>BSBN01000809.1:20020000-30020000 GCA_027924645.1 Cunninghamia lanceolata | reverse complement strand
AAAAGGCAACAAGAGTTTTCCTTCTAAGCTTCACTAATAATACTTCCTACTAAGAACAAATATGAATAAGTATCAAACTTCTGGTGATCATTTAACTATATCAATTTTCTAATACTTACCAATTGCTTAGAAAAAAAAAAAAAGAACCACAACTATATTATATACCTATAGTCTCCTATAAACATAACATACTATCTAACATTTTACAATTTCCAACAACTACTTAAAACTTTCACAAACAATTTTAATTCCTCTCCCATAAGAAAATTAACTATTTATCATAATAAATTTTTAGATCAAACCCTAATAGTTTTCTACAAGCTTAAATTTTTTTCTAGCATTTAACAATTTCTAACATAAACACATTACAAAAATTTCCTTTTTAGCATTTAATATCAATTAACATCTAACAACCAATATCAATGTATACATTCCTATTGACTTGAGTTTTCCATGACCCCGACCCTCTACTCATCTAATAACCACTATAATCTTCTATGCTACAGTTTCAAAACAATATACTATGAACATATTGAATTTCCTGATCTACTGCCATAATCGACTTCCAAATCTACACATAAGAACTTACCTATAAGCAAGGGTCTCTAACAACAAGTTACCAATTAAATTTCTAATAACAAGCCACTTAACATTTCCCATCGAACCTACCAACTTAAACCACTCGAAATATAAATAGAATGCTAAGGATGCCAACTATACTGATCGCTAAAAGGGCGACTACAGATTCAAAACACACTTTACAAAAGTGGCCACCTACAAACTACCACGACCTAAAAAGGTGACATTAACAAAAAAAACATGTAACTTGCTACAAGGATTGACCAACTTAAAACCTAAACAAAAGCCTTCGATACACATAACATTGTAAAGATAGTTGACTCCTACTAAACCATTTCAATGGAGATTCAAACACAAGTGACCAAAGACAAATGTAAACCCTATTCTTAAGCCATGACTCCCTCACAGCCCGCGGGTCTACTAACATGACACAGAAAAAGGTATAACCATTACACTACCCTATAACATTCTATCTTAGCAATACAAACAAGGCCACCAAGAGCTACCACCGCCCAAACGATGGTTCAACTCAAAGTTTACTATTCATTCACTATGTTTTAAAAAAAAGAATCTGTCAAAAGTGGCAGGGAAGGGAGAAGTGTCTACAAGCTGTCTAAAAGGTAGAACTAGAAAGTTTCTAATAAGGAGTTCCAAATTCCTAATCTTGAATCAAAGACAAATCCTATGTGATCAAACATAAATAATCTCCTATTCACTACAAGCTATGTTTTATTTCTTATACAAATGATGAATTAAACAGTTGTCTCATAGACATTAAGAAATTTTTTTTATGGTAGATAAGAAGAAATTGCAAAATAATCTTCACACAAATTTCCAAAACATGAATGCAGGGTACTATCTCCAGGGAGGAAGTGTTGGAGGGAGTCAGATTCAGACAATGCATTTTTGGAAGCACAAGATCTTCATCAGGGTTTGTATAGATAAAAGCAAGGCATTGCAAGGTGACATGAGAAATATATGTAAATGCCAATTCACTTCTTACTGGTATTTCACTTCTATCAGAGAGGTACAAATGTGAGATATATTGCAAGAATGAATGGGATAAGAGATTGATAAAAGCTTAATACCGAGTCATCTTTTTCTTTACAGGATAAAGATCACAGTGCAGGGTTACAGATGATGGGCATATGAATTCAGAAGGATTAAGACATGGACTAAACTAGATGAATACATCTTGAAGGAAGCTATAGAGGTTGGAGCAACATTTGACTACCCAGGCATAAGATGATACAAGCCACAGAGATATTTAAATTTCAAATTACAGAACATGCAAGTTTCACACACAGGACATGTTGGTTCCACACACAAAATCATGATGGAATAAAATATAACTTACAAGCTACAAAAATTGTAAATCCATAGAGAGAGACAAATGACATACCCAAAATATAGTCCTACCTCAAAATTTCTCCAACTCCTGCAACCAATTTCTCTATTCTTCTCCCAATATCTCTGTTCTTTTTCCAACTACCTTCCGAACAAAATTTTCCCCATATAAAAATGATTCAACTCAAAATATAAATGCAAACATGCATCCATTACCCAACAACCCACTCTTCTAAAAAATTTCAAAAATTTGCTATAAAAAGAGATCCCAAATCTTCCAATTTCAAATTTGACAACTCAAGGCATTTATTTCACATATCAAAATTATTTTGTACAGGATATATACTAATTACTTGTAACTCCAATTTATGACATAAATACTTTAGAATAGCAGATAATTTAATCTAGACTATTATAAAATTTAATCAAGGTGTCATTCAAAGCTTTAAGCTAAACTAATTATTATCTAATAAACATAATAGAAGCATCATTAATTAATAATAAATCATTAAAGTATTTTCCAACCACACATGAACATATTTAAGCATTAAAAAACACAACTTGACTATACCCAAAACACAAGATTACCAACATAACAAGGCATGGACCAAGTGTCCCAACATGACTTGAGACCACAACCAGAAGATAAGGACCAACCTAGTGGAATAGACCTCGCATTATCTCCCATCACTGATACCCATTGGTAAAAGAACCTGCACAAACCTGCTATATTAGGTGGAGTCGAGGTTCGGTACCTGCAGCTTGCATTCAAACAACTGGTTGTATACAATCAAGTACATATATGTTTACACATAGAGAGTCAGAGAATCACGGTGTAGTAGGGTACTCGGAGCAAGTAATACTATACCGTCCCTGCTCTTGCACAAGATTATAACCAGTACATTTGAAAATAGATATCAACGAATCTAATAAAACATGCAAATAATAATCCATTACTAATCATGTCCAACACATCATCGCTGAAGTAACCATAATGTCATCATAACTCATAACACATGTCTAACTATATTTTCAAGCATAGTCCATCAAAATCAAAGTATACATAAAGCATAACCTACTAATCGAAGTGTCTCAGAACTGAATAAATGAAATGAAAGACTAGCAACTGTCTCAGAACTATCAGAGGGAAATATGAAACTAACAACTATAACAAGCCAAAATGCAAGGGGCATTACAGTGAGCCTTGTATGGTTAGTGAGACCTATTTGTATGTATCAGGGGTTGGTGCTCCTTGAAGTTGGTGCTTCTAAACATTGTAACCAGTGAGGTTTTTGCTTAAGCCAGTGAGGCAATTTTGAGAGGTTTTTCTATCGCAGGAGTGTTTTCCTCTCATATAATCTGTTGTGTCTTGGTCTCATATCTTGTGTGTCTTCATGTGTGCATATATTTTATGCCTTCAATATTATAATTGTGCATATGTATGTTAATGTCTTTCTCTCTTTTTATCCTGTAAGTCAAAAGGTATAAAAATTGTAAAATTTATACAACACTGATTCAGCCCCCTCTAAGTGTTGTCCTGGACTCCAACAATTGGTATCAGAGTGCGGGTTCCCTATAAAGGCTTAATCAGCTTTGGTAAGTTCTCATATAGAGAAAAGAAAGATGTTGATCAAAAGATGGTAAAACAAGC
The DNA here is from genome assembly GCA_027924645.1 of Cunninghamia lanceolata. Lineage (NCBI taxonomy): Eukaryota > Viridiplantae > Streptophyta > Pinopsida > Cupressales > Cupressaceae > Cunninghamia > Cunninghamia lanceolata. The sequence continues at coordinate 30,016,423 of BSBN01000809.1, read as the reverse complement.
CTCAGTTAAGCCTAGCAATGATTTGTTGCATACGTAACCCCTGAAAAAGAATGGTTCTACAATTGAGAATTTTGATAAAGAAGAAGACAACTTGTTATCTGAGAAGAATGACAATGATAGAAGTCATTCGCATGAAGGAGATGAGACTCAATCAGATTTAGAAGAAGAAGATCAAAATCAGGAGTATGATGAACAATATTGTGAGATTGACATAGAAGGAGAGCTCATATGTACTTTGAGTAAACTCAATAAATATGGAAAGCAGAATCACAAATTAAAGGTACAACTTCAATAGGAAAAAGACTTAAAATACAAAGTGCTCTCAGACCTTGAAGATGCTAGAAATGTGATTATAGATTTGAGAAATCAAATAAGTGAATCAGATAAATTAGTTATCAATCTGAAGATAGAAATTGAGGAAGCTAAGAGAATAGCTAGTGGATTAAAATATGACCTTGAGGTTAAGAGAATTGAAAATCTAAAATTAGAGGGTGAAATTATTAATCTAAGAAAAAATTATGAAGGTCTCAAGATTCTATCCAAGAAATATCAGGAATTTGAAGATAGCTCAAACAAGTTACATGAAATGCTAGGTAAACAAAAGCATCATCTGAACACAACTAGTTTAGGATATAAAGAAGGAGAGTGTTCCAAATCCAGAGAGACTCCCAGAAGAAAAATTGATTTAAATCATTATGTTGCTGCTCCTGAAGGTAAAAAGAAGTGTGAAGTTGAGGAGATGACCAAAGATGAATTTGTAAAAATGCACAATTAAAGAAGAAAGTTCAGAAGAAATATTCCTACAAGACAAGCATGTATGTACATGTATAATTATTCATTTAATGGATATTGTTATACTTGTAATCATTTTGGACACAAAGTAGTTAATTGCATAAGAAGTCAATTTGCTTTAATAAGAAATACAAATCTTGTATGTTTCAAGTGCAACTCTATTGGTCACATACAAAGAAATTGTAAAATGCATAGAAGATATGATCCTGCATGGAAGCATAACATAAATGCTCAAAGGATGTCAAAAAGGTATTATCAATCATTTGATTATGATTACAGTATAATTTGTTATAATTGCAACTCTCTTTGTCATAAAGCACATAGTTACAGAAATACATCACTAGATTTGAAAAGGTTGAAAAGGATAGAAGTTGAAAAAGTTTGGAGGAAGAAAGAACCTGTGAAATTTTGGAGATTGAAACAAAGGAAAAAGAGTATAGATTCTAAACTTGTGCATCTTACACAAGTTACATCATTAGTGGCATAACATATGGCATGAAGTTAGGGGGAGTTGTTCTTGATATATCAATTATCCCTAATAAGTTTCAGTAGGAGATCATTTGATGGTTGTTAACATGATGATCTTGTTTTGTTTATTATGATTTTGAACTAATGTCTGATAATGGTTGCTAATATGTTATTCATATCAGACTTGTGAAATGAAGTTCTTAATGGTTTTGATAACTATATTATTCTTCAGTGGTTGACAGTGATACAGGTGATCAGTGGTTCACAATAAAAACAAGATAAGATGTTTAGGGATTCAATGCACAAAGAGTTTGATGATATTATTTTGTTTATATCATGATGTTGTAGTTCAAAGTGTCTTTGATATGTTTGTACAAATGTGAAGTGTTCCTACAAAAAGAACTTGATGGTGCATTTAGTGGCTGAGGAAGTTGAACATAGAAGAAGCTAATTCATAGCATGTGTCTCTATATTTGGATTTGCAAAGATGTGCAAGGATAGAGCTTTCAGGATAAGTTTAGAAGAACAAATTATGAAAGTGTCTAGAGCCTTCAATTTTTGAAAAGACTAGTGGTATCAAAAAATTTTGGTAAGTGGTACCTCAATTTTTTTAGGTTGATATGAAGATAACAAGATAACATGAGTGTATGTCTTCAAAGTCCTCAATATACAATGTGATTCTAATTGGTATGATCAATCTATAACTTCTTTCAGTGGAGTTGTTCTCAGGGGGAGTTATTTTTTAGCCTTTGTCATCAGATGTCAAAGAGGGAGAGAGAAGAATTGCATCATGAAGTTTTTCCATCAATGCCAAAGGGGGAGATAGATGAAAGTAGATTGTCATTGATGTCAAAAAGGTGTTGGTATTGATAGGAGTTGTTTATGGTTTGATATGATTGATAAGAGATACTCTCATTTGATCAGGCTATCCTCATGTTTGTTTCAGAATGGATTCTTATGTTTTTGATTCATATTTGATCATGGTGTTATGTTGCATTGAATTGATCATATCTATAGGACATGTTTGATCAGTTTGTGTACATTCTTTATATTCACAAGACTGCTGGATCAAGATCATCAATCAAGATAAGTATGATACAACGCATATGTTTTATGATACAAGGTTGTTGATAAAGTTCATCTTGTCATGCTTGATTAGAGTGGTAAGTTTGTCTTGTCTTCATGCTTGATGAGTGTGGTAAGTTCATCTTGACTTGATGGTTAAATCATTCATGGAGTTGTGTGTTGATAGTTCATTCCATTCATAATGATGTTTGGTGATGGTATATGTGGGATATTGTTTGTGACAGAGACATTGAGGCTTGTTAATAACAGATATAAGAGGTTGACAAGGAGATCAAATGTCATAAAGTATGACTTTATATTATAAATGGTTGTTGACCTACAAGTGCAGGTTATTCCACTTGAAGTTACCTATTGAAGAATTCTTTAAACATTTAAAAAAATTGGCCCCATCCTTATGAGCATCGTTCATCTCACTTTTAAATGAGTATCATATATTCAAAGGTCCTTATTTTATTGTGGAGAGAATGAATAAGGCATAAAAATAGCCTTAATTTAATTTAGAAACTTTGATTTTTTTTCATCTCCTTATGAATCAAATAAAGTGGACTTTATATGCTTAAAAAGTGGGGAGCTTTTGCATTGAATATTTAAATATATAAAAAGCAAAGATTATGGAGGAAACATGAACAAGACATTTCATGACTTTATTTAAATATATAAAGTTTTCTTTTTATCCTATTTTGTTGAATCCCTTTAAATGTCATATTTTATGACATAAATAAAAATGGATTCTATTACATTTTTAAATGGAGATAATTTTGGTTTAAGGAAGATTTTTTGGAAAGTTTCTATAAAGTGAAATACTTTTTTAAGGGAATTTTTTGTTGATAATCTTTTTGTGAAGAAGAGGATGAGGGCACATAATATGAAGAGAACATTTTTTTGAAGAAAATGATTTATTTTCTTTCAAGGGAAGATGGATTGAAATTCATTGATGGAGGAATATGAAAGATTTTTCATTGCATGTAATTTTTTTTATGGAGAGGCAGATGGATCAAAATATCATTGAGTTTTTTTTTTTATGATCTAATCTTTTGTGAAGATGGTTTGTGCAAAGAATATATGTGTTTTGGAAAATGAAGGGATTGGAAATTGGAGATGAAGAGATTGAAGTTTTTATTGAATATGAAAATTATTCAAGATGAAATAAAAATGTTAAAATAATTTGAAGAATATTTATTGATTTTGTTTGCAAATAGAGAATGTGATTTTGGAGGGGAAGATGAAATTGAACAAGGCAAAATTGATTAAAGTATATAGAGAGAGTTGAAAAGTTATTCATAGAAAATATCAATGGAATATGAAAAGTTTTTATTTTCTCTTACATGGATATAGAGAAGATATATATATGTGTGTGTGTGTGTGTGTGTGTGTGTGTGTGTGTGTGTGTGTGTTTATTTTTGCAGGTGGAATATATTTTTGAAAAGGAGAAAATGAAAGTGAAATTGTAAAAGTGGAGAAGAGTTGAATGTGAAAGGTTATATGATATTTAATGACATTACAGATGCTTTGATTAATAGTTAGTGTGTAGATGAACATAAATGATGAAGATAATTTGATGATAGAGTTGTAATGGATGTGAACCAATATGAAGACAACTTGTATGACACAGATTGAATAAAATCAAGTATGAAGTCAATATGCAATTGAATGTGCAGAGATAATCTAAATAAGGTGAACTGATTGAGCATCAGATGTAGGTTGAAGACATACACATGGATAAATTACAAATGGAATTTGTATTATGCAGAGAAGGGATAATGAATTGAATGGAAACAGAGTAACCCTTTGATTTTGTTTATCTTTTCTAATGGTGATTGTGTTTGCTAGTGAGGTACAGTATGCCAGTGAGGCTTATAGGTCAGTGCAACCTTACATTTGTTAGTTAGACACATATTGTAGCCAGTGAGGCTTGTATGGTCAGCGAGACCTATTTGTATGTATTAGGGGTTGGTGCTCCTTGAAGTTGGTGCTTCTAAACATTGTAACTAGTGAGGTTTTTGCTTAAGCTAGTGAGGCAATTTTTAGAGGTTTTTCTACCCCGGGAGGGTTTTCGTATCGTATAATCTTTTGTGTCTTGGTCTCATATCTTGTGTGTATTTGTGTGTGCATATATTTAATGCCTTCAACATTATAATTGTGCATATGTATGTTAATGTCTTTCTCTCTTTTAATCCTGTAAGTCAAAAGGTGTAAAAATTGTCAAATTTATACAACACTGATTCACCCCCCCTCTTAGTGTTGTCCTGGACTCCAACAAAATCAAGGATAATCTACTCTCATTTGAGTTATTTCTTATCCATTTCTAGTTTGTTTGGTGGCCCATAGTTTTGTAATGTATAGTGGTAAAGGGGACCTTATGACACAATTGGGAGTTTGTTTTGATTATGTTTATGGTGATAAACTTTTTACAAAGCTCTTCCCTAGAAACTAAAAGGATTATGCAATTGAATGGATTTATTCTCTTCCTCATAGTTATATTCATTCCTTCAATGATTTGGCCAATGCTTTTGTACATCACTTTAATATCAATATTAGTTTTGTTGGTACTCAAATTTATAAATTATAAAACCCTAAAGATATTCCAAATCTTATGATTAGGTTTTATATGTGAATTTGGCCAACTAACATAATTAATCAGATTAGTCAAAATTCTCTGCACTTTAGGCTTTGTTCAAGCCTAGGTGGGTGTTACCCTGTTTCACCAATGACAATTTACTTTCAAGTTTGCTGGTGACTTTAGAACATATTAAGGAGCTTATGTAAATTTTTTAATTAAATCATCCACTTCACTTAGCCCAATCTGGCATATGATTTTGATTAATGTTTTCTATAAATCTTTAAACCCTACTCCTAAAATAGAAAAGAAAAATTAGATTTTGAAAATATATACAAGGGAATGATTTTCAAAATAAAATGATTGGTGCCTACCTTTGGGTTACGGAGTTTTCACTCTAAGAAGAATATGTTCTTCCCTTTTAGCCACAACTCAGTTTGCTTGGCAATTATAGGTCTATAACTTGCATAGACATGCAAATATGTAGGTTATCAGGTTCTTCTTTAACGATCCAATTTAACTTTCCAAAGTTATTGTGCTTCACCTATAGGATTTTAATCCTTGATTGAAGGAGCCCAATAAACAAACCACAAAAGAAATATCAAATGTGTTCTGACAAATCAACAATATCCTTGATACGTTTATGTGAATAACAAAGAAAAAGTAAATTGGAGACAACCAGATAAATTATTAGCAATCCAATTCAACAAACAAATGAGAACCAAAAGTTGAGCACTAGATAATAGCATCTTTTATATTGATTTGCTTCAAAGTACAGGTAGTGCAATGTCTCTTTCACAAAATCAAAATCCCAAATAGATCTCGACCCATAAGGTCTTGGTTTCCTTTTGTAAAGGAAGCAACAAGTCCAATTTAGATTTTCAAATATACTTCAATACATTTTGAAAACATGAAGAAAATATAAAGAGACAAAAGAAGAGCATTTAAGATGTGGTGGTACTATTTAATGCTAGTATATGGCTCATTACTTCTCTGCACCTAAACCTATGCTACTGGGATTCATCTGTATATTATTTTTCCTCCCATTTATATATTGTAAAATCACCAAGCCATTGGTAAGTCTGAATCTGAAGCAAGTTCTCCTGGTGATCTTTCCATCTTTTATCGAGGAAATCTCTTACATCCATCACAAATTTTCCATACCCAGCATCCAAGGAAATTATTTGGTCTAATATCATGTTAAAACTAAGAATTCTAACATCTCCATCCTTCTTCAAAAAATCCATAACTTGGAATACTATTTGGCTGAATTCCATCTTCTATGTGTCAAGACTTTTGATTTTCTCTTCTTTTGTCAGTACGAATGTAATAAATTTATGGTTGAATGTAGTAAAACATTCAACCTTTTGTTGTATCATCTAGCTTTCCCCATTCACATATTGGTATTCATCAATGATCATTTTAACCATTTGCTAAGTGAGCTTCAAAGCTGTAGGGGCATAAGGATTCCTTTGCACTACTAAGCACATCGTAACCAAAGTGTGATGATAGGGTTGCCATTTTTTAAACAACAAATCTAAAATAGAAAAGTTTATCTTCAATTGCTCAATGGATTGAGATAAAGAAGAGTAGCAATCATGCACACTCCCAAGCTTATCCACAACCAATTTTACTCTATGCTCCAAAATTTTCTCAAAAACTTTCAAAAACTTTCATCCTTGACTCATTCTTTGTCATTTCATTTTGTTTATTCAAATTTTCAATTTCCTTTTCAAATTTCAATCTTGTTGCATTAAATTCTTTAGTAAACATTGTGACATCACTGGCTATTTGTGGCATAGCAGGCTAATAGGGTACAATGGCTTGACCTTGAGAAGAATTCATAGCTTGCAATTGTTTCTTTATTTTCACATTTTCAAAATACAATTTGTTTACTTCATCATTCATTACTTTTTGAGTTCTCTCATAATTTGTTAGCCTTTGTTCTAACCTCTTCACAAAAGCATGAGTAAACATAGCATTATGAACATTGAGAGCAGTTGCTTCTGTTGTTGATGTATCTTGTAAAGTCTTTACTACAGCTGTACCCCAGATTGCAAGGGTCTCTATCTTTGGATTGAAACCACATCAACTTATGCCATCTTCATAATCAAATTCTGAAACAAGTTGTGGATCATCTTGACTTCTAACTTGGTCAAGCAAAAATACCTTTTTCAATTCAAGTCCAGGGATGATGAGCATATTAATTTTCAAGACCATTTGTCTTTCCTCCTCTGGACTCACATCAATTTCATCTACTTTGAAATCTTTGAAAGTTTGTGTAATGATTTGATCATGTTGTGCTATTTGTTGCCACTTTTTCATTATATTCTTTCATTTTCATTTTCAGCCAAAATCCCTTAAACTCTAGAGTTTTGATGAAGTCGCCATCTTCTATGAACCTCATGGATGCTATAATCCTTTCATCCTCCTCCAACTCTGGTTCATCTTGGTTTTACTCACCCTTCCTAGCCTCAGGCTTATGTGCATCAGTGGGTAGACCAACCAATGGCTGATCAACCTCTTTCTCATCTCCCATGTCCCTCAAGATGTTAGCCACCTCATCAGTATCCCCCACCTCTTCAGTCATTTCATAGGGGACAAGTGGAGATACCTCTTCTATCCTATGCTTCTTTGTCGGTGGTGATTCTAGGACCTATGGATCTTACACTGACAAAATATTAGGAGTAGACTCATGAATCTCAATCCCTGCAGACCTTTTCACTAGAAGTTTAGTAGCCTTAGGAGGTTGCTTCTCAGATTTACCATAAATACTTTCAAAATTGTCAATGATTGTATCAATTCTCTTCAGAGGGTCTTTTTCTTCAACAAAGAATCCAAGAAATAGGGGATTCTGCTTTTTTGTTTCATCTTCAATATTTTTCAAGATATCCCATTTTCTCTTCCTACTATATACCTCATCAAAAGTGACAAGATTTCTTATCGCATCCTCATCAAACATGACATGATGGGATATTGCCATTTTAGTTAGAATTCATTGTCTCACAAGATTCATATGACCCTCAAGGTCACAATTCCTCTCGATGCCCAATTTCAAAGAATATTTCATCTTTAAAAAGGCTTGTAAATTTTCAAGAGTGTGAGAGCTAATAGACCAATCACAAAAAAATGTATCATTAGATAGAAATGTACCTTTCTTTTGTCTTTTCATTACCTCCTTTTCCATCCACATCATTTTCCACATAAACTCCATGAATACAATTCTGTTTGATAAAAATTTTGGCAATATGTGATGTGGCTGGGGGCAACCATACACTCTAATTATAGTATGATTTGACTTAAAAAACCAATCAGCAAAATTATGATTGTGGCCCTACTCTAGTTTGTGTGCAAGTGGCCTCAGCATTACCATGACTTCCTTAGTCAACCTAGGAAACTAGATACCAAGAGAATTCAATATCTTGACAACAAACAAATCATGAAATACAATGTAGTCACTATTCCAATAAAGGAATCCCAATTATAACACAAATACTAATTCGATAATCTTTGTCCTTTCTCATCAACCATACTTGGATCCATTTTTCTTGACCATCTCCCTCTATGCTAATACAAAATCATGTGACGCAATAAAGAATTTGAAATCTAAGGGTTGCTTGTTCTCCTTCACATACAAGAATCCTTCATGCAGTTTTTTCTCAATATGAGATGCAAATTCGTATTCAATGTTCACCTGTAATGCCCCTCATCTCGTCGTCCATTAGATTGGTGTTTGCTTAGACTTTAAGATAGTGTCTTAGATAGTAGATGATGGATCTCTTGTTATCTTGTTACTTCATTATGGACCTAATCAGTATAGTAATGATTGTTGATGTTGGATTCTGTTATTTTATGCTTTAGAATTTGATAAATAAACTAGATGTTATAGATGTTTTGATGTCAATTGCGATATTGGATTGAATGTTTTATGTTGTTGATTAATATCGGATACTTTGTTCAGCATAGTTAATCGTTTATTCATAAATGTGAATGGAACAGTGTCGTATTACTCGCTCTCGAGTACCCTACCTCACTGTGATTTCCATTCACTATAGGACTGCATGTGATGTATATATATCTTGAATGTTTAACCGTGCGTTGTTGTAGGAATGCAGGTACTAGGCATTGACTCCACCTGATTACAGGTCTGAGCGTGCCTTCACCAATGGATTAGTTGTTTGGAGTTAACGTGAGGTCCCAAGTCAGTGTGGTCTGGTTGTCAATTTATCCTTTTGGTCTTTGTCTGTCATTCGATCATGATTTGCAGATAGGTAATATTGCACCTTGGAGTCTAACTAGGTTAGAAAGTGTCTTAGTGTGTAAGGTGTCATTATGCTTTTATTAGAATTATATTACGGAAAGTATAATGTTGATAATTAAATGTAGTTGTAAAAGATAATATTGGGTATAATGTCGATAATTGTCGATTATTGTTGTAAATAAATTATTATTTTATTAGTAGTATAGTTGTTAAATAAAGATTGTAAGAGGTTTGTATTATTTAATATAATAATATTTAAAATAAGTATTTAAATTAATAAAATAATCGTAAGTTATGTTGTAATTAGTGATTTACAACTAAATTAATAAAATAAATTAATATATAGTTGTACAATTATAGATAGTTGTAATATTATAACTTTATTAAATGCAATATGCTTGGTCGGCTATAAAATAATTAAATGTTGTCGGAATTGAGTGTTAATATTTAAAAAAGAAACCTCTTGGGAGGAGATGCATGGGATCACGTGCCGAGTCCCTTGGAAGAAGGAAGGGGTTGTGTTATAAAAGAAAAGCTTGTAGAGGCAAAGGGGAGGGGATGGCAGGTAGAAGCAGAAAGAAGAAGACTGGAGAGAAGCTTGGTCTGCGACAGTGGGAACGGCTTCCTCGATTTCATGCCGCAGCTAGGTTCCTTTAAATGCATAGTTCCTTTCCTCTGAATTTTGAATCTAGGGGTGCTGATTGTTTCCTTGATTCTAAATGGATTGTCTTGGTCAAATTTATACTTCTAGAGATATTTCAATTTGCAATTAAGTTGTTTTCTGCGTCCCTCCGATGTTTTAACCGAGTGCCATTTGTCTTTATTCCCAATTCTTAGTTTATATATCAAGGGCTTGCACAAAATTTATGAATGACGAAAAGCTGGTTTTACTCCTCAAATCACATTGTCTTGAAAGTTTTGAAGGCCATTCCAACAATTCATTTTGTATGCTACCTAAAACCATTGCACTCCAAATGGTTTGCAGTTTGCACTAGTTTCTCATTTAGTTTCCACAAATCAGAGAGGCCAAACAGGTTAGCTCATGCTCACACTTCCCCTTGACATATTTCAGTTGTTCCTTACGGGAAGTTGAGGATTTATCGAGTTTCAAACCATATAACTCCCGTTTAAGAGATCTCCTCATTGCCCTTGTTGGACTGCTCTTAGCGTTTGGGCAAATCTGGCAGCTCCTCCCTTCCGTCTTCACACCTTGAAGACGGCTGTATTGATGAGTTTCGAACCTTAGACCAGATTCTCTGTTTCTTTAAAAGGCGGATTAAACCCCAGCGGATTTGCTTCTTTAAGATCACGCTTCGCCTTTGACTTGTGTCCTGGCACAGATTTGCTTTTGTTAATCATATTTTAGAAACCCTAGATTGTAATTAGTGGAGGTTTTCATTTCAGCAGCGATCCATCTCCATATAATCATAGCACAGAATGATTCGGAGGAAAAAGTCCATGGAAATGGGTGGCTGCAAATTGAGGGACATCCGGATCGGTCACATCAAATATCAGAAGGAAATACGTCAGCCAGTGCCAGAGGGACCAGATGTCTGGTCAGTCCCAATTGATTATCAAGTTATAAATGGTTGCAATGTATGTGATGCAACTAACATTACACTCTCTCTCATTTTACGCCGGGGCAAAGAAGAACTAAAACTCACAGGGCTTGTCATTAACGACACAGATAATTACCAGCTTTTTACTATTCCTGCGGGAAAAATGGTCCCACAAAATGTTGAGTTGAGCGGATATGGTCCTCATAAAATCTTTCGACATGAAACAGACTATGCTGACTTTATCAATTGTAAATAAGCTCGTCACTTGATCATGCCTTCATTCTGTGTGACTTAATCCTGCTTTATACTGTAAGCTTCGTTACAAAATAAATGCTGAGTAACAGCAAATGGCATTTTATTCAATATTCCCTGTTTTCAAGATATTCTTACAGTACATTGTTTTCAAGATGAAGGAATGCATATGAGTTAGAAAACAGATCGACTTGTTCTACTTCTTAAGACAAACTTTGGATATGATGTCTCTGTCTTCCCTTTTTATGTCAACAAGGTCTTCGATGATTTCTGTATCCGAAATTTAGGTTGCAAATAGTGCTAGGGCATTTTTCCATCAAAAAACAATTTAATTTCCATTTGCATATATATTTTTAGATTCTATTTTATTTTATTTTGAAAGAATTGAAAAGAACTGATGCCACCACTTGTTAATTTTTATGAAACCACAATAAGTCTGAACCCACCGGTGTCACACTAGTAGTATAAGCATAGAAGCTATAAGCCTTCAAAATGGCATTACAACTCAAATAATGATTCATAAATATGGTCAAGGGAGAGGGTACAATAAGGCATGAGAACCTCAAAGCACATACAGACCAACTATGCATATCCCTCCATGAAGTCCAGGTTGCACTCCACCACACATTTAATGTGCAGTTGGCACTACTGGTATAGGAATTCTTGCTATGTCAAGGACATGCCTCATATATGCAGCAATGTTTTAACTTTGGAAAACAAGACAGAGTTACTTCCCCAGGCTTACGGCTTATATCCAATAAAAGAAATATCTTCCAATAAAACAAATCTCTCTTTTAGTATGTTTAACTGGTCATCAATACTGCATGCCACCACATTCCGGGTGCAAGTTCTACTCTATCATCATACAATGGAATGACTCTTTCCATAGCTTGATTATTAAAAATGCCACCAGATCAACCGACATCTCTGGCTATTAAAAATATATTTTTGTATTTACAAGGTTTGATGAGTAGATCCTCATCAGCTAATGCTGTTGGGAACTGTACAAATCTGAAAGTGGAAGTAAAAACAAAATTATTTGTTAGCAGAATAGATGAATAACAATGATAATTCCAGTTGAATGAACCATACATTACGTCAGATTCAAGAACAAAGCAGTAGCCTAATCTTACTTCATATTTGAAATCACTGCATGAACTCTAATTGCCATTGCAGTACTATCACCAGTAGCAACCTGTTTAAGATCCGCATAAAGCTGTTTCATTGAAAAGTTTCTAGGAAGATGTTAAGGTTTATCGTTTCAACTCTAGTCTGCAGAAACCCGTCATTTTTAATCCAAGTTAGTTGTGCTTTCTTGTATGCATTTCTTTGATTGGCTTAGATTAACCCTAAGGAATGTTATTATTATTACTACTATATATTATTATTATTATTACTATCATTATTAATATTATTATTTTTTTAAAAGTATAGTTGACTGTTTAAAAGCCAAATAAAATTAGGGATTTAGAATAATGTTGTCATTATTTATTTGATTAAAAGAAAATCGTTGTGATTACATATATTATGGTTAAAGAAATTTAATTTAGATTGACATCAGTTTGAATATGGTTTCTTCATTTGTTAAGATAATGGATTAAGGATTAGGTATATGATTATTGTATTGGAAATTTGATTAAAGGTATTAGATAATTAGTTAGTGTGAATTGGAATGTATATGAAATGATCAAGGTGTAAGTTGTCAAGGGATCATTTCCAGAGGGCAAGGTTGTTGTGTTTTGATTTCATGTAATGTGTTGATAAGTGTCCTAAGTTATTGAAGTCGTGTCGCCTTTTGTCATGTATTAGGAATTTGGTTGGTATTGTGAAAGAATGTAGATATTCTAAATGCATCATGATGTGTAGAAAGGCTCTTCGTGAATGTTGTGATTGATTTATTTTTTTTTTGGTTGGGATGTTGTATTGGATTGGACAATGGGGAGACGTCGGTATTCATGAAAAAGTATCTTTCTTATGAGTTACTCCATTGGAAGCCATGGAAAATGTATTAAGAGTATGTCCTTGTAATTGAGATGATATGCAAGAAGGTAAATGCCTTGCATTATTACACGTATATGTTCATATCAGAATAATGGTTATGCAAGATGGTTAATGCCTTGCATGGTTTATGTATCATCGTCGTCATGATGACGTTTGCTATGTTTGTTGAGTAGGGTCTTCTAGATGCAGGTAGGGGAGTGGCTTTCAACGTGGGGCCGGCGCCCAAAGTGGCAGTCAGGATAACCCGTTGGAAGTAGATTAATCAAGTGATAACCTAAATAATGAATCTAGGGGTTGGGTAGTTAGGCACACTAAACAAGATAAGTGGATGCCTCACTCATGGCTCAAGTGCTTGTTTAGGCTTGAGATGAGATGAGAAGGCCTGGTTGGCAAGATCAACTTCCTTGTCCTCATGAAAGGAAGGTTGATTCCGCATGTGTCACCCTATGGGGCCGGTGCCTAGTGAGAGGCTGTCAGGATAACCCATGTCAGGACCATGTGATGACACTCTCCCTACTGCAGCCTAGCATTCCCTAGTTGTTCTCTCCCCATTTGTCTTGTGTTGCCTCTGGAAGTTCAGTCAAGTTGTGTTGTGTTGTTATTGCCATGTGTTGTATTGGCGTTTGGTCATCCTTTGTTCATGTTAGTCTTTGTCTACCTGACTGTCATTGTTTGGGACTTCATGTTAACTCCTAGCTTGGGGGGTGGACCTTAGGGTTCCACATGGTCGGGTGGAAGAGCTATTTTATCCATTGGTTATTCTTCATCAAGTTCTTATTTAGAAAAGATTTGTTCCATTTGTACTTGTACCAGTGATGAAGATGTATGTGTATTATTTTGTACCAGATTTGTGTAACAGATCAATCATAATGTAAGTCATCCTGATGTAGTCTAAAAATGGCAATGTAATGATGTCATGATGAGTAAGGAAAGCATTTCAGTGATGTATTTAATCATGTAGATTGTATGATTATGTTATTTAATTGTGTTTTGGATTCAGATTAGTTATTGATGAATGTTAAATTATGTTAGTTGGTTTGTAAAGTAATGCAGCCTTGTATCCTTAGAGAATATGTCATAGTTAGTTATGTTAACATTATTTGTTATCTTAAATCATTTAAAAAAAAATGTTCCTGTTTCATGTAGCATAAAAGTGTATTTCTTTGAGGTGTACAAGGCTGGCATTACATCACCTTTGGATGTTGTATTATCATAGCCATCATCGTTAAGCTAGTTTGCATTCTTCCTTGTGCATCAATTCCCAAGAACTGGGATAGTGCAAAATAGGTTCTCTTGACATATACAACAAATTCTTCCACAAGGAAAGGCTCAATAACATTTGATGGAATCTCATTTTTTCTATTGTTGGCCCCCCTTCTCATATATATTGGCAATTCATCTCTCCTGAGTGTTTTCCTCAGGCTTGTGTAATCTTGTTCAAATCTCTCCAAATCCACTTGAGTGAGAGCTTGCTTGTTCAACATAAAATAGTCAACAATTGTATTCATGTTTGCTATCACTAATGGAATTCCATTTGGCATTTTGATTGTTTTAGTGGAAGGATGGTAATATTGTGCTAGTACCCTAATCAATTCCATATCCACAAATACAATGGGAACCATCAAATTTGCCAAATCTAATTTCCACAAATTTACCACTGGTCCCTCGCCATCCTTTTTTGCATAAAAATACCAAAACAAATCCCACCCAGAGATAGGGATTGTAATATCCTGACACCCTTTTGTTCTATCTCTGAACAACTTCTTTGGACCCTTGTCTATGGACTGAGGTAATATTTCTAGTAGAGATTGTTGAAGTGGTCTTTACTTGGGAACTATAGGCTCATTACCTTTACTGGCAGACTCAGACCTCTTGTATACCATGTTTAATGACTTGAACAGGCTAGGGTTTTTCAAAATTCAACTTACTGTACCAACAACTAAAAAATAGAGCAATATATACACCAACTTCTAATTAGAGAGTGTCAGAATGAACTTACTTGGTTAATTATAGTTTGTAGGAAACACACTAAGCTGAGTTGCACCTTCTTCAAGTTACATCTAAATTCTTTGAAATTCATGAGAAAATACTAAGAAATCTTTGAATCTTATTCAACCAACGAGTTCATCATATCACCATTACTCTGGTTCATTCCATGAGATCATGGAATCTTAGCATTCAATTCCTTTTAAATACTGGCCATTGATTTGATTTGATCTGACGGTTGGGTATGCATATCAAGATTTGATAGTAATTCTTGATAACTATGACCCCGCATTGAATGTGCTTGCCATTTATTTCTTTTACCACATCATCGCAAGGCTCACCCAGACTGGCTGCAGGATAGTGGGAGCTTACAGCCACTACACTTCTATTTCATCCTTTATTTCCAGACCACAAATGCTTAGATTGACCCCTACAAGATCACGGGAAATTATTACTTGATGTCCTTCTATTTACCACCCACCCACAAATGTTATGAATGACCATCACGAGATGACGGGGCAAAAACCCATTACATTCTCCTCTTACTTCTCTACTGCGGGCCTTAGTTGAAACCCTTGTGGGGAAGAGGTAAGTGATACCTCCTGATGTTATTACCACAATGCTATTGGTTACTTTTGAAACGTCTGCAGGACCACAGGAAGAGACTATCTACACCCAAACACTGCCAAGCTGCAAGCGTGAGATGAACCATCCACGGGGTAGCGGTAGCTTCTTCATATCAACTCCTTCCTACTGCCAAGACACAACCTGTTCTTTTATGCTTTGCAAGAATGTGGTATGTGCCATATTTCATTCCTCTTGTTCTTGCATAACTACAAAAGATATTCAATTAACCTATGGGACAACGGTAATAAACAAAAACACTCATATAGTAAAAAATAGTCAAGATTATTTCACAATGGCCATGATATATATTCCAGAGACTGGATGTTAGAGCATTTTGGCAAAATAATAGGTTCCAAGATAGATTAAAGGAAAAGGAGAGCATCAAACTGAAGAGGATCAAGTAAATTTAGGGAGGTTATTAGTTAGTTGATTAAACTAGGTTATTTAATCAACTAATGATTGAGGAGGATTTTAGGACAAATTAAATAAATATTATGTATTTATTTAATTATGGGGGAATGTTGGGGGTGATTGATTTAATTAAATAAATGTGGATTTATTTAATTAAGGATGAGTTTAGAGGAAGGGTTAATTAGATTAGTTAATCAATTAAATAAATTATCATAAATTATTTAATTAATGTTAGAAGAATGGTTAGATTTATTAATTAAATAGCGTGACTTATTAAATTGATATTAGGAGAAATGGTCAAAGTGGTTAATGAAATAAATAAGATTTATTTAATTGACATTATAAGAGGAGATGTGGGATAGATCTGGTGTGGTGTTAGGCCATGGTAAGATTTAGGTGTCTACATTTCTAATAGTGCATTAGTTTTTGGGTCGATGAATAATGATCACAATTTATCCTTTGTAATTTTTTCCTTCACCATATCATCAGACAATTTTGAGGAACAAAATTGATGACAAATTTCTCTATGGGTTTCCCATGTATTTATTTTTCCTCACTAAGATAGATTGAAGGAATATGAGAGCATCAAACAAGGATCAAATGAGTGCATTCATGATTATGTTATTAGATTTAAAACTTTATCAACAAAGATACACTATCAAATTCCTATTGATGAATTGCAAAGAATATTTGTTAAGGGCTTATTACCTACTATCCAAGCTGAGACAATGTACATAAACAACTATTATTCTTCAATGGATTTGTGTGTAAATGTAAGAAACATTGAATTGAAACTTCTTAAGTCTAATACACTTAAATATGGATCTCATCCTTCAATAATGCCCCTAAGCCCTAAGCCATAACCCATAAACCCTAAACTTGAAAAACCCTAAACCCCTAAATTGTAAACTGTAAACCCCTAAACACTAAACCCAAGCAACCCTAAACCTCTATCTCCCTATATCCCTATCTCCCTATCGCTATCATTCCTCTACCTCTCAATATCTCTCTCTATGTCTCTGGCCATGTCCCTCACTCTTTATATCTCCCTATTGGTCCTCTCTCTCTAAAAACTAAACCATAAACCTCTAAAATAGCCTTAACCCCTAAACCCTAAACTTGAGAAACCCTAAACCCTAAGTAATCCCCCTAAACTCTAAATAATGCCCCTAAACCTTAACCCCTAAACCCAAGCAACCCTAAACCCCTATTTCCCCATCTCTCCCTTATCTTCCTCTCTCTCTCTCTATCTCTCTCTCTTTGTCTCTATCTATCTCCTTCATCAACTAAGTAAATGGAAACAAGAAAACTAGGACATTAAAAGACAGATGAGAATATAAATTGGCAGGATGAAATGGAAACAAGAGAAAACTAAATTTCATTGGATGGGAAGAATGATGAGAGGAGAGGTGGAAAATAGTAAAATAGGGAAAATTTGGTGGGATCTAGTAGGAAGAGAGAGAGAGAGACAGAGAGAGAGAGTCCTAGTTTTCTTGTTCATTTCCTTCATCGATAAGGGAGAAGGAGAATTAATAGAAGGGATAGATAGGAAGATATAGGAATGATAGGGGATAGAGGAAAGAGATAGAGAGATAGGCAGAGATAGCTAGGTAGACAGAGAGAGAGGAGACAGATAGGGAGAGATAGGAAGATAGACTAGAGTGACTAGAGAGATGTCTAGAGAGATAGGGAGATAGAGGAATGATATGGGAGAGAGAGACAAGAGATAGGGAGAGATAAATAGGTAGAGAGAGAGGAGATAGATTGGGAGAGATAGAGGAGACAGAGCGAGAGATAGGGAGATAGAGAGTGAGTGAGATGTCTAGAGAGATAGGGAGAGAGATTGAGAGGTAGAGGGATGATAGAGAGAGTGATATAAGGGAGAGATAGGGAGATAGAGGTTTAGGGTTGCTCAGGTTTAGGGTTTAGGGGTTATGGCTTAGGGGTTAGGGGTTAGGGATTAGGGGCATTATTTAGGGTTGAGGGATTTAGAGAGAGAGACTTCTTTTGACATGCAATCATAAACCTTGAATAATGCCCCTAAACCTGAGAAACCCTAAACCTCTAAAACTTAAATAATGCCCTTAAATCCAAAACCCTAACCCCTAACCCCTAAAACATATATAAACCCTAAATAATGCTCCTAAGCCCTAACTTGTAACCCATAAGCCCTAAACCTGAGAAATCCTAAACCTCTAAATCCTAAACCCTAAACCCTAAAACCTAAACACTAAGCCTAAGAAACCCTAAACCTCTATCTCCCTATCTCCCAGCTATCTCTAGCATTCCTCTACCTCTTAATCTCTCTCCCTATGTCTCTGGCCATTTCACTCACTCTCCATATCCCTATCTCTTCTGGCTATGTCTCTAGCCATGTACCTCACTCTCTGTATCTCCCTATTGGTTCTCTCTCTCTCTAAACACTAAACCCTAAAACTCTAAACACTAAACTGTAAACCCTAAATAATTCTCCTAAACCTTAACCCCTAACCTTTAAACCCTAAACCCCTATCTCCCTATCTCTATTGTCCCTCTACCTCTCAATCCTTCTCCCTGTCTCTCTGGATATCTTGCTCACTCTCTATATCCCTATCTCTCCCCTCTGTCTCCTATATCTCTCCCTATCTGTCTCCTCTCTCTCTATCTCTATCTAGCTAGCTATCTCCAAACCCAAGCAACCCTAAACCCTAAACCCCTAAACCCTAAATCCAAGAAACTCTAAACCTTTATCTCCCTATCTCTCCCCTATCTCCCTATCTCTATCATCCCTCTACCTCTTAATCTCTCTCCCTAGTCCCTAGCCATGTGCCTCACTCTCTATCTCCCTATCTCTTTCCATAGTCTCCTCTATATCTCCATATCATTCCTCTCTCTCTATATACCCTAAACCCTAAACCTCTAAACCTGAACCCCTAACCCCTAAATAATATACCCTAAACCCTAAATAATGCCCCTAAACTCTAACCCCTAAACTCGAGAAACCCTAAACCCCTAAACCCCAAACCCAGGTAACCCTAAACCTCTATCTCCCTATCTCTCCCCTCTCTCCCTATCACCTTTGTCGCTCTACATCTCAATCTCTCTCCCTATGTCTCTAGCCATGTCCCTCACTCTCTATCTCCCTATCTCTCCTCTTGGTCTCCTCTATATCTCCCTATTGGTCCTCTATCTCTCTCTAAACCCTAAACCCTAAACCTCTAAACCTTAACCCCTAGCCCCAAAACCATAAACCCTAAATAATACTACTAAACCCAAGAAACCATAAATTAGGCAATAAATCAGGTGCTAAATCAGGTACTAAATAAGGCACTAAATTAGGTGCTAAATCAAGCGCTAAATAAGGTGCTAAATCAGGCACTAAATTAGATGTTAAAGTTGGCACTAAATTAGGTGCTAATTGGTGCCTAATTTAGCACCTACTTGTTCTAATCAGTGAAAAAAATACCAAAAACAATGCTGTCTCGATAAATAGTGCTGACTTTTTCAAAAAATTGGAGAAAAATACATTAAAACAGTGGGTGGAAGTAAAAAATGGAGCAAAAAAGGGAGCTAATCCAAGGGATTTGTTGTAGTGTTTTGATTTTATGTACACAACCTTCACTCACATATTGGTGGATTTAGATATTTCAAAAGACCTTCCAGTATAAATTATTTTAAAGGTACATGGCTGCAACTGGACCCAACCATTAGATTATGAGGGGTTGTCATTTCATTGTAGAAGATGCTACAAAACTAGCCACATTGTTACAAATTGCCCTAGGATCAAAGTTAGATCAGATCATCATGCTACATGGTGGAAAGACATTGCTCCTCATTAATGTTACATTATTGATAGTCCAGTAGGAGCACATGATACTTCACATGAGCATCTAAATGACAAGGACAAACTTTTAGTTCAACAAGATTCATCTTAGGCCAAGAAAAATCAAAGGAACAGGCACCAACTGTTCCTAAAAATGGTCAACATCTTTCCATGGATGGGTGTGGGAAATCCACTACAACTTTTGAATCATCTCAATCTCCCCATCCTATCCTAGAGACACACAATGAAGAAGGAAGCCATGAAGATTGGAAAGTGGTGCAAAATAAAAATAAAGTTCCCCACAAAGGTGATGATGCCTAACACAATATGCACCTATGTTCTCATTCAAGAAATAGTGTTAATACTTCCAAACTAAATTAGAGAGTTTATGACGTGATCCTTAACTATAGGATCCTTATGCATGCACCCTTGTTTAAGGGTCTATGCATTGTGTTGTTCCTCCTTTTTGGAGCTGCCCAAAACATGTTAATTTGGATTTTCATTTTTAGTTTAATGGGAGTGACCCCCTAAGGTCACAATTTACTGATTAAAAAAAATAATTATGTACTTAAAATATTAAGATATGAAGTAAAAAAATTGTGAAAACTATAGCAATCAAAAAAGCTATACATTTTAGTAAATAAAACATGTAAAATTATTAAAGTAATATGTTTTCATAAAATTTTTACTTTTAAATAGTTAAGTATTTAAGATATGGAATAAAAAATTTATTAAAACTTAATTTTTAAATTTTTTTTTTGGTCTATCAGTAAACTAAACGATGTTGGGAAGCATCATCAATTGTCAGCTAGACACCTAGATGATGACATAACTGTCTTAATCAATAAATGAATTGAAAAATGATATAAACATCATCCATTTCAATGGTCAAACAGTCAATAGCAATTTTACACCTCATCCACAATAAAAACAGGATAAATATTTAAGCTATTTTTATTGGCCAAAATTGACCTTTGAGTGTTGAAATGGAAGATATTTAAGAACGCTCTACTTAAACATCATCTGTTTCAATGGTCAAACAATCAATAGTAATTTTTCACATCATCCATACAAAAAAGTGGTAAATATTTGTCCTATTTTAATTGGCCAAAATTAACATTTGACTATTGAAATGGATGATGTTTAAGAACAACTATTCCTAAATATCCTCCACTTCAATAGTCAAAGGTTAATTTTGGCCAATAAAAATAGAACAAATATTTACCACTTTTTATTGTGAATGAGGTGTAAAATTACTATTGATTGTTTGACCATTGAAATAGATGATATTTAAGTAGAGTGCTCTTGATGTATCTATTCGTCTACAACACTCTCTTATATGAGTAGTAATTATATTAATAATAATTTTTGTCAGCTTATCCTATTAAAATTATAAAGGGAAACCAGTTTAACAGTGCCACGATAAACCATCTTCCGCTTTTTGACCTATAGTTTGTAATTGACATGTGAGCATAATCCTCACCCATTACATCATATGCTCTCTACTCAATGAAGAAAAGACTTCTAAATATTTATTAATAAAGGAAGAAAATATAATCACTCCTTAGGTTTTCTACCCTCTCCACTCTTTTTGCATTGAGAGAAAAGGACATGAACATCATGTTCCAACATGCAGTTGCTTCTTCCTACAACTCAAGGTTCATGATTATTAATATTGACTACTGGTGTGCCCTGATCAACCTTCAGTTTCATCGATCACTTCTTCTCAAATGGGGTAGAAATTAATAACAAGTTAACGTAATTCATGTGCTATTTACCATAGCATGCATTGATCTCATATATTACAATGGTGATTATTATTGACCTATAATTTTTTCATGAATTGCTTTAGATGCCAAACAATTTGAGAAATCTTTGCAATATGAAATTCCCATTGGGTTAATTACTGAAACATGATTAGTTCATCTTCAAATAAGAAACAATTGTAGATGTACATTCTAATTTGATGCTAGCTATATCATAACCTCGATGGCTTTGTGATCCTCAAAGAATGTTATTATTATCTTCAATTATGCGGATGATGCCTTGTCTTAAAGGCTCTTTTGGTGTTCTCCTCATAAGCAGTGTTTATAATTCTTCTTATATTTTCTTAAGTTTTCTTATCTGGTTCTTTTTTATAGGCAACCATGGCGGATACATAGCTGAATTAGAGACCTTTCTTTCTAGCCTTTGAATGGGAGCATGAGATTAGGGGTAGGGTCAAGTTGTCTGATTTGATGACACTCCTAGACTAGGACTGCACCCTTATACAGTTCTTGGTAAAAAACATTGTTAGCCATGCATGGATCAAAGGATACACGGGGTGTATATTGAACTATTCAGACATCATTTCCTAGCACCTATATAATATAATGGACTTGGTTTTGGATGGGGATTATGTACATGCCCTTGCTTCTAGTCTTTTCTACAACATTTATACGGTCAAAAAATGGGAGATAGATGTGGAGGCTTATAATATGGATCAGGGGGATGCACTGATTGGAGGTCTGTTTAATCTTCACACTTTGTGCACTTCACTTCCTCAGTAGGCTATCTATAGGGCTTTGCAATCTAGCATCAAGTTCCTAAGCATCTATGAAATTGACAATGAGTTGGGTTACTACAGTTTCCTCATTTCTAAGAAAAGAGACCAACTTATTAAGGATGTCTCCATGGCCATAAGGTTTCTCAGGTTCCATGCCCCTGACTTGGCACCACATATTCCTAGAAATGCCCTTGATGACTTGAAGGAGGAGATTGAAGCTGGAGTAGCTGCGGAGGTGGAGGTACAAAATATGCCTGCAGTCAGCCTCGCAGCTTGAGCATGGTAAAGCCTACTGGTGCAACGTCTAATTTTTTTGGTGATCTATGGCTCTGTCAGCTCTTTGGCAGTTCATGTCAGTCTGGGTGATCCTCATGTTGGTTACGTAGCGGTGTGTGGCTGGCAATTTTATTTTGGCAAGTTACTAGATGTGGTCCTGTTGTTGGTGGTTGTCTCTTAGTCCCATTTTTGGCGTGTTACTTTGGTGGGGTTGGCTCTTGTTTTTTTTATGGTCTAGGTTTCCCTTCTATTTCTATGGCTTTTTTCTTTCTATTGTTATATCTGGCCATTTCAAGGCCTTGATATATAAATTTATGTTTATCTATTAGTTTTTAAATTCTGAAACTTTAAGTATAAACTGTTAATTTTCAATTTATGGGTGCTCCATCACCTTTTTTTGATTTAAAAAAATAGCCAACAGTAATAAGGATACAATCTAGAATGCAAGGCTATGATTATTTAGTGAACTATGTAAATAACATACAATAAATGTTTTGAGAACAATGATCTGAAACTCTAAAGATGATATCAAGATCATCTTCTTCATTCTTATCTAACTGTGGTATTCAAAAGATGATATCTCCTCTAGGACGATCAGGATATCCTTCTCTTGAAAAACAGTCTATGTATCTTGTACGTTGTCTTCCTCCACAGATGAAACTATTTCGTCATCTCCACAAGGTGTGTGTTTGATTCTCCCCGTCACTCTCACCACATCTTCTTACATGGTTTCCTAGGCCACTATGGTAGAAGCCACTAACATAGGAGGCATTCTATTTGTGTGCCTCAAAATGTAGCACCCCAGGCAAAAAAGAACTATGAAAAGCAAAAAACCACCTACAGAAGATACAATGATAATAATCTTATGGTGTGTTCTCTTTTCCAGAGTCAGAGCATTATGAATTAGTGGCGGTGGTGGTGGAAGAGCTAGGCTTAGAGATGGAGTGTTGTTTCGAGGGAGCGACAACACTGGGAACCATTCGGTTGTGCCTAGGACCATCTATGGCATTCAATATAATGGAAGTGAAGACAACAAATGGTTTGATGAAAGCTTTGCCTAAATTGTATGGAAAGCCCTTAGCCTCAAATAACGTATTTCTCATGAAGTGTTTGTTTAATCTAAAAATGATTGAAGGTGGATCTATGATAGATCATTTAAATGAGTTTAATATGATTATCAGTCAATTAACTTCTTTAAAATTAAGTTTTGATGAAGAGGTGGGGACTCTCTTGATATTATTTTCTTTGCTAGAAAGCTAGAATAGCTTGGTAATGGTTGTAAGTAACTCTATCTCTAGTTCAAATACTTTGAAATTTGATGATGTTGTTGGTGTTATCCTTAGCGAGGAAATACGATGGAAAAGCTTAGGGGGATCCACATCAGGCAGTGTTTTGAATGCAAAAAGTAGGGGAAAATCAAAGGAGAGAGGAAAAGGTTCTAGAGGTCAAGGAAAGTCAAAAGGAAAATCAAAGGACAAGAGGTCTCAATCTAGAGGAAAGAAGGATTGCGGGTACTATGGGAAACCAAGTCATCTGAAGAAAGATCAATTGCTAGTCATAGAAGAATAAAGAAGGAGACAAACAAGAGGGCAATAAGGAGACAAATGTGGTAAGTAATAAGTCTAAAGATGATGCTTTGATTCTTTCCCTAGATAATGTTGATGATTCATGGGATTTAGATTCAGTGGCCTCATTTCATGCTATGACCCATAGAAGTTATTTTCTTGATTATGTCCAAGGGTATTTTGGGCTAGTTTATTTGGGAGATAATGAACCTTGTCAGATTGTTGGAAAGGGAAGAGTTAGGATTAAGTTGTAGAATGGGAATCATTGGCTACTACAAGAGGTAAGGCACATTCCAAGGCTAAGTAGGAATTTAATTTTAGTAGGGCAGCTAGGTGATGAAGGTTACAAAGTTACTTTTACTGATAAAAATTTAAAGGTTACAAGAGGTACCTTAATAGTAGCAAAAGATGTGAAAGTAGACACCTTATATCTTTGTACAGGTCATACCATTCCATCTACTTTAGTTGTTGTAGAGAAAAATCAAATAGGTTAAGGAACAGTTATTGCAGGTTTGCAGGAAGAGACTGAAACAATTGCTACAAGTTCTAAGACAACATTATGGCATAATAGACTTGGGCATATGAGTGAAAAGGGTATGAAGGTACTTCATTCTAAGAAAGTTTTACCAGGTCTAAAATGTATTAATATGGATTTTTGTGAAAGTTGTGTGTATGGCAAACAAAAGAGAGTTAGGTTTCACAAGGATGGGAAGCAAAAGAAAGATGAAAAGTTAGAGCTTGTGCTTACAAATGTATAGGGACCAGCTTAGGTATCTTCTCTCGATGGCTCTCAGTATTATGTTACATTCATAGATGATGCAACTAGGAAGATTTGGATTTCTTTCCTTAGGTAGAAATATGATGTATTTGAAAATTTAAGAAATAGAAAATCTTGGTTGAGAATGAGATAGGTAAAAGATTAAAATATCTCAGATCTGATAATGGTGGTGAGTATTGCAGAAAATAATTTGAGGATTATTGTTCCTTTAATGGAATTCGTAGGCAAAAAAATGGTTCTAGGGACTCCACAAGAGAATGGAGTGGCTAAGCGTATGAACAGGACAATAATGGAGTGTGCAAGGAGCATGAGATTGCATGTTGGGCCACGTTTAAACATGTGGGTAGAGGCCATTAATAGCACTATAGGTTTAATTTATAGAGGTCCTTCAGTTCCTTTGGGTTATGGTATTCCAGAGGAAGCATGGATAGGTAAGAAGGTGAGTTATTCTTTTCTCAAAACCTTTGGATGTGAAGCATTTGCACATGTAGATTCTAAAAATAGAACCAAGCTGGATGCAAAATCAAAAAAGTGTATCTTTATCAGATATGGCATTGATGAATTTGGTTATAGGCTTTGGGATGTTGAAAATATGAAAATTGTAAATTTGTGAGAAGCAGGGATGTTGTATTCAATGAGAAGGTGTTGTTTAAAGATCTGTTGTAGCACCATGAGAAGAAATAAAAGGATTATGTAGTGCTAGATGATACTCCAAATAGTGATGTTCCAGTGGTTCCTCATGCTCCACAACAACAACAACAAATAGTAAATGTTAGATGGTCAACAAGGCCAAGTAGACCTCCCATCAGGTTTTCTCCCTCTTTGTATTCTATTTTGTTATCAGATGCTGGTGAACCTGAAGGGTATGATGAAGCTATGCAAGTGGATACAAAGGATCAGTGTGAGCTTGAAATGAAAGATGAAATGGACTCCTTGTTGGAAAATCAAACTTGGGAATTATGCAATTTGCCTGCAAGTAAAAAGGCTTTATACAAAACAAATGGGTTTATAGGCTAAAAGAGGAAGATGGAGGTAAGAACATGTTTAAAGCTAGGTTAGTTGTAAAAGGTTTTCAATAGAGAAAGGGCATTGATTTTGATGAGATATTTTCTTCGGTTGTTAAGATGACTTCTATTCATACTATTTTAAGTATTGTGGCTACTGAAGATTTGGATTTGGAATAGCTAGATGTGAAAAAGTTCTATCTTTCTCCATAGTGATATGGAGGAGAAGATATATATGGAATAGCCCCAAGGATTTGAGGTCAAAGGTAAGGAGAAACTGGTGCGCAGATTGAAGAAAAATTTATATGGCCTAAAACAAGCACCTCGGCAATGGTACTTGAAATTTGATAGTTTTATGGCTGAGAAAGGCTACAACCAGTGTAATTCTAATCATTGTGTTTATTTTAAGAAGAGAGAGAGAGAGAGAGAGAGAGAGAGAGAGAGAGAGAGAGGTGTCGATAGGGGATTACACATGAGATTTGATCAAAATTTTTAACTTTTGTGAAAAAAATGTCCTTGGTGTCAAAAAGCTACCTCCAACCCTTTAGGTTGGATGCCCAAGGCAAATCCAACCCTTAGGGTTGGAATTTCCCAAATCAAGAAAAATGTGAGCATGTTATAAAATAGTTAAAATGAATTTTATGTAAATATCTCTATCCCTCTCTTTATCTTGTCTTCTTTATGGACCCGCTCTCCCTCTAACTATTGAACTCTCTCTCTCTCTCTCTCTCTCTCTCTCTCTCTCTCTCTCTCTCTCTCTCTCTCTCTCTCTCTCTCTCTCTCTCTCTCTCTCTCTCTCCATTCATCTTCATCTCTTTGTGTCCATTTGACTTCTTATCCACCTCATCCCCTCTTTTTCACCTCTTGACCCTAGATTTCCTAGTTTTCCTTTTCCTTTCCAATTTTCCCTTAGATCCCACCATTTTTTTCCTATTTTACTATTTTCCACCTCTCCTCTCATCATTCTTCCCATCCAATTAACTTTCATTTTACTTTGTTTCCATTTCATCCTCCAAATTTATATCCTCATCTCTCTTTGCATTTTCTATTTTTCTTGTTTCCATTTGCTTTGTTGATAAGGGAGACTGAGAGAGGAGGAGAGGAGGAGAGAGATAGGGGAGAGATAGGGAGATAGGGATATATATATATATATATAGAAAGAGAGTCCTAGTTTTCTTATTTCCATTTCCTTTGTCGATAAGGGAGAGGAAGAGGGAGAGGGAGGGACAGGGAGAGGGAGGGAGAGAGGGGGGAGCTAGAGGGGAGAGATAGGGAGATAGATGAATGATAGGGGAGAGAGAGGTGAGAGATAGATATGGATATAGGTAGAGATAGAGGAGACAGAGGGGTGAGATAGGGAGATAGAGAGTGAGGTAGATGTCCAGAGACATAGGCAGAGAGATTGAGAGGTAGAGGAATGATAGAGATAGGGAGATAGGGGAGAGATAGGGAAATATTGGTTTAGGGTTTCTCAGGTTTAGGGTTTAGAGGCATTATATAGGGTTTAGGGTTTACAGAGAGAGAGAAGTTTAAGGTTTCTTGGATTTAGGGGAATTATTTAGGGTTTAGGGGTTTAGGTTTACTCATGTTTAAGGATTAGGATTTAGGGGTTAGGTGTTAGGCTTTAGGGGCATTAATTAGGGTTTAGGGTTGCTCAGGGTTAGGGTTTATGAGTTAGGGGTTAGGGTTTAGAGAGAGAGGACCTATAGGGAGAGATAGAGGAGACAAAGGGGAGAGATAGGGAGATATAGAGTGAGGGACATGTCTAGAGACATAGGGAGAGAGATTAAGAGGTAGAGGGATGATAGAGATAGGGAGATAGGGGAGAGATAGGGAGATAGAGTTTTAGGGTTGCTTTGGTTTATGGTCTAGGGTTTAGGGGTTAGGGTTTAGGGGCATTATATAGGGTTAGGGGTTAGGGATTAAGGTTTAGGGTTTAAGGTTTAGAGAAAGAGAGGTTGAATAGGGAGAGATAAAGAAGAAAGAGTAGAGAGAGGGAGATAAAGAGTGAGGGACATGTCCAAAGACATAGGAAGAGAGATTGAGAGGTAGAGGGATGATAGAGATAGGGAGATAAAGGAGAGATAGGGAGATAGAGGTTTAGGGTTTCTTGGGTTGGGTTTAGGGGTTAGTGGTTTAGGGGTTAGGGATTAGAGGCATTATTTAGGATTTAGGCATTTAGAGTTGTTCATGTTTACGGTTTAGGGGTATTATTTAGGGTTTAGGATATATGATTTAAGGGTTAGGATTTAGGGGCATTATTTAGGGTTTAGGGTTTAGGGGTTAAGGTTTACAGGTTTAAGGATTAGGGTTTAGAGAGAGGAATGATAGGGAGAGATAGAGGAGACCGAGGGGAGAGATAGGGAGATCGAGAGTGAGGGACATGTCCAAAGACATGGGAGAGAGATATTGAGAGGTAGAGGGACAATAGAGATAGGGAAATAGGGGAGAGATAGGGTTAGGGGTTGGGGTTTAGGGAACTTAGACCTACCCTAAGTGTAGGGTGGGCATATTTATGGAATTGAGAGATAGAGGGATGATAGAGATAGGGATATAAAGGTTTAGGGGTTAGGGTTTAGGGATAGATAGAAAGAGATAGAGAGAGTTAGAAAGAGATAGCTAGAGAGAGAGAGAGAGATAGTTTGTGAAAAAGTAGAAGAGAGGGATATAAATAGCATTTTACCTAGTTTAAAATGTGCTCGTGTTAAAATGTGCTCATGTTATAATGTAAGAACATTTTTAACTAGTTAAAATGATGTGTAATGGCCTACAAAAAGGCATGCCACATTATTTTTGGTGCACATGCTCTGTTGTATTCCCTATTTTGCACTTTTTCAGACATTGAAAGAGGCTTTTCATGATTTTGAGGTTCTCCCATCATTGGTTGACAAAATTGATGCACTTTTTGTTCTTGTTTCAATGCACAAGTTTCCAATTACATGTTTTACATTCAAATTTGATATCAGAAAGCATTTTTTATGTTTTGAGGGATTACCTCACTAGATTGAATACTTTAACTAGTTTTTTGTTTTACATTGACAAAAAAATATAATTAAGCATGTTTTTTATTATAATTTGATAAATTATCAGATATTGTTTGTGTTCTTTTGACCATTGTTTTAGAGTGATATAGAATTCAATACAATGTCAAGGACATGAACAAAAACTCTAACATTGGAGGAGTGTGAAGATGAGATTGCAAAGAAAAGAGAATGAATGAGACAACTTTGTGACAATAAGAAATTAAACTTCACAAATGAAGGTTAACTATCTTTGCTGATTGAATTAGATGATGAAGCATTGAAGAGAGAGAAGGAATTGAAGAAACAAAGGGAACAAGTGAAAAAAAATCATGCAAGTAAGAAATCAAATGTGGGAGAACATGAAGGTATGTCATGTCTTTGTCATCTCAATTTGATAATGTAGAAAATGTTAAATCTCCAATTGAAAATTATGATGCATTTGCAAATGTTGTAGTAGATGATACACCAATTGATCAGGTGTTTAGTGATCAAAATTTATCTTGTGAATCAAGTTTTCCATTGAGAACACCTCCTAGAATTTTGTGTAAAAAGTCTAAGTATTTTATTGAAATTGATGAGAATATTCTAAAACCAATGGTTGATAAGATTTGCAAACATACTTGTAGAAGAAATGTGAATAAGATATGGAACATTTTTTTCAAAACATAAGTGAAACTAGAAGATGCCAATTATTTGTTGAGATGATGAAAAATATAAATTTTAGGCCAATCATGAAAATTCGTGGCCTAACAACATCAAATGCTAATAGTGAAAAATCTATATTGTAATAAATCTAATCAATGCATATCAAAGAATTTGTTCCACCTCATGCACCAAAGATAGTAATTCTACATGGTGTGCCATTACATCAACTATTGTGAGCAATCAAACAAAGAAATATAACTTGATAAGAAAAACAAGTCAAACACTAAATATAAATAGAAACACTTGGATGAAAGTCATTGGGAAGCATGAAGTAATTGAGGACCCAAATAGCAATGAACTATGGGCATTTTATGGTAGACTCCCACAGAAAGATATAGCCATAGTTGAAGCTTTAAAATCCCTGATTGAGGATTTTTGGTCTAGTAACACAAGAGTATCTCCCAATCAATGAGATGTTGTATGAAGGAGAATTGGTTGTCAAAACCATGAGCCACATCCAAATCAGTTTTTAGATATGACTCAAACACAATTTTTCTCCAAATTTGTAGCTAGTTGTCCTCAAATTCAAATTAGTTAAAGGTATTTTGAAATAGGAAAACATTTTTATGTCAAGATAAATCACACATACACAACGTTTTGTTATAGAGTTCACATGGAATTTTCTATACATTATGATGTTTATCAACAAATATGTGTATCTTTGCATACTAATTATGTTTTGCAAAAGTGTATGATAGAGGCTCCACCTAAATCAACAAGAGATTTCATTTCAAGCATTTTTTATGAAATTGTACATGGACAAATGTTTTATAAGACATCATGTTTGGATGGAACGTGTGATAGTTGTGGTGGTTTGCAACATTTGAGAACTTGTGTACACATGGAGAGTGCACATGCAATTGGAAATGAATTAGTACCTTTTGGAAAATATAAGACAATGGAATATAGTCTAAAAGATAGTAAATAAGAAAAAAAGTGTGAATTGGTTAGTGAAGAAATACCAATATCTATACGTTTATGCCTATTTTTTGAGAAAATATAGTTTATGAGTGTAGACACCTAAAATTGACCACTTTATACCAAAAGAAGTCCTCCTCCCCTACATCAAACAATTTGTCTCTAAACCATCATAATTGCCCTAATCTTGATCAATTATCCATCCATCATCCCAATTTTTATCATTGTCCAATTATCTCATTATCAAGACCTAAACCTATCATTATCCCTAATTTATCCTTACATTTTAATCATTTTCCCTAGGCCACAAATCATTTTCCTAAGTCATAAATTCCCTTTCACACACATGATTTAATTAATTTTATTAATTAAATCTCCCTCTTAACCACCTAAAAAGAATAAAAGAAATTAAAGATTCCTTTTATTCCCATCCACTCACCTTATAACAAATTCATAACCCCTTTTTAGGGGATCCACTAGAGTGATCAAACCAATAGCAAGGTATTCTCTTAATTGTAATTCAATTTATGCTTTACTTACTGATCTGTTGGTGAACCTAGCTCATATCAGGAGGCTTGCAAAGATGAAGATGCAAATAAATGGAGAGAAGCCATGGATGAGGAGATGAGAGCTATACATAAAAATAAAATGTGGGAGCTTGTACAATTGCCTAAGGGGTGAACAACTATTGGCAACAAGCAGGTCTTCAAACTGAAAAGGGTTATAAATGATAATGTGGAGTGATATAAATCTTGGTTGGTGGCCAAGAGGTATGCACAAAAATTTGGTATTGATTTTAATGAAATATTTTCACATGTGGTGCAGTTAAGTACAATTAGAGTTGTTTTGGCTCTTTTTGCTAGTCTTGATTTGGAGTTACAACAATTAGATGTTAAAACAACTTTCTTGCATGGCGATCTTTCTGAGGAAATTTATATGCAACAACTAGAAGGTTTTGAGGAAAAAGACAAGGAGAATCTAGTATGTAAGTTGAATAAATTGTTGTATGGATTGAAACAGGCACCAAGGTGTTGGTACAAGTGATTTGATTCCTTCATGATGAGTTTGGCTTTTAGTATATGTGAGGATGATCATTGTACCGACTTTAAAAGCTATGAAGATGATAGTTTCATTATTTTACTTTTGTATGTAGATGATATGTTGGTAGCATGTCCCAAAATTCATAGAATCATTAGGTTAAAAGCTTAGCTTGCTAGGGAGTTTGAAATCAAGGACTTAGGAAATGCAAATCAGATTCTTAGAATGAGGATACACAAATACGGAAAGAACAAGAAAATTTGATTGTCACATAAGACTTATGTGGAGAAGATTTTGCAGTGCTTCAATATGCAAAATTCACAGCCAGTTAGTACTCCATTTCTTGTCCATGTTAAATTATCTTTGAATCAGTTCCCTAGCACAAAAGTAGAGAAGACATATATGTATCATACCATACTCATCAATAGTTGGTAGTCTTATGTTTGCCATGGTGTGCACTAGACTAGACATTGCATAAGTAGTGGGAGTAGTCAGTCATTTCATGGTGAATCTAGGTTGTAATCATTAGACGACTGATAACTGGATTCTCATGTATTTAAGGGGTACTTCTAATGCTACTTTTTGTTATAGCGGGAGTAGTCTTCAGATTAATGGATATGTGGATGGGGATTTTGGTGGAGACATAGATAAGAGAAAATCTACTATAGGTTATGTTTTCTCCTTAGTAGGAAGTTCTGTTAGCTGGGTTTCAAAGTTGTAGATAGTGATAGTTTTGTCTACTACTGAAGCTGAATATATGGAAGCAACACATGCTAGGAAGGAGGCAATCTAGCTTCATAGACTCTTGGGTGAATTGCAGGTAAATTAGGATAACATGGTGTTGCATTGTGATAGCTAGAGTTCTTTACACTTAGCATGAAACTCAACTTATCATGATAGAACAAAACATAATGATACATACAATATCACTTTGTACATGAGGTGGTTGAAGGAGGACATGTCTTTTTAGCTAAGATACACTTCAATATAAATCCAACAAATATTTTTATGAAGCCTACTAGTAGAGAGAAGTTCATATAGTGTATAACTTCTCTTGGCTTGCACATCAGTTGATGATAGGCAACGGTGACATTGATCTTTCAATAAGAGGAGTTATTTGCAAGGTAGAAACATGACTTCAAGTGGGAGATTGTTGGAATGTGAAGTTAGTTTCACTTATTCCAACAGTGATGAATAATCAACAATGAGTACCGTGGTAGTGTCTCAGGTACCCTCCCGATAGGACTGAAGGCCAAGGAACTGAAACTGAAGGGTGTTGGATAGGGGGTCACAAGGGGGAGGTCTCATGTCCCAATATTAAGACATTGTTTAAATTAAAGATTTAAACATTATAAGAGGACAAAGAAGTCAGTTTGCTAAACATATATAATATTATTAATATAATATAAATAAAATATAATATTATCAATTTTAATATTATTATAATTTTAATAATATTATTAAAATATATAATATATAATATATATTGTATTATATAAATATAATATATAAAATATAAATATTATTATAATTGGAGGTTTCTATTCCTGCTTGAGCCAAGCCGATACACACCTACACCTGTGATGCCGAAGGGTTGTGGATTTCGAAGGGGAACCGGATAAGTAGGTAAGGTGTTAGATGCCTTTGTTATATGTCTTTAAGATAGTTATCTCTTTGTTATGATAGTTTTTTTCTGTGTTAGTTTGGAGTGAGGGCTAAGGTAATTTGCCCCACTCCTGTAGTTGTTAATGACTATTTGACAGAATGTCTTGTATTAGATGTATGACTGCTGTTACAGATTGATGGGTTCGGCCCTATTTTTCACAAGTCCCTAGTCCCTAACCAAGGTTATTATATCAAATAAATAATTTAAATATTATTATAATTATAATCATTATAATACAATATTATATAAAAATAAATATATTAATATCATATACTATATAATATATAAAAATAATATTTAGTATATACTATATATAACATGTAAAATAATATAGAAGTAATCATATGTAGTGCCCCTCCATATTCGCTTGGGCTGTGTCAAGTATGTTCGACATTGGGTTGTTTGGTTGGATTGTTTAATTGTTGTGGGTTAAACATATACATAGAAAGGAAATAGATTGTATTTGCATTTTAACTAATTTATAATCATCCTTTATCTAATTGTTATTAGTCATGATGAATTTATGTATTGCATTAGTTTTGTAATATAGTTTATAAATAATTACCTGTTGGGAACCAATAATAATTACGTAATTAGGTAGATAGATATTTGAATAATCTTCAGGTCTCTTGAGGAAGCGGTGGTTTCATAAGGGCAACTACTTTATGGGCACTAATGGCTCTTTTCTATTTTAAGTTGAAGAGGGCAGAGGTTCTACACATGGGAAGAAGGTGGAGGATTGAAAACAGAGGGCCTACGTCATGAGAAGAGGATTGATAATAAAGTAGTGAAGAGTGAACTTCGGGCCTAATCTTTTGGTGGGGAGTGCTTCCATTGAATGTGCAGGGCACCATGGAAGATTGAGGTAAAAGAGATCAAGCCAATCTGAGGGTTTTAATCATGATCTATCTTTCACATTTGCAAGATCTGGTATGTTTTGACAGTGTATTTATCGATCTTGGAATTTGATTTTTCCGTCCAGTTAGTGTGTAGTTGCTGAATATGGAATTGAGATTTCTTGCAGTATTCTGTTTGAAACATTATCTATGGTTTTTTTTTCTTTTACATTTGATTTAAGTTTTAGATCCTCTAAAGGGTTACTCAAGTTTGACATTTTTAATCCAACATTGAACCCCACTCTGTAGGATGTGACTGGCAATGTGCACTTAGGGTTTGATTCGGAACAAAATAGGTTACAATATAAATTAAAGCTTCATAGATGCGATTCATGTTTTGCTTTTAAGTTTTTAACCTAACACCCTCTGCAACGAGCGCCTAGCATGGTTCATCTAGGGTTTCAGTTCGATGAGAATTTTTTTATATATATGGATTTAAGATTCAAATCCTCCGGGCCTGTTCACCTCTTAAGATATTAACTTAACGTATCTTTCTTTGTGAAGGGGCGTCAAGCAATGTGTGTTTAAAGTATTCTTTTGGATGACCCTATTTCTGATTGGAACATGGTTTTAATTGAACTGTTTAAATTTTAGACCAACTTGAAGGCCATCAAAATGCACATTTTCTAAATCTATCAAGGCACATTTGTACAAATACTGTAGTCATTCCATTCCATAAGAATATATCTCATGAGGCTTTTAGTAAAAACCACATGTGCGTGATTTCTATGCTTCCACATTTTGCCTTTAAATTGGATAACCGTACCCTGATCCTATGTGCCTTATCTCTGTGCCTTTTTGGTTAAATGTTTGAATAAGTCCATATAGGCATCTTGTTTTGAAATGTACATTCGCTTGGTGTTGGAATTAATGATCTTTTCAAAAGATTATGGTGGCTATAGAAGGTCTGCCATTATTAGGACCTCTCTCTACGATTCTTCAGGTTTTAGATTTGACAAAATCCACGGTGTGCATATCCAGCAATCACTATTTTTCTTAAGAAGATCTTTCGCTGAACACCCTGGCTTATCATTAATTGCAAGCATAAATAGCCATAGTTGCCATTTCCATGTAACGCTATAAATCTTTTGCTAGTATTTCAATTTCTCTAATTTAGGAAGTTCCCACAATTTGTCTCCTTTCGCCTAACTCTAGATTTCTTGACCAAATGCAGAAGGGATTTTTAGGCAGTATAAATAAATAGTTGTGACAGAGGTTAGTTTTCTATCCATAAATAGTTAACAATGAACTAATTCATTAACCTTGCAAATAGCATAGGAACATAATATGATTGAGGCATTCAATGAATCTCAAAGATCAAGAGAACATGATAGACAAGATTATCAATTCGTTAATGCATTCGACAAATGGATTTCAAATAAACAATATAAATTTAGAATAAAGACTAGTTGCTGCTAGAAGAATTCTTTGAGGGCTGTAAGGTTGTGAGTTTTCGGTGTGACATGCCTCCAAAATCCAAGCCCAATTATTTCTTATTCTACAAATTAATCCCTGCAGGCCTAAGAATGTATTGATTTTTGGGCAATAGTATTTATCCGCATGTTCTAGAAAACTTAAATTACTGATTGTCCAGAGCTCATTATTTTTGGTGTTGTGTTTTGTATTATGATTCAGCTATCCTAGAAGGGTGATTTCTTTTTATCTGGTAAAGGCATACGCTTATCTTATGGTGTCTAGGATGCTTGGATTCAATGCTAATTGGCTTTATTGTGGACATCTTCATATCATATAAATTCAGAACCTAGGAGAACTAATAAAACTAGTTCTTGTATGCAAGAGTAATTTTACTTCTTCCTTGTATTCCTAACCATTTTACTCCTAGCAACAATTTGTCAACCATTAATATCACTAGGATTAGCTCTTCTCTTCCTTGAAGTAGCACTCATCTCTTTTTTCCTCGGAAGTTTCCTCCATTTGATCCCATCATTCAAAGCTTTGCTACATATAACATTGTTAGAGACTGCATCTTGGAGATTACAATCGTCAATGCTAATGAACTTCTGCGATTGAGGAGGTTTAAAATAATTTGATTTGAAGTTTTTCATGCTCCTTCCATTATGATTTAGATTTCTATTTTAAATTCCATTGACCTCCTTTGTTTTTTTTTGATATCAAGATTATATATAAATTCCTCCTTTCTTTCTATGGTATTGGGAATCCCATTTCTAACGGAATTGCTGTGGAGAGTATAAATCTCATATTAAACTGTCACGTAATAGCACTAGAGTATAAATCTCATATTAGTTACATGGCTAAAATTAATAAATAGAAGGAAGTAGAGAATCTATCTCTAGTTCTAGTTTAAGACTTAATTTTAGCTAATATAATACTTTTATCATGGAAATTAGAAACTATGGAAAATCATAGTTCTGTAGAATCTAAATCTTAGTGCTTTAAAATCTTCTGTATTTAGAAATTAAATCACTTTTATTCTTTTAGAATCATACCTTTTATAATTTAAGTATCCTGAGTTATTTAACTTAGATAAGAATTTTCTCTATTTATTTAAAGAAAATATGAAAGGAATTAATTTGTTAAATAGAATGATTCTATTTATTTATTTATTTATATTGAAAGAACATGATTTAATATTTGTTTTGAATTTATTTTGTTGTAATTATGATCATTGTTAAAATATAATATGAAAGAATTGAATGCATTTAATTCTTGGGGGATAATTATGATTTACAATATTCCTATTGTATTTATGGATGATAATTATTGAATGAATAGTTAGTTCTTATCTTATTACGGTTAGATGATCATTTAAGTCTCTTGGGTAATGAGGTATTAAGATATAATGTTAGATATATCTAATATGGAGTTGCTGAGTGAGCTATAATAATAGAGAGTTTTACATAATAATAGAAGATTGAGCAATTGATCAAACGTACCTTTGTGTTGGTTAAGTTAATGTTAAGTATAATTGTGTTATAGAGAATAGTTTTATGATTAGAAAATTGTGAATGATATTATAATATTCTTATGCTAGTGCAAGGTACTTTTGTTGATACATCTAATAACTTGATAAAACTTGTGGATCCCCTTCTTGGTCTTATTATATTGGTGTGTCTATGAGAATTTGCATTGAAGCTTTCTTTCCTATATTTCTATTCGATGAGTAAATAACTGAACATGGTTGAGTACTAATTATGGAACATCTGATAAAGGGTAAATCTCAATTTTAAGTATGGATTGAATTGAGAATATTTGAGAAGATATCACTATTTTGATTCATTTTGTAGCTTTATGTGAATTGTATGATCAAGTCCCGAACTACGATGTCTCTGCGCTACGCATACATAGGCAAGGCCAATATGAGCCCCCGAGACATTAGGTCAGCCCCTTAGGGCCTTAGGTTTGTCATTTCATACAATTGATAATTGTAATGTGTAATCCATAACTATACAGGACTAATGTTTACTGAGATGTGCAATTTGAGATCTATAAGCCATGCAGGACTCTGGAGCTATGATAAAATATGTAAATCAGAATCTTAACCCCCTGTTGAGTTCATTATTGGGTAAACATTAATTCATTGTGCGTGTGTGTGTAGAACAACCGTGGTTGTTAGTTAGATCATGTAATATAATCATGTTTGAATGAGTTATGTATGTTGTTGGTTTTTGCTTAATTTCAATAATGCAGTCATGTTACCCCTAGAGATGTAGTTAACTTGTCATGTCAGACTATGTTAAATTGGTTAAATCTATTACAAAAAAAAAAAAATTAGTTCTGTAATGCTGCACTTTTAGTTTTGCACTCTAGGGTTGCATGACGGGGCATTACATCATATACCTTATATAAACTAATATTTAGTATATACTATATATAAGCATGTAAAATAATATAGAAGTAAACTAACTAAAGACTACTGTAACCAAATTTTATAGTTAGCAAATAAAAGACCTTCGTAGATTATGAGAAGGCAACGAATAATATGCAATGGAAAGTGATCATAAGGTGAAAACAAATATGAATCAGTTATTAAAAAGGAATCAATGGTTGATAGCAATCGATCAAGTTATAAAGTGAATGAAGGATATATGAAAAAAGATATACAATATCATATATAGATAGTGGATAGACTCCAAAGAAATGAATACAAATTAGCTAGAAGAAACATTGAAAGATAAAATAAGAGAAGAACAATCAAGTAATTTATTCTCTCTCAGACATATTCAATCTGCAATATTCATTATAGGATTTAGATCTAATCTCAAAACACAACCAACAACCATCAAATAAGTAATATACATTATATCCAATCAGCAATAAAAATACAATCAGGAATAAAGTCAAAGATATCGAACCCCCTATGGGACATCAATGATTTGAATATATATAACTCATTAAATTTTCACAAGAGGAAACATATCTGATTTTAAGTATAATTATATTGGGACAGAGGAACAAAATAGGGAAGATAAGAAAATATACAATCGTAGATATCAAGAAAAGGGGTTGATCAAAGGTAATCTACATATCCAATCAGGTATGTGTTAGATTAGTATGCATAGATGAGAGTAAATCCACATACACCTTAATTACATAGATTTTAGTTAATGTAATGACATTAATATCCTTTCATAGCTAATATGAATCTATGTGAATGATTATAGTTTATAATGAAATATCTTTTTTATTCATAATTGAATTGATATCCACATTTAGACTCAAGATCTAACAATGATGAACAATTATAGGGATACTGTATAACAGTACTCCGATTTGCAATATGAATGTCTTTAATTCATGCATTATGATGATAATGGAATAATAGAATTCCATCTATAGTACAAGGGAATATTGCATAATGATCATATCTTTGTAGCCCCTATTACTTCATCCAATGAGGAATCATGGGTATTGTAGAGAAAGGCAGAGTAATTCCATCCCCTGTTTAGACCCCAATGGTTGGGATATAGTTCCGAAGCTGGGTCCAGAGATCTCATATCGATCCCAATGGATGGGATATAGTTCCCAAGCTAGATCTAAGACTGTGTATAGACCCCAAGGGCTAGGGACTTAGTTTCCCAAAGCTGGGTCAGAGATGGTTTTAGTGCACCCTAGTCATGTAAATCCTAATTCCTTGATGAAGAATAGGAGGGGAAGATATGTATCTTGAAGTATTTTTAATATTCACCCTAATTTACCTATGGAATAAGTTATAAAATAATCATCATTAGTAAATGACAAGAAGGAAATGAATAATCCTTTGTCAAGAAGAAAATATTTATATTATCTTTGATCTCATTAGATATTGTCATTGAAATTTATTGATCTCTAATGTTACTAATGTCTCTTTGAGAATCATGTTCAGTGCAGATTCAAGTTTAAGTGTTTCCACTAGAAAGGGTACATTAGAAGTGGTATCAGAGGAGTCATCCTACCATCCTATGTATATGATGTGTCCCTTACATGTATTCAAGTGTATACTTTGTGATTTATGTGTATTCAAAGGTTTGTAACTTTGTGACTTATGTGTATGCTTTGTAACATATGTTCATGTGAATACTTTGTGTATTATGTGTATTCGCATGTATGCTTCAGACTCATGTGTATACTTGATGAACTTGGGATGGTGGACGGGTCCATGGTGTAGTATGGGATGCACTGAATCCCCTTCCCAATTGTTTGACGATATACTTCATTCGAGGGTACTTGTATTCAATTGTGTACTCTGACTTGACTATGTATTCGAGTGTATGCTCTATGACTTTGCAATTGTATTTGAGTGTATGCTCTATGACTTTGTATTTGTATCCGAGTGTATACTCTATGACTTTGTATTCATATTTGAGTGTATACTCTATGATTGTATTTGTATTTTGAGTGTATACTCTATGCCTTGTATTTGTATTTGAGTGTATACTCTATGATTGTATTTGTACTTTGAGTGTATACTCTATGCCTTGTATTTGTATTTGAGTGTATACTCTGTGACCTTGTATTTATATTTGAGCATATACTCTATGACTTGTGATTGTATTTGTATTTGAGTGTATACTCTATGACATTGTGTATTCAATTGTATACTTTATGACTTCGTGTATTCGAGTGTGTACTCCATGACTTTGTGTGTACAAATGTATATTACATGATTTATGTGTGTACTCCATGAATTATGTGTGTTCAAATGCACACTTCATGACTTACTTGTACTCATGTGTATACTTCATATTTATGCATATACTTGCATGTTACATGTATGCTTCATGCCTTATGTATTGCGTGTGTGTACTTTGTATGCTTTGTATGCTATGTGTTCCTATATTGCGTGTGTATACTTTATGTATTCTAGTGAATACTTGGTGACTTACGTGTATTCATACTTGTGACTTGAGTGTATTCATATGTATATTTGTAACTTGTATTCATGTGTATACCTTACGACTTGCATGCATTCATACTTGCATACACCATGACTTATGTATGTCTCATGACTAATGTGCACACTTCATGTATTTACATGTGTGCTTCACACTTCGTGACTTACGTATATTGTATTACAAGGATTTATGCATGTATTTATGTGTATGTTTCATGTTCCACACTATTTTACAAGTACTTATACTTCATTCTTTGTGTGTTACATGTATACTTTGTGTATCATGTACACTTCATGTATTATGTATATGTATGTATGTGCTTCAAGTATAATGTTTCTTTTAACAAGTTACTTAGTGTGTGCTTAAGATTACTTATGTAAAGGCCAAATCTCTAGAGACTTATTTGTCAAATGCTACTTGTGTTAAGAAGCACTAACGAATTAATGTATGTAATAATGAAGAGTTGTAAGTAGTGAAGTGAATAAGTGTGACTTCGTCAAACTTGATATCAATTTAGGATTCTGATGATTTTAGAAGCATCCTAGTCTTGATTGCTTGAGGACAAGTAATCTTAGGCGGGGTGGACTATCATGTCCCAATATTAAGACATTGTTTAAATTAAAGATTCAAACATCATAATAGGATGAAGAAGTCACTTTGACAACCATATATAATATTATTAATGTGATATAAATAAAATATAATATTATCAATTTTAATATTATTATAATTATTATAATATTATTAAAATATATAATATAATATATATTATATAAATATAAATATAAATATTAATAATTTAAATATTATTATAATTATAATCATTATAATAAAATAATATATAAAAATAAATATATTAATAGCATATACTATAAATAATATATAAAATAATATTTAGAATATACTATATATAATATATAAAATAATATACAAGTAAGCATATACCTTATACCCTATAAAATATATTATATTAGTATATACCTTATATAAATATAAGGTAAACTAACTATTGATAACTGAGAGGGGGGGGTTGAATCAGTTATCTTGATTATTTTAACTTTCCGTTCCTCTTTAACAACTAGTGCAACATCAAATTAAATAAGCATGCATAACCATGAAAGCAGAAGTAAACTCAATACACATAACACAATGATTTTGACATGGAAAACCCTGTTAAGGGGAAAACCACAGGGTGATTAACCCAAGATTGTATTCCCTATTAAAAGAATAAGGTAGTACAAATGGCACTTGCCAATTAGGGCTCACTACCTAAGCACACTGCTCACAAGAGGCTCACTGCCTACAAGAGACTCATTGTCTACAAGTTATAAAGAGAATAACAAGATTCTTGAACTGATGAGAAGCATCCACATATGCTGAGGTTCAGTTCCGATTAGGCTCAGTACACTGATCTACTGCACTTCATTCTTCTTCTCCTTTAGTGTTGCTATCTTGTCACATACCGGACCTGTGTTACTTCTTCCACTCTACTCTCTACTTTTCTTCGCACTTCACAATACACCACACACACCTTCTCATCAAAATCCATCTTGTATATATATATATCTGCATAAAGGATTTTAACATCTTTCTAGTCATCATCCGGAATACTCAATATTTTCCCAAACTCTGGTCTGTCGGCTGAATCCTTGCTTACCAAGTGATGCGCATCAAAGAGATGATTATAGAAGTCATCAATCATGTCGGCCAATCATGAATTATCCCTTAAGAAACTTTATTACCATCAATATCTCATCCAGATTAAGGTTTGAAGCTCTGTTGGTCTGTTCTTCCTTAGTCTATTCTACCAAATAGGAACCCAAACTCAG
The DNA here is from genome assembly GCA_027924645.1 of Cunninghamia lanceolata. Lineage (NCBI taxonomy): Eukaryota > Viridiplantae > Streptophyta > Pinopsida > Cupressales > Cupressaceae > Cunninghamia > Cunninghamia lanceolata. Next base: position 29,974,025 of record BSBN01000809.1, on the reverse strand, counting down.
GTGCTGATACTTCTTCACTCCATCACCAGAGGCTCAATATCTAGAATATATCAGTCATGATACTCCTCTTGACTTCCCCAAGTTTGTACTTTACTGAGTCACTTCCTCTGAGAGATCCAGCCCTGACTGTCAGACCTTCTTACATGCTCTGTTCTTGCTTACCAGACCAAGATACATTTCAGTCTGTCTTCTGGTATGGTCCTACCATGTCTTGTGGATGTGTGGGATGGACTTTGTTTCCATCAATGACAACACTCATGAAGCCACGTGTCTCTTGCCAACAATCTCCCCCTTTGGCATTGATGGCAATGTACTTAGTGAAAAATGACTAAGTGTTAAACTACACTCCCCCTTGGCTTATGCTTTGTTCTAATGTACATTTTTCTGGAGCTCCCCCTTAGCTATGCTCCACATTTTTCATTGCTCCTCACTCCCCCTCTGACATCAATAGCAAAGGGTAGGATCCGCATACCAAAATCTCCAAAATTAATCTATACTTGGCCGCATAAATATATATACATAACATACTTAAATATACTGAAGTATATCTGCAAAAGTTGTCTTCAACTGGACAAATTCTGTTGCACAACTTTGTTTCATCCTTCCAAAATTGAGATGTGACCACTCAATAGGAATGCAAAAGCCTCTACCCTCTTTAGATCTGTCGGATCACTAGTCCAGGCTATGGTCTGAGCATCAGTTAGGGCCTCATGCATGGCCTCTAACTTAGGGATAATTCTCCTATCATTGGTTATTAGTCCTTGTACTTCAGAGAATCTCTTTCCCAAAAACTCCTTCCGGACCTTTTCTTCTGCTGACTTCTCTAAGGAATCAAAATGTGTATGAACTAAATTTATAAGAGACTTTAGATTATCGGATGTGGAGGCCAAAGGATCATTTTGGAAGGATGGCATGATCCTCTCCAATACACCGGATGTAGTTTCTATGAGTTCATAGTCTTCCATGTGAGACTTCAGAAGTTTTTCTTTTGCCTTTGCTTGAGTAAAGGATGCTAGCTTCATGGTTTGAATCAGGGAGAGGGAATCAAAATTGAATGGTCCTTGAAGCCGTTCCAGTTCATCAAATTCCATCATCTCTTTGGTCAAGAAATCTTTGATAGTTTCTGTAGTGTCTCTTTCTAGAGACAGAGTCTTCTTCCCTTCTACAGTCTCAAAACTATCTCTTGGGGTTTTCTCTATTGGTCTTTTTCCCTTTCCTTTACTTCTTTTTCTTGATTGGTTTGCTCCTCTATTCTTTCTTCTCCTTTAGATCCAGAGTCTGCAGGGGAATCCGGATGAGAGATATCAACTTCTTCATGGACTTCCTCTTTCGGAATAGAGGAACCAGGTCCTTGGTCTTCTCCTCACTTAACTCATTTGACTCTTCAGCAACTGCTTTTGTAGGATCTTCCTCAGAAGGTTCATCACTTATGTCCTCTATAATAGGAATATTGAATCTTTTGTATGCATTCTAGAGGATGTCTTCTGTTTCTTTTCCCACTTTGTCAGTCTCTCCAAGCATAAGTTGATTCATTCTAGCTTTTCTCTGGAACTCATCCTTGCAATCTTTGAAGATCATATTTATTTGTTTCTGAGTGATTGAAGGATAGAGCTGAATAGCTAGTTGTTCCCGGATCTCAAGGTCCTTTGCCTTGGCATTGTTCTTCCTTATTTCTAGTTCCTTCTCTAGGCTTTTGGGAATTAGAGATATGATTTCAATAAATGCCTTATTATAGATATTCAGATACCTGACTGTAGCTTCTTACAAGATCTTCTGGTCAGCTTCATTATATTCATCATAGAACTCAGTCATTAGTTTTAGGTTCCCATCCATAGTGACTGATTTGATGATATCATCAATGTGGAGAGTAGGCTTTTCAACAAATTCCTCTACCTTCTCTTCTTTGCCTTGACCAGTACAGGGTTCACTGGTTGTTTTCTTATTCTTCTTCATTTTATTGACTTCCTCATCAGTTTCATTTTTTTCATCATCCTTCTGACTTGTATAGGATCTTGTTACCTTTTTCTTTGTTCTCTTCTCTCCCTTTCCGGATGTTTGGGCTTCTCGTTTTGATGCATTTTGACTTTTAGAGGTGGCAGGTGCAAAGCTCTTGGAGGATCTGGTTCGAGAAGGGGCTTGCACCAGATCACTTTCCTTTTCTGCATCTTGTTTCTCTTTCTCTACCCTTTCCATCTTCTCTCTGTTGGCATCAACTGCCTCTTGGTAAATTCTTCTACTTTCCTTCTTACTTTTCTCTTGATCTGTGGTTGTCTAAGTTCAACATGAACTTTTACACCCAGCTCTTGGTAGGTTCCAAACCTTTCTGCCTTAGGATCCTTGGGTTGACTTAGCAGGTGTTGGATGTGTAGCTCTAGGATTTTCTCATCAACTTAATACCCCATTGGCATGATCCACACTATTCTAGGTTCCACTGTATACATCAGGCATTGATCGGTGTCCACCATAAAGCACACTATATCCTTGTACTTCTCAACTAATGATTGAGGGATTCTTTCTCTAGCTTGCATCATACTCTAAAAATTCTTGAAGTAGCCCAAGTGTTGTATTCTATGCCTTGGAATCACCAATTCCATTCAAATAATCTCTGATTTGTATGGCTACTGGTCTGTCATTTTGCCATATCCAACCACTAGATCCAAGTAGCTCATTCATAAAGTAAAAGAATAGACACAATATTAGACCACCATATTTGAATGAGTTTTTCTTGTCCTTCTTGATCTTTTGTAAGTTTTCTAATAGTTGGCTCAAAAGAAGTTCATAGAGATCATAGTCAACATTTTTCCTTAGCATTTCATAAGCAGTATACACAGCTGTTCCAGATACTGAATTCTCCCTGCTGGAGTGATATATCTTATAGCCAATTATCATAGATGCAAACTTGATATCTGGATCAGTGATATCTTCTATAGTCATTGCTCTCTTGTCAAATTTTGATCTAGTTGCCTCACTCACTATCTGATTCTTGACAGATTTGAGAGCAGGTATCCCACCAGATGAGTGCAATCTGGTAACTTCCCTAATGGCATCCTTGGTTATCTTGAATGGCCTCATCAACCATATAAAGTTATCATGCATTCTACTTAGAACATACCGGACCCATTCATCTTCTACAAAACTGGGGAAATGGATGCAATGTCCAAAATGCTTGTCCCCGATAGCCTTGTACTATGGTTTGAGTTCAAAAGCATCATCTATTAACTGATTGTGATAGATATCCATTAACTTGGATTTCCCAAATTCCTCAATGTTTGCATAAATATATGCCCTAACATCTTCTACATGGAAAACCCCATGCGAAATGCTTGAAAATGCAACTAGGGGATCAACTTCTAGGGATTTATAGGGATGTTTCTTGAATTTAGGGCGCGGCCTATCAATAATCTTCACAACATTTAGAGTAGCCATCTTTCAAAGATTCAGAGAGAGATTTCAAGATCAGAAAATACCTCTTATGCTTCTAGGGTTCACGATATGACCCGGATCAAGTTGCTTGGATGAATCGACTTCTACAGTTTGATCTTTGAGAGGATTGAGAGAACTTGTTGTAGAGCTCCTTCTCTCTTCTTTTTGAATTCAAATGTGCAAATGATGAACCAAAGAACCCTTTTATTTCTATGTAAACACTAATTCCATTTTGTAATAAATACACAACCTAAGTTATTCCGGTTGCCTTGTTTTCCTTGTTCTGAGAGAGATCTTTCCGGATAACTAGTATGCACTATTAGCTATCTATCTATCTTTCCCAAATCATTCCACTTATCAACAAATCAAGATACCTCAAATTTGAATCATACTAGATCTAACTGTGAAAATCATGTTCTTACCAGATGACTGTTAAACCAGGTTAATTTCAGATGATTAACTTCTTCAAATTCCTTGTGGATCTTTCATATCTTTCCCAAGGGTTATTTAGATGTTTCTCTAAGAGCCCTTTCAATCCACAACCTTCCATGTGCCAATTCTAGGCACTAATTGACTGGCTGGGGGAAATTATTTTCTATTGTGACTCCCCCTGAGCCAGAGATCATCTATCTAGTTTCTGGAAGGAATATTAGCACCTGATTCTGGTGCGGATCCATCCTCAACATTTTCTGTACTCCTCTTTACCCAAATCTTGTTCATCTCCCTCTAAATTTCATCCGCATTCATTTTTCCTTTTCATTTGTCTTGGTTTTGATTATGATGTACCAGACCCTTTTTGTCCTGATTCTTACTTCTGCAGAATTTTGTAATATGAAAGGATCTATTGCAATTGTAGAAAACAATATTTCTTTGCATATTTGACTGATATCCTCTTGATCTACACTGATTAGCCATATGTCCCAGTCTATTGCATGCAAAGCATCTACCATTAAATGAATTGTTCATTTGCATATTTCTGCTCTCATGAGATTTGTGACCATACCTTTTGCATTTAAAACACTATCTGAAGAAGGATGAATTAGTCTAATTCATTCTTCTTCTGCACTGATTTTCTTTATGACCAAAGTTATTGCAGTTGTGGCAGTATCCATTGAAAGATGGATATCTTTGAGCATTAGGTTGCATTACAGGAGGTCTTCTAGGCCTATTCCTTAGATTTCCTGATCCAGAGTTCTTATGACCAGATCTAGAGCTTTCACCTTTCTCATACCCCAAGCCTTGCTTGTTATCTACTCTCTTTTGGCTTTCAAGAAGAACTTCAAGCTGAGCAGAGCTTATCTTGAATTTCTCTTTGTATTCATTTGCTATTTGAAGATCTCTTTTTAGAGTGTCAATCTGATTTTCAAGTTGTTCTTCATTATCTCTAGCTTCTTCCAGATCAGATTCCAAATGCCTGATTATTCTATCCATTTTGTGGTAGTCTTTTGATTTCTCTTTGAAAGACTATTTTAGATTATCTTCAGTTTTTCTCTTCTCTTCAATTTCTTAGGTGAATTTCATAACCCCTAATTCCATTTCATGTCTTCCCATAATGACCTTTTTTGATAGCTTCTCACATAATTTATTCTTCTCATTTAGATCTTAATTTGCATCATTGGCTTCATTCTAACTTGCTAATTGCTAAAGTAGTTCCTTTCTCTTTTTCATAGAGACACTTAGTTTCTCCTTTAGTTCATTTATGAAATCATTAGCTTGTTTGACTCTTTCTCTTAAGTTATTAACTTCAGAGTGAGATTGCTCAAGATCATCTAAGGCAGACTGAAGTTGTTCCCTCATACCATACATATCCATTGAAATTCCCAGATCTTCCTCAAGTTGTTAGGCTCTGTTTGGAGGAACTTAGCTCTAATACCAATTGTTGATAACTGAGAGGGGGGTGTGAATCAGTTATCTTGATTATTTTAACTTTCTATTCTTCTTTAACAACTAGTGTAGCATCAAATTAAATAAGCATGCATAACCATGAAAGCAGAAATAAAATCAATACACATAACACAATGATTTTGATGTGGAAAACCCTATTAAGGGAAAAACCATGGGGTGATTAACCCAAGATTGTATTCTCTATTAAAAGAATAAGGTAGTACAAATGGTACTTGCCAATTAGGGCTCACTACCCGAGCACACTGCTCACAAGAGGCTCACTACATACAAGAGACTCACTGTCTACAAGTTATAAAGAGAATAACAAGATTCTTGATCTGATGAGAAGCATCCACATATGCTGAGGGTTAGTTCTGGTTAGGCTCAGTACACTGATCTACTGCACTTCATTCTTCTTCTTCCCCTTTAGTGCTGCTATCTTGTCACATATCGGACCTGTGTTACTTCTTCCACTCTACTCTCTACTTTTCTTCACACTTCACAATACACCACACACACCTTCTCATCGAAATCCATCTGGTATATATATCCACACAAAGAATTTTAACATCTTTCTTGTCGGCATCCGAAATATTTAATATTTTCCCAAACTCTAGTCTGTCGGCTGAATCCTTGCTTACCAAGTGATGTGTATCAAAGAGATGCTTATAGAAGTCATCAATCATGTCAGCCAATCATGAATGATCCTCTAAGAAACTTAATTACCATCAATATCTCATTCGGATTAAGGTCTAAAGCTCTGTCGGTCTGTTCTTCCTTAGTCTATTCTACCAAACAGGAACCCAATACTCAGGTACTAATACTTCTTCACTCCTTCATCACCAGAGGCTCAATATCTAGAATATATCAGTCATGATACTCCTCTTGACTTCCCTAAGTCAGTACTTTACTGAGATACTTCCTCTAAGAGATCCGGACCTGACTGTTGGACCTTCTTACATGCTCTGTTCTTACTTACCAGACCAAGATACACTTCAGTCTATCTTCCGGTATGGTCATACCATGTCTTGCAGATGTGTGGGATGGACTTTATTTCCATAAATGACAACACTCATGAAGCCACAACATGTCTCTTGCCAACACTAACTACAGACTACCATAACCAAAGTTTATAGTTAGAAAATAAAAGACCTTCATAGAATATGAGAAGGCAATGAATAATATTCAATTGACAATGATCATAAGGTGTAAACAAATATGAATCAGTTTAACAAAAAGGAAGCAATGGTTGATAGCAATTGATCAAGATATAAAGGGAATAAAGGATATATGTAGAAAGATATACAATCTCAGATATAGATAGTGGATATAGACTCCAAAGAAATGAATACAAATCAGCCAGAAGAAACATTGAAAGATAAAATAAGAGAACAACAATCAAGTAATTTATTCTCTCTCAGAAATATTTGATTTGCAATATTCATTATAGGAATTAGATCTAATCTCATAACACAACCAACAACCATCAAATAAGGAATATACATTATATCCAATCAGCAATAAAAATACAATCATGAATATAGTCAAAGATATCGAACTCTCTAAGGGACAACAATGATTTGAATATATATATATAACTCATTAAATTTGTACAAGAAGAAACATATCTAGTTTTAAGTGTGTGTATATATATATATATTGGCATAGAGGAACAAAAGAGGGAAGATAAGAAAATATACAAGTGTGGATATCAAGCAAAGGGGATGATCAAAGGTAATCTATAGATCCAATTAGGTATGTGTTAGATTAGTATGCATAGATGAGAGTAAATCTGCATAAACCTCAATTACATATATTTTAGTTAATGTAATGACATTAATATCCTTTCATAGCTAATATGAATCTATTTGAATGATTATAGTTTATAATGAAATATCTTCTTTATTTAAAATCAAATTTATATCCATATCTAGACTCAAGATCTAACAATGATGAACAATTATAGGGATACCTTATAATGGTATCTCGATTTACAATATGAAGGTCTTTAATTCATGCATTATGATGATAATGGAATAATAGAATTCTATCTATAGTACAAGGGTACAAGGGAATATTGCATACTAATCATAGCTCCATAGCCCTTATTACTTCATCTAATGAGGAATCATGGGTATTGTAGGGAAAGGTGGAGTAATTCCATCCCTTGTATACACCCCAATGGCTGGGATATAGTTCCCAAGCTGGGTCCAAAGATCTTGTATCAATCCCAATGGCTAGGATATAGTTCCCAATATGGATCCAAGACTTTGTGTATAGACCCCAAGGGCTAGGGACTTAGTTTCCCAAAGCTAGGCCAGAGATGGTTTCAGTGCACCCTAGTCATGTAAATCCTAATTCCTTGATGAAGAATAGGAGGGGAAGATATGGATCTTGAAGTATGTTTAATATTCACCCTAATGTACCGATGGAATATGTTATAAAATAACCATAATTTGTGATGACAAGAAGGAAATTAATAATTCTTTGTTAAGAACACAATATTTATATTATCTTTGATCTTATTAGATATTATCATTGAAATTTATTGATCTCTAATGTTACTAATGTCTCTTTGAGAATCATGTTGAATGCATATTCAGGTTTTAGTGTTTCCACTAGAAAGGGGACATTGTAGTTGGGCATAGCCCCCTGCCATGCTAAAGGCATTTTTCAGCGAGGTCATTAGGCTGAGCCAGAATTTTTTTTTGTCATATGCAACATGTACACCATGCAAAATTACATGTGGAAGTGCTACTCATGCTTTTATGCATGAAAATATATCTTTAGATTTGAGTTGTTTTTTTGCATGTGCTTTTTCATGATTATTTAAGTTAGTTGAGCTTGAATGCCAAGGCATGAGAAATCAATTTTTTAATTGCAAATTTTCTTTTGAGAATAAAATTAAGAGATCTTTGCCTATGGTTTTTTACTTGGTACATTACTAGATTTTCCATGTAAATCTGTGTTGGATGTTTTGTGCTTTTTATTGATAATTCACTATTATTACAATTTTGCAGTACTTATTTTTCTACCTATTTCCTATTTTCACTCCTCGATTAAAAAATGGCATCCAATTTTCTTGTTGATAGTTTCATCATTTGATTGTTGTCATTTGATCATAATGTCTTATGTTCCAAAAGTGTAAGGTGTCTCTTTTCTAGGTTTTATTAAGTTTCAAGAGGGTCTTTCAAGGGTTTTATAACTCCTAGTTCATCAAAGTTTATATAGCATTAACAAAGGAGTTATGAAAAAGGCTTTTTGTTGGTTTTTAAAACCTTAGTTCTCTAAAAAGGCATTGTTCTTCATGTCCAAAGAAGTTTTCTTCATATAGCATATGTCATGAATAGGTTAAAAAGTAAAACTCCATATCCAACTAACCTTATTCTCTCCAATAACTATACCATGCAGTGGAGGGAATACATTTTTTAAAAACTAAACCAAGTTGTGGTCATGATTTTTGAAGGTTTGAGTTTGAGGTCATGAGTTAAAGATTGGTCTTTGGAATCTTAGGGTTAGGGTTGTGTGATGTTTCTTTCATTTCTTTCTCACATAGAGATAGAGGCAACTTTGTTTTTGTTGCAGATATCAGTATAATGGAGGCACTTTCATGCAATAAAGATCTTGTAAAAAATAAGAGTTTCAAGTTAGAGGTATGTATGAGCAGTTCTCATTATGAAAATGTGGAGATAGTCCTAGTATTCTTATGCATGGCAGTATGAAGGAAAGAGAGGTTTTTAAAAGCTATATTCATTGTATCTGTGCATTCAAACTCCTTCAAGAGAAGAAAAGTATGTGGATCTGCCTTACATAGTCATACAGTGATCTAAGATAGTGCAAAGGGTTTGAATAAATTCATAGAAACCAATGAAATAAAGCAGAGATGTTACAAAGAGAGAACAAAAAGTCCTTGTTATATATAGACCCACAAGTTTGTAAGGGACAGTATGCAGTCAATAAGAATAGTAACATATCTCAGAGGATTCTCACCAAGCATTCCAAGGTACATATATCATAGTGTGTAAGGGACACAAAGACAAGGGAAATAGAGGGATGTCTCATGAACAATAAAAATGTATGACTATCCTTATGAAGTCATTTACTTTTAAACTTGTATCTCATGAAGTCATATATCACTTTCAAGGTCTTAGATGCCATAAAACCCTCATGGAAGAGCCAAGACGTCTACCTTTTGTTCAGATCTTTTGCAATCCTCCTAGAAGGGTTATTTGTCAAGTCTACAAGGAGTATATTTATTGCATGCATGAGAGCTATGTCCAAATCATGGCATGCTTTGTTAACATTCACTGTGTTCCATATTATCTGGAGAATTTTGACATCTAAAAGACAAGGTTTGGGTTTATAAATGATATGCAAGATTTGACTATCATATGCAAGGTCTGTGTGACAATTTAAGCTTTCTAAACACTTTGTTGAGTCTAAAGAAGTCTACATGTTCATTTAGGGTCAGTCATGGTCTTTGAAAAAATATTAAGCTTTGTAGAGATTTGCATGGGCAGATAACATGAGGATAGAAAATATCAGTTGAATTATACAAGGATTTGTCAAGGTAATTAGTGAGAGCAGTGGAAAAGAGCATGCTATTGACTGCTGAAGGAAATCTATCACATGGCTTAAAAAAGATGTCAAAATGAGCATTGAACAAAGACAAGGATCCAACATTGGTTTGTCAAAGGGGTATGGCTTTAAGAAGACCTTTTATGGAATCCTTCAATTATAAAAGACCCTTTTAATCATCAAATAGGCAAATTCAGGTAAATCAGTGGTTGATAATTTAGAAACCCTAAGGAACCACTATGATAAAAGATGGGAGCAGTACATGGCAAAGGATATGTTGACATTCAAGATGAATAATGTACTACAGTCTAGAGATAGCATTGATAGTTGTTAATGGGATTAGTAGCATCTATGATGAAAGCCCTGTCAAACCCTAAAGGGTGCACTCCCTAAATGGCTTCAGGTTAGGTCAGCAGTCTATAGGTACTATTGAAGTTTTAAGGAAAAAGAGGGCATTGCTAGGAAACTTAAAGGACTGTCATAAGAGTTTAGAATGTCTACACACATTGGGAATTTTGTATAGCTTCAGTCTAGAGATAGTGACAATGAGAGTCTTGTGACAATGATTCCAATGTCCATCATGGAATTAAAGTTAATGAAGTTTTATTGTAATCCATGGGGTCTTTGTAATATTTCTGTTGCTAATTTTTTACCTACAACTCAATTGGCCAAGATGAAACTTTTGTTCATTTTAAGGTGGAAGATTTTAATTTGTTTCTATTTTGCTTAAGCCTTGCACATATTAGATATTATGAGAAAATTTCAGTTGTTTAGTACAATCTATTTCATGAAGGAGAGTATTCATTTTGTAGTTCAGTTGTTTAACAAAAAAAGACAATCAATTCATCATTTGATGCATTGCAGAATATTTATCAGTGATACAAGCTATTTCATTTCATTACAATGATTATTCAATTTACAAATAAGATATATACAAATGGAATAAACACTGCAATGAATGAAAGCAAAGACAGTTAACATGTCCCACACAAGCCATGGGAATAGCTAAACAAGTACAAGCAGAAGAAATATAATATGCGTCTGAAGATAAGAAGGAAAAGGGCATATCCATCATTGCTTGTTTAGGGGTCTTGGCTGATCTTCATTATAGTTGGCTCCTCCTAACTCCTAATCTCTAAATGAACCTATACATGACAAGAGGGATTGTTAGAGCTCTGGCTATGGTTTCCTATGTGCATATCAGCAGAAACATAATATATTGCCTATGTTGTACTATGCCAGATATCAAAACATCCATATGTAAGAGAGCTTGAAGAAATGAAACAATCATTGAGTTCCATTGTTTTAAAATAATGTGTTTATTTCATGTGTAGGTATAGGTAAAGTCACGTTGTTGTTTTGAAGGCCATTTCAGCATGTGGTACAAAGTGGGCTCCCACAAGGGTTGAGCCCAACATGTTGCACCTGAACCCCAAGGGGAATGAAGCAAGAATACTACATCAAGTCAGTATATGAACTTCAAGCTCAATGCCCTTCTATGATCATTAGCTCAAAAGATTAGGAGGTAACCATATGAGTGCAATGAGCAACTTGTTCAAGACAAATCAATGAAGTATGGAACAGAGTACATGTATGACCAATATCATTGTATCATCCTTTGTATGCATTCAGATCAGCCATAAAAACAACTTGAGCCATGATGTATGAGTAGTAGTAAAACTCCATTTTCATGATGCATGATAGTGCTGAAGCAGTCATATCTTCAACAAGGATAGTTATAATAATGACAAATACAGTCCAACTTGGAGTGAGAGATCAATTGTTTGTAATGAGAAATGGACAGGCATCAGTAAATAAGTATTTGTTTATCTATTAAGGACTCTATCATGTTATCATAAGATGTATAACAAAAGCATGTAGGCCTTACACAGATAAACCACAAATGCAGCAAGTGCTTACGTAATTTATGAGCATAGAATGTATATCAAATCAGAAATAACAAGTGTTTTCCCATGAAGTTTCAATGTCATATATAGCTACAGGTAGTACAAAAGGAAACAACATGTATGATATCATTACCAAATCCAAAGTAAATGAGCCTCATCATATTCTTCTCATAATTTACCTCATCATATGGTATCTTTGCAAAAACAAAAAGAGTGAATAAAATGGGAAAATAGAGATATCATAAAATAGAGAAATCAAGTTCTCATTGTACTAGAAAACCAAAATACACAAAATGTTGTGTTGTTCATTTTGTTTCAGCTTTAAGGTCATATGCATTATTGAGGTCTGCTACACCAAAACTTACAGAAACAGTCATGATAGGCACATACATCAGATGCCATCATCATCAATAGCTGTCAAAAGGGGACCTCATCAAGAAGGGTGGAGAACATTATTTATTTGAGGTATTTCTTATGTTTTCCACATATAAATATGTCTGACAAGCATCCAGTGCAATGCATTAAGTATTAGGCATGCCATATATGATACACTTGCAGGCAGATTTAGTGTTTCTTGGATGATGACATTAAGCTACAGGAATTCATGAAGGATAAATGCAGCCACAACATTTAGAAAATACAGTGAGTCTAATATAAAAAATAGAAAATCCAAATGCATACATAATTATAGGAGCACAGGACTTCATGAAGGAATATGTATGAGTATAAGGCTCATAAAAGAACAAGTGAAGTGCAAAGCCAAAGACAATAGTCTTGAAGGAAACTCATCATAGCATCAGCGAAAAGACACAATACTGGGAAAAGTGAAAATCGAGTAGATTGTTTATTCTACATACTTGTTTATGTAGAAATCATTACTGCTGCCAGTAATACAAAAGTTTGAGCACATTGAACTTGTGGCCCTGTATGGTGAGAGATTAAACCTACATGGGGTTTTGGACAAAAATATCAATTACAGAGGTTTCGATCTTAAGTAAAGACACAAAGCAATTCTCATAAATATAGATAGTGGTCGTGGGCAATGTCGAAGTAAAGGCTTTTCTCCACAGCAGTCGAGCCCACTTTGGGGTTTCAGATAAATTGTAGATACAAAGTAAGAAATAAAAATTTTGAGCTCATATAAGAAAAAGAGCACCCAGAAATAGATCATTCATGGCGGCTCTAGTGGACGAATATACAGAAAAAGATATAGGAAATGAAGGATAGACAGTCCACAAACTCACCTTTGTTCTGAGTGGTGTTGAGTGCACAAAGCTGTGAGTTTTATCACCCATTATATGCTTTTATATTGCCTTCACTAGAGATCAGGAGTGTATTAGTGGTGGCCTCACACAGAGATAAGAATGTGGTGACACAAGAAAACAAAGAGAGTATAAAATGCATCAAAAAACTCTTAAGGCCGTGGGTAGAGAGCCAGAGAACCAATAAAAATGAAGAAAATAGATCAAACATTTGATAGAGAGTTCTTACCTTCCTCTTCTGTGAAGATTCTTCTAGAAAATTTTATTGAAATTGGAGGGAATCGGTTGTCTTTCAGTCTAAACCCTAGCCATGGTAGTGAAATAGAGAGAGAGCTTTCCACATCGAAGGTCAAAGAGCAAAATGAGCCGATGATACTAGGGTTGGAGTTTGTTTTCTTCTAGGGTTTCTCATACCCTAATTTGACTAATGTGATATTTTGTCACATTGAATTAGTTTCAAATGCCTTGATTAATACCATGGGGGGTATGGTTCCCACTTTGCCTTGAACATCTAGTCCTAGTGACTAACGATACCACATGCATTAAGTCCTTTTGAATATTCATTGCCTAGACCCTATGCCTTAAAAGGCTTATTTGATTACCTTGGAGGATGAATGCACATATTATATTCCTTTGATCACCTTGCATATACAATTACTTGGTGTTTATGCCTCAAACCTAGTTAGTCTCTTTTGAAAGTAGGTCCATATGCCCTTATGGATATTTTGTAGAGCGAGACAGAAGATTGAGCCTTATAGGATTTTCATTGCAAAACCATATATTATGTCTCCATATTTTAATGATTTTTATAGAAAATCAATATTTCCAAATAATATATTTGGTAAAATGGGACATATCAAGCCTTGTAATGTTTTGTAAAAAATCAAATCTAGGCAAATTAGGAAATTAAAACTGCAAATCATTGTAAAATGATATTTAAAGCAATATCCTATAAATTTCTTTTAAATATTCATTATTTATGTAGTTAAAGCAAAGTAAAGAAAACAGTATCTTTCTTTTTTGAGTTTGCTTTCTTTTGGGAAGATATGGACAAAATGGAGTCCTTATTGGGCCGATAAAGCATATTTTTTGGTGAGACCACCTTGGAGGAGTTTTTGGTAGTTTTTACATGTTGTTTGGAGACAATTTAGAGACTCTTTTTGTGGTTTGTTCTGGGAGCTTGAAAATGGATCAGGATAATGATTTTTATGATCTTTTCTTAGTTATTCTCTTGGAGATCTTTTTTGGTAGACATATATTGGGGAAAGCTAGCTCTTTCTCGAAGGCAGATGATATCATTGTTTCTTCTCTCTTGAGCACAAACAGAGAGTTTGTAGACATATTTTGACTCAGTTTTAGATTTTCATGTACTCCTTTTAGTTGAATATAGTAGAGCATTCCTACTTCATCTCTTTTTCCTCATAGTTACAATATTGATTGGGTGTTTCATTGTGATAATCAATATTTTGTCCTTTGCCATGTCCTGTTATTATAAAATTGTGTGTAGATATTTTATATGATTTTGGTTGTGTGTTGTGTTTAGATTGAACCTTCATGTAAATTACTTTTGAATTGTATATCCTAGGTGGGGTTGTGAAGGCTTATGTTTGAAGGGCTATTTGTGAGTGAGAGTATTTAGATAAATTAGAGTTTAGGAGTATTATCTATTAGAGTTTAAGATTCCATTTCAGTTCATCCTTTCACCCTTTTCCCTCTACAAATCTTTTAGATTAGGAAAATCATCAAGAGAACCAACTCACTCTAGAGGTTCACTCCAATTTTAAGGCAACCCAGAGTGTTCCCATGTGTCAATAGATAGCTAATTTTATAGATTAGCATAGGGTGCATATCTGATTGATACAAGTTTCAATAGTCCATGCAGTCATAGGCCCTGAGAAAATGAAAGAGCAACCTGTTGACTATTAAGAGAATCTCGTTTCACATAGTATCCATGGACAGAGAAATAATATAACGAGAGTATGAAGGATGTCAAAGTCTATGAACAGTTATAGAGGTCAGGACAGTCATGTAGAAGCTCAACATCATCATTGAAGGCTTGTCAAAGATGGAAAGAATAGTCCTTTAAAAAATAGCCATGAATGATAGTCTACAAATAACATAAATGAATAGCAGACATATGGGAGTAATAGAGAGTTATAAGGTTTACTATTGTCATAGAGGTCTCATGTTGAGAATGTAAATTAAGTTAGTACTAAAGTATGACAGCCATATGCTCTTGTGAGTAGTCAGATACACATGTAAAGAAAAACAAGTATAGAATAGTTAACAAAAGGAACTATCATAAAGAAATCATGACATGACACAAAAGATAGTCAACAATAGAGAGGACAATCAAGTTTGTGTTAGAAACCATACAAAGAAGAAAAATTGCAGCACTATTCCTTGTGGTGAAGTTAAAGGAATTAGAAAGGCACAAACTATCATCTAGTAACAGTGTTCTTTAGGGGAGCCAACAAAGAGTAGTAGGATTGAGAAAAGGTAGTGGAAAGAAACACTAGGACAAAGTTTTGAAGACCCTACAGTATGAGGGGTTGGGCTATGCCAATGAGTAGTAGTTTTAAAGAGCTTAAACAAAGTTGTAAGAGGACAATATTCAGTGGATAACATCATCATGAAGAGACTATAATAATGAAGGGTAATAAAGGTCATGAAGAATAGTCAAGAATGATTACAATAGAGGTTTTAGGACAGTCTTAGATGACTGCAATAAGGTGGTTAGAAAATGTCAAGCAAATAGAGATTGTCAGAAGGATTGCATAGTGATCAAAAGAGTGTATCAAGCCCAAACTCTTGTGAGAGGAGCAGGGGTCTTAGAAAGTGTAGAGATCAATACACATGGAATAACACAGTGATAAAGGTACATGGACAATACATTAATGAACATTGGAGAGACATTAACAAAGCATTGTTAATGCATTGACAGGGATTGTATGAAGAAAACCAGATGCAGTCTTAGGCACTGTCAAGGGGAATGTAAATTTTGACAATAGTATGTAAGGAAAGGAGAATTGTGTATGAAATTCTCAGTCTTCATAATGGTCTTCTCATGCATTTGAAGATACAAACAATCTTCTACATGTCTATATTAACCTTACAAATCTATCAAAGAGAAAAAGGTCCATTGTCAATTCAACAAACCTACACAGTCAACAATGTGATAGTCCTAGGTTAAAAAGCACATTGTGTATTTGAACTTGGGAGATCAGTAGAGTGAAAGTTTATTGATGTTTCAAAGAATAGTAAATTCAATAAGATGAAAACAATAGTATGAAAAAATCCATATGGAGATGAATACTAGCAGCTAAAGGGTGCATATTAGTCATATAGGTCATTGATATAAAGAGCAGTCAGAGTTAGTAGAAAACATAAAATGAAGAAGCCACTAACCTTTTTGAAGCTGGAAAAGATTAAAAGAAATAAATACCTATTTGATTACCCTACATGTTTATTAGAGGTCGATGAAAATGATGTCAAGGTGATGATGAAGAGCTAAGGTCTATGTGAGGATAGTCTGAGGGAACATAAGATAACAACAAACTAGGAAATGCCAGGATGATAGTCATAGACCAATGTCATCAAGATATAAGTAGATCATAGAGGCAACCATGGAAAAAGAACATTTCCCATTAGTTTTAGAGACTTCTAACAGCACTAAAAGGTAGTTTTGACCCTCGAGAAGACCGTACAAGGGTCATAAATGGAGTGACAAGTGTCCTCAAGCCTTTAAGAGGTAGTTTGGGGTAGTTTGAAGACTCCAAAAATGTCATAACTCCTTCCATATGCCCAAAGGATCTAATTGAGCTTTCACTGTTGCAAATATGTGCCTAAGCAGTGTTGTCATTGATGTCAACATATCCTTGTTTCCATTGGTGTCAATTATATCCTATTTTGCTGTCTGTTTAGAAGACTAGATCATTGAGGATATTGAGAAAATTAATCAAAGTATGCAAACCATATGACTGAGTAATGTATTGTATGAAGAAGCTCCAGTTAAGATCTAAAGGGTTCGCATTAATATTTGAAGAAGCTATGACCATCTAAGTAGAACTAGTTTCACAGTGTTTAGAAGAGACAGAGTGGTAAGAAAGAGGTCTGGATTGTTCTAGATATGTAAAATGATGATCTACGGATCTAGAGGCATGTTTGGGAAGTCAATGTGTATCATCCATTCAAGTGGTTCAGGGTTTGGAGGTCCACAAGTAATCTTTCTAGGGTGATAGTCATGGCAGATAGTGTTCTTAAGGTTCTAGGTGAAGATGCAAGCAATTCTAATGATTTGGAGGAGTGCGGATGTTTTTGATGAATTCAATGTGCTTGCGGAGGTCTCTGGATCATGTGACTATCGTGTTGGAGGTCCACATTGAAGATCAAGCTCATTGTTGAAGATTTATTTCTTTGTGTTATTGTTCTTCCTAGTTCTTGGTAGACTAGATGATTCAAGTATGTTGCAGATGATCTAAGAGAAATTCTCTGGAGCATAGTGTGTTGTTGGAGGAAGATTCAAGTCTTAGTTATGTTTAGCTGATAGCAAAGTGATTTGCATTAAGTCAAATGTTTGTAATGCTAACCTTGATGTTTATTCCAAGGTTGATGAAGGATATAAAGGTATGTAGATGAGTTGTGAAAAAGTATCCTTGTGTGAAAATAATATAATCTAAAGAAAGGATCAAAGGCATAGTAGAGAAGAGGAGAAGTAGAAGAACAAGACCTATTTTTATGAAGAGTTAGAGAAGAAGTATTTGGGGTAGAGCAGAAGTTTTGTGAGCATTCAATGAAACTAAACCAGGCATGATGGAGAGGCTATTTATCAGTTAATTCTTTCTATATTAGACATAAATTGTTTAGGCAGTGAGCCTCTCTTGAGCAGTGAGCTCTAGGCAGTGAACCTGAAGGCATGTGCCTTCACTTTTCTTCTAAGTACTTTTAACAGGGTATGAATCTTGTGGGTTAACCCCCACCATGGTTTTCCCTTAACTGGGTTTCCACAGAAAAATCTTGGTGTTATGTGTGCTTAGTGTATTTCTACTCATGTGTTGTTGATTCATGCTTTAATGTTTACATTATTAATTTGATTGTAAGTTGATAAAGAAGTTTAAATGTAGAAAAGGATAAATTTGTGAGACAACTGATTCAACCCCCCCCTTTGAGTTGTCCAAACTAATTCCAACAATTGGTATCAGAGCAAGGTTCCTCTAAAAGAAGCTTAACCACCCGAGGAGATCCAGGATGTCCACCTACAAGAAGGATAGTCCAAGATTTGATGGAAAAAATTACTCTGTTTGGAAGAGTCATATGGAGTACCATTTGCAATGCATGAGTGATGCTTATTGGATGATAACCAAGGATGAGTATAAACCTTCGAAGAAAGGTCCTTCAACTTCAGATCAACTCAAAGATGCTAAAAATAACCTTCGAGCTAAAGAAGCCTTGTTGAGTGCCCTAAATGATTCAAAAATGACAAATGTCTTTGGACTAAAAACTACTCATCAAATCCAGAAGAAGTTGGAGAATCTTTATGAAGGTGATGAATATGTCAAATGTGCCAAGCTACAAAGTCTGAGAGGAAAGTTTAAAAATTTGAGGATGAGTGAAGATGAAAACATCGCAATCTACATGCAAAAGATAAATAAACTTGTGTGTGGTATCAGGTGTGCTGGTGGAACTTTGGAAGAATCAAAGATTATGGCAAAAGTGCTCAGATCTTTACCTAATTCATACAAACATAAGGTTGTTTCTATAGAGGAGATCAGGACTGTCTCAAAAGTTACAAGAGATTATCTTGTTCGCAAAATTTTATCTTTTCAATTGAGTGAGTTCGGTGATTCTCTTCCTAAATCTGAATCTACATTTAAGTCCAATATATATGGAAAACAAAGATATGATCCAGGTGAAAGCTCTTCAGCAAGATCAAACAGATTTGTGAAGGCAAGAAAAGATCTTGAAGATGATGAAATTGAGACTGTAGATCTTGAAGCTCTTATTACCAAAAGAATGCCAAGAGGATTTGGTAAGTATGAAGGAAAGTTGCCATTCAAATGTTTTGCTTGTAATAAGATTGGTCATTTTGCCTCAAGATGTCCAGAGAGGTTTTCAAAACCAAACCTTAATAGATATAAAGGTCATAAGAAATACTACTATGTCCAAGAAGATAGAGAAGAAGGAGTCATAGATGATGAATCTGATCATGAAGGTTCCACTAAAAATGATTGGGTGTTCATTGCTATCAAAGAAGAAGATCTGGTTTCTACTAAATCAGCTAGCTGTGCAAATGTGGAAAGTACCTTAGCTGCTCAGGTTGTTGAAAAGGATGAATGTGTGATTGAAAGTGGATGTTCTCATCATATGACTAGTGATAAAAGTAAGTTTGTAAGCTTTGAAAAGTATTAAGGTGGGCTTGTGAAATTTGGAGACAACTCAGCTAGTAGAATTCGTGGCAGAGGATCCTTCTATTTTGATCGTAAGAATAAAACCAATGACCTTTTGTATGTGAAAGGACTAAAGCATAATATTCTTAGTGTTGGATAGTTGGTTGACAAGGGTTATGATCTCTGATTCAACAATGGAAAATGCAGAATCTTTGAAAGCTTCGGAATGGAAATTGCATCTGGTACTCAAACTAGAGGTAACATCTTTCATTTAAGTAGTTGTGGAAAAAGTTGTTTGATTGCTCAGACAGATCAAAGTTGGTTATGGCATAGGAGGATGTGTCATGTTAATCTTGATAACATTGTCAAGATAAGTTCTATTCAGGTTGTAAGAGATCTGCCAAAACTTGTGAGACCTGATAGCATGTGTAGAGAATGTCAATTGTGTAAATAGAAGAAAATTTTATTCAAAATTAAAGATCAATTTTCAAGTGAACAGTTCAAGCTTGTGCATATTGATCTGTGTGGTCTTGCAAGAATTAGGAGTGTGCAAGGAGATATATTTTATGTTTTTAATTGATGATTACTCCCGAATGATGTGGGTAACCTTCTTAAAAGAAAAATCAGAAGCTCTTGAAAAATTCAAAATGTTCAAGGTTATGGTGGAGAATGAGATTGGTGAAAAGATAAAGTGTCTGAGTCCCGATAGAGGTGGAGAATTTACCTCTAGTGAGTTTGATTCATTTTGTGAAAAGCATGGAATGAAAAGATAGTTATCTATTCCTAGGGCTGCATAGAAAAATGGAGTAGTGGAAAGAAAAAACCAGACCATTCAAGAAGCTACTAGGACCATGATGATGGAAACAAATGTTCCTCAAGTCTATTGGAGAGAAGCTATGAGTATTGCTGTCTACACTCTTAACCGGGTACAGATAAAAGGCAACTCTGGTAAGACTCCTTATGAACTATGGTTTTGTCATCCTCCTACTGTGAGATATTTAAGAGTTTTTGGTAGCAAATGCTATATCAAAAGAGATGAGGATCTAGGCATGTTTGAAGCAAGAAGTGATGAAGGAATATTTTTGGGTTACTCTACTCAAAGCAGGGCATACCGGTGCTTTAACAAAAGATTGAAAAATATTATTGAAAGTACAAATGTTAGAGTTGATGAAAGCAAAGAAGTTCATTCTAGGTCTTTCGAATATGATTCAGACGATCAAGATGAAAGTCAAAATCAAGGAAGGCAAGTTCAGACCTAGATTCATATCCAGATTGATCCAGAAAATCTAGTAACTCAAGAGGATAGTGCAGAAGTTGAGGAACAAGCTCAAGAAACATAAGTTCAAGAAAATCCCAAAACTCCTAGGTATGTAAGGATGAATCATCCTGAAGATGAAACCATAGGAGATAGAAATAAATGTGTTCAAACTAGGAGAAGAATTACTAAAGATCAAGAAAAGATTTGTCTGATTTCAAAGATTGAACCAAAAATAGTAAGTGAAGCCTGCAAAAATGAAAAATGGAAAAAGGCAATGGAAGAAGAATTAATGCAAATTGAAAAGACTCACACTTGGGATCTTGTTTCTAGACCTAAGGAGAAAAATGTAATTGAAACTAAATGGGTCTTCCAGAATAAACTAAATGAAGTTGGTGAAGTTGTAAGAAATAAATCAAGGTTGGTATGCAAAGGATATTCTCAACTGGAAGGAATTGATTTTGAAGAAACTTTTTCTCCAGTGGCAAGAATAGAGGCAGTCAAATTATTTCTTGCTTCTACTGCTTATAAAGATTTTAAAATTTATTAGATGGGTCTTGTTGTGCCTTGCACACATGCCCCATTTTGCCAAATGGAGACCCCCTCTTTTGCTTTGGCTTGGAGTCTAAACCTCTCTTGCTTATGATGATAAGAAGGTGAATTTGTGCTTAGAATGCATGACTTGTTACAGATTTGGGTATTTCACATGTGTGGAGTTAGTTGATGTTTTTCATGATTGATTTGGAAGTGTCTTGAGTGGTCTTGTGCTTTAAAAATAGCCATTTGTTGCCTTCTGCATTGGGATTGGGTGTTACTGTACTTTGCTCTAAAAACCTATGTCACGGGATGTTGCCCTTGAAAGTGCTTCTGCAGGATTGTTCATGTTGAAATTCATAGTTTCCAGATCTTATAGTTGTAAAATCATGTCAAATTCCATTAGATTTCACCAAGGGGTCCATAAGCTTTCACCCTGATACATGTTCTTGAAGCCCTAATTTGGCTAAGTCTGAAATCCTGAAAATCTTGAAAAATGGCTAAGTCTGAAATCTGGTGGAACCTCAAAATTCTAGAATCTACATATGAAATCCTATGGATCTGGAACCTATCTCAAACATCCTGAAAGCATATTTAAAAATATTTAAAGTGTAAGTAACTTATACTTAAATATATTTTCAAATATACTTTCACCCTGACCAATTCAAAATCTGGCACTAAAAACACCTCCTACTGCAAAAAGCGCTAAAACAGCCTCCAACCGACCTTTGCGCTAAATTTGCCTCCGACCGACCTCCCTCCAAGCCACCGCTAAGTCAGTCAGACCAAAAATCCCCGCCGAGATAATTTTGAAGAAAAGCACTAAAAATGCACCTAATGAACCTGCACTGAAAACTGCTTTCACCGACTGATCTCATGAAACATCATTTTAGTTGGTCGGACCCAAAATCCGCGCTAAGGTCAGGTGGACCCAAAATCCACGCTAAGGTCAGACAACCCCAAAATCCGCGCTAAGGTCGGACAGACCCAAAATCCGCGCTAAGGTCGGACAACCCCAAAATCCGCGCTAAGGTCGGACGGACCCAAAATCCGCGCTAAGGTCGGACGGACCCAAAATCTGCGCTAAGGTCGGACGGACCCAAAATCCAAGCTAAGGTCGGACAACCCCAAAATCCGCACTAAGGTCAGACGGACCCAAAATCTGTGCTAAGGTCGGACAACCCCAAAATCCACGCTAAGGTCAGACGGACCCAAAATCTGCGCTAAGGTCGGACAACCCCAAAATCCGCGCTAAGGTCGGACGGACCCAAAAATCCCGCTTTTTATAGAAAATGTTAGAAAAACATGAAATTAAAGTTTGCAAATGGATCCTAATGACTGCAAAAACTTCCTAGATCAATATATTGGCCAAATGGGTACTCAAAAATGATGAAAAATGCAGAAAATCATGCAAAAATCACTAGATTTAAGAGGTTGTTTACAAGAAGGTGACATTGACAATGAGTTGTTTTTTACTGATTCATGACTGCAAATGGACATGTTTTGATCCAAATTGATGAAAAATGACTTGTTAAGATGAAATTGATGCTTTGTATTGTGAATTATAGGTCTTGGAGAGCACAAAGGAGCCAACTAGAGCCGTCTTGGAAGGATGTACACACAGATATGCAGTACTGATCCAGAGATGCAGAATCGACATTCTATCAACCAAATTGCTACTGCACATGCAAAAGGAAGTCAGTATAATATCCAAGATGATAAAGATGAGTCTCAGGAGCTAAAAGACATAGAAGATCATGCCAAATCACTATTGTTTCTATAGATCCAGTCCAATGTCCTAGTGATCCAGTCCGAGGGTCATAACTCCTAGCTATTTTATTAGAATTTAAACTTCTTGGACTCATTGGAAAGATAAACTGATTGTCTAGTTTGAGCTGCCCAGCTACTTAGGCTCAATGCCAGGCTGCCGATAGGTTTCGAGCCCCCATTCCGCTCTGAAGGCCTCCGAAAATGCAATTTACTACGATGTAGAAAATACCAAAAATTATATTTTTGATATTTTCCCCAAAATGCCACTCAAATAACTTTGGATCGGATCACCAAGACATGCATACAGCTGTCCCAGTAGGCGAGTCATCAAGAATCAGTCCAGAAAGCATCCAATTGGATATATCTTCACTAATAAAGTGTCGAATACTCCTTTTTCATCCAGTCAGCACTTGGAATCCCGTGGATCCACATCAGCTCAAGTTTTCAAGTGTCATGTGACTCTATTTTAGCTTTATTAGGCCTTGAAAATTGACTTTTCATCATGTATAACCAAATGGGTATCCATTTTGTTTAGATTCAATGTGTTTGCAACCTGTATTTTGTCATTTTCCTACAAGACAAAGGCAAATCCGAAAATGTAACAAACTGATGTATCTTATTAAATGCCGTGTAATCTGGACCGTCGGTGTTGAGTTAATCTCCACCGTTCATTTGAAGGGCTAGGGTATGCTGCTTTCTATATAAAGAGCTGCCATTTCCACTTTTGTAGGAGAGATTTTGATGCCAAATTGTTGACTCTGTGCCATTTGAATTAAATACAAAGCAAGTTTCAGCAGTATTTCTGAGAATTTGCATCTTGTGTCGATTCATTGTGGTCTTCATGGTTTGCTTCTTGCTCTCCCATAGTTAGATTAGTTGTGCTTTTATGATGTTAATGGTTTATTGCAGTATTTGATGAATGTTCCAAGTCCATACTTTTAGTTATTTGCTGATGGTAAATAACTGTGTAAAGTTAGCCTGGGCTTATTATTTGTGCTAAAGTTTAACTTCATTTTATGAGTTAAGTTGTGCCATTTATTGGGTATTTAACGACTGAATGTGGTCTGAAAATCTTTTGACTTCCATTGAAGATAGCACCGTTTTCTGCAGCACTGTAACACCCATTTCAGTTTGGTAACTCAGAGAACTGGTCTGAAGTCTGGAATATTTGTCTACTAAGGATAACCCTTGCATTGTGAATGTCACTTAGGATTCCTTCTAAACCCTAAATCTTTTGCATTTTCTTTAAACCCAATGTTTAGTTGTTAGAATAAAAATTTCAGCAGCACCTTGTTTTGGTCTATCAGCTGAAAATCATAATAGGGTTTATGTGTATTCGTTGTCTCAACCTCGAAGATTTGCAGACTGCATGTAAGACCCCTTGTAGGTACAGCTAGAACATAACCATTGAGAAATTCCAAGCAAGCTAAGACCTAGCTGTATTATCCTTGGAGTAGTCTTACCTAGGGTGAGATACTTTTCAAGAGAGGTGTGAAACTAGCAATCACACCTGCATTGTTGCGTGCTAAAACCACCATCAACAGAATTGGCGCTAGAAGGAGGGCGAACAAAGATTTTATGTAGGCCATCAGTTTTGTTGCTGTTCATTGCACATGCTAAAATGAATTGACTATTCAAGAGAGTCAGTTTCAATGGGTATGCATAAGGGTTTCAGTCATGAAATCCCTTCATTCTTCAGAGGACCATCTCATATGTCATATCATGAAGAAAACTTCCAAGTAGATATCCCACTTTTCAAAGAAGTGTTAGATAGGCAGATCAGAGTGAAGTATCCTCCACTAACACTGCTCGATTTTAGTTCACCTCAGATTTGCACTGTACATCCTGGAGAACTACATGACAAAATTGACTGTTTGACTTTTCTCCAAAGATTGGATCTGCATTTAAAGGGATTGCTTCCTATTTTTGAAGTTTATAAGCCTGAAGCAGGATATGGATACGACAGACATATACAAGGCAAGACCTTGCAAGGAGCTGCAAATCTTCCATTCATAAATGATCGTGGTCAACAAGGCAATCCCCATGTTGGAGAAATTGAAGTCCCTCAAGTTGTTCATCAAAATACATGTCGAGATGATGAGAGAAAGAAATGCATGTGGTCTGCAGGTCGCCCAACTAATGAAGATGAGGTCCCTGCCTGGATAAAGCTTGGTTTTCAACCATTGGATCCAGACTATTCAGTCACAGAATATGCTATCCCAGCATGGCAAAAATCTAATTTTCAGTCACAAGGCAGTGAACAGAGCAATGCACAAGATCAGATTTTTGCTACAAAGAATGTGGACAATGCAGATGATAAAATAGACTTGATGAACAGGCATGTTGAAGATGCAGATCAGAAATCAAATGTTTCACAGACATCAAATCCTAAGATTGAATTTGTTGCTACAGAGGTACAAAACATCTATCCCTTGCAGGTGGATGATAATTCTGAGTTGGAACAGCAGTTAGATCAGATCAGATGCGTGCATGAACAAGAAGAAATTAGTCCTCCAAATGAAGAACAGTCATGGACAGCAATGCAGAAAATTATTCCAATTGACACACTTGAGCCACAATCTGATTGTTGGATGAAAAATGATCAAGCTACTGAGTATATCAGCATGGTGAACTACAAAGATCAGTCCTATCAGATCACTGCAGTTACTCCCATAGAGTTTTTAGCTGAGTCAAATGAAGAAGAAGAATATGATGCATCACTTCAAGGCAGCACTAACATCATAAATCCAACTATGCAAGAAGAAAGAGACCTTGTTGTTACTGCAAACAGTGAATTGCCAACCCTATGCCAGCCCTTAATTCAAACACGAAGATTGCTGATTGGTGCAGAGGAAGTTTTATCAGAGCATGTGACTAATTTTGATGAATTAGATTCAACTATAACACATGTTCCCCATGTTGCTCCTGTTTACACATGCAATGAAGAAGATCTCCACATGGTTGATGCTAATCCAATGATAAGAAATGAAAGTATAAGTCTGCAATCCGAGAATAAAAATCAAATAGTCACACAAAGTGATGGCTTGGAATCTTTTTTATGTCAGTCACTTGATCACATCATTGAGTTGATATCAACAATGAGCAAGGATATGCTGCTGCATGGGAACTCACCGCACATGACCAATTTTGCTTTAGCCACTTCATGCAGAGTTCATCCAAATGATCCACATTCCGAAGATGGTTGGTCAAATTTTCTGTTTGCTTGGAAGGTTGCTGCAGCATTCAATGCTCCAGAGGTATTTAATGAACAGGATATGGCCAACCACAAGCTGAAAACCCCTGAAGATGAGATGGTATTTGGTGCAATGCAACACGGAGATGAACTTACAACTCTAACCGACAGTACTATAAATCAGGTTGTATCTTCCCTTTCTCTGCTTAATTCTAATTATCAATTTGATTATGGTGATTTAGGTAAGACAACTTGCATTTGGATCGATCATGGCCCTAATGAATTGCCCCAATTGGTGATTTTATGCGACTGGCACCTTGAAGATGAGCCTAGCTTGCCCATACCCTACTATTCAGAGTACAAAGATGAATTTGCCAAGCTTAGGACACTGAGCCGCACCTTGTTACTCCTGCATGTCCTAAGAAATCAGTCACGAGGGAGTATTAATACCTGCTATCCAAGATCTTTGCACCTAGTCTTACTTGTTTCTAGTTAGGTTTTAGTTAGTTTCTTGTTGTTTAGTTTAGTTTCTACTTTTGCTTTTCCTTGGTTGTAGGTAGTAGTTATTAGTTATTGCTTTCTGCATGTTTTGCTTGGGTTAGAGTAGTTTGCTTTGCTTTTCGCTCCTGTGCTTGCTTTGCTTGGGTTCTCCATTTATCGAATGTGGTGGCAATTGTGCAGACCTGCAGATGCTTCCTTATTGGGCAAATAGTCTGCAGTCTTTCTTTGAGAAGCCAAAGTTCTGCTTAGGCCTTGCTATGGGTTCCGCTGTTATACCAGGAAATATGATGTTTGTTCATTGGAAACGAGTCGTTAGTTGGTGCACCTGAAGTATTTTCTAACCATATATCTCTCACACTTTAAATAACCCTGAAGTAGCTAAGTGAGTCTGGGTGATCTTGTGTAAGTGAAGAGTTTTGGGTCCTCCATTTTACCACCAACACCAATTCTACAGATCCAGATGAGAGTGGTAGGCGGTATTAAGTACTGCTAGCCTACTGGGTAAAAATAAAAGGTGTTTTTCAACACCAGACCCACTACAAAGTATCAATATAAAGATTATCATTTAAATACTCTCACATGAAGACTGTTATCTAAAGATTATTAGCATCAGAAGTCATCAAAGGGTTTATCCAGAAAGAATATCATTGCAGAAGAATTGTTACTAGAAGAATCATCATACGCTTCTATCAAGACTCATCACGTCTCAACATCAGAAGCATTCTCTTGGTGGTAAAATAATCCCAACTTCATTGCCTAGCACGAAGGATCTTTGATGAATTTAGTTGCCAAGGGATGGGAATGAATGCAATTGCACACACTCAGGTTTTCAGGATATGGATGGTTGCACTGGTTAGTGGTCTTTGATTCTTTAACAAAGCACCATGCTTTCTTGTCTAATGTGTGGGAAACACAGAGATTCTGGGTTCGAACTAACGTTTATCTTAGAAATGCTCTGGAGCATTTCCCAGCAGAGTCACCATTTGTTGTGCCTTGCACACATGCCCCATTTTGCCAAATGGAGACCCCCTCTTTTGCTTTGGCTTGGAGTCTAGACCTCTCTTGCTTATGATGATAAGAAGGTGAATTTGTGCTTAGAATGCATGACTTGTTACAGATTTGGGTATTTCACATGTGTGGAGTTAGTTGATGTTTTTCATGATTGATTTGGAAGTGTCTTGAGTGGTCTTGTGCTTTAAAAATAGCCATTTGTTGCCTTCTGCATTGGGATTGGGTGTTACTGTACTTTGCTCTAAAAACCTATGTCATGGGATGTTGCCCTTGAAAGTGCTTCTGTAGGATGTTTCATGTTGAAATTCATAGTTTCCAGATCTTATAGTTGCAAAATCATGTCAAATTCCATTAGATTTCACCAAGGGGTCCATAAGCTTTCACCCTGATACATGTTCCTGAAGCCCTGATTTGGCTAAGTCTGAAATCCTGAAAATCCTAAAAAATGGCTAAGTCTGAAATCTGGTGGAACCTCAAAATTCTAGAATCTACATATGAAATCCTATGGATCTGGAACCTATCTCAAACATCCTGAAAGTATATTTAAAAATATCTAAACTTATACTTAAATATATTTTTAAATATACTTTCACCCTGACCAATTCAAAATCTGGTGCTAAAAACACCTCCTACTGCAAAAAGCGCTAAAACAGCCTCCAACCGACCTTTGCGCTAAATTTGCCTCCGACCGACCTCCCTCCAAGCCACCGCTAAGTCAGTCGGACCAAAAATCCCCGCTGAGACAATTTTGAAGAAAAGTGCTAAAAATGCACCTGACGGACCTGCGCTGAAAACTGCTTTCACCGACTGATCTCATGAAACATCATTTTAGTCGGTCAGACCCAAAATCCGTGCTAAGGTCAGGTGGACCCAAAATCCACGCTAATGTCAGACAACCCCAAAATCTGCGCTAAGGTCGGACGGACCCAAAATCTACGCTAAGGTCGGACAACCCCAAAATCCGCGCTAAGGTTGGACGGACCCAAAATCCGCGCTAAGGTAAGACAACCCCAAAATCCGCGCTAAGGTCAGACGGACCCAAAATCCACGCTAAGGTCGGACAACCCCAAAATCTACGCTAAGGTCAGGCGGACCCAAAATCCACGCTAAGGTCGGACAACCCCAAAATCCGCGCTAAGGTCGGACGGACCCAAAATCCGCGCTAAGGTCAGACAACCCCAAAATCCGCGCTAAGGTCGGACGGACCCAAAAATCCCGCTTTTTGCAGAAAATGCTAGAAAAACATGAAATTAAAGTCTGCAAATGGATCCTAATGACTGCAAAAACTTCCTAGATCAATATATTGGCCTAATGGGTACTCAAAAATGATGAAAAATACAGAAAATCATGCAAAAATCACTAGATTTAAGAGGTTGTTTACAAGAAGGTGACATTGACAATGAGTTGTTTTTTACTGATTCGTGACTGCAAATGGACATGTTTTGATCCAAATTGATGAAAAATGACTTGTTAAGATGAAATTGATGCTTTGTATTGTGAATTATAGGTCTTGGAGAGCACAAAGGAGCCAACTGGAGCCGTCTTGGAAGGATGTACACACAGATATGCAGTACTGATCCAGAGATGCAGAATCGACATTCTATCAACCAAATTGCTGCTGCACATGCAAAAGGAAGTCAGTATAATGTCCAAGATGATAAAGATGAGTCTCAAGAGCTAAAAGACATAGAAGATCATGCCAAATCACTATTGTTTCTCTAGATCCAGTCCAATGTCCTAGTGATCCAGTCTAAGGGTCATAACTCCTAGCTATTTTATTAGAATTTAAACTTCTTGGACTCGTTGGAAAGATAAACCGATTGTCTAGTTTGAGCTGCCTGGCTACTTAGGCTTAATGCCAGGCTGCCGATAGGTTTCGAGCCCCCATTCCGCTCTGAAGGCCTCCGAAAATGCAATTTACTACGATGTAGAAAATACCAAAAATTATATTTTTGATATTTTCCCCAAAATGCCACTCAAATAACTTTGGATCGGATCACCAAGACATGCATACAGCTGTCCCAGCAGGCCAGTCATCAAGAATCAGTCCAGAAAGCATCCAATTGGATATATCTTCACTAATAAAGTGTCGAATACTCCTTTTTCATCCAGTCAGCACTTGGAATCCCGTGGATCCACATCAGCTCAAGTTTTCAAGTGTCATGTGACTCTATTTTGGCTTTATTAGGCCTTGAAAATTGACTTTTCATCATGTATAACCAAATGGGTATCCATTTTGTTTAGATTCAATGTGTTTGCAACCTGTATTTTGTCATTTTCCTACAAGACAAAGGCAAATCCGAAAATGTAACAAACTGATGTATCTTATTAAATGCCATGTAATCTGGACCGTCGGTGTTGAGTTAATCTCCACCGTTCATTTGAAGGGCTAGGGTATGCTGCTTTCTATATAAAGGGCTGCCATTTCCACTTTTGTAGGAGGGATTTTGATGCCAAATTGTTGACTCTGTGCCATTTGAATTAAATACAAAGCAAGTTTCAGCAGTATTTCTGAGAATTTGCATCTTGTGTCGATTCATTGTGGTTTTCATGGTTTGCTTCTTGCTCTCCCATAGTTAGATTAGTTGTGCTTTTCTGATGTTAATGGTTTATTGCAGTATTTGATGAATGTTCCAAGTCCATACTTTTAGTTATTTGCTGATGTTAAATAACTGTGTAAAGTTAGCCTGGGCTTATTATTTGTGCTAAAGTTCAACTTCATTTTATGAGTTAAGTTGCGCCATTTATTGGGTATTTAACGACTGAATGTGGTCTAAAAATCTTTCGACTTCCATTGAAGATAGCATCGTTTTCTGCAGCACTGTAACACCCATTTCAGTTTGGTAACTCAGAGAACTGGTCTGAAGTCTAGAATATTTGTCTACTAAGGATAACCCTTGCATTGTGAATGTCACTTAGGATTCCTTCTAAACCCTAAATCTTTTGCATTTTCTTTAAACCCAATGTTTAGTTGTTAGAATAGAAATTTCAGCAGCACCTTGTTTTGGTCTATCAGCTGAAAATCATAATAGGGTTTATGTGTATTCGTTGTCTCAACCTTGAAGATTTGCAGACTGCATGTAAGACCCCTTGTAGGTACAGTTAGAACATAACCATTGAGAAATTCCAAGCAAGCTAAGACCTAGCTGTATTATCCTTGGAGTAGTCTTACCTAGGGTGAGATACTTTTCAAGAGAGGTGTGAAACCAGCAATCACACCTGCGTTGTTGCGTGCTAAAACCACCATCAACAGGTGTCAAGTTAGCATTTCTAAATGGAGAGTTAGAAGAAGAAGTTTACATTGAGCAACCAAAAGGATTTTAGTTGTATGATCAAAGAGATATTGTCTACAGGTTAAGGAAAGCATTGTATGGACTCAAACAAGCCCCAAGAGCCTGGTATGCAAGATAAGATAAGTATTTGCTAAAGCTAGGTTATAGGAAAGGTACTGCTGATAGTAATCTTTACTTCAAGATTCATCATGAGAATATTCTAATTATTGAGGTATTTGTTGATGATATCATTTTTGGTGGAAATGAGAGTATGTGCAAAACATTTGATGATCAGATGCAGAGTGAATTTGAGATGTCCATGTTTGGTGAAATGAACTTCTTCTTAGGTTTGCAAATCACTAAATCAGATAAATGTATCTTCATATCTCAGTCTAAATATGTGAGAGAATTGTTGAAGAAGTTTGGAATGGAAGATTCAAAGCCAGTAGGTATGCCTATGGTAATCAGATGTAAGTTGAGTAAAGATGATGACTCCTCTAAGGCAAATTAGAAAAGGTATAGATCAATGATTCGAGGATTGCTTTATCTAACTTAGACTAGACCTGATATCATGAATGTAGTTGGACTTGTTGCTAGATTTCAAGCTAACCTTCGAGAATCCCATGTTGTAGCAGTCAAGAGAATTTTTAGATATCTCAAAGGGAAATTGATTATGGATTATGGTATCCAAAGGATAATGACTTCACTCTTCATGCATATACAGATGTCGATTGGGCAGGAGATGTGGATGACAGAAAAAGCATTAGTGGTGGTGCATTCTTCTTGGGAAGTAGATTGGTTTCTTGGCTAAGCAAAAAGTAGGAGGCAATATCCCTATCTATAGTAGAGGTAGAGTATATAGCAGTGGCAAACAATTGTACTCAAGTTCTGTGGATGAAACAAATGTTAAAGGACATCAGAATTATATTTGAGGAGCATGTCACAATCTTTTGTGATAATTCAAGTGCAATAATCATCTCAAAGAATCTGGTCCTGCATTCAAAGAGAAAGCATATATCCATCAAGTTTCATTTCTTGAGAGAGAAGGTAAATGAGAATGAAGTCAAGTTGGATTTTGTGTCTTCAAAGGATCAGATTGCAGACATTTTCACTAAGCCTCTTCCCAATGATACTTTTGAGTATCTCAGGGAGAAGTTAGGGTTTATTACCCCTCCTGATCAGAATTAAGAAGCACTAGAGTGCATCAGTCCGGTGGAATTCACAGTCATATCTTGTGATCCAGATTGATGTTAAGGAGGCACTACTTAGGGGGAGTAGTCTACATGCAATTTTTGAGTTTGTTATGAAACAAAAATAAGGAGAAAAGACCACAAATATGTGCCCTTTTCCATTGATGTCAAAGAGGGAGAGAAGTCATGTGAAAAACTAGTTGCTGATGAAAGGGGGACCAATGAAGATAGTGGTTGCAAAAGTGTTAAGAGAAAGGGGGAGAAGTTCTTGTCTTGATGGTTGAATTAGTTTTTCACATCATATGTTGCCATCAATGACAAAGGGGGAGATTGTTGCAAATATGTGCCTAAGCGGTGTTGTCATTAATGTCAACATATCTTTGTTGCCATTGGTGTCAACTATATCCTATTTTGTTGCCTGTTTAGAAGACTAGAATGTTCTAGATATTGAGAAAATTAATCAAAGTATGTGGACCATATGATTGAGTAGAGTATTGTTTGAACAAGCTCCAGTTAAGATCTAAAGGGTTTGCATGAATATTTGAAGAAGCTATCACCATCTAAGTAGAACCAGTTTTACAGTGTTTAGAAGAGACAGAGTGACAGGAAAGAGGTCCGGATTACTCTGGATATGTAAAATGATGATCTATGGATCTAGAGGCATTTTTGGGAAGTTAGTGTGTATCATCCATTCAAGTGGTTCGGGGTTTGGAGGTCCACAAGGAATATTTCTAGTGTGACAGTCATGACAGATAGTGTTCTTAAGGTTCTGGATGAAGATGCAAGTAATTCTGATGGTTTGGAGGAGTGCGTATGTTTTTTTGTTGAATTCAATGTGCTTGTGGAGGTCTCTAGATTGTGTGACTTCCATGTTAGAGGTCTACATTGAAGATTGAGCTCATTGTTGAAGATTTATTTCTTTGTGTTTCTTTTCTACCCAATTCTTGGCCAATCGGATGATTTAAGTATGTTGCAGATGATCTAAGAGAAATTCTCTGGAGCATAGCGTGTTGTTGGAGGAAGATTCAAGTCTCAGTTATGTTTGGCCAATAGCAAAGTGATTCACATTAAGTCAGATGCTTGTAATGTTGACCATGATGTTTATTGCAAGGTTGATGAAGGATATAAAGGCATGTAGATGAGTTGTGAAAAATTATGCTTGTCCAAAAATAATATAATCTAAAGAAAGGATCAATGGTAGAGTAGAGCAGAGGAGAACCAGAAGAACAAGAGTTGTTTTGATGAAGAGTTAGAGAAGAAGTATTTGGGGCAGAGCAGAATTTTTGTGAGCATTCAATGAAACTAAACCAGACATGAAGGAGATGCTATTTATTAGTTAATTCTTTCTGTATTAAACATAAATTTTGTAGGCAGTGAACCTCTCTTGAGCAGTGAGCCCGAAGGCATGTGCCTTCTCTTTTCTTCTAAGTACTTTTAACAGGGTACGAATCTTGTGGGTTAACCCCCACTATGGTTTTTCCTTAACCAGGTTTCCACATAAAAATCCTGATGTTATGTGTGCTTAGTTTATTTCTGCTCATGTGTTGTTGATTCATGCTTTAATGTTTACATTATTAATCTGATTGTAAGTTGATAAAGAAGGTTAAAAGAAGAAAAGGTTAAATTTGTGAGACAACTGATTCACCCCCCCTCTCAGTTGTCTGAACTAATTCCAACATTCACAACAGAAACACATGTCCTATTTCTTTGGAAAAGTGGAAAATGAAGAAGTAATGAGCAAGTAAGGGTAGTTTGGAAGGTGTTAATGCATTCATGGAGATGTTTGAGCAGTTTGGACATCAATGATAGCTAGTAAAGACTCTTCAAGGGAAGTTGCAAGAATATAGGGTGAAGTTCAACCTTCTCCCATGCATCTAGGAGACTTTCCAATAGTGGAGCACTTCAAGGAGTTGGAAGAAGTCATTAAACTTCAAAGAAGAAGACCAAATCAAATTTGGAATTAGCTAGGCGTGTAAAGTAGGATAGCACTTTTTAAGGCCTTGTAACTTGGTCAATTTTAGGTCCTAGATACTCTCCTAGGTCTACGATGCCATATATGATCCTTGGGCATCATTTTCAAGATAGCTCTTTCATGTTTTTGAGCTTTAAGAGGCAAAAAACTAGAGATTGTAACTTAGATCTTCCTGTAGAACAACATTCTTGTAACACATTTTTAGGGAAAAATATAGATTTAAGATCATGTATTATTGTAAATGCATCTTCTATCAATAAAGCAAGCATTTTGGCCATCAAAGTTTCTATCCTTGTTGTGTGTGTGAGGTAATTGATGGCATTTTTGTGATTTTTATGTGCAAATCCTTAAATGAGTGTCTTATTTCCATCATTTACAAGTAGAAAATATATATTTGTGTAGGTTATTGTTTGTGTCATAGTTCAAATAGATGTTAGTTTTAGAAGAAAACATACTTTATTCCTTTCTAAAACTGTAAGAAACACGGACCTTTCAATAAAATACTTATACATAGGTATGCCAAACAGTTATGTTTTGCATAAACAACTGAAACATATGATTAGTTGTATGTCAAAATAGTAGTCCAAGGTCTGAAACAAACATATTTTAGTGCATCACCTTAGTAGTAGGTTCATTTCAAGCAATTCCTTCTACCTTTTCCATCAAGTGAAGTAGTAAAATAGGTTAGACTAGGTGATAGAACCAAGAGAACTAGCTCACTATGAAGGTTCCTTTTCATCATAGGTAACCCACAACCCTGAAAAGGATCCCATGTTTCACCAAGTAAGCTAAGTTCTACAACATAGCAAGGGTGTACATTTAGGTGATAACAGTTTTTGGCACGCCCGATGGGACTGTTTGGCTTAAAACAATCAAAAGAAAACACCATTTCTTGTTGATATTGATATGTTATCAGCATTCTAGACCTATAAGAGGTTTGTTTTTGCATGTCTGGTGAATCTATGTGTGGATTTCTAAGCAAATCAGGGCTGCAATTAGCTTATGAGAAGTATACAAACTAGGAGTGCAAGGTGTTTTGAATACTTGCATCTATCTCCCCCTAGGAGACAAGGCAGATCTAGTAGAAGAACTCAGCCTTTAGCAAGGAAAACACAGTCAACTCAACCTTCTGTGAGAGTTGTAGCTCCTCTTGCGAGAAATGAGACCTATATAGCATGAATGGCAATCCCCAGAAATCATGTTTTGTGCCTTTTGATCAAGGCAGCCCCTTGAACTTGGCACAACATGATGACATTCCAGTGGCAGATCTTAGAGGTTTACCCTTTTTCTCAGGAGAGGACCAAACTACACCCATTGAGCACATCATGATGTGCCAAACTCATGTATTGTGCATCACATCACTGCAGAAAATGTGGCCCTCAGATTGTTCGCAACCTCCTTCAAAGGCAAAGCATTGCAGTGGTTTAGAAGTTTGGCAGTGAACTCAATAGGTTCATGGGATCAACTTGGAGAGCTTCTTTACAAGTAGTTTGAAGACAAATTAGACCATTTGTCTTTGGTAGAGCAGCTGAGCACCATCAAGAGAGCTCATCATGAGCACATGACAAACTTTAACTTCCATTTCCAAAGGACTTGGGATAGAATCCCACATCTGGTAAGACCCTCAACACAACATGCTTTTCTATATTTTTTGAGGGCTTTTAATAGTGACATTGAAGTGATGATACAGTCTATGGGTGCAAACACACTCCTCGGTGCTTACATGAAATAGCTATAAAGGGCTGAAAATAATCTCATACAAGATGGGAAAATTGCCCCAAGACCTACAATGCCCATCTTTGCTAAAATACAATCAATTACACCCATGCAAATGCCACAAATAGCCCCTTTAACAGCTATCCTATCCCAAGAAAAGGTTGTCCCAGTGCACTCTTTTGAGTTGCAAGAGATTAAGGGTCTTCTACAAACATTTGGTAATGAGTTGGTCAATATCAAAAGGCAAAAAAAATCAAAATAGTAGGCCTTATCAAGCTCTGTACCAAGCTCCCAATAATCCTAATTAGCAAAATAGACTCCCCTATCATGTTAATAACCAAGGGTAAAGGTCTACATTAAATGCTAGACCTTTCCAAGCATATAATCCAAACATTGCCAACACTTTAAAAGAGCTAGTTCCTGTGCAAAACAACTTAGTTCAATAGTATGAATGGTGCTTCCAATGTAACTATTACTAAATTATGTTCATACCTAATTTAGCAAGGCCTGAGTTGTATTTGTCACAAAAGGAATTAAAGAAATTTTTTAAGTGTATGATCAATCAGCTGAATGTATGATATCTTGCCAAGAGAACAGTAATGGATCATTGGTCAGGATAATGTGACAGTCCAATCAAAACTGTCAAACCATCCTAACAAGTGAAGTTATCTGATGACAAGAGATCAAACATCCAATGAAAGATAGGTATCTAACTAGTGTTATCTTTCAGTTATGATATAATTGAATTTTTCAAAAAATCATAGTTTAATGTGAAGGAAAGGTATTTATAAACTATTGTTTCATTATCATGTTTTGAACATATGTTTCAAATTGGACTAAGTTATTCTATTCTATGCACTTGATTCATAAAATAAAACATATATAAATAATTTGCATAAGGTAAAGTAACTGATCATATTTAATAAAATATTTGAATGTATCCCACACAAGCCGTGGGAGTGACTAAACTGAGTAATGCAAACATTATGCAAGCTATACATCTATGGATAAAAGGAAAAGAAAAGAACATATGAGGAAAATGTATATCCATCATTGCCTTTTATAGGATGACCCTCTTGAAAGACAACTTGATCTTCATGTCTTCATCTTTTGCTCCTGATCAGGATAGTGTACCTACAAAATTGGGAAAAAGCCATGTTAGAAGCTCCAGATATGTAGATTCACCATATGCTTTATCAACAGATATATACAACTTACAAACATTATGCATTAAATGTGCTTGGATCAAAATCAGACATGTGTAATAAATCAAATCATCATGAGAAAGACCAATCAACTTCAAGAGATATGTTTTATGCTAACTTGTTTGTTCATTGTGTGAGTATAGGAAAAGTAATGTTGCTGATTTGAAGACATTAAAGCATGTGGAGAAAATGTGGCTCCCACAAGGGTATAGCTCATGATGCTTCCTTCTTATTCATTCAAGAAGAATATCATATTGTAATAAATAAAGTGACCTATCATGTTATGCATTGGAACAGTCAACACTTCAAATAAAGTGAAGTCATCATAAGAGAAGTGAAGAGGAGCAGTTGCTCCTAATAACTATGCTCACTTCAGAAAATAGCTTGTCAAAATTAGATAATCATGTTTAAAGTGCTTCATCATACACATGCTATAGAATGAGCAGTGGTTATATTCAAAGAGATGTCAATATGCAAAATGCTGCTATATTAGAAGTATTAGATGCAAAGAAGAATAATGAACACCAAGTATCAAGACATATTCAAAACATAAGGTACTGTCCCATTCTTGTTTTAAGTAAAGTATGATGCGGCATTCATGTAATACTAATAGGTACAATCATACAAAGTAGCATATGAAACAACCATGCCTGAGTAATGAACAACAAGTATAAAAGAAATTACAAGTACATCATTAAATGTTGTCAAGATTACATCATAAATAATGTTCATATGAAGAGATACAAGATAGAATAGCTAGCATATGTCATGTATTATCAATAGTGTTACTACCTAAAGTGGAACAATTTATACAAGGAATAGTTCAAAATGTTCATATCATGCAAAAGATTTCAAAGAATAATAAAGCTACAGGAGTATATTACTACATCAGATGTATCAGTTGCTAAGAAGAAGATATAGTTTTCATAAGATGCCATTTCTTTCATACATCCAGATACAGAAGGAGAAATAAAAAAAGAATGAAAAGTTATGTGTGTCTTTGTTATTTTGCATATGCAAAATAGTGATACCTTGTTTGTATTGTCACCAAAATATATCAGTTTTGCAAACCCTCATCAATTTTTGCATAATGAAGCTGCAATCATAGCAGAGGCAAAAGAAGCTTTCGATGCATGTAAAATCCATATGGGTTTTTTTCTTCAAAAATCTACAGATACAGAGTATGGAGAAACCCTCACTGGCTTTTACCACAAACTACAGTAAACATGTATACCCAGAAAAGAGAAATAAACTACAGGTCATGACCAACACAGAGGTTTTTGAAATAAAATTTTGAAACCCTCAACATACTTTTTTGAAACCTTTGTGTTTCTAGGTCTACAAAAAAAGAGATAAAGAAAGAAAAGAGGATGCAATAATAGGCCATGGCTAATTTCTGCAACAGATAACAATACCCATATCATTTTTTTGAAATCCATGTGGTTTCTCTTCATATTTATAGAGAGTTCTTTTTCCTTCTCAAAGAAATCAATATATGAAGGAGTATGGTATAGTCGTGGTTGAGGAAAGTGTTTTTTTTAAAACCCATGTCATTCTTTAAAACCCTTGTGTTTTTTCTCTGGTATGCAAAGAAGTCAAAGAAAAGAAGATACAAAAGCTACATGCCATGACTAGAGGAAGGTTTTTTCTACAATAAAATATAAACCCTCAACATTTTCTTTAAAACCCTTGAGTTTTTCATATCTATAGAAGAAGATAGTCTAAGAAAAGAAGATACAGAAGGGATACAG
Source organism: Cunninghamia lanceolata (assembly GCA_027924645.1). Lineage (NCBI taxonomy): Eukaryota > Viridiplantae > Streptophyta > Pinopsida > Cupressales > Cupressaceae > Cunninghamia > Cunninghamia lanceolata. The sequence continues at coordinate 29,935,215 of BSBN01000809.1, read as the reverse complement.
TCATGGCCATAATAGAGAAAGACTTTTTCTTCAAAAATATAACATACACATGTCATTTTTTTCAAAATCCTTATGAGAATAAAGCATAGAGTCAAGAGGAATTGAAATGGTGAAGAAAAATGAAAGCTTACCTCAAGTTTTTCAATGGAGGAGAAGCTATAGGCCGCGGGCCTGGTATTTTTGAAACCTTCAAAATTGCAGGAGAACATAGTTGCCAAACAAGGAATACAGGAGAACAAAAAAATAACAGTGAGAAAATATAATGCAAGACTCATAAAAAGACTTAGAAAGTGACCATATGGCTATGGCTTAGTGAAGGAACTAGTCATAGAAAAGAAAGAAATGGCCTAGTATCATCACAAAGAGTTACCTTCCATCTTTATGCTAGAAAATGCAGAGAAATCGACCAAGAAAACCTTAGAGTTGCAGAGAAAAACAAGAGAATGCTTCAAACCCTAGCCACTGAGAATGGAGTTACAGTGAGAGCTCAAGAAGATGGCAAAAATGAAAATGATTGATTTTAGGGTTTAAATTTTCTTTTTAGTCGATGGTTGTTTCTTTTTAGATGATGAATCAATCATTCTAGTATTTCCTTTTACTATTTGGATGTCCTACTCACAAGTTGTTTTCACCTTTCCAGTGTCCTCAGGTAGCCTGTCATCACCACCATTCAATTGTGAGCTGACTCTCTGGAGAGTCAGGTCCAAACTAGAAGATCTTCTATATGAATGGGTAGCTTGAAACCTGGCTTAGTTTTGGGAGGGTGAATCCTTTGAGGTTGCAGAACCAACACATTCTTTAACCTTCCCTTTCAACCATTTTTTGTTCTTCTCAACACATTCAGAGAAAGCAACTTAACATCAGTAACTTATTTTTCACACTATTTCACATGGGGTAGGGGTTCCATTGATGCTGCACAATAACCTTCATCCATTATGTCTAAAAGGTCAACAACCATATCAGGAATTTGAAGATTCATCTTGAAGGCTCGAACCTGATCCATAGTCAGTCTCATCTATTTTCTTCTCTAAACGTCCCTTTCATCAACATAGTCCTCAAAAAATAATAAAAGTTGTTTGAGGTTTCGTGGGTGCTTATTTTCATTACAAAATAGGGGTTTTTATGTCAGAAAATAGAAAAAATAACTCCCATTGCCCTTATAAAATAATAAAAGAAATTTAAGGTTTTGGAGGCGCTTATGTCAGTTACATAATAGGGTTTTTTTATGTTAGCCAATAGAAAAAAAGAACTCCCGGTGCCCTTATAAAATAATAAAAGTCATTTGAGGTTGCAGGGGCGCTTATGTCAGTTACAAAATAGTTTTTTTTATGTTGGCCAATAGAAAAAAATAACTCCCAACGCATTTATAAAATAATAAGTCATTTTATGTTTTGGGGGCACTTATGTCGGTTACAAAATAGGGTTTGTTACATTGGCCAATAGAAAAAAATAGCTCCCAACGCCTTTATAAAATAATAAAAGTTGTTTGAGGTTTCAGGGGCACTTATGTCAGTTACAAAATAGGGTATTTTATGTCAGCCAATAGAAAAACATTGCTCCCGGTGCCTTTAAAAAATAAAAAATGTCATTTGAGGTTTTGAGGGTGCCTTTGTAGGCTACAAAATAGGGTTTGTTATGTTAGCCTAGCTCCCAGTGCCTTTATAAAATAATAAAAGTCCTTTGAGGTTTCGGGGATGCTTATGTCAGTTACAAAATAGGGTTTTTTTATGATGGTCAATAGAAAAAAAAATCTATCAGTGCCATTATAAAATAATGAAAGTCTTTTGAATTTTCAAGGGTGCTTATGTTGGTTACAAAATAGGGTTTTTTATGTCAGCCAATAGAAAAAATAACTCTCAACACCTTTATAAAATAATAAAAGTCATTCAAGCTTTCAGGGGCGCTTATGTCAGTTACGAAATAGGGTTTTTTATGTTTCCCAATAGAAAAAAAAAAGCTCCCATCACCTTTATAAAATAATAAAAGTCGTTTGAGGTTTTGGGGATGCTTATGTTGGTTACAAAAAAAGGGTTTTTATGTCGGCCAATAGAAAAAAATAATTCTTAATGCCTTTATAAAATAATAAAAGTCATTTGAGGTTTCTGAGGTGCTTATGTTGGTTAAAAAATAGATTTTTTAATGTCGTCTAATAGAAAAAAAAAACTTTCGGTGCCATTAGAAAATAATAAAAGTTATTTGAGGTTTCGAGGGTGCTTATGTCGGTTAAAAAATAGGGTTTTTTATGTTGGCCAATAGAAAAAAATAACTCTCAGTGCCTTTACAAAATAATAAAAGTGATTTGAGGTTTCGAGGGCGCTTATGTGGGTTACAAAGTAGCATTTTTTATGTTGGCCAATAGAAAAAATAGCTCTCAACGCCTTAATAAAATAATAAAAGTCATTTGAGGTTTCAGGAGCACTTATGTCGGTGACAACATAGGGTTTTTTATGTCGGCCAATAGAAAAAAAATCACTCTCGATGCCTTTATAAAATAATAAAAGTCATTTCAGGTTTCAAGGGTGCTTATGTTAGTTACAAAAAGGGGTTTTTTATGTCGGCCAACAAAAAAAATAACTCCTGACACCTTTATAAAATAATAAAAGTTGTTCGTTGTTTCGGGAGCAATTATGTTGGTTACAAAATAGGGTAAAAAAAATAAATCCCAGCACCTTTATAAAATAATAAAAGTCATTGGAGGTTTCGAGGGTGCTTATGGCGGTTACAAAATAGGGTTTTTTATGTCGACCAATTAAAAAAATATCTCCCGGCACCTTTATAAAATAATAAAAGTCATTTGAGGTTTCGGGAGTGCTTATGTCGCTTACAAAATAGGGTTTTTTTATGTCAGCCAATAGAAAAAATAACTCCCAGTGCCTTTATAAAATAATAAAAGTCATTTGTGGTTTCGGTGGTACTTATGTCGGTTATAAAATAGGGTTTTTTATATCAGTCAATAGAAAAAATAACTCTCGGTGCCTTTATAAAATAATAAAAGTCATTTGAGGTTTTAGGGGCACTTATGTCAATTACAAATAGGGTTTTCCATGTCAGCCAATAGAAAAAAATAACTCCTGGTGCATTTATAAAATAATAAATGTCATTTAAGGTTTCAGGGGTGCTTATGTCAGTTACAAAATAGGGGTTTTTATGTCGGCCAATAGAAAAAAAATAACTCCTAGTGCCCTTATAAAACAATAAAAGTCATTTGAGGCTTCGGGGGTGCTTATGTGGGTTACAAAATAGGGGTTTTTTATGTCAGCCAATCGAAAAAAATAACTCCGGGAGCCTTTATAAATTAATAAAAGTCTATTGATGTTCTAGGGGTGTTTATACCAATTACAAAATAGGGTTTTTCGTGCCAGTCAATAGAAAAAAATAGCTCCCAGCACCTTTGTAAAATAATAAAAGTCATTTGAGGTTTCGTGGGTGCTTATGTTGGTTACAAATAGGGTTTTTTATGTTGGCCAATAAAAAAAATTAACTTTAGGGGCCTTTATAAAATAATAAAAGTCATTTCAAGTTTTCGGGGTGCTTATCTAAGTTACAAAATAGGGTTTTTTATGTCAGCCAATAGAAAAAAAATAACTCTCTACACCCTTATAATATAATAAAAGTCATTTGAGGTTTTGGGGGCGCCCATTTCGGTTACAAAATAGGATTTTTTATGTCAGCCAATAGAAAAAAATAACTCTTGACACCTTTATAAATAATAAGTCATTTGAGGTTTTGGGGGCGCTTATGTCGGTTACAAAATAGGGTTTTTTATGTTCGCCAATAGAAAAAAATAACTCTCCGTACCATTATAAAATAAGAAAAGTCATTGAGGTTTTAGGGGCACTTATGTCGGTTACAAAATAGGGTTTTTTTTTTGTCGGCCAATAGAAAAAATAACTCCCAGTGCCTTTATAAAATAATAAAAGTCGTTTGATGTTTCACGGGTGCTTATGTCGATTACAAAATAGGGTTTTTATATGTCGATCAATAAAAAAAAATAGCTCCCAGTGCCTTTATAAAATAATAAAAATCATTTGAGGTTTTAGGGGTGCTTATGTCAGTTACAAATAGGACTTTTTATGTCATCCAATAGAAAAAAATAACTCCCAGGACATTTATAAAATAATAAAAAGTCATTTGAGGTTTCAAGGGGTTTATATCAGTTACAAAATAGGGTTTTTTATGTCAGCCAATAGAAAAAATATCTCTCGATGCCCTTATAAAATAATAAAATTCATTCAAGGCTTCTGGGGCACTTATGTCTGTTACAAAATAGGGTTTTTTATGTCAACCAATAGGAAAAAATAGCTCCCTACACCAATATAAAATAACAAAAATTGTTTGAGGTTTTGGGGGTACTTATGTCTGTTACAAAATAGGGTTTTCTATGTCGGCCAATAGAAAAAAAATAACTCCCAACACCTTTATAAAATAATAAAAGTCATTTGAGGTTTTAGGGGTGCTTATGTCAGTTCCAAAATAGTGTTTTTTATCTCGACCAATAGAAAAAATAAGCTCCCACCGCCTTTATAAAATAATAAAACTTGTTTGAGGTTTCGAGGGCACTTATGTCGGTTAAAAAATAGGGTTTTTATGTTGGCCAATAGAAAAAAAATAACTCTCGACACCTTTATAAACTAATAAAAGTCATTTGAGGTTTCAGGTGTGCTTATGTTAGTTTCAAAATAGGGTTTTTTTATCTCGGTCAATAGCAAAAAAATAGCTCTTAGCGCCTTTATAAAATAATAAAACTTGTTTGAGGTTTCAGGGGCACTTATGTCGGTTACAAAATTAGGCTTTTTTATGTCAGTCAATAGAAAAAAATAGCTCTTGATGCATTTATAAAATAATAAAAGTCATTTTAGGTTTTGAGGGTGCTTATGTTGGTTACAAAAAAGGGTTTTTTATTTCAGCCAACAAAAAAAAAACTCTCGGCACCTTTATACAATAATAAAAGTTGTTTGATCTTTCATGGGAAATTATGTTGGTTATAAAATAAGGTTTTTTATGTCGGCCAACAGAAAGAAAAAATAACTCCCAGTGCCTTTATAAAATAATAAAAGTTGTTGGAGGTTTCGAGGGTACTTATGTCGATTACAAAATAGGGTTTTTTTATGTCAACCAATTTAAAAAATAACTCCCGGCGCCATTATAAAATAATAAAAGTAATTTGAGGTTTTAGGGGAGTTTATGTCTCTTAGAAAATGGGGTTTTTTATGTCGACCAATAGAAAAAAATAACTCTTGGCACTTTTATAAAATAATAAAAGTCATTGAGGTTTCGACAGCACTTATGTCAGTTATAAAATAGGGTTTTTTATGTTGGTCAATAGAAAAAATAACTCCCAGTGCCTTTATAAAATAAAAGCTGTTTGAGGTTTCAAGTGTGCTTATGTCTGTTACAAATAGGGTTTTTTATTTCAGCAAATAGAAAAAAATAACTCCCGACGCCTCTATAAAATAATAAATGTCATTTACGGTTTCAAGGGTGCTTATGTCGGTTACAAATAGGGGTTTTTATGTCGGTCAATAGAAAAAAAAACTCCCAGTGCCCTTATAAAATAATAAAAGTCATTTGAGGTTTCAGGGGCACTTATGTGGGTTACAAAATAGGGTTTTATTATGTCGGCCAATAGAAAAGGATAACTCCGGGTGCCTTTATGTCAATTACAAAATAGGGTTTTTTATGTCAGTCAATAGAAAGAAAAAAAGATCCTAGCGCCTTTATAAAATAATAAAAGTCATTTGAGGTTTCAGGGGCACTTATGTTGGTTACAAATAGGGTTTTTTATGTAGGCCAATAGAAAAAAAAATAACTTTGGGGGCCTTTATAAATAATAAAAGTCATTTGATGTTTTGGGGGTGCTTATATAAGTTACAAAATAGGTTTTTTTATGTTGGCCAATAGAAAAAAATAAGTCTTAATGCCTTTATAAATAATAAAAGTCATTTGAGGTTTTGGGGGTGCTTTTGTTAGTTACAAAATAGGATTTTTTATGATGGCCAATAGAAAAAAAAGAACTTTCAGTGCCATTATAAAATAATAAAAGTCATTTCAGGTTTAAGGGGTGCTTATGTTAGTTGCAAAATATGGTTTTTTTATGTTGGCCAATAGAAAAAATAACTCCAAGTGCCTTTATAAAAAAATAAAAGTCATTTAATATTTCACGGGCGCTTATGTCAGTTACAAACTAGGGTTTTTATATGTCGGTCAATAGAAAAACATAGCTCCCGATGCCTTTATAAAATAATAAAAGTCATTTGAGGGTTTAGGGGCACTTATGTTGATTACAAATAAGGTTTTTTATGTTGGCCAATAGAAAAAAATAACTCCTGGGACATTTATAAAACAATAAAAGTTGTTTGAGGTTTCAAGGGGCTTATGTCGGTTACTAAATAGGGTTTTTTATGTTAGCCAATAGAAAAAATATCTCTCGACGCCCTTATAAAACAATAAAAGTCATTTGAGGTTTCGGGGGTGCTTATGTCAGTTACAAAATAGGGTTTTTTATGTTGGCCAATATAAAAAATAACTCCCAACACCTTTATAAAATAATAAAATTTGTTTGATGTTTTGGGGGAGCTTATGTCGGTTACAAAATAAGGTTTTTTATGTCGGCCGATAAAATAAACTAGCTTCCAGTGCCTTTATAAAATAATAAAATTCATTTGAGCTTTTGAGGGTGCTTATGTCAGTTACAAAATAGGGTTTTTTATGTCAGCCAATAGAAAGAAATTACCCTCGGTTCCTTTATAAAATAATGAAAGTTGTTTGAGGTTTTTCGAGTGCTTATGTCAGTTATAGAATAACATTTTTTATGTTAGCCAATAGAAAAAAATAGCTCCTGGAACCTTTATAAAATAATAAAAGTCATTTCAGGTTTTTGGGATGCTTATGTTGGTTACAAAATTGGGTTTTTAATGTTGTCCAATAGAAAAAATAGCTCCCGACGCCTTTATAAAATAAAAAAATTTGTTTGAGGTTTTGGGGGCACTTATGTCAGTTACAAAATAGGGTTTTCTATGTCAGCCAATAGAAAAAAAAATAACTCCTAGCACCTTTATAAAATAATAAAAGTCATTTGAGGTTTCAGGGGTGCTTATGTCAATTCCAAAATAGGGTTTTTTTATCTCAGCCAATAGAAAACAAATAGGTCCCAGTACCAAAATAGGGTTTTTGGGCGCATTTATTTCAGTTAAAAAATAAGGTTTTTATGTCAACCAATAGAAAAAAAACAAATTCCTAACACCTTTATAAAATAATAAAAGGCGTTTGAGGTTTCAGGGGCACTTATGTCGGTTACAACATAGGGTTTTCTATGTTGACAATGGAAAAAAACAACTCTTGGTGCCATTATAAAATAATCAAAGTTATTTGAGGTTTCATGGGCACTTATCTCGGTTACAAAGTAGGGTTTTTTATGTCGGCCAATAGAAAAAAATAACTCCCAGTGCCTTTGTAAAATAATCAAAGTCATTTAAGGTTTTGGGGGCACTTATTTCAGCTACAAAATAGGGTTTTTTATGTCAGCCAATAGAAAAAAATAGCTCTCAGTACCTTAATAAAATAATAAAAGTTGTTTGAGGTTTTAGGGGCACTTATGTCGGTTACAGAATAGGGTTTTTTATGTCGGCCAATAGAAGAAAAAAATAACTCCCAGGGCCTCTATAAAACAATAGAAGTTGTTGGAGGTTTTGAGGGTACTTATGTCAATTACAAAATAGGATTTTCTACGTCAGCCAATAGAAAAAATAACTCCCAGTGCCTTTATAAAATAATAAAAGTCGTTTCACATTTCGGGGATGCTTATGTTGGTTACAAAATAGGGGTCATTATTCCAATCAATAGAAAATAAATAAATCTTGGTACCTTTATAAAATAATAAAAATCATTTGAGGGTTCAGGGGCGCTTATGTCAGTTACAAATACGGTTTTTTATGTCGCCCAATAGAAAAAAGTAACTTCCGATGCCTTTATAAAATAGTAAAAGTCATTTGAGGTTTTGAGGGTGCTTATGTCGGTCACAAAATAGGGTTTTTTATGTCGACCAATAAAAAAGATAACTCACGACACCCTTATAAAATAATAAAATTCATTTGAGGTTTTGGGAGTGCTTATGTTGGTTTGAAAATAGGGTTTTTTATGTTGGCCAATAGAAAAAAATAACTCCAAGCACCTTTATAAAATAATAAAAGTTATTTGATCTTTTGGCGGTGCTTATGTCAGTTACAAATTAGGGTATTTTATGTCTGTCAGTAGAAAAAAATAGCTCCTGGTGCCTTTATAAAATAATAAAAGTCATTTGAGGTTTCAGGGGTTCTTATGTCGGTAACAAATACAGTTTTTCATGTCATCCAATAGAAAAAAATAACTCCTGAAGCCTTTATAAAATAATAAAAGCCATTTGAGGTTTTGGGGGTGCTTATGTCAGTTACAAAATAGGGTTTTTTATGTCAGCCAATAGAAAAAAAATTACTCCCGCTGCCCTTATAAAATAATAAAAGTCCTTTGAGGTTTCGAGGGTGCTTATGTTGGTTACACAAAAGAGTTTTTTATGTTGGCCAACAGAAAAAAATAACTCCCAGCACCTTTATAAAATAATAAAAGTTCTTTGATGTTTCCAGGGCAATTATGTCCGTTACAAAATAGGGTTTTTTAGGTCGATCACTAGAAAAACAAACTCCCAACGACTTTATAAAATAATAAAAGTCGTTGGAGGTTTCATGGGTGCTTATGTTAGTTACAAAATATGGTTTTTTATTTTGGCCAATAAAAAATAACTCCTGGTGCCTTTATAAACTAATAAGTCATTTGAGGTTTTAGGGCCACTTATGTCACTTACAAAATAGGGTTTTTTATGTCGGCCAATAAAAAAAACAACTCCCAGCACCTTTATAAAATTATAAAAGTCATGTCAGGTTTCGAGGGTGCTTATGTTGGTTACAAAATAGGGTTTTATATGTCGGTCAATAGAAAAAAGTAACTCCCGGCACCTGTATAATGTAATAAAAGTCATTTGAGGATTCAGTGGCACTTATGTCGGTTACAATTAGGGTTTTTTATGTCGTCCAATAGAAAAAAATAACTCCTGATGCCTTTATAATATCATAAAAATCATTTGAGGTTTCAAGGGTGCTTATGTCGGTTATAAAATAGGGTTTTTGATGTTGGCCAATAGAAAAAAAAACAACTCTCGACGCCTTTATAAAATAATACTAGTCATTTGAGGTTTCAGGGTCACTTATGTTGGTTACAAAATAGGGTGTTTTTATGTCAGCGAATAGAAAAAAATAGCTCCTGACGCCCTTATAAAATAATAAAAGTCCTTTGAGGTTTCGGGTATGCTTATGTCGGTTACAAAATAGGGTTGTTTTTATATGGGCCAATAGAAAAAAATAACTCCTGGTGCCTTTATAAAATAATAAAAGTCATTTGATGGGTGCTTATGTCAATTACAAAATAGGATATTTTTATGTCGATCAATACAAAAAATAACTCCCGGAGCCTTTATAAAATAATAAAAGTCATTTGAGGTTTTGGGGGCACTTATGTCAGTTACAAATAGGGTTTTTTATGTTGGCCAATAAAAAAATAACTGCCAGGGCCTGTATAAAAAAATAAAAGTTATGGGCGCTTATGTCGGTTACAAAATAGGGTTTTTTATGTCAGCCAATAGAAAAAAAATCTCCCGAGGCCCTTATAAAATAATTAAAGTCATTTGAGGTTTCAGGGGTGCTTATGTTGGTTACAAAATAGGGTTTTTTATGTCGGCCAATACAAAAAAATAACTCCCGACGGATTTATAAAATAATAAAAGTCATTTGATGTTTCAGGGGTGCTTATGTCAATTACAAAAGAGGGTTTTTTATGTCGGCCAATAGAAAAAAATAGCTCCTGACACCTTTATAAAATAATAAAAGTCATTTGACATTTTGGGGGTGCTTATGTCTGTTACAAAATAGGGTTTTTAATATGCGCCAATAGAAAAAAATTACTCTCGGTGCCTTAATAAAATAATATAAGTCATTTGACATTTTAGGGGTGCTTATGTCAGTTACAAAATAGTGTTTTTTATGTCGGCCAATACAAAAAAAATAGCTCCTAGCACCTTTATAAAATAATAAAAGCCATTTGATGTTTCCGGGGTGCTTATGTTGGTTACAAAATAAGGTTTTTTATGTTGGCCAATAGAAAAAAATAGCTCCCAACACCTTTATAAAATAATAAAATTCATTTGAGGTTTCGGGGCCACTTCTGTCGGTTACAATAGGGTTTCCTATGTCAGCTAATAGAAAAAAATAACTGTTGGCACCTTTATAAAATAATAGAAGTCATTGGAAAAAAACCGGACGGATGGCGTTCGCGTGCTCTGCAAGCCGAGCTAGGGCGACCATGCCCTAGCTCGTTCTCTGTGTGTTGCTCGCTTCTGCGTTGTGGGGGGGGTTTTTTGAAGCTTTTGGGGTGGTGGTGGTGGGTTTTTTCTCTTTTCTAGAGGCCTTCTTGCTGCCGTTTGGGTGGCTTGTGGGTGGAAGGGTTTTGATCCTTCCCTTGGGGTTTTGTCTTTTTCCATTTCTTGCAAACGTGTCCTGGGGGTTTGCATGCCTGCTGGGGTTCTTGTTTTTTGCTATGCAGGGTGGGGAAACATCTGGGGCTAGCCCCAAATTAGATTTCCGATCAGCAGTTGGTTTGAAGCCTCCGGCACATGGAGTGAATGTTTTTGATAATACGCTGTTTTCTTCAGAGATAGAGATGAATGATCTAGGATCGGTTAGTGGTTCCCGAATAACAAAGATTAATGGGTGTTTGGAAAGATGCAAAGAGCGACCGAAGTTGATTATCCCGATGGAAATGCTTGCAGATGATATTGAATACTATTCAAGGCACACTTTTTATTGCAAGTTCATGGGTTTGAGAGTCTCGCTGCAATTTTTGGAATCTTGGGCTCAGCGGACTTGGATGCCAGAGGGGGAGATGGAGATTAGGCTCCTTGTGAACAACTTTTTTATGGTCTCTTTTGATTGCATGGCAGATCGGAATAAAGCCTTCAAGGGTGGCCCCTATTTTTATAACCAGGTGGGTTTGTTTATCAAGCCATAGCATGCTGGCTTCAACTCGACTGAGGCACTACCAAGTCGGATCCCAGTTTGGGTTTGGTTGCCGTGGTTTCCAGTGGAGTGTTGGTGGGATGACGTGTTGCATTTGGTGGCTTCAATGCTCGGTAAACCTGTTGGGTCTTCACAACAGACACAGTATAAAAAGGTAATGACTTTTGCTCGTATCTGTGTAGAAATTGATTTAAGCAAGCCACTACCAGACTCTATTGAAGTGAGTGCTAGATCATATACTTGGGTGCAACAGCTAGATTACAAAACCCTACCTTTTCGGTGTCATCTTTGTCATGAATATGGTCACTTGCAGCGTAGGTGCCCTAGGGCTAAGCCTGTGGTGCCCCAACCTTCTCAGCCTTCTCGTAATCCACCTAGGGCTAATAATGGTAAGGAGCCTATTCCGGGTGATGGTAATGGAGATGATGGCTATGTCCCTGTCAAGGCTCGCAATAGGAATCGGGGCCAGAAGCGGACCTTGAGGGAGAGGCAGGTTGATGAAACTTTTAATAGGTTTGAGGTGCTGGATGATCTCAGCTAGGGGGAAGTGAATCCGGGGTTGCTGAACTTGGATTAGGGAACTTTGGGTACAGGACAGGATGGGCCACCATTGGAGGCCATGCAGGTTGTGCAAGAGATTGGGGTTGGGGAGATGGATACGGATCAACAATTGATTGTCCAGACTGAACAAGAATCTTCTATTGGAGCTTCGAAGAGTGGTGGAGGTGGTTCCCCATTGACCCTGAAAGGAGGCAAGAATGTGGGGAAGAGCTCTTTGGCCTCCCCTCTTTTGGGTATTCAGCAAATTGAACTGAAGAAAGAGATTAGTGATAGGACTTCCAAGTTGGGAAGGAAGAAGGATATGGAGAAGATTAAATTAACTGGGGAAACTTTGGTGGAGTCAGGGTTAGTCAAGACTCTGGATTCACATTTTTCATGCCCCTAGAAATGATTGTTCTCTCATGGAATGTAAGGGGCTTGAACAGTGGCCCTCGACAAAAAGTTGTTCGTGATTTGGTTAGGAATCATTCTCCGGATGTTCTTTTTCTTTAGGAGACTAAATTATCTGTAGATAATATGTTGGCCATGGCTCCTAAGTTGTGGAAATATGGTGAATGCCAGTGTATGGGGGCTCTTGGTGCTTCTGGAGGGGTGGCTTATTTTTGGAACCCTTGGAAGATTTTCCCTCTCTGGTGGATGTCCTCTAGATCCTCTATATCCCTAGTCGCCTCTTGGTATGAGACTGGTGAGTGTATTCTCCTCTCTAATGTGTATGCTCCTGTTGAGTTTTCGGGTAAACAACTTCTTTGGTCCCATCTTCGTTTTGTTCATAACTTAGCTCCTTACCATCAGTGGGTTATGGCTGGTGATTTTAATGCTATTGTGGAGTTGTCTGAGAAAAGAGGTGGTATTCCTAGGTTGGAGCCTTCTGCTTTGTTATTTAGAGATAGCATTTCTGAATTAAATCTTATTGATGCTCTGCCAAGTAATGGTTGCTTCACTTGGAATAATAGGAGAATTGGTGAGAGTTGTGTTGCTGAGAGGCTTGATCGATTCTTGGTTTCCTATTATTGGGTTGGAGACTTATGGTCCACTCGATCTAAAATTCTTGATTGGAGAGGCTTTGATCATTGGCCTATTAAGCTTAGCATTATCTCTGCTTGGAGGCCTCATTCTCCCTCATTCAAGTTCCAGATTATGTGGTTACGAGATCCTACTCTTCATGAACTTGTGGCTGAGTGGTGGCGGATTGGTAGACCAACTTTTGGTACGGCAATGTACACATTCTCCGAGCTTCTTCAGTTTGTCAAATATCAACTTAAAAGGTGGAATTGGTGATGTTTTGGTAATATCTTTCATGCTAAGGTTGCTGCCCAGGAGGAGTTGAATAATATTATGCAGTTGATTCGTCAGAATGGGGCCTCTGAGGATCTTCTAAGGGAGGAGGCTAAGACTTTGAAAGTGGTTGAGGAATTTGAATTGCGGGAAGAAATCTATTGGAAGCAAAAGGCCCAGGTTGAATGGTTACAGGAAGGTGATAAAAACACCGCCTTCTTCTTCAATTCTGTGAAGGACAGGAGGTATGGTAATTCCATTCCTTTTTTGGTGAATGATAGGGGTGAACGTCTTGCCTCGTTTCAGGAAATCTCTGCTGAGGCATCTCAGTATTTTGCTACTTTATTTAGGGAGGATTCTCGAGGGAGCTCTATTGAGGAAGCACAGGTTCTTTCTTGTATTCCTCAGTTGGTCTCCAGGGAGGCGAATGAGTATCTGATGAAAGATATCTCTCTTGATGAGTTGGAGGGGATTGTGTTTCAGATGAAGAAGGGTAAAGCTCCTGGTCCCGATGGTTTCCCAATTAAATGTTTTTAGGAATTCTAGGATATCATAAAGTTGGATCTTCTAGCAGTTGTCCTTGAGTCCCAGAGGAATAAGTAGATGCTTCGTGCTCTGAATTCCTCCTTCCTTGCTCTCATACCCAAGTGTGAAGGGGCTGATAGGTTATCTTAGTTCCAGCCTATCTCTCTTTGCAATGTGGCTTACAAAATCATTTCTAAGTTATTGGCTGAGAGATTGAAGAAGTGGCTTAAAGTGCTGATTTCAGAGGAACAGAGTGGATTTGTGGCGGGTCGACAGATTCTTGATGGGGTTGTCATTGCTACGGAGACCATCCACTCCATGGACAATTCCTATGAGAAGGCTATGTTCATTAAGCTAGATATGGCTAAGGCTTATGACAGGGTTAGATGGTCTTTTTTGCAGAAGATCCTTGTTTCTTTTGGCTTTGGTGAGGAGTGGATCCAATGGGTCATGAGCTGTGTCACGTCTGTTTCCTTCTCAGTTTTGATAAATGGAGATCATTCTGAACTTTTTTGTGCCTCAAGGGGCTTGCGCCAAGGGGATCCTCTTTCTCTATATCTTTTTCTACTTCTTGTGGAAGGCCTTGGACGTTTGTTGAAAAGAAGGGTGGAGCTTGGCACCATTCAGGGTTGGCGATGGGGTGGAGACTTGCCTCCGCAATCTCATTTACAGTTTGTTGATGATACTGCCTTGATGGGGATGGCTACTGTTAGGGAAGCTACTAACTTGAGGCAGGTGTTGGACATATATCTTGTTGCTTCAGGACAATTGATTAATGAGGAGAAGTCATCCATATTCTTCTTCAATACACCGACCCCCATTCAGAGAAGAATTGCTAATATCTTGAGGTTTCAGATAGGGGTTCTCCCTTTGACGTATCTGGGTTTCCCAATTTCTGTTCGCCCTCTTCCCAAGGGTTCTTGGCAGAATATTATTGATAAGCTCCATGCAAAAGTTAATCATTGGACCCACAGATGGTTGTCTTTTGCGGGGCGGGTTCATCTTCTCAAGTCAGTGTTCAGGCTCTCCCTACCTACCGATGTATGCTTCAGGTGGCTCCAATGGGTTTTCTGAGGGAGTTGGATTCTCTTGCAAGGCAGTTCTTATGGGCAGGAAGTTTGTCATCCTCCAAGTGGAGCCTGGTCAGGTGGGATGTTATGTGTAGCCCAAAGCAATTTGGTGGTCTTGGTCTTCGACAGTCTGCATTATCTAGAGTGGCTGTGGCTGCTAAGCTATTTTGGAGATGGTGTGTGGACTGGATCAGCCTTGGGCCAGGATTTTATCTCATAAGTATTTCCCGGGGATTCCACGGTAGGATCTTCCTCGTTACCCTCTTGAGGGGAAAGGTTCCGTGATTTGGAATACTCTTCAAAAGGGTGCTAAGCTTATCAAGGAAGGTTTATTTTGGATTTGTAGACGGGGAACTGAAGCTCTCTTCTGGTCAGATTCTTGGGATGGATTCCCTCCACTTACTTCTCAGTTCCCCAACCTTCTTCCTTTGTGGCAAAGATTTCTCGAGGCTGGCTGGGCTAGGGTGAGTGACTTGAAGTCTGTTGCTTCTTTTGGTCAGTTGGAGGTAGCTCATTGGAAGGATCCTGCAGTGTGGCCAGATTTGGGACTTGTGGAAGATAGTGTTGAGCTTCACAAGATTCTTCATAGTAGGAGTTGTAGTTCTCTTCTGGAAGAGGATATTCTTGCTTGGACCCATAATCCTAAGGGGGTTTACTCTGTTGCTTCTGGTTATCAGGTGTTATTGGCTCAGAAGCTAACTAGGGTAGAGGTTCATTGGTGGAAAAGGGTGTGGAATAAACTCTCGTGGCCTAAATGCAATTGCTTTGTTTGGACTTTGGCTTGGAATAGGTGTTTGACCTAGGATAACATTCGTAAACGGGGATTTCAAGGACCTTCAATTTGTGTTTTGTGTGGGGGAGCAGAAGAGGATTCTTCGCATTTGTTCTTTCGATGCCCCTTTGTTGTGCAGCTTTGGCATTGGTGGTGGGAGGTATGGAAGCTTCCTTGTATTCATGCGTGCTCTTTGGTTGAATTCTAGGATAGTATGGGAAGACCTCCTTCTATGGCTTCCTTTTTGCAGGAAGTTTGGTTCGTGGGTCCTACCTTTCTACTTTGGCAGATTTGGCTGGAGCGGAACCGCTGAATTTTTCATGATCAGAAGTTGGTGGGTCGGCAAGTTTGGCTGCGTATGCTAGTAATGGTGCAGGAGTCAGTTTCAGCTAATTGTGATTTGGTTTTCCCCTTGGAGAGAGGTGATGATGAGTTGGTGGCCAGACTAGGTCTTCAAGAAATTCATTCTTCTTTTGTCAGTTCCAGGAACTGTAGGCATGGAAAAAAGAGGGTTCAACGGGTTGGAAGGTGGTTACTTCCTCCCAATGGATTTTTAAAGATCAATACTGACGGTTCTTCTAGGGGCAATCCTGGGCCTGCTGGAATTGGTGGAGTTGGTAGGGACTCAGCTGGGTCGGTGATTTTTCTGTTCTCTATACATGAGGGGGTGAAGACTGTTAACTTCATGGAGGGTCTAGCAATTCTGCATGCTATTGAGAGGGCCCTTGCTTTGGGCTGGAGAAAAGTTATATGTGAAGCTGATTCACAGATTTTGATTAATCTCTTGAATGAGCGAAAGATATCTGATATTAATTGGCAGTTGGCTTCGGTGGTTCAGCAGATTCTTCAAGTTAGTTCTCAGTTGGAGGAGGCATCCTTTGTTCACATCCCAAGGGAGTGGAATCGAGTTGCCAACTGCTTGGCCAAATGGGCCTCTGAGCATGATAGTGGTTGGAAAGTTGAGAATTGGGATCAGGTTAACCCTGAGCTGCATCTGGATTTAGACTAGTTCTTGGAGGAGGATAGGAGGATACATGAGGATAGTTGATGTTGTTTATGCTGTGGGGTTTTCACCTTGTTTTCTGGGGCTGGGTCCCTTAGTTATTATTGTAATGCTCTTTTCTGATTTCTAATAAAGTTTTTACCCCTTTGCTTAAAAAAAATAATAAATAATAGAAGTCATTCGAGGTTTTAGGGGTGCTTATGTCAATTGTGAAAAAGGGTTTTTTATGTCAGCTGATAGAAAAAAAAAAGCTCTCACCTCCTTTATAAAATAATAAAAGTCATTTGAGGTTTTGAGGGTGCTTATGTCAGTTAAAAAATAGGGTTTTTATGTCAGCCAATAGAAAAAAATAAATCCTAACACCTTTATAAAATAAAAAAACTCATTTGAGGTTTCAGGGGCACTTATGTCGGTTACAAAATAGAGTTTTTTATGTCAGCTAATAGAAAAAAATAACTCTCAGTACCATTATAAAATAATAGAAGTCATTTGAGGATTTGGGACACTTATGTCCGTTACAAAATAGGGTTTTTTATGTCATCCAATAGAAAAGAATAACTCCCAGTTACCAAATAGAGTTTTTTATGTTGGTTACAAAATAGGGTCTTTTAGGTCGGCCAATAGAAAAGAATAGGTCCTAGACGCTTTCCAAAATAATAAAAATCATTTGAGGTTTCTAAGGTGCTTATGTTGGTTAAAAAATAACTCTTGGTACCTTTATAAAACAATAAAATTCATTTGATGTTTTGGGGTCGCTTATGTCAGTTACAAACTAGGGTCTTTTAGGTTAGCCAATAGAAAAAAAATAGCTCTCAATGCCTTTATAAAATAATAAAAGTCATTGAAGGTTTTGATTGTGCTTATGTCGGTTACAAAATAGGGTTTTTTATGTTAGCCAATAGAAAAAAACAACTCCCAGCGCCTTTATAAAATAATAAAAGTTGTTTGAACTTTCAGGGGCGCTTATGTCAGTTACAAAATAGGGTTTTTTACATCGGTCAATAGAAATAAATAACTCCCGGCACATTTATAAAATAATAAAAGTAATTTGAGGTTTCGAGGGCGCTTATGTCGGCTACAATTAGGGTTTTTTATGTTGGCCAATAGAAAAAAATAACTCCCGTTGCCTTTATAAAATAATAAAAGTCATTTGAGGTTTCGGGTGTGCTTATGTCAATTACAAAATAGGGTTTTTTATGTCGGCCAATAGAAAAAAATAAACCCTGGTACCCTTATAAAATAATAAAAGTGATTTCAGGTTTCGAGGGTGCTTATATAAGTTACAAAATAGGTTTTTTTATGTCAGCCAATAGAAAAAATTAACTCTTGATGCCTTTATAAATAATAAAAGTTGTTTGAGGTTTTTGGGGTACTTTTGTCAGTTACAAAATAGGGTTTTTTATGTCAGCCAATAGAAAAAATAACTTCTAGTGCCTTTATAAAATAATAAAAGTCTTTTGATGTTTCACGGGAGCTTATGTCAGTTAAAAATAGGGTTTTTATATGTCGGTCAATAGAAAAAAATAGCTCCTAGCACCTTTATAAAATAATAA
The DNA here is from genome assembly GCA_027924645.1 of Cunninghamia lanceolata. NCBI lineage: Eukaryota > Viridiplantae > Streptophyta > Pinopsida > Cupressales > Cupressaceae > Cunninghamia > Cunninghamia lanceolata. Next base: position 29,917,357 of record BSBN01000809.1, on the reverse strand, counting down.
AAGTCATTTGAGGTTTCGGGGGTGCTTATGTCGATTAAAAATAGGGTTTTTTATGTAGGCCAATAGAAAAAAATAACTCTTGGGACATTTATAAAACAACAAAAGTTGTTAGAGTTTTTAACGGGCTTATGTCAATTACTAAATAGGGTTTTTTATGTTAGCCAATAGAAAAAATATCTCTCGATGCCCTTATAAAATAATAAAAGTCAATAGAGGTTTCAGGGGTGCTTATGCCGGTTACAAAATAGGGTTTTTTGTGTCAGCCAATAGAAAAAATATCTCTCGATGCCCTTATAAAATAATAAAAGTCATTTGAGGTTTCAGGGGTGCTTATGTCGGTTACAAAATAGGGTTTTTTGTGTCAACCAATAGAAAAAATAACTCCCAACACCTTTATAAAATAATAAAATTTGTTTGATGTTTCGGGGGAGCTTATGTCAGTTACAAAATAGGGTTTTTTATGTCGGCCAATAGAATAAACTAGCTTCCAGTGCCTTTATAAAATAATAAAAGTTGTTTGAGGTTTTGAGGGTGCTTATGTCACTTACAAAATAGGGTTTTTTATGTCAGCCAATAAAAAAAAATTGCCCTCTGTGCCTTTATAAAATAATAAAAGTTGTTTGAGGTTTTTGGGGTGCTTATGTCGGTTACAAAATAGGGTTTTTTATATCAACCAATAGAAAAAAATAGCCCCTGGAACCTTTATAAAATAATAAAAGTCATTTGAGGTTTCTGGGACGCTTATGTCGGTTACAAAATTGGGTTTTTAATTTTGGCCAATAGAAAAAAATAGCTCCCGTTGCCTTTATAAAATAAAATAAAATCATATGAGGTTTCAGGGGCACTTATGTTGGTTAGAAAATAGGGTTTTCTATGTCAGCCAATAGAAAAAAAAACTCCTGGCACCTCTATAAAATAATAAAAGTCATTTGAGGTTTCAGGGGTGCTTATGTCGGTTCCAAAATAGGGTTTTTTTTATCTCAGCCAATAGAAAAAAATAGGTCCCAGCGCCTGTAATGCCCGCCTTGAACGCCTTAAAGAACACATTTATGCAATATGAAACAAGAAATTTTTTTTTTTTTTAAAAGATTAAGTAACATTAACACAACTGATTACAACATATTCTCTAAGGGTCCAAGGCTGCATCACTTAACAAATCGACTAACACAAATTAACATACATTAGTAACTGATCCAAATTCATGCTCAAATAAATAACTCATTCACATTCCTTGCAAACATCAGATAACGGAATCAGCATGATAAGATACATAACTGAAATGCTTTCATATAAGTACATCAAGACATCATTACATTGCCACTTTTAGTCTACATCAAAAGTTACATACATAAAGAATATTCTGTTACACAAATCTGGTACAAGGTTGTACACTTACATCATCATCATTGAAACAAGTACGACTGAAACAAATCCTTTTCTGTATAAGATCCTGACAAGAGAACCAATGGATAAAATAGCTCTTCCACCCGACCATGTGGAACCCTAAGGTCCACCCCCCGAGCTAGGAGTTAACATGAGGTCCCAACACTGACAGTCAGGTAGACGAAAGACAAACAAGAACAAAGGACGACCAAACGCCAATACAACACAACATAACTTAACTTAACTTCCACTTTCACTTCCAGAGGCGACACAAAACAAATGAGGAGAGACCGAACAAGGGATGCTAGATTGTAGTAGGGAGAGTGTCATCGCATGGTCCTAACATGGGTTATCCTGACAGCCTCTCACTAGGTGTCGGCCCCCATCTATGGTTATCCTGACAGCCTCTCACTAGGCGCCGGCCCCATAGGGTGACACATGCGGAATCGACCTTCCTTTCATGAGGACAAGGAAGTCAATCATGCCGACCAGGCCTTCTCTACCCATCCTTAGTCTAAACAAGCACTACAGGCCATGGGAGAGGAATCCATTAATCTTATTAATGTGAGATCTACCCTTAACCCCCTAGTTAATTTTTAGGTTATCACTTGATTAATCTACTTCCAACGGGTTATCCTGACTGCCACTTTGGGTGCCGGCCCCACGTTGAAAGCCACTCTCCTTCCTAACACCTAGTAAACCTTAAAACATCATGCAAGACTTATAACAATACACGTAAATGAACACTGCAAGGCATAAACCCTCTTGCATCAAAATAGAATCATAACATCAATTGTTATCCAATACTTTTAACATTACATAACTTTATTCTTTTACAGATTTAAGGTCTCTCCTTATGACAAAACGGTACAATAAGATCACAAGAGGATTGATATCTCATCCTGAGATTATTACTTTACAAGACACAACATTCAACCGTGACAGTACCTCATTATACTACACACTTTGTTTGATACACATACGCTATTATGTCGTAATTACAAAAACAACAATACACAAGTTGCGAATACATAACAATGACAACTAAGCCTCTGGAATACAAGTTTGAACAACCTCAATACGACTCATTACAACACTCAATCAATTCAATTCAAAATTCAAGAGATGAAATACTACAATTCATTCTCAGTTTTAATGCAAACAACTTCTAAAATAAAATCAACATTATATTATAACACTTGCAACTAAATTTCTAACTAATCCTTATTTTGCTTCAAAAGATCAGTAAATTGATTAACTAAATCATTACAATAATTGATGTAAGAACCACTTAATTCCAGATACGATCTTATATACTTTCCTTCAATCTTATCCGATTAGCTTATTCTATTAAGGATAATAACGCTAAGAGAGATGTCTCATGGCTGAACGGCAATCACACGAGGCGAATTCAAACACGAAATCCAAAAGAATTCTTTTATGATGATTTGAAGTTATCTCCGATACTGATCTTATCCATAGTGATTTAATTTCTCAAGAGAACGATCGTAAATGCGCCCTATGCGAACAGCTTGGGATATTTTACTACTGAGGTGTAAAATTGCTATTGACTGTTTTACCACTGACGTGAACGATATTTGATTGTATCACCAACTTCTGACCGCGTTCGTCAACTTGGAGTTTAATAAATTGATGGCACAACTTAAGGGTTTTCTCTCTCTAACAAAAAGGCAAGGACTGTAGGAAAACAATGACACACAGAAATGGCGCACTGGAGCTGTCGAAAAGATCGCTTACGGCCTCTAACAGCGTTCTTCAACTACTCAACGCCATGCAGATTTCCAATTACAAAAAGGTGTAGAAACAGTGTTACAAAGTGAAGGAATTTTATCTCTGACGGAAGGTCGCAGATTACAAAACCTCTGTAGATTTCGACTGCTGTTTATTGTGTGAAGGCAGAACCTTCTTCCTTGGCAGCGCATGCCTTTCTATGCTAGCTCAGTTATTGATATAACTGATAACTCTGCACTGATTGTACGAATCATTTTCCAGAAAATAGTTGAATGAGGGTAAAGGTGAGACTTGAGCGCTCAGCTGAGTACAACGCTCCAAATAGATGGAATGATTGCAGGCCAACAATACTGGATTTGCATAAACTCTGCAATCTTGTCATAGGGCGATCTGTGGTTATAAAACTGGATTCTACAGAAATACTGTTTGGAATGCAATTGTATGGTGATCCTATTGCTGTACAAAGTTCGCTGATATAAACAAAATGAGTTTGCCATTTCTCTGTCCTCTTGAAACCCCACCTGCAAAGGTTTTACAATTGTTTAACATATTCCACTAATTTTTTGTAGTAAGTTTGAACAGCTGTCAGGGTGCATGGTAATGTTTCTTGATATATCATGCATCTCTGAAACAATTGAAAGTTTAGCTTTGTAATATGTTTCATTAGTTGGTACAGTGTGGATCCTATGCTACTTGTATTTAACATTATGGTAGACGTTTTCAACGAAAAATAGCACTCGATCGATCAGGAGTACTAAAACAAAACACGATATATGAAACATATTATAGTGGGATCTGCCCATTATTCATCTCTTTGACCAATGTGTCATTAATCTGATAAATACAAATCGCAGTGGTGATGTTACTAGGGTTCAATCTGTTGCTCAACAACATCTGATATGTCCAACAGTAGTGGAAAATATAGCTAATGCAATCCTATATCAAACACTGGATACACCCAAAATAAGGTGACAAAATGAGCTCAATGCATTATCGCATGGACATAAAATATTGAAAATTTCTTATAGATCTTATACGAAATATAGTTTTATAAAATAAATATGGAGAGTCTACTAAACTATCATCTTTTGATGATTGCTCAAGGAAGCAATGTTAGCCAACAAAAGGAGAAGTTGAAAAGGGTTTGGAAGTTTTGTGGAATCTATGTATAAAATTGCTTTGAGAGAAAACAGCTTAGGGGAATGAGATTGGTGTTGTTTTAAGCTTCGAATAACAATAAAAGATCGGAAGAGTGAAATGATGAAAGGATGAAAATAACAGGACCATAGCAGCGAACTGCCAATTATCCATGAAGCAACAAGTTAAAGTCGCTTGCATCACATTGCGGCACTTCCCATATAATTTAGATTTAATGTATAACTAGTCTCCAGCTGTGGAGTAAACCTAGACAGTATAATACTCAGAAAAAAGGCGAATAAAACGAATCCGGTCTTTCATTCAAAACGGGGAATTTCCAGGCAGCGATCTTCCTATTATGATCGGTCCACAACCGGAATAATGCCAGGCACACATAGGATATCGTTTCAAGGCTTTGGAACTCCCATTCACAACAAAGGATAACAAGGCAACGGGCATCGAGTATTACTCGGTAACCTGGCTTAAGCAAGGAATTCGGCATTCTCCATTCGAACGGGTAATAAAAAGAATAGCGGTCTACCTATTATTCCCGGTCTATGAAGAGATAAAACCAAACATACAATGTATATGGAACAGCGAAACAACAAGGCTTCTGAGGATTTTGACTAGATCAAACAACAAGACAATAGCAGCGAACTGCCTATCATGCCTAGCATTGCAATATGCAGCGCTTTCTAACATCGAACCATTTGTAAATAATACTAAGGGATAGCAGGGAAATAAATTAAATCTTCAGGTAACGATTGCTATACAGGTCTCTGGACAGATAGAATTTCCATTGACGGATGTGGGAGGGCAGGTTAAAAAGGTACACAACCGGGAAAGTCGAATGAATACAAAGCGACTTACAGAGGAAGAACCGTCAGCATTAATCTGATCTTGCAGGAACAACTAGCTGTAGCCAACAGCGATTTACGGCAAAGTTATCGAGGTGTCCTACAAACCCTACCAAGATCACGCCAATCTGAGAATGCATACAGAAAAATTTGGCAACCCGTGGAAGGAAGGCAATTGACTTACGGAACCTTTGGGCAGAAACGAAGTATTTAAACCCTAAGACAAAATGCTGTTTAAACACAGAGAGGACAATCTACAGACTTGAACTTTGATGGCACAACACAGAGAGCAAACTAATTTCGGATCGAACTATTTGGAAACAATCAAACTACAACAACATTTGCAGATTCGGAAAGAAAATTCAGAGATAAAGCATTCGACGGAACCTGGTTTCACAATCAACTTGACGGCTCTGCTCCAGTCGTTGCAGTTCCAAGCTACTTCTTTCCTTTCACCTGTGATGATCTCCTTGATGCCCCTCCAGCTCTTTTATAACTCAGTCCCTCTCTCCTCTCCTAGGGCTTCACATGTGATTCCGTGTAACTCCTTTTAAAGAATATGTATTATTTTTTAATTTAATTTAATGATTCCCAATTATTAGATACTTTATTTTATTATTATTTTTCTTTATAACCGACCCCAAAATATTGTCATTAATAGAATAGTACTATTTCAACTATCTATAATTTTGTACTATCCTATAATTTATTTTATTAATCCAGTTGTGAAACACAATTTACAAGCATGATTACCTCTATTTATTTATTTAAATATTTGTTATAAATAATATTATATCGAATAATACAAACTTCTTACAACTTTATTTATCAACAACACTTCTATTAAAATAATAATTTATTTATAGCTAAAATCGACAACTAATGACATTATGCCCGTTTAACAACACCTAAACTCTTCCGTAGAATAATTATAATTAAAGCACAACATTACCACACATTCTTAGACACCTTTGAACTTGGTTTGACTCCAAAATACAATATTACCTGACAGTGAGACATGGGCGAATGACAACCAATAACCACAAGGGTAAACTGACGACGAAGGAACACTGACTAGGGACCTCATGTTAACTCCAACCAACTAATCCATTAGAGAAGGCACGCTCAGACCTGTAATCAGGTGGAGTCGATGCCTAGTACCTGCATCCTGCAACAACGCACAGTTAACCGTAACAAGATATACATATACATCACATGCAGTCCTATAGTGCATGGAAATCGCAGTGAGGTAGGGTACTCGAGAACGAGTAATACAACACTGTTCCATTCACGTTTATAAATAATAATCAACTAAATTGAACAAGATATCAAATTACTAATCTACGACATAAAATGATCAACTAACTTCCAATCCCATATCATGAATAACATCAAAGCATTTAAAACATCAGTTCGTTTATCAAATTGTAAAGCATAATGACATAATCCAACATCAACATCTGTTATCATAATAATTAGGTTCATACTGAAATAGCAAAATAACTAGAAATCCATCATCAATGACCTAAAAATACTGTCAAAATGTCCAGTACTACTAAGCAAACATCAGTCCAAAAGATGATAAGTTGAGGGGCACTACATCCTCCCCCCCTAGGATCAGGCTTACTCCTGGAAGCCTGCGAACAAATATGGATATAGCTCTCGCATACGGGAAGTATCCTCCCAGGTCGCTGAAGTCTCATCATTAGGATCCCATTGGACCCTTACCTGCTCTATGACTCTGCCCCTGAGAGCGAGTCGCCTGTGCTCTAAAATGCCTACGGGCTCCAAAGCTAGCTGCCCGTCCTCTACCTGTAAAGCATTCCAATCAAGGACATGAGAAATATCTGGATGATAAGGTCTAAGAACAGAAACATGAAATACGTCATGGACGCGTGACAAGCTAGGCGGCAAAGCAAGACGGTATGCAACAGGACCGATTCTCTCCAAAACCTCGAATGGCCCCACAAAGCGTGGCGCGAGCTTAGAGCCTTTTCCGTAACGGATCAGACTCTTTTGCAGACGCACCCGCAAGAACACCCGATCACCAATAGAAAACTGACGATCAAGTCTGTGAGCATCTGCATATTTCTTCTGTCTATCCTGAGATGCTACCAGATGCTCTCTGATACGATCAACCTGCTGCTCCATCTCTTGGAGCATCTGTGGACCTAGGAGAACTCTATCCTCAAGGCGATCCCAACTCAATGGGGTACGACAAGGACGACCATACAGGGCCTGAATAGGAGACATGCCAATGGAACTGTGGTACCCATTATTGTACGCAAACTCCACCAAATACAAATAATCTTCCCATCGGTTTTGCTGATCCATCACATACATACGGAGCATATCCTCGAGGACCTGATTGACCCTCTCAGTTTGCCCATCAGTCTCTCGATGATAAGCTGAACTGAAGTTCAATTGAGTCCCCAAAGCATGCTGAAGAGATGTCCAAAGAGCTAAAGTAAAAACTGGATCACGATCGGAGATAATCTTGCGAGGAATCCTGTGCAATCGGACTATATCCTCCATGAAAATTTTGGCCACAGATGAGGCATTATATGAAGATCGGACAGGAGAAAAGTGTGCTACTTTCGTAAGCCTGTCTACAGTGACCATTATCGCATCATGGCGATGAGAAGACATGGGTAAACCAACTATAAAGTCTATTGAAATGATGTCCCATTTCCATTCCGGAATAAGATGTGGCTGAAGAAGACCTGCGGGATGCTGATGTTCCGCCTTAACCCTCTGACATTCTAAGCATCTCGAAACAAAATCAGCAATATCCCTCTTCATTCCAGCCCAAAAATATATCTGACGAAGGTCTGCATACATCTTCTTGACACCTGGATGCGCAGAATAAGGTGCCCGATGAGCCTCAGTCATGATTAGGGTACGAAGACCCTCTGTAGAAGGCACATAAATGCGACCTAAATGTCGCAAGAGACCATCTGACTTGATAGAATACCCAGCATATCTACCCTCCAAGGCTCTACCAGACTCCACTTCAGCTTTCACTTCCTGATACCATCTATCTGCAGGGAGTGCTGCAAGAACCTGCCCTCTCAAATCCACTCCAAGAGTGATAGATGAAAGTTCATGTCTTCGACGACTAAGGGCATCCGCCACCACATTCTCCTTACCTTGGATATATTTTACCTCAAAGTCATATTCACATAGAAACTCCATCCATCGCCTCTGTCTCGCATTCAGGTTTGGCTGAGTAAAGATATACTGTAAACTTCGGTGATCACTGTGCAGCTCAAATCGATGCCCCAGCAAGAAGTGTCTCCATCTTACCACTGCATGAACAACTGCAGCTAACTCTAGGTCATGTGTAGGATAATTCAACTCATGATCTTTGAGTTTACGGGACTCATAAGCTATCACACGACCCTCCTGCATTAAAACTGCTCCTAACCCTTCCAACGATGCATCAGTACAAACCATAAAATCTCCGGCAGGATCCGGCACTGCTAGAATAGGTGCACTGGTTAACCGCTCCTTAAGACTCTGAAAGGCTGCTTGACACTGTTCTGACCAAATGAACTTCTTTCCTTTTCTCTGAAGAGAAGTTATAGGGTAAGCTATCTTTGAAAATCCTCCCACAAATCGTCGATAATAGCCTGCTAAGCCCATGAAACTACGAACCTCTGAAACATTGGTGGGAGCAGGCCAGTCCATGATCGCTTGAATCTTTGAAGGATCCACTGCAATACCCTTGTCTGAAATAACATGTCCCAAATATTTTACTTCAGTTTGAAAGAAATCACATTTAGCCAAATTTGCATACAACTGATTTTCTCTTAAACACTGCAAAACCTGCCGCAAATGCTCTTCATGCTCCTCCATAGACCTTGAATAAATCAATATATCATCTAAGAAGACAAGAACAAATCTATCCAGATAGGTACGAAACACACCATTCATCAGGCTCATGAATACTGATGGCGTATTTGTCAATCCAAAAGGTACAACAGTGAACTCATAATGCCCATAGCGAGTGCGAAATGCTGTCTTGTGGATGTCAGCCTCAAAAATGCGCAACTGATGATATCCCAATTTAAGGTCTATCTTCAAAAATACCTTAGCTCCCTTGATCTGATCAAAAAGGTCATCAATTCGCGGCAATGGGTACCTGTTCTTCACAGTCACCTTATTAAGCTGCCGATAGTCGATGCACAAACGCAGAGATCCATCCTTTTTCTTCACAAAAATCACAGGTGCTCCCCATGGAGAGACACTTGGACGAATGAATCCCTTCGCTAATAACTCTTCTAGCTGCAAGCGAAGCTCCTTAAGTTCCTGAGTAGTCATTCGATATGGAGCTCGTGAAATAGGTTCTGCTCCAGGAACAAGGTCTATCTTGAAATCAATGTCTCGCTTCGGTGGCATACCTGGAATCTCGCTAGGAAAGACATCCTCATACTCCTTGAGAATAGGATAATCATCAAGGGATGCCTCCCTATTTTCCCCAAAATCTGAGTCATTAACTGTTACAGCAAACAACTTGCATCCTTGACGCAGACATCTCTTCAATTGCATAGCAGAAATCATGCGCAAGGAGATGGGTCTCTGAATCCCAACCACTTCTACTTCTTTGCCCGAATCATCAACACACCTCACTAATTTGTGGCGACAGTCTATTACCGCTCGATGAGCATCCAACCAATCCATACCCAGCACTATATCATAGGATCCTAATGGTATAATACGAAGATCCGCTGTGGTAGATAAAGGTCCTATCCTCAACTCGCAACCATGCACAAGAGAATCTACTGATACCCTAGACCCAGAGGCCAATTCCACCTGCCACTTAACATCTTGCTTTGCTGCCACCAATTTGCAACGCTCCACTAAAGAGGGGGAAATAAAAGAATCTGAAGCACCAGAGTCAAAAAGAACAGAAATGGTAATACCTCGCAAGACACCTGTAGCCTCCACAATGGTACCTTGGTGCTCCGCTTGGCGATTATCCACCGCCGCAAACACTCTATGTGACCTGCCTGCATCACCCACAGTGGGCTCTGAAACTGCGGGTCTCTGACCAAATCCTGAAGTATTCTTATGCGGGCACTGTCTAGCAATGTGGCCCTGCTGGCCGCAAGAAAAAATCCTGTTCCCCTGCCAAAACCTCCACCGCCTACAGGAGCATTAGATTGCTGAAAACTACCTCTACTTGCTGCAGATTGTGTGCTTTGCGCTGGTTGACTGGCCCGATCACGTTTAACTCTCTGCCAACTTCGATCCTTCCTAGAATGAAATCTGTTGCTTTGCTGATACTGAGAGTTTCTTGATTTCATCTGGGAAAACTGTTGTTGCTGCTGTCCACTCTTAGAAGGTACCTGTTGACTCCTCAAGTTACCTGCTGCATGAGACTGACCACCTCGGAAACCCGAACCTGCTCGAGATGAGCTACCAATCTGTACACCTGTATGACCCCCTAGGGCCATGGTCAGGTTCTCTTCCACCAATCTAGCCTTCTCAACTACTACCTCCATGGTCTTCGGCTCGAACACACGAACTCCTCCGCTGATGCGTGCATTCAGACCTCTGATAAAATGCTGAACTAACATGGCCTCGTCGTTTCCAATCCCTGCATATTGCTTGAGTTCATAAAACCTGCGCTCATACTGTTCCACTGTCATGGCCATCTGTCTCAACCCATGGAATTCATCCGCTCGTCGTTGCCTCCAGTGATCAGATAAAAATCGAGCTCTGAACCTTTCCAGAAATAGTTCCCATGAAATTGTCGCAATATCTAGATGCAACTTTTGTTCCTCAAGACGCCACCAAGTAGAGGTGAATCCTCTTAGATGCATGATGGCGCATCTTGCCTTAGTGTTGCTGCCATACGGATGCATAGCAAAGCATCTCTCCAAATCAATTAGCCAAGTTTCCACTTCCAAACCGCTACCGGAGCCATCAAATGTAGGAGGACGGGCTCTCATCAGGTCTCTCATGTGGCCCGCAAGAATGGCTTCTTGTTCAGCTGTGACCTCTCTCCTTCTAGGAGATCTTTCTCTTTCTCTTTCTTCTGGTTGCACCACCTCCTGCCTCGGACCAAGATGAGCAAGCACCTCCTCAAGGAGCTGGCGTAGTTGAGCACCCTCGGGCTGAACCTGATTCTCCTGATTCTCACTTCCACCTTCTTGTGTACTTCCATGAGGGGAACTAGGAGGAGGGCTGATCTCAACACCTCTCCCACGACCCCTACCTCGACCACGTCCTCGGCCTCGTACCCTAGGCATCTTCCTGGACAACACATCCAAGAACAACTTCAGGTTGTTAGGCAAGGACTATGAATGAATATGTCCTTCAGAGTTTAAGCAACTAGCATAGCTTAATGGGCTAATTATAAAACCAGAGTACCCAGTGTTAGAAACTTGGCTCTGATACTAGATGTAATGCCCGCCTTGAACGCCTTAAAGAATACACATTTATGCAATATGAAACAAGAAATTTTTTTTTTTTAAAAGATTAAGTAACGTTAACACAACTGATTACAACATATTCTCTAAGGGTCCAAGGCTGCATCACTTAACAAATCGACTAACACATATTAACATACATCAGTAACTGATCCAAATTCATGCTCAAATAAATAACTCATTCACATTCCTTGCAAACATCAGATAACGGAATCAGCATGATAAGATACATAACTGAAATGCTTTCATATAAGTACATCAAGACATCATTACATTGCCACTTTTAGTCTACATCAAAAGTTACATACATAAAGAATATTCTGTTACACAAATCTGGTACAAGGTTGTACACTTACATCATCATCATTGAAACAAGTACAACTGAAACAAATCCTTTTCTGCATAAGATCCTGACAAGAGAACCAATGGATAAAATAGCTCTTCCACCCGACCATGTGGAACCCTAAGGTCCACCCCCCGAGCTAGGAGTTAACATGAGGTCCCAACACTGACAGTCAGGTAGACGAAAGACAAACAAGAACAAAGGACGACCAAACGCCAATACAACACAACATAACTTAACTTAACTTCCACTTTCACTTCCAGAGGCGACACAAAACAAATGAGGAGAGACCGAACAAGGGATGCTAGATTGTAGTAGGGAGAGTGTCATCGCATGGTCCTAACATGGGTTATCCTGACAGCCTCTCACTAGGCGCCGGCCCCCATCTATGGTTATCCTGACAGCCTCTCACTAGGCGCCGGCCCCATAGGGTGACACATGCGGAATCGACCTTCCTTTCATGAGGACAAGGAAGTCAATCATGCCGACCAGGCCTTCTCTACCCATCCTTAGTCTAAACAAGCACTACAGGCCATGGGAGAGGAATCCATTAATCTTATTAATGTGAGATCTACCCTTAACCCCCTAGTTAATTTTTAGGTTATCACTTGATTAATCTACTTCCAACGGGTTATCCTGACTGCCACTTTGGGCGCCGGCCCCACGTTGAAAGCCACTCTCCTTCCTAACACCTAGTAAACCTTAAAACATCATGCAAGACTTATAACAATACACGTAAATGAACACTGCAAGGCATAAACCCTCTTGCATCAAAATAGAATCATAACATCAATTGTTATCCAATACTTTTAACATTACATAACTTTATTCTTTTACAGATTTCAGGTCTCTCCTTACGACAAAATGGTACAATAAGATCACAAGAGGATTGATATCTCATCCTGAGATTATTACTTTACAAGACACAACATTCAACCGTGACAGTACCTCATTATACTACACACTTTGTTTGATACACATACGCTATTATGTCGTAATTACAAAAACAACAATACACAAGTTGCGAATACATAACAATGACAACTAAGCCTCTGGAATACAAGTTTGAACAACCTCAATACGACTCATTACAACACTCAATCAATTCAATTCAAAATTCAAGAGATGAAATACTACAATTCATTCTCAGTTTTAATGCAAACAACTTCTGAAATAAAATCAACATTATATTATAACACTTGCAACTAAATTTCTAACTAATCCTTATTTTGCTTCAAAAGATCAGTAAATTGATTAACTAAATCATTACAATAATTGATGTAAGAACCACTTAATTCCAGATACGATCTTATATACTTTCCTTCAATCTTATCCGATTAGCTTATTCTATTAAGGATAATAACGCTAAGAGAGATGTCTCATGGCTGAACGGCAATCACACGAGGCGAATTCAAACACGAAATCCAAAAGAATTCTTTTATGATGATTTGAAGTTATCTCCAATACTGATCTTATCCATAGTGATTTAATTTCTCAAGAGAATGATCGTAAATGCGCCCTATGCGAACAGCTTGGGATATTTTACTACTGAGGTGTAAAATTGCTATTGACTATTTTACCACTGACGTGAACGATATTTGATTGTATCACCAACTTCTGACCGCGTTCGTCAACTTGGAGTTTAATAAATTGATGGCACAACTTAAGGGTTTTCTTTCTCTAACAAAAAGGCAAGGACTGTAGGAAAACAATGACACACAGAAATGGCGCACTGGAGCTGTCGAAAAGATCACTTACGGCCTCTAACAGCGTTCTTCAACTACTCAACGCCATGCAGATTTCCAATTACAAAAAGGTGTAGAAACAGTGTTACAAACTGAAGGAATTTTATCTCTGACGGAAGGTCGCAGATTACAAAACCTCTGTAGATTTCGACTGCTGTTTACTATGTGAAGGCAGAACCTTCTTCCTTGGCAGCGCATGCCTTTCTATGCTAGCTCAGTTATTGATATAACTGATAACTCTGCACTGATTGTACGAATTGTTTTCTAGAAAACAGTTGAATGAGGGTAAAGGTGAGACTTCAGCGCTCAGCTGAGTACAACGCTCCAAATAGATGGAATGATTGTAGGCCAACAATACTGGATTTGCATAAACTCTGCAATCTCGTCATAGGGCGATCTGTGGTTATAAAACTGGATTCTACAGAAATACTGTTTGGAATGCAATTGTATGGTGATCCTATTGCTGTACAAAGTTCGCTGATATAAACAAAATGAGTTTGCCATTTCTCTGTCCTCTTGAAACCCCACCTGCAAAGGTTTTACAATTGTTTAACATATTCCACTTATTTTTTGTAGTAAGTTTGAACAGCTGTCAGGGTGCATGGTAATGTTTCTTGATATATCATGCATCTCTGAAACAATTGAAAGTTTAGCTTTGTAATATGTTTCATTAGTTGGTACAGTGTGGATCCTATGCTACTTGTATTTAACATTATGGTAGACATTTTCAGCGAAAAATAGCACTCGATCGATCAGGAGTACTAAAACAAAACATGATATATGAAACATATTAGAGTGGGATCTGCCCATTATTCATCTCTTTGACCAATGTGTCATTAATCTGATAAATACAAATCGCAGTGGTGATGTTACTAGGGTTCAATCTGTTGCTCAACAACATCTGATATGTCCAACAGTAGTGGAAAATATAGCTAATGCAATCCTATATCAAACACTGGATACACCCAACATAAGGTGACAAAATGAGCTCAATGCATTATCGCATGGACATAAAATATTGAAAATTTCTTATAGATCTTATACGAAATACAGTTTTATAAAATAAATATGGAGAGTCTACTAAACTATCATCTTTTGATGATTGCTCAAGGAAGCAATGTTAGCCAACAAAAGGAGAAGTTGAAAAGGGTTTGGAAGTTTTTTGGAATCTATGTATAAAATTGCTTTGAGAGAAAACAGCTTAGGGGAATGAGATTGGTGTTGTTTTAAGCTTCGAATAATAATAAAAGATCGGAAGAGTGAAATGATGAAAGGATGAAAATAACAGGACCATAGCAGCGAACTGCCAATTATCCACGAAGCAACAAGTTAAAGTCGCTTGCATCACATTGCGGCACTTCCCATATAATTTAGATTTAATGTATAACTAGTCTCCAGCTGTGGAGTAAACCTAGATAGTATAATACTCAGAAAAAAGGCGAATAAAAAGAATCCGGTCTTTCATTCAAAACGGGGAATTTCCAGGCAGCGATCTTCCTATTATGATCGGTCCACAACCAGAATAATGCCAGGCACACATAGGATATCGTTTCAAGGCTTTGGAACTCCCATTCACAACGAAGGATAACAAGGCAATGGGCATCGAGTATTACTCGGTAACCTGGCTTAAGCAAGGAATTCGGCATTCTCCATTCGAACAGGTAATAAAAAGAACAGCGGTCTACCTATTATTCCCTGTCTACGAAGAGATAAAACCAAACATACAATGTATATGGAACAGCGAAACAACAAGGCTTCTGAGGATTTCGACTAGATCGAACAATAGGACAATAGCAGCGAACTGCCTATCATGCCTAGCATTGCAATATGCAGCGCTTTCTAACATCGAACCATTTGTAAATAATACTAAGGGATAGCAGGGAAATAAATTAAATCTTCAGGTAACGATTGCTATACAGGTCTCTGGACAGATAGAATTTCCATTGACAGATGTGGGAGGGCAGGTTAAAAAGGTACACAACCGGGAAAGTCGAATGAATACAAAGCGACTTATAGAGGAAGAACCGTTAGCATTAATCTGATCTTGCAGGAACAACTAGCTGTAGCCAACAGCGATTTATGGCAAAGTTATCGAGGTGTCCTACAAACCCTACCAAGATCACGCCGATCTGAGAATGCATACAGAAAAATTTGGCAACCCGTGGAAGGAAGGCAATTGACTTACGGAACCTTTGGGCAGAAACGAAGTATTTAAACCCTAAGACAAAATGCTATTTAAACACAGAGAGGACAATCTACAGACTTGAACTTTGATGGCACAACACAGAGAGCAAACTAATTTCGGATCGAACTATTTGGAAACAATCAAACTACAACAACATTTGCAGATTCAGAAAGAAAATTCAGAGATAAAGCATTCGATGGAACCTAGTTTCGCAATCAACTCGACGGCTCTGCTCCAGTCGTTGCAGTTCCAAGCTGCTTCTTTCCTTTCACCTGTGATGATCTCCTTGATGCCCCTCCAGCTCTTTTATAACTCAGTCCCTCTCTCCTCTCCTAGGGCTTCACACGTGATTCCGTGTAACTCCTTTTAAAGAATATGTATTTTTTTTTAATTTAATTTAATGATTCCCAATTATTAGATACTTTATTTTATTATTATTTTTCTTTATAACCGACCCCAAAATATTGTCATTAATAGAATAGTACTATTTCAACTATCTATAATTTTGTACTATCCTATAATTTATTTTATTAATCCAGTTGTGAAACACAATTTACAAGCATGATTACCTCTATTTATTTATTTAAATATTTGTTATAAATAATATTATATCGAATAATACAAACTTCTTACAACTTTATTTATCAACAACACTTCTATTAAAATAATAATTTATTTATAGCTAAAATCGACAACTAATGACATTATGCCCGTTTAACAACACTTAAACTCTTCCGTAGAATAATTCTAATTAAAGCACAACATTACCACACATACTTAGACACCTTTGAACTTGGTTTGACTCCAAAATACAATATTACCTGACAGTGAGACATGGGTGAATGACAACCAATAACCACAAGGGTAAACTGACGACGAAGGAACACTGACTAGGGACCTCATGTTAACTCCAACCAACTAATCCATTGGCGAAGGCACGCTCAGACCTGTAATCAGGTGGAGTCGATGCCTAGTACCTGCATCCTGCAGCAACGCACAGTTAACCGTAACAAGATATACATATACATCACATGCAGTCCTATCGTGAATGGAAATCGCAGTGAGGTAGGGTACTCGAGAACGAGTAATACAACACTGTTCCATTCACGTTTATAAATAATAATCAACTAAATTGAACAAGATATCAGATTACTAATCTACGACATAAAATGATCAACTAACTTCCAATCCCATATCATGAATAACATCAAAGCATTTAAAACATCAGTTCGTTTATCAAATTGTAAAGCATAATGACATAATCCAACATCAACATCTGTTATCATAATAATTAGGTTCATACTGAAATAGCAAAATAACTAGAAATCCATCATCAACGACCTAAAAATACTGTCAAAATGTCCAGTACTACTAAGCAAACATCAGTCCAAAAGACGATAAGTTGAGGGGCACTACAGCGCCTTTATTAAATTATAAAAGTTGTTTGAGTTTTTGGGGCCACTTATGTCAGTTAAAAAATAGGGTTTTTATGTTGGCCAATAGAGAAAAATAACTCCTAACGCCTTTATATAATAATAAAAGTTGTTTGAGGTTTCAGGGGTGCTTATGTCAGTTACAAAATAGGGTTTTTAATGTCAACAACAGAAAAAAAACAACTCTTGGCGCCATTATAAAATAATAAAACTTATTTGAGGTTTCAAGGGCACTTATGTCGGTTACAAAGTAGGGTTTTTTATGTTGGCCAATAGAAAAAAATAACTCCCAATGCCTTTGTAAAATAATCAAAGTCATTTAAGGTTTCGGGGGTGCTTATGTCAGCTACAAAATAGGGTTTTTTATGTCAGCCAATAGAAAAAAAATAGCTCTTAGTAGCTTAATAAAATAATAAAAGTTGTTTGAGGTTTTAGGGGCACTTATATCGGTTAAAAAATAGGGTTTTTTATGTCAACCAATAAAAAAAATGCTCTCAGTGCCTTTATAAAACAATCAAAGTCAGTTAAGGTTTCAAGGGCACTTATGTCAGTTACAAAATAGGGTCTTTTAGGTCAGCCAATAGAGAAAAAACAACTGCCAGGGCCTCTATAAAATAATAGAAGTCATCAGAGCTTTTAAGAGTGCTTGTGTCAGTTACAAAATAAGGTTTTTTATGTTAACCAATTAAAAAAATAACTCCTGGTACCTTTATAAAATAAAAAGTCATTTGATGTTTTGGGGGCGCTTATGTCGGTTACAAAATAGGATTTTTTATGTCGGCCAATAGAAAAAATAACTCCCAGCGCCTCTATAAAATAATAAAAGTTGTTTGACATTTCAAGGATGCTTATGTTGGTTACAAAATAGGGGTTTTTATTCCAATCAATCAAAAATAAATAAATCTTGGTGCCTTTATATAATAATAAAAGTCATTTGAGAGTTTAGGGGCGCTTATGTCATTTACAAATAGGGTTTTTCATGTCAGCCAATAGGAAAAAAATAACTTCCAGTGCCTTTATAAAATAGTAAAAGTCATTTGAGGTTTCGGGGGTGCTTATGTCAGTTACAAAATAGGGTTTTTTATGTCGGGCAATAAATAAGATAACTCACGACACCCTTATAAAATAATAAAACTCATTTGAGGTTTTGGGGGTGCTTATGTCGGTTAGAAAAGAGGCTTTTTTTTATGTTGGCCAATAGAAAAAAATAACTCCAGGCACCTTTATAAAATAATAAATTTCATTTGATGTTTTGGGGGTGCTTATGTTAGTTACAAAATAGGGCTTTTTTATGTCTATCAGTAGAAAAAATAGCTCCTGGTACCTTTATGAAATAATAAAAGTCATTTGAGGTTTCAGGAGTTCTTATTTCAGTAACAAATAGGGTTTTTTATGTCATCCAATAGAAAAAAATAACTCCTAGGGCCTTTATAAAATAATAAAAGTCATTTGAGGTTTTGGGGGTGCTTATGTTAGTTACAAAATAGGGTTTTTTTATGTCGGCCAATAGCAAAAAAATTATTCCCGGTGCCCTTATAAAATAATAAAAGTCCTTTGAGGTTTCAAGGGTGCTTATGTTGGTTACACAAAAGAGTTTTTTATGTTGGTCAATAGAAAAAAATAACTCCCGACACCTTTATAAAATAAGAAAAGTTGTTTGATATTTCTGGGGCAATTATGTCTGTTACAAAATAGGGTTTTTAGGTCGATCACTAGAAAAAAAAACTCCCAATGACTTTATAAAATAATAAAATTCATTGGAGGTTTCATGGGTGCTTATGTTAGTTATAAAATAGGGTTTTTTATCTCAGCCAATTAAAAAAAAAACTCCCACTGCCTTTATAAAATAATAAGTCATTTGAGGTTTCAGGGACACTTATGTCACTTACAAAATAGGGTTTTTTATATCAGCCAATAAAAAAATAACTCCCAGCACCTTTATAAAATTATAAAAGTCATGTCAGGTTTCATAGATGTCGGTCAATAGAAAAAAAAAAACTCCTAGAGCCTTTATAAAGTAATAAAAGTTGTTTGACGTTTCAAGGGTGCTTATGTTTCTTACAAATAGCATTTTTTATGTCGTCCAATAGAAAAAAATAACTCCTAATGCCTTTATAAAATAATAAGTCATTTGTGGTTTCGGGGGTGCTTACGTCGATTATAAAATAGGCTTTTTTATGTTGGCCAATAGAAAAAAAAAACTCTCTGCACCTTTATAAAATAATAAAAGTCATATGAGGTTTCGGGGGCACTTATGTCGGTTCTAAAATAGGTGGTTTTTATGTCAGCCAATAGAAAAAAATAGCTCCCGACACCCTTATAAAATAATAAAAGTCCTTTGAGGTTTCGGGTGCACTTATGTAGGTTACAAAATAGGGTTGTTTTTATATGAGCCAAAAGAAAAAAATAACTCTCGATGCCTTTATAAAATAATAAAAGTCATTTGATGTTTCTCGGGCGCTTATGTCAGTTACAAAATAGGATATTTTTATGTCAGTGAACAGAAAAAATAACTCATAGAAAAAAAAGGGTTTTTTATGTCGGCCAATAGAAAAAAATATCTCCCAAGGCCCTTATAAAATAATAAAAGTCATTTGAGGTTTCGGGGATGCTTATGTTGGTTACAAAATAGGGTTTTTTATGTCGGCCAATAGAAAAAAATAACTCCCAACGGCTTTATAAAATAATAAAAGTCATTTGATGTTTTAGGGGCACTTATGTTGATTACAAAATAGGGTTTTTTATGTTGGCCAATAGAAAAAAATACCTCCTGACACCTTTATAAAATAATAAAAGTCATGTGACATTTTGGGAGTGCTTATGTCTATTACAAAATAGGGTTTTTTATATATGACAATAGAAAAAAAATTACTCTCGATGCCTTAATAAAATAATATAAGTCATTTGAGGTTTTAGGGGTGCTTATGTCGGTTACAAAATAGGGTTTTTTATGTCGGCCAATAGAAAAAAAATAGCTCCTAGGGCCTTTATACAATAATAAAAGTTGTTTGAGGTTTCCGGGGCGCTTATGTCAGTTACAAAATAAGGTTTTTTATGTTGGCAAATAGAAAAAAATAGCTCCCAGCACCTTTATAAAATAATAAAATTCATTTCAAGTTTCAGGGCTGCTTCTGTTAGTTACAAAAAAAGGTTTTCTATGTTAGCTAATAGAAAAAAATAATTGCCGACACCTTTATAAAATAATAGAAGTCATTCCAGGTTTTAGGGGTGCTTATGTTGGTTGCAAAAGAGGGTTTTTTATGTCAGCCAATAGAAAAAAATTAGCTCCCAGCTCCTTTATAAAATAATAAAAATCATTTAAGGTTTTGGGGGTGCTTATGTCAGTTAAAATATAGGGTTTTTATGTTAGCCAATAGAAAAAAATAACTCTCGACGGCTTTATAAAATAACAAAAGTCATTTGAGGTTTCAGGGACACTTATGTCAATTACAAAATAGAGTTTTTTATGTTAGCCAATAGAAAGAAATCACTCGCAATGCCATTATAAAATAATCAAAGTCATTTGAGGATTCAGGGCGCTTATATCCGTTACAAAATAGGGTTTTTTTATGTCGGCCAATAGAAAAAAATAACTCCAAGTTACAAAATAGAGTTTTTTATGTTGGTTAAAAAATCTAGTCTTTAGGTCGGCCAATAGAAAAAAATAGGTCCTGGTGCCTTTCCAAAATAATAAAAGTCATTTGAGGTTTCAAGGGTGCTTATGTTGGTTAGAAAAAAGGGTTTTTTATGTCAGCCAATAGAAAAAAAAAACTCTCGGTACCTTTATAAAATAATAAAAGTCCTTTGATGTTTCAGGGGCGCTTATGTTAGTTACAAACTAGGGTCTTTTAGGTCAGCCAATAGAAAAAAACAACTCCCAGCGCCTTTATAAAATAATAAAAGTTGTTTGAGGTTTTGGGGGCACTTATGTCAGTTACAAAATAGGGTTTTTTATGTCAGGTACAATTAGGGTTTTTATGTCGGCCAATAGAAAAAAATAACTCCCAGTGCCTTTATAAAATAATAAAAGTCATTTGATGTTTCATGGGCTCTTATGTCAGTTACAAAATAGGGTTTTTATGTAAGTCAATAGGAAAAAAATAGCTCCCAATGCCTTTATAAAATAATAAAAGTTGTTTGAGGTTCCAGGGGTGCTTATGTCAGTTACAAATAGGGTTTTTTATGTTGGCCAATAGAAAAAAAATAACTCCCGATGCCCTTATCAAATAATAAAAATCATTTGAGTTTTTGGGGGTGCTCATGTCAGTTACAAAATAGGGTTCTTTATGTCGACCAATAGAAAAAAATAAATCCCAGTACCCTTATAAAATAATAAAAGTCATTTAAGGTTTCAAGGGTGCTTATTGTGAGGACCGCCCTTTTTACTTCTGTTGTTATGACTATTTACATTACTGTTATTGTTACTTTTTATATTTGTGGGATAGTAGTTCCCGGAATTGTCAAACTATTAAACTTTATTATGATTTCAGAAAAACTAATTGGGTGATGTTTGGATAAGTTTACATTTCAGAAAAAAAAAATTAATTAGGTGATGATGGAAAATTGTAATATGATTTCATTTATGTTAATTAGTACTATATCATGATCATGCATGT
This sequence comes from Cunninghamia lanceolata, assembly GCA_027924645.1. Lineage (NCBI taxonomy): Eukaryota > Viridiplantae > Streptophyta > Pinopsida > Cupressales > Cupressaceae > Cunninghamia > Cunninghamia lanceolata. Next base: position 29,895,469 of record BSBN01000809.1, on the reverse strand, counting down.
TTTTAAGTTGCTTCGGCTATGATGATTTTATGTGGTTACTGATCTTGTAATTTAGTGTGCAGGAATTACTAATCGAACCACAGAATTCGGAGATCATTCCGCACCTTGTTATTTGTTATTCCCTGTTAAGCTGATCTGGTTCCACGAGGAACCAAGATCTCTTTATGTTTGATGTAATGATGTACTGTGGTCTTTCATATGGTCGAGTGGGTTAGGTTACCCTCATGTAACATTATTTTATAATTTGTGTAGTAAAGAGATTTGAATTTGAATTTCCTTATTTTATTTAAATTTATGAGGCCTTTTCTTGTGCTTTACCTTGACCAGGGGTGTCTTGTATGGGTTAAAGTTGACCCTGGGTTATACCCCATGGGTCCAGGGGCCCATTTGGCATGGGTAACCCTTGAGTAACCTCCATCTAGTCATCTTAACTTCCCCCTGAAGTTAAGTGGCGAAAATTGGAGGTAGGAGGGGACATGATGGGTTGTACCAACACCCAACCCATCCCCTCTACTTTCCCCAAGGTAAGAGATGCCATCCATTATTGAAGGATTGACTTAAAGTCACCCCTCCATAGTGAGATTCCCCCATGTGTTGTGGGGACACCCATGTGAAGAAGGGAAGAAGGGGCATGGGTCACCTGTCTTCTTCCCCCTTTTACTCCTTTTATTTCTCCCATGCGTAAGAGGAATCACATGAGGAGAGGAATAAGGAGTACTCTTGGGAAGGGTGAGTGACATAAGCCACCAGGGTAGAATAGTGGTTTTGGGGGAGAGTGAGAAGGTGACAAGTGTCACCTCCCCATTCCTCAAAACTGAAAAGAATTTGGTTATTTGTTTCCAATTTTGGGATGAGAGGGAGTTAGTTGAATTTTGGGAAAACTTTCATTTTGCCTTACCAAAAATAGAAAAGTTAGCTTGTAGGAGAGAGAAGGGAGAGGGAGTTGGTGGCTAAGGTTGGAAGAGAACTCTGTGGGCTCAGCAACAGCTTCATTCCAGGAAGGCTTTGTAAGGTTGGTTTGAATTCTACCTTTGTTTCGTATAGCTGAATATGTAAAGTGTGTGAATTTGTGTTTAGATTTGTTTTCTGTGGGGTTTGTTGTCGGGTTGTTTGACAGAGCTTCTCCCACTTGGGAGAAATGCTCATCAAGTTTGGGGTAGGGGAGGAGAGATCCTCCTCGGGTGCATACCTGTTTCCATCTTTTGGGATGTTGAAAGCCTTGAGGACATGTATCTATGTCTGTGTCTTTGACTTGAGAGTCATATACAGATTTCTTCAAAATTTGTGATCAAACTTGGTTTGAGACCAAGAGAAATTGTATTGGTTAACTTATCTATCAGGGTGACACTCTGGAGTCGAGTGTGTCCACTCTCCTGCCCCTTATGAAACTCACTGTAATTGAGTTTCTGTGTTGTGTAAATGACCCACGGGTGTTTGTGTGCTTTGGGATTGTTGTTGTTACTGTTGTGAAGTGGAGTGTTTGAGTTACCCAGGTGTGAGTATGGTCTCCCTAGCTCGGGGGTGACCCACTTGCGGGTCTACGGAAGGGAGGAGAGCTAGATGAGTGGTGTTTTCTTCTTTGTTTGTCTTTGATATGCAGGTTTTCCCTTGGAGCTTCTGGTTGGCTTGAGAGAAATTATATTTGTGAAGAAACAGTTATTCTTCTTTGTCATGAGAATTAGGCCTGGTTCCTTTCATAAGAGTTGAAGAGAGAGCACCTCTCTTGTTATTGCTGTAATTTATTGTTACCCTGGGGGTGAAGGAAATCTCCCCCCTGATTTTGTTCTTGATGGACTTTTACTTGGTTGTCACAAGCTATCAGTTGTATATTGTTTGGGAGAGGGAAGTTCATAACTGGGAAGTTAATTGTATATATCCATGGTTTAAAATCTATAATATGAATGTGCTTAAATTTTCAAGTTTGTTGCTTGTAAACCTTGTTAAATAGCACTTTATTTGTGTTTCAAGTATTACTGAAAGGAAGAGTTCATTATTTAATTGCAATCTAATCTGAGTTTGTTTATGTAATTGAAAGTTTGGAATTGCTTAACTAGTTGAAATGTTAGTTCTATGGTTCATTGATCTAATGGAAAAGACAATTTTAAATGTTTAAGTTTATTCTCATATATAGTGGTTTCAGTTAATGTGAAAAGATTAGAGGAAATCTAGCATGTATATATTTCTGTTTGTTAATTTAAGAAACTTAAATGTGTTATGAAAATGGCATATATATCGCTATATATAAATATATATATATATATATATATATATAAAGATATATATATATATATAAATATATAAATATACTAAGTTGTTATATATTTACCATTGCTACCGAATAAGTGAAACTGGAATATAAATATATATAATGGTTATTTAATTATCATTATAACAAGTTGAAATCTGAGAAAAGTATGAAAATATATATATATATATATATATATAACAGTTGTTATAAATTAACATTTTTACAGAATTAGAGATACTGATTAAATGGTTGATTGAGAAAATTTAAATGACAATTTGAAACTGCTGAAGACATATATAAATATAGATATAAATATATATATATGTATATATATATATATATTTATATTTAATTAGCATTGATTCATATTAAATTCAGATTACATTCGAATGACAGTCGATATGCAAAAATTGTGGACTCGCTATGTAAAAACACAGCTGCAGCTTCATATTGGGCGGTGGGGAGAAATCCCCACCACAGTCCCCTTTTGTTTGTTAAAAGGTGTGGGGAGGGGCGGAGCCCCACCCACACCCCACATCCCCCTTCCCTTATAACTCCGCGGCCTTCACAGGCCAGCACTCTGCGCGACCTCTGTCTCCTCCGCTGGCTGCGGCCACCGCCGCCCATCTCCTCCGCTAGCTGTGGAAAATAAAACAAAAAAAATGTTAGGGCTTTTGGCCCTAACATATAAGTTGGTTTTTTATTTGAAATGAAATACATTAAGTTGCCATATATATAGGCATATATAGATACTATATATGCCTATGTATATAGTAATATAATATGAAATGATTAATATATATATATATATATAAATACATTTATGTATATATATATATATATAAAAGGGATTACGTGGAGTTTGTTAAATAATTAAAAGAACAATTTCGTCAACTACATATACATTAAAAAATATATATATATATATATGGAAATAGTTTTATGAGCCATTTTATTGGGCCCTCGTTTAAAATCTTGATAAAATGTGACACATGGATATACAAAAATAAAATTAAAAAAATATATTTTCACAGTAGTTTTTATTAAGTGTTGAACACAACAACCAAAGAAGTTATGTTTCCATGATCAGGGTTTTACAAAGTGGAGAGCCTCCTACATGTATTAACAATGGTAAATGATTTACAATAAGAGTATTAATAATACTGATTAGTAATAATAACAACAGTAATTATAGATAAGAGAAAATAAAATTATAATATAATGAGAGCATAAAGGAATATACTGTGTTACCCGGGAAGAGTTTCTTGGAAGTTTCACTACCAACATAATGTTAATAACCAGGGAAAATGAAGGAAAATGAAGAGGAAAATTACACGTCACCTTGCTTAAAAGATCACTGGAAATAAACTTAAGAAGCCATCACAGACATTCCATGTGGCCATTTTAATCCCAACTGTAGTGAACGACCTCATAAGTAAACTTGTAAGAGAGTCCGAAGAAGAAAAAACTAACATTGGAAAACACAGAGGAGAAAATGCGCGACATTTCCCATATGGGATAAGAGAACTAAGTTGACGGACCCTTCTACTAAATCTGCTTAGGAACAAGTTTAATTAATACAAACGAAGAGGAGATACCGTGATCGGAGAAGACTAGGATACCGAGTCCAGCGAAGTAGTAAACCAGTCTGTGACCTAGACCATCCTAAAGTTAGGTTTAATATCAACAATAGCTGCAGTGATAACCCTGATTTACGTAAATCATGAAGAAATGACCGGATACACATAAAGAAAGCATAGACAACGAAAGAGAGAGAGACCGAAATATAAACACACTAAATTAACAGAGAAATAGTTAAGGTAAGGGCGATAAAAATACAATCAAAATTAAGAACCAGTGAAAAGGGAAGAGAGAGCAAACAAACCGCCTTGTTGAGAATGCTAAGTCGTAGGAGGAGTATGTTTCAGGAAACAAGAGAGGAGACAGACAACCGTGCCTGGCTGAAAAATGACTAAATAGGGAGATCACTAGTCGGTTTAGTCGGAACAAGGCGTTGTGGGAAGTTGTTAGTCTATTAGCGAACCACGTGCGTAAATGAGTGCAACGTAATTCCCACTAACGCCGTAAGGCTTTATGCTGCCAGAAATTGCCGAGATTTAGATTTAAGAACTTTGGTAATCTCACTCTTGCAATGACGTTAGCGGCGTCGTAAAGACCCTCTTGTTGATCTGTATGCGTCTGGTTGCACGCAATTATACTTATATCCCACCGAAAATTGTAGTGTTTCACCATGAGAGAACACCGCCGAGCATGCTTACGCATGCGAAGGGGTTTTTAGGACAGTGTGAGAAAAGTTTTTCATATCTCGTGTCATAACCACATGACAGATGTGGCTATGACACGTGCGATGTGTGTTGTGACCACATGGAAAATGTGGGCATGACATTTGGTATCAGAGCCAAGTTTTAAACAATGGGCGTATTTGGGCATGTTATTATTCCGCAACTTTGGCTAATTAGTTTCTACCTTGTTTTGTAGGATGCCTCCCTGACGTGTTCGACGAGCGCGATCACGCCACACAGCATCAGTCGAGGTGCACAGCGATTCCTCAGCTGAGGGACTGGCACCCGTAGTTACAGTAGCACCACCTGCACCACCTGTACCACAAGCACTATTAGTACCACAGGCAACACCAGTATTGGCACCCGTAGTTACAGCAGCACCACCTGCACCACCTGTACCACAAGCACCATTAGAACCACAGGCGACACCAGTATTGGATATAGGTCCACAGATTTTACAGGCACTACAGACTATGTTAGACAGGTTACCACCAGTGATTCCTGAGCCACGTATAGAGCCTCGTGTCGATCCGCGAGAGGAGCCACGTGCCGAGTCACGTATTGAGCCACGTATGGAGCCCCGCATTGATCCACTAGAGGTGCCATGTGTGGAGCCCTTCGTTGAGATTCCTGACACAACAGTAGAGGAGGTAGGGTCAGCCTCCCAAGCACAGAGCAAGAGTCCTCCGAGACTTTTGAGACAAGAACAGGTTCAGCATGGATTATATGAGGATGGTGTGGAAGAGCCACTTGTGAGGCTTAGAGACAGAGGGGACCCCATCAGAGATCTACTGAGGCTCAACCCACCCACTTTCGCAGGTGCTACAGAGGGAGCTGTGGCCGAGGCTTGGCTGATTAGCTTAGACAGGTGTTTCACATTACGACCATATGGGAGCAACATGAAAGCACGAGTGGCAGTCCATCTTCTTAGGGATGCAGCAGCCACCTGGTGGCACACAGAGGAGTGCAAGCGCCGATTATCCGTAGATACACTCACATGGGACATCTTCATTGAGCGCTTCAATGCGCGATATTTGTCTGAACATTATAGACAGCACAGGATCGATGAGTTCCATGATTTATAGCAGAGGGGACTCACCGTGACTCAGTATGAGAGCCAATTTATAGAGCTTTCTCGTTACGCGGAATACCTCCATGACGAGAAAATCTTAATACACAAATTCATCAGAGGGCTAAATCACGGGATAGTAGGACCAGTTCGTATGGCAAATCCCCAGACCATGAGTGAGGCTGTTGAAAAGGCCCTTATATCAGAGGAAATTCAAGGAAGAGGGCAGAATTCATGCCCACAGTACCAGGAATGTAATCCCCAACAACAGCAAAACTTTCGAAGGCCTCAAAACACAACACAGAGAGGAGGATATAATCCTTCGTCATTACCTCCTAGGCCTCCACAGCAGCAGCAACATCAGCAAAAATCTAAATTTCAACAGAGGGGACAGGGAGGACAGAATCGTGGATGGCAGCAGCAGGGTCCACGCAGAGATCAGAGACAGCAGAGTTCATCGGCAGGACCCACGAGGTCCCAGCAGTCTTACAGAGGCTCACAGGGATCCACTGGACGGACTGGGCAACAACAATCAGGCAGAACACAGTCAGGGCAGTTACAGGTTCGAGGACCATGTTATGTGTGTGGTGGGGCAGGGCATCTGGCTAGAGAGTGCCCACAGGGATTTACTGCAGGGGGACAGCCCCGATCAGGAGGATCGGAGCAGACCGTAGGTGACATGGGCAGAACCCACCACATGTTTGCAGCGGTGGATAACCGCCAGGCTGATTTCCAGGCTTCTGTCATCGAGGCAGCAGGTACGATTGGAGACTTTTCCATTTTGATCTATTTTGACTCAGGACCTACTGACTCTTTTTTGTCTACATCGTTAGTGGAGCGTTGCAGGCTAGTGGCTTCTAGGCAAGACATTAGGTGGGAAGTTGAGTTGGCCTCAGGGGCCAGGATGTCAGTAGATTCCTTGGTTAGAGATTGTGAGATCACATTGGGGTCATTCACCACAACATGTAACCTTAGGATTATGCCATTAGGATCCTACGGAGTAGTTCTAGGTATGGATTGGCTTGCGGCACATAGAGCCAAGCTTGATTGTCGCCAGAGGACGATTAGCTGTTTAGACGATCATGGTTCATCGGTTGAGATAGTGGGCATTCAAAAGCCCATGGCTGCTTGTATGATATCTGCTCAGCAGCTTAAGCGCTGTATGCGGAAGGGATGTCAAATGTTTGCTATCATGGTCCGTGATAGAGCAGAGGATGAACCTGAGGCTACTTTAGATGATCACCCTGTCCTTAGAGAGTTTGCTGATGTATTTCCGCTGGAATTACCAGGTATGCCTCCACGCAGAGAAGTGGACTTCCACATCGACTTAGTGCCAGGTGCAGAACAGATATCCCGTGCACCCTATAGGATGACTACACATGAACTCACTGAACTTAAACTGCAGTTAGAGGAATTACTTGAGAAGGGACACATCTGACCTAGCGTTTCACCATGGGGCGCACCGGTTATCTTCGTAAAGAAGAAGGATGGGTCTCTTCGATTATGCATGGACTATAGGCAGTTGAACAAGGTGACAGTGAAGAACCGTTATCCTCTGCCTAGGATTGACGACCTTTTTGATCAGATGCAGGGAGCCAGAGTGTTCTCAAAAATTGATCTAAAATCTGGGTATCACCAATTGCGCATCATGGAGTCAGATATTCATAAAATTGCTTTTCGAACCAGATATGGCCATTACGAATTCACAGTGGTACCTTTCGGGTTGACGAACACTCCTGCAGTATTCATGAGTCTCATGAACAGGGTGTTCCGTACGTACCTAGATCGGTTCGTGATAATATTCCTTGATGACATTTTGATTTATTCACGGACTGAGGAGGAGCATGTAGAGCACTTGTGTCAAGTATTGCAGCAATTACGAGGGCAGCAGCTTTATGGCAACTTGGCGAAGTGCGCCTTCTTCAGGACAGAGGTGCAGTATTTGGGACACATTTTATCAGGCGATGGCATCTCCGTAGATCCATCTAAAATTAGAGCAATCTAGGAATGGCTGGCACCCACTAACGTGACAGAGGTCAGAAGCTTTATGGGGTTAGCCGGGTATTATCGTCGGTTTGTCGAAGTTTTCTCCAGGATAGCACATCCCATTACTTCCCTTCAGTGAAAAGGGAAGGGTTTCATTTGGACCGAGCAGTGCAAAAAGGCTTTTGGAGTCCTCAAGGAGCGTCTTACCAGTGCTCCTATTTTAGCAGTCCCAGATCCTACAGAGGAGTTTGTAGTTTGCACAGATGCATGATTAGAAGGTTTGGGAGCCGTGCTTATGCAGGGTGGTCAAGCGATCGCATATGAATCGCGGAAACTAAAGACACATGAGTTAAACTATCCTACTCACGACTTAGAGCTCGCAGCTGTTGTTCATGCTTTGGTCCGCTGGAGACACTTTCTCCTAGGTCGACGCTTTGAACTCCATTCGGATCATCATAGTTTGCAGTATATTTTTACACAGCCTAATTTGAATGCCCGCCAACGGCGTTGGATGGAATTCCTATGCGAATATGACTTCGATGTCCACTATATCAAAGGGAAGGAGAACGTGGTCGCTGATGCTTTGAGTCGAAGGCGCCACGAGATCCAGACCCTGACCTTGAAGGTGGACTTGAAGGATCGCATCTTACAGCATCTGCCGGAGGATGAATGGTTTCTTGAAGTGCAGCAGGCATTACTAAATCAGAAGGCCCTTGAGGGCAAATTTACAGGATATACCCTTGAGTCTGATGGTATGCTTCGACATCGGTAGCGCATCTATGTACCCCATGCGGGTAATCTTCGCACAGTAATCCTATCAGAGGCTCATAGAGCACCCTATGCAGCACACCCAGGAGTGAAGAAGATGCATGCTGACTTACGACAGCTTTATCATTAGACTGGGATGAGGCGTGACATTGCTGAATTTGTTGCTCGTTGCCTGGAATGTCAGAGGGTCAAGGCTGAACATCAGCATCCAGCGGGACTGTTGTACCCTCACGAAATACCTGAATGGAAATGGGACACCATTTCTATGGATTTTATCGTTGGTCTACCTATGTCATCACGTCGCCATGATGCTATTATGGTGACAGTTGACAAGCTGACCAAAGTGGCACATTTTTCACCAATATGCACAACATACAATGCACCATCAGTGGCAAAGGTGTTTCTTGATCAGATTGTTAGATTTCATGGGGTACCTCGCCGCATTATATCTGACAGAGACTCCGTATTCACTTCATCGTTCTGGAAAGCCTTACATCAGGCGTTGGGCACACAGCTCAACTTCAGTTCAGCATATCATCCGGAAACTGACGGACAGATAGAGAGAGTTAACCAGGTGTTAGAAGACATGCTTCGCATGTATGTGATGGACCATCAGTCTAGATGGGAGGAGTACCTATATCTAGTTGAGTTTGCCTACAATAATGGGCATCACAGCTCGTTGGGTATGCCTCCTTTCCAGGTGTTATATGGCAGACCATGCAGAACACCTTTGAGTTGGGATCGGATAGAGGACAGAATGGTCATCAGCCCAGAGATAGTTTAGAATATGGAACTGCAAGTCAAACAGATTAGACAAAGGCTCCAGGGAGCACAGGACAGGCAGAAAAAGTATGCCGATGCTAAGAGGACCGACCGAAGCTTCTCTGTGGGGGAAAGAGTATTTTTGAGAGTGCGGCCGCACAAGAGTCCAATCCGTTACTAAGCTCGCACCTCGATTTGTAGGACCTTTCAAAATTTTGGAGCAGATAGGACCAGTAGCCTATCGTCTAGCCTTGCCACCGAGCCTGTCACGTATCCACGATGTATTTCATGTATCAGTTTTACGTCAATATGTTTCTGACTTATCTCACATGTTGGATTGGAGTGCTCTCCAGGTAGAGGCAGACGGACAGCTGGCGTTGGAGCCAATTCGCATATTGGCTCGTCGGACGCTGGCCCTTCGAGGTCGAGAGCTGGACTAGGTTAGAGTCCAGTGGGACCTATATGACGAAGTCACCGCGACTTGGGAAGATGCAGAGAGATTGAAGACCCTTTACCCTCACCTTTTTGACGACTTCCAGGAGGAAGTACCGTCTTGGGGGGGAGGATGTGAGGACCGCCCTTTTTACTTCTGTTGTTATGACTATTTACATTACTGTTATTGTTACTTTTTATATTTGTGGGATAGCAGTTCCCAGAATTGTCAAACTATTAAACTTTATTATGATTTCAGAAAAACTAATTGGGTGATGTTTGGATAAGTTTACATTTCAGAAAAAAAAAATTAATTAGGTGATGATGGAAAATTGTAATATGATTTCATTTATGTTAATTAGTACTATGTCATGATCATGCGTGTTTTTAAGTTGCTTCGGCTATGATGATTTTATGTGGTTACTGATCTTGTAATTTAGTGTGCAGGAATTACTAATCGAACCACAGAATTCAAAGATCATTCCGCACCTTGTTATTTGTTATTCCCTGTTAAGCTGATCTGGTTCCACGAGGAACCAAGATCTCTTTGTGTTTGATGTAATGATGTACTGTGGTCTTTCGTATGGTCGAGTGGGTTAGGTTACCCTCATGTAACATTATTTTATAATTTGTGTAGTAAAGAGTTTTGAATTTGAATTTCCTTATTTTATTTAAATTTATGAGGCCTTTTCTTGTGCTTTACCTTGACCAGGGGTGTCTTGTATGGGTTAAAGTTGACCCTGGGTTATACCCCATGGGTCCAGGGGCCCATTTGGCATGGGTAACCCTTGAGTAACCTCCATCTAGTCATCTTAACTTCCCCCTGAAGTTAAGTGGCGAAAATTGGAGGTAGGAGGGGACATGATGGGTTGTACCAACACCCAACCCATCCCCTCTACTTTCCCCAAGGTAAGAGATGCCATCCATTATTGAAGGATTGACTTAAAGTCACCCCTCCATAGTGAGATTCCCCCATGTGCTGTGGGGACACCCATGTGAAGAAGGGAAGAAGGGGCATGGGTCACCTGTCTTCTTCCCCCTTTAACTCCTTTTATTTCTCCCATGCGTAAGAGGAATCACATGAGGAGAGGAATAAGGAGTACTCTTGGGAAGGGTGAGTGACATAAGCCACCAGGGCAGAATAGTGGTTTTGGGGGAGAGTGAGAAGGTGACAAGTGTCACCTCCCCATTCCTCAAAACTGAAAAGAATTTGGTTATTTGTTTCCAATTTTGGGATGAGAGGGAGTTAGTTGAATTTTGGGAAAACTTTCATTTTGCCTTACCAAAAATAGAAAAGTTAGCTTGTAGGAGAGAGAAGGGAGAGGGAGTTGGTGGCTAAGGTTGGAAGAGAACTCTGTGGGCTCAGCAACAGCTTCATTCCAGGAAGGCTTTGTAAGGTTGGTTTGAATTCTACCTTTGTTTCATATAGCTGAATATGTAAAGTGTGTGAATTTGTGTTTAGATTTGTTTTCTGTGGGGTTTGTTGTCGGGTTGTTTGACAGAGCTTCTCCCACTTGGGAGAAATGCTCATCAAGTTTGGGGTAGGGGAGGAGAGATCCTCCTCGGGTGCATACCTGTTTCCATCTTTTGGGATGTTGAAAGCCTTGAGGGCATGTATCTGTGTCTGTATCTTTGACTTGAGAGTCATATACAGATTTCTTCAAAATTTGTGATCAAACTTGGTTTGAGACCAAGAGAAATTGTATTGGTTAACTTATCTGTCAGGGTGACACTCTGGAGTCGAGTGTGTCCACTCTCCTGCCCCTTATGAAACTCACTGTAGTTGAGTTTCCGTGTTGTGTAAATGACCCACGGGTGTTTGTGTGCTTTGGGATTGTTGTTGTTACTGTTATGAAGTGGAGTGTTTGAGTTACCCAGGTGTGAGTATGGTCTCCCTAGCTCGGGGGTGACCCACTTGCGGGTCTACGGAAGGGAGGAGAGCTAGATGAGTGGTGTTTTCTTCTTTGTTTGTCTTTGATACGCTGGTTTTCCCTTGGAGTTTCTGGTTGGCTTGAGAGAAATTATATTTGTGAAGAAACAGTTATTCTTCTTTGTCATGAGAATTAGGCCTGGTTCCTTTCATAAGAGTTGAAGAGAGAGCACCTCTCTTGTTATTGCTGTAATTTATTGTTACCCTGGGGGTGAAGGAAATCTCCCCCCTGATTTTGTTCTTGATGGACTTTTACTTGGTTGTCACAAGCTATCAGTTGTATATTGTTTGGGAGAGGGAAGTTCATAACTGGGAAGTTAATTGTATATATCCATGGTTTAAAATCTGTAATATGAATGTGCTTAAATTTTCAAGTTTGTTGCTTGTAAACCTTGTTAAATAGCACTTTATTTGTGTTTCAAGTATTACTGAAAGGAAGAGTTCATTATTTAATTGCAATCTAATCTGAGTTTGTTTATGTAATTGAAAGTTTGGAATTGCTTAACTAGTTGAAATGTTAGTTCTATGGTTCATTGATCTAATGGAAAAGACAATTTTAAATGTTTAAGTTTATTCTCATATATAGTGGTTTCAGTTAATGTGAAAAGATTAGAGGAAATCTAGCATGTATATATTTCTGTTTGTTAATTTAAGAAACTTAAATGTGTTATGAAAATGGAATATATATCGCTATATATAAATATATATAAATATATATATATATATATATATATATAAAGATATATATATATATATAAATATATAAATATACTAAGTTGTTATATATTTACCATTGCTACCGAATAAGTGAAACTGGAATATAAATATATATAATGGTTATTTAATTATCATTATAACAAGTTGAAATCTGAGAAAAGTATGAAAATATATATATATATATATATATATATATATATATATATATATATATATATATATATATATATATATATATATATATATATAACAGTTGCTATAAATTAACATTTTTACAGAATTAGAGATACTGATTAAATGGTTGATTGAGAAAATTTAAATGACAATTTGAAACTGCTGAAGACATATATAAATATAGATATAAATATATATATATATGTATATATATATATTTATATTTAATTAGCATTGATTCATATTAAATTCGGATTACATTCGAATGACAGTCGATATGCAAAAATTGTGGACTCGCTGTGTAAAAACACAGCTGCAGCTTCATATTGGGCGGTGGGGAGAAATCCCCACCGCAGTCCCCTTTTGTTTGTTAAAAGGTGTGGGGAGGGGTGGAGCCCCACCCACACCCCACATCGTGGGATGTGGGTGGGGCTCCGCCCCTCCCCACATCCCCCTTCCCTTATAACTCCGTGGCCTTCACAGGCCAGCACTCTGTGCGACCTCTGTCTCCTCTGCTGGCTGTGGCCACCGCCGCCCATCTCCTCCGCTGGCTGTGGAAAATAAAACAAAAAAAATGTTAGGGCTTTTGGCCCTAACATATAAGTTGGTTTTTATTTGAAATGAAATACATTAAGTTGCCATATATATAGGCATATATAGATACTATATATGCCTATGTATATAGTAATATAATATGAAATAATTAATATATATATATATATATTTATGGAAATAGTTTTATGAGCCATTTTATTGGGCCCTCATTTAAAATCTTGATAAAATGTGACACATGGATATACAAAAATAAAATAAAAAATATATATTTTCATAGTAGTTTTTATTAAGTGTTGAACACAACAACCAAAGAAGTTATGTTTCCATGATCAGGGTTTTATAAAGTGAAGAGCCTCCTACATGTATTAACAACGGTAAATGATTTACAATAAGAGTATTAATAATACTGATTAGTAATAATAACAACAGTAATTATAGATAAGAGAAAATAAAATTATAATATAATGAGAGCATAAAGGAATATACTGTGTTACCCGGGAAGAGTTTCTCGGAAGTTTCACTACCAACATAATGTTAATAACCAGGGAAAATGAAGGAAAATGAAGAGGAAAATTACACGTCACCTTGCTTAAAAGATCACTAGAAATAAACTTAAGAAGCCATCACAGACATTCCATGTGGCCATTTTAATCCCAACTGTAGTGAACGACCTCATAAGTAAACCTGTAAGAGAGTCCGAAGAAGAAAAAACTAACATTGGAAAACACAGAGGAGAAAATGCGCGACATTTCCCACATGGGATAAGAGAACTAAGTTGACGGACCCTTCTGCTAAATCTGCTTAGGAACAAGTTTAATTAATACAAACGAAGAGGAGATACCGTGATCGGAGAAGACTAGGAGACCGAGTCCAGCGAAGTAGTAAACTAGTCTATGTGACCTAGACCATCCTGAAGTTAGGTTTAATATCAACAATAGCTGCAGTGATAACCCTGATTTACGTAAATCATGAAGAAAGGACCGGATACACATAAAGAAAGCATAGAAAATGAAAGAGAGAGAGACCAAAATATAAACACACTAAATTAACAGAGAAATAGTTAAGGTAAGGGCGATAAAAATACAATCAAAATTAAGAACCAGTGAAAAGGGAAGAGAGAGCAAACAAACCGCCTTGTTGAGAATGCTAAGTCGTAGGAGGAGTATGTTTCAGGAAACAAGAGAGGAGACAGACAACCGTGCCTAGCTGAAAAATGACTAAATAGGGAGATCACTAGTCGGTTTAGTCAGAACAAGGCGTCGTGGGAAGTTGTTAGTCTATCAGTGAACCACATGCGTAAATGAGTGCAGCGTAATTCCCACTAACGCCGTAAGGCGTTATGCTACCGAAAATTGCTGAGATTTAGATTTAGGAACTTTGGTAATCTCACTCTTGCAATGACGTTACCGGCGTCGTAAAGACCCTCTTGTTGATCTGTATGCGTCTGGTTGCACGCAATTGTACTTATATCCCGCCGAAAATTGTAGTGTTTCGCCATGAGAGAACACCTCCGAGCATGCTTACGCATGCGAAGGGGTTTTTAGGATAGTGTGAGAAAAGTTTTTCATATCTCGTGTCATAACCACATGACAGATGTGGCTATGACACGTGCGATGTGTGTTGTGACCACATGGAAAATGTGGGCATGACACTTATGTTAGTTACAAAATAGAGTTTTTTATGTCGACCAATAGAAAAAATAAACTCTTAGTGCCTTTATGAAATTATAAAAGTTGTTTGATGTTTCGAGGGTGCTTACGTCAGTTACAAAATAGGGTTTTTATGTTAGTCAATAGAAAAAATTAGCTCTCGGTGCCTTTATAAAATAATAAAAGTCTTTTGAGGTTTCAGGGTCGCTTATGTTAGTTACAAATGGGGTTTTTCATGTCGTCCAATAGAAGAAAATAACTCCCGAGAATTAATAAAATAGTAAAAGTCATTTGGGGTTTTAGGTTGCTTATGTCAGTTACAAAATAGGGTTTTTTATGTCAGCCAATAGAAAAAAATAACTCTCGGTACTCTTATAAAGTAATAAAAGTCATTTGAGGTTTTGGGGGCACTTATGTCGGTTACAAAATAGGGTTTTCTATGTCGGCCAATAGAAAAAAATAACTCTTAGCGACTTTATAAAATAATAAAAGTCATTTGAGGTTTTGGGGGTACTGATGTCCGTTAAAAAATAGGGTTTGTTATGTCGGCCAATAGAAAAGAATAACTCTCAGCGCAATTATAAAATAATAAAAGTCATTTGAGGTTTTAGGGGTGCTTATATTGGTTACAAAATAGGGTTTTTTATGTCGGCAAATAGAAAAAAATAACTCTCGATGCCTTTATAAAATAATAAAAGTCATTTGAGTTTTTAGGGGTGCTTATGTTAGTTACAAAATAAGGTTTTTTATGTCAACTAATAGAAAAAAAAAAGCTCTCGGCACCTTTATAAAATAATATAAGTCATTTGAGGTTTCGGGGGCACTTATGTCAGTTACAAAATAGGATTTTTTATGTCAGCCAATAGAAAAAAATAGCTCCCAGTGCCTTTATAAAATTATAAAGGACATTCGACGTTTTGAGGGTGCTTATGTTGGTTACAAAAAATATTTTTTATGTTTTGAGGGTGCTTATGTCAGTTACAAAATAGGGTTTTTTAGGTCGACCAATAGAAAAAAATAACTCCCAACAACTTCATAAAATAGTAAAATTCGTTAGAGGTTTCGAGGGTGCTTATGTCAGTTACAAAATAGAGTTTTTTATGTTGGCTAAGAAAAAAATAACTCCCTATGCCTATATAAAATAATAAAAGTCATTTGAGGTTTCGGGGGCACTTATGTCAATTACAAAATAGGGTTTTTTATGTCAGTCAATATAAAAAAATAACTCCCAATGCCTTTATAAAATAATAAAAGTCGTTTGAGGTTTTGGGGGCGCTTATGTCAGTTACAAATAGGGTTTTTTTATGTCAACCAATAGAAAAAAATAACTCCTAGTGCCTTTATAAAATAATAAATATCATTTGAGGTTTCAGGGGTGCTTACGTCAATTACAAAATAGAGGTTTTTATGTCGGCCAATAGAGAAAAATAACTCCCGGCCCCCTTATAAAATAATAAAAGTCATTTGATGTTTCTGGCGCATTTATGTGGGTTACAAAATAGGGTTTTTTATGTTGGGCAATAGAAAAAATAACTCTCGGCACCATTAGAAAATAATATAAGTCATTTGAGGTTTCTGGGGCACTTATGTAAGTTAAAAAATAGGTTTTTTTTATGTCGACCAAGGGTGTTGCCACAATAATGGGTTACACTTTCTACGACATCCTAAATTGTGCTGAAATCACATATTTTTATAAAATATAATGATTTAAGCCTTGAAAGGTTCCATTTAAAGTATTTGAATTGAAGAGGGTTTGATCACACCCCTTTAGATTCAAACCCCCTTGGATAGAAACCTACTAGTTTTAAACCATACCTATAATGGAGTCTCCTCTACACCTATCAAAATGCTGAAAAAAAACTACTTTTGATTTACCTTTTGGGGGATTAAATGAATTCTTTTAAAATTTATGTTTTGTAAGTGTGTAGTCCTTATTATAAGCTTCCCAAATAGTATAATTTTCAATATATTTAATTTGATTATTATATTTATTTTTTATTTCTTGTGAATGTAGGTTTTTCACTTGACATCAAGTTCTTTGTTCTAAACACATTGAAAATTAGTAAATTAGTGATGTCCTAGGTATTCATGTCCTTGTTTCAATAAAAAAAAAATCAATTTCAATACATACAGAAAAAGTTATGTTTTACGGAATACGTCTATGTCTAAATTATAACTGGTTTGACTTGAAAATTTAATTAAAAAAAATATTCAACAAAAAATTATAAAACTAAATGAATGTCCTATATATTGGTGGTACCAATATAAATTCAAAAGGATCAGAATTTTACCCTTTGTAGAAAAAAATTTATGTGCTATGGAATACACATCACTTTAAAAAAATGTTGTTTACTATTAAAACCCAGTTATCAAAGGAGACGCAAAAAAATTTACAATTTCACTCCAAATTTTTAAAAAAACATATATTCAGAATTTACAAACAAAATCTCACAAATCACTAGTTCACATCATCTTCAAATTCCTAACGGTTTAGCGGCTATAGGTATCAGAAAGTGAATATTTAGTTGAAAATGTTGATTTCAATATCAAGTTTTGCCAAAAAGTGTAACCCATTATTGTGGGATGACCCCCAATAGAAAAAAATAACTTTTAGTGCTTTATAAAATAATAAAAGTCATTTGAGGTTTCGGGGGTGCTTATGTGGGTTACAAAATACGGTTTTTTATGTTGGCCAATAGAAAAAAAATAGTTCTCGACACCTTTACAAAAAAATAAAAGTCATTTGAGGTTTTGGGGACACTTATGTCAGTTACAAAATAGGGTTTTTTATGTCGGCCAATAAAAAAAATAGCTCCGATGCCTTTATAAAAAAATAAGTCATTTCAGGTTTTGAGGGTGCTTATGTTGGTTACAAAAAAGGGTTTTTATGTCGGCCAACAAAAAAAATAACTCCCGGCACCTTTATAAAATAATAAAAGGCATTTGATGTTTTGGGAATGCTTATGTCAATTACAAAAGAGGGTTTTTTATGTCGGCCAATATAAAAAAATAACTCCTAGCGCCTTTATAAAATAATAAAAGTTGTTGGGGGTTTCGAGGGCGGTTATGTCGGTTATAAAATAGGTTGTTTTTATGTCGAGCAATAAAAAAAAAAACTCTCAGCACCTTTATAAAATGATAAAAGTCATTAGAGGTTTCTGGGGCACTTATGTCACTTACAAAATAGGGTTTTTTATGTCGGCAAATAGGAAAAAGTAACTCCCAGCGCCTTTATAAAATAGGTTTTTTTATGTCGGTCAATAGAAAAAAATAACTTCCGGTGCCCTTATAAAATAATAAAAGTCATTTGAGGTTTTAGGGGTGCTTATGTCGATTACAAATAAGGTTTTTTATGTCAGTCAATAGAAAAAAATAACTCCCGATGTGTTTATAAAATAATAAATGTCATTTAAGGTTTTTGGGGTGCTTATGTCAGTTACAAAATAGGGGTTTTTGTGTCGGCCAATCGAAAAAAAAAAACTCTTGACGCCCTTATAAAATAATAAAAGTCATTTGAGGTTTTGGGGGCACTTATGTTAGTTACAAAATAGGGTTTTTTCATGTCGGCCAATAGAAAAGAATAACTCCCGATGCCTTTATAAAATAATAAAAGCCATTTGATGTTTCAGGGGTGTTTATGTCAGTTACAAAATAGGGTTTTTTATGTCAGTGAATAGAAAAAAAAAGCTTCCAACTCCTTTATAAAATAAAAAAAGTTGTTTGAGGTTTTGGTCTCACTTAGGTCAATTACAAATAGGGTTTTTTATGTTGGGTAATAGAAAAAAATAACTCCGGGGGCCTTTATAAAATAATTAAAGTCATTTGTGGTTTTGGTGGTGGTTATATTATTTACAAGATAGGTTTTTCATGTCAACCAATAGAACAAAAATAACTCGAGCGGCACCCTTATAAAATAATAAGAGTCATTTGAGGTTTTGAGGGTGTTTTATGTCGGCCAATAGAAAAAAATAACTCACGCCACCTTTATAAATAATAAAAGTTGTTTGAGGTTTTGGGGGCGCTTATGTTGGTTACAAAATAGGTTTTTTTATGTCAGCCAATAGAAAAAAATTACTCTCGGTGACATTATAAAATAGCAAAAGTCATTTAGGTTTCGAGGGCTCTTATGTTGGTTACAAAATAGGTTTTTTTATGTCACCCAATAGAAAAAAATAGCTCTCTATGCCTTTATAAAATAATTAAAGTTGTTTAAGGTTTCAGGGCCACTTATGTCACTTACAAAATAGGGTTTTTTATGTCACCAAATAGAAAAAAATAAGCTCTCAATGCCCTTATAAAATAATAAAAGCCCTTTTAAGTTTCCGGGGCGCTTATGTCAGTTATAATATAGGGTTTTTTTTATATCGGCAAATAGAAAAAATAACTCCCAGTGCCTTTATAAAATAATAAAAGTCATTTGATGTTTCATGGGTGCTTATGTCAGTTACAAAATAGGGTTTTTATATGTTAGTCCATAGAAAAAAATAGCTCTTGGTGCATTTATAAAATAATAAAAGTCATTTGAGGTTTTGGGGGTGATTATTTCAATTACAAATCAGCTTTTTTATGTGAAGGTGACAAAATAGGGTTTTTGATGTCGGCCAATAGAAAAGAATAACTCTCAGTGCAATTATAAAATAATAAAAGTCATTTGAGGTTTCAGGGGTGATATTTAGTGAAGGTGACTTAGTGATGGTATATTTGAGAAAAGAGCGGTTTCCTACTGGAACATATCACAAGTTGAAGTACAAGAAAATTGGTCCTTGCAGAATTACAAAGAAGATCAATGATAATGCATATGAGGTCAGTTTACCAGATGATCTCGCTATTTCTCCCATGTTTAATATTTCTGATTTATATGCATTCCATGGTGAGGATGATGCTGAAGATAGTCAACCAGAGGTGTCATGGCACAACCACATTCCCCATCAGAAGAAGGAAAAGATTGCACAAATTCTTGATAAGAACACTATCTCCACTCGGCACGGGCATTACAACAAGTATTTAGTACAGTGGGAAGGCTTGCCACCAACAGATAGCACATGGATTATAGAGTGGGAAATGCAGAGGTTAGATCCCATCCAATGGCGGCAGTTTGAAGACACTCACTTGCAGGAGCTGCGTTCTTTTCAACCAGAGGAGAATGATGCAGGGACTTCTGGAGGTCATAACTTGCAGGAGCTACAGCTCATATGGACCAGCTAGGACTCGAACCTAGGACCTTCCATTTGCTGCTAGAGTGCTCTACCAACTGAGGTACTGGCCCCTTGTGGCTAGCCCATCATCGGTCCGGGTGTGGCTTATTTCCAACACCCCCCCTTAAGCCACACTGCAGGTGCTTGGGGCTCCTAGCCTGGCTCTGATACCAAATGATGCAGCACACAACATACACTCAACAGAATTGTGCCATTAAACATGAGAGACAAAAAATTGGAAGCTGAAACATAACAAAATTTCTATTGCTCAACTCTGCTGCTACGATGAGAGAAAACTCTCTTATATCTAAGAAAACAAAAAAAAAACAAAAAATTACATTTTTTGGCAGATTTCGACAATTGTCAGATTTTGCCATTTTAGGTAATTTTACAATCATTTCTTGAGAATCCAGTTTTTTCCCAAAAAGCTCATAAAGCTAAGGTAGGACGAAAAACTAACTAACATCCTAAATTCGAAACATGAGTTTCGAGTTATTAAAAAAAGCAACTTTTAAAAAACTAGAAAAAAACACTAATTTGCCATTTTGAGGGCCAAGATGAAAGTTTGAAGCCCTGAAAAAGTGCCAAGATGAGGTCCAACCCCCTAGGGCGGGTTGGGAAACCACTGGCCACCTCATAATGCATCCACCTGTAAAATTTCGTAGAAAACCCACATCCGCATCAAAAGTTATGACCTCCGGAAGTCCCTGCATCAGGTTTTTTGTGTCATCAAATAGAAAAAAAATTCTTGGTGCCATTATAAAATAATGAAAGTCATTTGAGGTTTCAAGTGCACTTATGTCAGTTACAAAATAGAGTTTTTTATGTCAGCTAATAGAAAAAAAAACTCCCGGTGCCTTTATAAAATAATCAAAGTCATTTGAGGTTTCGGGGATGCTTATGCTGGTTACAAAATAGGGTTCTGATATCAGCCAATAGAAAAAAAATAGCTCTTGATGCTTTAATAAAATAATAAAAGTCATTTGAGGTTTTGGGCACACTTATGTCAGTTACAAAATAGGGTTTTTTTATGGGCTGGGGCCTAGCTCGATTAACTAAGTAATTCTATTGTCGTAAAGATGGTCATGAGGTCCAGTCTCCCCCCATCCCCATGGTACTGGAGGGTGTGTCATGCCAGCATCACCAGTCACGTGAAAGAAAAGTTTACCAAGCACCAAAAAAAGAATAGACATATTTTAAAAAATCTTATTTCGGTTATAAAGTACGGTCTTTTAGGTCGGCCAATAGAAAAAAAAAACTCCCAATACCTTTATAAAATAATAGAAGTCTTTGGAGGTTTCAAGGGTGCTTATGTCAGTTACAAAATAGGGTTTTTTATGTCAGCTAATAAAAAAAATAACTCCCAGTACCTGTATAAAATAATATGTCATTTGAGGATTTTCTGATAAGGGCATGGTTTGGTGGTTAAGTCTCTCAGTTGTAGGGGTGGCCACCAGAGTTCAAACACCCACTGGGCCAACAAGCTCGTAGGCTTTACGTCTTCGCTGGGCCAACGAGCTTGCAAGCTTTATGCATTCACTAGGCTAACAAGCTCGTGGGTTTGAAGTGTTCTTACTAGGGGATGAGGTCCCCCATGTTGTGGCCTCACCAGTTCAATGCTCCAGGCAAAATCATTCACATGGAGTTGGAGGGCATGTCGCACTAGTGTTGCTGGTCACATTAAAAAGTTTACCAGATGCATTTTTAAAAAAAAAGTCATTTGAGGTTTCGGGGGTGCTTATGTCACTTACAAATTAGGGGTTTTTATGTCAACCAATAGAAAAGAATAACTCCCAGAGCCTTTATAAAATAATTAAAGTTGTTTATCATTTCGGGGGTGCTTACGTCGGTTACAAAATAGGGTTTTTTATGTCGATCAATAGAAAAAAAACAAATTCTGCCACCTTTATAAAATAATGAAAGTCATTTGTGTAATGCCCCTCACCTCGTCGTCCTTCAGATTGGTGTTTGCTTAGATTTTATGATAGTGTTTTAGACCGTAGATGATGGATCTCTTGTTATCTTGTTACTTTATCTTGGACCTAATCATTATGATAACAATTGTTGATGTTGGATTCTATTATTTTATGCTTTAGAATTTGGTAAATGAACTAGATGTTACAAATGTTTGATGTTAATTGCGATATTGGATTGAATGTTTTATGTTGTTGATTAATATCGGATACTTTGTTTAACATAGTTAATCGTTTATTCATAAATGTGAATGGAACAGTGTTGTATTACTCGCTCTCGAGTACCCTACCTCACTGCGATTTCCATTCACTATAGGACTGCATGTGATGTATAGATATCTTGAATGTTTAACCGTGCATTGTTGTAGGAATGCAGGTACTAGGCATCGACTCCACCTGATTACAGGTCTGAGCGTGCCTTCGCCAATGGATTAGTTGTTTGGAGTTAATGTGAGGTCCCATGTCAGTGTGGTCTGGTTGTCAGTTTATCCTCTTGGTCATTGTTTGTCATTCGATCATGATTTGTAGACAAGTAATATTGCACCTTGGAGTCTAACTAGGTTAGAAAGTGTCTAAGTGTGCAAGGTGTCGTTGTGCATTAAATAGAATTATATTACGAAAAGTATAATGTCGATAATTGTCGATTATTGTTGTAAATAAATTATTATTTTATTAGTAGTATAGTTGTTAAATAAAGATTGTAAGAGGTTTTGTATTATTTAATATAATATTATTTGCAATAAATATTTAAATAAATTAAATAGTTGTAAGTTACTTTGTAATTAGTGATTTGCAACTAGATTAATAAAATAAATTAATATATAGTTGTACTATTGAAGATTGTTGTAATATTATAACTTTATTAAATGCAATATGCTTGGTCGGCTATTAAATAATTAATTGTTACCGGAATTGTGTGTTAGTATTTAAAAAAGGAAACAGTAGACAAGGGTTTATATTCGGGCTTATTGAAGTATATCGGGGGTTATGGAAGAAGAAATCAGCATAGAAAGATTCAACTTGGAGGAAAAAAAAAGTCAGGAGAGAAGGGTTTATATTAGGGTTACTGAAGAAGAAATTGGCAAAGGAAGATTTGAAATTAGGGTTGTTGAAGCGGGCGGGGTTTTAAATTCAGTGTTATTTGGATGGCACTGGGAGATCTGGTCGTGTTGAATTCAGGCGGGTGTAGTAAGGAAGGGGATAGAGATAATAATAGTAGTGTTAATAATATGGCTGGTAATCAGATGGGTGCACGCATTGCGTTTGAGGATGGGATTAGTAGCAGGAGACTATTGCAGGGCGATGTTATGGCGGTTACTTCTGCATCTGCTGGGGCTGCAGGGCCGGCGTCGACAGCCAGTACTAATACTAGCACTAGTATTGTGTATTTGCCTCAGACTGTGTATTTTAATGACCTCAGACACGATGCCTTTGAGGCCTGCACGCCGTCTGGACCGTCTGAGAGCGGCTTAGTTTCCAAATGGTGAATGAAGGACCGAATGAAAACTGGGTGTGTTGCACTTGTTCTGTGTCTAAATATTGGTGTTGATCCTCCAGATGTTATGAAGATATCCCCATGTGCTCGGATGGAGTGCTGGATCGATCCATTTTCCATGGCACCTCCAAAAGCACTTGATGCTATAGGGAAGGCTTTGCAGTCTCAATATGAGCAGTGGCAACCACGGGCTCGATATAAGCTTCAGCTTGACCCTATTGTGGAAGAGGTAAAGAAGCTTTGTGGCCAATGCTACAAGAATGCCAAATCAGAGCGGGTGCTTTTCCACTATAATGGACATGGAGTTCCAAAGCCCACAGCAAATGGAGAAATCTGGCTTTTCAACAAGAGTTATACGCAATACATCCCCTTGTCTGTTTATGAACTAGAATCATGACTTGGGACACCCTCAATTTATGTGTTTGATTGCTCTGCTGCTGGTATGATTGTAAATGCTTTTGTGGAGCGTCCAGAATGGGGCTCTGGGGGTTCTTCTGTATCTGCAATGAAGGACTGTATTTTACTTGCGGCTTGTGGAGCAGATGAGATTCTTCCTCAGAGTGCAGAATTTCCAGCTGACATTTTTACTTCATGTCTCACGACACCTATTAAAATTGCACTTCGATGGTTCTGTTCACGCTTATTTCTTCAAGATTCTCTTGATCCCAATCTTATTGACCAGATACCTGGCGGGCGAACAATACCAAGTAGTGGCAGTGGACGAGAACTTCATAAGGGTTTATCGTTTCAACTCTAGTCTGCAGAAACTCGTCATTGTTATTCCAGGTTAGTTGTGCTTTCTTGTATGCATTTCGTCAGATTGGCTTAGATTAACCCTAAGGAATGTTTATTTTCTTTATAATGTGTTTGAGTGCATGTGTGTATTAATAGTAGTACTATTGATATTCATGCTATTATCAGTATCATTGTTATAATTATAGTTATTATTATTATCATTGTTGTTATTATTACAATAATAATAATTATTATTATTTTTACTATTCTTATTATTAGGTCAAAACGGAAAGATGATGGTCAAATAACTAATTTAATAATAATGTTCTTGCTATTCCATTGTAGGGATGATTAGGTTTTATGGTAGGATAATTTGTTTAGTATTATGGCTTTCTTGAGCCAATTCAAGGAAAGGGTTTATCGAGGATTTAGTGAGCAACATGATTTGGAAGTTATGAATAATTAATTCATAAAGTTCTTGATTAGTGCAATAATTCTTTTAATGCTTCAACCGTATAATTGATCCATAATCCTTTTCGGTCTAGCTATTAGCATTCTCTATAAGTTCAATTTCTTATAACCTTGAAACGTTTAGAAATCTTTGGAGTATATGATAATCGAGTGCATGAGGACTAGGGAACTATGGAGAAATGGCATAGGATACTTCAATTATTGTTGTATGAGTTTTATACTATAGAAAGATTGGTATGATCTAATGAGCTGTTTTAATAGATGGATTTAAATATTTATTTGTGACGAATCCATTGATGAATGTTTTGAAGTTATTATTATTATTATTATTATTATTATTATTATTATTATTATTCTTATTATTATTATTATTATTATTATTATTATTATTTCAAAAGTATAGTTGTTTGTTTTAAAGTCAAATGAAATTGGGAATTTAGAATAATGTTGTCATTATGCATTTAAAGAAAATCGTTGTGATTATATATATTATGGTTAATGAAATTTAATTTAGATTGACATCGGTTTGAATATGGTTTCTTCATTTGTTAAGATAATGGATTAAGGATTAGGTATATGATTATTGTATTGGAAATTTGATTTAAAGGTATTAGATAATTAGTTAGTGTGAATTGAAATTGTTTGAAATGGTCAAAGTATAAGTTGTCAAGGGTTCATTTCCAGAGGCCAGGGTTATTGTGTTTTGACTTCATGTAATGTGTTGATAAGTGTTCTAAGTTATTGAAGTCATGTCGCCTTTTGTCATGTATTAGGAATTTGGTTGGTATTGTGAAAGAATGTAAATATTCTAAATGCATCATGATGTGTAGAAAGGCTCTTCGTGAATGTTGTGATTGATTTATTTATTTGTTTGGGATGTTGTATTGGATTAGACAATGGGGAGACGTCGGTATTCATGAAAAAGTATTTTTCTTATGAGTTACTTCATTGGAAGTCATGGAAAATGTATTAAGAGTATGTCTTTGTAATTGAGATGATATGCAAGAAGGTGAATGCCTTGCATTATTACATGTATATGTTCATATCAGAATAATGGTTATGCAAGATGGATTATGCCTTGCATGTTTCATGTATCATTGTCGTCATGATGATGTTTGCTATGTTTGTTGAGTAGGGTCTTCTAGATGCAGGTAGGGGAGTGGCTTTCAACGTGGGGCCGGCGCCCAAAGTGGCAGTCAGGATAACCTGTTGGAAGTAGATTAATCAAGTGATAACCTAAATAATGAATTTGGGGTTGGGTAGTTAGGCACACTAAACAAGATAAGTGGATGCCTCACTCATGGCTCAAGTGCTTGTTTAGGCTTGAGATGAGATGAGAAGGCCTGGAATGGCAAGATCAACTACCTTGTCCTCATGAAAGGTATGTTGATTCTGCATGAGCATTGTATGGGGGCCGGGAGTCGGGAGAGGCTACCAGGACAACCCAAGATGGGGGCCGGGGCCTAGGAAGGCTTACCAGGACAACCCATGACAAGCCATGTGATGACACTTCTCCCTACTGCAGCCTAGCATTCCCTAGTTGTACTCTCCCCATTCGTTATGTGTTGCCTCTGGAAGTTCAGTTAAGTTAAGTAGTGTTGTGTTGTTTATGTTATTGCCATGTGTGGTATTGGTGTTTGGTCATCCTTTGTTCTTGTTTGTCTTTTGTCTACCTAACTGTCATTGTTTGGGACCTCATGTTAACTCCTAGCTCGGGGGGTGGACCTTAGGGTTCCACATGGTCGGGTGGAAGAGCTATTTTATCCATTGGTTATCCTTTGTCAAGATCATATGCAGAAAAGATTTATTCCAGATGATTGTACTTGTACCAGTTGTTGAAGATATATGTGTAACCTTGTACCAGATTTGTGTAGCAGATCATTCATAATGTATGTGATTCTAATGCAGTCTACAAATGGCAAAGTAATGATGTATTTATATGAAAGCATTTCAGTTATGTATTTAATCTTGTAGATTGTATTACATTAATTGTCGACATGCAATGAGTATGAATCAGTTATTCAATTATGCTTTGGATTCAGGTTAGTTACTGATGAATGTTAAGTTATGTTAGTTGGTTTGTAAAGTAATGCAGCCTTGTATCCTTAGAGAATATGTTGTAGTCATTATTTGTTATCTTAAACATTAAAAAAAAAAAATGTTCCTGTTCATGTAGCATAAATGTGTATTTCTTTGAGGGTACAAGGCGGGCGTTACATCTGGTATCAGAGCCAAGTTTGCTAACACTGGGTACTCTGGGATTATATTAGCCCATCAAGCTATACTAGTTGTTTAAACTCTGAAGAATATATTCATTCGTAGTCCTCGTCTAGCAACTCGAAAATGTTAAGTGGCAAGTGGAATTAGCCTCTGGATCTAGGGTAACAGTGGACTCTTTTGTGTATGGTTGTGAGTTGAGGATAGGTCCCTTATCTACCATGGTAGATCTTCGCATTATACCACTAGGATCCTATGACATAGTGTTGGGGATGGATGGGTTAGATGCCCATCGTGTAGTGATGAGACTTCAGCTACCAGGAAAGATGCATCCCGAATGCGAGAGCTATATCCATATTTACTCGCAGGCTTCTAGGAGTAAGCCTGATCCTAGGGGGGGAGGATGTAATGCCCCTCACCTCGTCGTCCTTCAGATTGGTGTTTGCTTAGATTTTATGATAGTGTTTTAGACCGTAGATGATGGATCTCTTGTTATCTTGTTACTTTATCTTGGACCTAATCATTATGATAACAATTGTTGATGTTGGATTCTATTATTTTATGCTTTAGAATTTGGTAAATGAACTAGATGTTACAAATGTTTGATGTTAATTGTGATATTGGATTGAATGTTTTATGTTGTTGATTAATATCGGATACTTTGTTCAACATAGTTAATCGTTTATTCATAAATGTGAATGGAACAGTGTCGTATTACTCGCTCTCGAGTACCCTACCTCACTGCGATTTCCATTCACTATAGGACTGCATGTGATGTATAGATATCTTGAATGTTTAACCGTGTGTTGTTGTAGGAATGCAGGTACTAGGCATCGACTCCACCTGATTACAGGTCTGAGCGTGCCTTCGCCAATGGATTAGTTGTTTGGAGTTAACGTGAGGTCCCATGTCAGTGTGGTCTGGTTGTCAGTTTATCCTCTTGGTCATTGTCTGTCATTTGATCATGATTTGCAGACAGGTAATATTGCACCTTGGAGTCTAACTAGGTTAGAAAGTGTCTAAGTGTGCAAGGTGTCGTTGTGCATTAAATAGAATTATATTACGGAAAGTATAATGTCGATAATTGTCGATTATTGTTGTAAATAAATTATTATTTTATTAGTAGTATAGTTGTTAAATAAAGATTGTAAGAGGTTTTGTATTATTTAATATAATATTATTTGCAATAAATATTTAAATAAATTAAATAGTTGTAAGTTACTTTGTAATTAGTGATTTGCAACTAGATTAATAAAATAAATTAATATATAGTTGTACTATTGAAGATTGTTGTAATATTATAACTTTATTAAATGCAATATGCTTGGTCGGCTATTAAATAATTAATTGTTGCTAGAATTGTGTGTTAGTATTTAAAAAAGCAAATAGTAGACAAGGGTTTATATTCGGGCTTATTGAAGTATATCGGGGGTTATGGAAGAAGAAATCAGCATAGAAAGATTCAACTTGGAGGAAAAAAAAAGTCAGGAGAGTAGGGTTTATATTAGGGTTACTGAAGAAGAAATTGGTAGAAGAAGATTTGAAATTAGGGTTGTTGAAGCGGGCGGGGTTTTAAATTCAGTGTTATTTGGATGGCACTGGGAGATCTGGTCGTGTTGAATTCAGGCGGGTGTAGTAAGGAAGGGGATAGAGATAATAATAGTAGTGTTAATAATATGGCTGGTAATCAGATGGGTGCACGCATTGCGTTTAAGGATGGGATTAGTAGCAGGAGACTATTGCAGGGCGATGTTATGGCTGTTACTTCTGCACCTGCTGGGGCTGCAGGGCCGGCGTCGACAGCGAGTACTAATACTAGCACTAGTATTGTGTATTTGCCTCAGACTGTGTATTTTAACGACCTCAGACACGATGCCTTTGAGGCCTGCACGCCGTCTGGACCGTCTGAGAGCGGCTTAGTTTCCAAATGGCAAATGAAGGACCGGATGAAAACTGGGTGTGTTGCACTTGTTCTGTGTCTAAATATTGGTGTTGATCCTCTAGATGTTATCAAGATATCCCCATGTGCTCGGATGGAGTGCTGGATCGATCCATTTTCCATGGCACCTCCAAAAGCACTTGATGCTATAAGGAAGGCTTTGCAGTCTCAATATGAGCAGTGGCAACCACGGGCTCGATATAAGCTTCAGCTTGACCCTATTATGGAAGAGGTAAAGAAGCTTTGTGGCCAATGCCGCAAGAATGCCAAATCAGAGCGGGTGCTTTTCCACTATAATGGACATGGAGTTCCAAAGCCCACAGCAAATGGAGAAATCTGGCTTTTCAACAAGAGTTATACGCAATACATCCCCTTGTCTGTTTATGAACTAGAATCATGACTTGGGACACCCTCAATTTATGTGTTTGATTGCTCTGCTGCTGGTATGATTGTAAATGCTTTTGTGGAGCATCCAGAATGGGGCTCTGGGGGTTCTTCTGTATCTGCAATGAAGGACTGTATTTTACTTACGGCTTGTGGAGCAGATGAGATTCTTCCTCAGAGTGCGGAATTTCCAGCTGACATTTTTACTTCATGTCTCACGACACCTATTAAAATTGCACTTCGATGGTTCTGTTCACGCTCATTTCTTCAAGATTCTCTTGATCCCAATCTTATTGACCAGATACCTGGCGGGCGAACAATACCAAGTAGTGGCAGTGGACGAGAACTTCATAAGGGTTTATTGTTTCAACTCTAGTCTGCAGAAACTCGTCATTGTTATTCCAGGTTAGTTGTGCTTTCTTGTATGCATTTCATCAGATTGGCTTAGATTAACCCTAAGGAATGTTTATTTTCTTTACAATGTGTTTGAGTGCATGTGTGTATTAATAGTAGTACTATTGATATTCATGCTATTATCAGTATCATTGTTATAATTATAGTTATTATTATTATCATTGTTGTTATTATTACAATAATAATAATTATTATTATTTTTACTATTCTTATTATTAGGTCAAAACGGAAAGATGATGGTCAAATAACTAATTTAATAATAATGTTCTTGCTATTCCATTGTAGGGACGATTAGGTTTTATGGTAGGATAATTTGTTTAGTATTATGGCTTTCTTGAGCCAATTCAAGGAAAGGGTTTATCGAGGATTTAGTGAGCAACATGATTTGGAAGTTATGAATAATTAATTCATAAAGTTCTTGATTAGTGCAATAATTCTTTTAATGCTTCAACCGTATAATTGATCCATAATCCTTTTAGGTCTAGCTATTAGCATTCTCTATAAGTTCAATTTCTTATAACCTTGAAACGTTTAGAAATCTTTGGAGTATATGATAATCGAGTGCATGAGTACTAGGGAACTATGGAGAAATGGCATAGGATACTTCAATTATTGTTGTATGAGTTTTATACTATAGAAAGATTGGTATGATCTAATGAGCTGTTTTAATAGATGGATTTAAATATTTATTGGTGACGAATCCATTGATGAATGTTTTGAAGTTATTATTATTATTATTATTATTATTATTATTATTATTCTTATTATTATTATTATTATTATTATTATTTCAAAAGTATAGTTGTTTGTTTTAAAGTCAAATGAAATTGGGAATTTAGAATAATGTTGTCATTATGCATTTAAAGAAAATCGTTGTGATTATATATATTATGGTTAATGAAATTTAATTTAGATTGACATCGGTTTGAATATGGTTTCTTCATTTGTTAAGATAATGGATTAAGGATTAGGTATATGATTATTGTATTGGAAATTTGATTTAAAGGTATTAGATAATTAGTTAGTGTGAATTGAAATTGTTTGAAATGGTCAAAGTATAAGTTGTCAAGGGTTCATTTCCAGAGGCCAGGGTTATTGTGTTTTGACTTCATGTAATGTGTTGATAAGTGTTCTAAGTTATTGAAGTCATGTCGCCTTTTGTCATGTATTAGGAATTTGGTTGGTATTGTGAAAGAATGTAAATATTCTAAATGCATCATGATGTGTAGAAAGGCTCTTCGTGAATGTTGTGATTGATTTATTTATTTGTTTGGGATGTTGTATTGGATTAGACAATGGGGAGACGTCGGTATTCATGAAAAAGTATTTTTCTTATGAGTTACTTCATTGGAAGTCATGGAAAATGTATTAAGAGTATGTCTTTGTAATTGAGATGATATGCAAGAAGGTGAATGCCTTGCATTATTACATGTATATGTTCATATCAGAATAATGGTTATGCAAGATGGATTATGCCTTGCATGTTTCATGTATCATTGTCGTCATGATGATGTTTGCTATGTTTGTTGACTAGGGTCTTCTAGATGTAGGTAGGGGAGTGGCTTTCAACGTGGGGCCGGCGCCCAAAGTGGCAGTCAGGATAACCCGTTGGAAGTAGATTAATCAAGTGATAACCTAAATAATGAATTTGGGGTTGGGTAGTTAGGCACACTAAACAAGATAAGTGGATGCCTCACTCATGGCTCAAGTGCTTGTTTAGGCTTGAGATGAGATGAGAAGGCCTGGAATGGCAAGATCAACTACCTTGTCCTCATGAAAGGTATGTTGATTCTACATGAGCGTTGTATGGGGGCCGGGAGTCAGGAGAGGCTACCAGGACAACCCAAGATGGGGGCCGGGGCCTAGGAAGGCTTACCAGGACAACCCATGACAAGCCATGTGATGACACTTCTCCCTACTGCAGGCTAGCATTCCCTAGTTGTACTCTCCCCATTCGTTATGTGTTGCCTCTGGAAGTTCAGTTAAGTTAAGTAGTGTTGTGTTGTTTATGTTATTGCCATGTGTGGTATTGGTGTTTGGTCATCCTTTGTTCTTGTTTGTCTTTTGTCTACCTAACTGTCATTGTTTGGGACCTCATGTTAACTCCTAGCTCGGGGGGTGGACCTTAGGGTTCCACATGGTCGGGTGGAAGAGCTATTTTATCCATTGGTTATCCTTTGTCAAGATCATATGCAGAAAAGATTTATTCCAGATGATTGTACTTGTACCAGTTGTTGAAGATATATGTGTAACCTTGTACCAGATTTGTGTAGCAGATCATTCATAATGTATGTGATTCTAATGCAGTCTACAAATGGCAAAGTAATGATGTATTTATATGAAAGCATTTCAGTTATGTATTTAATCTTGTAGATTGTATTACATTAATTGTCGACATGCAATGAGTATGAATCAGTTATTCAATTATGCTTTGGATTCAGGTTAGTTACTGATGAATGTTAAGTTATGTTAGTTAGTTTGTAAAGTAATGCAGCCTTGTATCCTTAGAGAATATGTTGTAGTCATTATTTGTTATCTTAAACATTAAAAAAAAAAATGTTCCTGTTCATGTAGCATAAATGTGTATTTCTTTGAGGGTACAAGGCGGGCGTTACATCTGGTATCAGAGCCAAGTTTGCTAACACTGGGTACTCTGGGATTATATTAGCCCATTAAGCTATACTAGTTGTTTAAACTCTGAAGAATATATTCATTCGTAGTCCTCGTCTAGCAACTCGAAAATGTTAAGTGGCAAGTGGAATTAGCCTCTGGATCTAGGGTAACAGTGGACTCTTTTGTGTATGGTTGTGAGTTGAGGATAGGTCCCTTATCTACCATGGTAGATCTTCGCATTATACCACTAGGATCCTATGACATAGTGTTGGGGATGGATGGGTTAGATGCCCATCGTGTAGTGATGAGACTTCAGCTACCAGGAAAGATGCATCCCGAATGCGAGAGCTATATCCATATTTACTCGCAGGCTTCTAGGAGTAAGCCTGATCCTAGGGGGGGAGGATGTAATGCCCCTCACCTCGTCGTCCTTCAGATTGGTGTTTGCTTAGATTTTATGATAGTGTTTTAGACCGTAGATGATGGATCTCTTGTTATCTTGTTACTTTATCTTGGACCTAATCATTATGATAACAATTGTTGATGTTGGATTCTATTATTTTATGCTTTAGAATTTGGTAAATGAACTAGATGTTACAAATGTTTGATGTTAATTGTGATATTGGATTGAATGTTTTATGTTGTTGATTAATATCGGATACTTTGTTCAACATAGTTAATCGTTTATTCATAAATGTGAATGGAACAGTGTCGTATTACTCGCTCTCGAGTACCCTACCTCACTGCGATTTCCATTCACTATAGGACTGCATGTGATGTATAGATATCTTGAATGTTTAACCGTGTGTTGTTGTAGGAATGCAGGTACTAGGCATCGACTCCACCTGATTACAGGTCTGAGCGTGCCTTCGCCAATGGATTAGTTGTTTGGAGTTAACGTGAGGTCCCATGTCAGTGTGGTCTGGTTGTCAGTTTATCCTCTTGGTCATTGTCTGTCATTTGATCATGATTTGCAGACAGGTAATATTGCACCTTGGAGTCTAACTAGGTTAGAAAGTGTCTAAGTGTGCAAGGTGTCGTTGTGCATTAAATAGAATTATATTACGGAAAGTATAATGTCGATAATTGTCGATTATTGTTGTAAATAAATTATTATTTTATTAGTAGTATAGTTGTTAAATAAAGATTGTAAGAGGTTTTGTATTATTTAATATAATATTATTTGCAATAAATATTTAAATAAATTAAATAGTTGTAAGTTACTTTGTAATTAGTGATTTGCAACTAGATTAATAAAATAAATTAATATATAGTTGTACTATTGAAGATTGTTGTAATATTATAACTTTATTAAATGCAATATGCTTGGTTAGCTATTAAATAATTAATTGTTGCTAGAATTGTGTGTTAGTATTTAAAAAAGCAAATAGTAGACAAGGGTTTATATTCGGGCTTATTGAAGTATATCGGGGGTTATGGAAGAAGAAATCAGCATAGAAAGATTCAACTTGGAGGAAAAAAAAAGTCAGGAGAGTAGGGTTTATATTAGGGTTACTGAAGAAGAAATTGGTAGAAGAAGATTTGAAATTAGGGTTGTTGAAGCGGGCGGGGTTTTAAATTCAGTGTTATTTGGATGGCACTGGGAGATCTGGTCGTGTTGAATTCAGGCGGGTGTAGTAAGGAAGGGGATAGAGATAATAATAGTAGTGTTAATAATATGGCTGGTAATCAGATGGGTGCACGCATTACGTTTGAGGATGGGATTAGTAGCAGGAGACTATTGCAGGGCGATGTTATGGCTGTTACTTCTGCATCTGCTGGGGCTGCAGGGCCGGCGTCGACAGCCAGTACTAATACTAGCACTAGTATTGTGTATTTGCCTCAGACTGTGTATTTTAACGACCTCAGACACGATGCCTTTGAGGCTTGCACGCCATCTGGACCGTCTGAGAGCGGCTTAGTTTCCAAATGGCAAATGAAGGACCGGATGAAAACTGGGTGTGTTGCACTTGTTCTGTGTCTAAATATTGGTGTTGATCCTCCAGATGTTATCAAGATATCCCCATGTGCTCGGATGGAGTGCTGGATCGATCCATTTTCCATGGCACCTCCAAAAGCACTTGATGCTATAAGGAAGGCTTTGCAGTCTCAATATGAGCAGTGGCAACCACGGGCTCGATATAAGCTTCAGCTTGACCCTATTGTGGAAGAGGTAAAGAAGCTTTGTGGCCAATGCCGCAAGAATGCCAAATCAGAGCGGGTGCTTTTCCACTATAATGGACATGGAGTTCCAAAGCCCACAGCAAATGGAGAAATCTGGCTTTTCAACAAGAGTTATACGCAATACATCCCCTTGTCTGTTTATGAACTAGAATCATGACTTGGGACACCCTCAATTTATGTGTTTGATTGCTCTGCTGCTGGTATGATTGTAAATGCTTTTGTGGAGTGTCCAGAATGGGGCTCTGGGGGTTCTTCTGTATCTGCAATGAAGGACTGTATTTTACTTGCGGCTTGTGGAGCAGATGAGATTCTTCCTCAGAGTGCGGAATTTCCAGCTGACATTTTTACTTCATGTCTCACGACACCTATTAAAATTGCACTTCGATGGTTCTGTTCACGCTCATTTCTTCAAGATTCTCTTGATCCCAATCTTATTGACTAGATACCTGGCGGGCGAACAATACCAAGTAGTGGCAGTGGACGAGAATTTCATAAGGGTTTATCGTTTCAACTCTAGTCTGCAGAAACTCGTCATCGTTATTCCAGGTTAGTTGTGCTTTCTTGTATGCATTTCGTCAGATTGGCTTAGATTAACCCTAAGGAATGTTTATTTTCTTTACAATGTGTTTGAGTGCATGTGTGTATTAATAGTAGTACTATTGATATTCATGCTATTATCAGTATCATTGTTATAATTATAGTTATTATTATTATCATTGTTGTTATTATTACAATAATAATAATTATTATTATTTTTACTATTCTTATTATTAGGTCAAAACGGAAAGATGATGGTCAAATAACTAATTTAATAATAATGTTCTTGCTATTCCATTGTAGGGACGATTAGGTTTTATGGTAGGATAATTTGTTTAGTATTATGGCTTTCTTGAGCCAATTCAAGGAAAGGGTTTATCGAGGATTTAGTGAGCAACATGATTTGGAAGTTATGAATAATTAATTCATAAAGTTCTTGATTAGTGCAATAATTCTTTTAATGCTTCAACCGTATAATTGATCCATAATCCTTTTAGGTCTAGCTATTAGCATTCTCTATAAGTTCAATTTCTTATAACCTTGAAACGTTTAGAAATCTTTGGAGTATATGATAATCGAGTGCATGAGTACTAGGGAACTATGGAGAAATGGCATAGGATACTTCAATTATTGTTGTATGAGTTTTATACTATAGAAAGATTGGTATGATCTAATGAGCTATTTTAATAGATGGATTTAAATATTTATTGGTGACGAATCCATTGATGAATGTTTTGAAGTTATTATTATTATTATTATTATTATTATTATTATTATTATTATTCTTATTATTATTATTATTATTATTATTATTATTTCAAAAGTATAGTTGTTTGTTTTAAAGTCAAATGAAATTGGGTATTTAGAATAATGTTGTCATTATGCATTTAAAGAAAATTGTTGTGATTATATATATTATGGTTAATGAAATTTAATTTAGATTGACATCGGTTTGAATATGGTTTCTTCATTTGTTAAGATAATGGATTAAGGATTAGGTATATGATTATTGTATTGGAAATTTGATTTAAAGGTATTAGATAATTAGTTAGTGTGAATTGAAATTGTTTGAAATGGTCAAAGTATAAGTTGTCAAGGGTTCATTTCCAGAGGCCAGGGTTATTGTGTTTTGACTTCATGTAATGTGTTGATAAGTGTTCTAAGTTATTGAAGTCATGTCGCCTTTTGTCATGTATTAGGAATTTGGTTGGTATTGTGAAAGAATGTAAATATTCTAAATGCATCATGATGTGTAGAAAGGCTCTTCGTGAATGTTGTGATTGATTTATTTATTTGTTTGGGATGTTGTATTGGATTAGACAATGGGGAGACGTCGGTATTCATGAAAAAGTATTTTTCTTATGAGTTACTTCATTGGAAGTCATGGAAAATGTATTAAGAGTATGTCTTTGTAATTGAGATGATATGCAAGAAGGTGAATGCCTTGCATTATTACATGTCTATGTTCATATCAGAATAATGGTTATGCAAGATGGATTATGCCTTGCATGTTTCATGTATCATTGTCGTCATGATGATGTTTGCTATGTTTGTTGAGTAGGGTCTTCTAGATGCAGGTAGGGGAGTGGCTTTCAACGTGGGGCCGGTGCCCAAAGTGGCAGTCAGGATAACCCGTTGGAAGTAGATTAATCAAGTGATAACCTAAATAATGAATTTGGGGTTGGGTAGTTAGGCACACTAAACAAGATAAGTGGATGCCTCACTCATGGCTCAAGTGCTTGTTTAGGCTTGAGATGAGATGAGAAGGCCTGGAATGGCAAGATCAACTACCTTGTCCTCATGAAAGGTATGTTGATTCTGCATGAGCGTTGTATGGGGGCCGGGAGTCGGGAGAGGCTACCAGGACAACCCAAGATGGGGGCCGGGGCCTAGGAAGGCTTACCAGGACAACCCATGACAAGCCATGTGATGACACTTCTCCCTACTGCAGCCTAGCATTCCCTAGTTGTACTCTCCCCATTCGTTATGTGTTGCCTCTGGAAGTTCAATTAAGTTAAGTAGTGTTGTGTTGTTTATGTTATTGCCATGTGTGGTATTGGTGTTTGGTCATCCTTTGTTCTTGTTTGTCTTTTGTCTACCTAACTGTCATTGTTTGGGACCTCATGTTAACTCCTAGCTCGGGGGGTGGACCTTAGGGTTCCACATGGTCGGGTGGAAGAGCTATTTTATCCATTGGTTATCCTTTGTCAAGATCATATGCAGAAAAGATTTATTCCAGATGATTGTACTTGTACTAGTTGTTGAAGATATATGTGTAACCTTGTACCAGATTTGTGTAGCAGATCATTCATAATGTATGTGATTCTAATGCAGTCTACAAATGGCAAAGTAATGATGTATTTATATGAAAGCATTTCAGTTATGTATTTAATCTTGTAGATTGTATTACATTAATTGTCGACATGCAATGAGTATGAATCAGTTATTCAATTATGCTTTGGATTCAGACTAGTTACTGATGAATGTTAAGTTATGTTAGTTGGTTTGTAAAGTAATACAGCCTTGTATCCTTAGAGAATATGTTGTAGTCATTATTTGTTATCTTAAACATTAAAAAAAAAATGTTCCTATTCATGTAGCATAAATGTGTATTTCTTTGAGGGTACAAGGCGGGCGTTACAATTTGAGGTTTTGGGGGTTCTTATGTCGGTAACAAATAGGGTTTTTCATGTCGGCCAATAGAAATAAATAACTCCCTAGGCCTTTCTAAAATAATTAGTCATTTGAGGTTTTTGGGGTGTTTATGTCAGTTACAAAATAGGGTCTTTTATGCCGGCCAATAGAAAAAAAATAACTCGTGATGACCTTATAAAATAATAAAAGTCATTTGAGGTTTCAAGGGCACTTATGTCGGTTACAAAATAAGGTTTTTTATGTCAGCCAATAGAAGAAAATAACTCTTAGCGCCTTTATAAAATAATAAAATTTGTTTGAGGTTTTGGGGGTGCTTATGTCAGTTACAAAAGAGGGTTTTTTATGTCAACCAATAGAAAAAAATAGCTCTCAACACCATTATAAAATAATAACAGTCATTTGAGATTTTCAGGGCGCTTATATTGGTTACAAAATGGGATTTTTTATGTGGGCCAATAGAAAAAAATAACTCCCAATGCCTTTATTAAATAATAAAAGTCATTTGAGTTTTCAAGGGTCCTTATGTGGGTTACAAAATAGGGTTTTTTATGTCGGGCAATGGAAAAAAATAGCTCTCGGCGCCTTTATAAAAATATAAACGTTGTTTGAGGTTTTAGGGGCACTTATGTGGGTTACAAGAAATGGTTTTTTATGTCAACCAATAGAAAGAAATAGCTCTCGGTGCCTTTATAAATAATAAAAATCATTTGAGGTTTCAAGGGTGCTTATGTTGATTCCAAAATAGGGTTTTTTTATGTCGGCCAACCGAAAAAATTAATTCTTGGCACCTTTATAAAATAATAAAAGTCATTTTATGTTTCGGGGGTGATTATGTCGGTTACAAAATAGGGTTTTTTAGGTCGACCAATAGAAAAAAAAAACTCCCAATGACTTTATAAAATAATAAAGGTAATTGGACGTTTCGAGGGTGCTTGTGCAAGTTACAAAATAGGGTTTTTTATATTAGACAATAAAAAGACTCCCATTTCCTTTATTAAATAATAAGTAATTTGATGTTTTGGGGGTGCTTATGTCACTTAAAAAATAGGGTTTTTTATGTTAGCCAATAGAAAAAAATAACTCCCAGCACCTTTATAAAATAATATAAGTCGGTTGAGGTTTCGGGGGCATTTATGTTGGTTACAAAATAGGGTTTTTTATGTCAGTCAACAGAAAAAAATAACTCTTGGCACCTTTATAAAATAATAAAAGTTTTTTAAGGTTTCGGGGGTGCTTATGTTGGTTACAAATAGGGTTTTTTATGTTAGCCAATAGAAAAAAATTACTCCTGATGCCTTTATAAAATAATAAAAGTCATTTGATGTTTCGCGGTTGCTTATGTCAGTTACAAAATAGGGGTTTTTATGTCGGCCAATAGAAAAAAATAACTCCTAGCACCTTTATAAAATAATAATTTAAGTCATTTGAGGTTTTGGGGGTACTTATGTCAGTTACAAAATAGAGTTTTTTATGTTGGCCAATAGAAAAAAATTACTTCCCAGCGTGCTTATAAAATAATATAAGTGGTTTGAGATTTCGAGGGCCCTTATGTTTGTTACAAAATAGGGTTGTTTTTATGTCGACCAATAGAAAAAAATAACTCCTAGTGCCTTTATAAAAAATAAAAGTTATTTTATGTTTCGCTGGTGCTTATGTCGGTTACAAAATTGGGTTTTTATATGTCGGTCAATAGAAAAAAATAGCTCGCAGCTAGTTTATAAAATAATAAAAGTTGTTTGAATTTTTGGGGACACTTATGTCAGTTACAAATAGGGTTTTTTATATTGGCCAATAGAAAAAAAACTCCCAGGGCCTTTATAAAATAATAAAAGTCATTTGAGGTTTTGGGGATGCTAATGTCTATTAAAAAATAGGTTTTTTTATGTCAACCAATCGAAAAAAATATCTCCTGACGGCCTTATAAAATAATAAAAGTCATTTGAGGTTTTGAGGGCACTTATGTTCGTTACAAAATAGGGTTTCTTATGTCAGTAAATAGAAAAAATAATTTCAGACAGCTTTATAAAATAATAAAAGTCATTTGATGTTTCGGGGGCGCTTATATCAGTTACAAAATAGGGTTTTTTATATTGATGGATAGAAAAAATTACCTCCCAGCGCCTTTATAAAATAATAAAAGTCATTTGAGGTTTCAGGGGTGCTTATGTCAATTACAAAATAGGGTTTATTATATAGGCAAATAGAAAAAAAAATTGCTCCCGATGCCTTTATAAAATAATAAAAGTTTTTTGAGGTTTCAGGGGTGCTTATGTCGGTTACAAAATAGGGTTTTTTATGTCATCCAATAGAAAAAAAAATAGCTCCTGGTTCCTTTATAAATAATAAAATTATTTTGAGGTTTCCAGGGTGCTTATGTCAGTTACAAAATAGGGTTTTTATGTTAGTCAACAGAAAAAAATAGCTACCAGCGCCTTGATAAAATAATAAATTTTGTTTGAGGTTTCGGGGGCGCTTATGTTGATTAAAAAATAGGGTTTTCTATGTTGGCCAATAGAAAAGAATAACTCCTGACACCTTTATAAAATAATAAAAGTCATTCAAGGTTTCAGGGATGCTTATGTCGATTACAAAATGGCATTTTTTACGTTGGCCAATAGAAAAAAATATCTCTCAGTGCCTTTATAAAATAATAAAAGTCATTTGAGGTTTCAGGGGTTCATATGTTTGTTAAAAACTAGGATTTTTATGTCAGCCAATAGAAAAAAATAACTCCTAGCACCTTTATTAAATAATAAAAGTTGTTTGTGGTTTCGGGGGTGCTTATGTTAGTTACAAAATAGAGTTTTTTATGTTGGCCAATAGAAAAAACAAACATTCGGTGCCATTATAAAATAATAAAAGTCATTTGAGGTTTCGAGGATGCTTATGTCGGTTACAAAATAGTGTTTTTAATGTTGGCCAATAGAAAAAAATAATTCCTAGTTACAAAATAGGGTGTTTTAGGTGGGCCAATAGAAAAAAATAGCTCTCGGTGCCTTTCTAAAATAATAAAAGTTGTTTGAGGTTTCGAGGGTTCTTATGTTGGTTAGAAAAAGGGTTTTTTTATGTCGTCCAACACAAAAAATAACTCTTGACACCTTTATAAAATAATAAAAGTCGTTTGATGTTTCGTGGGCACTTATGATGGTTAAAAAATATATTTTTTAGGTCGGTCAATACAAAAAAAATAACTCTGAGCACCTTTATAAAATAATAAAAGTCAGAGGTTTTAAGAGTGGTTATGTCGATTACAACATAGGGGTTTTTATGTCGGCCAATAAAAAACTAACTCCTGGTGCCTTAATAAAATAATAAGTCATTTGAGGTTTTAGGAGCACTTATGTCACTTACAAAATAGGGTTTTTTACGTCGGCCAATACAAAAAATAACTCCTAGCACCTTTATAAAATAATAAAAGTCATTTGAGGTTTTGGGGGCACTTATGTCAGTCAATAGAAAAAAATATCTCCTAACTCCTTTATAAAATATTAAGAGTCGTTTGAGGTTTCGAGGGTTCTTATGTCAGTTACAAATAGGGTTTTTTATGTCAGCCAATAGAAAAAAATAACCACTGACGCCTTTATAAAATAATAAAAGTCATTTAAGGTTTTGGGGGTGCTTATGTCGGTTACAAGATAGGGTTTTTTATGTCAGGCAATAGAAAAAAATAACTCTTGGTACCCTTATATAATATTAAAAGTCATTTTAGGTTTCGGGGGGCACTTATGTCAGTTACAAATAGGGTTTTTCATGTCGGCCAATAGAAAAAAATAACTCTGGGGCCTTTATAAAATAATAAAATTTGTTTGAGGTTCTAGGGGTGCTAAAGTCAGTTA
Source organism: Cunninghamia lanceolata (assembly GCA_027924645.1). Taxonomy (NCBI): domain Eukaryota; kingdom Viridiplantae; phylum Streptophyta; class Pinopsida; order Cupressales; family Cupressaceae; genus Cunninghamia; species Cunninghamia lanceolata. The sequence continues at coordinate 29,854,228 of BSBN01000809.1, read as the reverse complement.
CAAAATAGGGTTTTTTATGTCAGCCAATTAGAAAAAAAACTCTCGTCGCCCTTATAAAATAATAAAAGTCATTTGAGGTTTTTGGGGTATTTATGTCAGTTACAAAATAGGGTTCTTTATGTCAGACAATACAAAAAAATAAGTCTCGTAAAATAATAAAAGTCATTTGAGGTTTCGGGGGCGCTTATGTCGGTTACGAAATAGGGTTTTTTTATGTCGGCTAATAGAAAAAAATAACTCCCTATTAAAAAATAGAGTTTTTTACATCAATTACAAAATAGGGTCTTTAAGGTCAGCCAATAGAAACAAATAGCTCCCGGTGCCTTTCTAAAATAATAAAAATCATTTGAGGTTTCGAGAGTGCTTATGTTGGTTAGAAAAAAGGTTTTTTTTATGTCGGCCAATAGAAAACAAATAACTCTTGGCAACTTTATAAAATAATAAAAGTCATTTGATGTTTTGGGGGCACTTACGTCAGTTACAAAATAGGGTCTTTTAGGTCAGCCAATAGAAAAAAAATCACTCCCAGTGCCCTTGTAAAATAATAAAATTCATTGGAGGTTTTGAGTGTGCTTATGTCAGTTACAAAATATTGTTTTTTATGTCATCCATTAAAAAAATAACTTCTGGTGCCTTTATAAAATAATAAGTCTTTTGAGGTTTTGGGGGTGCTTATGTCGCTTACAAAATATGGTTTTTTATGTCACCCAATAGAAAATATAACTCCTAGCACCTTTATAAAATAATAAAAGTCTTTTTAGGTTTTGAGGGTGTTTATGTCAGCTACAAAATAGGGTTTTTCATGTCGGTCAATAGAAAAAAATAACTCCGGGTGCCTTTATAAAATAATAAAATTCATTTGATGTTTTGAGGGCACTTTTGTCATGTACAAATAGGGTTTTTTATGTCATCAAATAGAAAAAAATAACTCCTGGCACCTTTAGAAAATAATAAAAGTCATTTGAGATTTTGGGGGTGCTTATGTCGGTTACAAAATAGGGTTTTTTATGTCCGCCAATAGAAAAAAACAACTCCCAGCACCCTTATAAAACAATAAAAGTTTTTTTAGGTTCCAGGGGAACTTAAGTTAGTTAAAAGATAGGGTTTTTTATGTCAGCCAATAGAAAAAAATAACTCTCAGTGCCTTTAAAAAATTATAAAAGTCATTGGGTGTTTTATGGGCACTTCTGTTGGTTACAAAATAGGGTCTTTATGTCGGTCAATAGAAAAAAATAGCTCCTGGTGATTTTATAAAATAATAAAAGTCATTTGACATTTTGGGGGCGCTTATGTCAGTTACAAATAGGGTTTTTCATGTCATCCAGTAGAAAAAAATAACTCCTGGGGCCTTTATAGAATCATAAAATTCATTTGAGGTTTTGGGGGTCCTTATGTTATTTACAAAATAGGGGTTTTTTTTATGTCAGCCAATAGACAAAAAACACTCCCGGTGCCATTATAAAATATTAAAATTCATTTGAGGTTTTAGGGGTGCTTATGTCAGTTACAAAATAGGGTTCCTTATGTCAGTCAATAGAAAAAAATAACTCTGGGCACCTTTATAAAATAATAAAAATTATTTAAGGTTTCGGGGGCGCTTATGTCATTTACAAAATAGGGTTTTTTATGTCGACAAATAGAAGAAAATAACTCTAGTGCCATTATAAAATAATAAAAGTCATATGAGGTTTTGGGGGTGCTTATATCGGTTACAAAATAGGGTTTTTTATTTCGGCCAATAGAAAAAAAAACTCCCAGTACCTTTATAAAATAATAAAAGTCATTTGAGTTTTTCAGGGTTTTTTATGTCAGCCAATAGACAAAAATAACTCCCAATGCCTTTACAAAATAATAAAAGTCATTGGAGGTTTCAAGGGTGCTTATCTCGGTTAAAAAATAGTGTTTTTTATGTCGACCAATTAAAAAGATAACTCCCAGCACCCTTATAAAATAATAAAAGTCATTTGAGGTTTCGGAGGCACCTATGTCGCTTACAAAATAGGGTTTTTTTATGTTAGCCAATAGAAAAAAATAACTCCCAGTGCCTTTATAAAATAATAAAATTTGTTTGAGGTTGCGGTAGCGCTTATGTCGTTTATAAAATAATAAAACTTGTTTGAGGTTTTAGAGGCGCTTATGTCAGTTACAAATAGGGTTTTCTATGTCTGTCGATAGAAAAAAAAACTCCCAGTGCCTTTATAAAATAATAATTGTCATTTAAGGTTTTGGGGGTGCTTATGTTAGTTACAAAATAGGGGTTTTTATGTTAGCCAATAGAAAAAAAATAACTCTCAATGCCCTTATAAAATAATAAAAGTCATTTCAAGTTTGGGGGCACTTATGTCAGTTACAAAATAGGGTTTTTTTGTGTCAGCCAATAGAAAAAAATAACTCCCGGTGCCTTTATAAAATAATAAAAGTTGTTTGATGTTTCAGGGGTGTTTATGTTAGTGAGAAAATAGGGTTTTTTATGTTGGTCAATATTAAAAACATAGCTCCCAATGCCTTTATAAAATAATAAAAGTCATTTGAGGTTTCAGGCGCACTTATGTCAGTTACAAATAGGGTTTTTTATGTTGGCCAATAGAAAAAAATAACTCTAGGGGCCTTTATAAAATAATAAAAGTCATTTGAGGTTTCAGTGCCAGTTATGTCAATTACAAAATAGGGTTTTTTATGTCAGCCAATAGAAAAAAATAACTCTCGGTGCCCTTATAAAATAATAAAAGTCATTTGAGGTTTCGGGGTCGCTTATGTCGGTTACAAAATATGATTTTTTATGTTGGCCAATAGAAAAAAGTAACTCTCGATGCCTTTATAAAAAATAAAGGTCATTTGAGGTTTTGGGGGTGCTTATGTCAGTTATAAAATAGAGTTTTTTATGTCAACCAATAGAAAAAAAAACTCTCAGCGCCATTATAAAATAATAAAAGTCATTTGAGGTTTTGAGGGCACTTATGTTCGTTACAAAATAGGTATTTTTATGTCGGCCAATAGAAAAGAATAGCTCTCTATGCCTTTATAAAATAATAAAAGTCATTTGAGGTTTCAGCGGCACTTATGTCGTTTAAAAATAGGGTTTTTTATGTCAGCCAATAGAAAAAAATAGCTCTCGGTGCCCTTATAAAATAACAAAAGTCCTTTTAGGTTTAAGGGGCATTTATGTCAGTTAAAATATAGGGTTTTTTTTAATATCAACCAATATAAAAAATAACTCCTGGTGCCTTTATAAAGCAATAAAAGTCATTTGATGTTTCGTGGGTACTTATGTCTGTTACAAAATAGGGTTTTTATATGTCTATCAATAGAAAAAAATAGCTCCTGACACATTTATAAACTAATAAAAGTTGTTTGAGGTTTCGGGGGTGATTATGTCAGTTACAAATAGGGTTTTCATAGGTTGGCCAATAGAAAAAAATAACTCCCGGGACCTTTATAAAATAATTAAATTCATTTGAGGTTTCAGGGGGCTTACGTCATTTACAAAATATGTTTTTTTATGTTGGCCAATAAAAAAAATAGTTGCCGACGCCTTTATAAAATAATAAAAGTTTATTTTAGGTTTCAAGGGTGCTTATGTCGGTTTCAAAATAGGATTTTTTATGTCACCCAATAGAAAAAAATTGCTTCCGGTGCCTTTATAAAATAATTAAAGTCATTTGAGGTTTCGAGGGTGCTTATGTCAGTTACAAACTAGGGTTTTTTATGTCAGCCAATAGAAAAAAATAGCTCCTGGCACCTTTATAAAATAATAAAAGTCGTTTGAGGTTTCTGGGGCTCTTATGTCGATTACAAAATAGGGTTTTTTTTATGTTGGCTAATAGAAAAAGTTATTTCTCGGAACCTTTATAAAATAATAAAATTCATTTGAGGTTTCGGGGGTGCTTATGTCGGTTACAAAATATGGTTTTCTATGTTAGCCAATAGAAAAAAAAATCCTCCCAGCACCTTTATAAAATAATAAAAGTCATTTGAGGTTTCATGGGTGCTTATTTCGGCTACAAAATAGGGTTTTTTATCTCGACCAATAGAAAAAAAATAGGTCCTAGCACCTTTATAAAATAATAAAAGTCATTTGAGGTTTCAAGGGCACTTATGTCAATTAAAAAATAGGGTTTTTATGTCGGCCAATAGGAAAAATAACTCCCAGTGCCTTTACAAAATAATAAAAGTCGTTTGACGTTTCGGGAGTGCTTATATCGGTTACAAAATAGGGTTCTTTGTGATAGTGAATAGAAAAAAACAACTCTCGTCACCATTATAAAATAATAAAAGTCATTTGAAGTTTCAAGGGCACTTATGTCGGTTACAAAATAGAGGTTTTTATGTTGGCTAATAGAAAAAAATAACTACCGGTGCCTTTATAAAATAATCAAAGTCATTTGAGGTTTCAGGGGCCCTTATGTCAACTTACAAAATAGGGTGCTTATGTTGGTTAGAAAAATGTGTTTTTTATGTCGATCTAGAACAGAAAAAAATAATTCTCACCACCGTTATAAAATAATAAAAGTCGTTTCATGTTTCAGGGGCACTAATGTCGATTACAAAATAGGGTCTTTTAGGTCAGCTAGTAGAAAAAGAATAACTCCCTGCACCTTTTTAAAATAATAGAAGTCATTGGAGGTTTCAAGAATGCTTATGTTGGTTACAAAATATGGTTTTTTATGTTAGCCAATAAAAAAATAACTCCAGGTACCTTTATAAAATAGTAAGTCATTTGAAGTTTCAGGGATGCTTATGTCACTTAAAAAATAGGGTTTTTTATGTCGGCCAATAGAAAGAAAAACTCCCAAAGCCTTTATAAAATAATAAAAGTCATTTGAGGTTTCGGGGACACTTATGTCAATTACAAAATAGGGATTTTTATGTCATTCAATAGAAGAAATTTTTTTTTTCCACCTTTATAAAATAATAAAAGTCATTTGAGGTTTTGGGGGCGCTTATGTGAGATACAAATATGGTTTTTTATGTCAGCCAATAGGAAAAATAACTTCTGGCACTTTTATAAAATAACAAAAGTTGTTTAAGGTTTCGAGGGTGCTTATGTCAATTACAAAATAGTGTTTTTTATGTCATCCAATAAAAAATAACTCCCAGTGCCCTTATAAAATAATAAAAGTCATTTGAGGTTTTGGGGGCGCTTATATCAGTTACAATATAGGGTTTTTTTATGTCGGCCAATAGAAAAAAATAACTTCGGGCATGTTTATAAAATAATAAAAGTTGTTTGATGTTTCAGGGGTGCTTATGTCATTTACAAAATAGCAGTTTTTATGTTTGTCAATAGAAAAAAAATAGCTCCTAGTGCCTTTATAAGATAATAATAGTTATTTAAGGTTTCAAGGGTGCTTATGTCAGTTACAAATAGGGTTTTTTGAGTCAGCCAATAGAAAAAAATAACTCCCTGGGCCTTTCTAAAATAATTAATAGTCGTTTTACGTTTTGGTGGTGCTTATGTCAGTTACAAAATAGGGTTTTTTATGTCAGCCAATAGAAAAAAATAACTCTAGACACCCTTATAAAATAATAAAAGTCATTTGAGGTTTCAGGGGCGCTTATGTCAATTACAAAATAGGATTTTTTATGTTAGCCAATAGAAAAAAATAACTCTCAGCGCCTCTATAAAATATTAAAATTCATTTGAGGTTTGGGTGGCGCTTATGTCGATTACAAAATAGGGTTTTTTATGTCGGACAATAGAAAAAAATAAATCTCAGTGCCATTATAAAATAATAAAAGTCATTTGAGGTTTCGGGGGTGCTTATATTTGTTACAAAATAGGGTTTTTTATGTCGGCCAATAGAAAAAAATAACTCTCTATGTCTTTATAAAATAATAAAAGTGATTTGAGTTTTCGAGGGCGCTTATGTCAGTTACAAAATATGGTTTTTCATGTCGGCCAATAGAAAATAAAATAAATCTCAGCATCTTTATAAAAAAATAAAAGTTGTTTTAGGTTTCAGGGGAACTTATATCAGTTACAAAATAGGGTTTTTTATGTCAGCCAATAGAAAAAAATAGCTTCTGGCACCTTTATAAAATTATAAAACTCATTTGAGGTTTTGAAGGTGCTTATGTTGATTACAAAAAAAAGGTTTTTTATGTCGGCCAACCAAAAAAAATAACTCCCGGCACCTTTAGAAAATAATAAAAGTCATTTGATGATTCAAGGTTGATTATGTTGACCAATAGGCTTTTTTAGGTTCACCAATAGAAAAAAATAACTCATAAAATAATAAAATTCATTGGATGTTTCGACGATGCTTGGGTCAGTTACAAAATGGAATTTGTTTACATCTGCCAATAAAAAAAATAACTCCCAGTTCCTTTATAAAATAATAAGTCATTTGAGGTTTCGGGTGCGCTTATGTCTCTTAAAAAATAGCATTTTTAATGTCGGCCAATAGAAAATAATAACTCCCAGGGCCTTTATAAAATAATAAAAGTCATTTGAGGTTTCAGGGGCATTTATGTCGGTTAAAAAATAGGGTTTTTTATGTCAGTCAATAGAAAAAAATAACTGCCGGTGCCTTTATAAAATAATAAAAGTTGTTTGAGGTTTCGGAGGCGCATGTGTCAGTTACAAAGAGGGTTTTCTGTGTCAGACAATAGAAAAAAATAACTCTTGACGCCTTTATAAAATAATAAAAGTTGATTGAGGTTTCATGGGTGCTTATGTCGGTTACAAAATAGGTTTTTTTATGTCAACCAATAGAAAAAAATAACTCCTGGCACCTTTAAAAAATAATAATTTAAGTCATTTGAGGTTTCAGGGTTATTTATGTCAGTTACAAAATAGGGTTTTTTATGTCAGCCAATAGAAAAAAAGTAGCTCTCGATGTGCTTATAAAATAATAAAAGTCCTTTGAGGTTTCAGGGCACTTATGTCAATTACAAAATAGGGTTGTTTTTATGTTGGCTAGTAGAAAAAAATTACTCTCGGTGCCTTTATAAAGTAATAAAATTCGTTTGATGTTTTGCAGGTGCTTATGTTGGTTACAAAATAGGGTTTTTATATGTCGGTCAATAGAAAAAAAATAGCTCCCGATGCCTTTCTAAACTAATAAAAGTTGTTTGAGATTTTGGGGGTGCTTATATTGGTTACAAATAGGGTTTTTTTATGTCAGCCAATAGAAAAAAATAACTCCCATGGCCTTTATAACATAATAAAAATCATTTGAGGTCTTGGGGACACTTATTTCATTTACAAAATAGGGTTTTTTATGTCGACCAATAGGAAAATATATCTCCCATTGCCCTTATAAAATAATAAAAGTCATTTGAGGTTTTGGGGGCGCTTATGTCAGTTACAAAATAGGGTTTTATATGTTGGTGAATAGAAAAAAATAACTCCCAACGGCTTTATCAAATAATAAAAGTCGATTGATGTTTTGGGGGCACTTATGTCAGTTACAAAATAGGGCTTTTTATATTGGCCAATAGAAAAAAATACCTCCTAGCACTTTTTAAAATAAGAAAAGTCATTTGAGGTTTCCGGGGTGCTTATGTCAATTACAAAATAGGGATTTTAATATAGGCCAATAGAAAAAAAATTTCTCCGGGTGCCTTTATAAAATAATAAAAGTTGTTTGAGATTTCAGGGGTGCTTATGTCGCTTACAAAATAGAGTTTTTTATGTCGACCAATAGAAAAAATTATCTCCCAGTGCCTTTATAAAATAATAAAAGTCATTAAAGGTTTCGGGGGTGCTTATGTCGGTTAAAAAATAGGGTTTTTATGTCAGCCAATAGAAAAAAAATAACTCTCAGTGCCTTTATAAAATAATAAAAGTTGTTTGAGGTTTCGGGGGTGCTTATGTCAATTACAAAATAGAGTTTTTTATGTTGGCCAATAGAAAAACTAACTCTCAGTTAGAAAATAGGTTTTTTTATGTCGGCCAATAGAAAAAATAACTCCTAGTTACAAAATAGAGTTTTTTATGTCGCTTACAAAATAGGGTTTTTTAGGTCAACCAATAGAAAAAAATAGCTCCCAGTCCCTTTCTAAAATAATAAAAGTTGTTTGATGTTTCACGGGCACTTATATTAGTTACAAAATAGGGGTTTTTATGTCATCCAATAGAAAAATAACTCCTAGTGCCTTTACAAAATAATAAAAGTCATTTGAGGTTTTGGGGGCACTTATGTCACTTACAAAATAGGGTTTTTTATCTCGGCCCAATTAAAAAAAAAAACACATAGCACCTTTATAAATTAATAAAAGTCGTTTGTGGTTTTGGGGGTGCTTATGTCAGTTACAAAATAGGGTTTTTTATGTTGATCAATAGAAAAAAATAACTCTTGATGCCTTTATAAAATAATAAAAGTCATTTTAGGTTTTGAGGGCACTTATGTTGGTTACAAAATAGGGTTTTTTATGTTGGCCAATAGAAAAAAAAATTTTGGTCCCCTTATAAAATTAATAAAAGTCATTTCAAGTTTCAGGGGTGCTTATGTCAGTTACAAAATAGGGTTTTTTTTATGTCGACCAATAGAGAAAAAAGAACTCTCGACACCCTTATAAAATAATAAAAGTCATTTGAGGTTTTGGGGGCACCTATGTCGGTTACAAAATTGGGGTTTTCATGTCATCCAATAGAAAAAAACTAGCTCCTAACGCCTTTAAAAAATAATAAAACTTGTTTGAGGTTTCGGGATGCATATGTCAGTTACAAATAGGGTTTTTCATGTCGGCCAATATAAAAAAATAACTACAGGGGCCTTTAGAAAATAATAAAATTCATTTGAGGTTTTAGGGGTGCTTATGTCAGTTACAAAATAGGGTTTTTTATGTCAGCCAATAGAAAAAAAATAACTCCAGGCACCCTTATAAAATAAAAAAGTCATTGAAGTTCTGGGGGCACTTATGTCAGTTACAAAATAACATTTTTTATGGCAGCCAATAGAAAAAAATAACTCTCAGTGCCTTTATAAAATAATAAAAGTCATTTGAGGTTTTAGTGGGACTTATGTCACATACAAAATATGGTTTTTTATTTCAGCCATTAGAAAAAAATAACTCTCGGTGCCTTTAGAAAATAATAAAAGTCATTTGAGGTTTTGGGGGCGCTTATATCGGTTACAAAATAGGGTTTTTTATGTTGGCCAATAGAAGAAAATAATTCTTAGTGCCTTTATAAAATAACAAAAGGCATTTGAGTTTTCGAGGGTGCTGATATTGGTTACAAAATAGGGTTTTTTATGTCAGCCAATAGAAAAATATAGGTCTCCACACCTTTATAAAATAATAAAAGTCGTTTGAATTTTTAGGGGCACTTATGTCAGTTACAAAATAGGGTTTTTTATGTCGGCCAATAGCAAAAAAAAGCTCCCCGTGCCTTGATAAAATAATAAAAGTCATTTGAGGTTTCAAGGGTGCTTATGTTGGTTACAAAAAAGGATTTTTTATGTCGGCCAATAGAAAAAAATAACTCCCAGTACCTTTATAAAATAATAAAAGTCATTTGACGTTTTGAGGATGCTTATGTTAGTTACAAAATAGGGTTTTTTAGGTCAACCAATAGAAAAAAATAACTTTCGGCACCTTTATAAAATAATAAAAGTCATTTGAGGTTTCACGGTGACTTATGTCACTTACAAAAGAGGGATTTTTATGTTGGCCCAAAAAAAAAAAAAAATCCCAACACCTTTATAAAATAATAAATGTCATTTGAGGTTTTGGGAACACTTATGTTGGTCACAAAATAGGGTTTTTTATGTCAGTCAATAGAAAAAAATAACTCCCAGCCCCTTTATAAAATAATAAAAGTCGTATGAGGTTTTGGGGGCACTTATGTCGGTTACAAGTAGGGTTTTTTATGTCAGCCAATAGAAAAAAATAACTCCTAGTGCCTTTATAAAATAATAAAAACTCGTTTGAGGTTTCAGGGTTTCTTATGTCAGTTACAAAAATATGGTTTTTTATGTCGGCCAATAGAAAAAAAATTACTCCCGGCACCCTTAAAAAATAATAAAAGTCATTTGAGGTTTTGGGGGTGCTTATGCCAGTTACAAAATAGGGTTATTTTATGTCAGTCAATAGAAAAAAATAACTCCCGGTGCCTTTATAAAATAATAAAAGTCCCTTGATGTTTCAGGAGCGCTTATGTCGGTTAAAAAAAAGATTTTTTATATCGGTCAATAGAAATAAATAACTCCATGTGCCTTTATAAAATAATAAAAGTTGATTGAGGTTTTGGGGGCCCTTATGTCAGTTACAAATAGGGTTTTTTATGTCAGCCAATAGAAAAAACTAACTCTTGAGGCTTTTATAAAATAATAAAAATTCTTTGAGGTTTTTGGGGCACTTATGTCAATTAAAAAATAGGGTTTTTTATGTCAGCCAATAGAAAAAAATAACTCCTGGCACCCTTATAAAATAATAAAAGTCGTTTGAGGTTTTTTATGTCATGTAATAAATAAAAATTACTCTCGGTACACCTATAAAATAATAAAAGTTGTTTGAGGTTTTGCGGGTGCTTATGTTGGTTACAAAAAAGGCTTTTTTATGTTGGCCAATAGAAGAAAAAATAGCTCCCAGTACCTTTATAAAAAAAATAGAAGTCGTTTGAGGTTTTGGGGCACTTATGTTAGTTACAAAAGAGGGTTTTTTATGTGAACCAATAGAAAAAAATAGCTCCTAGCACCTTTATAAAATAATAAAAGTCATTGAAGGTTTTGGGGGCACTTATGTTAGTTACAAAATAGGGTTTTTATGTCGGTTAATAGAAAAAAATATCTCCCGGTGCCTTTATAAAATAATAAAAGTCCTTTTGTGTTCTGGAGCACTTATGTTGGTTACAAATAGGGTTTTTTATGTAAGCCAATAGAAAAAATAACTCTTGGAGCCTTTATAAAATAATAAAAGTGGTTTGAGGTTTTAGGGGTACTTATGTCAGTTACAAAATATAGTTTTTTATGTCGGCGAATAGAAAATAAATAAACTCTGGCATCCTTATAAAATAATAAAAGTCATTTGAGGTTTTTGGGGTGCTTATGTCGGTTAAAAAATAGGGTTTTTATGTCGGGCAATAGAAAAAATAACTCCTAATACATTTATAAAATAATAAAAGTTGTTTAATGTTTCGGGGGCCCTTATGTTGTTTACAAAATAGTATTTTTTATTGCGGCCAATAGAAAAGAAAGTAGCTCCTGGCACCTTTATATAATAATAAAAGTCATTTGAGGTTTCAGGGACACTTATGTCAGTAACAAAATAGGCTTTTTTATATCAAGCAATACGAAAAAATTGCTCCCGTTGCCTTTATAAAATAATAGGAGTTGTTTGAGGTTTCAGGGGTCCTTATGTCAGCTACAAAATAGGGTTTTTTTATGTCAGTCAATAGAAAAAATATATATCCCGAAGCCTTTATAAAATAATAAAAGTCATTTGAGGTTTCGGGACGCTTATGTCGGTTACAAAATAGGGTTTTTTATGTGGACTAATAGAAAAAAAGAGCTCTCGGTACCTTTATAAAATAATAAGTCATTTTAGGTTTCGGGGGTGCTTATGTTGGTTACAAAAAGTGTTTTTGTGTCCGCCAATAGAAAAAAATAACTCTCGATGCCTTTATAAAATAATAAAACTCATTTGTGTTTTCAAGGGTGCTTATGTCGGTTACAAAATAACATTTTTTATGTTGCCCAATAGAAAAAAATAGCTCCCGGCACCTTTATAAAATAGTAAAAGTCATTTGAGGTTTCGGGGGCACTTATGTTAGTTACAAAATAAGGTTTTTTATGTCAGCTAATAGAAAAAAAATAGCCCCCAGCACCTTTATGAAATAATAAAAGTCATTTGAGGTTTCGAGGATTCTTATGTTGGTTACAAAAAAAAGATTTGTTATGTCGGCCAATAGTAAAAAATAACTCTCGGCACCTTTTTAAATTAATAAAAGTCAATTGATGTTTCGGGGGCACTTATGTTGGTTAAAAAATAAGGTTTGTTATGTCATCCAATGGATAAAAAATAACTCTCACCGCCCTTATAAAATAATAAAAATCATTTGAGGTTTCGTGGTGCTTATGTCTATTACAAAATAGAGTTTTTTATATTGGCCAATAGAAAAAAAATACTCTCGGCTCCTTTATAAATAATAAAAGTCATTTGAGGTTTTGGGGGCCCTTATGTCAGTTACAAAATAGGGGTTTTTATGTTAGCCAATAGAAAAAATTAATTCATGGTTCCATTATAAAATAATAAAAGTCATTTGAGGATTCAGGAGCACTTATTTCAGTTACAAAATAGGGTTTTTTATGTCAGCTAATAGAAAAAAATAACTCCTGGTGCCTTTATAAAATAATAAAAGCCATTTGAGGTTTCAGGGGCACTTATGTTAGCTAAAAAATATGGTTTTTTATGTCGGCCAATAGAAAAAAAAGCTCTTGGCACCTTTATAAAATAATAAAAGTCATTTGAGGTTTTGGGGGCACTTATGTCGGTTACAAAATAGGGTTTTTTATGTCGTCCAATAGAAAAAAATAACTCTCGGTGCCATTATAAAATAATAAAAGTCATTTGAGGTTTTGGGGGCACTTATGTCAGTTACAAAATAGGGTTTTTTATCTCAGCCAATAGGAAAAAATAACTCCTAGTGCCTTTCTAAAATAATCAGTCATTTGAGGTTTCAGGGGTGCTTATGTTAGTTACAAAATAGGGTTTTTTATGTCGGTCAATAGAAAAATATAGCTCTCGGTGCCTTTATAAAATAATAAAAGTCATTTGAGGTTTTGGGGGCACTTATGTTGGTTACAAAATAGGGTTTTCTATGTCAGCCAATAGAAAAAAATTTGCTCCCGGTGCCTTTCTAAAATAATAAAAGCAATTTGAGGTTTCAAGGGTGCTTCTGGTGGTTACAAAAAATGGTTTTTTATGTTAGCCAACAAAAAGACAAAAAAACTCACCACCTTTGTAAAATAATAAAAGTCGTTTGAAGTTTTAGGGGCGCTTATGTCATTTACAAAATAGGGTCTTTTAGGTCAGCCAATAGAAAAAAATAACTCTGAGCGCCTTTATAAAATAATAAAATTTGTTGGAGGTTTTGAGGGTACTTATGTCGGTTACAAAATAGGGGTTTTTATGTTGACTAATAAAAATAATAATTCCCAGTGCCTTTATAAAATAATAAGTCATTTGAGGTTTTGGGGGTGCTTATGTCACTTAGAAAATAGGGTTTTTTATGTCGGGCAATAGAAAAAAATAACTCCCAGTGCCTTTATCAAAGAATAAAAGTCATTTGAGGCTTTTGGGGCACTTATGTCAGTTACAAAATAGGGATTTTTATCTCAGTCAATAGAAAAAAAAACTGTCAGTGCATTTATAAAATAATAAAAGTTGTTTGAAGTTTCGGGGTGCTACGTCAGTTACAAATAGGGTTTTTTATTTTGGCCAATAGAAAAAAATAACTCCTAGCACCTTTATAAATAAATAAAAGTCATTTGAGGTTTCGGGGGTGCTTATGTAATTTACAAAATAGATTTTTTATGTCAAACAATAGAAAAAAATAGCTCCTAGCACCTATATAAAATAATAAAAGTTGTTTGAGGTTTGAGGGGTGCTTATGTCGATTAAAAAATAGGGTTTTTATGTTGGCCAATAGAAAAAAAATAACTCCTGGTGCCTTTATAAAATCATAAAATTCGTTTGATGTTTCGGGGGCTCTTATGTCAGCTACAAAATAGGGTTTTTATGTTAGTCAATAGGAAAAAAATAGCTCCCAATGCCTTTATAAAATAATAAATGTTGTTTGAGGTTTTGAGGGCGCTTATGTCAGTTACAAATAGGGTTTTTTATGTCAGCCAATAGAAAAAAAATAACTCCCGATGCCCTTAAAAAATAATAAAAATCATTTGAGGTTTTGGGGGTGCTTGTGTCTGTTACAAAATAGGGTTCTTTATGTCAGCCAATAGAAAAATATAACTCTCGGTGTCTTTATAAAATAATAAAAGTCATTTGAGGTTTCAAGGGTGCTTATATCGGTTACAAAATAGGATTTTTTATGTCAGCCAATAGGAAAAAATAACTCTCAGTGCCTTTATAAAATAATAAAAGTCATTTTTGTTTTCAAGGGCGCTTATGTCGGTTACAAAATAACATTTTTATGTCAGCCAATAGAAAAAAAATAGCTCTCCGTGCCTTTATAAAATAATAAAAGTCATTTGAGGTTTTGGGGGCACTTATGTTAGTTACAAATTAGGGTTTTTTATGTCGGCCAATAGAAAAAAAAATAGCTCCCAGCACCTTTATAAAATAATAAAAGTCATTTGAGGTTTCGAGGATTCTTATGTTAGTTACAAAAAAATGGGTTGTTATGTTGGCCAACAGAAAAAAATAATTCTCAACACCTTTATAAAATAATAAAAGTCATTTGATGTTTCGGGGCCACTTATGTAGGTTAAAAAATAGGGTTTGTTATGTCATCTAATAGATAAAAAAATAACTCCCAACACCCTTATAAAATAATAAAAGTCTTTTGAGGTTTCAGGGGTGCTTATCTCGGTTAGAAAATAGATTTTTTTATATCGGCCAATAGAAAAAAAATACTCTCAGTTCCTTTATAAATAATAAAAGTCTCTAGAAAATATGAACCTACTGAATAATGAAAAAGAGAGATTGATAGACATCCTTAACAACAGGAAGGTATCCCTCAAAGGAAGCTCAGATAGACTCGTTTGGGATGGGACCAAATTAGGAAACTATAAAACTAAGGATGGTTATAAAATTTTAGTCAAACAATAGCTCAGACCAAAATCAGAGATCCCACTGAGACTATATTGGGATAAGAACTGTCTTCCAAAAGATGGGATGTTTGCATGGTTGGCCTTACAGAAGATGGGTTTTGAAGGGCCTAGCAGATGTCCCCTTTGTGAAAATAAGCAACAAACCGCAGATCATATTCTTCTCGACTGCCAATTTTCTAATAAATGTTGATACTGGCTAAGCAATAAGATGGGATGGATTACAGCCCTTCCCAATAAGATATTAAACCTATTCCACTGTTGGCCTAATATGCACAAACAAAGCATTTACCATATGTTATGGACAATTACCCCGTCAATTATGATATGGGAAATTTGGAAAGAAAGGAATAGAAGGATATTCAAAGAAAGAAAACTATCTTTTGAACAACTTATTAGTAAAATTGAAGCCATTATCATAGAAATTATCAATAGCAGGGTGCTTAGTAACCCTAAAAAAGATACCTCAATGTCTCATTAGGATGAAAATATGCACAGTAAGTGGATAGGATTAAAATTGCCCTCCTTTGTGGGACCAGGCAGCCTTAACACCACTAACAAGAGACAAGAATGTAAGTGGCAACCTCTTAAAGAAGGTTGGTTCAAGCTTAATTTTAATGGGGCATCTAGGGGCAACCCGGGAGCAGCAGGTATAGGCTGTATAATTCATGACCCTCAGGAGACAGTAATCACAACCTTAGTGAAACCTTTAGGAGAAGCATCAAACAATATAGTAGAACTAACTACTCTGATTGAAGGTCTGAAAATCTGCAAAGACCAAAAAATTGAAAAAGTCAAAGTTGAAGGAGACTCAACAATTATCATTAATTCCTTACGTAAAGGGAGCATGCCTAATTGGAGACTAAATTCCCTTCTAACTATTGCCCTAGACCTCACTACTTCTTTTATAAGGTGCACATTTAACCATATATATAGGGAAGGTAATAGAGAATTTGACTCCTTGGCCAATAAAGGGGCTGATGGCATATGTCTTTCTACTAAAGGCTAACCATAAAGAAGGATTTTTTAAACTCCTTCTGAAAATCTGTAGGAGGGATGTTCACTTGGCTATTTAATACTTCTTACAGTCTCATTAGACGATTATACCTTTATGTAACCATTAAGTTTTCCACTAGTTTAAACACATATTCGTACTAATTTTGAGTCCCCATAGAGTCTGAGTCTTAGGATAGCATTGGAGAAGGTAAGAATGATAGAGATGTAATTAGATTCCTTTTATCAGATGTAGATCACCTCAAATTAAAGAGATGAACACATAGCATGTTACACAAACCCTCTCTTTATACTTGTTCTTCGGCTTGTATATTGAAATATGCAAAGCATCTTGTATATCGGCTTGTAAATTGTAATATACAAAGCATCTTGTATACTAGTTTGCACTTTGAAGATATACATTGTTTTTTACACAAGCATTTATTTTAGCTTGTTTATCAAAGATCTATTGATTATGCAAGTGGTGGAGCCCGCATTACTATTTTTACAAGGCTAATATATCATCTTGTTTATTGGCTTGTATATCAAAGAGATACAATGTTATTTATACAAGCATCTTGTATTATCGACATGTATAATGAAGACATACATTGTTTGTTACACTTGTCAATATACAAAGTTTCTTGTTTATCGGCTTGTATATCGCAAATATTGTATAGCGGTGAAAATAGATAAAAAATATGGACGATTGTTGTGGTTGAACCTATTGAACTTATTGAACTAATGAACCTCTTTCACCTTTGGAATCGGGTGAACCCTTTGAACCAAATGAACCCATTGAACTGTTGAACTGGTTCAACCATTGGCTCAACCATCGGCCAAACATATTACTATCAGCCTTCTCAAAAATTCTCTCACCGAAGTACTGTTTACTCTGATGACTTTACTTTTGACTCCTTTGAACATTTCACTGTGACATATATCCGTCGGCCCAACTTTAATCTGGACTCCTAATATCACATCTCATGCTAATATGCTTAACACTAGCTTCGCCTTCGGCAAGACTACCTCTATCGGTACTGTCTCCATACCTTCCACCAATTCGCCTATAACTAACCCATTGGTGACACTTAATGTTTGTTACCCTGATCAGTGAGAATGCATGTTGTCAACTCAACACAACTTCATTCACCTGATGGCTCTTCTCACACCAACGTATACAACTTCGCATATACATTACTTAACTTTCTATTGCCAGTTCTCCCCACCATTATTACCAGTCACTCCTTGTATCATTTGACATGTACATTCACTCATACAATCTCTGACATTCAATTGTAGGATACACATGAAATGCTCTCACATACAAACTTATAGAAATGTATATACAATGCACGAATCAAACAACAATAACTTCCTTTTCAAATTCGGTCTGTATCTCTTATTTGCATATCGGCTTGTATATCGTTATAGGCATTTGGTGGAACCCACATCTTTTCTATTGGTAAGATACATACTATCAGCAAGTTCAAAATCTATTATACCGATATGCCATTACACATCAACTGTTGTATATGTAAGACAAGACTTGGTATCACCGGTTCCCCTTACCACTTCTACCAATCACTCCTTGCATCTGGCGCTTGTATATTCTCAATGTACATTCACAATTTACATTCTCAATGTGCATTCTAAAGGTGCATTCTTAATATGCATTCAAGATATGCATTTGGTGGGGCTGACCACTGACCTTCTTGGTATGCCAATACACCATCAGCCAAACTTCCAATATTAGAAGCTTTCAACCTTCTCTCTCTGACACCTCCAGTCTTCCCGATGTACCTTCTCAATGTATATCCACAACATACAACCGTGACATACAATTGCGAGATAGACATGAATTATGTTTAGAGACAACTGGGATATACACACACAATGTTCATGACATACAATTGTAGTATACTCATAAAATGCATATTTGGATCTGACGCTGATAACCTCCTTTGCGACTCTTGTATCGAACAAATGACATAAAAAACCTCCAAAATCTACATAACAGAAAGATAATCTACTCCTAAAGAAGTCATTCCACTGATTTAGAAGAAATCTCCATCAGTGGAATGCTTTCAATCTACATTCCCGTGATACACCCAAACAGTAATTCTTTATTTCTTCTACTCCAGAATATACATACAATCTTTTGTCTCTCTATTCCTCTCTGTCTGTTTTCAACAAACATAGACCCAACTTTTCAAAGACTCTTGCTGGTAGTTACATACGGTTGAAGGTGAACCACCTCTGTCGTTTAGTTACAATTCTTTATCAGTTCGGTTACAATTCTTAATGACACGTATGCCATTACTCGGCCAACTAAGATTCAATATGGCACTAAGGTCCTTACAATATGACATTTGGACAAAACCAAAATGCCTAATGTCTCGAGGTACTCCTGCACCACTTGTGCAATGGATCAACCAACCAAAATGGGATGTGCCTCATAATCCAGATTTTAGTTAACACCGAAACAAGTCTGTTTGTTTAATTTTGATAAGCATGGCAACAATCAAGTATTTTCTCTGCTCAAGCAAAGATTTTTTAAGAACTAACAGATGTTTGTAGAAGAATGAATGTTATGATTTTGTATAGCTAACATGTGAAAAGAAGTGGTAGCTTTATGTGGTTTTAGGTTAGACAGGAGCAAGATAGAAGATGCCCCTTTAATGTTATAAGCCATGGAGGTCTTCCTAGGAGTTGAAGTGCCCAAAGACATATAGAAAGAGGATATCAAAAGAAAGGCCATGTATAAGGGCAATATCTGTATTTGTATATCAGCAATTGTATAAGAAAATATGTTTCCTTGAAGGGCTTGACCCTATATAAATAAATAGTATGTACTGGACTGCTAAAGTCCCAGGCTAGACTAAAGGTTTTCTTCACTCTATTCTTTTCTACCGGTGCTCACACTAAACAGAGTTGTATTTTTCAAACTAATTTTATATATTAATTGCTTTGGCCTTTTACCAATAAAAATAAATAAAAGTTGTTCAAGGTTTTGGGGGCACTTATGTCAGTTACAAAATAGGAGTTTTTATGTCGGCCAACAGAAAAAACTAATTGACGATGCCATTATAAAATAATAAAAGTCATTTGAGGTTTCGGGGGCACTTATTTTAGTTACAAAATAGGGTTTTTAATGTCAGGCAATAGAAAAAAATAACTCTTAGTGCCTTTATAAAATAATAAAAGTCATTTGAGGTTTCGGGGGCACTTATGTCAATTAAAAAATAGGGTTTTTTATGTCGGCCAATAGAAAAAAAAAGCTCTCGGCACCTTTATAAAATAATAAAAGTCATTTGAGGTTTCGGGGGCACTTATGTCAGTTACAAAATAGGGTTTTTTATGTCAGCCAATAGAAAAAAATAACTCTCAGCACCATTATAAAATAATAAAAGTCATTTGAGGTTTTGGGGGTGCTTATGTCGGTTACAAAATAGGGTTTTTTATATCGGCCAATAGGAAAAAATAACTCCCAATGCCTTTATAAAATAATCAGTCATTTGAGGTTTCAGGGGCACTTATGTTGGTTATAAAATAGGGTTTTTTATGTCGGCCAACAGAAAAAAATAGATCTTAGTGCCTTTCTAAAATAATAAAAGTCATTTAAGGTTTTAGGGGCACTTATGTTGGTTACAAAATAGGGTTTTTTATGTCAGCCAATAGAAAACAAATAGCTCCCAGTGCCTTTCTAAAATAATAAAATTAATTTGAGGTTTCATGGGTGCTTATGTTGGATACAAAAAAGGGTTTTTTATGTTGGCCAATAGAAAAAAAAAATAAAAAAAACTCTCGGCACCTTGATAAAATAATAAAAGTCATTTGATGTTTCAGGGGCACTTATGTTGGTTATAACATAGGGTCTTTTACGTTAGCCAATAGAAAAAAATAACTCCCAGCACCTTTATAAAATAATAAAAGTTGTTGGAGGTTTTGAGGATGCTTATGTCGGTTACAAAATAGGGTTTTTTATGTCAGCCAATAAAAAAAATAACTCCTGGTGCCTTTATAAAATAATAAGTCATTTGAGGTTTTGGGAGTGCTTATGTCACTTACAAAATAAGGTTTTTTATCATGGCCAATAGAAGAAAATAACTCCCAATGTCTTTATAAAATAATAAAAGTCATTTGAGGCTTTGGGGGCACTTATGCCAGTTACAAAATAGGGTTTTTTATGTCAGTCAATAGAAAAAAATAACTCTCGATGTCTTTATAAAATAATAAAAGTCGTTTGAGGTTTTGGGGCTGCTTATGTCAGTTACAAATAGGGTTTTTTATGTCAGCGAATAGAAAAAAATAACTCCTGGCACCTTTATAAATTAATAAAAGTCATTTGAGGTTTCGAGGGTGCTTATGTAAGTTACAAAATAGAGTTTTTATGTTGGACAATAGAAAAAAATAGCTCCCAGCATGTATACAAAATAATAAAAGTTGTTTGAGGTTTCAGGGGTGCTTATGTCAATTAAAAAATAGGGTTTTTATGTCAGCCAATAGAAAAAAATAACTCCCAGTGCCTTTATAAAATAATAAAAGTCATTTGATGTTTCAGGGGCACTTATGTCGGTTACAAAATAGGGTTCTTATGTTAGTCAATAGAAAAAAATAGCTCCCGATGCCTTTAGAAAATAATAGAAGTTGTTTGAGGTTCCGGGGGCGCTTATGTCAGTTACAAATAGGGTTTTTTATGTCGACCAATAGAAAAAAAATAAGTCCCAACGCCCTTATAAAATAATAAAAGTTATTTGAGGTTTTGAAGCCACTTATGTCAGTTACAAAATAACTCTCAGTGCCTTTATAAAATAATAAAAGTTGTTTGTGTTTTTAGGGGTGCTTATGTCGGTTACAAAATAATGTTTTTTATATTGGCCAATAGAAAAATAGGGTTTTTTATGACGGTCAAAAGAAAAAGATAACTTTTGGTGCCTCTATAAAATAATAAAAGTCATTTGAGGTTTCGGGGGCACTTATGTCGGTTACAAAATAGGGTTTTTTATGTCAACCAATAGAAAAATATAGCTCTTGGCAGCTTTATAAAATAATAAAAGTCATTTGAGATTTCAGGGGTGCTTATGTCCATTACAAAATAGGGTTTTTTATAATAGCCAATAGAAAAAAAAAACTCCCAACGCCTTTATAAAATAATAAAAGTCATTTGAGGTTTCAAGGGTGCTTATGTTCGTTGCAAAAAAGGGTTTTTTATGTCGGCCAACAGAAATAAATAACTCCCAGTACCTTTATAAAAAAAAGTCATTTGATGTTTTGGGGGCCCTTATGTCAATTACAAAATAGGGTTTTTAGGTCGACCAACAGAAAAAAAATAACTCCCAGTGACTTTCTAGAATAATAAAAGTCATTGGAGATTTTGAGGGTACTTATGTCGGTTACAGAATATGGTTTTTTATGTTGGCCAATAAAAAAATAACTCCAGGCGCCTTTATAAAATAATAAAAGTCATTCGAGGTTTCACAGTCACTTATGTCACTCACAAGATAGGGTTTTTTATGTCAAGGAATAGAAAAAAATAACTCCCAGCACCTTTATAAAATAATAAAAGTCATTTAAGCTTTTGGAGACACTTATGTTGGTTACAAAATAGGGTTTTTTTATGTCAATCAATAGAAAAAAATAACTCCCAACCCCTTTATAAAATAATAAATGTCAGTTGAGGTTTTAGGGGTGCTTATGTCAATTACAAAATAGGGTTTTTTAGATCGGCAAATAGAAAAAAATAAATCCTAGTGCCTCTATAAAAAAATAAAAGTCATTTGAGGTTTCGAGGATGCTTATGTCAGTTACAAAATAGGGTTTTTTATGTTGAGTAATAAAAATAACTCTCGGTGCCTTTATAAAATAAGAAGTCATTTGAGGTTTTGGGGGCTCTTATGTCACTTAAAAAATAGGGTTTTTTATGTAAGCCAACAGAAAAAAATAACTCCCAGTGCCTTTATAAAATAATAAAAGTCATTCGAGGTTTCATGGGCACTTTTGTCGGTTACAAATTAGGGTTTTTTATGTCGGCCAATAGAAGAAAAAAAATAGCTCCTGGTGCCTTTATAAAATAATAAGTCTATTGAGGTTTTGGGGATGCTTATGTCAATTACAAAATAGGTTTTTTTATGTCAGCCAATAGAAAAATATAACTCCTAGTGCCTTCATAAAATAATAAAAGTCATTTGAGGTTTCAGGGGTGCTTATGTTGGTTACAAATAGGGTTTATATGTCGGCCAATAGAAAAAAATAACTGTTGGCACCTTTATAAAATAATAAAAATCCTTTGAGGTTTCGGGGGCGCTTATGTCAGTTACAAATAGTTTTTTTTATGTCAGCCAATAAACAAAAATAACTCTCGGGGCCTTTATAAAATAATAAAAGTCATTTGAGGTGTCAGGGATGCTTATGTCAGTTACAAAATATTGTTTTTTATGTTGGCCAATAGAAAAAAAAAATGCCAGGTGCCCTTATAAAATAATAAAAGTCATTTGAGGTTTTGGGGGCACATATGTTAGTTAGAAAATAGGGTTTTTTATGTCGGCCAATAGAAAAAAATAACTCTTAGCACCTTTATAAAAATAATAAATTTCATTTGTAGTTTCTTGAGCTCTTATGTCGTTTACAAAATAGGGTTTGTTATGTCCACCAATAGAAAAAAGTAACTCTTGGCGCCATTATAAAAGAATAAGTCATTTGAGGTTTTTGGAATGCTTATGTCGATTACAAAATAGGGTTTCTAATGTCAGCCAATAGAAAAAAAGAATTCCTAATGCCTTTATAAATTTGTAAAGTCATTTGAGGTTTCGGGGGCACTTATATTGGTTATAAAATAGGGATTTTATTGTTGTCCAATAGAAAAAATAGCTCTTAGAGCCTTTATAAAATAAAAAAAGGCATCTGAACTTTCGGGGGCACTTATGTTGATTACAAAATAGGGTTTTTTATATCGTCCAATAGAAAAAAATAGCTCCCGATGCCTTTATAAAATAATAAAAATCATTTGAATTTTTGACAGTTCTTATATTGGTTACAAAAATAGGTTTTTTATGTTGGTGAACCAAAAAATAACTCCCAGCACCTTTATAATATAATAAAAGTCGTTTGATGTTTCGGGGGCACTTATTTATGTTACAAAATAGGGTTTTTTAGGTCAACCAATAGAAAAAAATAACTCCCAACGCCTTTATAAAATACTAAATGTCGTTAAAGGTTTCGAGGGTGCTTATGTCGGTTACAAAATAGGGTTTTTTAAGTTAGCCAATAGAAAAAAAACTCTCGGTGCCTTTATAAAATAATAAAAGTCATTTAAGGTTTCGAGGGCACTTATGTTGGTTACAAAATAGGGTTTTTTGTGTTGGCCAATAGAAATAAAACAACTTTCGGCACATTTATAAAATAATAAAAGTCCTTTGAGGTTTCGGGGGCACTTATGATGGTTACAAAATAGGGTTTTTATGTCAGCCAATAGAAAAAAGAGCTCCTGACACCTTTATAAAATAATAAGTCGTTTGAGGTTTCGGGTGTGCTTATGTTGGTTACAAAAAGTGTTTTTATGTTGACCAATAGAAAAAAATAACTCTCAGTGCCTTTATAAAATAATAAAAGTCATTTTTGTTTTCAGGGGCACTTATGTCAGTTACGAAATAACATTTTTTATGTTGCCCAATAGAAAAAAATAGCTCTCAGCGCCTTTATAAAATAATAAAAGTCATTTGAGGTTTTGGGGGCACTTATGTCAGTTACAAAATAGGGTTTTTTATGTCAGCCAGTAGAAAAAAAATAGCTCCTAGCGCCTTTATAAAATAATAAAAGTCATTTGAGGTTTCGAGGATTCTTATGTTGGTTACAAAAAAAGGGTTTGTTATGTCGACCAACAGAAAAAAATAACTCTCGGCACCTTTATAAAATAATAAAAGTCATTTGATGTTTCGGGGGTGCTTATGTCGGTTAAAAAATAGGGTTTATTATGTCATCCAATAGATAAAAAATAACTCCTGCCGCCCTTATAAAATAATAAAAATCATTTGAGGTTTCAGGGCACTTATGTCGGTCACCAAATAGAGTTTTTTATATTGGCCAATAGAAAAAAAATACTCTCGGTGCCTTTATAAATAATAAAAGTCATTTGAAAGGGGAGATTTTGTGGTGAAATGGTGGGGCTTCTTGCCCGTAGTGCCAACAACCTAGGTTCAAACCTCACGGGGTTGCCCTCTACAGTGTCATCAATTGAGGGACCTTAGCTCCAATTTTGATTTTTTTAATTTTTTAATTTTTTAATTTTTATTATATATATTTTTTTTTAATTTTTAATTTTATTTTTTTTATTTTTCTATTTTTTATTTATTTATTTTTTTATTTTTAATTTTATTTTTATTTATTTATTTATTTATTTATTTTATTTAATTTATTTATTTATTTTTATTATTTATTATTTATTATTTTATTTTTAATTTTTATTTTTTTAATTTATTTTTATCTACTAATAAATTAATAATTAAATGTGAAAAAAAAATTAGTTGTAGAAATAACTACTATGAAAAATTGCGACAAAATGCAAAAAAAAGTAGGCAGTCAGCGACTAAGCATCGTTAAGAAGAATGCCAAAAATGAAATTAGGGCAGAGCACCCCTACAACCTTACACAGGGGAAGGAGAAGGTTTTCTATGGGGGCGGGGCTCCCCCTCCACATCATCAGGAAGAACAGGGCTGGCAAATTGTGAAGAGTAGAAGGCCGCAGAGAGGAGTTAGGGCAGAGGTAACATCAAGAGTAACAGCTCACACTAGGTTGGCAGGAATGTGGGCTTTCCTAATTACTTCAGCAACCCTAGCATTTGCAACAAGAGCAAATCGCACCACTCTAGGCTGGGAAAGAAGTTGTAGTGCTCGACAACCCCCTACTGTCTCCTACCCTTCCTATCCAAGACAAGGATATGTAGAGAGTTTTTCAAAACTGGCCCCTAGGATCATTCATGTGAAGAAAAATTCCCATACACGCGGCATGTCAAATTTCAGGGCACCCCACTAATGGCAAATCCCTAAAAACCATAAATTCGATAATTCGACATCTAACACTCTTTGGAAGGGCAAAGACCAGGCAACAATCCGAGAATAGGCGAACCTTAGAACCCCTTGGTCAAGGCCACAAATGAGTTCAATGCATCATCAAAAATTAGAGGCCATGAAAAAGAAAGTATCAATAGATATCAGTAACATCTACACAGATGGTCTGGGGACTTATTGTAAGACCCATGATTTCTATATCCGATGGTGTGGGATAGGGTAGCCTGCGAAGGAAATTGCGGAATGGGTCCAATCCCTCTACAAAGACTAGGTAAGTATCACTATCACTTCTGAAGATTTCATATTCATTGGCTGCAAAAGTGCAAACCTAAAAAAAAGAAATCTTAAATAGCAGAAGCTTGTTTTACAAAGGGCATAATTTTGAGTACCTAGACTAGCTACCTAATTTCGACCCTAGTAAACTGAAACTTAAAGTAGCTAGGTGGGTCAAGTTACCAAATCTCCTGGTCGACCTTATCCATAGTAAAATCTTAAGGGAGATAGGGAATCTCTTGGGAGAATTCAATGGAATAGAAAAGGATTTCTTATCCAATTCTGATGTTCTCTTGTTAGTAAAATTGGATATAGGTATGGAAACCCTCTAACCTCTTGAAATTAAAACAAACTCGGCCAATTATTGTATTAAGCCAATATTTCATAAGGATCCTCCCTGTGGGAATTGTTTCAACAGTATACCAAAAACACATACTAATAATAATCCCAAACCTCAGTCAGTAGAGGTAAACATCAGATTCAATGAAAATAAAGGTGGATTTATAGTGGAATACCAAAGGTCTAGCCTTCCTTCCCTCAAACAGCACCATAGTGGTAGAAAAGAGTTAATTAGACAAAATTTTAACCCAAGTATGGTAACAGCTCAGCCTAGAAAATTCCCCAAACCCTCTCAAAACTCCAAAAGGAATACATAGAGGTAGAGTCATGAACTTACTATATAGAATATGAACCTCACACAGGGAATATCAGTTAAAGGAACACTGGTAGCAGCTGAGACTATAAAGAAGAGTGATGAACCCCAGATTGGCAAGGTTAGGATGGAGCTTGAGGAGGGGGAAGTTCCTGTAGAAGAGATTAATAATAATAACCCCCAAGTAGGGGGAGGAAGTACAAATCCAGATGTTTCAGAAACACCAGAATGGGTCCCAAACACTTAAGAAATAGAGGAAAAACATAAAGAGAATGGGAATCATAAGAAACCCATAGATAAGGTCAGTCATTGGGACCTAGAGGAGATCTGTAATGAGATCATAGACAAGGCAATAAAGGAAGTAGTAATTGAAAAGGCAAACAAATAAAAGGAAAAACTTATCACCAAGATCATGGAATTGGAAGAACTGGAGTCAAGATAGGAGAATGGTAAAGAGGTCCCAAAAGAGTAGGGAGACAGAGAGGTGGAGGAAGCAGACCCTCGGCTAGGAATCGCCATAACCAATTTTAGTAAAGAAACCCCAGACTGTGCCAAAAGTAATAAAAAAAGGGCAAAAAATCACTATTGGTACTAAGAGAGAAAGCAGGCGAGGCAATAGATCAGACTAAGATCACCACACTATTTAATGTAGGGAAGGGGAAGGGCCTTCCCATGGCACCATGAGAGTATATACTTGGAATGTTAGGGGTCTCAACACCCCTAACAAACAGTGAATTATAAAACACTGTATAACCAACTCAAAACTAGATATACTAATGATCCAAGAAACCAAACTAAAAAAAGATGAGATAGATACTCTAAATAAGAAGCTAGGAATATGGGAGCTAGTAGGAGTCCCAGCAGAGGGTGCCTCAGGAGGTCTTGGGGTAATCTGGGATCCTAGAATGGTTTCATTTTCAGTAATAAGCTAAAAAAGAATTGGATGGTGGGGATCGTCAAAAGCATTAGAAG
Source organism: Cunninghamia lanceolata (assembly GCA_027924645.1). NCBI lineage: Eukaryota > Viridiplantae > Streptophyta > Pinopsida > Cupressales > Cupressaceae > Cunninghamia > Cunninghamia lanceolata. Next base: position 29,827,537 of record BSBN01000809.1, on the reverse strand, counting down.
CAACCTACATTTCTTTCTTATTAACATTTATGGCCCTTCCCATAACCAGGACAAGAGATTAGTTTGGACAAAAATAGATCAATTCTTGGGAAGTTTACAAGATCAGGTTTGCATTCTGGGCGGAGATTTCAATGTGATCTTAGACCCCAAAGAAAATTCAGGAGGATCTATCAGGTTGTCCATAGTAGTAATTAACTTTCAGGACTGGGTTCACAAGAACAATTTAATGGAAATCAAAGTTGCAAAGGAAGGTTTTGCTTGGAACAACAGAAGGAAGGGCTTTAGCAACATTGCAGAAAAATTAGATAGATTCCTAGTCAGGGACAATTGGGCTCAACTCTCTTCTATTCTAATGGCTGAGATCTTACCATACTCGGGCTTTGATCACTACCTAGTCCAGCTAAGTATATTAGAAGATTGCCAACCTAAACGGTGCCCCTTCAAATTTGAACAAATGTGGGTCAAAGATAATAATCTTTTAACCCTAATTGAGTAATGGTGGAAAGAAACTAGAGTTTCTAGTTCTAAGCTTTTCTGTGTAGTATCCAAATTAAAAACTATCAAATATAAGCTTCTTAGTTGGAATAAAACCAACTTTGGTAATATCTTGGAAATCAAAGCTAAGCTAGAAGAGGAACTTGAAAACCTCAATAGAAGTGTGATAACTAAAGGCATGGACACAGAATCATATGCAAAAGAAAAATAGCTGAAAATTGAATATGAAGATATCCTAGCTAAAGAAGAAATCTTTTGGCGACAAAAGTCTAAAGAGACATGGCTGGAAGCGGGGGACAAGAACACTAAGTTCTTCCATAACAGCACTAGGGCACATAGAAATGTAAATAGAATCTTTAAAATTAAAGATGCGAATAATTTTTGGATCGAAGATCCTCAACAAATCGTTTATGAAATGGTTAGGTACTTTGAGGATATTCTTAACAATCAGAAAGGATCTAGTTGGCTGCACCAACAAGCCATACTAAAAGATATTCCAAGGATTATCTCAGAAGATCAAAACAAAGACCTCAATGGAAAATTTACCAAAACTGAGATTGAACTCTCTCTTATGCAACTGGATAACGCTCCGGGACCAGATGGCTTCCCAGCCTTCTTCTTTGAGAAATGATGGCACTTCTTAGGAGATGAAATAGTCGATGCTTTAGAAGGGGTAAGAAATTTGGGCAGCCTTCTAAAAGAAGTAAATAATACTTTTTTCTCTCATACCAAAAAAAGAGAAGCCATAAAATCTGGGGGATTTACGACCTATTTCTCTTTGTAATACTATATACAAGATCCTCACTAAAACCTTAGCTAACAGGATTTAGACAAATCTACCAGCCATCATAAGTGAAGAACAAACAGGGTTTGTCCCAGGAAGATCCATTTTTTAAGGAATTATTATAGCACAAGAATCAAAATCACTTTGGGTGTAGATCCTACAACTCATCAATAGTTTGTTGATGATACTATGCTCTTTAGTATGGGATTCATCGAAGAAGCTAAGGTATTCAAAGAAATCTTGGACTCTTACTGTATGGTCAAGAGGTTAATGCTGATAAATCAACAATTTATTTTTCAATACAAAGCCGAAAACTGAAAGGGAAATCTGCAAAATTTTGTCTTTTAAAAGAGGGGAGATGCCCTGTAAATATTTAGGTATACCTTTGGGTATAAGAAACATGACTAATGCTCTCTGGGACCATATCACTTCCAAGATTAGTAATAGAGTAGAATCTTGAAAAGGCAAGTGGCTCTCCTCAACAGGTAAAGTGACAATGTTACAATCGGTTCTCTTAGCTATCCCAATATTCCAATTATCCTATATGAATCTTCTAGTAGGTAAACGTGATGAAATAAACAAAATTCTAAGAACTTTCCTATGGCAAGGTTCAGAGGATGAAAAGAAAATGGCACTTGTGGCTTGGGACAAGATTTGTAGACCAAAAGAGGAAGGTGGCCTGAGCTTAAAAAACTTCAGAGAATAGAGTAAGACTTTAGGCGCTAAACTTCTATGGAAAATGTATCAGCAACCCGATTCAAAGTGGGTTAAAATTATTAGAAACAAATATCTTAGAGGGGAGGAACCAGCTTACTTTTTTAGAATGGCTAACCCACCTAAAGGATCTCACCTCTATAATTTTATGATGGACCGTAGACAGCTCATAATGGACAAACTGACTTAGAGTTTAGGTGTCAGGAACCAAGCACCTTTTTGGGATGACTCATGGGGTGGGTATGAGGTAATAAGCAGCTTGGATAATTTAGATAATGCCAAAAGGATACTAGAATCCCACTGGGGGAATATGTAAAAGATTATATAGAATTTACCAATCATGAGGAGAATAGGGGGTGGAAGTGGAAACCCTTGGATAATATGAACATTCTGGATAATGAGAAAGAGAAACTACTTGATATCCTTAACAAAAGGAGGGTATCCCTCAAAGGAGACTTAGACATACTAGTTTGGGATGGGGCTAAATTAGGAAATTATAAAACCAAGGATGGTTATAAAACATTAATTAGACAGCAACTATGACCAAAATCAAAGTTACCACTAAGACTATGTTGGGATAAGAACTGTCTCCCAAAGGCTAGGCTATTTGCCTGGATGGCCTTGCAGAAAAAAATCCTAATGGCAGATAGGTTCACCAAGATGGGATATGAGGGGTCTAGCAGATGTCCCCTTTGTGAAGAGGATCAAGAAACAACAGACCATATTCTCCTCAATTGTCAATTTTCTAATAAATGTTGGAATTGGCTAAGTAATAAGATGGGATGGATTACTACCATGCCTAATAACATTTTGAACCTTTTCCAATGCTAGCTTGAGACTCACAAACAAAGCATCTACCATATGTTATGGACAATTTCCCCTTCGATCATGGTTTGGGAGCTATAGAAAGAAAGAAATAGAAGAATATTTAAAGATAGGAAAATGAATTTTGGTCAGCTAATCATTAAAATTGAGGCTGTTATGATAGAAATAGTCAATAGTAGGATTCTAAAGAACTCCAAAAGAGAATCCACAATGACACACTGGGATGAAAAGATGCGGGGGAGACGGGTAGGACTAAAACTTCCCTCCTTTGTGGGACTAGGCAACCACAACTCCACCAACAAGAGAAAGGAATGTAAGTGGCAACCTCCTAAAGAAGGGTGGTTCAAGCTAAATTTTGACGGGGCTTCTAGGGGCAACCCGGGAGTAGTAGGAATAGGTTGTGTAATCCACGATTCTAAATCTAGAGAGATGGCAACCTTAGCCAAACCCCTAGGAGAAACAACAAATAATATAGCAGAATTAACTACCCTGATTGAAGGTCTGAGAATCTGCAAAGACATGAAGATTGAAAAATTAGAGGTCGAAGGAGACTCCGTGATTGTCATTAATGGCTTATGGAAAGGGAACATGCCTAATTGGAGACTAAATTCCATGCTAGCTAATGCCCTCAACATCATTGCTTCTTTAAGGAGGTGCACATTCAATCACACTTACAGAGAGGGTAATAGCAAAGCAGACTCTCTTGCCAACAAAGGGGCGGATGGTCTCTACCTATCTACTAGAGCTAACACCACTGAAGTATTATCAGAATCAAGCTGAAACTTTGGAGGAAAGTTATTTTGAGGCCAATCAGTTCATCACTTGGTCTAATAACATACCACGAAGGGTAAACAAACTCTTAGCATCTTCATATTTTCTACCCTTTAGTCAACAAGGGAGTATAATAGAGCAATTAATACTTTCTTACATCCTACTTTTGTATATCGCATACATATCTTTTGTATATCAAATACATTTTCTTCTGTATACAATAATGGGTCTGACTAGTTTTATGAAATGAATTGAAATCACCTTTGAATCTGCATCTGTATCACCTTCTTGTATATCAAATGCATGTGTTTTATATACAATAGCAGACCCTAGCTAAAATTCACATTTTTTAATCGATCATTCAAATCCAGGTTTGTATAAACTTGTATATCCATTGGAAATGGGGTCCACATATGTATTTTTGGTGTTTTGTGCATTTGCATATACATTTCCTTTGTTTCTCATATGCATTTGTCTTTTTATCTCGAATAAACATACAAGCCTTTAAACATACAAAGACTTTTCTATTTTAATTTTCTTTTGACATTCGGCCTGTATCTTTGCTTGTACATTGGCTTTTATCTTAAAGACATACATTGTTATTATGCAAATCCAATATGCAAGTAGTGGGACCCACCTTACTTTTCATTTGTGATATTGTATCAGCAAGAGATGTTCTTTGTATATTGCCATTGTATAAGTGCACATACAAAGCATCCTATACAAACCATCTCTTGTATATTTTCTTTGTATATTGGCATTTGTATGTTATCTTGTATAAGCACACATACAAAGTATCTTATACCAACCCTCTCTTGTATATTTTCTTTATATACTACCATTTGTATGTGATCTTGTAAAACTACATATACAAAGCATGTCTTCCCCAGCAATGCTTTTACTCCTTTGTACATCGGGTATGTATATTATAAATATACAAGCACCCCAAACATACAAAGACTTTTCATGATTTAACTTTCCTTTCATATCCAGTTTGTATCTCTTATTTGCATCCTTCTTACTTGTATATCAGCTTGTATATTGTTATTTATACAAGCCTGATATGCATTCAGTGGAGCCCACATCACTTTTCGGATTGTATCTTCCGAAATGCATCCTTCATGCATACACTTTATACAATCGTGGACTTCATTGGATTTGTGAAATGAATTGGAATTTTCTTGGGATCCTCCATTGTATGTATCTTGTTGTATGCATTCAATTGTCTCCAATATACACACGTGGCCCCCACCCATTATTTATATCTCCAATGATGTCGGGTATTGTATAATATTTTCATGTATATTTTCTTTGTATATACAAAGCATCTTATACAAACCCTCTCTTGTATATTTTCTTTGTATACTACCATTCGTATGTGATCTTGTACAAGCACACATACAAAGCATGTCTTCCCCAACGATGCTTTTACTCCTTTGTATATCAGGTAAGTATATTATAAATATACAAGCACCCCAAACATACAAAAACATTTTAGGATTTAACTTTCCTTTCGCATCCGGTTTGTTTCTCTTATTTGCATCCTTCTTACTTGTATATCAGCTTGTATATAGTTATTTATACAAGCCTGATATGCATCCAGTGGAGCCCACATCACTTTTCAGATTGTATCTTCCGAAATGCATACTTCATTGGATTTGTGAAATGAATTGGAATTTTCTTGGGATCCTTCATTGTATGTATCTTGTTGTATGCATACAATCATCTCTAATATATATACGTGTCCCCCACCCATTATTTATATCTCCAATGGTGTCGGGTTTTGTATAATATTCTCTTGTATTTTTTCTTTGTATATTGCCGTTGTATTAGCACACATACAAAGCATCTTATACAAACCCTCTCTTGTATATTTTCTTTGTATATTGGCATTTGTATGTTATCTTGTATAAGCGCACATACAAAGCATCTTATACAAACCCTCTTTTGCATATTTTCTTTGTTTACTACCATTTGTATGTGATCTTGTACAAGCGCACATACAAAGCATGTCTTCCCTAGCGATGCTTTTACTCCTCTATATATCGGGAATGTATATTATATATATACAAGCACCCCGAACATATAAATACTTTTCAGGATTTAACCTTCCTTTTGCATTTGGTTTGTATCTCTTCTACAAATTGCAGACTTCATTGGATTTGTGAAATGAATTGGAATTTTCTTGGGATCCTCCTTTGTAGGTACCTTGTTGTATGCATACAATCATCTCCAATATACATACGTGGCCCCCACCCGTTATTTATATCTCTAATGATGTCGGGTTTTGTATAATATTCTCTTGTATATTTTCTTTGTATATTGTTGCTTGTATGTTATCTTGTATAAGCGCACATACAAAGCATCTTATACAAACCCTCTCTTGCATATTTTCTTTGTATATTGATGTTTGTATGCTATCTTGTATATTGAAATGTATAAAACATACATACAATGCATGAAACATACAACAATAATACCTCATTTCATAATCTTTTCAGTTCCACAAGATGCTTGGTGAGAGTTCTATCAACTTCACCATCGGCATGAATTTCTTCATCACTGTGTGATTAATTTTCTTCCCTGATCTCTCAAGTGTCACCAATATGGCTATCAGTGAGAGTCTCATCGATGAATGTGACTATCATTGTCTTCGAGGTAATCTGTATCATCAGGATAACATATTTAGGGTTACCCAATCATAGTCATCTCCCTGATAGCCTTTTATAGCCTAGATCAGAAAGACTTTCATAACATGTCACCGATATCAACGTGAGAATTGCTTCGATTAGACTTATAATCCATGTTTCAATTCACTTGTTCTCGCTAATGGTTCTTATTCTTCACACTTATCAGTGTAAGTTATAGCGAAGCACTTTTCTTCAATCAGTGAGACATTAGAGTATCAGAGAGTCTTTAATCTTTCTTTCCGATGCTTGTCTCCTACCGATGACTGCTAGTCTCCTCCGTTCTACTGGATGATCGGTGAGTCTTACCAAAATTTCCTATATATCGGCTGGTATATCAAAGATGTACATTGTTATGTTATACACTTCAATATACATTGTTATGTTACACATTTCAATATACAAAGCATCCTAGTGTATCCATGATGTATATAAAGTGCAATGCATCTTCTGATATACTTTAAGTCATGATACATCATTTTAACCAAATTTCAACCTTTCTTGAGTTCCGCAATGTATGTACAGTATAAAGCATACATACAATGCACGAAACATACAACAATAAAACTCAATTTCATAATCTTTTCAGTTCCACTGGATGCTCGGTGAGAGTTCTATCGACTTCACCATTGGCATGACTTTCTTCATCACTATGTGATTCATATTCTTCCCCGATCTCTCAAGTGTCTTCGATATGGCTATCGGTGAGAGTCTTGTCGATGAATGTGACTATCATTGTCATCAGAGTAATCTGTGTCATCAGGATATCATATTTAGGGTTACCCAATCGTAGTCCTCTCCCTGATATCATTTTATATCATGGATCAAAAAGACTTTCATAACTTGTTACCGATATCATTGTGAGAATTGCTTCGGTCAGACTTATAAGTCTTGTTCCAATTCACTTGTTCTCACCGATGGTTCTTCTTCAATCGGCGAGACATTAGAGTATCAAAGAGTCTTTAATCTTTCTCTCCGATGCTTGTCTCCTCTATTCTACTGGATGATCGGTGAGAGTCTTACCAAAATTTCTTATCAGTATGATCTTCATCGCTGGGAGGTCTAGTAGAGTATTTGCTGACAGTCTTTAGTTATACCGTTTGGCGTGATTGGTAGCTTTCTCTCTAACAAAAGGTCATCAGTCTCATTTTCTCCATCAGTGACTTTTGAAATCTTCTCCCCGACCCTTATTCTCATGCCGATAGCCTTTTTAACAAATTTCCCATGGATCGATATAACTAACTCAAGGTCTTGCCAACATAAGAAATTGAGGCCCTTTATATTATTCGTGATAAAAGTCATAGGATTTTATGGGTTATATCAGTGGTTTTATTCTAATTTTTGGTGAAATATTTTTTGTTTGGTCAGGTATGGATGAGCAAGAATACAAGAAAATTTTAAATTTTCCTGTCCCAACACTTTGATTGAAAGATGATTCACTACTGGCATGTGAGAAGGTAGGAAATTAAACTGGAAATAATAAGGTTTTGAGTCAAGCTTTGGGGGCCTTTCCAGCTCATTTGATAGATATTATAGATTTGATAGGTTAAATCATTTTTTTTATGGGTTAAAGTTTAGATGCTTCACCAACATTATCAATGACTAGATCGATCTCCTATGCCCACACTTAGGTATATATATTTACATTTTTACAAGTATATACATTTAGATGTTGGCATATATAGGGGATCAGTCAACTAGCTTGGGATTTAAGTTAACTTTGAAGCAAGTATGTTTGAATATTTATGATAAGATTGGCAAGAGCAAGTATTTTAATTTTTCCTCTCAGGCATAGGATTTAGAGAACTGTCAGGTGTTTGTAGATAGAGAAGTCTATGTTTATCCTTGTTTTGATTCAGCTAACATGCAAAAATGAGTTAGAATTTTTCCCTATGATTTTAGGTAAGGTAGGTAATTTGGCAGGAGCTAGACAGAAGAAGCCCCTCACTTGATAATATACAACTAATTTAATACTATATGTCATCAAGGACATCCTAGGAGTCAGAGATCCAACAAGCCATACAAAAAAAGAATATCAGAAGAAAGGCCTTGATATAGGGCAATGTTTGTACTTGTACCCCAGAAATTGTATAAGAAAGAATGAATCCTTGGTGGGATTGACCCCGTATAAGATCTATAAATAAACAGTACGTACTGGACTACAAAAGTCCCGGGCTAGACTGGAGGTTTTCTTTGCTATGTTCTTTCCTACCGGTGCCCACACTAAATAGAGCTATAGTTTATTGTATTTTATTACTGACCTTATATATTAATGGCCTCTACCTTTTAACAATCAAAAACTAAAAAATAAAAGTCATCTGAGGTTTTGGGGGCCCTTATGTTGGTTAAAAAATAGGGGTTTTTATGTCGGCCAATAGAAAAAAATAATTCACGGTTCTATTATAAAATAATAAAAGTCATTTGAGGTTTTGGGGGTGCTTATTTTGGTTACAAAATAGGGTTTTTTATGTCAGCTAATACAAAAAAATAACTCTCGGTGCCTTTATAAAATAATAAAAGTTATTTGAGGTTTCAGAGGCACTTATGTCAGTTAAAAAATAGGGTTTTTTACATCAGCCAATAGAAAAAAAAGCTCTCAACACCTTTATAAAATAATAAAAGTCATTTGAGGTTTTGGGGGCAATTATGTCAGCTACAAAATAGCATTTTTTATGTCCGCCAATAGAAAAAAATAACTCTCGGTGCCATTATAAAATAATAAAAGTCATTTGAGGTTTTGGGGGCACTTATGTCGGTTACAAAATAAGGTTTTTTATGTCGGCCAATAGGAAAAAATAACTCCCAGTGACTTTATAAAACAATCAGTCATTTGAGGCTTTAGGGGCGCTTATGTCGGTTACAATATAGGGTTTTTTATGTCAGTCAATAGAAAAATATAGCTCTTGACGCCTTTATAAAATAATAAAAGTCATTTGAGGTTTTGGGGGCACTTATGTTGGTTACAAAATAGGGTTTTTTATGTCAGCCAATAGAAAAAAATTGCTCCCAGTGCCTTTCTAAAATAATAAAAGTAATTTGAGGTTTCGAGGGTCCTTATGTTGGTTACAAAAAATAGTTTTTTATGTTGGCCAACAAGGGAAAAAAAAAAAAAAAAACTCTCGGCACCTTTATAAAATAATAAAAGTCATTTAACGTTTCGAGGGCGCTTATGTCGGTTACAAAATAGGGACTTTAAGGTTAACCAATATAAAAAATAACTCCCAATGCCTTTATAAAATAATTAAATTTGTTAGAGGTTTTGAGGGTGCTTATGTCAGTTACAAAATAGGGTTTTTTTGTGTCGGCCAATAAAAAAAATAACTCCCGGTGCCTTTATAAAATAATATGTCATTTGAAGTTTTGCGGGTTCTTATGTCACTTAAAAAATAGGGTTTTTTTATGTCAGCCAATAGAAAAAAATAACTCCCAGTGCCTTTATAAAATAATAAAAGTCATTTGAGGCTTTTGGGGTGCTTATATCAGTTACAAAATAGGGATTTTTATGTCAGTCAATACAAAAAATAACTCTCAGTGCCTTTATAAAATAATAAAAGTCATTTGAAGTTTCAGGGGTGCTTATGTAAGTTACAAATAGGTTTTTTTATGTCAGCTAATAGAAAAAAATAACTACCAGCACCTTTATAAATAAATAAAAGTCATTTGAGGTTTTGGGGATGCTTATGTAAGTTACAAAATAGAGTTTTTATGTCGAACAATAGAAAAAATAGCTCCCAATGCCTATATAAAATAATAAAATTTGTTTGAGGTTTCAGGGGTGCTTATGTCGATTAAAAATTAGGGTTTTTATGTTGGCCAATAGAAAAAAATAACTCCCAGTGCCTTTATAAAATAATAAAAGTTGTTTGATGTTTCAGGGGCACTTATGTCAATTACAAAATAAGGTTTTTATGTCAATCAATAAGAAAAAAATAGCTCCCAACACCTTTATAAAATAATAAAAGTTGTTTAAGGTTCTGGGTGTGCTTATGTCAGTTACAAATAGGGTTTTTTATGTCAGCCAATAGAAAAAAAATAACTCTCAATGCCCTTATAAAATAATAAAAGTCATTTGAGGTTTTGGGGGTGCTTATGTCAGTTACAAAATAGGGTTCTTTATGTCGGCCAATAGAAAAATATAACTCTCGGTGCCTTTATAAAATAATAAAAGTCATTTGAGGTTTCGGGGGAGCTTATATCAGTTACAAAATAGGATTTTTTATGTCGGCCAATAGAAAAAAATAACTCTTAGTGCCTTTATAAAATAATAAAAGTCATTTGTGTTTTCAGCAGCGCTTATGTCAGTTACAAAATAACATTTTTTACGTCGGCCAATAGAAAACAATATCTCTCGGTGCCTTTATAAAATAATAAAAGTCATTTGAGGTTTCGGGGGCACTTATGTCGGTTACAAAATAGGGTTTTTTATGTCGGTGAATAGAAAAAAAGAATAGCTCCCAGTGCCTTTATAAAATAATAAAAGTCATTTGAGGTTTCAATGATTCTTATGTTGGTTACAAAAAAAGCAGTTTTTATGTCGACCAATAGAAAAAAAATAACTCTTGGCACCTTTATAAAATAATAAAAGTCATTTGATGTTTTGGGGCCACTTATGTCAGTTAAAAAATAGGGTTTGTTATGTCATCCAATAGATAAAAAATAACTCTCGACGCCCTTATAAAATAATAAAAGTCATTTGAGGTTTCGAGGGTGCTTATGTCGGTTAGAAAATAGAGTTTTTTAGATCGGCCAATAGAAAAAAAATACTCTTGGTACCTTTATAAATAATAAAATTCATTTAAGGTTTTGGTGGTGCTTATGTCAATTACAAAATAGGTGTTTTTATGTTGGCCAATATAAAAAACTAATTCATGGCACCATTATAAAATAATAAAAGTCATTTGAGGTTTTAGGGGTGCTTATTTCGGTTACAAAATAGGGTTTTTTATGTCAGGCAATAGAAAAAAATAACTCCCGGTACCTTTATAAAATATCAAAAGTCATTTAAGGTTTTGGGGGCAATTATGTCGGTTAAAAAATAGGGTTTTTTATGTTGGCCAATAGAAAAAAAAAGATCTCGGCACCTTTATAAAATAATAAAAGTCATTTGATGTTTTAGGGGTACTTATGTAAATTACAAAATAGGGTTTTTTATGTTGACCAATAGAAAAAATAGCTCTCGGAGCCTTTATAAAATGATAAAAGTTATTTGAGGTTTTGGGGGCACTTATGTCGGTTACAAAATAGGGTTTTTTATGTCGTCCAATAGAAAAAAATAGCTCCCAGTGCCTTTATAAAATAATTAAAATCATTTGAGGTTTCGACGGTTCTTATGTTGGTTACAAAAATAGGTTTTTTATGTCAGTGAACAAAAAAAAAACTCCCGACACCATTATAATATAATAAAAGTTACAAAATAGGGTTTTTTAGGTCAACCAATAGAAAAAATAATTGCCAATGCCTTTATAAAATACTAAATATCATTGGACGTTTCGAGGGTACTTATGTCGGTTACAAAATAGGGTTTTTTATGTAAGACAATAGAAAAAAAACTCTCGGTGCCTTTATAAAATAATAAAAGTCATTTAAGGTTTCGAGGGCACTTATGTCAGTTACAAAATAGGGTTTTTTATGTTGGCCAATAGAAATAAAACAACCTTTGAGACCTTTATAAAATAATAAAAGTCATTTGAGGTTTTGGGGGCACTTATGTCAGTTACAAAATATGGTGTTTTATGTCGGCCAATAGAAAAATAATATCTCACGATGCCCTTATAAAATAATAAAAGTCCTTTGAGGTTTTGGGGGTGCTTATGGTAGTTTCAAAATAGGGTTTTTTTTATGTCGTCCAATAGAAAAAAATAACTCCCGATGCCTTTATCAAAATAATAAAAGTCATTTGATGTTTCATGGGCACTTATGTCATTTACAAATAGGGCTTTTTATGTTGGCCAATAAAAAAAAATAACTCTTGTCACTTTTATAAAATAATAAAAATTGTTTGAGGTTTCGGGTGTGCTTATGTCAATTACAAATTAGGGTTGTTTATGTTGGCCAATAGAAACAAATATATCTTGGGACCCTTATAAATTAATAAAAGTCATTTGAGGTTTCGGGGGTGCTTATGTCAATTACAAAATAGGGTTTTTTATGTCAACCAATAGAAAAAAACAACTCCCGATGCTTTTATAAAGTAATAAAATTTGTTTGGTGTTACAGGGGTACTTATGTCAGTTACAAAATAGGGTTTTTGATGTCAGCCAATAGAAAAAATTAGCTTCCGATACCTTTATAAAATAATAAAAGTTGTTTGAGGTTTTGAGGGTGCTTATGTCATTTACAAAATAGGGTTTTTTATGTCATCCAATTGAAAAAAAATTGCTCCTAGTGCCTTTATAAAATAATAAAAGTCATTTGAGGTTTTGGGGGTGCTTATTTCAGTTACAAAATAGGATTTTCCATGTCGGCCAATAGAAAAAAATAGCTCCCGGCACCTTTATAAAATAATAAAAATCATTTGAGGTTTCAGGGGTGCTTATGTGAGTAACAAAATAGGGTTTTTTATGTTGGCCAATAGAAAAAATATCTCTCAACACCTTTATAAAACAATTAAATTTGTTTGAGGTTTCAGGGGTGCTTATGTTGATTATAAAATAGGGTTTTCTATGTCAACCAATAGAAAAAAAATAACTCTTGGCACCTTTATAAAATAATAAAAGTCATTTGAGGTTTTGGGGGTACTTATGTCATTACAAAATATGGGTTTTTATGTTGGCCAATAGAAAAAAATAGCTCCCAGTGCAGTTACAAAATAATAAAAGTCATTTGAGGTTCCGAGGGAACTTATGTCAATTAAAAAATAGGGTTTTTATGTCAGCCAATAGAAAAAAAATAACTCCTGGTGCCAAAAAAAATGTCATTTGAGGTTTTAGGGGCACTTATGTCGGTTACAAAATAGGGACTTTTATGTCAGCCAATAGAAAAAAATAACTCTCAGTACCATTATAAAGAAAATAAAAGTCATTTGAGGTTTCGGGGGTGCTTATGTTGGTTACAAAATAGGGTTTTCTTATGTTGGCTAATAGAAAAAAAATAGCTCTTGGCACCTTTATAAAATAATGAAAGTTGTTTGAGGTTTTGGGGGCAGTTATGCTGGTTACAAAATAGGGTTTTCTGTGTCAGCCAATAGAAAAAAATAGCTCCGGGCACCTCTCTAAAATAATAAAAGTCATTTGAGGTTTCAAGGGTGCTTATGTTGGTTACAGAAAAGGGTTTTTTATGTCTGCCAATAGAAAAAAAAATAACTCTCGGTACCTTTATAAAATAAGAAAAGTCATTTGATGTTTCGGGGGCACTTATGTAGGTTAAAAAATAGGGTCTTTTATGTCAGCCAATAGAAAAAAAAATAACTCCCGACGCCCTTATAAAATAATAAAAGTCATTTGAGGTTTCTGGGGCACTTATGTTGGTTACAAAATAGGATTTTTTATGTAGGCCAATAGAGAAAAATAACTCTTGGCGCCAATAGAAAATAGTTAAAGTCATTTGAGGTTTTGGCGGCGCTTATGTTTGTTAAAAGATAGGTTTTTTGTGTCAACCAAGGGTGCTACCACAATAATGGGTTACACTTTCTGGGACATCCTAATTTTTTTTTAAATCACATATTTTTAGAAAATATAATGATTTAAGCCTTGAAAGGTTCCATTTAAATTATTTTAATTGAAGAGGGTTTGATCAAACCCCCTTGGATAGAACCCTACTAGTTTTAAACCATACCTATAATGGTGTCTCCTCTACACTTATCAAAATGCTAAAAAAAAATAATTTTGATTTACCTTTTGGGGGATCATATGAATTCATTTAAAATTTATGATTTGTAAGTATGTAGTCCTTATTATAAGCTTCCAAAAAAATATAATTTTAAATATATTTAATTTGATTATTATATTTATTTTTATTTTTTGTGAATGTAGGTTTTTCACCGAACATCAGGTTCTATGTTCTACACACATGGAAAATTAGTAAATTAGTGAAAAAAAATTATAAAAAATATCTATGCCCTAGGTACTGATGTCCTTGTCTCAACAAAAAAAAAATCAAATTTCAATACATACAGAAAAAGTTATGTTTTACGGAATATGCCTATGTCTAAATTATAACTTGTTTGACTTCAAAAATTAATTTAAAAAACTATTCACCAAAACATTATAAAACCAAATGAATTCGCTATTTATTGGTGTTACCAATATAAATTTAAAAGAATCAGAATTTTATCCTTTGTAGAAAAAAGGTTATGTGCTACAGAATACACATCACTTTAAAAAAATGTTGTTTACTATTAAAACATGGTTATCAAAGGAGACGCAAAAAGTTTTATAATTTAACTCTAATTTTTTTAAAAATATATATATTTAGAATCTACAAACAAAATCTCACAAATCACTAGTTCACATCATCTTAAAATTCCTAATAGTTTAGAGACTATAGGTGTCAGAAAGTGAATATTTAGTTCAAAATGTTGATTTTAATGTCAAGTTTGGCCAAAAAGTGTTAACCCATTATTGTTGGATGATCCCCAATAAAAAAAAAACTCCTAATGCCTTTATAAAATAATAAAAGTCATTTGAGGTTTCGGGGGCACTTATGTCAGTTACAAAATAGAGTTTTTTATGTCAGCCAATAGAAAAAAATAGCTCCCAATGCCTTTATAAAATAATAAAACTCATTTCAGGTTTCGAGGGTGCTTATGTTGGTTACAAAAAAGGGTTTTTTATGTCGGCCAACAAAAAAAATAACTCTCAGCACCATTATAAAATAATAAAAGTCATTTGATGTTTTGGGGGCGCTTATGTTGGTTACAAAACAAGGTTTTTTATGTCATCCAATAGAAAACAATAACTCCTAGCGCCTTTATAAAATAATAAAAGTCATTGGAGGTTTCGAGGGTGCTTATGTCAGTTACAAAATAGGGTTTTTTATGTCGACCAATTAAATAAATAACTCTCGACACCTTTATAAAATAATAAAAGTCATTTGAGGTTTTGGGGGCCCTTATGTCACTTACAAAATAGGGTTTTTTATGTCAGTCAATAGAAAAAAATAACTCCTAGCGCCTTTCTAAAATAATAAAAGTCATTTGAGGTTTAAGCGATACTTATGTCAGTTATAAAATAGGGTTTTTTATGTCGTTCAATAGAAAAAAATAACTCATGGTGCCTTTATAAAATAATAAAAGTTGTTTGAGGTTTGAGGGGTGCTTATGTCAATTACAAATAGGGTTTTTTATGTCAGCCAATAGAAAAAAATAACTCCCGGCCCCTTTATAAAATAATAAATGTCATTTAAGATTTCGGGGGTGCTTATGTCAGTTACAAAATAGGGGTTTTTATGTTGGCCAATAGAAAAAAATAACTCTCAGCGCCCTTATAAAATATGAAAATCATTTGAGGTTTCAAGGGTGCTTATTTCGGTTACAAATAGGGTTTTTCAACTCGGCCAATAGAAAAAAATAACTCCTTGGACCTCTCTAAAATAATAAAATTTGTTCAAGGTTTTGGTTGTTGTCATGTCAGTTACAAAATAGGGTTTTTTATGTTAGCCAATAGAAAAAAATAACTCCTAACGCCCTTATAAAATAATAAAAGTCATTTGAGGTTTCAGGGGCGCTTATATCAGTTACAAAATAGGATTTTTTATGTTGGCCAATAGAAAAAAATAACTCTGAGCACCTTTATAAAATAATAAAATTCATTTTAGGTTTCCGTGGTGCTTATATTGGTTACAAAAGAGGCGTTTTTATGTTGCCAATGGAAAAAAATATCTCTCGGCGCCATTATAAAATAATTAAAGTCATTTGAGGTTTTGGGGGCACTTATATTGGTTACAAAATAGGGTTTTTGATGTCGGCCAATAGAAAAAAATAGCTCCCGGTGTCTTTATAAAATAAGAAAAGTCATTTGAGTTTTCGGGGGTGCTTATGTTAGTTAAAAAATAGGGTTTTTTATGTTGGCCAATAGAAAAAAAAATAGCTCTCGACACCTTTATAAAAAAATTAAAGTTGTTTGAGGTTTTAAGGACACTTATGTCAGTTACAAAATAGGGTATTTTATGTCGGCCAATAGAAAAAAATAGCTCCCAGCGCTTTTATGAAATAATAAAAGTCATTTGAGGTTTCGAAGGTGCTTATGTTGATTACAAAAGAGGGTTTTTTATGTCGGCCAACTAAAAAAACTAACTCCTGGCACCTTTAGAAAATAATAAAAGTCATTTGGTGTTTTAGGGGTGATTATGTAAGTTACAAAATAGGGTTTTTTAGGTTGACCAATAGAAAAAAAACAACTTCCAACGAATTTATAAAATAATAAAAGTTATTGGACGTTTTGAGGGTGCTTCTGTCAGTTACAAAATAACATTTTTTTTATGTCGGCCAATAAAAAAAAAACTCCCAGTGCCCTTATATAATAATAAGACATTTGAGGTTTCGGGGACACTTATGTTGCTTAAAAAATAGGGTTTTTAATGTCAGCCCATAGAAAAAAGTAACTCCCAGCACATTTATAAAATAATAAACATCCTTTGAGGTTCTGGAGGCGCTTATGTCAGTTACAAAATAGCATTGTTTTTATGTCACCCAATAGAAAAAAATAACTCCTAGTGCCTTTATAAAATATTAAAAGTTGTTTGATGTTTCACGGGTGGTTATGTCGGTTACAAAATATGGTTTTTATATGTCAGTTAATAGAAAAAAAATAGCTCCTGGTACATTTATAAAATAATAAAAGTCGTTTGAGGTTTTGGGGGCGCTTCTGTTAGTTACAAATAGGGTTTTTTTATGTCAGCCAATAGAAAAAATAACTCCTAGGGCTTTTATAACATAATAAAAGTCATTTGAGGTTTTGGGGATGCTTATTTTGGTTACAAAATAGGATTTTTTATGTTGGCCAATAGGAAAAAATATCTCCTGGTGCCCCTATAAAATAATAAAAGTCATTTGAGGTTTCGGGGGCACTTATGTCAGTTAAAAAATAAGGTTTTTTATATCGGCCAATAGAAAAAAAATACCTCCCGGCACTTTTTAAAATAATAAAATTTGTTTGAGCATTCAGGGGTGCTTATGTTGGTTACAAAATAGGGTTTTTTATGTCAGCCAATAGACAAAAAAATAGCTCCTGGCACCTTTATAAAATAATAAAATTCATTTGAGGTTTCCAGGGTGCTTATGTCAATTAAAAAATAAGGTTTTTATGTCAACCAATAGAAAAAAATAGCTCCCAACACCTTTATAAAATAATAAAATTCATTTGAGGTTTCAGGGGTGCTTATGTCTATTACAAAATAGGGTTTTCTATGTCAGCGAATAGAAAAAGAATAGCTCTTAGTGCCTTTATAAATTAATAAAAGTCATTTGAGGTATTAGGAGCACTTATGTTGGGTAAAAAATAGAGTTTTTTATGTTGGCCAATAGAAAAAAATAACTCTCGGCGCCATTGTAAAATAATAAAAGTCCTTTGAGGTTTCAGGGATGCTTATGTCAGTTACAGAATAGGTTTTTTTATGTCGGCCAATAGAAAAGATAACTCCTGGTTAAAAAATAGATTTTTTTACGTCAGTTAGAAAATAGGGTTTTTGAGGTTGGCCAATAGAAAAAAATAGCTCCTAGTCCCTTTCTAAAATATTAAAAGTCATTTGAGGTTTTTGGGGCACTTATGTTGGTTAGTAAAAAGGTTTTTTATGTCGGCCAATAGAAAAAAAATAACTCTCGGCACCTTTATAAAATTATTAAAGTCATTTGATGTTTTGGAGGCACTTATGTCGGTTACAAAATAGGGTTGTTTTTAGGTCGGCCAATAGAAAAAAATAACTCCAAGCGCCTTTATAAAATAATTAAAGTTGTTTGATGTTTCACAGGCACTTATATCGGTTACAAAACAGGGGTTTTTATGTCAGTGAATAAAAAAATAAGTCTCGGTGCCTTTATAAAATAATAAAAGTGGTTTGAGGTTTTAGGGGCACTTATGTCGCTTACAAAATAGGGTTTTTTATGTCAGCCAATAAAAAAAATAACTCCTAGCGCCTTTATAAAATAATAAAAGTCGTTTGAGGTTTTGGGGGCACTTATGCCAGTTACAAAATGGGGTTTTTTATGTCGGTCAATAGAAAAAAATAACTCCCGATGTCTTTATAAAATAATAAATGTTGTTTGAGGTATCAAGGGCACTTATGTCAGTTACAAATATGGTTTTTTATGTCCACCAATAGAAAAAAATAACTCTCATCACTTGTATAAAATAATAACAGTCATTTAAGGTTTCTAGGATGCTTATTGCGGTTACAGAATAGGGTTTTTTATGTCAGACAATAGAAAAAAAATAACTCCCAGCACCCTTATAAAATAATAGTCATTTAAGGTTTCGGGGGAGCTTATGTCGATTACAAAATAGGGTTTTTTTACGTCGGCCAACAGAAAAAAATAACTCATGGCACCTTTATAAAATAATTAAAGTCATTTGATGTTTCGAGTGAGCTTATGTCGGTTACAAAATAGGGTTTTTTAGGTCGACCAATAGAAAAACATAACTCCCAAAAGCTTTATAATATGTTAAAAGTCATTGGAGGTTTCAAGGGTACTTATGTCGGTTACAAAATAGGGTTTTTTATGTCAGCCAATAAAAAAATTAACTCCCAGTGCCTTTATAAAATAATAAGTCATTAGAGATTTTGAGGGCGCTTATGTCATTTACAAAATAAGGTTTTTTATGTCGACCAATAGAAAAAAAATAGCTCCCAGCACCTTTATAAAAAAAAAAGTTATTTGAGGTTTTAGGGGTTCTTATGTTAGTTACAAAATAGAGTTTTTTATGTCGACCAATAGAAAAGAAATTGCTCCCAGTGCCTTTATAAAATAATAAAAGTCATTCAAAGTTTCAGGGGGCACTTATGTCGGTTACAAAATATGGTTTTTTATGTCGGTCAATAGAAAAAATAACTCCCGGTGCCTTTATAAAATAATAAAAGTCATTTGAGGTTTCGGGGGCACTCATATCAGTTACAAATAGGGTTTTTATGTCGTCCAACAGAAAAAAATAACTAACGGTGCCTTTATAAAATAATAAAAGTTGTTTGAGGTTTTGGGGGTGCTTATATTAGTTACAAAATATAGTTTTTTATGTCAGCCAATAGAAAAAAATTGCTCCTGATGCTCCTATAAAATAATAAAATTCGTTTGAGATTTCACGGGTGCTTATGTTGGCTACAAAATAGGGGTTTTTATGTCGGCCAATAGAAAAAATAGCTCCCGGTGCCTTTATAAAAAAATAGAAGTCGTTTGAATTTTGGGGGCACTTATGTCAGTTACAAAAGAGGGTTTTTTATGTTACTGAATAAAAAAAATAGCTCCTAGCACCTTTATAAAACAATAAAATTTGTTTGAGGTTTTGGGGGCATTTATGTCGATTACCAAATAGGGTTTTTTTATGTTAGCCAATAGAAAAAAATAGCTCTCAGCGCCTTTATAAAATAATAAAAGTCATTTGATGTTTCGAGGGCACTTATGTTGGTTACAAAATTGTGTTTTTATGTTAGCGAATAGAAACAAAATAGATCCCAGCACTTTTATGAAATAATAAAAGTAATTTGAGCTTTCTAGGGTGCTTATGTTCATTACAAAAAGGGGTTTTTTATGTCGGCCAACAGAAAAAAATAACTCCTGGCACCTTTATAAAATAATTAAAGTCATTTGATGTTTCGAAGGCGCGTATGTTA
The DNA here is from genome assembly GCA_027924645.1 of Cunninghamia lanceolata. Taxonomy (NCBI): domain Eukaryota; kingdom Viridiplantae; phylum Streptophyta; class Pinopsida; order Cupressales; family Cupressaceae; genus Cunninghamia; species Cunninghamia lanceolata. The sequence goes on along the minus strand of BSBN01000809.1, from coordinate 29,807,503 downwards.
GTTACAAAATATGGTTTTTAGGTCGACCAATAGAAAAAAACAACTCCTAGAGACTTTATAAAATATTAAAGGTCGTTGGAGGTTTCAAGGGTGCTTATGTCAGTTACAAAATAGGGTTTTTTATGTCAGCCAATAAAAAAAATAACTCTTGGTCCCTTTATAAAATAATAATTCATTTGAGGTTTTGAGGGCGCTTATGTCATTTACAAAATAGGGTTTTTTATGTTGACCAATAGAAAAAAAATTGCTCCCAGCGCCTTTATAAAAAATAAAAGTTGTTTGAGGTTTTAGGGGCACTTATGTCAGTTACAAAAATGAGTTTTTGATGTCGACCAATAGAAAATAAATTGCTCCTGGTGCCTTTATAAAATAATAAAAGTCGTTCAAGGTTTCGAGGGCAGTTATGTCGGTTACAAAATATAGTTTTTTATGTTGGTCAATAGAAAAAAATAATTCCCGGTGCCTTTATAAAATAATAAAAGTTGTTTGAGGTTTCAGGGGTGCTCATGTCAGTTACAAATAGGGTTTTTTATGTCGGCCAATAGAAAAAAATAACTAACGGTGCCTTTATAAAATAATAAAAGTCATTCAAGATTTTGGGGACGCTTATGTCAGTTACAAAATATGGTTTTTTATGCCAGCTAATAGAAAAAAATTGCTCCCAGTGCCCCTATAAAATAATAAAAGTCGTTTGAGATTTCGCGGGTACTTATGACGGTTACAAAATAAAGTTTTTTATGTCAGCCAATAGAAAAAAAAATAGCTTCTGGTGCCTTTATAAAAAAATAGAAGTCATTTGAGGTTTAGGAGCGCTTATGTCAGTTACAAAAGAGGGTTTTTTATGTCAGCCAATAAAAAATAGCTCCCAGCACCTTTATAAAATAATAAAAGTTGTTTGAGGTTTCAGGGGCATTTATGTCAGTTACCAAATAGGGTTTTTTATGTTCACCAATAGAAAAAAATAACTCCCAGCACCTTTATAAAATAATAAAAGTCATTCAAGGATTCAGGGGTGCTTATGTTAGTTACAAAATAGGGTTTTTATGTCAGTCAATAGAAAAAAAAAATCTCCCGGCACATTTATAAAATAATAAAAGTCCTTTGAGGTTTCGGGGCACTTATGTTGGATAGAAATAGGGTTTTTTGTGTCGACCAATAGAAAAAAATAACTCCTGGAGCCTATTTAGAATAATAAAATTCATTTGAGGTTTCAGGGGTGCTTATGTCATTTACAAAATATGGTTTTTTATGTCGGCTGATAGAAAAAAATAAACTCCCGGCGCCCTTATAAAATAATAAGTCATTTGAGGTTTTGGGGGTGCTTTTGTCGATTACAAAATAGGGTTTTTTATATCAGCCAATAGAAAAGAATAACTCCTAATGCCTTTATAAAATAATAAAAGTCATTTGATGTTTCAGGGGCTCCTATGTTGGTTACAAAATAGGGTTTTTTATGGTGGCCAATAAAGAAAAAATAAATCCCAACGCCTTTCTAAAATAATAAAAGTAACAAGATAGGATTTTTTATGTCGGCCAATAGGAAAAATTTTCTCCCGGTGCCTTTATAAAATAATATGAGTCATTTGAGGTTTCGCGGGTGCTTATGTCAGTTACAAAATAGGGTATTTTATGTCGGACAATAGAAAAAAATAGATCCTGGCACCATTATAAAATAAAAAAGTTCATTTCAGGTTTCGGGGGCGCTGATGTCAGTTACAAAATAGGGTTTTTTATGTCAGCCAATAGAAAAAAAGATCTCCCAGCACCTTTATAAAATAATTATTCATTTGAGGTTTAGGGTGCACTTATGTTGGTTACCAAAAGAGTTTTTATGTCGGTCAATAGAAAAAAATTAACTCTTGGCATATTTATAAAGTAATAAAAGTCATTCGAGGTTTCGAGGGCACTTCTATTGGTTATAAATAGGGTTTTTTATGGCTGCCAATAGAAAAAAATAACTCCCAGTGCCTTTATAAAATAATAAAAATCATTTGTGGTTTCGGGGGCACTTATCTCAGTTACAAAATAGGGTTTTTTATGTCAGCCAATAGGAAAAAATAGCTCTTGGCTGCTTTATAAAATATTAAAAGTCATTTCATGTTTCGGGGGAACTTATGTTTGTTACAAAATAGGGTTTTTAGGTTAACCAATAGAAAAAAAATAACTACTAGCACCTTTATAAAATTATAAAAGTCATTGGAGGTTTCGAGGGTGCTTATGTCAATTACAAAATAGGGTTTTCTATGTTGGCCAATCAAAAATAACTCCCGGTGCCTTTATAAAATAATAAAAGTCATTTGAGGTTCCAGGGGCGCTTATGTCGCTTACAAAATAAGGTTTTTTACATCGGTGAATAGAAAAAAAAACTCCCAATGCCTTTATAAAATAATAAATGTCGTTTGAGGTTTCAGGGGCACTAATGTCAGTTATAAAATAGGGTTTTTTATGTCGATAAATTAAAAAAAACAACTCCTAGTGCCTTTATAAAATAATAAAAGTCATTTGAGGTTTCGAGGGCGCTTATGTCTATTACAAATATGGTTTTTTATATTGGCCAATAGGAAAAACTAACTCTCGGTGCCTTTATAAAATAATAAAATTCATTTGAGGTTTTGGGGGTGCTTATTTTGGTTACAAAATAGGGTTTTTTATATTGGCCAATAGAAAGAAAAAAAACTCTCAGCGCCCTTATAAAATAATAAAAGTCATTTGAGGTTTCGGGGGCACTTATGTCGGTTACAAAATATTGTTTTTTTAAAGTCAGCCAATAGAAAAAGATAACTCTCAATACTTTTATAAAATAATAAAAGTCATTTGATGTTTCGGGGGCACTTATTTTACTTACAAAATAGGGTTTTTTATGTTGGTCAATAGAAAAAAAATAGCTCCCGATAACTTCATAAAATAATAAAATTCATTTTAAGTTTCTGAGGCGCTTATGTCATTTACAAATAGAGTTTTTTATGTCGGCCAATAGAAAAAAATAACTCCTGGGGCCTTTCTAAAATAATAAAAATCATTTGAGGTTTCAGGGGCACTTATGTCTTTAAAAAAATAGGGCTTTTTATGTCGTCCAATGGATAAAAAAGAACTCCCAGTGCCCTTAAAAAATAATAAAAGTCATTTGATGTTTTGTGGGCACTTATGTCGGTTACAAAATAGGATTTTATATGTCGGCCAATAGAAAAAAAATATTGTCGGCACGTTTATAAATAATAAAAGTTGTTTGAGATTTTTGGGGCACTTATGTCAGTTACAAAATAGGGGTTTTTGTGTCGGCCACTAGAAAAAAATAATTCACGGTGCCATTATAAAATAATAAAAGTCATTTGAGGTTTCAGGGGCACTTATGTCAGTTAAAATAGAGGGTTTTTTTATGTCAACCAATAGAAAAAAAATAGCTCTCGGCACCTTTATAAAATAATAAAAGTCATTTGACATTTTAGGAGCACTTATGTCGGTTACAAAATAGGGTTTTTTATGTTAGCCAATAGAAAAAAATAACTCTTAGTGCCATTATGAAATAATAAAATTCATTTGAGGTGTTGGGGTTGCTTATGATGGTTCCAGAATAGGGTTTTTTATGTCATCCAATAGGAAAAAATAACTCCTGGTGCCTTTATAAAATAATCACAGTCATTTCAGGTTTCAGGGACGCTTATGTCATTTACAAAAAAGAGTTTTTTATGTCGGCCAACAGAAAAAAATAGCTCTCAGCAACTTTATAAAATAATAAAAGTCATTTGAGGTTTTGGGGGAACTAATGTTGGTTACAAAATAGGGTTTTTTATTTCAGCCAATAGAAATAAAATAGCTCCCGATGCCCTTCTAAAATAATAAAAGTCATTTGAGGTTTCCAGGGTGCTTATGTTGGTTACTGAAAGGGGTTTTTTATGTTGGCCAATAGAAAAAAAAAACTCTCAGCACCTTTATATAATAATGAAAGTCATTTGATGTTTTGGGGGCACTTATGTCGGTTACAAAATAGGGTCTTGTAGGTCAGCCAATAGAAAAAAATAACTCCGAGTGCCTTTATAAAATAATAAATGTTGTTGGAGGTTTTAAGGGTGCTTACGTCGATTAAAAAATAGGATTTTTTTATGTCGACCAATAAAAAAATAACACCTGGTGCCTTTATAAAATAATAAGTCATTTGAGGTTTTGGGGGTGTTTATGTCGCTTACACAATAGGGTTTTTTTTGTCGGCCAATAGAAAAAAAATAACTCCCAGTGGCTTTATAAATTAATAAAAGTCATTTGAGGTTTTGGGGGCACTTATGTCAGTTACAAAGTAGGGTTTTTTATGTCGGTCAATGGAAAAAATAACTCCCAGTGCCTTTATAAAATAATAAAAGTCGATTGAGGTTTCAGGGGTGCTTATATCGGTTACAAATAAGGTTATTTATGTCAACCAATAGAAAAAATAACTCCCAACACCTTTATAAAATAATAAAAGTCGTTTGAGGTTTTGGGGGTGATTATGTAAGTTACAAAATAGAGTTTTTATGTCAGCCAATAGAAAAAAATTGCTCCCAACACCTTTATAAAATAATAAAAGTTGTTTTGAGGTTTCGAGGGTACTTATGTCAATTAAAAACTAGGGTTTTTATGTCGGCCAATAGAAAAAAATAACTCTCAGTGCCTTTATAAAATAATAAAATGTGTTTGATGTTTCGAGGGTGCTTATGTCGGTTACAAAATAGGGTTTTTATGTCGGTCAATACAAGAATAATAGCTCCTGATTCCTTTATAAAATAATAAAAGTTGTTTGAGGTTTCAGGGGCACTTATGTCAATTACGAATAGGGTTTTTCATGTTTGCCAATAGAATAAAATAACTCTTGGGGCCTTTAGAAAATAATAAAATTCATTTGAGGTTTCGGGGGTGCTTATGTCTGTTTCAAAATAGAGTTTTTTATGTTGGCCAATAGAAAAAAAATAACTCCTGACGCTCTTATAAAATAATAAGAGTCATTTGGTGTTCGGGGGGTGCTTATGTCGGTTACAAAATAGGGTTTTTTAGGTCGACCAATAGAAAAAAAATAACTCCCAGTGACTTTATAAAATAATAAAAGCCATTGGAGATTTCAAGGGTGCTTATGTCGGTTACAAAATAAGGTTTTGTATGTCCACCAATAAAAAAATAACTCCGGGCACCTTTATAAAATAATAAAAGTCATTTGAGGTTTCGCGGTCACTTATGTCACTTATAAGATAGGGTTTTTTATGTCAGCCAATAGAAAAAATTAACTCTTAGCACCTTTATAAAATAATAAAAGTCATTTGAGGTTTTCGGGACACTTATGTTCATTACAAAATAGGGTTTTTATGTGGGTCAATAGAAAAAAACAACTCCCAGCCCCTTTATAAAATAATAAAAATCTTTTGAGGTTTTAGGGGCATTTATGTCGGTTATAAGTAGGGTTTTTTATGTCGGCCAATAGAAAAAATAACTCCTGGTGCCTTTATAAAATAAAAAAAAACTCGTTTGAGGTTTTAGGGGTGCTTATGTCAGTTACAAAATATGGTTTTTTATGTTGGCCAATAGAAAAAAATAACTCCTTGCACCCTTATAAAATAATAAAAGTCATTTGAGGTTTCGTGGGCGCTTATGTCAGTTAGAAAATAGGGTTTTTTTATGTCGTTCAATAGAAAAAAATAACTCTCGACACCTTTATAAAAGATAAAGTCATTTGATGTTTTGGGGGTGCTTATGTCGGTTAAAACATAGGGTTTTTCATGTTAGTCAATAGAAAAAAATAGCTTCCTGCACCTTTATAATATAATAAAAGTTGTTTTATGTTTTGAGGGAGCTTATGTTGGTTACAAATAAGGTCTTTTATTGTGGCCAATAGAAAAAACTAACTCCCGAGGCCTTTATAAAATAATAAGTAATTTCAAGTTTTGAAGGTGCTTATGTCAGTTAAAAAATAGGGTTTTTTTTATGTTGGCCAATAGAAAAAAATAACTCCCGGCACCCTTATAAAATAATAAGTCATTTGAGGTTTTTGAGGCGCTTATGTCGATTACAAAATAAGATTTTTTATGTCAGCCAATAGAAAAAAATAACTCCCAACGCCTTTATAAAATAATAAAAGTCATTTGATGTTTCTTGGGCGCTTATGTCAGTTACAACATAGGGTTTTTTACGTCGACTGATAGAAAAAAAATAGCTCCCAGCGCCTTTATAAAATAATAAAATTTGTTGGAGGTTTCAGGGGTGCTTATGTCAGTTACAAAATAGAGTTCTTTATGTCGACCAATAGAAAACAAATTGCTCTCGGTGCCTTTATAAAATAATAAAAGTCATTCGAGGTTTCGGGGGCACTTATGTCGGTTACAAAATAGTGTTTTTTATGTTGGTCAATAGAAAAAAATAACTCCCAGTGCCTTTATAAAATAATAAAAGTCATTTGAGGTTTCGGGGGTGCTTATGTTGGTTACAAATGTGATGCCCCATCATGCAACCCTAGAGTGTAAGACTAACAAGAGGAAAATTTACAATTTTTTGTTTTTTTTGAAGCAAGTAAATGCATTAACATTAGATAACATTATACTATCTAGAACTATTAGACAAAAATGATCAACTAACACCTCTAGGGAAAGATAACTGCATCCGATAAACATGAAATCATAACAATACCAGTGTTATACATTATAATACAAAAAAAGAGAATTACATTATACATTTACAGATATGAATAATTACAAAGGTTGAAATACAAGATTACATAACTGATCACCTCTGTTTACAATATACAACAATATAATACAATTATGAAGGTATACTACAACTCTGAAGGTGCATAACAAATCTAGAACTGGAAACACTTCTGTAATGTCCTCAAACTAGTATATCCAAGAAAACTAATGGATTAAGCTCTTCCACCCAACCATGTGGAACTCTGAGGTCCACCCCCTGAGCTAGGAGATAACAATGAGGTTCCACTATGTCAAGGATACAAGCAAATAGATAAAGGTTTGACATAGACAACTCAGATCATCACAAATCATCCAGACTACTCAAACAACAAGACAAGTCAAATCATCAAGACAAGTCAATCATCAAGATAAGTCAAATCATCAAGAGAAATCAATCATCAAGATAAGTCAAATCATCAAGATAAGTCAATCATCAAGATAAGTCAAATCATCAAGACAAGTCAAATCATCAAGATAAGTCAATCATCAAGATAAGTCAAATCATCAAAACAATACTCCAAGACAAGTCAATTCATTAAGACAAGTCAATTCTTCAGATGTAACAACCAAAACAAAGAGGAAGTAACTAAGCTGCAATAGGGAGAGTGTCATTGCATGGTCCTATCATGGGTTTTCCAGGCTATCTCTCACTAGAAACTAGCCCCCATCTATGGTTTTCCTAGCGACCTCTCTATAGGCATCGGTCCCACAGGGTGATACATGCAGAGCCGACACATCCTCTCATGGAGACAAGGAGGTTGACCTTGCCAACCAAGCCTTCTCATCCCATCCTTAGCCTATGAAAGCACTCAAAGTATGGGTGAGGCATCATACTTATCTTGTTATGTGAATTACTACGCAACCCACTTAGATCAATTATTAGGTTATCACTTGATTACAACTTCCATGGGGTTATCCAAGCAGCCACTTTGGGCACTAGCCCCACCATGAAAGCCACTCTCCTACATACAACTAGCAAGCCCTAACCATCACCCATAAACCAATAACATGCATGGACAAGGGATTGAAAGGCATCAAACTTTTCACAAACCAAAATATTACATAGATCATTTTAAATCCAAACTCTCAACCACAAAACTTTCCCCTGTCCATTTCAAAATCCCAAATCAAATAAAACATTTAATCAACAATTTTTCAATTCAAACAACAATCTTTTCCAATCTACATCAAGACCTCATACCAAAAGACACATCACCAAAACATCCTTGCCACAATATCACACCAAATTCAAGGTAACAAGCCACTAGAGCTAAAACGATTTTAACATAAATACCAATAAACAACTAACCAAAGCATGCCACTTAACAACCTTTACCTCTCACAAAACTAACATGATCACCATTAAATTAAGCTAGACAAAACATAACAACAAGACTCAAAACCAAATTAAATGCAATGACCCAACTGCATCGTTGATACACATCAGTTTAAAATTAGCAATAAACAATCAAAGAATATATATATATATCCAAGACCCAAATACTACAACACTTTTTAAACTATTTAACATGGATTCAATAAAAGACTTTAAATCTCTCTTTTTAGTTAAATCATAAACTTACTTAAGATAACAATATTCTAATCAAATCTCAAGATCTATAATTCCCTCTATGATTTATTTAATAACTTACTACTACGATTCACATCTATACACTTTTAAAAAGAATCCCAATCTCAAGTCAAACTACAAGTACATCTATGACAAACATAATTTTTAAAACAATACACAATAAAATTTTAACTCTCTTTTCAATAAAATTCTAATAATAATAACATATACTATTCTATTCTAGAATTTTCATTTCATCTATTATTTGTTTAATCAATACCATAATAACTCAATTTATAAAAATTAAACAAATTTTTGATAAATTGTATTGTCAATGAAGAAGGAATGTGAAAAGCAGATCGAGGGTGGAACTAAGAAGGATGTCAATTTTTTGCTCTGCATGTCAAGCTAGGGCATTCGTACCCTAGCCCAATCCTCTAGTTTTTTCTTGTTCATACGAAGTGTGGGGAGTGCATGTGTTTTGGGGAGGTTTGGGGTTGTGATTTTTATCGGTGCAAAGTTTTTTTTCATCTGCATTAGTGTCTCTTTCTCCCTGAGCATGCGGGGGTTTTGTTCTTGGTTGGAGGCTGTGGGTGGGGTTTTTGTGCCTGGTTGGTTTGGGTCTGTAGTTCGAAGGTAGTGCTAGGTGATGGGTTGGTTAAACCCTAGTGGTGGATCTTTTTTTCTTAGGGGCTTGCATGCCTTCCTTGGGTCTTGTTTAGTTTCAATGCCGATCAGGGAGTCTTCAGGGGCTAGTCCCAAGATGGATTTTTACTCAGCAGTGGTTGGTGCAAATTCTCCTTCACATGCTTCGAAGGTTTTTAATAACTTGTTCTCACCAGATCCAGGGTTGGTTGGTTCAGGTTTGTCTAGTGGTACATGGATTACGAAGATCAATGGATGTCTTGAATGTTGTCAGGAGAGGCCAAAATTGGTTATCCCGCCAGAGATGATTGCGGAAGATATTGACTATTATTCAAAGCATACATTACTATGCAAGTTTATGGGGATGCATGTTTCATTACAATTTCTTGAATCATGGGCCCAATAGGCTTGGATGCCAGAGGGAGAAATGGAGGTTATGCTTTTAACAAATAACTATTTCATGGTTTCATTCAATTGCTTGGCAGATCGCAACAAGGCCTTTGAAGGAGGCCCCTATTTTCATATGCAGATTGGGTTATTTATCAAACCTTGGCATGTGGGCTGTAATCTTGCTGAAGAGCTTCTAAACCAGGTTCTAGTGTGGGTTCAGTTTCTGAGGTTTCCTGTGGGATGTTGGCAGGATGATGTTATGCATTTGCTGGCTTTGATGCTAGGAAAACTAGTTGGTGCTTCATAGAAGACTCAAGTTGAAAAGGTGATGACTTTTTCTTGTATCTATGTTGATATTGATTTAAGTAAACCTTTTCTAGATTTAGTGGATACATGTGCGGGTCCTTACTCTTGGGTGCAGAAATTGGACTATGAGACTCTTCCTTTTCGGTGTCATCTCTGTCATGAATATGGACATTTGTAAAGGAGATGCCCAAAGGCTAGGCCTGTGGTTTCCCAACCTTCTCAACCTCCCCGCAATCCCTCTAGGGTTGAAAAGGGGAAGGAACCCATTCCTGGTGATGTGGATGGGGCTGATGGTTTTGTTCCAATCAAGGCCTGAAACAGAAATTGGGGTCAAAAGAGGACTTTGAAGGAATGGTAGGATGAAGATTCTTTCAACAGATTTAAAGTTTTAGATGATCTTAGCCAGCAGGAAGTGAATCCAAGCTTGGTGAAACTAGATCAGGGTGCTTTGGGTACAGGATAGAAGGGCCTTCTTTCTGAAGCTACTCAGGTTTTGCAGGATAATAGTGCTTTGCAAATGGACATAGATGTTCCAATGGAAGTCTAGGTGGAATTAGTTCCTATTATAGTAGGGAAGAAGGGTGGTAAGGATGGATCTCCTCTTGTTTTGAATGTAGGTATTGAGGGGGTGAAGAATAATAAGTCTTCTTCTTCTCATTTGGGTCTTCATCAAAACGATCCAAAAAAAGGGGCTGGGGAGAAGTCTTCCAAGCTTGGTAGAAAAAAGGATTTGGAAAAGATTAAATTAACAGGAGAAACTTTTGTAGAGTCAGGGTCTTTTAAGACTCTGGATTCTTATTTTTTGAGCCTTTTGAAATGATTGTTCTATCCTGGAATGTAGGGGGCTTGAATAGTGGCCCTCGACAAAAAGATGTTCGTGATTTGGTTAGAAGTCAATCTCCTAATGTTCTTTTCCTGTAGGAGACTAAGTTATCAGTGGAGTGTATGTTTAGTTTAGTGCCTAATTTGTGGGGTAGTGGAGAGTTCCAATGTATTGGTGCTCAAGGGTTTGCTGGGGGAGTGTCTTGATTATGGAATCCTTGGAAGATCCACCCTCTTTGGTGGTTGTCATTTTAGTCTTCTATCTCTATGATTGTGTCTTGTTTTGAGACGGGGCAGTCTGTTCTCTTCTCCAATATCTATGTGCCTACTGAACTTCAAGGTAAGCAACTTTTTTTGTCCCATATCCAGTTTTTTTGAAGCATGGTTCCTTTCCATCGATGGATTATGGTTGGAGACTTCAATGCTATTTCTAAGTTGGCTGACAAGCGGGATGGTATTGTGAGGCTTGAGCCTTTTGCGTTGCTACTTTAGGATAAGATCTTAGCTTTAAATCTTGTTGATATCAAGCCCATCAATGGCCGGTTTACTTGGAACAATCGGAGGATCAGGAACAATTGCATTGTGGAATGACTTGGCTGCTTTCTAGTTTCTTGCTACTGGGTTGGTGGGTTGTGGTCTTATAGCTCTAAAATTTTGTATTGGAGGGGCTCAGATCATTAGCCTATCAAGCTGGCTATTTCTTCAGTTAGTGTGCCTCAGTCTCCTTCTTTCAAGTTCTAGCTTATGTGGTTGCGTGACTCCTCTCTGCATGAATATGTTGCTGAGTGGTGGAGGTATGGTAGACCTGCTTATGGTACAACAATGTATACTTTTGCTAAGTTACTTCAATTTGTCAAGTATCAGCTCAAACATTGGAATCGATAATGCTTTGGAAACATTTTCCATGCTAAGACTACTACCCAGGATGAGTTGGATGGTATTACAAGGTTGATCAGGGAGGATGGAGTGACTGAGGATCTACCATGGGAAGAGACTAGGGCTTTGAAAGCACTGGAAGAGTGTGAGCTACGAGAGGAAGTTTTTTTGGAAACAAAAGGCTCGGATTGAGTGGCTTCAGGAAGGGGGAAAAAATACTACTTTTTTCTTCAACTCAGTGAAAGCCAGGAGACATGGCAATTCCATTTCTTCTCTATTGAATGACACGGGTGAAAGTCTTTCTTCTTTTCATGAAATCATGTGTGAAGCTATGCAATAATTTGCTTCATTATTCAGGGAGGACTCGCAGGAGGGTTCTGATGAGGAAGCTCAGGTCCTTTCTTGTATCCCTTCTTTGGTATCTAGGGAGATGAATGAGCATCTTATGAGTGATATTTCAATTGAGGAGCTAGAGCGGATTGTGTTTCAAATGAAGAGGGGGAATGCTCCTGGCCTTGATGGTTTCTCGATTGAGTTCTTTCAAGAATTCTAGGAGATTATCAAGTTGGCCTTGTTGGTAGTTGTTCAGGAGTCTCGTAAAAATAAACAAATGTTACGGACTTTGAATTCTACCTTCCTTGCTCTCATCCCAAAGTGTGATGGGGAGGATAGGTTAAGTCAATTTAGTCCTATCTCTCTTTGCAATGTGATTTATAAAATTATCTCTAAATTGATTGCTGATAGGTTGAAAAAGTGGCTTAAAGTGTTGATCTATGAGGAACAAAGTGGTTTTGTGGCAGGACGGCAGATTCTAGATGGGGTTGTTATCACAACTAAAACCATTCACTCTATAGCCAGTTCCAAAGATATGGCTAAGGCTTATGATAGAGTTCAATGGTCCTTCCTTCAGAAGGTTCTTGGTGCTTTTGGTTTTGGGGAAGAGTGGATTTATTGGGTTATGAGTTGTGTTACTTCGGTCTCCTTCTCTATGTTAATAAATGGTCAGCACTCTAAGCGTTTTGGTGCCTCTTGGGGTTTGCAGCAGGGTGACCCCCTCTCTCCTTACTTGTTTCTTCTTCTTGTTGAAGGTCTGGGATGTTTGACAAGAAGGAATGTGGAGTTAGGTTTCATTCAGGGGTGGGGGTGGGGATGTGGTTTAGCTCCACAGTCTCACTCGCAATTTGTAGATGACACTACTTTGATGAGTATGGCTACAATTAAGGAAGCTTTGAATTTGTGCAAGGTGTTGGATGTTTATCTTGTTGCTTCGGGCCAATTGATTAATGAAGATAAGTCTTCCATCTTTTTCTTCAATACTCCAGGTTCCATTCAGAGGCGAATTGCTCATATCTTGAGATTTCAGACTGGGGTTCTCCCTTTGACCTATCATGGTATTCCCATCTCTATTGGAAGACTACCTAGGGATTCTTGGTAGAATATTCTAGATAAATTTCATGTGAAATTTAATCATTGGACCCATCGTTGGTTGTCCTTTGCGAGTCATGTTCAGTTGCTCAAGTCCATGGTGTAGGCCCTCCCCATTTACAGATGTATGATTCAGGTGGCCCCTTTGGGTTTTGTTAGGGAATTGGATTCCTTAGCAAGATAGTTTTTATGGGCTGGTTGCTTATTGTCCTCTAAATGGAGCCTTGTCAGATGGGACATTGTTTGTAGCCTGAAGTAGTTTGGTGGCCTTGGGTTAAGGCAGTCGTCGTTGTTAGGGATGGCGTTGGCTGCTAAATTGTATTAGTGGTGGTGTGTGTAGTAGGATGGGATCTGGGCCAATATATCAACACATAAATACTTCCTAGGGATCCCTTAGATTGATATTTCTCATTATCCCCTAGTGAGGAAAGGCTCGATGATTTGGAGTATGCTCAAGAAAGGGGCTGCTCTAGTCAAGGATGGCTTATTTTGGATTTGTAAAAGAGGGACGAAAGCTTATTTTTGGTTTGATTCTTGGGATGGTTTTCCTCCCATTTTTTCTCAGCTTCCTAATTTGGTGACTCTGTGCTAGAGGTTCTGTGAGGCAGGATGGTCAAGGGTGAGTGACTTCAAGTCCTTATCTTCTCATGGGCAGTTGGTGGTGGTGAGATGGAATAATCCTAATGCGTGGCCTATTGTTGGTATGGAGGAGGAGTGTGCTGAGCTTCATATTATCCTTTTTCATAGACATTGTAGCTCCCTCCAGGAAGGGGATGTTCTTTCTTGGTCTCCTAATCCTAAGGGTGTCTATATTGTTGCTTCTGGATATCAGGTGTTGTTATCTCACTGGCTGGATGGGGTGGAGGTTCACTGGTGGAAGAAAGTGTAGAATAAGCTTTCTTGGACAAAGTGTAACTGCTTTATTTGGACTTTGGCTTGGAATAGATGCTTGACATGGGATAATATTCAGAAGCGGGGTTTCCAGGGTCCTTCTATGTGCGTTTTGTGTGGATGTGGAGAGGAGGACTCCTCTCACTTGTTTTTCTGTTGTCCCTTGACTTTGCATCTTTGGCATTTTTTGTGGGGAGTTTAGAAATGCCCATGTGTTCATGCTTCCTCCCTAGTGGAGTTTTGGAGTAGTCTAGGTAGACCTCCTTCTATGGCCTCTTTCTTGCAAGATGTGTGGTATGTTGGGCCTTCCTTCATACTATGGTAGATTTGGTTAGAATGAAATTGAAGAATATTTCGAGGTGAGAAGCTATTGATTCAAAAAGTTTGGCACAAAATTATGGGTATGATTCAAGAGATGGTAGAAGCTAAGTGTGATGTGGTGTTCCCTTTAGAATAAGGGGACGCTGAGTTATTGGATAGATTGGGTATTTAGGGGTTGTCTTCAGCTTCTGCTTGTGTCAGGAGAGGAAAGCAGGTGAAAAAGAAAGTTCAAAGGGTGGGGAGTTGGCTATCCCCTCTGGTTGGCATTTTGAAGCTCAATACTGATGGTTCTTTAAGGGGCAATCCTGGGCATACTGGGATTGGTGGGGTTGGCAGGGATTTTTTGGGATCAATGGTTTTTTCTTTTCTGTTCATGAAGTATTGCAGACTATCAACCTTATGGAAGATTGGTGATCCTCTATGCTTTGGAGAGGGCTTATGCTTTGGGATGGTGCAAGTTTATCTGTGAGTCTGATTCACAAGTTTTGATTAATTTGTTGAATAAACAGAAGGTATATGATGTTAGTTGGCAGTTGGCTACAATGGTGCAGCAGATTCTACAAATAAGTTCTTTGATGGAGATGGTGTCTTTTGTCCATATTCTGAGGGAGTGGAATAGGGCAGCATATTGTTTGGCTAAGTGGGCTTCTAAGCATTTAGATGGCTGGAAGATTGATGAGTGCGAGCAAGTTCCTCATGAGCTTCGACATGACATGGAGAGGATTCTTGCCAAGGATGGGAATGGTATTGGTGAAGGATGATGTTGTTTCATTCTTTGTGTGGTTGTTTCTTATGGATACTCGGGGCCTTGGACCTTTGATGTTTTGTAATGCTCTTTTCTGAATTTCAATAAAGTTTTTACCCCTTTTATTTAAAAAAAAACTCTCAGTACCTTTATAAAACAATGAATGTTGTTTGAGCTTTTGGGGATGCTTATGTTGGATAAAAATAGGGTTTTTTATGTCAGCCAATAGAAAAAAATTACTCCCAACACCTTAATAAAATAATAAAGGTCATTTGATGTTTCAGGGGCGCTTATGTCGGTTACAAAATAGGGTTTTTTATGACAGCCAATAGAAAAAAATAACTCTCGGTGCCTTTATAAAATAATAAAAATCATTTGAGGTTTTGGGGGTGCTTATGTCAGTTACAAAATAGGATTTTTTATGTCAGCCAATAGAAACAAATAACTCTCGATGCCATTATAAAATAATAAAATTCATTTGAGGTTTCAGTGGTGCTTATATCGGTTACAAAATAGGGTTTTTTATGTCGGCCAATAGAAAAAAAATAACTCCTGGTGCCTTTATAAAATAATTAAAGTCATTTGAGTTTTTGGGGGTGGTTATGTCGGTTACAAAATATATTTTTTTATGTCAGCCAATGGAAAAAAATAGCTCTCGGCACCTTTATAAAATAATAAAAGTCGTTTGAGGTTTCGGGGGCACTTATGTCAGTTACAAAATAGGGTTTTTTATATCGACCAGTAGAGAAAAAAAAGCTCCTAGCATCTTTATAAAATAATAAAAGTCACTTGAGGTTTCAAGGGTGCTTATGTTGGTTAGAAAAAAGGGTTGTTTATGTCGGCCAATAGAAAAAAATAACTACCAACACCTTTATAAAATAATAGAAGTCGTATGATGTTTCGTGGAAGCTTATGTTAGTTACAAAATAGGGTTTTTTATGTCGGTCAATAGAAAAAAATAGCTCCCAGCACCTTTATAAAATAATAAAAGTCCTTTGAGGTTTTGGAGGCACTTATGTCGGTTACAAAATAGGCATTTTTATGTCAGACAATAGAAAAAATAGCTCTCAGTTCCTTTATAAAATAATAAAAGTCATTTGAAGTTTCAGGAGTGCTTACAAAATAACTCCAAGTGCCCTTATAAATTAATAAAATTCATTTGAGGTTTCAGGGGTGCTTATGTTAGTTACAAAATAGGGTTTTTTTATGTCAGCCAATAGAAAAAAATAACTCTCGGTGCCTTTATAAAATAATAAAATTCATTTGAGGTTTCGGGGGTGCTTATCTCGGTTATAAAATAGGGTTTTTAATGTCAACCAATAGAAAAAAAATAACTCTCGACACCATTATAAAATAATAAAATTCATTTAAGGTTTCGAGGGTGTTTATATCGGTTACAAAATAGGGTTTTTTATGTCATCAAATAGAAAAAAATAACTCCCGGTGCCTTTATAAAATAATAAAAGTCATTTGAATTTTTGGGGGCACTTATGTCGGTTATAAAATATGGTATTTTATGTCGGCCAATAGAAAAAACATAGCTCTCGGTGCCTTTATAAAATAATAAAAGTCATTTGAGGTTTCAGGGGCACTTATTTCAGTTATAAAATAGGGTTTTTTATATTGGCCAGTAGAGAAAAAATAGCTCCCAGCGTCTTTATAAAATAATAAAAGTCATTTGAGGTTTTGAGGGCACTTATGTTGATTACAAAAAAGGGTGTTTTATGTCAGGCAATAGAAAAAAATAACTCTCGACGCCATTATAAAATAATAAAACTCACTTGAAATTTTAGGGGTTCTTATATCGGTTACAAAATAGGGTTCTTTTATGTTGGCCAATAGAAAAAATAACTCCTAGTGCCTTTATAAAATAATAAAAGTCATTTGAGTTTTTGAGGGCGCTTATGTCGATTACAAAATATGGTTTTTTATGTTGGCAAATAGAAAAAAAATAAATCCCGGCACCCTTATAAAATAATAAAAGTCATTTGATGTTTCAGGGGCACTTACGTTAGTTACAAACTAGCATTTTCTATGTTGGCCAATAGTAAAAAAAAACTCCTGGCACCTTTATAAAATAATAAAAGTCATTTGATGTTTCAAGGACGCTTATGTCGGTTACAAAATAGGGTTTTTAATGTCGTCCAATAGAAACTAAATAACTCTTGGTGTCTTTATAAAATAATAAAAGTCATTTGCCAATAAGGGCATGGTTCGGTGGTTAAGTCACTCGGTTGTAGTGGCGGAAACTAGAGTTCAAACCCCAACTAGGTGATGAGGTCCCCCGCGTTAAAAAGTTTACCAGGTGCATTTTAAATAATAATAATAATAATAATAATGAATATTTGTAGGGCAAAATGTGAAAAAGAGCAGAACTCCCATGACAAATCTACAATGACAATAGAATCAAAGCTGAAGATAGGGCAGAGCACCCTAGCAGCGATTCGCCATAGATGGAGAAGAGGCCTTATGGGGGCTGGGCTCCCCCTCCACAACCCCACACAAAACAAGGCTAGCAAGTTATGAGGAGGAGGAAATCATAGTGGGGAATTAGGGTAGACCATGCTTCAAGAAGGAATGACCAAGCCAGGGTTTCTAGGATTTGGGCTATGCCAATTACTGTAGCAATCCCAACATTTGCAACTGGAGTAAACCGTACTTCAATAGGTAGGGAAAGAAACCATACTTCTCAATTCCCCCTGCTATCTCTCAACCTCTCATTCAAAGGCAAAAAGTTGCGAAAGGTTTCTCAAAACTAGCCCCCAGGATCTCTCATTCGAAGCCTTCTTTAAACAATACAGTGATTCCAAGAGTACCCCCCCATCGATCAATTACCCAAAACCCTAATTTCAAAATTTTAGTGGCCAACATTCGGGGGAGGGGCAATAACCAGTTTGAAACTCAAGAGCAGGCAATCCCCAACCCCCCTTGGTTAAAGCTACATATGAATTCAAGGAAGTATCAAAACCTCGAGACCTCAGGTAAGAGAGCTTTGGTAAATATAAGTACTATCTACTCAGACGGTTTGAGGAATCATTGTAAAACCCATGGCTTCTTTATATGGTGGTGTGGGATTGGGCAACCTATGAAGGAAATTGTGAATTTGGTCTAGACCCTCCTCAAAGATCAGGTAAGTATCACTATCACTTTCGAAGATTTCATTTTCATTAATTGCAAAAGTGTAGACCTTCAAAAAGAAATTTTAAATAGCAGAAGGTTGTTCTTCAAAGGGTATAAATTTGAATATGTAGGCTGGCAATGAAATTTTGACCCCAGTAAAATGAAACTTAAAGTTGCCAGATGGGTCAAATTACCAAATCTCCCGGTTGAGCTCATCCAAAGCGAAATCCTAAGGGAGATAGGTAATCAACTAGGAGAATTCATAACAATTGAGAGGGACTTCTTAATCCATTCAAATGTTCTCCTATCAGTAAGAATGGATATAAGCATTTAAAACATCGAAGCTCTTAAAATTAACACAAATATGGCTAATTGTAGTATCCAACCAGTATTTCACGAGGGTCCCCCTAGTAATACAATCAATAGTACTTCAAAGAGACTAACCAACAAGAATCCCAATCCCCAGCTGTCGGGTGTCAACATTAGATTTAATGATAACAAGGTTAGATTTATAGTGGATTATCAGAGAACCAACCCTCTGACCCTTAGCGGTAGAAGGAATTTGGCTGGAGAAACTCAAAACCTGAGTATGGTAAAAGCTCTGGCTAGAAAAATCCCTAAATCCTCTCCAAATACCATAAGAAATAACTAGAGTCAGAATTAGGATCTCATTTTACATAACTTTAACCTCACACAAGAAAACATAGGCAAAGAAACATACACAGCAGCTAAGTCTCCAAAGCATAGTTATAAACCTTAGATAGGCGAAGGTAGGAAGGAGCTTGAAGAGTGAGAAGTCACGGTTGAAGAAAATAGAAATAATATTCATGCAACAGAGCAATCCCCAACACTTATGAAATAGAAGAAAAACATAAAGAGACTGGATATCAAAAGATAACCATAGATATGGTCAGCCATAGGGAGCTAGAAGAAATATACAATGAGATCCTCAATGAGGCATTAGAGGAAGTAATAATTGAGGAGGCAAATAAAGAGAAGGAAAAGCTAATCTCCAAGATCCTAGAACTTGAAGAATGGGAGAAAAGACAGGAGAATAATAAAGAGGACCCAAAAGAATAGGGAGATAAAGAGTTAGAGAAAGCATACCCAAGGCTGGGAATTACAATAACCGATTTCAGTAAGGAGACTCGAGATTGTGCCAAAAGTAATAAAAAAAGGTGTAGGAAATCACATCTGGAACTAAGAGAGAAAGCAGGCAAGGCAACTAATCATACCAAGATAACCTCACTTTTTAATGCAAGGAAAGGGAAGTACCTTCTCAAGGCACCATGAGAATCTACACTTGGAATGTTAGGGGTCTCAAGGCCACTAACAAATTTTATAGTGAATAATAAAACATTGTATAACTAACACAAAACTAGATATACTAATACTACAAGAAACTAAACTTAATAAAGAGGAGATAGAAGCTCTAAATAAGAAGGTAGGAATATGGGAGCTAGTAGGAGTTCTAGTTCAGGGTGCTTCGGGAGGCCTTGGGGTAATCTGGGACCCTAGAGCAGTTTCATTCTTAGTGATAAGTTGTAGGAAAAACTTGATGGCTGTGAATGTTAGAAGCATCAGAAGCAATCTAAACTTTTTTCTCCTTAACATTTATGGCCCTTCTCAGAACTAGGATAAGAGAGTAGCCTAGACAGAAATAGAACAATTCTTGGGAACTTTACAAGATCAAGTATACATTCTGGGTGGAGACTTCAATGCAATATTGGATCCTAAAGAAAAATTGGGAGGTCATGTAAGGCTATCTATAGCAGCGAAAGACCTTAAAGATTGGGTTCAGAAGAACAATTTATTGGAAATTAAAACTGCATAGGAAGGTTTTACATGGAACAATAGAAGAGAAGGTTTCAACAATATTGCAAAAAAACTTGATAGATTCTTGTTAAGAGGTAATTGGGCCCAATTCCCTTACCTTCTGATGGCAGAGATCTTACCAAACTCGGGCTCTGATCGCTATCCAGTTTAGTTGAGTATCTTAGAAGATTGCCAACCCAAACATTGCCCCTTTAAATTTGAAAAAATGTGGCTCAAAGATAACAACCTTATTACCCTAATTGAGAAATGGTGGAAAGAAACTAGAATATCTGGATCTAAGCTTTCTTGTTTAGTATCCAAATTGAAAATTATTAAAATGTAAGATTCCAAGATGGAACAAAACTAACTTTGGTAGTATCTTTGAGTCCAAAACTAAGCTAGAAGAAGAACTTGAAAATCTAAACAGAAACGTGATTACCAGAGGAATGGACACTAATTCATATTCAAAAGAAAAATAGCTAAAAATTGAATATGAAGATATCCAAGCCAAAGAGGAAATCTTTTGGCATCAAAAGTCAAGAGAAACATGGCTGGAAGAGGGAGACAAAACTACTAATTTCTTTCATAACAGCACCAAAGCACGAAGAAATGTAAATAGAATCCTCAAAATGAAAGATGTGAATAATGTCTAGATCAAAGATCCTCATCAAATTTCTCATGAAATGGTTAGGTACTTTGAAAATATTCTTAATAATTAGGAAGGATTGAATTGCCTGCACCAACAAACCATTCTGGAAGATATCCCAAGGATTATTTTAGAGGATCAAAACAAAGCTCTCAATGGTAAATTTACCAAAACTGAGGTAGAGTTGGCCATCTCTCAAATGCAACCAGATAAAGCTCCTAGTCTTGATGGCTTCCCAGCTTTCTTCTTTCAGAAATGTTGGCACTTCATAGGAGATGAAGTAGTCAAAGCACTAGAAGGGGCAAGGAATTAAGGAAGTATTCTCAAAGAGGTAAATGACACTTTTCTTACACTCATTCCAAAAAAAGAAAAACTAGAAAGTCTAGGGGATTTGCGGCCTATATCTTTGTGCAATACTATTTATAAAATCCTCACTAAAACCCTGGCTTATAGGATTCAGACTATTCTTCTAGACATAATAAGTGACAAACAAATAGGGTTTGTTCCAAGTAAATCTATATTTGATGGAGTTATTACAGCCCAAGAAGCCATCCATACCATACAGCAAAACAAAAAATCTAGTATTCTAATTAAATTGGATTTCAGTAAGGCCTATGATAAGGTAGACTAGCATTTCCTTTGCAAAACCCTAGAGGCTTTTGGTTTTACTAAACAGTGGATAAACCTCATTTATGCATGTATTTCTAATCCTAAGATCTCAGTTTTAATCAATGGAACTCCGGAAGGTTTTTTTAACATCTCAAGAGGATTGAGATAAGGGGATCCCATTTCCCCTTTTCTCCTTATTATAATGGTAGACATACTAGGGAGAATGATCTCCAAGGCCAGGGAAGAAGGGAAGATCCATGGAATCAAAATTACTTCTGGTGTCAATCCTACAACTCATCAACAGTTTGTAGATGGCACTATGCTCTTTGGTATGGGAAGAATAGAAGAATATAGGGCATTCAAAGATATCTTGAACTCCTACTATAGGGCCTCTGGACAGGAGATAAATGCTGATAAATCAGACATTTATTTTTTCAACACGGATCCTGAAACTAAAAAAGAAATATGCAAAATCTTGTCTTATAAAAAAGGGGCAATGCCTTGTAAATATCTAGGCATACCTTTGGGTAAAAACAATAAGACCAATGATCTCTGGGATCATATCACTTCCAAGATCAGGAATAGAATAGAATCTTGGAAAGGCAAGTGGCTCTCCTTAGCAAGAAAAGTGACAATGTTACAATTGGTTCTCTCAGCTATCCCAATATACCAATTATCCTATATGAATCTTCTTGTAGGTAAACGGGATGAAATCAACAAAACTCTAAGAACTTTCCTATGGCAAGGTTTAGAGGATAAAAAGAAAATGGCACTTGTGGCTTGGGACAAGATTTGTAGACCAAAAGAGGAAGGTGCCCTGGGCTTAAAAGACTTCAGAGAATAG
Organism: Cunninghamia lanceolata; assembly: GCA_027924645.1. Lineage (NCBI taxonomy): Eukaryota > Viridiplantae > Streptophyta > Pinopsida > Cupressales > Cupressaceae > Cunninghamia > Cunninghamia lanceolata. The sequence continues at coordinate 29,785,777 of BSBN01000809.1, read as the reverse complement.
AGTAAGGCTTTAGGCGCTAAACTTGTATGGAAAATGTATCAGTAGCCCAATTCAAAGTGGGTTAAAATACTTAGAAACAAATATCTTAGAGGGGAGGAACTGATAAAGCTCCTAGTCTTGATGGCTTCCCAGCTTTCTTCTTTCAGAAATGTTGGCACTTCATAGGAGATGAAGTAGTCGAAGCACTAGAAGGGGCAAGGAATTCAGGAAGTATTCTCAAAGAGGTAAATGACACTTTTCTTACACTCATTCCAAAAAAAGAAAAACTAGAAAGTCTAGGGGATTTGCGGCCTATATCTTTGTGCAATACTATTTATAAAATCCTCACTAAAACCCTGGCTTATAGGATTCAGACTATTCTTCTAGACATAATAAGTGACAAACAAACAGGGTTTGTTCCAGGTAAATCTATATTTGATGGAGTTATTACAGCCCAAGAAGCCATCCATACCATACAGCAAAACAAAAAATCTAGTATTCTAATTAAATTGGATTTCAGTAAGGCCTATGATAAGGTAGAATAGCATTTCCTTTGCAAAACCCTAGAGGCTTTTGGTTTTACTAAACAGTGGATAAACCTCATTTATGCATGTATTTCTAATCCTAAGATCTCAGTTTTAATCAATGGAACTCTGGAAGGTTTTTTTAACATCTCAAGAGGATTGAGATAAGGGGATCCCATTTCCCCTTTTCTCCTTATTATAATGGTAGACATACTAGGGAGAATGATCTCCAAGGCCAGGGAAGAAGGGAAGATCCAAGGAATCAAAATTACTTCTCGTGTCGATCCTACAACTCATCAACAGTTTGTAGATGGCACTATGCTCTTTGGTATGGGAAGAATAGAAGAATCTAGGGCATTCAAAGATATCTTGAACTCCTACTATAGGGCCTCTGGACAGGAGATAAATGCTGATAAATCAGACATTTATTTTTTCAACACGGATCCTGAAACTAAAAAAGAAATATGCAAAATCTTGTCTTATAAAAAAGGGGCAATGCCTTGTAAATATCTAGGCATACCTTTGGGTAAAAACAATAAGACCAATGATCTCTGGGATCATATCACTTCCAAGATCAGGAATAGAATAGAATCTTGGAAAGGCAAGTGGCTCTCCTTAGCAAGAAAAGTGACAATGTTACAATTGGTTCTCTCAGCTATCCCAATATACCAATTATCCTATATGAATCTTCTTGTAGGTAAACGGGATGAAATCAACAAAACTCTAAGAACTTTCCTATGGCAAGGTTTAGAGGATAAAATGAAAATGGCACTTGTGGCTTGGGACAAGATTTGTAGACCAAAAGAGGAAGGTGGCCTGGGCTTAAAAGACTTCAGAGAACAGAGTAAGGCTTTAGGCGCTAAACTTGTATGGAAAATGTATCAGTAGCCCAATTCAAAGTGGGTTAAAATACTTAGAAACAAATATCTTAGAGGGGAGGAACTAACATTCCTTTTTAGAATGGTTAACCCACCTAAGGATCTCGCCTCTAAAATTTTATGATGGATTGCAGGAAGCTCATAATGGACAAACTGAGCTGGAGTTTAGGAGACGGTAACCAAGCACTTTTCTGGGATGACTCGTGGGGGGTATGAGGTGATAAGAAGCATGGATAAATTAGAGAATGCCAAAAGGATCCTAGAATCCCATTGGGGGAAATATATAAAAGATTATATAGATTTCCCCAATCATGAGGAGAATAAGGGGTGGAAATGGAAACCCCTAGATAATATGAACATTCCGGATAATGAGAAGAAGATACTAATTGATATCCTTAACAAAAGGAGGGTATCTCTCAAAGGAGACTTAGATAGATTAGTCTAGGATGGGGCTAAATCAAGAAATTATAAAACCAAGGATGATTACAAAACTTTAATTAGATAGCAACTAAGACCAAAATCAGAGTTACCATTGAGACTGTGTTGGGATAAGAACTGTCTCCCAAAAGCTATACTATTTGCTTGGATGGCCCTTCAAAAAAAAATCCTAATTGCGGATAGGTTCACCAAGATGGGATATGAGGGGCCTATCAGATGTTCCCTTTGTGAAGAGGATCTAGAAACAGCAGACCATATTCTCCTCAATTGTCAATTTTCTAATAAATGTTGGAATTGGCTAAGTAATAAGATGGGATGGATTACTTCCATGCCTAATACCATTCTAAACCTGATCCAATATTGGCCTGAGACTCACAAACAAAGCATCTACCATATGCTATGGACAATTTCCCCTTCAATCATGGTTTGGGAACTATGGAAAGAAAGAAATAGAAGAATCTTTAAAGATAGTAAAATGACTTTTGGACAGCTAATTATTAAAATTGAGGTCATTATTATAGAAATTTTCAATAGTAGGATTCTAACTAAATCCAAAAAAGAATCCACAATGACACACTGGGATGAAAAGATGTGGGGGAGATGGGCAGGACTAAAATTGCCCTCCTTTGTGGGACCCAGTAACCACAACACCACCAACAAGAGATAGGAATGTAAGTGGCAACCTCCTAAAGAAGGGTGGTTCAAGCTAAATTTTGACGGGGCATCTAGGGGCAACCCGGGAGTCATAGGAATAGGCTGCGTAATCCACAATTCTGAATCTAGAGAAATAGAAACCTTAGCCAAGCCCCTAGGAGAAACAACAAACAATACAATAAAATTAACCACCCTGATTGAAGGACTAAGAATCTATAAAGACATGAAAATTAAAAAATTAGAGGTCAAAGGTGACTCCACGATCATCATTAATGGCTTACGGAAAGGGAACACGCTTAATTGGAGACTAAATTCCCTACTGGTTAATGCCCTTGACATCATTGCTCCTTTCAGGAGGTGCACATTCAATTAGACCTATAGAGAGGGTAATAACAAAGCTGACTCCCTTGCCAATAAAGGGGCTGATGGTTTCTGCCTCTCTACTATAGCTAACACCGATGAAGTATTATCAGAATCAAACTGAAACAATGGAGGAAAGTTGTTATGAGGCCAATTAGTTCATCACTTGTTCTAATAACATACCTTGGAGTGTGAACAAACTCTGAGCATCTTCAGAGTTTCTACCCTTTAGATAGCAATGGAGTATAATAGAGCAAATAAGAACACTTCTCAGATTCCCAACCGGATGGGTAGATCTCAGACCCTGTCTAGTCAGGTGTAGATAACTCCAAATTAAAGATTTGAAGTCTGATAGAGATGGTAAGTCCATTCATTCAAACTAACTAAGAGTTAAAATCAGACTTCTTTGTAACAGGTGGTAGAGCATATTAAGAACTATGGTAATCTCAAGATCCCAAATTGCCTAAACAATTGTATACGACATTGGGGAGAAACATTGATCCTCTATCCCCTGAACTCGATTTCGATTCCCTGTTTCTACTCTCATACTCAGCTATTATTTTTGATTCACATGCTCCAATGACTTATATTTACTTCAAACCTTTATATTTCTTACAGAAGTAGAGATATCACTAAATCTATCTAGATCTATTACAAATATTACATATTTATAGCCTAAGATCTGACTCTAGATTATCTGTAACAATCGAATCCCAACGGCCCAACTGAACTAGAGATAACTGGAAGTCTCTGGCGGTTATGATCCCTCGAATCTGCAACAATTTTTTCCCTCCTTTAAGCTTAATGGTTGGAGCAAAATATATGTGGTACAACTCCTTCTATTAAGGGACAGACACATGGCAAGACCTGCGTACTTGAAATTTGAAACATACTGTGATAGATTGCAGCACCCGTAGCAGAATGAGAAACTCCTTTATCTCTTAGGAATGAATAGGACAACGACACTTGTCACGCTCCATAGCCTTCAAAAACATCTACGTGTCTTCTTCCACAAAGCCCTCAAAACTGTGTCTTTATGCTTGGGTGAACTCCACTGTTGACAACTGTTGCAACCCGCATTAGTTTAGAAACAAACATATTAATAATGGGACCCATATCTTCAGTGTTCACTAACATCAAAGGAGAATACTAGGATAGGTGGCATCTTCCACGCGTACGCTAACTAAAACGTGGCATTCTCTGCATTACTACTTGAAACATTGTGAAACATTGGAATCTCCCGCGGAAGCTGACACTTGGCAAGTTCCGCATCACTTTAGAAACTTTAAGTTTCTCACTAGAAAAGGGTCATAAACCAAACAACTTTACCTCTGCATCCACCACATTGCATTCTCTGCTTACTTGAAACTTAATATCACTGTGGCCCACCATCTTTCATTGCTAGTGATAACATGATATGGAAAGAACATGCGGCCCCCTCTGCAACAAAGCAAAAAGACACACGACACCTTCCCCAAACACAGAAACTTTAGGAACTACCTCCGCATACTACACATGGCGACCTCCGCTGATTTTACTATTTCTCTTTTCATTCCTCATCCTACACATGGAAGGCTCTGCATAAATTTTAAAAGTTGCTCTTCTTTGTTGCGCTTGTGCCATTTGGTAGCCTCTGCAGGCTTCATTATTTTGTTTCGGCACCGTTAGATCTATTTGCATCTTACGGTGGCTATGACTTTAATTTATTGTGTCTCCATTATCTATACCCCCAATATACAGAGAGTACCCATGCATGTATCTTTGATTTGTTAATGGCTAGGAGCCATGTCCATTTGATAGGACTGTATCAAAATTTCAAAATGGTGTGTAAAATTACACAACACATACTCAAGTAACTAAAAATTGAAAGAAGTGACCCATCCATACCCATCCTCCTCCACCAGACCAAGGACCCTCTAGATGAATCCAATTGCTAGTTGCGCCTTTTCTTTGACCATCATGAGGTCTAGACCCCTAAGATCTAAGATAAAAGGTTAGAGCTTCTGAATAGCATTAGGATCTTCCATCGAATCCATATCCCTCGATCATGGCATCCCAACACCAATAGTTGTAGCTTCCAAGATTTCATCCAATCCTCCTAAATGTTTAGGATTGATTAAGCCTTTCATCATCTGCCCCACTGCTTCTTTGTCAATTTCCAACTCAAGAAACATGGCTAGTACCCGTGAAGAAATGTTGAAATCTACTCTATACCTCTCAGCCCTTCCCGTGAACTTTCTACCAATAATCATTCCAATTCCTCCTACCATTAATTCATCAGATCGGTGGAGCATTCATTGCAACCAAAGTAAAGTTACAGGACCAAGGAATGCCATCTGATGCTTGGTGCTTACCAATTGCACAGGGGTCTCCATACCTCCACAATCAATAGCTTCAGTTGTGAAGACAACTCTAAATTGAAATGGCATTGGTATGGTGGAAGAGGACACTGGAGATTCATTCCTTGTCTTTGTTTCTTCTTCTTAGCAGCTTTAATTGAAGAATGTAGTTTCAATCATGTCTACTTAAGCTTGAGGTCCTTCTCTATTCACATGCTTCTAAGGTACCACCTTTCTTGTCTATCATTTATATATCTATTTATATATATAAATTATATAGATAGATAGATGTATAACTATAGATTCAAGGCTTTCTAAGTATGCATGACTCCCCTTTGCATAGGGCTCAAGACCCAAGCAGGAAGAGCTTAAGATATGATCTGATCTCCATTATTGTTTAATAATGACAATATTTGCGAAGCAGATTGTCTCGATGCTTAGATTGAAACTTGAATCACTACTTTCATGTGAGAAGGTAGTTAATGAGAAAGGCAATAATGAGGTCTCTAGTCTATCAGGCCATCGGTTCAACTCATCTAAGAGATTTAATTTTATGATTTGACAGGTAACAACGTTATCTATGATGGGTTAGAATTTAGATAGAATGGGAAATTTTGGTTTATCAACATTATTAAGTGAAATGGTTGATCACTTACTTATGCCCACATGAAGATATATATATATAGAGAGAGAGATATATATATATATATATATTAGTATTTATACAGTGTATATATATAGATAGATAGATGTTGGCATATATAGTGGATCAGTTAACTGAAATGGGATGTCCCACATAACCGGATTTAAGTTAACATTGAAGCAAGTGTGTTTGATCATTTATGATAAGCTTGGCAAGAGAAAGTATTTTATCCTTTCATCTTAGGAAAAGGTTTTAAAATACTAACAGATGTTTGCAAGATAATGAATTATATGTTTTATGTATAGCTAACATGCAAAAAGAAGTGGTAGTTTTTCCTATGGTTTCAGGTTAGATAGGTATACTAGTAGGAGCAAGATAGAAGAAGCCTTTTCAATTGGATAATAGATAGTTGATCTAATGTTATATGTCATGGAGGTCATCCCAGGAGCCGAAGAACCAAAACACATATAGCAAGAGGATATCAAAAAAAGGCCATGGATAAGGGTGATGTATGTACTTGTATCTTAGTAATTGTATAAGAAAGGATGTTTCCTTGTTGGGCTTGACCCTGAACAAGTTCTTTAAATAAACAATATGTACTGGACTCCAAAAGTCCCAGGCTACACCAGAGGTTTTCTTCACTCTGTTCTTTCCTACCGGTGCCTACACTGGACAGAGATGTATTTTATAACTGATTTTATATATTAATGGCCTTGGCCTTTTACCAATAAAATAATAATAATAATAAAAAAAAAGGTCATTTAATGCTTTGGGGGCACTTATGTTGGTTACAAAATAGGGTTTTTTATGTCATCCAATAGAAAATAATTGCTCCCTATGCCTTTAAAAAATAGTAAAAGTGATTTGAGGTTTTGGGGGTGCTTATGTTGGTTACAAAATAACATTTTTTATGTCTACCAATAGAAAAAAATAGCTGCCAACACCTTTATAAAATAATAAAAGTCATTTGAGGTTTGGGGGGCACTTATGTCAGTTACAAAATTGGGGTTTTTATGTCGGCTAATCGAAAAAAATAGCTCCTGACACCTTTATAAAATAATAAAAGTCATTTGAGGTTTCGGGGCCACTTATGTCGATTAAGAAAAAAGGATTTTTACATTGGCCAATAGAAAAAAAATAACTCCCAGTGCCTTTATAAAATAATAAAATTCGTTGGAGGTTTCAGAGGCGCTTATGTCAGTTAAAAATAGGGTTTTTTTTATGTCGGTCAATAGAAAAAAAAAAGCTCCCGATGCATTTATAAAATAATAAACGTTGTTTGATGTTTTAGGGGCACTTATGTCTGTTACAAATATGGTTTTTTATGTCAAACAATAGAAAAAAATAACTCCTGAGGCCTTTATAAAATAATAAAAGTCATTTGAGGTTTTGGGGGCACTTATGTTAGTTACAAAATATGGTTTTTTATGGTGGCCAATAGAAACAAAATAGCTCCCAGCACCCTTATAAAATAATAAGTCATTTGAGGTTTCGGGGGCGCTTATGTCAATTACAAAATAGGGTTTTTTATGTCGGCAATTAGAAGAAAAAAAAGCTCCTGATGCCTTTATAAAATAACAAAAGTCATTTGAGGTTTCAGGGGCACTTATGTTTGTTACAAATATGGTTTTTTATGTTGGTGAATAGAAAAAAATAACTCATGGGGCCTTTATAAAATAACAAGTCATTTAGCTGATAAGGGCGTGGTTCAGTGGTTAAGTCATTCGGTTGTAGTGGCGGCCACCAGAGTTCAAACCCCTGCTGGGCCAACAAGCTTGCAAGGTGTTACTTCTTGGGCCAATGATCTTGCAAGGCATTACTTCTTGGGCCAACGAGCTCGTGGGTTTGAAGTGTTCTTTCTTGGGGATGAGGTCCCCCATGTTGTGGCCTCACCGGTTCATAGCTCTAGGCAAAAGCATTGTGTGGACCTGGAGGGCATGTCGTACCAGCGTCACTGGTCACATTAAAAAGTTTACCAAGCACATTTTAAAAAAAAAAGTCATTTGAGGTTTCGGGGGTGCTTACGTCGGTTACAAAATAGGGTTCTTTTTGTCAGCTGGTAGAAAAAAAAAACTCCCAGCACCTTTATAAAATAATAAGTCATTTGAGGTTTCAGTGATGCTTATTTTAGTTACAAAATAGGGTTTTTTATGTTAGCCATAGAAAAAAAATAACTCTTGGTGCCTTTATAAACTAATAAAATTCATTTGATGTTTTTGGGGCTCTTATGTCGGTTACAAAATAGGGTTTTTTATGTCGGCCAAGAGAAAAAAAAACTCGCGGTGCCTTTATAAAATAATAAGTCATTTTAGGTTTCAAGGCCGTTGGTTACAAAATATAGTTTTTTATGTCAGCCAATAGAAAAAAATTGCTCCTGGTGCCTTTATAAAATAAAAAAAGTCATTTGAGGTTTCGAGGATGCTTATGTTGGTTACCAAATAACTTTTTTTATGTCGGCCAACCAAAGCAAAATAGCTCTCGGCACCTTTATAAAATAATAAAAGTCATTTGAGGTTTGGGGAGTGCTTATGTCAGTTACAAAATAGGGTTTTTCTTATCAACCAATAGAAAAAAATAGCTCGTAGTGCCTTTATATAATAATAAAATTCGTTTGACATTTTGAGGGTGCTTATGTTGGTTAAAAAATAGGTTTTTTATGTCTGCCAATAGAAAAAATAACTCCTGATGCCTTTATAAAATAATAAAATTCGTTTGATATTTCAGGGGTTCTTATGTAGGTTACAAAATAGGGTTTTTTATGTTGACCAATAGAAAAAAATAGCACCCGGTGCCTTTATAAAATAATAAAAGTCGTTTGAGGTTTTGGGGGTGCATATGTCAGTTACAAATAGGGTTTTTTATGTTCACCAACAGAAAAAAATAACTCCTAGCGCCTTTATAAAATAACAAAAGTTGTTTTTTTGGGGGTTTTTATGTCAGTTACAAAATAGAGATTTTTATATTGGCCAATAGAAAAAAATAGCTCTCGGTGCCCTTATAAAATAATAAAAGTCATTTGAGGTTTCGGGGTCACTTATGTCGGTTACAAAATAGGGTTTTTTTTATGTCAACCAATACAAAAAATAACTCATGACGTCTTTATTAAATAGTAAAATTCATTTGAAGTTTCGCGGTTGCTTATGTTGGTTACAAAATAGGGTTTTTTATGTCGACCAATAGAAAAAAAAAAGCTCCCGACACATTTATAAAATAATAAAAGTTGTTTGAGATTTTGGGGGCGCTTATGTCGATTACAAATAGGGTTTTTTATGTCGACAAATAGAAAAAAATAACTCCCAGCGCCATTATAAAATAACAAAAGTGGTTTTTGTGGGGGTGCTTATGGCAGTTAAAAAATAGAGTTTTTTATGTTGGCCAATAGAAAAAAAATAACTCCAGGCACCTTTTTAAAATAATAAAAGTCATTTGAGGTTTCGGGGTCGCTTATGTTAGTTACAAAATAGGGTTTTTTATGTTAGCCAATAGAAAAAAATAGCTCACGGTGCCTTTATAAAATAAGAAAAGTCATTTGAGGTATTGAGGGCCCTTGTGTCAGTTACAAAATAGGGTTTTTTATGTGAGCCAATAGAAAACAAATTGCTCTCAATGCATTTATAAAATAATAAAAGTTGTTTGAGGTTTCGGGGTTTCTTATGTCCATTACAAAATAGGGTTTTTATGTCAGCCAATAGAAAAAAAATAGCTCTCGGCACCTTTATAAAATAATAAAAGTTGTTTGAGGTTTCAAGGGTGCTTATGGTGGTTACAAAAAAGGGTCTTTTATGTCGACCAATAGAAAAAAATAACTCCCAGCACCTTTATAAAATATTAAAAGTCATTTGATGTTTCTGGTGTGCTTATGTCAGTTACAAAATAGGCTTTTTTTGTATGGCCAATAGAAAAAAATAACTCCCAATGCCTTTAAAAATAACAAAAAAAGTTGGACGTTTTGAGGGTTTTTATGTCGATTACAAAATAGGGTTTTTTCTATCGGCCAATAGAAAAAATAACTCCTGGGGCCTTTATAAAATAATAAAAGTCATTTGAGGTTTTGGGGGCAATTATGTTAGTTACAAAATATTTTTTTTTATCTTGGCCAATAGAAAAAAAATAACTCTCAGTGCCCTTATCAAAATAATAAAAGTCATTTGAGGTTTCAGAGGTGCTTATGTCACTTACAAAATAGGGTTTTTTATGTCGACCAATAGAAAGAAATAACTCCTGATGCCTTTATAAAATAATAAGTCTTTCGATGTTTTAGGGGTGCTTATGTTGGTTACAAAATAGGGTTTTTTATATCGACCAATAGAAAAAATAGCTCCCGACACCTTTATAAAATAATAAAAGTCATTTGAGGTTTCGGGGCTGCTTATGTCAGTTACAAATAGGGTTTTTTATGTTGACAAATAGAAAAAAATAACTCCCAAGACCTTTATAAAATTAAAAAAGTTGTTTTTTTAGGGGTGCTTATGTCAGCTAGGAAATAGTGTTTTTTATGTCGGCCAATAGAAAAAAAATAACTCCCGACGCCCTTATAAAATAATAAGAGTCATTTGAATTTTTGGGGCCGCTTATGTCAGTTACAAAATAGGGTTTTTTTATGTCGGCCAATAGAGAAAAATAACTCTCGGAGCCTTTATAAAATAATAAAAGTCATTTGATGTTAAGGGGGCATTTATGTCCATTACAAATAGGGTTTTTTCTGTTGGCCAATAGAAAAAAATAACTCCTGAGGCATTTATAAAATAATAAAATTTGTTTGAGATTTCGGGGGCGCTTATGTCTGTTACAAAAATAGGGGTTTTTATGTCATCCAATAGAAAAAAAATAACTCCCAGCGCCATTATAAAATAATAAATGTCATTTGAGGTTTCGGGGGTGCTTATGTTGGTTTCAAAATAGGGTTTTTCATGTTGGCCAATAGAAAAAAATAACTCTTGGTGCCCTTTATAAAATAATAAAAGTCGTTTGATGTTTCGGGGGTGCTTATGTCAGTTACAAAATAGGGTTTTTTATATCAGCCAATAGAAAAAATAGCTCCTGGCACCTTTATAAAATAATAAAAGTCGTTTGAGGTATTGGGGGCCCTTCTGTCAGTTCTAAAATAGGGTTTTTTATGTCAGCCAATAGAAATCAAATTGCTTCCTGATGCCTTTATAAAATAATAAAAGTCGTTTGAGGTTTCAGGGGTGCTTATGTCCGTTACAAAATAAGGGTTTTTATGTTGGCCAATAGAAAAAAAATAGCTCCTGACACCTTTATAAAATAATAAAAGTCATTTGAGGTTTCGAGGGTGCTTATGTTGGTTACAAAAAAGGATATTTTTATGTCGGCCAATAGAAAAATATATCTCCCAACACCTTTATAAAATAATAAAAGTTATTTGATGTTATGGGTGTGCTTATGTCAGTTACAAAATAGGGTTTTTTTGTATGGCCAATAAAAAAAATAAACCCCAACGCCTTTAAAAAATAATAAAAGATGTTGGAGGTTTCGAGGGTGCTTAAGTCGATTACAAAATAGGGCTTTTTGTGCCGGCCAATAAAAAAATAACTCCCAGCACCTTTATAAAATAATAGAAGTCGTTTAAGGTTTTGAGGGTGCTTATGTTGCTTACAAAATAGGGTTTTTTATGTCGGCCAATAGAAAAAAATAATTTCCTGTGCCTTTATAAAATAATACAAGTTGTTTGAGGTTTTGGGGGCGCCTATGTCGAGTACAAAATAGGGTTTTTTAGGTTGGTCAATAGAGAAAAATAACTCCCGCTGCCTTTATAAAATAATAAAAGTCGTTTGAGGTTTCGAGCGTGCCTATGTTCACTAAAAATAGGGGTTTTTATGTCAACCAATAGAAAAAAATAACTCCTGGTGCCTTTATAAAATAATAAAACTCATTTGAGGTTTTGGGGGTGCTTATGTCAGTTACAAAATAGGGTTTTTTATGTCAGCCAATAGAAAAAAATAAACCCCCAGCATATTTATAAAATAATAAAAGTCATTTGAGGTTTTGGGCGCGCTTATGTTGGTTACAAAATAAGGTTTTTTTATATCAGCCAAAAGAAAAAAAAAACTCCCGGTGCCTTTATAAAATAATAAAAATTGTTTGATGTTTTAGAGGCACTTATGTCAGTTACAAAATACGGTTTTTTATGTCAGTCAATAGAAAAAAATAGCTTTTGTTAGCTTTATGAAATAATAAAAGTCTTTGGAGGCTTTGGGCTCTTATGTCGGTTACAAATAGGGTTTTTATTGTTTGCCAATAGAAACAAATAACTACCGGGGTCTTTATAAAATAATCAAAGTCATTTGAGGTTTTGGGGGCGCTTATGTTGGTTACAAAATAGGGTTTTTATGTCAGCTAAGAGAAAAAAAAAGCTCCCAACGGATTTATAAAATAATAAACGACATTTGAGGTTTCCAGGGTGCTTATGTTGGTTACAAAAAAGGGTTTTTTATGTTGGCCAACAGAAACAAATAACTCCTGGTGCCTTTATAAAATAATAAAAGTCGTTTAAGGTTTCAGGGGTGCTTATGTCAGTTAGAAATAGGGTTTTTTATGTCAACCAATAGAAAAAAAATAACTCCCGGTGCCTTTATAAAATAATAAAAGTCTTTTCAAGTTTCGGGGGTGCTTATGTCGATTACAAAGTAGGGTTTTTTATGTCGACCAATAGAAACAAATAACTCTCGAGGTCTTTATAAAATAATAAAAGTCATTTGAGGTTTTGGGGGCGCTTATGTTGGTTACAAAATAGGGTTTTTATGTTGGCCAAGAGAAAAAAATAGCTCCCAACGGATTTATAAAATAATAAATGACATTTGAGGTTTCCAGGGTGCTTTTGTTGGTTACAAAAAAGGGTTTTTTATGTTAGCCAATAGAAACAAATAACTCCTGGTGCCTTTATAAAATAATAAAAGTCATTTAAGGTTTTAGGGGCACTTATGTCAGTTACAAATAGGGTTTTTTATGTCAACCAATAGAAAAAAATAACTCCCGATGCCTTTATAAAATGATAAAAGTCTTTTCAAGTTTCGGGGGTGCTTATGTTGGTTACAAAATAGGGTTTTTTATGTCGTCCAATAGAAAAAAAATAGCTCCCAACGCCCTTATAAAAAAAACTCTCGGCACCTTTATAAAAAAGTAAATTTCATTTGATGTTTCACAGCCACTTATGTCAGTTACAAAATAGGGTTTTTTTGAGTCATTTGAGGTTTTAGGGGCGCTTATGTTGGTTACAAAATAGGGTTTTTTATGTCGGCCAATAGAAAAAAATAACTCTCGGCGCCTTTATAAAATAATAAAATTCGTTTGATGATGGAGGATGGAGAGTGTGTGCGGGAGCTCTGTGCAGTCTTGCGACCTGTAGCAGGTCGCGGTTAGCATGTGTTTGTTCTCTGTTGCATGCATTTTTTCTTTGCAGATCGGGCTCTGTGGGGTTGTTTTCAGCAAGGGGTGGGGTTTTTTAGTTTTCAAGGGGGGGGGTTTCTTGAGTGTGTGCATTTTTCGGTTCAGGTGTGGGGTGCAAGGGCTTGAGGGGATTTTCTAATGGGAGGGTATGTGCCTTTGGGTGAGACATCAGGGGATGCTTCTATGGTAGGGGTTGGTGATGGGTTTCCTCATCCTTCCCCACCTGATGTTGGGGTTTTTAGCACTGGTGCTTTGAAATTGCACAAGATAAATAGATGCTTGGAAAGAGCTCAAATTCATCCAAAGCTGGTGATTCAAACAGAAGCGGTAGCCGAGGACTTCAAGTATTATAGAAAACATGTTTTAATCTACAAATTTATGGGATTGAGGGTTTCGATACCTTTTCTGGAACCCTTGATTCGTAAGTCATGGAATCTGAAAGGTGATTTTAAAATCTTGCTAGCTGCGAATAACTTCTTTCTAGTGGTCTTTTCATGTATCATCGATCGTAACAAGGTTTTTGAGGGAGGGCCCTACTTTTATAATCAAGTTGGCCTTTTCATGAAAGCTTGGCATGCAGGCTTTAATTTGGTAGAGGAGCTACCCTCGAAGGTGTTGGTGTGGGTTCATTTTCCTCGGTTGCGATTGGAATGTTGGAGACAAGATATTCTGCAATCAATTGCATTGCTGCTGGGGAAGCCTATTGGCCCATCTCAACAAACTCTAGAAAAGTAAATTTTTTCCTATTCCCGAGTTTGTGTGGAGATTGATCTGAGCCAGCCTCTGCTAGATTCTATTGATTTGACTATTGGGTCTAGCTCCTGGACTCAACAATTAGACTATGAGACTTTACCTTTCAGGTGCCGGTTATGACATGAGTATGGCCATCTTCAAAGGAGGTGCCTTCATGCCTCAAGTACTGGTGTTTCAGATAATGTGAAGTCTCCATCTAATCTGAGGGTAGAAAAGGGTACAGTACCAAATGCAGGGGGTGGTACCAGATAAAGATGTCTTTGTGCCATTTAAGGCATGAAACAAGAATCAGGGTTAGAAGAGGACTCTTCAGGATCATCAAGAGGAGGAGACTTTTAACAAGTTTGAGGCTTTGGATGAATTAGTCAATGAGGAGAGGGTTTCTTCTGACATGCATGTTGAAGCTTCTCCTTTAGTTGATCATAATTCTAAGTCTTTGCTTGTCACTACCTCGGTCCTAGTTCCTGTGGTGGCTTCTAGGGTGGTGATGGATTCAGTTGCTTCTCCCCTCGATGCTGGGTTTGGGGACTCTTGTGGTTTGGTGGAAACCCCCATGGCCTCTTGGGATGAAAGGGTGAGTTTAGCTAGTGGACTGGGTTTGGAAGACTCTCATAATAAAAAATCTCTCTCTTCTTCTCCTATTCTGGGTCTACAGCAAAAATCCCTAAAAAAGTGTGCTCCTGATAAGCCCCAGAAGGTGGGGAGGAAGAAGGATCAGGAGAAAGTTAAGATGGGTGGAGAGACATTGGTGGAATCTAGGTTAGTGAAGACATCAGATACTCACTTCTCTCACCCTTTGCGATAATTGTGTTATCATGGAATGTAAAAGGTATGAATAGCATCCCTAGACAAAAGGCTATTCAGGACTTGGTTAATGCTCATTCTCTGGATGTGGTTTTCCTCCAGGAGATGAAGTTATCTATGGATGGTATGATATAGTGTGTTTCTAAGATTTGGAACAGAGGGTTTTACTAGTGTGTGGGTGTGCAAGGCAACTCAAGGGGTCTTGCTTGCCTTTGGGATCCTCGGCGAATTTCTCCTATTTGGTGGATCTCTAGTAGATTTTCCATCTCTCTGGTTGCAGTTAGTTTGGAAATGGGGGAAAGAATTCTTCTTTCTAACATTTATGCTCTGACAGATGTCCCTGGTAAGACTCTCTTGTGCTCTCATATCAATCTTATGAGATCATTGGATCCTTTCCTCCACTGGATTATGGAAGGTGACTTCAATGCAATTGCTGTTAGTTTCAAGATAGACAACTGAGAGGGGGGGTGAATCAGTTGTTCCAAATCTTTCCTTTCATTAACCACTTAAATCCTTCTTGTAATTTAGTAACATAATAATAAATCAATCATGAAAACACAATGCAACAATTCAAGAGCAGAAACACATTAACACATATGACACCAAGATTTTAATGTGGAAAACTCAGTTAAGGGAAAAACCATGAGGTGACTAACCCAAGATTGTATTCTCTGTTAAAAGAATAAGAAGAATAAGATGGCACATGCCAATTAGGGCTCACTACTTGAGTACACTGCTCACAAGAGGCCCACTACCTACAAGAGACACACTACCTACAGAATGATAAATATTACATACTTGAACTAAAGAATAGCATCTTCACCATGTTTGAGTCAATTCCATTTAAGGCCAATACGTCTGCTCTGCCTTTCATTCTTCTCCTCTCTACCACACTCTCATTTTTGCCAAGATACTTTTGAAATGACTTCACAACTCTTATTTATACAAGACATCGACTTTCGGATAATCATCAAAGTTGACATACTTTATAAAGAAAAAACACAAATACTGTTTGACTTATTACAAAAGACTTCATGTGAATAACCACACTGTCGGTCATACAGATTTGGGACTTAAATCTTCTTTGAGGAACACGCCATGCTTCACAGAACATCTTTAAGATCATCTGCAAGAAGTGTAAATCATCAGGTCAGCCAAGTTTAGGAAGAACATCATCATCCGGAAGTAATTCTTCAATTACGAGATTAATCTTCAATGTGGATCACCAACACAAACTAGAGACAATCTAGAGGCCCCCACAAGCTTGCATGAAACACCAAGAATATCCACACTAATTCTCTCCTTCAGCTAGAACCTCAAGAACACAGTCTGTCATCACTGTGATATTGGAATAGATGCTTACGGACCTCCAGACCATGAACCAATTGAGTTGTCAATTCACATTGACTTCCTAAACACTCCACTAAATCTATAGAACAAGATATTGCATTTCTAGATCTCACCGGACCTATTTGTGTCACTTTGTCACCTTTGAACATCTGCCAGAACCAGTTTTTCTCATATCGACATAAATTCTTTAAATCTTCATGTGGACCTCTCAAATATTTACTGGATCACCTTTAGACACATATCTAAAAACCCTTTGATGTGCATCCTTTGATCTTCATCTTACCTGGGATCTTCACTTCATGGAGCTTGACAGTCTTCACTGTTCTTCTCTATTTCTGAGAGGACTAATTTTCTCAATATCTTCAACACACAACTCGTCCAATCCTTGACATGAATGCAATAGGAGTATGTTGACATCAATGAAAACACCAGTTAGGCCCATACTTGCAACAATCTCCCCCTTTGTCATTGATGGCAACATATGATGTGAAAAACTATTTTAACCATCAAGACAAGTACTTCTCCTCACTGACTGACATAACTCCCCCTATCAACAGCAACTATTCACATGTTTTCTCTTCCTTTATTGCTCCTCCTTTGATCAACAACCACTTTTATTTTTCACATGTCTTCTCTCCCCCTTTGACATCAATGGAAAAGGGCACATACTTGCATCACTTAGAATCATACAGACTGCTCCCCCTGAGTAGCAGCTTCCTATCATCAATCCAGACCATAAGATATGGTTGTGAGATCTACCAGACTGATGCACGTCAATGCACCTTAATTCAGAATTGGAGGGGTAATAACCCCTAACTTCTCCCTGAGATATTCAAAAGAGTCCTTAGGTAGAGGTTTAGTAAAAATATCTACAATCTAATCCTTGGAGGGCACAAACTCTGGACAATCCAATTTCATTTTTGTTCACTTGCTCTCTCAAAAAGTGAAACTTCATGGATATATGTTTTGTCTTTGAGTGCAACACTAGATTTTTTGATATATTTTTTGCACTTGAATTATCATAGAAGATTGTGATAGGTTCCTCATACTCCACTCTGATGTCTCTTAGCATTTGCTTCATCCACAATACTTGAGTACAACTACCTGCTGCTGCAATATATTTTGCTTCTGCAGTGGATAGATATATTGCCTCTTGTTTCTTGCTCAGCCAAGAAACTAATCTTTTCCCTAAAAAGAATGCTCCACCACTGGTACTCTTTCGGTCATCCACATCTCCTGCCCAACCCACATCTGTATATGCATGAAGAGAGAAATCATGATCTCTAGGATACCATAAACCATACTCAACCATTCCTTTTAGATATCTAAGAATCCTTTTGATTGCCATGACATGAGATTCTCTAAGATCAGCTTGGAATCTAGCAACAAGACCAACAACATTCATAATGTTAGGTCTAGTTTGAGTAAGATACAGTAGTCCTCCAATCATTGACCTGTACTTTTTCTGATTAGTCTTAGGAGAGTCATCATCTTTACTCAATTTACATCTGGTTGCCATGGGAAAATTCATTGGTTTTGAGTCTTCCATCCCAAATTTCTTCAACAATTCTTTCACATATTTGGTCTTTGAAATGAAGATTCCTTTCTTTGTTTGAGTGATTTGCAGACCCAAGAAGAAATTTATTTCCCCAAACATGGACATCTCAAATTCACTTTTCATTTGATTTGCAAAAGTTTTGCACATACTATCTCTTCCTCCAAAAATGATATCATCAACAAATACTTCAACAATCAAGATATTTTCATGATCAATTTTAAAGTACAAGTTATTGTTAGCAATACCTTTGTTGAAACCAATCTTCAAAAGATGCTTATCCGGTCTTTTGTACCAGGCTCTTGGGGCTTGTTTGAGTCCATACAGTGATTTCTTCAACTTGCAGACCATATCACCATGATCAGACAATTGAAATACATCCAGTTACACAATGTATACTTCTTCTTCCAAGTCACCATTTAGGAAGGCATACTTGACATCCATCTGATATACTTTGAAGTCCTTAAAGGCAGCAAAGGCAAGAAATAATCTGACTGCTTCAATTCTTGCCACTGGAGCAAAAGTTTCTTCAAAATCAACTCCCACTTGAGAATAACCCTTGCAGACCAATCTCACTTTGTTTCTGACTACTTCACCATCTTCATTCAGTTTATTCCGAAAGACCCATTTGGTTCCAATCACATATTTGTTTCTAGGTCTGGGAACAAGATCCCAAGTGTGATTTTTCTCAATTTACATCAGCTCTTCGTTCATTGCTTTAGTCCAGCTTTCATCGTTGCATGCTTCACTCACTGTTTTTGGTTCAATCTTTGAAATCAGACAATACTTTTCTAAGTCTTGAGAAATCTTTCTTCTTGTTTGAACACCTTTTCTTTTATCACCTATGATTTAACCTTCAAAGTGATTCAGTCTTACATACCTGGGAGTTTTGGGAATTTCTTGCACTTCTATTTGTTGAACAGGTTCATTCAAACTTATCTCTTCTTCCTGATTCTCCAGATCAGTCTGGATCTGAATTTCAGAAGGGGCTTGGACTTCTTGAACCAAAACATCATTCTAATCATCTTCTTCATATTCTTAAAACCTTGAGAGTTTTTCAATACCTTCATCAACCTTCACATTTGTACTTTCTATAATCTTTCTCAATCTCTTGTTATAACACCGGTATGCTTTGCTTTGAGTAGAATAACCCAAGAATATTCCTTCATCATTTCTAGCATTAAATTTGCCAAAGTCTTTATCTCTTTTAATGTAACATTTGCTATCAAAGACTTTGAAATACTTCATAGTGGGAGTGATGCCAAACTAGAGTTCATAAGGGGTCTAACCAGTATTGCTTTTGATTTGTACTCGATTAAGAGTATAGACAACAGTGATTACAGGTTCTCTCTATTAGATCTTAGGAACATTTTCTTCCATCATCATGGTTCTAGATGCTTCCTAGATGGTCTGGTTCTTTCTCTCCACTACTCCATTCTGTTGTGGAGTCCTTGGAGTAGATAACTGTCTTTTTATCCCATGTTTCTCAGAGAATTCTATGAACTATCTGGATGTGAACTCTCCACCTCTATCAGACCTGAGACATTTTATGTTTAATCTAGTTTCATTCTCTATCATAGCTTTGAATATTTTAAATTTCTCAAGAGCCTCAATTTTTTCTTTCAGAAAAGTCACCCACATCATCTAGGAGTGGTCATCAATTAATAACATGAAGTATCTATCACCTCGCAAACTCTTGATTCTTGTCGGTCCACATAGATCAGTATGTACTAAGTCCAACAATCTGGTAAAAGATTGTTCCTTACTTTTGAATGTGACTCTGCTCTACTTACCCAACTGACATTCTTTGCACAAACTATTATTAGGTTTCACCAGTCTTGGAAGATCTCTTACATCCTAAGTGTTTCTTATCTTGATGATATTATCAAAATTCACATGACATATTCTCCTATGCCACAACCAACTCTGATCAATTTGAATAAATAAACAACTTTTGTCAGTACCAACCAAGTGGAAGATGTTACCTTTTGTTTGAGTACCAGATGCAATCAATGTTCCAGAACTTTCAAAGATCTTACATTTTCCATTTTTGAATTGGAGATCATAGCCTTTGTCCACCAACTGTCCAACACTGAGAAGATTGTGCTTTAGACCTTCAACATATAGTACATTACTAGTTTTTTTATTTCCATCAAAAGAAATAGTTCCTCTACCTATGATTCTGCCAGTAGAATTATCACCAAATTTTACAACTCCTCCATATCTTTTCAAATTGATAAACTTATTTTTGTCACCTATCATATGGTGGGAGCATCCACTGTCAATGACCCAATCATTCTTTTCTTCAACTTGGGCAGCTAGAGCTCTTTCTATCATTTTATGATTGACAGATTCAGAGGGCATTGGATCTTTTTCCTTGATGGCAATAAACACCCAGTCACTTCTGAATTTGTTTCATGTCTTTGATTCATCATCCGTTACTCCTTCATCATCATCATCTTCATGAACATAGTAACATTTCTTTTAGAATTTTGATCTATTTGGATTTGCCCTTGAAAATCTTTCTGGACACCTTAAGGCAAAATGACCAATCTTATTGCAATTGAAACATTTGAAGGGCAATTTTTGTTCATACTTACTGGATCCTCTTGGCAGTCTTTTTACAATAAGGGCTTCAAGTTGAGCAGCTTCTACTTCATCTTCTTCCAAATCTTTTCTTGCTTTTTCATACCATGATAGTTTCTTTGAGGAATTCTCTCCTAGATCAAACTTTTGTTTGCCTTTCACAAAGGCACTAGCTTTGAATGTAGATTCAGTCTTGGGGAGTGCATCTCCAAACTTGGCCAATTCAAATGCAGCTAATTTTTAAACCAATTGATCTCTTGTGATAT
The DNA here is from genome assembly GCA_027924645.1 of Cunninghamia lanceolata. Taxonomy (NCBI): domain Eukaryota; kingdom Viridiplantae; phylum Streptophyta; class Pinopsida; order Cupressales; family Cupressaceae; genus Cunninghamia; species Cunninghamia lanceolata. Next base: position 29,765,241 of record BSBN01000809.1, on the reverse strand, counting down.
TTGTAAAAGATCTAAATTCTTCAATAGTAGTAACTTTGTATTTGTAAGTAGGAGGTAGGGATCTGAGAACTTTGGTAACAATCTCATCGTCATCCAAGATTCCACCAGCACACCTAATGCCACAAATAAGCTCATTTACTTTTGGTATAAAGGTAGTGAAATTTTCATCTTCATTCATCTTCAGGTTTTTGAATTTTCCTTTTAGACTTTGTAGCTTGGCACATTTAACATATTTTTCTCCTTCATACAAAAGTTCCATTTTTTCCCAAATCTCATATGTAGTTTTTATATCTATAAAATTTGTCATCTTTGAATCAGATAAGACACTTAATAGAGCTTCTTTAGCCTAAAGATTGTCTTTAGCATCTTTGATTTCATCTACAATTGTCAGACCATTCTTTGGAGGAACATACTTCTTTGAAGCTATGATCCAATATTGCATTCCCATACATTCCAAGTGGCATTCCATGTGGCTTTTCTAAAGAGTCTAATTGGTTCCATCAAACCTCGGACTATCCTTCTTGTAGGAAGACATCCTGGATCTCCTCAAGTGGTTAAGCTTCTTTTAGAGGAACTTAGCTCTGATACCAATTGTTAGTTTCAAGAAAGACAACTAAGAGGGGGAGTGAATCAATTGTCCCAAACCTTTCCTTTTATTAACCACTTAAATCTTTCTTGTAATTTAGTAGCATAATAATAAATCAATCATGAAAACACAATGCAACAATTCAAGAGCAGAAACACATTAACACATATGACACCAAGATTTTAATGTGGAAAACCTGGTTAAGGGAAAAACCACGGGGTGACTAACCCAAGATTATATTCTCTGTTAAAAGAATAAGAAGAACAAGATGGCACATGCCAATTAGGGCTCACTACCCAAGCACACTGCTCACAAGAGGCCCACTACCTACAGGAGACACACTGTCTACAGAATGATAAATATTACATACTCGAACTAAAGAATAGCATCTTCACCATCCTTGAGTCAGTTCCATTTAAGCCCAATACTTCTGCTCTGCCTTTCACTCTTCTCCTCTCTACCACACTCTCATCTTCACCAATATACTTTTGAAATGATTTCACAACTCTTATTTATACAAGACATCGACTTTGGGATAATCATCAAAGTCAGCATACTTTACTAAGCAAAAACACAAATACAGCTTGACTTATTACAAAAGAATTCATATGAATCACCACTCTATCAACCACATAGATCTGGGTCTTAAATCTTCTTTGAGAAACATGCCATGCTTCACAGAACAACTTCAAGATCATCTGCAAGAAGTGTAAATCATCAGGTCAGCCAAGTTTAGGAAGAACATCATCATCTAGAAGCAATTCTTCAATTATGAGCTCAATCTTCAATGTGGACCACCAACACAAACTAGATATAATCTAGAGACTCCCACAAGCTTGCCTGAAATACTAAGAATATCCACACTACTTTTGCTTACTAAAATCATTCTCTCCATCATCCAAAACCTCAAGAACACAGTCTATCATCATTGTCATATTGGAATAGATGCTTGCGGACCTCCAAACCATGAACCAATTGAGTTGTCAATTCACATTGACTTCCTAAACACTCCACCAAACTTGCAAAACAAGATATTGTATTTCCAGATCTCACCAGACCTATTTGTGTCACTCTATCACCTTTGAACATCTGTTAGAACCAATTTTACTAATATGGCCATAACTTCTTCAAATATTCATGCGGACCTCTCGAATCTTTATTGGATCACCTTTAGACACATATCTACAAACCCTTTGATGCACATCCTCTGATCTTCATCTTAGCTGGGATCTTCACTTCATGGAGCTTCACAGTCTTCACTGTTATTCTTTGTTTCTAATAGGACTAATTTTCTCAATATCCTCAGCACACAACTCATCCAATCCTTGACATCAATGCAACAGGAGTATGTTGACATCAATGACAACACCGGTTAGGCCCATACTTGCAACAATTGCCTCTCTCAAGGAGAAAAGGGGGGTTTTGCCTCATTTGCACCCTTCTTCTGATCTTCTAAGGGATAATTTGGCTCAGCTCTGGCTTGTGGATATCAAACCTTCAAATGGCATGTTTACTTGGAATAATAGGAGGCTTGGGGATGATGCCATTTCCGAACGGTTTGATAGGTTTCTTGTTTCCTATTTTTGGGTGGGTGGCAAGTGGCTATCAAGGTCTAAAATTTTAGATTGGTGAGGATTAGACCATTAGCCGATCAAATTCTCTGCCCATTTGGCTAATGGTCCTAAGAAACAAACTTTTAGATTTTAGCTTATGTGGCTCAAGGAGGAGAGTCTTCTTGACTTGGTTTCTAGATGGTGGACTGAAGGACGACCTGCTTTTGGTACAACTATGTACTCATTTGTGAAGAGGCTTGAATATGTGAAGTATAAATTGAAACATTGGAATAAGTATCAGTTTGGCAATGTGTTTCAGCGGAAAAGGGTTGCCCAGGAGTGCTTGGATTCTATTACCAGGCAAATTCGGGACTAGGGTCTTGATGCAAATTAAAGCAGGCTTGAGGTTAGTGTGGTTAAAGACCTCGAGAAATGGGAGCTTTGTGAGGAATTTTTTTGGAAATAGAAGGCCCGTGTTGATTGGCTTCAGGAAGGGGATAGGAATACTTCCTTCTTTCATAAATCGGTGAAGGCTCGAAGACAAGGTAACTTTATCTTTTCTCTCTGTTCTTCTGAGGGTTCTATTCTTTCTTCCTCTTTGGGAATCTCTAGGAAGTGGTTCATTTTTTCCCTGCTCTCTTTTCTGAAGATACCTCGCTGAGTTCTTTCAGAAATTATGGGAAGTCATCAAGCTTGATGTATTGGAGGTGGTGTAGGAGTGTTTTAGGAATAAGTGAATGTTGTGAGACATGAATGCAATGTTTCTTGCTCTTATCCCAAAATGCAAGGGTGCTGATTCTCTGGATATTTTTTGACCAATTGCTTTGTGCAATGTGGTGTATACAATCATTACAAAGCTAATTGTTAAATGTTTGAAGCCATGTCTGGATAAGTTGATCTCGGAGGAACAAGGGGGCTTTGTTATGGGTAGACAGATTTTGGATGGAGTAGTTATTGCGGCTGAGACTATTCACTCTATGGCCTCTTCTAAGGAAAAGGCTATGTTTATAAAGTTGGACATGGCTAAAGCTTATGAAATAGTTAACTAGGGCTTTTTGATCAAAATTCTCAGAGCCTTCAAGTTCAGTTGTGAGTGGATTGATTGGGTCATGAGCTGTGTGAGGACTTCTACATTTTCTATTCTCATAAATGGGGAGTCTTTGGATTTGTTTGGTGCTTCTAGAGGTCTTCGACAGGGGGACCCCTTATCCCATATTTGTTCATCTTGATGATTAAAGGCTTGGGGAGATTCATTAAGTCTAGTGTTACGGATGGGCTCTTTCAGGGTTAGAAATGGAGCAATTCTCTTCCTCCTCAAACTCATCTTCAGTTTGTGGATGATATGACTTTGATGGGTGTTGCTAAGGTGGATGAAGAAGTTGTTTTGCGTCAGATTTTGGATTGTTACCTGGCTGCCTTAGGTCAAAGCATTAATGAAAGTAAGTCTTGCATTTATTTCTTTAATACCCCCAAGCTTGTTCAACAACGTATTGCCGGGATCTTAAGGTTTTAGATGGAGAAACTTCCCTTTATATACCTTAGCATTCCTCTGGATGTGCACCCACTTCCTAGGTGTTTTTGGCAGGATGTGATGGATAAATTTCATGTGCTGGTTTGTCACGGGACCTATAGATAGTTATCTATGGCTGGAAGAGTTACTCTGTTGAAATCTGTGGTACATGCCCTTCCTATATACAGGTGCTTTGTGTTGATGGCTCCCTCAAGTTTCATCAAAAAATTTGAGGGCGTCTGTTGGTAGTTTCTTTGGTCGGGTAATCTCATTTCGAAGAAGTGGAGCTTAATTAAGTGGAAATTGTTTTCTGACCAAAGTAAGATGGTGGTCTGGGTTTGCATAGGACAGATTGGAATGGACAGGCTTTGGCTACTAAGCTATACTGGAGATGGTGTTCATATCAGTATCAGTATTGGGCCAGGATCCTTACCTTTAAGTACCTTGGGGAGGTGGAGGGCACTGAGGTGCCTTGTTTTAGTCTTTCAGGGAGAGGTTCTATGATCTAGGATACTCTTAAGAGGGGGGTTGTGCTAGTTAAACAAGGCCTATTTTGGATCTGCAATAGAGGCTCTGATGCTCTTTTTTGGCATGACTCCTGGGATGGATTCCCACCTATCCTCTCCTCATACCCTCACTTGGAGGACTTATTTAGGATTTTTGTTTAGGCTGGTTGGAGTAGAGTGATAGATTTCAAAGCCCCTTAGGCTTTGGGGTAGACTATTGTTTACCAGTGGAAGGATATGCAGGAATGGTACATGGGTGGATCTTTGGAGGATAGGAGGGAGTTGTCCTCCATTTTGGTTGATAGAATCTGTTGTTCTCTCCCAGAGCAGGATGTGCTGGCTTGGGGTCTAAATCCAAAAGGGAAGTTCACTATTGCTTCAGGGTATCATGTTTTGGATAGACAGGCCTCAGGTAGTGTTGAGGTTCCTTGGTGGACAAATATTTGGAATAAATTCTCTTGGCCAAAATGCAATTTCTTTTCTTGGCTGGTGGTTTATGGCAGGTGTTTGACTTGGGATAACCTCTATAAGTGTGGATTCCAAGGTCCTTCCTTATGCTTCTTATGTCTAAAAGATGTTGAGACTGTTTCACATCTTTTCTTCCAGTACCCTTTTGCTAGGACTATTTGGCATTTTTTGTTGGGGGCCTGGAGTTTACAATGCAGGCACCCTTCTTCTCTAGAGGAGTTTTGGTGGAACTTTGGGCCCATTCCAGTGAGCACTTCATTTCTACACATAGCATGACCAATTGGCCCTAGTCTGATTATATGGCACATTTGGTTGGAGCGCAACTGCAGGGTCTTTCTGGATAAGAAGTTGCTGGTGGCTCAAGTTTAGTCTCTTCTTCTTGGGGCTCTATAGGAGACCTTGTATGCTAAGTGTGATCTATCAGCCCTAGTGGATCCTGGTGATACTAGAGTGATTCATAGTCTAGGGATTCTTGTTGGGGGTCTTGGAAGGCCCAAGTTTAGGGGGAGCAAGTGTTCTAGAAGGAAAGTTTCTAGGGAAGGGCATTGGCTGCCCCCTCTCACTGGAGTCTTGAAAATTAATACTGATGGGTCTGCAAGGGGTAACCCTGGGCACATTGGCATTGGTGGGGTGGGTAGAGACAGTTTTGGGGTGGTTGTGTTTTTCTTCTCAGAATATAGGGGGCTGCACTCTAATAATCTTATGGAGGCCTTAGCTATTCTTTTGTCTTTGAAGAAGGCATATGCCCTTGGCTAGAATAAGATTCTTTGCAAGTTGGATTCTTAGGTGGTGATAGACTTGATAAATAGAAGGCAGTTTGATGATGTTAGCTGGCCAAATGGGCTTCTGAGAAGAATTAGACTTGGCTAGTTGATGACTGGGACAGTTTACCTGGGGATCTTGCTCAGGATTTGGTGGATTTGGTCATGGAGGATGTGAGATGTTGCATGACAACTTCTTGACTTCTTGTTTTTTGTTTCTAGGCCCGTTTGGGCCTCTTGCTACTTTTATGCTTTGTATTGCTCTCTTTGATTAATAAAGTTCTTAACCTCTTTTTTTAAAAAATAAAAATTGTTTGATGTTTCAAGGACATCTATGTCAGTTGCATAATAGCATTTTTTTATGTTAGCCAATAAAAAAAATAGTTCCCGGCGCCTTTATAAAATAATTAAAGTCATTTGAGGTATCGGGGGCCCTTGTGTAAGTTACAAAATAAGGTTTTTTATGTCGGCCAATAGAAAACAAATTGTTCCCAATGCCTTTATAAAATAATAAAAGTCATTTGAGGTTTTAGGGGTGCTTATGTTCATTACAAAATAGGTTTTTTTATGTCAGGCAATAAAAAAATAGCTCCCGGCACCTTTATAAAATAATAAAAGTCATTTGACATTTTGAGGGTGCTTATTTTGGTCACAAAAAAGGGTTTTTTATGTCAGCCAAAAAAAAAAAAACTCTCGACACCTTTATAAAATAATAAAAGTCATTTAAGGTTTCAGAGGCGCATATGTTAGTTACAAAATAGGGTTTTTTTTATGTTGGCCAATAGAAAAAAATAACTCCTGGCGCCTTAATTAAATAATAAAAGTCATTTGATGTTTCATGGGTGTGTATGTTGGTTACAAAATAGGTTTTTTTTTATGTCAGACAATAGATAAAAAAAACTCCCGGCTCCTTTATAAAATAATGAAAGTCATTTGAGGTTTTAGCGGTGCTTATGTTGATTACAAAATAGGCTTTTTTATGTCATCCAATAGAAAAAAAATAACTCTCGGTGCCGTTATAAAATAATAAAAGTCATTTGAGGTTTTGAGGTCACTTATGTGGGTTACAAAATAGGGTTTTTTTTATGTCAGCTAATAGAAAAAAATAACTCTAGGCACCTTTATAAAATGATAAAAGTCATTTGATGTTTCGCGGTTGCTTATGTTGGTTACAAAATAGAGTTTTTTATGTCGGTCAATAGATTAAAAAATAGCTTCTAGCACCTTTATAAAATAATAAAAGTTGTTTGAGGTTTTGGGACCCCTTATGTTAGTTACAAATAGGGTTTTTTCTGTCAACCCATAGAAAAAAATAACTCTCGAGGCATTTATAAAATAATAAAATTCATTTGAGGTTTCGGGGGCGCTTATGTCATTTACAAAATAGGGTTTTTCATGTCGGCCATTACAAAAAAAAAAACTCTCGGCACCCTTATAAAATAATAAAAGTCATTTGAAGTTTTTGGAGCACTTATGTTGGTTACAATATAGGGTTTTTTATGTCGACCAATAGAAAAAAAAAACCCTCTCGGCGCCTTTATAAAATAATAAAAGTCATTTGATATTTCGACAATGCTTATGTCAGTTACAAAATAGAGTTTTTTATGTCGGCCAAAAAAAAAATAGCTCTTGATGCCTCTATAAAATAATAAATGTCATTTGAGGTATCAGGGGCCCTTGTGTCAGTTAAAAAATAGGGTTTTTTATGTTGGCCAATATAAAATAAATTGCTCCCAATACCTTTATAAAATAATAAAAGTCGTTTGAGGTTTTGGGGGTGCTTATGTCCATTACAAAATAAAGTTTTTTATGTCGACCAATAGAAAAAATAGCTCCCAACACCTTTATAAAATAATAAAAGTTGTTTGAGGTTTTGAGGGTGCTTATGTTGGTTACAAAAAAGGGTTTTTGATGTCGGCCAATAGAAAAAAGTAACTCCTGACACCTTTATAAAATAATAAAAATCATTTGAGGTTTCAGGGGTGCATATGTCAGTTACAAAATAGGGTTTTTTATGTTGGTCATTAGAAAAAAATAGCTCCCAATGCCTTTCTAAAATAGGGTTTCGGGGACGCTTATGTTGGTTAAAAAATAGGGTTTTTTATGTCCGTCAATAGAAAAAAATAACTCCTGGGAAATTTATAAAATAATAAAAATCATTTGAGGTTTCGAGGGAACTTATGTCAGTTACAAATAGGGTTTTCTATGTTGGCCAATAAAAAAATAACTCCTAGCACCTTTATAAATTAATAAAAGTTGTTTGAGGTTTTGGGCGTGCTTATGTCAGTTACAAAATAGGATTTTTTATGTCGGCCAATAGAAAAAAATAACTCCCAGCACCCTTATAAAATAATAAAAGTAATTTGAGCTTTTGGGGGTGCTTATGTTGGTTACAAAAAAGGGTTTTTTTTTATGTTGGCCAATAGAAAAAATTAGCTCTGGGCACCTTTATAAAATAATAAAAGTTGTTTGATGTTTCTAGGGTGCTTATGTCAGTTACAAATAGGGTTTTTCATGCCGACCAATAGAAAAAATAACTCTCAGGGCCTTTATAAAATAATAAAAGTCATTTGAGTTTTTGGGGGATGCTTATGTCGATTACAAAATAGGATCTTTTATGTTGGCCAGTAGAAAAAAATAACTTCTGGTGCCCTTATAAAATAATAGAAGCCATTTGAGGTTTTTGGGGGCACTTATGTCAGTTACAAAATAGGGTTTTTTATGTTGACCAATAGAAAAAAAATAACTGTTAGCGCCTTTATAAAATAATAAAAGTCATTTGAGGTTTCAGGGGCGCTTATGTCGGTTACAAAAATAAGGTTTATTATGTCAGCCAATAGAAAAAAATAACTCTCAGCACCATTATATCAGTTAGAAAATAGGGTTTTTTATGTCAGCCAATAGAAAAAAATAACTCTTAGTGCCTTTATAAAATAATAAGTCATTTGAGTTTTCAGGGGCACTTATTTCGGTTACAAAATAGGGTTTTTTTATGTCGGCCAACAGAAAAAAAAATAGCTCTCAGTGCCTTTATAAAATAATAAAAGTCATTCGAAGTTTCGAGAGAACTTATGTCGGTTACTGTAAAAGAGGGGTTTTAATGTCGTCCAATAGAAAAAAAATAGCTCCTAGCACCTATATAAAATAATAAGTCATTTGAGGTTTTGAGGGTGCTTATGTTGGTTACAAAAATAGTTTTTTTATGTTAGCCAATAGAAAAAATAACTCCTGGCATCTTTATAAAATAATAAAAGTTGTTTGATGTTTTAGGGGCACTTATATCAGTTACAAAATAGGGTTTTTTAGGTCAACTAATAGAAAAAATAACTCCCAATGACTTTATAAAATAATAAAAGTCGTTGGAGGTTTCTATGGTGCTTATATCGGTTACAAAATAGGGTTTTTTATGTCATTCAATAAAAAAATAACTCCAGGTGCATTTATAAAATAATAAGTCATTTAAGGTTTCGGGGGCGCTAATGTCGCTTACAAAATAGGGTTTTATATGTCAGCCAATAGAAAAAAATAACTACCATCACCTTTATAAAATAATAAAAGTTGTTTGAGTTTTCAGGGGCACTTATGTCGGTTACAACATAGGGTTTTTTATGTCGGTCAATAAAAAAATAACTACTAACGCCTTTATAAAAAAATAAAAGTCGTTTGAGGTTTCGGGGGCACTTATGTCAGTTACAAATAGGGTTTTTTATGTCAGACAATAGAAAAAAAAAACTCCCAAAGCCTTTATAAAATAATAAATATCATTTGAGGTTTCAGGGGTGCTTATGTCAGTTACAAAATAGGGTTTTTTATGTTGGCCAATAGAAAAAAAAACTCCTGACACCTTTATAAAATAATAAAAGTCGTTTGAGGTTTCGAGGGCACTTATGTCGGTTAGAAAATAGGGATTTGTATGTCAGCCAATACAAAAAAAATAGCTCCCATTGCCCTTATAAAATAATAAAAGTCCTTTGAGGTTTCGAGGGCGCTTATGTCAGTTACAAAATAGGGTTTTTTTATGTCAAACAATAGAAAAAAATAACTCTCAAGGCCTTTATAAAATAATAAGTCATTGGATATTTTTGGGGTGCTTATGTCAGTTAAAAATTAGGGTTTTTTATGTTGTACAAAAGAAAAAAATAGCTCCCAACATCTTCCTAAAATAATAAAAGTCATTTGAGGTTTTGAGGGTGCTTATGTCAGTTACAAAATAGGGTTTTTTATGTCAGCCAATCAAAAAATAATTTCTCCCAGTGCCTTTATAAATAATAAAAATCATTTGAGGTTTTGGGGGAGCTTATGTCAGTTACAAAATAGGGTTTTTATGTCAACCAATAGAAAAAAAATAGCTCCCAGCGCCCTTATAAAATAATAAAAGTCGTTTGATGTTTTGCTGGCACTTATGTCAGTTACAAAATAGGGTTTTTTATATTGGTCATTAGAAAAAAATAGCTCCCGATGCCTTTATAAAATAATAAAAGTCATTTGAGGATTTGGGGGTGCTTATGTCATTTACAAATAGGGTTTTTTATATCATCCAATAGAAAAAAATAACAAGCAGGGTCTGTATAAAATAATAAAAGTCATTTGAGCTTTTGGGGGTGCTTATCTCAGTTACAAAATAGGGTTTTTTATGTCATCCAATAGAAAAAATCTCTCAGCTCCCTTATAAAATAATAAAAGTCATTTGATGTTTTGGGGGTGCTTATGTCGGTTACAAAATAGGGTTATTTCTGTCGACCAATAGAAAAAATAACTCCTGATGCCTTTATAAAAAAGTAAAAGTCATTTGATCTTTCAGAGGTGCTTATGTCAGTTACAAAATAGGGTTTCTTATGTCAGGCAATAGAAAAAAATAGCTCCCGGTGCCTTTATAAAATAATAAAAGTCGTTTGAGGTTTCGGGGGCACTTATGTCATTTACAAAATAGGGTTTTTTATGTCAGCCAATAGAAAAAAATTGCTCCTAATACCTTTATAAAATAATAAAAGTCATTTGAGTTTTCAGGGGTGCTTATGTTGGTTAAAAAATAGGGTTTTTTATATTGGCCAATAGAAAAAAAATAGCTCCTAGTGCCTTTATAAAATAATAAAAGTTGTTTGAAGTTTCTAGTGCACTTATGTTGGTTACAAAATAGGGTTTTTTATGTCAGCCAATAGAAAAAAATTGCTCCTGGTTCCTTTAAAAAATAATAAAATATGTTTGAGGTTTTGGGGGCACTTATGTCAGTTAAAAAATAGGGTTTTCTATGTAGGCCAATAGAAAAAAAATAACTCCCGACACCTTTATAAAATAATAAAAGTCATTTGAGGTTTCGGGGGTGCTTATGTCAGTTACAAAATAGGGTTTTTATGTTGGCACCTTTATAAATAATAAAAGTCGTTTGAGGTTTTGGGGGTGCTTATGTCAGTTACAAAATAGGGATTTTTTACGTCGGCCATTAGAAAAAAATAACTCTCGCTGCAATTATAAAAAAATAAGTCATTTGAGGTTTCAGCGGCACTTATGTCGGTTATAAAATAGGGTTTTTGATGTTGTCCAAAAGAAAAAAATAACTCCTGGTGCCTTTATAAAATAATAAAAGTCATTTAAAGTTTTTGAGGTGCTTATGTTGGTTACAAAATAGGGTTTTTTATATCAGCCAATACAAAAAAATAGCCCTTGGCACCTTTATAAAATAATAAAAGTTGTTTGAGGTTTCGAGGGCACTTATGTCAGTTACAAAATAGGGTTTTTTCTATCGGCCAATAGAAAAAAATAGGTACCGGCACCCATATAAAATAATAGAAGTCGTTTGAGGTTTCGGTGGTCCTTATATCAGTTACAAAATAGAGTTTTTTAATGTCGGCCAATAGAAAAAAAATAACTCCCGATGCCTTTATAAAACAATAAAAGTTGTTTGATGTTTCACGAGTGCTTATTTTGGTTACAAAATAGGGTTTTTTATATTGGTCATTAGAAAAAAATAGCTCCCGGTGCCTTTATAAAATAATAAAAGTCATTTGAGGTTTTGGAGGCACTGATGTCGGTTACAAATAGAGTTTTTTATGTTAGCCAAAAGAGAAAAAGAACAACTAGGGCATTTATAAAATAATAAATGTCGTTTGAGGTTTCGGGGTGCCTATGTCGATCGCAAAATAGGGTTTTTTATATCGGCCAATAGAAAAAAATCTCTTGACACCCTTATAAAATAATAAAAGTCATTTGAGTTTTCGAGGGTACTTATGTCAGTTACAAAATAGGGTTTTTTATGTCGACCAATAGAAAAAAATAACTCCTGACGCCTTTATAAAATAATAAAAGTCATTTGACGTTTCGAGGGTCCTTATGTCAGTTACAAAAGAGGGTTTTTTTTATGTCATAAAATAGGAAAAATAGCTCCCAGTGCCTTTATAAAATAATAAAAGTTGTTTGAGGTTTTGGGGGTGCTTATGTTAGTTACAAAATAGAGTTTTTATGTCAGCCAATAGAAAAAAATTTGCTTCCAGTACCTTTATAAAATAATAAAAGGCATTTGGGGTTTCGGGGGTGCTTATGTTGGTTATAAAATAGGGTTTTTTATGTCATCCAATAGAAAAAAAATAGCAAAGGACACCTTTATAAAATAATAAAAGTCATTTGAGGTTTCCAGGTTGCTTATGTTTGTTAAAAAATAGGGTTTTTTATGTTGGCCAATAGAAAAAATAGCTCCCAGCGCCTTTTTAAAATAATAAAATTCATTTGAGGTTTTGAGGGTGCTTATTTCAGTTACCAAATAGGGTTTTCTATGTCGGCCAATAGAAAAAAAATAACTCCCAGCAACATTATAAAATAATAAAATTCATTCGAGGTTTCAGGGGCGCTTATTTCAGTAACAAAATAGGGTTTTTTATGTCAGCCAATAGAAAAAAATAGCTCCCAGCACCTTCATAAAAAAAGTAAAGTCAATTGAGGTTTCGGGGGAACTTATGTTGGTTAAAAAATAGGGTTCTTATGATGGCCAATAGAAAATAAATAACTCCTGGCACCTTTATAAAATAATAAAAGTCATTTGAGATTTCAGGGGTACTTATGTCAGTTACAAAATAGCATTTTTTATGTCAGCCAATAGAAAAAATAAGTCTCGGCACCTTTATAAAATAATAAAAGTCATTAGATGTTTCAGGGGTGCTTATATCAGTAACAAAATAGGGTTTTTTAGGTTGGCCAATAGAAAAAGAATAACTCCCAACACCTTTATAAAATAATAAAAGTCATTGGAAGTCTCAATGGTGCTTGTGTCAGTTACAAAATAGAGTTTTTTATGTTGGCCAATAAAAAATAACTCCAGACGCCTTTATAAAATAATAAAATTTATTTGAGGTTTTGGGTGCACTTGTATCGGATACAAAATAGAGATTTTTATGTCAACCAATAGAAAAAAATAACTCTCGGTACCCTTATAAAATAATAAAAGTCATTCCAGGTTTCAAGGGCACTTTTTTCGATTACAAAATATAGTTTTTTTATGTCAGCCAATAGAAAAAAATAACTCCTGGCACCTTTATAAAATAATAAAAGTTGTTTGACGTTTTGGAGGCATTTATGTCAGTTACAAAATAAGGGTTTTTATGTCGGTCAATAGAAAAAAAATAGCTCCCAGCACCTTTATAAAATAACAAAAGTCATTTGAGGTTTTAGGGGTACTTTTGTAGGTTACAAATAGGTTTTTTGTTATGTCAGCCAATAGAAAAAAATAACTCTCAGGGCCTTCATAAAATAATAAAAGTTGTTTGAGGTTTCAGGGGTGCTTATATCGGTTACAAAATAGGGTTTTTTATGTCGGCCAATAGAAAAAAATAACTCTTGGTGCCCTTATAAAATAATAAAAGTCATTTGAGGTTTTAGGGGCTCTTATGTCGGTTACAAAAGAGGGTTTTTTCTGGTAGTGAATAGAAAAACATAACTCTCAACACCTTTATAAAATAATATAAGTCATTTGATGTTTCAGGGACGCTTATGTCAGTTACAAAATGGGGTTTTTTAGGTTGGCCAAAAGAAAAGAAATAACACGTGGTGACTTTATAAAATAATAAAAGTCATTTGAGGTTTCGGGGGTGCTTATGTCAATTACAAAAAAGGGGTTTTTTAGGGAAGCCAATAGAAAAATATTGCTCCCGGTGCCTTTATAAAATAATAATAGTCATTTGAGGTTTCGGGGGTGCTTATGTCGATTACAAAATATGGTTTTTTATGTCGGCCAACAGAAATAAAAAAACTCCCAATGCCCTTATAAAACAATAAAAGTCATTTGAGGTTTGGGCAGCACTTATGCCAGTTACAAAATAGGTTTTTTTTCATGTTGGCCAATAGAAAAAAATAACTTCTGATTCCTTTATAAAATAATAAAAGTCATTTGAGGTTTCAGGGGTGCTTATATCTGTTACAAAATAGGGTTTTTTATGTCGGCCAATTAAAAAAAATAGCTCCCGACACCTTTATAAAATAATAAGTCATTTGAGGTTTCGAGGGTGCTTATGTTGGTTACAAAAAAGGGTTTTTTTATGTTGGACAATAAAAAAATAACTCCTAGCACCTTTTTAAAATAATAAAAGTCGTTTGATGTTTTGGGTGTGCTTATGTCGGTTACAAAATAGGGTTTTTTTTATGGCCAATAGAAAAAAAAAACTCCCAGCGCCTTTAAAAAATAATAAAAAAAGTTGGAGTTTTTGAGGGTGTTTATGTCACTTACAAAATATGGTTTTTTGTGTCAGCTAATAAAAAAGTAACTCTTGGTGCCTTTATAAAATAATAAAAGTCATTTGAGGTTTTGGGGTCACTTATGTTGCTTATAAACTAGGGTTTTTTATGTCGGCCAGTAGAAAAAAAAACTTTCGGTGCCTTTATAAAATAATAAAAGTCATTTGAGGTTTCAGGGGCACCTATGTCAGTTACAAAATAGGGTTTTTTATGTCGGTCAATAGAGAAAAATAACTCCCGACACCTTTATGAAATAATAAAAGACGTTTGAGGTTTTGGACGTGCTTATGTCCATTACAAATAGGGTTTTTTATGTCGACTAATAGAAAAAAATAACTCCTGGCACCTTTCTAAAATAATAAAAGTCATTTGAAGTTTCGGGGGTGGTTATGTCAGTTACAACATAGGGTTTTTTATGTCATCCAATAGAAAAAAAATAAACTCCTAGCGCCTTTATAAAATAATAAGTCATTTGAGGTTTTGGGGGCACTTATGTCGGTTACAAAATAAGGTTTTTTTATGTCAGCTAATAGAAAAAAATAACTCCTGGTGCCTTTAGAATATAATAAAAGTTGTTTGATGTTTCAGGAGCACTTACGTTAGTTACAAAATAAGGTTTTTTATGTCAATCAATAGAAAAAAAATAGCTCCTGCCACCTTTATAAAATATTAAAAGTTGTTTGAGGTTTTGGGGGTGATTATGTTGGTTACAAATAGGGTTTTCTATGTCGGTCAATAGCAACAAATAACTCCTGGGGTCTTTATAAAATAATAAAAGTCGTTTGAGGTTTTGGGGGCACTTATGTAGGTTACAAAATAGAGTTTTTTATGTCAGCCAATAGAAAAATGTAGCTCTTGGCACCTTTATAAAATAATAAAAGTTGTTCAAAGTTTCAGGGGCACTTATGTCAGTTACAAAATAGCATTTTTTATTGCGGCCAATAGAAAAAATACCTCCCAGCGGCTTTATAAAATAATAAACATCATTCGACGTTTTGAGGGTTCTTATGTTGGTTTCAAAAAAGGGTTTTTTATGTCGTCCAACAGAAAAAATAACTCTTAGCACCTTTATCAAATAATAAAAGTCATTTGAGGCTTCGGGGACGCTTATGTCAGTTACAAATAGAGTTTTTTATGTCGACCAATAGAAAAAAATAACTCTCAGTGCCTTTATAAAATAATAAAAGTCTTGTCAGGTTTCGACGGTGCTTATGTCAGTTACAAAATAGGGTTTTTTATGTCATCCAATAGAAAAAAATAGCTCCTGGCACCCTTATAAAATAATAAAAGTCATTTGAGATTTCAGGGGCGCTTAGGTCAGTTACAAAATAGGGTTTGTTATGACAGCCAATAGAAAAAACTAACTCTCAGTTCCTTTATAAAATAATAAGTCATTTGATGTTTCGGGGGTGCTTATGTTAGTTACAAAATAGGGTTTTTTATGTCATCCAATACAAAAAAAAATAGCTCCCTGCACCTTTATAAATTAATAAAAGTCATTTGATGTATTGGGGGCCCTTGTGTCTGTTGGCAAAAGACACTATATGGATTCATGAATGTTGTCATTGATAGCAACAAAGGTTATCCCACACATCTGCAAGACATGATGAGTCTCTACCAGAAGTCAAATTCAAGAAGTGTTATGATCCGATAAGCAAGAACAGAGCAATCAACAAGGTCTGACAATCAGGTCAGGATCTCTCAGAGGAAGTATTTTAGTAAAGTGCAGATTTGGGGAAGTCAAGAGGAGTACCTTGACTAATAGATTCCAAGGATTTAGCCTCTGGTGATGAAAGGGTGAAGAGATATGAGCACTTGAGTGTTGGGTTCCTGTTTGACAGAGTAGACAAAGGAAGAACTGTACTAGCAGAGTGTCAGATCCAAATCTAGAAGAGATATTGCTAATGACTAAGTTTCTTGAGGTATCATTCATGATTGGCTGACATGATTGAAGACTTCTACAAGCATATCCTTGATCCGCATTACTTGGTATGCAAGGATTCAGCTGACAGACCAGAGTTTGAGATAATATTGACTATTCCAGATACCGACTAGAAAAGTGTTGAAATCACTTGTGCGGATATATATACAAAATGGATTTAGATGTGAAGGTGTGTGTGGTGTATTGAAGAGTGCGAACAAAAGTAGAACAGCAGAGTGAAGACAGTAAGACAGGTTCGAAATGTGATAGTACAGCAATATCAAAAGAGAGTAAGAATGAAGTGCAATAGATCAGTTTATTGAGATTAACCGGAACTAAATTTCAGCATGTGTAGATGCTTCTCATCAGTTCAAACATTGAGTTAGTTTCCTTTCTTGTAGATAGTGAGTCTCTTGTAGGCAGTGAGCCTCTTGTGAGCAGTGTACTTGGGCAGTGAGCCCTAATTGGCAAGTGTCATTTTGTATCTTCTATTATTCTAACGGAGAATAATATTTTGGGTTAATCACCCCATGGTTTTTCCCTTAACCAGGTTTTCCACGTTAAAATCATTGTGTCATGTGTATTGGTGTTGTTTTCATTTCATGGTTATGTTTATTCATCTAATTTAATATTGCATTAACTATTAAGGAAGTTCAAAAAGATGAAGCAAGTAAGATAACTGATTCACCCCCCTCTCAGATATCAACAGTGTCAGTTACAAAATAGGGTTTTTTATGTCAGCCAATAGAAAACAAATTGCTCCTAATGCCTTTATAAAATAATAAAGGTTGTTTGAGGTCTTGGGAGTGCTTATGTCCATTATAAAATAGGATTTTTTATCTCAGGCAATAGAAAAAAAATAGATCATGGCACCTTTGTAAAATAATAAAAGTTGTTTGAGGTTTTGGGGGCGCTTATGTTGGTTGTAAATAGGGTTTTGTATGTCGGCCAATAGAAAAAAATAACAACTAGGGCCTTTATAAAATAATAAATGTCATTTGAGGTTTCGGGGGCGCTTATGTCGATTACAAAATAGGGTTTTTTATATTGGCCGAATAGAAAAAAATGTCTCCTAGTGCCCTTATAAAATAATGAAAGTCATTTGAGGTTTCGAGGGTGCTTATGTCAGTTAGAAAATAGGGGTTTTTATTTTGATCAATAGAAAAAAAATTCCCAGTGCCTTTATAAAATAATAAAAGTTGTTTGAGGTTTCAAGGGTGCTTATGTCAATTACAAATAGGGTTTTTTATGTCAGCCAATAGAAAAAAATAACCCTCAGCACCATTATAAAATAATAAAATTCATTTGAGGTTTCAGGGGTGCTTATCTCGGTTACAAAATAGGTTTTTTTTTATGTCAGCCAATAGAAAAAAATAACTCTCGGTGCCCTTATAAAATAATAACAGTCATTTAAGGTTTTGGGGGCACTTATGTCAGATACAAAATGGGGTTTTTTTATGTCAGTCAATAAAAAAAAAATAACTCCTGGTACCTTTATAAAATAATAAAAGACGCCTGATGTTTCGTGAGTACTTATTTTGGTTACAAAATAGGGTTTCGAGGGCACTTATGTCGGTTACAAATTATGGTTTCTTATGTTGGCCAATAGAAAAAAATTGTTCATGGTGCCTTTATAAAATTAAAAAAGTCATTTGAGGTTTCAGGGGTGCTTATGTTGGTTACAAAATAACATTTTTTATGTCGACCAATAGAAAAAAATAGATCTCAGTGCCTTTATAAAATAATAAAAGTTATTTGAGGTTTGGGGAGTGGTTATGTCAGTTACAAAATAGGGTTTTTCATAACAGCCAATAGAAAAAATAGCTCCTGGTGCCTTTATAAAAAAATAAGTCATTTGAGGTTTCAGGGGTGCTTATATCGGTTAAAAAATAGGCTTTTTATATTGGCCAATGGAAAAATTTAACTCCCAACACCTTTATAAAATAATAAAAGTCGTTTGAGGTTTCAGAGGCACTTATGTCGGTTACAAAATATGGTTTTTAATGTTGATCAATAAAACAAATAACTCCTGATGCCTTTATAAAATAATAAAAGTTGTTTGAGGTTTCGGGGGCACTTATGTTAGTTACAAATAAGGTTTTTTATGTTGGCCAATAGAAAAAAATAGCTCCTGGTTCCCTTATAAATTAATAAAAGTCATTTGATGTTTTGCGGGTGCTTATGTTGGTTACAAAATAGGGTATTTTATATTGGTCATTAGAAAAAAAATAGCTTCTAGCACCTTTATAAAATAATAAAAGTCATTTGAGCTTCTGGGGGCACTTATGTCAGTTACAAATAGGGTTTTCTATGTCGGTCAATAGAAAAAAAATAACAACCGGGGCCTTTATAAAATAATGAAAGTCATTTGAGCTTTCAGGGGCACTTATCTCGGTTACAAAATAGGGTTTTTTATCTCGTCCAATAGAAAAAAATATTTCTCGACACCCTTATAAAATAATAAGTCATTTGAGGTTTTGGGCGTGCTTATGTTGGTTACAAAATAGGGTTGTTTATGTTGACCAATAGAAAAAAAAACTCCTGATGCCTTTATAAGATAATGAAAGTCATTTGATATTTCGAGGATGCTTATATCAGTTACAAAATAGGGTTTTTTATGTCGGCCAATAGAAAAAAAACTCCCGGTGCCTTTATAAAATAATAAAAGTCATTTGAGGTTTCTAAGGCACTTATGTTGGTGACAAAATAGGGTTTTTTATTTCGGCCAATAGAAAAAAAATTGCTCCCAGTGCCTTTATAAAATAATAAAATAGGTTTGAGGTTTTGGGGGCACTTATCTTGGTTACAAAATAGGATTTTCTATGTTGGCCAATAGAAAAAAAAACTCCCGGTACCTTTAAAAAATAATAAAAGTCATTCGAGTTTTCAGGGGTGCTTATGTCAGTTACAAAATAGGGTTTTTTATGTTGGCGTCTTTATAAATAATAAAAGTCATTTGAAGTTTTGGTGGCACTTATGTCAGTTACAAAATAGGGTTTCTTTAGGTCGACCATTAGAAAAAAATAACTATCGCTGCCATTATAAAAAAATAAAAGTCATTTGAGGTTTCGGGGGCACTTATGTCGGTTACAAAAAGGGTTTTTGATGTCAGCCAATAGAAAAAAATAATTCTTGGTGCCTTTATAAAATAATAAAAGTCATTTAAGGTTTTTGAGGTGCTTATGTTGGTTACAAAATAGGGTTTTTTATATAAGCCAATAGAAAAAACTAGCCCTCGGTGCCTTTATAAAATAATAAAAGTCATTTGAGGTTTCGAGGGCACTTATGTCAGTTGCAACATAGGGTTTTTGATATCGGCCAATAGAAAAAAAAATAGGTCCTGGTGCACTTATAAAATAATAAAAGTCGTTTGACGTTTCAGTGGTGCTTATATCGGTTACAAAATAGAGTTTTTTTATGTCGCCCAATAGAAAAAAAAAATCCCGGTGCCTTTATAAAATAATAAAAGTCATTTTATGTTTCACGAGCACTTATTTTAGTTACAAAATAGGGTTTTTTACATTGGTCATTAGAAAGAAATAGCTCCTGGTGCCTTTATAAAATATTAAAACTCATTTGAGGTTTTGGTGGTGCTTATGTCAGTTACAAATAGAGCTTTTTATGTTGTCTAATAGAGAAAAATAACAACTAGGGCCTTTATAAAATAATAAATGTCGTTTAAGGTTTCGGGGGTGCTTATATCGATTACAAAATAGGGTTTTTTATATCGGCCAGTAGAAACAAAAATCTCCTGGTACCCTTATAAAATAATAAAAGTCATTTGAGGTTTTGAGGGTGCTTATATCAGTTACAAAATAGGTTTTTTATGTCGACCAATAGAAAAAAATAACTCCTTATGCCTTTATAAAATAATAAAAGTCATTTGATGTTTTGGGGGTGCTTATGTCAGTTACAAAAGAGGGTTTTTTTATGTCAGAAAATAGAAAAAATAGCTCCCAGTGCCTTTATAAAATAATAAAAGTGATTTGAGGTTTCAGGGGCACTTATGTCGGTTACAAAATAGGGTTTTTTATGTTGGCCAATAGAAAAAAAATTTCTCCCGGTGCCCTTATAAAATAATAAAAGTCATTTGAGGTTTTGAGGGTGCTTATATCAGTTACAAAATAGGTTTTTTATGTCGACCAATAGAAAAAAATAACTCCTTATGCCTTTATAAAATAATAAAAGTCATTTGATGTTTTGGGGGTGCTTATGTCAGTTACAAAAGAGGGTTTTTTTATGTCAGAAAATAGAAAAAATAGCTCCCAGTGCCTTTATAAAATAATAAAAGTGATTTGAGGTTTCAGGGGCACTTATGTCGGTTACAAAATAGGGTTTTTTATGTTGGCCAATAGAAAAAAAATTTCTCCCGGTGCCCTTAGAAAATAATAAAAGTCGTTTGAGGTTTCGGGGGTGCTTATGTCGGTTATAAATAGGGTTTTTTATGTCCCCCAATAGAAAAAAAAATAGCAAATGGCACCTTTATAAAATAATACAAGTCATTTGAGGTTTCTAGGTTGCTTATGTTTCTTACAAAATAGGGTTTTTATGTCAGCCAAAAGAAAAAAATAGCTCCCAATACCTTTATAAAAAAATTAAAGTCAATTGAGGTTTTTGGGGCACTTATGTTGGTTAAAAAATAGGGTTCTTATGATGGCCAATAGAAAATAAATAACTCCCGGTACCTTTATAAAATAATAAAAGTTATTTGGGATTTCAAGGGTTCTTATGTCAGTTACAAAATTGGGTTTTTTATGTCAGCTAATAGAAAAAATAACTCTCGGGACCTTTGTAAAATAATAAGTCATTTGATGTTTTGGGGGTGATTATATCAGTTACAGAATAGGGTTTTTTAGGTTGGCCAATAGAAAAAAATAACTCCCAGCGCATTTATAACATAATAAAAGTCAATGGAAGTTATGAGGGTGCTTGTGTCAGTTAAAAAATAGAGTTTTTTTATGTCGGCCAATTAAAAGAATAACTCCCGACGCCTTTATAAAATAATAAAAGTCATTTGAGGTTTTGGGGGCACTTGTATTGGTTACAAAATAGGGATTTTTATGTTGGCCAATAGAAAAAATAACTCCTAATGCCCTTATCAAATAATAAAAGTCATTTCAGGTTTCGAGGGCACTTCTGTTGGTTACAAAATATGGTTTTTTTATGTCAGCAAATAGAAAAAAATAACTCCCAGCACCTTTATAAAATAATAAAAGTCATTTGATGTTTTGGCGGCATTTATGTCAGTTACAAAATAAGGGTTTTTATGTTGGTCAATAGAAAAAAAATAGCTCCCAGCACCTTTATAAAATAACAAAAGTCATTTGAGGTTTTAGGGGCACTTATTGAGGTTACAAATAGGTTTTTTTTTATGTCGGCCAATAGAAAAAAATAACTCCCAAGGCCTTTATAAAATAATAAAAGTCGTTTGAGGTTTCGGGGGTACTTATATCGGTTACAAAATAGGGTTTGTTGTGTCAGCCAATAGAAAAAATAACTCTTGGCACCCTTATAAAATAATAAAAGTCATTTGAGGTTTCGGGGGCTCTTATGTCG
This sequence comes from Cunninghamia lanceolata, assembly GCA_027924645.1. Lineage (NCBI taxonomy): Eukaryota > Viridiplantae > Streptophyta > Pinopsida > Cupressales > Cupressaceae > Cunninghamia > Cunninghamia lanceolata. The sequence goes on along the minus strand of BSBN01000809.1, from coordinate 29,743,662 downwards.
GTTACAAAAGAGGGTTTTCTATGTTAGCCAATAGAAAAACATAACTCCCAACACCTTTATAAAATTATATAAGTCGTTTGATGTTTTGGGGGTGCTTATGTCAGTTACAAAATAGGGTTTTTTAGGTTGGCCAATAGAAAAGAAATAACTCTTGGTGACTTTATAAAATAATAAAAGTCATTTGAGGTTTTGGGGGTTCTTATGTCGGTTACAAAAAAAGGTTTTTTAGGGCAGCCAATAGAAAAAAAATTCTCCCGGTGCCTTTAGAAAATAATAATAGTCATTTGAGGTTTCAGGGGTGCTTATGTCGATTACAAAATATGGTTTTTTATGTCGGCCAATAGAAATAAAAAAAATCCCAGTGCCCTTATAAAATAATAAAAGTCATTTCAGGTTTCGGGGGCACTTATGTCAGTTACAAAATAGGTTTTTTTTCATGTCGGCCAATAGAAAAAAATAACTCCCAATGCCTTTATAAAATAATAAAAGTTGTTTTAGGTTTCGGGGGTGCTTATGTCCATTACAAAATTGCATGTTTTATGTCGGCCAATAGAAAAAAAATAGCTCCCAGCACCTTTATAAAATAATAAAAGTCGATTGAGGTTTCGAGGATGCTTATGTTGGTTACAAAAAGGGGTTTTTTATGTTGGCCAATAAAAAAAATAACTGCCAGCACCTTTTTAAAATAATAAAAGTCGTTTGATGTTTCGTGTGTGCTTATCTCAGTTACAAAATAGGGTTTTTTTTTATGGCCAAGAGAAAAAAAAACTCCTAGCGCCTTTAAAAAATAATAAAAAAGGTTAGAGGTTTTAGGGGCATTTATGTCAGTTACAAAATAGGGTTTTTTATGTCAGCCAATAGAAAAAAATAATTCTTGGTGCCTTTATAAAATAATAAAAGTCATTTGAGGTTTTTGAGGCGCTTATGTTGGTTACAAAATAGGGTTTTTTATATAAGCCAATAGAAAAAACTAGCCCTCGGTGCCTTTATAAAATAATTAAAGTCATTTGAGGTTTCGAGGGTGCTTATGTCAGTTGCAAAATAGGATTTTTTATATCGGCCAATAGAAAAAAAATAGGTCCCGGCGCCCTTATAAAATAATAAAAGTCATTTGAGATTTCAGTGGTGCTTATATCAGTTACAAAATAGAGTTTTTTTATGTTGCCCAATAGAAAAAAAACTCTCGGTGCCTTTATAAAATAATAAAAGTCATTTTATGTTTCACGTGCACTTATTTCAGTTACAAAATAGGATTTTTTACGTTGGTCATTAGAAAAAAATAGCTCCTGGTGCCTTTATAAAATATTAAGTCATTTGAGGTTTCGGTGGTGCTAATGTCAGTTACAAATAGGGTTTTTTATTGTGGCTAATAGAGAAAAATAACAACTGGGGCCTTTATAAAATAATAAATGTCGTTTGAGGTTTCAGGGGCACTTATATCGATTACAAAATAGGGTTTTTTATATCGGCCAGTAGAAACAAAAATCTCCCAGCGCCCTTATAAAATAATAAAAGTCATTTGAGGTTTTGAGGGTGCTTATGTCAGTTACAAAATAGGGTTTTTTATGTCGACCAATAGAAAAAAATAACTCCTGATGCCTCTATAAAATAATAAAAGTCATTTGATGTCTCGGGGGTGCTTATGTCAGTTACAAAAGAGGGTTTTTTTATGTCAGAAAATAGAAAAAATAGCTCCTAGTGCCTTTATAAAATAATAAAAGTGATTTGAGTTTTCAGGGGCGCTTATGTTAGTTACAAAATAGGGTTTTTTATGCTGGCCAATAGAAAAAAAAATTGGTCTCAGTGCCCTTATAAAATAATAAAAGTCATTTGAAGTTTCGGGCGTGCTTATGTCAGTTATAAAATAGGGTTTTTCATGTCGCCCAATAAAAAAAAATAGCAAATGGCACCTTTATAAAATAATAAAAGTCATTTGAGGTTTCTAGGTTGCTTATGTTTCTTACAAAATAGGGTTTTTTATGTCGGCCAAAAGAAAAAAATAGCTCCCAACACCTTTATAAAAAAATTAAAGTCAATTGAGATTTTTGGGGCACTTATGTCGGTTAAGAAATAGGGTTCTTATGATGGCCAATAGAAAATAAATAACTCTCGGTACCTTTATAAAATAATAAAAGTCATTTGGGATTTCAGGGGTTCTTATGTCAGTTACAAAATTGGGTTTTTTATGTCAGCTAATAGAAAAAATAACTCTCGGGACCTTTATAAAATAATAAGTCATTTGATGTTTTGGGGGTGCTTATATCAGTTATAGAATAGGGTTTTTTAGGTTGGCTAATAGAAAAAAAAATAACTCCCAGTGCCTTTATAACATAATAGAAGTCAATGGAAGTTTTGAGGGTGCTTGTGTTGGTTACAAAATAGAGTTTTTTATGTCCGCCAATTAAAAGAATAACTCCCAACGCCTTTATAAAATAATAAAAGTCATTTGAGGTTTTGGGGGCACTTCTATCGGTTACAAAATAGGGATTTTTATGTTGGCCAATAGAAAAAATAACTCCCGACGCCCTTATCAAATAATAAAAGTCATTTCAGGTTTCAAGGGCACTTCTGTTGGTTACAAAATAGGGTTTTTTTATGTCAACCAATAGAAAAAATAACTCCCAGCACCTTTATAAAATAATAAAAGTAATTTGATGTTTTGGTAGCATTTATGTCAGTTACAAAATAAGGGTTTTTATGTTGGTCAATAGAAAAAAAATATCTCCCAGCACCTTTATAAAATAACAAAAGTCATTTGAGGTTTTAGGGACACTTATTTAGGTTACAAATAGGTTTTTTTTTATGTCATCCAATAGAAAAAAATAACTCCCAGCACCTTTATAAAATAATAAAAGTCGTTTGAGGTTTCGGGGGTACTTATATCGGTTACAAAATAGGGTTTGTTATGTCAGCCAATAGAAAAAATAACTCTTGGCACCCTTATAAAATAATAAAACTCATTTGAGGTTTCGGGGGCTCTTATGTCGGTTACAAAAGAGGGTTTTCTATGTCATCCAATAGAAAACCATAACTCCCAACACCTTTATAAAATTATATAATTCGTTTGATGTTTTGGGGGTGCTTATGTCAGTTACAAAATAGGGTTTTTTAGGTTGGCCAATAGAAAAGAAATAACTCTTGGTGACTTTATAAAATAATAAAAGTCATTTGAAGTTTCGGGGGTTCTTATGTCGGTTACAGAAAAAAGGTTTTTTAAGGCAGCCAATAGAAAAAAATTTCTCCCGGTGCCTTTAGAAAATAATAATAGTTGTTTGAGGTTTCAGGGGTGCTTATGTCGATTACAAAATATGGTTTTTTATGTCGGCCAATATAAATAAAAAAAATCCCAGTGCCCTTATAAAATAATAAAAGTCATTTCAAGTTTCTGGGGCACTTATGTAAGTTACAAAATAGGTTTTTTTTTCATGTCAGCCAATAGAAAAAAAAAACTCCCAATGCCTTTATAAAATAATAAAAGTTGTTTTAGGTTTCGGGGGTGCTTATGTCCGTTACAAAATTGCAAGTTTTATGTCGGCCAATAGAAAAAAATAGCTCCCAGCACCTTTATAAAATAATAAAAATCGATTGAGGTTTCGAGGATGCTTATGTTGCTTACAAAAAAGGGTTTTTTATGTCGGCCAATAAAAGAAATAACTCCCAGCACCTTTTTAAAATAATAAAAGTCATTTGATGTTTCGGGTGTGCTTATGTCGGTTACAAAATAGGGTTTTTTTGTATGGCCAAGAGAAAAAAACTCCTAGCGCCTTTAAAAAATAATAAAAAAGGTTAGAGGTTTTGAGGGTGCTTATGTCAGTTACAAAATATGGTTTTTTTGTGTCAGCCAATAAAAAAAATAACTCCCAGCACCTTTATAAAATAATAAAAGTCATTTGAGGTTTTAGGGGTGCTTATGTTGCTTATAAAATAGGGTTTTTTATGATGGCCAATAGAAAAAAATAACTTCCGGTGCCTTTCTAAAATAATAAAATTCTTTTGAGGTTTCAAGGGCAGCTATGTTGGTTACAAAATAGGGTTTTCTATGTTGGTCAATAGAGAAAAATAACTCTCGGTGCCTTTATAAAATAATAAAAGACATTTGAGCTTTCGGGCGTGCTTATGTCCATTACAAATAGAGTTTTTTATGTTGACCAATAGAAAAAAATAACTCCCGGTGCCTTTCTAAAATAATAAAAGTAATTTGAGGTTTTGGGGGGTGCTTATATCAGTTACAAAATAAGGTTTTTTATGTCATCCAATAGAAAAAAAATAAACTCCTAGCACCTTTATAAAATAATAAAAGTCATTTAAGGTTTCAGGGGCGCTTATGTTAGTTACAAAATAAGGTTTTTTTATGTCACTCCTATTGTCTTTAAAAAATAATAAAAGTCCTGTGATGTTTTAGGAGCGCTTATGTTAGTTACAAAATAGGGTTTTTTATGTCGGTCAATAGAAAAAAAATAGTTCCCGCCACCTTTATAAAATATTAAAAGTTGTTTGAGGTTTCGGGGGCTCTTATGTCAGTTACAAATAGGGTTTTTTATGTTAGTCAATAGAAACAAATAACTCCTGAGGTCTTTATAAAATATTAAAAGTTGTTTGAGGTTTTGGGGGCGCTTATGTAGGTAACAAAATAGGGTTTTTTATGTCGGCCAATAGAAAAAAGTAGCTCTCAGCACCTTTATAAAATAATAAAAGTTGTTCCAAGTTTTGGGGGAACTTATGTTAGTTACAAAATAGAATTTTTTATTTCGGCCAATAGAAAAAAATAGGTCCTAGCAGCTTTATAAAAGAATAAACGTCATTTGAGGTTTCAAGGGTGCTTATGTTGGTTACAAAAAAGGGTTTTTTATGTCGTCCAACAGAAAAAATAACTCCTAGCACCTTTATCAAATAATAAAAGTTGTTCGAGGTTTTAGGGGCGCTTATGTCGGTTACAAATAGGGTTTTTTATGTCGACCAATAGAAAAAAATAACTCCCGGTGCCTTTATAAAATAATAACAGTCGTTTTAAGTTTCAAGCGTGCTTATGTCAACTACAAAATAGAGTTTTTTAATGTCGGCCAATAGAAAAAAATAGCTCCTAGCGCCCTTATAAAATAATAAAAGTCTTTTGAGGTTTTTGGGGTGCTTATGTTAGTTCCAAAATAGGGTTTTTTATCTCAGCCAATAGAAAAAATTAACTCTCGGTGCCTTTATAAAATAATAAAAGTCATTTGATGTTTCAAGGATGGTTATGTCGATTACAAAATAGGGTATTTTATGTCGGCCAATAGAAATACAAAAAAAATAGCTCCCTGTGCCTTTAAAATAATAAAATTCATTTGAGGTATTGGGGGCCCTTGTGTTAGGTACAAAATAGGGTTTTTTATGTCGGCCAATAGAAAACAAATTGCTCAAAATGACTTTATAAAATAATAAAAGTCATTTGAGGCTTCGGGGGTGCTTATGTCCATTATAAAATAGGGATTTTTATGTCGGCCAATAGAAAAAAAAAATAGCTCCCGACACCTTTGTAAAATAATAAAAGTCATTTGAGGTTTTGGGGGTGCTTATGTTGGTTACAAATAGGGTTTCTTATGTCGGCCAATAGACAAAAATAACAACTGGGGCCTTTATAAAATAATAAATGTCATTTGAGGTTTCGGGGGCACTTATGTTAGTTACAAAATAAGGTTTTTTATATCGGCCAATAGAAAAAAATATCTCTCGGCGCCCTTATAAAATAATAAAAGTCATTTGAGGTTTCGAGGGTGCTTATGTCAGTTAGAAAATAGGGTTTTTTATGTTGGTCAATAGAAAAAAATAATTCATGATGCCTTTATAAAATAATAAAAGTCATTTGAGGTTTCAGGGGCACTTATGTCAGTTACAAATAGGGTTTTTTATGTCGGCCAATAGAAAAAAATAACTTTCAGCGCCATTATAAAATATTAAAATTCGTTTGAGGTTTCGGGGGTGCTTATGTTAGTTACAAAATAGGGTTTTTTTATGTTAGCCAATAGAAAAAAAATAACTCCTGGCGCCCTTATAAAATAATAACAATCATTTGAGGTTTTAGGGGCACTTATGTTGGATACAAAATGGGGTTTTTTTATGTCAGCCAATAGAAAAAAAGAAACTCCCGGTGCTTTTATACAATAATAAAAGTCATCTGATTTTTTGCGAGTGCTTATTTTAGTTAGAAAATAGGGTTTTGGGGGTAATTATGTCGGTTACAAAATATAATTTTTTATGTCGGCCAATAGAAAAAAATTGCTCCCGGTGCCTTTATAAAATAAAAAATGTCATTTGAGGTTTTGGGGGTGCTTATGTCAGTTACAAAATAACATTTTTTATGTCATCCAATAGAAAAAAATAGATCTTAGTGCCTTTATAAAATAATAAAAGTCATTTGAGGTTTGGGGAGTGGTTATGTCGGTTACCAAATAGGGTTTTTCATGTCAGCCAATAGAAAAAAAGAGGTCCCGGTGCCTTTATAAAATAATAAAGGTCGTTTGAGGTTTTGGGGGCGCATATGTCTATTACAAATAGGATTTTTTATGTTGACCAATAGAAAAAAATAACTCCCAACACCTTTATAAAATAACAAAAATTATTTTTCCAAGGGTGCTTATGTCAGTTACAAAATAGAGTTTTTCATGTTGGCCAATAGAGAAAAATAACTCCCGGCACCCTTATAAAATAATAAAAGTCATTTGAGGTTTCGGGGTTGCTTATGTCAGTTAAAAAATAGGGTATAGGGTCTTTTATGTTGGCTAGTAGAAAAAAATAACTCCCGGCGCCCTTATAAAATAATAGAAGTCATTTGAAGTTTTGGAGGCACTTATGTCGGTTACAAAATAGGGTTTTTTATGTCGCTCAATAAAAAAATAACTCCCGACACCTTTATAAAATAATAAAAGTTGTTTGAGGTTTTGGGGGTGCTTATGTCAGTTACAAATAGGGCTTTTTATTTCAGCCAATAGAAAAAAGATAGCTCTTGGTATCCTTATAAATTAATAAAAGTCGTTTGATGTTTCCCAGTACCCTTATATCGGCGCCTTCATAAAATAATAAAAGTTATTTGAGGTTTCAGGGGCGCTTAAGTCAGTTACAAAATAGGGTTTTTTATGTCTGCCAAAAGAAAAAAATAACTCTCAGTGCCATTATAAAATAATAAACGTTATTTGAGGTTTTATGGGCACTTATATTGGTTGGAAAATAGGGTTTTTTATGTCAGCCAAAAGAAAAAAATACCTCTTGGTGCCTTTATAAAACAATAAAAGTTGTTTGATTTTTCGGGGGCACTTATTTCGGTTACAAAATAGGGGTTTTTATGTCGGCCAATAGAAAAAATAGCTCTCGGTACCTTTATAAAATAATAAAATTTGTTTAAGATTTCAAGGGAACTTATATCGGTTACTGTAAAAGAGGGTTTTTAATGTCGGGCAATAGAAAAAATATAGCTCCTTGCACCTTTATAAAATAATATGTCATTTGAGGTTTCAAGGGTCCTTATGTTGGTTACAAAAAAGGTTTTTTTATGTCATCCAACAGAAAAAATAAATCCTAGCACCTTTATAAAATAACAAAAGTCATTTCATGTTTCAGTGGCGCTTATGTCGATTACAAAATAGGGTTTTTTAGGTCGACTAATAGAAAAAATAACTCCCAACGACTTTATAAAATAATAAAAGTCATTGAAAGTTTCGAGGGTGGTTATGTCGGTTACAAAATAGGGTTTTTTATGTCAGCCAATAAAAAAATAACTCCCGGTACGTTTATCAAATAATAATTCATTTGAGGTTTTGGGGGTGCTAATGTTGCTTAAAAACTAGGCTTTTTTATGTCGGCCAATAGAAAAAAAAATTCTCGGCACCTTTATAAAATAGTAAAAGTTGTTTGAAGTTTCAGAGGCACTTATGTCAGTTACAAAATAGGGTTTTTTATGTCCCTCAATAAAAAAATAACTCCTGACACCTTTATAAAATAATAAAAGTTGTTTGAGGTTTCGAGGGTGCTTATGTCGGTTACAAATAGGGTTTTTTATTTCATCCAAGAGAAAAAAAATAGCTCCTGGTACCCTTATAAATTAATAAAATTTGTTTGATGTTTTGTGGGCACTTATCTTGGTTACAAAATAGGGTTTTTTATATTGGTCATTAGAAAAAAATAGCTCCCAACACCTTTATAAAATAATAAAAGTCATTTGAGTTTTTGGGGGCACTTATGTCAGTTACAAATAGGGTTTTTTATGTTGGCTAATAGAAAAAAATAACAATAGGGGCCTTTATAAAATAATAAAATTTGTTTGAGCTTTCGAGGGCGCTTATCTTGGTTACAAAATAGGGTTTTTTATGTCATCGAATAAAAAAAAAATTTCCTGGTGCCCTTATAAAATAATAAAAGTCATTTGAGGTTTTTAGGGTGCTTATGGTCGGTTACAAAATAGGGTTGTTTATTTCGGCCAATAGAAAAAATAAATCCTGACGCTTTTATAAGATAATAAAAGTCGTTTGATGTTTCGGGGGTGCTTATATCAGTTACAAAATAGGGTTTTTTATGTCAGCCAATAGAAAAAAATAACTCCCGATGCCTTTATAAAATAATAAAAGTCGTTTGAGGTTTCTAGGCCACTTATGTTGGTTACAAATTAGGGTTTTTTATGTCGGCCAATAGAAAAAAAAATAACTCCCGACACCTTTAAAAAATAATAAAATTCATTCAAGGTTTCGGGGGCGCTTATGTCAGTTACAAAATAGGGTTTTTATGTCGGCACCTTTATAAATAATAAAATAACTCCCGATGCCTTTATGAAATAATAAAAGTTGTTTGATGTTTCGGGGGTGCTTATGTTGGTTACAAAATAGGGTTTTTTTATGTCAACCAATAGAAAAAAATAGCTCCCGGTGCCTTTATAAAATAATAAAAGTCATTTGAGGTTTCAGGGGCACTTATGTCAGTTACAAAATAGGGTTTTTTATATTAGCCAATAGAAAAAAATTGCTCCCGATGCCTTTATAAAATAATAAAAGTCGTTTGAGGTTTTCAGGGTGCTTATGTACATTACAAAATAGGGTTTTTATGTCGACCAATAGAAAAAAATAGCTCCTGAGGCCTTTATTAAATAATAAAAGTCATTTGAGGTTTTGGGGGCGCTTATTTTGGTTAAAAAATAGGGTTTTTTATGTCGGCTAATAGCAAAAAATAGTTCCCCGCACCTTTATAAAATAATAACATTTGTTTGAGGTTTTGGGGGTGCTTATGTTAGGTACAAAATAGGGTTTTGTATGTTGGCCAATAGAAAAAAATAACTCCTGGCACATTTATAAAATAATAAAAGTCATTTGATGTTTCAGGGGCACTTATGTCAGTTAAAAAATAGGGTTTTTTATGTCGGCCAATAGAAAAAAATAGGTCCTAGCACCTTTATAAAATAACAAAAGTCCTTTGAGGTTTCATGGGTGCTTATGTCAGTTAAGAAATAGTGTTTTTATGTCAGCCAATAGAAAAAAAATAACTCGCAACGCGTTTATAAAATAATAAAAGTCATTTGAGGTTTCGAGGGCGCTTATGTCACTTACAAAATATAGTTTTTTATGTTGGCCAATAGAAAACAATAACTCTCGGTGCAATTATAAAATAATAAAAGTCATTTGAGGTTTCAAGGGCACTTATGTCACTTACAAAATAGGGTTTTTATGTCGGCCAATAGAAAAAAATAAATCCCAGTGCCTTTATAAAATAATAAAACTCATTTGAGGTTTCAGGGGCGATAATGTCAGTTATAAAATAGGGTTTTTTATGTCTACCAATAGAAAAAAATAGTTCTCGGTGCCTTGATAAAATAATAAAAGTCATTTGAGGTTTTGGGAGCACTTATGTTAGTTACAAAATAGGGTTTTTTATGTCGGCCAATAGAAAAAACATATCTCCCTTTGCCTTTCTAAACTAATAATTTTTTTTGAGGTTTCGAGGGTGCTTATGTTGGTTACAAAAAAGGGTTTTTATGTCAGCCAACAAAAAAAATAACTCCTGACACATTTATAAAATAATAAAAGTCGTTTGATGTTTCAATGGCGATATTTCTGTTACAAAAAAAAGGGTTTTTTAGGTCGAACAATAATAAAAAAAAGTCCTAGTGCCTTTATAAAATAATAAAATTCATTGGAGGTTTCGAGGGTGCTTATGTCAGTTACAAAATAGGGTTTTTTATGTCGACCCAAAGAAAAAATTTGGGCACCTTTATAAAATAATAAGTCATTTGAGGTTTCAGGGCCACTTATGTCACTTACAAAATAGGGTTTTTTGCGTCGGCCAATAGAAAAAAATAACTTCCAGTGCCTTTATAAAATAATAAAATTCATTTGAGGTTTCAGGGGCACTTATGTCGGTTACCAAATAGGGTTTTTTTATGTTGGCCAATAGAAAAAAATAACTCCCAGGGCCTTTATAAAATAATAAGAGTCATTTGAGGTTTCGGGGGTGCTTATGTCGATTACAAAATAGGGTTTTTTATGTCGGCCAATACAAAAAAATAACTCCTTGTGCCCTTATAAAATAATAAAAGTCATTTGAAGTTTCAGGGGTGCTTATGCCAGTTACAAAATAGGGGTTTTTATGTCGGCCAATAGAAAAAAATAACTCCTGGCGCCCTTATAAAATAATAAAAGTCATTTGAGGTTTCGGGGGCGCTTATGTCAGTTATAAAATAGGGATTTTTTATGTCGGCCAATAGAAAAAAATAACTCCCAAGGCCTTTATAAAATAATAAAAGTCATTTTAGGTTTTGGCGGCACTTATGGCAGTTACAAAATAGGGTTTTTTTTATGTTGGCCAATAGAAAAAAATAACTCCCGGTGCCTTTATAAAATAATAAAAGTCTTTTGATGTTTCGAGGGTGCTTATGTCAGTTACAAAATAGGGTTTTTTATGTCGGTCAATAGGAAAAAAATAGCTCCTGACACCTTTATAAAATAATAAAATTTGTTTGAGGTTTTTGGGGCACTTATGTGAGTTACAAATAGGGTTTTTTATGTCAGCCAATAGAAAAAAATAACTATTGTCACCATTATAAAATAATAAAACTTGTTTGAGGTTTTTGGGGTGCTTATGTCAGTTACAAAATAGGGTTTTTTATGTCGGCCAATAGAAAAAAATATCTCTCGGCACCCTTGTAAAATAAAAAATGTCATTTGAGGTTTCGGGGGCACCTATGTCAGTTACAAATTACGGGTTTTAATGTCGGCCAAGAAAAAAAATAACTCCCGTCGCCTTTATAAAATAATAAACGCCATTTGATGTTTTGGGGATGCTTATGTTGGTTACAAAATAGGGTTTTTTTAAGTCAACCAATAGAAAGAAATAGCTCCTGGCACCTTTATTATATAATAAAAATCATTTGAGGTTTTAGGGGCACTTATGTCAGTTACAAAATAGGGTTTTTTATATCAGCCAATAGAAAAAAACTGCTCCCGATGCCTTTATAAAATAATAAAAGTTGTTTGAGGTTTCTGGGGTGCTTATGTACATTACAAAATAGGGTTTTTATGTCGGCCAATAGAAAAAAAATAGCTCCCGAGGCCTTTATAAAATAATAAAAGTCGTCTAAGGTTTTGGGGGCGCTTATGCTGGTTAAAAAATAGGGTCTTTTATGTCGGCCAATAGAAAAAAATAGGTCCCCACACCTTTATAAAAAAAAAATTGTTTGAGGTTTCGACAGTGCTTATGTTGGGTACAAAATAGGGTTTTCTGCATTGGCCAATAGAAAAAAATAACTCCTAGCATGTTTATAAAATAATAAAAGTCATTTGAAGTTTTGGGGGCGCTTATGTCAGTTAAAAAGTAGGGTTTTTTATGTCAGCCAACAGAAAAAAATAGCTCCCAGCTCCTTTATAAAATAATAAAAGTCCTTTGAGGTTTTGGGGGTGCTTATGTCGGTTAAAAAAATAGTGTTTTTATGTCAGCCAATAGAAAAAAATAACTCGCAGTGCGTTTATAAAATAATAAAATTCATTTGAGGTTTTGAAGGCACTTATGTCAGTTAAAAAATAGGGTTTTTTATGTTGGCCAATAGAAAACAATAACTCTTGGTGCAATTATAAAATAATAAAAGTCATTTGAGGTTTTAGGGGCGCTTATGTCACTTACAAAATAGGGTTTTTATGTTGGCCAATAGAAAAAAATTACTCCCCGTGGCTTTATAAAATAATAAAATTCATTTGAGGTTTTGGGGGTGACAATCTCGTTTATAAAATAGGGCTTTTTATATCAACCAATAGAAAAAAATAGTTCTCGGTGCCCTTATAAAATAATAAAAGTCATTTGAGGTTTTGGGAGCACTTATGTCAGTTACAAAATAGGGTTTTTATGGCGGCCAATAGAAAAAAAATATCTCCCAATGCGTTTCTAAAATAATAAAATTTATTTCAAGTTTCGAGGGTGCTTATGTTGGTTACAAAAAAGGGTTTTTTATGTCGACCAATAAAAAAAACAACTCCCGACACATTTATAAAATAATAAAAGTGGTTTGATGTTTCAGGGGCGCATATGTCTATTACAAAATAGGGTTTTTTAGGTTGACCAATAGAAAAAAAATAAGTCCTAATGCCTTTATAAAATAATAAAAGTCGTTGGAGGTTTCCAGGGTGCTTATGTCGGTTACAAAATAGGGTTTTTTATGTCGACCCAAAAAAAAAACTTCGGGCACCTTTGTAAAATAATAAGTCATTTGAGGTTTCAGGGGTGCTTATGTCACTTACAAAATAGGGTTTTTTACGTCGGCCAAGAGAAAAAAAATAACTTCCAGTGCCTTTATTAAATAATAAAATTCATTTCAGGTTTCAGGGGCACTTATGTCAGTTACAAAATTGGGTTTTTTTTATGTTGACCAATAGAAAAAAATAACTCCCGGTGCCTTTATAAAATAATAAGAGTCATTTGAGGTTTCAGGGGTGCTTATGTCGATTACAAAATAGGGTTTTTTATGTCGGCCAATACAAAAAAATAACTCCTTGTGCCCTTATAAAATAATAAAAGTCATTTGAAGTTTTAGGGGTGCTTATGCCAGTTACAAAATAGGGGTTTTTATGTCGTCCAATAGAAAAAAATAACTCTTGGCGCCCTTATAAAATAATAAAAGTCATTTGAGGTTTCGGGGGCGCTTATGTCGGTTATAAAATAGGGATTTTTTATGTCGGCCAATAGAAAAAAATAACTTCCAGGGCCTTTATAAAATAATAAAAGTCATTTGATGTTTTGGGGGCCCTTATGTTGGTTACAAAATAGGGTTTTTATGTCGGTCAATAGAAAAAAAATAGCTCCCGGCACCTTTATAAAATAATAAAACTTGTTTGAGGTTTCGGGGGCGCTTATGTCTATTACAAATAGGGTTTTTCATGTCGGACAATAGAAAAAAATTACTCCTGGGGCCTTCATAAAATAATAAAAATTATTTAGATGCTTGAATAATAGAGAAAATGAAGAATGGTGAAATTAGCGAAGGTGCAGGTGTGCATCTTCTACAGCAGGTCATAATTCCTAGGCAGCAAATGCGGATAAGGAAATACCCCATAGGAAAATTCAATAAAAGGCGTAGAGGGAAGAATGGTATTCAAAGGTAAATCCGGTCAAGGAGTAAGTTCCGACAAGGAGATTAGGGAAGGACATTGCTGGGGAGTAGATTTTTTAGAGGAGAAACCCTAGGGTTTTTGAAAACTATGTAGAAGGTCCTAGAAGAAGACCCTTTCCTCCAAGGGGAAACTTCTGGGGATTTGGAAAGAGCGGCAATGGTAAGAATCATTTCAGGACTAAGAGTAAGCAATCAATGACAATTGTTTTGAACTCAAAACTATTAGGGCCTTCAATTAAAAATCTAGAAGACTTAGGGTTAATAGTCATGTGGTTTGGTTGGCGCTTAAACAAGTAGAGTTTGGAAAACTTGTGGAAAGAGAAGTGGATAGAAGAGTTTCGCTTCAAAACCCTAGCAAAAGGTTTTCTCTTGGTTATTTGTCCTTCGACTGAGGTAAGAAAGGAGATCTTGGAAGGAATTTGGTTGATGGATGGATTTGGGTTCTACATCCCCAAATGGGAATTAGAGTTTGACTGTTTGAAGCATCAGATGGAGTATTCGCAAGAATGGTATGAACTCCCCAATCTCCTAGTGGAGTTTTGGCAACAAAAATTTTTAGGAGAATTAGGAAATTGTTTGTGACATTTCATCTGTGTCGAAGAATGGCTGGAAGATTTTAGCAACATGAATTTTGTGAGAATTTGTGTAGAAATTAAGCCAAATAGCTCCCGTAGGCAGAATTTGGAAATTATCACAGAATGGGGCCAATTGGATCAACCAGTGATCTTAAAGCAAAAACTTGTGGGACGGTTTTTAAAAACCCTAGGTTGGAGATCTTGGGATTCCCCTTAGGGTGTGAAAGCTAAGGTGAACTAGGAAGATGTCAGGGAAGAATAGAATCAGGGCTTTCAAGGCAAAGTGGAAGGATCAGTTAATTCAAATAAGATAAGCCAGGATCATCAAGAGATCCCAGAGAAGGTAGAAAATTTGATTGAAGTGGAACAAGAATTCGGCCCTAAAGTTTTTAACAATGAGTTAAATGAGAAAATCAAAGAAGTATTGATTCAAATTGAAAACAATCTTGAGATGGATAATCTAGATTATTTACTAGATGTAAACAAGGAATTAGTGGCTCTAGAGCAAGAAGCCAAAGAAGCATCCAAATGAGAAATGTTCGATGAAGATATGGAATCTGTCTAGGAAGAACATGAAGATTTCATAGAAGCAGGCTTAGTCCCTAAAGCAAAGGATTTATTGGAAGGCGTGGTGGACCGATAGAAGCTTGGGATTTGTCAGAAGGATACAGCCAGGTTATTCCTGTTGCAAATATGTGTCTAATCGGTGTTTTCATTGATGTCAACATATCCTTGTTGCCATTAGTGTCAACTATATTCCATTTTGTTACTTGTTTAGAAGATTGGAATGTTGAGGATATTGAGAAAATTAATGAAGATAAATGTATACGGACCATATGACTATGTAGAGGATTGTCTGAAGTAGCTCCACTTAAGATTTGAGAGGTCCGCATAAAATTTTGAAGAAGCTATGGCCATCTAAGTAGAACCAAGTTTCAACAGTTGTTCAGAAGAGACAGAGTGATAGTAAATTGGTCTGAATTGCTCCGCATTGAAATATTATGATCTACAGATCTAGAGGCTTGTTTGGGAAGTTAGTCTGTATCATCAACTCAAGTGGTTCATGGTTTGGAGGTTCGCAAGCAATCTTTCTAGTGTGATAGTCATGGCAGATAGTGTTCTTGAGGTTTCAGATGAAGATGCAAGTGATTTAGGTTATTTGGAGGAGTGTAGATGTTTTTCTTGAATTCAATGTGCTTGTGGATGTCTTTGGATAGTTTGACTGCTATGTTGGAAGTCCGCATTGAAGATTGAGCTCGTTGGTAAAGATTTTCTTCTTGGTATTGTTGTTCTTCCCAGTCTTGGCCGACTGGATGTTTGAAACATGTTGCAGATGATCTAAGAGCAATTCTTTGGAGCATGGCGTGTTGTTGGAAGAAGATTCAAGTATCAAATATAGTTGGTTGATAGTTCAGTGATTTGCATTAATGTTTGTAGTGCAAACCTTGATGTTTATTCCAAGGTTAATTATGCATATAAATACTTTTGAATGAGTTGTGGAAATGTATCCTTGTGCAAAATAATCAAATACCAAGAAATGATCAGAAGCAGAGTAGAGAAGAGGAGGAGCAAAGATACAAGATCAGTAAAGTATGAAGAGATTGTGAAGAAGTGTTTGGGGTAGAGCAGAAGTTTTGTAATCTTTCAAAAGGAACTGAACCAGGCATAAAGAAGATGATATTTCATAGTTCATTCTTCCTCTATTAAACATAAACTCTTGTAGATAGTGAGTCTCCTATAGGCAGTGAGCCTCCTTGAGTAGTGAGCTCTAGGCAGTGAGCCCTAAGTTGTCTGGACTAATTCCAACAATTGGTATCCAAGCCAGTTCCTCTAAAAGAAGCTTAACCACTTGAGGAGATCTTTAGAAGATGTTGACTTACAAGAAGGAAAGTCTAAGATTTGATGGAACAAATTACTCCCTATGGAAGGTACGCATGCAATGTCATTTAGAATGTATGGGTGAAGCATTTTGGTTGATAACTAATAATGAGCATAAAATTCCAAAGAATGGCCCTACAACTCTAGATGAACTCAGGGAAGCTGAATGCAATATTTGAGCTAAAAAAGCATTATTGAGTGCCCTGACTGATACATAATTGGCAAATGTCCTAGATTTGAAAACTACCCATGAAATCTAGAAAAAGTTGGAAAATCTGTATGAAGGTGACAAATATGTCAAATGTGCCAAGCTACAGAGCCTGAATGGTAAATATGAAATGTTGGTAATGAGTGAAGATGAAAACATTACTTCCTACATGTAGAAAGTGAATGAACTTGTGACCAGTATCAGAAATGTCAGTGGAGTATTGGAAGAATCAGAGATCATTGCTAAAGTGCTTAGATCCTTACCTGCAGCATACAAGCATAAAGTTGCTACCATTGAAGAGATCAGGATAGTGACAACTATTACAATGGATCAGTTAGTTGTTAAGCTTTCAGTATTTGAAATGAGTGAGTTTGGTGATTCTCTTCCTAAGTCTAAATGCATTTAAGGCCATTGTATATGGAAAACAAAGATATGATCTGGGTGAAAGCTCTTTAAGAAAATCAAATAGATTTGCTAAGGCAAGGAAGGATCTTGAAGATGATGAAATTGAATCTACAGAACTCGAAGCTCTTATTGTCAAAAGAATGCCAAGAGGACCTGGTAACAATAAAGGAAAGTTGCCACTCAAATGTTTTTCTTGTAATAAGATTGGTCATTTTGCCTCAAGATGTCCAGAGAATTTTTTAAAGCCAAACCCTAACAGATATAAAGGTCAGAAGAAGTGTTACTATGTCCAAGAAGCTGGAGAAGGAGTCACAGATGATGAATCTGATCATGGAGGTTCCACTGAAGGTGATTGGGTGTTCATTGCTATCAAAGAAGAAGATCTGGTGTCTATTGAATCTGCTAGCTATGCAAATGTGGAAAGTGCCTTGGCTGCTTAGGTTGTTGAAAAGGATGAATGGTGATTGATAGTGGATGCTCTCATCATATGACTGGTGATAAAAGTAAGTTTGTAAGATTTGAAAAATATGAAGGTGGAATTGTGAAATTTGGAGACAACTCAGCTGGTAGAATCCGTGGCAGAGGATCCATCTCTTTTGATGGTAAGAATAACACTAATAATGTTCTCTATGCATAAGGACTAAAGCATAATATTCTCAGTGTTGGACAGTTGGTTGACAAGGGTTATGACCTTAGATTCAAGGATGGAAAATGTAGAATCTTGGAGAGCTTTGGAACTGAAATTGCATATAATACTCAGACTAGAGGTAACATTTTTTATTTAAGTAGTTCTAGTAAGAGTTGCCTGATTGCTCAGATTGATTAGAGTTGGTTATGGCATAGAAGAATGTGTCATGTGAATTTTGATAACATTGTCAAGATAAGTTCTACTCAGGTTATTAGAGATCTTCCAATACTTGTGAAACCTACTAATAGCATGTGCAGAGAATGTAAATTGGGTAAATAGAATAGAATTTCATTCAAGAGTAAAGAACAATCATCAAGTGGATTGTTGGAACTTGTTCATACTAATCTTTGTGGTCCTGCAAGAATTAGGAGTGTACAAGGAGACAGATATTTTATGTTGCTAGTTGATGATTACTCCCGGATGATGTGGGTAACCTTCTTGAAAGAAATATCAGAAGTTCTTGACAAATTCAAAGTGTGCAAGGTCATGGTGGAGAATGAGATTGGTGTGAAGATAAAGTGTCTAAGAACTGATAGAGGTGGAGAGTTCACCTCCGGTGAGTTTGATACATTCTGTGAGAAGAAAGGAATAAAAAGATAGTTATCTACTCCCAAGACTCCTCAGCAGAATGGAGTTGTGGAAAGAAAGAGCTGGACCATTTAAGAAGCTGCTAGGACCATGATGATGGAAGCAAATGTTCCACAAGTCTATTGCAGAGAGGCGGTGAGTACTACTATCTACACACTTAATCGGGTGCAGATCAAAGGTAATTCTGGTAAGACACCTTATGAACTATGGTTTGGTCATCCTGCTACTATGAGATATTTTAGAGTTTTTGGTAGTAAATGCTATATCAAAAGAGATGAGGATCTAGACAAGTTTGATACAAGAAATGATGAAGAAATATTTTTGGATTACTCTACTCAAAGCAAGGCATACCAGTGTTTTAACAAGAGATTGAAAAAGATCGTTGAAAGTGCAAATGTCAGAGTTGATGAAAGCAAAGAAGGACATTCCAAGTCTTGCAGATATGAATTAGATGATCAAGATAAAAGTCAAAGTCAAGGAAGACAAGTTCAAACCCAGACTTAGATCCAGATTGATCCAAAAAATCCAATGACTAAAGAAGATAATGCAGAAGTTGAGAAACAAGTTCAAGAAATAGAAGTTCGAGCAAATTCCAAAACTCCTAGGTATGTAAGGATGAATCATCCTGAAGATCAGATCATAGGAGATAGAAATAAAGGTGTTCTAACTAGGAGAAGAATTGTTGAAGATGAAGAAGATATTTGTTTGATTTCAATGATTGAACCAAAATCAGTAAGTGAAGCCTACAATGATGAAAATTGGATAAAAGCAATGAAAGAAGAATTAATACAAATTGAAAAGAATCACACTTGGGATCTTGTTTCTAGACTAGAGGACAAAAATGTGATTGGAACTAAATGGGTCTTCTAGAACAAACTAAATGAAGATGGTGAAGTTGTAAGAAACAAAGCAAGGTTGGTATGCAAAGGATATTCTCAAGTGGTAGGAATTGATTTTGAAGAAACTTTTGGTCCGGTAGCAAGAATAGAAGCACTTAGATTATTTCTTACATTTGTTGCTTTCAAAGATTTCAAAGTATACCAGATGGATGTCAAGTTAGCATTCCTGAATGGAGAGCTAGAAGAAGAAGTCTACATTGAGCAACCGAAAGGATTCCAGTTGTTTGATAAAGAAGATATGGTCTGCAGATTGAGAAAAGCTTTGTATGGACTTAAATAAGCCCCAAGATTGAGAAAAGCTTTGAATGGACTTAATAGTAATCTTTATTTCAAGATTGATCATGAGCACATATTAATTGTTGAGGTATTTGTTGATGATATCATTTTTGGTGGAAATGGAAGCATGTGTAAGAAATTTGTTGATCAGATGCAAAGTGAATTTGAAATGTCCATGTTTGGTGACATGAATTTCTTCTTAGGTCTACAAATCACTCAGTCAGATAAAGGTATCTTCATATCTCAGTCTAAATATGTGAGAGAATTGTTAAAAAAGTTTAGGATAGAGGACTCAAAACCAGTAAGTACTCCTATGGTAATCGAATGCAAGTTGAGTAAAGATGATAATTCACCTAAGGCAGATTAGAAAAGGTATAGATCAATGATTGGGGGACTGCTCTATCTGACTCAGACCAGACCTGATATCATGAATACAGTTGGACTTGTTGCTAGATTTCAAGTTGATCCTAGAGAATCCCATGTTGTAGCAGTCAAAAAAAAAATTTAGATATCTTAAAGGGACACTTGACTATGGCTTGTGGTATCCAAAGGACCATGACTTCACTCTTCATGCATTTACTGATGTTGATTGGGTAGGAGATGTGGATGACAGGAAAAGTACTAGTGGTGGTGCATTCTTCTTGGGAAGAAGATTGATTTTTTGGTTGAGAAAAAAGTGAGAGGCAATATCTCTGTCTACTACATAGGCAGAGTACATAGTAGCAGCAAGTAATTGCACTCAAGTTTTGTGGATGAAGAAAATGTTGAAGGATATCAGAGTGGTATTTGAGGAGCTTGTTACAATCTTCTGTGATAATTCAATTGCAATAAACATCTCCAAGAATCTGGTGTTGCATTCAAAGACAAAACACATATCCATCAAATTTCATTTCTTGAGAGAAAAAGTAAGTGAGAATGAAGTCAAAATGGAAATTGTTTCTTCAAAGGATCAGATTGTGGATATATTCACCAAGCCTCTACCTAAGGATACTTTTGAGTATCTCATAGAGAAGTTAGGGGTTATTACACCTCCTTCTTAGAACTAAGATGCACTAGGGTGCATCAGTCCGATGGAATTCACAGTCATATCTTGTGATCCGGATTGGTGATAAGAAGATACTACTCAGGAGGAGTAGTTAGTATATAAATTTTGGAGATCAATCTGAAACAAAAAGAGGGAGAAAAGATTACAAATATGTGCCATTTACCATTGATGTCAGAGGGGGAGAGAAGCCATGTGAAAAACTAGTTGCTGATGAAAGAGGGAGCAGTGAAGAAAGTAGTTGCATAAGTGATAAGAGAAAGGGGGAGAAGTTCTTGTCTTGATGGTTAAATCCATTTTTCACATCATATGTTGCCATTAATGACAAAGGGGGAGATTGTTGCAAATATGTGTCTAATCGGTGTTGTCATTGATGTCAACATATCCTTGTTGCCATTAGTGTCAATTGTATTCCATTTTGTTGCTTGTTTAGAAGACTAGAATGTTGAGGATATTGAGAAAATTAATGAAGATAAATGTATGCAGACCATATGGATGTGTAGAGGATTGTATGAAGTAGCTCCACTTAAGATTTGAGAGGTTCGCATAAAGATTTAAAGAAGCTATGGCCATCTGAGTAGAACTGGGTTTTGGCAGTTGTTCAGAAGAGATAGAGTGATAGTAAATTGGTCTGGATTGCTCCGCATTGAAATATTATGATCTGTGGATCTAGAGGCTTGTTTGGGAAGTCAGTGTGTATCATCAACTCAAGTGGTTCATGGTTTGGAGGTCCGCAAGTAATATTTCTAGTGCAACGGTCATGGCAGATAGTGTTCTTATGGTTCCAGATGAAGATGCAAGTAATTCTGGTTATTTGGAGGAGTGCAGATGTTTTTGTTGAATTCAATGTTCTTGTGGATGTCTCTGGATCATGTGACTGCTATGTGGAGGTCCGCATTGAAGATTAAGCTCATTGTTAAAGTTTGTCTTCTTGGTATTGTTGTTCTTCCTAGTCTTAGTTGACCAGATGTTTGAAGTGTGTTACAGATAATCTAAGAGCAATTATTTGGAGTGTGGCATCTTGTTGGAAGAAGATTCAAGTATCAAATATATTTGGCTGATAGTTTAGTGATTTGTATTAATGTTTGTAGTGCTGACATTGATGTTCATTCCAAGGTTAATGATGCATATAAATACTTGCAAATGAGTTGTGGAAATATATCCTTGTGTGAAATAATCAAATCCTAAGAAAGGATCAGAAGCATAGCAGATAAGAGGAGCAGAGAAACAAGATCAGTAAAGTATGAAGAGATTGTGAAGAAGTGTTTGGGCTAGAGCATAAGCTGTGTGAGCTTTCAAAAGTAACTAAACCAAGCATAAAGAAGATGCTATTTCACAGTTCATTATTCCTATATTAAACATAAACTCTTGTAGGCAGTGAGCCTCCTTGAGTAGTGAGCTCTAGACAGTGATCCCTAAGTTGTCTAGACTAATTCCAACAATCTTCAGATTGTGCGGATACTAAGAAGTGAGGTAGACCCCCAAATGTGGAAAAACTCAAAATAGATGGAGAGGCAAGTGGTCAGAAGAAGATATTGGCGATGTTGAAAGTAGGGAAGGGTGGATCCTGTCTTGAAGAAAGATGAAAATGATAACTTGGAATGTTAGGGGCTTAAATGCCCCTGACAAAAAGTGTTTGGTGAAGCTTCTCTTGGAGGCTTCTCAGCCAGATATCTATTTAATCCAAGAAACAAAACTAAACTAGGAGGAGGTTGGTCTTTTGAGCAGATAGTTGGGCTCATTAAAGTTAATGGTGGTCAATGGTGTTAGATAAGATAGAGGTTTGATTATGCTTTGGGGTCCCAATAAAGTTGTTCTTTAGAATGTAGAAGGGAAAAGCAGATGGATAGCCTATAAAGATAGGAGTTTTTCTTCAAATCTGAATTTTCTTCTCATTAATGTGTATGGGCCTAATTCTTGTATTGAGAAAAGGGAGGTTTGGAGAGAGCTAGAGGTATTTTTGGCTTCAAGGGAATTTGATTTCTTTTGCATTGGAGGAGATTTCAATGCTATCCTTCATTAAGAGGATAAGAGGGGTGGAGTAGGGAGGAAGCTTCAATCCCAGGTTGATTTTGAAGAGTTTGTTGATAGCAATCATCTTCTAGAGATCCCAATGGCTAATGGAACTTATACATGGACTAATAAAAGGTTGGGTTTCTATGCAATAGCATAAAAGATGGACAGATTTTTTTAAAAAGAGATCTCAGAGAATTTCCCTTCTCTTTGAAAAGTAAAGTCTTACCCTTCTCTGGGTCTGATCATTTCCTGGTGTTACTAGAGATCAAGGGTGAGAAAAAACCTATTAGATGTCCATTTACATTTGAGAAAATGTGGTTCAAGGACCTAGACTTTTTGGGTCTACTGGAGCTTTGGTGGAAGGAGGATCAGGTGGCTAGTTTGAAGATGTTCATTTTAGCAACAAAGATGAAACAGGTAAAATGCTTCAGCTTCAATCCCAGATTGATTTTGAAGATTTTGTTGATAGCAATCATCTTCTAGAGATCCCAATGGCTAATGGAACCTATACATGGACTAATAGAAGGTTGGGTTTCTGTGCAATAGCAAAAAAGCTGGACAGATTTATTTTTAAGGGAGATCTCAGAGAATTTCACTTCTCTTTGGGAAGTAAAGTGTTACCCTTCTTTGGGTCTGATCATTTCCCAGTGTAACTAGAGATCGAGGGTGAGAAAAAACCTATTAGATGTCCATTTAAATTTGAGAAAATGTGGTTCAAGGACCCAAACTTTTTGGGTATGCTAGAGCTTTAGTGGAAGGAGGATCAGGTGGCTGGTTCAAAGATGTTCATTTTAGCAACAAAGATGAAATAGGTAAAATGCAAGATAAAGGAATGGATCAAGAATCATTTCAAGAACATATTTGAAGAAAAAAGGATTTTAAAAGAAGAATTGGGGGCCCTGAACGAAGAAGCTTGCAAGTCAGGTATGGATAATGTAAAATTTCTAAAAGAAAGAGAGCTTCTTAATAAGTTAAGTTCAATTCTTGAAAAAGAAGAGATTTTTGGCGGCAAAAATCAAGGGAGTTGTGGTTGAAAGAGGGAGATAAAAATACAAAGTTTTTTCATAACTCAACCCAGGCTAGATGGGAGGCTAATAGAATCTCTAGCATCAAGCTTCTTAATGGGAGGCTTTGTGAAAAGCAAGAAGAAATTTCAGTGGCAATGGTGAATTTCTTTCAAAACCTTTTAAATCAAAACAAAGGTTCGACTCTTAATCAAAGATACTTTTTCAATTGTATCCCAAATTTGATTTCAGAAGACCAAAAGAGAATGTTGTTCAAAAGCTTTAGAGAAGAAGAAGTTAGGATAGCTCTCTTTTAGCTACACCCAGACAAGGCTCCAGGCCCTGACGGATTCCCACAGCCATCTTCCAATAGAGCTGGGGAATAGTTGGGCCTGATGTTGTGGTGGCTATTAAAAATTCAAGGGAGTCAAGGATGGTGCTCAAGGAGATTAATAACACATTCATTGCCTTGATTTTGAAGAAGGAAAAGCCAGAGAGATTGGAAGATTTTAGGATAATATCTCTGTACAACAAAGTTTATAAGATTTTGGCCAAGGAAATTGCTAACAGGATAAAGTTATTGCTGCCTAGTATAATCTCAAAGTAGATCTATTTTTTTATGGGGTCATCATTGTGCAGGAAGCATTGGATTTGATATCTAAGACAAGGAAGCAAGCGATGGTCTTGAAACTAGATATTAGAAAGGCCTATGATAAGGTGAGCTAGAGATTTCTATTTAAAGTCTTGGAAGCTTTTGTCTTTTAGAAGGAATGGTTAGACTGGCTCTTCAATTGGATTTCTTGCCCAAGATATTCGGTTCTAGTAATGGGACTCCTGAAGGCTTCTTCGAAGCTTCTAGAGGACTCTAGCAAGGGGATCCCCTATCACCTTTTTTATTCATCCAAATGGTTGAAGCTTTGGGAAGAGCTTTGTCAAAGGTAACAGAGATAGGATTGATCAGAGGAATCCAAGTAACCAATGGCACAACTCCTATCACTCATTAGAAATTTGCAGATGATACCATGTTGTTAGGTTAGGCGGGGATAGCTGAGACAAGAGCTTTCAAAGTCATCCTGCAGCAGTATTCAACCATCTCTGGACAAGAGGTATGTCTTGAAAATTTTGAAGATTTTTTCTTTTTTATAGATCTAGCTTTAGAAAGAAGAATAATACATATTCTAGGATTTAAGCAAGGCAAGTTGCCTAGTAAATATCTAGGACTTCCTCTGGCCTATGGGGTGTAGTTCGAGAAATTATGGGACCCTTTGATTTCTAAGATTGAAGGCAAACTCTCTTCTTGGAAAGGAAAGAGTGTTTCCTGGGTGGGCAGACTCACAATGATTAAAGCAATTTTAGCAATAATGCCAGTCTACATGATGTATGGCTTTCCCCTTCTAGTAGGGGTGGGGTAAAAATTGGTTCAGAAAATGAAAAATGTCTTCTAGCAAGGAACATAGGAAAAAAAGATCCCTTCAATAAGTTGGGAGAAGAATTGTATATCAAAGGAGGTAGCTGGCACTGGAATCAAAAAGCTCAACTTGCACAATACAACTTTGGGGGTAAAGTTGGTTTGGCTGATCTATACTAACCAAGACCTCAAGTGGGTGAAGATTATAAAAGCCAAATATTTGGATGAAGGTGAAACTAATATTTTTAGCATGCACTCTGTGCCAAGAGGGTCAAGGGTGTGGAATTACATTAGTAGTTATAGAGATTTAGTCCTTGACTATCTCTCTTGGGATGTAAGCAATGGGCACACTGCTCTCTTTTGGGAAGATTCTTCAAGTGGGCTTGGCAAATTGGAAAACTTGGATGGGCTTAGACATGTCCAGGAAGTTACTTCTTTTCATTGGGGCAGGAATGTAAGGGATTATGTAGAATTTCATCCTAATAATGGGATAAATGAATGGAATTAGAAATATGTGAGGCAGTTGGCTATGAGTTTAGCTAAAACCAAGGCCTCTGAAGATGCTATCAAGGATTGCAGATTGAATTTCAAGGAAGGTAGGGATGAACTGAGATGGATTGGAGCAGCTTTGCAGCCTACAATGCAAAATATGGTCACAAAATTCTTATCAAGAGATAGGAAGAAGCATCAGACTTACCGAGCTTTCTTTGTTGGAGTAAACATTGTCTCCTGAAAGCCGAAATGTTTGATTAAGCAAAAATTCAAGGGAGAGTGCTCATAGCGGATAGGTTTAAAAAATTGGGTTTCAGTGGCCCTTCAAGATGTGTGTTATGAAAGGCTGAAGAAGAATCAAGAGATCATTTGTTCATAATGTGTCCCTTTGTAGCAAAATATTTGAGTTGGCTATGTGAAAGGCTAAGATTCAATACGGCCCTCCTTGGAGTTCTGGGAAATCTATTCATGATTTGGCCAACTCTTTTTAGGAACTCAATTTTCTTTAGATTATGGTGGACTTGCCCTTCTCTCCTAGTTTGTGAAGTGTGGAAGAAAAGGAATCACAGAATCTTCAAGGATTCAGCAATCCCCTTTTGGACTTTTATTAACAAATTGGAAGCTAAGATTGTAGAGGTGGTGAACTCAAGGGTAGATCAGGGGTGCAATTCCAAGTCTTTCTTTTCAGGGTGGGATGCACTCATGCATAAAAAATGGAGCAGGCTCAAGGTACCACCTTGTCTCAATCCAAGTAACCCTGGTCCCAGATTGAACCAAGCATATGTCAAATGGCATCTGCCAGAGGTAGGTTGGTACAAGCTCAAATTTGATGGCACTTCTAGGGGCAACTTGGGGCATTTAGGTGTAGGTTGTGTGGTGTCAAATTGGGAAGGCACAACTATAGAAAAATTGGTGCAACCTTTAAGCGAGGGCACTAACAATATGGCAGAATTATAGGTAGTTACACTCGGACTAAATTTGTGTTTACAGCTCAAAATCAAAAAACTAATGATTGAAGGAGACTTGATGATTATAATGAATGCTCTAAGAACTAGAAATTGTTAGAGTTGGAAACTGCAAACTCCTTGGAAGAAACTTTGGAAGTCCTAAATCTCTTTCAAGAGGTCACAATCAATCACATATATCATGAAGGAAACACAGAAGTAGATCGTCTCTCTAACCTAGGAGCAGATGGGTCAAGCATTAAGGAAACAAGCTGACTAGGTGGCAAGGAGGGTGCCACCTCACCTCACTGAGGTGGCCATCTTGGTGGGGTCTGCAAGGCTGAGGTGGAGTCTATTTGTAGAGAAATCATTTATGCACAATGCCGGTGGCAGTTCAATTTTGGAAAGGATAGTTTACTACTCCTGAGTTTTAAAGATTCAGAGGAAGGACATATGATAGTTTTACAAGCATGCGATGGGCCAGGAATTTGGTGACCTACATTCCCTGGACTGCTGGTTAGAAGACGAAGTGAGAAGGTGACATAATGGGAAGTTAATTTACGTGACTTCTTCATCATTTCAAATTAAGGCCAGCTTCATTTTATAGTTCACAGCCCATGGTTTTTCCATAGAAGCTTTGTATGGTGATTCCCCCTCCAATTATCATCCATATGCTCCCTGCGCATTACATTGAGTGTGGCGGAATGGAGTCTCCAATATGCCTTTCACCAAAGGTCAGGCAAATGGCTTTCAAAGGGGAAATAATGGAGTAGAGGCTGAGAAGGGTTGTGAGGTAGAATGATGCCTTCTCTTTTAAGGCAAAGAAGCTTATCCTTGGGAAGAATTTCATTGCTGGAAGTGAAAGGTATCACGTGGATTCAAACATCTCTTCCAAGGTGGTAGCGGCGCTGCTTGATGTTTCTACTCCTAAGGAAGAAGTGAAGGACCTGGTGCAGCGTTTGTTCAAGTTGACTTTTCTGGAAGGGCTTGATGAGGTGTTAGTGGTGACTGAGAGAGGAGGACTTCCACAGCTAAAAGACCCATGTAAAGCCAATCAACTAGGGGTGGTAGTTGAATACTTCCCATGCATTCTCGACATCAGGGGCACAGAATTAGTTGCTCATAGAAGCAGGGTGCGGAGAGGGAGGGATTTCCTTTAAAAAATACTCAACCTGACTATAATTGAAGGCTTTGATTGGGTTAGAATTTTTTGTGACTACTTGTTTGAAGAAGGTGAGATCTGAGATGCCCTTGTTGGTTCATGGATGGTGGCTGGTGTTACAATTCTCTATTTCTGCTTTGGTGTTTCATAAGTTTACCAATAGGGTTTAGATGATGAAAATAGAATCATAAGTTAGTTTTCAAAGCAAGTGTTTATTGTAAAATCTCTGTAATTATCATAGTTCGGGTGTCTGGGCCTAGGTTCGAAGTTCTACGTTTGTAGTTTCATGGTTTAGTTTCAGTTACTTCATACTCTGGTTAGACTACATGGCTTTTTCTTTTGGCCTTGCATGGCATTTTGGATGGTCACACTTTGGGGAGGGGCATGAAAGTCTGCATCTTCCAAGGTGGCATACACAATGTATTTTTTGAAACTTTTATATAACATAAAATCTCTTACCAATCAAAACTAATAATAATAAAAGTTGTTTCAGGTTTTGAAGAAGCTTATGTTAGTTACAAAATAGGATTTTTTATGTTGTCCAATAGAAATAAATAACTCTTAGAACCCTTATAAAATAATAAAAGTCATTTGATGTTTTGGGGGCAGTTATGTCAGTTACAAAATAGGGTTTTTTATGTCGGCCAAATGAAACAAATAACTCCTGACACCTTTATAAAATAATAAAAGTTGTTTAATATTTTTGGGGCACTTATGTCGGTTACAAATAGGTTTTTTATGTCGGCCAATAGAAAAAAAATAGCTCTCGGTACCTTTATAAAATAATAAAAGTTGTTTGAGGTTTGGGGGCACTTATGTTAGTTATAAAATAGGGTTATTTTATGCCGGCCAATAGAAAACAAATTGCTCCCGGTGCCTTTATAAAATAATAAAAGTAGTTTCAGGTTTCAGGGACACTTATGTTAGTTACAAAATAGGGTTTTTTATGTCAGTCAATAGAAAAAAATAACTCCCAATGCCTTTATAAAATAATAAATGTCATTTGAGTTTTTGGGGGTGCTTATGTCAGTTACAAATAGGGTTTTTTATGTTGGCCAACAAAAAAAAAACTCCCAGCGCCTTTATAAAATAATAATGGTTGTTTTAAGTTTTGGGGGTGCTTATGTTGATTACAAAATAGGGTTTTTTATGTCGGCCAATAGAAAAAAAATAACTCCTGGTGCCCTTATAAAATAATAAAACTCATTTGAGGTTTCAGGGGAACTTATGTCGATTACAAAATAGGGTTCTTTTATGTTAGCCAAAAGAAAAAAATAACTCTAAGCACCTTTATAAAATAATAAAAGTCATTTGAGGTTTTGGGGGCACTTATGTTGATTACAAAATAGGGGTTTTTTATGTCAGCCAATAGAAAAAAATAACTCTCGGTGCCTTTATAAAATAATAAAAGTCATTCGATGTTTTGCGGGAGCTTATGTCAAGGTTACAAAATAGGGTTTTTTATGTTGGCCAATAAAA
Source organism: Cunninghamia lanceolata (assembly GCA_027924645.1). Taxonomy (NCBI): domain Eukaryota; kingdom Viridiplantae; phylum Streptophyta; class Pinopsida; order Cupressales; family Cupressaceae; genus Cunninghamia; species Cunninghamia lanceolata. The sequence continues at coordinate 29,714,989 of BSBN01000809.1, read as the reverse complement.
AAATATCTCTCGGTGCCCTTATAAAATAATAAAAGTCATTTGAGGTTTCGGGGGCGCTTATGTTAGTTACAAAATAGGGTTTTTTATGTTGGCCAATAGAAAAAAAATAAATCCTGATGCCTTTATAAAATAATAAATGTCATTTGATGTTTCTGGGACACTTATGTCAGTTACAAAATAGGGATTTTTATGTCGGCCAATAGAAAAAAATAGCTTCTGGCACCTTTATAAAATAATAAAGTTGTTTGACATTTCACGGGCGCTTATATCAATTACAAAATAGGGTTATTTATGTTGGCCAATATAAAAAAATATCTCCAGGTGCCTTTATAAAACAATAAAAGCTGTTTGAGGTTTCGGGGGTGCTTATGTTGGTTGTCAAAATAGGGTTTTTTATGTCCCATAAGAAAAAACTAGCTTATGGTGCCTTTCTAAAATAATAAATGTCGTTTGAGGTTTCAGGGGCGCTTATGTTGGTTACAAAATAGGGTTTCTTATGTCAGCCAATAGAAAAAAAATAACTCCCGACACCTTTATAAAATAATAAAAGTCATTCAAGGTTTTAGGGGCGCTTATGTGTGTTAAAAAAAATATGGTTTTTTATTTCAATCAATAGAAAAAAAATAACTCCCGACACATTTATAAAACAATAAAAGTCATTTGAGGTTTCAGGGGTGCTTATGTTGGTTACAAATAGGGTATTTTATGTCAGACAATAGAAAAAAATAACTCCCGGGGCATTTATAAAATAATAAAAGTCATTTGAGGTTTTGGGGGCATTTATGTCAATTAAAAAATATGGTATTTAATGTTGGCCAATAAAAAAAATAAACTTCTGGTGCCCTTATAAAATAATAAAAGTCATTTGAGGTTTCAGAGGCACTTATGTCGATAACAAAATAGGGTTTTTTTATGTTAGCCAATAGAAAAAAATAACTTCTGACGCCTTTATAAAATAATAAAATTTGTTTCATGTTTACAAAATAGGGTTTTTATGTCGGCCAATAGAAAAAAAACTCCTGGCACCATTATAAAAGAATAAAAGTCCTTTGAGGTTTTGGGGGCACTTATGTTGGTTACAAAATAGGGTTTCTTTATGTCGGCCAATACAAAAAAAACTGTTGGCATCTTTATAAAATAATAAAAGTCATTTTATGTTTTGGGGGGGCTTATGTCGAGGTTACAAAATAGGGTTTTTTATGCCAGCCAATAGAAAAAATATCTCTTGACATCCTTATAAAATAATAAAAGTCATTTGAGGTTTCAGGGGTGCTTATGTCAGTTACAAAATAGGGTTTTTATGTCATCCAATAGAAAAAACTAACTCCCAATGCCTTTATAAAATAATAAAAGTCATTTAATGTTTCGGGGGCACTTATGTCAGTTACAAAATAGGGTTTTTTATGTCGAGCAATAGAGAAAAATAGCTTCTGGTGCCTTTATAAAATAACTAAAGTTGTTTGAGGTTTCACGGGTGCTTATGTCAATTACAAAATAGGATTATTTATGTCGGCCAATAGAAAAAAGGTAGCTCTAGGTTCATTTATAAAACAATAAAATTCATTTGAGGTTTAAGGGGTGCTTATTTAGTTTACAAATTAGGGTTTTTTATGTCAGCCATTAGAAAAAAATAGCTCTTGGTGCCTTCATAAAATAATAAAAGTCATTTGATGTTTCGCGGGCGCTTATGTCAGATATAAAATAAGGTTTTTTATATGTCAGCCAATAGAAAAAATATCTCTCGGTGCCCTTATAAAATAATAAAAGTCACTTGAGGTTTTCCATGGTGCTTATGTCAGTTACAAATATTTTTTTTTATGTCGGCCAATACAAAAAATAACACTCCTAGCCTTTATAAAATAATAAAAGTTGTTTGATGTTTCAGGGGCGCTTATGTCAGTTATAAAATAGGGTTTTTTATGTTGGCCAATTAAGTGTGTGTACATTGAATGGAGTGTATGGATCATATTGCAAAGGATAGATTATTGGTAATTTATAGGCGTATTTTCATTGTTTTCATTTATGAGGACATTGTGCCTTCAAATAATATTTTATAACTATATTTTGATATTAATTTCTACTATAACAAAGGATTGACTAAGAGAGTGATAATATCAAAATCAGAGTAAATAGATTATCAACCAAGCATGTACATATAGGTGAGGAGATTAAGTCAACTCCAACACTCCACTAGTTGTGGTAGGTTGACTCAATCAACCTAGGATATGTATTGAAGACACCTAAGTAGGCTTACAACATGTATATTTTACCCATGTGCATGAAATGCAAGCAAGGTAATATTTACACTAACACCCCTCTTAAGCATAGCTTAGTGGGAACAAAGTAAAAATAGGTCCCAATAACTAGTCTTGATCAGATACCGATGTACAATGTAATCTCTCATGAAGTGGAGAAAGGTAGAAAGCCTATAGAAAAAACCTACCCTCCAAAAGAGAGAAAATATGTATGAAATTTATACAAGTGAAGAAGTACACTTCTTTCACTAAGTTTAATAAATGTTCCCCATAGGAGAGAAGATGATAGCAGGTCTATGAGACTCCCATAATATGGTATTAGAGCTTGTCTAAGCTCATCTGCTAGTTTGTTTGGAGGTAAAGGCATATTATTTCTATCTTGAGGTTGACTATAGAATGATTTTGTGCAGCAGTAGAAGGTGACAAAATTGAAGAATGATGATGGGGAAATTAGATCTGCAGCCTTGTTTTGGAAGTACGGTGACTAACATAGGTTAAAACAACAAAATTCATGCTTGGACAATTGAGGGTGTTCCCTTGTTTTGGTATTTAACATCAAAACCCCTATTTGGAGGCATAGAAAATCTCTACCCTTCAACTCACTCCACGCTCTTGTGGGCCCTTAGCTCAGTCCTTAGTTTCTTGGCACATTCTGCCTAGGTTGGGACTATGTGGGTCACCTCAATTCACTCCAAGAACCAGTGCTTAGCTTCTCCAAGTTATGGAGCCTGCTCCAAGTCACAGATCATGGCTTCACATACCCTATTCTATGGCTTTGCATACCCTGCTTGGAAGAAAGAGGCACATACCCTGCTTGGTAGAAAAAATCATTGAAAGGGAGGTATAGTGTGAGTGAACAAGTGTTTCTAAGGGGAGTGGAGAGATACCCTGCAATCTTGGTCACCCCTGTATCTCACCTGGCTACCATTTCTCTACATCCTTTTCTACCCTTGCCCTATTTTGGGGTTTCCTTTGCTTTGTTGAGGCTGTGAACACTCATCTAGAAGTTGTGAATACTCCATTGAGGGTACACAATGGTTTTGGTGCTGATCTTTTGCTTGTGAAAGGAAGATCCCTGGAGTGCAACGCTGCCATAACCTTGTGCTTGGTTGCCTCTACTTATTTTGGTATTTTTTTACCCTTTTGCCTTAAAATTTGGGCTTTCAATGCCTCAAAAATTCTACGCTAATTTTATTTTTAAAGCATTTAAAATTATACTTTTCAAAATTTTAACAAAATAGGAAAAAAAAATTCCAAAAACATTTTATATTATACTAGTGTTAGAATAATTGGTAATTTAAAATTCGGGGCAAATTACTTTTTTGGAATTAATGGTTTTTTAATAAACCCTTGTAGTTTTTGGCTGATGAAGACGAAGGTGAAGTCCGGTTTGGAACAAGGCCAATACTCCCTCATAATCAAAACCAATGTATTCTTCACTCCGTGCCAATTCCAATGAGTGGCTGGAAGGCTAGGTTCACTCTCACCATAGTGCATTTTTCTAATTTTTAGTGCAAATGTATTAAATAGGCAATTTTTATGAGAATTTTTTTATGGCATAACCTTTGATTGGTAACTCAAAATCGAGTAATAATTTTTTAAAAAGTTAATATTTTCACATTTCCCATCTATTGGACCTTGTTGTATTATAAAACACACTAACTTATAAAGTGCCAAAATTGGGGGGATCACCTGATACTAAATCAAGGGGTGTATAGATTCATGTCAAGGGCTCTTCCTTTGAGTCATGTCCAGAATACTTCCATTGAATCATGCCAATACCACTTCCTTGATTCATGTCGAAAACACTTATACACTTCTTTATGCATTTTCAATTACCTAGTATCAATCAATCTTTGAAGCTACCAAACATCAATATTTTGTGCAAAGAAGCATCTCCAACAATGTGTTAGAACCGGCATTTTTGTGCCTTTTATGCCCAAGGTTTCCTTTGTGTTAGTCTTGTAAAACCCTACAAAAACCCCTAAAAGCCTTAAACCTTAATACACTAGTTTTTATTTATTCTACGTTATAATCCTTCATTGATTGGTTATTAGCAGTTCCCGATGACTTAAGTTATAACTTAAGTATGTTTTATCATCTAAGTCATCGGCCCCTTCACTAGGTTGTCAACAACAGGCCCAGTTAAAAACAACTATGTAATATGGGCAGCAAATATCTTTTAAGTTATGCTTCATCGGTAGTCCACATCACTAGCTCTTCCTTTGTTGGGTTAAACTAGTTCTTTGGTTAGAGTTAGTGGATTAACCATTAGTGGCCTTTAGAACATGGTTTTGTTCTAGTTGTATTGGTCCATGGTTTTGGAGTTCATGGTTTTGAGCCCATGGTTTTGCATGTATAGAAGTCTATATAATGGCTTTGTGACTCCATTGTATGTGTGCCTAGTTGAAGCCTCTAGGCTCAGCCTAGTTGGGGCTGAGGGTTAATATGAAGATCTTCATTGCTATTTTTTCCTTGGTTTGGTGTTTTACAGGGTAAATCACTATGTTGTGATTGTGTTCTTGTTCCATGCTTGATTTGAGTTTCTCCTGTGCATTCTAAATTCTTGGTTGTGTATGAGCGTTATCTGTAGTGAGGGTTTTTGTTTTAATCCCTAACAATTGGTATCAGAGCTTGAGTTGCAAGCTCCAATGTTCATGTCTGTGGAGGAGAAAAATGACAGAAGATTTTATGCATTTGGTGAGAAGATCTGGGAGATCTACTGAAATCGCCAACCTAGATAAAGATGAGTTTGTACCAAAAAAATTGTTAAAATTTGTGATTCAAATGGCTGGGTAAATTTTGCCAGAAAATAGATGTAAATTAAAGGGTTGAGATCTGATGTTTTCTCCATAAGGGTTTGATCTAAAGGTTGTTTCAGATCTGCTGGAAATTGAAGATGCCACAACTTAGAAGAATTTAATATATTTAATGTAGCTCATAGTGTGTGGAGATAAGGTAGCATTTATTTTTTGATTTGGTATTCTTGATGAAACAAAAGGTTTAAGCATGTGCCTTAGTGCTCTAGCTCCTCACAGAAGGTGTTGTAGGTGCCCACAACTAAGGCTCGCTGTAGCAAGAACAAGATTGTAATGGAGTTGTATGTAAAATTTAATACATGTATTTGGGCTAATGACCATAAGACCTAGCATGGCTTGCTCAATCCCTGAAAGGAAAGGCTTGGTAAGAGAGGAGTTCTCCTAGGTTGTAAGGGGGGCTTAGAGTCATGTGGATTCCCAGTTTGATGTCAATCTCAGTGATAGAGAAGGAATTGCACTTGGTGCTTGTGAAAGGGGGGCTTGGTGCTAACCCCAAGACCAAGTTTAAAGGGGGGATTGCTGGGTTAAACAAGTTCTTGGGTTAGAGTTAGTGGATTAACTATTAGTGGTCTTCAACTCATGGTTTTGTGCTAGTTGTATTGGTCCATGGTTTTGGAGCTCATGGTTTTCAGCCCATGGCTTTGCATGTATGGAAGTCTATAAAATGGCTTGGTGACTCCATTGTATATGTGGCTGGTTGAAACCTCCAGGCTCAGTCCAGTTGGGGCTAAAGGTTAATATGAAGATCTTCATTGTTGGTTTTTCCTTAGTTTAGGGTTTTCTAGGGTAAATCACTATGTTGTGATTGTGTTCTTATTACATGCTTGATTTGAGTTTCTGCTATGCATTCTAAATTCTTGGTTGTGTATGAGTGTTATTTGTAGCGAGGGTTTTTCTTTTAATCCTTAACATCCTTTTCATTGGAGTATTTTCCTTCACAAAGCCTCATTTTGGGTCTTTGCAAGGCTGCGAAGTGTCTTTCTTAGATGATGTGTCATATCTATTCCATGGTAAAAGGTATTTCATGGAAGCCTAGCTCTCCACTAGAGCTCCTAAGTAGGGTCCACAAGACAATGAAGCCAGCATGGCGGTTCTAATGAATCAACGATGCTTCACAAGGATTCCTTCCTTCAATGAGGCTGATCAAAGACTTTACCAAGATCACAAAGAAGGTGATGTGGACTAATATATCCATTGTGTAACAATAGAAGTGTGTTTTGTAGGAACTAACAACTATGTTGAGGCTTCAAATAACTCAAAGTGAACTAGTGAAGATGCCACCATAGAAAAATGACTCTAAGTCATAAAAGGTTTTTTTGATCTTTGCTAGAGTAAATTCAAACTCCAGTGAAAATCGTTGATTAAGTAAGATCTACAATGTAGTTTTAAATTTCAAGAACAGCTATCCTCTTCTCACCGCCCCTGCACACTCGACATTAATGGCACCCTAAGTTGTTTAAAGCCAATTTTTATGGTCATTTCACACAATTGAGAATGCAAATTTGACTTCTAAGCTTTGCAACTACATCCAAGCCAAAAAAATTTAATTTCTTGCATTAAACAAGGTGTTACTCAACCATCAAGAAGTCACAATCCACCATTGAAACCTGTAAGTGCCCTTTATCTTTTCAACTATGCTAGGGTTTTTTTCTTGCGAATTGAGCATCTGTTTGAAAATTATTAGCTGTTAGTGCCATTGTCTATTTGAAAACTTACATTAGAGATATTCAAGTAAGAACACAATCATAGGGCTATCTTGAGAAAACCTAGAAACTAGAAACTTAAAACCCTAGTATAGTCAGAATGGCTAGTTCATCACAAAAATCCATGAAAAGGACAAGAAGGAAGAGGGATAGAGAGTTTAATGATGATATTATTTCCCAATTTCCTAGATCCTTTAAAAGACCCCACCACCAATAGGGCATGTGTATACAAACAAATAGGATCACCAATGTTCATGAAGCCTACAAGGATGTTGTTCTCCTAATCCATGGGTATGTGTTGTTCAAGTACCATTTCAGGAAGTGCCTAAGGCAAATTCCAGTGAGAAACCCTTGGAGGCTAGGGTTAGTTAGGTTAGTGGTCCCAAATGTTTTCATCAATGTAGATCTAGTACAAGCACTAGGTAAGAGATATGTCCTAGAGAAGAAAATCATCGACATGGACAATGGAGACGAACTAGTTAAACTAGACATGGCATATATCTGTGTGGTATCCATGTTAGACACCAAACTTTAAATGCCACTAGATATGGGAGCCCTACTTAGGGAATATCAAAGACTAAGAAGTGATTATAGTGTAAAGTGGCTCCCTGCTCACATGCCTAAGATCAATGACAAATTGCAAAGATTCTCAAATACTAGCAAGGAACCCTTTAGTTATGAATTGTTTGAAAAATACTTCAAGATGACATACTTCGTTGTGTCCCATGTCCTAGGAATAGATGATAGTGTCTTCATGCCCATTAATGATATGGTTTTGACTGCTGACATTCAAAGTTGTGACGATAATAGGTCATTTGACTATGCATCATTTTTGGAGGAGAAGATCAACAAGGCCCTTGAAGATGTGAAAAGGGATAATTCTAGAGTCAACTTCAAGTGGTATTCTTTGTTGTATCACATCTTGATATACAAAGGAATTGCAGTGTGGAATCCTCCATTTAGAATTAGGAGAGTGGATAGCCAAGGCAAAGTATTACTAGTCAAGGAATGGACTTCTATTTGGGATAGTCATTGCCCCCAATCAAACTATATTTTGTTTGAAGAATTCTTTGTCAAGGAGGTCTTCAAAGCATTTGTTACTCATCAGAATGGAGATTATCAGAGAGATTTCATAAGTTCTTGAGGCCAAAGGACATGGCCCTAATTTGGGCATTGATTAAATAATTGGGGTAATTAGTACATCTTTTTAAATGTTACCATTATCAGAGTGTATGGATTTGAATGTGTACCTCATCTTTTGCCAAGATCAGTCCCTGATAGAGTGACATTCTTAGAGATCATGTGGCAGATGAATGAGTCTGATAAGACTCAATTCATGAACTACAAGAATGTCTCCTTCCTTCTAGGAACCATTTCCTTTTCTAACGTTCAGGTCACATGAAAATAAGGATTAGTGTTGTTGGCCACAAAGTTAGAGCATTACAAGCTACCAAAGAGTGCATCAAGGAGGTTGATCTAGAAGGATTTATCAATAAATCTAGGTTAGATAATGAATTTGTAGCCTATGAGCATGAATTTTACCCTCTAGACGATGTAATGAGAAACTGTTCTATAGAAAAGTAAGGTGAGAGAAGATTGGAATAATGAGACATGATCTAGAAAGAAGAGAAATAAGACATGAAGCTAATCATTCCTATAAAGGATTCTTTATGCTACAAAATGCAGATAAATTGTTCTCTAACCTACCTATGGTGCTAAAGAAAATACATTCCCATCCAGCATCAGTTCCTTCTTCATCAAGATAGGCATCAAGCTTTGAAATTCCTAGAGTTGTCACTCCACTGCACGAGGTTTCTCCATAGCCTTCCCCTAGGTACTCCAAGTTTTTTAGTGAATGAGGGTGAGACTCGAGGCTCACCAAATGTGATGGAGATAATACAACCTCCTGTGATTGAAGTAGGAGAGCCTCCTCAAGAGAGGATGATTATCAGTTTTGAGGTTACAAATGAAATGTCTGATGATGTTACAAAATAGAAAGAAGCAAATTCATGGATGATAATTCTTGTATTCATTATAAGGAGTTCAAATATTTTTTCCTAAGAATAAAGGGGCAAGAAATACTTAAGCAAGTGAAGGAGATAACTCCTGAGAATAAGAAAAAAGTCATAGCAAACTTTTGGAAGAAGATGCATGAAGAAATGACTGGGATGACCCCACAAAAGGGAAGAGAAATTCTCAGAAATAGTTGCTTCATGTTATTACTAGGGTGGGATATATCATCTTCAATTGCATTTGATACAATAAGAAAGCATGAAGCCATTGACTTGAATATAAGATAGGATGATGAAAATTAGGTGTACATTGCTTCTATCTTTGATCTAGATATAAATGCCTTAGCTATCTGGTCAATTTCTCCCTCAAGTAATAAAAATCTTGTTATTGAGGACCCAAGCGAGGTGACAAGCCTAATTGTGCATAGGCTAGAGGACACTACTCCTATTGAAGCTACTAGTCTGACTACACATTCTACTATGTTTACAGAGGCTTGAGTCAAAAAGATGAAAGCTTAAATAGATAGATTGAACAAGTAGAACTTATTTGTACAAGAAAGGTTGAATGTGGCTTTTGGTGCTTTCTAAAAAATTACTCTTCCAATTCCCTCTAGAGTAGAAGAAAATCTCAAGAAAGGACTAAGCAAAGAAAATCTAGAGAGGAGGATGCCTTGAAAAAGTTGAAAGTAAAACTTGATTTTGTTCAAAGCTTATTGTCCATAGGAAGTTGGAAATAATAAAGACATATGTGGAGAAGACATGGGAAAGTCATAATGCCTTGAGTGTTAAGAAAAGTGTCTCAACCTTCCAACTTCGAAAGATTACTATTCTTCCCAGTTTTGGTCTTTTTGAATACCCTTTATCTTGGAGAATGGTTTGGAACCTTCAAAGTTTTCAAAAGTTTCCAAACAAGCTAAAAATGGTGAGACTTACTATTTTAAGTAAGTCAAACTTATGTTCCTATTTGGTAGCCTTTTCAAACACTTCATCCATGGTTAATGGATTATGCATATCAACATGTGATCTAATCTGTGGCCTTAAGCCCAAGATGAAATTACGAATTCTGAACCTTTCATCAAGATGATACTGTGGAACATATTTCAAGAAGTGAGAGAATTTCTCCCAATATTGAGTCACAGTCTAACCTCCCTAAGTGAGGTTTTAGAATTCTATCATTTTCCTATCAAATTAAAGTTGTGGCAACCACCTCTTCCTAAAGAGTTCAAGAAAATGATCCCATGTCACTTCTCTTGGTAGTAGTTTCTTTTCGTCTATCTCATTGTCCCACCAAGTAGTTGCTTCCCCAGTAAGCTAATAGGATCCCTATATGGCTTTAGTTTTAGTAGACAAATCACAGAGATCAAAGAATTTTTTCATATCGATGATCCATGCTTCTGCTCCATCACCTATAGTCTTACCATCAAACTTAGGGGGTGTAACCTTTTTGAAATCCTTTCCTAATTCTTCAGTAATCTTGTTTCTATTGTTTCCATTCACTTCACCCTCAGGACCTCTAGCTTCTTCTCTTCTTTCTTCATTATTATTTCCTCTTATTCATCTGATTTCATGTTCCATAGTATTCATTCTGGTTCCTTGCTGAGTCAAGAGAGTTCCTTGCTGAGTCAAAAGAGCTAGGATTTGAGTCAATTGGTTATTCTATCTAGCATTGTCATTATTGTTTCCCTCATTGTTTCCAACATTAGTCCCTCCTACATTAGTGCTAGCATTGTTCCCAACATTGGTTTCCTTATCATTTCCAATATTGGGGTTATTGCCAGATCCTAAGGTTGCTCCCCTACGTCCAGAGTTTCTAGTGTTCATGATGTACTATCTAGAAAAGAGTTTACAACTTTAGCGTAATGGTTCCATAAAGTCCTAGAGTAGAACCTGGCTCTGATACCAAATGTAAAGTACCCAATTTTCAAAACACGCAAAACTAAAGTAAAATATAGAATTACTACAAGTAATTTAGAATCAAGTAAAACAACTTCTATTCATCATTCATAAGTAAAGAAATTAAGATATTTCAAGAGATCAAAATAACTTTTCATTTCATAAGTTTAAAGTACAATCAAGATTACAAATCATATGTATACATTTGAAGTCATTTACAGAGTAGATGATAATCAATAAAATTACAAGTGTTGAATATCGGCATTAAGCCTTACAAATCTTTGAAATAATAGAAGTATAAAATGATTCAAAATTATAAAATAATGACAAAAAATCCTTTTTTGTCATCGACCATCTGGCCATCTGCTAAATCAAAGGACAAGAACATTTTTTAGGTGCTTTTTCTGCCCAACCACGAAGCTTGCGCTTCCCCGGTATCCTTCAAACTGAAGGATTCCCAACCCTGCTCGAAGAGCCTAGCAATCTGTAAACATATGCAGGGTGGAATCTAGTTTGTGCCTATCAATCTACATGCATTACTATCATGAATCTAGCATATCATCAATTGGATATGGCAGGGAAATATACAAAACTAGGCTATCAACCATTCATTCTATAATGGTAATCATGTCTATTTTAACATTCTCATTAGCTTTGGCCAAAGCATTAATCTATAAAACTACATATACATTTTGAAAAAGAAACCTACTTCCCTATTATTCCATACTTGACAACTCTCCCGGAATGTAATCTTTCCAAAATACACAATAAAGAAGAACAACATAGCACATGCAAGCATCTATTTTCTTTCTATAATTTCGATAAACAAGTTTACAATAATCTATTCTTTCTTCTTTCCAAGCATAAAACACACAAAATATACAATAAAGCAGTCCATTAATTCAGATGTTTAATGCTTTCTTTAAATAATCAATTTAGTTCATAGTTCTACCTTCCTGTCATTTCTATGACAGGATGTCTAATCAATTACAACATAAACAAACTACAGGCTTCCTATCGCGGTGGCAATAGGAGCTGCTGCAGGCATACAAAATAGTGAATAATTTAACAACAGATCATTTAATTAACAGCCCTCAAAGTGTAAGTTATACTATCTATAGTTTCTAGTCATCGGTTTAAGAACATTTAAACAAGTTTTGTAATTAGCTGTTAGTGCCCTTGTCTATTTGAAAATTTACATTAGAGATATTCAAGTAAGAACATAGTCATAGGGGTATCTTGAGAAAACCTAGAAACTAGAAACTTAAAACACTAGTGTAGTCAGAATGGCTAGTTCATCACAAAAATCCATGAAAAGGACAAGAAGGAAGAGGGATAGAGAGTTTAACAATGATATTCTTTCCCAATTTCCTAGATCCTTTAAGAGACCCTACCACTAATAGGGTATGTGTATACAAACAAATAGGATCACCAATGTTCATGAAGCCTACAAGGATGTTGTTCTCCTAATCCATGGGTATGTGTTGTTCAAGTACCATTTCAGGAAGTGCCTGAGGCAAATTCCAGTGAGAAACCCTTGGAGGCTAGGGTTAGCTAGGTTGGTGGTCCCAAATGTCTTCATCAATGTAGATCTAGTACAAGCACTAGCTAAGAGCTATGTCCTAGAGAAGAAAATCATCTACATGGACAATGTAGAGGAACTAGTTAAACTAGACAAGGCACATATCTGTCTGGTATTCATGTTAGACACAAACTTTAAATGCCACTAGATATGGGAGCCCTACTTAGGGAATATCAAAGACCAAAGAGTGATTATAGTGTAAAGTGGCTCCCTACTCACATGCCTAAGATCAATGACAAATTGTAAAGATTCTCAAATACTAGCAAGGAACCCTTCAATTATGACTTGTTTGAAGAGTACTTCAAGATGACATACTTTGTTGTGTGTCATGTCCTAGGAATAGATGATAGTGTCTTCCTGCCCATCAAAGCTATGGTTTTGATTGCTGACATTCAAAGTTGTGATGATAATAGGTCATTTGACTATGCATCATTTTTGGAGGAGAAGATCAACAAGGCCCTTGAAGATGTGGAAAGGGATAATTCTAGAGTCCACTTCAAGTGGTATTCTTTGTTGTGTCACATCTTGTTATACAAAGGAATTGCAGTGTGTAATCCTCCATTCAGAATTAGGAGAGTAGATAGCCAAGGCAGAGTATTACTAGTCAAGGAATGGACTTATATTTTTGATAGTCATTGCCCCCAATCAAACTAAATTTTGTTTGAAGAATTCTTTGTCAAGGAGGTCTTTAAAGCACTTGGTTACTCATCAGAATGGAGATTATCAGAGAGATTTGATAAGTTCTTGAAGCCAAAGGACATGGCCCTAATTTGGGCATTGGTTGAATAATTGGGGTAATTAGTACATGTTTTCAAATGTTACCATTATCAAAGTGTATGGATTTGAATGTGTGCCTCATCTTTTGCCAAGATCAGTCCTTAATAGAGTGGCATTCTTAGTGATCATGTGGCAGATGAATGAGTCTGATAAGACTCAATTCAAGAACTACAAGAATGTCTCCTTCCTTCTAGGAACCATTTCCTTTTCTAACTTTTAGGTCACATCAAAATAAGGATTGGTGTTACTGGCTACAAAGTTGGAGCATTACAAGCTAGCAAAGAGTACATCAAGGAGGTTGATCCAGAAGGATTTATCAATAAATCTAGGTTATATAATGAATTTGTAGCCTATGAGCATGAATTTTACCCTCTAGACGATGTAATGAGAAACTGTTCTACTGAAAAGTAAGGTGAGAGAAGAATGGGATAATGGGACATGATCCAGAAAGAAGAGAAAATAAGACATGAAGCCAATCATTCCTATAAAGGATTATTTATGCTACACAATGAAGATAAATTGTTCTCTAACCTACCTATGGTACTAAAGAAAATACATTCCCATCCAGCATCAGTTCCTTCTTCATCAAGATAGGCATCAAGATTTGAAATTCCTAGAGCTGTCACTCCACTACACGAGGTCTCTCCACAGCCTTCCCCTAGGTACTCCAAGTTTTTTAGTGGATGAGAGTGAGACTCGAGGCTCACCAAATGTGATGGAGATAATGCAACTTCCTGTGATTGAAGTAGGAGAGCCTCCTCAGGAGAGGATGATTATCAGTTTTGAGGTTACAAAAGAAATGTCTGATGATGTTAGAAAATAGAAAGAAGCAAATTCATAGATGATAATTCTTGTACTCATTCTAAGGAGTTCAAATATTTTATCCTAAGAGTAAAGGGGCAAGAAATACTTAAGCAAGTGAAGGAGATAACTCATGAGAATAAGAAAAAAGTCATAGCAAACTTTTGGAAGAAGGTGCATGAACAAATGACTGGGATGACCCCACAAAAGGGAAGAGAAATTCTCAGAAATAGTTGCATCATGTTATTACTAGGGTGCAATATATCATCTTCAACTGCATTTGATACAATAAGAAAGCATGAAGGTGTTGACTTGAATATAAGATAGGAGGATGAAAATGAGATGTATTTTGGTTCTACCTTTGATCTAGACACAAATGCCTTAGCTATCTAGTCAATTTCTCTCTCAAGTAGTAAAAATCTTGTTATGGAGGACCCAAGCAAGGTGACAAGAAGCCTAATTGTGCATAGGCTAGAGGACACCACTCCTATTGAAGCTACTAATCTGACTATACATTCTACTATGTTTATAGAGGCTTCAGTCAAAAAGATGCATGCATAATTAGATAGATTGAACAAGTAGAACTTATTTGTACAAGAAAGGTTGAATGTGGCTACTAGTGCTCTCCCAAAAATTACTCTTCTAATTCCCTCTAGAGCAGAAGAAAATCTCAAGAAAGGACTAAGCAAAGAAAATCTAGAGAGGAGGATGCCTTGAAGAAGTTGAAGAAAGTAAAACTTGATTTTGTTCAAGGTTGATTGTCCATAGGAAGTTGGAAAGAATAAAGACATATGTGGAGAAGACATGGGAAAGTCATAATGCCTTGAGTGTTAATAAAAGTGTCTCAACCTTCCAACTTCAAAAGATTACTATTCTTCCCAGTTTTGGTCTTTTTGAATACCCTTTATCTTGGAGAATGGTTTGGAACCTTCAAAGTTTTCAAAAGTTTCTGAAAGAGCTAAAAATGGTGAGACTTACTCTTTTAAGTAAGTCCAGCTTTTGTTCCTATTTGGTAGCCTTTTCAAACAATTCATCCATGGTTAATGGATTATGCATATCAACATGTGATCCAATCTATGGCCTTAAGACGAAGATGAACTTATGAATTCTGAACCTTTCATCAAGATGACACTGTGGAACATATTTCAACAAGTGAGAGAATTTCTCCCAATATTGGTCATAGTCATACCTCCCTAAGTGAGGTTTTAGAATTCTGTCATTTTCCTGTCAAACTAAAGTTGTGGCAACCACGTCTTCCTAAAGAGTTCAAGAAAATGATCCCATGTGACTTCTCCTGGTAGTAGTTTCTTTTCAGCTTTCTCATTGTCCCACCAAGTAGCTACTTCCCCAGTAAGCTGATAGGATCCCCATATGGCTTTAGTTTTAGTAGACAAATCATGGAGATCAAAGTATTTTTCCATATCGATGATCCATGCTTCTGCTCCATCACCTATAGTCTTACCATCAAACTTAGGGAGTGTAACATTTTTGAGATCCTTTCCTAATTCTTCAACAATCTTGTTTCTATTGTTTCCATTCACTTCACCCTCAGGACCTCCAGCTTCTTCTCTTCTTTCCTTATTATTATTTACTCTTATTCCTCTAATTTCATGTTCCATAGTATTCATTCTGGTTCCCTTCTGAGTCAAGAGAGTTCCTTGCTGAGTCAGAAGAGCTAAGATTTAAGTCAATTGGTTATTCTTCCCAGCATTGTCATTATTGTTTCCCTCATTGTTTCCAACATTAGTCATTCCTACATCAATGCCCACATTGTTCCCAACATTGGCTTCTTCATTATTTCTAGTATTGGGGTTATTGCCAGATCCTAGGGTTGCTCCCCTACATCCAGAGTTTCTAGTGTTCATGATGAACTATCTAGAAAAGAGTTTACAACTTTAGCATAATAGTTCCATAAAGTCCTAGAGTAGAACCTGGCTCTGATACCAAATGTAAAGTACCCAATTTTTACAACACACAAAACTGAAGTAAAATATAGAATTACTGCAAGTAATTTAGAATCAAGTAAAACAACTTCTATTCATCATTCATAAGTACAGAAATTAAGATATTTCAAGAGATCAAAATAACTTTTCATTTCGTAAGTTTAAAGTAAAATCAAGATTACAAATCATATGTATACATTTGAAGTCATTCATAGAGTATATGATAATCAATAAAATTACAAGTGTCGAATATCGACATTAAGCCTTACAAATCTTTGAAATAATAGAATTATAAAATGATCAAATATCATAAAATAATGACAAAAAGTCCTTGTTCACCATTGACCATCTGGCCATCTGCTGAATCAAAGGACAAGAACATTGTTTAGGCACTTTTTCTACCCAACCATGAAGCTTGCGCTTCCCCAATATCCTTCAAACTAAAGGATGCCTGACCCTGCTCGAAGAGCCTAGCAATCTATAAACATATGTAGGGTGGAATCTAGTGTGTGCCTATCAATCTACATGCATTACTATCATGATTCCAGCATATCATCATTCGGATATGGCGGGGAAATATACAAAACTAGGCTATCAACCATTCATTCTATAACGGTAATCCTGTCTATTTCAACATTCTCATTAGCTTTGGCCAAAACATTAATCCATAAAACAGTATATAGGTTTTGAAAAAGAAACCTACTTCCCTATTATTCCATACTTGACACCTCTCCCGGAATGTAATCTTTCCAAAATACACAATAAAGAAGAACAACATAGCACATGCAAGCATCTATTTGCTTTATATAATTCTGATAAACAAGTTTACAATAATCTATTCTTTCTTCTTTCTGAGCATCAAATACACAAAATATACAATGAAGTAGTCCATTAATTTAGATGTTTAATTCTTTCTTTAAATAATCAATTTAGTTCATAGTTCTACCTTCCTGTCATTTCTACAACAGGAGGTCTAATCAATCACAACAGAAACAAACTACAGAATTCTTGTCGCAGTGGCGACAGGAGATGCTACAAGCATACAAAATAGTTAATAATTTAACAATAGATCATTTAATTAACAACCCTCAAAGTGTAAGTTATACTATCTATAGTTTCTAGTCATCGGTTTAAGAACATTTAAACAAGTTTCGTAATGGTTTAACACAGCTACAAGAACTTATTGGTTTTCTACAGGAAGATACTAGTTCCAGTTTATGTGATTTATAGAGTTGATGTTCTATTAAGGAATCAGAATATAGAAACTACAGTAAGTCTAACTTTTTATAATAGAGGTCAATCTCTTCCTAAGTTTTTATCATAGTCAACAGAAATGCATAAAATATAGTCATAAGATATCTTTACTAGTTGACTAAATGGTAATATACAGGGTTCTAGTTTAGCTTAAATTCAAGATCTAAGAAATGCAAAATCTGTGTCTAATTTGATGTCTGAGATCAGGTAGTTTTGTGATAGTAGAAAGAGGGTAATCGATCTATATGGATCGTTTAGCCTACTCAAATCGACTATGGACAAGATCGATGACCTGCACAATACTGGGTGGTCAACCTGAGGATAGGATAATGGTCAGGGCAACTACAACCCAAAAAGAAGAAGGACTGGACAAGGAATAGTGGCTAGCGAGAAAGATGTGCAGATATCGACTCAAGAAAGTAAATCAGCAGCCAGTATAAAAGAAAAAAGTTAAATGGCTTAGATTAGAGGCTCGATCAGGCCACTAAAATAAGCAGCCAGGAGTACAATGAAAACAATCTGCAATAAGTAGAAATGGCCTTAGAAGTTCGATGTCCAAGAAGATTCAAAGGTCGATGCCAAATATATTGAAATCAGCCAGCAAGCAAAGCCCAGAATATAGAAAGTAAGAACGGAGGCCAGAAAGATAAGTTTTCAGTCAAAGATACATGGTAAGGCTGGACTTAATACATGGGTTGATTTAGCACAAAAGAGATGCCAAAAACCAGGCAGAAAAAGATCTATATAAAATGATAGTCATTTGTTTAACATAGCAATAGAAAAACTAGAAGAGAACCTGGAATAAGATGGTGATGTGATGAAGATTTAGACTGGTAACGTCGCTACTTTCCTTCTTGTTGTTGCACTTCCCAGATATCTATTGCCCAAAACTCAGAAACTTTTTTCTGCAATTCATTGTTTTTTTCATCTAAGTAATTCGTGGTCTCTGCAATTCGTGGTAGTGAGACTCCTCCCCCTATGATCCCCTTTTTACTCCCATTTTTCCTTTGAAATTGGCAGCCAGCCAATTCAAGAATTTGAAAACTCCCCATTCCCTCTTCCTTTGCATGAGATATATAATTTTAAAACTCTTACTTTTCCCTATTTTAAACATAATTATCAATTATTTAATTCCACTCCTATTGCATGGCTAACAAAAACTATTATTTTAAAAGTTTTCTTCAAAACTCTAAATTTAATAAGGCTATTTTTAATATGATTTGACTATTTTATTTAAACAAACAATTTAATAAATCAAGAATAGAAATAGATTACAATATTGCATGAAAACATCTCATTTTATATGTATTATTTAATTTCAAATAACATATTGTCTTCCAAACATCCATTAATAATACTTTATTATTAAATTTAAAATACAAACACATATATTTTCATTTAAATATAAAATATCATTTAAATATAATTTGAAAACAATTAACCACACATCAATGCATTTAAATCTATTTTATTATGCATATGCTGCTATGTGAAATGTGTGACCTTCAACAAGACCAATAAAACTCAAACTCATCACACTATCAATAAGTTAACCCAACAATATAGCGGAGGCAACAAAATCTTTAATGAATAACATATCATATCCAAAATAAATCTATTTTTGTTCCATAAATTCACTTGTAATTAACTAATGAGGTAAATATGTAAAGTCTATGAAAGTTTGAGATGTGACATCCTTCCCTAGCTGGAAGAGACATCGTCTCGATGTCTTATTACATCAAGCAACAATAAAGTATCAATCAATAATGTATCATTATCTAAGTATCAAGTATCTAAATATGCATAAAATAAAACATCTACTCTATTTTTCCAAAAGCGGAAAAGATTGGTCAATATCAGAAGCATCCTCCCAAGTGGCACTATGCACTGAATATTGGTCCCATTGGACCTTATACTACACTATGTCTCAATTACACAACTTAACGTTGCACTTCTCCAAGACTCAAATGGGCTCCACTAGCACCACTTCTAGATCCTATGCCTGTAGAGTAGGCCAATCAAGAATATGCAACACATTAGGATGATAAGGTTTGTGCAAAAACACATGAAAAACATTATGGATTTTGGTGAGAGCTGATGGCAGTGCAATTCTGTATGCAACTGGATTGATCACTTCAATAACATCGAAAAGTCCTACGAATCTTGGAGCTAGTTTGGATGTCTTGCCAAATGAAATTGAACTCTTATGAGGCTTGACCTTCAGAAACACCTTGTCACCTACTGAAAATTGTTAGAAAGTCCTATTCTTATCTGCATAACTTTTCTGTCTATCCGAGGCTTGTTTCAATTTTTGTTTGATTAGCCTCATTTGATCTTCCATCTCCTTCAACATATTAGGTCCAACTACTATTCGATCTTCAACCTTATCCCAACTAATTGGAGTTCTGCACCTGCAACCATAAAGAGCCTCAAAAGGTACCATTACTAAAGATGCATGGTAGGAATTATTATAAGCAAACTCTACCAATGGTAGATATTCCTTGCATTTGTACTATCGATCCATACAATACATTCTCAGAAGATCCTCTACTACCTGGTTGAATCTCTCCGTCTGACCATCTGTTTCAGGGTGGTAAGTTATACTAAAGTTGAACTTAGTCCCCAAAGCTACATTAAGTGTGGTCTAGAACCTAGAGGTCATGCGAGTGTCACGATCTGAAATGATCATCTTTGGCACTCCATGTAGTCGAAAGATCTCTTGGACAAACTTCTTTGCTAAAAAGTCAATGACCCATCCGAAAGATTTCCCGGAATGAAATAAGCCACTTTCATCAATTTGTCAACCACTACTAAGATAACATCATGCTTGTTCTTTGACATGGGCAATCCTTGAATAAAGTCCATGCTAATCACCTGCCACTTGTACTCAGGTACACTATGTGGATAAAGCAATCCTGTAGGATGGACATGTTCTGCCTTAACATATTGACACTCTAAACATCGAGTGACAAACTCTCTCACATCCTTCTTAAGCTTAGGCCAAAAGTACAATGGCCTCAATCCTGCAATTGTCTTGGTCATACCTGCATGCCCAGAATATGGAGCACTTTGAATCTGGGATATACATTCCCCCTTGGTAAGGAAAATATTAATCAATGGTAGTATGAAATTTAATTAACATATTATTATTTAATCTTTGTTATTGTTATGACCATATTAGAATTCACATAAATATTTGACTGAATTTTAGTAATAGGTTATAAGGTATCATTGTTATAGATGCATTTTAGAATTACTCATCTTTAATTTTTTTCTCTGTCTAAAAATAATTAGATTAAACTTTACATGTTAATATAAAGTAATAATCATACAAATAAATGATTTTAAAATAAAATAAAATAAATGTTATAACTAAAGTACTAAGAATAATTAAATATACCTTAAATATATAATTAGCAATGACATGTGAAAGGGTTATTAAAATTTATAGAATACTCCAATACAAAAAAAAAAATTC
Source organism: Cunninghamia lanceolata (assembly GCA_027924645.1). Taxonomy (NCBI): domain Eukaryota; kingdom Viridiplantae; phylum Streptophyta; class Pinopsida; order Cupressales; family Cupressaceae; genus Cunninghamia; species Cunninghamia lanceolata. The sequence goes on along the minus strand of BSBN01000809.1, from coordinate 29,694,472 downwards.
TTGTACAAAAGAAGGTTTAAATGGTCAATCAACTACCTCGGTAAGCAAAATATTAATTAATAATAGTTTGAAATTTAATTAACATATTATTTTTTTATTTTTGTTATTGTTATGACTATATTAGAATTCACATAAATATTTAACTAAATTTTAGTTATAAGTTATAAGATATGGTTGTTATAAGTGCATTTTGTATGGAAAATAACTTCTGAAAATAGATCATTTACACATTGTAAGTGTCATTATTGTACACATCCACAAAAATATACTATGATTTTGTACCGATATATGTGCAACCTGGTATAGGCATCTCTAGAATTTTCTTCCGGAACCCTCTGTACTTCCCATCCCTCTCATCGACATTTGCACTAGTTCTCTGCACTTGATCCCTTCAACGGATGACTGCTCTACTGTAGGTCATTCGGCACTTGTCCCAATGAATACCTAACTACCCCTGTCGTTAATAATACTACTCGGGTGCCCCTCAAACTTATTATAACGTGGCATTATTGTACATATGCCCAAAAATATACTACGATTCTGAAGATTATACCTCTCTATATATATAACCTTGTATCGACATCTCTTCTATTATAAAAAATTGTATACCTCCGATCTATTCTTCAAGAGGACATTGGAATCTGATTTTCTTTGAAGAGATGAAGAGAATCTGATTGTTTTGAAGAGATGAAGAGAAAAGGTTAAATCTATGCAATTAGCTTAGATCTGATAGGGACTGGAACTGAATGTTTTTGTCTGAAGAGTTGCAGTTAAACGATATTATTTTGAGTCTTTTAGGTATGGTTTCAATGGTGTGATTGGATTCTTTTATATGTAGTATTCCATTAGATTTAGTTTTACATCTTTGAGAAATATCTGATTTGTATAATTCCATCTATTTTTTTGGATCTAAACTTAATGATTTTATTCTGCTAGTTTCATTGAATCTTTTGCTTTTATGTCAAATTTTCAATTCTATTTTATTCATTACTAATTTTTCTTGTATTTTATTCTTCCTTTTTCATTGTCTGCACATATTAATAGATTATGTTTTCCTATTTTCACATACTAATAATAAATCATTGTCATTAGGGCATTGCATTATCTCATATACATATTTTATTTATTATGATCTTAATTTTCTTTATTAGATATTTCAAATATCATTTATATTTTTAATATTATTTCTATTTTCAGATATAGATAAGGGATTAGGCCAGGTTTCAGATGTTAATGTCAACATGTTTTACAGTTAAAGATTGACCTAATTCACATATTGATGCATATGTATTTTAGAGTTTGCCTAATTTCATATATTGAAGATAATATTTATATTTTATCTTAAAAATTTATTGCAATAGATGGTAATCACTAAATAGTAATACCAATTTTTCAGATTTGAGTAACTGTTCAATAGAATTTCTATAGCACCTTATAGTATTTAGTATTTTACTTTTTTTGTTGGAGGGTTTTGTAACTTCTTTGGCTAAGAGCTAAGGACTAAGGACTATTCATTCTGCCAATGTCGCATAGGGCATGATCCTGACATCATCCCTTATGATGTGAAGGCCTTGCCAAGGACCCATTTGACATTTCTACCCCTTTGAAACATGACTCCAAGGTTGAGACTCTTCTATTTTTTTTTTTTTTACAGCCACCAAAAATCAAAACCTTACAAACTTGCACATAAAAAAATTCTACATTTCTCACACCTTCAGACCTAAGCTCTGCTGTAGAGGTAGAAAATAATACTAATAATTCAGTTATATCACACTCTTCACATACTCTTGTATTCTGAATTGTTTTCTTTACTTTATAATAAAATAATGATAATAGTGATTGAAATGTAAGATTTAATCTCAGTATTATACTAACAATTTGTATATACTGAAATTATGGAGTTCTGATGTTAAATTCATATCTGTGCACTCCATTTGCAGAATACTACGAGAAGAGCATGATGGATACCACAAACATGCCCCCCATTTGTTCGGACCGAAAAAATTCAGCTTACCGAGGAATTTTGAAGTGTGTTCATTCATATATATATATATATATATATATATATATCAAATAAAGGTCTAGTTTTGAGTAACATTATGTGGGACTCAATGCAGGAATAGATGGACAGAGAGATATGAAGTCCAATTTTGGGACAGAACTGGAGAGACTCAGAAACGCAAGGGTAAATTAGGTTAGTTTTATGAATTTATTCTGTAATTTTATGAATTGAACATCTTTCTTTTTACAGGCCAAAATTGGCTCTAGTGCCCATCAAAATCCGGTATGTGCAGAAGGTTGTTTTTGTAGGTTCAATGGGCTCTAGTACCCATCAAAATCCGGTATGTTCAGAAGGTTGTTTTTTAGGTTCAATGCTTTGAAACAAAATCTCTAGGATTTCATTGATGGTCTTCTTTTAAGGATGTGTAAGAATTTCATAACCAAGTGTTATGGATAGAAACAAGGTCTCAAATATATTATTTTTTATTGTCTTTATTTAAGGTTTGAAAGTTCTTTTTTAAAAGTAGCTATTGAACAAATAGGTTTATTTTCATTTGGATACTAATTAGAGTAATTAACTGCCTTATTATGATCCCTGAACTCTGGATAATAACTGGATCCTACAGTATATCTCGGTAAGCAGATACTTCTACATGTATTAAGTGATTTGAATTCATAGTTTCTTTGGAGTTTTAGATTTATAGCTGAACTGTTTATTGATATAATGTAGGCAGCTTTGATAATGAAGAGAAAGCAGCCAGAGCTTATGATCTGGCAGCTCTCAAGTATTGGGGTCCATCAGCTGCAACAAACTTTCCTCTATAACTTTATATAGAGTTTCATAGCTATTCTAGAACTCTTTGTGTGTCTACCTTAAGAAATGTTTGTTTTACAAATGCCTTTGGGGATCATTCTATTTTCTGAGATTCTAGTTCCTCTCTCATAAAATGCTTAGTTTGCTATTGTATAACATTTGGTTTTCCCATATCAAATGCAGGTTAAAAACTATGAGATAGAGTTGGAAGAGTTGCAAGAATATGTTCTTTCTATAAGGAGGTATTTGGGTTTCCTACCATATATGCATCTATAGAGGTTACACATATATGCTTGGGGCTGTGTAGGTGGATAATGGTTTCAGTATCATAATTGTTTGTATGATTTTGGGGGAGTAGGGGGTTCTGTCTATCATTCAATTTTGAAACAAAATTTATTATAGATCACAAACAAGGTATATCTTGACATATGCCAGTGTTTAATTCTTAATTAAAATTTATTGGATTTATTATTAGACACTCGTGATAATTTTTCAGGGATAGTACTAGCTTTTCTAGCGAATCAGTCTACCGAGGAGTGACAAGGTTTGGATTTGATTTACTTAGATAAACTTATAGTCTTATCTTAAACATTAGTATGTAAAGGTGAAATTAATTTTTATTTCACTGAGATAAGTTGATGGATAGAATAGCTAGCATTGACATAATTGATGCTTCGTGAGGAATTTGGAGCTCTATATTTAGGAGTTTTTATTTATAGTTGCTGCGCTCATGCATGGTAAAAAGAAAAAAAATCAATTATATTTTTTAATGCCAAACTGCTGTTGTGTATCACTGAATTTTGTAGATCCTCCTCTGTTGTCTTTAGAACCCTTGTAGTCTCTATAAAGAGATGTCTTGCAACTATCATCTAATCAGTAAAGTCAGAAGTAATATACAGACAGTCCTACGGTCAATACAAAAACTGTAAATTTTCTGCCTATGTTTCAGTTCTGGTATGGCGTTTAATTTTTTGTTGGCTGTTAAATTATGCTGTGTAATATTCATATTCAATACTATATGCTGTAAGTGGTATTTTTTCTGCTTATATACTTGTTTTACACTTGGAGAGTGGTGTTTTAAAATCTTCAAACTTGACAGGAACAATAAATGTTGAAGGATTGGGAGATTTTCAGGGAAGAAGGGTTTGTATCTCAGAACATTCAATGAGTACACCACTCTCAGTTTGTAGTATAATGTTTCCAATAAATGAAGTGCATTGAGCTATACATTGTTAAAAATGCATCCAATAATCAAACGAGATTGAATGGCTAATGATTCTCATCGAACTCAGACACAGAGGAAGAGGCAGTGGAAGCTTATGACGTTGCTGCCATCAAATTCAAAGGAATTAATGTCCTTACAAACTTTGATATAAGCAGATATGGTGTGGAAACTATTATGAGCAGCGCACTGCCCATAAGAGTGAGACAAAAGCTCACTAGTACTGCAGTACAAGATGCCAAAAGCGGTGAATGCAAACGAAACTATCATTGCTAGTGGTAGCACAGATAGTTCACTGCAGACACAATCGACCGTTCTAGTGTGTTGCTACATCATCCAATGATGCTCATGAACAGCATGTTATAGGTTCTTAATTAATGGTATCCAATCAGAAACTGCTCTCTGCAACACACCCATTTATGCCAAAAACCAACAATAAAGCTTTTCTATACAATCTGATCGGTTTGGAACCTACAGCCATTGATGAGCATAGAATCTCATTTGAGATTCCATGCTCAGCGATGGCTGTAGGTTCCAAACCCATCATATTGTATAGAAAAACATTGTTGTTGGTTGTTAGCATAAATGAGTGTGTTCCAGGGTGCAGTTTTTGATTGGTTACTATTTAAGAAGAGCCTATAACAGGTTGTTAATGAGCAGCATTGGATGATGTAGCAGCAGCACTAGAATTGCCGACTGTGCCTGTCAGTGAACTTTCTGTGCTATGCCTACCACTAGTGACGATAGTTTCGTTTACATCATGCTCTGTCTGAGCTTCTTCTGCATATTTCTGAAGCTTTGCAATGTGTACAGCACATTCCACATCTTGTACTGCAATACTAGTGAATTTTTGTTTCCCTCCTATGGGTAGTGTTCTGCTCATAATGGTTTTCACATCATTTTGCTTATGTCAAAGTTTGTAACGGCTTTAACTCCTTTTATTTTGATGGCGGCAATGTCATAAGCTTCGGCCGCCTCTTCCTCTGTGTATGTGAATTCAATGAGAATCATTAGCCTTTTCATTTGGTTTGATTATTTGATGCATTTCTAATGATCTATAGCTCAATGCACTGCATTTATTGGAAACATTATACTCGGAACTGAGAGTTGTGTACTCATTGAATGTTCCCATAACCCTCTTCCCTGGAACTCCACCATGTTGGATGTAATTAATTTCTCCCACCAAATCACAAGATCAGTCAACAAGAACAATTTATATCAGAAGATTTTTCATTTAGTGTAGAACCTTCCCACCTACCTGCAGACCAGCGTTGAACATGTGTTTCAAATGTTGATTTCCAGAAAGTTCTCAGACCTCTATAAATAGAGGCAACATGTAATGATTTATTATATTGCTTTGATCACCAAGCAATTCATATTAAGGATGTTTGGTAATTTCTATGTATCTTTATTTGATATTTTGTGTTTGTACATATGTTGCACCTCCTACAATCGGTATCAAAGCTAGGGCATGTGAAGATTTAGGGTTAGGGCTTGCAAATGTAATCCAGTGTGAAATTGGCGGCACTTGTGTTTGTTCAACTTTTGCAGATCAGTCTACCTTTCTTAAGGTGGAGGAATTGGAAATGAGGTGGAAATGAGGTGCAGATGAAGTGTTCTTAGTGGCATGGTGATTTCTCTGTTTGCCCATGATACCAGCGAAGGAAAAGAAGCCGATGTTTTCAGAAACATATTCAGCCGCAGCTGTTTTTTTTTAAGTCACAGATTATTAAGAGGTTGTTGAAAACAACAAAAAAAAAAAAAATCGCCTAGTTAAATTGTTGTATTCAAAAGGCAGATCATAGGAGTGGCCGCAGCCAAAAGTCAGATCCACGGAAGGTAGATACACCGCCGATCTTATGTCACAATGAGGAAAGCACAGATCTGTGAAGTGATCCATCAGCCGAATAAGGAGTTTGCAGAATTTTTCCAAGGGCAGATTAAAGTCAAACTAAAGTGTCAAAGTTAAAGCCGCTGAATATATAGCTTGAGTTAATTTCAGCCGCCAGTCAAGGAGATTGTGGAGACACCAGTTTAAAAGAGATCGCTGAATAAAAGGTAAAATCGTGGAAGTTTGATTTGTTTGCAGCCGCGCACAGCCAAGGAGGACACCGTTGAAGTTATTTCAAGTCCCAAATCTGAGGAATTTGCTGGAATAGAAAACAAAATAAGGGTTTGTAAAATGCAGTGTATGAAGAAGGCCACCAAAAGTTAACAGGCATCAAAGGTTCAAGGTGTGACAGCAAATATCTTCAGCATGTGCAACAGTCTTTATTGACTTTTATGTAATGTTCATTGAACTTATTAAGTTTACAGTTATCTTTTTTAACTTTCAGGTTTTACATTTAGTTTTGTCATTGAGTTATTGGTATTGTCGTTGTGTGCCATAACTCACTTGTCTCTCTGAAACTTTATATATTAATGCCTTACCTCTTCATGTCTAAGACAATTTGGGGTTTTTGTATATTTGGCTTGTTTGTGATCAGCAGATCACCTAATATTTGTTTATTTGTGTAAGGACCCGACTCATCCTTAATCAAATAACATTAAACTCTAAATTTGAATTCTAAGAAGTGCTTAATGCATGATATAGAAATGCAATGAAACTTGAATTTAGTTTCTTAGAATCATCAAGTTCTTAAAAGATCACCAATTTTAAATCTAGTGAAGAGAGAGTACATTACGAGAGAAGGTACATTATGCAAGATAACCTATAAGAACAATGGATCACACATACCTTAAGTTCTTCATTACGTCCTACATTCACTTCAAATAACTTGCCTTCTCCCTAGAGACTGTATCTTTATCATCTGCACAAAACTAACTAGACAATCTTTTGTTAACACGACTCAAAAATCACTACACAGAAACTATAAAAGAATACCCTACATCTAGGGGACCTGAGTACTGGGGGCATCCTTCGCCATCTAGACTGCCTATATACCCTATATCCATGGGATCAAGGCCCCCTCCTTCGGATGTGACTAACGCGGGAATTGCAAATATGTAGTTCTATTTTGCACTATGTTTGGTGTAACTGTGAGCGGGTACCCAACCCTTTTTAGGGTTATTCCCTACCCCAGACAGTTCTTCGTCGGCTGCCACCCACTCGGTGAAACAGGGACAGAAGTTACTCCACTACCACAAACACCTAAAGGGGTGTTTGTCAGTTAGTCCTAGTGTGGAGGAATCCCTATAAGGTATCTACCCATGAAATCTAATTTACTCCCCCAAGCCAAATTAGGTAATTTTCGTGACTAAGTCCGTTCCCAATCCTCTAGTACTTTCACCATGATCTGTGAGGGTGAGGTGAGAGCATATGATAGATAGTATTTTTGGATCGGCCTAGTTGCCCTATCTGACATTTCACATGTCCTCCCCGATCTATACTCACATGTCAATAAGCTTCATTTTCTGTTAGTATGCTTGAAGTGTTTTCCAAATGAGCATCATGGTAATCATTATTTCAATAGATTCATCCTCTCTTTTTAGTTAATCTTCTTAATGAGATATCCGAGGAGATTTTCCCTTCCTGTGGATTTAATTTCGACATGTTCCTGGTGCCCAAACGTCATTGTTGCAGCTAGCGAGGTACTTGGTTCAACACAATGGCATTACCTGTAAACGTGACACAGAGGTACTGCAAAAGCTGAACACTGCAATGGCATTACCTGTAAACGTGACACAGAGGTACCGTAAAAACTAAACACTGCGATTTATTTGAGTTTTTGGACATTGATTAAGAGTTTACCTAACTAAGTTGAAAAGAAAATCTTGCATTAACAATGATAAATAAATTGGCAAAAAGGAAAGATATTTCCCCAAAAAATAATGCAAGGTAAAATAAAGATGCTTGATTATTTCACTTATATGAAAAATGAATAGGACTAGAATGATACTAAGTTGATGTTATTAATTCATAATTGTACATAACATAAACTAGAAAAGATATAATGCATATAAAAGTTTGGTCTTAAGACAAACTAGGAAATCTCATTCTATCATACAAGTGAATAATTGATACAACTTCTTGCATGATCATTACTTACTTTTAAATGGAACCAATGAGGACTTAATAAAAGTTGTAAATTAAGACAGTTATCCCAACAAGAGGTTTACTTGAAACTCCCTAAATGGGTTTAAACCTTCATTGATAATAAACTTTCATCAATCATTAAGTAATTTATATTCTAACATCATTATTGGAAATACGTTTTACTATAGAACTACTTATAACTCACAAGACAACTATACTACTTGAATGATCCACCCTGAATATATTTACGATCTATACATTCATAATAATACTTTTCTTTAATTCAAAAGCATGAGGCTTTGAAGGATACTTGATCAATCAAATACATAACAATCTATTCTAATACAATTTTAGGATTTTCCTCATTTACATATTTTCCACATCATCCCATCCACTTATTCTCTTACATATATATTCCATATTTTTAACAATTCTCATTATTCAATTCTACTTATCTTTCATCTTCTTATTCCTTCCTAATCATATACTATAACACCCTTATGTATACTATTATATTTGCTTCATCATCAATAATATTTAATTACATAATTTACTATATGTTAAATCGTCATTAAATAGTCAAACTTTCTATTGCTTGAGCGTTACCCATTTATCACACAATACCCTATTATTGTTATTAATATGAAAGAGAAAGACTTATCCAAATTCTACCTAAGATGCTACATGCAAAAACTTATGTTACTAAGAGTTTTAGAAACATTTTGTAACTCCTTTCAATTTGATAAGAATGAATCATCACTTCTAAGTTGTTCGAGGGGTATGCTGATAGAAATATGAGGGTATTTATTATTTAAGTCCGTTTATAAACATTAAGACTTAATGTTTTAATATTACATAATAAATCTTATATATGTATTAATAAAACTATACATGTTTAGACTACAATTTGTATTTTGATAAGTAATGGCATCTATTTATTAAACCCTCCCAAGACTTGTGTGCATGTTTGACCTTCTTGCCTGTGCTAACTATCTTGAGGACTTCCTAAACTTTATCAATGAAACACCAATTAAACCTCTGGTGGTCATATGGGTGTGTTTTCTTGGTCCCTGTAGATCACATATGAATATAGGCATAAAGTTTTATTACTACGATGCTACTTCTTTATGTGGTAGAGAGATCACATTCGTAGACAAAGGAGGTCTATGTAAAGATGGAGAACTTCTTGGAAGGTGAAGGCAGCAAGGTATTTTCTAGATTCAAAACATTTACTTAATGTTGTAGAAGACTAGGAAGAGGAATTGTTTCTCTGCGACCATAGAGAAAAGTTGGAAATTGTTTTTGGTTTGTGGAATATACCCTATACACGACTATTACAGTTGTCAAAAACCTTTGACCACACTGTTACAAAACGTTATCTCCAAGATTGTTACCAGAGACATTGCTGTGAGATGCGAACATTTCCCATCATTTTAAATAGGGAAATGTCCTAGTGGAGATTATTGACGATGCTAAACAAATCAATCTGAAAAATAGGCTTACACTATAATAATGTGCAGTGTCTTAGCTTTCCCACTAGCAGGTGTAGTACCCCAATTCCTCAATGTTTGCCAGCACTCTCTCTACCCATGCACAAATTGATAGTTTGGATGGGGTCATAGACATCCATCAGAACAGAAGGGAAATTTTCGTCAGTTGTTGTAATTGCCATGCTTGCAAATGTGAAAGTATAGACAATGCATGTGAACTGTTTGTCAAAATGCCTCGAGAATGTGATCTCATGAAATGCCGTGATTGCAGGATATGCACAAAATGGATTTGTTGAAAAGACTTTAGAAACCTCCAATTGAATGTGCCTAGCAGGTGTAAAGTCAAATTCCCAACCTTTGCCGATGTCCCCCATGCCTTTGCCAAAATGGGTGATTTCAAATAGGGGATGGACATCTATCACGTCATAACGAAAGGGGAGTTTTAGTCGGATGGAGCAGTTACAAGTGCCCTGGTAACCATGTATGCAAAAATGTAGAAGCGCACACTAAACACATGAACTGTTTGGCAAAATGGTGAGATGTTTGATAGAATTCCACAAAGGAATGTGGTCACATGAACTGCAGTGACTGCAGGATATTCACAAAATAGATTTTATTGAAAAGGCTTTTGAAATTTACGAGCAATTGTAATTGGCAGCTGTAAGGTCAAATTTCATGACCTTTGCTAGCATTTTTCCTGCCTATGCTGAATTGGGTACTTTGAACAGGGTAGGGACACCTATCAAAGTAAACCGGAAAGGGACTATGCTTGAAACTACTCTGGTAGGCCTATGTGCAAAAGGAGGAAGCACATACAAGGCACGTTTGCTATTTGACAGAATGCCTTAAAGAGAAATCATCTAATACAACTATTGTAGGATAAGCACAAAATAGATTTGTTTGAAGGCTTAGTAAAATTTTGAGCAAATGCAACTAGCGGGTATAAACTAGACTCCTCAACCTCTGCTAGCATCCTTCTTGCACAACCCCAAATTGGGAGTTTTCGGATAGGGTTTGGGGCGTCCATCAAAGCATAAAGGTAAGGAAAATTTTGTCACTTCAATTGCTCTAGTAAACATGTATGCACAATGCGGAATCATCAACAAGGAATATGAACCATTTGACCAAAATCTAGCAAGGAAGTGTGGTCTCAGGACTGTAATGATCAAAGGATATGCACAAAATGGATTTATTGAAAAGACTTTAATAGAATCTACGATTGGCAGGCGTAAGTCAAATTCCACAACCTTGCCAGCATCTACCCTATGTGTGCCAAAATGGGAGCTTTGGCATAGGGTATGGACACACAAATCACAACGTAAAAAGGGAAAAAATTTGTCATATGTTTAAGCTAATCACCAAAGCCCTCACAAATTCTCTCTTGAATGATTTCATATTGATCCCATAATATGCTCTTACAAAACTTAGCAAGAAACATATCATTGTATTTTCTTTAACTTGAATTTGATTGTTACAACGGAGCTAGCTAGCACGGCTTCTACTTTTCATCTAAAAGGGGAAGACAAAGAGAGAATCTTGAGACAAAAACTAGTATTTTATGAAGGTAAATCCATAAAAAAGCATGAACATATCACAATAATATAAATATTGTTTCTCATTTGATGTTGGAGGATGCAAAAGTTACCATGAAACTTCAGTTGAGAAACATTCTAACTAATATTGAATTTCATTGAAAATTAAATACAATCCATAATATTAAAAGATTCTATATACACAGAAATACGAACTAAAGATTTATGAAATCATGAAAATGATCTTTATCAGAAAATGAACTATTTGACATAAAAGAAATTATGGAGGGAAGGATTGATCGTAGAGAATGCTCCAACAATCCAGCCAAAAAACCATGTGTGTGTCTCCCTCACCTTTCAGTGACTATTTATAGAAAGTTTCAACCCTTATGGAGGTAGACTCAAGTCTTTGAGTCAAGTCTTCTTAATAAATGCCCTTTTTCATTTTTCAAATTGCTATTCAATTTTGTGGAAAATGACTCATTTATCTGTAATTGTTTTCTTTCAATTTTCTCCTTTGTTATTAATTCATGTAGAAAACTACATTGCCTCAATAAATTCAAGGAGAAAATTTCCCATTTATTTATTAAATGTGATCTTTGAATATTGACTTGAGAATGAGGGGGAAAGTTCCTCATTTATTGCCCTTTCTAGAAGTGTCCTTATTTTTAGAATTTTAAATTGGGACTATATTTTGTTTTTATTATTTAATTTTATTGTCTTTTATATTATTACGATAGTATTCCAATTTGAATTCAAAATTCAAATGTGGGTTGTGACAATTTGCCTCCATCCAGTATCAGAGCTAGGTTAGTCATTTGAATGAGATCTTGAGTTTATCTAATTATTGTTAGAAGTCTAAGGCTTGTGTTGGGCTGTATATAATCTCTGTGTAGACACTGTGTAGAAGCTCTGTTCTACTGTTGCTGCAAACACTGTTGAAGAAATCAAAGCTGCTCTAGCCTGTGATCTGCGTTGGGCTAAGCAAGGGGTCTTCATCAATTCTCAGAAGGGTGACATGCACAGTTGCAACACAGCCTTTGTCAGCACAAACTGAGGAAGAAAACATGGAGGCTCCCAAGGAGATTTTCCTTGCAAACTACAAGATGCCTGATTATTTCTTTGACATTGTTGATCTGAAATTTGTACTGGGCGAGGAAAAAACAATTGTACTGTCAAGAAAACCTGTTTACCCCAGAATTCAAGCCACCCAATTGCCTTTGGTTTTGGATGGACTTGACCTTAAATTGATTTCAATCAAAGTAGATGGAAAAGAGGTAGAGAAAGAAGGATTTCAGCTGACTTCACGGCATTTGACACTGTTGTCACCTCCTACATCATCATTCACATTGGAAATAGAGACAGATACATCCTCAGGAAAATACATCTCTAGAGGGTCTGTACAAGACATCCTCCAACTTTTGCACTCAGTGTGAAGCAGAAAGCTTCCGTAAACTCACTTTCTATCAAGATCGTCCAGATGTTATGGCAAAGTTTACTACTCGAATTGAGGCTGATAAGGCATCATACCCTATGCTATTGTCTAATGGAAACCTTGTAGATCAGGGGGATCTCGAGGATGGAAAGCATTATGCTGTCTGGGAAGACCCTTTCAAGAAGCCTTGCTATCTATTTGCTTTGGTCACAGGCCAATTGGTTTCACCACACGATCAGGGCACCAGGTTTTACTTCGCATCTGGACTCGTGCATAGAATGTTTGCAAGACATCTCATGCCATGTACTCTCTTAAGGCAGCAATGAAGTGGCATGAAGATGTCTTCGGTTTGGAGTATGATCTGGATTTATTTAACATTGTGGCAGTGCCAGATTTTAACGTGGGAGCCATGGAGAACAAGAGTCTTAGTATTTTCAATTCAAAACTTGTTTTAGCATCTCCAAAAATTGCAACTGATGCAGACTATGTTGCTATCTTAGGTGTTATTGGCCACGAGTACTTCCACAACTGGATTGGCAACAAGGTAACCTGTCGTGATAGGTTTCAGCTGAGTTTGAAGGAGGGGCTTACAGTTTTTAGGCATCAGCAGTTCTCATCCGACTTGGGAAGTCGTGCTGTTAAGAGAATTGCAGATGTTTCAAAGCTTCGTAATTAATAATTTCCTCAGGATGCAGGCCCCATGGCTCATCCCGTAAGGCCACATTCATACATTAAGATGGACAATTTTGTTACTGTAACGGTGTATGAGAAGGATGCAGAAGTTGTCAGAATGTACAAGACCTTGTTAGGGAAATCGGGATTTCGTAAGGGAATGGATCTTTATTTTCAAAGACATGATGGGCAAGTAGTAACTTGTGAAGATTTCTTTGCTGCCATGCGTGAGGACAATGGTGCAAATTTCTCTAATTTCTTGTTATGGTACTCACAAGCTGGAACTCCTATTCTAAAAGTGACATCACTTCAGCAGAGAGTTGGTTCAACAGGGATTGATCGAGATTGTGTACTGCAGTACAGAAGATCAGATAGCCCATATCTTCACAAAGGCTCTAATTCGACACTTAGAGATTAGTCCAAGTTCTTCCCAATGGTTTTTATGGGTGAGAATTTCAGCAAATATCTTCAGCATGTGCAACAGTCTTTATTGACTTTTATGTAATGCCCATTGGACTCATTAAGTTTGTAGTTGCCTTTCTTGACTTCAGGTTTTGCATTTAGTTTTATGGTTGAGTTATTGGCATTGTGGTTGTGTGTCATAACTCACTTGTCTTTCTGAAATTCTATATATTTATACCCTGCCTCTTCATCTCTAAGGCAATTTGGGGCTTTTGTATATTTGACTTGTTTGTGATCAGCAAATCACCTAATATTTGTCTATTTGCCTTCAAGGTGTTGTGGCCATAAAGGATTGACGAGACAAATAAATCAAAAATGGATTTGGAGGTGCAGTTTTTCAGAGTTTATTTGCCAAAAGAGATCGACGGAGGTTTAAAACCGCAGTGGAATGAAGTCAGCCAAGTTTATGCTAAACCGTTGTTGCAAAAGGACTCCACCCTAAGGAAGCTATTTGATTGCAAGAATTAAAAGAAGGTGATTGGACCACAATCCAAAAGCTACAGGATCCCAAGATAGTGGGCTTGCAGAAGTCAAAAACATGGTTAGTTTCAAAGAAATCGAAGAAGGCATATCGTAGAAAAGAGGTCGCTGAAATCACAATATAGCTGTAGCAACAGCAAAGTGCAGCAACACGTATTAACATAAAAGGCATTAAGGAGAAAGTTCTAGAAATGAATATGTTGAAACATTTGAGGTCAAAATTAAGGGGGAGTGTTGGATGTAATTAATTTCTTCCACCAAATCACAAGATCAGTCAAGAAGAACATTTATATCAGAAGTTTTTTCTATGGTCAATGTCAAAAATAACATTTAATGTAGAACCTTCCCATGGACCTGCAGACAGTCCAGACCATGTGCTTTAAACATTTGTTTTGAATGTTGATTTTCAAAAAGTTCTCAGACCTCTATAAGTAGAGGCAACATGTAATGACTTATTTCTCAAGCAATAGAAATTGCTTTGATCACCAAACAATTCATACTAAGGATGTTTGATTAATTTCTATGTATCTTTATTTTATATTTTGTGTTTGTACATATGTTGCGCCTCCTACACTGCCTGCCACCTTCCATTATGATTGTGCCTGCCAAGTTATATCATCCGGATTGTAGAGCCATGTTATGTCAATGCTGGCATTTCTATCCATCAACTTATCGCAGTGAAATATAAATTAATTTCAACTTTACATACTAATCTTTAAGATAAGAATATAAGTTTGAATGATCTAAGTAAATTAAATCCAAACCTTGTCACTCCTTGGTAGAGTGATTTGCCCCAGTACTACCCCTGCAAAATTAACACCTATTAAGGGCTGTAGGAGTGTGTAAATATAAATTCAATAACATCTTAATTAAGAACTAAACTTTTGTTTCAAAATTAACCTCTATGGATGCATATATGGTAGGAAACCAAAATACCTCCTTATACATTGAACATGTTCTTGCCACGACAAGCTTTTAATGTCTTTTAACTCTCTCTCATAGTATAGTTTTTAACCTGCATTTGATATAGGAAAACCAAATGTTATACCATAGCATGCTAAGCATTTTATGAGAGAGGAAGTGGAAGTGGAATCTCCAAAAATAAAATGATCACAAAAGAGATTTGTAAAAGAAACATTTCTTAAGGCATATCTCCCTATCAATCTATGCCTGCATTGAGTCCCACATAATGTTACTTAAAACTAGCCCTTTAATTCTCATATATTATAAGAGAAAACATATACATATGAACACACTTATAAACCCCACGGTAGGATGAACTACTTCGGCCAAAGCACGGGGATTTTTGTCCGATCCATCTTCTGATAGTATTCTACAATGGAGGGCACAGAAATGAATTTCACATTAGAATCCATAGCTTAGTGACTGTCAATAATGGGTATATACAATTTTTAAATATGATATTGAGATTATATCTTGCATTTCCATCACTATTATTGTTATTTTATTATAAAGTAAAGAAAACAAAATCAGAATACTAGAGTAGGTAAATAGCGTGGAAATAAACTGAATGATTATTATTATACTAAAAGCACGAACAGATTCTACTGCAGAACATCGCTTATGCCTTATGATGTGAGAAATGTTGAAAGAAAACTTTTTTGATGTGTAAGTTTATAGGGTCTTCAACCTTGGTGGTTCCAAAAAAATATAAATAAATAGAAGAGTCCTAACCTTGGAGTAATGTTTTAAAGGGGTTAAAATGTTAAAAAACAAAATGCTAAGGAAGATTAGATCATCTCATCTATTATAAAGTATTGTAAAAATTATATTTGACAATTATCCAAATCTGAATAATCCATATTACAATTTAGTGATTACCATCTATTGCAATACATTTATTTGAATAAAATCATAAAATAATCTATCAACATATTTTATATCCTAAAAAACCATATTATGGTATTACTTATAAGAGGTTTTTTCAGACAAAATACGAATAATTGGTATTACTATTTTGTGATTACCATCTATTGCAATGTATTTATTTGAATAAAATTATAAAATAATCTATCAACATATTTTGATACTAAAAAATCATATTATGGTATTACTTTAAGAGTATTTTCAGAAAAAATATAAATTTTATCTTCAATATATCAAAATTAGACAAATACTAAAACATATAAGCATCAATATGTGAAATGAGTCAATATTTAATTTTTTTATGTAAAACATGATGACATTAACATTTGAGATCTAGTCTAATCCTTCATCAATATTTGAAAATAAAATATCCAGTAAAGAAAATTAAGACCATGATAAATAAATAATTTATATGAGATAACACAATGCCTCAAGTGGGGAGATTTAATATTCCTATGTGAAAATAGGAAAACCATAATTTATGAATATGTTCACACAATGAAAAAGGATAGGATATAATATAAAGAAAAAATAATAATGAATTAAAATGGGGTTCAACATTTGACATAACAAAGACAGTAAGATAAAATCAATGAGTTTAGATCCAAGAAAATTGATGGAGTTATGCAAATCAAATGGGTCAATCTTTATCTGAAATCTAACCTAGTCCCTCATCAATATTTAAAAATAGAATATTTAGTAAACAACATTAAGATTATGATAAATAAAAAAATATATATGAGATAATGCAATGCCCTTAGTGGCAGGATTTAATTTTAGTATGTGAAAATAGGAAAACCCTGGTCTATGAATATGTGTAGACAATGAAAGGGGGAAGGAAAAAATACAAACAAATAATAATAATGAATAAAAATGGAGTTTAACATTTGACATAACAAGAAGAAGATTTAGTGAAGCCAACAAGATAAAATCAATAAGTTTAGATCCAAGCAAATTGATGGATTTATACAAATTAGATGAGTTAATCTTTAAATGTAAAACATGCCAACATTAACATCTGAAATCTATCCTAATTCGTCATCAATATCTAAAAATAGAATATCTAGTAAAGAAAATTAAGAGCATGATAAATAAATAAATAAGAGATAACACAATGGCCCCAGTGACATGATTTAATATCAGTATGTGAAGATAGGAAAACCCTAATCTATGAATATGTTCATACAATGAAAAAGGGAAGGATAAAATACAAATAAAAAATAATAATGAATAACAATGGAGTTTAACATTTGACATAACAAGCAAAAGATCAAGTGAAGCTAGTAGGATGAAATCAATAAGTTGAGATCCAAGAAAATTGATGGAATTATGCAAATTAGATAGTTCAGAGAAAGATCTAAAACTAAATATAGTGAAATACTAGGCATAAGTGAATCCAATCACCTAATTAAAACCATACTTAATATACTATTTTTTTAGGTTTGAAGATTTCGTACCTTTCAAAGTAATAATGTTTCACTGAAACTCTTCAGAAAAAACATTCAATTCCAATCCCTATCAAATCTAGGCTAATCATCCTTATAGAAACACGTGTAGTTTTTTCTCTGCATCTCTTCAAAGCAATCAATATGCATTGTCCTTTTAACTATATATCAGGGTTACAATTTTTTTATTACGCGGAGAGGCATTATACAACATTAAGGGAGAGGTGTTATACAATGACATCATTAAGGGATGACTGACCGTACACATAAAAATGATGGACATATATATTAGGGTTACAATTTTTTTATTATGTGGAGAGGCGTTATACAACTGCATTAAGGGAGAGGTGTTATACAATGGCATCATTAACTGACTGCGACTGTATCTATGAAAACCCTAATCTATGAATATGTTCATACAATGAAAAAGGGAATGATAAAATACAAAGAAAATATAATAATGAATAACAATGACCTGTAACATTTGACATAACAAGGAAAAGATCGAGGATGAAATCAATAAGTTGAGATCCAAGAAAATTGATGGAATTATGCAAATCAGATAGTTCAGAGAAATATCTAAAACTAAATATAGTGAAATACTAGGCATAAGAGAATCCAATCACCTAATTAAAACCATACTTAATAGACTTTTTTTTAGGTTTGAAGATTTCGTACCTTTCAAAGTAATAATGTTTCACTGCAACTCTTTAGAAAAAATATTCAATTCCAATTCCTATTAGGTCTAGGATAATCATCCTTATAGAAACACATGTGTAGCATTTTCTCTGCATCTCTTCAAAGCGATCAATATGCATTGTCCTTTTAAGTATATATTAGGGTTACAATTTTTTTATTATGCAGAGACTCATATATATATATATATATATATATATATATAACAAAGCTTTATATAATTCCATAAATTTAAAAAATAGACATTATTAAAAATGACCCACATATATTTAATTTTTTTTTTAAAACTATTTATTATAATTTTAAGCCAATATATGTTTAATTTCATAAAATATAAAAAAATGGCTGACATATATATAATTTCTTAAATATTAAAACTATTTATTATTATTCTAGATCTAGGGATATCCTTCTTGAAGGCCTATTTTTAAATACTTTGTTGTTAAATAAGTTATATTTGTGTCTATGAAAGGGTGGAGGGAGCCCTCGATAAAGAGTAAGTGCGAAGTGGGAATGATAGCAAGTTAAGTGTGTGTATAGTGAATGGAGTGTATGGATCATATTGCAAAGGATGGATATTTGGCAAATTACAGGCCTATTCTATTTGATGTATATCATTTGTCTTAGTGGATTATAGGCTTGTTATTTGATGCATGTCATTTGTCTTGCTGTTGCATATATTTGCGTAGAGTTATGGTTAATAGAGGTTGTGATAAAGGTAGGCAAGGTTGTGTTACCATCTAGACATTGGAAGAGAAGGGTTTTGAGTGAGGAGGCTATCGTCATTTTCATTGTTTTCATTTATGAGGACATTGTGCCTTCAAATAATATTTTATAACTATATTTTGATATTAATTTCTACTATAACAAAGGATTGACTAAGAGAGTTCTAATATCAAAATCAGAGTAAATAGATCATCAACAAAGCATGTACATATAGGTGAGGAGGTTGAGTCAACTCCAACACTCCACTAGTGGTGGTAGGTTGACTCAATCTGTAGGAATACACACAACACTGAGAGGGGGGGTGAATCAGTGTTGTTAACAATTTTAACACATTTTTTTTCTCCTTTTGATTAATTTAATTTCACAATAGAATTCTTCAGAAAGAACAAATAAAATATGCAGAGTATTAACACAAAAACTTGACACAAGAAATTTCCCGAGTGGAAAACCCTCCTGGGGTATAAAAACCACTCAACTGCCTCACTGGCTTAACACAAAATTCAGATTACAACTGTCTCACTAACATTACAATTCTGCCTCACTGGCATATTGTACTTCTTTGCATGTCTCACTGACATTACAACATCTAAAATTCAATGAACAGTACAACTCAGGGGGTTTCCCTGTTTCAATAAGATCAATACCTTATTTCTCTTTTTCAAAAACAAACAAATGTATATTTTCTGTAATCAACCTTCAACAGTTATTATCATATCAATCAAATTTGATCTTCAAGATATTTCATACCTCTATCTCTGCAAATCAAACTCAAAAACAACTCAATTCATTCTTTTCAATTTCATATACTCTTTCACTACAATACTGAAAAAAATTTAACCTTCTCCAAAAATTATTTTTCAAAACTTTATCCTTCTCTGAGAAAATATTGTTCTACTCTTATCAAAAACATCTCCAACCTTGATTGCACAATCACATCAACAAAAATTGATGCTCTGCTCTTCAACCATAAAAACCTTTCAATCTGGATTGCATCATCATCCCTGCAAAAATTCATCTCATAATAAAATCTTTCATCTTCTCAAGAAATCTCTCTCATCTTCAAAAACCTCTCTTCAAACTCTTTTTCTCAAACTCTGATTTTTCATCTCTTATCTGCAACACTATATATCTGCCATTAAAAAATCTCTATATACAAAATGAATTTCCATCAAATAATAATATAAAAAAAATGGTTCAACTTCCACCATCATATTTCATTCATCTCACATTCTCTAAAAAATAAAAACTAAAACACCAAAAATGAAGATTACATTCTTTTCATCTTCTCTGCCGTAGGAAACCTTCCAAATCTAACAAAAAATCTAAACAAACTTTCTAACTTCCTTCTTCAAAACTCCACATCTCTTGTGCTTTGCTGTCTCACTTAGAATAGAAACAAAAAGCTTGATTTTCTTGCCTTTTTAACCATAGAAACTGTCAAATTTAAACTGTGTTAAATGGGGCTTCGTTTGAATCTCTACCATTCGATGGGAATACCCCCGCCATCTATTATTTAAAACTTAGCCGTTGATCGGCTTTTTCGCGCCCACTTTTGAAGCTTCCACCGGTGCTCACCCGAAGCCTAGCACAAGGGGCCGGTAAGAACTACGAGCCAACACCCCTTTAAATTGTCACTTAAGTGACGTTGACTACTTCAGCCGGTCAATGAACAATTAAAAGAAAAGTGCACTGACGTTTAGAATATGATTTTAAGGAAGTTTAATTTAGGTCTTGTGAAATAATGAAGAACAACATAAACCACTATATGTGGCATTTGTCACTATAAACCATTTGTAAGATAATACCAAACAATGCCAACCTTTGCCTCTTTCACTGAAAGATAATTCCAAACCTTCAAACCACTGTGATTACAACAGGCCACAATCAAGAGTGTACCATAATTATATGAAGACTAATCATAATGCCAATCTTTGCCTCTTTCACTGAAAGATCAAACTGAGAAGATCATGTCACTGATGAAGACTAAATCACTGATGTCATTACCATGAAGGACCACTGAAATGACTAAGTCACATAACAACTTCACAACACTGATTGCATAACCAAACATGATATGTACCTGTCAATCATAATACTACTGCATCTTGTGAAAACATCATCCTGATACATGATCCCCTGTGATCAACTGTGAAATGCAACAACCTGATATTTTGACATCAATGAAAAGACAATATGCTCACCTGTGAAATGTGCTACACAATCAACCTAGGATACGTATTGAAGACACCTAAGTAGGCTTACAACATGTATATTTTACCCATGTGCATGAAATGCAAGCAAGGTAATATTTACACTAACACCCCTCTTAAGCATAGCTTAGTGGGAACAAAATAAAAATAGGTCCCAATAACTAGTCTTGATTAGATACTGATGTGCAATGTAATCTCTCATGAAGTGGAGAAAGGTAGAAAGCCTATAGAAAAAACCTACCCTCCAAAAGAGAGAAAAGATGTATGAAAGTTATACAAGTGAAGAAGTACACTTCTTTCACTAAGTTTAATAAATGTTCCCCATAGGAGAGAAAATGATAGTAGGTCTATGAGACCCCCATAATATGGTATCAGAGCTTGTCTAAGCTCATCTGTTGGTTTGTTTGGAGGCAAAGGCATATTATTTCTAGCTTGAGGTTGACTATAGAATGATTTTTTGCAGCAGTAGAAGGTGACTAAATTGAAGAATGAGGATGGGGAAATTAGATCTGCAGCCTTGTTTTGGAAGTACGGTGACTGACACAGGTTAAAACAACAAAATTCGTGCTTGGATGGTTGAGGGCGTTCCCTTGTTTTAGTATTTAGCATCAAAACCCCTATTTAGAGGCATAGAAAATCTCTACCCTTCGACTCACTCCACGCTCTTGTGGGCCCTTGGCTTAGTCCTTGGTTTCTTGGCACATTCTGCCTAGGTCGAGACTATGTGGCTCACCTCAATTCACTCCAAGCACCAGCGTTTAGCTTCTCCAAGTTATGGAGCCTACTCCAAGTCATAGATCGTGGCTTCACATACCCTGTTCTATGGCTTTGCATACCCTGCTTGGAAGAAAGAGGCACATACCCTGCTTGGTAGAAAGAACCATTAAAAGGGAGGTATAGTGTGAGTGAACAAGTGTTTCTAAGGGGAGTGGAGAGATACCCTACAATCTTGGTCACCCCTGCACCTCACCTGGCTACCATTTCTCTACATCCTTTTCTGCCCTTGCCATATTTTGGGGTTTCCTTTGCTTTGTTGAGGCTGTGAATACTCATCTAGAAGTTGCGAATACTCTATTGAGGGTGCACAATGGTTTGGGTGCTGATATTTTGCTTGTGAAAGGCAGATCCCTGGTGTGCAGTGCTACCATAACCTTGTGCTTGGCCGCCCCTACTTATTTTGTTATTTTTTTACCCTTTTGCCCTTAAATTTGGGCTTTCAATGCCTCAAAATTTCTACGCTAATTTTATTTTTAAAGCATTTAAAATTATGCTTTTCAAAATTTTAACAAAATAGGAAAAAAAATTTCCAAAAACATTTTAAATTATGCTAGTGTTAGTATAGTTGGTAATTTAAAATTTGGGGCAAATTCCTTTGTGGAATTAATGGTTTTTTAATAAACCCTTGTAGGTTTTGCCTGATGAAGACGAAGGTGAAGTCCGGTTTGGCACAAGGCCAATACTCCCTCATAATCAAAACCAATGTATTGTTCACTCCGTGCCAATTCCAATGAGTGGCTGGAAGGCTAGGTTCACTCTCACCATAGTGCATTTTTCTAATTTTTAGTGCAAATGTATTAAATAGGCAATTTTTATGAGAAATTTTTTTATGCCATAACCTTTGATTGGTAACTCAAATTCGAGTAATAATTTTTTAAAAAGTTAATATTTTCACATTTCCCATCTATTGGACCTCGTTGTATTGTAAAACACACTAACTTATAAAGTGCCAAAATTGGGGGGATCACCTAATAGGAGGTGTATAGATTCATGTCAAGGGCTCTTCCTTTGAGTCATGTCCAGAATACTTCCATTGAGTCATGCCAATACCACTTCCTTGATTCATGTCTAAAACACTTCCACACTTCTTTATGCACTTTTAGTTACCTAGTATCAATCAATCTTTGAAGCTACCAAACATCAATAGTTTGTGTAGAGAAACATCTCCTACAATGTGTTAGAACCGGCATTTTTGTGCCTTTTATGCCCAAGGTTTCATTTGTGTTAGTCTTGTAAAAACCTAGAAAAACCCGTAAAAGCCTTAAACCTCAATACACTAGTTTTTATTTATTCTACGTTATAATCCTTCATTGACTAGTTGTTAGCAGTTCCCGATGACTTAAGTTATAACTTAAGTATGTTTTCTCATCCAAGTCATCGACCCCTTCACTAGGTTGTCAACAACAGGCCCGTTTAAAAACAACTATGTAATATGGGCAGCAAATCTGTTTTAAGTTAGGCTTCATCAATAGTCCACATCACTAGCTCTTCCTTTGTTGGGTTAAATTAGTTCTTCGGTTAGAGTTAGTGGATTAACCATTAGTGGTCTTTAGCACATGGTTTTGTTCTAGTTGTATTGGTCCATGGTTTTGGAGCTCATGGTTTTAAGCACATGGTTTTGCATGTATGGAAGTCTATATAATGGATTTGTGACTCCATTGTGTGTGTGGCTGGTTGAAGCCTCCAGGCTCAACCCGGTTGGGGCTGAGGGTTAATATGAAGATCTTCATTGCTGGTTTTTCCTTGGTTTGGGGTTTTCCAGGGTAAATCACTATGTTGTGATTGTCTTCTTGTTCCATGCTTGATTTGAGTTTCTCCTGTGCATTCTGAATTCTTGGTTGTGTATGAGCATTATCTGTAGTGAGGGATTTTGTTTTAATCCCTAACTATTGGTATCAGAGCTTGAGTTGCAGGCTCCAACGTCCATGTCTGTGGAAGAGAAAAATGGTAGAAGATTTTGTGCATTTGGTGAGAAGATCTGGGAGATCTACTAAAATTGCCAACCCAGGTAAAGACAAGTTTGTGCCAAAAAAATTGTTAAATTTTGTGATTCAAATGGCTGTGTAAATTTTACCAGAAAATAGATGTAAATTAAAGGGTTGAGATCTGATGTTTTCTCCATAAGGGTTAGATCTAAAGGTTGTTTCAGATCTGCTAGAAATTGAAGAACTTAGAAGCTTTTAAGATATTTAATGTAGCTCACAGTGTGTGGAGATAAGGCAGCATTTATTTTTTGATTTGGTATTCTTGCTAAAACAAAAGGTTTAAGCGTCTGCCTTAGCGCTCTGGCTCTCGATAGAAGGTGCTATATGTGCCCACAGCCAACGCTTGTTGTAGCAAGAACATGATTGTAATGGAGTTGTATGTAAAATTTAATACGTGTATTTGGGCTGATTGTCATATGATGTAGCATGGCTTGCTCAATCCCTGAATGGAAAGGCCTGGTAAGAGAGGAGTTCTCCTAGGTTGTAAGGGGGTCTTAGAGTCATGTGGATTCCCAGTTTGATGTCAATCTCAGTGATAGAGAGGGAATTGCACTTAGTGCTTGTGGAAGGGGGGCTTGGTGCTAATGCCAAGATGAAGTTTAAAGGGGGGATTGTTGGGTTAAACAAGTTCTCAAGTTAGAGTTAGTGGATTAACGATTAGTGGTGTTTAGCACATGGTTTTGTGTTAGTTGTATTGGTCCATGGTTTTGGAGCTCATGGTTTTGAGCCCATGGCTTTGCATATATGGAAGTCTATATAATGGCTTGGTGACTCCATTGTATGTGTGGCTGGTTGAAGCCTCCAGGCTTAGCCCGGTTGGGGCTGAGGGTTAATATGAAGATCTTCATTGTTGGTTTTTCCTCGGTTTAGGGTTTTCTAGGGTAAATCACTATGTTGTGATTGTGTTCTTGTTTCATGCATGATTTGAGTTTCTACTATACATTCTGAATTCTTGGCTATGTATGAGTGTTATCTGTAGCGAGGGTTTTTGTTTTAATCCTTAACATCCTTTTTGTTGGAGTCTTTTCCTTCAGAAAGCCTCATTTTGGGTCTTTGCGAGGCTGCGAAGTGTCTTTGTTAGATGATGTGTCATATCTATTCCATGGTAAAAGGTATTTCATGGAAACCTAACTCTCCACTGGAGCTCCTAAATAGGGTCCACAAGACAATGAAGCCAGCATGGCAGTTCTAATGAATCAACGATGCTTCACAAAGATTCCTTCCTTCAATGAGGCCAATCAAAGACTTTAGCAAGATCACAAAGAAGGTGATGTGGACTAATATATCCATTGTGTAACAATAGCAGTGTGTTCTGCAGGAACTAACAACTTTGTTGAGGCTTCAAATAACTCAAAGTGAACTAGTGAAGATGCCACCATAGCAAAATTACTCTAAGTCATAAAAGGATTTTTTGATCTTCACTAGAGTAAATTCAAACTCCAGTGAAAATTGTTGAATAAGTAAGATCTACAATGTAGTTTTAAAATTCAAGAATAGCTATCTTCTTCTCACCGCCCCTGCACACTCGACATTTAAGGTACCCTAAGTGGTTTAAAGCCAATTTTGATGCTCATTTCACACAATTGAGAATGCAAATTTGACTTCTCAGCTTTGCAACTACATCCAAACCAAAAAAAATTAATTTCTTGCGATACACAAGGTGTTACTCAACCAACAAGAAGTCACAATCCACCATTGAAACTTGTACATGCCCTTTATCTTTTCAACTATGCTAGGGTTCTTTTCTTGAGAATTGAACATCTGTTTGAAAATTATTAGCTGTTAGTGCCCTTGTCTGTTTGAAAATTTACATTAGCGATATTCAAGTAAGAACACAGTCATAGGGCTATCTTGAGAAAACCTAGAAACCAAAAACTTAAAACCCTAATGTAGTCAAAATGGCTAGTTCATCACAAAAATCCATGAAAAGAACAAGAAGGAAGAGGGATAGAGAGTTTAACAATGATATTCTTTCCCAATTTCCTAGATCCTTTAAAAGACCCTGCCACCAACAGGGCATGTGTATACAAACAAATAGGATTACCAATGTTCATGAAGCCTACAAGGATGTTGTTCTCCTAATCCATGGGTATGTGTTGTTCAAGTACCATTTCAGGAAGTGCCTAAGGCAAATTCGAGTTAGAAACCCTTGGAGGCTAGGGTTAGCTAGGTTAGTGGTCCCAAATGTTTTCATCAATGTAGATCTAGTACAAGCACTAGCTAAGAGCTATGTCCTAGAGAAGAAAATCATCTACATGGACAATGGAGAGGAACTAGTTAAACTAGACATGGCATATATCTGTGTGGTATCCATGTTAGACACCAAACTTTAAATGCCACTAGATATGGGAGCCCTACTTAGGGAATATCAAAGACTAAAGAGTGATTATAGTGTAAAGTGGCTCCCTGCTGACATGCCTAAGATCAATGACAAATTGCAAAGATTCTCAAATACTAGCAAGGAACCCTTCAGTTATGACTTGTTTGAAGAGTACTTCAAGATGACATACTTTGTTGTGTGCCATGTCCTAGGAATAGATGATAGTGTCTTCATGCCCATTAATGATATGGTTTTGTCTGCTAACATTCAAATTTGTGACGATAATAGGTCATTTGACTATGCATCATTTTTGGAGGAGAAGATCAACAAGGCCCTTGAAGATGTGAAAAGGGATAATTCTAGAGTCCACTTCAAGTGGTATTCTTTGTTGTGTCACATCTTGTTATACAAAGGAATTGCAATGTAGAATCCTCCATTCAGAATTAGGAGAGTGGATAGCCAAGGCAGAGTATTACTAGTCAAGGAATGGACTTCTATTTGGGATAGTCATTGCCCCCAATCAAACTATATTTTATTTGAAGAATTCTTTGTCAAGGAGGTCTTTAAAGCACTTGGTTACTCATCAGAATGGAGATTATCAAAGAGATTTCATAAGTTCTTGAGGCTAAAGGACATGGCCCTAATTTGGGCATTGATTAAATAATTGGGGTAATTAGTACATCTTTTTAAATGTTACCATTACCAAAGTGTATGGATTTGAATGTGTACCTCATCTTTTGCCAAGATCAGTCCCTAATAGAGTGGCATTCTTAGAGATCATGTGGCAAATGAATGAGTCTGATAAGACTCAATTCAAGAACTACAAGAATGTCTCCTTCCTTCTAGGAACCATTTCCTTTTCTAACTTTCAGGTCACATTGAAATAAGGATTAGTGTTGCTGACCACAAACTTGGACCATTACAAGATACCAAAGAGTGCATCAAGGAGGTTGATCCAGAAGGATTTATCAATAAATCTAGGTTATGTAATGAATTTGTAGCCTATGAGCATGAATTTTACCCTCTAGACGATGTAATGAGAAACTGTTCTACTGAAAAGTAAGGTGAGAGAAGAATGGAATAATGGGACATGATCTATAAAGAAGAGAAAATAAGACATGAAGCTAATCATTCCTATAAAGGATTCTTTATGCTACAAAATGTAGATAAATTGTTCTCTAACCTACCTGTGGTGCTAAAGAAAATACATTCCCATCCAGCATCAGTTCCTTCTTCATCAAGATAGGCATCAAGCTTTGAAATTCCTAGAGTTGTCACTCCACTGCACAAGGTTTCTCCACAACCTTCCCCTAGGTACTCCAAGTTTTTTAGTGGATGAGGGTGAGACTCAAGGCTCACCAAATGTGATGGAGATAATGCAACCTCCTGTGATTGAAGTAGGAGAGCCTCCTCAAGAGAGGATGATTATCGGTTTTGAGGCTACAAATGAAATGTCTGATGATGTTAGAAAATAGAGAGAAGCAAATTCATGGATGATAATTCTTGTATTCATTCTAAGGAGTTCAAATATTTTGTCCTAAGAATAAAGGGGCAAGAAATACTTAAGCAAGTGAAGGAGATAACTCCTGAGAATAAGAAAAAAGTCATAGCAAACTTTTGGAAGAAGATGCATAAAGAAATGACTGGGATGACCCCACAAAAGGGAAGAGAAATTCTCAGAAATAGCTGCTTCATGTTATTACTAGGGTGGGATATATCATCTTCAATTGCATTTGATACAATAAGAAAGCATGCAGGTGTTGACTTGAATATAAGATAGGAGGATGAAAATTAGGTGTACTTTGGTTTTACCTTTGATCTAGACACAAATGCCTTAGCTATCTGGTCAATTTCTCCCTCAAGTAATAAAAATCTTGCTATTGAGGACCCAAGTGAGGTGATAAGCCTAATTGTGCATTGGCTAGGGGACACTACTCCTATTGAAGCTACTAGTCTGACTACACATTCTATTATGTTTATGGAGACTTCAGTCAAAAAGATGCATGCATAATTAGATAGATGGAACAAGTAGAACTTATTTGTACAAGAAAGGTTGAATGTGGTTATTGGTGCTCTCCCAAAAATTACTCTTCCAATTCCCTCTAGAGGAGAAGAAAATCTCAAGAAAGGACTAAGCAAAGAAAATCTAGAGAGGAGGATGCCTTGAAAAAGTTGAAAGTAAAACTTGATTTTGTTCAAGGCTTATTGTCCATACGAACTTGGAAAGAATAAAGACATATGTGGAGAATACATGGGAAAGTCATAATGCTTTGAGTGTTAAGAAAAGTGTCTCAACCTTCCAACTTCGAAAGATTACTATTCTTCCCAGTTTTGGTCTTTTTGAATACCCTTTATCTTGGAGAATGGTCTGGAACCTTCAATGTTTTCAAAAGTTTCCAAACAAGCTAAAAATGGTGAGACTTACTATTTTAAGTAAGTCCAACTTATGTTCCTATTTGGTAGCCTCTTCAAACACTTCATCCATGGTTAATGGATTAAGCATATCAACATGTGATCCAATCTGTGGCCTTAAGCCCAAGATGAACTTACGAATTCTGAACCATTCATCAAGATGATACTGTGGAACATATTTCAACAAGTGAGAGAATTTCTCCCAGTATTGAGTCACAGTCATACCTCCCTAAGTGAGGTTTTAGAATTTTGTCATTTTCCTGTCAAACTAAAGTTGTGGCAACTACCTCTTCCTAAAGAGTTCAAGAAAATGATCCCATGTGACTTCTCTTGGTAGCAGTTTCTTTTCATCTTTCTCATTGTCCAACCAAGTAGCTACTTCCCCAGTAAGCTGATATGATCCCTATATGGCTTTAGTTTCAATAGACAAATCACGAAGATCAAAGAATTTTTCCATATCGATGATCCATGCTTCTGCTCCATCACCTATAGTCTTACCATCAAACTTAGGGGGTGTAACCTTTTTGAAATCCTTTCCTAATTCTTTAGTAATCTTGTTTCTATTGTTTCCATTCACTTCACCCTCAGGACCTCCAGCTTCTTCTCTTCTTTCATCATTATTATTTCCTCTTATTCATCTAATTTCATGTTCCACAGTATTCATTCTTGTTCCTTGTTGAGTCAAGAGAGTTCCTTGCTGAGTCAGAAGAGCTAGGATTTGAGTCAATTGGTTATTTTGTCCAGCATTGTTATTATTGTTTCCCTCATTGTTTCCAACATTAGTCCCTCCTACATCAATGCCAGCATTGTTCCCAACATTGGTTTCTTCATTATTTCCAGTATTGGGGTTATTGCCAGATCCTAGGGTTGCTCCCCTACGTCCAGAGTTTCTAGTGTTCATGATGAACTATCTACAAAAGAGTTTACGACTTTAGCGTTATGGTTCCATAAATTCCTAGAGTAGAACCTGGCTCTGATACCAAATGTAAAGTACCCAGTTTTCAAAACACACAAAACTAAAGTAAAATATAGAATTACTGCAAGTAATTTAGAATCAAGTAAAACAACTTCTATTCATCATTCATAAGTAAAGAAATTAAGATATTTCAAGAGATCAAAATAACTTTTCATTTCATAAGTTTAAAGTACAATCAAGATTACAAATCATATGTATACATTTGAAGTCATTTACAGAGTATATGATAATCAATAAAACTACAAGTGTCGAATATTGGCATTAAGCCTTACAAATCTTTGAAATAATAGAAGTATAAAATAATCAAAAATTATAAAATAATGACAAAAAATCCTTGTTTGCCATCGACCATCTGGCCATCTGTTGAATCAAAGGACAAGAACATTGTTTAGGTTCTTTTTCTACCCAACCACGAAGCTTGCACTTCCTCGGTATCCTTCAAACTGGAGGATTCCCAACCCTGCTCGAAGAGCCTAGCAATCTGTAAATATATGCAGGGTGGAATCTAGTGTGTGCCTATCAATCTACATGCATTACTATCATGAATCTAGCATATCATCAATTGGCTATGGTAGGGAAATATACAAAACTAGGCTATCAACCATTCATTCTATAATGGTAATCATGTCTATTTCAACATTCTCATTAGCTTTGGCCAAAGCATTAATCCATAAAACTACATATAGGTTTTGAAAAAGAAACCTACTTCCCTATTATTCCATACTTGACACCTCTCTCAAAATGCAATCTTTCCAAAATGCACAATAAAGAAGAACAACATAGCACATGCAAGCATCTATTTGCTTTCTATAATTCTGATAAACAAGTTTACAATAATCTATTCTTTCTTCTTTCCAAGCATAAAATACACAAAATATACAATAAAGCAGTCCATTAATTCAGATGTTTAATGCTTTCTTTAAATAATCAATTTAGTTCATAGTTCTACCTTCCTGTCATTTCTACGACATGAGGTCTAATCAATTACAACATAAACAAACTACAGGCTTCCTATCGCAGTGGCGACAGGAGCTGCTACAGGCATACAAAATAGTGAATAATTTAACAACAGATCATTTAATTAACAGCCCTCAAATTGTAAGTTATACTATCTATAGTTTCTAGTCATTGATTTAAGAACATTTAAACAAGTTTCGTAATGGTTTAACATAGCTACAAGAACTTATTGGTTTGCTACAGGAAGAAACTAGTTCCAATTTATGTGATTTATAGAGTTGATGTTCTATTAGGGAATCATAATATAGAAACTACAGTAAGTCTAACTTTTCATAACAAAGGTTGATCTCTTCCTAAGTTTTTATCTCAGTCAACAGAAATGCATAAAATACAGTCATAATATCTCTTTACTAGCTGACTAAATGGTAATATACAGGGTTCTAGTTCAACTTAAATTCAAGATCTAATAAATGCAAAATCCGTGTCTAATTCAATGTCTGAGATCAGGTATTTTTGGGACAGCAAAAAGAGGGTAATCAATCTATATGGATCGTTCAGCCTACTGAAATCGGCTATGGACAAGGTCAACGGCCTGCACAATACTGGCTGGTCAGCCTGAGGATAGGATAATGGTCAGGGCAACTGCGACCCAAAAAGAAGAAGAAGAACTGGACAAGGAATAGCAGCTAGAGAGAAAGATGTGCAGAGATTGACTTAGGAAAGTAAATCAGCAGCCAGTATAAAAGAAAAAGTTAAACGGCTCAGATCAGAGGGTCAATCAGGCCAATAAAATACGTGGTTAGGAGTACAATGAAAATGATCTGCAATAAGTAGAAATGGCCTTAGAAGTTTGATGTCCAAGAAGATTCAGAGGTCGATGCCAAATATATTGAAATCGGCCAACAAGCAAAGACCAGAATACAGAAAGTAAGAATGGCGGCTAGAAAGATATGTTTTTAGTCAGAGATACATGGTAAGGATGGACTTAGTACATGGGCTGATTTAGCAAAGAAGAGACACCAAAAACCAGGTAGAAAAAGATCTATATAAAATGATAGTCATTCGTTTAACATAGCAATAGAAAAACAAGAAGAGAACCTAGAATAAGATGGTGACGTGATGAAGATTTAGACTAGTGACATCACTACTTTCATTCCTATTGTTGCACTTCCCAGATATCTGTTGCCCAAAACTTAGAAACATTTTTCTGCAATTCGTTGGTTTTTTTCGTCTGAGTAATTTGTGGTCTCTGCAATTCGTGGTAGTGAGACTCCTCCCCCTACGATCCCATTTTTACTCCCATTTTTCCTTTGAAATTGGTAGTCAGCCAATTCAAGTATTTGAAAACTCCCTGTTCCCTCTTCCTTTGCATTAGATATATAAATTTAAAACTCTTACTTTTCCCTATTTTAAACATAATTATCAATTGTTTAATTCCACTCCTGTTGCATGGCTCAAACTATTATTTTAATAGTTTTCTTCAAAACTCTAAATTTAATAAGGCTATTTTTAATATGATTTGAGTATTTTATTTAAACAAACTATTTAATAAATCAAGAATAGAAATAGATTACAATATTGCATGAAAACATCTCATTTTATATGTATTATTTAATTTCAAATAACATATTGTCTTCCAAACATCCATTAATAATACTTTATTATTAAATTTAAAATACAAACACATATATTTTTATTTAAATATAAAACATCATTTAAATATAATTTGAAAACAATTAACCACACATCAATGCATTTAAATCTATTTTATTATTCTTATGCTGCTATGTGAAATGTGTGACCTTTGACAAGACCTATAAAACTCAAACTCATCACAATATCAATAAGTTAACCCAACAATATAGTGGAGGCAACAAAATCTTTAATGAATAACATATCATATCCAAAATAAATCTACTATTGTTCCATACTTTCACTTGTAATTAACTAATGAGGTAAATCTGTAAAGTCTATGAAAGTTTGGCATGTGACATCCTTCTCCAGTTGGAAGAGACATCGTCTCGATGTCTTATTACATCAAGCAACAATAAAGTATCAATCAATAATGTATCATTATCTGAGTATCAAGTATCTAAATATGCATAAAATAAAACATCTACTCTATTTTTCCAAAAGCGGAAAAGATCGGTCAATATCAGAAGCATCCTCCCAAGTGGCACTGTCCACTGAATATTGGTCCCATTGGACCTTATACTACACTATGTCTCGATTATGCAACTTAACGTTGCACTTCTCCAAGACTCGAATGGGCTCACTATCACCACTCCTGGATCTTGTACCTGCAGAGGGGTAAGTGTAAAATGATGGGGGGCCAAAAAGTGGTCAAATTGTTTTTAAAAAAATAATGCAAAATGCGATCGCGTTATAACACAAGCACGTTATCACCTATTATAAATTGAAAAAACTCATCTCATTTCATTTCATTTCTTTTTTCTCCACTATTCCCGCAGTCTACAAACCCTAGGAAGCACGCTCGCGTTTTGGGTTCCTCAATTCAACACAAAAATCTTATTGATTCATCGCCAAAATGCCGCCACGACATCAAGCACGCCAAACGAGTGAGTTTATTTATCTTTTTGTTTGAATTTGCTTCTAAATAGGTAGGTTTGAGTTGTTTTTTGATGTATATTTTGTTAATTGTCAGGAAATGTTAATGCACCTCCTCCTCCTCCTCCTCCTCCTCAAAATCCACAAAATCCTGCAGAACAATAACCTCCTCCATCCATTCCTCGACATGCCCCTGGAACACAAGAAAATATAATGGGGCAAATTAAAAACAACAAAAAAGAAATTGAAGATATAATTGCAAGGTTGAAAGATCCTTCCACTTCGACCTTGCATAGGTCCACGCTTGCTGAATCTATGTTATCAAATATAGATTCAATTAGCAAGAAAATAACTAGTTGGACGGATAAGAGTAGGGAGTTTAGAGATTATTATGCAGACAAGCTGTCATACCAAGATGTGAAAAAATTACAAATTACAAAATTAGACTTGTGTTCGATTTTCACAAACCCACAAACAAATCAACCTCCACCCATTTCATGCAAGAGGTTCCCTATCCA
Source organism: Cunninghamia lanceolata (assembly GCA_027924645.1). Lineage (NCBI taxonomy): Eukaryota > Viridiplantae > Streptophyta > Pinopsida > Cupressales > Cupressaceae > Cunninghamia > Cunninghamia lanceolata. The sequence goes on along the minus strand of BSBN01000809.1, from coordinate 29,660,851 downwards.
TTGGTGCAACAACCAAGCGATAAGGGACAATTTTGGGCAGAGGTGGTGGATGGTTTTTTACCATCCTCCATGCAATAATAATGAGGTCCCACAATACTTTTTAAGGAAACTATACTGCAAGTTTGTCCTCAATAAAGTGCCAAACTATTTTGATATGCAGGACTTCTAGGGTAGAGGTGGGGGGTCAACACAAGATAGACCAGGGGCACGTGTTGACCCACAGCGGGAAGTGAGACAAGTAATCAGCAAGCCAACCCATGAGCATGTTTCTATCCCTTCCATTGTGAAGGAGAGTGTTGAGGTTGATACACTTCAATCCATTAGTTCCTTGACCCAGAGCATCATAGAGCATGCCAGTCCTACAGCACAGAGTGGGTTGGGAGATAGTGCAAGGAGTAGTGTCCCACCCCATGCTTGTCAGACTTGCAGATCAGCCTATGGTTATGACCCCATGGATAGTCAGACACAGGTGCATAGGCTACATCTGTAGCTGAGCAGATGGTGATGACAGATACCCTCCTGAGTGAGACTTTCGGCCTTGATACTCAGGTAAATATTAGCAACTTTATTGAATTTAATTTATTAAATTTCATTTTTGAAATGCAAGATTAACTAATTTATTTTGATGATTTTAATGAAATTTCAAGGTCATAGCATTGATGCAATTTTCAGTGGTTCTCTACCTGCATATTACACTAGATCATGTACTGTCAGGGTATGTAACTAGTAAACAATTATAAATATTACATGTGAATAGCATTGTTATATGAATGGTATTCTAATATCTAATTTTGGATGTTGAATAGGTTAATATTGGAGATTTCACGGCAACACCTACCAGCAGTGGTGGACTTCAAAGCTTCACGGAGGTAATAAAATAAATAGTTTAATGAATGAATTGTAATGACTAGATTTTTGTATGTGACTTGTGTGCTTTATTGTGTGTACTTCCATGTTTAGATGAACGTGTGTGTATGTTAGGAGCCATGATTTGCATCACTATTATAGTTTTTGTAATTGAATAATATCATTTTATTTCCAGATGATGCAAGCTGTGGAGACACCTCCTAATTTTCATAGGGCAATGGAGCATGGTGCGACCTCTGTGCTTCATAGCTCCATGGCATTGACAGGGGTATGAGGCAGATTAGTAAATTTCAATTTACATTCATTGTTATAGTTGTCTATTTTTGAAAAATTAAAAGATTATTGATTTGAAGTTTAATTTCTATTTGGATGGTTTCTATAGGACATGACATCACCATGGCCTATTCTTGCTACTGAGGCAAGTGAGGAGACAGATTATATGGTAGCAATAAGTGATTATTTTGTTAAATGTTTCATTTTTTATAACATGTAATTTCTATATATTAGTGTCTATACTTTTTTATTGTAACAACTAAATATGCAAGAAGAACTAAATAGGAGTAGCCCTCGGGTTCGTAGTAGACCACCCACATTCATGTCTCCATCCCCTAGAAGATCAAAGGCTTCTCGTGATCTATTCTTTTCACCAGCTAAAGGGGAATGACTTTTTATTGTGTTCCTTTGTTGTATGCCTATATGGCATTTGTGGACATATATTTTGTATTGTATATAGTTGACATTGTATGCCTATATGGAATTCTTGTAAGCCTATATGGCTATTTTCTATATATGTTATACTTATATCGACAGATATTGATGTATGCCTATATGGATATTTTGTTAATACAAATCTTTTTTTATTGATAGTGTCCATTCTTACATTATAAATCCACGTTTGAATGGATATTTGTAGATGGCTACTTCAAATATTTAAGGTCCAATTGTATTACATAGGATGTTTGTTGATCCAATAAGCTAGCTATTGTTATTCAAGTATCACCTAAACCTCATTTTGGAACTAAAAGGTAAAAGTTGTATTTAAAAAAAAATGAATCATCATGTTGAATAGAAAATATTAATATTCTTTATGAGTAGCATACAATATCAACTATATGCAATACAAAAATGAATCATCATGTTATTCTTTATGTTTGAGGTCCTGAAAATGACTAAGTATGGTAGCCTAATATCCTGAAACACTAGGATGAATATCCAAGTCATTAGGATGATTGCACCTTGAGAAAAAGTCATTAAGATGAGCTCCTAAAGGAGACTTTCTTAAACATTCAAACATTGAGCAACAAGCATGAAGGGTTAAGGCACAATTTACAACTCATAAAGCCTCAAAAGGGTGCCCAACTTGGAGAGAGCATTCATTTAAGACAAGGCACCCATTGACACTTGTTCCACCATAAAAGTGCACCTAAGGTGGAAGGAGAACAAGCCTCTAGTAAGTGAAGTGCACCTATTGTCTAAACCACTTTATTATGGCACCCTAGCATGAGGAGAAGTATATAAGTCAATAGGAAATGGCACCTAGAATGCAAATGAAGGACTAAGTGGTATTTTCAATAAGCATCAATTCACCTTGAGCTTTCAATAAATACATCAAATTGATCCCCATAAGCCTAGGTGACCTTTGCCTTCAAAAGAACCTTGTATTGGCGTCTTGGAGGAAATCAACTTACAATGACAAGTCTTGGAGGTTTCTCATTTTGGATGATGTCTTTTGAGATTAACTACAATGATTAAAAGTTAAGATGAGTGGAAAGAACCTATCATGAACCTTAGGTTCCCTTCATGTAATTTCTCACCATCATGAGTGTCTAGATCTAAGAAGAAGGAGTGAATGAAGGATCTTAACATCAAGAAGCATGTTATCAATCAACTTGGAGAAGTCTTTGACAATAATTATGATGAATTGAGTACATGGAAGCAAAGGAAGTACATATCAACTCCAAACTATACCTAATGATCAATAAGAAATTCTTCCAAAGCAAAGGTGCTCATTGTAAATTTTCCTACTAGTTTTGGTGCCTTGAAGTCTAAGTGCATGAAAATCATGAGGATGAGTGCTTAGGGATGAGATAGTCTTCATAAGAGTTTAAATAAGAACATCATCAAAATGCGCCTTGGTAGAGAGACTTGAGACCATCATCAAATAAGCCAAAATATCTATCTCCAATATAGATGCAAATTCTCGCTCCTCCCAACTCAAATGAGCGCCCAAGTTGAAGTCAACTTTCATCTATACAACCCTCAGATTGTGCCTTGATTGAGGAAGGGATTTGAACCTCAAAATTTAATCATCTCAAGACAAAATCTTCTTTAGACACTTGGCATTTGATTGAAATCATTGAGAATTAGAAAGAACCACCCAAGGATGTAAGGCGCACTTTTCACCCATACAAGCCTAAAATTGCACCTAAGGGAAATAACTTGATTTCATATCAATAGGTGAGTGCCTTGAGAGAAAGGATCACTCTAGGTCATTTTCAATTGTTGAAAGCACAAAAATAATAAAGATAAAGGCAATTGAGTGAGGTGCACTTTAGCCTCCGAGGACACCTCAATGAGCGCCTTGGGTGAAATTACATGAGATGACCTTTTGGAGTGAGCGTTTGAAAGATAGAATTCATTCTAAGACATGTCTCATCATTTAGAATTGTAAAATTGCAAGCATAAAAACATTTAAATCTAGGCGCACTCTCCATCAGTACAAACCCATTCTGGCACCTAAGGGAGAAATTGCATTGAAAGACACCTTTTGAATGAATCTCTTAAGGGAGATTGACCTCTTTAAGCCATTACAATTGTTTGAAATCATTTAAAGTAATAAATATGGACCAACTTGTGTTAGGCACCCTTTGCTCTTCTTTTTACCTATATATGCACCTAGATTTGTAGTAAGATTATTCCATGTTTAAAGAGGATTCCTTTGTGTTATAAAATGTTTATCATGGGGATTGATGTGTTTCTTGGTTTGTATTGTAGGAAGATTGAAGGAAAAGGTAGGAGCAAGAGCTTTAGTTCATTGGAGTGTTTGAGTATTGAGGATTTCTTAGCAATGTTTTACAACTTTACACTACCTCCCTCTGATAATTTGGGGTAGCAAAAAACCTTTCACCACGGGCAAACACCTCAAAGATATAAAAAACTGAGAGAGGTTATTGTAGAGGCACTCTACGTGATCATGTTTCCTTAGACAGAATGTTTCTAAGTGGCACGGTTTTTGAGTAACATATCATCAAAGATTGCTACCTTTTTGCACTTTGGACTCTTCGGGGATATCGTCGGTACAATGTAGCTCAGACTGTTTTGACATGTTTGGGCAAAAAACAAGACCATAGATAGCATAAATGTACCCATCTGGATGTATTGGGATAGTCAGTTTGGTCACATCAGAAGTAGGATGAAAGTTACACCCCTTTGCAACTTTACACTGCCTCCTTCTGATGATTTTGGCAAATGTCTTAGAGATATAAAAAACTGAGAGAGGTTATTCTAGAGACACTCTACGTGATCGCGTTGCCTTAGACAGAATGTTTCTAAGTGGCATGGTTTTTGAGTAACATCTCGTCAAAGATTGCTGCCTTTTTGTACTTTGGACTCTTCAGGGATATCGTCGGTACAATGTAGCTCAGACTATTTTGACATGTTTGGGTGAAAAACAGGACCATGCCTAGTGTAAATGTACCCATCTAGACATGTTGGAATAGTTCATTTCATCGCATCAGGAGCAGGATGAAAGGTACACCCCTTTGCAACTTTACACTACCTCCTGACAATTTTTTGGGCAGTAGAAAACCTTTCACCACAGGCAAATGTCTCAGAGATATAAAAAACTGAGAGAGGTTATTGTAGAGGCACTCTACATGATCATGTTTCCTTAGACATAATGTTTCTAAGTGACACGGTTTTCAAGTAACATCTCGTCAAAGATTGCTGCCTTTTTGCACTTTGGACTCTTCAGGGATATTGTCGGTACAATGTAGCTCGGACTGTTTTGACATGTTTGGATGAAAATAGGACCATACCTAGCATAAATGTACCCATCCAGATGTGTTGGAATAGTTAGTTTGGTTGCGTCAGGAGCAGGACAAAAGTTACGCCCCTTTACAACTTTACACTGCCTCCTTCTGACAATTTTTAAGGCAGCAGAAAACTTTTCACCATGGGCAAATTCCTTAGAGATATAAAAAATTGAGAGAGGTTATTGTAAAGGCACTCTATGTGATCACGTTGCCTTAGACGGAATATTTGTAAGTAACATCATTTTCAAGTAACATCTCGTCAAAGATTGCTGCCTTTTCTCACTTTGGACTCTTCAAGGATATCATCGGTACAATGTAGCTCGGACTATTTCAACATCTTTGGGTGAAAAATAGGACCATGCCTAGCATAAATTTACCCATTCAGATGTATTGGAATAGTTATTTTAGTCGCATTAGGAGCAAGACACCAAAAATACATAACATGATGATGTCAAAATGTGTATATGTGTAAAAATGCAGTAGGAAATTAAAAAAAGACAAACCTTACAAATTAATGTGTATACTTACAACTCAATGTAATATGACTTTACAAAATCAATGTGAATACTTACAGATTAATTCAATGAACCATCCGAGTCTACTCTACTCTTTATTGTGTCAAGTATTGCTTCATGGTCAGACTCACACACCTTCCACAAGATTTTATTTAAAGGTCTACCCCAATACTTTATCAAATGAACATTGGATGCCACGACAAGGTTCGAGTAATGAAGAATCTTTCGATGCATGTCAAAGTCCTGAAATCGTCAAACATTAACACTCTTCTATGGGTACCTTCTAAGCCATGTTCCAGTAATAACCACTGAGCCTGTAGGGTATTCGATGTTTTCTCCATCTATAATAGAGGCCTCCAATTTCTTTGTGGCCTCAACACAATGACATAAATAATAATATGTTCCCTCTTCATTATCTTCATCTGCAATAACTGCATATACCTGTCCTACATTGATATGTGTAGCAAATTAGATGAAATTAGTCAACATTACAAAAACACTACAAAGTAAGATGACATTACCTGGTTGAACTAGATGAAAGTAGATGCAAATACATGCCCTATATTACTTGGTTGAACTAAATCTGATATGTGGTCAAAGTCAACTGATGATTCCATCTATGTTAGTTCCAGTGCCGTCAGGGGTTGATACGTGTCAAGTGGGCTAAGATAACTTAACTGCCATTTGTCAACCCAGTCCTTTGACTCGCACTCATCCCAAACTTGAATTGTATAGGAAGAACAAAAGCATGACATCTTTCACGTATGGATACTCCATGAACTTGCAATTGAGCTTCTGAAAGAGTGCATCTCATTTGATCATGTTAGTGTACAACAGTCCTCATATGGTGCAATGTTAGTATCATCTATCCACCAAAAAAATCTATGAACTGAAGACTTACCTTCACCACCTAGACCCATGGAAGCATTACACCACTCGACAATCAATTTTGCATCTGTCAACTTTTCATTGTCTTTATACTTTAACTCTTCTCATGCTATGGCTCTTTTGATACATGCTCCTGCACCATCATGCTCCCCCTTTCCATGCCCAGCCTCACAAAGGTTCCACATATGCTGAATACCTATAAAATTATGCCTCCTACTTAGCCAATAGAAATTCTACGAGTTCTTGAATTGTGATGCATAGTTATCCGACCATATGATATGTTGACTGAACAATATGCCCCTTCTAGCCAAATCATTATAGAACCCCTGAAAGCAACCTTGCACGAACTCTGTCAAATGCGTACGATCATCACTAATATAGAAATTATACTCCCTTATGATCTTTCTGTCATCCTCTATACTATCATTCACATGAATGAATGGGATGTGCATAAATATAGAAACTTGTGTGGAGTTGTAATATTGTGATTGCACCTCACGTTGTGGCTGTAGACTATAGTTCTCTGCAAAGTCGATGACTGAAACAATGCTACCAACCAGAAATATGTCCTTGCATAACTTGAATTGCAAGTCCAACCATAGAGCTCTATGGGCATGTCTTGTATACTCATACACTATATTGTCACGAAATATAGGCATAAACTGATACACTCGAATCTTTTCAATAACCAATTCACACCTCTTTGCTTCTTTACCATCTTTTGTATTGTATGCCACTATTTTATACTTGCCAAACTCTACTAGTTCGTTTCCAACCGCATGTGTTCTTTCCATATGTTCACATATTGGCAAATGTTGCAAGCCACCGCAATGATGACATGTGCCATCCAAGCATAATTTCTTGTAGAATATTTGACCTTCCTCTCATTCACATAAAATTCTTGATATCAAGTCTCTTGAAGATGTTAGTGGGGCACATATGGCACAACCCTGCAAAACATTGTTAGTATGCATATCTAAACATATAGACCTATAAGCATCAAAATGGTTAGAAAATTCAATATGTAATCTACAACAACAAGTAGTGCATGTGTGATTTATCTTGACATAGAAAGGTTTTAGCATTTCAAAATATCTTTGACAAATTTTAATTTGAGGATACTTCTCTGGAATGTTACCATAAAACTGTGTTTGAGTCTCATCCAAAAAATGCTTTGGATGTGGCTCACGGTTCTGACTACTGATTCTCCTTCTTACCACATCCCTTGGATTCAGAGATACCCTTGTGTAATTGTTCCAAAAGTCTTCAATTAGTGATCTAAATGCTTCAACAATTGGTTTATCTTTTCGTGGTAGTCTCCCCGAGAATGCCCATAATTTATTGGCATTAGTGTCCTCAATTCTTTGGCATCTTCCAATGGCTCTTGATAAAGTTTTCCTATTAATTCTCAATTCTTGACTCGTCTTTCTAATGAGATGAGCATTCCTCATTTGACTACTTACTATAGTCAATGTAATCACACGCCGTGTTGCATTACTATCTTTTGTGTGTGAGGTGTTACCCACACTCTCATATGCACTCATTAGATTCTTGACAATAGATTTTTTACTTGAAGCCTTTGATGTTCTCAACCCAAGAATCTTCATGATGGACCTATACTTTATACTTCACATCATTTCAATGAATAGTTGACATCTTGCAGTCTCATTTAACTTTTTAAAGAATAATCTCCAAATCTTATGAGCATATCTTCTACAAGTGCATTTTGGAATCTTACCTTCCATTCGATGCAGAATATTCTCATCAATATCAATCAAATACTTTGGCTTTTTATGCAAAATTCTAGGTGGTGTTAAGTTAGGTAAATTCATCTCAACATTAGAAATTTCATCAATATTTAAATGAGATGGGCTAGATGGCATACCTTTGATCAAAGATGGAATAGATGAGATACCTTGAGGTTGAGGTGGGAATGATGGCGTACCTCCTTCATCACATGTGAGTGATGATATACTCTCAACTTGAGATGTGGTAGATGGTGTCCCTACATGTTGACTTGTGGTAGAGGACGTGTCTCCAACTATGGTATTCAAATCTCTCCTAGCACGAAGTTTTTGCATTCATTCTCTTTGTGCCGCCAATACCATATCTCTTTGTGATGGTTGTGGTTCCTCTTCAATTGCTATGTCTTCATTTATCATGTCTAATTTCCTCTTCTCACGAAGTTCCCTCATAGCCACTGCTTTCTTTACATTCTTAGCTTCTATCTCTTCCTGTGTTGGTTTAATTCTTGATCATTTCCTTGGCATGACAGAGAATTTGTCTGTAGCATGATAAAGAGACCAATATTACTTCCTAAGAAATGAATACAAGATAATAGTGGGATTGTACTTATATTATGTTGTAAGGATTTATTCTTGTATAGTTTGACATCATGGTATGTTAAGGTCTGTTTATTACACATAATTATTAAAGAGCCCAAGTGTAGAAAATATACATGGCATCATGTGAGATTGTAGGCTGCTTTCTTGATTGGGAATGTGTCTATTTTAAACATGTATGATAAAGCATGATAAAGTAATTCAATCCAAATTAAGGAAAATGTAAAGAACTTGCATGTAAAGACTTGACATACCTAAAAAATGAAGATTCAAATGGAGAGAGTACCCAATTATGTAGTGTTTTTTTCTTCTTGCATCAAACTCCTCAACAATTTGAGTTTTTCACCACTTGCTTCCTTTTCAATGTTAAATTGAATAACACTCAAATATAATTACTAACAACAATACTATTAACCAATCTATAATGTTAAATTCCTAAAATTGAATCACAATTAACATTGTAACACTACAAAAATTGAAACTTGAATAGATATATATCAAACTTGGTGTGAAAACTATGTTATTTCCTCCTCAAGTTGGCAAAGCAGAAAAGGTGGTGGAAAGATCATGCAAAGGTGGTACATGTGTTAAATGTGCATGTGAACTTCCCAACAGCATGAAAGAACTTCTTTTTTGTCAGAGCATGCACAGAATTAGTATGAAAATAGAGCATGTGGGCCTGGATCACAGGGGTCAACACTTTTTTACTATTTCTATAGCAAGACAAAACACGAGCGCATTATAATGCACTCACATTTTGTCCTGCTATAGATTGATCACATCCTATGCATTATCTTCCTTAACACAAGCAAGGATGACCACATCCTATTCTTCATCAATTGACACTTCCAAGCCCTACAATTCCTCTTAAATATGGGAGGATCCATGACTAGAAGAGCCAAGCCACTTGGTCCCACCTTGCTGAAGAATGACATTATGGGAGAATTAGGAGATTTTCCTTTGGAGTTTATATAATCTTTAAATGCTTTCCATCTTGGTAGGTCCTCTGCATCAGAGAAAAACTACTAATGGTGTATGAGAAATAAGAAATTCTTCATCTCTTTGGTGATCCATTTCTTTTTCCAAACCTTCCCCTTTAGACTTGAATGACCACAAGGTTTTTGAGGGAGAAATTTTCTTGTTTCCTACAAGAGCTTGCCAGATGTTCTGCCATATGATAGGCATAACAATGAAGGGGCAAGCCCTCATAATCAAGTTCTTGATAGAAAATGCCCATCGAGGAAGAAAGATAGATCTTCTTTGGAAGCAAAAGTTCTAGTTTGTGACAAATCCTTATCCAAGCATAAATAGTAGGGGTTCTGTCAAGCAATTGCCAATCCACTTCCACAAAGTCTCCTGAAGACTTCTTGATTGATTCCAAAACATCCACACCCCAAAACTAGAGAGGCAATCAATATAATCAAACCCATAAATCTGCATTTAACGACAGAAACTCTCTTTAGGCTAGATTAAGAGTCCAACATTTCAGCTCAAGTCTAAACCCATCAACATCTAAATAATCTAAATACAAAATCTCTATTTTCCTATCTTTAGAACTCAACCCTCAACGTCAAACACTAATCCCTCAACCCTTAACTATGACCCCTCGACCCTCAACCCTATCCCTAAACCCTAAACCCTAAAGCCTCAACCCTCAAACCTCAACGTCAAATCCTAACCCCTCGACCCTTCACTCTAATCCCTCAACCCTAAACCCTATCCTTAAACCCTCAACACTATACCTTAAACCTTAATCCCTCAACCCTTAACTCTAAACCTTATCCCTAAACCCTAATCCCTTAACCGTCAACCCTAATCCATCATCCCTCAACTCTAATCCCTCATCTGTAAACCCTAAATGCTATCCCTATTCCTCAACCCTCAATAGACTCGATACTATACCTTAAACCCTAATCCCTTATCTATAAACCCTCCAACCCTATCCCTAATCCTTATACCCTCCACACTCTACTTTAACCCTAATCCCTCAACCCTCAACCCTATCCCTAAACCCTTGACCCTCTAACCTCAACCCTGCACCCTCAACGTCAAACCTAATCCCTCAACCCTTAACTATGATCCCTCAACCCTCAACCCTATCCCTAAACCCTAAACCCTAAAGCCTCAACCCTCAACCCTCAACATCAAATCCTAATACCTCGACCCTTCATGCTAATCCCTCAACCCTAAATCCTATCCCTAAACCCTCAACACTATACCTTAAACCCTAATCCCTCAACCCTCAACTATAAACCTTATCCCTCAACCCTAATCCCTCAACCCTCAACCCTAATTCGTCATCCCTCAACTTGAATCCCTCATCCCTAAACCCTAAATGCTATCCCTATTCCTAAACCCTCAACAGACTAGATACTATACCTTAAACCCTAATCCCTTATCCCTAAACCCTCCAACCCTATCCCTAATCCTTATACCCTTGACACTATACTTTAACCCTAATTCCTCGACCCTCAACCCTATCCCTAAAACCTTGACCCTCGAACCTCAACCCTCAATCCTTAACGTCAAACCTAAATCCCTCAACCCTTAACCCTATCACTAAACCCTAAACCCTAAAGCCTCAACCCTCAACCCTCAATGTCAAATCCTAATCCCTCGACCCTTCACTATAATCCCTCAACCCTAAACCCTATCCCTAAACCCTCAACACTATACCTTAAACTCTAATCCCTCAACCCTCAACCCTAAACCTTATCCATAAACCCTAATCCCTCAACCCTCAACCCTAATCTGTCATCCCTCAACTCTTATACCTCATCCATAAACCCTAAATGCTATCCCTATTCCTAAACCCTCAACAGACTCGATACTATACCTTAAACCCTAATCCCTTATCCCTAAATCCTCCAACCCTATCCCTAATCCTTATACCCTCGACACTCTACTTTAACCCTAATCCCTCAAACCTCAACCCTATCCCTAAACCCTTGACCCTCGAACCTCAACCCTCAACCCTCAATGTCAAACCCTAATCCCTCAACCCTTAACTCTGATCCCTTGATCCTCAACCCTATCCCTAAACCCTAAAGCCTCAACCCTCAAAGTCAAATCATAATCCCTCAACCCTCCATTCTAATTCCTCAACCCTAAACCCTATCCCTAAACCCTCAACACTATACCTAAAACCCTAATCCCTCAACCCTCAACCCTAAACCTTATCCCTAATCCCTAATCCCTCAACCCTCAACCCTAATCCATCATACCTCAACTCTAATCCCTCATCCCTAAACCCTAAACGCTATCCCTATTCCTAGACCCTCAATGGGCTTGATACTATACTTTAAACCCTAATCCATTATCCCTAAACCCTCCAACCCTATCCCTAATCCTTATACCCTCGACACTCTACTTTAACCCTAATCCCTCAACCCTCAATCCTATCCCTAAACCCTTGATCCTCGAACCTCAACCCTCAACCCTCAACGTCAAACCCTAATCCCTCAACCCTTAACTCTAATCCCTCGACCCTCAACCCTATCCCTAAACCCTAAACCCTAAAGCCTCAACCCTTAACGTCAAATCCTAAATCCCTCAACCCTTCACTCTAATCCCTCAACCCTAAACCCTATCCCTAAACCCTCAACACTATACCTTAAACCCTAATCCCTCAACCCTCAACCCTAAACCTTATCCCATACCCTAATCCCTCAACCCTCAACCCTAATCTGTCATCCCTCAACTCTAATCCCTCATCCCTAAACCCTAAATGCTATCCCTATTCCTAGACCCTCAATGGGCTCTATACTATACGTTAAACCCTAATCCCTTATCCCTAAACCCTCCAACCCTATCCCTAATCCTTATACCCTTGACACTCTACTTTAACCCTAATCCCTCGACCCTCAATCCTATCCTGAAACCCTTAACCCTTGGACCTAAATGTACTCAACCCTTAACGTCAAACCCTAATCCCTCAACCCTTAACTCTGATCCCTTGACCCTTAACCCTTAAAAATTGAACCCTAAAACCTATCCCTACACGCTCAACACTATATCTTAAACCCTAATCCCTTAACTCTCATCCCTAAAGCCTCAACCCTAAATCCTTAAACCTTTAACCCTAAACCCTATCCCTAATCCCTCTACCCTCGACACTCTTATTTAACCCTAATCCCTTAACCATTAACCCTATCCCTCAACCCTCAACCCTCAACTCTCAACATTAAACCCTAATTCATCAACCCTAAACCCTAATCCCTCAAACCTAAACCCTATCCCTAAACCATCAACCCTCAACACTATACCTTAAACCCTAATCCCTATCCCTCAACCCTTAACCCTTAAAACATAAACCCTATCTGTACACCCTCAACACTTGACATTATATCTTAAGCCTTAAACCCTCATTCCTAAAGCCTCAACCCTCAATCCTTAAACCTTCAACCCTAAACCCTATCCCTAATCCCTCTACCCTCGATACTCTAACCTGAACCTCGACATTAAATGCTAATCCGTCAACCCTAAACCCTATCCCTAAACCCTCAACCCTCAACACTATACCTTAAACCCTAATCCATCAACCCTAAAACCTAATCCCTCAACCCTCAACCCTAAACACTATCAATAAACCCTCAACCCTTGACACTATACCTTAAACCCTAATCCCTCAACCCTCAACCCTAATCCCTCATCCCTAAACCCTAAACACTATCCCTATTCCTAAACCCTCAACCCTCAACACTATACCTTAAACCCTAATCCCTTATCCCTAAACCTTAAACCCTATCCCTCAACCCTTAACCCTTAAAAATTAAACCATAAAACCTATCCATAAACCCTCGACGCTCAACACTTTATTTTAAACCCCAATCCCTTAACCCTCAACCCTAAAGCCTCAACCCTCAATCGTTAAACCTTCAACCCTAAACCCTATCCCTAATCCCTCTACCCTCAACACTTTGCTTTAACCCTAATCCCTTAACCATCAACCCTATCCCTAAACCCTAAACCCTCAACCCTCAACCCTCCACCCTCAACTCTCAACATTAAACCCTAATCTATCAACCCTAAACCCTAATCCCTCAACCCTAAACCCTATCCCTAAACCCTCAACCCTCAACACTATACCTTAAACCATAACCCCTCAACCCTAAACCCTAATCCCTAAACCCTAAACCCTAAACCCTATCCCTAAACCCAACAAAACTGCTTTGCCTTATGTTAGGTTGTTAAACCCATCATTTTTGACACTCTTCTCTTAAAGATATTTGAGTTGCAAGAATATGTCAGAAAAATGGCTATGAACTTTTTTAATGTTAGTAATGTTATATGACATGTTTTTCTAGCCCATCTGGGGTTCATTGTGCCAATAGGTGTACACACTATGAGAAAAGCTTTGCGTATGGTACATCCATAGTGTGTAATTAATAGTTGAAATCAGAAGGATGATCATTATGAGAAAAGATTTGAATTGGGGTACATCTATGTTTCTTGTTGTCCACCCCGCACTTAGGGGAGGTGTATTGTTATGAAACATGCAAATAATCTCCCATTGTTTACTGGATCTATCCACAAGAACTACTAAACTATACCTGAAACCCTAATCCCTCAACCCTAAACTTTCAACCCTAAACCCTATCCCTAATCCCTCTACCCTTAACACTCTACCTTAACCCTAATCCCTTGACCCTTAACCCTAAACACTATCCCTAAAGCCTCAACCGTAAACCCCAATCCCTCAAGGTCCTAAACTCTAATCCCTTATCCCAAAACTCTAAATCCTATCCCTAAACGCTCAACCCTCAACCTTAAACCTTAATCACTCAATCCTTATCCACCCCTCTCCTCCCCTATCTGGATCACTCCCATCTCTACCCTCCTCTGCCCTTGACACTATACATATATACATATAGGCATACATAGATACATACATACATGATTAATAGCCTTGAACATAAAAAAAATTAAGGGGAACATAACGCGAGCGCATTATAATGCGCTCGCATTATTTCAAACATGACAAAAAACACAAACTTTTGCGGAAAACGAAAAATGCAAAGCAAAACATAACGCACTCACGTTATGTTTCACTTTGGGAATCCCAAGCCTTGGGCTTGGGATTTGCTTTGGATTTCCAACCCAAAGGATTGGAGTGCCTTTTGAACAACCATAGACGTGTTTTTCCATATTCTTCAAGATTTCACATAATTTCGCTTGTGCTAACCCTCAGATTTGCACGTGTTTCAAGGTCGAACAAATTAAACACCTAGGTAATGTTAGGCTTTCTCTTAGCTATTTGATGATGTGATTTTTTTCACATTTTAACAATGTTAAGCCTTTCATCTTTAATTTTTTTTGTTTGTGTGTCCATTTTTGGGCAAAAACCACTATTTGGTCTTTTTTTCATTGTAAATTAACTATTCATTGAAATTTCAAAAAAATTACATATTTAAAAACTAGACTCCATTATACAAATATTAAAAAAAGAAAAAAAATAATTTTCAATTAGTTTTCAAAGTTTATAGGGGTAGCATGGCCAAAATTCTATTTTTTAGGATGTGTCCACTTTGAAAATTAGTAAAAAATCAAATATTCATCAAAAAATTATCAGAAAAATCAGGCATAAACTACATACTATTAGCTAATTTCTCACTGAAGAGATTTTAAAAATACCAAAAAAAAGTTGTCCTTTTGAGGGAGCCACAAAACATGCTATGCTATATTTTTTTGACAGAAACAACACCAATTTCTGTGGCTCCCTCTTTTGAACCCCTTAATCTATGCCATTTAAAAAAAAAAAGTAGTTTAGAAAGTAGACTTGGAGCACTACGAACATTATTTTGGTTACATCTCCAAATTTTGAGTGTAACTATGCTCAATTTCTCATCCAAGGCCAGTATTTCCTGATTTCAAAAAAAAAAAAAAAGTGGCCACTTAAGACCCCTTTTTGGCCCCACATCTTCTTGCACTTACCCAGAGCACGCCAATCAAGAATATGCAACACATTAGTATGATAAGGTTTGTACAAAGACACATGAAAAACATTATGGATCTTGGTGAGAGATGGCGGCAGTGCAAGTCTGTATGCAACTGGATTGATCACTTTGAGAACATTGAAAGGTCCTGCGAATCTTGGAGCTAGTTTGGATGCCTTGCCAAACAAAATTAAACTCTTATGAGGCTTGACCTTCATAAACACCTTGTCACCTACTAAAAATTGTTGAAGAGTCCTATTCTTGTCTGGATAACTTTTATGTCTATCTGAGGCTTCTTTCAATTTCTATTTGATCAGCCTCATCTGATCTTCCATCTCCTTCAACATATCAGGTCCAACTCCTATTCGATCTTCAACCCTATCCCAACTAATTGGAGTTATGCACCTGCAACCATAAAGAGCCTCAAAAGGTGCCATTAGTAAAGATGCATGGTAGGAATTATTATAAACAAACTCTACCAATGGTAGATATTCCTCCCATTTGTACTGTTGATCCATACAGTATATTCTCAGAAGATCCTCTACTACCTAGTTGAATCTCTCTGTCTAACCATCTGTTTTAGGGTGGTAAGCTATACTAAAGTTTAGCTTAGTCCCCAAAGCTACATTAAGTGTGGTCCAGAACTTAGAGGTCATGCTAGTGTCACGATCTGAAATGATCGTCTCTAGCACTCCATGTAGTCAAAAGATCTCTTGGACAAACTTCTTTGCTAAAGTCAATGACCCATCCGAAAGATTTACCGGAATGAAATGAGCCACTTTCATCAATTTGTCAACCACTACTAAGATAACATCATGCTTGTTCTTTGACATAGGCAATCCCTAAATAAAGTCCATGCTAATCACCTGCCACTTGTACTCAGGTACACTATGTGGATAAAGCAATCCTGTAGGATGGACATGTTTTGCCTTAACACATTGACACTCTAAACATTGAGCGACAAACTCTGTCACATCCTTCTTAAGCTTAGGCCAAAAGTACAATGGCCTTGCCAATATGGAGCACTATGAATCTCCTCAAGAACTAACTTCCTCAATTCACCTGAATCTGGGATATACATTCTCCCTTGATAAGGAAAATATTTATCAATGATAGTATGAAGTTTAATTAACATATTATTATTTAATCTTTGTTATTGTTATGACCATATTAGAATTCACATAAATATTTGACAAAATTTTAGTAATAAGTTATAAGGTATCATTGTTATAGATGCATTTTAGAATTACTCATCTTTAATTTTTTTCTCTATCTAAAAATAATTAGATTAAACTTTACATGTTAATATAAAGTAATAATCATACAAATAAATAATTTTAAAATAAAATAAAATAAATGCTATAACTAAAGTACTAAGAATAATTAAATATACCTTAAATATGTAATTAGCAATGACATGTGAAAGGGTTATTAAAATTTATAGAATACTCCAATACAAAAAAAAAAAAAAAATCTTTTACAAAGGAAGGTTAAATGGTCAATCAACTATCTAGGTAAGCAAAATATTAATTAGTAGTAGTTTGAAATTTAATTAACATATTTTTAAAAAAAAATTAGTTATAGATTATAAGGTATAATTGTTATAAGTACATTTTATATGGAAAATAACTTAAATCTCCTGAAAATAGATCATTTACACATTGTAAGTGTCATTATTGTACACATCCACAAAAATATACTATGATTTTGTACCGATATATGTGCAACCTGGTATAGGCATCTCTACAATTTTCTTCCGGAACCCTCTATACTTCCCATCCCTCTCATCGACATTTGCACTAGTTCTCTGCACTTGATCCCTTCAACGGATGACTGCTCTGCTGTAGGTCATTCGGCACTTGTCCCAATGAATACCGAACTACCCCTGTCGTTAATAATACTACTCGGGTGCCCCTCAAACTTATTATAACGTGGCATTATTATACACATCCCCAAAAATATACTACGATTTTGAAGGTTATACCTCTATATATATATAATCTTGTATCGACATCTCTTCTATTATAAAAAATTGTATATCTCCGATCTGTTCTTCAAGAAGACATTGGAATCTGATTTGCTTTGAAGAGATGAAGAGAATCTGATTGTTTTGAAGAGATGAAGAGAAAAGGTCTTTTAAGTATGGCTTCAATGGTGTGATTGGATTCTTTTATATGTAGTATTCTATTAGATTTAGTTTTACATCTTTGAGAAGTATCTGATTTGTATAATTCCATCAATTTTTTTGGATCTAAACTTAATGATTTTATTCTGCTAGTTTCATTGAATCTTTTGCTTTTATGTCAAATTTTCAATTCTATTTTTATTCATTACTAATTTTTCTTGTATTTTATTTTTCCTTTTCCATTGTCTGCATATATTAATAGATTATGTTTTCCTATTTTCACATACTAATATTAAATCATTGCCATTAGGACATTGCATTATTTCATATATATTTTTTATTTATTATGATCTTAATTTTCTTTATTAGATATTTCAAATATTATTTCTATTTTCAGATATTGATAAGGGATTAGGCCAGATTTCAGATGTTAATGTCAACATGTTTTACAGTTAAAGATTGACCCATTTCACATATTGATGCATATGTATTTTAGAGTTTGCCTAATTTCATATATTGAAGATAATATTTATATTTTATCTTAAAAATTTATTGCAATAGATGGTAATCACTAAATAGTAATACCAATTTTTCAGATTTGAGTAACTGTTCAATAGAATTTCTATAGCACCTTATAATAGTTAGTATTTTACTTTTTTTGTTGGAGGGTTTTGAAACTTCTTTGGCTAAGAGCTAAGGACTAAGAGCTATTCATTCTGCCAATGTCGCCTAGGGCATGATCCTGACATCATCCCTTATGATGTGAAGGCCTTGCCAAGGACCCATTTGACATTTCTACCCCTTTGAAACATGACTCCAAAGTTGAGACTCTTCTATTTTTTTTTCTTTTTTAGAGCCACCCAAATATCAAAACCTTATGAACTTGCACATAAAAAAATTCTACATTTCTCACACCTTGAGACCTAAGCTCTGCTGTAGAGGTAGAAAATAATACTAATAATTCAGTTCTATCACACTCTTCACATACTCTTGTATTCCAATTTGTTTACTTTACTTTATAATAAAATAATGATAATAGTGATTGAAATGTAAGATTTAATCTCAGTATTATACTAACAATTTGTATATACTGAAATTATGGAGTTCTGATGTTAAATTCGTATCTGTGCACTGCATTTGCAGAATACTACGAGAAGAGCATGATGGATCCTACAAACATGCCCCCCATTTGTTCGGGCCGAAAAAATTCAGCCTACCGAGGAATTTTGAAGTGTGTTCATTCATATATATATATATATCAAATAAAGGTCTAGTTTTGAGTAACATTATGTGGGACTCAATGCAGGAATAGATGGACAGAGAGATATGAAGTCCAATTTTGGGACAGAACTGGAGAGACTCAGAAACGCAAGGGTAAATTAGGTTAGTTTTATGAATTTATTCTTTAATTTTATGAATTGAACATCTTTCTTGTTAGAGGCCAAAATTGGCTCTAGTACCCATCAAAATCCGGTATGTGCAGAAGGTTGTTTTTGTAGGTTCAATGGGCTCTAGTACCCATCAAAATCCGGTATGTTCAGAAGGTTGTTTTTGTAGGTTCAATACTTTGAAACAAAGTCTCTGAGATTTCATTGATGGTCTTCTTTTAAGGATGTGTAAGAAGTTCATAACCAAGTGTTATGTATAGAAACGAGGTCTCAAATATATTATTTTTTATTGTCTTTATTTAAGGTTTGAAAGTTCTTTTTTAAAAGTAGCTATTGAACAAATAGGTTTATTTTCATTTCGATACTAATTAGAGTAATTAACTGCCTTATTATGATCCCTGAATTCTGGATAATAACTCGATCCTAAAGTATATCTCGGTAAGCAGATACTTCTACATGTATTAAGTGATTTGAATTCAGAGTTTCTTTGGAGTTTTAGATTTATAGCTGAACTGTTTATTGATGTAATGTAGGCAGCTTTGATAATGAAGAGAAAGCGGCGAGAGCTTATGATCTGGCAGCTCTCAAGTATTGGGGTCCATCAGCTGCAACAAACTTTCCTCTATAACTTTATATAGAGTTTCATAGCTATTCTAGAACTCTTTGTGTGTCTACCTTAAGAAATGTTTGTTTTACAAATGCCTTTGGCGATCATTATATTTTCTGAGATTCTAGTTCCTCTCTCATAAAATGCTTAGTTTGCTATTGTATAACATTTGGTTTTCCCATATCAAATGCAGGTTAACAACTATGAGATAGAGTTGGAAGTCATGAAAAAATGGTCAAGGCAAGAATATGTTCTTTCTATAAGGAGGTATTTGGGTTTCCCACCATATATGCATCCATAGAGGTTACACATATATGCATGGGGCTGTGTAGGTGGATAATGGTTTCAGTATCATAATTGTTTGTATGATTTTGGGGGAGTAGGGGGTTCTGTCTATCATTCAATTTTGAAACAAAATTTATAATAGATCACAAACAAGGTATATCATGACCTATGCCATTGTTTAATTCTTAATTAAAATTTATTGGATTTATTATTAGACACTCGTGATAATTTTTCAGGGATAGTACTAGCTTTTCTAGCGAATCAGCCTACCGAGGAGTGACAAGGTTTGGATTTGATTTACTTAGATAAACTTATAGTCTTATCTTAAACATTAGTATGTAAAGGTGAAATTAATTTTTATTTCACTGAGATAAGTTGATGGATAGAATAGCTAGCATTGACATAATTGATGCTTCGGGAGGAATTTGGAGCTCTATATTTAGGATTTTTTATTTATAGTTGCTGCGCTCATGCATGGTAAAAAGAAAAAAAAAAATCAATTATATTTTTTAATGCTAAACTGCTGTTGTGTATCACTGGATTTTGTAGATCCTCCTCTGTTGTCTTTAGAACCCTTGTAGTCTCTATAAAGAGATGTCTTGCAACTATTGTCTAATCAGCAAAGTCAGAAGTAATATACAGACAGTCCTACAGTCAATACAAAAACTGTAAATTTTCTGCCTATGTTACAGGTCTGGTATGGCGTTTAATTTTTTGTTGGCTGTTAAATTATGCTGTGTAATATTCATATTCGATACTATATGCTGTAAGTGGTATTTTTTCTGCTTATATACTTGTTTTACACTTGGAGAGTGCTGTTTTAAAATCTTCAAACTTGACAGGAACAATAAATATGGAAGGATTGGGAGAGTCTCAGGGAAGAAGGGTTTGTATCTTGGAACATTCGGTGAGTACACCACTCTCAGTTTGTAGTATAATGTTTCCAATAAATGAAGTGCATTGAGCTATACATCGTTAAAAATTCATCCAATAATCAAATGAGATTGAATGGCTAATGATTCTCATTGAACTCACAGACACAGAGGAAGAGTTAGCAGAAGCTTATGACGTTGCCGCCATCAAATTCAAAGGAATTAATGTCCTTACAAACTTTGATATAAGCAGATATGGTGTGGAAACTATTATGAGCAACGCACTACCCATAAGAGAGACAAAAGCTCACTAGTACTGCAGTAAAAGATGGGGAAAGCGGTGAATGCAAATGAAACTATCATTGCTAGTGGTAGCACAGATAGTTCATTGCAGACACAATCGACTGTTCTAGTGTGTTGCTACATCATCCAATGATGCTCATGAACAGCCTGTTATAGGTTCTTCATTAATGGTATCCAATCAGAAACTGCACTCTGCAACACACCCATTTATGCCAAAAACCAACAATAAAGCTTTTCTATACAATCTGATAGGTTTCGAACCTACAGCCATTCCATATTTGAGATTCCATGCTCAGCAATGGCTGTAGGTTCCAAACCCATCATATTGTATAGAAAAACATTGCTGTTGGTTGTTAGCATAAATGAGTGTGTTCCAGGGTGCAATTTCTGATTGGTTACTATTAATGGAGAGCCTATAACAGGTTGTTAATGAGCAGCATTGGATGATGTAGCAGCAGCACTAGAATTGCCGACTGCGCCTGTCAGTGAACTTTCTGGAATGACACGGAGTCAAACTCGGCATCCGGACATCAGGCCGAGGTCTATTGTCTGCCACAATTATCCTCCAGGAAAGGTACGGCCAATGGCGTTGTTAAGGGTCAGCATTCAAGTGTCGCTCATAATACGCAAGATTATGCCTGTCGCGTGACTGATTATGGTAAACCTTTAGAATTGGGTGCTCTTCACTCATATCCACCGATATCAAGGCTCTCCTTCAAAGATGTGACAACAATGGAGAGCTCTATATCGGTCCTTGCGCTAAAGGATTTTTATGTTACTAGTGAACTCCCTGAGGATAAAGATGTGCTTCTCCATTTACAAACACCTTTGCTGCTACTTCGATCTGGGTGAGACTCCCAAACTTGCCACTACGCTTCTCATATTCTTCTTGCCTCCGATCCATTGGAATTTCAATCAAGAAATTTATTTCAGGCACTCTGCATTCTTCCTTCACTTTTGCTCGAATTTTAGTGGAAATGGACTTGTCAAAATCTCTACCGGCTGAGATACAAATAGAAGTTGGTTGAAAACTTGGAATCAAACTGTAGATTATGAAGGCATCATTTTTAGATGCAATCTTTGTTATGCAACAAATTACTAGGCTGGGGACTGCTCAAAACCCTTCCCTTCAGGAAATCAACAAGCTACCTAGTGGAAAGATGCCAATATTCTGCTTCAACATTTTAAACCGACTACAAAGAACGATGATGAGGTTAATACTTTTAACATTTCTGAGATTCAAAATGCAGCCTTAGATGCCAAGAACACCCAAAAAGTTTGTAATGACTCACATCAAGAGTCATGCAAGAAAGTAACCATGTGCACTAAGGGCATGCAAACTCTAGAACCCTTGGTTACTGTTAATGGTCCCTAATCCTCTAGGAATGAATGCACCTCAACTCTAATTTTAACTCAGCCTTCCCATCTCCTAGAGGATCCAAATGAGGGCGGAGGTTTCAAAGAATGGCATGTGGTGTAGAAAAGGAAGAAGGGCATCTCCAAAAGTTAGGCAGCCAACAATAAAATACACTTATGGTCTCACTCCAAGATGGGTGCTAACGCTTCAACATAATTTAGGATGTTTGATATGTGCAGCCTTTGCTCAATGAGATCCTTTTGGTTTCACATGATCCTTTTGTTTAATGTTATGCACCCCTATTTATGGGTCTAATGCACGATTTCATTTTTTTTTTTTTTTAAGAATGAGAGCGCCCCCCTTGACTGCAATTTACCTATAAAAAACAACTTAGTCATTTACCCCTATGTTACTTGGTCAACTAGGTGATCACTCTTTGATTCAAAGAATTTTTTTGAATTATCCTAGGATTATCTAGGCCCACTAGACATGTGGCACCATCCTAATTAATCTTTCTAGGGCTTATTTAGTAGAATCAACTTTAGTATTAGATCACAATTTACTAGACTATAAAGGCATCCAATTTACCATGTACCATTCAATCTCTATTGAGTTTTTTTATATGTTAAAGATTGTTAAAAAAAAAACAAGTACAATATGATGTGTGTGTCACCCAAAAATAGAATCATATCCAAATCTAGCCTATTACGCAATCTAACAACTAGCAAAAATAGTTCCATAGTCCAAAATATTAATCTCATAGTTACATATCAAAAAGGAACAACATAGGATATACTAAAGACCCATAGTTATTCCAAACAACACCTCTAATTGTTGTTGGACTCAAACATGTCTTGATGAAAGGTGCCAATCACTAGATCTACCATATCTTCAAGATGTAAAGCCTTAAACACTAATTCAAATTTCACATTTTTTGTAAAATTATTTTTCTTAGATTTCTCAGGGATAGGAATGTTGTGCTTCTTCATGTACTCTATTTGAATATTTAGTTCTTTCTCATTTAGATTGCTTCTATTATGTGGCTAAAAATAGGTTATTATGATTTTTTCATATAAACCATAGTGATTCATTCTTCAAGTAGAATCATGAACCTGTCTTTTGGAATTTTAAGGATTATAGAGACTTCCATCACAATACTAACAAGGGTGAGCTCATTTTGTGATTCAATAAGGCATCTTCTCTTTCCCTGGAAGGCCTCTTCATTTCTAACTTTCCAAATATGCTACAAAATATTATTAGTTTTTTTTTAAGAAAAAGGTGCCAAGCACCCAAACCAAATATATTAAGAACCAAATGAAAAGTACAAATGGTGGCCCATAACAGGCAAAGGCACAAATGCCAAAATAAACCCAAGTAGGCATATGACGAAGGGAATAAAAACATGACTTCTAAATGTTGGCAATATGCCAAAAAATGTACGACAAGATCAACCATATAGTATCCCAAAAGTGGCTAACAACTGATTCGAAAAACCACATGTGAAAACATTAGCAAGCCACCCCAAAGACATCTGCCAAATGACACAAAATGAATTACTGGAAAGATCCACAAAAGATCTTGTTGTTGGTGTCAAAGAGTCACAGAAGTGACCGTCCATATAAAGGCATATGCCAGAAGTCATAAATGTTAAAAATTTGAATTCTAGGAATTCCCTCCCCCACCAGGACCACCGCCAGGGCAGTAGACAACCCCACCCAGACCACCATACAAAACGCACCGAAAGCCTTAACCACCAACCACCATGGCTACATCTACCACCCAAACACCGCCAAGGCCAACTAAAGATGTAAATACTACCGCAACCAGGACTTCTACAACCATCGCGCCAACATCACCAACAAGGCCCTCGCCTGCACCTCAAATAGCTCCACCAATGGGAGAATGCCACCAACAACCTCACACAATGTCTCAATTTGATATGCCTTTGGCATCAAACACCAAAGCCACCGATCCCTCGCCACCGATTACAAATCAGGACCCCATGCTACGCCCATTGTTTTGCCAAGGCCATAACTAGTGTAATAGAAGGGACTACATCCTCCTGTATCTTGTTCATGCTAACTCACCTAGCCTGTCCAACAACACCCCACCCACCTCCAAACCCAAAGATAAACCCGAATCGTCCCCTTAACGGCTCTCCTTCCATTCACTTCACCTTAGCCTCCCTCCAGATCAATACGAATGCTGCAGGAGCATCCCACCCTGTGGCCTCCCTAAGATGACGCCAGATCCACCGCCAACATTAGAGCGTAGAGAGCCACAAGTACTTCCATTGGGTTGAGGGCTTCCACAGAGCCTGAAACTTCAACTCTACCTCCAAGAACAGACATCAGAAACAAACACCATCTCTACAACTAAAACCCCTGCCATCTCATCCACCTTCAATGTTCATTCCAAATCCAGCTCCATAGTTGCTGACCCCCTAGTCAAAACCACCCTTCATTCGATGTCCACCATCAATCTCCACCCAACTCCTCCTCTTCACCAAGACCGAGCACACCACCAACATCTCCCAAACTCTTCCACCATGACCGACGTCCAAGCCACACCTACACATAAATCATCACCACCAGCTCTTCTAAAACTCTGGAGCAAATGGCATCGCCATCAAACATAAAAATGCGAAGGAGAAACCCCTTTTAGACCTCCAAACATTGAACAGGGCCTTCCCTTACGCTTCTCTCCATGTCCAGAAAAAAGAGAGGGCACCTTCCAACAATACCACCTGGGCCAGAAACACCATCATATGCTCTTCTATCTCCTCCATCCTCGGTCATACCCCTCACTAGGCTTCCAATCAAAATGGTGGAGACTTACAACTACTCCGTCCCCTGAAGTAAAAGCTCAACGCTTACAGCTACAACCTACTTAATAACAAGAGGAGAGATCCATTTCTAGGTTTCCAACCAGAAAGTACGAACCCAACACCGAAATCCACCATGGGAGCCGAACCCAAGAACTTCTTTCACACCAAAATTTTTTCCCACAAGGGGCCAAAATTTAAAGAGAATGAAATAGGAGAACCCTATTCAGAGCCTCCCGCATGAAGTCCTTTCCATCTGGGTCATCGTCATCATCGCCATTCTCGCCTTCCTCCACGCTTACTCCCGTCCCACTCCCACAAAATATTATTAGTTAAAATAAGTTCAAAATATATTGAGCTATTTAAAAAAAATTAACATAACCAAAAATGGTTTCATGCTATGTAAACCCATTTTAACATCCATGGGTGTAGGAGCAATCTTGCATCACCAAAAAAATGATTTTTCTTTATTTATTTTATTTTTGCTTCTGTAGGCTTTAATAAATCAAAGGAATTAATGAAAGTAGAAATTATTTTTTGAGGGTCAATAATTTTTTATTTCTAGTAGGTAGTAATTAATTGTTTGCTAGTAGATAGTTAGCATCTTGAAACTGTTAAATTAGTGTCAGTCATTAATTTTCCACAGTCCATAGTGTTGAATGATAATGCTTTTGGAATTTGACTGTGTGTACAATTTTTCCCTCAATGTTTCAAATCACACTCAATGATCCATCATCAGGAGAAAGAGAGCAAGAGAAGAGAACAAAATGATGGATCACTGAGTGTGATTCGAAATGTTGAGGAAAAAATTGCACATAGTCAAATTCCAAAAGCATTATCATTCAATTTTAAATTAGGTTAATTGGTGAATTTGGTAGTCCAACTTTAGGAGAGATGTATTTAGATTATTATGACAATTGTCATAGGGTGTAAGAGCATCTATGACAAAAATACTAACTTGTAAGTGGACTTGCATGATTCTAGGAGCCCATGTTGGAAAATTACTTATGACAACTTCTGATAATGTCCAAGAGACTATTTTTAGCATGTAATCGATATTTGCAAGATTGAGGGCATGGGATTTCGGCCAACTTAGGTTCCAAATTTTCTAGAAAAATAATTTTCTATATATATGGTGTTTATGTTACACTAGTGGATATTGTTATAGGTGCAACAATATTTGGGGTTTGAATCACCAAGAGGAGGGTTAAAATTTTGGAGGAGCAACATTACAGTTCATATGTAGGTCATGGTTATGCAAGATTAGAAATTGTGAAGAAAATACCAAAGGGAAGCTCTAGAAATTCCATCTTTGGCTTCGAATTGAAGATTTCAAGCTATAGATTTTATTATTTTTTGCAACATTTATCGTCATCATTTTAAGACTTTTTGAGGGCATGGGATTTCGGCCAACTTAGGTTCCAAATTTTCTAGAAAAATAATTTTCTATATATATGGTGTTTATGTTACACTAGTGGATATTGTTATAGGTGCAACAATATTTGGGGTTTGAATCACCAAGAGGAGGGTTAAAATTTTGGAGGAGCAACATTACAGTTCATATGTAGGTCATGGTTATGCAAGATTAGAAATTGTGAAGAAAATACCAAAGGGAAGCTCCAGAAATTCCATCTTTGGCTTTGAATTGAAGATTTCAACCTATAGATTTTATTATTTTTTGCAACATTTATCGTCATCATTTTAAGACTTTTAGAGTCTATTTTTCTATTTTTTATTAGTCTAGGTTTCTATGAAAAGAGGTCCCTTGACCCTTGGGTGATTGATTTCATATTGTTTATCCTTTTGAAGACAATTTCTTAAAGAAATTGAGAAGCAATTTTCTATTTGATGAATGATTTTTTTTCATAAGGTTTTGTTCTCATTTGTTTGAAGATTTTAATTTTATGTTGTGAGTGTCTTGGGTAGTGTACACCCTCATCAGGTGGTATTAGAGCAAGTTTATATTGAGTGCATAGATAGATTATTGAATAATGAGGTAGTTTGTACCAGGACCTTGAGGTAGTGGGTTGGAAGGTGGAAGTAGAACCGCTGATTTGAGGTAGTTTCACACTATGAATATTTACACAAGATTCCTCCACAAAGAAAGCATGGTGGTATACATGTTGTAGTGACAGAAGAATGATTTAGAGCTCTATAGAGGTAGATTAATGCAATCAAAGAGGAGTTGAGAAGAGGGTTTGAACTAAGAAGGAGAGATGAAAGTGAAGATGATGCAACACAAGATGGTGTACAATCTAAAGAAAATGATGGAGAGAGGAACTTGTACAAGTTAGATTGCTAAAGGCCATAAAATGTTTTTGGAAAAGGACAAAAATATATGTCTCTACAAATTTTGGTAGTCTCAATCGAAAAGAATTAATAGACTGGCTCAATGATATGAAAGACTATTTTGAGTATGAATAAATAGATGATACTGAGAGGGTCAAGTTTTCCAAGACCAAGCTCAAAGTTCATACTAGAATTTGGTGGAAAGAAGTATAGTTAGAAAGGAATAGAAGAGTAAAGGAAAAGATATCTAGATGGGATAGAATGACTAACAAATTGAAGAGTCAATTTATTCCTATAGATTATGAGTTGGACCTCCTTAAGAAGATGCAAAGTTTGAGGTAGATCAACAAACAAGTCGAAGAATACACTAAGGGATTCTATAAATTCATCATTAGATCAGGCCACGTTGAAGCCAATAAAGAAAAAGTAGCTAGATACATCAATCGAATAAAGCCTAGTATTCAAGAAGAGCTAATATTGGTAAGATTAACTATTATTGAAGATGCATATCAGTTTGCCATGAAAGTTAAAGAAAAATTAAATAGAATATTTGAAAGAAAATAAAGAGGAAGAGGTCATGACAATAAACATGAAGAAGATCATATGCAGGTCATGGACAATAAGATGAACAAGAGAGTAATGATGATGGATCATGCACCAACTAAAATAATCTAGGTGAAAATACGTACTGGCCTAGAGACCAAAATGATTTGGAAGAAGAGGATTTAGAGGAGCATGTTTTAGATGTGGTGAAGGACATATCTCCTATGACTACTGATAAAATTAAGGATGACCAAATTGTATATCAGAAGGTAATGTTAGAGTTTCCCATGTTGATGAGTAGACAAGATCTGAACATTCAAAAGAAGATGAAGAGGAGAGACTCTTGTTATTAGAAGAGTATTGCTAAAAGAAGAGGGGAAATAAGAACTAGCGCAAAGAAAAAGCTTCTTCATAACAAGGTGTAGATCAGGAACTAAGTGTTGCAATGTGATCATGGATAGTGGAAGTATAGATAATCTAGTTTCTAAAGTAATGATTAAAAGTTGAATTTGAAAATAATAGAGCATTAAAAACCATATAGGACTTCTTGGTTGCAAAAAGATCATAAAACTTTGGTTAATGAACAATGTTTGATAAAGTTTAAGATTGGAAATTGTAGTGCCCCCTCGTCATTGGCTTGTGATAGCGGTGGTTTTGCATTGCTCTCTATCAAATTGGTGACAGTTGTTAGTCATTCATTGCATTGATTCAGTCTGAGACAGTTGATTAGTAGGTCATGATTTATGTTATTTTGATGAACTATGTTTGACTGGTATAATTAGATAGGTATTATGAGTTTATGATGGCACTACTGTTATTTTAGTTATGATGCAAATTAATATCATCATGTGTTATTTGAATTGTGCTGGTTGAATTCAGATAAAAGTTGTTATGATATTGTTTCAAGAGCAGAGACGGTGTAGTACTACTCGCTTCAAGTACCCTACTATGCCACGATTCTCTGACTCTCTGTGTGTGTTGGCATATATGTGTTTGATTTTATACAACCAATTGCTCGGATGCAGGCTGCAGGTACCAAACCTCGACTCCACCTGATATACCAGGTTCGAGCGGGTTCTTACACCAATGGGTATTAATAATGGGAGATAATGCGAGGTCTATTCCACTAGGTCGGTCCTTGTCTTCTGTTGTTGTCTCGAGTCGCGGTCTTGCCTTGTTATGTTGGGTATCTCGTGTTGTGATGTATAGTCGAGTCATGTTAATAATGTTTATTTGTGGTTGGAAAAATACTTTTATGATCTATTATTAACTAATAATGCTTCTATTATGATTATTACATAATATTTGATAGAAATTTAATTAATAATTTTAATAGTAATAATAGATAAATTATAAATATTTAATATCATATTAAATGAGTAAATATCCTTTGTTAGATACTATTTTATATTGTATTTATAAGTTTAATTTTATTAATAGTGAGTTGTCGTATGAGTGGTTATAAATTATAAGATTGGAAGAATCTTTCTGGTGGTGGAAAATTTAATGAAATTTAATGTATTTAATTTTTGAGGAAGTGGATTCCAGTAACAAAAGAGTTATGGGATGGAAATTATGGTTTTGGCTATTTTTATGATAGTAGGAATATTTGAAGGGATCATGGAAAATTTTAGGGGAGAGACAACATTGGGAAAAGGAAAAATTTTATAGTGTTGAAGGAAATCTCGTATCTTCGGCCTCTGTACATAGTGGATCATCTATTTGGGAGTTGCTATAACAGGTGGATCTAAACCTATTCTTCATTTCTTAATTTGATTTGTGTGGATATTGTTTCAGGCATAAATTGTTTCTTTATCTCTGTTTGTTAATATCTGAGTAAAAGGAATTTTAGTCAACCCAGTCTTGAAGGAATTGAATCTTGTTGTTCTCTGTAGAAGTAATCCTTGTTCTTAATTGTGATTTGAAATCTGCAATAAGAAATACCCTTGTGCTTGATATGAATTAAAATATCTCTCTCCCTTATGAGTTATCTACATTTTCCGTGCCCGCCTGAGTCTAATGTTTCAACCGTAACTCCTAAACCCTTTTGAATTTGAGAAATCTGCCCATGCTACTACTCAATATGGGCCATTCTACACAAAACCCATGTCCCAGAATTTTGAGATTCATCTTCATATGTGTGCAGTTTGAGACAGAAGTTGACTGCCTGGAAACTACTGAAAAAAATATGGGTTTGACTATATCTGTTTTAAATCTGCATTTTGATCATTCAATAGAAGCATTGAACCTCAGTTTTAAATCTACATTTTGATCATTCCATAGAAGCATTGAACCTTAGATTTAAATCTGCATTTTGATCATTCCATAGAAGCATTGAACCTCAGTTTTAAATCTACATTTTGATCATTCCATAGAAGCATTGAACCTCAGATTTAAATCTACATTTTGATCATTCCATAGAAGCATTGAACCTCAGTTTTAAATCTACATTTTGATCATGCTATGGAGGCATCCAGTCTCAGTTTAAACCTGCATGTTAGCAATATTAACAAATCTTTGTGCCATCCACTCATTAAAATTGCCTCTGCATGACAATCTATTCTTTTATTTCCTTATCTTTTAAGAGATTTCTCTCATTATTATGGAATGTTAATTTGTTTAGTAAATTAATAAAATAAGGTTTTAATTTAGTAAGTTGTTAGAGAGAGAGAGAGTTGTGGAAATTATGAAGAATACTTAGGGAAGATGTTTTTAGAAATTTGGTTAAACTTCTTATTAGATAAAAGAATTTGGAGATATTTTATTCTTTAAATTTAATTTCTTTTATTATTTAATTGAGTAATGTTAGGGTAACTATTTATTATTCATTAGGTATTGTATTTAATTTTATTTATTTATTTTATCCAAAGTACAATATAGAAATGAATTCATTATTGTGTTTATTTTATTTCATAGTTATTTATGTTATCTGAAATAAGTTAAAATCTCTTAAGTGATGCATAGTAGTATTATCCTTGGTACTCAAGTATTGCTAAGTTCTTGAAATTACATTGTTCATTTGGGTATACAACCTAATGGTGTGTTTTGCTAGATATGGTTAATTATTAGATAAAAGTTATGCTTGGGATATAAGTATATTTGTTGTAGGTGTTTTATGTCAATGGGAGTTTATTTATTTAGTGAATTTGTGGCAGTTGGAAAAGGTAATGGAAGTTGTGCGTTTAGGGAAGTCGTAGATTCATGAAGTCATAGTTGGTTATATATGAATGGAAGTTTTTGCTCTTGGTAACAAAGATATGCATTTCAGTAGGAAATGGTAGACGATATATTATTAGATAGGAAATTAAATTAGAAGTTGGTTTTCTTAGCAAATCTGTTACCTATGGATAGTGTGAAATTTATAATCATTTATAGTGTTTTTGATTTGAAATGATATTTGGTAAAAAGGTTAGTTGGGCATCTATGCCTATAGGAAATTGTATAGGTTTATAATGGTTGTTTTATAATGTTTGTAATTGAAGTTGTGATTCATATAATGGTTTTGGCACGTGATCGTTCTTGTGAAATAGGAATGTAATTTTAAGAAAATCTATTTATGAATGATGTTGTAGAGCTTGTAGTTTAAGCCTGTAAGGGTATATATACAAGTTTAAATTAGTAGATTGTGGTAAATAGTCTATTGCGATAGTAAATTATGCTTTTAAAGATATTTATCCTATTTTCATGAATGTGCTCGTAGAGTTAGTAGATTGGAAGGTGCTTATTGGAGAAATATTTATGTTATAGTTGTTTTGATTTTGTTTGTAATTGTTTTAACATCGGAGAAAGATTTTGCTTATTGTAAATAAAGTTCTTATAGATGTTTATTTAGAAATGATAAGTGGCAGATCTTAAATGGTAAGTTAAATTAATTAGGGTTGTAATGATTTGAAAATTGTAGTAGGGCAGTTAGTAGATGACATGTAAAGGAAATTATGAGTACTGTTGTGGTTCTACAATTGGTAATTGTTAGGAAATGGACTCAAGGGAATGTATTTACTTTTAGTTGTCTTTGGAAATTGTAGAAGTAATTCGTATTAATGTTCCTGATTCTTGAGGTAACAATATTGTGCTTCGGGTATTAATTACCTTGTTAAATATTAAGCTTTTGGTTAGGCTTGTAATATTCTATTTTAATGCGTCGTGAACAGAGGATATCATCGTATATGTAGTTTCTTCATTTTAGATACTTTTATTTTGGAAATCAAGGAATTGTGTTTTGTTATATTAAGGGTAATTAGAGTGTCTTTGACTTGGGATTGATTTATTAATGGAATTATTTTATGAGCTTTCTTTGACCTTTGTTTAAGTAAGGATGTTCAGTTTATGGTTCGCCATTCTTGCCCTATTAACTCCTAAAGTTTTGAAGTCTTGCTATTTGTGATAACTTGATGTAAGTTGATTTCTTTATTGAATCTGGAGTCCTTTGAAACTCTTACTCGATCTCCTCGTTGGTCATAGCTTATGTTTGTATTGGAGTATTATGTTACCTTGGGGTGGAGCTTGGTCTATGTTGGTTTGTTGTGAAGTAGGAATCTTGTGTGATGTCATGGCCGCTTGTTGTCAATGTGGAAGTGTTGACCTTGTCTGATTATGGTTTCTTTATCTTTGGTTGGACCTAACTCTAGAGGTGAGGTGTCTTGATCATTGGTCCAGATAGTGGCATGTCAATGTAATGGGATATCTAGATTTTCATATCTTGTAATGAATGAGAATGGTCTCTTGAATATAGTTCTTGGTTTCTTGATGGTATTGCTTCAAATTTTGATGGGTTTCATTGGACTTATTGTTGTGGCCTAGTGAATGGTGTAAGTTATGTCTCGGATCTGATTGGTGATTATTACCTGTATGTGTGGTATGTATGTTTGATCAGAGAACGCTAAGGGAGTGGCTTTCATGGTAGGGCCGGTGCCTAGTGAGAGGTCGCCTGGGTAACCCCATGGAAGTTGTAAGCATGTGAAAAACTTAATAACTTAATCAAGAGGGTTGGGGTATTAAAACACTTAACAAGATAAGTAAGAGACCTCACCCATGCCTTGAGTGCTCTCACAGGCTAAGGATGGGATGAGAAGGCCTAGTTGGCAAGGCCGACCTCCTTGTCTCCATGAGAGGACCTGTCAGCTCCGCATGTGTCACCCTATGGGGCCGGCGCCTAGAGAGAGGCTGCCAGGGTAACCATAGATGGGGGCCAGCTTCTGGGGATAGATAGCCTGGGTAACCCATGTTAGGACCATACGATGACACTCTCCTTACGCAGTTCTATTGTTTCTTGGTAGTACCTCTGGAGTGATGTCTTATCTTGTGCAGCTTTGATGATATGGTCGGTTGTGTCAAGTCAGTTATCGTTCTTTTATTTTTGGATGTTGTTTTTTGGCTTAGTGGAATCCTCGTCTTTATCTCCTAGCTCGGAGGGGTGGACCTTAGGGTTCCACATGGTTGGGTGGTAAGAGCTATCCATTGGTTTTTTTTTGGAGATGCAGTTCGAGTTCTACGTAGAGGTGTTCCAGTTCTAGTTTGCTTCCTACCTTCGGTGGTGTTGTATACTTTCTTATGCATTCTTTTGTAAACTGACAAGATCGGTCTTGTAATCTTGTAATCTTGTACTAAGACCTTGATAAATTAACTATCTTGCTAATGTAAAAGTTGATTTGATTTATAGCAGTAGTAAAATGGTTATCACTTGTGTGGTTTATACTTTATATTCTCTAATGCAGTTATGTTTCCCTAGAGGAGTTAGAAGTGCACTTTTCTTCATGTCATGTATTATGATATCTTTGGTTACTCCTATTGCATTTACTTGCTTCAAAAAAAAATTAGTTCTGTAATTTGGTACTTTTAGCCTTGCACTCTAGGGTTGCATTATGGGGCATTACATTTGGTATCAGAGCCAAGTTTAAACACTAGGTACTCTGGTTACAATTGAGCCCATTATGTGACCTAGTGCTTAAACTCTGTAGATTAACTGTATCCCAGGTTGCAACACTAAGACCTCTCGATTGTTATTGTTGCCCTAGGTTAAATGATTTTCTCATTGTAGTGAGTTGGTAATAGTATCTCTCACCTGTACGTATTAGTATGAAGGTTGATAAGTTTACAAACTTGCTCTTTAAGAAATGAATTCTTTGTGTCATGTTTACTTATTTGTCTATGATGTATTCTTTCTTCTTCATTTATGAAAATGTGATGATATATTTGCCAACATGAATTTCCTGAATGATAGTGCATGTAATTAAGTATTGGAATGATTTAATCATTTGGTGAGTCATGTGGTTATGTGATGTCATGTGCAGGGTATCTTAACATGGTTGTTGATAACCTAACATTTATCACCTAGCTAGTCATGACTTCGTATGGAAGAATTGTTGTGATTTATGAAAATTATCATTTTGTATTCCTGTGTGAGAACCGTGTGCAGGGATCAAATTGGAGCTTGCATTGGACCCATAAGATCATGAATGTGATATTGTAAGTCAATTATAGCTTTAAATTATTCCTGTGTGACATCATACATTCCCTTTATATTTTCTTGCATAAGGAAGTACTTGTGTATGTTCATAGCTTAGTAAAAAAAGAAATTGTACTGTATTAAAGATAGAAGTTGTTTGTATATAAGTAGCGATCGTGTTGCCTTAAATCCTTGTATAAAAGTTTCTTAGATAAAAGGATGTAGTTAACTAAATCATTTGAGTGTTGGTGTACATTCTCTAACAAATTCTGGACCTTGTGTCCTCAAGTGTTGTGTAGTGGATACTCCCTTTATGTGACTAAAATTAGTCACATCGTGATGTGAATTTGTTGTATAATTTGGTTGTTTTGAAAATATTAACAGTTGTTTCATGTGTTGTTGGGGGTTAGTAGTGAATTTTATTTCTTTGAACTTTTTTATGACAGGAGTGGTCACCAAAACTCTTTTCTTTTTACTTGATTTATTGTTGGAAATTGCTGGCACTCTGTGATGTAAAGTTGGATTTGATTATTTTCCCACTTGGGTTTGCAATTATTTTTACAATCTCTATGGTGGCTATTCCAAATGTTGGATGCTGTTGGCCCCAGTTGTTGTAAGTGTTGTTCTATCATGTTCATTTTGAACATCTGATAGTATGTTCAAGGGAGGACTCTGCGGAGAATTGTACTCTGCATGACTTGTAAATTAGTGAAAATAAGAAATGAGATATATTCCTTTCCTTGGTTATATGTGACTGCAATTCTTTGGATTGTATGCGATTGCCAAAAAGTGTAATTAGTTATGAGTAGATCATAGGATGCACCATAAAGGTAAAGAATTGATGTTTCTCTTGTTGAACATTTGTGCTTGATATATGAACAATTGGTTATTATGGATGAGAATGTTGGCAATGGAATATGAAAATGTTAATATATTATGTTCTACCCTAATTTGTGACTTCCAGGAGTAAGTCAAGTTTTAGGGAGGGAGGATGTAGTGCCCCCTCATCATTGGCTTGTGATAGTGGTGGTTTTGCATTGCTCTCTATCAAATTGGTGACAGTTGTTAGTCGTTCATTGCATTGATTCAGTCTGAGACAGTTGATTAGTAGGTCATGATTTATGTTATTTTGATGAACTATGTTTGACTGGTATAATTAGACAGGTATTATGAGTTTATGATGGCACTACTGTTATTTTAGTTATGATGCAAATTAATATCATCATGTGTTATTTGAATTGTGGTGGTTGAATTCAGATAAAAGTTGTTATGATATTGTTTCAAGAGTAGAGACGGTGTAGTACTACTCACTTTGAGTACCCTACTATGCCACGATTCTCTGACTCTCTGTGTGTGTTAGCATATATGTGTTTGATTTTATACAACCAATTGCTTGGATGCAGGCTGCAAGTACCGAACCTCGACTCCACCTGATATAGTAGGTTCAAGCAGGTTCTTACACCAATGGGTATTAATAATGGGAGATAATGCGAGGTCTATTCCACTAGGTTGGTCCTTGTCTTCTGTTGTTGTCTCGAGTCATGGTCTTGCCTTGTTACATGTTGGGTATCTTGTGTTGTGATGTATAGTCGAGTCGTGTTAATAATGTTTATTTGTGGTTGGAAAAATACTTTTATGATCTATTATTAACTAATAATGCTTCTATTATGATTATTACATAATATTTGATAGAAATTTAATTAATAATTTTAATAGTAATAATAGATAAATTATAAATATTTAATATCATATTAAATGAGTAAATATCCTTTGATAGATACTATTTTATATTGTATTTATAAATTTAATTTTATTAATAGTGAGTTGTCGTATGAGTGGTTATAAATTATAAGATTGGAAGAATCTTTCTGGTGGTTGAAAATTTAATGAATTTAATGTATTTAATTTTTGAGGAAGTGGATTCCAACGGGAGAGTTATGGGATGGAAATTATGGTTTTGGCTATTTTTATGATAGTAGGAATATTTGAAGGGATCATGGAAAATTTTAGGGGAGAGACAACATTGGGAAAAGGAAAAATTTTATAGTGTTGAAGGAAATCTCGTATCTTCAGCCTCTGTACATAGTGGATCATCTATTTGGGAGTTGCTCTAACAGGTGCATCTGAACCTATTCTTCATTTCTTAATTTGATTTGTGTGGATATTGTTTCAGGCATAAATTGTTTCTTTATCTCTATTTGTTAATATTTGAGTAAAAGGAATTTTAGTCAACCCAGTCTTGAAGGAATTGAATCTTGTTGTTCTCTGTGGAAGTAATCCTTGTTCTTCATTGTGATTTAAAATCTGTAATAAAAAATACCCTTGTGGTTGATATGAATTAAAATATCTCTCTCCCTTATGAGTTATCTACATTTTCCGTGCCCGCCTGAGTCTAATGTTTCAACCGTAACTCCTAAACCCATTTAAATTTGAGAAAACTACCCACACAACTACTCAATATGGGCCATTCTACACAAAACCCATGTCCTAGAATTTTGAGATTCATCTTCATATGTGTGCAGTTTGAGACAGAAGTTGACTGCCTGGAAACTATTGAAAAAAATATGGGTTTGACTATATCTGTTTTAAATCTACATTTTGATCATTCCATAGAAGCATTGAACCTTAGTTTTAAATCTGCATTTTGATCATTCCATAGAAGCATTGAACCTTGGATTCAAATCTGCATTTTGATCATTCCATAGAAGCATTGAACCTCAGTTTTAAATCTGCATTTTGATCATTCCATAGAAGCATTGAACCTCAGTTTTAAATCTGCATTTTGATCATGCTATGGAGGCATCCAGTCTCAGTTTAAACCTGCATGTTAGCAATATTAACAAATCTTTGTGCCATCCACTCATTAAAATTGCCTCTGCATGATAATCCATTCTTTTATTTCCTCTGCTTGTCAATGGTATTATACCATAATCTCTATACACTTGCTGGGTGTGAATCTCTGTATATAATCTTAATGTCATTCTACGAACATAAACTTGTAGATAGAAAAATATTTCTTCTTGCTAGACAATAATTAGATTTGTATAATGGTAGATGCCTTTGTGAATATTCAGTTATGTTTTAAAATCATCATTTGAGGCATCTCCATTTTAGCTTAAAAGCTTGATTACTTAAAAAAAGTTGCCTTTTCTCTTAACCTACATAGAATTAGGAAAGGTAATATTCTATTATATTTTCCTTACTTTCTTATAAGGGAGTGGAAACTAGTTTAGAGAGAAAATAGAAATATAGTATGTTATCTTAAAATATATATATATATCCTTATCTTTTAAGAGATTTCTCTCATTATTATGGAATGTTAATTTGTTTAGTAAATTAATAAAATAATGTTTTAATTTAGTAAGTTGTTAGAGAGAGAGAGTTGTGGAAATTATGAAGAATACTTAGGGAAGATGTTTTTAGAAATTTGGTTAAACTTCTTATTAGATAAAAGAATTTGGAGATATTTTATTCTTTAAATTTAATTTCTTTTATTATTTAATTGAGTAATGTTAGGGTAACTATTTATTATTCATTAGGTATTGTATTTAATTTTATTTATTTATTTTATCCAAAGTACAATATAGAAATGAATTCAATATTGTGTTTATTTTATTTCATAGTTATTTATGTTATCTGAAATAAGTTAAAATCTCTTAAGTGATGCATAGTAGTATTATCCTTGGTACTCAAGTATTGCTAAGTTCTTGAAATTACATTGTTCATTTGGGTATACAACCTAATGGTGTGTTTTGCTAGATATGGTTAATTATTAGATAAAAGTTATGCTTGGGATATAAGTATATTTGTTGCAGGTGTTTTATGTCAATGGGAGTTTATTTATTTAGTGAATTTGTGGCAGTTGGAAAAGGTAATGGAAGTTGTGCGTTTAGGGAAGTCGTAGATTCATGAAGTCATAGTTGGTTATATATGAATGGAAGTTTTTGCTCTTGGTAACAAAGATATGCATTTCAGTAGGAAATGGTAGACGATATATTATTAGATAGGAAATTAAATTGGAAGTTGGTTTTCTTAGCGAATCTGTTACGTATGGATAGTGTGAAATTTATAATCATTTATAGTGTTTTTGATTTGAAATGATATTTGGTAAAAAGGTTAGTTGGGCATCTATGCCTATAGGAAATTGTACAGGTTTATAATGGTTGTTTTATAATGTTTGTAATTGAAGTTGTGATTCGTATAATGGTTTTGGCACATGATCGTTCTTGTGAAATAGGAATGTAATTTTAAGAAAATCTATTTATGAATTATGTTGTAGAGCTTGTAGTTTAAGCCTGTAAGGGTATATATACAAGTTTAAATTAGTAGATTGTGGTAAATAGTCTATTGCAATAGTAAATTATGCTTTTAAAGATATTTATCCTATTTTCATGAATGTGCTCGTAGAGTTAGTAGATTGGAAGGTGCTTATTGGAGAAATATTTATGTTATATTTGTTTTGATTTTATTTGTAATTGTTTTAACGTCGGAGAAAGATTTTGCTTATTGTAAATAAAGTTCTTATAGATGTTTATTTAGAAATGATAAGTGGCAGATCTTAAATGGTAAGTTAAATTAATTAGGGTTGTAATGATTTGAAAATTGTAGTAGGGCAGTTAGTAGATGGCATGTAAAGGAAATTATGCGTACTGTTGTGGTTCTACAATTGGTAATTGTTAGGAAATGGACTCAAGGGAATGTATTTACTTTTAGTTGTCCGTGGAAATTGTAGAAGTAATTCGTATTAATGTTCTTAATTCTTGAGGTAACAATATTGTGCTTCGGGTATTAATTACCTTGTTAAATATTAATCTTTTGGTTAGGCTTGTAATAGTCTATTTCATGCTTCATGAACATAGGATATCATTGTATATGTAGTTTCTTCATTTTAGATACTTTTGTTTTGGAAATCAAGGAATTGTGTTTTGTTATATTAAGGGTAATTAGAGTGTCTTTGACTTGGGATTGATTTATTAATGGAATTATTTTATGAGCTTTCTTTGAACTTTGTTTAAGTAAGGATGTTCAGTTTATGGTTCACCATTCTTGCCCTATTAACTCCTAAAGTTTTGAAGTCTTGCTATTTGTGATAACTTGATGTAAGATGATTTCTTTATTGAATCTGGAGTCCTTTGAAACTCTTACTCGATCTCCTCCTTGGTCATAGCTTATGTTTGTATTGGAGTCTTATGTTACCTTGGGGTGGAGCTTGGTCTATGTTGGTTTGTTGTGAAGTAGGAATCTTGTGTGATGTCATGGCCACTTGTTGTCAATGTGGAAGTGTTGACCTTGTCTGATTATGGTTTCTTTATCTTTGGTTGGACCTATCTCCAGAGGTGAGGTGTCTTGATCGTTGGTCTAGATAGTGGCATGTCAATGTAATGGGATATCTAGATTTTCATATCTTGTAATGAATGAGAATGGTCTCTTGAATATAGTTCTTGGTTTCTTTATGGTATTGCTTCAAATTTTGATGGGTTTCTTTGGACTTATTGGTGTGGCCTAGTGAATGGTGTAAGTTATGGCTTGGATCTGATTGGTGATTATTACATATATGTGTGGTATGTATGTTTGATTAGAGAACACTAAGGGAGTGGCTTTCATGGTGGGCCCGGTGCCTAGTGAGAGGTCACCTAGGTAACCCCATGGAAGTTGTAAGCATGTGGAAAACTTAATAACTTAATCAAGAGGGTTGGGGTATTAAAACACTTAACAAGATAAGTAAGAGACCTCACCCATGCCTTGAGTGCTCTCACAGGCTAAGGATGGGATGAGAAGGCCTGGTTGGCAAGGCTGACCTCCTTGTCTCCATGAGAGGACCTGTCGGCTCTGCATGTGTCACCCTATGGGGCCGGCACCTAGAGAGAGGCTGCCAGGGTAACCATAGATGGGGGCCAGCTTCTGGGGATAGATAGCCTGGGTAACCCATGTTAGGACCATGTGATGATACTCTCCTTATGCAATTCTGTTGTTTCTTGGTAGTACCTCTGGAGTGATGTCTTGTCTTGTGCAGCTTTGATGATATGGTCGGTTGTGTCAAGTCAGTTATCGTTCTTTTATTTTTTCATGTTGTTTCTTGGCTTAGTGGAATCCTCATCTTTATCTCCTAGCTCGGAGGGGTGTACCTCAGGGTTCCACATGGTTGGGTGGTAAGAGCTATCCATTGGTTTTTTTTTTGGAGATGCGGTTCGAGTTCTACGCAAAGGTGTTCCAGTTGTAGTTTGCTTCTTACCTTCGGTGGTGTTGTATACTTTCTTATGCATTCTTTTGTAAACCGACAAGATCGGTCTTGTAATCTTGTACTAAGACCTTGATAAATTAACTATCTTGCTAATGTAAAAGTTGATTTGATTTATAGCAGTAGTAAAATGGTTATCACTTGTGTGGTTTATACTTTATATTCTCTAATGCAGTTATGTTTCCCTAGAGGAGTTAGAAGTGCACTTTTCTTCATGTTGTGTATTATGATATCTTTGGTTACTCCTATTGCATTTACTTGCTTCAAAAAAAATTAGTTCCGTAATTTTGTACTTTTAGCCTTGCACTCTAGGGTTACATGATGGGGCATTACAGAAATTATCATGATGAAGTGTTTCGTGACATTATGCATATGCATGCATGTCACTTGTTATTGGGTAGTTTGTGGTAGTATGATAGGTGTGCTATACATGATGACCATGCTAACACTTATTCTTTAATAAAAGATGGAGTGAGACATAAGCCAAAACCTATGAGAGAAGCAAAAAAAAGGGTATGCAACAATGATAGAATTTATTTGGCAGATGGCATGATGAAAGAAGAAAATTTGTTGATGATAGAAGAAGCAGAGAAAATGGGTAAGATTGAAACCTACATTTTATCTAACATTGATTTATTTTAAAGTAAAATTGAAGAAAGAAAAGAAAGAGGGAAGGAAATCCCCATGAAGGAGGATAATGAAAAAAATGGAGTGAATAAAGAAGCTGAGATAATGGGATTTGAGGGTCCTATGAAGATGAGGGTGATCTCCTATTGAGAGAGGAGATGAGAAATATAGATAGTTTATTAAAAGGAGAAATGTTAGATGAACCTACAAAGTTGTTGGAGGAGACATATATGGGAGAAGTTGAATCCCATAATATTTCTAATGCTACTTTATTTGTAGGAAAAGAAGAGAAAAAATGGATGTAAGAGGATGAAGAAGAATAGAGAGAGGATTTCAAAATAGCATGTATGTTGGAAGACATGGAGCAAGTGAGAGAGTATGAAGAAGACAAGATTTATTTCCATAATTCAAATAGTGTTGATTTGTGTGCTGGAGAAGTGGATGAACTAGAAAAAGATTTGATTATGAAATTATTTAATTTTAACAATGTTTTTTGTAATGAGCTAAGTGTAGGTGAAATAGTGACAAGAGAGTGGAAATAATTTTGGTGGAGGTGGCAGATTATGGTGGGTTGAATCCCATAAGAAAAGAAAAAAGAAGGAAGGTGTATACAGATTTTGTAGAGGAAGACATGAGGAGTTCTAGGTGGATGTTGGAAAATGAGAAGGAAGAAAATATCAGAGTTGTGACAAGGTCACTTCTCAAACAACCCCGAGTGTCAGATGTAGGAGCATCCAATGTTGTAGGAGCAATCTCACATCACCCAAAAAATGACTATTTTATTTATTTTAATTGTGGTTTTGTAGACTTTAATAAATCAAAGGCATTCATGAAATTAGAAATTATTTACTGAGGGTCAATAATTATATATTCCCAATAGGAAGTAATTAATTGTTTATTGGTAGGAAGTTATAGAGATATTGTTACTGGTCAAAGCATCTTGAAAATGTTAAATGAGGTTAATTGGTGAATTTGGGTGTCCAACTTTGATAGAGCTATACTTAAATTTTTATGACAATTTTCATAAGGTGTAACAACATCTACGACAACCCAGATGATAGGAATTATTAACGTGTAAGTCGACTTACATGATTCTAGGATCCCATATTGGAAAATTACTTATGAAAGCTTATGCCAATGTGTAATAGACTATTTTTAGAATGTAATTGATATTCCAAAGATTGAGGTTATGGCATTTGGCTGAAATTAGGTGCCACATTTCCTGGAAATGTATTTCTCTATATATCTGGTGTTT
The DNA here is from genome assembly GCA_027924645.1 of Cunninghamia lanceolata. NCBI lineage: Eukaryota > Viridiplantae > Streptophyta > Pinopsida > Cupressales > Cupressaceae > Cunninghamia > Cunninghamia lanceolata. The sequence continues at coordinate 29,618,112 of BSBN01000809.1, read as the reverse complement.
AAGCTATATTTGGAGGAGGTAGAATGGAGCAAATTGGTGGATATTATTATAGGTACAAAAATATTTGGGGTTTGAATACCCAAGAGGAGGGTTGAATAGTTGGATGAGCATCATTAGAGTTCATGTGTAGGTCATGGTCATGCAAGATTAGAACGTGTGAATAAAATATCAAATGAAAGGTCTAGAAATTGCATTTTTGGCTTTGAAATGAAGATTTCAATCTATAGATTTTATTATTGTTTCTACAGAATTTAGCCTCATCATCTCAAGACTCTGAGAGCCTAATTTCCTATTGTTTATTAGACCATATTTCTATAACACGAGTTCACTTTACCCTTGAGGGATAAATTTTAGATTTGTAGCCTTTTGAAGGCAATTTCTTGAAGAATTGTGAAGTAGTTTTCTATTTGAGGAATGAATTTTTTTTCATGATGCATTGTTCACATTTGTGTTTGTTCTCAAATATGCATACACTGAATCCTAAAGGTTTTCCACTTCTTATGCTTAGATTTTCAGAAGAGACTTGGCCAATAGAGTAGGAGATCAGTTTCACTTATCTTCCCTACACTTCAAGTTTTGCGGCACCTACAGGGGTATTCCCTTATTCACAATCAATAGATTTATCTTTTCAATACCAAGTAGAATGTTCTCATGTATGCACCAAGACTTTCAATATCAATCCTAGACTGACAATGTTCTTGGATTATCTTCCCTATTCAAAATATGAGAACATGCACTAAAGACCTAAACTACAAACAAAACTAAAAGTAAATTACTTTAAATGACTTATTAGTAAATTTTATGAATCTTTGGGCGAGAAAAACACTAGACTGGTGTGTTATAGGAGATAACAGAGTCAAAACCCTTATTGCAAATGTTTCCTCTATGACAAAAAACTTCAAATTTAGAGGGCACACATATCAATGACTTACAATGATACTCCCAAGTTCTTCTTCAATAATCCCTAATGTAGGACATTACCTCCTATGTTTTGATCAAAGCATATTTAATCCAAACCTTGATTAGAAGAAGAAAATAAAAACATTAGATACAAAAAATGTACATAGGTAAAATCTAGAACCCTTGATTCATTCATTTACAAAAGCAATATATACATTAAAGGAGACAATTGTAGGAAACACACATATATAGTGTTACTCATTTATTTCAATCTGAAATGAGGAAATGTCATATATAAACCATATTGAGTTACAAAGTAGGGCTTGCTCATGCTACCCTAAATTCAACCACTTCCTCTTAAAGAGAGTTTCTTCCCAAAACATAGACAACTTGTGTCTAAAGCCTAGAAAATTATTCTGTAGATCCTCTTCCCCCTTTTATTGCTCCTATGAATATATATCTATCTATATATCTCTATCTATATATGTTACAATTGTACAAGGCCCTTTATAAAGGTAATTTCCTATGTCAGCTAGAAATCCCATCCCAAATTTACATTTAATAATTGTGCTTGGTGGTTTTACATTCCTTCTTTTGATTGGAAAAGCATGAAACCAAATCTCTTTTCCAATGAACCAAGGTTGATGCCATTCCTTCAACTATATTTTTGGCTTTAAGAACATGCCATGGAAGATTGTAGAATTCTCTGGCAAGACTTCCATCAATTTATCCTAAACTTAGATAATAGGCTGTTGGAAAGGCAACATGAATTCCCATCTTTCAATCTCCAATTACCAAATACCATATGTCTAGGAGATATTGAGAGAACCACAAGCAATTGGAGCATAGGATAATTAAATCCCATCCCTATCTCCATGGTGACTTCATTGAATCTATCAACATAACCTTTCTTCTTCATCTTCAATCAGGTAATCTAGGCATGACACCCCTCCTCAGTTGGTGTCCTTGATGAAATTCATCAAATGGAGGTAGGGGGAGAGGGATGAATGATGCCTCTCTGCCTAAACACCCAAATTCTAGATCCATCTAGGGTCATTATGATTTTACCCAATCGACAGACTCTCAGGAACTAGTTGCACGTAGTTGGAGTTTCTGACCAAACTTTGACTTTCCCCACAAGAATGAATTCATTTAGATATGGTTCTAGTAAAGTAGAAAGATTACCAAAGATAGAAAGTCTTAATTTTTTCAATACCCCCTATTCCTAGTCTTAAATCCAGCCCATTCCTTAATTTGGAAAGAGCAAGTCTGCAACCAAGAGAATAGAGGTATACCACTTCGAGAAATATTTAGGGAAAGACAAGGGGGAAATCTCTACTTAAGATCCATGATGAATAACTAATATAGACAATTGACAAAAAGGCATCTATCTATAACAAGAATGCAATGAGGCGTATTATCCAAATGATCTCCACTTCTAAATAATTTGCATGATTCTATTTTAGGTACTTGTAGATCTTGTTGTTTGGGGTAAAATTGGGTTTGTTTAATGTTTTAGTTGTTAGATGTTTGAATCCTCCTTTCACCCTTAACATTCAAGGACCTAGGGTCAAGTGGCAATGCACTATCATACCCTAGGTCATTGTGATGATGTAGGGAAACCTGGATTAGGGTGTTTAATTATCAATTTTCCTTATCTTATGCTCAATTGACCATTAAAACCCTAATTATAAAAATATGGCAATAAACTGATGAATAACAGAAAAAACTCTTGCTAAGAGATGTGAAATGACAAATCACAGAGTACCTATTTTTAGGGTTCTGAGGCGGAAAAGTTAGGGACAAAAGAGCGGGTGCCCAAGTCCAATGCCTTGCTTTTTGTCCAGATCTAAGAACTCGGTTTGTGACTCTTTCCTACTATTCCAGAGATTTTCCCGTCATGGAAATTGGAGGACTAATGAGTGGGTACCCAAGTCTAGGGGGTAAATTTTCCTTCTGTTCTACAATTTTGACACTCCAAGATGTCTTCCTACAACTTCACTTTGTCCAGCTCCTCAACCTATAACCTGCAACCATGAAAACTTTGGGAGGGGGTTGTGGTGTTTAGAGGCTTACCTCAGTCAAGCCCTAGAGGACACTTAAGTCTCTAAACACCTTTGATAGATAGAGAGTACATGGTTAGGGAGGTAGAGGCAAAAACCAAATGAATAATTGATCACAAACACAATATAGTGTCACCTTGTAGTGAAGATCTCATGGGAGGAAGATGCTCTTCATTCCATGATGAAATGGATTCTCAAATCTACAAACACAAACACATAAACCACACAAATCTGCTCTTGCAACACAATGAAAGCCTTGAATCACCTTTAGGATGAGAAAATCACATGAACATAATCTAGTTTCTAAATGAATGCCTAAACATGCTTTTAGATGCAACTACAAACACTCCTACCAAGATTTCATAAATTCAAACTTACCCTGTCGGCATGGGGACCAAATAACGGTCATAAACTGACACTTAAAATTTGGGTCTGACCTAAAATAGGGCAGGACTAGGGCATGGGCGCCCAAGTCCTCCCCCCTATTTTGGGTAGGGTTAAGCTCAAGGGGTCCTCCTAGGTCCCATTTATCATGTTACCTAGGGCTCATTCCATCAAGATACCAAATTATGAAGTAAGATGTCCTAAATGCATGTAAAAGACCCGAGAGCTAAACCTAAAGAGGGAAAAGCCCCCAAGGGGACATTTTTTGACGTTACATTTATCCCCCACTTTAATGTATGTATAAATGCAAGGCAAATACATGCATTAAAGTATGGTCACAAACACAACAAACACACCAAGCACGGAGAAGACACGCCAATCACATAGAAGACAGTAACAGGTATGCAAAACACATAGAAGACATTTATAGTCACGCAGAACACGAAGAAGATAGTAAATGCAAAGAAGACACATTAATGCATGGAAGACATGCATGATTTCTTTTCTTTTCTTTTTCTCATATATATGAAATGCAGATGCAAGTACTGGAAAGTAAACAAACCTCCCAAAATGCAGGATGCACTCATTGCGCAAGTCTTTATACTGCATATATGGGACAACACACATGCAAGACATGCAAAACCTCCCAAAATGTAGGATGCACTCATTACATAGGTGTTTAGACTGCATATGGGGCAACAAACATGCCAAACAAAGAAAACAAACACACACACTTGAAGACACAGAGAAAACATGGGAGACAAGAGATGGAGTGTACCTATTTCTAGGTCCAACACCATCTCAGGCACATTACAGGCACACACTGATGATTAGGCTTCACCACAACAATCATCGAAGACATGCTTAAGGGTTGAGTTAGTCACAGAACCACATCCCACCTCCGCAGAGAACTTTTGAAAATGATAGAATGATGCAATCTGCTCTGAGAAATACACCATTCCCACCTCCATAAGGGCCTTAAGATAAAAATGATATATGTGATATCCCACCTCCACAGAGGGCTTACATGATTGATTGATTGATTACAAACAAACTCAAGATGCAAGATGCACTCATCGTCCAAGTCCTTAAACTGCATCTGAGGACAAACACATTGCTAACATCTACAATAGACATCTTACCTTATATATGCCCCCACCTTAAGATGGTTGATATCATGTATCGATATCAAGCATGTTAAGGTAGGAAGAAAACACACAAGGGAACATAATCTCTCACAAAGCCCATGGCCCCCGGAGGTGACATGTATTTTACGATCACCAAATGTTCCCACAAACACATCCCTACAAGAAACATGTTAGTTTCTACAAAATCATGATAAACAACAACATCAATGCATATGATTAACCACACAAAGAGCCAAGGTTATATAATGAATTCAGATTTTGAGGATAACCATGGGGCTATATCATGAAGCTATCCAAATCGAGTACCACCAAGGCTAGATTCAAAGACAAAAAAAGGTGCACAGAGTAGAAGTATTGTTAAGGTTTAGAAATGAGATGAAAACATCATGAAAATCACTATGTGGAAAGCACGAGTACTTCCACTAGCCAAGCATCAGGTAAGATATACAACCCCATCATCATATTAGAAACTAAGTCCAATTTTTTATTTCTCACAAAAGGGACCCTAGGTCCGCATCGGTATAAATATTTTTCATCATTCGCCCACTATATTGAAACACTAGAGGAAGAGAAACAATAAATAAGAGAGATGAAACAAGTGTCTTAGGGATAGTCACATAGGAGGGTGCCCCCAAGTCACCAACCGCAATGCTATGTCTGTAAGACACAACACACAACAATGAAATCAAAGAGAGGCAATTTAGAAGAATGATGATACAAATAAAAGAAAGTCACAACAGAGGCAGTCTCCTGGTATCCTGGACCTTACGGGAGAATCTGATGTCATCCCAGGAGGCCTAGACAACACATAACACATCACCGGAGAAGCACATCATGAGAGAGATAAAGGGTTAGAGATATTACCTATGGGGCCCTGCTGGGCTAGTTGTTATCATAAATCTTGATCTTGATCTTAATGATTAAGGTGTTATCACTTCTTCTCTCTTCCGTATGTTCATGAGTTTGCAAGGGTAATCGTGTAGGAAAGGTTTCTCTTAATGATGGTTGAGAGGGGATGTTGCCATTGTCTGTGTCATCTATAGGAGCATTTGAATGCCATTTAAATGAGCTTGTGGAGGCATCCAAAAGATACCCATTTCAGTCCCTATATAGGGTGTTGAAATGGATTGAGTCAGAGGGATAGATTTTTCTTCCATAGCATGTAGGATTTCATTGCTTTCCAAAGTATGTGATGGTTCATGATCTATTTTCTTGTTTAGAATGTAATTGAGAAGTTCTTGAACATCAAGTGGCAAATTATCATTAGATTTAAGCAAATGGTCACAAAGAGAATTTGTGTCATCTAAAGATTCATCCTGATTAGGGAGAGCGGGAAGGGATGGTAGAGTAGTGTGGATAAATGTATCAATGATATCTTTTTCTTGTACCAATATATCCTCACCGAGTGGAATTATGTTGGGACAAGTTTGTTTGATAGATCACCCATTGGTATTTCATTCTCATAAGTCTCAGAAAGGATTTGTATTATATCATCATGAAACAAAGGGAGAGTGGGAGTAAAGTTGCCACCACTACTTTCCCCATGATTGTTTTCAGCTATACAACTTTTGAGATTCTCTATGATTGAAGGAAAAACATCCACAGTCTCAAGAAAGTTATCAAAATGGGCTATTGATCGAAGAATATCACATGTAGCACTATTGGTTATATCAATGCCATAGATGTATGCGATTTGATGCAAGAATTGAGGATATTTGTTGATGAATTTGCAAAAATTATCAGAGTTCACAATGTACTCATATAAGTCTTCTAAATATGTACCCGTAGGAGAATCCATGAATGCAAAATATATGCAAAAATGCTTGATTTTTGTAGTTTTTTCAATGCAATTAAGTGAAACAAAGGGTGTTGTAAGGATTTTGATTAGGGGAAAAGAATTATGTCTGATATCAATCCAAAACATCAATAATATCCTTCACAACACACTCTTGATGTAAATCTAAGATGATGCCAAGTCAAAATATAGTGAAATATGTCAAAATAGGCACTTTTTTTCCACCAAATCTTGATGCAAAAGAACATGACAAAGGGTGTTGTGAGGAAAATTATGATGGACAAAAAAGTATATCAGTAATCACTTAATGACAAGATATCCATCACAACATGCTTTTAGTACCACTTAAGGTCAAACCCTAGTGAAAATATAGCAAAAATAGGCTATTTTTCATGTTTTTTAACTCCAAGACCTAGAGAAAGGGGTGTTGTAATAAATTTTAGGAGGTACAGAAAATAAAAACAATTATATTAGTCACCCCAATCCATAAAATTTGTCACAACACACTTTGAGTGCAAACAAGGCCAAACCCTAGGGCAAAAATAGTAAAAATGTGTAGTTTTTCACTGAATTTTTAATACAAGAGCCCATTAAAAAGGTGTTGTGAATATTTTTAGGAGAGGCAGGAAATTATTACCCTAATAACATCTAATTAATGCAAAAATACCCTTCACAACATGCCTATGGTGTAAATTTAGAGAGTCGATAAGGCTAAATCTAGTGAAAATTGATGTTTTTCAAGCCCTAGGTTTGAGATCTTGACACAAAATGTTATGTGATTTCTTTGAGGTCTTATTTATGATGAAAATTAAATACTCTTAGATATAAAAATAAATTTTGAGCTTTAATATGCAAAATACCATTGCAAATCTAATGAAAATGCATGAAAATTGCTATTTTTTTGTTGAAATTTTCTATGTAAAAATGCAAATATTTTAAATCTAAATACAAATTTACACTAAAAAGAAAGACTACAACCAAATTATAATTTGAATGAGCCTCTAAAATCAGTAGAAAAATCTGAAAGAAGATTTTGCCGACTAATCCTAGATTTTGGAATTAGTAGGTTATATGAAAATTGTCAAAACTTCTACAAAACCCTAGCAAATTAATGATGCAAATGTAATGCAAATTATTGAATTTTTTTATTTTTCTGTAGTTTATATTAGATCTCATGCAAAAATCATGAATTATGGAAATTTAGAAAGAATTGATACAAATTAGTAAGCCTAACAATGCAATTTTTTTGAATTTTTCAAAATTTTCTATCTTTTTGAATTTTTATCAATGCAATAAAATAAATGACTATATGAATCAATGAAATCAATCCAAATATGAAGACAAAAAATCAATAAGTTACAATTAAGTCCACAAACATGGGTTCACCAAAATGTTTGGGGTAAAATTGGATTTGTTTTATGTTTTAGTTGTTAGATGTTTGAATCCTCCTTTCACTCTTAACATTCATGGACCTAGGGTCGAGTGGCAATGCACTATCATACCCTAGGTCATTGTGATGATGTAGGGAAACTTGGATTAGGGTGTTTAATTATCAATTTTCATCGTCTTATTCTTAATTGACCATTCAAACCCTAATTATGCAAATAGGACAATAAACTGATGAATAATAAAAGAAGTTCTTGCAGAGAGATGTAAAATTCCAAATCATAGAGTACTTGTTTTTAGGGTTCCAAGGTAGAAAAGTTAGGGAAAAAAGAGCAAGCATCCAAGTCTAATGCCCTACTTTTTGTCTGGATCTGAGAATGTAGTCTGCAACTCTTTCTTGTTGTTCCAGAGATTTTTCTGTCATGGAATTTGGAGGACTAATGAGTAGACGCCTAAGTCCAAGGGGCAAATTTCCTTCTGTTCTACAATTTTGACACTCCAAGATGTCTTCCTACAACTTCACCTTGTCCAGCTCCTCAACCTATAACCTGCAACTATGAAAACTTTGGGAGGGGGTTGTGGTATTTAGAGGCTTGCCTCAGTCAAGCCCCGGATGACACTTAAGTCTCTGAACACCTTTGTCAAATAGAGAGTACATGCCTAGGGAGGCAGAGGCAAAAACCAAATGAATAATTGATCACAAACACAATATAATGTCACCTTGTAGTGAAGATCTCATGGGAGGAAGATGCTCTTCATTCCATGATGAAATGGATGCTCAAATCTACAAACACAAACACATAAACCACACAAATCTGCTCTTGCAACACAATGAAAGCCTTGAATGACCTTTAGAATGCCAAAATCATATGAACATAATCTAGTTTCTAAAGGAATACCTAAACATACTTTTGTATCCAACTACAAACACTCCCGCCAAGATTTTGTAAATTCAAACTTACTGTGTCGGCATAGGGACCAAATAATGGTCATGAACTGACACTTAAAATTTGGGCTTGACCTAAAATAGGGCAAGACTAGGGCATGGGCACCCAAGTCCTCCCCCTATTTTTGGTAGGGTTAAGTTCAAGGGGTCCTCCTAGGTCCCATTTATCATGTTACCTAGGGCTCATTCCATTGAGATGCCAAATTATGAAGTAAGATGTCCTAAATGCATGTAAAAGACCTAGGAGCTAAACCTAAAGAGGGAAAAGCCCCAAGGGGACATTTTCTGATATTACACTTGCACACTTCAATTACTACTAGAAATTCTCAAAAATCACATCACAACCACCAAAGCAAAGAATAACGGCCTGAGATAATTATATTTCCCACAAACAATAGTGTTATGTCATAAAATGTCCCCCTAGGACTTTTACCTCCTAAGTTTAGCTCCCATGTCCCTTGTTTTGCATCTTGCATTTTCATTTTAACTCTCGGAAGAAAATGGCAAAAAACCCATGTTAAATGGGGCTTGAGGGACATTGTTGAGCTTAAACCTATCCTAAAATAGGACCTGCGGGCTTGGGAACTCGCACCTTAGTCCTGCCCCATTTTAGGTAGGTCTCAAATTTGAATGTGAGTTATGTGACCGTTAGAAGGTTCCGTTGCCGACATCTTAAGTTTGAATTACAAAATTTAGCAGCAATGCATATATAAGCATGTGTAGGGTTTCATTTGTAAACTAGAAGATGATTATGAACTTTGGAGAACTTATGATTTTAGAGCATTCAAGATATTCATTGTTGCAGAGCAGAATATTGTGGTTGTGTTTGTGATTGCAAATTTAGCTTGATGCAACAACACCCATGTGATTTTGGTTTCTCATTATTTTCATTTTGTGTCTCTCTTATGTAATAAGGTCCTTTTGAATCATCTTTATGTTTTTAAGGGTAGAGATGAGGTCTTAGGAGGATAGGTGTGGTCAAGTTGTCAAAATTGTAAAAAAAGGTGCAAATTGTGGAATATGAAGAGTCAAAAGTTGTAAAAGATGGATTTGAACTGTTGTAACTTTAAAAATGTAGTTTAGAATAGTTGGGAAGTGGTGGAGAATGTTTTGTGTGGTCAAGGCAAGGGTTGGAAGTCACAATTTTGAAGTTTAAGCAATAAAATTCCTTTGTTTTCTACAAATCTAAATGTCACATCACTGTTCTTTGATGTAGTACTATACAGTATAGAATTTTAATGATTTTCACATGATTGGGTGTGATAGAGGATTGATTTATCTTTCCTTTTCAATTTCTTTGGTTGGATTTTGTTAAGGTTTATGCAAGTTATGATCAAATTGGTGATTGCCACTTCTAGATTTTTTTGTAACTAGCCTGTTGTAGCACGTGGTACGAATTTAATATTCCATATCTTGATATTAGACCAATTGGGATTGAAATACATGTCAATGTAACTTCTAATGCACTTGGTCTCATCAATATTTGTTGAGTTTGGAGAGAGATATTACAATTTTGGCAAAAATAGTCCAAAACTGTCATAAACCCTAGACAGGGTAACTACTGACTTTCAAAATATGATTTCTCATGGTTTCCATGGTAGAGAATTCTAAAATTTTGTGTGGGAGTCTGAAATATTGTATATTACCATGTTTCAAAGTTGCAGTGTTCCATATTGAGGTTTGCATGTGTTTTGATGATGCCCTAGGTCTGATTTTTTCATGTTTTAGGCTTAATTGGCAAAAGGACAGTCCATCTTTAAAGGATTTTGTACAAAGTAACCTACCTTGATTTTGAGATATGTTTTATAAATCCCAAATGGGTATCTAGAACTATGTTTACATTTTGGAGATCATGCTTGCACTGAAAGTTATGGCCAAAAAACCCAATTTGCTTCCCCCATGTTTTAGGCTCTAAAGATTGAAGGCTTGTCAGGAAAAACCCACTAGGTTGTGTTCTAGGATTGCAAAGTTTTTTTTATTGAGTTAGTGTTGAATTCATCCACCCTACTCTACATCAAATTGGTATCAAAGCCTGAAGATCTGGGTAAGATAAGTTTTGGAGTTTATGTATTGTCTTTTTGCAGGTTGAAGGAAGAACATGGATGCCAAAAGACTAGATAGTGAGGGAAAAGATGGAAACCTAGGTGAGGTATCATGAATACAAGAAGAAGCAAGGTGAAAGAGACTTGTTTGAGAAAAAAAAATGGACATGTTGAGGAAAATAGTTCATGGAGACTTGCAAAGTGAGGAGGTACCAAGCAAGAAATGAAAGAAATGACAAGAGAAAAGTGAGATGAAGAAGAAGGATGGGAAGGTAAAATAAATTAATATTGAGTAAGAGATAATAGACTTGAGGCAAGCCTAGGAACAAATAGAAAAAGAATGAGAATGAATGCAAGAAAGAATGGAACTTGAGATGCAATAGTTGCTTGAGAGAGCAAACCAAGAACAAGGTTGGCATTTACCAATAAAGAAAAAGGTTACGTGGCCTATCAAGAAGATCATTTAGAGGAGAAGGTAAGAGGGGATAGTAGAACTAGACCTTAAAGAATCTTTGTTGATGAAGGAAGAGCAAAAGCCATCTAAAATAGAGGAAAAGGTAAGTAATGCAATGGTAAGCAAACCTAGGACTATTTTGACATTAACAAGCATTGAAGAGTTGCCTTGGGAAGTTAAAAATGTAGTTGAGAGGTTCGACTACAAACAAAATGATCTATTTTTTATTTTGCAAACTGAAATAAACATAGCAAAGGAAAGGTCTATTGATTGTGCAGACTTCAAGGAGAAAGCAACATGGGATATGGTAGGTTTGGGTGATAGGAGTTGTAGTGTTGATTTTCAATCCATACTTTCTTGGCAAGTATTTCAAAAGGGGCTATTGAAATATAAGGTAGTGAAACTAATTTTCTTGTTGAGATTGCAAACTCAATGGGTGAGAAACCTAAAGTTAAATTGAAACAAGCCATGGAGGGAGAGCAGGGTGCTATTGAAATGCATGCAATCTATCATGAAGAAAGGAAGGAATCGCAGGTTGGAGATGGCAAATGTAGGCAAGGAGCAGATGTTACTATGTTGAGAAGGTCACCAAAATAGTGTGAGAAGTAGGGTAATCAAGGTTGTTATCTATTTTGTACCAAGTTCTCAGCAATTGTTTATTTTGCCAAGTTCACCTGCCTATGCCACATGTTCATGAAACCTCAAGTGAAGATGAAGCCACTATGGAACTATTTCAAAGGAGGTTAGATGCAAATAAAGCAAGGGATTTCAGACTTGATTCTCAAGTTGCTACCTTCTATTCAAGCGGAGCTTGAATCTTTTCTTTGCCTGGGAGTATGGTGCAAGAGCACCCATGTGATTTTGGTTTTTCATTGTTTTGGTTTTGTGTCTCTCTTATGTAATAAGGTCCATTTGGAACATCTTCATGTTTGTAAGGGTCTAGATGAGGTCTTAGGAGGATAGGTGTGGTCAAGTTGTCAAAAATGTAAAAGTTGCTATATGCGGTAAAAGTTGTCAATATTGTCAAAAAAAGTTGCAAATTGTGGAATATGAAGAGTCAAAAGTTGTAGAAGATTGATTTGAATAGTTGTAAGTTAAAAAATGTAGTTGAGAATAGTCAAGAAGTGGTGGAGAATGTTTTGTGTGGTCGAGGGAAGGGTTGGAAGTCACAATTTTGAAGTTTAAGCAATAAATTCCTTTGTTTTTTGTAAATCTAAACGTTGTATCACTGTTCTTTGATGTAGTATGGTACTGTACAAAGTTTTCATTATCTACACATGATTGGGTGTGATACAAGATTGAGTTATCTTTCATTTTCAATTGGTTTGGTTGATTTTCGTTAAGTTTTATGTAAGTTATGATCAAATTGGTGACTGCCACTTCTAGATTTTTTCTATAACTGGCATTTTGCAGCAAATGGTATGGATTTGATATTTGATATATTGATCTTAGACCAATTGGGATGGAAAGCCATGTGAATCTATTTCCTAACCCACTTGGTTTCATCAATTTTTGTTGAGTTTGGAGAGAGATATTCCAATTTTGGCAAAAATAGTCCAAAACTATCATAAACCCTAGGCCGGGTAACTAGTGACTTTCAAAATATGATTTCTCATGGTTTCCATGGGGGAGAATTCTAAATTTTTGTGTGGGATTCTAAAATGTTGTATATTACAATTCTCCAAAGTTGCAGGGTTCCATATTGAGGTTTGTACGTGTTTTGATGATGCCCCAGGTCTGATTTTTCATGTTTTAGGCTTAATTGGTAGAAGGATAGTCCATCTTTGAAGGATTCTATACAAAGTAACCTACCTTGATTTTGAGATATGATGCATAAAGCCCAAATGGCTATCTAGAACTGTGTTTACATTTTGTAGATCATGTCTGCACTAAACGTTATGGCCAAAAAACCCAATTTGCTGCCCCCATGTTTTAGGCTTTAAAGATTGAAGGCTTGTGAGGAAAAACCCACCAAGTTATGTTCGAGGATTGCAAAGTTTGTTTCATTGTGTTAGTATTGAATTCATCCACCCTTCCCTGCATCATAACTTCATCTTCTCATGTGTTGAAGGATTTCCATCTACATGCGAGCTACACCTCCAAGGTGAAATCTATTTGTGTTTGAATCATTTATCAATTTATTTTTGCCTCTATCCCACAGGGACACACAATCTCTATATAATAACGGTGTTTGGAAGACTTGAATGTGGTTCTAGGTTTTAATAGAGGCAAGCTCCTAAACACCACAACCCCTAACCACACTAATTGTGATTGTAGGTGACAAGTGTCATATCTGACAGAGTGGAGTTTCAGGGAGCAGTATCAGAGTGTGTGGATTCTAGATCCCTAAAGAAAGGCATTGCTTGGACTTGGATGCTAGGGGTAGTGTCCTCTGAGATTACAAACACATGAATATCCATGACAGTGGTAATCAACATTGAAAGAAGTCCTAACATCCTGAAGAATAGCCTGCCTTGGACTTGGGCACCCTCCACCAGTGTCCTTTGCATAACCCATCACAGAATAGACATGACAATGATCATCAGTGCCGGAAGGAGTCATGAATCCCCTGAAGAAAACATTGCATTAGACTTGGGCACTAGCTCCAGTGTCCTTGAATATTTTGCATCACGTACCTCAAAAAATGGTCAGTAACTAATCTCTTTCTACTGTCTTGATCTACATGCATTTGTTGTGATTTAACAGTTTGTTTACAATTTTGCATAATCAGGGTTTTAAGCATATTTGAGCATTAAATTTATACATTAATTGATAATTTCTAAACTTCCACATCATTACAAGTGAAATCCTCTTGCAAAAGGTGTGATTCAACTCAGTTGAAATGTCCTTGAATTTTTGTAGGGAAAGGAGGATCTAACCATAAAACCCTCATTCACTCATTTCCCCTTTTTCCTACAAAACATTTTGGTGAATCTATGATTTATTTCAATTTTTTACCTTGCTAAGTGTTGTACTTTAGATTTACATTCATTCATTTAATTTTCATCTTATTGCATTTGAAAATTTACAAAAAAAAAAAAAATTAAAAATTTTAAAAAATTTGGAAAAAAATGGTGTTTTTAGCTTGCATTTGGACATAATTCAATTGGATTTCATTTAATTTCTAATATATTCATTAGATCTAATGTAAATTACATTAATTCTGTTGGAATCATTTGCCGTTGTGCCAAAAGCTCGAGCTATCAACGCTCGCTACAAATGCCAGACTTAACCCAGATCCACGGGAGATTGACTTCCATGTCACGAATCCCAAGGTCAGCGTTGAATGCCTCATTGACAAGGGGGAAGCTCACTGCCAACAATCCCCCCTCAACACAACCTAAGGGATTCAAACCCGTGACCCATGGCTCTAATACCAATTGTTGGAATCATTTGTCGTTGCGCCAAAAGCTCAAGCTATCAACGCTCGCTACAAATGCCAGACTTATCACAGATCCATGGGAGGCTCATTGCCATGTCATGAATCTTGAGTACAGTGTTGAATGTCTCACTGACAAGGGGGCAGCTCACTGCCAACAAATTCATCTTGTTATAATCATTGGCATCACATTTTCATGCTTAATTTGCTTGAAATTGGGTATTTTTCATAAAACCAAGTCTATGCATTAGTTAGGGTTTGTAGTTAAAATCTTGTTTCATATTTTATTACTCTTTTAAACACTCTTTTAAGACTAATTTCTAATTGTAGTGTTCCATTATAGTGTCTTTTTACAAAACATTCATGCCTTAGTTTCACAATTTGGGTTTAAAAACCTTGCATTTTCACTAAATTTTGCCTTGTCATCTATTTGGATTCGCATTATAGGTGTGTTGTGAATGATATTTATGCATTATTGGATTGATATTGAGCTTATTATTCACTTCCCCTCATAAATTTCATCACAACACTTATTCTTTTAGGCATTTGCATTGAAAAAGTGAAAAATCAAGATTTTTAGATCTAAAACATATCTTGTTCCTTGGGATTGTTTTATTAGTTTGTGCACTAAGTGTTGTATGCTTTTGCATAAGTCTTATAACCCACTACCCTAATAGAAACATCCCTATAATGAGAAGCAGTAGATTAATGGGTTCTAGTGCTCCTGAAAGCAACAATATTCCTATTTGTAAAAATCCATTGAACACATTCTTTACAAAAGGAGAGACACAAATTTTGCAAGATATCATGCCTCCTACAACTATAATGGAAGAAAAAATATTTCATGATGTTGAGGACCCTATTGACATGATAACACATGTACCTAATGAGAAAATAAACAAACTTGATAAGGAACTAGTTGATTATCAAGCATTTATGGAAAATGAAACGATAGAAGACGAAGCTATATTTGAAATTCATAACATAAGAGAGTTACTAAAAGAAGGACAAAATGATGTTAATGCAATTCAAGGCCTAATGCATATAGTGCATCATAATGTTATGCTGGTGACTGAATATGCAAATGTTGTTAATAACATGCCATCACCATTTCATACGCAAGTATCGGCACCTATACCGATTATTGGAATGTCTACATTTAGATCAACAATTTTAACTACTAATGCAAATGCCTGTAGTAATGCTACCACTAGTATTGGTGTATCTAATGGAACTAATTCACAAAATTACAAAGCTGTGGGATTCAACTATCAAAATTTAGCACCTAAGGTGACTTCTTTTATGAATACTTATTCTCAACCACCTATTGTTACCACTCACAATCAATCTCATCAAAATTTCATGACCATAGCTTCTAATTCCCAAATCACATCTCCTAATGATGCCCTTTTAAACCATCTTTTGCAAGGAATGACCTCTTTACAACAAAAGGTGACGAGCTTGACTAATTCATCACAACCTAATATACCAACTTATCATGCTCATAATCTTCTATCTTATGCAATCTTGAGAACTCCTATGCCTGAGAGGTTTGAAACTCATTGCTTTAAAAAATATGGTGGAAAGGTGATCCTAATACTCATGTGGAAGCATTCACAGCTATGTGTAGTGATTTTTACTTTGAAGAGGACTTGTTAGCAAAATGTTTCCCGTGATCTCTTAAAGACACTGCTTAGAATGGTTTTTCTCTTTACCTCCGAACTCAATACACTCTTTTTCATAGCTAGTTGATCAATTCTTATAAATTGGACCTCAAGTTTCTGTGATTGACTTAGTTCATTTCAAACAAGGTCTGAAAGAGAAGTTAACTGAGTTTATTAGTCGGTATCAAGATCTTTATGTACATTTTCAATATCAGATGGAGGATGAAGATGTTCAAAAGGTATTCATTACAAATCTACAAGCTAACATCTGTGATAAGATTCTCTTGATGAATTATAACTCTTTTCAACATTTATGCACTACCCTTCGTGATTACTAACTTTTCTCTAGTTAGTATGAAAACTAAAACTCATCAGCTCAAGTTAGTCAACCCATGGATGGACCTTCACAAAACAACTTTAAATGGAATAATAAGAGTTTCATTAAGGTTAATGGACAAAATTCAAACAATTTTTCACAAGTGTTTGCTATCACTAATCTAAAGAGGACACCATTTCAGAATCGACAACAACAAAGATGATTCACTCTGATATCTGACTCCTTACATTCTATCATGAATCAAGTTGTGAGTAACAACCTCTAGAAGCTTCCTCTGATTAAACCATTGGATCCTACTAGAATGCAAGGACCTTACTTTGATGCTAATGCTTTTTGTCATTACCATCGGCAACAAGGGCATGACACTGAATGGTGTATGCATCTTAAACACGAAATAAAAGACCTCATTGACTTGAACGTTATATAGGTATCTGGTGTGAATGATAATGGCAATAAGTCAATTGCTCGTCCAAATTAGAATTTATAAATTTTTACTAATCGTTTTCCTATGTACAATGACAATAATATGGTAGAACAAAATACAGTAGAAGTAGAAGATGACTATCTTGAGTATGATGAATAATTGGTATGACAGAAGTTGATAAGGAAAAGTTTGATAACTCATCTCGTCCATGAAGAAATAGTATTTATGCTGAGGTTCCTCCTCTGTTATCCCTTCAAGGATTGAGAGATAACCAAAATGCATTGGAAAGACAAACAGAACAACAAAAACAAGACATTATGACAAAAGAAAAGATTGATAAAGTGCAAGATAGTCCTTCTCACTATGATAGATGAATTCAAAAATATAAGAAATTAAAGGATCAGAAAAGAATAAGATGATTATCATAAGTTGGAAATAATGGTGGTTCTCCACCTTGCAAGCAACAAAAGATTTCAAATTTACAAGGATTTGGAAAACAAGCACCATAGGAACAATATAATATGAACCATTTGAACTTCACACAAAACTTGATGCAACATCTTTCTAATATGCTCGCAAGTCACAAATTCTAGTATGGGCATATCAACATGTAAGTAGTTCTAATCCTTTACCTGTATGATGTGTTTTCCCTGTGATGTGTTATGTATTGGTTAGGCCTCCTAGGATGACCCTTGATACTCTTGTAAGGTCAAGGATACTGGGAGTCCGCCTTTGTTGTGACTATTCTTCTATCTTTCTCCTCTCCTCTATTTTCATTGTTGTGTGTTGTGTCTTATGGGCATAGCATTGCGGTTGGTGACTTGGGGGAACCCTTCTACATGACAACCTTAAGGCACTTGTTTCTCCTTTCTTGATTTATTGTTTACCTTCTTCTGGTGGTTCTATCTTGTCGGCAGATGAAAAAAAACAAAATCACTCCATGTGATATTTTAATCTTTTCTAATATTTCCTAACAAACTATAACAATATAGCTGCTCTGTACACTTTGTTTATCTTGGGTCTCACCTTGGTTGCATTCAATTCTGAGATCTCTTTAGTATAGCCCCACACTTATAGTTGGGTTTTGAATCCATAGTATAACCTTGGCTCTTGATGTGATTATGGTTATGCATTGCTTTATCATGTGATGTGGTTATTATCTTAGAGAAAGATTTCTAACCTCTCTTCTTGCAGGAAATTGTGTGTTTGTGGGAATATTCAGTGATCGTAAAGTACATGTCACCTTTGGGGGCATGGGCTTTGCATGACCTCTTGTTCCCTTGTGTGTTTTCTTTCTACTTTAACGTGCTTGATATCAATACATGGTATCAACCACCTTAAGGTGGGGGCATACAAAGGTAAGCTATCTAATGATTTTGGTACTAACGAAGCGTGTTTGTAAGACCTCTGTGGAGACAAGATGTTGTATCTCCGCATGAGTGCACATCTTTATTTTACATTACAATGATAAATCTATCTGCAGAGGTGGGATATCATGCATATCCTTTTATTTTAACCCCTCTATGGAGGCAGAATTGGTGTATGTCTTGAGCTAGTGCACATCCTTTTTATTTCAAAAGTCCTCCGAGTAGGCGGGGTTGGTGTATCCTTACTTAAGCATGTCTTTGGTGGTTGTTGTGGCATAAGCCCAACCATTAGGTGTGCCTATAATGTACCTAAGATGTTGGGGACTTAGCAATAAACTCCTTCCATCACCTTGTTTATTGTGTTTTAGACATATATGATGTGTTTGGCATGCTATACGACACTCATGTTTTCCTTATGCCTTCCATGTGTTTGTTCCCAAGTATAGTCCAAAGAGCATGGAGAAATGCCCCTCCTATGCTTTGGGGTTTGTATGGTGTGTTTGTTCCCAAGTATAGTCCAAAGACTGTGGTGAAATGACCCTCCTATGCTTTGGGATTTGTACGGTGTGTTTGTTATCAAGTGTAGTCTAAAGTTCTATGGCGATGAGTCCCTCCCTGCACTTTGAGTTTTCTATTGTGAGTCTTGCATCATGAACTTTAAAAAATACATCACTAATATTTTACATCATGAACTTTAAAAAATAGTCAGTAACTAACTTTGTCTACTATCTTGATCTATGAGCATTTGTCATGATTTATCATTTTGTTTACAATTTTGCATAATTAGGGTTTTAAGCATAGTTGAGCATTAAATTCATACATTAATTGATAATTTCTGAACTTCTGCATTGTTACAAGTTACACCCAACTTGTAGAAGAATCCTATTGCAAAAGGTGTGATCTAACCATAAAACCCCTATTCACTCATTCCCCCTTTTTCCTACAAAACAAATAGATGCCTAGTGCAATCACAAAAATATGTTTAGATATCAAGATTAGCTAAAGAAGCATACTAATTGTCAAATCACAACTCAACTAGATTGTCTGCATGTGAAAATTTGAATTTGAATTTGGGTTGATTAAAGCCACGCAGAATGAGATCAATGGTTATAAATGCAAGAAAATCCATTGGGATCATTGGAAATTCGCAATGCAATTAGAAGTCATTGTGTCTTGCATGCCTATACTATCTTCAGTCTATGTTTTGCATGCATGGTACTATCTTCGCTGTGTTTTGCATGTCTACATTGTGTTTTCTCTAATGTCTACCTGAGACTAGGGGCTAGAAATAGTTCCTCAATCCTTGTGTATGCATTAGATTTAAGTGCCTTGCATGTTTGCTATGTTTTGACCATACTTTAATGCATATATGGGTCTAGAATTCATTCTTACATTAAAGTGGGGGCTAAATGTTATGTTGTAAAATGTCCCCTAGGACTTTTACCTCCTAAGTTTAGCTCTCAGGTTAGGGCAGGGTTGTTTAGCGTCTTGCAAGTTCATTTTAACTCCCAAAAGGAAATGGCCTAAAACCCATGTCAAATGGGGCTTGAGGGACATTGTTGAGCTTGTCAATCCCCTAAAATAGGACTTGGGGACTTGGGCACTCATGCCCTAGTTTGCCCTATTTTAGGCAGCTCCTAAATTTCAATGTCGATTATGTGACCGTTAGAAGGTTCTATTTCTGATATCTTAAGTTTTAATTATGAAATTTAAAGTGAGAATGCATATATAAGCATGTGTAGGGTTTCATTTGTAAATTAGGAGATGATTATGAACTTTGGTGAACTTATGATTTTAGAGCATTCAGGATATTCATTGTTGCAGAGTATAATATTATGGTTGTGTTTGTGATTGTAGATTTAGCTTCATCTTCTCATGTGTTGAAGTATTTTCATCTACATGCGAGTTACACCTCCAAGGTGATATCTATTTGTGTTTGAATCATTTATCAATTTGTATTTGCCTCTATCCCCCAAGGATACACACTCTCTATCTAAAAATGGTGTTTGGAAGACTTGAATGTCATTCTGAGGCTTGCCTAAGGCAATCTCCTAAACACCACAACCCTCAACAACACTCCTTGTGATTATAGGTGATAGGTGTTATATCTGATAGAGTGGAGTTTTAGGGATCAGTATCAGAGTGTGTGGATTCCAAATCCTTGAAGAAAGGCATTGCTTGGACTTGGGAACTAGGGGCAGTGTCCTCTGAAATTACAAACATAGGAATCTTCATGACAATGATAGTCAGCATTGGGAGAAGTCTTGACATCTCAAAGAATAGCCTACCTTGGACTTGGGAACCCTACACTAATGTCCTATGCATATCCCATCACAGAACATAAAGGATAGTGATCATCAATGCCGGAAGGAGTCCTGAATCCCCTGAAGAAAACACTGCATTGGACTTGGGTGCTAGCTCCAATGTCCTTGAATATTCTGCATCACAAACTTTAAAAAATGGTCAGTAACTAATCTTTGTCTACTATCTTGATCTATGAGCATTTGTTGTGATTTATCAGTTTGTTTACGATTTTGCATAATTAGGGTTTTAAGCATATTTGAGCATTAAATTCATACATTAATTGATAATTTCTAAACTTTCGCATTGTTACAAGTGATACCCAACTTGTAGAAGAATCCTATTGCAAAAGTTGTGATTTGACTCAGTTGAAATGTCCTTGAATGTTCGTAGGGAAAGGAGGATCTAACCATAAAACCCCTATTCACTCATTCCCCCTTTTTTCTACAAAATAAATAAATGTTTAGTGTAATCACAAAAATATGTTTAGAGATCAAGATTAGCTGAAGAAGCATACTAATTGTCAAATCACAACTCAACCAGACTATCTACGTGTGAAAATCTAAATTTGAATTTGGGTTGTTGATTGAAGCCACGTCAGAATGAGATCAATGGTCATAAGTGCAAGAAAATCGATTGGGATCATTGGAAAGTCACCATGCAATTAGAAGACACCAATAAAGCATGTTTCTAGATTTGGTAAGCCACATGTCACCTCATTGCACTGTCACAAGCCTAGGAGAGACTCACACTATTACTTCTTCGCTTGCACTAGGCACCAACTTCATTCTTCTTGAGAATAGGTCCCACCAACTTCTAGAAATAGCATGGCAATAGCACAAGGAACATCCCTTTGCATCTTCCCACAACACGCTCTCACGATCAATCAAGGAGCAAACACATAGTAGACAACTCAACAGAAAACACTTCGGACCCACCAGCTGAAGATCAACATGCATCACACCAACACATACCCAATAAATCTACCATTTATGATACATGTGATTCCACAATGACCTTGAACCCATCCTCTTAGGTGGACTTAGTAATTAAATAAGAAAACTAGTTAATTGAGCTCATGGGGGTCAGTGGTGAATGAAGCTAAGGATATTATGCCCTCACTTATGACTATGGTGACTGCCTATTACAAGTCAATAGAAAATTAAAACACATACCCACAAAGGCTCAAGGGTTTATGGTTTTATCTTTGCACATTCAATCTTAATTCTTCAAAGAAAATTATAGAAGGGTCCACCAATTTGTTCAAGGATTTTAATTTCTTATTGTGAGTGTGTTGGGTGGAGTACAACCTCATCACAAACTTATCATGAGGGTATTCAAGAATTTTATTTTTACATCATGAGTCAACAACTTTCTCTTTCTATTCCTATTACTAGTGTCCATATGTCCATCTCTTCACATATGACCACTAGTGCTACACAACATGGTCAGGTGAATCCTTGTTCTTCTAGAATGGAACTAGTGTTCTCATTGAACTTGTATTCATGGTGAATGTGGTTACAAAGGAGTTCTTATGTGTTCATAATTTTTTTAGAGATGAGTATGAGAAAATAGAAATCTTTATATGCATGCATGAAAACCTCTCCCTGCCTACTATGGGTTTTCTTACCCTATATATTTAGGTGGGACCCAAAACCTTAAAAATTCTATTTTCATTTATCTCTAGTTTAGATCACTTTGATTTGAATTTGAGTCACCCATGGATCAATATGATGTGAGTGGTCCCTTGTATTGTCTACAAGTGCTTGATGTTATCACATGATGGAGTAGTGCACACAATCCACCACAATGGATTCCATCCTCTCTCTTTGTGTTGTAATTTATTTGTAGACTATTTCTATCTGAACCTCACAAAACTTCTCTGATGTGACATAAACTTCCTATTTAGATATGAATTTTTTTAAGAAAATCAGATTGCATCTAATTTTCCTTCTTCTATGATTATTCCCCCAAGTCTCCCACACTTAGGTGGTTTCTCCTATTCCTAATCCTACCTCTTTAACAAGCATATCAAGCCAACCCATGCTAATAGATCCTCTTACTACCCAAATAGTTTCCTAGTCCCAACTAGTTGCTCCTTTTCCTCCTCCTCCTACCTCTTTAATAACTAGAGGAAAGAACCAATGCTATGTGCCACTCCACCTCCCCCTTTAATTTCATGGCCTCTAGTGGTTTCTTGTGTTACTCCTCTTATCCGTCCAATAGATAAAGGAAATAAACCCATGTTGAAAGACCATCCTTCTCCCTTAGATAAGTCTCTAGCTTGTACAAGATGAACAAACTTGCATGAGAGTGCAAGCATCATTGACATGTTACAGCTAGAGAACATGTTTCTAAATATGACCCTAATCTTGAGCACCTTAATCTAATTCATTTTTCTCCTAATCTAAAACCTCAGTCTTAGCCTCAACATTCTCCTTAGATTGAGCATTTGCCTACCATGATTTATTCCTCTCCTCCACTAGATCTAGATGAATGGAATCCCAAAATGGTTTAGGTTGTTTTTGCTCCTCCCACTAAAGATCCCATAATTTCTCATATCTCAAACTAAGACCCTTTCTCATAGCGTCTTGTTCTTCCTAATGTCAATATCCTTTCTAATCCCAATATCCTTTCTAATCCCACTCTTCCATCAATTGTACTAGTCTGGTGCACCCACCACAAGATCTTTCCTAATGTCCTTCACCTACCACAATCAACATTGATATTCCTCACCCTTTTCCATAGTATAAGCCCAAGAATTATCCAACCACACCATTCTACAAAAATGATCATAACCCTCCCTCACCTCCATGGTGCAGGAGCACCTTGACAAACTGAGACTTCCATAGGAGTTTGATTAAAATGATCCAATATTGTAATGATTCATCATTGTATTGAGGTCCATCAAGTCATTTTTATGTGTTTAGGTCATTAGGAGTTTTAAAAATGTAAAATATTGCAAACCATGTAAAGGTTGTCAATGTAAAATTGGAAAAAAGATGCAAAGTTGGAAGGTGAAGAGTCATTTGGCTCTTGGTTTGCTCCAAATCAGTTATGAATTGAAGAGACATGTTTTAATGCCTTTAAAAGGCCTTGTAACCATGAAGAATTCGTGGGTGGTTGAAGATTTGAGCATGGAATGAGAAAAAATAATGTTTTCCTGTATTTTCCTTCATAAATTTGCTGTCTTTTGCTATTGTACAGCCCTATATGGAATTGAATGGATGTCTAATGGATTGAAAATGTTATATCCTTCAACCACCTTCCATTTTCTTCTTGTCCCATGCATTTTTATTTAGTTTTGTGAAAGATATGAGTGTTTTATGGACTATAATTTTCTGATTTTCCCTGCAACAGTCCTATTACAGCGTTTTGTACGGTTTTGTACGGACATATATAGGAGCAAGCTATATATGGTTGGAAAGAGTATTGAGTCTACTTTCCATTTCTTTTTGTTGCATCAAATTTCATTAATATTTGAATAAGTTATGGCAATTTTGGTGAGGGCAGGTCTGAATGCTGCCTAGGGTTTGTAGTTTTGGGAAAAGAGTCATAACTTTCTCTCCTACTATTGGATCTTCATGAAAATTGGATGAAAAGTATGTATTAATGTTCTCTTCAATATGACCAAAGCAATTGGATTAGTTATTTGATTTGTTAATATTATTAAGGATAGATTTGGTCCTCCTACCTCTGCATCACTCCACCACATAGACCCTCTTCATCAGTTCTACCTACTATGGATTATCCTATTAGGATTAAGGTGTCATCAACCTTGTAAATCCTATGTAATTACTTACTCCTAATATTGTGTGTAAATCGCCCATAAGGGATGAAAGGTTTCACCAGCAGTGGTCTTGTTTTAGCTACATGTTTATATCTAGCCCTCGACGCTAATTCATCCATGATGGGGGATCGTAGTGCCCCCGAAAGCACATTTTATTTATATTTTATCATTGTAAATCTGGATTGTTTGTCATTAGGTCATATAGATTTGATGGTTGATATTATGCCAGTTTGCTTGCCCTAGAAGGCAACCCCCTTTTATAAGGATATTTGTAGTATGTATTAATTCAGATGTTCTTGTCCAATGGGTGTTGAATCAATTGGAAAATCTAGATATTTTATTTCCTTTATTGATGATGTTGGTGTATAACTCCTATAGTTTACATTAACTTAATCATAGTTAGGCAAATTTCCACATGTTCTTTGACTTTGTCTAAGTTGTTGGTCATTTGGGAGATGTGTCATTCCAGTGGACACCTCACCACTATTCCCTATGGTAGTTGCACTATTCATATGGTTCGTAAGTCACCACCTATCCCTATTTTGTTGAGATTCGGGTATCCAACTTCTCCTATTTATATCTTCGTATTTGTTAATTAATTTGTTCATTTTCACTTGCAATCTCATGCTTGTTGTATGTCCACAATCTTGCCAGTTTCTACATGGTATCAGAGTTGGTGTGGTCAGCCTCAAGTCAATTTTCTTGTTCAAATTTTTTCATTGACATTAGGTTTTCATCTCTATGAGATTTCGTTTACATTTGGTTTTTTGTTATCATTTAATGTATTAATCCTGTAGTTTTGTTGTGAGTTTGAATCACCCATAGAGGGCATTATTTCAATGCCATAGTAAGGCCATCAATCGACCTATGTTTGCGCAACTGAGAGGAGCCTCATCCCTACATAGACACCTCACAAGGAGCCATGCATATGGTAAGAAGTCATCGAAAGGTTTTTTTCATCACTCGGAAGCCTTAGAGGAGGCATTACCCATGCAGGTCAAGCCTGCATTATAGGCAAGCCATTGACAGTCCCTTACTCAGCACAGTCGCACCTCACATAGAGGCCGAGTTGTCCTTTATTGCAGCCACCGAAGGCCATCCAAAAGTTGGCGCATGCCCATGCCAGAGATAGTGAAAGACACCAGTTGTATGGGGCGGTGCGCTTGACCCAGTCCACCCTTCACATCACCCAGTCTAGTTTGAATTTGGGTGAGATTATAGGCTTTTGAAATCCATGTACAACTAGCATTTGACTATGATGGATGTCAATTTGAAACCCATGTTTCTTTGCACTATTCATTCAAAAATTGAGTAATTTGTTGATGTAAGAAACTCAGGGGGGTGGGGGGGGTGAGGTCAACAAAGAGAAAAAAAGAGAGGGGGGGCAATTGTTTATTGATTAGCCCTTGGTCATATGGGTTGATAAGCCCCTAGTCATGCTCTACCAATTGGGGCTAAACTTTTGGCACTCCACAAGTTTTTTTTCCATTAAAAATTGTATACAATTTTTTTTCCAAGCACATTGAAAATTTTTTCTAGAAGGTGTTTTTTTTTGTGAATGAAAAATATTTCAAAGGGCCATAACTTTTGAAAAAAACTCGAAATTGAGTCATTCTTTTTACAAGACTGGTTCTTTTTTCATCCTTGATCCAGCTAACCTAATATCATACTACAATTATAAAGTGCCCAATTAGACTATTTTAGGGTGACTCAACGCACTTCTTCTATTCATTGCACAATTTTTTGGGGGAAACAAACTAAGGGGGAAATTCAATCATATGTGTAATATGATGTCAATGTAATAAAATATAAAGTGCCACTTTAAGGGGGGTATCAAGGAAGGGTTCTCAAAAACACTCAAACTAAAGTGTCACCTTAAACTTTAAACTGAGAATTAAGGAGTCTAAATTGCACCAATTCACCACTCAAAAAGGGTAAAAAGGTAATTCAATGGTACCACAAAATACAAGTCAATAGATGGGTCCTTAGTTTAGTAGTGGGTGATCACATGTCACCTTTCATTGAATTGTTTATCAAAATTAAACCATGCAATACTTACAAAATACTAATGGACCAAGTCTATCATGATGTTCTTGGGAAAGGAACTGTAAAATTGGGAAATGGTTTTGTACATAATGTATTATTACATCCCTGATTTATTCAAAAATTACCTCTCAATGTATGCAATCACAGATTCTGAAAAGATAGTTGAGTTCACAACTACATCATCTCTCATTCAAGAATCCAAAGATCAAAAACTTGTTGCAGTAGGCAAGGTTTGTCACTTTGACTCCTGCTTCATTTTTTTGCATTTCACATCCGGTGAAGAAGACAATCAAGATGCATCTTCAGAGCCAAATGTCAACTCATGGCTCAGCTTCGTTGGTTCCATATAGCAGGATTGATTGAACTCCACTAGCATCTTTGTTTGTAAATACACTCAAGAAGTGTCATGTAATTGAAAGTGTAAAGGGAATTGGGAAATTGTACTCACATTGATCTATAAAGTGTAATGGGGGTTGTATCAATCACAACTTGAATCGCACAGATTCTTATCTCATTCGTATGTGTGCTCAATGCACATCCTTGTCTTTAGTTGTTCAAAATATTCTTGGACCTACATCCTAGTCTTCATCCCTTGATCATTACCAACTTCAATTAGTTTGTTGAATGGCAGAGTTTACAACTTTGACATACTTCAGGAGTTCTTCATCTACTTCAGAATAGGCATCATCATCTTCTAGGGGGGCTATCTAATTCTTTCTCTCTATTTTGTCTCTTTGGAGGAAAGCTTTTTCCCACAGGGTTTTCTTTCTTTCTCCACTTTCTAAGAGATGCATTTTGTACATGGGAACCTAATCAAGTTCATAGTCAAGACCCATCTTTCAGCAACTCACCTAAGCTATGCTTAAGGGGGGGTGTTGATGTATAACTCCTATAGTTTACACTAACTTAATCATAGTTAGGCAAATTTCCACATGTTCTTTGACTTTGTCTAAGTTGTTGGTCATTTAGGAGATGTGTCATTCCAATGGACACCTTGCCGCTATTCTCTAGGGTAGTTGTGCTATTCATATGGTTTGTAAGTCACCACCTATCCCTATTTTGTGGAGACTTGGGTATCCAACTTCTCCTATTTATATCTTCGTATTTGTTAATACATTTGTTTGTTTTCACTTGCAATCTCATGTTTGTTGTATCTCCACGATCTTGGTACTTTCTATAGATGATGTCTCAAGGTTTACTTGGATTTATTTTATGCATCACAAATATGAAGTTTTCACTAATTTTTAATGAATTTAAAGCTTTAGTTGAAAAGCAACCAGATTATAAGATAAAGGTTTTGAGATCTAACAATGGAGGGGAATATTGTTCTATGGAATTTGATGAATTCTGTCAGCATGCAGGTATTTTAAGATAGAAGACAACTCCATATACACCACAACATAATGGAGTGGTATAAAGAATGAATCATACAATAATGGAAAGAGCCAAAGGTATGTTGAGTGAATCAAAGCTAACTAAATGCTTTTGGGTAGAAGCTGTGTGTACTAAGAACTACTTAGTTAACAGATGTCCATGTAAGGCTCTTTTTTCAACTCCTTTTGAAATTTGGAAAGGAAAGAAACTTTTTGTTTCACATTTAAGGGTATTTGACTATGAGGCTTATGTTCATGTGCCTAAAGAAAAGTGAAGTAAGTTAGATCAAAAAGCTAAAAAGTGTACTTTCATTTGATATGGTGATAATGTAAAAGGTCATAAGCTTTGGAATCCACTAACCCAAAAGATTATCTATTCTAGAGATGTTATTTTCAGGGAACTTAGTGTTATTGTAGAACCTCAACAACCAAAGGAAAAAGAAGAAAAGGTGAAGAGAGTGCATTTTGGATTAGAACGTGAAGATACACCACAAGAAGAACATAATGATGGATTGGGGGTGAAGAAGTAGAAGAAGACTTGAGTGAATGTTCTGATGAGGAAGAATCTATTGTGACAGAACAAATTGGTACAGATGAGCATGCAGAAGAACCTAAAGAGTCTATTACCCCACCTCTGAGAAGATCCACAAGACAACAAAACCCAGTTGACAGGAATATCCCACCAAATTTTCATTGTGTATTTTCTTTATTAAGTACTGACGATGAGCCTAGATCCTACATGGAAGCTATTCATGCAGATGATAGCGAGTCTTGGTAGTTAGCCATGCAAGAGGAGATGATGGTTTTAGACTCTTGTAACACCTGGGATCTTGTTCATTTGCCCAAAGGAAGAAAGGCCATAGGTTGGAAGTGGACCTCCAAGAAGAAGTTTGGAGTAGAGAGTTCATTGGAGAAGTACAAGGCTAGAGCAAAGGGCTACTCCTAGAGAGAGAGAGTTGATTTTGGTGAAATTTTCTCTCTTGTTGCTAAATTAACTTCTATTAGATTTCTCTTATCCATTGCTGGAGCTTTTTATTGGGAAATAGAGTAAATGGATGTTAAAACTACAAGTTTACATGGATATTTTGAAGAATCAATTTACATGAAACAACCTACAGTTTTTGAGGTAAAAGGGAAAGAACATCGGGTTTGCAGATTAAAGAGGTCTCTTTATGGTCTGAAATAGTCCCCCGAAATGTGGTACAAGAAATTTAATTCATTTGTGTTGAATTTGGGTTTTGTTAGAAGTGAGGAGGATCACTATGTTTACATTCATTGTAGTGATGATTCTATTCTACTCATTGCATTGTATGTTGATGATATGTTATTTTTCTATAATACTAAGGGTATGATCAGTGAGTTGAAAGCCCAACTTTCAGGTGCATCTGAAATGAAGGATCTTGGAGCTACCATGTATATTTTGGGTATGGAGATCAAAAGGGACAGAGCCAACATAAAGCTTTACTTGTCTCAGAGAAAGTAAGTGAATACCATTTTACAGAGATTTAGTATGCAGGACTGTAACCCAGTTAGAGTTCCTTTACTGATTAGTACTAAGCTTTCATTATATATGTGTCCAAAGAAAGAGGATGATTTAGACGACATGCTTAATGTGTCATATATGCTAGTGCTATAGCAAGTTTGATGTATGCAATGGTTTGTACTAGACCAAATATTGCCCAAGCAATGGGAATTTTGAGTAGATTTATGTCTAACCTTGGTGGACAACATTGGAATTATGCGAAGAGGGTATTAAAATATTTAGTAGGTACTCCTTATTATTTTTTGGTTTATTCTGGTACTAATAGTGCTGATAAAAATTTGGACATACAGGGATTTGTTGATGTACATTGGGCAGGTGACTTGGTTAGTCGAAGGTCCACCAGTGGCTATGTGTTTACTTTATTTGGCAGAGTAGTGATTTGGATGAGCAAAAGTCAGCCCACAGTTGCTTTGTCCACCACTGAAGCAGAGTATATGGCTGCTACCCATGTCTCTAAGGAGGTAGTTTGGTTGAGGAGATTGTTTACAAGTACTAGTTTTGATTGGAAGATCATTCAGATTGGTTGTGATAGCTAGAGTGCTATTTGTTTGGCCAAGATCCTATGTATCATGCTCGGACTAAGGATGTTTATGTACTATATCACTTTGTTCAAGAAATGGTTGTAAGTGGATAGATTGAGTTGAAGAATGTAGAAACTCAAGAGAATGTTGCAGATGTTTTGACCAAGCCTGTGAGCACATAGAAAATTGTTTGGTGCAGAGAGGCCATGGGCCTTGCTTCTAGTGCCTAATTATTTTATATTTTTTCTATGGGTATTTACAATGTATGATGTCAAGTGGGAGAATGTTAGGATTAAGGTGCCATCAAACTTGTAAATCCTATGCAATTAATTACTCCTAATATTGTTTGTAAATGACCCATAAGGGATGAAAGGTTTCACTAGTAGTGGTCTTGTTTCAACTACATGTTTATATCCGGCCCTTGATGCTAATTCATTCGCGACAGGGGGGTTGCAACACCCCCAAAAGTATATTTTATTTATATTTGATCATTGTAAATCTGGATCATTTGTCATTAGGTCATAAATCTGATGGTCGATATTATGTCGGTTTGCTTTCCCTAGAAGGAAACCCCTTTTATAAGGATATGTGTAGTATGTTTTTTTATTAGAGTTGAGAGTAATAGGCATCGCTGTATTGAAGACTAAAGAAGGAGAGGAAATGCATATATTGTAATCTAGTATTTGAATATAATACAACTTGGAGCCTCTTTTCTTGGTGGAATGTTTTGCCCAAAATGGTTTTCTCCACATTACATACTATGTTATGTGTTTTGTTCTTTTTATTTCAGTTGTAATCTCCATTGATTCTACGTTGTTTAGAGGGTATAAATAAGGTTTGAATTAGATTTCTGTTGTGTGGTTTGCACCTTCATTTCTAACATTTGGTATTAGAGCCTGACTAGTTTTGATTCTTGGGTGGTAGTGTGAAGGTTTTTTAGCTGCAGTGGGAGATTTGGTTGTTGTTTGTTTGTAGATCTTGTGTAGATATCATGGCTTCATGCACTATTGCTTCTACCTCTCAGTTGGACATCAAAAAGTTTAATGGCATGAGGTACAAATTGTGGAAGCTAAAAATGGAGTATTTGCTAGAAGAAAGAAACCAGTGGTTGGTTGTTACGAAAGAGAAGAAACCTGACGATGTTGGTCTTGATGACTAGGAAAGACTGAATAAAAAGGCATGAGGTACAATCAGGCTGTGTCTTACATATTCTATCCTACTAAATGTTGTGAGTGAGAAGTCTACACATAGCTTGTGGAAGTGTCTGAGTGATATATACCAAGACAAGAGTATGCTAAATAAGCTTTATTTAAAGAGTAAGTTATTTTCAATCAGTTGCAGTGCATTTGAATTCATTTAATTTGTTATTGAATCAACTAGCATATGTAGTTTTTGAGGTGAATGAGGAAGATAAATGTATATTGCTTCTTTGTTCTTTGCCCAAGTCTTGGGAGAATGTTATTTTGGCTATCACTGCTAACCTCATAGATCCAAGTTGGATGTTCGTGTTTTAGTTTTGCTATCACATGAATTGAGGAAGAAAATTTTAGATAGTTCAAGGGATGTTCTCAATGTTAGGGAAGGTCTATGGAAAGAGGACCAAAAGGAGATTAGAAAGGGTTTAAAGATAAGTCTAAGGGTTGTTCTAAAACTCTTGGAAAGAAGAACAGAGTCAAGTTTTGGAATTCTAGTTTGAAGAAAGCACATGTGAAAAAGGAATGTACAAACCTAAAGAAACAATGTGATTCTACTACTGATAATTCTTTGAATGCAGGTGATGAGGTTTTTCTTTCTACATGTAATGTTGTTTCTCATGATCATTGGTTGGTTGACTCGAGATGCTCATACCACATGACCCCACATAAAGAATGGTTTTCCACATATGAAGAGTATGATAGAGGAAATGTGTACCCTGAGGACAACTCTACATATACCATTGTTGGACGAGGGAAGGTAATGTTGTGTTTTAGTGATGAGAGAATTAAAACCCTACTTAGTGTTTTGCATGTTCCTAGATTAGCTAGAAATTTGATTTCTATTTTAAAGTTGAATGATTTGGGAATGCATGTGACATTTGATAAGCATGGTTGTAGATTGGTAAGAGGAAACTTGGTGGTAGCAAAGGGGAAAAGATTGGGAACTCTATTTAAGATAGAAGCTACTACTGTTTGTAATTCCTCTTATGCATCTGAGGCTAATACTAAAAATACATGTATGATGTGGCACCATAGATTGGGCCACATAAGTCAGTCTGGTTTAAAGATTATCTTAAATAAAAAATTGTTAGACGGTTTATCCTATCCTGATGACAGTTTTAAATTTTGTGAACATTGTGTGCTTGGAAAGTAGAATAGATCTTCATTTCCTTCAGACAGTAATAAATCTAATGATAAATTGGAACTTATTCATTCAAATCTTTTTGGTCTAATGGATGTTGAATCAATTGGAAAGTGTAGATATTTTGTTTCCTTCATTGACGATGTCTCAAGGTTTACCTAGATTTATTTTATGCATCACAAATCTAAAATTTTCACTAAATTTAGGGAATTTAAATCTATAGTTGAAAAGCAATCAGATTATAAGATAAAGGTTTTCAGATCTAACAATGGAGGGGAACATTGTTCTAAGGAATTTAATGAATTCTGTAAGCATGAAGGTATTGTTAGACAAAAGACAACTCCATAAACACCACAACAGGATGGAGTGGCAGAAAAGATGAATCAGACAATAATGGAAAGAGCTAGAAGTATGTTAAGTGGATCAAAGTTGAACAAATGCTTTTGGGTAGAAGCTGTGTGTATTGCGAACTACTTAGTTAACATATCTTAATGTAAGGCTCTTGTTTCAACTCCTTTTCAAATGTGGAAAGGAAAGAAACTTTTTTTTTCACATTTAAGGGTATTTGGCTATGAGGCTTATGTTCATGTGCCTAAAGAAAAATTAACTATGTTGGATCCAAAAGCTAAAAAGTGTACTTTCATTGGATATGATGATAATGTAAAAGGTTATAAGATTTGGAATCCACTAAACAAAAAGATTATCTATTTTAGAGATGTTATTTTCAGGGAACTTAGTGTTATTTTAGAACCTGAACAACCAAAGGAAAAAGAAGAAAAGGTCAAGAGAGTGCATTTTAAATTAGAGCATGAAGATGCACCATAGGAAAAACATAATGACGGATTGGGGGGTGAAGATGCAGAATAAGACTCAAGTGAAAGTTCTGATGAGGAAGAATCTATTGTGATAGAAGAAGCTGATATAGATGAGCATGCAAAAGAACCTGAAGAGTCTATTACTCCACCTCTGAGAAGATCCACAAGACAATGAAACCTAGTTGATAGGTATAGCCCACTAGATTTCCCTTGCGTATTTACTTTATTGAGTACTGATCATGAGCCTAGTTCCTACAGGGAAGCTATTCATGTAGATGATAGTGAGTCTTGGAAGTTATCCATGTAGGAGGGCATGATGGATTTAAAATCTTGCAACCCCTGGGATTTTGTTCATTTGACCAAAGGAAGAAAGGCCATAGGTTGCAAGTGGCTCTTCAAAAAGAAGTTTGGAGTAGATAGTTCATTGGAGGAGTACAAGGCTAGACTGATAGCCAAGGACTACTCCTAGAGAGAGGGAGTTGACTTTGGTGAAATTTTCTCTTCTATTAATAAATTAACTTCTATTGGATTTCTCTTATCCATTGTTGCAACTTTTGATAGGGAAATAGAGTAAATGGATGTTAAGACTACATTTTTGTATGGAGATCTTGAGGAATAAATTTACATGCAACAACCTACAGGTTTTGAGGTAAAAGGAAAAGAACATTGGGTTTGCAGATTGAAGAGGTCTCTTTATGGTCTGAAATAGTCCTCCAAAATATGGTACTAGAAATTTATATCATTTGTGTTGAAATTGGGTTTTGTTAGAAGTGAGGAGGATCACTGTGTTTAGATTCATTGTATTGATGATTTTATTCTACTCATTGCATTGTATGTTGATTGTATGTTATTTTTCAACAATACTAAGGGTATGATCAGTGAGTTGAAAGCCCAACTTTTAGGTATATTTGAAATGAAGGATCTTGGAGCTACCAGGTATATTTTGGGGATGGAGATCAAAAGGGATAGAGGTAATAGAAATCTTTTGTTGTCTCAGAGTAACTATGTGACTATCATTTTGCAGAGATTTAGTTTGTAGGACAGTAGCCTAGTTAGATTTCCTTTACCCATTAGTACTAAGCTTTCATTAGATATGTGTCCAAAGAATGAGAATGATTTAGAGGATATGTCTAATGTGCCATGTGGTAGTGATATAGAGAGTTTGATGTATGCAATGGTTTGCACTAGACCAGATATTGCACAAGCAGTGGGAGTTTTGAGCAAATTTATGTCTAACCCTGGTAGACAACATTGGAATTATGCGAAGAGGGTATTTAGATATTTAGTAGGTACTCCTGATTATTGTTTGGTTTATTAAGGTACTGATAGTGCTAATAAAACTTTTGACATATATGGATTTGTTGATGCAGATTGGGTAGGTGACTTGGATAGTCGAAGGTCCACCAATGGCTATGTATTTACTTTATTTGGTGGAGCCATGAGTTGGATGAGAAAAATTTAGCCCATGGTTACTTCATCCACCATTGAAGTAGAGTATATGGCTGCTACCCATGTCTCTAAGGAGGTAGTTTGGTTAAGGAGATTATGTACAGGTACTAGTTTTGATTGCAAGATCATTCAGATTTGTTGTGATAGCTAGAGTGCTATTTGTTTGGCCAAGAATCCTATGTATCATACTTGGACTAAGCATGTTGACGTACAATATCACTTTTTTTAAGAAATGGTTGCAAATGGATAGATTGAGTTAGGTGCAGAGAGGCCATGTGCCTTTCTTCTAGTGCCTAATTATTTTATGGTTTCTCTATGGATATTTACAATGTATGATGTCAAGTGGGAAAATGTTGGGATTAAGGTGCCATAAACCTTGTAAATCCCATGCAATTAATTACTCCTAATATTGTTTGTAAATCACCCATAAGAGATGAAAGTTTTCACCAGCAGCAGTCTTGTTTCAGCTACATGTTTATATCTGGTCCATGATGCTAATTCATCCATGACGGGGGGTCACAGGGGGGTTTCCCCCTTGTGAGGGGTCTAGGGGGATCACCCCCCTGGTGGAGGATCTAGGGGCCGCATGCCTAGGCAAGGGTTCAGGGGCAATGCTCCCAAAAGCACATTTTTTATTTATTTTATCATTGTAAATCTGGACCGTTCATCATTAGGTCATAGATCTGATGGTTGATATTATTTCAGTTTGCTTTCCCTAAAAGGCAACCCCCTTTTATAAGGATATTTCTACTACATTTTTTTTATCAAAGTTGAGAGTAATAGGCATCGTTTGATTGAAGAATGGAGAATGAAAGGAAGTGCATGTATTGTAATCTCATATTTGAAGATAATACAACTTAGAGTCTCTTTTCTTGGTGGAGTTTTTTACCCAAAAGGGTTTTCTCCATGTTACATACGGTATTATGTGTTCTGTTCTTAATGCTTGTTATTTCTGTGTAGTGGGTTTTATTTATGTTGCAATCTCCATTGATTCTACATTGTTTAGAGGGCATAAATAAGGTTTGAATTAGATTTCCATTATGTGGTTTGCACCTTCATTTCTAACAATTCCTCATCCACCTATAGTTCTCATAGCTTGAATTCTTATTAATATCAGTGAGAAACTATAACTTATGCTATATTTAGATAGTCATTCCCATGCCTCTTCTTTGAACAAGTTCATGTTTGAGTCCTTGATGGATATTCCATCTCTATCATTGATCTTCACAAGATTGTTTACCATTTCTTCAATAGATGCCTAAGAGGATGTGATTGTCCTGGTACAACTCTTATTGTGGTTCCTCTATCAACTTTTCTTCATTCCTCCCATGAGAAATATTAGGAACAAGATGATCTAGTGGACTATGACCCATGATAATAGTACCTCTTTCTCAGTTGTGTTCATGTGAAAAAGGTGTTTTACCTAACTAGTTCATATAAGATCCTATTCACACTTAAATACATAAGCTTACTTAGGTCACTTATATTTTTGTATCAAGCCATATAATTGAGATAGTTGTCATAATCTTAGTATGACTTAGGGTTTCAAACTTGTCATTATAACAAGGTTTATGATTGTACATTGCATCATTCTATAGGCATCTAATAAAAATTATTAGCTTCATAGAATTTCAATTACTTCTCTCTTATGGAAGGTTTTTTTAGTTGTAGGTGATTCATGGCTCCTGTGGGGTTTCTCATCAACTCTTACTTGTGTTATTTTAGTACACCCACTACAAGAACTTTCTTGATGTGCTTCACCCTACCACAATCAATATTGATATTCCTCGCCCTTTTCAAAAGTGCAAGCCTAAGAATTATCCAACCATGCCATTATACAAAACTAATCATAACCCGCCCTTGTCTCTGCCACTTAGACCATCTTCATCACTTGTACCTACTATGGAGGCTCCTTCTCCACTTATATCTCTTATAGCTCACATTCTTGTTGATAGCAGCGATAAAGTATAGCTTGTGCTATATTTAGATAGCCATTCACATGCCTCTTCTCTGAATGAGTGCATGTTGGAGTCCTTGATAGATATTCCCTCACTATCATTTATCTTCATAAGATAGTTTACCCTTCAACAAATGCTTAAGACGATGTTGCTCTTGTAGCTGGTCCTCTACATCTTGTTGGAGGTGATTCTCCTAGTACAACTCTTATTGTGGTTCCTATATCAACTTGGCCTCCTTCCCCCTATGAGAAATATTGAGAACAAGATGATCTAGTGGACTATGACCCATGTGAATAGTACCTTTGTCTCATTTATGTTAGTGTGAAAAAGGTGTTTTACCTAACTAGTTCATATTAGGTCCTATTCACACTTATATACTTTAGCTTACTTAGCTAACTTATATTTTTTTCTCAAGCCATATAATTGAGATACTTGTCATGATCTTAGTATGACTTGGGGTTTCAACCTTGTCTTTAAAACAAGGTTTTATCATTGTACATTGCATCATTTTGTAGGCATCTAATACAATTTCTTGGCTTCATATCATTTCATTTACTTCTCTCTTGTGGAAGGTTTTTTTGATTGCAGGTGATTCATGGCTCTTGTGGGGTTTCTCATCAACTCTTACTTAGTATTAGAGCTTCTAAATCTATAATTTTTTCCATCTATTCAAAGAGTTTTAGTCAAGAGATTTCATATAATGCATTATGGTCTAAATCTAACATCATGATTCAATTTAGAGAAAACAAGAATGTTAAATTTGATTTTTATTTCATCAAAATTTGATACCATAGGCCAAATCTACAAGTGTTTGAAGTAGTTTTTTTTTCAAATATGATAGGTAGCCATAATTTTGAAGCATTCTGGGTCATATTGCAAAATGTGGTCAATTTGTCAAAAATGAGCTTGGACGCATCTGAGGCAAAAAAATTTGGTTTTAGGGTCATACAACCTATGCCATACAATTTTTAAAAAATTAAAAAAAAATTGTTAGGCACTATGAGCCCTTATATGTACATGTAGGCTTGATTTTGGGCCAAGTTAGCTAGGCCCTTTGGGCTCAAACCAACCTAGTTATCTCCCTAAAGGGCCACATTCTAGACCTGTTATGCCCCAAAGTAGTTCCGAAATGTAGACACTTAGGTCACTACCCTTTAATCACCCAAACACCTCCCTTTCGACCAATCAAATGTTGGCTTCTGATGAAAATGAAATAATTCAGTTTGGCTTCTGATCTCATAATATTTTGTCACAATGTCCAATTTTTATGATTCTTTTAGTGTTGGAAAGATGTTTAGGAGATCTACACATCCATTCATGCACATTTTCTTTATTTAGCCTTGAAATGTCCCCAATCTAAAATTTATAATTAAATCCAAATATGAAAATGTCTTTAACAAACTTAACACTAATATTCATCAAAAATAGCCAAACTAGCTAACTAGTTTGCATAAGAATTAGACAAAAATAAATATAAATAACCCAAATATTTTTTATTATGATTTTATGAGATAGATAACATCAAATTAGTCCTACAGCACTGATTTACAATAGCCAAAACATCTACAACACTCCATAGAAAATCTACTAATCATCACACTAAAACAAGTTGAAATACACATGCAAAATTCAGCCAAAACACTATGAAACCCCAAGAATGGCATCCAAGCTTGGAATTGCTGCACCAAGGTACTAGGAATGATGTAGAATATAAAACATACATAGAAACAAGCCTCCACATAGAAACAATCACCAACAACACCAACAAAAACACACAGACACTCTAAAACTACACTAAAACACCCTGCAAACACACCAAACAACAAACTACTACAACTCTTTTAGCTCTGATGCAATATTTCTCATGTCCACCAGCCACAAGCGTCACTCCAATGGTTTCCCTATCCACCGGAGAAAGTACAAAGCATCAACTCTACAAGAAAATTGTGAAATTGACAATAGTCTCAACATTACAACATTACACCTTTTTATTGTCATGGGA
Source organism: Cunninghamia lanceolata (assembly GCA_027924645.1). NCBI lineage: Eukaryota > Viridiplantae > Streptophyta > Pinopsida > Cupressales > Cupressaceae > Cunninghamia > Cunninghamia lanceolata. Next base: position 29,579,688 of record BSBN01000809.1, on the reverse strand, counting down.
GATAATATTGGGCATCCAAGATCCTCAATTCCATGTTTTGGGAGTTACATCAAAAAATCTTGCAAAATAAGATTCCAATAATTGCCATAACTCAACTTACACAAGATGCCAAATCATAATAAATGCAAAATCTCCTATTTTCATTCACTCAAGAATTCTTCCAAATCCCATGCTCCAAGGAGGTATTTTTAGCAATAAATCAGATTTATTCAATATTTATTTGTTCATGATATTTGAAATTGCTCTGGAACAAATAAAATATTAAATAATCGTTATTTTCCCCAAAGCTATCTTGTAGTCTCAACTTACTATTTCTAGACAGATGGACTTACTAAAAATAGAAAGTAGTATTTTTGGAAAGGGACATGACAAATCTTCCCTCCTCAATATTGTTTTTCTTCGAGCAATGCAAATCAAGATGCTCTCGAATCATTGTGACAATGTGATAAATCATGCTAAACTATCCATAGAGCACAACTGTTGTACCTGTCAAGTGAGATAACTCTTTCCATAGAATACTATGCAAACCTGGAAACTTAGATTTCTATGTAACAATGTCATGAAACTAGTAGATATATCCATGCAAATCTTTGTTACATTCACTCCAATTCCAAATCTGAACCATAGCTTCCCAAAGCAATTTTGTGAACTTACCAAATGCCCCCATTGTTTATAATCACTAGCATGTGACAAATCAAACCTGGGACTCCTGCAACTTCTCCCAATGATATAAATATGATTTGTGCTTCTATTAGGACTCCTATAATAGTCATTGCATCCTCTATAACAGAAAGTGCATCTTTGCTAAATAACAATGACTTCTACCTTCAACCCACAAAATATACATGGTTGAAATGCATACTAGATGGCCCAAACTTTACCTCAACTGGAAGGATGGTACCTTCAACTTCATTATTTGATTTATAATAGAAAATTATATTTAAAAGGACAACAAGTATAATCATGTAACAATAGAAAATATTCCACCCAACTCTAGATATTAAACCTGCAAACAACGACTTGTTCTGAAAAATGATTTCATCCTTGAGTCCATCCACTAGCACATACTTGTCATCATTCACAATTATATCCAAAATGTTAGCAAGAAAAGTATTTTGGACATAGTCAACAATGATAGAAATCTTCCCATCTTCAAAAATGACACCAATGATACCAAGTATAGGCATCATAGAAACAACATGAGCAACTACATTCTTGTACAACTCCTATAATTTGGTCAACTCTTTGGAAAATATTTCACCCATGTGATATGATCTAAATTCAAAATAGATGAAATAATATAGGTACACTTAGCAAGCCCATTCCCATCATTGTTTTAATCTTCATCATGAATCCCAAAAACACTAATAATGATATCCTTGAACATACCTTTTCATTCTTGGTGATGGATAAGTAATGGTTGCAACAAAATTACTAGAAGGTCATGTTCTACTTCATTTTGTAGAGTCTCATTCCTCTCAAACTCTCCTCTACATATCCAAGGATAGAAAAAGTATATGCAACTTGTCTCCAAAAACACCAAACCCTAATTATTCAAAAAAAAATGAATATCAAAATGAAACCTATCTTTCTTACCAACTTCCAAGATCAAGCCTTCTTTGAGAGCCTTTCCCATATACTCCCTTAGAATCAAAGGTTTCCTTGAGTGCTTACCACTAGATTTCTATTGTTCCCGTTTGTTCTTTTTATGTGATGAAGGATCCCAAGTACTTTCTTCACAAATATAATTCTAGGCTCCAACGGGTCTCAAAATGTTACTATAGAATTGTTTCTCCAAAACATGGCACAAATCAACTTGGATGTAAGCTAAAAATAAATCATAAGTGTCACAATCCACTCCAAACCACCCCATAGATAGTTTTATGATAGCTGGAGTAATTGTCACTAATAGTGGATATCTTCCCGTATCATCATCATGCAAGTAGACTTCCTCAACATGCACCAATCTACAACTATTCATAACTGAAATCATTAGAATTAGAAACATACAAAGGATGTAATAATTGAAAAAATGGCATACCTATGCAACACTCATCCATTTGATCAATTAGAATTTGATGGGTAGCCATGTAAGGACTAAAAAATTCCCATTAGAAGTCACAAACTGAACAATACTCTTCCCCGTGACTGGAATTCCCACCATACTATAGGTTGTAATGCTCATGAATGTGTATAATTTATATCTTATTCAAATGTGTATGTTTGCAATTACCATCCAACATTAGGAAACATACAAATCAACAATTTCAAAAAAGTACAACAGTAGTAAATCAGCAATAAAAGCAATATGGATGCTAAACATATCCACATAGTGATAAGAAATTCCTTCACAAACCTCTGTACACTTCAGAAACCCTTCAAAATCAACAACCCTCTATCTCTTCTTATGCAATGTTTGCCACCTTTAGAACTTATTACACAAGGATTATGCAGCTCTAAACTTATGTTATGATAACCTCCTTTATTCACTTTACTTTTGGTGCTAATTTGTTTGTTGAAATGTTAGAAATGAAGGTACAAATTACACAACAGAAATATGATTCAAACCTTATTTATGCCCTCTAAACAATGTAGAATCAATGGAGATTGCAATAGAAATAAAACCCACTACATAGAAATAACAAGCATTAAGAACAAAACACATAACATATTATGTAACATGGAGAAAACCTAGTTTCTGGTAAAAAACTCCACCAAAAATAGAGGCTCCAAGTTGTATTATCTTCAAATATGAGGTTACAATACATGCATTTCCTCTCCTTCTTCAGTCTTCAATCTAGTGTCGCATGTTACTCTCAAATCTGATAAAAATGTAGTACCAATATCTTTATAATTTAGACAAAGCAAAGTACATCCAAAAATCTATCTAAGCCCATACCTTTAAAAGAAAAGGCCAAAACTAAAGTAGTTTGGGTTCCTAAGAAAAAATCAAGCAAGTGAAATGGAGCATCCACATCTCAAAAATCCCAACCATCCCCTTCCATCCAAAATTCCCATTCCATTCAAAAATTCCAAATATCCCACAAGCAAAACAAAAATAATAAAAATACTAAGTCTATGTGGTTACCTAAGTTACTATGTCACCCATCTCCTAAGAAAACATTTCCATTGCTTCCTACACCACCTTGACATCAAAAGAGTTGATGTTTATCATGGTGTGTGCAACCGTTGGTCTTGATTCCTTTCCATTCCACAACATTTCCACATACCTCCATCTCCCCATCCTTCATCTACTATTCTACATATCTCCCCAATCACTTCCCTATGGTCCATGCTTTTGCATAAGTCCTCCTTAATCCACATCATAATGCACGATCTACCTAATCCATCACCCTTTCATGAAATCTCATACCAACATCTATGAGCATAGTGAGACTTGATATGGCCCATGCGATGACATCCATCCTTAGTAGCACTACCACCTTTCATAAAACTAGACATTTGAGTCCCTCTCATCAATATTCCACCTATCTTATCCAAATATTCAAACAAAAATAAAAAAAAGTAAAGAAAAATCCCTTCGTCCAATGGTGAAAACCACCCTTGGTGGTCCCTTGGATAAGTACCATGATAAAAACCTAGAAAATAGGCATCATATGTAGGTTGATCTTCTATGTCACTTACCCTTGGGAGCACATTATTTCATCAACCCTGTCATTTTCCATCCTATCTTACCATACCATCCTATCATCTTTATCCTAGATATACCTATCCTATTGTTATCCTTTCATCCTCTCTTCCTCCTTTTGATCTTGATAAAGATCGAGGGCACAATGTTGACAAATGATTTGGATATCTCTTGACATACCTCATCCCTTTCAAACCAATCCTATCATCATCCTTTGTCATAAGCTTTGTCATGTCAAATCTGTCATGTCAAATCCTTAGCATTACATCTAGAATATGGTAAGTTATTCCTATGCGACATAGTCTTTGGAGATCACATCCACCCTATCTTATGTGTACATCCATTCCATCCCTTGTCACCCATCCTTTTATCCATCCAATCCCACCTACTTCCTTTCACCTAGACTTGGTTCCCCATTGTCATTGGTATCTAGCATAAAGGCTATTCAAATTATCAAATGAAAGCAAGTGGCAAAAACCTAGAAAGAGGTGCTATTTGTGATAAACTGCTTCCCCCATCTTGTAGGATTTCAATTTTTACCCATCTTTCCTTCTACATCCATCAAAACACATAAAGGTACCTATCATGGCTTGTTACTCGCTTGCCCCTACCACCTTATCACATTAGGCTATTCATCCAATCCTTCATCCATCTTGTCAACTGTCATGACCCTATCGTTAGTATCATTGTCAAACTACGTTGCCTCTAAGTTATCACATAGGCAAGGCCATCATTCATGAGCCCTCAAGGCTTCCTTTCCATCCATATCTCTCACCTTGCCATCATCTGTTACATTCTATCCATTTATCCATCACTAGTGTCAGTTTCCATAGTCAAACTTCGTCACCTCTAAGCTATCACGTAGGCAAGGTCATCATCGGTAAGCCATTGAGGCTTCCCACCCCCTAGGTCTTAGGTCCACTTGGTCCACACCGTCAAACTATGTTGCCTCTATGTTGTCATGTTGGCAAGGCCATCATTGATGAGCCCTTGAGGCACTAGGTCAGTATATTAGGGCCCGTCACATAGAGTTTACCATCGGTTCAGTCCATATGTTTCATCCATAATAACTGGATCCTTTACTTGACTGGGGGCAAAATCCTTGACCTAGTTATAGAATTGGATTCTTGAATGCCACAAATCTTAGAGGATAACAATCAGGATCGTGATACTATCTCCAGCCAACATACAGCACTACAAAATAAATCTTTTCAAAAACAGCTTGACGTAAGACATTACCCTATATCAGACAACAATGTACCTAAACTATCAGGATGATTATATATGTTATCATGGCAAGAAAACACATCTATGGCAAAAAAATTTGATGCATGTTATAAGTTTAAGTCTAGGATCTTGATTTTGTTATCATGTTTCCTATGCTACTTGAGGATGTCCAAGACTAGAGGAGATATGATGGTACATGATTATCTTCATTTGTTTGTTGTTTGTGGATCAATCTTTAGTAATGTGGAAACTTATCTAACAACATGATCAAAAAAAGGTCATCAAGGACATTATCGGTCTAACATGAAAGAGTGCAATCCTTGTTTATTGATACATGCAAGCAATACTTAGGTCATCTAGGTTCAATTTTGCCTAGTTGCTTGTATTAACTTGCTAAATCAAAATCCATGTAAGAGATACTTAGGTCATCTCAGTTTAATTATACCTAGATGCTTGTATTTCCTTACAACATTTTAAAAGCTCAATGATGAAAAAAGCACTTCAAATATTTGTATACAATATGACTAGGTCTCATTTGTGCATATTAAGTTTGCATTTCATTTCATTTATAAGGATTCCATAAATTATCATTTTCCAAGTGGCTTAAGATCCAAGTCCTTTCTTTATCTACATCTCTTTATCTACTCACCATTTTCTTTCCTTTCATTTTGAGAGCACACCAATTGCCCTCATGAGGGGGCATCATCATCATCATTCATCTTATTCGTTAACTTACCATTATCTTTCCTTGTAACCCTCACTCTTGAGTGACTAGAGCATCACCAATATTCAATCCAATCATCAAATCAATTCAATCAAATCAAGCAATGATCCAAATGCAAGTCATCCTTAATCCATACCAATCGAGTAAATCAATCTTGTCAAATTATCCAATCGTAATCAATGGTCTTGATCCTAATATTGTCATAAACCAAATCAATCAATCAATCAATCATTATCATCAATGGCATATGTATTTCCTACATCTTTGTGTTGTTCTAGAGATATATCATTCCACGCAATGACAACACTATCATCAATCATTATCAATTAACCATTGGTTTATAGCCTGACAGGGGCAATATCTTGTTTGTTTTTGTATCATTTGTGCATGCTTTCTTGCTTGTGTGTTATCATTTTATCTTGTAGAACACATCATTAAACTCTTTCATCCATCCCTTATCTTATATCCTCCATTTTCTTAGCCATCCTTTATCATTCTTGTTCATCGTGAGATCGTTCGTCATCCTTTTGAAAAATTAATCCTGACCAATCTGTTAAGGGCCCATCCTACTATCATTAAACCTGTACCAAGGGCAAATTGGGGCATGTATCATACTCAAATAATTTTTATTCTTTGAAACAACGTGATAAAACACATTGTCTCAAAGAGGGGCAAAATGTTTACACCTAAAAAATGGCTCAAGTTGAATTAAAATATTTTAAATATTTATTTTATTCTCATTCTTCTATCAATGAATAAATATCATAATTTATTTATTTGGTTCACGATCATCATATTCATCTAATAAGTAATCATTCCTAAATTCCTCTAATGTCATAACAAATTAAATAATCCAAAATTATTTAATTAATCTCTCTACTTGACAAAGTCCTATATCTAACATCCATGTCACTCATCCTTGTCATTTCCATGTTATTGGACACCTTATCATGTTCCTCCAATAATTAAATATTCTTAATATTTAATTAAGCAATTATCCTCTCAACACGTGCCCTATTTCTTCTCAACCATTTCCTATTTTCTAGAAATTGGTTTTTACACCTCACCATGGTCAAAGTTGAATCCTAGATTCTCTCACATTTGAACAACCAAAGAGTCCTTTCTTCATGTCCTTCTCATGGTCTTCCACTTTTTTCTCACTAGTCTTTGTGAGCATCATGACATGTGGCTTATGGTTCCACATATTCCTCCACTTTGTCATCATAGTAGGAACATCTCCCACCTTTATCTCCCTCATCCCAACCAATTTGATCTTGACCATACACATTACAACACTCATTCCTCCACCATGGATCTTTTGACACTTGGAATTGGCCCATCCTTGGCCTATAAAAGCAAGTTCCTCACACTCATTTTGCATCACAAGAGCTATAGTACTTACATGCTATAGAAATTCCATCAAGCAATCAGGTATGCCTTTGGTCCCCCATTTGCATTAGTTTCATAATCTCCATTGTTGCACAATCATTTAGCATCATATCAATATCATGAAAATATCAAAAGCATTATCATTAGCTTAGTTTTCATTGTAGAAATCCTTCACATTGCATTTTGAATCCACAAAATCCATTCCTCTCTTTGTCATCATGGAAAGAAAAAAAGTACAATTCTGAGAGCAATATCATTATCAACAAGATTATTGAGAAGATGGGAAACAATGGAATGAATGGGATAAATCAGTTTGCAAGGTACATAACTTATGTTTATTGCATTTATCTTATTTTCATTGATGTACAGAATTTGAGTAGGAATTCTAGAGTATTTGTGGTAGCTTAGTAGGTTCTTACATTTGTTTCAAATTATCAATCACAATGTGTATGCTAGAAATTAGATTTAATCTTAATTTAGTAGATTTATCTATTGGAATGCATATGTATCTTACATTCATCTTTCATATATGCACATGGACAAGTACAATATTTCATACATTCATGGAGTTTCAAGTGAATTTTTTTTCCCACATCTTGGGCACCAATTCAAGTAGATTAAATCAAGTGTACATGTTATAGTAAATAATTAAAAATGACATATGCTTGAGTCACCTCAAACTATCTTTGTGTACATAATTTATGAGCTACCATTCTAATGTAGCACTTGTCAGAATTTATATATAGATAGAACATGGGGGCAATAATCTTAGAATTTTATGTACATATGTGTTCAATTTTATAGCAATTTGAGCTCTAAAAGGAAAAATAATGCTATGTACATTTAGCTGATGTTTAATATTATAACTTATATACTACTAAAATTTGTTATTTTAAAACTTACATGTCTAGTTTATTGAAAATGAGTTTATATATCCATGTCCCTTAAATAAATTATAAAATCTTCATTCTTTTATATGATATGTGTAGGGGCTCAACATACACAAAGTGGAGTAGAAGTTGAATATAATTTAGATATTGTAGCAGAGGAGGCCCAACCACACATAGTTGATGTTAGGGAGGAGGCCCGATCACACACCATTGATGTCAGGGAGGAGGCCCAACCTGACATAGTTGACATTAGGGAGAAGGCCCAAACAAAATTTGATGTTGGAGAGGGGTCAGGATTGCTTCCTTCTATAGATATGTATATGAATCTAATTAATGAGGTTAAGAGAAAAATTTTGTATAAAACTATAGATCATTTACTTGAAATGGATGTAGAGAAATTGAAATTTTATGTTGGACAACTAGCTCATGTTACTAAGAGGTCATTGAGTAAAAACTCAAATGAAATACTTTATAAGCATTTCAATCATTGTGACACACTTAGTCAAGCCCAACTATTATCAAGTATGCTTCTTCATGACGAGATGAAAGAGGCATTAAATTGTTGGGTGTAGATTTCACAAAAAAGAGGAGAGGACAGATATAAAAAAGACATTGTTCAAAATGTTACGAAAGGTTTGACTTTCATTGGCAAAAAGTCTCGATCAATCGATAAGAGCATTTCTATAAGATTGATGTTGACATCTATTGTAAGTGCAAAAATGCCAAGAAAATATCAGATCTCTTCACTTTCAAGTGAAACTAGCTTAAGTAGAAAGACAAATAACAAGATATGTGAAAAGGAGAAAGGTTTTGGATGATAGTACTGCAAAACGCAATTGGGCAATTATGTGTAGGGATCCTCGTTTTGACAAGATTAAACATAGTGTTAGGAAGTTGATCTCAGGGTTTTGGCATGGACATACCCAACCTTCATAAAATAGTAGAGATGTTCTCAAATACCAAATCAAGCCAAATAGTTATGAATTGCATACAAAACAATGGTTAGAAATAACACAACATGAGATGTATGTGATGTTTTGTTATGCAAATCCTCATATAAAGATTGGGCAATCAATGTTTGAAATGTTAAGGCCACATTATGCGAAAGTAAACAAATTATTTGAAACTTGTTGTTGTCATTATCATATTGAATTTGATCTTTACAATCAAGTGTATTGAAAGATCAGAGAAGAAAGCGATGGTGTTCAAAACACACCTCCTAAATAGGTAAGTGGGTTCATAGCATCCATCTTATGTGATAAATCTAATAATGATGTAGATGGTCCAATGAAATACATAAAAGGACTTTGTAAAACATGTGGAGATTTGGCTAAAATGCCTTTGAGAAATAAATATACTAACATGATGAAGATGGTAAATTGCAATAGTTACAAGTAAATAAAGTCTAAAACAATATTTGGGAAAGAATCGACAAGGTTAGATTATGTAGAAGAGGAACTACCTATCGGAACATTTATGGAAATTTTTTGTAAATTGATACAACCATACATACATCATGCATATTTTTCTAAGTGGCAAGTAAATCAATTTCAATTGTTGAGAGATACTTTCCTACTTGGAATAGTTTTATTAGTTGTGGACTTTGTAGAAAATTACTCTTTTACCCATCAAAAGGAGATTCAAACATAGTATTATTATTTGGAACAGGTCACTATTATGGTGCTTGTGTGTTATCTACATGCACAATTGGATTTGAATGGTGTTAAGAGTACATAACTAGAATGATTCATTAAAAAGGAATGACACTTTTATATTAGTGATGATAAAGAGCATGACACACATTTTTTACAACATTTATTTAAGAAGTTTTTTGAAGATCTCACAACAAGGGGTGTCAAAATTGAAAAACATTTTGTATGGTTAGACGGGTGTGTGTCACAATTCAAATAATCAAGGCAATTTTATGGACTTTGTAGGTATCATCGACTTGGCAATATACCACATGCTTGGAGTTTCTTTAAGAGTGGGCTTGGAAAGGGTGAACATGATGGTGCATGAGCTTGCATCAAATGTACTCTAAGAAAACATCAAATGAATTATGAGGGAGATCATATAAATGATGCACATGATGTTGTTGAATGGTGTAAGAAACACTTCACATCTGAGGTCAGCATATCTTTAGGGAGGAACCCACATCCAAATACAGTGTTCTGAGAGATATCAAGTACATGTATATTGTTTGAAAAAAGTTTTCACTTGTTTAATATTTAGTACTTAAAACTTTATTTATTTTATTTCATATATAATGTTTATAGTTTTATAATTTGAACAAAATTATAATTGTAAATCGTGCTTGATGTATATATAAAATTTGTAGGTGTGGATAGAAGAACAATGCATAGATGCAAGAGGGTAGAGAAAACAACATCTTTACATTGTGTCGTGAGTATAGATAGGCGCATATGGACATTGTGCACTAGGGATTACTCTTGTTTTTGTTATGACTGCATTTTGAGAAATTATGAGAATTGCAACAACCAACAATGTGGATATGTCAGTGAATGGAATTCAGTAACACTAGTTGTTATTGACACATACAATGAAGATGAAGATGAAAGATTTGAATACATTCTTTTGATTTCAATTGATTATGACTAGATTTTAGAATTGATTGAAAAAAAGTATTATATATATATATATATCTGTGTGTGTGTGTGTGCAACTTGTAGTTCAATTTTTTAATTTAAAATATACATATGTATTCATAAAATTTAATTTAAAAATTTTCATTCTTAAATATTACAATTCATGAGAGGAAAGATTCTATTTTTTTGCAAATTTTATTGTGGTGTGGGAGATGTTTTTGTAGTCATTGCCGAGGTTGGAAACATAGAGGGTGTTAATTATTATTTGTTACATTGCACAGAAGAGAGGAATACATTAACAAAACCATAAACATGTGACAAAATGTTGTTTCCCATAGGTTCAGTTGTAGTGCAAGGGACATCTTAAACAAGTAAAAATTGTTCTAAATGGGATTCATTTTATTGATTGCCAAACTTGCAACCTAGTGTATCATACTATAGCCACCTAGTAATTGCTACTAGCTTGTCTCTTCATCAAGTTCCACATGCACATGGACATCATAAGTGGAGACTAGATAGAGATGACCATCAGAAAATATGAGATGATATTGAAGAGTGAGCTGAACCAAGGGATGTGGTATGAAATATGTGGACCTTGAATGTAACTTCCTTTAACTTCATGTAATCACTAGACCTACTATGGTAGAATTTATTGGCTTACACGTCTATATGTAACTTAGGTGTCTTAAATTATTTTAAGTTATGCTTCAATAACTTTTTTTGATGTTTAATTATAATTTCATTCCAATTCCTAAAATTTTTAAAATTCATGATGTTTAGGTTCTTATTTTTTTACATTACATCATGTGGTTTGAGATATGTCTTTGGAATCATGTAGCTCAAAGGATTTCAAGTATTCTTTCATTTTAGGTACATGATCTCTACGCTATCAGGACATGTCTTAGAATGATATATCTATATATATATATAATAGGCATCTTTTGTATAGAATCTAGGTGTCTTAGATCTACTACATGTCTACTAGGTCTACTATAAAATCTAACTACATGTCTTAGATATATGTCTTAGGTCTAGACTAGAAAATTTAATGTATAAGATCTAGGTGTAGATTAGATAACATTTTGTAGGTATAGACTATAACAAAGTATAAAATCTTGGTGTCTTAAGTCTACTACCGAGCCTTAGGTCTAGACTTTAGAATAAGGTACATAAAATATTGGTGTAGATTAGATATGTATTAGCTCTAGAAGTTAGAATTTAAGGTATAAAATTTGTAGGTGTCTTAGGTCTACTATGTCTACTAGAAAATCTAAATATGTCTTAGGTATAGAGAGGTCCTAGAATTATAAGGTATAATTTATCTAGGTGTCTTAGGTCTTAGGTGAGGCCACATGAGCTTCCACCTTCACATGGTTGGCCTTGTCAGTACAGAATAAATATTTCTTGAAGCTAAGAGAAGCTCTTTGTTGTATCATCATGTGAGTTTGGTATCATTATGTACATTTATTGAGTTCTTTTAACTTTTATGTATCATTATCATTTATGTCTCAAACTTAACAAGCCTACATGTTAGATAGATCTAGTTCATTTACATACATTCATATGCTACTTAGGTGGGCCTTTAAGTTACGTTATTTCATCATGTCCTCATTTGGTATCAAATTATGTAAATTTTTTATTGAGTTCTTTTATTTTTTTGTATAATTATCATTTCTAGGTCTCAAACTTAACAAGCCTACATTAGATAGATCTAGTTAATTTACATGTTCATATGCTACTTAGGTGGGCCTTTAAGTTATGATATTTCATCATGTGAGTTTGGTAGATCATTATGTAAATTTATCGAGTTCTTTAAACTTTTTTGTATCATTATCATTTATGGACCTCAAACATAACAAGCCTACATGTTAGATAGATCTAGTTCATTTACATGCATTCATAGGCTACTTAGGTAGGCCTTTAAGTTATGTTATTTCATCATGTGCTCATTTGATATCAAATTATGTAAATTTTTATTGAGTTCTTTTAAATTTATTTTGTATCATTATTATTTGTAGGTCTCAAATTTAACAAGCCTACATTAGATAGATCTAGTTCATTTACATGTTCATATGCTACTTAGGTGCCTGCCTAAGTTATGTTAAATTTCATTGAATATATAGCTAGGTCCATTCTTGTGCTTTCTAAAATCTCTATTTGAATGTTGTGTCATTATGTAGAGTTATACAATTTATTTTAAACTTCAAATTTGAGATATGTAACAACTTAATTTAAGTAAATGATTGATGTGATTAACAAATTGTAAATGACATGATTAATAAGTAAACTATGACATGTATGATTGAGATAAGCATACTAATTTTAAAGTTAATTTTTTATTATTGAAACTTAAAAACATTACATGTCTTAATAAACAATTCGTATGTGTAAATATGAAATAGGTCTAGATTCATTGTAAATATAAAGAAGCATTTATATTCAAAAACTTTATTTTAAATATCTCAAACATGTTAATTTACATGTATGTGTCAAATGTAAACATATAAATGTCCATGTACATAGACATGCATAAATATCTATACAAATGTCAGATATATAAACATAAATGTCCATACATTCCATTTATATTTAAACATATAAACATGTATAAATGTCCATGGATCTCAAACATACGAGCACAACTCAAATGTCTATATATCTCAAACATATAATCATAAACACAAATGTCCATGTCAATAGATCTCAAACATGAGCATAAACACAAATGTCCACATGTCCATATATCTCAAACATAAACATAAACACAAATTTCCACATGTCCATATCTCAGACATAAACATAAACATAGATATCAACATGTCCATATCTCAAACATAAACATAAACACAAAAACATGTCCATGTGTCCACATGATATATCTCAAACATAAGTTTATAAATAGAAATGTCTGGATATATCAAGTTGATAAATACTAAATCTAAGAAATATGTAAACTAGCTGCTCAATAATCATGTTGAGTCCTAGTCAGCTGAACCTTAGAGTGAGATCCATGCCCTAATAGATGCAACAAATGATACAAAAGTGTAATTAAATTAGAATATATATACACATGTGTTTCATACATACATACATAAAAACATGATATATTTGAATATACAAACATGAGATATATATATGAATTTCAATAAATGATAATCAACTCACCTATCCACTATGGTCACCCAAATCACCCATGTGTACATGTTGTGCTCTCAAACTAGGAGTGACAACTATAACCTCAAGCTAGATGTGTACATAAAAAGAAAAAAATAATTTCAAATATATTTTTTTGTACCATAGGAAGTTACAAGTTGCACACATGTTTAAATTTTATAATATACCTATGTTGTACCAGGCCCTTGAATATCACCATCCTGAATAATGAAATCTACTAACTCTTCTATTGTTCTATCATCAAATAGCTGTAAAAGGGACATGTGTAGAGGATTGTACAAGTGAGATGGCATAGATCTGGTAGAAAGCATCTCTATAAAACCCATACCACAAACAGTCTACTATAGTGAATCAAATCCTATATGCTGAGCCTCTGGAGTGACAAAATGAATTGGTAGATGGCTCTGCTACTCTAGAATTTGATGCATGTACTCCACCAAAAGATCTAACTGTACGCTCTGTGAATCTACCATGATACGAGCACATATGAACTAACACCTACTAGAGGGATCCCTAATTGCAATGATATCACCCGGTATGCTCTCAACAAGTCCTTAGACAAGAAATAGGCTAGCCTCTACATCTGACCCTCACTTAGTGTAATATGTTCCAAACCATTTGGTGATGAGATTCCTATAAGATGATAATGATCCATCTAAGTAGGTGACCTACATGGATGCCTCATCAAATATTGTCTAACACAATCTATGGATATAGACTAAGTTTGCATAGAAATCTTACAAATACTACCAATTGCATCATTTTTGGAAGCAATGACCACGTGGTCACCAATACCACTGAGAGAAGGTGAGATTGCAAGAATCTAGCCACCAACCAAGATCCTATAAACAAGAGGCTCTTGATATGGTTGATGATATGGCTCCCTATCACATACTCTGCCATGACCTTGCCCTAAATGTGGTGGTAGATCCAAATAGTTGATTTTGAGACCTAAATGGACCTCTGCATTCAACTACTATGCAAAATACAGAGGAATTGGTTGTTATTTGGGTAACAACCATGTGCAACAATAAATCTAGGATATATCAATGGTACCATTTAAGGGCACACACACCGAGTGACCTGATATGCCCCAACACTAGTTTTGGGTGCATATTGAAAAAAACATTATGCCTACAAAGTCTCTTTCAACACTTAGTTGTACTTCACTCAGTGGCACATCACTAGAAACTTGTCCCCACATTTGGGAGAGAATGGCTGCTAAGGTCTCACCAAAATATGCACTAACACTCTCTTATGAAAATCTTATATGAACTAAACTATCCAAAATCTTCTCACAATTAGATCTATAAACCCTTGTTGTTTGGGGATCCTGTAAAATTGACCTCAATCTAGCCATCTTCATATCTATGTAGCCAAATATTAGATCCATATCTAGGGATATCACATAAATATAAGTTTGAGAGAAGGAACATAACATTCAAGGTAACATAAAAAATAAATACATAAATATTTGAAAATAATAGATCTAGATAGCTAGAATTCACATCTAGATACATCCTAAATTATAATATTTTAAACTTTAACTTACTTTATCTTTATCACACTTTCTCTTTAATGTTTAATGCTACACACTTTTCCACATAATTGATATCTAATTTTTGAAAAATCAAAGAATATAAAGCACTTTAACTTGAGTGTACACATGAACTATATTGTTCACTCCTACTCTTTCTATTCCTATGCAAGCATACATTTTATGTACATGAATAATGGCTATTTAATTTTCTTAAATGCACAAGTCAAGTAAGGATGTGATGAAAACAGTAGGAAAATCATTTTACTAGATAATCATATAGATCAGATAATAACTACACCAAATTTGAGAACACTTACAATACAAATTATGAACTTGTGATCAACTAGACTATATATTTTTATTTTTGTAAACATATATCAAAAACATGATTTTGAAACCAAACTTTGTTCATTTCAGAAAGAGGTACATCGTAGGAAAATTGAAACTATGAAAAAACTAAGAATGGTGGCTATTTAATACTATTAAATTCACATGTCAAACAAGGGTGTGATGAAAGCAATAGGAAAATCATTTTACTAGACAATGATATAGATCAGATCGTGACTACACAAAATTTGAGAACACTTACAGTACAAATTATGAACTTGTGATCAACTAAAATATATTTTTAATCTTTGTAAACATATATTGAAAACATGATTTTGATACCAAACTTTGGTCATTTTAGAAAGACGTACATCATAGGAAAATTTAAACTATGAAAAAACTAAGAATGGTTGCTCACAAAGGTGGTTCATAAGGGCACACAATCTTATAGATAGGATAAAAAATAGAATAATTACCTCCATCATGGGGAAAGTAATGGTTATGCAACTCTCAATTCATCCAAAGACACAATGAAAGTAAAAAAATGAAAGACAATAGGAAGTCATGTAGAGAATGCCCTAAATTATTATTCAACCATGTGATATGATAATGAATTATTTGATTTAATGCTATATGTTCTTTGAACATGCTCTCTAAGTGTTAAGTAGTAAATGTGTTAAAATGAACTAGAGTTAGTCGTTAAATATAATTACTTGAGGTGAAAAAATAAATATTGCATGCTTTGAGTTGATACATAATGGTTAGTTGGGAGGGTTAGGCTGGCCCTAAATTTGAATTTTAAATTTTAAATTTCAAGGTTCATTTTTGTCACACAACCAATTTGGGTCACTTGTACAAATTGTAGATCTGGACTTTGGTAGGGAAATAGATAAAATTAGGGATCTCAAGACTAGTCCCTAAGAGTGAGTACAAATGGAATCAAGTAAGTCTTACGTTATGTGCCAAATTTTAGCATAAATAACCTACCACTTGTATACTTTTCATTATCTAAGTCCAATATCCAATTTAAAGTGAGCTCAAAACAAAGGAGAAAAGTGTAAGGTATGTAATTTCCACCATAACAAATTTAAATTTAAATATTTTATACCATGCATCATAAGATAAATTTTTGAAGGATTAGAGTCTTAATGAACAAGTTCATCAAATTTTCAATACATCCTTGGTGAAGGACCATACAAGTGCACAAGTATTAAAAAGAGGATATTGCCCAATGTAAAACTCACACCGTTTTGTCAAAGTGTAGACTATGGTTGAAAATATATATCTAGATTTCAATCTTCAATTTATAATTCCGTTGAGGGTGTAATGAGAGGATGAGAATGAACAATTTTGTCAGAACTTAGAAAAAATAATGTTATTTAATTCAAGTCAATAACTTGAGATGTTGAACTTTATCTCAAGAGTTAATAAAAGGCCTTGTTAAATTTGGAGTACATATAGTACAACTCGAGCTCAACATTAAGGTTCACACCATCTAAAAGAGGAGTAGATCAAGAATGGACCTTTCATCTCAAAGATAGAACCCTACCATGTATATATTATTTTTGGAAATAACCTTAAATAACATGTTTTTATTGTAAGGATATAGACTCTAACACTACCCATTAGAATGCAACTTGGTCATCCTCTTCCTTAAAAATGCCATATTGTTTCCCTGGGAGAAAAAATGTGACAATATCGACATTTTAAAATGTGATGGTTTCTCTCTAACCATATAAGTTCAATAAAATGGAAACTCACATACTCTAATGTAAATATAACTAAGAATACTTGATTGAAAACATTAAGTAGATAATATAGTTCTAAGAATACTTGATGGTTTCTAGATCAAAGTGAAATTACCAATGAAATGAATCTTGATATGCATAGTCATGGATGAGTATTACCAAATCATTGTGAAATATATGCACATGTGCATAGAATAATAACCAAATTGACTCAAAACATTTATAGCACAATACATGTGATAGGAAGAACCTTAAAAAAATGCTTTTAAATTATCAACTTGATAAGTTGTTTGTTTTGCAAAAAAGGGCATAAAAACTCTAAATAATTGACTAAATGTGACAATAACTTATGACGTCATTATGCATTTGGGATAATGTTTTTATTCATCTCTAAGTATTAAGGTATCCTTGACTTGGAATGTAGTACTAAGTAGGAAGTTCTCCCCAACAAGAGTATCATGTCTATATACAAATCTTACAAGTATCAAACATATTTAGCAAAGAGGTTATGTGAGCAATAAAGAAAGCTTGAGGTAAATATGCTCTTCTATTTTTCAAATTGAATATTAATAATATGTGATAGTATGATAAAAATTTTGATGACTTAAACTTAAAGTGGTAATCAAGTTCATATTAAATATCACATATATATTTATGGTCAAAAAGTGTATTGACTGCATACTCTAGTCTGAAAAGGTAACACCATACCTACTTATATGTAGTGTATTTTTACCCATGGACATGTTTAACACATTTTAAAAAATTGTGCAGGCTTATTCTTGATGGACAACAATCTGTAATACATTGTTATCATTTGGCTACTACAAACTTGCATGATGTTTAATTCCAGCCAATGGCAATAGTGAAGAGATATCAAACTAGTAAATATTGTGGATTTTGAGATAAATCCTAATTATCACTTAATTCCATACATCCTAGATGGAACTAGAAAATTCTTTTGTGGTTCATCTCAAAGAGAACATTGACTTAAAAGAAGCTGTCATGTAATTTAATAGAGTAAAACTTGAGTCACACCTGAGTCTATCACACATCACTATTATTTTCATTGACTCATTGATCTACCCAACATTTGACCTTTCGCTAGAGCTGTACTCCTATGTAAAATTATCTAGAGGAAAGGTCGTTCCACTATATGCATTTAGGATTATTTAGTAACGATCATTCCTTACTGTGAGAACCAACAAAACAAATATTTAGGTATTCTAGAAATGTTTCAACAACCATCTTAGAATCCAACTGAAAGTTAGCACGACTTGGTGATGCATATCTTGTCTGTAAATTTCTATTTTGCACTAGCTGGGGAAGCTTCACTGTCGGAAAAAACAAAGGTTCAAGAACCTTAAAAACTCCCGACAAGAGCATGTTGGCCAATCGGTACTTCTTTGATCCTTTGAACCTATAATAAAGGAGTTCAACCATTTGGAAAACTTCTGACAATGCATAGAGTCATGGTTTCGGGACTTTTACGAACTTTTGAATTTATGACAAGGAGTTCAAAAACTTCTGAGACCTCCGACAATGAAGGAGTCAGGATTGAAATGAGTTCATGGACTTATTGGAAACCCAAAAAAGGAGTTTAATAACCCCTAAAAACACTGACATGTAAAGCTTTTACTTCTCTAATGTTCCTGTTGAAAGATGACTTTAATAAAGTCTCAAACTTTATGTTGTCTTAATGTTTCAATAAATAGGGGGATAACTTTATAAAATTTACTTCCATTTTTAACCAATTTCCAACCCCAAGAAACATATCATAGGGAAACATTTTGTACCTCAAAATGAATGCCATCTAAAATCAACTAAGGATGCAAAACAACTTCCAATAATAATGCCTCCATTTATTTTTCCTGAAATTATGCGTTGGCCAAAAAAACAAAAATCTTGATATCTTTTGTATAATAGCTCCATTTTGCATGAAATTTGGGCAATGAGAGGATTGGGTCCTTCTAAGAAAAACCCAAAAATATTTTCATCTCCAAAAACATGAAAATCAAATTTTGACTTTATTTGCGAACCACCGACGAGAAAAAGTGAAGCTTAAGATCTTGCAAATGGAAAAGTATTTTTGTATGAAAACTGGCCAAAATGAGTGGAATGGGGTTCGGATCAAGTCTACAAGAGGAATTTATACCAAATTTTATGGATTTTAAAAATCAATTGTTTTGAAGATTTAATAGGTTGTAGTGTTCAGGAATGTACTAAAATTTTAAAATTTTCAATTTCAAATTTCTAGGCAACAACAGGCTCTAATTGGGGACAAGGACTGTAAAGGATGAAGTAGGGAACCTATAATCTCATGTATGGACCAGTGCCTTATCCATTGGGCAATAGAGTCACAGAGCACAAAGGGAAAAGGAGCTAAAGGAAGCTAAAAACAGGGCAAAATAGAAAAGGGAACTAAACTACCAGCACAACAAAATCTCCTAATATGTACATGGTAGGAAGACCCTACCTCAAATGATTCTAGGATGGTCATGCAGATCCATTAACAGGTAGGATAAATAGCTACCTATGCAAAATAATGCTTGGTGAATGAAGAGCCCGCAAGTAGCCAGCTACCAACTTGTGACCACCAAGATCAAATTGATAAGGATGACATCATATAAAAACTTCCTAGATATGATCTGATGCTCGAGAAGCCACTCTTCATTATATACCTCCACAATTGGATGAATCATGTTAGCATTGCCCAGTATAACACTACCAACATATGCATGTATAATCTCATGTGTAATATCAGAGTGCACGTGATTTTGCAAGAAAGAACAAACCAGCCCTCAAATTGGACATCCCACACAAACATCATGAGATAAAGGTTCTTCTTTGATTATGTATGTGGAAGTGACTACCCCAACATGTTCTTGCATATAATCATTCCCCACAGCAAACAAATTGATATCCTTTCCCTAAAAATATCCAGTTGAATCTATAAGTGTCTCATACAAAACTGGAGGTGTATCTGATGAATTACACTGGACAACTGAGAGGAGGGGTGAATCAGTTATCACAAAAACTTAGATTCATAATTAGATTTAAACATGAAAGCATGACACCATAAACTCAATAACAATTATACATCCAACACAGTAGACACCATATTTTTATGTGGAAAACCTTGAAAGGTAAAAACCATGGTGGGTGTTAGGCCACAGAAATATATGAGTTAGAATAATACCAAAAAATAGAGGCTCACTTCCTATAGGGCTTACTACCAAAAATTCTCATTAGAAAAAATGGCTCACTACCTAAGGGTGGCGCACTACCAAGGGGTGACTCACTACCAAAGTAGTGAACTGATTAAGTAGCATCTAGTCCATGCCAGGGTTCAGTTCCATTGAAGCACAATATAACTTCTCTACTCTTCTCTTTCACACCTTTGTACTCATCTCTTCATCTTCGCATCACATTCTTTTTCTCACAACTATATTATATGCTTTTATACAATTCATCAACCTTGGAATGTACATCAAGGTTAGCATTACATTCATCAACCATTGGAACAATCTCCAAGGTTGGCATTTCAAACATACATAAAATAGGTCTAGACCTAATACAAATTTAGCTAAGGAAAATATGTAAACATGTATGTTGATCATGCCATGCCTTAGCTAGGACTAAAACACAATCCTCCATGTCACAACATGCTTCTACAATCTTCAATGCATCTCCACAAATAGTGAAATTAACCAAGTTGGCCAAGATTAGAGTTCACACTAGGTCTTCTTGGACATTCTTCATTCCCAATCCAATTTTCTCTTTGTGGACTAATCTAAAGGTAGGAACATGATCAAGAGACATCCACAAGCACATTGTAACCACCAGGAACAACTACACCATCTCTCACCACTATGTCAAGAAGATTCCTCAAACCAGAGCACAAGAACAACACTGTCATAAGTAAAATATAGATTACGAACCACCAAATCATGAACCATTGTAGTTGAAGGCACTTAACATCATTACAAACTTGATTCCAGAACTATAGACTAAAATACTTCAATGTAGAGGAATGCAGAGCATAACACTTTCTCCCTGTCACCACCAAACATACAGGAAAAGTAGTTTTCACACTGGTGAACATAACTAACTCAAATCTTTATGCCGGAGGCTCATCCTTGGAATATAACATCTTTAGATAGACTTCTAAATAACTTCCAATCTGTAGGCAACAATATCATTCTATAGGAAATGTGGAGCAAACTTCTGGACTATTCTTCTAAATGCAATACATTGTTTTCACTGCAACACACTATTACCACCAGAGGGGCTAATTTTATTAATATCCTCAACTTAAGGATCACTTCCATAAGTAAATACAAATCATCTCACTCCATACAAGCAAGCAACAAAGTAAGAGCATAGTTGACACCAATGACAACACATATGTGTTGACATCAATGACAACACTGGTTAGGCACATAATTGCAACAATCTGCCCCTTTGTCATTGATGGAAACATATGATGTGAAAAACTTAATGACCATCAAGACAAGATACTCCCCATTTCTATTTACACATTTGCACTCTTTCTCCCTCTGAGTTTTTCACATGATTTCTCTCCCCCTTTGACATTAATGGCAAAGGGAACATACTTGCATGTTGCTACTCTGATCCACTAAACTTTCTTTGTTATCAATACTTACTTTATTAGGAACATCTAGCTACTCCCCCTGAGAGGTATCCCTAAAAAAATCAATCCAAATCAGATAATGACACTTTGAGCTCCACTGGATTGATGCATTCCTATGCATCTTAGTTCAGAGAAGGAGGGGTGATGACCCCTAACTTTTCTCTAAGATACTCAAAGGTATCTTTAGGCAGAGGTTTAGTGAAAATGTCCACAATCTGATCCTTTGTGGACACATATTCTAACTTTACTTCATTCTCTATCACGTCCTCTCTCAAAAAGTGATACCTTGTTGATATGTGCTTTGTTCTTTAATGCATCATTGGATTCTTTGAAATGGTTATGGCACTTGTATTGTCACAAAAGATTTTAACTGAATCTTCATATACAACTCTTATGTCCCTCAAAGTCTACTTCATCCATAACACTTGAGTGCAACATCATGATATTGCAATATACTCTACTTCTGCAGTTGACAAAGATATTGAATCTTGTTTCTTGCTCATCCATGGAACCAATCTATTACCCAAGAAGAAAGCACCTCCACTTGTACTTTTTCTATTATCAACATCTGCGGCCCAATCTGCATCTGTATAAGCACTGAGAGTGAAATCATTGTCCTTTGGATACCTTAAGCCATGATCCCTAGTGCCTTTTAAATACCTCAAGATTCTTTTTACTACCATCACATGTGATTCCTTTGGATCTTCTTTAAATCTTGTAACAAGACAAACTGCATGCATAATATCAGGTCTAGTTTGAGTTAGATACGGTAATCCTCCAATCATGGATTTGTATTTTTTTTATTAGACTTAGGTGATTCATCAGTTTTTCTCAACTTGTAACCAGTCACCATGGGAGTACATACTATCTTAGAGTATTCCATCCTAGACTTCTTCAATAACTCTTTCACATACTTAGACTGAGATATGAAGATTCCGTTATCTGATTCATTGATTTGTAGACCTAGAAAGAAATTCATTTCACCAAATATGGACATCTCAAACTATTTTTGCATTTCACCAACAAATTTCATACACATACCTTCATTGCCTCAAAAGATGATATCATCAACAAAGACTTCAAAAATCAAAATTTGATCACCATTAATCTTGAAATAAAGATTACTGTCAACATTACCTTTATTGAACCCTAACTGCAATAAGTACTTATCCAACCTTGCATACTAGGCTCTAGTAGCTTGCTTGAGTCCATACAGAGCTTTCTTCAACCTACACACCATATCACCTTGGTCTGATAACCTAAATCCTTCTGGTTGCTCAATGAAAACTTCCTCTTCCAATTCACCACTCAGGAATGCAGACTTCACATCCATCTGATACACTTTGAAATTTTTATGGGCTACAGATGCCAAAAACATTCTGATTGGTTCAATCCAAGCTACTGGAGCAAAGGTCTCTTCAAAATCTATTCCTTCAATATGAGAGTATCCTTTACACACAAGCCTTTCTTTATTCCTTACAACCTCTCCATTCTCATTTAGCTTATTCCTAAAGACCAATTTGGTTCCAATAATATTTTTGTTAGCAGGTCTAGGGACTAACTCCAAAGTTTCATTTTTCTCTATCTACATTAGTTATTCCTCCATTGTTTTTACCCAATTTTCATCATTGCTAGCTTCATTTATAGTCTTTGGTTCAACCTTTGAAAGCAAATAGTAATTCACTTGTTCTTCTATAGCTCTTTTCCTTGTTAGCACACCTTTGTTTTTGTCACCTATAATCTGATCTTTAGAATTTTTAATCCTTACATACTAGGGAATCTTGATAACACTTTCTAGAGCCTCTTCTTCATCCTAACTATCTTCTTGCTCATCTTTTTCTTCATTCACTATAGTTAGAGGTTCATCTTGTTCATAGCAACTTGGATCTGATATTCTTTCCTTGCCTTCATTCACCTTCACATTTGCACTCTCAACAATCTTTTTGAGCCTTTTGTTGTAGCACTGGTATGCCTTACTCTTGGTAGAGTATCCAAGAAAGATTCCTTCATCACATCTTGCATCAAACTTTCCTAGATCTTCATCTCTCCTAATATAGCATTTGCTTCCAAAAAATTTAAAATATTTTACTGTAGGAATTCTTCCATACCACAATTCATTAGGAGTTTTAGTACCATTACCCTTCACTTGAACTCTATTTTGAATGTAGACAATAGTATGAATAACTTCTTTCAAGAAAACTTATGGTAGATCTGCTTCCTTCATCATTGTCCTAGCAGCCTCTTGAACTATCCTATTTTTTTCTTTCAACAACTCTATTCTGCTGAGGACTCCTAGGTGTAGAGAGTTGTTTCTTTATCCCATGTTCTTCAAATAAAATGTTGAATTCATTTAATCTGAACTCACCTCCTCTATCAGACCTCAAGCATTTAGTTTTCAACTCTATTTCATTCTCAACCATTGCCGCGAAAGATTTGAACTTCTCTAGGGCTTCTGATTTGTCTCTTAGAAAGGTAACCCAAGTCATTCTAGAATAATAATCAATAAGTAACATGAAGTACCTGTCACCTTGTAGACTTATCACCCTTGTAGGACCACAGAGATCTATATGCACTAGATCCAACAAACTGACAGAAAATTGCTCTTTTCTCTTGAAACTTGTTCTTGTCTGCTTCCCTAATTGACATTATTTATAAATTGTAATGGAGGGTTTCACAAGTTTTGGTAAATATCTCACTATCTAACTAGAGCTTATCTTTACCAAATTATCAAAGTTTATCTGACACATCCTTCTATACCACAACCAACTCTCATCTACTTGGGCCAATAAACAATAATCATTAGTTCCTCTTAATTGATAGATGTTACATTTTATCTTCTTACTGGTAACAATCATGGTTCTGAAGGTTTCCATGATCTTACACCCATTGTCTTTGAATCTCAGATCATATCCTTTGTCACACATCTGGCCAACACTCAAAAGATTATGCTTCAAACCCTTCACATATAGGACATTGTTAGTATTATGCTTTCCATCAAATGAAATAGATTATTTTCCACAAATCTAACCAGCTATATTATCTCCAAACCTAACTAGTCCTCCATCATACTTATCCAAACTTACAAACTTAATTTTGTCACCGGTCATGTGATGTGAGCATCCACTATCAATAATCCATTCATCCTTAACTTCTCAACCTATATAGCCAAAGCACTTTCTTCCACTAGTTTTTCTTCCTTTAGATAGCTAGTAGAATTAGTAGACATAGGATCTTATTTAATAGTAATAAATAGGCATTCATTTGTACTAGTGCTAGCATCATTAGATTTATCATCAATAACTCCTCCATCATCAAAGTCTCTAACATAGTAGCATTTCTTTGGAGCTCTAGGCCTTCTCTCAAATCATTTTCTATTTCTTACAATTCTTTTAGGATATCTAGAAGCATAATGACCTACTTTACCACAAAAGAAACATTTGAAAGGTAATTTACCTTTGAATTTACTAGAACCTCTTTGCAACCTATCAACAAAGTTAGCTTCAGTTTCATCAAAGTCATCATCTACCTTATATTTCTTAGCTTTGGAGATCTTTTTTGAAGTACTAGCTTTAAAAGTTATCTCAATTTTTGGTAGACCATCACCAAATTCTCTCATCTCAAAGGTTGTAATCTTTCCAAGTAGCTAATGTCTATCAATAGTCTTCACAGTCATAAATTCTTCAATAGTAGCTACCTTGTGACTATAGGACTTTGGTAGTGATATAATAATTTTCATCACAACTTCCTTATCACCAATGGTTCCTCCCATTCCATTTATTCCATTGACAAGTTCATCAACCCTTAGCATGAAGGCTATAATGTTTTCATCTTCATTCATCTTCAAGCTCTCATATTTAGCTTTCAGGTCCTGAAGTTTGACTGCATTTACCGAATCATCTCCTTCATATAGTTTCAACTTTTCCCAAACCTCATTTGCAGTTTCTAATTCCATGACTTTAATCAACTTAGTGTCTATCAAGGCACTCAACAAAGAATCTCTTGCTTTTATATTTAGTTTATATTCTTTGATTTCATCTTCAGTTATCAAACCATTTTGTGGCATGGTATATTTTGATTCTATAGCCTTCCATACTTTATAACCAAGACAAAGGAGATGGATTTTCATTTGTACCTTCCAAAGAGCATAATTTGTCCCATCAAATTGTGAAGATTCCCTTTTATAAGACATCTTGGATCTTCCTCAAGATGTTAGGCTTTCTTTTGAGGAACCTAGCTCTGATACCAATTGCTGAATTACACTAGACAACTAAGAGGGGGGTGAATCAGTTGTCACATAAACTTAGCTTCATATGAATATCAAACCATCAACAACTTAATGACTCATAATCAAATTTAACCATGAAAGCATGACACCATAAACCTGAATAACAATCATACATCCAACGTAGTAGACACCAAGTTTTTACGTGGAAAACCCTCAAAGGGAAAGACCACAGTGGGTGTTAGCCCATAGATATATATGAGTTATAATAATACCAAAAAATAGAGGCTCACTTCCTACAGGGCTCACTACCTAAAATGCTCATTCCAAAAAATGGCTCACTGCCTAAGGGTGGATCACTACCAAGGGGTGGCTCACTGCCAAAGTAGTGAACTGATTAAGTAGCATCTACTCCATGCCAGGGTTTAGTCCCATTAAAGCACAATATAACTTATCTTCTATGCTCTTTCACACCTTCGCACTTATCTCTTCATCTTCACATCACATTCTTCTTTTTGCAACTACATTACATGTTTTTATACAATTCATCAACCTTGGAATGTACATCAAGGTTGGCATTACATTCATAAACCATTGGAACAATCTCCAAGGTCAGCATTTCAAACATACATAAAATAGGTCTAGACCTAATACAAATTTAGCTAAGGAAAAGATGTAAATATGTATGTGGATCATGCCATACCTTAGCTGGGACTAAAACACAATCCTCCATGCCACAACATGCTTCTACAATCTTCAATGCATCTTTGCAAATAGTGAAGTCAACCAAGTCAGCCAAGACTGGAGTTAACACTAGGTCTTATGAGAATATTCTTCATTCTCAATCCAATTTTCTCTGTGGACCGATCCAAAGGTAGGAACATGACCAAGAGACATCCACAAGCACATTGTAACCACCAAGAACAACCACACAATCTCTCACCACTCTGTCAAGAAAATTCTTCAAATTGGAGCACACGAACAACATTGTCAGCCACTGTCATAAGTAAAAGATAGCTTACATACCACCAAATCATGAACTATTGTAGTTGAAGGAACTTAACATCATTAAAAACTTAATTCTAGAACCACAGAATGAAATACTTCAATGTGGAGGAATGCAGAGCATAACATTTTCTCCCTGTCACCACCAAACATACAGGAAAAATAGTTTTCACACTGGTGAACATAACTAACTCAAATATTTATGTTGGAGGCTCATCCTTGGAATATAACATCTTCAAACAGACTTCTAAATAACTTCCAATCCACAAGCAATGATATTCATTCTACAAGAAATACGGAGCAAACTTTTGGACTATTCTTCTGAATACAATACTTTTTTTTCATTGCAACACAGTTTTACCACCGAAGGGGCTAATTTTCTCAAAATCCTCAACATCAGGATCACTTACATAAGTAAATACAAAGAATCTCACTCTATACAAGCAAGCAACAAAGTAAGAGCATAGTTGACACCAATGACAACATCAGTTAGGCACATACTTGTAACAACATCAAGCTGAAAATCTGCATTGAAAATAGTATGTTTAGGTGACTAAAAATCATCCCCAACTGGTTTAACAATCTCTTCTTTGTCTAAAAGATTTGGCCCAACAATGTCATGACACACTTCATCTTCTCTGTCTATAAGCAGCAAATTAGACATGACAACTTCTTCTCACCACAAAACCTCATCCTCACTTGCATTGAGGCACTACTTCAGAATGTAAAAAATAAGAGGATCAACACCTTCATCTATTTGACCACTTTCTTCAAGGCTATGATGACTACTTACAACATTGCCTTCCAAGTTTTGTTTAAAAATTTTGGCATCCAAATTTTCAAAATGAAAGGCTTCAAAAGAAAAATCATTCCTAACCTCTTCTTGCAGCCATACCTCTGTATTATCTTGCTCAGGAAATGTGAAGGCTTCATATTCAGCTTGCATACACTCTGGAGAAAAGATAATCAATATTTCATCTTTATGTTGTGTGTCCTCATATTGTTCTTCATTGTTGGTAAAAGTGAATGATTCCATTTCTACAGTAGATAAGGATGATAAATAGTACCATTTGCATGACCCTCATTACAACTAACATCATTGAAGGATTGTTCTTTTTTTTACCACTTGAGGGGCTTTTGGATTCATCATTATCTTCTTCAAAATGGAAATAAAAGGCTTCAATTCTTCTAGCCATATGAGGTTTAACTTCTGCAACACTTACTTCATCTCTACGAAAGTGTTTTGGACCAAAAACGGTGAGATTAAAACTTTCAGCAAAAGGAGGCTATGTAGTTTGAAATCCTAAAGGCTGAAAACTTGGTTTGTTCATAATAGGCTTCCTCATAGATTCACAAATCAAAATTTCAACAACTTGATTCTCTTTCCAAAGACCACTTGAAATCAAGTCATCTTCAATCTTTATAGCCTCTTGTTGTGCTATTTTAATGTCATTCACTTTATTTCATTTCAAATAAAATTAAACATCTAGATGCAATGTAGAAATAAAAGTATAGAGCTAAAGTTTCTTACTTGGTTGAATGGAGGTAGGAATCTTTTTGAATAGCCTATTAAATCTATCAACAAAATCCTTGATGCATTCACCTTCTTTCTTTTGTATGTAAAAAAATTTGATATAGAAAATCAGCTTCATCAACAGGACCCTTATATCTTCCCAAGAACTTACTCTTCAAAGAGTCCCAGTCAATAATAAATTTATCTTCTAAATAATGAAACCAGTCTATTGTAGGTCCAATAAGAGATTTAATAAACAATTATACAAAATATTTTCTTCACTTACTCCTAAAACATCACATGCAACTATGAATGCCAGAATGTGATTTTCTACATCTTGAGAGTCTTCTCCACTAAACTTCAGGAAGTGCTTTTGTGATCCTTTAGGCAATGGTGAATAATGAGACAAAAAGAGAGGTCCAAAGTGATTTCCCCATGGATGAGGAGAAATCAATGCCATACTGCAAATCTGAAAAAATAAATCAACAGGGTCTTCGCTAGAACCAAATGCTTCTGAATACTTTCCACTTCATAGAGCCACCAGCCTCTGTCCTTGGAGAGGTACCTTTAATTTTTTGGGGAAAACAAAGCATTTTTATTCAATTTTGAATCCCTAGTGGAGTTGCCAAAAATATGTTAGTTAATAGATTTGTCACTTCAGTTTTATACTCCCTCACACACACCAATGACAAACAAACCAATAGTTGAGTCACTTGCAATGGTATTTGCAAGTTCTCTCTACTTATTTTACGAGGTGCAGCTACCTTTGAATGATTTATAGTGAATGAAAACATGGTATACTTTTAACTAGAAAATAGAAGAGGAAAACTAACACCTACTCATAACCATGAAAGTAAATGCAATTGACTAATTCAGAAAGAAGTGAATGCAAATAAATTGTACAAAGCTTATCTATTCCACACCCACAAATAATAATAGATTGATAAAAAATAACTATATTTCTCTCAACACATACCAACGTAACAGGGGCAATATTGAAGACAAATTACAAATTGCCATAAGAAAAATTGTGATCAGAGAAGATATTTAAAGACACAAAGTTCTGAAAATGATTCTTCATTTCTCTAGCAAAACAAAACTCAAAGTTTCTGAAAAACCTCCTATACATAAATTGAGTTAAGAAAAATAATAATTGATTACAAAGCAAGATAAAATTAACTCTCTCCTCTATCCCTTGCTTCATAGAACAGCTAAAAAAATATCCTTCCTAAGTCTATAGATTACATAGTTATAGATCTTCAAGTAACCTTTTAGCTTTTGTAACTTCCTCTTGAAAATCCAATAAAATCTCCTTACTCCTCTCCATAACCAATTCTTGAAAAAGAAGTCTTTCCTTTCTTGTAACTGCTTCTTAGAATGAATTTTGGGCTTTTGTCACCTAAAATGACCCTTTGTCTTCCTTTTGGTCACATTCTGAAAACATATGGATAGTCTTGATATTTATTCAATTCTTACGTCAAATGGTGACAAGGCAGATTTCACCACGCATGCATGATCATAGTTTGCAACATGACTCTTGATATACTTGTTCTAATTCAAACAAATCAACCTTGATCATAAGACCATCTCAAAAACTCTTAGCATCCTTAGGAATATATCAAGTTTCTACCTCCACCTCTTTGGACATAGCCTTTAGTTTAGAAACTAAAGTTTTCATTGTCTTGTCAATATCCCTGGTAATACGAATGGGATTTGCTCTAGCCACATGCTGTTCTAGTTTCATTTACAATGACTCTGAAGCACTAGAGTGATGCAAATATTATTGCTTAAATTGTATTAGACTGCACCATGCTTGATCATCAATTTTGAGCTCCAGGTGTAGTAACTGCTAGCCTTGGGTTGAGCAGTCAACTATGCTCATGTTGGGAGAGAAATCTGCCTCAAACTGCACACAAAGTGTTTCAACAATAGCTAACATGGATACAACCTTTGAAGGATATTCTCCCTTTCACTTGGATCCACACACTGATTGATCTTATCTTCACTCAATCTTGGAACTGCTTAATTAACAGGACCTTGATCAATAGAATTTCTACCTATTAGGAGTCTAAGGAGAACATCACTCTTCTGAGTCAATTGGCCTATTATAGCATATTCTAAGGTTTTAGGTGGGTGAATTTATGTTTCAGTAGAGGATGGTTTTGAAACCCACACCCCAGCATTGACTCAGCCCCTATGCCAGAAATATCTTGGTGGGAGGTGGACAAATTAATGATGGAGGTATGGACACCCTGGTGGAGAAAAGAGGTGGCCTACCATGCCATAAAGAGGTATGGTATCCCTTTTCTTAGTGATATTTTTTGCCAATCAATGAAGGGACCAGCACAAGTAGAGTGCAGAAAAAGAGAAAGAAAAAAGAAAAAAAGTTTTTGGAGAGTTGAAAAATACTAGCGTGGAATCTCTTGCGATGATTCTAGGTTGAGATTCTACACAAAATTTTTGTGGTTTATGTCTGTGACAATTACCATACCATTGCAGGTCATTTGTTGGTTTGCCTTGTAGTTTAGCTCACTTGCTTCTTGCTTTGTCTGTTGGGAGCTGCAAAGATAACCCATAGAGCTCAAGGACTTGTCTCCATGGCCCCCAAATGGCATTTGGTATCCACTTGCTCCTCTCAAGGCACCTATTATTCTAAAAAAGAAGATTTTCCTGATTCTTTTGGGCACAATCCAAGTGTTATCACTCCTTTCCCCATAGCAAATCCAGATAATGATTATGAGTCATCTAAAATATTATTCATGTTTCCTTCAAAGGATGTAGTGGCAGCTTTCCAAATGAGGTAATCCTTTGGTCAGTATTCAAACCCACTTACATGATGATTTTCTATGGTAGTTTGTGGAAGAGTTTCCAATTAAACTAAAAAATTGTTAATTTGTTTGCAACAAGGGAATGCGATTCTCATCCTGGCAACTATTGAAAGAATTACTTAGTTCTATGCATTAGAAGTCTTTTCTCTTTTGTCTTCTCAAACTTATAAATTTTTGTAGCCATGAGAAATAAGGGGAAAATGTTATCCTTGGTTTGAGTAGGATAAACTAAGATTTAGTGTCTTCACAAAATTATATTTCTTACAGATGCTTGAATAATTTCAAATGCCCATAGACTAGCATTTTGACTAGACAAAATATTTGGGCCTTGATTTGTAAGATTTGTAATCTGGCACTGATACAAATTAGGTATTAAACTCTATCCACTAGATATAGTGGATGAAAAATAATAAATATATGAAAACAAAAATATTTAGGAAATATGCTTAAATTTGAGCTTGAGTCATGGGAAACGAAAATTCAAGAGAAAAGTGTACAAATGCCCCTCCTAAGCCAAAGGGATCATATGCCCAGGGACTACTCGAATGTCAAAAAGCCATGAGAATTGAGGAAGGGAACTAGGATTCCTATATTGCATCTAGCCTAAAGAAGCATCTATAATGAATTTATGTAGGAGGTCAAAACATAGTCATAGGATATTCCATTGTCAATAATGGTCTTAAGAAAAATATATCCTTCTGGAATTCCAAAAATGATAATATGATAATATAGAAAGATTTTGTGATGAGGAAAGTGTTAGCAAAAGAATCATACATCTATGGATACATTCATCCATCCATTAATGGTTATAGAACCTAGTGTGTCCTTTGCAAAGAGTTTGATTAAAAGAGCTTACTTGTAACTTGTAACCAAAAGAGAAAAAAATGCAACTTTATGTGGCTATTAGTAAAAAGTTAGTGCCAGCTGACCAGATATGTCAAGGTAATTTATAAGTGGATTAAAGATAGGAGAAAAAACATGTGAAATATATATATATATATACTAAGCATAGGAACACATTTGTCAAGTGGACCTTCTCAACATTTAATGGAGACTACCTAGCAGAAGAATTGCACAACATTATTGGAGAAAACTTGCCTCAAACGTGTGATGGATTACCAATTTGTATGCATGTTTTCCTTGGGTAATCTTCACATAACTAATCATGATATGGTGTTTTCAATGATTTTAGATGAATGTAACATATCTACAAAATAATAGTGGAGACATCATTTTGTTTGGATTTGTTTTGGATTGTGGTTTTGTTACACAATTGAACTAATTGAGAAAGGGTTGTTTTCAATTAAATTTCACTACCATCAAAACGTTTTGGATTGTAGATCACATTTTTTGCAATTTTGTGTTTAATATTTAAAAACATATTGTGTGTCCACTGAGTTTAGATGTGGTTTCCTTGGGACATGTCCCCTACCCTCTATGGCTATTCTGAATAATTTGGGGATGTAGATGGGACACTCACCGTGTCATCTATTTTTATTGGATTGTTTTAAGTAGGTTTTATATACCTCATTTGGTTAAACGAGATGAGCTTAGGTCTAGGATATTGAGTCCTCGTGCATGGCCTTAAGCACCTTTAAAGGCTAAGGATGCACATGAGAAGGCCTATCCGTCTGTGAGGCGTCGAGTTATTTCCCTACAGGGCATTAATTTGGGCATGTTTGAGTCTCCTCATCAGATTGAGTAGTGTACTTGATTCCGTGCGGTACCATCCCTTTGAGGATGCATGGTGACTCCCCATCCGATATGCACTCTAGTGTTTAGTGCATTGGTAGTCATGAGTAGTACCTGACATTCTATTTGATGAGAATCTCTATGTTATGACTATGGCATTATGCATTGTTTTATGTGTCTGCTCCATGATTGATGTGAGTGTTAGCCATCCTATATACCCTTGCATTGACACTTCTATTTGGGCCTTGTGACTATCTCCAGGCATGGTGGTGTGGTCTCTTATGAGTCCACATGGTTGGGAGACATTACCACCACCATCGGGGACCGGTGAATAGGTTATTGGTGCACTAGATTAGAGATGTTCTCACTCTCCATTACCTTATCCATTGTTGTACCTTTTCAGTCATTGTATGATATTCAGGTCTATGTTATTGTACTTGTATATTATACTCATGGCTATGCCATTGCACTATATATTCTTTTATGTAATTGTACTCTCTTAAGAGAGAAGATGTAATCATACAAGTTAATGAGAAGAAATGAGATGTTTCCTATTTGGTTTATGGATTCCGATGTGGGTATCGGATCCACTTGTTCTATGATGTTTTTGGATTCATGTTTATAATCTGGAATGGGTTATCGGAACATTTGGGTTGGTGTTAAAATAAATGTAGTTTTGTAATGTTTTCTCTAGAGGGTGAATTAGTCCTCTCCTTCGAGTTGTACATTCAGCCATCCATGGCCATGAATGTTGTCAATCTATCGAATTGACAACTGCATCTTATGTATGTTATCTATTTGTGTCAAAAAAAAATTATCTTGTCCTCTTTTGGCCCTTTCCCTTCGGGGTTGTGGGACGGAATGTTACATCTGATATCAAAGCCCATGTTCAGACACTGGGAGCTCTGGTATACTTGAGCCTTCTATGTTTTGTTGTGTTTGACATGTGTGGCATGAGCTTGTTATATTGTCTTTATAGTCTTGATTGCTTTCATACCTGAGCATGGCATTAGTGGGTTAAGTTACAACTCCATTATTAGAAATCGTGGAGGAAATAACCTCTTTGGCCCTACCTTACGTAGTGGGACTAGAGTGTTGAGTGTTGTATATTTGTGGGTTAATGGTAACTTAGATTGCCTAAATACCCTTGTTCAGATTGCTCTTGTAAGCTTTGTGCTATATAGATGTAAAGGATGGTAGGATGTAGCTATTTACAGATGTAGATAGATTAGTTTGATTGCTCGATGCTCTCTTGTAAGTGTTGGATGATTGCTGATTTTTCTTATAACTTCTTAATGTGCTAGAGTTGCTATAGTTTATCATCCTTGATAACATATTGAAGTCATTGGAATACTAATGGTGCTTTAAACTTTGCCTTAGTAGAATTTGAATGGTTGCATAATGAATATTGGATGACATGTAATGTCTTGACTTGAGATGAAATCTATCTTTCTCTCCACTTCTTAGTTGTCAATAGTTGACAAGATGTTAGAATAATGGCATATGGGATTAATTAGCATGTGAAATTTACAATAAGTAAAAGAATTAGTGATGAGTAACTTATGTTTGTTATGGTTATGCAATTGAAAGTGATTACATGTTTATGAGTAACTATTTATTTAATGAGTTTACATGAGAACGGTAATTGTTTGTGGATATATCTTGTTGATGAAATTTGATCTCCTCAATTTCATTGTGGTTTTAATGAGATCATATAGGTGAATTCTTGTATTTAATGCAAACTGAAAATAATGCATGTTAGAGTAATAAGAATGTTGCATTTCTTGCTTTGAGTGAACAATTGAATGCCATTGATGTAGCCAAGGTTACTTATGCTTATATGTATGGATATGAATGTAGAGAAATGATTAGACTTCCTCAAACAAAACTCATTTAATTATGTTATTAGCATCTGATTCTTTTGTGAATGAATGGTATTCCTATGACTGGTGACATGATGTCGCATTATGTGTCATTATGAGATGTATATCATTATGTGATTATAGAAGTGACTACAATAATTGGTGCAGGAGCACCTGAGGGGTCATCAAACCCCCATAAGGCACATTTTGAAGTTTTTGTGTTCTAAGAGACCATGGTTGTTAATAAGGTCTTGAAAGACCATTGCTCATGTTTTTTAATAAGGTCCAAGTGACCACTCTCATATGTAATGAAGTCATGTTAAGGTCCTTGAAGTATGTCTAGTCAAAGGAAGTCATGCAATGTAAGGTTTTCTAAGAGTTATTTTGTAAAACCAATGTAAACATGTGTTGTAAAGAGGGGAAAACGACCCCACAGTTGAAAAACAGTTGTGGATAGTTGAAAACCACCTTGCATATGTACAAATACCCTCACATACCCCGAGGAGAAAGGGTGGATGAATAAAAATCACGTTTTTGCCTTTTTTTCCTTGTTTTCTGTACTTTTTGACTGCAAATTTGCTGTTTCCAGCGTTGGTACGGTTCTGTACGGACAGATACAAAGGAAAGCCATATATGGTTGGAAAGAGGATTGAATAACCTTTCCAATGCATCTGGTTTGAGGTCCTAGCTCCATTCCTAGAGGAAATTATCGCTGTTTTTCTGGAACTGCCTGTTTGACTGTGAAAACAGGGATTTTGAGGGTTTGCAATGCATTTTTGGACCTTTCCATGAATGTAGGATTCTGATTCTCATGGATTAGGTCCTTATTAACATGTACCATATGTTTCTAACCATGAAAAAGCAGGAGGAGTGTAAATGGGAGAGGTGATCACCGTTTGGAGTCAAGTTTGCATGTGAAAAGAGCATTGAGAATGGTGGCATGGTTATAGCAGCCGAAGATCCGTCTTAACAAGGTGATATTTTTATGATTGCTGTTGTTTAATATGGTCAATAAGATGGTGTTGGACCTTTGAATGAGGTCTGGAAGTGATTGGAAGTGGGAGATCTAGGAAGCCCTAGGTTTTGAACTTTTGAGGCCTAGAAATGAGATTTTTGTATTGCAAACCTTAAATGTGCAAACCTCCTGATAAGACCTGGAAAATCCTTGGTTTTGAACCCTTTCCTAAGACTGTTTTTAGGGTTGAAGTGTGTGGGACAAGTTTGTCATAGGGTTCCTTTGTAAAATGGTCAATTTAGGCCTTGTGGGAAGGCAGCAGGGTGTTAGGACAGTCACATTTCGTCCAAAACAACAGTAGGTGAGTTTGAGATATGTTTTATAACTCAATAGAGGGTATCCAAATCAGTCATTTGTTTCAAAAGTGTTTTGGGAAAGTTTGGAGAAAAGTACAGTTTAGTCGCTGAACAAGACTACAAGGATTAGGCCTGTTTAAGGGGAATTGTCAAGAATCTATCCAATTGGTTTGTGAAACCTTTGGAACCTTGTTGGTTGGGGTAGGTTGAGACCCTAGAAGATGCTAGAGTTCATCTAAGAAGTTGGAATCCAAACTTGAGCCCTTTGGTGGAGTTTAGGACAAGAGGAAGGCTAGAGAAGTCTTATTGGTTGAAGCCCGCAAACTATTGAAACCCTTTGATCTTGTTAGATTATCTTTGGAGACCTAACACCTCTGCATCAATAATGATTGTGAAAAATATTAGTTATGTTTATACATTGATGTAAAAGTGATAGTGATGATGCAATACATGTTCATACACTATTGTGTTATGATGATAGAATTGCAAAGTGAAATTATGATGTTATGGGTAAATGAGTTGCCATTGTGGAAAGAGAAAATTGGTATGGATGTTTAGGAATACTTATTTTTGGGTAAAGTTGTATTTTCTGCATCATGTTGCTTAGTCATGTGTGGGCTATGCTTATGCCTCGGTAAGATAAATGGTGATTGTATTATCCTTGTTGTGAACATCCATTGATGTATTCCTATTGAGTGTTGTGATTAACTAGTGCTTGAGATGTGTGCCCATGGGATGGTGGTACTGCGTACTTGTCCATGGAGGATATGTATGGATTATGTGTATGGGGGAAAACAATACCATTTATGTCTTTTTTGTTGTCACCCTATTGACTACCAACACAAGGGTTGTGGATAGGTCAATATGTGGAGGGGTAGTAGAAGAAACAAAGTTCCTTGGGAGGGAATTGCATAGCGTACATATAGTGGCAGCGCAAAATGATGGCGATCCTTTCAACCTCCTAGGAAAGTACTCACTACTTCCCCTTATTAATGGACTAGATGCTTGGTTCATATAGTCTTAGCCTAATCCCCTTAGTTCTTGAGGATGATATTAGTTATGGTATGAGCACATGTGATAGCTATGATCTTACCCTGATGTGATTGTTTTAGATATGATGCCACCCCCACACTGGTGTTTTGACATAGTGCTGGTGAGGATGTCATGTCGTTAATGGTAGCGAGCCGATCTTGAGGACATGATGCCACCTACCTTAGATGCATGAAGGTGTAGTATATATGTTGTGTCCCTAATTATGCAGAAATTAGTGGTTGCTTTCATAGAGTAGAGGATTCGCTCAAGAGGGCCTTGATTCCAATCAGTTGGCATGTGAGTGTAACCTAGCCATGTGCACCTCTGGCTCAGTGTGTTACCACACATGCTTTCTCCATGGGTACATGCTATGCAGGATGTTCCTCTGAGTAGGACATTGCCATGCGATATATGGCCATTGTGTGCTTTCTTTACTTGGTGTATACCATGTGTAGTCACGCCGCATGAAGTATGTGACCTAGGAGTTCTGACATAGTACTTTTCCATGTGGAGGTTGCATGAGTTGGTCGCACCCACATGAAGGACAGTTGAGATAGTCACGCTTGTTTTCCTCCTCCCTTGTGTGGTGACTAGCGATATTCATGTAGTGTTGTGATGTGTATATTTCAAAGATTGTGAATCTTCTTTTCAGTTATTAGTGACTTTTACCTTGCTTGTGTGGACCAGCACCTTCGTGTGGCCACGATTGATTTTCTTGACATGTAACTCTTGCGGTTACATTTGATTTATTGTTGAAACTATGCACATTTTCTTATTTTACTATTGGAATTGAGATTTATTCTTTTTTATTCACATCCTTGGTGGCTAAACTAATTGAACTTTTTGTTTTCGAATGTTGGTCTTGTGTTGTGATGTGATTCCTCATCGGGTATGGTGAGATCCACCCGTTTGAGTGTATACGAGGAAGTAGACATAGGGAAACCCTTAAGGATGGAGGTATGTGTGAGTTGTTCTAAGCTCTAATTCACTGCCTTCCTATTGTTGACAATCTCATGGAGGCTAAAACCCTTACACAAACAAGAGATATGTCATTGTGGCTTGTATGGAAGGGCTCACTAGGTGGGTTGATGCCATCAAGACACATGGATATGGATATTAGACATGGTTATTGCTTATGGACTCATGGATATGTTGGATTTGGATGGTACTATGCCATCCATGCGAACCCTTGGTGTACCCTTGTGATGTGAATGAGTATGTATGTATATGTGGGTTGTACAATTTATCATGTATGTAGTTGCATATTAAAAATATAGAAGAGAACAAAAACAAAAAAAATGCATCATTATGCCTTGAAAAGTGACATACTATTTCATTATATGTAAAGAGATGTCATGCATGCTATGAAATCAAAGGTTGAAATTATGTATATGTGTGTTTGTGTGCTCCATTTTATAGATAGTTGCATATGAAAAGTTAGAGAACTAAAAAATTTATATATTAAAAGTACATTTTGCTAAATTTATGAGAAAATTGTGTGGTTTATGCCGGTATATATGTACAAATTGATGGTTGTTGCTTTTCCATGATGGATTCTGATATTATTATGATGTTGACATGATTGGTTATCATGCTGGATTACATGCTTACTATTGCTTCAGCTATGATGTATGTTATATGCACATGTGCTTTGACATGTGGTTGGAGTGATATAGGTATTGGGTATTGACTCCGCCTGGACTCATAGGCATGAGCATACTCTTATTATCCCCGATGGTGGTTACTGGAGATAGTCATAGGCCCTGTTCCCTACCCTAGCTACTGTACCTTGCTAGTACAGTGTTCCTGTATTATTGTCTTATTATCTGGTTACCTAACAGTAATGTCCAGATTGCCCCTTATGGTCATGTATAGTTTACGAGTGTGGTGGTTGAGGCTTTTGTCCTTGGTTTCCATTGATTGTTTGATGTGGTTTCCTTGGCATCATTCTTTATTTTGATTGGAGAAAATTGTGTTATGCTAATGTATATTTTGTAGGAATAACTACCTTGCCTATTCCTTACACATGTACTGGGACTAATTGCATGTAATTGTGCATGTGATAACCTAAATTTTTTTTAATTGTATCGAGTTTCATGGACTAGTATGTGCTTTGGCTACATCTTAGCATTTACAGGCTTCCAAGACTAAGCCTAGTCCTAGGGCATAGGATGTAACAACCCCGTGTTCGCAGTCAGGTGGGGTCACCCATTTTGGTGGGGCATGAGGGCATAAAGAAATATCTCTAAGGTTTTAGGTGGGTGAATTTATGTTTCAGTAGATGAAGGTTTTAAAACCCACGTCCCAACATTGACTCAACCCCTACGCCAGAAATATCTTGGTGGGAGGAGGACAAATTAATGACAGAGGTATGGGCACCCTAGTGGAGAAAAGAGGTGGCCTACCATGCCATAAAGATGTATGGCATCCATTTTCTTCGCAATAATTTTTTCCAATCCATGAAGGGACCAACAGAAGTAGTGTGCAGAAAAAGAGAAAGAAAAATGAATTTTTTTTTTGGAGAGTTTATTCAAACTACTGCCATGGATTCTCTTACCATGAGTCCTGGTCAAGCTTCTACACAAAAATTCTATGGTTTATGTCTATGACAATTACCATACCATTGCAGGTGATTTGATGGTTTGCTCTGCAGTTCAGCTCACTGGTTTCTTGCTTTGTTTGTTGGGAGCTACAAAGATAACCCATAGAGCTTAAGGAATTGTCTCCATGGCCACCAGATGGCATTTGTTATCCACCTACTCCTCTCATGGCACCTATTATTCTGAAAATGTAGATTTGCTTGATTCTTTTGGGCACAATCCAAGTGCTATCAATCCTTTCCCCACAGCAGATCCAAATAATGATTCTGAGTCATCTGAAATATTTTTCATGTTTCTTTCAAAGGATGCAGTGGTAGCTTTCCAATGAGGCAATCCTTTGGTTAGTATTCAAACCCACTTACATGATGATTTTCTATGTTAATTTGTGGAAGAGTTTCCAATTAAACTAGAAAATTGTTAATTTGTTTGCAACAAGGGAATGTGATTCTCATCCTGGTAACTATTGAAAGAATTATTGATAGTTCTATGCATTAGAAGTCTTTTCTCTTTTATCTTCTCAAACCTACAAATTTTTGTAGCCATTAGAAATAAGAGAAAAATGTTATCCTTGGTTTGAGTAGGATAAACTGAGATTTAGTGTCTTCACAAAATTATATTTCTTATAGATGCTTGAATAATTTCAAATGCCCATAGACTAGCATTTTGACTAGAGAAAATATTTCGGCCTTGGTTTGTAAGATTTCTAATCTAGCACTAATACAAATTAGTTATTAATCTCTATCCACTAAATATAGTGGATGAAAAATAATAAATATATGAAAACAAAAATATTTAGGAAATATGCTTAAATTTGAGGTTGAGTCATGGGAAAAGAAAATTCAAGATAAAAGTGTGCAAATGCCACTCTAAGCCAAAGGGATCATATGCCCAGGGACGTCTCTAATGTTAAAAAGCCATGAGAATTGAGGAAGGGTATTGGGATTCCTACATTGCATCTAGATTAAAGAAGCATCTAGAATGAACTTTTGTAGGAGGGAAAAACGTAGTCATAGAATATTCCATTGTCAATAATGGTCTTAAGAAAAATATATCCTTCTGGAATTCCAAAAAAGATAATATGATAATATAACAAGGTTTTGTGATGAGGAAAGTGCTAGCAAAAGAATCATACATCTATGTATACATTCATCCATCCATACATGGTTGCATAACCTAGTGTCCTTTGTAAAGAGTTTGATTAAAAGAGCTTACTTGTAACTTGTAACCAAAAGAGAAAAAATACAACTTTATGTGGCTATTAGTAAAAGATAGTGCCAGCTCACTAGATATTTCAAGGTAATTTATAAGTGGATTAAAGACATGTGAAATATATATATCTACTAAGTATAGGAACACATTTGTCAAGTGGACCTGCTCGGTGTTTAATGCAGACTACCTAGAGGAGGAATTGCACAACATTATTGGAGCAAACTTGCCTCAAACATGTGATGGATTACCAATTTGTATGGTGCATGTTTTCCTTGGGTAATCTTCACATGAGCAATCATGATATGGTGTTTTCATTGATTTTAGATGAATGTAACATATCTACAATATAACAGTGGAGGCATCATTTTGTCTGGATTTCTTTTGGATAGTGGTTTTATTACACAACTGACCTAACTGGCAAAGGGTTGTTTTCAATAAAATTTCACTGTCATCAAAAGCTTTTGGCTTGTAGATCACATTTTTGCAATTTTGTGTTTAATATTTAAAAACATATTGCTTTTCCGCTGAGTTTAGATGTGGTGTCCTTGGGACACGTCCCCTGCCCTGTGTGGCTATTCTGAATACTTTGGGGATGTAGATGGGACACTCACTGTGTCACCTATTTTTATTGGATTCTTTAATCAGGTTTCGTATACCTAATTTAGTTAAACAAGATGAGCTTAGGTCTAGGATATTGAGTCCTCATGCATAGCCTTGAGTGCTTTTAAAGGCTAAGTATGCACACAAGAAGGCCTATCTGTTTGTGGGGCGTTGAGTTATCTGCCTACAAGGTGTTGATTTACACATGTTTGAGTCTCCTCATCTGATTGAGTAGTGTACTTGATTCTGTGTGGTGCTATCCCTTTGAGCATGCATGATGACTCCCCATTCGATATACACTCTAGTGTTTAGTGCCTTGGTAGTCGTGAGTAGTACCCAACATCTATTTGATGAGCATCTCTATTTTATGGCTATGGTGTTATGCATTGTTTTCCGTGTCTGCTCCTTGATTGATGTGAGTTTTGGCCATTCTATAGACCCTTGCTTTGTCACTTCTATTTGGGGCTTGTGACTATCTCTGAGCATGGTGGGGTGGTCTCTTATGAGTCCACAAGGTTGGTATGCATTGCCATCGCCATTGGGGATTTGTGAACAAGTTCTTGGTGCACCAGATTGGAGATGTTCTCACTCTTGATTACCCTATCCATTGTTGTACCTTTTCAGTTATTATATCATATTTAGGGCTATGTTATTGTACTTGTATATTATACTCATGGCTATGCCATTGCACTGTATATTCATTTATTTAATTGTACTCTCTTAACAGAGAAGATGTAATCATGCAGGTTAATGAGAAGAAATGAGATGTTTCCTATTTAGTTTACGGATTCTAGTGTGGATATCAGATCTACTTGTTCTATAATGCTTTTGGATTCATGTTTATAATTTGGAATGGGTTATAGGAACATTTGGGTTGGTGTTTAAAATTAATGTAGTTTTATAATGTTTTCTCTAGAGGGTGAATTAGTCCTCTCCTTGACGTTGTGCATTCAGTCATACTTGGCCATGAATGATGTCAATCTATTGAATTGACAACTACATCTTGTGTATGTTATCTATTTATGTCAAAAAAAAAAATATCTTGTCCTCTTTTGGCCCTTTCCCTTCAGGGCTGGGGGGCGGGATGTTACATCTTTTGCTTGTGAAAGGCAGATCCTTGGTGTGCAGTTCTACCATAACCATGTGCTTGGCTGCCCCTACTTATTTTGGTATTTTTTACTCTTTGGTACTAAAATTTGGGCTTTCATCCTCAAAAATTCTATGCAAATTTTATTTTTAAAGGATTTAAAATTATACTTTTCAAAATTTTAATAAAATAGGTAACTTTTTTTCCAAAAACATTTTAAATTATGCTAGTGTTAGAATAGTTGGTAATTTAAAATTTGGGGCAAGTTGCTTTGTGGAATTAATGGTTTTTTAATAAACCCTTGTATTTTTTGCCTAATGAAGACGAAGGTGAAGTCCAGTTTGGCACGAGGACAATACTCCCTCATAATCAAAACCACTATATTCTTCACTCCATGCCAATTTCAATGAGTGGCCGGAAGGCTAGGTTCACTCTCACCATAGTGCATTTTTTGATTTTTAGTG
Organism: Cunninghamia lanceolata; assembly: GCA_027924645.1. Lineage (NCBI taxonomy): Eukaryota > Viridiplantae > Streptophyta > Pinopsida > Cupressales > Cupressaceae > Cunninghamia > Cunninghamia lanceolata. The sequence goes on along the minus strand of BSBN01000809.1, from coordinate 29,536,338 downwards.
AAAAAGTATTAAAATAGGTATTTTTTACGAGAAAATGTTTTATAGCATAACCTTTGATTGGTAACTCAAAATTGAGTGTTGATTTTTTTAAAAGTTAATATTTTCACATTTCCCATCTATTAGACCTTGTTGTATTTTAAAACACACTAACTTATAAAGTGCCAAAATTGGGGGGATCACCTAATACTAAATCAGGGGGTGTATAAATTGTGTTAGGGGCACTTCCTTTGAGTCATGTCTAGAATACATCCATTGAGTCATGCCAAGACCACTTGATTCGTGTCTAGAGCACTTCCACACTTCTTTACACATTTTTAGTTACCTGGTATCAATCAATCTTTGAAGCTGCAAAACATCAATAGCTTGTGCAAAGAAGCATCTCCAACAATGTGTTAGAACCTGCCTTTTTGTACCTTTTATGACCAAGGTTTCATTTGTGTTAGGATTGTAAAACCCTAGAAAAACCCCTAAAAGCATTAAACCTTAATACACTAGTTTTTATTTATTCTATGTTATAATCCTTCATTGACTAGTTGTTAGCAGTTCTCGGTGACTTGAGTTATAACTTAAGTATGTTTTATCATCCAAGTCATCGACCCCTTCACTAGGTTGTTGACAACATGCCTATTTAAAAATAACTGTGTCACATGTGTGCCAAATATCTTTTAAGTTATGCTTCATTAGCAATCCATGTCGCTAGCTCTTCCTTTTCATTGGAGTCTCTTCCTTTATGGAGCCTCATTTTGGATCTCTGTGAGACTGCAAAGTGTCTTTGTTGGTTGATGTGTCATATCTATTCCATGGTAAAAGGAATTTCATGGAATCCCATCTCTCCACTGGAGCTCCTAAATAGACTCTGCAAGACAGTGAAGCTAGCATGGCAGTTCCAATGAATCAATAATGCTTCGCGGGGATTCCTTCCTTTGATGAGGCTGATCAAAGACTTTAGCAAGATTGCAAAGAAGATGATGTGGACTAATATGTCCACTATGTGCATAGTAGTAGTGTGTTTTGAGGGAACTAACATCTTTGTTGAGGCTTCAAATAACTCAAAGTGAAGAGGTGAAGATGCCATCGTGGCAAAAGGACTCCAAGTCATAAAAGGGTTTTTTGATCTTTGGTTGAGTAAATTCAAAATCTAGGGAGAATCATTGATTAAGTAAGATCTACAACATAGTTTAAAAATTCAAGAATGGCTATCTTCTGCTCACTGCCCCTACACACTCAACATTAATGGTGCCTTAAGTGGTTTAAAGCCAATTTTTGTAGTCATTTTGCATAATTGAGAATGTGAATTCAACTTCTAAGCTTTGTGACTACATCCAAGCCAAAAAATTTCAATTTCTTGCATCAAACAAGGTGTTGCTCAACCAACAAGAAGTCACAAGCCACCATTGAAACCTGTAAGTGCCCTTCGTCTTTTCAACTGTGCTAGGGTTCTTTTCTTGTGAATTGAGCATATGTTTGATAATTATTAGCTGTTAGTGCCCTAGTCTATTTGGAAATTTGCATAAGAGATATTCAACTAAGAACATAGTCATAGGGTCTATCTTTAGAAAACCTACAAACCAAAAACTTAAAACCCTAGTGTAGTTAGAATAGCTAGTTCATCACAAAAAGACATGAAAAGGACAAGAAGGAAGAGGGATAGAGAGTTTAACGATGATATTCTTTCCTAATTTCCTAGATCCTTTAAAAGACCTCACCACCAATACGGCACATGCATACAAACAAATAGGATCACCGATGTTCATGAAGCCTGCAAGGATGTTGTTATCCCAATCCATGAGTATGTGTTGTTCAAGTACCATTTTAGGAAGTGTCTAAGGAAAATTCCAGTCAAAAACCCTTGGAGGCTAGGGTTAGCTAGGTTGGTAGTCCCAAATGTTTTCATCAATGTAGATCTAGTACAAGCACTAGCTTAGAGCTATGTCCTAGAGAAGAAAATCAACTGCATGGACAATGGAGAGGAATTAGTTAAACTAGACATGGCATATATCTATGTGGTATTCATGTTAGACACCAACCTTCAAATGCCACTGGATATGGGAGCCCTACTTAGGGAATATCACAAACTAAAGAGTGATTATAGTGTAAAGTGGCTCCATTCTCACATGCCTAAGATCAATGACAAATTGTAGAGATTCTCAAGTACTAGCAAGGAACCCTTTATTTATAACTTGTTTGAAGAGTACTTCAAGATGACATACATTGTTGTGTGCAAGGTCCTAGGGATAGATGCTAGTGTCTTCATACCCATCAATGCTATGGTTTTGTCTACTGACATTCAAAGTTGTGATGATAATAGGTTGTTTGACTATGCATCATTTTTTGAGGAGAAGATCAACAAGGCCCTTGAAGATGTGAAAAGGGATAATTCTAGAGTCCACTTCAAGTGGTATTCTTTATTGTGTCACATCTTTTTAAACAAAGGAATTGATGGAGATTGATTGTCATTGATGCCAAAACAATGTTGAGTTAGTTGGTTTGATAATATTGGATTGGATATGATGTTGCTACATGACATGCTTCAGTTCATTCATCATGCTTCATGTTGTGATGCTCATAATTCTTGACTTGAAGGGAGATGACATGATACTCAAAGTTGATATGTTGCTTCATGCCTTACTTCAGTGTGCTCATTATCATGTCTCAATTAGTCTTCAGGATCTCTTCATATTGATAGTATGTTCATGATCACATGTCAAGTTATTGTAGAAGGTTGAACAAGATGCTCAATTATGAAGGAGTAAAAGAGGTGCTTGCAAACTATAGTGGAAGAGATTAAATATTCTTCACAAATGTGTTTAATGACAAGGGGAGTCACATTCCAAACAAATAAGTTCATAATAAAAATATTTATAAAGGTGTTGATATTAATGTGGTGTCTCAAAAGATCTAACACCTTACATATTCCCGTCAAATACATCCTACACTTTTTGTTTTTAATTTGTGATTGACTTGCACTCATAGGTAATATCACTAAGGATTCTTCTACAAAATGATGTTATTATGGTGGGGGTGAAAAAGGTGTTAGTGGGGAAATCCTTCATGGCAGAAGGAGAGTGATATAGGGTGGACACAGACATCACCTCCAGGATCATAGCATCCCTGTTATATTTAAACATTGTTAAAGTGGAGGTAGAAACAATTGCTTGTAGAATGATCATTCCAGATTTGTCGAGGGCTCGAAGAGACTTTGATAGTTGCAACTTTTGGGGCTAGGGGTCCTCGACCGAAACACATGGCACTTCTACATATTCCTAGAGAGGTGGTAAAATATTATCCATTTATTTAGGATGTCAAAGGCGTGGATTTGATTCTTGACCTTGAACAAGCAATGGTGGAGGTCAACTTCCAATCTAACCAATTTTTGCATAATTATAGTGATGTCTGAATCATAGCTCTCTCTATTTAAGAAAATGCATAGGTGTTGTCTTTTTGTAATCTCTACAATGTTTATATACAGGGGTAGGGGTTTTAGTATGGATACAATTTAGGGTTTCATGATGGTTTATGGAAATATACTATAGACCCTGCGTGGTCGTTTTGGTATGTCATATAGATGGACTTAGGGTTGGGTTGGGAAAATAGAATTGGCAAAAGATGCTTGCAGATATAGTATAGCGCAAGTCTATTCGAGAGGCAAAACTCATAAATGTAATATTTTTTAATATAATATAATACTATAGACTCTCTTACAAAGTAAAAAAAAAAAAACTAAAAATAATTAAATATACGTTAAATATATAATTAGCAATGGCATGTGAAAGGGTTATTAAAATCTATGGAATACTCCAGTACAATAAAAATTCTCTTTTAGAAAGGAAGGCTTAAATGATCAATCAACTAGTTAGGTAAGGAAAATATTTATCAATGGTAGTATGAAATTTAATTAACATATTATTATTTAATCTTTGTTATTGTTATGACCATATTAGAATTCACATAAATATTTGACTAAATTTTAGTAATAGGTTATAAGGTATCATTGTTATAGATGCATTTTAGAATTACTTATCTTTAATTTTTTTCTCTGTCTAAAAATAATTAGATTAAACTTTACATGTTAATATAAAGTAATAATCATACAAATAAATGATTTTAAAATAAAATAAAATAAATGCTATAACTAAAGTACTAAGAATAATTAAATATACATTAAATATATAATTAGCAATGGCATGTGAAAGGGTTAAAATCTATAGAATACTCCATTACAAAAAACAAAAATTCTTTCTTAAATGGTCAATCAACTACTTAGGTAAGCAAAATAGTTATTAGTGATAGTTTGATATTTAATTAACATACTATTTTTTAATTTTTGTTATTGTTATGACTATATTAGAATTCACATAAATATTTGACAAAATTTTACTAATAGGTTATAAGGTATCATTCTTATAAGTGCATTTTGTATAGAAAATAACTTAAATCTCCTAAACATAGATCATTTACACATTATATTTTACCTACACTAATAAGTGTCATTATTATACACATCCACTGTAGGTCGTTTGTCACTTGTCCCAATGACTACCTAACTACCCGTCGTTACTAATACTACTCAACTGCCCCTCAAACTTATTATAACGTGGCATTATTGTACACATCCCGAAAAATTTACTACGATTTTGAAGATTATAGCTCCGATCTATTCTTAAAGAGGACATTGGAATCTGATGTGCTTTGAAGAGATGAAGAGAAAAGGTTAAACATATGTAATTAGTTTAGATCTAATAGGGATTGGAACTGAATGTTTTTGTCTGAAGAGTTGCAGTTAAATATTATTATTTTGAGTCTTTTAAGTATGGTTTCAATGGTGTGATTGGATTCTTTTATATGTAGTATTCCATTAAATTTAGTTCTAGATCTTTGAGAAATATCTGATTTGTATAATTCCATCAATTTTCTTGGATCTAAACTTTTAACGATTTTATTGCTAGTTTCATTGAATCTTTTGCTTTTATGTCGAATCTTCAATTCTATTTTTATTCATTACTAATTTTTCTTGTATTTTAATCTTCCTTTTTCATTGTCTGCACATATTAATAGATTATGTTTTCCTATTTTCACATACTAATATTAATCATTGCCATTAGGGCATTGCATTATCTCATATATATTTTTTATTTATTATGGTCTTAATTTTCTTTATTGGATATTTCAAATATCATTTATATTTTTAATATTATTTCTATTTTCAGATATTGATAGGGGATTAGGCCAGATTTTAGATGTTGATGTCAACATTTTTTACAGTTAAAGATTGACCCATTTCACATATTGATGCATATGTATTTTAGAATTTGCCTAATTTCATATATTGAAGATAATATTTATATTTGTCTTAAAAATTTACTGCAATAGATGGTAATCACTAAATAGTAATACCAATTTTTCAGATTTGAGTAACTGTTCAATAGAATTTCTATAACACCTTATAGTAGTTAGTATTTTATTTTATTTGTTGGAGGGTTTTGAAAATCCTTTGGCTAAGAGCTAAGGATTAAGGGGTATTCGTTCTGCCAAAGTGGCTTAGGGCATGATCCTGACATCATCCCTTATGATGTGAAGGCCTTGCCAAGGACCCATTGACATTTCTACCCCTTTGAAACATGACTCCAAAGGTGAAACTCTTCTATTTTTCTTTCTTTTTTAGAGCCACCAAAGTTCAAAACCCTATAAACTTGCACATAAGCTCTACTATAGAGGTAGAAAATAATACCAATAATTCAGTTATATCACACTATTCACATACTCTTGTATTCTGATTTTCGTTTTCTTTACTTTATAATAAAATAATGATAGTAGTGATGGAAATGTAAGATTTAATCTCAGTATTATACTAACAATTTGTATATACCGAAATTATGGAGTTCTGATGTTAAATTCATATCTGTGCACTCCATTCGCAGAATACTACGAAAAGAGCTTAATGGATCCCACAAACATGCCCCCCATTTGTTCAGGCCGGAAAAATTTAGCCTACGGAGGAATTTTGAAGCGTGTTCATTCATATATTTTCTTTCGCGTTCATATATATATATATATATATATATATATATAAAGGTCTAGTATGTGGGACTCAATGCAGGAATAGATGGACAGAGAGATATGAAGTCCAATTTTGGGACAGAACTGGAGAGACTCAGAAACGCAAGGGTAAATTAGGTTAGTTTTATGAATTTATTCTGTAATTTTATGAATTGAACATCTTTCCTTTTACAGGCCAAAATGGGCTCTAGTACTAATCAAAATCCGGTATGTTCAGAAGGTTGTTTTTGTAGGTTCAATGCTTTGAAACAAAGTCTCTGAGATTTCATTGATGGTCTTCTTTTAAGGATGTGTGAGAATTTCATAACCAGGTGTTATGTATAGAAACAAGGTCTCAAATATATTTTTTTTATTGTCTTTATTTAAGGTTTGAAAGTTCTTTTTTAAAAGTAGCTATTGAACAAATAGGTTTATTTTCAGTTGGATACTAATTATATAAATAACTGCCTTATTATGATCCCTGAACTCTGGATAATAACTGGATCCTACAGTATATCTCGGTAAGCAGATACTTCTAAATGTATTAAGTGATTTGAATTCATAGTTTCTTTGGAATTTTAGATTTATAGCTGAACTGTTATTGATGTAATGTAGGAAGCTTTGATAATGAAGAGAAAGCGGCCAGAGCTTATGATCTGGCAGCTCTCAAGTATTGGGGTCCATCAGCTGCAACAAACTTTCCTCTATAATTTTATATAAAGTTTCATAGCTATTCTAGAACTCGTTGTGTGCCTACCTTAAGAAATGTTTGTTTTACAAATGCCTTTGGCGATCATTCTATTTTCTGAGATTCTAGTTCCTCTGTCATAAAATGCTTAGTTTGCTATTGTATAACATTTGGTTTTCCCATATCAAATGCAGGTTAAAAACTTTGAGAGAGTTGGAAGACATTTGAAAAAATGGTCAAGGCAAGAATATTTTCTTTTTATAAGGAGGTATTTGGGTTTCCTACCATATATGCATCCATAGAGGTTACACATATATGCATGGGGCTGTGTAGGTGGATAATGGTTTCAGTATCATAATTGTTTGTATTTTTTTTTTGGGGGGGGAGTAAGGGGTTCTGTCTATTATTCAATATTGAAACAAAATTTATAATAATCACAAACAAGGTATATCTTGACCTAGCCAGTGTTTAATTCTTAATTAAATTTTATTGGATTTATAATTAGACACTCGTGATAATTTTTCAGGGATAGTACTAGCTTTTCTAGCGAATCAGTCTACTGAGGAGTGACAAGGTTTGGATTTAACTTACTTAGATAAACACAGACACAGAGGAAGAGGCAGCTGAAGCTTATGACGTTGCCGCTATCAAATTCAAAGGAATTAATATCCTTACAAACTTTGATATAAGCAAACATATGTTCAAACTATTATGAGCAGCGCACTAACATAAGAGTGAGACAAAAGCTCACTAGTACTGCAGTACAAGATGGGGAAAGCGGTGAACGCGTTGCGAATGATGTAGAAGCAGCACAGAATGAGAATGATGCAAATGAAACTATCATCGCTAGTGGTAGCACAGATAGTTCACTGCCAGACACAATCGACCGTTCTACTATTGTTGCTACATCATCCAATGATGCTCATGGATAGGCTGTTATAGGTTCTCCATTAATGGTATCCAAACAGAAGCTGCACTCTGCAACACACCCATTTATGCCAATAACCAACAATAATGTTTTTCTATACAATCTGACGGGTTTGGAACTTACAGCATCGCTGAGCATGGAATCTCCCATTACTAGTCCATGAGTAGGTGCCACAGCTTTTGAGATTCCATGCTCATCAATGGCTGAAGGTTCTAAACCCATCATATTGTATAGAAAAACATTGTTGTTGGTTGTTAGCATAAAATGGGTGTATTCCAGGGTGCAGTTTCTGATTGGTTACCATTAATGGAGAACCTATAATAGGTGGTTAGTGAGCAGCATTGTATGATGTAGCATCAGCACTAGAATTGCCGACTGTGCCTGTCAGTGAACTATCTGTGTTATGCCTACCACTAGAGATGATAGTTTCGTTTACATCATCCTCTGTCTGAGCTTCTTCTGCATATTTCCGAAGCTTCGCAATGTGTTCAGCACATTCCACATCTTGTACTGCAATACTAGCGAGTTTTGTTTCCCTCTTATGGGTAGTGTTCTGCTTATAATGGTTTTCACATCATTTTGCTTATGTCAAAGTTTGTAACGGCTTTAATTCCTTTGATTTTGATGGCCGCAATGTCATAAGCTTCAGCTGCCTCTTCCTCTGTGAATTCAATGAGAATCATTAGCCTTTTCATTTGGTTTGATTATTGGATGCATTACTAATGATCTATAGCTCAATGGACTGCATTTATTGGAAACATTATACTATGCACTGTATTTATTGGAAACATTATACTACGAGCTGAGAGTTGTGTACTCACCGAATTTTCCCAGAACCCTCTTCCCTGGAACTCCCCCATATTGGATGTAATTAATTTGTCCCACCAAATCACAAGATCAGTCAAGAAGAACATTTATATCAGAAGCTTTTTCTATAGTCAATGTCAAAAAAACCTTTAGTGTAGAACCTTCCCACCCACGTGCAGACCAGCGTTGAACATGTGTTTTGAATGTTGATTTCCAGAAAGTTCTTAAACCTCTATAAACAGAGGCAAGATGTAATAGTTTATTATATTGATATAGTTTACTATATTGCTTTGATCACCAAGCAATTCATATTAGGGATGTTTGGTTAATTTCTGTGTATCTTTATTCGATATTTTGTGTTTATGCATATGTTGCACCTCCTACAATTGGTATCAAAGCTAGGGCATGTGAAGATTTAGGGTTAGGGCTTGCAAATTTAATCCAGTGTGAAATTGGCCGCACTTGTGTTTGTTCAACTTTTGCAGATCAGTCTACCTTTCTAAAGGCGGAGGAATTGGAATTGAGGCATAGAAGAAGTGTTCTTAGTGGCATGGTGATTTCTCTGTTTGCGCATGATACCAGCGCAGGCAAAGAAGCCGATGTTTTCAGAAACATATTCAGCCGCAGCTGTTTCTTTTTAAGTCACAGATTATTAAGAGGTTGTTGAAAACAACAAAAAAAAATAGGCAAGTTAAATTGTTGTATTGAAAAGGCAGATCATAGGAGTGACCGCAGCCAAAAGTCAGATCCACGGAAGGTAGATACACCGCTGATCTTATGTCACAATGAGGAAAGCACAGATCTGTGAAGTGGGCCGTCAGCCGAATAAGGAGTTTGCAGAATTTGTCCAGGGGCAGATTAAAGTCAAGCTAAAATGTCAAAGTTAAAGCCGCTGAATCTACAGAAAGATTATTTCAGCAGCCAGTCAAGGAGATTGTGGAGACAACAGTTTAAAAGAGATTGCTGAATAAAAGGTAAAATCGTGGAAGTTTGATTTGTTTGCAGCCGCGCACAGCCAAGGAGGACGCGGTTGAAGTTATTTCAAGTCCCAGATCTGAGGAATTTGCTGGAATAGAAAACAAAATAAGGGTTTGTAAAATGCAGTGTATGAAGAAGACCGCCAAAAGTTAAAAGGCATCAAAGGTTCAAGGTGTGATAGCAAATATCTTCAGCATGTGCACCAGTCTTTATTGAATTTTATGTAATGCCCATTGGGCTTATTAAGTTTGTAGTTACCTTTCTTGACTTTCAAGTTTTGCATTTAGTTTTGTGGTTGAGTTATTGGCATTGTAGTTGTGTGTCATAACTCATTTGTCTTTCTAAAACTCTATATATTGATGCCTTGCCTCTTCATGTCTAAGATAATTTGGGGTTTTTGTATATTTGGTTTGTTTGTGATCAGCAGATCACCTAATATTTGTCTATTTGCCTCCATCTGATATCAGAGCCAGGTTAGTCATTTGAATGAGATCTTGAGTTTATCTAATTATTGTTAGAAATCTGAGGTTTGTGTTGAGCTGTATAGAAGCTCTGAGTAGACACTGCGTAGAAGCTCTGTTCTTGCTGTAACAGAGAGATCTCAGAAGATTGCAGCATAATCTTCAGCAACAGAAGAAGTACGACAAAGCTGTAACGTCTTCTGTTCAAGGAGGCTACTGTTGAGGCACAGAGACTACTGTTGCTGCAAACTCCGTTGAAAAAATCAAGGCTGCTCTAGCCTGTGATCTGCGTTGGGCTAAGCAAGGGGTCTTCATCAATTCTCAGAAGGGTGACGTGCACAGTTGCAACACAGCCTCTGTTAGCACAAACTGAGGAAGAAAACATGGAGGCTCCCAAGGAGATTTTCCTTGCAAACTACAAGATGCCTGTTTATTTCTTTGACACGGTTGATCTGAAATTTGTACTGGGCGAGGAAAAAACAACAGTACTGTCAAGAACAGCTGTTTACCCCAGAATTCAAGCCACCCAATTGCCTTTGGTTTTGGATGGACGTGACCTTAAATTGATTTCAATCAAAGTAGATGGAAAAGAGGTGGAGAAAGGAGGATTTCAGTTGACTTCACGTCTGACACTGTTAGCACCTCCTACATCATCATTCACATTGGGACGCTGTCTGGGAAGACCCTTTCAAGAAGCCTTGCTATCTGTTTGCTTTGGTCACAGGCTAATTGGTTAGTAGAGATGATAGTTTCACCACACGATCAGGGCGCCAGGTTTTACTTCGCATCTGAACTCCTGCACAGGATGTTTGCAAGACAGCTCATGCCATGTACTCTCTTAAGGCAGCAATGAAGTGGCATGAAGATGTCTTCGGTTTGGAGTATGATCAACTGGATTTATTTAACATTGTGGCAGTGCCAGATTTTAACGTGGGAGGCATGGAGAACAAGAGTCTTAATATTTTCAATTCAAAACTTGTTTTAGCATCTCCAGAAACTGCAACTGATGCAGACTATGCTGCAATCTTAGGTGTTATCGGCCACGAGTATTTCCACAACTGGACTGGCAACAGGGTAACATGCCGTGATAGGTTGCAGTTGAGTTTGAAGGAGGGGCTTACAGTTTTTAGGGATCAGGAGTTCTCATCCGAGTTGGGAAGTCGTGCTATTAAGAGAATTGCAGATGTTTCAAAGCTTCGTAATTATCAATTTCCTCTGGATGCAGGCCCCATGACTCATCCCATAAGGCCACATTCATACATTAAGATGGACAATTTTTATATTGTAACAGTCTATGAGAAGGGTGCAAAAGTTGTCAGAATGTACAAGACCTTGTTAGGGAAATCGGGATTTCGTAAGGGAATGGATCTTTATTTTCGAAGACATGATGGGAAAGCAGTAACTTGTGAAGATTTCTATGCTGCCATGCGTGATGCCAATGGTGCAATTTTTTCTAATTTCTTGTTATGGTACTCACAAGCTGGAACACCTGTTCTAAAAGTGACATCACTTCATCAGAGAGTTGGTTCAATAGGGATTTGTTGGAAATTGTGTACTGCAGTATAGAAGATCAGATAGCAGATATCTTCACATAAGCTCTAACTCGTGAAAGATTCGAGATATTTTGTGGTTGAGTTATTGGCATTGTAGTTGTGTGCCATAACTCATCTTTCTAAAACTCTATATATTGATGCCCTGCGTCTTCATCTCTGATGCAATTTGGAGCTTTTGTATATTTGACTTGTTTGTGATCAGCAGATCACCTAATATTTGTCTATTTGCGTTCAAGATGTTGTAACCATAAAGGATTGACGAGACAAATAAATCAAAAACGGATTTGGAGGTGCAGTTGTTCAGAGTTTATTTGTAAAAAGAGATTGACCTAGGTTTAAAACCGCAGTGGAATGAAGTCGCCAAGTTTTGCTAAACCGTTGTTGCAAATGGAGTCCACCCTAGGGAAGTTGTTTTGTCGCAAGAATTAAAAGAAGGTGATTGGACCGCAGTCCAAAAGCTATAGGATCCTAAGATAGTGGGCTTGAACAAGTCAAAACCATGGTTAGTTTCAAAGAAATCGAAGAAAGTAGATCGTAGAAAAGAGGTCGCTGAAATCACAATATAGCTGTAGCAACAGCAAAGTGCAGCAACAGGTATTAAGGAGAAAGTTCCAAAAATGAAGATGTCGAAACATTTGAGGTCGAAATTAAGGGGAGTGTTGGATGTAATTAATTTCTCCCACCAAATCACAAGATCAGTCAAGAAGAACATTTATATCAGAAGCTTTTTCTATAGTCAATGTCAAAAATAACATTTAATGTAGAACCTTCCCACGGACCTGCAGACAGTCCAGACCACGTGCTTTAAACATTTGTTTTGAATGTTGATTTCCAAAAAGTTTTCAGGCCTCTATAAACAGAGGCAACATGTAATTGCTTATTTATCAAGCAATAGAAATTGCTTTAATCACCAAACAATTGCTTTGATCACCAAACAATTCATACTAGGGATATTTGGTTAATTTCTATGTATCTTTATTTCATATTTTATGTTTGTACATATGTTGCAACTCCTACACTGCCTGCCACCTTCCATTAGGATTGTGCTTGTCAAGTTATATAATCCGGATTGTAGAGCCACGTTATGTCAATGCATCTTATGTCAGTGAAATATAAATTAATTTCACCTTTAAATACTAATCTTTAAGATTAGAATATAAGTTTGAATGATCTAAGTAAATTAAATCCAAACCTTGTCACTCCTCGATAGAGTGATTTGCTGATGGAAAAGCTAGTACTACCCCTGCCAAATTAACACCTATTAAGGGCTGTAGGAGTGTGTAAATATAAATTCAATAAAATCTTAATTAAGAACTAAACTTTTGTTTCAAAATTAACCTTTATGGATGCATATATGGTAGGAAACCCAAATACCTCCTTATAAATTGAACATGTTCTTGCCATGACATGCGTTTAATGTCTTTTTAACTCTCTCATAGTTTTTAACCTGCATTTAATATAGAAAAACCAAATTTTATACCATAGCATGCTAAACATTTTATGAGAGAGGAAGTGGAAGTGGAATCTCTGAAAATAGAATGATCACATAAGAGATTTGTAAAAGAAACATTTCTTAAGGCATATCTCCCTGTCAATCTATGCCTGCATTGAGTCCCACATAATGTTACTTAAAACTAGCCCTTTATACGTATGAACACACTTATAAACCCCACGGTAGGATGAACTACTTCGGCCAAACCATGGGCATTTTTGTGGGATCCATCTTCTGCAATGGAAGGCACAGAAATGAATTTCAGATTAGAATCCATAGTTTAGTGACTATCAATAATGGGTATATACAATTTGTAAATATGATATTGAGATTATAACTTGCATTTCCATCACTATTATCATTATTTTATTATAAAGTAAAGAAAACAAAATCAGAATACTAGAGCAGGTAAATAGCGTGGAAAAAAACTGAATGATTATTATAATACAGGTTATAAAAAGCACCAACAGTTTCTACTGCAGAACATCGCTTATGCCTCATGATGTGAGAAATGTTAAAAGAAAACTTTTTTGATGTATAAGTTTATAGGGCCTTCAACCTTGGTGGTTCCAAAAATATATAAATAAATAGAAGAGTCCTAACTTTGGAGTAATGTTTCAAAGGGGTTAAAATGTTAAAAAAAAAAAATGCTAAGAAAAATTAGATCATCTCATCTATTATAAGGTATTATAAAAATTATGTTTGACAATTATCCAAATCTGAATAATCCATATTACAATTTAGTGATTACCATCTATTGCAATACATTTATTTGAATAAAATTATAAAATAATCTATCAACATATTTTATATCCTAAAAAACCATATTATGGTATTACTTATAAGAGGTTTTTTCAAACAAAATATGAATAATTGGTATTACTATTTTGTGGTTACCATCTATTGCAATGTATTTATTTGAATAAAATTATAAAATAATCTATCAACATATTTTGATACTAAAAAATCATATTATGGTATTACTTATAAGAGTATTTTTAGAAAAAATATAAATATTATCTTCAATATATCAAAATTAGACAAATACTAAAACATATAAGCATCAATATGTGAAATGGGTCAATCTTTAATTTTTAAATGTAAAACATGATGACATTATCATTTGAGATCTAGCCTAATCCCTCATCAATATTTGAAAATAAAATATCTAGTAAAGAAAATTAAGACCATAATAAATAAATAATATATATGAGATAGCACAATGCCTCAAGTGGGGAGATTTAATATTCCTATGTGAAAATAGTAAAACCATAAGTTATGAATATGTTCATACAGTGGAAAAGGAAAGGATATAATATAAAGAAATAATAATAATAAATTAAAATGGGGTTCAACATTTGACATAACGAAGACAGTAAGATAAAATCAATGAGCTTAGATCCAAGAAAATTGATGGAGTTATGCAAATCGAATGGGTCAATCTTTATCTAAAATCTAACCTAGTCCCTCATCAATATTTAAAAATATAATATCTAGTAAACAACATTAAGATCATGATAAATAAAATATATATATGAGATAATGCAATGCCCCCAGTGGCAGGATTTAATTTTAGTATGTGAAAATAGGAAAACCCTAGTCTATGAATATATGTAGACAATGAAAAGGGGAAGGAAAAAATACAAAAAAATAATAATAATGGATAAAAATGGAGTTTAACATTTGACATAACAAGCAAAAGATTTAGTGAAGCCAACAAGATAAAATCAATAAGTTTAGATCCAAGCAAATTGATGGATTTATGAAAATTAGATGGGTCAATCTTTAAATGTAAAACATGCCAACATTAACATCTGAAATCTATCCTAGTTCGTCATCAATATCTGAAAATAGAATATCTAGTAAAGAAAATTGAGAGCATGATAAATAAATAAATATAAGATAACACAATGCCCCCAATGACATGATTTAAAATCAGTATGTGAAAATAGGAAAACCCTAATCTATGAATATGCTCATACAATGAAAAAGGGAAGGATAAAATACAAAGAAAACATAATAATGAATAACAATGGAGTTCAACATTTGACATAACAAGCAAAAGATTGAGTGAAGCTAGTAGGATGAAATCAATAAGTTGAGATCCAAGAAAATTGATGGAATTATGCAAATCAGATAGTTCAGAGAAAGATCTAAAATTAAATATAGTGAAATACTAGGCATAAGAGAATCCAATCACATAATTAAAACCATACTTAATAGACTTTTTTTAGGTTTGAAGATTTTGTACCTTTCAAAGTAATAATGTTTTGCTGCAACTCTTCAGAAAAAACATTCAATTCCAATTCGTTATTAGGCATTGTCCTTTTAAGTATATATTAGGGTTACAATTTTTTTATTATGTGGAGAAGCGTTATATAGCTACATTAAGGGAGAGGTGTTATACAATCGCATCATTAAGGGATGACTATGACCATATCCATAAAAATGATGGACATATAAATATATATATATATATATATATATATATATATATATATATATATATATATATATATATATATATATATATATATATATATATATATATATATATATATATATATTACAAAGCTTTATGTAATCCTATAAATTTAAAAAATAGACATTATTAAAAATGACCCATATATATTTAATTTATAAAAAAAAAACTATTTATTATAATTCTAGGCCAACATATGTTTAATTTCATGAAATATAAAAAAATGGCTAAAATATATGTAATTTCTTAAATATAAAAAATATTTATTATTATTGAGGCAAACATATATTTGATTTCTTAAATATTAAAATTATTTATTATTATTCTAGATCTAGAGATATCCTTCTTGAGGGCTTATTTTTAAATACTTTTTTGTTAAATAAGTTATATTTGTGGTATATGAAAGGGTGGAGGGAGCCCTCCATAAAGAGTAAGTGCGAAGTGTGGGAATGATAGAAAGTTAAGTGTGTGTACACTCAATGGAGTGTATGGATCATATTGCGAAGGATGGATATTTGGCAGATTATAGGCCTATTCTTTTTGATGCATATCATTTGTCTTAGTGGATTATAGGCTTGCTATTTGATGTATGTCATTTGTCTTGGTGTTGCGTATATTTGGGTGGAGTTATGGTTAACAAAGGTTGTAATAAAGGTAAGCAGGTTGTGTCACCATCTAGACACTGGAAGAGAAGGGTTTCGAGTGAGGAGGCTATCATCGTTTTCATTGTTTTCATTTATGAGGACATTATGCCTTTACATATTATTTTATAACTATATTTTGATATTAATTTCTATTATTACAAAAGATTGACTAAGAGAGTGGTAATATCAAAATCAGAGTAAATAGATTATCAACAAAGCATGTACATATAGGTGAGGAGGTTGAATTGACTCCAACACTCCACTAGTGGTGGTAGGTTGACTCAATCAACCTAGGACACCTATTGAAGACACCTAAGTAGGCTTACAACATGTATATTTTACCCATGTGCATGAAATGCAAGCAAGGTAATATTTACACAAACACCCCTCTTAAGCATAGCTTAGTGGGTACAAAATAAAAATGGGTCCCAATAACTAGTCTTGATCAGGTACTTATATACAATGTAATCTCTCATGAAGTGGAGAAAGGTAGAAAGCCTATAGGAAAAACCTACCCTACAAAAGATAGAAAAGATGTATGAAAGTTATACAAGTGAAGAAGTACACTTCTTTCACTAAGTCTAATAAATGTTCCCCCATAGGAGAGAAAATGATAGCAAGTCTATAAGACCCCCATAATATGGTATCAGAGCTTGTCTAAGCTCATCTGCTAGTTTGTTTAGAGGCAAAGGCATATTATTTCTGGCTCGAGGTTGACTATAGAATGATTTTGTGTAGCAGTAGAAGGTGACCAAATTGAATAATGAGGATAGGGAAATTATATCTGCAGCCTTGTTCTAGAAGTATGGTGATTGACACAGGTTAAAATAACAAAATTTGTGCTTGGATGGTTGAGGGCACTCACTTATTTTGGTATTTAGCATCAAAACCCCTGTTTGGAGGCATATAAAATCTCTACCCT
Source organism: Cunninghamia lanceolata (assembly GCA_027924645.1). Taxonomy (NCBI): domain Eukaryota; kingdom Viridiplantae; phylum Streptophyta; class Pinopsida; order Cupressales; family Cupressaceae; genus Cunninghamia; species Cunninghamia lanceolata. The sequence goes on along the minus strand of BSBN01000809.1, from coordinate 29,519,347 downwards.
TTGACTCACTCCATGCTCTTGTGGGCCCTTGGCTTAGTCATTGGTTTCCTAGCACGTTTTGCCTAGGTCGGGACTATGCGGTTCACCTCACTTCACTCCAATCACCAACGTTTAACTTCTCCAAGTTATGGATCTTGCTCCAAGTCACAAATCATGGCTTCGCATGCCCTGCTATGTGGATTTGCATACCCTGCTTGGAAGAAAGAGGCACATACCCTGCTTGGTAGAAAGAACCATTGAAAGGGAGGTATAGTGTGAGTGAACAAGTGTTTCTAAGGGGTGTGGAGAGATACCCTGCAATCTTGGTCACCCCTGCACCTCACTTGGCTACCATTTCTCTACATCCTTTTCTACCCTTTCCCTATTTTGGGGTTTCCTTTTCTTTGTTTAGGCTGTGAATACTCATCTAGAAGTTGCAAATACTATGTTGAGGGTGCATAAAGGTTTGGGCACTGATCTTTTGCTTGTGAAAGGCAGATCCCTAGTGTGCAGTGCTGCCATAACCTTGTGCTTGGCCGCCCCTACTTATTTTGGTATTTTTTTACCCTTTTAATGCTCCCTCATAATCAAAACCAATGTATTCTCCACTCTGTACCAATTCCAATGAGTGGCCGGAAGGCTAGGTTCACTCTCATCATAGTGCATTTTTCTAATTTTTAGTGCAAATGTATTAAATAGGCAATTTTTACGAGAAATGTTTTATGGCATAACCTTTGATTGGTAACTCAAAATAGAGTAATGATTTTTTTTAAAGTTCATATTTTCACATTTCCCATCTATTGGACTTTGTTGTATTGTAAAACACACTAAATTATAAAGTGCCAAAATTGGGGGGATCACCTGATACTAAATCAGGGGGTGTATAGAGTCATGTCAAGGGCTCTTCCTTTGAGTCATGCCAATACCACTTCCTTGATTCATGTCCAAAACACTTCTACACTTCTTTACGCATTTTTAGTTACCTAGTATCAATCAATCTTTGAAGCTGCCAAACATAAATAGTTTCTGCAGAGAAGCATCTCCAACAATGTGTTAAAACCTACATTTTTGTGCCTTTTATGCCCAAGGTTTCATTTGTGTTAGTCTTGTAAAACCCTAGAAAAACTCTAAAAGCCTTAAATCTTAATACACTAATTTTTATTTATTCTACATTATAATCCTTCATTGACTGGTTGTTAGTAGCTCCCGATGACTTAAGTTATAACTTAAGTATGTTTTATCATCTAAGTCATCGGCCCCTTCACTAGGTTGTCAACAACAAGCCTGTTCAAAAACAACTATGTCATATGTGTAGCAAATATCTTTTGAGTTATGCTTCATCAGTAGTCCACATCACTAGCTCTTCCTTTGTTGGGTTAAACTAGTTCTTCGGTTAGAGTTAGTGGATTAACCATTAGTGGTCTTTAGCACATGGTTTTGTTCTAGTTGTATTGGTCCATGGTTTTGGAGCTCATGGTTTTCCATGTATGGAAGTCTATATAATGGCTTGGTGACTCCATTGTATGTGTGGCTGGTTGAAGACTCTAGGCTAAGCCCAGTTGGGGCTGAGGGTTAGTATGAAGATCTTCATTGCTAGTTTTTACCTGATTTAGGGTTTTCCAGGGTAAATCATTGTGTTGTGATTGTATTCTTGTTCCATGCATGATTTGAGTTTTGTTGTGCATTATGAATTCTTGGTTGTGTATGAGCGTTATCTGTAGCGAGGGTTTTTGTTTCAATCCCTAACAATTGGTATCAAAGCTTGAGTTGCAAGCTCCAGTGTTCGTGTCTATGGAGGAGAAAAATGGCAGAAGATTTTGTGCATTCAGTGAGAAGATCTGGGAGATCTATTGAAATTGCCAACCTAGATAAAGACGAGTTCGTGCCAAAAAATTTATTGAATTTTGCGATTTAAATGGCTAGGTAAATTCTGCTGAAAAATAGATGTAAATTAAAGGGTTGAGATCTGATGTTTTCTCCATAAGGGTTCGATCTAAAGGTTGTTTCAGATCCGTTGGAAATTGAAGATGCCACAACTTAGAAGAATTTAATATATTTAATGCAGCTCACAGTGTGTGAAGTTAAGGCAACATTTATTTTTCAATTTGGTATTCTTGCTGAAACAGAAGGTTTAAGTGTGTACTTTAGTGCTCTGGATCATGATAGAAGGTGTTGTAGGTGCCTGTAGCCAAGGTTTACTATAGCAAGAACAAGATTGTAATAGAGTTGTATGTAAAATTTAATACATGTATTTGGGTTGATGACTGTAAGACCTGGAGTGGCTTGCTCAATCTCTGAAAGGAAAGGCCTAGTAAGAGAGGAGATCTCCTAGGTGGTAAGGGGGGCTTAGAGTCATGTGGATTCTTGGTCTTGGTGGTAGAGAGGGCAATGCACTTGGTGCTTGTGGAAGGGGGGCTTGGTTCTAACCCCATGACCAAGTTTAAAGGGGTGATTGTTGGGTCAAACTAGTTCTTGGGTTAGAGTTAGTGGATTAACCATTAGTGGTCTTTAGCACATGGTTTTGTGCTAGTTGTATTGGTCCATGGTTTTGGAGCTCATGGTTTTGAACCCATGGCTTTGCATGTATGGAAGTTTATATAATGGCTTGGTGACTCCATTGTATGTGTGGCTGGTTGAAGCCTCTAGGCTCAGCCTGGTTGGGGCTGAGAGTTAATATGAAGTTTTTCATTGCTAGTTTTTCCCCAATTTAGGGTTTTCTAGGGTAAATCACTGTGTTGTGATTGTGTTTTTGTTCCATGCTTGATTTGAGTTTCTGTTGTGCATTCTAAATTCTTGGTTGTGTATGAGTGTTATTTGTAGTGAGGGTTTTTGTTTTAATCCCTAACATCCTTTTCATTGGAGTCTCTTCCTTCACGAAGCCTCATTTTGGGTCTTTGTGAGGTTGCGAAGTGTCTTTGTTAAATGATGTGTCATATCTATTCCATGGTAAAAGGTATTTCATGGAACCCCAGCTCTCCGCTAGAGCTCCTAAACAGGCTCCATGAGACAATGGAGCCAACATGGTGGTTCTAATGAATCAATGCTACTTCATAGGGATTCCTTCCTTCAATAAGGCTGATCAAAGACTTTAGTAAGATCACAAAGAAGGTGATGTGGATTGATATGTCCATGGTGTAACAATAATAGTGTATTTTGTAGGAACTAACAACTTTGTTGAGGCTTCAAATAACTCAAAGTGAAGTGGTGAAGATGCCATCGTGGCAAAAGGACTCAAAGTCATAAAAGGATTTTGTGATCTTCGCTGGAGTAAATTCAAACTCTAGTGAGAATCATTGATTAAGTAAGATCTACAACATAGTTTTATAATTCAAGAACGGCTATCTTCTTCTCACTGCCCCTGCACACTTGACATTAATGGCGCCCTAAGTGGTTTAAAGCCAATTTTTATGGTCATTTCAAACAATTGAGAATGCAAATTTGACTTCTTAGCTTTGCAACTACATCCAAGACAAAAAAATTTAATTTCTTGCATCAAACAAGGTGTTACTCAACCAACAAGAAGTCACAAGCCACGATTGAAACTTGTAAGTGCCCTTCATCTTTTCAACTATGCCAGGGTTCTTTTCTTGTGAATTGAGAATCTGTTTGAAACTTATTAGATGTTAGTGCGCTCGTCTTTTTGAAAACTTGCTTTAGAGATATTTAAGTAAGAATACAGTCATAGGGCTATCTTGAGAAAACCTAGAAACTAGAAACTTAAAACCCTAGTGTAGTCAGAATGGCTAGTTCATCACAAAAATCCATGAAAAGGACAAGAAGGAAGAGGGATAGAGAGTTTAACAATGATATTCTTTCCCAATTTCCTAGATCCTTTAAAAGACTTCACCAATGTTCATGAAGCCTACAAGGATGTTGCTCTGCTAATCCATGGGTATGTGTTGTTCAATTACCATTTTAGGAAGTGCCTAAGGAAAATTCCAATGAGAAACCCTTGGAGGCTCTAGGGTAAGCTAGGTTGGTGTTCCCAAATGTCTTCATCAATGTAGATCTAGTACAAGCACTAGCTAAGAGCTATGTCCTAGAGAAGAAAATCATTTACATGGACAATGGAGTGGAACTAGTTAAACTAGACATGGCATATATCTATGTGGTATTCATGTTAGACATCATCCTTCAAATGCTACTAGATATGGAAGCCCTACTTAGGGAATATCAAATACTAGAGAGTGATTATATTGTAAAGTGGCTTCCTACTCACATGCCTAAGATCAATGACCAATTGCAGAGATTCTAAAGTACTAGCAAGGAACCCTTCAGTTATGACTTGTTTGAAGAGTACTTCAAGATGACATTCTTTTTTGTGTGCCATATCCTAGGAATAGATGCTAGTGTATTCATGCCCATCAATGCTATGGTTTTGACTGCTTACATTCAAATCTGTGATGATAATAGTGTTAGACTTAGGGCACACAACTAAGAGGAGGGGGGTGAATCAATTGTACAAAACTTTCTTCCAATTAAACACTTAACTCCACTTTGCAATTCAACAGCATAATAATAAATCAATCATGGAAGCACAATACAACAAATCAAGAGCAGAAACACATCAACACATGAGACACCAAGATTTTGACATGGAAAACCCAGTTAAGGGAAAAACCACGGGGTGATTAACCCAAGAGTGTATTCTCTGTTAAAAGAATAAGGTAGTACAAAATGGCACTTGCCAATTAGGGCTCACTGCCCGAGCACATTGCTCACAAGAGGCTCACTGCCTACAAGAGACACACTGTCTACAAAGAAATAAGTATCACATACATGAACTAGAGAATAGCATCTTCACCATGTTTGAATCAGTTCCATTTAAGCCCAATTCTTCTGCTCTGCCTTTTGCTCTCCTCCTTGCTACCACACACTCATCTCTAGAAGGACAACTTTGAAATGACTTCATAATCCCTTATTTATACAAGACATCAACTTAGGAATGATCATCTAAGTCAGCAAACATCAACAAGAACATCCGCAGGATGTGTAACTCATTTGGTCGGCCAGTCTCAGGAAGAACACCATCATTCAGAAGTTACTCTTCAATTGGGAGCTCCAACTCCAATGCGGACCATCAATCATGAACTGGACATGATCCAAAGACCTCCACAAGCTTGCCTGAATTACCAAGAACGTCCACACTTCATCTGCTTACTGAAATCCTTCTCCCCTTCATCCAGAACCTCAAGAACACAGTATGTCATTACTGTCACAAAGGAATAGATGCTTACGAACCTTCAAACCATGAACCAATCAAGTTGATACTTCACAAAGATTTCCTCAACACTCCTTCAAATCCACAAAACATGATAATTCATTTCCGGATCTCACCGGACCTATCTATATCACTCTGTCACCACTGAACAACTGCCGGAACTAGTTTTACTTGAGTGACCACAACTTCTTTAGATCTTCATATGGACCTCTAAAATCTTTACTAGACCACCTTAAGACACATATCTACAAACCCTTTAAACTGCATCCTCTGATCCTCATCCTATCTTAGACTTTTACCTTATTGTCATCACTATTCTTCACTATTCCTGATTAAGACTAATTCTCTCAATATCCTCAGCACATAGCTCATCCAATCCTTATCATTAATGCAATAGGAGTATGTTGACATCAATGACAACACCGGTTAGGCCCATACTTGTAACAATCTCCCCCTTTGTCATTGATGGCAACATATGATGTGAAAAACTATTTTGACCATCAAGGCAAGAACTTCTCCTTACTGTCACAACTCCCCCTATTAGTAAGAACCATTCACATGTCTTCTCTCCCTTTACTGCTCCCCCTTTGATTAGCAACCACTTGTTTTTCACATGTCTTCTCTCCCCCTTTGACATCAATTACAAAGGGCACATACTTACAATTTCACCACTTCTGAATCATACATGCTGCTCCCCCTAAGTAGCAGCTCCCCATCATTAATCCAGACCACTAGATGTGACTGTGATATCCACCGAACTGATGCACATCAGTGCATCTTAGTTCATTACCGGAGGGGCAATAACTCCTAACTTCTCCCTGAGATACTCAAAAGAGTCCTTAGGTAGAGGTTTAGTAAATATGTCTGCAATCTGATTCTTGGAAGGCACAAACTCCAATATGACTTCATTCTTGTTCACTTGCTCTCTCAGAAAGTGAAAATTGATAGATATATGTTTAGTCTTTGAATGCAACATCAGATTCTTAGATATGTTTATTGCACTTGAATTATCACAGAAGATTGTGATAGGCTCCTCATACTCCATTCTTATGTCTTTTAGCATTTACTTCATCCACAAAACTTGAGTGCAACTACCTGTTGCTGCAATATATTCTGCTTCTACAATGGACAGAGATATTGCCTCTTGTTTCTTGCTCAGCCAAGAAACCAATCTCTTCCCCAAAAAGAATGCTCCACCACTGGTACTCTTCCAGTCATCCACGTCTCCTGCCCAATCCACATCTGTATATGCATGAAGAGAGAAATCATGATCTCTGGGATACCACAAACCATACTCAACTGTCCCTTTTATATATTTAAAAATCCTCTTGATTGCCATGATATGAGATTCTCTAGGATCAGCTTGGAATCTAGCAACAAGACCAACAAGATTCATAATGTCAAGTCTAGTGTGAGTGAGATACAACAATCCTCCAATAATTGACTTGTACTTTTTTTTATCAGCCTTAGGAGAGTCATCATCTTTGCCCAATTTACATCCAGCTGCCATGGGAGTATTCATTGGTTTTGAATCTTCCATCCCAAATTTCTTCAACAATTCTTTCACATATTTGGTCTGAGAAATGAAGATTCCTTTCTTTGTTTGAGTGATTTGTAGACCCAAGAAGAAATTCATTTCACCAAGCATGGACATCTCAAACTCACTTTTCATTTGATTTGCAAAAGTTTTACACATACTATCTCTTCCTCCAAAAATGGTATCATCGACAAACACTTCAACAATCAAGATGTTTTCATGATCAATTTTGAAATACAAATTACTGTCAGCAGTACCTTTGTTGAAACCAATCTTCAAAAGATGTTTGTCCAATCTTTCATACCAGGCTCTTGGGGCTTGCTTTAGTCTATATAGTGCCTTCTTCAACTTGCAGACAATATCACCATGATCAGACAATTGAAATCCATCCGGTTGCTCTATGTATAAGTCTTCTTCCAAGTCACCATTTATGAAGGCAGACTTGACATCTATCTGATATGCCTTGAAATCTTTGAAGGCAGCAAAGGCAAGAAATAATCTAACTGCTTCAATTCTTGCCACCGGAGCAAAAGTTTCTTCAAAATCAACTCCTTCTATTTGAGAGTAACCCTTGTAGACCAATCTGGCTTTATTTCTGATTACTTCACCAACTTCATTCAGTTTGTTCCAGAAGACCCAATTTGTTCTAGAAGACATTCTTGTTTCTAGGTCTAGGAACAAGATCCCAAGTGTGATTTTTTTCAATTTGCATCAGCTCTTCCTCCATTGCTTTAGTCCAGTTTTCATCATTGCAAGCTTCATTCATTGTCTTAGGTTTAATCTTTGAAATTAGACAATACTCTTCTGAATCTTCAGCAATTGTCCTTCTTGTTTGTACTCCTTTGCTTTTATCACCTATGATCTGATCTTCAAAGTGGTTCAGTCTTACATACCTGGGAACTTTGGGATTTTCTTGCACTTCTGATTCTTGATCAGGCTCATTGAAACTCATCTCTTCTTCCTGATTTACTAGATTAGTTTGAATCTGACTTACAGAGGAGGCTTGAGCTCCTTGAATCAGCACACCATTCTGATCATCTTCATCATATTCATAAAACCTTGAGGGTTTCTCAATTCCCTCATCAACCTTCACATTTGTGCTTTCTATTATCTTTCTTAGTCTCTTGTTATAACACTAATATGCTTTTCTTTGAGTAGAGTAAACCAAGAATATTCCTTCATCACTTCTAGCATCAAACTTTCCTAGATCTTCATATCTTTTAATGTAACATTTGCTCCCAAAAACTCTGAAATACCTCACAGTTGGAGTGATACCAAACCAAAGTTCATAAGGAGTCTTACCGATATTGCTTTGGATTTGAACTCGATTGAGAGTATAGACTGCAGCACTGACAGCTTCTCTCTAATAGATTTAAGGAACATTTGCTTCCATCATCATGGTCCTAGATGCTTCCTGGATGGTCTGGTTCTTTCTCTCCACTACTCCATTCTGCTGTGGAGTCATAGGAGCAGACAATTGTCTCTTTATTCCATGTTTCTCACAGAACTCTATGAACTCACCGGATGTGAATTCTCCACCTCTATCAGACCTTAGACATTTCAATTTTAATCTAGTTTCATTCTCTACCATAGCCTTGAATATTTTAAATTTCTCAAGAGCCTCTAATTTCTCTTTTAGAAAGGTTACCCACATCATCTGGGAATAGTCATCAATTAGCAACATAAAGTATCTATCACCTTGCACACTTATGATTCTTGCCGGACCACAAAGATCAGTATGAACTAAGTCCAATAATCTGGTAGAAGACAGTTCCTTACTTTTGAATGTGACTCTGCTCAGCTTACCCAATTGACATTCTTTGCACAAGCTATTAGTAGGTTTCGCCAATTTTAGAAGATCTCTTACAGCTTGAGTATTGCTTATCTTGATGATATTATCAAAATTCACATGACACATCCTCCTATGCCATAACCAGCTCTAAACAACTTGAACATATAAGCAACTTTTACCAGTACCAACCAAGTGGAAGATATTACCTTTATTTTGAGTACCGGATGCAATCTCTATTATGAAACTTTCAAAGATCTTGCATTTTCTATTCTTGAATCAGAGATCATAGCCTTTGTCCACCAACTATCCAACACTGAGAAGATTGTGCTTCAATCCTTCAACATATAGTACATTACCGGTTTTGTTCCTTCCATCAAAAGAAATAGTTCCTCTTCCTCTGATTCTACCAGCAAAATTATCACCAAACTTTACTACTCCTCCTTCATACCTTTCCAAATCTATGAATTTATTTTTGTCACCTGTCATATGGTGAGAGCATCCACTGTTAATGACCCAGTCATCCTTTTCTTCAACTTGGGAAGCCAAAGCTCTTTCTACCTTTATGATTGATAGATACAGAGGATATTGGTTCTTCTTCCTTGATGGCAATAAACACCCATTCACTTCCGGATTTGTTTCATGTCTCTGATTTCACAAATAACACAATAGTTGTCGATCTGAATTCAGAGGAGGATTCAGGGGAACCTATGGGTGATAAGGAATCAAGTCCACACAGAATAGAGGAAGTTGATACTGGGCCACAGTCAGAGGTCATTCTAGAGACCCCTGAGATGTTAACAATTTCAAATATATCCTCTGATGGATTAGACCCTGAAAAGGAAACCTTAACCCCTACACCTAAGTGGCTAGAGAGTTCTATCAATAACAAGAGAAAACTAATTCCTTTTGCTGTCCCCTTAGAGGACATGGTGAGCAAATGTTTAGGGAAAACACCCGAGTCTAAGAAGCTAAAGATGACATCCAGAATAAACATTGATCCAAATACTGGAAACTAGAGTGCTGAGATAGCCAAACCAGTGACTGAGGAAGAAGTACAAGATCGAACTGTGCAGGATTTCACTGTCGAGAGAGTGGATCTCGATGCTGCTTCAAGAGCTGCAGATGTTCATCACCTTGAAGCATTTACCAAGAGGATAGTTAGTCGAACTTGGAAGGATGAAAATGACAAAAGGGAATTGAAGCAGACTCTGCGTTCAATGGCAGAGTACATTGATGCTATCCACAACCCTAACCTGTAGCCGGTTTCATAGCTCTCCTTGTCTTTCGACCCTAAATCACCAGTTAACTAGAAGATATTGGATCAAGTTCACAGAAACAAGATGGTGGCAAAGACATTTGATAGTTGGTTGGACCGCATTGTAGAGAAGGGAACCGTAGACATTCGTGAACTCAAGAATATATATGATCTGACTGTTGCCACCATTGTGGACCTTAAAGCACAGATTACTGCTTGGGTGAAAGATGAAGGTAAATGGGTAAATGTGATAAATCAGATTGACGAAGTTTAGAAATATGGGGTAGCAAAGTTTCTGACAGAAAAGAACCTGACTGGTTTGGATGAAGATCTATTATATGTGAATAAGAAAAATATTGAATGGAGAAATTCCATATCACGACAGGGACGCTTTGAACTTACAAAGTTGATTAAAGAAATAACTGAACTCACTCAATCACTGCAGCATGACTTGCAATCCATTGATTTTAAATACATAAGGGACGATGGGAAACCAGAGGATGATGTTGACATAGTGGTTCAATCCTTTAAGGATAAAATTAACTTTGTCAAAGAAAATGACAATATCTTAATTGAAGATTTCTCTCGAATCTCTAAGGTGGAGTCTCTACTTTACCTCTGTATCGACGCACTCCCAAAGCATAAAGGAAAATTTGGGAAAATGTGAAGGGATAAAGAAGTTTGGAAATCAAGAGTGAAACACATAAGCATCCCTAACTTCCTGAGGATTCAGGAGTTTTTTGCAGCTTTTTAGGAATGGAAGACTCAACATGCTTCCCAAACCACTGATGGCAAATCTGGAGATGCAAATCCATTGTCTCAGCCATGATCTTATTGGTTCACTTTCTTTTATTCAGTTCCTCTGTTATGCTATTTCTATAATCTTGGTCTTTAAATCAGTTGGTTATAAACTAAATCCCATATGGGTCAGAGTTACTTTAACTCTGGGTTTGGTTTACTTGATGACATGATTAAGACATTCATATATATAGGTTTTTGAATCTTTAAAAAGGATATATAGAAGGGTAGGAAAAGAAAAAGAAGGGAATTTTAGCTAAACTTTTTTATGGTTTTACACTATATGATGATTATCTGAGAAATTTTTCATTTGTGAATGAGAAGAAGAAACAATTACTGTTTACTTAGATCTGTGTGTCTGAGTGTTTGGAATTGGATTTTCTTTGTGAAATCTCCTTTCATCTGGTAATTGTTCTTTTATTGGAGAACTCGTCATATGTGTTCTATTATTTATTGGTTCAGCAAATTCATATGTATGTGTTCATGAATTTAAATGTATCAAAAAATAGAATCTGTGCATTTTATTAATTTATTGTTACTGCATAAATTTACCACATTCATAACATGGTTATGTATGAATGTCAGTTTGCCTTAGGCATTTTCTAGTTAAAAGTGCATTTGGATAGTTGAATAGATTAAATTCATTGAAAATCTTAAAGGGAGTTGTACCTAAATTCAGAGGGGAACTAATTTAAAAAAGTTTACCCATTTTTTGCTTAACTCATTTGTTCTTCAAAGAAGGGTATAGGATCAGAATAAAACATTTTCAAAATAAGGACAAATCTGTTAGCCAACAATTTTTGGTGACTCTACTGGGGATCGAAATCATTAATAAAAGATTGGTCGCCTGAATATGAAGCAACAATGGTGCTTCCACATGAAAACATAATTCCTGTTCTATAGCCCAATCTTGGATTTCAGGACGAGCAGGAAGATATTATTGGCCAGTTGAATACCCTTGCTTGGCATACTCATTGGAATAGTGAAGATTACAGAAGGGCAAGCAGAGTATTAGAACAAGAAGAGGAGTTGGCTGATAACCTGCGATTACTGTTACTCAGGCAGAGAAGAAGGCAGGCACAAAACGCAGCAAGAAATCAAATCTTTGAAGTGCAAAGAAATCAAGAACAACACAGAAATTAATAACTGCCTATCCAGCCACAATATTTAAAGCTGGATTCTAGACCGTATACCAGGTCTTTGAGAAGAGAGGGAGTTGAGGATTCTACCTTTCAAGCACTGCAAAATTTTAATTTTCCTTATATCCCTACTCGTGCAAGAAAAGCTAGAAGTAGGCCCCCTAGCCCCCCTAAACCTTCTACTTCCCCTGTCTGTCAAGCTTTAACTCTTTCAGGCACTATTATCCCCTCAGCGATAAATTTTCTACCCATGCCCCAACCTTGGGGAGCTGCCATAGGACCTCTGAACCTAGGGACTAACCTAAATCCTTTACCTAAAAATGTAAGGGAAAATTTACCCAAGTTCAATGGAGATGGCAAACAATCGCCAGAAGAACATTTGTGTGCCTTTGCAGCAGCATGTAGTGTGTTAGGTGTACAACACCAAGACATTGCCATAAGGCTCTTTTTGCAGACTTTGACTGACACTATGGCACAATGGTTCTACCACCTAACTAATTCCTCAATTTCAAATTGGAATGACATGAAAACTACTTTTGAAAATAGGTTCAAAAGTGTGGAAGATGAGCATTACTTCCTTGCACAGCTGACTTAGCTTAAGAAAGAGATTCATGAACCTATGAGGGAATTCGTGGCTAAATTTAATAGAATTGTGAACAAAATCGCTGCTGCTAAAAGACCATCTGGCAAAAATCTAAAATATTTTTTATTATTTCTATGCCTCCTGATATTAGCTTCCATCTTAGGAGGGGTGTAATTGCTGATTTACCAGTTGCACAAGCCTTGGCAGTCGGATTAGAGGATGATCTCATTATGGCTGGTAAATGGAAGAAAGAGGTTCAGATGCCAAATTCCTAGCCCTCATCATCTATGGATCCTGTAGTGCAAAAGTTGGTGAATGACATGGTTGCCTTAAAGAGGCAACTACCTAAAAATGGTGCTCATTTCCAACAACCATATCAAGATATAAGCAGAAGGAATTTGAATCAATAAGAAAATACTGGTAGAGCTTTACCCTTGACATCAGCACAGCCAAGACTGGCTATTGAAGCTCCTCCTAGGAGGGGAAATATGTGTATCTTTCATTTGACTACTGACCATGATGGAAATTCTTGCCCAGAAATGCTCAGGTATGCTCAAATGACTGCTACTTAGGATATGCTAGGGGAGTCCACCGAAGAAGAAAGGAGCTTTGAGGAACCTAGTGGCTCTAAAATACACTTCCTTGAATATGAGTCTGATTCAGAAAGGGGAGGTGAAATATTGGTTACCCTTGAAGATCTTTCATGTGCTGTGCTCACCAGGGATCAGAGGAATGTGAGATCCTCTAATACTTAAGAAGTACCTAGCAAAGGTAAGGAGTCTTTAACTAGAACCTATGATGCTAATTTGAAGGCTCAGGAAACTAGATTGTTGCATAGAAATGATCCAGATGCTTCTTTTGATATTGTAGATTTTTGTAAGTCTACAAAAATTCAAATTTCTCCTATTGAGTATCTCAAGTTGAAACCTAATGTGCTTGACAAACTAGTTAAACATGTTAAGGGTGGTCCTGCACAAACTGAATCTGAGAGTCAATTAGAGGTTGATACTGAATCCCCCATTGCTCGACTATTTGCTTCCTCATTTGAGTCATCCTTGACTGCCCCTAAAATGACTCCCAATTCATCAACTAATGCTCCTTATACTGATTTGAAACCCAATCCTTTCTATGTGTCTTTGTTTATCAATGGTCATAAACTTAGTAACTGTATTATAGATTCAGGAGCCTCTGACAACATTATGCCCTCCTCTGTGGCTAAAGCCCTAGGGTTATCACTCACAAAAACATTTGGTAGATGTTATTCTATGGATCGAAAATAAGTCTCCTTGATTGGGCAGATTAAGGATGCACGAGTCGCTCTTGCAGCTTACCCTAACAAAAAGGTGAAATTGACTATTTTGGTAGCAAATATTCCTGCTAGTTATGGAATGCTTTTGAGCAGGACATTTTGCAAGGACTTGGGTGGACAGATCAAATTGGATTGGTCAGAAGCCACAATCCTAGTGGGAAAGCAGAAAGTGAAGCTGGAACCTGAGCCCAAGTGCAAGTTCACCGTCTACCCCTCTGATGATCCCAAGGCCCAGATTTTGTTTGAGGAATGTGAATTTGGTAACTATTTTCTCTCCTCTAAATAGAGTTTTGGAGTAGACCCCAAAGAAGAATTAATGCAAAAATCTGTACATTCTGATGACCTATGGGTTATGGAATTTGATGGCAGTTGTGCTACTACTGGTTCAGGGGCTGGAGTTGTGTTATCTCCCCTGAAGGTGAAATTTTTTCTTATTCTTTTAAGCTAGAGTTCAAAAACACCAACAATACTGCAGAATATGAAGCTTTACTACTTGGGCTATTTGAAGCCAAAGGAAGGGGTGTGAAGGTACTTAAAGTGAAGGGTGATGCTGAATTAATTGTGAAACAGGTAAGGGGGATCTTTTCTATTAAGAATGAAAGACTAAAGCATTACAAAAATAGGGTATGGGATGAGATTGAATATTTTGATGCCTTCTCTATCGAAACAATTCCCAGAGATCAGAATTCCCAAGTAGATTCTTTAGCAGTATCAGCTTCTCTCCTTTTGCCACATCTGGATTTCAAAAAGATTCTTATAGAATAGAAATGGTATGTCATCCTAATGTCCTCGACAATGCTGAAAGTTGGCAAGTTTTTTAGAGTGATAATCAGATCAGAAAATTTTTAGAGAATGCTGAAATGTTCTTGGGAACCTATTTTGAATGTTCCGAAACAGAGTGTAAAGAATTTAGTCTTGACCCTGGGATTAATCCAAAAGATTACGTGATTCAGTTAAAGGGAAATAAAATCCCTAAAGGACTAGTCTCTTTAGAACATCTATTTTCTTGAAGAGATGAATATATTAGAGGCAAACCTCCTTATAATCCTAATAAAGTAGAAGATTATGAGAAAATAAACATTGGGGACGAGGCTGATCCTAAATGGGTATCCATTGGTAGGTGCTGCTCTTTAGAGGAGACAAACAAATTGATCAAATTGTTAATCAAGTATAAGGATGTTTTCGTCTGGTGCTATGATGATCTTAAAAATTTTAGACATGGACAATTTCAACACCATATTCCTTTGAAAGTAAATGCAGCTCCATTCAGGCAAAAGCTGAGGAATTATAATCTGAAAGTTGCTGAAGCCATCTTTAAGGAGATTGATAAGATGTTGAAAGCTAGAATTATTTATCCAATCCATCACTCCACTTGGGTGGCAAATATTGTTCCAGTACGAAAGAAGAATGGAGAAATAAGAATCTGTGTTGATTTTAGGAACTTAAACTAGGCCAGCCTGAAAGATAATTATCCATTACCTGTGATGTACCACATCTTGCAGACAGTTGCTGGGTTTGAAATGATGTCTATGCTGGATGGTTTCTCAGGTTACAATCAGATAGGTGTAGCTGCACATGATCAACATAAGACTGCTTTCACTATGCCTCAGGGAACTTTTGCCTATAACTGAATGCCCTTTGGCTTGATTAATCCGGGAGCAACTTTTCAGTGGGCAATGGATTCATCTTTTAGAGATCTGAAGGATAGAATTATTGTTATTTATCTTGATGATCTGACTATTTTTTCTAGAAATAGAGGAGATCACCTGAGAGATCTGGAGACTGTCTTGCAAAGGTACCGAAGCCATGGCATCTCACTCAATCCCAAGATGTCAGTTTTCTATGTGATTGAGAGAAAATTATTGGGACACCTAGTCTCAAAAGACAGAATCAGAATTGATCCGGAGAGGGTCAGGGTGATTCAATAGCTTAGTCTCCCTTCAAATAGGACTAGAGTCAAGTCCTTCTTTGGTCAAATCAATTTTCTTAGAAGGTTCATTCCCAACTTTGCTGAGATTACAAAACACATTGTTGGAATGATGAGAGAGAAACAGCCGTTCAAGTGGAATGAAGTTGCTAAGAAGGCATTTGAAGATATCAAGGAAGCGATTGCAAACACTCCCACTTTGGTAAATCCTAATTTTCAAAAAGATTTTATTATTTACTGTTATGCTTCGGAACACACCATGTCAGGTATTTTGTTACAGAAAAATGAATTGGATGAAGAGGTTCCCATAGCTTTCATGAGCGTTCCCCTTAAAAAGCATGAGCTGAAATATTCTTTGGTTGAAAAACAAGCCTTCGCCATGGTTAAAGTTGTTAAACAATTCAAATATTATATACTTCATTCTCATTCAGTTGTATTTGTTCCAAATTCAGCTGTGAAAAGTATTTTGACTTAGCAAGAAGTGGGATTAAACAATAGAGCAACGTGGGTTGCTAAAATCTAGGAATATGATCTGGAAGTTAAGCCTACTAAGCTAATCAGGGGTCAAGGCTTATGTAAGTTAATTGCTGAGAACAAAGAACAAGAAGGAGAAGGACTCCCCACAGTCTTATTGGTAAGCTTGCAGGACCCATGGTTTCTAGATGTGGCAAACTATCTTACATATGGGGATTGTCCTAATCACTTATCTCCTAGAGAGAAAAGAAACCTGAAGCTAAAAGTAGAGAAATATGTTATTTGGGGGGATGTCCTTTACAAGAAAGGATTAGACGGAACTTTCCTGAGGTGTGTAGATAAGGAGCAATAGGATAAGCTCTTGGAGGTTTTCCATAATGAAGCTTGTGGTCGACATTTTTCTTCTTCAGTTACAGCTTTCAAAATCCTTAGAAATTGTTACTACTGGCCAGGGATGTTTAAGGATGCATATAGATGGGTGGCTAACTGTGAAAAATGTAAAATGTTCTCAGGAAGGCCACAACTTGTAGCTCTACCTTTGAGGCCCATTGTTATTGAAGAACCCTTTAAACAATGGGGATTAGATTTTATTGGGCCTATCTCACCCTCCTCAAGCGCAGGACATACCCACATCTTAACAACAACTGATTATTTCACAAAATGGGTTGAAGTAGCCCCTGTAAAAAGAACAACTTCGGAGGTGGTTTGTAACTTTCTTAAAGAAAACATTTTGGTACGATTTGGCGTTCCCCAGAAGATTGTAGCAGATAATGCTACCAGTTTCTCGTCAGTTGAAATGACTTCTTTTTGTTATGAACATAGTATATCTCTCTCCCATTCATTAGATTACTATCCCCAAGGGAATGGACAAGCTGAGTCCAGTAACAAGAACCTGATTGCTATCATGAAGAAATTGGTGAGTTACAACCCTAGAGATTGGTATAAGAGACTCTATGAAGCACTCTGGGCTGATAGAATAACTCTGAAAAGAGCAATTGGGATGGCACCTTTTGAATTAGTTTATGGAATAGGTGCCCAATTATCTTTACCTCTGGAGCTATCTATAGCTAAGCTACAAAGTGTAATCGAGGATCAATACTTCCAAGATTCCTTGGAGAACAGGATTATGTATTTAACTAAGATTGAAGAAGAGAGAAATGAGTTGGTCAACCAGATTACTGTACATCAGGCCAGAGTTAAAGAAATTTTTGACAGGAAAACAAGGCCTAGGAAGTTTATGGAAGGAGATGAAGTATTATTGTGGGATAGAAGAAGAGAACCAAAAGGTGCACATAGCAAAATTGAATCGCTTTGGAAAGGACCTTTCAAAATTCACCAGGTATTGGGTCCAAATTCTTTTAAATTGGAATATCCTGATGGAGCTATTTTACCCTTGTCCTATAATGGACAAGACCTCAAGTTATATCATCTGTAAACAAAGTCCCCTATTTTGTACATAGTCTTCCCTTTTGTTTGGTTTTGTGTTTTCCTTTCCCGTTCTATTTCCTTTCTTCTCTATTTTCCTTTTTCTGCGAAACCAGAGCTTCTGAGTTCTCTGCATTTTGCCATAAAATGCAGTCCCCAGTCAAAGCCAATGTTACCTTTTGAGTCGCCTTTATTTATTTATTGATAATATTTCCTGAACAAGAGTTGGTTTGCTATTGTATTTTTGGTCATACGTTTGTTTCTTAAATCGACTCTTGTTCCTTCTTTTTACCCATTTATCATCTTTGTGGGTGAGGGTACTTAAGGTTTGAACCTTTGAAACTGAACCCTTTTTAAAAAAGTTCTAGGTTCAAATGGTTCGATATGTCTAAAGTGTCTCGAACAGAAAGCTTTTGTTCTGTGTATTTCAAACATCTCCAAGTTTTCAGGTTGAACTTGTACCCTTTTTGTTAAAAGTTCAATGGTTCAATGGTCCAAGGTTCAATGCTCATTGCCTTCTAATAAATCGTGTCATGCATTTATCTTGTGTAATTAATGTATCGTCGAACCCTCCGCTCGTACTATATAGCGAAGTTTAATGGTTCATTGTCTCATGGTTGGAACCCCTTTTACAAAAGTCATGCGACTGTCCATTGGTCTATGTAGCCCTTGTGTCTTTGAACCTTCATATTGAACCATATCCTAATAAGTTCAACGGTTCATGAGCTTAGGTTCAATATTCCCGAAAGTGAATCATTTGCCCATTTATGCGATTTAATTGGTATGGTCGAACCACCATATTGAACCACACCCTAAAGGTTCAATGGTTCAATAATTCAAAGTTTTGGTGATTTTGGTCTTATTTATTCCCACAGCTTTCTGAGTCAAATTTAGTGGGAAAGTTGGAGGAAAATATGTTAGAGGCTCATTATGAAACCGAGAGTTCTAATTTGGTGGAGGTTACGGATAATCATTATACCATCATGATGGAGTGTGAATAATACTTGCTATTAATGAAGAGGTCAGAATTCATGTCTTTTCAAATATTTCTAGCACGTATTGCTCCGAGTGATAATTATTCAATCTGGTTAATGCCATTATTAACTAAGAGCAAGCCAAATTAAGCAAGTAAACAAACTCTGCAACGCAAAGGAGAATAACGCAGGAAGTATAAGGTTCTTATTACTCAAATTTCACAGTGAATTCAGATATCTTGAAGGTGAGTTATGTTCCTCCTATGTGTTGTTCCTATTTCTTAGCTGGAAATAAGAATCTCTTGAGTTTCTGTCATTATTTTCAAAATTTGAAGTGTTTTTCATTGTAATCCTCCAAGTATGTCTTTGAAATCTACATGTTTGGGGAGTGAACATGGTCCTAGTCTTACCTATTCTCACTCTAAATTTGGGGATATTGCTATGGTACAATATGATTTAGAAGAATTTAGGGAAAGGTCTAGAAACCCTGTGCAAACCCCCATGATGAACAAAATAATAGACAACAGTTTAGTTGAAGCTGCAGCTTTTCCCAAGGCTGTATATTGCCCAGAACTGGTTCAAGAATGTATAAATAGGTATAAACCCCAAAACAGGTGCATCAGAAATGCAAACAGTGATGTGTTGTTGCATGTCAACAGACAAACCCTCATGTTCGTAATGAAGATACCGTCTAAAGAGGCGTATTCCAGCCTTGATATTACCTCTTCCTATGGGTATTTCTCGGAGAAGAAATCAACTTATAAAAGTGTGATAGCAAGGAACTAGCTACTAAAATTTCAAAAGGGTGGTTCAAGGTTGCCCAGACCACTTACTAGGGATCATCTAATTAAATAAGTGAGGGATATTGTGGTATTATTACACAGATTGAAACGCAGTCAACATGCATATTATTGGGAGGATTGGATGTACTTTTTCATACAAGTTATCTTCCAAGGAGAGCAATATTTAGATTGGACAGAAATTATGGCCGATTGTTTGCATCAGGGTTTGAGTAATTGTCTGGGTGACAGAGATTTTTATATGTCTTCGTACTTATTTTATTACCTGGCATCAACAAGAGAATGGTTTGATCTACCTCATGCACCCTTGGCTGAGGATAGTAGGATTTATGAATATTATTCACAGTTGCAGAAACAAAATTGTTATGAAAATTATAAAAGGGTTAATGATGTTTTCACTGGAAGAATGACTTATGAACTGGCGGGTAACCTGGGTAAAAGGATGTCCAATGAAGCAATGCAACTGATTAGCATTTATGGTAGCTTCTTTATTTAATTTTTTGAGTTCACTTACATCAGAGTTGGTGGATTTGATGGTGAACCTGTTAAGCTACCCAGATATGTGTTTGATCGTTTCATGCTGATAGAGGTATGCAGATAGCTAGCATATGTAGATAAGAAGTTCTCGACAAAGAAGGGTTTTGGTATCTCTTTTAGCATTGAACTTGGGCATTACTCATGCCAGTCAAAATCTGATGCTTTGAATTTGGAGGTGAACCTTAAAAAGTTCAATTTTTAGTTCTTCACTGCCAGGTCTCAATTTGATAGCAAAGGATTTGTCAGGGACAACTTAGATCCTGGAGCAGGGCTTTCACACATTCCTAAGCTAGAGGATTATTCGGAAGACTGTTCAGATGAGTTTGAGGTGAGGAGAAGACTGTGGTGTAGGTTCTCTTTGGGGTAGATAGTTACTCTTAATTTAAATATGGATATTTCTAGAGTTGTTGATGATGGGGAACAAGTGATTGATCTGCAGTTTGAATGAGTAGAGCAATTACCTATTTCATAAGTTGACTGGAGCAAAAAGGAGGAAGATAGGATTGAGGTTAAAACTCTTCCAGTGATAAAGAGAACCAAGAAATGGTTAAGGGAAAAGAGATAGGAAGGGATCTAGAATAAAGATGCCCAACAATTCACCTCAATGATTAAATCATCACTTCCCATAAGCTCTTCTAATCAACCTATTGCTATCTATGGCACAGATGCTTCCAAGTCATCAACTGGAAGGAGCCCTGCTACCAAGAAATCCAGAAGAGCAGCCCTCACAGCTATTCTACCCCTTCGTGCTACCAAGTTGAGGACCAAAAGTAAAAGAAAAGAACAAGTTCCTGAAACAATAGTTGTGGATCTAAATTTAGAGGGGGATTTAGGGGAACCTATGGGTGATAAGGAATCAAGTCCACACAGAACAAATGAAGTTGATACTGTGCCACAGTCAGAGGTCATTCTAGAGACCCCTGAGATGTTAACAATTTCAAATATATCCTCTGATGGATTAGACCCTGAAAAGGAAACCTTAACCCCTGCACCTAAGTGGCTGGAGAGTTCTATCTCTGACAAGAGAAAAATAATTCCTTTTGCTGTCCCCTTAGAGGACATGGTGAGCAAATGTTTAGGGAAAACACCCAAGTCTAAGAAGCTAAAGATGACATCCAGAATAAACATTGATCCAAATACTGGAAACTGGAGTGCTGAGATAGCCAAACCAGTGACTGAGGAAGAAGTACAAGATCCAACTGTGCAGGATTTCAGTATCGAGAGAGTGGATCTCGGTGTTGTTTCAAGAGCTGTAGATGTTCATCACCTTGAAGCATCTACCAAGAGGATAGTTAGTCAAACTTGGAAGGATAAAAAGGACAAAAGGGAATTGAAACAGACTCTGCGTTCAATGGCAGAGTACATTGATGCTATCCACAACCCTAACCTACAACCAGTTTCACAGCTCTCCCTGTCTTTTGACCCTAAATCACCAGTTAACCAGAAGATATTAGAACAAGTTCACAGAAACAAGATGGTGGCAAAGACATTTGACAGTTGGTTGGACCACATTGTAGATAAGGGAACCGTATACATTCGTGAACTCAAGAATATATACGATCTAACTACTGCCACCATTGAGGACCTTA
Organism: Cunninghamia lanceolata; assembly: GCA_027924645.1. Lineage (NCBI taxonomy): Eukaryota > Viridiplantae > Streptophyta > Pinopsida > Cupressales > Cupressaceae > Cunninghamia > Cunninghamia lanceolata. The sequence goes on along the minus strand of BSBN01000809.1, from coordinate 29,498,008 downwards.
AAGCACAGATTACTGCTTGGGTGAAAGATGAAGGTAAATGGGTAAATGTGATAAATCAGATTGACAAAGTTCAAAAATATGGGGTAGCAAAGTTTCTGACAGAAAAGAACCTGATAGGTTTGGATGAAGATCTATTATATGTGAATAAGAAAAATATTGAATGGAGAAATTCCATATCACGAAAGGGATGCTTTGAACTTACAAAGTTGATTAAAGAAATAACTGAACTCACTCAATCGTTGTAGCATGACTTGCAATGCATTGATGTTAAATACATAAGGGATGATGGGAAACCAGAGGATGACGTTGACACAGTGGTTCAATCCTTTAAGGATAAAATTAACTTTGTCAAAGAAAATGACAATATCTTAATTAAAGATTTCTCTCGAATCTCTAAGGTGGAGTCTCTACTTTACCTCTGTATCGACGCACTCCTAGAGCATAAAGGAAAAATTGGGAAAAATGTGAAGGGATAAAGAAGTTTGGAAATCAAGAGTGAAACTCATAGGCATCCCTAACTTCCTGAGGATTCAAGAGTTTGTTGCAGCTTTTCAGGAATGGAAGACTCAACGTTCTTCCCAAACCACTGATGGCAAATCTGGAGATGCAAATCCGTTGTCCCAGCCATAATCTTATTGGTTCACTTTCTTTTATTCAGTTCCTCTATTATGCTATTTCCATAATCTTGGTCTTTAAATCAGTTGGTTATAAACTAAATCCCGTATGGGTCAGAATTACTTTAACTCTGGGTTTGGTTTACTTGATGACATGATTAAGACATTCATATATATAGGTTTTTGAAACTTTAAAAAGGATATATAGATGGGTAGGAAAAGAAAAAGAAGGGAATTTTAGCTAAACTTTTTTATGGTTTTACAGTATATGATGATTGTCTGAAAAATTTTTCATCTGTGAATGAGAAGAAGAAAAAATTACTATTTACTTAGATCTGTGTGTCTGAGTGTTTGGAATTGGATTTTCTGTGTGAAATCTCCTTTCATCTGGTAATTGTTCTTTTATTGGAGAACTCATCATATGTGTTCTATTATTTATTGGTTCAACAAATTCATATGTATGTGTTCATGAATTTAAATGCATCAAAAAATAGAATCTGTGCATTCTATTAATTTATTGTTACTGCATAAATTTACCGCATTCATAACATGGTTATGTATGAATGTCAGTTTGCCTTAGGCATTTTCTAGTTAAAAGTGCATTTGGATAGTTGAATAGATTAAATTCATTGAAAATCATAAAGGGAGTTGTACCTAAATTCAGAGGGGAACTAATTTAAAAAAGTTTACCCATTTGTTGCTTAACTCATTTGTTCTTCAAAGAAGGGTATAGGGTCAGAATTAAACATTTTCAAGATAAGGACAAATCTGTTCGCCAACAAGTAATAAAAATCTTGTTATTGAGGACCCAAGTAAGGTGACAGGAAGCCTAATTGTGCATAGACTAAAGGACACTACTCCTATTGAAGCTACTAGTCTGACTACACATTCTACTATGTTTATAGAGGCTTCAGTAAAAAAGATGCATGTATAATTAGATAGATTGACCAAGTAGAACTTATTGGTACAAGAAAGGTTGAACATGGCTACTGGTGCTCTCCCAAAAATTACTCTTCCAACTCCCTCTAGAGCAGAAGAAAATCTTAAGAAAGAAGCAAAAGAAAAGCTAGAGAGGAGGATGCCTTGAAGAAGTTAAAGAAAGTAAAACTTGATTTTGTTCAAGGCTTATTATCCATAGGAAGTTGGAAAGAATAAAGACATATGTGGAGAAGACATGGGAAAGTCATAATGCCTTGAGTGTTAAGAAAAGTGTCTCAACCTTGCAACTTCGAAAGATTACTACTCTTCCTAGTTTTGGTCTTTCTGAATACACTTTATCTTGGAGAATGGTCTGGAACCTTGAAAGTTTTCAAAAGTCTCCAAACGAGCTAAAAATGGTGAGACTTACTATTTTTAGTAAGTCCTTAGATTGAGCTTGGATTGACCTGAAATTTTTCCCAGAAGGTGCGGAACAACTAAGTGAACATCTCAGGTGAGTTTCATCTCAAGATCATATCAGGATTGCGAGATATTAAAGTTTCTATTTTTGAAACTATCGGAAAAAGTCTTTAAACTCAGTTACTAGAATTGAAACTTCTCTAAACATCCATAAAATGGTGATAACTAGTGAAGTAGGTTATAGGGTGATAGACCTCTTCACGTGCTTTCTGACACATCAAACGGTTCATCAATCAGACACCCGAATCAAAAGTTATGGCCTCCGGAAGTTGGACCTTCTATTTTGGGAAATGTAAAATCATGTTGGACACATAAAAGAGCTATAAAGGGGAGAGTTATACATGTTGGTGTGTGGTTTTGCACATCACAAATCATCTTTGATTGGAGATATTTTGGGTGGTTTTGGCTCATTGTTTTGTAATTACCGTTGGCGGTGTACTGTATTGTATCTCCTATATATCAGGAACTTGAGATGGAGGTTGAATGTAAGAATCTTATTGATGTCAAATTTCCTCCTAGATCTCTGGTTGGATATACTCCTGTAAAAACTTGCTCTGCAAGTATATTGTAATCTTCATGATTCCTGAATAATATACTGGGCAGCTATGGAGTGTTGGGTTTTTTACCTGAAAGGGTTTTCCCCACATATATCTTGTGTTGTGAGTTTTGTGTTTGCATTTGGAAGTTGTTATTATCTTTCTATTAATGTACATCTTAATCTGTAACTGTAAACAAAAAAAATGCATAAATCTTTCCTCATTAGATCAGTGTAGGAAGCATTTTCCACATACCTTGCTTCCTTTCATTGAGGAGCATGCTTGTAGAACATAAGAGATTAGGAATCAAATGGAGACATGGGAGAGGCATATGACACCCAAGGTCAATTTTCAATATTATGTTAAAATTGTGGATATGTCATGAGTGTTTAATTAAGCATTTAACAAAACTATTAGGCACATTCAAAGCTATTAGGAAAGTATTGAGGAAGCATATTTTTTTTTTTATGACATTGCCAAAGAATTGATCTATTTCTAGAGACGTCATGGGCCATATTTGACACAATTTTAGAAGTAGGATAGGTCATTGAAGAGCTTGGAAGAGTGGAAGGAGTGCTCATAGCTCACCCCTCCAATTATTCTTGAAATCAAGGAGGATGAGGATAGAGTCATTGACAATTGGAGCTCAGCTCTGGATGAACTCTCAAGGGTTGAATTTGAAATGGCAAAGATCACATCTCTAATTACCCTTCCTTTAAATCAATAGTATGCAAATCATTTGGTGAGTGTGCATCAGAACTTTCCACCTCAATAGTAAAAGAGACATATTCTCTCAAATTTTGTTAGCTAGTAGGGAAAACTTCTTCAAAGTCTTCATCATAAGGGGTCATTAGTTGAAATAAAGATGAAATAAAATGCATGTAATTTGCATTTCATTTGGCTAACAAGTTGCACTGGTGTTCGTTCCATCGTTATGAGGTAATATATCTATCCAAGCATGTGATTGCAACTTCTAAATGTGAGTGAAGTCAGTTTTTAAAAGAAAAAAACATCTTCTTCAAACTTTGTACCAACATCAACAATATTCTTTGGGAAGGAAAATATGTTTTATCTTATAGTGCTTCAATGATGCCTTTTGGCATATTCCTTTTCTCATAAGAATTGTACATGGCCCAAAGCTTGTTGTGCCCTTGTCCTATAAAAAGGGAATTCAACACCATTTGTTAAGGGTTCTGGATTTCAATGTTGGGTGGTAGTGTGTTGTGTTCTAGTCTAGATTCAATAGAGAATAGTTACATTCTATATTTGTTCAAATCTACAGAGCAATTTGTGATTTTAATTCTGAGTATTGAATCAGATTGGTTGTAAAATTTTCCCTGGAGATAAAATTTTCTCACCATTTCAAAACTTTTTATGTTTGTAATCAAGTGTAGTGGCATGATCATTATAAAGTCATAAAGTGACCTCTTATAAAGCACATTGCCTGTAAGGTGATGAATCTCTATAGAAGATGGTGCAGCCTCCTAAAAGGGACATAGCCCATATAAAAGTCTAAATGCAGTCTTTTCAACCTATATCATGATGCATCACTATATAAGTGATGTGCATGCCATAGTGATAAAATCTGAGTGCAACCATTAAAAAGTGTTGTCCTTCAATTTCAAGACACATGTTTGCTTAGTATATCAAAATTCATGTGAGGATCAGCCTCTGGCAAAACAAAGTGTTGCTTGCAAAAATGGTGATGTCACTTCTCATAGAAGGCACAAGCATCCCTCATGATGATCTCCATAAGAGAAAGGCAAATCCATTCTAGCATTACATTGTCAAAGAAAAATACATAGGGTTGAGTAAAATGAACAAGTGTATCCAAATGATGAAATCAACACGTAGGGGTAGTCACTTAAAAGATACCAATACCATATGAAATCTCCAAACGTATTTTGCATAGATACAGCAATGGTAAAGGTGACGGCGGTTGATTGATAAAACCAGAGGTAGTATATGAATTCAATGGCATTTCAAACTAGGACATCAATGTGAAGCTCGAGTTTCCAATTGAGAGATGCTGCCACTTCTCATAAGCCATAGACTCTAAATAACAAAAGATGGCATGTTTATATCTTGGCCAACATTCATGATGCAATCAATGTATTCATGAAGATCACAGCCTTAGAAATAACAAGGCACTTTTAGTGTAATAAGAGGCAATGGGTTTGTTTAAGCTGTAACCACCATAAGGAACAAAGAAAGCCGTCACATCAAGGAGAAGGTCCAGCCACAGTTTCAAAGCTTGGCTTGCATATTGAAGACACAACATCAAAAGATTGTAGATATAAGAATGTATGAGGAGTGGACCAATTCAAAATGTAACTCCATATCAAAGATAGTGTAGCTCATGATAAGGATGCTACGTGGTTATTATGATGTGACTCAGCATAATGTGAGACTAGCCACCCAAAGGAAAGTGGCGCTCATTGATAAAGGCAAGTCACTATTATAATGAAGGCTTCCATTTCATTTGAATAAGGTGCTGCCACTATGAACAAAGGTTCAGGCACTAATGATGGTGGAGTTACCTACCCCAAGCCGCTACCTCTTGAATCTCAATCTCTGCCATTGCAAGTTAAGGATCGGTCTCTTCATGAAGGTACACTGCCACTGCTGAAACAAGGTAGATTAGTATGAAAGGCATGACACATATAAAGGAGAGCTACATTTCATAAACAAGGAGTGGCCACTAAAATGAAAGTGCAGTTAAAATCAAATATTGTTACTATAACAAAGTCTTAGCCATCAGATAATAAGACTTGGCATTCATAATGTGGTACATTCTAGCAAAGGAAGTAAAGACGTCGGCCAAAGACAAAGGCACTCAACCTATGTAAACAAACATGGTGCTCCATAATGATGTAATTTAAAGTCTATTTGGAACAAGGCTTGCAACTTTAAAAGCCAAAGCCGAGTATGAGTTTGTAAATGAAAGCACTGCCAGCATATAGCTGATATCATGGTGCAGTCATATCAAAGGTGCTCGACTTGTACATAGTGAGGTGCAACTATTGTGAAGATGGCATGTTCATATCTTGGCCAACATTCATGGTGCAAACATATATAATGAAAAGATGGACGGTACATAAATTCTGGCATTGACTATGATAGACACAGAAAATTGGCACATGAGCAGATCAAGTTTGATGCAGTTCTTTACATAGAGGCCTATCCACGAAGAAGACATAGATACATTAAGCTACCATCCAAAATAAGAAAGGTGCTTTTAGTGTAATAAGAGGTGATGTGTTTGTTTAAAGCCATAACCACCATAAGCTATAGCCATAGTTTTAAGGGCAATGCATTTTTGAAAGTTTGAGAAATTAAGATGATCGACCCACATAAAACCATTAGATAGCGCCACCATTGTAAAATTCTAACATAACCATTAATAAGAGGTAGGCATTCATATCATAAAGGCATTGCATAGGTGGTAGCAAGAGAGCATCATCCAATGGAAAGCTCTGGTAATGGAGAACTATAGCATTGGTCATATGCAGGCATTTAGCACAACGAATGTACCTAGTTTTAGAATCATTCAGAGTCATAAAGATTGAAGTGATGTCATTTATAAAGGACATAGTGTTGGGTCTGTCAATGGTGCAATCTCTATTTTGGTGTCACTCTTTTAAGAATGATGTAACTTGTTGTCATAACAGAAGCAAAGAAGGCTCCCGAGAGACACCACGTGTCAGAGAAGGAAGACAAGAAGTGGCTCAAGAAACAAATGGAGTCAAGTACATGGAAGCTGCGGGGTTGAGAAGCAAGGAAAAAGCATCGGATGAAACCACGTGGAGGTAGCGGAAGCAAAATAAATCAAATATCTTGTTTCATTTTAATAAATGCATCAAATGGTTCACGTGAGCTAGGTGAAGGCTGAGGTTATTTTTATATTAAGAATAAATAAAGGTGGGCCCCTCCTCTAATAAGTTAAATACTTATTAAAAGTAAAGAGTCTTTCATTTTTAAAGATACGAGTGAGTGAAAATAAATAATAAGTTTATTTGATGAGGAGCTGGTGGGTCCCTCCAAGGAGTAAAATTGAAGCTTTATTAAATGATAAGATTCATGTATCATTTTGACTCTTCACGGGAACCAAGAAACAAACCTAAGTTACACAGCCACTTCATTTTTTCACGTAGCCTCAAAGAGAAAGGAAGAAATTATTTTCTCACACAAGCCAGAGAATAGTAACAAAATAGCTAGTTGCAGTTGCTGATACAGTTACATTTGCCAGAATTAGTGCTGGATTCTGAGGGATTTTCAGTTGGGAAAGATTTTTAGTTTCAAGGGGATCTTCATAGATTCATTTTCTCTTGGGTATATATATAGATCTGAGCCTTATAGTGCTATAGTTCTACAGATACATATTTTTAGCAGTAGATGGATATTTTCTTTTTGCCTCAGCAGAAGCTTCAAATGAGAATGTAACAGTTATTTTGTGCAGCAAATCTTTAGCCTCTATAATTTTTTATCATTCAAATAATGAAAAGGAGCAATGTTCTGTGCATATCTGAGTCTACTTTCTATTCTTGTTTCTAAATTCTCTATTTCTTTTGCCTCTATTAGATCTATTTACAAATTGGGAAATCAATCATGCTGCAAGCTCTTTGATTTCCCGTTAAATCATTCAAAGCTTAATCATTGTGCAACCGGGTAGTTATTTTAATCCGGCACATCGCCTTAGGGATTAGGTTTTATTCATTGTATCTATAATCTTTTCTTCTTCTTCCCCTTTCCAAAACCCTCATTAAAAATAGAAGAGCCAGCTTCCCTAAAATCTGGAGGTCACTCTGAGAAGTGATCCCACATTTCAGAGTTTCCCATGTTGATTGTTGGATTAGACCCACAAATTTATACATCAACATTCCCCATATGTGTACTTATTGAAATTAATATGAATACAAGATATCAAGTGTGTTTTGAATTCATTTTTGTAGTTCCTCTATGATATGTGTGTTGTTTCTTGCTCTCTTTCAAAGATAAAAATAAATTCTTTGGTAATACACAGTTTTTGATAATATAAGTTAGCAAAAACTAGGGGCCGAACCCTTACAATAGAAACCCAAAAAGGAACAACAAAGGCTCCAAAACAAAAAGAGCCACCAAACCCAGCTACAACATAAAAATCATTAATAACCGATAAACAATAGATAGTAAGAGTAACAGTCTCACAACAGATAAACAGAAAGCAAATAAACAAAGCTAGGGAGAAACATCCTCCCAGCCTTTAGCCAGAAATTCATAAATCTTGTCAAACTCTTTAGCTTTCTCTTCATTAGTTCCATGGGCAAGGGTGTCATTCTCTTGCAGCAGAGACAAATTGAGCATAGTCGAGTGGCAAAGCATACTATTGATAAAACATCTCATAGATCAGACCTTTTGTTCCATGGAATCCAAATGGCCTCTGAGAACAACAATTTCATCCTCCTGACCATCTCCATCTTCCTTAGCAACCTCTTCAGCTTCCTCCATAGTCACCCTCTCCTCCTCTTGAGCATTATCCTCAGGTCCAAAATCCCCTCCATCAGTATCCACAGCTTGTGTTTCCTTTTCCTCTACCCCTTCCGTCTCCTCTGAGACCTCATGAACTTCAATGTCATCACCTTTAGATTGCTCATCTCCTTGAGTAGAAGATATAGAGTTACTTTAGAATAATCAATTAGCTTAGCCTGAGGGGCCGGTTTGCCAGCAATTCTCTTAGACCTTCTTATACCCATAGAGTAATGCTCACTCTTAGCTTTGACCGCAGCTTTAGCTTTGGCTTTTTTCGGTCCCTCACTGTCACTATTTTGATTTTTATGGGCCCCCATTATATTCATTACTTCAGTGACCTCCACAGTAGAAACCACCTCCTTAAATTTATGTTTCTTCCCCTTCACACTTCCTTTAGAGGTAGGAGTATGAATTTTCTTCGCAGTATTATCCTCTAGGATTTCAAAAAAGGAAACACCTTTCAGTTTCTGATTGTTGGGGGTAGAATGAGAGGGCTCCTCAGAAGGAATAGCAACACTGGGGGAGTATCCACATGGATTTCAACAATAGTGGGTAGAATTGGTTTCAGCGGGTCCAACGCAAGATGAAACTTATACAGATGATGGATAAGGCCTTGGTAAAGGGGAACTGGACGCTTAGATGGTTTCTTATCCAATTTAGCTTTCACACAGTGAACAAAGTGTTCCAAAGAAGACATTAAATAAAAGGAAAGATTATAAGAGCATTTCTCCTAACATGGTTAAGAAGGGGAAGGTGATAATTATAAAACCTGGTAAAATGCCCTTCCAGGGTGAAATATTTCATTAGAAGGTAGCACATCTCATCCCATGGCTCTGGGAGCTTTGCATGATCAAACCCTCCTTGATAAGTGACAAGTTCTTCCCCCTCACTAAGAAAAATCTTCTAATTGTGGTGGTAAGCAACCTTAGCCTTTCTCTTCAATTTCATGCCTTTCATAGAAAGGCTAGTAGCCATTGCAATGACCTCCTCAAAAATTTCAAACCCTATCTTGCCAATTTTAACTCTACGGTTATCGTACGACAGGGCACACTGCACAAAAAGGTTTTCATCATAACCATTGAGGCATTCAAGGAAAGGAATAATGCCTCCTTCTTTACAATAGTGCCACACAATAGCATTATCCTTGAATTCACTACAAGAGATGGGTTCAGTGAGAATTTTGTCCCCCCCATGATCTCCTTTCCTTCAAACCCACAGAACAGAGGATAATAGCACTTGGGAAAATCACTGCGTCTTCTTCTAACTTCAAAGCACCCACAAGTATTAACTCTATAGGTATAACCATTTCAACTTGGTAGTAGTGCTCCCAATAGCCATAATAAGGCGGTCCTATGAATTTGGTAAAGAACATAGCAAAGTTATAAACCGATACTCCTCCTCCATCTTGACTCCAACGAAATGGAACTAGGTGCCATCATTACTTAGATACGTCACCTCATTCTCCAATCTACGTGAGTCCTTCCCATGCTCCAAAATCATATAATTAAACTTCTTATCAACATCAAACAACCAACTCAACATATCGCGGGAGATGATCAGTGCCGAATTGGCATTTGTTAGAAAAGTATTCTTCATCATAATTACAATGTCCTTTATTGTCCATCTCATCTTGCCACAAGAGATCGGTTGAGCCAAGATGGCATTCACAATGTGATGTGGCATCATTGGAAAGTCATCTCCTTTTGAGTTAATTTCCCTATAGCACGGGGGATATTATTGTGTTGGCACCAACATCGCCAATTTTCAAACTACTGACCATGATTAGCAAGTGCATCAGCAACTTCATTTCCCTCTTTCTAGATATGAGAGAAATCCACTTGGGTAATACTCTAAATAAGTAATTGTATGTCAGCAATTCTATCCTTAAGCCGCCATCCACAAACTGAAACCTTAGTAACCACATCAATAACAAATTTAGAGTCACCCTCTATATGCAACTTCTGTATACCCAACGTGATTGTCAGTTTGATACCCCATAAAAGTGTTGATGCCTCAGCAAAGTTATTATTTTGAATACCTAGTCTCCAGCATAGGCAACAATAAACTCCCTTATGTCATTCCTGATAACCCCACCTCCACTAGCCTTACTATCAGATTTTGAAGCCCCATCAAAATTTAACTTGAGCCAACTAGTCTTCGGGGGGGTCCACTTAGTGTTTAATCTCTGGGGGTCCACCTAGTATTTAATCTCTGGTTATGCTTTGAATTGTCAAAGGCAAGGATTTGATTAAGTATCCCCCAATTAGCAGCTATACTTTCCTCTTGTTGAGTGAGAGGTTTGTCAGCTGTTTTGACATGAGAATTGGTAACACTTTCAATAAGACTCTTAGAGAAAGACTAGTAAACTTGAGAACAATCTTTGACAAAATCTCTAAAAATTCCATTATTCCTTTCTTTCCATAGTGTCCAACCAATAAAGGGAGGGTTTAGTTCCACATCTCCACTAACCAAGGTTGAGAAAAAGTAGGAACCCAGTTAGTAATGACTTCCTTAATATCTTTATTGTAGACCCACTGCAATCCAAAGTTCAGAAGCACTCTACTCCATATTTCTCTAGCAAACTCACAATGCCGAATCAAATGGGGAATAATTTCCTCTTCCTTAAGGCACAACACACATCTATTAACCAGAGAAAAACCCCTTCTTTGAAGATTATATTGAGTTAAAATCTTGTTGTGGGCTATAGTCCACCAAAACATATTAACTTTAGAAATAAGTTTCTGGTTCCAAACTTTCTTCCAAAGCTCGTCCCTAAGATCCTCTGAAATCAATAGATGGTAAGCAGATTTGACAAAGAAGAGCCCTCTTTTATCTGCAGTCCAAAGTAACTCATCTGGTCTAGGAAAGAGGAATTCTTATTCTCAACATCTGCTAAATAGAATTCATTCAAAGGAGAAGCTTAGGATGATTGGTACAACACTCTAGAAGGTTTTTCTAATGTCTAACTCCATTCCTTTGTTGGATATACTGATAAACTTTAGTACCAAAATATTATTTGTCAATCTCAGAAATAAACTCATTACCCTCTTGGATAGAAAGGGCCTTGTCAGCCACCCATGGATCCTCCCAAAAATTTATGAGGTTACTATCCCCCAGTTTCCACTTTAGACCCATTTTGATAAGGCTTCTACATTTGATCTTTTTGTTCCAAATCGTTGACCCCTAAGGGAGACCCTCTTGATAAAGGAAGTTATAATTATCAATACCCTATAAATACTTAGCTTGCATAATTATTCCCCAATCTTTATTGTTGCTGATGAGAATCCAATTGACTTTGGTAGAGCTTTATTCAAATTTTTTTATAGCTCTAATATTCAGGCCACCATGAGTTTTGGGAAGGAAGACCCTCTCCCATTTGACCAATGACATTCTCTTCTTCTCTTCCACACATGTCCATAAGAACATTCTTTGGATTTGTTCCAGCTTGTCAGCTATATACTTGGACATTTTAAAGAGAGAGAGAGAGAGAGAGAGAGAGCAAGTGGGAATACCTTGTAGAGTGGCCCAAAGAAGTTGCAATGTACCAGCACTACTCAAAAGTTTACCTTTCCAGCCAATCAACTTCTTTTGAGTTCTTTCCAAAATACTATTCCAGAAGCCTGGAGTAACTTCCTTGATAGTTAAAGGAAGGCTAGGGTAAATTGAAGGAAGATTAGTAGCTGCACAACCAAGGATGTTAATAATTTTTCTCTGAAGATCTCCCGGATTGTTGAAGAAAAAAACATTGCTCTTATGGAAGTTGATGTGTTGACCAGAAGCCTTAGCATAATCATTACGAATATTTTTCCAACAATGGGCTTCCAAGACTGAGGAGATACCAAAAAGGATGGTATCATCCACAAACTGCTGAATAGACATAGGTTGGAGAGAAGAAGTTGGTTTGATCCCCACAATTTCCTTGGCAAGAACCTTAGAATGAACATATCTCCCTAGAGCCTTAGCTAACATGATAAAGAGATAAGGGGAAAGAGGATATCCCTGTCTAATACCTCTAGTGGGAGAGAAAAAAACTTGAGAAATCCCATTGAAAAGGACCGAGAACTTAACAGTGGTAACAACTTCTTGGATGAGGAGGGACACTTTATCATTGAAACCACACTTTTGAATAACTTTAAATAAAAACTACCAAGAAACTCTATCATAATCTTTATATATATCAAGTTTCAGCACCATACCTGGGATCCAACTTTTTGCCATTGAGTAGATAGTTTCATGAGTGGCTAAAACATAATCCAATATCTATCTTTCAGGAAAAAAACCTTTTTGAGAAGGAGAAATGATTTTGTCCAGAAGGGGTTGGAATCTAAAAACAAGCAGTTTGGAGCATAACTTATAAATAGTGTTGCACAAACTTATAGGTCTAAAATCAGTAAGCAAATCAAGGTTGGGCTTCTCAAGGACAAGCATAATGAAAGTATTGTTAACCTATTTTAGGAGTTTTCCCATTCTAAAAAAGTCTCTGACAACAACAGTAACATCATAGCTCACAATGCCCTAGAACTCTTGAAAGAATATTAGAGGGAAACCATCAGGGCTTGGGGCTTTAAAATGTCCCATAGAGAATAAAACTCCCCGAACCTCTTCCTCAGAGATAGGTTTTAGAATTTCAACATTATCTTCCTCTATAATTAGGGAAGGAATATTATTGAGGAGCTGATCCATTATCCCCCTATTATCAGCATTGACAGCTTGTTCTGACAACAAGCTCTAAAAAAAAACTAGCAGCATGATTACCAATCTCATTATCATCAATGATTAAGTTACCATCTTCAACACATAATTTAGAAATACTATTAGATTTCCTGTGTTTCGTAGCTGATAGGTGGAAAAAAGCAGTATTACGATCACCTTCTCTGAGCCACTAAACTCTAGATTTATGTTTCTAGAAGACTTCCTCTTTGTTCATAAGGTTCTTCCATTCAGTAATTAAGTTGTTTTCAGATTGGGTAGTATCCTCAGTAGAATCTCCTTGAGCTATTCTAGTTTGAATATCAGCCAATTTTCTAGACATGATCTTCTGTGCAAACACATTCCCAAAACTATACTTATTCGAACCACAAACCTCTTGTTTAATGTGCAAAAGCTTCTTAACCAGTCTAAACATAGGGGTACCTTGGACTAGGAGTTGCCACCATCTAGCCAAAAGACTTCTAAAATTCGGGTGTTTAATCCACATTACTTCAAATATGAAAGGGAAGGGATCTCTCCTTCTCTGATCAACCCAGCTGAGGAGAATAGGATTGTGGTCTAAAATAGTCTGAGGAATGGCTGAAAGACTGTGATTAAGTTGTTATCGTAATTATTGGAAATGAGGAACCTATCCAATTTAACTTGAATCATTTGATCAACCCTCCTTCTATTAGACCAAGTAAACTTTTGATTCTGCAACTCAATATCTAGGAGCCCAAAAGTATTGGTAAATTCAACTAAATCAAGCATACTATAAGAGTAATCAAGGATGCCTCTAGATTTCTCAAAGGGGTATAAAGGAGTATTGAAGTCACCCGTAAGCATCCAGTGAGAATGAGGGGAAGAAGAGAGGTCAATAGACAAGTCCTCCCACAAAGTTTTTTGCAAAACCCTAGTGTTGGGGGCATATATATTGACCAAAGTCCAATGAAAAGAGGGCAAAGAAAAGTGAACCATAAGACAATGCTTATTAAAGAAAGTAAGCATACCTCCAAATCTAGCCTTATTCCACATTGTATCAATCCCCCTTGAGGCACTAGTAGCAGGACTAATACAAAAAGCAGCATTAGGCCAGATCTTATCAACAATCATTTTGAAATTTTCCTCTGACATTTTATCCTCCTAAAGTAAGAGACTATTAATTTTATGATCTAATATACAATTCTTAACTTCAAATTGCTTTGAAGGGATGTTAAGACCCCTCATATTCTATGACAAAATCCTCATTTAAAGAGTTTTGGGAGTGAACCTCTAGTGTCTTCTATTTACCACTGGCAATCTCCCTAGCTGTCTCCCTTTGTCTTGTTTCCCTTAAGGATGGTCGTCCTGACTTAGGATCAATTCCAACATTAACAGACTTCTTGGGCTTACGAGCCTTCTTCTTTTGGGTAATCCAATCATCTTGGTCACTACTTTTACCACTGGGCCCTAGTCCAATGGGTGGATTTGGGTCAATATTCTGTCTCGAGGTTAATCTTTTCTTAATAGCGGTTGAATGCTGATTTTCAATAGTCCTTACTCTAGGGAAGGTAGAAGTTGGACTCTATCTTAGAGAGGGTTGAGAATTAGGAGGATGGTATGAAATCACACTTGAACCTCTGAAATCACACCTCAAACCTCATTATTATCATTAGGAACTTGAAGTTGTCTTTCCAAATGGGTTTCATTATGGATCTCACCATCTTCCAACACTGACAGATCTTTTCAAGAATGTTGAAGATCTTGTTCCCTGTCATTGTGGATCTGTCCATCTTTCAATACCAGTAGATTTTTTGAAGAGTACAGAATAACTTGTTCCCCATTACCACCCATTCCCTGCAGATCATGATTATCATCCAATCCCTTATCCAAACATTGCTCTGAGGAACTTGGGTTACTCTCCTCATTTTCTTGATTAGTGGGTTCCTCAACTTTCTTGAGCTTACAACGGGACATCAAGTGCCCCTTCTTTTTGTAGAGTTGGCAAAAGTTGGTCACATTTCCATAAAGAATCAGCTATGTCCAGATCCTAAACTTTGACTTTAGATCAATAGACATAGGAAGAGGTTTGTGGACTTCCACATTAACACAAAATCTAGCATAAACATATTAGGATTTAGTCCAAGTGATGTTATCAAGGGTGACAAACTGACCGAAGGTGTTAGCAATAGCAGAAAAAACTTTTTCATCCTAGTATTCCAAGGGGAACCCTAGAAGTCTCACCTAGAATGGGGAAGTATGGTTCAAATCAGTGTTGGGATCCAACCCTAGATGCCAACTACAAAGAGAAAGTGAGTGAGTACCATAGAACCATGACCCTCCTACCAAAATAACTATCATATCCTCTCTGCTAGTAAACTGAAAGAGAAAAAGCCCTCATGCCATAGCGATGACTGTCACACTACCCTTAATGTGCCAACAGTTGGAAACCCATTTCCAAACCATCTTCATACTAGGCTGAAGAGAAAAAAACTTACCCACAAGAGAGAGATCCATGGAGGCAATGATTTCCTCAACCAAGTCATCTAGCATTTCCACAGTTGTTCCTAGAGCTGTTTCCTTCTATATTGGGATTGCAGATGTATATTTAGGAGAAAGATTCTTCTGTCTCATCAAAACATTTTTCTAGATCTTGGAACAGTCAATGCCCATCTTAGGAAGCGGCCCAGAGGTACTGCCTAAGGTAGTACCCTCCATTCCCATGTGATAGAGAAACAAAATCGAGACAAAACCCTACAAACACATGCAGAGGCAAAGCACTGGTAAATGATTGACGATGTGTTTCATTCAAGATTTCATACTATATTGTGGTTTAAACAACAATTCTACAATCCCATGACTATGAGATGTTAGTGTAAGGCACTAATATCATTAGTCCATTGAAGTGAATTAAGGTTGCTTGAAGGATACATTTGTTCTCTATAATTTGACTTTGTGGCTCTGGGATTAGACACTAATCCATTATTGTGTTATATTGTCATTTAGAACCATCTCTATAATCAAGATCATTTCCATTTCTTTTATTGTTTTAAGAGTAGATTAGGTTAGAACTTGTTCTCAATACTGGTGTAAATTTGATTGACCAAAGGGTCAAGCCAATTTGATAGGAATCATTCATTTCCTTGATATATTTTCATTGAGAACCATCTGTTTAATAACATCTTGTATACATTGAGAATATCATTGAATGTTGTATAGATACACCCACCATGGTCTTGCATAATGAAAAGTGCATAGGATTTTAACTCTTTGTTGAATCCTATTCATTGGCCATTGACCTTGAGTCCTTGAACATAAGAAATTGGCTAAATCTTTAAAGGATTCAGATAATCAATTGGAGGAACCAACGCAATGTCGACTAGGTAGTCTTTACTTGTTACAGAAGAAAATGTCCCCTTGTAGACTTTCCCTCTTAAGGTTTATCTCCCAGGTCTTTTAGAATGCATTTAGGTCATCTTGCATGTTAATGGTGACTCTCGATGAGAAAACCCTAAAGTTTCATGGAAAATGGGACCTAGGGGTGTGCTTAGCATGAATCTTGCTTAAAATAGGGGGGGGGGGGGACTTGGGCACCCATGCCCTATTCCTACCCTATTTTAGGTTAGGACCTATTTTTGTGTATCAATTTTATGATTGTTATTAGGTCCTATGCTGACATCCTAAGTCTAAATTATGAAATTTTTAGTGGGAATATTTGTAGTTGCATATATAAGCATGATTAGTGATTCATTTGTAAACTAGATGGACATTGTGAACTTGTGGCTTTATGTGAAAGTGATTGAAGGCACTCATTATGTTGTAGAGGAGTATTTTGTATTGTTATTGTGTTTGTATTTGTAGATTTTACATCCATCTCCTCATGGAATTAAGAGCATCTTCCTTCCATGAGATATACACTACAAGGTGGTATCAATTGTGTTTTCTATCATTTATCATTTTGATTTTACCTCTATCCCATAGGGATACACACTCTTTATTTGACAATGGTATTCAAAAGACTTGAATGTCTCTTCAGGGCTTGACTAAGGCAAGCCTCTAAACACCACAACCCCCAACTCACTTTTCTGTGATTGCAGGTTACAGGTTTCAGAAGTGAAAGAAGTGGAGTTGCATGAGAGAAGTGCAGAATGTCAGAATTACATATCTAAGAAGAAAACTAGGGCTTGGACTTGGGCACCCACTCATTAGTCCTCTGGATCCTGCAACAATGAAATCTCCAAAACAATAGGAATAGGTTGCAGTCATCATTTCCAAATCTTGACAAAAAATGAGGCACTAGACTAGGGTGCCCGCTCATTAGTCCCCAACTTTTCCACACACTAAACTTCAAAATTTGGGATATATTTTGTTGTCATTTGATATCTCTATGAGTGATCATTTTTTGTAATTTGTCTATTTGTTTATGATTTCACAAAATTAGGGTTTTGAGCATAATTAGACTTAACTGAACAATAAATTCATACATTTCCAATCTTCCCCTATGTTCCATGTGATAGAAGATCTGTAGTAGAGTTCTCTACTCAGTTGAATGTCCTTGAATGTTTAGTGGTCAAAGGAGGATCAACACAAACCCCATTGTCTTGTCATCATACCTCTTTTCATATTAAACATTTTGGTGAACATGTGTTTTTGGACTTTTTGCACTTTTTTGAGTGTTTAACTTCATATTTATATTCATTTCATTGTTCGTCTTATTGCATTTGAAAAATTACAAAAAAAATGAAAAATTTTAAATTTTTTTTAAAAAATAGTATTTTTAGCTTGCATTTTCAAATAATTTGAATTATTTGGCATTTAATTTCAATAATTTTCTATAATTATAATTATATCTGGTTTAAAATATATAAATTCTCCATTCACCTTTCATTTACATTGCATTTTCATGCTTAAATTGATAAAAATTCCTTGAAATTGTGCATTTTTCCATATAACCTAGTTTTGCATTAGCTAGGGTTTGTAGTCAAAATATTGTTTCTAATTTTACTACCCTTTAAAAACACTCATTTGGACTGATTTCTAACTATAGTGTTTCATCATAGTGCCTTTCTTGCAAAATTTCATGACTAGGGTTTGAAAACCTTGCATTTTCACTAGATTTGGCCTTATCGTCTCTCTAGAATTGCATCATAGGCATGTGGTGAAGGATTTTTCTGCATTAATTGGCTGTTATCAGGGTTATAATCTGTTACCTCTCTGAAAAATCTTTACAACACCCTTTTTATTGGACCTTTAAATTGGAAATTGGTGAAACATTGCATATTTTTGTGTATTTTCACTAGGTTTTGATTTGTCATCATTATAGAATTGCATCATAGGTGTTTTGTGAAGAATTTTTCTAAATTAATTGGTTGTTATTAGGGTTATAACTTGCTTCCCTCAAATTATTTACAACACCCTTTTTATTCGACCTTTGCATTGAAAATTGGTGAAAAATTGCACATTTTAGTGTATTTTCACTAGGTTTTGACTTGTCATCATTATACGATTGTATCAAATGTGTGTTGTAAAGGATATTATTTCTTTATTGGATTGATATTAGGAATATTACTTTCTTCACCTCATTAATTTCCTTACAGCACCTTCTCTTTCACTAATTTGCATTGAAAAGAGTTGAAAAAATCTAGCATTTTAGGTCATTTTCATACATAGTTTTTGCATTCATACACCATGAATTCTTCTCATCATTCATATTTGGAAGATTTATTTGAGTACATTATGAATTATGATAACTTTTGCAAATTCACTGATAAACATCCTCAAGTCTTGCATCAAATAGCATACATCTATGGTATTGACATGAACGTGAGCACTACTTGTGATATCCTTCAAACAATAACCTACTTTGAAAACTTTCTCACTATCATGGGTGTTTTCCCTTCAATCTTGGAAAATTTCACTAAGTTCATTTGTGAAAATAACCATGAGGAAAGTAGTAGTGAAAACATCATTCCCTCTCTCCCTTCGTTTCATGAAGATATAATGGAAATTCTTTCAGAGACCTATGAGAACGATATAGCAATGGGTGATTCATCAAACAAAGAGACTTATCCCAACATAACCCCACTTAGTAAGGATATTTTGGAATAAGAAGAAGATATCATTGACACATTCCTTAACACTACTCTGCCATCCCTTCCTACTCTCCTTGTCCAAGATGAAGCATTGGATGATGCAGATTCCCTCGTGAACATTTGCTTCAACCCACTGAAACTAAAAACTTACCAACTAATGTTCAAGAAATTCTCAATTACATCTTAAAAAAGAAACATATCATGCATATTTACCTAAACCTTCACATACTTTGGAAAACAATGAAATTTCACATGATATTGAAAAACAAACTATCCCTCAAACCCAAGGTATCCCAACACCCTATATATGGACTGAAATGAGCACTTTTCAGGTTCCTCAACAACCTAAATCAATTGGAAAGGGAATTATAAAAGCTCCTACATCACCCTGTTTAACTGACATAGAAAACTACAATATCCCCTCTCTACCATCATCAATAGGCAACCTTCCTATAAGGATACCTTTATAAACTCATGAAAATGTTGAAGAGAGAAGAAGAGATAAAGACTTAACCATTAAAGTAAAGATCAAGTTCCAAGACAATTGTTAATTCAGTTGTCCCTACAGGTAAGTATCTCTAACTACGGTGGTCACCTATGTAGTAGCATAATCAGCTCATGTATGTGACTTCCCCTCTCGTGTTGTGTTTCCCCTGTGATGTGTTATATGTTGTTTAGGCCTCCTGGGATGACCCTTGATACTCTTGTAAGGTCAAGGATACTAGGAGACCACCTCTGTTGTGACCTTTCTTCTATTTGTATAATCATTCTTCTATATTGCTTCTCCTCTATTTTCATTGTTGTGTGTTGTGTCTTAAGGACATAGTGTTGCAGTTGGTGACTTGGGGACACCCTCCTATATGACTGTCCCTAAGGCACTTGTTTCTCCTCTCTTGATTTATTGTTTCCCTTAATCTAGTGGTTCTATCTAGGGGTGGATGATGAAAAACAAATTATACTGATATAGACCAAGTGTCCCTTCAATGAGAAATTAAAAAACGGACCTAGTCCATACATGACAATGGGATTGATATATATTACCCAATGCTTGGCTAGTAGAATCACTCTGTGTGATCTTGATTTTGTCTTATCACACTTAGGAAACATAACAATACTGTTGCTCCATACACCTTGTTTATCTTTGAATCTCACCTTGGTTACACTCAGTTTTGAGATTTTTGCAGTATAGCCCCACGGTTATACTCAATCTTTGAATCTGTAGTATAACCTTGTCTCTCTATGTGAATGATTACATGCATTGTTGTTTATCATGACTATATGGATGCTAACACATTTTCTTGTAGGAAATTGTGTGTTTGTGGGAACATTTGGAGATCATAAAGTACATTTTACCTCTGGGGGGTATGGGCTTTACAAGAGCTCGTGTTCCCTTGTGTGTTTTCTTTCTACATTAATGTGTTTGAAATCGGTACATGATATCAACCACCTTAAGGTGGGGGCATATATAAGGTAAGTTGTCTAATTTAGATGCTAGTAAATTGTGTTTGTAAAGCTTGAATCTAATGCAATCACTTAAGCCCTCTGTGGAGGGGGGATATCATGCATATCCTTTTTATTTTAAGCCCTTGATACAAGGCAGGGATGGTGTACTTCTCAAGGAGATTGTACAATCCTATCATTTTCAAAAAGTCCTTTGAGCAGGTGGGGAGGGGATCTGAGACTATCCTAACCCTTAAGTGTGTCTTCAGTGATTGTTGTTGCAAAGCCCAATCATCAGTGTGTGCATGTAATGTGCTTGATATGGTTGTAAACCTAGGAATAGGTTTCTTGCATCGCTAGTTGTCTATCATGTTCTTCCATGTGTGTGTGTATGGTGTGCTTGTTCCCAAGCATACTTTAAAGACAACTAGAGATGACTCCCTCCTATGCTTTAGGATTTGTATGGTGTGCTTGATTTGTATGATGTGTTTTTTCTCAAGTGTAGTCTTAAAGACTGGTGGTGATGAGTCCCTCCTACACTCTAAGATTTGTTTTATGTGTCTATTGCCCCATATGCAATTTAAAAAGTGGTTGCAATGAGCATCTCATCCCTTTTAGGTTGTGTTTACTTTCCTTGTACTTGCATTTGTATTTTAAATATGAGAAAAAGAAAAAAGAAAATAATCACTGCATTATTTATATTCACTATGTTTTACGTGTCTTCAATACTATATTATCCATGTTTTCTATGACTGTAACTATCTTCTCCATGTTTTGCATGCATGTTAATGTCTTCATTGTGATTGGTGTGTCTTTTCGATGCTTGGCCTGTTTGCTGTGCTTGTTGATCATACTTTAATGCATGTATTGGCCTTGCGTTTATACATACATTAAAGTGGGGGCTAAATATTACATCAGAAAATGTCCCCTTGGGGGCTTTTCCCTCTTAAGGTTTAGTTGTCGGGTCTTTTAAAATGCATTTAGGTCATCTTGCATGTTAATGGTGACTCTCGATGAGAAAACCCTAAAGTTTCATGGAAAATGGGACCTAGGGGGTGTGCTTAGCATAAATCCTACCTAAAATAGGGGAAGGACTTGGGAACCCGCACCCTAGTCCTACCCTATTTTAGGTTAGGACCTATTTTTGGGTATCAATTTTATGACCGTTATTCGGTCCTATGCCGACATCCTAAGTTTGAATTACAAAATTATTAGTGGTAATATTTGTAGTTGCATATATAAGCATGATTAGTGATTCATTTGTAAACTAGATGGACATTGTAAACTTGTGGCTTTATGTGAAAGTGATTCAAGGCATTCATTGTGTTGCAGAGCAGTATTTTGTGTTGTTATTGTGTTTGTATTTGCAAATTTGACATCCATCTCCTCATGGCATGAAGAGCATCTTCCTTCCATGAGATCTACACTACAAGGTGATATCAATTGTGTTTTCTATCATATATCATTTGAATTTTGCCTCTATCCCATAGGGATACATAGTCTTTATCTGAAAACAGTGTTCAGAAGACTTGAATATCTCTCTAAGTCTTGACCAAGGAAAGCCTTTAAACACCATAGCCTCCAACCCACTTTTCTGCAATTGTAGGTTATAGGTTTTAGAAGTGAAAGAAGTGGATTTGCAGGAGAGTAGTGCAGACTGTCAAAATTGTAGATATGAGAAGAAAACTAGGACTTGGGTGCCTACTCATTAGTCCTCCAGATCCCACAACAATGAAATCTTTGGAACAATAGGAACAAGATGCATACATCATTCCTAGATCCTAACAAAAACTAAGGCACTGGACTAGGGCGCCCTCTAATTAGTCCCTAACTTTTCCACACATCAAACTTCAAAATCTGCTATATATTTGGTTGTCATTTGATATCTCTGTGTCCAATCATTTTCCATAATTTGTCCATTTGTTTACAATTTCACAAAATTAGGGTTTTGAGTATAATTAGGCTTAATTAAACAATAAATTCATACAATTCCAATCTTCCCTATGTTCCAAGTGACAAGACATCTATAGTAGAGCTCTCTACTCAGTTCAATGTCCTTGAATGTTCAGTGGTGAAAGGAGGATCAACACAAACGCCACTGTCTCATCATCATACTTCTTTTCATATTAAACATCACCAAACACCAAACACCAAATATAGATTGCCCCTTCCTATTTTCAAAGGATTTTTTTCTTGCAAAGAGGAATGCTTTAAAAAATTCCAAAGAATAGGTTGATTGAAAAAGCTAGGCCACTTTCTGATTCCTTTGCAAGGCCAAATCGGGCCACAATAGCCATAAATCGGGCGTAAAATAGGGCGTGGCCTTGTTATACCATGGCGCGGTCCTTTATTTCTTGGAATTGGCACACCACCAAGGTGCGAGCCTACACATACCCACATTGGTCTCTTACACCTCACTCAAGCCCTCCAAGTAGAAGATCTGGCTCACATAAAGTTGTAGAAGGGAGGGTGACTGATTTTTCAATCATCTGTCCCTACACATGAACATCCTTCAATGGAAGGAATCCACTCCAAGAAAGGAGAGATTCACCAAGACGGAACATGCCAAACAGAGGTCTTTAACTTGCCTTTCTCACACCAAAGATGTGAACCAACAATCTTCAACCAACAAGGCTCCGATACCATATTAGAACAAAGGATGGACCAAGAGAACGCTAGTATAAAAATTAGAGTAAATAGATTATCAACAATGCATGTACATGTAGGTGAGGAGGTTGGGTCGAATTAGGAGTCGACTCCAACACTCCACTAGTGGTGGTAGGTTGACTTAATCAACCTAGGACACCTATTGAAGACACCTAAGTAGGCTTACAACATGTGTATTTTACCCATGTGCATGAAATGCAAAGAAGCTAATATATACACTAACAATTTCTAGTATTTTCATTAAAATAACTCTACATAAATACTTCACAATGAAATATAATTTAATGGTTTTTTCATTGTTGTTTTATAAAAAAATAGTGCCATAAAGTAAATTTTTATGACTATATTTTATTAGGGTTTAATAAATTAACAAAAACATACATATATACAAACAAACCTGTGTGTATATAACAAACATGTGCTTTTATATACACATGTTTGTTATACACAATACACACACAAATAAATAAAACATGTGTATTTGATATACACATGTTTTTTACACATACATATATATAAACAAAAACATACATACATAAAAACAAACAAGTGCGTATATATACACATCTTTGTTATATAATATATATACATATATTATCCTGAAATAAGTTCAATAGTTCCTCAAGGCAAGGATAACTCTTAGCGTATTTTACATATATTTTTTTAAAGATAGGTATGCTAGTAATAGTAGGGATGTCTATAAGAGGTTGCACATATATAGAGGTACAATTTTCAAAATCATAGTATATTTTTTGGGATATGTGCAATAATGACATGTTATTGGTGTAGATAAAATATAACATGCAAATGATTTATTTCACCAGACTATTATTCTTCATAGAAAATGAACCTATAAAAATGATACCTTATAACCTATGTAAATTCCAATATGACCATAATAGTAACAAATATTAAAAAATAATATATTAATTAAAGTTTCAAACTACTCCTAATAAATATTTTCCTTACCTAGGTAGTTAATTGGCTATTTAAGCTTTCCTTTCTAAAAGAAATTTTTAATTGTACATGGAGTATTCTATAGACGTTCATGACCCTTTCATGTGCCTTTGTTAATTATATATTTAATTATTCTTAATACTTTAGTTATAGCATTTATTTTATTTAATCTTTAAATTATTTATTTTTATGATTATTATTTTAAATTAACATGTAAAATTTAATCTAATTATTTTTTTAAATAAAAATATGTGATTGTAATGATGAAATTTGCATATTGATATTAATTCTCATTGAATTTTGGGGCTATTTTGATAAATGGTGTACACTTGTGTAATGTTGGGTTCATTCCCCAATTATTCATGTTTCTCATGTACACACATTCCTATATAATCAATCATTTTTTATTCACATCCATAGATATATCCATACATTTGACATTTATTATAGTTAGTATTGCCTCCCATGTCCTAAAATTCATTCCCCACATCAATATTAGTGTTCCATTGTCCCAGATCAATCTTTCAAAATGAGATTCATTATTCATCACATGGAACTGACCCCTAAATTTCAAAATTGAAAACTTAAAATGTTCTTGACTCTTGTCCATTTATCTTCCACTATGACCTAACTTGGTACACATTTTGTGTGATTTATTTCTATGTAATAGTATTTAAGGGCATTTAATGTGCATTTGTTTGTCATTGAAGAACATCCAAAAGCCTATACATTAAAGAGGAGAATTGTTCTAGGAATCATTCAATTTAGAGAACTAAAATGAACCTAAATCTGCATCATCATTCTAGAAAATTTGCATGATGAAGAGGGTCATCTTTGATAGTTTCCATGATCGTAGAGTTAGTTCAATCAAGGTGGTTAGCCAAGGAATACATTTCTCTTGCAATCTAGTGACTTGCCCTGAGGTATTTTTAAACACAACTAGTCTTTAATGGTAAACAAGGAATTAAAAATATAATTGACTACATAGAAAAATTGTGCAATTCATTAGATTAGATATGTGGGTTATAGGACAAATTTACACCTATAGAAGTGACCCAAAGTTGTAAGATTCACCTAGAAAGAAGTCAAAGACTATCATACTACCAAGACATTTTCAAAACAAAACAAATACATTTCTAAGGAAAGTAAATTTTACAAATTATTATCCCTTACATTCCCTCTTTGGTTCTAGAGTGGAGAACACTCTTCATTATTGATTTCCTAAATTATCGTTTATCTCTAAGTTACTTAGTCCCAATTGTCACTTTCATTAATCTAGGTTAATTTATTTTGAGATATATGCATTTGAATGGATTAGCCTAGATTAAGCTTAAGGGAAAGGTTATATTTATTTAATCTTTTATGAACTCATCTTACCCTACACCCCCTAGGGTTTGGTCTTTAGGTTGTACCATTATCACTTTTATGGTTTTAGATATGTCATTTCTAATGACATTATCATTGTTTAGATCTTTCTAGGGTTTGTATTCTTACTTATTGCTATTCCATTATTACATATTTTCTTTTAAAGTTTTAAATTTTTCAAATCTATCCTTTAGCCACCCTTGCCTATCCCATTAGGGTTCCATTTTCATATCTAATATACCAAGAATATCTTTAAATTCTAAATCTAAGAATATCTATTGTTCCTTATTCTCCCATTTTTCACAAGCTATTTGTATTCCTAATCTTCCATTTAAGGAGTACTTATCTAAACCCTACCATGGGCTCCCACTCTAATGAAATTAAGGTTTTCTCTAATGATATTGTTAAGAATAACATGGAGGATTATGATATGATACCCATGTGGTGCAACAACAATTTATGAATGAGCTTGCTAGTTTATTTAATGTTAAAACTCCTACACTACTAGTTCATCAATAGGCCTCATTTACTAGAGATATTGCAAACTATTAGTGCCAATACCACCAAATAAATGTAACACCTTAAACAACTACAAATATTAGACCTAAAATTTTACTTTTTAATTAACAATTAAAACCAAAATGCTTGCTAACTCTAAAACAACTTAGTCATTGATTTTTTTTTGGAGGTTAATCCCGCTCTTGAAACTTCCGGGTTTTAGGATTTTCAAAAGCAATTTTTGCAAGCTTGATGAGAAAATCTATGTAGGGGATAGGAATGACACAGGGAGTCAAACTCGGCATCCGAACATCAGGCCGAGGTCTATTGTCTGCCACAATTATCCTCCAGGAAAGGTACGGCCAATGGCGTTGTTAAGGGTCAGCATTCAAGTGTCACTCATAATACGCAAGATTATGCCTGTCGCGTGACTGATTATGGTAAACCTTTAGAATTGGGTGCTCTTCACTCACCTCCACCGATATCAAGGCTCTCCTTCAAAGATGTGACAACAATTAGAGCCCCCAAACACAAGATTGCTGATCAAACACAAGATTGCTGATGACAACTTGGGTTCTGAACCATGGTGTTCTGTCGACTCTCTGTTGCAGAAAAAGGGGAGGATGCCTCTCCTTGTGGCTTTGAGCGATAATACCTTCGTTATTGATCTTGGGGATACTTCACTAGTGGAGGAAGAACTGCACAGAAATCTTTCTTTGATTTGTTGCTTCCATAAATTCTCGCCCAATCTAGTTGAACTGAACAAATGGGTTAAAAAGTATTGGCAGCCCTTGTTGGATGGAGAGCTCTATATCGGTCCTTGCGCTAAAGGATTTTTATGTTACTAGTGAACTCCCTGAGGATAAAGATATGCATCTCCATTTACAAACACCTTTGCTGCTACTTCGATCTGGGTGAGACTCCCAAACTTGCCACTACGCTTCTCAGATTCTTCTTGCCTCCGATCCATTGGAAATTCAATCAAGAAATTTATTTCAGGCCGTTTATCTTTTGAACCTCAATCCTCCTTCACTCTGCATTCTTCCTTCACTTTTGCTCGAATATTAGTGGAAATTGACTTGTCAAAATCCCTACCGGTTGAGATACAAATAAAAGTTGGTTTAAAACTTGGAATCAAACTGTAGATTATGAAGGCATCATTTTTAGATGCAATCTTTGTTATGCAACAAATTACCAAGCTGGGGACCGCTCAAAACCCTTCCCTTCAGGAAATCAACAAGCTACCTAGTGGAAAGATGCCAATATCTGCCTTCAACATTTTAAACCGACTACAAATAACAATGGTGAGGTCAATACTTTAACCATTTCTGAGATTCAGAATGCAGCCTCAGATGCCAAGAACAGCCAAAAAAAATTGTAATGACTCACATCAAGAGTCATTCAAGAAAGCAACCATGTGCACTAAGGGCATGCAAACTCTAGAACCCTTGCTTACTGTTAATGGTCCCCAATCCTCTAGGAATGAATGCACCTCAACTCTAATTTTAACTCATCCTTCCCATCTCCCAGAGGATCCAAATGAAGGTGGAGGTTTGAAAGAATGGCATGTGGGGTAGAAAAGGAAGAAGGGCATCTCCAAAAGTTAGGCAGCCAACAATAAAATACACTTATGGTGTCACTCCAAGAAGGGTGTTAACGCTTCAACATAATGTAGGATGTTTGATATGTGCAGCCTTTGTTCAATGAGATCCTTTTGTTTAATGTTATGCACCCCTATTTATGGGTCTAATGCACCATTTCATTTTTTTCTTTCTTTTAAGAATGAGAGCGCCCCTCTTGACTGCAATTTACCTATTAAAAACAACTTAGTCATTGACCCCTATGTTACTTGGTCAACTAGGTGATCACTCTTTGATTCAAAGAACTTTTTCGAATTATCCTAGGATTATCTAGGCCCACTAGACATGTGGCACCATCCTAATTAATCTTTCTAGGGCTTATTTAGTAGAATCAAGTTTAGTATTAGATCACAATTTACTAGACTATAAAGGCATCCAATTTACCATGTACCATTCAATCTCTATTGAGTTTTTTTATATGTTACAGATTGTTCAAAAAAAACAAAACAAGTACAATATGATGTGCGTGCCACCCAAAAATAGAATCATATCCAAGTCTAGCCTATTAGGCAAGCTAACAACTAGCAAAAATAGTTCCATAGTCCAAAATATTAATCTCATAGTTACATATCAAAAAAGAACAACATAGGATATACTAAAGACCCATTGTTATTCCAAACACCACCTTTAATTGTTGTTGGACTCAAACATGTCCCCTTGAAAGGTGCCAATCACTAGATCTACCATATCTTCAAGATCTAAAGCCTTACCAACTAATTCAAATTTCACATTTTTTGTCAAATTATTTTTCTTAGATTTCTCAGGTATAGAAATGTTGTGCTTCTTCATGTACTCTATTTGAATATTTAGCTCTTTCTCATTCAAATTGCTTCTATTATGTGGCTAAAAATAGGTGATTATGATTTATTTCATATAAACCATAGTGATTCATTCTTCAAGTAGAATCATGAACCTGTCTTTTGGAATTTTAAGGATTATAGAAACTTCCATCACAATACTAACAAGGGTGAGCTCATTTTGTGATTCAATAAGGCATCTTCTCTTTCCCTGAAAGGCCTCTTCATTTCTAACTTTCTAATATGTCACAAAATATTATTATTATTATTATTTTCAAGAAAAAGGGGCCAAGCACCCAAACCAAATATTTTAAGAACCAAATGAAAAGTACAAATAGTGGCCCATAATGGGCAAAGGCACAAATGCCAACATAAACCCAAGTAGGCATATGATGAGGGGAATAAGAACACGATTTCCAAATGTTGGCAATATGCCAAAAATGTACCATGGGATCAACCATATAGTATCCCCAAAGTGACTAACAACTGATTCGAAAAACCACACGCTTTTAATGTGAAAACATTAACAAGTCACCCCCAAAGACATCTGCCAAGTGACACAACATGAATTACCGGAAAGATCCACAAAAGATCTTCTTGTTGGTGTCAAAGAGGACACATAAGTCACAAAAGTGACCGTCCCTATAAAGGCATATGCCAGAAGTCATAAATGTTAAAAATTTGAATTCTAGGAATTCCCTCCCCCGCCAGGACCACCGCCAGGATAGTAGACAACCCCACCCAGACCACGATACAAAATGCACCAAAAGCCTTAACCACCAACCACCATGGCTACATACACCACCCAAACACCGCCAAGGCCAACTAAAGATGCAACTACAACCGCATTCACCACCATGACTGCTACAACCATCATGCCAACACCACCAACAAGGCCCTCGCTTATACCTCAAATAGCTCCACCAATGGGAGAATGCCACCACCAACCTCACACAACGTCTCAATTTGATATGCCTCTAGCATCAAACACTAGAGCCACCGATCCCTCGCCACCAACTACAAATCAGGACCCCATGCTACCCCCATTGCTTTGCCAAGGCCATAACTAGTGCAATAGAAGGGACTACATCCTCCAGTGTCTCGTTCATGCCAGCTCACCTGGCCTATCCAATGACGCCCCACCCACCTCCAGACCCGAAGACAAACCCGAATTGTCCCCTTAACGGCTCTCCTGCCATTCACTTCACGTTAGCCTCCCTCCAAATCAATACAAGAACCTCCGCCAACAATACGAATGTTGCAGGAGCATCCCACCCCGTGGCCTCCCTAAGATGACGCCAGATCCACCACCAACATTAGAGCGTAGAGTGCCACAAGTACTTCCATTGGGTTGAGGGCTTCCACAGAGCCTGAAACTTCCTCCAACTCTACCTCCAAGAACATACATCAGGAACAAACACCATCTCTACAACTAAAACCCCTGCCATCTCATCAACCTTCAATGTTCATTCCAAATCCAGCTCCATAGTTGTTGACCCCCTAGTCAAAACCACCCTTCATTCGATGTCGACCATCAATCTCCACCCAACCCTTCCACTTCACCAAGACCGAGCACACCAACAACATCCCCCAAACTCCTCCACCATGACCGGCGTCCAAGCCACACCTACACATAAATCATCACCACCAGCTCTTCTAAAACTCTGGAGCCAATGGCATTGCCATCAAACATAACAATGCTAAGGAGAAACCCCTTTTAGGCCTCCAAACATTGAACAGGGCCTCCCCTAACGCTTCTCTCCACGTCCAAAAAAAAAGAGAGGGCACCTTCCAACAATACCACTTAGGCTAGAAAACACCATCATATGCTCTTCCAGCTCCTCCATCCTTGGTCATACCCCTCACTAGGCTTCCAATCAAAATGGCGAAGACTTACAACTACTCCGTCCCCTGAAGTTAAAGCTCAACGCTTACAGCTGCACCCTACTCAATAACAAGAGGAGAGATCCATTTATGGGTATCCAACCAGAGAGTAGGAACCCAACACTGAAATCCACCGTGGGAGCTGAACCTAAGAACTTCTTCACACCAAAATTTTGTCCCACAAGGGGCCAAAATTTAAAGTGAATGAAATAGGAGAACCCTATTCAAAGCCTCCGGCATGAAGTCCTTTCCATCTAGGTCATTGTCATCATCTCCATTCTCGCCTTCCTCTACACTTACTCCCGTCCCACTCCCACAAAATATTATTAGTTAAAATAGGTTCAAAATATATTGAGTTCTTTAAAAAAAATTAACATAACCAAAAATGGTTTCATGCTATTAAACTTATTTTGACATCGAGGGGTGTAGGAGCAATCTTGCATCACCAAAAAATTGATTTTTCTTTATTTATTTTACTTGCTTCTGTAGGTTTTAATAAATCAAAGGAATTAATGAAAGTAGAAATTATTTATTGAGGGTCAATAATTATTTATTTCCAGTAGGTAGTAATTAATTGTTTGCTAGTAGATAGTTATAGAGATATTGTTACTGGTCAAAGCATCTTGAAAATGTTAAATTAGTGTTAGTCATTAATTTTCTACAGTCCATAGTGTTGAATGATAATGCTTTTGGAATTTGAAACGTTGAGGGAAAAACTGTACACAGTCAAATTCCAGAAGCATTATCATTCAATGTTAAATTAGGTTAATTGGTGAATTTGGTAGTCCAACTTTGGGAGAGATGTATTTAGATTATTATGACAATTGTCATAGGGTGTAAGGGCATCTATGACAAAAATACTAACTTGTAAGTGGACTTGCATGATTCTAGGAGCCCATGTTGAAAAATTACTTATGACAACTTATGACAATATCCAAGAGACTATTTTTAGCATGTAATCAATATTGGCAAGATTGAGGGCATGGGATTTTGGCCAACTTAGGTTCCAAATTTTCTAGAAAAATAATTTTCTATATATATTGTGTTTATATTACACTAGTGGATATTGTTATAGGTGCCAAAATATTTGGGGATTGAATGACGAAGAGGAGGGTTAAAAATTTGGAGGAGCAACATTGCAGTTCATAGGTAAGTCATGGTCATGGAAGATTAGAAAGTGTGAAGAAAATACCAAAGGGAAGCTCCAAAAATTGTATTTTTGGCTTCGAATTGAAGATTTCAAGATATAGATTTTATTATTTTTTGCAACATTTATTGTCATCATTTTAAGACTTTTAGAGTCTATTTTTCTATTTTTTATCAGTCTAGGTTTCTATGAAAAGACGTCCCTTGACCCTTGAGTGATTAATTTCATATTGTTTATCCTTTTGAAGACAATTTCCTAAAGAAATTGAGAAGCAATTTTCTATTTGATGAATGATTTTTTTTCATAAGGTTTTGTTCTCATTTGTTTGAAGATTTTAATTTTATGTTGTGAGTGTCTTGGGTGGTGTACACCCTCATTAGGTGGTATTAGAGCAAGTGTATATTAAGTGCATAGACAGATTGTTGAATAATGAGCCAGTTTGTACTAGGACTTTGAGGTAGTAGGTTGGAAGGTGGAAGTAGAACCACTGATTTGAGGTAGTTTCACACTATGAATATTTACACAAGATTCCTCCACAAAGAAACCATGGTGGTATACATGTTGTAGTGATAGAAGAATGATTTAGAACTCTATAGAGGTAGATTAATGCAATCAAAGAGGAGCTGAGAAGATGGTTTGAACCAAGAAGGAGAGATGAAAGTGAAGATGATGCAACACAAGTTGATGTACAATCTAAATAAAATGATGGAGAGAGGAACTTGTACAAGTTAGATTGCTAAAGACCATAAAATGTTTTCAGAAAAGGACAAAAATATATATCTCTACAGATTTTGGTAGTTTCAATCAAAAAGAATTGATAGACTGGCTCAATGATATGAAAGACTATTTTGAGTATGAAGAAATAGATGATACTGAGAGGGTCAAGTTTTCCAAGACCAAGCTCAAAGTTCATACTAGAATTTGGTGGAAAGAAGTATAGTTAGAAAGGAATAGAAAAGGAAAGGAAATGGTCTCTAGATGGGATAGAATGATTGATAAATTGAAGAGTCAATTTATTCCTTCATATTATGAGTTGGACCTCCTAAAGAAGATGCAAAGTTTGAGGTAGATGAACAAACAAGTCAAAGAATACACCAAGGAATTCTATAAATTCATCATTAGATCAAGCCACGTTGAAGCCAATAAAGAAAAAGTAGCTAGATACATCAATGGAATAAAGCCTAGTATTCAAGAAGAGCTAATATTGGTAAGGTTAACTATTATTGAAGATGCATATAAGTTTGCCATGAAAGTTAAAGAAAAATTAAATAGAAGATTTGAAAGAAAATAAAGAACAAGAGGTCATAATGATAAACATGAGGAAAATCATATGGAGGCCATGGACAATAAGATGAACAAGAGAGTAATGATGATGGATCATGCGCCAACTAAAATAATATAGGTGAAAATATGTACCAGCCTAGAGACCAAAATGATTTGGAAGAGGAGGATTTAGATGAACATGTTTTCGATGTGGTGAAGAAGGACATATATCTTACGCCTACTAACAAAATCAAGGAGGACCAAATAGTATATCAGAAGGTAATGCTAGAGTTTCCCATGTTGATGAGTAGACTAGATTTGAACACGTAGAAGAAGATGAAGAGGAGAGACTCTTGTTATTAGAAGAGCATTGCTGGAAGAAGAGGGAAAAGAGGAACTGGCACAAAGAAAGATCTTGGTCATAACAAGGTGTAAATTAGGAATTAAGTGTTGCAATGTGATCATTGATAGTGGAAGTATAGATAATCTAGTTTCTAAAGTAGTGGTTAAAAGTTGAATTTGAAAATATTAGAGCATTAAAAACCATATAGGACTGCTTGGCTACAAAAAGATCATAAATCTTTGGTTAATGAACAATGTTTGATAAAGTTTAAGATTGTAAATTATCATGATGAATGTTTTGTGACATTATGCATATGCATGCATGTCACTTGTTATTGGTTAGTTTGTGGTAATATGACAGATTGTGCTATGCATGATGGCCATGCTAACACTTATTATTTAATAAAATATGGAGTGAGACATAAGACAAAACCTATGAGAGAAGCAAAAAAAAGGGTATGCAACAATGATGGAATTTATTTGGCAGATGACATGATGAAAGAAGAAAATTTGTTGATGATAGAAGAAGCAGAGAAAATGGGTAAGATTGAAACCTACATTTTATCTAACATTGATTTATTTTCAAGTAACCTTGAATAAATAAAAGAAAGAGGGAAGGAAATCCCCATGAAGGAGGATAATGAGAAATATGGAGCGAATATAGAAGCTGAGATAATGGGCTTTGATGGTCCCACGAAGATGAGGGTGATCTCCTATTGAGAGGGGAGATGAGAAATATAGATAGTTTATTAAAAGGACAAATGTTAGATGAACCTATGAAGTTGTTGGAGGAGATGTAGATGGGAGAAGTTGAATCCCGTATTTTTTCTAATGCTACTTTGTTTGTAGGAAAAGAAGAGAAAAAATGCATGTAAGAGGATGAAGAAGAATAGAGAGAGGATTTCAAAATAGTAGGTATGTTGGAAGACATGGAGCAAGTGAGAGAGTATGAAGAAGACAAGATTTATTTCCATAATTCAAATAGTGTTGATTTGGGTGTTGGAGAAGTGGATGAACTGGAAAAAGATTTGATTATGAAATTATTTAATTTGAACAATGTTTTTTGTAATGAGCTAAGTGCAGGTGATATAGTGACAAGAGAGTGAAAAGAATTTTGGTGGAGGTGGCCAGATTGTGGTGGGTTGAATCCCATAAGAAAAGAATAAAGAAGGAAGGTGTATACAGATTTGGTAGAGGAAGACATGAGGAGTTCTAGGTGGATGTTGGAAAATGAGAAGGAAGAAAATATCAGAGTTGTGACAAGGTCACTTCTCAAACAACCCCAAGTGTCGGATGTAGGAGCATCCAATGTTGTAGGAGCAATCTCGCATCACCCAAAAAATGACTTTGTTTTATTTATTTTAATTGTGGTTTTGTAGGCTTTAATAAATCAAAGACATTAATGAAATTAGAAATTATTTACTGAGGGTCAATAATTATGTATTCCCAATAGGAAGTAATTAAATGTTTATTGGTAGGAAGTTACAGAGATATTGTTACTGGTTAAAGCATCTTGAAAATGTTAAATTAGCTTAATTGGTGAATTTGGGTGTCTAACTTTGAGAGAGATATACTCAGATTTTTATGACAATTTTCATAAGGTGTAACAACATCTAAGACAACCTAGATGATAGGAATTATTAACAGTTAAGTTGACTTACATGATTCTAGGATCCCATATTGGAAAATTACTTATGAAAGCTTATGCCAATGTGTAAGAGACTATTTTTAGCATGTACTTGATATTCCAAAGATTGAGGTTATGGGATTTGGCCGAAATTAGGTGCCACATTTCCTAGAAAAGTATTTTTCTTTATATCTGGTGTTTAAGCTATATTTGGAGGAGGTAAAGTGGAGAAAATTAGTGGATATTATTATAGGTACAGAAATATTTGGGGTTTGAACACCTAAGAGGAGGGTTGAATAGTTTGAAGAGCATCATTAGAGTTCATGTGTAGGTCATGGTCATGCAAGATAAGAAAGTGTGAATAAAATATCAAATGAAAGGTCCAGAAATTGCATTTTTGGCTTTGAAATGAAGATTTCAATCTATAGATTTTATTATTTTCGCTGCAGAATTTAGCCTCATCATCTCAAGACTCTGAGAGCCTAATTTCTATTGTTTATTACACCATATTTCTATAACAAGAGTTCACTTTACCCTTGAGGGATAAAATTTAGATTTGTAGCCTTTTGAAGGCAGTTTCTTGAAGAATTGTGAAGTAGTTTTCTATTTAAGGAATGCTTTTTTTTTCATGATGCATTGTTCTCATTTGTGTTTGTTCTCAAATATTCATGCATTTAATCCTCAAGATTTTCCACTTCTTATGCTTGGATTTTAAGAAGAGACTTGGCCAATAGAGTAGGAGATCAATTTCACTTATCTCCCCTATACTTTAGGTTCCGCAACACCTATGGGGGTATTCCCTTATTCATAATCAATAGATTTATCTTTTTAATACCAAGTAGAATGTTCTCATTTATGCACCAAGATTTTGAAGATCAATCCTAGACTGACAATGTTCTTGGATTATCTTCCCTATTCAAAATATGAGAACATGCACTAAAGACATAGACTACAAACAAAACTAAAAGTAAATTACTTTAAATGACTTATTAGTGAATTTTATGAAGCTTTGGGTAACAAAAATTCTAGATTGGTTTCTTATTAGAGATAACAGAGTCAAAACCCTTACTGCAAATGTTTCCTCTATGACAAAAAACTTCAAATTTAGAGGGCACACATATCAATGACTTGCAATGATATTCCCAAGTTCTTCTTCAATAATCCCTAATGTAGTACATCACCGCCTATGTTTTAATCAAAACATATTTAATTAAATCCTTGATTAGAAGAAGAAAATAAAAACATTCGATACAAAAAATGTACATAGGTAAAATCTAGAACCCTTGATTCATCCATTTACAAAAGCAATATATACATTCAAGGAGACAATTGAAAGAAACACACACATATAGTGTTGCTCATTTATTTCAATCTAAAATGAGGAAATGTCATATAGAAACCATATTGAGTTATAGAGTAGGGCTTGCCCATCCTACCCTAAATTCAACCACTTCCTCTCAAGGATAGTTTCTCCCCAAAACATAGACAACTTGTGTCTAAATCCTAGAAAATTATTTTGTAGATCCTATTCCCCTTTTTATTGCTCCTATGGATATATATCTATCTATATATCTCTATATATATACATTACAATTGTACAAGGCCCTTTATAAAGGCAATTTCCTATGTCAGCTAGAAATCCCACCCCAAATTTACATTTAAAACATCATTTAATTATTGTGCTTGGTGGTTTTACATTCCTTATTTTGATTGACAAAGCATGAAACCAAATCTCTTTTCTAATGAACCAAGGTTGGTGCCATTCCTTCAACTATATTTTTGGCTTTAAGAACATGCCATGGAAGATTGTAGAATTCTCTGGCAAGACTTCCATCACTTTATCCTAAACTCAGATAATAAGCTTTTGGAAAGGCAACATGAATTCCCATCTTTCAATCTCCAATTACCAAATACCATATGTCCAAGAGATATTGAGAGAACCACGAGCAATTGGAGCATAGGATAATTAAATCCCATCCCTATCTCCATGATGACTTCATTAAATCTGTCAGCAGAGCCTTTCTTCTTCATCTTCAATCAGGCAATCTAGGCATGACACCCCTCCTCAGTTGGTGTCCTTGATGAAATTCGTCAAATGGAGGTAGGGGGAGAGGGACGAATGATTCTTGTCTACCTAAATACCCAAATTGCAGATCCAGCTAGGGTCATACGATTTTACCCAATCGGTACACTCTCAGGAAGTAGTTGCACATAGTTGGAGTTTCTAACCAATCTTTGACTTTCCCCACAAGAATGAATTCATTCAGATATGGTTCTGGGAAAGTAGCAAGATTACCAAAGCTAGAAACTCTCAAATTTTTCAATAACCCCTATTCCTAGTCTTGAATTCACCCCATTCCTTAATTCAGAAAGAGCAAGTTTGCAATTAAGAGAATAGAGGTATACCACTTCGAGAAATATATAGGGAAAGACAAGGGGGGAATCTCTACTTAAGATCCATGATGAAGAACTGATATAGACAACTAACAAAAATGCATCTATCTATAACAAAAATGCAAGGAGGCATATTATCCAAATGATCTCCACTTCTAAATAATTTTCATGATTCCATTTTAGGTACCTATAGATCTTGTTGTTTGGGGTAAAATTGGATTTGTTTAATATTTTAGTTGTTAGATGTTTGAATCCTCCTTTCACCCTTAACATTCAAGGACCTAGGGTCGAGTGGCAATGCACTATCATACCCTAGGTCATTGTGATGATGTAGGGAAACTTGGATTAGGGTGTTTAAATATCAATTTTCCTTATCTTATGCTTAATTCACCATTAAAACCCTAATTATGCAAATACGGAAATAAACTAATGAATAAAAGAAAAAAACTCTTGCAGAGAGATGTAAAATACCAAATGATAGAGTACCTATTTTTGGGGTTCCAAGGTGGAAAAGTCAGGGACAAAAGAGTGGGCACCCAAGTCCAATGCCTTGCTTTTTGTCTGGATTTGAGAACTCAGTCTGTAACTCTTTCCTGATATTCAAGAGATTTTCCCGTCATGAAATTTGGAGAACAAATGAGTGGGAGCCCAAGTCTAGGGGGGAGATTTTCCTTCTATTCTACAATTCCAACACTCCAAGGTGTCTTCCTGCAACTTCACTTTGTCCAGCTCCTCAACCTGTAACCTACAACCATGAAAACTTTGGGAGGGGGTTGTGGTGTTTAGAGGCTTGCCTTACTCAAGCCCCGAAGGACACTTAAGTCTCCAAACACCTTTGTCAGATAGAGAGTGCATGCCTAGGGACATAGAGACAAAAACCAAATGAATAATTGATCACAAACACAATATAATGCCACCTTGTAGTGAATATCTCATGGGAGGAATCTACTCTTCATTCCATGATGAAATGGATGCTCAAATCTGCAAACACAAACACATAAACCACATAAATCTTCTCTTGCAACACAATGAAAGCCTTGAATCACCTTTAGGATGCCAAAATCACATGAACATAATCTAGTTTCTAAATGAATGCCTAAACATGCTTTTATATGCAACTACAAACACTCCCACCAAGATTTCATAAATTCAAACTTACCATGTTGGCATAGGAATGAAATAATGGTCATGAATCAACACTTAAAATTTGGGCCTAACCCAAAATAGGGCAGGACTAGGCCAAGTCCTCCCCCCCTATTTTGGGCAGAGTTAAGCTCAAGGGGTCCTCCTAGGTCCCATTTATCATGTTACCTAGGGCTCATTCCATCGGGATGTCAAGTTATGAAGTAAGATGTCCTAAATGCATCTAAAAGACCCGGGAGCTAAACCTAATGAGGAAAAAGCCACCAAGGGGACATTTTCTGACGTTACATTTAGCCCCCAATTTAATGTATGTTTAAACACGAGGCCAATACATGCATTAAAGTACAGTCACAAAAACAACAAACACACCAAGCATGGAGAAGACACGCCAATCACATAGAAGATAGTAATAGGGATGCAAAACACGAAGAAGATAGTTACAGTCATGCAGAACACGAAGAAGATAGTAAATGCAAAGAAGACACATTAATTCATGGAAGACAAGCATGATTTCTTTTCTTTTCTTTTTCTCATATATATGAAATGCAGATGCAAGTACTAGAAAGTAAACAAACCTCCCATAATGCAGGATGCACTCATCGCGTAAGTCTTTATACTACATATATAGGGTAACACACACACAAGACATGCAAAACCTCCAAATATGAAGGATACACTCATCACGCAAGACTTTAGACTATATATGGGACAACAAACATGCCAAACAAAGCAAGCACACCAAACACACACACTTGAAGACATAGAGAAAACATGATAGACAAGCAATGGAGTGTACCTATTTCTAGCTCTAACACCATCTTAGGTACATTATAGGCACACACCAACTATTAGGCTTCACCACAACAATCATCGAAGACACGCTTGAGGGTTGAGTTAGTCACAGAACCACTCCCCATCTCTGCAAAGGACTTTTGAAAATGACTGAATGATGCAATCTGCTATGAGAAGCACCATTCCCACCTTCAGAGAGGGCTTAAGATAAAAAGGTTCTACACAATATAACACCTCCATAGACGGCTTACATGATTGATTGATTGATTGCAAACAAACGTAGGATGCAGGATGCAGTCATCACGCAGGTCTTTCAACTACACCTAAGGACAAACACATGCTAGCATCTACAATAGACAGTTACCTTATATATGCCCCCACCTTAAGGTGGTTGATATCAGGTATCGATATCAAGCATGTTAAGGTAGGAAGAAAACAC
This sequence comes from Cunninghamia lanceolata, assembly GCA_027924645.1. NCBI lineage: Eukaryota > Viridiplantae > Streptophyta > Pinopsida > Cupressales > Cupressaceae > Cunninghamia > Cunninghamia lanceolata. The sequence goes on along the minus strand of BSBN01000809.1, from coordinate 29,458,797 downwards.
ACAAGGGAACATAATCTCTCGCAAAGCCCATGCCCCCTAGAGGTGACATGTACTTTACAATCACCAAATGTTCCCACAAACAAATCCCTACAAGAAATATGTTAGTGTCTACAATATCATGATAAACAACAAAATCAATGCATATGATTAACCACACAAAGAGCTAAGGTTATACAATGAATTCAGAGTTCAAGGATAACTGTGGGGCTATATCATGAAGTTCTCTGAATCGAGTACTGCTAAGGCTAGATTCAAAGACAAACAAAGGTGCACAAAGCAATAGTATTATTAAGGTTTGTAAATGAGATAGAAACATCATGAAAATCACTATGCAGAAAGCACAAGTGCTTTCACTATTCAAGTGTCAGATAAGATATACAACCCCATCATCATATTAGGAACTAAGTTCAATTTTTTATTTCTCACGAAAGGGATGCTAGGTCTGCATCAGTATAAATATTTTTTGTCATCCACCTGGTAGATAGAAACACTAGAGGAAGAGAAACAATAAATAAGAGAGGAGAAACAAGTGTCTTAGGGGGATAGTCACATAGGAGGGTGCCCCCAAGTCACCAACTGCAATGCTATGTCCGTAAGACACAACATACAACAATGAAATTATAGAGAGAGAAAATATAGAAGAATGGTGATACAAATAGAAGAAGGTCACAATAGAGGTGGTCTCCTAGTATCCCAAACCTTACAGGAGAATCCAAGGTTATCCCAGGAGGCCTAGACAACACATAACACATTACAGGAGAAGCACATCATGAGAGAGATAAAGGGTTAGAGATACTTACCTGTGGGGCCCTACTGGACTAGTTGTTATCACAAATCTTGATCTTTATCTTAATGATTAAGGTGTTATCACTTCTTCTCTCTTCCATATGTTCATGAGTTTGTGAGGGTAACTATGTAGGAAAGGTTTCTCTTAGTGATGGTTTAGAGGGGATGTTTCCATTGTCTATGTTAGCGATAGGAGCATTTGAAATACCATTTAAATGAGCTTGTGGAGGCATCTAAAAGATACCCATTTAAATGAAACAAGGGTTTCAATTCAAAACAAGGGTTTCAACCTTTTCTACATAGTAGCATTTCTTTCCACGATTGTGGCAGCATAGACATCTCTATAAAATTTACTGCATGAACTAAAATGGAATAAGGGTTTCATATTTTGAACACATAAATCATTTCTTCTTGTCTAGTCATTTGATTTTCTGGTTCTATAGCTTCTCTTTGTTAGTTTAACTTTGCTCATTCTCTTTATTGTATGATTGTCACTTTTTAAAAGACACTCTATGATGAAGGGGGTAAATCATAAAACACACAATAACATAAATTGCACATATAAAATAGAATGATATTTTATTAATATGGACGAAACATTACATTATAGAAGTTCAAATACAATCAGAGGATGAATCCCCTATAGGCTGCAACACATTACAGCTCCTACTCTCAAGACTCTAGAATCTTTAGACTTTTGTAACCCCAAATTAACTAGGGTTTCTATTTTCCCACCTTTTCTTGACTCTACACCTTCCCCCTTAACTCTACTACCCTAAGGGTTCCCAAAAATGGTCATATATAGGCTTTTTTGGTGGCCACCAGCTTAATTTTGAAATTTGCATCTCCCTCCAAAAATAGGTCAACTTCGCGGGGCCGTAACTTTCTATCCGTCCACTAGATTTTCAATTATATTACCTTTTCAGAAAGTTCTCAAAAAGACAGTTGTTCAAAAGTAGTACCTAAAGGTAGACTGCTTGGGTTTCCTACCAAATTTTAGGCCCATCTTAAGCGGCTCAAATTTGACTTTGAATATTTCAATAGGATTTTTGGAATTTGAAAATTTAATATCTCACAAATGACAAATGATATCAAAGTGATTTCTTCACCATTAGCTTCAATTCACCATTCTGGAGGTCCGTGTAATATTTTGTATCCAACTGTACACAAATGCAGACTTACTAAAAATAGTAACCCTGCCAAATTTAGCCCTTTTTGAAAAGAAACAACATTTTTTTTGTTTTTTTGGTTGATGCAAAATTGGTCTTACACCCTTGATGCTCCTGCATTAGACACCTGGGGTAATTGGAAAAGTGACCCTGTCACTTCTCATGAGTTAGAGGGAAACCAAAATGGTTAACCTCAGTCTCAGATAACCATGATGATGTTGGTTTTAGGACAGACAACTGAGAGGGGGGGTGAATCAGTTGTCACAAAAAAATTCTTTTTTTTTAAACACTTAAATCCTTCTTATATTTCTAGAACATAATAATGATTCAATCATGGAAGCACAATGCAATAACTCAAGAGTAGAAACACTTTAACACATATGACACCAGGATTTTAACATGGAAAACCTGGTTAAGGGAAAAACCACGGGGTGACTAACCCAAGATTGTATTCTTTGTTAAAAGAATAAGAAGAACAAAATGACACTTGCCAATTAGGGCTCACTGCCTGAGCACACTGCTCACAAGAGGCCCATTGCCTATAGGAGACACACTATCTACAAAATAATATAAATATTACATACTTGAACTGGAGATTAGCATCTTCACCATGATTGACATAGTTCCATTTAAGCTCAACACTTCTGCTATGTTTTTTGCTCTTCTCCTCTCTACCACTTTTTCATCTCAACCAAGGATACTTTGAAATGACTTCACAAATCCTATTTATACAAGACATTGACTTTGGTATAATCATCAAAGTTGACACAAGATACTTTATTTTATTATAGAGTAGTTATAAAAATACAACTTGATTTTTTTACAAAGACTTCATGCATATCACCACATTGCTGGCCACACATATCTGGGACTTCAATATTCTTTGAGGAACATGCCATGCTTCACAGAACATCTTCAAGATCATCCGCAATATGTGTAAAACATCTGGTCAGCCATGACTAGGAAGAACACCATTACCTGAGAGTAAATCTTCAATTATGAGCTCAATCTTCAATGCAGACCACCAACATGAACTGGACACAATCTAGAGACCCCCACAAGATTGCTTGAATTAGCAAGAACATCCACACCACTTCTGCTGACTAAAATCATTTGCATCTTCATCTGAAACTTGAGGAACACAGTCTGTCATTACTGTCACATTAGAATAAATGCTTGTGGACCTCCAGACCACAAACCAATTGAGTTATCAATTCATATTGGCTTCCTAAACATTCCACCAAATCTGTAGAAGAAGATATTGCATTTCCAGATCTCATCGGACCTATTTGTGTCACTCTGTCACCTCTGAATAGCTACCAAAACCAGTTTTACTCATATGGCCATAACTTCTCTAAATATTCATATGGACCTCTCAAATCTTAACTAGATCATCTTTAGACACATATCTACAAACCCTTTGATGCACATTCTTTGATCTTCATCTAGCTGGGATCTTCACTTCATAGAGTTTCACTGTCTTCGCTATTTCTGATAGGACTAACTTTCTCAATATCCTTAGCACACAGCTCATCCAATCCTCAATGTCAATGCAATAGGAGTATGTTGACATCAATGACAACACCGGTTAGGCCCATACTTGCAACAATCTCCCCATTTGTCATTGATGGCAACATATGATGTGAAAAACTATTTTAACCATCAAGACAAAGACTTCTCCTCACTAACTAATATAGCTCCCCCTATCAACAACAATCATTCATATGTCTTCTCTTTCTTTGCTCCTCCCCCTTTGATCAACAACCACTTTTATTTTTCACATGTCTTCTCTGTTTCTGACATCAATGGCAAAGGGCACATACTTGCATCAATACTTCATAATCCTACAGACTGCTCCCCCTAAGTGGCAGCTGCCTATCATCAATCCAAACCACAAGATATGACTATGAGATCCACCGGATTGATGCACATTAATGCACCTTAATTCAGAGCTGGAGGGGTAATAACCCCTAACTTCTCCCTGAGATACTCAAAAGAGTCCTTAGGTAGAGGTTTAGTAAAAATATTTGCAATATGATCCTTTGAGGGCACAAACTCCAATTTGACTTCATTCTTGTTCACCTGCTCTCTCAAAAAGTGAAACTTGATAGATATATGTTTTGTCTTTGAATGCAACACTGGATTTTTTGATATATTTATTGCACTTGAGTTATCATAGAAGATTGTTATAGCTTCCTCATACTCCAATCTAATGTCTCTTAGCATTTACTTCATCCACAATACTTGAGTCCAACTATCTACTACTGTAATATATTTTGCTTCTACAGTGGACAAAGATATTGCCTTTTGTTTCTTGCTTAGCCAAGAAACCAATATTTTCCCCAAAAAGAATGCATCACCATTGGTACTCTTCCGGTCATCCACATCTCCTACCCAATCAGCATCTGTATAAGCATGAAGAGAGAAATCATGATCCCTAGGATACCATAAACCATACTCAACTGTTTCCTTTAGATATCGAGGAATTCTCTTGATTTCCATGACATGAGATTCTCTAGGATTAGCTTGGAATCTAGCAACAATACCAACAACATTCATAATGTCAGGTCTAGTTTGAGTAAGATATAATAGTAATCCAATCATTGACCTATACTTTTTCTGATCAGCCTTAGGAGATTCGTCATCTTTGCTCAGTTTACACCCGGTTGCCATGGGAGTATTCATTGGCTTTGAATCTTCCATCCCAAATTTCTTCAACAATTCTTTCACATATTTGGTCTATGATATGAAGATTCCTTTCTTTGTTTGAGTGATTTGTAGACACAAGAAGAAATTCATTTCCCCTAATATAGACATCTCAAATTCACTTTTCATTTGATTTGTAAAAGTCTTGCACATACTATCTCTTCCTCCAAAAATGATGTCATCAACAAATACTTCAACAATCAAGATATTTTCATGATCAATCTTGAAGTACAAGTTACTGTCAGTAGTACCTTTGTTGAAACCAATCTTCAAAAGATGTTTATCCAATCTTTCATACCAGGCCCTTGGGGCTTGTTTGAGTCCATACAATGCTTTCTTCAACTTGCAGACCATATCACCATGATCAGACAATTGAAATCCATCTGGTTTCTCAATGTATACTTCTTCTTCCAAGTCACCATTCAAGAAGGCAGGCTTGACATCCATTTGATATACTTTGAAATTCTTGAAGGCAACAAAAGAAAGAAATAATTTGACTACTTCAATTCTTTCCACCAGAGCAAATGTTTCTTCAAAGTCAACTCCTTCTACTTGAGAATAACCCTTACAGACCAATCTAGTTGTGTTTCTGACTACTTCACCATCTTCATTCAGTTTATTCCAGAAGACCCACTTGATTCCAATCACATTTTTGTTTCTAGGTCTGGGAACAAGATCCCAAGTGTGATTTTTCTTAATCTGCATCAACTCTTCCTCCATTGCTTTGGCCCAACTTTCATCATTGCATGCTTCACTTACTATTTTTGGTTCAATATTTGAAATCAAACAATACTTCTCTGAATCTTGAACAATCTTTTTTCTGGTTTTACACTTTTTCTTCTATCACCTATGATCTGGTCTTCAGAATGATTTAGTCTTACATACTTGGAAATTTTGGGAATTTATTGCACTTCTATTTCTTGGACAGGTTCATTCAAACTTATCTCTTCTTCCTATATTTTAGGATTCTTTGGATTAGTCTGAATCTGAACTATAGAAGGGGCTAGATCTTCTTGGACTAGAACATCATTTTGATCATCTACTTCATAATCATAAAACCTTGAGGGATTTTCAATGCCTTCAACAACCTTCACATTTATAATTTCTACAATCTTTCTAAACCTCTTGTTATAACACCAGTAGGGTTTGCTTTGAGTAGAGTAACCCAAGAATATTCCTTCATCACTTCTAGCATCAAATTTGCCAAGGTCTTCATCTCTTTTAATGTAACATTTACTACCAAAGACTCTGAAATACTTCGTAGTAGGAGTGATGCCAAACCAGAGTTCATAAGGGGTCTTACTAGTATTGCTTTTGATTTGTACTCAATTAAGAGTATAGACAACAGTGCTTATAGCTTCTCCCCAATAGATCTAAGGGACATTTGCTTCCATCATCATGGTTCTAGATGCTTCCTGGATGGTCCAGTTCTTTCTTTCAACTACTCCATTCTTCCTTGGAGTCCTTGGAGTAGATAGCTGTCTCTTTATCCCATGTTTCTCACAGAATTCTATGAACTCTCCGGATGTGAATTCACCACCTCTATCAAACCTAAGACATTTTATGTTTAACCTAGTTTCATTTTCTACCCTAGCCTTGAATATTATGAACTTCTCAAGAGCTTCAGATTTCTCTTTTAGGAAAGTCACCCACATCATCTGAGAGTGGTCATCAATTAGTAACATGAAATATCTATCACCTTGTAGACTCCTAATTCTTTCCTGTCCACATAGATCAGTGTGTACTAAGTCTAACAATCTGGTAGAAGATTGTTCCTTACTTTTAAATGTGACTCTGCTCTGCTTACCCAACTGACATTCTTTGCATAAAGTGTTAGTAGGTTTCACCAGCCATGGAAGATCTCTTACAGCCCGAGTGTTGCTTATCTTGATGATATTATCAAAATTTACATGACACATTCTCCTATGCCACAACCAACTCTGATCAATTTGAACAAATAAACAACTTTTGCTAGTACCAACCGAGTGGAAGATGTTACCTTTTGTTTGAGTACCAGATGCAATTTCTATTCCAGAACTTTCAAAGATCTTACATTTTCCATTTTTGAATCAGAGATCATAGCCTTTGTCCACCAAGTGCCCAACACTGAGAAGATTATGCTTTAGACCTTCAACATATAGTACATCACCAGTTTTGTTCTTTCCATCAAAAGAAATAGTTCCTCTACCTTTGATTATGCCAACATAATTATCACCAAATTTTACAACTCGTCCTTCATATCTTTCCAGATCTATGAACTTACTTATATTCCCAATCATATGGTGGGAGCATCCACTATCAATGACCCATTCATTATTTTCTTCAACTTGAGTAGCCAAAGATCTTTCTATTAGTTTATGATTGACAAATTCAATGGGCATTGGATCTTCTTCCTTGATGGCAATAAACACCCAGTCACTTCTAGATTTGTTTCCTATCTTTGATTCATCATCTGTTACTCCATCATCATCATCTTCATGAACATAGTAACATTTCTTTTGTAATCTTGATCTATTTGGATTTGTCCTTGAAAATCTTTTCGGACACCTTGAGGCAAAGTGACCAATCTTGTTGCAGTTCATACTTACTAAATCCTCTTGGTAGTCTTTTTGCAATAAGGGCTTCAAGTTGAGTAGCTTCCACCTCATCTTCTTCCAGATCTTTTCTTTCTTTTTCATACCATGATAATTTCTTTGAGGAATTTTCTCCTAGATCATACCTTTGTTTGCCTTTTACAGAGGCACTAGCTTTGAATGTAGATTCAATTTTGGGAGGTGTATCTCCAAACTCAGCCAATTCAAATGCATCTAATTTCCCAACCAATTGATCCTTTATGATATTTGATAAAGATCTGAATTCTTCAATAGCAACAACCTTGTGTTTATAAGCAGGAGGTAAGGATCTGAGAACTTTGTTGATAATCTCATCTTCATCCAAGGTTCCACCAATACATCTAATGCCACAAACAAGATCATTTGCTTTTGGCATAAATGTAGTGATATTCTCATCTTCATTCATCTTCAGGTTTTCAAATTTTCCTTTCAGACTTTGTAGCTTGGCACATTTTACATATTTGCCTCCTTCATGCAGAAGTAACAGCTTTGACCAAATTTCATATGCAATTTTTAAATCCATAACATTTGTCAGCTTTGAATTAGATAAGGCACTTAGTAAGGCTTCTTTAGCTCAAAGATTATCTTCAGCATCTCTAATTTCATCTATAGTTGTCAGACCATTCTTTGGAGGAATATGTTAGGGTTAGCTGGCAGAAGATATCAATTAAATGCAAATAAAGATTAAACAGAGAAATGGAAATACACAGAATTAATAACAGTGAGAGACAAGATTTAACGTGGTTCACCCAAACTTGGGCTACATCCACCAAACAGAGAGTCCAATATTATTATCTAGTAAATCAAAACGATTACAATCAACAATCCCTGCAACTCAATACTGCTGCAAATACTACAATACAATACAATCCCCAAACCCTAACCCTTGGCCGCTTTTTATCAAGCCTTTTTGTCGGTTACAAAAAATTAGGGTTTTCTTATGTCGGTCATAAAAAATAGGATTTTTTAAGTTGGCCCCAAAAAAAAATTTCTCGGGGGCTACCTCCCCCGAACCCCCGTTTCTTGGGGGCTGCCGCCCCTGAACCCCCGCTCGGGGCCCGGCCCGGCCCCGAACCCCGGCAAGGATACATGGCTAGTGTACAGTACTTTCCTAATCAGTTGCCACCTACCAACAATCTCCCACTTGGAGACTGATCAGACTCCACACCAAACAATCTCCCACTTGGAAACTGATCCTGGATGACACCGCTACGCATGCAGCTCCCACTGGAAATAAGCACCCTGGACTCTATTGTTCAATTTTTATTGTTTTCAGTCTAGAAGACCAATCGAAGCTGAAGAGGAGCTCAGCTTCTCCCTTGTCACTGCCTTTGTAAACATATCTGCTAGATTTTCATCTGTATGTATCTTGTCCAGCCTTAACTGTCCATTATCCAACACCGACCGAATAAAGTGATACCTCAACTGTATGTGTTTGGTCTTTGAATGCAAGGTAAAATTCTTTGCAAGATGTATGGCACTCTGACTGTCAGTATACAAAGAACTATTAGCCTATTGTTTACCCAATTCTTCCATGAAAGATTGCAGCCATATCATCTCCTTGCTTGCCTCTGTTGCAGCGACATATTCTGCCTCTGTGGTAGATAAAGCAACCACCTTTTGCAACCTAGAAATCCAACTCACCGATGTTCCACCTACAGTAAAGACATAACCTATAGTACTCTGCCTGGTATCAATATCCCCTGCCAAATCTAAGTCTACATAACCTGCTAAATCAGTATTAGAGCCCCCAAAACATAAGTGTTTATTAGATGTACCTCTCAAATATCTGAGAATCCATTTGACCGCATTCCAATGCTCAAATCTGAGATGACTCATATACTTGCTAATGACTCCGACAGCATGTGCAATATCTGGTCTCGTGCATACCATGGCATACATTAAACTTCCTATAGCTGAAGCATAGGGTACCTTGGACATTTTTTCTTCCTCCTCTTGTGTCTTTGGACACATCTCCTTAGTCAATTTCAAATGACTAGGAAAAGGTGTGCTGACAGCTTTTGCATTCTCCATATGGAATCTCTGCAACACCTTTTCAACATAAGCAGCCTGAGATAGAGACAATTTTCTGTTCTTCCTATCTCTGCAAATTTTCATACCAAGGATTTGTTTTGCTGCCCCCAAATCCTTCATATCAAATGACTGTGATAACTGATGTTTTAACTCGGTGATGTGATCCATGTTAGACCTAGCTACAAGCATGTCATCAACATATAAACATAAAATAATGTAGCTGTCATTATCCAACCTCTTAAAATAAACACAATGGTCAGAATTACACCTAATGTAGCCTTGCTCAGCCATAAAACTATCAAATTTCAAATACCATTGCCGAGGTGCTTGTTTTAGGCCATACAAGCTCTTCTTCAATCTGCACACTTATTTCTCCTTACCTTTGACCTCAAATCCCTGTGGTTGTGCCATGTATATCTCCTCCTCCAAATCACCATGGAGAAAGGTAGTTTTCACATCTAGCTATTCCAAATGCAAATCTTCAGCAGCCACAATACTTAAAACAGTACGAATAGAAGTCATCTTGACAACCGGAGAAAATATCTCATCAAAATCAATGCCTTGTTTCTGTGCAAATCCTTTTACAACTAACCTGGCCTTAAATCGTTTCTTACCTCCATCTTCCTTTTTTAGCCTGTAAACCCATTTGTTTGGTAAAGCCTTTTTACCTACAAGTAACTTACATATGTCCGAAGTCTGATTTTTTAGCAAGGAGTCCATTTCTTCTTGCATGGCAAGATCCCACTGAACTTGTGTATTCACCTGCATAGCTTCATCATACCCTTCTGGTTCACCAGCATCTGTTAACAAAATAGAATACAAAGAGGGAGAAAACCTTTCAGGAGGTCTACTTATCCTTGTTGACCGTCTAACATTCACTGGAGTTTGTGGTATTTCTGGTTGCTGTTGCGGAGCATGAGGAGCCACTGGAACATCACTATTTGGAGTATCATCCAGCACCACATAATCCTTTTCTTTCTTCTCATGCTACTGCAACTGATCTTTGTACAACACCTTCTCATTGAATATAACATCCCTGCTTCTCATAATTTTTTGATTTTTAAAATCCCAAAGCCTATAACCAAATTCATCAATGTCATATCCAACAAAGGTACATTTTTTTGATTTCACATCCAGCTTGGTTCTATTTTCAGAATCTATATGTGCAAATGCTTCACAGCTGAAGGTTTTCAGAAAAGAATAACTCACCTTCTTGCCAGTCCATGCTTCCTCTGGAATACTACAGCCCAAAGGAACTGAAGGACCTCTATTAATTAAATATACAGCAGTGTTGACAGCCTCTGCCCACATGTTTAAAGGCAGCCCAGCATGCAATCTCATGGTCCTTGCATGCTCCATTATTGTCCTATTCATGTGTTCAGCCACTCTATTTTCCTGTGGAGTCCCTGGAACTATTTTCTGCCTACGAATTCCATTAAAGGAACAATAATCCTCAAATTCTTTGCTACAATACTCACCGCCATTATCAGATCTGAGACATTTTAATCTTTTACCTGTCTCATTTTCAACCAAGCTTCTCCATTTCTTAAATGTTTCAAATACATTAGATATCTGTCTAAGGAAATAAATCCAGACCTTCCTAGTTGCATCATCTATGAATGTAACATAATACCGAGAGCCACCAAAAGAAGATACCTGAGCTGGTCCCCATACATCTGTATGCACAAGCTCCAACTTTTCATTTTTCTTTTGCTTCCCATCTCTGAGAAAATTGACTCTCTTTTGTTTTCCATACACACAACTTTCACAGAAATCCTATTAATACATTTTAGACCTGGTAAAACTTTCTTAGAATGAAGTACCTTCATACCTTTTTCACTCATATGCCCAAGTCTGTTATGCCACAGTGTTGTTTCAGAACCTGCAGCAACTTTTCCAGTCTCTTCCTGCAAACCTGCAGGAACTGTTCCTGAACTTGTTTGTTTTTCTTCTATAACATCTAAAGTAGAAGGAACAGTATGACCTGTACAAAGATATAAGGTGCCTACTTTCACACCTTTTGCTACTACTAAGGCACCTTTTGAAACCTTCCAATTTTTATCAGTAAATATAACAGTGCAACCTTGTTCAGTTCGCTGCCCTGCTGAAATTAAATTCCTACTGAGCCTTGGAACATGCCTTACCTCTTGTAGTAGCCAATGATTCCCATTTTGCAACTTAATCTTGATTCTTCCTTTTCCAACAATCTGACAGGGTTCATTATCTCCCAAATAAACCAGCCCAAAATCCCCTTGGACATAATCAAGAAAATAACTTCTATGGGGCGTAGCATGAAATGAGGCCCCTGAATCTAAAACCCATGAATCATCAGCATTATCTAGGGAAAGAATCAAAGTGTCATCTTCAGATTTATTACTTACCACATTTGCTTCCTTATTGCCTTCTTGTTTGTCTCCTTCTTTATTTTTCCGAGACCAGCAATCTTTCTTCAGATGACCTGGTTTTCCATAGTACCAGCAATCCTTCTATCCTCTAGTTTAGGATTTTTTGTCCTTTGATTTTCCTCGTGACTTCCCATGACCTCCAGAACCTTTTCCTCTCTCCTTTGATCTGCCCCTGCTTTCTGCATTCAAAACACTACCTGATTTGGATCCACCTAAGCTTTTCTTACGAATTTCCTAACTCAAAATAACACTAATAACATCATCAAATTTTAGGGTATTCGAACCAGAAATAGAGTTACTAACCGTCATTACCAAACTATCCGAGCTTTCAGGCAATGAACATAATATCAAGAGAGCTCTAACTTCTTTATCAAATTTTACATTTACAGAAGTCAATTGACTGACAATCATATTAAATTCATTTAAATGACCTGTCACAGATCCACCTTCAACCATTTTCAAATTAAACAACTGCTTCATGAGAAATATCTTATTTGGGGCTGAGGGTTATTCATACAATTTTGCCAAAGCTTTCATTAGACCATCTGTTGTCTTCGCTTCCGTTATATTGAATGCCACCGACGGTGCCAGGCACAACCGAATGGTTCCTAATGCCTTTCTATCAAGAAGATTCCAATCTTCATCAGACATTGTTGCCAGTTTCTTGGCTACTCCTTCCAATGGCATCCATAAATCCTTTTGATAGAGGTAATCCTCCATCTACATCTTCCATAACTGATAGTTCTGCCCATTGAATTTATCAACCTTCAATCTTCCCTCATCCGCCATTGCTCCCACTCAACCGTGAGACTTTCCTGCAGATGATAATCGAACACAACCCGCTCTGATACCACTTGTTAGGGTTAGCCAGCAGAAGATATCAATTAAATGCAAATAAAGATTAAACAGAGAAATGGAAATATACAGAATTAATAACAGCAAGAGACAAGATTTAATGTGGTTCACCCAAACTCGGGCTACATCCACCAAACAGAGAGTCCAATATTATTATCCAGTAAATCAAAATGATTACAATCAGTAATCCTTGCAACTCAATATTGTTGCAAATGCTACAATACAATACAATCCCCAAACCCTAACCCTTGGCCGCTTTTTATCAAGCCTTTTTGTCGGTTACAAAAAATTAGGGTTTTCTTATGTCGGTCATAAAAAATAGGATTTTTTAAGTCGGCCCTAGAATTTTTAAGTCGGCGAGGATACATGGCTAGTGTACAGTACTTTCCTGATCAGTTGCCACCTACCAACAGAATATACTTCTTTATAGTCATGTTCCAATATTGAAATCCCATACATTGCAAGTGACATTCCATGCAGCTTTTCCAAAGAGTGTAGTTTGTTCCATCAAACCTCCTACTATCATTTTTGTAGGAAGACATCTTGGATATCCTCAAGTGATTAAGCTCTTTTAGAGGAACTTAGCTCTGATACCAATTGTTGGTTTTAGGGTAGACAACTAAGAGGGGGGGTGAATCAATTGTCACAAAAGCTTTCTTTTCTTTAAACACTTAAATCCTTCTTATATTTCTACAGCATAATAATGATTCAATCATGGAAGAACAATGTAATAACTCAAGAGCATAAACACATTAACACATATGACACCAAGATTTTAATGTGGAAAACCTAGTTAAGGGAAAAACCATGGGGTGACTAACCCAAGATTGTATTCTTTGTTAAAAGAATAAGAAGAACAAAATGGCACTTGCTAATTAGGGCTCACTGCATGAGCACACTGCTCACAAGAGGCCCACTACCTATAGGAGACACATTGTCTACAGAATAATATAAATATTACATACTTGAACTAGAGATTAGCATCTTCACCATGCTTGAGACAGGTCCATTTAAGCTCAACACTGAATTGCTTTGCTTTTTTCTCTTCTCCTCTCTACCACTTTTTCATCTCAACCAAGGATACTTTCAAATGACTTCACAAATCTTATTTATACAAGACATTGACTTTGGGATAATCATCAAAGTCAGCACAACATACTTTATTTTATTATAGAGCAGTTACAAAAATACAAATGATTTGTTACAAAGAATTCATGCGTATCACCACACTGTTGGCCACACAAATCTAGGACTTCAATCTTCTTTGAGGAACACACCATGCTTCACAGAACATCTTGAAGATCATTCACAAGATGTGTAAAACATCCAGTCAGCCATGATTAGGAAGAACACCATCACCCAAGAGTAAATATTCAATTATGAGCTCAATCTTCAATGCAAACTACCAACATGAACTGGACACAATTTAGAGACCCCCACAAGCTTGCTTGAATCACCAAGAACATCCACACCACTTCTGCTTACTGAAATCATTCACATCTTCATCTGAAACCTCAAGAACACAGTCTGTCATTATTGTTACATTAGAATAAATTCTTGTGGACCTCCAAACCAGAAACTAATTGAGTTGTCAATTCACAATGGCTTCCTAAACATTCCACCAAATTTGCAAAACAAGATATTGCATTTATGGATCTCATTGGACCTATATGTGTCACTCTGTCACCTCTGAACAACTGCTAGAACCAATTTTACTCATATGGCCATAACTTCTCCAAATCTTCATGCGGACCTCTCAAATCTTGACTGGATCATTTTTAGACATATCTACAAACCCTTTGATACACATTCTCTAATCTTCATCTAGCTGGGATCTTCACTTCATAGAGCTTCACTGTCTTCACTATTTCTGATAGGACTAATTTTCTCAATATCTTGAGCACATAGCTCATCCAATCCTCGACATCAATGCAACATGAGTATGTTGATATCAATGACAACACCGGTTAGGCCCATACTTGCAATAGATGAATCTTCAACATGCCTTCCTTTCCATTTCACCAAGTATTATGTATACTACCTATTTCTTGTACTCTTAGCCACACGGCTATGCAAAATGCCATCTATGCCCTCGTTCTCTGAAGTAGATGTTGGAATGTCCCACTGTGTTCCTTTATCAAGTCCATCATCATGATACTCTGTTGTATCTAAAATGTTGAACACTGGTGAAATTTTGATGTCATCAATCAACTCTACCTAAAATGTATTTCCCGAATCATGCTTCTTCAAGATTCTATATGGTCCAAATTTCCTCATCTTCATCTTATTATATGTACCAACTAGAAATTGTTCTTTTCTCAAGTGAACCATGACTTCATCACCCTCCTAAAACTCCTTATGTCTCTTCTTCTGATTTGCCTTAGCCTTATACTGAGAATTCATCTTATGGATATGATTTCTTACCTCTTCATGGAAATTCTTCATGTGCTCAGCAAAATTTTTAGCTTTGGCACTAGTCTTCTCCCGCTTATCCATCCTCCTTAATTTGGAAGTAGTTCTTGGGATACTCCCATAAATAACCTGGAATGGAGATGTGCCTGTGCTCCTATTGATTAAATTGTTGTAAGAAAATTCTGCCTGTGGTAAAATCAAATCCCATCCCTTGGGCTTATCTCCTACTAACCACCGTAGGATGTTACCCAAACTCCTATTCACCACTTTTGTCTATCCATCAATCTATGGATGGTGTCCAAAACTAAACTTCAAATATGTCTTCAACTTCTTCCACAATGTCCTCCAGAAATAACCAACAAACTTGGTATCTTGATCTAAAACTATGCTCTTAGGTAGACCATGTAGTCTCACCACCTCCCTGAAAAATAACTCTTCAATATGAATAGCATCATTAGTCTTCTTGCAAGGAATAAAATGGGTCATCTTTGAGAATCTATCCATGACCACAAAAATAGAATCATGTCCTCTCTATGTCCTTAATAAACCAAGAACAAAATCCATACTAATAAAATCCCATGGCTTCTCTGGTATAGGTAATGGTTGATATAGCCCTATATTCTGACTTGTTCCTTTTGCCATCTGACACACTTTGGAACTCTACACAAATTTCCTCACATCTTGCTGTAATTGTGGCTAGTAATAATGTTCACCAACAATATCAATGGTCTTATCTCGACCAAGGTGTCCAGCTAGTCCTCCACTATGCTTCTCCTTAATTAGGTTCTCGCTCATGGAACTCCTTGGAATGCACAACTGGCTTCTTCTAAACAACATGCCATCTTGGATTATATAATCCAACCATTTTATCCTATCCAAAGTAACAGGTTCCAAACAAGCTTTCCAAGCCTCTACAAAATCTAGATCTTTAGGATACAAACTTTTAAGTTCATCAAACCCAATAACCTCTATCTTCATTTCTATCAACAAATTTTTCCTTCTGCTCAAGGCATCTGCAACTCTATTAGACTTCCCACTCCTGTGCTTCAAAACAAAAGTATAACCCTATAAGAAATCAACTCATTTTAAGTGCCTTTGATTTAACTTTCCTTGACTATTAAGATACTTCAAAGCCTGATGATTAGTATGTAAAACAAACTCTTTTGGCAACAAATAATGTCTCCATTTCTTCAAAACCTAAACTATTGCATAAAACTCCTGATCATAAACATAATATTTTTTCTTGGCATCATTAAGCTTCTCACTAAAATAGACAATGGGCTTACCTTCTTGACGTAGAACATCTCCTATACCACTACCACTAGCATCACAATCTACTTGAAATACCTTATTGAAATTTGGAAGTGCCAAAATAGGTTGTTCTCTGACTTTTTGCTTCAATGTATCAAAGCTCTTGTCTGCTCCTTTAGTCCATCTAAACTCTTTTCTATCCCCTCTCATTGTCTTAGTTAGGGGTGCACAAATACTACTAAAATTTTTGATAAACTTTCTTTAAAAACTTACCAAACCATGAGAAGATCTTACCTCGGAAGCACTCCTTGGCGTAGGCCATTCAATGATAGCCCTCACCTTCTCTGGGTCCATCTTAAGACCTTCCTCTAAGATACCAAATCCCAGGTATACCAACTCTTTTTTTGTAAAACTACATTTATTTAGATTGATCAACAACTTCTCCTCCCTCAGCTTCTCTAAAACTCTTTTGATATGCATCATATGCTCATCCCAAGTCTTACTGAAAATTAAAATATCATCTAAATAAATAATAACAAAACTTCCCAAAAATTCTTTCAATACCTCATTCATGACCTGCATGAATGTGCTCAGTGCATTGGTTAGCCCAAATGGCATGACTAACCACTCATACAAACCTTCCTTTGTCTTGAAGGCTATCTTCCACTTGTCTCCTTCTCTGATACAGATCTAGTGATACCCACTCTTCAGGTCAATCTTTGTGAAGTACTCGGCTCCACTCAAATAGTCCATTATGTCATCCATTTTTGGCAATGGAACCTGTACTTTATCGTGATCTTATTGATGGCCCAATAATCTGTACACATTCTCTATTCTCCATCTTTCTTTGGTGCTAGTACTGCAAGAGTCATTTTGTGGGCTATCTTATTCGGCAAACTAGGTCCTAGTATCAAATCCATTTGGTGACTTATCTTCCTCACTGGTGGTAAACCTTTTGGTCCATTATCAAAGATAATATCCTGAAATTCTTCCAACATATCTGAGACTTCTGCTAGTACATCTTCACATTTCTCTTGACTAATCTTAGGAATCAATGCAAAGCAATGACGCTCATGCTTCATACTCTCCAAAAAATTTCTACCATCTACCAAGCAAATTCTGGTAGTACTACATACCTTTTCTTCCATCTCCTCCAAGGGCTTCAACTTAGGACAAACTCCATCCTTTGTTAGGGAATATGTGTTTGCACGGCCATCATGGACATCACTCCTATCATATTTCCACGGTCTCCCCAACAACATATGACATGCGTCCATTGGTATGATATCACACAACACCTCATCATGGTAGTCTTCGATCTTGAACTTCACTAAACAATGCTCATTAACCAAGGCTCTATGGTCCTTTTGCAACCATGCAATCTGATATGGATGTGGATGCTTTCTTCTTGTCAACTTTAACTTGGCAACCATCTCCTCTGAAACAAGATTATTAGTGCTCCCACTATCAATAATAATATCACAACACTTACCTTCACATTTGCACCTTGTGCGGAATAAACTCTTCCTCTTATTGGGTTCTTTCTCCTCATTCAACAAAGTTCTTCTGACAACCAGGGTTTCTCCCATTTAAACATCTTCAGAGCACTCAGATTGTACATCTTCATCTACATGTGCAACTCATGAATTACCTTCAGTTCTTCTATTCATCTGTCCTTGATGTTACAAACACTCATATGCTTGATGCCCTTCTTCTCCACATTGGAAACATGTTCCTCTGAAACCTCCTCTTCTAGGTCCTTGCCTAGGTCTACCTCTTCCTCTTCCTCTTTTCTCACCATTATTCTGGTCACAAGGGAAGTAGGTATTATCTCCTCTCTAATTTCAACTGGTTTCATCTTCTTCACTTTTCTTTGGATCTTCATTTTGGCCTCCATAAGGTCTTCCACCAGTCCTTCCACTTTGACCTCTTCCCCTTTGCTTTCTTTCAAATCTTTCATTCAGCTTCTCTTCCACCTTTAAGGAAAACTGGTACACATCTTCTATGGTGGTCATTTTGACCAGACTCAACTCTTCTTGAATACTTGGCCTCAACCCATTAATGTAACAAGCTACCTTCTCCTTGTTGGCCTCTCCATGGCCTATCCTGATAGTGATCTTATAAAAATCTTTTGTATACTCATTAATAGACTTGTTACCTTGCTTCAATCCTTGTAGCTTCTTCAACAACTTTATCTCATAGTCCGCAGGAATGAATTGCTTCTTCAATTTCTCCACCATCTGATCCCATCTGGTAATCTTTACTTTTCCTCTTCTATTTCTCTCTAATTGGACCTCCTTCCACCAAATATTGGCATGGCCCTTCAACTTTGTTTTTGCAAACTTGACCCATTCTGGGTCTTCCACATCTTCATACTTGAAATACTCCTCCATATCATTGATCCAATCAATAAGTTGTTCCAGATTCAAATCTCCAAAATAGGTAGAAACTTTGATCCTGGTCCTCTTTCTGATCTTTGAAATGGCCGTCAACAACCTAATTTCTGTAGGATCTCCCGCAGCTTCTTATTCTTCCTCAGATAGCTCTTCTTCAGCTTCATCTTCACTTTCCTCTATCCTTCTCGGCTTGAACCCTCTTCGCAGCTCCTCTTGCAATGCATCGATTTGTCTTTGTAGGACTCTAAAACCCTCTTCCATCAAAGAATTCCTCCCACTACGGTTTCTTCGTGGAGACATCTTGATCTCTGCAGCAAATCCACAACCTCAGGTCCTGGTGCAAACTGCCTCATAGTCGGAGATCTATCTACACACTCAAGAAACTTGGCTCAGATACCACTTGATGAAGGGGGTAAATCATAAAAAACACAATAACAAAAATTGCACACAGAAAATAGAATGATATTTTATTAATATGGGCAAAACATTACATTATAGAAGCTCAAATACAATTAGAGGACAAATCCCCTACAAGCTGCAACATATTATAGCTCCCACTCTCAAGAGTCTGGAATACATCTGCAGCCTTCTCTAACCCCAAATCAACTAGGGTTTCTATTTTACCACCTTTTCTTGACTCTACACCTTCCCCCTTAACTCTACTACCCTAAGGGTTCCCAAAAATGGTCATATAGAGCCCTTTTTGGTGGCCACTAGCATAATTTCAAAATTTGCATCTCCCTCCAAAAATAGGTCAAGTTTGTGGGGCTGTAACTTTTGATCTGACATTTGGATTTTCAATTATAATTCATTTTCAGAAAGCTCTTGAAAAGATGGTTGTGTAAAAGCATTACCTAAAGGTAGACTGCTTGGGTTTCCTGCTAAATTTTGGGCTATCTAGAGCCTTTAAGTGCCTCAAATTTGATTTTGAATATTTTAATAGGATTTT
This sequence comes from Cunninghamia lanceolata, assembly GCA_027924645.1. NCBI lineage: Eukaryota > Viridiplantae > Streptophyta > Pinopsida > Cupressales > Cupressaceae > Cunninghamia > Cunninghamia lanceolata. The sequence continues at coordinate 29,439,222 of BSBN01000809.1, read as the reverse complement.
GCAATTTAAAATTTTAATATCTCATAAATGACAAATGATATTGAAGTGATTTCTTCACCATTCTGGAGGTCCGTGTAAGATTTTGTATCCAACTGTGCACAAATGTAAACTTACTAAAAATAGCAACCCTGCTAAATTTAGCCCTTATTGAAAAGAAACAACATTTTTTTTATTTTTTTTGGTTGATACAAGATTTCACCCTGGATGCTCCTGCATCACTCTATGAACACACTATCTTATAGTTTCTCATGTAGTGACTTGTTGTATGTCTTCATGATGTTGGTCTTGATCATTCACTTTGACTCGACTTCTTTTCCTTCATAAACATGGAATTGGAGCTTGACATTTTGATCATCTATAGCATATATTCTGTCAAATATCTTTATTAACTAGTTATGGCACTTGTTCTATGAGATGACAATGACACATGCATTCAAAATGATTATTCTTATTAAAACAGTTCCTGTATCTTTGAATGCTCCCTTTTTGAATATCTGATTTATCATTGAACATTACATACATAATCAGTCCATATTATCTTATAGTTATTTATTTTGATGTCTTGTATGGCTGTGTCACTCGTGTACCTTTTCTTCATCCTGATGCATTTGAGATCCCTCATTGTATGTGGCAAATACTTCTTCCTATAACATATGTTTGTCTCATTTTTGTATCATTATTGGTTGTCTATGGACTTTGTATTTGTATAGTGTTGCAGTCATGGAAAATATAGCTGGCATTTGCTTCACATGTCATTATGAATGACAATGGCTTCTTTCTTCTGTAAAATCATAGATGAGGTATCAAGCAGTTTGATTGTCATTTTTCTTATAACAAGATGTTTATTGATCTACAATAAATGATATCCTGTTGATGCTTATGAACATTTGCATACTCTTGTCACTATAGCATACTTATGATAACTTTGAACAAAACATGATAGTATTATTGAATGATGACACCATGGCATCACTCCTTCATCATGCAAATGTACAACCTAATGACTCTTCATGACTTGATGTGATAAGATATCAATTGATCTGCAATGCTCTCTCGACTAGCTATTCCAAGATTGTTGTTTTCTTGATTCAGTCTATGTAATGCAATCTGTATTCTATTCCACCATTGTAGCATGGCAACAGGCTGATCTATATATGCACTTATGATACTGCTTATTCAAAACATGCATACAAATGATACCTATTTTCTGATGTTATGCTATCATCAAACAATCACTAATAACCTTTGACATTTTATCTGATGCAATGTACTTTAATATTCTCATTCCTCTCTGATGCATCCAACTACTATGAAAGATATACAAGTGAAATACCTGTGAATGTCACTTTTTGAATGTCAACTGAAGTGATGAGGATTGCTGCCATGTGCATTAAATGTAGTCCTTTTTTTCAATTCAGTTCATTTTTATGGTTGCATTTCATTACTTGAACTATAATCATGACTATGTCCTAGAACATAACTGATGCATATGATTGCTTTTATTACTCCTTCAACTTGTCATGTGAATGTGAATAATGATTCTTTCTTTTCTATTCATCCCTTCTGAGATTAAGGGGAAGCAGCATACTGGGCTCAACCCTTGTGGGAGCCCATTTGACACCACATGCTGAATGTCTTCAATTAGCTACATGACTTATCCTATACCTACACATGAAACAAACAGATTAGAATAAAACAATGATGCTCCATGTTTTCTTCTTTTTAGTTCCTTCTACATATGGATGATGTTCATTTGACCAATGCACTATAATCAACGTATTATGCATCTTCTGATAGATGAAGGATTTTCATAACCGGAGCCTCTAACGAGACCCTTCCCACATTTTTAGGTACATGTCGAGATTAGCAGAAGGGCAGGAGGCTACTTCGAAGATCGACAAAACAAGGCAATGATGGCTATGTTTTTATTTTCTCATTCATTAGATGCATATTATTTTATTTATATCTTCATATGTTCATCTATAACCCACGACTTGTGTGGGACATCTGATATGTCATCATTTCTTTCAATGCAATGCTTATTCCTTTATGTATTTCAACTTGTAAATGAATAACCATTGTGATGAATGAAATACTTATCTCACTTGACTGTTCTGCAATGCAATAATTGATTTGAATTCTTTCCTTCTTTCTTGAATAACCAAACTACATTTAAACATTGAAACATAATAGCTATGAAACTAACTCATAACAGAAGTAAATCAAACCTCACTCAAAAATGATAATGTTACATTTGCTTAGCCAATCTTTGAGCCATGGTAAAAAAAATGGTAACAAAAGCAATTATATCAGTCACCTCAATCCATAAAATTTGTCACAACACACTTGGAGTGCAAACTAGGCCAAACCCTAGGGTAAAAATAGTAAAAATGTGTAGTTTTTCACCAAATTTTCAATACAAGAGCCTGTTAAAAAAGTGTTGTGAAGATTTTTAAGAGGGGAAGAAAATTATTACCTTGATAATAGCCAATTAATGTAAAATACCCTTCACAAGATGCCTATGGTGCAAATTTAGAGAGTCGATAAGGCCAAATCTAATGAAAATCAATTTTTTTCAAGCCCTAGGTTTGAGATCTTGAATGAAATGTTATGTGAATGCTTTGAGGTCTTATTTATGATGAATATGAAATAATCTCAAATCTAAAAAAGAATTCCAAGATTTAATAAACAAAATGTCACTGCAAATCTAATGAAAATGCATGAAAATTGCTAGTTTTTTGTTAAAAATTTCTATGCAAAAATGCAAATATTTTAAATCTAGATGCAAATTTACACTAAAATGAAAGAATAAAACCAAATTATAATTTGAATGAGCCTCTCAAATCAGTAGAAAATTTTGAAAGAAGATTTTGCCTACTAATCCTAGATTTTGGAATTACTAGGTTATATGAAAATTGTCAAAATTTCTACAAAACCCTAGCAAATTAATGATGCAAATGTAATTCAAATTATTAAATTTTTCTATTTTTCTATAGTATATATCACATCTAATACAAAAATAATGAATTAGGGAAATTTAGAAAGAATTGATACAAATTAGTAAGCCTAAAAATGTAATTTTTTTGAATTTTTGAAAATTTTCAATTTTTAAAATTTTTCTCAATGTAACAAAATAAATGACTATATGAATCAATGAAATAAATCAAAATCTGAAGACAAACACTCAGAAAGTTGCAATTAAGTCCAAAAACATGGGTTCACCAAAATGTTTGGGGTAAAATTAGATTTGTTTAAAGTTTAAGTTGTTAGATGTTTGAATCCTCCTTTCACCCTTAACATTCAAGGACCTAGGGTCAAGTGGCAATGCACTATCATACCATAGCTCACTATGATTATGTAAGGAAACTTGGATTAGGGTGTTTAATTATCAATTTTCCTTATCTTATGCTTAATTGACCATTAAAACCTTAATTATGCAAATAAGGCAATAAACTGATGAATAACGGAAAAAGCTCTTGTAGAGAGATGTAAAATGTGAAATCATAGAGTACCTATTTTTGGGGTTCTGAGGCAGAAACACTAGGGAAAGTCCAATGCCCTACTTTTTGTCTAGATCTAAGAACTCAGTCTGCAACTCTTTCCTTCTATTCCAAAGATTTTCCCATCATGGAATTTGGAGGACTAATTAGTGGGTGCCCAAGTCTAGGGGCAGATTTTCCTTTTGTTCTACAATTTTGACACTCCAAGATGTCTTCATGCAACTTCACTTTGTCCAGCTCCTCAACTTGTAACCTGCAGCCATGAAAACTTTAGGAGGGGGTTGTGGTGTTTTGAGGCTTACCTTAGTCAAGCCCCAGAGGACACTTAAGTCTCTGAACACCTTTGTCAGATAGAAAGTGCATAAACCAAATAAATAATTGATCACAAACATAGTATAATGTCACCTTGTAGTGAAGATCTCATGGGAGGAATATGCTCTTCATTCCATGATGAAATGGATGCTCAAATCTACAAACACAAAGACATAAACCACACAAATTTGCTCTTGCAACACAATGAAAGCCTTGAATTACCTTTAGGATGCCAAAATCACATGAACATAATCTACTTTCTAAATGAATGTCTAAACATACTTTTATATGCAACTACAAACACTCCTACCAAGATTTCATGAATTCAAACTTACCATGTCAGCATAGGGACCAAATAACAGTCATGAACTGACACTTAAAATTTGGGCCTGACCCAAAATAGGGCAGGACTAGGGCACGAGTGCCCAAGTCCTCCCCCTATTTTGGGTAGGGTTAAGCTCAAGGGTTCCTCATAGGTCCCATTTATCACGTTACCTAGGGCTCATTCCATCGAGATGCCAAATTATGAAGTAAGATGTCCTGAATACATGTAAAAGATCTGGGAGCTAAACCTAAAGAGGGAAAATCCCCCAAGGGGACATTTTCTGACGTTACACTTGCACACTTGAATTTATTACTAGAAATACTCAAAAATCACATCACAATCACCAAAGAAAAGAATGACAACCTGAGATATTATATTTTCCACAAATAATAGTGTTATGTCGTAAAATGTCCTCCTAGGACTTTTACCTCCTAAGTTTAGCTCTCTGGTCCCTTGTTTTGCATCTTGCATTTTCATTTTAACTCCCAAAAGAAAATGGCCTAAAACCCATGTCAAATGGGGCTTGAGGGACATTGTTGAGATTAAACATACCCTAGAATAGGACCTATGGACTTGGGCACTCGCACCTTAGTCCTACTCTTTTTTAGGTAGGTCTCAAATTTGAATGTGAGTTATGTGACCATTAGAAAATTCTGTTACCGACATCTTAAGTTTGAATTACGAATTTAGCGACAATGCATATATAAGAATGTGTAGGGTTTCATTTGTAAACTAGAAGATGATTATTAACTTTGGAGAACTTATGATTTTAGAGCATTCAAGATATTCATTGTTGCAGAGAAGAATATTGTGGTTGTGTTTGTGATTGCAGATTTAGCTTGGTGTAGGAGCAACCATGTGATTTTGGTTTGTCATTGTTTTGGTTTTATGTCTCTCTTATGCAATAAGGTCCTTTTGGATCATCTTTATGTTTGTAAGGGTCTAGATGAGGTCTTAGGAGGATAGGTGTGCTCAAGTTGTCAAAAATGTAAAAGTTACTATATGTGGTAAAAGTTGTCAATATTGTCAAAAAAAGTTGCAAATTATGGAATATGAAGAGTCAAAAGTTGTAAAAGATGGATTTGAACTATTGTAACTTAAAAAATGTAGTTGAGAATAGTTGGGAAGTGGTGGAGAATGTTTTGTGTGGTCAAGGCAAGGGTTGGAAGTCACAATTTTGAAGTTTAAAGAATAAAATTCCTTTGTTTTCTGTAAATATGAATGTTGCATCACTATTCTTTGATGTAGTACAGTACTGTATGGAAATTTCATGATCTACACATGATTGGGTGTGATAGAGGATTGAGTTATCTTTCCTATTCAATTTCTTTGGTTGATTTTCATTAAGTTTTATGTAAGTTATGATCAAATTGGTGATTGCCACTTCCATATTTTTTCTATAACTGGCTTGTTGCAGCACATGGTACAGATTTGATATTCTATATCTTGATCTCAGACCAATTGGGATTGAAGGACACGGGAATCTAATTTCTAATGCAGTTGGTCTCATTGATCTTTGTTGAGTTTGGAGAGAGATATTGCAATTTTGGTAAAATAGTCCAAAACTGTCATAAACCCTAGGCAGGGTAACTAGTGACTTTCAAAATATGATTTCTCATGGTTTCCATAGTGGAGAATTCTAAATTTTTGTGTAGGAGTCTAAAATATTGTATATTACCATGCTCCAAAGTTGCAGGGTTCCATATTGAAGTTTCCATGTGTTTTGATGATGTCCTAGGTCTGATTTTTCATGTTTTAGGCTTAATTGGCAGAAGGACAATCCATCTTTGAAAGATTTTGTACAAAGCAACCTACCCTAATTTTGAGATATGTTGTATAAATCTCAAATGGGTATCTAGAACTGTGTTTACATTTTTGAGATCATGTTTGTACTAAAAGTTATGGCCAAAAAACTCAATTTTCTTCCCCTGTGTTTTAGGCTTTAAAGATTGAAGGCTTGTGAGGAAAAACCCACCAAGTTATGTTCTAGGATTGCAAGGTTTTTTTTTTTATTTAGTGTTTAATTTATCCACCCTTCTCTACTTCAAATTGGTATCAAAGCTTGAAGCTCTAGGTAAGATAAGTTTTGGAGTTTATGTATTGTCTTTTTGCAGGTTGAACGAAAAGAAGGAAACCTAGGTGAAGTATCATGAATACAAGAAGAAGAAAGGTGAAAGAGACTTTGTTAAGAAAAAATAATGGACATGTTGAGGAAAATAGTTCATGGAGACTTGCAGAGTCAAGAGGTACAAAGTAAGAAACAAGAGAAAAAACAAGGGAAAAGTGAGATGAAGAAGGATGAGAAGGTAAAAAAAATTAATATTGAGCAAGAGATAATAGACTTGAGGCAAGCATGGGAACAAATGGAAAAATAATGAGAATGAATGCAAGAAAGAATGGAACTTCAGATTCAACAGTTACTTGAGAGAGCAAACCAAGAACAAGGTTGGCATTTACCAATAAAGAAGAATGTTGCATAGCCTATCAAGAAGATCATTCAAAGGAGAAGGCAAGAGGGGACAGTAGAACTAGACCTTAAAGAATCTTTATTGATGAAGGAAGAGAAAAAGAGATCTGAAATAGAGGAAGAGGTAAGTAATGTAAAGGTAAACAAACCTAGGACTGTTTTGACATTAACAAGAATTGAAGAGTTACCTTGGGAAGTTCAAAATGTAGTTGAGAGGTTTGACTGCAAACAAAAGGATCTATTTTCTGGTTTTCAAACTGGAATAAACATAGCAAAGGAAAGGTCTATTGATTATGTAGACTTCAAGGAGAAAGCAACATGGGATATGGTAGGTTTGGGTGATAAGAGTTGTAGTGTTGATTTTCAATCCATACTTTCTTGGCAAGTATTTCACAAGGGGCTATTGAAAGTTAGATATGATTTTTTTCTTGTAATAGAGGGTAGTGAAACTAATTTTTTGGTAGAGATTGCAAACTCAATTGGTGAGAAACCTAAAGTTAAATTGAAACAAGCCATGGAGGGAGAGCAGGGTGCTACTAAAATGCATGAAATCTATCATGAAGAAAAGAAGCAATCGTAGGTTGGAAATGACAAATGTAGGCAAGGAGGAGATGTTACTATGTTGAGAAGGTCACCAAAAGAGTGTGAGAAGTAGGGTAATCAAGGTTGTTATCTATTTTGTTTCAAGTTCCCAGTAGTTGTTTATATTGCCAAGTTCACTTGCCTATGCCACATGTTCATGAAACCTCAAGTGAAGATGAAGCCACTATGGTACTATTTCAAAGAAGGTCACATGCAAATCAAGAAAGGGATTTCAGACCCGATTCTCAAGTTGCTACCTTCTATTCAAGTGGAGCTTGAATCTTTTCTTTGCCTAGGAGTATGTTGCAGGAGCACCCATGTGATTTTAGTTTGTTATTGTTTTGGTTTTGTTCTCTTTTATGTAATAAGGTTCATTTGGATCATCTTCATGTTTCTAAAGGTCTAGATGAGGTCTTAGGAGGATAGGTGTGGTCAGGTTGTCAAAAATGTAAAACTTGCTATATGTGGTAAAAGTTGTCAATACTGTCAAAAAAAGTTGCAAATTGAGGAATATGAAGAGTCAAAAATTGTAAAAGATGGATTTGAATGGTTGTAACTTAAAAAATGTAGTTGAGAATAGTTGGGAAGTGGTGGATAATGTTTTGTGTGGTCGAGGCAAGGGTTGGAAGTCACAATTTTGAAGTTTAAGCAATAAAATTCCTTTATTTTTTGCAAATCTGAACGTTGCATCACTATTATTTTATGTAGTACAATACTGTACAAAGCTTTCATGATCTATACATGATTGGGTTGATACAGGGTTGAGTTCTATTTCATTCACAATTGGTTTAGTTGATTTTTGTTAAGTTTTATGTAAGTTATGATCAAATTGGTGACTACCACTTCCAGAATTTTTTTTTGTAACTGCCATGTTGCATCACATGGTACAGAATTGATATTCCATATATTGATCTAAGACCAATTAGGATTGAAAGACATATGAATCTACTTTCTAATGCACTTGGTCTCATCAATTTTTTTTGAGTTTGGAGAGAGATATTGCAATTTTGGCAAAAATAGCCAAAAACTATCATAAACCCTAGGCAGGGTAACTAGTGACTTTCAAAATATGATTTCTCATGGTTTCCAAGGGGGAGAATTCAAAATTTTTGTGTGGGAGTCTGAAATGTTGTATATTACCATGCTTCAAAGTTGCAGGGTTCCATATTATGGTTTGCATGTGTTTTGATGATGCCCTAGGTCTGATTTTTTTATGTTTTAGGCTTAATTGGCAGAAGGACAGTCCATCTTTGAAGGATTCCATACAATGTAACCTACCCTAATTTTGAAATATGATGTATAAAGCCCGAATGGGTATCTAGAACTATGTTTACATTTTGGAGATCATGTCTACATTGAAATTTATGGCCAAAAAACTCAATTTGCTGCCCCCATGTTTTAGGCTTTAAAGATTGAAGGCTTGTGAGGAAAAACCCACCAAGTTATGTTCTAGGATTGCAAATCTTGTTTGATTGTGTTAGTTTTGAAGTCAGCCACCTATCTCTGCATCATAACTTCATCTTCTCATGTGTTGAAGGATTTTCATCTACATGTGAGCTACACCTCCAAGGTGATATGTATTTGTGTTTGAATCAATTATCAATTTGTTTTTACCTCTATCCCATAGGGATACACACTCTCTATCTAACAATGGTGTTTGGAAGACTTTAATGTCCTTGCAGGGCTTGATTGAGGCAAGCTCCTCAACACTACAACTCTAAACCACACTAATTGTGATTGTAGGTGACAAGTGTCATATCTGATGGAGTGGAGTTTTAGGGAGCAGTATCAGAGTGTGGATTCTAGATCCCTAAAAAGGCATTTCTTTGACTTGGATGCTAGGGGCAGTGTCCTCCAAGATTGTAAACATAGGAATATCCATGACAGTGGTAATCAACATCAAAAGAAGTCTTGACATCCTGAAGAATAGCCTGCCTTGGACTTGGGTACCCTACACTAGTATCCTCTGCATAAGCCATCACAGAATAGACATTACAATAATCATCAGTGCCAGAAGGAGTCATGAATCCCCTGAAGCAAACACTACATTGGACTTGGGCACTAGCTTCGATGTTCGTGAATATTTCACATCATGTACTTAAAAAAATGGTCAATAACTAATCTTTATCTACTGTCTTGATCTACGAGCATTTGTCATGATTTAAAAGTTTGTTTACTATTTTGTATAATTAGGGTTTTAGCATATTTGAGCATTAAATTCATACATTAACTGATAATTTTTGAGCTTCCACATCATTACAAGTGACATCCAACCTGTACAAGAATCCTCTTGCAAAAGGTGTGATTCAACTCAATGGAAATGTCCTTGAATTTTTGTAGCGAAAGGAGGATCTAACCATAAAACCCCCATTCACTCATTCCCCCTTTTTCCTACAAAACATTTTTGTGAACCTATGATTTATTTCAATTTTTGACCTTGCTAAGTGTTGTACATTAGATTTGTTGGATCTAGGGCATACAACTGAGAGGGGGGGTGAATCAGTTGTATAAAAACTTGCTCTTACTTCTAATACTTGAATCTTCTTTGTTAGTTAACAGCATATCAATTAACCATCCATGAAAGCATAATGCATAAACACAAGAGCAGATAAACATTAACACATTGAACACCAAGATTTTGACGTGGAAAACCCGATTAAGGGAAAAAACTACGGGGTGATTAACCCAAGGATTATTCTCTATTAGAAGAATAAGAAAAATGATTGGCACATGTCAATTAGGGCTCACTGCCTGAGCACACTACTCACAAAGAGGCACACTGCCTACAAGGAGACACACTGTCTACAAAGTGATAAGAATCACAATCTTGAACTGGAGAATGGCATCTCTACCATGTCCGGATCAGTTCCATTTAAGCCCAAAAACCCTTGCTCTACCTTTCGCACTTCTCTTCGCTATACCACACTCATCCCCACAATCCACACCTCAAAATGAATTCTCAAAGACTTATTTATACAAGACATCGACTTAGGAACAATCATCTAAGTCGGCAAACATCACAATAACATTCGCAAGGTGTGTAGAACATCCGATCGACATCCGGTCGGCTTGTTACAGGAAGAACACCAACAACTGGTAGCCATAACATCAAATCCAACTCTAACTTCAATGTGGACCACCAAAATGAACTAGATATGATCCAATGATCATCATAACCTTCCCTGAATCATCAAAAACATTCGCACTTCATCAGCTTACCAGAATTCTTCTCTTCATCATCCGATACTTCAAGAACACAGTCTGTCGCCACTGGCACAATGCAAAAGGTACTTTCAGACCTCAAAATCATACACAACTTGACATGACACATCACAAGGACATCCCAAACACTCCTTCCAATCCGTAGGTTAGGATAATACAATTCCAGACCTCACCAGACCTTTCTGTGATCTTCTATCACCTCTAAACACTTGCTAGAACCGGTTCCACACAGACAGCCACAACTTCTTCAGATCTTCATGCGGACCTTTGAAATCTTAGCTGAAGCATCTCAAGACTCATATCTACAAACCCTTTAATCCGCATCCTCTGGTTCTCAACCTATATAGTACATTTGCCTTATTCTCATCACTTTTCGTCACTGTTCTAGATGGAGACTGATTTCCTCAATAACAACAGCACACAACTCATCCAAACCCTCTTACTAATGCAATATGAGTAAGTTGACATCAATGACAACACTGGTTCACCTCATACTTGCAACAATCTCCCCCTTTCTCATTGATGGCAACATATGATGTGAAAAACCATCAAGACAAGAACTTCTCCTTTCTGTCATAGCTGCCCCTGTCAACAACAACTTTTCACATGTCTTCTCTTCCTTTACTACTCCCCCTTTGATCATCAACCACTTGTTTTTCACATGTCTTCTCTCCCCCTTTGACATCAATGGCAAAGGGCTCATACTTGCAATTCTAATACATCAGAATCATACCAGTTGCTGCCCCTTAGTAGCAGCTCCCCATCATCAATCCGGATCACAAGATATGACTGCGATATCCACCGGACTGATGCACATCAGTGCATCCTAGTTCATCATCGGAGGGGCTATGACCCCTAACTTCTCCCGAAGATATTCGAAAGAGTCCTTGGGAAGAGGTTTAGTAAAGATATCTACAATCTGATCCTTGGAGGGAACATACTCCAATCTGACTTCTTCCTTGTTCACTTGTTCTCTCAAAAAGTGAAACTTGATAGATATGTGCTTAGTCTTAGAATGCAATACCGGATTCTTAGAAATATTAATTGCACTTGAATTATCACAAAAAATTGTGATAGGCTCCTCATATTCAACTTTAATGTCTCTTAGCATCTGCTTCATCCATAAGATTTGAGTGCAACTACCTGCTGCTGCAATGTATTCTGCTTCAGTTGTAGACAGAGCTATTGCATCTTGTTTCTTGCTTAGCCAAGAAACCAATCTCTTCCCCAAAAAGAATGCTCCACCACTGGTGCTCTTCTGGTCATCCACATCTCCTACCCAATCTGCATCTATGTAAGCATGAAGAGAGAAATCCGGATCTCTAGGGTACCATAGACCATACTCAACTGTTCCTTTCAAGTACCTAAAAATTCTTTTGATTGCCATAACATGAGATTCTCTAGGATCAGCCTGGAATCTTGCCACAAGACCAACAGCCTGCATTATATCTGGTCTAGTCTGAGTGAGATACAACAATCCACCAATCATTGATCTATACTTTGTCTGATCTGCCTTTGGAGAGTCATCATCTTTGCTCAACTTACATCAGGTTGCCATAGGAGTGTTCATTGGCTTTGAATCTTCCATACTAAATTTCCTCAACAATTCTTTCACATATTTGGTCTGAGAAATGAAGATCCCTTTTTTTGTTTGAGTAATTTGCAGACCCAAGAAGAAATTCATTTCACCAAGCATAGACATTTCAAACTCACTTTTCATCTGATTTGCAAAAGTTTTGCACATACTATCTCTTCCTCCAAAAATGATATCATCCACAAACACTTCAACAATCAAAACATTTTCATGATCAATTTTGAAATATAAGTTACTGTTAGCAGTACCTTTGCTGAATCCAATCTGCACAAGATGCTTATCCAACCTTTCATACCATGCTCTTGGGGCTTGCTTCAATCCATACAATGCTTTCTTCAACTTGCAGACCATATCATCATTATCAGACAATTGAAATCCATCCGGTTGTTCAATGTAAACTTCTTCTTCCAGATCACCATTTAGGAAGGTAGACTTGACATCCATCTGATATACCTTGAAGTCTTTGAAAGCAGCAAATGCAAGAAATAATCTGACTGCTTCAATTCTTGCCACAGGAGCAAAGGTCTCTTCAAAATCAATTCCTTCTATTTGAGAGTAGCCTTTGCAGACCAATCTAGCTTTGTTTCTGATTACTTCACCAGCTTCATTCAGTTTGTTCCGGAAGACCCATTTGGTTCCAATCACATTCCTGTCTCTAGGTCTGGGAACAAGATCCCAAGTACGATTTTTCTCAATTTGCATCAATTCTTCCTCCATTGCTTTGGTCCAATTTTCATCATTGCAAGCTTCATTTACTATTTCAGGTTCAATCTTTGAAATCAGATAGTATTCATTTGAATCTTGAGCAATTCTTCTTCTTGTTTGTACCCCTTTACTTTTGTCACCTATGATCTGATCTTCAGAGTGATTTAGAGTTACATACCTTGGAACTTTGGGAGTTTCTTGCACTACTAATTCTTGATCAGGCTCATTCAGACAAACTTCTTCTTCCTGATTTACCGGATCAGTCTAGAACTAAATTTTAGAGGAGGAAGGAGCTCCTTGCACCAGAGGATCATTCTAATCATCTTCATCACATTCATAGAACCTTGAGGGCTTCTCAATTCCTTCATCAACTTTTACATTAGTACTTTCTATCATCTTCCTCAGTCTCTTATTGTAACACCAGTATGCTTTGCTTTGAGTGGAGTAACCCAAGAAAATTCCTTCATCACTTCTAGTATCAAACTTTCCTAGGTCTTCATCTCTTTTAATATAACACTTGCTACCAAATACTCTGAAATATCTCACAGTAGGAGTGATGCCAAACCAAAGTTCATAGGGGGTCTTACCGGTATTATTTCTGATTTGAACTCGGTTGAGAGTGTAGACTGCAGTGCTGATAGCTTCTTTCCAAAACATCTGAGGAACATTTGCTTCCAACATCATTGTCCTGGTAGCTTTTGGATGGTTCGGTTCTTTCTCTCAACTACTCCATTCTTCTGTGGAGTCCTAGGAGTAGACAACTATCTCCTTATACCCTGTTTCTCACAAAAGTCAATGAACTCACCAAATGTAAATTCACCACCTCTATCAGACCTTAGACACTTCAGTTTTAATCTAGTTTGATTCTCTACCATAGCTTTGAAGATTTTGAACTTCTCAAGGGCTTCTGATTTCTCCTTTAGGAAGGTAAACAACATCATCCGGGAATGGTCATCAATTAGCAACATGAAATATCTATCACCTTGCAGACTCTTGATTCTTGTCGGACCACAAAGATCAGTATGTACTAATTCCAACAATCCGGTAGAGGACTGATCTTTGCTTTTGAAAGAGACTCTGCTCTGTTTACCTAGCTGACATTCTTTGTACAAACTATTTGTAGGTTTCACCAATTTTGGAAGATCTCTTATAGCCTAAATATTGCTTATCTTGATGATGTTATCAAAATTTACATGACACATTCTTCTATGCCATAACCAACTCTGATCAACTTGAACAAATAGACAACTTTTATTTGAACCAACCAGATGAAAGATATTACCTTTTGTTTGAGCACCGGATGCAATTTCAGTTCTAGAGCTTGTAAAGATTCTGCATTTTCCATTCTTGAACCGGAGATCATAGCCTTTGTCCACTAACTGACCAACACTGAGAAGATTGTGCTTCAGTCCTTCAACATATAGTACATTACCTTTTTTGCTCTTTCCATCAAAGGAAATAGTTCCCCTACCTCTGATTCTGCCAGCAGAATTGTCACCAAACTTTACCATTCCTCCTTCATACCTTTCCAAATCTAAGAACTTATTCTTGTCACCAGTCATATGGTGAGAGCATCCACTGTCAATAACCCAATCATCCTTTTCTTCTACTTGAGAAGCCAAAGCTCTTTCCACAACCTTGTGATTGACAGATTCAGAGGATATTGAATCTTCTTCCTTGATGGCAATAAACACCCATTCATTTCTGGATTTACTTCCTAGTTCTGATTCATCATCTATTACTCCTTCATTGTCATTTTCTTTATGAACATAATAGCAGTTCTTTTGAAACCTTTGTTTGTCAGTATTAGACCTTGCAAGTCTTTCCGGACATCTTGAAGCAAAATGACCAATCTTATTGCAGTTGAAACACTTAAAGGGTAGTTTTCCTTCATACTTACCGGATCCTCTTGGCAGTCTCTTTGCAATGAGGGCTTCAAGTTGAGCTATTTCTGCTTCCTCTTCTTCCATGTCTCTTCTTGCTTGATCATACCATGACATCTTCCTTGAAGAGTTTTCTCCCAGATCAAATCTTTGTTTGCCTTTCACATAGGTACTGGCTTTGAAAGCAAATTTAGTCTTGGGTGGCTCATCTCCAAACTCGGTCATTTCAAATGCAGCTAGTTTGCCAGCCAATTATTCTCTTGTGACAGTTGTGTGGGCTCTGAATTCATCAATGGCAGCAACCTTGATTTTGTAGGCAGCAGGAAGGGATCTGAGAATTTTGCAAACAATCTCATTTTCATCCAGAGTTCCACCAGCATTTCTAATTCCACATACCAGCTCATTCACTCTTGGCATAAAGGTAGTGATGTTTTCATCTTCTCTCATCTTCAATCTTTCAAATTTCCCTTTCAGACTTTGCAACCTTGCACTTTTGACAAACTCATCTCCTTCATACAGAAGTTCCAGTTTAGTCAAGATCTCATATGCAGTTGCTAGGTCGATAACATTTGAGAGATCTAAGTCATTCAATGCACTTAGAAGAGCTTCCTTGGTTCGCAGATTGTTTTCAGCATCTGTGATTTCATTTAGATTTGTTAGACCACCCTGTGGAGGTACATATGGTTTTGAGACCATGCCTAAGTATGCTTTTCCCATACACTCCAAGTGACATTTCATGCGACCTTTCTAGATAGTCAAGTTGATTCCATCGAACTTCGGACTATCCTTCTTGTATGACAACATCCTAGATCTCCTCAAGCGGTTAAGCTCCTTTCAGAGGAACTTGGCTCTGATACCAATTGTTGGATCTAGGACATACAACTGAGAGGGGGGGTGAATCAATTGTATATAAACTTGCTCTTACTTCTAATACTTGAATCTTCTTTGTTAGTTAATAGCATATCAATTAACCATCCATGAAAGCATAATGCATAAACACAAGAGTAGATAAACATCAACACATTGAACACCAAGATTTTGATGTGGAAAACCCAGTTAAGGGAAAAAACCATGGGGTGATTAACCTAAGGATTATTCTCTGTTAGAAGAATAAGAAAAATGATTGGCACATGCCAATTAGGGCTCACTGCCCAAGCACATTGCTCACAAAGAGGCACACTACCTACAAGGAGACACACTGTCTACAAAGTGATAAGAATCACAATCTTGAACTAGAGAATGACATCTCTACCATGTCTGGATCAGTTCCATTTAAGCCCAAAAACCCTTGCTCTGCCTTTCGCACTTCTCTTCACTATACCACACTCATCCCCACAATCCACACCTCAAAATGAATTCTCAAACACTTATTTATACAAGACATCGACTTAAAAACAATCATCTAAGTCAGCAAACATCACAATAACATTCGCAAGGTGTGTAGAACATCCGGTCGACATCTGGTCGGCCTGTTACAGGAAGAACACCAACAACTGGTAGCCATAACATCAAATCCAACTCTAACTTCAATTCAGACCGCCGGCATGAACTAGATATGATCCAATGATCATCATAACCTTCCCTAAATCATCAAAAACATCCGCACTTCATCAGCTTACTGGAATTCTTCTCTTCATCATCCGGTACTTCAAGAACACAGTTTGTCGCCACTGTCACAATGCAAAAGGTACTTCTAGACCTCAAAATCATACACAACTAGAGATGACACATCACAAGGACATCCCAAACACTCCTTCCAATCCACAGATTAGGATAATACAATTCTGGACCTCACCGGACCTTTCTGTGATCGTCTGTCACCTCTGAACACTTACCGGAACTAGTTCCACACAGACAGCCACAACTTCTTCAGATCTTCATACGGACCTCTGAAATCTTAGCTGAAGCATCTCAAGACTCGTATCTACAAACCCTTTAATCCGCATCCTCTGGTTCTCAACCTATATAGTACATTTGCCTCATTCTCATCACTGTTCTTCACTGTTCCAGATGGAGACTGATTTCCTCAATAACAATAGCACACAACTCATCCAAACCTTCTTACTAATGCAATATGAGTAAGCTGACATCAATGACAACATTGGTTCACCTCATACTTGGAACAAGATTTACATTCATTCATTTAATTTTCATCTTATTGTATTTGAAAATTTAAAAAAAAATTCAAAATTTAAAAAAATTAAAAAACAATTGGCATTTTTAGCTTGCATTTGGACCATAATTCAATTGGATTTCATTTAATTTCTAATATTTACATTAGATATTATGTAAATTACATAAATTCATCTTGTTATAATCATTAGCATCGCGTTTTCATGCTTAATTTGCTTGAAATTGGGTATTTTTCATAAAACCTAGTCTATGCATTAGCTAGGGTTTGTAGTTAAAATCTGGTTTAAGATTTTACTACTCTTTTTAACACTATTTTATGACTGATTTCTAATTTTAGTGTTCCATTATAGTGTCTTTTTACAAAATATTCATGCCTTAGTTTCACAATTTGGGTTTAAAAACCTTGCATTTTCACTAAATTTTGCCTTGTCATCTATTGGGATTTGCATTATAGGTGTGTTGTGGATATTGCTGCATTATTGGATTGATATTGATCTTATTATTCACTGCCCCTCATAAATTTCTTCAGAACACTTCTTCTTTTAGGCATTTGCATTGAAAAAGTGAAAAATCATCTTTTTAGATCTAAAACATATCTTGTTCCTTAGGATTGTTTTTTTAGTTTGTGCACTAAGTGTTGTATGCAAGTCTTATAACACACTTCCCTAATAGAAACATCCTATAAGGAGAAGTGATGCAGAGTGGCACAAGGGAAGCAATAAGGTTACTCTTCTCTCTGCCCACTCACTCACTTCACTACCTCTACCAACCTTGGGTCACACACCAATGGAAAATGAAGGATTTGTGGTCTAGGCTATCACCCACTGTCAAGGCTTCTTCCACACCTCAAGATAGGTCTGCAAACACCTTCCACATAGTTGGTTTGATCACCAACTTCTCACAACTCTCCAACCTTCACTTGGCCTAGTGAGGCTACTAGCCCTCCTAATCCGGTTTTCACAACATAACTTGACAAAACCCTAAATGACTAGGTAATCAAATGGTGGACTTGAATACCCTTTAGGGGACTCTAACAAACTTCCAAACCTCCAGCCCCAACTCTACTCCAGCAACTCAAAACACCCACTAGGTCTCTAGGCCTAATTGATCAATTTAGGGCTAGGTTACAAAGCAAATGGTCTAAGTTGGGTTCATAAACCTAGGATAGGAACTTGGAACACTTCCTCAACCTACAAACATCTCACAAACCACCAGGCATTCATTCACCTATCATATTTTATCATTTACAACACTAAATAGCACATTTCTGGTCAAATACATAGAGATATTTGACCTAGGGCATCACTCCAAAAATCAAGGACTATCTTTCCCAGCCAAAAGCTTTTGAAATCAAGTAATATACAACCCTAGTCTACATTTCACGAAGTGGCATGAGATGTCACCGGTTGGAATGCATTCTAGGGCAGGTTTTGTATGACAAACCCAAGATATCAGGGTTTTAGACCAGTTTGGAAACAAAATGCAATATCTTCCTCCTACGATCACTTCAAGACCTCAAACTTGATGAATTCGAACCCTGACTCAATCTAGTTTTAGAAAAATCACATTGATCCAATTGGCCAATCCATACAAGCTGTATAGCAGCAGGAAATCTTGGAAAAATAGTTAGTTTTCTTGAATTTTGTGCCCAAAACACCGTACAGAATCTTCTCTTTCATACTGGAGCAAGATGTCCACCATATCAACCCATCCAACTCGGTATGCAACTTGCAAAAATAGTTGTAACCATCTAAAGTGGGTTGGGACTGACCAAATATGTTATGCCATATTGACAACTATGGCATTTTGTATTAACACAAGGATGTCGATTGGTTTAGCATGGCCAATGGAATCTAAACATCCACCATACTCCCTAAAACATGACAAAACATCAAGACTACCAAGTAGACTCAAAAAACCATCATTAGACCTTCTAGGCCTAAGTGACACAATTAGGGTCCAAATGGACTAAGAAGGATTTGAGGTTTATATGGTCACCCCAAACCTCTTGACCATACAAAATGGACCTTACAACCATGACTAAAAAGCCTTATTACGACACACACTGAACAAAAACCATAACTTATCAAAAATGCTATCAAAATGCTTCAAATTGCTTTTAGGTGCCCTGCACCATACACCTACTGTCAAACAGAACTCAAGTCTCTTGAGTTGGGAATGTTATCAAATGTCAAACTTGCCTTCTCAATGGCTGCTCTACTCATCCAAGTTGCATCTTCCTGAGGCTTATTGAGCCACTTCACCAAGTACTCATAATAGGTGTGCCTCCTAGTCTGTTTTGCAATCCATTGATCCAAAATGCATTCAATCTAATCAGGAGATGAAGGAATCAGGTCCTAAAGTGTTTGATCAGTTTGTTCCTCTTCCCTAGTTATCTGAGGATCAGATCCCTTATAGGAATAAAGGTCTGATACATTGAAGATTGGTGACAAGGCAATGCCATCTGGTAGCCTGACTTTGTAGGCATTTTGTCCACATTTCTTTAGCACTTCACAAGGCCCAATCTTCTTCATAATCAACTTGGTGTATTTACCTGCAGGGAGTCTCTCCTTTTTAAGGTGTACCAGGACCAAATCCCCTTAAACTGTAGATCCCTTCTCTTTCTATCAGCAAACTGTTTGTACTTTGCAGAGGTAGACTGTAATTTCTATTTTACTTGCTCATGGATATCTCTCATCACTTGGACAAAGTCTTCAGCCAATGCACTGCTCTTCTCTAGTCCTCTAACCTCTCTGAGTTCCAAAATACCCCTTGGGTGAGTGCCATAAACTATTTGAAAAGGTGACAGGCTGGTACTCCTGTTCACAGTGTCATTGTAGGAGTATTCTGCCTGAGCCAAAACTGAATCCCAACTAGCACCTTGCTCCTTAGTGAGGCACCTTAGGAGGTTGCCAAGTGACCTATTAATCACCTTAGTCTAACCATCAGATTGAGGATGATAGGCTGATGATAATGACAAGTTTGCACCTAGCCTCTTCCAAAGTGTCCTCCAGAAGTGTCCTATGAACTTGGGGTCTCTATCAGAGATTATTGACAAAAGTAAACCATGTAATCTAACTATTTCCTTGAAGAAAAGACCAGCTATATGTGAGGCATCATGTGTGGTTTTACATGGGATGAAATGGGCCATTTTGGAGAACCTATCAACAACCACAAAGATGCTATCATGTCCATTCTTGGTCCTAGGCAAACCAAGTACAAAATCCATGCTTATGGAATCCCAAGGCTTTGAAGGGATAGGTAGTGGAGTGTATAGACCTGCATTTGATGTATGTCCCTTGGCTCTTTGGCAAATTTGACAAGTTTCTACAAACTTTCTTACATCAGTTGGCAACTTTGGCCAATAGTAGTTTCTTCTAACCAAGTCTAGGGTCTTATCAATGCCAAAGTGGCCTGCCATGCTGCCACAATGCTTCTCCTAAATAATATTCTCTCTAACAGACCCTCTTGGAATACACAACAGGCCACCTTTGAAAAGAAATCCATCTTGTATCAGAAAATCACAAAAATTAGTGTTATACTTGTCTATCATGGCTTTGCAAACTTGGTAAGGTTCCTCAAAGTCTTCATCTTCTGCATACTGATCTTTAATTGCATGTATACCTGTACTTTCCAACTGAATGGTTTGAACAACAAGATTCCTCCTACTTAAGGCATCGACTACCTTATTGATCACTCCCTTTTTGTGTTTAATTGAGAAAGTGTATGCTTGGATGTGCTCCATCCACTTGATATGTCTGTGGTTTAACTTCTGCTACCTATTCAAGAAGCTCAAAGCATGGTTATCAGTAAAGACAATAAACTCCTTAGGTAATAAATAGTGTCTCCACTTCCTCAATGATTAGACCATTGCATATAATTCTAGGTCATAGGTAGAATAGTTCTATTTTGCTTCATTTAACTTCTCAGTAAAGAAGGATACAGGCCTCCCATCTTGACTTAGGACTCCCCCAACAGCCCTCTTACTTGCATCACACTCAATAACAAAGGTCTTGTCAAAATCAGGCAGCACTAGTACCGGTTGTTCTAATATTTTTTTCTTTAATAGTTCAAAGGCTTGATTGGCCTCATTTGTCCACACAAACACACACTTCTTGCCCCCTTTTATAGTGTCAACAAGTGGAGCACAAATGGCACTAAACCCTCTAATGAACTTTCTATAAAAACTGCATAAACCATGGAAACTCCTTACCTCAGAGGCTGTAGTAGGTGTGGGCCAATTAAGAATGGCTTCCACCTTGCTTCGATCCATCTTAAGGCTGCCCTTAGAGATGACAAACTCCAAGAATGTCAATTCTTCTTGTAGGAAGACACATTTGTCAAGGTTAATTCTCAACTTCTCCTCTTGAAGCCTTCTAATCACTTGATGGATATGTCTTATGTGATCTTCCTTGCTGTCACTAAAAACCAATATATCATCCAAATATACAACAATGAACTTGTTTAGGAAAGGTTTTAGCACCTCATTCATCAACCTCATGAAGGTACTTGGTGCATTTGATAAGCCAAAAGGCATCACAACCCATTCAAATAGCCCTTCATTGGTTTTGAAGGCCATTTTCCACTCATCCCCTTCCCTTATCCTAATTTGGTGATAACCACTTTTCAAATCCATCTTGGTAAAATATTTAGCCCTACCCAAGCAATCCATTAAATCTTTTATCCTAAGCATTGGAAATTTATACCTGATAGTAATCTTGTTGATGGCCCTGGAATCAATGCATAGTCTCCATGTGCCTTCCTTCTTGTGTGCAAGTACTACAGGTACTGTACATGGACTAATACTCCTCCTTATAAGCCCTTTATCCAACAAGTCTTGGATTTGTCTTGCCACTTTTACATTTTACTCTAGGGTCAACTTGTAGGCTGCTTGGTTTAGTAGAGTGGATCCAGGGATGAGATCAATGCAATGACTAATCTTCGTCTTTGGTGGAAGGGCATCCTTACTTTCATCAGCTATCACATCATGAAACTTCTCCTATAGTTCCTCCACTTCTTTTGGTCCAATCCTCCTAAGAGGCTACTGCACTTTGGTCTTCTTAGGATTTGCATCCTTGGACTTGATGACCACTACAAAACATGGCACTTTCTCTTCCTTGAGGTTAGCCAAAAACTCCTTTTCACCTACCAACATGACTGAACTAGAAATGATTTTTTCCTTGCAGTCATCAATCAAAGGTGTCATTGTGAAATTTTCACCATTTTTAGACAAATGAATCAAATTTTGCTTACCATCATGTTGGGCACTTGTATCATGTTGCCAAGGTCTTCCAAGAAGAAGGTGGCATGCATCCATATCTACTATCTCACAAACAATCCTATCATGATATTCACCTATCTTAAATTCAACCCAACATTGTTCTTTCACCACAATTTGTTGATCCTTGGTTAGCCAAAAGACTCTATAGGGGTTAGGATGAGGTATCCTTCGCAATCCTAACGTATTCAGCATTTCATTAGAAGCTAAATTCTCAGAAGAACCTAAGTCAACTATTACCTTGCAGACTTTCCCTTTCACCTTGCAAGTGGTTCTAAATAAATTGTTCCTTGGGGTTTCTCTTTGGTGGCAGGCATGATGAGAGACCGGTTGAACATAATGCATTCTCCACTCTCTGGTGCTATAGACTTGGAAGAGGCAGTTTGGTAAGATGTGGTGCTTTGACAGCCATCTTCTTGAAGGAGCTGCACCCTTTTGTCTTTCTGATTGGCAGAATTGTTTCCCATCTTCTCCGAGCACCTAAAGGACTGATGTCCTATCTGATTGCAGGAAAAGCACCTTCCTGTGAACATATTAGAACCCCTGCCTCCACTTCTTCCTCTACCATTAGCTCTCCCTCTAAACTGACCCTTATCAGCACTATTTCTATTAGCCTGCACTTGACTGCCCTCTTGTGATCTACCATCTTGGGGTCTTGGAAAATTGTCTCTATTCTGAAATCTGCCTCTGCCTCTAAAATTTAGATTGCCTCTGCCCCTACTGCTTGAATCACCTCTTCTTCTCTATTTGTCATCAATCCTCAATGCCATTTGAAAACACTTATGGACTGTCTCAGGGTTAAAGAGACTTAATTCATCTTGAATGGAGAACTTAAGACCATTAAGATACCTTGCAAGCTTTTGTTTTTCATTCTCAAGCATCTTGGCTTTTAAGGACATCTTGTGAAACTCCTCGGTGTATGTACTCACATCCATGTCCTTCTGTCTTAGGTTTTGCAACTTTTTGTGCAAGTTGACTTCATAGTCTTCAGGAACAAATTGCTTCTTGATTTCAAGCACCATCTTCCTCCATGTAGTGATAGGGTTCCTATCATCTTCTATCCTCTCATTTTGAATGAAGTTCCACCAACTCAAGGCTAGCCCTTTCATTCTAGACTTGGCAATCCTTACCTTCTAATTTTCTGCCACTTCTTCACATTCAAAATAGTTCTCCATTGCCTCTATCCAATCAAGGCACTCCTCTAGATTCATCTTACCAGGAAACATAGGTAAATCCACCTTACTGTCCTTCCTACTCAACTTTCCAAGTGCATCTAGGAATTATTTTTCTGACATGCCTCCTTGTGGCTCTTCCATGGGCACTCCTTTTTCTTCATCTTGATCCTCTTCATTTGAATCTAAGATGACCTCTGGTTTCTTCTTCTTATCGTTATCCTTCTTCAACTTCTCTATCTCAGCCTCCATCCTTTTGTGCTTGGCTGCTTGCTCTCTCGCTATTTTTGCCAATTCAGCATTAGTAACCCTTTGAGGAACTTCCTCCTCTTCTTCTCTATCTCCCATCTCTTTGATGGCTCTGATACCACCTAATGCAGAGTGGCACAAGGGAAGCAATAAGGTTACTCTTCTCTCTGCCCACTCACTCATTTCACTACCTCTTCCAACCCTGGGTCACACACCAATGGCAAATGAAGGATTTGTAGTCTAGGCTATCACCCACTGTCAAGGCTTCTTCCACACCTCAAGATAGGTCTGCAAACACCTTCCACATAGTTGGTTTGATCCCCAACTTCTCACAATTCTCCAACCTTCACTTGGCCTAGTGAGGCTACTAGCCCTCCTAATCCGGTTTTCACAACATAACCTAACAAAACCCTAAATGACCAAGCAAAAAAATGGTGGACTTGAATACCCTTTAGGGGACTCTAACAAACTTCCAAACGTCCAGCCCCACCTCTACTCCAGCAACTCAAAACACCCACTAGGTCTCTAGGCCAAATTGATCAATTTAGGGCTAGGTTACAAAGCAAATGGTCTAAGTTGGGTTCATAAACCTAGAACAGGAACTTGGAACACTTCCTCAACCTACAAACATCTCACAAACCACTAGGCATTCATTCACCTATCATATTTAATCATTTACAACACTAAATAGCACATTTCTGGTCGAATACATAGAGATATTTGACCTAGGGCATCACTCCAAAAATCAAGGACTGTCTTTCCTGGCCAAAAGCTTTTGAAATCAAGTAATATACAACCCTAGCCTACATTTCATGAAGTGGCATGAGATTTCACTGGTTGGAATGCATTCTAGGGTAGGTTTTGTATGATAAACCCTAGAAATAAGGGTTTTAGACCAGTTTGGAAACAAAATACAATATCTTCCTCCTACGATCACTTCAAGACCTTAAACTTGATGCATTTGAACCCTGACTCAATCTATTTTTAGAAAAATCACATTGATCCAATTGGCCAATCCGTATAGGCCATACAACAACAGGAAATCTTGGAAAAATAGTCAGTTTTCTTGAATTTTGTGCCCAAAACACCGTACAGAATCTTCTCTTTCGTACTGGAGGAAGATGTCCACCATATCAACCCATCCAAGTTGGTATGCAACTTGCAAAAATAGTTGCAACCATCTAAAGTGGGTTGGGACCGACCAAATATGTTATGCCATATTGATAACTATGGCATTTTGTATTAACACAAGGATGTCGATTGGTTTAGCATGGCCAATGGAACCTAAACATCCACCATACTCCCTAGAACATGACAAAACATCAAGACTACCAACTAGACTCAAAAAACCATCATTAGACCTTCTAGGCCTAAGTGACACAATTAGGGTCCAAATGGACTAAGAAGGATTTGAGGTTTATATGGTCACCCCAAACCTCTTGACCATACAAAATGGACCTTACAACCATGGCTAAAAATCCTTATTACAACACACATTGAACAAAAACCATAACTTATAAAAAATGCTATCAAAATGCTTCAAATTGCTTTTAGGTGCCCTACACCAAGAAGCAATAGATTAATGGCTTCTAGTGCTCATGAAAGCAACGATATTCCTATTTCTGGAAATCCATTGAACACATTCTTTACAAAAGGAGAGACACAAATTTTGCAAGATATCATGCCTCCTACAACTACAATGGAAGAAAAAATATTTCATGATGTTGAGGACCCTATTGATGTGGTAACACATGTACCTAATGAGAAAATAAATAAACTTCACAAGGAACTAGCCGATTATCAAGCATTTATGGAAAATGAAAGGATAGTAGACAAAGCTATACTTTAAATTAATACATAAGAGAGTTCATAAAAGAAGGACAAGATGATGTTAATGTAATTCAAGGAATAATGCATAGAGTTCATCATAATATTATGTCGGTGACTGAATGTGCAAATATTATTAATAACATGTCATCACCATTTCATACGCAAGTATCGGCACCTATACCAATTACTAGAATGTCTACATTTAGATCAACAATTTTAACTACTAATTCAAATGATTGTAGTAATGCTACCACTAGTATTAGTGTATCTAATGGAACTAATTCAAAAAATTACAAAGCTGTGGGATTCAACTATCAAAATTTAGCACCTAAGGTGACTTCTTTTATGAATACTTATTCTCAACCACCTATTATTACCTCTAACAATCAATCTCATCAAAATTTCAT
Source organism: Cunninghamia lanceolata (assembly GCA_027924645.1). Classification (NCBI taxonomy): domain Eukaryota; kingdom Viridiplantae; phylum Streptophyta; class Pinopsida; order Cupressales; family Cupressaceae; genus Cunninghamia; species Cunninghamia lanceolata. The sequence goes on along the minus strand of BSBN01000809.1, from coordinate 29,413,563 downwards.
GACCATAGCTTCTAATTCCCAAATCACATCTCCTAACGATGCCCTTTTAAACCGTCTTTTGCGAGGAATGACCTCTTTACAACCAAAGGTGACGATCTTGACTAATTCATCGCAACCTAATATACCAACTTATCATGCTCGTAATCCTCTATCTTATGCAATCTTGAGAACTCTTATGCTTGAGAGGTTTGAAACTCATTGCTCTGAAAAATATGGTGGAAAAGGTGATCCTAATACTCATGTGGAAGCATTCACAACTATGTGTAGTGATTTTTTCTTTGAAGAGGACTAGTTAGAAAAATGTTTCCTGTGATCTCTTAAAGATACTGCTTTAGAATGGTTTTGCTCTTTACCTCTGATCTCAATACACTTTTTTTCATAGCTAGTTGATCAATTCTTACACTTTAGACCTCAATTTTCTTTGATTGACTTAGTTCATTGCAAACAAAGTTTGAATGATAAGTTAACTGAGTTTATCAGTCAGTATCAAGATCTTTATGCACAAATTCAATATTAGATGAAGGATGAAGATGTTCAAAAGGTATTCATTATAAATCTACAAGATAACATCTGTGATAAGATTCTCTTGATGAAGTATAACTCTTTTCAACATTTATGGACCGCCCTTTATGATTACTAACTTTTCTCTAGTTAGTATGAAAACTAAAACTCGTCAGCTCAATTTAGTCAATCCATGGATGGACCTTCACAAAACAACTTTAAGAGGAATAATAAGAGTTTCATCAAGGTTAATGCACAAAATTCAAATAATTTTTCACAAGTGTCCGCTATCACTAATCTAAAGAGGACACCATTTCAGAATCGACAACAACAAAGATGATTCACTCCGTTATCTGACTCCTTACATTCTGTCATGAATCAAGATGTGAGTAAGAACCTCTTGAAGCTTCCTCTAATTAAACCATTGGATCCTACTAGACTGAAAGGACATGACTTTGATGCTAATGCTTTTTGTCATTACCACTGGCAACAAGGGCATGACACTGAACGATGTATGTGTCTTAAACATGAAATACAAGACCTCATTGACTTGAATGTTATATAGGTATCTAGTGTGAATGATAATGGCAATAAGTCAATTGCTCCTCCAAATAAGAATTTATAATTTTTTACTAATCCTTTTCCTAAGCACAATGACAATAAAATGGTAGAACAAAATACAGTAGAAGTAGAAGATTACTATCTTGAGTATGATGAATAATTGGTATGATAGAAGTTGATAAGGAAAAGTTTGATAACTCACCTCGTCCACGAAGAAATGGTATTTATACTGAGGTTCCTCCTCTATTATCCCTTCAAGGATTGGGAGATAACCAAAATTCATTGGAAAGACAAATAGAACAACAAAAACAAGAGATTATGACAAAAGAAAAGATTGATAAAGTGCAAGATAGTCCTTCTCACTATGATAGATGAACTCAAAAAAATAAGAAATCAAAGGATCAAAAAAGAATAAGATGATTATCATCAGTCAGAAATAATGGTGGTTCTCCACCTCACAAGAAACAAAATATTTCAAATTTACAAGGATTTGGAAAACAATCACCACAGGAACAATCTGATCTAAACCATTTGAACTTCACACAAAACTTGATGGAGCATCTTTCTAAGATGCTCGCAAGTCACAAATTCTAGTATGGGCATATCAACATGTAAGTTGTTCTAACCATTTACCTATGTGATGTGTTTCCCCTGTGATGTGTTATGTGTTTGATAGGCCTCCTGGAATGACCCTTGATACTCTTGTAAGGTCAAGGATACTGGGAGACCACCTCTATTGTGAGTATTCTTCTATTTGTATCATCATTCTTCTATCTTTCTCCTCTCCTCTATTTTCATTGTTGTATGTTGTGTCTTAGGGGCATAGCATTGTGGTTGGTGACCTGGGGGTACCCTCCTACGTGACAAACTTAAGGTACTTGTTTCTCCTCTCTTGATTTATTGTTTACCTTCTTCTACTGGTTCTATCTAATCGGCAGATGACAAAAAATAGATAATACTGATACGCACTACATGTCCCTTTAGCGAGTAAGAAAAAATGGACCTAGTCCTACCTGAAGATGGGGTTGATATATATATTTGATGCTTGGCTAGTAGAATCACTCCATGTGATATTTTCATGTTGTCTAATATTTCCTAACAAACTATAACAATATAGCTACTCCATGCACCTTGTTTATCTTGGGTCTCACCTTTGTTGCACTCAGTTCTGAGGTCTCTGTAGTATAGCTACACACTTATAGTTAGGTTCTAAATCCGTAGTATAACCTTGGCTCTTGATGTGATTATGATTATGCATTACTTTATCATGTGATGTGGTTATTATCTTAGAGAAAGATTTCTAATCTCTCTTCTTGTAGGAATTTGTGTTTTTGTGGGAACATTCAGCGATCATAAAGTACATGTCACCTTTGGGGGCATGGGCTTTCTATGAGCTCTTGTTCCCTTGTGTGTTTTCTTTCTACCTTAACATGCTTGATATCAGTACATGATATCAACCACCTTAAGGTGGGGGCAAGCAAAGGTAATCCATCTAATGATTTTAGTACTAATAAAGGATGTTTGTAAGCCCTCTGTAGAGGCAGGATGTTGTATCTCCGTATGAGTGCACATCTTTATTTTACATTGTAATAAGAAATCCCTCTGTAGAGGTGGGATATTGTGCATATCCTTTTATTTTAACCCCTCTACGAAGGCAGGGTTGGCGTATGTCTTGAGCTAGTGCACATCCTTCTTATTTCAAAAGCCCTCCAAGTAGACGGGGTTGGTGTATCCTCCTTTAAGCATGTCTTTGGTGGTTGTTGTGGCATAAGCCCAACTATCAGGTGTCCCTGTAATGTACCTAATATGGTGGGGACTTAGCAATAAACTCCTTCCATCACCTTATTTGGCATGCTATATGGCGCTCATGTTTTCCATGTGTCTTCCACGTCTTTATTCCCAAATATAGTCCAAAGAGCATGGAGAAATGCCCCTCCTATGCTTTGGGGTTTGTATGGCGTGTTTGCTCCCAAGTATAGTCCAAAGACCATAGTGAAATGACCCTCCTATGCTTTGGGATTTGTATGGTGTGTTTGTTCTCAAGTGTAGTCTAAAGTTGTGTGGCAATGAGTCCCTCCTTGCACTTTGAGAGTTGTATTGTGAGTCTTGCATCAAAAACTTTAAAAAATGCATCACGAATATTTTGCATCATGAACTTTAAAAAATGGTCAATAACTAATCTTTGTCTACTATCTTGATTTGTGAGCATTTGTCAAGATTTATTAATTTGTTTACGATTTGTATAATTAGGGTTTTAACCATAGTTCAACATTAAATTCATATATTAATTGATAATTTTTGAACTTCCACATTGTTACAAGTGACACCCAACTTGTCGAAAAATTTATTGCAAAAGGTGTGATTTGAGTCAATTGAAATGTCCTTGAATGTTTGTAGGGAAAGGAGGATCTAACCATAAACCCCCTATTCACTCATTCCCCCTTTTTCCTACAAAACAAATAGATGTCTAGTACAATCGTAAAAATATGTTTAGAGATCAAGATTAGTTGAAGAAGCACACTAATTGTCAAATCACAATTCAAACAGACTATCTGCATGTGAAAATTTGAATTTGAATTTGGGTTGTTGATTGAAGCCACGTTAGAACAAGATCAATGGTTATAAGTGCAAGAAAATCTATTGGGATCATTGGAAATAATTAGAAGTCATTGTGTCTTGCATGCCTGTATTGTCTTCACTCTGTGTTTTGCATGCATGGTACTGTCTTCACTGTGTTTTACGTTTCTGCATTGTGTTTTCTCTAATGTCTACCTAAGACTAGGGGCTAGAAATAGTTCCTCAATCCTTGTGTATGCATTAGCTTTAAGTGCCTGGCATGTTTATTATGTTTTGACTGTACTTTAATGCATATATGGGTCTAGAATTCATGCATACATTAAAGTGGGGGCTAAATGTTATGTTTTAAAATGTCCCCCTAGAACTTTTACCTCCTAAGTTTAGCTCTTGGGTCAGGGCAGGTTTGTTTAGCATCTTGCACGTTCATTTTAACTCCAAGAAGAAAATGGCCTAAAACCCATTTCAAATGGGGCTTGAGGGGCATTGTTGAGCTTAAACATCCCCTAAAATAGGACCTAGGGACTTGGGCACTCATGCCCTAGTTTGCCCTATTTTTGGTAGCTCCCAAATTTGAATGTCAGTTATGTAACCGTTAGAAGTTTCTGTTGCCGATATCTTAAGTTTGAATTATGAAATTTAAAGTGAGAATGCATATATAAGCATGTGAAGGGTTTAGTTTGTAAACTAGAAGATGATTATGAACTTTGGAGAACTTATGATTTTAGAGCATTCAAGATATTCATTATTGTAGAGCAGAATATTATGGTTGTGTTTGTGATTGTAGATTTAGCTTCATCTTCTCATGTGTTAAAGGATTTTCATCTACATGCAAGCTACACCTCCAAGGTGATATATATTTGTGTTTGAATCATTTATCAATTTATTTTTACCTCTATCCCCCAAGGATGCACACTCTCTATCTAACAATGGTGTTTGGAAGACTTAAATGTCATTTTGAGGCCTGATTGAGGCAATCTCCTAAACACCACAACCCCCAACAACACTCCTTGTGATTGTACGTGATAGGTATTGTATCGAATAGGGTGGAGTTTCAAGGAGTAGTATCAGAGTGTGTGGATTCTAAATCCCTGAAGAAAGGCATTGTTTGGACTTGGGCACTAGGGGCAGTGTCCTCTGAGATTGCAAACACAAGAATCTCTGTGACAATGATAATTAGCATTGGAAGAAGTCCTGACATCTCAAAGAGTAGTTTGCCTTAGACTTGGGAACACTACACCAATGTCCTATGCATATCCCATCATAGAACAAATAGGACAATGATCATGAGTGCTGGAAGGAGTCCTGAATCCCCTAAAGAAAACACTGCATTGGACTTGGGTGCTAGCTCCAATGTCCTCAAATATTCTGCATCACAAACATTAAAAATTGGTCATTAACTAATCTTTGTCTACTATCTTGATTTGTGAGCATTTGTTGTCATTTATTAGTTTGTTTACGATTTTGTATAATTAGGGTTTTAAGCATATTTGAGCATTAAATTCATACATTAATTGATAATTTCTGAACTTCCACATTGTTACAAGTGACACCCAACTTGTAGAAGAATCCTATTGCAAAAGGTGTGATTTGAGTCAGTTGAAATGTCCTTGAATGCTTGTAGGGAAAGGATGATCTAACCATAAAACCCCTATTCACTCATTCCCCCTTTTTCCTACAAAAGAAATAGATATTTAGTGCAATTGCAAAAATATATTTAGAGATCAAGATTAGCTGAAGAAGCATACTAATTGTCAAATCATAATTCAACCAGACTGTCTGCGTGTGAAAATCTAAATTTGAATTTGGGTTGTTGATTGAACCCACATCAGAATGAGATCAATGGTTATAAGTGCAAGAAAATCCATTGGGATCATTGGAAAGTCACCATGCAATTAGAAGACACCAATAAGCATGTTTCTACATTTGGAAAGCCACATATCACCTCAATGCACTGTCACAAACCTAGGAGAGACTCACACTGTTACTTCTACACTTGCACTAGACACCAACTTCATTCTTCCTGAGAATAGGTCCCACCAATTGTTATACATAGCATGGCAATAACACAAGGAATATCCCTTTGCATCTTCCCACAACACGCTCCTACGATCAATCAAGGAGCAAATACATAGTCCACAACTCAATAGACAAGACTTTGGGCCCACTAACTAAAGATAAATGTGCATCACACTAGCACATCATCAATAAATCTACCATTTATGAATCATGTGATGCCACAATGACCTTGAACCCATCCTCTTAGGTAGACTTAGGAAATAAATAAGAAAACCAGTTAATTGAGCTCATGGGGGTCGGTGGTGAATGAAGCTAAGGATATTATGCACTTAAGCCTATGGTGACTGTCTATTACAAGTCAATAGAAAATTAAAACACATACCCACAAAGGCTCAAGGGTTTAGGGTTTTATCTTTGCACATTCAATCTTAATTCTTCCAAGAAAATTGTAGAAGGGTCCACCAATTTGTTCAAAGATTTTAATTTCTTATTGTGAGTGTGTTGGGTGGAGTACAACCTCATCACAAACTTATCATGAGGGTATTCAATAATTTTATTTTCACATCATGAATCAACAACTTTCTCTTTTTATGCCTATTCCTAGTGTCCATATGTCCATCTCGTCACATATGACCACTAGTGCTACACAACATGGTCAAGTGAATCCTTGTTCTTCTAGAATGGAACTAGTGTTCTCATTGAACTTGTATTCATGGTGAATGTGGTTACAAAGGAGTTCCTATGTGTTCATAATTTTTTTTGAGATGAGTATGAGAAAATAGAAATCTTTATATGCATGCAGGAAAACCTCTCCCTGCGTACTATGGGTTTTCTTACCATATCTATTTAGGTGGGACCCAAAACCTTAGAAATTCTTTTTTCATTTATCTCTAGTTTAGATCACTTTCATTTGAATTTGGGTCACCCATGGCTCAATATGATGTGAGTGGTCCCTTCTATTGTCTACAAGTGCTTGACATTATCGCATGATGGAGTAGTGCACACAATCCACCACAATGGATTCCATCCTCTCTCTTTGTGTTGTAATTTATCCCTAGACTATTTCTATTTGAACCTCACAAAACCTCTCTGATGTCACATAAACTCCCTATTTAGATATGAAAATTTTTAAGCAAATCAGATTGCATCTAGTGGTCCTTCTTCTATGATTATTTCCCTAAGTCTCCCACACTTAAGTGGTTTATCCTATTCCTACTCCTACCTCTTTAACTAGCATATCAAACCAACCCATGCTAATAGATCCTCCTACTGCCCAATTAGTTTCCTAGTCCCAACTAGTCGCTCCTTTTCCTCCTCCTACCCCTTCAACAACTAGAGGAAAGAAACCAATGCTATGTGCCACTCCACCTCCCCCTTTAATTTCCTAGCCTCTAGTGGTTTCTTGTGTTACTCCTCTTATCCTTCCAATAGATAAAGGAAATAAACCCATGTTGAAAGACCATCCTTCTCCCTTAGATAAGTCTCTAGCTTGTACAAGATGAAACAAAATTGAATGAGAGTGCAAGCATCATTGACATGTTACAGCTAGAGAACATGTTTCTAAATATGACCCTGATCTTAAGCACCTTAATCTAATTCAATTTTCTCCTAATCTAAAATGTTATTCTTAGCCTCAACCTTCTCCTTAGATTGAGCATCTCCCTACCATGATTTATTCCTCTCCTCCCATAGATCTGGATGAACGGAATCCAAAAATGGTTTAGGTTGTTTTTGGTCCTCCCACTAATGATCCCATCATTTCTCTTATCCCAAACTAAAACCCTTTCTCATAGCATCTTGTTCTTCCTAATGTCAATGTCCTTTCTAATCCCACTCTTCCATCATTTGTGCCATTCTAGTGCACCCACCACAAGATCTTTCCTGATGTGCTTCACCCTACCACAATCAACATTGATATTCCTCAACCTTTGCCAAATTACAAGCCCAAGAATTATCCAACCACACCATTCTACAAAACTGAGCATAACCCTCCCTCACCTCCACCACATAGACCCTCTTCATCACTTCTACCTACTATGGATGCTCCTATTAGGATTAAGGTGCCATCAACCTTGTAAATTTTGTGTAATTAATTACTCCTAATATTGTTTGTAAATAACCCATAAGGGATGAAATGTTTCACTAGCAGTGGTCTTGTTTTAGCTACATGTTTATATCTGGCCCTTGATGCTAATTCATCCATGATGGTGGATTGCAATGCCCCTGAAAGCACATTTTATTTATATTTTATCATTGTAAATCTAGATCGTTTGTCATTAGGTCATAGATTTGATGGTTGATATTATGCCAATTTGCTTGCCCTAGAAGGCAACCCCCTTTTATGAGGATATTTGTAGTACATATTCATTCAAATATTTTTGGTCCAATGGGTGTTGAATCAATTGGAAAAAATAGATATTTTATTTCCTTCATTGATGATGTTGGTGTATAACTCCTATAGTTTACACTAACTTAATCATAGTTAGGCAAATTTCCACATGTTCTTTGACTTTGTCTAAGTTGTTGGTCATTTGGGAGATGTGTCATTCTAGTGGACACCTCGCCTCTATTCTCTATGGTAGTTGCATTATTCATATGGTTTGTAAGTTGCCACCTATCCCTATTTTGTGGAGAGTCAGGTATCCAACTTCTCCTCTTTATATCTTCGTATTTCTTAATACATTTGTTTGTTTTCACTTGCAATCTCATGCTTTTTGTATCTCCACAATGCATACAGTTTCTACATGGTATCAGAGCTGGTGTGGTCAATCTCAAGTCAATTTTCTCATTGTTTGAATTGTTTTCATTGATGTCAAGTTTTCATCTCTATGAGATTTAATTTGCATTTGGTTTTTTGTTATCATTTAATGTGTTAATCCTGCAGTTTCATTATGAGTTTGAATCACCCATAGAGGGCATTATTTTAATGCCATAGTAAGGGCATCAATCGACCTATGTTTGTGCAACTAAGAGGAACCTCATCCCTAGATAGACACCTCACAAGGATCTGTGCATATGACAGGAAGTCATTAATGACATCGAATGGTTTTTTGGCATCACTTGGAAGCCTCAAAGGAGGCATTACCCACGCAGGTTGAGCCTGCATTATAGCCAGGCCCTCGATGACCCCTTACTCAGCACAGCCATGCCTCACATAGATGCTGAGTCAGCCTCTTTTGCAACCATTGAAGGCCATCCAAAATCGGCCCACACCCATGCTAGAGACAACAAAAGATACCAGTTGTATGGGGCGATGCACTTGACCCAGTCCACCCTCCACATCACCTAGTCTAGTTTGAATTTGGGCAGGATTATAGGCTTTTGAAATCCATGGAAAACCAACATTTGACTATGAAGGATGTCAATTTGAAACCCATGTTTCTTTGCACTATTCATTCAAAAATTGAGTAATTTGCTAATGTAAGAAACTTAGGGTGTGAGGTTAGCAACGAGATAAAAGGAGAGGGGGGGCAATTTTTTATTGATTAGCCCTTGGTCATGCGCTACCAATGGGGACTAAAATTTTGCCTCTCCACAAGTTTTTTTTCCATTAAAAATTGTATGCAATTTTTTTTCCAACCACATTGAAAATTTTTTATAGAAGGTGCTTTTTTTATGCATGCAAAATTTTTCAAAGGGCCATAACTTTTGTAAAACAACTTGAAATTGAATCATTCTTTTTGCAAAATTCATTCTTTTTCGTCCCTGATCCAACTAACTTGATATCATACTGCAACTATAAAGTACCCAATCAGGCTATTTTAGGGTGACTTAATGCACTTCTTCTATTCATTGCACAATTTGGGGGGGAAACAAACTAAGCGGGTAATTCAATCATAGGTGTAATATGATATCAATGCACTAAAATATACAGTGCCACTTTAAGGGGGTATCAAGGAAGAGTTCTCAAAAACACTCAAACTAAAGTTCCACCTTAAACTTTAAACTGAGCATTAAGGAGTCTAAATTGCACCACTTCAGCACTCAAAAAGGGTAAAAAGGTAATTCAATGGCACCACAAAAATAAAAGTCAATAGATGGGTCCTTAGTTTAGTAGTGGGTGATCACATCTCACCTTTCATTGAATTGTTTATCAAAATTAAGCCATGCAATACTTACAAAATACTAATGGACCAAGTCTATCATGATGTTCTTGGGAAAGAAATTGTAAAATTGGGAAATGGTTTTGTACATAATGTATATTACATTCCTAAATTATTCAAAAATTAACAGTCAATGCATGCACTTACAGATTCTGAAACGATAGTTGAGTTCATAGCTACATCAGCTCTCATTTGAGAATCCAAAGATCAAAAACTTGTTGCAGTAGGCAAGGTTTGTCACTTTGACTCCAACTTCATTTTTTCACATTTCACATCTAGTCAAGAAGACAATCAAGATGCAACTTCAGATCTAAGTGTCAACTCACAGCTCATCTTAGTTGGTTCCATAGAGAAGGATTGATTGAACTCCACTCACATCTTTGTTTGTAAATACACTCAAGAAGTGTCATGTAATTGAAAGTGTAAAGGGAATTGTGAAATTGTACTCACACTGATCTATAAAGTGTAATGGGGGTTGTAGCAATCACAACTTGAATCACATAGATTCTTATCTCATTCATATGTGCACTCAATGCACATCCTTGTCTTCAGTTGTTCAAAATATTCTTGGACCTATATCCTGGTCTTCATCCCTTGATCATTACCAACTTCAATTAGTTTGCTGAATGGCAGAGTTTACAACTTCGACATGCTTTAGGAGTTCTTCATCTACTTCAGAATAGGCATCATCATCTTCTGTGGGGGCTATCTAAGTATTTCTCTTTATTTTCTCTCTTTGGAGGAAATCTTATTCCCACAGGGTTTTCTTTCTTTCTCCACTTTCTGAGAGATGTATTTTGTACATGGATACCTAATCAGGCGCATAGCCATGATCCATCTTTCATAACATCACCTAAGCTATGCTTAAAGGGGGGTGTTGGTGTATAACTCCTATAGTTTACACTAACTTAATCATAGTTAGGCAAATTTCCACATGTTTTTTGACTTTGTCTAAGTTGTTGGTCATTGGGAGATGTGTCATTCCAATGGACACCTCGCTACTATTCTCTAGGGTAGTTGCTCAATTCATATGGTTTGTAAGTCGCCACCTATCTCTGTTTTGTGGAGAATCAGATATCCAACTTCTCCTATTTATATCTTCATATTTGTTAATACATTTGTTCATTTTCACTTGCAATCTCATGTTTGTTGTATCTTCATGATCGTGGTACTTTCTACAGATGATGTCTCAAGGTTTACTTGGATTTATTTTATGTGTCACAAATATGAAGTTTTCACTAAGTTTTAAGGAATTTAAAGCTTTAGTTGAAAAGCAATTAGATTATAAGATAAAGGTTTTGAGATCTGACAATGGAGGGGAATATTGTTCTATGGAATTTGATGAATTATGTAAGCATGTAGGTATTGTTAGATAGAAGACAACTCCATATACACCACAATAGAATGGAGTGGCATAAAGGATGAATTAGACAATAATGGAAGGAGCCAAAGGTATGTTGAGTGAATCAGAGCTAAAAAAATGCTTTTGGGTAGAAGCTGTGTGTACTGAGAACTACTTAGTTAATAGATCTACATGTAAGGCTCTTTATTCAACTCCTTTTGAAATGTGGAAAGGAAAGAAACCTTTTGTTTCACATTTAAGGGTATTTGACTATGAGGATTATGTTCATGTGCCTAAAGAAAAATGAACTAAGTTAGATCAAAAAGTTCAAAAGTGTACTTTCATTTGATATGATCATAATGTAAAAGGTCATAAGCTTTGGAATCCACTAACCCAAAAGATTATCTATTCTAGAGATGTTATTTTCAGGGAACTTAGTGTTATTTTACAACCTCAACAACCAAAGGAAAAAGAAAAAAAAGTTGAAGAGAGTGAATTTTGAATTAGAGCATGAAGATACACCATAGGAAGAACATAATGATGAATTGTGGGTGAAGAAGTAGAAGAAGACTAGAGTGAAAGTTCTAATGAGGAAGAATCTATTGTGACAGAAGAAATTGGTACAGATGAGCATGCAGAAGAACTTGAAGAGTCTATTACTCCACCTCTAAGAAGAGCCACAAAGTAATGAAACCTAGTTGACAGGTATATCCCACTAGATTTATGTTGTGTATTTTCTTTATTGAGTACTGACGATGAGCCTAGATCCTACAGGGAAGCTATTCATGCAGATAATAGCTAGTCTTGGCAGATAACCATGCAGGAGGAGATGATGGCTTTAGACTCTTGTAACACCTGGGATCTTGTTCATTTACCCAAAGGAAGAAAGGCCATAGGTTGGAAGTGGGTCTCTAAGAAGAAGTTTGGAGTAGACAGTTCATTAGTGAAGTACAAGGCTAGACTGGTAGCCAAGAGCTACTCTTAGAGAGAGGGAGTTGATTTTGGTGAAATTTTCTCTCTTGTTGCTAAATTAACTTCTATCAGATTTTTCTTATCCATTGCTATAGATTTTGATTGGAAATTAGAGTAAATGGATGTTAAGACTACATTTTTGCATGGAGATCTTAAGGAATAAACTTACATTAAACAACCTACAGTTTTCGAGGTAAAAGGGAAAGAACATTAGGTTTGCAAACTAAAAAGGTCTCTTTATGGTCTAAAATAATCCCCCAAAATGTGGTACTAGAAATTTAAATCATTCGTGTTAAAATTGGGTTTTGTTAGAAGTGAGGAGGATCACTATGTTTACATTCATTGTAGTGATGATTCTATTCTAGTCATTGCACTGTATGTTGATGATATGTTATTTTTCAGCAATACTAAGGGTATGATTAGTGAGTTGAAAGCCCAACTTTTAGGAGCATTTGAAATGAAGGATCTTGGAGCTACCAGGTATATTTTGGGGATGGAGATCAAAAGGGATAGATGTAACAAAAATCTCTGGTTGTCTCAGAGTAAGTATGTGAATACCATTTTGCAGAGATTTAGTATGCAGGACTATAACCTAGTTAGAGTTCCTTTACCCATTAGTACTAAGCTTTCATTAGATATGTGTCCAAAGAATGAGAATGATTATAGGATATGTCTAGTGTGCCATATATGCTAGCGCTATATCAAGTTTGATGTATGCAATGGTTTGCACTAGACCAAATATTGCCCAAGCAATGGGAGTTTTGAGTAGATTTATGTCTAACCTTGGTAGACAACATTGGAATTACACGAAGACGGTATTAAAATATTTAGCAAGTACTCATTATTGTTTGGTTTATTCAGGTACTTATAGTGTTGATAAAACTTTAGACATATAGGGATTTGTTGATGCAGATTGGGCAGGTGACTTGGTTAGTCGAAGGTCCACCAGTGGTTATGTGTTTACTTTATTTGGCAGAGCAATGAGTTGGATGAGCAAAAGTCATCCCATAGTTGCTCTGTCCACTACTAAAGTAGAGTATATGGTTGCTACCCATGTCTCTAATGAGGTAGTTTGGTTGAGGAGATTGTGTACAGGTACTAGTTTTGATTGTAAGATCATTCAGATTGGTTGTGATAGCCGGAGTGCTATTTGTTTGGCTAAGAATCCCATGTATCATGCTTGGACTAAGCATGTTGATGTACAATATCATTTTGTTTGAGAAATAGTTGCAAATGGATAGATTGAGTTGGAGAATGTAGAAACTTAGGAGAATTTTGTAGATGTTTTGACCAAGCCTGTGAACACAAAGAAAATTGTTTGGTGTAGGGAGGCCATGGGCCTTGCTTCTAGTGCCTAATTATTTTATATTTTTTCTATGGGTATTTACAATGTATGATGTCAAGTGGGAGAATGTTAGGATTAAGGTGCCATCAACCTTGTAAATCCTATGAAATTAATTACTCCTAATATTGTTTGTAAATCACCCATAAGGGATGAAAGGTTTCACCAGTAGAGGTCTTGTTTTAGCTACATGTTTATATCTGGTCCTCGACGCTAATTCATTCATGATGGGGGGTTGCAGCGCCCTCGAAAGTACATTTTATTTATATTTTATCATTGTAAATCTGGATCATTTGTCATTAGGTCATAAATTTGATGGTTGATATTATGTCAGTTTGCTTGCCCTAGAAGGAAACCCCCTTTTATAAGGATATTTGTTGTATGTTTTTTTATCAGAGTTGAGAGTAACAGGCGTCGCTGTATTAAAGATTGAAGAAGGAGAGGAAGTGCATGTATTGTAATCTAATATTTAAAGATAATACAACTTGGAGCCTCTTTTCTTGGTGGAATTTTTTACCTAAAACAGTTTTCTCCATGTTACATACTATGTTATGTGTTTTGTTCTTAATGCTTTTTATTTGTGTTGTAATCTCCATTGATTCTACATTGTTTGGAGGGTATAAATAAGGTTTAAATTAGATTTCTGTTGTGTTGTTTGCATTATCATTTCTAACATTTGGTATTAGAGCCTAACTAGTTTCGATTCTTGGGTGGTAGTGTGAAGGTTTTTTAGCTGCAGTGGGAGATTTGGTTGTTGTTTGTTTGCAAATCTTGTGTAGATATCATGGCTTCATGCACTATTGTTTATACCTCTCGATTGGACATTGAAAAGTTCAATGGCATGAGGTACAAATTGTGGAAGCTAAAAATGGAGTATTTGCTAGAAGAAAGAAACCAGTGGTTGGTTGTTATGAAAGAGAAGAAACCTGATGATGTTGGTCTTGATGACTGGAAAAGACTGGATAAAAAGGCATGAGGTACATTTGGGCTGTGTCTTGTAGATTCTATCCTACTAAATGTTGCGAGTGAGAAGTCTACACATAGCTTGTGGAAGCGTTTGGGTGAGATCTACCAAGCCAAGAGTATGGTAAATAAGCTTTATTTAAAGAGTAAGTTATTTTCAATCAGTTGCAGAGCATTTGAATTTATTTAATTTGTTATTGAGTCAACTAGCATCTATAGTTTTTGAGGCAAGTGAGGAAGATAAATGTATATTGCTTCTCTATTCTTTGCCTGCATCTTGGGAGAATGTTATTTTTGGCTATCACTACTAACCTCACAGATCCAAAGTTGGATGCTCATGTTTCAGTTATGCTATCACATGAATTAAGGAAGAAAAGTTTAGATAGTTTAGGGGATGCTCTCAGTGTCAGGGAAGGTCTATGGAAAGAGGACCAAAAGGAGATTAGAAGGGGTCTAAAGAAAAGTCTAAGGGCTATTCTAAAGCTCCTGGAAAGAAAAACAGAGTCAAGTGTTGGAATTGCGGTTCAAAGAGAGGACATGTGAAAAAGGAATGTAGAAACCCAAAGAAACAATGGGATTCTGCTACTGATAAGTCTTTGAATGCAGGTGATGCGGTTTCTCTTTCTACATGTAATGTTGTTTCTCATTATCATTGGTTGGTTGACTCGGGATGCTCATACCACATGACCCCACATAAAGAATGGTTTTCCACATATGAAGAGTATGATGGAGGAAATGTGTACCTCGAGGACAACTCTACATATACTATTGTTGGACAAGGGGAGGTAATGTTGTGTTTCAATGATGGGAGAATTAAAACCCTACTTAGTGTTTTACATGTTCCTGGATTGGATAGAAATTTGATTTCTATTTTAAAGTTGAATGATTTGGGAATGCATGTGACATTTGATAAGCATGGTTGTAGATTGGTAAGAGAAAACTTGGTGGTAGTGAAGGGGAAAAGATTGGCAACTCTATTTAAGGTAGAAGCCACTACTATTTGTAATTCCTCTTATGCATTTGAGACTAATACTAAAAATACATGTATGATGTGGCACCATAGATTGGGCCACATAAGTCAGTCTAGTTTAAAGACTATCTTAAATAAAAAATTGTTAGACAGTTTATCCTATTCTGATGATAGTTTTAAATTTTGTGAACATCGTGTGTTTGGAAAGTAGAATAGATCTCCATTTCCTTTATATAGTAATAAATCTAATGATAAATTGGAACTTATTCAGTCAAATTTTTTTGGTCCAATGGATGTTGAATCAATTAGAAAATCTAGATATTTCGTTTCCTTGATTAACGATGTCTCAAGGTTTACCTAAATTTATTTTATGCATCACAAATATGAAGTTTTCACTAAATTTAGGGAATTTAAAGCTATAGTTGAAAAGAAATCAAATTATAAGATAAAGGTTTTGGGATCTGACAATGGAGGGGAATATTGTTTTAAGGAATTTAATGAATTCTGTAAGCATGCATGTATTGTTAGACATAAGACAACTCCATATACACCACAACAAAATGGATTGGCAGAAAAGATGAATCATACAATAATGGAAAGAGCCAGAAGTATGTTAAGTGAATTAGAGTTGAACAAATAATTTTGGGTAGAATTTGTGTGTATTGCAAACTACTTAGTTAACATATCTCCATGCAAGGCTCTTATTTCAACTCCTTTTAAAATGTGTAAAGGAAAGAAACCTTCTGTCTCACATTTGAGGGTATTTGGCTATGAGCCCTATGTTCATGTGCCTAAATAAAAATTAACTATGTTGGATCCAAAAGATGAAAAGTGTACTTTCATTGGATCTGGTGATAATGTAAAAGGTTATAAGCTTTGGAATCCACTAAACAAAAAGATCACCTATTTTAGAGATATTATTTTCAAGGAACTTAGTGTTATTTTATAACCTGAACAACCAAAGGAAAAAAAAAGAAAAGGTGAAGGGAGTGCATTTTGAATTAGAGCATGAAAATGCACCATAGGAAAAACATAATGATGGATTGGGGGGTGAAGAAGAAGAAGAAGACTCGAGTGAAAGTTTTGATGAGGAAGAATCTATTGTGATAGAAGAAGTTGATACAGATGAGCATGCAGAAAAACCTGAAGAGTCTATTACTCCACCTTTGAGAAGATCCACAAGACAATGAAACCCAGTTAATAGGTATAACCCACTAGATTTCCCTTGTGTATTTGTTTTATTGAGTAATGACGATGAGACTAGATCATAAAGGGAATCTTTTCATGCAGATGATAGTGAGTCTTGACAATTAGCCATGTAGGAGTAGATGATGGTTTAAGACTCTTACAATACCTGGGATCTTGTTCATTTTCCCAAAGGAAGAAAGGCCATAGGTTGCAAATGGGTCCTCAAGAAGAAGTTTGGAGTAGATAGTTCATTGGAGAAGTACAAGGCTAGACTAATAGCCAAGGGCTACTCCTAGAGAGAGGGAGTTGATTTTGGTGAAATTTTCTCTTCTGTTACTAAATTAACTTCTATTAGATTTCTCTTATCCATTGCTGCAAATTTTGATAGGGAAATAGAGTAAATGAATGATAAGACTACGTTTTTGCATGGAGATATTGAGGAATTAATTTATATGAAAAAACCTATAGGTTTTGAGGTAAAAGGGAAAGAACATTGGGTTTGCAGATTGAAGAGGTCTCTTTATGGTCTGAAATAGTCCTCCAAAATGTGGTACTAGAAATTTAATTCATTTGTGTTGAAATTGGGTTTTGTTAGAAGTGAGGAGGATCATTGTGTTTACATTTGTTGTATTGATGATTCTATTCTACTCATTGCATTGTATGTTGATGATATGTTATTTTTTAGAAATACTAAGGGTATGATCAATGAGTTGAAAGCCCAACATTTAGGTGCATTTGAAATGAAGGATCTTGGAGCTACCAGATATATTTTGGGGATGGAGATCAAAAGGGATAGAGGTAACAGAAAGATTTTGTTGTCCCAGAGTATGTATGTGAATACCATTTTGAAGAGATTTAGTTTGCAGGATTGTAGCCTAGTTAGATTTCCTTTACCTATTGGTACTAAGATTTCATTAGATATGTGTCCAAAGGATGAGAATATTTAGAGGATATGTCTAATGTGCCATATGCTAGTGATATAGCGAGTTTGATGTATGCAATGGTTTGCACTAGACCAGATATTGCACAAGCAGTGGGTGTTTTGAGCAGATTTATGTCTAACCCTAGTAGACAACATTGGAATTATGCAAAGAAGGTATTTAGATATTTAGTAGGTACTCCTGATTATTGTTTGGTTTATTAAGGTACTAATAGTGCTAATAAAACATTTGACATATAGGGATTTGTTGATGTAGATTGGGTAGGTGACTTGGATAGTCAAAGGTCCACAAGTGGCTATATATTTACTTTATTTGGTGGAGCCGTGAGTTGGATGAAAAAAATTCAACCCATGGTTGCTTTATCCACCAATGAAGTAGAGTATATAGCTACTACCCATGTCTCTACGGAGGTAGTTTGGTTAAGGAGATTATGTACATGTATTGGTTTTGATTATAGGATCATTCAGATTTGTTGCGATAGCCAAAGTGCTTTTTGTTTGGCCAAGAATCCTATGTATCATGCCTAGACTAAGCATGTTGATGTATAATATCACTTTGTTTTAGAAATGGTTACAAATGGATAGATTGAGTGGAAGAAGGTAGAAAATTAGGAGAATGTTGCAGATGTTTTGACCAAGCCTATGAGCAAAGAGAAATTTGTCTAGTGCAGAGAGGCCATGTGCCTTTCTTCTAGTGCCTAATTATTTTTTAGTTTTTCTATGGGTATTTACAATGTATGATGTCAAGTGGGAGAATGTTAGGATTAAGGTACCATCAACCTTGTAAATCCTATGCAATTAATTACTCCTAATATTGTTTGTAAATCACCCATAAGAGATGAAAGGTTTCACTAGCAATGGTCTTGTTTCAGCTACATGTTTATATATGGTCCTTGATGCTAATTCATCCATGATGGGGGGTCACAGGGGGGTTTCCCCCTTGCAATGGGTCTAGAGGGATCATCCCCCTAGCAGGGGATCTAGGGGCCGCATGCCTCGGTAGGGTTTTAGGGGCAACGCTCCTAAAAGCACATTATATTTTTTATTTTATGATTGTAAATCTTGATTGTTCGTCATTAGGTCATAGATCCAATGGTTGATATTTTGTTAGTTTGCTTGCCCTAGAAGGCAACCCCCTTTTATAAGGATATTTGTACTACATTTTTTTTATCAAAGTTGAGAGTAATAGGGGTCGTTGGATTGAAGACTGAAGAAGGAAAGGAAGTTCATGTATTGTAATCTCATATTTGAAGATAATACAACTTGGAGTCTCTTTTCTTGGTGGAGTTTTTTACCCAAAAGGGTTTTCTCCATGTTACATATTGTGTTATGTGTTATGTTCTTAATACTTGTTATTTCTGTGTAGTGGGTTTTATTTTTGTTGAAATCTGCATTGATTCTACATTGTTTAGAGGGCGTAAATAAGGTTTGAATCAGATTTCCATTCTGTGGTTTGCACCTTCATTTCTAACAATTCCTCCTCCACCTATAGCTCTTATAGCTTAAATTATTATTAATATTAGTGAGAAACTATAACTTATGCTATATTTAGATAGTCATTCTGATGCCTCTTCTCTGAACAAGTTCATGTTTGAGTCCTTGATGGATATTCCATCTCTATCATTGATCTTCACAAGATTGTTTACCATTTCTCCAAATGATGCCTAAGACGATGTGATTGTCCTAGTACAACTCTTATTGTGGTTCCTCTATCAACTTTTCGTCATTCCTCCTATGAGCAATATTAGGAACAAGATGATCTAGCGGACTATGACCCATGAGAATAGTACCTCTTTGTCATTTGTGTTCATGTGAAAAAGGTGTTTTACCTAACTAGTTCATATAAGATCCTATTCACACTTAAATACATAAGCTTACTTAGGTTACTTATATTTTTGTATCAAGCCATATAATTGAGATAGTTGTCATGATCTTAGTATGACTTAAGGTTTCAAACCTGTCCTTATAACAAGGTTTATGATTCTACATTGCATCATTCTATAGGCATCTAATAAAAATTATTAGCTTCATAGCATTTCAAATACTTCTCTCTTATGGAAGGTTTTTTTAATTCTAGGCAATTCATGGCTCCTGTCAAGTTTCTCATCAACTCTTACTTGTGTTATGTTGATGTGTAAAATTGCACAGGTTCCAACACCAACATGGGAAGTTTCAGGAATGTGGGACTTGCGACCTGAAACAACCTCCAGATTTTAAAGAAGCTGGCTCTTCTCTATTTTAAATGAGTTTTGGGGAAAAGGATAGAAACTTAACAGGATTATAGAAACACTAAAACAAATCTATCTATAGTGATGCACCTGAATAATAAGTATCTCTCTCAACTTAGTACAGTGAAGCTACCCTTAAGATTCAGTTATGTTAAAGAGCAAATGTTGCATGATTAACATAAACAGATATAATGAATAAATTCAAAGGCTCACAAATAGACAATTCACAATGACATAGAAAATATCAACCAAGGCACAGAACTCTATCTTTCTCATTAATTTCCCAGCAATATAAGAGGCACATATACATGCATAGTTACATTTACTTTCTAAATCAAGAATAACAAACTAAAGGAAAAATGATATTACTGGTCACAGCAAAAAGTCTCAAACTTTCTTCAATCTCTGATAGAAAATATTTCTAGCCAAAAAATTGTCTATCAATCCATCTCATCAATGATTACCAACGTTACATATTTATAGCACAGGATCGGCTCTAGATTGTCTGTACCATTGAATCTCAACAGCCTAACTGAACTAGAGTGAACTGTAAGTTTCTGACCATGTAAAGATCTTTAGGATCTGCAATAGTCACTCCTTCTGCGAGCTCATTAGCTGTTACCAAACAGTCATGGCATAACTCCATCTATTCAGAAAAAGACGCTTGGCAGCTTCTGCACATTTCAAGACAATAAACCCTATAAATAGGTGGCAGCGTCCACATGCATCACTTGAAACTCTTTCATTCTTCAGGAGACACAAGAAACTGACACTTGGCAATCTCTGTAGCACTTAGAAATTGATATGTGTCTTTACATTCGGGAGCGCCTGCCTGTGACATCTGGCGCAATCTGCAGCATTGAGGCTTTAAAACTTATTGAAAATGGGACCCACAACCGTCCGCATCAGATAGCTTTCAAACATAAACATATATAGATATAATGAATAAATTTAAAGGCTCACAAATAGACAATTCACAATGACACAAAAAATATCAACCAAGGCACAGAACTTTATCTTTCTCATTAATTTCCTAGCAATATAAGAGGCATAGATACATGCACAGTTACATTTACTTTCTGAATCAAGAATAACAAACTAAAGGCAAAATGATATTACTGGTCACAGCAAAAAGCCTCAAACTTTCATGAATCTCTAATAGAAAATATCTCTAGCCAAAAATTGTCTATCAATCAATCTCATCGATGATTACCAATGTTACATATTTATAGCACAGGATCAGCTCTAGATTGTCTCCACCATCGAATCTCAATGGCCTAACTGAACTAGAGTGAACTATAAGTTTCTGACCATTTAAAGATCTTTAGGATCTGCAACAGTCACTCCTTCTACGTGCTCATTAGCTGTTACCAAATAGTCATGGCATAACTCAATCTATTCAGAAAAAGATGCCTGGCGGCTTCTGCACATTTCAAGACAACAAACCCTATAACAGGTGGCAGCATTTGCATGCATCACTTGAAACTCTTTCATTCTTCGGGAGACACAGGAAATTGACACTTGGCAATCTCTGCAACACTTAGAAATTAATACGTGTCTTTACATTCGGGAGGGCCCGCCTGTGACATCTGGCACAATCCACAGCATTGAGGCTTTAAAACTTACTGAAAATGGGACCCACAACCCTCCACATCATATAGCTTTCAAAAAGGAAAACAGGGACAGGTGGCACCTTCCACCACAACTATGAACTTGGTACGTGGCTCCTTCCGCGCTCTTTTTGAAACATTAGGAACTCTCCTGAAACTCATGCAGATGCGGACACTTGGTGCTTCCTGCCTCACTTAAGAAACATTCATAAATCACTTTTGAGACTTACACAGATACTGACACTTGGCGCTTTCTGCCTCACTTAAGCTCTATACTAGGGCCCGCCTCCATCTTTCTCTAACATTGAAACATATAGGAACCATAATGTGGAGTTTGACACATGTCAAGCTCCACAGCAGTGCAAAGGACACATGGTGCATTCCGCAGCACTTGCAGAAAATTTGAAACTCAAATGATTATTGACACTTGGTGAGTTCCATGGCTAGTAACTTTAGACACTATTGAAATACCTTCCACCACACGGCACGATCCGCATTAAAGTTATAGCATAGAAACAAAAGTGTAGCTTGAACTGAGGCTCGACACTTGGCAAGTTCTGCACTACTCTGAGACTTTAGCAAAATGAAACTCTTGTGGAAACCCCTGCGGATGTTGTGAAAACCCCTCGCAGAAACTCAGAACAGGAACATTTGCAGAGGTGAAACTGAAAACCATGAGGCAAAACTGAAAATTGCTATATCCCGCTGATGCGCTGCAACTGAAACAAAATGTAGAGTATTTAACTCTATAGTTCTTGGTGACCCCGAGGACTTTTGAGCCTGCTCAAAAAGAATCCAAAAATGTGGCAAAAGAATGCGTAACAAAATACAACAAGAATCACAGATTCTGCAAAGTTGCCTAATAAATAGACCATTCAGAGTTAGAAAGTCCCTGCTTATTGTGCAGATCTTGGAAAGCAAAATCAAGGTTAATAATGTCCTTATGCGAAAACTTCTGCAAAACTTGAACCGTGGCCTTCAATTGGAATTCAAGTTGGGCCATTGGGACCAATACAACTTCTACCTCCTGTACTGATGAAGAATTTGTTAAACCTTGAAAAACTGATTGATCATTTTGCTTTGTCAACAACAGAGTCTTAATATCATCTATCATCATAACAGTGCTATCATCTGGAAAAGGTGAGGGAAGACCCAGCTGCACCAAACCTTCAATGTGTCTCTTCATGTCTTTGACTCCCTCTTTGACAACATCTAGGTGTTCCTGGCAATTTGTAGCAGCTGCATTACAACTGAGAACTTCATTGACCCTTTTTGTGGCTACCATCATGTCATTGATTCCTACTGATGACAGTGTTTCATCAGTTGTATCATATAGTTTCTTGAGCAACAATTGAGAATCAGAGACTCTTAGGGAAACAATAGATAAAATGGCTTGAATTGAAGTTTCCACTTTCTCACACAATTGCTGGGCATTTAACAGGAATGTCAAGGAGGGTCTAAGCTGAATAATCTCTTTAGATATCCTTTTCCACACTGACACATATAGCTCCTTAACTAGATTTAGAACTCCAGCATTCTATGGTCTATTAGCCAACTCAAGTGTCAACTGTTTTGTCATTTGTTTCTCAGCTTGGAGTTGGACTTGTATTGCAGCGGCAACATTTTGCTCATTTAGCAGCTTCTGCTGAGACTGTGTAGCTTGTTGCATCTTTTCTTGATATCTCTTCTCTAATGTGGCCTTTTCCTGCTTCAAAACATTTACAGTAGCTTTCTCCTGTGCTAGCTCCATCTTTAGAGAAGCATTTTGTGCCATTGTCACTTGACAAATTTGATAGGAAACAGTATTTTGTATTTGTTTGTTGAGATTCTATATTTCTTCATTCTTGGACTTTAACTCTATAGCAAGGTTGTTACTATTTGTCTTCTCTTGAGCGAAATTAGCTTCAATTTTTTGCAACTTCTTTGACACTTTCAAATAATCAGTTACTATAGCAGAAGTAGTTTCATTGAGCAGCTCGACCCTATCTTGTGGTCTGAATAGTGACATGTCCATGGCCACTGCATTCATTGCATAGTCCTGAGGTTGCATCTGCTCGTTCAGCTTCATGACATTTGGGGACAAATGTGTGACAGTCAGCTACTATTGTATAAGGTCAAAGAGAGACCGCATGTGTGGAACTGCTAGGCTCTTATTTTCTTTCTTTCTTTTCTTTTCTAGCCTGGCTTCTCTAGCCTTCTTAGTAGTATCTGCTTGAGCTTGGAAAGTGGAGGGAGAAGCAATATACCCTCCAACAAAGGGGTGACCCTGAGGTAAACTGTAAGGAATTGCCAAATGTTGGCTAGGGGAGATTTGGAGAGGTGCTCTCTTTGGAACAGAGGGGGAAAATAATGGCAATGAGGTGGCCTATGAAGAAATGGCCTAAGGATTAGTAATTGGTGTAAGCGTAGAAATAGGCATAGCAGAGGTGGCAGGGGATACTAATGTGTGGCTAGTTGGGATTGCCACCCCTATAGTAGAAGAAAGAGACTGAGAGGAAAAAGGAGAAGATACACTTACGTAAGGAGCAGCAGATGTGGCTGTTGGTTGCTGCTGTGATGGCTCTACCTCTTCATCTAACTCTGGTGGCAGATTTAGTTTTCTATGCTTCCTTGGCCTTTCCTCTTCTTGCTCCTCTAATTCCTTCTCTGTAACATTTACCACTACTGAAGGTGGTATTGATACAAAACTGGGAGCTCCAGTGGCTGAAACTGATACCACACCCTTTTGTTTCTCTAGAGTACTAAGATATTGGGGCCAATAAGATACAGGGATAGTTGATGAAGCTTGTCCTATTGCTTGCTTTGCATGAGTTGACTTAGCCTCCCCTTCAGACTCCTCACCCTTCTTGTAGATCCTACTTGTATCAGGGCTAGGAACTGGAGAGGGATGCCATTCATCCCAGATAGACTCCCATCTTTCATCTGTGTCTACCTTTCTAAAAGAGTGAGGCAACTCAAAAATTTCATGCGTGTACTTCCAATATGCCTCTATTTTCTCTGGTTTCCATTCTCTATTTTTCAACAAAGCTTTCTTCAATCCAGTCCCCATTCTAATCTTAGGGTCATAGGCCCTTTGTTTAACATAAAAGGTCTCCCATGGCCTGGGACCCTCAAAAGGCAAATCTGTCAATTCCACATATAGGTCAGGGGTATCTTTTTTAGGGTTTCTTCTGTCCTCCCAAAAAGGGTGACCCTCATGCACTATTTTGGCTCCAACCTTGTTGGTTTTAACCCAGGAAGTGATAAGACTATCTAGGTTGTACCTCCATTTGTCTTCAATAATGAGGAAACCCAAGGCAACAAGCTTCCTCAGCAACAGGTGTTCAGCATCCCTAACTTCTAGAGCCATATTCCTTCTGACCCAGGGAATGTCATACATTTTCTTCTTCTTACTTTTTGTGCCATACTCATTGTCGACTACAGACACCTACCGGGTGATCTCTAGGAATGCTAACCTAGGAGTCAAAACATTAGGCAGTAGCATGGGTTCCTCATTGAAACCATGGACCCTAATGATAGTTGTTTGGGCCCCAAAATAGTAGTCACATGAGATTGGGCAATTGGTCACAAAACCCCTGATGCTAGGTGTCAACCTATTTTCTATAGGTTCAGGGCTCAGATGGAAGAATGCAGGGACAACAAAAAGTTCCTAGAACTCATAAGGGTCTGATGCCTCAGATAGCACATGTGTCCATGTAGACACAGGAATTGTTCTATTTTGCCCAAAATATGGGTCATACATACTCAATTGCATATTTGGTGCAAATATATTGTAGTTCTGGTATAACATTAAATGAAAAAGATAAGAAGAATACCTTAACACACCGGTGGCTTTGAAATTGATGAGTTGATCAGCCATTGAATAAGCAATTTGTTCAGCAAAATCCAGTAGGAATTCTTGTGACTTATCTACAATCTTCAATCTGAATAAAATGGCAATTTACCAGTCGTAGACTGTGATATCTTCTTTCATTCCAAAGATAAAAGCCATCATAAATAGTGCCTCTTGACTGGCTTGCATGAATTGTGCCCTTCCTATAGGTAATGTGGGCATCTGTGTATTCTCCTCATCTAACTACAATTCTAAATTGAGAAACCTAAGCTGATTGTTGACATTCGACCACGTCTTTTGCATTTTGGCAATAGTGGGGAATGTGGCCCTTTGATCATGGTATAGGGAAAGCATGTCTCTTATGGCCTTAGGTGAAATTTGTATCATAAAGGAGCCCTGTTGAATGGTGCATGAAGGTGCATGAAACAGTTCCGCCCACATATCAACTAGGTCAGGACATGAATGTACACTTGGGACTATGAACTGTGCCAACCGTAAAGTCAAAATCCTCATCCTGAAAGTTTCAGACTCCCCCTTCTTTGCCTTCTAAATGCATCTCCGGTGTGCTCCTTCTCTGAGAGCCTTGGTAGATTTTTGAAGGGCTAAGTCAAAAACATTATCTACAAAATTTTTAACCTTTTCTGGGTTAACAGAAAGACCCACCTCAGGAACCCTCGTCCTTGGATAGGTTTTCTTAGGCTATGCAGGAGCTGAGGCGTACGATTTGCTGCTTAGAAGTCTATCAATTAATTCATATATCTTGAGTCCCCCTGAAGAAGACTCTGCTTCGGCCATCATTATTTCTATGGGGAGAATGTGAGTGCTTCAACACAGTAATAGATGGAATTGCACAATAAAAGAGACACGTGGCCAAAAGTGCTTGCGAGGAATGAGAATTTGTAGAGGATTGACAAGAAAATGAAGCAGATAGATGAGGCAAAATGAGGGCTACATTTAAGGTTTAACTCCTATTAATGGGGCTTTCATGACACATTGAGTCTCATAAATGGCATTTACATCGAGGAAACCATTAGTGT
The DNA here is from genome assembly GCA_027924645.1 of Cunninghamia lanceolata. Taxonomy (NCBI): domain Eukaryota; kingdom Viridiplantae; phylum Streptophyta; class Pinopsida; order Cupressales; family Cupressaceae; genus Cunninghamia; species Cunninghamia lanceolata. The sequence goes on along the minus strand of BSBN01000809.1, from coordinate 29,387,381 downwards.
ATCTTTTGAAATCTCCGCAGAAAGGAGTGTCAGAACATTATGAGAGTGGCAGCGAAAAGTGCGTACTTCATAAATTTTGGGGATTAGAAACAACCTTAATGAATGCGAGCTTTTTGAGAAGACATGGGGCTTGTACTATTGCCACATGTTCAAAGAACACTTATTTAAAAGGAAAGCGGGAAAAAGAAGCGGGAAAATAGGAAAACAATAAAGAAACTAACTATAGTACATAGGAGACACAACTTAATTAAAATGCTTCAAATAGATCCCATTCACAGGAATCTCTTCAGGTTCACCTTCCATGGTCTCAAGCTCAAATGAATTTTGTTGTTTATAGGAACGAATCTTATAAGGACCAGTCCATAGTGATTCAAATTTGTTGTGTCTTCCTGGCTTGGCAGCTCTCTCATCCCATTTAAGCACTATTGAACCAACTTCAAAATGGGGATTTGAAGTCTTCTTGTCAAAGCAACCTTTGATTATTTTCTGGTGTTTCATCAGTGACTCATGTGCCTTTTCTCTTTTTTCTTGCACCTCTAGTAATTTAGCAAGTCTGACTTGCATGGGAGCATTCTCTTTGATCTCAATATGTTTCAATAACTGTAAAGCGGGAATCTCCAGGCTTAGTGGCATTACAGCTGGCTTACCATAGACCAACTCATATGGGGATATCTTTGTCACTTGCTTAGGTGTAATTCTATCAGCCCATAGTGCAGTATTGAGCAATTTGTGCCACTCTCTTTGATAATTGGTTCCAATCTTCTTAATGAGTCTGATTAGGTTTTTGTTAGTAGAATCTGTGAGACCATTACCCTGAGGGTAATAATTTGAAGAGGTTTTCAAATAAATTCCATACCTTACTGCAAACTCAAATATCTTTGTTCCAAAAAATACCTTAGCATTATCTGATATGATGGTACGAGGAGGGCCAAAATAAGCAGGAATGCTTTCCAGAAAGTCCAGTATTACCTTTTTTGTTGCTTCCTTGAGTGGCACTGCCTCACTCCATCTGGTAAAGTAATTGGTGGCTATAAGGATCCATTTGTGTCCCATACTTGACACTGGGTTGATCATACCAATGAAATAAAGACCCCATTGGGTAAAGGGCTTATCTATAATTATGGGGCTTAGGGATTGTTGCATTTCTTCTTTTTCCTATATAGAACTGACAGGCTTGACACTCTTTGACCAACTGATAATAGTCTGCAAATAAAGTGGGCTAGAAGTATCCTGCTAGAGTTATTTTATTGCAATGGTCCTTGCTGAAAAGTGTCCCCCTGAGACTCCATGGTGCAGTTCATGCAATATTCTTTGGGCTTAATCTTTCTCTATGCATCTTAAGAGTATGCCATTAATATTTCTTCTAAAAAGAACATGGTCAATTAGTACAAAGTAGGACCCTTGCTGTCTATAATACCTCCTCTTATCATGGGAGAGCTCATTTGGGAAAATCCCATGTTTCATAAATTGGATCCTATTTGTGACCCAGGAATTCTGATCAATCTCTTGGATTCTCAATACATTCTCACTTCCTATTTCTACAGTCACAATTCTCTCCATGTCTTGGGCCATATATTGGCACAGTCCTTTGCCTCTGACTAGTTTAGTGGGTCTGACCTCCACATCATATTCAAGAATCTTTGTTATCCAGTTTGCTCTTTTCTCAGTGATCTCTCACTCCATAATGTATTCTCTTACACTAGGATGAGCCACTAATATCAGAATTTTATTCCCTGTTACCATGTGTCTGAATTTCTCAAGGGCTTTGGCTATGGCATATGCCTATTTCTCCACAAAATTGTATCTAGCTTCATATTCCTTGAGTGTCCTAGAGAAAAAGGCTATTGGGTGCTCTCCCTCTTGCTGGTCATCTTTCTGAGTTAAGACAGCAGCAACACTAAACTCACCTCCATACACATACATTATAAAAGAATTAGAAAAGTCTGGGTTTCTGAGTACTAGAGCTGTTGAAATTGCTTTTTTGACCTCCTCAAAAGCCTGTATCCCTTCTGTAGTCCATTTGAAAACCAGGTCCTTCTTCAGCAGTAGTGTCATTGGTCTAATTAGACCTACAAAATCAGATATGAACTGACTGACTAAATTGATCTTTCCTAGGAAAGACTGAATTGCTTTCTTATTGACTGGCAGAGATAGGTTCATTATGGCAGTAACTCTCTCTGGATCAATAGAGACTCCATCCTTTGAAACTATATGTCCCAAAAGTTTTCCCTGAGGTACTGCAAAGATACACTTCTTGGGATTCAAAGATATTCCAAACTCTTGACACTTTTGAAAAACAACTTCTAAATGATCAAAATGATCAATAGAATTTTTAGAGAAAATAGTGAGATCATCAAGATAAATCAGGAAGATTTTGTTTATGAGCTCTCCAAATGCTACATCCATGGCCCTTTGGAAAGTAGCTCCAGCATTTGAAAGGATAAAGGGCATCTTGGCATCTGCAAATGTTCCCCATTTAGTAGTGAATGCAGTCTTATGTTGGTCTTCATCAGCCAACCAAATCTGATTATATCCAAAGAAACCGTCCAACAAGGAAAATCTCTCTAATCCAGCCACAGTCTGTAAAATTTGTTCCATAGAGGGTAGGGGATAGTGATCCTTCAGGGATGCTTTGTTTAGACCCCTAAAGTCTACACAAAGCCTTATGTCACCATTCTTTTTCCTGAATGGCACTAGATTGGACACCCAAGTTGAGTGTTTGATTGGAAAAATTATTTTTGATTCTAAGAGCTTCTGTAGCTCATCCACCATTAGAGGTTAAATCCTTGGATTCATTGGCCTTTGCTTTTGTTTGACTGGCTTAGATCCCTCAGTAAGCTCTATGATATGCTGGATAATATCCTTATCATAGCCATGGAGGTCTTCATAGGTCCAGGCTATCACTTTGTCATATCTTTCACACAAGTCAATTAGTCTTTCCCTTTCCTGTTGGGTTGTGGAATTGCCAATTTTTAGTTTTCCCCCTTCACTCACTTGTATTTTAGAATAATCTGCTTGATCTGCTTGAAACGTTTTCTTTTCCAGGCTTACATCTTCTGGGTCAAATAAGTTTTCTAAGGTAATTAGTCCTTTAGGGAGCTTATTTGACTTTAATTGAATAATTTGGTCCCCATATGCTTCTTCAATTTTGGGTTACAATTGATCAGCAAACTCCCCTGACTGTTGCAAAAATGAGAGTACCTAAAAATCATTTTCAAAGGCTTGCCAATTTTCATCATTATCTGGGATAGTTGGCCTTAATATAATTTTGACTGACTCATTGTTGACCAATAGATCAGTTGCTGGATTAAATTGTGAGCCAATCTGTGCCAGTCTATCTACCTCAGAATTTTGGGCTCTACGGACTACTTGAATACTGAAAGCTTCAAAACCATATATTAGGTCCCAAATTCTGTGTCTATAGGATCTCATCCTTACATTTTTAGCCACTGCTTTTTCTCTGATTTACTTTACTACCAGTTATGAATCTCCTTTTACTATCAGATTCTTAACTCCCTTTTTCTTGGCTAACATGAGTCCATGCACCAAGGATTCATACTCAGCATTGTTATTGGTGCAAACAAATTGAAAATGGATGGATCTTAAAATTTTCTCACCATTTGGGGTAGTAAGACAAATTCTTGCTCTAGCTCCATTTTTACTTCTAGCCCCATCAAAATTTAGAGTCCAGATTTCTAAGTCCTTTTTAGATTCTTGAATCTATGGTGTTTCTTCCCTTAAAACATTTGGGACTTCTTGGTCTTCTTCAAATATGACATAAGTGCCTAAACCAGTAGAGTCATAATTTCCATAGGGGTCACTTTGCATCAGTCAACAACTGATTATTCTCTTCCTCTTGTTGGTCATGTTCAATCCATTCACCTATCTCCTCAACAAAGATTCTTTCATCTTTATTCATCATAGCATGGGTTTCCTCTAATTTTGGGGTTGGTTCATTTGTGATATGGTCTTTTGATAATGGCTCAGACAGTATCTTCATCTTTGTACCATACTTCGTTCTTAGAATAAGGTGTGACCAATCCAATGACATGTAACCTCCTATCTTCGCTGTAAAATCTCTAGATAGGCATAGGCCAAATATAGGGGGAATATCTATGACCACTACATCCTAATTCACAATTATATTAGGGCAAGTGTAAAGTTGCAATGGGAGTTGTTTAATTTTCCCTATGGTTTGCATGGATTTCCCATCCAACTGCATAATTCCTCTAGTAAGTGGCTCATATTTTACCTTCAAAGCATCTGCTATTTTCTTTGGCATTACTGTAGTACTAGCCTCAAAGTCTATCATTGCATTATGCAATAGTTTCTTCCCAATAATCAGAGTTAAATAAAAGGGATCTAGTTTAGATCTACCTACCTCAAGTGAATTGTTCAAAAGGGCTGTTGTCTATAGAGGAACAGTATCTTTGATTTGCATCCTTTCTTTATCAGCAGGTCCTCCTTTGACAATAGTACGTTTAGGCACTTCTTGGCCCTACAGAGCTTCTTGCAATAGTGTCTTCTGCTAAGGAATAGCTAGCATGTCCTAGATTGATACATGTGCTGGAGTTCTTTTTAGCTTATCCACTATATTGATAGATCCTAATGCTTGGGCCTTTGAGTGATAAGGGTACCTTGCCTTTTCTTGAACTTGACTTGAGGCTACTTGATTCTGCATAGACTGGGGCATTTCTTGTCTAGAAACTGTATTCTGATGACCTTGGAGGGGGGGAGCTCCCATGCTCTCATTATTAGTGATTTTAGGTTGCTCCATCATTCTTCTCTTTCCTCTAGTATAGTAATCTGATTGGATCATTGGTTTCTTGGAAGTAGATGCTTCATTCAAGAACACTGACTCTTCATCTTCAATCCATGAAAATAAAGTATGCTTGAGGGCTATTTCCTCTTTCTGCTATAAAGACATTCCTTGCATCTGAGCCACCAAGGCTGCATTATGTACACTAGGAGACTAATATGAAAGAGTGTTAGAGGCTACAAATTGACCTTCTGATACTCTCTGTTCTGCTATCTTTTGCTATAAATTTCCTCTGGGGCAGTCCCTAGGCATATGGGCATTGTTGTAAGGAAAACACCAAGCATTAGTGCCATCTGCATAATTATTTTGCCCTGGAACAATTTCCCTATTTGGATTAGGAGGAACAGTCTCCAAGGGTGTAGGGACTATAACCAACTGGTTAAATGGCTGAGGATTACCTTGCCTTTGAGAGCTTTGATATTGATTTGGCTGATAGGGAGGTCTATTTGCTTGGTAACCTTGATAAGGAGGCTTTGGATAGGGATTATGTTGCCTATTTAGATTAATTATCTCATTTGAGAAGGTTCTTAAGATGTTCTTGACATCATCCATCTTAGATGATTGAGCAGGGGCAGTTACTTTAGCAGGTTGCTGTGGAAAAGAATACATAGACACAGATGGGGTTATGGGATTAGGAGCTTCTTGAGGTAGAGGTAAGGTAATTTTTGGAAACATGGGCATAGGAGGCCTTGGGGGCACCTTTCCAGCATCTATTAAGTTATTTTCTGCCTTAACTACAAACTCATAAGCTTCTGGTAGTGTCTGACCTCCAAGGGACTGAATCATTACCGAGATATCTAAGTTTAGAGCCTTAAGATAAAAGACAATAGCCATACCAGGTAATGGTCTTGTTGTGGTAGGGATCCTCTCCCAAGTCTTTTGAAACCTTGAATTGAAATTAGTCATAGTTTCTTGTGGTGCCCTTTTGATGGTGATCAATTGTTGCAGTAAAGAAGATTTATCACCTTTCTCTTTAAATCTTTCAAAGAAGGCATCACCAAGCTGATCCCATGTGGATATCATATTTGAGGTCAAAGGTCTATACCATTCTAGAGCCTTCCCTTTGAAGGAAGCTGCTAACAACCTTATAGCCACATCCTGTTTAGTGATCACATGCACTGCACAAATCTAAGATACATCTTGCAGATGCTCTTCAGGTGTCTTAAAATCTTCCCCACTGAATTTAGGAAGATCCTTCAGGGCGTTGGCTAGAATGGGATCCCAAGTGGCTGGTGGTACTAGGAGAATTAGAGGACTACCAGTGTTCCAATTTGCATAATTCCTTGGGGCTATAGGTGCTCCCATATTTTCTCTTGGTGGTGCTACAAATTGATTCACTCTTCTTCTTGGATTAGCTACAAGTGGTGGCAAAAGAATGCCTGGATTAACAGCAGATTGAGCTCATGTTACAGTTCTATAGATATGACTCCTTGTAGCTCTCTGGCTCATAAAATCTTGACAGGAACTTTAAGAATGGTCCCACCAGGCGTGCCAAAAACTGTTGATGTGTAAAATTGTGCAGGTTCCAACACCAACATGGGAAGTTTCAGGAATGTGGGACTTGCGACCTGAAACAACCTCCAGATTTTAAAGAAGATGGCTCTTCTCTATTTTAAATAAGTTTTGGGGAAAAGGATAGAAACTTAACAGGATTACAGAAACAATAAAACAAATCTATCTATGGCGATGCACCTGAATAATAAGTATCTCTCTCAACTTAGCACAGTGAAGCTACCCTTAAGATTCAGTTATGTTAAAGAGCAAATGTTGCATGATTAACATAAACATATATAATGAATAAATTCAAAGGCTCACAAACAGACAATTCACAATGACACAAAAAATATCAACCAAGGCACAGAACTCTGTCTTTCTCATTAATTTTCCAGCAATATAAGAGGCACAGTTACATTTACTTTCTAAATCAAGAATAACAAACTAAAGGCAAAATGATATTACTAGTCATAGCAAAAAGTCTCAAACTTTCTTGAATCTCTGATAGAAAATATCTCTAGCCAAAAATTGTCTATCATTCCATCTCATCGACGATTACCAATGTTACATATTTATGTCACACGATCAGCTCTAGATTGTCTGCACCATTGAATCTCAACGGCCTAACCGAACTAGAGTGAACTGTAAGTTTCTAACCATTTAAAGATCTTTAGGATCTACAACAGTCACTCCTTGTGCGAGCTCATTAGTTGTTACCAAATAGTTGTGGCATAACTCCATCTATTCAAAAAAAGACGCTTGGTGGCTTCCGCACATTTCAAGACAACAAACCCTATAAACAGGTGGCAGCATCTACATGCATCACTTGAAACTCTTTCATTCTTTGGGAGACATAGGAAACTGATACTTGGCAATCTCCGCAACACTTAGAAATTGATACGTGTCTTTACATTCAGGAGGGCCCACCTGTGATATCTAGCGCAATCCACAACATTGAGGCTTTAAAACTTATTGAAAATGGGACCCACAACCCTCCACATCATATAGCTTTCAAAAAGAAAAATGGGGACAGGTGACACCTTCTACTACAACTATGAACTTGGTACATGGCGCCTTCCGCGCTCTTTTTGAAACATTAGGAACTCTCCTGAAACTCATGCAGATGCAGACACTTGGCGCTTCCTGCCTCACTTAAGAAACATTCATAAATCACTTTTGAGACTTATGTGGATACTGACACTTCGCACGTTTTGCCTCACTTAAGCTCTATACTGGGGCCCGCATCCATCTATCTCTGACATTGAAACATATAGGGACCATAACGCGGAGTTTGACACATGTCAAGCTCCGTAGCAGTGCAAAGGACACATGGCGCATTCCACAGTACTTACAAAAATTTTACAACTCAAATGGAAACTGACACTTGGCGAGTTCCATGGCTAGTAACTTTAGACACTATTGAAATACCTTCCACCACGTGGCATGATCTGCATTAAGGTTATAGCATAGAAACAAAGGTGCAGCTTGAACTAAGGCTCGACACTTGGCAAGTTCCGTGCTGCTCTGAGACTTTAGGAAAATGAAACTCTTGCAGAAACCCCCACAGATGTTGTGAAAACCCCTCGCGGAAACTCAAAACAGGAAGATTTGTAGAGGTGAAACTGAAAACCGCAAGGCAAAACTAAAAACTGCTATATCCCACTGATGCGCTGCAACTAAAACAAAATGTAGAGTATTTAACTCTACATGTCATTCTAGTGTAACCACTACAAGAACTTTCTTGCTATGCTTCACCCTACCACAATCAATATTGATATTCCTTGTGCTTTTCCAAAGTGCAAGCCTAAGAATTATCCAACCATGCTATTATACAAAACTAAGCATAACCTACCCTCACCTCCACCACTTAGACCATGTTCATTTCTTGTACCTACTATGGAGGCTCCTTCTCCACTTATATCTCTTATAGCTCACATTCTTGTTGAAAGAAGCAATAAGCTATAGCTTGTGCTATATTTAGATAGCCATTCACATGCCTCTTCTCTGAACGAGTGCATGTTGGAGTCCTTGATAGATATTCCATCACTATCATTTATATTCATCAGATGGTTTACCCTTCAACAAATGCCTAAGACAATGTTGCTCTTGCAGTTGGTCCTCTACATCTTGTTGGAGGTGATTCTCCTAGTAAAACTCTTATTGTGGTTCCTATATCAACTTGTCCTCCTTCCCCCTATCAAAAATATTGAGAATGAGATGATCTAGTGGACTATGACCCATGTGAATAGGACCTTTGTCTTATTTATGTTAGTGTGAAAAAGGTGTTTTACCTAACTAGTTCATATTAGGTCCTATTCACACTTATATACTTAAGATTACATAGGTAACTTATATTTTTGTCTCAAGCCATATAATTGAGATACTTATCATGATCTTAGTATAACTTGGGGTTTCAACCTTGTCTTTAAAACAAGGTTTTATCATTGTACATTGCATCATTCTGTAGGCATCTAATATAGTTTCTTGGCTTCATAACATTTCATTTACTTCTCTCTTGTGGAAGGTTTTTTTGATTGTAGGTGATTCATGGCTTCTGTGGGGTTTCTCATCAACTCTTACTTAGTATTAGAGCTTCTAAATCTATAATTTTTTCCATCTATTCAAAGATTTATGGTCAAGAGATTTCATATAATGCATCATGGTCTAAATCTAACATCATGATTCAATTTAGAGAAAACAAGAATGTTAAATTTGAGTTTTATTTCATCAAAATTTGATACCAAAGGCCAAATCTACAAGGGTTTGAAGTAGTTTTTTTTCAAATATGATAGGTAGCCACAATTTTGAAGCATTTTGGGTCATATTGCAAATGAGGTCAATTTGTCAAAAATGAGTTTAGATGCATCTGAGGTAAAAGAAATTTGGTTTTAGGGTCGTACAACCTGTGCCATACAATTTTTTAAAAAAATTTAAAAAAATTGTTAGGCACTATGAGCCCTTATATGGACATGTAGGCTTGATTTTGGGCCAAGTTAGCTAGGCCCTTTGGGCTCAAACCAACCTAGTTAGCTCCCAAAAGGGACCCATTCCAGGCCTATTATGCCCAAAAGTAGTTCCCAAATGTAGACACTTAGGTCACTACCCTTTAATCACCCAAACACCTCCCTTTTGACTACTCAAATGTTGGCATCTAATGAAAGTTAAATAATTCAGTTTTGCTTCTGATCTCATAATGTTTTGTCACAATCTCCAATATTTATGATTTGTTTAGTGTTGGAAAGGTGTTTAGGAGATCTACAAATCCAAATATGAAAATGTCTTTAACAAACTTAACACTAATACTCATCAAAATTAGCCAAACTAGATAACTAGTTCGCATAGGTATTAGACAAAAATGAATATAGACAACCCAAATATTTTTTATTATGATTTAATGATATAGATAAAATCAAATTATTCCTACAACACTAATTTATAATAGCCAAAATATCTACAACATTCCATAGAAAATCTACTAATCATCACACTAAAATAAGTTGAAATACACATGCGTAATTCAACCAAAACACTATGAAACCCCAAGAATGGCATCCAACCTTGGAATCACTACACAAAGGTACTAGAAATGATGTAGAATATTAAACATACAGATCAACAATTCTCCACATAGAAACATTCACCAACAACACCAACAAAAACACACAAACACTCCAAAACTGCACTAAAACACCCTGCAAACACACCAAACAACAAAGTACAACTCTTTTAACTCTGATGAAATATTTAATATAAGATTGTCACTTGTAACCCAAGAACACCACCCTTAGATATCTATAAACTCATGTCCACTAGCCACAATAATCACTCCAATGGTTTCCCTGTCCACCGAAGAAAGTACAAAGCATCAACTCTGCAAGAAAATTGTGAAATTGACAATAGTCTCAACATTGCAACATTACACCTTTTTATTGCCATGGGAGGTAATATTGGTCATCCAAGATCCTCAATTCCATGTTTTGGGAGTTACACCAAAAAATCTTCCAAAACAAGATTTCAATAATTGCCATAACTCAACTTACACAAGATGCCAAATCATAATAAATGCAAAATCTCCTATTTTTATCCACTCAAGACTCCCAAATCCCATGCTACAAGGAGGGTTTTTTAGCAATAAATCATATTTATTCAATATTTATTTATTCATGATATTTGAAATTTGTCTGGAACAGATAAAATATTAAATAATCATTATTTCCCACAAAGCTATCTTGTAGTCTCTGTTAGTTTAGATTCAGACATCTGAGAGGGCAGGGGGGCGGGGGGCTGAATTAGTTGTCCCACATTTTAATCATTTCTACCTTTATTCTTCCTTTACAACTTATAATCAAATTAATGATATAAACATTTCAGCATCAATCAATAACACATGAACACAAACATAAATAACACACTTGACACCAAGATTTTTGACGTGGAAACCCAGTTAGGGGAAAAACCATGGTGGGAGTTAATCCACAAAGATTATACTCTGTTAAAAGTATTGCAATGGGGAATGCACATGCATTCGGGCTCACTGCCTAGAGCTCACTTTTCAACAGAAGACTCATTGCCTACAAGAAGAAGATTACAATAAATTTGAATTGATATTTAGCATCTATTAATGCTGGAGTTCAGTTCCGGTTAAGCATAGAAAACTAACTTGACACACTTCATCCTTACTTTGCTCCTCTTACTGCTCTTCTAACATCTAAACTTTTTATCTCTGTTCCTTTTTGCAATTACATCATAGTCGCAACACCCAGACACACCAAAATCATCCAATTCCATTAGATATATATATATATATATATATATATATATATATATATATATATATATATATATATATTTGCAACATGATCTACAATCATTTTGCCAGTTGGCTTCAAGAACATTTAGAACTTTGTCGAGTACTCTACTCAATCAGGTAGATCTATACATAATATGAGATGCAGACATAAACTTGCACTCGCAAATCATCAATCATGTTGGATACCATCACTTATCATCATGAATTACCCAATAAACAACTTCCATACATCTAGAATTAAGATCATTAACAAGGTCAGCCTGTTCTTCTTCTATCTATTATGTCAAACTAAAACTTGATACTCAGAAGCTAATATCTTTTGAGTCCATCACTGGAGGACAAAAATCTAGATTTAGAGTGTCTTAACAATGCTTACAACTACCTTAGATCTGCAGTAAACCATGCCTTTCCACTAGAGAGATCCAGACAAAGATACCAGACCCTGTCACCTGCTCTATTCTTAACTACCTGGACTTAGACAAATTCTAATTCTGACTTCTAGTGTGAACAAATTGTGTTATATGGATGATTGGTATGATCTTAGTTGCCATCAATGACAACACCTATCAATGTGAAGCAGTGTCTCTTGCCAACAATCTCCCCCTTTGGCATTGATGGCAACACTAGTGAAATATGACTAAGTGTCTAATGTAGCTCCCCCTTACTCTATACACTTGTGCTTCTCTATTAGTTCCAAAGCTCCCCCTTTGTTGGATTCCTCATTTTTCACTATTCTTCATTCCCCCTTTGACATCAATGGCAAAGGGTGGGGTCTCAAGCCAAAATTCTCTAGAAATTCTGTATATACTGCCACATATGTACAACTAATCATTAATTTTTATAAACTTGAGAATGTCTACAAAGCTAGTTTTTATTTGCACAAGTTCAAAGGCCCAAGTACTCTTCATTCCATCCAAAATTGAGATGTTCCCACTCAACAAAAATGAATATGCTTCTGCCTTTGATAGATCAGATGGATCACTAGTTTGAACTGTAGTCTGAGCTTCAGATATGGCATTATACATTATCTCTAACTTAGGGGCAATCAATCCCTGAAGCTCACACATTCTCTTCATAATGTTGCTTTTCTCTTAACAAGTCTCTTTATCTCATCAGTCAAGCTAATTTCTTGACAATTTTAGTTCTTGTTCCTTTATCTTCTTCTCAATATCCTCACTTACTTTGGGCCAAGATAGACAAAATTTATATACATCACTTCCATCACTTAGAGAATTTTGAACACTCTTTATATTGATAGCAAGTATAGTCCTATCATACCCTATTAGACTCTTAATTTCACTAAATCTCTTATCCAAATAATCATTTCTGACGTTTGTCTCTGTAGACTTCTGAAAATGAGTATTTAAAGAACTTACAAGATGTTTCAGATGTTCGGAGGGGGAATTAGATAGACTCTTCTGGTAGGAAGGCATTAACTTTTCTAAAATCCTTGTTTTAAGCCCCAATAGCTCATTGTCCTCCATCTAGAACTTTAACATCTTTTTTCTATCCTTTACTAGGGTGAATGATGCTATTTTCATCAATTGAATTGGTGTGAGAGCATCTGGATTGGCTAGACCTTGGAGTAGTTTAGGCTCATCAAGCTCAGTCATCTCTTTTGTAAGAAGACTTTTCACTACATCTGCAATGTCTCTTGCAACATTTTGTGAACCATCCTTTTGTTCATTAGATTTTTTAGTATCTACTTTAGGTGCTTCAACATTTGCACCATCTTCTTCTACTTTAGCTTTTTTTCTTTTTTCTTCCTCTTTCTCTGCTTTACTTTTCTCTGTGTTCTCTCTAGAGGGACTCTTTCCTATTTGTTCACCACTTGCTACCCGATCTGGAGGGCTCTATGAAGTAGTAATATTATCTTCTTTTGCTAATGGATCAGGTGGATTAGGAGTATCTCCTGCATCAACTACTTTATCCATCATTTTTGTATCATCCTGATTCACTTTTTCCACTTTCAGAATAGAGGCTTCACCCAACTCAGATTGCTACTCAACGATGTTCTCTTCTTCACCATCTGAAACTTCTTCTGTGACTATGGGAAAATTGTGCTTTTTCAATGCTTTCAAAAGAATTTCTTGAGTTTCTTTAATGATTTCACTTATTTCTCCAAGCACGAGTTTGTTCATTCTCTTTTTGCTTCTAAAGTCATCTTTGACTTCCTTGAATATCATATCTATTTGATCCGGTGAAATATGAGGACACAAATTTATTAGCTCATGTTCCCTAATCTCCATGTCCTTGCTCTTGGTATTTTCTTTTCTCAACTCCTAAATATTTGCCAGACTTTGTGGCAACTCAGAAGTTATCTCAATCAGTGCCTTGTTGTAGATGTTGAGATATCTGACAGTTTCTTCCTCCAACACCCTTTTATCCACATCACTGTATTCATCATAGAATTCAATCATGGGTTTTAGATTACCATCTATAGTGACTGACTTTATCACATCCTCCAGGGAAAGTGTGTGTTTCTCAACATATTCCTCATATGCTTCTGTCTTTTGTTTTTTACTAGCTCTTTGGCTTCTGAAGGACATTTCTTTGGTTACTTTTGTAGCTTTTGTTCCAGTGGCCTTTAATTCCTTGATTTCAATGTTAGAATCTATATCTTCTTCTTCTTCTTCTTCTCTTAAGCTTTCATAGGTCTAGGATGCTTTTTTTTCTTTCTTTTCTCCCATTTTCTAGATGATTTTGCTTTTGGTTTTGTAGTCTTGGAAAGAATAGGGGCAACAACAAATCTCCTAGTAGTTCTTGAAGTGGAAGAGAGTTCCATCAGAGCATCTGTTTATTTCTTATCTTGTTTCTCTTTCTTAGCTTTTTCATTTCTTTCTCTGAGTTTCCTCATAGCCTCCTTAGTTAGGCCTAGATTTTTAGCTAACTGCTCAACTTCTTTTCTTACTTTGCTATTGGTTTTAGGTTCTCTGAGCTCAGTATGTAGTTTTAAATTTAGCTCCTCATAAGTTCCAAATCTTTCAACCATTGTGTCTTTAGGCTTTCTTAGAAGATGTTGAGCATACATATTCATCATTTTTTATCTACTTCATACCCCATGGACATGATCCAAGAAGTTCTATGTTCCACTTCTTCCATTAGACATTGACCAGTATCAACCATGAAGCATATTTCATTTTTGTACTTCTCAACAATTAATTTAGGGATTCTTTACCTTAAGTGCATCATACTCTAAAAATTCTTGAAGTAACCTCATATTGTAGTTTTTTGAGCTTTGAAATCACCAATGCTATGAAGACGGTCTCTGATTTGAATGGCAAATGGCTCATCCTTAGTCCAGTGCACACCTTTTACCCTAGGTATCTCATTCATAAAGTAAAAGAATGGACATAGAACCAATGTACCATACTTGAAAGTGTTTTTCTTATCTTTCTTGATTTTGTTTAAATTTTCAATTAGTTGATTCTATAGTAATTCACACAAGTCATAATCAGTATTTTCCTTTAGCATCTTGTATGCAGCATATAAGGCTATTTCGAAAACATAATTTTCTCTGCTTGAGTGGTAAATCTTGTACCCAATCACCATGGAAGAAAATTTGACTTCCGGTTCTATAATATCATTAATGGTCATTGCCCTTTTGTCAAACTTGGCACTAGTAGCATTAGTCATTGTCTGGTTTTTCACGGCTTTTAGCATGGATAATCCTCCAATTGAGTTTAACCCAGTTAAAATTCTAATAGCATCCTTGGTAATCTTGAATGGTTTTAACAACCAAATGAATTCATCATGCATCTAACTCAAAACATATCAGATCCATTCATCCTTATCAAATGTTGGAAACCCCATAATACGAATAAAGTGTTTATCCTGTAGTGCCTTATACTCGGGTTTAAGTTTGTGATTTTCATCCCTAAGTTGTTTCTCAAACAAGTCTACATACCTTGAATCTCCAAATTCATCTATGTTTGGATGAATATAAACCCTAATGTCTTCAACATGTGGCACACCATACAAAACACTTGAAAAAGCACCTAACAGGTCAACTTCTATTGATTTGTGAGGATGCTTCTTAAATTTGGGTCGAGGCCTTCGAACAATGTCAACAACATGAGGGGTAGCCATCTCAATAGATTTCATATTCAAGTCTTTATAGAGAAGTACCTTTTTCTTTCATGGGGTTAGGGTTGATCAGTTGATGGTTGAATTCGCTCTTTGTGCTTCAGTCTCTAGATTTGTAGCTCAAATGCTCTTCTTCTTGTTTCCTCCAAATGCAAAGTGATTCAAATGAGTGACCAAGTGACCTTTTATCTTTTGCAAAACCTAATTTGGCATTGTAATAAATGCGTTGCCCTAACTATATCTAGTTACTTTATTTTTGATAGTTCTTCATGATCACTCTACAAGTTTTCATATCAACATCTTTTCCTTCAGAAATCCTTCCAAAGGTTCTAAACCAATTCAAAATATTCTCTTTTATTGTGCTAGATTCGGGCACCCACTTACTGACTGGGGAAATTTGATGTTCAATGTAGCTCCCCTGAGCTAGAGCTCTTGACTTAATTCCCAGAGGAATTGTCAGCACTTGATTCCGGTGCAGACCCATCACCATTGTTTATTGTATCTTTCTTTACCCAACTCTTGTTCATTTCACTCCATATCTCATTCACATCAATTTTTCTTTTGCCTTTGTCTTGTTTCTGCTCATCTAGTTTTATGTTTACCGGACCTCTTCTTCCATTGTTCCTACTTTTGCAGAATATTGCAATATGACCAGATTTATTGTAGTTAAAGGACACAATATTTATTTTCTTATAACTTGATTTCCTCTTAATCTACATTGATTAGACATGTGTCCAAATCCATTGCAAACAAAACAGTAACCACTGAAAGAATTGCTAATTCCTCTATTGTTAGCATTATCCATTATCATACTTTTGCATTCATTTGATCTATGACCATACCTCTTACACTTGAAGCATTGAACAAAGAAGGAGGATCATTTTGATTTACTTTGCTTTTGTACTGAGTATCTCTATGACCAAATTTATTGCAATTGAAACAATTTCCATTGAATGATGGATATCTTTGAGCATTAGGCTGTCTTACCAGAGGTTTTCTAGTTTTGTTTATTTTATTCCTTGGTTGAAAATTTCTTTGTCTAGATCTAGAGCTTTCACCTTTCTCATATCTAAGATCATGCTTGTCATCATCTTTTTTTTGTTCTTCAATTAGTGCTTCAAGTTTAGTTGAGCTTTTCTTGAACTTCTCCTTATACTCATTTGCAATTTCTAGGTCATGTCTGAGAGTGATAATCTATCTCTCAAGTTCTCTATCATTGTTTTTGCTTTCTTTTAGATTAGATTCTAGGAGACCAGCTATTCCACCCAATCTATAGCATTCTTCAGTTCTCTCTTTCAAATTTTGCTTCATTTCTTCTTCAGTTTTCTTCCTATCTTCAATTTCCTTGGTTGGTCTCATCACCCCAGTTTCCATCTCATGTTTTAGGACAACAACTTCTTTAGCTAACTTTTCACATTCCTTTGTCTTCTCTTTCAGGGCCTTGTCTTCTAGTTGAAGAGGTTTCTCATTTCTTTTTGGATTTGCTCAATTTTTCTTTTAAAATCTCAATGAAATTTTTAGCCTTTTTGAAGTTATCTTGCAGCTCTTGGAATTCTTCCTTGGACTGCTCAAGATCATCTAGGACGAGATTAAGTGTGCATTGAAGGTTATATTCATCCATTTTTACTGACTTTCTAGATCTTCCTTAAGCTGTTAAACTTTTCAAAAGGAACCTTGCTCTGATACCAATTGTTTCTTTAGGTCTGGAGAATTGAAAGGGGGGGATGAATCAATTGTCCCACATTTTAATCTTTTCTACCTTTAATCTTCCTTTACAACTTATAAACAAATTAATGATATAAACATTTTAGCATTAATCAATAACACATGAGCAAAAACATAAATAACACACTTGACACCAAGATTTTTGACGTGGAAACCCGGTTAGGGGAAAAACCACAGTGGGGGTTAACCCATAAAGATTATACTCTATTAAAAGTATTACAATGGGGAATGCACATGCATTCGACTCACTGCTCAAAGATCACTACCCAAAAGAAGGCTCACTGCCTACAGGAAGAAGACTACAATAAATTTGAACTGATATTTAGCATTTATCAATGCTAGAGTTTAGTTCCAATTAAGCATAGAAAACTGACTTGACATGCTTCATCTTTACTCTACTCCTCTTACTGCTCTTCTAACATCTAAAATTTTTATCTCTGCTCTTTTTTGCAATTACACCATAGTTGCAACACCCACACACACCAAAATCATCCAATTCCATCGGATATATATATATATATATCTGCAACATGATCTACAATCGTTTTACCACTCAGCTTCAAGAACATTTACAACTTTGTCGAGTACTCTACTTAGTCAGCTAGATCCATACATAATATGAGATGCAGACCAAAACATGCACTTGCAAATCATCAAACATGATGGCTACCATCGATTATCATCACCAATTGCCCAATAAACAACTTCTATACATCAAAAATTAAGATCATTCACAAGGTCTATCTGTCCTATCAAACTAAAACCTAATACTTACAAGCTAATATCTTTTGATTGCTTTATCACTAGAGGACAAAACTCTAGAATTAGAGTGTCTTGACAATGCTTACAACTACCTTAGATCCACAATAAACCATGCCTTTGCACCGGAGAGATTCAGACCAAGATACCGAACCCTATCACATGCTCTATTCCTAACTGCCCAGACTTAGACAAATTCTGATTCTAACTTCTGGTGTGAACAAATTGTGTTATGAGGATGATTGGGATGATCTTAGTTGCCATTAATGACAAAACCTATCAATGTGAAGTAGTGTCTCTTGCCAACAATCTCAACTTACTATTTCTAGACAGGTGGACTTACTAAAAATAGAAAGTAGTATTTTTGGAAAGGGGACATGACAAATCCTCCATCCTCAAGATTGCTTGTCTTCAAGCAATATAAACCAAGATGCTCTAGAATCATTGTGCCAATGTGATAAATCATGCTAAACTATCCATAGAGCACAATTGTTGTACCTGTCAGGTGAGATAACTCTTGCCATAGAATACTATGTGAACCTAGAAACTTAGATTTCTATGTAACAATGTCATGAAACCAACAAATATATCCATGAAAATCTTTGTTACATTCACTCCAATTACAAATCTAAACCATAGCTTCCCAAAGCAATTCTATGAACATACCAAATGCCCCCATTGTTTAAAAGCACTAGCATGTGACAAATCAAACCTGAGACCCCTGCAACTTCTTCTAATGATATAAATATGATTTGTGCTTCTATTAGGACTACTATAATAGTCATTGTGTCCTCTATTACAGAAAGTTCATCTTTGGTAAATAACAATGACTTCTACCATCAAACCACAAAAATATACATGGTCGAAATGCATACTAGCTAGCCCAAATTTTACCTCAACTTGAAGGATGGTACCTTCAACTTCATTATTTGATTTATAATAGAAAAGTATTTTTATAAGGACAAAAAGTATAATCATGTAACAATAGAAAATATTCCACCCAACTCTGGATATTAAACCTACAAACAACAACTTGTTTTGAAAAATGATTTCATCCTTGACTCCATCCACTAGCACATACTTGTCATCCTTCACAATTATATTCAAAATGTTAGCAAGCAATGTATTTTGGACATAGTAAACCATGATAGAAATCTTTCCATCTTTAAAAATGTCACCAATGATACCAATATAGGCATCACAGAAACAACATGAGCAACTACATTCTTGTACAACTCCTATAATTTGGTCAACTCTTTGGAAAATATTTTACCCATGTGATATGCTCTAAATTCAAAATAGATGAAATAATATAGGCACACTTAGCAAGCCCATTCCCATAATTGTTTTAACCCTCATCATGAATCCTAGAAACACTAACAATGATATCCTTTAACATACCTTTCCATTCTTGATGATGGATAAGTAATGGTTGCAACAAAATTACTAAAAGGTCATGTTCTACTTCATTTTGTAGAGTCTCATTCCTCTCAAACTCTCCTCTACATATCCAAGGATAGAAATCCTATATGTAACTTGTCTCAAAAAACACCAAACCCTAATTATTCAAAAAAATTAAATATCAAAATGAAACCTAGATTTCTTACCAACTTCCAAGATCAAACCTTCTTTGAGAGCCTTTCCCATTTACTCCCTTAGAATCAAGGGTCTCCTTGAGTGCTTACCACTAGATTTCTGTTGTTCCCATTTGTTCTTTTTATGTGATGAAGGATCCCAAGCACTTTCTTCACAAATATAATTCTAGGCTACAATGGGTCTCAAAATGTTACTATAGAATTATTTCTCCAAAACTTGGCACAAATCAACTTGGATGTAAGCTAAAAATAAATCATAAGTGTCACAAATGACTCCAAACCACATCATAGATAGTTTTATGATGGCTGGAGTAATTGTCACTAATAGTGGATACCTTCCCCTATCATTATCATGCAAGTAGACTTCCTCAACATGCACCAATCTACAACTATTCATAATTGAAATCAGTAGAATAAAAAACATAAAAAGGATGTAATAATTGCTAAAATGGTATACTTGTGCAACACTCATCCATTTGATCAATTAGAATTTGATGGGTAGCCATGTAAGGACTAAAAAAATCCCATTAGAAGTCACAAACTGAAGAATACTCTTCCCCATGACTAGAATTCCCACCATACTATAGGTTACAATGTTCATGAATGTGTATAATTTAGATCTTATTCAAATGTGTATGTTTGCAATTAACCATCCAACATTAGGAAACATACAGATCAACAATTTCAAAAAAGTACAATAGTAGTAAATCAACAATAAAAGCAATATGGATGCTAAACATAACCACACTGTGATAAGAAATCCCTTCACAAACCTCTGTACACTTCAGAAACCCTTCAAAATCAACAACCCTCTATCTCTTCTTATGCAATGTTTTCCATGTTTGGAACTCATTACACAAGGATTATGCAGCTCTAAAATTATATTATGATGATCACCTTTATTCACTTTACTTTTGGTGCTAATTCATTCCTTGAAATGTTAGAAATGAAGGTGAGAACCACACAACATAAATATAATTCAAACCTTATTTATGCCCTCTAAACAATGTAGAATCAATGGAGATTACAATAGAAATAAAACCCACTACACAAAAATAAAAAGCATTAAGAACAAAACACATAACATATTATGTAACATGGAGAAACCTAGTTTCTCATAAAAACTCCACCAAGAATAGAGGCTCCAAGTTGTATTATCTTCAAATATGATATTACAATACATGCACTTCCTCTCCTTCTTTAGTCTTCAATCTATTGTCGCCTGTTACTCTGAAATATGATAAAAACATAGTACAAATATCGTTATAATTTAGACAAAGCAAAGTACATCCAAAAATCTATTTGAGCCCATACTTTAAAAGAAAAGGCCAAAACTAAAGTAGTTTGGGTTCCTAAGAAAAAATCAAGTCAAATGGAGCATCCACATCTCAAAAATCCCAACCATCCCCTTCCATCCAAAATTCCCATTCCATTCAAAAATTCCAAATATCCCACAGGCAAAACAAAAATAATAAAAAATACTAAGTCTATGTGGGTACCTAAGTTACTATGTCACCTATCTCCTAAGTAAACATTTCCATTACTTCCTACACCACCTCCAAATCAAAATATTTGATGTTTATCACAGTGTGTACAATTGTTGGTATTGATTCCTTTCCATTCCACAACATTTCCACATACCTCCATCTCCCCATCCTTCATCCACTATCCTACATATATCCCCAATCACTTCCCTATGGTCCATGCTTTTGCATAAGCCTTCCATCTATCCTTTTGCATAAGTCTTCCTTAATCCACATCATAATCCATGATCTACCTAATCCATCACCCTTTCATGAAATCCCATACCAGCATCTATGAGCATAGTGAGACTTGATATGGTCCATGCGATGGAATCCATCCTTAGTAGGACTACCACCTTTCATAAAACCGAACACTTGAGTCCCTCTCATCCATATTCCACCTATCTTATCCAAATATTCAAAAAACTAAAAATAAAAATAAAAGTAAAGAAAAATCCCTTCATCCAATGGTGAAAACCACCCTTGGAGGCACCTTGGATAAGTACCATGATGAAAACCTAGAAAATAGGCATCATATGTAGGTTGATCTTCTATGTCACTTACCCTTGGGAGAACATTGTTTCATCGACCCTATCATTTTCCATCCTATCTTACCATACCATCCTATCATCCTTATCCTAGATATACCTATCATATTATTATCCTTTCATCCTCTCTTCCTCCCTTTGATCTTGATAAAGATTAGGGGCACAATGTTGACAAATGATTTGGATGTCTCTTGACATACCTCATCCTTTTCAAACCAATCCTATCATCCTCCTTCGTCATAAGATTTGTCATATCAAATCCCAAGCATTACACCTAGAATAGGGTAAGTTATTCCTATGCGACATAGTCTTTGGAGATCACATCCACCCTATCTTATGCATACATCCATTCCATCCCTTGTCACCCATCCAATCCCACCTACTTCCTTACACCTAGACTTGGTTCCCCATTGTCATTGGTATCTAGCATAAAGGCTATTCAAATTATCAAATTAAACCAAGTGGAAAAAACTTGGAAACAGATGCCATTTGTGATAAACCACTTCCTCCATCTTGTAAGATTTTAATTTTTACCCATCTTTCCTTTTGCATCCATCAAAACACATAAAGGTACCTATCATGGCTTGTTACTCACTTTTCCCTACCACCTTATCACATCAAGCTATTCATCCAATCCTTCATCCATCTTGTCATCAGTCACGACCCTATCATTAGTATCATTGTCAAACTACGTCACCTCTAAGCTATCATGTAGGCAAGGCCATCATTGATGAGCCCTTGAGGCTTGCCATCTATCCATATCTCTCATCTTACCATCATATATTACGTTCTATCCATTTATCCATCACTAGTGTCAGTTTCCATACTCGAACTACATCACCTCTAAGCTATCACGTAGGCAAGGTCATCATCAATGAGCCCTTGAGGCTTCCCACCCCCTAGGTCTTAGGTCCACTTAGTTCACACCATCGAACTACATTTCCTCTACATTGTCAGATAGTCAAGATCATCATTGATGAGCCCTGAGGCACTAGGTTAGTCTCTTAGGGCCCATCACACAGAGTTTAGTTCAATCCATATGTTTCATCCATAATAAGTGGATCCTTTACTTGACTGGGGGCAAAATTCTTGACCTAGTTATAGAATTGGATTCTTGAATACAAAAAATCTTAGAGGATAACAAGAAAGATCATGATACTATCTCCAGCCAACATGCAGCACTACAAAATAAATCTTTTCAACAAAAGCTTAATGCAAGACATTACCCTATATCAGACAAAAATGTGGCTAAACTATCAGGATGATTATATCTATTTTCATTCCATGAAAACATATGTATGGAAAGAAGATTTGATGCGTGTTATGAGTTTAAGTCTAGGATCTTGATTTTGTTATTATGTTTCCTATGCTCCTCGAGGATGTCCAATACTAGAGGAGATATGATGATACATGATTATTTTCATTCATTTGTTGTTTGTGGATAAATATTTCTTAATGTGGAAACTTGTCTAGAGACATGATCAGCAAAAGATCATTGAGGATATTATGGGTCTAAGCATGAAAGAGTGCAATCTTTATTTGTTGATACATGCAAGAAATACTTAGGTCATCTATGTTCAATTTTGCCTAGCTGCTTGTATTAACTTGTTAAATCAAAATCCATGTAAGAGATACTTAGGTCATCTCGGTTTAATTATACCTAGATGCTTGTATTTCCTTAAAACATTTTAAAAGCTCAATGATGAAAAACCACTTCAAATATTTGTATACAAGATGACTAGGTCTCATTTGTGCATATTAAGTTTGCATTTCATTTCATTTATAAGCATTCCATAAATTATCATTTTCTAAGTGGCTTAAGATCCAAGTCCTTTCTTTATCTACATCTCTTTATCTAGTCACCCTTTTCTTTCCTTTCATTTCGAGAGCCCACCAATTGTCCTCTTGAGGGGGCATCATCATCATCATTCATCTTACTCGCTAACTTACCATTATCTTTCCTTGTCAACCTTGCTCTTGAGTGACTAGAGAATCACCAATAATCAATCCAATCATCAAATCAATTAAATCAAATGAAGGAATGATCCAAATTCAAGTCATCCTTAATCCATACAAATCGAGTAAATCAATCTTGTAAAATTATACAATCGCAATCATTGGTCTTGATCCTAATCTTGTCATAAACCAAACCAATCAATCAATCAATCATCATCATCAATGGCATATGTATTTCCCACATCTTTGTGGTGATCTAGGGATATATCATTCCATGCAATGACAACACTATCATCAATCATTATCAATTAATCATTGGTTTATAGCTTGATAGGGGAAATACCTTGTTTGTTATTGAATCATTTGTGCATGCTTCCTTGCTTGCTTGTATGTGTTATCATTTTATCTTACATAACATATCATTCAACTCTTTCATCCATCCCTTATCTTGCATCCTCCATTTTATTAGCCATCCTTTATCATTCTTTATCATCGTGAGATCATTCGTCATCCTTTTGCAAAATTAATCTCGACCAATCTCTGAGGGGGCATCCTACTATTATTAAACCTGTACCAGGGGCAAATTGGGGCATGTATCATACTCAAAAAAAAAAAATCTTTGAAACAATGTGATAAAACACATTGTGTCGAAGAGGGGAAAAATGTATACACCTAAAAATGGCTCAAGTCGAATTAAAATATTTTAAATATTTATTTTATTCTCATTCATCTATCAATGAATAAATATCATAATTTATTTATTTGGTTCACGATCATCATATTCTTCTAGTAAT
Organism: Cunninghamia lanceolata; assembly: GCA_027924645.1. Classification (NCBI taxonomy): domain Eukaryota; kingdom Viridiplantae; phylum Streptophyta; class Pinopsida; order Cupressales; family Cupressaceae; genus Cunninghamia; species Cunninghamia lanceolata. Next base: position 29,363,272 of record BSBN01000809.1, on the reverse strand, counting down.
TAATCATTCCTAAATTCCTATAATGTCATAACAAATTAAATAATCCTAAATTATTTAATTAATCTCTCTACTTGACAAAGTCCTATGTCTAACATCCATGTCACTCATCCTTGTCATTTTTACATTATCAGACAACTCATCATGTTGCTCCAATAATTAAATATTCTTAATATTTAATTAAGCAATTATCCTTTCAACACGTGCCCTATTTCTTCTCAACCATTTCCTATTTTCTAGAAATTGGGTTTTACACCTCACCATGGTCCAAATTGAATCCTAGATTCTCTCTGACATTCCAACAACCAAAGAGTCATTTCTCCATGTTCTTCTCATGGTTTTCCACTTTTATCTTAGTAGTCTTTGTGAGCATCATGACATGTGGCTTATGGTTCCACATATTCCTCCACTTTGTTATCATAGTATGAACATCTCCCACCTTTATCTCCCTCATCCCAACCAATTTGATGTTAACTGTACACATCACAACACTCATTCCTCCACCGTGGATCTTTTGACTCTTGGAATTGGCCCATCCTTGGCCAATAAAAGCAAGTTCCTCACACTCATTTTGCATCACAAGAGCTATAGTACTTACATGCTGTAAAAATTCCATCAAGCAATCAAGCATGCCTTTGGCCCCCCATTTGCATTAGTTTCATAATATCCATTGTTGCACAATCATTTACCATCATATCAATATCATGGCAATATCAAAATGATTATCATTATCTTAGTTTTCATTGTAGAAATCCTTCACATTGCATATTGAATCCACAAAATCCATTCCTCTCTTTGTCATCTTGGAAAGCAAAAAAGTACAATTCTGAGAGCAATATCATCATCAACAAGATCATTGAGAAGATGTGAAACAATGGAATGCATGGGATAAATCAGTTTGCAAGGTGTAACTTATGTTTATTGCATTTATCTTAGTTTCATTGATGTATTGAATTTGAGTAGGAATTCTAGAGTATTTGTAGTAGCTTAGTAGGTTCTTCCATTAGTATCAAATTATCAATCACAATGTGTATACTCGAAATTAGATTTAATATTAATTTAGTAGATTTATCTATTGGAATGCATGTGTATCTTACATTCATCTTTCATATATGCACATGGACAAGTACAATATTTCATATATTCATGGAGTTTCAAGTGAAATTTCTTTCCCACATCTTGGGCACTAATTCAAGTAGATTAAATCAAGTGTACGTGTTATAGTAAATAATTAAAAATGATATATGCTTGAGTCACCTCAAACTATCTTTGTGTACATAATTTATGATTTACCATTGTAATGTAGCACTTGTCAGAATTTATATATAGATAGAACATGAGAGCAATAATTTTAGAATTTTATGTACATATGTGTTCAATTTTATAGTAATTTGAGCTCTAAAAGGAAAAATAATGCTATGTACATTTAGCTTATGTTTAATATTATAATTTATATAATACTAAAATTTGTTATTTTAAAACATACATGTCTAGTTTATTGGAAATGAGTTTATATATCCATGTCTCTTAAATAAATTCTAAAATCTTCTTTATTTTATATGATATGTGTAGGGGCTCAACATACACAAACTAGAGTAGAAGTCAAATCTAATTTAGATATTGTAGCAGAGGAGGCCCAACCACACATAGTTGATGTTAGGGAGGAGGCCCGACCACACACCATTGATGTCAAGGAGGAGGCCCAACCACACACAACTGAAATTAGGGAGAAGGCCCAAACAAAATTTGATGTTGGAGAGGGGTCAGGATCACTTCATTCTATAGATATGTATATGAATCTAATTAATGGGGTTAAGAGAAAAATTTCATATAGAAATATAGATCATTTACTTGAAATGGATGTAGACAAATTGAAATTTTATGTTGGACAACCTGCTCATGTTACTAAGAGGTCATTGAGTAAAAACTCAAAGGAAATACTTTATAAGCATTTCAATCATTGTGACACACTTGGTCAAGCCCAACTATTATTAGTTATGCTTCTTCATGACAAGATGAAAGAGGCATTAAAATTGTTGGGTGTAGATTTCACAAAAAAGAGGAGAGGATAGATAGAAAAAGACATTGTTCAAAATGATACGAAAGGTTTGACTTTCATTGGCAAAAAGTCTTAATCAATTGATAAGAACATTTCTAGAAAAGTGATGTTGACATCTATTGTAAGTGCACAAATGCCGAGAAAATGCTAGATCTCTTCACTTTCAAGTGAAATTGGCTTAAGTAGAAAGACATTAACAAGATATGTGAAAAGGAGAAAGGTTTTGGATGATAGTACTGTAGAAGGCAATTGGGCAATTATGTGTAGGGATCCTCATTTTGACAAGATTGAAGATGGTGTTAGGAAGTTGATCTCAGGTTTTTGGCATGAACATACCTGACCTTCATAAAATAGTAGAGATGTTCTCAAATACCAGATCGGGCCAAATAGTTATGAACTGCATACAAAACAATGGTTAGAAATAACACAACATGAGATGTATGTGATGTTTTGTGATACAAACCCTCATATAAAGATTGGGAAATCAATGTTTCAAATGGTAAGGCCACATTATGTGAAAGCAAACAAAGTATTTGAAACTTGTTGTTGTCATTATCATATTGAATTTGATATTTACTATCAAGTGTTTTGAAATATCAAAGAAGAAAGTGATGGTGTTTAGAACACACCTCCTAAATGGGTAAGTGAGTTCATAGCATCCATCTTATGTGATAAATTTGATGATGATGTAGATGGTCCAATGAAATACATAAAAGGACTTTGTGAAACATGTGGAGATTTGGCTAAAATGCCTTTGAGAAATAAATATACTAACATGATGAAGATGGTAAATTGCAAGAGTTACAAGTAAATAAAGTCTAAAACAAAATTTGGGAAAGAATCGACAAGGTTAGATTATGTAGAAGAGGAACTACCTATCAGAACATTTATTGAAAATTTCTATAAATTGATACAACCATACATACATCATGCATATTTTTCTAAGTAGCAAGTAAACCAATTTCTATTGTTGAGAGATACTGTCCTACTTGGAACAATTTTATTAGTAGTGGACTTTGTAGAAAATTTGATGAAGGGGGTAAATCATAAAACACACAACAACAAAAATTACACATAGAAAATAGAACTTTCTTTATTGATTTGGACAACTTATTACATTACAGAAGCTCAAATACAATAAGAGGAATCAACCCTCCACAAGATGCAACACATTACAGCTTCCTATCACAAGACTCTAGAATCATCTGCCTTCTATAACCCCAAATCAAGTAGGGTTTTTGTTTTCCTGCCTATGCTTGACTCTACACTTCCCTCCCTTAACTCTACTACCTCTCGGGGTTCCCAAAAATGGTTATTAATAGCCTTTTTGGTGGCCAACAACCTAATTTCAAAATTTGCATCTCCCTCCAAAAATAGGTCAACTTCTGGGAGCCATAACTTTTGATCTGGGTGTCTGATTGATGAACTGTTTTATGTGTCAGAAAGCTCGTGGAGTATTCTACATGCTAAGAACCTACTCTACCAATTCTAGCCATTTTTGGGCTAGTACGGGGCCGTTTAGTGCCTCAGGTTGGTTTTTTTCCCAGACTGGATGCTTACTCCTAGTAATCCCTACAAAATAGTCATCAATGGTCAATAGGATTCCTAGGCCAGGGGCCAATAGTATAGGAGATAGGATCTATAAATATCTCCTTTTCTTTAGGCTTAGTAGAACCAAAGGGGTATTCCCTACTCAACATCTATAAAACGCATCTATGTATTTGCTGGGATGTTGACACAAAGTAGATAAATCCTCTCTTATGCGGACTAAAACTATAATATAAGTGCAAAGGGGCTAGCTTTGAGCCTATATATAGTTGTGAGATAGAGGATTTTGGATCCTAAAACTACATCTAAAGTCCTAAAGGTTTGATTTGAAGTTTAAGTTTGATTTATATTTAGATGCAAAACTAGGACTTTGGGTTACAACAGAGATACCAGACCAAATCGGTGCCTATCAAGGGCTCGGAGTTAGTAGACATATATATGTGAATGTTTACCATAGACCTAAGATAGTAATCAGATTTCAAGGGGTTTCTAAAATGTATGCCTTACAAACAATACCCAAGAGAGAGTATTTAGTTATTTTTGCTTACAAACATCCTTACTACAATGTATTCTTCTTAACACTTAATCCAAAACATTCAATCTACCCCTTGAGTAGAAGTAAGAGACTAAGTATTCAATATAGAAAACCTATATTCTAGAATCTATAACACCCCTTAGACATTCAGAGTCAGAAGAAAAACACATTCAGTCTGGAGACAAATAACAAAACACACACAATGAAGCATTACTCATTTAAATCAACACAAAATTGATAATTATGTACATAATACATACAAAATAAATTCATAAACTCGCAAGACACCTGAAACAGAGTCACCAGTAGATTGTATTCCTACTGCAGCACCAAAATTTGTCCAATTTTTCAACAACAATGAGTAACACAGTTTGGCTTTTATACCAAGACTATGTACTCAGCAAAATTAATTACAAGGCAAGGTCAAGATTTATGCTAGATACAATGCATCTGAAATGGCACTCAAAACAATCAATGCAGCAGAGAGACAAAGAGGAATGAGCAGGTGAACTCAGGATCTGCACCGCCGCTCAAGGACTTCCATCTTCAATCAGGTGGTTGACTTGTCCTTTCCATCGTCCATCCTTTGTGAATCCACCATCAATGCTTCATCCACCCACAATGCCCTTTGAAATGTAGCGATGGATGCATCTGCTATTTTCCCACTCAAAAAATGTGGCCACATACAAAGAAAACCTTCATTGAAGGTTCAAAACCTGGCCGCTTGATCAAAAACCTATCGCTGTGATCAATAGTCTCAAAACATGCATGAAGAGTCACCAGCCAATAATATCGTGCCACGTAGGCACCCTGACCTTCTATCGCTGACCCTTTCTCCCTTCATTTCACCTTTATCACTTTTGTATATGCAAAAATGAATGCATATACAATCATCATTGTTCATCTTTCAAAATCCCTTGTATATGCAAAATGCATATACATACAATAGCTTAATATACAAGGCGGACTCCATGCCAGTTTAGAACAAATTGAAAAAACTACTCAGGTCCAGCTTGTATCCCCTTTCAATGCACATCAGCTTGTATACACAAGTGCCTTATACAACCCATGGACCTCAAATTACCATTCGCTGTATTTGACTCCTTCTTCATGTTCAGGTTGTATATCTTTGTTTTGTATATCAAGTTGTATGCTACATATACAAACCCAATATACATGCTGTGGACCCCAAACTCGTATGAAGCATCTTGGAATTCTACTCGGGTCCGGAATGTATCTTTTCACTTGTATGTCTTTTAATGTATGTCGGCACACATACAACTGCCATTGTATGCAATTGGTGGGCCTGACCCATTATCTCTCTCCTTTGCACATTTCATTGCACATCGCACATACAAATACAAGGTACAAGCTGGACCTCACCACAATTAGAAAAGCACAACTGAAATACTTTGGAATCTAGCTTGTACATTTGCGAATGCACATCTTCTTTGTATATCGACCATATACAAACTCACTTGTACATACCCGCGGGCCCCACCAATTGTATCTCTGTTGCACTGTAGCAAATGTATGTGCATCAGCCCTTGTATATTTTCAATGTACATTTCCTTTGTATCTAACCGTTGTATGTCTGAACATACAAACCAATTATACAAGCAGCCCAATATACAAACAAGGAATATTCCTAGAATCTTCAATGTATATTCCACCCTTGTACATTTTCCATTTGAGCTCGATATGCATTTGGAAATGCATACAACTACAAAATATTTTTAGGAATCTACGAAAGATTCCCCCTTGTATATGCAAACTTGATATGCATTTAAAAATGCATACAACTCATGTTTTTATGATTTTTGGAAGCCAATTGAAATTTCACAAGCCTGCCAACATACATGACCATTTTGAACATACAAAACTTAGTATTTTTCTCAAGGCGACAGGAACAAACCATGAAACACTGCGTGGGGGTAAGTCAACCTATGAAAACCTAAACATGAGGATGAGATTTAACAGCTAGAAACCCACCACACAAGGCCAACACCTGAATAGACAAAACAATGCAAGACCCCATGATTCACAAAATTGAGGGTTCGAATGAGAAAACCTACAAACACCCAAGCTTAAAACCCAAAACATAAATGATTACCAATAGGCTTTGATTGGGGACGTGCAGGTGCAAGACTGCAACGAGGACTAGATTACTCCAGGGCAGACCAAACAAAACCCAAAACTCAAAACATGACCAACTATACAAGGCATGTACAAATTATTTACAACTAATTTACAGTGTGCACATAAGGTACTTCATTTATGAGAAAAAGGTTTTAAGGAATTTACCACGCATTGGCAATTCCAGTAGTTCACCATTTAGGGCTTGGAGAAAGTAAGAATCATTCTCATAGATATTGTTAATTTGATATGGGCCGATCCATAAGGGCTCAAATTTACCATGTTTTCCCTTATCCTAGCCTCTTGCATTCCACATAAGCACTAAGTCACTTACCTGAAACCTTCTCTCTATTGCCCTTCTATCAAACAAATATTTCACTCTTTGTTGTTTCTTGATATTTGTTTTCCGTGCTTCCCGTCTAATTTAATCTAGTGCAACCAGCTAATTTATTCTCTCAATCATTGGGTCCTCAATCTCCTCATTGTTGCCTTGGATGAACTTATAAACTGGCAAGAGGTTGTTCACAGGCAATTTAGCTATTGTACCATACACTAGTTCAAAAGGTGACCTTCCAACTACTCTTTTGATTGTCACTCTGTCAGCCCATAATGCCAACTTTAGCTTTGAATCCTAAGACTTCTTGTTTTTATCTTCTTTCTTTTGATGATTTTCATGAGACTTTTGTTGCTTGACTCTGCTTGACCATTCCCTTGTGGATGGTATGGTGATGTATGAAACAAATCAATTCCATAATTGCTATAAAAATTAATAAATTCACCAGATTTGAAACACATAGCATTATCTATGACCAATTTGACTGGCACTCCAAATCTGATAATAATATTCTCTAGAATAAAATCCATCATCACCTTGCTTGTAGCTTTTCTAGTCAGAATAGACTTAATCCATTTAGTGAAGTAATCAGTAGCCACTAAAATCCAACTGTACCCTCCACTTGATTTTTCTGAGATTTGCCCTATAAAATCAATTCCCCATTGCTGAAATTGAGCTTCTACAGTTATAGTCCTAAGGAGCAATGTGCCTTCATATTTTAGCTTTCCTGAGAACCTTTGGCAAGACACATTTTCTTACCATTTTTTGTGTATCTAATAAGAGAGTTGGCCACCAATAGCCAACTCTGAGAATTTTGTGGGCTATTGTATGGGCAGCATAATGTCCACCACACACTCCATTGTGCATGTCACTAAAAATATCCTTAGCCTAATTTTCATTCACACATCTGAGTAATACACCATCAGGATTTTTCCAATACAGCTCTCCTTAAACAATGATGTATTTAATAGCCTGCAGCTTCAAGGTTCTCTTTTGATCATCACTAAGATGAGAAGGACAATTTAGATTCTACAAATAATGTATTATGTCCTTATATCATTCAGAATCTGACATGTTTACAACTTCATTATGCACCACATTCACTTGGCATGCCTCTAAATTAGATTGTGTCATCAGTTTTGCCAAACCTTGTCCTCTTACCAATTTTGTGATCTGTATTTCAATGTTGAACTCCTACAATTTGTTTATCCATCTGCATCTCCTTCCAGTTACCTCCTACTGAGTGAAGATATCCTTGACTGCTACATGAGGCACATATGCAATTACTTGAGAGCCTACCAAATATGGCCTGAAACTCTTGACTACTCTAACCAGTGCATATGCTTGTTTCTCCATGATGTCATACTTCAATTCAGCAGCCTGCAATGACTTACTAAAGAAAGCTATAGGTTGTTCAAACCCTTCTTCATTTTTCTGCAATAGACAACAGCAATAGTATGGTAAGAAGCAAATTAGAACAGCTGAAATGGCTTAGAAAAATTAGGAGATTTCAATACAAGAGCCATCTTTATAGCTTCTTTTATGTTCTGGAATGATTTAGTTGCTTCATATTCCCATTTAACAGTTGCACCTTTCTTCAACATCTTGGAGATATCTTTGGTGGTCTCTGCAAAATTAGGCACAAATCTTCTAACAAAATTATTTTGCCCAAAGAAGGACTGAACACCTTTCACTATTTTAGGGATCTAAATTTTGTCAATTGTAGCCACTCTTTCAGGATCAATCCTGACCCCATCTTTGGAAACAATGTGTCCCAGTAGTTTTCCTTCCACTACCCCAAAAACACACTTCTTTGGGTTAAGTGAGATGCCATACTCTAATGCTCTAATAAAAATTTGCTCCAAATACATACAGCGTTGCTCTTCCTTTTTTTGAATAAGCTGTCAAATCATCTTGATACAAAGCCAAGATTGAATCAATCAATCCTACAAAAGCAACATCCATTGCCCTCTAAAATGTGGCACCTGCATTTGTTAGTCCAAATGGCATCCTCACATATACATATGTTCCCCATGGAGTAGTGAAAGCAGTCTTGAATTGCTCTGATTCCTTTACTTTCACTTGATTGTACCCTGAAAATCTATCCATCATGGATAGAAGTTCACAGCTAGTCACCTTCTGCAACATGGCTTCCATGTTTGGCAATGGATAATTGTCCTTCAAAGAAGACATATTTAAATTTCTGAACTCCACACAAAGTCTTAGATCACCATTCTTTTTTCTAACTGGGACAAGGCTAGACACCCAAGTTGAATGTCTGATAGGCAGAATTATTCCAGCCTCCCTAAGTTTCATAAGTTCTTCTTGCATTTTTGGAGCTAAGGTTGGGTTGATAGGCCTCTATTTTTGTCTAAATGGTTTAGCTCCAGGCTTCAAAGGGATTTCATGCTGAAATAAATCCTCTCTATAAGCTTTGAGGTCCTCATAAGACTAGGCAAAGACATGCTTATATTTTCTTAGTAATGCAATCAACATAGTTCTGATATGCAGCTTGAGCTGTTTGCCAATGTACACCTTCTTGGGGGCCTGAGATGTCCCCAAGTTTATCTCCTCTAGATCATTCTTATTTGTTGGAGATGCTTTTGTAACAAATTGGTCTCTATGGTCAAAAGCTTGCTCTAAAGCAACCAGCCCTCTAGGGATTTTATTTGTCTTGAGTTGAATTATTTCTTTCCCTAGGAGGGTTTCTTTCCCATCTACAACCTCTACAAAGTTCTAAAAATCTATTTCCTGGTTCTCATATTCATCAATACAATGTAGAAATCTCAACAAATCCTTATCATCATCAAACACTTGCCAGCTGTACACATTGTCTGGCACTGTAGGTCTAAGTTTGATCTCAACATTTGTGACATCTGATAGAGTGATATAATCTGGCCTTATGGCTACATTAGCTAGAAAATTTGCCCTGACATTATTTGATCTCTCTATCTAGTTTATTGAAAAAGCATCAAACAATTCAATTGTATCCCAAATAGCATGCTTATACTGTTTTAATCTCTTATTTTTTGAAGCATACTTATCTCTAACTTAGGAAACAATCAGCTCTGAATCACCAAATACTTTAAGCATCTTGATTCCATGCTTCAAAGCTACATTCAATCCTAATAACAGAGCCTCATACTCTGCAATATTGTTCGTACAAGTAAACTTCAACAAGAAAGAGAATTTTACGAGCTTACCAACTGGAGACAAAAAAACAATTCCCGCACCAGAGCCTTCCTTTGAGCAAGCTCCATCAAAATACATGGTCTAAAGACCCTCCTGGTCAGGCTCTTGAAAGCACATATCTCTCTCTTTACCCCCTTTATCATCTAAGACAACCTTGAAGCTATCACAGTCAGTGTCTGCAAAGCATATATACTCCTCTGATTCTTGATCCTCAACCATTTCTGATGATCTTTCTTCTCTGATTAGTTTGACATCCTTGCCATTCATTGGGATCATGGCATATGACAGATCTAGTTGCATACTTCCACCAATCAATGCTGCCAACCTTCTTGACAACAACATGCCATACTGTGGCTTGATGTCAACAACTGTTATGTTCATTTTGTAATTTTTTTCTGGATATGCTGCCAGTCTGAAATTCACATCTTTCATGATTCTGATAATAGGTACTTCTCTAGTATCCATGGCATAGCATTTCCCACATGCTTTGTCTATTTTCAACCCAGCCTACTGCATGATGGCCAAAGGCATGATATTTGTTGATGCTCCTGAATCAAGCATACAATTCTTAATTCATTTTTTGTTTATGACAAGGGAGACATAAAATGGTTCCACTTGTGAAGGACATTTTGTCATGGTCATCCCTAGATATACTTCAGGAACTTCATCTTCATCAATGCACAGGGCCTATTTCTTACCCTGAGGTTCATCACCCAACCTGGCTTGATAGGGTACTCCTAAAATTAAGGATACTGCTTTATTTTTGAATTCTTCCACTTTCATTAGTTCCATTAGTGGAATAGAGACTTTTATATGCAATAAGACTTGAGTCATGTCAAATGGAGCATAATTTTGAATAACAGTTGTAACTTGCTCCACCGTTTTACCTTTATCCTGGGATGATCCAGCCTTAGTTTTTATGGTTGCTTGACTGTCATTCCTGCCCTGAGAATTTTTGTTTTGATTCTCATCCTGAGGAATCATGCTTTCTGGTCCTTGAGGATCATGACCTATTTTCTGCTTGAAACCTTGCTTATTATTGTTCCATTGTTTCTTATATGTTTCAGTCCCCTTATAATTTTGCACTGGCTGGCCTGCAGAAGTATTCTCTAGTTGGTGTGAGTTGCTTACTTGAGCTTTACCTCTTAGGTTATAATTGCTTTTAACTTGAGCTACTGCTGCAGCTGTGAAGGCTCAAATTTCTTCATCAAAAGGCCTCCTCAAATTATTCAAAAAATTGTATGAATCTTGAGCATAAGTGTAGCTATCTTCCTCATCTTCATCATAGGGAAATTGCTGCTAGACCTGAATCTCATCATTTGCACTTACATCAGCATCATGAGAAGAGTATTCTCTATTTGTAGACAGGATATTGACATTCTCATCTTCCATGCAATGTGGCTCATTGCACTCATCACAAGCAACAACATTGTTGTATAAAGACTGAGCAATCATGCATTGTGACTGTGAATGAGGCATTTGACATATGATACACCATGGGGTGTCATTAACAGTATTTACAGCCTTCTTCAAAGGATCAAGAATTTCCTTTACATTTTGAATCCTTTGACCTGCGTTGCTGTTTGGAAGAATAGGCTTACCATTATGCCAATTGGTGTTATATGGCATATCATTTAACGATGGTCTTCTTTCTTGCCTTTGGTAAACTGTTCTGTCAAGACCTACCCCCTTTTCATTTTTAGCCATTCTATAGCTCAGTTCCTTGACAATAGTTGTCAACTTATCTAATTTATCCTTAGAAGTAGATGCATTGCCCTGAACACTCTAAGATTTAGTATTTGGATTTTGTAGAATTTTTACATCATCTCTTTTGTTTGTCTTACTAGATGCTTTCTGTTATTTTTAATATTTGTTACAATCTTGAAAGCATCTCTAAGGCTGTGAGGACCCTTATCTCTTAATCCATAGGTAGTTTTGGCATCAAAAGCATTTATGTACAACACTGTGCACATAGGTTCATTAGGTCTCAAGTCCTGTGGCAATTTGTTCAATACCTTCATGAATCTAGCATTGAAATCAACAACCTATTCATTTGATCCTTTGGTGATTCCAGTGGATTCATTAATGAAAAAACTAGGATCAGTATTGTCACCATACTGTTCTTTGAAAATTCTTCTAAAGTCATCCCATGATGAAATGCTTCTGTCAGGCAGACCTTTATACCATTCCTTGGCTTCATCAACTAAGGATTGCATAAATGATTTCATGAAAACATCCTCATGCTTAACCTCAAAGTTGTCCATGATATTATGAAAAGCTTTTAAATGGTCTTCACCTGATATAGTATTATTTCCTAAAAATTTAGGCACTTGCAGCCTCACATGTTTGTCGATAGGATTGGGGTAACCAGGAATGCCATCAAACACAAGTTGTCTAAATCTGTCTAGCTACATAGGTTTTCTACCAAACTGATTAGCATTTGCATTTCTGAGTGTGTTCTAATTTCTTACATTATTTAATGGTATTCTGGCATCATTTGCATTCTGTCTTTGATCATTGTGCTGATCCTATATTTCATTCCTGTATTAATTTCTTTGCATATTTGCATTGCCAAGGGTAGGAACTGAATCATTCTGAACAACCCTCAGAGCCTACAGTTTATGTCTCATGTCATCCCTAATCTTTACTGGTTACAGATATTCTAATTCTACCCTTAAGCTCTTAATTTCATCAGCTAGTTCCTCCTCTCTGGGCATAGAAGAGGATAGTTCTATCACATTCTGAAAAATCATTATCATCATCCCTTAGGGATTCAGCTTCTTCAAATCTGTTAGGGGAATCAACAAAAGGGCATTCTTGAAACACCTCTAACCTCATTTTTAATCCACCACTCTGCTGTCTCTCATATACATTTTGGATTTCAGCCTCAGTGTTTGTAAAATAAGGCATTGTTTGCTCTGAGAATCCTAGATTGTCCTGAATAAAATCATTTTTCCTGAGGCTAGGAGAACCATCTTGACTGGCTCAAACAGTCCCTTTTTTCTTATACATCATTTTTATGGGTAACTCTTCAAACAAAGGGTTACGTTGGGATCTTCTACCTTGCATACAAATTTTTACTTTATCGGATGGGAGATTGGTTTGGAGTCGCCACCTATTACTAGGAATTGTTTTCTTTTTAATCAATGTTCTTTCACTTCACCTCCCCAGTAGAGTTGCAAAAATCTGTTAGTTTTTTTCCTAGACTGGATGCTTACTCCCAGTAATCCCTACAAAATAGCCATAAGTGATCAATAGGATTCCTGGGCCAAGGGCCAACAGTATAGGAGATAGACTCTATAAATATCTCCTCTTCTTCTTTAGGCTCTGCAGAACCAAGGGGGGTATTCCCTACTCAACATCTATAAAATGCATCTACGTATTTACTGGGATGTTGACACAAAGCAGATAAATCCTCTTATGCAAACCAAAACTATAAGATAAGTGCAAAGGGGCTAGATTTGAGCCTATTTTTAGTTGTGCGACAGAGGATTTCAGATCCTAAAACTACATCTAAAGTCCTAAAGGTTTGATTTGAAGTTTAAGTTTGATTTATATTTGGATGCAAAACTAGGACTTTGGGTTACAACAGAGATACCAGACCAGATCAGTGCCTATCAAGGGCTTGGAGTTAGTAGACATATATATGTGAATGTTTACCATAGACCTAAGACAGTAATTAGATTTCAAAGGGTTTCTAAAATGTCAGCCTTATAGACAATACCTAGGAGAGAGTATTTAGTTATTTCTTCTTACAAACATTCTTACTGCAATGTATTCTTCTTAACACTTAATCCAAAACATTCAATCTACCCCTTGAGCAGAAGTAAGAGACTAAGTATTCAATATAGAAAACCTATATTCTAGAATCTATAACACCCCTTAGACGTTCAGAGTCAGAAGAAAAACACATTCAGTCTGGAGACAAATAACAAAACACATGCAATGAAGTATTACTCATTTAAATAACCATGAAATTGATAATTTTGTGCATAATACATACAACATACAATTCATAAACTCGCAAGACACCTGAAATAGAGTCACCAGTAGATTGTATTCCTATTGTAGCACCAAAATTTATCTAGTTTTTCAACAACAACAATGAGTAACACAGTTTGGATTTTATACCAAGACTGTGTACTCAGCAAAATTAATTACAAGGCAAGGTCAAGATTTCTGCCAGATACAATGCATCTGAAATGGCGCTCAAAATAGTCAATGCAATAGAGAGACAAAGAGGAATGAGCAGGTGAACTCAGGATCTGCACTGCCACTCAAGGACTTTCATCTTCAATCGGGAGATTGACTTGTCCTTTCTGTCGTCCATCTTCTGCGAATCCACCATCAATGCTTCATCCACCCATAGGGCCTTTTCAAATGTAGCAGTAGATGCATCTGTTGTTTTCCCACTCAAAAAACATGGCCACATACAAAGAAAACCTTCGTTGAAGGTTCAAAACCTGGCCGCTCGATCAAAAGCCTATCATTGTGATCAACAGTCTCAAAACATGCATGAAGAGTCGCCAGCCAATAATATCGTGCCACATAGGCACCCTGACCTTCTATCGCTGACTCTTTCTCCCTTCATTTCACCTTTATCACTTTTGTATATGCAAAAATGAATGCATATACAATCATCACTATTCATCTTTCAAAATCCTATGTATATGCAAAATGCATAAACATACAACAACTTAATATACAAGGCGGACTCCATGCCAGTTTAGAACAAATTGAAAAAACTACTCGGGTCCAGCTTGTATCCGCTTTCAATGCACATCAGCTTGTACATCGGCATATACAAGCGCCTTATACAACCCACGGACCTCAAATTACCATTCGCTGTATTTGACTCCTTCACGTCCAGGTGGTATATCTTTGTTTTGTATATCAGGTTCTACACTACATATACAAACCCAATATACATGCTGCGGACCCCAAACTCGTATGAAGCATCTTGGAATTCTACTCGGATCCAGAATGTATCTTTTCACTTGTATATCTTTTAATGTATGTCGTCACACATACAACTGCCATTGTATGCAACTGGTGGGCCCAACCCATTATCTCTCTCCTTTGCACATTTCATTGCACATCGTACATACTATTACAAGGTACAAGCCGGACCTCGCCACGATTAGAAAAGCACAACTGAAATACTTTGGAATCCAGCTTGTACATTTGTGAATGCACATCTTCTTTGTATATCAACCATATACAAACTCACTTGTACATATTGGCGGGCCCCACCAATTGTATCTCTGCTGCACTGTAGCAAATGTATGTGCGTCAGCCCTTGTATATTTTCAATGTACATTTCCTTTGTATCTAACTGTTGTATGTCTGAACATACAAACCAATTATACAAGCAGCCCAATATACAAATAGGGAATATTCCTTGAATCTTCAATGTATATTCCGCCCTTGTACATTTTCCATTTGAGCCCAATATGCATTTGGGAATGCATACAACTGTAGAATATTCTCAAGAATCTACAAAAGATTCCCCCTTGTATATGCAAACTCGATATGCATTTAAAAATGCATACAACTCATTTTTTCATGATTTTTGGAAGTCGATTAAAATTTCACAAGCCCACCAACATACATGACCATTTTGAACATCCCAAACTTAGCATTTTTCTCAAGGCAACAGGAACAAACCATGAAACACTGCATGGGGGTAAGTCAACCTATGAAAACCTAAACATGAGGATGAGATTTAACAGCTAGAAACCCACCACACAAGGCCAACACCTGAATAGACAAAACAATGCAAGACCCCATGAATCACAAAATTGAGGGTTTGAATGAGAAAACCTATAAACACCCAAGCTTAAAACCCAAAACATAAATGATTACCAACACCTCAAACATGAGTTTGAATAATTTTTAGGTATTTTTTGGGAAAAATAAACTTTAATATATTTTAGCTCGCAAATGATCTTTGCATGATTCCTTCGCTAAAGGTCTTATTTTTCACTTATAAAGCTTCCTGTAAATTTTCATTTCAATCCATACCCAAATACAAACTTTCTAAAAATAGGAACCAGAACTTTTAATGTTTCCAAACTTTCTAAAAATAGCAAGTTGGTATTTTTAGCAGTTTGGAAAAACTAAAAGTTCTACATCATTATTCAAGCGATTATGGAACTAGAACTAGAAATTTTGAAAAGAAATGGAAAGAACATCAACAATTTTGTAAAACATATTATTTTGGGTGATGCAAGATTGCCCTTACACCACTGGATTCTCCTGAATCAAACACCAAGGTTAATTGGAGAAGTGACCCTATCACGTCTTAGGTGTTTGTGTGAGGAAAACCCAAATGGTCAAACTCTGCCTTAGACAAGCAAGAAGAATCTTCAACATGCCTTCCCTTCAATTTCACCAGATATTCTTCGTATTGCCTATTTCAAGTACTTCTTCCCACATGGCTATCCAAGATCTCTTGTATCTCCTCTATTGAAGTAGATGTTAGAATACACCACTATTCTTCTTTTGGTCCATCCTTTGTTGCACCTTCATGATATTTTGATAAATCAGTAATATTGAAAATAGAGGAAATGTTGATCCCACTCAGTAGATGTACCTCATATGCATTTCCTAAATCATGTTTCTTTAAAATTCTACATGGTCTAAATTTCTTCATTTTTAGCTTATTGTATGTTCCAACTGGGAACCTTTCTTTTCTCAAGTGAACCATGAATTCATCTCCTATTTGGAATTCTTTATATCTCCTCTTCTGATTTGCCTTAGCCTTGTACTAAATATTCATCTAATTAATGTGCTTTTTCACCTCTTCATGCAAATTCTTCATGTATTCTGCAAAGTCTTCAGCCTCAACACTTATCTTTTCTCCTTTGTCCAGATTCCTTAATTCTAAAGCATTTCTTGGACTGCTCCCATATACAATCTAGAATGGTGATTTACCAGTACTCCTATTGACAGAATTGTTGTAAACAAATTTTGTCTGTGGTAAAATCAAATCCCATCCCTTGGGCTTATCTCCTACTAAGCATCATAGTGGGTTACCCAAAATCCTATTAACCAATTATGTCTATGTATTAGTCTATGGATCGTGTGTAGAACTAAAGATCAAATTTGTTTTCAACTTCTTCCACAATATCCTCTAGAAGTAACCAACAAACTTGGTATCTCGATCTGACACTATGCTCTTTGGTAGACCATGTAATCTCACCACCTCCTTGAAAAATAACTCTGCAATATGAACAACATCATTAGTCTTCTTGCAAGGAATAAAATGTGCCATCTTCAAGAATCTGTCCACCACCACAAAAATGGAATCATGTCTTCTTTGTGTCCTTGGTAAGCCAAGAACAAAATTCATACTAATATCATCCCATGGCTTCTCTGGTACAGGTAGTGGCTGATATAGACCTATATTCTGACTTGCTCCTTTCGCCATCTGACATACTCTACAGCTCTGCAAAAATTTCCTCATATCCTATTGCAATTGTGTCTAATAATAATTTTCACCAATAATAGCAATGGTCTTATCTTGACCAAAGTGTCCATCCAATCCTCCACTATGCTTTTCCTTAATCAAGTTCTCTCCCATGGAACTCCTTGGAATGCACAATTGGCTTCCTTTAAATAACATGTCATCTTGGATTATGAAATCCAACCATTTTATCCTATCCAAAGTAACAGGTTCCAAACAAGCTTTCCATGCCTCTATAAAATCTAGATGTTCAGGATACAAACTTTTGAGCTCATTGAACCCAACAACCTCTATCTTCATTTCTGTTAACAAATTTTGCCGTCTGCTCAAGGCGTCTGCAACACTATTGGACTTCCCACTCCTATGCTTCAAAACAAAAGTATAGCTCTACAAAAACTCAACCCATTTTAAGTGCCTCTGGTTCAACTTTCCTTGACTATTAAGATACTACAAAGCCTGATGATCAGTATATAAAACAAACTCCTTTGGCAACAAATAATGTCTCCATTTCTTCAAAGCCTAAACTATTGCATAAAACTCCTAATCATAAACATAATACTTTTTCTTGGCATCATTAAGCTTCTCACTAGAATAGGCAATGGGCTTACCTTCTTGTCTCAAAACAGCTCCTATAGCACTACCACTTGAATCACAATCTACTTGAAATACCTTATTGAAAACTGGAAATGCCAAAATAGGTTACTCTGTGACTTTCTACTTCAATGTATCAAAGCTTTTGTCTACTCCTTTAGTCCATTTAAACTCTTTTCTATCCCCTCTCATTGTCTCAGTTAGGGGTGCACAAATGCTAGTAATTTTTTTGATAAACTTTCTATAAAAACTTACCAAACTATGAAAAGATCGTACCTTTGTAGCACTCCCAGGTATACCAGCTCCTTTGCAAAACTACATTTCTTCAGATTGATCAACAACTTCTCCTCCCTCAGCTTCTCCAAAACTCTTCTAATATGCATCATATGCTCATCCCAAGTCTTACTGAAAATCAAAATATCATCTAAATAAACAATAACAAAACTTCCCAAAAATTCTTTCAGTACCTTGTTCATGAGCTGCATGAATTTGCTCGGTGCATTGGTTAGCCCAAATGGCATGACTAACCACTCATACAAACCCTCCTTTGTCTTGAAGGTTGTCCTCCATTCATCTCCTTCTCTGATTTAGATTTGGTAATACCCACTCTTCAAGTCAATTTTCGTGAAGTACTTGGCTCCACTCAAACAGTCCTTTATGTCATCCATTCTTGGCAATGGAAACTTGTACTTGATCATGATCTTATTGATGGACTGAGAATCTGTACACATTCTCCATTCTCCATCTTTCTTTGGTGCTAGTATTGCAGGTACTACACATGGACTTTGGCTCTCCCTTATCAGTCCCTTAACAGCTCTTGAATTTTTATGTTCAGCTCTTCACTCTCTGTAGGAGTCATTTTGTGGGTTGCCTTATTTGGAAAACTAGTTCTTGGTATCAAATCTATTTGGTGACTTATCTTCCTCACCGGTGGTAAACCTTTTGGTACATTATCAAAGATAATATCCTAAAATTCTTCCAACATATCTGAAACTTCTGCTGGTACATCTTCACATTTCTCTTGACTAATCTTAGGAATCAATGCAAAGCAATGATGCTCATGCCTCATACCCTCCAAAAACTTTCTACCATCTACCAAGCAAATTCTGGCAGTACTACATACATTTTCTTCCACCTCCTTCAAGGGCTTCAACTTATGAAGAACTCCATCCTTTGTCAGGGAATATGTGTTTATACGGCCATCATGGGCAACGCTCCTACCATAATGCCATGGCCTCCCCAACAGCATATGACATGCATCCATCGGTATGATATCACACAACACCTCATCATAGTAGTCCCCAATCTTAAACTTCATTAAACACTGCTCATTTACGAAATCTTTGTGGTCCTTCTATAACCATGCAATCTGATATGGATACATGGATGCTTTCTTCTCACCAATGTCAACTTGTCAACCATCTCCTTTGAAAAAAGATTGTCAGTGCTCCCACTATCAATAATAATATCACAACACTTACCTTCACATTTGCACCTTGCACGGAATAAACTCTTCCTTTGATTTGGTTCTTTCTCCTCATCAGCAAGGTTCTTCTGACAACTAGGGTTTCTCCCCTTTCAATATCTTCAAAACACTTAGACTGTGCATCTTTATCTATATGTGTAACTCGTGCATTACCTTCAGGTCTTCTATTCATCCTTCCTTGATATTGTAGACACTCGTATGCTCGATGCCCTTCTTCTCCACATTAGAAACAGGTTCCTCTTAAATATTCTCTTCTAGGTCCTTGCCCAAGTCTGCCTCTTCCTCTTCCTCTTTGGTCACCATTGTTGTGGTCACAAGGGCGGTGGGAATTATCCCCTCTCTGATTTTGACTGGTGCCATATTTTTCACTTTTCTATGAATATTCATTTCGGTCACCATATGGTCTTACACCAGTCCTTCCACCTTGACCTCTTCCCCTTTTATTGTTGTCAAATCTTTTATTCAGCTTGTCTTCCACCTTTAGTGAAAACTAGTATGCATCTTCTATGGTGGTCATTCTGACAAGGCTCAGCTCCTCCTGAATACTTGGCCTCAACCCATTAATGTAACGAGATACCTTCTCCTTGTTGGGCTCTGCATGGCCTATCTTGATAGTAATTTTATAAAACTCTTCTATGTACTCCTTAACAGACTTGTTACCTTGCTTCAGTCCTTACAGCTTCTTCAACAGCTCCATCTCATAGTCCATAAGAATGAACCAATTCTTCAGTTTCTCCACCATTCGATCCCATCTAGTGATATTTTCTTTTCCTCTTCTGTTCCTCTCTAATTGGATCTCCTTCCACCAAATACTAGCATGGCCCTTCAACTTTGTTTTTGCAAGCTTGACCCGTTCTAGGTTCTCCACATCTTCATATTCAAAATACTCCTCCATGTCATTGATCCAATCAATAAGCTATTCTAAATTCAAATCTCTAGAATATGTAGAAACTTCAATCCTAGGCCTCTTTCCAATCTTTGAAATGGCCCTCAACAACCTAACTTCTGCAGGATCTCCTACAACTTCTTGTTCTTCCTCAGACAGCTCTTCTTCATCTTCATCCTCACTTTCTTCTCTTGTTCTCAGATGAAACCCTCTTTGCAGCTCCTCTTACAATGCATTGATTTGCCTTTGTAGGGCTCTAAAACCCTCTTCCATCAAAGCATTCCTCCCAATATGATTTCTTTGTGGAGGCATCTTGATCTCTGCAGCAAACCCACAACCTCAAGTCCTGGTGCAAACTACCTTATGGTCGGGGATCTGTCTACACATTTAGGAACCCTTGCTCTACTACCACTTGATAAAGGGGGTAAATAATAAAACACATAACAACAAAAATTACACATAAAAAATAGAACTTTCTTTATTGATTTGGATAACTTATTACACTACAAAAGTTCAGATACAATCAGAGGAATCAACCCTCCACAAGCTACAACACATTACAACTTCCTATCACAAGACTCTAGAATCATTTGCCTTTTGTAACCCCAAATCAGCTAGGGTTTCTATTTTCCCACCTATTCTTGACTCTACACTTCCTCCCATTAACTCTACTACTGCCCGGGGTTCCCAAAAATGGTTATTAATAGCCTTTTTGGTGGCCAACAACCTAATTTCAAAATTTACATCTCTCTCCAAAAATAGGTCAACTTTCACGAGCAATAACTTTTGATCTGGGTGTCTAATTGATGAACCATTTTATGCATTCAAAAGCTCACAGAGTACTCTATGCACTAAGAACTCTCTTTACTAGTTCCGGCCATTTTCGGGTTGGTATGGAGCTGTTTAGTGCCTCAAACCTAAGTTTGAATAATTTTCAGGTATTTTTTGGGAAACAAAAACTTTAATAACTTTCATCTCACAAATGATCTTTATGTGATTCCTTTTCCAAAGGTCTTATTTTTTAGTTATGAAGCTTCTTGTAAATTTTCACTTCAATCTGTGCCCAAATGCAAACTTTCTAAAATAGCAGGTTGCTATTTTTAGCAGTTTGAAAAAACTGAAAGTTGTTCATCATTATTCAAGCAATTATGTAACCAAAACCACAAATTTTGAATAGAAATGGAAAGAACATCAACAATTTTGAAAAACAACTTTTTTTGGGTGATGCAAGATTGCCCTTACACCATTGGATGCTCCTGCATCAAAATTACTCTTTTACTGATCAAAAGGAGATTCAAATATAGTTTTATTATTCGGAGTAGGTCACCATTATGGTGCTTGTGTATTATCTACATGCACAATTGTATTTGGATGGTGTTGAGAGTACATAACTAGAATGATTCATTAAAAAAGAATGTCACTTTTTATATTAGTGATGATAAAGAGCATGACATGCATTTTGTACAATATTTATTTAAGAAGTTTTTTAAAGATTTCACAACAAGGGGTGTCAAAATTGAAAAATAGTTTGTATGGTCAGATGGGTGTGTGTCACAATTCAAATAATCAAGGCAATTTTATGGACTTTGTAGGTATCATCACCTTGACAATATACCACATGCTTGGAGTTTCTTTGAGAGTGGGCATGGAAAGGGTGAACATGATGGTCTAGGAGCTTGTATCAAATGTGCTCTAAGAAAATATCAAATGAATTATGAGGGAGATCATATAAATGATGCACATGATGTTGTTGAATGGTGTATGAAACACTTCACATCTGAGGTCAGCACATCTTTAGGGAGGAACCCACATCCAAATAAAGTGTTCTGGGAGATATCAGGTACGTGTATATTGTTTAAAATAAGTTTTCATTTGTTTAATATTTAGTACTTTAAAATTTCTTTATTTTATTTTATACATCATATTTATAGTTTTATAATTTCAACAAAATTATAATTGTAAATCATGTTTGATGTATATATAAAATTTGTAGGTGTGGATAGAAGAACAATGCATAGATGCAAGAGGGTAGAGAAAACAAGATTTTTACATTGTGTCATGAGTATAGAGAGGTGTATATGGACATTGTGCACTAGGTATTACTCTTGTTTTTGTTATGATTGTAGTTTGAGAAATTATGAGAATTGCAACAACCAACAACATGGATATGTCAGTGAATGGAATTCAGTGACACTAGTTGTAACTGACACATACAACAAAGATGAAGATGAAATATTTGAATACATTCTTTTTATTTCAAAATTTAATTTAAATATAATAAAATTTAATTTAAAAATTTTAATTCTTAAATATTACAACTCATGACAGGAAAGATTCTATTTATTTGAAAATTTTATTGTGGTGTGAGAGATGCTTTTGTAGTCATTGCTAAGGTCAGAAACATAGAGGGTGTTAATTATTATTTGTTACATTGCACAAAAGAGAGGAATAAATTAACAAAACCATAAACACGTGATAGAAATTTGTTTCCCACAGGTTCAGTTGTAGTGCAAGGGACATCTCAAACAAGTAAAAATTGTTCTAAATGGGATTCATTTTATTGATTACCAAACTCGCAACCTGGTGTACCATATTATAGCCACCTAGTAATTGCTATTGACCTATCTCTTCGTCAAGTTCCACATGCACATGGACCTCATAAGTGGAGACTAGATAGAGATGCTATTGAAGAGTGAGCTGAACCAAGGGATGTGGTATGAAATATGTGGACCTTGAATGTAACTTTCCTTTAATTTCAGGTATTCACTAGACCTACTATGGTAGAATTTATATGTTTACACGTCTATATGTAACTTGGGTGTCTTAAATTATTTTAATTTCTACTTCAATAACATTTTTTGATGTTTAATTATAATTTCATTCTGGTTCCTAATATTTTTAAAATTCATGATGTGGTTGGACATATGTCTTTGGAATCATGTAGCTCAGAAGATTTCAAGTTATTCTTTCATTTTAGGTACATGATCACTACACTATCCGGACATGTCTTAGAATGATATATATATATATATAGGCATCTTTTGTATAGAATCTAGGTGTCTTAGGTCTACTACCTGTCTACTAGCTCTACTATAAAATCTAACTGTACATGTCTTAGGTCTATACTAGAAAATTTAAGTTATAAGATCTAGGTGTAGATTAGATAACATTCTATTAGTATAGACTATAAAAAAATATAAAATCTAGGTGTCTTAAGTCTACTACCGAGCCTTAGGTCTAGACTTTAGAATAAGGTACATAAAATGTAGGTGTAGATTAGATATTTCTTAGCTCTAGAAGTTTGAATTTAAGGTATAAAATTTGTAGGTGTCTTAGGTCTACTATGTCTACTAGAAAATCTAAATATGTCTTAGATATGTCTTAGGTATAGAAAGGTTCTATAATTATAAGGTATAATTTATCTAGGTGTATTAGGTGTCTTACATCTTAGGTGAGGCCACATGAGCTTCCACTTTCACGTGGTTGACCTCATTAGTACAAAATAAATATTTCTTGAAGCTAAGAGAAGCTCTTTTGTTGTATCATCATGTGAGTTTGGTATCATTATGTACATTTATTGAGTTCTTTTAACTTTTTGTTTCATTATCATTTGTGTCTCAAACTTAACAAGCCTACGTGTTAGATAGATCTTGTTCATTTACATACATTCATATGCTACTTAGGTGGGCCTTTAAGTTAGGTTATTTCATCATGTCCTTGTTTGGTATCAAATTATGTAAATTTTTATTGAGTTCTTTTAATTTTTTTGTATCATTATCATTTCTAGGTCTCAAACTTAACAATCCTACATTAGATAGATCTAGTTAATTTACATGTTCATATGCTACTTAGGTGCTTACCTAAGTTATATTAAATTTCATTGAATATATAGCTAGGTCCATTCTTGTCCTTTCTAAGATCTCTATTTGAATGTTGTGTCATTATGTAGAGTTATACAGTTTATTTTAAACTTCAAATTTGAGATATGCGACAACTTAATTTAAGTAAATGATTGATGTGATTAACAACTTGTAAATAAAATGATTAATAAGTAAACTATGACATGTATGATTGAGATAAGCATACTAATTTTGAAGTGAATTTTTTATTATTGAAACTTAAACACATTACATGTCTTAATAAAGACTTTGTATGTGTAAATATGAAATAGGTCCATATTCATTGTAAATATAAAGAAATATTTATATTCAAAAACTTTATTTTAAATATCTCAAACATGTAAATTTACATCCATGTGTCAAATGTAAACATATAAATGTCCATGTACATAGACATGCATAAATATCTATACACATGTCAAATATATAAACATAAATGTTCATACATGCCATTTATATTTAAACATATAAACATGTATAAATGTCCATAGATCTCAAATATACGAACTCAAACATCCATATATCTCAAACATATAATAATAAACACAAATGTCCATGTCAATAGATCTCAAACATGAACATAAACACAAATGTCCACATGTCCATATATTTCAATCATTAACATAAACACAAATTTCCAAATGTCCATATCTCAGACATAAACATAAACACAGATATCAACATGTCCATATCTCAAACATAAACATAAACACAAACACATGTCCATGTGTCCACATGATATATCTCAAACACAAGTTTATAAATAGAAATGTCTAGATATATCAAGTTGATAAATACTAAATCTATGAAATATGTAAACTAGCTGCTCAATCATCATGTTGAGTCCTAGTCAGCTGAACCTTAGAATGAGATCCCTACCCTGATAGATGCAACAAACCCTACAAAAGTGTAATTAAATTAGAATATATATACACATGTGTTTCATACATACATACATACATAAAAACATGATATATTTGAATATACAAATATGATATATATATATATATATATGAATTTCAATAAATGATAATCAACTCACCTGTTCACTATGGTCACCCAAATCACCCCTATGTACATGTGCTCTCAAACTAGGAGTGACAGCTACAACCTCAAGCTAGACGTGTACATAAAAAGAAAAAAATAATTTCAAATATATTTTTTTGTACCATAGGAAGTTACAAGCTACACATGTTTAAATTTTACAATATACCTATGTTGTATTAGGCCCCCGAATATCACAATCTTGAATAATGAAATCTACTAACTCTTCTATTGTTCTATCAACAAATAGCTATAAAAGGGACATGTGCAAGGGATTGTATAGGTGAGATGGCATAAATTTGGTAGAAAGCATCTCTATAAAGCCATACCACCAATAGTCTACTCTAGCGAATCAGATCCCATATGCTGAGCCTCTAGAGTGACAAAATGAATTGGTAGATGGCTCTGCTACTCTATAATTTGATGCATGTACTCCACCAAAAGATCTAACTGTACGCTCTGTATCATAACACCACATGTCATCTACTGAGCTCTATGAAGCTACCATGATGTGAGTACATATGAACTAGCACCTACTAGAGGGATCCCCAATTGTGATGATACCACCTGGTACGCTCTCAACATGTCCTCAAACAAGCAATAGGCTAGCCTCTACATTTGATCCTCACTCAGTGTAATATGTTCCAAACCATCTGGTGATGAGATGCCTATAAGATGATAAGGATCCATCTGAGTAGGTGACCTATATGGATGCCTCATCAAATACTATCTAACATAATCTATAGATATAGACTAAGTTTGCATAGCAATCTCAGAAATACTACCATTTGTATCTCGTTGGGAAGTAATGACCACGTGGTCATGAATACCACTGAGAGAAGGTGAGATTGCAAGCATCCAGTCACCAACCAAGCTCATATAAACAAGAGGTTCTTGATATGGTTGACAATATGGCTCCCTATCACATTCTCTGTCATGCCCTTGCCCTAAATGTGGTGGTATATCCAAATAGTTGATGTTGACACCTAAATGGACCTATGCGTACAACTACTATGAAAAATATAGAGGAATTTGGTTGTTTTTTGGGTAATGACCATCTGTAACAATAAATCTAGGATATATCAATGGTGCCATTTGAGGGCACACACACCAAGTGACCTAATATGCCCCAACACTATTTTTGGGTGCATATTGAAAAAAAACATTATGCCTACAAAGTTTCTTTCAACACTCAATTGTACTTCACTCAGTGGTACATCACTAGAAACTTGTACCCACATTTGGGCGAGAATGGCTGCAAAGGTCTCGCCAAAATATGCACTAACACTCCCTAATGAAGATCTTATATGATCTAAACTATCCAAAATCTTCTCACAATTAGATCTATAAACCTTTGTTGTTTGAGGATCCTATAAAATTGACCTCAATCTAGTAATCTTGGTATCTATGTGGCCAAATATCAGATCCATATCTAGGGATATCACAAACATACAAGTTTGAGAGAATGAACATAACATTCAAGATAGCATAAAAAATAAAGACATAAATATTTGAAAATAATAGATCTAGATAGCTAGAATTCACATCTAGATACTTCCTAAATTATCATATTTTAAACATTAACTTACTTTATTTTTATCACACTTTCTCTTTAACATTTAATGCTACACATTTTTTCACATAATTGATATCTAATTTTTGATAAATCAAGAAATATAAAGCACTTTAACTTGAGAGTACACATGAACTATATTGTTCAATCCTACTCTTTCTATTCCTATGCAAGTGTACATTTTATGTACATGACTAATGGCTATTTAATTTTCTTAAATCGACAAATCAAACAAGGATGTGATGAAAGTAGCAGGAAAATCATTTTACTAGACAATGATATAGATCAGATAGTAACTACACCAAATTTGAGAACACTTAGAGTACAAATTATGAACTTGTGATCAACTATAATATATTTTTAAATTTTTGTAAACATATATCAAAAACATGATTTTGAAACCAAACTTTGTTCATTTCAGAAAGAGGTACATCATAGGAAAATTGAAACTATGAAAAAACTAAGAATGGTGGCTATTTAGTATTATTAAATTCACATGTCAAACAAGGATGTGATGAAAGCAATAGGAAAATCATTTTACTAAACAATGATATAGATCAGATAGTGACTACATAGAATTTGAGAATTACAAATTATGAACTTGTGATGAACTAGAATATATTTTTAATCTTTGTAAACATATATTGAAAACATGATTTTGAAACCAAACTTTGGTCATTTTAGAAAGAGGTACATCATAGGAAAATTTAAACTATGAAAAAACCAAGAATCATTCCTCACAAAGGTGGTTCATAAGGGCACACAACCTTATAGATAGGATGAAAAATAGAATAATTACCTCCATCATGGGAAAAGTAATGGTGATGCAACCCTCAATTCAACCAAAGACACAATGAAAGTAAAAAAATGAAAGACAATTGGAAGTCATGTAGAGAATGCCCTAGATTATTATTCAACCATGTGATATGATAATTAATTCTTTTATTTAATGTTATATGCTCTTTGAACATGCTCTCTAAGTGTTAGGCAATAAATGTGTTAAAATGAACTAGAGTTAGTCGTTAAATATAATAACTTGAGGTGAAAAAAAAATATTGCATGCTTTGTGTTGATACATAATGGTTAGTTGCGAGGGTTAGGTTGGCCCTAAATTTGAATTTTAAATTTTAAATTTCAAGGTTCATTTTTGTCACACAAACAATTTGGGTCACTTGCACAAATTGTAGATCTAGACTTGGATAGGAAAATAGATAAAATTAGGGATCTCAAGACTAGTCCCTAAGAGTGAGTACAAATGGAATCAAGTAAGTCTTGGGTTATGTGCCAAATTTTAGCATAAATAACCTGCCACTTGTATACTTTTCATTATCTAACTCCAATATCTAATTTAAAGTGAGCTCAAAACAAAGGAGGAAAGTGCAAGGTATGTAATTTCCACCTTAACAAATTTAAATTTAAATATTTTATACCATGCATCATAAGATAAATTTTTGAAGGATTAGAGTATTAATGAACAAGTTCATTAAATTTTTTATACAGCATTGGTGAAGGACCATACAAGTGCACAAGTATTAAAAAGAGGATATTGCCCAATTTAAACTCACACCTTTTTGTCAAAGTGTAGACTATGGTTGAAAAATATATATCTAGATTTCAATCTTCAATTTATAATTATCTTGATGGTGTAATGAAAGGATGAGAATGAACAATTTTGTCATAACTTAGAAAAAATAATGTTATTTAATTCAATTCAATAACTTGAGACATTTAAATTTGTCTCAAGAGTTAATAAAAGGCCTTGTTAAATTTGGAGTACATATAGTACAACTCAAGTTTAACATTAAGGTTCACACCATCTAAAAGAGGAGTAGATCAAGAATGAACCTTTCATCTCAAAGATAGAACCCTACCATGTATACATTATTTTTGGAAATAACCTTAAATAACATGTTTTTATTGTAAGGATATAGACTCTAACACTACCCATTAGAATGCAACTTGTTCATCCTCTTCCTTAAAAATGCCTTACTATTTCCCTAGGAGAAAAAAATGTGACAAGATCAATATTTTAAAATGTGATGGTTCCTCTCTAACCATATAAGTTCAATAAAATAGAAACTCACATACTCTAATGTAAATATAACTAAGAATACTTGATTGAAAACATTAAATAGATAATATAGTTCTAAGAATACTTGATGGTTTATAGATCAAAGTGAAATTACCAATGAAATGAAATCTTGATATGCATAGTCATGGATGAGTATTACCAAATCATTGAGAAATATATGCACATGTGCATAGAATAATAACCAAATTGACTCAAAACATTTATAGCACAATACATGTGATAGGAAGAACCTTAAAAAAATGCTTTTAAATTATCAACTTGATAAGTTGTTTGTTTTACAAAAAAGGCATAAAAACACTAAATAATTGACTAAATGTGACAATAACTTATGACATCATTATGCATTTGAAATAATGTTTTTATTCATCTATAAGTATTAAGGTATCCTTGACTTGGAATGTACTACTAGGTAGGAAAATCTCCCCAACAAGAGTATCATCTCTATATACAAATCTTACAAGTATCAAACATATTTAGCAAAGAGGTTATGTGATCAATGAAGAAAACTTGAGGTAAATATGTTCTTCTATTTTTCAACTTGAATATTAACAATATGTGATAGTATGATAAAAATTTTGATGACTTAAACTTAAAGTAGCAATCAAGTTCAAATTAAATATCACATATATATTTATGGTCAACAAGTGTATTGACTGCATACTCTAGTCTAAAAAGGTAACACCATACCTACTTATATGTAGTGTATTTTTACCCATGGACATGTTTAACACATTTAAAAAAATCATGCAGGCTTATTCTTGATGGACAACAATTTGTAATACATTGTTATCATTTAGCTACTACAAACATGCATGATGTTTAATTCCAACCAATGGCAATAGTGAAGAGATATCAAACTAGTAATATTGTGGATTTTGAGATAAATCCTAATTATCACTTAATTCCATACATTCCTAGATGGAACTAGAAAATTCTTTTGTGGTTCATATCTCAAAGAGAAAATTGACCTAAAAGAAGCTTTCATGTAATTTAATAGAGTAAAACCTGAGTCACACCTGAGTCTATCATACATCATTATTCTTTTCATTGACTCATTGATCTGCCCAACATTTGACCTTTCGTTGGAGTTGTACTGCTATGTAAAATTATCTAGAAGAAAGTTCATTCCACTACATCCATTTAGGATTATTTAGTAATGATCGTTCCTTACTGTGAGAACCAGAAAAACAAATATCTAGGTATGCTGGAAATTTTTCAATGACCATCTTAGAATCCAACTAAAAGTTAGCATGACTTGGTGATGCATATCTTGTTTGTAAATTTCTATGTTACACTGGCTGGGGCAGCTTCACTGTCAGCAAAAACAAAGGTTCAAGAACATTAAAAACTCCTGACAAGACCATGTTGGCCAATCAACACTTCTTTGAACCTTTGAATCTATAATGAAGGAGTTCAATCATTTGGAAAACTTCTGACAATGGATAGAGTCAGGGTTTCAGGAGTTTTACGAACTTTTGAACTTATGACAAGGAGTTTAAAAACTTCTAAGACCTCTGACAATGAAGGAGTCGGCATATGACAAGGAGTTCAAAAACTTCTAAGATCTCTGACAATGAAGGAGTCAGGATTGAAATGAGTTCATGGACTTATTGGAAAGATGAAAAATGAGTTCAAAAACCTCTAAAAACACTGACATGTAAAGATTTTACTTCTTTAAATTTCCTGTTGAAATATGACTTTAATAAAGTCTCAAACTTTATATTGTCTTACTGTTTCAATAAATAAGGAATAACTTTATAAAATTTACCTCCATTTTTAACCAATTTCCAACCCCAAGAAATATATCATAGGGAAATATTTTTGTACCTCAAAATGAATGCCATCTGAAATCAACTAAGGATGCAAACAACTTCCAATAATAATGCGTCCATTTATTTTCCCAAAACTATGCGTTGGTCAGAAAAACAAAAACCTTGATATCTTTTATATAACAGCTCTATTTTCATAAAATTTGTGAAACAAGAGGATTGGGCTCTTCTAAGAAAACAACTAGAAATATTTTCATCTCTAAAAATAGAGAAATCAAATTTTGACTTTATTTGTGAACCACCGATGAGAAAAAGTGAAGCTTAAGATCTTGTAAACGGAAAAGCATTTTAGTATAAAAATTGGCCAGAATGAGTGGAATGGGGTTAGGATTAATTCTATCAGAGGAATTTCTACCAACTTTTATGGATTTTAAAAATCAATTGTTTTCAAGATTTAATAGGCTGTAGTGTCAAGGAATGTACTAAAATTTTAAAATTTTCAAAGTTCAAATTTCTGGAAACAATGGGCTCTAATCGGGGATGAAGCCTATAAAGGACAAAGCAAGGAACCTAGAATCTCAAGTATGGACTAGTGCCTTATCCATTGGGCAACAGAGTCAAAGAGCACAAACGGAAAAGGAGCCAAAGGAAGCCAAAAATAGGGCAAGACAGAAAAGGGAACTAAACTACTAGCACAACAAAAACTCCTAATATGTACATGGTAGGAAGACCCTACCTCTAGTGATTCCAAGATGATCATGCAGATCCATTAATAGGCTAGGAGAAATAGTTACCTATGCAAAATAATGCTTGGTGAATGAAGAGCCTGCAAGTATCTAGCTACCAACTTGTGACCACCAAGATCAAATTGATAAGGATGACATCATATAAAAACTTCCTGGATATGATCTGACACTCGAGAAGCCACTCTTCATTATATACCTCCACAATTGGACGAATCATGTTAGCATTGCCCAGCATGACTACCAGCATCTACATGTATAATCTCATGTGTAATATCATAATGCACATGATTTTACAAGAAAGGAGAGACCAGCCCTCAAATTGGACATCCCACACAAACATAATGAGATAAAGGCTCTTCTTTGATTATGTATGTGGAAGTGACTACCCCAACATGTTTTTGCATATAATCATTCCCCACAGTAGACAAATTGATATCCCTTCCCTAAAAATAGCCATTTGAATCTATAAGTATCTCATGCAAAACTGGAGGTGTATCTAATGAATTACACTAGACAACTAAGAGGAGGGGTGAATTAGTTGTCACAAAAACATAGATTCATATGAATCTCAAACCATCAACAACTTAATGATTCATAATCAGATTTAAAAATGAAAACATGACACCATAAACTCAATAACAATCATACATCCAACATAGTAGACACCATATTTTTATGTGGAAAACCTTGAAAGGAAAAAACCACAGTGGGTGTTAGGCCATAGAAATATATGAGTTAAAATAATACCAAAAAATAGAGGCTCACTTCCTATAGGGCTGACTACCAAAAATGCTCATTGCAAAAAATGGCTCACTACCTAAGGGTGGTGCACTACCAAGGGCTGGATCACCACCAAAGTAGTACACTAATTAAGTAGCATCTAATCCATGCTAGGGTTCAATTCCATTGAAGCATAATATAACTTCTCTGCTCTGCTCTTTCACACCTTTACACTCATCTCTTCATCTTCGCATCACATTCTTTTTTTTACAATTACATTACATGTTTTATACAATTCATCAACCTTGGAATGTACATCAAGGTTGCCATTACATTCATCAACCATTGGAACAATCTCCAAGGTCGGCATTTCAATATACATAAAATAGGTCTAGACCTAATACAAATTTAGCTAAGGAAAAGATGAAAAGATGTATGTGGATCGTGCCATGCCTTACCTAGGACTAAAACACAATCCTCCATGCCACAACATGCTTCTACAATCTTCAATGCACAAATTCTCTCTGGAATGATTTCAAATTTTGATATATTTTTTTAGCTTATATTGTATGGATGATATTTGATGTTCCTTGTAGTTTCCTATTGCATCATGGTATAGGGTAGGTGTGGCTTTGTTAACTTCCTCATATCCATTCAGATTCAGAGATGTATTGATGGATATGAGGGAGGATGCTGGCAAAGGTTGTGGAATTTGACTTTACACCAGGCATTTACTTCAATATTTCTAAAGACTTTTCAAAATCCATTTTGTGCATATCCTACAATCATTGCAGTCTATGAGACCACATTTTTGTGCATATCTTGTGGGTTTTTTTTTCAGATGTATCAGTTCCAAGAGCCCTATCAGACCTGTATAAAAATTGTGAAAGCATAGACATGATGCCTAAACTCTTTTGTGCATATCCTACAATTCTTTGAGGTATTTTGCCAAACAATTCACGTGCCTTCTCTACGCTTCCACATTTTGCATACATGTCTAGCAGGGTTGTTGCAACTACAACATCTATCAAATTTTGTACCCATTCACAAATTTTAAACAAATTTTACCCATTTTGCACATTGAAATCAAAGACATACAAACCCATTTTACTTCCAAACAATCATATAAGGTGCAGGTTTATTTCAAACACTTCTATATATTGTACCATACAAAATGTTTGACAAAAAATACCAAGCTGAAGATGGCATACCTAGTTCAAGGTGACAAGACTGATGCAAAAGGTGGTGGGGATGCCCTTCGTGGAAAAAACTTTCAAACCCTACCACTGTCGCTGTTAGAAAACAACCACCGTGAAATGTGGCAATTTCTTTTTTTTGTTTTTAACTACATGATTTTGGGAGAAACCATCTCACCTCCATATTGACTCACCCAAAAATAGCTTGCCACATATGCACCATGTAATGCCCACATGTTTTTGGGTGAAATTGGCTTGGTTGAGTCAAACTCGCACAAAAATGACTCACTCTAAACTATTTTGTTGGCCCAAAGTGTGACACACCTTTGCGCTTTTACCCAAGTTCTATTTTGTCAATTTCTTCCTCAAGTAATAAACCTCTTGTTATTGAGGACCCAAGCAAGATGACAAGAAGCCTAATTGTGCATAGGCTAGACGACACTACTCCTATTGAAGCTACTAGTCTGACTACACATTCTACTATGTTTATAGAGGTTTCAGTCAGAAAGATGCATGCAAAATTAGATAGATTGAACAAGTAGAACTTGTAGACACCCAAAATTGGCCCATTTCATTATTTATGCATCAAAATCATATCGCACACGTCATTTCTGTCTAACATACTCATAATTAATTAAATCATTTTTCTTCTTAATTAATTAAATAATTTTTATTTATTTAATTAATCTTCATTATTCTTATTCTATCTGTTTATGATTAAATAATTTTTAATTATTTAATCATTCCATTATTCCTCTATTAATTAAATAAATTGTCTTTATTTAATTAATTATTTTTATTCCTCTATTTTTCATCTATGATTAAATAATTTTAATTATTTAACCATTCCCACTTTCTCTCCATCAATAAATAAATAAAATTAAAATATTTTATTTATTTTCCACTTGCACATGAATCAAATAAATTTTATTTATTTAATTCATTTATTCCCTCCACTCTTATCCCACTCCTCCATTTTCTCCTATAAATGTGTGAGCGTGCTTTTTCACCCCTAAAAATAGGGAAAATTTAAATGTGTGGGAATAAGGTAAAAAGAATTCAAAAATCAATCCATAACTCATCCAACTCTCAAAATAGTTAAAAAATGTGCTATATTGAGAGAAGAATCTTTTCCTCTTCAAATCCCACTAAGCATTTTTCACAAATAACCCTTTTTAGGGGACACATGGTGCATGCACATTCATCGTCTCCTCTTGATCATTCTCAACCATTGATCTTTCCTTTCATCCTCCACTATTGATCATATTTCCTCTAAGTCTATAAATACTCTCATCTTCTCTCATTTTCACATCCTCAATCATATAGCATTGATATTATCTTCATTTGCATAGAATCTTGAGCATCCATGGCAGCCTTCTATAGTGTAGTTGCATACTTCGAGGATCAATCTGCAAAAACACAAAGAAATCACATAAACTAGGTGATATTATTGCATTTTGTTTTGTTTGTTTGTATTTAGTTTAGATTTCATGAAGGTAGTGTAGGTTTATCATTTTAATTTGATTTAAACAATGGAATTTTCCTATGTACACATTTTGGTATGCTCAGTGGGACCACTAGTTTGATTAGTTTTAGTTTTTCATTGCTAAAATTGTGTTTTTTAAGAAGTTGTGGATACAGGTGCACTTCTGGTTAATTGCAGGTCATAGTTACAAAGTTGTACGTCACCTTTGGTACTTCTATCATGCCTCTGGTAGCATAGAAAATCACAATTGGTGGATTTTAGATTGCATTTGCAACATAGTGCATTGCCTATGGCTTATGAAATCCCCTTTGCAGAGTTTTTAGTACTTTTAAGTTGCAGTCATACAGCAGTAAGTCGCAGTTGCAGAGGGCTATGTCACCTGTGGTAACTTTCTAATCACATTTAAAACATAGTAAATCACATTTGGATATTTTCATACGCCTCTGGTTTTGCATGTTCAAATTTAGGGTTCTTGGAAACTAATGATTGTTTGTGTAGTTTGTCTTATCGATTGTCGAAGAATGGAGGTTTCAAACTACTAATGTATTGTCTGCAAGAACGATTGGTCAAAGAAAACACTTTTTTTTGCACTAAATTAGGTACATTTCAATTTGGTGTTTAAAATCAATCCTTTATTCTCTATGTTTGTGTCTTTTCCACTATTTGCCTGTTGAGATTGTGTATAACCTGATTTAACAACATTAGTATCCTCTCCCCCTGCCTATCCAATAAATCTAGGGTATAAGAGAAATCATTGCTATCTCTAGAGGGCCTACCTTCCCATTGTGAGAAGGGGTATGACCCAAGTGGAAACAAGCTAAATCCAAGCCCTTCCAAGCTGCTATAAAAATAATGTGTTTATGACGGAAGGCACAAACAACAGGTGCAGTTTTGTCATACCAACAAATGTTTCCCCTAAAACCCTGCAGACCATAACCTCTGTAGGCTAGGAATCCTCCTTATTAAAGTGAATCACCACATGTATAGCCACCTAAATAGAAACCCTTACTACAAACTGTGTTTAGCAACTAAAAACCCTCTATCTGTTGGCATAGGAGGTCAGAAGATCAATCTCTAGAGCTGTCCCACACTCTCTAGTTCTTAGCAAAGATAGAAAAGTACCTTAAGATCTACATGTCTTGAGGACTTGGAACTTGGTGTGCTTGAGAAGTGAGTGCACTGTAAGGGGGAGCTTGTGCCACCAAGTTTCTGGAGCTATCCACTTTGAATAAGTGCAGTTGGAGAAATCCAAGTGGGAACCTAGCAAATATAGTCCTAGCCAACCTAGGTTGTAAATGTTTGAGAATGGACTGAGCATGAGTGTCTTCTATCTTGCTTCTCTTGTTAATTAATCAAAAAAATGCCAAAAACACAACTTTTTTCAAAGAAAGTTGCCTTTGGACCATGTCAGGTTGCAATTGAACAACAGTGAGTCACCTTTGAGCAAACTTGAATTGCCTTTGATCAATGTCTTCTTAGCCTATCCTATCACAGAAAGTTGCCTTTGAACCATGTTGAGTTGCAATTGAATCATAGTGAATCACCTTTGAATAATAGAGGGTTGCCTCTGGTCAATGTCATATTACTTCAAACTATCACATAGAAAATCACTTTTGAGCTATCATAAATCACCTTTGAGTTATCATAGATCACCTTTAGCATCAGTGAATCCCCTCTAGTCATTTGTATTTTGTTATCCAGTTTGCTATCTTTTCTATCAATCTTACCATCAAATCTAAGTATTTGCAATCAATCTATTAGCCTGGTCAGATGTTCTTTAGTAATCTTATCATCCAAGATCATCATTTAAACCATTTGAATTTATTCATCATCTCTAAGGTTCTCAATCCCTAAATCATCCTATCAATCTGTCAATCCATCAGCTGATCAAACCCAATCTCTTTAATCTAACTAAAGCCAATATCAATCAATCAAATCATCTCGATCCAATGTCGATGACCAGAAATCAATACAAGAAAGCCATGGAATCCAATCTTAGAGAATTTGAGTCAACTCATCTCAAAGATGCCTCTCAATTTACAATAGGAATGGACCCTCATGTGTTTAAATCTAAAGGTTATACCCTTGTCTCATCCTCATCAACCCCAGTACAACATCATTTTGAGCCCTCAAACACTGTGTTCATGCCACAATCTCCATATGCCCACATTGATTCATCAGATGATCAAGAGGATCTTCAAGATCCCAAATCCTTGCGACATACCAATAAAATCATAAAAGCCAACCAAGAACAAATTCTCCTATAATTAATCCAAGCTGGAGTTAAACTACCAAGTGACTTTGATATGTCCACAATCCACAAAAAAGAACCTACTAGTGCTACTGTTGAAAACCCTGTGGCTGTTGACACTTTGTCCACTAAGTCCACCATACCTTCAATACCATCTATGCCTAACCAAAACACTCATACACCTCAAACATTGGCTACACCCATGAGACCAAATCAATTTAATGTCACTACATCTATAGAACCTTTACTCACACTGTCTTATGTTCCTGATCTAGGGGTCTCTAGCCTGAATGTGCCTCCTTTTCATGTGTTGGCTACCATTCTCTCTACCTCCATGAATACCATACCCACACAAGTTACCCAAGCATTGCTGATTTCCAATCCTATCATGTCGCATGCTGGCTCATCATCCACTCAATCAATTCAAACATCCCATATTCCATCCAATCCCACCTTGACTCTCATTGATCAACCTATGGCATCAAATACTCATTCCAACACATCATACATTGATCAACTTCACTCTCTTGGATCACAACCCTCTAACGCTCAGATGTCTCATGTGACTCCACCAACCATCTCCCAATCTCCATTAATTTCTACTCAAACCATATCCTATACCATCCCTCTATATGGATCGCATGTGACAGACACATAATGTCAATCCTTCACCTAGATCATATGTACCTTTGCCACTCGATACCCAACCTCAGAACACTTTCAACCCAGGGCAACACACTATTAGCCAAGTTCAAGTCACACCTATTTCACCATATGATCTATCACAACAACATCCTTCTAGTCAACATTTGATATATCCAATCCCACTGCTAGTCATCAAAATATAGTACAACAGCAACAAGGACCTACATCTAATATGCGGAAAGAAGTTGATCAATTAAAACAACAAATCGCAGACATGAACATGGGTCAAAGAAAGAAGTCATTCTCTTTTGAGGAGGTGTGTCCCTATCGCTTTGACAAATCACTGCAAATGATACCCTTCCCCCCGCATTTTGAAGTTCCACAATTTGATAAATACAAGGGGAGGGGAGACCCTAACAACCATCTCCAAACATTCTATGTAGCTTGCTTTGATGTCACCTACAACGACACATATATTTTATGACTTTTCCCTCGTAGACTTGGAGGACAAGCAATGGAATGGTTCTCTCATCTACCACCCATCATCAAGACCTTCAAAGAATTGGCCAGCAAATTTGTATCCCACTTCACATTCAAAATAGAAAATGAGGTCACCCTAAATGACTTAGTAAATAATAAACAAAGAAGAAGAGAGACTTTTTCATCATTCATTCAATGATGGAGGAACATGGCAAGTAAACTCTCATGGCACATGCCCAAAAAACAAGAAGTTGATATCTTCATACAAAACCTTCATCCAGAATTGTCCTTCCAATTACAAATGCATAGTGCTATTTTATTTGATGAGATCATCTCTAAAGGAAGTAACATTAAAAAAGCTCTCATTTCAAAAGGCATCATTAAAATCTTCAAGGACAACAAGGACAACTCACAAACTTCAAATGACAAATCAAAATTCTGGAACAAAAATAAAAATGCTGTAAATAATGGTGTGGTTGATGTGAAATATGTCTAAACAATGCAAGCCCCTATTCAGGTACAAGCAACATCAAGTGGTCAACCTTTCACTACCCATGACCAAACAAAGACAAACCAACCACCGAGATGCAAATTTACTCCCTTGGGAGAACCAATTGAGGTCATTCTTAGAAAACTAGTGCAATCAGGAAATATTACCTTGCCTGAAGCCAAACCAAACTATGACCCACTATTTAAACCCAATTGGTACAAGGACGATGAATAATATGAGTACCATAGGTTCAAGGGGCATAGCACTAGTAGCTATATGAAATTGAAATACACAATTCAAAACCTCATTGATCAAGGGCTTATTAGGGTCACATCAATGCAACCAATGAACAATTATGACCTTGATGCCTATAAAAATCCCCTCCCTTCACATGATAAAGCAAGTGTTTCCAACACGGGAAAGAATATCAACTATTCCTATGAGTCTACTATTGGTTGTATTGAGAAATCATGAATCACCACCATCACTATTCAAGGGAAACCTCTTGATTTCATTGTCACTACCCATTAAAATTGTGTCACTATTCCAGGAGCTCCACCATCTGCCACTCGTGGAATCCCACCTGCGATCATTCAACCAGATTCTGAGTACAACATTCTTGAACACCTTGGTAAAACCCCTACTCATATATCCATACTTGAGCTATTGCATATATCTCCCACACACAGAGCTATTCTATATAAAGCCTTAAGAGAATCATTCTTTCCAAATGTTATCGATACTACACAGTTCTAAGCTATGATGACAAGCATCTCATCCCCCCATCATTTAACTTTTTCTAATCAAGATCTTGTATCCTCTGACCTATCTCATCATGATACCCTCCATATAGAGGTATTCATTGACCGACACTGTATTAAGCGAGTACTAGTGGACGGTAGAGTTGGTCTCAATATTTGTTCTCTAAAGTTAATAAAGCAATTAAGCTACTCTGAGGACCATATCAATATGACCAAAAGAATAACCATGAAGGCCTATGATGATGGAGAGTGGGATTTAGAAGGTATTATTACTCTGCCTATAAGGGTTGGTCCTGTTACCACTGAACAAAATGCCAAGTCCTAGATGTTGATCTTCCCTACACCATTATCCTTGGTTGTCCTTGGATCCATTCCTTAAAAGTAGTACTATCCATGTATCACCAATGTCTAAATTTCCCATGTGAGGGTGTTGAAATCACCATCTCTGCTGGTCCCAAACATTTTGAATACTACCATGCATTCTAAGCCACTTATCAAAACCCTAACCATGTCCCTATCAATGCTGAAGTCTATCCATCCACTTCATATGTTGATCCAAATGATCTTAACAAGCCCTCCACCAGTAAATCCACCCCTAACATGTAAATTAAGTATGAAGAAAAAGGACTTGGTGAGTATAGCCTAAAAGAATCTTGTTGTGTGGGCGCCATGCCATTGTCACCCAATTCATATGGTAAGCTAGTTGTTTCAAAAGCTTCTTCCTCCAAAGCAACTATCACCATGTCTCCAATAGTATTTGTGCAATTAGGATTACTCGATGATGAGGATGTCTCTGACGACATTTCTTCATGGATTTTCTATGATGAAAATGATCAAGTATCCTTAGAAGTGGAGTGATATAATAATGGGTTTAGAATCATCAAAAATATGGGCTACAAAGGAAAAGGGGGACTATGTCTACAAGAACAAGGCCCCTTAGACCCAATCATTGTGTCAAAGAAGTATAATTGATAGGGTCTAGGGTACCAGAAGGAGGGTCCGCCTTCCTCAGATATCTAGTTCATCCTTGACGAAGTCACTGAGGCATTTCCCACAGAAAGGGCCCCTAATCTAGATACCATCGAAGACTCTGCCTTTCATATCATTGAACTCTTCCAAGAAACCTCTATTTCCATGATATCCTCCACTTCCCAAAACCTTCCACTTATCTACCCCAACCTAATTGATTGGGAACAACAAGGGGCACCTCACCTCGATACATTTCAAAATGATGAGGCTATTTTTGAATTCATGGGAATAAGGAAAGGCTTCCCTCTTGGAGACCATAAGTAGGATTTGCAATGGATCTACTGTAGAGACCTAAAATTGGCTCAGGTTGAATTAAGTAAATATTCTAATATTTATCTTAATTCATATTTTCTTCTGTCAATTAAATAAATATTATAAGTTTATTTGATTGGTTCATTATCCTACAATTAAATAAAATCATTTTATTTAATTAAATTCCCTAAATTCTTCTAATATCTCAAATCCTAAATCCACCTCATCTTTCCACCTCATCTCTTCCACCTCACCATGTTGCACATATAATTAAATATTCTTAATATTTAACTAGCTAATATCCTCCAAAATCTAAAAATAAATCTTTAATTCAATTATTCCCCACTATCCTCCACTATTGAATTCTTAATTCAGTTGTCCCCCACTATTCTCTACTATTGAATTCTTAATTCAATTATTCCCCACTATCATCCACTATTGAATTCTTAATTCAATTATTCCCCACTATCCTCCACTATTGAATTTTTAATTCAATTATTCCCCACTATCATCCACTATTGAATTTAAAATTCAATTGTCCCCCACTATCCACCACTATTGAATTCTTAATTCAATTGTCATAACCCACTCTTCTCAAAAAAAAAAATTTAATTCATCCATTATGAATTAAAGATTCATATAAAATGAAAGCCATTGATCTTATCTTTTGATCCTCACCCTCCATTGCCTTTTCAAAAAATCTATAAATGAGACCCTTCTCTAAGTAATTAGGGGGGACTTCTTCTGGCATCTTTATCATGCCCAATTTCCTTTAGGAAATCTTCTTCTGGCATCCTCATAATGCCCAATTTCTTCTATATTCTCCTCTTCATACCCTCTTAATGCCAAATTCATTCTAGCCTATCCATATTAGTTGAATGCAGTAAATCTATCCATCCCATTATCCTTCATTGTCCTTGTGTTTGAAGTTCATCTTCAACACAACAAGTATCATAGCCATTCCGTTCTTGTCACAATCAACAAGCAAGGAAGCAAGCTCCCTGAGGGCCAATCTTGTTCATCATCAAGATCGAGAACAGACAGGTGAGCAATGAAATTTGAAAGGTAAAGGTTGTAAGTATCACTTGTTTGTTATTTAAATCTCATTTTCCTTCATATTTCATTAATGGATAGGCTAGAATGAATTTGGCATTAGGAGGGTATGAAGAGGAGAATAGAGAAGAAATTGGGCATTATGAGGATGCCAGAAGAAGATTTCCTAAAGGAAATTGGGCATGATAAAGATACCAGAAAAAGTCCCCCTAATTGCTTAGAGAAGGGTCTCATTTATAGATTTTCTAAAAAGGCATTGGAGGGTGAGGATCAAAAGATGAGATCAATGGCTCTCATTTTTTGTAAATCTTTACAATAATGGATGAATTAAAAATTCTTTTTTTGAGAAGAGTGGGTTATGACAATTCAATTAAGAATTCAATAGTGGAGGATAGTGGGGGACAATTGAATTTTAAATTCGATAGTGGATGATAGTGAGGAATAATTGAATTAAGAATTCAATAGTGGAGGATAGTGGGGAATAATTGAATTAAGAATTCAATAGTGGGGGACAATTGAATTAAGAATTCAATAGTGGAGGATAGTGGGGAATAATTGAATTAAAGATTTATTTTTAGATTTTGGAGGATATTAGCTAATTAAATATTAAGAATATTTAATTATATGTGCAACATGGTGAGGTGGAAGAGATGAGGTGGAAATATGAGGTGGATTGATGAGGTGGATTTTGTGAGGTGGATTTAGGATTTGAGACATTAGAAGAATTTAGGGAATTTAATTAAATAAAATAATTTTATTTAATTGTAGGATAATGAACCAATCAAATAAACTTATAATATTTATTTAATTGACAAAAGAAAATATGAATTAAGATAAATATTAGAATATTTACTTAATTCAACCTGAGCCAATTTTTTTTCATAGAAAGGCATGATACCATAAATCAAGACTTTCTAAGTTAACCTGTTTACAAAACATTCTTGCATTTGGATGTGTTTGTTTCTTGCCATAATTGATATTAGATTTAGCTTGAGTGTTTCAGTATGGTGCACTACTTTGTTTAGGATAGGTTGATGTTTTGTGTCATTATTTTTGCTGTGTTGGGAAGCATGTTTTGCTGCATGCACTTGTCTAGAGAAAGGTATAGACATGGATGGGCAGCGAGATGGATGACAAGATATGGGATGGATGGGAAAGTGGAGTGGACTCAGACAGATAGAAGGACTAGACATGGGATGAATAGGGAAAGTGGAGCCTCGGGGGCACATCAATAATGGCCTTGCCTACATGACAATGCAGAGGCAGTGTAGTTCAGGTAAACCCTAATGGACCTAAGACCTAGGTTATAGGAAGTGGAGCGGACTCAAACAGACAGAAGGATTAGACATGGGATGGATGGGAAAGTGGAGATGGACTCAGATATGGAACAGATAATACTAATGACAAGGAAGCACCACGGATAGGTAGATGTATGGGTGAATGGAATAGGTAGGTAGAAGGAACCAAGGATGTTGACTCTACACATAGCGCCTATTTGCCAAGTTTTCACTATGGAACTTATCCAAGGCACTCGTTTGCCAGGTTTTCACCAGAGGACAAATTTTTTTGTTTCTTTTTGGGTTTTTTTTGGAATATTCTGAGGATCAGGCATAGAAATTTTTAAGATGAACACTGTTAAGTGGCTCATCTAGAGGAATGATGTCAGGTGTAGCTAAAGTATAAGCTCCTGATCCATATGTTGTTGTCACAATAAAGGGACCTAACCAGTTAGGCTCAAACTTGCCCTTCTTCTCGCGGTCTGCTTGATTTCTCTGATTCTCTTTGAGTACAAGATCACCAACTTGAAACTGTCTTTCTTTGATCTTTTTGTTGTTTGATAGACATGGAGATGATTGAGCATGGCAAGGTGTCTTTCATCTAGTAATTCTAGCTCTGCTAATCTGGACGTGCGATACTCCTCTCCATTTATCAGGTCCTGCATGGATACTCTGAGAGATGGGATCTTGATCTCTATAGGTAGGATGGCTTCAGAGCCATAGACCAAGGCATATGGTGTGGCACCAGTGGGTGTTCGGATTCTAGTGCGGTAGGCCCATAGGGCAGGGTTTAGTTGTATGTGCCAATCACGACCAGCTTCATTGACCATTTTTTTGAGGATTTTGAGAATGGTTTTATTGGAAGCCTCAGCTTGGCCGTTACTCTGTAGATAGTAGGGAGTTGAGAAACGATGTTGGATATTGTATTGTGTGCATAAGGCACGGACATCTTGATTCTTGAATGGTCTCCCATTATTAGTGATAATGGCATGGGGGATACCATACCGACAAATGAGGTAGTTAAGGATAAACTTGGCTATTTGCTTACCGGTGATATAGGTCATGGGAATGGCTTCAACCCACTTTGTCAAATACTCAGTGGCAGTAATGATAAACTTGTGGCCATTGGAAGAGGAGGGGTGGATTTGTCCTACGAGATTGAGACCCCATTCAGAAAAAGGCCATGGAGTTGTCACAAATTGTAGTTCATGAGCTAGTGCATGAATCAAATCTCCATGTTGTTGACATTGTAGACACTTCTTGGCAAACCGTGCAGCATCTTGTTCTATTATTGGCCAGTAATAACCTATTCTGAGTATCTTCTTAGCAAGATTAGGACTAGTAGAATGTGCGCCACAGAC
This sequence comes from Cunninghamia lanceolata, assembly GCA_027924645.1. Taxonomy (NCBI): domain Eukaryota; kingdom Viridiplantae; phylum Streptophyta; class Pinopsida; order Cupressales; family Cupressaceae; genus Cunninghamia; species Cunninghamia lanceolata. Next base: position 29,318,916 of record BSBN01000809.1, on the reverse strand, counting down.
ACCTTCATGTATGTCTCATAAGGTAGCTTCAGCTTCTTCCATATTAAGACATCGTAAAAGGATACCATCGAGACTTCGGCAATATAGTGTATCACCTAGAATGGTGTAGCGGGAGGATCAACAGATAAAGGTTTTGCTTTGGGTGGAGGAAAGGTCAGAGGGAAAGGTATTGTGCTTAAGGTATTCATAAATATCTTCGTACCATGGGGGATTGAGACCAACAAGTTCGCAGATGATTTCAGTAACTGGAATGTCGACGGCTGGTATCAATAATTGCTCAATCAAGAATTCGCATTTTTGTGTATTTGCAGGCATGTTGATCATTGATCCTATAGACACCATAGAATCTGTAGCTTTGTTATGCTCTTTTGGAATTTGCTCAAATGTGATGCTAGAGAAGTGTGGTTTGTAGGCATCCACTAGTTGCTTGTAGGGGACCAACTTTTCATCCTTTGTTTGGTACTCATCTGTGACTTAGCGAATGACTAGTTGTGAATCTCCATACACTTGTAATTCTGTGATGTCCCATTGAACTGCTATATTGAGACCTATGAGGAGTGCTTCATACTCGGCAATGTTGTTGGTGCAAGGGAATGCAAGCTGATATGACTTAGTAATATAGTCATTTTGAGGTGTGATAAATAGGATGCTGGCCCCTGATCCATGCTGTGTGTAGGAACCATCAAAGTACAACTTCCACATTATGGAGTTGAAAAGAGTGAATAGAGTCTCATCCGGAAAGTCTACTACCATAGGGTGTGTATCTGTCATGGGTGCTTCTGCTAATTGATCTGCTAGGGCTTGTCCCTTGATTGCTTTATGATCCACATACTCAATGTCAAACTCACTCAGGATCATGACCCATTTAGCTAATCTACTTGTGAGAGTCACTTTTGCTAGTAGATACTTCAAAGGATCAATTTTGGCTATAAGCTTTGTGTGCTGGTTAAGCATGTAATGCCGCAGCTTTTGGGAAGCAAACACTACTACTAAACAAGCTCTTTCCATTGGTGAATAATTAAGTTCATATCCCACCAAGGTTTGACTGATATAATAGATTACATGCTCTTTTTCTGACTCATCATGTTGTACTAGAAAGGCACCTAGGGCCGAAATTGTAGTTGAGATGTATAATATCAAAGGTTTGTCCACAACTGGTGGAACTAATATAGGAGGTGTAGCTAGATACTCTTTAAGTTGATCAAATGCTGCCTGACACTTATAATCCCATTGGAATGAGACATTCTTTCAGAGTAAGTGTTGAAATGGTTGGCACTTATCTACTATCTCTAAGATGAAATGCCTGATGGACTGCAACCTTCCTTGAAGGCTCCTTAATGCTTTGAGGTTCTTTGGTGGAGGCATCTCCACTATAGCCTTTACTTTTGTTTGGTCTACTTTGATGCCTCTATGAGATACAATGTATCCCAATAGCTTCCCTGATGTTACACTGAAGACACACTTCTTTGGATCAAGGCGTACTTGATATTTCTCAAGCCTGTCAAAGATCTGTCCTAGAACTTGTATGTGATCTATCCTAGAAGATTTAGCTAGTATGTCATCTACGTAGTCTTCCATGATATGATGAAAGAGATTGTGGAATATCACTATCATTGCTCTTTGATAAGTTGCTCCTGCATTCTTGAGACCAAACGGCATGACACACCAACAATAATTACCCCAAGGACAAGTAAAAGTTGTTTTATGTTGATCTTCTTCTGCTATCCTTATCTGATTGTAGCCAAAGAATCCATCCATGAGAGAAAGCATCTCATGACCTGCTGTCAAGTCTACTATAATGTCAATGTTCGGTAGTGGAAAGTCGTCTTTGGGACATGCCTTGTTGAGATCTCTAAAGTCATTACACATGCGGATGCGCCCATTGGGTTTAGACACAGGTACAATATTTGATACCCAGTCTGAATAGTCAATAGGTCGTATGAACTTTGCATCTAATAACTTCTGTATTTCCACTTTTACCAAAAGAGATATCTGTGGGTGCATCTTTCTCAACTTTTGCTTGACTGGTTTCACTTTTGGATCAACTGTGAGGTAGTGAACAACTAGCTTAGGGTCTGACCCTGGCATATTAGCATAGGTCCATGCAAAGTTGATGGTTCACTGTAAAAAGAAATTGTTAAGATTCCTATGCTTTGTTTCTAATAATGATGCTGCAAGGAATGTGGTCTTCAGATTTTGCTCTGTACCAGCGTTTATCTCTGTAGAATCTTCCACTAGGAGAGCTGACTTCTCTTGATACTTAGATGGTAGGGGAAGGTCAAATCCTCCATCCTTAGGTGCCACAATTGGGTTTTCACCTTTGGATGTGTCCTTTGTTTTTACTATTTTGTGATCGGGTGATGCCACAGTGTGGTTTTCACCTAGAAACCTTTCTTTATTTTTACTTTTACAACTGGAGGATTTGGTATTCTCACCAAAATAAGCCGTTGGCTCTAGTTCCATTACAAAACCTACTTTGTGATCGCCCAGAGGGATACCATCCAGAAGTCCCATGAACTCAGCTAAAGCTTCATCGTTCTGAAATATATCTATAATGGGGGACCCTTGTTGGTCCCAATCAATAAGTTCAGGGTAGACAAGTGTGACATTCTGGGTGTTTGTGGTGGATATTAGGGATACAGAGGATACCATAAATATGGAGGCTTCTATAACTAGTTTGGTCATATGGAGGGAAGAGTCATCGATGATATCCTCGTTAGACGTCGAACCGGCGGGAAAAGTTTTGGCTACCTCGTCGAGGATATACTCGATGTCCAAGGCGTGCGGTACCTTTCTACCAAATCCTAACCCCTTCTTGTCTAGTTTCTTTGTCACAATGATGGGTTCCATAGTTCCTTGATTCTATTTCCCAAGGCCACCCCATGTTTTTGACTATCCTTAAGCCATTGCCATATTGCTTGACTGGTATTGTGACTGGTTCTTTCTCCCTATAGAGCCAAGAAGAGATGTCCTCAATAGTTTCCTCTTCCAATAACCATCCCTGTTGGAATTGGGTTAGGAATGTTGGGGGAGGGATAGCTGCTTTTTTGGTTACTTTAGCAATGGGCAGTTGGCCATAGGATTTTGGAGACAAAGGCATCTGCCCTACACAACAAGATTTTGAGATATCATAAGTGCCAAAGCCTATATCATGGATGTGCACTTTGATTTCAAGAAGAGGAATAGGATTACTTGTAGAGGCTTGTGTCAGGTTTTCAGGATCAACATATAGTGGGGTGTCAAGGGCTTTTTCATTGTTAGGCACTTGGTTGCAATTCTTATAACTGCCTTGCAAGACCCGGCAGAATTTGAAAGGATTAGGGTCTCCTGGGATAGTGATCTCCGTACCATTGTATGGGAACTTGAGAGACTAATGGTACGTGGAGGGAACAGCCTTCATTGCATGGATCCATGGGTGGCCTAGGATAATATTGTAAGGTAGGTCAATATCAAGGACTTGACACCTCGTTTCGAGCATGACGGGGCCCAGTTGTATAAGCAAGTGGATAATGCCTTCTAACCGACGTTCAGCATCATCATATCCCTTGATTGTAATACTATGCTTAGAGTTGACATGATCCTCAGAGTATCCCAATTGCTTAAGTAACTTTAAAGAACAGATGTTGAGACTAGCACCACCATCTATGAGTATGCGTTTGATTTTGAGCTTATGGATGAGAACTTCAATATGAAGGGCATCATTGTGATATGGATCATGGGATGGGAGGTCCTTCTCAGAGAAAACCACATTGTAAGGTGAACCAATATTACCCACTATAGTTTGGAAATCCACGACCGCTATGTTGTTAGGAATCGAAGACTCTTGGAGGGCCTTTTCTAACACAACTCTATGTGCAGGTGATGATCGTAAAAGGTCTAGGATAGAGATTTGTGCTAGTGTTTTCCCTAGATGTTTGACAAGATTATAATCAGATTGAGCTAGAAGACTAGGTGTAGGACCACGAATGGTGACACGACCACGATGAGTGGTAATAGCACAATCTATAGATTTGCCTTTGATTGTGAGGGTAGACACTCGACTCTCTTCGAAATGACCTACAATAGAGTCAAAGGAAGTAGAAGCATGATTGACACCTTTACTCTTATCCTGAGGAGGAGGGGGACCATGGTGAGGGAATGGTTCCTTATACATGTTAAGGTCTTTGTTCGTGTGTTGAGCTAGTGGATCATGTTCCAGAGAGATTAGGTTGCCTTCGATGAGATTTTGGATTAGGTGTTTGAGTTTCATGCACGATACAGTTCTATGCCCTTTGCTCCTATGGAATTCACAGTATTCATTTTGTCTGTACCGTGCAGTTTTATAAATGGGTTCCCCATAGGGAGGAGCATCAGGTAGGGTTATAAGACCTCTCTGTAAAATCTTTTGTAAGATAACCTCTATGGGTTCTCCCAAGGGAGTAAATTGACGCCACTGAGGGTAATCCTGTTGAGGCCATTCTAGTTGTCATTGTTGTTGATTTTGATATGGGTGTTGTTGTTGTTGCAGTTGTTGCAAATGCTGACTTGGTTGGGCAAGTTGCAGCGATGTTTGCGATGTTTGGACATCTTTAGAATCGACCACACCATCGTTGACTACGTTTTTGTTCCAATATTTAGGTTTATCGCTCGATTGTTGATGAGAAGCATTGTCTTTTGTTTCTTTGAAGATTTTGACCACACCCTTAGCAATGAGGGCCTTTTCAATGTTGATTCCCTTGTATGTGATTTCATTGAAGGTTGTAGCACTAAGAATTTGCAAATGGAAACCTAACTCTTGGTTGAGGTTCTGCACAAATATGCTAACAAGCTGTTTCTCTGGAATCTTGAAAGGGAATTTGCTAGCCATTTGTCTCCATCACTGAAGGAGAGAAATGAACATTTCACCATTTTTCTGTTTGTTGTTGCATAGATCAGTCATGGAGATTTCATGCTCTGCATTGTAGGAGAAATGGGTGGCAAATTTCTCTGCCAGCTCATTAAAAGACTTGATACCCATAGGGAGGTATGAGAACCATTCTATAGCTTGGCCTCCAAGACTGCGAGGAAAGAGATGCATAAGATATGTGTCGTTATGTGAAACCTCGAAGCAAGCAAGATAGAATTCCCTGAGATGGTCTTTTGGGTCACCTTTTCCTTTGTATTTATCAAACTTAGGAATAGTAAATTTTTGAGGAAAAGGGATCATGGGTAATGACCGATCAAAAGGATAAGGACACACTTCCTCTAAAGAGAAGGTCTTCTTGGTGTGGCCAAACGTAAGATCAGATAACCGTTGTTGAACTTCCGTGATCTTTAGCTCCATTGCTATCGGAGGGGTTGGTAACATCTCCTGTTGTCCTAGAAGTGGTTATTGTTGCCCATATGACAAATTGTAGTGTAAGCCATGCACATTGGTGTTGTAAGGTTTATATGATTGGTTGGGGTCATATGCATTGTATGTTGGGTTAAGATTGGGTTGGAATTGGATGTTTTGATTTGGAGGAGGTGGGGGTGGCGCTAGGTAAGGATGTTGGCTTTGTGATGGTTGGAGAAAAGAATTTGGGGGTGGAAAGCTAAAGTGCACTAGATTAGGTTGTGATGGCGGCACATATCTTTGGTAAACTTGATGTTGGGAATGTTGAGGGTGGCTAGGCAATGTGTGAAAGAAATTTAGCGCAGATGAACGTTGTGGAGGAGGCGCATAGGTAGATGTGATTTGCGATGGTTGAGGTTGATTGATGATGAGAGTAGAAGAATGTTGTGGCTGGGCTGGCATGACTCTAGTTGGTTGAGAGACATGAAGGCTTGATGATATAGGAGGTGACATTTGTTGAGACCCTTGTTGCATGGCTACATAGTTGTTCAGCGGATTGTAATTTGGTGGGGAACCTATGCGTGATGGGGTAACCAAGATTCCACTTGCGATTGGTGTGGATACTTGAGGGGTTTGTTGTATATTTGATCAAGCTAGAGTGGCTTGCTTAGCTAGCTCCGCTTGATGTTGGAGAGTTTCTTGTTGATTTTTGTAGATCTCCATAGGAGTCAGAAGCGGTGATATGGGTCTTTCTCTTGGCAGATTTTGATAAAGGGGGTTCTTATATTGCACCATTGATCTCCCTTGCGAGCCTTGTTTAGGTAAAGGTGTGGTCATTGTTGACATGGTTTGCACTACTTGTATGGTGTCTTGGGCACTGTTTGTCTCCTTGAGATTGGATAAATTAAAATTTTGAGGCAATTTGGCTCCTTGCTTGGCAAGCAAGCGAAAGAAATGATCTTGGTTCTCACTCAGGATTTTGTCAAAGGCGGCTATGGCTCTAGGATCTGGTATGAATTCATTGAGATCTTGTCTATCTTCTTGAGAGGATTGACCTATTTCAAAGTGTCACTCTTCTTGAGATGGGGCTAGATCTGCAGTATAACCAACAAGATCCTGAGGCATGCCGGTAGTATAGTGAGGTGTACTTACCAAAGGGACCCTTACTTCCTGAGCTGGGACCTGTTCGACAGTATAACCTTGCGGCACAAAATTTGGAGGCATACCTATTGTTTTTACTTGTGGATTGTTTGGGTGATCTAGCTGCGAGATGCTTGGAGAGTTTGTAGATCTTTCTGCAAGTGTCCTAGGAGTAACCATGGGGGTAATGTTGAGACGACCAGATTGCGGTGTGTGAGGAGGTGATTTTCACTTCCTAGGGACAACTTGCTTGGACTTCATAGTTTGCTAGAGCCTAGTGATCACCATGGAATACACTAGGACAAAAGGACTGCTAAGATTTTGTGTGTGATTTGGAAAAGACAAACTCTGATGCACAATTGATTGGACCAAAGGTGCTATACTGTTTGACCAGAGTCACAGGATTGTGCAACCAAAAGCATGCTACTGTAATACCAAAGGCGATGGACTGAGCTACCAAAGGTGAGATACTGCTGTACCAAAGGTGAGCTACGGTTACCAAAAGTGAGCTACTGTTATACCAAGGGTGCTGAAATAGTTTAGCCAGAGGTGAGGTACTATTATACCAAAGGTGAGCTACTGTTAGACCAGAGGCAAGCTGTTGTTCTACCAGAGGCGCTGAAGTAGTGTCTGATGTTTTAAAAAGGCAAAATTTTGATAGATCTAGTTTGTTTCTGATTGGATTTGTTTTTGGCAAGAGAAAACATAGCAAACAAAGTCAGCAAAGATAGACTAACACAACAAATAGTGTATGTTCGAGGCTCACAAAAAAGCCCAATGTTTCCACAGGTATGAGACAATTTACAAACAACTATCAAGCACTTGTTATCCCTAGAGACAAGGTTTCATTGTAGTAGATCAACTCACAGCTTAATACTCTGTCGATAAAAATATCATTCCATAAAGGTGTCAGATATTCTGTATCTTTGCAAGAGACAATAGGTAGGGATATCTCACCCTCCCCTTGGAAAGCTCAAGTAGGTCACAAGAGCTTTATGGCCAAGGGAATACTATCTCCTCTCAAGGGAGCCAATGGTGAGGATCTTAAGGGCTTAAATTGATTCCCCTTGTACTGATGATTACCGCAATGTTCGGAGGTAAGTCGGGTAGTCTCTATCTAAAATGGTTCTTAGTAACTTTGAGGGACCAACGCCTTACAAGCAATGTGACAATCTACTAAAATATTTAACCAATCCTACTAAGAGTATCAAATATTTCGCTCAATGTGAAAATTGTTTCCACAAGGAGCTAATACACCTCTTTTTAGTTTGACACCACAAGGTAAGGCTAACGTCGGTTAGGACTTGGCTTTCACCTTATCCCTCTTATATAGTAGTTCAAAGGAAAACTCCGCTTAGGGTCGTCCCATTTGGATGAAGTGCAATCCAAAAGCAAGCCCTTCTAAAGGATGTACTAAAATGTAAGAGCAAGCACATCAAACAAAGGTTCAATTGTCTCGTTATAAGAAAAATAAGGTGCAAGTAAACTAGGCACACACACGTTTGTAGTTGTCAATTGTCCCTTATGAAATTGAAGTGTTTGGCATTCATGTCCATTGTCCCTTAGAAAATTGAGGTGTTTTCACATACATGTCCATTGTCCCTTAAGAAAAGTAGTATGTTCCTAAGACTTAGATTGCCGAAATGATTTGTTTAATTATCCCTTAAGAAGGCAATATGTTTCTAAGACTTAGTGCAATAAATCAAGATTTCTTCAATGCTCATCCTGCATGAACATGTTAGAAAACCTATTTGCTCTGTGTGAGTGATAAGAAGCTGCAATAATGTAGTTAGTTCCACAAAAACTCACAAGTCAGCAAAAGGTAAACAAATTAACCAAATGTGTTGTACTGTCTGGATTGTTTTCATTGTCCAAGCTGCTGTATATGTTGTTCCACTATCCTCCACTTGAATTCTTAATTCAATTGTCATAACCCACTCTAAAAGAATTTTTAATTCATCCATTATGAATTAAAGATTCACAAAAAATGAGAGCCATTGATCTCATCTTTTGATCCTCACCTTGCATTGCCTTTTCAGAAAATCTATAAATGAGACCCTTCTCTAAGCAATTAGGGGGGACTTCTTCTGGCATCTTTATCATGCCCAATTTCCTTTAGGAAATCTTCTTTTGGCATCCTCATAATGCCCAATTTCTTCTCTATTCTCCTCTTCATACCCTCCTAATGCCAAATTCATTCTAGCCTATCCATATCAGTTGAATGCAGTAAATCTATCCATCCCATTATCCTTCATTGTCCCTGAGTTTGAAGTTCATCTTCAACACAACAAGTATCACAGCCATTCCATTATTGTCACCGTCAACAAGCAAGGAAGCAAGCTCCCTGAGGGCCAATCTTCTTCATCATCAAGGTCGAGAAGAGATAGGTGAGCAATGAAAGTTGAAAGGTAAAGGTTGTAAGTATCACTTGTTTGTTATTTAAATCTCCTTTTCCTTCATATTTCATTGATGTATTGGGTTAATATTATCTTAATTGATTCAATCAATTTTCCCATTCACATCTACCACTGTTGGCATACTTTGGTGGAAGTGTCATATCTTCTAGTCGCAAAAGTGAAATTAAGAAAATAAAAAATGAAAGGTCAGTAAGTGGAAACCACAAGGCACCTCTTGACCAAGAAAAAGTAAAAATAAAGGACGTATCCAAGGGTGAAAACCTCTCTGAGGCACCCAAGGATGGAGGATCTGACCTTTCTTTAACTTCTACATATCAAGAAAGATCACCATTGTTGATCGAGAAATCTTAGTAAATCAATTTGGGCACCACATAGGCTCCTAAAATCACATTCCTAGCAGCTTCTTTATCAGATACAGAAAAAGTCAGCTTTACTAAATTCTTGATAAAAAGAGTTATCAACTTTGCATGTACCTATGCAGATATGTCGGGCCTAGGCCCGTCCTTGGTAGTACATCATTTCGATATCTCTCTGAATGCCAAACTAGTTTAACAAAAGCTAAGAAAAATTAATCCACAAATAGCATTGTTAGTCAAAGCAGAATTCCAAAAACTTCTGGTTGTAGGGTTTATTAAGACCATTGATTATCCTGAGTGGGTCTGTAATCTAGTGCCCATTGCCAAACCTGATAGAAGAATTCATTATTTTAATGACTTCAAAGACCTCAACAGAGCATGTCCTAAGGATGACTTCCCTTTACCAAACATTGACATAATTGTAGACCTCACTATAGGACATGAGATGCTTTCATTAATGGATGGATTCTTTGGATACAATCAGATCAGGATTGCAGAGGAAGATCAGTATAAAACTTCATTCATCTACCCATGGGAAACATATTGTTAGGTCATCACACCTTTTGGAATTAAAAATACCAAAGCAACTTATCAATAAGCCATGACTGTTATTTTTCATGATCTTTTCCACACAATAATGGAAGACTATGTCGATGACATCTTGGGCAAGTCCAAACCAAGAGAAGACCATCTCCAAGTCTTAGAACAAATCTTTGACAGGCTTGAGAAGTACAAAGTTAGACTGAATCCAAAATAGTGTGTCTTCAGTGTAACTTATGGGAAGCTGCTAGGATACATAGTCTCCAGAAGAGGCATTGAAGTGGATCCTATGAGGGTAAAATGTGGATTAATCAATAACAAAAATAAACCCAAACATCAATAGAATATGAAGGAAAAAAAGATTTTAAATAACAATAAAGCGATATTTATAACCTTTTACCTTTCTTCTTCCATTGTTCGCCTTTTTTGTCTTGATCTTGATGGAGATGAATGTGGCCCTCAGAAAGCTTGCTTCCTTGCTTTGATTCCTCAAGATGACAAGGAGAAGTTGGCTAGGATACTTTCTTGTATTTGAAGATGAGCTTCAAACACAAAATGCAAGTGGATGATAATGAAGTGGTGCCAAAAGCGCACTAGTGTTTCTGCAGCATAAGTTTACTTGAATGATGGATATGAAATGAAGAAGAAGAGGGTTGTATTTATAGAGTTGCATGAGAGAAGATCAATGGTTGAGAAGAAATGAGAAGATCAACGGAGGAGGATGTTTGAGGAACATGCAACCAATAGAAGAAGAACACATGTCATTCAAAAAGAAGCTTTGTTTAGTTAACTGCTTTCTTGATGAGGATGATTTTTATTTTTCTTAAATTAGATTTTATTTTTCTAATTTAAGAGCAGATTTTCTTTGAAGTTGCTTTAAAACTGCTTTTTCTTTTGTAACTCACTTTTTCTTTTGCATGACAAGAAGAATTTATTTTTAGAAGATATGAAAATAAGAAAGCAAATTAAATAAATAAAATTATTAAATAAATAAATTTATTTAATTTATTTGCACATGATTTTGGAAGAACAAAAAAAACATTTAATTATATTTTATTTTTGGAGAGAGAGGATTTAAATAAATTTAATTTATTTATTTAAATTTGGAGGAATAAACAACTTAATTAAATAATTAGAAATTATTTAATTGTTTGGAAGAAATAAATTAAATAAAAGATTTTATTTAATTTTGACTTTAGAAGGTGTAATTAAATATTTTGATATTTAATTAACTTAGAGGAAATATGAATCGAATAAATAAATTTATTTACTTATTTATTGATATATGAATTTAGATGGAATAAATATTAAGAATATTTATTTAGACATAGTCGTGTCATTTTTTGGTGTATGCAGATCCTAATAAAGTGAAATCCATAGTCAACATGCCTCCTCCATCTAATTTGAAACAACTATGTGGTCTCCAAGATCGATTGCAATCCATTTGTCAATTCATAGTGCAACTAGCAGATAAATGCCATCCTTTTCAACATTTGCTTAGGAAGGGGGAAACCTATAATTGGGAAGACAAATGCCAACAAGCCTTTGTTTAAATAAAATAATAACTTTCAGCACCTCTTGTGCTTGTACCTCCTATTTGAGATTGACCTTTGCTTCTATATACTTCATCAACAACGGTTGCACTTGGTGCTCTCCTAGCTCAACATGATGATACGGGAAAAGAATAAGCCATTTACTATATCAGCAGGACTCTTGTAGGTTATAAGCTCAACTACACAATAGTGGAAAAAGCATGTTTGGTAGTGGTGTTTGCTTCTCAAAATTTGTGACACTACATGTTGACTCAGACAACAAAGCTCATCTCCAAGTTTGATCAATTGAAATATCTTCTTGCTAAAGCAGTCCTTATTGGTAGGGCAGCAAAATGGGTGATGATCCTTACTAAATTTGATATTGAATTTGTGGTGGGGAATAAGAGAACTAGATCAAGGTTGTATGACTAGAAAAGAGATGAAAAAACCCTAGGAACATCTAGTCAAGAACAATCGATTGAAATTATTGATGAACAAGTTGAAGGGCGTGTTAATGAACAAGTACAAGATGAAATTGGTAGTAGTGATAGAAATTGTTTTACATGGAATGAAAAATCTTATGGAGATGGATGAGGATGCTCTTTTAATTAACATTTCACCTGAACATATGTTACTTGAAAGCACAATAAAATTGCACTCTAAAAGAATTTGGGATAATTTTTTTAAAAATAAATCTTTAATTGGAAGAGCACAATTATGTACAAAGTTATTTAGGTGAAAAAAATGACCCCTGGTTTGGAGTTGTTAGGAGTTGATAACAAGAAAAAAATTTCAAATTTAGTAAATCATACAGTAATTAAAAACTTGCAAATGACATTAGTTTGTATTCAAAGAAAGAGTTGAAGTTCTGATTTAAGTGTTGCATGTAGAGCATTGATGACTGTAATTTATAGTAAGAATTTTTCACATAGAAGACAAGTTAAAGCAATTGCCCAATTTGTAGATGTATCTAGGAGAACTATTCAAAAATATATCAAGAAGAGAAACAGATTAGATAAAAACATTTAAAATAATTGGGTAAATATGTTTCGAGTCCCTCGAAGAGATAGAATTTTAGATCTAAAACAAAAAATAATTGGATATTGGATCGAGCACTCCCATGTTTCTTCCAATAGAAGGGACACTATACAAATAAAAGATGAAGATGGTAAAAAAATGTCTCATCTAAAGCATTTTATAGATACAACACAAAGTGAATTTTTTGAAGCATTCAAGCAAGAATTTTCAAAGGTGAAGATTTCTCAAAGGATATTTGAGAATTTACAACCATGTTTTGTATGTATAAATAAAGTAGGTGAAACTTGTTGCTGTTGAAATCATGTTGAATTTCATCTACACCTACAGTCATATAAAAAACTTATGGCAATAGTTAATCCAAATGTAGCTATCCCTAGAAGTACAAAACAATTTGTGAAGTCTATCTTATGTAAAAAATTAGAAGATTTAGATGAATTCAATGTACAGTGTATAGGAAATATATGTGTAGATTGTGGAAATTTGACAAAATTTTTACAATTTGAGACTATTGATCATTCAATGTCATTTGTTTGGAAGAGATTTGAATATGAGAAATACTCAACAAAGTCAGGACTTGAATCCAAAAAAATTATTTTGAGAGAGAATGAATTGCACCTCAATAGTGGTTTCACTTGGTGCTCTCCTAGCTTAACATGATGATATGGAAAAAGAATAATCCATTTACTATATTAGTAGGACTCTTGTAGGTTATAATCTCAACTACACAATAGTGGAAAAAACATGTTTGGTAGTGGTGTTTGCTTCTCAAAATTTACAACACTACATGTTGACTTAAACAATAAAGCTCATCTTCAGGTTTGATCAATTAAAATATCTTCTTGCTAAAGCAGTCCTTACTGGTAGGGTAGCAAAATGGGTGATGATCCTTACTAAATTTGATATTGAATATGTAAACCACAAAGCTATTAAAAGACAAGTCATCACAGATCAACTTTATGAAACTCCAATGACTGACATTCATCCTTTTGATCCTGAGCTTCCTGATGAAGAACTTTTCAATGTGTCTCTTTCTGAAATCTAGCAACTATACTTTGATAGCTCTTACACACAACATGGATTTGGGGCAGGTATCCTATTCATCACCCCCCAGGGTGATTGTATTCCAAAGTCGTACCGTATCACCTTTCCTTGCACAAACAACATAGCAGAATATAAGGCTCTGATCATTGGGTTGCACATGGCTATCCAATGGGACATCAAAAAGTTACAAGTATTCAGAGACTCACAGCTGGTAATTAAGCAAGTTCAAGAAGTGTACCAAACAAATGATGAAAAGCTTCTTCCATATAAACTGATGATTGATGACTTTAAGAAATACTTCTCTCAAATCATATTTGATCAAATTGCAAGAATCAACAACAAAGCAGCTGACGCCATGGCAACCATTGGTTCTCTCCTAGACATGCTTTCTAACATACAACAATGTGAATTATAGTGGAACAACTTTTAATTCCAGCATTTTAAGTACCTCAATTAGAACTCATCTACGAGTTTCATCTCCCCACATCTCCTTGGTACAAAGATATCTATGAATACCTTGTTAATGGTAGTTTCCCTTTCCAATTTTCCAACTCCCAACATAAAAATTTCATCTGCCGAGCCTCTCACTACACTATCTTTGGCAAAACCCTTTACTACAAGAGTCTCAATGGTATCTTACTTAGGTGTCTCGACTAAAAAGAGGCCAACATGACACGAGGGTGTCTATGAATCACATTCTGCCGGCCCCAGTCTTGTCAAGAAGCTTCTTAAAGCTAGCTATTATTGGCCTACTATGGAGTGGGATGCTCAATAATTGTCACAAATATGCATGTAATATCAGATACATGGAGACTTGATACACATCCTAGCACATGAACTACAACCGCTCACAACTCCTTGCCATTTTTGCAATGGGGACTCGACCTCATAGGAAAAATCCACCCATCCTCTTCAAATGGCCATAAGTTCATAATCACTTCTATAGAGTATTTCACCAAAGGGATGGAAGCAATCCCGATGACATACATCACTGGGAAGCAAATCTCCTAGTTTATATTGCATTATATAATTTGTTAATATGGTATCCCTTAGACCATTGTAACTGGTAATGGGCATCCCTTCAAAAATTAGGAAGTCCATGATTTGTGTCAAAAGTTTCATATCCATCATAGATTTTCCACGCCCTATTATCCTTAAAGCAATGGCCAAGCTGAGGCCTCTAATAAGACCATCATAAAAATCCTCAAGAAAAAGGTAAATGAAGCTAGTCATGATTGGCACCTTCAATTGAATCCCACCTTATGGGCTTACTGTACAAGTATCCAAACCCCCACTGGTACAACTCCATATGCCTCGGTTTACAGTACTGATGCTATCCTTCCTATTGATGTCAAAATCCCTTCATTGCATGTATCACTTCAGTACATCATATCGGATGAAGAGTACGAAACATCTAGGCTGAATGAATTGGAACTACTAGATGAAAAGTGAATCACAGCTCTCAACCATTTGCAAGTTTAACAAAATTGTCTCCATTGAAGCTATAATAAGAAAATCAAGAAAAGAAGGTTCCAAGTTAGTGACCTTGTATTGAAAGAGAATCAGAAGAATCAGTAGAGCAGGGAAAAACAAGACAAGTTTGAGCCCAATTGGTTGGCTCCTTTGTGGTCACATCTATCTATGACTTTGGAGCCTATGCTTTGGCTACCCCTGATGGTGTCTCCCTAGATGAAACAATTAATAGTGTTCATCCTAAAAAATTCTATCCATGAGCTTTTGTAAATAGCATTTCTCTTATAATGTCCTGAAAAAGGTACAAAAAAATCATAAAAAATCCAAAAAAAAAATCATCCCATGGTGAAAACTTGGCAAACAGGTACCCTGGATAAGTACCATGGTGAAAACTTGGCAAATAGGCACTATGTGTAAAAGACTGCCTCTTTTCATCTATCTCATATTCATTTGGCATTTGTCATTATTTCACCCTTTTCATAATGTTGCCCAGAGTTTTGTTTTTATCTATCGCCTCTAATATTTTTCACTCCTCAGTCAATTTTACTTAGTCACATTCATAAGTTGGTGGTCCTTTGTGTCTTTGAACCCTTGTCAGCCATTTTACAAATTCATGAATTCCCTGACGTCCCGACATGCCTCGTCCTCCCCTTGATTGCGTTTGTCATATGTCTGGGTGTAAGAATATAGAGTAAGGTGACAAATCCATTAACCAACACATAAACCATCCATCCATCCATAATTAGACTACTTGTATCATGGATTGGAACTTGTCAAAGTGGACATATCATTTGCATATATCACCTAGCTTCAACTGAGTCATTCCTAGCCATCATATCCCATGAGAAACTTTCCATCTGCCTATCCACAATAAAGTCTTCCCACACTGGGGGCACTTGCTTGCGCTTCAATGTTAGATGGACACTTTAAGGCATCATGGTCAATCCTTTTAAAAGTCCTAAAAAAATTGATAAAAATTAGAAAAAGTCCTAAAAAAATCCATAAAAGTTAGATAAAGTCCCGAAAAAATACCAAAAAAATTATAAAATGTACTGAAAAAAATAAATATATATACAAAAACATCAAATAGCCAATGAAAAATCCAAGCAATAAAATCAAACCATCAAATCACTTCTTCCAATCAATCACATTCATTCATATCAATCCAATCCAATCCAATCATCACTGCATCAAATCACATCAATCCTATTCATCAATAATCAACGACCCCCATCTTTCATCATCCATAAAACAAGAACTACATATCATCTTCATCGTTAAATGCCTTGATCCTATGGATACAAGGTATGTAGGTAGTCTGGTGTATGAAGGAAATACCCAGATACAGGCACAAGATGATACGACTCCTTTTTCTTCCATGTTTCCTCTACTCATCTTTTCTCTCTATTCATCTTATCTTCTTCTATCATTCATCTCTCACATCATCAATAAACACCTAGAACTATATATTCATCATGTCTCATCATCATCGTGTGGTGCTTTGATCTTGTGGATACGGGTATGTAGGGATTCTGGAATAAGAAGGAAGTATCCAGTACGCAAGCACCAATGATTCATTCTTCCATCCCCCTCTCATCTTCTCTGTCTTCCACCTTCTTCTCTTTGACTCACTCAAGAAAAAACAAATTGTGCATCTTTTGATAGCTTGAGCTCTTATTCAAATCAGAGGTAAACAAAGTAATTTGTCCACATGTCTTAAGCCAACATTTGCTATGTCAATCTAACAACACATTTACCCTCGAAACATGATGTATCTTTCCTAACAACAAGGCCCTATCCTAATCCATCCATGAGCACCTAATTTGGCAAGAGAACATGATGGCTGTGTTTTTTTATTTTATCTTTTGATTTATATTTTGTCCATTCTAATATCTAATCAAGACTACCTTGATGTATCATATCTTGGTATGTTGCAAGGAAGTTTGGACTGGGGCATGGTCATTTACTTTCGTATACTATGTTTGTGGGATGATCTTATTCTCCTACTAGGCCTAATGGTATCTTGTACATGTTGGGATTAGCATCTTGCATATCAATACCTTTTGCATCTGAGAAGCTAAATAGTCTCTTATGCACTAAGGCTATTCTATGATAAGACTATTTCTCATACATACTACAAACTCTCTTACGAAGCAAAAGAAAAAAGTAATAAAAATAATTAAATATACATTAAATATATAATTAGAAATGGCATGTGAAAGGGTTATTAAAATCTATAGAATACTCCAATACAATAAAAATTCCCTTTTAGAAAGGAAGGCTTAAATGGTCAATCAACTACCTAGATAAGGAAAATATTTATCAATGGTAGTATGAAATTTAACTAACATATTATTATTTAATATTTGTTATTGTTATGACCATATTAGAATTCACATATTTATATTTGACAAAATTTTAGTAATAGGTTATAAGGTATCATTGTTATAGATGCATTTTAGAATTACATACCTTTAATTTTTTTCTCTATCTAAAAATAATTAGATTAAACTTTACATGTTAATATAAACTAATAATCATACTGTAACATCCCACTATGTAATCCTTGAAGGGTAAGAGGCAAAAGGGAACTAGAAATTTTTTTTACATAAGTAGATAACATAACCAGATACGGTTGTCAATTCAATAGATCAACAACATTCATGTCCAAGCATGACCGAATGCACAACCCACAGGAGAGGACTAAATCACTGTCCAGAGGAAACATTGATAAATTATGTTAATTTTAAACACCAATTTAAATGTTCCTATGTCCCATTCCATATTATAAACATGAGTCCAAAAGCATCATAGTACAAGTGGCTCTGATACCCACACCAGAATCTGTAAACCAAATAGGAAACATATCATTATTTCTCATTAAATTCAATGATCACATCTTCTTTCTTAAGAAAGTACATTTACATAAAAGAATATACAAGTACAATAGTATAGTCATGAATATGATACAATAACTGAAAAAGTAGAATAACTAAAAGAGTAACGGAGAGAGAGAACATCTCTAACTAGTGTTCCAATAATTTATTCACTAGTTCCCAATAGCAGTGGCAATGTCTCCCAACCATGTGGACTCATAAGAGACCACCCCAATGTGCTCAAAGGTAGTCAAAAGGACTAAACAGAAGTAACAACAACAAGGGTATACAAGAAGACCAACACTCACATCAATCATAGAGCAGACATAAGGAATAATGCATAAGCCAATGTCATAACATAGAGGTACTCATCCAAGTCATATGTTGGGTACTACTGAGGACTACTAAGATGCTAGATACTAGAGTGTAAATTAGATGGAGTGTCATCATGCGTGCACAAAGGGATGGCACCACATGGAACTAAGTGCACCTCTCATATAGATGAGGAGACTAAATAATGCCCGAATCAATGCGCCGTAGATGGATTACCTAATACCCCGCAGACAGATAGGCTTTCTCATTGCATTATTAGCCTTTACAAGCACTCAAGGCTGTGCACAAGGACTAATTATCTTATTAGTGTTTTTACCCCAATATTTTTATCTAGTTATCACTTATTACTATAACTCTACTACTAGTTCCCTTGGCAGCCACTTGCGGGCCCCAAGCCCATAGAGAGCCACTCCAAAAGACCACTCCAATGCCTAGACCCACTTCATCTTGTTTAACCAAATGAGGAATCCAAAGATGACTGAAGCACTAAAGTATAAATTAGAAATAGAAAGATGTGATGTACAAGACAAAAGCTTTCATGGATAGTGTAATTTTATTTAAAAAAAAGTTCTTTGTCAGTTAGATCAGTTGTGTAATAACTCTAGTGACCCCAATTTGGTCACAATTCATAAAGGAGTGCATGGATATAAGAAAAAGTACGGCAAATGGTATTGCAAGCTCATAGCCTAAAATTACATATTGTCAACCATATTTAACATAACAAAATAAAATGTTAAAAAGACTTACAAATGGAAATTTTCCCTCCTACATTATTTCCCTTAGATCACTGTCTGTAGGCAGATTTTCCTAATGGAAATTGTGTGATTAAAATTTCAATGCACAAACACAGACCGCTACATATATGGTATTTTTGTGTCAGAACATTCTTAACTCAAGTGACAGTTTCCACAAGACTAGTGATTCAACAGAAAATGACCATAAAAATCAAAATAAAGGATGCTAAGTTTTTGTTTAAGAAGAGTTGCAATGATAATATCATGAGAGTCAACGTATAACACAAGGGTTCCATGGGACTGAGATCTCTTCAATCTCTATCATACATCCTAATTTTTATTTATGTATGGCTACACTTATTATATTCACTATAACAAGATCGACCCTCCCCTATTTTTTCTTTTTACCAACAATTATAAATCAAAGACCTCTATTTTTCTCTTTTTACCAACAACTATAAATTAGAGACCATATGACCTTTCTTTGAAAACCAATTTATCAATGAATAAGGACACTGTTCTGCATAAATAGAGCAAATTCAAGGACATAGGCAATATAAATCTCTTGTATCGAAATAAATTTGGCATATTTACTTAAATGGCAGTGATGGGGTTTTGGTTTTTCTATGCTTAAAGATATATTAGCAAATGTATTGTAGTTTTTTTAAAGGCACTAATGCGGTTTCAATTTTTTTGTGCTTAATGAAATAGCAGCCAACATTTTTTTTTTTTTTAATTTTATTTTACATATGCTAAAAAACAAAGAGCTGAGGCAAATACCTTTGATCGCTCTCCCCTTCACTTCACCTCAAATCTTGCAACGTGATATTCTTGCCTTGGTATGCTAGTCACACTCCCCTCTCTCTCTCTCATGTCCAAACTTGCAATTTGATGTGTTTGCCTAGTAATGTCGTTGCTATTTTCTGTCCTCCCCAAATCATGGTTTCTGAAAAAAGGCCAGTCCTTTTTTTAAGTGATCCCCTCCTAGTTAATACCTATGTATTCTTTTCATCTACCTAGAAGATATTTATTCCAACATTGACTTTCTCTGTTAGAAATAAAAGTAACACTACTTTAATGGAAATTTGATTCAAATAAATTTCAGCAATATTTTAAGTGTACATTAACAATGGAGATTGTATTCAAAACATAAACCCACAATACATAAATATACCAGAAGAAGAATGAAGCACATAACACAAGTGTTTAACGAGGAGAAAACCCTTTCGGGTAAAAAACTCCACCAAGAAAAGAGGCCAAGTTGCATTATCTTCACAAAACGAGATTACAAATACATTCACTTCCTCTGTCCTCCAACCTTCACTCCGGCAGAACCTGGGTACCTGTAAACTGTTATATGCACCTCATCTACTATGCTATGGTTTTTATAGAATTTACACAACCTCAAGACATTAAATGACTTCTTACAAGCCCATAACACTTGTCAAGAGTCAACAATACAACCTTGGGCGTCCATGGCCAAGAATAGGCTCTTACGAGGTCATAAATGTTGTCATACATACATCATACACTTGGAAAAATGTTCCCATGCAAGCTTGAATGACTTGGGGCTAAAAATAGTCACTTACAACATCTTATGACACATCATATCCTATTATTAGTGTCATAGATTCTAATGACAACTTACAGCTATCATAGAATCTCTTACACTTTCTTACAACATCTATGATGTGCATCATAACACTAAAAATAGATTATTCCTCCACATGTGCATCCCACTCTAAAAAATTAACATTTACCATAGTAAATGGCATCCCATAACTACCACCGGTAACTCTGGGACTTATTGTGTAGTAACTCAGTAATTATCGTGGATAGTAAATAATTTTAACTACTGCCGGTGAAAGTTGTACATCTCTTATGGGTAATTACAAATAATAAATGGAATAATACAATAATGGGATTTACAAGGTTAATGGCACCTTATCCCAACATTCTCCCACTTGACATTATACATTGTAAATCAACCCAAAGGAAATCAAATGAAAAATAATTAGGCACTAGAAACAAGGCCCATGGCCTCTCTGCACCATACAAACTTCTATGTGCTCACAGGCTTAGTCAATGACTCTGCAACATTATCCTGAGTGTCTATCTTCTTCAGCTCAATCTCTCCATTTGGAACCAACTGTCGAATAAAGTGATATTGAACATCGACATGCTTAATTCGAGCATGATACATGGGATTCTTGGCCAAACAGATAGCACTCTGGCTATCACAACCAATTTGAATATCGTTGCAATCAAAACCAATACCTATACATAGTCTCCTCAACCAAACTACCTCCTTAGAGACATGAGTAGCAGCCATATACTCTACTTCTGTAGTGGACAAAGCAACTGTGGGCTTCCTCTTACTCATCCAACTCAGTGCACCTCCAAACAAAGTAAACACATAGCCACTAGTGGACCTTCGACTATCCAAGTCACCTGCCCAATATGCATCAACAAAACCCTGTATGTCCAAAGATTGATCAACACTATCAGTACCATAATAAACCAAACAATGATCAGGAGTATCAGCAAGATATTTAAACACCCTCTTCCCATAGTTCCAATGCTATCTACTAGGGTTAGACATAAATCTACTCAAAACTCCCATTGCTTGGGCAATATCTTATCTAGTGTAAACCATTGCATACATCAAACTCCCTATAGCACTAGCATATGGCACATTAGACATATCCTCAAGATCATCCTCAGTCTTTGGAT
The DNA here is from genome assembly GCA_027924645.1 of Cunninghamia lanceolata. Taxonomy (NCBI): domain Eukaryota; kingdom Viridiplantae; phylum Streptophyta; class Pinopsida; order Cupressales; family Cupressaceae; genus Cunninghamia; species Cunninghamia lanceolata. The sequence continues at coordinate 29,297,410 of BSBN01000809.1, read as the reverse complement.
ACATATCTAATGAAATCTTAGTACCAATGGGTAAAGGAACTCTAACTAGGTTACAGTCCTGTAAACTAAATCTCTGCAAAATAGTATTCACATACTTACTTTCTGAAAACCAAAGCTTTCCGTTAACTCTGTCCCTCCTAATCTCCATTCCCAAAATATACCTTGTAACACCAAGATCCTTCATCTCAAATGCACCTAAAAGTTGGGCTTTAAGCTCACTAACCATGCACTTAGTATTGTTGAAAAACAACATGTCATCAACATACAAAGCAATAACTAGTATAGAATCATCAACAAAATGAATGTAAACACAATGATGCTCCTCACTTCTAACAAAACCCAACTTTAAAACAAATGAGTCAAACTTTTGATACCACATTCTAGGGGATTGTTTCAGACCATAAAGAGACCTCTTTAACCTACAAACCCAATGTTCTTTTCCTTTTACCTCAAAACTTATAAGTTGTTGCATATAAATTTCTTCTTCAAGATCTCCATACAAGAATGCAGTCTTAACATCCATTTGGTCAATCTCCCAATCATAAGATGCAGCAATGGATAAGAGAAATCTAATAGAAGTCAATTTAGCAATAGGAGAGAATATCTCACCAAAATCAACTCCCTCTCTCTGGGAGTAGCCCTTGGCTGCTAGTCTAGCCTTGTACTTCTCCAATGACCCGTCTCCTCAAAACTTCTTCTTGAAGACCCACTTATATCCTATAGCCTTTCTTCCTTTGGGCAAATAAATAAGATCCCAGGTGTTGTTAGAGTCGAAAGCCATCATCTCCTCTGCATGGCTAGCTACCAAGACTCACTATCATCTACAGAAATAGATTCCCTGTAGGATCTAGGTTCATCCTTAGTACTCAATAAAGCATATACACAACGAAAATCTGGTGGGCTATACCTGTTAACTAGATTCCATTGTCTTGTGGATCTCCTCAAGGGTGGAGTAAGAGACTCTACTTGTTCTTCTGCATGATCATCTGCACCAACTTCTTCTGTAACAACAGAGTTATCTTCATCAGAACTACTTGAATCTTCTTCTTATTCTTCACCCCCCAACCCATCATTTTGTTCTTCCTGAGGCACATCTTGGTGCTCTAAATCAAAGTGCACATTCTTGACCTTTTCATCTTTCTCTTTTGGCTACTCAAGTTCAAAAATAGCTCTAAGTTCCCTAAAAATAAGATCTCTAGAAAAGATAATCTTACGAGTTAGTGGATTCCAAAGCTTATAACCTTTTACATTATCACCATATCCAATGAATGTATACTTTTTCATATTTTAGATCCAACTTAGATCATTTTTCCTTAGGCACATGAATAAAAGCCTCATAGCCAAAAACCCTTAAATGTGAAACAGAAGGTTTCTTACTTGTCCACACTTCATAAGGTGTCAAATCAAGAGCCTTACAAGGAGATCTATTTATCAAGTAGCAAGAAGTACACACAGCCTCTGCCTAAAAGCATTTATCCAACTGTGCATCACTAAGCATACTTCTGGCTCTTTCCATAATTGTTTAGTTCATCCTTTCTGTAACACTATTCTGTTGTGGTGTATATAGAGTTGTCTTTTGTCTGATTATACCTACATGCTTGCAAAACTCATCAAATTCCTTAGAGCAATATTCCCCTCCATTATCAGATCTTAATATTTTTATCTTTAAACCTAATTAGTTCTCTACTAAGACTTTGAATTCCTTAAACTTAGTGAAAACTTCAAATTTATGCTTCATAAAATAAATCCATGTAAATTTGGATACATCATCAATGAAGGTTACAAAATAATGAGATTTTCCAATAGAATCATTACCCACAGGTCCAAACACATCTGTATGAATAATGTCTAATTTCTCTTTTGCTCTATTGCTTCCTGAAGGAAATAATTTTCTATTTTGTTTACCAAACACACAATGCTCACAGAAATCAAAGTGCTCATTAGAATAGGAGAAACAATCCAACAAATTTTTATTCTTAATAGTTTTTAATACATTATTGCTTGTGTGGCCTAATCAACGGTGCCACAACATACATGTATTTTCAATAGTGGCCTCAGATACATAGGAGGCATTATAAACTGTAGTGGCTTCAAGTTTAAACAAGTTCTCGAATCTCTTCCCTTTCACTACTGCCAAATTCCCTCTCACCAATCTACATCCATGCTTGTAAAATGTCACATGCATTCCCAAATCATTTAATTTCGAAATTGAAATCATATTTCTAGCTAATCTAGGAACATACAAAACACCAGGGAGGGTTTTAATCCTCCCATCATTGAAACACAACAATACCTTTCCTTTCCCGACAATCAAATATGTAAAGTTGTCACCAAGGTAGTTATTACCTCCATCATATTCTTCATATGAGGAGAACCATTCCTTATGCGGAGTCATATGAAATGAGCATCCTGAGTCAACCAACCAGTGATCACTAGAAACAAGATTACATGCAGAAAGTAAAACTTCTTCACCTGCATTCGAGGACTTATCTGAAGCACTCTCCCACTATTTCTTAGGATTTTTGCACTCCTTCACATGTTCCCTTTTACTGCAGTTCCAACACTTAAACTCTGTTCTTTTTAATAGGAGTCTTAGACCAATCCTTAGACTTGTCCTTAGCCCCTTTCTAATTTCCCTTAGGTCCTCTTTCCTTAGACCTTCCCCTGACACTGAGAGCATCCCCTAAACTATCTGAACTCTTCTTTCTCAATTCTTGTGATAGTAGCATTGAAACAAGAGCATCCAACTTCAGATTCACGAGGTTAGCAGTGATAGCAAGGATAACATTCTCCCAAGAATCAGGTAAAGAACAAAGAAGTAAGATACATTTATCTTCCTCACTAACCTCAACATCTACTGAATCAAGCTAACTCACTAACAAATTAAAAGAATTTAAATGCTCTGCAACTGATTCACCTTCTCACATTTTCATGGAAAATAATTTTCTTTTTAAATAAAGTTTATTTACCATACTCTTGGCTTGATAGATCTCACCCAACTGTTTCCACAAATTGTATGCAGTCTCTTCCTTTGCGACATTCAACAGGACAGAGTTTGAAAGACACAACTAGATGGTTCTCCATGCCTTCTTATCCAATCTATCCCACTCATCTTGAGAGACATCATCAGGTTTTTTCTCTTTTTGAACAGCCAACCATTGGTTTCTTTCTTCCAATAAATCTTTCATTTTCAGCTTCCACAACTCATACCTCGTTTCATTGAACTTCTCAATGTCCATTCAAGAGGTTGATGCAATGATGGATGCAACCATAATAGCAACACAAGATCTACAAAACAAACACAACCAAATCCCCATTGCAGCTATAGCTTCCACACTACCACCCAAGAGTCAAAGTTGGCTAGGCTCTGATACCAAATGTTAGAAATGAAAGCAACACTACTTTAATAGAAATCTGATTCAAATAAATTTCAACAATCTTTTAAGTGTGCATTAACAATGGAGATTGTAATCAAAACATAAACCCACAATACATAAATATACCAGAAGCAGAATGAAGCACATAACACAAGTGTTTAATGTGGAGAAAACCCTTTTAGGTAAAAAACTCCACCAAGAAAAGAAGCCAAGTTGTATTATCTTCAAAAAAGGAGATTACAAATACATTCACTCCCTCTGTCCTCCAACCTTCACTCTGGTAGACCCTGGGTACCTATAAACTATTATATGTACCTCATCTACTATGTTATGGTTTTTATAGAATTTACACAACCTCAAGACATTAAATGACTTTTTACAAGCCTATAACACTTGTCAAGAGTCAACAATACAACATTGGGCATCCATGGCCAAGAATAGGCTCTTACGGGGTCATAAATACTGTCATACATGAATCCTACACTTGAAAAATGTTCCCATGCAAAGCTTGAACGACTTGGGGCTAAAAATAGCCACTTACAACATCTTATGACACGTCATATGCTATTATTAGTGTCATAGATTTTTATGACAACTTACAGCTGTCATAGAATCTCTTACACTTTCTTAAAACATCTATGATGTGTGTCATAACACTAAAAATAGATTATTTCTCCACATGTGCACCCCATTTTGACCAATTACCATTTACCATAGTAAATGACATCTCATGACTACCGCTGGTAACTCCGAGACTTATCGTGCAATAACTCTATAATTACCGTGGACAATAAATAATTTTTACCATTACTGGTGAAACTTGTACATCCCTTATGGGTAATTACAAATAATAAATGGAATAATACAATAATGGGATTTACAAGGTTAATGGCATCTTATCCCAAAATTCTCTACTCCCATACCTACATTGCCATCATAGATATTTGGTTGCATTTATTGTTTTCCAACCTCCCTAAAAAGCCATCGCATATGGCATGGGAACAAAATTGAAATGAAATATCATAAAAAATCTGACTTTCATAAAGCCCCCACATCCCACCAAAATGGGTGACCCATAGGAAAAGTTGGTAACATTAAATGGTTGTGTTTGCGTGAATAGGCTGCCGCTACAAAAAAGGTGAAAGACTCCTTATTAACTTCAATCTCCTAAATAAGATTTAATTACGATAATAAGATCTAACAAAAGGAACAATAAAATCATTTAAAATGACATACAAGAACCACGTAAAAGTACCGATGAAATCACATCAACACCGTCAACCAAAATCTATAGTTACATAAGACCGTATGGTAATCCAGACATTACTGTATGGTAATACGGACATTACCGTTAGGTAACCGAATGACAGGATAACACACAGGAATACAACACTGACAAGGTACAGTGCGCTAGGGTATATGCTTATGACTATCTCTAGTAACCACCATCGGGGATAATAAGAGTACGCCTAGGCCTGTGAATCCAGGTGGAGTTGATACTCAGTACCTGCAACACTCCAAGCACACGTTAAGGTACCTGTGCATATACATATATCATATAACTGAAGCAACATAAATCGTGTAAGTATGAAATCCAACATAAACAATAATCATGTCAATAGCATAATAGTATAGAGATTGTACATCACCGGTGCCAATACAAAATAATGACAGGACGAATAATCCAATACAAAATACATAGTTATTAGAATCCATCAAACATAAGCAGAAGCAAAATGCTAACACAATAATCATGTCAATAGCATAATAGTATAGAATACAAAATAATGACAGGACGAATAATCCAATACAAAATACATAGTTATCGGAATCCATGAAACATAAGCAGAAGCAAAATTTGTTACACATACAAATAAATGATTTTAAAATAAAATAAAATAAATGCTATAACTAAAGTACTAAGAATAATTAAATATACATTAAATATATAATTAGCAATGGCATGTGAAAGGGTTATTAAAACCTATAGAATACTCCAATACAAATAATAATAATAATAATAATAAAATAAAACAAAATTCTTTTAGAAAGGAAGGCTTAAATCAATCAACTACCTAAGTAAGCAAAATATTTATTAGGTAGTTTGAAATTTAATTAACATATTAATTTTTTAAATTTTTTTTTATTGTTATGACTATATTAAAATTCACATAGATATTTGACTAAATTTTAATAATAGATTATAAGATATCATAATTATAAGTACATTTTATATGGAAAATAACTTAATCTCCTAAAAATAGATTATTTACACATTATATTTTACCTACTTATTGTACACATCCACAAAAATGTACTATGATTTTGAAAATTATACCTCTATATATGTGCAACCTGGTATACGCATCTCTACAATTGTCTTCCGGAACCCTCAGTACTTCCCATCCCTCTCATCGACATTTGCACTAGTCCTCTGCACTTGATCCCTTGAACCGATGATTGCTCTCCTGTAGGTTGTTCCGCACTTGCCCCAATGACTACGTAACTACCCCTGTCGTTAATACTACTACTCGGCTGCCCCTCAAACTTATTGTAACGCGGCATTATTGTACATATCCCCAAAAATATACTACGATTTTAAAGATTATACCTCTATATATATATATAACCTTGTACAGGCATCTCTTCTTTTATAAAAAAATTATATAGCTCCCATCTATCCTTATTGGAATCTGATTGCTTTGAAGAGACGAAGAGAAATATGCAACCTTGTATATGCATCTCTTTTGTTATAAAAAAAATATAGCTTCTAAGAGGACATTGGAATCTGATTGCTTTGAAGAGATGAAGAGAAAAGATTAAATATATACAATTAGCTTAGATCTGATAGAGATTGGAACTGAATGTTTTTGTCTGAAGAGTTCCAGTTAAACATTATTATTTTGATTTCTTTGAAGAGATGAAGAGAAAAGGTTAAATATATGCAATTAGCTTAGATCTGATAGGTATTAGAACTGAATGTTTTTGTCTGGAGAGTTCCAGTTAAACATTATTATTTTGATTTTTTAAGTATGGTTTCAATGGTGTGATTGGATTCTTTTATATGTAGTATTCCATTAGATTTAGTTTTAGATCTTTGAGAAATATCTGATTTGTATAATTCCATCAATTTTCTTGGATCTAAACTTAATGATTTTATTTTGCTAGCTTCATTGAATCTTTTGCTTTTATGTCAAATCTACAATTCTTTTTTTATTCATTACTAATTTTTCTTGTATTTTATTCTTCCTTTTTCATTGCTGCACATATTAATACATTATGCTTTCCTATTTTCACATACTAATATTAAATCATTGCTATTAGGGCATTGCATTATCTCATATATATTTTTTATTTGTTATGGTCTTAATTTTCTTTATTACATATTTCAAATATGATTTATATTTTTATTATTATTTCTATTTTCAGATATTGATAAGGGATTAGGCCAGATTTCAGATGTTAATGTCAACATGTTTTACAGTTAAAGATTGACCCATTTCACATATTGATGCATATGTACTTTAGAGTTTGCCTAATTTCATATATTGAAGATAATATTTATATTTTGCCTTAAAAATTTACTGCAATAGATGGTAATCAGTAAATAGTAATACTAATTTTTCAGATTTGAGTAACTATTCAATAGAATTTCTATAGCACCTTATAGTAGTTAGTATTTTATTTTTTTTGTTGGAGGGTTTTGAAACCTCTTTGGCTAAGAGCTAAGGACTAAGGGGTATTCACTCTGCCAAAGTCGCCTAGGGCATGATCCTGACATCATCCCTTATGATGTGAAGGCCCTGCCAAGAACCCATTGACATTTCTACCCCTTTGAAACATGACTCCAAGGTTGAGACTCTTCTATTTTTCTTTCTTTCTTAGAACCACCAAAGTTCAAAACCCTATAAACTTACAAATAAAAAAATTTTACATTTCTCACATCATGAGGCCTAAGCTCTGTTGTAGATGCAAAAAATAATACTAATAATTCAGTTATAACACACTATTCACATACTCTTGTATTCTGATTTTGTTTTCTTAGCTTTATAATGAAATAATGATAATAGTGATGGAAATGTAAGATTTAACCTCAGTATTATACTAACAATCTGTATATACTGAAATTATGGAGTTCTGATGTTAAATTCATATCTGTGCACTCCATTTGCAGAATACTACGAGAAGAGCTTGACGGATCCCACAAACGAGCCCCCCATTTGTTCGGGCCGAAAAAATTCAGCCTACCGAGGAATTTTGAAGTGTGTTAATTCATATATTTTCTTTCGCGTTCATATATATAATAAAGGTCTAGTTTTAAGTAACATTATGTGGGACTCAATGCAGGAATAGATGGACAGAGAAATATGAAGTCTAATTTTGGGACAAAACTGGAGAGACTAGAAACGCAAGGGTAAATTAGGTTAGTTTTATGAATTTATTCTGTAATTTTATGAATTGAACATCTTTCTTTTTACAGGCCAAAATGGGCTCTAGTACCCATCAAAATCCGGTATGTTCAGAAAGTTGTTTTTTAGGTTCAATGCTTTGAAACAAAGTCTCTGAGATTTCTTTGATGGTCTTCTTTTAAGGATGTCTAAGAATTTCATAACCAAGTGTTATGTATAGAAACAAGGTCTCAAATATATTATTTTTTATTTTCTTTATTTAAGGTTTGTAAGTTCTTTTTTTAAAGTAGCTATTGAACGAATAGGTTTATTTTCGTTTGGATACTAATTAGAGTAATTAACTGCCTTATTGTGATCCCTGAAATTTGGATAATAACTGGATCCTACAGTATATCTCGGTAAGCAGATACTTTTTTTTTTTAACAGAAAAAGGTGTGAGAACACCAATAGATTGGAAATATATAAAAAAAAAAAATATTACAGGTAAAATGGCCGAACCCAGGTCCATGAGAACTAGAACATTAACGGTGGTCCTTAGAAGACCAGATAGAAAGACCATTCACAAAGATATACAGCAGGAAACAAAAAGCCCCGGATATACACTACTAAGGGCAACTGAACAAAAAATTAAAGCACCACCCTCGTAAAGCAACTACCAAAAAAAACGCCATACCACCCTCGAAGCAGACACTAGCAGATCACACGCAGCCAACCTCCCATGTCAAGACAGACATAGCACAGCCCATCGCCACCCTTCACGCCGCCACGGGAACTGACTTTAAGCCACTGGCAGAGCTGCCGGCAGACTCCGTTCATCCAATTCCACTGAAACAGAGGACTGAGCACCATCGTCCGAAACTTCCAGAGCATAGCGAGGCATTCCTGGAGCCAGTTCAGAAGCATGTATCCTAAAGAAGCAGATGGCTGTAAAAACATCCTTGATTCTCTCTGATCTTTTATTGGTAAATAGAAAGCAATAGGACCGCAGCGCATCATCTATGTCCACACTACTTAGAGATTTGATGCTAGCTTACATGGCTCTATAAATTGCTTGCTGTGGGGGAGAGTTTCGCATGGCTGTAAGATTGAAGAGCCCACCAATTAGGGCGTCACCTTCTTCCATTCTATAATTGGACACCGCCATTTCCCATCTGTCCATTGTATAAATATTTTTGTAAAACAGGCCTGCCGCTAAGGCATGAACAAACTCACCATCCATTGCAAGATCCATAATGTTGGATAAAAGCTGCGAAACTACATCTGAATAATTTAGCCCACGTCCCTCATACCCTTTAATCCACGCATGGCCAACAATATTCCTGACTGCAAACTGAATAAGTGTGCAATCCGAGTCGATCAGGGTCATCAGGTCTATCGCCTTAACTCTCCTTCTAATCTCCGATTCCCAGTCAAGGGCTGGGAAAAACAACCTTTGATTCAAATGAGTATCCGCCATATGAAGGGCCTGTGGAGAGAAGAGAGCAACAGGGAGAAAAACCGTAGCAAGAAGGGGTTCCCAAGGGAAAATCAGTGCATGAGGAGCAAATAGCTAAAGCAATGGATTCAAAGCCTTGACACTTAAGAGAACAACCAAAATTAATAACCCAAATAACAATGTATGAAGTGAAAACTGGCAGAGTGTATCAATGACAACCTAACATCAGCAAGCATAAGTGACAAGAGATGAAATACACTGTCGATGGAAAACATTCTTTTAGATCTTGCAACGTGTCCTTTGTAGAAAGGCCTGATCAGGAGAGTTCAAGCCGTTATGCCGTCAAGAGATCTCTAGAATCTAGGCAGTTCAGACAGATCACTTCACTATAAATATTCATGAGATGAAGGCGGATTCGCTATACCCACCTAACCGCAAGGTCAATTGAAGTAGCCTAAATGGTCTTGGTTCATTTGCCCACTTGAAGACTGCCAGTTCACATCGACTGACTTGTTAGACGGCATTCCAGGGGAATAAATGCAGGATTAATTGAAGCACCTCATTAATCCCAAAGCGACTAAACGCTATGCACCACACTTAGCCCAGCCTGCCCGTCCCTATCACCATTAAATCCTTTGTGCCAAGAGATAAGACAAGAATGTCACCAAGTAGGAGTTAGGACTGACTGGAAATCTCTAATTTGAAAAGACCATGCTGACAGAAGTAATGGCTAACAATCAAGCGGTGGTAGTAACTCTCTCAGCTTCCATATCAGAAGACAAAAAGAAGACAATGAATTTGAATGAAGTTGGTTGCCAGGTGGGAAAAGCACAGACGCACTATCACTATCAACTGCTATATTTGCTAGAAGGTCTGCCACCTTGTTACTTCTGTTGGTTTGTTATACATGTATTAAGTGATTGGAATTTATAGTTTCTTTGGAGTTGTAGATTTATAGTTGAACTGTTTATTGATGTAATGTAGGCAGCTTTGATAATGAAGAGAAAGTGGCCAAAGCTTATGATCTGGCAGCTCTCAAGTATTGGGGTCCATCAGCTGCAACAAACTTTCTGGTATAACTTTATATAGAGTTTCATAGCTATTCTAGAACTCGTTGTGTGTCTACCTTAGAAATGTTTGTTTTACAAATGCCTTTGGCAATCATTCTATTTTCTGAGATTCTACTTCCTCTCTCATAAAATGCTTAGTTTTCTATTGTATAACATTTGGTTTTCCCATATCAAATGCAGGTTAAAAACTATGAGAGAGAGTTCAAAGACATGAAAAAAATGGTCAAGGCAAGAATACGTTCTTTTTATGAGGTATTTGGGTTTCCTACCATATATGCATCCATAGAGGTTACACATATATGCATGGCGCTGTGTAGGTGGATAATGGTTTCAGTAGCATAATTGTTTGGATTTTTTGGGCTAGTAGGGGGTTCTATTTATCATTCAATTTTGAAATAAAATTTATAATAGATCACAAACAAGGTATATCTTGACCTATGCCAGTGTTTAATTCTTAATTAAAATTTATTGAATTTATAATTAGACACTCGTCTTAATTTTGCGGGGATAGTACTGGCTTTTCTAGTGAATCAGTCTATCGAGGAGTGACAAGGTTTTGATTTAATTTACTTAAATAAACTTAGTCTTATCTTAAACATTAGTATGTAAAGGTGAAATTAATTTTTATTTCACTGAGATAAGTTGATGGATAGAATAGCTAGCATTGAAATAATTGATGCTTGGTGAGGAATTTGTAGCTCTATATTTAGGAGTTTCTATTTATAGTTGCTGCGCTCATGCATGGTAAAGAAGAAAAAAAAAGCAATCATATTTTTTAATGCCAAACTGCTGTTGTATATCACTGAATTTTGTAGATCCTCCTCTGTTGTCTTTAGAACCCATGTAATCTCTATAAAGAGATGTCTTGCAACTATTGTCTAATCAGTAAAGTCAAAAGTAATATACAGACAGTCCTACAGTCAATACAAAAACTGTAAATTTTCTGCCTATGTTACAGTTCTGGTGTGGAGTTTAATTTTTTGTTGGCTGTTTACTTATGCTATGTAATATTCATATTCAATACTATATGCTATAAGTGGTATTTTTTCTGTTTATATACTTGTTTACACTTGGAGAGTGCTGTTTTAAAATCTTAAAACTTGACAGGAACAATAAATATGGAAGGTGGCAAGCTAGGATTGGGAGAGTTTCGGGGAAGAAGGATTTGTATCTTGGAACGTTCGGTGAATACACCACTCTTAGTTTGTAGTATAATGTTTCCAATAAATGAAGTGCATTGAGCTATACATCGTTAGAAATGCATCCAATAATCAAACGAGATTGAATGGCTAATGATTCTCATTGAATTCACAGACAAATTCAAAGGAATTAATGTCCTTACAAACTTTGATATAAGCAGACATGATGTTGAAACTATTATGAGCAGTGCACTACCATAAGAGTGATACAAAAGCTCACTAGTACTGCAGTACAAGATGGGGAAAGCGGTGAACGCGTTGCAAATGATGCAGAAGCAGCACAGACTGAGAATGATACAAATGAAACTATCATCGCTAGTGGTAGCATAGATAGTTCACTGCCAGACACAATCGACCGTTCTACTGTTGTTGCTACATCATCCAATGATGCTTATGAATAGCCTGTTATAGGTTCTCCATTAATGGTATCCAATCAGAAACTGTACTCTACAACACACCCATTTATGCCAATAACCAACAATAATGTTTTTCTATACAATCTGACGGGTTTGGAACCTACAGCCATTACTGAGCATGGAATCTCCCATCACTAGTCCATGAGTAGGTGCCATAGCTTTTGAGATTCCATGCTCATCAATGGCTTAAGGTTCTAAACCCATCATATTGTATAGAAAAATGTTGTTGTTGGTTGTTAGCATAAATGGGTGTTCCAGGGTGCAGTTTCTGTTTGGTTACTATTAATGGAAAACCTATAACAGGTGGTTAATGAGCAGCATTGTATGATGTAGCAGCAGCACTAGAATTGCCGACTGTGCCTGTTAGTGAACTCTCTGTGCTACACCTACCACTCATGATGATAGTTTCGTTTACACCATTCTCTATCTGATCTTCTTCTGCATCTTTCCGAAGCTTTGTAATGCATTCAACACATTCCACATCTTGTACTGCAATACTACTGAGTTTTTGTTTCCCTCCTATGGGTAGTGTTCTGCTCATAATGGTTTTCACATCATTTTGCTTATGTCAAAGTTTGTAATGGCTTTAATCCCTTTGATTTGAAGGGAAGAGGCAGAGGAGAATAAAACACACACAGCTACCCTGAAAGCACACTGGTTTTTACATACAGAAAATACATATATTTTTGGTTAAACAGAGTGTAACGGCTTTGCTTTGACCAAATCTATGTTTTGTGAGGGGGTTGTGGCATACGAGATGGAAAGAAAATATCTAATTTGGTGGAAAATTAAAGGCCTTGCAGGGAGCGACTGTAGAGTTAGTTAATGCAAGAGGAACAAATATCTGTCGAGTGGGTGACCGACGGAGGGAGGATAAGGATTCGAGGAAATATCTGATCTGCCAGAGGTGAGTCAACGCATTTTGGGGAAGATAGAAAATAGAGTTAATGCTCGAAGGAAATATCTCCTGGGCAGTTGGGAAGAAGATGTAGGAATTGAAGGGAGATGGTTAAAAAAAAAGATAGGCATCATTCAGAAAATAGGGGAAATATCAGAGTAGCTTCTCTTGCAAGTTCCCATCTCTCAACACTGGAGCAAGCTAGTTATGATTTGCAGTCCACACTATGGATTAGCTAGATGAGGTCGTCCACATGCAGAAACTTGTTTCGAATGGTGATTCTAGAGACTTCTTGAAGGGCTGAGGGTGTGAGGCGTGTTAGGGCCAAGCATATGCATATTAGTTTTATGCTAGTCTCTAGCAGAGCGAGGGTAGCATTGCCAGGTGTAGTGATGAGGGTTGTAGGGAGTCTTCCCTTTAGTATTTCCTAAATTCATTGAAGGCAGATGACTCTCATGACTGTCATGGTTGAATAGGCAGATGATTCAAGCATCGATCAGATTTTAGAAGAGCTGAGGTGAGTGGAGAGAAAGGTGAATAACCCAGACAAGCATATTGATTTGCAAGAAGTGGGGTACGACTGGGTGAGAGGTATTTACCTCAGATCTATTTTTAGCACAAAACTAAAATAAAAACTAGCTGTGATAGCCTTATACACAGGAAGCTGAAAACCCATTTCTGCATTTATAAAACTAGAATATAATTGTTGTGACTCCATTAACCACTAATAATCTAAAACCTCATTACTGCCTATAAAAAGGGATTAAAATATGTAGTTTATGTTTTTAGTAAGCAGTAGAAAACTAAAACCTCTTTTCTGAATCAATCTTATATGCTTGAAATTTATTTCAATGCAAGATATTTACACAGCCTCTTCCCCTAAATTGATTTTAGCATACAGAACTTTTTATGAACTCTTTAGATAAAAAGGGTTTCCAAAGAAAGATCCATGTTTTCTGATTATAACGTTTTAGTCAAATGGGGGATCGATTTCTTTATAGAGAATATAATGAAGGCTGTCATATTGAAAACATGGGTGTAATGATAGAGGTTGAAGAGATCTAAGTACCATGGAACCTTATTGTTATATGATCACTCTTCTGATAGATATCTATTACAACTCTTCTCAGGAAATTGAACACCTTTCTATGTTGACCATCATAGTCATTTTATTTTGGCTGAAACACTAGCCTTGTGGAAACCTTCATTTTGAGTTTAAAAATGTTATGGCCCTAAAATATTTTAGTTGTAGCAATATGGGTTTATGCACTAAAATTTAGTCACGTAAATTCTATTAAGAACTTCTACCACGTAATACAAGAACCTAGGAGAACTACTAGGGGGGGAATTTAGATTTCCCTTTTGTAAGTATGTACTTTGCATTTTATTTTGCTATGATAAATATGGTAGACAATATGCCAAAATTCAGGCTAAGAGTAGACTTGCAATGCCATTTTCCGTATTTTTATTTTATCCGTACATACCTTTGTGAATTGTGACCAATTAGGGTCATTGGAGTTATTACAAAACTGATCTAACTATCAGAAGGTCATTTTCAACATATTACACTGCCCATGAGAGTTTGGGTCTTGTAGATCATAATTTTCACCTTTACTATTTTAAATTTATAACTCAGCGATTTTAGTCTTTTTGTATGCCTTGTTTAGTCAAACGAGATGAACAAGGTCTAGGCATTAGAGTGGTTGTCTGGAGTGGGTCTCTATGGGTTTGGGGCCCACAAGTGGCTGCCAGGGGAACTAGTAGCAGAGTTACATTAATAAGTGATAACTAAAACTAAAACATTGGGGTAAAAACACTAATAAGATAATTAAACCTCGTGCATGGCCTTAAGCGCTTGTATAGGCTAAGGATGCAATGAGAAGGCCTATTCGTCTGCAGGGCATGGAGTCATCTGTTTACGAGATGTGGATTCAGGCACGATTGATTCTCCTCGTCTGTATGAGAGGTACTTGGTTCTGTGTGTGCCATCCCTTCGAGCACATATGATGACACTCCATATGATTACACTCTAGTATCTAGCGCCTTAGCGGTCATGAGTAGTACCCGACTTATGACTTAGATGAGTACACTTATTTTATGAGTCTGACTGTAAGCACTGTTCTCCGTGTTTGCTCTGTGTCTGATGTGAGTGTTGGCCATCTTGTATCCCCTTATTGTTGTTCATCCGTTTGGGCCTAGTGACTATCTCTGAGCATGGTGGGGTGGTCTCTTAGGAGTCCACATGGTTGGGAGGCATTGCCACCACCATTGGGGATCGGCGAATAGGTTTTGGAGCACCAGTTTGAGATGAATCTCTCCTTCCATTACTTCATTCAACTATTGTAACTGTTCAGCCCTTGTATCACACTCAGGACTATGTTATTTCACTTGTATGATATTCTGGATTATATCATTGTAATTGTATATGTAGTTATGTAATTGAACTCTTTTCAGAGAGAAGTTGTAACCATTGTATTTAATGAGAAGAAATGTGATGTTCCTTTATTGCCTTATAGATTCTGATGTGGGTATCAGATCTGCCTGTATTATATGCTTCTGGATTCTTATTTTTATCTGATGGGATTAGGAACATTTGCTTTGGTGTTTAAAATGAATGGTATCAATCTATCTAATTGAAAACTGAACTTGTGTATGTTGTTTACTTATGTCAAAAAAAATTATCTTGTCCCCTTTTTGGCTCTTACCCCTCGGGGTTACATAGTAGGATGTTACACAAAGCTCCTACTCTTCATAAATAACAGGAAAAAAAAATAGAGCACAACACACAATCTACATTTCAATACAAGGAGAATATAAATGAAGAATAATTTCATAGTTGCATTCTCTTGCAGGCAATGTAACAGATTGTAAAATGTCAAGCCTTTCTTCAAGAAGCTTTTTTTTGGTAAAAATGAAAATGTGCATAACTATATATCTTCAATAGCCCTTACAAAAAAAAACAACGAACACATAGAGAGATAAATACACACAGAACACCTTGTAGTAGCTAGCATCACTTCCACAGTAAATTAAGTGGCTAGATTCATCTACAAAGGCCATAGTGTCAACATCATCTTGACTTGACTGCATTTTATGGAATCATTAATTATGGATCAGAAAGAAATTGCCTTTTTCCATACAATGGAGAAGAAGGCCATGCTGCTACAACATCATCTCTGCAGAAATAAATCAAGACAAGACGGAAGCAGGGGAAAGAAGAAAGTCAAAAAGGAGATATGAGTTAGACCATGCTAGGAGTAATGAGCAATCAATTCCTTGTCTGCAGTGCTGGAGGATGAATAGAAGGAGGAGTTAATACGGTTGTTGTGGATTACAATTCCAACACTCCCCCTTAATCACAACTACCGCCATCTAGAACTCCCAAATGATCTCTTAGATACTCAAAGCTTTCTTTTCCTAGTGGCTTGGTGAAGATATCTACATACTGATCTTGAGACCTACAAAAATCAAAAAAGATTTCTCCATTGTTGATTAGTTCTCTAATGAAATGATACCTCGTGTCAATATGTTTACTTCTTTTATAAAAAAATAGATTCTTTGACAATGCTATAGTTGAGTTGTTGTCACAATAGATCTCTGTTGCCTCTTTTTGCTCTTGCTTGAGTTCTTTCAGCATTCTTCTCATCCAAATTGCTTGACATGATGCACTTGTGGCTGCTACATACTCTGCTTCAACTGATGAAAGAGCAACAATTGGTTGTTTCTTTGAAGCCCATGAAACTACACCTATTCCAAAATGAAAGACATAACCAGAAGTGCTCTTCCTATCATTAATGCTTCCTACACAATCACTATCTGTGTAGCCTATGAGCTTGAACTCATTTGACTTTGCATACTGAATGCCATGGTTTCTTGTTCCACTCACATATATGAGAATTGTCTTTCCTGCTTGCCAATGAGAGTCCTTTGGAGACTCCATGAACCTGGAAATGAGACTAACTGCATACATTATGTCAGGGCTTGTGGTTGTTAAATACATGAGGCTACCAACAAGCCTTTTATACAAAGTTGGATTAATGTTGCCTCCTTTATCATCCTTGCTTAATTTCAGTCCTATGACAATTGGTGTTGGAGCTGATTTGCAATTTGTCATGTTAAACCTTTTCAAAATGTCATTTGCATACTTAAATTGGGAGATGAATATACCATTACCATTTTGATTTACCTCAATGCTAAGAAAATACTTCATGAGCCCTAAATCAGTCATTTCAAACTCTTTTTTCATAGCTCCTTTGAACAAATCAATTGCCAAATCACCCGTGAATATCAAATCATCAACATACAAGCAAACAATTATGATCTCACCTTGCTCATTGATCTTGGTATACAATGTAGGCTTACTGCTGCACCTATTGAAGCCATTTTGCAAAATATAAGAGTCAATTCTACTATACCAAGCTCTTGGGGCTTGCTTGAGTCCATAGAATGCCTTTTTCAGTTTGTAAACTTTGTCTTCTTGACCCAAAATCTCATACCTAGGTGGTTGCTCCACATAAACTTCTTCTTCAAGATAACCATTCAAAAAAGCTGATTTCACATCCATTTGGTAAACTGACCATTTGTTTTGAGCTGCTATTGCAAGTATAGTTCTCACGGTGTCTAAATGTGCTACTGGAGCAAATGTATCATTGTAATCAACCCCAGGCTGTTGTGAATATCCTTTTGCCACTAGTCTTGCTTTATGTTTTTGCACATCACCATTTGCATCTAATTTGGTTTTGTAAACCCACTTCACTCCTATGACATCCTTGTCTTCTGGAAGACTCACTAACTCCCATGTTTGATTCTTTTCAATTACATCAATTTCATCATCCATTGCATTTACCCATTTGTCATCCTTAATTGCATTTTCATAATGAATTGGATCTTCTACTTGTGAATAAAATGCAAAAAGAGAAATCAAACCAACATTGTTCTCACCTTCATTTTGCTCATAAATGTCTCTCAAACTTTTGATTTTTTGTCTCCTCAAGCTTGCCAATGTAGGATTTGACATATCACTTGAACTTGGACTTGATGGTCCTGCACCCTGATTGCCACTTGTAGATGGTGTTTTTTGTACATTTGAAGGAATGGATGCTTGAATGTGTGAGGTTGTCCTTACACTTGATGATGGTGTCATTTGATGACCACTTTGTTGAGCTTGATTGGGCATGGAAGGAGTCACATTTGATGGAGTACCTACAGGTATAAAAACTTCTCTATCTTCTTGTGGTAAGTTGGCTGCAATATTGATTGTTTTCTCCAAACTTCCATCCCATGCTTCATCTTCTATGAACTACACATCTCTACTGATTATAACTTTCTTGGTTATTGGATTGTATAGTTTGTATGCCTTTGACTCATCACTATAACCAACAAATATACACTTTTCTCCTTTGTTGTCCAACTTTCTTCTTAACTCATCTGGCACATGTGCATATGCTACACATCCAAATACTCTCATATGAGCAACACTATGTTTTCTTCTAGTCCATGCTTCTTCAGGAATCATATTCTTCACACTCTTAGTTGGACACCTATTCATAATATAAGTTGCACAAGCTACAACTTCAGCCCAATATTCATTTGACAAATGGTTTGCTTTCAACATGCTTCTTGCCATTTCCATGATTGTTCTATTTTTTCTTTTAGCTACCCCATTTTGTTGAGGTGTGTACCTGGTTGTGAATTGCTTGTGAATCCCATGGTCTTTACAAAAATGTAGAAATTTATTTGAGATGTATTCACCACCTCTATCTATTCTCAATGCTTTGATGTAGTGCCCACTTTGCTTCTCAACAAGTGCCTTGAATTGACAGAAGTAATCAAACACTTCATTCTTTTGCCTTAGAAAGTAGACCCATGTTTTCCTTGAATAATCATCAATGAAGGTCAAAAAGTAGTAGCTTCCACCAATTGAGGGTGTTTGCATTGGCCCACATAAATCTGAATGCACAATCTCCAAAAGTGCCTTTACTCTAATTGACTTGCCAATTAGAAATGTCTCTCTATGTTGTTTTCCCAAGATGCATCCTTCACATACTCTTTCTAGTTTCTCTATTAATGGCAAACCCTTTACCATACTCTTCCTATTTAGTAGATTCAAACCTCCAAAGTTGAGATGCCCAAATCTTAGATGCCATAACCAATTTTCATCTTTGATTTCTGCTTGAAAGATTGTTTGTGTGACTGCTACAAGTTCTTCTTTATCCTCTTGTGGGTTCATTATGGGTTGTGCTTGAGTATATTCCACATTCAAATCTGGCTTAATCTTTAGGGGAAACATTCTATTGTTTGTCATTTGCACTTTAGCAATAAGCTAATTACTTGGAAATTTATCTAGAATAGTGCATTCTTTGTTTTTGAAGAAGACTCTATACCCTTTTTGAACAAGCTGCCCAATGCTCATTAGATTATGTTTTAGACTAGGCACAAAATACACATCTGAAATATACTTCTTCTCCCCCTGTTTAGTTAGAATATTAATATTTCCTTTTTCCATAACTGAAACTTTGTTGTCATTACCCAATGTCACATCTGATTTTACACTTTCATCTAAACTTGAAAACATTTCTAAGTTCTCTGTCATGTGATTGCTACAACCTGAGTCTAAAAATCATACATCCTTTTGATTCTCTTGTGCTACATTGCATGCTATGAACATATTGCTCTGATTTTGGTTTTCTCTTGTAAAGTTTGCATTTTGTCTGCTGAAATCAGATTATTTTTTCCTACATTCATTTGAATAATGCCCATATTTCTTACAATAATGACATTGGATTTGAGATTTGTCATACCTTTGACCATGTGATTGATTTTGAGATGGGTTTGGGATTGATTTTTGGCTGCTACCTCTTCCACTTGAGTTTGATGGGCTACTTCTTCCACCTCTATAAGAATTCCTTCCTCTACCTCTGATATTTGATCTTCCTCTTCCTCTAACATGGCTGATTGAAGCTTGTGTCTTGAATGCATGCTCTAATGATGAATTTGCTGACCTACTTAGTCTATGCTCATGTGAGATGAGAGATGCATGGAGCTCATCAACTAAAAATTGTGAGAGGTTCTTTGTTTCCTCTATGGTTTCAACTATGGATTCAAACCTTGTGGGTAAACTCCTTAAAAAAAATTCAACAATCCTTATATCTTCAAGTGTCCCACCATGATATCTAATTTGATTAACTAAACCCATGACTTGTGTGAAAAAAGTGTCTATTGAATCTGAATCCTTCATGAAAATTGTTTCAAAATCCCTTCTTAGCATTTGTAGCTTTGTTGTTTTCACCTTTGCCATTCCTTGGTATGCTGTTTGGAGGATACCCCATGCTTGTTTGGATTTTGTTGCTGCTACAATCCTTGGAAAAATGCTCTCATGAACAGCTTGGAAGATGTAAAAGAAAGCTTTGGAGTCCTTCTTCCTATTATCCCTCAACAAATCTTTCTCTGCTTGAGTCAATGCATTGTATACTGCTGCATCTGCTGGTTCTGGAAAACCATTCTCTACTAGATCCCAAATGTCTTGAGAACAAAATAGTGCCTTCATTGTTATGGACCAGTAATCATAATTTTTCCCATTAAACTGTGAGATTTGAGGATTTGTTAAACTTGTGCTTGTGCTTGCCATTGATGACTGTTAAACTTGCTTGAATGCCTTTGTTGGAGCTCTCAGCTTTGATTACTTTCAGCTCTCCTATATCTTACCTTGAGCAACCCCTGTTTGAGCAACCTTAGGCTCTAATACTAGGTGAAGGGAAGAGGCAGAGGAGAATAAAACACATACAACTACCCTGAAAGCACACTGGTTTTTACATATAGAAAATACATATATTTTCGGTTAAATAGAGCTCCTGCTCTTCATAAATAACAGGAAAAAAAATAGAGCAGAACACACAATCTGCATTTCAATACAAGGAACTTTGCTGGTTAAGAGGTAGAGGAGAAATAGAAATACAGAGAGCTACTGCTATTTTTATTTTCATAAAGATGAAGAAATAAAAAGAAACAGAGATTATATAAGTTACTATTGAAGGCAATTTTCTCTCACACACCAAAAAAAAACTTATATATTATCTACATAAATCAAAGCTGCTGCTCATACATCAGAAAAAAAAAGAAAACAGAGCATTACAAAGCTTTTCTCTGCTACACCCAACATCCATCATATAGCAGAAACCACAACACTTCTCTTTTTCAATGTATGTACTTAGCACACAAGTAAAAACCTAAAAACTAGTCTATGCAACAAATTAAAATTAGACAAAAAGGTCTGCTCTTCTTCATATGTAAGAGAAGAGACCATACCCTTGAATGACATCTCTGCAAAAGAAATTAAGACAAGACGGAGGCAGGGGAAAGAAGAAAGTCAAAAAGGAGATATGAGTGAGACCATGCTAGGAGTAATGAGCAATCAATTCCTTGTCTACAGTGCTGGAGGATGAACAGAAGGAGTTAATACGGTTGTTGTGGATTACAATTCCAACATGATTTTGATGGCGGCAATGTCATAAGCTTCAGCCGCCTCTTCCTCTGTGTATGTGAATTCAATGAGAATCATTATCTTTTTCATTTGGTTTGATTATTGGATGAATTTCTAATGATCTATAGCTCAATGCACTGGATTTATTGGAAATATTATACTATGAACTGAAAGTTGTGTACTCAGGGAATGTTCTTAGAACACTCTTCCCTAGAATTCCCCAATGTTGGAAGTAATTAATTTCTTCCACCAAATCACAAGATCAGTCAAGAAGAACATTTATAGAAGAAGCTTTTTCTATAGTCAATGTCAAAAATAATATTTAGTGTAGAACCTTCCCACCCACCTACAGACAGCATTGAACATGTGTTTTGAATGTTGATTTTCAGAAAGTTCTCATACTTCTATAAATAAATATTGCCTTGATCACCAAGCAATTCATATTAGGGATGTTTAGTTAATTTCTGTGTATTTTTATTTCATATTTTGTGTTTGTGCATATGTTGCACCTCCTACAATTGGTATCAGAGCTAGGGCATGTGAAAATCTAGGGTTAGGGCTTGCAAATTTAATCCTTCTAACACATTTATCTACATCAAGATAAATTTATTATTGCTCGTAGGAAGCTTTTGTGTGGCAATACTATAAAAGTCCCTGTGAATTCCATCTAATCAATGAGAACAATGGTGCCTCTCACCACAAAGCTATATATCAAAGACTGTTGCTTGTATTCTCCTTCACACACAGGTATAGTCCATTTGCCAAGATTTATGGTGCCTTCAAATAACTATCAATGTGTCTTCCTTAAGATCAATGCACCTTCATCACACTTGTATAGCCACCAATGTTCAATGGCCTTCAACAATTTTCAACCCCCAATACTCACATAGCCACAAGAACTAATTTCGCTCTGATATCATGTTTAAATGGTGAGCACAAAATACAAAAATTTAGATCAACCCATTTGCACAGAAAAATATGAAATGATATATTAATGATTCAAGATTTTTACATGATGTTATATTGGCTTATAAAGCCATACATTCCTGTGACTCCCCGTGAATAAACTACCCCAACTTATTATGAGAATAACTACCCAAAAACTAACTTCTAATTAATTTATTACTAACCTATTTACCAAAATAACTTATGAGAAAGTAACTTACAAAACAACTACAGTAAATTATTTAATCTATGTAAACCTTATTATTTTAACAACAGAGACCTTCAGTTCTTCCTTTCTTTGGGTCCGACTACCATACCTCCCTATCCAATTTCGGGAGCTAGATTGTTTACAAACCATTAGCAATGCCCTGGGCAAGTTTGTATGTGCTTTAGAAGAAACAATTAATTATACAAGTACCACCTGCCCTCGAATTTGTATGGAGATGGATCTCTCCATCGGCCTCCCTGCGGAGGCTTTATTAAAAGTAGGCAAGAGACTATGGAGGCAACAAGTAGACTATGAAAAGATTGCCTTCAGATGTAGGAGGTTCTTTTCAACAATGCATTTCACTTCCCATTGTCCTAAACCAAAAAGCCCATGATTATGGAAACCATGCCTCTCATAGCACTCCCACTTGGTGGATTGGTGTTGAACCTCACCATTACTCAATCTCTACTCAGACATTGTCAAGCCCTTCAGCAGCCTCTCTGCTGGATTATTCCAATTCCACCCCTCCCCAAAAGAGTTCACAAGATCTGGGTTTCAAGGCTCCCCCTTAGGACCCTAACTGCAATACACCTTCAGAGACGATTAACACTGCCGGAGGAAGAGTGGTCTCCAACCACATTGCTCCTTCGATTACCTCCTCGGATACCCTTGAGATGGAAGGGACTGGATCCATGGATGCTACTCATACTGGTCCAGATAGGACAAAAGATTTGAGTATGTCTCCTTAATCGAGTCGATCAAAACATTTCAGTCTCCTCCAAGACTGTGGATGGCTGGATAGTGGTTAAGAGGAAGAATTCTCCTTCAGGCAAGCACCTTCTGCTACTTAGATCCTCTGTGAAAGGGGGAAATAGTGGACATAATACAAATATCCAAGTGCATGGGTCTTCTGAGAGCATAACAAAATATCACCTTGGAATATCTTGAGTTAATTGAATGAGGTTTTTTTGACAGCACAATTTTCTACTGCTTTTTGTTGCACCCCTTGTGGCAAGGGCATGCATTTAAAGGATTCAATTAGCACCCCTAATTTTTAGGGCATGCACCTTAATTTTGGTTCATTATTCATTATATAGAAAGGGAGTTGCCCCCTCTAAGAGTGCTTATTAATAAAATAAAAAAAGAAATAATCTATCAACATATTTTGATACCCTAAAAACCATATCAACATATTTTGATATCCAAAAAAACCATATTTTAATACTACTTATAAGAGGTTTTTCAGAAAAAATATGAAGAATTAGTATTACTATTTTGTGATTATCATCTATTGCAATGTATTTACTTGAATAAAATTATAAAATAATCTATCAACATATTTTGATACTAAAAAATCATATTATGGTATTACATATAAGAGTATTTTCAGACAGGATATAAATATTATCTTTAATATATCAAAATTAGACAAATGCTAAAATATATAAGCATCAATATGTGAAATTGGTCAATCTTTAATTTTTAAATGTAAAACATGTTGACATTAACATTTGAGATCTAGCCTAATCCCTCATCAATATTTGAAAATAAAATATCCAGTAAAGAAAATTAAGACTATGATAAATAAATAATATATATGAGATAACACAATGCCTCAAGTGGGGAGATCTAATATTCCTATGTGAAAATAGGAAAACCATACTTTATGAATATGTCCAGACAATGAAAAAGGAAAGGATATAATATAAAGAAAAAATAATAATGAATTAAAATAGGGTTTAACATTTTACATAATAGGCAAAAGATTGAGTGAAGACACTAGGATAAAATCAATGAGTTTAGATCCAAGAAAATTGATGGAGTTATACAAATCAAATGGGTCAATCTTTATCTTAAATCTAACCTAGTCCATCATCAATATCTAAAACTAGAATATCTAGTAAAGAAAATTAAGATCATGATAAATAAAAAAATATATATGAGATAATGCAATGCCCTCAGTGGCAGGATTTAATTTTAGTATGTGAAAATAGGAAAACCCTAATCTATGAATATGTGTAGAAAATGAAAAGTAGAAGGATAAATTACAAAGAAATAATGATAATGAATAAAAATGGAGTTTAACATTTGACATAACAAGTAAAAGATTTAGTGAAGCGAACAAGATAAAATCAAAAGTTTAGATCCAAGCAAATTGATAGATTTATGCAAATTAGATGGGTCAATCTTTAAATGTAAAACACATGAACATTAACATTTGAAATCCATCCTAGTTCATCATCAATATCTGAAAATAGAATATCTAGTAAAGAAAATTAAGACCATAATAAATAAATAAATATGAGATAACACAATGCCCCCAGTGACAAGATTTAATATTAGTATGTGAAAATAGGAAAGTTCCCTTATCTATGAATATGCGCATACAATGAAAAAGGGAAGGATAAAATACAAATAAAAAATAATAATGAATAAAAATGGAGTTTAACATTTGACATAACAAGTAAAAGATCAAGTGAAGCCAGTATGATGAAATCAATAAGCTGAGATCCGAGAAAATTAATGGAATTATGCCAATCAGATAGTTCAGAGAGAGATCTAAAACTAAATATAGTGAAATACTAAGCATAAGAGAATCCAATCACCTAATTAAAACCATACTTAATAGACTTTTTTTAAGGTTTGAAGATTTAGTACCTTTGAAAGTAATAATGTTTCACTGCAACTCTTCAGGAAAATCATTCAATTCCAATCCCTATTAGATCTAGGCTAATCTTCCTTATAGAACCACATGTTTATCTTTCCTCTGCATCTCATAAAGCAATCAATATGCATCATCCTTTTAAGTATATATTACCTTAGGGTTACAATTTTTTTATTATGTCGGGAGGTATTCTACAACTGCCTTAAGGGAGAGGCATTATACAATGGCATCTATATATATATATATAATTACAAAGCTTTATATAGTCATATAAATTTAAAAAATAGACATCATTAAAAATGACCCATATATGTTTAATTTCTTAAAAAAATATATTTATGATAATTTTTGGCCAACATATGTTTAATTTCATAAAATATAAAAAAATGGCTGACATATATTTAGTTTCTTAAATATAAAAACTATTTATTATTATTTAGGCAAACATATATTTGATTTCTTAAATATTAAAACTATTTATTATTATTCTAGGTCTAGAGATATCCTTCTTGGGGGCCTATATTTAAATACTTTATTCTTAAATAAGTTATATTTGTGGTATATGAAAGGATGCAGGGAGCCCTCGATAAAAAGTGAGTGTGAAGTAGGAATGATAGCAAGTTAATCATTTGTACAGTCAATGGATTGTTTAGATCATATTGTGAAGGATGGATATTTGGTAGATTATAGGCTTGCTCTATTTGATGCATATCATTTGTCTTAGTGGATTACAAGCTTTCTATTTGATGCATGTCATTTGTCTTGGTGTTGTGTATATTTGGGTGGAGTTATGGTTAACAGAGGTTGCGATAAAGGTAAGTAGGTTGTGTCACCATCTAGACATTGGAAGAAAAGGGTTTCAAGTGAGGAGGCTATCGTCATTTTCATTGTTTTCATTGATGAGAACATTGTGCCTTCAAATAATATTTTATAAATATATTTTGATATTAATTTCTATTATAACAAAGGATTGACTAAGAGAGTGCTAATATCAAAATCAAAGTAAATAGATTATCAACAAAGCATGTACATATAGGTGAGGAGGTTGAGTCCTCTCCAACACTCCACTAGTGGTGGTAGGTTGACTGAATCAACCTAGGACACCTATTGAATACACCTAAGTAGGCTTAC
Source organism: Cunninghamia lanceolata (assembly GCA_027924645.1). Lineage (NCBI taxonomy): Eukaryota > Viridiplantae > Streptophyta > Pinopsida > Cupressales > Cupressaceae > Cunninghamia > Cunninghamia lanceolata. The sequence continues at coordinate 29,271,178 of BSBN01000809.1, read as the reverse complement.
AACATGTATATTTTACCCATGTGCATGAAATGCAAGCAAGGTAATATTTACACTAACACCCCTCTTAAGCATAGCTTAGGTGGGCAAAAAATAAAAATAGGTCCCAACAACTAGTCTTGATCAGGTACCCATGTACAATGTAATCTCTCATGAAGTGAAGAAAGGTAGAAAGCCTATGGAAAAAACCTACCCTCCAAAAGAGAGAAAAGATGTGTGAAAGTTATACAAGTGAAGACGTACACTTCTTTCACCAAGTATAATAAATGTTCTCCCATAGGAGAGAAATTGATAGCAAGTCTATGAGACCCCCCATAATGTGGTATCAAAGCTTGTCTAAGTTCATCTGCTGGTTCGTTTGGAGGTAAAGGCATATTATTTCTGGATCAAGGTTGAACTATAGAATGATTTTGTGCAATAGTAGAAGGTGACCAAATTAAAGGATGAGGATAGGGAAATTAGATCTGCAACCTTGTATTGGAAGTACAATGACTGACACCGGTTAAAATAAGAAAATTCATGCTTTGACAGATGAGAAAGCTCCCTTGTTTTGGTATTTATCATGGAAACCCCTGTTTGGAGGTGTAGAAAATCTCTACCCTTTGACTCATCCATACCCTTGTGGGCCCTTGGCTCAGTCCTTGGTTTCCTGGCATGTTCTTCCTAGGCCGGGACTATGTGGCTCACCTCGCTTCACTCCAAGCACCAGCATTTAGCTTCTCCAAATTATGGAGCTTGCTCCAAGTTGTAGATCATGTTTTCACATACCTTTCTCGGTAGCTTCTCATACCCTGCTTGGTAGAAAGAGGAGTTGAAAGGGAGGCAGAGTGTGAGTGAACAAGTGTTTCTAAGGGGTGCGGAGAGATACCCTAAAATCTTGGTTGCCACTGCACCTCACCTAGCTATCATTTCCCTACATCCTTTGCTTCCCTTTCCCTATTTTGAATTTTCCTTTGCTTTCTTGAGGCTGCAAATACTCATCTATAAGTTCCAAATACTCTGTTGAGGGTGCACCAAGGTTTGGACACTTTTACAAGAAATGTTTTATGAGAAATGTATTAAAATAGGCAATTTTTACAAGAAATTTTTTTAAAGCATAACCTTTGATTGGTATCTCAAAATTGAGTGTTGATTTTTTAAAAAGTTAATATTTTCACATTTCCCATCTATTAGACCTTTTTGTATTCTAAAACACACTAACTTATAAAGTGCCAAAATTGGGGGGATCACTTGATACTAAATTAGGGGGTGTATAGTTTCTGTCAGGGGCACTTCCTTTGAGTCATGTCCAAAATACATCCATTGAGTCATGCCAAGACCACTTGATTCGTGTCCAGAACACTTCCACACTTCTTTACACATTTTCAGTTACCTGGTATCAATCAATCTTTGAAGCTGCCAAACATCAATAATTTGTACAGAGAAGCATCTCCAACAATGTGTTAGAACCTACATTTTTGTACCTTTTATGACCAAGGTTTCATTTATTTTAGGATTGTAAAACCCTAGAAAAACCCCTAAAAGCCTTAAACCTTAATACAGTAGTTTTTATTTATTATACATTATAATCCTTCATTGACTGGTTGTTAGCAGTTCTCAGTGACTTAAGTTAAAACTTAAGTATGTTTTATCATCTAAGTCATCAGCACCTTCACTAGGTTGTCGACAACATGCCTATTTCAAAACAACTGTCACATGTGCACCAAATATCTTTTAAGTTATGCTTTGTCGGTAGTCCATGTCGCTAGCTCTTCCTTTTCTTTGGAGTCTCTTCCTTCACGAAGCCTCATTTTGGGTCTCTATGAGACTGCGAAGTGTCTTTGTTAGCTGATGTGTCATATCTGTTCCATGGTAAAAGGTATTTCATGGAATCCTAGCTCTCCACTGGAGCTCTTAAACAGGCTTCGCCAGACAGCGAAGCTAGCATGGCAGTTCCAATAAATCAACGATGCTTCATGGGGATTCCTTCCTTCGATGAGGCTGATCAAAGACTTTAGCAAGATCACAAAGAAGGTGATGTTGACTAATATGTCCACGGTGTCCATAGTGGTAGTGTGTTTCGCGGGAACTAACAACTTCATTTAGACTTCAAATAACTCAAAGTGAAACAAAGAGGATGCCACCATGTCAAAAGGACTCCAAGTCATAAAAAGGTTTTTTGATCTTTGCTTGAGGAAATTCAAACTCTAGTGAGAAATGTTGATTAAGTAAGATCTACACATACTTTTAAAATTCAAGAACGACTATCTTCTTCTCACCGCCCCTACACACTGAAGATGAATGACACCCTAAGTGGTGTAAAGCCAAATTTTGTAGTCATTTCACATAATTGAGAATGTGAATTAGAATTCTAAGCTTTGCAACTACATCCAAGATAAAAAATTTCAATTTATTGCATCAAGCAAGGTGTTACTCAACCAACAAGAAGTCACAAGCCACTATTAAAACATGTAAGTGCCCTTCATCTTTTCAACTGTGCTAGGGTTATTTTCTTGTGAATTGAGCATCTGTTTGATAATTATTAGCTGTCAGTACCCTAGTCTATTTGAAAACTAGTATAAGATATATTCAAGTAAGAACATAGTCATAGGGCTATCTTGAGAAAACCTAGAAACCATAAACTTAAAACCCAAGTGTAGTCAAAATGGCTAGTTCATCACAAAAAGCCATGAAAAGGACAAGAAGAAAGAGGGATAGAGAGTTTAATGATGATATTCTTTCTCAATTTCTTAGATCCTTCAAAAGACCTCACCACCAATACGGCACGTGCATACAAATAGATAGGATCACCGATGTTCATGAAGCCTGCAAGGATGCTATTCTCCCAATCCATGGGTATGTGTTGTTCAAGTACCATTTTAGGAAGTGCCTGAGGAAAATTCCAATGAGAAACCCTTGGAGGCTAGGGTTATCTACGTTGGTGGTCCCAAATGTCTTCATCAATGTAGATCTAGTACAAGCACTAGCTAGAAGCTATGTCCTAGAGAAGAAAATCATCTACATGGACAATGAAGAGGAACTAGTTAAACTAGACATGGCATATATTTATGTGGCACTCATGTTAGACACCAACCTTCAAATTCCACTAGATATGGGAGCCCTACTTAGGGAATATCATAGACTAAAGAGTGATTATAGTGTAAAGTGGCTCCCTGCTCACATGCCTAAGATCAATGACAAATTACAGAGATTCTCAAGTTCTAGCAAGGAACCCTTCATTTATGAATTCTTTGAAGAGTACTTCAAGATGACATACTTTGTTGTGTGCCAGGTCCTAGGAATAGATACTAGTGTCTTCATACCCATCATTGCTATGGTTTTGACTACTAAAATTCAAAGTTGTCATGATAATAGGTCATTTGACTATGCATTATTTTTGGAGGAAAAGATCAACAATGCCCTTGCAGATGTGAAAGGGGATAATTCTAGAGCCCACTTTAGGTGGCATTCTTTATTGTGTCACTTCTTGTTAAACAAAGGAATTGTAGTGTGGAAGCCTCCACTAAGAATTAGGAGAGTGAACAACCAAGGTAGAGTACTACCAGTACAAGAATGGACTTATATTTGGGATTGCCCCCAATCAAACTATATTTTGTTTGAAAAATTCTTTGTCAAGGTAGTCTTCAAAGCACTTGGTTACTCATCACAATGGAGATTATTAGAGAGAGTTCATAAGTTCTTGAGGCTAAAGGACATGTGCCCTAATTTGGGAATTGGTTGAATAATTGGGGTAATTTGATACATCGTTTCAAATGTCACCATTATCAGAGTGTATGGATTTGAATGTGTGCCTTATCTTTTTCCTAGATTGGTCCCTAATAGAGTTGGCATTCTTAGAGATCATGTGACACAGGTAGATGGATGAGTCTAATAAGACTCAATTCATGAACTACAAGAAAGCCTCCTTCCTTCTAGGAACCATTTCCTTTTCTAACTTTTAGGTCACATCAAAAGAAAGATTGGTGTTGCTAGCCACAAAGTTAGAGCATTACAAGCTACCAAAGAGTGCATCAAGGAGGTGTGATCCAGAGGGATTTATCAATAAATCCAGGTTAGATAATGATTTTATAGCCTATGAGCATGAATTTTACCCTCTAGAGGATGTAATGAGGAATTGTGCTACTGAAAAGTAAGGCAAGAGAAGAATGGAATAATGGGACATGATCTAGAAGGAAGAGAAAATAAGACATGAAGCTAATTGTTCATATAAAGGATCTCTCATTGAAATTGAAGACCTTGTTGAAAGAGTTAGGGTTATGCTATAAAATGTAGATAAATTATTCTCTAATGTACCTGCGGTGCCAAAGAAAATACATTCCCCTCTAGAATCAGTTCCTTCTTCATCAAGATAGACATCAACCTCTGAAATTCCTAGAGCTGTCACTCCACTACACCAAGTCTCTCCACAACCTTCCCATACTCCAAGTTTTTTAGTGGATGACAGTGAGACTCGAGGCTCACCATATGTGATGGAGATAATGCAACATCCTATGATTGAAGTAGGAGAGCCTCCTCAAGAGAGGATGGTTATCAGTTTTGAGGCTACAAATGAAATGTTTGATGATGTTAGAACAATAGCAAGAAGCAAATTCATGGATGATAATTCTAAGGAGTTCAAAGATTTTGTCCTAAGAATAAATGGGCAAGAACTACGTAAGCAAGTGAAGGAGATAACTCTTGATAATAAGGAAAAAGTTATAGAAAACTTTTGGAAGAATGTGCATGAAGAAATGGCTGGGATGACCCCACAAAAGGGAAGAGAAATCCTTAGAAATAGTGGCTTCATGTTATTACCAGGGTGGGATATATCATCTTCCATTGCATTTGATACAATAAGAAAGCATGAAGGCATTGACTTGAATATAACATAGGAGGATGAAAATCAAGTGTACTTTGGTTCTGCCTTTGATCTAGACACAAATGCCTTAGCTGGGTGAAAGCACAGAGTTGTGTTACACTTTTATAAAGGAATCAGCCAACACAAGCAAAAAGTTTCAACTTCGACTTCATAAAAGTGGCATTTATATTTTGAATTACAAAATGATGTAAACTAATGAAATGTAGATCTCTTGATGAATTTTATGCTTGTAATTTTTCAAAAATTTCAAAAAATTATTTTGACAATTTTTAATAATTTTAAGAGCAAATTTTGAATTACTGAAAATTTTAGGAAAAAGTGACTTTGAGTCCATGTCACAAAAAAAAAGAGCAAACAATCTTATTTTTCCCTAATCTTTTTTCCCAAATAGATGAGTTCAATATCTAGTGCATGGACAAAAAAAATCAGTTTTCAATGCATATTTTCTTCGTTATATCATTTTAAAGTCAAACTTTATAGAATCTGATAGTTTTCATTCCACGTCAACTTTTGTATAATTTTTTTGATCATTTTCACAAAACCAATTAACAACCTAATTGGAATAATTAAATATATATATTAAAAATAATTAAAATCTTTTAAAAAAATCATATTAGGATTCTAGACTCAGAGCTCTACAAAAGGGTATTTTTTTATTTTTGAAATAATCTATTCTGATTGAAGAAATATTCAGTTTAAGTTGAGAATTTTAGAAAATCGTAGAAAATGAGGAGGTGGCTACCAAGTGGGATGCCACATAGACAATTTCGAACGAGTCTAACTCGCTCAAGTTTGACTCACCTGGATCAAAGTCAGGCGAGATTGACTCACCCAAAATCATATAATTCCAGTGCCCACCACTGGTTGGCAGTTTTTTTTTTGTTGTTGTTGTTTTAAAATAAAAACACACACACACATATATATAGAGGCTAAAAATTATTTTTATAAATTCAAGCATTTGGAGAAACCACACAAAAGTAGTTTTTTGGCAAGAGAGGCTACAAATTTTTAGGTAAGTAACATGATTCCCAACTTATTTACTCATTTTACCATGTAGAAATTGAATTTCATGAGTTATTTATTATGATTTATATGTGTGTAGGTGAATCAAAACAAGCAATTTGTGATGGGGAATAAAAGAACTAGATCAAGGTTGTATGACCGGAAAAGAGATGAAAAAACCCTAGGAACATCTACTCAAGAACAACTCATTTAAATTATTAATGAACAAATTGAAGGGCGTGTTAATGAACAAGTACAAGATGAACTTGGCAGTAGCAATAGAAATTTTTTGCATGGAATGAAAAATCTTATGGAGATGGATGAGGATGTTCTTTTGAAAAATATTTCACTTGAACATATGTTACCTGAAAGTACAATAAAATTGAACTCTAAAATAATTTAGGATGAATTTTTTGAAAATAAATCTTTAATTGGAAGAGCACAATTATGTGCAAAGTTATTTAGGTGAAAAGAAATGACCCCTGTTTTGGAGTTGCTAGGAGTTGATAAAAAGAAAAAATTTTCAAATTTAGTAAATCAAACAGTAATTGAAAACTTGCAAACGGCATTGGATTGTATTCAAACCAAGAGTTGAAGTTCTAATTTAAGTGTTGCACATAGGGCATTGATGATATAAATAATTTCCCATGCAGTCACAACACGCATTCATGCGTGTCATGTCCACATGCGTCATGTGGTCATGATACGAACTATCAAAAAAAATTTCCTTTACTACCTTGTAAACCCCCTCGCATGTGTAAGCATGCTCGACGGCGTACGCTTAAAGCGAAAATAATATAGTTGACGACAGCGTACCAAATACATGTGCGCACACCCTAGACAAGGAAACACGTGGTTCCCTGACTTAGGTTAATCTCACGAATTATATTTGAACAATAGTTGTTTTAGGAGATAGATCATTTTTTAGTAAAGCACAGTCATTTGTTCTTCTTTCCATTTTCTAGAATTTACTACTAATTTCTTCTCCTTCAGACTTAGCATTTTCAACCAAGCCCATTCATTTGCCCTCTCTTCCATTTCTCTGAAATTTAATTTATATATATATATAGATATATACCGCCATTATCTCAGTTCACTTAACTCTCAATTTCATTAATAAGTTCTTTAACTATAAAGAAAGTATAGAATAATTCATTAAAATAGAGTAATAGGTTAATTTTATTTTTGAAAATATAAACATTGTATTTCCGAATTGCAACTCTGAGTTTAAGCATCTATTCAATTCGTATTATACATTATGCATAAATAAATCTCACTATCCTTGATTTAAGATTTCTATTTCAAGTCAAATGTTTTAAACTACATATAGTTTGCCTTCAAATGAATAGTGAAAAGTGAATAATACAAGTAACTAGTGAATAGTAAAAGTGAATAGTGAATAGTGAAAAGTGAAAAGTGAATAGTGAATAGTGACAGTGAATAGTGAATAGTAAAAGTGCATAGTAAAAGTGAAAAGGTCCCCATCCTAGGATGAGACCCTCAAGGTGGCAGTAATTTCAAAAGCAATACTGCAACCCAAATTTTATTTATTTCATGGTGGGGATATTTTTTAATACTTTTACAAACTTAATTAAAACATCAATGAACTCATAACGTTGCAAGTAGAAGAAGAAGAAACTAGATAATTTTAATATCCTTTTAAAAACAAATTTTCTTTTCCTTTTTTTATTTCTAAAATGGTTAAACTTAATGAACAAGAAAATTACAACTATCAGCCCAAGAACAGAGAGGATTTCCTCACAACTCCAAAAATAACAATTTATACAATAATAGGGAGATAATTTTCTCCTTTTAGAAAATCAACAAGGAAGGAGCTATAAAAAGATTAGGCTCTCCTTAAGACTTAAGGAAAATAAAAAATTTTCTAAGATCCAATAATCTTCTCCAAGCGTCACAATAAGCTCCAATAATACCTGCATAACACACAAGGAAAGAAACACCACACAAACTGCTCTTCTCCCTACCGTAGACCCACAAGAGGGTCACCCTGAGCTAGGGAGACCATCCACATACGCAAGGTAGAATAGACTGAAACACATCACAACATTGTACAATAACAACAAATCAAATAATACACACACCCTCAAGGTTTGACTCACAATACAAAGACTCAGCTTAGGTGAGTTCAGGGAGGGTAGGGAAGTAGACATCTCTACCTCTAGGTGTCATCCTTTACACAATTTATCACAATTTATCACAAGGCCTCAAGCCAACAATTTATTCTTCCATAGGGCCTCTAGCCTCCCAATTACTCAAAATTACCAGGGATATCCTATTAGGCTCTCAAAGCCTTTAAGCCCTTAAGGCTAAAACAATACCAACTTGCCCTAGAGGCATTTCATATATCAAGAAACCAGATGACACCCGAGGAGGGTCACACCTCCCCTTCCCTATATAAGATGAGCATTGCCTTCCAACTGGAAGAAGCTCTTTCTACACCCAACATACAAAACCCCAAAACAATAACAGAATACTCATATAAGACATTTGCAAACTCATTCAACAAGCAAGAAACAAACATACATATAAAACAACAGATACACAAGAGAGTAGACTTGATTCATCAACCTTCCAAGTCATGGAGCAACTCCATGATTCCCTAATAATGGAGTGTTTGTTTCTTTGTGCCTCTTTTTTGGTGGGGTTCCCCTTAATGAGGGTGGTGTGTCACCCACTCTCTTATTTTAGTTTACTTATTGTATTTTATTTCTACATGTGGGCTATAATGGGGGACCTCTTGAGTGGGGATATTTTATTAATTCCACTTGGGATAGTGGGGATATTTTTTAATTCCACTTGGGATAGTGGGGATATTTTATTAATTCCACTTGGGATAGTGGGGTTGTTTAAATATTACATCTTTAAAAAAATGATTTTTTAATTCATCCACTATGAATTTAAAATTCACAAATAATGTGAGCTCTTGATCTCAACTCTTGATCCTCACCTTCCATTCCTTTCTCTGAAAATCTATAAATGAGACCCTTCTCTAAGCAATTAGGAAGACAGGAATTTTGCAGGGGACTTCATTTTTTTTTGCAGGTGAACTTCATTCTTGCAGGAGAGGACTTCATTCTTGTAGGGGGACTTCCTTCTTGCATCTTCATCATGCCCAATTTCCTCTAGGAATTCTTCTTCTGGCATCCTCATAATGCCCAATTCTTTCTTTATTCTTCTCTTCATAGCTTCATAATACCAAAATTATTCTAGCCATCCTATATCCTCCATTCATTATCCCTTGCTTGTGTGTTGGGTGTAGAAAGAGCTCCTTCCAGTTGGAAGGCAATGCTCATCTTGTATAGGGAAGGGGAGGTGTGACCCTCCTCGGGTGTCATCTGGTTTCTTGTTATATGAAATGCCTTGAGGGCAAGTGGTATTGTTTTAGCCTTGAGGGCTTAAAGGCTTTGAGAGCCTAATAGGATATCCCTGGTAATTTTAAGTAATTGGAAGGCTAGAGGCCCTATGGAAGAATAAATTGTTGGCTTGAGGCCTTGTGATAAATTATGATAAACTGTGATAAATTGTGTAAAGGATGACACCTAGAGGTAGAGATGTCTACTTCCCTACCCTCCTTGAACTCACCTAAGCTAAGTCTTTGTATTGTGAGTCAAACCTTGAGGGTGTGTGTATTATTTGATTTGTTGTTGTTGTTCAATGTTGTGATGTGTTTCAGTTTATTCTACCCTGGGTATGTGGATGGTCTCCCTAGCTCGGGGGTGACCCTCTTGCGGGTCTACGGTAGAGAGGAGAGCAACTTGTGTGGTGTTTCTTTCCTTGTATAAATTGTTATTTTTGGAGTTGTGAGGAAATCCTCTCTGTTCTTGGGCTGATAATTGTAATTTTCTTGTTCATTAAGTTTTACCATTTTAGAAATAAAAAAAGGAAAAGAAAATTTGTTTTTAAAAGGATATTAAAACTATCTAGTTTCTTCTTCTTCTACTTGCAATGTTATGAGTTCATTGATGTTTTAATTAAGTTTGTAAAAGTATTAAGAAATATCCCCACCATGAAATAAATAAAATTTGGGTTGCAGTATTGCTTTTGAAATTACTGCCACCTTGAGGGTCTCATCCTAAGAAGGGGACCTTTTCACTTTTACTATGCACTTTTACTATTCACTATTCACTGTCACTATTCACTATTTACTATTCACTATTCACTATTCGCTTTTACTATTCACTAGTTACTTTTATTATTCACTTTTCACTATTCATTTGAAGGCAAACTATATGTAGTTTAAAACATTTGACTTGAAATAGAAATCTTAAATCAAGGAAAGTGGGATTTATTTATGCATAATGTATAATACGAATTGAATAGATGCTTAAACTCAGAGTTGCAATTCGGAAATACAATGTTTATATTTGCAAAAACAAAATTAACTCATTGCTCTATTTTTAATGAATTATTCTATACTTTCTTTATAGTTAAGGAACTTATTAATAAAATTGAGAGTTAAGTGAACTGAGATAATGGCGGTATATATTTATATATATATATATATATATATATATATATATATATATATATATATATATATTTAAATTAAATTTCAGAGAAACGGAAGAGAGGGCAAATGAACGGGCTTGGTTGAAAATGCTAAGTCTGAAGGAGAAGAAATTAGTAGTAAATTCTAGAAAATGGAAAGAAGGACAAATGACCGTGCTTTACTAAAAAATGATCTATCTCCTAAAACAACTATTGTTCAAATATAATTTGTGAGATTAACCTAAGTCAGGGACCCACGTGTTTCCTTGTCTAGGGTGTGCACACATGTACTTGGTACGCTGTCGTCAACTATATTGTTTTTGCCTTAAGCGTACGCCACTGAGCACGCTTACACGTGCGAGGGGGTTTACAGTGTAGTAAAGAATTTTTTTTTGATAGTTCGTATCCTGACCCTAACTTTGAAGGTGGATTTGAGAGGATTTATTCTACAGCATCTGTCTGAGGACGAATCGTTCTTGGAGGTGAGACAAGAAATCCAGAATCAAGGGATCCTGAAGGGCAAATTTGTGGGATATTCCCTTGAGTCGGATGGATTGCTTAGACATAGGCAGCGCATCTATGTACCTCGTGTGGGTGACCTACGTACAATGATACTCTCTGAGGCTCATAGAGCACCTTATGCAGCTCATCCAGGAGTGAAAAAGATGCATGCAGATTTGCGACAGTTATATCATTGGGCAGGAATGAGACGCAACATTGCAGAGTATGTTGCTTGATGCCTTAAGTGTCAGAGGGTCAAGGCCGAGCATCAGCATCCAGCAAGACTTTTGTACCCACATGAGACACCTGAGTGGAAATGGGACACCATTTCCATGGACTTTATTGTTGGTCTACCTATGTTATCATGACGCCTTGATGCCATCATGGTGACAGTTGACAAGTTGACCAAGGTGGTGCATTTCTCACCGGTATGCACAACATACAATGCACCATCGGTGGTGAGAGTGTTTCTAGATCAGATCATCAGACTGCATGGGGTACCTCGCCGCATCATATCTCATAGAGACTCCATGTTCACATCATCATTTTGGAGAGCCTTACATCAGGCATTGGGCACACAACTCAACTTCAGTTCTGCTTACCATCTTGAGACCGACGGGCAGACAGAAAGAGTTAATCAAGTATTAGAGGACATGCTTCGCATGTATGTTATAGATCATCAATCTAAATGGGAGGAATACCTGTATCTGGTTGAGTTCACCTACAATAATGGGCATCACAACTTGTTGGGTATGCCTCCTTACCAGGCTTTATATGGCAGACCTTGCAGAATGCCTTTGATTTGGGATCGATTAGAGGACCGAGTTGCCATTGGTCCCGAAAGAATCCAGGATATGGAATAGCAGGTCACATTGATCCAACAGAGACTGCAGGAAGCTTAGGATAGATAGAAGAAGTATGTGGATGCAAAGAGAATGGATCGAAGCTTTTCAGTAGGTGACAGAGTTTTCTTGAGAGTGCGCCCGCATAAGAGTCCAATTCGTTACGGAAAAGGTTCTAAGCTCGCACCCTGGTTTGTAGGACCTTTTGAGATCCTAGAGAGGATAGGACCTGTAGCCTACCATTTAGCCTTGCCACCTAGCCTGTCTCGTATCCACAATGTCTTTCATGTTTTAGTTTTACGTCGTTATATATCTGACTTATCTCACGTATTGGATTGGAGTGCTCTTTAGGTAGAGGCAGACGGACAGCTCGCTTTGGAGCCAATACGCATATTGGCTCGTCGGACGTTGGGCCTTCGAGGTCAAGAGCTGGACCAGGTTAGGGTCCAGTGGGATATGTATGATGAGGTCACTACAACATGGGAAGATGCTACGAGACTGAAGATGCTTTACCCTCACCTCTTTGATGACTTCCAGGAGGAAGTACAATCTTAGGGGGAGAGGATGTGAGACCTACTTTTTACACTACTATTCATGAGACTATTTGCAGTGATATTGCTATTATTTATATGTTGAGAGACTGTTGATCCCGAATTCTTGATTATTAAACCTAAGTGATTTTAAGAAAACAATTATGCGATGATAGTTAGATGTTGTATTTAAGTAAATGATGAATGGTTAATGTTAGAATGTGATTTCATGATGTTATATGGTAGAATGTTTAGTTATGTATGTATTTTAATTGCTTCAGCTATGATATCTTTATGAGTTATTGACTTCGAGTTTGAGTGTACAGGTATTACTAACGAAACCACATATATAGGAGATCATCCCATACCTATGTTGTATCCTTTGTGAGTCGATCTAGTTCCATGAGGAACTAAGATCAACCTTGTGTTTTGGAAAAATGTTGTAATATTTTAATATGTTAATATTGCATGAGGTCAAGGGAATAAGGGCTATCTTCTGATTTACTTTTATTATGATAAGTGTTGTAAGAAATGTTGTTTTAAATCTTGTTTAAACTTTATTTCTTTTTGACCTTCTTCTTGTGTTTTTATTTGACTCGGGGAGTCCTAACTAAGTTTAAATCAACCCTAGGTTATACCCTATGGGTCTAGGAACCTTTTTGACTAAGATAACCTTGGGATAACCTCCATATGGTCACTTCAACTTCAGGGTGAAGTTAAGTGACGAATTTTGGAAGCATGGGGACAATGGGATGAGTGGAATCCACATTCAGGCCCACTTCCAAATCATGGAGCAACTCCATGATTCCCTAATAATGGAGTGCTTGTCTCCTTATGCCTCTTTTTTGGTGGGGTTCCCCTTAATGAGGGTGGTGTGTCACCCACTCTCTCTTATTTTAGTTTACTTATTATATTTTATTTCTACATGTGGGCTATAATGGGGGACCTCTTGAGTAGGGATATTTTATTAATTCCACTTGGGATAGTGGGGATATTTTTTAATTCCACTTGGGATAGTGGGGATATTTTATTAATTCCACTTGGGATAGTGGGGTTATTTAAATATTACATCTTTTAAAAAATAAATTTTTAATTCATCCACTATGAATTTAAAATTCACAAATAATGTGAGCCCTTGATCTCAACTCTTGATCTTCACCTTCCATTCCTTTCTCTGAAAATCTATAAATGAGACCCTTCTCTAAGAAATTAGGAAGACAGAAATTTTGCAGGGGACTTCATTTTTTTTGCAGGTGAACTTTATTCTTGCAGGAGAGGACTTCATTCTTGCAAGGAGACTTCATTCTTGCATCCTTATCATGCCCAATTTCCTCTAGGAATTCTTCTTCTAGCATCCTCATAATGCTGAATTATTTTTGTATTCTTTTCTTCATAGCCTCATAATGCCGAAATTATTCTAGCCATCCTATATCCTCCATTCATTATCCCTTGCTTTTGATCATAGAGAGAATATTTTTGGGGTTGATTATTGTGGAAAAGAAGGAGTTATTGTGGAAAAGGAGATTTTGGAGAAGGAGGCTAGAGTGGAGCTCTTTATCAACTTTCATTCCATAATTGGGCTTTGGAAGGTTGGTGAATCAAGTCTACTCTCTTGTGTATCTATTGTTTTATATGTATGTTTGTTTCTTGCTTGTTGAATGAGTTTGCAAATATCTTCTATGAGTATTCTGTTATTATTTTGGGGTTTTGTGTGTTGAGTGTAGAAAGAGCTCCTTCTAGTTGGAAGGCAATGCTCATCTTATATAGGGAAGAGGAGGTGTGACCCTCCTCGGGTGTCATCTGGTTTCTTGTTATATGAAATGCCTTGAGGGCAAGTTGGTATTGTTTTAGCCTTAAGGGCTTAAAGGCTTTGAGAGCCGAATAGGATATCCCTGATAATTTTGAGTAATTGGAAGGCTAGAGGCCCTGTGGAAGAATAAATTGTTGGCTTGAGGCCTTGTGATAACTTGTGATAAATTGTGTAAAGGATGACATCTAGAGGTAGAGATGTCTACTTCCCTACCCTCCCTGAACTCACCTAAACTAAGTCTTTGTATTGTGAGTCAAACCTTGAGGGTGTGTGTATTATTTGATTTGTTGTTGTTGTTCAATGTTGTGATATGTTTCAGTCTATTCTACCCTATGTATGTGGATGGTCTCCCTAACTCGGGGGTGACCCTCTTGCGGGTCTACGGTAGGGAGGAGAGCAACTTGTGTGGTGTTTCATTCCTTCTATGTTATGCAGGTATTATTGGAGCTTATTGTGAAGCTTGGAGAAGATTATTGGAACTTAGAAAATATTTTATTTTCCTTAAGTCTTAAGGAGAGCCTGATCTTTTTATAGCTCCTTCCTTGTCGATTTTCCAAAAGGAGAAAATTATCTCCCTATTATTGTATAAATTGTTATTTTTGGAGTTGTGAGGAAATCCTCTCTATTCTTGGGCTGATAGTTGCAATTTTCTTGCTCATTAAGTTTTACCATTTTAAAAATTAAAAAAGGAAAAAAAAATTGTTTTTAAAAGGATATTAAAATTATCTAGTTTCTTCTTCTTCTACTTGCAACGTTATGAGTTCGTTGATGTTTTAATTAAGTTTGTAAAAGTATTAAAAAATATCCCCACCATGAAATAAATGAAATTTGGGTTGTAGTATTGCTTTTGAAATTATTGCCACCTTGAGGGTCTCATCCTAGGATGGGGACCTTTTCACTTTTACTATGCACTTTTACTATTCACTATTCACTGTCACTATTCACTTTTCACTTTTCACTATTCACTATTCACTTTTACTATTCACTAGTTACTTTTATTATTCACTTTTCACTATTCATTTGAAGGCAAACTATATGTAGTTTAAAACATTTGACTTGAAATAGAAATCTTAAATCAAGGAAAGTGGGATTTATTTATGCATAATGTATAATACGAATTGAATAGATGCTTAAACTCAGAGTTGTAATTCGGAAATACAATGTTTATATTTGCAAAAATAAAATTAACTCATTGCTCTATTTTTAATGAATTATTCTATACTTTCTTTATAGTTAAGGAACTTATTAATGAAATTAAGAGTTAAGTGAACTGAGATAATGGCGGTATATATATATATTTAAATTAAATTTCAGAGAAATGGAAGAGAGGGCAAATGAACGGGCTTGGTTGAAAATGCTAAGTCTGAAGGAGAAGAAATTAGTAGTAAATTCTAGAAAATGGAAAGAAGAACAAATGACCGTGCTTTACTAAAAAATGATCTATCTCCTAAAACAACTATTGTTCAAATATAATTCGTGAGATTAACCTAAGTCAGGAAACCACGTGTTTCCTTGTCTAGGGTGTGCACACATGTATTTGGTACGCTGCCACCAACTATATTATTTTCACCTTAAGCATACGCGGCCAAGCACGCTTACACGTGCGAGGGGGTTTACAGGGTAGTAAAGGAAATTTTTTTTGATAGTTCGTGTCATGACCACATGACGCATGTGGACATGACACGTGTGAATGCATGTTGTGACTGCATGGGAAATGTGGGCATGACAAAATCAAACAGTAATTGAAAACTTGCAAACGGCATTGGATTGTATTCAAACCAAGAGTTGAAGTTCTAATTTAAGTGTTGCACGTAGAGCATTGATGATTGTAATTTATAGTAAGAAATTTTCACATAAAAGACAAGTCAAAGCAACTACCCAATTTGTATATGTATCTAGGAGAACTATTCAAAAATATATCAAGAAGAGAAATAGATTAGTTTAAAACATTGAAAATAATTGGGTGAATATTTGTCGAGTCCCTCAGAGAGATAGAATTTCAGAAGATGTAAAACAAAAGTAATTGGATATTGGATCAAACACTCCTATGTTTCTTCAAATAGAAGGGACACTATACAAATAAAAGATGAAGATGGTAAAAAAATGTCTCATCCAAAGCATTTTATAGATACAACACAAAATAAATTTTTTGAAGCATTCAAGTAAGAATTTTCACAGGTGAAGATTTCTTGAAGGATGTTTGAGAATTTACGACCATGTTTTGTACATATAAATAAAGTATGTGAAAATTGTTGCTGTCAAAATCATGTTGAATTTCATCTACACCTACAGTCATATAAAACACTTATGGAAATAGTTCATCCAAATGTAGCCATCCTTGGAAGTACAACACAATTTGTGAAATCTATCTTATGTGAAAAATCAAAAGATTCAGATGAATTCAATGTACAGTGTATAGGAAATATATGTGTAGATTGTGGAAATTTGATGAAAGTTTTACCATTTGAGAATATTGATCATTCAATGTCATTTGTTTGGAAGAGATTTGAATATGAGAAATACTCAATAAAGTCGGAGCTGAATCCAAAAAAATTATTTTGAGAGAGAGTGAATTGCCCTGTAATGAGTTTATGAACAAATTTTGTAACATTGTATACCCACATATCTAACATTGTCATGATACAAGATGGCATGCTAAAAAATTTTGTGACTCAAAGAATTGTTTTCCATCAGGTTGTATTCTCTCTATTGTAGATTTTTTTGAAAACTATACATTTAGTCCTCAAACTAAGATTCAAAGTCAATATTATCATTCAGAGCAAGTCGCAATCTTTGTACAAGTTTGCTATAGACATGCCGAGTTATTTGTAGATGAGGTAGAGAGTACCAAAGATGAACAAATTATCATCAACGAGGTTAACTTTTATATCACTGATGATACGGGTCATGATAGAAGCTATGTAGCACATTGCTTTCGAATGTTTTTTGAAGATTTGAGACAATGTGCCATTACTGCATTACAACACTAGATTTGGTCTTATGGATGTGCTAGTAAGTGTTGATTTTATTATTATTTTCTAATTTTTAGTTTTTAATTTAAAAATTTATGAAATTTTAAGACTTGAATTTTTAACTAATTTTTGGTTTTTAAATCATTGTTTATATATAACTATTTATACAGGATAATTTAAGTCTACAAAAACATTTAATTGGTTAACACAATAAAAAGCTAGATCTGGCATAAAGTTTTTGTAGAATTTTTTTGAGAGTGGACATGCAAAAGGAGAGCATGATGCAGCAGGAGCATGTGTAAAGCGTGCACTTCACCAATATGAACATGCAGTTAATGTACTAGATACGAAATTTACAAAATTTAAATTTGTTGAATACTTCTACAATGATTTATGTAATTGATCTACATGTATTGTAATAGTTGGATGTAGATGTGAAATTTTTTAAATTCTTACCTCTTACCTGACACTTCACCAATATGAAATTGTAGGTAACACCATACAAAATGAAAATCAAATTGTTGAATGGTGCAAAACCCATTTTGGTGCAACAAATGCTATTTTTGGGAAGTTAAAGGTATGTTAATTGAATTTATGTTATTTGAAAACTTTAATATTTAAATTTAAGTACACATGATATAATTGAATTTTAGTTTTAATTGAGATGTTCAAGAATTTGTTCATATATGCAGATATTGATCGATTGAATCCATATAATTGTTAAGCAATTAATTGTGTTAGAAGTTCGCATCAAGTCATGACTACAGGACATAGCAAGCCTCTTGTTATTCAAGTGAGAAAAATCATGTTTTTGTGTTGATTGCATTGAGAACAATGCAAATATTTTACAATGTCCAAATGTAAGGGATGGATATGTTTCACAATGGGAAATGAAACAAACAGTATCAATGCCTAATTTTAAAGATAGTGACATTGTAGATGTATATGATCCTATTTATTCAGTTGATTACGAATGTGTGTCGAATTTAATTGTTATAGGTAAGTTACAGAATTGATTTATATTCTAGATTTTAATAAAGTTTTGAACATTTGATTTACATTGTTCAACTCAAATGTACAAACAAGTTTACTTGTGGCGTGTACAGGAGATATTTTTTTGTGGTTGTAGAACATGACAATATAGAAGGTGTAGATTACTATTTACAAAGATGCACACAAGCAAAATCAAAATTGTTAGAATTAATGATAGATAGTGATGGACAATCATATCCCATTGGATCAGTTGTGGTTGAAGGCACGTATCATCAACAAGTAAAAATAGATAAAAATGGTATTATATTTATTGATTATATGCTAGGACAAAAGGTTCTATACTACAGTCACTTAGTTATAGCAACAAAATTAAGTTTGGAAATGTTACAAAAAAGAGGACGTGGCCAACAAAAGTGGAGGTTGTCTATTGAAGATTATGAAAAGATTTTAGAGATAATAAAAGATAGAGAAGATCAAGATTATATGTACCAAGAGCTCTAACTACATTATTGAAGAGCGAATTGAACCAATAGATGCATGGTATGAAGGTATATGCAATTGAATTATCTATTGATATATTGATTTTTTTAAAAATGTACATGATTCTTGATAGTTCTTTCCTTTCAAATTTTAATTTCAATGGTTCTTAGTTCAAATTTTATTATAATCAAACATGATCAAGCTACAAACGAGCTATAAATTTATTTACATAGATTTTTGTTTTTACAATTATGTAGGTCTATGCCTATAAGGATTTCAATTTATTAAATTGAAGTTTATGTTGTGCATGTATGATCTCTAAACTATATATAGATAGTCTTAGATATCTTATGTGTCTAGAGGTGTCGTAGGTCTTACAGTTTCTTAGGTGTTTTGGGTCTTAGGTGTCTAGGTATCTTAAATGTGTCTTAAATATGTCTTCTAGACCTATCTTAGGTCTTACATGTCTTAGGTGTCTTAAAGGTAGATTAGGCATCTTAGACCTTTCTTAGGTGTTTTAAGTGTCTTAGGTGTCTAGGTGTCTTAAATGTGTCAAGTAGATATGTCAAGTAAGTGTCTTAGAGGTCCTAGGTGTCTTACTGTATATGTCTCAAGTTTCTTAGGTGTCTTAGATATGTCTTAATTCTTAGGTGTTTTATAGGTGTATAGGTGTCTTATAGGTCTTAGGTTTCTTAGGTGTTTTAAGACTTAGGGGTCTAGGTGTCTTAAATGTGTCTTAGAGGTGTAAAGGTGTCTTAGTGTATGTGTTAAGTGTCTTAAAGGTCTTAGTTGTCTAAATGTATATCTTAAGTGTCTTAAAGGTGTCTTCTAGGTCTTAGGTTTTAGGTTTTAGCTGTTTTAGGTCTTAGATGTCTTAGGTCTTAGGTGAGGCCACAGAGCTTCCACCTTCACGTGGCTGGCCTTTTCAATACAGAATAAATATTTCTTGAAGCTAAGGGAAGCTCTTTTTTTGTATCCTTTTCATGTAGGGGTCTTGAAGATTTTGTGAGATTGGAAAAGATGAGCAGAAGCTTGGGGATTCCCGTGAAGTTGCTGCACGAAGTGGAATGTCATGTTGTGATGGCGGAACTCAAGAGCAGTGATCTTTATAGAGGCAACATGATTGAATGTGAAGATATCTTGAATTGCGAGCTTGAGGGTATTAGTTACACCACCAAGGTATGTATGTGGCTATATGCACATTCATTACTTCTTTTTCTTGTTCCTTATTATTTTCCTTAAATGACTTTATTTTACACTTTTTAACTTTTCTTTTCTTAGACTTTAAATTTAACTATGGGATTGTTTAGGGCTTATGTAATTATGTACCTTCCAAAACTTTTACATACAAATAATATAAGCCCTCAGTCATATCCATTAAAATCCTAGAAAAACAAAAGAAAACAAAGAACCCAATTTCAAGATAAGTGAAAGAAATAATGTGAGGGGTTGTGAAGAAAAGAAGGCCATAACAAAGAAAATTTTGAAGGAACCTCAATTAGTACATTTGTAATGTCCCCATTTTTAGATTCTCTTGCAGATCAATCAGAGCAGGCTTTCTGGTTGGTGACAGCATAATCAGAGGAATATTTTGATTTCACCAGGGTGTTCGAGTGATCCAGTGGAGATGTTTGATACTTTCCGAAGGGATTTCAGACAACTTGTCCATACATACTATTTATAGTAAGTGCTTGCATGTCGTTTATCTTTCTGGGTTTTTCTGGGTTTGTTCTCTTTGGTCCCGGATGGTCACTGCTATTTTTAGTAAGTGGCAGTTTGGCACTATTTGGGCGACTTGGTAGTCGGCTGTCGACTCTCATAGACATTGCACTGAGCTTAGAATTATCAAATGGTTTGTGGATCCAGTTGGCACCCTCTGAGTTGGCTCAGTTTGCTTATGGCCATTACTTACTATTTTTAGTAAGTTCGGGATTGGCACCAGAACGGAATTTTGAGAGTGGAATTGGATTCGTTTTGTCAAGACCTTTCCAACAAGCTATAGATCATTGGTTTCTGACATCATCTTGGCCTCCATTTTAAAGTCCGTAAATTAAACATTATTATTTAGTCTTGGACCTTGGTGCCTAGGCTCAACAACTTAATGTTATTTTAAAAGAGGGGACTTTATGGGTGATGTTGAGGAAAGAATTAAAGAGAATTATAATATTTTACAATGTATTTCCCTCTCATGTTTTATCCCATATGCAAGAGGATTTTAGAGATTCCCAGTTGAAAAAGTATAAAAGAAGGGAAAGAGCTCTCATTTGGACATGCTTGCTTTATGATATTTTTCTCTCATATTGAGTTTCCCTGTGGCTTAGGGTTTGAGCTTGGCTTTTGGTGTTCGAATATCGATTTACAGAGATGAGAACCTTTGTAGATTGTCTTTCCTCGTGTATGAAAGAGTGCATCAGGAGAGGGTTCTGAGGGAGCTTCATCCAGGAGTTCCAGTTGTGCATTCAAGAAAGCATTTTCTGAGTTTGTTTGAAGGAGTAATGAAGATATTTAAATGATTTGAGTGTGCAGCCCTGAAAAATCAGATATTGAAGGCAAATTTGAGCTTTAAGGAAGGGATTTTATTGCTGTTTGGATCATCCTTAGCAGGCCGTACTCTTTGTGCAAGGCCGTACTCTTGATACTCTATAATTTCTGCAACTATTGGTGGCTATTAACAATTACTATGGGGTCGATTTGGGTCTGAGATCATACACAGACCAAAAAAGAAGGACAGAAGGGAGTTTTGTTGGATGTTTTTGTTGTTCCTTGCTGCTATGAAGGTCGTACACTCCAACTAGAGATGTGGTCATGAAGATCAGTGATATCTCATTGTCCTGTGGTCCTTGTTTCCCATATTCTTAGTGTTTGGAGTAGTTCTTATTGCTGCTGATGTTTGTATTGAAAAATCTTTTTATTGCACGAAGTTGTGAGAAATTTGGTGTGGCATTGTTGCTGGTCTGGCTACAGCATCCAAATGAAGTTGTAAATGGTGATATGGGTATGTACTCATAATTCATATTTTGGTCAAATACAATCTAGGTTGGTGTTATTTTGTTTATATCTATCTTAGTTTTTCTAGGTTTTCTTTATATGCCGTATTTTCTATGATATTGTTGCAAAAAAACCTACATGTAAAACATGCAATAAAACCCTAAATTGTAAACTAGCAAAAACACAAGAATCAGTCAGTGCAAAAACATATACAGTGGGGTGTATGTTACAGTGGTATCAGAGCTAAAAATCTTGCCATCCTGTGTGGTTGGGTTCAGACATGCAGATAAGAATATGAGATGCAGATGAAAATATGAAACTTGCAGCTTAGCTTTGTATGTGAGTGATCAGCACTAGCATGAGTGTTCAAGTTGGGCAGTTGATAGGTTTTGAACAGGGAATGTGAGATCATGGCATCTCTCATGAAGGGTGGTCTTTATGAAAGACTTTTTGATGTAGGTTTGAAGCTTAAATCATTGCACTGGTTAGATAAAAGTCTTCTCAGCACTATGGACGAAGCTGAGGATTGTTTATCTAAAGTCCCTTAGTCATCTTCTCCTATAATACAATTGGCTTTAGTCCGTTTAAAGACTTTGTTGTGTGAACCGAAACTGTTGAAACATCCATATAAGGATGTAAGGTTGGTGGTTATCACATGCATCAGTGAAGTAATAAGAATTTCAGCTCCTGAAACACCCTATAAAGATGACTTAATGAACGAGATTTTACAGCTGATTATTGAAAGTTTTCATGGTTTAAGTGATACTAGAAGCTTATCTTTCAAAAAGATTGCTAAGATGTTAGTAATGATGGCTCGGAACAGGTCATGGGTCTTTTTGATTGATCTCAAGTGTAATGATTTACTTCTTGAAATGTTCCATTGTTTCTTTGACATAATCAGAAAATATCATGCGGATGATGTTAAAACAGCAATGCAAACTATCTTGTCTATGATTTTAGATGAAGATGTTGATATTGGTTGTCAAAGACATTGGTTGTCAAAGACATTGGTTGAGTAGAAAATTGAGAAAATTAGAGATCTCTTGATAGAAGAAGAATGTATTGCTTGTGGTTTACAAGATACAAAGATGAGCAAGAACCAAATGAGAAGACAAGGCCTCTGCTTCTCTTGCAAAGAAATTTGAGAGCCTAACCACCAATGCACAGATAAAAGGGACTCACAAATTGATGTTGGTTTGCCAAAAGAAGTTACTTTCAACACTCAAGAGGTTGTTATCAGCCCTGATAACAATTCTAATGAGTGTAGTAGTGATTTAAATGTTATGGCACAAGAGGGAAAAGTTGTAGAAGATACTTCTAATGATGGCACACAGAATATGAGTGTCAACCATGAGGAAAACCAGGAGGATACAAGCCATAACAGTTCTAATTTTTGTGATAGCAGTTTGATCTCTTTGCATCAGCATGAGGATATTGCTATTACACATGATGATGATGGTTGTGTGGAGTCACCCAATGCAGACACTCCCATTTTGGGTGATATTGATGCAATAGGTGTTGTGGATTCATGCCACAATGAGTTTAATTTGGTATATCAGACCATGGAAGATGAGAGTAGAACTGAGGAGCTGCCTTATAGAGATGATTTTGAGGATTGTTTGACAGATGTGCACGCATCTATTTTAATAGGGGAGGTGAACATTGATATTGGTGATTCAATAGCCTCTAGCATGTCAGTTGAGCCATCCCAAGAGATTCATAATAGCAGTACACTTGTCGAGGGTGTGTGTGAAGTTGATAGCACACATGAGGATGCTTACCAATCGGTGAGTGATGATGATTCAGCCTCTTTCCATAGTGCAGAATACAAATCAAAAAATTTGTATGGAGACAAATTGTCAAAGGGGTCTACTCATTTGGTAGCGCAATTGAAGGTGAGCGAAGGCATGGTTGCTTCAGCCTTAGAACACTTTGATGTTGCACAGCAGTTGGTGACACACTGTTGTTGGACTCTAGGTATATATGAGCACCTTGATAGTGGACTTTCCCTTGCTGAGTTTCTAGCACTTAGAGATGTAGTTGGGATCATGAAGAATAATTACCTACAGTTGTTATCTGATAGAGATCATCTTCTCAGGATCAACGGTATTTATCATGATGCTCTAAGGGGAAAGGAAGAGGAGGTTGATGAGCTCACATATGAGCTCAAGGTCACCACAAACTCTTTGAAGAGTACTCAATCAGCCCTTCAAGACTCAAAGCTACTGATAGATGAGCTTACCGTGGAGTTGAGCTTGGCACAGTCTTCACCATCTACATATATAGTTTAGGTTTCTATGGCAACAGTGGGTGAGAAGCATATATCCACGGATTATGGTTGTGAGTAGATTGAGGATGTGGTTACATCCATTGTAGATACAGGTGTAGTTGATACAGATGGGATAGATGCTTTAGTTGAGAATATCAGGGAACCAGATGTTGCATCAGGGGTCTCTGAGGTTAATCCCATTTTAGGTGATGCAGAGCAGATGATTGATAGCTCTTGCAAAGAGTTGATGGATTTCCCCAAGAGTTGTGTGACTGATCACCACACTACATCTTTTTCACAGGAGACATGCAGGGCATCTTTCAGTGGGGAGATCAATTCTCATGTGGATTTGTTTCCCTCTCTTGGAAGCAAATTAGAGATTGCATCCTATGCAGTTGATAGTGATCAACGGCTTACTAGACCACAGGGTTGGAGAGACCAGCTGAAGGTTATAGGAGAGAAGGTTGATTCAACCTTATGCCATTTAGATTGCACTCATAAGAATGTTGAGAACCTTCTTTGGACAGAAGAGTTGGAGGAGAGACGATATGGGGTCTCGACTGGTACTCACATTCATGATTTGTAGTTCATCAGGAGTGCTTTGGAGGAGGTAAAATCAGAATATCTCCAATTATTTCATGATAGGAAGTACGCTATTGGGTATGCAGAGAAGATTGCCAAAGTATCCACCCAATTAGCTATTTAGGATCAGAGACATGAGCCATCTTCTGATTTGTGTGATGATGGTGATGAGGAGTGTGTTCCCCATGACTATGACAGTCAACCGTTGACACAAGCAGGTGCTTTTTATTTTGACTACATAGTGAGGAGTGCTCATCATTTTTCCTTTAGTCCACACACAGATGATTTGATGATGCGTAAGTGTGGATTGGCTTGGGATTTATACCATCCATTGTGGGATGAAGGGTTGCCATCTACGGAAGATGGAACTAGAGATTTCAGGTGGCTGACTCAGATAAATTCAGAAGATCACTTGCAGGGTCAGAGATCAAAGTTCCATCATGGTGATATGCATCAGATAGAGTTTGCAACTTCTTGGTCTCCTAAATTTCCATTAAAGACATGGCTTTTGAGAGGTTGCAGTGTTAATAAGCATGATGGCATGTTTAGTCTTTACAGCAGTGATGGAGGAGAGTTTATTCATTCCCTCATTCTGAGAGGAGCAATTTCATATCTTCTAGCACCAATGTTGTGTAGTCAGTAAATCCATAGGAGTTTTGCAGAGGATAGAGGGGAATGTTGTGGTTCAGACACTTCAAGGGTTAATTTCCTCTTCATGATTGATGGATGTGAGGTTCTAATGTGTTGGGATCCAGGTGGTGATAGGTTTGGCATGACAGTTCAGTTGGATTCAGAGGTGTTGCTTCACCACACTCTGCATGGTGAAGGTTTTATCAGAGTAGCATGGCGTCGACGTGGTGGTTCTATGCTGAGAATAACTTGCGACCCTGGGATCATTTTGGGTTTCAGTTGGGTTCAGTCTATTGCTTGGAGGTTGTATTGGCAATGCTTGAGGACAAGTAATCTTTGGGAAGGGTGGACTATAATGTCCCCATTTTTAGATTTTCTTGCAGATCAATTAGAGCGGGCTTTCTGGGTTGGTGACAGCATAATTAGAGGAATATTTCAATGTCACCAGGGTGTTTGGGTGATCCAGTGGAGATGTTTGACACTTTCTGGAGGAATTTCAGACAACTTGTCCATACTTACTACTTATAGTAAGTGCTTGCATGTCGTTAATCTTTCTGGGTTTGTTCTCTTTGGTCCCCGGTGGTCACTGCTATTTTTAGTAAGTGGTAGTTTGGTGCTGTTTTGGTGACTTGGCAGTCGGCTATCGGCTATCATAGACATTGCACTGAGCTTAGAATTATCAAATGGTTTGTGGATCCAGTTGGCACCCTCTGAGTTGGCTCAGTTTTCTTATGGCCATTACTTACTATTTTTAGTAAGTTCGGGATTGGCATCGAAACAAAATTTTGAGAGGGGTTGGATTCATTTTGTCAAGACCTTTCCAACAAGCTATAGATCATTGGTTTCTAACATCATCTTGGCCTCCATTTTAAAGTCCGTAAATTAAACATTATTATTTAGTCTTGGACCTTGGTGCCTAGGCTCAACAACTTAATGTTGTTTTAAAAGAGGGGACTTTATGGGTGATGTTGAGGAAAGAATTAAAGAGAATTATAATATTTTAAAATGTATTTTCCCTCTCATGTTTTATCCCATATGCAAGAGGATTTTAGAGATTCCCAATTGAAAAAGTATAAAAGAAGGGAAAGAGCTCTCATTTGGACATGCTTGCTTTATGATATTTTGCTCTCATATTGAGTTTGCCTGTGGCTTAGGGTTTGAGCTTGGCTTTTGGTGTTCAAATATTGATTTACAGAGACGAGAACCTTTGTAGATTGTCTTTCCTCATGTATGAAAGAGTGCATCAGGAGAGGGTTCTGAGGGAGCTTCATCTAGGAGTTCCAGTTGTGCATTCAAGAAAGCATTTTCTGAGTTTGTTTGAAGGAGTAATGAAGATATTTAAATGATTTGAGTGTGCAGTCCTAAAAATCAGATATTGAAGGCAGATTTGAGCTTTAAGGAAGGGATTTTATTGCTGTTTGGATCATCCTTAGCAAGCCGTACTCTTTGTGCAAGGCCGTACTCTTGATACTCTATAATTTCTGCAACTATTGGTGCTATTAACAATTACTATGGGGTCAATTTGGGTCTAAGATCATACACAGACCAAAATAGAAGGACAGAAGGGAGTTTTGTTGGATGTTTTTGTTGTTCCTTGCTGCTATGAAGGCCATACACTCCAGCTAGAGACGTGGGCATGAACATCAGTGATTTCTCATTGTCCTGTGGTCCTTGTTTCCCATATTCTTGGTGTTTGGAGTAGTTCTTATTGCTGCTGATGTTTGTATTGAAAAATCTTTTTATTGCACGAATTTGTGAGCGATTTGGTGTGGCATTGTTGTTGGTCCGACTACAGCATCCGGACAAAGTTGTAAACAATGATATGGGTATGTACTCATAATTCATATTTTGGTCAAATACAATCTAGGTTGGTGTTATTTTGTTTATATCTATCTTAGTTTTTCTGGGTTTTCTTTATATGTCGTATTTTCTATGATATTATTGCAAAAAACCCTACATACAAAACATGCAATAAAACCCTAAACTGCAAACTAGAAAAAACATAAAAATTAGTCAGTGCAAAATATTATACAGTGGGGTGTATGTTACAACATTAGGGTTTATCGAGGATTTAAGATTTTGTGAGGTTGGAAAAAGATGAGCAGAAGTTTGGGGATTCTGATGAAGCTATTGCACAAAGTGGTAGGTCACATTATGATGGTGGAGCTAAAGAGTGGTGAGCTTTACAGAGGCAACATGATTGAATGTGAAGATAACTAGAATTGCCAGCTTGAGGGTATTACTTACACTGCCAAGGTATGTATGTGGATGTATGCACATTCATTACTTCTTTTTTCTTGTTCCTTATTCTTTGCCTTAAATGACTTTCTTTTACCCATTTTCCTTTTCTTTTACCCATTAGTAATATTTGCACTATGAGTGGTTGTCAAATGTAAGATTTGGTCAAGTGGTTGAAGTCTAGGCGAGCAAACTTTTGAGAACAACTTTGTATTTTTTTCATAGGAATAATATCTTCACCCTTCCACTTAGATGCCATGACCCAATGATTTGTACATTTAAGCATGTAACATGGGGACTTGGACACCGGTCGCCATTATGAAAAGCCCCACTGATTTGCACTTCATCTCATGTCATTGTCAAACAATGACGACCCTATTAGAAGCTTTCTTTTGGCTTATATAATTAGTTATTTGTTTATTTCTTTTGGGTTTCATTTCAAAATGTAGTGCATATTATCAGAGATAGTGTCACCTCTTGCCGTGATATAGTCACCTCATGTTCTGGATATTCTTTACACATTTTTCATAGATAATGCAAGGTTGTTATTGATTCTTTCATCTGTTGGACATAAAAAAATTTGTGATTTAGTGTTTTTCCTAGTGTTCTTTTCCATGAAAATTATGCTATGGCTTATAAGTAGTAGGCCAAGTTGGGTGTTCCCACTAGCGGTTAATTAATTGGTGGGCTAGTCCTCCCATCAAGGACATCAGCTATATTCCTACTATATGGGAATAAATTTTACCATTATTTCTGGGGCAATTGGTTGGTTGTACAGCTTCCTCTTTCCTACCAATCTCTGTATCTATATAAGATAATACACACATTAAAATTTCTTGTTATACCACATCATGGTCTGATAGTGTAGTGAGGCAAGAAGTCTTTGTGTATCATTGTTTTTGCCAGCTTTTCTAAAATTTGGAAAAGATATCATGTGACAAGATAGGCCCACAAGTATAAGTAAAACAAAACAAAAAACCCAATTTCAACCCAGGCGAAAGAAATAACATGAGGGATTGTGAAGAAAAGAAGGCCATAACCAAGAAAATTTTGAAGGAATCTCAATCAGTATATTAGAGTTTATTGAGGGTTTTCAAAACTTAACAAACCTACATTAGATAGATCTATATATTTCATAATTTACATGTTCAAAGATGCTGTGCTTATGAGTTCTCTTCTAAGAGTTCTTTTGTATTTTGGATTTTAACATAATGATTGTTATTTTAACTGAAGCTTAGGTAGATCTTTAATGGTATTTATATGCTCTAGCTTTTCAAAATATGTACAAATTTCTTTAATATTTGATTACATTTTATTTATTATTCAAAATATTTAAGCATTGAGATATCTTCATTTTCTATGTACTACTTCATTTACTTAGATATCTTGCTATATTCATTTTCTATTTCCCAACTTAATCTTAATTTATATTAGGAATATAGCCTAATTAGGACACATTTAGAAATTTAGATAAAAGAAAAAATAACACTATAACAAAATCAACCCTCCCCTGTGTTTTTCTTTTTACCAACAATTATATATCAGAGACCCCTATTTTTGTCTTTTTACCAACAATTATAAATCAGAGACCATATGACCTTTCTTTGAAAACAAATTTATCAATGAATAAGGACATCATTTTGCATAAAGAGAACAAATTCAAGGACAAAGGCAATGTATATCTCTTGCATCAAAATAAATTTGGCATATTTACTTAAATGGTAGTGTTGGGGTTTTGGTTTTTTTGTGCTTAAAGATATAATAGCAAATGTATTGTAGTTTTTTTTAAAGGCACTAATGGGGTTCATATTTTAGTTTTTTTTGTTTTATTTATTTATTTTATTTTATTTTAGATATGCTGAAAAATAAAGAGCTAAGGCAAATACCTTTGATCGCTCTCCCCTTCACTTCACCTCAAATCTTGCAATGTGATATGCTTGCCTGGGTATGCTGGTCACACTCCCCTCTTTCTCTCACTTCCAAACTTGCAATTTGATGTGTTTGCCTGGTAATGTCATCCCTATTTTCTGTCCTCCCCAAATCGTGGTTTCTGCAAAAAAAAGCCAGTCCTTTTTTTAAGCGATCCCCTCCTCCTTAATACCTATGTCGATATTTCGCATATGGCATGGGAACAAAATTGAAATGAAATATCATAAAAAATCTGACTTTCATAAAGCCCCCACGTCCCACCAAAATGGGCCACCCCTAGGAAAAGTGTGTAACATCAAATGCTTGTGTTGTCATGAATAGGTTGCCGCTAGCAAAAAGGTGAAAGACTCCTTATTAACTTCAATCTCCCAAATAAGATTGAATTACGACAATAAGAGCTCACAAAAGGAAGAATAAAATTATTTAAAATGACATACAAGAACCATGTAAAGATGCCGATGAAACCACATCAACACCGACAACCAAAATATATAGTTACATAAGACCAGATGGTAATCTAGACATTACCGTATGGTAACCAAATGATAGGATAACACACAAGAATACAACACTAACAGGGTACAGTGGGATAAGGTATATCCCAGGGTATAGTGGGCTAAGGTATATGCCTATGACTATCTCCAGTAACCACCATCGGGGATAATAAGGGTACTCCCAGGCCTGTGAATCCAAGTGAAGTCGATACTCATGCAACACTGATAGGATGAATAATCAAATAAAAAATACATAGTTATCAGAATCCATCAAACATAAACAGAAGCAAAATGCTAACACAGGGGTTGTTACACATACAAATAAATGATTTTAAAATAAAATAAAACAAATGCTATAACTAAAGTACTAAGAATAATTAAATATACATTAAATATATAATTAGCAATGGCATGTGAAAGGGTTATTAAAACCTATAGAATACTCCAATACAAATAATAATAATAATAATAATAATAATAATAAAATAAAATAAAACAAAATTCTTTTAGAAAGGAAGGCTTAAATAAATCAACTACTTAGGTAAGCAAAATATTTATTAGTGGTAGTTTGAAATTTAATTAAAATATTAATTTTTTTTATTGTTATAACTATATTAAAATTCACATAAATATTTGACTAAATTTTAGTAATAGGTTATAAGATATCATTGTTATAAATGTATTTTGTAAGGAAAATAACTTAATTTCCTAAAAATAGATCATTTACACATTATATTTTTACCTACTTATTGTACACATCCACAAAAATATAATATGATTTTGAAAATTATACCTCTATATATGTGCAACCTAGTATAGGCATCTCTACAATTCTCTTCCGGAACCCTCTATACTTCCCATCCCTCTCATCGACATTTGCACTTGATCCCTTGAACGGATGATTGCTCTGCTGTAGGTCGTTCCGCACTTACCCCAATGACTACCTAACTAACCGTCGTTAATACTACTACTCGGCTGCCCCTCAAACTTATTGTAACGTGGCATTATTGTACATATCCCGAAAAAAATATACTACGATTTTAAAGATTATACATCTATATATATAACCTTGTATAGGCATCTCTTCTATTATAAAAAATTGTATAGCTCCCATCTATTCTTATTTGAATCTGATTGCTTTGAAGAGATGAAGAGAAATATACAATCTTGTATATGCATCTCTTCTGTTATAAAAAAAAGTATAGCTCCTATCTATTCTTAAAGAGGACATTGGAATCTGATTGCTTTGAAGAGATGAAGAGAAAAGGTTAAATATATACAATTAGCTTAGATCTGATAAGGATTGGAACTGAATGTTTTTCTCTGAAAAGTTCCAGTTAAACATTATTATTTTGATTGCTTTGAAGAGATGAAGAGAAAAGGTTAAATATATGCAATTAGCTTAGATCTGATAGGTATTAGAACTGAATGTTTTTGTATTAGATCTGATAAGGGATTAGGCCAGATTTCAGATGTTGATGTCAACATGTTTTACAGTTAAAGATTGACCCATTTCACATATTTATGCATATGTACTTTAAAGTTTGCCTAATTTCATATATTGAAGATAATATTTATATTTTGCCTAAAAAATTTACTGCAATAGATGGTAAAGAGTAAATAGTAATACTAATTTTTCATATTTGAGTAACTGTTCAATAGAATTTCTATAGCACCTTATAGTAGTTAGTATTTTATTTTTTTTGTTGGAGGGTTTTGAAACTTCTTTGGCTAAGAGCTAAGGACTAAGGGGTATTCACTCTGCCAAAGTCGCCTAGGACATGATCCTGACATCATCCCTTATGATGTGAAGGCCCTGCCAAGAACCCGTTGACTTTTCTACCCCTTTGAAACATGACTCCAAGGTTGAGACTCTTCTATTTTTCTTTTTCTTAGAACCACCAAAGTTCAAAACCCTATAAACTTACACATAAAAAAATTCTACATTTCTCACATCATGAAGCCTAAGCTCTGCTGTAGAGGCAAAAAATAATACTAATAATTCAGTTATAACACACTACTCACATACTCTTGTATTCTGATTTTGTTTTCTTAGCTTCATAATGAAATGATAATAGTGATGGAAATCTAAGATTTAATCTCAATATTATACTAACAATCTGTATATACTGAAATTATGGAGGTCTGATGTTAAATTCATATCTGTGCACTCCATTTGCAGAATACTACGAGAAGAGCTTGATGGATCCCACAAACGTGCCCCCCATTTGTTCGGGCCGAAAAAATTCAGCCTACCGAGGAATTTTGAAGTGTGTTAATTCATGTATTTTCTTTCGCGTTCATATATATAATAAAGGTCTAGTTTTAAGTAACATTATGTGGGACTCAATGCAGGAATAGATGGACAGAGAGATATGAAGTCTAATTTTGGGACAAAACTGGAGAGACTCAGAAACGCAAGGGTAAATTAGGTTAGTTTTATGAATTTATTCTGTAATTTTATGAATTGAACATCTTTCTTTTTACAGGCCAAAATGGGCTCTAGTACCCATCAAAATCCGGTATGTTCAGAAAGTTGTTTTTGTAGGTTCAATGTTTTGAAACAAAGTCTCTGAGATTTCTTTGATGGTCTTCTTTTAAGGATGTCTAAGAATTTCGTAACCAAGTGTTATGTATAGAAACAAGGTCTCAAATATATTATTTTTTATTGTCTTTATTTAAGGTTTGTAAGTTCTTTTTAAAAGTAGCTATTGAACGAATAGGTTTATTTTCGTTTGGATACTAATTAGAGTAATTAACTGCCTTATTGTGAACCCTGAAATTTGGATAATAACTGGATCCTACAGTATATCTCGGTAAACAGATACTTCTATTGGTTTGTTATACATGTATTAAGTGATTGGAATTTATAGTTTCTTTGGAGTTGTAGATTTATAGTTGAACTGTTTATTGATGTAATGTAGGCAGCTTTGATAATGAAGAGAAAGCGGCCAGAGCTTATGATCTGGCAGCTCTCAAGTATTGGTGTCCATCAGCTGCAACAAATTTTCCGGTATAACTTTATATAGAGTTTCATAGCTATTCTAGAACTCGTTGTGTGTCTACATTAGAAATGTTTGTTTTACAAATGCCTTTGGCGATCATTCTATTTTCTGAGATTCTACTTCCTCCCTCATAAAATGCTTAGTTTTCTATTATATAACATTTGGTTTTCCCATATCAAATGCAGGTTGAATACTATGAGAAAGAGTTCGAAGACATGAAAAAATGGTCGAGGCAAGAATACGTTCTTTTTATAAGGAGGTATTTGGGTTTCCTACCCTATATGCATCCATAGAGGTTACACATATATGCAGGGGCTGTGTAGGTGGATAATGGTTTCAGTATCATAATTGTTTATATTTTTGGGGGGAGTAGGAGGTTCTGTTTATCATTCAATTTTGAAATAAAATTTATAATAGATCGCAAACAAGGTATATCTTGACCTATGCCAGTGTTTAATTCTTAATTAAAATTTATTGAATTTATAATTAGACACTCGTCTTAATTTTACAGGGATAGTACTAGCTTTTAATTTTGCGGGGATAGTACTAGCTTTTCTAGTGAATCAGTCTACCGAGGAGTGACAAGGTTTTGATTTAATAAGTTGATGGATAGAATAGCTAGCATTGAAATAATTGATGCTTGGCGAGGAATTTGGAGCTCTATATTTAGGAGTTTCTATTTATAGTTGCTGCGCTCATGCATGGTAAAGAAGAAAAAAAAAGCAATCATATTTTTTAATGCCAAACTGCTGTTGTGTATCACTGAATTTTGTAGATCCTCCTCTGTTGTCTTTAGAACCCATGTAATCTCTATAAAGAGATGTCTTGCAACTATTGTGTAATCAGTAAAGTCAAAAGTAATACACAGACAGTCCTACAGTCAATACAAAAACTGTAAATTTTCTGCCTATGTTACAGTTCTGGTGTGGCGTTTAATTTTTTGTTGGCTGTTTACTTATGCTGTGTAATATTCATATTCAATACTATATGCTGTAAGTGGTAGTATTTTTTCTGCTTATATACTTGTTTACACTTGGAGAGTGCTGTTTTAAAATCTTAAAACTTGACAGGAACAATAAATATGGAAGGTGGCAAGCTAGGATTGGGAGAGTTTCAGGGAAGAAGGATTTGTATCTCGGAACATTCGGTGAGTACACCACTCTCAGTTTGTAGTATAATGTTTCCAATAAATGAAGTGCATTGAGCTATACATCGTTAGAAATGCATCCAATAATCAAACGAGATTGAATGGCTAATGATTCTCATTGAATTCACAGACACAGAGGAAGAGGCAGCTGAAGCTTATGACGTTGCCGCCATCAAATTCACAGGAATTAATGTCCTTACAAAGTTTGATATAAGCAGACATGATGTTGAAACTATTATGAGCAGCGCACTACCATAAGAGTGAGACAAAAGATCACTAGTACTGTAGTACAAGATGGGGAAAGTGGTGAACGCGTTGCAAATGATGCAGAAGCAGCACAGACTTCGAATGATGCAAATGAAACTATCATCGCTAGTAGTAGCACAGATAGTTCACTTCCAGACACAATTGACCATTCTACTGCTGTTGCTACATCATCCAATGATGCTCATGAACAGCCTGTTATAGGTTCTCCATTAATGGTATCCAATCAGAAACTGTACTCTGCAACACACCCATTTATGTCAATAACCAACAAAAATGTTTGTCTATACAATCTAACGGGTTTGGAACCTACAGCCATCGCTGAGCATGGAATCTCCCATTACTAGTCCATGAGTAGGTGCCACAGCTTTTGAGATTCCATGCTCATCAATGGCTAAAGGTTCTAAACCCATCATATTGTATAGAAAAATGTTGTTTTTGGTTGTTAGCATAAATGGGGGTGTTCCAGGGTGGAGTTTTTGATTGGTTACCATTAATGGAGAACCTATAATAGGTGGTTAATGAGCAGCATTGTATGATGTAGCAGCAGCACTAGAATTGCCAACTGTGCCTGTCAGTGAACTCTCTGTGCTACGCCTACCACTAGCGACGATAGTTTCGTTTACACCATTCTCTATCTGAGCTTCTTCTACACCTTTCCGGAGCTTTGTAATGCGCACATTCCACATCTTGTACTGCAATACTAGCGATTTTTTGTTTCCCTCCTATGGGTAGTGTTCTGCTCATAATGGTTTTCACATCATTTTGCTTATGTCAAAGTTTGTAACGGCTTTATAATTTTTGTTGAAAACTGATGCTGGAGTTTAGTTGAACATTCAGTTCTACCACCGATGAATGTCTTGCATAGATTTAGTTATTTAGAATCTTTAGATTGCATGTTGCATGTTGCATGTTGTTTTTTTGACCCATGCAATTCCTTAATATAGAACAGTTTTAGTCAAGCAATTTAGACAGTTAGTTTTGACCTTTGATAGAAGTTAATAAACATGTTATTCACCGCCATATCCAGCGCAGGAATAAAGCATGTAATCTGCATGCTTAGTTTATAGTTTTTTACCAGTCTACTTTTAGTTCCAGTGAATGGTTTAGAGGCTGCGTCCTCTTTTTATAGAGTCTTTGTAAAAGCTATTATTTACACAGCAGTCAATTCCAATGATATAAAGAAACAATCGCCAAGTTAAATTGTTGTATATACGCCGCTGATCTTATGTCACAGTGAGGAAAGCACAGATCTGTGAAGTGAGCCGTCAGCCAAATAAGGAGTTTCTTGAATTTGTAAAGTCAAGCTAAAATGTTAAGGTAAAGCCGCTGAATCTACAGAAGAGTTTATTTCAGCCGGCAGTCAAGCAGATTGTGGAGACACTAGTTTAAAAGAGATTGCTGAATAAAAGGTAAAATCATGGAAGTTTGATTTGTTTGCAGCCGCGCACAGCCAAGGAGGATGCCGTTGAAGTTATTTCAAGTCCCAGATCTGAGGAATTTGCTGTAATAGAAAACAAAATAAGGGTTTGTAAAATGCAGCGTATGAAGAAGGCGGCCAAAAGTTAAAAGGCATCAAGGGTTCAAGATGTTGTAGCCGTAAAGGATTGACGAGACAAATAAATCAAAAACAGATTTGGAGGTGCTGTTGTTAAACAGTTTATTTGTCAAAATAGATCGACCTAGGTTTAAAAACCGTAGTGGAATGAAGTCGCCAAGTTTATGCTAAACCGCTGTTGCAAAAGGAGCCCGCCCTAAGGAAGCCATTTGATCGCAAGAATTAAAAGAAGACCGCAGTCCAAAAGCTACAGGATCCAAAGATAGTGGGCTTGCAGAACTCAAAGTCACAGTTACTTTCAAAGAAATTGAAGAAGGCAGATCGTAGAAAAGAGGTTGTCGAAATGGCAATATCGTTGTAGCAACAGTAAAGTGCAGCAGCACACCTTGACATGAAAGACATTAAGGAGAAAGTTTGAAAAATGATGTTGAAACATTTAAGGTCAAAATTAAGGGAGAGTGTTGGGTGTAATTAATTTCTCCCACCAAATCACAAGATCAGTCAAGAACATTTATATAAGAAGTTTTTTCTATAATCAATGTCAAAAATAACATTCAATGTAGAAACTGTGGGAGGTGCAACATATGCAAATACAAAATAACAAACACAGAGACAATTACCCAAACACTCAAACCATTGCTTGGGGATCAAAGCAATTACAGTTGCTTGATAAGAAAACACAGATTACATCTGCCTCTCTTTATAGAGGTCTTAGAACCATCTGGACATCAAAAATATTCAATGCATATGGCTTGAAATTGACTACAGGTTGGTGAATGAAATTTCTAATTTAAATGCTGATGTGAGAAGGGACTGTGGAGGAAATTTCTATATTAAATGTTCTATCTGACATTGGCAGAGGAAAAAACTTATGCAGTTAATGTTCATTGACTAAGGCTCCATTTTAGGTGGGAGAAATTATCTCTAACACTCCCCCTTAATTTCTACCACTAACAAACTGAACATCAACAATGCCTAGATTTTGTCAGACGTGCTCCTGCACTAAGGAGCACTAAGTTGTTGCTATAACGATGCTGGGATTTTGGTGATCTCTTTTCTACGATCTACTGCTCTGATCCATTTTCAAATCTCAATGGATTTTTCTTCCATGGATGATGCGGCTTGGCTGAGCAAGTTTCAATCTTGGGCAATGGCCTCCTCTTGGCAATAAAAATAGCTTCAGCTACAGAAATCTTAACACGGGGATTTCTTCTTTTGATGGCAAAGAGCTACGGCTCTTCATTGGTCAGCAAACTTTGAACTGAAAACATCAGCTACTCATTCCTATCGCTCCAAATTCTCCTCCACTTTCCTTAGTGGCGCTTCAGCGGCAACTTCTCTTTTTCTTCAAAGTCTTCTATGGCTTCCTTGAATAAAACCGACCACTATGATGGTGATTGTGCTTATTCCTGCAGCGGCTTCTTTATGTTTTATACAGCTTCCCCATAGATACAATGATCAACAGTTTTATCCTAGGGTGATCTTGCCCTCCAATCTTCAGATTGACCGGCAGCTCCTATAGATTTCACTCTGGATATCATACAAACCCAGCTATGATAAAATTGCACAATCTTCCCAGATCTGCCTGCTTCAATTTCTTTGAAACGTCCTGTGGCTTTAACTTCTGAAAGCCTACGATCTTCAGATCTTGTAGCTTTTGGACTGCGGTCCAATCACCTTCTTTGTGTTAACAACGATTCATAGTGATCAAACTCTAGACTATCTGCTGCAGCAGATTTTAGCAAACTCTCTTTCATTTGAACCTTCGATCCTCTCAATCTCTTGATGAAAATCCTCCTCTATATGTTTTCACTGGCTTCTGGCGACTTCTAACCTTAGGTGACTCATTATTCAAACACTATGGTCACTTTTCCCATGTTCTTGTTTGATGACTAACCCACGATCTTCAACCATCAAAAAGATCTGTAAAAGCTTTGTGATAATGTCTTATCTGCAATTTGGCAGCTCCAATTCTTCTACAAATGCGATAACAGCCACAAGCATTTAAAACCATTTTATATTCTGAAAAACAACTTATGTGCCTCTATATCTTCTTAGACAGCTACGGCTCCTTTGTGGGCTGACTTTCAACTGGGCAACTTCAACCTTCTACGATGACTTCTATCCAGATCTAAGCCCTTCTATTTGACTTTAAAAACAACGATTTCCTCCAGTTTGGCGGCGGCAGATATCTCCACAATTTCCTTTGGCAATTTTGCAATCTCCTTTGGCCGCTACAGCGATTCTCTTTTCGCCATAGGAACTTTTGTGGCTCTTACAATCCTTCTTCTCAGCTTTTCTTTACAATCTGGGACAGAATCTTTTTGTGACAGCAACTTAATATTTTCTTCTGTAGCTGTATGATTTCAACCGGCCTATTGCTTCTCCTTCACTATTGGCGGTGGTCTTGGCTGTCTACAGCAGTGATTCGGCTTCCATATCTCCTCACAATAACCTTCTCTTTCTCCCACAGCTATGGCTGCTTCTACAGAGATTTAATCTCTGAGCATCTGTCTACCAGACAAAACCCTTGTGTTGGATAACCTTTTCACCCTGATCTTTCCGGCTCTTTTCTCAAACTCCAGCGGGCTTCCTCCTCAGCAACTTTTTATGTAATTATAGCAAACAACTTTACCTCTTGGATAGCTGTGGCCTCTTTGAACAATGATCCTCTTCTTTTGACGGCTCTTGGACAGGCTGCGGCCTCTATTCTTTTTCTGCAAACCCTTTGTGTGCCCTGCAACTTCTGGCAGCTTCTTAACAGCAAACTTTTCTGTGGCTCCTCTACTGGAGCAATCTCCTGATTTTAGACTTTGGCGGCTGGAAGCGCATCAAGCTGGCTCTGATACCAATTGTGGGAGGTGCAACATATGCAAATACAAAATAACAAACACAGAGACAATTACCCAAACACTCAAACCATTGCTTGGGGATCAAAGCAATTACAGTTGCTTGATAAGAAAACACAGATTACATCTGCCTCTCTTTATAGAGGTCTTAGAACCATCTGGACATCAAAAATGTTCAACGCACATGGCTTGAAATTGACTGCAGGTTGGTGAATGAAATTTCTAATTTAAATGCTAATGTGAGAAGGGACGGTGGAGGAAATTTCTATATTAAATGTTCTATCTGACATTGGCAAAGGAAAAAACTTATGCAGTTAATGCTCATTGACTGAGGCTCCATTTTAGGTGGGAGAAATTATCTCTAACAGAAACTTCCCAGGACTGAGTGTTTCGAAAAAGTTCTCAGACCTCTATAAATAGAAGCAACATATAATAGTTTATTTATCAAGCAATTTCTATAACCATGCAATTCATATTAGAGATGTTTGGTTAATTTCTGTGTATCTTTATTTTTGATATTTTGTGTTTGTACATATGTCGCACCTCCTACACCCCAATCCTTGCCTGCCACCTTCCATTATGATTGTGCCTGCCAAGTTATATCATCGGGATTGTAGAGCCACGTTATGTCAATCCTGCCATTTATATCCATCAACTTATCGTAGTGAAATATAAATTAATTTTACCTTTACATACTAATCTTTAAGGTAAGACTATAAGTTTGAATGATACAAATAAATTAAACCCAAACCTTGTCACTCCTCGGTAGAGTGATTTGCCCCTAGAAAAGCCAGTACTACCCCTACAAAATTAACACCTATTAAGGGCTGTAGGAGTGTGTAAATATAAATTCAATAAAATCTTAATTAAGAACTAAATCTTTGTTTCAAAATTAACCTCTATGGATGCATATATGGTAGGCAACTCAAATACCTCTTTATAAATTGAACATATTCTTGCCATGACATGCTTTTCATGTCTTTTAACTCTCTCTCGTAGTTTTTAACCTGCATTTGATATAGAAACACATGTTTATCTTTTCTCTGCATCTCATAAAGCAATCCATATGCATCGTCCTTTTAAGTATATATTAGGGTTGCAATTTTTTTATTATGCGGAGAGGCATTATATAGCTGTATTAAGGGAGAGGCATTATACAATAGCATCATTAAGGGATGACTGTGACGGTATACATAAAAATAACCCACACACACACACACACACACACACACACACACACATATACATATATATATATATATATATATATATATATATATATATAATTACAAAACTTTATATAGTCATATAAATTTAAAAAATAGACATCATTAAAAATGACCCATATATTTAATTTCTTAAAAAAATATATTTATGATAATTTTTGGCCAACATATGTTTAATTTCATAAAATATAAAAAAATGGTGGACATATATTTAGTTTCTTAATTATTAAAACTATTTATTATTATTCTAGGTCTAGAGATATCCTTCTTGAGGGCCTATTTTTAAATACTTTATTCTTAAATAAGTTATATTTGTGGTATACGAAAGGGTGGAGGGAGCCCTCGATAAAAAGTGAGTGTGAAGTAGGAATGATAGCAAGTTAAGCATGTGTACAGTGAATGGATTGTATAGATCATATTATGAAGGATGGATATTTGGCAGATTATAGGCCTGCTCTATTTGATACATATCATTTGTCTTAGTGGATTACAAGCTTTCTATTTCATGCACGTCATTTGTCTTGGTGTTGCATATATTTGGGTGGAGTAATGGTTAACAGAGGTTGCGATAAAGGTAAATAGGTTGTGTCACCATCTAGACATTGGAAGAAAAGGGTTTTGAGTGAGGAGGCTATCGTCATTTTCATTGTTTTCATTGATGAGGACATTGTGCCTTCAAATAATATTTTATAAATATATTTTGATATTAATTTCTATTATAACAAAGTATTGACTAAGAGAGTGCTAATATCAAAATCAAAGTAAAGAGATTATCAAAAAAACATGTACATATAGGTGAGGAGGTTGAGTCCACTCCAACACTCCACTAGTGGTAATAGGTTGACTCAATCAACCTAGGACACCTATTGAATACACCTAAGTAGGCTTACAACGTGTATATTTTACCCATGTGCATTGAAATGCAAGCAAGGTAATATTTACACTAACACCCCTCTTAAGCATAGCTTAGGTGGGCACAAAATAAAAATAAGTCCCAAAAACTAGTCTTGATTAGGTACCCATGTACAATGTAATCTCTCATGAAGTGGAGAAAGGTAGAAAGTCTGTGGGAAAAACCTACCCTCCAAAAGAGAGAAAAGATGTATGAAAGTTATACAAGTGAAGAAGTACACTTCTTTCACCAAGTATAATAAATGTTCCCCCATAGGAGAGAAATTGATAGTAGGTCTATGAGACCCCCCATAATGTGGTATCATAGCTTGTCTAAGCTCATCTGCTGGTTCGTTTGGAGGCAAAGGCATATTATTTCTGGCTCAAGGTTGAACTATAGAATGATTTTGTGCAGCAGTAGAAGGTGACCAAATTAAAGGATGAGGATAGGGAAATTAGATCTGCAACCTTGTTTTGGAAGTACGGTGACTAACACTGGTTAAAACAACAAAATTTATGCTTTGATAGTTGAGAAAGCTCCCTTATTTTTGGTATTTATCTTGGAAACCCCTATTTGGAGGTGTAGAAAATCTCCACCCTTCAACTCATCCATGCCCTTGTGGGCCCTTGGCTCAGTCCTTGGTTTCCTGGCATGTTCTGCCTAGGCCGGGACTATGTGGCTCACCTCGCTTCACTCCAAGCACCAGCATTTAGATTCTCCAAATTATGGAGCTTGCTCCAAGTCTAGATCATGGCTTCACATACCTTGCTCGGTAACTTCGCATACCCTGCTTGGAAGAAAGAGGCACATACGCTGCTTGGTAGAAAGAGGTGTTGAAAGGGAGGCAGAGTGTGAGTGAACAAGTGTTTCTAAGGGGCGCGGAGAGATACCCTAAAATCTTGGTTGCCCCTGCACCTCACCTAGCTATCATTTCCCTACATCCTTTGCTTCCATTTCCCTATTTTGGGGTTTCCTTTGCTTTCTTGAGGCTGCAAATAC
Source organism: Cunninghamia lanceolata (assembly GCA_027924645.1). Taxonomy (NCBI): domain Eukaryota; kingdom Viridiplantae; phylum Streptophyta; class Pinopsida; order Cupressales; family Cupressaceae; genus Cunninghamia; species Cunninghamia lanceolata. The sequence goes on along the minus strand of BSBN01000809.1, from coordinate 29,229,614 downwards.
TCATCTATAAGTTACAAATACTCTGTTGAGGGTGCACCAAGGTTTGGACGCTTTTACAAGAATTTTTTTATGAGAAATGTATTAAAATAGGCAATTTTTACAAGAAATTTTTTTTTAGCATAACCTTTGATTGGTAACTCAAAATTGAGTGTTGATTTTTTAAAAGTTAATATTTTCACATTTCCCATCTATTAGACCTTGTTGTATTCTAAAACACACTAACTTATAAAGTGCCAAAATTGGGGGGATCACTTGATACTAAATCAGGGGGTGTATAGATTGTGTCAGGGGCACTTCCTTTGAGTCATGTCCAAAATACATCCATTGAGTCATGCCAAGACCACTTGATTCGTGTCCAGAACACTTCCACACTTCTTTACACATTTTCAGTTACCTGGTATCAATCAATCTTTGAAGCTGCCAAACATCAATAATTTGTACAGAGAAGCATCTCCAACAATGTGTTAGAACCTACATTTTTGTACCTTTTATGACCAAGGTTTCATTTATGTTAGGATTGTAAAACCCTAGAAAAACCCCTAAAAGCCTTAAACCTTAATACAATAGTTTTTATTTATTATACATTATAATCCTTCATTGACTAGTTGTTAGCAGTTCTCAGTGACTTAAGTTAAAACTTAAGTATGTTTTATCATCTAAGTCATCGGCACCTTCACTAGGTTGTCGACAACATGCCTGTTTAAAAACAACTGTCACATGTGCACCAAATATCTTTTAAGTTATGCTTTGTCGGCAGTCCATGTCACTAGCTCTTCCTTTTCTTTGGAGTCTCTTCCTTCACGGAGCCTCATTTTGGTTCTCTATGAGACTGCGAAGTGTCTTTGTTAGCTGATGTGTCATATCTGTTCCATGGTAAAAGGTATTTCATGGAATCCTAGCTCTCCACTAGAGCTCTTAAATAGGCTTCGCCAGATAGCGAAGCTAGCATGCCAGTTCCAATGAATCAACGATGCTTCGTGGGGATTCCTTCCTTCGATGAGGCTGATCAAAGACTTTAGCAAGATCGCAAAGAAGGTGATGTTGACTAATATGTCCATAGTGTCCATACTAGTATTGTGTTTCGCGGGAACTAACAACTTCATTTAGACTTCAAATAACTCAAAGTGAAACAAAGAGGATGCCACCATGTCAAAAGAACTCCAAGTCATAAAAGGGTTTTTTGATCTTTGCTTGAGGAAATTCAAACTCTAGTGAGAAACATTGATTAAGTAAGATCTACACATAGTTTTAAAATTCAATAACGACTATCTTCTTCTCACCGCCCCTGCACACTGAACATTAATGGCGCCCTAAGTGGTTTAAAGCCAAATTTTGTAGTCATTTCGCATAATTGAGAATGTGAATTAGAATTCTAAGCTTTGCAACTGCATCCAAGATAAAAAATTTTAATTTATTGCATCAAGCAAGGTGTTATTCAACCAACAAGAAGTCACAAGCCACTATTGAAACATGTAAGTGCCCTTCATCTTTTCAACTGTGCTAGGGTTCTTTTCTTGTGAATTGAGCATCTGTTTGATAATTATTAGCTGTCAGTACCCTGGTCTATTTGAAAACTTGCATAAGATATATTCAAGTAAGAACATAGTCATAGGGCTATCTTGAGAAAACCTAGAAACCATAAACTTAAAACCCAAGTGTAGTCAGAATGGCTAGTTCATCACAAAAAGCCATGAAAAGGACAAGAAGAAAGAGGGATAGAGAGTTTAATGATGATATTCTTTCTCAATTTCTTAGATCCTTTAAAATACCTCACCACCAATATGGCACGCGCATACAAATAGATAGGATCACCGATGTTCATGAAGCCTGCAAGGATGCTATTCTCCCAATCCATGGGTATGTGTTGTTCAAGTACCATTTTAGGAAGTGCCTGAGGAAAATTCCAATGAGAAACCCTTGGAGGCTAGGGTTATCTACGTTGGTGGTCCCAAATGTCTTCATCAATGTAGATCTGGTACAAGCACTAGCTAGAAGCTATGTCCTAGAGAAGAAAATCATCTACATGGACAATGAAGAGGAACTAGTTAAACTAGACATGGCATATATTTATGTGGCACTCATGTTAGACACCAACCTTCAAATTCCACTAGATATGGGAGCCCTACTTAGGGAATATCATAGACTAAAGAGTGATTATAGTGTAAAGTGGCTCCCTACTCACATGCCTAAGATCAATGACAAATTGCAGAGATTCTCAAGTTCTAGCAAGGAACCCTTCATTTATGACTTCTTTAAAGAGTACTTCAGGATGACATACTTTGTTGTGTGCCAGGTCCTAGGAATAGATGCTAGTGTCTTCATACCCATCATTGCTATGGTTTTGACTGCTAAAATTCAAAGTTGTGATGATAATAGGTCGTTTGACTATGCATTATTTTTTGAGGAGAAGATCAACAAGGCCCTTGCAGATGTGAAAGGGGATAATTCTAGAGTCTACTTTAGGTGGCATTCTTTATTGTGTCACTTCTTGTTAAACAAAGGAATTGTAGTGTGGAAGCCTCCACTAAGAATTAGGAGAGTGAACAACCAAGGTAGAGTACTACCAGTACAAGAATGGACTTATATTTGGGATAGTCACTTCCCCCAATCAAGCTATATTTTATTTGAAGAATTCTTTGTCAAGGTAGTCTTCAAAGCACTTGGTTACTCATCACAATGGAGATTATCAGAGAGAGTTCATAAGTTACCATTATTAGAGTGTATGGATTTGAATGTGTGCCTTATCTTTTTCCTAGATTGGTCCCTGATAGAGTTGGCATTCTTAGAGATCATGTGACACAGGCAGATGAATGAGTCTAATAAGACTCAATTCATGAACTACAAGAAAGCCTCCTTCCTTCTAGGAACCATTTCCTTTTCTAACTTTTAGGTCACATCAAAAGAAAGATTGGTGTTGCTAGCCATAAAGTTGGAGCATTACAAGCTACCAAAGAGTGCATCAAGGAGGTGTGATCCAGAGGTATTTATCAATAAATCCAGGTTAGATAATGATTTTATAGCCTATGAGCATGAATTTTACCCTCTAGAGGATGTAATGAGAAACTGTGCTACTGAAAAGTAAGGCGAGAAAAGAATGGAATAATGGGACATGATCTAGAAGGAAGAGAAAATAAGACATGAAGCTAATCGTTCATATAAAGGATCTGTAGGTGTTTGGACAACACTGAGAGGGGGGGTGAATCAGTGTTGTGTAGATTTTTGCAACTTATTATAACTTTTGATTTACAAGACTCAGAAAGAGAAAGTCATCAATAAACTAAGCACAAGTTTGATAGTGAAAATTATGAGCAGGACCACATAGAGATAAATCTTAACATAGAAGCAAAAACACACATAGAAGCATATCATTAACACAAGAATTACTGGAGTGGAAAACCCTCTCTGGGTAGAAAAACCACTCATGAAGTACCTCATTGGCTTAACTTTGAAAACATCTTACAAAGCCTCACTGGCTAAATATTATGTCTCACTGACTATTGAGGTCTCACTAACCTACAAGCCTCACTGGCGTACTGTTTAGAAGCACGAGCTTCAAGGAGCACCAACCCCTATTATAGAACAAACTGAAAACACAAATTCAGAGGGTTTCTCTATTTCAATAAGAACATTTATTCTCTCTCATGTGTCTGTCAAATGGCCATTCTATTCAAAATCAATCCTTCATTTAGATATGCTCAACAACACTACTTTCTCTGTATGTTTCATCTTTGCCTTACCAGTCATACAATCAATGCACCTGATTATCATTGCAATTGCATATTGTCTTTCTGATCACTTCGTCAATCACTATATCTGTATTTGATCCCTATCAGTTCATCATCGATCTCCACAACATCACTCTCACCATCTTATTAATCCACACAATTCTATATTCAAAGCATCTGTAATGTCATTAAATAAAATCTGAATATACTTTCACAACCCATCACAATGCACTTTCAATAACCCTTCATATTCTCTTCTCTATTTTGATAAACAAAAAATCTTCCCTTAAAAAAATATACATCAATTCTATGCATTAAAAAAATATTTTGATCTTCCTCTTCTTTGTACATGATCCTTCATATTCTTTGACATTTCAATTTGGACAATTTATGTATTCAATATTATCTTCAAAAACTAATATCTTCATCCAATGCCTTTTTCACATAAAAAATTCTCTGCTCACAAAATAAATGATTAATAATTAAAAAAACATTTTGTTCCTTCAAACTTTGTTCATATAAATCCACCTACAAAAAAAACTTATAAGCTTCTCATATCATCCAAAAAAAATAATTCTTGAATATGTCAATCTTTTTCACAAAATTATCTTCCTGAAAACTTTTCATATTCCTTCAATCTGATTATCTTCTCTCCTACAAATTCCTTCAAACAAATTCTTTCTCAAAAAAATATAACAAATATATCTCCTCTCTTTGCTTTTCTCTCCATGAGATAATTCAAGAAAGAAAGAAAATCTTTCTAAAAAAAAAAACTCCTTAAAATTCTTACTTACCTACCCGCCTTTTCTCAATCCATAATTAGAAATTACTTATTTTTAAAGTCATAAAAATTACACAAAAGTGGGGTCGACCACTTAGTTGTTTAAACAAAGCTTCTAAAAATGAAAGATAGCCATAAAAGGCTTAGTAGTCGGGTTCCAATTTATAAATATTTGAAAACTTTTTAGGCATAAAGCATTCCCCACTCAATGTCTTATAAAGCATGCTTTTCTTAACACATATATGCCTTATTCGGTGCACCTTTTATTGTGATTTCTTTAAGACATATAAATCGGGCTGCAAAAAGCAATCTCCTTCGAATTTTTAAACAAACTTTCCCTTGTTTGAAATTGATGCCCACACATACTTGTTTCATCGGTGGAAAAGAAAGAAGGGGCCGGTTGAAAGATGAACTTAAATCCTTCTGCAGGTAACCAGTTACCTTCTATAAATGTCAACACACTTTTAGAACAAAAAATGCATTAGTATTTGCATTTTGAATTATATATATCTTTTTAAAGACCTTGAGACCAAATTACCTTGTGATGTAAATGATATCAATCATCAATAGAATTCACTATCATTTCAATCTTAATCAACACTGTAATCTGCATTAGTACACACTGTCATGATCAATCAACCACTAAATGAAACTGATGCCACTATTCATATTGCTAACAACTGTCACGAGATGATCATCACATCTGAAAATATTCTTTGCAGGTACTACTGATCAAACAAGTCCTTCATTGACACAATGAAGATCCATTGAAGACATAATGAACATGATCCAAGATGATCCTATTTTTGATTTCACATGATCCAAGATGATCCAACAACACTCCATCACATGTAAGCAGAAAGATATAAAGATATCATTATGATGCACATCTCCTCAATCATTATGAAGATAACCTAATCAAATGGAAGCATCATGAAACAACAACTTCATAGGAACTGACAATATTACCTGACAATTGAACATTATCACTTTAACCATGAAGAACATTATGAACACCTGAAACTTCTTGCCAGTTATGACTTAATTAGTTGAGCTCCTTCAAAGCAAAACATACTAGAACCAAACCAACTCTTCTTTGTGAACTGACCAAACAATAAACAATTATCTCCTCTTGATGTCCTGCAACCACTATGATAACTTTGCAATATCACTAACAACTGAACACACTTTTGACATCAATGACAACTTGTCACCATCAGGATCTCTCATTGAAATTGAAGACCTTGTTGAAAGAGTTAGGGTTATGCTACAAAATGCAGATAAATTATTCTATAACGTACCTGTGGTGCCAAAGAAAATACATTCCCCTCCAGAATCAATTCCTTCTTCATCAAGATAGACATCAACCTCTGAAAATCCTAGAGCTGTCACTCCACTACACCAAGTCTCTCCACAACCTTCCCATACTCCAAGTTTTTCAGTGGATGACGGCGAGACTCAAGGCTCACCATATGCGATGGAGATAATGCAACATCCTATGATTGAAGTAGGAGAGCCTCCTCAAGAGAGGATGGTTATCAGTTTTGAGGCTACAAATGAAATGTTTGATGATGTTAGAACAATAGCAAGAAGCAAATTCATGGATGATAATTCTTGTATTCATTCTAAGGAGTTCAAAGATTTTGTCCTAAGAATAAATGGGCAAGAACTACATAAGCAAGTGAAGGAGATAACTCTTGAGAATAAGGAAAAAGTTATAGAAAACTTTTGGAAGAATGTGCATGAAGAAATGGCTGGGATGACCCCAAAAGAGGGAAGAGAAATCCTCAAAAATAGTGGCTTCATGTTATTACCAGGGTGGGATATATCATCTTCCATTGCATTTGATACAATAAGAAAGCATGAAGGAATTGACTTGAATATAACATAGGAGGATGAAAATCAAGTGTACTTTGGTTCTACCTTTGATCCAGACACAAATGCCTTAGCTGGGTGAAAGCACAGAGTTGTGTCACACTTTTATAAAGGAATCAGCCAACACAAGCAAAAAGTTTCAACTTCGACTTCATAGAAGTGGCATTTATGTTTTGAATTACAAAATGATGTAAACTAATGAAATGTAGATCTCTTGATGAATTTTATGCTTGTAATTTTTCAAAAATTTCAAAAAATTATTTTGACAATTTTTTATAATTTTAAGAGCAAATTTTGAATTGCTGAAAATTTTAGGAAAAAGTGACTTTGAGTCCACATCACAAAAAAAAGAGCAAACAATCTTATTTTTCCCTAATTTTTTTTTCCCAAATAGATGAGTTCAATATCTAGTGCGTGGAGAAAAAAAATCAGTTTTCAATGTATATTTTCTTTGTAATATCATTTTAAAGTCAAACTTTATAGAATCTGATAGTTTTCATTCTACGTCAACTTTTGTATAATTTTTTTGATCATTTTCACAAAACCAATTAACAACCTACTTGCAATAATTAAATATATATATATTAAAAATAATCAAAATCTTTTAAAAAAATCATATTAGGATTCTAGACTCAGAGCTCTACAAAAGGGTATTTTTTTATTTTTGAAATAATCTATTTTGATTGAAGAAATATTCAGTTTAAGTTGAGAATTTGAGAAAATCGTAGAAAATGAGGAGGTAGCTGCCAAGTGGGATGCCACATAGACAATTTCGAACGAGTCTAACTCACTCAAGTTTGACTCACCCGGATCAAAGTTAGGCGAGATCGACTCGCCCAAAATCATATAATTCCAGTGCCCACCACCGGTTGACAGTTTTTTTTTTTGTCGTTGTTGTTTTAAAATAAAAACACACACACACACACATATATAGGCTAAAAATTATTTTTATATATTCAAGCATTTGGAGAAACCACACAAAAGTAGTTTTTTGGCAAGAGAGGCTACAAATTTTTAGGTAAGTAACATGATTCCCAACTTATTTACTCATTTTACCATGTAGAAATTGAATTTCATGAGTTATTTATTATGATTTATATGTGTGTAGGTGAATCAAAACAAGCAATTTGTGATGGGGAATAAAAGAACTAGATCAAGGTTGTATGACCGGAGAAGAGATGAAAAAACCCTAGGAACATCTAGTCAAGAACAACCCATTTAAATTATTAAGGAACAAATTGAAGGGCGTGTTAATGAACAAGTACAAGATGAAATTGGTAGTAGTGATAGAAATTTTTTGCATGGAATGAAAAATCTTATAGAGATGGATGAGGATGTTCTTTTGAAAATTATTTCACCTGAACATATGTTACGTGAAAGTACAATAAAATTGAACTCTAAAATAATTTGGGATGAATTTTTTGAAAATAAATCATTAATTAGAAGAGCACAATTATGTGCAAAGTTATTTAGGCGAAAAGAAATGATCCCTGTTTTGGAGTTGTTAGGAGTTGATAAAAAGAAAAAATCTTCAAATTTAGTAAATCAAATAGTAATTGAAAACTTGCAAATGGCATTGGATTGTATTCAAACCAAGAGTTGAAGTTCTGATTTAAGTGTTGCACGTAGACCATTGATGATTGTAATTTATAGTAAGAAATTTTCACATAGAAGACAAGTCAAAGCAATTGCCCAATTTGTATATGTATCTAGGAGAACTATTCAAAAATATATCAAGAAGAGAAATAGATTAGATAAAAACATTGAAAATAATTGGGTAAATATTTGTCAAGTCCCTCAGAGAGATAGAATTTTAGAAGATGTAAAACAAAAAGTAATTGGATATTGGATCGAGCACTCTTATGTTTCTTCCAATAGAAGGGACACTATACAAATAAAAGACAAAGATGGTAAAAAAATGTCTCATCCAAAGCATTTTATAGATACAACACAAAGTGAATTTTTTTAAGCATTTAAGCAAGAATTTTCACAGGTGAAGATTTCTCAAAGGATGTTTGAGAATTTACAACCATGTTTTCTACATATAAATAAAGTACGTGAAACTTGTTGCTGTCGAAATCATGTTGAATTTCATCTACACCTACAGTCATATAAAAAACTTATGGAAATAGTTAATCCAAATGTAGCCATCCTTGGAAATACAACACAATTTGTGAAATCTATCTTATGTGAAAAATTAGAAGATTCAGATGAATTCAATGTACAGTGTATAGGAAATATATGTGTAGATTGTGGAAATTTGACGAAAGTTTTACCATTTGAGAATATTGATCATTCAATGTCATTTGTTTGGAAGAGATTTGAATATGAGAAATACTTAATAACGTCAGGAGCTGAATCCAAAAAAAATATTTTGAGAGAGAGTGAATTGCCCTGTAATGAGTTTATGAACAAATTTTGTAACATTGTATACCCAAATATCTGACATTGTCATGATACAAGATGGCATGTTAAAAAATTTCATGACTCAAAGAATTGTTTTCCATCGGGTTGTATTCTCTCTATTGTAGATTTTTTTGAAAATTATACATTTAGTCCTCAAACAAAGATTCAAAGTCAATATTATCATTCAGAGCAAGTCGCAATCTTTGTACAAGTTTGCTATAGACATGCCAAGTTATTTGTAGATGAGGTAGAGAGTACCGAAGATGAACAAATTATCATCAAGGAGGTTCACTTTTATATTAGTGATGATACGGGTCATGATAGAAGCTGTGTAGCACATTGCTTTCAAATGTTTTTTGAAGATTTGAGACAATGTGCCATTACTGCATTACAACACTGGATTTGGTCTTATGGATGTGCTGGTAAGTGTTGATTTTATTATTATTTTCTAATTTTTAGTTTTTAATTTAAAAATTTATAAAATTTTAAGACTTGAATTTTTAGCTAATTTTTAGTTTTTAAATTGTTTTTTATATATAACTATTTATATAGGACAATTTAAGTCTACAAAAACATTTAATTGGCTAACACAATAAAAAGCTAGATCTGGCATAAAGTTTTTGTAGAATTTTTTTGAGAGTGGACATGGAAAAGGAGAGCATGATGCAGCAAGAGCATGGGTAAAGCGTGCACTTCACCAATATGAACTTGCAGTTAATCTACTAGATACAAAATTTACAAAATTTAAATTTGTTGAATACTTCTACAATGATTTATGTAAGTGATCTACATGTATTGTAATAGTTGGATGTAGATGTGAAATTTTTTAAATTCTTACCTCTTACCTGGGCACTTCACCAATATGAAATTGTAGGTAACACCATACAAAATGCAAATCAAATTGTTGAATGGTGCAAAACCCATTTTGGTGCCCATGACTCAATATACAACAAATGCTATTTTTGGGAAGTTAAAGGTATGTTAATTGAATTTATGTTATTTGAAAACTTTAATATTTAAATTTAAGTACACATGTGATATAATTGAATTTTAGTTTTAATTGAGATGTTCAAGAATTTGTTCATATGTCTAGATATTGATCGACTGAATCCATATAATTGTTAAGCAATTAATTGTGTTAGAAGTTCGCATCAAGTCATGACTACAGGACATAGCAAGCCTCTTGTTATTCAAGTGAGAAAAATCATGCTTTTGTGTTGATTGCATTGAGAACAATGCAAATATTTTACAATGTCCAAATGTAAGGGATGGATATGTTTCACAATGGGAAATGAAACAAATAGTATCAATGCCTAATTTTGAAGATAGTGACATTGTAGATGTATATGATCCTATATATTAAGTTGATTACGAATGTGTGTCAGATTTAATTGTTATAGGTAAGTTACAGAATTGATTTATATTCTAGATTTTAATTTTTGAACATTTGATTTACATTGTTCAACTCAAATGTACAAACAAGTTTACTTGTGGCGTGTACAGGAGATATTTTGTTGTGGTTGCAGATCATAACAATATAGAAGGTGTAGATTACTATTTACTAAGATGCACACAAGCAAAATCAAAATTGTTAGAATTAATGATAGATAGTGATGGACAATCATATCCCATTGGATCAGTTGTGGTTGAAGGCACGTATCATCAACAAGTAAAAATAGATAAAAATTGTATTATATTTATTGATTATATGCCAGGACAAAATGTTCTATACTACAGTCACTTAGTTATAGCAACACGATTAAGTTTGGAAATGTTACAAAAAAGAGGACGTGGCCAACAAAAGTGGAGGTTGCCTATTGAAGATCATGAAAAGATTTTAGAGATAATAAAAGATAGAGAAGATCCAGATTATATGTACCAAGAGCTCTAACTACATTATTGAAGAGCGAGTTGAACCAATAGATGCATGGTATGAAGGTATATGCACTTGAATTATCTATTGATATATTGATTTTTTTAAAAATCTACATGATTCTTGATAGTTCTTTCCTTTCAAATTTTAATTTCAATGGTTCTTAGTTCAAATTTTATTATAATCAAACATGATCAAGCTACAAACTAGCTATAAATTTATTTAAACAGATTTTTGTTTTTACAATTATGTAGGTCTGTGCCTATAAGGATTTCAAGTTATAAAATTGAAGTTTATGTTGTGCAGGTATGATCTCTAAACTATACATAGATAGTGTTAGATATCTTATGTGTCTAGAGGTGTCTTAGGTCTTACAGTTTCTTAGGTGTTTTAGGTCTTAGGTGTCTAGGTATCTTAAATGTGTCTTAAATATGTCTTCTAGACCTATCTTAGGTCTTACATGTCTTAGATATATGTCTTAGGTGTCTTAAAGGTAGATTAGGCATCTTAGACCTTTCTTAGGTGTTTTAAGTGTCTTAGGTGTCTAGGTGTCTTAAATGTGTCAAGTAGATATGTCAAGTAAGTGTCTTAGAGGTCTTAGGTGTCTTACTGTATATGTCTCAAGTTTCTTAGGTGTCTTAGATATGTCTTAATTCTTAGGTGTTTTAGAGGTGTATAGTTGTCTTATAGGTCTTAGGTTTCTTAGGTGTTTTAAGACTTAGGGGTCTAGGTGTCTTAAATGTGTCTTAGAGGTGTAAAGGTGTCTTATTGTATGTGTTAAGTGTCTTAAGGGTCTTAGGTGTCTTAATGTATGTCTTAAGTGTCTTAAAGGTGTCTTCTAGGTCTTAGGTTTTAGGTTTTAGTTGTTTTAGGTCTTAGATGTCTTAGGTCTTAGGTGAGGCCACTAAGCTTCCACCTTCATGTGGTTGGCCTTGTCAATATAGAATAAATATTTCTCGAAGCTAAGGGAAGCTCTTTTTTTGTATCCTTTTCATGTAGGGGTCTTGAAGATTTTGTGAGATTGGAAAAGATGAGCAGAAGCTTGGGGATTCCTGTGAAGTTGCTGCACGAAGTGGAATGTCATGTTCTGATGGTGGAGCTCAAGAGCAGTGATCTTTATAGAGGCAACATGATTGAATGTGAAGATATCTTGAATTGCGAGCTTGAGGGTATTAGTTACACCACCAAGGTATGTATGTGGCTATATGCACATTCATTACTTCTTTTTCTTGTTCCTTATTATTTTCCTTAAATGACTTTATTTTACACTTTTTAACTTTTCTTTTCTTAGACTTTAAATTTAACTATGGGGTTGTTTAGGGCTTATGTAATTATGTACCTTCCAGAACTTTTACATACAAATAATATAAGCCCTCAGTCATATCCATTAAAACCCTAGCAAAACAAAACAAAACAAAGAACCCAATTTCAAGATAAGTGAAAGAAATAATGTGAGGGGTTGTGAAGAAAAGAAGGCATAACAAAGAAAATTTTGAAGGAACCTCAATTAGTACATTAGGGTTTATTGAGGATTTGAGATTTTGTGAGGTTGGAAAAAGATGAGCTGAAGTTTGGGGATTCTGATGAAGCTATTGCACAAAGCGGTAGGTCACATTGTGATGGTGGAGCTAAAGAGTGGTGAGCTTTACAGAGGCAACATGATTGAATGTGAAGATAACTAGAATTGCCAGCTTGAGTGTATTACTTACAATGCCAAGGTATGTATGTGGATGTATGCACATTCATTACTTCTTTTTTCTTGTTCCTTATTCTTTGCCTTAAATGACTTTCTTTTACCCATTTTCGTTTTCTTTTACCCATTAGTAATATTTGCATTGCGAGTGGTCGTCAAATGTAAGATTTGGTCAAGTGGTTGAAGTCTAGGCGAGCAAACTTTTGAGAACAACTTTGTATTTTTTTCATAGGAATAATATCTTCACCCTTCCACTTAGATGCCATGACCCAATGATTTGTACATTTAAGCATGTAACATGGGGACTTGGACACCGGTCGCCGTTATGAAAAGCCCCATTGATTTGCACTTCATCTCATGCCTTTGTCAAACAATGACGACCCTATTAGAAGCTTTCTTTTCGCTTATATAATTAGTTATTTGTTTATTTCTTTTGGGTTTCATTTCAAAATGCAGTGCATATTATCAGAGATAGTGTCACCTCTTGCCCTGATATAGTCGCCTCATGTTCTGGATATTCTTTGCATATTTTTCATAGATAATGCAAGGTTGTTATTGATTCTTCCATCTGTTGGACATAAAAAAAATTGTGATTTAGTGTTTTTCCTAGTGTTCTTTTCCATTGAAATTATGCTATGGCTTATAAGTAGTAGGCCAAGTTGGGTGTTCCCACTAGCGGGTAAATTAATTGGTGGGCTAGTTCACCCATCAAGGACATCAGCTGTATTCCTACTGTATGGGAATAAATTTTACCATTATTTCTAGGGCAATTGGTTGGTTGTACAGCTTCCTCTTTCCTACCAATCTCTGTATCTATATAAGTTAATACACACATTAAAATTTCTTGTTATACCACATCATGGTCTGATAGTGTAGTGAGGCAAGAAGTCTTTGTGTATCATTGTTTTTGCCAGCTTTTCTAAAATTTGGAAAAGATATCACGTGACAAGATAGGCCCACAAGTATAAGTAAAGCAAAACAAAAAACTTAATTTCAACCCAAGCGAAAGAAATAACATGAGGGATTGTGAAGAAAAGAAGGCCATAACCAAGAAAATTTTGAAGGAACCTAAATCAGTATATTAGGGTTTATTGAGGGTTTTCAAAACTTAACAAACCTACATTAGATAGATCTATATATTTCATAATTTACATGTTCAAAGATGCTATGCTTATGAGTTCTCTTCTAAGAGTTCTTTTGTATTTTGGATTTTAACATAATGATTGTTATTTTAACTGAAGTTTAGGTAGATCTTTAATGGTATTTATATGCTCTAGCTTTTTAAAATATGTACAAATTTCTTTAATATTTGATTACATTTCATTTATTATTCAAAATATTTAAGCATTGAGATATCTTCATTTTCTATGTAATACTTCAAAATATTTATATGTACTACTTCATTTGCTTAGATATCTTGCTATATTCATTTTCTATTTCCCAACTTAATCTTAATTTATATTAGGAATATAGCCTAATTAGGACACATTTAGAAATTTAGATAAAAGAAAAAATAACACTATAACAAATTCAACCCTCCCCTGTGTTTTTCTTTTTACCAACAATTATAAATTAGAGACCCCTATTTTTGTGTTTTTACCAACAATTATAAATCAGAGACCATATGACCTTTCTTTGAAAACAAATTTATCAATGAATAAGGACATCATTTTGCATAAAGAGAACAAATTCAAGGACAAATGCAATGTATATCTCTTGCATCAAAATAAATTTGGCATATTTACTTAAATGGTAGTGTTGGGGTTTTGGTTTTTCTGTGCTTAAAGATATAATAGCTAATGTATTGTAGTTTTTTTTAAAGGCACTAATGGGGTTCGTATTTTAGTTTTTTTTGTTTTATTTATTTATTTTATTTTATTTTAGATATGCTGAAAAATAAAGAGCTAAGGCAAATACCTTTGATCGCTCTCCCCTTCACTCCACCTCAAATCTTGCAATGTGATATGCTTGCCTGGGTATGCTGGTCACACTCCCCTCTCTCTCTCACTTCCAAACTTGCAATATTATGTGTTTGCCTGGTAATGTCATCCCTATTTTCTGTCCTCCCAAAATCGTGGTTTCTGCAAAAAAAAAAGCTAGTCCTTTTTTTTAAGCGATCCCCTCCTCCTTAATACCTATGTCGATATTTTGCTGCATTTATTGTTTTCCAACCTCCCCAAAAAGCCATCGCATATGGCATGGGAACAAAATTGAAATGAAATATCATAAAAAATCTGACTTTCATACAGCCCCCACGTCCCACCAAAATGGGCCACCCCTAGGAAAAGTGTGTAACATCAAATGCTTGTGTTGTCATGAATAGGTTGCCGCTAGCAAAATGGTGAAAGACTCCTTATTAACTTCAATCTCCCAAATAAGATTTAATTACGACAATAAGAGCCCACAAAAGGAAGAATAAAATTATTTAAAATGACATACAAGAACCATGTAAAGATGCCAATGAAACCACATCAACACCGACAACTAAAATATATAGTTAATCCAAACATTACCGTATGGTAATCCGGACATTACCGTTAGGTAACCAAATGATAGGATAACACACAAGAATACAACACTAACAGGGTATAGTGGGATAATGTATATGCCAGGGTACAGTGGGCTAAGGTATAATAAGAGTACGCCCAGGCTTGTGAATCCAAGCGAAGTCGATACTCATGCAACACTGCAAGCACATGTTAAGGTACTTGTGCATATACATATATCATATAGCCGAAGCAAAATAAATCATGTAAATATGAAATCCAGCATAAACAATAATCATGTCAATAGAATAATAGTATAGAGATTGCACATCACTGTGCCAATACAAAATAATGATAGGAGGAATAATCGAATAAAAAATACATAGTTATCGGAATCCATCAAACATAAGCAGAAGCAAAATGCTAACATGGGGGTTGTTACACATACAAATAAATGATTTTAAAATAAAATAAAACAAATGCTATAACTAAAGTACTAAGAATAATTAAATATACATTAAATATATAATTAGCAATGGCATTTGAAAGGGTTATTAAAACCTATAGAATACTCCAATACAAATAATAATAATAATAATAATAATAATAATAATAATAATAAAATAAAATAAAACAAAATTCTTTTAGAAAGGAAGGCTTAAATCAATCAACTACTTAGGTAAGCAAAATATTTATTAGTGGTAGTTTGAAATTTAATTAACATATTAATTTTTTAAATTTTTTTTATTGTTATAACTATATTAAAATTCACATAAATATTTGACTAAATTTTAGTAATAGGTTATAAGATATCATTGTTATAAATGTATTTTGTAAGGAAAATAACTTAATCTCCTAAAAATAGATCATTTACACATTATATTTTTACCTACTTATTGTACACATCCACAAAAATATAATATGATTTTGAAAATTATACCTCTATATATGCGCAACCTAGTGTAGGCATCTCTACATTTGCACTTGATCCCTTGAACGGATGATTGCTCTGCTGTAGGTCGTTCCGCACTTGCCCCAATGACTACCTAACTACCCGTCGTTAATACTACTACTCGGCCGCCCCTCAAACTTATTGTAACGTGGCATTATTGTACATATCCCCAAAAAAATATTCTACGATTTTAAAGATTATACATCTATATATATAACCTTGTATAGGCATCTCTTCTATTATAAAAAATTGTATAGCTCCCATCTATCCTTATTGCAATCTGATTGCTTTGAAGAGATGAAGAGAAATATGCAATCTTGTATATGCATCTCTTCTGTTATAAAAAAAAGTATAGCTCCTATCTATCCTTAAAGAGGACATTGGAATCTGATTGCTTTGAAGAGATGAAGAGAAAAGGTTAAATATATACAATTAGCTTAGATCTGATAAGGATTGGAACTGAATGTTTTTCTTTGAAAAGTTCCAGTTAAACATTATTATTTTGATTGCTTTGAAGAGATGAAGAGAAAAGGTTAAATATATGCAATTAGCTTAGATCTGATAGGTATTAGAACTGAATGTTTTTGTATTAGATCTGATAAGGGATTAGGCCAGATTTCAGATGTTGATGTCAACATGTTTTATAGTTAAAGATTGACCCATTTCACATATTTATGCATATGTACTTTAAAGTTTGCCTAATTTCATATATTGAAGATAATATTTATATATTGTCTTAAAAATTTACTGCAATAGATGGTAATAAGTAAATAGTAATACTAATTTTTCAGATTTGAGTAACTGTTCAATAGAATTTCTATAGCACCTTATAATAATTAGTATTTTATTTTTTTTGTTGGAGGGTTTTGAAACTTCTTTGGCTAAGAGCTAAGGACTAAGGGGTATTCACTCTGCCAAAGTTGCCTAGGGCATGATCCTGACATCGTCCCTTATGATGTGAAGGCCCTGCCAAGAGCCCATTGACATTTCTACTCCTTTGAAACATGACTCCAAGGTTGAGACTCTTCTATTTTTCTTTTTCTTAGAACCACCAAAGTTCAAAACCCTATAAACTTACACCTAAAAAAATTCTACATTTCTCACATCATGAGGCCTAAGCTCTGCTGTAGAGGCAAAAAAATAATACTAATAATTCAGTTATAACACACTACTCACATACTCTTGTATTCTGATTTTGTTTTCTTAGCTTTATAATGAAATAATGATGATAGTGATGGAAATGTAAGATTTAATCTTAATATTATACTAACAATCTGTATATACTGAAATTATGGAGGTCTGATGTTAAATTCATATCTGTGCACTCCATTTGCAGAATACTACGAGAAGAGCTTGATGGATCCCACAAACGTGCCCCCCATTTGTTCGGGCCGAAAAAATTCAGCCTACCGAGGAATTTTGAAGTGTGTTAATTCATATATTTTCTTTCGCGTTCATATATATAATAAAGGTCTAGTTTTAAGTTAACATTATGTGGGACTCAATGCAGGAATAGATGGACATAGAGATATGAAGTCTAATTTTGTGACAAAACTGGAGAGACTTAGAAACGCAAGGGTAAATTAGGTTAGTTTTATGAATTTATTATGTAATTTTATGAATTGAACATCTTTCTTTTTACAGGCCAAAATGGGCTCTAGTACCCATCAAAATCCGGTATGTTCAGAAAGTTGTTTTTGTAGGTTCAATGCTTTGAAACAAAGTCTCTGAGATTTCTTTGATGGTCTTCTTTTAAGGATGTCTAAGAATTTCATAACCAAGTGTTATGTATAGAAACAAGGTCTCAAATATATTATTTTTTATTGTCTTTATTTAAGGTTTGTAAGTTCTTTTTTAATAGTAGCTATTGAACGAATAGGTTTATTTTCGTTTGGATACTCATTAGAGTAATTAACTGCCTTATTGTGATCCCTGAAATTTGGATAATAACTGGATCCTACAGTATATCTCGGTAAGCAGATACTTCTATTGGTTTGTTATACATGTATTAAGTGATTGGAATTTATAGTTTCTTTGGAGTTGTAGATTTATAGTTGAACTGTTTATTGATGCAATGTAGGACGAATAGGTTTATTTTCGTTTGGATACTAATTAGTGTAATTAACTGCCTTATTGTGATCCCTGAAATTTGGATAATAACTGGATCCTACAGTATATCTCGGTAAGCAGATACTTCTATTGGTTTGTTATACATGTATTAAGTGATTGGAATTTATAGTTTCTTTGGAGTTGTAGATTTATAGTTGAACTGTTTATTGATGTAATGTAGGCAGCTTTGATAATGAAGTGAAAGCGGCCAGAGCTTATGATTTGGCAGCTCTCAAGTATTGGGGTCCATCAGCTGCAACAAACTTTCCAGTATAACTTTATATAGAGTTTCATAGCTATTCTAGAACTCGTTGTGTGTCTACCTTAGAAATGTTTGTTTTACAAATGCCTTTGGCGATCATTCTATTTTCTGAGATTCTACTTCCTCCCTCATAAAATGCTTAGTTTTCTATTGTATAACATTTGGTTTTCCCATATCAAATGCAGGTTAAATACTATGAGAGAGAGTTCGAAGACATGAAAAAATGGTCGAGGCAAGAATACGTTCTTTTTATAAGGAGGTATTTGGGTTTCCTATCCTATATGCATCCATAGAGGTTACACATATATGCAGGGGCTGTGTAGGTGGATAATGGTTTCAGTATCATAATTGTTTATATTTTTTGGGGGAGTAGGAGGTTCTGTTTATCATTCAATTTTGAAATAAAATTTATAATAGATCACAAACAAGGTATATCTTGACCTATGCCAGTGTTTAATTCTTAATTAAAATTTATTGAATTTATAATTAGACACTCGTCTTAATTTTGCGTGGATAGTACTAGCTTTTCATTTTGCGGGGATAGTACCAGCTTTTCTAGCAAATCAGTCTACCGAGGAGTGACAAGGTTTTGATTTAATTTAAATAAACTTATAGTCTTATCTTAAACCTTAGTATGTAAAGGTGAAATTAATTTTTATTTCACTGAGATAAGTTGATGGATAGAATAGCTAGCATTGAAATAATGGATGCTTGGCGAGGAATTTGGAGCTCTATATTTAGGAGTTTCTATTTATAGTTGCTGCGCTCATGCATGGTAAAGAAGAAAAAAAAAACAATCATATTTTTTAATGCCAAACTGCTGTTGTGTATCACTGAATTTTGTAGATCCTCCTCTGTTGTCTTTAGAACCCATGTAATCTCTATAAAGAGATGTCTTGCAACTATTGTCTAATCAATAAAGTCAAAAGTAATACACAGACAGTCCTACAGTCAATACAAAAATTGTAAATTTTCTGCCTATGTTACAGTTTTGGTGTGGCGTTTAATTTTTTGTTGGCTGTTTACTTATGCTGTGTAATATTCATATTCAATACTATATGCTGTAAGTGGTATTTTTTCTGCTTATATACTTGTTTACACTTGGAGAGTGCTGTTCTAAAATCTCAAAACTTGACAGGAACAATAAATATGGAAGGTGGCAAGCTAGGATTGGGAGAGTTTCAGGGAAGAAGGATTTGTATCTCGGAACATTCGGTGAGTACACCACTCTCAGTTTGTAGTATAATGTTTCCAATAAATGAAGTGCATTGAGCTATACATCGCTAGAAATGCATCCAATAATCAAACGAGATTGAATGGCTAATGATTCTCATTGAATTCACAGACACAGAGGAAGAGGCAGCTGAAGCTTATGACGTTGCTGCCATCAAATTCAAAGGAATTAATGTCCTTACAAAGTTTGATATAAGCAGACATGATGTTGAAACTATTATGAGCAGCGCACTACCATAAGAGTGAGACAAAAGCTCACTAGTACTGCAGTACAAGATGGGGAAAGCGGTGAACGCATTGCGAATGATGCAGAAGCAGCACAGACTGAGAATGATGCAAATGAAACTATCATCGCTAGTAGTAGAACAGATAGTTCACTGCCAGACACAATTGACCATTCTACTGCTGTTGCTACATCATCCAATGATGCTCATGAACAGCCTGTTATAGGTTCTCCATTAATGGTATCCAATCAGAAACTGTACTCTGCAACACACCCATTTATGTCAATAACCAACAAAAATGTTTGTCTATACAATCTAACAGGTTTGGAACCTACAGCCATCGCTGAGCATGGAATCTCCCATTACTAGTCCATGAGTAGGTGCCATAGCTTTTGAGATCCATGCTCATCAATGGCTGAAGGTTCTAAACCCATCATATTGTATAGAAAAATGTTGTTTTTGGTTGTTAGCATAAATGGGGGTGTTCCAGGGTGGAGTTTTTGATTGGTTACCATTAATGGAGAACCTATAACAGGTGGTTAATGAGCAGCATTGTATGATGTAGCAGCAGCACTAGAATTGCCAACTGTGCCTGTCAGTGAACACTCTGTGCTACGCCTACCACTAGCGACGATAGTTTCGTTTACACCATTCTCTGTCTGAGCTTCTTCTAAACCTTTCCGAAGCTTTGTAGTGTGCACATTCCACATCTTGTACTGCAATACTAGTGAGTTTTTGTTTCCCTCCTATGGGTAGTGTTCTGTTCATAATGGTTTTCACATCATTTTGCTTATGTCAAAGTTTGTAATGGCTTTATGATTTTTGGTGAAAACTAATGCTGGAGCTTAGTTGAACATTCAGTTCTACCACCAATGAATGTCTTGCATAGATTTAGTTATTTAGAATCTTTAGATTGCATGTTGCATGTTGTTTTTTTGACCCATGCGATTCCTTAATATAGAACAGTTTTAGTCAAGCAATTTAGACAGTTAGTTTTGACCTTTGACAGAAGTTAATAAACTTGTTTTTCACCGCCATATCCAGCGCAGGAATAAAGCATGTAATCTGCATGCTTAGTTTATAGTTTTTTACCAGTCTACTTTTAGTTCCAGTGAATGGTTTAGGGGCTGCGTCCTCTTTTTATACAGTGTTTGTAAAAGCTGTTATTTACACATCAGTCAATTCCAATGATATAAAGAAACAATCGCCAAGTTAAATTGTTGTATATACGCCGCTGATCTTATGTCACAGTGAGGAAAGCACAGATCTGTGAAGTGAGCCGTCAACCAAATAAGGAGTTTCCTGAATTTGTAAAGTCTAGCTAAAATGTTAAAGTTAAAGCCGCTGAATCTACAGTAGAGTTTATTTCAGCCGCCAGTCAAGCAGATTGTGGAGACACCAGTTTAAAAGAGATTGCTGAATAAAAGGTAAAATCGTGGAAGTTTGATTTGTTTGCAGCCGCGCACAGCCAAGGAGGACGCTGTTGAAGTTATTTCAAGTCCCAGATCTGAGTAATTTGCTGTAATAGAAAACAAAATAAGGGTTTGTAAAATGCAGCGTATGAAGAAGGCCGCCAAAAGTTAAAAGGCATCAAGGGTTCAAGATGTTGTAGCCGTAAAGGATTGACGAGACAAATAAATCAAAAACGGATTTGGAGGTGCTGTTGTTAAGAGTTTATTTGTCAAAATAGATCGACCCAGGTTTAAAAACCGTAGTGGAATGAAGTCGCCAAGTTTATGCTAAACCGTTGTTGCAAAGGAGCCCGCCCTAAGGAAGCCATTTGATCGGAAGAATTAAAAGAAGACCGCAGTCCAAAAGCTACAGGATCCAAAGATACTGGGCTTGCAGAACTCAAAGTCACAGTTAGTTTCAAAGAAATTGAAGAAGGCAGATCGTAGAAAAGAGGTTGTCGAAATGGCAATATCGTTGTAGCAACAGTAAGGTGCAGCAGCACACGTTGACATGAAAGACATTAAGGAGAAAGTTTCAAAAATGAAGATGTTGAAACATTTAAGGTCGAAATTAAGGGAGAGTGTTGGATGTAATTAATTTCTCCCACCAAATCACAAGATCAGTCAGGAACATTTATATAAGAAGTTTTTTCTATAATCAATGTCAAAATAACATTTAATGTAGAAACTTCCCAGGACTGAGTGTTTTGAACATGTGTTTTGAATGTTGATTTCCAAAAAGTTCTCAGACTTCTATAAATAGAAGCAACATATAATAGTTTATTTATCAAGCAATTTCTCTCACCATGCAATTCATATTAGAGATGTTTGGTTAATTTCTGTGTATCTTTATTTTTGATATTTTGTGTTTGTACATATGTCGCACCTCCTACACCCCAATCCTCGCATGCCACCTTCCATTACGATTGTGCCTGCCAAGTTATATCATCGGGATTGTAGAGCCACATTATGTCAATCCTGCCATTTATATCCATCAACTTATCGCAGTGAAATATAAATTAATTTTACCTTTACATACTAATCTTTAAGGTAAGACTATAAGTTTGAATGATACAAGTAAATTAAATCCAAACCTTGTCACTCCTCGGTAGAGTGATTTGCCCCTAGAAAAGCCAGCACTACCCCTGCAAAATTAACACCTATTAAGGGCTGTAGGAGTGTGTAAATATAAATTCGATAAAATCTTAATTAAGAAATAAATCTTTGTTTCAAAATTAACCTCTATGGATGCATATATGGTAGGCAACGCAAATACCTCTTTATAAATTGAACATATTCTTGCCATGACATGCTTTTCATGTCTTTTAACTCTCTCTCGTAGTTTTTAACCTGCATTTGATATAGAAACACATGTTTATCTTTTCTCTGCATCTCATAAAGCAATCCATATGCATCGTCCTTTTAAGTATATATTAGGGTTACAATTTTTTTATCATGCGGAGAGGCGTTATACAGCTGTATTAAGGGAATGGCATTATACAATGGCATCATTAAGGGATGACTATGACGGTATACATAAAAATGACCGATATATATATATATATATATATATATATATATATATATATATATATATATATATATATATATATATATATATATATATATAATTACAAAACTTTATATAGCCATATAAATTTAAAAAATAGACATCATTAAAAATGACCCATATATTTAATTTCTTAAAAAAATATATTTATGATAATTTTTGGCCAACATATGTTTAATTTCATAAAATATAAAAAAATGGTGGACATATATTTAGTTTCTTAAATATTAAAATTATTTATTATTATTCTAGGTCCAAAGATATCCTTCTTGACGGCCTATTTTTAAATACTTTATTCTTAAATAAGTTATATTTGTGGTATACGAAAGGGTGGAGGGAGCCCTCGATAAAAAGTGAGTGTGAAGTAGGAATGATAGCAAGTTAAGCATGTGTACAGTGAATGGATTGTATAGATCATATTATGAAGGATGGATATTTGGCAGATTATAGGCCTGCTCTATTTGATACATATCATTTGTCTTACTGGATTACAGGCTTTCTATTTGATGCACGTCATTTGTCTTGGTGTTGCGTATATTTGGGTGGAGTTATGGTTAACAGAGGTTGCGATAAAGGTAAATAGGTTGTGTCACCATCTAGACATTGGAAGAAAAGGGTTTCGAGTGAGGAGGCTATCGTCATTTTCATTGTTTTCATTGATGAGGACATTGTGCCTTCAAATAATATTTTATAAATATATTTTGATATTAATTTCTATTATAACAAAGTATTGACTAAGAGAGTGCTAATATCAAAATCAAAGTAAAGAGATTATCAAAAAAGCATGTACATATAGGTGGGGAGGTTGAGTCCACTCCAACACTCCACTAGTGGTAGTAGGTTGACTCAATCAACCTAGGACACCTATTGAATACACCTAAGTAGGCTTACAACATGTATATTTTACCCATGTGCATTGAAATGCAAGCAAGGTAATATTTACACTAACACCCCTCTTAAGCATAGCTTAGGTGGGCACAAAATAAAAATAAGTCCCAAAAACTAGTCTTGATCAGGTACCCATGTACAATGTAATCTCTCATGAAGTGGAGAAAGGTAAAAATCCTGTGGGAAAAACCTACCCTCCAAAAGAGAGAAAAGATGTATGAAAGTTATACAAGTGAAGAAGTACACTTCCTTCACCAACTATAATAAATGTTCCCCCATAGGAGAGAAATTGTTAGTAGGTCTATGAGACCCCCCATAATGTGGTATCATAGCTTGTCTAAGCTCATTTGCTGGTTCCTTTGGAGGCAAAGGCATATTCTTTCTGGCTCAAGGTTGAACTATAGAATGATTTTGTGCAGCAGTAGAAGGTGACCAAATTAAAGGATGAGGATAGGGAAATTAGATCTGCAACCTTGTTTTGGAAGTACGATGACTGACACCGGTTAACACAACAAAATTTATGCTTTGATAGTTGAGAAAGCTCCCTTATTTTTGGTATTTATCTTGGAAACCTCTATTTGGAGGTGTAGAAAATCTCCACCCTTCAACTCATCCATGCCCTTGTGTGCCCTTGGCTCAGTCCTTGGTTTCCTGGCATGTTCTGCCTAGGCCGGGACTATGTGGCTCACCTCGCTTCACTCTAAGCACCAGCATTTAGATTCTCCAAATTATGGAGCTTGCTCCAAGTTGTAGATCGTGGCTTCACATACCTTGCTCGGTAGCTTCTCATACCCTGCTTGGAAGAAAGAGGCACATACGCTGCTTGGTAGAAAGAGGTGCTGAAAGGGAGGTAGAGTGTGAGTGAACAAGTGTTTCTAAGGGGCGTGGAGAGATACCCTAAAATCTTGGTTGCCCCTGCACCTCACCTAGCTATCATTTCCCTACATCCTTTGCTTCCCTTTCCCTATTTTGGGGTTTCCTTTGCTTTCTTGAGGCTGCAAATACTCATCTATAAGTTACAAATACTCTGTTGAGGGTGCACCAAGGTTTGGACACTTTTACAAGAAATTTTTTATGAGAAATGTATTAAAATAGGCAATTTTTACAAGAAATTTTTTTATAGCATAACCTTTGATTGGTAACTCAAAATTGAGTGTTGATTTTTTAAAAAGTTAATATTTTCACATTTCCCATCTATTAGACCTTGTTGTATTCTAAAACACACTAACTTATAAGGTGCCAAAATTGGGGGAATCACTTGATACTAAATCAGGGGGTGTATAGATTGTGTCAGGGGCACTTCCTTTGAGTCATGTCCAAAATACATCCATTGAGTCATGCCAAGACCACTTGATTCGTGTCTAGAACACTTCCACACTTCTTTACACATTTTTAGTTACCTGGTATCAATCAATCTTTGAAGCCGCCAAACATCAATAATTTGTACAGAGAAGCATCTCCAACAATGTGTCAGAACCTACATTTTTGTACCTTTTATGACCAAGGTTTCATTTATGTTAGGATTGTAAAACCCTAGAAAAGCCCCTAAAAGCCTTAAACCTTAATACAGTAGTTTTTATTTATTATACATTATAATCCTTCATTGACTGGTTGTTAGCAGTTCTCAGTGACTTAAGTTAAAACTTAAGTATGTTTTATCATCTAAGTCATCGGCACCTTCACTAGGTTGTCGACAACATGCCTATTTAAAAACAACTGTCACATGTCCACCAAATATCTTTTAAGTTATGCTTTGTCGGCAGTCCATGTCGCTATCTCTTCCTTTTCTTTGGAGTCTCTTCCTTCACGGAGCCTCATTTTGGGTCTCTATGAGACTGCGAAGTGTCTTTGTTAGCTAATGTGTCATATCTGTTCCATGGTAAAAGGTATTTCATGGAATCCTAGCTCTCCACTGGAGCTCTTAAACAGGCTTCGCCAGAGAGTGAAGCTAGCATGGCAGTTCCAATGAATCAACTATGCTTTGTGGGGATTCCTTCCTTAGATGAGTCTGATCAAAGACTTTAGCAAGATCACAAAGAAGGTGATGTTGACTAATATGTCCACAGTGTCCATAGTAGTAGTGTGTTTCGTAGGAACTAACAACTTCATTTAGACTTCAAATAACTCAAAGTGAAACAAAGAGGATGCCACCATGTCAAAAGGACTCCAAGTCATAAAAGGGTTTTTTGATCTTTGCTTGAGGAAATTCAAACTCTAGTGAGAAATGTTGATTAAGTAAGATCTACACACAATTTTAAAATTCAAGAACGACTATCTTCTTCTCACCGCCCCTGCACACTAAACATTAATGGCGCCCTAAGTGGTTTAAAGCCAAATTTTGTAGTCATTTCGCATAATTGAGAATGTGAATTAGAATTCTAAGCTTTACAATTGCATCCAAGATAAAAAATTTCAATTTATTGCATCAAGCAAGGTGTTACTCAACCAACAAGAAGTCACAAGCCACTATTGAAACATGTAAGTGCCCTTCATCTTTTCAACTGTGCTAGGGTTCTTTTCTTGTGAATTGAGCATATGTTTGATAATTATTAGTTGTTAGTACCCTGGTCTGTTTGAAAACTTGCATAAGATATATTCAAGTAAGAACATAGTCATAGGGCTATCTTGAGAAAACCTAGAAACCATAAACTTAAAACCCAAGTGTAATCAGATTGGCTAGTTCATCACAAAAAGCCATGAAAATGACAAGAAGAAAGAGGGATAGAGAGTTTAATGATAATATTCTTTCTCAATTTCTTAGATCCTTTAAAAGACCTCACCACCAATACGGCACACGCATACAAATAGATAGGATCACCAATGTTCATGAAGCCTGCAAGGATGCTATTCTCCCAATGCATGGGTATGTGTTGTTCAAGTACCATTTCAGGAAGTGCCTGAGGAAAATTCCAATGAGAAACCCTTGGAGGCTAGGGATATCTAGGTTGGTGGTCCCAAATGTCTTCATCAATGTAGATCTAGTACAAGCACTAGCTAGAAGCTATGTCCTAGAGAAGAAAATCATCTACATGGACAATGAAGAGGAACTAGTTAAACTAGACATGGCATATATTTATGTGGCACTCATGTTAGACACCAACCTTCAAATTCCACTAGATATGGGAGCCCTACTTAGGGAATATCATAGACTAAAGAGTGATTATAGTGTAAAGTGGCTCCCTGCTCACATGCCTAAGATCAATGACAAATTGCAGAGATTCTCAAGTTCTAGCAAGGAACCCTTCATTTATGACTTCTTTGAAGAGTACTTCAAGATGACATACTTTGTTGTGTGCCAAGTCCTAGGAATAGATGCTAGTGTCTTCATACCCATCATTGCTATGGTTTTGACTGCTAAAATTCAAAGTTGTGATGATAATAGGTCGTTTGACTATGCATTATTTTTGGAGGAGAAGATCAACAAGGCCCTTGCAGATGTGAAAGGGGATAATTCTAGAGTCCACTTTAGGTGGCATTCTTTATTGTGTCACTTCTTGTTAAACAAAGGAATTGTAGTGTGGAAGCCTCCAATAAGAATTCGGAGAGTGAACAACCAAGGTAGAGTACTACCAGTACAAGAATGGACTTATATTTGGGATAGTCACTGCCCCCAATCAAGCTATATTTTGTTTGAAGAATTCTTTGTCAAGGTAGTCTTCAAAGCACTTGGTTGCTCATCACAATGGAGATTATCAGAGAGAGTTCTTAAGTTCTTGAGGCCAAAGGACATGTGCCCTAATTTGGGAACTGGTTGAATAATTGGGGTAATTTTGATACATCTTTTCAAATGTTACCATTATCAGAGTGTATGGATTTGAATGTGTGCCTTATCTTTTTCCTAGATTGGTCCCTAATAGAGTTGGCATTCTTAGAGATCATGTGACACAGGTAGATGAATGAGTCTAATAAGACTCAATTCATGAACTAGAAGAAAGCCTCCTTCCTTCTAGGAACCATTTCCTTTTCTAACTTTTAGGTCACATCAAAAGAAAGATTGGTGTTGCTAGTCATAAAGTTGGAGCATTACAAGCTACCAAAGAGTGCATCAAAGGAGGTGTGATCCAGAGGGATTTATCAATAAATCTAGGTTAGATAAGGATTTTATAGCCTATGAGCATGAATTTTACCCTCTAAAGGATGTAATGAGAAACTGTGCTACTGAAAAGTAAGGCGAGAGAAGAATGGAATAATGGGACATGATCTAGAAGGAAGAGAAAATAAGACATGAAGCTAATCATTCATATAAAGGATCTCTCATTGAAATTGAAGACCTTGTTGAAAGAGTTAGGGTTATGCTACAAAATGCAGATAAATTATTCTCTAACGTACCTATGGTGCCAAAGAAAATACATTCCCCTCCAGAATCAGTTCCTTCTTCATCAAGATAGACATCAACCTCTGAAAATCCCAGAGCTATCACTCCACTACACCAAGTCTCTCCATAACCTTCCCATACTCCAAGTTTTTCAGTGGATGACGGCGAGACTCAAGGCTCACCATATGTGATGGAGATAATGCAACATCCTATGATTGAAGTAGGAGAGCCTCCTTAAGAGAGGATGGTTATCAGTTTTGAGGCTACAAATGAAATGTTTGATGATGTTAGAACAATAGCAAGAAGCAAATTCATGGATGATAATTCTTGTATTCATTCTAAGGAGTTCAAAGATTTTGTCCTAAGAATAAATGGGCAAGAACTACGTAAGCAAGTGAAGAAGATAACTCTTGAGAATAAGGAAAAAGTTATAGAAATTTTTTGGAAGAATGTGCATGAAGAAATGGCTGGGATGACCCCAAAAAAGGGAAGAGAAATCCTCAGAAATAGTGGCTTCATGTTATTACCAGGGTGGGATATATCATCTTCCATTGCATTTGATACAATAAGAAAGCATGAAGGCATTGACTTGAATATAACATAGGAGGATGAAAATCAGGTGTACTTTGGTTCTTCCTTTGATCTAGACACAAATGCCTTAGCTGGGTGAAAGCACAAAGTTATGTCACACTTTTATAAAGGAATCACCCAACACAAGCAAAAAGTTTCAACTTCAACTTCATAGAAGTGGCTTTTGTGTTTTGAATTACAAAATGATGTAAACTAATGAAATGTAGATCTCTTGATGAATTTTATGCTTGTAATTTTTCAAAAATTTCAAAAAATTATTTTGACAATTTTTTATAATTTTAAGAGCAAATTTTGAATTGCTGAAGATTTTAGGAAAAAGTGACTTTGAGTCCACGTCACAAAAAAAAAGAGCAAACAATCTTATTTTTCCCTAATTTTTTTTTCCCAAATAGATGAGTTCAATATCTAGTGCATGGAGAAAAAAAATCAGTTTTCAATGTATATTTTCTTCGTAATATCATTTTAAAGTCAAACTTTATAGAATCTGATAGTTTTCATTCCACGTCAACTTTTGTATAATTTTTTTGATCATTTTCACAAAACCAATTAACAACCTACTTGCAATAATTAAATATATATATATTAAAAATAATCAAAATCTTTTAAAAAAATCATATTGGGATTCTAGACTCAGAGCTCTACAAAAGGGTATTTTTTTATTTTTGAAATAATCTATTTTGATTGAAGAAATATTCAGTTTAAGTTGAGAATTTTAGAAAATCGTAGAAAATGAGGAGGTGGCTACCAAGTGGGATGCCACATAGACAATTTCGAACGAGTCTAACTCGCTCAAGTTTGACTCACCTGGATCAAAGTCAGGCGAGATTGACTCGCCCAAAATCATATAATTCCAGTGCCCACCACTGTTGGCAGTTTTTTTTTTGTTGTTGTTGTTTTAAAATAAAAACACACACACACATATATATAGAGGCTAAAAATTATTTTTATAAATTCAAGCATTTGGAGAAACCACACAAAAGTAGTTTTTTGGCAAGAGAGGCTACAAATTTTTAGGTAAGTAACATGATTCCCAACTTATTTACTCATTTTACCATGTAGAAATTGAATTTCATGAGTTATTTATTATGATTTATATGTGTGTAGGTGAATCAAAACAAGCAATTTGTGATGGGGAATAAAAGAACTAGATCAAGGTTGTATGACCGAAAAAGAGATGAAAAAACCCTAGGAACATCTAGTCAAGAACAACCCATTTAAATTATTAATGAACAAATTGAAGGGCATGTTAATGAACAAGTACAAGATGAAATTGGTAGTAGTGATAGAAATTTTTTGCATGGAATGAAAAATCTTATAGAGATGGATGAGGATGTTCTTTTGAAAATTATTTCACCTGAACATATGTTACCTGAAAGTACAATAAAATTGAACTCTAAAATAATTTGGGATGAATTTTTTGAAAATAAATTATTAATTAGAAGAGCACAATTATGTGCAAAGTTATTTAGGCAAAAAGAAATGACCCCTGTTTTGGAGTTGTTAGGAGTTGATAAAAAGAAAAAATCTTCAAATTTAGTAAATCAAACAGTAATTGAAAACTTGCAAATGGCATTGGATTGTGTTCAAACAAAGAGTTGAAGTTTTGATTTAAGTGTTGCACGTAGAGCATTGATGATTGTAATTTATAGTAAGAAATTTTCACATAGAAGACAAGTCAAAGCAATTGCCCAATTTGTATATGTATCTAGGAGAACTTTTCAAAAATATATCAAGAAGAGAAATAGATTAGATAAAAACGTTAAAAATAATTGGGTAAATATTTGTCGAGTCCCTCAGAGAGATAGAATTTTAGAAGATGTAAAATAAAAAGTAATTGGATATTGGATCGAGCACTCCTATGTTTCTTCCAATAGAAGGGACACTATACAAATAAAAGACAAAGATGGTAAAAAAATGTCTCATCCAAAGCATTTTATAGATACAACACAAAGTGAATTTTTTGAAGCATTCAAGCAAGAATTTTCACAGGTGAAGATTTCTCAAAGGATGTTTGAGAATTTACGACCATGTTTTGTACATATAATAAAGTACGTGAAAATTGTTGCTGTCGAAATCATGTTGAATTTCATCTACACCTACAGTCATATAAAAACTTATGGAAATAGTTAATCCAAATGTAGCCATCCTTGGAAGTACAACACAATTTGTGAAATCTATCTTATGTGAAAAATCAGAAGATTCAGATGAATTCAATGTACAGTGTATAGGAAATATATGTGTAGATTGTGGAAATTTGACGAAAGTTTTACCATTTGAGAATATTGATCATTCAATGTCATTTGTTTGGAAGAGATTTGAATATGAGAAATACTCAATAAAGTCAGGAGCTGAATCCAAAAAAAAAAATTTGAGAGAGAGTGAATTGCCCTGTAATGAGTTTATGAACAAATTTTGTAACATTCTATACCTACATATCTGACATTGTCATGATACAAGATGGCATGCTAAAAAATTTCGTGACTCAAAGAATTGTTTTCCATCAGGTTGTATTCTGTCTATTGTAGATTTTTTTGAAAATTATACATTTAGTCCTCAAACTAAGATTCAAAGTCAATATTATCATTCAGAGCAAGTCACAATCTTTGTACAAGTTTGCTATAGACATGCCAAGTTATTTGTAGATGAGGTAGAGAGTACTGAAGATGAACAAATTATCATCAAGGAGGTTCACTTTTATATTAGTGATGATACGGGTCATGATAGAAGCTATGTAGCACATTGCTTTCGAATGTTTTTTGAAGATTTGAGACAATGTGCCATTACTGCATTACAACACTGGATTTGGTCTTATAGATGTGCTGGTAAGTGTTGATTTTATTATTATTTTCTAATTTTTAGTTTTTAATTTAAAAATTTATAAAAATTTAAGACTTGAATTTTTAACTAATTTTTGGTTTTTAAATCATTATTTATATATAACTATTTATACAGGACAATTTAAGTCTACAAAAACATTTAATTGGTTAACACAATAAAAAGCTAGATCTGGCATAAAGTTTTTGTAGAATTTTTTTGAGAGTGGACATGGAAAAGGAGAGCATGATGCAGCAGGAGCATGGGTAAAGCATGCACTTCACCAATATGAACTTGCAGTTAATGTACTAGATACAAAATTTACAAAATTTAAATTTGTTGAATACTTCTACAATGATTTATGTAATTGATCTACATGTATTGTGATAGTTGGATGTAGATGTGAATTTTTTTAAATTCTTACCTCTTACCTGGGCACTTCACCAATATGAAATTGTAGGTAACACCATACAAAATGCAAATCAAATTGTTGAATGGTGCAAAACCCATTTTGCTGCCCATGACTCAATATACAACAAATGCTATTTTTGGGAAGTTAAAGGTATGTTAATTGAATTTATGTTATTTAAAAACTTTAATATTTAAATTTAAGTACACATGTGATATAATTGAATTTTAGTTTTAATTGAGATGTTCAAGAATTTGTTCATATGTGCAGATATTGATCGACTGAATCCATATAATTGTTAAGCAATTAATTGTGTTAGAAGTTCACATCAAGTCATGACTACATGACATAGCAAGCCTCTTGTTATTCAAGTGAGAGAAATCATGTTTTTGTGTTGATTGCATTGAGAACAATGCAAATATTTTACAATGTCCAAATGTAAGGGATGGATTTGTTTCACAATGGGAAATGAAACAAATAGTATCAATGCCTAATTTTTAAGATAGTGACATTGTAGATGTATATGATCCTATATATTTAGTTGATTATGAATGTGTGTCAGATTTAATTGTTATAGGTAAGTTACAGAATTGATTTATATTCTAGATTTTAATTTTTGAACATTTGATTTACATTGTTCAACTCAAATGTACAAACAAGTTTACTTGTGGCATGTACAGGAGATATTTTGCTGTGGTTGCAGATCATGACAATATAGAAGGTGTAGATTACTATTTACTAAGATGCACACAAGCAAAATCAAAATTGTTAGAATTAATGATAGATAGTGATCGACAATCATATCCCATTGGATCAGTTGTGGTTAAAGGCACGTATCATCAACAAGTAAAAATAGATAAAAATGGTATTATATTTATTCATTATATGCCAGGACAAAAGGTTCTATACTACAGTCACTTAGTTATAGCAACAAGATTAAGTTTGGAAATGTTACAAAAAAGAGGACGTGGCCAACAAAAGTGGAGGTTGTCTATTGAAGATCATGAAAAGATTTTAGAGATAATAAAAGATAGAGAAGATCTAGATTATATGTACCAAGAGCTCTAACTACATTATTGAAGAGCGAGTTGAACCAATAGATGCATGGTATGAAGGTATATGCACTTGAATTATCTATTGATATATTGATTTTTTTAAAAATCTACATGATTCTTGATAGTTCTTTCCTTTCAAATTTTAATTTCAATGGTTCTTAGTTCAAATTTTATTATAATCAAACATGATCAAGCTACAAACTAGCTATACATTTATTTACATAGATTTTTGTTTTTTCAATTATGTAGGTCTATGCCTATAAGGATTTCAAGTTATAAAACTGAAGTTTATGTTGTGCAGGTATGATCTCTAAACTATACATAGATAGTCTTAGATATCTTATGTGTCTAGAGGTGTCTTAGGTCTTACAGTTTCTTAGGCGTTTTAGGTCTTAGGTGTCTAGGTATCTTAAATGTGTCTTAAATATGTCTTCTAAACCTATCTTAGGTCTTACATGTCTTAGATATATGTCTTAGGTGTCTTAAAGGTAGATTAGGTATCTTAGACCTTTCTTAGGTGTTTTAAGTGTCTTAGGTGTCTAGGTGTCTTAAATGTGTCAAGTAGATATGTCAAGTAAGTGTCTTAGAGGTCTTAGGTGTCTTACTGTATATGTCTCAAGTTTCTTAGGTGTCTTAGATATGTCTTAATTCTTAGGTGTTTTAGAGGTGTATAGGTGTCTTATAGGTCTTAGGTTTCTTAGGTGTTTTAAGACTTAGGGGTCTAGGTGTCTTAAATGTGTCTTAGAGGTGTAAAGGTGTCTTATTGTATGTGTTAAGTGTCTTAAGGGTCTTAGGTGTCTTAATGTATGTCTTAAGTGTCTTAAAGGTGTCTTCTAGGTCTTAGGTTTTAGGTTTTAGCTGTTTTAGGTCTTAGATGTCTTAGGTCTTAGGTGAGGCCACTAAGCTTCCACCTTCATGTGGTTGGCCTTGTCAATACAGAATAAATATTTCTCGAAGCTAAGGGAAGCTCTTTTTTTGTATCCTTTTCATGTAGGGGTCTTGAAGATTTTGTGAGATTGGAAAAGATGAGCAGAAGCTTGGGGATTCCTGTGAAGTTGCAGCATGAAGTGGAATGTCATGTTCTGATGGTGGAGCTCAAGAGCAGTGATCTTTATAGAGGCAACATGATTGAATGTGAAGATATCTTGAATTGTGAGCTTGAGGTTATTAGTTACACCACCAAGGTATGTATGTGGCTATATGCACATTCATTACTTCTTTTTCTTGTTCCTTATTATTTTCCTTAAATGACTTTATTTTACACTTTTTAACTTTTCTTTTCTTAGACTTTAAATTTAACTATGGGATTGTTTAGGGCTTATGTAATTATGTACCTTCCATAACTTTTACATACAAATAGTATAAGCCCTCAGTCATATCCATTAAAACCCTAGCAAAACAAAATAAAACAAAGAACCCAATTTCAAGATAAGTGAAAGAAATAATGTGAGGGGTTGTGAAGAAAAGAAGGCCATAACAAAGAAAATTTTGAAGGAACCTCAATTAGTACATTAGGGTTTATTGAGGATTTTAGATTTTGTGAGGTTGGAAAAAGATGAGCAGAAGTTTGGGGATTCTGATGAAGCTATTGCACAAAGCGGTAGGTCACATTGTGATGGTTGAGCTAAAGAGTGGTGAGCTTTACAGAGGCAACATGATTGAATGTGAAGATAACTAGAATTGCCAGCTTGAGGGTATTACTTACAATGCCAAGGTATGTATGTGGATGTATGCACATTCATTACTTCTTTTTTCTTGTTCCTTATTCTTTGCCTTAAATGACTTTCTTTTACCCATTTTCCTTTTCTTTTACCCATTAGTAATATTTGCACTGTGAGTGGTTGTCAAATGTAAGATTTGGTCAAGTGGTTGAAGTATAGGCGAGCAAACTTTTGAGAACAACTTTGTATTTTTTTCATAAGAATAATATCTTCACCCTTCCACTTAGATGCCATGACCCAATGATTTGTACATTTAAGCATGTAACATGGGGACTTGGACACCGGTCGCCATTATGAAAAGCCCCACTGATTTGCACTTCATCTCATGTCAAACAATGACGACCCTATTAGAAGCTTTCTTTTGGCTTATATAATTAGTTATTTGTTTATTTCTTTTGGGTTTCATTTCAAAATGCAGTGCATATTATCAGAGATAGTGTCACCTCTTGCCCTGATATAGTCAACTCATGTTCTGGATATTCTTTGCACATTTTTCATAGATAATGCAAGGTTGTTATTGATTCTTCCATCTGTTGGAAATAAAAAAATTGTGATTTAGTATTTTCCTAGTGTTCTTTTCCATGGAAATTATGCTATGGCTTATAAGTAGTAGGCCAAGTTGGGTGTTCCCACTAGCGGGTAAATTAATTGGTGGGCTAGTCCACCCATCAAGGACATCAGCTGTATTCCTACTGTATGGGAATAAATTTTACCATTATTTCTGGGGCAATTGGTTGGTTGTACAGCTTCCTCTTTCCTACCAATCTCTGTATCTATATAAGTTAATAAACACATTAAAATTTCTTGTTATACCACATCATGGTC
Organism: Cunninghamia lanceolata; assembly: GCA_027924645.1. Taxonomy (NCBI): domain Eukaryota; kingdom Viridiplantae; phylum Streptophyta; class Pinopsida; order Cupressales; family Cupressaceae; genus Cunninghamia; species Cunninghamia lanceolata. Next base: position 29,194,356 of record BSBN01000809.1, on the reverse strand, counting down.
TGATAGTGTAGTGAGGCAAGAAGTCTTTGTGTATCATTGTTTTTGCCAGCTTTTCTAAAATTTGGAAAAGATATCACGTGACAAGATAGGCCCACAAGTATAAGTAAAACAAAACAAAAAACTCAATTTCAACCCAGGCGAAAGAAATAACATGAGGGATTGTGAAGAAAAGAAGGCCATAACCATGAAAAATTTTGAAGGAACCTCAATCAGTATATTAGGGCTTATTGAGGGTTTTCAAAACTTAACAAACCTACATTAGATAGCTCTATATATTTCATAATTTACATGTTCAAAGATGCTGTGCTTATGAGTTCTCTTCTAAGAGTTCTTTTGTATTTTGGATTTTAACATAATGATTGTTATTTTAACTGAAGTTTAGGTAGATCTTTAATGGTATTTATATGCTCTAGCTTTTTAAAAAATGTACAAATTTCTTTAATATTTGATTACATTTCATTTATTATTCAAAATATTTAGGCATTGAGATATCTTCATTTTCTATGTACTACTTCAAAATATTTATATGTACTACTTCATTTACTTAGATATCTTGCTATATTCATTTTCTATTTCCCAACTTAATCTTAATTTATATTAGGAATATAGCCTAATTAGGACACATTTAGAAATTTAGATAAAAGAAAAAATAGCACTATAACAAAATCAACCCTCCCCTGTGTTTTTCTTTTTACCAACAATTATAAATCAGAGACCCCTATTTTTGTCTTTTTACCAACAATTATAAATCAGAGACCATATGACCTTTCTTTGAAAACAAATTTATCAATGAATAAGGACATCATTTTGCATAAAGAGAACAAATTCAAGGACAAAGGCAATGTATATCTCTTGCATCAAAATAAATTTGGCATATTTACTTAAATGGTAGTGTTGGGGTTTTGGTTTTTCTATGCTTAAAGATATAATAGCAAATGTATTGTAGTTTTTTTTAAAGGCACTAATGGAGAACAAATTCAAGGACAAAGGAAATGTATATCTCTTGCATCAAAATAAATTTGGCATATTTACTTAAATGGTAGTGTTGGGGTTTTGGTTTCCCTGTGCTTAAAGATATAATAGCAAATGTATTGTAGTTTTTTTTAAAGGCACTAATGGGGTTCGTATTTTAGTTTTTTTTTTTTTTTATTTATTTATTTTATTTTATTTTAGATATGCTGAAAAATATAGAGCTAAGGCAAATACCTTTGATCGCTCTCCCCTTCACTTCACCTCAAATCTTGCAATGTGATATGCTTGCCTGGGTATGCTGGTCACACTCCCCTCTCTCTCTCACTTCCAAACTTGCAATATTATGTGTTTGCCTGGTAATGTCATCCCTATTTTCTGTCCTCCCCAAATCGTGGTTTCTGCAAAAAAAAAGCCAGTCCTTTTTTTAAGCGATCCCCTCCTCCTTAATACCTATGTCGATATTTTGCTGCATTTATTGTTTTTCAACCTCCCCAAAAAGCCATCGCATATGGCATGGGAACAAAATTGAAATGAAATATCATAAAAAATCTGACTTTCATAAAGCCCCCACGTCCCACCAAAATGGACCACCCCTAGGAAAAGTGTGTAACATCAAATGCTTGTGTTGTCATGAATAGGTTGCCGCTAGCAAAACGGTGAAAGACTCCTTATTAACTTCAATCTCCCAAATAAGATTTAATTACGACAATAAGAGCTCACAAAAGGAAGAATAAAATTATTTAAAATGACATACAAGAACCACGTAAAGATGCCGATGAAACCACATCAACACCGAGAACTAAAATATATAGTTACATAAGAGCAGATGGTAATCCAGACATTATCGTATGGTAATCCGGACATTACCGTTAGGTAACCAAATGATAGGATAACACACAAGAATACAACACTAACAGGGTACAGTGGGATAATGTATATGTCAGGGTACAGTGGGCTAAGGTATAATAAGAGTACGCCCAGGCCTGTGAATCCAAGCGAAGTCGATACTCATGCAACACTGCAAGCACATGTTGAGGTACTTGTGCATATACATATATCATATAGCTGAAGCAACATAAATCGTGTAAATATGAAATCCAGCATAAACAATATTCATGTCAATAGAATAATAGTATAGAGATTGCACATCACCGTATCAATACAAAATAATGATAGGACGAATAATCGAATAAAAAATACATAGTTATCGGAATCCATCAAACATAAGCAGAAGCAAAATGCTAACATGGGGGTTGTTACACATACAAATAAATGATTTTAAAATAAAATAAAACAAATGCTATAACTAAAGTACTAAGAATAATTAAATATACATTAAATATATAATTAGCAATGGCATGTGAAAGGGTTATTAAAACCTATAGAATACTCCAATACAAATAATAATAATAATAATAATAATAATAATAAAATAAAATAAAACAAAATTCTTTTAGAAAGGAAGGCTTAAATCAATCAAGTATTTAGGTAAGCAAAATATTTATTAGTGGTAGTTTGAAATTTAATTAACATATTAATTTTTTTAATTTTTTTTATTGTTATAACTATATTAAAATTCACATAAATATTTGACTAAATTTTAGTAATAGGTTATAAGATATCATTATTATAAATGTATTTTGTAAGGAAAATAACTTAATCTCCTAAAAATAGATCATTTACACATTATATTTTTACCTACTTATTGTACACATCCACAAAAATATAATATGATTTTGAAAATTATACCTCTATATATGTGCAACCTAGTGTAGGCATCTCTACATTTGCACTTGATCCCTTGAACGGATGATTGCTCTGCTGTAGGTCGTTCCGCAATTGCCCCAATGACTACCTAACTACCCGTCGTTAATACTACTACTCGGCCGCCCCTCAAACTTATTGTAACGTGGCATTATTGTACATATCCCCAAAAAAATATACTACGATTTTAAAGATTATACATCTATATATATAACCTTGTATAGGCATCTCTTCTATTATAAAAAATTGTATAGCTCCCATCTATCCTTATTGGAATCTGATTGCTTTGAAGAGATGAAGAGAAATATGCAATCTTGTATATGCATCTCTTCTGTTATAAAAAAAAGTATAGCTCCTATCTATCTTTAAAGAGGACATTGGAATCTGATTGCTTTGAAGAGATGAAGAGAAAAGGTTAAATATATACAATTAGCTTAGATCTGATAAGGATTGGAACTGAATGTTTTTCTTTGAAAAGTTCCAGTTAAACATTATTATTTTGATTGCTTTGAAGAGATGAAGAGAAAAGGTTAAATATATGCAATTAGCTTAGATCTGATAGGTATTAGAACTGAATGTTTTTGTATTAGATCTGATAAGGGATTAGGCCAGATTTCAGATGTTGATGTCAACATGTTTTACAGTTAAAGATTGACCCATTTCACATATTTATGCATATGTACTTTAAAGTTTGTCTAATTTCATATATTGAAGATAATATTTATATTTTGTCTTAAAAATTTACTGCAATAGATGGTAATAAGTAAATAGTAATACTAATTTTTCAGATTTGAGTAACTGTTCAATAGAATTTCTACAGCACCTTATAATAATTAGTATTTTATTTTTTTTGTTGGAGGGTTTTGAAACTTCTTTGGCTAAGAGCTAAGGACTAAGGGGTATTCACTCTGCCAAAGTTGCCTAGGGCATGATCCTGACATCGTCCTTTATGATGTGAAGGCCCTGCCAAGAACCCATTGACATTTCTACCCCTTTGAAACATGACTCCAAGGTTGAGACTCTTCTATTTTTCTTTTTCTTAGAACCACCAAAGTTCAAAACCCTATAAACTTACACCTAAAAAAATTCTACATTTCTCACATCATGAGGCCTAAGCTCTGCTGTAGAGGCAAAAAAATAATACTAATAATTCAGTTATAACACACTACTCACATACTCTTGTATTCTGATTTTGTTTTCTTAGCTTTATAATGAAATAATGATGATAGTGATGGAAATGTAAGATTTAATCTCAATATTATACTAACAATCTGTATATACTGAAATTATGGAGGTCTGATGTTAAATTCATATCTGTGCACTCCATTTGCAGAATACTACGAGAAGAGCTTGATGGATCCCACAAACGTGCCCCCCATTTGTTCGGGCCGAAAAAATTGAGCCTACCGAGGAATTTTGAAGTGTGTTAATTCATATATTTTCTTTCGCGTTCATATATACAATAAAGGTCTAGTTTTAAGTTAACATTATGTGGGACTCAATGCAGGAATAGATGGACAGAGAGATATGAAGTCTAATTTTGGGACAAAACTGGAGAGACTTAGAAACGCAAGGGTAAATTAGGTTAGTTTTATGAATTTATTCTGTAATTTTAAGAATTGAACATCTTTTTTTTACAGGCCAAAATGGGCTCTAGTACCCATCAAAATCCGGTATGTTCAGAAAGTTGTTTTTGTAGGTTCAATGCTTTGAAACAAAGTCTCTGAGATTTCTTTGATGGTCTTCTTTTAAGGATGTCTAAGAATTTCATAACCAAGTGTTATGTATAGAAACAAGGTCTCAAATATATTATTTTTTATTGTCTTTATTTAAGGTTTGTAAGTTCTTTTTAAAAGTAGCTATTGAACGAATAGGTTTATTTTCGTTTGGATACTCATTAGAGTAATTAACTGCCTTATTGTGATCCCTAAAATTTGGATAATAACTGGATCCTACAGTATATCTCGGTACGCAGATACTTCTATTGGTTTGTTATACATGTATTAAGTGATTGGGATTTATAGTTTCTTTGGAGTTGTAGATTTATAGTTGAACTGTTTATTGATGTAATGTAGGACGAATAGGTTTATTTTCATTTGGATACTAATTAGAGTAATTAACTGCCTTGTTGTGATCCCTGAAATTTGGATAATAACTGGATCCTACAGTATATCTCGGTAAGCAGATACTTCTATTGGTTTGTTATACATGTATTAAGTGATTGGAGTTTATAGTTTCTTTGGAGTTGTAGATTTATAGTTGAACTGTTTATTGATGTAATGTAGGCAGCTTTGATAATGAAGAGAAAGCGGCCAGAGCTTATGATTTGGCAGCTCTCAAGTATTGGGGTCCATCAGCTGCAACAAACTTTCCAGTATAATTTTATATAGAGTTTCATAGCTATTTTAGAACTCGTTGTGTGTCTACCTTAGAAATGTTTGTTTTACAAATGCCTTTGGCGATCATTCTATTTTCTGAGATTCTACTTCCTCCCTCATAAAATGCTTGGTTTTCTATTGTATAACATTTGGTTTTCCCATATCAAATGCAGGTTAAATACTATGAGAGAGAGTTCGAAGACATGAAAAAATGGTCGAGGCAAGAATACGTTCTTTTTATAAGGAGGTATTTGGGTTTCCTACCCTATATGCATCCATAGAGGTTACACATATATGCAGGGGCTGTGTAGGTGGATAATGGTTTCAGTATCATAATTGTTTATATTTTTTGGGGGAGTAGGAGGTTCTGTTTATCGTTCAATTTTGAAATAAAATTTATAATAGATCACAAACAAGATATATCTTGACCTATGCCAGTGTTTAATTCTTAATTAAAATTTATTGAATTTATAATTAGACACTCGTCTTAATTTTGCGGGGATAGTACTAGCTTTTCTAGCGAATCAGTCTACTGAGGAGTGACAAGGTTTTGATTTAATTTAAATAAACTTATAGTCTTATCTTAAACCTTAGTATGTAAAGGTGAAATTAATTTTTATTTCACTGAGATAAGTTGATGGATAGAATAGCTAGCATTGAAGTAATGGATGCTTGGCAAGGAATTTGGAGCTCTATATTTAGGAGTTTCTATTTATAGTTGCTGTGCTCATGCATGGTAAAGAAGAAAAAAAAAGCAATCATATTTTTTAATGCCAAACTGCTGTTGTGTATCACTGAATTTTGTAGATCCTCCTCTGTTGTCTTTAGAACCCATGTAATCTCTATAAAGAGATGTCTTGCAACTATTGTCTAATCAGTAAAGTCAAAAGTAATACACAGACAGTCCTACAGTCAATACAAAAATTGTAAATTTTCTGCCTATGTTACAGTTCTGGTGTGGCGTTTAATTTTTTGTTGGCTGTTTACTTATGCTGTGTAATATTCATATTCAATACTATATGCTGTAAGTGGTATTTTTTCTGCTTATATACTTGTTTACACTTGGAGAGTGCTGTTTTAAAATCTTAAAACTTGACAGGAACAATAAATATGGAAGGTGGCAAGCTAGGATTGGGAGAGTTTCAGGGAAGAAGGATTTGTATCTCGGAACATTCGGTGAGTACACCACTCTCAGTTTGTAGTATAATGTTTCCAATAAATGAAGTGCATTGACCTATACATCGCTAGAAATGCATCCAATAATCAAACGAGATTGAATGGCTAATGATTCTCATTGAATTCACAGACACAGAGGAAGAGGCAGCTGAAGCTTATGACGTTGCCGCCATCAAATTCAAAGGAATTAATGTCCTTACAAAGTTTGATATAAGCAGACATGATGTTGAAACTATTATGAGCAGCGCACTACCATAAGAGTGAGACAAAAGCACACTAGTACTGCAGCACAGACTGAGAATGATGCAAATGAAACTATCATCACTAGTAGTAGAACAGATAGTTCACTGCCAGACACAATTGACCATTCTACTGCTGTTGCTACATCATCCAATGATGCTCATGAACAGCCTGTTATAGGTTCTCCATTAATGGTATCCAATCAGAAACTGTACTCTGCAACACACCCATTTATGTCAATAACCAACAAAAATGTTTGTCTATACAATCTAACAGGTTTGGAACCTACAGCCATCGCTGAGCATGGAATCTCCCATTACTAGTCCATGAGTAGGTGCCACAGCTTTTGAGATTCCATGCTCATCAATGGCTGAAGGTTCTAAACCCATCATATTGTATAGAAAAATGTTGTTTTTGGTTGTTAGCATAAATGGGGGTGTTCCAGGGTGGAGTTTTTGATTGGTTACTATTAATGGAGAACCTATAACAGGTGGTTAATGAGCAGCATTGTATGATGTAGCAGCAGCACTAGAATTGCCGACTGTGCCTATCAGTGAACACTCTGTGCTACGCCTACCACTAGCGATGATAGTTTCGTTTACACCATTCTCTATCTGAGCTTCTTCTACACCTTTCCGAAGCTTTGTAATGTGCACATTCCACATCTTGTACTGCAATACTAGTGAGTTTTTGCTTCCCTCCTATGGGTAGTGTTCTGTTCATAATGGTTTTCACATCATTTTGCTTATGTCAAAGTTTGTAATGGCTTTATGATTTTTGGTGAAAACTGATGTTGGAGCTTAGTTGAACATTTAGTTCTACCACCGATGAATGTCTTGCATAGATTTAGTTATTTAGAATCTTTAGATTGCATGTTGCATGTTGTTTTTTTGACCCATGCAATTCCTTAATATAGAACAGTTTTAGTCAAGCAATTTAGACAGTTAGTTTTGACCTTTGATAGAAGTTAATAAACTTGTTTTTCACCGCCATATCCAGCACAGGAATAAAGCATGTAATCTGCATGCTTAGTTTATAGTTTTTTACCAGTCTACTTTTAGTTCCAGTGAATGGTTTAGGGGCTGCGTCCTCTTTTTATACAGTGTTTGTAAAAGCTGTTATTTACACAGCAGTCAATTCCAATGATATAAAGAAACAATCGCCAAGTTAAATTGTTGTATATACGCCGCTGATCTTATGTCACAGTGAGGAAAGCACAGATCTGTGAAGTGAGCCGTCAGCCAAATAAGGAGTTTCCTGAATTTGTAAAGTCTAGCTAAAATGTTAAAGTTAAAGCCGCTGAATCTACAGAAGAGTTTATTTCAGCCGCCAGTCAAGCAGATTGTGGAGACACCAGTTTAAAAGAGATTGCTGAACAAAAGGTAAAATCGTGGAAGTTTGATTTGTTTGCACCCGCGCACAGCCAAGGAGGACGCTGTTGAAGTTATTTCAAGTCCCAGATCTGAGGAATTTGCTGTAATAGAAAACAAAATAAGGGTTTGTAAAATGCAGCGTATGAAGAAGGCCGCCAAAAGTTAAAAGGCATCAAGGGTTCAAGATGTTGTAGCCGTAAAGGATTGACGAGACAAATAAATCAAAAACGGATTTGGAGGTGCTGTTGTTAAGAGTTTATTTGTCAAAATAGATCGACCTAGGTTTAGAAACCGTAGTGGAATGAAGTCGCCAAGTTTATGCTAAACCGCTGTTGCAAAAGGAGCCCGCCCTAAGGAAGCCATTTGATCGCAAGAATTAAAAAAAGACCGCAGTCCAAAAGCTACAGGATCCAAAGATACCGGGCTTGCAGAACTCAAAGTCACAGTTAGTTTCAAAGAAATTGAAGAAGGCAGATCGTAGAAAAGAGGTTGTCGAAATGGCAATATCATTGTAGCAACAGTAAAGTGCAGCAGCACACCTTGACATGAAAGACATTAAGGAGAAAGTTTCAAAAATGAAGATGTTGAAACATTTAAGGTCGAAATTAAGGGAGAGTGTTGGATGTAATTAATTTCTCCCACCAAATCACAAGATCAGTCAGGAACATTTATATAAGAAGTTTTTTCTATAATCAATGTCAAAAATAACATTTAATGTAGAAACTTCCCAGGACTGAGTGTTTTGAATGTTGATTTCCAAAAAGTTCTCAGACCTCTATAAATAGAAGCAACATATAATAGTTTATTTATCAAGCAATTTCTATCACCATGCAATTCATATTAGAGATGTTTGGTTAATTTCTGTGTATCTTTATTTTTGATATTTTGTGTTTGTACATATGTCGCACCTCCTACACCCCAATCCTTGCCTGCCACCTTCCATTACGATTGTGCCTGCCAAGTTATATCACCGGGATTGTAGAGCCACGTTATGTCAATCCTGTCATTTATATCCATCAACTTATCGCAGTGAAATATAAATTAATTTTACCTTTACATACTCATCTTTAAGGTAAGACTATAAGTTTGAATGATACAAGTAAATTAAATCCAAACCTTGTCACTCCTCGGTAGAGTGATTTGCCCCTAGAAAAGCCAGTACTGTGAAAAATCTATTGCAACTACTGGTTATTAATTACCTATCTTAAGTAGATTATTTGGCTGCCAAAAAATAACTTACAGCAAATATCAAATAATAACACAACTGCAACTTCACGAAAAATCACGGAGACAGAAAAATAAATGAACACAATATTTTGGACAAATTGTCCCTGGAAAAACCCCAAAGGGAAAACTAGTACTGCAGATGAGGAATTTTATTAAATCAAATCAAGAGATACATAAACTGCTTGCCTCTTACTAGCAGAGCTCCGGCAATGTTCTCCTCTGGAAATTCTTCTCCCAATTTCTCCTATAGAAATTCCACTACTGTTGTCTCGAACGCTATCGCTGTGCCCTTGCTCTCACTACAAATAAATTTGCTATCACTGCAAATTTATTTATTTGCTATCGCTGCAAATACTTCTCAGATCTGTCTTCTCCAAATGCCCATTGAACCTCTTTTATAATCCCCTCATTGAAAACCAACGGCCATGATTTAATCTAAATCAATGGCTAGGATTAATTAGACTCTAGCAAACCCTAATATCTAGAAGTCTCTCGAGAAATTAATTTTCTAGGTATAGAGAAAAGTATTCCAGCTGTGTTTCTAGCCTCGTAATCACCACCCGAGACTAGAACACCTGTCCAAGTTACATTTAAAATTAACACTCCCTCTTAGCGAGGAAGGTGTTCTACATAACACCCAACTTATCTCTGAAGAAGTTGAATTTTGCCTTCCCCAATGCCTTTGTCAAAATGTCTGCTACCTGCTGATCTGTAGGTATATATTGTAGCTGAACAATCCTCTGCTATACACAATCCCTGATGAAATGATACCTGATGTCTATATGCTTAGACCTATCATGAAACACTGGATTCTCTGATAATCTGATGCAACTCTGATTATCACAGTGTATCACAGTAGTCTCAACCCTCTGACCAAACAAGGCTACCAGCAACTTTCAAAGCCATATAGCCTCACACGTTGCCATACTAGCTGCTATGTATTCTGCTTCTGCAGAACTTAGAGCAACGGACTTTTGCTTCCTGCTGTACCAAGAGACAACTCCTGATCCCAAACTAAAGCAGCACCCTGAAGTGCTTTTCCTATCCACTGTACTAACTACCCAACCTGCATCAGTATAGCCTATCAACTTGATACCATCACCTCGAGCATATCTGATCCCATACTCGATTGTACCACGCAAATACCGCAACACATGCTTTGCCGCTATCCAATGCACTCTCTTCGGCTCAACCATGAACTGGCTAAGAGAGTTTACTGCAAAGGATATATCTGGCCTAGTGTTGACCAAATACATGAGAGATCCAATCATCATCCTGTATAAGGTGGGGTCTACATCCTTTTCCTTGGATGCATCTACCTTCTTCCAATTTGTGATCATAGGTGTAGACATGGCTCTGCAATCTTGCATCTCAAACCTCTTCAAGATTTCAATGCAGTATTTCCCTTGTCCAAGGAAAATCTCTCCATTTGTCTGCCACACTTCCATGCCTAGAAAGTAGTGCATAAGCCCCAAATCCTTCATCTTGAACTCTACTGCAAGGTCCCTCTTGCACTCCTCTATAAGCCCTAGTGAACCTGTTAAAAATAAGTCATCCACATATAGAACAAGAATGAGAATTTCACCCCCAACCACCAAGTAGTAGAGGTTAGCATCTGCCTCACTCTTCACAAAGCCTATTCCCTGCGAGTATCTATCAATGCGCTCATACCACGCCCTGGGAGCCTGCTTGAGTCCATACAAAGCTTTCTTCAATCTGCACACGTGGGTTTCACTGCTGTGTACTACAAAGCCCTCTGGTTGTTCTATGAATACCTCCTCTGCCAATTCACCATTAAGAAATGCCGTCTTGACATCCATTTCATGGATCTGCCATCCCATATGCGCTGCAAGTGAGATTACAGCTTGTATAGAAGTATACCTGGCCACTGGAGGAAATGTCTCCTCATAGTCTATTCCCTCCTTCTGAGAGAACCCCTTGGCTACGAACCTTGCCTTGTATTTCTCGATGCTACCATCTGCACCATGCTTAATCTTATAGATCCAGTGTGATCCAACCACTGCCCTATCTATTGGTCTAGGCACAACCTCCCACACATCATTCTGCATTATCGAGGTATATTCCTCAACCATCGCATCTTGCTACACCTGTTGCCGTGCAGCCTCCTGATAGCTGGAAGGTTCACTATCTACCAACTGACTAACCAATGCCACATAGTCATTATACCTAGCTGGTTGTTTCCGCTGTCTATTACTCGTCCTAGGAGCTCCCACAGACTCCTGAGTATCCTTATGTGTTTGTTGAACCTCACGGTTCCTCCTGCCAACTATAGAGGATGAAATATCAAACTCCATATCTTCTTGATGCATCTCTTGGATTTGTTGTATCTGTTGTTCCATACTTTGCGAACTCTCAGCACCTGAGCCTGTGCTTGTACTAGTAACTGTACTCATGCTTCGCTGCCCCTGTTCTGGTTGAACAATCCTTGGAGCTTCTATTGGTTGCTCATTGTGATCATCTGCTGGCAAATCTCTGGACCTCCTATATGCCTTGTCCTCCATGAATTTGACATCACGCCTGACTATAATCCTCTTTGTCCCTGGAATAAATATCTGACATGCCTTTGAGGTCTTGCTGTACCCCACAAAGTACCCTCTCTCTGCAGTCTGATCTAACTTGGAACGTGTAGCCCCTGGAATGTGACAAAATGCCAAACTCCCAAATATCCTGAAGTGACTGACATTTGGCTTCTTCCCTGAGAATGCCTCCTCTGGTGTCATCTTGGCCAATACCTTATGTGGAATGCTATTCTGTATGTATACTACTGTACTACATGCCTCTGCCCATAAGTAACATGGCATATCTTGGTCATACAACATAGCCCTTGCTGCCTCCGATATAGAATGATTCTTCCTCTTAGCAACCCCATTCTGCTGCGGGTTGTAAGGAACAGTCCACTCTCTCTTGATTCCTTCCCTGGTACAGAACTCCTAGAACTCTTTCCCTTTGTACTTGCCTCCATTGTCTAACCTAAGAACCTTTACCTTCCTGCCTGTCGAATTCTCCACAAGAGCTTTGAACTCCTGGAAGTGACTGAAGACCTCATCCTTAGTCTTCAAGAAGTATATCCAGGTCTTCCTGGAGAAATCATCAATAAAAGTAACAAAGTACTCATATCCTCTGAGAGACTTCGTTGACATTGGTCCACATATATCTGAATGTACTAGATCAAGAACCCCCTTGGATCTGGTGTCACTCCTTGGAAAAGTTGCTTTTACAAAATTCCCCAATACACATCCCTTACATACATCATCATGCTCTGTGCTCACCTCTGGAACACCTGTCACTGTCTCATGAAGCAATTTAAGTGCTCCATGATGTATATGGCCCATCCTCCTATGCCATAGTTCTCCTTGATCTCTAGGATTACTGCTGCTCACTAGTGCCTTAGGAGTATCAAACTACAACCTATAAAGTTGGCCGCTCCTAACTCCAATAGCTATGGGTGATTTCCAATCCTTATGCTTGATTAAAACATGCGCCCCTCTAAAGAGTACATTGTAGCCTTTATCCTGAAGGACAGATACAGAAATTAGATTCATGCCCAAGCCTGGCACATGCAACACATCATGAATGGAAATAGGCTTGCCATTCTCCCTCTGAAATAGAACAGTCCCTCTCCCAACTGGATCACACTTGGATTTGTTCCCCATCTAAATCTGGAATCTGATGTCCTCCTCCTTGTAGCTGGAGAAGTACTCCCTAACTCCTGTCATATGAAATGAAGCCCCACTGTCTATATACCAAACACCCTGTGAGGTTGAGCTAGTCAGGCAAGCTATGAGTGCAAACTCATCCTCCATTCTACTAGAAAGCTCATCTACACTTGCTGAAGCTACCATCTGCTTCTTGCCTTTCTTTTCATTTTTCTTCCTTTGTGGGCAATCGCTGACATAATGGCCGAACTCGTGACAGCCATAGCATTTGACCTTAGACAAGTCCTTCTTCTTCTCACTTTTTGGATTTGATCCTTTGCTAGACCCCTTCTTCGCTTTCCCTTTTCTTACTAGGGCAACATTTTCCTGTTCCACCTCATTTTTCTAACTATTACTGCTGGTTCCATTGACAAGACTTAGTCTAAGCTCCTCCTGAGTGAAGTCACTCCATAGTCGATCCCAACTCGGTAAGGTGTCTCGTCCATTAATAACTTGAACAAAGACATCCCACTGCTTAGTAAACCCATTCAGGGCTATTCGTACTAGCTCATCATCCTTTGGTTTGTCTCCAACAGCTGCCAACTCATCCTTGACAAGTCTAAGTCTAGTGAGGTAACTTGTGACGTCTTCTCCCTTATTTATTTGGGTATTCCTTAACTTTTCTCTGAGAATCAGCTTCCGGTTAAGAGTAGCATTCTGGTACAGATTCATAATGGCGTCCCACATCGACTTTGCTATATCTAACTCTGCAATATGCGGAACAATATGATCCTTAACACGGTCAAGAATCAGCCTCCTAGCCTTGGCATCTTCCTTCTTATATGCTAAGAGGTGTGTTGCATCTGTAGGTATAGGTACAATAGTGGTCACATAATCCTTGATACCATTCTCTTCCAGCAATAAAGAAATTCTAGCTTTCCAGACACCAAAATTTGAGGCTCCATCCAATCTATCCTGATCTCTTAAACTTGCTGAGGCCATCTCAAAAAATAATAATTTTGAAGAGGTCAAACTGGGTTTTATAAACCCTAGATTTTTTATATATTATTTTTCCTTTCTCCCTGTGCCTGTTCAACCCTCAGATCTGCTCTGATACCATGTGAAAAATCTATTGCAGCTACTGATTATTAATTACCTATCTTAAGTAGATTATTTGGCTGCCGAAAAATAACTTACAGCAAATATCAAATAATAACACAGCTGCAACTTCACGAAAAATCACGGAGACAGAAAAATAAATGAACACAATATTTTGGACAAATTGTCCCTAGAAAAATTCCAAAGGGAAAATAGTACTACAGATGAGGAATTTTATTAAATCAAATCAAGAGATACATAAACTACTTGCCTCTTACTGGCAGAGCTCCGGCAATGTTCTCCTCCAAAAATTCTTCTCCCAATTTCTCCTATAGAAATTCCACTACTGCTATCTCGAACGCTATCGCTACGCCCTTGCTCTCACTGCAAATCAATTTGCTATCACTGCAAATTTATTTATTTTCTATCACTGCAAATACTTCTCGGATCTGTCTTCTCCAAATGCCCATTGAACCTCTTTTATAATCCCCTCATTGAAAACCAATGGCCATGATTTAATCTAAATCAATGGCTAAGATTAATTAGACTCTAGCAAACTCTAATATCTAGAAGTCTCTCGAGAAATCAATTTTCTAGGTATAGAGAAAAATATTCCAGCTATGTTTCCAGCCTCATAATCACCACCTGAGACTAGAACACCTGTCCAAGCTACATTTAAAATTAACACCTATTAAGGGCTGTAGGAGTGTGTAAATATAAATTCAATAAAATCTTAATTAAGAAATAAATCTTTGTTTCAAAATTAACCTCTATGGATGCATATATGGTAGGCAACCCAAATACCTCTTTATAAATTGAACATATTCTTGCCATGACATGCTTTTCATGTCTTTTAACTCTCTCTCGTAGTTTTTAACCTGCATTTGATATAGAAACACATGTTTATCTTTTCTTTGCATCTCATAAAGCAATCCATATGCATCGTCCTTTTAAGTATATATTAGGGTTACAATTTTTTTATTATGCGAAGAGGCGTTATACAGTTGTATTAAGGGAGAAGCATTATACAATGGCATCATTAAGGGATGACTGTGACGGTATACATAAAAATGACCGACATATATATATATATATATATATATATATATATATATATATATATATATATATATATATATATATATATATATATATATAATTACAAAACTTTATATAGTCATATAAATTTAAAATATAGACATCATTAAAAATGACCCATATATTTAATTTCTTAAAAAAATATATTTATGATAATTTTTGGCCAACATATGTTTAATTTCATAAAATATAGAAAAATGGTGGACATATATTTAGTTTCTTAAATATTAAAACTATTTATTATTATTCTAGGTCCAGAGATATCCTTCTTGAAGGCCTATTTTTAAATACTTTATTCTTAAATAAGTTATATTTGTGGTATACGAAAGGGTGGAGGGAGCCCTCGATAAAAAGTGAGTGTGAAGTAGGAATGATAGCAAGTTAAGCATGTGTACAGTGAATGGATTGTATAGATCATATTATGAAGGATGGATATTTGACAGATTATAGGCCTGCTCTATTTGATACATATCGTTTGTCTTAGTGGATTACAAGCTTTCTATTTGAGGCACGTCATTTGTCTTCGTGTTGCGTATATTTGGGTGGAGTTATGGTTAATGGAGGTTGTGATAAAGGTAAATAGGTTGTGTCACCATCTAGACATTGGAAGAAAAGGCTTTCGAGTGAGGAGGCTATTGTCATTTTCATTGTTTTCATTGATGACGACATTCTGCCTTCAAATAATATTTTATAAATATATTTTGATATTAATTTCTATTATAACAAAGTATTGACTAAGAGAGTGCTAATATCAAAATCAAAGTAAAGAGATTATCAAAAAAGCATGTACATGTAGGTGAGGAGGTTGAGTCCACTCCAACACTCCACTAGTGGTAGTAGGTTGACTCAATCAACCTAGGACACCTATTGAATACACCTAAGTAGGCTTACAACATGTATATTTTACCCATGTGCATTGAAATGCAAGAAAGGTAATATTTACACTAACACCCCTCTTAAGCATAGCTTAGGTGGGCACAAAATAAAAATAGTCCCAAAAACTAGTCTTGATCAGGTACCCATGTACAATGGAATCTCTCATGAAGTGGAGAAAGGTAGAAAGCCTGTGGGAAAAACCTACCCTCCAAAAGAGAGAAAAGATGGATGAAAGTTATACAAGTGAAGAAGTACACTTCTTTCACCAAGTATAATAAATGTTCCCCCACAGGAGAGAAATTGATAGTAGGTCTATGAGACCCCCCATAATGTGGTATCATAGCTTGTCTAAGCTCATCTGCTAGTTCATTTGGAGGCAAAGGCATATTATTTCTGGCTCAAGGTTGAACTATAGAATGATTTTGTGCAGCAGTAGAAGGTGACCAAATTAAAGGATGAGGATAGGGAAATTAGATCTGCAACCTTGTTTTGGAAGTATGGTGACTGACACCGGTTAAAACAACAAAATTTATGCTTTGATAGTTGAGAAAGCTCCCTTATTTTTGGTATTTATCTTGGAAACCCCTATTTGGAGGTGTAGAAAATCTCCACCCTTCGACTCATCCATGCCCTTGTGGGCCCTTGGCTCAGTCCTTGGTTTTCTGGCATGTTCTGCCTAGGCCGGTACTATGTGGCTCACCTCGCTTCACTCCAAGCACTAGCATTTAGATTCTCCAAATTATGGAGCTTGCTCCAAGTTGTAGATCGTGGCTTCACATATCTTGCTCGGTGGCTTCGCATACCCTGCTTGGAAGAAAGAGGCACATACGCTGCTTGGTAGAAAGAGGTGCTGAAAGGGAGGCAGAGTGTGAGTGAACAAGTGTTTCTAAGGGGTGCGAAGAGATACCCTAAAATCTTGGTTGCCCCTACACCTCACCTAGCTATCATTTCCCTACATTCTTTGCTCCCCTTTCCCTATTTTGGGGTTTCCTTTGCTTTCTTGAGGCTGCAAATACTCATCTATAAGTTACAAATACTCTGTTGAGGGTGCACCAAGGTTTGGACACATTTACAAGAAAATTTTTATGAGAAATGTATTAAAATAGGCAATTTTTACAAGAAATTTTTTTATAGCATAACCTTTGATTGGTAACTCAAAATCGAGTGTTGATTTTTTAAAAAGTTAATATTTTCACGTTTCCCATCTATTAGACCTTGTTGTATTCTAAAACACACTAACTTATAAGGTGCCAAAATTGGGGGGATCACTTGATATTAAATCAGGGGGTGTATAGATTGTGTCAGGGGCACTTCCTTTGAGTCATGTCCAAAATACATCCATTGAGTCATGCCAAGACCACTTGATTCGTGTCCAGAACACTTCCACACTTCTTTACACATTTTCAGTTACTTGGTATCAATCAATCTTTGAAGCCGCCAAACATCAATAATTTGTACAGAGAAGCATCTCCAACAATGTGTTAGAACCTACATTTTTGTACCTTTTATGACCAAGGTTTCATTTATGTTAGGATTGTAAAACCCTAGAAAAACCCCTAAAAGCCTTAAACCTTAATACAATAGTTTTTATTTATTATACATTATAATCCTTCATTGACTGGTTGTTAGCAGTTCTCAGAGACTTAAGTTAAAACTTAAGTATGTTTTATCATCTAAGTCATTGGCACCTTCACTAGGTTGTCGACAACATGCCTATTTAAAAACAACTGTCACATGTGCACCAAAGATCTTTTAAGTTATGCTTTGTCAACAATCCATGTCACTATCTCTTTCTTTTCTTTGGAGTCTCTTCCTTCACGGAGCCTCATTTTGGGTCTCTATGAGACTGCGAAGTGTCTTTGTTAGTTGATGTGTCATATCTGTTGCATGGTAAAAGGTATTTCATGGAATCCTAGCTCTCTAGTAGAGCTCTTAAACAGGCTTCGCCAGACAACGAAGCTAGCATGGCAGTTCCAATGAATCAACGATGCTTCGTGGGGATTCCTTCCTTCGATGAGGCTGATCAAAGACTTTAGCAAGATCACAAAGAAGGTGATGTTGACTAATATGTCCACGGTGTCCATTGTAGTAGTGTGTTTCGCGGGAACTAACACTTCATTTAGACTTCAAATAACTCAAAGTGAAACAAAGAGGATGCCACCATGTCAAAAGGACTCCAAGTCATAAAAGGTTTTTTTGATCTTTGCTTGAGGAAATTCAAACTCTAGTGAGAAACGTTGATTAAGTAAGATCTACACACAGTTTTAAAATTCAAGAACGACTATCTTCTTCTCACCGCCCCTGCACACTAAACATTAATGGCGCCCTAAGTGGTTTAAAGCCAAATTTTGTAGTCATTTCACATAATTGAGAATGTGAATTAGAATTCTAAGCTTTGCAACTACATCCAAGATAAAAAAATTTCAATTTATTGCATCAAGCAAGCTGTTACTCAACCAACAAGAAGTCACAAGCCACTATTGAAACACGTAAGTGCCCTTCATCTTTCGAACTGTGCTAGGGTTCTTTTCTTGTGAATTGAGCATCTGTTTGATAATTATTAGCTGTCAGTACCCTGGTCTGTTTGAAAACTTGCATAAGATATATTCAAGTAAGAACATAGTCATAGGGCTATCTTGAGAAAACCTAGAAACCATAAACTTAAAACCCAAGTGTAATCAGAATGGCTAGTTCATCACAAAAAGCCATGAAAATGATAAGAAGAAAGAGGGATAGAGAGTTTAATGATGATATTCTTTCTCAATTTCTTAGATCCTTTAAAAGACCTCACCACCAATACGGCACGCGCATACAAATAGATAGGATCACCGATGTTCATGAAGCCTGCAAGGATGCTATTCTCCCAATCCATGGGTATGTGTTGTTCATGTACCATTTCAGGAAGTGCCTAAGGAAAATTCCAATGAGAAACCCTTGGAGGCTAGGGTTATCTAGGTTGGTGGTCCCAAATGTCTTCATCAATGTAGATCTAGTACAAGCACTAGCTAGAAGCTATGTCCTAGAGAAGAAAATCATCTACATGGACAATGAAGAGGAACTAGTTAAACTAGACATGGCATATATTTATGTGGCACTCATGTTAGACACCAACCTTCAAATTCCACTAGATATGGGAGCCCTACTTAGGGAATATCATAGACTAAAGAGTGATTATAGTGTAAAGTGACTCCCTGCTCACATGCCTAAGATTAATGACAAATTGCAGAGATTCTCAAGTTCTAGCAAGGAACTCTTCATTTATGACTTCTTTGAAGAGTACTGCAAGATGACTTACTTTGTTGTGTGCCAGGTCCTAGGAATAGATTCTAGTGTCTTCATACCCATCATTGCTATGGTTTTGACTACTAAAATTCAAAGTTGTGATGATAATAGGTCGTTTGACTATGCATTATTTTTGGAGGAGAAGATCAACAAGGCCATTACAGATGTGAAAGGGGATAATTCTAGAGTCCACTTTAGGTGGCATTCTTTATTGTGTCACTTCTTGTTAAACAAAGGAATTGTAGTGTGGAAGCCTCCACTAAGAATTAGGAGAGTGAACAACCAAGGTAGAGTACTACCAGTACAAGAATGGACTTATATTTGGGATAGTCACTGCCCCCAATCAAGCTATATTTTGCTTGAAGAATTCTTTGTCAAGGTAGTCTTCAAAGCACTTGGTTACTCATCACAATGGAGATTATCAGAGAGAGTTCATAAGTTCTTGAGGCCAAAGGACATGTCCCCTAATTTGGGAATTGGTTCAATAATTGGGGTAATTTTGATACATCTTTTCAAATGTTACCATTATCAGAGTGTATGGATTTGAATGTGTGCCTTATCTTTTTCCTAGATTGGTCCCTGATAGAGTTGACATTCTTAGAGATCATGTGACATAGGCAGATGAATGAGTCTAATAAGACTCAATTCATGAACTACAAGAAAGCCTCCTTCCTTCTAGGAACCATTTCCTTTTCTAACTTTTAGGTCACATCAAAAGAAAGATTGGTGTTGCTAGCCACAAAGTTGGAGCATTACAATCTACCAAAGAGTGCATCAAGGAGGTGTGAGCCAGAGGGATTTCTCAATAAATCTAGTTTAGATAATGATTTTATAGCCTATGAGCATGAATTTTACCCTCTAGAGGAAGTAATGAGAAACTGTGCTACTGAAAAGTAAGGCGAGAGAAGAATGGAATAATGGGACATGATCTAGAAGGAAGAGAAAATAAGACATGAAGCTAATTGTTCATATAAAGGATCTCTCATTGAAATTGAAGACCTTGTTGAAAGAGTTAGGGTTGTGCTACAAAATGCAGATAAATTATTCTCTAACATACCTGCGGTGCCAAAGAAAATAAATTCCCCTCTAGAATCAGTTCTTTCTTCATCAAGATAGACATCAACCTCTGAAATTCCTAGAGATGTCAATCCACTACACCAAGTCTCTCCACAACCTTCCCATACTCCAAGTTTTTCAGTGGATGACGACGAGACTCAAGGCTCACCATATGTGATGGAGATAATGCAACATCCTATGATTGAAGTAGGAGAGCCTCCTCAAGAGAGGATGGCTAACAGTTTTGAGGCTACAAATGAAATGTTTGATGATGTTAGAACAATAGCAAGAAGCAAATTCATGGATGATAATTCTTGTATTCATTCTAAGGAGTTCAAAGATTTTGTCCTAAGAATAAATGGGCAAGAACTACGTAACCAAGTGAAGGAGATAACTCTTGAGAATAAGGAAAAGGTTATAGAAAACTTTTGGAAGAATGTGCATGAAGAAATGACTGGGATGACCCCAAAAAAGGGAAGAGAAATCCTCAGAAATAGTGGCTTCATGTTATTACCAGGGTGGGATATATCATCTTCCATTGCATTTGATACAATAAGAAAGCATGAAGGCATTGACTTGCATATAACATAGGAGGATGAAAATTAGGTGTACTTTGGTTCTGCCTTTGATCCAAACACAAATGCCTTAGCTGGGTGAAAGCACAGAGTTGTGTCACACTTTTATAAAGAATCAGCCAACACAAGCAAAAAGTTTCAACTTCGACTTCATAAAAGTGGCATTTATATTTTGAATTACAAAATGATGTAAACTAATGAAATGTAGATCTCTTGATGAATTTTATGCTTGTAATTTTTTGAAAATTTCAAAAAATTATTTTGACAATTTTTTATAATTTTAAGAGCAAATTTTGAATTGCTAAATATCTTAGGAAAAAGTGACTCTGAATTCACGTCATAAAAAAAAAAAGCAAACAATCTATTTTTTGCTAATTTTTTTTTCCCAAATAGATGAGTTCAATTCTAGTGCATGGAGAAAAAAATCAGTTTTCAATGCATATTTTCTTCGTAATATCATTTTAAAGTCAAACTTTATAGAATCTGATAGTTTTCATTCCACATCAACTTTTGTATATTTTTCTTGATCATTTTCACAAAACCAATTAACAACCTACTTGCAATAATTAAATATATATACTAAAAATAATCAAAATCTTTAAAAAAAATCATATTAGGATTCTAGACTCAGAGTTCTACAAAAGGGTATTTTTTTATTTTTGAAATAATCTATTCTGATTGAAGAAATATTCAGTTTAAGTTGAGAATTTTAGAAAATCGTAGAAAATGAGGATGTGGCTGCCAAGTGGGATGCCACATAGACAATTTCGAACGAGTCTAACTTGCTCAAGTTTGACTCACCCAGATCAAAGTCAGGTGAGATTGACTCACCCAAAATCATATAATTTCGGTGACCACCACTGGTTGGCAGTTTTTTTTTTTTGTTGTTGTTGTTTTAAAATAAAAACACACACACACACACACATATATATATATAGAGTCTAAAAATTATTTTTATAAATTCAAGCATTTGGAGAAACCACACAAAAGTAGTTTTTTTGGCAAGAGAGGCTACAAATTTTTAGGTAAGTAACATGATTCCCAACTTATTTACTCATTTTAACATGTAGAAATTAAATTTCATAAGTTATTTATTATGATTTATATGTGTCTAGGTGAATCAAAACAAGGAATTTCTGATGGGGAATAAAAGAACTAGATCAAGGTTGTATGACCGGAAATGAGATGAAAAAACCCTAGGAACATCTAGTCAAGAGCAACCCATTTTAATTATTAATGAACAAATTGAAGGGCGTGTTAATGAACAAGTACAAGATGAAATTGGTAGTAGTGATAGAAATTTTTTGCATGGAATGAAAAATCTTATTGAGATGGATGAGGATGTTCTTTTGAAAAATATTTCACCTAAACATATGTTACCTAAAAGTACAATAAAATTGAAGTCTAAAATTATTTGGGATGAATTTTTTGAAAATAAATCTTTAATTGGAAGAGCACAATTATGTGCAAAGTTATTTAGGCAAAAAGAAATGACTCCTGTTTTGGAGTTGTTAGGAGTTGATAAAAAGAAAAAATCTTCAAATTTAGTAAATCAAACAGTAATTGAAAACTTGCAAACGGCATTGGATTGTATTCAAACCAAGAGTTGAAGTTCTGATTTAAGTGTTGCACGTATAGCATTGATGATTGTAATTTATAGTAAGAAATTTTCACATAGAAGACAAGTCAAAGCAATTGCCCAATTTGTATATGTATCTAGGAGAACTATTCAAAAATATATCAAGAAGAAAAATAGATTAGATAAAAACATTGAAAATAATTGGGTAAATATTTGTCGAGTCCCTCAGAGAGATAGAATTTCAGAAGATGTAAAACAAAAAGTAATTGGATATTGGATCGAGCACTCCTATGTTTCTTCCAATAGAAGGGACACTATACAAATAAAAGACGAAGATGGTAAAAAATGTCTCATCCAAAGCATTTTATAGATACAACAAAAAGTGAATTGTTTTAAGCATTCAAGCAAGAATTTTCACAGGTGAAGATTTCTCAAAGGATGTTTGAGAATTTATGACCATGTTTTGTACATATAAATAAAGTACGTGAAACTTGTTGCTGTCGAAATCATGTTGAATTTCATCTACACCTACAGTCATATAAAAAACTTATGGAAATAGTTAATCCAAATGTAGCCATCCTTGGAAGTACAACACAATTTGTGAAATCTATCTTATGTGAAAAATCAGAAGATTCAGATGAATTCAATGTACAGTGTATAGGAAATATATGTGTAGATTGTGGAAATTTGACAAAAGTTTTACCATTTGAGAATATTGATCATTCAATGTCATTTGTTTGGAAGAGATTTGAATATGAGAAATACTCAATAAAGTAAGGAGCTAAATCAAAAAAATTATTTTGAGAGAGAGTAAATTGCCTAGTAATGAGTTTATGAATAAATTTTGTAACATTGTATACCCACATATCTGACATTGTCATGATACAAGATGGCATGCTAAAAAATTTCGTGACTCAAAGAATTGTTTTCCATCAAGTTGTATTCTCTCTATTGTAGATTTTTTGAAAATTATACATTTAGCCCACAAACTAAGATTCAAAGTCAATATTATCATTTAGAGCAAGTCGTAATCTTTGTACAAGTTTGCTATAGACATGCCGAGTTATTTGTAGATGAGGTAGAGAGTACCAAAGATGAACAAATTATTATCAAGGAGGTTCATTTTTATATCAGTGATGATACGGGTCATGATAGAAGCTATGTAGCACAATGCTTTCGAATATTTTTTGAAGATTTGAAACAATGTGCCATTACTGCATTACAACACTGGATTTGGTCTTATGGATGTGCTGGTAAGTGTTGATTTTATTATTATTTTCTAATTTTTCGTTTTTAATTTAAAAATTTATAAAATTTTAAGACTTGAATTTTTAACTAATTTTTGGTTTTTAAATCGTTGTTTATATATAACTGTTTATACAGGACAATTTAATTCTACAAAAACATTTAATTGGTTAACACAATAAAAAGCTAGATCTAGCATAAAGTTTTTGTAGAATTTTTTTGAGAGTGGACATGGAAAAGGAGAGCATGATGCAGCAAGAGCATGTGTAAAGCGTGCACTTCACCAATATGAACTTGCAGTTAATGTACTAGATACAAAATTTACAAAATTTAAATTTGTTGAATACTTCTACAATGATTTATATAATTGATCTAAATGTATTGTAATAGTTGGATGTAGATGTAAAATTTTTTACATTCTTACCTCTTACCTGGGCACTTCACCAATATGAAATTGTAGGTAACACCATACAAAATGCAAATCAAATTGTTGAATGGTTCAAAACCCATTTTGGCGCCCGTGACTCAATATACAACAAATGCTATTTTTGGGAAGTTAAAGGTATGTTAATTGAATTTATGTTATTTGAAAACTTTAATATTTAAATTTAAGTACACATGTGATATAATTGAATTTTAGTTTTAATTGAGATGTTCAAGAATTTGTTCATATGTGTAGATATTGATCGATTGAATCCATATAATTGTTAAGCAATTAATTGTGTTAGAAGTTCGCATCAAGTCATGACTACAGAACATAGCAAGCCTCTTGTTATTCAAGTGAGAAAAATCATGTTTTTGTGTTGATTGCATTGAGAACAATGCAAATATTTTACAATGTCCAAATGTAAGGGATGGATATGTTTCACAATGCGAAATGAAACAAATAGTATCAATGCCTAATTTTGAAGATAGTGACATTGTAGATGTATATGATCCTATATATTCAGTTGATTACAAATGTGTGTCAGATTTAATTGTTATAGGTAAGTTATAGAATTGATTTATATTCTAGATTTTAATAAAGTTTTTAACATTTGATTTACATTGTTCAACTCAAATGTACAAACAAGTTTACTTGTGGTGTGTACAGGAGATAT
Source organism: Cunninghamia lanceolata (assembly GCA_027924645.1). Classification (NCBI taxonomy): domain Eukaryota; kingdom Viridiplantae; phylum Streptophyta; class Pinopsida; order Cupressales; family Cupressaceae; genus Cunninghamia; species Cunninghamia lanceolata. The sequence goes on along the minus strand of BSBN01000809.1, from coordinate 29,169,661 downwards.
TTTGATGTGGTTGCAGATCATGACAATATAGAAGGTGTAGATTACTATTTACTAAGATGCACACAAGCAAAATCAAAATTGTTAGAATTAATGATAGATAGTGATGGACAATCATATCCCATTGGATCAGTTGTGGTTGAAGGCACGTATCATCGACAAGTAAAAATAGATAAAAATGGTATTATATTTATTGATTATATGTCAGGACAAAAGGTTCTATATTACAGTCACTTAGTTATAGCAACAGGATTAAGTTTGGAAATGTTACAAAAAAGAGGACGTGGCCAACAAAAGTGGAGGTTGTCTATTGAAGATCATGAAAAGATTTTAGAGATAATAAAAGATAGAAAAGATCCAGATTATATGTACCAAGAGCTCTAACTACATTATTGAAGAGCGAGTTGAACCAATAGATGCATGGTATGAAGGTATATGCACTTGAATTATCTATTGATATATTGATTTTTTTTATATTGTACATGATTCTTGATAGTTCTTTCCTTTCAAATTTTAATTTCAATGGTTCTTAGTTCAAATTTTATTATAATCAAACATGATCAAGCTACAAACGAGCTATAAATTTATTTACATAGATTTTTATTTTTACAATTATGTAGGTCTATGCCTATAAGGATTTCAAGTTATAAAATTGAAGTTTATGTTGTGTAGGTATGATCTCTAAACTATATATAGATAGTCTTAGATATCTTATGTGTCTAGAGGTGTCTTAGGTCTTACAGTTTCTTAGGTTTTTTAGGTCTTAGGTGTCTAGGTATCTTAAATGTGTCTTAAATATGTCTTCTAGACCTATCTTAGGTCTTACATGTCTTAGATATATGTCTTAGGTGTCTTAAATGTAGATTAGGCATCTTAGACCTTTCTTAGGTGTTTTAAGTGTCTTAGGTGTCTAGGTGTCTTAAATGTGTCAAGTAGATATGTCAAGTAAGTGTCTTAGAGGTCTTAGGTGTCTTACTGTATATGTCTCAAGTTTCTTAGGTGTCTTAGATATGTCTTAATTCTTAGGTGTTTTAGAGGTGTATAGGTGTCTTATAGGTATTAGGTTTCTTAGGTGTTTTAAGACTTAGGGGTCTAGGTGTCTTAAATGTGTCTTAGAGGTGTAAAGGTGTCTTAGTGTATGTGTTAAGTGTCTTAAAGGTCTTAGGTGTCTAAATGTATGTCTTAAGTGTCTTAAAGGTGTCTTCTAGGTCTTAGGTTTTAGGTTTTAGCTGTTTTAGGTCTTAGATGTCTTAGGTCTTAGGTGAGGCCACTAGGCTTCCACCTTCATGTGGTTGGCCTTGTCAATACAGAATAAATATTTCTCAAACCTAAGGGAAGCTCTTTTTTTGTATCCTTTTCATGTAGGGGTCTTGAAGATTTTGCGAGATTGGAAAAGATGAGCAAAAGCTTGGGGATTCCTATGAAGTTGCTGCATGAAGTGGATTGTCCTGTTGTGATGGCGGAGCTCAAGAGCAGTGATCTTTATAGAGGCAACATTATTGAATGTGAAGATATCTTGAATTGCGAGCTTGAGGGTATTAGTTACACCACCAAGGTATGTATGTGGCTATATGCACATTCATTACTTCTTTTTCTTGTTCCTTATTATTTTCCTTAAATGACTTTATTTTACACTTTTTAACTTTTCTTTTCTTAGACTTTAAATTTAACTATGGGATTGCTTAGGGCTTATGTAATTATGTACCTTCCAGAACTTTTACATATAAATAATATAAGCCCTCAGTCATATCCATTAAAACCCTAGCAAAACAAAACAAAACAAAGAACCCAATTTCAAGATAAGTGAAAGAAATAATGTGAGGTGTTGTGAAGAAAAGAAGGCCATAACAAAGAAAATTTTGAAGGAACCTCAATTAGTACATTAGGGTTTATCGAGGATTTGAGATTTTGTGATGTTGGAAAAAAATGAGAAGAAGTTCAGGGATTCTGATGAAGCTATTGCACAAAGCGGTAGGTCACATTGTGATGGTGGAGCTAAAGAGTGGTGAGCTTTACAGAGGCAACATGATTGAATGTGAAGATAACTAGAATTGCCAGCTTGAGTGTATTACTTACACTGCCAAGGTATGTATGTGGATGTATGCATATTCATTACTTCTTTTTTCTTGTTCCTTATTCTTTGCCTTAAATGACTTTCTTTTACCCATTTTCCTTTTCTTTTACCCATTAGTAATATTTGCACTGCGAGTGGTTGTCAAATGTAAGATTTGGTCAAGTGGTTGAAGTCTAGGCGAGCAAACTTTTGAGAACAACTTTGTATTTTTTTCATAGGAATAATATCTTCACCCTTCCACTTAGATGCCATGACCCAATGATTTGTACATTTAAGAATGTAACATGGGGACTTGGACACCGGTCGCTGTTATGAAAAGCCCCACTGATTTGCACTTCATCTCATGCCGTTGTCAAACAATGAGGACCCTATTAGAAGCTTTCTTTTGGCTTATATAATTAGTTATTTGTTTATTTCTTTTGGGTTTCATTTCAAAATGCAGTGCATATTATCAGAGATAGTGTCAACTCTTGCTGTGATATAGTCACCTCATGTTCTGGATATTCTTTGCACATTTTTCATAGATAATGCAAGGTTGTTATTGATTCTTCCATCTGTTGGACATAAAAAAAATTGTGATTTAGTGTTTTTCCTAGTGTTCTCTTCCATGGAAATTATGCTATGGCTTATAAGTAGTAGGCCAAGTTGGGTGTTGGCTTATAAGTAGTGTGTGTATCTATATAAGATAATACACACATTAAAATTTCTTGTTATACCACATCATGGTCTGGTAGTGTAGTGAGGCAAGAAGTCTTTGTGTATCATTGTTTTTGCCAGCTTTTCTAAAATTTGGAAAAGATATCACGTGACAAGATAGGCCCACAATTATAAGTAAAACAAAACAAAAAACCAAATTTCAACTCAGGCGAAAGAAATAACATGAGGGATTGTGAAGAAAAGAAGGCCATAACTAGGAAAATTTTGAAGGAACCTCAATCAGTATATTAGGGTTTATTGAGGGTTTTCAAAACTTAACAACCCTACATTAGATAGATATATATATTTCATAATTTACATGTTCAAAGATCCTGTGCTTATGAGTTCTCTTCTAAGAGTTCTTTTGTATTTTGGATTTTAACATAATGATTGTTATTTTAAATGAAGTTTAGGTAGATCTTTAATGGTATTTATATGCTCTAGCATTTTAAAATATGTACAAATTTCTTTAATATTTGATTACATTTCATTTATTATTCAAAATATTTAAGCATTGAGATATCTTCATTTTCTATGTACTACTTCAAAATATTTATATGTACTACTTCATTTGCTTAGATATCTTGCTATATTCATTTTCTATTTCCCAACTTAATCTTAATTTATATTAGGAATATAGCCTAATTAGGACACATTTAGAAATTTAGATAAAAGAAAAAATAAATCTATAACAAAATCAACCCTCCCATGTGTTTTTCTTTTTACCAACAATTATAAATTAGAGACCCCTATTTTTGTCTTTTTACCAACAATTATAAATCAGAGACCATATGACCTTTCTTTGAAAACAAATTCATCAATGAATAAGGACATCATTTTGCATAAAGAGAACAAATTCAAGGACAAAGGCAATGTATATCTCTTGCATCAAAATAAAATTGGCATATTTACTTAAATGGTAGTGTTGGGGTTTTGGTTTTTCTGTGCTTAAAGATATAATAGCAAATGTATTGTAGTTTTTTTTAAAGGCACTAATGGGGTTCGTATTTTAGTTTTTTTTGTTTAATTTATTTATTTTAGATATGCTGAAAAATAAAGAGCTAAGGCAAATACCTTTGATCACTCTCCCCTTCACTTCACCTCAAATCTTGCAATGTGATATGCTTGCCTAGGTATGCTGGTCACACTCCCCTCTCTCTCTCACTTCCAAACTTGCAATTTGATGTGTTTTCCTGGTAATGTCATCCCTATTTTCTGTCCTCCCCAAATCGTGGTTTCTGCAAAAAAAAGCCAGTCCTTTTTTTTAAGCGATCCCCTCCTTAATACCTATGTCGATATTTCACTGCATTTATTGTTTTCCAACCTCCCCAAAAAGCCATCGCATATGGCATGGGAACAAAATTGAAATGAAATATCATAAAAAATTTGATTTTCATAAAGCCCCCACATCCCACCAAAATGGGCCACCCCTAGGAAAAGTGTGTAACATCAAATGCTTGTGTTGTCATGAATAGGTTGCCGCTAGTAAAAAGGTGAAAGACTCCTTATTAACTTCAATCTCCTAAATAAGATTTAATTATGACAATAAGAGCTCAAAAAGGGAAGAATAAAATTATTTAAAATGACATACAAGAACCACGTCAACACCGACAACCAAAATATATAGTTACATAAGACCAGATGGTAATCCAGACATTACCGTATGGTAATCTGGACATTACCATTAGGTAACCAAATGATAGGATAACACACAAGAATACAACACTAACAAGGTACAGTGGGATAATGTATATGCCAGGGTACAGTGGGCTAAGGTATATGCCTATGACTATCTCCAGTAACCACCACTGGGGATAATAAGAGTATGCCCAGGCCTGTGAATCCAAGCGAAGTCGATACTCATGCAACACTGCAAGCACATGTTAAGGTACTTGTGCATATACATATATCATATAGCCAAAGCAACATAAATCGTGTAAATATGAAATCCAGCATAAACAATAATCATGTCAATAGAATAATAGTATAGAGATTGCACATCACCGTGCCAATACAAAATAATGATAGGACGAATAATTGAATAAAAAATACATAGTTATCGGAATCCATCAAACATAAGCAGAAGCAAAATGCTAACACGGGGGTTGTTACACATACAAATAAATGATTTTAAAATAAAATAAAACAAATGCTATAACTAAAGTACTAAGAATAATTAAATATACATTAAATATATAATTAGCAATGGCATGTGAAAGGGTTATTAAAACCTATAGAATACTCTAATAAAAATAATAATAATAATAATAATAATAATAATAATAATAAAATAAAACAAAATTCTTTTAGAAAGGAAGGCTTAAATCAATCAACTACTTAGGTAAGCAAAATATTTATTAGTGGTAGTTTGAAATTTAATTAACATATTAATTTTTTTAATTTTTTTTATTGTTATAACTATATTAAAATTCACATAAATATTTGACTAAATTTTAGTAATAGGTTATAAGATATCATTGTTATAAATGTATTTTGTAAGGAAAATAACTTAATCTCCTAAAAATAGATCATTTACACATTATATTTTTACCTACTTATTGTACACATCCACAAAAATATAATATGATTTTGAAAATTATACCTCTATATATGTGCAACCTAGTATAGGCATCTCTACAATTCTCTTCCGGAGCCCTCTATACTTCCCATCCCTCTCATCGACATTTGCACTTGATCCCTCGAACGGATGATTGCTCTGCTGTAGGTCGTTCCGCACTTGCCCCAATGACTACCTAACTACCCGTCGTTAATACTACTACTCGGCCGCCCCTCAAACTTATTGTAACGTGGAATTATTGTACATATCCCCAAAAAAATATACTACGATTTTGAAGATTATACATCTATATATATAACCTTTTATAGGCATCTCTTCTATTATAAAAAATTGTATAGTTCCCATCTATCCTTATTGGAATCTGATTGCTTTGAAGAGATGAAGAGAAATATGCAATCTTGTATATGCATCTCTTCTGTTATAAAAAAAAGTATAGCTCCTATCTATCCTTAAAGAGGACATTGGAATCTGATTGCTTTGAAGAGATGAAGAGAAAAGGTTAAATATATACAATTAGCTTAGATCTGATAAGGATTGGAACTGAATGTTTTTCTTTGAAAAGTTCCAGTTAAACATTATTATTTTGATTGCTTTGAAGAGATGAAGAGAAAAGGTTAAATATATGCAATTAGCTTAGATCTGATAGGTATTAGAACTGAATGTTTTTGTATTAGATCTGATAAGGGATTAGGTCAGATTTCAGATGTTGATGTCAACATGTTTTACAGTTAAAGATTGACCCATTTCACATATTTATGCATATGTACTTTAAAGTTTGCCTAATTTCATATATTGAAGATAATATTTATATTTTGCCTTAAAAATTTACTGCAATAGATGGTAATAAGTAAATAGTAATAATAATTTTTCAGATTTGAGTAACTGTTCAATAGAATTTCTATAGCACCTTATAGTAGTTAGTATTTTATTTTTTTTGTTGGAGGGTTTTGAAACTTCTTTGGCTAAGAGCTAAGGACTAAGGGGTATTCACTCTGCCAAAGTTGCCTAGGGCATGATCCTGACATCGTCCCTTATGATGTGAAGGCCCTGCCAAGAACCCATTGACATTTCTACCCCTTTGAAACATGACTCCAAGGTTGAGACTCTTCTATTTTTCTTTTTCTTAGAACCACCAAAGTTCAAAACCCTATAAACTTACACATAAAAAATTCTACATTTCTCACATCATGAGGCCTAAGCTCTGCTGTAGAGGCAAAAAATAATACTAATAATTCAGTTATAACACACTACTCACATACTCTTGTATTCTGATTTTGTTTTCTTAGCTATATAATGAAATAATGATAATAGTGATGGAAATGTAAGATTTAATCTCAATATTATACTAACAATCTGTATATACTGAAATTATGGAGGTCTGATGTTAAATTCATATCTGTGCACTCCGTTTGCAGAATACTACGAGAAGAGCTTGATGGATCCCACAAACGTGCCCCCCATTTGTTCGGGCCGAAAAAATTCAGCCTACCGAGGAATTTTGAAGTGTGTTAATTCATATATTTTCTTTCGCGTTCATATATATAATAAAGGTCTAGTTTTAAGTTAACATTATGTGGGACTCAATGCAGGAATAGATGGACAGAGAGATATGAAGTCTAATTTTGGGACAAAACTGGAGAGACTCAGAAACGCAAGGGTAATTTAGGTTAGTTTTATGAATTGAACATCTTTCTTTTTACAGGCCAAAATGGGCTCTAGTACCCATCAAAATCCGGTATATTCAGAAAGTTGTTTTTATAGGTTCAATGCTTTGAAACAAAGTCTGAGATTTCTTTGATGGTCTTCTTTTAAGGATGTCTAAGAATTTCATAACCAAGTGTTATGTATAGAAACAAGGTCTCAAATATATTATTTTTTTATTGTCTTTATTTAAGGTTTGTAAGTACTTTTTTAAAAGTAGCTATTGAACGAATAGGTTTATTTTTGTTTGGATACTAATTAGAGTAATTAACTGCCTTATTGTGATCCCTGAAATTTGGATAATAACTGGATCCTACAGTATATCTCGGTAAGCAGATACTTCTATTGGTTTGTTATACATGTATTAAGTGATTGGAATTTATAGTTTCTTTGGAGTTGTAGATTTATAGTTGAACTGTTTATTGATGTAATGTAGGACGAATAGGTTTATTTTCGTTTGGATACTAATTAGAGTAATTAACTGCCTTATTGTGATCCCTGAAATTTGGATAATAACTGTATCCTACAGTATATCTCGGTAAGCAGATACTTCTATTGGTTTGTTATACATGTATTAAGTGATTGGAATTTATAGTTTCTTTGGAGTTGTAGATTTATAGTTGAACTGTTTATTGATGTAATGTAGGCAGCTTTGATAATGAAGAGAAAGCGGCCAGAGCTTATGATCTGGCAGCTCTCAAGTATTGGGGTCCATCAGCTGCAACAAACTTTCCGGTATAACTTTATATAGAGTTTCATAGCTATTTTAGAACTTATTGTGTGTCTACCTTAGAAATGTTTGTTTTACAAATGCCTTTGGCGATCATTCTATTTTCTGAGATTCTACTTCCTCCCTCATAAAATGTTTAGTTTTCTATTGTATAACATTTGGTTTTCCCATATCAAATACAGGTTAAATACTATGAGAGAGTTCGAAGACATGAAAAAATGGTCGAGGCAAGAATACGTTCTCTTTATAAGGAGGTATTTGAGTTTCCTACCCTATATGCATCCATAGAGGTTACACATATATGCAGGGGCTGTGTAGGTGGATAATGGTTTCAGTATCATAATTGTTTATATTTTTTGGGGGAGTAGGAGGTTCTGTTTATCATTCAATTTTGAAATAAAATTTATAATAGATCACAAACAAGGTATATCTTGACCTATGCCAGTGTTTAATTCTTAATTAAAATTTATTGAATTTATAATTAGACGCTCGTCTTAATTTTGCGGGGATAGTACTAGCTTTTCTAGGGAATCAGTCTACGGAGGAGTGACAAGGTTTTGATTTAATTTAAATAAACTTATAGTCTTATCTTAAACCTTAGTATGTAAAGGTGAAATTAATTTTTATTTCACTGAGATAAGTTGATGGATAGAATAGCTAGCATTGAAATAATTGATGCTTGGCGAGGAATTTGGAGCTCTATATTTAGGAGTTTCTATTTATAGTTGCTGCGCTCATGCATGGTAAAGAAGAAAAAAAAAGCAATCATATTTTTTAATGCCAAACTGCTGTTGCGTATCACTGAATTTTATAGATCCTCCTCTGTTGTCTTTAGAACCCATGTAATGTCTATAAAGAGATGTCTTGCAACTATTATCTAATCAGTAAAGTCAAAAGTAATACACAGACAGTCCTAGAGTCAATACAAAAACTGTAAATTTTCTGCCTATGTTACAGTTCTGGTGTGGCATTTAATTTTTTGTTGGCTGTTTACTTATGCTGTGTAATATTCATATTCAATACTATATGCTGTAAGTGGTATTTTTTCTGCTTATATACTTGTTTACACTTGGAGAGTGCTGTTTTAAAATCTTAAAACTTGATAGGAACAATAAATATGGAAGGTGGCAAGCTAGGATTGGGAGAGTTTCAGGGAAGAAGGATTTGTATCTCAGAACATTCGGTGAGTACACCACTCTCAGTTTGTAGTATAATGTTTCCAATAAATGAAGTGCATTGAGCTATACATCGTTAGAAATGCATCCAATAATCAAACGAGATTGAATGGCTAATGATTCTCATTGAATTCACAGACACAGAGGAAGAGGCAGCTGAAGCTTATGACATTGCCGCCATCAAATTCAAAGGAATTAATGTCCTTACAAAGTTTGATATAAGCAGACATGATGTTGAAACTATTATGAGTAGCACACTACCATAAGAGTGAGACAAAAGCTCACTAGTACTGCAGTACAAGATGGGGAAAGCAGTGAACGCGTTGCGAATGATGCAGAAGCAGCATAGACTGAGAATGATGCAAATGAAACTATCATCGCTAGTAGTAGCACAGATAGTTCACTGCCAGACACAATTGACCGTTCTACTGCTGTTGCTACATCATCCAATGATGCTCATGAACAGCCTGTTATAGGTTCTCCATTAATGGTATCCAATCAGAAACTGTACTCTGCAACACAGCCATTTATGTCAATAACCAACAAAAATGTTTGTCTATACAATCTATAACGGGTTTGGAACCTACAACCATCGCTGAGCATGGAATCTCCCATTACTAGTCCATAAGTAGGTGCCACAGCTTTTGAGATTCCATGCTCATCAATGGCTGAAGGTTCTAAACCCATCATATTGTATAGAAAAATGTTGTTTTTGGTTGTTAGCATAAATGGGGGTGTTCCAGGGTGGAGTTTTTGATTGGTTACCATTAATGGAGAACCTATAACAGGTGGTTAATGAGCAGCATTGTATGATGTAGCAGCAGCACTAGAATTGCTGACTGTGCCTGTCAGTGAACTCTCTATGCTGTGCCTACCACTAGCGACGATAGTTTTGTTTACACCATTCTCTGTCTGAGCTTCTTCTACACCTTTCCGAAGCTTTGTAATGCGCACATTCCACATCTTGTACTGCAATACTAGTGAGTTTTTGTTTCCCTCCTATGGGTAGTGTTCTGCTCGTGTTCTGCTCATAATGGTTTTCACATCATTTTGCTTATGTCAAAGTTTGTAACGGCTTTATGATTCTTGTTGAAAACTGATGCTAGAGTTTAGTTGAACATTCAGTTCTACCACCGATGAATGTCTTGCATAGATTTAGTTATTTAGAATCTTTAGATTGCACGTTGCATGCTGTTTTTTTGACCCATGCAATTCCTTAATATAGAACAGTTTTAGTCAAGCAATTTAGACAGTTAGTTTTGACCTTTGATAGAAGTTAATAAACTTGTTTTTCACCGCCATATCCAGCGCAGGAATAAAGCATGTAATCTGCATGCTTAGTTTATAGTTTTTTACCAGTCTACTTTTAGTTCCAGTGAATGGTTTAGAGGCTGCGTCCTCTTTTTATAGAGTCTTTGTAAAAGCTGTTATTTACACAGCAGTCAATTCCAATGATATAAAGAAACAATCGCCAAGTTAAATTGTTGTATATACGCCGCTGATCTTATGTCACAGTGAGGAAAGCACAGATCTGTGAAGTGAGCCGTCAGCCAAATAAGGAGTTTCCTGAATTTGTAAAGTCAAGCTAAAATGTTAAAGTTAAAGCTGCTGAATCTACAGAAGAGTTTATTTCAGCCGCCAATCAAGCAGATTGTGGAGACACCAGTTTAAAAGAGATTGCTGAATAAAAGGTAAAATCGTGGAAGTTTGATTTGTTTGCAGCCGCGCATAGCCAAGGAGGACGCCGTTGAAGTTATTTCAAGTCCCAGATCTGAGGAATTTGCTGTAATAGAAAACAAAATAAGGGTTTGTAAAATGCAGCGTATGAAGAAGGCTGCCAAAAGTTAAAAGGCATCAAGGGTTCAAGATGTTGTAGCCGTAAAGGATTGACGAGACAAATAAATCAAAAACGGATTTGGAGGTGCTGTTGTTAAGAGTTTATTTGTCAAAATAGATCGACCCAGGTTTAAAAACCGTAGTGGAATGAAGTCGCCAAGTTTATGCTAAACCGCTGTTGCAAAAGGAGCCCCCCCTAAGGAAGCCATTTGATCGCAAGAATTAAAAGAAGACCGCAGTCCAAAAGCTACAGGATCCAAAGATAGTGGGCTTGTAGAACTCAAAGTCACAGTTAGTTTCAAAGAAATTGAAGAAGGCAGATCGTAGAAAGAGGTTGTCGAAATGGCAATATTGTTGTAGCAACAGTAAAGTGCAGCAGCACACCTTGACATGAAAGACATTAAGGAGAAAGTTTCAAAAATGAAGATGTTGAAACATTTAAGGTCAAAATTAAGGGAGAGTGTTGGATGTGTTAGAAAAGATTAAACTAAAAAACAAATGCAGTACACAGAAAATAAACCAGAAGAAAAAATATATAACTTAAAACAAGAGAAACAGAGAAGCAATTTGATATGCTTGCTGCAAAATGTCTTCAACATTCTTTATTGAAAGGAAATTGAAATATGTACATAAAACATACTAAAATGTAAACTAAAAGCAAAGATGGGAAACTTTCCCAAACAGAAAAAGAAATGTAGAAAAGTGTTTGGGAAACATTCCCAACAAACAAAACCAAATCTAATTTTTTCTTATTTTAACATCCTCCCTAAAATCTGATTTGTGGGATAGCTTCTCATCTCTAAAAAAATCTTCAGTCTATTGAAATCTTCTTCTTTCAAAGGTTTTGTCAAAATGTCAGCAACCTGATCTTTGGACCTGCAATAATAAAGTTTGATTTCATTATTTTTAACTAGCTCTCTGATGAAATGAAATTTGATGTCTATGTGCTTGCTTCTTCCATGAAAGACTGGATGTTTAGAAAGTGCAATAGCTGATTGATTATCACAAAATATAATTGTTTCTTCCATTTGGGACTGCATCAATGTTTCAAGCATCCTTCGTAACCAAAATGTTTGACAACCCGCTAAAGTGGCTGCCACATATTCTGCTTCTACTGAGGACAATGCAACAATGGGTTGCTTCTTTGAAGACCATGAAATTACACCTGACCCAAGATTAAAAGCATACCCAGAAGTACTTTTCCTATCATCTTGATTTCCAGCCCAATCACTATCTGTATAACTAGTTAACCTCAAAACACCCTTCTTTTCATAAAATATTCCATGATTTGTAGTCCCTTTCACATACCTTAGTATTCTTTTACCTTCTTGTAGATGAGTATCATGTGGATCCTCCATGAACCTGCTTATCAAGCTTACTGCATACATGATATCTGGTCTTGTTGCAGTTAAGTACATTAAACTTCCAACCAAACTTTTATACAAAGTAGAATCTACTTTTTTGCTTTCATCATTTTTTCTCAACTTCACACCCATGGCAATAGGTGTAATTGTCGGTTTGCTATTTTCCATCTTGAACCTTTTCAAAATATCATTTGCATATTTTTCTTGTGAAATAAAAATTCCATCACTATTTTGTGTTATTTCAAGACCAAGATAATAGTGCAACAAACCAAGATCAGTCATCTCAAATTCACTCTTCATTGCCACTGAAAATTCTCTAAGCATGTTTTCATTATTTCTAGTATAAATCAAGTCATCAACATAAATACAAACTATCAGAACATCTCCTTGCTGATTTTGTTTTATGAATAAGGTGGGCTCATAAGGGCATTTTTCAAAACTATTTTTAAAAAAATATGATTCAATCCTTTCATACCAAACTCTAGGTGCTTGCTTTAAACCATACAAAGCTTTCTTTAGTTTGAGCACCTTACCTCTTTGACCTTTAATCTCAAAACTAGGTGGTTGCTCAATGTAAATTTCTTCCTCCAATACACCATTCAAGAATGCTAATTTTACATCCATATGAAAAACTTTCCAATCCTTTTGTGCTGAAAGAGCTAAAATCATGCGAATAGTATCCATTCTAGCAACAGGTGCAAAAACTTCATTATAATCAATACCTGGTTTTTGTTTGTAGCCCTTCACTACCAATCTGGCCTTGTATTTATTCACTTTACCTTGCTCATTGTACTTTGTTTTATACATCCACTTTACTCCAATTGCCTTCTTATGCTCAAGGAGATCTGCAATTTCCCAAGTTTGATTCTTTTCTATGGCTGCAATTTCTTCATTCATAGCTTTAATCCATTTATCATCATTTATAGCTTATTCAAATGTAACAGGATCACTATCAACAAAAAATGCAAAATGACAAATATCTTCATTTACCTTTGTTGTGTCTTGATATATATTGGACAACCTCCTTGATTTCTGCCACCTTTTTGGAGATTCTGAGGTGGATGATGAAGAACTACTTGATGAAACATGTCTATGACTTGGTGGAGAAAGACTGCCTTCTGATGAAGAAGAGCTTCTTCTTAATGTAGATTGTTGAATGCTACAACTACTGGCTCTGGCTCCTGTGTTAACAACTGAATTTTGTTTTTGATTTGTAGCTTCATCTTCAATGTTAACTTGTTGATTTTTCTCTTCCAATTTCCAACACCACTCCTAATCTTCAATAAACTTTGCATCTCTACTTATCACCAATTTTTTTGTCTCTGGATTGTACAACCTATATGCCTTGGATTCTTCACTGTATCCAACAAAGATACATTTTTCTGCCTTATCATCCAATTTATTTCTAAGTACATCTAGAACATGAGAATAAACAATACAACCAAAAATTCTTAAATGATCTACCCGGGGTTTGTATCCTCCCCATGCTTCTTCTAGTGTCAAGCCCCAAACTGAGTTTGTAGGACATCTATTCAAAATATAACCTGCACAACAAACTGCTTCTGCCCAAAAAACTTTAGGTAAATTCTTAGCATTAAGCATACTCCTTACCATATTTAAAATTGTTCTATTTTTTCTTTCAGCTACACCATTTTGCTGAGGTGTATACCTTGTTGTTAGCTGCCTTTTTATGCCCTTTTCAATACAATAATTATGAAACTCATGTGAAATATACTCTCCACCCCTATCAGTCCTTAAAATTTTGAGAAAATAACCACTTTGCTTCTCAACTAATTCTTTAAATTCTCTGAATTTCTTGAAAGTATCAGATTTATTTTTGAAAGGGTACACCCAGAGTTTCCTACTATAGTCATCAATAAATGTCAAAAAATATCTCATACCAAATAATGAAGCTACCTCAATTGGTCCACATAGATCTGAGTGAACTAGCTCTAATGGCTCTGAAGCTCTCCAAGAATCCCTTACTGGAAAGGGTTCTCTATGGTGCTTTCCAACAATACAACCTTCACATTCTTCATCTAGTCTTTGGATAAATGGTAAACCTGTTACCATGTTCTTTTTATGCAAAAGATTTAGTCCACCAAAATTCAAATGACCAAACCTAAGATGCCATAACCACTGTGTGTATTTTACAAGAGCACTGAAACTTAAATGCATATTGTTTCTGATACTAAGGGAAAACATCTTATTAGCAGTCATGGGTATTTTGGTTATCAACTTGTTTTTACCATCAACAATAATGCATGAACCATTTTCAAATTTGATAGTGTGGCCTTTTTGCACAAGTTGACCTACACTTAACAAGTTATGCTTTAAGCCTGGTACATAAAACACATCACCAATATATTTTTTCTCACCTTGTCTTGTTGTGATTAATATCCTCCCTTTCCCCATGACTGGTGCAATTGTATTATTTCCCATCTTGACTTTAGATTTGATGGACTCATCCAAATTCTGAAATATCTCTTTGTGCCTTGTCATATGATTACTGCACCCACTATCAACATACCATTTGTCATCATTTACTTCCTCCTTTGTGCTACATGTTAGTAAGACATATCCTTCCTACTCTTCACCTTCATTTGCATATTGGGCTTCTTGTTTACTTTCATCTGCAATCTTTTTCCTACATTCAGCTGCAAAATGTCCATACTTTTGACAGTAATAACATTGAATAGATGATTTATCATACCTCTGAAAACCTCTACCTCTTTGCTGAAAATTTGCTCTGCCTCTACCTCTTGCTTGAGTGTAACCACAATTTTCTTCATCACTTCTATTGCCTCTTTGACCTCTGCCTCTTTGTTGAAAACGTCCTCCTCTTCCTCTTGAATTTCTACCTCTTCCTCTTTGTGCTGAAAATGATTCTAGTGTTGTTTCTTTTTCTTTCAAGGATACCTTGCTCTTTAAAGCTTTCTCAAGTGGCTCCTTTGTTGATTTATTTATTCTATGCTCATGTGTGTACAATGAACCCATAAGCTCATCTACAGATAAAGATGTTAGATCTTTTGATTCTTTAATAGCTATAACTGTAGGATCATATTTTTCAGGCAAACTTCTTAGAATTTTTTCAACAATTTTCTGATTAGTCACAACCTCACCATTTGATTTCATCTGATTAACTATACCCATTGTACGAGTAAAGAAATCTCCTAAACTTTCTGAATCTGACATGTGTAAAATTTCAAAATCTCTTCTAAGCATTTGAAGGCAAATTGTTCTTACTTTTTCTGTACCTTGAAATGATTGTGCAAGGAGATCCCATGCTTCTTTGGCCTTCGAAGTGGCTGTAACTCTTGGAAGGAGAGTTTCATCAACACCCTATACTATGAACAATAATGCTTTCTGATTTTTTTCCTATTATCCTGTAGTAAATCCCTTTCATTTTGTGTGAGGGCTGCTAATGCTGCTGCATCTATTGGTTCTGAATACCCATTCTGCACAAGATCCCATAGCTCCTGTGACCTGAACAAAATCTTCATTTGAAAACTCCAAAAATCATAATTTTTCCTATAAATTTAGGAATTTGTAGCTGTGTACTGTTAACATTTGTTGTCATTTTGAACCTAGCTATGATACCATATGTTAGAAAAGATTAAACTAAAAAACAAATGCAGTACACAGAAAATAAACCAGAAGAAAAAATATATAAATTAAAACAAGAGAAACAGAGAAGCAATTTGATATGCTTGCTGCAAAATGTCTTCAACATTCTTTATTGAAAGGAAATTGAAATATATACATAAAACATACTAAAATGTAAACTAAAAGCAAAGATGGGAAACTTTCCCAAACAGAAAAAGAAATGTAGAAAAGTGTTTGGGAAACATTCCCAACAAACAAAACCAAATCTGATTTTTTCCTATTTTCACAGGATGTAATTAATTTCTCCCAGAAATCACAAGATCAGTCAGCAACATTTATATAAGAAGTTTTTCCTATAATCAATGTCAAAAATAACATTTAATGTAGAAACTTCCTAGGACTGAGTGTTTTGAACATGTGTTTTGAATGTTGATTTCCAAAAAGTTCTTAGACCTCTATAAATAAAAGCAACATATAATAGTTTATTTATCAAGCAATTTCTATCACCATGCAATTCATATTAGAGATGTTTGGTTAATTTATGTGTATCTTTATTTTTGATATTTTGTGTTTGTACATATGTCGCACCTCCTACACCCCAATCCTTGCTTGCCACCTTCCATTACGATTGTGCCTGCCAAGTTATATCATCAGGATTGTAGAGCCACGTTATGTCAATCCTGCCATTTATATCCATCAACTTATCGCAGTGAAATATAAATTAATTTTACCTTTACATACTAATCTTTAAGGTAAGACTATAAGTTTGAATGATACAAGTAAAATAAATCCAAACCTTGTCACTCCTCGGTAGAGTGATTTATCCCTAGAAAAGCCAGTACTACCCCTGCAAAATTAACACCTATTAAGGGCTGTAGGAGTGTGTAAATATAAATTCAATAAAATCTTAATTAAGAAATAAATCTTTGTTTCAAAATTAACCTCTATGGATGCATACATGGTAGGCAACCCAAATACCTCTTTATAAATTGAACATATTCTTGCCATGACATGTTTTTCATGTCTTTTAACTCTCTCTCGTAGTTTTTAACCTACATTCGATATAGAAACACATGTTTATCTTTTCTCTGCATCTCATAAAGCAATCCATATGCATTGTCCTTTTAAGTATATATTAGGGTTACAATTTTTTTATTATGCAGAGAGGCGTTATACAGTTGTATTAAGGGAGAGGCATTATACAATGGAATCATTAAGGGATGACTGTGATGATATACATAAAAATGACCGACATATATATATATATATATATATATATATATATATATATATATATATATATATATATATATATATATATATATATAATTACAAAACTTTATATAGTCATATAAATTTAAAACATAGACATCATTAAAAATGACCCATATATTTAATTTCATAAAAAAATATATTTATGATAATTTTTGGCCAACATATGTTTAATTTCATAAAATATAAAAAAATGGTGGACATATATTTAGTTTCTTAAATATTAAAACTATTTATTATTATTCTAGGTCCAGAGATATCCTTCTTGACGGCCTATTTTTAAATACTTTATTCTTAAATAAGTTATATTTGTAGTATACGAAAGGGTGGAGGGAGCCCTCGATAAAAAGTGAGTGTGAAGTAGGAATGATAGCAAGTTAAGCATGTGTATAGTGAATGGATTGTATAGATCATATTATGAAGGATGGATATTTGGCAGATTATAGGCCTACTCTATTTGATACATATCATTTGTCTTAGTGGATTACAGGCTTTCTATTTGATGCACGTCATTTGTCTTGGTGTTGTGTATATTTGGGTGGAGTTATGGTTAACAAACGTTGCGATAAAGGTAAATAGGTTGTGTCACCATCCAGACATTGGAAGAAAAGGGTTTCGAGTGAGGAGCCTATCGTCATTTTCATTGTTTTCATTGATGAATACATTGTGCCTTCAAATAATATTTTATAAATATATTTTGATATTAATTTCTATTATAACAAAGTATTGACTAAGAGAGTGCTAATATCAAAATCAAAGTAAAGAGATTATCAATAAAGCATGTACATATAGGTGAAGAGGTTGAGTCCACTCCAACACTCCACTAGTGGTAGTAGGTTGACTCAATCAACCTAGGACACCTATTGAATACACCTAAGTAGGCTTATAACATGTATATTTTACCCATGTGCATTGAATGCAAGCAAGGTAATATTTACACTAACACCCCTCTTAAGCATAGCTTAGGTGGGCACAAAATAAAAATAAATCCCGAAAACTAGTCTTGATCAGGTACCCATGTACAATGTAATCTCTCATGAAGTGGAGAAAGGTAGAAATCCTGTGGGAAAAACCTACCCTCCAAAAGAGAGAAAAGATGTATGAAAGTTATACAAGTGAAGAAGTACACTTCTTTCACCAAGTATAATAAATGTTCCCCCATAGGAGAGAAATTGATAGTAGGTCTATGAGACCCCCCATAATGTGGTATCATAGCTTGTCTAAGCTCATATGCTGGTTCCTTTGGAGGCAAAGGCGTATTATTTCTGGCTCGAGGTTGAACTATAGAATGATTTTGTGCAGCAGTAGAAGGTGACCAAATTAAATGATGATGATAGGGAAATTAGATCTGCAACCTTGTTTTGGAAGTACGATGACTGACACTGGTTAAAACAACAAAATTTATGCTTTGATAGTTGAGAAAGCTCCCTTATTTTTGGTATTTATCTTGGAAACCCCTATTTGGAGGTGTAGAAAATCTCCACCCTTCGACTCATCCATGCCCTTGTGGGCCCTTGGCTCAGTCCTTGGTTTCCTGGCATGTTCTGCCTAGGCCAGGACTATGTGGCCACCTCGCTTCACTCCAAGCACCAGCATTTAGATTCTCCAAATTATGGAGCTTGCTCCAAGTCATAGATCATGGCTTCACATACCTTGCTCGGTAGCTTCGCATACCCTGCTTGGAAGAAAGAGGCACATACGCTGCTTGGTAGAAACAGGTGCTGAAAGGGAGGCAGAGTGTGAGTGAACAAGTGTTTCTAAGGGGCGCGGAGAGATACCCTAAAATCTTGGTTACCCCTGCACCTCACCTAGCTATCATTTCCCTACATCCTTTGCTTCCCTTTCCCTATTTTGGGGTTTCCTTTGCTTTCTTGAGGCTGCAAATACTCATCTATAAGTTACAAATACTCTGTTGAGGGTGCACCAAGGTTTGGACACTTTTACAAGAATTTTTTTATGAGAAATGTATTAAAATAGGCAATTTTTACAAGAATTTTTTTTATAGCATAACCTTTGATTGGTAACTCAAAATCAAGTGTTGATTTTTTAAAAAGTTAATATTTTCACATTTCCCATCTATTAGACCTTGTTGTATTCTAAAACACACTAACTTATAAGGTGCCAAAATTGGGGGGATCACTTGATACTAAATCAGGGGGTGTATAAATTGTGTCAGGGGCACTTCCTTTGAGTCATGTCCAAAATACATCCATTGAGTCATGCCAAGACCACTTGATTCGTGTCCAGAACACTTCCACACTTCTTTACACATTTTCAGTTACCTGGTATCAATTAATCTTTGAAGCCGCCAAACATCAATAATTTGTACAGAGAAGCATCTCCAACAATGTGTTAGAACCTACATTTTTGTACCTTTTATGACCAAGGTTTCATTTATGTTAGGATTGTAAAACTCTAGAAAAACCCCTAAAAGCCTTAAACCTTAATACAGTTGTTTTTATTTATTATACATTATAATCCTTCATTGACTAGTTGTTAGCAGTTCTCAGTGACTTAAGTTAAAACTTAAGTATGTTTTATCATCTAAGTCATCGGCACCTTCACTAGGTTGTGGACAACATGCCTGTTTAAAAACAACTGTCACATGTGCACCAAATATCTTTTAAGTTATGCTTTGTCGGCAGTCCATGTCGCTAGCTCTTCCTTTTCTTTGGAGTCTCTTCCTTCACGGAGCCTCATTTTGGGTCTCTATGAGACTGCGAAGTGTCTTTGTTAGCTGATGTGTCATATCTGTTCCATGGTAAAAGGTATTTCATGGAATCCTAGCTCTCCACTAGAGCTCTTAAATAGGCTTCGCCAGACAACGAAGCTAGCATGGCAGTTCTAATGAATCAACGATTCTTCGTGGGGATTCCTTCCTTCGATGAGGCTGATCAAAGACTTTAGCAAGATCGCAAAGAAGGTGATGTTGACTAATATGTCCATGGTGTCCATAGTAGTAGTGTGTTTTGCGGGAACCAACAACTTCATTTAGACTTCAAATAACTCAAATTGAAACAAAGAGGATGCCACCATGTCAAAAGGACTCCAAGTCATAAAAGGGTTTTTTGATATTTGCTTGAGGAAATTCAAACTCTAGTGAGAAACGTTGATTAAGTAAGATCTACACACAATTTTAAAATTCAAGAATGACTATCTTCTTCTCACCATCCCTGCACACTGAACATTAATGGCGCCCTAAGTGGTTTAAAGCCAAATTTTGTAGTCATTTCACATAATTGAGAATGTGAATTAGAATTCTAAGCTTTGTAACTGCATCCAAGATGAAAAATTTCAATTTATTGCATCAATCAAGGTGTTAGTCAACCAACAAGAAGTCACAAGCCACTATTGAAACACATAAGTGCCCTTCATCTTTTCAACTATGCTAGGGTTCTTTTCTTGTGAATTGAGCATCTGTTTGATAATTATTAGCTGTCAGTACCCTGGTCTGTTTGAAAACTTGCATAAGATATATTCAAGTAAGAACATAGTCATAGGGCTATCTTGAGAAAACCTAGAAACCATAAACTTAAAACCCAAGTGTAGTCAGAATGGCTAGTTCATGACAAAAAGCCATGAAAAGGACAAGAAGAAAGAGGGATAGAGAGTTTAATGATGATATTATTTCTCAATTTCTTAGATCCTTTAAAAGACCTCACCACCAATACGGCACGCGCATACAAATAGATAGGATCACTGATGTTCATGAAGCCTGCAAGGATGCTATTCTCCCAATCCATGGGTATATGTTGTTCAAGTACCATTTGAGGAAGAGCCGGAGGAAAATTCCAATGAGAAACTCTTGGAGGCTAGGGTTATCTAGGTTGGTGGTCCCAAATGTCTTCATCAATGTAGATCTAGTACAAGCACTAGCTAGAAGCTATGTCCTAGAGAAGAAAATCATCTACATGGACAATGAAGAGGAACTAGTTAAACTAGACATGGCATATATTAATGTGGCACTCATGTTAGACACCAACCTTCAAATTCCACTAGATATGGGAGCCCTACCTAGGGAATATCACAGACTAAAGAGTGATTATAGTGTAAAGTGGCTCCCTGCTCACATGCCTAAGATCAATGACAAATTGTAGAGATTCTCAAGTTCTAGCAAGGAACCCTTCATTTATGATTTCTTTGAATAGTACTTCAAGATGACATACTTTGTTGTGTGCCAGGTCCTAGGAATAGATGCTAGTGTCTTCATACCCATCATTGCTATGGTTTTGACTACTAAAATTCAAAGTTGTGATGATAATAGGTCATTTGACTATGCATTATTTTTGGAGGAGAAGATCAACAAGGCCCTTGCAGATGTGAAAGGGGATAATTCTAGAGTCCACTTTAGGTGGCATTCTTTATTGTGTCACTTCTTGTTAAACAAAGGAATTGTAGTGTGGAAGCCTCCACTAAGAATTAGGAGAGTGAACAACCAAGGTAGAGTACTACTAGTACAAGAATGGACTTATATTTGGGATAGTCACTGCCCCCAATCAAACTATCTTTTGTTTGAAGAATTCTTTGTCAAGGTAGTCTTCAAAGCACTTGGTTACTCATCACAATGGAGATTATCAGAGAGAGTTCATAAGTTCTTGAGGCCAAAGGACATGTGCCTTAATTTGGGAATTGGTTGAATAATTGGGGTAATTTTGATACATCTTTTCAAATGTTACCATTATCATAGTGTATGGATTTGAATGTGTGCCTTATCTTTTTCCTAGATTGGTCCCTAATAGAGTTGGAATTCTTAAAGATCATGTGACACAAGCAGATGAATGAGTCTAATAAGACTCAATTCATGAACTACAAGAAAGCCTCCTTCCTTCTAGGAACCATTTCCTTTTCTAACTTTTAGGTCACATCAAAAGAAAGATTGGTGTTGCTAGCCATAAAGTTGGAGCATTACAAGCTACCAAAGAGTACATCAAGGAGGTGTGATCCAGAGGGATTTATCAATAAATCCATATTAGATAATGATTTTATAGCCTATGAGCATGAATTTTACCCTATAGAGGATGTAATGAGAAACTGTGCTATTGAAATGTAAGGCGAGAGAAGAATGGAATAATGGGACATGATCTAGAAGGAAGAGAAAATAAGACATGAAGCTAATCATTCATATAAAGGATCTCCCATTGAAATTGAAGACCTTGTTGAAAGAGTTAGGGTTATGCTACAAAATGCTAAAAAATTATTCTCTAACATACCTGCGGTGCCAAAGAAAATACATTCCCCTCTAGAATCAGTTCCTTCTTCATCAAGATAGACATCAACCTCTGAAAATCCTAGAGCTATCACTCCACTACACCATGTCTCTCCACAACCTTCCCATACTCCAAGTTTTTCAGTGGATGACGGTGAGACTCGAGGCTCACCATATGTGATGGAGATAATGCAACATCCTATGATTGAAGTAGGAGAGCCTCCTCAAGAGAGGATGGTTATCAGTTTTGAGGCTACAAATGAAATGTTTGATGATGTTAGAACAATAGCAAGAAGCAATTTCATGGATGATAATTCTTGTATTCATTCTAAGGATTTCAAAGATTTTGTCCTAAGAATAAATGGGCAAGAACTTCGTAAGCAAGTGAAGGAGATAACTCTTGAGAATAAGGAAAAAGTTATAGAAAACTTTTGGAAGAATGTGCATGAAGAAATGGCTGGGATGACCCCACAAAAGGGAAGAGAAATCCTCATAAATAGTGGCTTCATGTTATTACCAGGGTGGGATATATCATCTTCCATTGCATTTGGTACAATAAGAAAGCATGAAGGCATTGACTTGCATATAACATAGGAGGATGAAAATCAGGTGTACTTTGGTTCTGCCTTTGATGCAGACACAAATGCCTTAGCTGGGTGAAAGCACAGAGTTGTGTCACACTTTTATAAAGGAATCAGCCAACACAAGCAAAAAGTTCCAACTTTGACTTCATAAAAGTGGCATTTATGTTTTGAATTACAAAATGATGTAAACTAATGAAATGTAGATCTCTTGATGAATTTTATGCGTGTAATTTTTCAAAAATTTCAAAAAATTATTTTGACAATTTTTTATAATTTTAAGAGCAAATTTTGAATTGCTGAAGATTTTAGGAAAAAGTGACTTTGAGTCCACGTCACAAAAAAAAAAGAGCAAACAATCTTATTTTTCCCTAATTCTTTTTCCCAAATAGATGAGTTCAATATCTAGTGCATGGAGAGAAAAATCAGTTTTCAATGCATATTTTCTTCGTAATATCATTTTAAAGTCAAACTTTATAGAATCTAATAATTTTCATTCCACGTCAACTTTTGTAGATTTTTTTTTATCATTTTCACAAAACCAATTAACAACCTACTTGCAATAATTAAATATATATATTAAAAATAATCAAAATCTTTTAAAAAAATCATCTTAGGATTCTAGACTCATAGTTTAAGTTGAGAATTTTAGAAAATCGTAGAAAATGAGGAGGTGGCTGCCAAGTGGGATGCCACATAGACAATTTCGAACGAGTCTAACTTGCTCAAGTTTGACTCACTCAGATCAAAGTCAGGCGAGATCAACTCGCCCAAAATCATATAATTCCGGTGACCGCCACCGGTTGGCAGTTTTTTTTTTTTTTGTTGTTGTTGTTTTAAAATAAAAACACACACACACATATATATATAGAGGCTAAAATTTATTTTTATAAATTCAAGCATTTGGAGAAACCACACAAAAGTAGTTTTCTGACAAGAGAGGCTACAAATTTTTAGGTAAGTAACATAATTCCCAACTTATTTACTCATTTTACCATGTAGAAATTGATCTTCATGAGTTATTTATTATGATTTATATGTGTGTAGGAGAATCAAAACAAGCAATTTGTGATGGGGAATAAAAGAGCTAGATCAAGGTTGTATGACCGGTAAAAAGATGATAAAACCCTAGGAACATCTAGTCAAGAACAACCCATTTAAATTATTAATGAACAAATTGAAGGGCGTGTTAATGAACAAGTACAAGATGAAATTGGTAGTAGTAATAGAAATTTTTTGCATGGAATGAAAAATCTTATGGAGATGGATGAGGATGTTCTTTTGAAATATATTTCACCTAAACATATGTTACCTGAAAGTACAATAAACTTGAACTCTAAAATAATTTGGGATGAATTTTTTGAAAATAAATCTTTAATTGGAAGAGCACAATTATGTGCAAAGTTATTTGGTGAAAAGAAATGACCCCTATTTAGGAGTTGTTAGGAGTTCATAAAAAGAAAAAATCTTTAAATTTAGTAAATCAAACAGTAATTGAAAACTTGCAAATGGCATTGGATTGTATTCAAACCAAGAGTTGAAGTTCTGATTTAAGTGTTGCACGTAGAGCATTGATGATTGTAATTTATAGTAAGAAATTTTCACATAGAAGACAAGTCAAAGAAATTGCCCAATTTGTATATGTATCTAGGAGAACTATTCAAAAATATATCAAGAAGAGAAATAGATTAGATAAAAACATTAAAAATAATTGGGTAAATATTTGTCGAGTCCCTCAGAGAGATAGAATTTCAGAAGATGTAAAACAAAAAGTAATTGGATATTGGATCGAGCACTCCTATGTTTCTTCCAATAGAAGGGACACTATACAAATAAAAGACGGAGATGGTAAAAAAATGTCTCATCCAAAGCATTTTATAGATACAACACAAAGTGAATTTTTTGAAGCATTCAAGCAAGAATTTTCACAGGTGAAGATTTCTCAAATGATGTTTGAGAATTTACGACCATGTTTTGTACATATAAATAAAGTACGTGAAACTTGTTGCTGTTGAAATCATGTTGAATTTCATCTACACCTATAGTCATATAAAAAACTTATGGAAATAGTTAATCCAAATGTAGCCATCCTTGGAAGTACAACACAATTTGTGAAATCTATCTTATGTGAAAAATCAGAAGATTCAGATGAATTCAATGTATAGTGTATAGGAAATATATGTGTAGATTGTGGAAATTTGACGAAAGTTTTACCATTTGAGAATATTGATCATTCAATGTCATTTGTTTGGAAGAGATTTGAATATGAGAAATACTCAATAAAGTCAGGAGCTGAATCCAAAAAAAATATTTTGAGAGAGAGTGAATTGCCCTGTAATGAGTTTATGAACAAATTTTGTAACATTGTATACCCACATATCTGACATTGTCATGATACAAGATGGCATGCTAAAAAATTTCGTGACTCAGAATTGTTTTCCATCGGGTTGTATTCTCTCTATTGTAGATTTTTTTGAAAATTATACATTTAGTCCTCAAACTAAGATTCAAAGTCAATATTATCATTCAGAGCAAGTCGCAATCTTTGTACAAGTTTGCTATAGACATGCCGAGTTATTTGTAGATGAGGTAGAGAGTACCGAAGATGAACAAATTATCATCAAGGAGGTTCAATTTTATATCAGTGATGATACAGGTCATGATAGAAGCTATGTAGCACATTACTTTCGAATGTTTTTTGAAGATTTGAGACAATGTGCCATTACTGCATTACAACACTGGATTTGGTCTTATAGATGTGCTGGTAAGTGTTGATTTTATTATTATTTTCTAATTTTTAGTTTTTAATTTAAAAATTTATAAAATTTCAAGACTTGAATTTTTAACTAATTTTTGGTTTTTAAATCATTGTTTATATATAACTATTTATACAGGACAATTTAAGTCTACAAAAACATTTAATTGGTTAACACAATAAAAAGCTAGATCTGGCATAAAGTTTTTGTAGAATTTTTTTGAGAGTGGACATGGAAAAGGAGAGCATGATGCAGCAGGAGCATGGGCAAAGCATGCACTTCACCAATATGAACTTGCAGTTAATGTACTAGATACGAAATTTACAAAATTTAAATTTGTTGAATACTTCTACAATGATTTATGTAATTGATCTACATGTATTGTAATAGTTGGATGTAGATGTGAAATTTTATAAATTCTTACCTCTTACCTGGGCACTTTACCAATATGAAATTGTAGGTAACACCATACAAAATGCAAATCAAATTGTTGAATGGTGCAAAACCCATTTTGGTGCCCGTGACTCAATATACAACAAATGCTATTTTTGGGAAGTTAAAGGTATGTTAGTTTAAATTATGTTATTTGAAAACTTTAATATTTAAATTTAAGTACACATGTCATATAATTGAATTTTAGTTTTAATTGGGATGTTCAAGAATTTGTTCATATGTGCAGATATTGATCGATTGAATCCATATAATTGTTAAGCAATTAATTGTGTTAGAAGTTCACATCAAGTCATGACTACAGGACATAGCAAGCCTCTTTTTATTCAAGTGAGAAAAATCATGTTTTTGTGTTGATTGCATTGAGAACATTGCAAATATTTTACAATGTCCAAATGTAAGGGATGGATATGTTTCACAATGGGAAATGAAACAAATAGTATCAATGCCTAATTTTGAAGATAGTGACATTGTAGATGTATATGATCCTATATATTCAGTTGATTACGAATGTGTGTCGGATTTAATTGTTATAGGTAAGTTACATAATTGATTTATATTCTAGATTTTTATAAAGTTTTGAACATTTGATTTACATTGTTCAACTCAAATGTACAAACAAGTTTACTTGTGGCGTGTACAGGAGATATTTTGCTGTGGTTGCAAATCATGACAATATAGAAGGTGTAGATTACTATTTACTAAGATGCACACAAGCAAAATCAAAATTGTTAGAATTAATGATAGATAGTGATGGACAATCATATCCCATTGGATCAGTTGTGGTTGAAGGCACGTATCATCAACAAGTAAAAATAGATAAAAATGGTATTATATTTATTGATTATATGCCAGGACAAAAGGTTCTATACTACAGTCACTTAGTTATAGCAACAAGATTAAGTTTGGAAATGTTACAAAAAAGAGGACATGGCCAACAAAAGTGGAGGTTGTCTATTGAAGATCATGAAAAGATTTTAGAGATAATAAAAGATAGAGAAGATCCAGATTATATGTACCAAGAGCTCTAACTACATTATTGAAGAGTGAGTTGAACCAATAGATGCATGGTATGAAGGTATATGCACTTGAATTATCTATTGATATATTGATTTTCTTAAAAATGTACATGATTCTTGATAGTTCTTTCCTTTCAAATTTTAATTTCAATGGTTCTTAGTTCAAATTTTATTATAATCAAACATGATCAAGCTACAAACGAGCTATAAATTTATTTACATAGATTTTTGTTTTTACAATTATGTAGGTCTATGCCTATAAGGATTTCAAGTTATAAAATTGAAGTTTATGTTGTGCAGGTATGATCTCTAAACTATATATAGATAGTCTTAGATATCTTATGTGTTTAGAGGTGTCTTAGGTCTTACTGTTTCTTAGGTGTTTTAGGTCTTAGGTGTCTAGGTATCTTAAATGTGTCTTAAATATGTATTCTAGACCTATCTTAGGTCTTACATGTCTTAGATATATGTCTTAGGTGTCTTAAAGGTAGATTAGGCATCTTAGACCTTTCTTAGGTGTTTTAAGTGTCTTAGGTGTCTAAGTGTCTTAAATGTGTCAAGTAGATATGTCAAGTAAGTGTCTTAGAGGTCTTAGGTGTCTTACTGTATATGTTTCAAGTTTCTTAGGTGTCTTAGATATGTCTTAATTCTTAGGTGTTCTAAGACTTAGCGGTCTAGGTGTCTTAAATGTGTCGTAGAGGTGTAAATGCGTCTTAGTGTATGTGTTAAGTGTCTTAAAGGTCTTAGGTGTCTTAATGTATGTCTTAAGTGTCTTAAAGGTGTCTTCTAGGTCTTAGGTTTTAGGTTTTAGCTGTTTTAGGTCTTAGATGTCTTAGGTCTTAGGTGAGGCCACTAAGCTTCCACCTTCTTGTGGTTGGCCTTGTCAATATAGAATAAATATTTCTCGAAGCTAAGGGAAGCTCTTTTTTTGTATCCTTTTCATGTAGGGGTCTTGAAGATTTTGCGAGATTGGAAAAGATGAGCAGAAGCTTGGGGATTCCCGTGAAGTTGCTGCACGAAGTGGAATGTGATGTTGTGATGGTGGAGCTCAAGAGCAGTGATCTTTATAGAGGCAACATGATTGAATGTGATGATATCTTGAATTGCGAGCTTGATGGTATTAGTTACACCACCAAGGTATGTATGTGGCTATATGCACATTCATTACTTCTTTTTCTTGTTCCTTATTATTTTCCTTAAATGACTTTATTTTACACTTTTACACTTTTCTTTTCTTAGACTTTAAATTTAACCATGGGATTGTTTAGGGCTTATGTAATTATGTACCTTCCAGAACTTTTACATACAAATAATATAAGCCCTCAGTCATATCCATTAAAACCCTAGCAAAACAAAACAAAACAAAGAACCCAATTTCAAGATAAGTGAAAGAAATAATGTGAGGGGTTGTGAAGAAAAGAAGGCCATAACAAAGAAAGTTTTGAAGGAACCTCAATTAGTACATTAGGGTTTATCAAGGATTTGAGATTTTGTGAGGTTGGAAAAAGATGAGTAGAAGTTTGGGGATTCTGATGAAGCTATTGCACAAATTGGTAGGTCACATTGTGATGGTGGAGCTAAAGAGTGGTGAGCTTTACAGAGGCAACATGATTGAATGTGAAGATAACTAGAATTGCCAGCTTGAGTGTATTACTTACACTGCCAAGGTATGTATGTGGATGTATGCACATTCATTACTTCTTTTTTCTTGTTCCTTATTTTTTGCCTTAAATGACTTTCTTTTACCCATTTTCCTTTTCTTTTACCCATTAGTAATATTTGCACTGTGAGTGGTTATCAAATGTAAGATTTGGTCAAGTGGTTGAAGTCTAGGTGAGCAAACTTTTGAGAACAACTTTGTATTTTTTTCATAGGAATAATATCTTCACCCTTCCACTTAGATGCCATGACCCAATGATTTGTACATTTAAGCATGTAACATGGGGACTTGGAAACTGGTCACCGTTATGAAAAGCCCCACTGATTTGCACTTCATCTAAGCATTGAGATATCTTCATTTTCTATGTACTACTTCAAAATATTTATATGTACTACTTCATTTGCTTAGATATCTTGCTATATTCATTTTCTATTTCCCAACTTAATCTTAATTTATATTAGGAATATAGCCTAATTAGGACACATTTAGAAATTTAGATAAAAGAAAAAATAACACTATAACAAAATCAACCCTCCCCTGTGTTTTTCTTTTTACCAACAATTATAAATCAGAGACCCCTATTTTTGTCTTTTTACCAACAATTATAAATCAGAGACCATATGACCTTTCTTTGAAAACAAATTTATCAATGAATAAGGACATCATTTTGCATAAAGAGAACAAATTCAAGGACAAAGGCAATGTATATCTCTTACATCAAAATAAATTTGGCATATTTACTTAAATGGTAGTGTTGGGGTTTTGGTTTTTCTGTGCTTAAAGATATAATAGCAAATGTATTGTAGTTTTTTTTAAAGGCACTAATGGGGTTCGTATTTAGTTTTTTTTGTTTTATTTATTTATTTTATTTTATTTTAGATATGCTAAAAAATAAAGAGCTAAGGCAAATACCTTTGATCTCTCTCCCCTTCACTTCACCTCAAATCTTGCAATGTGATATGCTTGCCTGGGTATGCTGGTCACACTCCCCTCTCTCTCTCACTTCCAAACTTGCAATTTGATGTGTTTGCCTAGTAATGTCATCCCTATTTTCTGTCCTCCCCAAATCATGGTTTCTACAAAAAAAAGCCAGTCCCTTTTTTTAAGCGATCCCCTCCTCCTTAATACCTATGTCGATATTTCGTTGCATTTATTATTTTCCAACCTCCCCAAAAAGCCATCGCATATGGCATGGGAACAAAATTGAAATGAAATATCATACAAAATCTGACTTTCATAAAGCCCCCAGATCCCACCAAAATGGGCCACCCCTAGGAAAAGTGTGTAACATCAAATGCTTGTGTTGTCATGAATAGGTTGCCGCTAGCAAAAAGGTGAAAGACTCCTTATTAACTTCAATCTCCCAAATAAGATTTAATTACAACAATAAGAGCTCACAAAAGGAAGAATAAAATTATTTAAAATGACATACAAGAACCACGTAAAGATGCCGATGAAACCACATCAACACCGACAACCAAAATATATAGTTACATAAGACCAGATGGTAATCCAGACATTACCGTATGGTAATCCAGACATTACCGTTAGGTAACCAAATGATAGGATAACACACAAGAATACAACACTAACAGGGTACAGTGGGATAATGTATATGCCAGGGTACAGTGGGCTAAGGTATATGCCAGGGTACAGTGGGCTAAGGTATATGCCTATGACTATCTCCAGTAACCACCATCGGGGATAATAAGAGTACGCCCAGGCCTGTGAATCCAAGCGAAGTCGATACTCATGCAACACTGCAAGCACATGTTAAGGTACTTGTGCATATACATATATCATATAGCCGAAGCAACATAAATCATGTAAATATGAAATCCAGCATAAACAATAATCATGTCAATAGAATAATAGTATAGAGATTGCACATCACCGTGCCAGTACAAAATAATGATAGGACGAATAATCGAATAAAAAATACATAGTTATCGGAATCTATCAAACATAAGCAGAAGCAAAATGCTAACACGGGGGTTGTTACACATACAAATAAATGATTTTAAAATAAAATAAAACAAATGCTATAATTAAAGTACTAAAAATAATTAAATATATAATTAGCAATGGCATGTGAAAGGGTTATTAAAACCTATAGAATACTCCAATACAAATAATAATAATAATAATAATAATAATAATAATAATAATAAAATAAAATAAAACAGAATTCTTTTAGAAAGGAAGCCTTAAATCAATCAACTACTTAGGTAAGCAAAATATTTATTAGTGGTAGTTTGAAATTTAATTAACATATTAATTTTTTTAATTTTTTTATTGTTATAACTATATTAAAATTCACATAAATATTTGACTAAATTTTAGTAATAGGTTATAAGATATCATTGTTATAAATGTATTTTGTAAGGAAAATAACTTAATCTCCTAAAAATAGATCATTTACACATTATATTTTTACCTACTTATTGTACACATCCACAAAAATATAATATGATTTTGAAAATTATACCTCTATATATATGCAACCTAGTATAGGCATCTCTACAATTCTCTTCCGGAACCCTCTATACTTCCCATCCCTCTCATCGACATTTGCACTTGATCCCTTGAACAGATGATTGCTCTGCTGTAGGTCGTTCCGCACTTGCCCCAATGACTACCTAACTACCCGTCGTTAATAGTACTACTCGGCCGCCCCTCAAACTTATTGTAACGTGGCATTATTGTACATATCCCCAAAAAAATATACTACGATTTTAAAGATTATACATCTATATATATAACCTTGTATAGGCATCTCTTCTATTATAAAAAATTGTATAGCTCCCATCTATACTTATTGGAATCTGATTGCTTTGAAGAGATGAAGAGAAAAGGTTAAATATATACAATTAGCTTAGATCTGATAAGGATTGGAACTGAATGTTTTTCTTTGAAAAGTTCCAGTTAAACATTATTATTTTGATTGCTTTGAAGAGATGAAGAGAAAAGGTTAAATATATGCAATTAGCTTAGATCTGATAGGTATTAGAACTGAATGTTTTTGTATTACATCTGATAAGGGATTAGGCCAGATTTCAGATGTTGATGTCAACATGTTTTACAGTTAAAGATTGACCCATTTCACATATTTATGCATATGTACTTTAAAGTTTGCCTAATTTCATATATTGAAGATAATATTTATATTTTGCCTTAAAAATTTACTGCAATAGATGGTAATAAGTAAATAGTAATACTAATTTTTCAGATTTGAGTAACTGTTCAATAGAATTTCTATAGCACCTTATAGTAGTTAGTATTTTATTTTTTTTGTTGGAGGGTTTTGAAACTTCTTTGGCTAAGAGTTAAGGACTAAGGGGTATTCACTCTGCCAAAGTTGCCTAGGGCATGATCCTGACATCGTCCCTTATGATGTGAAGGCCCTGCCAAGAACCCATTGACATTTCTACCCCTTTGAAACATGACTCCAAGGTTGAGACTCTTCTATTTTTCTTTCTCTTAGAACCACCAAAGTTCAAAACCCTATAAACTTACACATAAAAAAATTCTACATTTCTCACATCATGAGGCCTAAGCTCTGCTGTAGAGGCAAAAAATAATACTAATAATTCAGTTATAACACACTACTCACATACTCTTGTATTCTGATTTTGTTTTCTTAGCTTTATAATGAAATAATGATAATAGTGATGGAAATGTAAGATTTAATCTCAATATTATACTAACAATCTGTATACTGAAATTATGGAGGTCTGATGTTAAATTCATATCTGTGCACTCCATTTGCAGAATACTACGAGAAGACTTTGATGGATCCCACAAACGTGTCCCCCATTTGTTCGGGCCGAAAAATTTCAGCCTACCGAGGAATTTTGAAGTGTGTTAATTCATATATATTTTCTTTCGCGTTCATATATATAATAAAGGTCTAGTTTTAAGTTAACATTATGTGGGACTCAATGCAGGAATAGATGGACCGAGAAATATGAAGTCTAATTTTGGGACAAAACTGGAGAGACTCAGAAACGCAAGGGTAAATTAGGTTAGTTTTATGAATTTATTCTGTAATTTTATGAATTGAACATCTTTCTTTTTACAGGCCAAAATGGGCTCTAGTACCCATCAAAATCCGGTATGTTCAGAAAGTTGTTTTTATAGGTTCAATGCTTTGAAACAAAGTCTCTGAGATTTCTTTGATGGTCTTCTTTTAAGGATGTCTAAGAATTTCATAACCAAGTGTTATGTATAGAAACAAGGTCTCAAATATATTATTTTTTATTGTCTTTATTTAAGGTTTGTAAGTTCTTATTTAAAAGTAGCTATTGAACGAATAGGTTTATTTTCGTTTGGATACTAATTAGAGTAATTAACTGCCTTATTGTGATCCCTGAAATTTGGATAATAACTGGATCCTACAGTATATCCCGGTAAGCAGATACTTCTATTGGTTTGTTATACATCTATTAAGTGATTGGAATTTATAGTTTCTTTGGAGTTGTAGATTTATAGTTGAACTGTTTATTGATGTAATGTAGGCAGCTTTGATAATGAAGAGAAAGCGGCCAGAGCTTACGATCTGGCAGCTCTCAAGTATTGGGGTCCATCAGCTGCAACAAACTTTCCGGTATAACTTTATATAGAGTTTCATAGCTATTCTAGAACTCGTTGTGTGTCTACCTTAGAAATGTTTGTTTTACAAATGCCTTTGGCGATCATTCTATTTTCTGAGATTCTACTTCCTCCCTCATAAAATGCTTAGTTTTCTATTGTATAACATTTGGTTTTCCCATATCAAATGCAGGTTAAATACTATGAGAGAGAGTTCGAAGACATGAAAAAATGGTCTGAGGCAAGAATACGTTCTTTTTATAAGGAGGTATTTGGGTTTCCTACCCTATATGCATCCATAGAGGTTACACATATATGCAGGGGCTGTGTAGGTGGATAATGGTTTCAGTATCATAATTGTTTATATTTTTTGGGGGAGTAGGAGGTTCTGTTTATCATTCAATTTTGAAATAAAATTTATAATAGATCACAAACAAGGTATATCTTGACCTATGCCAGTGTTTAATTCTTAATTAAAATTTATTGAATTTATAATTAGACACTCGTCTTAATTTTGTGGGGATAGTACTAGCTTTTCTAGCGAATCAGTCTACCGAGGAGTGACAAGGTTTTGATTTAATTTAAATAAACTTAGTCTTATCTTAAACCTTAGTATGTAAAGGTGAATTTAATTTTTATTTCACTGAGATAAGTTGATGGATAGAATAGCTAGCATTGAAATAATTGATGCTTGGCGAGGAATTTGGAGCTCCATATTTAGGAGTTTCTATTTATAGTTGCTGCGCTCATGCTGGTAAAGAAGAAAAAAAAAGCAATCATATTTTTTAATGCCAAACTGCTGTTGTGTATCACTGAATTTTATAGATCCTCCTCTGTTGTCTTTAGAACCCATGTAATCTCTATAAAGAGATGTCTTGCAACTATTGTCTAATCAGTAAAGTCAAAAGTAATACACAGACAGTCCTACAGTCAATACAAAAACTGTAAATTTTCTGCCTATGTTACAGTTCTGGTGTGGCGTTTAATTTTTTGTTGGCTGTTTACTTATGCTGTGTAATATTCATATTCAATACTATATGCTGTAAGTGGTATTTTTTCTTCTTATATACTTGTTTACACTTGGAGAGTGCTGTTTTAAAATCTTAAAACTTGACAGGAACAATAAATATGGAAGGTGGCAAGTAGGATTGGGAGAGTTTCAGGGAAGAAGGATTTGTATCTCGGAACATTCGGTGAGTACACCACTCTCAGTTTGTAGTATAATGTTTCCAATAAATGAAGTGCATTGAGCTATACATCGTTAGAAATGCATCCAATAATAAACGAAATTGAATGGCTAATGATTCTCATTGAATTCACAGACACAGAGGAAGAAGCAGCTGAAGCTTATGACATTGCCGCCATCAAATTCAAAGGAATTAATGTCCTTACAAAGTTTGATATAAGCAGACATGATGTTGAAACTATTATGAGCAGCGCACTACCATAAGAGTGAGACAAAAGCTCACTAGTACTGCAGTACAAGATGGGGAAAGCGGTGAACGCGTTGCGAATGATGCAGAAGCAGCACAGACTGAGAATGACGCAAATGAAACTATCATTGCTAGTAGTAGAACAGATAGTTCACTGCCAAACACAATTGACTGTTCTACTGCTGTTGCTACATCATCCAATGATGCTCATGAACAGCCTGTTATAGGTTCTCCATTAATGGTATCCAATCAGAAACTGTACTCTGCAACACACCCATTTATGTCAATAACCAACAAAAATGTTTGTCTATACAATCTAACGGGTTTGGAACCTACGGCCATCGCTGAGCATGGAATCTCCCATTACTAGTCCATGAGTAGATGCCACAGCTTTTGAGATTCCATGCTCATCAATGGCTGAAGGTTCTAAACCCATCATATTGTATAGAAAAACGTTGTTTTTGGTTGTTAGCATAAATGGGGGTGTTCCAGGGTGGAGTTTTTGATTGGTTACCATTAATGGAGAACCTATAACAGGTGGTTAATGAGCAGCATTGTATGATGTAGCAACAGCACTAGAATTGCCGAATGTGCCTGTCACTAAACACTCTGTGCTACGCCTACCACTAGCGACGATAGTTTCATTTACACCATTCTCTGTCTGAGATTCTTCTACACCTTTCTGAAGCTTTGTAATGTGCACATTCCACATCTTGTACTGCAATACTAGTGAGTTTTTGTTTCCCTCCTATGTTTAGTGTTCTGCTCATAATGGTTTTCACATCATTTTGCTTATGTCAAAGTTTGTAATGGCTTTATGATTTATGGTGAAAACTGATGTTGGAGCTTAGTTGAACATTCAGTTCTACCACCGATGAATGTCTTGCATAGATTTAGTTATTTAGAATCTTTAGATTGCATGTTGCATGTTGTTTTTTTGACCCATGCAATTCCTTAATATAGAACAGTTTTAGTCAAGCAATTTAGACAGTTAGTTTTGACCTTTGACAGAAGTTAATAAAATTGTTTTTCACCGCCATATCCAGCGCAGGAATAAAGCATGTAATCTGCATGCTTAGTTTATAGTTTTTTACCAGTCTACTTTTAGTTCCAGTGAATGGTTTAGAGGCCGCGTCCTCTTTTTATACAGTGTTTGTAAAAGGTGTTATTTACACAGCAGTCAATTCCAATGATATAAAGAAACAATCGCCAAGTTAAATTGTTGTATATACGCCGCTGATCTTATGTCACAGTGAGGAAAGCACAGATCTGTGAAGTGAGCCGTCAGCCAAATAAGGAGTTTCCTGAATTTGTAAAGTCAAGCTAAAATGTTAAAGTTAAAGCCGCTGAATCTACAGAAGAGTTTATTTCAGCTGCCAGTCAAGCAGATTGTGGAGACACCAGTTTAAAAGAGATTGCTGAATAAAAGGTAAAATCGTGGAAGTTTGATTTGTTTGCAGCCGCGCACAGCCAAGGAGGACGCTGTTGAAGTTACTTCAAGTCCCAGATCTGAGGAATTTGCTGTAATAGAAAACAAAATAAGGGTTTGTAAAATGCAGCCTATGAAGAAGGCCGCCAAAAGTTAAAAGGCATCAAGGTTTCAAGATGTTGTAGCCGTAAAGGATTGACGAGACAAATAAATCAAAAACGGATTTGGAGGTGCTGTTGTTAAGAGTTTATTTATCAAAATAGATCGACCCAGGTTTAAAAACCGTAGTGGAATGAAGTCGCCAAGTTTATGCTAAACCGCTGTTGCAAAAGGAGCCCACCCTAAGGAAGCCATTTGATCGCAAGAATTAAAAGAAGACCGCAGTCCAAAAGCTACAGGATCCAAAGATAGTGGGCTTGCAGAACTCAAAGTCACAGTTAGTTTCAAAGAAATTGAAGAAAGCAGATCGTAGAAAAGAGGTTGTCGAAATGGCAATATCGTTGTAGCAACAGTAAAGTGCAGCAGCACACCTTGACGTGAAAGACATTAAGTAAAAAGTTTCAAAAATGAAGATGTTGAAACATTTAAGGTCGAAATTAAGGGAGAGTGTTGGATGTAATTAATTTCTCCCACCAAATCACAAGATCAGTCAGGAACATTTATATAAGAAGTTTTTTCTATAATCAATATCAAAAATAACATTTAATGTAGAAACTTCCCAGGACTGAGTGTTTTGAATGTTGATTTCTAAAAAGTTCTCAGACCTCTATAAATAGAAGCAACATATAATAGTTTATTTATCAAGCAATTTCTATTACCATGCATTTTATATTAGAGATGTTTGGTTAATTTCTATGTATCTTTATTTTTGATATTTTGTGTTTGTACATATGTCGCACCTCCTACACCCCAATCCTTACCTGCCACCTTCCATTAAGATTGTGCCTGCCAAGTTATATTATCGGGATTGTAGAGCCACGTTATGTCAATCCTGCCATTTATATCCATCAACTTATCGCAGTGAAATATAAATTAATTTTACCTTTACATACTAATCTTTAAGGTAAGACTATAAGTTTGAATGATACAAGTAAATTAAATCCAAACCTTGTCACTCCTCGGTAGAGTGATTTGCCCCTAGAAAAGCCAGTACTACCCCTGCAAAATTAACACCTATTAAGGGCTGTAGGAGTGTGTAAATATAAATTCAATAAAATCTTAATTAAGAAATAAATCTTTGTTTCAAAATTAACCTCTATGGATGCATATATGGTAGGCAACCCAAATACCTCTTTATAAATTGAACATATTCTTGCCGTGACATGCTTTTCATGTCTTTTAACTCTCTCTTGTAGTTTTTAACCTGCATTTGATATAGAAACACATGTTTATCCTTTCTCTGCATCTCATAAAGCAATCCATATGCATCGTCCTTTTAAGTATATATTAGGGTTACAATTTTTTTATTATGCGGAGAGGCGTTATACAGTTGTATTAAGGGAGAGGCATTATACAATGGCATCATTAAGGGATGACTGTGACGGTATACATAAAAATGACCGACATATATATATATATATATATATATATATATATATATATATATATATATATATATATATATATATATATATATATATATATATATATAATTACAAAACTTTATATAGTCATGTAAATTTAAAAAATAGACATCATTAAAAATGACCCATATATTTAATTTCTTAAAAAAATATATTTATGATAATTTTTGGCCAACATATGTTTAATTTCATAAAATATAAAAAAATGGTGGACATATATTTAGTTTCTTAAATATTAAAACTATTTATTATTATTCTAGGTCCAGAGATATATTTCTTGAGGGCCTATTTTTAAATACTTTATTCTTAAATAAGTTATATTTGTGGTATACGAAAGGGTGGAGGGAGCCCTCGATAAAAAGTGAGTGTGAAGTAGGAATGATAGCAAGTTAAGCATGTGTACAGTGAATGGATTGTATAGATCATATTATGAAGGATGGATATTTGACAGATTATAGGCCTACTCTATTTGATACATATCATTTGTCTTATTGGATTACCGGCTTTCTATTTGATGCACGTCATTTGTCTTCGTGTTGCATATATTTGGGTGGAGTTATGGTTAACAGAGGTTGCGATAAAGGTAAATAGGTTGTGTCGTCATTTTCATTGTTTTCATTGATGAGGACATTGTGCCTTCAAATAATATTTTATAAATATATTTTGATATTAATTTCTATTATAACAAAGTATTGACTAAGAGAGTGCTAATATCAAAATCAAAGTAAAGAGATTATCAAAAAAGCATGTACATATAGGTGAGGAGGTTGAGTCCACTCCAACACTCCACTAGTGGTAGTAGGTTGACTCAATCAACCTAGGACACCTATTGAATACACCTAAGTAGGCTTACAACATGTATATTTTACCCATGTGCATTGAAATGCAAGCAAGGTAATATATACACTAACACCCCTCTTAAGCATAGCTTAGGTGGGCACAAAATAAAAATAAGTCCCAAAAACTAGTCTTGATCAGGTACCCATGTACAATGTAATCTCTCATGAAGTGGAGAAAGGTAGAAAGCCTGTGGGAAAAACCTACCCTCCAAAAGAGAGAAAAGATGGATGAAAGTTATACAAGTGAAGAAGTACACTTCTTTCACCAAGTATAATAAATGTTCCCCCATAGGAGAGAAATTGATAGTAGGTCTATGAGACCCCCCATAATGTGGTATCATAGCTTGTCTAAGCTCATCTGCTGGTTCGTTTGGAGGCAAAGGCATATTATTTCTGGCTCAAGGTTGAACTATAGAATGATTTTGTGCAGCAGTAGAAGGTGACCAAATTAAAGGATGAGGATAGGGAAATTAGATTTGCAACCTTGTTTTGGAAGTACGGTGACTGACACTAGTTAAAACAACAAAATTTATGCTTTGATAGTTGAGAAAGCTCCCTTATTTTTGGTATTTATCTTGGAAACCCCTATTTGGATGTGTAGAAAATCTCCACCCTTCGACTCATCCATGCCCTTGTGGGCCCTTGGCTCAGTCCTTGGTTTCCTGGCATGTTCTGCCTAGGCCGGGACTATGTGGCTCACCTCACTTCACTCCAAGCACCAACATTTAGATTCTCCAAATTATGGAGCTTGCTCCAAGTCATAGATCATGGCTTCACATATCTTGCTCGGTAGCTTCGCATACCCTGCTTGGAAGAAAGAGGCACATATGCTGCTTGGTAGAAAGAGGTGCTGAAAGGGAGGTAGAGTGTGAGTGAACAAGTGTTTCTAAGGGGCGCGGAGAGATACCCTAAAATCTTGGTTGCCCCTGCACCTCACCTAGATATCATTTCCCTACATCCTTTGCTCCCCTTTCCCTATTTTGGGGTTTCCTTTGCTTTCTTGAGGCTGCAAATACTCATCTATAAGTTACAAATACTCTGTTGAGGGTGCACCAAGGTTTGGACACTTTTACAAGAAAATTTTTATGAGAAATGTATTAAAATAGGCAATTTTTACAAGAAATTTTTTTATAGCATAACCTTTGATTGGTAACTCAAAATTGAGTTTCAATTTTTTAAAAAGTTAATATTTTCACATTTCCCATCTATTAGACCTTGTTGTATTCTAAAACACACTAACTTATAAGGTGCCAAAATTGGGGGGATCACTTGATACTAAATCAGGGGGTGTATAGATTGTGTTAGGGGCACTTCCTTTGAGTCATGTCCAAAATACATCCATTGAGTCATGCCAAGACCACTTGATTCGTGTCCAGAACACTTCCACACTTCTTTACACATTTTCAGTTACCTGGTATCAATCAATCTTTGAAGCCGCCAAACATCAATAATTTGTACAGAGAAGCATCTCCAACAATGTGTTAGAACCTACATTTTTGTACCTTTTATGACCAAGGTTTTATTTATGTTAGGATTGTAAAACCCTAGAAAAACCCTTAAAAGACTTAAACCTTAATACAGTAGTTTTTATTTTTTATACATTATAATCCTTCATTGACTGGTTGTTAGCAGTTCTTAGTGACTTAAGTTAAAACTTAAGTATGTTTTATCATCTAAGTCATCGGCACCTTCACTAGGTTGTCAACAACATGCTTGTTTAAAAACAACTGTCACATGTGCACCAAATATCTTTTAAGTTATGCTTTGTCGGTAGTCCATGTCACTAGCTCTTCCTTTTCTTTGGAGTCTCTTCCTTCACGGAGCCTCATTTTGGGTCTCTATGAGACTGTGAAGTGTCTTTGTTAGCTAATGTGTCATATCTGTTCCATGGTAAAAGGTATTTCATGGAATCCTAGCTCTCCACTGGAGCTCTTAAACAGGCTTCGCCAGACAGCGAAGCTAGCATAGCAGTTCCAATGAATCAACGATGCTTCGTGGGGATTCCTTCCTTCAATGAGGCTGATCAAAGACTTTAGCAAGATCGCAAAGAAGGTGATGTTGACTAATATGTCCACGGTGTCCATAGTAGTAGTGTGTTTTGTGGGAACTAACAACTTCATTTAGACTTCAAATAACTCAAAGTGAAACAAAGAGCATGCCACCATGTCAAAAGGACTCCAAGTCATAAAAGGGTTTTTTGATCTTTGCTTGAGGAAATTCAAACTCTAGTGAGAAACGTTGATTAAGTAAGATCTACACACAGTTTTAAAATTCAAGAACGACTATCTTCTTCTCACCGCCCCTGCACACTAAACATTAATGGACCCTAAGTGGTTTAAAGCCAAATTTTGTAGTCATTTCACATAATTGAGAATGTGAATTAGAATTCTAAGCTTTGCAACTGCATCCAAGATTAAAAAATTTCAATTTATTGCATCAAGCAAGGTGTTAGTCAACCAACAAGAAGTGACAAGCCACTATTGAAACATGTAAGTGCCCTTCCTCTTTTCAACTGTGCTAGGGTTCTTTTCTTGTGAATTCAGCATCTGTTTGATAATTATTAGCTGTCAGTACCCTGGTCTGTTTGAAAACTTGCATAAGATATATTCAAGTAAGAACATAGTCATAGGGCTATCTTGAGAAAATGTAGAAACCATAAACTTAAAACCCAAGTGTAATCAGAATGGCTAGTTCATCACAAAAAGCCATGAAAAGGACAAGAAGAAAGAGGGATAGAGAGTTTAATGATGATATTCTTTCTCAATTTCTTAGATCCTTTAAAAGACCTCACCACCAATACAGCACGCGCATACAAATAGATAGGATCACCGATGTTCATGAAGCCTGCAAGGATGCTATTCTCCCAATCCATGGGTATGTGTTGTTCAAGTACCATTTCAGGAAGTGCCTGAGGAAAATTCCAATGAGAAACCCTTGGAGGCTAGGGTTATCTAGGTTGGTGGTCCCAAATGTCTTCATCAATGTAGATCTAGTACAAGCACTAGCTAGAAGCTATGTCCTAGAGAAGAAAATCATCTACATGGACAATGAAGAGGAACTAGTTAAACTAGACATGGCATATATTTATGTGGCACTCATGTTAGACACCAACCTTCAAATTCCACTAGATATGGGAGCCCTACTTAGGGAATATCACAGACTAAAGAGTGATTATAGTGTAAAGTGGCTCCCTGCTCACATGCCTAAGATCAATGACAAATTGCAGAGATTCTCAAGTTCTAGCAAGGAACCCTTCATTTATGACTTCTTTGAAGAGTACTTCAAGATGACATACTTTGTTGTGTGCTAGGTCCTAGGAATAGATTCTTGTGTCTTCATACCCATCATTGCTATGGTTTTGACTGCTAAAATTCAAAGTTGTGATGATAATAGGTCATTTGACTATGCATTATTTTTGGAGGAGAAGATCAACAAGGCCTTGCAGATGTGAAAGGGGATAATTTTAGAGTCCACTTTAGGTGGCATTCATTATTGTGTCACTT
The DNA here is from genome assembly GCA_027924645.1 of Cunninghamia lanceolata. Classification (NCBI taxonomy): domain Eukaryota; kingdom Viridiplantae; phylum Streptophyta; class Pinopsida; order Cupressales; family Cupressaceae; genus Cunninghamia; species Cunninghamia lanceolata. Next base: position 29,127,583 of record BSBN01000809.1, on the reverse strand, counting down.
CTTGTTAAACAAAGGAATTGTAGTGTGGAAGCCTCCACTAAGAATTAGGAGAGTGAACAACCAAGGTAGAGTACTACCAGTACAAGAATGGACTTATATTTGGGATAGTCACTGCCCCCAATCAAGCTATCTTTTGTTTGAAGAATTCTTTGTCAAGGTAGTCTTCAAAGCACTTGGTTACTCATCACAATAGAGATTATCAGAGAGAGTTCATAAGTTCTTGAGGCCAAAGGACATGTGCCCTAATTTGGGAACTGGTTGAATAATTGGGGTAATTTTGATACATCTTTTCAAATGTTACCATTATCAGAGTGTATGGACTTGAATGTGTGCCTTATCTTTTTCCTAGATTGGTCCCTGATAGAGTTGGCATTCTTAGAGATCATGTGACATAGGCAGATGAATGAGTCTAATAAGACTTAATTCATGAACTACAAGAAAGCCTCCTTCCTTCTAGGAACCATTTCCTTTTCTAACTTTTAGGTCACATCAAAAGAAAGATTGGTGTTGCTAGCCATAAAGTTGGAGCATTACAAGCTACCAAAGAGTGCATCAAGGAGGTGTGATCCAGAGGGATTTATCAATAAATCCAGGTTAGATAATGATTTTATAAACTATGAGCATGAATTTTACCCTCTAGAGGATGTAATGAGAAACCGTGCTACTGAAAAGTAAGGCGAGAGAAGAATGGAATAATGGGACATGATCTAGAAGGAAGAGAAAATAAGACATGAAGCTAATCATTCATTTAAAGGATCTCTCATTGAAATTGAAGACCTTGTTGAAAAAGTTAGGGTTATGCTACAAAATGCAGATAAATTATTCTCTAACGTACCTGCGGTGCTAAAGAAAATACATTCCCCTCCAGAATTAGCTCCTTCTTCATCAAGATAGACATCAACCTCTAAAATTCCTAGAGTTGTCACTCCACTACACCGAGTCTCTCCACAACCTTCCCATACTCCAAGTTTTTCAGTGCATAAGGGCAAGACTCAAGGCTCACCATATGTGATGCAGATAATGCAACATCCTATGATTGAAGTAGGAGAGCCTCCTCAAGAGAGGATGGTTACCAATTTTGAGGCTACAAATGAAATGTTTGATGATGTTAGAACAATAGCAAGAAGCAAATTCATGGATGATAATTCTTGTATTCATTCTAAGGAGTTCAAAGATTTTGTCCTAAGAATAAATGGGCAAGAACTACATAAGAAAGTGAAGGAGATAAGTCTTGAGAATAAGGAAAAAGTTATAGAAAACTTTTGGAAGAATGTGCATGAAGAAATGGCTGGGATGACCCCACAAAAGGGAAGAAAAATCCTCAGAAATAGTGGCTTCATGTTATTACCAGGGTGGGATATATCATCTTCCATTGCATTTGATACAATAAGAAAGCATGAAAACATTAACTTGAATATAACATAGGAGGATGAAAATCAGGTGTACTTTGGTTCTGCCTTTGATCCAGACACAAATGCCTTAGCTGGGTGAAAGCATAGAGTTGTGTCACACTTTTATAAAGGAATCAACCAACACAAGCAAAAAGTTTCAACTTCGACTTCATAAAAGTGGCATTTATGTTTTGAATTACAAAATGATGTAAACTAATGAAATGTAGATCTCTTGATGAATTTTATGCTTGTAATTTTTCAAAAATTTCAAAAAATTATTTTGACAATTTTTTATAATTTTAAGAGCAAATTTTGAATTGCTGAAAATTTTAGGAAAAAGTGACTTTGAGTCCACGTCACAAAAAAAAAGAGCAAACAATCTTATTTTTCCCTAATTTTTTTTCCCAAATAGATGAGTTCAATATCTAGTGCATGGAGAAAAAAAATCAGTTTTCAATGCATATTTTCTTCGTAATATCATTTTAAAGTCAAACTTTATAGAATCTGATAGTTTTCATTCCACGTCAACTTTTGTATAATTTTTTTTATCATTTTCACAAAACCAATTAACAACCTACTTGCAATAATTAAATATATATATTAAAAATAATCAAAATCTTTTAAAAAAATCATATCAAGATTCTAGACTCAGAGCTCTACAAAAGGGTATTTTTTTATTTTTTAAATAATCTATTTTGATTGAAGAAATATTCAGTTTAAGTTGAGAATTTTAGAAAATCATAGAAAATGAGGAGGTGGTTGCTAAGTGGGATGCCACATAGACAATTTCAAACGAGTCTAACTCGCTCAAGTTTGACTCACCCGGATCAAAGTCAAGCGAGATCGACTCACCCAAAATCATATAATTCTAGTGCCCACCACCGGTTGGCAGTTTTTTTTTTTTTTGTCGTTGTTGTTTTAAAATAAAAACACACACACACATATATATATAGAGGCTAAAAATTATTTTTATAAATTCAAGCATTTGGAGAAACCACACAAAAGTAGTTTTTTGGCAAGAGAGGCTACAAATTTTTAGGTAAGTAACATGATTCCCAACTTATTTACTCATTTTACCATGTAGAAATTGAATTTCATGAGTTATTTATTATGATTTATATGTGTGTAGGTGAATCAAAACAAGCAATTTGTGATGGGGAATAAAAGAACTAGATCAAGGTTGTATGACCGGAAAAGAGATGAAAAAACCCTAGGAACATCTAGTCAAGAAGAACCCATTTAAATTATTAATGAACAAATTGAAGGGCGTGTTAATGAACAAGTACAAGATGAAATTGGTAGTAGTGATAGAAATTGGTAGTAGTGATATAAAGTACAATAAAATTGAACTCTAAAATAATTTGGGATGAATTTTTTGAAAATAAATCATTAATTGGAAGAGCACAATTATGTGCAAAGTTATTTAGGTGAAAAGAAATGACCCCTGTTTTGGAGTTGTTAGGAATTGATAAAAACAAAAAATCTTCAAATTTAGTAAATCAAATAGTAATTGAAAACTTACAAACGGCATTGGATTGTATTCAAACCAAGAGTTGAAATTCTGATTTAAGTGTTGCACGTAGAGCATTGATGATTGTAATTTATAGTAAGAAATTTTCACATAGAAGACAAGTCAAAGCAATTGCCCAATTTGTATATGTATCTAGGAGAACTATTCAAAAATACATCAAGAAGAGAAATAGATTAGATAAAAACATTGAAAATAATTGGGTAAATATTTGTCGAGTCCCTCAGAGAGATAGAATTTTAGAAGATGTAAAACAAAAAGTAATTGGATATTGGATCGAGCACTCCTATGTTTCTTCCAATAGAAGGGACACTATACAAATAAAAGACGGAGATGGTAAAAAAATGTCTCATCCAAAGCATTTTATAGATACAACACAAAGTGAATTTTTTGAAGCATTCAAGCAAGAATTTTCACAGGTGAAGATTTCTCAAAGGATGTTTGAGAATTTACGACCATGTTTTGTACATATAAATAAAGTACATGAAACTTGTTGGTGTCGAAATCATGTTGAATTTCATCTACACCTACTGTCATATAAAAAACTTATGGAAATAGTTAATCCAAATGTAGCCATCCTTGGAAGTACAACACAATTTGTGAAATCTATCTTATGTGAAAAATCAGAAGATTCAGATGAATTCAATGTATAGTGTATAGGAAATATATGTTTAGATTGTGAAAATTTGACGAAAATTTTACCATTTGAGAATATTGATCATTCAATGTCATTTGTTTGGAAGAGATTTGAATATGAGAAATACTCAATAAAGTCAGGAGCTGAATCCAAAAAAATTATTTTGAGAGAGAGTGAATTGCCCTGTAATGAGTTTATGAACAAATTTTGTAACATTGTATACCCACATATCTGACATTGTCATGATACAAGATGGCATGCTAAAAAATTTCGTTACTCAAAGAATTGTTTTCCATCGGGTTGTATTCTCTCTATTGTAGATTTTTTTGAAAATTATACATTTAGTCCTCAAACTAAGATTCAAAGTCAATATTATCATTCAGAGCAAGTCGCAATCTTTGTACAAGTTTGCTATAAACATGCTGAGTTATTTGTAGGTGAGGTAGAGAGTACCGAAGATGAACAAATTATCATCAAGGAGGTTCACTTTTATATCAGTGATGATACGGGTCATGATAGAAGCTATGTAGCACATTACTTTCGAATGTTTTTTGAAGATTTGAGACAATGTGCCATTACTGCATTACAACACTGGATTTGGTCTTATGGATGTGCTGGTAAGTGTTGATTTTATTATTATTTTCTAATTTTTAGTTTTTAATTTAAAAATTTATAAAATTTTAAGACTTGAATTTTTAACAAATTTTTGGTTTTTAAATCATTGATTATATATAACTATTTATACAGGACAATTTAAGTCTACAAAAACATTTAATTGGTTAACACAATAAAAAGCTAGATCTGGCATAAAGTTTTTGTAGAATTTTTTTGAGAGTGGACATGGAAAAGGAGAGCACGATGTAGCAGGAGCATGGGTAAAGCGTGCACTTCACCAATATGAACTTGCAGTTAATGTACTAGATACGAAATTTACAAAATTTAAATTTGTTGAATACTTCTACAATGATTTATGTAATTGATCTACATGTATTGTAATAGTTGGATGTAGATGTGAAATGTTTTAAATTCTTACCTCTTACCTGGGCACTTCACCAATATGAAATTGTAGGTAACACCATACAAAATGCAAATCAAATTGTTGAATGGTGCAAAACCCATTTTGGTGCCCGTGACTCAATATACAACAAATGCTATTTTTGGGAAGTTAAATGTATGTTAATTGAATTTATGTTATTTGAAAACTTTAATATTTAAATTTAAGTACACATGTGATATAATTGAATTTTAGTTTTAATTCAGATGTTCAAGAATTTGTTCATATGTGTAGATATGGATCGATTGATAAAGAGGTAGGTTTTAAGTGTCAAGTGTAGATTTTATAATGTTTCCAGAGGATATCACAACCCTCATCCAATGCGACAGAGGAAGGAAAGAAGTTCATTTTAAAGTTAAAAATAAGAAGCATTCATAACGTTGATCTAAAGCGCTAAACAAGAAGATTTTGAAAGCCCCATCTAATGCGCCAAGATTAAGGGGAATTCACTTACTTGATCCAATGCACCACATGTAGAGGGAGCTTGCTAGGTGTTGAAAGTCTATCAAGAAGAAACCAAAACACTTAACCAATGTGCCAAGTCCAAGGGTTAGTGAATTAAAGATTAAGGCATCTCAAGACACAAACCTCAAGGAAGAATTCAGGTCTCAATCTGCTGTGCTACCTAAATAGCTTTCAAACAAAGATCCTAGCATTTTAATCTGCTGCTCTAAGGATAAAATGATGTTAGAATCAAAGAGGAACTCAAAAATCAGATCTAATGCACCAAATTCAGGAAGGCAATGTAAAGTTACATTTTGAAGATATGTTGAAGAAGCATTCAACATCCTCATCTGATGTGCTCCATCTAGTCCGCCAACACTAAAGGTGGTTTAGTTCAAGATTTTTGAGCAGATTTCAAGAAGATTTTAGGTTCCTAATCCAACGCTTCACTCCGATAATGAGACTAAATTTCAGTTTCAAGGCAATTCTCAAGCAAGGCAAAAGGCTAGTTGTAAGAAGGAATCAAGATGCTCATCCAATGTGCCTCACTAATGAGAGACTTACATCATGTTTTTGAACATTTCAACAAGATGTAGAATGCTGATCTGATGCGACAGATCCAATCAAGAAGGCTGATGTAGTTTACATAAGATGAAACTTCAAGAGGATTCAAGAAACTCTATCTAATGCGCTTCAAGTATAAGGATCCAAATTCCTTATCTAATGTGCTTGGAGGATGATTTAACTCAAGTTTGAAGTGATTTCTAGAGGATTCCAAACTCCTCAACCGATGCGTTAGCCCTTATAAGATTTGAAAGTTGATTCAAGGCACTTAAATCAGTGAGAAATCTGAATTATCAACTAGTGCGCCAACTTTATAGAGCAAGGTTTTGTTTAAGTAAAATATCTTTTGATCAAGAGTTAAAATCTAGATCCAATGCACTTAAGGTTGAAAAGTTTAGAAATTAATTTATAATGATTATTTTGTGTTGTAAAATTAATGATTGATATTATTTTTTTTTTCCTTTGTGTTGTAGGAGCTAAGGAGTCATCAGAGGAGCAAATGTCTAGAACCACCTTCATGCTAGGAAGTGAAGTCGACAAGTTGCTGTGTAAAGAAGACATCAAGTAGTTGTTCTAAGAAATCACTTCAAGGTTACCCTATTTGATCACTTCAAGTATCAACTACTTCATCTTCATCAATCATAGCTTCAAGGCATCCAGTAGTTACTCCAAAGGGCCTCCTTCAGGAATCATTGAATTATAAACTTTCATCATCCTTGTGTTGGTATTCTTTAGCATCATGTTAAAATCATCTAGAAGACATCCATCCAAAGGACATCATCTACATCAAGACTTCCAAAGGCATCCACTCTATTTCAAATTCTTTCAAGATTCAAGATCAGCATGTAGCTGTTTCAAAGTTCACCTTCATTCAAGGAGTAAGGAGTCACCTACAAAGGAACTTTTCATCATCCTGCCACAATACTTAATTATCATCTACATCATGTCAAGGGCACTTCACACATTAAGATTCAGGACTCATTAAGCTTCAAAGTCTCCTTGAGAGGTCATCTACTCCTTATCTAAGGAAGATATCATCTATATCTACATTCCAAAGGACCACTTCAAGATCATCAACAAGGAAGCAGTTCATCTTCAATGTCATCATCCATTCAACTTCATCTATTCAATATTCAAGTCTAAGAGAGATCTCCTACTCTTCATGAAGAAAGCAACATCATCATCTCCTACTACTCTATATCAAGAAGATGCATCCAAAGAGGATCATCATGTATCCTAAAAGAAGAAGAAACATTACAAAGTTAGTCGAGTGAAGCAACAAATATCATTCATCCAGTTTACAATTCAAGATCAAGGTGAGATCAATAAGATACATTCCCAGACATCTCAAGTGTTCGAGTTCAAGGAAATCATATCAAAGACATCATAAAAGATGATGCAACTTGAAATCCACAAATATGTTGAAGTGGCACCTACATGGCAGACATGTCATCATCTAATCATATCAGCCATATCATCTTAAATGCATTAAATGTATCATTTAATAAAAGAAGCCAAAAGGACGCCTATGTGAAAGATGTTTTAAATGCTTTCGCCTTACCTTATCACATTGGAAAATGTGCCTTCATTGCCTCTCTCTTTTGTACTAAGAATAGAAAGTTGTTGTAACTACCTATGAGGTGGCATAATCTGAGCCCTTGACTATTGAATTGATCTAAGCCATTCATTGTAATTTGGAGCACTATATAAAGGCCTTGTTGCCTCATTTGTAAGATATAGAGATTAGATTTTAGGAGTAGATTAGAGGAGACTCTCGAAGTTCTCTGAGAGGGCTTGAAATTGTTGTAAATAATTCTCAAGATTAATGCAAAGGACATTGGAGTTCGCTTGGTGTTTAAGTCTTGTCTTGTGGAATCACATGGTTTCTTGTATCTTGAATTGAATGGAGAGATGTTTCAAATAGATTAGAAGTAGATTAGAAGCTCTTTGATGTAATGTATGTTTGTATTGGATATTGATCAACTCCTAGCTCATGCTTTTAACATTCATCGCTGGTGAAGTGTTGTGTAAAGCTAGTCTGAGCCTTATTTGCTTAAGTTCAATTGTGGATGCTTGTTTGAGCTGTGCCATCCAATGGGTGCTCATTTGAACCTTCATGATTTGAAAACCATTCGCGTAACCTTAGGAGATTGTACCAACTCCATATAGTTGTAGGCACCCTTGGTGAAGTGAAGTTAGGTTAATCGAGGAGTTTGTCTATTTAATGCATCATCATTGCTTCATTGATATTAGGTTAGATTTCTAAACCTTTATCTTTTTTCCATTTCTTTATCATTGCAACCTTGTATATACATCATCCACACTGAAAGGAGAAATAAGTTGAATGAAAGGAGAAGAGTCTGCATAAGTTGCTTTGCGATTATCAGCAAGATCACATGTAATCACTGAGTTATCCACTGCAAATCATAAGAAAAGGAATCTTGGAGTTACTTCACTGGATCACATAGTTTAGCCTTTGAAGAGCTTTATTCAAGAGAGTGGGATACTCTAGTGTTTTAATCTATTGTTGACTTGTCTAAAAACCAATATCAACAAGTCCTTTGGAGAATCCATGAACCTTGAAATGAGACTAACTACATACATTATGTCAGGCCTTATGGTTGTTAAATACACAAGGTTACCAACAAGCCTTTTATACAAAGTTGGATTAATGTTGCATCCTTTATCATCCTTGCTTAATTTCAGTCCTGTGACAATTGGTGTTGGAGCTGATTTGCAATTTGTCATGTTAAACCTTTTCAAAATGTCATTTGCATACTTATATTGGGAGATGAATATACCATTACCATTTTAATTTACCTCAATGCCAAGAAAATACTTCATGAGGCCTAAATCAGTCATTTCAAACTCTTTTTTTATAGCTCCTTTGAACAAATCAATTGCCCAATCACACGTGAATATCAAATCATCAACATACAAGCAAACAATTATGATCTCACCTTGCTCATTCATCTTGGTATACAATGTAGGCTCACTGCTGCACCTATTGAAGCCATTTTGTAAAAGACAAGTGTTAATTATACTACACCAAGCTCTTGGGGCTTGCTTGAGTCCATAGAGTGCCTTTTTCAGTTTGTAAACTTTGTCTTCTTGACCCAAAATCTCATACCCAGGTGGCTGCTCCACATAAACTTCTTCTTCAAGATAACCATTCAAAAAAGCTAATTTCACATCCATTTGGTAAACTGACCATTTGTTTTGAGCTGCTATTGCAAGTATAGTTCTCACGGTGTCTAAACGTGCTACTGGAGCAAATGTCTCATTGTAATCAACCCCGGGCTATTGTGAATATCCTTTTGCCACTAGTCTTGCTTTATGTTTTTGCACATCACCATTTTCATCTAATTTGGTTTTGTAAACCCACATCACTCCTATGACATCCTTGTCTTCTGGAAGACTCACTAACTCCCATGTTTGATTCTTTTCAATTGCATCAATTTCATCATCCATTGCATTTACCCATTTGTCATCCTTAATTGCATATTCATAATGAATTGGATCTTATACTTGTGAATAAAATGCAAAAAGAGAAATCAAACCAGCATTGTTCTCACCTTCATTTTGCTCATAAATGTCTCTCAAACTTCTATTTTTTGTCTCCTCAAGCTTGCCAATGTAGGATTTAACATATCACTTGAACTTGGACTTGTGGAATGTGGACTTGATGGTCCTGCACCCTGATTCCCACTTGTAGATGGTGTTTGTTGTACATTTGAAGGAGTGGATGCTTGAATGAGTGAGGCTGTCCTTACACTTGATGATGGTGTCATTTGATGACCACTTTGTTGAGCTTGAATGGGCGTGGAAGGAGTCACATTTGATGGAGTACCTACAGGTATAAAAACTTCTCTATCTTCTTGTGGTAAGTTGGCTGCAATATTGATTGTTTTCTCCAAACTTCCATCCCATGCTTTATCTTCTATGAACTGCACATCTCTACTGATTATAACTTTCTTGGTTATTGGATTGTATAGTTTGTATACCTTCGACTAATCACTATAACCAACAAATATACACTTTTCTCCTTTGTTGTCCAACTTTCTTCTTAACTCATCTGGCACATGTGCATATGCTACACATCCAAATACTCTCATGTGAGCAATACTATGTTTTCTTCCAGTCCATGCTTCTTCAGGAATCATGTTCTTCACACTCTTAGTTGGACACCTATTCATAGTATATGTTGCACAAGCTATAGCTTCAGCCCAATATTCATTTGACAAATGCTTTGCTTTCAACATGCTTCTTGCCATTTCCATGATTGTTCTATTTTTTCTTTTAGCTACCCCATTTTGTTGAGGTGTGTACCTGGTTGTGAATTGCTTGTGAATCCCATGGTCTTTGCAAAAATGTAGAAATTTATTTGAGATGTATTCACCAACTCTATCTGTTCTCAATGCTTTGATGTAGTGCCCACTTTGATTCTCAACAAGTACCTTCAATTGACAGAAGTAATCAAACACTTCATTCTTTTGCCTTAGAAAGTAGACCCATGTTTTCCTTAAATAGTCATCAATGAAGGTCAAAAAGTAGTAGCTTCCACCAATTGAGGGTGTTTGCATTGGCCCACACAAATTTGAATGCACAATCTCCAAAAGTGCCTTTGCTCTAATTGACTTGCCAATTAGAAATGTCTCTCTATGTTGTTTTCCCAAGATGCATCCTTCGCATACTCTTTCTAGTTTCTCTATTAATGGCAAACCCTTTACCATACTCCTCCTATTTAGTAGGTTCAAAACTCCAAAGTTGAGATGCCCAAATCTTAGACCCCATAACCAATTTTCATCTTTGATTTTTGCTTGAAAGATTGTTTGTGTGACTGCTGCAAGTTCTTCTTTATCCTCTTGTGGGTTCATTGTGGGATGTGCTTGAGCATATTCCACATTCAAATCTGGCTTAATCTTTAGGGGAAACATTCTATTGTTTGTCATTTGCACTTTAGCAATAAGCTGATTACTTGGAAATTTATCTAGAATAGTGCATTCTTTGTTTTTGAAGAAGACTCTATACCCTTTTTGAACAAGCTACCCAATGCTCATTAGATTATGTTTTAGACCAGGCACAAAATACACATCTGAAATATACTTCTTCTCCCCATAACTGAAACTTTGTTGTCATTACCCAATGTGACATCTGATTTTACACTTTCATCTAAACTTGAAAACATTTCTAAGTTCCCTGTCATGTGATTGCTATAACCTAAGTCTAAAAACCATACATCCTTTTGATTCTCTTGTGCTACATTGCATGCTATGAATATAATGCTCTGATTTTGGTTTTCTCTTGTAAAGTTTGCATTTTGTCTGCTGAAATCATATTGTTCTTTTCCTACATTCATTTGAATAATGCCCATATTTCTTACAATAATGACATTGCATTTGAGATTTGTCATACCTTTGAGCATGTGATTGATGGTTTGGGCTTGAGTTTTGGTTGTTGCCTCTTCCACTTGAGTTTGATGGGCTACTTCTTCCACCTCTATAAGAATTCCTTCCTCTACCTCTAAAATTCAATCTTCCTCTGCCTCTACCATGGCTGATTGAAGCTTGTGTCTTGAATGCATGCTCTAATGATGAATTTGCTAACCTGCTTAGTCTATGCTCATGTGAGATGAGAGATGCATGGAGCTCATCAACTGAAAACTATGAGAGATTCTTTGTTTCCTCTATGGTCACAACTATGGATTAAAACCTTGTGGGTAAACTCCTTAAAATCTTTTCAACAATCCTTGTATCTTCAAGTGTCTAACCATGAGATCTAATTTGATTAACTAAACCCATCACTTGTGTGAAAAAAATGTCTATTGAATCTAAATCCTTCATGAAAATTGTTTCAAAATCCCTTCTTAGCATTTGTAGCTTTGTTGTTTTCACCTTTTCCATTCCTTGGTATGCTGTTTGGAGGATATCCAATGCTTGTTTGGATTTTGTTGCTGCTGCAATCCTTGGAAAAATGTTCTCATGAATAGCTTGGAAGATGTAAAAGAGAGTTTTGGAGTCCTTCCTATTATCCCTCAACAAATCTTTATCTACTGGAGTCAATGCATTGTATACTGTTGCATCTGTTGGTTCTAGAAAACCATTCTCTACTAGATCCCAAATGTCTTGAGAACGAAACAGTGCCTTCATTGTTATGGACTAGTAATCATAATTTTTCCCATTGAATTGTGGGATTTAAGGATTTGTTAAACTTGGGCTTGTGCTTGCCATTGCTGACTGTGAAACTTGCTTGAATGCCTTTGTTGGAGCTCTTAGCTTTGATTACTTTTAGCTCTGCTATATCTTTCCTTGAGCAACCCCTATTTGAGCAACCTTAGGCTCTGATACCAGGTGAAGGGAAGAGGCAGAGGAGAATAAAACACACACAGCTACCCTGAAAGCACACTGGTTTTTACATACAGAAAATACATATATTTTTGGTTAAACAGAGCTCCTACTCTTCATAAATAATAGGAAAAAAAAACAAAGCACAACACACAATCTGCATTTCAATACAAGGAACTTTGCTGGTTAAGAGGCAGAGGAGAAATAGAAATACAGAGAGCTACTGCTGTTTTTATTTTCATAAAGATGAAGAAATAAAAAGAAACAGAGATTATATAAGTTACTATTAAAGGCAATTTTCTCTAACACACCAAAAAAATATATATATATTATCTGCATAAATTAGAGCTGCTGCTCATACATCAGAAAAAAAAGAAAATAGAGCATTAAAAGAAAATAGAGCATTACAAAGCTTTTCTCTGCTACACCCAACATCCATCATACAGCAGCAACCACGACACTTCTCTTTTTCAATGTATGTACTCAGTACACAAGTAAAAACCTAAAAACTAGTCTATGCAGCCTATTAAAATTAGACAAAAAGGTCTGCTCTTCTTCATACGTAAGAGAAGAGACCATACCCCTGAATGACATCTCTGCAGAAGAAATTAAGACAAGACGGAGGCAGGGGAAAGAAGAAAGTCAAAAAGGAGATATGAGTGAGACCATGCTAAGAGTAATGAGCAATCAATTCCTTGTCTGCAGCGCTGGAGGATGAACAGAAGGAGGAGTTAATATGGTTGTTGTGGATTACAATTCCAACATGATTTTGACGGTGGCAATGTCATAAGCTTCGGCCGCCTCTTCCTCTGTGTATGTGAATTCAATGAGAATCATTAGCTTTTTCATTTGGTTTGATTATTGGATGCATTTCTAATGATCTATAGCTCAATGCATTGGATTTATTGGAAATATTATACTACGAACTGAAAGTTGTGTACTTAGGGAATGTTCCCAGAACCCTCTTCCCCGGAATTCCCCAATGTTGGAAGTAATTAATTTCTTCCACCAAATCACAAGATCAGTCAAGAAGAACATTTATATCAAAAGCTTTTTCTATAGTCAATATCGAAAATAATATTTAGTGTAGAACCTTCCCACCCACCTGCAGACCAGCGTTGAACAAGTGTTTTGAATGTTGATTTTCAGAAAGTTCTCATACCTCTATAAATAAATATTGCCTTGATCACCAAGCAATTCATATTAGTGATGTTTAGTTAATTTCTGTGTATTTTTATTTCATATTTTGTGTTTGTGCATATGTTGCACCTCCTACAATTGGTATCAGAGCTAGGGCATGTGAAGATCTAGGGTTAGGGCTTGCAAATTTAATCCTGTGTGAAATTGGTCCCACTTGTGTTTGTTCAACTTTTGCAGATTAGTCTACCTCTCTAAAGGAGGAGGAATTGGAAATGAGGCGCAGATGAAGTGTTCTTAGTGGCATGGTGATTTCTCTGTTTGCGCATGATACTAGTGAAGGCAAAGAAGCCGATGTTTTCAGAAACATATTCAGCAGCAGCTGTTTCTTTTGTTAGAGAACTTAATCTCAACCACCGTTCTATACTACTTGTTGTAGCTCATTACTCCTAGCATGGTCTCACTCATATCTCCTTTTTGACTTTCTTCTTTCCCTTGCCTCCGTCTTGCCTTGATTTACTTCTGCAAGGATGATGTTGTAAGAGCATGGCCTTCTTCTCCCTCATATGGAAAAAGACAGTTTATTTCTGATCCATAATTAATGATTCCATAAAATGCAGTCAAGTCAAGATGATGTCGACACTATGGCCTTTGTAGATGAATCTAGCTACTTAATTTACTGTGGAAGTGATGCTAGCTACTGCAGGGTGTTCTGTGTGTATTTATCTCTCTATGTGTTCATTGTGTTTTTGTAAGGGCTGCTGAAGATATATAGTAAAATCATGGAAGTTTGATTTGTTTGCAGCCGCGCACAGCCAAGGAGGACGCCGTTGAAGTTATTTCAAGTCCCAGATCTGAGGAATTTGCTGGAATACAAAACAAAATAAGGGTTTGTAAAATGCAGTGTATGAAGAAGGCCGACAAAAGTTAAAAGGTATCAAGGGTTCAAGATGTTGTAGCCATAAAGGATTGACGAGACAAATAAATCATAAACAGATTTGGAGGTGCTGTTGTTCAGAGTTTATTTGTCAAAATAGATCGACCCAGGTTTTAAAACCGCAGTGGAATGAAGTCGCCAAGTTTATGCTAAACCGCTGTTGCAAAAGGAACCCGCCCTAAGGAAGCCATTTGATCGCAAGAATTAAAAGAAGGTGATTGGACCGTACTCCAAAAGATACAAGATCCAAAGATAGTGGGCTTGCAGAATTCAAAGTCACAGTTAGTTTCAAAGAAATTGAAGAAGACAGATCGTAGAAAAGAGGTTGCCGAAATGGCAATATCGCTGTAGCAACAGTAAAGTGCAGCAGCAAATCTTGACATGAAAGACATTAAGGAGAAAGTTTCAGAAATGAAGATGTTGAAACATTTAAGGTCGAAATTAAGGGAGAGTGTTGGATGTAATTAATTTCTCCCACCAAATCACAAGATCAGTCAAGAACATTTATATAAGAAGTTTTTTCTATAGTCAATGTCAAAAATAATATTTAATGTAGAACCTTAGCAGGACTGGGTGTTTTGAACATGTGTTCTGAATGTTGATTTCCAAAATGTTCTCAGACCTCTATAAATAGAGGCAACATGTAATAGTTTATTTATCAAACAATAGAAATTGCTCTGATCACCATGCAATTCATATTAGAAATGTTTGGTTAATTTCTGTGTATCTTCATTTTTGATATTTTGTGTTTGTACATATGTTGCACCTCCTACACCCCAATCCTTGCCTGCCACCTTTCATTACGATTGTGCCTGCCAAGTTATATCATCGGGATTGTAGAGCCACGTTATGTCAATGCTGGCATTTCTATCCATCAACTTATCGCAGTGAAATATAAATTAATTTTACCTTTACATACTAATCTTTAAGGTAAGACTATAAGTTTGAATGATCCAAATAAATTAAATCCAAACCTTGTCACTCCTCGGTAGAGTGATTTGCCCCTAGAAAAGCCAGTACTACCCCTACAAAATTAACACCTATTAAGGGCTGTAGGAATGTATAAATATAAATTCAATAAAATCTTAATTAAGAACTAAACCTTTGTTTCAAAATTAACCTCTATGGATGCATATATGGTAGGCAACCCAAATACCTCCTAATAAATTGAACATATTCTTGTCATGACATGCTTTTAATGTCTTTTAACTCTCTCTCATAGTTTTTAACCTGCATTTGATATAGGAAAACCAAATGTTATACCATAGCATGCTAAGAATTTTATCAATTTTTATGAGAGAGGAAGTGGAATAGAATGATCAAAAGAGATGTGTAAAACAAACATTTCTTAAGGCATATCTCCCGGTCAATCTATGCCTGCATTGGATCCCACATAGTGTTACTTAAAACTAGCCCTTTAATTCTCATATAATATATGAGAAAGAAAATATACATATGAACACACTTATAAACCCCACAGTAAAATGAACTACTTCAGCCTAACCAAGTGGAGGACATTTTTGTGGGATCCATCTTCTGATAGTATTCTGCAACGGAGGGCACAGATATGAATTTCACATTAGAATCCATAGCTTAGTGACTGTCAATAATGGGTATATACAATTTGTAAATATGATATTGAGATTATATCTTGCATTTCCATCACTATTATCATTATTTTATTATAAAGTTAAGAAAACAAAATCAGAATACTAAAGCAGGTGAATAGCGTGGAAAAAAACTGAATTACTATTATACAGGTTATAAAAAGCATCAACAGTTTCTACTGCAGAACAGCGTTTATGCCTCATGATGTGAGAAATATCAAAAGATTTTTTTTTAATGTGTAAGTTTACAGGGCTTCAACCTTGATGGTTCCAAAAAGATATAAATAAATAGAAGAGTCTCAACCTTGGAGTAATGTTTTAAAGGGGTTAAAATGTTAAAAACAGAATGTTAAGGAAAATTAGATCATCTCATCTATTATAAGATATTAAAAAAATTATATTTGACAATTACCAAAATCTGAATAATCCGTATTGCTATTTAGTGATTACCATCTATTGGAATACATTTATTTGAATAAAATTATAAAATAATAATTAAGCGGCTGCTCCTTTTCCTTCAAGCCCGGATACTCACGCTGCTGGGAATGCTGATCCTCAGAAGGATGGCGTGGACAAAGTTCTGCAGGGCATGCGATCTGCCGGCGACTCTTCTCGCATGGATAATAATAATTATGTTTAAACGGGGAGAAAAGCTTTGCCGATGCCCTGCGGAATGCGGATAGGGTTTGCGAACTCTACCATTCCCGCCTGGGCTTGCCAGAGGGTGCCAACTCGCGGGATTCACATCGACTGGGGCACGATCTTGTTTTAGATCCACTCAGGCCTTCGAGGGCAATGGAATCCAGGACTATGGTTGGCCTTGATAGGCATAAAGAAGCCACTTATGCTGTTGTTGGGTGTGACAAAGATCGTCTCCCATTCCCTCTGAAACACTCTGCGATCCTACCAGAGATTTGTGTTGAAGGTTCGGTCCATGATAGGGAGGAATTCCTCCAAGATCATGCCCTCATCTGCAGATTTGTTAAAATCTGGCCTAAGCTTTGGGACCTCCATACATGGATTACTACCCACTGGAAAGACTTTCTGGAGGATGAGATCAGTATCATCCCCTATGCCAGGGGTTTTTTCATCATTGAGTTCGATTTGAGGATAAGGAAAAGATTTTAAAAAATGGGTCGTGGGTGTTAGAGGACAACTTCTTATGCATGAAGGCCTGGTATCCTTCTTTCGATCCTCACACAGATGTTGAAATGGTGAGCACAAAATACAGAAATTTAGATCAACCCATTTGCACACCAAAATATGAAATGATATACTAATGATTCGGGATTTTTACATGATGTTATATTGGCTTATAAAGCCATACATTTCTGTGAATTCCCGTGAATAAACTACCCCAACTTATTATGGGAATAACTCCCCAAAAACTAACTTCTAATTAATTTATTACTAACCTATTTACCAAACTAATTTATAATAAAGTAACTTACAAATCAACTAACATAAATTATTTAATCTATGTAAACCTTATTATTCTAACACCCCCTTAAGGTTTACATGTAAATACTGCAAGGACTAAACAATCAGCCCTTCTGGAGAGTTTGATGAAGCACCTTCACCAATCCTCTTCACTCACCCAAGAAACACCAGACTGACGACATCGATCTCCTGACTGTAAAACCTTCAAATATCTGCACAACATGAGAGAACATAAAGTGTTCCCAACTTTCCTCCAAAAATTCACATCTCCTCCAAATGTGTCAAAATGTCTCCTCCAGTACTATAGTACTGGACATGAAAGAACAATTCTCCTCTGAGAGTTCACATCTCCTCGGAGTGTGTCAATATCTCAGATGTAGCATAGATGGCACCAAGAGTACAAGCATATGGTGATGCATACATGATTAATAGTAAAAAAATAATAGGTTGCTGAGTTCCACCAATATTGCACCCAATTACAATGTCCTCCTATAACTCCTTTTATAAAACCCTTAGCAAGATTTAAAATTGAAATTACCAAATCACCGTCAAGAAAATTTCTGATCTTTTCTACACCAATCAATCTTAGCACAAGCACATACAACTCTTTATTACTACAAATAAAACACATTATTTTTCACTTATCCCTCCAAATAAATAAATTCCACATCTCTATAAAAATAAAAATACCCTTATTCCTCCACATAAATTGCTAGTCACCTTTATACTTGCTTAGGCTAGCATTCAAAAATATAAATATGAATCACTCCCCTAGTATTTGCATTTAAAAATGTAAATATGAATTGCTGGCTTCTCTCTCACTTAAGAGATGCCTTCAAACGACACACACAGCAAAAATATATATTTTTTCAAACCTGTATACAGCGTTCACATGCTGATTTACTCCTCTGTGATATGTTCTAGAATATCCAGTGGCATTTGCCTTCTAACACATTTATCTATATCAAGATAAATTTATTATTCCTCACAGGAAGCTTTTGTGTGGCAATACTGATAAAAGTCCTTGTGAATTCCATCTACTCAATGAGAACAATGGTGCCTCTCACCACAAAGCTGTATATCAAAGACTGTTGCTTGTATTCTCCTTCACACACAGGTATAGTCCATTTGCGAAGATTTATGGTGCCTTCAAATAGCTATCAATGTCTCTTAAGATCAATGGACCTTCATCACGCCTGTATAGCCACCAATGTTCAATGGCCTTTAACAATTTTCAACCCCCAATACCCACATAGCTACAAGAACTAATTTCTCTCTGATATCATGTTGAAATGGTGAGCACAAAATACAAAAATTTATATCAACCCATTTGCACAGAAAAATATGAAATGATATATTAATGATTCAGGATTTTTACATGATGTTATATTGGCTTATAAAGCCATACATTCCTGTGACTTCCCGTGAATAAACTACCCCAACTTATTATGAGAATAACTCCCCAAAAACTAACTTCTAATTAATTTATTACTAACCTATTTACCAAACTAACTTATGAGAAAGTAACTTACAAAACAACTATAGTAAATTATTTAATCTATGTAAACCTTATTATTCTAACAACAGAGACCTTCACTTCTTCCTTTCTTCACTTCTTCCTTTCTTTGGATGCAACTACCATACCTCCCTATCCAGTTTTAGGAGCTGGATTGTTTACAGACCATTGGCAATGGCCTGGGCAAATTTGTATGTACTTCAGAAGAAACAATTAATTATACAAGTACCACCTACCCTCGGATTTGTATGGAGATGGATCTCTCCATCGGCCTCCCTGCGGAGGCTTTATTAAAAGTAGGCAAGAGACTATAGAGGTAACAAGTAGACTATGAAAAGATTGCCTTCAGCTATAGGAGGTTCTTTTCAACAACGCATTTCATGTCCCATTGTCCTAAACCAAAAAGCCATGATTATGGAAAACATGCCTCTCATAGCACTCCCACTTGGTGGATTGGTGTTGAACCTCACCATTACTCAATCTCTACTTAGACAGTGTCGAGCCCTTCTGCAGCCTCTCTGCTGGATTGTTCCAATTCCACCCCTCCCCAAAAGAGTTCACAAGATCTGGGTTTCAAGGCTCCTCCTCAGGACCCTAACTGCACTACACCTTCAGAGACGATTAACACTGCCGGAGGAAGAGTGGTCTTCAACCACATTGCTCCTTCGATTACCTCCTCGGATACCCTTGAGATGGAAGGGACTGGAGTATGTCCCCTTAATCGAGTCGATCAAAACATTTCAGTCTCCTCCAAGACTGTGGATGGATGGACAGAGGTTAAGAGGAAGAATTCTCCTTCAGGCAAGCACCTTATGCTGCTCAGATCCTCTGTGAAAGGGGGAAATAGTGGACATAATGCAAATATCCAAGTGCATGGGTCTTCTGAGAGCATAACAAAATATCACCTTGGAATATCTTGAGTTAATTGAATGAGGTTTTTTTGATAGCACAATTTTGTGCTGCTTTTTGTTGCACCCCTTGTGGCAAGGGCATGCATTTAAAGGATTCAATTAGCACCCCTAATGTTTAGGGCATGCACCTTAATTTTGGTTCATTATTCATTATATAGAAAAGGAGTTGCCCCTCTGAGAGTGCTTATTAATAAAAAAAAAAAGAAATAATCTATCAACATATTTTGATATCCTAAAAAACCATATTAACATATTTGATATCCTAAAAAATCATATTATAAGATTACTTATAAGAGGTTTTTTCAGACAAAATATGAATAATTAGTATTACTATTTTGTGATTACCATCTATTGCAATGTATTTACTTGAATAAAATTATAAAATAATCTATCAACATATTTTGATACTAAAAAATCATATTATGGTATTACATATAAGAGTATTTTCAGACAGGATATAAATATTATCTTTAATATATCAAAATTAGACAAATGCTAAAATATATAAGCATCAATATGTTAAATTGGTCAATCTTTAATTTTTAAATGCAAAACATGTTGACATTAACATTTGAGATCTAGCCTAATCCCTCATCAATATCTGAGAATAAAATATCCAGTAAAGAAAATTAAGACCATGATAAATAAATAATATATATGAGATAACACAATGCCTCAAGTGGGGAGATTTAATATTCCTATGTGAAAATAGGAAAACCATAATTTATGAATATGTCCAGACAATGAAAAAGGAAAGGATATAATATAAAGAAAAAATAATAATGAATTAAAATGGGGTTTAACATTTTACATAACACGCAAAAGATTGAGTGAAGACACTAGGATAAAATCAATGAGTTTAGATCCAAAAAAATTGATGGAGTTATGCAAATCAAATGGGTCAATCTTTATCTGAAATCTAACCTAGTCCATCATCAAAATCTAAAACTAGAATATCTAGTAAAGAAAATTAAGATCACGATACATAAAAGATATATATATGAGATAATGCAATTTCCTCAGTGGCAGGATTTAATTTTAGTATGTGAAAATAGGAAAACCCTAATCTATGAATATGTGTCGACAATGAAAAGCAGAAGGATAAATTACAAATAAATAATGATAATGGATAAAAATGGAGTTTAACATTTGACATAACAAGCAAAAGATTTAGTGAAGCCAACAAGATAAAATCAAAAGTTTAGATCCAAGAAAATTAATGGATTTATGCAAATTAGATGGGTCAATCTATAAATTAAAACATGTGAACATTAACATTTGAAATCCATCCTAGTTCATCATCAATATCTAAAAATAGAATATCTAGTAAAGAAAATTAAGACCATAATAAACAAGTGCCACGTAGTGGCCAGTACCTGCCTTGTAGTGTTGTTATTATAGTATTTGTTTAGTTGTAATTTTTTTTGTTGATTAACTATTGGTTGTATATAGTATTTGTTTAGTTGTAATTTT
Organism: Cunninghamia lanceolata; assembly: GCA_027924645.1. Lineage (NCBI taxonomy): Eukaryota > Viridiplantae > Streptophyta > Pinopsida > Cupressales > Cupressaceae > Cunninghamia > Cunninghamia lanceolata. The sequence continues at coordinate 29,106,600 of BSBN01000809.1, read as the reverse complement.
TTTGTTGATTAGGTATTGGTTGTATAGACAAATTGCATTCCAATAATTGAAAATTTAATTTTTGAAGAGTGTTGAAATGTCTTAGGTAAATAAAATTGAAATCTCAAAAACAATCTAATTTGGTAAAAATAAACTAGGACCAAAATATTTCGTAACTATAAAACTAAACTTTTACAAAGTCTATTAAATAACAGAAATATTTCCTTAAAATGTATTAATACTAATACTTTTATAATTTAAAATGCTTTAAAATATTGTAAGTTTGAAGAATAAAATAATTTTGAATCTAATTTCATAAAATAAAATGTGTAGAACCCTAACCCTAACCCTAACTAGGTGTGGATAGATTTGAAATGTCTGCCTAAAATATTAAAATGTAATAATATTGAATACCATTACAATTTAAAATGTATTAAAATATTGTATGTCTCAAGAATAATTACATAATATAATAACACTGTGGATAGATTTGAAATGTCTGCCTAAGATATTAAAATGTAATAATATTGAATACTATTACAATTTAAAATGTATTAAAATATTGTAAGTTTGAAGAATAATTACATAATATAATAACAAAAACATATTCATATTTACAGCACTACAGTATTTTATCTTAGTCACTTAATTTTTTATTTAAGTAATAATAGTAAGTACTTTTAGACAACATGATTTTAATTATTTTAATTAATGTAATATTGTGGTTTAGTAATAATTTTGGGTGCATTCATTTAATAAAAGTATGTAGTTTAGCTCCATTTAATTAGATATCAATGGTTAAGTAATACTAATACTTTTATAATTTAAAATGCATTAAAATATTGTAAGTTTGAAGAATAAAATAAAAAATATAATTAAATTCATGATAGTATAGATTTTAAAATTTTGACTAAATAAAATAAATAATCTAATTACATAAAATAAAATCTGTAGAACACTAAAAAACTAAATTAAAATTATATTACTTTAAGCTAATGAAGCAAAAAATTAATCGCCATCCATTTAGGCATGACTTAACTAGTGGCAGACAAAATTTGTGTTCATAATTTGTTTACTTGCCACATACTCCCATCAAATCAAAATTCTCTCCGCATTTATAGTTTTTTGTTGCACTCTCCCGACAAACTGACAATCCGCAGAGAAGAGGTCATTTTTTTTACAGCCAATGACAATACAGATAAATTATTTCTAAATAATTTTTTGTTAAAAATTTATTATGTTCACATAGGAAAAATATAAATTTAAATCAAATTTGTCCAACAAGAAAAATAATCCTATCTTTTGATTGGTTTGCAATCAATAGATTAATAACTAGATAAGTTGAACTCATTGCAATAGTACCAGCGGAAGGCAGGTACTAATAAATAAATATGAGATAACACAATGCCCCTAGTGACAAGATTTAATATCAGTATGTGAAAATAGGAAATTTCCCTTATCTATAAATATGTGCATACAATGAAAAAGGGAAGGATAAAATACAAAGAAAAAATTATAATGAATAAAAATGGAGTTTAACATTTGACATAACAAGTAAAAGAGCAAGTGAAGCCAGCAGGATGAAATCAATAAGCTAAGATCCGAGAAAATTGATGGAATTATGCAAATTATATATATATATATATATATATATATATATATATATATATATATATATATATATATATATATATAGAATTACAAAGCTTTATATAGTCATATAAATTTAAAAAATAGACATCATTAAAAATGACCCATATATATTTAATTTCTTAAAAAAAAAATATTTATGATAATTTTTGGTCAACATATGTTTAATTTCATAAAATATAAAAAAATGGCTGACATATATTTAGTTTCTTAAATATAAAAACTATTTATTATTATTTAGGCAAACATATATTGGATTTCTTAAATATTAAAACTAATTATTATTATTCTAAGTCCAGAGATATCCTTCTCGGGGGCCTATTTTTAAATACTTTATTCTTAAATAAGTTATATTTGTGGTATATGAAAGGATGGAGGGAGCCTTCGATAAAAAGTGAGTGTGAAGTAGGAATGATAGCAAGTTAATCATGTGTACAATCAATGGATTGTATAGATCATATTGTGAAGGATGGATATTTGGCAGATTATAGGCCTGCTCTATTTGATGCATATCATTTGTCTTAGTGGATTACAGGCTTTCTATTTGATGCATGTCATTTGTCTTGGTGTTGCGTATATTTGGGTGGAGTTATGGTTAACAGAGGTTGCAATAAAGGTAAGTAGGTTGTGTCACCATCTAGACATTGTAAGAAAAGGGTTTCAAGTGAGGAGGCTATTGTCGTTTTCATTGTTTTCATTGATGAGGACATTGTGCCTTCAAATAATATTTTATAAATATATTTTGATATTAATTTCTATTATAACAAAGGATTGACTAAGAGAGTGCTAATATTAAAATCAAAGTAAATAGATTATCAACAAAGCATGTACATATAGGTGAGGAGGTTGAGTCCCCTCCAACACTCCACTAGTGGTGGTAGGTTGACTCAATCAACCTAGGACACCTATTGAATACACCTAAGTAGGCTTACAACATGTATATTTTACCCATGTGCATGAAATGCAAGCAAGGTAATATTTACGCTAACACCCCTCTTAAGCATAGCTTAGGTGGGCACAAAATAAAAATAGGTCCCAACAACTAGTCTTGATCAATTACCCATGTACAATGTAATCTCTCATGAAGTGAAGAAAGGTAGAAAGCCTGTGGGAAAAACCTACCCTCCAAAAGAGAGAAAAGATGTGTGAAAGTTATACAAGTGAAGAAGTACACTTCTTTCACCAAGTATAATAAATGTTCCCCCATAGGAGATAAATTGAATGCAAGTCTATGAGACCCCCCATAATGTGGTATCAGAGCTTGTCTAAGTTCATTTGCTGGTTCGTTTGGAGGTAAAGGCATATTATTTCTGGATCAAGGTTGAAATATAGAATGATTTTGTGCAACAGTAGAAGGTGACCAAATTAAAGGATGAGGATAGGGAAATTAGATCTGCAACCTTATTTTCAAAGTACGATGACTGACACCGGTTAAAACAACAAAATTCATGCTTTGACAGATGAGAAAGCTCCCTTGTTTTGGTATTTATCATGGAAACCCCTATTTGGAGGAGTAGAAAATCTCTACCCTTTGACTCATCCATACCCTTGTGGCCCCTTGGCTCAGTCCTTGGTTTCCTGGCATGTTCTTCCTAGGCTAGGACTATGCGGCTCACCTCGCTTCACTCCAAGCACCAGCATTTAGCTTCTCCAAATTATGGAGCTTTCTCCAAGTCATAGATTGTGTTTTCACATACCTTTCTCGATAGCTTTGCATACCCTGCTTGGTAGAAAGAGGTGTTGAAAGGGAGGCAGAGTGTGAGTGAACAAGTGTTTCTAAGGGGCATGGAGAGATACCCTACAATCTCAGTTGCCCCTGCACCTCACCTAGCTATCATTTCCCTACATCCTTTGCTTCCATTTCCCTATTTTGGGGTTTCCTTTGCTTTGTTGAGGATGCAAATACTCATCTATAAGTTGCAAATACTCTATTGAGGGTGCACCAAGGTTTGGACATTTTTACAAGAAATGTATTAAAATAGGCAATTTTTACAAGAAATTTTTTTATAGCATAACCTTTGATTGGTAACTCAAAATTGAGTGTTGATTTTTAAAAATGTTAATATTTTCACATTTCCCATCTATTAGACCTTGTTGTATTCTAAAACACACTAACTTATAAAGTGCCCAAATTGGGGGGATCACTTGATACTAAATCAGGGGGTGTATAGATTGTGTCAGGGGCACTTCCTTTGAGTCATGTCCAAAATACATCCATTGAGTCATGCCAAGACCACTTGATTCGTGTCCAAAACACTTCCACACTTCTTTACACATTTTACTTGGTATCAATCAATCTTTGAAGCCACCAAACATCAATAATTTGTACAGAGAAGCATCTCCAACAATGTGTTAGAACCTACATTTTTGTACCTTTTATGACCAAGGTTTCATTTATGTTAGGATTGTAAAACCCTAGAAAAACCCCTAAAAGCCTTAAACCTTAATACACTAGTTTTTATTTATTATACATTATAATCCTTCATTGACTGGTTGTTAGTAGTTCTCAGTGACTTAAGTTATAACTTAAGTATGTTTTATCATCTAAGTCATCGACACCTTCACTAGGTTGTCGACAACATGCCTGTTTAAAAACAACTGTCACATGTGCACCAAATATCTTTTAAGTTATGCTTTGTTGGCAGTCCATGTCGCTAGCTCTTCTTTTTCTTTAGAGTCTCTTCCTTCACAGAGCCTCATTTTGGGTCTCTATGAGACTGTGAAGTGTCTTTATTAGCTGATGTGTCATATCTATTCCACGGTAAAAGGTATTTCCTAGAATCCTAGCTCTCCATTGGAGCTCTTAAACAGGCTTCGCCAGACGGCGAAGCTAGCATGGCAGTTCCAATGAATCAATGATGCTTCGCAGGGATTCCTTCCTTAGATGAGGCTGATCAAAGACTTTAGCAAGATCACAAAGAAGGTGATGTTGACTAATATGTCCACGGTGTCCATAGTAGTAGTGTGTTTCACAGGAACTAACAACTTCATTAAGACTTCAAATAACTCAAAGTGAAACAGAGAGGATGCCACCATGCCAAAAGGAATCCAAGAAATAAAAGGGTTTTTTGATCTTTGCTTGAGGAAATTCAAACTCTAGTGAGAATCGTTGATTAAGTAAGATCTACACACAATTTTAAAATTCAAGAACGACTATCTTCTTCTCACCGCCCTTGCACACTGAACATTAATGGTGCCCTAAGTGGTTTAAAGCCAAATTTTGTAGTCATTTCACATAATTAAGAATGTGAATTTGAATTATAAGCTTTGCAACTGCATCCAAGCCAAAAAATTTCAACTTATTGCATCAAGCAAGGTGTTACTCAACCAACCAGAAGTCACAAGCCACTATTGAAACATGTAAGTGCCCTTCATCTTTTCAACTATGCTAGGGTTCTTTTCTTGTGAATTGAGCATCTGTTTGATAATTATTAGCTGTCAGTGCCCTGGTCTATTTGAAAACTTGCATAAGATATATTCAAGTAAGAACATAGTCATAGGGCTATCTTGAGAAAACCTAGAAACCATAAACTTAAAACCCAACTGTAGTCAGAATGGCTAGTTCATCACAAAAAGCCATGAAAAGGACAAGAAGAAAGAGGGATAGAAAGTTTAATGATGATATTCTTTCTCAATTTCTTAGATCCTTTAAAATACATCACCACCAATACAGCACTTGCATTAAAATAGATAGGATCACCGATGATCGTGAAGCCTGCAAGGATGCTATTCTCCCAATCCATGGGTATGTGTTGTTCAAGTACCATTTCAGGAAGTGCCTAAAGAAAATTCCAGTGAGAAACCCTTGGAGGCTAAGGTTATCTAGGTTGGTGGTCCCAAATGTCTTCATCAATGTAGATCTAGTACAAGCACTAGCTAGAAGCTATGTCCTAGAGAAGAAAATCATCTACATGGACAATGGAGAGGAACTAGTTAAACTAGACATGGCATATATTTATGTGGCACTCATGTTAGACACCAACCTTCAAATTCCACTAGATATGGGAGCCCTACTTAGGGAATATCACAGACTAAAGAGTGATTATAGTGTAAAGTGGCTCCCTGCTCACATGCCTAAGGTCAATGACAAATTGCAGAGGTTCTCAAGTTCTAACAAGGAACCCTTCATTTATGACTTCTTTGAAGAGTACTTCAAGATGACATACTTTGTTGTGTGCCAGGTCATAGGAATAGATGCTAGTGTCTTCATACCCATCATTGCTATGATTCAAAATTGTGATGATAATAGGTCGTTTGAGTATGCATTATTTTTGGAGGAGAAGATCAACAAGGCCGTTGCAGATGTGAAAAGGGATAATTCTAGAGTCCACTTTAGGTGGCATTCTTTATTGTGTCACATCTTGTTAAACAAAGGACTTGTAGTGTGGAAGCCTCCATTGAGAATTAGGAGAGTGAACAACCAAGGTAGAGTACTACCAATACAAGAATGAACTTATATTTGGGATAGTCACTGGCCCCAATCAAACTATCTTTTTTTTTAAGACTTCTTTGTCAAGGTAGTTTTCAAAGCACTTGGTTACTCATCACAATGGAGATTATTAGAGAGAGTTCATAAGTTCTTGAGGCCAAAGGACATGTGCCCTAATTTGGGAATTGGTTGAATAATTGTGGTAATTTTGGTACATCTTTTCAAATGTTACCATTATCAGAGTGTATGGATTTGAATGTGTGCCTTATCTTTTTCCAAGATTGGTTCCTGATAGAGTTGGCATTCTTAGAGATCATGTGACATAGGCAGATGAATGAGTCTAATAAGACTTAATTCATGAACTACAAGAAAGCCTCCTTCCTTCCAGGAACCATTTCCTTTTCTAACTTTTAGGTCACATCAAAATAAAGATTGGTGTTGCTAGCCACAAAGTTGGAGCATTACAAGCTACCAAAGAGTGCATCAAGGAGGTGTGATCCAGAGGGATTTATCAATAAATCCAGGTTAGATAATGATTTTATAGCCTATGAGCATGAATTTTACCCTCTAGAGGATGTAATGAGAAACTGTGCTACTGAAAAGTAAGGCAAGAGAAGAATGAAATAATGGGACATGATCTAGAAGGAAGAGAAAATAAGACATGAAGCTAATCATTCATATAAAGGATCTCTCATTGAAATTGAAGACTTTGTTGAAAGAGTTAGGGTTATGCTACAAAATGCAGAGAAATTATTCTCTAACATACCTGCGGCGCCAAAGAAAATACATTCCCCTCCAAAATCAGTTCCTTCTTCATCAAGATAGACATCAACCTCTAGAATTCCTAGAGCTGTCACTCCACTACACCAAGTCTCTCCACAACCTTCCCATACTCTAAGTTTTTCAATGGATGACGGCGAGACTCGAGGCTCACCATATGTGATGGAGATAATGCAACATCCTATGATTGAAGTAGGAGATCCTCCTCAAGAGAGGATGGTTATCATTTTTGAGGCTACAAATGAAATGTTTGATGATGTTAGAACAATAGCAAGAAGCAAATTCATAGATGATAATTCTTGTATTCATTCTAAAGAGTTCAAAGATTTTGTCCTAAGAATAAATGGGCAAGAACTACATTCTCAAGTTCTAGCAAGGAACCCTTCATTTATGACTTCTTGGAAGAGTACTTCAAGATGACATACTTTGTTGTGTGCCAGGTCCTAGGAATAGATTCTTGTGTCCTCATACCGATCATTGCTATGGTTTTGACTGCTAAAATTCAAAGTTGTGATGATAATAGGTCATTTGACTATGCATTATTTTTGGAGGAGAAGATCAACAAGGCCCTTGCAGATGTGAAAGGGGATAATTCTAGAGTCCACTTTAGGTGGCATTCTTTATTGTGTCACTTCTTGTTAAACAAAGGAATTGTAGTGTGGAAGCCTCCATTAAGAATTAGGAGAGTGAACAACCAAGGTAGAGTACTACCAGTACAAGAATGGACTTATATTTGGGATAGTCACTGCCCCCAATCAAGCTATCTTTTGTTTGAAGAATTCATTGTCAAGGTAGTCTTCAAAGCACTTGGTTACTCATCACAATGGAGATTATCAGAGAGAGTTCATAAGTTCTTGAGGCCAAAGGACATGTGCCCTAATTTGGGAACTGGTTGAATAATTGGGGTAATTTTGATACATCTTTTCAAATGTTACCATTATCAGAGTGTATGGATTTGAATGTGTTCCTTATCTTTTTCCTAGATTGGTCCCTGATAGAGTTGGCATTCTTAGAGATCATGTGACACAGGCAGATGAATGAGTCTAATAAGACTCAATTCATGAACTACAAGAAAGCCTCCTTCCTTCTAGGAACCATTTCCTTTTCTAACTTTTAGGTCACATCAAAAGAAAGATTGGTGTTGCTAGCCATAAAGTTGGAGCATTACAAGCTACCAAAGAGTGCATCAAGGAGGTGTGATCCAGAGGGATTTATCAATAAATCTAGGTTAGATAATGATTTTATAGCCTATGAGCATGAATTTTACCCTCTAGAGGATGTAATGAGAAACTGTGCTACTGAAAAGTAAGGTGAGAGAAGAATGGAATAATGGGACATGATCTAGAAGGAAGAGAAAATAAGACATGAAGCTAATCGTTCATATAAAGGATCTCTCATTGAAATTGAAGACCTTGTTGAAAAAGTTAGGGTTATGCTACAAAATGCAGATAAATTATTCTCTAACGTACCTGTGGTGCCAAAGAAAATACATTCCCCTTCAGAATCAGTTCCTTCTTCACCAAGATAGACATCAACCTTTGAAATTCCTAGAGTTGTCACTCCACTACACCAAGTCTCTCCACAACCTTCCCATACTCCAAGTTTTTCAGTGGATGACGGCGAGACTCGAGGCTCACCATATGTGATGCAAATAATGCAACATCCTATGATTGAAGTAGGAGAGCCTCCTCAAGAGAGGATGGTTATCAGTTTTGAGGCTACAAATGAAATGTTTGATGATGTTAGAACAATAGCAAGAAGCAAATTCATGGATGATAATTCTTGTATTCATTCTAACGAGTTCAAAGATTTTGTCCTAAGAATAAATGGGCAAGAACTACTTAAGCAAGTGAAGGAGATAACTCTTGAGAATAAGGAAAATGTTATAGAAAACTTTTGGAAGAAGGTGCATGAAGAAATGGCTGGGATGACCCCACAAAAGGGAAGAGAAATCCTCAGAAATAGTGGCTTCATGTTATTACCAGGGTGGGATATATCATCTTCCATTGCATTTGATACAATAAGAAAGCATGAAGGCATTGACTTGAATATAACATAGGAGGATGAAAATCAGGTGTACTTTGGTTCAGCCTTTGATCCAGACACAAATGCCTTAACTGGGTGAAAGCACAGAGTTGTGTGTGTTGATAACTGAGAGGAGGGGGGATGAATTAGTTATCCTAATTATTTCTTCTTTCTAAACTTTCTTATTAATCAATGCAACATTAATTCAAATAAGCAAACATTACCATGAAATGGAAAAACACATGACACAGTATTTTTGACGTGGAAACCCTATTAAGGGAGACAACCACGGGGTGATTAACCCAAAGATTATTCTCTGTTAAAAGAATAAGGAAATACAAAATGGCACTTGCCAATTAGGGCTCACTTCCCGAGCACACTACTCACAAAGGAGGCACACTGCCTACAAGGAGACACACTGTCTACAAAAGAATGTTATTCAATACTTGAACTGATTGGAAGCATCCACATATGATAGAGTTCAGTTCTGGTTAGGCTCAGTACACTGATCTACTGCACTTCATCTTTCCTCTTCTTTATGCTGCTTTCCTTTCACATACTAGACCTTCCTTACTGCTTCTACTCTACTCTGCCTTTTTTTTGCATATCACATATCACTACTATGCTTCTCACAACTAATCCATCGTGTATATATATCTGCACAAGTAATTTCATCACCTTTCTAGTCGGCACCCAGAACAGTCAATCTTCTCACAAACTCTATTATGTCGGCTGAATCCTTGCACATCAAGTAATGCAAATCAAGCATATACTTGTAGAAATCATTAATCATGTCAGCCAAACATGATTCATGCCTTCATAACCTTTAACACCTTTAGTAACACATCCAGAAAGTAGTCTGATGTTCTGTCAGTTAGTTCTTCCTCTGTTCACACTGTCACTCAGGAATCTGGTACTCAACTATTCATATCTTTTTCCTTATCCATCATCAGAGGCTAAATTGTTGGAATCTTACTCAAGGTAGTCCTCTTGACTTTCCCAAATCTGCACTTCACCAAGATACTTCCTCTGAGAGATCCGGACCTGTCTATTGGACCTTGCCACAAGCTCTGTTCTTGTTTACTAGACCTCAACAATCTTCATTCTAACTTTCGGTAGAGACACACCATGTCCTATGGATGTGTGGGATGAACTTTGTTGCCATCAATGACAACAATCATGAATCCATATAGTGTCTCTCGCCAACAATCTCCTCCTTTGGCATTGATGGCAACACTTAGTAAAAAATGACTAAGTGTATACACTATGCTCCCCCTTGGCTGATGCTCTGTCTTTATATATTTTTTCTGGAGCTCCCCCTTAGTTGGATTTCTCATTTTTCACTGCTCTTCACTCCCCCTTTGACATCAATGGCAAAGGATAGGGTCCGCACACCAAAATTTTCAAAAAAAAATTTACTATTCTTAGCCGCATAAGTATATATATATATGGCATACTTACATATACTTAAGTATGTCTGCAAAAGTGTTCTTCAACTGTACAACTTCTGTTGCCCAACTTTGCTTCATCCTGTCCAAAATTGAGATATGCCCACTCAACAGGAATGCAAACGCATCTTCCATTTTTAGATCTGTCGGATCATTTGTCTGGGCTGTGATTTGAGCTTCTATTATGGCCTCATGCATGGCCTCTAGCTTAGGGACAATTAACCCCCTGAGCTCACTCAACCTGCTTATTCTATTTTTCTTTTCCTTCTCCAATTTCTTGATTTCACTCAAGACTGCAATAGTTTGACATTCTTGATTTGTTATAGAGGAAGAGAGAGGATCAAAATTCTTTGACAGGTTTGATAGTTTATCCTCCTGTGCTTTTATTTTCTTCTCATTGTCCAATGTTACTTTGGACCATGATAAACAAAATTTATACATTTCTCCTCCATCTTTGAGAGCATTTTCTAGGCTCTTTATTCCAATATTCATGTTTCTTCTATCATTAATAATCAAACCTTGTACCTCAGAGAATCTTTTATCCAAAAACTCCTTCCAGACCTTTTCTTCAGCTAATTTTTCTAGAGAATAAAAATGTGTACTAACACTGCTGACTAAGGTTTTGAGATTACCAGAAGAGGAGGCTGTGGGATCTTTCTGAACTGATGGCATAATCTTTTCAAGCACTTCGGAAGTAGCTTCTATCAACTCATAGTCTTCCATATGAGACTTTAGGAGTTTTTCATTAGCCTTAGCATTTGCAAATGAAGCTATCTTCATTGTCTGTACCAGAGAAAGAGAATCAAAATTGAATGGACCTTGTAGAAGCTCTTGTTCATCAATCTCCATTGTTTCTTTGTTCAAGAATTCTTGGATAGTTTGTGCAGTGTCTCTTGCCGGAGACAGATGTTTCTTCTCTTCTGTAGTCTTGGAGCTATCCTTAGGAGTTTTCTCTCCTTCACCACTAGCAGTTGTGGTTTTCTCTACTGAAGTCTTCTCTCCTTCTACAACCTTAGCACTGTCGTCTTCTTTTTCCTTCACCTTTGCTTCTTTCTCCTGTGATTTTTCTTCTCCTTTAGATCTAGAGACTATAGGGGAAACCGGAGGGGAAATGTTAGTCTGCTCGGGGCCCACCTCTTCTGACATTTTCTCAGGAGTTTCTTCTGCAACATTTGTAGTGGAGGGATTAGTACCCAAGTCCTCTATGATAGGAAGATTAAATCTTTTGAAGGTTTTCTAGAGAATCTCTTCAGTGTCCTTTGCTACCTTGTCAGTCTCACCAAGCATAAGCTGATTCATCCTTGCTTTGCTCCTGAAATCATCCTTGCAGTCTTTGAATACCATGTTCATTGTCTTGGGATCAATTGAAGGATGTAGCTGAATAGCTATCTGTTCCCGGATCTCAAGGTCTTTTTCCATGGCATTGGTCTTTCTCATTTCCAACTCCTTCTCTAGACTCTTAGGAATTAGAGAGATAATTTCAATAAAAGCTTTATTGTAAATGTTCAAAAACTTAACTGTGGCTTCCTCCAGAATTTTTTTATCTACTTCATTATAATAATCATAGAATTCTGTTAAGGGTTGTAGGTTGCCATCCACGGTGACTGCTTTTACTACATCATCTAAGGAGAGAGTAGGTTTTTCAACAAATTCCTCTTCCTTCTCTTCTTCTCCTTGACCGGATGATTTCTTCTTCTTCTTTAGTTTCCTGATCTCCTCATCTGATTCAGTTTCCTCTTCATCCTTTTGACTTGCATAAGCCCTTGTGGCTTTTGTCTTGGATCCTTTCTCTCTTTTACCAGATGCTTGGACTTCCAGTTTTGAGCTTTTGGCTATGATAGGTGCAGATCTTTTTGATGATCTAGTCTGGGTTGAGGTTTCTACCGAAGCACTTTCCTTGCTTTTCTTTTCTGCCTCTTTCTTCTCTTCCTTAGCCCTTTCCATCCTTTTCTTGTGGGCATCAAGTGCCTCCTTTGAGATGCCAAGGCCTTGGGCAATATTTTCTACTTCTTTTCTCACCTTCCTCTTGATCTCTGGTTCTCTGAGTTCAACATGGATTTTTATACTCAGCTCCTCAAAGGTTCCAAACCTTTCTGCTTTTGGATCTTTAGGCTGGCTTAACATGTGTTGAACATGCAGCTCCACAATCTGTTCATCAACTTCATACCCCATGGGCATGATCCAGACTGTCCTTGGTTCTACTGCCTCCATTAGGCACTGATCAATCTCTACTATAAAGTAGATCGTGTCTTTGTATTTCTCAACAAGAGATTGGGGAATCCTTTCTCTTTCTTGCATCATGTTCTAAAAGTTCTTGAAATATCCCCACAGAGCTGTATTCCTTGCCTTTGCATCTCCAAGTTCATGCAAGTAATCTCTGATCTGGATAGCTACCGGTTTATCATTTTCCCATACCCATCCATTCGATCCGGGAAGCTCATTCATGAAGTAGAAGAACAAACATAGTATCAGTCCTCCATATTTAAAGGAGTTCTTTTTGTCCTTCTTGATCTTCTGTATGTTTTCCATTAATTGGCTCAAGAGGAGTTCATAGAGATCATAATCTGTATTCTTTCTCAGCATCTCATAGGCCATGTATACTGCAATTCTGGATACTGAATTCTCCCTACTAGAATGATATATCTTGTATCCTATTATCATAGATGCATACTTGATATCCGGGTCAGTAATATCTTCAATGGTCATTGCCCTCTTATCAAATTTTGATCTGGTGGCCTCTGTGACAATGTTGTTTTTGACAAATTTGAGGATAGGAATTCCTCCAGAGGAATGTAAACTAGTTACTACCCTAATTGCTTCCTTGGTGATCTTGCAAGGTCTATTCAACCATAGGAAGTTATCATGCACCCTACTTAAAACATACCTGACCCATTCATCTTCTTCAAAGCAGGGGAAATGAATGAACTGATCAAAATGCTTTTCCCAGATGCCCTTATACTGAGGTTTGATCTCAAAGGAATCATCTATTAACTACTTTTGGTATATGTCTCTTAGTTTGAATTCCCCAAACTCTTCAATGTTTGCATGTATATAAACCCTAATATCTTCGGTGTGCAAGATGCCATGCGGAACACTGAAAAATGCTCCTAGGGGATCTACCTCCAAGGATTTGTATGGATGTTTCTTAAAAGTGGGGCGAGTTCTATCAGATATCTTTACTATATTCAGAGTGGCCATCATCACAAAATCTTACTGAAGAAAATCAAGAACGAAAAATACCTTTTATGTAGTTTAGGGCACATGATGAAATCTGGATTGAGCTGTATGAAGAGTTATCTTGATCTTTTGGGAGAAGTTGTTTGTAGAGCTCCTTTTCTTTCTTCTTCGCATGTGAGTGTACAAGTGTGTAAATGACAGACAAATGAACTCTTTTATTCCAAGAAGCCCTAATTTTCACCCTGCAATAAATGCGCAACCTAATTCATTCCAGTTTGCCTAGTTTTCCTTGTCCAAGGAGGAAGAAACTCATCCAAATCATTATGATTCCCTTGTGATTGATGTTAGTGATGAATTATCATATCCACTTGTCCTTCTGATCATCTTATGTATCCGCAGATCAAGCTGTATCAATTTGGATTCATACTGGGCCAATCTTGTGAGAAACCTATTTTACTAGAAGACTTGCTTAACCAGATCAATTCTAAAGGAATTGAACCTTTTAAATTTTCTTGCGGATCTCTCAGATCTTTACCTGACCTTCTTTACATGTTTCTCTAGAAACCCTTTGATCTGCAGCTTCTCATGTGCCAATTTCAGGCACCACTTAACTAGCTAGGGGAACAAGGTTTTCTTTGTGTCTCCCCCTGAGCCAGAGCTCACCTTTTAGTTTTCAGAAGGAATATCAGCACCAGAGTTTGGTACGGATCCAACCTCTACATTCTCTAAACTTCTCTTCACCCAGATCTTGTTCATCTCACTCCTAACTTCATCCGCATTCACCTTTTGTTTACCCTTATCTTGATTCTGATTATGATATACCAGGCCTCTTTTCTCCTGATTCTTGCTTCTAAAAAATTTTGCATTATGACTGGACCTATAACAAATTTGGCAAACAGCATTTCTTTGCATATTTGACTGATATCCTCTTGATTTGCATTGATTAGCCATATGACCTACTCTATTGCATGCAAAGCATCTACCATTGAATGATTTGTTCATTTGCATATTTTTGCATTCATAAGACTTGTGACCATACCTTTTGCAGTTAAAACACTGTCTGGAGAAGGATGAATTAGTTTGATTCATTCTCTTTCTACACTGATTAGCTTTGTGACCAAAGTGATTGCAGCTGTGGCAGTATCCATTGAAGGATGGATATCTTTGAGCATTGGGCTGTCTTACCGGAGGTCTTCTAGCCTGTTCCTTGGATTTTCTGATCCAAAATTCTTCTGACTGGATCCAGAGCTTTCTCCTTTCTCATATTCCAAACCACATTTGTCATTTACCTTCTTTTGACTTCCAAGAAGAACTTCAAGTTGAGCAGAACTTATCTTGAATTTCTCTTTATACTCATTTGTTGTTTGAAGATCCCTTTTTAGAGAGACAATTTGATCCTCAAGTTTTTCTTCATTATCTTTAGCATCTTCAAGATCAAATTCAAGATGTCTGATAATTCTATCCATCTGGTGGCAATCTTCTGATTTCTCCTTGAGAGATTGTCTTAGATTATCTTTAGTTTTTCTTTTTTCTTCAATTTCTTGGGTAAACTTTATAACTCCTGATTCCATTTCATGTCTTACCATAATGATTTCTTTTGATAACTTTTAACATAACTTGGTTTTCTCAGTCAGCTCTTCATTTGCATTATTTTCTTCACCTTGTCTTGCCAATTGCTGAAGCAGCTCCTTTCTCTTTTTCATAGAGAGACTTAATTTATCTTTTAGTTCTCCCATGAAATCATCAGCCTCTTTGAGTCTTTCCTTTATTTTATTGACTTCAGAGTTTGACTGTTCAAGATCATCAAGGGCAGTCTTGAGTTGCTCTCTTAAACCATATGGATCCATTTGAACTCCTAGATCTTCCTCAAGCTGTTAGGCTCTGTTAGGAGGAACTTAGCTCTGATACCAATTGTTGATAACTGAGAGGGGGGGTGAATCAGTTATCCTAATTATTTCTTCTTTCTGAACTTTCTTATTAATCAATGCAACATTAATTCAAATAAGCAAACATTACCATGAAATAGAAAAACACATGACACAGTATTTTTGACGTGGATACCCTATTAAGGGAGAAAACTATGGGGTGATTAACCCAAAGATTATTCTCTATTAGAAGAATAAGGAAATACAAAAAGACACTTGCCAATTAGGGCTCACTGCCCGAGCACACTGCTCACAAAGGAGGCACACTACCTACAAGGAGACACACTGCCTACAAAAGAATGTTATACAATAGTTGAACTGATTGGAAGCATCCACATATGCTGGAGTTCAGTTTCGGTTAGGCTCAGTACACTGATCTGCTATACTTCATCTTTCCTCTTCTTTATGCTGCTTTCCTTTCACATACCGGACCTTCCTTACTGCTTCTGCTCTGCTCTACCTTTTTTTTGCATATCACATATCACCACTATGCTTCTAACAACTAAATCCATCGTGTATATATATCCGCACAAGTAATTTCATCACCTTTCTAGTCGGCACTTGGAACAATCAATCTTCTCACAAACTCTGTTCTATCGGCTGAATCCTTGCACATCAAGTAATGTGGATCAAGCATATACTTGTAGAAATCATAAATCATGTTGGACAAACATGAGTCATGCCTTCATAACCTTTAACACCATCAGTAACACATCTGGAAAGTAGTTTGATGTTCTGTCAGTCAGTTCTTCCTCTGTTCACACTGTCACTCAGGAATCCGGTACTCAACTATTCATATCTTTTTCCTTATCCATCACCGGATGCTAAATCCTTGGAATCTATTACTCAAGGTAGTCCTCTTGACTTTCCCAAATCTGCACTTCACCAAGATACTTCCTCTGAGAGATTCGGACATGTCTGTCGAACCTTGCCACAAGCTTTGTTCTTGTTTACCGGACCTCAACAATCTTCATTCTGACTTCCAGTAGAGACACACCATGTCCTACGGATGTGTGGGATGAACTTTGTTTCTATCAATGACAACAATCATGAATCCATATAGTGTCTCTTGCCAACAGTGTCAAACTTTTATAAAGGAATCAGCCAACACAAACAAAAAGTTTCAACTTCGACTTCATAAAAGTAGCATTTATGTTTTGAATTACAAAATGATATAAGCTAATGAAATGTAGATCTCTTGATAAATTTTATGCTTGTAATTTTTCAAAAATTTTAAAAAATTATTTTGACAATTTTTTATAATTTTAAGAGCAAATTTTGAATTGCTGAAAATTTTAGGAAAAAGTGACTTTGAGTCCACGTCACAAAAAAAAAAGAGCAAACAATCTTATTTTTCCCTAATTTTTTTTTCCCAAATAGATGAATTCAATATCTAGTGCATGGAGAAAAAAAATCAGTTTTCAATGCATATTTTCTTCGTAATATCATTTTAAAGTCAAACTTTACAGAATCTGATAGTTTTCATTCCACGTCAACTTTTGTATAATTTTTTTTATTATTTTCACAAAACCAACTATACCTTTTTGGAGATGACTCTTTTATCTAGTGCACAATATAATTTTGAAAAAAATTGGATGTGTTTTGATATTTTTTTAATTTATAATCAGTGGCATCTCTGATTTTAACAACCTACTTGCAATAATTAAATATATATATTAAAACTAATCAAAATCTTTTAAAAAAATCATATTAGGATTCTAGACTCGGAGCTCTACAAAAGGTTTTTTTTTAATTTTTGAAATAATCTATTCTGATTGAAGAAATATTCAGTTTAAGTTGAGAATTTTAGAAAATTATAGAAAATGAGGAGGTGGTTGCCAAGTGGGATGCCACATAGATAGTTTCGAACGAGTCTAACTTGCTCAAGTTTGACTCACACAGATCAAAGTCATGTGAGATCGACTCGCCCAAAATCATATAATTCCGATGACCATCACCGGTTGACAGTTTTTTTTTTTTGTTGTTTTAAAAAACACACACACACACACACACACATATATATATATATAGAGGCTAAAAATTATTTTTATAAATTCAAGCATTTGGAGAAACCACACAAAAGTAGTTTTTTGGCAAGAGAGGCTACAAATTTTTAGGTAACTTGATTCCCAACTTATTTACTCATTTTACCATGTAGAAATTGAATTTCATGAGTTATTTATTATGATGTATATGTGTGTAGGTGAATTAAAACAAGCAATTTGTGATGGGGAATAAAAGAATTAGATCAAGGTTGTATGACTGGAAAAGAGATGAAAAAACCCTAGGAACATCTAGTCAAGAACAACCCATTTAAATTATTGATGAACAAATTGAAGGGCATGTTAATGAACAAGTATAAGATGAAATTGGTAGTAGTGATAGAAATTTTTTGCATGGAATAAAAAATCTTATGGAGATGGATGAGGATGTTCTTTTGAAAAATATTTCACCTGAACATATGTTACCTGAAAGTACAATAAAATTGCACTCTAAAATAATTTAGGATGAATTTTTTGAAAATAAATCTTTAATTGGAAGAGCACAATTATGTGCAAAGTTATTTATGTGAAAGAAATGACCCCTGTTTTGGAGTTGTTAGGAGTTGATAACAAGAAAAAATCTTTGAATTTAGTAAATCAAACAGTAATTGAAAACTTGCAAACGACATTGGATTGTATTCAAACCAAGAGTTGAAGTTCTGATTTAAGTGTTGCACGTAGAGCATTGATGATTGTAATTTGTAGTAAGAAATTTTCACATAGAAGACAAGTCAAAGAAATTGCCCAATTTGTATATGTATCTAGGAGAACTATTCAAAAATATATCAAGAAGAGAAATAGATTAGATAAAAACATTGAAAATAATTGGGTAAATAATTGTCGAGCCCCTTAGAGAGATAGAATTTCAGAAGATGTAAAACAAAAAGTAATTGGATATTGGATCGAGCACTCCTATGTTTCTTCCAATAGAAGGGACACTATACAAATAAAAGACGAAGATGGTAAAAAAATGTCTCATCCAAAGCATTTTATAGATACAACACAAAGCAAATTTTTTGAAGCATTCAAGCAAGAATTTTCACAGGTTAAGATTTCTCAAAGGATGTTTGAGAATTTATGACCATGTTTTGTACATATAAATAAAGTACGTGAAACTTGTTGCTGTTGAAATCATGTTGAATTTCATCTACACCTACAGTCATATAAAAAACTTATGGCAATAGTTAATCCAAATGTAGCCATCCTTGGAAGTACAACACAATTTGTGAAATCTATCTTATGTGAAAAATTAGAAGATTCAGATGAATTCAATGTACAGTGTATAGGAAATATATGTGTAGATTGTGGAAATTTGATGAAAGTTTTACCATTTGAGAAAATTGATTATTCAATGTCATTTGTTTGGAAGAGATTTGAATATGAGAAGTACTCAACAAAGTCAGGAGGTAAATCCAAAAAACTTATTTTGAGAGAGAGTGAATTGCCCTGTAATGAGTTTATGAACAAATTTTGTAACATTGTATACCCACATATCTGACATTGTCATGATACAAGATGCCAAGCTAAGAAATTTTGTGACTCAAAGAATTGTTTTCTATCAGGTTGTATTCTCTCTATTGTAGATTTTTTTGAAAATTATACATTTAGTCCTCAAACTAAGATTCAAAGTCAATATTATCATTCAGAGCAAGTCACAAGCTTTGTACAAGTTTGCTATAGACATGCCGAGTTATTTGTAGATGAGGTAGAGAGTACCGAAGATGAACAAATTATCATCAAGGAGGTTCACTTTTATATCAGTGATGATACAGGTCATGATAGAAGCTATGTAGCACATTACTTTTGAATGTTTTTTGAAGATTTGAGACAATGTGCCATTACTGCATTACAACACTGGATTTGGTCTTATGGATGTGTTGGTAAGTGTTGATTTTATTATTATTTTCTAATTTTTAGTTTTTAATTTAAAATTTATAAAATTTTAAGACTTGAATTTTTAACTAATTTTTGGTTTTTAAATCATTGTTTATATATAACTATTTATACAAGACAATTTAAGCCTACAAAAACATTTAATTGGTTAACACAATAAAAAGCTAGATCTGGAATAAAGTTTTTGTAGAATTTTTTTGAGAGTGGACATGGAAAAGGAGAGCATGATGCAGCAGGAGCATGTGTAAAGCATGCACTTCACCAATATGAACTTGCAGTTAATGTCCTAGATACAAAATTTACAAAATTTAAATTTGTTGAATACTTCTACAATGATTTATGTAATTGATCTACATGTATTGTAATAGTTGGATGTAGATGTGAAATTTTTTAAATTCTTACCTCTTACCTAGGCACTTCACCAATATGAAATTGTAGGTAACACCATACAAAATGCAAATCAAATTGTTGAATGGTGCAAAAGCCATTTTGGTGCCCATGACTCAATATACAACAAATGCTATTTTTGGGAAGTTAAAGGTATGTTAATTGAATTTATGTTATTTGAAAACTTTAATATTTAAATTTAAGTACACGTGTATAATTGAATTTTAGTTTTAATTGAGATGTTCAAGAATTTGTTCATATGTGCAGATATTGATCGATTGTATCCATATAATTGTTAACCAATTAATTGTGTTAGAAGTTTGCATCAAGTCATGACTACATGACATAGCAAGCCTCTTGTTATTCAAGTGAGAAAAATTATGTTTTTGTGTTGATTGCATTGAGAACAATGCAAATATTTTACAATGTCCAAATGTAAGGGATGGATATGTTTCACAATGGCAAATGAAACAAATAGTATTAATGCCTAATTTTGAAGATAGTGACATTGTAAATGTATATGATCCTATATATTCAGTTGATTATGAATGTGTGTCAGATTTAATTGTTATAGGTAAGTTACATAATTGATTTATATTCTAGATTTTAATAAAGTTTTGAACATTTGATTTACATTGTTCAACTCAAATGTACAAACAAGTTTACTTGTGGCGTGTATAGGAGATATTTTGCTGTGGTTGCAGATCATGATAATATAGAAGGTATAGATTACTATTTACTAAGATGCACACAAGCAAAATTGAAATTGTTAGAATTAATGATAGATAGTGATGGACAATCATATCCCATTGGATTAGTTGTGGTTGAAGGCACGTATCATCAACAAGTAAAAATAGATAAAAATGGTATTATATTTATTGATTATATGCCAGGACAAAATGTTCTATACTACAGTCACTTAGTTATAGCAACAAGATTAAGTTTGGAAACATTACAAAAAAGATGACATGGCCAACAAAAGTGGAGGTTGTTTATTGAAGATCATGAAAAGATTTTAGAGATAATAAAAGATAGAGAAGATCAAGATTATATGTACCAAGAGCTCTAACTACATTATTGAAGAGCAAGTTGAACCAATAGATCCATGGTATGAAGGTATATGCACTTGAATTATCTATTGATATATTGATTTTTTTTAAATGTACACGATTCTTGATAGTTCTTTCCTTTCAAATTTTAATTTCAATGGTTCTTAGTTCAAATTTTATTATAATCAAACATGATCAAGCTACAAACGAGCTATAAATTTATTTACACAAAATTTTGTTTTTACAATTATGTAGGTCTATGCCTATAAGGATTTCAAGTTATAAAATTGAACTTTGTGTTGTGCAGGTATAATCTCTAAACTATATATAGATAGTCTTAGATATCTTATGTGTCTAGAGGTGTCTTAGGTCTTACAGTTTCTTAGTTGTTTTAGGTCTTAGGTGTCTAGGTATCTTAAATGTGTCTTAAATATGTGTTCTAGACCTATCTTAGGTCTTACATGTCTTAGATATATGTCTTGGGTGTCTTAAAGGTAGATTAGGCATCTTAGACCTTTCTTAGGTGTTTTAAGTGTCTTAGGTGTCTAGGTGTCTTAAATGTGTCAAGTAGATATGTCAAGTAAGTGTCTTAGAGGTCTTAGGTGTCTTACTGTATATTTCTTAAGTTTCTTAGGTGTCTTAGATATGTCTTAATTCTTAGGTGTTTTAGAGGTGTATAGGTGTCTTATAGGTCTTAGGTTTCTTAGGTGTTTTAAGACCTAGGGGTCTAGGTGTCTTAAATGTGTCTTAGAGGTGTAAAGGTGTCTTAGTGTATGTATTAAGTGTCTTAAAGGTCTTAGGTGTCTTGATGTATGTCTTAAGTGACTTAAAGGTGTCTTCTAGGTCTTAGGTCTTAGGTTTTAGGTGTTTTAGGTCTTAGGTGTCTTAGGGCTTAGGTGAGGACACTGAGCTTCCACCTTCATGTGGTTGGCCTTGTCAATACAGAATAAATATTTCTTAAAGCTAAGGGAAGCTCTTTTTTTGTATCCTTTTCATGTAGGGGTTTTGAGGATTTTGCGAGATTGGAAAAGATGAGCAGAAGCTTGGGGATTCTCGTGAAGTTGCTGCACGAAGTGGAATGTCATGTTGTGATGGCGGAGCTCAAGAGCAGTGATCTTTACAGAGGCAACATGATTGAATGTGAAGATATCTTGAATTGCGAGCTTGAGGGTATTAGTTACACCACCAAGGTATGTATGTGGCTGTATGCACATTCATTACTTCTTTTTCTTGTTCCTTATTATTCTCCTTAAATGACTTTCTTTTACACTTTTACACTTTTCTTTTCTTAGACTTTAAATTTAACTATGGGATTGTTTAGGGCTTATGTAATTACGCACCTTCTAGAACTTTTACATACAAATAATATAAGCCCTCAGTCATATCCATTAAAACCCTAGCAAAACAAAACAAAACAAAGAACCCAATTTCAAGCTAAGTGAAAGAAATAATGTGAGGGGTTGTGAAGAAAACAAAGCCATAACAAAGAAAATTTTGAAGGAACCTCAATTAGTACATTAGGGTTTATCGAGGGTTTGAGATTTTGTGAGGTTGGAAAAAGATGAGCAGAAGTTTGGGGATTCTGATGAAGCTACTGCATAAAGCGGTAGGTCACATTGTGATGGTGGAGCTAAAGAGTGGTGATCTTTATAGAGGCAACATGATTGAATGTGAAGATAACTAGAATTGCCAGCTTGAGGGTATTACTTACGCTGCCAAGGTATGTATGTGGATGTATGCACATTCATTACTTCTTTTTTCTTGTTCCTTATTCTTTGCCTTAAATGACTTTCTTTTACCCATTTTCCTTTTCTTTTACCCATTAGTAATATTTGCATTGCGAGTGGTTGTCAAATGTAAAATTTGGTCAAGTGGTTGAAGTCTACGCAAGCAAACTTTTGAGAACAACTTTGTATTTTTTTCATAGGAATAATATCTTCACCCTTCCACTTAGATGCCATGACCTAATGATTTGTACATTTAAGCATGTAACATGGGGACTTGGACACTGGTCACCGTTATGAAAAGCCCCACTGATTTGTACTTCATCTCATGCCATTGTCAAACAATGATGACCCTATTAGAAGCTTTCTTTTGGCTTATATAATTAGTTATTTGTTTATTTCTTTTTGGTTTCATTTCAAAATGCAGTGCATAGTATCAGAGATAGTGTCACCTCTTGCCATGATATAGTCACTTCATGTTTTGGATATTCTTTGCACATTTTTCATAGATAATGCAAGATTGTTATTGATTCTTCCATCTGTTGGACATAAAAAAATTGTGATTTAGTGTTTTTCCTAGTGTTCTTTTCCATGGAAATTATGCTATGGCTTATAAGTAGTAGGCCATGTTGGGTGTTCCCACTAGCGGGTAAATTAATTGGTGGGCTAGTCCTCCCATCAAGGACATTAGCTCTATTCCTACTATATGGGAATAAATTTTACCATTATTTTTGGGGCAATTGGTTGGTTGTACAGCTTCCTCTTTCCTACTAGTCTCTGTATCTATATAAGATAATACACACATTAAAATTTCTTGTTATACCACATCATGGTCTGATAGTGTAGTGAGGCAAGAAGTCTTTGTGTATCATTATTTTTGCCATCTTTTCTAAAATTTGGAAAAGATATCACGTGACAAGATAGGCCCACAAGTATAAGTAAAACAAAACAAAAAACCCAATTTCAACCCAAGCGAAAGAAATAACATGAGGGATTGTGAAGAAAAGAAGGCCATAACTAGGAAAATTTTGAAGGAACCTCAATCAGTATATTAGGGTTTATTGAGGGTTTTCAAAACTTAACAAACCTACATTAGATAGATCTATATATTTCATAATTTACATGTTCAAAGATGCTATGCTTATGAGTTCTCTTCTAAGAGTTCTTTTGTATTTTGGATTTTAACATAATGGTTGTTATTTTAACTGAAGTTTAGGTAGATCTTTAATGGTATTTATATGCTCTAGCTTTTTCAAATATGTACAAATTTCATTTGCTATGTACTACTTCATTTGCTTAGATATCTTGCTATATTCATTTTCTATTTCCCAACTTAATCTGAATTTATATTAGGAATATAGCCTAATTAGGACACATTTAGAAATTTAGATAAAAGGAAAAATAACACTATAACAAAATCAACCCTCCCCTGTGTTTTTCTTTTTACCAACAATTATAAATCAGAGACCCCTATTTTTGTCTTTTTACCAACAATTATAAATCAGAGACCATATGACCTTTCTTTGAAAACAAATTTATCAATGAATAAGGACATCATTTTGCATAAAGAGAACAAATTCAAGGACAAAGGCAATGTAAATCTCTTGCATCAAGATAAATTTGGCATATTTTCTTAAATGGCAGTTATGGGGTTTTGGTTTTTCGCTTAAAGATATAATAGCAAATGTATTGTAGTTTTTTTTTAAAGGCACTAATGGGGTTCGTATTTTATTTTTTGGGTTTTATTTATTTATTTATTTTATTTTATTTTAGATATGCTGAAAAATAAAGAGCTAAGGCAAATACCTTTGATCGCTCTCTCCTTCACTTCACCTCAAATCTTGCAATGTGATATGCTTGCCTGGGTATGCTGGTCACACTCCCGTCTCTCTCTCACTTCCAAACTTGCAATTTGATGTGTTTGCCTGGTAATGTCATCCCTATTTTTTGTCCTCCCCAAATCATGGTTTCTGCAAAAAAAAGCCAGTCCTTTTTTTTAAGCGATCCCCTCCTCCTTAATACCTATGTCAATATTTTGCTGCATTTATTGTTTTCCAACCTCCCCAAAAAGCCATCACATATGGCATGGGAACAAAATTGAAATGAAATATCATAAAAAATCTGACTTTCATAAAGCCCCCACGTCCCACCAAAATGGGCCACCCCTAGGAAAAGTGTGTAACATCAAATGGTTGTGTTGTCATGAATAGATTGCCGCTAGCAAAAAGGTGAAAGGCTCCTTATTAACTTTAATCTCCCAAATAAGATTTAATTACGACAATAAGAGCTCACAAAAGGAAGAATAAAATTATTTAAAATGACATACAAGAAATAAAGATGGCGATGAAACCACATCAACACCGACAACCAAAATATATAGTTACATAAGACTAGATGGCAATCCAGACATTACCATTAGGTAACCAAATGATAGGATAACACACAAGAATACAACACTAACAGGGTACAATGGGCTAAGGTATATACCTATGACTATCTCCAGTAACCACCATCGGGGATAATAAGAGTATGCCCAGGCCTATGAATCCAAGCGAAGTCGATACTCAGTACTTGCAACATTGCAAGCACATGTTAAGGTACTTGTGCATATACTTATATCATATAGCCGAAGCAACATAAATCATGTAAATATGGAATCCAGCATAAATAATAATCATGTCAATAGCATAATAGTATAGAGATTACACATCACCATGCCAATACAAAATAATGATAGGATGAATAATCGAATAGAAAATACATAGTTATCCAAATCCATCAAACATAAGCAGAAACAAAATGCTAACACGGGGGTTGTCACACATACAAATAAATAATTTTAAAATAAAATAAAACAAATGCTATAACTAAAGTACTAAGAATAATTAAATATATAATTAGCAATGGCATGTGAAAGGGTTATTAAAACCTATAGAATACTCCAATACAAATAATAATAATAATAATAATAATAATAATAATAAAACAAAATTCTTTTAGAAAGGAAGGCTTAAATCAATCAACTACTAAGGTAAGCAAAATGTTTATTAGGGGTAGTTTGAAATTTAATTAACGTATTAATTTTTTAAATTTTTTTTATTGTTATAACTATATTAAAATTCACATAAATATTTGACTAAATTTTAGTAATAGGTTATAAGATATCATTGTTATAAATGTATTTTGTAAGGAAAATAACTTAATCTCCTAAAAATAGATCATTTACACATTATATTTTTACCTACTTATTGTACACATCCACAAATATATAATATGATTTTGAAAATTATACCTCTATATATGTGCAACCTAATATAGGCATCTCTACAATTCTCTTCCGGAACCCTCTATACTTCTATTGATTTGTTATACATGTATTAAGTGATTGGAATTTATAGTTTCTTTGGAGTTGTAGATTTATAGTTGAACTGTTTATTGATGTAATGTAGGCAGCTTTGATAACAAAGAGAAAGCGGTCAGAGCTTATGATCTGGCAGCTCTCAAGTATTGGGGTCCATCATCTGCAACAAACTTTCTGGTATAACTTTATATAGAGTTTCATAGCTATTCTAGAACTCGTTGTGTGTCTACCTTAGAAATGTTTGTTTTACAAATGCCTTTGGCGATCATTCTATTTTCTGAGATTCTACTTCCTCTCTCATAAAATACTTAGTTTTCTATTGTATAACATTTGGTTTTCCCATATCAAATGCAGGTTAAATACTATGAGAGAGAGTTTGAAGACATGAAAAGATGGTCGAGGCAAGAATACGTTCTTTTTATAAGGAGGTATTTGGGTTTCCTACCATATATGCATCCATAGAGGTTACACATATATGCAGGGTTGTTTATATTTTTTGGGGGAGTAGGAGGTTCTGTTTATCATTCAATTTTGAAATAAAATTTATAATAGATCACAAACAAGGTATATCTTGACCTATGCCAGTGTTTAATTCTTAATTAAAATTTATTGAATTTATAATTAGACACTCATCTTAATTTTGCGAGGATAGTACTAGCTTTTCTAGCGAATCAGTCTACTGAGGAGTGACAAGGTTTTGATTTAATTTAAATAAACTTATAGTCTTATCTTAAACCTTAGTATGTAAAGGTGAAATTAATTTTTATTTCACTGAGATAAGTTGATGGATAGAATAGCTAGCATTGAAATAATTGATGCTTGGCGAGGAATTTGGAGCTCTATATTTAGGAGTTTTTATTTATAGTTGCTGCGCTCATGCATGGTAAAGAAGAAAAAAAAACAATCATATTTTTTAATACCAAACTACTGTTGTGTATCACTGAATTTTGTAGATCCTCCTCTGTTGTCTTTAGAACCCATGTAATCTCTATAAAGATATGTCTTGCAACTATTGTCTAATCAGTAAAGTCAAAAGTAATACACAGATAGTCCTATAGTCAATACAAAAACTATAAATTTTCCACCTATGTTACAGTTCTGGTGTGGCATTTAATTTTTTGTTGGCTATTTACTTATGCTGTGTAATATTCATATTCAATACTATATGCTGTAAGTGGTATTTTTTCTACTTATATACTTGTTTACACTTGGAGAGTGCTGTTTTAAAATCTTAAAACTTGACAGGAACAATAAATATGGAAGGTGGCAAGCTAGGATTGGGAGAGTTTCAGGGAAGAAGGATTTGTATCTCAGAACATTCGGTGAGTACACCACTCTTAGTTTGTAGTATAATGTTTCCAATAAATGAAGTGCATTGAGCTATACATCATGAGAAATGCATCCAATAATCAAACGAGATTGAATGGCTAATAATTCTCATTGAATTCATAGACACAGAGGAAGAGGCAGCTAAAGCTTATGATGTTTCCGCCATCAAATTCAAAGGAATTAATGTCCTTACAAAGTTTGATATAAGCATACATGATGTTGAAACTATTATGAGCAGCGCACTACCATAAGAGTGAGACAAAAGCTCACTAGTACTACAGTACAAGACAGGGAAAGTGGTGAACACGTTGCGGATGATGCAAAAGCAACACAAACTGAGAATGATGCAAATAAAACTATCATCGCTAGTAGTAGCACAGATAGTTCACTGCCAGACACAATCGACCGTTCTACTGCTGTTGCTACATCATCCAATGATGCTCATGAACAACCTATTATAGGTTCTCCATTAATGGTATCCAATCATAAACTGTACTCTGCAACACACCCATTTATGTCAATAACCAACAAAAATGTTTGTCTATACAATCTAACAGGTTTGGAACCTACAACCATCGCTGAGCATGGAATCTCCCATTACTAGTCCATGAGTAGGTGCCACGGCTTTTGAGATTCCATGCTCATCAATGGCTGAAGGTTCTAAACCCATCATATTGTATAGAAAAATGTTGTTGTTGGTTGTTAGCATAAGTGGGGGTGTTCCAGGATGCAGTTTCTGATTGGGTACCATTAATGGAGAACCTATAACAAGTGGTTAATGAGCAGCATTGTATGATGTAGTAGCAACACTAGAATTACCGACTGTGCCTATTAGTGAACTCTCTGTGCTACGCCTACCACTAGCGATGATAGTTTCGTTTACACCATTCTCTATCTGAGCTTCTTCTACACCTTTCCGAAGCTTTGTAATGCACACATTCCACATCTTGTACTACAATACTAGTGAGTTTTTGTTTCCCTCCTATGTGTAGTGTTCTAGTCATAATGGTTTTCACATCATTTTGCTTATGTAAAAGTTTGTAGCGGCTTTAATTCCTTTGATTTTTGTTGAAAACTGATGCTAGAGTTTAGTTGAACATTCAGTTCTACCACCGATGAATGTCTTGCATAGATTTAGTTATTTAGAATCTTTAGATTGCATGTTGCATGTTGTTTTTTTGACCCATGCAAAACCTTAATATAGAACAGTTTTAGTCAAGCAATTTAGACTGTTAGTTTTGACCATTGATAGAAGTTAATAAACTTGTTTTTCACCGCCATATGCAGTGCAGGAATAAAGCATGTAATCTGCATGCTTAGTTTATAGTTTTTTACTAGTCTACTTTTAGTTCTAGTGAATGGTTTAGAGGTTGTGTCCTCTTTTTACAGTCTTTGTAAAAGCTGTTATTTACACAGCAGTCAATTCCAATCATATAAAGAAACAGTTATATTGTCTACATATATACAGAATCTCTGTTGTCTAAAATTATTGTGGTTGTTTTTTTATCTCTATTGTTTCTTTTAGATTCTAAATTTGGTATCAGAGCCAATTTTTATCTTTTGGGTTAAAGATTTCGTAGTTGGAATTTCGCCAAAATTTTATCATGTCAAATTCTAACTCCTTGCCCATTCTAGAATTTGATGGAAATGACTATGAGTATTGGTGCATCAAAATAATGACATTTTTGATAGGAAAAGAATTGTGGGAGATTATTGAATTAGGTTATATAGAGCCAGCTGATTGGAATGCTCTCATAGCTAATGAAAAAATAGCCAAGATGGAGCCTAAGAAGAAGAATGCTTAAGCCTTGTTTCACATTCAAATAGCTCTTGATAAGAGCTTATTTCCAAGAATTTCAGGTGCAACGTTAGCTAAAGATGCCGGAGAGACTCTACAGGAAGCTTACCAGGGCAGTGACCAAGTCAAGGTTGTCAAGCTACAGATGTTGAAGAGAGACTTCAAGAATTTGAAGATGCAAGAAGCTAAAAGTGTGAGTGAATATTGTATTAGAGTTAAAGATGTGGTCAATAAGATGGCTACACTTGGAAAAATTGTGAACAATGAGCCTTTGATCAAAAAAGTGTTGAGAAATCTCACACCAAGATGGAATCATGTTGCCATAATCATAGAAGAAAGCAAAGATTTGACAACCCTTCAATTTGATCAACTAGTTGGCTCTCTTATGTCTCATGAAGAGAGATTAAGAGATTCATTTGAAGGTGATGTGAAAGCTTTTTCATCCAAATTGTAAATCACAAAGAATGAAGATGTTGGCAGTAACAACAACAACAATCAAGGCCAAGGTAGAGGTCAAAATCAGAATCAGTCAAGAGGTAGTGGTGGTTCCAGAGGAAGAGGTAGAGGCAGATTTGATAAGAGGAATGTCCAATGTTACCATTGTAATAGGTATGGCCACTTTGAAAGGGATTGCAGATTAAAAGAAGCTAAAAGTGATAATTATGCTCAAGAAGGTAATGAGAATCCTCCAGATCATTTATTTTCATCCTATGCCAAAGTTGAAAATAATAACAAAGATGTTTGGTATTTAGATTCTGGATGTTCTAACCATATGTTAGGGAATGAGAAGTTGTTTTCAACAATGGATGAAAGTTTCAAATTGAAGATCTAGATTGGTGATGATAAATCATTGAAGGTTGATGCAAAAGGAGCTATGGAAGTCCATACAAAAGAAGGTATGAAGAGTTTGAAAGACATTTATTACACTCCATAGTTAAAGCATAATTTGTTGAGTGTTGGACAATTGTGTGAGAAGAATTATAAAGTTGTGTTTGAAAATCAGCAATGTATAATGTCTGATAAGAATCAAGGCAATAGAGTGGTTATAGTTGTGCCTATGACAAAGAATAGGATGTTCCCATTGAAGTTTGGTGAACATAACAGTAGCCTTGCAAATATGGCATGTGAGAATACAAGTTGGTTGTGGCATCTCAGGTATGGGCATTTAAATTTTCATAGTTTGAAGATTCTAACATCACAAGCATTAGTTTCTGGTTTGCCCAAGGTTGAAGAGCACAAGGAGATTTGTGAAGGATGTGCTAAAGGCAAGCATGCAAGGGAAAAGTTTTCAAAGGGCAATACATGGAGGGCCCATTACCCACTTCAGCTTATTCATTCAGATATTTGTGGTCCTATGCAAACAAAGAGTTTGGGTAAGTCATCATATTTCATTACTTTTATTGATGATTACTAACAAATGTGTTGGGTTTATTTTTTTAAGACTAAGGATGAAGACCTTAAGACATTCAAGAGGTTTAGAGCCCTTGTGGAAAAGGAAAAGGGGTGTAGTATCAAGTGCTTGAGGACAGATCGTGGAGGAGAATTTCATTCAAGAGCCTTTCAATATTATTGTGATATGCATGGCATCAAAAGGCAACTCACCACTACCTACACATCTAAAAAAAATGGTGTAGCTTAAAGGAAGAATCATACAGTGGTGGAGATGGCACAGAGTATGCTACAAACAAAAGGATTAGGCAATTCTTTTTGGGGAGATACAGTAACTACAGCAGTATATAATCTCAATCAAAGTCCCACTAGTGCACTTGAGAAGATGACTCCATATGAAGCCTGGTATGAGAAAAAACCAAATGTTAATCATTTCAAAGTTTTTGGTTGTTTCGCCTATGTTCATGTTCCTGATCAAAAGAGACAAAAGTTAGATCCCAAAAGTGAGTCATGTATTTTTGTGGGATATAGTGAGGAAAGTAAAGCTTATAGGTTATATAATCCTCTCACTAATAGGCTTATTGTGTCAAGAGATGTGATTTTTGATGAAGGGGGAGTTTATGGTCATCAAAAAGGCCATATGGAGAAGTCAAAATCTGTTTTAAATGATGTTATTATTGATGATATTGATCATGAGCAGCCCACTAACATTTCAATTTCAAGAGCTACAAGTCCACCAAGTAGGCCCTCATCAATTCCAAGTTCAATTCCAACTTCAAGTCCAAGTTCTACAAGGAAAGGAGGAAGATTGAGTGATATTTATCAAAGTAGTGCAAATCAAGCACATGAAGAAAAACCAATAGGTGAGATAGTTAATTTTTTTTTATTTACCAAGGCTGAGTTTGAACCATCATGTTTTGAAGAAGCATGTACTAATAAGGTTGGATGCAAGAAATGTAAGAAGAGATAGATTCTATTCACAAGAATGATACTTGGGAGCTTACAAAGCTTCCACATGACAAGAAGAAGATTGGCACCAAATGGGTCTACAACACCAAGTTTAATAGTGATGGGAGTGTTGAAAGGCATAAGGCAAGATTAGTTGCCAAAGGCTTCACAAAGAGGTATGGGCTTGATTATGAAGAGACATTTGCACCAGTTGCATGACAAGAGACCATCAGAATGCTGATTTCATTAGCAGCTCAAAAGAAATGGAGCATACATCATATGGAAGTGAAAAGTACCTTCTTGAATGGGTACTTAGAAGAGGAATTATATGTGGAACAACCACAAGGTTATGAAGTGGAAGGAAATGAGAATCATGTCTACAAGTTGAAGAAGGCTTTGTATGGCCTCAAGCAAGCACCAAGAGCATGGTGTGCTAGGATTGATGGATACTTTTAGGGTAATGGCTTCAAGAGAAGTAAGAGTGAACCTACCCTTTACTACAAACAAGAAGGTGATGATATTCTTATTGTAAGTTTGTATGTTGATGATTTGTTGTATATGGGTAGCAGTTCTAAGATGAAAGATGAATTTAAAGTTTCTATGATGAATGAATTTGAGATGAAAGATTTAGGTCTCATGAAATATTTTCTAGGAATGGAGGTTTATCAAAGTGAGAATGAAATTTTCATTTGTCAAACAAAGTATGCCAAAGATATGTTGAAGAAATTTGATATGGTTGATTGTAAACCAGTCTCCACTACAGTTGCTCATGGAGTTGTGTTGTGTCGAGATGATGGTGCTGAAATAGTTGATGAGACAGCTTATAGGAGCATTATTGGTAGTTTGATGTTTTAAACTCACACAAGACCTGATATTGCTTATTCAGTTTCACTTGTTTCAAGGTACATGATAAAGCCATCTGAAATACATATGAAGGCAGCCAAGAGAATTTTGAGGTATGTGGGAGGCACTCTAAATTTTGGTATTCATTACTACACTTCTAAAAGCTTCAATCTTGTTGGATTTAGTGATTCAGATTGGGGAGGTAGTTTGGATGACCAAAAGTCTACATCTGGTAATTGATTTTCTTTTGGTTCTAGTTTGATTACTTGGAGCTCAAAGAAGCAAAGTATAGTTGCTCTTTCTTCTACAGAAGCAGAGTATGTTGTAGTCACTTCAGCAGGTACACAAGCATTATGGCTTAGAAAACTTCTTGAAGAAATTGGAGAGATACAAATTCAGCCCACAGTAATTTTTTGTGATAACATTAGTGCATTTAAATTGGCCAAAAATCCAGTCCATTACAGCAAGACAAAACATTTTGATTTAAAACATCATTTTATCAAAGATTTGGTGCAGAAGAAGGCAGTAGAATTGAAATACATCAGCACAAAAGAGCAGTTAGCAGATATATTCACCAAGGTAGTTGCAAAGGATCAGTTTTTGGCACTCAGAGATCAAATCGTGAGCCCTCTTAGCATCAAGGGCGAGAATGTTGAAAACTGATGCTAGAGTTTAGTTGAACACTAAGTTCTACCACCAATGAATGTCTTGCATAGATTTAGTTATTTAGAATCTTTAGATTGCATGTTGCATGTTGTTTTTTGACCCATGCAATTCCTTACTATAGAACAGTTTTAGTCAAGCAATTTAGACAGTTAGTTTTGACCTTTGATAGAAGTTAATAAACTTTATTTTCACTGCCATATCCAGCGCAGGAATAAAGCATGTAATCTGCATGCTTAGTTTATAGTTTTTTACTGGTCTACTTTTAGTTCTAGCGAATTGTTTAGAGGTTGCATCCTCTTTTTATATAGTCTTTGTAAAAGTTGTTATTTATAGAATAGTCAATTCCAATGATATAAAGAAACAATTATATTGTCTGCAAATATACAGAATCTCTGCAGTCTTAAATTGCTGTGGTTTTTTTATCTCTGTTGTTTCTTTTAGATACTACAATTTTGATGGCAGCAATGTCATAAGCTTCGGCTGCCTCTTCCTGTGTGTATGTCAATTCAATGAGAATCATTAGCCTTTTCATTTGGTTTGATTATTGGATGCATTTCTAATGATTTATAGCTCAGTGCACTGGATTTATTCAAAATATTATACTACGAACTGAAAGTTGTGTACTCAGGGAATGTTCCCAGAACCCTCCTCCCTAGAATTCCCCCATGTTGGCTATAATTAATTTCTCCCACCAAATCACAAGATCACTCAAGAAGAACATTTATATTAGAAGATTTTTCTATAGTCAATGTCAAAAATAACATTTAGTGTAGAACCTTCCCACCCACCTGCAGACCAGCATTGAACATGTGTTTTGAATGTTGATTTTTAGAAAGTTCTCATACCTCTATAAATAAATATTGCTTTGATCACCAAACAATTCATATTAGGGATGTTTTGTTAATTTATGTGTATTTTTATTTGATATTTTGTGTTTGCGTATATGTTGCACCTCCTACAATTGGTATCAGAGCTAGGTCATGTGAAGATCTAGGGTTAGGGTTTGCAAATTTAATCCTGTGTGAAATTGGTCCCACTTGTGTTTGTTCAACTTTTACAGATCAGTCTACCTCTCTAAAGGCGGAGGAATTGGAAATGAGGCGCAGATGAAGTGTTCTTAGTGGCATGGTGATTTCTCTATTTGTGAATGATACCAGCGAACGCAAATAAGCCAATGTTTTCAGAAACATATTCAGCCGCAGCTATTTCTTTTGTTGGAGAAATTGATCTCAACCACCGTTTTGTATTACTTATTGTAGCTCATTACTCCTAGCATGGTCTCACTCATATCTCCTTTTTGACTTTCTTCTTTTCCCTGCCTCCATCTTGTCTAGATTTACTTCTGCAGGGATGATGTTGTAGCAACATGGCCTTCTGCTCCATCGTATGGAAAAAGGTAGTTTATTTCTAATCCATAATTAATGATTCCATAAAATGCAATCAAGTCAAGATGATGTCGACACTATGGCCTTTTGCAGATGAATCTAGCCACTTAATTTACTGTGGAAGTGATTCTGCTAGCTACTGCAGGGTGTTCTTTGTGTATTTATCTCTCAGTGTTCGTTGTTTTTTTTGTAAGGGCTGCTGAAGATATATAATTATGTACATTTTCCTTTTTACTAAATTTTATGAAGAAAGGCTTAACATTTTACAATTTGTTACATTGCTTGCAAGAGAATGTAACTATGAAATTATTCTTCATTTATATTCTCCTTGTATTGAAATGTAGATTGTGTGTTGTGCTCTATTTTTTTTCCTGTTACTTATGAAGAGAAGTAGCTCTGTTTAACCAAAAATATATGTATTTTCTATATGTAAAAACCAGTGTGCTTTCAGGGTAGCTGTGTGTATTTTAATCTCCTCTACATCTTCCCTTCATGTTTTTGAGTCAGATTATTAAGAGGTTGTTGAAGATGTAAAATCTAAAAGAAACAATAGAGATAAAAAAACAACCACAAGAATTTAAGATAGCAGAGATTCTGTATATTTGTCGACGATATAAAATAATAGCTTTTACAAAGACAGTATAAAAAGAGGATGCAACCTCTAAACAATATGCTGGGACTAAAAGTGGATTGGTAAAAAACTATAAACTAAGCATGCAGATTACATGCTTTATTCCTACGCTAAATTCGGTGGTGAATACCGAGTTTATTAACTACTGTCAAAACTCAAAACTAACTATCTAAATTGCTTGACTAAAACTGATCTAAATTAAGGA
Source organism: Cunninghamia lanceolata (assembly GCA_027924645.1). Classification (NCBI taxonomy): domain Eukaryota; kingdom Viridiplantae; phylum Streptophyta; class Pinopsida; order Cupressales; family Cupressaceae; genus Cunninghamia; species Cunninghamia lanceolata. The sequence continues at coordinate 29,071,537 of BSBN01000809.1, read as the reverse complement.
ATTGCATGGGTCAAAAACCAACATACAACATGCAATCTAAAGGATTCAAAATAACTAAATCTATGCAAGACATTCATCAGCGGTAGAAATGAATGTTCAACTGAACTCTAGTATCAGTTTTCAACATTCTCCCCCTTGATGCTGAGAGGGCTCACGATCTGATCTCTGAGTGCCAAAAATTGATCCTTTGCAACTGCCTTGGTGAATATATCCGCTAACTGCTCTTTTGTGCTGATGTATTTCAATTCTACTGCCTTCTTCTACACCAAATCTCTGATAAAATGATGTTTTAAATCAAAATGTTTTGTCCTGCTATGATGGACTAGATTCTTGGCCAATTTAATGGCACTAATGTTATCACAAAAAATTATTGTGGGCTGAATTTGTATCTCTCTAATTTCTTCAAGAAGTTTTCTAAGCCATAATGCTTGTGTACCTGCTGAAGTGACTGCAACATACTATGCTTCTGTAGAAGAAAGGGCAACTATACTTTGTTTCTTTGAGCTCAAGTAATCAAACCAGAACCAAAAGAAAAACAATTACCATATGTAGACTTTTGATCATCCAAACTACCTCCCCAATCTGAATCACTAAATCCAACAAGATTGAAGCTTTTAGAAGTATAGTAATGACTACCAAAATTTAGAGTGCCTCCCACATACCTCAAAATTCTCTCGGCTGTCTTCATATGTATTTCAGATGGTTCTGTCATGTACCTTGAAACAAGTGAAATTGAATAAACAATATCAGGTCTTGTGTGAGTTAAAAACAACAAACTACCAATAATGCTCCTATAAGCTGTCTCATCAACTATTTCAGCACCATCATCTCTACACGACACAACTCCATGAGCAACTGGAGTGGAGATTGGTTTACAATCAACCATATCAAATTTCTTCAACATATCTTTGGCATACTTTGTTTGACAAATAAAAATTTCATTCTCACTTTGATAAACCTCCATTCCTAGAAAATATTTCATGAGACCTAAATCTTTCATTCAAATTCATTCATCATAGAAACTTTGAATCCATCCTTCATCTTAGAACTACTACCCATATACAACAAATCATCAACATACAAACTTACAACAAGAATATCATCACCTTCTTGTTTGTAGTAAAGGGTAGGTTCACTCTTACTTCTCTTGAAGCCATTATCTTGAAAGTATCCATCAATCCTGGCATACCATGCTCTTGGTGCTTGCTTGAGGCCATACAAAGCCTTCTTCAACTTGTAGACATGATTTTATTTTCCTTCCACTTCATAACCTTGTGTCTGTTCCACATATACTTCCTCTTCTAAGTACCCATTCAAGAAGGCACTTTTCACGTCCATACGATGTATGCTCCATTTCTTCTGAGCTGTTAATGAAATTAGCATTCTAATGGTCTCTTGTCTTGCAACTGGTGCAAATGTCTCTTCATAATCAAGCCAATACCTCTATGTGAAGCCTTTGGCAACTAATCTTGCCTTATGCCTTTCAACACTCCCATCATTGTTAAACTTGGTCTTGTAGACCCATTTGGTGCCAATCTTCTTCTTGTCATGTGGAAGCTCTATAAACTCCCAAGTATCATTCCTGTGAATAGAATCTATCTCTTCTTGCATTGCTTGCATCCAAACCTCATTAGTACATGCTTATTCAAAACATGATGGTTCAAAATCAGCCTTGGTAATTAAAGCAAAATGAACTATGTCACCAATTGGATTTTCTTCATGTGCCTGATTTGCACTCCTTTGATAAATATCACTTAATCTTCTTACTTTCCTTGTAGAACTTGGACTTGAAGCTGGACTTGAACTTGGAATTGATGAGTGGCTACTTTGTGGACTTGTAGCTCATGAAACTGAAATGTTAGTGGGCTGCTCATGATCAATATCATCAATAATAACATCATTTAAAACAGATTTTGACTTCTCCATATGGCCTTTTTGATGACCATAAACTCTCCCTTCATCAAAATTCACATCTCTTGACACAATAAGCCTATTAGTGAGAGGATTATATAACCTGTAAGCTTTACTTTCCTCACTATATCCCACAAAAATACATGACTCACTTTTGGGATCTAACTTTTGTCTCTTTTGATCAGGAACATTAACATAGGCTAAACAACCAAAAACTTTGAAATGATTAACATTTGGTTTTTTCTTATACCAGGCTTCATACGAAGTCATCTTCTCAAGTGCACTAGTGGGACTTCGATTGAGAATATATACTATTGTAGCTACTATATCTCCCCAAAAAGAATTGCTTAATCCCTTTGTTTGTAGCATACTCCGTGCCATCTCCACTACTATACGATTCTTCCTTTCAGCTACACCATTTTGTTGAGGTGTGTAGGCAATGGTGAGTTGCCTTCTGATGCCATGCATATGACAATAATCTTGAAATGCTCTTGAACAAAATTCTCCTTCACGATCTATCCTCAAGCATTTGATACTACAACCCTTTTCCTTGTCCACAAGGGCTCTAAACTTCTTGAATGTCTCAAGGGCTTCATCCTTAGTCTTCAAAAAATAAACCCAACACATCCATGAGTTATCATCAATAAAAGTAATGAAATATGATGACTTACCCAAACTTGTTGTTTGCATAGGACCACAAATATTTGAATGAATAAGCTGAAGTGGGTAATGGGCCCTCCATGCATTCCCCCTTGAGAACTTTTCCCTTGCATGCTTGCCTTTAGCACATCCTTCACAAATCTCCTTGTGCTCTTCAACCTTGGGCAAACCAAAAACTAATGCTTGTGATGTTAGAATCTTCAAACTATGAAAATTTAAATGCCCATATCTGAGATGCCACAACCAACTTGTATCCTCATATGCCATATTTGCAAGGCTACTGTTATGTTCACCAAACTTCAGTGGGAACATCCTATTCTTTGTCATAGGCACAACTGTAACCACTCTATTGCCCTGATTCTTATCATAAATTATACATTGCTGATTTTCAAACACAACTTTATAATTCTTCTCACACAATTGTCCAACACTCAAGAAATTATGTTTTAACTGTAGAGTGTAACAAATTTTGCTTTCTTCTATGATTATGGCAACATGATTCCATCTTGGTGTGAGAGTTCTCAACACTTTTTTGATCGAAGGCTCATTGGTCACAATTTCTCCAAGTGTAACCATCTTATTGACCACATCTTTAACTCTGACACAATATTCACTCACACTTTCAGCTTCTTGCATCTTCAAATTCTCGAAGTCTCTCTTCAACGTCTGCAACTTGACAACCTTGACTTGGTCACTGCCCTGGTACGTTTCCTGTAGAGTCTTCTAGGCATCTTTAGCTGACTTTACACCTGAAATTCTTGGAAATATGCTCTTATCAAGAGCTATTTGAATGTGAAACAAGGCTTGAGCATTTTTCTTCTTGGCCTCCTTCTTGGCTGTTTTTTCATTGGCTGTGAGGGCATTCCAATCAGCTGGATCTGTATAACCTGATTCAACAATCTCCCACAATTCTTTTCCTATCAAAAATGTCATCATTTTGATGTACCAATATTCATACTCATTTGCATCAAATTCTGGAATGGACAAGGAGTTAGAATTCGACATGATAAAGTTTTGGCGAAATTCCAACTACTAAATCTTTAACCCAAAAGAAAAAATCTGGTTCTGATACCAAATGTAAAATCTGAAAGAAACAACAGAGATTAAAAAAAACAACCACAGCAATTAAGACAGCAGAGATTCTGTATATTTGCCGATGATATAACTGTTTCTTTTTATCATTGGAATTGACTGCTCTGTAAATAACATCTTTTACAAAGACAGTATAAAAAGACGATGCAGCCTCTAAACAATACGCTAGAACTAAAAGTAGACTGGTAAAAAAACTATAAACTAAGCATGCAGATTACATGCTTTATTCCTACACTGGATTCGGCGGTGAATACCAAGTTTATTAACTGCTGTCAAAACTCAAAACTAACCGTCTAAATTGCTTGATTAAAACTGATCTAAATTAAGGAATTGCATGGGTCAAAAACCAACATGCAACATGCAATCTAAAGGATTCTAAATAACTAAGAACTAAATGTTCAACTGAACTCCAGCATCGGTTTTCAAACAAAAAAAAAAAATTGCCAAGTTAAATTGTTGTATCCACGGAAGGTAGATACGCCGCTGACCTTATGTCACAGTGAGGAAAGCACAGATCTGTGAAGTGAGCCATTAGCCGAATTAGGAGTTTCCTGAATTTGTAAAGTCAAGCTAAAATGTTAAAGTTAAAGCCGCTGAATCTACAGAAGAGTTTATTTCAGCCGCCAGTCAAGCAGATTGTGGAGACACCAGTTTAAAAGAGATTGCTGAATAAAAGGTAAAATCGTGGAAGTTTGATTTGTTTGCAGCCGCGCACTGCCAAGGACGATGCCGTTGAAGTTATTTCAAGTCCCAGATCTGAGGAATTTGCTGGAATAGAAAACAAAATAAGGGTTTGTAAAATGCAGTGTATGAAAAAGGCCGCCAAAAGTTAAAAGGCATCAAGGGCTCAAGATGTTGTAGCCGTAAAGGATTGACGAGACAAATAAATCAAAAACAGATTTGGAGGTGCTGTTGTTAAGAGTTTATTTATCAAAATAGATCGACCCAGGTTTAAAAACCGCAGTGGAATGAAGTCCCCAAGTTTATGCTAAACCGCTGTTGCAAAAGGAGCCTGCCCTAAGGAAGCCATTTGATCACAAGAATTAAAAGAAGGTGATTGGACCGCAGTCCAAAAGCTACAGGATCCAAAGATAGTGGGCTTGCCGAACTCAAAGTCACAGTTAGTTTCAAAGAAATTGAAGAAGGTAGATCGTAGATAAGAGGTTGTCGAAATGGCAATATCGCTGTAGCAACAGTAAAGTGCAGCAGCACACCTTGACATGAAAGACATTAAGGAGAGAGTTTCAAAAATGAAGATGTTGAAACATTTAAGGTTGAAATTAAGGGAGAGTGTTGGATGTAATTAATTTCTCCCACCAAATCACAAGATCAGTCAAGAACATTTATATGAGAAGTTTTTTCTATAGTCAATGTCAAAAATAACATTTAATGTAGAACCTTCCCAGGACTCAGTGTTTTGAACATGTGTTTTGAATGTTGATTTCCAAAAAGTTCTCAGACCTCTATAAATAGAAGCAACATATAATAGTTTATTTATCAAGCAATTTCTATCACCATGCAATTCATATTAGAGATGTTTGGTTAATTTCTGTGTATCTTTATTTTTGATATTTTGTGTTTGTACATATGTTGCACCTCCTACACCCCAATCCTTGCCTGCCACCTTCCATTACTATTGTGCCTGCCAAGTTATATCATTGGGATTGTAGATCCACGTTATGTCAATGCTGACATTTATATCCATCAACTTATCATAGTGAAATATAAATTAATTTTACCTTTACATACTAATCTTTAAGGTAAGACTATAAGTTTGAATGATACAAGTAAATTAAATCCAAACCTTGTCACTCTTCGGTAGAGTGATTTGCCCCTAGAAAAGCCAGTACTACCCCTGCAAAATTAACACCTATTAAGGGCTGTAGGAGTGTGTAAATATAAATTCAATAAAATCTTAATTAAGAAATAAATCTCTGTTTCAAAATTAACCTCTATGATGCATATATGGTAGGCAACCCAAATACCTCTTTATAAATTGAACATATTCTTGCCATGACATGCTTTTCATGTCTTTTAACTCTCTCTCATAGTTCTTAACCTGCATTTGATATAGGAAAACCAAATGTTATACCATAGCATGCTAGGCATTTTATCAATTTTTATGAGAGAGGAAGTGGAATAGAATGATCAAAAGAGATGTGTAAAACAAACATTTCTTAAGACATATCTCCCTGTCAATCTATGCCTGCATTGGATCCCACATAGTGTTACTTAAAACTAGCCCTTTAATTCTCATATATTATTGGAGAAATAAAATATTCGTATGAACACACTTATAAACCCCACGGTAAAATGAACTACTTCAGCCTAACCAAGTGGAGGACATTTTTGTGTGATCCATCTTCTGATAGTATTCTGCAACGGAGGGCACAAATATGAATTTCACATTAGAATCCATAGCTTAGTGACTGTCAATAATGGATATATACAATTTGTAAATATGATATTGAGATTATATCTTGCATTTCCATCACTATTATCATTATTTTATTATAAAGTTAAGAAAACAAAATCAGAATACTAAAGCAGGTGAATAGCGTGGAAAAAAACTGAATTATTATTATACAGGTTATAAAAAGCACCAACAGTTTCTACTGCAGAAAATCGCTTATGCCTCATGATGTGAGAAATGTTAAAAGAATTCTTTTGATGTGTAAGTTTACAGGGCCTTCAACCTTGATGGTTCCAAAAAAATATAAATAAATAGAAGAGTCTCAACTTTGGAGTAATGTTTTAAAGGGGTTAAAATGTTAAAAAATAGAATGCTGAGGAAAATTAGATCATCTTATCTATTATAAAGTATTATAAAAATAATGTTTTACAATTACCCAAAACTGAATAATCCGTATTGCTATTTAGTGATTACCATCTATTGCAATACATTTATTTGAATAAAATTATAAAATTAAGCGGCTGCTCCTTTTCCTTCAAGCCCGGAATGCTCATACTCAGAAGGATGGCGTGGACAAAGTCCTGCAGGGCATGCGATCTGCCGGCGACTCTTCTCGCATGGATAATAATAATTATGTTTGAACGGGGAGAAAGGCTTTGCCGACGCCCTGTTGCCCAGCACCATTCCCGCCTGGGCTAATAGGCGTAAAGAAGCCACTTATGCTGTTGTTGGGTGTGACAAAGATCGTCTCCCATTCCATCTGAAACACTCTGAGATCCTACCAGAGATTTGTGTTGAAGGTCCGGTCCATGATAGGGAGGAATTCCTCCAAGATCATGCCCTCATCTCCAGATTTGTTAAAATCTGGCCTAAGCTTTGCGACCTACATACATGGATTACTACCCACTCGAAAGACTTTCTGGAGGATGAGATCAGTATCTTCCCCTATGCCAGGGGTTTTTTCATCATTGAGTTCGAATCCTTTGAGGATAAGGAAAAGATTTTAAAAAATCGGTCGTGGGTGTTACAGGACAACTTCTTATGCATGAAGGCCTGGTATCCTTCTTTCGATCCTCACACAGAGACCTTCAGTTCTTCCTTTCTTTGGGTGCGACTACCATACCTTCCTATCCAGTTTTGGGAGCTGGATTGTTTACAGACCATTGGCAATGGCCTGGGCAAGTTTGTATGTGCTTCAGAAGAAACAATTAATTATACAAGTACCACCTGCGTTCGGATTTGTGTGGAGATTTATCTCTCCATGGGCCTCCCTGCGGAGGCTTTATTAAAAGTAGGCAAGAGACTATGGAGGCAACAAGTAAACTATGAAAAGATTGCCTTCAGCTGTAGGAGGTGCTTTTCAACAACGTATTTCACGTCCCATTGTCCTAAACCAAAAAGCTATGATTATGGAAACCATGCCTCTTGTAGCACTCCCACTTGGTGGATTGGTGTTGAACCTCACCATTACTCAATCTCTACTCAGACAGTGTCGAGCCCTTCTGCAGCCTCTGTGCTGGACTGTTCCAATTCCACCCCTCCCCCAAAGAATTCACAAGATCTGGGTTTCAAGGCTCCCCCTCGGAACCCTAACTGCACTGGGAAGAGTGGTCTCCAACCACATTGCTCCTTCGACTACCTCCTCAGATACCCTTGAGATGGAAGGGACTGGACCCATGGATGCTGCTCATACTGGTCCAGATAGGACAAAAGATTTGAGGAGTATGTCCCCTTAACCGAGGTGGATCAAAACATTTCAGTCTCCTCCAAGACTGTGGATGGATGGACAGAGGTTAAGAGGAAGAAGTCTCCTTCAGGCAAGCACCTTATGCTGCTCAGATCCTCTGTGAAAGGGAGAAATAGTGGACATAATGCAAATATCCAAGTGCATGGGACTTCTAGAGTGTAACAAAATGTCACCTTGGAATATCTTGAGTTAATTGAATGAGGTTTTTTTTGACAGCACAACTTTGTGCTGCACCCCTTGTGGCAAGGGCATGCATTTAAAGGATTCAATTAACACCTCTAATTTTTAGAGCATGCACCTTAATTTTGGTTCATTATTCATTATATAGAAAGGGAGCTGTCCCCTCTGAGAGTGCTTACTAATAAAAAAAAAATTAAAAAATCTATCAACATATTTAATATCATAAAAAACCATATCAACATATTTTGATATCCTAAAAAACCATATTATAGTATTACTTATAAGAGGTTTTTTCAGACAAAATATGAATAATTAGTATTACTATTTTGTGATTACCATCTATTGCAATGTATTTATTTGAATAAAATTATAAAATAATCAAACAATATATTTTGATACTAAAAAATCATATTATGGTATTACATATAAGAGTATTTTCAGACATAATTTAAATATTATCTTTAATATATCAAAATTAGATAATTGCTAAAATATATAAGCATCAATATGTGAAATGGGTCAATCTTTAATTTTTAAATGTAAAACATGTTGACATTAACATTTGAGATCTAGCCTAATCCCTCATCAATATCTGAAAATAAAATATCCAGTTAAGGAAATTAAGACCATGATAAATAAATAATATTTATGAGATAACACAATGCCTGAAGTGGGGAGATTCAATATTCCTATGTGAAAATAGGAAAACCATAATTTATGAATATGTCCAGACAATGAAAAAGGAAAGGATATAATATAAAGAAAAAATAATAATGAATTAAAATGGGGTTTAACATTTGACATAACAGCCAAAAGATTGAGTGAAGACACTAGGATAAAATCAATGAGTTTAGATCCAAGAAAATTGACGGAGTTATGCAAATCATATGGGTCAATCTTTATCTGAAATCTAACCTAGTCCATCATCAATATCTAAAAATAGAATATCTAGTTAAGAAAATTAAGATCATGATAAATAAAAAAATATATATGAGATAATGCAATGCCCTCAGTGGTAGGATTTAATTTTAGTATGTGAAAATAGGAAAACCCTAATCTATGAATATGTGTCGACAATGAAAAGCGGAAGGATAAAATACAAAGAAATAATGATAATGAATAAAAATAGAGTTTAACATTTGACATAACAAGCAAAAGATTTAGTGAAGCCAACAAGATAAAATCAAAAGTTTAGATCCAAGCAAATTGATAGATTTATGCAAATTAGATGGGTCAATCTTTAAATGTAAAACATGTGAACATTAACATTTGAAATCCATCCTAGTTCGTCATCAATATCTGAAAATAGAATATCTGTTGAAGAAAATTAAGACCATAATACATATATAAATATGAGATAACACAATGCCCCCAGTGACAAGATTTAATATCAGTATGTGAAAATAGGAAAGTTCCCTAATCTATGAATATGTGCATACAATGAAAAAGGTAAGGATAAAATACAAAGAAATCTAGTAGGATGAAATCAATAAGTTGAGATCCTAGAAAATTGATGGAATTATACAAATCAGATAGTTCAAAGAGAGATCTAAAACTAAATATAGTGAAATACTAAGTGTAAGAGAATCCAATCACCTAATTAAAACCATACTTAATAGACTTTTTTTTAGGTTTGAAGATTTAGTACCTTTGAAAGTAATAATGTTTCACTGCAACTCTTCAGGAAAAACATTCAATTCCAATCCCTATCAGATCTAGGCTAATATTCCTTATAGAAACACATGTTTATCTTTTCTCTGCATCTAATAAAGCAATCAATATGCATCGTCCTTTTAAGTATATATTAGGGTTACAATTTTTTTATTATGCGGAGAGGCATTATACAATGGCATCATTAAGTGACTGTGACCGTATACATAAAAATGACCGATATATATAATTACAAAGCTTTATATAGTCATATAAATTTAAAAAATAGACATCATTAAAAATGACCCACATATTTAATTTCTTTAAAAAAAATATTTATGACAATTTTTGGCTAACATATGTTTAATTTCATAAAATATAAAAAAATGGTTGACATATATTTAGTTTCTTAAATATTAAAACTATTTATTTTCATTCTAGGTCCAGAGATATCCTTCTTGAGGGCCTATTTTTAAATACGTTATTCTTAAATAAGTTATATTTGTGGTATATGAAAGGGTGGACAATGGATTGTATGGATCATATTGTGAAGGATGGATATTTGGCAGATTATAGGCCTGCTCTATTTGTTACATATCATTTGTCTTAGTGGATTATAGGATTTCTATTTGATGCATGTCATTTGTCTTGGTGTTGCATATATTTGGGTGGAGTTATGGTTAACAGAGGTTGCGATAAAGGTAAGTAGGTTGTGTCACCATCTAGACATTGGAAGAAAAGGGTTTCTAGTGAGGAGGCTATCATCATTTTCATTGTTCTCATTGATGAGGACATTGTGCCTTCAAATAATATTTTATAAATATATTTTGATATTAATTTCTATTATAACAAAGGATTGAATAAGAGAGTGCTAATATCAAAATCAAAGTAAATATATTATCAACAAAGCATGTACATATAAGTGAGGAGGTTGAGTCCACTCCAACACTCCACTAGTGGTGGTAGGTTGACTCAATCAACCTAGGACACCTATTGAATACACCTTAAGTAGGCTTACAACATGTATATTTTACCCATGTTCGTGAAATGCAGGCAAGGTAATATTTACACTAACACCCCTCTTAAGCATAGCTTAGGTGGGCACAAAATAAAAATAGGTCCCAACAACTAGTCTTGATTAGGTACCCATGTACAATGTAATCTCTCATGAAGTGGAGAAAGGTAGAAATCCTATGGGAAAAACCTACCCTCCAAAAGAGAGAAAAGATGTATGAAAGTTATACAAGTGAAGAAGTACACTTCTTTCACCAAGTATAATAAATGTTCCCCCATAGGAGAGAAATTGATAGCAGGTCTATGAGACCCCCCATAATGTGGTATCAGAGCTTGTCTAAGCTCATCTGCTGGTTCGTTTGGAGGAAAAGGCATACTATTTTTGGCTCAAGGTTGAACTATAAAATTATTTTGTGCAATAGTAGAAGATGGCCAAATTAAAGGATGAGGATAGGGAAATTAGATCTGCAACCTTGTTTTGGAAGTACGGTGACTAACACCAGTTAAAACAACAAAATTCATGCTTTGATGGTTGAGAAAGCTCCCTTGTTTTGGTATTTATCATGGAAACCCCTATTTGGATGTGTAGAAAATCTCTACCCTTTAACTCATCCAGGCCCTTGTGGGCCCTTGGCTCAGTCCCTGGTTTCTTGGCATGTTCTGCCTAGCCTGGGACTATGTGGCTCACCTCGCTTCACTCCAAGCACCAGCATTTAGCTTCTCCAAATTATGGAGCTTACTCCAAGTCGTAGATTGTGGCTTCACATACCTTGCTCGGTAGCTTCGCATACCCTGCTTGGAAGAAAGAGGCACATACCTTTCTTGGTAGAAAGAGGTGTTGAAAGGGAGGTAGAGTGTGAGTGAACAAGTGTTTCTAAGGGGCATGGAGAGATACCCTACAATCTTGGTTTCCCCTGCACCTCACCTAGCTATCATTTCCCTATATCCTTTGCTTCCCTTGCCCTATTTTGGGGTTTCCTTTACTTTGTTGAGGCTGCAAATACTCATCTATAAGTTGCAAATACTCTGTTGAGGGTGCACCAAGGTTTGGGCATTTTTATGAGAAATTTTTTTATAGCATAACGTTTGATTGGTAACTCAAAATTGAGAGTTGATTTTTAAAAAAGTTAATATTTTCACATTTCCCATCTATTAGACCTTGTCGTATTGTAAAACACACTAACTTATAAAGTGCCAAAATTGGGGGGATCACTTGATACTAAATTAGGGGGTGTATGGATTGTGTCAAGGGCACTTCCTTTGAGTCATGTCTAGAATACATCCATTGAGTCATGCCAAGACCACTTGATTCGTGTCCAGAACACTTCCACACTTCTTTATGCATTTTCAGTTACCTGGTATCAATCAATCTTTGAAGCCACCAAACATCAATAATTTTTATAAAGAAGCATCTCCAACAATGTGTTAGAACCTGCATTTTTGTACCTTTTATGACCGAGGTTTCATTTATGTTAGGCTTGTAAAACCCAAGAAAAACCCCTAAAGCCTTAAACCTTAATACACTAGTTTTTATTTATTATACATTATAATCCTTCATTGACTAGTTGTTAGTAGTTCTCAGTGACTTAAGTTATAACTTAATTATGTTTTATCATCTAAGTCATCGGCCCCTTCACTAGGTTGTCGACAACATGCCTATTTGAAAACAATTGTCACATGTGCACCAAATATCTTTTAAGTTATGCTTTGTTGGCAGTCCATGTCGCTAGCTCTTCCTTTTCTTTGGAGTCTCTTCCTTCACGGAGCCTCATTTTGGTTCTTTGTGAGACTGCGAAGTGTCTTTGTTAGCTAATGTGTCATATCTATTCCATGGTAAAAGGTATTTCATGGAATCCCAGCTCTCCACTAGAGCACTTAAACAGGCTCTACGAGACAACGAAGCTAGCATGGCAGTTCCAATGAATCAACAATGCTTCGCGGGGATTCCTTCCTTCGATGAGGCTGATCAAAGACTTTAGCAAGATCGCAAAGAAGGTGATGTTGACTAATATGTCCACGGTGTCCATAGTAGCAGTGTGTTTTGATAAAACAAACAACTTCATTGAGACTTCAAATAACTCAAATTGACATAGAGAGGATACCACCATGCCAAAAGGACTCCAAGTCATAAAAGGGTTTTTTGATCTTTGCTTGAGGAAATTCAAACTCTAATGAGAATCATTGATCAAGTAAGATCTACACACAGTTTTAAAATTCAAGAATGACTATCTTCTTCTAACCGCCCCTGCACACTGAACATTAATGCTGCCCTAAGTGGCTTAAAGCCAAATTTTGTAGTCATTTCGTATAATTGTGAATGTGAATTTGACTTTTGAGCTTTGCAACTACATCCAAGCCAAAAATTTTCAATTTCTTGCATCAAGCAAGGTGTTACTCAACCAAAAAGAAGTCATAAGCCACCATTGAAACATGTAAGTGCCCTTCATCTTTTCAACTGTGCTAGGGTTCTTTTCTTGTGAATTGAGCATTTGTTTGATAATTATTAGCTGTTAGTGCCTTGGTCTGTTTGAAAATTTGCATAAGAGATATTCAAGAACATAGTCATAGGGATATCTTGAGAAAACCTAGAAACCAGAAACTTAAAACCCTAGTGTAGTCAGAATGGCTAGTTCATCACAAAAAGCCATGAAAATGACAAGAAGGAAGAGGGATAGAGAGTTTAACAATGATATTCTTTCTCAATTTCCCAGATCCTTTAAAAGACCTTGCCACCAATATGGCACACACATACAAACAGATAGGATCATTGATGTTCATGAAGCCTACAGGGATGTTGTTTTCCCAATCCATGGGTATGTGTTGTTCAAGTACCATTTCAAGAAGTGCCTAAGGAAAATTCCAGTGAGAAACACGATGAGGCTAGGGTTATCTAGGTTGGTGGTCCCAAATGTCTTCATCAATGTAGAGCTAGTACAAGCACTAGCTAGAAGCTATGTCCTAGAGAAGAAAATCATCTACATGGACAATGGAGAGGAACTAATTAAACTAGACATGGCATATATCTATGTGGAATTCATGTTAGACACCAACCTTCAAATTCCACTAGATATGAGAGCCCTACTTAGGGAATATCACAGACTAAAGAGTGATTATAGTGTAAAGTGGCTCCCTGCTCACATGCCTAAGATCAATGACAAATTGTAGAGATTCTCAAGTTCTAGCAAGGACCCCTTCATTTATGACTTCTTTGAAGAGTACTTCAAGATGACATACTTTTGTGTGTGCCAGGTCCTAGGAATAGATGCTAGTGTCTTCATACCCATCAATGCTATGGTTTTGACTATTAAAATTCAAAGCTGTGACGATAATAGGTCATTTGACTATGCATCATTTTTGGAGGAGAAGATCAACAAGGCCCTTGGAGATGTGCAAAGGGATAATTCTAGAGTCCATTTCATGTGGCATTCTTTATTGTGTCACATCTTGTTAAACAAAGGAATTGCAGTGTGGAAGCCTCCACTGAGAATTAGGAGAGTGAACAACCTAGGCAGAGTACTACCAGTCCAAGAATGGACTTATATTTGGGATAGTCACTGCCCCCAATCAAACTATCTTTTGTTTGAAGAATTCTTTGTCAAGGTAGTCTTCAAAGCACTTGGTTACTCATCACAAGGGAGATTATCAGAGAGAGTTCATAAGTTCTTGAGGCCAAAGGACATGTGCCCTAATTTGGGCATTGGTTGAATAATTGAGGTAATTTTGGTACATCTTTTCAAATGTTACCATTATTAGAGTGTATGGATTTGGATGTGTGCCTTATTTTTTTCCAAGATCAGTCCCTAATAGAGTTGGCATTCTTAGAGATCATGTGGCACAGGTAGATGAATGAGTCTGATAAGATTCAATTCATGAACTACAAGAAAGCCTCCTTCCTTCCAGGAACCATTTCCTTTTCTAACTTTTAGGTCACATCAAAAGAAGGATTGTTAGCCACAAAGTTGGACCATTAAAAGTTACCAAAGAGTGCATCAAGGAGGTGTGATCCGGAAGGATTTATCAATAAAGCTAGGTTAGATAATGATTTTGTAGCTTATGAGCATGAATTTTACTCTCTAGAGGATGTAATGAGAAATTGTGCTACCAAAAAGTAAGGCGAGAGAAGAATGGAATAATAGGACATGATCTAGAAAGCAGAGAAAATAAGACATGAAGCTAATCATTCATATAAAGGATCTCTCATTGAAATTGAAGACCTTGTTGAAAGAGTTAGGGTTATACTACAAAATGTAGATAAATTATTCTCTAACCTACCTGCGGTGCCAAAGAAAATACATTCCCCTCCAGAATCAATTCCTTCTTCATCAAGACAGACATCAAGCTCTGAAATTCCTAGAGCTATCACTCCACTACACCAAGTCTCTCCACAACCTTCACATACTCCAAGTTTTTAAGTGGATGAGGGAGAGACTCGAGGCTCACCATATGTGATGGAGATAATGCAACATCCTATGATTGAAGTAGGAGAGCCTCCTCAAGAGAGGATGATTATCAATTTTGGGGCTACAAATGAAATGTTTGATGATGTTAGAACAATAGCAAGAAGCAAATTCATGGATGATAATTCTTGTATTCATTCTAAGGAGTTCAAAGATTTTGTCCTAAGAATAAATGGGAAAGAAATACTTAAGCAAGTGAGGGAGATAACTCTTGAGAGTATGAAAAAAGTTATAGAAAACTTTTGGAAGAAGGTGCATGAAGAAATGGCTGGGATGACCCCACAAAAGGGAAGAGAAATCCTCAGAAATAGTGGCTTCATGTTATTACCAGGGTGGGATATATCATCTTCCATTGCATTTGATACAATAAGAAAGCATGAAGGCATTGACTTGAATATAACATAGGAGGATGAAAATCAGGTGTACTTTGGTTTTGCCTTTGATCCAGACACAAATGCCTTAGCTGGGTGAAAGCACAAAGCTGTGTCACACTTTTATAAAGGAATCAGCCAACACAAGCAAAAAGTTTCAACTTCGACCTCATAAAAGTGGCATTTATGTTTTGAATTTCAAACTGATGTAAACTAATGAAATGTAGATCTCTTGATGAATTTTATGCTTGTAATTTTTCAAAAATTTAAAAACATTATTTTGACAATTTTTTATAATTTTAAGAGCAAATTTTGAATTGCTTAAATTTTCAAGAAAAAGTGACTTTGAGTCCACATCACAAAAAAAAAGATCAAACAATCTTATTTTTCCCTATTTTTTTTTCCCAAATAGATAAGTTCAATATCTAGTGCATGGAGAAAATAAATTAGTTTTCAATCCATATTTTCTTCGTGATATCGTTTTAAAGTAAAACTTTACAGAATCTGATAGTTTTCATTTCACATCAACTTCTGTATAATTTTTTTATCATTTTCACAAAACCAATTATACCCTTTTGGAGATGACTCTTTCCTCTAGTGTACCATATACTTTTGAAAAAAATTGGACATGTTTTGATATATTTTTAATTTCTAATCAATGTCATCTCCGATTTAAACAACCTACTTGCAATAATTAAAAATATATATATTAAAACTAATGAAAATCTTTTTAAAAAAATCATATTAGGATTCTAGACTCAGAGCTCTACAAAAGGGTATTTTTTAATTTTTGAAATAATCTATTTTGATTGAAGAAATATTCATTTTAAGTTGAGAATTTCAGAAAACCCTAGAAAATGAGGAGGTGGCTGCCAAGTGGGATGCCACATAGATAGTTTTGGGCGAGTCTAACTTGCTCAAGTTTGACTCACTTGGATCAAAGTCGAGTGAGATCGAGTCACCCGAAATCATATAATTCTTGTGTCCACCACTGGTTGGCATTTTTTTTTGTTGTTTCAAAAAAAAACTTAATTATATATATATATATATATATATAGCTTTATTTTTTGTGTTTTTTCTCAATTCAAGCATTAAGGAGAAAATAGAAGAAATAGATTTTTTCACAATAGAGGCAAAAACTATTTTTTTAATTTTTTTCAATTCAAGCATTTGGAGAAACCACACAAAAGTAGTTTTTGGGCAAGAGAGGCTACAAATTTTTAGGTAAGTAACATGATTCCCAACTTATTTACTCATTTTACATGTAGAAATTGAACTTCATGAGTTATTTATTATGATGTATATGTGTGTAGGTGAATTAAAACAAGCAATTTTTGATGGGGAATAAAAGAACTAGATCAAGGTTGTATGACTAGAAAAGAGATGAAAAAACCCTAGAAACATCTAGTCAAGAACAACCCATTGAAATTATTGATGAGCAAGTTGAAGGGCGTGTTAATGAACAAGTACAAGATGAAATTGGCAGTAATGATAGAATTTTTTTGCATGGAATGAAAAATCTTATGGAGATGGAGATGGATCAAGATGCTCTTTTAAAAAATATTTCACCTGAACATATGTTACCTGAAAGCACAATAAAATTGCACTCTAAAAGAATTTGGGATGAATTTTTTGAAAATAAATCTTTAATTGGAAGAAGACAATTATGTGCAAAGTTATTTAGGTGAAAAGAAATGACCCCTATTTTGGAGTTGTTAGGAGTTGATAACAAGAAAAAATCTTCAAATTTAGTAAATCAGACAGTAATTGAAAACTTGCAAATGGCATTGGATTGTATTCAAACCAAGAGTTGAAGTTCTGATTTAAGTGTTGCACATAGAGCATTGATGACTGTAATTTATAGTAAGAAATTTTCACATAGAATACAAGTTAAAGCAATTGCCCAAATTGTAAATGTATCTAGGAGAACTATTCAAAAATATATCAAGAAGAGAAACAGATTAGATGAAAACATTGAAAATAATTGGGTAAATATTTGTCGAGTCCCTCGGAGAGATAGAATTTCAGAAGATGTAAAACAAAAAGTAATTGGATATTGGATCGAGCACTCCCATGTTTCTTCCAATAGAAGGGACACTATACAAATAAAAGATGAAGATGGTAAAAAAATGTCTCATCTAAAACATTTTATAGATACAACACAAAGTGAATTTTTTTAAGCATTCAAGCAAGAATTTTCACAGGTGAAGATTTCTCAAATGATATTTGAGAATTTATGACCATGTTTGTATGTATAAATAAAGTACTTGAAACTTGTTGCTGTCAAAATCATGTTGAATTTCATCTACACCTACAGTCATATAAAAAACTTATGGCAATAGTTAATCCAAATGTAGCCATCCCTAGAAGTACAACACAATTTGTGAAGTCTATCTTATGTGAAAAATTAGAAGATTCAGATGAATTCAATGTACAGTGTATAGGAAATATATGTGTAGATTGTGGAAATTTGATGAAATTTTTACCATTTGAGAATATTGATAATTCAATGTCATTTGTTTGGAAGAGATTTGAATATGAGAAATACTCAACAAAGTTAGGAGCTGAATCCAAAAAAATTTTTTTGAGAGAGAGTGAATTGCCTTGTAATGAGTTTATGAACAAATTTCATAACATTGTATACCCACATATCCGACATTGTCATGGTACAAGATGGCAGTCTAAGCAATTTCGTGACTCGAAGAATTGTTTTCCACTAGGTTGTATTTTCTCTATTGTAGATTTTTTTGAAAATTATACATTTATTCCTCAAACTAAGATTCAAAGTCAATATTATCATTCAGAGCAAGTCACAATCTTTGTACAAATTTGCTATAGACATGCTAAGTTATTTGTAGATGAGGTAGAGAGTACTAAAGATGAACAAATTATCATCAAGGAGGTTGACTTTTATATCAGTGATGATACGGGTCATGATAGAAGCTATGTAGCACATTGCTTTCGAATGTTTTTTGAAGATTTGAGACAACATGCCATTACTGCATTACAACACTGGATTTGGTCTTATGGATGTGCTAGTAACTATTGATTTTATTATTATTTTCTAATTTTTAATTTTGAATTTAAAAATTTATAATATTTTAAGACTTGAATTTTTAACTAATTTTTGGTTTTGAAATCGTTGTTTATATATAACTATTTATACAGGACAATTTAAGTCTACAAAACCATTTAATTAGTTAATACAATAACATGCTATATTTGGCATAAAGTTTTTGTAGAATTTTTTTGAGAGTGGACATGGAAAAGGAGAACATGATGCAGTAGGAGCATGTGTAAAGCGTGCACTTCACCAATATCAACTTGCAGTTAATGTACTAGATACGAAATTTACAAAATTTAAAATTGTTGAATTCTTCTACAATGATTTATGTAATTGATCTACATGTATTGTAATAGTTGGATGTACATGTGAAATTTTTTAAATTCTTACCTCTTAACTGGGCACTTCACCAACATGAAATTGCAGGTAACATCATACGAAATGCAAATCAAATTGTTGAAAGGTGTAAAAGCCATTTTGGTGCCCATGACTCAATATACAACAAATGCTATTTTTGGAAAGTTAAAGGTATGTTAATGGAATTTATGTTATTTAAAAACTTTAATATTTAAATTTATGTACACGTGATTTAATTGAATTTTAGTTTTAATTGAGATGTGCAAGAATTTGTTCATACGTGCAGATATTGATCGATTGAATCCATATAATTGTCAAGCAATTAATGGTGTTAGAAGTTTGCATCAAGTCATGACTACAGGACATAGCAAGCCTCTTGCTATTCAAGTGAGAAAAATTATGTTTTTGTGTTGATTGCATTGAGAACAATGTAAATATTTTACAATGTCTAAATGTAAGGGATGGATATGTTTCACAATAGGAAATGAAACAAATAGTATCAATGCCTAATTTTGAAGATAGTGACATTGTAGATGTATATAATCCTATATATTCAGTTGATTATGAATGTGTGCTAGATTTAATTGTTATAGGTAAGTTACATAATTGATTCATATTCTAGATTTTAATAAAGTTTTGAGCATTTAATTTACATTGTTCAACTCAAATGTACAAACATGTTTACTTGTGGTGTGTACAAGAGATATTTTGCCATGGTTGCAGATCATTACAATATAGAAGGTGTAGATTACTATCTACTAAGATCCACACAAGAAAAATCAAAATTTTTAGAATTAATGACAGATAGTGATGGACAATCATATCCCATTGGATCAGTTGTGGTTGAAGGCACCTATTATCAAAAAGTAAAGATAGATAAAAATGGTATTATATTTATTGATTATATGCCAAGACAAAAGGTTCTAGAGTATAGTCACTTAGTTATAGTAACAAGATTAAGTTTGGAAATGTTACAAAAAAGAGGATGTGGCCAACAAAAGTGGAGGTTGTCTATTGAAGATCACAGAAAAATTTTAGAGATAATAAAAGATAGAGAAGATCCATATTATATGTACCAAGAGCTCTAACTACATTATTGAAGAGTAAGTTGAACCAATAGATACATGGTATGAAGGTATATGCACTTGAATTATCTATTGATATATTGATTTATTTTAAAATGTATATGATTCTTGATAGTTCTTTCCTTTCAAATTTTAATTTCAATGGTTATTAGTTCAAATTTTATTATAATCAAAACATGATCAAGCTACAAATGATCTATAAATTTATTTATACAGATTTTTGTTTTCACAATTATGTAGGTGTATGCCTATAAGGATTTCAAGTTATAAAATTTAACTTCATGTTGTGTAGGTATGATCTCTAAACTATATATAGATAGTCTTAGATGTCTTAGGTGTCTAGAGGTGTCTTAGGTCTTATAGTTTCTTAGGTGTTTTAGGTCTTAGGTGTTTAGGTATCTTAAATGTGTCTTAACTATGTCTTCTAGACCTATCTTAGGTCTTACGTGTCTTAGATATATGTCTTTAGTGTCTTAAAGGTAGATTATGCATCTTAGACCTTTCTTAGGTGTTTTAGGTGTCTTAGGTGTCTAGGTGTCTTAAATGTGTCAAGTAGATATGTCAAGTAAGTGTCTTAAAGGTCTTAGGTGTCTTACTGTATATGTCTTATGTTTCTTAGGTGTCTTAGATATGTCTTAATTCTTAGGTGTTTTAGAGGTGTATAGGTGTCTTATAGGTCTTAGGTTTCTTAGGTGTTTTAAGACATAGGGGTCTAGGTGTCTTCAATGTGTCTTAGAGGTGTAAAGGTGTCTTTGTGTATGTATTAAGTGTCTTAAAGGTCTTAGGTGTCTTAATGTATGTCTTAAGTGTCTTAAAGGTGTCTTCTAGGTCTTTGTAATGTCCCTTACCTGACTTATCCTAGAATTCGCTTGTGAATTAGGTTTTAGGGTTTCTTCTCTTTTAATGGGGTAACCTTGGGCTGAATAGATCACACGTTCTTTTGAATTAGTACATGTAGCATCATGTATATTCAAGTCCATATTGCTACATGTTAGTTTTAATATCTAGTATTCATCAGTCAACATAAACACACTTGCATTTTGAAACACATAGGTAAAATAAAACATTCATCATGCCAGGGGAGGGAAATACAGAAGCTCTTAGTAGCTAAGGCCTACCATAGTCCTATTGCCCAAACCCTTGACAAGGGCCTATGGGGGCTGGTCCTTTTGCCCAATCCCTCGTCCGGGCCTATGGGGGCATATTCCAATGTGGGACCCCCATCCCTCCATGGTCCAAACCCTTGACTCAGGCCTACTGGGGCATAATGCCCAACCCTTGTCTCAGGCCTATGGGATGGAACCTTAGATGGGGTTTATAGGCAATCTACTAAGGTTCATGCATTCTCCCTTCCTGGTTGAATCACAAACACAATACATGCAGTTTCCACACACATTTCCAAAACATACAATTTGTCTTTATTATTATGAATGGTGTTATACAATAATATATGATACAACATGAAATATATTTTTGATGTCTCCATGCCTATTCTTCAATATTTATATATTATAGTATTTGTTGTAATATTAATAATATCTTTATATTATATTAATATATATGTTATTAATAGTATTATATATATATATATATATATATATATATATATATATATATATATATATATATTTGATTGCTTGCCAGCACTTGAATTCTATTGTTATTTTATTATTAACATAGCTATATAATATATTACTTATTCATTATCATTATAATATTACTATTATAAATATATAGATATCATTTTATTTTATATATATATATATATTATAATATTATTTATTATATTTATAATATTGCATCCTTTATCTATATATATAAATATTTATTTATTTATTTTTATTAGAACCATTCCTCCCATTTGCTGCTGATGTACATATATATTAATATGTAATTATCGGATACTCTTTTATATTTTTTCGATGATCCTTTCCTTCTATCTCACAACCTTTATTTATTTCACTTTCAAGAGATACGTTCAAAGAGGCATGTCTCTTATTATGCTTGGTGGTAAAAGACATACTTACCTCTTATAATTTTTATTACTATATATTAATTCCCTTTTGTAGTAAAACTAGTTCTAACCATACATAACTCCCTATCATAAGAGGATAAGTTAAAAGATGTTTATTTATATTATTTGTATTTATATTATATCATTATATTATTTATTTTATATTATTTATATTATTTATATTATATCATTTATATCATAATAAATGATATATGATTTATATTATATTATTTATGTGTTATTTATACATATAATAGTAATGTATTTTGTTAATTGTTTTAAATAAATATTATTTAAATATATTAAATATATTCCATTTATAATATTATTCATATATTTAATTTGAATAAATAATACATAATGGATTCAATTTATAAATTACTAATATAGGGACATGAGAGTCTTAGTTGTGTCCTAGGTCTTAGGTTTTAGGTGTTTTAGGTCTTAGGTGAGGCCACTGATCTTTACAGAGGCAACATGATTGAATGTGAAGATATCTTGAATTGCGAGCTTGAGGGCATTATTTACACCACCAAGGTATGTATGTGGCTATATGCACATTCATTACTTCTTTTTCTTGTTCCTTATTATTTTCCTTAAATGACTTTGTTTTACATTTTTTGACTTTTCTTTTCTTAGACTTTAAATTTAACTATGGGATTGTTTAGGGCTTATGTAATTATGCACCTTCCAAAAATTTTACATAGAAATAATATAAGCCCTCGGGCATATCCATTAAAACCCTAGAAAAACAAAACAAAACAAAGAACCCAATTTCAAGCTAGGTGAAAGAAATAATGTGAGGGGTTGTGAAGAAAAGAAGGCCATAACAAAGAAAATTTTGAAGGAACCTCAATTAGTACATTAGGGTTTATCGAGGGTTTGAGATTTCATGAGGTTGGAAAAAGATGAGCAGAAGTTTGGGGATTCTGAAGAAGCTACTGTACAAGGCAGTAGGTTAAGTTGTGATGGTGGAACTAAAGAGTGGTGAGCTTTACAGAGGCAACATGATTGAATGCGAAGATAACTAGAATTGCCAGCTTGAGGGTATTACTTACACTGCCAAGGTATGTATGCAGATGTATGCACATTCATTACTTCTTTTTTCTTGTTCCTTATTCTTTGCCTTAAATGACTTTCTTTTACCCATTTGCCTTTTCTTTTACCCATTAGTAATATTTGTACTGCGAGTGGTTGTCAAATGTAAGATTTGGTCAAGTGGTTGAAGTCTAGGCGAGCAAACTTTTGACAACAACTTTGTATTTTTTTCATAGGAATAATATCTTCACCCTTCTGCTTAGATACCATCACCCAATGATTTGTACATTTAAGCATGTAACATGGGGACTTGGACACTGGTCACTGTTATGAAAAGCCCCACTGATTTGCACTTCACAGCCCCATTGATTTGCACTTCAGCTCATGCCGTTGTCAAACAATGACAGCCCTATTAGAAGCTTTCTTTTGGCTTATATAATTAGTTATTTGTTTATTTCTTTTGGATTTCATTTGAAAATGTAGTGTATATTATCATAGATAGTGTCACCTCTTACCGTGATATAGTCACTTCATGTTCTGGATATTCTTTGCACATTTTTCATAGATAATGCAAGGTTTATTATTGATTCTTCCATCTGTTGGACATAAAAAAAATTGTGATTTAGTGTTTTTTCTAGTGTTCTTTTCCATGGAAATTATGTTGTGGCTTTTAAGTCATAGGCCAAGTTGGGTGTTCCCACTAGGTGGTAAATTAATTGGTGGGCTAGTCCTCCCATCAAGGACATCATCTGTATTTCTACTGTATGGCAATAAATTTGACCATTATTTCTAGGGCAATTGGTTGGTTGTACAACTTACTCCTTCCTACCAATCTATGTATCTATATAAGATAATACACACATTAAAATTTCTTGTTATACGACATCATGGTATGATAGTGTAGTGACGCAAGAAGTCTTTCTGTATCATTGTTTTTGCCGTCTTTTCTAAAATTTGGAAAAGATATCATGTGACAAGATAGGCCCACAAGTATAAGCAAAACAAAACAAAAAACCCAATTTCAACCCAGGCGAAAGAAATAACATGAGGGATTGTGAAGAAAAGAAGGCCATAAGTAAGAAAATTTTGAAGGAACCTCAATCAGTATATTAGGGTTTATTGAGGGTTTTCAAAACTTAACAAACCTACATTAGATAGATCTATCTAGTTCATAATTTCCATGTTCAAAGTTGTTGTGCTTATGAGTTCTCTTCTAAGAGTTCTTTTGTATTTTGGATTTTAACACGATTGTTATTTTAACTAAAGTTTAGGTAGATCTTTAATGGTATTTGTATGCTCTAGTTTTTTAAAGTATGTACAAATTTCTTTAATATTTGATTACATTTCATTTATTACTCAAAATATTTAATCATTGAGATATCTTCATTTGCTATGTACTACTTCAAAATATTTATATGTACTACTTCATTTGCTTAGATATCTTCCTATATTCATTTTCTATTTCCCAACTTAATCTTATTTTATATTAGGAATATAGCCTAATTAGGACACATTTACAAATTTAGATAAAAGGAAAAATAACACTAACTTATTGGGTAGAGTAGTTACTTATGTTTGCTTTAACTACATAAAACTCTTTTTTTGTTAGATTTATAGTGGAACATTAGGGTAGGTAATTGAAAATAATTTGCCACATAAAAATAAGTATTTTACCTTTTCCCATTCACACAAACATTATGCATCATTTATAGATTTATTTTTTCATGTGAAATATTGTGAACTTAATCTTCTATTATAGGGGACAATGTGATTACTTTGATACCTATTCAACCATTGAAAACATTATGTCATTTACTAGGGAGGATCCTACATTGTTTCATATCATACCAACATCAAGTAGATTAAACATGGCACTTGGTTATCCCTGGATTGAATAATACCAAGCAATTATATCTATATTACATTAATGCATTAAATTTATTCATAAAGGGGAAAGTAATTAAATTTCTTTACAAAATAAACAATGCACATCTAAATGTCCAAATAATTAATATAAAGCATGTAACTCATAATATAAATTTCTAAATGTAAATATAAAGCATGTGACTCATAATAAGAACGTCTCTAAGATATAAAACACAAGTGTATATATTGTCCAAATATAAAACATGTCTCATAATAACAATGTCTAGATATAAAAGTTCATGTGACTTTTAAAAATGTCTAGATAAAATATAATAACATGTAACTCATAATGTCCAAATGTACAAATATAAAACATTTGAATTATAATAACAACTCATAAATGTCTCTCTCTACGAGTAGATTGAGTCTCACTCTATCTCGAGATATGTCATGATCCCTAATTGGAACCCTCGACTAATCTGTGGCCCGAGCACTGTGTTGAGTTATGGGTCGAGGTCTGCACATGAAACACCATAAAATTTTCAAATTCTATATATATACACACAAATATAATTTGTTTTGATTTTAAATAAATAAATAATACTTGATAAATCTATATTACCTAACATACACGGTCTGCATCATGTAGAGGAATCTCAATAGAAGCATGCCCTGATCCTGCAACCTATATATGACGTGTTTATACAATATATAAGCATATGTGTATTTAGTTAGAAAACTTGTACACTTGATGTCTCTATGTAAAAAGTTAACTTGATATATGTGTACACTTAAATCAAACTTATATGTACATGTGATATATAGACCTGGTTTTTAAATACCTCATGATGATGACTAGGAACTCCAGTATGATGCAAATCTCCAAATCCCGATTGTAAAATAGTAGCTTGTGTCTAATACACATGTACATTTAAGGTTGCAATCAAGAGTCAGAGCTTCAATGTATGTGATTTAATTTAAAATTGAACTTATAATTTTTAAATATATAATTTATGAATTTAGATTATTATTTTTAAATAAATTGTACCTCAACTACACCAGCAAAGGTCCTCCCAATCCCACTGAGGTTAGAGTCATGGAGAGACAATGATACATGTGTAGATGGTACAGTCTCAGTGTTGAAAAGAAGCCTGCTATACTCACCTCCCATAACATCATGTGCAGTAACCTCAACCTCAGGACCAACTAGAACATGCAGAGGGGCAGACCCTGTAGGACCAACTGGAACATCCTGATGTACCCCCAAACCCTATGAACCTGATTCCCCATGGCTCCTCCATCTACCAAAATATTTCTCGAGATGTGAGGATATAGCATCAAGTGGGATCCCAAACTCATCGCTGATGAACCGGTATGAATCTTATAAATCACTGGCCAGACATCTAGTCATATTCTGTAAAGCACTCTGTCCACTAATCTGTGCCACATCATGTGGCGATGGTATATCAGCACGAATGTAATGATCTGAAGCTGCTGGTCGATGTGGCCTCAGTGGATGGAATGTCAATCCTTAGGCGTAACAAATAGTTGCCACCACAATTGGATGACAAATGAGCAACCTTAGTGGCAATAGTCATCATACTCTCAAAAATCATGCATCTCGAGGGGGTCAATGCTGGTTGGGTGGTATTTTCTAGTTCTACACATTTTGGAAGAACCAAAAGGAGTGGGCCAAGGACCCCTTGTTTTGAAGATGTGGTGTATCTGGTCTTCTACACACAAGTCTCTCTGTAAACCTTCCTTTCCCCTGACTAGCATGTTTATGGAAATATGTATAATCGACAGATAAATTTCAATTAAACTCTGTATATAATTGTTTACAAAAATATAATGGCAACTCATCATTGTTTGGCCATTTGTGATGAGCTGCCAAAAACCTAGGATAGATGAAGGGACCAACAACTACATCCACACACTTGGTGGGAGAATAGCCTCTCACTCTCTCTTTTCCCCTATAAGAAGGGAACATGCTAAGAACATTATCTACAAAAATTAGCCTAGAAATAGATAGCCATTTCTCCTGGCTGATAACACTCTAAGAAAGTGATGCATAGAACTTGTCAACACTAATCTCATCATAGGGATTGTATGATCAAACAACTTTGATCATATGTGTTATCTCATCTCTAATCCTAACCAGCTTGTCTCTATTTGATAGGTTTGGTGTATTGTGTATTGTACTGTTCAGTTCATCCAATGCATTTTCAAACCTCTGAATGGTCTTAGTATAGAAGGTAGAATTATCACGATTGTCAGGTTGACTTGACTGATGTGACTGATATGAAGATTGTCATCCATGTTTCTAAATTTATCTGCAGCATGATAATTCAATTTTCTGTCAAACATATTGTAGTCATGATGGAAATAAACCTGCATATAAATTTTCCAACTACTACATACATCTTTAAAAAATCCATGATATAAATGTACACATGCTTCTCAAATAAACCTACACCTTACATGCTTGCAAATACATAAATAATAGGTCTATCAACCAAATCTGAACCAACCATAAAACATAGAACTAGGAATGCATAGAAACTCCAAATTTGAAGTCACATGTAGTATGTAGCATGTTGACATGACAGCCATAGGAATTTTTATAAATCAGATTTTATCATAATTCAAAGCCATTGGAGTAGAGAGAAAAGCAACTTTCCTTTTGAGTCACATCAATGTCCTCCAACCCAAAGGATTCAAGATAATGAAGTTACTGTCAAAGAGAATGCATCAATTCATCATAATATAGTTTTTATTGCCCATCATGTTGAAGTAACAAAAATTATAGTTGGACAAAAAGAAACAGAAAAGTCATCTATCTTGGAGCAGTATATGGTACATGAGAAATTTTAGCGACAACATCACAACTTCAGTTTGTAAAATTGAGAAAACTCATAGAAATGGTATATTAGCTCTCTATCAATGAAGAATCATATGTTCAAGTTAAGTTTTCTCAAGAAATTTTACAAACTATGCAAGTTGCGGGAAGTCAAATCCAATCAATCATAGTTGGTTGTAATTAGATTAGAGTTTAAATGCCCTCATTCTGCTGTAAAAATAGATTCTATTTTGAATCCTAAAAATAATATCTTAGTTTTTTAGGTACATTTTCATTTCTAGAACTGTAAGTTTCAAAATTTTGGAATCTAATTCAGCTCATAATAATCATGCTTTTGACAAATTGACACATAAACCCAACAATGCACCTAGTTTTGGTACCACCTAACTCATAGCTACCATTTGAGTTGGAAATCGATGCAAGAGATTATGCTATGGGGATTGTTCTATTGCAAGGAGCTTAGTTGGATTGCTATCATTTTGAACCTTTTCCATGGAGCAGATTTGATGTATCTTACATATAATAAAGAATTGTATGCACTAGTTCAAGCAATTTATATAGAATCACTATATGATGGGTAGATAAACCTTTGT
The DNA here is from genome assembly GCA_027924645.1 of Cunninghamia lanceolata. Lineage (NCBI taxonomy): Eukaryota > Viridiplantae > Streptophyta > Pinopsida > Cupressales > Cupressaceae > Cunninghamia > Cunninghamia lanceolata. The sequence goes on along the minus strand of BSBN01000809.1, from coordinate 29,043,165 downwards.
TCACATAGATCACCAAACTCTTCAATACTTCCAAACACAATCAAATATGTAGCAAGAAAGTTATTACAAATGGATAGTTTTTAAGGAAAATTCTATTTTACTAACAATGAGGTTGATATGTTGTCTAGATCATCTTTTGATTTCAGCTTTGGGAATAATAACTTATCTTGAACTATTTGTCCATGAAGCATATGATGAGGAGTATGCACAAGTTGAATATTTTTAAGAGATACATAAGCTCTTGCAAGGGGGAAAGCTATAAATTTTTACAAAAAAGACATCTCAAAGATGAGGTACCCTATAGTAGTTGCAGTCATAAGAAGGTATATTTCCAATTTAGGAAAAAAGCATTCGACAATCTAGAAAAGATAGAGTCTATTTAACATTATAGAGTATTATATATGTATATATATCTAGTGTATGTTGTTTCCTTGTTTAACCATGTTATTCCCTAGCATTTGATGGGAAAATTTGAATGGATAACATTAAAAGGGATAAAAATACATGTCCTACATTATTGTAGCACTTGATTTAACTTGTTTTATGTGTGAACTGACTCCCACCCAGCAACCATCAACCACTTGCTACTTCTGATCACCACAACCTTTCCAATAAATTATGCACAAATTCTTTCTTGAATGGTTTCAAATTGTGATTAATTTTCCATCACCACAACCTTGATAAAAACTTATGGACAAAATTCAATAAAGAAGAATTTATGAACAAATTCTCTCTGGAATGATTTTAAATTTTGATATATTTTTTTAGCTTATATTGTGTGGATGATATTTGATGTTCCTTGTAGTTTCCTATTGTGTCATGGTATAGGGTAGGTGTGGCTCTGTTAACTCCCTCATATCCATTCAGATTCAGAGATGTATTGATGTATATGAGGGAGGATGCTGGCAAAGGTTGTGGAATTTGGCTTTACACTAGCCAATTGCATTTGCTTTAAAATTTCTAAAGACTTTTCAACAAATCCATTTTGTGCATATCTTACAATCAATGCAGTCCATGAGACCACATTTTGTGCATATCTTGTGGGTTTTTTTTCAGATGTATCAGTTGCAAGAGCCTTGGCAGACCTATATAAAAAATGTGAAAGCATAGACATGATGCCTAAACTCTTTTATGCATATCTTGCAGTTCTTTGAGGTATTTTTTCAAACAGTTCACGTGCCTTCTCTACGCTTCTACATTTTTCATACATGTCTAGCAGGGTTTATGTAACATCAAATTTTGTACCCATTCACAAATTTTAAACAAATTTTGTAGCCATTAACAAATTTTAAACAAACTTTACCCATTTTGCACATTGAAATCAAAGACATACAAACCCATTTTACTTGCATAATATCATATAAGGTGTAGGGTTATTTCAAACACTTCTATACATTGTACCATACAAAATGTTTGACAAAAAATGCCAAGGTGAAGATGGCATACCTGGTTCAAGGTGACGAGACTGTTGCAAAAGGTGGCGGGGACGCCCTTCGCAGGAAAAACATTCAAACCCTACCACTGTCACTGTCAGAAAATGACCACCATAAAATGTGGCAATTTCTTTTTTTTTTGTTTTTAACTACATGATTTTGGGAGAAACCATCTCACCTCCATATTGACTCACCCGAAAATAGCTTGCCACATATGCACCACGCAACGGCCATGTGTTTTCAGGTGAAATTGGCTTGGGTGAGTCAAACTCGCACGAAAACAACTCGCTCTAAACTATTTTGTTGGCTCAAAGTGTGACACACCTTTGTGCTTTTACCCAACTATTTTGTCAATTTCTCCCTCAAATAATAAACCTCTTGTTATTGAGGACCCAAGAAAGATGACAAGAAGCCTAATTGTGCATAGGCTAGAGCACACTATTCCTATTGAAGCTACTAGTATGACTACACATTCTACTATGTTTACAAAGGTTTTGTTTAGAAAGATGCATGCAAAATTAGATAGATTGAACAAGTAGAGCTTGTAGACACCAAAAATTGGCCCATTTCATTATTTATGCATTAAAATCATATCGTATCACACACGTCATTTCTATTTGACATACTCATAATTAATTAAATCATTTTTCTTCTTAATTAATTAAATAATTTTTATTTATTTAATTAATCTTCATTATTCTTATTCTTTTTGTTTATGATTAAATAATTTTTAATTATTTAATCATTCCATTATTCCTCTATTAATTAAATAAATTGTCTTTATTTAATTAATTATTTTTATTCCTCTATTTTTCATCTATGATTAAATAATTTTAATTTTTTTATTCATTCCCACTTTCTCTCCATCAATAAATAAACAAAATTAAAATATTTTATTTATTTTCCACTTGCACATGAATTAAATAAATTGTATTTATTTAATTCATTTATTCCCTCCACTCTTATCCCACTCCTCCATTTTCTCCTATAAATGTGCAAGTGTTCTTTTTTGCACCTAAAAATAGGGAAAATTCAAATGTGTGAGAAAAAGTAAAAAAGAATTCAAAAATCAATCTATAACTCATCCAACTCTCAAAATAGTTAAAAAACATGCTATTTTGAGAGAAGAATTTTATCCTCTTCAAATCCCACTTAGCATTTTTCAAAAATAACCCTTTTTAGGGGACACATGGTGCATGCATGTTCATCGTCTCCTCTTGATCATTCTCAACCATTGATCTTTCCTTTCATCCTCCGCTATTGATCATATTTCATCTAAGTCTATAAGTACTCTCATCTTCTCTCATTTTCACATCCTCAATCATATTGCATCCATATTATCTTCATTTGCATAGCATCTTGAGCATCCATGATAGCCTTCTATAGTGTAGTTGCATACTTCGAAGATCAATCTGCAAAAACACCAAGAAATCGCATAAACTAGGTGATATTATTGCATTTTGTTTTGTTTGTTTGTATTTAGTTTAGATTTCATGAAGGTAGTGTAGGTTTATTGTTTTAATTTGATTTAAACAATGGAATTTTCCTACATACACATTTTGGCACGCCCGGTGGGACCACTAGCTTGATTAGTTTTAGTTTTTCGTTGCTAAAATTGTGTTTTTTAAGAAGTTGTGGATATAGGTGTGCTTCTAGTTAATTGCATGTCATAGTTATAGAGCTGTACGTCACCTTTGGTACTTCTATGTCACCTCTGGTATCATAGAAAATCACAGTTGGTGGATTTCAGAACGCATTTACAACACAGTGCATTGCCTATGGCTTATCAGATCGCCTTTGTAAAGTTTTGAGTAGTTTTAAGTTGCAGGCGTACAACAGTAAGTCGCAGTTGCAAAGGGCTATGTCACCTATGGTAACTTTCTAATCGCATTTGGATATTTTCATACGCCTCTGGTATTGCATGTTCAAATTTAGGGTTCTTGGAAACTAATGATTGTTTATGCAGTTTGTCTTATCGATTGTCGAAGAATGGAGGTTTCAAACTACTAATGTATTGTCTGCAGGAATGATCGGTCAAAGAAAACACCTTTTTTTGCACTAAATTAGGCACATTTCAATTTGGTGTTTAAAATGAATCCTTTATTCTCTATGTTTGTTTCTTTTCCACTATTTGCCTATTGAGATTGTGTGTAACCCGATTTAACAACATTAGTATCCTCTCCCCCTGCCTATCCAATAGATCTACGGTGTAAGAGAAATCATTGTTATCTCTAGAGGGTCTGCCTTCCCATTGTGAGAAGGGGTGTGACCCAAGTGGAAATAGGCTAAACCCAAGCCCTTCCAAGCTACTATAAAAATAATATGTTTGTGACAAAAGGCACAAACAACAGGTGCAGTTATGTCATACCGATGAATGTTTCCCCTAAAACCCTATAGAGCGTAACCTCTACATGCTAGGAAGCCTCCTTATCAGAGTGAATCAACACATGTATAGCCACCTAAACAGAAGCCCTTACTACAAATCGTGTTTAGCAAAGAGAGCAAAGAGAGCAAAGTATCTTAACATCTATGTGTCTTGAGGACTTGGAACTTGGTGTGCCTGAGAAGTGAGTGCACTATAAGGGGGAACCTGTGCCACCAAGTTTCTAGAGCTATCCAATTTGAATAAGTATAGTTGGAGAAATCCAAGTGGGAACCTAACAGATATATTCGTGGCAAACCTAGGTTGTAAATGTTTGAGAATGGACTGAGCATGAGTGTCTTCTATCTTTCTTCTCTTGTCAATTAATCAAAAAATTGCCAAAAACACAACTTTTTCCACAGAAAGTTACTTTTGGACCATGTCAAGTCGCAGTTGAACTATAGTAAGTCACCTTTGAGAAAACTTGAATTATCTTTGATCAATGTCTTTTTAACCTATCCTATCACAAAAAGTCACCTTTGAACCATGTCGATTCACAATTGAACCATGTGAATCTCCTTTGAACAATAGTGGGTCGCCTTTGGCCAATGTCCTATTACTTCAAACTATCACATAGAAAATTGCTTTTGAGCTATCATAAATCACCTTTGAGTTATCGTAGCTTGCCTTTGAGCATCAGTGAATCACCTCTGGTAATTTGCAGTCTGTTATCCAGTTTGTTATCTTTTCCATCAATCTGAGCATCAAATCTAAGTATCTGCAATCAATCTATTAGCCTGGTCAGCTATTCTTTAGCAATCTTATCATCCAAGATCATCATTTAAACCATTTGGCTTATTCATCATCTCTAAGGTTCTCAATCCCTAAATCATCCTATCAATCTGTCAATCCATCAGCTGATCAAACCCAATCTCTTTAATCTAACTAAAGCCAATATCAATCAATCAAACATCTTTCAATCAAATCATCTCGATCCAATGTCGGTGACTAGAAATCAATACAAGAAAGCCATGGAATCCAATCTTATAGAATTTGAGTCTACTCCTCTCAAAGATGCCTCTTAATTTACAACAGGAATGGACCCTCATGTGTTTCTATCTAAAGGTTATACCCTTGTCTCATCTTCATCAAACCTGGTACAACAACATCATTTTGAGCCCTCATATTCTGTGTTGATGCCACAATCTCCATATGACCATAGTGATTTATCAGATGATCAAGAGGATCTTCAAGATCCCAAAGCCTTGTGACATGCCAATAAAATCATAAAAGCCAACCAAGAACAAATTATCCTGCAATTAATCCAAGCTGGAGTCAAACTACCAAGTGACTTTGATATGTCCACAATTTGTAAAGAAGAACCTACTAGTGTTGCTATTGAAAACCATGTGGCTATTGACAGTATGTCCACTAAGTCCACCATACCTTCGACACCATCTATGCCTAACCAAAACACTCATACACCTCAAACATTAGCTACACCCATGAGACCAAATCAACTTAATGTCACTACATCTATAGAACCTTTACTCATACTATCTTATGTTCTTAATCTAGGGATCTCTAGCCTGAATGTGCCTCCTTTTCATGTGTTGGCTTCCATTCTCTCTGCCTCCATGAATACCATACCCACACAAGTTACCCAAGCATTTCTGATTTCCAATCCTACTGTGTCACATGTTGGCTCATCATCCACTCAATAAATTCAAACATCCCATATTGCATCCAATCATGCCATAACTCTCATTGATAAACCTACGGCATCAAATACTCATTCCAACACATCATACATTGATCAACTTCTCCCTCTTGGATCACAACCCTCTAACACTCAGATGTCTCATGTGACTCCACCAACCGTCTCCCAACCTCCATTAATTTCTACTTAAACCATATCCTATACCATTCCTCTATATGGCTCACATGCAACACAGACACATAATATCAATCCTTCACCAGGATCATATGTACCTCTGCCACTCGATACCCAACCTTAGAAAACTTTCAACCTAGGGCAGCACATTATTAGCCAAGTTCAAGTCACACCTATTTCACCATATGATCTGTCACAGTAACATCCTTCTAGTCAACATTTGATATATCAAATCCCACCGCCTAGTCATCAAAATCTCGTACAATAGCAACAAGGACCTACATCTAATATTTTACACAAGTGGTCAAACTTTCACTCCTGATGACCAAACAAAGAGAAACCAACTACGAAGACAAATTTACTCCCTTGGGAGAACCAATTGAGGTCATTCTTAGAAAACTAGTGCAATTAGGAAATATTGCCTTACTTGAAGCCAAACCAAACAATGAGCCACAATTTAAACCCAATTGGTACAAGGATGATGAATACTATGAGTAGCATAGGGTCAAGGGGCATAGCACTTCTATCTATATGAAATTGAAACACATAATTCAAAACCACATTGATCAAGGGCTTATTAGGGTCACATCAATGCAACTGATGAACAATTATGACCTTGATGCCTATAAAAATCCCCTCCCTTCACATGATAAAGCAAGTGCTTCCAACACGGGAAAGAATGTCAACTACACCTATGAGTCTAATATGTGTTTTATTGAGAAATAATGAATCACCACCATCACTATTCGAGGGAAACCTCTTGATTGCATTGTCACTACCCATTGAAATTGTTTCACTATTCAAGGAGCTCCACCATCTGCCACTCATGGAATCCCACCTTCGATCATTTGACTATATTCTAAGTACAACATTATTGAACACCTTGGCAAACCCCCTGCTCACATATCCATACTTGAGCTATTGCGTATATCTCCCGCACACAGAGCTATTCTAGATAAACCCTTAAGAGGATCATTCGTACCAAATGATATCGATACTACACAGTTCAAAGCTATGATGGCAAGCATCTCATCCCCCCATCATTTAACTTTTTCTAATCAAGATCTCGTATCCTCTGACCCATCTCATCATGATGCCCTCAATATAGAGGTATTCATTGACTGAAATTTTATTAAGTAGGTACTAGTGGATGGTAGAGTTGGTCTCAATAGTTGTTCTCTAAAGTTAATAAAGCAATTAAGCTACTTTGAGGACCATATTGATATGACCAAAAGAATAACCATCAAGGCCTATGATGATGGAGAGCGGGATTTAGAAGGTATTATTACTCTGCCTATAAGGGTTGGTCCTATTACCACTAAACAAAATGGCACGTCCTAGATGTTGATCTTCCCTACACCATTATCCTTGGTTGTCCTTGGATCCATTCCTTAAAAGTAGTACTATCCATGTATCACCAATGTCTAAAGTTCCCATATGAGGGTGTGGAAATCACCATCTCCACCAATCCCAAACCCTTTGAATACTACCATGCATTCCAAGCCAGTTATCAAAACCCTAACCATGTCCCTATCAATGCTGAAGCTTATCCATCCACTTCATATGGTGATCCAGATGATCTTAACATGCGCTCCACCAGTAAATCCACCCCTAACATCCAAATCAAATATGAAGAAAAAGGACTTGCTGAGTATAGCCTAAAAGAATCTTGTTGTGTGGGCACCATGCCCTTGTCACCCAAATCATATGGTAAGCTAGTTGTTTCAAAAGCTTCTTCCTCCAAAGCAACTGTCACCTTGTCTCCAATAGTATTTGTGCAATCAAGATTACTCGATGATGAGGATGTCTCTGATGACATTTCTTCATGGATTTTCTACGATGAAAATGATCAAGTATCCTTAGAAGTAGAGCAATATAATAATGGGTTCAGAATCATCAAAAATATGGGCTACAAAGAAAAAGGGGGACTACGTCTACAGGAAGAAGGCCTCTTAGAGCTAATCATTGTGTCAAAGAAGTATAATCGATAGGGTCTAGGGTACCAGAAGGAGGGTCCGCCTTCCTCAGATATCTAGTTCATCCTTGACGAAGTCACTAAGGCCTTTCCTATAGAAAGGGCCCCTAATCTAGATACCATCAAAGACTTTGCCTTTCATATCACTGAGCTCTTCTAAGAAACCTCTATTTTCATGATATCCTCTACTTCCCACAACCTTCTGCTTATCTATCCCAACCTAATTGACTAGGAACAATAGGGGGCACCTCCCCTCGATACATTTAAAAATGACGAGGCTATTGCTAAATTCATGGGAACAAGGAAAGGCTTCCCTCTTGGAGACCATAAGTAGGATTTGCAATGGATCTTCCATTGTTGGCATACTTTGGTGGAAGTGTCGGATCTTCTAGTCGCAAAAGTGAAATTAAGAAAATAAAAAATGAAAGGTCATTAGGTGGAAACCACAAGGCACCTCTTGACAAAGAAAAAGTAAAAATAAAGGATGTATCCAAGGGTGAAAACCTCTCTGAGGCACCCAAGGATGGAGGATCCAACCTTCCTGTAACTTCTACATATCAAGAAAGATCACCCTTATTGATCAAGAAATCTCAAGAAATCAATTTAGGCACTGCACAAGCTCCTAAAATCACATTCCTAGAAGCTTCTTTATCAGATATAGGAAAAGTCAGCTTTACTAAATTCTTCATAAAAAGAGATATCAACTTTCCCTACACCTATTCAAATATGCTAGGCTTAGACCACTCCTTGGTAGTACATCATTTGGCTATCTCTCCAAATGCCAAACTAGTTCGACAAAAGATAAGAAAAATGCATCCACAAATAGCATTGTTAGTCAAAGCAGAATTCCAAAAACTTCTAGATGTAGGGTTTATTAAGACCATCGATTATCCTGAGTGGGTATGTAATCTAGTGCCCATTGCCAAACCTGATAGAAGAGTTTGTTGTTGTAATGACTTCAGAGACCTCAATAGAGTGTGTCTTAAGGATGACTTCCCTTTACCAAACATTGACACAATTGTAGACCTCACTGCAGGACATGAGATCCTTTCATTAATGGACGGATTCTCTGGATACAATTAGATCAGGATCGCAAAGGAAGATCAGTATAAAACTTCATTCATCTACCCATGGGGAACATATTGTTGGGTCATCATGCCTTTTAAACTTTAAAACACCAGAGTAACTTATCAACGGGCTATGACTCTTATTTTTCATGATCTTTTCTGCAAAATAATGGAAGAGTATGTCGATGACATCTTGGAAAAGTCCAAAACAAGAGAAGACCATCTCCAAGTCTTAGAACAAATCTTCGACATGATTGAGAAGTACAAAGTCAGACTGAATCCAAAAAAGTGTGTCTTCGGTGTAACTTATCGGAAGCTGCTAGGATACATAGTCTCCAGAAGAGGCACTGAAGTGGATCCTAATAAAGTGAAAGTCATAGTCAACATGCCTCCTCCATCTAATTTGAAATAACTGTGTGGTCTCCAAGATCAGTTACAATCCATTTGTCGATTCATAGTGCAGCTAGCAAACAAATGCCATCCTTTTCAACATTTGCTTGGGAAGGGGGAAGCCTGTAAGTGGGATGACAAATGTCAACAAGCCTTTGTTCAAATAAAAGAATATCTTCCAACTACTCCTATGCTTGTACCTCCTATTTGAGATCGACCTTTGCTTCTATATACTTCATCAAGCACTTGGTGCTCTCCTAGCTCAACATGATGATACGGGAAAAGAATAAACCATTTACTATATCAGCAGGACTCTTGTAGTTTATAAGCTCAACTACACAATAGTGGAAAAAGCATGTTTGGCAGTGGTGTTTTCTTCTCAAAAGTTGTGACACTACATGTTGAATCAGACAACAAAGCTCATCTCCAAATTTGATCCATTGAAATATCTTCTTGCTAAAGTAGTCCTCACTGATAGGGTAACAAAATGGGTGATGATCCTTACTGAATTTGATATTGAATATGTCAACCGCAAAGCTATTAAAGGACAAGTCACTGCAGATCAACTTGCTGAAACTCCAATGACTGGCATCCATCCTTTTGATCTTGAGATTCTTGATGAAGAACTTTTCAATGTGACTCCTTTTGAAACCTAGCAACTATACTTTGCTAGCTCTTACACACAACATGGATCTGGGATGGGTATCCTATTCATCACCCCCTAGGGTGATTGTATTCCAAAGTCCTACCATATTGCCTTTCCTTGCATAAATAACTTAGCAGAATATAAGGCTCTGATCATTGGGTTGCAAATGGTTGTCCAATGGGACATCAAAAATTTACAAGTATTCAGAGACTCGCTATTTTTAATTAATCAAGTTCAAGAAGAGTACCGAACAAAAGATAAAAAGCTTCTTCCATAGAAACTGATGGTTGATGACTTTAAGAAATACTTCTCTCAAATCACATTTGAGAAAATTGCAAGAATCAACAACAAAGCAGCCGACGCCATGGCAACCATTGGTTCTCTCCTAGACATGCCTACTAACGCACAATAGTATGAATTCTTAGTGGAACAACTTTTAATTCTAACATTTGAAGTACCTCAATCAGAACTCATCTGTGAGTTTCATTACCCCACATCTCCTTGGTACGAAGATATCTATGAATACCTTGTTAATGGTACATTCCCTTTCCAATTTTCTAACTCCCAACATAAAACTTTCATCCTCCGCACCTCTCGCTACACTACCTTTAGAAAAACCCTTTACTGCAAGAGTCTCGATGGTATCTTACTTAAGTGTCTCAACTCAGAAGAGGCCAACATGACATGAGGATGTCTCTGGATCACATTCTATCAAACCTAATCTTGTCAAGAACCTTCTTAAAGCTAGCTATTATTTTCCTGCTATGGAGCGGGACATTCAACAATTCTCACAAAGATGCATGTAATATCAGATACATGGAGACTTGATACACACCCTAGCACATGAACTACAATTTCTCATAGCTCTTTGGCCATTTTCACAATGGGGACTCGACTTCATAGGAAAAATCCACCCATCCTCTTCAAAGGGCCATAAGTTCATAATCACTGTTATAGAGTATTTCACCAAATGGCTGGAAGCAATCCCGATGACATACATCACTAGGAAGCAGATCTCCAAGTTTATATTGCATTATATCATTTGTCAATATGGTATCCCTCAGACCATTGTAACTGATAATGGGCATCCCTTCAAAAATTAGGAAGTCCATGATTTGTGTCAAAAGTTTCATATCCAGCGTAGATTTTCCAAGCCCTATTATCCTCAAAGCAACAACCAAGCTGAGGCCTCTAATAAGACCATCATAAAAATCCTCAAGAAAAAGGTCAATGAAGCTAGTCATGATTGGCACCTTTAATTGAATCCTGCCTTATTTCACCCTTTTCATAAACCATCCATCCATCCATAATCAGCCTACTTGTATCATGGATTGGAACTTGTCAAAGTGGACATATCATTTGCATATATCACCTAGCTTCAATTGAGTCATTCCTCGCCATCATATCCCATGAGAAACTTTCCATCTGCCTATCTGCAATAAATTCTTCCCACACTGGGGGCACTTGCTTGTGCTTCGATGTCAGATGGACACTTTAAGGCATCATGGTCAATCATGTAAAAAGTCCTAAAAAAATTGATAAAAATTAGAAAAATTCCTTAAAAAATCCATAAAAGTTAGATAAAGTCCTAAAAAAATACCAAAAAAATTATAAAATGTCCTTAAAAAACTAAATATATATACAAAAACATCAAATAGCCAACAAAAAATCCAAGCAATAAAATCAAACCATCAAATCACTTCTTCTAATCAATCACATTCATTCATATCAATCTGATCCAATCCAATCATCACTACATCAAATCACATCAATCTTGTTCATCAATAATCAATGACCTCCATCTTTCATCATCCATAAAACAAGAACTACATATCATCTTCATCGTAAAATGCCTTGATCCCATGGATATAGTGTATGTACATAGTTTGGTGTATGAAGGAAATATCCAGATTTAGGCACAAGACGATACGACTCCTTTTTCTTCCATCTTTACTCTACTCATCTTTTCTCACCATTCATCTCATCTTCTTATATCATTCATCTCTCACATCATCAGTAAAAACCTAGAACTACATATTCATCATGTCTCATCATCATCGTGTGGTGCATTGATCCCGTGGTTACGGGTATGTAGGCAGTCTAGAATAAGAAGGAAGTATCTAGTACGCAAGCACCAATGATTCATTCTTCCATCCCCCTCTCATCTTCTCTATCTTCCACCTTCTTCTCTTTGAATAACTCAAGCAAAAACAAATTGTGCATCTTTCGATAGCTCGAGTTCTTGTTCAAATCAGAGGTAAACAAAGTAATTTGTCCACGTCTTAAGCCAATATTTTCTATGTCAATCTAACAACACATTTAACCTTCAAACATTATGTATCTTTCCTAACAACAAGGCCAACACTTACGTCAATCACGGAGCAAACATGGGAAATAATGCATAAGCCAGTGTCATAACATAGAGGTACTCATCCAAGTCATAGGTTGGGTACTACTCAGGCCTACTAAGGTGCTAGATACTAGAGTGTAAATCAGATGGAGTGTCATCATGTCTACTTGAAGGGATGGTACCACACAGAACCAACTACACCTCTCATACAGACAAGGAGACTCAATCATACCCGAATCAATGCCTCGTAGATGGATACTCGACGTCACATAGATGGATTACTCGACGCCCCGCAGATGGATAGGCCTTCTCATTGCATCCTTAGCCTTTACAAGCGCTCAAGGCAATGCATGAGGACAAATTATCTTATTAGTGTTTTTACCCCAATGTTTTTATCTAGTTATCACTTATTACTATAAATCTACTACTAGTTCCCCTAACAGACACTTGCAGGCCCTATGCTCATAGAGAGCCACTCCAAACAACCACTCTGATGCCTTTAGATCAGTTGTGTAATAACTCTAGTGACCCCAATTTGGTCACAATTCACAAAGGAGTGCATGGACATAAGAAAAAGCATGGAAAATGGTATTGCAAGGCTACTCACAGCCTAAAATTACATATTGTCAACCATATTTAACATAACAAAATAAAATGTTAAAAAGACTTACAAAATGGAAATCTTAATTTTCCCTCGTACATTATTTCCCTTAGATCCCTGTATGCGGGCAGATTTTCCTAATGGAAATTGTGTGAATAAAATTTCAATGCACAAACACAGATCGCTACAACTACAGTATTTTAGTGCCATAATATTCTTAACTCAAGTGACAGTTTCCACAAGGCTGGTGATTCAGCAGAAAATGACCATAATAATCAAAATAGAGGCCGCTAAGTTTTTGTTTAAGAAGAGTTGCAATGATAATCTCATGAGAGAGTCAATGTATAACATAAGGGTTCCATGAGACTGAGATCTCTTCAATCTCTAACATACATCCCAATTTTTATTTTTGTATGTCTACACTTATTATATTTACTATAACAAAATTAACCCTCTCCTATTTTTATCTTTTTACCAACAATTATAAATCCGAGACCCCTGTTTTTCTCTTTTTACCAACAATTATAAATCAGAGACCATATGACCTTTCTTTGAAAACCAATTTATCAACAAATAAGGACATCATTTTGGGTATGTTGGTCACACTCCCCTCTCTCTCTCACTTCCAAACTTGCAATTTGATGTGTTTGCCTAGTAATGTCGTCCCTATTTTCTGTCCTCCCCAAATCATGGTTTCTGCAAAAAAGCCAGTCCTTTTCTTTAAGTGATCTCCTCCTCCTTAATACCTATCTCTTCTTTTCATCTACGCAGAAGATATTTCTTCCAACATTGACTTTCTCTACTCCCATACCTACATTGCCCTCATAGAGATTTTGCTGCATTTATTGTTTTCCAACCTCCCCAAAAAGCCATCGCATATGGCATGGGAACAAAATTGAAATGAAATATCATAAAAAAATCTGACTTTCATAAAGCCCCCACATCCCACCAAAATGGGTGACCCCTAGGAAAAGTGTGTAACATCAAATTGTTGTGTTTGCATGAATAGGTTGCCGCTAGCAAAAAGGTGAAAGACTCCTTATTAACTTCAATCTCCCAAATAAGATTTAATTACGACAATAAGAGCTCACAAAAGGAAGAATAAAATCATTTAAAATGACATATAAGAGAGACATAAAGATGCCGATGAAACCACATCAACACCGACAACCAAAATATATAGTTACATAAGACTAGATGGTAATCCAGACATTACCGTATGGTAATCCGGACGTTACCGTTAGGTAACCGAATGACAAGATAACACAAAGGAATACAACACTGACAGGGTACGGGGACATATAGCCGAAGCAATATAAATCGTGTAAGAATGAAATCCAGCATAAACAATAATCATGTCAATAGCATAATAGTATAGAGATTGCACATCACTGGTGTCAATACAAAATAATGACAGGACGAATAATCCAATACAAAATACATAGTTATCTGAATCCATCAAACATAAGCAGAAGCAAAATGCTAACACAATAATTATGTCAATAGCATAATAGTATAGAGATTGCACATCACTGGTGCCAATAGAAAATAATGACAAGACGAATAATCCAATTACATAGTTATCGGAATCCATCAAACACAAGCAGAAGCAAAGTGCTAACACGGGGTTGTTACACAGACAAATAAATGATTTTAAAATAAAATAAAACAAATGCTATAACTAAAGTACTAAGAATGATTAAATATACATTAAATATATAATTAGCAATGGCATGTGAAAGGGTTATTAAAATCTATAGAATACTCCAATACAAATAATAATAATAATAATAAAATAAAATAAAACAAAATTCTTTTAGAAAGGAAGGCTTAAATCAATCAACTACTTAAGTAAGCAAAATTTTTATTAGTGGTAGTTTGAAATTTAATTAACATATTAATTGTTTTAATTTTTTTATTGTTATAACTATATTAAAATTCATATAAATATTTGACTAAATTTTAGTAATAGGTTATAAGATATCATTGTTATAAATGTATTTTGTAAAGAAAATAACTTAATCTCCTAAAAATAGATCGTTTACACATTGTCATTTACCTACTTATTGTACACATCCACAAAAATATACTATGATTTTGAAAATTATACCTCTATATATATGCAACCTAGTATAGGCATCTCTACAATTCTCTTCCAGAACCCTCTATGCTTCCCATCCCTCTTATCGACATTTGCACTAGTCCTCTGCTGTAGGTCGTTCCGCACTTGCCCCAATGACTACCGAACTACCCGTCGTTAATACTACTACTCGGCTGCCCCTCAAACTTATTGTAACGTGGCATTATTGTACATATCCCCAAAAATGTACTACGATTTTAATGATTATACCTCTATATATATAACCTTGTATAGGCATCTCTTCTATTATAAAAAATTGTATAGCTCCGATCTATCCTTATTGGAGTCTGACTGTTTTCAAGAGATGAAGAGAAATATGCAACCTTATATATGTATCTCTTCTGTTATAAAAGAAAGTGTAGCTCCTATCTATCTTTAAAGAGGACATTGGATTCGGATTGCTTTGAAGAGATGAAGAGAAAAGGTTAAATATATACAATTAGCTTAGATCTGATAGAGATTGGAACTGAATGTTTTTATCTGAAGAGTTCCAGTTAAATATTATTATTTTGATTGCTTTGAAGAGATGAAGAGAAAAGGTTAAATATATGCAATTAGCTTAGATCTGATAGGTATTAGAACTGAATGTTTTTGTCTGAAGAGTTCCAGTTAAACATTATTATTTTGATTTTTTAAGTATGGTTTCAATGGTGTGATTGGATTCTTTTATATGTAGTATTCCATTTGATTTAGTTTTAGATCTTTGAGAAATATCTGATTTGTATAATTCCATCAATTTTCTTGGATCTAAACCTAATGATTTTATTTTGCTAGCTTTATTGAATCTTTTGTTTTTATGTCAAAACTACAATTCTTTTTTTACTCATTACTAATTTTTCTTGTATTTTATTCTTCCTTTTTCATTTCTGCACATACTAATACATTATGCTTTCCTATTTTCACATACTAATATTAAATCATTGCTATTAGGGCATTGCGTTATCTCATATATATTTTTTATTTATTATGGTCTTAATTTTCTTTATTAGATATTTCAAATATCATTTATATTTTTATTATTATTTCTATTTTCAGATATTTATAAGGGATTAGGCCAGATTTCAGATGTTAATGTCAACATGTTTTACAGTTAAAGATTGACCCATTTCACATATTGATGCATATGTACTTTAGAGTTTGCCTAATTTCATATATTGAAGATAATATTTATATTTTGCCTTAAAAATTTATTGCAATAGATGGTAATCAGTAAATAGTAATACTAATTTTTCAGATTTGAGTAACTGTTCAATAGAATTTCTATAGCACCTTATAGTAGTTAGTATTTTAGTTTTTTTGTTGGAGGGTTTTGAAACTTCTTTGGTTAAGAGTCAAGGACTAAGGGGTATTCACTCTGCCAAAGTCGCCTAGGGCATGACCCTGACATCATCCCTTATGATGTGAAGGCCCTGCCAAGAACCCGTTGACATTTCTACCCCTTTGAAACTTGACTCCAAAGTTGAGACTCTTTTATTTTTCTTTCTTTCTTAGAACCACCAAATTTTAAAACCCTATACATTTACACATAAAAAAATTCTACATTTCTCACATCATGAGGCCTAAGCTCTGCTTTAGAGACAAAAAATAATACTAATAATTCAATTATAACACACTATTCACATACTCTTGTATTCTGATTTTGTTTTCTTTACTTTATAATGAAATAATGATAATAGTGATGGAAATGTAAGATTTAATCTCAGTATTATAATAACAATCTGTATATACTGAAATTATGGAGTTCTGATGTTAAATTCATATCTGTGCACTCCATTTGCAGAATACTACGGGAAGAGCTTGATGGGTCCCACAAACATGCCCCCCATTTGTTCGGGCCGGAAAAATTCAGACTACCGATGAATTTTGAAGTGTGTTAATTCATATATTTTCTTTCGCGTTCATATATATAATAAAGGTCTAGTTTTAAGTAACATTATGTGGGACTCAATGCAGGAATAGATGGACAGAGAGATATGAAGTCCAATTTTGAGACAAAACTGGAGAGACTCAGAAATGCAAGGGTAAATTAGGTTAGTTTTATGAATTTATCCTGTAATTTTATGAATTGAACATCTTTCTTTTTACAGGCCAAAATGGGCTCTAGTACCCATCAAAATCCGGTATGTTCAGAAAGTTGTTTTTTTAGGTTCAATGCTTTGAAACAAAGTCTCTGAGATTTCTTTATGGTCTTCTTTTAAGGATGTCTAAGAATTTCATAACCAAGTGTTATGTATAGAAACAAGGTCTCAAATATATTATTTTTTATTGTCTTTATTTAAGGTTTGAAATTTTTTTTTTTTAAAAGTAGCTATTGAACAAATAGGTTTATTTTTGTTTGGATACTAATTAGAGTAATTAACTGCCTTATTGAGATCCCTGAAATTTGGATAATAACTGGATCCTACAGTATATCTCGGTAAGCAGATACTTCTATTGGTTTGTTATACATGTATTAACTGATTGGAATTTATAGTAGTTGAACCATTTATTGATGTAATGCAGGCAGCTTTGATAATGAAGAGAAAGCGGCCAGAGCTTATGATCTGGTAGCTCTCAAGTATTGGGGTTCATCAGCTGCAACAAACTTTCCGGTATAACTTTATATAGAGTTTCATAGCTATTCTAGAACTCGTTGTGTGTCTATCTTAGAAATGTTTGTTTTACAAATGCTTTTGGCGATCATTCTATTTTCTGAGATTCTACTTCCTCTCTCATAAAATGCTTAGTTTGCTATTGTATAACATTTAGTTTTCCCCATATCAAATGCAGGTTAAAAACTATGAGAGAGAGTTCGAAGACATGAAAAAATGGTCAAGGCAAGAATATCTTCTTTTTATAAGGAGGTATTTGGGTTTCCTACCATATATACATCCATAGAGGTTATGCATATATGCATGGGGCTGTGTAGGTGGATAATGGTTTCAGTATCATAATTGTTTGTATTTTTTGGGGGAAGTAAGGGGTTCTGTTTATCATTCAATTTTGAATCAAAATTTATAATAGATCACAAACAAGGTATATCTTGACCTATGCCAGTATTTAATTCTTAATTAAAATTTATTGAATTTATAATTAGACACTTGTCTTAATTTTGCGGGGATAGTACTAGCTTTTCTAGTGAATCAGTCTACCAAGGAGTGACAAGGTTTTGATTTAATTTACTTAAATGAACTTATAGTCTTATCTTAAACATTAGTATGTAAAGGTGAAATTAATTTTTGTTTCACTGAGATAAGTTGATGGATAGAATAGCTAGCATTGAAATAATTGATGCTTCACGAGGAATTTGGAGCCCTATATTTAGGAGTTTTTATTTATAGTTGCTGCGCTCATGCATTGTAAGGAAGAAAGAAAAGCAATTATATTTTTTAATGCCAAACTGCTGTTGTGTATCACTGAATTTTTTTGTAGATCCTCTTCTGTTGTCTTTAGAACCCTTGTAATCTCTATAAAGAGATGTCTTGCAACTATTGTCTAATCAGTAAAGTCAGAAGTAATATACAGCCAGTCCTACAGTCAATACAAAAACTGTAAATTTTCTGCCTATGTTACAGTTCTGGTGTGGCGTTTAATTTTTTGTTGGCTGTTTACTTATGCTGTGTAATATTCATATTCAATACTATATGCTGTAAGTGGTATTTTTTCTGCTTATATATTTGTTTACACTTGGAGAGTGCTGTTTTAAAATCTTA
The DNA here is from genome assembly GCA_027924645.1 of Cunninghamia lanceolata. NCBI lineage: Eukaryota > Viridiplantae > Streptophyta > Pinopsida > Cupressales > Cupressaceae > Cunninghamia > Cunninghamia lanceolata. The sequence continues at coordinate 29,024,615 of BSBN01000809.1, read as the reverse complement.
AAACTTGACAGGAACAATAAATATGGAAGGTGGCAAGCTAGGATTGGGAGAGTTTCAGGGAAGAAGGATTTGTATCTCGGAACATTCGGTGAGTACACCTAGTATAATGTTTCCAATAAATGAAGTGCATTGAGCTATACATCGTTAAAAATGCATCCAATAATCAAACGATATTGAATGGCTAATGATTCTCATTGAATTCACAGACACAGAGGAAGAGGCAGCTGAAGCTTATGACGTTGCCGCCATCAAATTCAAAGGAATTAATGTCCTTACAAACTTTGATATAAGAAGACATGATGTTGAAACTATTATGAGCAGTGCACTACCATAAGAGTGAGACAAAAGCTCACTAGTACTGCAGTACAAGATGGGGAAAGTGGTGAACGCGTTGCGAATGATGCAGAAGCAACACAGACTGAGAATGATGCAAATGAAACTATCATCGCTAGTGGTAGCACAGATAGTTCACTGCCAGACACAATCGACCGTTCTACTTCTGTTGCTACATCATCCAATGATGCTCATGAACAGCCTGTTATAGGTTCTCCATTAATGGTATCCAATCAGAAACTGTACTCTGCAACACACCCATTTATGCCAATAACCAACAAAAATGTTTTTCTATACAATCTCACGGGTTTGGAACGTACAGCCATCGCTGAGCATGGAATCTCCCATTACTAGTCCATGAGTAGGTGCCACAGCTTTTGAGATTCCATGCTCATCAATGGCTGAAGGTTCTAAACCCATCATATTGTAGAGAAAAATGTTGTTGTTGGTTGTTAGCATAAATGGGTGTGTTCTAGGGTGCAGTTTCTGATTGGTTACCATTAATGGAGAACCTATAACAGGTGGTTAATGAGCAGCGTCGTATGATGTAGCAGCAGCACTAGAATTGCCGACTGTGCCTTTCAGTGAACTTTCTGTGCTACGCCTACCACTAGCGATGATAGTTTCGTTTACACCATTCTCTGTCTGAGCTTCTTCTGCATCTGTCCGAAGCTTTGTAATGCGTTCAGAACATTCTACATCTTGTACTGCAATACTAGTGAGTTTTTGTTTCCCTCCTATGGGTAGTGTTCTGCTCATAATGGTTTTCACATCATTTTGCTTATGTCAAAGTTTGTAACGGCTTTAATTCCTTTGATTTTGACACCGGCAATGTCATAAACTTCGGCCGCCTCTTTCTTTGTGTATGTGAATTCAATGAGAATCATTAGCCTTTTCATTTGGTTTGATTATTGGATGCATTTCTAATGATCTATAGCTCAATGCACTGGATTTATTGGAAATATTATACTACAAACTGGGAGTTGTGTACTCAGGGAATGTTCCCAGAACCCTCTTCCCTGGAATTCCCCCATATTGGATGTAATTAATTTCTCCCACCAAATCACAAGATCAGTCAAAAAGAACATTTATATCAAAAAGAACATTTATATCAGAAGCTTTTTTTATAGTCAATGTCAAAAATAACATTTAGTGTAGAACATTCCCACCCACCTGCAGACCAGCATTGAACATGTGTTTTGAATGTTGATTTTCAGAAAGTTCTCATTCCTCTATAAATAAATAGAGCTTTGATCACCAAGCAATTCATATTAGGGATGTTTGGTTAGTTTATGTGTATTTTTCTTTGATATTTTGTGTTTGTGCATATGTTGCACCTCCTACAATTGGTATCAGAGCTAGGGCATGTGAAGATCTAAGGTTAGGGCTTGCAAATTTAATCCTGTATGAAATTGGCCCCACTTGTGTTTGTTCAACTTAAGCAGATCAGTCTACCTCTCTAAAGGCGGAGGAATTGGAAATGAGGCGCAGGTGAAGTGTTCTCAGTGGCATGGTGATTTCTTTGTTTGGGCATGATACCAGCGAAGGCAAAGAAGCCGATGTTTTCAGAAACATATTCAGCCGCAGCTGTTTCTTTTGTTGGAGAACTTAATCTCAACCACCATTCTGTACTACTTATTGTAGCTCGTTACTCCTACCATGGTCTCACTCATATCTCCTTTTTGACTTTCTTCTTTCCCCTACCTCCGTCTTGTCTTGATTTACTTCTGCAGGGATGATGTTGTAGCAGCATGGCCTTCTTCTCCATCGTATGGAAAAAGGCCGTTTATTTCTGATCCATAATTAATGATTCCATAAAATGCAGTCAAGTCAAGATGATGTCGACACTATGGCCTTTGCAGATGAATCTAGCCACCTAATTTACTGTGGAAGTGATGCTAGCTACTGCAGGGTGTTCTGTGTGTATTTATCTCTCTATGTGTTCGTTGTTGTTTTTGTAAGGGCTGCTGAAGATATATAGTTATGCACATTTTCCTTTTTACTAAAATTCTTGAAGAAAGGCTTGACATTTTACAATCTGTTACATTGCCTGCAAGAGAATGCAACTATAAAATTATTCTTCATTTATATTCTCCTTGTATTGAAATGCAGATTGTGTGTTGTGCTCTATTTTTTTTCCTGTTACTTATGAAGAGCAGTAGCTCTGTTTAACCAAAAATATATGTATTTTCTGTATGTAAAAACCAGTGTACTTTCAGGGTAGCTGTGTGTGTTTTATTCTCCTCTGCCTCTTCCCTTCATCTTTTTAAGTCACAGATTATTAAGAGGTTGTTGAAGACAACCAAAAAAAAAAAAAAAATCACCCAGTTAAAATTGTTGTATCCACGAAGGTAGATACGCCGCTGATCTTATGTCACAGTGAAGAAAGCATAGATCTGTGAAGTGAGCCGTCAGCCGAATAAGGAGTTTCCAAAATTTGTAAAGTCAAGCTAAAATGTTAAAGTTAAAGCCGCTGAATCTACATAAGAGTTTATTTCAGCCGCCAGTCAAGGAGATTGTGGAGACACCAGCTTAAAAGAGATTGCTGAATAAAAGGTAAAATCGTGGAAGTTTGATTTGTTTGCAGCCGCGCACAGCCAAGGAGGACGCTGTTGAAGTTATTTCGAGTCCCAGATCTGAGGAATTTGCTGGAATAGAAAACAAAATAAGGGTTTGTAAAATGCAGTATATGAAGAAGGCCACCAAAAGTTAAAAGGCATCAAGGGTTCAAGATGTTGTAGCCGTAAAGGATTGACGAGACAAATAAATCAAAAACGGATTTGGAGGTGCTGTTGTTCAGAGTTTATTTGTCAAAATAGATTTACCTAAACTTCTCTGTTCAGATAAATGTCTGATTATTCAACTCAACTCATCAACCTGTGAAACCAAAAAAGGAAGCCATTTGATCGCAAGAATTAAAAGAAGGTGATTGGACCGCAGTCCAAAAGCTACACGATCCAAAGATAGTGGGCTTGTAGAACTCAAAGTCACAGTTAGTTTCAAAGAAATTGAAGAAGGCAGATCGTAGAAAAGAAGTCGCCGAAATGGCAATATCGCTGTAGCAACAGTAAAGTGCAGCAGCACATCTTGACATGAAAGACATTAAGGAGAAAGTTTCAGAAATGAAGTTGTTGAAACATTTAAGGTCGAAATTAAGGGAGAGTGTTGGATGTAATTAATTTCTCCCACCAAATCACAAGATCAGTCAAGAACATTTATATATGAAGTTTTTTCTAGTCAATGTCAAAAATAATATTTAATGTAGAACCTTCCCACGACTGGGTGTTTTGAACATGTGTTTTGAAAGCAGACCTCTATAAATAGAGGCAACATGTAATAGTTTATTTATCAAACGATAGAAATTGATTTGATCACCATGTAATTCATATTAAGGATGTTTGGTTAATTTCTGTGTATCTTTATTTTTGATATTTTGTGTTTGTGCATATGTTGCACCTCCTACACCCCAATCCTTGCCTGCCACCTTCCATTATGATTGTGCCTGCCAAGTTATATCATCGGGATTGTAGAGCCACGTCATGTCAATGCTGGCATTTCTATCCATCAACTTATCGCAGTGAAATATAAATTAATTTCACCTTTACATACTAATCTTTAAGGTAAGACTATAAGGTTGAATGATCCAAGTAAATTAAATCCAAACCTTGTCACTCCTCCTTAGAGTGATTTGCCCTAGAAAAGCAAGCACTACCCCTACAAAATTAACACCTATTAAGGGCTATATAAATATAAATTCAATAAAATCTTAATTAGGAACAAACCTTTGTTTCAAAATTAACCTCTATGGATGCATTTATGGTAGGCAACCCAAATACCTCCTTATAAATTGAACATATTCTTGTCATGAGATGTTTTTCATGTCTTTTAAATCTCTCTCATAATTTATAACCTATATTTGATATAGGAAAACCAAATGTTATACCATAGCATGCTAAGCATTTTATCAATTTTTATGAGAGAGGAAGTGGAATAGAATGATTACAAAAGAGATATGTAAAACAAACATTTCTTAAGGCATATCTCCCTGTCAATCTATGCCTGCATTGGATCCCACATAGTGTTACTTAAAACTAGCCCTTTAATTCTCATATATTATATGAGAAAGAAAATATACGTATGAACACACTTACAAACCCCATGGTAAAATGAACTACTTCAGCCTAACCAAGTGAAGGACATTTTTGTGGGATCCATCTTCTGATAGTATTCTGCAATGGAGGGCACAGATATGAATTTCACATTAGAATCCATAGCTTAGTGACTGTCAATAATGGGTATATACAATTTGTAAATATGATATTGAGATTATATCTTGCATTTCCATCACTATTATCATTATTTTATTATAAAGTTAAGAAAACAAAATCAGAATACTAAAGCAGGTGAATAGCGTGGAAAAAAACTGAATTATTATTATACAGGTTATAAAAAGCACCAACAGTTTCTACTGCAGAACATCGCTTATGCCTCATGATGTGAGAAATGTTAAAAGATTTTTTTTTTTGTGTAAGTTTACAGGGCCTTTAACTTTGATGGTTCCAAAAAAAATATAAATACATAGAAGAGTCTCAACCTTGGAGTAATGTTTCAAAGGGGTTAAAATGTTAAAAAACAGAATGCTAAGGAAAATTAGACCATCTCATCTATTATAAGGTATTACAAAAATTATGTTTGACAATTACCCAAATCTGAATAATCCGTATTGCTATTTAGTGATTACCATCTATTGCAATACATTTATTTGAATAAAATTATAAAATAATAATTAAGCGGCCGCTCCTTTTCCTTCAAGGCCGGATACTCACGCTGCTGGGAATGCTGATCCTCAGAAGGATGGCCTGGACAAAGTCCTGCAGGGCATGCGATCTGACGGCGACTCTTCTCGCATGGATAATAATAATTATGTTTGAACGGGGAGAAAAGCTTTGCCGACACCCTGCAGAATGCGGATAGGGTTTGCGAACCTGCTTTGCGCCCGCCTGCGCTTGCCAGAGGGTGCCAACTCGCGGGATTCACATCGACTGGGCCACGATCTTGTTTTAGATCCACTCAGGCCTTGGAGGTTAATGGAATCCAGGAGTATGGTTGGCCTTGATAGGCGTAAAGAAGCCACTTATGCTGTTGTTGGGTGTGACAAAGATCGTCTCCCATTCCATCTGAAACACTCTGAGATCCTACCAGAGATTTGTGTTGAAGGTCCGGTCCATGATAGGGAGGAATTCCTCCAAGATCATGCCCTCATCTCCAGATTTGTTAAAATCTGGCCTAAGCTTTGCGACCTCTATACATGGATTACTACCCACTCGAAAGACTTTCTGGAGGATGAGATCAGTATCTTCCCCTATGCCAGGGGTTTTTTCATCATTGAGTTCGAATCCTTTGAGGATAAGGAAAAGATTTTAAAAAATCGGTCGTGGGTGTTACAGGACAACTTCTTATGCATGAAGGCCTGGTATCCTTCTTTCGATCCTCACACAGAGACCTTCAGTTCTTCCTTTCTTTGGGTGCGACTACCATACCTTCCTATCCAGTTTTGGGAGCTGGATTGTTTACAGACCATTGGCAATGGCCTGGGCAAGTTTGTATGTGCTTCAGAAGAAACAATTAATTATACAAGTACCACCTGCGTTCGGATTTGTGTGGAGATGTATCTCTCCATGGGCCTCCCTGCGGAGGCTTTATTAAAAGTAGGCAAGAGACTATGGAGGCAACAAGTAAACTATAAAAAGATTGCCTTCAGCTGTAGGAGGTGCTTTTCAACAACGTATTTGACGTCCCATTGTCCTAAACCAAAAAGCTATGATTATGGAAACCATGCCTCTTGTAGCACTCCCACTTGGTGGATTGGTGTTGAACCTCACCATTACTCAATCTCTACTCAGACAGTGTCGAGCCCTTCTGCAGCCTCTGTGCTGGACTGTTCCAATTCCACCCCTCCCCCAAAGAATTCACAAGATCTGGGTTTCAAGGCTCCCCCTCGGAACCCTAACTGCACTAGGAAGAGTGGTCTCCAACCACATTGCTCCTTCGACTACCTCCTCAGATACCCTTGAGATGGAAGGGACTGGACCCATGGATGCTGCTCATACTGGTCCAGATAGGACAAAAGATTTGAGGAGTATGTCCCCTTAACCGAGGTGGATCAAAACATTTCAGTCTCCTCCAAGACTGTGGATGGATGGACAGAGGTTAAGAGGAAGAAGTCTCCTTCAGGCAAGCACCTTATGCTGCTCAGATCCTCTGTGAAAGGGAGAAATAGTGGACATAATGCAAATATCCAAGTGCATGGGTCCTCTGAGAGTGTAACAAAATTTCACCTTGGGATATCTTGAGTTAATTGAATGAGGTTTTTTTAACAGCACAACTTTGTGCTGCACCCCTTGTGGCAAGGGCATGCATTTAAAGGATTCAATTAACACCTCTAATTTTTAGAGCATGCACCTTAATTTTGGTTCATTATTCATTATATAGAAAGGGAGCTGTCCCCTCTGAGAGTGCTTACTAATTAAAAAAAAAAAAAAAAATCTATCAACATATTTTAATATCGTAAAAAACCATATCAACATATTTTGATATCCTAAAAAACCATATTATAGTATTACTTATAAGAGGTTTTTTCAATCAAAATATGAATAATTAGTATTACTATTTTGTGATTACCATCTATTGCAATGTATTTATTTGAATAAAATTATAAAATAATCAATCAACATATTTTGATACTAAAAAATCATATTATGGTATTACATATAAGAGTATTTTCAGACATAATTTAAATATTATCTTTAATATATCAAAATTAGATAATTGCTAAAATATATAAGCATCAATATGTGAAATGGGTCAATCTTTAATTTTTAAATGTAAAACATGTTGACATTAACATTTGAGATCTAGCCTAATCCCTCATCAATATCTGAAAATAAAATATCCAGTAAAGGAAATTAAGACCATGATAAATAAATAATATTTATGAGATAACACAATGGCTCAAGTGGGGAGATTCAATATTTCTATGTGAAAATAGGAAAACCATAATTTATGAATATGTCCAGACAATGAAAAAGGAAAGGATATAATATAAAGAAAAAATAATAATGAATTAAAATGGGGTTTAACATTTGACATAACAGGCAAAGGATTGAGTGAAGACACTAGGATAAAATCAATGAGTTTAGATCCAAGAAAATTGACGGAGTTATGCAAATCATATGGGTCAATCTTTATCTGAAATCTAACCCAGTCCATCATCAATATCTAAAAATAGAATATCTAGTAAAGAAAATTAAGATCATGATAAATAAAAAAATATATATGAGATAATGCAATGCCCTCAGTGGTAGGATTTAATTTTAGTATGTGAAAATAGGAAAACCCTAATCTATGAATATGTGTCACAATGAAAAGCAGAAGGATAAAATACAAAGAAATAATGATAATGAATAAAAATGGAGTTTAACATTTGACATAGCAAGCAAAAGATTTAGTGAAGCCAACAAGATAAAATCAAAAGTTTAGATCCAAGCAAATTGATAGATTTATGCAAATTAGATGGGTCAATCTTTAAATGTAAAACATGTGAACATTAACATTTGAAATCCATCCAAGTTCGTCACCAATATCTGAAAATAGAATATCTGTTAAAGAAAATTAAGACCATAATACATAAATAAATATGAGATAACACAATGCCCCCAGTGATAGGATTTAATATCAGTATGTGAAAATAGGAAAGTTCCCTAATCTATGAATATGTGCATACAATGAAAAAGGTAAGGATAAAATACAAAGAAATCCAGTAGGCTGAAATCAATAAGTTGAGATCCCAGAAAATTGATGGAATTATACAAATCAGATAGTTCAAAGAGAGATCTAAAACTAAATATAGTGAAATACTAAGCATAAGAGAATCCAATCACCTAATTAAAACCATAGACTTTTTTTTAGGTTTGAAGATTTAGTACCTTTGAAAGTAATAATGTTTCACTGCAACTCTTCAGGAAAAACATTCGATTCCAATCCCTATTAGATCTAGGCTAATCTTCCTTATAGAAACACATGTTTATCTTTTCTCTACATCTAATAAAGCAATCAATATGCATCATCCTTTTAAGTATATATTAGGGTTACAATTTTTTAATTATGCAGAGAGGCGTTATATAGCTGCATTAAGGGAGAGGCATTATACACCGTATACATAAAAATGACCGACATATATATATATATATATATATATATATATATATATATATATACACACACACAAAGCTTTATACAGTCATATAAATTTAAAAAATAGACATCATTAAAAATGACCCACATATATTTAATTTCTTAAAAAAATATACTTATGATAATTTTTGGCTAACATATGTTTAATTTCATAAAATATAAAAAAATGGTTGACATATATTTAGTTTCTTAAATATTAAAACTATTTATTTTCATTCTAGGTCCAGAGATATCCTTCTTGAAGGCCTATTTTTAAATACTTTATTCTTAAATAAGTTATATTTGTGGTATATGAAAGTGTGGACAATGAATTGTATGGATCATATTGTGAAGGATGGATATTTGGCAGATTATAGGCCTGCTCTATTTGATACATATCATTTGTCTTAGTGGATTATAGGATTTCTATTTGATGCATGTCATTTGTCTTGGTGTTGCATATATTTGGGTGGAGTTATGGTTAACAGAGGTTGCGATAAAGGTAAGTAGGTTGTGTCACCATCTAGACATTGGAAGAAAAGGGTTTCTAGTGAGGAGGCTATCGTCATTTTCATTGTTCTCATTGATGAGGACATTGTGCCTTCAAATAATATTTTATAAATATATTTTGATATTAATTTCTATTATAACAAAGGATTGACTAAGAGAGTGCTAATATCAAAATCGAAGTAAATATATTATCAACAAAGCATGTACATATAAGTGAGGAGGTTGAGTCCACTCCAACACTCCACTGGTGGTGGTAGGTTGACTCAATCAACCTAGGACACCTATTGAATACAACTTAAGTAGGCTTACAACATGTATATTTTACCCATGTTCATGAAATGCAAGCAAGGTAATATTTACACTAACACCCCTCTTAAGCATAGCTTAGGTGGGCACAAAATAAAAATAGGTCCCAACAACTAGTCTTGATTAGGTACCCATGTACAATTTAATCTCTCATGAAGTGGAGAAAGGTAGAAATCCTGTGGGAAAAACCTACCCTCCAAAAGAGAGAAAAGATGTATGAAAGTTATACAAGTGAAGAAGTACGCTTCTTTCACCAAGTATAATAAATGTTCCCCCATAGGAGAGAAATTGATAGCAGGTCTATGAGACCCCCCATAATGTGGTATCAGAGCTTGTCTAAGCTCATCTGCTAGTTCATTTGGAGGAAAAGGCATATTATTTTTAGCTCAAGGTTGAACTATAGAATTATTTTGTGTAGCAGTAGAAGGTGGCCAAATTAAAGGATGAGGATAGGGAAATTAGATCTGCAACCTTGTTTTGGAAGTACCGTGACTAACACCAGTTAAAACAACAAAATTCATGCTTTGATGGTTGAGAAAGCTCCCTTGTTTTTGTATTTATCATGGAAACACCTGTTTGGAGGTGTAGAAAATCTCTACCCTTCGACTAATCCATGCCCTTGTGGGCCCTCGGCTCAGTCCTTGGTTTCTTGGCATGTTCTGCCTAGGCCGAGACTATGTGGCTCACCTTGCTTCACTCCAAGCACTAGCATTTAGCTTCTCCAAATTATGGAGCTTACTCCAAGTCGTAGATTATGGCTTCACATACCTTGCTCGGTAGCTTCGCATACCCTACTTGGAAGAAAGAGGCACATACCTTTCTTGGTAGAAAGAGGTGTTGAAAGGCAGGCAGAGTGTGAGTGAACAAGTGTTTCTAAGGGGCATGGAGAGATACCCTACAATCTTGGTTTCCCCTACACCTCACCTAGCTATCATTTCCCTATATCCTTTGCTTCCCTTGCCCTATTTTGGGGTTTCCTTTGCTTTGTTGAGGCTGCGAATGCTCATCTATAAGTTGCAAATACTCTATTGAGGGTGCACCAAGGTTTGGGCATTTTTATGAGAATTTTTTTTATAGCATAACCTTTGATTGGTAACTCAAAATCGAGTGTTGATTTTTAAAAAAGTTATTATTTTCATATTTCCCATCTATTAGACCTTGTTGTATTGTAAAACACACTAACTTATAAATTGCCAAAATTGGGGGGATCACTTGATACTAAATTAGTGGCTGTATAGATTGTGTCAAGGGCACTTCCTTTGAGTCATGTCCAGAATACATCCATTGAGTCATGCCAAGACCACTTGATTCGTGTCCAGAACACTTCCACACTTTTTTATGCATTTTCAGTTACTTGGTATCAATCAATCTTTGAAGCCACCAAACATCAATAATTTTTATAGAGAAGCATCTCCAACAATGTGTTAGAACCTACATTTTTGTACCTTTTATGACTGGGGTTTCATTTATGTTAGGCTTGTAAAACCCAAGAAAAACCTCTAAAAGCCTTAAACCTTAATACACTAGTTTTTATTTATTATACATTATAATCCTTCATTGACTGGTTGTTAGTAGTTCTCAGTGACTTAAGTTATAACTTAAGTATGTTTTATCATCTAAGTCATCGGCCCCTTCACTAGGTTGTCGACAACATGCCTGTTTGAAAACAACTATCACATGTGCACCAAATATCTTTTAAGTTATGCTTTGTTGGCAATCCATGTCGCTAGCTCTTCCTTTTCTTTGGAGTCTCTTCCTTCACAGAGCCTCATTTTGGTTCTTTGTGAGACTGCGAAGTGTCTTTGTTAGCTAATGTGTCATATCTATTCCACGGTAAAAGGTATTTCATGGAATCCCAGCTCTCCACTGGAGAACTTAAACAGGCTCTGCGAGACAGTGAAGCTAGCATGGTGGTTCCAATGAATCAACAATGCTTCACGGGGATTCCTTCCTTCGATGAGGCTGATCAAAGACTTTAGCAAGATCGCAAAGAAGGTGATGTTGACTAATATGTCCATGGTGTCCATAGTAGCAGTGTGTTTTTTTAGAACAAATAACTTCATTTAGACTTGAAAGAACTAAAATTGACATAGAGAGGATACCACCGTGCCAAAAGGACTCCAAGTCATAAAAGGGTTTTTTGATCTTTGCTTGAGGAAATTCAAACTCTAATGAGAATCGTTGATTAAGTAAGATCTACACACAGTTTTAAAATTCAAGAACGACTATCTTCTTCTAACCGCCCCTGTACACTGAACATTGATGGTGCCCTAAGTGGCTTAAATCCAAATTTTGTAGTCATTTCGTATAATTGTGAATGTGAATTCGACTTTTGAGCTTTGCAACTACATCCAAGTGAAAAATTTTCAATTTCTTGCATCAAGCAAGGTGTTACTCAACCAACAAGAAGTCATAAGCCACCATTGAAACATGTAAGTGCCCTTCATCTTTTCAACTGTGCTAGGGTTCTTTTCTTGTGAATTGAGCATCTGTTTGATAATTATTAGCTGTTATTGCCCTGGTCCGTTTGAAAATTTGCATAAGAGATATTCAAGTAAAAACATAGTCATAGGGATATCTTGAGAAAACCAAGAAACCAGAAACTTAAAACCCTAGTGTAGTCAAAATGGCTAGTTCATCACAAAAAGCCATGAAAATGACAAGAAGGAAGAGGGATAGAGAGTTTAACGATGATATTCTTTCTCAATTTCCCAGATCCTTTAAAAGACCTCACCACCAATATGGCACATGCATACAAACAGATAGGATCACTAATGTTCATGAAGCCTGCAGGGATGTTGTTTTCCCAATCCATGGGTATGTGTTGTTCAAGTACCATTTCAGGAAGTGCCTAAGGAAATTTCCAGTGAGAAACACGATGAGGCTAGGGTTACCTAGGTTGGTGGTCCCAAATGTCTTCATCAATGTGGATCTAATACAAGCACTAGCTAGAAGCTATGTCCTAGAGAAAAAAATCATCTACATGGACAATGGAGAGGAACTAATTAAACTAGACATGGCATATATCTGTGTGGAATTCCTATTAGACACCAACCTTCAAATTCCACTAGATATGGGAGCCCTACTTAGGGAATATCACAGACTAAAGAGTGATTATAGTGTAAAGTGGCTCCCTGCTCACATGCCTAAGATCAATGACAAATTGTAGAGATTCTCAAGTTCTAGCAAGGAACCCTTCATTTATGACTTCTTTGAAGAGTACTTCAAGATGACATACTTTGTTGTGTGCCAGGTCCTAGGAATAGATGCTAGTGTCTTCATACCCATCAATGCTATGGTTTTGACTATTAAAATTCAAAGCTGTGACGATAATAGGTGATTTGACTATGCATCATTTTTGGAGGAGAAGATGAACAAGGCCCTTGGGGATGTGAAAAGGGATAATTCTAGAGTCCATTTCATGTGGCATTCTTTATTGTGTCACATCTTGTTAAACAAAGGAATTGCAGTGTGGAAGCCTCCACTAAGAATTAGGAGAGTGAACAACCCAGGCAGAGTACTACCAGTCCAAGAATGGACTTATATTTGGGATAGTCACTACCCCCAATCAAACTATCTTTTGTTTGAAGAATTCTTTGTCAAGGTAGTCTTCAAAGAACTTGGTTACTCATCACAATGGAGATTATCTAAGAGAGTTCATAAGTTCTTGAGGCCAAAGGACATGTGCCCTAATTTGGGCATTGGTTGAATAATTGGGGTAATTTTGGTACATCTTTTCAAATGTTACCATTATCAGAGTGTATGGATTTGGATGTGTGCCTTATCTTTTTCCAAGATTAGTACCTAATAGAGTTGCCATTCTTAGAGATCATGTGGCACAGGCAGATGAATGAGTCTGATAAAATTCAATTCATGAACTACAAGAAAGCCTCCTTCCTTCCAGGAACCATTTCCTTTTCTAACTTTCAGGTCACATCAAAAGAAGGATTGGTGTTGCTAGCCACAAAGTTGGACCATTAAAAGTTACCAAAGAGTGCATCAAGGAGGTGTGATCCGGAGGGATTTATCAATAAAGCCAGGTTAGATAATGATTTTGTAGCCTATGAGCATGAATTTTACCCTCTAGAGGATGTAATGAGAAACTATGCTATCAAAAAGTAAGGCAAGAGAAGAATGGAATAATGGGACATGATCTAGAAAGCAGAGAAAATAAGACATGAAGCTAATCATTCATATAAAGGATCATTCATTGAAATTGAAGACCTTGTTGAAAGAGTTAGGGTTATGCTACAAAATGCAGATAAATTATTCTCTAACCTACCTGTGGTGCCAAAGAAAATACATTTCCCTCTAGAATCAGTTCCTTCTTCATCAAGACAGACATCAAGCTCTGAAATTCCTAGAGCTGTCACTCCACTACACCAAGTCTCTCCACAACCTTCCGATACTCCAAGTTTTTAAGTGGATGAGGGAGAGACTCGAGGCTCACCATATGTGATGGAGATAATGCAACATCCTATGATTGAAGTAGGAGAGCCTCCTCAAGAGAGGATGATTATCAGTTTTGAGGCTACAAATGAAATGTTTGATGATGTTAGAATAATAGCAAGAAGCAAATTCATGGATGATAATTCTTGTATTCATTCTAAGGAGTTCAAAGATTTTGTCCTAAGAATAAATGGGAAAGAAATACTTAAGCAAGTGAGGGAGATAACTGTTGAGAGTAAGAAAAAAGTTATAGAAAACTTTTGGAAGAAGGTGCATGAAGAAATGGCTGGGATGACCTCACAAAAGGGAAGAGAAATCCTCAGAAATAGTGGCTTCATGTTATTACCAGGGTGGGATATATCATCTTCCATTGCATTTGATACAATAAGAAAGCATGAAGGCATTGACTTAAATATAACATAGGAGGATGAAAATTAGGTGTACATTGGTTCTACCTTTGATCCAGACACAAATGACTTAGCTGGGTGAAAGTACAAAGCTGTGTCACACTTTTATAAAGGAATCAGCCAACACAAGCAAAAAGTTTCAACTTCGACCTCATAAAAGTGGCATTTATGTTTTGAATTTCAAACTGATGTAAACTAATGAAATGTAGATCTCTTGATGAATTTTATGCTTGTAATTTTTCAAAAATTTAAAAACATTATTTTGACAATTTTTTATAATTTTAAGAGCAAATTTTGAATTGCTTAAATTTTCAAGAAAAAGTGACTTTGAGTCCATGTCACAAAAAAAAAGATCAAACAATCTTATTTTTCCCTAATTTTTTTTCCAAATAGATGAGTTCAATATCTAGTGCATGGAGAAAATAAATTAGTTTTCAATCCATATTTTCTTCGTAATATCATTTTAAAGTAAAACTTTACAGAATCTGACAGTTTTCATTCCACGTCAACTTTTGTATAATTATTTTTATCATTTTCACAAAACCAATTATACCCTTTTGGAGATGACTCTTTCCTCTAGTGCACCATATAATTTTGAAAATAATTGGACATGTTTTGATATATTTTTTATTTCTAATCAATGTCATCTCCAATTTTAACAACCTACTTGCAATAATTAAAAATATATATATTAAAACTAATGAAAATCTTTTTTAAAAAATCATATTAGGATTCTAGACTCAGAGCTCTACAAAAGGGTATTTTTTTTATTTTTGAAATAATCTATTTTGATTGAAGAAATATTCAGTTTAAGTTGAGAATTTCAGAAAACCCTAGAAAATGAGGAGGTGGCTGCCAAGTGGGATGCCACATAGACAGTTTCGTGCGAGTCTAACTCGCTCAAGTTTGACTCACCCGGATCAAAGTCGGGTGAGATCGAGTCACCCAAAATCATATAATTTTGGCGACCACCACTGGTTGGCATTTTTTTTTGTTGTTTCAAAAAAAAAATTAATTTTATATATATAGCTTTATTTTTTGTGTTTTTTCTCAATTGAAGCATTAAGGAGAAAATAGAAGAAGTAGATTTTTTCACAATAGAGGCAAAAAATTATTTTTTAAATTTTTTTCAATTCAAGCATTTGGAGAAACCACACAAAAGTAGTTTTTTGGCAAGAGAGGCTACAAATTTTTAGGTAAGTAACATGATTCCCAACTTATTTACTCATTTTATATGTAGAAATTGAACTTCATGAGTTATTTATTATGATGTATATGTGTGTAGGTGAATTAAAACAAGCAATTTTTGATGGGGAATAAAAGAACTAGATCAAGGTTGTATGACTAGAAAAGAGATGAAAAAACCTAGGAACATCTAGTCAAGAACAACCCATTGAAATTATTGATGAACAAGTTGAAGGGCGTGTTAATGACCAAGTACAAGATGAAATTGGCAGTAGTGATAGAATTTTTTTGCATGGAATGAAAAATCTTATGGAGATGGATTAGGATGCTCTTTTAAAAAACATTTCACCTGAACATATGTTACCTAAAAGCACAATAAAATTGCACTCTAAAAGAATTTGGGATGAATTTTTTGAAAATAAATCTTTAATTGGAAGAACACAATTATGTGCAAAGTTATTTGGGTGAAAAGAAATGACCCCTGTTTTGGAGTTGTTAGGAGTTGATAACAAGAAAAAATCTTCAAATTTAGTAAATCAGACAGTAATTGAAAACTTGCAAATGGCATTGGATTGTATTCAAACCAAGAGTTGAAGTTCTGATTTAAGTGTTGCACATAGAGCATTGATGACTGTAATTTATAGTAAGAAATTTTCACATAGAAGATAAGTTAAAGCAATTGCCCAATTTGTAAATGTATCTAGGAGAACTATTCAAAAATATATCAAGAAGAGAAATAGATTAGATGAAAACATTGAAAATAATTGGGTAAATATTTGTCAAGTCCCTTGGAGAGATAGAATTTCAGAAGATGTAAAACAAAATCTAATTGGATATTGGATTGAGCACTCCCATGTTTCTTCCAATAGAAGGGACACTATACAAATAAAAGATGAAGATGGTAAAAAAATGTCTCATCTAAAGCATTTTATAGATACAACACAAAGTAAATTTTTTTAAGCATTCAAGCAAGAATTTTCATAGGTGAAGATTTCTCAAATGATGTTTGAGAATTAATGACCATGTTTTGTATGTATAAATAAAGTACTTGAAACTTGTTGCTGTCGAAATCATGTTGAATTTCATTTACACCTACAGTCATATCAAAAACTTATGGCAATAGTTAATCCAAATGTAGCCATCCCTTGAAGTACAACACAATTTGTGAAGTCTATCTTATGTAAAAAATTAGAAGATTTAGATGAATTCAATGTATAGTGTATAGGAAATATATGTGTAGATTGTGAAAATTTGATGAAATTTTTACCATTTGAGAATATTGATAATTCAATGTCATTTGTTTGGAAGAGATTTGAATATGAGAAATATGCAACAAAGTCAGGAGCTGAATCCAAAAAAAATGTTTTGAGAGAAAGTGAATTGCCTTGTAATGAGTTTATGAACAAATTTCATAACATTGTATACCCACATATCCGACATTTTCATGGTACAAGATGGCAGTCTAAGCAATTTCGTGACTCAAAGAATTGTTTTCCACTAGGTTGTATTCTCTCTATTGTAGATTTTTTTGAAAATTATACATTTATTCCTCAAACTGAGATTCAAAGTCAATATTATCATTCAGAGCAAGTCGCAATCTTTGTACAAGTTTGCTATAGACATGCTAAGTTATTTGTAGATGAGGTAGAGAGTACTGAAGATGAACAAATTATCATCAAGGAGGTTGACTTTTATATCAGTGATGATACGGCTCATGATAGAAGCTATGTAGGACATTGCTTTCGAATGTTTTTTGAAGATTTGAGACAACATGCCATTACTGCATTACAACACTAGATTTGGTCTTATGGATGTGCTGGTAACTATTGATTTTATTATTATTTTCTAATTTTTAATTTTTAATTTAAAAATTTATAAAATTTTAAGACTTGAATTTTTAACTATTTTTTGGTTTTGAAATCGTTGTTTATATATAACTATTTATACAGGACAATTTAAGTCTACAAAAGCATTTAATTAGTTAACGCAATAACATGCTATATTTGGCATAAAGCTTTTGTGGAATTTTTTTGAGAGTTGACATGGAAAAGGAGAACATGATGCAGCAGGAGCATGTGTAAAGCGTGCACTTCACCAATATCAACTTGCAGTTAATGTACTAGATACGAAATTTACAAAATTTAAAATTGTTGAATTCTTCTACAATAATTTATGTAATTGATCTACATGTATTGTAGTAGTTGGATGTACATGTGAAATTTTTTAAATTCTTACATCTTAACTGGGCACTTCACCAACATGAAATTGCAAGTAACATCATACGAAATGCATATCAAACTGTTGAATGGTGCAAAAGCCATTTTGGTGCCCATGACTCAATATACAACAAATGCTATTTTTGGGAAGTTAAAGGTATGTTAATAGAATTTATGTTATTTGAAAACTTTAATATTTAAATTTAAGTACACATGTGATTTAATTGAATTTTAGTTTTAATTGAGATGTTCAAGAATTTGTTCATACGTGTAGATATTGATCGATTGAATCCATATAATTGTCAAGCAATTAATGGTGTTAGAAGTTTGCATCAAGTCATGACTACAGGACATAGCAAGCCTCTTGCTATTGAAGTGAGAAAAATTATGTTTTTGTGTTGATTGCATTGAGAACAATGTCCAAATGTAAGGGATGGATATGTTTCACAATGGGAAATGAAACAAATAGTATCAATGCCTAATTTTGAAGATAGTGACATTGTAGATGTATATAATCCTATATATTCAGTTGATTATGAACGTGTGCTAGATTTAATTGTTATAGGTAAGTTACAGAATTGATTCATATTCTAGATTTTAATAAAGTTTTGAACATTTAATTTACATTGTTCAACTCAAATGTACAAAAATGTTTACTTGTGGTGTGTACAGGAGATATTTTTCCATGGTTGCAGATCATGACAATATAGAAGGTGTAGATTACTATCTACTAAGATGCACACAAGAAAAATCAAAATTGTTAGTATTAAGTTATAGTATAGTCACTTAGTTATAGTTATAGTAACAAGATTAAGTTTGGAAACGTTACAAAAAAGAGGACGTGGCCAACAAAAGTGGAGGTTGTCTATTGAAGATCACAGAAAAGTTTTAGAGATAATAAAAGATAGAGAAGATCCATATTATATGTACCAACAGCTCTAACTACTTTATTGAAGAGTAAGTTGAACCAATAGATACATAGTATGAAGGTATATGCACTTGAATTATCTATTGATATATTGATTTATTTTAAAATGTATATGATTCTTAATAGTTCTTTCCTTTCAAATTTTAATTTCAGTGGTTCTTAGTTCAAATTTTATTATAATCAAACATGATCAAGCTACAAACGAGTTATAAATTTATTTATACAGATTTTTGTTTTCACAATTATGTAGGTGTATGCCTATAAGGATTTCAAGTTATAAAATTTAACTTCATGTTGTGCAGGTATGATCTCTAAACTATATATAGATAGTCTTAGATGTCTTAGGTGTCTAGAGGTGTCTTAGGTCTTATAGTTTCTTAGGTGTTTTAGGTCTTAGGTGTCTAGGTATCTTAAATGTGTCTTAAATATGTCTTCTAGACCTATCTTAGGTCTTACGTGTCTTAGATATATGTATTTAGTGTCTTAAAGGTAGATTAGGCATCTTAGACCTTTCTTAGGTGTTTTAGGTGTCTTATGTGTCTAGGTGTCTTAAATGTGTCAAGTAGATATGTCAATTAAGTGTCTTAAAGGTCTTAGGTGTCTTACTGTATATGTCTTAAGTTTCTTAGGTGTTTTAGAGGTGTATAGGTGTCTTATAGGTCTTAGGTTTCTTAGGTGTTTTAAGACTTAGGGGTCTAGGTGTCTTCAAGGTGTCTTAGATGTGTAAAGGTCTTAGGTGTCTTAATGTATGTCTTAAGTGTCTTAAAGGTGTCTTCTAGGTCTTTGTAATGTCCCTTACCTGACTTGTCCTAGAATTCGCTTGTGAATTAGGTTTTAGGGTTTCTTCTCTTTTACTGGGGTAACCTTAGGTTGAATAGATCACACATTCTTTTGAATTAGTACCTGTAGCATCATGTATATTCAAGTCCATATTGCTACATGTTAGTTTTAATATCTAGTATTCATCAGTCAACATAAACACACTTGCATTTTGAAACACATAGGTAAAATAAAACATTCATCATGCCAGGGGAGGGAAATACAGAAGCTCTTAGTAGCCTAAGGCCTACCATAGTCCTATTGCCCAAACCCTTGACAAGGGCCTATGGGGGCTGGTCCTTTTGCCCAATCCCTCATCCGGGCCTATGGGGGCATATTCCAATGTCGGACCCCCATCCCTCCATGGTCCAAACCCTTGACTCAGGCCTACTGGGGCATAATGCCCAACCCTTGTCTCAGGCCTATGGGACGGAACCTTAGATGAGGTTTATAGGCAATCTACTAAGGTTCATGCATTCTTCCTTCCTAGTTGAATCACAAACACAATACATGTAGTTTCCACACACATTTCCAAAACATACAATTTGTCTTTATTATTATGAATGGTGTTATACAATAATATATGATACAACATGAAATATATTTTTGATGTCTCCATACCTATTCTTCAATATTTATATATTATAGTATTTGTTGTAATATTAATAATATCTTTATATTATATTAATATATATGTTATTAATAGTAATATATATATATATATATATATTTGATTGCTTGCCAGCCCTTGAATTCTATTATTATTTTATTATTAACATAACTATATAATATATTACTTATTCATTATCATTATAATATTACTATTATAAATATATAGATATCATTTTATTATTATTATATATATATATATATTATAATATTATTTATTATATTTATAATATTACATCCTTTATCTACTATATATATAAATAATTATTTATTTATTTTTACTAGAACCATTCCTCCCATTTGCTACTGATGTACATATATCTGTATATTAATATGTAATTATCGGATACTTAATATGTAATTATCAGATACTCTTTTATATTTTTTTGTATTTTTTTTTATGATCCTTTCCTTCTATCTCACAACCTTTATTTATTTCACTTTGAAGAGATATGTGAGGCACGTCTCTTATTATGCTTGGTGGTAAAAGACATACTTACCTCTTATAATTTTTATTACTATATATTAATTCCCTTTTGTAGTAAAACTTGTTCTAACCATACGTAACTCCCTATCATAAGAGGATAGGTTAAAAGATGTTTATTTATATTATTTGTATTTATATTATATCATTATATTATTTATTTTATATTATTTATATTAAATCATTTATATCATAATAAATGATATATGATTTATATTATATTATTTGTGTTATTTATACATATAATAGTAATGTATTTTGTTAATTGTTTTAAATAAATATTATTTAAATATATTAAATATATTCCATTTATAATATTATTCATATATTTAATTTGAATAAATAATACATAATGGATTCAATTATAAATTATTAATATAGGGACATGACAGTCTTAGTTGTGTCCTAGGTCTTAGGTTTTAGGTGTTTTAGGTCTTAGGTGAGGCCACTGATCTTTACAGAGGCAACATGATTGAATGTGAAGATATCTTGAATTGCGAGCTTGAGGGCATTACTTACACCACCAAGGTATGTATGTGGCTGTATGCACATTCATTACTTCTTTTTCTTGTTCCTTATTATTTTCCTTAAATGACTTTGTTTTACATTTTTTGACTTTTCTTTTCTTAGACTTTAAATTTAACTATGGGATTATTTAGGGCTTATGTAATTATGCACCTTCCAAAAATTTTACATAGAAATAATATAAGCCCTCGGTCATATCCATTAAAACCCTAGCAAAACAAAACAAAACAAAGAACCCAATTTCAAGCCAGGTGAAAGAAATAATGTGAGGGGTTGTGAAGAAAAGAAGGCCATAACAAAGAAAATTTTGAAGGAACCTCAATTAGTACATTAGGGTTTATCGAGGGTTTGAGATTTCATGAGGTTGGAAAAAGATGAGCAAAAGTTTGGGGATTCTAATGAAGCTACTGCACAAAGTAGTAGGTGACGTTGCGATGGTGGAACTAAAGAGTGGTGAGCTTTACAGAGGCAACATGATTGAATGTGAAGATAACTAGAATTGCCAGCTTGAGGGTATTACTTACACTGCCAAGGTATGTATGCAGATGTATGCACATTCATTACTTCTTTTTTCTTGTTCCTTATTCTTTGCCTTAAATGACTTTGTTTTACCCATTTGCCTTTTCTTTTACCCATTAGTAATATTTATACTGCGAGTGGTTGTCAAATGTAAGATTTGGTCAAGTGGTTGAAGTCTAGGCGAGCAAACTTTTGAGAAAAACTTTGTATTTTTTTCATTGGAATAATATCTTCACCCTTCTGCTTAGATGCCATCACCCAATGATTTGTACATTTAAGCATGTAACATGGGGACTTGGACACTGGTCGCTGTTATGAAAAGCCCCACTGATTTGCACTTCAGCTCATGCCGTTGTCAAACAATGACAACCCTATTAGAAGCTTTCTTTTGGCTTATATAATTAGTTATTTGTTTATTTCTTTTGGATTTCATTTGAAAATGTAGTGTATATTATCAGAGATAGTGTCACCTCTTGCCGTGATATAGTCACTTCATGTTCTGGATATTCTTTGCACATTTTTCATAGATAATGCAAGGTTTATTATTGATTCTTCCATCTGTTGGACATAAAACAAAATTGTGATTTAGTTCTTTTTCTAGTGTTCTTTTCCATGGAAATTATGTTGTGGCTTTTAAGTCGTAGGCCAAGTTGGGTGTTCCCACTAGGTGGTAAATTAATTGGTGGGTTAGTCCTCCCATCAAGGACATCATCTGTATTTCTACTGTATGGCAATAAATTTGACCATTATTTCTAGGGCAATTGGTTGGTTGTACAACTTACTCCTTCCTACCAATCTATGTGTCTATATAAGATAATACACACATTAAAATTTCTTGTTATACCATATCATGGTATGATAGTGTAGTGACCCAAGAAGTCTTTCTGTGTGATTGTTTTTGCCATCTTTTCTAAAATTTGGAAAAGATATCACGTGACAAGATAGGCCCACAAGTATAAGCAAAACAAAACAATAAACCCAATTTCAACCCAGGCGAAAGAAATAACATGAGGGATTGTGAAGAAAAGAAGGCCATAAGTAAGAAAATTTTGAAGGAACCTCAATCAGTATATTAGGGTTTATTGAGGGTTTTCAAAACTTAACAAACCTACATTAGATAGATCTATCTAGTTCATAATTTACATGTTCAAAGTTGCTATGCTTATGAGTTCTCTTCTAAGAGTTCTTTTGTATTTTGGATTTTAACATGATTGTTATTTTAATTGAAGTTTAGGTAGATCTTTAATGGTATTTATATGCTCTAGTTTTTTAAAGTATGTACAAATTTCTTTAATATTTCATTACATTTCATTACATTTCATTTATTACTCAAAATATTTAAGCATTGAGATATCTTCCTTTGCTATGTACTATTTCAAAATATTTATATGTACTACTTCATTTGCTTAGATATCTTCCTATATTCATTTTCTATTTCCCAACTTAATCTTATTTTAGATTAGGAATATAGCCTAATTAGGACACATTTACAAATTTAGATAAAAGGAAAAATAACACTAACTTTTTGGGTAGAGTAGTTACTTATGTTTTCTTTAACTACATAAAACTCTTTTTCTATTAGATTTATAGTGGAACATTAGGGTAGGTAATTGAAAATAATTTGCCACATAAAAATAAGTATTTTACCTTTTCCCATTCACACAAACATTATGCATCATTTATAGATTTATTTTTTCATGTGAAATATTGTGAACTTAATCTTCTATTATAGGGGACAATGTGATTACCTTGATACCTATTCAACCATTGAAAACATTATGTCATTTACTAGGGAGGATCCTACATTGTTTCATATCATACCAACATCAAGTAGATTAAACATGGCACTTGGTTATCCTTGGATTGAATAATACCAAGCAATTATATCTATATTACATTAATGCATTAAATTTATTCATAAAGGGGAAAGTAATTAAATTTCTTTACAAAATAAACAATGGACATCCAAATGTCCAAATAATTAATATAAAGCATGTAACTCATAATATAAATTTTGAAATGTAAATATAAAGCATGTGACTCATAATAAGAACGTCTCTAAGATATAAAACACAAGTGTATATAATTTCCAAATATAAAACATGTCTCATAATAACAACGTCTAGATATAAAAGTTTATGTGACTCATAAAAATGTCTAGATAAAATATAATAACATGTAACTCATAATGTCCAAATGTACAAATATAAAACATCTGAACTATAATAACAACTCATAAATGTCTCTCTCTATGACTAGATTGAGTCTCACTCTATCTCGAGATATGTCATGATCCCTAATTGGAACCCTCGACTAATCTGTGACCCGAGCATTGTGTTGAGTTGTGGGTCAAGGTCTGCACATGAAACACCATAAAATTTTCAAATTCTATATATATACACACAAATATAATTTGTTTTGATTTTAAATAAATAAATAATACTTGACAAATCTAAATTACCTAACATACACAGTCTGCATCATGTAGAGGAATCTCAATAGAAGCATGCCCTGATCCTACAACCTATATATGACATGTGTTTATACAATATATAAGCATATGTGTATTTAGTTAGAAAACTTGTACACTTGATGTCTCTATGTAGAAAGTTAACTTGATATATGTGTACACTTAAATCAAACTTATATGTACATGTGATATATAGACTTAGTTTTTAAATACCTCATGATGATGACTAGGATCTCTAGTATGATGCAAATCTCCAAATCTAGATTGTAAAATAGTAGCTTGTGTCTAATACACATGTACATTTAAGGTTGCAATCAAGAGTTAGAGCTTCAATGTATGTGATTTAATTTAAAATTGAACTTATAATTTTTAAATATATAATTTATGAATTTAGATTATTATTTTTAAATAAATTGTACCTCAACTACACCAGCAAAGGCCCTCCCAATCCCACTGAGGTTAGAGTCATGGAGAGACAATGATACACGTGTAGATGGTACAGTCTCAGTGTTGAAAAGAAGCTTGCTATACTCACGTCCCATAACATCATGTGCAGTAACCTCAACCTCAGGACCAACTGGAACATGTGGAGGGGCAGACCCTATAGGACCAACTGGAACATCCTGATGTCCCCCCAAACCTTGTGAACTTGATTCCCCATGGCTCCTCTGTCTACCAAAATATTTCTCGAGATGTGAGGATATAGCATCAAGTGGGATCCCAAACTCATCACTGATGAACTGGTATGAATCTTATAAATCACTGGCTAGGCATCTAGTCATATTCCACAAAGCACTCTCTCCACTAATCTGTGCCACATCATGTGGCGATGGTATATCAGCATGAATGTAATGATCTGAAGCTGCTGGTCGATGTGGCCTCAGTGGATGGAATGTCAATCCTCAGGCGTAACAAATAGCTGCCAGTACAATCAGATGACAAATGAGCAACCTTAGTGGCAATAGTCATCATACTCTCAAAAATCATGCATCTCGAGGGGGTCAATGCTGGTTGGGTGGTATTTTCTAGTTCTACACATTTTGGAAGAACCAAAAGGAGTGGGCCAAGGACCCCTTGTTTTGAAGATGTGGCGTATCTGGTCTTCTACACACAATTCTCTCTGCAAACCTTCCTTTCCCCTGACTAGCATGTTTATGGAAATATGTATAATCGACAGATAAATTTAAATTAAACTCTGTATATAATTGTTTACAAAAATATAATGGCAACTCATCATTGTTTGGCCATTTGTGATGAGCTGCCAAAAACCTAGGATAGATGAAGGGACCAACAACTACATCTACACACTTGGTGGGAGAATAGCCTCTCACTCTCTCTTTTCCCCTATAAGAAGGGAACATGCTAAGAACATTATCTACAAAAATTAGCCTAGAAATAGATAGCCATTTCTCTTGGCCGATAACACTCTAAGAAAGTGATGCATAGAACTTGTCAACACTAATCTCATCATAGGGATTGTATGATCAAACAACTTTGATCATATGTGTTATCTCATCTCTAATCCTAACTAGCTTGTCTCTATTTGATAGACTCTATTTAACATTATAGAGTATTATATATGTATATATATCTAGTGTATGTTGTTTCCTTCTTTAACCATGTTATTCCCTAGCATTTGATGGGAAAATTTGAATGGATAACCTTACAAGGGATAAAAGTACATGTCCTACATTACTGTAGCACTTGATTTAACCTGTTTTATGTGCAAACTGACTCCCACCCAGCAACCATCAACCACTTGCTACTTCTAATCACCACAACCTTTCCAATAAATTATGCACAAATTCTTTCTTGAATGGTTTCAAATTGTGATTAATTTTCCATCACCACAACCTTGATAAAAACTTATTCACAAAATTCAATAAAGAAGAATTTATGCACAAATTCTCTCTGGAATGATTTTAAATTTTGATATATTTTTTTAGCTTATATTGTGTGGATGATATTTGATGTTCCTTGTAGTTTCCTATTGCATCATGGTATAGGGTAGGTGTGGCACTTTTAACTCCCTCATATCCATTTAGATTCAGAGATGTATTGATGTATATGAGGGAGGATGCTGGCAAAGGTTGTGGAATTTGGTTTTACACCAGCCAATTGCATTTGCTTTAAAATTTCTAAAGATTTTTCAACAAATCCATTTTGTGCATTTCTTACAATCAATGCAGTCCATGAGACCACATTTTGTGCATATCTTGTGGGTTTTTTTCAGATGTATCAGTTGCAAGAGCCTTGGCAGACCTGTATAAAAAATGTGAAAGCATAGACATGATGCCTAAACTCTTTTGTGCATATCTTGTAGTTCTTTGAGGTATTTTTTCAAACAGTTCACGTGCCTTCTCTACGCTTCCACATTTTTCATACATGTCTAGCAGGGTTTATGTAACATCAAATTGTTGATAACTGAGAGGGGGGGGTGAATCAGTTATCCTAATTATTTCTCTATCTGAACTTTCTTATTAATTAATGCAGCATTGAATCAAACACAAAAAACATTACCATGAAATAAGAAACACATGACACAGTATTTTTGACGTGGAAACCCTGTTAAGGGAGAAAACCATGGGGTGATTAACCCAAAAATTATTCTCTGTTAGAAGAATAGGAAATTACAAAATGGCACTTGCCAATTAGGGCTCACTGCCCGAGCACACTGCTCACAAGAGGCTCACTGCCTACAAGAAGACACACTGTCTACAAAGTGATAAGAATCACAGTCTTGAACTGATTGGAAGCATCTGCATATGCTGGAGTTCAGTTCCGGTTAGGCTCAGTACACTGATCTGCTGCATTTCATCTTTCCTCTGTTCTTTATTCTGCTATCCTTTCACATACCGGATCTTTCTTGCTACTTCTGCTCTGTTCTGGACTTGTTCGCATATGTCTTCGCACATTTTCTCCTTTCACAACTAAATCCATCCTTTATATATATCCGCACAAGTAATTTCATCACCTTTCTAGTCGGCATCCGGAACAGTTTAGTTTCTTACAAACTTTGTTCTATCGGCTGAATCCTTGCTCATCAAGCAATGCGGATCAAGCATATACTTGTAGATATCATTAGTCATGTTGGCCAAACATGATTCATGCCTTCACAACCTTTATCATCAACAGTAACACATCCGGAAAGTAGTCTGATACTCTGTCAGTCAGTTCTTCCTCTGTTTTCACTGTCTCTCAGGAATCCGGTACTCAACTATTCATATCTTTTTCCTTGTCCATCACCGGAGGTTAAATCCTTGGAATATACCACTCAAGGTAGTCCTCTTGACTTCCCCAAATCCGCACTGCACCAAGACACTTCCTCTGATAGATCCAGACCAATCTGTCGGACCTTGCCACATGCTCTGTTCTTGTTCACCGGACCACAACAATCTTTATTCTGACTTCCGGTAGAGACATATCATGACTTGCGGATATGTGGGATGACCTTTGTTGCCATCAATGACAACAACCATGAATCCATATAGTGTCTCTTGTCAACAATCTCCCCCTTTGGCATTGATGGCAACACTTAGTGAAAAATGACTAAGTGTTTACACTATGCTCCCCCTTTGCTGATGCTCTGTCTTTATATACAATTTCCGGAACTCCCCCTTTGTTGGATTCCTTATTTTTCACTGCTCCTTACTCCCCCTTTGACATCAATGGCAAAGGGTAGGGTCCGCACACCAAAATTTTCAAAAAATTTTCTATATATAGCCGCATATTTACATACTCACATATACTGAAGAATGTCTGCAAAGGATGTCTGCAATTGGATCATTTCAGTAGCCCAACTTTGCTTCATTCTGTCCAAAATTGAAATGTGACCACTCAACAAAAATGCAAAAGCTTCTGCCCGCTTGAGATCTGTCAGATCTTTTGTTTGGGCGGTGGTCTGGGCATCACTGATGGCCTCATGCATAGTTTCCAACTTAGGGATTATAATCCTTCTAAGTTCTCCCATCCGGTTGGTGATATTCTTCCTTTCCTTCTCAAGATTCTTTATTTCATTCAAGACTGCAATAGTCTGACATTCTTGATTTATTATAGAGGAAGAGAGAGGATCAAAACTTTGAGATAAGCTTTGAAGCTTGTCCTGTTCCTCTTTTATTTTCTTGTCAATTGCTGCTGTTGCCTTTGACCAGGATATACAAAATTTGTAGATGTCACCGCCATCCTTAAGAGCATTCTCTAAGCTCTTTATTCCAATGCTCACAATCTTCCTATCTTTAGAGATTAATTCTAATATTTCTGAAAATCTCTTATCCAAAAATTCCTTCCGGACCTTTTCTTCAGCTGATTTTTCTAGAGAATCAAAATGTGTATCAACACTGCTGACTAAGGTTTTTAGATTACCAGAAGAGGAGGCTGTCGGATCTATCTGGATTGATGGCATAATCTTTACAAGTACTCCGGAAGCAGCCTCTATCAACTCACAGTCTTCCATATGAGACTTCAGGAGTTTTTCATTTGCCTTGGCATTTGCAAATGAAGCTATCTTCATTGTTTGTACTGGAGAGAGAGAGTCAAAGTCGAATGGGCCTTTTAGAAGCTCCGGTTCATCAATCTCTAAAGTTTCTTTGCTCAAAAATTGTTGAACAGTTTGTGCAGTGTCTCTTGCCGGAGACAGATGTTTCTTTTCTTCTGCAGTCTTGGAACTGTCAACCTCTTTGTCTTTCACCCCTGCTTCCTTCTCCTGTAATTCCTCTTCTTCTTTGGATCCGGAGACTGTAGGGGAAACCGGAGGAGAGATGTTTGTCTGTTCGGGGCCCACTTCTTCCGGAACAGATGATTCCGGATCTGCAGCTGTTTCTGTACCTAAGTCCTTTACAACAGGAAGATTGAACCTTTTGAAGGCCTTCCGGAGGATCTCTTCTGTCTCTTGTGCCACTTTGTCAGTCTCACCAAGCATGAGTTGATTCATCCTGGCTTTACTTCTGAACTCATCTTTGCAGTCCTTGAAGATTATGTTCATTGTCTTGGGATCAATTTGAGGATATAGCTGAATAGCTATCTGCTCCCGGATCTCAAGATCTTTTGCATGAGCACTGTTCTTTCTTACTTCCAATTCCTTTTCTAGGCTTTTAGGAATAAGAGATATGATCTCAATGAAAGCCTTATTATATATGTTCAGATATTTGATGGTGGCTTCCTGCAGAGTCTTTTGGTCAGCCTCACTGAAGTCATCATAAGATTCAGTCATTGGTTGAAGGTTTCCATCCACCGTGACCGACTTGATTACATTCTCTAGAGACAGAGTGGGCTTTTCAACAGATACCTCTGCCATTTCATCCTTGTCTTGGCCTGTGGAGGGTTTACCGGATCCTTTCTTCTTCTGCTTCTTTATTTCTTTTACACCCTCATCTGACTCTGTTTCCTCTTCATCCTTTTGGCTTTCATAAGCCCTTGTGGCTTTTGTCTTGGATCTTTTACCGGATGCCTGGACTTCTGGTTTTGAACTTTTGGTTGTGGGAGGTGCAGATCTTTTTGATGATCTGGTCCGGGTGGGAGTTTCAACCGGAGCACTTTCTTTACTTTTCTCTTCTTCCTCAGCCTTCCTCCTCTTTTCCCGGCTGGCATCAAGTGCCTCTTTTGAGATGCCTAGGCCTTGAGCAATGTGCTCTACTTCTTTTCTCACTTTTCTCTTAATCTCAGGTTCCCTGAGTTCTACATGTATTTTTACACTCAGCTCCTCAAAGGTTCCAAACCTTTCTGCCTTAGGATCTTTGGGCTGACTTAGCATGTGTTGAACATGCAGCTCCACTATCTGTTCATCCACTTCATACCCCATGGGCATGATCCAGACAGTCCTTGGCTCCACTGCCTCCATTAGGCACTGATCAGTGTCAACCATAAAGCACACTGAGTCTTTGTATTTTTCAACAAGAGACTGGGGAATTCTCTCTCTTGCTTGCATCATGCTCTGAAAGTTTTTGAAGTATCCCCATAGAGCTGTATTTCTTGCTTTTGCATCCCCAAGTTCATGCAAATAGTCTCTTATCTGGACTGCAACAGGTTTGTCATTTTGCCATACCCATCCACTTGATCCGGGTAGCTCATTCATGAAGTAGAAGAATAGACATACAATGAGAGTACCATACTTAAAGGAATTCTTCTTGTCCTTCTTGATTTTCTGTATATTTTCCATTAATTGGCTTAGCAGTAGTTCGCAGAGATCATATTCTGCATTCTTTCTTAGCATTTCATAGGCAGTGTATACTGCAGTTCCGGATACAGAATTCTCCCTGCTGGAGTGATAGATCTTGTATCCTATTATCATGGACGCATACTTGATATCCGGATCCGAAATATCTTCAATGGTCATTGCCCTCTTATCAAACTTTGATCCGGTGGCCTCAGTTACAATGTTGTTCTTGACAGATTTGAGGATAGGTATCCCTCCAGAAGAGTATAGACCAGTTACTGCCCTAATTGCCTCTTTTGTGATCTTGCAGGGTCTATCCAGCCATAGAAAGTTGTCATGCATCCTGCTCAGTACATACCGGACCCATTCATCTTCTTCAAAGCTGGGGAAATGAATAAATTGCTCAAATTGTTTCTTCTGGATACCCTTATACTCTGGTTTAAGCTCAAAGGCATTGTCTATCAGTTGCTTGTGATAGAGGTCTCTTAATTTGAATTCCCCAAATTCCTTAATGCTTGCATGTATGTAAACCCTAATGTCTTCAGTATGTAAAACTCCGTGAGGAACACTAGAGAAGGCTCCTAGAGGATCTACCTCCAATGATTTGTAAGGATGTTTCTTGAATGTGGGGCGAGGTCTATCAGAGATCTTAACTATATTTGGAGTAGCCATTCTTCAAGGATTTACAGTGAGATAATGAAAAACGGAGAATACCTTATGCGTCTTCGGTTGGCACGGAGTGGTTGGATTGATTTCTTTATGCAATGACTTCGGCAGGAGATCCTTGGTGTGCTTGATGAATCTTGTTGCAGAGCTCCACTTTTCGCTTCTTCTTGAGTGCAGAATGAGCAAATGACTTTTGAGAAATCCCTTATATTGCTCCGCAAACCCTAATATCTGTCTGCAATAAATGCTTCACCTGCATTATTCCGGTTTGCCCTGTCTGGACAGCTTGGAGTATCCCGGATTAGTCCTGATCAGTGAATATCATCCAGATCTTTAAATCATGAGTAAATCGAGGTAACATATTACAAGAACATCCCAAACACTCTGTCCAATCCACAGAACAAGATAGTGCACTTCCGGATCTCTCTGGACCTTTTTGTAATCCTTTGTCATACCGGAGCGTCTCCCTGAACAAGTCTTACTTGATCAATCACAGCTTCTTCATAACTCCATGCGGACCTCTGAAAACTTGACTGAAGCATCTCAAGACTCATATCTACAAACCCTTTAATCCGCATCTTGTGCCACATCCGGCATCACTTGTTTGGCTGGGGAAACAGGATTTTCTTTGAGTCTCCCCCTGAGCCTGAGCTCACTTTTTAATTTCTGGAAGAAATATCAGCACCAGAGTCTGGTGCGGATCCAACCTCTACATTCTCTGAACTTTTCTTCACCCAAATCTTGCTCATCTGATTCCTAACTTCATCCGCATTTATCTTTTGTTTACCCTTGTCTTGATTCTGATTATACACCAGACCTCTTTTGTCCTGATTCTTGTTTCTGCAGACTTTAGCATTATGACCGGACCTATTGCAGATTTGGCAAATAACATTTCTTTGCATATTTGACTGATATCCCCTTGATCTGCATTGATTAGCCATATGACCTACTCTATTGCATGTAAAGCATCTACCTTTGAATGATTTGTTTACTTGCATAATTCTGCATTCATGGGATTTGTGTCCATACCTTTTGCAGTTGAAGCACTGTCTGGAGAAGGATGAATTAATCTGATTCATTCTCATTCTGCACTGATTAGCTTTGTGACCAAAGTGGTTGCAGCTGTGGCAGTATCCATTGAAGGATGGATATCTTTGAGCATTTGGCTGTCTTACCGGAGGTCTTCTAGGCCTGCTCCTTGGATTTTCTGATCCAAGATTCTTTTGACCGGATCCGGAGCTTTCTCCTTTCTCATATCCCAAACCATACTTGTCATCTGTCCTCTTTTGACTTCCAAGAAGAATTTCAAGTTGAGCAGAACTTATCTTGAATTTCTCTTTATATTCATTTGCTGTTTGAAGGTCTCTTTTGAGAGAGGCAATTTGATCCTCAAGTTTTTTTTCATTATCTTTGGCATCTTCAAGATCAGATTCAAGATGTCTGATAATTCTGTCCATCTGGTGGCATTCTTCTGATTTTTCCTTAAGAGATTGTCTTAGATTGTCTTCAGCCTTTCTTTTTTCTTCAATCTCTTGAGTAAACTTTATAGTTCCTGATTCCATTTCATGTCTTAACATAATGACTTCTTTTGATAACTTTTCACATAACTTGGTTTGCTCAGTCAATTCTTCATTTGTATTGCTTTCTTCACTTTGTCTTGCCAACTGTTGGAGTAGCTCCTTTCTCTTTTTCATAGAGAGACTTAATTTGTCTTTTAATTCCCTCATGAATTCATCAGCCTGTTTGAGTCTTTCTTTTAATTCATTGACTTCAGAATTTGACTGTTCAAGATCTTCAAGGGCAGTCTTGAGTTGCTCCCTTAAACCATATGCATCCATTTGAATTCCCAGATCTTCCTCAAGCTGTTAAGCTTTATTAGGAGGAACTTGGCTCTGATACCAATTGTTGATAACTGAGAGGGGGGGGGGGTGAATCAGTTATCCTAATTATTTCTCTATCTGAACTTTCTTATTAATTAATGCAGCATTGAATCAAACACAAAAAACATTACCATGAAATAAGAAACACATGACACAGTATTTTTGACGTGGAAACCCTATTAAGGGAGAAAACCACGGGGTGATTAACCCAAAAATTATTCTCTGTTAGAAGAATAGGAAATTACAAAATGGCACTTGCCAATTAGGGCTCACTGCCCGAGCACACTGCTCACAAGAGGCTCACTGCCTACAAGAAGACACACTGTCTACAAAGTGATAAGAATCACAGTCTTGAACTGATTGGAAGCATCTGCATATGCTGGAGTTCAGTTCCGGTTAGGCTCAGTACACTGATCTGCTGCATTTCATCTTTCCTCTGTTCTTTATTCTGCTATCCTTTCACATACCGGATCTTTCTTGCTACTTCTGCTCTGTTCTGGACTTGTTCGCATATGTCT
Source organism: Cunninghamia lanceolata (assembly GCA_027924645.1). Taxonomy (NCBI): domain Eukaryota; kingdom Viridiplantae; phylum Streptophyta; class Pinopsida; order Cupressales; family Cupressaceae; genus Cunninghamia; species Cunninghamia lanceolata. Next base: position 28,991,348 of record BSBN01000809.1, on the reverse strand, counting down.
TCGCACATTTTCTCCTTTCACAACTAAATCCATCCTTTATATATATCCGCACAAGTAATTTCATCACCTTTCTAGTCGGCATCCGGAACAGTTTAGTTTCTTACAAACTTTGTTCTGTCGGCTGAATCCTTGCTCATCAAGCAATGCGGATCAAGCATATACTTGTAGATATCATTAGTCATGTCGGCCAAACATGATTCATGCCTTCACAACCTTTATCATCAACAGTAACACATCCGGAAAGTAGTCTGATACTCTGTCAGTCAGTTCTTCCTCTGTTTTCACTGTCTCTCAGGAATCCGGTACTCAACTATTCATATCTTTTTCCTTGTCCATCACCGGAGGCTAAATCCTTGGAATATACCACTCAAGGTAGTCCTCTTGACTTCCCCAAATCCGCACTGCACCAAGACACTTCCTCTGAGAGATCCGGACCAATCTGTCGGACCTTGCCACATGCTCTGTTCTTGTTCACCGGACCACAACAATCTTTATTCTGACTTCCGGTAGAGACATATCATGACTTGCGGATATGTGGGATGACCTTTGTTGCCATCAATGACAACAACCATGAATCCATATAGTGTCTCTTGCCAACACAAATTTTGTACACATTCACAAATTTTAAACAAATTTTGTACCCATTAACAAATTTTAAACAAACTTTACCCATTTTGCACATTGAAATCGAAGACATACAAACCCATTTTACTTGCATAATATCATATAAGGTGTAGGGTTATTTCAAACACTTCTATACATTGTACCATACAAAATGTTTGACAAAAAATGCCAAGGTGAAGATGGCATACCTGGTTCAAGGTGACGAGACTGTTGCAAAAGGTGACGGGGACGCCCTTCACAGGAAAAACATTCAAACCCTACCACTGTCACCATCAGAAAATGACCACCATAAAATGTGGCAATTTCCTTTTTTTGTTTTTAACTACATGATTTTGGGAGAAACCATCTCACCTCCATATTGACTCACCTGAAAATAGCTTGCCACATATGCACCACGCAACGGCCACGTGTTTTCAGGTGAAATTGGCTTGGGCGAGTCAAACTCGCGCGAAAACAACTCGCTCTGAACTATTTTGTTGGCTCAAAGTGTGACACACCTTTGTGCTTTTACCCAACTATTTTGTCAATTTCTCCCTCAAATAATAAACCTCTTGTTATTGAGGACGCAAGCAAGATGACAAGAAGCCTAATTGTGCATAGGCTAGAGCACACTATTCCTATTGAAGCTACTAGTATGACTACACATTCTACTATGTTTACAAAGGTTTCGTTCAGAAAGATGCATGCAAAATTAGATAGATTGAACAAGTAGAGCTTGTAGACACCAAAAATTGGCCCATTTCATTATTTATGCATTAAAATCATATCGTATCACACACGTCATTTCTATCTGACATACTCATAATTAATTAAATCATTTTTCTTCTTAATTAATTTAATAATTTTTATTTATTTAATTAATCTTCATTATTCTTATTCTTTCTGTTTATGATTAAATAATTTTTAATTATTTAATCATTCCATTATTCCTCTATTAATTAAATAAATTGTCTTTATTTAATTAATTATTTTTATTCCTCTATTTTTCATCTATGATTAAATAATTTTAATTATTTAACCATTCCCACTTTCTCTCCATCAATAAATAAATAAAATTAAAATATTTTATTTATTTTCCACTTGCACATGAATTAAATAAATTGTATTTATTTAATTCATTTATTCCCTCCACTCTTATCCCACTCCTCCATTTTCTCCTATAAATGTGCAAGTGTTCTTTTTTGCGCCTAAAAATAGGGAAAATTCAAATGTGTGAGAAAAAGTAAAAAAGAATTCAAAAATCAATCTATAACTCATCCAACTCTCAAAATAGTTAAAAAAACATGCTATTTTGAGAGAAGAATTTTATCCTCTTCAAATCCCACTTATCATTTTTCAAAAATAACCCTTTTTAGGGGACACATGGTGCATGCACGTTCATCATCTCCTCTTGATCATTCTCAACCATTGATCTTTCCTTTCATCCTCCCCTGTTGATCATATTTCGTCTAAGTCTATAAGTACTCTCATCTTCTCTCATTTTCACATCCTCAATCATATAGCATCCATATTATCTTCATTTGCATAGCATCTTGAGCATCCATGATAGCCTTCTATAGTGTAGTTGCATACTTCGAAGATCAATCTGCAAAAACACCAAGAAATCGCATAAACTAGGTGATATTATTGCATTTTGTTTTGTTTGTTTGTATTTAGTTTAGATTTCATGAAGGTAGTGTAGGTTTATTGTTTTAATTTGATTTAAACAATGGAATTTTCCTACATACACATTTTGGCACGCCCGGTGGGACCACTAGCTTGATTAGTTTTAGTTTTTCATTGCTAAAATTGTGTTTTTTAAGAAGTTGTGGATACAGGTGTGCTTCTAGTTAATTTCATGTCATAGTTATAGAGCTGTACGTCAACTTTGGTATTTCTATGTCACCTCTGGTATCATAGAAAATTGCAGTTGGTGGATTTCAGAATGCATTTACAACACAGTGCATTGCCTATGGCTTATCAGATCACCTTTGTAAAGTTTTGAGTAGTTTTAAGTTGCAGGCGTACAACAGTAAGTCGCAGTTGCAAAGGGCTGTGTCACCTGTGGTAACTTTCTAATCGCATTTGGATATTTTCATACGCCTCTGGTATTGCATGTTCAAATTTAGGGTTCTTGGAAACTAATGATTGTTTATGCAGTTTGTCTTATCGATTGTCGAAGAATGGAGGTTTCAAACTACTAATGTATTGTCTACAGGAACGATCGGTCAAAGAAAACACCTTTTTTTGCACTAAATTAGGCACATTTCAATTTGGTGTTTAAAATGAATCCTTTATTCTCTATGTTTGTTTCTTTTCCACTATTTGCCTATTGAGATTGTGTGTAACCCGATTTAACAACATTAGTATCCTCTCCCCCTGCCTATCCAATAGATCTAGGGTGTAAGAGAAATCATTGTTATCTCTAGAGGGTCTGCCTTCCCATTGTGAGAAGGGGTGTGACCCAAGCGGAAACAGGCTAAACCCAAGCCCTTCCAAGCTGCTATAAAAATAATCTGTTTGTGACGAAAGGCACAAACAACAGGTGCAGTTATGTCATACCGATGAATGTTTCCCCTAAAACCCTATAGAGCATAACCTCTACATGCTAGGAAGCCTCCTTATCAGAGTGAATCACCACATGTATAGCCACCTAAACAGAAGCCCTTACTACAAATCGTGTTTAGCAAAGAGAGCAAAGAGAGCAAAGTATCTTAACATCTATGTGTCTTGAGGACTTGGAACTTGGTGTGCCTGAGAAGTGAATGCACTATAAGGGGGAACCTGTGCCACCAAGTTTCTGGAGCTATCCAATTTGAATAAGTATAGTTGGAGAAATCCAAGTGGGAACCTAACAGATATATTCGTGGCTAACCTAGGTTGTAAATGTTTGAGAATGGACTGAGCATGAGTGTCTTCTATCTTGCTTCTCTTGTCAATTAATCAAAAAACTGCCAAAAACACAACTTTTTCCACAGAAAGTTACTTTTGGACCATGTCAAGTCGCAGTTGAACTATAGTAAGTCACCTTTGAGAAAACTTGAATTATCTTTGATCAATGTCTTTTTAACCTATCCTATCACAAAAAGTCACCTTTGAACCATGTCGATTCCCAATTGAACCATAGTGAATCGCCTTTGAACAATAGTGGGTCGCCTTTGGTCAATGTCTTATTACTTCAAACTATCACATAGAAAATTGCTTTTGAGCTATCATAAATCACCTTTGAGTTATCGTAGATCACCTTTGAGCATCAGTGAATCACCTCTGGTAATTTGCAGTCTGTTATCCAGTTTGTTATCTTTTCCATCAATCTGAGCATCAAATCTAAGTATCTGCAATCAATCTATTACCCTGGTTAGCTGTTCTTCAGCAATCTTATCATCGAAGATCATCATTTAAACCATTTGGCTTATTCATCATCTCTAAGGTTCTCAATCCCTAAATCATCTTATCAATCTGTCAATCCATCAGCTGATCAAACCCAATCTCTTTAATCTAACTAAAGCCAATATCAATCAATCAAACATCTTTCAAACAAATCATCTCGATCCAATGTCGGTGACTAGAAATCAATACAAGAAAGCCATGGAATCCAATCTTAGAGAATTTGAGTCCACTCCTCTCAAAGATGCCTCTCAATTTACAACAGGAATGGACCCTCATGTGTTTCTATCTAAAGGTTATACCCTTGTCTCATCTTCATCAAACCCAGTACAACAACATCATTTTGAGCCCTCATATTCTGTGTTGATGCCACAATCTCCATATGACCATAGTGATTTATCAGATGATCAAGAGGATCTTCAAGATCCCAAAGCCTTGTGACATGCCAATAAAATCATAAAAGCCAACCAAGAACAAATTATCCTACAATTAATCCAAGCTGGAGTTAAACTACCAAGTGACTTTGATATGTCCACAATTTGTAAAGAAGAACCTACTAATGTTGCTATTGAAAACCATGTGGCTATTGACAGTATGTCCACTAAGTCCACCATACCTTCGACACCATCTATGCCTAACCAAAACACTCATACACCTCAAACATTAGCTACACCCATGAGACCAAATCAACTTAATGTCACTACATCTATAGAACCTTTACTCATACTATCTTATGTTCTTAATCTAGGGATCTCTAGCCTGAATGTGCCTCCTTTTCATGTGTTGGCTTCCATTCTCTCTGCCTCCATGAATACCATACCCACACAAGTTACCCAAGCATTTCTAATTTCCAATCCTACTGTGTCATATGTTGGCTCATCATCCACTCAATAAATTCAAACATCCCATATTGCATCCAATCATGCCATAACTCTCATTGATAAACCTACGGCATCAAATACTCATTCCAACACATCATACATTGATCAACTTCTCCCTCTTGGATCACAACCCTCTAACACTCAGATGTCTCATGTGACTCCACGAACCGTCTCCCAACCTCCATTAATTTCTACTCAAACCATATCCTATACCATTCCTCTATATGGCTCACATGCAACACAGACACATAATATCAATCCTTCACCAGGATCATATGTACCTCTGCCACTCGATACCCAACCTTAGAAAACTTTCAACCTAGGGTAGCACATTATTAGCCAAGTTCAAGTCACACCTATTTCACCATATGATCTATCACAACAACATCCTTCTAGTCAACATTTGATATATCAAATCCCATCACCTAGTCATCAAAATCTCGTACAATAGCAACAAGGACCTACATCTAATATGTTACACAAGTGGTCAACCTTTCACTCCCCATGACCAAACAAAGAGAAACCAACTACGAAGACAAATTTACTCCCTTGGGAGAACCAATTGAGGTCATTCTTAGAAAACTAGTGCAATCAGGAAATATTGCCTTGCCTGAAGCCAAACCAAACAATGAGCCACAATTTAAACCCAATTGGTACAAGGATGATGAATACTATGAGTAGCATAGGGTCAACGGGCATAGCACTTCTATCTATATGAAATTGAAACACATAATTCAAAACCACAATGATCAAGGGCTTATTAGGGTCACATCAATGCAACTGATGAACAATTATGACCTTGATGCCTATAAAAATCCCCTCCCTTCACATGATAAAGCAAGTGCTTCCAACACGGGAAAGAATGTCAACTACACCTATGAGTCTACTATGTGTTTTATTGAGAAATAATGAATCACCACCATCACTATTCAAGGGAAACCTCTTGATTGCGTTGTCACTACCCATTGAAATTGTCTAACTATTCAAGGAGCTCCACCATCTACCACCCGTGGAATCCCACCTTCGATCATTTGACTAGATTCTAAGTACAACGTTATTGATCACCTTGGCAAAACCCCTGCTCACATATCCATATTTGAGCTATTGCATATATCTTCCGCACACAGAGCTATTCTAGATAAACCCTTAAGAGAATCATTCGTACCAAATGATATCGATACTACACAGTTCCAAGCTATGATGACAAGCATCTCATCCCCCCATCATTTAACTTTTTCTGATCAAGATCTCGTATCCTGTGACCCATCTCATCATGATGCCCTCAATATAGAGGTATTCATTGACTGACATTTTATTAAGTAGGTACTAGTGGATGGTAGAGTTGGTCTCAATAGTTGTTCTCTAATGTTAATAAAGCAATTAAGCTACTTTGAGGACCATATTGATATGACCAAAAGAATAACCATCAAGGCCTATGATGATGGAGAGTGGGATTTAGAAGGTATTATTACTCTGCCTATAAGGGTTGGTCCTATTACCACTGAACAAAATGGCACGTCCTAGATGTTGATCTTCCCTACACCATTATCCTTGGTTGTCCTTGGATCCATTCCTTAAAAGCAGTACTATCCATGTATCACCAATGTCTAAAGTTCCCATATGAGGGTGTGGAAATCACCATCTCCACCAATCCCAAACCCTTTGAATACTACCATGCATTCCAAGCCAGTTATCAAAACCCTAACCATGTCCCTATCAATGCTAAAGCCTATCCATCCACTTCATATGGTGATCCAGATGATCTTAACAAGCGCTCCACCAATAAATCCACCCCTAACATCCAAATCAAATATGAAGAAAAAGGACTTGTTGAGTATAGCCTAAAAGAATCTTGCTGTGTGGGCGCCATGCCCTTGTCACCCAAATCATATGGTAAGCTAGTTGTTTCAAAAGCTTCTTCCTCCAAAGCAACTGTCACCATGTCTCCAATAGTATTTGTGCAATCAAGATTACTCGATGATGAGGATGTCTCTGATGACATTTCTTCATGGATTTTCTATGATGAAAATGATCAAGTATCCTTAGAAGTAGAGCAATATAATAATGGGTTCTGAATCATCAAAAATATGGGCTACAAAGCAAAAGGGGGACTACGTCTATAGGAAGAAGGCCTCTTAGAGCTAATCATTGTGTCAAATAAGTATAATCGATAGGGTCTAGGGTACCGGAAGTAGGGTCTGCCTTCCTCAGATATCTAGTTCATCCTTGACGAAGTCACTGAGGCCTTTCCTATAGAAAGGGCCCCTAATCTAGATACCATCGAAGATTTTGCCTTTCATATCACTGAGCTCTTCTAAGAAACCTCTATTTTCATGATATCCTCTACTTCCCACAACCTTATGCTTATCTATCCCAACCTAATTGACTAGGAACAATAGGGGGCACCTCCCCTCGATACATTTAAAAATGACGAGGCTATTGCTAAATTCATGGGAACAAGGAAAAGCTTCCCTCTTGGAGACCATAAGTAGGATTTGCAATGGATCTTCCATTGTTGGCATACTTTGGTGGAAGTGTCGGATCTTCTAGTCACAAAAGTGAAATTAAGAAAATAAAAAATGAAAGGTCATTAGGTGGAAACCACAAGGCACCTCTTGACAAAGAAAAAGTAAAAATAAAGGATGTATCCAAGGGTGAAAACCTCTCTGAGGCACCCAAGGATGGAGGATCCAACCTTCCTGTAACTTCTACATATCAAGAAAGATCACCCTTATTGATCAAGAAATCTCAAGAAATCAATTTAGGCACTGCACAAGCTCCTAAAATCACATTCCTAGAAGCTTCTTTATCAAATATAGGAAAAGTCAGCTTTACTAAATTCTTCATAAAAAGAGATATCAACTTTCCCTACACCTATTCAAATATGCTGGGCTTAGCCCCTCCTTGGTAGTACATCATTTGGCTATCTCTCCGAATGCCAAACCAGTTTGACAAAAGATAAGAAAAATGCATCCACAAATAGCATTGTTAGTCAAAGCAGAATTCCAAAAACTTCTGGATGTAGGGTTTATTAAGACCATTGATTATCCTGAGTGGGTATGTAATCTAGTGCCCATTGCCAAACCTGATAGAAGAGTTTGTTGCCAAACATTGACACAATTGTAGACCTCACTGCAGGACATGAGATCCTTTCATTAATGGATGGATTCTCTGGATACAATTAGATCAGGATCGCAAAGGAAGATCAGTATAAAACTTCATTCATCTACCCATGGGGAACATATTGTTGGGTCATCATTCCTTTTAAACTTTAAAACACCAGAGTAACTTATCAACGGGCTATGACTCTTATTTTTCATGATCTTTTTTGAAAAATAATGGAAGAGTATGTCGATGACATCTTGGAAAAGTCCAAAACAAGAGAAGACCATCTCCAAGTCTTAGAACAAATCTTCGACAAGATTGAGAAGTACAAAGTTAGACTGAATCCAAAATAGTGTGTCTTCGGTGTAACTTATCAGAAGCTGCTAGGATACATAGTCTCCAGAAGAGGCACTGAAGTGGATCCTAATAAAGTGAAAGCCATAGTCAACATGCCTCCTCCATCTAATTTGAAACAACTGTGTGGTCTCCAAGATCGGTTACAATCCATTTGTTGATTCATAGTGCAGCTAGCAGATAAATGCCATCCTTTTCAACATTTGGTTGGGAAGGGGGAAACCTATAAGTGGGATGACAAATGTCAACAAGCCTTTGTTCAAATAAAAGAATATCTTCCAACTACTCCTATGCTTGTACCTCCTATTTGAGATCGACCTTTGCTTCTATATACTTCATCAAGCACTTGGTGCTCTCCTAGCTCAACATGATGATACGGGAAAAGAATAAACCATTTACTATATCAGCAAGACTCTTGTAGGTTATAAGCTCAACTACACAACAATGGAAAAAGCATGTTTGGCAGTGGTGTTTTCTTCTCAAAAGTTGTGACACTACATGTTGAATCAGACAACAAAGCTCATCTCCAAATTTGATCCATTGAAATATCTTCTTGCTAAAGTAGTCCTCACTGATAGGGTAACAAAATGGGTGATGATCCTTACTGAATTTGATATTGAATATGTCAACCGCAAAGCTATTAAAGGACAAGTCATTGCAGATCAACTTGCTGAAACTCCAATGACTGGCATCCATCCTTTTGATCTTGAGATTCCTGATGAAGAACTTTTCAATGTGACTCCTTCTGAAACCTGGCAACTATACTTTGCTAGCTCTTACACACAACATGGATCTAGGATGGGTATCCTATTCATCACCCCCTAGGGTGATTATATTCCAAAGTCCTACCATATTGCCTTTCCTTGCATAAATAACATAGCAGAATATAAGGCTCTGATCATTGGGTTGCACATGGTTGTCCAATGGGACATCAAAAAGTTACAAGTATTTAGAGACTTGCTATTTTTAATTAATCAAGTTCAAGAAGAGTACCGAACAAAAGATAAAAAGCTTCTTCCATAGAAACTGATGGTTGATGACTTTAAGAAATACTTCTCTCAAATCACATTTGAGAAAATTGCAAGAATCAACAACAAAGCAGCCGACGCCATGGCAACCATTGGTTCTCTCCTAGACATGCTTACTAACGCACAATAGTATGAATTCTTAGTGGAACAACTTTTAATTCTAACATTTGAAGTACCTCAATCAGAACTCATCTGTGAGTTTCATTACCCCACATCTCCTTGGTACGAAGATATCTATGAATACCTTGTTAATGGTACATTCCCTTTCCAATTTTCTAACTCCCAACATAAAACTTTCATCCTCCGCACCTCTCGCTACACTACCTTTAGAAAAACCCTTTACTGCAAGAGTCTCGATGGTATCTTACTTAAGTGTCTCAACTCAGAAGAGGCCAACATGACATGAGGATGTCTCTGAATCACATTCTGTCGGACCTAATCTTGTCAAGAAGCTTCTTAAAGCTAGCTATTATTTGCCTGCTATGGAGCGGGACATTCAATAATTCTCACAAAGATGCATGTAATATCAGATACATGGAGACTTGATACACACCCTAGCACATGAACTACAATTTCTCATAGCTCTTTGGCCATTTTCACAATGGGGACTCGACTTCATAGGAAAAATCCACCCATCCTCTTCAAAGGGCCATAAGTTCATAATCACTGCTATAGAGTATTTCACCAAATGGGTGGAAGCAATCCCGATGACATACATCACTAGGAAGCAGATCTCCAAGTTTATATTGCATTATATCATTTGTCAATATGGTATCCCTCAGACCATTGTAACTGATAATGGACATCCCTTCAAAAATTAGGAAGTTCGTGATTTGTGTCAAAAGTTTCATATCCAGCATAGACTTTACACGCCCTATTATCCTCAAAGCAACAACCAAGCCGAGGCATCTAATAAGACCATCATAAAAATCCTCAAGAAAAAGGTCAATGATGCTAGTCATGATTGGCACCTTTAATTGAATCCTGCCTTATTTCACCCTTTTCATAAACCATCCATCCATCCATAATCAGCCTGCTTGTATCATGGATTGGAACTTGTCAAAGTGGACATATCATTTGCATATATCACCTAGCTTCAACTGAGTCATTCCTCGCCATCATATCCCATGAGAAACTTTCCATCTGCCTATCTGCAATAAATTCTTCCCACACTGGGGGCACTTGCTTGTGCTTCGATGTCAGATGGACACTTTAAGGCATCATTGTCAATCATGTAAAAAGTCCTAAAAAAATCGATAAAAATTAGAAAAATTCCTGAAAAAATCCATAAAAGTTAGATAAAGTCCTAAAAAAATACCAAAAAATTTATAAAATGTCCTTAAAAAACTAAATATATATACAAAAACATCAAATAGCCAACAAAAAGTCCAAGCAATAAAATCAAACCATCAAATCACTTCTTCTAATCAATCACATTCATTCATATCAATCTGATCCAATCCAATCATCACTGCATCAAATCACATCAATCTTTTTCATCAATAATCAATGACCTCCATCTTTCATCATCCATAAAACAAGAACTACATATCATCTTCATCGTAAAATGCCTTGATCCCATTGATATAGTGTATGTACATAGTTTAGTGTATGAAGGAAATATCCAGATTCAGGCACAAGACGATACGACTCCTTTTTCTTCCATCTTTACTCTACTCATCTTTTCTCACCATTCATCTCATCTTCTTATATCATTCATCTCTCACATCATCAATAAAAACCTAGAACTACATATTCATCATGTCTCATCATCATCGTGTGGTGCATTGATCCCGTGGATACAGGTATGTAGGCAGTCTAGAATAAGAAGGAAGTATCTAGTACGCAAGCACCAATGATTCATTCTTCCATCCCCCTCTCATCTTCTCTATCTTCCACCTTCTTCTCTTTGAATAACTCAAGCAAAAAGAAATTGTGCATCTTTCGATAGCTCGAGTTCTTGTTCAAATCAGAGGTAAACAAAGTAATTTGTGCACATCTTAAGCCAATATTTTCTATGTCAATCTAACAACACATTTAACCTTCAAACATTATGTATCTTTCCTAACAACAAGGCCAACACTTACATCAATCACGGAGCAAACACGGGAAATAATGCATAAGCCAGTGTCATAACATAGAGGTACTCATCCAAGTCATAGGTTGGGTACTACTCAGGCCTACTAAGGTGCTAGATACTAGAGTGTAAATCAGATGGAGTGTCATCATGTGTGCTTGAAGGGATGGTACCACACAGAACCAACTACACCTCTCATACAGACAAGGAGACTCAATCATGCCCAAATCAATGCCCCGTAGATGGATACTCGACGCCCCGTAGATGGATTACTCGATGCCCCGCAGATGGATAGGCCTTCTCATTGCATTCTTACCCTTTACAAGCGCTCAAGGCAATGCACGAGGACAAATTATCTTATTAGTGTTTTTACCCCAATGTTTTTATCTAGTTATCACTTATTACTATAACTCTACTACTAGTTCCCCTGACAGACACTTGCAGGCCCTGTGCTCGTAGAGAGCCACTCCAAACGACCACTCTGATGCCTTTAGATCAGTTGTGTAATAACTCTAGTTACCCTAATTTGGTCACGATTCACAAAGGAGTGCATGGACATAAGAAAAAGCATGGAAAATGGTATTGCAAGGCTACTCATAGCCTAAAATTACATATTGTCAACCATATTTAACATAACAAAATAAAATGTTAAAAAGACTTACAAAATGGAAATCTTAATTTTCCCTTGTACATTATTTCCCTTAGATCCCTGTATGCGGGCAGATTTTCCTAATGGAAATTGTGTGAATAAAATTTCAATGCACAAACACAGATCGCTACAACTACAGTATTTTAGTGCCATAATATTCTTAACTCAAGTGATAGTTTCCACAAGGATGGTGATTCAGTAGAAAATGACCGTAATAATCAAAATAGAGGCCGCTAAGTTTTTGTTTAAGAAGAGTTGTAATGATAATCTCATGAGAGAGTCAATGTATAACATAAGGGTTCCATGAGACTGAGATCTCTTCAATCTCTAACATACATCCCAATTTTTATTTTTGTATGTCTACACTTATTATATTTACTATAACAAAATTGACCCTCTCCTATTTTTATCTTTTTACCAACAATTATAAATCCGAGACCCCTGTTTTTCTCTTTTTACCAACAATTATAAATCAGAGACCATATGACCTTTCTTTGAAAACCAATTTATCAACAAATAAGGACATCATTTTGGGTATGTTGGTCACTCTCCCCTCTCTCTCTCACTTCCAAACTTGCAATTTGATGTGTTTGCCTAGTAATGTCGTCCCTGTTTTCTATCCTCCCCAACTCGTGGTTTCTGCAAAAAAGCTAGTCCTTTTCTTTAAGTGATCCCCTCCTCCTTAATACCTGTCTCTTCTTTTCATCTACGTAGAAGATATTTCTTCCAACATTGACTTTCTCTACTCCCATACCTACGTTGCCCTCATAGAGATTTCGCTGCATTTATTGTTTTCCAACCTCCCCAAAAAGCCATCGTATATGGCACGGGAACAAAATTGAAATGAAATATCATAAAAAAATCTGACTTTCATAAAGCCCCCACATCCCACCAAAATGGGCGACCCCTAGGAAAAGTGTGTAACATCAAATGGTTGTGTTTGCATGAATAGGTTGCTGCTAGCAAAAAGGTGAAAAACTCCTTATTAACTTCAATCTCCCAAATAAGATTTAATTACGACAATAAGAGCTCACAAAAGGAAGAATAAAATCATTTAAAATGACATACAAGAGAGACATAAAGATGCCGATGAAACCACATCAACACCGACAACCAAAATATATAGTTACATAAGACTAGATGGTAATCCAGACATTACCGTATGGTAATCCGGACGTTACCGTTAGGTAACCGAATGACAAGATAACACAAAGGAATACAACACTGACAGGGTACGGTGGGCTAGGGTATATGCCTATGACACCATTGGGGACATATAGCCGAAGCAATATAAATCGTGTAAGTATGAAATCCAGCATAAACAATAATCATGTCAATAGCATAATAGTATAGAGATTGCACATCACTGGTGCCAATACAAAATAATGACAGGACGAATAATCCAATACAAAATACATAGTTATCTGAATCCATCAAAGCAAAATGCTAACACAATAATTATGTCAATAGCATAATAGTATAGAGATTGCACATCACTGGTGCCAATAGAAAATAATGACAAGACGAATAATCCAATTACATAGTTATCGGAGTCCATCAAACACAAGCAGAAGCAAAGTGCTAACACGGGGTTGTTACACAGACAAATAAATGATTTTAAAATAAAATAAAACAAATGCTATAACTAAAGTACTAAGAATGATTAAATATACATTAAATATATAATTAGCAATGGCATGTGAAAGGGTTATTAAAATCTATAGAATACTCCAATACAAATAATAATAATAATAATAAAATAAAATAAAACAAAATTCTTTTAGAAAGGAAGGCTTAAATCAATCAACTACTTAGGTAAGCAAAATTTTTATTAGTGGTAGTTTGAAATTTAATTAACATATTAATTGTTTTAATTTTTTTATTTTTATAACTATATTAAAATTCATATAAATATTTGACTAAATTTTAGTAATAGGTTATAAGATATCATTGTTATAAATGTATTTTGTAAAGAAAATAACTTAAGCTCCTAAAAATAGATCATTTACACATTATCATTTACCTACTTATTGTACACATCCACAAAAATATACTATGATTTTGAAAATTATACCTCTATATATGTGCAACCTAGTATAGGCATCTCTACAATTCTCTTCCAGAACCCTCTATGCTTCCCATCCCTCTCATCGACATTTGCACTAGTCCTCTGCTGTAGGTCGTTCCGCACTTACCCCAATGACTACCGAACTACCCGTCGTTAATACTACTAGTCGGCTGCCCCTCAAACTTATTGTAACGTGGCATTATTGTACATATCCCCAAAAATGTACTACGATTTTAAAGATTATACCTCTATATATATAGCCTTGTATAGGCATCTCTTCTATTATAAAAAATTGTATAGCTCCTATCTATCCTTATTGGAGTCTGACTGCTTTCAAGAGATGAAGAGAAATATGCAACCTTGTATATGTATCTCTTCTGTTATAAAAGAAAGTGTAGCTCCTATCTATCTTTAAAGAGGACATTGGAATCGGATTGCTTTGAAGAGATGAAGAGAAAAGGTTAAATATATACAATTAGCTTAGATCTGATAGAGATTGGAACTGAATGTTTTTATCTGAAGAGTTCCAGTTAAACATTATTATTTTGATTGCTTTGAAGAGATGAATAGAAAAGGTTAAATATATGCAATTAGCTTAGATCTAATAGGTATTAGAACTGAATGTTTTTGTCTGAAGAGTTCCAGTTAAACATTATTATTTTGATTTTTTAAGTATGGTTTCAATGGTGTGATTGGATTCTTTTATATGTAGTATTCCATTTGATTTAGTTTTAGATCTTTGAGAAATATCTGATTTGTATAATTCCATCAATTTTCTTGGATCTAAACCTAATGATTTTATTTTGCTAGCTTTATTGAATCTTTTGTTTTTATGTCAAAACTACAATTCTTTTTTTATTCATTACTAATTTTTCTTGTATTTTATTCTTCCTTTTTCATTTCTGCACATACTAATACATTATGCTTTCCTATTTTGACATACTAATATTAAATCATTGCTATTAGGGCATTGCATTATCTCATATATATTTTTTATTTATTATGGTCTTAATTTTCTTTATTAGATATTTCAAATATCATTTATATTTTTATTATTATTTCTATTTTCAGATATTTATAAGGGATTAGGCCAGATTTCAGATGTTAATGTCAACATGTTTTACAGTTAAAGATTGACCCATTTCACATATTGATGCATATGTACTTTAGAGTTTGCCTAATTTCATATATTGAAGATAATATTTATATTTTGCCTTAAAAATTTATTGCAATAGATGGTAATCAGTAAATAGTAATACTAATTTTTCAGATTTGAGTAACTGTTCAATAGAATTTCTATAGCACCTTATAGTAGTTAGTATTTTAGTTTTTTTGTTGGAGGGTTTTGAAACTTCTTTGGTTAAGAGTTAAGGACTAAGGGGTATTCACTCTGCCAAAGTTGCCTAGGGCATGATCCTGACATCATCCCTTATGATGTGAAGGCCCTGCCAAGAACCCGTTGACATTTCTACCCCTTTGAAACATGACTCCAAGGTTGAGACTCTTCTATTTTTCTTTCTTTCTTAGAACCACCAAATTTTAAAACCCTATACATTTACACATAAAAAAATTCTACATTTCTCACATCATGAGGCCTAAGCTCTGCTTTAGAGACAAAAAACAATACTAATAATTCAATTATAACACACTATTCACATACTCTTGTATTCTGATTTTGTTTTCTTTATATAATGAAATAATGATAATAGTGATGGAAATGTAAGATTTAATCTCAGTATTATACTAACAATCTGTATATACTGATATTATGGAGTTCTGATGTTAAATTCATATCTGTGCACTCCATTTGAAGAATACTACGGGAAGAGCTTGATGGATCCCACAAACATGCCCCCCATTTGTTCGGGCCGGAAAAATTCAGACTACCGATGAATTTTGAAGTGTGTTAATTCATATATTTTCTTTCGCGTTCATATATATAATAAAGGTCTAGTTTTAAGTAACATTATGTGGGACTCAATGCAGGAATAGATGGACAGAGAGATATGAAGTCCAATTTTGAGACAAAACTGGAGAGACTCAGAAATGCAAGGGTAAATTAGGTTAGTTTTATGAATTTATTCTGTAATTTTATGATTTGAACATCTTTCTTTTTACAGGCCAAAATGGGCTCTAGTACCCATCAAAATCCGGTATGTCCAGAAAGTTGTTTTTTTAGGTTCAATGCTTTGAAACAAAGTCTCTGAGATTTCTTTATGGTCTTCTTTTAAGGATGTCTAAGAATTTCATAACCAAGTGTTATGTATAGAAACAAGGTCTCAAATATATTATTTTTTATTGTCTTTATTTAAGGTTTGAAAGTTTTTTTTTTTTAAAAGTAGCTATTGAACAAATAGGTTTATTTTTGTTTGGATACTAATTAGAGTAATTAACTGCCTTATTGTGATCCCTGAAATTTGGATAATAACTGGATCCTACAGTATATCTCGGTAAGCAGATACTTCTATTGGTTTGTTATACATGTATTAAGTGATTGGAATTTATAGTAGTTGAACCATTTATTGATGTAATGCAGGCAGCTTTGATAATGAAGAGAAAGCGGCCAGAGCTTATGATCTGGCAGCTCTCAAGTATTGGGGTCCATCAGCTGCAACAAACTTTCCGGTATAACTTTATATAGAGTTTCCTAGCTATTCTAGAACTCGTTGTGTGTCTATCTTAGAAATGTTTGTTTTACAAATGCTTTTGCGATCATTCTATTTTCTGAGATTCTACTTCCTCTCTCATAAAATGCTTAGTTTGCTATTGTATAACATTTAGTTTTCCCCATATCAAATGCAGGTTAAAAATTATGAGAGAGAGTTCGAAGACATGAAAAAATGGTCAAGGCAAGAATATCTTCTTTTTATAAGGAGGTATTTGGGTTTCCTACCATATATACATCCATAGAGGTTACGCATATATGCATGGGGCTGTGTAGGTGGATAATGGTTTCAGTATCATAATTGTTTGTATTTTTTGGGGGAAGTAGGGGGTTCTGTTTATCATTCAATTTTGAATCAAAATTTATAATAGATCACAAACAAGGTATATCTTGACCTATGCCAGTATTTAATTCTTAATTAAAATTTATTGAATTTATAATTAGACACTCGTCTTAATTTTGCAGGGATAGTACTAGCTTTTCTAGTGAATCAGTCTACCGAGGAGTGACAAGGTTTTGATTTAATTTACTTAAATGAACTTATAGTCTTATCTTAAACATTAGTATGTAAAGGTGAAATTAATTTTTGTTTCACTGAGATAAGTTGATGGATAGAATAGCTAGCATTGAAATAATTGATGCTTCACGAGGAATTTGGAGCCCTATATTTACGAGTTTTTATTAGGAGTTTTTATTTATAGTTGCTGCGCTCATGCATTGTAAGGAAGAAAAAAAAGCAATTATATTTTTTAATGCCAAACTGCTGTTGTGTATCACTGAATTTTTTTGTAGATCCTCTTCTGTTGTCTTTAGAACCCTTGTAATCTCTATAAAGAGATGTCTTGCAACTATTGTCTAATCAGTAAAGTCAGAAGTAATATACAGCCAGTCCTACAGTCAATACAAAAACTGTAAATTTTCTGCCTATGTTACAGTTCTGGTGTGACGTTTAATTTTTTGTTGGCTGTTTACTTATGCTGTGTAATATTCATATTCAATACTATATGCTGTAAGTGGTATTTTTTCTGCTTATATACTTGTTTACACTTGGAGAGTGCTGTTTTAAAATCTTAAAACTTGACAGGAACAATAAATATGGAAGGTGGCAAGCTAGGATTGGGAGAGTTTCAGGGAAGAAGGATTTGTATCTCAGAACATTCGGTGAGTACACCTAGTATAATGTTTCCAATAAATGAAGTGCATTGAGCTATACATCGTTAAAAATGCATCCAATAATCAAACGATATTGAATGGCTAAGGATTCTCATTGAATTCACAGACACAGAGGAAGAGGCAGCTGAAGCTTATGACGTTGCCGCCATCAAATTCAAAGGAATTAATGTCCTTACAAAATTTGATATAAGAAGACATGATGTTGAAACTATTATGAGCAGCGCACTACCATAAGAGTGAGACAAAAGCTCACTAGTACTGCAGTACAAGATGGGGAAAGCAGTGAACGCGTTGCGAATGATGCAGAAGCAGCACAGACTGAGAATGATGCAAATGAAACTATCATCGCTAGTGGTAGCACAGAGAGTTCACTGCCAGACACAATCGACCGTTCTACTGCTGTTGCTACATCATCCAATGATGCTCATGAACAGCCTGTTATAGGTTCTCCATTAATGGTATCCAATCAGAAACTGTACTCTGCAACACACCCATTTATGCCAATAACCAACAAAAATGTTTTTCTATACAATCTCACGGGTTTGGAACGTACAGCCATCGCTGAGCATGGAATCTCCCATTACTAGTCCATGAGTAGGTGCCACAGCTTTTGAGATTCCATGCTCATCAATGGCTGAAGGTTCTAAACCCATCATATTGTAGAGAAAAATGTTGTTGTTGGTTGTTAGCATAAATAGGTGTGTTGTAGGGTGCAGTTTTTGATTGGTTACCATTAATGGAGAACCTATAACAGGTGGTTAATGAGCAGCGTCGTATGATGTAGCAGCAGCACTAGAATTGCCGACTGTGCCTTTCAGTGAACTTTCTGTGCTACGCCTACCACTAGCGACGATAGTTTCGTTTACACCATTCTCTGTCTGAGCTTCTTCTGCATCTCTCCGAAGCTTTGTAATGCGTTCAGAACATTCCACATCTTGTACTGCAATACTAGTGAGTTTTTGTTTCCCTCCTATGGGTAGTGTTCTGCTCATAATGGTTTTCACATCATTTTGCTTATGTCAAAGTTTGTAACCGCTTTAATTCCTTTGATTTTGACGCCGGCAATGTCATAAACTTCGGCTGCCTCTTCCTTTGTGTATGTGAATTCAATGAGAATCATTAGCCTTTTCATTTGGTTTGATTATTGGATGCATTTCTAATGATCTATAGCTCAATGCACTGGATTTATTGGAAATATTATACTACAAACTGGTAGTTGTGTACTCAGGGAATGTTCCCAGAACCCTCTTCCCTGGAATTCCCCCATATTGGATGTAATTAATTTCTCCCACCAAATCACAAGATCAGTCAAAAAGAACATTTATATCAAAAAGAACATTTATATCAGAAGCTTTTTTTATAGTCAATGTCAAAAATAACATTTAGTGTAGAACATTCCCACCCACCTGCAGACCAGCATTGAACATGTGTTTTGAATGTTGATTTTCAGAAAGTTCTCATTCCTCTATAAATAAATAGAGCTTTGATCACCAAGCAATTCATATTAGAGATGTTTGGTTAATTTATGTGTATTTTTCTTTGATATTAGGGATGTTTGGTTAATTTATGTGTATTTTTCTTTGATATTTTGTGTTTGTGCATATGTTGCACCTCCTACAATTGGTATCAGAGCTAGGGCATGTGAAGATCTAGGGTTAGGGCTTGCAAATTTAATCCTGTATGAAATTGGCCCCACTTGTGTTTGTTCAACTTTTGCAGATCAGTCTACCTCTCTAAAGGCGGAGGAATTGGAAATGAGGCGCAGGTGAAGTGTTCTCAGTGGCATGGTGATTTCTTTGTTTGGGCATGATACCAGCGAAGGCAAAGAAGCCGATGTTTTAAGAAACATATTCAGCCGCAGCTGTTTCTTTTGTTGGAGAACTTAATCTCAACCACCATTCTGTACTACTTATTGTAGCTCGTTACTCCTACCATGGTCTCACTCATATCTCCTTTTTGACTTTCTTCTTTCCCCTACCTCCGTCTTGTCTTGATTTACTTCTGCAGGGATGATGTTGTAGCAGCATGGCCTTCTTCTCCATCGTATGGAAAAAGGCAGTTTATTTCTGATCCATAATTAATGATTCCATAAAATGCAGTCAAGTCAAGATGATGTCGACACTATGGCCTTTGCAGATGAATCTAGCCACCTAATTTACTGTGGAAGTGATGCTAGCTACTGCAGGGTGTTCTGTGTGTATTTATCTCTCTATGTGTTCGTTGTTGTTTTTGTAAGGGCTGCTGAAGATATATAGTTATGCACATTTTCCTTTTTACTAAAATTCTTGAAGAAAGGCTTGACATTTTACAATCTGTTACATTGCCTGCAAGAGAATGCAACTATAAAATTATTCTTCATTTATATTCTCCTTGTATTGAAATGCAGATTGTGTGTTCTGCTCTATTTTTTTTTTCTGTTACTTATGAAGAGCAGTAGCTCTGTTTAACCAAAAATATATGTATTTTCTGTATGTAAAAACCAGTGTACTTTCAGGGTAGCTGTGTGTGTTTTATTCTCCTCTGCCTCTTCCCTTCATCTTTTTAAGTCACAGATTATTAAGAGGTTGTTGAAGACCAAAAAAAAAAAAAAATCACCCAGTTAAATTATTGTATCCACGAAGGTAGATACGCCGCTGATCTTATGTCACAGTGAAGAAAGCATAGATCTGTGAAGTGAGCCGTCAGCCGAATAAGGAGTTTCCAAAATTTGTAAAGTCAAGCTAAAATGTTAAAGTTAAAGCCGCTGAATCTACATAAGAGTTTATTTCAGCCGCCAGTCAAGGAGATTGTGGAGACACCAGCTTAAAAGAGATTGCTGAATAAAAGGTAAAATCGTGGAAGTTTGATTTGTTTGCAGCCGCGCACAGCCAAGGAGGACGCCGTTGAAGTTATTTCAAGTCCCAGATCTGAGGAATTTGCTGGAATAGAAAACAAAATAAGGGTTTGTAAAATGCAGTATATGAAGAAGGCCACCAAAAGTTAAAAGGCATCAAGGGTTCAAGATGTTGTAGCCGTAAAGGATTGACGAGACAAATAAATCAAAAACGGATTTGGAGGTGCTGTTGTTCAGAGTTTATTTGTCAAAATAGATTTACCTAAACTTCTCTGTTCAGGTAAATGTCTGATTATTCAACTCAACTCATCAACCTGTGAAACCAAAAAAGGAAGCCATTTGATCGCAAGAATTAAAAGAAGGTGATTGGACCGCAGTCCAAAAGCTACACGATCCAAAGATAGTGGGCTTGTAGAACTCAAAGTCACAGTTAGTTTCAAAGAAATTGAAGAAGGCAGATCGTAGAAAAGAAGTCGCCGAAATGGCAATATCGCTGTAGCAACAGTAAAGTGCAGCAGCACATCTTGACATGAAAGACATTAAGGAGAAAGTTTCAGAAATGAAGTTGTTGAAACATTTAAGGTCGAAATTAAGGGAGAGTGTTGGATGTAATTAATTTCTCCCACCAAATCACAAGATCAGTCAAGAACATTTATATATGAAGTTTTTTCTAGTCAATGTCAAAAATAACATTTCATGTAGAACCTTCCCACGACTGGGTGTTTTGAACATGTGTTTTGAAAGCAGACCTCTATAAATAGAGGCAACATGTAATAGTTTATTTATCAAATGATAGAAATTGATTTGATCACCATGTAATTCATATTAAGGATGTTTGGTTAATTTCTGTGTATCTTTATTTTTGATATTTTGTGTTTGTGCATATGTTGCACCTCCTACACCCCAATCCTTGCCTGCCACCTTCCATTATGATTGTGCCTGCCAAGTTATATCATCGGGATTGTAGAGCCACATCATGTCAATGCTGGCATTTCTATCCATCAACTTATCGCAGTGAAATATAAATTAATTTCACCTTTACATACTAATCTTTAAGGTAAGACTATAAGGTTGAATGATCCAAGTAAATTAAATCCAAACCTTGTCACTCCTCCTTAGAGTGATTTGCCCTAGAAAAGCAAGCACTACCCCTGCAAAATTAACACCTATTAAGGGCTGTATAAATATAAATTCAATAAAATCTTAATTAGGAACTAAACCTTTGTTTCAAAATTAACCTCTATGGATGCATTTATGGTAGGCAACCCAAATACCTCCTTATAAATTGAACATATTCTTGTCATGACATGTTTTTCATGTCTTTTAAATCTCTCTCATAATTTATAACCTATATTTGATATAGGAAAACCAAATGTTATACCATAGCATGCTAAGCATTTTATCAATTTTTATGAGAGAGGAAGTGGAATAGAATGATTACAAAAGAGATGTGTAAAACAAACATTTCTTAAGGCATATCTCCCTGTCAATCTATGCCTGCATTGGATCCCACATAGTGTTACTTAAAACTAGCCCTTTAATTCTCATATATTATATGAGAAAGAAAATATACGTATGAACACACTTATAAACCCCATGGTAAAATGAACTACTTCAGCCTAACCAAGTGAAGGACATTTTTGTGGGATCCATCTTCTGATAGTATTCTGCAATGAAGGGCACAAATATGAATTTCACATTAGAATCCATAGCTTAGTGACTGTCAATAATGGGTATATACAATTTGTAAATATGATATTGAGATTATATCTTGCATTTCCATCACTATTATCATTATTTTATTATAAAGTTAAGAAAACAAAATCAGAATACTAAAGCAGGTGAATAGCGTGGAAAAAAACTGAATTATTATTATACAGGTTATAAAAAGCACCAACAGTTTCTACTGCAGAACATCGCTTATGCCTCATGATGTGAGAAATGTTAAAAGATTTTTTTTTTGATGTGTAAGTTTACAGGGCCTTTAACTTTGATGGTTCCAAAAAAAAATATAAATACATAGAAGAGTCTCAACCTTGGAGTAATGTTTCAAAGGGGTTAAAATGTTAAAAAACAGAATGCTAAGGAAAATTAGACCATCTCATCTATTATAAGATATTATAAAAATTATGTTTGACAATTACCCAAATCTGAATAATCCGTATTGCTATTTAGTGATTACCATCTATTGCAATACATTTATTTGAATAAAATTATAAAATAATAATTAAGCGGCCGCTCCTTTTCCTTCAAGCCCGGATACTCACGCTGCTGGGAATGCTGATCCTCAGAAGGATGGCCTGGACAAAGTCCTGCAGGGCATGCGATCTGACGGCGACTCTTTTCGCATGGATAATAATAATTATGTTTGAACGGGGAGAAAAGCTTTGCCGACACCCTGCAGAATGCGGATAGGGTTTGCGAACCTGCTTTGCGCCCGCCTGCGCTTGCCAGAGGGTGCCAACTCGCGGGATTCACATCGACTGGGCCACGATCTTGTTTTAGATCCACTCAGGCCTTGGAGGTTAATGGAATCCAGGACTATGGTTGGCCTTGATAGGCGTAAAGAAGCCACTTATGCTGTTGTTGGGTGTGACAAAGATCGTCTCCCATTCCATCTGAAACACTCTGAGATCCTACCAGAGATTTGTGTTGAAGGTCCGGTCCATGATAGGGAGGAATTCCTCCAAGATCATGCCCTCATCTCCAGATTTGTTAAAATCTGGCCTAAGCTTTGCGACCTCTATACATGGATTACTACCCACACGAAAGACTTTCTGGAGGATGAGATCAGTATCTTCCCCTATGCCAGGGGTTTTTTCATCATTGAGTTCGAATCCTTTGAGGATAAGGAAAAGATTTTAAAAAATCGGTCGTGGGTGTTACAGGACAACTTCTTATGCATGAAGGCCTGGTATCCTTCTTTCGATCCTCACACAGAGACCTTCAGTTCTTCCTTTCTTTGGGTGCGACTACCATACCTTCCTATCCAGTTTTGGGCGCTGGATTGTTTACAGACCATTGGCAATGGCCTGGGCAAGTTTGTATGTGCTTCAGAAGAAACAATTAATTATACAAGTACCACCTGCGTTCGGATTTGTGTGGAGATGTATCTCTCCATGGGCCTCCCTGCGGAGGCTTTATTAAAAGTAGGCAAGAGACTATGGAGGCAACAAGTAAACTATAAAAAGATTGCCTTCAGCTGTAGGAGGTGCTTTTCAACAACGTATTTGACGTCCCATTGTCCTAAACCAAAAAGCTATGATTATGGAAACCATGCCTCTTGTAGCACTCCCACTTGGTGGATTGGTGTTGAACCTCACCATTACTCAATCTCTACTCAGACAGTGTCGAGCCCTTCTGCAGCCTCTGTGCTGGACTGTTCCAATTCCACCCCTCCCCCAAAGAATTCACAAGATCTGGGTTTCAAGGCTCCCCCTCGGAACCCTAACTGCACTAGGAAGAGTGGTCTCCAACCACATTGCTCCTTCGACTCCCTCCTCAGATACCCTTGAGATGGAAGGGACTGGACCCATGGATGCTGCTCATACTGGTCCAGATAGGACAAAAGATTTGAGGAGTATGTCCCCTTAACCGAGGTGGATCAAAACATTTCAGTCTCCTCCAAGACTGTGGATGGATGGACAGAGGTTAAGAGGAAGAAGTCTCCTTCAGGCAAGCACCTTATGCTGCTCAGATCCTCTGTGAAAGGGAGAAATAGTGGACATAATGCAAATATCCAAGTGCATGGGTCCTCTGAGATTGTAACAAAATTTCACCTTGGAATATCTTGAGTTAATTGAATGAGGTTTTTTTGACAGCACAACTTTGTGCTGCACCCCTTGTGGCAAGGGCATGCATTTAAAGGATTCAATTAACACCTTTAATTTTTAGAGCATGCACCTTAATTTTGGTTCATTATTCATTATATAGAAAGGGAGCTGTCCCCTCTGAGAGTGCTTACTAATAAAATAAAAAATAAAAAATCTATCAACATATTTTAATATCCTAAAAAACCATATCAACATATTTTGATATCCTAAAAAACCATATTATAGTATTATTTATAAGAGGTTTTTTCAGACAAAATATGAATAATTAGTATTACTATTTTGTGATTACCATCTATTGCAATGTATTTATTTGAATAAAATTATAAAATAATCAATCAACATATTTTGATACTAAAAAATCATATTATGGTATTACATATAAGAGTATTTTCAGACATAATTTAAATATTATCTTTAATATATCAAAATTAGATAATTGCTAAAATATATAAGCATCAATATGTGAAATGGGTCAATCTTTAATTTTTAAATGTAAAACATGTTGACATTAACATTTGAGATCTAGCCTAATCCCTCATCAATATCTGAAAATAAAATATCCAGTAAAGGAAATTAAGACCATGATAAATAAATAATATTTATGAGATAACACAATGCCTCAAGTGGGGAGATTCAATATTCCTATGTGAAAATAGGAAAACCATAATTTATGAATATGTCCAGACAATGAAAAAGGAAAGGATATAATATAAAGAAAAAATAATAATGAATTAAAATGGGGTTTAACATTTGACATAACAGGCAAAAGATTGAGTGAAGACACTAGGATAAAATCAATGAGTTTAGATCCAAGAAAATTGACGGAGTTATGCAAATCATATGGGTCAATCTTTATCTGAAATCTAACCCAGTCCATCATCAATATCTAAAAATAGAATATCTACTAAAGAAAATTAAGATCATGATAAATAAAAAAATATATATGAGATAATGCAATGCCCTCAGTGGTAGGATTTAATTTTAGTATGTGAAAATAGGAAAACCCTAATCTATGAATATGTGTCACAATGAAAAGCGGAAGGATAAAATACAAAGAAATAATGATAATGAAAAAAAATGGAGTTTAACATTTGACATAGCAAGCAAAAGATTTAGTGAAGCCAACAAGATAAAATCAAAAGTTTAGATCCAAGTAAATTGATAGATTTATGCAAATTAGATGGGTCAATCTTTAAATGTAAAACATGTGAACATTAACATTTGAAATCCATCCTAGTTCGTCATCAATATCTGAAAATAGAATATCTGTTAAAGAAAATTAAGACCATAATACATAAATAAATATGAGATAACACAATGCCCCCAGTGATAGGATTTAATATCAGTATGTGAAAATAGGAAAGTTCCCTAATCTATGAATATGTGCATACAATGAAAAAGGTAAGGATAAAATACAAAGAAATCCAGTAGGCTGAAATCAATAAATTGAGATCCCAGAAAATTGATGGAATTATACAAATCAGATAGTTCAAAGAGAGATCTAAAACTAAATATAGTGAAATACTAAGCATAAGAGAATCCAATCACCTAATTAAAACCATAGACTTTTTTTTAGGTTTGAAGATTTAGTACCTTTGAAAGTAATAATGTTTCACTGCAACTCTTCAGGAAAAATATTCAATTCCAATCCCTATCAGATCTAGGCTAATCTTCCTTATAGAAACACATGTTTATCTTTTCTCTACATCTAATAAAGCAATCAATATGCATCATCCTTTTAAGTATATATTAGGGTTACAATTTTTTAATTATGCGGAGAGGCGTTATATAGCTGCATTAAGGGAGAGGCATTATACACCGTATACATAAAAATGACCGACATATATATATATATATATATACACAAAGCTTTATACAGCCATATAAATTTAAAAAATAGACATCATTAAAAATGACCCACATATATTTAATTTCTTAAAAAAATATACTTATGATAATTTTTGGCTAACATATGTTTAATTTCATAAAATATAAAAAAATGGTTGACATATATTTAGTTTCTTAAATATTAAAACTATTTATTTTCATTCTAGGTCCAGAGATATCCTTCTTGAAGGCCTATTTTTAAATACTTTATTCTTAAATAAGTTATATTTGTGGTATATGAAAGTGTGGACAATGGATTGTATGGATCATATTGTGAAGGATGGATATTTGGCAGATTATAGGCCTGCTCTATTTGATACATATCATTTGTCTTAGTGGATTATAGGATTTCTATTTGATGCATGTCATTTGTCTTGGTGTTGCATATATTTGGGTGGAGTTATGGTTAACAGAGGTTGCGATAAAGGTAAGTAGGTTGTGTCACCATCTAGACATTGGAAGAAAAGGGTTTCTAGTGAGGAGGCTATCGTCATTTTCATTGTTCTCATTGATGAGGACATTGTGCCTTCAAATAATATTTTATAAATATATTTTGATATTAATTTCTATTATAACAAAGGATTGACTAAGAGAGTGCTAATATCAAAATCGAAGTAAATATATTATCAACAAAGCATGTACATATAAGTGAGGAGGTTGAGTCCACTCCAACACTCCACTGGTGGTGGTAGGTTGACTCAATCAACCTAGGACACCTATTGAATACAACTTAAGTAGGCTTACAACATGTATATTTTACCCATGTTCATGAAATGCAAGCAAGGTAATATTTACACTAACACCCCTCTTAAGCATAGCTTAGGTGGGCACAAAATAAAAATAGGTCCCAACAACTAGTCTTGATTAGGTACCCATGTACAATGTAATCTCTCATGAAGTGGAGAAAGGTAGAAATCCTATGGGAAAAACCTACCCTCCAAAAGGGAGAAAAGATGTATGAAAGTTATACAAGTGAAGAAGTACACTTCTTTCACCAAGTATAATAAATGTTCCCCCATAGGAGAGAAATTGATAGTAGGTCTATGAGACCCCCCATAATGTGGTATCAGAGCTTGTCTAAGCTCATCTGCTAGTTCATTTGGAGGAAAAGGCATATTATTTTTGGCTCAAGGTTGAACTATAGAATTATTTTGTGTAGTAGTAGAAGGTGGCCAAATTAAAGGATGAGGATAGGGAAATTAGATCTACAACCTTGTTTTGGAAGTACCGTGACTAACACCAGTTAAAACAACAAAATTCATGCTTTGATGGTTGAGAAAGCTCCCTTGTTTTTGTATTTATCATGGAAACCCCTGTTTGGAGGTGTAGAAAATCTCTACCCTTCGACTCATCCATGCCCTTGTGGGCCCTCGGCTCAGTCCTTGGTTTCTTGGCATGTTCTGCCTAGGCCGAGACTATGTGGCTCACCTTGCTTCACTCCAAGCACTAGCATTTAGCTTCTCCAAATTATTGAGCTTACTCCAAGTCGTAGATTATGGCTTCACATACCTTGCTCGGTAGCTTCGCATACCCTACTTGGAAGAAAGAGGCACATACCTTTCTTGGTAGAAAGAGGTGTTGAAAGGGAGGCAGAGTGTGAGTGAACAAGTGTTTCTAAGGGGCATGGAGAGATACCCTACAATCTTGGTTTCCCCTACACCTCACCTAGCTATCATTTCCCTATATCCTTTGCTTCCCTTGCCCTATTTTGGGGTTTCCTTTGCTTTGTTGAGGCTGCGAATGCTCATCTATAAGTTGCAAATACTCTATTGAGGGTGCACCAAGGTTTCGGCATTTTTACAAGAATTTTTTTATAGCATAACCTTTGATTGGTAACTCAAAATCGAGTGTTGATTTTTAAAAAAGTTAATTTTTTCACATTTCCCATCTATTAGACCTTGTTGTATTGTAAAACACATTAACTTATAAAGTGCCAAAATTGGGGGGATCACTTGATACTAAATTAGGGGGTGTATAGATTGTGTCAAGGGCACTTCCTTTGAGTCATGTCCAGAATACATCCATTGAGTCATGCCAAGACCACTTGATTCGTGTCCAGAACACTTCCACACTTCTTTATGCATTTTCAGTTACTTGGTATCAATCAATCTCTGAAGCCACCAAACATCAATAATTTTTATAGAGAAGCATCTCCAACAATGTGTTAGAACCTGCATTTTTGTACCTTTTATGACCGGGGTTTCATTTATGTTAGGCTTGTAAAACCCAAGAAAAACCCCTAAAAGCCTTAAACCTTAATACACTAGTTTTTATTTATTATACATTATAATCCTTCATTGACTGGTTGTTAGTAGTTCTTAGTGACTTAAGTTATAACTTAAGTATGATTTATCATCTAAGTCATCGGCCCCTTCACTAGGTTGTCGACAACATGCCTGTTTGAAAACAACTATCACATGTGCACCAAATATTTTTTAAGTTATGCTTTGTTGGCAGTCCATGTCGCTAGCTCTTCCTTTTCTTTGGAGTCTCTTCCTTCACAGAGCCTCATTTTGGTTCTTTGTGAGACTGCGAAGTGTCTTTGTTAGCTAATGTGTCATATCTATTCCACGGTAAAAGGTATTTCATGGAATCCCAGCTCTCCACTGGAGAACTTAAGCAGGCTCTGCGAGACAGTGAAGCTAGCATGGTGGTTCCAATGAATCAACAATGCTTCACGGGGATTCCTTCCTTCGATGAGGCTGATCAAAGACTTTAGCAAGATCGCAAAGAAGGTGATGTTAACTAATATGTCCACGGTGTCCATAGTAGCAGTGTGTTTTGCCGGAACAAATAACTTCATTGAGACTTGAAAGAACTGAAATTGACATAGAGAGGATACCACCGTGCCAAAAGGACTCCAAGTCATAAAAGGGTTTTTTGATCTTTGCTTGAGGAAATTCAAACTCTAATGAGAATTGTTGATTAAGTAAGATCTACACACAGTTTTAAAATTCAAGAACGACTATCTTCTTCTAACCACCCCTGTACACTGAACATTAATGGTGCCCTAAGTGGCTTAAAGCCAAATTTTGTAGTCATTTCGTATAATTGTGAATGTGAATTCGACTTTTGAGCTTTGCAACTACATCCAAGTGAAAAATTTTCAATTTCTTGCATCAAGCAAGGTGTTACTCAACCAACAAGAAGTCATAAGCCACCATTGAAACATGTAAGTGCCCTTCATCTTTTCAACTGTGCTAGGGTTCTTTTCTTGTGAATTGAGCATCTGTTTGATAATTATTAGCTGTTAGTGCCCTGGTCCATTTGAAAATTTGCATAAGAGATATTCAAGTAAGAACATAGTCATAGGGATATCTTGAGAAAACCTAGAAACCAGAAACTTAAAACCCTAGTGTAGGCAAAATGGCTAGTTCATCACAAAAAGCCATGAAAATGACAAGAAGGAAGAGGGATAGAGAGTTTAATGATGATATTCTTTCTCAATTTCCCAGATCCTTTAAAAGACCTTGCCACCAATACGGCACACGCATACAAACAGATAGGATCACTGATGTTCATGAAGCCTGCAGGGATGTTGTTTTCCCAATCCATGGGTATGTGTTGTTCAAGTACCATTTTAGGAAGTGCCTAAGGAAAATTCCAGTGAGAAACCCGATGAGGCTAGGGTTATCTAGGTTGGTGGTCCCAAATGTCTTCATCAATGTAGATCTAGTACAAGCACTAGCTAGAAGCTATGTCCTAGAGAAAAAAATCATCTACATGGACAATGGAGAGGAACTAATTAAACTAGACATGGCATATATCTGTGTGGAATTCATGTTAGACACCAACCTTCAAATTCCACTAGATATGGGAGCCCTACTTAGGGAATATCACATACTAAAGAGTGATTATAGTGTAAAGTGGCTCCCTGCTCACATGCCTAAGATCAATGACAAATTGTAGAGATTCTCAAGTTCTAGCAAGGAACCCTTCATTTATGACTTCTTTGAAGAGTACTTCAAGATGACATACTTTGTTGTGTGCCAGGTCCTGGGAATAGATGCTAGTGTCTTCATACCCATCAATGCTATGGTTTTGACTATTAAAATTCAAAGCTGTGACGATAATAGGTGATTTGACTATGCATCATTTTTGGAGGAGAAGATCAACAAGGCCCTTGGGGATGTGAAAAGGGATAATTCTAGAGTCCATTTCATGTGGCATTCTTTATTGTGTCACATCTTGTTAAACAAAGGAATTGCAGTGTGGAAGCCTCCACTAAGAATTAGGAGAGTGAACAACCCAGGCAGAGTACTACCAGTCCAAGAATGGACTTATATTTGGGATAGTCACTATCCCCAATCAAACTATCTTTTGTTTGAAGAATTCTTTTTCAAGGTAGTCTTCAAAGAACTTGGTTACTCATCACAATGGAGATTATCTAAGAGAGTTCATAAGTTCTTGAGGCCAAAGGACATGTGCCCTAATTTGGGCATTGGTTGAATAATTGGGGTAATTTTGGTACATCTTTTCAAATGTTACCATTATCAGAGTGTATGGATTTGGATGTGTGCCTTATCTTTTTCCAAGATTAGTACCTAATAGAGTTGCCATTCTTTGAGATCATGTGGCACAGGCAGATGAATGAGTCTGATAAAATTCAATTCATGAACTACAAGAAAGCCTCCTTCCTTCCAGGAACCATTTCCTTTTCTAACTTTCAAGTCACATCAAAAGAAGGATTGGTGTTGCTAGCCACAAAGTTGGACCATTAAAAGTTACCAAAGAGTGCATCAAGGAGGTGTGATCTGGAGGGATTTATCAATAAAGCCAGGTTAGATAATGATTTTGTAGCCTATGAGCATGAATTTTACCCTCTAGAGGATGTAATGAGAAACTGTGCTATCAAAAAGTAAGGTGAGAGAAGAATGGAATAATGGGACATGATCTAGAAAGCAGAGAAAATAAGACATGAAGCTAATCATTCATATAAAGGATCTCTCATTGAAATTGAAGACCTTGTTGAAAGAGTTAGGGTTATGCTACAAAATGCAGATAAATTATTCTCTAACCTACCTGTGGTACCAAAGAAAATACATTTCCCTCTAGAATCAGTTCCTTCTTCATCAAGACAGACATCAAGCTCTGAAATTCCTAGAGCTGTCACTCCACTACACCAAGTCTCTCCACAACCTTCCCATACTCCAAGTTTTTAAGTGGATGAGGGAGAGACTCGAGGCTCACCATATGTGATGGAGATAATGCAACATCCTATGATTGAAGTAGGAGAGCCTCCTCAAGAGAGGATGATTATCAGTTTTGAGGCTACAAATGAAATGTTTGATGATGTTGGAACAATAGCAAGAAGCAAATTCATGGATGATAATTCCTGTATTCATTCTAAGGAGTTCAAAGATTTTGTTCTAAGAATAAATGGGAAAGAAATACTTAAGCAAGTGAGGGAGATAACTCTTGAGAGTAAGAAAAAAGTTATAGAAAACTTTTGGAAGAAGGTGCATGAAGAAATGGCTGGGATGACCTCACAAAAGGGAAGAGAAATCCTCAAAAATAGTGGCTTCATGTTATTACCAGGGTGGGATATATCATCTTCCATTGCATTTGATACAATAAGAAAGCATGAAGGCATTGACTTGAATATAACATAGGAGGATGAAAATTAGGTGTACTTTGGATCTACCTTTGATCCAGACACAAATGGCTTAGTTGGGTGAAAGCACAAAGCCGTGTCACACTTTTATAAAGGAATCAGCCAACACAAGCAAAAAGTTTCAACTTCGACCTCATAAAAGTGGCATTTATGTTTTGAATTTCAAACTGATGTAAACTAATGAAATGTAGATCTCTTGATAAATTTTATGCTTGTAATTTTTCAAAAATTTAAAAACATTATTTTGACAATTTTTTATAATTTTAAGAGCAAATTTTGAATTGCTTAAATTTTCAGGAGAAAGTGACTTTGAGTCCATGTCACAAAAAAAAGGATCAAACAATCTTATTTTTCCCTAATTTTTTTTTCCAAATAGATGAGTTCAATATCTAGTGCATGGAGAAAATAAATTAGTTTTCAATCTATATTTTCTTCGTAATATCGTTTTAAAGTAAAACTTTACAGAATCTGATAGTTTTCATTCCACGTCAACTTTTGTATAATTTTTTTTTATCATTTTCACAAAACCAATTATACCCTTTTGGAGATGACTCTTTCCTCTAGTGCACCATATAATTTTGAAAATAATTGGACATGTTTTGATATATTTTTAATTTCTAATCAATGTCATCTCCAATTTTAACAACCTACTTGCAATAATTAAAAATATATATATATATATTAAAACTAATGAAAATCTTTTAAAAAAAATCATATTAGGATTCTAGACTCAGAGCTCTACAAAAGGGTATTTTTTTATTTTTGAAATAATCTATTTTGATTGAAGAAATATTCAGTTTAAGTTGAGAATTTCAGAAAACCCTAGAAAATGAGGAGGTGGTTGCCAAGTGGGATGCCACATAGACAGTTTCGTGCGAGTCTAACTCGCTCAAGTTTGACTCACTCGGATCAAAGTCGGGTGAGATCGAGTCACCCGAAATCATATAATTTTGGCAACCACCACTGGTTGGCATTTTTTTTGTTGTTTCAAAAAAAAAAACTTAATTATATATATATATATATATATAGCTTTATTTTTTGTGTTTTTTCTCAATTCAAGCATTAAGGAGAAAATAGAAGAAGTAGATTTTTTCACAATAGAGGCAAAAAATTATTTTTAAAATTTTTTTCAATTCAAGCATTTGGAGAAACCACACAAAAGTAGTTTTTTGGCAAGAGAGGCTACAAATTTTTAGGTAAGTAACATGATTCCCAACTTATTTACTCATTTTATATGTAGAAATTGAACTTCATGAGTTATTTATTATGATGTATATGTGTGTAGGTGAATTAAAACAAGCAATTTTTGATGGGGGATAAAAGAACTAGATCAAGGTTGTATGACTAGAAAAGAGATGAAAAAACCTAGGAACATCTAGTCAAGAACAACCCATTGAAATTATTGATGAACAAGTTGAAGGGCGTGTTAATGAACAAGTACAAGATGAAATTGGCAGTAGTGATAGAATTTTTTTGCATGGAATGAAAAATCTTATGGAGATGGATCAGGATGCTCTTTTAAAAAACATTTCACCTGAACATATGTTACCTAAAAGCACAATAAAATTGCACTCTAAAAGAATTTGGGATGAATTTTTTGAAAATAAATCTTTAATTGGAAGAACACAATTATGTGCAAAGTTATTTGGGTGAAAAGAAATGACCCCTGTTTTGGAGTTGTTAGGAGTTGATAACAAGAAAAAATCTTCAAATTTAGTAAATCAGACAGTAATTGAAAACTTGCAAATGGCATTGGATTGTATTCAAACCAAGAGTTGAAGTTCTAATTTAAGTGTTGCACATAGAGCATTGATGACTGTAATTTATAGTAAGAAATTTTCAAATAGAATACAAGTTAAAGCAATTGCCCAATTTGTAAATGTATCTAGGAGAACTATTCAAAAATATATCAAGAAGAGAAACAGATTAGATGAAAACATTGAAAATAATTGGGTAAATATTTGTCAAGTCCCTCGGAGAGATAGAATTTCAGAAGATGTAAAACAAAATGTAATTGGATATTGGATCGAGCACTCCCATGTTTCTTCCAATAGAAGGGACACTATACAAATAAAAGATGAAGATGGTAAAAAAATGTCTCATCTAAAGCATTTTATAGATACAACACAAAGTAAATTTTTTTAAGCATTCAAGCAAGAATTTTCACAGGTGAAGATTTCTCAAATGATGTTTGAGAATTTATGACCATGTTTTGTACGTATAAATAAAGTACTTGAAACTTGTTGCTGTCGAAATCATGTTGAATTTCATCTACACCTACAGTCATATCAAAAACTTATGGCAATAGTTAATCCAAATGTAGCCATCCCTAGAAGTACAACACAATTTGTGAAGTCTATCTTATGTGAAAAATTAGAAGATTCAGATGAATTCAATGTATAGTGTATAGGAAATATATGTGTAGATTGTGAAAATTTGATGAAATTTTTACCATTTGAGAATATTGATAATTCAATGTCATTTGTTTGGAAGAGATTTGAATATGAGAAATACGCAACAAAGTCAGGAGCTGAATCCAAAAAAAATATTTTGAGAGAGAGTGAATTGCCTTGTAATGAGTTTATGAACAAATTTCATAACATTGTATACCCACATATCCGACATTGTCATGGTACAAGATGGCAGTCTAAGCAATTTTGTGACTCAAAGAATTGTTTTCCACTGGGTTGTATTCTCTCTATTGTAGATTTTTTTGAAAATTATACATTTATTCCTCAAACTGAGATTCAAAGTCAATATTATCATTCAGAGCAAGTCACTATCTTTGTACAAGTTTGCTATAGACATGCTAAGTTATTTGTAGATGAGGTAGAGAGTACTGAAGATGAACAAATTATCATCAAGGAGGTTGACTTTTATATCAGTGATGATACGGCTCATGATAGAAGCTATGTAGCACATTGCTTTCGAATGTTTTTTGAAGATTTGAGACAACATGCCATTACTGCATTACAACACTGGATTTGGTCTTATGGATGTGCTGGTAACTATTGATTTTATTATTATTTTCTAATTTTTAATTTTTAATTTAAAAATTTATAAAATTTTAAGACTTGAATTTTTGACTAATTTTTGGTTTTGAAATCGTTGTTTATATATAACTATTTATATAGGACAATTTAAGTCTACAAAAGCATTTAATTAGTTAACGCAATAACATACTATATTTGGCATAAAGTTTTTGTGGAATTTTTTTGAGAGTTGACATGGAAAAGGAGAACATGATGCAGCAAGAGCATGTGTAAAGCGTGCACTTCACCAATATCAACTTGCAGTTAATGTACTAGATACGAAATTTACAAAATTTAAAATTGTTGAATTCTTCTACAATGATTTATGTAATTGATCTACATGTATTGTAGTAGTTGGATGTACATGTGAAATTTTTTAAATTCTTACATCTTAACTGGGCACTTCACCAACATGAAATTGTAGGTAACATCATACCAAATGCATATCAAATTGTTGAATGGTGCAAAAGCCATTTTGGTGCCCATGACTCAATATACAACAAATGCTATTTTTGGGAAGTTAAAGGTATGTTAATAGAATTTATGTTATTTGAAAACTTTAATGTTTAAATTTAAGTACACATGTGATTTAATTGAATTTTAGTTTTAATTGAGATGTTCAAGAATTTGTTCATACGTGTAGATATTGATCGATTGAATCCATATAATTGTCAAGCAATTAATGGTGTTAGAAGTTTGCATCAAGTCATGACTATAGGACATAGCAAGCCTCTTGCTATTCAAGTGAGAGAAAAATTATGTTTTTGTGTTGATGGCATTGAGAACAATGTCCAAATGTAAGGGATGGATATGTTTCACAATGGGAAATGAAACAAATAGTATCAATGCCTAATTTTGAAGATAGTGACATTGTAGATGTATATAATCCTATATATTCAGTTGATTATGAACGTGTGCCAGATTTAATTGTTATAGGTAAGTTACAGAATTGATTCATATTCTAGATTTTAATAAAGTTTTGAACATTTATTTTACATTGTTCAACTCAAATGTACAAAAATGTTTACTTGTGGTGTGTACAGGAGATATTTTTCCATGGTTGCAGATCATGACAATATAGAAGGTGTAGATTACTATCTACTAAGATGCACACAAGGAAAATCAAAATTGTTAGAATTAAGTTATAGTATAGTCACTTAGTTATAGTTATAGTAACAAGATTAAGTTTGGAAACGTTACAAAAAAGAGGACGTGGCCAACAAAAGTGGAGGTTGTCTATTGAAGATCACAGAAAAGTTTTAGAGATAATAAAAGATAGAGAAGATCCATATTATATGTATCAAGAGCTCTAACTACTTTATTGAAGAGTAAGTTGAACCAATAGATACATGGTATGAAGGTATATGCACTTGAATTATCTATTGATATATTGATTTATTTTAAAATGTATATGATTCTTAATAGTTCTTTCCTTTCAAATTTTAATTTCAATGGTTCTTAGTTCAAATTTTATTATAATCAAACATGATCAAGCTACAAACGAGTTATAAATTTATTTATACAGATTTTTGTTTTCACAATTATGTAGGTGTATGCCTATAAGGATTTCAAGTTATAAAATTTAACTTCATGTTGTGCAGGTATGATCTCTAAACTATATATAGATAGTATTAGATGTCTTAGGTGTCTAGAGGTGTCTTAGGTATTATAGTTTCTTAGGTGTTTTAGGTCTTAGGTGTCTAGGTATCTTAAATGTGTCTTAAATATGTCTTCTAGACCTATCTTAGGTCTTACATGTCTTAGATAGATGTCTTTAGTGTCTTAAAGGTAGATTAGGCATCTTAGACCTTTCTTAGGTGTTTTAGGTGTCTTAGGTGTCTAGGTGTCTTAAATGTGTCAAGTAGATATGTCAAGTAAGTGTCTTAAAGGTCTTAGGTGTCTTACTGTATATGTCTTAAGTTTCTTAGGTGTCTTAGATATGTCTTAATTCTTAGGTGTTTTAGAGGTGTATAGGTGTCTTATAGGTCTTAGGTTTCTTAGGTGTTTTAAGACTTAGGGGTCTAGGTGTCTTCAAGGTGTCTTAGAGGTGTAAAGGTCTTAGGTGTCTTAATGTAAGTCTTAAGTGTCTTAAAGGTGTCTTCTAGGTCTTTGTAATGTCCCTTACCTGACTTGTCCTAGAATTCGCTTGTGAATTAGGTTTTAGGGTTTCTTCTCTTTTAATGGGGTAACCTTGGTTGAATAGATCACACATTCTTTTGAATTAGTACTTGTAGCATCATGTATATTTAAGTCCATATTGCTACATGTTAGTTTTAATATCTAGTATTCATCAGTCAACATAAACACACTTGCATTTTGAAACACATAGGTAAAATAAAACATTCATCATGCCAGGGGAGGGAAATATAGAAGCTCTTAGTAGCCTAAGGCCTACCATAGTCCTATTGCCCAAACCCTTGACAAGGGCCTATGGGGGCTGGTCCTTTTGCCCAATCCCTCGTCCGGGCCTATGGGGGCATATTCCAATGTGGGACCTCCATCCCTCCATGGTCCAAACCCTTGACTCAGGCCTACTGGAGCATAATGCCCAACCTTTGTCTCAGGCCTATGGGACGGAACCTTAGATGAGGTTTATAGGCAATCTACTAAGGTTCATGCATTCTCCCTTCCTAGTTGAATCACAAACACAATACATGTAGTTTCCACACACATTTCCAAAACATACAATTTGTCTTTATTATTATGAATGGTGTTATACAATAATATATGATACAACATGAAATATATTTTTGATGTCTCCATGCCTATTCTTCAATATTTATATATTATAGTATTTGTTGTAATATTAATAATATCTTTATATTATGTTAATATATATGTTATTAATAGTAATATATATATATTTGATTGCTTGCTAGCCCTTGAATTCTATTGTTATTTTATTATATTAACATAACTATATAATATATTACTTATTCATTATCATTATAATATTACTATTATAAATATATAGATATCATTTTATTATTATTATTATATATATTATAATATTATTTATTATATTTATAATATTACATCCTTTATCTACTATATATATAAATAATTATTTATTTATTTTTACTAGAACCATTCCTCCCATATGGGGCTGATGTACATATATCTGTATATTAATATGTAATTATCGGATACTTAATATGTAATTATCAGATACTCTTTTATATTTTTTTGTATTTTTTTATGATCCTTTCCTTCTATCTCACAACCTTTATTTATTTCACTTTCAAGAGATATGTTCCAAGAGGCACGTCTCTTATTATGCTTGGTGGTAAAAGACATACTTACCTCTTATAATTTTTATTACTATATATTAATTCCATTTTGTAGTAAAACTAGTTCTAACCATACGTAACTCCCTATCATAAGAGGATAGGTTAAAAGATGTTTATTTATATTATTTGTATTTATATTATATCATTATATTATTTATTTTATATTATTTATATTATATCATTTATATCATAATAAATGATATATGATTTATATTATATTATTTGTGTTATTTATACATATAATAGTAATGTATTTTGTTAATTGTTTTAAATAAATATTATTTAAATATATTAAATATATTCCATTTATAATATTATTCATATATTTAATTTGAATAAATAATACATAATGGATTCAATTATAAATTATTAATATAGGGACATGACAGTCTTAGTTGTGTCCTAGGTCTTAGGTTTTAGGTGTTTTAGGTCTTAGGTGAGGCCACTGATATTTACAGAGGCAACATGATTGAATGTGAAGATATCTTGAATTGTGAGCTTGAGGGCATTACTTACACCACCAAGGTATGTATGTGGCTGTATGCACATTCATTACTTCTTTTTCTTGTTCCTTATTATTTTCCTTAAATGACTTTGTTTTACATTTTTTGACTTTTCTTTTCTTAGACTTTAAATTTAACTATGGGATTGTTTAGGGCTTATGTAATTATGCACCTTCCAAAAATTTTACATAGAAATAATATAAGCCCTCGGTCATATCCGTTAAAACCCTAGCAAAATAAAACAAAACAAAGAACCCAATTTCAAGCCAGGTGAAAGAAATAATGTGAGGGGTTGTGAAGAAAAGAAGGCCATAACAAAGAAAATTTTGAAGGAACCTCAATTAGTACATTTATCGAGGGTTTGAGATTTCATGAGGTTGGAAAAAGATGAGCAGAAGTTTGGGGATTCTAATGAAGCTACTGCACAAAGTAGCAGGTCACGTTGCGATGGTGGGACTAAAGAGTGGTGAGCTTTACAGAGGCAACATGATTGAATGCGAAGATAACTAGAATTGGCAGCTTGAGGGTATTACTTACACTGCCAAGGTATGTATGCAGATGTATGCACATTCATTACTTTTTTTTTTCTTGTTCCTTATTCTTTGCCTTAAATGACTTTGTTTTACCCATTTGCCTTTTCTTTTACCCATTAGTAATATTTATACTGCGAGTGGTTGTCAAATGTAAGATTTGATCAAGTGGTTGAAGTCTAGGTGAGCAAAATTTTGACAACAACTTTGTATTTTTTTCATAGGAATAATATCTTCACCCTTCTGCTTAGATGCCATCACCCAATGATTTGTACATTTAAGCATGTAACATGGGGACTTGGACACTAGTCGCTGTTATGAAAAGCCCCACTGATTTGCACTTCACAGCCCCACTGATTTGCACTTCAGCTCATGCCGTTGTCAAACAATGACAACCCTATTAGAAGCTTTCTTTTGGCTTATATAATTAGTTATTTGTTTATTTCTTTTGGATTTCATTTGAAAATGTAGTGTATATTATCAGAGATAGTGTCACCTCTTGCCATGATATAGTCACTTCATGTTCTGGATATTCTTTGCACATTTTTCATAGATAATGCAAGGTTTATTATTGATTCTTCCATCTGTTGGACATAAAAAAAATTGTGATTTAGTGCTTTTTCTAGTGTTCTTTTCCATGGAAATTATGTTGTGGCTTTTAAGTCATAGGCCAAGTTGGGTGTTCCCACTAGGTGGTAAATTAATTGGTGGGCTAGTCCTCCCATCAAGGACATCATCTGTATTTCTACTGTATGGCAATAAATTTGACCATTATTTCTAGGGCAATTGGTTGGTTGTACAACTTACTCCTTCCTACCAATCTATGTATCTATATAAGATAATACACACATTAAAATTTCTTGTTATACCACATCATGGTATGATAGTGTAGTGACCCAAGAAGTCTTTCTGTATCATTGTTTTTGCCATCTTTTCTAAAATTTGGAAAAGATATCACGTGACAAGATAGGCCCACAAGTATAAGCAAAACAAAACAATAAACCCAATTTCAACCCAGGCGAAAGAAATAACATGAGGGATTGTGAAGAAAAGAAGGCCATAAGTAAGAAAATTTTGAAGGAACCTCAATCAGTATATTAGGGTTTATTGAGGGTTTTCAAAACTTAACAAACCTACATTAGATAGATCTATCTAGTTCATAATTTACATGTTCAAAGTTGCTATGCTTATGAGTTCTCTTCTAAGAGTTCTTTTGTATTTTGGATTTTAACATGATTGTTATTTTAATTGAAGTTTAGGTAGATCTTTAATGGTATTTATATGCTCTAGTTTTTTAAAGTATGTACAAATTTCTTTA
The DNA here is from genome assembly GCA_027924645.1 of Cunninghamia lanceolata. Taxonomy (NCBI): domain Eukaryota; kingdom Viridiplantae; phylum Streptophyta; class Pinopsida; order Cupressales; family Cupressaceae; genus Cunninghamia; species Cunninghamia lanceolata. The sequence goes on along the minus strand of BSBN01000809.1, from coordinate 28,950,518 downwards.
ATATTTCATTACATTTCATTTATTACTCAAAATATTTAAGCATTGAGATATCTTCATTTGCTATGTACTATTTCAAAATATTTATATGTACTACTTCATTTGCTTAGATATCTTCCTATATTCATTTTCTATTTCCCAACTTAATCTTATTTTAGATTAGGAATATAGCCTAATTAGGACACATTTACAAATTTAGATAAAAGGAAAAATAACACTAACTTATTGGGTAGAGTAGTTACTTATGTTTGCTTTAACTACATAAAACTCTTTTTCTATTAGATTTATAGTGGAACATTAGGGTAGGTAATTGAAAATAATTTGCCACATAAAAATAAGTATTTTACCTTTTCCCATTCACACAAATATTATGCATCATTTATAGATTTATTTTTTCATGTGAAATATTGTGAACTTAATCTTCTATTATAGGGGACAATGTGATTACCTTGATACCTATTCAACCATTGAAAACATTATGTCATTTACTAGGGAGGATCCTACATTGTTTCATATCATACCAACATCAAGTAGATTAAACATGGCACTTGGTTATCCTTGGATTGAATAATACCAAGCAATTATATCTATATTACATTAATGCATTAAATTTATTCATGAAGGGGAAAGTAATTAAATTTCTTTACAAAATAAACAATGGACATCCAAATGTCCAAATAATTAATATAAAGCATGTAACTCATAATATAAATTTTGAAATGTAAATATAAAGCATGTGACTCATAATAAGAACGTCTCTAAGATATAAAACACAAGTGTATATAATGTCCAAATATAAAACATGTCTCATAATAACAACGTCTAGATATAAAAGTTTATGTGACTCATAAAAATGTCTAGATAAAATATAATAACATGTAACTCATAATGTCCAAATGTACAAATATAAAATATCTGAATTATAATAACAACTCATAAATGTCTCTCTCTATGAGTAGATTGAGTCTCACTCTATCTCGAGATATGTCATGATCCCTAATTGGAACCCTCGACTAATCTGTGACCCGAGCACTGTGTTGAGTTGTGGGTCAAGGTCTGCACATGAAACACCATAAAATTTTCAAATTCTATATATATACACACAAATATAATTTGTTTTGATTTTAAATAAATAAATAATACTTGACAAATCTAAATTACCTAACATACACAGTCTGCATCATGTAGAGGAATCTCAATAGAAGCATGCCCTGATCCTACAACCTATATATGACATGTGTTTATACAATATATAAGCATATGTGTATTTAGTTAGAAAACTTGTACACTTGATGCCTCTATGTAGAAAGTTAACTTGATATATGTGTACACTTAAATCAAACTTATATGTACATGTGATATATAGACCTAGTTTTTAAATACCTCATGATGATGACTAGGATCTCCAGTATGATGCAAATCTCCAAATCCAGATTGTAAAATAGTAGCTTGTGTCTAATACACATGTACATTTAAGGTTGCAATCAAGAGTCAGAGCTTCAATGTATGTGATTTAATTTAAAATTGAACTTATAATTTTTAAATATATAATTTATGAATTTAGATTATTATTTTTAAATAAATTGTACCTCAACTACACCAGCAAAGGCCCTCCCAATCCCACCGAGGTTAGAGTCATCGAGAGACAATGATACACGTGTAGATGGTACAGTCTTAGTGTTGAAAAGAATCTTGCTATACTCACCTCCCATAACATCATGTGCAGTAACCTCAACCTCAGGACCAACTAGAACATGTGGAGGGGCAGACCCTGTAGGACCAACTGGAACATCCTGATGTCCCCCCAAACCCTATGAACTTGATTCCCCATGGTTCCTCTGTCTACCAAAATATTTCTCGAGATGTGAGGATATAGCATCAAGTGGGATCCCAAACTCATCACTGATGAACTGGTATGAATCTTATAAATCACTGGATAGGCATCTAGTCATATTCCACAAAGCACTCTATCCACTAATCTGTGCCACATCATGTGGTGATGGTATATCAACATGAATGTAATGATCTGAAGCTGCTGGTCGATGTGGCCTCAGTGGATGGAATGTCAATCCTCAGGCGTAACAAATAGCTGCCAGCACAATCAGATGACAAATGAGCAACCTTAGTGGCAATAGTCATTATACTCTCAAAAATCATGCATCTCGAGGGGGTCAATGCTGGTTGGGTGGTATTTTCTAGTTCTACACATTTTGGACGAACCAAAAGGAGTGGGCCAAGGACCCCTTGTTTTGAAGATGTGGCGTATCTGGTCTTCTACACACAAGTCTCTCTGCAAACCTTCCTTTCCCCTGACTAGCATGTTTATGGAAATATGTATAATCGACAGATAAATTTAAATTAAACTCTGTATATAATTGTTTACAAAAATATAATGGCAACTCATCATTGTTTGGCCATTTGTGATGAGCTGCCAAAAACCTAGGATAGATGAAGGGACCAACAACTACATCTACACACTTGGTGGGAGAATAGCCTCTCACTCTCTCTTTTCCCCTATAAGAAGGGAACATGCTAAGAACATTATCTACAAAAATTAGCCTAGAAATAGATAGCCATTTCTCCTGGCCGATAACACTCTAAGAAAGTGATGCATAGAACTTGTCAACACTAATCTCATCATAGGGATTGTATGATCAAACAACTTTGATCATATGTGTTATCTCATCTCTAATCCTAACTAGCTTGTCTCTATTTGATAGGTTTGGTGTATTGTGTATTGTACTGTTCAGTTCATCCAATGCGTTTTCAAACCTCTGAATGGTCTCAATATAGAAGGTAGAATTATCATGATTGTCAGGTTGACTTGACTGATGTGATTGATGTGAAGATTGTCATCCATGTTTCTAAATTTATTTGCAGCATGATAATTCAATTTTCTGTCCAACATATTGTAGTCATGATGGAAATAAACCTGCATATAAATTTTCCAACTACTACATACATCTTTAAAAAATCCATGATATAAATGCACACGTGCTTCTCAAATAAACCTACACCTTACATGCTTGCAAATACATAAATAATAGGTCTATCAACCAAATCTGAACCAACCATAAAACATAGAACTAGGAATGCATAGAAACTCCAAATTTGAAGTCACATGTAGTATGTAGCATGTTGACATGACAACCATAGGAATTTTTATAAATCAGATTTTATCATAATTCAAAGCCATTGGAGTAGAGAGAAAAGCAACTTTCCTTTTGAGTCACATCAATGTCCTCCAACCCAAAGGATTCAAGATAATGAAGTTACTGTCAAAGAGAGTGCATCAATTCATCATAATATAGTTTTTATTGCCCATCATGTTGAAGTAACAAAAATTATAGTTGGACAAAAAGAAACAGAAAAGTCATCTATCTTGGAGCAGTATATGGTACATGAGAAATTTTAGCAACAACATCACAACTTCAATTTGTAAAATTAAGAAAACTCATAGAAATGGTATATTAGCTCTCTACCAATGAAGAATCATATGTTCAAGTTAAGTTTTCTCAAGAAATTTTACAAACTATGCAAGTTGAGGGAAGTCAAATCCAATCAATCATAGTGTGTTGTAATTAGATTAGAGTTTAAATGCCCTCATTCTGCTGTAAAAATAGATTCTATTTTGAATCCTAAAAATAATATCTTAGTTTTTTAGGTACATTTTCATTTCTAGAACTGTAAGTTTCAAAATTTTGGAATCTAATTTGGCTCATAATAATCATGCTTTTGACAAATTGACACATAAACCCAACAATGCACCCAGTTTTGGCACCACCTAACTCATAGCTACCATTTGAGTTGGAAATCGATGCAAGAGATTATGCTATGGGGATTGTTCTATTGCAAGGAGCTTAGTTGGATTGCTATCATTTTGAACCTTTTCCATGGAGCAGATTTGATGTATCTTACATATAATAAAGAATTGCACGCACTAGTTCAAGCAATTTATATAGAATCACTATATGATGGGTGCATAAACCTTTGTTCACACAGATCACCAAACTCTTCAATACTTCCAAACACAATCAAATATGTAGCAAGAAAGTTATTACAAATGGATAGTTTTTAAGGAAAATTCTATTTTACTAACAATGAGGTTGATATATATCTAGTGTATGTTATTTCCTTCTTTAACCATGTTATTCCCTAGCATTTGATGGGAAAATTTGAATGAATAACCTTACAAGGGATAAAAGTACATGTCCTACATTACTGTAGCACTTGATTTAACCTGTTTTATGTGCGAACTGACTCCCACCCAGCAACCATCAACCACTTGCTACTTCTGATCACCACAACCTTTCCAATAAATTATGCACAAATTCTTTCTTGAATGGTTTCAAATTGTGATTAATTTTCCATCACCACAACCTTGATAAAAACTTATTCACAAAATTCAATAAAGAAGAATTTATGCACAAATTCTCTCTGGAATGATTTTAAATTTTGATATATTTTTTTAGCTTATATTGTGTGGATGATATTTGATGTTCCTTGTAGTTTCCTATTGCATCATGGTATAGGGTAGGTGTGGCTCTGTTAACTCCCTCATATCCATTTAGATTCAGAGATGTATTGATGTATATGAGGGAGGATGCTGGCAAAGGTTGTGGAATTTGGCTTTACACCAGCCAATTGCATTTGCTTTAAAATTTCTAAATACTTTTCAACAAATCCATTTTGTGCATATCTTACAATCAATGCAGTCCATGAGACCACATTTTGTGCATATCTTGTGGGTTTTTTTCAGATGTATCAGCTGCAAGAGCCTTGGCAGACCTGTATAAAAAATGTGAAAGCATAGACATGATGCCTAAACTCTTTTGTGCATATCTTGCAGTTCTTTGAGGTATTTTTTCAAACAGTTCACGTGCCTTCTCTACGCTTCCACATTTTTCATACATGTCTAGCAAGGTTTATGTAACATCAAATTTTGTACGCATTCACAAATTTTAAACAAATTTTGTACCCATTAAAAAATTTTAAACAAAGTTTACCCATTTTACACATTGAAATCAAAGACATACAAACCCATTTTACTTGCATAATATCATATAAGGTGCAGGGTTATTTCAAACACTTCTATACATTGTACCATACAAAATGTCTGACAAAAAATGCCAAGGTGAAGATGGCATACTTGGTTCAAGGTGACGAGACTGTTGCAAAAGGTGGCGGGGATGCCCTTCGTAGGAAAAACATTCAAACCCTACCACTGTCACTGTCAGAAAATGACCACCATAAAATGTGGCAATTTCTTTTTATTTGTTTTTAACTACATGATTTTGGGAGAAACCATCTCACCTCCATATTGACTCACCCGAAAATAGCTTGCCACATATGCACCACGCAACGGCCATGTGTTTTCAGGTGAAATTGGCTTGGGCGAGTCAAACTCGCGCGAAAACAACTCGCTCTGAACTATTTTGTTGGCTCAAAGTGTGACACACCTTTGTGCTTTTACCCAACTATTTTGTCAATTTCTCCCTCAAATAATAAACCTCTTGTTATTGAGGACGCAAGCAAGATGACAAGAAGCCTAATTGTGCATAGGCTAGAGCACACTATTCCTATTGAAGCTACTAGTATGACTACACATTCTACTATGTTTACAAAGGTTTCATTCAGAAAGATGCATGCAAAATTAGATAGATTGAACAAGTAGAGCTTGTAGACACCAAAAATTGGCCCATTTCATTATTTATGCATTAAAATCATATCGTATCACACACGTCATTTCTATTTGACATACTCATAATTAATTAAATCATTTTTCTTCTTAATTAATTAAATAATTTTTATTTATTTAATTAATCTTCATTATTCTTATTCTTTTTGTTTATGATTAAATAATTTTTAATTATTTAATCATTCCATTATTCCTCTATTAATTAAATAAATTGTCTTTATTTAATTAATTATTTTTATTCCTCTATTTTTCATCTATGATTAAATAATTTTAATTATTTAACCATTCCCACTTTCTCTCCATCAATAAATAAATAAAATTAAAATATTTTATTTATTTTCCACTTGCACATGAATTAAATAAATTGTATTTATTTAATTCATTTATTCCCTCCACTCTTATCCCACTCCTCCATTTTCTCCTATAAATGTGCAAGTGTTCTTTTTTGCGCCTAAAAATAGGGAAAATTCAAATGTGTGAGAAAAAGTAAAAAAGAATTCAAAAATCAATCTATAACTCATCCAACTCTCAAAATAGTTAAAAAACATGCTATTTTGAGAGAAGAATTTTATCCTCTTCAAATCCCACTTAGCATTTTTCAAAAATAACCCTTTTTAGGGGACACATGGTGCATGCACGTTCATCGTCTCCTCTTGATCATTCTCAACCATTGATCTTTCCTTTCATCCTCCACTGTTGATCATATTTCATCTAAGTCTATAAGTACTCTCATCTTCTCTCATTTTCACATCCTCAATCATATAGCATCCATATTATCTTCATTTGCATAGCATCTTGAGCATCCATGATAGCCTTCTATAGTGTAGTTGCATACTTCGAAGATCAATCTGCAAAAACACCAAGAAATTGCATAAACTAGGTGATATTATTGCATTTTGTTTTGTTTGTTTGTATTTAGTTTAGAATTCATGAAGGTAGTGTAGGTTTATTGTTTTAATTTGATTTAAACAATGGAATTTTCCTACATACACATTTTGGCTTATCAGATCGCCTTTGTAAAGTTTTGAGTAGTTTTAAGTTGCAGGCGTACAACAGTAAGTCGCAGTTGCAAAGGGCTATGTCACCTGTGGTAACTTTCTAATCGCATTTGGATATTTTCATATGCCTCTGGTATTGCATGTTCAAATTTAGGGTTCTTGGAAGCTAATGATTGTTTATGCAGTTTGTCTTATCGATTGTCGAAGAATGGAGGTTTCAAACTACTAATGTATTGTCTGCAGGAACAATCGGTCAAAGAAAACACCTTTTTTTGCACTAAATTAGGCACATTTCAATTTGGTGTTTAAAATGAATCCTTTATTCTCTATGTTTGTTTCTTTTCCACTATTTGCCTATTGAGATTGTGTGTAACCCGATTTAACAACATTAGTATCCTCTCCCCCTGCCTATCCAATAGATCGAGGGTGTAAGAGAAATCATTGTTATCTCTAGAGGGTTTGCCTTCCCATTGTGAGAAGGGGTGTGACCCAAGCGGAAACAGGCTAAACCCAAGCCCTTCCAAGCTGCTATAAAAATAATCTGTTTGTGACGAAAGGCACAAACAACAGGTGTAGTTATGTCATACCAATGAATGTTTCCCCTAAAACCCTATAGAGCGTAACCTCTACATGCTAGGAAGCCTCCTTATCAGAGTGAATCACCACATGTATAGCCACCTAAACAGAAGCCCTTACTACAAATCATGTTTAGCAAAGAGAGCAAAGAGAGCAAAGTATCTTAACATCTATGTGTCTTGAGGACTTGGAACTTGGTGTGCCTAAGAAGTGAGTGCACTATAAGGGGGAACCTATGCCACCAAGTTTCTGGAGCTATCCAATTTGAATAAGTATAGTTGGAGAAATCCAAGTGGGAACCTAACAGATATATTCGTGGCCAACCTAGGTTGTAAATGTTTGAGAATGGACTGAGCATGAGTGTCTTCTATCTTGCTTCTCTTGTCAATTAATCAAAAAACTGCCAAAAACACAACTTTTTCCACAGAAAGTTACTTTTGGACCATGTCAAGTCGCAGTTGAACTATAGTAAGTCACCTTTGAGAAAACTTGAATTATCTTTGATCAATGTCTTTTTAACTTATCCTATCACAAAAAGTCACCTTTGAACCATGTCGATTCGCAATTGAACCATAGTGAATCGCCTTTGAACAATAGTGGGTCGCCTTTGGTCAATGTCCTATTACTTCAAACTATCACATAGAAAATTGCTTTTGAACTATCATAAATCACCTTTGAATTATCGTAGATCACCTTTGAGCATCAGTGAATCACCTCTGGTAATTTGCAGTCTGTTATCCAGTTTGTTATCTTTTCCATCAATCTGAGCATCAAATCTAAGTATCTGCAATCAATCTATTAGCTTGGTCAGCTGTTCTTCAGCAATCTTATCATCCAAGATCATCATTTAAACCATTTGGCTTATTCATCATCTCTAAGGTTCTCAATCCCTAAATCATCCTATCAATCTGTCAATCCATCAGCTAATCAAACCCAATCTCTTTAATCTAACTAAAGCCAATATCAATCAATCAAACATCTTTCAATCAAATCATCTTGATCCAATGTTGGTGACTAGAAATCAATACAAGAAAGCCATGGAATCCAATCTTAGAGAATTTGAGTCCACTCCTCTCAAAGATGCCTCTCAATTTACAACAGGAATGGACCCTCATGTGTTTCTATCTAAAGGTTATACCCTTGTCTCATCTTCATCAAACCCGGTACAACAACATCATTTTGAGCCCTCATATTCTGTGTTGATGCCACAATCTCCATATGACCACAGTGATTTATCAGATGATCAAGAGGATCTTCAAGATCCCAAAGCCTTGTGACATGCCAATAAAATCATAAAAGCCAACCAAGAACAAATTATCCTACAATTAATCCAAGCTGGAGTCAAACTACCAAGTGACTTTGATATGTCCACAATTTGTAAAGAAGAACCTACTAGTGTTGCTATTGAAAACCATGTGGCTATTGACAGTATGTCCACTAAGTCCACCATACCTTCGACGCCATCTATGCCTAACCAAAACACTCATACACCTCAAACATTAGCTACACCCATGAGACCAAATCAACTTAATGTCACTACATCTATAGAACCTTTACTCATACTATCTTATGTTCTTAATCCAGGGATCTCTAGCCTGAATGTGCCTCCTTTTCATGTGTTGGCTTCCATTGTCTCTGCCTCCATGAATACCATACCCACACAAGTTACCCAAGCATTTCTAATTTCCAATCCTACTGTGTCACATGTTGGCTCATCATCCACTCAATAAATTCAAACATCCCATATTGCATCCAATCATGCCATAACTCTCATTGATAAACCTACGGCATCAAATACTCATTCCAACACATCATACATTGATCAACTTCTCCCTCTTGGATCACAACCCTCTAACACTCAGATGTCTCATGTGACTCCACCAACCATCTCCCAACCTCCATTAATTTCTACTCAAACCATATCCTATACCATTCCTCTGTATGGCTCACATGCAACACAGACACATAATATCAATCCTTCACCAGGATCATATGTACCTCTGCCACTCGATACCCAACCTTAGAAAACTTTCAACCTAGGGTAGCACATTATTAGCCAAGTTCAAGTCACACCTATTTCACCATATGATCTGTCACAGCAACATCCTTCTAGTCAACATTTGATATATCAAATCCCATCACCTAGTCATCAAAATCTCGTACAATAGCAACAAGGACCTACATCTAATATGTTACACAAGTGGTCAACCTTTCACTCCCCATGACCAAACAAAGAGAAACCAACTACGAAGACAAATTTACTCCCTTGGGAGAACCAATTGAGGTCATTCTTAGAAAACTAGTGCAATTAGGAAATATTGCCTTGCCTGAAGCCAAACCAAACAATGAGCCACAATTTAAACCCAATTGGTACAAGGATGATGAATACTATGAGTAGCATAGGGTCAAGGGGCATAGCACTTCTATCTATATGAAATTGAAACACATAATTCAAAACCACATTGATCAAGGGCTTATTAGGGTCACATCAATGCAACTGATGAACAATTATGACCTTGATGCCTATAAAAATCCCCTCCCTTCACATGATAAAGCAAGTGCTTCCAACACGGGAAAGAATGTCAACTACACCTATGAGTCTACTATGTGTTTTATTGAGAAATAACAAATCACCACCATCACTATTCGAGGGAAACCTCTTGATTGTGTTGTCACTACCCATTGAAATTGTTTCACTATTCAAGGAGCTCCACCATCTACCACTCGTGGAATCCCACCTTCGATCATTTGACTAGATTCTAAGTACAACATTATTGAACACCTTGGCAAAACCCCTGCTCACATATCCATACTTGAGCTATTGCGTATATCTCCTACACACAGAGCTATTCTAGATAAACCCTTAAGAGAATCATTCGTACCAAATGATATCGATACTACATAGTTCCAAGCTATGATGACAAGCATCTCATCCCCCCATCATTTAACTTTTTCTAGTCAAGATCTCGTATCCTCTGACCCATCTCATCATGATGCCCTCAATATAGAGGTATTCATTGACTAAGATTTTATTAAGTAGGTACTAGTGGACGGTAGAGTTGGTCTCAATAGTCGTTCTCTAAAGTTAATAAAGCAATTAAGCTACTTTGAGGACCATATTGATATGACCAAAAGAATAACCATCAAGGCCTATGATGATGGAGAGTGGGATTTAGAATGTATTATTACTCTGCCTATAAGGGTTGGTCCTATTACCACTGAACAAAATGGCACGTCCTAGATGTTGATCTTCCCTACACCATTATCCTTGGTTGTCCTTGGATCCATTCCTTAAAAGCAGTACTATCCATGTATCACCAATATCTAAAGTTCCCATATGAGGGTGTGGAAATCACCATCTCCACCAATCCCAAACCCTTTGAATACTACCATGCATTCCAAGCCAGTTATCAAAACCCTAACCATGTCCCTATCAATGCTGAAACCTATCCATCCACTTCATATGGTGATCCAAATGATCTTAACAAGCGCTCCACCAATAAATCCACCCCTAACATCCAAATCAAATATGAAGAAAAAGGACTTGCTGAGTATAGCCTAAAAGAATCTTGCTGTGTGGGCGCCATGCCCTTGTCACCCAAATCATATGGTAAGCTAGTTGTTTCAAAAGCTTCTTCCTCCAAAGCAACTGTCACCATATCTCCAATAGTATTTGTGAAAACAAGATTACTCAATGATGAGGATGTCTCTGACGACATTTCTTCATGGATTTTCTACGATGAAAATGATCAAGTATCCTTAGAAGTAGAGCAATATAATAATGGGTTCAGAATCATCAAAAATATGGGCTACAAACCAAAAGGGGGACTACATCTATAGGAAGAAGGCCTCTTAGAGCTAATCATTGTGTCAAAGAAGTATAATCGATAGGGTCTAGGGTACCGGAAGTAGGGTCCGCCTTCCTCAGATATCTAGTTCATCTTTGACGAAGTCACTGAGGCCTTTCCTATAGAAAGGGCCCCTAATCTAGATACCATCGAAGACTTTGCCTTTCATATCACTGAGCTCTTCTAAGAAACCTCTATTTTCATGATATCCTCTACTTCCGACAACCTTCTGCTTATCTATCCCAACCTAATTGACTAGGAACAATAGGGGGCACCTCCCCTCGATACATTTAAAAATGATGAGGCTATTGCTAAATTCATGGGAATAAGGAAAGGCTTCCCTCTTCGAGACCATAAGTAGGATTTGCAATGGATCTTCCATTGTTGGCATACTTTGGTGGAAGTGTCAGATCTTCTATTCGCAAAAGTGAAATTAAGAAAATAAAAAATGAAAGGTCATTAGGTGGAAACCACAAGGCACCTCTTGACAAAGAAAAAGTAAAAATAAAGGATGTATCCAAGGGTGAAAACCTCTCTGAGGCACCCAAGGATGGAGGATCCAACCTTCCTGTAACTTCTACATATCAAGAAAGATCACCCTTATTGATCGAGAAATCTCAAGAAATCAATTTAGGCACTGCACAAGCTCCTAAAATCACATTCCTAGAAGCTTCTTTATCAGATATAGGAAAAGTCAGCTTTACTAAATTCTTCATAAAAAGAGATATCAACTTTCCCTACACCTATTCAAATATGCTGGGCTTAGACCCCTCCTTGGTAGTACATCATTTGGCTATCTCTCTGAATGCCAAACCAGTTCGACAAAAGATAAGAAAAATGCATCCACAAATAGCATTGTTAGTCAAAGCAGAATTCCAAAAACTTCTCGATGTAGGGTTTATTAAGACCATTGATTATCCTGAGTGGGTATGTAATCTAGTGCCCATTGCCAAACCTGATAGAAGAGTTTGTTGCCAAACATTGACACAATTGTAGACCGCACTACAGGACATGAGATCCTTTCATTAATGGACGGATTCTCTGGATACAATTAGATCAGGATCGCAAAGGAAGATCAGTATAAAACTTCATTCATCTACCCATGGGGAACATATTGTTGGGTCATCATGCCTTTTAAACTTTAAAACACCAGAGTAAATTATCAACGGGCTATGACTCTTATTTTTCATGATCTTTTCTGCAAAATAATGGAAGAGTATGTCGATGACATCTTGGAAAAGTCCAAAACAAGAGAAGACCATCTCCAAGTCTTATAAAAAATCTTCGACAGGATTGAGAAGTACAAAGTCAAACTGAATCCAAAATAGTGTGTCTTCAGTGTAACTTATCAGAAGCTGCTAGGATACATAGTCTCCAGAAGAGGCACTGAAGTGGATCCTAATAAAGTGAAAGCCATAGTCAACATGCCTCCTCCATCTAATTTGAAACAACTGTGTGGTCTCCAAGATCGGTTACAATCCATTTGTCGATTCATAGTGCAGCTAGCAGACAAATGCCATCCTTTTCAACATTTGCTTGGGAAGGGGGAAACCTCTAAGTGGGATGACAAATGTCAACAAGCCTTTGTTCAAATAAAAGAATATCTTCCAACTACTCCTATGCTTGTACCTCCTATTTGAGATCAACCTTTGCTCCTATATACTTCATCAAGCACTTGGTGCTCTCCTAGCTCAAAATGATGATACAGGAAAAGAATAAACCATTTACTATATCAGCAAGACTCTTATAGGTTATAAGCTCAACTACACAATAGTGGAAAAAGCATGTTTGGCAGTGGTGTTTTCTTCTAAAAAGTTGTGACACTACATGTTGAATCAGACAACAAAGGTCATCTCCAAATTTGATCCATTGAAATATCTTCTTGCTAAAGTGGTCCTCACTGATAGGGTAACAAAATGGGTGATGATCCTTACTAAATTTGATATTGAATATGTCAACCGCAAAGCTATTAAAGGACAAGTCATTGCAGATCAACTTGCTGAAACTCTAATGACTGGCATCCATCCTTTTGATCTTGAGATTCCTGATGAAGAACTTTTCAATGTGACTCCTTCTGAAACCTGGCAACTATACTTTGCTAGCTCTTACACACAACATGGATCTGGGATGGGTATCCTATTCATCACCCCCTAGGGTGATTGTATTCCAAAGTCTACCATATTGCCTTTCCTTGCATAAATAACATAGCAGAATATAATGCTCTGATCATTGGGTTGCACATGGTTGTCCAATGGGACATCAAAAAGTTACAAGTATTCAGAGACTCGCTATTTTTAATTAATCAAGTTCAAGAAGAGTACTGAACAAAAGATAAAAAGCTTCTTCCATAGAAACTGATGGTTGATGACTTTAAGAAATACTTCTCTCAAATCACATTTGAGAAAATTGCAAGAATCAACAACAAAGCAGCCGACGCCATGGCAACCATTGGTTCTCTCCTAGACATGCTTACTAACGCACAATAGTATGAATTCTTAGTGGAACAACTTTTAATTCTAACATTTGAAGTACCTCAATCAGAACTCATCTATGAGTTTCATTACCCCACATCTCCTTGGTACGAAGATATCTATGAATACCTTGTTAATGGTACATTCCCTTTCCAATTTTCTAACTCCCAACATAAAACTTTCATCCTCTGCACCTCTCGCTACACTACCTTTAGAAAAATCCTTTATTGCAAGAGTCTCGATGGTATCTTACTTAAGTGTCTCAACTCAGAAGAGGCCAACATGACATGAGGATGTCTCTAGATCGCATTCTGTCGGACCTAATCTTGTCAAGAAGCTTCTTAAAGCTAGCTATTATTTGCCTGCTATGGAGCGGGACATTCAACAATTCTCACAAAGATGCATGTAATATCAGATACATGGAGTCTTGATACACACCCTAGCACATGAACTACAATTTCTCATAGCTCTTTGGCCATTTTCACAATGGGGACTCGACTTCATAGGAAAAATCCACCCATCCTCTTCAAAGGGCCATAAGTTCATAATCACTGCTATAGAGTATTTCACCAAATGGGTGGAAGCAATCCCGATGACATACATCACTAGGAAGCAGATCTCCAAGTTTATATTGCATTATATCATTTGTCAATATGGTATCCCTCAGACCATTGTAACTGATAATGGGCATCCCTTCAAAAATTAGGAAGTCCGATTTGTGTCAAAAGTTTCATATCCAGCATAGATATTCCACGCCCTATTATCCTCAAAGCAACAACCAAGCTAAGGCATCTAATAAGACCATCATAAAAATCCTCAAGAAAAAGGTCAATGATGCTAGTCACGATTGGCACGTTTAATTGAATCCTGCCTTATTTCACCCTTTTCATAAACCATCCATCCATCCATAATCAGCCTACTTGTATCATGGATTGGAACTTGTCAAAGTGGACATATCATTTGCATATATCACCTAGCTTCAACTGAGTCATTCCTCGCCATCATATCCCATGAGAAACTTTCCATCTGCCTATCTGCAATAAATTCTTCCCACACTGGGGGCACTTGCTTGTGCTTCGATGTCAGATGGACACTTTAAGGCATTATGGTCAATCATGTAAAAAGTCCTAAAAAAATTGATAAAAATTAGAAAAATTCCTAAAAAAATCCATAAAAGTTAGATAATGTCCTAAAAAAATACCAAAAAAATTATAAAATGTCCTTAAAAAACTAAATATATATACAAAAACATCAAATAGCCAACAAAAAATCCAAGCAATAAAATCAAACCATCAAATCACTTCTTCTAATCAATCACATTCATTCATATCAATCTGATCCAATCCAATCATCACTGCATCAAATCACATCAATCTTGTTCATCAATAATCAATGACCTCCATCTTTCATCGTCCATAAAACAAGAACTACATATCATCTTCATCGTAAAATGCCTTGATCCCATTGATATAGTGTATGTACATAGTTTGGTGTATGAAGGAAATATCCAGATTCAGGCACAAGACGATACGACTCCTTTTTCTTCCATCTTTACTCTACTCATCTTTTCTCACCATTCATCTCATCTTCTTATATCATTCATCTCTCACATCATCAATAAAAACCTAGAACTACATATTCATCATGTCTCATCATCATCGTGTGGTGCATTGATCCCGTGGATACGGGTATATAGGCAGTCTAGAATAAGAAGGAAGTATCTAGTACGCAAGCACCAATGATTCATTCTTCCATCCCCCTATCATCTTCTCTATCTTCCACCTTCTTCTCTTTGAATAACTCAAGCAAAAAGAAATTGTGCATCTTTCGATAGCTCGAGTTCTTGTTCAAATAAGAGGTAAACAAAGTAATTTGTCCACGTCTTAAGCCAATATTTTCTATGTCAATCTAACAACACATTTAACCTTCAAACATTATGTATCTTTCCTAACAACAAGGCCAACACTTACATCAATCACGGAGCAAACACGGGAAATAATGCATAAGCCAGTGTCATAACATAGAGGTACTCATCCAAGTCATAGGTTGGGTACTACTCAGGCCTACTAAGGTGCTAGATACTAGAGTGTAAATTAGATGGAGTGTCATCATGTGTGCTTGAAGGGATGGTACCACACAGAACCAACTACACCTCTCATACAGACAAGGAGACTCAATCATGCCTGAATCAATGCCCCGTAGATGGATACTCGACGCCCCGTAGATGGATTACTCGACGCCCCGCAGATGGATAGGCCTTCTCATTGCATCCTTACCCTTTACAAGCGCTCAAGGCAATGCACGAGGACAAATTATCTTATTAGTGTTTTTACCCCAATGTTTTTATCTAGTTATCACTTATTACTATAACTCTACTACTAGTTCCCCTGACAGACACTTGCAGGCCCTGTGCTCATAGAGAGCCACTCCAAACGACCACTCTGATGCCTTTAGATCAGTTGTGTAATAACTCTAGTGACCCCAATTTGGTCATGATTCACAAAGGAGTGCATGGACATAAGAAAAAGCATGGAAAATGGTATTGCAAGGCTACTCACAGCCTAAAATTACATATTGTCAACCATATTTAACATAACAAAATAAAATGTTAAAAAGACTTACAAAATGGAAATCTTAATTTTCCCTCGTACATTATTTCCCTTAGATCCCTGTATGAGGGCAGATTTTCCTAATGGAAATTGTGTGAATAAAATTTCAATGCACAAACACAGATCGCTACAACTACAGTATTTTAGTGTCATAATATTCTTAACTCAAGTGACAGTTTCCACAAGGCTGGTGATTCAGCAGAAAATGACCATAATAATCAAAATAGAGGCTGCTAAGTTTTTGTTTAAGAAGAGTTGCAATGATAATCTCATGAGAGAGTTAATGTATAACATAAGGGTTCCATGAGATTGAGATCTCTTCAATCTCTAACATACATCCCAATTTTTATTTTTGTATGTCTACACTTATTATATTTACTATAACAAAATTAACCCTCTCCTATTTTTATCTTTTTACCAACAATTATAAATACGAGACCCCTGTTTTTCTCTTTTTACCAACAATTATAAATTAGAGACCATATGACCTTTCTTTGAAAACCAATTTATCAACAAATAAGGACATCGTTTTGGGTATGTTGGTCACACTCCCCTCTCTCTCTCACTTCCAAACTTGCAATTTGATGTGTTTGCCTAGTAATGTCGTCCCTGTTTTCTGTCCTCCCCAAATCGTGGTTTCTGCAAAAAAGCTAGTCCTTTTCTTTAAGTGATCCCCTCCTCCTTAATACCTATCTCTTCTTTTCATCTACGCAGAAGATATTTCTTCCAACATTGACTTTCTCTACTCCCATACCTACGTTGCCCTCATAGAGATTTCGCTGCATTTATTGTTTTCCAACCTCCCCAAAAAGCCATCGCATATGGCATGGGAACAAAATTGAAATGAAATATCATAAAAATATCTGACTTTCATAAAGCCCCCACAGCCCACCAAAATGGGCGACCCCTAGGAAAAGTGTGTAACATCAAATGGTTGTGTTTGCATGAATAGGTTGCCGCTAGCAAAAAGGTGAAAGACTCCTTATTAACTTCAATCTCCCAAATAAGATTTAATTACGACAATAAGAGCTCACAAAAGGAAGAATAAAATCATTTAAAATGACATACAAGAGAGACATAAAGATGCCGATGAAACCACATCAACACCGACAACCAAAATATATAGTTACATAAGACTAGATGGTAATCCAAACATTACCGTATGGTAATCCAGACGTTACCGTTAGGTAACCAAATGACAAGATAACACAAAGGAATACAACACTGACAGGGTACGGTGGGCTAGGGTATATGCCTATGACACCATCGGGGACATATAGCTGAAGCAATATAAATCGTGTAAGTATGAAATCCAGCATAAACAATACTCATGTCAATAGCATAATAGTATAGAGATTGCACATCACTGGTGCCAATACAAAATAATGACAGGACGAATAATCCAATACAAAATACATAGTTATCTGAATCCATCAAACATAAGCAGAAGCAAAATGCTAACACAATAATTATGTCAATAGCATAATAGTATAGAGATTGCACATCACTGGTGCCAATAGAAAATAATGACAAGACGAATAATCCAATTACATAGTTATCGGAATCCATCAAACACAAGCAGAAGCAAAGTGCTAACATGGGGTTGTTACACAGACAAATAAATGATTTTAAAATAAAATAAAACAAATGCTATAACTAAAGTACTAAGAATGATTAAATATACATTGAATATATAATTAGCAATGACATGTGAAAGGGTTATTAAAATCTATAGAATACTCCAATACAAATAATAATAATAATAATAAAATAAAATAAAACAAAATTCTTTTAGAAAGGAAGGCTTAAATCAATCAACTACTTAGGTAAGTAAAATTTTTATTAGTGGTAGTTTGAAATTTAATTAACATATTAATTGTTTTAATTTTTTTATTGTTATAACTATATTAAAATTCATATAAATATTTGACTGAATTTTAGTAATAGGTTATAAGATATCATTGTTATAAATGTATTTTGTAAAGAAAATAACTTAATCTCCTAAAAATAGATCATTTACACATTATCATTTACCTACTTATTGTACACATCCACAAAAATATACTATGATTTTGAAAATTATACCTCTATATATGTGCAACCTAGTATAGGCATCTCTACAATTCTCTTCCAGAACCCTCTATGCTTCCCATCCCTCTCATCGACATTTGCACTAGTCCTCTGCTGTAGGTCGTTCCGCACTTGCCCCAATGACTACCGAACTACCCGTCGTTAATACTACTACTCGGCTGCCCCTCAAACTTATTGTAACGTGGCATTATTGTACATATCCCCAAAAATGTACTACGATTTTAAAGATTATACCTCTATATATATAACCTTGTATAGGCATCTCTTCTATTATAAAAAATTGTATAGCTCCGATCTATCCTTATTGGAGTCTGACTGCTTTCAAGAGATGAAGAGAAATATGCAACCTTGTATATGTATCTCTTCTGTTATAAAAGAAAGTGTAGCTCCTATCTATCTTTAAAGAGGACATTGGAATCGGATTGCTTTGAAGAGATGAAGAGAAAAGGTTAAATATATACAATTAGCTTAGATCTGATAGAGATTGGAACTGAATGTTTTTATCTGAAGAGTTCCAGTTAAACATTATTATTTTGATTGCTTTGAAGAGATGAAGAGAAAAGGTTAAATATATGCAATTAGCTTAGATCTGATAGGTATTAGAACTGAATGTTTTTGTCTGAAGAGTTCCAGTTAAACATTATTATTTTGATTTCTTAAGTATGGTTTCAATGGTGTGATTGGATTCTTTTATATGTAGTATTCCATTTGATTTAGTTTTAGATCTTTGAGAAATATCTGATTTGTATAATTCCATCAATTTTCTTGGATCTAAACCTAATGATTTTATTTTGCTAGCTTTATTGAATCTTTTGTTTTTATGTCAAAACTACAATTCTTTTTTTATTCATTACTAATTTTTCTTGTATTTTATTCTTCCTTTTTCATTTCTGCACATACTAATACATTATGCTTTCCTATTTTCACATACTAATATTAAATCATTGCTATTAGGGCATTGCATTATCTCATATATATTTTTTATTTATTATGGTCTTAATTTTCTTTATTAGATATTTCAAATATCATTTATATTTTTATTATTATTTCTATTTTCACATATTTATAAGGGATTAGGCCAGATTTCAGATGTTAATGTCAACATGTTTTACAGTTAAAGATTGACCCATTTCACATATTGATGCATATGTACTTTAGAGTTTGCCTAATTTCATATATTGAAGATAATATTTATATTTTGCCTTAAAAATTTATTGCAATAGATGGTAATCAGTAAATAGTAATACTAATTTTTCAGATTTGAGTAACTGTTCAATAGAATTTCTATAGCACCTTATAGTAGTTAGTATTTTAGTTTTTTTGTTGGAGGGTTTTGAAACTTCTTTGGTTAAGAGTTAAGGACTAAGGGGTATTCACTCTGCCAAAGTTGCCTAGGTCATGATCCTGACATCATCCCTTATGATGTGAAGGCCCTGCCAAGAACCCGTTGACATTTCTACCCCTTTGAAACATGACTCCAAGGTTGAGACTCTTCTATTTTTCTTTCTTTCTTAGAACCACCAAATTTTAAAACCCTATACATTTACACATAAAAAAATTCTACATTTCTCACATCATGAGGCCTAAGCTCTGCTTTAGAGACAAAAAATAATACTAATAATTCAATTATAACACACTATTCACATACTCTTGTATTCTGATTTTGTTTTCTTTACTTTATAATGAAATAATGATAATAGTGATGGAAATGTAAGATTTAATCTCAGTATTATACTAACAATCTGTATATACTGATATTATGGAGTTCTGATGTTAAATTCATATCTGTGCACTCCATTTGCAGAATACTACGGGAAGAGCTTGATGGATCCCACAAACATGCCCCCCATTTGTTCGGGCCGGAAAAATTCAGACTACCGATGAATTTTGAAGTGTGTTAATTCATATATTTTCTTTCGCGTTCATATATATAATAAAGGTCTAGTTTTAAGTAACATTATGTGGGACTCAATGCAGGAATAGATGGACAGAGAGATATGAAGTCCAATTTTGAGACAAAACTGGAGAGACTCAGAAATGCAAGGGTAAATTAGGTTAGTTTTATGAATTTATTCTGTAATTTTATGATTTGAACATCTTTCTTTTTACAGGCCAAAATGGGCTCTAGTACCCATCAAAATCCGGTATGTTCAGAAAGTTGTTTTTTTAGGTTCAATGCTTTGAAACAAAGTCTCTGAGATTTCTTTATGGTCTTCTTTTAAGGATGTCTAAGAATTTCATAACCAAGTGTTATGTATAGAAACAAGGTCTCAAATATATTATTTTTTATTGTCTTTATTTAAGGTTTGAAAGTTTTTTTTTTTAAAAGTAGCTATTGAACAAATAGGTTTATTTTTGTTTGGATACTAATTAGAGTAATTAACTGCCTTATTGTGATCCCTGAAATTTGGATAATAACTGGATCCTACAGTATATCTCGGTAAGCAGATACTTCTATTGGTTTGTTATACATGTATTAAGTGATTGGAATTTATAGTAGTTGAACCATTTATTGATGTAATGCAGGCAGCTTTGATAATGAAGAGAAAGCGGCCAGAGCTTATGATCTGGCAGCTCTCAAGTATTGGGGTCCATCAGCTGCAACAAACTTTCCGGTATAACTTTATATAGAGTTTCGTAGCTATTCTAGAACTCGTTGTGTGTCTATCTTAGAAATGTTTGTTTTACAAATGCTTTTGGCGATCATTCTATTTTCTGAGATTCTACTTCCTCTCTCATAAAATGCTTAGTTTGCTATTGTATAACATTTAGTTTTCCCCATATCAAGTGCAGGTTAAAAACTATGAGAGAGAGTTCGAAGACATGAAAAAATGGTCAAGGCAAGAATATCTTCTTTTTATAAGGAGGTATTTGGGTTTCCTACCATATATACATCCATAGAGGTTACGCATATATGCATGGGGCTGTGTAGGTGGATAATGGTTTTAGTATCATAATTGTTTGTATTTTTTGGGGGAAGTAGGGGGTTCTGTTTATCATTCAATTTTGAATCAAAATTTATAATAGATCACAAACAAGGTATATCTTGACCTATGCCAGTATTTAATTCTTAATTAAAATTTATTGAATTTATAATTAGACACTCATCTTAATTTTGCGGGGATAGTACTAGCTTTTCTAGTGAATCAGTCTACCGAGGAGTGACAAGGTTTTGATTTAATTTACTTAAATGAACTTATAGTCTTATCTTAAACATTAGTATGTAAAGGTGAAATTAATTTTTGTTTCACTGAGATAAGTTGATGGATAGAATAGCTAGCATTGAAATAATTGATGGTTCACGAGGAATTTGGAGCCCTATATTTAGGAGTTTTTATTAGGAGTTTTTATTTATAGTTGCTGCGCTCATGCATTGTAAGGAAGAAAAAAAAGCAATTATATTTTTTAATGCCAAACTGCTGTTGTGTATCACTGAATTTTTTTGTAGATCCTCTTCTGTTGTCTTTAGAACCCTTGTAATCTCTATAAAGAGATGTCTTGCAACTATTGTCTAATCAGTAAAGTCAGAAGTAATATACAGCCAGTCCTACAGTCAATACAAAAACTGTAAATTTTCTGCCTATGTTACAGTTCTGGTGTGGCGTTTAATTTTTTGTTGGCTGTTTACTTATGCTGTGTAATATTCATATTCAATACTATATGCTGTAAGTGCTATTTTTTCTGCTTATATACTTGTTTACACTTGGAGAGTGCTGTTTTAAAATCTTAAAACTTGACAGGAACAATAAATATGGAAGGTGGCAAGCTAGGATTGGGAGAGTTTCAGGGAAGAAGGATTTGTATCTCGGAACATTCGGTGAGTACACCTAGTATAATGTTTCCAATAAATGAAGTGCATTGAGCTATACATCGTTAAAAATGCATCCAATAATCAAACGATATTGAATGGCTAATGATTCTCATTGAATTCACAAACACAGAGGAAGAGGCAGCTGAAGCTTATGACGTTGCCGCCATCAAATTCAAAAGAATTAATGTCCTTACAAACTTTGATATAAGAAGACATGATGTTGAAACTATTATGAGCAGCGCACTACCATAAGAGTGAGACAAAAGCTCACTAGTACTGCAGTACAAGATGGGGAAAGTGGTGAACGCGTTGCGAATGATGCAGAAGCAGCACAGACTGAGAATGATGCAAATGAAACTATCATCGCTAGTGGTAGCACAAATAGTTCACTGCCAAACACAATCGACCATTCTACTATTGTTGCTACATCATCCAATGATGCTCATGAATAGCCTGTTATAGGTTCTCCATTAATGGTATCCAATCAGAAACTGTACTCTGCAACACACCCATTTATGCCAATAACCAACAAAAATGTTTTTCTATACAATCTCATGGGTTTGGAACGTACAGCCATTGCTGAGCATGGAATCTCCCATTACTAGTCCATGAGTAGGTGCCACAGCTTTTGAGATTCCATGCTCATCAAGGGCTGAAGGTTCTAAACCCATCATATTGTAGAGAAAAATGTTGTTGTTGGTTGTTAGCATAAATGGGTGTGTTCTAGGGTGCAGTTTCTGATTGGTTACCATTGATTGGTTACCATTAATGGAGAACCTATAACAGGTGGTTAATGAGCAGCATTGTATGATGTAGCAGCAGCACTAGAATTGCCGACTGTGCCTTTCAGTGAACTTTCTGTGCTACGCCTACCACTAGCGACGATAGTTTCGTTTACACCATTCTCTGTCTGAGCTTCTTCTGCATCTCTCCGAAGCTTTGTAATGCGTTCAGAACATTCCACATCTTGTACTGCAATACTAGTGAGTTTTTGTTTCCCTCCTATAGGTAGTGTTCTGCTCATAATGGTTTTCACATCATTTTGCTTATGTCAAAGTTTGTAACGGCTTTAATTCCTTTGATTTTGACGCCGGCAATGTCATAAACATCGGCTGCCTCTTCCTTTGTGTATGTGAATTCAATGAGAATCATTAGCCTTTTCATTTGGTTTGATTATTGGATGCATTTCTAATGATCTATAGCTCAATGCACTGGATTTATTGGAAATATTATACTACAAACTGGGAGTTGTGTTCTCAGGGAATGTTCCCAGAACCCTCTTCCCTGGAATTCCCCCATATTGGATGTAATTAATTTCTCCCACCAAATCACAAGATCAGTCAAAAAGAACATTTATATCAAAAAGAACATTAATATCAGAAGATTTTTTTATAGTCAATGTCAAAAATAACATTTAGTGTAGAACATTCCCACCCACCTGCAGACCAGCATTGAACATGTGTTTTGAATGTTGATTTTCAGAAAGTTCTCATTCCTCTGGCTATGTTGAAAAATGCATCTTTATTGGTTATGATGAACAATCTAAGGCTTATAGGTTGTTTAATCCTATAACTAAGAAAGTTGTTGTAAGTAGAGATGTTATATTCAAAGAGGAAGAATCTTGGGATGGCAATATAGACAAGACAATTACAGGTACAATAGCAATACCATTTGAAGAACAAGAAGAAAAATGTGAAGGAGAACAAGGAGAACAATCAAATGAGCAAGGAGGAACACCATCAAGAAGTTCTCAAGGAGAAATCTCACAAAGGCAAGATGAGCAAGGAGATTCATCAAGTCCACAAGTAAGTAATGACTCAAATCCTACACTTGCATCATTAAGACCAAGGCTTAAAAGCAAGAAAACAAGAAGTTTGCAAGAAATTTATGATCAAGGAGATAGGATAGATTTGCAATCAAACTTTGCTTTATTTTCTCAAGATCCTATATATTTTGAAGAGGCAATTAAGGAAGAACATTGGATTAATGCAATGAATGATGAAATGGAATCTATTGAGAAAAATGATACATGGGATCTAGTTGATTTGCCTGAGGACAAAGAGTGCATAGGTGTGAAATGGGTTTATAAAACTAAGTATATGGCAAATGGAGAAGTTGACAAATATAAGGCAAGGTTAGTAGCTAAGGGATATGCACAAGAATATGGAATTGATTACAATGAAACATTTGCTCCTGTAGCAAGACTTGATACTATTAGAATGATACTAGCTATTGCAGCTCAAAATAATTGGAAGGTTTACCAAATGGATGTTAAATCAGCCTTCTTGAATGGTTATCTAGAAGAAGAAGTTTATGTACAGCAGCCACCAGGATTTGAAGTTAAAGGATATGAACACAAGGTTTATAGGTTGAAGAAGGCACTTTATGGATTAAAGCAAGCTCCAAGAGCATGGTACAGCAGGATAGATTCATACATGATAAAGAATGGATTCAGCAGAAGTACTAGTGAGCCTACTTTATATACCAAAGTCAATGAGCAAGGTCAGATTTTAATTGTTTGCTTGTATGTTGATGATTTGATCTTTACAGGAAATCTTTCTATAGAAATGTTTAAATCTGCAATGACAAAAGAATTTGAGATGACAGATTTGGGATTGATGAAATATTTTCTTGGTATTGAAGTCATACAAAATGATAATGGGATTTTCATTTGTCAAAGTAAATATGCAAAAGATGTATTGAGAAGGTTTAGAATGTTAAACTGTAGTATGATTTCTACTCCTGTAGCAACAGGAATAAAATTAAGTAGAGAAGATAATGAGATGGATTTTGATTCAATTATATTCAGAAAATTAGTAGGTAGTTTGATGTATCTTACAACAACTAGACCAGATATAATGTATGGAGTTAGTTTGATTTCGAGATTTATGGATTCACCTAAGAATTCACATTGGCAAGTTGGAAAGAGAATACTAAG
The DNA here is from genome assembly GCA_027924645.1 of Cunninghamia lanceolata. Taxonomy (NCBI): domain Eukaryota; kingdom Viridiplantae; phylum Streptophyta; class Pinopsida; order Cupressales; family Cupressaceae; genus Cunninghamia; species Cunninghamia lanceolata. Next base: position 28,925,481 of record BSBN01000809.1, on the reverse strand, counting down.
GTACATTGCAGGAACTATCAATTATGGCATATTGTATTCTACTTCAGATAATTTTCAATTGATTGGATATACAGATAGTGACTTTGCATGGAATATTGATGATAGAAAGAGTACATCTGGATATGTATTTCATCTTGGAACAGGTGTTGTAGCATGGGCATCAAAGAAACAACCTATAGTGACAATTTCTACAACAGAAGCAGAGTATGTTGCAGGTACATCAGCAGCATGTCAAGCTGTATGGATGCGAAGAGTCTTGAAGGATCTATTGCATGAGCAAGAGGAGTCTACTACAATCAATTGTGACAACAAGTCCACCATTGCACTATCAAAGAATCATGTTTTTCATAAGAGGACCAAGCACATTGATACTAGATATCACTTTATTCGGGAGCTGGTAAACAATGGAGAAATCAGTCTACAATATTGCAAATCTGAAGAACAACTTGCAGACATATTTACAAAAGCATTAGCACAAGAACAATTTGAGTATTTAAGAGAAAATTTGGGTATTGTAAATATTGATGTAATCAATGGTAGAAATTAGGGGGGAGTGTTAGAATATTCTGGTAATTTCTACCAGCTGGAGGTTTTAGGTTTAGAATATTCTGGTAATTTCTACCAGCTGTAGGTTTTAAGTTTTGTCCTCTATGTTCAAGAAGTTTCTAGAAATTTATTTTTAAAATGGCTATTGTCGGTGATTCTAGAATTTTCAATATGTCGGCTAAATCATTCCAGAATACTCTTGTATTAATCAAATCCCTCTATATAAATGAGGTCATGTAATCCATTTTGATTAAGCAATGAAATTGATTTAGTGCAGCAGCACAGTTTGGTATATTTTCTGTTTTATTATGTCTCTGCCCTCCTACACAGCCGCAGCTGTTTCTTTTGTTGGAGAACTTAATCTCAACCACCATTCTGTACTACTTATTGTAGCTCGTTACTCCTACCATGGTCTCACTCATATCTCCTTTTTGACTTTCTTCTTTCCCCTACCCCCGTCTTGTCTTGATTTACTTCTGCAGGGATGATGTTGTAGCAGCATGGCCTTCTTCTCCATCGTATGGAAAAAGGCAGTTTATTTCTGATCCATAATTAATGATTCCATAAAATGCAGTCAAGTCAAGATGATGTCGACACTATGGCCTTTGCAGATGAATCTAGCCACCTAATTTACTGTGGAAGTGATGCTAGCTACTGCAGGGTGTTCTGTGTGTATTTATCTCTCTATGTGTTCGTTGTTGTTTTTGTAAGGGCTGCTGAAGATATATAGTTATGCACATTTTCCTTTTTACTAAAATTCTTGAAGAAAGGCTTGACATTTTACAATCTGTTACATTGCCTGCAAGAGAATGCAACTATAAAATTATTCTTCATTTATATTCTCCTTGTATTGAAATGCAGATTGTGTGTTGTGCTCTATTTTTTTTCCTGTTACTTATGAAGAGCAGTAGCTCTGTTTAACCAAAAATATATGTATTTTCTGTATGTAAAAACCAGTGTACTTTCAGGGTAGCTGTGTGTGTTTTATTCTCCTCTGCCTCTTCCCTTCATCTTTTTAAGTCACAGATTATTAAGAGGTTGTTGAAGACAACCAAAAAAAAAAAAAATCACCCAGTTAAATTGTTGTATCCACGAAGGTAGATACGCCGCTGATCTTATGTCACAGTGAAGAAAGCATAGATCTGTGAAGTGAGCCGTCAGCCGAATAAGGAGTTTCCAAAATTTGTAAAGTCAAGCTAAAATGTTAAAGTTAAAGCCGCTGAATCTGCATAAGAGTTTATTTCAGCCGCCAGTCAAGGAGATTGTGGAGACACCAGCTTAAAAGAGATTGCTGAATAAAAGGTAAAATCGTGGAAGTTTGATTTGTTTGCAGCCGCGCACAGCCAAGGAGGACGCCGTTGAAGTTATTTCAAGTCCCAGATCTGAGGAATTTGCTGAAATAGAAAACAAAATAAGGGTTTGTAAAATGCAGTATATGAAGAAGGCCACCAAAAGTTAAAAGGCATCAAGGGTTCAAGATGTTGTAGCCGTAAAGGATTGACGAGACAAATAAATCAAAAACGGATTTGCAGGTGCTGTTGTTCAGAGTTTATTTGTCAAAATAGATTTACCTAAACTTCTCTGTTCAGGTAAATGTCTGCTTATTCAACTCAACTCATCAACCTGTGAAACCAAAAAAGGAAGCCATTTGATCGCAAGAATTAAAAGAAGGTGATTGGACCGCAGTCCAAAAGCTACAGGATCCAAAGATAGTGGGCTTGTAGAACTCAAAGTCACAGTTAGTTTCAAAGAAATTGAAGAAGGCAGATCGTAGAAAAGAAGTCGCCGAAATGGCAATATCGCTGTAGCAACAGTAAAGTGCAGCAGCACATCTTGACATGAAAGACATTAAGGAGAAAGTTTCAGAAATGAAGATGTTGAAACATTTAAGGTCGAAATTAAGGGAGAGTGTTGGATGTAATTAATTTCTCCCACCAAATCACAAGATCAGTCAAGAACATTTATATATGAAGTTTTTTCTAGTCAATGTCAAAAATAACATTTAATGTAGAACCTTCCCACGACTGGGTGTTTTGAACATGTGTTTTGAAAGCAGACCTCTATAAATAGAGGCAACATGTAATAGTTTATTTATCAAACGATAGAAATTGATTTGATCACCATGTAATTCATATTAAGGATGTTTGGTTAATTTCTGTGTATCTTTATTTTTGATATTTTGTGTTTGTGCATATGTTGCACCTCCTACACCCCAATCCTTACCTGCCACCTTCCATTATGATTGTGCCTCCCAAGTTATATCATCGGGATTGTAGAGCCACGTCATGTGAAATATAAATTAATTTCACCTTTACATACTAATCTTTAAGGTAAGACTATAAGGTTGAATGATCCAAGTAAATTAAATCCAAACCTTGTCACTCCTCCTTAGAGTGATTTGCCCTAGAAAAGCAAGCACTACCCCTGCAAAATTAACACCTATTAAGGGCTGTATAAATATAAATTCAATAAAATCTTAATTAAGAACTAAACCTTTGTTTCAAAATTAACCTCTATGGATGCATTTATGGTAGGCAACCCAAATACCTCCTTATAAATTGAACATATTCTTGTCATGACATGTTTTTCATGTCTTTTAAATCTCTCTCATAATTTATAACCTATATTTGATATAGGAAAACCAAATGTTATACCATAGCATGCTAAGCATTTTATCAATTTTTATGAGAGAGGAAGTGGAATAGAATGATTACAAAAGAGATGTGTAAAACAAACATTTCTTAAGGCATATCTCCCTGTCAATCTATGCCTGCATTGGATCCCACATAGTGTTACTTAAAACTAGCCCTTTAATTCTCATATATTATATGAGAAAGAAAATATACGTATGAACACACTTATAAACCCCATGGTAAAATGAACTACTTCAGCCTAACCAAGTGAAGGACATTTTTGTGGGATCCATCTTCTGATAGTATTCTGCAACGGAGGGCACAGATATGAATTTCACATTAGAATCCATAGCTTAGTGACTGTCAATAATGGGTATATACAATTTGTAAATATGATATTGAGATTGTATCTTGCATTTCCATCACTATTATCATTATTTTATTATAAAGTTAAGAAAACAAAATCAGAATACTAAAGCAGGTGAATAGCATGGAAAAAAACTGAATTATTATTATACAGGTTATAAAAAGCACCAACAGTTTCTACTGCAGAACATCGCTTATGCCTCATGATGTGAGAAATGCTAAAAGATTTTTTTTTTGATGTGTAAGTTTACAGGGCCTTTAACTTTGATGGTTCCAAAAAAAATATAAATACATAGAAGAGTCTCAACCTTGGAGTAATGTTTCAAAGGGGTTAAAATGTTAAAAAACAGAATGCTAAGGAAAATTAGACCATCTCATCTATTATAAGGTATTACAAAAACTATGTTTGACAATTACCCAAATCTGAATAATCCATATTGCTATTTAGTGATTACCATCTATTGCAATACATTTATTTGAATAAAATTATAAAATAATAATTAAGCGGCCGCTCCTTTTCCTTCAAGCCCGGATACTCACGCTGCTGGGAATGCTGATCCTCAGAAGGATGGCCTGGACAAAGTCATGCAGGGCATGCGATCTGACGGCGACTCTTCTCGCATGGATAATAATAATTATGTTTGAACGGGGAGAAAAGCTTTGCCGACACCCTGCAGAATGCGGATAGGGTTTGCGAACCTGCTTTGCGCCCGCCTGCGCTTGCCAGAGGGTGCCAACTCGCGGGATTCACATCGACTGGGCCACGATCTTGTTTTAGATCCACTCGGGCCTTGGAGGTTAATGGAATCCAGGACTATGGTTGGCCTTGATAGGCGTAAAGAAGCCACTCATGCTGTTGTTGGGTGTGACAAAGATCGTCTCCCATTCCATCTGAAACACTCTGAGATCCTACCAGAGATTTGTGTTGAAGGTCCGGTCCATGATAGGGAGGAATTCCTCCAAGATCATGCCCTCATCTCCAGATTTGTTAAAATCTGGCCTAAGCTTTGCGACCTCTATACATGGATTACTACCCACTCGAAAGACTTTCTGGAGGATGAGATCAGTATCTTCCCCTATGCCAGGGGTTTTTTCATCATTGAGTTCGAATCCTTTGAGGATAAGGAAAAGATTTTAAAATATCGGTCGTGGGTGTTACAGGACAACTTCTTATGCATGAAGGCCTGGTATCCTTCTTTCGATCCTCACACAGAGACCTTCAGTTCTTCCTTTCTTTGGGTGCGACTACCATACCTTCCTATCCAGTTTTGGGAGCTGGATTGTTTACAGACCATTGGCAATGGCCTGGGCAAGTTTGTATGTGCTTCAGAAGAAACAATTAATTATACAAGTACCACCTGCGTTCGGATTTGTGTGGAGATGTATCTCTCCATGGGCCTCCCTGCGGAGGCTTTATTAAAAGTAGGCCAGAGACTATGGAGGCAACAAGTAAACTATAAAAAGATTGCCTTCAGCTGTAGGACGTGCTTTTCAACAACGTATTTGACGTCCCATTGTCCTAAACCAAAAAGCTATGATTATGGAAACCATGCCTCTTGTAGCACTCCCACTTGGTGGATTGGTGTTGAACCTCACCATTACTCAATCTCTACTCAGACAGTGTCGAGCCCTTCTGCAGCCTCTGTGCTGGACTGTTCCAATTCCACCCCTCCCCCAAAGAATTCACAAGATCTGGGTTTCAAGGCTCCCCCTCGGAACCCTAACTGCACTAGGAAGAGTGGTCTCCAACCACATTGCTCCTTCGACTACCTCCTCAGATACCTTTGAGATGGAAGGGACTGGACCCATGGATGCTGCTCATACTGGTCCAGATAGGACAAAAGATTTGAGGAGTATGTCCCCTTAACCGAGGTGGATCAAAACATTTCAGTCTCCTCCAAGACTGTGGATGGATGGACAGAGGTTAAGAGGAAGAAGTCTCCTTCAGGCAAGCACCTTATGCTGCTCAGATCCTCTGTGAAAGGGACAAATAGTGGACATAATGCAAATATCCCAAGTGCATGGGTCCTCTGAGAGTGTAACAAAATTTCACCTTGGAATATCTTGAGTTAATTGAATGAGGTTTTTTTGACAGCACAACTTTGTGCTGCACCCCTTGTGGCAAGGGCATGCATTTAAAGGATTCAATTAACACCTCTAATTTTTATCGCATGCACCTTAATTTTGGTTCATTATTCATTATATAGAAAGGGAGCTGTCCCCTCTAAGAGTGCTTACTAATAAAAAAGAAAAAAAAAATCTATCAACATATTTTAATATCCTAAAAAACCATATCAACATATTTTGATATCCTAAAAAACCATATTATAGTATTACTTATAAGAGGTTTTTTCAGACAAAATATGAATAATTAGTATTACTATTTTGTGATTACCATCTATTGCAATGTATTTATTTGAATAAAATTATAAAATAATCAATCAACATATTTTGATACTAAAAAATCATATTATGGTATTACATATAAGGTATTTTCAGACATAATTTAAATATTATCTTTAATATATCAAAATTAGATAATTGCTAAAATATATAAGCATCAATATGTGAAATGGGTCAATCTTTAATTTTTAAATGTAAAACATGTTGACATTAACATTTGAGATCTAGCCTAATCCCTCATCAATATCTGAAAATAAAATATCCAGTAAAGGAAATTAAGACCATGATAAATAAATAATATTTATGAGATAACACAATGCCTCAAGTGGGGAGATTCAATATTCCTATGTGAAAATAGGAAAACCATAATTTATGAATATGTCCAGACAATGAAAAAGGAAAGGATATAATATAAAGAAAAAATAATAATGAATTACAATGGGGTTTAACATTTGACATAACAGGCAAAAGATTGAGTGAAGACACTAGGATAAAATCAATGAGTTTAGATCCAAGAAAATTGACGGAGTTATGCAAATCGTATGGGTCAATCTTTATCTGAAATCTAACCCAGTCCATCATCAATATCTAAAAATAGAATATCTAGTAAAGAAAATTAAGATCATGATAAATAAAAAAATATATATGAGATAATGCAATGCCCTCAGTGGTAGGATTTAATTTTAGTATGTGAAAATAGGAAAACCCTAATCTATGAATATGTGTCACAATGAAAAGCGGAAGGATAAAATACAAAGAAATAATGATAATGAATAAAAATGGAGTTTAACATTTGACATAGCAAGCAAAAGATTTAGTGAAGCCAACAAGATAAAATCAAAAGTTTAGATCCAAGCAAATTGATAGATTTATGCAAATTAGATGGGTCAATCTTTAAATGTAAAACATGTGAACATTAACATTTGAAATCCATCCTAGTTCATCATCAATATCTGAAAATAGAATATCTGTTAAAGAAAATTAAGACCATAATACATAAATAAATATGAGATAACACAATGCCCCCAGTGATAGGATTTAATATCAGTATGTGAAAATAGGAAAGTTCCCTAATCTATGAATATGTGCATACAATGAAAAAGGTAAGGATAAAATACAAAGAAATCCAGTAGGCTGAAATCAATAAGTTGAGATCCCAGAAAATTGATGGAATTATACAAATTAGATAGTTCAAAGAGAGATCTAAAACTAAATATAGTGAAATACTAAGCATAAGAGAATCCAATCACCTAATTAAAACCATAGACTTTTTTTTAGGTTTGAAGATTTAGTACCTTTGAAAGTAATAATGTTTCACTGCAACTCTTCAGGAAAAATATTCAATTCCAATCCCTATCGGATCTAGGCTAATCTTCCTTATAGAAACACATGTTTATCTTTTCTCTACATCTAATAAAACAATCAATATGCATCGTCCTTTTAAGTATATATTAGGGTTACAATTTTTTAATTATGCGGAGAGGCGTTATATAGCTGCATTAAGGGAGAGGCATTATACACCGTATACATAAAAATGTATATATATACAAAGCTTTATACAGTCATATAAATTTAAAAATAGACATTATTAAAAATGACCCACATATATTTAATTTCTTCAAAAAATATATTTATGATAATTTTTGGCTAACATATGTTTAATTTCATAAAATATAAAAAAATGGTTGACATATATTTAGTTTCTTAAATATTAAAACTATTTATTTTCATTCTAGGTCCAGAGATATCCTTCTTGAGGGCCTATTTTTAAATACTTTATTCTTAAATAAGTTATATTTGTGGTATATGAAAGGGTGGACAATGGATTGTATGGATCATATTGTGAAGGATGGATATTTGGTAGATTATAGGCCTGCTCTATTTGATACATATCATTTGTCTTAGTGGATTATAGGATTTCTATTTGATGCATGTCATTTGTCTTGGTGTTGCATATATTTGGGTGGAGTTATGGTTAACAGAGGTTGCGATAAAGGTAAGTAGGTTGTGTCACCATCTAGACATTGGAAGAAAAGGGTTTCTGGTGAGGAGGCTATCATCATTTTCATTGTTCTCATTAATGAGGACATTGTGCCTTCAAATAATATTTTATAAATATATTTTGATATCAATTTCTATTATAACAAAGGATTGACTAAGAGAGTGCTAATATCAAAATCGAAGTAAATATATTATCAACAAAGCATGTACATATAAGTGAGGAGGTTGGGTCCACTCCAACACTCCACTGGTGGTGGTAGGTTGAATCAATCAACCTAGGACACCTATTGAATACAACTTAAGTAGGCTTACAACATGTATATTTTACCCATGTTCATGAAATGCAAGCAAGGTAATATTTACACTAACACCCCTCTTAAGCATAGCTTAGGTGGGCACAAAATAAAAATAGGTCCCAACAACTAGTCTTGATTAGGTACCCATGTACAATGTAATCTCTCATGAAGTGGAGAAAGGTAGAAATCCTGTGGGAAAAACCTACCCTCCAAAAGAGAGAAAAGATGTATGAAAGTTATACAAGTGAAGAAGTACGCTTCTTTCACCAAGTATAATAAATGTTCCCCCATAGGAGAGAAATTGATAGCAGGTCTATGAGACCCCCCATAATGTGGTATCAGAGCTTGTCTAAGCTCATCTGCTAGTTCATTTGGAGGAAAAGGCATATTATTTTTTCCTCAAGGTTGAACTATAGAATTATTTTGTGTAGTAGTAGAAGGTGGCCAAATTAAAGGATGAGGATAGGGAAATTAGATCTGCAACCTTGTTTTGGAAGTACGGTGACTAACACCAGTTAAAACAACAAAATTCATGCTTTGATGGTTGAGAAAGCTCCCTTGTTTTTGTATTTATCATGGAAACCCCTGTTTGGAGGTGTAGAAAATCTCTACCCTTCGACTCAACCATGCCCTTGTGGGCCCTCGGCTCAATCCTTGGTTTCTTGGCATGTTCTGCCTAGGCCGAGACTATGTGGCTCACCTTGCTTCACTCCAAGCACTAGCATTTAGCTTCTCCAAATTATGGAGCTTACTCCAAGTCGTAGATTATGGCTTCACATACCTTGCTCGGTAGCTTCGCATACCCTACTTGGAAGAAAGAGGCACATACCTTTCTTGGTAGAAAGAGGTGTTGAAAGGGAGGCAGAGTGTGAGTGAACAAGTGTTTCTAAGGGGCATGGAGAGATACCCTACAATCTTGGTTTCCCCTACACCTCACCTAGCTATCATTTCCCTATATCCTTTGCTTCCCTTGCCCTATTTTGGGGTTTCCTTTGCTTTGTTGAGGCTGCGAATGCTCATCTATAAGTTGCAAATACTCTATTGAGGGTGCACCAAGGTTTGGGCATTTTTACAAGAATTTTTTTATAGCATAACCTTTGATTGGTAACTCAAAATCGAGTGTTGATTAAAAAAAAAGTTAATATTTTCACATTTCCCATCTATTAGACCTTGTTGTATTGTAAAACACACTAACTTATAAAGTGCCAAAATTGGGGGGATCAATTGATACTAAATTAGGGGGTGTATAGATTGTGTCAAGGGCACTTCCTTTGAGTCATGTCCAGAATACATCCATTGAGTCATGCCAAGACCACTTGATTCGTGTCCAGAACACTTCCACACTTCTTTATGCATTTTCAGTTACTTGGTATCAATCAATCTTTGAAGCCACCAAACATCAATAATTTTTATAGAGAAGCATCTCCAACAATGTGTTAGAACCTACATTTTTGTACCTTTTATGACCGGGGTTTCATTTATGTTAGGCTTGTAAAACCCAAGAAAAACCCCTAAAAGCCTTAAACCTTAATACACTAGTTTTTATTTATTATACATTATAATCCTTCATTGACTGGTGTTAGTAGTTCTCAGTGACTTAAGTTATAACTTAAGTATGTTTTATCATCTAAGTCATCGGCCCCTTCACTAGGTTGTCGACAACATGCCTGTTTGAAAACAACTATCACATGTGCACCAAATATCTTTTAAGTTATGCTTTGTTGGCAGTCCATGTCGCTAGCTCTTCCTTTTCTTTGGAGTCTCTTCCTTCACAGAGCCTCATTTTGGTTCTTTGTGAGACTGCGAAGTGTCTTTGTTAGCTAATGTGACATATCTATTCCACGGTAAAAGGTATTTCATGGAATTCCAGCTCTCCACTGGAGAACTTAAACAGGCTCTGCGAGACAGTGAAGCTAGCATGGTGGTTCCAATGAATCAACAATGCTTCACGGGGATTCCTTCCTTCGATGAGGCTGATCAAAGACTTTAGCAAGATTGCAAAGAAGGTGATGTTGACTAATATGTCCACGGTGTCCATAGTAGCAGTGTGTTTTGCCGGAACAAATAACTTCATTGAGACTTGAAAGAACAGAAATTGACATAGAGAGGATACCACCGTGCCAAAAGGACTCCAAGTCATAAAAGGATTTTTTTATCTTTGCTTGAGGAAATTCAAACTCTAATGAGAATCGTTGATTAAGTAAGATCTACACACAGTTTTAAAATTCAAGAACGACTATCATCTTCTAACCGCCCCTATACACTGAACATTAATGGTGCCCTAAGTGGCTTAAAGCCAAATTTTGTAGTCATTTCGTATAATTGTGAATGTGAATTCAACTTTTGAGCTTTGCAACTACATCCAAGTGAAAAATTTTCAATTTCTTGCATCAAGCAAGGTGTTACTCAACCAACAAGAAGTCATAAGCCACCATTGAAACATGTAAGTGCCCTTCATCTTTTCAACTGTGCTAGGGTTCTTTTCTTGTGAATTGAGCATCTGTTTGATAATTATTAGCTGTTAGTGCCCTGGTCCGTTTGAAAATTTGCATAAGAGATATTCAAGTAAGAACATAGTCATAGGGATATCTTGAGAAAACCTAGAAACTAGAAACTTAAAACCCTAGTGTAGTCAAAATGGCTAGTTCATCACAAAAAGCCATGAAAATGACAAGAAGGAAGAGGGATAGAGAGTTTAATGATGATATTCTTTCTCAATTTCCCAGATCCTTTAAAAGACCTCGCCACCAATACGGCACACGCATACAAACAGATAGGATCACTGATGTTCATGAAGCCTGCAGGGATGTTGTTTTCCCAATCCATGGGTATGTGTTGTTCAAGTACCATTTTAGGAAGTGCCTAAGGAAAATTCCAGTGAGAAACCCGATGAGGCTAGGGTTATCTAGGTTGGTGGTCCCAAATGTCTTCATCAATGTAGATCTAGTACAAGCACTAGCTAGAAGCTATGTCCTAGAGAAAAAAATCATCTACATGGACAATGGAGAGGAACTAATTAAACTAGACATGGCATATATCTGTGTGGAATTCATGTTAGACACCAACCTTCAAATTCCACTAGATATGGGAGCCCTACTTAGGGAATATCATAGACTAAAGAGTGATTATAGTGTAAAGTGGCTCCCTGCTCACATGCCTAAGATCAATGACAAATTGTAGAGATTCTCAAGTTCTAGCAAGGAACCCTTCATTTATGACTTCTTTGAAGAGTACTTCAAGATGACATACTTTGTTGTGTGCCAGGTCCTAGGAATAGATGCTAGTGTCTTCATACCCATCAATGCTATGGTTTTGACTATTAAAATTCAAAGCTGTGACGATAATAGGTGATTTGACTATGCATCATTTTTGGAGGAGAAGATCAACAAGGCCCTTGGGGATGTGAAAAGGGATAATTCTAGAGTCCATTTCATGTGGCATTCTTTATTGTGTCACATCTTGTTAAACAAAGGAATTGCAGTGTGGAAGCCTCCACTAAGAATTAGGAGAGTGAACAACCCAGGCAGAGTACTACCAGTCCAAGAATGGACTTATATTTGGGATAGTCACTACCCCCAATCAAACTATCTTTTGTTTGAAGAATTCTTTGTCAAGGTAGTCTTCAAAGAACTTGGTTACTCATCACAATGGAGATTATCTAAGAGAGTTTAGAAGTTCTTGAGGCCAAAGGACATGTGCCCTAATTTGGGCATTGGTTGAATACTTGGGGTAATTTTCGTACATCTTTTCAAATGTTACCATTATCAGAGTGTATGGATTTGGATGTGTGCCTTATCTTTTTCCAAGATTAGTACCTAATAGAGTTGCCATTCTTAGAGATCATGTGGCACAGGCAGATGAATGAGTCTGATAAAATTCAATTCATGAACTACAAGAAAGCCTCCTTCCTTCCAGGAACCATTTCCTTTTCTGACTTTCAGGTCACATCAAAAGAAGGATTGGTGTTGCTAGCCACAAAGTTGGACCATTAAAAGTTACCAAAGAGTGCATCAAGGAGGTGTGATCTGGAGGGATTTATCAATAAAGCCAGGTTAGATAATGATTTTGTAGCCTATGAGCATGAATTTTACCCTCTAGAGGATGTAATGAGAAACTGTGCTATCAAAAAGTAAGGCGAGAGAAGAATGGAATAATGGGACATGATCTAGAAAGCAGAGAAAATAAGACATGAAGCTAATCACTCATATAAAGGATCTCTCATTGAAATTGAAGACCTTGTTGAAAGAGTTAGGGTTATGCTACAAAATGCAGATAAATTATTCTCTAACCTACCTGTGGTGCCAAAGAAATACATTTCCCTCTAGAATCAGTTCCTTCTTCATCAAGATAGACATCAAGCTCTGAAATTCCTAGAGCTGTCACTCCACTACACCAAGTCTCTCCACAACCTTCCCATACTCCAAGTTTTTAAGTGGATGAGGGAGAGACTCGAGGCTCACCATATTTGATGGAGATAATGCAACATCCTATGATTGAAGTAGGAGAGCCTCCTCAAGAGAGGATGATTATCAGTTTTGAGGCTACAAATGAAATGTTTGATGATGTTAGAACAATAGCAAGAAGCAAATTCATGGATGATAATTCTTGTATTCATTCTAAGGAGTTCAAAGATTTTGTCCTAAGAATAAATGGGAAAGAAATACTTAAGCAAGTGAGGGAGATAACTCTTGAGAGTAAGAAAAAAGTTATAGAAAACTTTTGGAAGAAGGTGCATGAAGAAATGGCTGGGATGACCTCACAAAAGGGAAGAGAAATCCTCAAAAATAGTGGCTTCATTTTATTACCAGGGTGGGATATATCATCTTCCATTGCATTTGATACAATAAGAAAGCATGAAGGCATTGACTTGAATATAACATAGGAGGATGAAAATTAGGTGTACTTTGGTTCTGCCTTTGATCCAGACACAAATGGCTGAGCTGGGTGAAAGCACAAAGCTGTGTCACACTTTTATAAAGGAATCAGCCAACACAAGCAAAAAGTTTCAACTTCGACCTCATAAAAGTGGCATTTATGTTTTGAATTTCAAACTGATGTAAACTAATGAAATGTAGATCTCTTGATAAATTTTATGCTTGTAATTTTTCAAAAATTTAAAAATATTATTTTGACAATTTTTTATAATTTTAAGAGCAAATTTTGAATTGCTTAAATTTTCAGGAAAAAGTGACTTTGAGTCCATGTCACAAAAAAAAAGATCAAACAATCTTATTTTTCCCTAATTTTTTTTTCCAAATAGATGAGTTCAATATCTAGTGCATGGAGAAAATAAATTAGTTTTCAATCCATATTTTCTTCGTAATATCATTTTAAAGTAAAACTTTACAGAATCTGATAGTTTTCATTCCACGTCATCTTTTGTATAATTTTTTTTTTATCATTTTCACAAAACCAATTATACCCTTTTGGAGATGACTCTTTCCTCTAGTGCACCATATAATTTTGAAAATAATTGGACATGTTTTGATATATTTTTAATTTCTAATCAATGTCATCTCCAATTTTAACAACCTGCTTGCAATAATTAAAAATATATATATTAAAACTAATGAAAATCTTTTTTAAAAAATCATATTAGGATTCTAGACTTAGAGCTCTACAAAAGGGTATTTTTATATTTTTGAAATAATCTATTTTGATTGAAGAAATATTTAGTTTAAGTTGAGAATTTCAGAAAACCCTAGAAAATGAGGAGGTGGCTGCCAAGTGGGATGCCACATAGACAGTTTCGTGCGAGTCTAACTCGCTCAAGTTTGACTCACCCGGATCAAAGTCGGGTGAGATCGAGTCACCCAAAATCATATAATTTTGGCGACCACCACTGGTTGGCATTTTTTTGTTGTTTCAAAAAAAAAAAACTTAATTATATATATATATATAGATATACATATATATATATATATATATATATATATATATATATATATATATATATATATATATATATATATAGCTTTAATTTTTGTGTTTTTTCTCAATTCAAGCATTAAGGAGAAAATACAAGAAGTAGATTTTTTCACAATAGAGGCGAAAAATTATTTTTAAAATTTTTTTCAATTCAAGCATTTGGAGAAACCACACAAAAGTAGTTTTTTGGCAAGAGAGGCTACAAATTTTTAGGTAAGTAACATGATTCCCAACTTATTTACTCATTTTATATGTAGAAATTGAACTTCATGAGTTATTTATTATGATGTATATGTGTGTAGGTGAATTAAAACAAGCAATTTTTGATGGGGGATAAAAGAACTAGATCAAGGTTGTATGACTAGAAAAGAGATGAAAATACCTAGGAACATCTAGTCAAGAACAACCCATTGAAATTATTGATGAACAAGTTGAAGGGCGTGTTAATGAACAAGTACAAGATGAAATTGGCAGTAGTGATAGAATTTTTTTGCATGGAATGAAAAATCTTATGGAGATGGATCAGGATGCTCTTTTAAAAAACATTTCACTTGAACATATGTTACCTAAAAGAACAATAAAATTGCACTCTAAAAGAATTTGGGATGAATTTTTTGAAAATAAATCTTTAATTGGAAGAACACAATTATGTGCAAAGTTATTTGGGTGAAAAGAAATGACCCCTGTTTTGGAGTTGTTAGGAGTTGATAACAAGAAAAAATCTTCAAATTTAGTAAATCAGACAGTAATTGAAAACTTGCAAATGGCATTGGATTGTATTCAAACCAACAGTTGAAGTTCTAATTTAAGTGTTGCACATAGAGCATTGATGACTATAATTTATAGTAAGAAATTTTCAAATAGAAGACAAGTTAAAGCAATTGCCCAATTTGTAAATGTATCTAGGAGAACTATTCAAAAATATACCAAGAAGAGAAACAGATTAGATGAAAACATTGAAAATAATTGGGTAAATATTTGTCAAGTCCCTCGGAGAGATAGAATTTCAGAAGATGTAAAACAAAATGTAATTGGATATTGGATCGAGCACTCCCATGTTTCTTCCAATAGAAGGGACACTATACAAATAAAAGATGAAGATGGTAAAAAAATGTCTCATCTAAAGCATTTTATAGATACAACACAAAGTAAATTTTTTTAAGCATTCAAGCATGAATTTTCACAGGTGAAGATTTCTCAAATGATGTTTGAGAATTTACGACCATGTTTTGTACGTATAAATAAAGTACTTGAAACTTGTTGCTGTCGAAATCATGTTGAATTTCATCTACACCTACAGTCATATCAAAAACTTATGGCAATAGTTAATCCAAATGTCGCCATCCCTAGAAGTACAACACAATTTGTGAAGTCTATCTTATGTGAAAAATTAGAAGATTCAGATGAATTCAATGTATAGTGTATAGGAAATATATGTGTAGATTGTAAAAATTTGATGAAATTTTTACCATTTGAGAATATTGATAATTCAATGTCATTTGTTTGGAAGAGATTTGAATATGAGAAATACGCAACAAAGTCAGGAGCTGAATCCAAAAAAAATGTTTTGAGAGAGAGTGAATTGCCTTGTAATGAGTTTATGAACAAATTTCATAACATTGTATACCCACATATCCGACATTGTCAAGGTACAAGATGGCAGTCTAAGCAATTTCGTGACTCAAAGAATTGTTTTCCACTGGGTTGTATTCTCTCTATTGTAGATTTTTTTGAAAATTATACATTTATTCCTCAAACTGAGATTCAAAGTCAATATTATCATTCAGAGCAAGTCGCAATCTTTGTACAAGTTTGCTATAGACATGCTAAGTTATTTGTAGATGAGGTAGAGAGTACTGAAGATGAACAAATTATCATCAAGGAGGTTGACTTTTATATCAGTGATGATACGACTCATGATAGAAGCTATGTAGCACATTGCTTTTGAATGTTTTTTGAAGATTTGAGACAACATGCCATTACTGCATTACAACACTGGATTTGGTCTTATGGATGTGCTGGTAACTATTGATTTTATTATTATTTTCTAATTTTTAATTTTTAATTTAAAAATTTATAAAATTTTAAGACTTGAATTTTTAACTAATTTTTGGTTTTGAAATCGTTGTTTATATATAACTATTTATACAGGACAATTTAAGTCTACAAAAGCATTTAATTAGTTAACGCAATAACATGTTATATTTGGCATAAAGTTTTTGTGGAATTTTTTTGAGAGTTGACATGGAAAAGGAGAACATGATGCAGCAGGAGCATGTGTAAAGCGTGCACTTCACCAATATCAACTTGCAGTTAATGTACTAGATACGAAATTTACAAAATTTAAAATTGTTGAATTCTTCTACAATGATTTATGTAATTGATCTACATGTATTGTAGTAGTTGGATGTACATGTGAAATTTTTTAAATTCTTACATCTTAACTGGGCACTTCACCAACATGAAATTGCAGGTAACATCATACCAAAAGCATATCAAATTGTTGAATGGTGCAAAAGCCATTTTGGTGCCCATGACTCAATATACAACAAATGCTATTTTTGGGAAGTTAAATGTATGTTAATAGAATTTATGTTATTTGAAAACTTTGATATTTAAATTTAAGTACACATGTGATTTAATTGAATTTTAGTTTTAATTGACATGTTCAAGAATTTGTTCATACGTGTAGATATTGATCGATTGAATCCATATAATTGTCAAGCAATTAATGGTGCTAGAAGTTTGCATCAAGTCATGACTACATGACATAGCAAGCCTCTTGCGATTCAAGTGAGAGAAAAATTATGTTTTTGTGTTGATGGCATTGAGAACAATGTCCAAATGTAAGGGATGGATATGTTTCACAATAGGAAATGAAACAAATAGTATCAATACCTAATTTTGAAGATAGTGACATTGTAGATGTATATAATCCTATATATTCAGTTGATTATGAACGTGTGCCAGATTTAATTGTTATAGGTAAGTTACAGAATTGATTCATATTCTAGATTTTAATAAAGTTTTGAACATTTAATTTACATTGTTCAACTCAAATTTACAAAAATGTTTACTTGTGGTGTGTACAGGAGATATTTTTCCATGGTTGCAGATCATGACAATATAGAAGGTGTAGATTACTATCTACTAAGATGCACACAAGAAAAATCAAAATTGTTAGAATTAAGTTATAGTATAGTCACTTAGTTATAGTTATAGTAACAAGATTAAGTTTGGAAACGTTACAAAAAAGAGGACGTGGCCAACAAAAGTGGAGGTTGTCTATTGAAGATCACAGAAAAGTTTTAGAGATAATAAAAGATAGAGAAGATCCATATTATATATACCAAGAGCTCTAACTACTTTATTGAAGAGTAAGTTGAACTAATAGATACATGGTATGAAGGTATATGCACTTGAATTATCTATTGATATATTGATTTATTTTAAAATGTATATGATTCTTAATAGTTCTTTCCTTTCAAATTTTAATTTCAATGGTTCTTAGTTCAAATTTTATTATAATCAAACATGATCAAGCTACAAACGAGTTATAAATTTATTTATACAGATTTTTGTTTTCACAATTATGTAGGTGTATGCCTATAAGGATTTCAAGTTATAAAATTTAACTTCATGTTGTGCAGGTATGATCTCTAAACTATATATAGATAGTCTTAGATGTCTTAGGTGTCTAGAGGTGTCTTAGGTCTTATAGTTTCTTAGGTGTTTTAGGTCTTAGGTGTCTAGGTATCTTAAATGTGTCTTAAATATGTCTTCTAGACCTATCTTAGGTCTTACATGTCTTAGATAGATGTCTTTAGTATCTTAAAGGTAGATTAGGCATCTTAGACCTTTCTTAGGTGTTTTAGGTGTCTTAGGTGTCTAGGTGTCTTAAATGTGTCAAGTAGATATGTCAATTAAGTGTCTTAAAGGTCTTAGGTGTCTTACTGTATATGTCTTAAGTTTCTTAGGTGTCTTAGATATGTCTTAATTCTTAGGTGTTTTAGAGGTGTATAGGTGTCTTATAGGTCTTAGGTTTCTTAGGTGTTTTAAGACATAGGGGTCTAGGTGTCTTCAAGGTGTCTTAGAGGTGTAAAGGTCTTAGGTGTCTTAATGTATGTCTTAAGTGTCTTAAAGGTGTCTTCTAGGTATTTGTAATGTCCCTTACCCGACTTGTCCTAGAATTCGCTTGTGAATTAGGTTTTAGGGTTTCTTCTCTTTTAATGGGGTAACCTTGGGTTGAATAGATCACACATTCTTTTGAATTAGTACCTGTAGCATCATGTATATTCAAGTCCATATTGCTACATATTAGTTTTAATATCTAGTATTCATCAGTCAACATAAACACACTTGCATTTTAAAACACATAGGTAAAATAAAACATTCATCATGCCAGGGGAGGGACATACAGAAGCTCTTAGTAGCCTAAGGCGTACCATAGTCCTATTGCCCAAACCCTTGACAAGGGCCTATGGGGGCTGGTCCTTTTGCCCAATCCCTTGTCCGGGCCTATGGGGGCATATTCCAATGTGGGACCCCCATCCCTCCATGGTCCAAACCCTTGACTCAGGCCTACTGGGGCATAATGCCCAACCCTTGTCTCAGGCCTATGGGACGGAACCTTAGATGAGGTTTATAGGCAATCTACTAAGGTTCATGCATTCTCCCTTCCTAGTTGAATCACAAACACAATACATGTAGTTTCCACACACATTTCCAAAACATACAATTTGTCTTTATTATTATGAATGGTGTTATACAATAATATATGATACAACATGAAATATATTTTTGATGTCTCCATGCCTATTCTTCAATATTTATATATTATAGTATTTGTTGTAATATTAATAATATCTTTATATTATATTAATATATATGTTATTAATAGTAATATATATATATTTGATTGCTTGCCAGCCCTTGAATTCTATTGTTATTTTATTATATTAACATAACTATATAATATATTACTTATTCATTATCATTATAATATTACTATTATAAATATATAGATATCATTTTATTATTATTATTATATATATATATATTATAATATTATTTATTATATTTATAATATTACATCTTTTATCTACTATATATATAAATAATTATTTATTTATTTTTACTAGAACCATTCATCCCATTTGCTGCTGATGTACATATATCTGTATATTAATATGTAATTATCGGATACTTAATATGTAATTATCAGATACTCTTTTATATTTTTCAGATACTCTTTTATATTTTTTTGTATTTTTTTTTATGATCCTTTCCTTCTATCTCACAACCTTTATTTATTTCACTTTCAAGAGATATGTTCCAAGAGGCACGTCTCTTATTATGCTTGGTGGTAAAAGACATACTTACCTCTTATAATTTTTATTACTATA
Organism: Cunninghamia lanceolata; assembly: GCA_027924645.1. Classification (NCBI taxonomy): domain Eukaryota; kingdom Viridiplantae; phylum Streptophyta; class Pinopsida; order Cupressales; family Cupressaceae; genus Cunninghamia; species Cunninghamia lanceolata. The sequence continues at coordinate 28,905,903 of BSBN01000809.1, read as the reverse complement.
TATTAATTCCCTTTTGTAGTAAAACTAGTTCTAACCATACGTAACTCCCTATCATAAGAGGATAGGTTAAAAGATGTTTATTTATATTATTTGTATTTATATTATATCATTATATTATTTATTTTATATTATTTATATTATAACATTTATATCATAATAAATGATATATGATTTATATTATATTATTTGTGTTATTTATACATATAATAGTAATGTATTTTGTTAATTGTTTTAAATAAATATTATTTAAATATATTAAATATATTCCATTTATAATATTATTCATATATTTAATTTGAATAAATAATACATAATGGATTCAATTATAAATTATTAATATAGGGACATGACAGTCTTAGTTGTGTCCTAGGTCTTAAGTTTTAGTTGTTTTAGGTCTTAGGTGAGGCCACTGATCTTTACAGAGGCAACATGATTGAATGTGAAGATATCTTGAATCGCGAGCTTGAGGGCATTACTTACACCACCAAGGTATGTATGTGGCTGTATGCACATTCATTACTTCTTTTTCTTGTTCCTTATTATTTTGCTTAAATGACTTTGTTTTACATTTTTTGACTTTTCTTTTCTTCGACTTTAAATTTAACTATGGGATTGTTTAGGGCTTATGTAATTATGCACCTTCCAAAAATTTTACATAGAAATAATATAAGCCCTCGGTCATATCCGTTAAAACCCTAGCAAAACAAAACAAAACAAAGAACCCAATTTCAAGCCAGGTGAAAGAAATAATGTGAGGGGTTGTGAAGAAAAGAAGGCCATAACAAAGAAAATTTTGAAGGAACCTCAATTAGTACATTAGGGTTTATCGAGGGTTTGAGATTTCATGAGGTTGGAAAAAGATGAACAAAAGTTTGGGGATTCTAATGAAGCTACTGCACAAAGTAGCAGGTCACGTTGCGATGGTGGAACTAAAGAGTGGTGAGCTTTACAGAGGCAACATGATTGAATGCGAAGATAACTAGAATTGCTAGCTTGAGGGTATTACTTACACTGCCAAGGTATGTATGCAGATGTATGCACATTCATTACTTCTTTTTTCTTGTTCCTTATTCTTTGCCTTAAATGACTTTGTTTTACCCATTTGCCTTTTCTTTTACCCATTAGTAATATTTATACTATGAGTGGTTGTCAAATGTAAGATTTGGTCAAGTGGTTGAAGTCTAGGCGAGCAAACTTTTGAGAACAACTTTGTATTTTTTTCATAGGAATAATATATTCACCCTTCTGCTTAGATGCCATCACCCAATGATTTGTACATTTAAGCATGTAACATGGGGACTTGGACACTGGTCGCTGTTATGAAAAGCCCCACTGATTTGCACTTCACAGCCCCACTAATTTGAACTTCAGCTCATGCCGTTGTCAAACAATGACAACCCTATTAGAAGCTTTCTTTTGGCTTATATAATTAGTTATTTGTTTATTTCTTTTTGATTTAATTTGAAAATGTAGTGTATATTATCAGAGATAATGTCACCTCTTGCCGTGATATAGTCACTTCATGTTCTGGATATTCTTTGCACATTTTTCATAGATAATGCAAGGTTTATTAATGATTCTTCCATCTGTTGGACATAAAACAAAATTGTGATTTAGTGCTTTTTCTAGTGTTCTTTTCCATGGAAATTATGTTGTGGCTTTTAAGTCATAGGCCAAGTTGGGTGTTCCCACTAGGTGGTAAATTAATTGGTGGGTTAGTCCTCCCATCAAGGACATCATCTGTATTTCTACTGTATGGCAATAAATTTGACCATTATTTCTAGGGCAATTGGTTGGTTGTACAACTTACTCCTTCCTACCAATCTATGTATCTATATAAGATAATACACACATTAAAATTTCTTGTTATACCATATCATGGTATGATAGTGTAGTGACCCAAGAAGTCTTTCTGTATCATTGTTTTTGCCATCTTTTCTAAAATTTCGAAAAGATATCACGTGACAAGATAGGCCCACAAGTATAAGCAAAACAAAACAATAAACCCAATTTCAACCCAGGCGAAAGAAATAACATGAGGGATTGTGAAGAAAAGAAGGCCATAAGTAAGAAAATTTTGAAGGAACCTCAATCAGTATATTAGGGTTTATTGAGGGTTTTCAAAACTTAACAAACCTACATTAGATAGATCTATCTAGTTCATAATTTACATGTTCAAAGTTGCTATGCTTATGAGTTCTCTTCTAAGAGTTATTTTGTATTTTGGATTTTAACATGATTGTTATTTTAATTGAAGTTTAGGTAGATCTTTAATGGTATTTATATGCTCTAGTTTTTTAAAGTATGTACAAATTTCTTTAATATTTCATTACATTTCATTTATTACTCAAAATATTTAAGCATTGAGATATCTTCATTTGCTATGTACTATTTCAAAATATTTATATGTACTACTTCATTTGCTTAGATATCTTCCTATATTCATTTTCTATTTCCCAACTTAATCTTATTTTAGATTAGGAATATAGCCTAATTAGGACACATTTACAAATTTAGATAAAAGGAAAAATAACACTAACTTATTGGGTAGAGTAGTTACTTATGTTTGCTTTAACTACATAAAACTCTTTTTCTATTAGATTTATAGTGGAACATTAGGGTAGGTAATTGAAAATAATTTGCCACATAAAAATAAGTATTTTACCTTTTCCCATTCACACAAACATTATGCATCATTTATAGATTTATTTTTTCATGTGAAATATTGTGAACTTAATCTTCTATTATAGGGGACAATGTGATTACCTTGATACCTATTCAACCATTGAAAACATTATGTCATTTACTAGGGAGGATCCTACATTGTTTCATATCATACCAACATCAAGTAGATTAAACATGGCACTTGGTTATCCTTGGATTGAATAATACCAAGCAATTATATCTATATTACATTAATATATTAAATTTATTCATAAAGGGGAAAGTAATTAAATTTCTTTACAAAATAAACAATGGACATCGAAATGTCCAAATAATTAATATAAAGCATGTAACTCATAATATAAATTTTGAAATGTAAATATAAAGCATGTGACTCATAATAAGAATGTCTCTAAGATATAAAACACAAGTGTATATAATGTCCAAATATAAAACATGATTCATAATAACAACGTCTAGATATAAAAGTTTATGTGACTCATAAAAATGTCTAGATAAAATATAATAACATGTAACTCATAATGTCCAAATGTACAAATATAAAACATCTGAATTATAATAACAACTCATAAATGTCTCTCTCTACGAGTAGATTGAGTCTCACTCTATCTCGAGATATGTCATGATCCCTAATTGGAACCCTCGACTAATCTGTGACCCGAGCACTGTGTTGAGTTGTGGGTCAAGGTCTGCACATGAAACACCATAAAATTTTCAAATTCTATATATATACACACAAATTTAATTTGTTTTGATTTTAAATAAATAAATAATACTTGACAAATCTAAATTACCTAACATACACGGTCTACATCATGTAGAGGAATCTCAATAGAAGCATGCCCTAATCCTACAACCTATATATGACATGTGTTTATACAATATATAAGCATATGTGTATTTAGTTAGAAAACTTGTACACTTGATGTCTCTATGTAGAAAGTTAACTTGATATATGTGTACACTTAAATCAAACTTATATGTACATGTGATATATAGACCTAGTTTTTAAATACCTCATGATGATGACTAGGATCTCTAGTATGATGCAAATCTCCAAATCCAGATTGTAAAATAGTAGCTTGTGTCTAATACACATGTACATTTAAGGTTGCAATCAAGAGTGAGAGCTTCAATGTATGTGATTTAATTTAAAATTGAACTTATAATTTTTAAATATATAATTTATGAATTTAGATTATTATTTTTAAATAAATTGTACCTCAACTACACCAGCAAAGGCCCTCCCAATCCCACTGAGGTTAGAGTCATGGAGAGACAATGATACATGTGTAGATGGTACAGTCTCAGTGTTGAAAAGAAGCTTGCTATACTCACCTCCCATAACATCATGTGCAGTAACCTCAACCTCAAGACCAACTGGAACATGTGGAGGGGCAGACCCTGTAGGACCAACTGGAACATCCTGATGTCCCCCCAAACCCTATGAACTTGATTCCCCATGGCTCCTCTATCTACCAAAATATTTCTTGAGATGTGAGGATATAGCATCAAGTGGGATCCCAAACTCATCACTGATGAACTGGTATGAATCTTATAAATCACTGGCTAGGCATCTAGTCATATTCCACAAAGCACTCTGTCCACTAATCTGTGCCACATCATGTGGCGATGGTATATCAGCATGAATGTAATGATCTGAAGCTGCTGGTCGATGTGGCCTCAGTGGATGGAATGTCAATCCTCAGGCGTAACAAATAGCTGCCAGCACAATCGGATGACAAATGAGCAACCTTAGTGGCAATAGTCATCATACTCTCAAAAATCATGCATCTCAAGGGGGTCAATGCTGGTTGGGTGGTATTTTCTAGTTCTACACATTTTGGAAGAACCAAAAGGAGTGGGCCAAGGACCCATTGTTTTGAAGATGTGGCGTATCTGGTCTTCTACACACAAGTCTCTCTGCAAACCTTCCTTTCCCCTGACTAGCATGTTTATGGAAATATGTATAATCGATAGATAAATTTAAATTAAACTCTGTATATAATTGTTTACAAAAATATAATGGCAACTCATCATTGTTTGGCCATTTGTGATGAGCTGCCAAAAACCTAGGATAGATGAAGGGACCAACAACTACATCTACACACTTGGTGGGAGAATAGCCTCTCACTCTCTCTTTTCCCCTATAAGAAGGGAACATGCTAAGAACATTATCTACAAAAAGTAGCCTAGAAATAGATAGCCATTTCTCCTGGCCGATAACACTCTAAGAAAGTGATGCATAGAACTTGTCAACACTAATCTCATCATAGGGATTGTATGATCAAACAACTTTGATCATATGTGTTATCTCATCTCTAATCCTAACTAGCTTGTCTCTATTTGATAGGTTTGGTGTATTGTGTATTGTACTGTTCAGTTCATCCAATGCATTTTCAAACCTCTGAATGGTCTCAGTATAGAAGGTAGAATTATCACGATTGTCAGGTTGACTTGACTGATGTGACTGATGTGAAGATTGTCATCCATGTTTCTAAATTTATTTGCAGCATGATAATTCAATTTTCTGTCAAACATATTGTAGTCATGATGGAAATAAACCTGCATATAAATTTTCCAACTACTACATACATCTTTAAAAAATCCATGATATAAATGCACACGTGCTTCTCGAATAAACCTACACCTTACATGCTTGCAAATACATAAATAATAGGTCTATCAACCAAATCTGAACCAACCATAAAACATAGAACTAGGAATGCATAGAAACTCCAAATTTGAAGTCACATGTAGTATGTAGCATGTTGACATGACAACCATAGGAATTTTTATAAATCAGATTTTATCATAATTCAAAGCCATTGGAGTAGAGAGAAAAGCAACTTTCCTTTTGAGTCACATCAATGTCCTCCAACCCAAAGGATTCAAGATAATGAAGTTATTGTCAAAGAGAATGCATCAATTCATCATAATATAGTTTTTATTGCCCATCATGTTCAAGTAACAAAAATTATAGTTGGACAAAAAGAAACAGAAAAGTCATCTATCTTGGAGCAGTATATGGTACATGAGAAATTTTAGCGACAACATCACAACTTCAGTTTGTAAAATTAAGAAAACTCATAGAAATGGTATATAAGCTCTCTACCAATGAAGAATCATATGTTCAAGTTAAGTTTTCTCAAGAAATTTTACAAACTATGCAAGTTGAGGGAAGTCAAATCCAATCAATCATAGTTTGTTGTAATTAGATTAGAGTTCAAATGCCCTCATTCTACTGTAAAACTAGATTCTATTTTGAATCCTAAAAATAATATCTTAGTTTTTTAGGTACATTTTCATTTCTAGAACTATAAGTTTCAAAATTTTGGAATCTAATTTGGTTCATAATAATCATGCTTTTGACAAATTGACACATAAACCCAACAATGCACCCAGTTTTGGCACCACCTAACTCACAGCTACCATTTGAGTTGGAAATCGATGCAAGAGATTATGCTATGGGGATTGTTCTATTGCAAGGAGCTTAGTTGGATTGCTATCATTTTGAACCTTTTCCATGGAGCAGATTTGATGTATCTTACATATAATAAAGAATTGCACGCACTAGTTCAAGCAATTTATATAGAATCACTATATGATGGGTACATAAACCTTTGTTCACACAGATCACCAAACTCTTCAATACTTCCAAACACAATCAAATATGTAGCAAGAAAGTTATTACAAATGGATAGTTTTTAAGGAAAATTCTATTTTACTAACAATGAGGTTGATATGTTGTCTAGATCATCTTTTGATTTCAGCTTTGGGAATAATAACTTATCTTGAACTATTTGTCCATGAAGCATATGACGAGGAGTATGCACAAGTTGAATATTTTCAAGAGATACATAAGCTCTTGCAAGGGGGAAAGCTATAATTTTTTACAAAAAAGACATCTCAAAGATGAGGACCCTATAGTAGTTGCAGTCATAAGAAGGTATATTTCCAATTTCGGAAAAAAGCATTTGACAATCTAGAAAAGATAGACTCTATTTAACATTATAGAGTATTATATATGTATATATATCTAGTGTGTGTTGTTTCCTTCTTTAACCATGTTATTCCGTAGCATTTGATGGGAAAATTTGAATGGATAACCTTACAAGGGATAAAAGTACATGTCCTACATTACTGTAGCACTTGATTTAACCTGTTTTATGTGTGAACTGACTCCCACCCAACAACCATCAACCACTTGCTACTTCTGATCACCACAACCTTTCCAATAAATTATGCACAAATTCTTTCTTGAATGGTTTCAAATTGTGATTAATTTTCCATCACCACAACCTTGATAAAAACTTATTCACAAAATTCAATAAAGAAGAATTTATGCACAAATTCTCTCTAGAATGATTTTAAATTTTGATATATTTTTTTAGCTTATATTGTGTGGATGATATTTGATGTTCCTTGTAGTTTCCTATTGCATCATGGTATAGGGTAGTTGTGGCTCTTTTAACTCCCTCATATCCATTTAGATTTAGAGATGTATTGATGTATATGAGGGAGGATGCTGGCAAAGGTTGTGGAATTTGGTTTTACACCAGCCAATTGCATTTGCTTTAAAATTTCTAAAGACTTTTCAACAAATCCATTTTGTGCATATCTTACAATCAATGCAGTCCATGAGACCACATTTTGTGCATATCTTGTGGGTTTTTTTCAGATGTATCAGTTGCAAGAGCCTTGGCAGACCTGTATAAAAAATGTGAAAGCATAGACATGATGCCTAAACTCTTTTGTGCATATCTTGCAGTTCTTTGAGGTATTTTTTCAAACAATTCACGTGCCTTCTCTACGCTTCCACATTTTTCATACATGTCTAGCAGGGTTTATGTAACATCAAATTTTGTACGCATTCACAAATTTTAAACAAATTTTGTACCCATTAACAAATTTTAAACAAACTTTACCCATTTTGCACATTGAAATCAAAGACATACAAACCCATTTTACTTGCATAATATCATATAAGGTGCAGGGTTATTTCAAACACTTCTATACATTGTACCATACAAAATGTTTGACAAAAAATGCCAAGTTGAAGATGGCATACCTGGTTCAAGGTGACGAGACTGTTGCAAAAGGTGGCGGGGACGCCCTTCGCAGGAAAAACATTCAAACCCTACCACTGTCACTGTCAGAAAATGACCACCATAAAATGTGGCAATTTATTTTTTTTTGTTTTTAACTACATGATTTTGGGAGAAACCATCTCACCTCCATATTGACTCACCGAAAAATAGCTTGCCACATATGCACCACGCAACGGCCACGTGTTTTCAGGTGAAATTGGCTTGGGCGAGTCAAACTCGCGCGAAAACAACTCGCTCTGAACTATTTTGTTGGCTCAAAGTGTGACACACCTTTGTGCTTTTACCCAACTATTTTGTCAATTTCTCCCTCAAATAATAAACCTCTTGTTATTGAGGATGCAAGCAAGATGACAAGAAGCCTAATTGTGCATAGGCTAGAGCACACTATTCCTATTGAAGCTGCTAGTATGACTACACATTCTACTATGTTTACAAAGGTTTCGTTCAGAAAGATGCATGCAAAATTAGATAGATTGAACAAGTAGAGCTTGTAGACACCAAAAATTGGCCCATTTCATTATTTATGCATTAAAATCATATCGTATCACACACGTCATTTCTATCTGACATACTCATAATTAATTAAATCATTTTTCTTCTTAATTAATTAAATAATTTTTATTTATTTAATTAATCTTCATTATTCTTATTTTTTCTGTTTATGATTAAATAATTTTTAATTATTTAATCATTCCATTATTCCTCTATTAATTAAATAAATTGTCTTTATTTAATTAATTATTTTTATTCCTCTATTTTTCATCTATGATTAAATAATTTTAATTATTTAACCATTCCCACTTTCTCTCCATCAATAAATAAATAAAATTAAAATATTTTATTTATTTTCCACTTGCACATGAATTAAATAAATTGTATTTATTTAATTCATTTATTCCCTCCACTCTTATCCCACTCCTCCATTTTCTCCTATAAATGTGCAAGTGTTCTTTTTTGCGCCTAAAAATAGGGAAAATTCAAATGTGTGAGAAAAAGTAAAAAAGAATTCAAAAATCAATCTATAACTCATCCAACTCTCAAAATAGTTAAAAAACATGCTATTTTGAGAGAAGAATTTTATCCTCTTCAAATACCACTTAGCATTTTTCAAAAATAACCCTTTTTAGGGGACACATGGTGCATGCATGTTCATCGTCTCCTCTTGATCATTCTCAACCATTGATCTTTCCTTTCATCCTCCACTGTTGATCATATTTCGTCTAAGTCTATAAGTACTCTCATCTTCTCTCATTTTCACATCCTCAATCATATAGCATCCATATTATCTTCATTTGCATAGCATCTTGAGCATCCATGATAGCCTTCTATAGTGTAGTTGCATACTTCGAAGATCAATCTGCAAAAACACCAAGAAATCGCATAAACTAGGTGATATTATTGCATTTTGTTTTGTTTGTTTGTATTTAGTTTAGATTTCATGAAGGTAGTGTAGGTTTATTGTTTTAATTTGATTTAAACAATGGAATTTTCCTACATACACATTTTGGCACACCCGGTGGGACCACTAGCTTGATTAGTTTTAGTTTTTCGTTGCTAAAATTATGTTGTTTAAGAAGTTGTGGATACAGGTGTGCTTCTAGTTAATTGCATGTCATAGTTATAGAGCTGTACGTCACCTTTGGTACTTCTATGTCACCTTTGGTATCATAGAAAATTGTAGTTGGTGGATTTCAGAATGCATTTACAACATAGTGCTTTGCCTATGGCTTATCAGATCGCCTTTGTAAAGTTGAGTAGTTTTAAGTTGCAGGCGTACAACAGTAAGTCACAGTTGCAAAGGGCTATGTCACCTGTGGTAACTTTCTAATCGCATTTGGATATTTTCATACGCCTCTAGTATTGCATGTTCAAATTTAGGGTTCTTGAAAACTAATGATTGTTTATGCAGTTTGTCTTATCGATTGTCGAAGAATGGAGGTTTCAAACTACTAATGTATTGTCTGCAGGAACGATCGGTCAAAGAAAACACCTTTTTTTGCACTAAATTAGGCACATTTCAATTTGGTGTTTAAAATGAATCCTTTATTCTCTAGAGGGTCTACCTTCCCATTGTGAGAAGGGGTGTGACCCAAGTGGAAACAGGCTAAACCCAAGCCCTTCGAAGCTGCTATAAAAATAATCTGTTTGTGAGGAAAGGCACAAACAACAGGTGCAGTTATGTCATACCGATGAATGTTTCCCCTAAAACCCTATAGAGCGTAACCTCTACATGCTAGGAAGCCTCCTTATCAGAGTGAATCACCACATGTATAGCCACCTAAATAGAAGCCCTTACTACAAATCTTGTTTAGCAAAGAGAGCAAAGAGAGAAAAGTATCTTAACATCTATGTGTCTTGAGGACTTGGAACTTGGTGTGCCTGAGAAGTGAGTGCACTATAAGGGGGAACCTGTGCCACCAAGTTTCTGGAGCTATCCAATTTGAATAAGTATAGTTGGAGAAATCCAAGTGGGAACGTAACAGATATATTCGTGGCCAACCTAGGTTGTAAATGTTTGAGAATGGACTGAGCATGAGTGTCTTCTATCTTGCTTCTCTTGTCAATTAATCAAAAAACTGCCAAAAACACAACTTTTTCCACAGAAAGTTACTTTTGGACCATGTCAAGTCGCAGTTGAACTATAGTAAGTCACCTTTGAGAAAACTTGAATTATCTTTGATCAATGTCTTTTTAACCTATCCTATCACAAAAAGTCACCTTTAAACCATGTCGATTCGCAATTGAACCATAGTGAATCACCTTTGAACAATAGTGGGTCGCCTTTGGTCAATGTCCTATTACTTCAAACTATCACATAGAAAATTGCTTTTGAGCTATCATAAATCACCTTTTAGTTATCGTAGATCACCTTTGAGCATCAGTGAATCACCTCTGGTAATTTGCAGTCTGTTATCCAGTTTGTTATCTTTTCCATCAATCTGAGCATCAAATCTAAGTATCTGTAATCAATCTATTAGCCTAGTCAGTTGTTCTTCAGCAATCTTATCATCCAAGATCATCATTTCAACCATTTGGCTTATTCATCATCTCTAAGGTTCTCAATCCCTAAATCATCCTATCAATCTGTCAATCCATCAGCTGATCAAACCCAATCTCTTTAATCTAACTAAAGCCAATATCAATCAATCAAACATCTTTCAATCAAATCATCTCGATCCAATGTCGGTGACTAGAAATCAATACAAGAAAGCCATGGAATCCAATCTTAGAGAATTTGAGTCCACTCCTCTCAAAGATGCCTCTCAATTTACAACAGGAATGGACCCTCATGTGTTTCTATCTAAAGGTTATACCCTTGTCTCATCTTCATCAAACCCAGTACAACAACATCATTTTGAGCTCTCATATTCTGTGTTCATGCCACAATCTCCATCTGACCACAGTGATTTATCAGATGATCAAGAGGATCTTCAAGATCCCAAAGCCTTGTGACATGCCAATAAAATCATAAAAGCCAACCAAGAACAAATTATCCTACAATTAATCCAAGCTGGAGTCAAACTACCAAATGACTTTGATATGTCCACAATTTGTAAAGAAGAACCTACTAGTGTTGCTATTGAAAACCATGTGGCTATTGACAATATGTCCACTAAGTCCACCATACCTTCGACACCATCTATGCCTAACCAAAACACTCATACACCTCAAACATTAGCTACACCCATGAGACCAAATCAACTTAATGTCACTACATCTATAGAACCTTTACTCATACTATCTTATGTTCTTAATCCAAGGATCTCTAGCCTGAATGTGCCTCCTTTTCATGTGTTGGCTTCCATTCTCTCTGCCTCCATGAATACCATACCCACACAAGTTACCCAAGCATTTCTGATTTCCAATCCTACTGTGTCACATGTTGGCTCATCATCCACTCAATAAATTCAAACATACCATATTGCATCCAATCATGCCATAACTCTCATTGATAAACCTACGGCATGAAATACTCATTCCAACACATCATACATTGATCAACTTCTCCCTCTTGGATCACAACCCTCTAACACTCAGATGTCTCATGTGACTCCACCAACCGTCTCCCAACCTCCATTAATTTCTACTCAAACCATATCCTATACCATTCCTCTGTACGGCTCACATGCAACACAGACACATAATATCAATCCTTCACCAGGATCATATGTACCTCTACCACTCAATACCCAACCTTAAAAAACTTTCAACCTAGGGCAGCACATTATTAGCCAAGTTCAAGTCACACCTATTTCACCATATGATCTGTCACAGCAACATCCTTCTAGTCAACATTTGATATATCAAATCCCACCGCCTAGTCATCAAAATCTCGTACAATAGCAACAAGGACCTACATCTAATATGTCACACAAGTGGTCAACCTTTCACTCCCCATGACCAAACAAAGAGAAACCAACTACGAAGACAAATTTACTGCCTTGGGAGAACCAATTGAGGTCATTCTTAGAAAACTAGTGTAATCAGGAAATATTGCCTTGCCTGAAGCCAAACCAAACAATGAGCCACAATTTAAACCCAATTGGTACAAGGATGGTGAATACTATGAGTAGCATAGGGTCATGGGGCATAGCACTTCTATCTATATGAAATTGAAACACATAATTCAAAACCACATTGATCAAGGGCTTATTAGGGTCACATCAATGCAACTGATGAACAATTATGACCTTGATGCCTATAAAAATCCCCTCCCTTCACATGATAAAGCAAGTGCTTCCAACACGGGAAAGAATGTCAACTACACCTATGAGTCTACTATGTGTTTTATTAAGAAACAACGAATCACCACCATCACTATTCGAGGGAAACCTCTTGATTGCATTGTCACTACCCATCGAAATTGTTTCACTATTCAAGGAGCTCCACCATCTGCCACTCGTGGAATCCCACCTTCGATCATTTGACTAGATTCTAAGTACAACGTTATTGAACACCTTGGCAAAACCCCTGCTCACATATCCATACTTGAGCTATTGCATATATCTCCCGCACACAGAGCTATTCTAGATAAACCCTTAAGAGAATCATTCGTACCAAATGATATCGATACTATACATTTCCAAGCTATGATGGCAAGCATCTCATCCCCCCATCATTTAACTTTTTCTAATCAAGATCTCGTATCCTTTGACCCATCTCATCATGATGCCCTCAATATAGAGGTATTCATTGACTGACATTTTATTAAGTAGTTACTAGTGGACGGTAGAGTTGGTCTCAATAGTTGTTCTCTAAAGTTAATAAAGCAATTAAGCTACTTTGAGGACCATATTGATATGACCAAAAGAATAACCATCAAGGCCTATGATGATGGAGAGCAGGATTTAGAAGGTATTATTACTCTCCCTATAAGGGTTGGTCCTATTACCACTGAACAAAATGGCACGTCCTAGATGTTGATCTTCCCTACACCATTATCCTTGGTTGTCCTTGGATCCATTCCTTAAAAGCAGTACTATCCATGTATCACCAATGTCTAAAGTTCCCATATGAGGGTGTGGAAATCACCATCTCCACCAATCCCAAACCCTTTGAATATTACCATGCATTCCAAGCCAGTTATCAAAACCCTAACCATGTCCCTATCAATGCTGAAGCCTATCCATCCACTTCATATGGTGATCCAGATGATCTTAACAAGTGCTCCACCAGTAAATCCACCCTTAACATCCAAATCAAATATGAAGAAAAAGGACTTGCTGAGTATAGCCTAAAAGAATCTTGCTGTGTGGGCGCCATGCCCTTGTCACTCAAATCATATGGTAAGCTAGTTGTTTCAAAAGCTTCTTCCTCCAAAGCAACTGTCACCATGTCTCCAATAGTATTTGGCAATCAAGATTACTCAATGATGAGGATGTCTCTAACGACATTTCTTCATGGATTTTCTACGATGAAAATGATCAAGTATCGTTAGAAGTAGAGCAATATAATAATGGGTTCAGAATCATCAAAAATATGGGCTACAAAGCAAAAGGGGGACTACGTCTATAGGAAGAAGGCCTCTTAGAGCTAATCATTGTGTCAAAGAAGTATAATCGATAGGGTCTAGGGTACTAGAAGGAGGGTCCGCCTTCCTCAGATATCTAGTTCATCCGTGACGAAGTCACTGAGGCCTTTCCTATAGAAAGGGCCCCTAATCTAGATACCATCGAAGACTTTGCCTTTCATATCACTGAGCTCTTCTAAGAAACCTCTATTTTCATGATATCCTATACTTCCCACAACCTTCTGCTTATCTATCCCAACCTAATTGACTAGGAACAATAGGGGGCACCTCCCCTCGATACATTTAAAAATGACGAGGCTATTGCTAAATTCATGGGAACAAGGAAAGGCTTCCCTCTTGGAGACCATAAGTAGGATTTGCAATGGATCTTCCATTGTTGGCATACTTTGGTGGAAGTGTCGGATCTTCTAGTCGCAAAAGTGAAATTAAGAAAATAAAAAATGAAAGGTCATTAGGTGGAAACCACAAGGCACCTCTTGACAAAGAAAAAGTAAAAATAAAGGATGTATCCAAGGGTGAAAACCTCTCTGAGGCACCCAAGGATGGAGGATCCAACCTTCCTGTAACTTCTACATATCAAGAAAGATCACCCTTATTGATCAAGAAATCTTAAGAAATCAATTTAGGCACTGCACAAGCTCCTAAAATCACATTCCTAGAAGCTTCTTTATCAGATATAGGAAAAGTCAACTTTACTGAATTCTTCATAAAAAGAGATATCAACTTTCCCTACACCTATTCAAATATGCTGGGCTTAGACCCCTCCTTGGTAGTACATCATTTGGCTATCTCTCTGAATGCCAAACCAGTTTGACAAAACATAAGAAAAACGCATCCACAAATAGCATTGTTAGTCAAAGCAGAATTCCAAAAACTTCTGGATGTAGGGTTTATTAAGACCATTGATTATCCTGAGTGGATATGTAATCTAGTGCCCATTGCCAAACCCGATAGAAGAGTTTGTTGTTGTAATGACTTCAGAGACCTCAATAGAGTGTGTCCTAAGGATGACTTCCCTTTACCAAACATTGACACAATTGTAGACCTCACTGTAGGACATGAGATCCTTTCATTAATGGACAGATTCTTTGGATACAATTAGATCAGGATCGCAAAGGAAGATCAGTATAAAACTTCATTCATCTACCCATGGGGAACATATTGTTGGGTCATCATGCCTTTTAAACTTTAAAACACCAGAGTAACTTATCAACGGGCTATGACTCTTATTTTTCATGATCTTTTCTGCAAAATAATGGAAGAGTATGTCGATGACATCTTGGAAAAGTCCAAAACAAGAGAAGACCATCTCCGAGTCTTAGAACAAATCTTCGACAGGATTGAGAAGTACAAAGTCAGACTGAATCCAAAATAGTGTGTCTTCGGTGTAACTTATTGGAAGCTGCTAGGATACATAGTCTCCAGAAGAGGCACTGGAGTGGATCCTAATAAAGTGAAAGCCATAGTCAAAATGCCTCCTCCATCTAAGTTGAAACAACTGTGTGGTCTCCAAGATTGGTTACAATCCATTTGTCGATTCATAGTGCAGCTAGCAGACAAATGCCATCCTTTTCAACATTTGCTTGGGAAGGGGGAAACCTGTAAGTGGGATGACAAATGTCAACAAGCCTTTGTTCAAATAAAAGAATATCTTCCAACTATTCCTATGCTTGTACCTCCTATTTGAGATCGACCTTTGCTTCTATATACTTCATCAAGCACTTGGTGCTCTCCTAGCTCAACATGATGATACGGGAAAAGAATAAACCATTTACTATATCAGCAGGACTCTTGTAGGTTATAAGCTCAACTACACAATAGTGGAAAAAGCATTTTTGGTAGTGGTGTTTTCTTCTCAAAAGTTGTGACACTACATGTTGAATCAGACAACAAAGCTCATCTCCAAATTTGATCCATTGAAATATCTTCTTGCTAAAGTAGTCCTCACTGATAGGGTAACAAAATGGGTGATGATCCTTACTGAATTTGATATTGAATATGTCAACCGCAAAGCTATTAAAGGACAAGTCATTATAGATCAACTTGCTGAAACTCCAATGACTGACATCCATCCTTTTGATCTTGAGATTCCTAATGAAGAACTTTTCAATGTGACTCCTTCTGAAACCTAGCAACTATACTTTGCTAGCTCTTACACACAACATGGATCTGGAATGGGTATCCTATTCATCACCCCCTAGGGTGATTGTATTCCAAAGTCCTACCATATTGCCTTTCCTTGCATAAATAACATAGCAGAATATAAGGCTCTAATCATTGGGTTGCACATGGTTGTCCAATGGGACATCAAAAAGTTACAAGTATTCAGAGACTTGCTATTTTTAATTAATCAAGTTCAAGAAGAGTACCGAACAAAAGATAAAAAGCTTCTTCCATAGAAACTAATGGTTGATGACTTTAAGAAATACTTCTCTCAAATCACATTTGAGAAAATTACAAGAATCAACAACAAAGCAGCCGACGCCATGGCAACCATTGGTTCTCTCCTAGACATGCCTGCTAATGCACAATAGTATGAATTCTTAGTGGAACAACTTTTAATTCTAACATTTGAAGTACCTCAATCAGAACTCATCTGTGAGTTTCATTACCCCACATCTCCTTGGTATGAAGATATCTATGAATACCTTGTTAATGGTACATTCCCTTTCCAATTTTCTAATTCCCAACATAAAACTTTCATCCTCCGCACCTCTCGCTACACTACCTTTAGAAAAACCCTTTACTGCAAGAGTCTTGTTGGTATCTTACTTAAGTGTCTCAACTCAGAAGAGGCCAACATGACGTGAGGATGTCTCTGGATTGCATTCTGTCGGACCTAATCTTGTCAAGAAGCTTCTTAAAGCTAGCTATTATTTGCCTGCTATGGAGCGGGACATTCAACAATTCTCACAAAGATGCATGTAATATCAGATACATGGAGACTTGATACACACCCTAGCACATGAACTATAATTTCTCATAGCTCTTTGGCCATTTTCACAATGGGGACTCGACTTCATAGGAAAAATCCACCCATCCTCTTCAAAGGGCCATAAGTTCATAATCACTGCTATAGAGTATTTCAGCAAATGGGTGGAAGCAATCCCGATGACATACATCACTAGGAAGTAGATCTCCAAGTTTATATTGCATTATATCATTTGTCAATATGGTATCCCTCAGACCATTGTAACTGATAATGGGCATCCCTTCAAAAATTAGGAACTCCGTGATTTGTGTCAAAAGTTTCATATCCAGCATAGATTTGCCACACCCTATTATCCTCAAAGCAACAACCAAGCTGAGGCATCTAATAAGACCATCATAAAAATCCTCAAGAAAAAGGTCAATGACGCTAGTCACGATTGGCACCTTTAATTGAATCCTGCCTTATTTCACCCTTTTCATAAACCATCCATCCATCCATAATCAGCCTACTTGTATCATGGATTGGAACTTGTCAAAGTGGACATATCATTTGCATATATCACCTAGCTTCAACTGAGTCATTCCTCACCATCATATCCCATGAGAAACTTTCCATCTGCCTATCTGCAATAAATTTTTCCCACACTGGGGGCACTTGCTTGTGCTTCGATGTCAGATGGGCACTTTAAGGCATCATGGTCAATCATGTAAAAAGTCCTAAAAAAATTGATAAAAATTAGAAAAATTCTTGAAAAAATCCATAAAAGTTAGATAAAGTCCTAAAAAAATACCAAAAAAATTATAAAATGTCCTTAAAAAACTAAATATATATACAAAAACATCAAATAGCCAACAAAAAATCCAAGCAATAAAATCAAACCATCAAATCACTTCTTCTAATCAATCACATTCATTCATATCAATCTGATCCAATCCAATCATCACTGCATCAAATCACATCAATCTTGTTCATCAATAATCAATGACCTCCATCTTTCATCGTCCATAAAACAAGAACTACATATCATCTTCATCGTAAAATGCCTTGATCCCATGGATATAGTGTATGTACATAGTTTGGTGTATGAAGGAAATATCCAGATTCAGGGACAAGACGATACGACTCCTTTTTCTTCCATCTTTACTCTACTCATCTTTTCTCACCATTTATCTCATCTTCTTATATCATTCATCTCTCACATCATCAATAAAAACCTAGAACTACATATTCATCATGTCTCATCATCATCGTGTGGTGCATTGATCCCATGGATACGGGTATGTAGGCAGTCTAGAATAAGAAGGAAGTATCTAGTACGCAAGCACCAATGATTCATTCTTCCATCCCCCTCTCATCTTCTCTATCTTCCACCTTCTTCTCTTTGAATAACTCAAGCAAAAACAAATTGTGCATCTTTCGATAGCTCGAGTTCTTGTTCAAATCAGAGGTAAACAAAGTAATTTGTCCACGTCTTAAGCCAATATTTTCTATGTCAATCTAACAACACATTTAACCTTCAAACATTATGTATCTTTCCTAACAACAAGGCCAACACTTACATCAATCACAGAGCAAACACGGGAAATAATGCATAAGCTAGTGTCATAACATAGAGGTACTCATCCAAGTCATAGGTTGGGTACTACTCAGGCCTACTAAGGTGCTAGATACTAGAGTGTAAATCAGATGGAGTGTCATCATGTGTGCTTGAAGGGATGGTACCACACAGAACCAACTACACCTCTCATACAGACAAGGAGACTCAATCATGCCCGAATCAATGCCCTGTAGATGGATACTTGACACCCCGTAGATGGATTACTCAACGCCCTGCAGATGGATAGGCCTTCTCATTGCATCCTTAGCCTTTACAAGCGCTCAAGGCAATGCATGAGGACAAATTATCTTATTAGTGTTTTTACCCCAATGTTTTTATCTAGTTATCACTTATTACTATAACTCTACTACTAGTTCCCCTGACAGACACTTGCAGGCCCTGTGCTCATAGAGAGCCACTCCAAACGACCACTCTGATGCCTTTAGATCAGTTGTGTAATAACTCTAGTGACCCCAATTTGATCACGATTCACAAAGGAGTGCATGGACATAAGAAAAACCATGGAAAATGGTATTGCAAGGCTACTCACAACCTAAAATTACATATTGTCAACCATATTTAACATAACAAAATAAAATGTTAAAAAGACTTCCAAAATGGAAATCTTAATTTTCCCTCGTACATTATTTCCCTTAGATCCCTGTATGCGGGCAGATTTTCCTAATGGAAATTGTGTGAATAAAATTTCAATGCACAAACATAGATCGCTACAACTACAGTATTTTAGTGCCATAATATTCTTAACTCAAGTGACAGTTTTCACAAGGCTGGTGATTCAGCAGAAAATGACCGTAATAATCAAAATAGAGGCCGCTAAGTTTTTGTTTAAGAAGAGTTGCAATGTATAACATAAGGGTTCCATGAGACTGAGATCTCTTCAATCTCTAACATACATCCCAATTTTTATTTTTGTATGTCTACACTTATTATATTTACTATAACAAAATTGACCCTCTCCTATTTTTATCTTTTTACCAACAATTATAAATCCGAGACCCCTGTTTTTCTCTTTTTACCAACAATTATAAATCAGAGACCATATGACCTTTCTTTGAAAACCAATTTATCAACAAATAAGGACATCGTTTTGGGTATGTTGGTCACACTCCCCTCTCTCTCTCACTTCCAAACCTGCAATTTGATGTGTTTGCCTAGTAATGTCGTCCCTGTTTTCTGTCCTCCCCAAATCGTGGTTTCTGCAAAAAAGCCAGTCCTTTTCTTTAAGTGATCCCCTCCTCCTTAATACCTATCTCTTCTTTTCATCTACGCAGAAGATATTTCTTCCAACATTGACTTTCTCTACTCCCATACCTACGTTGCCCTCATAGAGATTTCGCTGCATTTATTGTTTTCCAACATCCCCAAAAAGCCATCGCATGGGAACAAAATTGAAATGAAATATCATAAAAAAATCTGACTTTCATAAAGTCCCCACATCCCACCAAAATGGGCGACCCCTAGGAAAAGTGTGTAACATCAAATGGTTGTGTTTGCATGAATAGGTTGCCGCTAGCAAAAAGGTGAAAGACTCCTTATTAACTTCAATCTCCCAAATAAGATTTAATTACGACAATAAGAGCTCACAAAAGGAAGAATAAAATCATTTAAAATGACATACAAGAGAGACATAAAGATGCCGATGAAACCACATCAACACTGACAACCAAAATATATAGTTACATAAGACTAGATGGTAATCCAGACATTACCGTATGGTAATCCGGACGTTACCACCGAATGACAAGATAACACAAAGGAATACAACACTGACAGGGTACGGTGGGCTAGGGTATATGCCTATGACACCATCGGGGACATATAGCCGAAGCAATATAAATCGTGTAAGTATGAAATCTAGCATAAACAATAATCATGTCAATAGCATAATAGTATAGAGATTGCACATCACTAGTGCCAATACAAAATAATGATAGGACGAATATTCCAATACAAAATACATAGTTATCTGAACCCATCAAACATAAGCAAAAGCAAAATGCTAACACAATAATTATGTCAATAGCATAATAGTATAGAGATTGCACATCACTGGTGCCAATAGAAAATAATGACAAGACGAATAATCCAATTACATAGTTATCGGAATCCATCAAACACAAGCAGAAGCAAAGTGCTAACACGGGGTTGTTACACAGACAAATAAATGATTTTAAAATAAAATAAAACAAATGCTATAACTAAAGTACTAAGAATGATTAAATATACATTAAATATATAATTAGCAATGGCATGTGAAAGGGTTATTAAAATCTATAGAATACTCCAATACAAATAATAATAATAATAATAAAATAAAATAAAACAAAATTCTTTTAGAAAGGAAGGCTTAAATCAATCAACTACTTAGGTAAGCAAAATTTTTATTAGTGGTAGTTTGAAATTTAATTAACATATTAATTGTTTTAATTTTTTTATTGTTATAACTATATTAAAATTCATATAGATATTTGACTAAATTTTAGTAATAGGTTATAAGATATCATTGTTATAAATGTATTTTGTAAAGAAAATAACTTAATCTCCTAAAAATAGATCATTTACACATTATCATTTACCTACTTATTGTACACATCCACAAAAATATACTATGATTTTGAAAATTATACCTCTATATATGTGCAACCTAGTATAGGCATCTCTACAATTCTCTTCCAGAACCCTCTATGCTTCCCATCCCTCTCATCGACATATGCACTAGTCCTCTGCTGTAGGTCGTTCCGCACTTGCCCCAATGACTACCGAACTACCCGTCGTTAATACTACTACTCGGCTGCCCCTCAAACTTATTGTAACGTGGCATTATTGTACATATCCCCAAAAATGTACTACGATTTTAAAGATTATACCTCTATATATATAACCTTGTATAGGCATCTCTTCTATTATAAAAAATTGTATAGCTCCGATCTATCCTTATTGGAGTCTGACTGCTTTCAAGAGATGAAGAGAAATATGCAACCTTGTATATGTATCTCCTGTTATAAAAGAAAGTGTAGCTCCTATCTATCTTTAAAGAGGACATTGGAATCGGATTGCTTTGAAGAGATGAAGAGAAAAGGTTAAATATATACAATTAGCTTAGATCTGATAGAGATTGGAACTGAATGTTTTTATCTGAAGAGTTCCAGTTAAACATTATTATTTTGATTGCTTTGAAGAGATGAAGAGAAAAGGTTAAATATATGCAATTATCTTAGATCTGATAGGTATTAGAACTGAATGTTTTTGTCTGAAGAGTTCCAGTTAAACATTATTATTTTGATTTTTTAAGTATGGTTTCAATGGTGTGATTGGATTCTTTTATATGTAGTATTCCATTTGATTTAGTTTTAGATCTTTGAGAAATATCTGATTTGTATAATTCCATCAATTTTCTTGGATCTAAACCTAATGATTTTATTTTGCTAGCTTTATTGAATCTTTTGTTTTTATGTCAAAACTACAATTCTTTTTTTACTCATTAATAATTTTTCTTGTATTTTATTCTTCCTTTTTCATTTCTGCACATACTAGTACATTATGCTTTCCTATTTTCACATACTAATATTAAATCATTGCTATTAGGGCATTGCATTATCTCATATATATATTTTATTTATTATGGTCTTAATTTTCTTTATTAGATATTTCAAATATCATTTATATTTTTATTATTATTTCTATTTTCAGATATTTATAAGGGATTAGGCCAGATTTCAGATGTTAATGTCAACATGTTTTACAGTTAAAGATTGACCCATTTCACATATTGATGCATATGTACTTTAGAGTTTGCCTAATTTCATATATTGAAGATAATATTTATATTTTGCCTTAAAAATTTATTGCAATAGATGGTAATCAGTAAATAGTAATACTAATTTTTCAGATTTGAGTAACTGTTCAATAGAATTTCTATAGCACCTTATAGTAGTTAGTATTTTAGTTTTTTTGTTGGAGGGTTTTGAAACTTCTTTGGTTAAGAGTTAAGGACTAAGTGGTATTCACTCTGCCAAAGTCGCCTAGGGCATGATCCTGACATCATCCCTTATTATGTGAAGGCCCTGCCAAGAACCCGTTGACATTTCTACCCCTTTGAAACATGACTCCAAGGTTGAGACTCTTTTATTTTTCTTTCTTTCTTAGAACCACCAAATTTTAAAACCCTATACATTTACACATAAAAAAATTCTACATTTCTCACATCATGAGGCCTAAGCTCTGCTTTAGAGACAAAAAATAATACTAATAATTCAATTATAACACACTATTCACATACTCTTGTAATCTGATTTTGTTTTCTTTACTTTATAATGAAATAATGATAATAGTGATGGAAATGTAAGATTTAATCTCAGTATTATACTAACAATCTGTATATACTGAAATTATGGAGTTCTGATGTTAAATTCATATCTGTGCACTCCATTCGCAGAATACTACGGGAAGAGCTTGATGGGTCCCACAAACATGCCCCCCATTTGTTCGGGCCGGAAAAATTCAGACTACCGATGAATTTTGAAGTGTGTTAATTCATATATTTTCTTTCGCGTTCATATATATAATAAAGGTCTAGTTTTAAGTAACATTATGTGGGACTCAATGCAGGAATAGATGGACAGAGAGATATGAAGTCCAATTTTGAGACAAAACTGGAGAGACTCAGAAATGCAAGGGTAAATTAGGTTAGTTTTATGAATTTATTCTGTAATTTTATGAATTGAACATCTTTCTTTTTACAGGCCAAAATGGGCTCTAGTACCCATCAAAATCCGGTATGTTCAGAAAGTTGTTTTTTTAGGTTCAATGCTTTGAAACAAAGTCTCTGAGATTTTTTTATGGTCTTCTTTTAAGGATGTCTAAGAATTTCATAACCAAGTGTTATGTATAGAAACAAGGTCTCAAATATATTATTTTTTATTGTCTTTATTTAAGGTTTGAAAGTTTTTTTTTTAAAAGTAGCTATTGAACAAATAGGTTTATTTTTGTTTGGATACTAATTAGAGTAATTAACTGCCTTATTGTGATCCCTGAAATTTGGATAATAACTGGATCCTACAGTATATCTCGGTAAGCAGATACTTCTATTGGTTTGTTATACATGTATTAAGTGATTGGAATTTATAGTAGTTGAACCATTTATTGATGTAATGCAGGCAGCTTTGATAATGAAGAGAAAGCGGCCAGAGCTTATGATCTGGCAGCTCTCAAGTATTGGGGTCCATCAGCTGCAACAAACTTTCCGGTATAACTTTATATAGAGTTTCATAGCTATTCTAGAACTCGTTGTGTGTCTATCTTAGAAATGTTTGTTTTACAAATGCTTTTGGCGATCATTCTATTTTCTGAGATTCTACTTCCTCTCTCATAAAATGCTTAGTTTGCTATTGTATAACATTTAGTTTTCCCCATATCAAATGCAGGTTAAAAACTATGAGAGAAAGTTCGAAGACATGAAAAAATGGTCAAGGCAAGAATATCTTCTTTTTATAAGGAGGTATTTGGGTTTCCTACCATATACATCCATAGAGGTTACGCATATATGCATGGGGCTGTGTAGGTGGATAATGGTTTCAGTATCATAATTGTTTGTATTTTTTGGGGGAAGTAGGGGGTTCTGTTTATCATTCAATTTTGAATCAAAATTTATAATAGATCACAAACAAGGTATATCTTGACCTATGCCAGTATTTAATTCTTAATTAAAATTTATTGAATTTATAATTAGACACTCGTCTTAATTTGCGGGGATAGTACTAGCTTTTCTAGTGAATCAGTCTACCGAGGAGTGACAAGGTTTTGATTTAATTTACTTAAATGAACTTATAGTCTTATCTTAAACATTAGTATGTAAAGGTGAAATTAATTTTTGTTTCACTGAGATAAGTTGATGGATAGAATAGCTAGCATTGAAATAATTGATGGTTCACGAGGAATTTGGAGCCCTATATTTAGGAGTTTTTATTAGGAGTTTTTATTTATAGTTGCTGCGCTCATGCATTGTAAGGAAGAAAAAAAAGCAATTATATTTTTTGATGCCAAACTGCTGTTGTGTATCACTGAATTTTTTTGTAGATCCTCTTCTGTTGTCTTTAGAACCCTTGTAATCTTTATAAAGAGATGTCTTGCAACTATTGTCTAATCAGTAAAGTCAGAAGTAATATACAGCCAGTCCTACAGTCAATACAAAAACTGTAAATTTTCTGCCTATGTTATAGTTCTGGTGTGGCGTTTAATTTTTTGTTGGCTGTTTACTTATGCTGTGTAATATTCATATTCAATACTATATGCTGTAAGTGGTATTTTTTCTGCTTATATACTTGTTTACACTTGGAGAGTGCTGTTTTAAAATCTTAAAACTTGACAGGAACAATAAATATGGAAGGTGGCAAGCTAGGATTGGGAGAGTTTCAGGGAAGAAGGATTTGTATCTCGGAACATTCGGTGAGTACACCTAGTATAATGTTTCCAATAAATGAAGTGCATTGAGCTATACATCATTAAAAATGCATCCAATAATCAAACGATATTGAATGGCTAATGATTCTCATTGAATTCACAGACACAGAGGAAGAGGCAGCTGAAGCTTATGACTTGCCGCCATCAAATTCAAAGGAATTAATGTCCTTACAAACTTTGATATAAGACGACATGATGTTGAAACTATTATGAGCAGCGCACTACCATAAGAGTGAGACAAAAGCTCACTAGTACTGCAGTACAAGATGGGGAAAGCGGTGAACGAGTTGCGAATGATGCAGAAGCAGCACAGACTGAGAATGATGCAAATGAAACTATCATCGCTAGTGGTAGCACAGATAGTTCACTGCCAGACACAATTGACCATTCTACTCGTGTTGCTACATCATCCAATGATGCTCATGAACAGCCTGTTATAGGTTCTCCATTAATGGTATCCAATCAGAAACTGTACTCTGCAACACACCCATTTATGCCAATAACCAACAAAAATGTTTTTCTATACAATCTCATGGGTTTGGAACGTACAGCCATCGCTGAGCATGGAATCTCCCATTACTAGTCCATGAGTAGGTGCCACAGCTTTTGAGATTCCATGCTCATCAATGGCTGAAGTTTCTAAACCCATCATATTGTAGAGAAAAACGTTGTTGTTGGTTGTTAGCATAAATGGGTGTGTTCTAGGGTGCAGTTTCTGATTGGTTACCATTGATTGGTTACCATTAATGGAGAACCTATAACAGGTGGTTAATGAGCAGCGTTGTATGATGTAGCAGCAGCACTAGAATTGCCGACTGTGCCTTTCAGTGAACTTTCTGTGCTACGCCTACCACTAGCGACGATAGTTTCGTTTACACCATTCTCTGTCTGAGCTTCTTCTGCATCTCTCCGAAGCTTTGTAATGCGTTCAGAACATTCCACATCTTGTACTGCAATACTAGTGAGTTTTTGTTTCCCTCCTATAGGTAGTGTTCTGCTCATAATGGTTTTCACATCATTTTGCTTATGTCAAAGTTTGTAACGGCTTTAATTCCTTTGATTTTGACGCCGGCAATGTCATAAACTTCGGCTGCCTCTTCCTTTGTGTATGTGAATTCAATGAGAATCATTAGCCTTTTCATTTGGTTTGATTATTGGATGCATTTCTAATGATCTATAGCTCAATGCACTGGATTTATTGGAAATATTATACTACAAACTGGGAGTTGTGTACTCAGGGAATGTTCCCAGAACCCTCTTCCCTGGAATTCCCCCATATTGGATGTAATTAATTTCTCCCACCAAATCACAAGATCAGTCAAAAAGAACATTTATATCAGAAGATTTTTTTATAGTCAATGTCAAAAATAACATTTAGTGTAGAACATTCCCACCCACCTGCAGACCAGCATTGAACATATGTTTTGAATGTTGATTTTCAGAAAGTTCTCATTCCTCTATAAATAAATAGAGCTTTGATCACCAAGCAATTCATATTAGGGATGTTTGGTTAATTTATGTGTATTTTTCTTTGATATTTTGTGTTTTTGCATATGTTGCACCTCCTACAATTGGTATCAGAGCTAGGGCATGTGAAGATCTAGGGTTAGGGCTTGCAAATTTAATCCTGTATGAAATTGGCCCCACTTGTGTTTGTTCAACTTAAGCAGATCAGTCTACCTCTCTAAAGGCGGAGGAATTGGAAATGAGGCGCAGGTGAAGTGTTCTCAGTGGCATGGTGATTTCTTTGTTTGGGCATGATACCAGCGAAGGCAAAGAAGCCGATGTTTTAAGAAACATATTCAGCCGCAGCTGTTTCTTTTGTTGGAGAACTTAATCTCAACCACCATTCTGTACTACTTATTGTAGCTCGTTACTCCTACCATGGTCTCACTCATATCTCCTTTTTGACTTTCTTCTTTCCCCTACCCCCGTCTTGTCTTGATTTACTTCTGCAGGGATGATGTTGTAGCAGCATGGCCTTCTTCTCCATCGTATGGAAAAAGGCAGTTTATTTCTGATCCATAATTAATGATTCCATAAAATGCAGTCAAGTCAAGATGATGTCGACACTATGGCCTTTGCAGATGAATCTAGCCACCTAATTTACTGTGGAAGTGATGCTAGCTACTGCAGGGTGTTCTGTGTGTATTTATCTCTCTATGTGTTCGTTGTTGTTTTTGTAAGGGCTGCTGAAGATATATAGTTATGCACATTTCCCTTTTTACTAAAATTCTTGAAGAAAGGCTTGACATTTTACAATCTGTTACATTGCCTGCAAGAGAATGCAACTATAAAATTATTCTTCATTTATATTCTCCTTGTATTGAAATGCAGATTGTGTGTTGTGCTCTATTTTTTTTCCTGTTACTTATGAAGAGCAGTAGCTCTGTTTAACCAAAAATATATGTATTTTCTGTATGTAAAAACCAGTGTACTTTCAGGGTAGCTGTGTGTGTTTTATTCTCCTCTGCCTCTTCCCTTCATCTTTTTAAGTCACAGATTATTAAGAGGTTGTTGAAGACAACCAAAAAAAAAAAAAATCACCCAGTTAAATTGTTGTATCCACGAAGGTAGATACGCCGCTGATCTTATGTCACAGTGAAGAAAGCATAGATCTGTGAAGTGAGCCGTCAGCCGAATAAGGAGTTTCCAAAATTTGTAAAGTCAAGCTAAAATGTTAAAGTTAAAGCCGCTGAATCTACATAAGAGTTTATTTCAGCCGCCAGTCAAGGAGATTGTGGAGACACCAGCTTAAAAGAGATTGCTGAATAAAAGGTAAAATCGTGGAAGTTTGATTTGTTTGCAGCCGCGCACAGCCAAGGAGGACGCCGTTGAAGTTATTTCAAGTCCCAGATCTGAGGAATTTGCTGAAATAGAAAACAAAACAAGGGTTTGTAAAATGCAGTATATGAAGAAGGCCACCAAAAGTTAAAAGGCATCAAGGGTTCAAGATGTTGTAGCCGTAAAGGATTGACGAGACAAATAAATCAAAAACGGATTTGGAGGTGCTGTTGTTCAGAGTTTATTTGTCAAAATAGATTTACCTAAACTTCTCTGTTCAGGTAAATGTCTGATTATTCAACTCAACTCATCAACCTGTGAAACCAAAAAAGGAAGCCATTTGATCGCAAGAATTAAAAGAAAGTGATTGGACCGCAGTCCAAAAGCTACAGGATCCAAAGATAGTGGGCTTGTAGAACTCAAAGTCACAGTTAGTTTCAAAGAAATTGAAGAAGGCAGATCGTAGAAAAGAAGTCGCCGAAATGGCAATATCGCTGTAGCAACAGTAAAGTGCAGCAGCACATCTTGACATGAAAGACATTAAGGAGAAAGTTTCAGAAATGAAGATGTTGAAACATTTAAGGTCGAAATTAAGGGAGAGTGTTGGATGTAATTAATTTCTCCCACCAAATCACAAGATCAGTCAAGAACATTTATATATGAAGTTTTTTCTAGTCAATGTCAAAAATAACATTTAATGTAGAACCTTCCCACGACTGGGTGTTTTGAACATGTGTTTTGAAAGCAGACCTCTATAAATAGAGGCAACATGTAATAGTTTATTTATCAAACGATAGAAATTGATTTGATCACCATGTAATTCATATTAAGGATGTTTGGTTAATTTCTGTGTATCTTTATTTTTGATATTTTGTGTTTGTGCATATGTTGCACCTCCTACACCCCAATCCTTGCCTGCCACCTTCCATTATGATTGTGCCTGCCAAGTTATATCATCGGGATTGTAGAGCCACGTCATGTCAATGCTGGCATTTCTATCCATCAACTTATCGCAGTGAAATATAAATTAATTTCACCTTTACATACTAATCTTTAAGGTAAGACTATAAGGTTGAATGATCCAAGTAAATTAAATCCAAACCTTGTCACTCCTCCTTAGAGTGATTTGCCCTAGAAAAGCAAGCACTACCCCTGCAAAATTAACACCTATTAAGGGCTGTATAAATATAAATTCAATAAAATCTTAATTAAGAACTAAACCTTTGTTTCAAAATTAACCTCTATGGATGCATTTATGGTAGGCAACCCAAATACCTCCTTATAAATTGAACATATTCTTGTCATGACATGTTTTTCATGTCTTTTAAATCTCTCTCATAATTTATAACCTATATTTGATATAGGAAAACCAAATGTTATACCATAGCATGCTAAGCATTTTATCAATTTTTATGAGAGAGGAAGTGGAATAGAATGATTACAAAAGAGATGTGTAAAACAAACATTTCTTAAGGCATATCTCCCTGTCAATCTATGCCTGCATTGGATCCCACATAGTGTTACTTAAAACTAGCCCTTTAATTCTCATATATTATATGAGAAAGAAAATATACGTATGAACACACTTATAAACCCCATGGTAAAATGAACTACTTCAGCCTAACCAAGTGAAGGACATTTTTGTGGGATCCATCTTCTGATAGTATTCTGCAACGGAGGGCACAGATATGAATTTCACATTAGAATCCATAGCTTAGTGACTGTCAATAATGGGTATATACAATTTGTAAATATGATATTGAGATTATATCTTGCATTTCCATCACTATTATCATTATTTTATTATAAAGTTAAGAAAACAAAATCAGAATACTAAAGCAGGTGAATAGCATGGAAAAAAACTGAATTATTATTATACAGGTTATAAAAAGCACCAACAGTTTCTACTGCAGAACATCGCTTATGCCTCATGATGTGAGAAATGCTAAAAGATTTTTTTTTTGATGTGTAAGTTTACAGGGCCTTTAACTTTGATGGTTCCAAAAAAAATATAAATACATAGAAGAGTCTCAACCTTGGAGTAATGTTTCAAAGGGGTTAAAATGTTAAAAAACAGAATGCTAAGGAAAATTAGACCATCTCATCTATTATAAGGTATTACAAAAATTATGTTTGACAATTACCCAAATCTGAATAATCCGTATTGCTATTTAGTGATTACCATCTATTGCAATACATTTATTTGAATAAAATTATAAAATAATAATTAAGCGGCCGCTCCTTTTCCTTCAAGCCCGGATACTCACGCTGCTGGGAATGCTGATCCTCAGAAGGATGGCCTGGACAAAGTCCTGCAGGGCATGCGATCTGACGGCGACTCTTCTCGCATGGATAATAATAATTATGTTTGAACGGGGAGAAAAGCTTTGCCGACACCCTGCAGAATGCGGATAGGGTTTGCGAACCTGCTTTGCGCCCGCCTGCGCTTGCCAGAGGGTGCCAACTCGCGGGATTCACATCGACTGGGCCACGATCTTGTTTTAGATCCACTCGGGCCTTGGAGGTTAATGGAATCCAGGACTATGGTTGGCCTTGATAGGCGTAAAGAAGCCACTCATGCTGTTGTTGGGTGTGACAAAGATCGTCTCCCATTCCATCTGAAACACTCTGAGATCCTACCAGAGATTTGTGTTGAAGGTCCGGTCCATGATAGGGAGGAATTCCTCCAAGATCATGCCCTCATCTCCAGATTTGTTAAAATCTGGCCTAAGCTTTGCGACCTCTATACATGGATTACTACCCACTCGAAAGACTTTCTGGAGGATGAGATCAGTATCTTCCCCTATGCCAGGGGTTTTTTCATCATTGAGTTCGAATCCTTTGAGGATAAGGAAAAGATTTTAAAAAATCGGTCGTGGGTGTTACAGGACAACTTCTTATGCATGAAGGCCTGGTATCCTTCTTTCGATCCTCACACAGAGACCTTCAGTTCTTCCTTTCTTTGGGTGCGACTACCATACCTTCCTATCCAGTTTTGGGAGCTGGATTGTTTACAGACCATTGGCAATGGCCTGGGCAAGTTTGTATGTGCTTCAGAAGAAACAATTAATTATACAAGTACCACCTGCGTTCGGATTTGTGTGGAGATGTATCTCTCCATGGGCCTCCCTGCGGAGGCTTTATTAAAAGTAGGCCAGAGACTATGGAGGCAACAAGTAAACTATAAAAAGATTGCCTTCAGCTGTAGGACGTGCTTTTCAACAACGTATTTGACGTCCCATTGTCCTAAACCAAAAAGCTATGATTATGGAAACCATGCCTCTTGTAGCACTCCCACTTGGTGGATTGGTGTTGAACCTCACCATTACTCAATCTCTACTCAGACAGTGTCGAGCCCTTCTGCAGCCTCTGTGCTGGACTGTTCCAATTCCACCCCTCCCCCAAAGAATTCACAAGATCTGGGTTTCAAGGCTCCCCCTCGGAACCCTAACTGCACTAGGAAGAGTGGTCTCCAACCACATTGCTCCTTCGACTACCTCCTCAGATACCTTTGAGATGGAAGGGACTGGACCCATGGATGCTGCTCATACTGGTCCAGATAGGACAAAAGATATGAGGAGTATGTCCCCTTAACCGAGGTGGATCAAAACATTTCAGTCTCCTCCAAGACTGTGGATGGATGGACAGAGGTTAAGAGGAAGAAGTCTCCTTCAGGCAAGCACCTTATGCTGCTCAGATCCTCTGTGAAAGGGAGAAATAGTGGACATAATGCAAATATCCAAGTGCATGGGTCCTCTGAGAGTGTAACAAAATTTCACCTTGGAATATCTTGAGTTAATTGAATGAGGTTTTTTTGACAGCACAACTTTGTGCTGTACCCCTTGTGGCAAGGGCATGCATTTAAAGGATTCAATTAACACCTCTAATTTTTAGAGCATGCACCTTAATTTTGGTTCATTATTCATTATATAGAAAGGGAGCTGTACCCTCTGAGAGTGCTTACTAATAAAAAAAAAAAAAAAATCTATCAACATATTTTAATATCCTAAAAAACCATATCAACATATTTTGATATCCTAAAAAGCCATATTATAGTATTACTTATAAGAGGTTTTTTCAGACAAAATATGAATAATTAGTATTACTATTTTGTGATTACCATCTATTGCAATGTATTTATTTGAATAAAATTATAAAATAATCAATCAACATATTTTGATACTAAAAAATCATATTATGGTATTACATATAAGAGTATTTTCAGACATAATTTAAATATTATCTTTAATATATAAAAAATTAGATAATTGCTAAAATATATAAGCATCAATATGTGAAATGGGTCAATCTTTAATTTTTAAATGTAAAACATGTTGACATTAACATTTGAGATCTAGCCTAATCCCTCATCAATATCTGAAAATAAAATATCCAGTAAAGGAAATTAAGACCATGATAAATAAATAATATTTATGAGATAACACAATGCCTCAAGTGGGGAGATTCAATATTCCTATGTGAAAATAGGAAAACCATAATTTATGAATATGTCCAGACAATGAAAAAGGAAAGGATATAATATAAAGAAAAAATAATAATGAATTAAAATGGGGTTTAACATTTGACATAACAGGCAAAAGATTGAGTGAAGAAACTAGGATAAAATCAATGAGTTTAGATCCAAGAAAATTGACGGAGTTATGCAAATCATATGGGTCAATCTTTATCTGAAATCTAACCCAGTCCATCATCAATATCTAAAAATAGAATATCTAGTAAAGAAAATTACGATCATGATAAATAAAAAAATATATATGAGATAATGCAATGCCCTCAGTGGTAGGATTTAATTTTAGTATGTGAAAATAGGAAAACCCTAATCTATGAATATGTGTCACAATGAAAAGCGGAAGGATAAAATACAAAGAAATAATGATAATGAATAAAAATGGAGTTTAACATTTGACATAGCAAGCAAAAGATTTAGTGAAGCCAACAAGATAAAATCAAAAGTTTAGATCCAAGCAAATTGATAGATTTATGCCAATTAGATGGATCAATCTTTAAATGTAAAACATGTGAACATTAACATTTGAAATCCATCCTAGTTCATCATCAATATCTGAAAATAGAATATCTGTTAAAGAAAATTAAGACCATAATACATAAATAAATATGAGATAACACAATGCCCCCAGTGATAGGATTTAATATCAGTATGTGAAAATAGGAAAGTTCCCTAATCTATGAATATGTGCATACAATGAAAAAGGTAAGGATAAAATACAAAGAAATCCAGTAGGCTGAAATCAATAAGTTGAGATCCCAGAAAATTGATGGAATTATACAAATCAGATAGTTCAAAGAGAGATCTAAAACTAAATATAGTGAAATACTAAACATAAGAGAATCCAATCACCTAATTAAAACCATTCAGGAAAAACATTCAATTCCAATCCCTATTGGATCTAGGCTAATCTTCCTTATAGAAACACATGTTTATCTTTTCTCTACATCTAATAAAGCAATCAATATGCATCGTCCTTTTAAGTATATATTAGGGTTACAATTTTTTAATTATGCGGAGAGGCGTTATATAGCTGCATTAAGGGAGAGGCATTATACACCGTATACATAAAAATGTAGAGATATATATATATATATATATATATATATATATATATATATATATATATATATATATATATATATATATATATATATATATATATATATATATACAAAGCTTTATACAGTCATATAAATTTAAAAATAGACATCATTAAAAATGACCCACATATATTTAATTTCTTAAAAAAATATATTTATGATAATTTTTGGCTAACATATGTTTAATTTCATAAAATATAAAAAAATGGTTGACATATATTTAGTTTCTTAAATATTAAAACTATTTATTTTCATTCTAGGTCCAGAGATATCCTTCTTGAGGGCCTATTTTTAAATACTTTATTCTTAAATAAGTTATATTTGTGGTATATGAAAGGGTGGACAATGGATTGTATGGATCATATTGTGAAGGATGGATATTTGGCAGATTATAGGCCTGCTCTATTTGATACATATCATTTGTCTTAGTGGATTATAGGATTTCTATTTGATGCATGTCATTTGTCTTGGTGTTGCATATATTTGGGTGGAGTTATGGTTAACAGAGGTTGCGATAAAGGTAAGTAGGTTGTGTCACCATCTAGACATTGGAAGAAAAGGGTTTCTGGTGAGGAGGCTATCGTCATTTTCATTGTTCTCATTGATGAGGACATTGTGCCTTCAAATAATATTTTATAAATATATTTTGATATTAATTTCTATTATAACAAAGGATTGACTAAGAGAGTGCGAATATCAAAATCGAAGTAAATATATTATCAACAAAGCATGTACATATAAGTGAGGAGGTTGAGTCCACTCCAACACTCCACTGGTGGTGGTAGGTTGACTCAATCAACCTAGGACACCTATTGAATACAACTTAAGTAGGCTTACAACATGTATATTTTACCCATGTTCATGAAATGCAAGCAAGGTAATATTTACATTAACACCCCTCTTAAGCATAGCTTAGGTGGGCGCAAAATAAAAATAGGTCCCAACAACTAGTCTTGATTAGGTACCCATGTACAATGTAATCTCTCATGAAGTGGAGAAAGGTAGAAATCCTGTGGGAAAAACCTACCCTCCAAAAGAGAGAAAAGATGTATGAAAGTTATACAAGTGAAGAAGTACGCTTCTTTCACCAAGTATAATAAATGTTCCCCCATAGGAGAGAAATTGATAGCAGGTCTATGAGACCCCCCATAATGTGGTATCAGAGCTTGTCTAAGCTCATCTGCTAGTTCATTTGGAGGAAAAGGCATATTATTTTTGGCTCAAGGTTGAACTATAGAATTATTTTGTGTAGCAGTAGAAGGTGGCCAAATTAAAGGATGAGGATAGGGAAATTAGATCTGCAACCTTGTTTTGGAAGTACGGTGACTAACACCAGTTAAAACAATAAAATTCATGCTTTGATGGTTGAGAAAGCTCCCTTGTTTTTGTATTTATCATGGAAACCCTTGTTTGGAGGTGTAGAAAATCTCTACCCTTCGACTCATCCATGCCCTTGTGGGCCCTCGGCTCAGTCCTTGGTTTCTTGGCATGTTCTGCCTAGGCCGAGACTATGTGGCTCACCTTGCTTCACTCCAAGCACTAGCATTTAGCTTCTCCAAATTATGGAGCTTAGTCCAAGTCCTAGATTATGGCTTCACATACCTTGCTCGGTAGCTTCACATACCCTACTTGGAAGAAAGAGGCACATACCTTTCTTGGTAGAAAGAGGTGTTGAAAGGGAGGCAGAGTGTGAGTGAACAAGTGTTTCTAAGGGGCATGGAGAGATACCCTACAATCTTGGTTTCCCCTACACCTCACCTAGCTATCATTTCCCTATATCCTTTGCTTCCCTTGCCCTATTTTGGGGTTTCCTTTGCTTTGTTGAGGCTGCGAATGCTCATCTATAAGTTGCAAATACTCTATTGAGGGTGCACCAAGGTTTGGGCATTTTTACGAGAATTTTTTTTATAGCATAACCTTTGATTGGTAACTCAAAATCGAGTGTTGATTAAAAAAAAAGTTAATATTTTCACATTTCCCATCTATTAGACCTTGTTGTATTGTAAAACACACTAACTTATAAAGTGCCAAAATTGGGGGGATCACTTGATACTAAATTAGGGGGTGTATAGATTGTGTCAAGGGCACTTCCTTTGAGTCATGTCTAGAATACATCCATTGAGTCATGCCAAGACCACTTGATTCGTGTCCAGAACACTTCCACACTTCTCTATGCATTTTCAGTTACTTGGTATCAATCAATCTTTGAAGCCACCAAACATCAATAATTTTTATAGAGAAGCATCTCCAACAATGTGTTAGAACCTGCATTTTTGTACCTTTTATGACCGGGGTTTCATTTATGTTAGGCTTGTAAAACCCAAGAAAAACCCCTAAAAGCCTTAAACCTTAATACACTAGTTTTTATTTATTATACATTATAATCCTTCATTGACTGGTTGTTAGTAGTTCTCAGTGACTTAAGTTATAACTTAAGTATGTTTTATCATCTAAGTCATCGGCCCCTTCACTAGGTTGTCGACGACATGCCTGTTTGAAAACAACTATCACATGTGCACCAAATATCTTTTAAGTTATGCTTTGTTGGCAGTCCATGTCGCTAGCTCTTCCTTTTCTTTGGAGTCTCTTCCTTCACAGAGCCTCATTTTGGTTCTTTGTGAGACTGCGAAGTGTCTTTGTTAGCTAATGTGTCATATCTATTCCACGGTAAAAGGTATTTCATGGAATCCTAGCTCTCCACTGGAGAACTTAAACAGGCTCTATGAGACAGTGAAGCTAGCATGGTGGTTCCAATGAATCAACAATGCTTCACGGGGATTCCTTCCTTCGATGAGGCTGATCAAAGACTTTAGCAAGATCGCAAAGAAGGTGATGTTGACTAATATGTCCACGGTGTCCATAGTAGCAGTGTGTTTTGCTGGAACAAATAACTTCATTGAGACCTGAAAGAACTGAAATTGACATAGAGAGGATACCACCGTGCCAAAAGGACTCCAAGTCATAAAAGGGTTTTTTGATCTTTGCTTGAGGAAATTCAAACTCTAATGAGAATCGTTGATTAAGTAAGATCTACACACAGTTTTAAAATTCAAGAACGACTATCTTCTTCTAACTGCCCCTGTACACTGAACATTAATGGTGCCCTAAGTGGCTTAAAGCCAAATTTTGTAGTCATTTCATATAATTGTGAATGTAAATTTGACTTTTGAGCTTTGCAACTACATCCAAGCGAAAAATTTTCAATTTCTTGCATCAAGCAAGGTGTTACTCAACCAACAAGAAGTCATAAGCCACCATTGAAACATGTAAGTGCCCTTCATCTTTTCAACTGTGCTAGGGTTCTTTTCTTGTGAATTGAGCATTTGTTTGATAATTATTAGCTGTTAGTGCCCTGGTCCGTTTGAAATTTTGCATAAGAGATATTCAAGTAAGAACATAGTCATAGGGATATCTTGAGAAAACCTAGAAACCAGAAACTTAAAACCCTAGTGTAGTCAAAATGGCTAGTTCATCACAAAAAGCCATGAAAATGACAAGAAGGAAGAGGGATAGAGAGTTTAACGATGATATTCTTTCTCAATTTCCCAGATCCTTTAAAAGACCTCACCACCAATACGGCACACGCATACAAATAGATAGGATCACTGATGTTCATGAAGCCTGCAGGGATGTTGTTTTCCCAATCCATGGGTATGTGTTGTTCAAGTACCATTTTAGGAAGTGCCTAAGGAAAATTCCAGTGAGAAACCCGATGAGGCTAGGGTTATCTAGGTTGGTGGTCCCAAATGTCTTCATCAATGTAGATCTAGTACAAGCACTAGCTAGAAGCTATGTCCTAGAGAAAAAAATCATCTACATGGACAATGGAGAGGAACTAATTAAACTAGACATGGCATATATCTGTGTGGAATTCATGTTAGACACCAACCTTCAAATTCCACTAGATATGGGAGCCCTACTTAGGGAATATCATAGACTAAAGAGTGATTATAGTGTAAAGTGGCTCCCTGCTCACATGCCTAAGATCAATGACAAATTGTAGAGATTCTCAAGTTCTAGCAAGGAACCCTTCATTTATGAATTCTTTGAAGAGTACTTCAAGATGACATACTTTGTTGTGTGCCAGGTCCTAGGAATAGATGCTAGTGTCTTCATACCCATCAATGCTATGGTTTTGACTATTAAAATTCAAAGCTGTGACGATAATAGGTGATTTGACTATGCATCATTTTTGGAGGAGAAGATCAACAAGGCCCTTGGGGATGTGAAAAGGGATAATTCTAGAGTCCATTTCATGTGGCATTCTTTATTGTGTCACATCTTGTTAAACAAAGGAATTGCAGTGTGGAAGCCTCCACTAAGAATTAGGAGAGTGAACAACCCAGGCAGAGTACTACCAGTCCAAGAATGGACTTATATTTGGGATAGTCACTACCCCCAATCAAACTATCTTTTGTTTGAAGAATTCTTTGTCAAGGTAGTCTTCAAAGAACTTGGTTACTCATCACAATGGAGATTATCTAAGAGAGTTCATAAGTTCTTGAGGCCAAAGGACATGTGCCCTAATTTGGGCATTGGTTGAATAATTGGGGTAATTTTGGTACATCTTTTCAAATGTTACCATTATCAGAGTGTATGGATTTGGATGTGTGCCTTATCTTTTTCCAAGATTAGTACCTAATAGAGTTGCCATTCTTAGAGATCATGTGGCACAGGCAGATGAATGAGTCTAATAAAATTGAATTCATGAAGTACAAGAAAGCCTCCTTCCTTCCAGGAACCATTTCCTTTTCTAACTTTTAGGGCACATCAAAAGAAGGATTGGTGTTGCTAGCCACAAAGTTGGACCATTAAAAGTTACCAAAGAGTGCATCAAGGAGGTGTGATCTGGAGGGATTTATCAATAAAGCCAGGTTAGATAATGATTTTGTAGCCTATGAGCATGAATTTTACCCTCTAGAGGATGTAATGAGAAACTATGCTATCAAAAAGTAAGGCGAGAGAAGAATGGAATAATGGGACATGATCTAGAAAGCAGAGAAAATAAGACATGAAGCTAATCATTCATATAAAGGATCTCTCATTGAAATTGAGAACATTGTTGAAAGAGTTAGGGTTATGCTACAAAATGCAGATAAATTATTCTCTAACCTACCTGCGGTGCCAAAGAAAATACATTTCCCTCTAGAATCAGTTCCTTCTTCATCAAGACAGACATCAAGCTCTGAAATTCCTAGAGCTGTCACTCCACTACACCAAGTCTCTCCACAACCTTCCCATACTCCAAGTTTTTAAGTGGATGAGGGAGAGACTCGAGGCTCACCATATGTGATGGAGATAATGCAACATCCTATGATTGAAGTAGGAGAGCCTCCTCAAGAGAGGATGATTATCAGTTTTGAGGCTACAAATGAAATGTTTGATGATGTTAGAACAATAGCAAGAAGCAAATTCATGGATGATAATTCTTGTATTCATTCTAAGGAGTTCAAAGATTTTGTCCTAAGAATAAATGGGAAAGAAATACTTAAGCAAGTGAGGGAGATAACTCTTGAGAGTAAGAAAAAAGTTATAGAAAACTTTTGGAAGAAGGTGCATGAAGAAATGGCTGGGATGACCTCACAAAAGGGAAGAGAAATCCTCAAAAATAGTGGCTTCATGTTATTACCAGGGTGGGATATATCATCTTCCATTGCATTTGATACAATAAGAAAGCATGAAGGCATTGACTTGAATATAACATAGGAGGATGAAAATTAGGTGTACCTTGGTTCTGCCTTTGATCCAAACACAAATGGCTTAGTTGGGTGAAAGCACAAAGCTGTGTCACACTTTTATAAAGGAATCAGCCAACACAAGCAAAAAGTTTCAACTTCGACCTCATAAAAGTGGCATTTATGTTTTGAATTTCAAACTGATGTAAACTAATGAAATGTAGATCTCTTGATAAATTTTATGCTTGTAATTTTTCAAAACTTTAAAAACATTATTTTGACAATTTTTTATAATTTTAAGAGCAAATTTTGAATTGCTTAAATTTTCAGGAAAAAGTGACTTTGAGTCCATGTCACAATAAAAAAGATCAAACAATCTTATTTTTCCCTAATTTTTTTTTCCAAATAGATGAGTTCAATATCTAGTGCATGGAGAAAATAAATTAGTTTTCAATCCATATTTTCTTCGTAATATCGTTTTAAAGTAAAACTTTACAGAATCTGATAGTTTTCATTCCACGTCAACTTTTGTATAATTTTTTTTTTTATCATTTTCACAAAACCAATTATACCCTTTTGGAGATGACTCTTTCCTCTAGTGCACCATATAATTTTGAAAATAATTGGACATGTTTTGATATATTTTTAATTTCTAATCAATGTCATCTCCAATTTTAACAACCTACTTGCAATAATTAAAAATATATATATTAAAACTAATCAAAATCTTTTAAAAAAAATCATATTAGGATTCTAGACTCAGAGCTCTACAAAAGGGTATTTTTTTATTTTTGAAATAATCTATTTTGATTGAAGAAATATTCAGTTTAAGTTGATAATTTAAGAAAACCCTAGAAAACGAGGAGGTGGCTGCCAAGTGGGATGCCACATAGACAGTTTCGTGCGAGTCTAACTCGCTCAAGTTTGACTCACCCGGATCAAAGTCGGGTGAGATCGAGTCACCCGAAATCATATAATTTTGGTGACCACCACTGGTTGGCATTTTTATTTATTGTTTCAAAAAAAAAAACACTTAATTATATATATATATATATATATATATATATATATATATATATATATATATATATATATATAGCTTTATTTTTTGTGTTTTTTCTCAATTCAAGCATTAAGGAGAAAATAGAAGAAGTAGATTTTTTCACAATAGAGGCAAAAAATTATTTTTTAAATTTTTTTCAATTCAAGCGTTTGGAGAAACCACACAAAAGTAGTTTTTTGGCAAGAGAGGCTACAAATTTTTAGGTAAGTAACATGATTCCCAACTTATTTACTCATTTTATATGTAGAAATTGAACTTCATGAGTTATTTATTATGATGTATATGTGTGTAGGTGAATTAAAACAAGCAATTTTTGATGGGGAATAAAAGAACTAGATCAAGGTTGTATGACTAGAAAAGAGATGAAAAAACCTAGGAACATCTAGTCAAGAACAACCCATTGAAATTATTGATGAACAAGTTGAAGGGCGTGTTAATGAACAAGTACAAGATGAAATTGGCAATAGTGATAGAATTTTTTTGCATGGAATGAAAAATCTTATGGAGATGGATCAGGATGCTCTTTTAAAAAACATTTCACCTGAACATATGTTACCTAAAAGCACAATAAAATTGCACTCTAAAAGAATTTGGGATGAATTTTTTGAAAATAAATCTTTAATTGGAAGAACACAATTATGTGCAAAGTTATTTGGGTGAAAAGAAATGACCCCTGTTTTGGAGTTGTTAGGAGTTGATAACAAGAAAAAATCTTCAAATTTAGTAAATCAGACAGTAATTGAAAACTTGCAAATGGCATTGGATTGTATTCAAACCAAGAGTTGAAGTTCTAATTTAAGTGTTACACATAGAGCATTGATGACTGTAATTTATAGTAAGAAATTTTCACATAGAAGACAAGTTAAAGCAATTGCCCAATTTGTAAATGTATCTAGGAGAACTATTCAAAAATATATCAAGAAGAGAAACAGATTAGATGAAAACATTGAAAATAATTGGGTAAATATTTGTCAAGTCCCTCGGAGAGATAGAATTTCAGAAGATGTAAAACAAAATGTAATTGGATATTGGATCGAGCACTCCCATGTTTCTTCCAATAGAAGGGACACTATACAAATAAAAGATGAAGATGGTAAAAAAATGTCTCATCTAAAGCATTTTATAGATACAACACAAAGTAAATTTTTTTAAGCATTCAAGCAAGAATTTTCACAGGTGAAGATTTCTCAAATGATGTTTGAGAATTTATGACCATGTTTTGTACGTATAAATAAAGTACTTGAAACTTGTTGCTGTCGAAATCATGTTGAATTTCATCTACACCTACAGTCATATCAAAAACTTATGGCAATAGTTAATCCAAATGTAGCCATCCCTAGAAGTACAACACAATTTGTGAAGTCTATCTTATGTGAAAAATTAGAAGATTCAGATGAATTCAATGTATAGTGTATAGGAAATATATGTGTAGATTGTGAAAATTTGATGAAATTTTTACCATTTGAGAATATTGATAATTCAATGTCATTTGTTTGGAAGAGATTTGAATATGAAAAATACGCAACAAAGTTAGGAGCTGAATCCAAAAAAAGTGTTTTGAGAGAGAGTGAATTGCCTTGTAATGAGTTTATGAACAAATTTCATAACATTGTATACCCACATATCCAACATTGTCATGGTACAAGATGGCAGTCTAAGCAATTTCATGACTCAAAGAATTGTTTTCCACTGGGTTGTATTCTCTCTATTGTAGATTTTTTTGAAAATTATACATTTATTCCTCAAACTGAGATTCAAAGTCAATATTATCATTCAGAGCAAGTCGCAATCTTTGTACAAGTTTGCTATAGACATGCTAAGTTATTTGTAGATGAGGTAGAGATTACTGAAGATGAACAAATTATCATCAAGAAGGTTGACTTTTATATCAGTGATGATACGGCTCATGATAGAAGCTATGTAGCACATTGCTTTCGAATGTTTTTTGAAGATTTGAGACAACATGTCATTACTGCATTACAACACTCGATTTGGTCTTATGGATGTGCTGGTAAATATTGATTTTATTATTATTTTCTAATTTTTAATTTTTAATTTAAAAATTTATAAAATTTTAAGACTTGAATTTTTAACTAATTTTTGGTTTTGAAATTGTTGTTTATATATAACTATTTATACAGGACAATTTAAGTCTACAAAAGCATTTAATTAGTTAACGCAATAACATGCTATATTTGGCATAAAGTTTTTGTGGAATTTTTTTGAGAGTTGACATGGAAAAGGAGAACATGATGCAGCAGGAGCATGTGTAAAGCGTGCACTTCACCAATATCAACTTGCAGTTAATGTACTAGATACGAAATTTACAAAATTTAAAATTGTTGAATTCTTCTACAATGATTTATGTAATTGATCTACATGTATTGTAGTAGTTGGATGTACATGTGAAATTTTTTAAATTCTTACATCTTAACTGGGCACTTCTCCAACATGAAATTGCAGGTAACATCATACGAAATGCATACCAAATTGTTGAATGGTGTAAAAGCCATGTTGGTGCCCATGACTCAATATACAACAAATGCTATTTTTGGGAAGTTAAAGGTATGTGAATAGAATTTATGTTATTTGAAAACTTTAA
Organism: Cunninghamia lanceolata; assembly: GCA_027924645.1. Taxonomy (NCBI): domain Eukaryota; kingdom Viridiplantae; phylum Streptophyta; class Pinopsida; order Cupressales; family Cupressaceae; genus Cunninghamia; species Cunninghamia lanceolata. The sequence goes on along the minus strand of BSBN01000809.1, from coordinate 28,863,312 downwards.
TATTTAAATTTAAGTACACATGTGATTTAATTGAATTTTAGTTTTAATTGAGATGTTCAAGAATTTGTTCATACGTGTAGATATTGATCGATTGAATCCATATAATTGTCAAGCAATTAATGGTGTTAGAAGTTTGCATCAAATCATGACTACAGAACATAGCAAGCCTCTTGCTATTCAAGTGAGAGAAAAATTATGTTTTTGTGTTGATTGCATTGAGAACAATGTCCAAATGTAAGGGATGGATATGTTTCACAATGGGAAATGAAACAAATAGTATCAATGCCTAATTTTGAAGATAGTGACATTGTAGATGTATATAATCCTATATATTTAGTTGATTATGAACGTGTGCCAGATTTAATTGTTATAGGTAAGTTACAGAATTGATTCATATTCTAGATTTTAATAAAGTTTTGAACATTTTATTTACATTGTTCAACTCAAATGTACAAAAATGTTTACTTGTGGTGTGTACAGGAGATATTTTTCCATGGTTTATAGATCATGACAATATAGAAGGTGTAGATTACTATCTACTAAGATGCACACAAGAAAAATCAAAATTGTTAGAATTAAGTTATAGTATAGTCACTTAGTTATAGTTATAGTAACAAGATTAAGTTTGGAAACGTTACAAAAAAGAGGACGTGGCCAAAAAAAGTGGAGGTTGTCTATTGAAGATCACAGAAAAGTTTTAGAGATAATAAAAGATAGAGAAGATCCATATTATATGTACCAAGAGCTCTAACTACTTTATTGAAGAGTAAGTTGAACCAATAGATACATGGTATGAAGGTATATGCACTTGAATTATCTATTGATATATTGATTTATTTTAAAATGTATATGATTCTTAATAGTTCTTTCCTTTCAAATTTTAATTTCAATGGTTCTTAGTTCAAATTTTATTATAATCAAACATGATCAAGCTACAAACAAGTTATAAATTTATTTATACAGATTTTTGTTTTCACGATTATGTAGGTGTATGCCTATAAGGATTTCAAGTTATAAAATTTAACTTCATGCTGTGCAGGTATGATCTCTAAACTATATATAGATAGTCTTAGATGTCTTAGGTGTCTAGAGGTGTCTTAGGTCTTATAGTTTCTTAGGTGTTTTAGGTCTTAGGTGTTTAGGTATCTTAAATGTGTCTTAAATATGTCTTCTAGACCTATCTTAGGTCTTACGTGTCTTAGATAGATGTCTTTAGTGTCTTAAAGGTAGATTAGGCATCTTAGACCTTTCTTAGGTGTTTTAGGTGTCTTAGGTGTCTAGGTGTCTTAAATGTGTCAAGTAGATATGTCAAGTAAGTGTCTTAAAGGTCTTAGGTGTCTTACTGTATATGTCTTAAGTTTCTTAGGTGTCTTAGATATGTCTTAATTCTTAGGTGTTTTAGAGGTGTATAGGTGTCTTATAGGTCTTAGGTTTCTTAGGTGTTTTAAGACTTAGGGGTCTAGGTGTCTTCAAGGTGTCTTAGAGGTGTAAAGGTCTTAGGTGTCTTAATGTATGTCTTAAGTGTCTTAAAGGTGTCTTCTAGGTCTTTGCAATGTCCCTTACCCGACTTGTCCTAGAATTCGCTTGTGGATACAGGTGTGCTTCTAGTTAATTGCATGTCCTAGTTATAGAGCTGTACGTCACCTTTGGTACTTCTATGTCACCTCTGGTATCATAGAAAATCGCAGTTGGTGGATTTCAGAGTGCATTTACAACACAGTGCATTGCCTATGGCTTATCAGATCACCTTTGTAAAGTTTTGAGTAGTTTTAAGTTGCAGGCGTACAACAGTAAGTCGCAGTTGCAAAGGGCTATGTCACCTGTGGTAACTTTCTAATCGCATTTGGATATTTTCATACGCCTTTGGTATTGCATGTTCAAATTTAGGGTTCTTGGAAACTAATGATTGTTTATGCAGTTTGTCTTATCGATTGTCAAAGAATGGAGGTTTCAAACTACTAATGTATTGTCTGCAGGAACGATCGGTCAAAGAAAACACATTTTTTTGCACTAAATTAGGCACATTTCAAATTGGTGTTTAAAATGAATCCTTTATTCTCTATGTTTGTTTCTTTTCCACTATTTTCCTATTGAGATTGTGTGTGACCCGATTTAACAACATTAGTATCCTCTCCCCCTGCCTATCCAATAGATCTAGGGTGTAAGAGAAATCATTGTTATCTCTAGAGGGTCTGCCTTCCCATTGTGAGAAGGGGTGTGACCCAAGCAGAAATAGGCTAAACCCAAGCCCTTCCAAGCTGCTATAAAAATAATCTGTTCGTGAGAAAGGTACAAACAACAGGTGCAGTTATGTCATACCGATGAATGTTTCCCCTAAAACCCTATAGAGCGTAACCTCTACATGCTAGGAAGCCTCCTTATCAGAGTGAATCACCACATGTATAGACACCTAAATAGAAGCCCTTACTACAAATCATGTTTAGCAAAGAGAGCAAAGAGAGCAAAGTATCTTAACATCTATGTGTCTTGAGGACTTGGAACTTGGTGTGCCTAAGAAGTGAGTGCACTATAAGGGGGAACCTGTGCCACCAAGTTTCTGGAGCTATCCAATTTGAATAAGTATAGTTGGAGAAATCCAAGTGGGAACGTAACAGATATATTCGTGGCCAACCTAGGTTGTAAATGTTTGAGAATGGACTGAGCATGAGTGTCTTCTATCTTGCTTCTCTTATCAATTAATCAAAAAACTGGCAAAAACACAACTTTTTCCACAGAAAGTTACTTTTGGACCATGTCAAGTCGCAGTTGAACTATAGTAAGTCACCTTTGAGAAAACTTGAATTATCTTTGATCAATGTCTTTTTAACCTATCCTATCACAAAAAGTCACCTTTGAACCATGTCGATTCGCAATTGAACCATAGTGAATCGCCTTTGAACAATAGTGGGTTGCCTTTGGTCAATGTCCTATTACTTCAAACTATCACATAGAAAATTGCTTTTGAACTATCATAACTCACCTATGAGTTATCGTAGATCACCTTTGAGCATCAGTGAATCACCTCTAGTAATTTGCAGTCTGTTATCTAGTTTGTTATCTTTTCCATCAATCTGAGCATCAAATCTAAGTATCTGCAATCAATCTATTAGCCTGGTCAGTTGTTCTTCAGCAATCTTATCATCCAAGATCATCATTTAAACCATTTGGCTTATTCATCATCTCTAAGTTTCTCAATCCCTAAATCATCCTATCAATCTGTCAATACATCAGCTGATTAAACCCAATCTCTTTAATCTAACTAAAGCCAATATCAATCAATCAAACATCTTTCAATCAAATCATCTTGATCCAATGTCGGTGACTAGAAATCAATACAAGAAAGCCATGGAATCCAATCTTAGAGAATTTGAGTCCACTCCTCTCAAAGATGCCTCTCAATTTACAACAGGAATGGACCCTCATGTGTTTCTATCTAAAGGTTATACCCTTGTCTCATCTTCATCAAACCTGGTACAACAACATCATTTTGAGCCCTCATATTCTGTGTTCATGCCACAATCTCCATATGACCATAGTGATTTATCAGATGATCAAGAGGATCTTCAAGATCCCAAAGCCTTGTGACATGCCAATAAAATCATAAAAGCCAACCAAGAACAAATTATCCTACAATTAATCCAAGCTAGAGTCAAACTACCAAGTGACTTTGATATGTCCACAATTTGTAAAGAAGAACCTACTAGTGTTACTATTGAAAACCATGTGGCTATTGACAGTATGTCCACTCAGTCCACCATACCTTCGACACCATCTATGCCTAACCAAAACACTCATACACCTCAAACATTAGCTACACCCATGAGACCAAATCAACTTAATGTCACTACATCTATAGAACCTTTACTCATACTATCTTATGTTCTTAATCTAGGGATCTCTAGCTTGAATGTGCCTCCTTTTCATGTGTTGGCTTCCATTCTCTCTGCCTCTAGGAATACCATACCCACACAAGTTACCCAAGCATTTCTGATTTCCAATCCTACTGTGTCACATGTTGGCTCATCATCCACTCAATAAATTCAAACATACCATATTGCATCCAATCATGCCATAACTCTCATTGATAAACCTACGGCATGAAATACTCATTCCAACACATCATACATTGATCAACTTCTCCCTCTTGGATCACAACCCTCTAACACTCAGAGGTCTCATGTGACTCCACCAACCGTCTCCCAACCTCCATTAATTTCTACTCAAACCATATCCTATACCATTCCTCTATATGGCTCACATGCAACACAGACACATAATATCAATCCTTCACCAGGATCATATGTACCTCTGCCACTCGATACCCAACCTTAGAAAACTTTCAACCTAGGGCAGTACATTATTAGCCAAGTTCAAGTCACACCTATTTCACCATATGATCTGTCACAGCAACATCCTTCTAGTCAACATTTGATATATCAAATCCCACCACCTAGTCATCAAAATCTCGTACAATAGCAACAAGGACCGACATCTAATATATCACACAAGTGGTCAACCTTTCACTCCCCATGACCAAACAAAGAGAAACCAACTATGAAGACAAATTTACTCCCTTGGGAGAACCAATTGAGGTCATTATTAGAAAACAATCAGGAAATATTGCCTTGCCTAAAGCCAAACCAAACAATGAGCCACAATTTAAACCCAATTGGTACAAGGATGATGAATACTATGAGTAGCATAGGGTCATGGGGCATAGCACTTCTATCTATATGAAATTGAAACACATAATTCAAACCCACATTGATCAAGGGCTTATTAGGGTCACATCAATGCAACTGATGAACAATTATGACCTTGATGCCTATAAAAATCCCCTCCCTTCACATGATAAAGCAAGTGCTTCCAACACGGGAAAGAATGTCAACTACACCTATGAGTCTACTATGTGTTTTATTAAGAAATAACGAATCACCACCATCACTATTCGAGGGAAACCTCTTGATTGCATTGTCACTACCCATCGAAATTGTTTCACTATTCAAGGAGCTCCTCCATCTGCCACTCATGGAATCCCACCTTCGATCATTTGACTAGATTCTAAGTACAACGTTATTGAACACCTTGGCAAAACCCCTGCTCACATATCCATACTTGAGCTATTGCGTATATCTCCCACACACATAGCTATTCTAGATAAACCCTTAAGAGAATCAATCGTACCAAATGATATCAATACTACACAGTTCCAAGCTATGATGGCAAGCATCTCATCCCCCCATCATTTAACTTTTTCTAATCAAGATCTCGTATCCTCTGACCCATCTCATCATGATGCCCTCAATATAGAGGTATTCATTGACTGACATTTTATTAAGTAGGTACTAGTGGACGGTAGAGTTGGTCTCAATAGTTGTTCTCTAAAGTTAATAAAGCAATTAAGCTACTTTGAGGACCATATTGATATGACCAAAAGAATAACCATCAAGGCCTATGATGATGGAGAGCGGGATTTAGAAGGTATTATTACTCTCCCTATAAGGGTTGGTCCTATTACCACTAAACAAAATGGCAGGTCCTAGATGTTGATCTTCCCTACACCATTATCCTTGGTTGTCCTTGGATCCATTCCTTAAAAGTAGTACTATCCATGTATCACCAATGTCTAAAGTTCCCATATGAGGGTGTGGAAATCACCATCTCCACCAATCCCAAACTCTTTGAATACTACCATGCATTCCAAGCCAGTTATCAAAACCCTAACCATGTCCCTATCAATGCTGAAGCCTATCCATCCACTTCATATGGTGATCCAGATGATCTTAACAAGTACTCCACCAGTAAATCCACCCCTAACATCCAAATCAAATATGAAGAAAAAGGACTTGCTGAGTATAGCCTAAAAGAATCTTGCTGTGTGGGCGCCATGCCCTTGTCACCCAAATCATATGGTAAGCTAGTTGTTTCAAAAGCTTCTTCCTCCAAAGCAACTGTCACCATGTCTCCAATAGTATTTGTGCAATCAAGATTACTCGATGATGAGGATGTCTCTAACGACATTTCTTCATGGATTTTCTACGATGAAAATGATCAAGTATCCTTAGAAGTAGAGCAATATAATAATGGGTTCAGAATCATCAAAAATATGGGCTACAAAGCAAAAGGGGGACTACGTCTACAGGAAGAAGGCCTCTTAGAGCTAATCATTGTGTCAAAGAAGTATAATCGATAGGGTCTAGGGTACTAGAAGGAGGGTCCGCCTTCCTTAGATATCTAGTTCATCCTTGACGAAGTCACTGAGGCCTTTCCTATAGAAAGGGCCCCTAATCTAGATACCATCGAAGACTTTGCCTTTCATATCACTGAGCTCTTCTAAGAAACCTCTATTTTCATGATATCCTCTACTTCCCACAACCTTCTGCTTATCTATCCCAACCTAATTGACTAGGAACAATAGGGGGCACCTCCCCTCGATACATTTAAAAATGACGAGGCTATTGCTAAATTCATGGGAACAAGGAAAGGCTTCCCTCTTGGAGACCATAAGTAGGATTTGCAATGGATCTTCCATTGTTGGCATACTTTGGTGGAAGTGTCAGATCTTCTAGTCACAAAAGTGAAATTAAGAAAATAAAAAATGAAAGGTCATTAGGTGGAAACCACAAGGCACCTCTTGACAAAGAAAAAGTAAAAATAAAGGATGTATCCAAGGGTGAAAACCTCTCTGAGGCACCCAAGGATGGAGGATCCAACCTTCCTGTAACTTCTACATATCAAGAAAGATCACCCTTATTGATCGAGAAATCTCAAGAAATCAATTTAGGCACTGCACAAGCTCCTAAAATCACATTCCTAGAAGCTTCTTTATCAGATATAGGAAAAGTCAGCTTTACTGAATTCGACATAAAAAGAGATATCAACTTTCCCTACACCTATTCAAATATGCTGGGCTTAGACCCCTCCTTGGTAGTACATCATTTGGCTATCTCTCCGAATGCCAAACTAGTTCGACAAAAGATAAGAAAAATGCATCCACAAATAGCATTGTTAGTCAAAGCAGAATTCCAAAAACTTCTGGATGTAGGGTTTATTAAGACCATTGATTATCCTGAGTGGGTATGTAATCTAGTGCCCATTGCCAAACCTGATAGAAGAGTTTGTTGTTGTAATGACTTCAGAGACCTCAATAGAGTGTGTCCTAAGGATGACTTCCCTTTACCAAACATTGACACAATTGTAGACCTCACTGTAGGACATGAGATCCTTTCATTAATGGACGGATTCTCTGGATACAATTAGATCAGGATCGCAAAGGAAGATCAGTATAAAACTTCATTCATCTACCCATGGGGAACATATTGTTGGGTCATCATGCCTTTTAAACTTTAAAACACCAGAGTAACTTATCAACGGGCTATGACTCTTATTTTTCATGATCTTTTCTGCAAAATAATGGAAGAGTATGTTGATGACATCTTGGAAAAGTCCAAAACAAGAGAAGACCATCTCCAAGTCTTAGAACAAATCTTCGACAGGATTGAGAAGTACAAAGTCAGACTGAATCCAAAATAGTGTGTCTTCGGTGTAACTTATCGGAAGCTACTAGGATACATAGTCTCCAGAAGAGGCACTGAAGTGGATCCTAATAAAGTGAAAGCCATAGTCAACATGCCTCCTCCATCTAATTTGAAACAACTGTGTGGTCTCCAAGATCAGTTACAATCCATTTGTCGATTCATAGTGCAGCTAGCAGACAAATGCCATCCTTTTCAACATTTGCTTGGGAAGGGGGAAACCTGTAAGTGGGATGACAAATGTCAACAAGCCTTTGTTCAAATAAAAGAATATCTTCCAACTACTCCTATGCTTGTACCTCCTATTTGAGATCGACCTTTGCTTCTATATACTTCATCAAGCACTTGGTGCTCTCCTAGCTCAACATGATGATACGGGAAAAGAATAAACCATTTACTATATCAGCAGGACTCTTGTAGGTTATAAGCTCAACTACACAACAGTGGAAAAAGCATGTTTGGTAGTGGTGTTTTCTTCTCAAAAGTTGTGACACTACATGTTGAATCAGACAACAAAGCTCATCTCCAAATTTGATCCATTGAAATATCTTCTTGCTAAAGTAGTCCTCACTGATAGGGTAACAAAATGGGTGATGATCCTTACTGAATTTGATATTGAATATGTCAACCGCAAAGCTATTAAAGGACAAGTCATTGCAGATCAACTTGCTGAAACTCCAATGACTGGCATCCATCCTTTTGATCTTGAGATTCCTGATGAAGAACTTTTCAATGTGACTCCTTTTGAAACCTGGCAACTATACTTTGCTAGCTCTTACACACAACATGGATCTGGGATTGGTATCCTATTCATCACCCCCTAGGGTGATTGTATTCCAAAGTCCTACCATATTGCCTTTCCTTGCATAAATAACATAGCAGAATATAAGGCTCTGATCATTGGGTTGCACATGGTTGTCCAATGGGACATCAAAAAGTTACAAGTATTCAGAGACTCGCTATTTTTAATTAATCAATTTCAAGAAGAGTACCGAACAAAAGATAAAAAGCTTCTTCCATAGAAACTGATGGTTGATGACTTTAAGAAATACTTCTCTCAAATCACATTTGAGAAAATTGCAAGAATCAACAACAAAGCAGCCGACGCCATGGCAACCATTGGTTCTCTCCTAGACATGCCTGCTAACGCACAATAGTATGAATTCTTAGTGGAACAACTTTTAATTCTAACATTTGAAGTACCTCAATCAGAAGTCATCTGTGAGTTTCACTACCCCACATCTCCTTGGTATGAAGATATCTATGAATACCTTGTTAATGGTACATTCCCTTTCCAATTTTCTAACTCCCAACATAAAACTTTCATCCTCCGCACCTCTCGCTACACTACCATTAGAAAAATCCTTTACTGCAAGAGTCTCGATGGTATCTTACTTAAGTGTCTCAACTCAGAAGAGGCCAACATGACATGAGGATGTCTTTGGATCACATTCTGTCGGACCTAATCTTGTCAAGAAGCTTCTTAAAGCTAGCTATTATTTGCCTGCTATGGAGCGGGACATTCAACAATTCTCACAAAGATGCATGTAATATCAGATACATGGAGACTTGATACACAACCTAGCACATGAACTATAATTTCTCATAGCTCTTTGGCCATTTTCACAATGGGGACTCGACTTCATAGGAAAAATCCACCCATCCTCTTCAAAGGGCCATAAGTTCATAATCACTGCTATAGAGTATTTAACCAAATGGGTGGAAGCAATCCCGATGACATACATCACTAGGAAGCAGATCTCCAAGTTTATAATGCATTATATCATTTGTCAATATGGTATCCCTCAGACCATTGTAACTGATAATGGGCATCCCTTCAAAAATTAGGAAGTCCATGATTTGTGTCAAAAGTTTCATATCCAGCATAGATTTTCCATGCCCTATTATCCTCAAAGCAACAACCAAGCCGAGGCATCTAATAAGACCATCATAAAAATCCTCAAGAAAAAGGTCAATGACGCTAGTCACGATTGGCACCTTTAATTGAATCCTGCCTTATTTCACCCTTTTCATAAACCATCCATCCATCCATAATCAGCCTACTTGTATCATGGATTGGAACTTGTCAAAGTGGACATATCATTTGCATATATCACCTAGCTTCAACTGAGTCATTCCTCGCCATCATATCCCATGAGAAACTTTCCATCTGCCTATCTACAATAAATTCTTCCCACACTGGGGGCACTTGCTTGTGCTTCGATGTCAGATGGGCACTTTAAGGCATCATGGTTAATCATGTAAAAAGTCCTAAAAAAATTGATAAAAATTAGAAAAATTCTTGAAAAAATCCATAAAAGTTAGATAAAGTGCTAAAAAAATACCACAAAAATTATAAAATGTCCTTAAAAAACTAAATATATATACAAAAACATCAAATAGCCAACAAAAAATCCAAGCAATAAATTCAAACCATCAAATCACTTCTTCTAATCAATCACATTCATTCATATCAATATGATCCAATCCAATCATCACTGCATCAAATCACATCAATCTTGTTCATCAATAATCAATGACCTCCATCTTTCATCGTCCATAAAACAAGAACTACATATCATCTTCATCATAAAATGCCTTGATCCCATGGATATAGTGTATATACATAGTTTGGTGTATGAAGGAAATATCCAGATTCAAGCACAAGACGATACGACTCCTTTTTCTTCCATCTTTACTCTACTCATCTTTTCTCACCATTTATCTCATCTTCTTATATCATTCATCTCTCACATCATCAATAAAAACCTAGAACTACATATTCATCATGTCTCATCATCATCATGTGGTGCATTGATCCCATGGATACGGGTATGTAGGAAGTCTAGAACAAGAAGGAAGTATCTAGTACACAAGCACCAATGATTCATTCTTCCATCCCCCTCTCATCTTCTCTATCTTCCACCTTCTTCTCTTTGAATAACTCAAGCAAAAACAAATTGTGTATCTTTCGATAGCTCGAGTTCTTGTTCAAATCAGAGGTAAACAAAGTAATTTGTCCACGTCTTAAGCCAATATTTTCTATGTCAATCTAACAACACATTTAACCTTCAAACATTATGTATCTTTCCTAACAACAAGGCCAACACTTACATCAATCACGGAGCAAACACGGGAAATAATGCATAAGACAGTGTCATAACATAGAGGTACTCATCCAAGTCATAGGTTGGGTACCACTCAGGCCTACTAAGGTGCTAGATACTAGAGTGTAAATCAGATGGAGTGTCATCATGTGTGCTTGAAGGGATGGTACCACATAGAACCAACTACACCTCTCATACAGACAAGGAGACTCAATCATGCCCGAATCAATGCCCTGTAGATGGATACTCGACGCCCCGTAGATGGATTACTCGACGCCCCGCAGATGGATAGGCCTTCTCATTGCATCCTTAGCCTTTACAAGCGCTCAAGGCAATGCATGAGGACAAATTATCTTATTAGTGTTTTTACCCCAATGTTTTTATCTAGTTATCACTTATTACTATAACTCTACCACTAGTTCCCCTGACAGACACTTGCAGGCCCTGTGCTTATAGAGAGCCACTCCAAACAACCACTCTGATGCCTTTAGATCAGTTGTGTAATAACTCTAGTAACCCCAATTTGGTCACGATTCACAAAGGAGTGCATGGACATAAGAAAAAGCATGGAAAATGGTATAGCAAGGCTACTCACAGCCTAAAATTACATATTGTCAACCATATTTAACATAACAAAATAAAATGTTAAAAAGACTTCCAAAATGGAAATCTTAATTTTCCCTCGTACATTATTTCCCTTAGATCCCTGTATGCAGGCAGATTTTCCTAGTGGAAATTGTGTGAATAAAATTTCAATGCACAAACACAGATCGCTACAACTACAGTATTTTAGTGCCATAATATTCTTAACTCAAGTGACGGTTTCCACAAGGCTGGTGATTCAGCAGAAAATGACCGTAATAATCAAAATAGAGGCCGCTAAGTTTTTGTTTAAGAAGGGTTGCAATGATAATCTCATGAGAGAGTCAATGTATAACATAAGGGTTCCATGAGACTGAGATCTCTTCAATCTCTAACATACATCCCAATTTTTATTTTTGTATGTCTACACTTATTATATTTACTATAACAAAATTGACCCTCTCCTATTTTTATCTTTTTACCAACAATTATAAATCCGAGACCCCTATTTTTCTCTTTTTACCAACAATTATAAATCAGAGACCATATGACCTTTCTTTGAAAACCAATTTATCAACAAATAAGGACATCGTTTTGGGTATGTCGGTCACACTCCCCTCTCTCTCTCACTTCCAAACTTGCAATTTGATGTGTTTGCCTAGTAATGTCGTCCCTATTTTCTGTCCTCCCCAAATCGTGGTTTCTGCAAAAAAGCCAATCCTTTTCTTTAAGTGATCCCCTCCTCCTTAATACCTATCTCTTTTTTTCATCTACGCAGAAGATATTTCTTCCAACATTGACTTTCTCTACTCCCATACCTACGTTGCCCTCATAGAGATTTCGCTGCATTTATTGTTTTCCAACCTCCCCAAAAAGCCATCGCATGGGAACAAAATTGAAATGAAATATCATAAAAAAATCTGACTTTCATAAAGCCCCCACATCCCACCAAAATGGGCGACCCCTAGGAAAAGTGTGTAACATCAAATGGTTGTGTTTGCATGAATAGGTTGCCGCTAGCAAAAAGGTGAAAGACTCCTTATTAACTTCAATCTCCCAAATAAGATTTAATTACGACAATAAGAGCTCACAAAAGGAAGAATAAAATCATTTAAAATGACATACAAGAGAGACATAAAGATGCCGATGAAACCACATCAACACCGACAACCAAAATATATAGTTACATAAGACTAGATGGTAATCCAGACATTACCGTATGGTAATCCGGTCGTTACCACTGAATGACAAGATAACACAAAGGAATACAACACTGACAGGGTACGGTGGGATAGGGTATATGCCTATGACACCATCGGGGACATATAGCCGAAGCAATATAAATCGTGTAAGTATGAAATCTAGCATAAACAATAATCATGTCAATAGCATAATAGTATAGAGATTGCACATCACTGGTGCCAATACAAAATAATGATAGGACGAATAATCCAATACAAAATACATAGTTATCTGAACCCATCAAACATAAGCAGAAGCAAAATGCTAACACAATAATTATGTCAATAGCATAATAGTATAGAGATTGCACATCACTGGTGCCAATAGAAAATAATGATAAGATGAATAATCCAATTACATAGTTATCGGAATCCATCAAACACAAGCAGAAGCAAAGTGCTAACACGGGGTTGTTACACAGACAAATAAATGATTTTAAAATAAAATAAAACAAATGCTATAACTAAAGTACTAAGAATGATTAAATATACATTAAATATATAATTAGCAATGGCATGTGAAAGGGTTATTAAAATCTATAGAATACTCCAATACAAATAATAATAATAATAATAAAATAAAATAAAACAAAATTCTTTTAGAAAGGAAGGCTTAAATCAATCAACTACTTAGGTAAGCAAAATTTTTATTAGTGGTAGTTTGAAATTTAATTAACATATTAATTGTTTAAATTTTTTTATTGTTATAACTATATTAAAATTCATATAAATATTTCACTAAATTTTAGTAATAGGTTATAAGATATCATTGTTATAAATGTATTTTGTAAAGAAAATAACTTAATCTCCTAAAAATAGATCATTTACACATTATCATTTACCTACTTATTGTACACATCCACAAAAATATACTATGATTTTGAAAATTATACCTCTATATATGTGCAACCTAGTATAGGAATCTCTACAATTCTCTTCCAGAACCCTCTATGCTTCCCATCCCTCTCATCGACATTTGCACTAGTCCTCTGCTGTAGGTCGTTCCGCACTTGTCCCAATGACTACCGAACTACCCGTCGTTAATACTACTACTCGGCTGCCCCTCAAACTTATTGTAACGTGGCATTATTGTACATATCCCCAAAAATGTACTACGATTTTAAAGATTATACCTCTATATATATAACCTTGTATAGGCATCTCTTCTATTATAAAAAATTGTATAGCTCCGATCTATCCTTATTGGAGTCTGACTGCTTTCAAGAGATGAAGAGAAATATGCAACCTTGTATATGTATCTCTTCTGTTATAAAAGAAAGTGTAGCTCCTATCTATCTTTAAAGAGGACATTGGAATCGGATTGCTTTGAAGAGATGAAGAGAAAAGGTTAAATATATACAATTAGCTTAGATCTGATAGAGATTGGAACTGAATGTTTTTATCTGAAGAGTTCCAATTAAACATTATTATTTTGATTGCTTTGAAGAGATGAAGAGAAAAGGTTAAATATATGCAATTAGCTTAGATCTGATAGGTATTAGAACTGAATGTTTTTGTCTGAAGAGTTCCAGTTAAACATTATTATTTTGATTTTTTAAGTATGGTTTCAGTGGTGTGATTGGATTCTTTTATATGTAGTATTCCATTTGATTTAGTTTTAGATTTTTGAGAAATATCTGATTTGTATAATTCCATCAATTTTCTTGGATCTAAACCTAATGATTTTATTTTGCTAGCTTTATGGAATCTTTTGTTTTTATGTCAAAACTACAATTCTTTTTTTACTCATTACTAATTTTTCTTGTATTTTATTCTTCCTTTTTCATTTCTGCACATACTAGTACATTATGCTTTCCTATTTTCACATACTAATATTAAATCATTGCTATTAGGGCATTGCATTATCTCATATATATATTTTATTTATTATGGTCTTAATTTTCTTTATTAGATATTTCAAATATCATTTATATTTTTATTATTATTTCTATTTTCAGATATTTATAAGGGATTAGGCCAGATTTCAGATGTTAATGTCAACATGTTTTACAGTTAAAGATTGACCCATTTCACATATTGATGCATATGTACTTTAGAGTTTGCCTAATTTCATATATTGAAGATAATATTATATTTTGCCTTAAAAATTTATTGCAATAGATGGTAATCAGTAAATAGTAATACTAATTTTTCAGATTTGAGTAATTGTTCAATAGAATTTCTATAGCACCTTATAGTAGTTAGTATTTTAGTTTTTTTGTTGGAGGGTTTTGAAACTTCTTTGGTTAAGAGTTAAGGACTAAGGGGTATTCACTCTGCCAAAGTCGCCTAGGGCATGATCCTGACATCATCCCTTATGATGTGAAGGCCCTGCCAAGAACCCGTTGACATTTCTACCCCTTTGAAACATGACTCCAAGGTTGAGACTCTTTTATTTTTCTTTCTTTCTTAGAACCACCAAATTTTAAAACCCTATACATTTACACATAAAAAAATTCTACATTTCTCACATCATGAAGCCTAAGCTCTGCTTTAGGGACAAAAAATAATACTAATAATTCAATTATAACACACTATTCACATACTCTTGTATTCTAATTTTGTTTTCTTTACTTTATAATGAAATAATGATAATAGTGATGGAAATGTAAGATTTAATCTCAGTATTATACTAACAATCTGTATATACTGAAATTATGGAGTTCTGATGTTAAATTCATATCTGTGCACTCCATTCGCAGAATACTACGGGAAGAGCTTGATGGGTCCCACAAACATGCCCCCCATTTGTTCGGGCCGGAAAAATTCAGACTACCGATGAATTTTGAAGTGTGTTAATTCATATATTTTCTTTCGCGTTCATATATATAATAAAGGTCTAGTTTTAAGTAACATTATGTGGGACTCAATGCAGGAATAGATGGACAGAGAGATATGAAGTCCAATTTTGAGACAAAACTGGAGAGACTCAGAAATGCAAGGGTAAATTAGGTTAGTTTTAAGAATTTATTCTGTAATTTTATGAATTGAACATCTTTTTTTTTACAGGCCAAAATGGGCTCTAGTACCCATCAAAATCCGGTATGTTCAGAAAGTTGTTTTTTTAGGTTCAATGCTTTGAAACAAAGTCTCTGAGATTTCTTTATGGTCTTCTTTTAAGGATGTCTAAGAATTTCATAACCAAGTGTTATGTATAGAAACTGAAGATTTTTAAGCACACAAATATGACAGCAAATAAACAAAAAAACATAAAAGGATAGATGCAGACACAGAGAATAAACTTTTATTACTGTTGAAAAACTACAGAGCTACAGCTCTTTATTACATTATATATATCTTTGCTACAAAGGAATCTAAATAGAAAAAACAGAAAACAACAAACCAAAGATAGCATGATTTACATGCATCATCATGCAACACAAAAGTTGCCAAATTCCTAAAAGTATCTAAATGAAACTAACTAAGAAAATAGAAATACTAAAATGGAAACTGCACATGTGGCTGTGCCACATCAGTTATCCAACATACTCCCCCTTGATGCGGAGAGGAGTCACAATATGATCTCGAAGCATCAAAAACTGAACCTTTGCAACTGCCTTGGTGAAAATGTCTGCAAGTTGTTCTGTAGTCTTGATATACCTGAGTTCTACTTCTTTCTTTTGCACCAAATCTCTAATAAAATGATATTTCAGATCAAAGTGTTTAGTTCTACTATGATGCACGGGATTTTTTGCCAATTTGATTGTGCTCATATTATCACAGAAGAGCACTGTAGGCTGAACTTGTTTTTCACCAATCTCTTCAAGAATTTTTCTGAGCCATAATGCTTGAGTACCCGCAGAGGTGACTGCAACATATTCTGCCTCTGTAGAAGAAAGAGAAACTATACTTTGTTTCTTTGAACTCCAAGAAACCAAACCAGAACCAAAAGTAAAACAATTACCAGAGGTAGACTTCCGGTCATCCACACTACCTCCCCAATCAGAATCACTGAAACCAACTAGATTAAAGCCTTTAGAACTGTAGTAATGAATGCCAAAAGCAAGAGTTCCTTTCACATACCTCAAAATTCTTTTAGCAGCCTGCATATGTAATTCAGAAGGTTCTGTCATGTACCTTGAAACAAGAGAAACTACATAAGCAATATCAGGCCTTGTGTGGGTTAGAAACATTAGACTGCCAACCACACTTCTATAAGCTGTCCCATCAACTCTTTTAGCACCATCCTCTTTACACAACACAACTCCATGAGAAATTGGAGTGGAGGCTGATTTACAATCAACCATATCAAACTTCTTCAACATATCATTGGCATATTTTGTTTGACAAAGGAAAATTCCATCCTTACTTTGATAAACCTCCATGCCTAGAAAATATTGCATAAGGCCTAAATCTTTCATTTCAAACTCATTCATCATAGCATGCTTGAATTCATCCTTCATCTTAGAACTACTGATTCATAAATCTTTTGATAGGAAATTCATGAGTCAATACAAAAACTGTAAATTTTCTTTTTACTGTCATTTTAAGGCCTAAATCTTTCATTTCAAACTCATTCATCATAGCATGCTTGAATTCATCCTTCATCTTAGAACTACTGATTCATAAATCTTTTGATAGGAAATTCATGAGTCAATACAAAAACTGTAAATTTTCTACCTATGTTACAGTTCTGGTGTGGCGTTTAATTTTTTGTTGGCTGTTTACTTATGCTGTGTAATATTCATATTCAATACTATATGCTGTAAGTGGTATTTTTTCTGCTTATATACTTGTTTACACTTGGAGAGTGCTGTTTTAAAATCTTAAAAATTGACAGGAACAATAAATATGGAAGGTGGCAAGCTAGGATTGGGAGAGTTTCAGGGAAGAAGGATTTGTATCTCGGAACATTCGGTGAGTACACCTAGTATAATGTTTCCAATAAATGAAGTGCATTGAGCTATACATCGTTAAAAATGCATCCAATAATCAAACGATATTGAATGGCTAATGATTCTCATTGAATTCACAGACACAGAGGAAGAGGCAGCTGAAGCTTATGACGTTGCCGCCATCAAATTCAAAGGAATTAATGTCCTTACAAACTTTGATATAAGAAGACATGATGTTGAAACTATTATGAGCAGCGCACTACCATAAGAGTGAGACAAAAGCTCACTAGTATTGCAGTACAAGATGGGGAAAGCGGTGAACGCGTTGCGAATGATGCAGAAGCAGCACAGACTGAGAATGATGCAAATGAAACTATCATCGCTAGTGGTAGCACAGATAGTTCACTGCCAGACACAATCGACCATTCTACTGCTGTTGCTACATCATCCAATGATGCTCATGAACAGCCTGTTATAGGTTCTCCATTAATGGTATCCAATCAGAAACTGTACTCTGCAACACACCCATTTATGCCAATAACCAACAAAAATGTTTTTCTATACAATCTCATGGGTTTGGAACGTACAGCCATCGCTGAGCATGGAATCTCCCATTACTAGTCCATGAGTAGGTGCCACAGCTTTTGAGATTCCATGCTCATCAATGGCTGAAGGTTCTAAACCCATCATATTGTAGAGAAAAACGTTGTTGTTGGTTGTTAGCATAAATGGGTGTGTTCTAGGGTGCAGTTTCTGATTGGTTACCATTGATTGGTTACCATTAATGGAGAACCTATAACAGGTGGTTAATGAGCAGCGTTGTATGATGTAGCAGCAGCACTAGAATTGCCGACTGTGCCTTTCAGTGAACTTTCTGTGCTACGCCTACCACTAGCGACGATAGTTTCGTTTACACCATTCTCTGTCTGAGCTTCTTCTGCATCTCTCCGAAGCTTTGTAATGCGTTCAGAAAATTCCACATCTTGTACTGCAATACTAGTGAGTTTTTGTTTCCCTCCTATAGGTAGTGTTCTGCTCATAATGGTTTTCACATCATTTTGCTTATGTCAAAGTTTGTAACAGCTTTAATTCCTTTGATTTTGACGCCGGCAATGTCATAAACTTCGGCTGCCTCTTCCTTTGTGTATGTGAATTCAATGAGAATCATTAGCCTTTTCATTTGGTTTGATTATTGGATGCATTTCTAATGATCTATAGCTCAATGCACTGGATTTATTGGAAATATTATACTACAAACTGGGAGTTGTGTACTCAGGGAATGTTCCCAGAACCCTCTTCCCTGGAATTCCCCCATATTGGATGTAATTAATTTCTCCCACCAAATCACAAGATCAGTCAAAAAGAACATTTATATCAAAAAGAACATTTATATCAGAAGATTTTTTTATAGTCAATGTCAAAAATAACATTTAGTGTAGAACATTCCCACCCACCTGCAGACCAGCATTGAACATGTGTTTTGAATGTTGATTTTCAGAAAGTTCTCATTCCTCTATAAATAGAGCTTTGATCACCAAGCAATTCATATTAGGGATGTTTGGTTAATTTATGTGTATTTTTCTTTGATATTTTGTGTTTGTCATATGTTGCACCTCCTACAATTGGTATCAGAGCTAGGGCATGTGAAGATATAGGGTTAGGGCTTGCAAATTTAATCCTGTATGAAATTGGCCCCACTTGTGTTTGTTCAACTTAAGCAGATCAGTCTACCTCTCTAAAGGCGGAGGAATTGGAAATGAGGCGCAGGTGAAGGGTTCTCAGTGGCATGGTGATTTCTTTGTTTGGGCATGATACCAGCGAAGGCAAAGAAGCCGATGTTTTAAGAAACATATTCAGCCGCAGCTGTTTCTTTTGTTGGAGAACTTAATCTCAACCACCATTCTGTACTACTTATTGTAGCTCGTTACTCCTACCATGGTCTCACTCATATCTCCTTTTTGACTTTCTTCTTTCCCCTACCCCCGTCTTGTCTTGATTTACTTCTGCAGGGATGATGTTGTAGCAGCATGGCCTTCTTCTCCATCGTATGCAAAAAGGCAGTTTATTTCTGATCCATAATTAATGATTCCATAAAATGCAGTCAAGTCAAGATGATGTCGACACTATGGCCTTTGCAGATGAATCTAGCCACCTAATTTACTGTGGAAGTGATGCTAGCTACTGCAGGGTGTTCTGTGTGTATTTATCTCTCTATGTGTTCGTTGTTGTTTTTGTAAGGGCTGCTGAAGATATATAGTTATGCACATTTTCCTTTTTACTAAAATTCTTGAAGAAAGGCTTGACATTTTACAATCTGTTACATTGCCTGCAAGAGAATGCAACTATAAAATTATTCTTCATTTATATTCTCCTTGTATTGAAATGCAGATTGTGTGTTGTGCTCTATTTTTTTTCCTGTTACTTATGAAGAGCAGTAGCTCTGTTTAACCAAAAATTTATGTATTTTCTGTGTATAAAAACGAGTGTACTTTCAGGGTAGCTGTGTGTGTTTTATTCTCCTCTGCCTCTTCCCTTCATCTTTTTAAGTCACAGATTATTAAGAGGTTGTTGAAGACAACCAAAAAAAAAAAAATCACCCAGTTAAATTGTTGTATCCACGAAGGTAGATACGCCGCTGATCTTATGTCACAGTGAAGAAAGCATAGATCTGTGAAGTGAGCCGTCAGCCGAATAAGGAGTTTCCAAAATTTGTAAAGTCAAGCTAAAATGTTAAAGTTAAAGCCGCTGAATCTACATAAGAGTTTATTTCAGCCGCCAGTCAAGGAGATTGTGGAGACACCAGCTTAAAAGAGATTGCTGAATAAAAGGTAAAATCGTGGAAGTTTGATTTGTTTGCAGCCGCGCACAGCCAAGGAGGACGCCGTTGAAGTTATTTCAAGTCCCAGATCTGAAGAATTTGCTGAAATAGAAAACAAAATAAGGGTTTGTAAAATGCAGTATATGAAGAAGGCCACCAAAAGTTAAAAGGCATCAAGGGTTCAAGATGTTGTAGCCGTAAAGGATTGACGAGACAAATAAATCAAAAACGGATTTGGATTTGGAGGTGCTGTTGTTCAGAGTTTATTTGTCAAAATAGATTTACCTAAACTTCTCTGTTCAGGTAAATGTCTGATTATTCAACTCAACTCATCAACCTGTGAAACCAAAAAAGGAAGCCATTTGATCGCAAGAATTAAAAGAAGGTGATTGGACCGCAGTCCAAAAGCTACAGGGTCCAAAGATAGTGGGCTTGTAGAACTCAAAGTCACAGTTAGTTTCAAAGAAATTGAAGAAGGCAGATCGTAGAAAAGAAGTCGCCGAAATGGCAATATCGCTGTAGCAACAGTAAAGTGCAGCAGCACATCTTGACATGAAAGACATTAAGGAGAAAGTTTCAGAAATGAAGATGTTGAAACATTTAAGGTCGAAATTAAGGGAGAGTGTTGGATGTAATTAATTTCTCCCACCAAATCACAAGATTAGTCAAGAACATTTATATATGAAGTTTTTTCTAGTCAATGTCAAAAATAACATTTAATGTAGAACCTTCCCACGACTGGGTGTTTTGAACATGTGTTTTGAAAGCAGACCTCTATAAATAGAGGCAACATGTAATAGTTTATTTATCAAACGATAGAAATTGATTTGATCACCATGTAATTCATATTAAGGATGTTTGGTTAATTTCTGTGTATCTTTATTTTTGATATTTTGTGTTTGTGCATATGTTGCACCTCCTACACCCCAATCCTTGCCTGCCACCTTCCATTATGATTGTGCCTGCCAAGTTATATCATCGGGATTGTAGAGCCACGTCATGTCAATGCTGGCATTTCTATCCATCAACTTATCGCAGTGAAATATAAATTAATTTCACCTTTACATACTAATCTTTAAGGTAAGACTATAAGGTTGAATGATCCAAGTAAATTAAATCCAAACCTTGTCACTCCTCCTTAGAGTGATTTGCCCTAGAAAAGCAAGCACTACCCCTGCAAAATTAACACCTATTAAGGGTTGTATAAATATAAATTCAATAAAATCTTAATTAAGAACTAAACCTTTGTTTCAAAATTAACCTCTATGGATGCATTTATGGTAGGCAACCCAAATACCTCCTTATAAATTGAACATATTCTTGTCATGACATGTTTTTCATGTCTTTTAAATCTCTCTCATAATTTATAACCTATATTTGATATAGGAAAACCAAATGTTATACCATAGCATGCTAAGCATTTTATCAATTTTTATGAGAGAGGAAGTGGAATAGAATGATTACAAAAGAGATGTGTAAAACAAACATTTCTTAAGGCATATCTCCCTGTCAATCTATGCCTGCATTGGATCCCACATAGTGTTACTTAAAACTAGCCCTTTAATTCTCATATATTATATGAGAAAGAAAATATACGTATGAACACACTTATAAACCCCATGGTAAAATGACAGCCTAACCAAGTGAAGGACATTTTTGTGGGATCCATCTTCTGATAGTATTCTGCAACGGAGGGCACAGATATGAATTTCACATTAGAATCCATAGCTTAGTGACTGTCAATAATGGGTATATACAATTTGTAAATATGATATTGAGATTATATCTTGCATTTCCATCACTATTATCATTATTTTATTATAAAGTTAAGAAAACAAAATCAGAATACTAAAGCAGGTGAATAGGGTGGAAAAAAACTGAATTATTATTATA
Source organism: Cunninghamia lanceolata (assembly GCA_027924645.1). Classification (NCBI taxonomy): domain Eukaryota; kingdom Viridiplantae; phylum Streptophyta; class Pinopsida; order Cupressales; family Cupressaceae; genus Cunninghamia; species Cunninghamia lanceolata. Next base: position 28,841,301 of record BSBN01000809.1, on the reverse strand, counting down.
CAGGTTATAAAAAGCACCAACAGTTTCTACTGCAGAACATCGCTTATGCCTCATGATGTGAGAAATGTTAAAAGATTTTTTTTTTGATGTGTAAGTTTACAGGGCCTTTAACTTTGATGGTTCAAAAAAAAATATAAATACATAGAAGAATCTCAACCTTGGAGTAATGTTTCAAAGGGGTTAAAATGTTAAAAAACAGAATGCTAAGGAAAATTAGACTATCTCATCTATTATAAGGTATTACAAAAATTATGTTTGACAATTACCCAAATGTGAATAATCCGTATTGCTATTTAGTGATTACCGTCTATTGCAATACATTTATTTGAATAAAATTATAAAATAATAATTAATCGGCCGCTCCTTTTCCTTCAAGCCCGGATACTCACGCTGCTGGGAATGCTGATCCTCAGAAGGATGGCCTGGACAAAGTCCTGCAGGGCATGCGATCTGACGGCGACTCTTCTCGCATGGATAATAATAATTATGTTTGAACGGGGAGAAAAGCTTTGCCGACACCCTGCAGAATGCGGATAGGGTTTGCGAACCTGCTTTGCGCCCGCCTGCGCTTGCCAGAGGGTGCCGACTCGCGGGATTCACATCGACTGGGCCACGATCTTGTTTTAGATCCACTCGGGCCTTGGAGGTTAATGGAATCCAGGACTATGGTTGGCCTTGATAGGCGTAAAGAAGCCACTTATGCTGTTGTTGGGTGTGACAAAGATCGTCTCCCATTCCATCTGAAACACTCTGAGATCCTACCAGAGTTTTGTGTTGAAGGTCCGGTCCATGATAGGGAGGAATTCCTCCAAGATCATGCCCTCATCTCCAGATTTGTTAAAATCTGGCCTAAGCTTTGCGACCTCTATACATGGATTACTACCCACTCGAAAGACTTTCTGGAGGATGAGATCAGTATCTTCCCCTATGCCAGGGGTTTTTTCATCATTGAGTTCGAATCCTTTGAGGATAAGGAAAAGATTTTAAAAAATCGGTCGTGGGTGTTACAGGACAACTTCTTATGCATGAAGGCCTGGTATCCTTCTTTCGATCCTCACACAGAGACCTTCAGTTCTTCCTTTCTTTGGGTGCGACTACCATACCTTCCTATCCAGTTTTGGGAGCTGGATTGTTTACAGACCATTGGCAATGGCCTGGGCAAGTTTGTATGTGCTTCAGAAGAAACAATTAATTATTCGAGTACCACCTGCGTTCGGATTTGTGTGGAGATGTATCTCTCCATGGGCCTCCCTGCGGAGGCTTTATTAAAAGTAGGCAAGAGACTATGGAGGCAACAAGTAAACTATAAAAAGATTGCCTTCAGCTGTAGGAGGTGCTTTTCAACAACGTATTTGACGTCCCATTGTCCTAAACCAAAAAGCTATGATTATGGAAACCATGCCTCTTGTAGCACTCCCACTTGGTGGATTGGTGTTGAACCTCACCATTACTCAATCTCTACTCAGACAGTGTCGAGCCCTTCTGCAGCCTCTGTGCTGGACTGTTCCAATTCCACGCCTCCCCCAAAGAATTCACAAGATCTGGGTTTCAAGGCTCCCCCTCGGAACCCTAACTGCACTAGGAAGAGTGGTCTCCAACCACATTGCTCCTTCGACTACCTCCTCAGATACCCTTGAGATGGAAGGGACTGGACCCATGGATGCTGCTCATACTGGTCCAGATAGGACAAAAGATTTGAGGAGTATGTCCCCTTAACCGAGGTGGATCAAAACATTTCAGTCTCCTCCAAGACTGTGGATGGATGGACAGAGGTTAAGAGGAAGAAGTCTCCTTTAGGCAAGCACCTTATGCTGCTCAGATCCTCTGTGAAAGGGAGAAATAGTGGACATAATGCAAATATCCAAGTGCATGGGTCCTCTGAGAGTGTAACAAAATTTCACCTTGGAATATCTTGAGTTAATTGAATGAGGTTTTTTTGACAGCACAACTTTGTGCTGCACCCCTTGTGCCAAGGGCATGCATTTAAAGGATTCAATTAACACCTCTAATTTTTAGAGCATGCACCTTAATTTTGGTTCATTATTCATTATATAGAAAGGGAGCTGTACCCTCTGAGAGTGCTTACTAATAAAAAAAAATAAAAAAATCTATCAACATATTTTAATATCCTAAAAAACCATATCAACATATTTTGATATCCTAAAAAGCCATATTATAGTATTACTTATAAGAGGTTTTTTCAGACAAAATATGAATAATTAGTATTACTATTTTGTGATTACCATCTATTGCAATGTATTTATTTGAATAAAATTATAAAATAATCAATCAACATATTTTGATACTAAAAAATCATATTATGGTATTACATATAAGAGTATTTTCAGACATAATTTAAATATTATCTTTAATATATCAAAATTAGATAATTGCTAAAATATATAAGCATCAATATGTGAAATGGGTCAATCTTTAATTTTTAAATGTAAAACATGTTGACATTAACATTTGAGATCTAGCCTAATCCCTCATCAATATCTGAAAATAAAATATCCGGTAAAGGAAATTAAGACCATGATAAATAAATAATATTTATGAGATAACACAATGCCTCAAGTGGGGAGATTCAATATTCCTATGTGAAAATAGGAAAACCATAATTTATGAATATGTCCAGACAATGAAAAAGGAAAGGATATAATATAAAGAAAAAATAATAATGAATTAAAATGGGGTTTAACATTTGACATAACAGGCAAAAGATTGAGTGAAGACACTAGGATAAAATCAATGAGTTTAGATCCAAGAAAATTGACGGAGTTATGCAAATCATATGGGTCAATCTTTATCTGAAATCTAACCCAGTCCATCATCAATATCTAAAAATAGAATATCTAGTAAAGAAAATTAAGATCATGATAAATAAAAAAATATATATGAGATAATGCAATGCCCTCAGTGGTAGGATTTAATTTTAGTATGTGAAAATAGGAAAACCCTAATCTATGAATATGTGTCACAATGAAAAGTGGAAGGATAAAATACAAAGAAATAATGATAATGAATAAAAATGGAGTTTAACATTTGACATAGCAAGCAAAAGATTTAGTGAAGCCAACAAGATAAAATCAAAAGTTTAGATCCAAGCAAATTGATAGATTTATGCAAATTAGATGGGTCAATCTTTAAATGTAAAACATGTGAACATTAACATTTGAAATCCATCCTAGTTCATCATCAATATCTGAAAATAGAATATCTGTTAAAGAAAATTAAGACCATAATACATAAATAAATATGAGATAACACAATGCCCCCAGTGATAGGATTTAATATCAGTATGTGAAAATAGGAAAGTTCCCTAATCTATAAATATGTGCATACAATGAAAAAGGTAAGGATAAAATACAAAGAAATCCAGTAGGCTGAAATCAATAAGTTGAGATCCCAGAAAACTGATGGAATTATACAAATCAGATAGTTCAAAGAGAGATCTAAAACTAAATATAGTGAAATACTAAGCATAAGAGAATCCAATCACCTAATTAAAACCATAGACTTTTTTTTAGGTTTGAAGATTTAGTACCTTTGAAAGTAATAATGTTTCACTGCAACTCTTCAGGAAAAACATTCAATTCCAATCCCTATCGGAATAGGCGTTATATAGCTGCATTAAGGGAGAGGCATTATAAATTTAAAAATAGACATAATTAAAAATGACCCACATATATTTAATTTCTTAAAAAAATATATTTATGATAATTTTTGGCTAACATATGTTTAATTTCATAAAATATAAAAAAATGGTTGACATATATTTAGTTTCTTAAATATTAAAACTATTTATTTTCATGCTAGGTCCAGAGATATCCTTCTTGAGGGCCTATTTTTAAATACTTTATTCTTAAATAAGTTATATTTGTGGTATATGAAAGGGTGGACAATGGATTGTATGGATCATATTGTGAAGGATGGATATTTGGCAGATTATAGGCCTGCTCTATTTGATACATATCATTTGTCTTAGTGGATTATAGGATTTCTATTTGATGCATGTCATTTGTCTTGGTGTTGCATATATTTGGGTGGAGTTATGGTTAACAGAGGTTGCGATAAAGGTAAGTAGGTTGTGTCACCATCTAGACATTGGAAGAAAAGGGTTTCTGGTGAGGAGGCTATCGTCATTTTCATTGTTCTCATTGATGAGGACATTGTGCCTTCAAATAATATTTTATAAATATATTTTGATATTAATTTCTATTATAACAAAGGATTGACTAAGAGAGTGCTAATATCAAAATCGAAGTAAATATATTATCAACAAAGCATGTACATATAAGTGAGGAGGCTGAGTCCACTCCAACACTCCACTGGTGGTGGTAGGTTCACTCAATCAACCTAGGACACCTATTGAATACAACTTAAGTAGGCTTACAACATGTATATTTTACCCATGTTCATGAAATGCAAGCAAGGTAATATTTACACTAACACCCCTCTTAAGCATAGCTTAGGTGGGCACAAAATAAAAATAGGTCCCAACAACTAGTCTTGATTAGGTACCCATGTACAATGTAATCTCTCATGAAGTGGAGAAAGGTAGAAATCCTGTGGGAAAAACCTACCCTCCAAAAGAGAGAAAAGATGTATGAAAGTTATACAAGTGAAGAAGTACGCTTCTTTCACCAAGTATAATAAATGTTCCCCCATAGGAGAGAAATTGATAGCAGGTCTATGAGACCCCCCATAATGTGGTATCAAAGCTTGTCTAAGCTCATCTGCTAGTTCATTTGGAGGAAAAGGCATATTATTTTTGGCTCAAGGTTGAACTATAGAATTATTTTGTGTAGCAGTAGAAGGTGGCCAAATTAAAGGATGAGGATAGGGAAATTAGATCTGCAACCTTGTTTTGGAAGTACGGTGACTAACACCAGTTAAAACAATAAAATTCATGCTTTGATGGTTGAGAAAGCTCCCTTGTTTTTGTATTTATCATGGAAACCCCTGTTTGGAGGTGTAGAAAATCTCTTCCCTTCGACTCATCCATGCCCTTGTGGGCCCTCGGCTCAGTCCTTGGTTTCTTGGCATGTTCTGCCTAGACCGAGACTATGTGGCTCACCTTGCTTCACTCCAAGCACTAGCATTTAGCTTCTCCAAATTATGGAGCATACTCCATGTCGTAGATTATGGCTTCACATACCTTGCTCGGTAGCTTCGCATACCCTACTTGGAAGAAAGAGGCACATACCTTTCTTGGTAGAAAGAGGTGTTGAAAGGGAGGCAGAGTGTGAGTGAACAAGTGTTTCTAAGGGGCATGGAGAGATACCCTACAATCTTGGTTTCCCCTACACCTCACCTAGCTATCATTTCCCTATATCCTTTTCTTCCCTTGCCCTATTTTGGGGTTTCCTTTGCTTTGTTGAGGCTGCGAATGCTCATCTATAAGTTGCAAATACTCTATTGAGGGTGCACCAAGGTTTGGGCATTTTTACGAGAATTTTTTTTATAGCATAACCTTTGATTGGTAACTCAAAATCGAGTGTTGATTAAAAAAAAAGTTAATATTTTCACATTTCCCATCTATTAGACCTTGTTGTATTGTAAAACACACTAACTTATAAAGTGCCAAAATTGGGGGGATCACTTGATACTAAATTAGTGGCTGTATAGATTGTGTCAAGGGAACTTCATTTGAGTCATGTCCAGAATACATCCATTGAGTCATGCCAAGACCACTTAATTCATGTCCAGAACACTTCCACACTTCTTTATGCATTTTCAGTTACTTGGTATCAATCAATCTTTGAAGCCACCAAACATCAATAATTTTTATAGAGAAGCATCTCCAACAATGTGTTAGAACCTACATTTTTGTACCTTTTATGACCGGGGTTTCATTTATGTTAGGCTTGTAAAACCCAAGAAAAACCCCTAAAAGCCTTAAACCTTAATACACTAGTTTTTATTTATTATACATTATAATCCTTCATTGATTGGTTGTTAGTAGTTCTCAGTGACTTAAGTTATAACTTAAGTATGTTTTATCATCTAAGTCATCGGCCCCTTCACTAGGTTGTCGACAACATGTCTGTTTGAAAACAACTATCACATGTGCACCAAATATCTTTTAAGTTATGCTTTGTTGGCAGTCCATGTCGCTAGCTCTTCCTTTTCTTTGGAGTCTCTTCCTTCACAGAGCCTCATTTTGGTTCTTTGTGAGACTGCGAAGTGTCTTTGTTAGCTAATGTGTCATATCTATTCCACGGTAAAAGGTATTTAATGGAATCCTAGCTCTCCACTGGAGAACTTAAATAGGCTCTGCGAGACAGTGAAGCTAGCATGGTGGTTCCAATGAATCAACAATGCTTCTCGGGGATTCCTTCCTTCGATGAGGCTGATCAAAGACTTTAGCAAGATCGCAAAGAAGGTGATGTTGACTAATATGTCCACGGTGTCCATAGTAGCAGTGTGTTTTTCCAGAACAAATAACTTCATTGAGACTTGAAAGAACTGAAATTGACATAGAGAGGATACCACCGTGCCAAAAGGACTCCAAGTCATAAAAGGGTTTTTTGATCTTTGCTTGAGGAAATTCAAACTCTAATGAGAATCATTGATTAAGTAAGATCTACACACAGTTTTAAAATTCAAGAACGACTATCTTCTTCTAACCGCCCCTATACACTGAACATTAATGGTGCCCTAAGTGGCTTAAAGCCAAATTTTGTAGTCATTTCATATAATTGTGAATGTGAATTCGACTTTTGAGCTTTGCAACTACATCCAAGCGAAAAATTTTCAATTTCTTGCATCAAGCAAGGTGTTACTCAACCAACAAGAAGTCATAAGCCACCATTGAAACATGTAAGTGCCCTTCATCTTTTCAACTGTGCTAGGGTTCTTTTCTTGTGAATTGAGCATCTGTTTGATAATTATTAGCTGTTAGTGCCCTGGTCCATTTGAAAATTTGCATAAGAGATATTCAAGTAAGAACATAGTCATAGGGATATCTTGAGAAAACCTAGAAACCAGAAACTTAAAACCCTAGTGTAGTCAAAATGGCTAGTTCATCACAAAAAGCCATGAAAATGACAAGAAGGAAGAGGGATAGAGAGTTTAATGATGATATTCTTTCTCAATTTCCTGGATCCTTTAAAAGACCTCACCACCAATACGGCACACGCATACAAATAGATAGGATCACTGATGTTCATGAAGCCTGCAGGGATGTTGTTTTCCCAATCCATGGGTATGTGTTGTTCAAGTACCATTTCAGGAAGTGCCTAAGGAAAATTCCAGTGAGAAACCTGATGAGGCTAGGGTTATCTAGGTTAGTGGTCCCAAATGTCTTCATCAATGTAGATCTAGTACAAGCACTAGCTAGAAGCTATGTCCTAGAGAAAAAAATCATCTACATGGACAATGGAGAGGAACTAATTAAACTAGACATGGCATATATCTGTGTGGAATTCATGTTAGACACCAACCTTCAAATTCCACTAGATATGGGAGCCCTACTTAGGGAATATCACAGACTAACGAGTGATTATAGTGTAAAGTGGCTCCCTGCTCACATGCCTAAGATCAATGACAAATTGTAGAGATTCTCAAGTTCTAGCAAGGAACCCTTCATTTATGACTTCTTTGAAGAGTACTTCAAGATGACATACTTTGTTGTGTGCCAGGTCCTAGGAATAGATGCTAGTGTCTTCATACCCATCAATGCTATGGTTTTGACTATTAAAATTGAAAGCTGTGACGATAATAGGTGATTTGACTATGCATCATTTTTGGAGGAGAAGATCAACAAGGCCCTTGGGGATGTGAAAAGGGATAATTCTAGAGTCCATTTCATGTGGCATTCTTTATTGTGTCACATCTTGTTAAACAAAGGAATTGCAGTGTGGAAGCCTCCACTAAGAATTAGGAGAGTGAACAACCCAGGCAAAGTACTACCAGTCCAAGAATGGACTTATATTTGGGATAGTCACTACCCCCAATCAAACTATCTTTTGTTTGAAGAATTCTTTGTCAAGGTAGTCTTCAAAGAACTTGGTTACTCATCACAATGGAGATTATCTAAGAGAGTTCATAAGTTCTTGAGGCCAAAGGACATGTGCCCTAATTTGGGCATTGGTTGAATAATTGGGGTAATTTTGGTACATCTTTTCAAATGTTACCATTATCAGAGTGTATGGATTTGGATGTGTGCCTTATCTTTTTCCAAGATTAGTACCTAATAGAGTTGCCATTCTTAGAGATCATGTGGCACAGGCAGATGAATGAGTCTGATAAAATTGAATTCATGAAGTACAAGAAAGCCTCCTTCCTTCCAGGAACCATTTCCTTTTCTAACTTTCAGGTCACATCAAAAGAAGGATTGGTGTTGCTAACCACAAAGTTGGACTATTAAAAGTTACCAAAGAGTGCATCAAGGAGTTGTGATCTGGAGGGATTTATCAATAAAGCCAGGTTAGATAATGATTTTGTAGCCTATGAGCATGAATTTTACCCTCTAGAGGATGTAATGAGAAACTATGCTATCAAAAAGTAAGGCGAGAGAAGAATGGAATAATGGGACATGATCTAGAAAGCAGAGAAAATAAGACATGAAGCTAATCATTCATATAAAGAATCTCTCATTGAAATTGAAGACCTTGTTGAAAGAGTTAGGGTTATGCTACAAAATGCAGATAAATTATTCTCTAACCTACCTGCGGTGCCAAAGAAAATACATTTCCCTCTAGAATCAGTTCCTTCTTCATCAAGACAGACATCAAGCTCTGAAATTCCTAGAGCTGTCACTCCACTACACCAAGTCTCTCCACAACCTTCCCATACTCCAAGTTTTTAAGTGGATGAGGGAGAGACTCGAGGCTCACCATATGTGATGGAGATAATGCAACATCCTATGATTGAAGTAGGAGAGCCTCCTCAAGAGAGGATGATTATCAGTTTTGAGGCTACAAATGAAATGTTTGATGATGTTAGAACAATAGCAAGAAGCAAATTCATGGATGATAATTCTTGTATTCATTCTAAGGAGTTCAAAGATTTTGTCCTAAGAATAAATGGGAAAGAAATACTTAAGCAAGTGAGGGAGATAACTCTTGAGAGTAAGAAAAAAGTTATAGAAAACTTTTGGAAGAAGGTGCATGAAGAAATGGCTGGGATGACCTCACAAAAGGGAAGAGAAATCCTCAAAAATAGTGGCTTCATGTTATTACCAGGGTGGGATATATCATCTTCCATTGCATTTGATACAATAAGAAAGCATGAAGGCATTGACTTGAATATAACATAGGAGGATGAAAATTAGGTGTACTTTGGTTCTGCCTTTGATCTAGACACAAATGGCTTAGCTGGGTGAAAGCACAAAGCTGTGTCACACTTTTATAAAGGAATCAGCCAACACAAGCAAAAAGTTTCAACTTTGACCTCATAAAAGTGGCATTTATGTTTTGAATTTCAAACTGATGTAAACTAATGAAATGTAGATCTCTTGATAAATTTTATTCTTATAATTTTTCAAAAATTTAAAAACATTATTTTGACAATTTTTTATAATTTTAAGAGCAAATTTTGAATTGCTTAAATTTTCAGGAAAAAGTGACTTTGAGTCCATGTCACAAAAAAAAAGATCAAACAATCTGATTTTTCCCTAATTTTTTTTTCCAAATAGATGAGTTCAATATCTAGTGCATGGAGAAAATAAATTAGTTTTCAATCCATATTTTCTTTGTAATATCGTTTTAAAGTAAAACTTTACAGAATCTGATAGTTTTCATTCCACGTCAACTTTTGTATAATTTTTTTTATCATTTTCACAAAACCAATTATACCCTTTTGGAGATGACTCTTTCCTCTAGTGCACCATATAATTTTGAAAATAATTGGACATGTTTTGATATATTTTTAATTTCTAATCAATGTCATCTCTAATTTTAAAAACCTACTTGCAATAATTAAAAATATATATATATATTAAAACTAATGAAAATCTTTAAAAAAAAATCATATTAGGATTCTAGACTCAGAGCTGTATAAAAGGGTATTTTTTTAATTTTTAAAATAATCTATTTTGATTGAAGAAATATTCAGTTTAAGTTGAGAATTTCAGAAAACCCTAGAAAATGAGGAGGTGGCTGCCAAGTGGGATGCCACATAGATAGTTTCATGCGAGTCTAACTCGCTCAAGTTTGACTCACCCGGATCAAAGTCGGGTGAGATCGAGTCACCCGAAATCATATAATTTTGGCGACCACCACTGGTTGGCATTTTTTTTTGTTGTTTCAAAAAAAAAAAACTTAATTATATATATATATATATATAGCTTTATTTTTTGTGTTTTTTCTCAATTCAAGCATTAAGGAGAAAATAGAAGAAGTAGATTTTTTCACAATAGAGGCAAAAAATTATTTTTTAAATTTTTTTCAATTCAAGCATTTGGAGAAACCACACAAAAGTAGTTTTTTGGCAAGAGAGGCTACAAATTTTTAGGTAAGTAACATGATTCCCAACTTATTTACTCATTTTATATGTAGAAATTGAACTTCATGAGTTATTTATTATGATGTATATGTGTGTAGGTGAATTAAAACAAGCAATTTTTGATGGGGAATAAAAGAACTAGATCAAGGTTGTATGACTAGAAAAGAGATGAAAAAACCTAGGAACATCTAGTCAAGAACAACCCATTGAAATTATTGATGAACAAGTTGAAGGGCATGTTAATGAACAAGTACAAGATGAAATTGGTAGTAGTGATAGAATTTTTTTGCATGGAATGAAAAATCTTATGGAGATGGATTAGGATGCTCTTTTAAAAAATATTTCACCTAAACATATGTTACCTAAAAGCACAATAAAATTGCACTCTAAAAGAATTTGGGATGAATTTTTTGAAAATAAATCTTTAATTGGAAGAACACAATTATGTGCAAAGTTATTTGGGTGAAAAGAAATGACCCCTGTTTTGGAGTTGTTAGGAGTTGATAACAAGAAAAAATCTTCAAATTTAGTAAATCAGACAGTAATTGAAAACTTGCAAATGGCATTGGATTGTATTCAAACCAAGAGTTGAAGTTCTGATTTAAGTGTTGCACATAGAGCATTGATGACTATAATTTATAGTAAGAAATTTTCACATAGAAGACAAGTTAAAGCAATTGCCCAATTTGTAAATGTATATAGGAGAACTATTCAAAAATATATCAAGAAGAGAAATAGATTAGATGAAAACATTGAAAATAATTAGGTAAATATTTGTCAAGTCCCTCAGAGAGATAGAATTTCAGAAGATGTAAAACAAAATGTAATTGGATATTGGATCGAGCACTCCCATGTTTCTTCCAATAGAAGGGACACTATACAAATAAAAGATGAAGATGGTAAAAAAATGTCTCATCTAAAGCATTTTATAGATACAACACAAAGTAAATTGTTTTAAGCATTCAAGCAAGAATTTTCACAGGTGAAGATTTCTCAAATGATGTTTGAGAATTTATGACCATGTTTTGTATGTATAAATAAAGTACTTGAAACTTGTTGCTGTCGAAATCATGTTGAATTTCATCTACACCTACAGTCATATCAAAAACTTATGGCAATAGTTAATCCAAATGTAGCCATCCCTGGAAGTACAACACAATTTGTGAAGTCTATTTTTTGTGAAAAATTAGAAGATTCAGATGAATTCAATGTATAGTGTATAGGAAATATATGTGTAGATTGTGAAAATTTGATGAAATTTTTACCATTTGAGAATATTGATAATTCAATGTCATTTGTTTAGAAGAGATTTGAATATGAGAAATACGCAACAAAGTCAGGAGCTGAATCCAAAAAAAATGTTTTGAGAGAGAGTGAATTGCCTTGTAATGAGTTTATGAACAAATTTCATAACATTGTATACCCACATATCCGACATTGTCATGGTACAAGATGGCAGTCTAAGCAATTTTGTGACTCAAAGAATTGTTTTCCACTGGGTTGTATTCTCTCTATTGTAGATTTTTTTGAAAATTATACATTTATTCCTCAAACTGAGATTCAAAGTCAATATTATCATTCAGAGCAAGTCGCAATCTTTGTACAAGTTTGCTATAGACATGCTAAGTTATTTGTAGATGAGGTGGAGAGTACTGAAGATGAACAAATTATCATCAAGGAGGTTGACTTTTATATCAGTGATGATATGGCTCATGATAGAAGCTATGTAGCACATTGCTTTCGAATGTTTTTTGAAGATTTGAGACAACATGCCATTACTGCATTACAACACTGGATTTGGTCTTATGGATGTGCTGGTAACTATTGATTTTATTATTATTTTCTAATTTTTAATTTTTAATTTAAAAATTTATAAAATTTTAAGACTTGAATTTTTAACTAATTTCTGGTTTTGAAATCGTTGTTTATATATAACTATTTATACAGGACAATTTAAGTCTACAAAAGCATTTAAGTACACATGTGATTTAATTGAATTTTAGTTTTAATTAAGATGTTCAAGAATTTGTTCATATGTGTAGATATTGATCGATTGAATCCATATAATTGTCAAGCAATTAATGGTGTTAGAAGTTTGCATCAAGTCATGACTACAGGACATAGCAAGCCTCTTGCTATTCAAGTGAGAGAAAAATTATGTTTTTGTGTTGATTGCATTGAGAACAATGTCCAAATGTAAGGGATGGATATGTTTCACAATGGGAAATGAAACAAATAGTATCAATGCCTAATTTTGAAGATAGTGACATTGTAGATGTATATAATCCTATATATTCAGTTGATTATGAACGTGTGCCAGATTTAATTGTTATAGGTAAGTTACAGAATTGATTCATATTCTAGATTTTAATAAAGTTTTGAACATTTAATTTACATTGTTCAACTCAAATGTACAAAAATGTTTACTTGTGGTGTGTACAGGAGATATTTTTCCATGGTTGTAGATCATGACAATATAGAAGGTGTAGATTACTATCTACTAAGATGTACACAAGAAAAATCAAAATTGTTAGAATTAAGTTATAGTATAGTCACTTAGTTATAGTTATAGTAACAAGATTAAGTTTGGAAACGTTACAAAAAAGAGGACGTGGCCAACAAAAGTGGAGGTTGTCTATTGAAGATCACAGAAAAGTTTTAGAGATAATAAAAGATAGAGAAGATCCATATTATATGTACCAAGAGCTCTAACTACTTTATTGAAGAGTAAGTTGAACCAATAGATACATGGTATGAAGGTATATGCACTTGAATTATCTATTGATATATTGATTTATTTTAAAATGTATATGATTCTTAATAGTTCTTTCCTTTCAAATTTTAATTTCAATGGTTCTTAGTTCAAATTTAATTATAATCAAACATGATCAAGCTACAAATGAGTTATAAATTTATTTATACAGATTTTTGTTTTCACAATTATGTAGGTGTATGCCTATAAGAATTTCAAGTTATAAAATTTAACTTCATGTTGTGCAGGTATGATCTCTAAACTATATATAGATAGTCTTAGATATCTTAGGTGTCTAGAGGTGTCTTAGGTCTTATAGTTTCTTAGGTGTTTTAGGTCTTAGGTGTCTAGGTATCTTAAATGTGTCTTAAATATGTCTTCTAGACCTATCTTAGGTCTTATGTGTCTTAGATTGATGTCTTTAGTGTCTTAAAGGTAGATTAGGCATCTTAGACCTTTCTTAGGTGTTTTAGGTGTCTTAGGTGTCTAGGTGTCTTAAATGTGTCAAGTAGATATGTCAAGTAAGTGTCTTAAAGGTCTTAGGTGTCTTACTATATATGTCTTAAGTTTCTTAGGTGTCTTAGATATGTCTTAATTCTTAGGTGTTTTAGAGGTGTATAGGTGTCTTATAGGTCTTAGGTTTCTTAGGTGTTTTAAGACTTAGGGGTCTAGGTGTCTTCATGGTGTCTTAGAGGTGTAAAGGTCTTAGGTGTCTTAATGTATGTCTTAAGTGTCTTAAAGGTGTCTTCTAGGTCTTTGTAATGTCCCTTACCCGACTTGTCCTAGAATTCGCTTGTGAATTAGGTTTTAGGGTTTCTTCTCTTTTAATGGGGTAACCTTGGGTTGAATAGATCACACATTCTTTTGAATTAGTACCTGTAGCATCATGTATATTCAAGTCCATATTGCTACATGTTAGTTTTAATATCTAGTATTCATCAGTCAACATAAACACACTTGCATTTTGAAACACATAGGTAAAATAAAACATTCATCATGCCAGGGGAGGGACATACAGAAGCTCTTAGTAGCCTAAGGCCTACCATAGTCCTATTGCCCAAACCCTTGACAAGGGCCTATGGGGGCTGGTCCTTTTGCCCAATCCCTCGTCCAGGCCTATGGGGGCATATTCCAATGTGGGACCCCCATCCCTCCATGGTCCAAACCCTTGACTCAGGCCTACTGGGGCATAATGCCCAACCCTTGTCTTAGGCCTATGGGATGGAACCTTAGATGAGGTTTATAGGCAATCTACTAAGGTTCATGCATTCTCCCTTCCTAGTTGAATCACAAACACAATACATGTAGTTTCCACACACATTTCCAAAACATACAATTTGTCTTTATTATTATGAATGGTGTTATACAATAATATATGATACAACATGAAATATATTTTTGATGTCTCCATGCCTATTCTTCAATATTTATATATTATAGTATTTGTTGTAATATTAATAATATCTTTATATTATATTAATATATATGTTATTAATAGTAATATATATATATTTGATTGCTTGCCAGCCCTTGAATTCTATTGTTATTTTATTATATTAACATAACTATATAATATATTACTTATTCATTATCATTATAATATTACTATTATAAATATATAGATATCATTTTATTATTATATATATATATATATATATATATATATAATAATATTATTTATTATATTTATAATATTACATCCTTTATCTACTATATATATAAATAATTATTTATTTATTTTTACTAGAACCATTCCTCCCATTTGCTGCTGATGTACATATATCTGTATATTAATATGTAATTATCGGATACTTAATATGTAATTATCAGATACTCTTTTATATTTTTTTGTTTTTTTTATGATCCTTTCCTTCTATCTCAAAACCTTTATTTATTTCACTTTCAAGAGATATGTTCCAAGAGGCACGTCTCTTATTATGCTTGGTGGTAAAAGACATACTTACCTCTTATAATTTTTATTACTATATATTAATTCCCTTTTGTAGTAAAACTAGTTCTAACCATACGTAACTCCCTATCATAAGAGGATAGGTTAAAATATGTTTATTTATATTATTTGTATTTATATTATATCATTATATTATTTATTTTATATTATTTATATTATATCATTTATATCATAATAAATGATATATGATTTATATTATATTATTTGTGTTATTTATACATATAATAGTAATGTATTTTGTTAATTGTTTTAAATAAATATTATTTAAATATATTAAATATATTCCGTTTATAATATTATTCATATATTTAATTTGAATAAATAATACATAATGGATTCAATTATAAATTATTAATATAGGGACATGACAGTCTTAGTTGTGTTCTAGGTCTTAGGTTTTAGGTGTTTTAGGTCTTAGGTGAGGCCACTGATCTTTACAGAGGAAACATGATTGAATGTGAAGATATCTTGAATTGCGAGCTTGAGGGTATTACTTACACCACCAAGGTATGTATGTGGCTATATGCACATTCATTACTTCTTTTTCTTGTTCCTTATTATTTTCCTTAAATGACTTTGTTTTACATTTTTTGACTTTTCTTTTCTTAGACTTTAAATTTAACTATGGGATTGTTTAGGGCTTATGTAATTATGCACCTTCCAAAAATTTTACATAGAAATAATATAAGCCCTCGGTCATATCCGTTAAAACCCTAGCAAAACAAAACAAAACAAAGAACCCAATTTCAAGCCAAGTGAAAGAAATAATGTGAGGGGTTGTGAAGAAAAGAAGGCCATAACAAAGAAAATTTTGAAGGAACCTCAATTAGTACATTAGGGTTTATCAAGGGTTTGAGATTTCATGAGGTTGGAAAAAGATGAGCAGAAGTTTGGGGATTCTAATGAAGCTACTGCACAAAGTAGCAGGTCATGTTGCGATGGTGGAACTAAAGAGTGGTGAGCTTTACAGAGGCAACATGATTGAATGCGAAGATAACTAGAATTGCCAGCTTGAGGGTATTACTTACACTGCCAAGGTATGTATGCAGATGTATGCACATTCATTACTTCTTTTTTCTTGTTCCTTATTCTTTGCCTTAAATGACTTTGTTTTACCCATTTGCCTTTTCTTTTACCCATTAGTAATATTTATACTGCGAGTGGTTGTCAAATGTAAGATTTGGTCAAGTGGTTGAAGTCTAGGCGAGCAAACTTTTGAGAACAACTTTGTATTTTTTTCATAGGAATAATATCTTCACCCTTCTGCTTAGATGCCATCACCCAATGATTTGTACATTTAAGCATGTAACATGGGGACTTGGACACTGGTCGCTGTTATGAAAAGCCCCACTGATTTGCACTTCACAGCCCCACTAATTTGCACTTCAGCTCATGCCGTTGTCAAACAATGACAACCCTATTAGAAGCTTTCTTTTGGCTTATATAATTAGTTATTTGTTTATTTCTTTTGGATTTCATTTGAAAATGTAGTGTATATTATCAGAGATAATGTCACCTCTTGCCGTGATATAGTCACTTCATGTTCTGGATATTCTTTGCACATTTTTCATAGATAATGCAAGGTTTATTATTGATTCTTCCATCTGTTGGACATAAAACAAAATTGTGATTTAGTGCTTTTTCTAGTGTTCTTTTCCATGGAAATTATGTTGTGGCTTTTAAGTCGTAGGCCAAGTTGGGTGTTCCCACTAGGTGGTAAATTAATTGGTGGGTTAGTCCTCCCATCAAGGACATCATCTGTATTTCTACTGTATGGCAATAAATTTGACCATTATTTCTAGGGCAATTGGTTGGTTGTACAACTTACTCCTTCCTACCAATCTATGTATCTATATAAGATAATACACACATTAAAATTTCTTGTTATACCATATCATGGTATGATAGTGTAGTGACCCAAGAAGTCTTTCTGTATCATTGTTTTTGCCATCTTTTCTAAAATTTGGAAAAGATATCACGTGACAAGATAGGCCCACAAGTATAAGCAAAACAAAACAATAAACCCAATTTCAACCCAGGCGAAAGAAATAACATGAGGGATTGTGAAGAAAAGAAGGCCATAAGTAAGAAAATTTTGTAGGAACCTCAATCAGTATATTAGGGTTTATTGAGGGTTTTCAAAACTTAACAAACCTACATTAGATAGATCTATCTAGTTCATAATTTACATGTTCAAAGTTGCTATGCTTATGAGTTCTCTTCTAAGAGTTCTTTTGTATTTTGGATTTTAACATGATTGTTATTTTAATTGAAGTTTACGTAGATCTTTAATGGTATTTATATGCTCTAGTTTTTTAAAGTATGTACAAATTTCTTTAATATTTCATTACATTTCATTTATTACTCAAAATATTTAAGCATTGAGATATCTTCATTTGCTATGTACTATTTCAAAATATTTATATGTACTACTTCATTTGCTTAGATATATTCCTATATTCATTTTCTATTTCCCAACTTAATCTTATTTTAGATTAGGAATATAGCCTAATTAGGACACATTTACAAATTTAGATAAAAGGAAAAATAACACTAACTTATTGGGTAGAGTAGTTACTTATGTTTGCTTTAACTACATAAAACTCTTTTTCTATTAGATTTATAGTGGAACATTAGGGTAGGTAATTGAAAATAATTTGCCACATAAAAATAAGTATTTTACCTTTTCCCATTCACACAAACATTATGCATCATTTATAGATTTTTTTTTTCATGTGAAATATTGTGCACTTAATCTTCTATTATAGGGGACAATGTGATTACCTTGATACCTATTCAACCATTGAAAACATTATGTCATTTACTAGGGAGGATCCTACATTGTTTCATATCATACCAACATCAAGTAGATTAAACATGGCACTTGGTTATCCTTGGATTGAATAATACCAAGCAATTATATCTATATTACATTAATGCATTAAATTTATTCATAAAGGGGAAAGTACTTAAATTTCTTTACAAAATAAACAATGGACATCCAAATGTCCAAATAAATAATATAAAGCATGTAACTCATAATATAAATTTTGAAATGTAAATATAAAGCATGTGACTCATAATAAGAACGTCTCTAAGATATAAAACACAAGTGTATATAATGTCCAAATATAAAACATGTCTCATAATAACAACGTCTAGATATAAAAGTTTATGTGACTCATAAAAATGTCTAGATAAATATAATAACATGTAACTCATAATGTCCAAATGTACAAATATAAAACATCTGAATTATAATAACAACTCATAAATGTCTCTCTCTACGAGTAGATTCAATCTCACTCTATCTCGAGATATGTCATGATCCCTAATTGGAACCCTCGACTAATCTGTGACCCACGCACTGTGTTGAGTTGTGGGTCAAGGTCTGCACATGAAACACCATAAAATTTTCAAATTCTATATATATACACACAAATATAATTTATTTTGATTTTAAATAAGTAAATAATACTTGACAAATCTAAATTACCTAACATACACGGTCTGCATCATGTAGAGGAATCTCAATAGAAGCATGCCTTGATCCTACAACCTATATATGACATGTGTTTATACAATATATAAGCATATGTGTATTTAGTTAGAAAACTTGTACACTTGATGTCTCTATGTAGAAAGTTAACTTGATATATGTGTACACTTAAATCAAACTTATATGTACATGTGATATATAGACCTAGTTTTTAAATACCTCATGATGATGACTAGGATCTCTAGTATGATGCAAATCTCCAAATCTAGATTGTAAAATAGTAGCTTGTGTCTAATACACATGTACATTTAAGGTTGCAATCAAGAGTCAGAGCTTCAATGTATGTGATTTAATTTAAAATTGAACTCATAATTTTTAAATATATAATTTATGAATTTAGATTATTATTTTTAAATAAATTGTACCTCAACTACACCAGCAAAGGCCCTCCCAATCCCACTGAGGTTAGAGTCATGGAGAGACAATGATACACGTGTAGATGGTACAGTCTCAGTGTTGAAAAGAAGCTTGCTATACTCACCTCCCATAACATCATGTGCAGTAACCTCAACCTCAAGACCAACTGGAACATGTGGAGGGGCAGACCCTGTAGGACCAACTGGAACATCCTGATGTCCCTCCAAACCCTGTGAACTTGATTCCCCATGGCTCCTCTGTCTACCAAAATATTTCTTGAGATGTGAGGATATAGCATCAAGTGGGATCCCAAACTCATCACTGATGAACTGGTATGAATCTTATAAATCACTGGCTAGGCATCTAGTCATATTCCACAAAGCACTCTATCCACTAATCTGTGCCACATCATGTGGCGATGGTATATCAGCATGAATGTAATGATCTGAAGCTGCTGGTCGATGTGGCCTCAGTGGATGGAATGTCAATCCTTAGGCGTAACAAATAGCTGCCAACACAATCAGATGACAAATGAGCAACCTTAGTGGCAATAGTCATCATACTCTCAAAAATCATGCATCTCGAGGGGGTCAATGCTGGTTGGGTGGTATTTTCTAGTTCTACACATTTTGGAAGAACCAAAAGGAGTGGGCCAAGGACCCCTTGTTTTGAAGATGTGGCGTATCTAGTCTTCTACACACAAGTCTCTCTGCAAACCTTCCTTTCCCCTGACTAGCATGTTTATGGAAATATGTATAATCGACAGATAAATTTAAATTAAACTCTGTATATAATTGTTTACAAAAATATAATGGCAACTCATCATTGTTTGGCCATTTGTGATGAGCTACCAAAAACCTAGGATAGATGAAGGGACCAACAACTACATCTACACACTTGGTGGGAGAATAGCCTCTCACTCTCTCTTTTCCCCTATAAGAAGGGAACATGCTAAGAACATTATCTACAAAAATTAGCCTAGAAATAGATAGCCATTTCTCCTGGCCGATAACACTCTAAGAAAGTGATGCATAGAACTTGTCAACACTAATCTCATCATAGGTATTGTATGATCAAACAACTTTGATCATATGTGTTATCTCATCTCTAATCCTAACTAGCTTGTCTCTATTTGATAGGTTTGGTGTATTGTGTATTGTACTGTTCAGTTCATCCAATGCGTTTTCAAACCTCTGAATGGTCTCAGTATAGAAGGTAGAATTATCACGATTGTCAGGTTGACTTGACTGATGTGACTGATGTGAAGATTGTCATCCATGTTTCTAAATTTATTTGCAGCATGATAATTCAATTTTCTGTCAAACATATTGTAGTCATGATGGAAATAAACCTGCATATAAATTTTCCAACTACTACATACATCTTTAAAAAATCCATGATATAAATGCACACGTGCTTCTCAAATAAACCTACACCTTACATGCTTGCAAATACATAAATAATAGGTCTATCAACCAAATCTGAACCAACCATAAAACATAGAACTAGGAATGCATAGAAACTCCAAATTTGAAGTCACATATAGTATGTAGCATGTTGACATGACAACTATAGGAATTTTTATAAATCAGATTTTATCATAATTCAAAGCCATTGGAGTAGAGAGAAAAGCAACTTTCCTTTTGAGTCACATCAATGTCCTCCAACCCAAAGGATTCAAGATAATGAAGTTACTGTCAAAGAGAATGCATCAATTCATCATAATATAGTTTTTATTGCCCATCATGTTGAAGTAACAAAAATTATAGTTGGACAAAAAGAAACAGAAAAGTCATCTATCTTGGAGCAGTATATGGTACATGAGAAATTTTAGCGACAACATCACAACTTCAATTTGTAAAATTAAGAAAACTCATAGAAATGGTATATTAGCTCTCTACCAATGAAGAATCATATGTTCAAGTTAAGTTTTCTCAAGAAATTTTACAAACTATGCAAGTTGAGGGAAGTCAAATCTAATCAATCATAGTTTGTTGTAATTAGATTAGAGTTTAAATGCCCTCATTCTGCTGTAAAAATAGATTCTATTTTGAATCCTAAAAATAATATCTTAGTTTTTTAGGTACATTTTCATTTCTAGAACTGTAAGTTTCAAAATTTTGGAATCTAATTTGGTTCATAATAATCATGCTTTTGACAAATTGACACATAAACCCAACAATGCACCCAGTTTTGCCACCACCTAACTCACAGCTACCATTTGAGTTGGAAATCGATGCAAGAGATTATGCTATGGGGATTGTTCTATTGCAAGGAGCTTAGTTGGATTGCTATCATTTTGAACCTTTTCCATGGAGCAGATTTGATGTATCTTACATATAATAAAGAATTGCACGCACTAGTTCAAGCAATTTATATAGAATCACTATATGATGGGTACATAAACCTTTGTTCACACAGATCACCAAACTCTTCAATACTTCCAAACACAATCAAATATGTAGCAAGAAAGTTATTACAAATGGATAGTTTTTAAGGAAAATTCTATTTTACTAACAATGAGGTTGATATGTTGTCTAGATCATCTTTTGATTTCAGCTTTGGGAATAATAACTTATCTTGAACTATTTGTCCATGAATCATATGACGAGGAGTATGCACAAGTTGAATATTTTTAAGAGATACATAAGCTCTTGCAAGGGGGAAAGCTATAAATTTTTACAAAAAAGACATCTCAAAGATGAGGTACCCTATAGTAGTTGCAGTCATAAGAAGGTATATTTCCAATTTCAGAAAAAAGCATTCGACAATCTAGAAAAGATAGACTCTATTTAACATTATAGAGTATTATATATGTATATATATCTAGTGTATGTTGTTTCCTTCTTTAACCATGTTATTCCCTAGCATTTGATGGGAAAATTTGAATGGATAACCTTACAAGGGATAAAAGTACATGTCCTACATTACTGTAGCACTTGATTTAACCTATTTTATGTGCGAACTGACTCCCACCCAACAACCATCAACCACTTGCTACTTCTGATCACCACAACCTTTCCAATAAATTATGCACAAATTCTTTCTTGAATGGTTTCAAATTGTGATTAATTTTCCATCACCACAACCTTGATAAAAACTTATTCACAAAATTCAATAAAGAAGAATTTATGCACAAATTCTCTCTGGAATGATTTTAAATTTTGATATATTTTTTTAGCTTATATTGTGTGGATGATATTTGATGTTCCTTGTAGTTTCCTATTGCATCATGGTATAGGGTAGGTGTGGCTCTTTTAACTCCCTCATATCCATTTAGATTCAGAGATGTACTGATGTATATGAGGGAGGATGCTGGCAAAGGTTGTGGAATTTAGTTTTACACTAGCCAATTGCATTTGCTTTAAAATTTCTAAAGACTTTTCAACAAATCCATTTTGTGCATATCTTACAATCAATGCAGTCCATGAGACCACATTTTGTGCATATCTTGTGGGTTTTTTTCTGATGTATCAGTTGCAAGAGCCTTGGCAGACCTGTATAAAAAATGTGAAAGCATAGACATGATGCCTAAACTCTTTTGTGCATATCTTGCAGTTCTTTGAGGTATTTTTTCAAATAGTTCACGTGCCTTCTCTACGCTTCCACATTTTTCATACATGTCTAGCAGGGTTTATGTAACATCAAATTTTGTACGCATTCACAAATTTTAAACAAATTTTGTACCCATTAACAAATTTTAAACAAACTTTACCCATTTTGCACATTGAAATCAAAGACATACAAACCCATTTTACTTGCATAATATCATATAAGGTACAGGGTTATTTCAAACACTTCTATACATTGTATCATACAAAATGTTTGAGAAAAATGCCAAGGTGAAGATGGCATACCTGGTTCAAGGTGATGAGACTGTTGCAAAAGGTGGCGGGGACGCCCTTCGTAGGAAAAACATTCAAACCCTACCACTGTCACTGTCAGAAAATGACCACCATAAAATGTGGCAATTTCTTTTTTTTTGTTTTTAACTACATGATTTTGGGAGAAACCATCTCACCTCCATATTGGCTCACCTGAAAATAGCTTGCCACATATGCACCATGCAACGGCCATGTGTTTTCAGGTGAAATTGGCTTGGGCGAGTCAAACTCGCGTGAAAACAACTCGCTCTGAACTATTTTGTTGGCTCAAAGTGTGACACACCTTTGTGCTTTTACCCAACTATTTTGTCAATTTCTCCCTCAAATAATAAACCTCTTGTTATTGAGGATGCAAGCAAGATGACAAGAAGCCTAATTGTGCATAGGCTAGAGCACACTATTCCTATTGAAGCTGCTAGTATGACTACACATTCTACTATGTTTACAAAGGTTTCGTTCAGAAAGATGCATGCAAAATTAGATAGATTGAACAAGTAGAGCTTGTAGAGACCAAAAATTAACCCATTTCATTATTTATGCATTAAAATCATATCGTATCACACACGTCATTTCTATCTGACATACTCATAATTAATTAAACCATTTTTCTTCTTAATTAATTAAATAATTTTTATTTATTTAATTAATCTTCATTATTCTTATTCTTTCTATTTATGATTAAATAATTTTTAATTATTTAATCATTCCATTATTCCTCTATTAATTAAATAAATTGTCTTTATTTAATTAATTATTTTTATTCCTCTATTTTTCATCTATGATTAAATAATTTTAATTATTTAACCATTCCCACTTTCTCTCCATCAATAAATAAATAAAATTAAAATATTTTATTTATTTTCCACTTGCACATGAATTAAATAAATTGTATTTATTTAATTCATTTATTCCCTCCACTCTTATCCCACTCCTCCATTTTCTCCTATAAATGTGCAAGTGTTCTTTTTTGTGCCTAAAAATAGGGAAAATTCAAATGTGTGAGAAAAAGTAAAAAAGAATTCAAAAATCAATCTATAACTCATCCAACTCTCAAAATAGTTAAAAAACATGCTATTTTGAGAGAAGAATTTTATCCTCTTCAAATCCCACTTAGCATTTTTCAAAAATAACCCTTTTTAGGGGACACATGGTGCATGCACGTTCATCGTCTCCTCTTGATCATTCTCAACCATTGATCTTTCCTTTCATCCTCCACTGTTGATCATATTTCGTCTAAGTCTATAAGTACTCTCATCTTCTCTCATTTTCACATCCTCAATCATATAGCATCCATATTATCTTCATTTGCATAGCATCTTGAGCATCCATGATAGCCTTCTATAGTGTAGTTGCATACTTCGAAGATCAATCTGCAAAAACACCAAGAAATCGCATAAACTAGGTGATATTATTGCATTTTGTTTTGTTTGTTTGTATTTAGTTTAGATTTCATGAAGGTAGTGTAGGTTTATTGTTTTAATTTGATTTAAACAATGGAATTTTCCTACATACACATTTTGGCACACCCGGTGGGACCACTAGCTTGATTAGTTTTAGTTTTTCATTGCTAAAATTATGTTTTTTAAGAAGTTGTGGATACAGGTGTGCTTCTAGTTAATTGCATGTCATAGTTATAGAGCTGTACGTCACCTTTGGTACTTCTATGTCACCTCTAGTATCATAGAAAATTGCAGTTGGTGGATTTCAGAACGCATTTACAACACAGTGCATTGCCTATGGCTTATCAGATCGCCTTTGTAAAGTTTTGAGTAGTTTTAAGTTGCAGGGGTACAACAGTAAGTCACAGTTGCAAAGGGCTATGTCACTTGTGGTAACTTTCTAATCGCATTTGGATATTTTCATACGCCTCTGGTATTGCATGTTCAAATTTAGGGTTCTTGGAAACTAATGATTGTTTATGCAGTTTATCTTATCGATTGTCGAAGAATGGAGGTTTCAAACTACTAATGTATTGTCTGCAGGAACGATCGGTCAAAGAAAACACCTTTTTTTGCACTAAATTAGGCACATTTCAATTTGGTGTTTAAAATGAATCCTTTATTCTCTATGTTTGTTTCTTTTCCACTATTTGCCTATTGAGATTGTGTGTAACCCGATTTAACAACATTAGTATCCTCTCCCCCTGCCTATCCAATAGATATAGGGTGTAAGAGAAATCATTGTTATCTCTAGAGGGTCTGCCTTCCCATTGTGAGAAGGGGTGTGACCCAAGCGGAAACAGGCTAAACCCAAGCCCTTCCAAGCTGCTATAAAAATAATCTGTTTGTGATGAAAGGCACAAACAACAGGTGCAGTTATGTCATACCGATGAATGTTTCCCCTAAAACCCTATACAGCGTAACCTCTACATGCTAGGAAGCCTCCTTATCAGAATGAATCACCACATGTATAGCCACCTAAACAGAAGCCCTTACTACAAATCGTGTTTAGCAAAGAGAGCAAAGAGAGCAAAGTATCTTAACATCTATGTGTCTTGAGGACTTGGTACTTGGTGTGCCTGAGAAGTGAGTGCACTATAAGGGGGAACCTGTACCACCAAGTTTCTGGAGCTATCCAATTTGAATAAGTATAGTTGGAGAAATCCAAGTGGGAACCTAATAGATATATTCGTGGCCAACCTAGGTTGTAAATGTTTGAGAATGGACTGAGCATGAGTGTCTTCTATCTTGCTTCTCTTGTCAATTAATCAAAAAACTGCCAAAAACACAACTTTTTCCACAAAAAGTTACTTTTGGACCATGTCAAGTCGCAGTTGAACTATAGTAAGTCACCTTTGAGAAAACTTGAATTATCTTTGATCAATGTCTTTTTAACCTATCCTATCACAAAAAGTCACCTTTGAACCATGTCGATTCACAATTGAACCATAGTGAATCGCCTTTGAACAATAGTGGGTCGCCTTTGGTCAATGTCCTATTACTTCAAACTATCACATAGAAAATTGCTTTTGAGCTATCATAAATCACCTTTGAGTTATCGTAGATCACCTTTGAGCATCAGTGAATCACCTCTTTGCAGTCTGTTATCCAGTTTGTTATCTTTTCCATCAATCTAAGCATCAAATCTAAGTATCTGCAATCAATCTATTAGCCTGGTCAGCTGTTCTTCAGCAATCTTATCATCCAAGATCATCATTTAAACCATTTGGCTTATTCATCATCTCTAAGGTTCTCAATCCCTAAATCATCCTATCAATCTGTCAATCCATCAGCTGATCAAACCCAATCTCTTTAATCTAACTAAAGCCAATATCAATCAATCAAACATCTTTCAATCAAATCATCTCAATCCAATGTCGGTGACTAGAAATCAATACAAGAAAGCCATGGAATCCAATCTTAGAGAATTTGAGTCCACTCCTCTCAAAGATGCCTCTCAATTTACAACAAGAATGGACCCTCATGTGTTTCTATCTAAAGGTTATACCCTTGTCTCATCTTCATCAAACCCGGTACAACAACATCATTTTGAGCCCTCATATTCTGTGTTCATGCCACAATCTCCATATGACCACAGTGATTTATCAGATGATCAAGAGGATCTTCAAGATCCCAAAGCCTTGTGACATGCCAATAAAATCATAAAAGCCAACCAAGAACAAATTATCCTACAATTAATCCAAGCTGGAGTCAAACTACCAAGTGACTTTGATATGTCCACAATTTGTAAAGAAGAACCTACTAGTGTTGCTATTGAAAACCATGTGGCTATTGATAGTATGTCCACTAAGTCCACCATACCTTCGACACCATCTATGCCTAACCAAAACACTCATACACCTCAAACATTAGCTACACCCATGAGACCAAATCAACTTAATGTCACTACATCTATAGAACCTTTACTCATACTATCTTATGTTCTTAATCCAGGGATCTCTAGCCTAAATGTGCCTCCTTTTCATGTGTTGGCTTCCATTCTCTCTACCTCCATGAATACCATACCCACACAAGTTACCCAAGCATTTCTAATTTCCAATCCTACTGTGTCACATGTTGGCTCATCATCCACTCAATAAATTCAAACATCCCATATTGCATCCAATCATGCCATAACTCTCATTGATAAACCTACGGCATCAAATACTCATTCCAACACATCATACATTGATCAACTTCTCCCTCTTGGATCACAACCCTCTAACACTCAGATGTCTCATGTGACTCCACCAACCGTCTCCCAACCTCCATTAATTTCTACTCAAACCATATCCTATACCATTCCTCTGTATGGCTCACATGCAACACATACACATAATATCAATCCTTCACCAGGATCATATGTACCTCTGCCACTCGATACCCAACCTTAGAAAACTTTCAATGTAGGGTAGCACATTATTAGCCAAGTTCAAGTCACACCTATTTCACCATATGATCTGTCACAGCAACATCCTTCTAGTCAACATTTGATATATCAAATCCCATCACCTAGTCATCAAAATCTCGTACAATAGCAACAAGGACCTATATCTAATATGTTACACAAGTGGTCAACCTTTCACTCCCCATGACCAAACAAAGAGAAACCAACTACAAAGACAAATTTACTCCCTTGGGAGAACCAATTGAGGTCATTCTTAGAAAACTAGTGCAATCAGGAAATATTGCCTTGCTTGAAGCCAAACCAAACAATGAGCCACAATTTAAACCCAATTGGTACAAGGATGATGAAGACTATGAGTAGCATAGGGTCAAGGGGCATAGCACTTCTATCTATATGAAATTGAAACACATAATTCAAAACCACATTGATCAAGGGCTTATTAGGGTCACATCAATGCAACTGATGAACAATTATGACCTTGATGCCTATAAAAATCCCCTCCCTTCACATGATAAAGCAAGTGCTTCCAACACGGGAAAGAATGTCAACTACACCTATGAGTCTACTATGTGTTTTACTGAGAAATAATGAATCACCACCATCACTATTCGAGGGAAACCTCTTGATTGCGTTGTCACTACCCGTTGAAATTGTTTCACTATTCAAGGAGCTCCACCATCTACAACTTGTGGAATCCCACCTTCGATCATTTGACTAGATTCTAAGTACAACGTTATTGAACACCTTGGCAAAACCCCTACTCACATATCCATACTTGAGCTATTGCATATATCTCCCGCACACAAAGCTATTCTAGATAAACCCTTAAGAGAATCATTCGTACCAAATGATATCGATACTACACAGTTCCAAGCTATGATGACAAGCATCTCATCCCCCCATCATTTAACTTTTTCTAATCAAGATCTCGTATCCTCTGACCCATCTCATCATGATGCCCTCAATATAGAGGTATTCATTGGCTGACATTTTATTAAGTAGGTACTAGTGGATGGTAGAGTTGGTCTCAATAGTTGTTCTCTAAAGTTAATAAAGCAATTAAGCTACTTTGAGGACCATATTGATATGACCAAAAGAATAACCATCAAGGCCTATGATGATGGAGAGCGGGATTTAGAAGGTATTATTACTTTGCCTATAAGGGTTGGTCCTATTACCACTGAACAAAATGGCACGTCCTAGATGTTGATCTTCCCTACACCATTATCCTTGGTTGTCCTTGGATCCATTCCTTAAAAGCAGTACTATCCATGTATCACCAATGTCTAAAGTTCCCATATGAGGGTGTGGAAATCACCATCTCCACCAATCCCAAACCCTTTGAATACTACCATGCATTCCAAGCCAGTTATCAAAACCCTAACCATGTCCCTATCAATGCTGAAGCCTATCCATCCACTTCATATGGTGATCCAGATGATCTTAACAAGCACTCCACCAATAAATCCACCCCTAACATCCAAATCAAAAATGAAGAAAAAGGACTTGCTGAGTATAGCCTAAAAGAATCTTGCTGTGTGGGCGCCATGCCCTTGTCACCCAAATCATATGGTAAGCTAGTTGTTTCAAAAGCTTCTTCCTCCAAAGCAACTGTCACCATGTCTCTAATAGTATTTGTGCAATCAAGATTACTCGATGATGAGGATGTCTCTGATGACATTTCTTCATGGATTTTTTATGATGAAAATGATCAAGTATCCTTAGAAGTAGAGAAATATAATAATGGGTTCAGAATCATCAAAAATATGGGCTACAAAGCAAAAGGGGGACTACGTCTACAGCAAGAAGGCCTCTTAGAGCTAATCATTGTGTCAAAGAAGTATAATCGATAGGGTCTAGGGTACCGGAAGTAGGGTCCGCCTTCCTCAGATATCTAGTTCATCCTTGACGAAGTCACTGAGGCCTTTCCTATAGAAAGGGCCCCTAATCTAGATACCATCGAAGACTTTGCCTTTCATATCACTGAGCTCTTCTAAGAAACCTCTATTTTCATGATATCCTCTACTTCCCACAACCTTCTGCTTATCTATCCCAACCTAATTGACTAGGAACAATAGGGGGCACCTCCCCTCGATACATTTAAAAATGATGAGGCTATTGCTAAATTCATGGGAACAAGGAAAGGCTTCCCTCTTGGAGACCATAAGTAGGATTTGCAATGGATCTTCCATTGTTGGCATACTTTGGTGGATGTGTCAGATCTTCTAGTCGCAAAAGTGAAATTAAGAAAATAAAAAATGAAAGGTCATTAGGTGGAAACCACAAGGCACCTCTTGACAAAGAAAAAGTAAAAATAAAGGATGTATCCAAGGGTGAAAGCCTCTCTGAGGCACCCAAGGATGGAGGATCCAACCTTCCTGTAACTTCTACATATCAAGAAAGATCACCCTTATTGATCGAGAAATCTCAAGAAATCAATTTAGGCACTGTACAAGCTCCTAAAATCACATTCCTAGAAGCTTCTTTATCAGATATAGGAAAAGTCAGCTTTACTAAATTCTTCATAAAAAGAGATATCAACTTTCCCTACACCTATTCAAATATGCTAGGCTTAGACCCCTCCTTGGTAGTACATCATTTGGCTATCTCTCTGAATGCCAAACTAGTTTGACAAAAGATAAGAAAAATGCATCCACAAATAGCATTGTTAGTCAAAGCAAAATTCCAAAAACTTCTGGATGTAGGGTTTATTAAGACCATTGATTATCCTGAGTGGGTATGTAATCTAGTGCCCATTGCCAAACCTGATAGAAGAGTTTGTTGCCAAACATTGACACAATTGTAGACCTCACTGCAGGACATGAGATCCTTTCATTAATGGACGGATTCTCTGGATACAATTAGATCAGGATCGCAAAGGAAGATCAGTATAAAACTTCATTCATCTACCCATGGGGAACATATTGTTGGGTCATCATGCCTTTTAAACTTTAAAACAACAGAGTAACTTATCAACAGGCTATGACTCTTATTTTTCATGATCTTTTCTGCAAAATAATGGAAGAGTATGTCGATGACATCTTGGAAAAGTCCAAAACAAGAGAAGACCATCTCCAAGTCTTAGAACAAATCTTCAACAAGATTGAGAAGTACAAAGTCAGACTAAATCCAAAATAGTGTGTCTTTGGTGTAACTTATCGGAAGCTGCTAGGATACATAGTCTCCAGAAGAGGCACTGAAGTGGATCCTAATAAAGTGAAAGCCATAGTCAACATGCCTCCTCCATCTAATTTGAAACAACTGTGTGGTCTCCAAGATCGGTTACAATCCATTTGTCGATTCATAGTGCAGCTAGCAGACAAATGCCATCCTTTTCAACATTTGCTTGGGAAGGGGGAAACCTGTAAGTGGGATGACAAATGTCAACAAGCCTTTGTTCAAATAAAAGAATATCTTCCAACTACTCCTATGCTTGTACCTCCTATTTGAGATTGACCTTTGCTTCTATATAATTCATCAAGCACTTGGTGCTCTCCTAGCTCAACATGATGATACGGGAAAAGAATAAACCATTTACTATATCAGCAAGACTCTTGTAGGTTATAAGCTCAACTACACAACAATGGAAAAAACATGTTTGGCAGTGGTGTTTTCTTCTCAAAAGTTGTGACGCTACATGTTGAATCAGACAACAAAGCTCATCTCCAAATTTGATCCATTGAAATATCTTCTTGCTAAAGTAGTCCTCACTAATAGGGTAACAAAATGGGTGATGATCCTTACTGAATTTGATATTGAATATGTCAACTGCAAAGCTATTAAAGGACAAGTCATTGCAGATCAACTTGCTGAAACTCCAATGATTGGCATCCATCCTTTTGATCTTGAGATTCTTGATGAAGAACTTTTCAATGTGACTCCTTCTGAAACCTGGCAACTATACGTTGCTAGCTCTTACACACAACATGGATCTGGGATGGGTATCCTATTCATCACCCCCTAGGGTGATTGTATTCCAAAGTCCTACCATATTGCCTTTCCTTGCATAAATAACATAGCAGAATATAAGGCTCTGATCATTGGGTTGCACATGGTTGTCCAATGGGTCATCAAAAAGTTACAAGTATTCAGAGACTCGCTATTTTTAATTAATCAAGTTCAAGAAGAGTACTAAACAAAAGATAAAAAGCTTCTTCCATAGAAACTGATGGTTGATGACTTTAAGAAATACTTCTCTCAAATCACATTTGAGAAAATTGCAAGAATCAACAACAAAGCAGCCGACGCCATGGCAACCATTGGTTCTCTCCTAGACATGCTTACTAACGCACAATAGTATGAATTCTTAGTGGAACAACTTTTAATTCTAACATTTGAAGTACCTCAATCAGAACTCATCTGTGAGTTTCATTACCCCACATCTCCTTGGTACGAAGATATCTATGAATACCTTGTTAATGGTACATTCCGTTTCCAATTTTCTAACTCCCAACATAAAACTTTCATCCTCCGCACCTCTCACTACACTACCTTTAGAAAAACCCTTTACTGCAAGAGTCTCGATGGTATCTTACTTAAGTGTCTCAACTCAGAAGAGGCCAACATGACATGAGGATGTCTCTGGATCGCATTCTGTCAGACCTAATCTTGTCAAGAAGCTTCTTAAAGCTAGCTATTATTTGCCTGCTATGGAGCGGGACATTCAACAATTCTCACAAAGATGCATGTAATATCAGATACATGGAGACTTGATACACACCCTAGCACATGAACTACAATTTCTCATAGCTCTTTGGCCATTTTCACAATGGGGACTCGACTTCATAGGAAAAATCCATCCATCCTCTTCAAAGGGCCATAAGTTCATAATCACTGCTATAGAGTATTTCACCAAATGGGTGGAAGCAATCCCAATGACATACATCACTAGGAAGCAGGTCTCCAAGTTTATATTGCACTATATCATTTGTCAATATGGTATCCCTCAGACCATTGTAACTGATAATGGGCATCCCTTCAAAAATTAGGAAGTCCGTGATTTGTGTCAAAAGTTTCATATCCAGCATAGATTTTCCACGCCCTATTATCCTCAAAGCAACAACCAAGCCGAGGCATCTAATAAGACCATCATAAAAATCCTCAAGAAAAAGGTCAATGATGCTAGTCACAATTGGCACCTTTAATTGAATCCTGCCTTATTTCACCCTTTTCATAAACCATCCATCCATCCATAATCAGCCTACTTGTATCATGGATTGGAACTTGTCAATGTGGACATATCATTTGCATATATCACCTAGCTTCAACTGAGTCATTCCTCGCCATCATATCCCATGAGAAACTTTCCATCTGCCTATCTGCAATAAATTCTTCCCACACTGGGGGCACTTGCTTGTGCTTCGATGTCAGATGGACACTTTAAGGCATCATGGTCAATCATGTAAAAAGTCCTAAAAAAATCGATAAAAATTAGAAAAATTCCTGAAAAAATCTATAAATTTTAGATAAAGTCCTAAAAAAATACCAAAAAAATTATAAAATGTCCTTAAAAAACTAAATATATATACAAAAACATCAAATAGCCAACAAAAAATCCAAGCAATAAAATCAAACCATCAAATCACTTCTTCTAATCAATCACATTCATTCATATCAATCTGATCCAATCCAATCATCACTGCATCAAATCACATCAATCTTGTTCATCAATAATCAATGACCTCCATCTTTCATCATCCATAAAACAAGAACTACATATCATCTTCATCATAAAATGCCTTGATCCCATTGATATAGTGTATGTACATAGTTTGGTGTATGAAGGAAATATCCAGATTCAGGCACAAGACGATACGACTCCTTTTTCTTCCATCTTTACTCTACTCATCTTTTCTCACCATTCATCTCATCTTCTTATATCATTCATCTCTCACATCATCAATAAAAACCTAGAACTACATATTCATCATGTCTCATCATCATCGTGTGGTGCATTGATCCTGTGGATACGGGTATGTAGGCAGTTTAGAATAAGAAGGAAGTATCTAGTACGCAAGTACCAATGATTCATTCTTCCATCCCCTTCTCATCTTCTCTATCTTCAACCTTCTTCTCTTTGAATAACTCAAGCAAAAAGAAATTGTGCATCTTTCGATAGCTCGAGTTCTTGTTCAAATCAGAGGTAAACAAAGTAATTTGTCCACGTCTTAAGCCAATATTTTCTATGTCAATCTAACAACACATTTAACCTTCAAACATTATGTATCTTTCCTAACAACAAGGCCAACACTTACATCAATCACGGAGCAAACACGGGAAATAATGCATAAGCCAGTGTCATAACATAGAGGTACTCATCCAAGTCATAGGTTGGGTACTACTCAGGCCTACTAAGGTGCTAGATCCTAGAGTGTAAATCAGATGGAGTGTCATCATGTGTGCTTGAAGGGATGGTACCACACAGAACCAACTACACCTCTCATACAGACAAGGAGACTCAATCATGCCCGAATCAATGCCCCGTAGATGGATACTCGGCGCCCTGTAGATGGATTACTTGACGCCCCGCAGATGGATAGGCCTTCTCATTGTATCCTTACCCTTTACAAGCGCTCAAGGCAATGCACGAGGACAAATTATCTTATTAGTGTTTTTACCCCAATGTTTTTATCTAGTTATCACTTATCACTATAACTCTACTACTAGTTCCCCTGACAGACACTTGCAGGCCCTGTGCTTGTAGAGAGCCACTCCAAACGACCACTCTGATGCCTTTAGATCAGTTGTGTAATAACTCTAGTGACCCTAATTTGGTCACGATTCACAAAGGAGTGCATGGACATAAGAAAAAGCATGGAAAATGGTATTGCAAGGCTACTTATAGCCTAAAATTACATATTGTCAACCATATTTAACATAACAAAATAAAATGTTAAAAAGACTTACAAAATGGAAATCTTAATTTTCCCTTGTACATTATTTCCCTTAGATCCCTGTATGCGGGCAGATTTTCCTAATGGAAATTGTGTGAATAAAATTTCAATGCACAAACACAGATCGCTACAACTACAGTATTTTAGTGCCATAATATTCTTAACTCAAGTGATAGTTTCCACAAGGCTGGTGATTCACAGAAAATGACCATAATAATCAAAATAGAGGCCGCTAAGTTTTTGTTTAAAAAGAGTTGCAATGATAATCTCATGAGAGAGTCAATGTATAACATAAGGGTTCCATGAGACTGAGATCTCTTCAATCTCTAACATACATCCCAATTTTTATTTTTGTATGTCTACACTTATTATATTTACTATAACAAAATTGACCCTCTCCTATTTTTATCTTTTTACCAACAATTATAAATCCGAGACCCCTGTTTTTCTCTTTTTACCAACAATTATAAATCAGAGACCATATGACCTTTCTTTGAAAACCAATTTATCAACAAATAAGGACATCGTTTTGGGTATGTTGGTCACACTCCCCTCTCTCTCTCACTTCCAAACTTGCAATTTGATGTGTTTGCCTAGTAATGTCGTCCCTATTTTCTGTCCTCCCCAAATCGTGGTTTCTGCAAAAAAGCTAGTCCTTTTCTTTAAGTGATCCCCTCCTCCTTAATACCTATCTCTTCTTTTCATCGACGTAGAAGATATTTCTTCCAACATTGACTTTCTCTACTCCCATACCTATGTTGCCCTCATAGAGATTTCACTGCGTTTATTGTTTTCCAACCTCCCCAAAAAGCCATCGCATATGGCATGGGAACAAAATTGAAATAAAATATCATAAAAAAATTTGACTTTCATAAAGCCCCCACATCCCACCAAAATGGGCGACCCCTAGGAAAAGTGTGTAACATCAAATGGTTGTGTTTGCATGAATAGGTTGCCGCTAGCAAAAAGGTGAAAGACTCCTTATTAACTTCAATCTCCCAAATAAGATTTAATTACGACAATAAGAGCTCACAAAAGGAAGAATAAAATCATTTAAAATGACATACAAGAGAGACATAAAGATGCTGATGAAACCACATCAACACCGACAACCAAAATATATAGTTACATAAGACTAGATGGTAATCCAGACATTACCGTATGGTAATCCGGACGTTACCGTTAGGTAACCGAATGACAAGATAACACAAAGGAATACAACACTGACAGGGTACGGTGGGCTAGGGTATATGCCTATGACACCATCGGGGACATATAGCCGAAGCAATATAAATCATGTAAGTATGAAATCTAGCATAAACAATAATCATGTCAATAGCATAATAGTATAGAGATTGCACATCACTGGTGCCAATACAAAATAATGACAGGACGAATAATCCAATACAAAATACATAGTTATTTGAATCCATCAAACATAAGCAGAAGCAAAATGCTAACACAATAATTATGTCAATAGCATAATAGTATAGAGATTGCACATCACTGGTGCTAATAGAAAATAATGACAAGACGAATAATCCAATTACATAGTTATTGGAATCCATCAAACACAAGCAGAAGCAAAGTGCTAACACGGGGTTGTTACACAGACAAATAAATGATTTTAAAATAAAATAAAATAAATGCTATAACTAAAGTACTAAGAATGATTAAATATACATTAAATATATAATTAGCAATGGCATGTGAAAGGGTTATTAAAATCTATAGAATACTCCAATACAAATAATAATAATAATAAAATAAAATAAAACAAAATTCTTTTAGAAAGGAAGGCTTAAATCAATCAACTACTTAGGTAAGCAAAATTTTTATTAGTGGTAGTTTGAAATTTAATTAACATATTAATTGTTTTAATTCTTTTATTGTTATAACTATATTAAAATTCATATAAATATTTGACTAAATTTTAGTAATAGGTTATAAGATATCATTGTTATAAATGTATTTTGTAAAGAAAATAACTTAATCTCCTAAAAATAGATCATTTACACATTATCATTTACCTACTTATTGTACACATCCACAAAAATATACTATGATTTTGAAAATTATACCTCTATATATGTGCAACCTAGTATAGGCATCTCTACAATTCTCTTCCAGAACCCTCTATGCTTCCCATCCCTCTCATCGACATTTGCACTAGTCCTCTGCTGTAGGTCGTTCCGCACTTGCCCCAATGACTACTGAACTACCCGTCGTTAATACTACTACTCGGCTGCCCCTCAAACTTATTGTAACGTGGCATTATTGTACATATCCCCAAAAATGTACTACGATTTTAAAGATTATACCTCTATATATATAACCTTGTATAGGCATCTCTTCTATTATAAAAAATTGTATAGCTCCGATCTATCCTTATTGGAGTCTGACTGCTTTCAAGAGATGAAGAGAAATATGCAACCTTGTATATGTATCTCTTCTGTTATAAAAGAAAGTGTAGCTCCTATCTATTTTTAAAGAGGACATTGGAATCGGATTGCTTTCAAGAGATGAAGAGAAAAGGTTAAATATATACAATTAGCTTAGATCTGATAGAGATTGGAACTGAATGTTTTTATCTGAAGAGTTCCAGTTAAACATTATTATTTTGATTGCTTTGAAGAGATGAAGAGAAAAGGTTAAATATATGCAATTAGCTTAGATCTGATAGGTATTAGAACTGAATGTTTTTGTCTGAAGAGTTCCAGTTAAACATTATTATTTTGATTTTTTAAGTATGGTTTCAATGGTGTGATTGGATTCTTTTATATGTAGTATTCCATTTGATTTAGTTTTAGATCTTTGAGAAATATCTGATTTGTATAATTCCATCAATTTTCTTGGATCTAAACCTAATGATTTTATTTTGCTATCTTTATTGAATCTTTTGTTTTTATGTCAAAACTACAATTCTTTTTTTATTCATTACTAATTTTTCTTGTATTTTATTCTTCCTTTTTCATTTCTGCACATACTAATACATTATGCTTTCCTATTTTCACATACTAATATTAAATCATTGCTATTAGGGCATTGCATTATCTCATATATATTTTTTATTTATTATGGTCTTAATTTTCTTTATTAGATATTTCAAATATCATTTATATTTTTATTATTATTTCTATTTTCAGATATTTATAAGGGATTAGGCCAGATTTCAGATGTTAATGTCAACATGTTTTACAGTTAAAGATTGACCCATTTCACATATTGATGCATATGTACTTTAGAGTTTGCCTAATTTCATATATTGAAGATAATATTTATATTTTGCCTTAAAAATTTATTGCAATAGATGGTAATCAGTAAATAGTAATACTAAATTTTCAGATTTGAGTAACTGTTCAATAGAATTTCTATAGCACCTTATAGTAGTTAGTATTTTAGTTTTTTTGTTGGAGGGTTTTGAAACTTCTTTGGTTAAGAGTTAAGGACTAAGGGGTATTCACTCTGCCAAAGTTGCCTAGGGCATGATCCTGACATCATCCCTTATGATGTGAAGGCCCTGCCAAGAACCCGTTGACATTTCTACCCCTTTGAAACATGACTCCAAGGTTGAGACTCTTCTATTTTTCTTTCTTTCTTAGAACCACCAAATTTTAAAACCCTATACATTTACACATAAAAAAATTCTACATTTCTCACATCATGAGGCCTAAGCTCTGCTTTAGAGACAAAAAATAATACTAATAATTCAATTATAACACACTATTCACATACTCTTGTATTCTGATTTTGTTTTCTTTACTTTATAATGAAATAATGATAATAGTGATGGAAATGTAAGATTTAATCTCAGTATTATACTAACAATCTGTATATACTGATATTATGGAGTTCTGATGTTAAATTCATATCTGTGCACTCCATTTGCAGAATACTACCGGAAGAGCTTGATGGATCCCACAAACATGCCCCCCATTTGTTCGGGCCGGAAAAATTCAGACTACCGATGAATTTTGAAGTGTGTTAATTCATATATTTTCTTTCGCGTTCATATATATAATAAAGGTCTAGTTTTAAGTAACATTATGTGGGACTCAATGCAGGAATAGATGGACAGAGAGATATGAAGTCCAATTTTGAGACAAAACTGGAGAGACTCAGAAATGCAAGGGTAAATTAGGTTAGTTTTATGAATTTATTCTGTAATTTTTTTATTTGAACATCTTTCTTTTTACAGGCCAAAATGGGCTCTAGTACCCATCAAAATCCGGTATGTTCAGAAAGTTGTTTTTTTAGGTTCAATGCTTTGAAACAAAGTCTCTGAGATTTCTTTATGGTCTTCTTTTAAGGATGTCTAAGAATTTCATAACCAAGTGTTATGTATAGAAACAAGGTCTCAAATATATTATTTTTTATTGTCTTTATTTAAGGTTTGAAAGTTTTTTTTTTTAAAGTAGCTATTGAACAAATAGGTTTATTTTTGTTTGGATACTAATTAGAGTAATTAACTGCCTTATTCTGATCCCTGAAATTTGGATAATAACTGGATCCTACAGTATATCTCGGTAAGCAGATACTTCTATTGGTTTGTTATACATGTATTAAGTGATTGGAATTTATAGTAGTTGAACCATTTATTGATGTAATGCAGGCAGCTTTGATAATGAAGAGAAAGCGGCCAGAGCTTATGATCTGGCAGCTCTCAAGTATTGGGGTCCATCAGCTGCAACAAACTTTCCGGTATAACTTTATATAGAGTTTCGTAGCTATTCTAGAACTCGTTGTGTGTCTATCTTAGAAATGTTTGTTTTACAAATGCTTTTGGCGATCATTCTATTTTCTGAGATTCTACTTCCTCTCTCATAAAATGCTTAGTTTGCTATTGTATAACATTTAGTTTTCCCCATATCAAATGCAGGTTAAAAACTATGAGAGAGAGTTCGAAGACATGAAAAAATGGTCAAGGCAAGAATATCTTCCTTTTAAAAGGAGGTATTTGGGTTTCCTACCATATATACATCCATAGAGGTTACGCATATATGCATGGGGCTGTGTAGGTGGATAATGGTTTCAGTATCATAATTGTTTGTATTTTTTGGGGGAAGTAGGGGGTTCTGTTTATCATTCAATTTTGAATCAAAATTTATAATAGATCACAAACAAGGTATATCTTGACCTATGCCAGTATTTAATTCTTAATTAAAATTTATTGAATTTATAATTAGACACTCGTCTTAATTTTGCGAGCTTTTCTAGTGAATCAGTCTACCGAGGAGTGACAAGGTTTTGATTTAATTTACTTAAATGAACTTAAAGTCTTATCTTAAACATTAGTATGTAAAGGTGAAATTAATTTTTGTTTCACTGAGATAAGTTGATGGATAGAATAGCTAGCATTGAAATAGTTGATGCTTCACGAAGAATTTGGAGCCCTATATTTAGGAGTTTTTATTTATAGTTGCTGCGCTCATGCATTGTAAGGAAGAAAAAAAAGCAATTATATTTTTTAATGCCAAACTGCTGCTGTGTATCACTGAATTTTTTTTGTAGATCCTCTTCTGTTGTCTTTAGAACCCTTGTAATCTCTATAAAGAGATGTCTTGCAACTATTGTCTAATCAGTAAAGTCAGAAGTAGTATACAGCCAGTCCTACAGTCAATACAAAAACTGTAAATTTTCTGCCTATGTTACAGTTCTGGTGTGGCATTTAATTTTTTGTTGGCTGTTTACTTATGCTGTGTAATATTCATATTCAATACTATATGCTGTAAGTGGTATTTTTTCTGCTTATATACTTGTTTACACTTGGAGAGTGTTGTTTTAAAATCCTAAAACTTGACAGGAACAATAAATATGGAAGGTGGCAAGCTAGGATTGGGAAAGTTTCAGGGAAGAAGGATTTGTATCTTGGAACATTCGGTGAGTACACCTAGTATAATGTTTCCAATAAATGAAGTGCATTGAGCTATACATCGTTAAAAATGCATCCAATAATCAAACGATATTGAATGGCTAATGATTCTCATTGAATTCACAGACACAGAGGAAGAGGCAGCTGAAGCTTATGACGTTGCCACCATCAAACTCAAAGGAATTAATGTCCTTACAAACTTTGATATAAGAAGACATGATGTTGAAACTATTATGAGCAGTGCACTACCATAAGAGTGAGACAAAAGCTCACTAGTACTGCAGTACAAGATGGGGAAAGCGGTGAACGCATTGCGAATGATGCAAAAGCAGCACAACAAATGAAACTATCATCGCTAGTGGTAGCACAGATAGTTCACTGCCAGACACAATCGACCGTTCTACTGCTGTTGCTACATCATCCAATGATGCTCATGAACAGCTTGTTATAGGTTCTCCATTAATGGTATCCAATCAGAAACTGTACTCTGCAACACACCCATTTATGCCAATAACCAACAAAAATGTTTTTCTATACAATCTCACGGGTTTGGAACGTACAGCCATCGCTGAGCATGGAATCTCCCATTACTAGTCCATGAGTAGGTGCCACAGCTTTTGAGATTCCATGCTCATCAATGGCTGAAGGTTCTAAACCCATCATATTGTAGAGAAAAACGTTGTTGGTTGTTAGCATAAATGGGTGTGTTCTAGGGTGCAGTTTCTGATTGGTTACCATTAATGGAGAACCTATAACAGGTGGTTAATGAGCAGCGTTGTATGATGTAGCAGCAGCACTAGAATTGCGGACTGTGCCTTTCAGTGAACTTTCTGTGCTACGCCTACCACTAGCGACGATAGTTTCATTTACACCATTCTCTGTCTGAGCTTCTTCTGCATCTCTCCAAAGCTTTGTAATGCGTTCAGAACATTCCACATCTTGTACTGCAATACTAGTGAGTTTTTGTTTCCCTCCTATGGGTAGTGTTCTGCTCATAATGGTTTTCACATCATTTTGCTTATGTCAAAGTTTGCAACGGCTTTAATTCCTTTGATTTTGATGCCGGCAATGTCATAAACTTCGGCCGCCTCTTCCTTTGTGTATGTGAATTCAATGAGAATCATTAGCCTTTTCATTTGGTTTGATTATTGGATGCATTTCTAATGATCTATAGCTCAATGCACTGGATTTATTGGAAATATTATACTACAAACTGGGAGTTGTGTACTCAGGGAATGTTCCCAGAACCCTCTTCCCTGGAATTCCCCCATATTGGATGTAATTAATTTCTCCCACCAAATCACAAGATCAGTCAAAAAGAACATTTATATCAAAAAGAACATTTATATCAGAAGCTTTTTTTATAGTCAATGTCAAAAATAACATTTAGTGTAGAACATTCCCACCCACCTGCAGACCAGCATTGAACATGTGTTTTGAATGTTGATTTTCAGAAAGTTCTCATTCCTCTATAAATAAATAGAGCTTTGATCACCAAGCAATTCATATTAGGGATGTTTGGTTAATTTATGTGTATTTTTCTTTGATATTTTGTGTTTGTGCATATGTTGCACCTCCTACAATTGGTATCAGAGCTAGGGCATGTGAAGATCTAGGGTTAGGGCTTGCAAATTTAATCCTGTATGAAATTGGCCCCACTTGTGTTTGTTCAACTTTTGCAGATCAGTCTACCTCTCTAAAGGCGGAGGAATTGGAAATGAGGCGCAGGTGAAGTGTTGTCAGTGGCATGGTGATTTCTTTGTTTGGGCATGATACCAGCGAAGGCAAAGAAGCCGATGTTTTAAGAAACATATTCAGCCGCAGCTGTTTCTTTTGTTGGAGAACTTAATCTCAACCACCATTCTGTACTACTTATTGTAGCTCGTTACTCCTACCATGGTCTCACTCATATCTCCTTTTTGACTTTCTTCTTTCCCCTACCTCCGTCTTGCCTTGATTTACTTCTGCAGGGATGATGTTGTAGCAGCATGGCCTTCTTCTCCATCGTATGGAAAAAGGCAGTTTATTTCTGATCCATAATTAATGATTCCATAAAATGCAGTCAAGTCAAGATGATGTCGACACTATGGCCTTTGCAGATGAATCTAGCCACCTAATTTACTGTGGAAGTGATGCTAGCTACTGCAGGGTGTTCTGTGTGTATTTATCTCTCTATGTGTTCGTTGTTGTTTTTGTAAGGGCTGCTGAAGATATATAGTTATGCACATTTTCCTTTTTACTAAAATTCTTGAAGAAAGGCTTGACATTTTACAATCTGTTACATTGCCTGCAAGAGAATGCAACTATAAAATTATTCTTCATTTATATTCTCCTTGTATTGAAATGCAGATTGTGTGTTGTGCTCTATTTTTTTTCCTTGTTACTTATGAAGAGCAGTAGCTCTGTTTAACCAAAAATATATGTATTTTCTGTATGTAAAAACCAGTGTACTTTCAGGGTAGCTGTGTGTGTTTTATTCTCCTCTGCCTCTTCCCTTCATCTTTTTAAGTCACAGATTATTAAGAGGTTGTTGAAGACAAAAAAAAAAAAAAAAAAATCACCCAGTTAAATTATTGTATCCACGAAGGTAGATACGCCGCTGATCTTATGTCACAGTGAAGAAAGCATAGATCTGTGAAGTGAGCCGTCAGCCGAATAAGGAGTTTCCAAAATTTGTAAAGTCAAGCTAAAATGTTAAAGTTAAAGCCGCTGAATCTACATAAGAGTTTATTTCAGCCGCCAGTCAAGGAGATTGTGGAGACACCAGCTTAAAAGAGATTGCTGAATAAAAGGTAAAATCGTGGAAGTTTGATTTGTTTGCAGCCGCGCACAGCCAAGGAGGACGCCATTGAAGTTATTTCGAGTCCCAGATCTGAGGAATTTGCTGGAATAGAAAACAAAATAAGGGTTTGTAAAATGCAGTATATGAAGAAGGCCACCAAAAGTTAAAAGGCATCAAGGGTTCAAGATGTTGTAGCCGTAAAGGATTGACGAGACAAATAAATCAAAAACGGATTTGGAGGTGCTGTTGTTCAGAGTTTATTTGTCAAAATAGATTTACCTAAACTTCTCTGTTCAGGTAAATGTCTGATTATTCAACTCAACTCATCAACCTGTGAAACCAAAAAAGGAAGCCATTTCATCGCAAGAATTAAAAGAAGGTGATTGGACCGCAGTCCAAAAGCTACAGGATCCAAAGATAGTGGGCTTGTAGAACTCAAAGTCACAGTTAGTTTCAAAGAAATTGAAGAAGGCAGATCGTAGAAAAGAAGTCGCGGAAATGGCAATATCGCTGTAGCAACAGTAAAGTGCAGCAGCACATCTTGACATGAAAGACATTAAGGAGAAAGTTTCAGAAATGAAGTTGTTGAAACATTTAAGGTCGAAATTAAGGGAGAGTGTTGGATGTAATTAATTTCTCCCACCAAATCATAAGATCAGTCAAGAACATTTATATATGAAGTTTTTTCTAGTCAATGTCAAAAATAACATTTAATGTAGAACCTTCCCACGACTGGGTGTTTTGAACATGTGTTTTGAAAGCAGACCTCTATAAATAGAGGCAACATGTAATAGTTTATTTATCAAACGATAGAAATTGATTTGATCACCATGTAATTCATATTAAGGATGTTTGGTTAATTTCTGTGTATCTTTATTTTTGATATTTTGTGTTTGTGCATATGTTGCACCTCCTACACCCCAATCCTTGCCTGCCACCTTCTATTATGATTGTGCCTGCCAAGTTATATCATCGGGATTGTAGAGCCACGTCATGTCAATGCTGGCATTTCTATCCATCAACTTATCGCAGTGAAATATAA
The DNA here is from genome assembly GCA_027924645.1 of Cunninghamia lanceolata. Classification (NCBI taxonomy): domain Eukaryota; kingdom Viridiplantae; phylum Streptophyta; class Pinopsida; order Cupressales; family Cupressaceae; genus Cunninghamia; species Cunninghamia lanceolata. The sequence goes on along the minus strand of BSBN01000809.1, from coordinate 28,797,392 downwards.
ATTAATTTCACCTTTACATACTAATCTTTAAGGTAAGACTATAAGGTTGAATGATCCAAGTAAATTAAATCCAAACCTTGTCACTCCTCCTTAGAGTGATTTGCCCTAGAAAAGCAAGCACTACCCCTACAAAATTAACACCTATTAAGGGCTGTATAAATATAAATTCAATAAAATCTTAATTAGGAACTAAACCTTTGTTTCAAAATTAACCTCTATGGATGCATTTATGGTAGGCAACCCAAATACCTCCTTATAAATTGAACATATTCTTGTCATGACATGTTTTTCATGTCTTTTAAATCTCTCTCATAATTTATAACCTATATTTGATATAGGAAAACCAAATGTTATACCATAGCATGCTAAGCATTTTATCAATTTTTATGAGAGAGGAAGTGGAATAGAATGATTACAAAGGAGATGTGTAAAACAAACATTTCTTAAGGCATATCTCCCTGTCAATCTATGCCTGCATTGGATCCCACATAGTGTTACTTAAAACTAGCCCTTTAATTCTCATATATTAAATGAGAAAGAAAATATACGTATGAACACACTTACAAACCCCATGGTAAAATGAACTACTTCAGCCTAACCAAGTCAAGGACATTTTTGTGGGATCCATCTTCTGATAGTATTCTGCAATGGAGGGCACAGATATGAATTTCACATTAGAATCCATAGCTTAGTGACTGTCAATAATGGGTATATACAATTTGTAAATATGATATTGAGATTATATCTTGCATTTCCATCACTATTATCATTATTTTATTATAAAGTTAAGAAAACAAAATCAGAATACTAAAGCAGGTGAATAGCGTGGAAAAAAACTGAATTATTATTATACAGGTTATAAAAAGCACCAACAGTTTCTACTGCAGAACATCGCTTATGCCTCATGATGTGAGAAATGTTAAAAGATTTTTTTTTTGATGTGTAAGTTTACAGGGCCTTTAACTTTGATGGTTTCAAAAAAAAATATAAATACATAGAAGAGTCTCAACCTTGGAGTAATGTTTCAAAGGGGTTAAAATGTTAAAAAACAGAATGCTAAGGAAAATTAGACCATCTCATCTATTATAAGGTATTACAAAAATTATGTTTGACATCCCAAATCTGAATAATCCGTATTGTTATTTAGTGATTACCATCTATTGCAATACATTTATTTGAATAAAATTATAAAATAATAATTAAGCGGCCGCTCCTTTTCCTTCAAGCCCGGATACTCACGCTGCTGGGAATGCTGATCCTCAGAAGGATGGCCTGGACAAAGTCCTGCAGGGCATGCGATCTGACGGCGACTCTTCTCGCATGGATAATAATAATTATGTTTGAACGGGGAGAAAAGCTTTGCCGACACCCTGCAGAATGCGGATAGGGTTTGCGAACCTGCTTTGCGCCCGCCTGCGCTTGCCAGAGGGTGCCAACTCGCGGGATTCACATCGACTGGGCCACGATCTTGTTTTAGATCCACTCAGGCCTTGGAGGTTAATGGAATCCAGGACTATGGTTGGCCTTGATAGGCGTAAAGAAGCCACTTATGCTGTTGTTGGGTGTGACAAAGAACGTCTCCCATTCCATCTGAAACACTCTGAGATCCTACCAGAGATTTGTGTTGAAGGTCCGGTCCATGATAGGGAGGAATTCCTCCAAGATCATGCCCTCATCTCCAGATTTGTTAAAATCTGGCCTAAGCTTTGCGACATCTATACATGGATTACTACCCACTCGAAAGACTTTCTGGAGGATGAGATCAGTATCTTCCCCTATGCCAGGGGTTTTTTCATCATTGAGTTCGAATCCTTTGAGGATAAGGAAAAGATTTTAAAAAATCGGTCGTGGGTGTTACAGGACAACTTCTTATGCATGAAGGCCTGGTATCCTTCTTTCGATCCTCACACAGAGACCTTCAGTTCTTCCTTTCTTTGGGTGCGACTACCATACCTTCCTATCCAGTTTTGGGAGCTGGATTGTTTACAGACCATTGGCAATGGCCTGGGCAAGTTTGTATGTGCTTCAGAAGAAACAATTAATTATACAAGTACCACCTGCGTTCGGATTTGTGTGGAGATGTATCTCTCCATGGGCCTCCCTGCGGAGGCTTTATTAAAAGTAGGCCAGAGACTATGGAGGCAACAAGTAAACTATAAAAAGATTGCCTTCAGCTGTAGGACGTGCTTTTCAACAACGTATTTGACGTCCCATTGTCCTAAACCAAAAAGCTATGATTATGGAAACCATGCCTCTTGTAGCACTCCCACTTGGTGGATTGGTGTTGAACCTCACCATTACTCAATCTCTACTCAGACAGTGTCGAGCCCTTCTGCAGCCTCTGTGCTGGACTGTTCCAATTCCACCCCTCCCCCAAAGAATTCACAAGATCTGGGTTTCAAGGCTCCCCCTCGGAACCCTAACTGCACTAGGAAGAGTGGTCTCCAACCACATTGCTCCTTCGACTACCTCCTCAGATACCTTTGAGATGGAAGGGACTGGACCCATGGATGCTGCTCATACTGGTCCAGATAGGACAAAAGATTTGAGGAGTATGTCCCCTTAACCGAGGTGGATCAAAACATTTCAGTCTCCTCCAAGACTGTGGATGGATGGACAGAGGTTAAGAGGAAGAAGTCTCCTTCAGGCAAGCACCTTATGCTGCTCAGATCCTCTGTGAAAGGGAGAAATAGTGGACATAATGCAAATATCCAAGTGCATGGGTCCTCTGAGATTGTAACAAAATTTCACCTTGGAATATCTTGAGTTAATTGAATGAGGTTTTTTTGACAGCACAACTTTGTGCTGCACCCCTTGTGGCAAGGGCATGCATTTAAAGGATTCATTTAACACCTCTAATTTTTAGAGCATGCACCTTAATTTTGGTTCATTATTCATTATATAGAAAGGGAGCTGTCCCCTCTGAAAGTGCTTACTAATAAAAAATAAATAAAAAAATCTATCAACATATTTTAATATCCTAAAAAACCATATCAACATATTTTGATATCCTAAAAAACCATATTATAGTATTACTTATAAGAGGTTTTTCAGACAAAATATGAATAATTAGTATTACTATTTTGTGATTACCATCTATTGCAATGTATTTATTTGAATAAAATTATAAAATAATCAATCAACATATTTTGATACTAAAAAATCATATTATGGTATTACATATAAGAGTATTTTCAGACATAATTTAAATATTATCTTTAATATATCAAAATTAGATAATTGCTAAAATATATAAGCATCAATATGTGAGATGGGTCAATCTTTAATTTTTAAATGTAAAACATGTTGACATTAACATTTGAGATCTAGCCTAATCCCTCATCAATATCTGAAAATAAAATATCCAGTAAAGGAAATTAAGACCATGATAAATAAATAATATTTATGAGATAACACAATGCCTCAAGTGGGGAGATTCAATATTCCTATGTGAAAATAGGAAAACCATAATTTATGAATATGTCCAGACAATGAAAAAGGAAAGGATATAATATAAAGAAAAAATAATAATGAATTAAAATGGGGTTTAACATTTGACATAACAGGGAAAAGATTGAGTGAAGACACTAGGATAAAATCAATGAGTTTAGATCCAAGAAAATTGACGGAGTTATGCAAATCATATGGGTCAATCTTTATCTGAAATCTAACCCAGTCCATCATCAATATCTAAAAATAGAATATCTAGTAAAGAAAATTAAGATCATGATAAATAAAAATATATATATGAGATAATGCAATGCCCTCAGTGGTAGGATTTAATTTTAGTATGTGAAAATAGGAAAACCCTAATCTATGAATATGTGTCACAATGAAAAGCGGAAGGATAAAATACAAAGAAATAATGATAATGAATAAAAATGGAGTTTAACATTTGACATAGCAAGCAAAAGATTTAGTGAAGCCAACAAGATAAAATCAAAAGTTTAGATCCAAGTAAATTGATAGATTTATGCAAATTAGATGGGTCAATCTTTAAATGTAAAACATGTGAACATTAACATTTGAAATCCATCCTAGTTCGTCATCAATATCTGAAAATAGAATATCTGTTAAAGAAAATTAAGACCATAATACATAAATAAATATGAGATAACACAATGCCCCCAGTGATAGGATTTAATATCAGTATGTGAAAATAGGAAAGTTCCCTAATCTATGAATATGTGCATACAATGAAAAAGGTAAGGATAAAATACAAAGAAATCTAGTAGGCTGAAATCAATAAGTTGAGATCCCAGAAAATTGATGGAATTATACAAATCAGATAGTTCAAAGAGAGATCTAAAACTAAATATAGTGAAATACTAAGCAGAAGAGAATCCAATCACCTAATTAAAACCATAGACTTTTTTTTAGGTTTGAAGATTTAGTACCTTTGAAAGTAATAATGTTTCACTGCAACTCTTCAGGAAAAACATTCAATTCCAATCCCTATCAGATCTAGGCTAATCTTCCTTATAGAAACACATGTTTATCTTTTCTCTACATCTAATAAAGCAATCAATATGCATCGTCCTTTTAAGTATATATTAGGGTTACAATTTTTTTATTATGCGGAGAGGCATTATATAGCTGCATTAAGGGAGAGGCATTATACACCGTATACATAAAAATGACCGACACACACACACACACACACACACACACACATATATATATATATATATATATATATATATATACAAAGCTTTATACAGTCATATAAATTTAAAAAATAGACATCATTAAAAATGACCCACATATATTTAATTTCTTAAAAAAATATATTTATGATAATTTTTGGCTAACATATGTTTAATTTCATAAAATATAAAAAAATGGTTGACATATATTTAGTTCCTTAAATATTAAAATTATTTATTTTCATTCTGGGTCCAAAGATATCCTTCTTCAGGGCCTATTTTTAAATACTTTATTCTTAAATAAGTTATATTTGTGGTATATGAAAGGGTGGACAATGGATTGTATGGATCATATTGTGAAGGATGGATATTTGGCAGATTATAGGCCTGCTCTATTTGATACATATCATTTGTCTTAGTGGATTATAGGATTTCTATTTGATGCATGTCATTTGTCTTGGTGTTGCATATATTTGGGTGGAGTTATGGTTAACAGAGGTTGCGATAAAGGTAAGTAGGTTGTGTCACCATCTAGACATTGGAAGAAAAAGGTTTCTAGTGAGGAGGCTATCGTCATTTTCATTGTTCTCATTGATGAGGACATTGTGCCTTCAAATAATATTTTATAAATATATTTTGATATTAATTTCTATTATAACAAAGGATTGACTAAGAGAGTGCTAATATCAAAATCGAAGTAAATATATTATCAACAAAGCATGTACATATAAGTGAGGAGGTTGAGTCCACTCCAACACTCCACTGGTGGTGGTAGGTTGACTCAATCAACCTAGGACACCTATTGAATACAACTTAAGTAGGCTTACAACATGTATATTTTACCCATGTTCATGAAATGCAAGCAAGGTAATATTTACACTAACACCCCTCTTAAGCATAGCTTAGGTGGGCACAAAATAAAAATAGGTCCCAACAACTAGTCTTGATTAGGTACCCATGTACAATGTAATCTCTCATGAAGTGGAGAAAGGTAGAAATCCTGTGGGAAAAACCTACCCTCCAAAAGAGAGAAAAGATGTATGAAAGTTATACAAGTGAAGAAGTACGCTTCTTTCACCAAGTATAATAAATGTTCCCCCATAGGAGAGAAATTGATAGCAGGTCTATGAGACCCCCCATAATGTGGTATCAGAGCTTGTCTAAGCTCATCTGCTAGTTCATTTGGAGGAAAAGGCATATTATTTTTGGCTCAAGGTTGAACTATAGAATTATTTTGTGTAGCAGTAGAAGGTGGCCAAATTAAAGGATGAGGATAGGGAAATTAGATTTGCAACCTTGTTTTGGAAGTACAGTGACTAACACCAGTTAAAACAACAAAATTCATTCTTTGATGGTTGAGAAAGCTCCCTTGTTTTTGTATTTATCATGGAAACCCCTGTTTGGAGGTGTAGAAAATCTCTACCCTTCGACTCATCCATGCCCTTGTGGGCCCTCGGCTCAGTCCTTGGTTTCTTGGCATGTTCTGCCTAGGCCGAGACTATGTGGCCCACCTTGCTTCACTCCAAGCACTAGCATTTAGCTTCTCCAAACTATGGAGCTTACTCCAAGTCATAGATTATGGCTTCACATACCTTGCTCGGTAGCTTCGCATACCCTGCTTGGAAGAAAGAGGCACATACCTTTCTTGGTAGAAAGAGGTGTTGAAAGGGAGGCAGAGTGTGAGTGAACAAGTATTTCTAAGGGGCATGGAGAGATACCCTACAATCTTGGTTTCCGCTACACCTCACCTAGCTATCATTTCCCTATATCCTTTGCTTCCCTTGCCCTATTTTGGGGTTTCCTTTGCTTTGTTGAGGCTGCGAATGCTCATCTATAAGTTGCAAATACTCTATTGAGGGTGCACCAAGGTTTGGGCATTTTTACGAGAATTTTTTTTATAGCATAACCTTTGATTGGTAACTCAAAATCGAGTGTTGATTTTTAAAAAAGTTAATATTTTCACATTTCCCATCTATTAGACCTTGTTGTATTGTAAAACACACTAACTTATAAAGTGCCAAAATTGGGGGGATCACTTGATACTAAATTAGGGGGTGTATAGATTGTGTCAAGGGCACTTCCTTTGAGTCATGTCCAGAATACATCCATTGACTCATGCCAAGACCACTTGATTCGTTTCCAGAACACTTCCACACTTCTTTATGCATTTTCAGTTACCTGGTATCAATCAATCTTTGAAGCCACCAAACATCAATAATTTTTATAGAGAAGCATCTCCAACAATGTGTTAGAACCTGCATTTTTGTACCTTTTATGACCGGGGTTTCATTTATGTTAGGCTTGTAAAACCCAAGAAAAACCCCTAAAAGCCTTAAACCTTAATACACTAGTTTTTATTTATTATACATTATAATCCTTCATTGACTGGTTGTTAGTAGTTCTCAGTGACTTAAGTTATAACTTAAGTATGTTTTATCATCTAAGTCATCGGCCCCTTCACTAGGTTGTTGACAACATGCCTGTTTGAAAACAACTATCACATGTGCACCAAATATCTTTTAAGTTATGCTTTGTTGGCAGTCCATGTCGCTAGCTCTTTCTTTTCTCTGCAGTCTCTTCCTTCACAGAGCCTCATTTTGGTTCTTTGTGAGACTGCGAAGTGTCTTTGTTAGCTAATGTGTCATATCTATTCCACAGTAAAAGGTATTTCATGGAATCCCAGCTCTCCACTGGAGAACTTAAACAGGCTCCGCGAGACAGTGAAGCTAGCATGGTGGTTCCAATGAATCAACAATGCTTCATGGGGATTCCTTCCTTCAATGAGGCTGATCAAAGACTTTAGCAAGATTGCAAAGAAGGTGATGTTGACTAATATGTCCACGGTGTCCATAGTAGCAGTGTGTTTTGCCGGAACAAATAACTTCATTGAGACTTGAAAGAACTGAAATTGACATAGAGAGGATACCACCGTGCCAAAAGGACTCCAAGTCATAAAAGGGTTTTTTGATCTTTGCTTGAGGAAATTCAAACTCTAATGAGAATCGTTGATTAAGTAAGATCTACACACAGTTTTTAAATTCAAGAATGACTATCTTCTTCTAACCGCCCCTGTACACTGAACATTAATGGTGCCCTAAGAGGCTTAAAGCCAAATTTTGTAGTCATTTCATATAATTGTGAATGTGAATTTGACTTTTGAGCTTTGCAACCACATCCAAGCGAAAAATTTTCAATTTCTTGCATCAAGCAAGGTGTTACTCAACCAACAAGAAGTCATAAGCCACCATTGAAACATGTAAGTGCCCTTCATCTTTTCAACTGTGCTAGGGTTCTTTTCTTGTGAATTGAGCATCTGTTTGATAATTATTAGCTGTTAGTGCCCTGATCCGTTTGAAAATTTGCATAAGAGATATTCAAGTAAGAACATAGTCATAGGGATATCTTGAGAAAACCTAGAAACTAGAAACTTAAAACCCCAGTGTAGTCAAAATGGCTAGTTCATCACAAAAAGCCATGAAAATGACAAGAAGGAAGAGGGATAGAGAGTTTAATGATGATATTCTTTCTCAATTTCCTAGATCCTTTAAAAGACCTCGCCACCAATACGGCACACGCATACAAACAGATAGGATCACTGATGTTCATGAAGCCTGCAGGGATGTTGTTTTCCCAATCCATGGGTATGTGTTGTTCAAGTACCATTTCAGGAAGTGCCTAAGGAAAATTCCAGTGAGAAACCCAATGAGGCTAGGGTTATCTAGGTTGGTGGTCCCAAATGTCTTCATCAATGTAGATCTAGTACAAGCACTAGCTAGAAGCTATGTCCTAGAGAAAAAAATCATCTACATGGACAATGGAGAGGAACTAATTAAACTAGACGTGGCATATATCTGTGTGGAATTCATGTTAGACACCAACCTTCAAATTCCACTAGATATGGGAGCCCTACTTAGGGAATATCACAGACTAAAGAGTGATTATAGTGTAAAGTGGCTCCCTGCTCACATGCCTAAGATCAATGACAAATTGTAGAGATTCTCAAGTTCTAGCAAGGAACCCTTCATTTATGACTTCTTTGAAGAGTACTTCAAGATGACATACTTTGTTGTGTGCCAGGTCCTAGGAATAGATGCTAGTGTCTTCATACCCATCAATGCTATGGTTTTGACTATTAAAATTCAAAGCTGTGATGATAATAGGTGATTTGACTATGCATCATTTTTGGAGGAGAAGATCAACAAGGCCCTTGCAGATGTGAAAAGGGATAATTCTAGAGTCCATATCATGTGGCATTCTTTATTGTGTCACATCTTGTTAAACAAAGGAATTGTAGTTTGGAAGCCTCCACTAAGAATTAGGAGAGTGAACAACCCAGGCAGAGTACTACCAGTCCAAGAATGGACTTATATTTGGGATAGTCACTACCCCCAATCAAACTATCTTTTGTTTGAAGAATTCTTTGTCAAGGTAGTCTTCAAAGAACTTGGTTACTCATCACAATGGAGATTATCTAAGAGAGTTCATAAGTTCTTGAGGCCAAAGGACATGTGCCCTAATTTGGGCATTGGTTGAATAATTGGGGTAATTTTGGTACATCTTTTCAAATGTTACCATTATCAGAGTGTATGGATTTGGATGTGTGCCTTATCTTTTTCCAAGATTAGTACCTAATAGAGTTGCCATTCTTAGAGATCATGTGGCACAGGCAGATGAATGAGTCTGATAAAATTCAATTCATGAACTACAAGAAAGCCTCCTTCCTTCCAGGAACCATTTCCTTTTCTAACTTTCAGGTCACATCAAAAGAAGGATTGGTGTTGCTAGCCACAAAGTTGGACCATTAAAAGTTACCAAAGAGTGCATCAAGGAGGTGTGATCTGGAGGGATTTATCAATAAAGCCAGGTTAGATAATGATTTTGTAGCCTATGAGCATGAATTTTACCCTCTAGAGGATGTAATGAGAAACTGTGCTATCAAAAAGTAAGGCGAGAGAAGAATGGAATAATGGGACATGATCTAGAAAGCAGAGAAAATAAGACATGAAGCTAATCATTCATATAAAGGATCTCTCATTGAAATTGAAGACCTTGTTGAAAGAGTTAGGGTTATGCTACAAAATGCAGATAAATTATTCTCTAACCTACCTGCGGTGCCAAAGAAAATACATTTCCCTCTAGAATCAGTTCCTTCTTCATCAAGACAGACATCAAGCTCTGAAATTCCTAGAGCTGTCACTCCACTACACCAAGTCTCTCCACAACCTTCCCATACTCCAAGTTTTTAAGTGGATGAGGGAGAGACTCGAGGCTCACCATATGTGATGGAGATAATGCAACATCCTATGATTGAAGTAGGAGAGCCTCCTCAAGAGAGGATGATTATCAGTTTTGAGGCTACAAATGAAATGTTTGATGATGTTAGAACAATAGCAAGAAGCAAATTCATGGATGATAATTCTTGTATTCATTCTAAGGAGTTCAAAGATTTTGTCCTAAGAATAAATGGGAAAGAAATACTTAAGCAAGTGAGGGAGATAACTCTTGAGAGTAAGAAAAAAGTTATAGAAAACTTTTGGAAGAAGGTGCAAGAAGAAATGGCTGGGATGAGCTCACAAAAGGGAAGAGAAATCCTCAGAAATAGTGGCTTCATGTTATTACCAGGGTGGGATATATCATCTTCCATTACATTTGATACAATAAGAAAGCATGAAGGCATTGACTTGAATATAACATAGGAGGATGAAAATTAGGTGTACTTTGGTTTTGCCTTTGATCCCAACACAAATGGCTTAGCTGGGTGAAAGCACAAAGCTGTGTCACACTTTTATAAAGGAATCAGCCAACAAAAGAAAAAAGTTTCAACTTCGACCTCATAAAAGTGGCATTTATGTTTTGAATTTCAAACTGATGTAAACTAATGAAATGTAGATCTCTTGATAAATTTTATGCTTGTAATTTTTCAAAAGTTTAAAAACATTATTTTGACAATTTTTTATAATTTTAAGAGCAAATTTTGAATTGCTTAAATTTTCGGGAAAAAGTGACTTTGAGTCCATGTCACAAAAAAAAAGATCAAACAATCTTATTTTTCCCTAATTTTTTTTCCAAATAGATGAGTTCAATATCTAGTGCATGGAGAAAATAAATTAGTTTTCAATCCATATTTTCTTCATAATATTGTTTTAAAGTAAAACTTTATAGAATCTGATAGTTTTCATTCCACGTCAACTTTTGTATAATTTTTTTTTATCATTTTCACAAAACCAATTATACCCTTTTGGAGATGACTCTTTCCTCTAGTGCACCATATAATTTTGAAAATAATTGGACATGTTTTGATATATTTTTAATTTCTAATCAATGTCATCTCCAATTTTAACAACCTACTTGCAATAATTAAAAATATATATATTAAAACTAATGAAAATCTTTTAAAAAAAATCATATTAGGATTCTAGACTCAGAGCTCTACAAAAGGGTATTTTTTTATTTTTGAAATAATCTATTTTGATTGAAGAAATATTCAGTTTAAGTTGAGAATTTCAGAAAACCCTAGAAAATGAGGAGGTGGCTGCCAAGTGGAATGCCACATAGACAGTTTCATGCGAGTCTAACTCACTCAAGTTTGACTCACCCGGATCAAAGTCGGGTGAGATCGAGTCACCCGAAATCATATAATTTTGGCGACCACCACTGGTTGGCATTTTTTTTTGTTGTTTCAAAAAAAAAACTTAATTATATATATATAGCTTTATTTTTTGTGTTTTTTCTCAATTCAAGCATTAAGGAGAAAATAGAAGAAGTAGATTTTTTCACAATAGAGGCAAAAAATTATTTTTTAATTTTTTTTCAATTCAAGCATTTGGAGAAACCACACAAAAGTAGTTTTTTGGCAAGAGAGGCTACAAATTTTTAGGTAAGTAACATGATTCCCAACTTATTTACTCATTTTATATGTAGAAATTGAACTTCATGAGTTATTTATTATGATGTATATGTGTGTAGGTGAATTAAAACAAGCAATTTTTGACGGGGAATAAAAGAACTAGATCAAGGTTGTATGACTAGAAACGAGATGAAAAAACCTGGGAACATCTAGTCAAGAACAACCCATTGAAATTATTGATGAACAAGTTGAAGGGCGTGTTAATGAACAAGTACAAGATGGCATTGGATTTTTTGAAACCAAGAGTATTCAAATTTGCAAATGGCATTGGATTGTATTCAAACCAAGAGTTGAAGTTCTGATTTAAGTGTTGCACATAGAGCATTGATGACTGTAATTTATAGTAAGAAATTTTCACATAGAAGACAAGTTAAAGCAATTGCCCAATTTGTAAATGTATCTAGGAGAACTATTCAAAAATATATCAAGAAGAGAAATAGATTAGATGAAAACATTGAAAATAATTGGGTAAATATTTGTCAAGTCCCTCGGAGAGATAGAATTTCAGAAGATGTAAAACAAAATGTAATTGGATATTGGATCGAGCACTCCCATGTTTCTTCCAATAGAAGGGACACTATACAAATAAAAGATGAAGATGGTAAAAAAATGTCTCATCTAAAGCATTTTATAGATACAACACAAAGTAAATTTTTTTAAGCATTCAAGCAAGAATTTTCACAGGTGAAGATTTCTCAAATGATGTTTGAGAATTTATGACTATGTTTTGTACGTATAAATAAAGTACTTGAAACTTGTTGCTGTCAAAATCATGTTGAATTTCATCTACACCTACAGTCATATCAAAAACTTATGGCAATAGTTAATGCAAATGTAGCCATACCTGGAAGTACAACACAATTTGTGAAGTCTATCTTATGTGAAAAATTAGAAGATTCAGATGAATTCAATGTATAGTGTATAGGAAATATATGTGTAGATTGTGAAAATTTGATGAAATTTTTACCATTTGAGAATATTGATAATTCAATGTCATTTGTTTGGAAGAGATTTGAATATGAGAAATACGCAACAAAGTCAGGAGCTGAATCCAAAAAAAATGTTTTGAGAGAGAGTGAATTGCCTTGTAATGAGTTTATGAACAAATTTCATAACATTGTATACCCACATATCCGACATTGTCATGGTACAAGATGGCAGTCTAAGCAATTTCGTGACTCAAAGAATTGTTTTCCACTGGGTTGTATTCTCTCTATTGTAGATTTTTTTGAAAATTATACATTTATTCCTCAAACTGAGATTCAAAGTCAATATTATCATTCAGAGCAAGTCGCAATCTTTGTACAAGTTTGCTATAGACATGCTAAGTTATTTGTAGATGAGGTAGAGAGTACTGAAGATGAACAAATTATCATCAAGGAGGTTGACTTTTATATCAGTGATGATACGGCTCATGATAAAAGCTATGTAGCACATTGCTTTCGAATGTTTTTTGAAGATTTGAGACAACATGCCATTACTGCATTACAACACTGGATTTGGTCTTATGGATGTGCTGGTAACTATTGATTTTATTATTATTTTCTAATTTTTAATTTTTAATTTAAAAATTTATAAAATTTTAAGACTTGAATTTTTAACTAATTTTTGGTTTTGAAATCGTTGTTTATATATAACTATTTATACAGGGCAATTTAAGTCTACAAAAGCATTTAATTAGTTAACGCAATAACATGCTATATTTGGCATAAAGTTTTTGTGGAATTTTTTTGAGAGTTGACATGGAAAAGGAGAACATGATGCAGCAGGAGCATGTGTAAAGCGTGCACTTCACCAATATCAACTTGCAGTTAATGTACTAGATACGAAATTTACAAAATTTAAAATTGTTGAATTCTTCTACAATGATTTATGTAATTGATCTACATGTATTGTAGTAGTTGGATGTACATGTGAAATTTTTTAAATTCTTACATCTTAACTGGGCACTTCACCAACATGAAATTGCAGGTAACATCATACAAAATGCATATCAAATTGTTGAATGGTGCAAAAACCATTTTGGTGCCCATGACTCAATATACAACAAATGCTATTTTTGGGAAGTTAAAGGTATGTTAATAGAATTTATGTTATTTGAAAACTTTAATATTTAAATTTAAGTACACATGTGATTTAATTGAATTTTAGTTTTAATTGAGATGTTCAAGAATTTGTTCATACGTGTAGATATTGATCGATTGAATCCATATAATTGTCAAGCAATTAATGGTGTTAGAAGTTTGCATCAAGTCATGACTACAGGACATAGCAAGCCTCTTGCTATTCAAGTGAGAGAAAAATTATGTTTTTGTGTTGATTGCATTGAGAACAATGTCCAAATGTAAGGGATGGATATGTTTCACAATGGGAAATGAAACAAATAGTATCAATGCCTAATTTTGAAGATAGTGACATTGTAGATGTATATAATCCTATATATTCAGTTGATTATGAACGTGTGCCAGATTTAATTGTTATAGGTAAGTTACAGAATTGATTCATATTCTAGATTTTAATAAAGTTTTGAACATTTAATTTACATTGTTCAACTCAAATGTACAAAAATGTTTACTTGTGTTGTGTACAGGAGATATTTTTCCATGGTTGCAGATCATGACAATATAGAAGGTGTAGATTACTATCTACTAAGATGGACACAAGAAAAATCAAAATTGTTAGAATTAAGTTATAGTATAGTCACTTAGTTATAGTTATAGTAACAAGATTAAGTTTGGAAACGTTACAAAAAAGAGGACGTGGCCAACAAAAGTGGAGGTTGTCTATTGAAGATCACAGAAAAGTTTTAGAGATAATAAAAGATAGAGAAGATCCATATTATATGTACCAAGAGCTCTAACTACTTTATTGAAGAGTAAGTTGAACCAATAGATACATGGTATGAAGGTATATGCACTTGAATTATCCATTGATATATTGATTTATTTTAAAATGTATATGATTCTTAATAGTTCTTTCCTTTCAAATTTTAATTTCAATGGTTCTTAGTTCAAATTTTATTATAATCAAACATGATCAAGCTACAAACGAGTTATAAATTTATTTATACAGATTTTTGTTTTCACAATTATGTAGGTGTATGCCTATAAGGATTTCAAGTTATAAAATTTAACTTCATGTTGTGCAGGTATGATCTCTAAACTATATATAGATAGTCTTAGATGTCTTAGGTGTCTAGAGGTGTCTTAGGTCTTATAGTTTCTTAGGTGTTTTAGGTCTTAGGTGTCTAGGTATCTTAAATGTGTCTTAAATATGTCTTCTAGACCTATCTTAGGTCTTACGTGTCTTAGATAGATGTCTTTAGTGTCTTAAAGGTAGATTAGGCATCTTAGACCTTTCTTAGGTGTTTTAGGTGTCTTAGGTGTCTAGGTGTCTTAAATGTGTCAAGTAGATATGTCAAGTAAGTGTCTTAAAGGTCTTAGGTGTCTTACTATATATGTTTTAAGTTTCTTAGGTGTCTTAGATATGTCTTAATTCTTAGGTGTTTTAGAGGTGTATAGGTGTCTTATAGGTCGTAGGTTTCTTAGGTGTTTTAAGACTTAGGGGTCTAGGTGTCTTCAAGGTGTCTTAGAGGTGTAAAGGTCTTAGGTATCTTAATGTATGTCTTAAGTGTCCTAAAGGTGTCTTCTAGGTCTTTGTAATGTCCCTTATCCGACTTGTCCTAGAATTCGCTTGTGAATTAGGTTTTAGGGTTTCTTCTCTTTTAATGGGGTAACCTTGGGTTGAATAGATCACACATTCTTTTGAATTAGTACCTGTAGCATCATGTATATTCAAGTCCATATTGCTACATGTTAGTTTTAATATCTAGTATTCATCAGTCAACATAAACACACTTGCATTTTGAAACACATAGGTAAAATAAAACATTCATCATGCCAGGGGAGGGACATACAGAAGCTCTTAGTAGCCTAAGGCGTACCATAGTCCTATTGCCCAAACCCTTGACAAGGGCCTATGGGGGCTAGTCCTTTTGCCCAATCCCTCATCCGGGCCTATGGGGGCATATTCCAATGTGGGACCCCCATCCCTCCATGGTCCAAACCCTTGACTCAGGCCTACTGGGGCATAATGCCCAACCCTTGTCTCAGGCCTATGGGACGGAACCTTAGATGAGGTTTATAGGCAATCTACTAAGGTTCATGCATTCTCCCTTCCTAGTTGAATCACAAACACAATACATGTAGTTTCCACACACATTTCCAAAACATACAATTTGTCTTTATTATTATGAATGGTGTTATACAATAATATATGATACAACATGAAATATATTTTTGATGTCTCCATGCCTATTCTTCAATATTTATATATTATAGTATTTGTTGTAATATTAATAATATCTTTATATTATATTAATATATATGTTATTAATATGTATATATATATATATATATATATATATATATATATATATATATATATATATATATATATATATATTTGATTGCTTGCCAGCCCTTGAATTCTATTGTTATTTTATTATATTAACATAACTATATAATATATTACTTATTCATTATCATTATAATATTACTATTATAAATATATAGATATCATTTTATTATTATTATTATATATATATTATAATATTATTTATTATATTTATAATATTACATCCTTTATCTACTATATATATAAATAATTATTTATTTATTTTTACTAGAACCATTCCTCCCATTTGCTGCTGATGTACATATATCTGTATATTAATATGTAATTATCGAATACTTAATATGTAATTATCAGATACTCTTTTATATTTTTTTGTATTTTTTTTTATGATCCTTTCCTTCTATCTCACAACCTTTATTTATTTCACTTTCAAGAGATATGTTCCAAGAGGCACGTCTCTTATTATGCTTGGTGGTAAAAGACATACTTACCTCTTATAATTTTTATTACTATATATTAATTCCCTTTTGTAGTAAAACTAGTTCTAACCATACATAACTCCCTATCATAAGAGGATAGGTTAAAATATGTTTATTTATATTATTTGTATTTATATTATATCATTATATTATTTATTTTATATTATTTATATTATATCATTTATATCATAATAAATGATATATGATTTATATTATATTATTTGTGTTATTTATACATATAATAGTAATGTATTTTGTTAATTGTTTTAAATAAATATTATTTAAATATATTAAATATATTCCATTTATAATATTATTCATATATTTAATTTGAATAAATAATACATAATGGATTCAATTATAAATTATTAATATAGGGACATGACAGTCTTAGTTGTGTCCTAGGTCTTAGGTTTTAGGTGTTTTAGGTCTTAGGTGAGGCCACTGATCTTTACAGAGGCAACATGATTGAATGTGAAGATATCTTGAATTGCGAGCTTGAGGGCATTACTTACACTACCAAGGTATGTATGTGGCTATATGCACATTCATTACTTCTTTTTCTTGTTCCTTATTATTTTCCTTAAATGACTTTGTTTTACATTTTTTTACTTTTCTGTTCTTAGACTTTAAATTTAACTATGGGATTGTTTAGGGCTTATGTAATTATGCACCTTCCAAAAATTTTACATAGAAATAATATAAGCCCTCGGTCATATCCGTTAAAACCCTAGCAAAACAAAACAAAACAAAGAACCCAATTTCAAGCCAGGTGAAAGAAATAATGTGAGGGGTTGTGAAGAAAAGAAGGCCATAACAAAGAAAATTTTGAAGGAACCTCAATTAGTACATTAGGGTTTATTGAGGGTTTGAGATTTCATGAGGTTGGAAAAAGATGAGCAGAAGTTTGGGGATTCTAATGAAGCTACTGCACAAAGTAGCAGGTCACGTTGCGATGGTGGAACTAAAGAGTGGTGAGCTTTACAGAGGCAACATGATTGAATGTGAAGATAACTAGAATTGCCAGCTTGAGGGTATTACTTACACTGCCAAGGTATGTATGCAGATGTATGCACATTCATTACTTCTTTTTTCTTGTTCCTTATTCTTTGCCTTAAATGACTTTGTTTTACCCAGTTACCTTTTCTTTTACCCATTAGTAATATTTATACTGCGAGTGGTTGTCAAATGTAAGATTTTTTCAAGTGGTTGAAGTCTAGGCGAGCAAACTTTTGAGAACTTTTTCATAGGAATAATATCTTCACCCTTCTGCTTAGATGCCATCACCCAATGATTTGTACATTTAAGCATGTAACATGGGGACTTGGACACTGGTCGCTGTTATGAAAAGCCCCACTGATTTGCACTTCACAGACCCACTGATTTGCACTTCAGCTCATGCCATTGTCAAACAATGACAACCCTATTAGAAGCTTTCTTTTGGCTTATATAATTAGTTATTTGTTTATTTCTTTTGGATTTCATTTGAAAATGTAGTGTATATTATCAGAGATAGTGTCACCTCTTGCCATGATATAGTCACTTCATGTTCTAGATATTCTTTGCACATTTTTCATAGATAATGCAAGGTTTATTATTGATTCTTCCATCTGTTGGACATAAAACAAAATTGTGATTTAGTGCTTTTTCTAGTGTTCTTTTCCATGGAAATTATGTTGTGGCTTTTAAGTCGTAGGCCAAGTTGGGTGTTCCCACTAGGTGGTAAATTAATTGGTGGGTTAGTCCTCCCATCAAGGACATCATCTGTATTTCTACTGTATGGCAATAAATTTGACCATTATTTCTAGGGCAATTGGTTGGTTGTACAACTTACTGCTTCCTACCAATCTATGTATCTATATAAGATAATACACACATTAAAATTTCTTGTTATACCATATCATGGTATGATAGTGTAGTGACCCAAGAAGTCTTTCTGTATCATTGTTTTTGCCATCTTTTCTAAAATTTGGAAAAGATATCACGTGACAAGATAGGCCCACAAGTATAAGCAAAACAAAACAATAAACCCAATTCCAAATGTCCAAATAATTAATAAAAAGCATGTAACTCATAATATAAATTTTGAAATGTAAATATAAAGCATGTGACTCATAATAAGAACGTCTCTAAGATATAAAACACAAGTGTATATAATTTCCAAATATAAAACATGTCTCATAATAACAACGTCTAGATATAAAAGTTTATGTGACTCATAAAAATGTCTAGATAAAATATAATAACATGTAACTCATAATGTCCAAATGTACAAATATAAAACATCTGAATTATAATAACAACTCATAAATGTCTCTCTCTAGGAGTAGATTGAGTCTCACTCTATCTCGAGATATGTCATGATCCCTAATTGGAACCCTCGACTAATCTGTGACCAGAGCACTGTGTTGAGTTGTGGGTCAAGGTTTGCACATGAAACACCATAAAATTTTCAAATTCTATATATATACACACAAATATAATTTGTTTTAATTTTAAATAAATAAATAATACTTGACAAATCTAAATTACCTAACATACATGGTCTGCATCATGTAGAGGAATCTAAATAGAAGCATGCCCTGATCCTACAACCTATATATGACATGTGTTTATACAATATATAAGCATATGTGTATTTAGTTAGAAAACTTGTACACTTGATGTCTCTATGTAGAAAGTTAACTTGATATATGTGTATACTTAAATCAAACTTATATGTACATGTGATATATAGACCTAGTTTTTAAATACCTCATCATGATGACTAGGATCTCTAGTATGATGCAAATCTCCAAATCCAGATTGTAAAATAGTAGCTTGTGTCTAATACACATGTACATTTAAGGTTGCAATCAAGAGTCAGAGCTTCAATGTATGTGATTTAATTTAAAATTGAACTTATAATTTTTAAATATATAATTTATGAATTTAGATTATTATTTTTAAATAAATTGTACCTCAACTACACCAGCAAAGGCCCTCCCAATCTCACTAAGGTTAGAGTCATGGAGAGACAATGATACACGTGTAGATGGTACAGTCTCAGTGTTGAAAAGAAGCTTGCTATACTCACCTCCCATAACATCATGTACAGTAACCTCAACCTCAGGACCAACTGGAACATCCTGATGTCCCCCCAAACCCTGTGAACTTGATTCCCCATGGTTCCTCTGTCTACCAAAATATTTCTCAAGATGTGAGGATATAGCATCAAGTGGGATCCCAAACTCATCACTGATGAATTGGTATGAATCTTATAAATCACTGGCTAGGCATCGAGTCATATTCCACAAAGCACTCTATCCACTAATCTGTGCCACATCATGTGGCGATGGTATATCAGCATGAATGTAATGATCTGAAGCTGCTGGTCGATGTGGCCTCAGTGGATGGAATGTCAATCCTCAGGCATAACAAATAGCTGCCAGCACAATCGGATGACAAATGAGCAACCTTAGTGGCAATAGTCATCATACTCTCAAAAATCATGCATCTCGAGGGGGTCAATGCTGGTTGGGTGGTATTTTCTAGTTCTACACATTTTGGAAGAACCAAAAGGAGTGGGCCAAGGACCCCTTCTTTTGAAGATGTGGCGTATCTGGTCTTCTACACACAAGTCTCTCTGCAAACCTTCCTTTCCCCTGACTAGCATGTTTATGGAAATATGTATAATCGACAGATAAATTTAAATTAAACTCTGTATATAATTGTTTACAAAAATATAATGGCAACTCATCATTGTTTGGCCATTTGTGATGAGCTGCCAAAAACCTAGGATAGATGAAGGGACCAACAACTACATCTACACACTTGGTGGGAGAATAGCCTCTCACTCTCTCTTTTCCCCTATAAGAAGGGAACATGCTAAGAACATTATCTACAAAAATTAGCCTAGAAATAGATAGCCATTTCTCCTGGCCGATAACACTCTAAGAAAGTGATGCATAGAACTTGTCAACACTAATCTCATCATAGGGATTGTATGATCAAACAACTTTGATCATATGTGTTATCTCATCTCTAATCCTAACTAGCTTGTCTCTATTTGATAGGTTTGGTGTATTGTGTATTGTACTGTTCAGATCATCCAATGCCTTTTCAAACCTCTAAATGGTCTCAGTATAGAAGGTAGAATTATCACGATTGTCA
This sequence comes from Cunninghamia lanceolata, assembly GCA_027924645.1. Classification (NCBI taxonomy): domain Eukaryota; kingdom Viridiplantae; phylum Streptophyta; class Pinopsida; order Cupressales; family Cupressaceae; genus Cunninghamia; species Cunninghamia lanceolata. The sequence continues at coordinate 28,776,792 of BSBN01000809.1, read as the reverse complement.
GGTTTACTTGACTGATGTGACTGATGTGAAGATTGTCATCCATGTTTCTAAATTTATTTGTAGCATGATAATTCAATTTTCTGTCAAACATATTGTAGTCATGATGGAAATAAACCTACATATAAAATTTCCAACTACTACATACATCTTTAAAAAATCCATGATATAAATGCACACATGCTTCTCAAATAAACCTACACCTTACATGCTTGCAAATACATAAATAATAGGTCTATCAACCAAATCTGAACCAACCATAAAACATAGAACTAGGAATGCATAGAAACTCCAAATTTGAAGTCACATGTAGTATGTAGCATGTTGACATGACAACCATAGGAATTTTTATAAATCAGATTTTATCATAATTCAAAGCCATTGGAGTAGAGAGAAAAGCAACTTTCCTTTTGAGTCACATCAATGTCCTCCAACCCAAAGGATTCAAGATAATGAAGTTACTGTCAAAGAGAATGCATCAATTCATCATAATATAGTTTTTATTGCCCATCATGTTGAAGTAACAAAAATTATAGTTGGACAAAAAGAAATAGAAAAGTCATCTATCTTGGAGCAGTATCTGGTACATGAGAAATTTTAGCGACAACATCACAACTTCAGTTTGTAAAATTAAGAAAACTCATAGAAATGGTATATTAGCTCTCTACCAATGAAGAATCATATGTTCAAGTTAAGTTTTCTCAAGAAATTTTACAAACTATGCAAGTTGAGGGAAGTCAAATCCAATCAATCATAGTTTGTTGTAATTAGATTAGAGTTTAAATGCCCTCATTCTGCTGTAAAAATAGATTCTATTTTGAATCCTAAAAATAATATCTTAGTTTTTTAGGTACATTTTCATTTCTAGAACTGTAAGTTTCAAAATTTTGGAATCTAATTTGGCTCATAATAATCATGCTTTTGACAAATTGACACATAAACCCAACAATGCACCCAGTTTTGGCACCACCTAACTCACAGCTACCATTTGAGTTGGAAATTGATGCAAGAGATTATGCTATGGGGATTGTTCTATTGCAAGGAGCTTAGTTGGATTGCTATCATTTTGAACCTTTTCCATGGAGCAGATTTGATGTATCTTACATATAATAAAGAATTGCACGCACTAGTTCAAGCAATTTATATAGAATCACTATATGATGGGTACATAAACCTTTGTTCACATAGATCACCAAACTCTTCAATACTTCCAAACACAATCAAATATGTAGCAAGAAAGTTATTACAAATGGATAGTTTTTAAGGAAAATTCTATTTTACTAACAATGAGGTTGATATGTTGTCTAGATCATCTTTTGATTTCAGCTTTGGGAATAATAACTTATCTTGAACTATTTGTCCATGAAGCATATGACGAGGAGTATGCACAAGTTGAATATTTTTAAGAGATACATAAGCTCTTGCAAGGGGGAAAGCTATAAATTTTTACAAAAAAGACATCTCAAAGATGAGGTACCCTATAGTAGTTGCAGTCATAAGAAGGTATATTTCCAATTTTGGAAAAAAGCATTCGACAATCTAGAAAAGATAGACTCTATTTAACATTATAGAGTATTATATATGTATATATATCTAGTGTATGTTGTTTCCTTCTTTAACAGTGTTATTCCCTAGCATTTGAGGGGAAAATTTGAATGGATAACCTTACAAGGGATAAAAGTACATGTCCTACATTACTGTAGCACTTGATTTAACCTGTTTTATGTGCGAACTGACTCCCACCCAGCAACCATCAACCACTTGCTACTTCTGATCACCACAACCTTTCCAATAAATTATGCACAAATTCTTTCTTGAATGGTTTCAAATTGTGATTAATTTTCCATCACCACAACCTTGATAAAAACTTATTCACAAAATTCAATAAAGAAGAATTTATGCACAAATTCTCTCTGGACTGATTTTAAATTTTGATATATTTTTTTAGCTTATATTGTGTGGATGATATTTGATGTTCCTTGTAGTTTCCTATTGCATCATGGTATAGGGTAGGTGTGGCTCTGTTAACTCCCTCATATCCATTTAGATTCAGAGATATATTGATGTATATGAGGGAGGATGCTGGCAAAAGTTGTGGAATTTGGCTTTACACCAGCCAATTGCATTTGCTTTAAAATTTCTAAAGACTTTACAACAAATCCATTTTGTGCATATCTTACAATCAATGCAGTCCATGAGACCACATTTTGTGCACATCTTGTGGGTTTTTTTCAGATGTATCAGTTGCAAGAGCCTTGGCAGACCTGTATAAAAAATGTGAAAGCATAGACATGATGCCTAAACTCTTTTGTGCATATCTTGTAGTTCTTTGAGGTATTTTTTCAAACAGTTCACGTGCCTTCTCTACGCTTCCACATTTTTCATACATGTCTAGCAGGGTTTATGTAACATCAAATTTTGTACGCATTCACAAATTTTAAACAAATTTTGTACACATTAACAAATTTTAAACAAACCTTACCCATTTTGCACATTGAAATCAAAGACATACAAACCCATTTTACTTGCATAATATCATATAAGGTGCAGGGTTATTTCAAACACTTCTATACATTGTACCATACAAAATGTTTGACAAAAAATGCCAAGGTGAAGATGGCATACCTGGTTCAAGGTGAGGAGACTATTGCAAAAGGTGGCGGGGACGCCCTTCGCAGGAAAAACATTCAAACCCTACCACTGTCACTGTCAGAAAATGACCACCATAAAATGTGGCAATTTCTTTTTTTTTGTTTTTAACTACATGATTTTGGGAGAAACCATCTCACCTCCATATTGACTCACCTGAAAATAGCTTGCCACATATGCACCACGCAACGGCCACGTGTTTTCAGGTGAAATTGGCTTGGGCGAGTCAAACTCGCGCGAAAACAACTCGCTCTAAACTATTTTGTTGGCTCAAAGTGTGACACACCTTTGTGCTTTTACCCAACTATTTTGTCAATTTCTCCCTCAAATAATAAACCTCTTGTTATTGAGGACGCAAGCAAGATGACAAGAAGCCTAATTGTGCATAGGCTAGAGCACACTATTCCTATTGAAGCTTCTAGTATGACTACACATTCTACTATGTTTACAAAGGTTTCGTTCAGAAAGATGCATGCAAAATTAGATAGATTGAACAAGTAGAGCTTGTAGACACCAAAAATTGGCCCATTTCATTATTTATGCATTAAAATCATATCATATCACACACGTCATTTCTATCTGACATACTCATAATTAATTAAATCATTTTTCTTCTTAATTAATTAAATAATTTTTATTTATTTAATTAATCTTCATTATTCTTATTCTTTCTGTTTATGATTAAATAATTTTTAATTATTTAATCATTCCATTATTCCTCTATTTTTCATCTATGATTAAATAATTTTAATTATTTAACCATTCCCACTTTCTCTCCATCAATAAATAAATAAAATTAAAATATTTTATTTATTTTCCACTTGCACATGAATTAAATAAATTGTATTTATTTAATTCATTTTTTCCCTCCACTCTTATCCCACTCCTCCATTTTCTCCTATAAATGTGCAAGTGTTCTTTTTTGCACCTAAAAATAGGGAAAATTCAAATGTGTGAGAAAAAGTAAAAAAGAATTCAAAAATCAATCTATAACTCATCCGACTCTCAAAATAGTTAAAAAACATGCTATTTTGAGAGAAGAATTTTATCCTCTTCAAATCCCACTTAGCATTTTTCAAAAATAACCCTTTTTAGGGGACACATGGTGCATGCACGTTCATCGTCTCCTCTTGATCATTCTCAACCATTGATCTCCTTTCATCCTCCACTGTTGATCATATTTCGTCTAAGTCTATAAGTACTCTCATCTTCTCTCATTTTCACATCCTCAATCATATAGCACCCATATTATCTTCATTTGCATAGCATCTTGAGCATCCATGATAGCCTTCTATAGTGTAGTTGCATACTTTGAAGATCAATCTGCAAAAACACCAAGAAATCACATAAACTAGGTGATATTATTGCATTTTGTTTTGTTTGTTTGTATTTAGTTTAGATTTCATGAAGGTAGTGTAGGTTTATTGTTTTAATTTGATTTAAACAATGGAATTTTCCTACATACACATTTTGGCACGCCCGGTGGGACCACTAGCTTGATTAGTTTTAGTTTTTCATTGCTAAAATTGTGTTTTTTAAGAAGTTGTGGATACAGGTGTGCTTCTAGTTAATTGCATGTCATAGTTATAGAGCTGTACGTCACCTTTGGTACTTCTATGTCACCTCTGGTACCATAGAAAATTGTAGTTGGTGGATTTCAGAACGCATTTAGAACACAGTGCATTGCCTATGGCTTATCAGATCGCCTTTGTAAAGTTTTGAGTAGTTTTAAGTTGCAGGCGTACAACAGTAAGTCCCAGTTGCAAAGGGCTATATCACCTGTGGTAACTTTCTAATCGCATTTGGATATTTTCATATGCCTCTGGTATTGCATGTTCAAATTTAGGGTTCTTGGAAACTAATGATTGTTTATGCAGTTTGTCTTATCGATTGTCGAAGAATGGAGGTTTCAAACTACTAATGTATTGTCTGCAGGAACGATCGGTCAAAGAAAACACCTTTTTTTGCACTAAATTAGGCACATTTCAATTTGGTGTTTAAAATGAATCCTTTATTCTCTATGTTTGTTTCTTTTCCACTATTTGCCTATTGAGATTGTGTGTAACCCGATTTAACAACATTAGTATCCTCTCCCCCTGCCTATCCAATAGATCGAGGGTGTAAGAGAAATCATTGTTATCTCTAGAGGGTTTGCCTTCCCATTGTGAGAAGGGGTGTGACCCAAGCGGAAGCAGGCTAAACCCAAGCCCTTCTAAACTGCTATAAAAATAATCTGTTTGTGACGAAAGGCACAAACAACAGGTGCAGTTATGTCATACCAATGAATGTTTCCCCTAAAACCCTATAGAGCGTAACCTCTACATGCTAGGAAGCCTCCTTATCAGAGTGAATCACCACATGTATAGCCACCTAAACAGAAGCCCTTACTACAAATCATGTTTAGCAAAGAGAGCAAAGAGAGCAAAGTATCTTAACATCTATGTGTCTTGAGGAATTGGAACTTGGTGTGCCTGAGAAGTGAGTGCACTATAACGGGGAACCTGTGCCACCAAGTTTCTGGAGCTATCCAATTTGAATAAGTATAGTTGGAGAAATCCAAGTGGGAACCTAACAGATATATTCGTGGCCAACCTAGGTTGTAAATGTTTGAGAATGGACTGAGCATGAGTGTCTTCTATCTTGCTTCTCTTGTCAATTAATCAAAAAACTGCCAAAAACACAACTTTTTCCACAGAAAGTTACTTTTGGACCATGTCAAGTCGCAGTTGAACTATAGTAAGTCACCTTTGAGAAAACTTGAATTATCTTTGATCAATGTCTTTTTAACTTATCCTATCACAAAAAGTCACCTTTGAACCATGTCGATTCGCAATTGAACCATAGTGAATCGCCTTTGAACAATAGTGGGTCGCCTTTGGTCAATGTCCTATTACTTCAAACTATCACATAGAAAATTGCTTTTGAACTATCATAAATCACCTTTGAATTATCGTAGATCACCTTTGAGCATCAGTGAATCACCTCTGGTAATTTGCAGTCTATTATCCAGTTTGTTATCTTTTCCATCAATCTGAGCATCAAATCTAAGTATCTGCAATCAATCTATTAGCTTGGTCAGCTGTTCTTCAGCAATCTTATCATCCAAGATCATCATTTAAACCATTTGGCTTATTCATCATCTCTAAGGTTCTCAATCCCTAAATCATCCTATCAATCTGTCAATCCATCAGCTGATCAAACCCAATCTCTTTAATCTAACTAAAGCCAATATCAATCAATCAAACATCTTTCAATCAAATCATCTTGATCCAATGTTGGTGACTAGAAATCAATACAAGAAAGCCATGGAATCCAATCTTAGAGAATTTGAGTCCACTCCTCTCAAAGATGCCTCTCAATTTACAACAGGAATGGACCCTCATGTGTTTCTATCTAAAGGTTATACCCTTGTCTCATCTTCATCAAACCCGGTACAACAACATCATTTTGAGCCCTCATATTCTGTGTTGATGCCACAATCTCCATATGACCACAGTGATTTATCAGATGATCAAGAGGATCTTCAAGATCCCAAAGCCTTGTGACATGCCAATAAAATCATAAAAGCCAACCAAGAACAAATTATCCTACAATTAATCCAAGCTGGAGTCAAACTACCAAGTGACTTTGATATGTCCACAATTTGTAAAGAAGAACCTACTAGTGTTGCTATTGAAAACCATGTGGCTATTGGCAGTATGTCCACTAAGTCCACCATACCTTCGACACCATCTATGCCTAACCAAAACACTCATACACCTCTAACATTAGCTACACCCATGAGACCAAATCAACTTAATGTCACTACATCTATAGAACCTTTACTCATACTATCTTATGTTCTTAATCCAGGGATCTCTAGCCTGAATGTGCCTCCTTTTCATGTGTTGGCTTCCATTGTCTCTGCCTCCATGAATACCATACCCACACAAGTTACCCAAGCATTTCTAATTTCCAATCCTACTGTGTCACATGTTGGCTCATCATCCACTCAATAAATTCAAACATCCCATATTGCATCCAATCATGCCATAACTCTCATTGATAAACCTACGGCATCAAATACTCATTCCAACACATCATACATTGATCAACTTCTCCCTCTTGGATCACAACCCTCTAACACTCAGATGTCTCATGTGACTCCACCAACCATCTCCCAACCTCCATTAATTTCTACTCAAACCATATCCTATACCATTCCTCTCTATGGCTCACATGCAACACAGACACATAATATCAATCCTTCACCAGGATCATATGTACCTCTGCCACTCGATACCCAACCTTAGAAAACTTTCAACCTAGGGTAGCACATTATTAGCCAAGTTCAAGTCACACCTATTTCACCATATGATCTGTCACAGCAACATCCTTCTAGTCAACATTTGATATATCAAATCCCATCGCCTAGTCATCAAAATCTCGTAATAGCAACAAGGACCTACATCTAATATGTTGCACAAGTGGTCAACCTTTCACTCCCCATGACCAAACAAAGAGAAACCAACTACGAAGACAAATTTACTCCCTTGGGAGAACCAATTGAGGTCATTCTTAGAAAACTAGTGCAATCAGGAAATATTGCCTTGCCTGAAGCCAAACCAAACAATGAGCCACAATTTAAACCCAATTGGTACAAGGATGATGAATACTATGAGTAGCATAGGGTCAAGGGGCATAGCACTTCTATCTATATGAAATTGAAACACATAATTCAAAACCACATTGATCAAGGGCTTATTAGGGTCACATCAATGCAACTGATGAACAATTATGACCTTGATGCCTATAAAAATCCCCTCCCTTCACATGATAAAGCAAGTGCTTCCAACACGGGAAAGAATGTCAACTACACCTATGAGTCTACTATTTGTTTTATTGAGAAATAACGAATCACCAACATCACTATTCGAGGGAAACCTCTTGATTGTGTTGTCACTACCCATTGAAATTGTTTCACTATTCAAGGAGCTCCACCATCTGCCACTCGTGGAATCCCACCTTTGATCATTTGACTAGATTCTAAGTACAACATTATTGAACACCTTGGCAAAACCCTGCTCACTTATCCATACTTGAGCTATTGTGTATATCTCCCGCACACAGAGCTATTCTAGATAAACCCTTAAGAGAATCATTCGTACCAAATGATATCGATACTACATAGTTCCAAGCTATGATGACAAGCATCTCATCCCCCCATCATTTAACTTTTTTTAATCAAGATCTCGTATCCTCTGACCCATCTCGTCATGATGCCCTCAATATAGAGGTATTCATTGACTGACATTTTATTAAGTAGGTACTAGTGGACAGTAGAGTTGGTCTCAATAGTTGTTCTCTAAAGTTAATAAAGCAATTAAGCTACTTTGAGGACCATATTGATATGACCAAAAGAATAACCATCAAGACCTATGATGATGGAGAGCGGGATTTAGAAGGTATTATTACTCTGCCTATAAGGGTTGGTCCTATTACCACTGAAAAGAATGGCACGTCCTAGATGTTGATCTTCCCTACACCATTATCCTTGGTTGTCCTTGGATCCATTCCTTAAAAGCAGTACTATCCATGTATCACCAATGTCTAAAGTTCCCATATGAGGGTGTGGAAATCACCATCTCCACCAATCCCAAACCCTTTGAATACTACCATGCATTCCAAGCCAGTTATCAAAACCCTAACCATGTCCCTATCAATGCTGAAGCCTATCCATCCACTTCATATGGTGATCCAGATGATCTTAACAAGCGCTCCACCAATAAATCCACCCCTAACATCCAAATCAAATATGAAGAAAAAGGACTTGCTGAGTATAGCCTAAAAGAATCTTGCTGTGTGGGCGCCATGCCCTTGTCACCCAAATCATATGGTAAGCTAGTTGTTTCAAAAGCTTCTTCCTCCAAAGCAACTGTCACCATGTCTCCAATAGTATTTGTGCAATCAAGATTACTCAATGATGAGGATGTCTCTGACGACATTTCTTCATGGATTTTCTACGATGAAAATGATCAAGTATCCTTAGAAGTAGAGCAATATAATAATGGGTTCAGAATCATCAAAAATATGGGCTACAAAGCAAAAGGGGGACTACGTCTATAGCAAGAAGGCCTCGTAGAGCTAATCATTGTGTCAAAGAAGTATAATCGATAGGGTCTAGGGTACCGGAAGTAGGGTCAGCCTTCCTCAGATATGTAGTTCATCCTTGACGAAGTCACTGAGGCCTTTCCTATAGAAAGGGCCCCTAATCTAGATACCATCGAAGACGTTGCCTTTCATATCACTGAGCTCTTCTAAGAAAACTCTATTTTCATGATATCCTCTACTTCCCACAACCTTCTGCTTATCTATCCCAACCTAATTGACTAGGAACAATAGGGGGCACCTCCCCTCGATACATTTAAAAATGACGAGGCTATTGTTAAATTCATGGGAACAAGGAAAGGCTTCCCTCTTGGAGACCATAAGTAGGATTTGCAATGGATCTTCCATTGTTGGCATACTTTGGTGGAAGTGTCGGATCTTCTATTCGTAAAAGTGAAATTAAGAAAATAAAAAATGAAAGGTCATTAGGTGGAAACCACAAGGCACCTCTTGACAAAGAAAAAGTAAAAATAAAGGATGTATCCAAGGGTGAAAACCTCTCTGAGGCACCCAAGGATGGAGGATCCAACCTTCCTGTAACTTCTACATATCAAGAAAGATCACCCTTATTGATCGAGAAATCTCAAGAAATCAATTTAGGCATTGCACAAGCTCCTAAAATCACATTCCTAGAAGCTTCTTTATCAGATATAGGAAAAGTCAGCTTTACTAAATTCTTCATAAAAAGAGATATCAACTTTCCCTACACCTATTCAAATATGCTGGGCTTAGACCCCTCCTTGGTAGTACATCATTTGGCTATCTCTCCGATTGCCAAACCAGTTCGACAAAAGATAAGAAAAATGCATCCACAAATAGCATTGTTAGTTAAAGCAGAATTCCAAAAACTTCTGGATGTAGGGTTTATTAAGACCATTGATTATCCTGAGTGGGTATGTAATCTAGTGCCCATTGCCAAACCTGATAGAAGAGTTTGTTGCCAAACATTGACACAATTGTAGACCTCACTGCAGGACATGAGATCCTTTCATTAATGGACGGATTCTCTGGATACAATTAGATCAGGATTGCAAATGAAGATCAGTATAAAACTTCATTCATCTACCCATGGGGAACATATTGTTGGGTCATCATGCCTTTTAAACTTTAAAACACCAAAGTAACTTATCAACGGGCTATGACTCTTATTTTTCATGATCTTTTCTGTAAAATAATGGAAGAGTATGTCGATGACATCTTGGAAAAGTCCAAAACAAGAGAAGACCATCTCCAAGTCTTAGAACAAATCTTCGACAGGATTGAGAAGTACAAAGTCAGACTGAATCCAAAATAGTGTGTCTTCGGTGTAACTTATCAGAAGCTGCTAGGATACATAGTCTCTAGAAGAGGCACTGAAGTGGATCCTAATAAAGTGAAAGCCATAGTCAACATGCCTCCTCCATCTAATTTGAAACAACTGTGTGGTCTCCAAGATCGGTTACAATCCATTTGTCGATTCATAGTGCAGCTAGCAGACAAATGCCATCCTTTTCAACATTTGCTTGGGAAGGGGGAAACCTATAAGTGGGATGACAAATGTCAACAAGCCTTTGTTCAAATAAAAGAATATCTTCCAACTACTCCTATGCTTGTACCTCCTATTTGAGATCGACCTTTGCTTCTATATACTTCATCAAGCACTTGGTGCTCTCCTAGCTCAACATGATGATACGGGAAAAGAATAAACCATTTAATATATTAGCAAGACTCTTGTAGGTTATAAGCTCAAGTACACAATAGTGGAAAAAGCATGTTTGGCAGTGGTGTTTTCTTCTCAAAAGTTGTGACACTACATGTTGAATCAGACAACAAAGCTCATCTCCAAATTTGATCCATTGAAATATCTTCTTGCTAAAGTAGTCCTCACTGATAGGGTAACAAAATGGGTGATGATCCTTACTAAATTTGATATTGAATATGTCAACCGCAAAGCTATTAAAGGACAAGTCATTGCAGATCAACTTGCCGAAACTCCAATGACTGGAATCCATCCTTTTGATCTTGAGATTCCTGATGAAGAACTTTTCAATGTGACTCCTTCTGAAACCTAGCAACTATACTTTGCTAGCTCTTACACACAACATGGATCTGGGATGGGTATCCTATTCATCACCCCCTAGGGTGATTGTATTCCAAAGTCCTACCATATTGCCTTTCCTTGCATAAATAACATAGCAGAATATAAGGCTCTGATCATTGGGTTGCACATGGTTGTCCAATGGGACATCAAAAAGTTACATGTATTCAGAGACTCGCTATTTTTAATTAATCAAGTTCAAGAAGAGTACCGAACAAAAGATAAAAAGATTCTTCCATAGAAACTGATGGTTGATGACTTTAAGAAATACTTCTCTCAAATCACATTTGAGAAAATTGCAAGAATCAACAACAAAGCAGCCGACGCCATGGCAACCATTGGTTCTCTCCTAGACATGCTTACTAACGCACAATAGTATGAATTATTAGTGGAACAACTTTTAATTCTAACATTTGATGTACCTCAATTAGAACTCATCTGTGAGTTTCATTACCCCACATCTCCTTGGTACAAAGATATCTATGAATACCTTGTTAATGGTACATTCCCTTTCCAATTTTCTAACTCCCAACATAAAACTTTCATCCTCCGCACCTCTCGCTACACTACCTTTAGAAAAACCCTTTACTGCAAGAGTCTCGATGGTATCTTACTTAAGTGTCTCAACTTAGAAGAGGCCAACATGACATGAGGATGTCTCTGGATCGCATTCTGTCAGACCTAATCTTGTCAAGAAGCTTCTTAAAGCTAGCTATTATTTGCCTGCTATGGAGCAGGACATTCAACAATTCTCACAAAGATGCATGTAATATCAGATACATGGAGACTTGATACACACCCTAGCACATGAACTACAATTTCTCATAGCTCTTTGGCCATTTTCACAATGGGGACTCGACTTCATAGGAAAAATCCACCCATCCTCTTCAAAGGGCCATAAGTTCATAATCACTGCTATAGAGTATTTCACCAAATGGGTGGAAGCAATCCCGATGACATACATCACTAGGAATCAGATCTCCAAGTTTATATTGCATTATATCATTTGTCAATATGGTATCCCTCAGACCATTGTAACTGATAATGGGCATCCCTTCAAAAATTAGGAAGTCCGTGATTTGTGTCAAAGGTTTCATATCCAGCATAGATTTTCCACACCCTATTATCCTCAAAGCAACAACCAAGCCGAGGCATCTAATAAGACCATTATAAAAATCCTCAAGAAAAAGGTCAATGATGCTACTCACGATTGGCACCTTTAATTGAATCCTGCCTTATTTCACCCTTTTCATAAACCATCCATCCATCCATAATCAGCCTACTTGTATCATGGATTGGAACTTGTCAAAGTGGACATATCATTTGCATATATCACCTAGCTTCAACTGAGTCATTCCTCGCCATCATATCCCATGAGAAACTTTCCATTTGCCTATCTGCAATAAATTCTTCCCACACTGGGGGCACTTGCTTGTGCTTCGATGTTAGATGGACACTTTAAGGCATCATGGTCAATCATGTAAAAAGTCCTAAAAAAATCGATAAAAATTAGAAAAATTCCTGAAAAAATCCATAAAAGTTAGATAAAGTCCTAAAAAAATACCAAAAAAATTATAAAATGTCCTTAAAAAACTAAATATATATACAAAAACATCAAATAGCCAACAAAAAATCCAAGCAATAAAATCAAACCATCAAATCACTTCTTCTAATCAATCACATTCATTCATATCAATCTGATCCAATCCAATCATCACTGCATCAAATCACATCAATCTTGTTCATCAATAATCAATGACCTCCATCTTTCATTGTCCATAAAACAAGAACTACATATCATCTTCATCGTAAAATGCCTTGATCCCATTGATATAGTGTATGTACATAGTTTGGTGTATGAAGGAAATATCCAGATTCAGGCACAAGACAATACGACTCCTTTTTCTTCCATCTTTACTCTACTCATCTTTTCTCACCATTCATCTCTCACATCATCAATAAAAACCTAGAACTACATATTCATCATGTCTCATCATCATCATGTGGTGCATTGATCCCGTGGATACGGGTATGTAGGCAGTCTAGAATAAGAAGGAAGTATCTAGTATGCAAGCACCAATGATTCATTCTTCCATCCCCCTCTCATCTTCTCTATCTTCCACCTTCTTCTCTTTGAATAACTCAAGCAAAAAGAAAATGTGCATCTTTCGATAGCTCGAGTTCTTGTTCAAATCAGAGGTAAACAAAGTAATTTGTCCACGTCTTAAGCCAATATTTTCTATGTCAATCTAACAACACATTTAACCTTCAAACATTATGTATCTTTCCTAACAAGGCCAACACTTACATCAGTCACGGAGCAAACACGGGAAATAATGCATAAGCCAGTGTCATAACATAGAGGTACTCATCCAAGTCATAGGTTGGGTACTACTCAGGCCTACTAAGGTGCTAGATACTAGAGTGTAAATCAGATGGAGTGTCATCATGTGTGCTTGAAGGGATGGTACCACACAGAACCAACTACACCTCTCATACAGACAAGGAGACTCAATCATGCCCGAATCAATGCCCCATAGATGGATACTCGACGCCCCGTAGATGGATTACTCGACGCCCCATAGATGGATAGGCCTTCTCATTGCATCCTTACCCTTTACAAGTGCTCAAGGCAATGCACGAGGACAAATTATCTTATTAGTGTTTTTACCCCAATGTTTTTATCTAGTTATCACTTATTACTATAACTCTACTACTAGTTCCCCTGACAGACACTTGCAGGCCCTGTGCTCATAGAGAGCCACTCCAAACAACCACTCTGATGCCTTTAGATCAGTTGTGTAATAAATCTAGTGACCCCAATTTGGTCACAATTCACAAAGGAGTGCATGGACATAAGAAAAAGCATGGAAAATGGTATTGCAAGGCTACTCACAGCCTAAAATTACATATTGTCAACCATATTTAACATAACAAAATAAAATGTTAAAAAGACTTACAAAATGGAAATCTTAATTTTCCCTTGTACATTATTTCCCTTAGATCCCTGTATGCGGGCAGATTTTCCTAATGGAAATTGTGTGAATAAAATTTCAATGCACAAACACAGATCACTACAACTACAGTATTTTAGTGCCATAATATTCTTAACTCAAGTGACAGTTTCCACAAGGCTGGTGATTCAGCAGAAAATGACCATAATAATCAAATAGAGGCCGCTAAGTTTTTGTTTAAGAAGAGTTGCAATGATAATCTCATGAGAGAGTCAATGCATAACATAAGGGTTCCATGAGACTGAGATCTCTTCAATCTCTAACATACATCCCAATTTTTATTTTTGTATGTCTACACTTATTATATTTACCATAACAAAATTGACCCTCTCCTATTTTTATCTTTTTACCAACAATTATAAATCCAAGACCCCTGTTTTTCTCTTTTTACCAACAATTATAAATCAGAGACCATATGACCTTTCTTTGAAAGCCAATTTATCAACAAATAAGGACATCGTTTTGGGTATGTTGGTCACACTCCCCTCTCTCTCTCACTTCCAAACTTGCAATTTGATGTGTTTGCCTAGTAATGTCGTCCCTGTTTTCTGTCCTCCCCAAATCGTGGTTTCTACAAAAAAGCTAGTCCTTTTCTTTAAGTGATCCCCTCCTCCTTAATACCTATCTCTTCTTTTCATCTACGCAGAAGATATTTCTTCCAACATTGACTTTCTCTACTCCCATACCTACGTTGCCCTCATAGAGATTTCACTGCATTTATTGTTTTCCAACCTCCCCAAAAAGCCATCGCATATGGCATGGGAACAAAATTGAAATGAAATATCATAAAAAAATCTGACTTTCATAAAGCCCCCACATCCCACCAAAATGGGCGACCCCTAGGAAAAGTGTGTAACATCAAATGGTTGTGTTTGCATGAATAGGTTGCCGCTAGCAAAAAGGTGAAAGACTCCTTATTAACTTCAATCTCCAAAATAAGATTTAATTATGACAATAAGAGCTCACAAAAGGAAGAATAAAATCATTTAAAATGACATACAAGAGAGACATAAAGATGCCGATGAAACCACATCAACACCAACCAAAATATATAGTTACATAAGACTAGATGGTAATCCAGACATTACCGTATGGTAATCCGGACGTTACCGTTAGGTAACCGAATGACAAGATAACACAAAGGAATACAACACTGACAGGGTACGGTGGGCTAGGGTATATGCCTATGACACCATCGGGGACATATAGCCAAAGCAATATAAATCATGTAAGTATGAAATCTAGCATAAACAATAATCATGTCAATAGCATAATAGTATAGAGCTTGCACATCACTGGTGCCAATACAAAATAATGACAGGACGAATAATCCAATACAAAATACATAGTTATCTGAATCCATCAAACATAAGCAGAAGCAAAATGCTAACACAATAATTATGTCAATAGCATAATAGTATAGAGATTGCACATCACTGGTGCCAATAGAAAATAATGACAAGACGAATAATCCAATTACATAGTTATCGGAATCCATCAAACACAAGCAGAAGCAAAGTGCTAACACGAGGTTGTTACACAGACAAATAAATGATTTTAAAATAAAATAAAACAAATGCTATAACTAAAGTACTAAGAATGATTAAATATACATTAAATATATAATTAGCAATGGCATGTGAAAGGGTTATTAAAATCTATAGAATACTCCAATACAAATAATAATAATAATAATAAAATAAAATAAAACAAAATTCTTTTAGAAAGGAAGGCTTAAATCAATCAACTACTTAGGTAAGCAAAATTTTTATTAGTGGTAGTTTGAAATTTAATTAACATATTAATTGTTTTAATTTTTTTATTGTTATAACTATATTAAAATTCATATAAATATTTGACTAAATTTTAGTAATAGGTTATAAGATATCATTGTTATAAATGTATTTTGTAAAGAAAATAACTTAATCTCCTAAAAATAGATCATTTACACATTATCATTTACCTACTTATTGTACACATCCAAAAAAATATACTATGATTTTGAAAATTATACCTCTATATATGTGCAACCTAGTATAGGCATCTCTACAATTCTCTTCCAGAACCCTCTATGCTTCCCATCCCTCTCATCGACATTTGCACTAGTCCTCTGCTGTAGGTCGTTCCGCACTTGCCCCAATGACTACCGAACTACCCGTCGTTAATACTACTACTCGGCTGCCCCTCAAACTTATTGTAACGTGGCATTATTGTACATATCCCCAAAAATGTACTACGATTTTAAAGATTATACCTCTATATATATAACCTTGTATAGGCATCTCTTCTATTATAAAAAATTGTATAGCTCCGATCTATCCTTATTGGAGTCTGACTGCTTTCAAGAGATGAAGAGAAATATGCAACCTTGTATATGTATCTCTTCTGTTATAAAAGAAAGTGTAGCTCCTATCTATCTTTAAAGAGGACATTGGAATCGGATTGCTTTGAAGAGATGAAGAGAAAAAGTTAAATATATACAATTAGCTTAGATCTGATAGAGATTGGAACTGAATGTTTTTATCTGAAGAGTTCCAGTTAAACATTATTATTTTGATTGCTTTGAAGAGATGAAGAGAAAAGGTTAAATATATGCAATTAGCTTAGATCTGATAGGTATTAGAACTGAATGTTTTTGTTTGAAGAGTTCCAATTAAACATTATTATTTTGATTTTTTAAGTATGGTTTCAATGGTGTGATTGGATTCTTTTATATGTAGTATTCCATTTGATTTAGTTTTAGATCTTTGAGAAATATCTGATTTGTATAATTCCATCAATTTTCTTGGATCTAAACCTAATGATTTTATTTTGCTAGCTTTATTGAATCTTTTGTTTTTATGTCAAAACTACAATTCTTTTTTTATTCATTACTAATTTTTCTTGTATTTTATTCTTCCTTTTTCATTTCTGCACATACTAATACATTATGCTTTCCTATTTTCACATACTAATATTAAATCATTGCTATTAGGGCATTGCATTATCTCATATATATTTTTTATTTATTATGGTCTTAATTTTCTTTATTAGATATTTCAAATATCATTTATATTTTTATTATTATTTCTATTTTCAGATATTTATAAGGGATTAGGCCAGATTTCAGATGTTAATGTCAACATGTTTTACAGTTAAAGATTGACCCATTTCACATATTGATGCATATGTACTTTAGAGTTTGCCTAATTTCATATATTGAAGATAATATTTATATTTTGCCTTAAAAATTTATTGCAATAGATGGTAATCAGTAAATAGTAATACTAATTTTTCAGATTTGAGTAACTGTTCAATAGAATTTCTATAGCACCTTATAGTAGTTAGTATTTTAGTTTTTTTGTTGGAGGGTTTTGAAACTTCTTTGGTTAAGAGTTAAGGACTAAGGGGTATTCACTCTGCCAAAGTTGCCTAGGGCATGATCCTAACATCATCCCTTATGATGTGAAGGCCCTGCCAAGAACCCGTTGACATTTCTACCCCTTTGAAACATGACTCCAAGGTTGAGACTCTTCTATTTTTCTTTCTTTCTTAGAACCACCAAATTTTAAAACCCTATACATTTACACATAAAAAAATTCTACATTTCTCATATCATGAGGCCTAAGCTCTGCTTTAGAGACAAAAAATAATACTAATAATTCAATTATAACACACTATTCACATACTCTTGTATTCTGATTTTGTTTTCTTTACTTTATAATGAAATAATGATAATAGTGATGGAAATGTAAGATTTAATCTCAGTATTATACTAACAATCTGTATATACTGATATTATGGAGTTCTGATGTTAAATTCATATCTGTGCACTCCATTTGCAGAATACTACGGGAAGAGCTTGATGGATCCCACAAACATGCCCCCCATTTGTTCGGGCCGGAAAAATTCAGACTACCGATGAATTTTGAAGTGTGTTAATTCATATATTTTCTTTCGCGTTCATATATATAATAAAGGTCTAGTTTTAAGTAACATTATGTGGGACTCAATGCAGGAATAGATGGACAGAGAGATATGAAGTCCAATTTTGAGACAAAACTGGAGAGACTCAGAAATGCAAGGGTAAATTAGGTTAGTTTTATGAATTTATTCTGTAATTTTATGATTTGAACATCTTTCTTTTTACAGGCCAAAATGGGCTCTAGTACCCATCAAAATCCGGTATGTTCAGAAAGTTGTTTTTTTAGGTTCAATGCTTTGAAACAAAGTCTCTGAGATTTCTTTATGGTCTTCTTTTAAGGATGTCTAAGAATTTCATAACCAAGTGTTATGTATAGAAACAAGGTCTCAAATATATTATTTTTTATTGTCTTTATTTAAGGTTTGAAAGTTTTTTTTTTTTAAAAGTAGCTATTGAACAAATAGGTTTATTTTTGTTTGGATACTAATTAGAGTAATTAACTGCCTTATTGTGATCCCTGAAATTTGGATAATAACTGGATCCTACAGTATATCTCGGTAAGCAGATACTTCTATTGGTTTGTTATACATGTATTAAGTGATTGGAATTTATAGTAGTTGAACCATTTATTGATGTAATGCAGGCAGCTTTGATAATGAAGAGAAAGCGGCCAGAGCTTATGATCTGGCAGCTCTCAAGTATTGGGGTCCATCAGTTGCAACAAACTTTCCGGTTTAACTTTATATAGAGTTTCATAGCTATTCTAGAATTCGTTGTGTGTCTATCTTAGAAATGTTTGTTTTACAAATGCTTTTGGCGATCATTCTATTTTCTGAGATTCTACTTCCTCTCTCATAAAATGCTTAGTTTGCTATTGTATAACATTTAGTTTTCCCCATATCAAATGCAGGTTAAAAACTATGAGAGAGAGTTCGAAGACATGAAAAAATGGTCAAGGCAAGAATATCTTCTTTTTATAAGGAGGTATTTGGGTTTCCTACCATATATACATCCATAGAGGTTACGCATATATGCATGGGGCTGTGTAGGTGGATAATGGTTTCAGTATCATAATTGTTTGTATTTTTTGGGGGAAGTAGGGGGTTCTGTTTATCATTCAATTTTGAATCAAAATTTATAATAGATCACAAACAAGGTATATTTTGACCTATGCCAGTATTTAATTCTTAATTAAAATTTATTGAATTTATAATTAGACACTCGTTTTAATTTTGCGGGGATAGTACTAGCTTTTCTAGTGAATCAGTCTACCGAGGAGTGACAAGGTTTTGATTTAATTTACTTAAATGAACTTATAGTCTTATCTTAAACATTAGTATGTAAAGGTGAAATTAATTTTTGTTTCACTGAGATAAGTTGATGGATAGAATAGCTAGCATTGAAATAATTGATGCTTCACGAGGAATTTGGAGCCCTATATTTAGGAGTTTTTATTTATAGTTGCTGCGCTCATGCATTGTAAGGAAGAAAAAAAAGCAATTATATTTTTTAATGCCAAACTGCTGTTGTGTATCACTGAATTTTTTTGTAGATCCTCTTCTGTTGTCTTTAGAACCCTTGTAATCTCTATAAAGAGATGTCTTGCAACTATTGTCTAATCAGTAAAGTCAGAAGTAATATACAGCCAGTCCTACAGTCAATACAAAAACTGTAAATTTTCTGCCTATGTTACAGTTCTCGTGTGGCGTTTAATTTTTTGTTGGCTGTTTACTTATGCTGTGTAATATTCATATTCAATATTATATGCTGTAAGTGGTATTTTTTCTGCTTATATACTTGTTTACACTTGGAGAGTGCTGTTTTAAAATCTTAAAACTTGACAGGAACAATAAATATGGAAGGTGGCAAGCTAGGATTGGGAGAGTTTCAGGGAAGAAGGATTTGTATCCCGGAACATTCGGTGAGTACACCTAGTATAATGTTTCCAATAAATGAAGTGCATTGAGCTATACATCATTAAAAATGCATCCAATAATCAAACGATATTGAATGGCTAATGATTCTCATTGAATTCACACACAGAGGAAGAGGCAGCTGAAGTTTATGACGTTGCCGCCATCAAATTCAAAGGAATTAATGTACTTACAAACTTTGATATAAGAAGACATGATGTTGAAACTATTATGAGCAGCGCACTACCATAAGAGTGAGACAAAAGCTCGCTAGTGCTGCAGTACAAGATGGGGAAAGCAGTGAACGCGTTGCGAATGATGCAGAAGCAGCACAGACTGAGAATGATGCAAATGAAACTATCATCGCTAGTGGTAGCACAGATAGTTCACTGCCAGACACAATCGACCGTTCTACTGCTGTTGCTACATCATCCAATGATGCTCATGAACAGCCTGTTATAGGTTCTCCATTAATGGTATCCAATCAGAAACTGTACTCTGCAACACACCCATTTATGCCAATAACCAACAAAAATGTTTTTCTATACAATCTCACGGGTTTGGAACGTACAGCCATCGCTGAGCATGGAATCTCCCATTACTAGTCCATGAGTAGGTGCCACAGCTTTTGAGATTCCATGCTCATCAATGGCTGAAGGTTCTAAACCCATCATATTGTAGAGAAAAACGTTGTTGTTGGTTGTTAGCATAAATGGGTGTGTTCTAGGGTGCAGTTTCTGATTGGTTACCATTAATGGAGAACCTATAACAGGTGGTTAATGAGCAGCGTTGTATGATGTAGCAGCAGCACTAGAATTGCCGACTGTGCCTTTCAGTGAACTTTCTGTGCTACGCCTACCACTAGCGACGATAGTTTCGTTTACACCATTCTCTGTCTAAGCTTCTTCTGCATCTCTCCGAAGCTTTGTAATGCGTTCAGAACATTCCACATCTTGTACTGCAATACTAGTGAGTTTTTGTTTCCCTCCTATGGGTAGTGTTCTGCTCATAATGGTTTTCACATCATTTTGCTTATGTCAAAGTTTGTAACGGCGTTAATTCCTTTGATTTTGACGCCGGCAATGTCATAAACTTCGGCCGCCTCTTCCTTTGTGTATGTGAATTCAATGAGAATCATTAGCCTTTTCATTTGGTTTGATTATTGGATGCATTTCTAATGATCTATAGCTCAATGCACTGGATTTATTGGAAATATTATACTACAAACTGGGAGTTGTGTACTCAGGGAATGTTCCCAGAACCCTCTTCCCTGGAATTCCCCCATATTGGATGTAATTAATTTCTCCCACCAAATCACAAGATCAGTCAAAAAGAACATTTATATCAGAAGGATTTTTTATAGTCAATGTCAAAAATAACATTTAGTGTAGAACATTCCCACCCACCTGCAGACCAGCATTGAACATGTGTTTTGAATGTTGATTTTCAGAAAGTTCTCATTCCACTATAAATAAATAGAGCTTTGATCACCAAGCAATTCATATTAGGGATGTTTGGTTAATTTATGTGTATTTTTCTTTGATATTTTGTGTTTGTGCATATGTTGCACCTCCTACAATTGGTATCAGAGCTAGGGCATGTGAAGATCTAGGGTTAGGGCTTGCAAATTTAATCCTGTATGAAATTGGCCCCACTTGTGTTTGTTCAACTTTTGCAGATCAGTCTACCTCTCTAAAGGCGGAGGAATTGGAAGTGAGGCGCAGGTGAAGTGTTCTCAGTGGCATGGTGATTTCTTTGTTTGGGCATGATACCAGCGAAGGCAAAGAAGCCGATGTTTTAAGAAACATATTCAGCCGCAGCTGTTTCTTTTGTTGGAGAACTTAATCTCAACCACCATTCTGTACTACTTATTGTAGCTCGTTACTCCTACCATGGTCTCACTCATATCTCCTTTTTGACTTTCTTCTTTCCCCTACCTCCGTCTTGTCTTGATTACTTCTGCAGGGATGATGTTGTAGCAGCATGGCCTTCTTCTCCATCGTATGGAAAAAGGCAGTTTATTTCTGATCCATAATTAATGATTCGATAAAATGCAGTCAAGTCAAGATGATGTCGACACTATGGCCTTTGCAGATGAATCTAGCCACCTAATTTACTGTGGAAGTGATGCTAGCTACTGCAGGGTGTTCTGCGTGTATTTATCTCTCTATGTGTTCGTTGTTGTTTTTGTAAGGGCTGCTGAAGATATATAGTTATGCACATTTTCCTTTTTACTAAAATTCTTGAAGAAAGGCTTGACATTTTACAATCTGTTACATTGCCTGCAAGAGAATGCAACTATAAAATTATTCTTCATTTATATTCTCCTTGTATTGAAATGCAGATTGTGTGTTGTGCTCTATTTTTTTTCCTGTTACTTATGAAGAGCAGTAGCTCTGTTTAACCAAAAATATATGTATTTTCTGTATGTAAAAACCAGTGTACTTTCAGGGTAGCTGTGTGTGTTTTATTCTCCTCTGCCTCTTCCCTTCATCTTTTTAAGTCACAGATTATTAAGAGGTTGTTGAAGACAAAAAAAAAAAAAAATCACCCAGTTAAATTATTGTATCCACGAAGGTAGATACGCCGCTGATCTTATGTCACAGTGAAGAAAGCATAGATCTGTGAAGTGAGCCGTCAGCCGAATAAGGAGTTTCCAAAATTTGTAAAGTCAAGCTAAAATGTTAAAGTTAAAGCCGCTGAATCTACATAAGAGTTTATTTCAGCCGCCAGTCAAGGAGATTGTGGAGACACCAGCTTAAAAGAGATTGCTGAATAAAAGGTAAAATCGTGGAAGTTTGATTTGTTTGCAGCCGCGCACAGCCAAGGAGGACGCCGTTGAAGTTATTTCAAGTCCCAGATCTGAGGAATTTGCTGGAATAGAAAACAAAATAAGGGTTTGTAAAATGCAGTATATGAAGAAGGCCACCAAAAGTTAAAAGGCATCAAGGGTTCAAGATGTTGTAGCCGTAAAGGATTGACGAGACAAATAAATCAAAAACGGATTTGGAGGTGCTGTTGTTCAGAGTTTATTTGTCAAAATAGATTTACCTAAACTTCTCTGTTCAGGTAAATGTCTGATTATTCAACTCAACTCATCAACCTGTGAAACCAAAAAAGGAAGCCATTTCATCGCAAGAATTAAAAGAAGGTGATTGGACCGCAGTCCAAAAGCTACAGGATCCAAAGATAGTGGGCTTGTAGAACTCAAAGTCACAGTTAGTTTCAAAGAAATTGAAGAAGGCAGATCGTAGTAAAGAAGTCGCCGAAATGGCAATATCGCTGTAGCAACAGTAAAGTGCAGCAGCACATCTTGACATGAAAGACATTAAGGAGAAAGTTTCAGAAATGAAGTTTGTTGAAACATTTAAGGTCGAAATTAAGGGAGAGTGTTGGATGTAATTAATTTCTCCCACCAAATCACAAGATCAGTCAAGAACATTTATATATGAAGTTTTTTCTAGTCAATGTCAAAAATAACATTTAATGTAGAACCTTCCTACGACTGGGTGTTTTGAACATGTGTTTTGAAAGCAGACCTCTATAAATAGAGGCAACATGTAATAGTTTATTTATCAAACGATAGAAATTGATTTGATCACCATGTAATTCATATTAAGGATGTTTGGTTAATTTCTGTGTATCTTTATTTTTGATATTTTGTGTTTGTGCATATGTTGCACCTCCTACACTCCAATCCTTGCCTGCCACCTTCCATTATGATTGTGCCTGCCAAGTTATATCATCGGGATTGTAGAGCCACGTCATGTCAATGCTGGCATTTCTATCCATCAACTTATCGCAGTGAAATATAAATTAATTTCACGTTTACATACTAATCTTTAAGGTAAGACTATAAGGTTGAATGATCCAAGTAAATTAAATCCAAACCTTGTCACTCCTCCTTAGAGTGATTTGCCCTAGAAAAGCAAGCACTACCCCTGCAAAATTAACACCTATTAAGGGCTGTATAAATATAAATTCAATAAAATCTTAATTAGGAACTAAACCTTTGTTTCAAAATTAACCTCTATGGATGCATTTATGGTAGGCAACCCAAATACCTCCTTATAAATTGAACATATTCTTGTCATGACATGTTTTTCATGTCTTTTAAATCTCTCTCATAATTTATAACCTATATTTGATATAGGAAAACCAAATGTTATACCATAGCATGCTAAGCATTTTATCAATTTTTATGAGAGAGGAAGTGGAATAGAATGATTACAAAAGAGATGTGTAAAACAAACATTTCTTAAGGCATATCTCCCTGTCAATCTATGCCTGCATTGGATCCCACATAGTGTTACTTAAAACTAGCCCTTTAATTCTCATATATTATATGAGAAAGAAAATATACGTATGAACACACTTACAAACCCCATGGTAAAATGAACTACTTCAGCCTAACCAAGTGAAGGACATTTTTGTGGGATCCATCTTCTGATAGTATTCTGCAATGGAGGGCACAGATATGAATTTCACATTAGAATCCATAGCTTAGTGACTGTCAATAATGGGTATATACAATTTGTAAATATGATATTGAGATTATATCTTGCATTTCCATCACTATTATCATTATTTAATTATAAAGTTAAGAAAACAAAATCAGAATACTAAAGCAGGTGAATAGTGTGGAAAAAAACTGAATTATTATTATACAGGTTATAAAAAGCACCAACAGTTTCTACTGCAGAACATCGCTTATGTCTCATGATGTGAGAAATGTTAAAAGATTTTTTTTTTGATGTGTAAGTTTACAGGGCCTTTAACTTTGATGGTTCCAAAAAAAATATAAATACATAGAAGAGTCTCAACCTTGGAGTAATGTTTCAAAGGGGTTAAAATGTTAAAAAACAGAATGCTAAGGAAAATTAGACCATCTCATCTATTATAAGGTATTACAAAAATTATGTTTGACAATTACCCAAATCTGAATAATCCGTATTGCTATTTAGTGATTACCATCTATTGCAATACATTTATTTGAATAAAATTATAAAATAATAATTAAGCGGCCGCTCCTTTTCCTTCAAGCCCGGATACTCACGCTGCTGGGAATGCTGATCCTCAGAAGGATGGCCTGGACAAAGTCCTGCAGGGCATGCGATCTGACGGCGACTCTTCTCGCATGGATAATAATAATTATGTTTGAACGGGGAGAAAAGCTTTGCCGACACCCTGCAGAATGCGGATAGGGTTTGCGAACCTGCTTTGCGCCCGCCTGCGCTTGCCAGAGGGTGCCAACTCGCGGGATTCACATCGACTGGGCCACGATCTTGTTTTAGATCCACTCAGGCCTTGGAGGTTAATGGAATCCAGGACTATGGTTGGCCTTGATAGGCGTAAAGAAGCCACTTATGCTGTTGTTGGGTGTGACAAAGATCGTCTCCCATTCCATCTGAAACACTCTGAGATCCTACCAGAGATTTGTGTTGAAGGTCCGGTCCATGATAGGGAGGAATTCCTCCAAGATCATGCCCTCATCTCCAGATTTGTTAAAATCTGGCCTAAGCTTTGCGACCTCTATACATGGATTACTACCCACTCGAAAGACTTTCTGGAGGATGAGATCAGTATCTTCCCCTATGCCAGGGGTTTTTTCATCATTGAGTTCGAATCCTTTGAGGATAAGGAAAAGATTTTAAAAAATCGGTCGTGGGTGTTACAGGACAACTTCTTATGCATGAAGGCCTGGTATCCTTCTTTCGATCCTCACACAGAGACCTTCAGTTCTTCCTTTCTTTGGGTGCGACTACCATACCTTCCTATCCAGTTTTGGGAGCTGGATTGTTTACAGACCATTGGCAATGGCCTGGGCAAGTTTGTATGTGCTTCAGAAGAAACAATTAATTATACAAGTACCACCTGCGTTCGGATTTGTGTGGAGATGTATCTCTCCATGGGCCTCCCTGCGGAGGCTTTATTAAAAGTAGGCAAGAGACTATGGAGGCAACAAGTAAACTATAAAAAGATTGCCTTCAGCTGTAGGAGGTGCTTTTCAACAACGTATTTGACGTCCCATTGTCCTAAACCAAAAAGCTATGATTATGGAAACCATGCCTCTTGTAGCACTCCCACTTGGTGGATTGGTGTTGAACCTCACCATTACTCAATCTCTACTCAGACAGTGTCGAGCCCTTCTGCAGCCTCTGTGCTGGACTGTTCCAATTCCACCCCTCCCCCAAAGAATTCACAAGATCTGGGTTTCAAGGCTCCCCCTCGGAACCCTAACTGCACTAGGAAGAGTGGTCTCCAACCACATTGCTCCTTCGACTACCTCCTCAGATACCCTTGAGATGGAAGGGACTGGACCCATGGATGCTGCTCATACTGGTCCAGATAGGACAAAAGATTTGAGGAGTATGTCCCCTTAACCGAGGTGGATCAAAACATTTCAGTCTCCTCCAAGACTGTGGATGGATGGACAGAGGTTAAGAGGAAGAAGTCTCCTTCAGGCAAGCACCTTATGCTGCTCAGATCCTCTGTGAAAGGGAGAAATAGTGGACATAATGCAAATATCCAAGTGCATGGGTCCTCTGAGATTGTAACAAAATTTCACCTTGGAATATCTTGAGTTAATTGAATGAGGTTTTTTCGACAGCACAACTTTGTGCTGCACCCCTTGTGGCAAGGGCATGCATTTAAAGGATTCAATTAACACCTCTAATTTTTAGAGCATGCACCTTAATTTTGGTTTATTATTCATTATATAGAAAGGGAGCTGTCCCCTCTGAGAGTGCTTACTAATAAAAAATAAATTAAAAAATCTATCAACATATTTTAATATCCTAAAAAACCATATCAACATATTTTGATATCCTAAAAAACCATATTATAGTATTACTTATAAGAGGTTTTTTCAGACAAAATATGAATAATTAGTATTACTATTTTGTGATTACCATCTATTGCAATGTATTTATTTGAATAAAATTATAAAATAATCAATCAACATATTTTGATACTAAAAAATCATATTATGGTATTACATATAAGAGTATTTTCAGACATAATTTAAATATTATCTTTAATATATCAAAATTAGATAATTGCTAAAATATATAAGCATCAATATGTGAAATGGGTCAATCTTTAATTTTTAAATGTAAAACATGTTGACATTAACATTTGAGATCTAGCCTAATCCCTCATCAATATCTGAAAATAAAATATCCAGTAAAGGAAATTAAGACCATGATAAATAAATAATATTTATGAGATAACACAATGCCTCAAGTGGGGAGATTCAATATTCCTATGTGAAAATAGGAAAACCATAATTTATGAATATGTCCAGACAATGAAAAAGGAAAGGATATAATATAAAGAAAAAATAATAATGAATTAAAATGGGGTTTAACATTTGACATAACAGGCAAAAGATTGAGTGAAGACACTAGGATAAAATCAATGAGTTTAGATCCAAGAAAATTGACGGAGTTATGCAAATCATATGGGTCAATCTTTATCTGAAATCTAATCTAGTAAAGAAAATAGAATCATCAATATCTAAAAATAGAATATCTAGTAAAGAAAATTAAGATCATGATAAATAAAAAAATATATATGAGATAATGCAATGCCCTCAGTGGTAGGATTTAATTTTAGTATGTGAAAATAGGAAAACCCTAATCTATGAATATGTGTCACAATGAAAAGCGGAAGGATAAAATACAAAGAAATAATGATAATGAATAAAAATGGAGTTTAACATTTGACATAGTAAGCAAAAGATTTAGTGAAGCCAACAAGATAAAATCAAAAGTTTAGATCCAAGTAAATTGATAGATTTATGCAAATTAGATGGGTCAATCTTTAAATGTAAAACATGTGAACATTAACATTTGAAATCCATCCTAGTTCGTCATCAATATCTGAAAATAGAATATCTGTTAAAGAAAATTAAGACCATAATACATAAATAAATATGAGATAACACAATGCCCCCAGTGATAGGATTTAATATCAGTATGTGAAAATAGGAAAGTTCCCTAATCTATGAATATGTGCATACAATGAAAAAGGTAAGGATAAAATACAAAGAAATCCAGTAGGCTGAAATCAATAAGTTGAGATCCCAAAAAATTGATGGAATTATACAAATCAGATAGTTCAAAGAGAGATCTAAAACTAAATATAGTGAAATACTAAGCATAAGAGAATCCAATCACCTAATTAAAACCATAGACTTTTTTTTAGGTTTGAAGATTTAGTACCTTTGAAAGTAATAATGTTTCACTGCAACTCTTCAGGAAAAACATTCAATTCCAATCCCTATCAGATCTAGGCTAATCTTATAGAAACACATGTTTATCTTTTCTCTACATCTAATAAAGCAATCAATATGCATCGTCCTTTTAAGTATATATTAGGGTTACAATTTTTTTATTATGCGGAGAGGCGTTATATAGCTGCATTAAGGGAGAGGCATTATACACCGTATACATAAAAATGACCGACATATATATATATATATATATATATATATATATATATATATATATATATATATATATATATATATATATATATATATATATATATATATATATATATATATATATATATATATATATATATATATTACAAAGCTTTATACAGTCATATAAATTTAAAAAATAGACATCATTAAAAATGACCCACATATATTTAATTTCTTAAAAAAATATATTTATGATAATTTTTAGCTAACATATGTTTAATTTCATAAAATATAAAAAAATGGTTGACATATATTTAGTTTCTTAAATATTAAAACTATTTATTTTCATTCTAGGTCCAGAGATATCCTTCTTGAGGGCCTATTTTTAAATACTTTATTCTTAAATAAGTTATATTTGTGGTATATGAAGGGTGGACAATGGATTGTATGGATCATATTGTGAAGGATGGATATTTGGCAGATTATAGGCCTGCTCTATTTGATACATATCATTTGTCTTAGTGGATTATAGGATTTCTATTTGATGCATGTCATTTGTCTTGGTGTTGCATATATTTGGGTGGAGTTATGGTTAACAGAGGTTGCGATAAAGGTAAGTAGGTTGTGTCACCATCTAGACATTGGAAGAAAAGGGTTTCTAGTGAGGAGGCTATCGTCATTTTCATTGTTCTCATTGATGAGGACATTGTGCCTTCAAATAATATTTTATAAATATATTTTGATATTAATTTCTATTATAACAAAGGATTGACTAAGAGAGTGCTGATATCAAAATCGAAGTAAATATATTATCAATAAAGCATGTACATATAAGTGAGGAGGTTGAGTCCACTCCAACACTCCACTGGTGGTGGTAGGTTGACTCAATCAACCTAGGACACCTATTGAATACAACTTAAGTAGGCTTACAACATGTATATTTTACCCATGTTCATGAAATGCAAGCAAGGTAATATTTACACTAACACCCCTCTTAAGCATAGCTTAGGTGGGCACAAAATAAAAATAGGTCCCAACAACTAGTCTTGATTAGGTACCCATGTACAATGTAATCTCTCATGAAGTGGAGAAAGGTAGAAATCCTGTGGGAAAAACCTACCCTCCAAAAGAGAGAAAAGATGTATGAAAGTTATACAAGTGAAGAAGTACGCTTCTTTCACCAAGTATAATAAATGTTCCCCCATAGGAGAGAAATTGATAGCAGGTCTATGAGACCCCCCATAATGTGGTATCAGAGCTTGTCTAAGCTCATTTGCTAGTTCATTTGGAGGAAAAGGCATATTATTTTTGGCTCAAGGTTGAACTATAGAATTATTTTGTGTAGCAGTAGAAGGTGGCCAAATTAAAGGATGAGGATAGGGAAATTAGATTTGCAACCTTGTTTTGGAAGTACGGTGACTAACACCAGTTAAAACAACAAAATTCATGCTTTGATGGTTGAGAAAGCTCCCTTGTTTTTGTATTTATCATGGAAACCCCTGTTTGGAGGTGTAGAAAATCTCTACCCTTCGACTCATCCATGCCCTTGTGGGCCCTCGGCTCAGTCCTTGGTTTCTTGGCATGTTTTGCATAGGCCGAGACTATGTGGCTCACCTTGCTTCACTCTAAGCACTAGCATTTAGCTTCTCCAAATTATGGAGCTTACTCCAAGTCATAGATTATGGCTTCACATACCTTGCTCGGTAGCTTCGCATACCCTGCTTGGAAGAAAGAGGCACATACCTTTCTTGGTAGAAAGAGGTGTTGAAAGGGAGGCAGAGTGTGAGTGAACAAGTGTTTCTAAGGGGCATGGAGAGATACCCTACAATCTTGGTTTCCGCTACACCTCACCTAGCTATCATTTCCCTATATCCTTTGCTTCCCTTGCCCTATTTTGGGGTTTCCTTTGCTTTGTTGAGGCTGCGAATGCTCATCTATAAGTTGCAAATACTCTATTGAGGGTGCACCAAGGTTTGGGCATTTTTACGAGAATTTTTTTTATAGCATAACCTTTGATTGGTAACTCAAAATCGAGTGTTGATTTTTAAAAAAGTTAATATTTTCACATTTCCATCTATTAGACCTTGTTGTATTGTAAAACACACGAACTTATAAAGTGCCAAAATTGGGGGGATCACTTGATACTAAATTAGGGGGTGTATAGATTGTGTCAAGGGCACTTCCTTTGAGTCATGTCCAGAATACATCCATTGAGTCATGCCAAGACCACTTGATTCGTGTCCAGAACACTTCCACACTTCTTTATGCATTTTTAGTTACCTGGTATCAATCAATCTTTGAAGCCGCCAAACATCAATAATTTTTATAGAGAAGCATCTCCAACAATGTGTTAGAACCTGCATTTTTGTACCTTTTATGACCGAGGTTTCATTTTTGTTAGGCTTGTAAAACCCAAGAAAAACCCCTAAAAGCCTTAAACCTTAATACACTAGTTTTTATTTATTATACATTATAATCCTTCATTGACTGGTTGTTAGTAGTTCTCAGTGACTTAAGTTATAACTTAAGTATGTTTTATCATCTAAGTCATCGGCCCCTTCACTAGGTTGTCGACAACATGCCTGTTTGAAAACAACTATCACATGTGCACCAAATATCTTTTAAGTTATGCTTTGTTGGTAGTCCATGTCGCTAGCTCTTCCTTTTCTTTGCAGTCTCTTCCTTCACAGAGCCTCATTTTGGTTCTTTGTGAGACTGCGAAGTGTCTTTGTTAGCTAATGTGTCATATCTATTCCATGGTAAAAGGTATTTCATGGAATCCCAGCTCTCCACTGGAGAACTTAAATAGGCTCCGTGAGACAGTGAAGCTAGCATTGTGGTTCCAATGAATCAACAATGCTTCACGGGGATTCCTTCCTTCGATGAGGCTGATCAAAGACTTTAGCAAGATCGCAAAGAAGGTGATGTTGACTAATATGTCCACGGTGTCCATAGTAGCAGTGTGTTTTGCCAAAACAAATAACTTCATTGAGACTTGAAAGAACTGAAATTGACATAGAGAGGATACCACCGTGCCAAAAGGACTCCAAGTCATAAAAGGGTTTTTTGATCTTTGCTTGAGGAAATTCAAACTCTAATGAGAATCGTTGATTAAGTAAGATCTACACACAGTTTTAAAATTCAAGAACGACTATCTTCTTCTAACCGCCCCTGTACACTGAACATTAATGGTGCCCTAAGTGGCTTAAAGCCAAATTTTGTAGTCATTTCGTATAATTGTGAATGTGAATTCGACTTTTGAGCTTTGCAACCACATCCAAGTGAAAAATTTTCAATTTCTTACATCAAGCAAGGTGTTACTCAACCAACAAGAAGTCATAAGCCACCATTGAAACATGTAAGTGCCCTTCATTTTTTCAACTGTGCTAGGGTTCTTTTCTTGTGAATTGAGCATCTGCTTGATAATTATTAGCTGTTATTGCCCTGGTCCGTTTGAAAATTTGCATAAGAGATATTCAAGTAAGAAAATAGTCATAGGGATATCTTGAGAAAACCTAGAAACCAGAAACTTAAAACCCTAGTGTAGTCAAAATGGCTAGTTCATCACAAAAAGCCATGAAAATGACAAGAAGGAAGAGGGATAGAGAGTTTAACGATGATATTCTTTCTCAATTTCCCAGATCCTTTAAAAGACCTTGCCACCAATACGGCACATGCATACAAACAGATAGGATCACTGATGTTCATGAAGCCTGCAGGGATGTTGTTTTCCCAATCCATGGGTATGTGTTGTTCAAGTACCATTTCAGGAAGTGCCTAAGGAAAATTCCAGTGAGAAACCCGATGAGGCTAGGGTTATCTAGGTTGGTGGTCCCAAATGTCTTCATCAATGTAGATCTACTACAAGCACTAGCTAGAAGCTATGTCCTAGAGAAAAAAATCATCTACATGGACAATGGAGAGGAACTAATTAAACTAGACATGGCATATATCTGTGTGGAATTCATGTTAGACACCAACCTTCAAATTCCACTAGATATGGGAGCCCTACTTAGGGAATATCACAAACTAAAGAGTGGTTATAGTGTAAAGTGGCTCCCTGCTCACATGCCTAAGATCAATGACAAATTGTAGAGATTCTCAAGTTCTAGCAAGGAACCCTTCATTTATGGCTTCTTTGAAGAGTACTTCAAGATGACATACTTTGTTGTGTGCCAGGTCCTAGGAATAGATGCTAGTGTCTTCATACCCATCAATGCTATGGTTTTGACTATTAAAATTCAAAGCTGTGACGATAATAGGTGATTTGACTATGCATCATTTTTGGAGGAGAAGATCAACAAGGCCCTTGGGGATGTGAAAAGGGATAATTCTAGAGTCCATTTCATGTGGCATTCTTTATTGTGTCACATCTTGTTAAACAAAGGAATTGCAGTGTGGAAGCCTCCACTAAGAATTAGGAGAGTGAACAACCCAGGCAGAGTACTACCAGTCCAAGAATGGACTTATATTTGGGATAGTCACTACCCCCAATCAAACTATCTTTTGTTTGAAGAATTCGTTGTCAAGGTAGTCTTCAAAGAACTTGGTTACTCATCACAATGGAGATTATCTAAGAGAGTTCATAAGTTCTTGAGGCCAAAGGATATGTGCCCTAATTTGGGCATTGGTTGAATAATTGGGGTAATTTTGGTACATCTTTTCAAATGTTACCATTATCAGAGTGTATGGATTTGGATGTGTGCCTTATCTTTTTCCAAGATCAGTACCTAATAGAGTTGCCATTCTTAGAGATCATGTGGCACAGGCAAATGAATGAGTCTGATAAAATTGAATTCATGAAGTACAAGAAAGCCTCCTTCCTTCCAGGAACCATTTCCTTTTCTAACTTTCAGGTCACATCAAAAGAAGGATTGGTGTTGCTAGCCACAAAGTTGGACCATTAAAAGTTACCAAAGAGTGCATCAAGGAGGTGTGATCTGGAGGGATTTATCAATAAAGCCAGGTTAGATAATGATTTTGTAGCCTATGAGCATGAATTTTACCCTCTAGAGGATGTAATGAGAAATTGTGCTATCAAAAAGTAAGGCGAGAGAACAATGGAATAATGGGACATGATCTAGAAAGCAGAGAAAATAAGACATGAAGCTAATCATTCATATAAAGGATCTCTCTTTGAAATTGAAGACCTTTTGAAAGAGTTAGGGTTATGCTACAAAATGCAGATAAATTATTCTCTAACCTCCCTGTGGTGCCAAAGAAAATACATTTCCCTCTAGAATCAGTTCCTTCTTCATCAAGACAGACATCAAGCTCTGAAATTCCTAGAGCTGTCACTCCACTACACCAAGTCTCTCCACAACCTTCCCATACTCCAAGTTTTTAAGTGGATGAGGGAGAGACTCGAGGCTCACCATATGTGATGGAGATAATGCAACATCCTATGATTGAAGTAGGAGAGCCTCCTCAAGAGAGGATGATTATCAGTTTTGAGGCTACAAATGAAATGTTTGATGATGTTAGAACAATAGCAAGAAGCAAATTCATGGATGATAATTCTTGTATTCATTCTAAGGAGTTCAAAGATTTTGTCCTAAGAATAAATGGGAAAGAAATACTTAAGCAAGTGAGGGAGATAACTCTTGAGAGTAAGAAAAAAGTTATAGAAAACTTTTGGAAGAAGGTGCATGAAGAAATGGCTGGGATGACCTCTCAAAAGGGAAGAGAAATCCTCAGAAATAGTGGCTTCATGTTATTACCAGGGTGGGATATATCATCTTCCATTGCATTTGATACAATAAAAAAGCATGAAGGCATTGACTTGAATATAACATAGGAGGATGAAAATTAGGTGTACTTTGGTTCTGCCTTTGATCCAGACACAAATGGCTTAGCTGGGTGAGAGCACAAAGCTGTGTCACACTTTTATAAAGGAATCAGCCAACACAAGCAAAAAGTTTCAACTTCGACCTCATAAAAGTGGCATTTATGTTTTGAATTTCAAACTGATGTAAACTAATGAAATGTAGATCTCTTGATAAATTTTATGCTTGTAATTTTTCAAAAATTTAAAAACATTATTTTGACAATTTTTTATAATTTTAAGAGCAAATTTTGAATTGCTTAAATTTTAAGGAAAAAGTGACTTTGAGTCCATGTCACAAAAAAAAAGATCAAACAATCTTATTTTTCCCTAATTTTTTTTTTCCAAATAGATGAGTTCAATGTCTAGTGCATGGAGAAAATAAATTAGTTTTCAATCCATATTTTCTTCGTAATATCGTTTTAAAGTAAAACTTTACAGAATCTGATAGTTTTCATTCCATGTCAACTTTTGTATAATTTTTTTTTATCATTTTCACAAAACCAATTATACCCTTTTGGAGATGACTCTTTCCTCTAGTGCACCATATAATTTTGAAAATAATTGGATGTGTTTTGATATATTTTTAATTTCTAATCAATATCATCTCCAATTTTAACAACCTACTTGCAATAATTAAAAATATATATATTAAAACTAATGAAAATCTTTTTTAAAAAATCATATTAGGATTCTAGACTCAGAGCTCTACAAAAGGGTATTTTTTTATTTTTGAAATAATCTATTTTGATTGAAGAAATATTCAGTTTAAGTTGAGAATTTCAGAAAACCCTAGAAAATGAGGAGGTGACTGCCAAGTGGGATGCCACATAGACAGTTTCGTGCGAGTCTAACTCGCTCAAGTTTGACTCACCCGGATCAAAGTCGGGTGAGATCGAGTCACCCGAAATCATATAATTTTGGCGACCACCACTGGTTGGCATTTTTTTTTGTTGTTTCAAAAAAAAAACTTAATTATATATATATATAGCTTTATTTTTTGTGTTTTTTCTCAATTCAAGCATTAAGGAGAAAATAGAAGAAGTAGATTTTTTCACAATAGAGGCAAAAAATTATTTTTTAAATTTTTTTCAATTCAAGCATTTGGAGAAACCACACAAAAGTAGTTTTTTGGCAAGAGAGGCTACAAATTTTTAGGTAAGTAACATGATTCCCAACTTATTTACTCATTTTATATGTAGAAATTGAACTTCATGAGTTATTTATTATGATGTATATGTGTGTAGGTGAATTAAAATAAGCAATTTTTGATGGGGAATAAAAGAACTAGATCAAGGTTGTATGACTAGAAACGAGATGAAAAAACCTAGGAACATCTAGTCAAGAACAACCCATTGAAATTATTGATGAACAAGTTGAAGGACGTGTTAATGAACAAGTACAAGATGAAATTGGCAGTAGTGATAGAATTTTTTTTGCATGGAATGAAAAATCTTATGGAGATGGATCAGGATGCTCTTTTAAAAAACATTTCACCTGAACATATGTTACCTAAAAGCACAATAAAATTGTACTCTAAAAGAATTTGGGATGAATTTTTTGAAAATAAATCTTTAATTGGAAGAACACAATTATGTGCAAAGTTATTTGGGTGAAAAGAAATGACCCCTATTTTGGAGTTGTTAGGAGTTGATAACAAGAAAAAATCTTCAAATTTAGTAAATCAGACAGTAATTGAAAACTTGCAAATGGCATTGGATTGTATTCAAACCAAGAGTTGAAGTTCTAATATAAGTGTTGCACATAGAGCATTGATGACTGTAATTTATAGTAAGAAATTTTCACATAGAAGACAAGTTAAAGCAATTGCCCAATTTGTAAATGTATCTAGGAGAACTATTCAAAAATATATCAAGAAGAGAAACAGATTAGATGAAAACATTGAAAATAATTGGGTAAATATTTGTCAAGTCCCTTGGAGAGATAGAATTTCAGAAGATGTAAAACAAAATGTAATTGGATATTGGATCGAGCACTCCCATGTTTCTTCCAATAGAAGGGACACTATACAAATAAAAGATGAAGATGGTAAAAAAATGTCTCATCTAAAGCATTTTATAGATACAACACAAAGTAAATTTTTTTAAGCATTCAAGCAAGAATTTTCATAGGTGAAGATTTCTCAAATGATGTTTGAGAATTTATGACCATGTTTTGTACGTATAAATAAAGTACTTGAAACTTGTTGCTATCGAAATCATGTTGAATTTCATCTACACCTACAGTCATATCAAAAACTTATGGCAATAGTTAATCCAAATGTAGCCATCCCTAGAAGTACAACACAATTTGTGAAGTCTATCTTATGTGAAAAATTAGAAGATTCAGATGAATTCAATGTATAGTGTATAGGAAATATATGTGTAGATTGTGGAAATTTGAT
This sequence comes from Cunninghamia lanceolata, assembly GCA_027924645.1. Classification (NCBI taxonomy): domain Eukaryota; kingdom Viridiplantae; phylum Streptophyta; class Pinopsida; order Cupressales; family Cupressaceae; genus Cunninghamia; species Cunninghamia lanceolata. The sequence goes on along the minus strand of BSBN01000809.1, from coordinate 28,740,432 downwards.
GAAATTTTTACCATTTGAGAATATTGATAACTCAATGTCATTTGTTTGGAAGAGATTTGAATATGAGAAATACGCAACAAAGTCAGGAGCTGAATCCAAAAAAAATGTTTTGAGAGAGAGTGAATTGCCTTGTAATGAGTTTATGAACAAATTTCATAACATTGTATACCCACATATCCAACATTGTCATGGTACAAGATGGCAGTCTAAGCAATTTCGTGACTCAAAGAATTGTTTTCCACTGGGTTGTATTCTCTCTATTGTTGATTTTTTTGAAAATTATACATTTATTCCTCAAACTGAGATTCAAAGTCAATATTATCATCAGAGCAAGTCACAATCTTTGTACAAGTTTTCTATAGACATGCTAAGTTATTTGTAGATGAGGTAGAGAGTACTGAAGATGAACAAATTATCATCAAGGAGGTTGACTTTTATATCAGTGATGATATGGCTCATGATAGAAGCTATGTAGCACATTGCTTTCAAATGTTTTTTGAAGATTTGAGACAACATGCCATTACTGCATTACAACACTAGATTTGGTCTTATGGATGTGCTGGTAACTATTGATTTTATTATTATTTTCTAATTTTTAATTTTTAATTTAAAAATTTATAAAATTTTAAGACTTGAATTTTTAACTAATTTTTGGTTTTGAAATCATTGTTTATATATAACTATTTATACAGGACAATTTAAGTCTACAAAAGCATTTAATTAGTTAACGCAATAACATGCTATATTTGGCATAAAGTTTTTGTGGAATTTTTTTGAGAGTTGACATGGAAAAGGAGAACATGATGCAGCAGGAGCATGTGTAAAGCGTGCACTTCACCAATATCAACTTGCAGTTAACGTACTAGATATGAAATTTACAAAATTTAAAATTGTTGAATTCTTCTACAATGATTTATGTAATTGATCTACATGTATTGTAGTAGTTGGATGTACATGTGAAATTTTTTAAATTCTTACATCTTAACTGGGCACTTCACCAACATGAAATTGCAGGTAACATCATACAAAATGCATACCAAATTGTTGAATGGTGCAAAAGCCATTTTGGTGCCCATGACTCAATATACAACAAATGCTATTTTTGGGAAGTTAAAGGTATGTTAATAGAATTTATGTTATTTGAAAACTTTAATATTTAAATTTAAGTACACATGTGATTTAATTGAATTTTAGTTTTAATTGAGATGTTCAAGAATTTGTTCATACGTGTAGATATTGATCGATTGAATCCATATAATTGTCAAGCAATTAATGGTGTTAGAAGTTTGCATCAAGTCATGACTACAGGACATAGCAAGCCTCTTGCTATTCAAGTGAGAGAAAAATTATGTTTTTGTGTTGATTGCATTGAGAACAATGTCCAAATGTAAGGGATGGATATGTTTCACAATGGGAAATGAAACAAATAGTATCAATGCCTAATTTTGAAGATAGTGACATTGTAGATGTATATAATCCTATATATTCAGTTGATTATGAACGTGTGCCAGATTTAATTGTTATAGGTAAGTTACAAAATTGATTCATATTCTAGATTTTAATAAAGTTTTGAACATTTAATTTACATTGTTCAACTCAAATGTACAAAAATGTTTACTTGTGGTGTGTACAAGAGATATTTTTCCATGGTTGGAGATCATGACAATATAGAAGGTGTAGATTACTATCTACTAAGATGCACACAAGAAAAATCAAAATTGTTAGAATTAAGTTATAGTTTAGTCACTTAGTTATAGTTATAGTAACAAGATTAAGTTTGGAAACGTTACAAAAAAGAGGATGTGGCCAACAAAAGTGGAGGTTGTCTATTGAAGATCACATAAAAGTTTTAGAAATAATAAAAGATAGAGAAGATCCATATTATATGTACCAAGAGCTCTAACTACTTTATTGAAGAGTAAGTTGAACCAATAGATACATGGTATGAAGGTATATGCACTTTAATTATCTATTGATATATTGATTTATTTTAAAATGTATATGATTCTTAATAGTTCTTTCCTTTCAAATTTTAATTTCAATGGTTCTTAGTTCAAATTTTATTATAATCAAACATGATCAAGCTACAAACGAGTTATAAATTTATTTATACAGATTTTTGTTTTCACAATTATGTAGGTGTATGCCTATAAGGATTTCAAGTTATAAAATTTAACTTCATGTTGTGCAGGTATGATCTCTAAACTATATATAAATAGTCTTAGATGTCTTAGGTGTCTAGAGGTGTCTTAGGTCTTATAGTTTCTTAGGTGTTTTAGGTCTTAGGTGTCTAGGTATCTTAAATGTGTCTTAAATATGTCTTCTAGACCTATCTTAGGTCTTACGTGTCTTAGATATATGTCTTTAGTGTCTTAAAGGTAGATTAGGCATCTTAGAACTTTCTTAGGTGTTTTAGGTGTCTTAGGTGTCTAGGTGTCTTAAATGTGTCAAGTAGATATGTCAAGCAAGTGTCTTAAAGGTCTTAGGTGTCTTACTGTATATGTCTTAAGTTTCTTAGGTGTCTTAGATATGTCTTAATTCTTAGGTGTTTTAGAGGTGTATAGGTGTCTTATAGGTCTTAGGTTTCTTAGGTGTTTTAAGACTTAGGGGTCTAGGTGTCTTCAAGGTGTCTTAGAGGTGTAAAGGTCTTAGGTGTCTTAGTGTATGTCTTAAGTGTCTTAAAGGTGTCTTCTAGGTCTTTGTAATGTCCCTTACCCGACTTGTCCTAGAATTCGCTTGTGAATTAGGTTTTAGGGTTTCTTCTCTTTTAATGGGGTAACCTTGGGTTGAATAGATCACACATTCTTTTGAATTAGTACCTGTAGCATCATGTATATTCAAGTCCATATTGCTACATGTTAGTTTTAATATCTAGTATTCATCAGTCAACATAAACACACTTGCATTTTGAAACACATAGGTAAAATAAAACATTCATCATGCCAGGGGATGGAAATACAGAAGCTCTTAGTAGCCTAAGGCCTACCATAGTCCTATTGCCCAAACCCTTGACAAGGGCCTATGGGGGCTGGTCCTTTTGCCCAATCCCTCGTCCGGGCCTATGGGGGCATATTCCAATGTGGGACCTCCATCCCTCCATGGTCCAAACCCTTGACTCAGGCCTACTGGGGCATAATGCCCAACCCTTGTCTTAGGCCTATGGGACGGAACCTTAGATGAGGTTTATAGGCAATCTACTAAGGTTCATGTATTCTCCCTTCCTAGTTGAATCACAAACACAATACATGTAGTTTCCACACACATTTCCAAAACATACAATTTGTCTTTATTATTATGAATGGTGTTATACAATAATATATGATACAACATGAAATATATTTTTGCTGTCTCCATGCCTATTCTTCAATATTTATATATTATAGTATTTGTTGTAATATTAATAATATCTTTATATTATATTAATATATATGTTATTAATATATATATATATATATATATATATATATATATATATATATATATATATTTGATTGCTTGCCAGCCCTTGAATTCTATTGTTATTTTATTATTAACATAACTATATAATATATTACTTATTCATTATCATTATAATATTACTATTATAAATATATAGATATCATTTTATTATATATATATATATATAATAATATTATTTATTATATTTATAATATTACATCCTTTATCTACTATATATATAAATAACTATTTATTTATTTTTAAAAGAACCATTCCTCCCATTTGCTGCTGATGTACATATATCTATATATTAATATGTAATTATCGGATACTTAATATGTAATTATCAGATACTCTTTTATATTTTTTTTGTATTTTTTTTTAATGATCCTTTCCTTCTATCTCACAACCTTTATTTATTTCACTTTCAATAGATATGTTCCAAGAGGCACGTCTCTTATTATGCTTGGTGGTAAAAGACATACTTACCTCTTATAATTTTTATTACTATATATTAATTCCCTTTTGTAGTAAAACTAGTTCTAACCATACGTAACTCCCTATCATAAGAGGATAGGTTAAAAGATGTTTATTTATATTATTTGTATTTATATTATATCATTATATTATTTATTTTATATTATTTATATTATATCATTTATATCATAATAAATGATATATGAGTTATATTATATTACTTGTGTTATTTATACATATAATAGTAATGTATTTTGTTAATTGTTTTAAATAAATATTATTTAAATATATTAAATATATTCCATTTATAATATTATTCATATATTTAATTTGAATAAATAATACATAATGGATTCAATTATAAATTATTAATATAGGGACATGACAGTCTTAGTTGTGTCCTAGGTCTTAGGTTTTAGGTGTTTTAGGTCTTAGGTGAGGCCACTGATCTATACGGAGGCAACATGATTGAATGTGAAGATATCTTGAATTGCGAGCTTGAGGGCATTACTTACACCACCAAGGTATGTATGTGGCTATATGAACATTCATTACTTCTTTTTCTTGTTCCTTATTATTTTCCTTAAATGACTTTGTTTTACATTTTTTGACTTTTCTTTTCTTAGACTTTAAATTTAACTATGGGATTGTTTAGGGCTTATGTAATTATGCACCTTCCAAAAGTTTTACATAGAAATAATATAAGCCCTCGGTCATATCCGTTAAAACCCTAGCAAAACAAAACAAAACAAAGAACCCAATTTCAAGCCAGGTGAAAGAAATAATGTGAGGGGTTGTGAAGAAAAGAAGGCCATAACAAAGAAAATTTTGAAGGAACCTCAATTAGTACATTAGGGTTTATCGAGGGTTTGAGATTTCATGAGGTTGGAAAAAGATGAGCAGAAGCTTGGGGATTCTAATGAAGCTACTGCACAAAGTAGCAGGTCACGTTGCGATGGTGGAACTAAAGAGTGGTGAGCTTTACAGAGGCAACATGATTGAATGCGAAGATAACTAGAATTGCCAGCTTGAGGGTATTACTTACACTGCCAAGGTATGTATGCAGATGTATGCACATTCATTACTTCTTTTTTCTTGTTCCTTATTCTTTGCCTTAAATGAATTTGTTTTGCCCATTTGCCTTTTCTTTTACCCATTAGTAATATTTATACTACGAGTGGTTGTCAAATGTAAGATTTGGTCAAGTGGTTGAAGTCTAGGCGAGCAAACTTTTGAGAACAACTTTGTATTTTTTTCATAGGAATAATATCTTCACCCTTCTACTTAGATGCCATCACCCAATGATTTGTACATTTAAGCATGTAACATGGGGACTTGGACACTGGTCGCTGTTATGAAAAGCCCCACTGATTTGCACTTCACAGCCCCACTGATTTGCACTTCAGCTCATGCTGTTGTCAAACAATGACAGCCCTATTAGAAGCTTTCTTTTGGCTTATATAATTAGTTATTTGTTTATTTATTTTGGATTTCATTTGAAAATGTAGTGTATATTATCAGAGATAGTGTCACCTCTTGCCGTGATATAGTCACTTCATGTTCTGGATATTCTTTGCACATTTTTCATAGATAATGCAAGGTTTATTATTGATTCTTCCATCTGTTAGACATAAAACAAAATTGTGATTTAGTGCTTTCTCTAGTGTTCTTTTCCATGGAAATTATGTTGTGGCTTTTAAGTCGTAGGCCAAGTTGGGTGTTCCCACTAGGTGGTAAATTAATTGGTGGGTTAGTCCTCCCATCAAGGACATCATCTGTATTTCTACTGTATGGCAATAAATTTGACCATTATTTCTAGGGCAATTGGTTGGTTGTACAACTTACTCCTTCCTACCAATCTATGTATCTATATAAGATAATACACACATTAAAATTTCTTGTTATACCATATCATGGTATGATAGTGTAGTGACCCAAGAAGTCTTTCTGTATCATTGTTTTTGCCATCTTTTCTAAAATTTGGAAAGGATATCACGTGACAAGATAGGCCCACAAGTATAAGCAAAACAAAACAATAAACCCAATTTCAACCCAGGCGAAAGAAATAACATGAGGGATTGTGAAGAAAAGAAGGCCATAAGTAAGAAAATTTTGAAGGAACCTCAATTAGTATATTAGGGTTTATTGAGGGTTTTCAAAACTTAACAAACCTACATTAGATAGATCTATCTAGTTCATAATTTACATGTTCAAAGTTGATATGCTTATGAGTTCTCTTCTAAGAGTTCTTTTGTATTTTGGATTTTAACAGGATTGTTATTTTAATTGAAGTTTAGGTAGATCTTTAATGGTATTTATATGCTCTAGTTTTTTTAAGTATGTACAAATTTCTTTAATATTTCATTACATTTCATTTATTACTCAAAATATTTAAGCATTGAGATATCTTCATTTGCTATGTACTATTTCAAAATATTTATATGTACTACTTCATTTGCTTAGATATCTTCCTATATTCATTTTCTATTTCCCAACTTAATCTTATTTTAGATTAGGAATATAGCCTAATTAGGACACATTTACAAATTTAGATAAAAGGAAAAATAACACTAACTTATTGGGTAGAGTAGTTACTTATGTTTGCTTTAACTACATAAAACTCTTTTTCTATTAGATTTATAGTGGAACATTAGGGTAGGTAATTGAAAATAATTTGCCACATAAAAATAAGTATTTTACCTTTTCCCATTCACACAAACATTATGCATCATTTATAGATTTATTTTTTCATGTGAAATATTGTGAACTTAATCTTCTATTATATGGGACAATGTGATTACCTTGATACCTATTCAACCATTGAAAACATTATGTCATTTACTAGGGAGGATCCTACATTGTTTCATATCATACCAACATCAAGTAGATTAAACATGGCACTTGGTTATCCTTGGATTGAATAATACCAAGCAATTATATCTATATTACATTAATGCATTAAATTTATTCATAAAGGGGAAAGTAATTAAATTTCTTTACAAAATAAACAATGGACATCCAAATGTCCAAATAATTAATATAAAGCATGTAACTCATAATATAAATTTTGAAATGTAAATATAAAGCATGTGACTCATAATAAGAACATCTCTAAGATATAAAACACAAGTGTATATAATGTCCAAATATAAAACATGTCTCATAATAACAACGTCTAGATATAAAAGTTTATGTGACTCATAAAAATGTCTAGATAAAATATAATAACATGTAACTCATAATGTCCAAATGTACAAATATAAAACATCTGAATTATAATAACAACTCATAAATGTCTCTCTCTACGAGTAGATTGAGTCTCACTCTATCTCGAGATATGTCATGATCCCTAATTGGAACCCTCGACTAATCTGTGACCCGAGCACTGTGTTGAGTTGTGGGTCAAGGTCTACACATGAAACACCATAAATTTTTCAAATTCTATATATATACACACAAATATAATTTGTTTTGATTTTAAATAAATAAATAATACTTGACAAATCTAAATTACCTAACATACACGGTCTGCATCATGTAGAGGAATCTCAATAAAAGCATGCCCTGATCCTACAACCTATATATGACATGTGTTTATAGAATATATAAGCATATGTGTATTTAGTTAGAAAACTTGTACACTTGATGTCTCTATGTAGAAAGTTAACTTGATATATGTGTACACTTAAATCAAACTTATATGTACATGTGATATATAGACCTAGTTTTTAAATACCTCATGATGATGACTAGGATCTCTAGTATGATGCAAATCTCTAAATCCAGATTGTAAAATAGTAGCTTGTGTCTAATACACATGTACATTTAAGGTTGCAATCAAGAGTCAGAGCTTCAATGTATGTGATTTAATTTAAAATTGAACTTATAATTTTTAAATATATAATTTATGAATTTAGATTATTATTGTTAAATAAATTGTACCTCAACTACACCAGCAAAGGCCCTCCCAATCCCACTGAGGTTAGAGTCATGGAGAGACAATGATACACGTGTAGATGGTACAGTCTCAGTGTTGAAAAGAAGCTTGCTATACTCACTTCCCATAACATCATGTGCAGTAACCTCAACCTCAGGACCAACTGGAACATGTGGAGGGGTAGACCCTGTAGGACCAACTAGAACATCCTGATGTCCCCCCAAACCCTGTGAACTTGATTCCCCATGGCTCCTCTGTCTACCAAAATATTTCTTGAGATGTGAGGATATAGCATCAAGTGGGATCCCAAACTCATCACTGATGAACTGGTATGAATCTTATAAATCACTGGCTAGGCATCTAGTCATATTCCACAAAGCACTCTATCCACTAATCTGTGCCACATCATGTGGCGATGGTATATCAACATGAATGTAATGATCTGAAGCTGCTGGTCGATGTGGCCTCAGTGGATGGAATGTCAATCCTCAGGTGTAACAAATAGCTGCCAGCACAATCGGATGACAAACAAGCAACCTTAGTGGTAATAGTCATCATACTCTCAAAAATCATGCATCTCGAGGGGGTCAATGCTGGTTGGGTGGTATTTTCAAGTTGTACACATTTTGGAAGAACCAAAAGGAGTGGGCCAAGGACCCCTTGTTTTGAAGATGTGGCGTATCTGGTCTTCTACACACAAGTCTCTCTGCAAACCTTCCTTTCCCCTGACTAGCATGTTTATGGAAATATGTATAATCGACAGATAAATTTAAATTAAACTTTGTATATAATTGTTTACAAAAATATAATGGCAACTCATCATTGTTTGGCCATTTGTGATGAGCTGCCAAAAACCTAGGATAGATGAAGGGACCAACAACTACATCTACACACTTGGTGGGAGAATAGCCTCTCACTCTCTCTTTTCCCCTATAAGAAGGGAACATGCTAAGAACATTATCTACAAAAATTAGCCTAGAAATAGATAGCCATTTCTCCTGGCCGATAACACTCTAAGAAAGTGATGCATAGAACTTGTCAACACTAATCTCATCATAGGGATTGTATGATCAAACAACTTTGATCATATGTGTTATCTCATCTCTAATCCTAACTAGCTTGTCTCTATTTGATAGGTTTGGTGTATTGTGTATTGTACTGTTCAGTTCATCCAATGCGTTTTCAAACCTCTGAATGGTCTCAGTATAGAAGGTAGAATTATCACAATTGTCAGGTTGACTTGACTGATGTGACTGATATGAAGATTGTCATCCATGTTTCTAAATTTATTTGCAGCATGATAATTCAATTTTCTGTCAAACATATTGTAGTCATGATGGAAATAAACTTGCATATAAATTTTCCAACTACTACATATATCTTTAAAAAATCCATGATATAAATGCACACGTGCTTCTCAAATAAACCTACACCTTACATGCTTGCAAATACATAAATAATAGGTCTATCAACCAAATCTGAACCAACCATAAAACATAGAACTAGGAATGCATAGAAACTCCAAATTTGAAGTCACATGTAGTATGTAGCATGTTGACATGACAACCATAGGAATTTTTATAAATTAGATTTTATCATAATTCAAAGCCATTGGAGTAGAGAGAAAAGCAACTTTCCTTTTGAGTCACATCAATGTCCTCCAACCCAAAGGATTCAAGATAATGAAGTTACTGTCAAAGAGAATGCATCAATTCATCATAATATAGTTTTTATTGCCCATCATGTTGAAGTAACAAAAATTATAGTTGGACAAAAGAAACAGAAAAGTCGTCTATCTTGGAGCAGTATATGGTACATGAGAAATTTTAGCGACAACATCACAACTTCAGTTTGTAAAATTAAGAAAACTCATAGAAATGGTATATTAGCTCTCTACCAATGAAGAATCATATGTTCAAGTTAAGTTTTCTCAAGAAATTTTACAAACTATGCAAGTTGAGGGAAGTCAAATCGAATCAATCATAGATTGTTGTAATTAGATTAGAGTTTAAATGCCCTCATTCTGCTGTAAAAATAGATTCTATTTTGAATCCTAAAAATAATATCTTAGTTTTTTAGGTACATTTTCATTTCTAGAACTGTAAGTTTCAAAATTTTGGAATCTAATTTGGCTCATAATAATCATGCTTTTGACAAATTGACACATAAACCCAACAATGCACCCAGTTTTGGCACCACCTAACTCACAGCTACCATTTGAGTTGGAAATCGATGCAAGAGATTATGCTATGGGGATTGTTCTATTGCAAGGAGCTTAGTTGGATTGCTATCATTTTGAACCTTTTCCATGGAGCAGATTTGATGTATCTTACATATAATAAAGAATTGCACACACTAGTTCAAGCAATTTATATAGAATCACTATATGATGGGTACATAAACCTTTGTTCACATAGATCACCAAACTCTTCAATACTTCCAAACACAATCAAATATGTAGCAAGAAAGTTATTACAAATGGATAGTTTTTAAGGAAAATTCTATTTTACTAACAATGAGGTTGATATGTTGTCTAGATCATCTTTTGATTTCAGCTTTGGGAATAATAACTTATCTTGAACTATTGTCCATGAAGCATATGACGAGGAGTATGCACAAGTTGAATATTTTTAAGAGATACATAAGCTCTTGCAAGGGGGAAAGCTATAAATTTTTACAAAAAAGACATCTCAAAGATGAGGTACCCTATAGTAGTTGCAGTCATAAGAAGGTATATTTCCAATTTCAGAAAAAAGCATTCGACAATCTAGAAAGGATAGACTCTATTTAACATTATAGAGTATTATATATGTATATATATCTAGTATATGTTGTTTCCTTCTTTAACCATGTTATTCCTTAGCATTTGATGGGAAAATTTGAATGGATAACCTTACAAGGGATAAAAGTACATGTCCTACATTACTGTAGCACTTGATTTAACCTGTTTTATGTGTGAACTGACTCCCATCCAGCAACCATCAACCACTTGCTACTTCTGATCACCACAACCTTTCTAATAAATTATGCACAAATTCTTTCTTGAATGGTTTCAAATTGTGATTAATTTTCCATCACCACAACCCTTATAAAAACTTATTCACAAAATTCAATAAAGAAAAATTTATGCACAAATTCTCTCTGGAATGATTTTAAATTTTGATATATTTTTTTAGCTTATATTGTGTGGATGATATTTGATGTTCCTTGTAGTTTCCTATTGCATCATGGTATAGGGTAGGTGTGGCTCTTTTAACTCCCTCATATCCATTTAGATTCAAAGATGTATTGATGTATATGAGGGAGGATGCTGGCAAAGGTTGTGGAATTTGGTTTTACACCAGCCAATTGCATTTGCTTTAAAATTTCTAAAGACTTTTCAACAAATCCATTTTGTGCATATCTTACAATCAATGCAATCCATGAGACCACATTTTGTGCATATCTTGTGGGTTTTTTTCAGATGTATCAGTTGCAAGAGCCTTGGTAGACCTGTGTAAAAAATGTGAAAGCATAGACATGATGCCTAAACTCTTTTGTGCATATCTTGCAGTTCTTTGAGGTATTTTTTCAAACAGTTCACGTGCCTTCTCTACGCTTCCACATTTTTCATACATGTCTAGCAGGGTTTATGTAACATCAAATTTTGTACGCATTCACAAATTTTAAACAAATTTTGTACCCATTAACAAATTTTAAACAAACCTTACCCATTTTGCACATTGAAATCAAAGACATACAAACCCATTTTACTTGCATAATATCATATAAGGTGCAGGGTTATTTCAAACACTTCTATACATTGTACCATACAAAATGTTTGACAAAAAATGCCAAGGTGAAGATGGCATACCTGGTTCAAGGTGACAAGACTTTTGCAAAAGGTGGCGGGGACGCCCTTCGCAGGAAAAACATTCAAACCCTACCACTGTCACTGTCAGAAAATGACCACCATAAAATGTGGCAATTTCTTTTTTTTTGTTTTTAACTACATGATTTTGGGAGAAACCATCTCACCTCCATATTGACTCACCTGAAAATAGCTTGCCACATATGCACCACGCAACGGCCACGTGTTTTCAGGTGAAATTGGCTTGGGCGAGTCAAACTGGCGCGAAAACAACTCGCTCTGAACTATTTTGTTGGCTCAAAGTGTGACACACCTTTGTGCTTTTACCCAACTATTTTGTCAATTTCTCCCTCAAATAATAAACCTCTTGTTATTGAGGACGCAAGTAAGATGACAAGAAGCCTAATTGTGCATAGGCTAGAGCACACTATTCCTATTGAAGCTACTAGTATGACTACACATTCTACTATGTTTACAAAGGTTTCGTTCAGAAAGATGCATGCAAAATTAGATAGATTGAACAAGTAGAGCTTGTAGACACCAAAAATTGGCCCATTTCATTATTTATGCATTAAAATCATATCATATCACACACGTCATTTCTATCTGACATACTCATAATTAATTAAATCATTTTTCTTCTTAATTAATTAAATAATTTTTATGTATTTAATTAATTTTCATTATTCTTATTCTTTCTGTTTATGATTAAATAATTTTTAATTATTTAATCATTCCATTATTCCTCTATTAATTAAATAAATTGTCTTTATTTAATTAATTATTTTTATTCCTCTATTTTTCATCTATGATTAAATAATTTTAATTATTTAACTATTCCCACTTTCTCTCCATCAATAAATAAATAAAATTAAAATATTTTATTTATTTTCCGCTTGCACATGAATTAAATAAATTGTATTTATTTAATTCATTTATTCCCTCCACTCTTATCCCACTCCTCCATTTTCTCATATAAATGTGCAAGTGTTCTTTTTTGCGCCTAAAAATAGGGAAAATTCAAATGTGTGAGAAAAAGTAAAAAAGAATTCAAAAATCAATCTATAACTCATCCAACTCTCAAAATAGTTAAAAAACATGCTATTTTGAGAGAAGAATTTTATCCTCTTCAAATCCCACTTAGCATTTTTCAAAAATAACCCTTTTTAGGGGACACATGGTGCATGCACATTCATCATCTCCTCTTGATCATTCTCAACCATTGATCTTTCCTTTCATCCTCCACTGTTGATCATATTTCATCTAAGTCTATAAGTACTCTCATCTTCTCTCATTTTCACATCCTCAATCATATAGCATCCATATTATCTTCATTTGCATAGCATCTTGAGCATCCATGATAGCCTTCTATAGTGTAGTTGCATACTTCGAAGATCAATCTGCAAAAACACCAAGAAATCGCATAAACTAGGTAATATTATTGCATTTTGTTTTGTTTGTTTGTATTTAGTTTAGATTTCATGAAGGTAGTGTAGGTTTATTGTTTTAATTTGATTTAAACAATGGAATTTTCCTACATACACATTTTGGCACGCCCGGTGGGACCACTAGCTTGATTAGTTTTAGTTTTTCGTTGCTAAAATTGTGTTTTTTAAGAAGTTGTGGATACAGGTGTGCTTCTAGTTAATTGCATGTCATAGTTATAGAGTTGTACGTCACCTTTGGTACTTCTATGTCACCTCTGGTATCATAGAAAATTGCAGTTGGTGGATTTTTGAACGCATTTACAACACAGTGCATTGCCTATGGCTTATCAGATCGCCTTTGTAAAGTTTTGAGTAGTTTTAAGTTGCAGGCGTACAACAGTAAGTCACAGTTGCAAAGGGCTATGTCACCTGTGGTAACTCTCTAATCGCATTTGGATATTTTCATACGCCTCTAGTATTGCATATTCAAATTTAGGGTTCTTGGAAACTAATGATTGTTTATGCAGTTTGTCTTATCGATTGTCGAAGAATGGAGGTTTCAAACTACTAATGTATTGTCTGCAGGAACGATCGGTCAAAGAAAACACATTTTTTTGCACTAAATTAGGCACATTTCAATTTGGTGTTTAAAATGAATCCTTTATTCTCTATGTTTGTTTCTTTTCCACTATTTGCCTATTGAGATTGTGTGTAACCCAATTTAACAACATTAGTATCCTCTCCCCCTGCCTATCCAATAGATCTAGGGTGTAAGAGAAATCATTGTTATCTCTAGAGGGTCTGCCTTCTCATTGTGAGAAGGGGTGTGACCCAAGCGAAAACAGGCTAAACCCAAGCCCTTCCAAGCTGCTATAAAAATAATCTGTTTGTGATGAAAGGCACAAACAATAGGTGCAGTTATGTCATACCGATGAATGTTTCCCCTAAAACCCTATAGAGCGTAACCTCTACATGCTAGGAAGCCTCCTTATCAGAGTGAATCACCACATGTATAGCCACCTAAATAGAAGCCCTTACTACAAATCGTGTTTAGCAAAGAGAGCAAAGAGAGAAAAGTATCTTAACATCTATGTGTCTTGAGGACTTGGAACTTGGTGTGCCTAAGAAGTGAGTGCACTATAAGGGGGAACCTGTGCCACCAAGTTTCTGGAGCTATCCAATTTGAATAAGTATAGTTGGAGAAATCCAAGTGGGAACCTAACAGATATATTCGTGGCTAACCTAGGTTGTAAATGTTTGAGAATGGACTAAGCATGAGTGTCTTCTATCTTGCTTCTCTTGTCAATTAATCAAAAAACTGCCAAAAACACAACTTTTTCCACAGAAAGTTACTTTTGGACCATGTCAAGTCGCAGTTGAACTATAGTAAGTCACCTTTGAGAAAACTTGAATTATCTTTGATCAATGTCTTTTTAACCTATCCTATCACAAAAAGTCACCTTTGAACCATGTCAATTCGCAATTGAACCATAGTGAATCGCCTTTGAACAATAGTGGGTCGCCTTTGGTCAATGTCCTATTACTTCAAACTATCACATAGAAAATTGCTTTTGAGCTATCATAAATCACCTTTGAGTTATCATAGATCACCTTTGAGCATCAGTGAATCACCTCTGGTAATTTGCAGTCTGTTATCTAGTTTGTTATCTTTTCCATCAATCTGAGCATCAAATCTAAGTATCTGCAATCAATCTATTAGCCTGGTCAGCTGTTCTTCAGCAATCTTATCATCCAAGATCATCATTTAAACCATTTGTCTTATTCATCATCTCTAAGGTTCTCAATCCCTAAATCATCCTATCAATCTATCAATCCATCAGCTGATGAAACCCAATCTCTTTAATCTAACTAAAGCCAATATCAATCAATCAAACATCTTTCAATCATATCATCTCGATCCAATGTCGGTGACTAGAAATCAATACAAGAAAGCCATGGAATCCAATCTTAGAGAATTTGAGTCCACTCCTCTCAAAGATGCCTCTCAATTTACAATAGGAATGGACCCTCATGTGTTTCTATCTAAAGGTTATACCCTTGTCTCATCTTCATCAAACCCGGTACAACAACATCATTTTGAGCCCTCATATTCTGTGTTGATGCAACAATCTCCATATGACCACAGTGATTTATCAGATGATCAAGAGGATCTTCAAGATCCCAAAGCCTTGTGACATGCCAATAAAATCATAAAAGCCAACCAAGAACAAATTATCCTACAATTAATCCAAGCTGGAGTCAAACTACCAAGTGACTTTGATATGTCCACAATTTGTAAAGAAGAACCTACTAGTGTTGCTATTGAAAACCATGTGGCTATTGAGAGTATGTCCACTAAGTCCACCATACCTTCGACACCATCTATGCCTAACCAAAACACTCATACACCTCAAACATTAGCTACACCCATGAGACCAAATCAACTTAATGTCACTACATCTATAGAACCTTTACTCATACTATCTTATGTTCTTAATCCAGGGATCTCTAGCCTGAATGTGCCTCCTTTTCATGTGTTGGCTTCCATTGTCTCTGCCTCCATGAATACCATACCCACACAAGTTACCCAAGCATTTCTAATTTCCAATCCTACTGTGTCACATGTTGGCTCATCATCCACTCAATAAATTCAAACATCCCATATTGCATCCAATCATGCCATAACTCTCATTGATAAACCTATGGCATCAAATACTCATTCCAACACATCATACATTTATCAACTTCTCCCTCTTGGATCACAACCCTCTAACACTCAGATGTCTCATGTGACTCCACCAACCGTCTCCCAACCTCCATTAATTTCTACTCAAACCATATCCTATGCCATTCCTCTGTATGGCTCACATGCAACACAGACACATAATATCAATCCTTCACCAGGATCATATGTACCTCTGCCACTCGATACCCAACCTTAGAAAACTTTCAACCTAGGGTAGCACATTATTAGCCAAGTTCAAGTCACACCTATTTCACCATATGATCTGTCACAGCAACATCCTTCTAGTCAACATTTGATATATCAAATCCCATCGCCTAGTCATCAAAATCTCGTACAATAGCAACAAGGACCTACATCTAATATGTTACACAAGTGGTCAACCTTTCACTCCCCATGACCAAACAAAGAGAAACCAACTACAAAGACAAATTTACTCCCTTGGGAGAACCAATTGAGGTCATTCTTAGAAAACTAGTGCAATCAGGAAATATTGCCTTGCCTAAAGCCAAACCAAACAATGAGCCACAATTTAAACCCAATTGGTACAAGGATGATGAATACTATGAGTAGCATAGGGTCAAGGGGCATAGCACTTCTATCTATATGAAATTGAAACACATAATTCAAAACCACATTGATCAAGGGCTTATTAGGGTCACATCAATGCAACTGATGAACAATTATGACCTTGATGCCTATAAAAATCCCCTCCCTTCACATGATAAAGCAAGTGCTTCCAACATGGGAAAGAATGTCAACTACACCTATGAGTCTACTATGTGTTTTATTGAGAAATAACGAATCACCACCATCACTATTCGAGGGAAACCTCTTGATTGCGTTGTCACTACCCATTGAAATTGTTTCACTATTCAAGGAGCTCCACCATCTGCCACTCGTGGAATCCCACCTTCGATCATTTGACTAGATTCTAAGTACAACGTTATTGAACACCTTGGCAAAACCCTTGCTCACATATCCATACTTGAGCTATTGCATATATCTCCCGCACATAGAGCTATTCTAGATAAACCCTTAAGAGAATCATTCGTACCAAATGATATCGATACTACACAGTTCCAAGCTATGATGACAAGCATCTCATCCCCCCATCATTTAACTTTTTGTAATCAAGATCTTGTATCCTCTGACCCATCTCATCATGATGCCCTCAATATAGAGGTATTCATTGACTGACATTTTATTAAGTAGGTACTAGTGGACGGTAGAGTTGGTCTCAATAGTTGTTCTCTAAAGTTAATAAAGCAATTAAGCTACTTTGAGGACCATATTGATATGACCAAAAGAATAACCATCAAGGCCTATGATGATGGAGAGCGGGATTTAGAATGTATTATTACTCTGCCTATAAGGGTTGGTCCTATTACCACTGAACAAAATGGCACATCCTAGATGTTGATCTTCCCTACACCATTATCCTTGGTTGTCCTTGGATCCATTCCTTAAAAGCAGTACTATCCATGTATCACCAATGTCTAAAGTTCCCATATGAGGGTGTGGAAATCACCATCTCCACCAATCCCAAACCCTTTGAATACTACCATGCATTCCAAGCTAGTTATCAAAACCCTAACCATGTCCCTATCAATGCTGAAGCCTATCCATCCACTTCATATGGTGATCCAGATGATCTTAACAAGCGCTCCACAAATAAATCCACCCCTAACATCCAAATCAAATATGAAGAAAAGGGACTTGCTGAGTATAGCCTAAAAGAATCTTGCTGTGTGGGCGCCATGCCCTTGTCACCCAAATCATATGGTAAGCTAGTTGTTTCAAAAGCTTCTTCCTCCAAAGCAACTGTCACCATGTCTCCAATAGTATTTGTGCAATCAAGATTACTCGATGATGAGGATGTCTCTGATGACATTTCTTCATGGATTTTCTATGATGAAAGTGATCAAGTATCCTTAGAAGTAGAGCAATATAATAATGGGTTCAGAATCATCAAAAATATGGGCTACAAAGCAAAAGGGGGACTACGTCTACAGGAAGAAGGCCTCTTAGAGATAATCATTGTGTCAAAGAAGTATAATCGATAGGGTCTAGGGTACCAGAAGTAGGGTCCGCCTTCCTCAGATATCTAGTTCATCCTTGACGAAGTCACTGAGGCCTTTCCTATAGAAAGGGCCCCTAATCTAGATACCATCGAAGACTTTGCCTTTCATATCACTGAGCTCTTCTAAGAAACCTCTATTTTCATGATATCCTCTACTTCCCACAACCTTCTGCTTATCTATCCCAACCTAATTGACTAGGAACAATAGGGGGCACCTCCCCTCGATACATTTAAAAATGACGAGGCTATTGCTAAATTCATGGGAACAAGGAAAGGCTTCCCTCTTGGAGACCATAAGTAGGATTTGCAATGGATCTTCCATTATTGGCATACTTTGGTGGAAGTGTCAGATCTTCTAGTCGCAAAAGTGAAATTAAGAAAATAAAAAATGAAAGGTCATTAGGTGGAAACCACAAGGCACCTCTTGACAAAGAAAAAGTAAAAATAAAAGATGTATCCAAGGGTGAAAACCTCTCTGAGGCACCCAAGGATGGAGGATCCAACCTTCTTGTAACTTCTACATATCAAGAAAGATCACCCTTATTGATCGAGAAATCTCAAGAAATCAATTTAGGCACTGCACAAGCTCCTAAAATCACATTCCTAGAAGCTTCTTTATCAGATATAGGAAAAGTCAGCTTTACTAAATTCTTCATAAAAAGAGATATCAACTTTCCCTACACCTATTCAAATATGCTGGGCTTAGACCCCTCCTTGGTAGTACATCATTTGGCTATCTCTCCGAATGCCAAACCAGTTCGACAAAAGATAAGAAAAATGCATCCACAAATAGCATTGTCAGTCAAAGCAGAATTCCAAAAACTTCTGGATGTAGGGTTTATTAAGACCATTGATTATCCTGAGTGGGTATGTAATCTAGTACCCATTGCCAAACCTGATAGAAGAGTTTGTTGCCAAACATTGACATAATTGTAGACCTCACTGCAAGACATGAGATCCTTTCATTAATGGACGGATTCTCTGGATACAATTAGATCAGGATCGTAAAGGAAGATCAGTATAAAACTTCATTCATCTACCCATGGGGAACATATTGTTGGGTCATCATGCCTTTTAAACTTTAAAACACCAGAGTAACTTATCAACAGGCTATGACTCTTATTTTTCATGATCTTTTCTGCAAAATAATGGAAGAGTATGTCGATGACATCTTGGAAAAGTCCAAAACAAGAGAAGACCATCTCCAAGTCTTAGAACAAATCTTCGACAGGATTGAGAAGTACAAAGTCAAACTGAATCCAAAATAGTGTGTCTTCGGTGTAACTTATCGGAAGCTGCTAGGATACATAGTCTCCAGAAGAGGCACTGAAGTGGATCCTAATAAAGTGAAAGCCATAGTCAACATGCCTCCTCCATCTAATTTGAAACAACTGTGTGGTCTCCAAGATCGGTTACAATCCATTTGTCGATTCATAGTGCAGCTAGCAGACAAATGCCATCCTTTTCAACATTTGCTTGGGAAGGGGGAAACCTATAAGTGGGATGACAAATGTCAACAAGGCTTTGTTCAAATAAAAGAATATCTTCCAACTACTCCTATGCTTGTACCTCCTATTTGAGATCGACCTTTGCTTCTATATACTTCATCAAGCACTTGGTGCTCTCCTAGCTCAACATGATGATATGGGAAAAGAATAAACCATTTACTATATCAGCAAGACTCTTGTAGGTTATAAGCTCAACTACACAAGAGTGGAAAAAGCATGTTTGGCAGTGGTGTTTTCTTCTCAAAAGTTGTGACACTACATGTTGAATCAGACAACAAAGCTCATCTCCAAATTTGATCCATTGAAATATCTTCTTGCTAAAGTAGTCCTCACTGATAGGGTAACAAAATGGGTGATGATCCTTACTGAATTTGATATTGAATATGTCAACCAAAGCTATTAAAGGACAAGTCATTGCAGATCAACTTGCTGAAACTCCAATGACTGGCATCCATCCTTTTGATCTTGAGATTCCTAATGAAGAACTTTTCAATGTGACTCCTTCTAAAACCTGGCAACTATACTTTGCTAGCTCTTACACACAACATGGATCTGGGATGGGTATCCTATTCATCACCCCCTAGGGTGATTGTATTCCAAAGTCCTACCATATTGCCTTTCCTTGCATAAATAACATAGCAGAATATAAGGCTCTGATCATTGGGTTGCACATGGTTGTCCAATGGGACATCAAAAAGATACAAGTATTCAGAGACTCGCTATTTTTAATTAATCAAGTTCAAGAAGAGTACTGAACAAAAGATAAAAAGCTTCTTCCATAGAAACTGATGGTTGATGACTTTAAGAAATACTTCTCTCAAATCACATTTGAGAAAATTGCAAGAATCAACAACAAAGCAGCCGACGCCATGCCAACCATTGGTTCTCTCCTAGACATGCCTGCTAACGCACAATAGTATGAATTCTTAGTGGAACAACTTTTAATTCTAACATTTGAAGTACCTCAATCAGAACTCATCTGTGAGTTTCATTACCCCACATCTCCTTGGTACAAAGATATCTATGAATACCTTGTTAATGGTACATTCCCTTTCCAATTTTCTAACTCCCAACATAAAACTTTCATCCTCCGCACCTCTCGCTACACTACCTTTAGAAAAACCCTTTACTGCAAGAGTCTCAATGGTATCTTACTTAAGTGTCTCAACTCAGAAGAGGCCAACATGACATGAGGATGTCTCTGGATCGTATTCTGTCAGACCTAATCTTGTCAAGAAGCTTCTTAAAGCTAGCTATTATTTACCTGCTATGGAGCAGGACATTCAACAATTCTCACAAAGATGCATGTAATATCAGATACATGGAGACTTGATAC
Source organism: Cunninghamia lanceolata (assembly GCA_027924645.1). Lineage (NCBI taxonomy): Eukaryota > Viridiplantae > Streptophyta > Pinopsida > Cupressales > Cupressaceae > Cunninghamia > Cunninghamia lanceolata. The sequence continues at coordinate 28,719,633 of BSBN01000809.1, read as the reverse complement.
ACACCCTAGCACATGAACTACAATTTCTCATAGCTCTTTGGCCATTTTCACAATGGGGACTCGACTTCATAGGAAAAATCCACCCATCCTCTTCAAAGGGCCATAAGTTCATAATCACTGCTATAGAGTATTTCACCAAATGGGTGGAAGCAATCCTGATGACATACATCACTAGGAAGCAGATCTCCAACTTTATATTGCATTATATCATTTGTCAATATGGTATCCCTCAGACCATTGTAACTGATAATGGGCATCCCTTCAAAAATTAGGAAGTCCATGATTTGTGTCAAAGGTTTCATATCCAGCATAGATTTAATTGAATCAAGAAAAAGGTCAATGATGCTAGTCATGATTGGCACCTTTAATTGAATCCTGCCTTATTTCACCATTTTCATAAACCATCCATCCATCCATAATTAGCCTACTTGTATCATGGATTGGAACTTGTCAAAGTGGACATATCATTTGCATATATCACCTAGCTTCAACTGAGTCATTCTTTGCCATCATATCCCATGAGAAACTTTCCATCTGCCTATCTGCAATAAATTCTTCCCACATTGGGGGCACTTGCTTGTGCTTCGATGTCAGATGGACACTTCAAGGCATCATGGTCAATCATGTAAAAAGTCCTAAAAAAATCGATAAAAATTAGAAAAATTCTTGAAAAAATCCATAAAAGTTAGATAAAATCCTAAAAAAATACCAAAAAAATTATAAAATGTCCTTAAAAAACTAAATATATATACAAAAACATCAAATAGCCAATAAAAAATCCAAGCAATAAAATCAAACCATCAAATCACTTCTTCTAATCAATCACATTCATTCATATCAATCTGATCCAATCCAATCATCACTGCATCAAATCACATCAATCTTGTTCATCAATAATCAATGACCTCCATCTTTCATCATCCATAAAACAAGAACTACATATCATCTTCATCGTAAAATGCCTTGATCCCATTGATATAGTGTATGTACATAGTTTGGTGTATGAAGGAAATATCTAGATTCAGGCACAAGACGATACGACTCCTTTTTCTTCCATCTTTACTCTACTCATCTTTTCTCACCATTCATCTCATCTTCTTATATCATTCATCTCTCACATCATCAATAAAAACCTAGAACTACATATTCATCATGTCTCATCATCATCGTGTGGTGCATTGATCCCGTGGATACGGGTATGTAGGCAGTCTAGAATAAGAAGGAAGTATCTAGTACGCAAGCACCAATGATTCATTCTTCCATCCCCCTCTCATCTTCTCTATCTTCCACCTTCTTCTCTTTGAATAACTCAAGCAAAAAGAAATTGTGCATCTTTCGATAGCTCGAGTTCTTGTTCAAATCAGAGGTAAACAAAGTAATTTGTCCACGTCTTAAGCCAATATTTTCTATGTCAATCTAAAAACACATTTAACCTTCAAACATTATGTATCTTTCCTAACAACAAGGCCAACACTTACATCAATCACGGAGCAAACATGGGAAATAATGCATAAGCTAGTGTCATAACATAGAGGTACTCATCCAAGTCATAGGTTGGGTACTACTCAGGCCTACTAAGGTGCTAGATACTAGAGTGTAAATCAGATGGAGTGTCATCATGTGTACTTGAAGGGATGGTACCACATAGAACCAACTACACCTCTCATACAGACAAGGAGACTCAATCATGCCCGAATCAATGCCCCGTAGATGGATACTCGACGCCCCGTAGATGGATTACTCGATGCCCCGCAGATGGATAGGCCTTCTCATTGCATCCTTACCCTTTACAAGCGCTCAAGGCAATGCACAAGGACAAATTATCTTATTAGTGTTTTTACCCCAATGTTTTTATCTAGTTATCACTTATTACTATAACTCTACTACTAGTTCCCCTGACAGACACTTGCAGGCCCTATGCTCGTAGAGAGCCACTCCAAACGACCACTCTGATGCCTTTAGATCAGTTGTGTAATAACTCTAGTGACCCCAATTTGGTCACGATTCACAAAGAAGTGCATGGACATAAGAAAAAGCATGGAAAATGGTATTGCAATGCTACTCACAGCCTAAAATTACATATTGTCAACCATATTTTACATAACAAAATAAAATGTTAAAAAGACTTACAAAATGGAAATCTTAATTTTCCCTTGTACATTATTTCCCTTAGATCCCTGTATGCGGGCAAATTTTCCTAATGGAAATTGTGTGAATAAAATTTCAATGCACAAACACAGATCACTACAACTACAGTATTTTAGTGCCATAATATTCTTAACTCAAGTGACAGTTTCCACAACGCTGGTGATTCAGCAGAAAATGACCATAATAATCAAAATAGAGGCCGCTAAGTTTTTGTTTAAGAAGAGTTGCAATGATAATCTCATGAGAGAGTCAATGTATAACATAAGGGTTCCATGAGACTGAGATCTCTTCAATCTCTAACATACATCCCAATTTTTATTTTTGTATGTCTACACTTATTATATTTACTATAACAAAATTGACCCTCTCCTATTTTTATCTTTTTACCAACAATTATAAATCCGAGACCCCTGTTTTTCTCTTTTTACCAACAATTATAAATCAGAGACCATATGACCTTTCTTTGAAAACCAATTTATCAACAAATAAGGACATTGTTTTGGGTATGTTGGTCACACTCCCCTCTCTCTCTCACTTCCAAACTTGCAATTTGATGTGTTTGCCTAGTAATGTCGTCCCTATTTTCTATCCTCCCCAAATCGTGGTTTCTGCAAAAAAGCTAGTCCTTTTCTTTAAGTGATCCCCTCCTCCTTAATACCTATCTCTTCTTTTCATCTACGCAGAAGATATTTCTTCCAACATTGACTTTCTCTACTCCCATACCTACGTTGCCCTCATAGAGATTTCGCTGCATTTATTGTTTTCCAACCTCCCCAAAAAGCCATCGCATATGGCATGGGAACAAAATTGAAATGAAATATCATAAAAAAATCTGACTTTCATAAAGCCCCCACATCCCACCAAAATGGGCGACCCCTAGGAAAAGTGTGTAACATCAAATGGTTGTGTTTGCATGAATAGGTTGCCACTAGCAAAAAGGTGAAAGACTCCTTATTAACTTCAATCTCCCAAATAAGATTTAATTACGATAATAAGAGCTCACAAAAGGAAGAATAAAATCATTTAAAATGACATACAAGAGAGACATAAAGATGCTGATGAAACCACATCAACACCGACAACCAAAATATATAGTTACATAAGACTAGATGGTAATCCAGACATTACCGTATGGTAATCCGGACGTTACCGTTAGGTAACCGAATGACAAGATAACACAAAGGAATACAACACTGACAGGGTACGGTGGGCTAGGGTATATGCCTATGACACCATCGGGGACATATAGCCGAAGCAATATAAATCGTGTAAGTATGAAATCCAGCATAAACAATAATCATGTCAATAGCATAATAGTATAGAGATTGCACATCACTGGTGCCAATACAAAATAATGACAGGACGAATAATCCAATACAAAATACATAGTTATCTGAATCCATCAAACATAAGCAGAAGCAAAATGCTAACACAATAATTATGTCAATAGCATAATAGTATAGAGATTGCACATCACTGGTGCCAATAGAAAATAATGACAAGATGAATAATCCAATTACATAGTTATCGGAATCCATCAAACACAAGCAGAAGCAAAGTGCTAACACAGGGTTGTTACACAGACAAATAAATGATTTTAAAATAAAATAAAACAAATGCTATAACTAAAGTACTAAGAATGATTAAATATACATTAAATATATAATTAGCAATGGCATGTGAAAGGGTTATTAAAATCTATAGAATACTCCAATACAAATAATAATAATAATAATAAAATAAAATAAAACAAAATTCTTTTAGAAAGGAAGGCTTAAATCAATCAACTACTTAGGTAAGCAAAATTTTTATTAGTGGTAGTTTGAAATTTAATTAACATATTAATTGTTTTAATTTTTTTTATTGTTATAACTATATTAAAATTCATATAAATATTTGACTAAATTTTAGTAATAGGTTATAAGATATCATTGTTATAAATGTATTTTGTAAAGAAAATAACTTAATCTCCTAAAAATAGATCATTTACACATTATCATTTACCTACTTATTGTACACATCCACAAAAATATACTATGATTTTGAAAATTATACCTCTATATATGTGCAACCTAGTATAGGCATCTCTACAATTCTCTTCCAGAACCCTCTATGCTTCCCATCCCTCTCATCGACATTTGCACTAGTCCTCTGCTGTAGGTCGTTCCGCACTTGCCCCAATGACTACCGAACTACCCGTCGTTAATACTACTACTCGGCTGCCCCTCAAACTTATTGTAACGTGGCATTATTGTACATATCCCCAAAAATGTACTACGATTTTAAAGATTATACCTCTATATATATAACCTTGTATAGGCATCTCTTCTATTATAAAAAATTGTATAGCTCCGATCTATCCTTATTGGAGTCTGACTGCTTTCAAGAGATGAAGAGAAATATGCAACCTTGTATATGTATCTCTTCTGTTATAAAAGAAAGTGTAGCTCCTATCTATCTTTAAAGAGGACATTGGAATCGGATTGCTTTGAAGAGATGAAGAGAAAAGGTTAAATATATACAATTAGCTTAGATCTGATAGAGATTGGAACTGAATGGTTTTATCTGAAGAGTTCCAATTAAACATTATTATTTTGATTGCTTTGAAGAGATGAAGAGAAAAGGTTAAATATATGCAATTAGCTTAGATCTGATAGGTATTAGAACTGAATGTTTTTGTCTGAAGAGTTCCAGTTAAACATTATTATTTTGATTTTTTAAGTATGGTTTCAATGGTGTGATTGGATTCTTTTATATGTAGTATTCCATTTGATTTAGTTTTGGATTCTTGTACTGCAATACTAGTGAGTTTTTGTTTCCCTCCTATGGGTAGTGTTCTGCTCATAATGGTTTTCACATCATTTTGCTTATGTCAAAGTTTGTAACGGCTTTAATTCCTTTGATTTTGACGCCGGCAATGTCATAAACTTCGGCCGCCTCTTCCTTTGTGTATGTGAATTCAATGAGAATCATTAGCCTTTTCATTTGGTTTGATTATTGGATGCATTTCTAATGATCTATAGCTCAATGCACTGGATTTATTGGAAATATTATACTACAAACTGGGAGTTGTGTACTCAGGGAATGTTCCCAGAACCCTCTTCCCTGTAATTCCCCCATATTGGATGTAATTAATTTCTCCCACCAAATCACAAGATCAGTCAAAAAGAACATTTATATCAAAAAGAACATTTATATCAGAAGCTTTTTTTATAGTCAATGTCAAAAATAACATTTAGTGTAGAACATTCCCACCCACCTGCAGACCAGCATTGAACATGTGTTTTGAATGTTGATTTTCAGAAAGTTCTCATTCCTCTATAAATAAATAGAGCTTTGATCACCAAGCAATTCATATTAGGGATGTTTGGTTAATTTATGTGTATTTTTCTTTGATATTTTGTGTTTGTGCATATGTTGCACCTCCTACAATTGGTATCAGAGCTAGGGCATGTGAAGATCTAGGGTTAGGGCTTGCAAATTTAATCCTGTATGAAATTGGCCCCACTTGTGTTTGTTCAACTTTTGCAGATCAGTCTACCTCTCTAAAGGCAGAGGAATTGGAAATGAGGCGCAGGTGAAGTGTTCTCAGTGGCATGGTGATTTCTTTGTTTGGGCATGATACCACCGAAGGCAAAGAAGCCGATGTTTTAAGAAACATATTCAGCCGCAGCTGTTTCTTTTGTTGAAGAACTTAATCTCAACCACCATTCTGTACTACTTATTGTAGCTCGTTACTCCTACCATGGTCTCACTCATATCTCCTTTTTGACTTTCTTCTTTCCCCTACCTCCGTCTTGTCTTGATTTACTTCTGCAGGGATGATGTTGTAGCAGCATGGCCTTCTTCTCCATCGTATGGAAAAAGGCAGTTTATTTCTGATCCATAATTAATGATTCCATAAAATGCAGTCAAGTCAAGATGATGTCGACACTATGGCCTTTGCAGATGAATCTAGCCACCTAATTTACTGTGGAAGTGATGCTAGCTACTGCAGGGTGTTCTGTGTGTATTTATCTCTCTATGTGTTCGTTGTTGTTTTTGTAAGGGCTGCTGAAGATATATAGTTATGCACATTTTCCTTTTTACTAAAATTCTTGAAGAAAGGCTTGACATTTTACAATCTGTTACATTGTCTGCAAGAGAATGCAACTATAAAATTATTCTTCATTTATATTCTCCTTGTATTGAAATGCAGATTGTGTGTTGTGCTCTATTTTTTTTCCTGTTACTTATGAAGAGCAGTAGCTCTGTTTAACCAAAAATATATGTATTTTCTGTATGTAAAAACCAGTGTACTTGCAGGGTAGCTGTGTGTGTTTTATTCTCCTCTGCCTCTTCCCTTCATCTTTTTAAGTCACAGATTATTAAGAGGTTGTTGAAGACAAAAAAAAAAAAAAAATCACCCAGTTAAATTATTGTATCCACGAAGGTAGATACGCCGCTGATCTTATGTCACAGTGAAGAAAGCATAGATCTGTGAAGTGAGCCGTCAGCCGAATAAGGAGTTTCCAAAATTTGTAAAGTCAAGCTAAAATGTTAAAGTTAAAGCCGCTGAATCTACATAAGAGTTTATTTCAGCCGCCAGTCAAGGAGATTGTGGAGACACCAGCTTAAAAGAGATTGCTGAATAAAAGGTAAAATCGTGGAAGTTTGATTTGTTTGCAGCCGCGCACAGCCAAGGAGGACGCCGTTGAAGTTATTTCAAGTCCCAGATCTGAGGAATTTGCTGGAATAGAAAACAAAATAAGGGTTTGTAAAATGTAGTATATGAAGAAGGCCACCAAAAGTTAAAAGGCATCAAGGGTTCAAGATGTTGTAGCCGTAAAGGATTGACGAGACAAATAAATCAAAAACGGATTTGGAGGTGCTGTTGTTCAGAGTTTATTTGTCAAAATAGATTTACCTAAACTTCTCTGTTCAGGTAAATGTCTGATTATTCAACTCAACTCATCAACTCAACTCATCAACCTGTGAAACCAAAAAAGGAAGCCATTTCATCGCAAGAATTAAAAGAAGGTGATTGGACCGCAGTCCAAAAGCTACAGGATCCAAAGATAGTGGGCTTGTAGAACTCAAAGTCACAGTTAGTTTCAAAGAAATTGAAGAAGGCAGATCGTAGAAAAGAAGTCGCCGAAATGGCAATATCGCTGTAGCAACAGTAAAGTGCAGCAGCACATCTTGACATGAAAGACATTAAGGAGAAAGTTTCAGAAATGAAGTTGTTGAAACATTTAAGGTCGAAATTAAGGGAGAGTGTTGGATGTAATTAATTTCTCCCACCAAATCACAAGATCAGTCAAGAACATTTATATATGAAGTTTTTTCTAGTCAATGTCAAAAATAACATTTAATGTAGAACCTTCCCACGACTGGGTGTTTTGAACATGTGTTTTGAAAGCAGACCTCTATAAATAGAGGCAACATATAATAGTTTATTTATCAAACGATAGAAATTGATTTGATCACCATGTAATTCATATTAAGGATGTTTGGTTAATTTCTGTGTATCTTTATTTTTGATATTTTGTGTTTGTGCATATGTTGCACCTCCTACACCCCAATCCTTGCCTGCCACCTTCCATTATGATTATGCCTGCCAAGTTATATCATCGGGATTGTAGAGCCACGTCATGTCAATGCTGGCATTTCTATCCATCAACTTATCGCAGTGAAATATAAATTAATTTCACGTTTACATACTAATCTTTAAGGTAAGACTATAAGGTTGAATGATCCAAGTAAATTAAATCCAAACCTTGTCACTCCTCCTTAGAGTGATTTGCCCTAGAAAAGCAAGCACTACCCCTGCAAAATTAACACCTATTAAGGGCTGTATAAATATAAATTCAATAAAATCTTAATTAGGAACTAAACCTTTATTTCAAAATTAACCTCTATGGATGCATTTATGGTAGGCAACCCAAATACCTCCTTATAAATTGAACATATTCTTGTCATGACATGTTTTTCATGTCTTTTAAATCTCTCTCATAATTTATAACCTATATTTGATATAGGAAAACCAAATGTTATACCATAGCATGCTAAGCATTTTATCAATTTTTATGAGAGAGGAAGTGGAATAGAATGATTACAAAAGAGATGTGTAAAACAAACATTTCTTAAGGCATATCTCCCTGTCAATCTATGCCTGCATTGGATCCCACATAGTGTTACTTAAAACTAGCCCTTTAATTCTCATATATTATATGAGAAAGAAAATATACGTATGAACACACTTACAAACCCCATGGTAAAATGAACTACTTCAGCCTAACCAAGTGAAGGACATTTTTGTGGGATCCATCTTCTGATAGTATTCTGCAATGGAGGGCACAGATATGAATTTCACATTAGAATCCATAGCTTAGTGACTGTCAATAATGGGTATATACAATTTGTAAATGTGATATTGAGATTATATCTTGTATTTCCATCACTATTATCATTATTTTATTATAAAGTTAAGAAAACAAAATCAGAATACTAAAGCAGGTGAATAGCGTGGAAAAAAACTGAATTATTATTATACAGGTTATAAAAAGCACCAACAGTTTCTACTGCAGAACATCGCTTATGCCTCATGATGTGAGAAATGTTAAAAGAATTTTTTTTTTGATGTGTAAGTTTACAGGGCCTTTAACTTTGATGGTTCCAAAAAAAATATAAATACATAGAAGAGTCTCAACCTTGGAGTAATGTTTCAAAGGGGTTAAAATGTTAAAAAACAGAATGCTAAGGAAAATTAGACCATCTCATCTATTATAAGGTATTACAAAAATTATGTTTGACAATTACCCAAATCTGAATAATCCGTATTGCTATTTAGTGATTACCATCTATTGCAATACATTTATTTGAATAAAATTATAAAATAATAATTAAGCGGCCGCTCCTTTTCCTTCAAGCCCGGATACTCACGCTGCTGAGAATGCTGATCCTCAGAAGGATGGCCTGGACAAAGTCCTGCAGGGCATGCGATCTGACGGCGACTCTTCTCGCATGGATAATAATAATTATGTTTGAACGGGGAGAAAAGCTTTGCCGACACCCTGCAGAATGCGGATAGGGTTTGCAAACCTGCTTTGCGCCCGCCTGCGCTTGCCAGAGGGTGGCAACTCGCGGGATTCACATCGACTGGGCCACGATCTTGTTTTAGATCCACTCAGGCCTTGGAGGTTAATGGAATCCAGGACTATGGTTGGCCTTGATAGGCGTAAAGAAGCCACTTATGCTGTTGTTGGGTGTGACAAAGATCGTCTCCCATTCCATCTGAAACACTCTGAGATCCTACCAGAGATTTGTATTGAAGGTCCGGTCCATGATAGGAAGGAATTCCTCCAAGATCATGCCCTCATCTCCAGATTTGTTAAAATCTGGCCTAAGCTTTGCGACCTCTATACATGGATTACTACCCACTCGAAAGACTTTCTGGAGGATGAGATCAGTATCTTCCCCTATGCCAGGGGTTTTTTCATCATTGAGTTCGAATCCTTTGAGGATAAGGAAAAGATTTTAAAAAATCGGTCGTGGGTGTTACAGGACAACTTCTTATGCATGAAGGCCTGGTATCCTTCTTTCGATCCTCACACAGAGACCTTCAGTTCTTCCTTTCTTTGGGTGCGACTACCATACCTTCCTATCCAGTTTTGGGAGCTGGATTGTTTACAGACCATTGGCAATGGCCTGGGCAAGTTTGTATGTGCTTCAGAAGAAACAATTAATTATACAAGTACCACCTGCGTTCGGATTTGTGTGGAAATGTATCTCTCCATGGGCCTCCCTGCGGAGGCTTTATTAAAAGTAGGCAAGAGACTATGGAAGCAACAAGTAAACTATAAAAAGATTGCCTTCAGCTGTAGGAGGTGCTTTTCAACAACGTATTTGACGTCCCATTGTCCTAAACCAAAAAGCTATGATTATGGAAACCATGCCTCTTGTAGCACTCCCACTTGGTGGATTGGTGTTGAACCTCACCATTACTCAATCTCTACTCAGACAGTGTCGAGCCCTTCTGCAGCCTCTGTGCTGGACTGTTCCAATTCCACCCCTCCCCCAAAGAATTCACAAGATCTGGGTTTCAAGGCTCCCCCTCGGAACCCTAACTGCACTAGGAAGAGTGGTCTCCAACCACATTGCTCCTTCGACTACCTCCTCAGATACCCTTGAGATGGAAGGGACTGGACCCATGGATGCTGCTCATACTGGTCCAGATAGGACAAAAGATTTGAGGAGTATGTCCCCTTAACCGAGGTGGATCAAAACATTTCAGTCTCCTCCAAGACTGTGGATGGATGGACAGAGGTTAAGAGGAAGAAGTCTCCTTTATCAACATATTTTAATATCCTAAAAAACCATATCAACATATTTTGATATCCTAAAAAACCATATTATAGTATTACTTATAAGAGGTTTTTTCAGACAAAATATGAATAATTAGTATTACTATTTTGTGATTACCATCTATTGCAATGTATTTATTTGAATAAAATTATAAAATAATCAATCAACATATTTTGATACTAAAAAATCATATTATGGTATTACATATAAGAGTATTTTCAGACATAATTTAAATATTATCTTTAATATATCAAAATTAGATAATTGCTAAAATATATAAGCATCAATATGTGAAATGGGTCAATCTTTAATTTTTAAATGTAAAACATGTTGACATTAACATTTGAGATCTAGCCTAATCCCTCATCAATATCTGAAAATAAAATATCCAGTAAAGGAAATTAAGACCATGATAAATAAATAATATTTATGAGATAACACAATGCCTCAAGTGGGGAGATTCAATATTCCTATGTGAAAATAGGAAAACCATAATTTATGAATATGTCCAGACAATGCAAAAGGAAAGGATATAATATAAAGAAAAAATAATAATGAATTAAAATGGGGTTTAACATTTGACATAACAGGCAAAAGATTGAGTGAAGACACTAGGATAAAATCAATGAGTTTAGATCCAAGAAAATTGACGGAGTTATGCAAATCATATGGGTCAATCTTTATCTGAAATCTAACCCAGTCCATCATCAATATCTAAAAATAGAATATCTAGTAAAGAAAATTAAGATCATGATAAATAAAAAAATATATATGAGATAATGCAATGCCCTCAGTGGTAGGATTTAATTTTAGTATGTGAAAATAGGAAAACCCTAATCTATGAATATGTGTCACAATGAAAAGCGGAAGGATAAAATACAAAGAAATAATGATAATGAATAAAAATGGAGTTTAACATTTGACATAGCAAGCAAAAGATTTAGTGAAGCCAACAAGATAAAATCAAAAGTTTAGATCCAAGTAAATTGATAGATTTATGCAAATTAGATGGGTCAATCTTTAAATGTAAAACATGTGAACATTAACATTTGAAATCCATCCTAGTTCGTCATCAATATCTGAAAATAGAATATCTGTTAAAGAAAATTAAGACCATAATACATAAATAAATATGAGATAACACAATGCCCCCAGTGATAGGATTTAATATCAGTATGTGAAAATAGGAAAGTTCCCTAATCTATGAATATGTGCATACAATGAAAAAGGTAAGGATAAAATACAAAGAATTCCAGTAGGCTGAAATCAATAAGTTGAGATCCCAGAAAATTGATGGAATTATACAAATCAGATAGTTCAAAGAGAGATCTAAAACTAAATATAGTGAAATACTAAGCATAAGAGAATCCAATCACCTAATTAAAACCATAGACTTTTTTTTAGGTTTGAAGATTTAGTACCTTTGAAAGTAATAATGTTTCACTGCAACTCTTCAGGAAAAACATTCAATTCCAATCCCTATTAGATCTAGGCTAATCTTCCTTATAGAAACACATGTTTAGCTTTTCTCTACATCTAATAAAGCAATCAATATGCATCGTCCTTTTAAGTATATATTAGGGTTACAATTTTTTTATTATGCGGAGAGGCATTATATAGCTGCATTAAGGGAGAGGCATTATACACCGTATACATAAAAATGACCGATATATATATATATATATATATATATATATACAAAGCTTTATACAGTCATATAAATTTAAAAAATAGACATCATTAAAAATAACCCACATATATTTAATTTCTTAAAAAAATATATTTATGATAATTTTTGGCTAACATATGTTTAATTTCATAAAATATAAAAAAATGGTTGGCATATATTTAGTTTCTTAAATATTAAAACTATTTATTTTCATTCTAGGTCCAGAGATATCCTTCTTGAGGGCCTATTTTTAAATACTTTATTCTTAAATAAGTTATATTTGTGGTATATGAAAGGGTGGACAATGGATTGTATGGATCATATTGTGAAGGATGGATATTTGGCAGATTATAGGCCTGCTCTATTTGATACATATCATTTGTCTTAGTGGATTATAGGATTTCTATTTGATGCATGTCATTTGTCTTGGTGTTGCATATATTTGGGTGGAGTTATGGTTAACAGAGGTTGCGATAAAGGTAAGTAGGTTGTGTCACCATCTAGACATTGGAAGAAAAGGGTTTCTGGTGAGGAGGCTATCGTCACTTTCATTGTTCTCATTGATGAGGACATTGTGCCTTCAAATAATATTTTATAAATATATTTTGATATTAATTTCTATTATAACAAAGGATTGACTAAGAGAGTGCTAATATCAAAATCGAAGTAAATATATTATCAACAAAGCATGTACATATAAGTGAGGAGGTTGAGTCCACTCCAACACTCCACTGGTGGTGGTAGGTTGACTCAATCAACCTAGGACACCTATTGAATACAACTTAAGTAGGCTTACAACATGTATATTTTACCCATGTTCATGAAATGCAAGCAAGGTAATATTTACACTAACACCCCTCTTAAGCATAGCTTAGGTGGGCACAAAATAAAAATAGGTCCCAACAACTAGTCTTGATTAGGTACCCATGTACAATGTAATCTCTCATGAAGTGGAGAAAGGTAGAAATCCTGTGGGAAAAACCTACCCTCCAAAAGAGAGAAAAGATGTATGAAAGATATACAAGTGAAGAAGTACGCTTCTTTCACCAAGTATAATAAATGTTCCCCCATAGGAGAGAAATTGACAGCAGGTCTATGAGACCCCCCATAATGTGGTATCAGAGCTTGTCTAAGCTCATCTGCTAGTTCATTTGGAGGAAAAGGCATATTATTTTTGGCTCAAGGTTGAACTATAGAATTATTTTGTGTAGCAGTAGAAGGTGGCCAAATTAAAGGATGAGGATAGGGAAATTAGATCTGCAACCTTGTTTTGGAAGTACGGTGACTAACACCAGTTAAAACAACAAAATTCATGCTTTGATGGTTGAGAAAGCTCCCTTGTTTTGGTATTTATCATGGAAACCCCTGTTTGGAGGTGTAGAAAATCTCTACCCTTCAACTCATCCATGCCCTTGTGGGCCCTCGGCTCAGTCCTTGGTTTCTTGGCATGTTCTGCCTAGGCCGAGACTATGTGGCTCACCTTGCTTCACTCCAAGCACTAGCATTTAGCTTCTCCAAATTATGGAGCTTACTCCAAGTCGTAGATTATGGCTTCACATACCTTGCTCGGTAGCTTCGCATACCCTTCTTGGAAGAAAGAGGCACATACCTTTCTTGGTAGAAAGAGGTGTTGAAAGGGAGGCAGAGTGTGAGTGAACAAGTGTTTCTAAGGGGCATGGAGAGATACCCTACAATCTTGGTTTCCCCTACACCTCACCTAGCTATCATTTCCCTATATCCTTTGCTTCCCTTTCCCTATTTTGGGGTTTCCTTTGCTTTGTTGAGGTTGTGAATACTCATCTATAAGTTGCAAATACTCTATTGAGGGTGCACCAAGGTTTGGGCATTTTTACTAGAATTTTTTTTATAGCATAACCTTTGATTGGTAACTCAAAATCGAGTGTTGATTTTTAAAAAAGTTAATATTTTCACATTTCCCATCTATTAGACCTTGTTGTATTGTAAAACACACTAACTTATAAAGTGCCAAAATTGGGGGGATCACTTGATACTAAATTAGGGGGTGTATAGATTGTGTCAAGGGCACTTCCTTTGAGACATGTCCAGAATACATCCATTGAGTCATGCCAAGACCACTTGATTCGTGTCCAGAACACTTCCACACTTCTTTATGCATTTTCAGTTACCTGGTATCAATCAATCTTTGAAGCCACCAAACATCAATAATTTTTATAGAGAAGCATCTCCAACAATGTGTTAGAACCTGCATTTTTGTACCTTTTATGACCGAGGTTTCATTTATGTTAGGCTTGTAAAACCCAAGAAAAACCCCTAAAAGCCTTAAACCTTAATACACTAGTTTTTATTTATTATACATTATAATCCTTCATTGACTGGTTGTTAGTAGTTCTCAGTGACTTAAGTTATAACTTAAGTATGTTTTATCATCTAAGTCATCGGCCCCTTCACTAGGTTGTCGACAACATGCCTGTTTGAAAACAACTATCACATGTGCACCAAATATCTTTTAAGTTATGCTTTGTTGCAGTCCATGTCGCTAGCTCTTCCTTTTCTTTGCAATCTCTTCCTTCACAGAGCCTCATTTTGGTTCTTTGTGAGACTGCGAAGTGTCTTTGTTAGCTAATGTGTCATATCTATTCCACGGTAAAAGGTATTTCATGGAATCCCAGTTCTCCACTGGAGAACTTAAACAGGCTCCGCAAGACAGTGAAGCTAGCATGGTGGTTCCAATGAATCAACAATGCTTCATGGGGATTCCTTCCTTTGATGAGGCTGATCAAAGACTTTAGCAAGATCGCAAAGAAGGTGATGTTGACTAATATGTCCACGGTGTCCATAGTAGTAGTGTGTTTTGCCGGAACAAATAACTTCATTGAGACTTGAAAGAACTGAAATTGACATAGAGAGGATACCACCGTGCCAAAAGGACTCCAATTCATAAAAGGGTTTTTTGATCTTTGCTTGAGGAAATTCAAACTCTAATGAGAATCGTTGATTAAGTAAGATCTACACACAGTTTTAAAATTCAAGAACGACTATCTTCTTCTAACCGCCCCTGTACACTGAACATTAATGGTGCCCTAAGTGGCTTAAAGCCAAATTTTGTAGTCATTTCGTATAATTGTGAATGTGAATTTGACTCTTGAGCTTTACAACTACATCCAAGTGAAAAATTTTCAATTTCTTGCATCAAGCAAGGTGTTACTCAACCAACAAGAAGTCATAAGCCACCATTGAAACATGCAAGTGCCCTTCATCTTTTCACCTGTGCTAGGGTTCTTTTCTTGTGAATTGAGCATCTGTTTGATAATTATTAGTTGTTAGTGCCCTGGTCCGTTTGAAAATTTGCATAAGAGATATTCAAGTAAGAACATAGTCATAGGGATATCTTGAGAAAACCTAGAAACCATAAACTTAAAACCCTAGTGTAGTCAAAATGGCTAGTTCATCACAAAAAGCCATGAAAATGACAAGAAGGAAGAGGGATAGAGAGTTTAACGATGATATTCTTTCTCAATTTCCCAGATCCTTTAAAAGACCTCGCCACCAATACGGCACACACATACAAACAGATAGGATCACTGATGTTCATGAAGCCTGCAAGGATGTTGTTTTCCCAATCCATGGGTATGTGTTGTTCAAGTACCATTTCAGGAAGTGCCTAAGGAAAATTCCAGTGAGAAACCTGATGAGGCTAGGGTTATCTAGGTTGGTGGTCCCAAATGTCTTCATCAATGTAGATCTAGTACAAACACTAGCTAGAAGCTATGTCCTAGAGAAAAAAATCATCTACATGGACAATGGAGAGGAACTAATTAAACTAGACATGGCATATATCTGTGTGAAATTCATGTTAGACACCAACCTTCAAATTCCACTAGATATGGGAGCCCTACTTAGGGAATATCATAGACTAAAGAGTGATTATAGTGTAAAGTGGCTCCCTGCTCACATGCCTAAAATCAATGACAAATTGTAGAGATTCTCAAGTTCTAGCAAGGAACCCTTCATTTATGACTTCTTTGAAGAGTACTTCAAGATGACATACTTTGTTGTGTGCCAGGTCCTAGGAATAGATGCTAGTGTCTTCATACCCATCAATGCTATGGTTTTGACTATTAAAATTCAAAGCTGTGACGATAATAGGTGATTTGACTATGCATCATTTTTGGAGGAGAAGATCAACAAGCCCCTTGGGGATGTGAAAAGGGATAGTTCTAGAGTCCATTTCATGTGGCATTCTTTATTGTGTCACATCTTGTTAAACAAAGGAATTGCAGTGTGGAAGCCTCCACTAAGAATTAGGAGAGTGAACAACCCAGGCAGAGTACTACCAGTCCAAGGATGGACTTATATTTGGGATAGTCACTACCACCAATCAAACTATCTTTTGTTTGAAGAATTCTTTGTCAAGGTAGTCTTCAAAGAACTTGGTTACTCATCACAATGGAGATTATCTAAGAGAGTTCATAAGTTCTTGAGGCCAAAGGACATGTGCCCTAATTTGGGCATTGGTTGAATAATTGGGGTAATTTTGGTACATCTTTTCAAATGTTACCATTATCAGAGTGTATGGATTTGGATGTGTGCCTTATCTTTTTCCAAGATTAGTACCTAATAGAGTTGCCATTCTTAGAGATCATGTGGCATAGGTAGATGAATGAGTCTGATAAAATTCAATTCATGAACTACAAGAAAGCCTCCTTCCTTCCAGGAACCATTTCCTTTTCTAACTTTCAGGTCACATCAAAAGAAGGATTGGTGTTGCTAGCCACAAAGTTGGACTATTAAAAGTTACCAAAGAGTGCATCAAGGAGGTGTGATCTGGAGGGATTTATCAATAAAGCCAGGTTAGATAATGATTTTGTAGCCTATGAGCATGAATTTTACCCTCTAGAGGATGTAATGAGAAACTGTGCTATCAAAAAGTAAGGCGAGAGAAGAATGGAATAATGGGACATGATCTAGAAAGCAGAGAAAATAAGACATGAAGCTAATCATTAATATAAAGGATCTCTCATTGAAATTGAAGACCTTGTTGAAAGAGTTAGGGTTATGCTACAAAATGCAGATAAATTATTCTCTAACCTACCTGCGGTGCCAAAGAAAATACATTTCCCTCTAGAATCAGTTCCTTCTTCATCAAGACAAACATCAAGCTCTGAAATTCCTAGAGCTGTCACTCCACTACACCAAGTCTCTCCACAACCTTCCCATACTCCAAGTTTTTAAGTGGATGAGGGAGAGACTCGAGGCTCACCATATGTGATGGAGATAATGCAACATCCTATGATTGAAGTAGGAGAGCCTCCTCAAGAGAGGATGATTATCAGTTTTGAGGCTACAAATGAAATGTTTGATGATTTTAGAACAATAGCAAGAAGCAAATTCATGGATGATAATTCTTTTATTCATTCTAAGGAGTTCAAAGATTTTGTCCTAAGAATAAATGGGAAAAAAATACTTAAGCAAGTGAGGGAGATAACTCTTGAGAGTAAGAAAAAAGTTATAGAAAACTTTTGGAAGAAGGTGCATGAAGAAATGGCTGGGATGACCTCACAAAAGGGAAGAGAAATCCTCAGAAATAGTGGCTTCATGTTATTACCAGGGTGGGATATATCATCTTCCATTGCATTTGATACAATAAGAAAGCATGAAGGCATTGACTTGAATATAACATAGGAGGATGAAAATTAGGTGTACTTTGGTTCTGCCTTTGATCCAGACACAAATGGCTTAGCTGGGTGAAAGCACAAAGCTGTGTCACACTTTTATAAAGGAATCAGCCAACACAAGCAAAAAGTTTCAACTTCGACCTCATAAAAGTGGCATTTATGTTTTGAATTTCAAATTGATGTAAACTAATGAAATGTAGATCTCTTGATAAATTTTATGCTTGTAATTTTTCAAAAATTTAAAAACATTATTTTGACATTTTTTTATAATTTTAAGAGCAAATTTTGAATTGCTTAAATTTTCAGGAAAAAGTGACTTTGAGTCCACGTCACAGAAAAAAAGATCAAACAATCTTATTTTTCGCTAATTTTTTTTTCCAAATAGATGAGTTCAATATCTAGTGCATGGAGAAAATAAATTAGTTTTCAATCCATATTTTCTTCGTAATATCGTTTTAAAGTAAAACTTTACAAAATCTGATAGTTTTCATTCCATGTCAACTTTTGTATAATTTTTTTTTATCATTTTCACAAAACCAATTATACCCTTTTGGAGATGACTCTTTCCTCTAGTGCACCATATAATTTTGAAAATAATTGGATGTGTTTTGATATATTTTTAATTTCTAATCAATGTCATCTCCAATTTTAACAACCTACTTGCAATAATTAAAAATATATATATTAAAACTAATGAAAATATTTTTAAAAAAATCATATTAGGATTCTAGACTCAGAGCTCTACAAAAGGGTATTTTTTAATTTTTGAAATAATCTATTTTGATTGAAGAAATATTCAGTTTAAGTTGAGAATTTCAGAAAACCCTAGAAAATGAGGAGGTGGCTGCCAAGTGGGATGCCACATAGATAGTTTCATGCGAGTCTAACTCGCTCAAGTTTGACTCACCCGGATCAAAGTCGGGTGAGATCGAGTCACCCGAAATCATATAATTTTGGCGACCAGCACTGGTTGTCATTTTTTTTTGTTGTTTCAAAAAAAAAAACTTAATTATATATATATATATATATATATAGCTTTATTTTTTGTGTTTTTTCTCAATTCAAGCATTAAGGAGAAAATAGAAGAAGTAGATTTTTTCACAATAGAGGCAAAAAATTATTTTTAAAATTTTTTTCAATTCAAACATTTGGAGAAACCACACAAAAGTAGTTTTTTGGCAAGAGAGGCTACAAATTTTTAGGTAAGTAACATGATTCCCAACTTATTTACTCATTTTATATGTAGAAATTGAACTTCATGAGTTATTTATTATGATGTATATGTGTGTAGGTGAATTAAAACAAGCAATTTTTGATGGGGAATAAAAGAACTAGATCAAGGTTGTATGACTAGAAAAGAGATGAAAAAACCCTAGGAACATCTAGTCAAGAACAACCCATTGAAATTATTGATGAACAAGTTGAAGGGCGTGTTAATGAACAAGTACAAGATGAAATTGGCAGTAGTGATAAATTTTTTTTGCATGGAATGAAAAATCTTATGGAGATGGATCAGGATGCTCTTTTAAAAAACATTTCACCTGAACATATGTTACCTGAAAGCACAATAAAATTGCACTCTAAAAGAATTTGGGATGAATTTTTTGAAAATAAATCTTTAATT
Source organism: Cunninghamia lanceolata (assembly GCA_027924645.1). Taxonomy (NCBI): domain Eukaryota; kingdom Viridiplantae; phylum Streptophyta; class Pinopsida; order Cupressales; family Cupressaceae; genus Cunninghamia; species Cunninghamia lanceolata. The sequence continues at coordinate 28,700,189 of BSBN01000809.1, read as the reverse complement.
GGAAGAACACAATTATGTGCAAAGTTATTTGGGTGAAAAGAAATGACCTGTTTTGGAGTTGTTAGGAGTTGATAACAAGAAAAAATCTTCAAATTTAGTAAATCAGACAGTAATTGAAAACTTGCAAATGGCATTGGATTGTATTCAAACCAAGAGCTGAAGTTCTGATTTAAGTGTTGCACATAGAGCATTGATGACTGTAATTTATAGTAAGAAATTTTCACATAAAAGACAAGTTAAAGCAATTGCCCAATTTGTAAATGTATCTAGGAGAACTATTCAAAAATATATCAAGAAGAGAAACAGATTAGATGAAAACATTGAAAATAATTGGGTAAATATTTGTCAAGTCCCTCAGAGAGATAGAATTTCAGAAGATGTAAAACAAAAAGTAATTGGATATTGGATCGAGCACTCCCACGTTTCTTCCAATAGAAGGGACATTATACAAATAAAAGATGAAGATGGTAAAAAAATGTCTCATCTAAAGCATTTTATAGATACAACACAAAGTAAATTTTTTTAAGCATTCAAGCAAGAATTTTCACAGGTGAAGATTTCTCAAATGATGTTTGAGAATTTATGACCATGTTTTGTACGTATAAATAAAGTACTTGAAACTTGTTGTTGTCGAAATCATGTTGAATTTCATCTACACCTACATTCATATCAAAAACTTATGGCAATAGTTAATCCAAATGTAGCCATCCCTGGAAGTACAACACAATTTGTGAAGTCTATCTTATGTGAAAAATTAGAAGATTCAGATGAATTCAATGTATAGTGTATAGGAAATATATGTGTAGATTGTGGAAATTTGATGAAATTTTTACCATTTGAGAATATTGATAATTCAATGTCATTTGTTTGGAAGAGATTTGAATATTAGAAATACGCAACAAAGTCAGGAGCTGAATCCAAAAAAAATGTTTTGAGAGAGAGTGAATTGCCTTGTAATGAGTTTATGAACAAATTTCATAACATTGTATACCCACATATCCGACATTGTCATGGTACAAGATGGCAGTCTAAGCAATTTCGTGACTCAAAGAATTGTTTTCCACTGGGTTGTATTCTCTCTATTGTAGATTTTTTTGAAAATTATACATTTATTCCTCAAACTGAGATTCAAAGTCAATATTATCATTCAGAGCAAGTCGTAATCTTTGTACAAGTTTGCTATAGACATGCTAAGTTAATTGTAGATGAGGTAGAGATTACTGAAGATGAGCAAATTATCATCAAGGAGGTTGACTTTTATATCAGTGATGATACGGCTCATGATAGAAGCTATGTAGCACATTGCTTTCGAATGTTTTTTGAAGATTTGAGACAACATGCCATTACTGCATTACAACACTGGATTTGGTCTTATGGATGTGCTGGTAACTATTGATTTTATTATTATTTTCTAATTTTTAATTTTTAATTTAAAAATTTATAAAATTTTAAGACTTGAATTTTTAACTAATTTTTGGTTTTGAAATCGTTGTTTATATATAACTATTTATACAAGACAATTTAAGTCTACAAAAACATTTAATTAGTTAACGCAATGACATGTTATATTTGGCATAAATTTTTTGTGGAATTTTTTTGAGAGTTGACATGGAAAAGGAGAACATGATACAGCAGGAGCATGCGTAAAGCGTGCACTTCACCAATATCAACTTGCAGTTAATATACTAGATATGAAATTTACAAAATTTAAAATTGTTGAATTCTTCTACAATGATTTATGTAATTGATCTACATGTATTGTAGTAGTTGGATGTACATGTGAAATTTTTTAAAATTTTTTAAATTCTTACATCTTAACTGGGCACTTCACTAACATGAAATTGCAGGTAACATCATATGAAATGCATATCAAATTGTTGAATGGTGCAAAAGCCATTTTGGTGCCCATGACTCAATATACAACAAATGCTATTTTTGGGAAGTTAAAGGTATGTTAATAGAATTTATGTTATTTGAAAACTTTAATATTTAAATTTAAGTACACATGTGATTTAATTGAATTTTAGTTTTAATTGAGATGTTCAAGAATTTGTTCATACGTGTAGATATTGATCGATTGAATCCATATAATTGTCAACCTATTAATGGTGTTAGAAGTTTGCATCAAGTCATAACTACAGGACATAGCAAGCCTCTTGCTATTCAAGTGAGAGAAAAATTATGTTTTTGTGTTGATTGCATTGAGAACAATGTCCAAATGTAAGGGATGGATATGTTTCACAATGGGAAATGAAACAAATAGTATCAATGCCTAATTTTGAAGATAGTGACATTGTAGATGTATATAATCCTATATATTCAGTTGATTATGAACGTGTGCCAGATTTAATTGTTATAGGTAAGTTACAGAGTTGATTCATATTCTAGATTTTAATAAAGTTTTGAACATTTAATTTACATTGTTCAACTCAAATGTACAAAAATGTTTACTTGTGGTGTGTACAGGAGATATTTTTCCATGGTTGCAGATCATGACAATATAGAAGGTGTAGATTACTATCTACTAAGATGCACACAAGAAAAATCAAAATTGTTAGAATTAAGTTATAGTATAGTCACTTAGTTATAGTTATAGTAACAAGATTAAGTTTGGAAACGTTACAAAAAAGAGGACGTGGCCAACAAAAGTGGAGGTTGTCTATTGAAGATCACAGAAAAGTTTTAGAGATAATAAAAGATAGAGAAGATCCATATTATATGTACCAAGAGCTCTAACTACTTTATTGAAGAGTAAGTTGAACCAATAGATACATAGTATGAAGGTATATGCACTTGAATTATCTATTGATATATTGATTTATTTTAAAATGTATATGATTCTTAATAGTTCTTTCCTTTCAAATTTTAATTTCAATGGTTCTTAGTTCAAATTTTATTATAATCAAACACGATCAAGCTACAAACGAGTTATAAATTTATTTATACAGATTTTTGTTTTCACAATTATGTAGGTGTATGCCTATAAGGATTTCAAGTTATAAAATTTAACTTCATGTTGTGCAGGTATGATCTCTAAACTATATATAGATAGTCTTAGATGTCTTAGGTGTCTAGAGGTGTCTTAGGTCTTATAGTTTCTTAGGTGTTTTAGGTCTTAGGTGTCTAGGTATCTTAAATGTGTCTTAAATATGTCTTCTAGACCTATCTTAGGTCTTACGTGTCTTAGATATATGTCTTTAGTGTCTTAAAGGGAGATTAGGCATCTTAGACCTTTCTTAGGTGTTTTAGGTGTCTTAGGTGTCTAGGTGTCTTAAATGTGTCAAGTAGATATGTCAAGTAAGTGTCTTAAAGGTCTTAGGTGTCTTACTGTATATGTCTTAAGTTTCTTAGGTGTCTTAGATATGTCTTAATTCTTAGGTATTTTAGAGGTGTATAGGTGTCTTATAGGTCTTAGGTTTCTTACATGTTTTAAGACTTAGGGGTCTAGGTGTCTTCAAGGTGTCTTAGAGGTGTAAAGGTCCTAGGTGTCTTAATGTATGTCTTAAGTGTCTTAAAGGTGTCTTCTAGGTCTTTGTAATGTCCCTTACCCGACTTGTCCTAGAATTCACTTGTGAATTAGGTTTTAGGGTTTCTTCTCTTTTAATGGGGTAACCTTGGGTTGAATAGATCACACATTCTTTTGAATTAGTACCTGTAGCATCATGTATATTCAAGTCCATATTGCTACATGTTAGTTTTAATATCTAGTATTCATCAGTCAACATAAACACACTTGCATTTTGAAACACATAGGTAAAATAAAACATTCATCATGCCAGGGGAGGGAAATATAGAAGCTCTTAGTAGCCTAAGGCCTACCATAGTCCTATTGCCCAAACCCTTGACAAGGGCCTATGGGGGCTGGTCCTTTTGCCCAATCCCTCGTCTGGGCCTATGGGGGCATATTCCAATGTGGGACCCCCATCCCTCCATGGTCCAAACCCTTGACTCAGGCCTACTGGGTAATAATGCCCAACCCTTGTCTCAGGCCTATGGGATGGAACCTTAGATGAGGTTTATAGGCAATCTACTAAGGTTCATGCATTCTCCCTTCCTAGTTGAATCACAAACACAATACATGTAGTTTCCACACACATTTCCAAAACATACAATTTGTCTTTATTATTATGAATGGTGTTATACAATAATATATGATACAACATGAAATATATTTTTGATGTCTCCATGCCTATTCTTCAATATTTATATATTATAGTATTTGTTGTAATATTAATAATATCTTTATATTATATTAATATATATGTTATTAATAGTAATATATATATATATTTATTTGATTGCTTGCCAGCCCTTGAATTCTATTGTTATTTTATTATTAACATAACTATATAATATATTACTTATTCATTATCATTATAATATTACTATTATAAATATATAGATATCATTTTATTATTATTATTATTATATATATATATTATAATATTATTTATTATATTAATAATATTACATCCTTTATCTACTATATATATAAATATTTATTTATTTATTTTTACTAGAACCATTCCTCCCATTTGCTGCTGATGTACATATATCTGTATATTAATATGTAATTATCGGATACTTAATATGTAATTATCAGATACTCTTTTATATTTTTTTTGTATTTTCTTTTATGATCCTTTCCTTCTATCTCACAACCTTTATTTATTTCACTTTCAAGAGATATGTTCCAAGAGGCACGTCTCGCTTGGTGGTAAAAGACATACTTACCTCTTATAATTTTTATTACTATATATTAATTCCCTTTTGTAGTAAAACTAGTTCTAACCATACGTAACTCCCTATCATAAGAGGATAGGTTAAAAGATGTTTATTTATATTATTTGTATTTATATTATATCATTATATTATTTATTTTATATTATTTATATTATATCATTTATATCATAATAATAAATGATATATGATTTATATTAAATATTATTTGTGTTATTTATACATATAATAGTAATGTATTTTGTTAATTGTTTTAAATAAATATTATTTAAATATATTAAATATATTCCATTTATAATATTATTCATATATTTAACTTGAATAAATAATACATAATGGATTCAATTATAAATTATTAATATAGGGACATGACAGTCTTAGTTGTGTCCTAGGTCTTAGGTTTTAGGTGTTTTAGGTCTTAGGTGAAGGTCTTAGGTTTTAGGTGTTTTAGGTCTTAGGTGAGGCCACTGATCTTTACAGAGGCAACATGATTGAATGTGAAGATATCTTGAATTGCGAGCTTGAGGGCATTACTTACACCACCAAGGTATGTATGTGGCTGTATGCACATTCATTACTTCTTTTTCTTGTTCCTTATTATTTTCCTTAAATGACTTTGTTTTACATTTTTTGACTTTTCTTTTCTTAGACTTTAAATTTAACTATGGGATTGTTTAGGGCTTATGTAATTATGCACCTTCCAAAAATTTTACATAGAAATAATATAAGCCCTCGGTCATATCCGTTAAAACCCTAGCAAAACAAAACAAAACAAAGAACCCAATTTCAAGCCAGGTGAAAGAAATAATGTGAGGGGTTGTGAAGAAAAGAAGGCCATAACAAAGAAAATTTTGAAGGAATCTCAATTAGTACATTAGGGTTTATCGAGGGTTTGAGATTTCATGAGGTTGGAAAAAGATGAGCAGAAGTTTGGGGATTCTAATGAAGCTACTGCACAAAGTAGCAGGTCACGTTGCGATGGTGGAACTAAAGAGTGGTGAGCTTTACAGAGGCAACATGATTGAATGTGAAGATAACTAGAATTGCCAGCTTGAGGGTATTACTTACACTGCCAAGGTATGTATGCAGATGTATGCACATTCATTACTTCTTTTTTCTTGTTCCTTATTCTTTGCCTTAAATGACTTTGTTTTACCCATTTGCCTTTTCTTTTACCCATTAGTAATATTTATACTACGAGTGGTTGTCAAATGTAAGATTTGGTCAAGTGGTTGAAGTCTAGGCGAGCAAACTTTTGAGAACAACTTTGTATTTTTTTCATAGGAATAATATCTTCACCCTTCTGCTTAGATGCCATCACCCAATGATTTGTACATTTAAGCATGTAACATGGGGACTTGGACACTGGTCGCTGTTATGAAAAGCCCCACTAATTTGCACTTCACAGCCCCACTGATTTGCACTTCAGCTCATGCCGTTGTCAAAGACAACCCTATTAGAAGCTTTCTTTTGGCTTATATAATTAGTTATTTGTTTATTTCTTTTGGATTTCATTTGAAAATGTAGTGTATATTATCAAAGATAGTGTCACCTCTTGTCGTGATATAGTCACTTCATGTTCTAGATATTCTTTGCACATTTTTCATAGATAATGCAAGGTTTATTATTAATTCTTCCATCTGTTGGACATAAAAAAAAATTGTGATTTAGTGCTTTTTCTAGTGTTCTTTTCCATGGAAATTATGTTGTGGCTTTTAAGTCATAGGCCAAGTTGGGTGTTCCCACTAGGTGGTAAATTAATTGGTGGGTTAGTCCTCCCATCAAGCACATCATCTGTATTTCTACTGTATGGCAATAAATTTGACCATTATTTCTAGGGCAATTGGTTGGTTGTACAACTTACTCCTTCCTACCAATCTATGTATCTATATAAGATAATACACACATTAAAATTTCTTGTTATACCATATCATGGTATGATAGTGTAGTGACCCAAGAAGTTTTTCTGTATCATTGTTTTTGCCATCTTTTCTAAAATTTGGAAAAGATATCACGTGACAAGATAGGCCCACAAGTATAAGAAAAACAAAACAATAAACCCAATTTCAACCCAGGTGAAAGAAATAACATGAGGGATTGTGAAGAAAAGAAGGCCATAAGTAAGAAAATTTTGAAGGAACCTCAATCAGTATATTAGGGTTTATTGAGGGTTTTCAAAACTTAACAAACCTACATTAGATAGATCTATCTAGTTCATAATTTACATGTTCAAAGTTGCTATGCTTATGAGTTCTCTTCTAAGAGTTCTTTTGTATTTTGGATTTTAACATGATTGTTATTTTAATTGAAGTTTAGGTAGATCTTTAATGGTATTTATATGCTCTAGTTTTTTAAAGTATGTACAAATTTCTTTAATATTTCATTACATTTCATTCATTACTCAAAATATTTAAGCATTGAGATATCTTCATTTGCTATGTACTATTTCAAAATATTTATATGTACTACTTCATTTGCTTAGATATCTTCCTATATTCATTTTCTATTTCCCAACTTAATTATTTTTAGATTAGACACATTTACAAATTTAGATAAAAGGAAAAATAACACTAACTTATTGGGTAGAGTAGTTACTTATGTTTGCTTTAACTACATAAAACTCTTTTTCTATTAGATTTATAGTGGAACATTAGGGTAGGTAATTGAAAATAATTTACCACATAAAAATAAGTATTTTACCTTTTCCCATTCACACAAACATTATGCATCATTTATAGATTTATTTTTTCATGTGAAATATTGTGAACTTAATCTTCTATTATAGGGGACAATGTGATTACCTTGATACCTATTCAACCATTGAAAACATTATGTCATTTACTAGGGAGGATCCTACATTGTTTCATATCATACCAACATCAAGTAGATTAAACATGGCACTTGGTTATCCTTGGATTGAATAATACCAAGCAATTATATCTATATTACATTAATGCATTAAATTTATTCATAAAGGGGAAAGTAATTAAATTTCTTTACAAAATAAACAATGGACATCCAAATGTCCAAATAATTAATATAAAGCATGTAACTCATAATATAAATTTTGAAATGTAAATATAAAGCATGTGACTCATAATAAGAACGTCTCTAAGATATAAAACACAAGTGTATATAATGTCCAAATATAAAACATGTCTCATAATAACAACGTCTAGATATAAAAGTTTATGTGACTCATAAAAATGTCTAGATAAAATATAATAACATGTAACTCATAATGTCCAAATGTACAAATATAAAACATTTGAATTATAATAACAACTCATAAATGTCTCTCTCTACGAGTAGATTGAGTCTCACTCTATCTCGAGATATGTCATGATCCCTAATTGGAACCCTCGACTAATCTGTGACCCGAGCACTGTGTTGAGTTGTGGGTCAAGGTCTGCACATGAAACACCATAAAATTTTCAAATTCTATATATATACACACAAATATAATTTGTTTTAATTTTAAATAAATAAATAATACTTGACAAATCTAAATTACCTAACATACACGGTCTGCATCATGTAGAGGAATCTCAATAGAAGCATGCCCTGATCCTACAACCTATATATGACATGTGTTTATACAATATATAAGCATATGTGTATTTAGTTAGAAAACTTGTACACTTGATGTCTCTATGTAGAAAGTTAACTTGATATATGTGTACACTTAAATCAAACTTATATGTACATGTGATATATAGACCTAGTTTTTAAATACCTCATGATGATGACTAGGATCTCTAGTATGATGCAAATCTCCAAATCCAGATTGTAAAATAGTAGCTTGTGTCTAATACACATGTACATTTAAGGTTGCAATCAAGAGTCAGAGCTTCAATGTATGTGATTTAATTTAAAATTGAACTTATAATTTTTAAATATATAATTTATGAATTTAGATTATTATTTTTAAATAAATTGTACCTCAACTACACCAGCAAAGGCCCTCCCAATCCCATTGAGGTTAGAGTCATGGAGAGACAATGATACATGTGTAGATGGTACAGTCTCAGTGTTGAAAAGAAGCTTGCTATACTCACCTCCCATAACATCATGTGCAGTAACCTCAACCTTAGGACCAACTGGAACATGTGGAGGGGCAGACCCTGTAGAACCAACTAGAACATCCTGATGTCCCCCCAAACCCTGTGAACTTGATTCCCGATGGCTCCTCTGTCTACCAAAATATTTCTCGAGATGTGAGGATATAGCATCAAGTGGGATCCCAAACTCATCACTGATGAACTGGTATGAATCTTATAAATCACTGGCTAGGCATCTAGTCATATTCCACAAAGCACTCTGTCCACTAATCTATGCCACATCATGTGGCGATGGTATATCAGCATGAATGTAATGATCTGAAGCTGCTGGTCGATGTGGCCTCAGTGGATGGAATGTGAATCCTCAGGTGTAACAAATAGCTGCCAGCACAATCGGATGACAAATGAGCAACCTTAGTGGCAATAGTCATCATACTCTCAAAAATCATGCATCTCGAGGGGGTCAATGCTGGTTGGGTGGTATTTTCTAGTTCTACACATTTTGGAAGAACCAAAAGGAGTGGGCCAAGGACCCCTTGTTTTGAAGATGTGGCGTATCTGGTCTTCTACACACAAGTCTCTCTGCAAACCTTCCTTTCCCCTGACTAGCATGTTTATGGAAATATGTATAATCGACAGATAAATTTAAATTAAACTCTGTATATTATTGTTTACAAAAATATAATGGCAACTCATCATTGTTTGGCCATTTGTGATGAGCTGCCAAAAACCTAGGATAGATGAAGGGACCAACAACTACATCTACACACTTGGTGGGAGAATAGCCTCTCACTCTCTCTTTTCCCCTATAAGAAGGGAACATGCTAAGAACATTATCTACAAAAATTAGCCTAGAAATAGATAGCCATTTCTCCTGGCGGATAACACTCTAAGAAAGTGATGCATAGAACTTGTCAACACTAATCTCATCATAGGGATTGTATGATCAAACAACTTTGATCATATGTGTTATCTCATCTCTAATCCTAACTAGCTTGTCTCTATTTGATAGGTTTGGTGTATTGTGTATTGTACTGTTCAGTTCATCCAATGCATTTTCAAACCTCTGAATGGTCTCAGTATAGAAGATAGAATTATCACGATTGTCAGGTTGACTTGACTGATGTGACTGATGTGAAGATTGTCATCCATGTTTCTAAATTTATTTGCAGCATGATAATTCAATTTTCTGTCAAACATATTGTAGTCATGATGGAAATAAACCTGCATATAAATTTTCCAACTACTACATACATCTTTAAAAAATCCATGATATAAATGCACACGTGCTTCTCAAATAAACCTACACCTTACATGCTTGCAAATACATAAATAATAGGTCTATCAACCAAATCTGAACCAACCATAAAACATAGAACTAGGAATGCATAGAAACTCCAAATTTGAAGTCACATGTAGTATGTAGCATGTTGACATGACAACCATAGGAATTTTTATAAATCAGATTTTATCATAATTCAAAGCCATTGGAGTAGAGAGAAAAGCAACTTTCCTTTTGAGTCACATCAATGTCCTCCAACCCAAAGGATTCAAGATAATGAAGTTACTGTCAAAGAGAATGCATCAATTCATCATAATATAGTTTTTATTGCCCATCATGTTGAAGTAACAAAAATTATAGTTGGACAAAAAGAAACAGAAAAGTCATCTATCTTGGAGCAGTATATGGTACATGAGAAATTTTAGCGACAACATCACAACTTCAGTTTGTAAAATTAAGAAAACTCATAGAAATGGTATATTAGCTCTTTACCAATGAAGAATCATATGTTCAAGTTAAGTTTTCTCAAGAAATTTTACAAACTATGCAAGTTGAGGGAAGTCAAATCCAATCAATCATAGTGTGTTGTAATTAGATTAGAGTTTAAATGCCCTCATTCTGCTGTAAAAATAGATTCTATTTTGAATCCTAAAAATAATATCTTAGTTTTTTAGGTACATTTTCATTTCTAGAACTGTAAGTTTCAAAATTTTGGAATCTAATTTGGCTCATAATAATCATGCTTTTGACAAATTGACACATAAACCCAACAATGCACCCAGTTTTGGCACCACCTAACTCACAGCTACCATTTGAGTTGGAAATCGATGCAAGAGATTATGCTATGGGGATTGTTCTATTGCAAGGAGCTTAGTTGGATTGCTATCATTTTGAACCTTTTCCATGGAGCAGATTTGATGTATCTTACATATAATAAACAATTGCATGCACTAGTTCAAGCAATTTATATAGAATCACTATATGATGGGTACATAAACCTTTGTTCACACAGATCACCAAACTCTTCAATACTTCCAAACACAATCAAATATGTAGCAAGAAAGTTATTACAAATGGATAGTTTTTAAGGAAAATTCTATTTTACTAACAATGAGGCTGATATGTTGTCTAGATCATCTTTTGATTTCAGCTTTGGGAATAATAACTTATCTTGAACTATTTGTCCATGAAGCATATGACGAGTAGTATGCACAAGTTGAATATTTTTAAGAGATACATAAGCTCTTGCAAGGGGGAAAGCTATAAATTTTTACAAAAAAGACATCTCAAAGATGAGGTACCCTATAGTAGTTGCAGTCATAAGAAGGTATATTTCCAATTTCGAAAAAAAGCATTCGACAATCTAGAAAAGATAGACTCTATTTAACATTATAGAGTATTATATATGTATATATATCTAGTGTATGTTGTTTCCTTCTTTAACCATGTTATTCCCTAGCATTTGATGGGAAAATTTGAATGGATAACCTTACAAGGGATAAAAGTACATGTCCTACATTACTGTAGCACTTGATTTAACCTGTTTTATGTGCGAACTGACTCCCACCCAGCAACCATCAACCACTTGCTACTTCTGATCACCACAACCTTTCCAATAAATTATGCACAAATTCTTTCTTGAATGGTTTCAAATTGTGATTAATTTTCCATCACCACAACCTTGATAAAAACTTATTCACAAAATTCAATAAAGAGGAATTTATGCACAAATTCTCTCTGGAATGATTTTAAATTTTGATATATTTTTTTAGCTTATATTGTGTGGATGATATTTGATGTTCCTTGTAGTTTCCTATTGTATCATGGTATAGGGTAGGTGTGGCTCTGTTAACTCCCTCATATCCATTTAGATTCAGAGATGTATCGATGTATATGAGGGAGGATGCTGGCAAAGGTTGTGGAATTTGGCTTTACACCAGCCAATTGCATTTGCTTTAAAATTTCTAAAGACTTTTCAACAAATCCATTTTGTGCATATCTTACAATCAATGCAGTCCATGAGACCACATTTTGTGCATATCTTGTGGGTTTTTTTCAGATGTATCAGTTGCAAGAGACTTGGCAGACCTGTATAAAAAATGTGAAAGCATAGACATGATGCCTAAACTCTTTTGTGCATATCTTGCAGTTCTTTGAGGTATTTTTTCAAACAGTTCACGTGCCTTCTCTACGCTTCCACATTTTTCATACATGTCTAGCAGGGTTTACGTAACATCAAATTTTGTACGCATTCACAAATTTTAAACAAATTTTGTACCCATTAAAAAATTTTAAACAAACTTTACCCATTTTGCACATTGAAATCAAAGACATACAAACCCATTTTACTTGCATAATATCATATAAGGTGCAGGGTTATTTCAAAGACTTCTATACATTGTACCATACAAAATGTTTGACAAAAATTGCCAAGGTGAAGATGGCATACCTGGTTCAAGGTGACAAGACTGTTGCAAAAGGTGGCGGGGACGCCCTTCGCAGGAAAAACATTCAAACCCTACCACTATCACTGTCAGAAAATGACCACCATAAAATGTGGCAATTTCTTTTTTTTTTTTTGAACTACATGATTTTGGGAGAAACCATCTCACCTCCATATTGACTCACCTGAAAATAGCTTGCCACATATGCACCACGCAACGGCCACGTGTTTTCAGGTGAAATTGGCTTGGGCGAGTCAAACTTGCGTAAAAACAACTCGCTCTGAACTATTTTGTTGGCTCAAAGTGTGACACACCTTTGTGCTTTTACCCAACTATTTTGTCAATTTCTCCCTCAAATAATAAACCTCTTGTTATTGAGGATGCAAGCAAGATGACAAGAAGCCTAATTGTGCATAGGCTAGAGCACACTATTCCTATTGAAGCTTCTAGTATGACTACACATTCTACTATGTTTACAAAGGTTTCGTTCAGAAAGATGCATGCAAAATTAGATAGATTGAACAAGTAGAGCTTGTAGACACCAAAAATTGGCCCATTTCATTATTTATGCATTAAAATCATATCATATCACACACGTCATTTCTATCTGACATACGCATAATTAATTAAATCATTTTTCTTCTTAATTAAATAAATAATTTTTATTTATTTAATTAATCTTCATTATTCTTATTCTTTCTATTTATGATTAAATAATTTTTAATTATTTAATCATTCCATTATTCCTCTATTTTTCATCTATGATTAAATAATTTTAATTATTTAACCATTCCCACTTTCTCTCCATCAATAAATAAATAAAATTAAAATATTTTATTTATTTTCCACTTGCACATGAATTAAATAAATTGTATTTATTTAATTCATTTATTCCCTCCACTCTTATCCCACTCCTCCATTTTCTCCTATAAATATGCAAGTGTTCTTTTTTGCGCCTAAAAATAGGGAAAATTCAAATGTGTGAGAAAAAGTAAAAAAGAATTCAAAAATCAATCTATAACTCATCCAACTCTCAAAATAGTTAAAAAACATGCTATTTTGAGAGAAGAATTTTATCCTCTTCAAATCCCACTTAGCATTTTTCAAAAATAACCCTTTTTAGGGGACACATGGTGCATGCACGTTCATCGTCTCCTCTTGATCATTCTCAACCATTGATCTTTCCTTTCATCATCCACTGTTGATCATATTTCGTCTAAGTCTATAAGTACTCTCATCTTCTCTCATTTTCACATCCTCAATCATATAGCATCCATATTATCTTCATTTGCATAGCATCTTGAGCATCCATGATAGCCTTCTATAGTGTAGTTGCATACTTCGAAGATCAATCTGCAAAAACACCAAGAAATCACATAAATTAGGTGATATTATTGCATTTTGTTTTGTTTGTTTGTATTTAGTTTAGATTTCATGAAGGTAGTGTAGGTTTATTGTTTTAATTTGATTTAAACAATGGAATTTTCCTACATACACATTTTGGCACGCCCGGTGGGACCACTAGCTTGATTAGTTTTAGTTTTTCATTGCTAAAATTGTGTTTTTTAAGAAGTTGTGGATATAGGTGTGCTTCTAGTTAATTGCATGTCATAGTTATAGAGCTGTACGTCACCTTTGGTACTTCTATGTCACCTCTGGTATCATAGAAAATTGCAATTGGTGGATTTCAGAACGCATTTACAACACAGTGCATTGCCTATGGCTTATCAGATCACCTTTGTAAAGTTTTGAGTAGTTTTAAGTTGTAAGCGTACAACAGTAAGTCGCAGTTGCAAAGGGCTATGTCACCTGTGGTAACTTTCTAATCACATTTGGATATTTTCATACGCCTCTCGTATTACATGTTCAAATTTAGGGTTCTTGGAAACTAATGATTGTTTATGCAGTTTGTCTTATCGATTGTCGAAGAATGGAGGTTTCAAACTACTAATGTATTGTCTGCAGGAATGATCGGTCAAAGAAAACACCTTTTTTTGCACTAAATTAGGCACATTTCAATTTGGTGTTTAAAATGAATCCTTTATTCTCTATGTTTGTTTCTTTTCCACTATTTGCCTATTGAGATTGTGTGTAACCCGATTTAACAACATTAGTATCCTCTCCCCCTGCCTATCCAATAGATCTAGGGTGTAAGAGAAATCATTGTTATCTCTAGAGGGTCTGCCTTCCCATTGTGAGAAGGGGTGTGACCCAAGTGGAAATAGGCTAAACCCAAGCCCTTCCAAGCTGCTATAAAAATAATCTGTTTGTGATGAAAGGCACAAACAACAGGTGCAGTTATGTCATACTGATGAATGTTTCCCCTAAAACCCTATAGAGCGTAACCTCTACATGCTAGGAAGCCTCCTTATCAGAGTGAATCACCACATGTATAGCCACCTAAACAGAAGCCCTTACTACAAATCGTGTTTAGCAAAGAGAGCAAAGAGAGCAAAGTATCTTAACATCTATGTGTCTTGAGGACTTGGAACTTGGTGTGCCTAAGAAGTGAGTGCACTATAAGGGGGAACCTGTGCCACCAAGTTTCTGGAGCTATCCAATTTGAATAAGTATAGTTGGAGAAATCCAAGTGGGAACCTAACAGATATATTCGTGGCCAACCTATGTTGTAAATGTTTGAGAATGGACTGAGCATGAGTGTCTTCTATCTTGCTTCTCTTGTCAATTAATCAAAAAACTACCAAAAACACAACTTTTTCCACAGAAAGTTACTTTTGGACCATGTCAAGTCGCAGTTGAACTATAGTAAGTCACCTTTGAGAAAACTTGAATTATCTTTGATCAATATCTTTTTAACCTATCCTATCACAAAAAGTCACCTTTGAACCATGTTGATTCGCAATTGAACCATAGTGAATCACCTTTGAACAATAGTGGGTCGCCTTTGGTCAATGTCCTATTACTTCAAACTATCACATAGAAAATTGCTTTTGAGCTATCATAAATCACCTTTGAGCATCAGTGAATCACCTCTGGTAATTTGCAGTCTGTTATCCAGTTTGTTATCTTTTCCATCAATCTGAGCATCAAATCTAAGTATCTGCAATCAATCTATTAGCTTGGTCAGCTATTCTTCAGCAATTATATCATCCAAGATCATCATTTAAACCATTTGGCTTATTCATCATCTCTAATGTTCTCAATCCCTAAATCATCCTATCAATCTGTCAATCCATCAGCTGATCAAACCCAATCTCTTTAATCTAACTAAAGCCAATATCAATCAATCAAACATCTTTCAATCAAATCATCTCGATCCAATGTCGGTGACTAGAAATCAATACAAGAAAGCCACGGAATCCAATCTTAGAGAATTTGAGTCCACTCCTCTCAAAGATGCCTCTCAATTTACAACAAGAATGGACCCTCATGTGTTTCTATCTAAAGGTTATACACTTGTCTCATCTTCATCAAACCAGGTACAACAACATCATTTTGAGCCCTCATATTCTGTGTTGATGCCACAATCCCTATATGACCACAATGATTTATCAGATGATCAAGAGGATCTTCAAGATCCCAAAGCCTTGTGACATGCCAATAAAATCATAAAAGCCAACCAAGAACAAATTATCCTACAATTAAACCAAGCTGGAGTCAAACTACCAAGTGACTTTGATATGTCCACAATTTGTAAAGAAGAACCTACTAGTGTTGCTATTGAAAACCATGTGGCTATTGAGAGTATGTCCACTAAGTCCACCATACCTTCGACACCATCTATGCCTAACCAAAACACTCATACACCTCAAACATTAGCTACACCCATGAGACCAAATCAACTTAATGTCACTACATCTATAGAACCTTTACTCATACTATCTTATGTTCTTAATCCAGGGATCTCTAGCCTGAATGTGCCTCCTTTTCATGTGTTGGATTCCATTCTCTCTGCCTCCATGAATACCATACCCACACAAGTTACCCAAGCATTTCTAATTTCCAATCCTACTGTGTCACATGTTGGCTCATCATCCACTCAATAAATTCAAACATCCCATATTGCATCCAATCATGCCATAACTCTCATTGATAAACCTACGGCATCAAACACCCATTCCAACACATCATACATTGATCAACTTCTCCCTCTTGGATCACAACCCTCTAACACTCAGATGTCTCATGTGACTCCACCAACCGTCTCCCAACCTCCATTAATTTCTACTCAAACCATATCCTATACCATTCCTCTGTATGGCTCACATGCAACACAGACACATAATATCAATCCTTCACTAGGATCATATGTACCTCTGCCACTCGATACCCAACCTTAGAAAACTTTCAACCTAGGGTAGCACATTATTAGCCAAGTTCAAGTCACACCTATTTCACCATATGATCTGTCACAACAACATGCTTCTAGTCAACATTTTATATATCAAATCCCATCGCCTAGTCATCAAAATCTCGTACAATAGCAACAAGGACCTACATCTAATATGTTACACAAGTGGTCAACCTTTCACTCCCCATGACCAAACAAAGAGAAACCAACTACGAAGACAAATTTACTCCCTTGGGAGAACCAATTGAGGTCATTCTTAGAAAACTAGTGCAATCAGGAAATATTGCCTTGCCTGAAGCCAAACCAAACAATGAGCCACAATTTAAACCCAATTGGTACAAGGATGATGAATACTATGAGTAGCATAGGGTCAAGGGGCATAGCACTTCTATCTATATGAAATTGAAACACATAATTCAAAACCACATTGACCAAGGGCTTATTAGGGTCACATCAATGCAACTGATGAACAATTATGACCTTGATGCCTATAAAAATCCCCTCCCTTCACATGATAAAGCAAGTGCTTCCAACATGGGAAAGAATGTCAACTACACCTTTGAGTCTACTATGTGTTTTATTGAGAAATAATGAATCACCACCATCACTATTCGAGGGAAACTTCTTGATTGCGTTGTCACTACCCATTGAAATTGTTTCACTATTCAAGGAGCTCCACCATCTGCCACTCGTGGAACCCACCTTCGATCATTTGACTAGATTCTAAGTACAACGTTATTAAACAGCTTGGCAAAACCCCTGCTCACATATCCATACTTGAGCTATTGCAGATATCTCCTGCACACAGAGCTATTCTAGATAAACCCTTAAGAGAATCATTCATACCAAATGATATCGATACTACACAGTTCCAAGCTATGATGACAAGCATCTCATCCGCCCATCATTTAACTTTTTCTAATCAAGATCTCGTATCCTCTGACCCATCTCATCATGATGCCCTCAATATAGAGGTATTCATTAACTAACATTTTATTAAGTAGGTACTAGTGGACGGTAGAGTTGGTCTCAATAGTTGTTCTCTAAAGTTAATGAAGCAATTAAGCTACTTTGAGGACCATATTGATATGACCAAAAGAATAACCATCAAGGCCTATGATGATGGAGAGCAGGATTTAGAAGGTATTATTACTCTACCTATAAGGGTTGGTCCTATTACCACTGAACAAAATGGCATGTCCTAGATGTTGATCTTCCCTACACCATTATCCTTGGTTGTCCTTGGATCCATTCCTTAAAAGCAGTACTATCCATGTATCACCAATGTCTAAAGTTCCCATATGAGGGTGTGGAAATTACCATCTCCACCAATCCCAAATCCTTTGAATACTACCATGCATTCCAAGCCAGTTATCAAAACCCTAACCATGTCCCTATCAATGCTGAAGCCTATCCATCCACTTCATATGATGATCCAGATGATCTTAACAAGCGCTCCACCAATAAATCCACCCCTAACATCCAAATCAAATATGAAGAAAAAGGACTTGCTGAGTATAGCCTAAAAGAATCTTGCTGTGTGGGCGCCATGCCCTTGTCACCCAAATCATATGGTAAGCTAGTTGTTTCAAAAGCTTCTTCCTCCAAAGCAACTGTCACCATGTCTCCAATAGTATTTGTGCAATCAAGATTACTCGATGACGAGGATGTCTCTGATGACATTTCTTCATGGATTTTCTACGATGAAAATGATCAAGTATCCTTAGAAGTAGAGCAATATAATAATGGGTTCAGAATCATAAAAAATATGGGCTACAAACCAAAAGGGGGACTACGTCTACAGGAAGAAGGCCTCTTAGAGCTAATCATTGTGTCAAAGAAGTATAATCGATAGGGTCTAGGGTACCGGAAGTAGGGTCCGCCTTCCTCCGATATCTAGTTCATCCTTGACGAAGTCACTGAGGCCTTTCCCATAGAAAGGGCCCCTAATCTAGATACCATCGAAGACTTTGCCTTTCATATCACTGAGCTCTTCTAAGAAACCTCTATTTTCATGATATCCTCTACTTCCCACAACCTTCTGCTTATCTATCCCAACCTAATTGACTAGGAACAATAGGGGGCACCTCCCCTCAATACATTTAAAAATGACGAGGCTATTGCTAAATTCATGGGAACAAGGAAAGGCTTCCCTCTTGGAGACCATAATTAGGATTTGCAATGGATCTTCCATTATTGGCATACTTTGGTGGAAGTGTCAGATCTTCTATTCGCAAAAGTGAAATTAAGAAAATAAAAAATGAAAGGTCATTAGGTGGAAACCACAAGGCACCTCTTGACAAAGAAAAAGTAAAAATAAAGGATGTATCCAAGGGTGAAAACCTCTCTGAGGCACCCAAGGATGGAGGATCCAACCTTCCTGTAACTTCTACATATCAAGAAAGATCACCCTTATTGATCGAGAAATCTCAAGAAATCAATTTAGGCACTGCACAAGCTCCTAAAATCACATTCCTAGAAGCTTCTTTATCAGATATAGGAAAAGTCAGCTTTACTAAATTCTTCATAAAAAGAGATATCGACTTTCCCTACACCTATTCAAATATGCTGGGCTTAGACCCCTCCTTGGTAGTACATCATTTGGCTATCTCTCCGAATGCCAAACCAGTTCGACAAAAGATAAGAAAAATGCATCCACAAATAGCATTGTTAGTCAAAGCAGAATTCCAAAAACTTCTGGATGTAGGGTTTATTAAGACCATTGATTATCCTGAGTGGGTATGTAATCTAGTGCCCATTGCCAAACCTGATAGAAGAGTTTGTTGCCAAACATTGACACAATTGTAGACCTCACTGCAGGACATGAGATCCTTTCATTAATGGACGGATTCTCTGGCTACAATTAGATTAGGATCGCAAAGGAAGATCAGTATAAAACTTCATTCATCTACCCATGGGGAACATATTGTTGGGTCATCATGCCTTTTAAACTTTAAAACACCAGAGTAACTTATCAACGGGCTATGACTCTTATTTTTCATGATCTTTTCTGCAAAATAATGGAAGAGTATGTCGATGACATCTTGGAAAAGTCCAAAACAAGAGAAGACCATCTCCAAGTCTTAGAAAAAATCTTCGACAGGATTGAGAAGTACAAAGTCAGATTGAATCCCAAATAGTGTGTCTTCGGTGTAACTTATCGGAAGCTGCTAGGATACATAGTCTCCAGAAGAGGCACTGAAGTGGATCCTAATAAAGTGAAAGCCATAGTCAACATGCCTCCTCCATCTAATTTGAAACAACTGTGTGGTCTCCAAGATCGGTTACAATCCATTTGTCGATTCATAGTGCAGCTAGCAGACAAATGCCATCCTTTTCAACATTTGCTTGGGAAGGGGGAAACCTGTAAGTGGGATGACAAATGTCAACAAGCCTTTGTTCAAATAAAATAATATCTTCCAACTACTCCTATGCTTGTACCTCCTATTTGAGATCGACCTTTGCTTCTATATACTTCATCAAGCACTTGGTGCTCTCCTAGCTCAACATGATGATACGGGAAAAGAATAAACCATTTACT
This sequence comes from Cunninghamia lanceolata, assembly GCA_027924645.1. Taxonomy (NCBI): domain Eukaryota; kingdom Viridiplantae; phylum Streptophyta; class Pinopsida; order Cupressales; family Cupressaceae; genus Cunninghamia; species Cunninghamia lanceolata. The sequence goes on along the minus strand of BSBN01000809.1, from coordinate 28,679,809 downwards.
ATATCAGCAAGACTCTTGTAGGTTATAAGCTCAACTACACAATAGTGGAAAAAGCATGTTTGGCAGTGGTGTTTTCTTCTCAAAAGTTGTGACACTACATGTTGAATCAGACAACAAAGCTCATCTCCAAATTTGATCCATTGAAATATCTTCTTGCTAAAGTAGTCCTCACTGATAGGGTAACAAAATGGGTGATGATCCTTACTAAATTTGATATTGAATATGTCAACCGCAAAGCTATTAAAGGACAAGTCATTGCAGATCAACTTGCTGAAACTCCAATGACTGGCATCCATCCTTTTGATCTTGAGATTCCTGATGAAGAACTTTTCAATGTGACTCCTTCTGAAACCTGGCAACTATACTTTGCTAGCTCTTACACACAACATGGATCTGGGATGGGTATCCTATTCATCACCCCCTAGGGTGATTGTATTCCAAAGTCCTACCATATTGCCTTTCCTTGCATAAATAACATAGCATAATATAAGGCTCTGATCATTGGGTTGCACATGGTTGTCCAATGGGACATCAAAAAGTTACAAGTATTCAGAGACTTGCTATTTTTAATTAATCAAGTTCAAGAAGAGTACCGAACAAAAGATAAAAAGCTTCTTCCATAGAAACTGATGGTTGATGACTTTAAGAAATACTTCTCTCAAATCACATTTGAGAAAATTGCAAGAATCAACAACAAAGCAGCCAACGCCATGGCAACCATTGGTTCTCTCCTAGACATGCTTACTAACGCACAATAGTATGAATTCTTAGTGGAACAACTTTTAATTCTAACATTTGAAGTACCTCAATCAGAACTCATCTCTGAGTTTAATTACCCCACATCTCCTTGGTACGAAGATATCTATGAATACCTTGTTAATGGTACATTCCCTTTCCAATTTTCTAACTCCCAACATAAAACTTTCATCCTCCGCACCTCTCGCTACACTACCTTTAGAAAAACCCTTTACTGCAAGAGTCTCGATGGTATCTTACTTAAGTGTCTCAACTCAGAAGAGGCCAACATGACATGAGGATGTCTCTGGATCGCATTCTGTCAGACCTAATCTTGTCAAGAAGCTTCTTAAAGCTAGCTATTATTTGCCTGCTATGGAGCGGGACATTCAACAATTCTCACAAAGATGCATGTAATATCAGATACATGGAGACTTGATACACACCCTGGCACATGAACTACAATTTCTCATAGCTCTTTGGCCATTTTCACAATGGGGACTCGACTTCATAGGAAAAATCCACCCATCCTCTTCAAAGGGCCATAAGTTCATAATCACTGCTATAGAGTATTTCACCAAATGGGTGGAAGCAATCCCGATGACATACATCACTAGGAAGCATATCTCCAACTTTATATTGCATTATATCATTTGTCAATATGGTATCCCTCAGACCATTGTAACTGATAATGGGCATCCCTTCAAAAATTAGGAAGTCTGTGATTTGTGTCAAAAGTTTCATATCCAACATAGATTTTCCACGCCCTATTATTCTCAAAGCAACAACCAAGCCGAGGCATCTAATAAGACCATCATAAAAATCCTCAAGAAAAAGGTCAATGATGCTAGTCACGATTGGCACCTTTAATTGAATCTTGCCTTATTTCACCCTTTTCATAAACCATCCATCCATCCATAATCAGCCTACTTGTATCATGGATTGGAACTTGTCAAAGTGGACATATCATTTGCATATATCACCTAGCTTCAACTGAGTCATTCCTCGCCATCATATCCCATGAGAAACTTTCCATCTGCCTATCTGCAATAAATTCTTCCCACACTGGGGGCACTTGCTTGTGCTTCGATGTCAGATGGACACTTTAAGGCATCATGGTCAATCATGTAAAAAGTCCTAAAAAAATTGATAATTAGAAATATTCCTGAAAAAATCCATAAAAGTTAGATAAAGTCCTAAAAAAATACCAAAAAAATTATAAAATGTCCTTAAAAAACTAAATATATATACAAAAACATCAAATAGCCAACAAAAAATCCAAGCAATAAAATCAAACCATCAAATCACTTCTTCTAATCAATCACATTCATTCATATCAATCTGATCCAATCCAATCATCACTGCATCAAATCACATCAATCTTGTTCATCAATAATCAATGACCTCCATCTTTCATCCTCCATAGAACAAGAACTACATATCATCTTCATCGTAAAATGCCTTGATCCCATTGATATAGTGTATGTACATAGTTTGGTGTATGAAGGAAATATACAGATTCAGGCACAAGACGATACGACTCCTTTTTCTTCCATCTTTACTCTACTCATCTTTTCTCACCATTCATCTCATCTTCTTATATCATTCATCTCTCACATCATCAATAAAAACCTAGAACTACATATTCATCATGTCTCATCGTCATCGTGTGGTGCATTGATCCCGTGGATACGGGTATGTAGGCAATCTAGAATAAGAAGGAAGTATCTAGTACGCAAGCATTTATTGTTTTCCAGCCTCCCCAAAAAGCCATCGCATATGGCATGGGAACAAAATTGAAATGAAATATCATAAAAAAATCTGACTTTCATAAAGCCCCCACATCCCACCAAAATGGGCGACCCCTAGGAAAAGTGTGTAACATCAAATGGTTGTGTTTGCATGAATAGGTTGCCGCTAGCAAAAAGGTGAAAGACTCCTTATTAACTTCAATCTCCCAAATAAGATTTAATTACGACAATAAGAGCTCACAAAATGAAGAATAAAATCATTTAAAATGACATACAAGAGAGACATAAAGATGCCGATGAAACCACATCAACACTGACAACCAAAATATATAGTTACATAAGACTAGATGGTAATCCAGACATTACCGTATGGTAATCCGGACGTTACCGTTAGGTAACCGAATGACAAGATAACACAAAGGAATACAAAACTGACAGGGTACGGTGGGCTAGGGTATATGCCTATGACACCATCTGGGACATATAGCCGAAGCAATATAAATCATGTAAGTATGAAATCCAGCATAAACAATAATCATGTCAATAGCATAATAGTATAGAGATTGCACATCACTGGTGCCAATACAAAATAATGACAGGACGAATAATCCAATACAAAATACATAGTTATTTGAATCCATCAAACATAAGCAGAAGCAAAATGCTAACACAATAATTATGTCAATAGCATAATAGTATAGAGATTGCACATCACTGGTGCCAATAGAAAATAATGACAAGACGAATAATCCAATTACATAGTTATCAGAATCCATCAAACACAAGCAGAAGCAAAGTGCTAACACGGGGTTGTTACACAGACAAATAAATGATTTTAAAATAAAATAAAACAAATGCTATAACTAAAGTACTAAGAATGATTAAATATACATTAAATATATAATTAGCAATGGCATGTGAAAGGGTTATTAAAATCTATAGAATACTCCAATACAAATAATAATAATAATAATAAAATAAAATAAAACAAAATTCTTTTAGAAAGGAAGGCTTAAATCAATCAACTACTTAGGTAAGCAAAATTTTTATTAGTGGTAGTTTGAAATTTAATTAACATATTAATTGTTTTAATTTTTTTATTGTTATAACTATATTAAAATTCATATAAATATTTGGCTAAATTTTAGTAATAGGTTATAAGATATCATTGTTATAAATGTATTTTGTAAAGAAAATAACTTAATCTCCTAAAAATAGATCATTTACACATTATCATTTACCTATTTATTGTACACATCCACAAAAATATACTATGATTTTGAAAATTATACCTCTATATATGTGCAACCTAGTATAGGCATCTCTACAATTCTCTTCCAGAACCCTCTATGCTTCCCATCCCTCTCATCGACATTTGCACTAGTCCTCTGCTGTAGGTCGTTCCGCACTTGCCCCAATGACTACCGAACTACCCGTCGTTAATACTACTACTCGGCTGCTCCTCAAACTTATTGTAACGTGGCATTATTGTACATATCCCCAAAAATGTACTACGATTTTAAAGATTATACCTCTATATATATAACCTTGTATAGGCATCTCTTCTATTATAAAAAATTGTATAGCTCCGATCTATCCTTATTGGAGTCTGACTGCTTTCAAGAGATGAAGAGAAATATGCAACCTTGTATATGTATTTCTTCTGTTATAAAAGAAAGTGTAGCTCCTATCTATCTTTAAAGAGGACATTGGAATCGGATTGCTTTGAAGAGATGAAGAGAAAAGGTTAAATATATACAATTAGCTTAGATCTGATAGAGATTGGAACTGAATGTTTTTATCTGAAGAGTTCCAGTTAAACATTATTATTTTGATTGCTTTGAAGAGATGAAGTGAAAAGGTTAAATATATGCAATTAGCTTAGATCTGATAGGTATTAGAACTGAATGTTTTTGTCTGAAGAGTTCCAGTTAAACATTATTATTTTGATTTTTTAAGTATGGTTTCAATGGTGTGATTGGATTCTTTTATATGTAGTATTCCATTTGATTTAGTTTTAGATCTTTGAGAAATATCTGATTTGTATAATTCCATCAATTTTCTTGGATCTAAACCTAATGATTTTATTTTGCTACTTTATTGAATCTTTTGTTTTTATGTCAAAACTACAATTCTTTTTTTATTCATTACTAATTTTTCTTGTATTTTATTCTTCCTTTTTCATTTCTGCACATACTAATACATTATGCTTTCCTATTTTCACATACTAATATTAAATCATTGCTATTAGGGCATTGCATTATCTCATATATATTTTTTATTTATTATGGTCTTAATTTTCTTTATTAGATATTTCAAATATCATTTATATTTTTATTATTATTTCTATTTTCAGATATTTATAAGGGATTAGGCCAGATTTCAGATGTTAATGTCAACATGTTTTACAGTTAAAGATTGACCCATTTCACATATTGATGCATATGTACTTTAGAGTTTGCCTAATTTCATATATTGAAGATAATATTTATATTTTGCCTTAAAAATTTATTGCAATAGATGGTAATCAGTAAATAGTAATACTAATTTTTTAGATTTGAGTAACTGTTCAATAGAATTTCTATAGCACCTTATAGTAGTTAGTATTTTAGTATTTTTGTTGGAGGGTTTTGAAACTTCTTTGGTTAAGAGTTAAGGACTAAGGGGTATTCACTCTGCCAAAGTCGCCTAGGGCATGATCCTGACATCATCCCTTATGATGTGAAGGCCCTGCCAAGAACCCGTTGACATTTCTACCCCTTTGAAACATGACTCCAAGGTTGAGACTCTTCTATTTTTCTGTCTTTCTTAGAACCACCAAATTTTAAAACCCTATACATTTACACATAAAAAAAATTCTACATTTCTCACATCATGAGGCCTAAGCTCTGCTTTAGAGACAAAAAATAATACTAATAATTCAATTATAACACACTATTCACATACTCTTGTATTCTGATTTTGTTTTCTTTACTTTATAATGAAATAATGATAATAGTGATGGAAATGTAAGATTTAATCTCAGTATTATACTAAGAATCTGTATATACTGATATTATGGAGTTCTGATGTTAAATTCGTATCTGTGCACTCCATTTGCAGAATACTACGGGAAGAGCTTGATGGATCCCACAAACATGCCCCCTATTTGTTCGGGCCGGAAAAATTCAGACTACCGATGAATTTTGAAGTGTGTTAATTCATATATTTTCTTTCGCGTTCATATATATAATAAAGGTCTAGTTTTAAGTAACATTATGTGGGACTCAATGCAGGAATAGATGGACAGAGAGATATGAAGTCCAATTTTGAGACAAAACTGGAGAGACTCAGAAATGCAAGGGTAAATTAGGTTAGTTTTATGAATTTATTCTGTAATTTTATGAATTGAACATCTTTCTTTTTACAGGCCAAAATGGGCTCTAGTACCCATCAAAATCCGGTATGTTCAGAAAGTTGTTTTTTTAGGTTCAATGCTTTGAAACAAAGTCTCTGAGATTTCTTTATGGTCTTCTTTTAAGGATGTCTAAGAATTTCATAACCAAGTGTTATGTATAGAAACAAGGTCTCAAATATATTATTTTTTATTGTCTTTATTTAAGGTTTGAAAGTTTTTTTTTTTAAAAGTAGCTATTGAACAAATAGGTTTATTTTTGTTTGGATACTAATTAGAGTAATTAACTGCCTTATTGTGATCCCTGAAATTTGGATAATAATTGGATCCTACAGTATATCTCGGTAAGCAGATACTTCTATTGGTTTGTTATACATGTATTAAGTGATTGGAATTTATAGTAGTTGAACCATTTATTGATGTAATGCAGGCAGCTTTGATAATGAAGAGAAAGCGTATTGAAAAAAACAGAGTATTGGAAATGAAATAGAGTGCAGCAAAATATAAAGAAAAAACTTAAATCAAGTATTGAGTAGCAACTTGCACAGAAAATAGATAATATTGATTAATTACAATGGCAGCCTTGCTGCTATATTTATTACATTCATGGAAATTTCTAGAAAATCTTAGAATGGCTAAGAGAAGTGTCGAAAGGGAAAAATCTAGATGTTTCTATTTGGAGGTGGAAGTTTCCATATTCTGGAAGTTTCCATATTCTGGAACTTTCCATAAAGAAATAAACATTATCTCCAACACCTCCCCATAATGTTTATTTGGAGAAGATAATTACAAAAGATTATTATATAGCAACTTCCTTGAGATTTAACAAGTCTCTAAATTTGATAAATTTCACTTCTGGTAGTGCTTTCGTAAATATGTCAGCAATTTGATTTTCTGTTCCACAAAATTTTAACTCCACCACTTGATCTTCTATCAGATCACGAACAAAATGATGATGCACTTCTATATGCTTTGATCTAGCATGATAAATTGGATTTTTTGCTAGCTTGATAGTACTTTGATTATCACAGAATATAGTAGTTGGACAAACTTGTGGATGTTGTGTTTCTTCAAGTAGTCTTCTAAGCCATAATGCTTCTTGAGATGCCTTTGATGAGCCAACATATTCAGCTTCTGTAGATGATAGTGATACTATTGCTTGTTTCTTGCTGCTCCAAGAAATTGGTCCTGACCCAAGATGAAACATGAACCCTGAAGTTGATTTTCTATCATCAATATCACCTGCATAATCAGAATCTGTATATCCAACTAATGTTGGCTCTCCTCCATATTGGTACTCAATTCCAAGGTGATAAGTGCCTTTAATATATTTTAATATTCTCTTAGCTGCTTTCCAATGCTCAATGTGTGGATCTGACATGTACCTGGATACAATACCAACTGCATATGCAATGTCTGGTCTAGTTATGGTGAGATACAAAAGACTCCCAACTAATTGTCTATATAATTTTCCATCCACCTTCTTTTGAGTAGAATTAGCACTCAACTTTAAGCCTACTTCACATGGTGTATTAGATGCTTTACAGTCAGTCATATTAAACTTTTTCAATACATCAAGAGCATATTTAGTTTGAGACAACATGATTCTTCCTTCTTCTTGCCATACTTGCATACCCAGAAAATAGTGCATCAACCCTAAATCAGTTATTTCAAAAGCTTGTTTGAGTTGATCCTTAATTATTTCAATATTATGTGTGTGATCCCCTGTAATAATCAAGTCATCCACATACAATACAATAATAACAACTTTACCATCACTATGTTTTACATACACATCTGGATCAGCTTTACTTCTTTTAAATCCTGCATTTATAAAGTACTCATTTATTTTGGAGTACCATGCCCTTGGTGCTTGCTTAAGACCATATAATAATTTTTTTAATCTACACACTAGATGTTCTTCACCACTTTTAACAAATCCAGGTGGTTGTTGCATGTAAATTTTTTCTTGAAGATCACCATGTAGAAAGGCACTTTTTACATCCATTTGATAAATTTTCCAACCAAATTTTGCAGCTAGAGCAACTATTGTACGAATTGAACTCATTTTATCAACTGGAGCAAAGGTTTCAGTATAATCAATACCTTCTGTTTGTGAGAAGCCTTTAGCCACAAGTCTTGCTTTATATTTTTCAATAGCTCCATCTGATGTGAACTTTACTTTGTAGGTCCACTTGCAGCCAACCACACTTTTACCTTTTGGAAGAGTTGTCAATTCCCAAGTTCCATTTTTTATCAGAGAATTGTATTCATCTTGCATTGCTTCTTCCCATTCTTCTTTGCCTTTTGCTTCCTCATATGTACTTGGAGTGTCAACCTGCATCACCTTAGTCATAAGAGCATAGTTAGCAAACATATTTCTAGGGCCTTCTTGGTATATTTCTTGAATGCTTCTAGTCTTCTATGTGTCTTCATCATCACTTTCACTTGATGCTTCAATTTGTGTTCCTTCTCCTCCTGCAGAAGATTGCACACCTTGATTTTGAGCATTAGTATAAGTAGACTTATCTTCTTCAATCAATATTGGAAAGTAAGATAATGTAGGAGAATGTTCACTTTCAATATCTTCATCAAACCATACATTCCTTTTGATATAAATTTCATTTGTTTTAGGATTATATAACCTATATCCTTTTGATTCCTCACTATACCCAACCATTATGCACTTCTCACTCTTTCTTTCTAACTTGCTCCTTTTTTCATCAGGGATGTGGGCATATGCATTACATCCAAAGACTCTAAAATGAGATACTGTAGGCTTCCTACCACTCCATGCCTCTTCTGGTGTTATATTCAAAACTGCCTTAGTAGGTGTTCTATTCAAAATATAAACTGCAGTACAAATTGCTTCAGCCCAGAATTTAACTTCTATATTTCTAGAGTGAAGCATGCATCTAGCCATTTCTATTATAGTTCTATTCTTCCTTTCTACAACTCTATTTTGTTGAGGTGAGTAGGAGACTGTTGATTCCTTCTTTATACCATGTTGTTTACAAAAATCTAAAAAAACTTTGTTCATATATTCCATACCTCTATCTGTTCTTATTATCTTTAGAGATCTTCCACTTTGATTTTCAGCCAATGCCTTAAACTCTTTAAACTTATCAAATACTTCATCCTTCTTTTTTAAAAAATAAACCCAAATTCTTCTAGTATAGTCATCAATAAAGGTGAGGGCATACCTTGATCCTGCAAGAGATGGTGTTCTGAAGGGACCCATTACATCACTATGAACCAAATGTAAAGGAGTCTTTGCTCTCCATGATTTACCTTGTGGGAAACTTTCCACATGTTGCTTTCCCATAGCACATCCTTCACACACCTTGTGACTTGATGAGATTTTTGGAAGCCCATGCACCATATATATTTTCTCCATAAGCTTGAGGCTTTGATAATTGACATGTCCCATATGCTCATGCCATAACCTGCTCATATCATTATATCTGGCAATAGCACACATATTCTCATTTCCACATTTAGAAGTAAATTCTTGAAACCTATATAATCCATTCTCCATTTTACCAATTGCAGTCACTTTGTAGTTATTACTCACATCCTTGATCAAACATTTGTCATTGTAGAATTCTATTTTATACCCCTGATTTGCAATTTGAGATACAGAAAGAAGATTTATCTTCAACTCTGGAACTAACTTCACATTTTTTAACACACCATTATCTACTTTAACATTTTCAGTTCCTTTAACTTCCAAAGCACTATTATTCCCCAAATATATTTTCTCTGGATTGTTATCATTTCTTAGTGATGCAAATTGTTCTTTATTATAACACATATGTTGTGTGGCCCCAGAATCAATAACCCAGTCATCTTTATAAGAATCATTTGCTTTAAGTGCAATACAGAGAGCATTACTTTTAGAATCAAAATTTTTTGTAAACTTATTTGTCTTCCTTTCTGTATCTTTGATCCTCTTATAGCATTCATTTGCTTTATGACCCAACTTACCACAGTAATTACATTTCCATTTGCTTCTATTATAATCCTTGGCTGGAGTATACCTATTGTCATACTTCCAATTTTTCTCTCTTGAATGATTTTCTTGTGTACTTCTGTAATTTTGTTTCCCTCTTATTATGAAGGCTTCATCATTAAATGACTCCCTTTCTTTGATTTGACGTTTTTCTTCTTGCACTAATTTAGCACATAACTCTTCATATTTTATGCTCTTTAATTTATCAGCAGTATCTAGCCCTCTTATGAATGACTGATAAGATCCTGGGAGACTTTGTAAAACTATTTGCACAAAATCTTTTTCACCTATATCCTTTCCAAGAGAAGCAAGTTCATTTCTCTTTTCCTTTAATTTACTTAGATGAGGGACTAACTCTTGTGAATTTGATAATTTCATGTTGTATAGTTTTGCAGTGAGGGTTAGAATCCATACATCACCTAAATTTTCATATGTAGTTTTCAAAATATCCCACACTTTAACTCCACTTCTTTCATTGCGAACTTCTGGAAAAACTTCTTCTGAAAGTGTAAGCTTGATCAGTGCTGCTGCCCTCTTATCTCTTTTATCCCAATCTTCTTGATATTTTCCACTATTTGCTGGTCTTTTTTCACTACCATTAACAATTTCAAAGCAATTTTGAAGCGTTAGAAAAATCTCCATACGAGACACCCAATCATAATAATTTTTGCCATTTAATTTAATTGTAGGTAAAGGAATACCAATTGAATCCATTGTATCAAATTCCCTCTTTTTAAGATGCGAATTAAAATCAGAAATCTCTCACCAATTTCTGCTGATTTGATTCTTCTCTTTGCTGCAATATTTTTGTTTCTTCACCACAAACAATGGTGATCAGCCTCCAATTACACAACCTGCATAATGCACAGCCAACACTACAAAAACCACAGATTACAGCCCCAAGATTTGAGAGGGCTCTGATACCATATTGAAAAAAACAGAGTATTGGAAATGAAACAGAGTGCAGCAAAATATAAAGAAAAAACTTAAATCAAGTATTGAGCAGCAACTTGCACAGAAAATAGATAATATTGATTAATTACAATGGCAGCCTTGCTGCTATATTTATTACATTCATGGAAATTTCTAGAAAATCTTAGAATGGCTAAGAGAAGTGTCGAAAGGGAAAAATCTAGATGTTTCTATTTGGAGGTGGAAGTTTCCATATTCTGAAAGTTTCCATATTCTAGAACTTTCCATAAAGAAATAAACATTATCTCCAACAAAGCGGCCAGAGCTTATGATCTGGCAGCTCTCAAGTATTGGGGTCCATCAACTGCAACAAACTTTCCGGTATAACTTTATATAGAGTTTCATAGCTATTCTAGAACTCGTTGTGTGTCTATCTTAGAAATGTTTGTTTTACAAATGCTTTTGGCGATCATTCTATTTTCTGAGATTCTACTTCCTCTCTCATAAAATGCTTAGTTTGCTGTTGTATAACATTTAGTTTTCCCCATATCAAATGCAGGTTAAAAACTATGAGAGAGAGTTCGAAGACATGAAAAAATGGTCAAGGCAAGAATATCTTCTCTTTATAAGGAGGTATTTGGGTTTCCTACCATATATACATCCATAGAGGTTACGCATATATGCATGGGGCTGTGTAGGTGGATAATGGTTTCAGTATCATAATTGTTTGTATTTTTTGGGGGAAGTAGGGGGTTCTGTTTATCATTCAATTTTGAATCAAAATTTATAATAGATCACAAACAAGGTATATCTTGACCTATGCCAGTATTTAATTCTTAATTAAAATTTATTGAATTTATAATTAGACACTCGTCTTAATTTTGCGGGGATAGTACTAGCTTTTCTAGTGAATCAGTCTACCGAGGAGTGACAAGGTTTTGATTTAATTTACCTAAATGAACTTATAGTCTTATCTTAAACATTAGTATGTAAAGGTGAAATTAATTTTTGTTTCACTGAGATAAGTTGATGGATAGAATAGCTAGCATTGAAATAAACGAGGAATTTGGAGCCCTATATTTAGGAGTTTTTATTAGGAGTTTTTATTTATAGTTGCTGCGCTCATGCATTGTAAGGAAGAAAAAAAAGCAATTATATTTTTTAATGCCAAACTGCTGTTGTGTATCACTGAATTTTTTTGTAGATCCTCTTCTGTTGTCTTTAGAACCCTTGTAATCTCTATAAAGAGATGTCTTGCAACTATTGTCTAATCAGTAAAGTCAGAAGTAATATACAGCCAGTCCTACAGTCAATACAAAAACTGTAAATTTTCTGCCTATGTTACAGTTCTGGTGTGGCGTTTAATTTTTTGTTGGCTATTTACTTATGCTGTGTAATATTCATATTCAATACTATATGCTGTAAGTGGTATTTTTTCTGCTTATATACTTGTTTACACTTGGAGAGTGCTGTTTTAAAATCTTAAAACTTGACAGGAACAATAAATATGGAAGGTGGCAAGCTAGGATTGGGAGAGTTTCAGGGAAGAAGGATTTGTATCTCGGAACATTCGGTGAGTACACCTAGTATAATGTTTCCAATAAATGAAATGCATTGAGCTATACATCGTTAAAAATGCATCCAATAATCAAACGATATTGAATGGCTAATGATTCTCATTGAATTCACAGACACAGAGGAAGAGGCAGCTGAAGCTTATGACGTTGCCGCCATCAAATTCAAAGGAATTAATGTCCTTACAAACTTTGATATAAGAAGACATGATGTTGAAACTATTATGAGCAGCGCACTACCATAAGAGTGAGACAAAAGCTCACTAGTACTGCAGTACAAGATGGGGAAAGTGGTGAACGCGTTGCGAATGATGCAGAAGCAGCACAGACTGAGAATGATGCAAATGAAACTATCATCGCTAGTGGTAGCACAGATAGTTCACTGCCAGACACAATCGACCATTCTACTGCTATTGCTACATCATCCAATGATGCTCATGAACAGCCTGTTATAGGTTCTCCATTAATGGTATCCAATCAGAAACTGTACTCTGCAACACACCCATTTATGCCAATAACCAACAAAAATGTTTTTCTATACAATCTCACGGGTTTGGAACGTACAGCCATCGCTGAGCATGGAATCTCCCATTACTAGTCCATGAGTAGGTGCCACAGCTTTTGAGATTCCATGCTCATCAATGGCTGAAGGTTCTAAACCCATCATATTGTAGAGAAAAACGTTGTTGTTGGTTGTTAGCATAAATGGGTGTGTTCTAGGGTGCAGTTTCTGATTGGTTACCATTAATGGAGAACCTATAACAGGTGGTTACTGAGCAGCGTTGTATGATGTAGCAGCAGCACTAGAATTGCCGACTGTGCCTTTCAGTGAACTTTCTGTGCTACGCCTACCACTAGCGACGATAGTTTCGTTTACACCATTCTCTGTCTGAGCTTCTTCTGCATCTCTCCGAAGCTTTGTAATGCGTTCAGAACATTCCACATCTTGTACTGCAATACTAGTGAGTTTTTGTTTCCCTCCTATGGGTAGTGTTCTGCTCATAATGGTTTTGACATCATTTTGCTTATGTCAAAGTTTGTAACGGCTTTAATTCCTTTGATTTTGATGCCGGCAATGTCATAAACTTCGGCCGCCTCTTCCTTTGTGTATGTGAATTCAATGAGAATCATTAGCCTTTTCATTTGGTTTGATTATTGGATGCATTTCTAATGATCTATAGCTCAATGCACTGGATTTATTTGAAATATTATACTACAAACTGGGAGTTGTGTACTCAGGGAATGTTCCCAGAACCCTCTTCCCTGGAATTCCCCCATATTGGATGTAATTAATTTCTCCCACCAAATCACAAGATCAGTCAAAAAGAACATTTATATCAAAAAGAACATTTATATCAGAAGCTTTTTTTATAGTCAATGTCAAAAATAACATTTAGTGTAGAACATTCCCACTTACCTGCAGATCAGCATTGAACATGTGTTTTGAATGTTGATTTTCAGAAAGTTCTCATTCCTCTATAAATAAATAGAGCTTTGATCACCAAGCAATTCATATTAGGGATGTTTGGTTGATTTATGTGTATTTTTCTTTGATATTTTGTGTTTGTGCATATGTTGCACCTCCTACAATTGGTATCAGAGCTAGGGCATGTGAAGATCTAGGGTTAGGGCTTGCAAATTTAATCCTGTATGAAATTGGCCCCACTTGTGTTTGTTCAACTTTTGCAGATCAGTCTACCTCTCTAAAGGCGGAGGAATTGGAAATGAGGCGCAGGTGAAGTGTTCTCAGTGGCATGGTGATTTCTTTGTTTGGGCATGATACCAGCGAAGGCAAAGAAGCCGATGTTTTCATAAACATATTCAGCCGCAGCTGTTTCTTTTGTTGGAGAACTTAATCTCAACCACCATTCTGTACTACTTATTGTAGCTCGTTACTCCTACCATGGTCTCACTCATATCTCCTTTTTGACTTTCTTCTTTCCCCTACCTCCGTCTTGTCTTGATTTACTTCTGCAGGGATGATGTTGTAGCAGCATGGCCTTCTTCTCCATCGTATGGAAAAAGGCAGTTTATTTCTGATCCATAATTAATGATTCCATAAAATGCAGTCAAGTCAAGATGATGTCGACACTATGGCCTTTGCAGATGAATCTAGCCACCTAATTTACTGTGGAAGTGATGCTAGCTACTGCATGGTGTTCTGTGTGTATTTATCTCTCTATGTGTTCGTTGTTGTTTTTGTAAGGACTGCTGAAGATATATAGTTATGCACATTTTCCTTTTTACTAAAATTCTTGAAGAAAGGCTTGACATTTTACAATCTGTTACATTGCCTGCAAGAGAATGCAACTATAAAATTATTCTTCATTTATATTCTCCTTGTATTGAAATGCAGATTGTGTGTTGTGCTCTATTTTTTTTCCTGTTACTTATGAAGAGCAGTAGTTCTGTTTAACCAAAAATATATGTATTTTCTGTATGTAAAAACCAGTGTACTTTCAGGGTAGCTGTGTGTGTTTTATTCTCCTCTGCCTCTTCCCTTCATCTTTTTAAGTCACAGATTATTAAGAGGTTGTTGAAGACAACCAAAAAAAAAAAAAATCACCCAGTTAAATTGTTGTATCCACGAAGGTAGATACGCCGCTGATCTTATGTCACAGTGAAGAAAGCATAGATCTGTGAAGTGAGCCGTCAGCCGAATAAGGAGTTTCCAAAATTTGTAAAGTCAAGCTAAAATGTTAAAGTTAAAGCCGCTGAATCTACATAAGAGTTTATTTCAGCCGCCAGTCAAGGAGATTGTGGAGACACCAGCTTAAAAGAGATTGCTGAATAAAAGGTAAAATCGTGGAAGTTTGATTTGTTTGCGGCCGCGCACAGCCAAGGAGGACGCCATTGAAGTTATTTCAAGTCCCAGATCTGAGGAATTTGCTGGAATAGAAAACAAAATAAGGGTTTGTAAAATGCAGTATATGAAGAAGGCCACCAAAAGTTAAAAGGCATCAAGGGTTCAAGATGTTGTAGCCGTAAAGGATTGACGAGACAAATAAATCAAAAACGGATTTGGAGGTGCTGTTGTTCAGAGTTTATTTGTCAAAATAGATTTACCTAAACTTCTCTGTTCAGGTAAATGTCTGATTATTCAACTCAACTCATCAACCTGTGAAACCAAAAAAGGAAGCCATTTGATCGCAAGAATTAAAAGAAGGTGATTGGACCGCAGTCCAAAAGCTACAGGATCCAAAGATAGTGGGCTTGTAGAACTCAAAGTCACAGTTAGTTTCAAAGAAATTGAAGAAGGCAGATCGTAGAAAAGAAGTCGCCGAAATGGCAATATCGCTGTAGCAACAGTAAAGTGCAGCAGCATCTTGACATGAAAGACATTAAGGAGAAAGTTTCAGAAATGAAGATGTTGAAACATTTAAGGTCGAAATTAAGGGAGAGTGTTGGATGTAATTAATTTCTCCCACCAAATCACAAGATCAGTCAAGAACATTTATATATGAAGTTTTTTCCAGTCAATGTCAAAAATAACATTTAATGTAGAACCTTCCCACGACTGGGCGTTTTGAACATGTGTTTTGAAAGCAGACCTCTATAAATAGAGGCAACATGTAATAGTTTATTTATCAAATGATAGAAATTGATTTGATCACCATGTAATTCATATTAAGGATGTTTGGTTAATTTCTGTGTATCTTTATTTTTGATATTTTGTGTTTGTGCATATGTTGCACCTCCTACACCCCAATCCTTGCCTGCCACCTTCCATTATGATTGTGCCTGCCAAGTTATATCATCGGGATGTCATGTCAATGCTGGCATTTCTATCCATCAACTTATCACAGTGAAATATAAATTAATTTCACCTTTACATACTAATCTTTAAGGTAAGACTATAAGGTTGAATGATCCAAGTAAATTAAATCCAAACCTTGTCACTCCTCCTTAGAGTGATTTGCCCTAGAAAAGCAAGCACTACCCCTACAAAATTAACACCTATTAAGGGCTGTATAAATATAAATTCAATAAAATCTTAATTAAGAACTAAACCTTTGTTTCAAAATTAACCTCTATGGATGCATTTATGGTAGGCAACCCAAATACCTCCTTATAAATTGAACATATTCTTGTCATGACATGTTTTTCATGTCTTTTAAATCTCTCTCATAATTTATAACCTATATTTGATATAGGAAAACCAAATGTTATACCATAGCATGCTAAGCATTTTATCAATTTTTATGAGAGAGGAAGTGGAATAGAATGATTACAAAAGAGATGTGTAAAACAAACATTTCTTAAGGCATATCTCCCTGTCAATCTATGCCTGCATTGGATCCCACATAGTGTTACTTAAAACTAGCCCTTTAATTCTCATATATTATATGAGAAAGAAAATATACGTATGAACACACTTATAAACCCCATGGTAAAATGAACTACTTCAGCCTAACCAAGTGAAGGACATTTTTGTGGGATCCATCTTCTGATAGTATTCTGCAACGGAGGGCACAGATATGAATTTCACATTAGAATCCATAGCTTAGTGACTGTCAATAATGGGTATATACAATTTGTAAATATGATATTGAGATTATATCTTGCATTTCCATCACTATTATCATTATTTTATTATAAAGTTAAGAAAACAAAATCAGAATACTAAAGCAGGTGAATAGCGTGGAAAAAAACTGAATTATTATTATACAGGTTATAAAAAGCACCAACAGTTTCTACTGCAGAACATCGCTTATGCCTCATGATGTGAGAAATGTTAAAAGATTTTTTTTTTGATGTGTAAGTTTACAGGGCCTTTAACTTTGATGGTTCCAAAAAAAATATAAATACATAGAAGAGTCTCAACCTTGGAGTAATGTTTCAAAGGGGTTAAAATGTTAAAAAACAGAATGCTAAGGAAAATTAGACCATCTCATCTATTATAAGGTATTACAAAAATTATGTTTGACAATTACCCAAATCTGAATAATCCGTATTGCTATTTAGTGATTACCATCTATTGCAATACATTTATTTGAATAAAATTATAAAATAATAATTAAGCGGCCGCTCCTTTTCCTTCAAGCCCGGATACTCACGCTGCTGGGAATGCTGATCCTCAGAAGGATGGCCTGGACAAAGTCCTGCAGGGCATGCGATCTGACGGCGACTCTTTTCGCATGGATAATAATAATTATGTTTGAACGGGGAGAAAAGCTTTGCCGACACCCTGCAGAATGCGGATAGGGTTTGCGAACCTGCTTTGCGCCCGCCTGCGCTTGCCAGAGGGTGCCAACTCGCGGGATTCACATCGACTGGGCCACGATCTTGTTTTAGATCCACTCAGGCCTTGGAGGTTAATGGAATCCAGGACTATGGTTGGCCTTGATAGGCGTAAAGAAGCCACTTATGCTGTTGTTGGGTGTGACAAAGATCGTCTCCCATTCCATCTGAAACACTCTGAGATCCTACCAGAGATTTGTGTTGAAGGTCCGGTCCATGATAGGGAGGAATTCCTCCAAGATCATGCCCTCATCTCCAGATTTGTTAAAATCTGGCCTAAGCTTTGCGACCTCTATACATGGATTACTACCCACTCGAAAGACTTTCTGGAGGATGAGATCAGTATCTTCCCCTATGCCAGGGGTTTCTTCATCATTGAGTTCGAATCCTTTGAAGATAAGGAAAAGATTTTAAAAAATCGGTCGTGGGTGTTACAGGACAACTTCTTATGCATGAAGGCCTGGTATCCTTCTTTCGATCCTCACACAGAGACCTTCAGTTCTTCCTTTCTTTGGGTGCGACTACCATACCTTCCTATCCAGTTTTGGGAGCTGGATTGTTTACAGACCATTGGCAATGGCCTGGGCAAGTTTGTATGTGCTTCAGAAGAAACAATTAATTATACAAGTACCACCTGCGTTCGGATTTGTGTGGAGATGCATCTCTCCATGGGCCTCCCTGCGGAGGCTTTAGTAAAAGTAGGCAAGAGACTATGGAGGCAACAAGTAAACTATAAAAAGATTGCCTTCAGCTGTAGGAGGTGCTTTTCAACAACGTATTTGACGTCCCATTGTCCTAAACCAAAAAGCTATGATTATGGAAACCATGCCTCTTGTAGCACTCCCACTTGGTGGATTGGTGTTGAACCTCACCATTACTCAATCTCTACTCAGACAGTGTCGAGCCCTTCTGCAGCCTCTGTGCTGGACTGTTCCAATTCCACCCCTCCCCCAAAGAATTCACAAGATCTGGGTTTCAAGGCTCCCCCTCGGAACCCTAACTGCACTAGGAAGAGTGGTCTCCAACCACATTGCTCCTTCGACTACCTCCTCAGATACCCTTGAGATGGAAGGGACTGGACCCATGGATGCTGCTCATACTGGTCCAGATAGGACAAAAGATTTGAGGAGTATGTCCCCTTAACCGAGGTGGATCAAAGCATTTTAGTCTCCTCCAAGACTGTGGATGGATGGACAGAGGTTAAGAGGTTGAAGTCTCCTTCAGGCAAGCACCTTATGCTGCTCAGATCCTCTGTGAAAGGGAGAAATAGTGGACATAATGCAAATATCCAAGTGCATGGGTCCTCTGAGAGTGTAACAAAATGTCACCTTGGAATATCTTGAGTTAATTGAATGAGGTTTTTTTGACAGCACAACTTTGTGCTGCACCCCTTGTGGCAAGGGCATGCATTTAAAGGATTCAATTAACACCTCTAATTTTTAGAGCATGCACCTTAATTTTGGTTCATTATTCATTATATAGAAAGGGAGCTGTCCCCTTTGAGAGTGCTTAATAATAAAAATAAAAATAAAAAAATCTATCAACATATTTTAATATCCTAAAAAACCATAGCAACATATTTTGATATCCTAAAAAACCATATTATAGTATTACTTATAAGAGGTTTTTTCAGACAAAATATGAATAATTAGTATTACTATTAGTATTTTGTGATTACCATCTATTGCAATGTATTTATTTGAATAAAATTATAAAATAATCAATCAACATATTTTGATGCTAAAAAATCATATTATGGTATTACATATAAGAGTATTTTCAGACATAATTTAAATATTATCTTTAATATATCAAAATTAGATAATTGCTAAAATATATAAGCATCAATATGTGAAATGGGTCAATCTTTAATTTTTAAATGTAAAACATGTTGACATTAACATTTGAGATCTAGCCTAATCCCTCATCAATATCTGAAAATAAAATATCCAGTAAAGGAAATTAAGACCATTATAAATAAATAATATTTATGAGATAACACAATGCCTCAAGTGGGGAGATTCAATATTCCTATGTGAAAATAGGAAAACCATAATTTATGAATATGTCCAGACAATGAAAAAGGAAAGGATATAATATAAAGAAAAAATAATAATGAATTAAAATGGGGTTTAACATTTGACATAACAGGCAAAAGATTGAGTGAAGACACTAGGATAAAATCAATGAGTTTAGATCCAAGAAAATTGACGGAGTTATGCAAATCATATGGGTCAATCTTTATCTGAAATCTAACCCAGTCCATCATCAATATCTAAAAATAGAATATCTAGTAAAGAAAATTAAGATCATGATAAATAAAAATATATATATGAGATAATGCAATGCCCTCAGTGGTAGGATTTAATTTTAGTATGTGAAAATAGGAAAACCCTAATCTATGAATATGTGTCACAATGAAAAGCGGAAGGATAAAATACAAAGAAATAATGATAATGAATAAAAATGGAATTTAACATTTGACATAGCAAGCAAAAGATTTAGTGAAGCCAACAAGATAAAATCAAAAGTTTAGATCCAAGCAAATTGATAGATTTATGCAAATTAGATGGGTCAATCTTTAAATGTAAAACATGTGAACATTAACATTTGAAATCCATCCTAGTTCATCATCAATATCTGAAAATAGAATATCTGTTAAAGAAAATTAAGACCATAATACATAAATAAATATGAGATAACACGATGCCCCCAGTAATAGGATTTAATATCAGTATGTGAAAATAGGAAAGTTCCCTAATCTATGAATATGTGCATACAATGAAAAAGGTAAGGATAAAATACAAAGAAATCCAGTAGGCTGAAATCAATAAGTTGAGATCCCAGAAAATTGATGGAATTATACAAATCAGATAGTTCAAAGAGAGATCTAAAACTAAATATAGTGAAATACTAAGCATAAGAGAATCCAATCACCTAATTAAAACCATAGACTTTTTTCTAGGTTTGAAGATTTAGTACCTTTGAAAGTAATAATGTTTCACTGCAACTCTTCAGGAAAAACATTCAATTCCAATCCCTATCAGATCTAGGCTAATCTTCCTTATAGAAACACATGTTTATCTTTTCTCTACATCTAATAAAGCAATCAATATGCATCGTCCTTTTAAGTATATATTAGGGTTACAATTTTTTTATTATGCGGAGAGGCGTTATATAGCTGCATTAAGGGAGAGGCATTATACACCGTATACATAAAAATGACCGACATATATATATATATACGTATATATATATATATATATATACGTATATATATATACTTATATATATATACGTATATATATATATATACGTATATATATATATACGTATATATATATATACGTATATATATATATATATATACGTATATATATATATATACGTATATATATATATATATATATATATATATACATATACACATATATATATATACGTATATATATATATATACACGTATATATATATATATACGTATATATATATATATATACGTATATATATATATATACGTATATATATATATATATACGTATATATATATATATACGTATATATATATATACGTATATATATATATATATATATATACGTATATATATATACGTATATATATATATACGTATATATATATATACGTATATATATATACGTATATATATATATATATATACGTATATATATATATACGTATATATATATATACGTATATATATATACGTATATATATATATACGTATATATATATACGTATACGTATATATATATATATACGTATACGTATATATATATATACGTATATATATATATATATACGTATATATACGTATATATATATATAGATATATATATGTATATATAGATATATATATGTATATATATATATATATATATATATTTACAAAGCTCTATACAGTCATATAAATTTAAAAAATAGACATCATTAAAAATGACCCACATATATTTAATTTCTTAAAAAAATATATTTATGATAATTTTTGGCTAACATATGTTTAATTTCATAAAATATAAAAAAATGGTTGACATATATTTAGTTTCTTAAATATTAAAACTATTTATTTTCATTCTAGGTCCAGAGATATCCTTCTTGAGGGCCTATTTTTAAATACTTTATTCTTAAATAAGTTATATTTGTGGTATATGAAAGGGTGGACAATGGATTGTATGGATCATATTGTGAAGGATGGATATTTGGCAGATTATAGGCCTGCTCTATTTGATACATATCATTTGTCTTCGTGGATTATAGGATTTCTATTTGATGCATGTCATTTGTCTTGGTGTTGGATATATTTGGTTGGAGTTATGGTTAACAGAGGTTGCGATAAAGGTAAGTAGGTTGTGTCACCA
Organism: Cunninghamia lanceolata; assembly: GCA_027924645.1. Taxonomy (NCBI): domain Eukaryota; kingdom Viridiplantae; phylum Streptophyta; class Pinopsida; order Cupressales; family Cupressaceae; genus Cunninghamia; species Cunninghamia lanceolata. The sequence continues at coordinate 28,657,813 of BSBN01000809.1, read as the reverse complement.
TCTAGACATTGGAAGAAAAGGGTTTCTGGTGAGGAGGCTATCATCATTTTCATTGTTCTCATTGATGAGGACATTATGCCTTCAAATAATATTTTATAAATATATTTTGATATTAATTTCTATTATAACAAAGGATTGACTAAGAGAGTGCTAATATCAAAATCAAAGTAAATATATTATCAACAAAGCATGTACATATAAGTGAGGAGGTTGAGTCCACTCCAACACTCCACTGGTGGTGGTAGGTTGACTCAATCAACCTAGGACACCTATTGAATACAACTTAAGTAGGCTTACAACATGTATATTTTACCCATGTTCATGAAATGCAAGCAAGGTAATATTTACACTAACACCCCTCTTAAGCATAGCTTAGGTGGGCACAAAATAAAAATAGGTCCCAACAACTAGTCTTGATTAGGTACCCATGTACAATGTAATCTCTCATGAAGTGGAGAAAGGTAGAAATCCTGTGGGAAAAACCTACCCTCCAAAAGAGAGGAAAGATGTATGAAAGATATACAAGTGAAGAAGTACGCTTCTTTCACCAAGTATAATAATGGTTCCCCCATAGGAGAGAAATTGATAGCAGGTCTATGAGACCCCCTATAATGTGGTATCAGAGCTTGTCTAAGCTCATCTGCTAGTTCATTTGGAGGAAAAGGCATATTATTTTTGGCTCAAGGTTGAACTATAGAATTATTTTGTGTAGCAGTAGAAGGTGGCCAAATTAAAGGATGAGAATAGGGAAATTAGATCTGCAACCTTGTTTTGGAAGTACGGTGACTAACACCTGTTGAAACAACAAAATTCATGCTTTGATGGTTGAGAAAGCTCCCTTGTTTGGTATTTATCATGGAAACCCCTATTTGGAGGTGTAGAAAATCTCTACCCTTCGACTCATCCATGCCCTTGTGGGCCCTCGGCTCAGTCCTTGGTTTCTTGGCATGTTCTGCCTAGGCCGAGACTATGTGGCTCACCTTGCTTCACTCCAAGCACTAGCATTTAGCTTCTCCAAATTATAGAGCTTACTCCAAGTCGTAGATTATGGCTTCACATACCTTGCTTGGTAGCTTCGCATACCCTTCTTGGAAGAAAGAGGCACATACCTTTCTTGGTAGAAAGAGGTGTTGAAAGGGAGGCAGAGTGTGGGTGAACAAGTGTTTCTAAGGGGCATGGAGAGATACCCTACAATCTTGGTTTCCCCTACACCTCACCTAGCTATCATTTCCCTATATCCTTTGCTTCCCTTGCCCTATCTGAAAATAGAATATCTGTTAAAGAAAATTAAGACCATAATACATAAATAAATATGAGATAACACAATGCCCCTAGTGATAGGATTTAATATCAGTATGTGAAAATACGAAAGTTCCCTAATCTATGAATATGTGCATACAATGAAAAAGGTAAGGATAAAATACAAAGAAATCCAGTAGGCTGAAATCAATAAGCTGAGATCCCAGAAAATTGATGGAATTATACAAATCAGATAGTTCAAAGAGAGATCTAAAACTAAATATAGTGAAATACTAAGCATAAGAGAATCCCATCACCTAATTAAAACCATAGACTTTTTTTTAGGTTTGAAGATTTAGTACCTTTGAAAGTAATAATGTTTCACTGCAACTCTTCAGGAAAAACATTCAATTCCAATCCCTATCAGATCTAGGCTAATCTTCCTTATAGAAACACATGTTTATCTTTTCTCTACATCTAATAAAGCAATCAATATGCATCGTCCTTTTAAGTATATATTAGGGTTACAATTTTTTTATTATGCGGAGAGGCGTTATATAGCTGCATTAAGGGAGAGGCATTATACACCGTATACATAAAAATGACCGACATATATATATATATATATATATATATATATATAGTCATATAAATTTAAAAAGTAGACATCATTAAAAACATAATTCAAACACATAATTCAAAACCACATTGATCAAGGGCTTATTAGGGTCACATCAATGCAACTGATGAACAATTATGACCTTGATGTCTATAAAAATCCCCTCCCTTCACATGATAAAGCAAGTGCTTCCAACACGGGAAAGAATGTCAACTACACCTATGAGTCTACTATGTGTTTTATTGAGAAATAACGAATCACCACCATCACTATTCGAGGGAAACCTCTTGATTGCATTGTCACTACCCATCGAAATTGTTTCACTATTCAAGGAGCTCCACCATCTGCCACTCGTGGAATCCCACCTTCGATCATTTGACTAGATTCTAAGTACAACGTTATTAAACACCTTGGCAAAACCCCTGCTCACATATCCATACTTGAACTATTGCGTATATCTCCTGCACACAGAGCTATTCTAGATAAACCCTTAAGAGAATCATTCGTACCAAATGATATCGATACTACACAGTTCCAAGCTATGATGGAAAGCATCTCATCCCCCCATCATTTAACTTTTTCTAATCAAGATCTCGTATCCTCTGACCCATCTCATCATGATGCCCTCAATATAGAGGTATTCATTAACTGACATTTTATTAAGTAGGTACTAGTGGACGGTAGAGTTGGTCTCAATAGTTGTTCTCTAAAGTTAATAAAGCAATTAAGCTACTTTGAGGACCATATTGATATGACCAAAAGAATAACCATCAAGGCCTATGATGATGGAGAGCGGGATTTAGAAGGTATTATTACTCTGCCTATAAGGGTTGGTCCTATTACCACTGAACAAAATGGCACGTCCTAGATGTTGATCTTCCATACACCATTATCCTTGGTTGTCCTTGGATCCATTCCTTAAAAGCAGTACTATCCATGTATCACCAATGTCTAAAGTTCCCATATGAGGGTGTGGAAATCACCATCTCCACCAATCCCAAACCCTTTGAATACTACCATGCATTCCAAGCCAGTTATCAAAACCCTAACCATGTCCCTATCAATGCTGAAGCTTATCCATCCACTTCATATGGTGATCCAGATGATCTTAACAAGCGCTCCACCAGTAAATCCACCCCTAACATCCAAATCAAATATGAAGAAAAAGGACTTGCTGAGTATAGCCTAAAAGAATCTTGCTGTGTGGGCGCCATGCCCTTGTCACCCAAATCATATGGTAAGCTAGTTGTTTCAAAAGCTTCTTCCTCCAAAGCAACTGTCACCATGTCTCCAATAGTATTTGTGCAATCAAAATTACTCGATGATGAGGATGTCTCTGATGACATTTCTTCATGGATTTTCTACGATGAAAATGATCAAGTATCCTTAGAAGTAGAGCAATATAATAATGGGTTCAGAATCATCAAAAATATGGGCTACAAAGCAAAAGGGGGACTACGTCTACAGGAAGAAGGCCTCTTAGAGCTAATCATTGTGTCAAAGAAGTATAATCAATAGGGTCTAGGGTACCAGAAGGAGGGTCCGCCTTCCTCGGATATCTAGTTCATCCTTGACGAAGTCACTGAGGCCTTTCCTATAGAAAGGGCCCCTAATCTAGATACCATCGAAGACTTTGCCTTTCATATCACTGAGCTCTTCTAAGAAACCTCTATTTTCATGATATCCTCTACTTCCCACAACCTTCTGCTTATCTATCCCAACCTAATTGACTAGGAACAATAGGGGCACCTCCCCTCAATACATTTAAAAATGATGAGGCTATTGCTAAATTCATGGGAACAAGGAAAGGCTTCCCTCTTGAAGACCATAAGTAGGATTTGCAATGGATCTTCCATTGTTGGCATACTTTGGTGGAAGTGTCGGATCTTCTAGTCGCAAAAGTGAAATTAAGAAAATAAAAAATGAAAGGTCATTAGGTGGAAACCACAAGGCACCTCTTGACAAAGAAAAAGTAAAAATAAAGGATGTAGCCAAGGGTGAAAACCTCTCTGAGGCACCCAAGGATGGAGGATCCAACCTTCTTGTAACTTCTACATATCAAGAAAGATCACCCTTATTGATCGAGAAATCTCAAGAAATCAATTTAAGCATTGCACAAGCTCCTAAAATCACATTCCTAGAAGCTTCTTTATCAGATATAGGAAAAGTCAGCTTTACTAAATTCTTCATAAAAAGAGATATCAACTTTCCCTACATCTATTCAAATATGCTGGGCTTAGACCCCTCCTTGGTAGTACATCATTTGGCTATCTCTCCGAATGCCAAACCAGTTCGACAAAAGATAAGAAAAATGCATTGACAAATAGCATTGTTAGTCAAAGCAGAATTCCAAAAACTTTTGGATGTAGGGTTTATTAAGACCATTGATTATCCTGAGTGGGTATGTAATCTAGTGCCCATTGCCAAACCTGATAGAAGAGTTTGTTGTTGTAATGACTTCAGAGACCTCAATAGAGTGTGTCTTAAGGATGACTTCCCTTTACCAAACATTGACACAATTGTAGACATCACTGCAGGACATGAGATCCTTTCATTAATGGACGGATTCTCTGGATACAATTAGATCAAGATCGCAAAGGAAGATCAGTATAAAACATCATTCATCTACCCATGGGGAACATATTGTTGGGTCATCATGCCTTTTAAACATTAAAACACCAGAGTAACTTATCAATGGGCTATGACTCTTATTTTTCATGATCTTTTCTGCAAAATAATGGAAGAGTATGTCGATGACATCTTGGAAAAGTCCAAAACAAGAGAAGACCATCTCCAAGTCTTAGAACAAATCTTCGACAGGATAGAGAAGTACAAAGTCAGACTGAATCCAAAATAGTGTGTCTTTGGTGTAACTTATCGGAAGCTGCTAGGATACATAGTCTCTAGAAGAGGCACTGAAGTGGATCCTAATAAAGTGAAAGCCATAGTCAACATGCCTCCTCCATCTAATTTAAAACAACTGTGTGGTCTCCAAGATCGGTTACAATCCATTTGTCGATTCATAGTACAGCTAGCAGACAAATGCCATCCTTTTCAACATTTGCTTGGGAAGGGGGAAACCTGTAAGTGGGATGACAAATGTCAACAAGCCTTTGTTCAAATAAAAGAATATCTTCCAACTACTCCTATGCTTGTACCTCCTATTTGAGATCGACCTTTGCTTCTATATACTTCATCAAGCACTTGGTGCTCTCCTAGCTCAACATGATGATACGGGAAAAGAATAAACCATTTACTATATCAGCAGGACTCTTCTAGGTTATAAGCTCAACTACACAACAGTGGAAAAAGCATGTTTGGCAGTGGTGTTTTCTTCTCAAAAGTTGTGACACTACATGTTGAATTAGACAACAAAGCTCATCTCCAAATTTGATCCATTGAAATATCTTCTTGCTAAAGTAGTCCTCACTGATAGGGTAACAAAATGGGTGATGATCCTTACTGAATTTAATATTGAATATGTCAACCGCAAAGCTATTAAAGGACAAGTCATTGCAGATCAACTTGCTGAAACTCCAATGACTGGCATCCATCCTTTTGATCTTGAGATTCCTGATGAAGAACTTTTCAATGTGACTCCTTCTGAAACCTAGCAACTATACTTTGCTAGCTCTTACACACAACATGGATCTGGGATGGGTATCCTATTCATCACCCCCTAGGGTGATTGTATTCCAAAGTCCTACCATATTGCCTTTCCTTGCATAAATAACTTAGCAGAATATAAGGCTCTGATCATTGGGTTGCAAATGGTTGTCCAATGGGACATCAAAAAGTTACAAGTATTTAGAGACTCCCTATTTTTAATTAATCAAGTTCAAGAAGAGTACCAAACAAAAGATAAAAAGCTTCTTCCATAGAAACTGATGGTTGATGACTTTAAGAAATACTTCTCTCAAATCACATTTGAGAAAATTGCAAGAATCAACAACAAAGCAGCCGATGCCATGGCAACCATTGGTTCTCTCCTAGACATGCCTACTAATGCACAATAGTATGAATTCTTAGTGGAACAACTTTTAATTCTAACATTTGAAGTACCTCAATCAGAACTCATCTGTGAGTTTCATTACCCCACATCTCCTTGGTACGAAGATATCTATGAATACCTTGTTAATGGTACATTCCCTTTCCAATTTTCTAACTCCCAACATAAAACTTTCATCCTCCGCACCTCTCGCTACACTACCTTTAGAAAAACCCTTTACTGCAAGAGTCTCGATGGTATCTTACTTAAGTGTCTCAACTCAGAAGAGGCCAACATGACATGAGGATGTCTCTGGATCGCATTCTATCAGACCTAATCTTGTCAAGAAGTTTCTTAAAGCTAGCTATTATTTGCCTGCTATGGAGCGGGACATTCAACAATTCTCACAAAGATGCATGTAATATCAGATACATGGAGACTTGATACACACCCTAGCACATGAACTAAAATTTCTCATAGCTCTTTGGCCATTTTCACAATGGGGAGTCGACTTCATAGGAAAAATCCACCCATCCTCTTCAAAGGGCCATAAGTTCATAATCACTACTATAGAGTATTTCACCAAATGGGTGGAAGCAATCCCGATGACATACATCACTAGGAAGCAGATCTCTAAGTTTATATTGCATTATATCATTTATCAATATGGTATCCCTCAGACCATTGTAACTGATAATGGGCATCCCTTCAAAAATTAGGAAGTCCATGATTTGTGTCAAAAGTTTCATATCTAGCATAGATTTTCCAAGCCCTATTATCCTCAAAGCAACAACCAAGCTGAGGCCTCTAATAAGACCATCATAAAAATCCTCAAGAAAAAGGTCAATGAAGCTAGTCAGGATTGGCACCTTTAATTGAATCCTGCCTTATTTCACCCTTTTCATAAACCATCCATCCATCCATAATCAGCCTACTTGTATCATGGATTGGAACTTGTCAAAGTGGACATATCATTTGCATATATCACCTAGCTTCAACTGAGTCATTCCTCGCCATCATATCCCATGAGAAACTTTCCATCTGCCTATCTGCAATAAATTCTTCCCACACTGGGGGCACTTGCTTGTGCTTCAATGTCAGATGGACACTTTAAGGCATCATGGTCAATCATGTAAAAAGTCCTAAAAAAATTGATAAAAATTAGAAAAATTCCTTAAAAAATCCATAAAAGTTAGATAAAGTCCTAAAAAAATACCAAAAAAATTATAAAATGTCCTTAAAAAACTAAATATATATACAAAAAGATCAAATAGCCAACAAAAAATCCAAGCAATAAAATCAAACCATCAAATCACTTCTTCTAATCAATCACATTCATTCATATCAATCTGATCCAATCCAATCATCACTGCATCAAATCACATCAATCTTGTTTATCAATAATCAATGACCTCCATCTTTCATCATCCATAAAACAAGAACTACATATCATCTTCATCGTAAAATACCTTGATCCCATGGATATAGTGTATGTACATAGTTTGGTGTATGAAGGAAATATCTAGATTCAGGCACAAGATGATACAACTCCTTTTTCTTCCATCTTTACTCTACTCATCTTTTCTCACCATTCATCTCGTCTTCTTATATCATTCATCTCTCACATCATCAATAAAAACCTAGAACTACTTATTCATCATGTCTCATCATCATCGTGTGGTGCATTGATCCCGTGGATACGGGTATGTAGGCCTTCTAGAAGAAGAAGAAAGTATCTAGTACGCAAGCACCAATGATTCATTCCTCCATCCCCCTCTCATCTTCTCTATCTTCCACCTTCTTCTCTTTGAATAACTCAAGCAAAAACAAATTGTGCATCTTTCGATAGCTCGAGTTCTTGTTCAAATCAGAGGTAAACAGTAATTTGTCCACGTCTTAAGCCAATATTTTCTATGTCAATCTAACAACACATTTAACCTTCAAACATTATGTATCTTTCCTAACAACAAGGCCAACACTTACATCAATCACGGAGCAAACACGGGAAATAATGCATAAGCCAGTGTCATAACATAGAGGTACTCATCCAAGTCATAGGTTGGGTACTACTCAGGCCTACTAAAGTGCTAGATACTAGATTGTAAATCAGATGGAGTGCCATCATGTGTGCTTGAAGGGATGGTACCACACAGAACCAACTACACCTCTGATACAGACAAGGAGACTCAATCATGCCCGAATCAATGCCCCGTAGATGGATACTCGACGCCCCGTAGATGGATTACTTGACGCCCCGCAGATGGATAGGCCTTCTCATTGCATCCTTACCCTTTACAAGCGCTCAAGGCAATGCACGAGGACAAATTATCTTATTAGTGTTTTTACCCCAATGTTTTTATCTAGTTATCACTTATTACTATAACTCTACTACTAGTTCCCCTGACAGACACTTGCAGGCCCTATGCTCGTAGAGAGCCACTCCAAACGACCACTCTGATGCCTTTAGATCAGTTGTGTAATAAATCTAGTGACCCTAATTTGGTCATGATTCACAAAGGAGTGCATGGATATAAGAAAAAGCATGGAAAATGGTATTTCAAGGCTACTCATAGCCTAAAATTACATATTGTCAACCATATTTAACATAACAAAATAAAATGTTAAAAAGACTTACAAAATGGAAATCTTAATTTTCCCTTGTACATTATTTCCCTTAGATCCCTGTATGCAGGCAGATTTTCCTAATGGAAATTGTGTGAATAAAATTTCAATACACAAACACAGATCGCTACAACTACAGTATTTTAGTGCCATAATATTCTTAACTCAAGTGACAGTTTCCACAAGGCTGGGAATTCAGCAGAAAATGACCATAATAATCAAAATAGAGGCCGCTAAGTTTTTGTTTAAGAAGAGTTGCAATGATAATCTCATGAGAGAGTCAATGTATAACATAAGGGTTCCATGAGACTGAGATCTCTTCAATCTCTAACATACATCCCAATTTTTATTTTTGTATGTCTACACTTATTATATTTACTATAACAAAATTGACCCTCTCCTATTTTTATCTTTTTACCAACAATTATAAATCCGAGACCCCTGTTTTTCTCTTTTTACCAACAATTATAAATCAGAGACCATATGACCTTTCTTTGAAAACCAATTTATCAACAAATAAGGACATCATTTTGGGTATGTTGGTCACACTCCCCTCTCTCTCTCACTTCCAAACTTGCAATTTGATGTGTTTGCCTAGTAATGTCGTCCCTGTTTTCTGTCCTCCCCAAATCGTGGTTTCTGCAAAAAAGCTAGTCCTTTTCTTTAAGTGATCCCCTCCTCCTTAATACCTATCTCTTCTTTTCATCTACGCAGAAGATATTTCTTCCAACATTGACTTTCTCTACTCCCATACCTACGTTGCCCTCATAGAGATTTCGTTGCATTTATTGTTTTCCAACCTCCCCAAAAAGCCATCGCATATGGCATGGGAACAAAATTGAAATGAAATATCATAAAAAAATATGACTTTCATAAAGCACCCACATCCCACCAAAATGGGCGACCCCTAGGAAAAGTGTGTAACATCAAATGGTTGTGTTTACATGAATAGGTTACCGCTAGCAAAAAGGTGAAAGACTCCTTATTAACTTCAATCTCCCAAATAAGATTTAATTACAACAATAAGAGCTCACAAAATGAAGAATAAAATCATTTAAAATGACATACAAGAGAGACATAAAGATGCCGATGAAACCACATCAACACCGACAACCAAAATATATAGTTACATAAGACTATATGGTAATCCAGACATTACCGTATGGTAATCCGGACGTTACCGTTAGGTAACCGAATGACAAGATAACACAAAGGAATACAACACTGACAGGGTACGGTGGGCTAGGGTATATGCCTATGACACCATCGGGGACATATAGCCGAAGCAATATAAATCGTGTAAGTATGAAATCCAGCATAAACAATAATCATGTCAATAGCATAATAGTATAGAGATTGCACATCACTGGTGCCAATACAAAATAATGACAGGAAAATTATTCCAATACAAAATACATAGTTATCTGAATCCATCAAACATAAGCAGAAGCAAAATGCTAACACAATAATTATGTCAATAGCATAATAGTATAGAGATTGCACATCACTGGTGCCAATAGAAAATAATGACAAGACGAATAATCCAATTACATAGTTATCGGAATCCATCAAACACAAGCAGAAGCAAAGTGCTAACACGGGGTTGTTACACAGACAAATAAATGATTTTAAAATAAAATAAAACAAATGCTATAACTAAAGTACTAAGAATGATTAAATATACATTAAATATATAATTAGCAATGGCATGTGAAAGGGTTATTAAAATCTATAGAATACTCCAATACAAATAATAATAATAATAATAAAATAAAATAAAACAAAATTCTTTTAGAAAGGAAGGCTTAAATCAATCAACTACTTAGGTAAGCAAAATTTTTATTAGTGGTAGTTTGAAATTTAATTAACATATTAATTGTTTTAATTTTTTTATTGTTATAACTATATTAAAATTCATATAAATATTTGACTAAATTTTAGTAATAGGTTATAAGATATCATTGTTATAAATGTATTTTGTAAAGAAAATAACTTAATCTCCTAAAAATAGATCATTTACACATTATCATTTACCTACTTATTGTACACATCCACAAAAATATACTATGATTTTGAAAATTATACCTCTATATATGTGCAACCTAGTATAGGCATCTCTACAATTCTCTTCCAGAACCCTCTATGCTTCCCATCCCTCTCATCGACATTTGCACTAGTCCTCTGCTGTAGGTCGTTCCGCACTTGCCCCAATGACTACCGAACTACCCGTCGTTAATACTACTACTCGGCTGCCCCTCAAACTTATTGTAACGTGGCATTATTGTACATATCCCCAAAAATGTACTACGATTTTAAAGATTATACCTCTATATATATAACCTTGTATAGGCATCTCTTCTATTATAAAAAATTGTATAGCTCCGATCTATCCTTATTGGAGTCTGACTGCTTTCAAGAGATGAAGAGAAATATGCAACCTTGTATATGTATTTCTTCTGTTATAAAAGAAAGTGTAGCTCCTGTCTATCTTTAAAGAGGACATTGGAATCGGATAGAGATCTGATATCTGATACAGATTGGAACTGAATGTTTTTATCTGAAGAGTTCCAGTTAAACATTATTATTTTGATTGCTTTGAAGAGATGAAGTGAAAAGGTTAAATATATGCAATTAGCTTAGATCTGATAGGTATTAGAACTGAATGTTTTTGTCTGAAGAGTTACAGTTAAACATTATTATTTTGATTTTTTAAGTATGGTTTCAATGGTGTGATTGGATTCTTTTATATGTAGTATTCCATTTGATTTAGTTTTAGATCTTTGAGAAATATCTGATTTGTATAATTCCATCAATTTTCTTGGATCTAAACCTAATGATTTTATTTTGCTAGCTTTATTGAATCTTTTGTTTTTATGTCAAAACTACAATTCTTTTTTTATTCATTACTAATTTTTCTTGTATTTTATTCTTCCTTTTTCATTTCTGCACATACTAATACATTATGCTTTCCTATTTTCACATACTAATATTAAATCATTGCTATTAGGGCATTGCATTATCTCATATATATTTTTTATTTATTATGGTCTTAATTTTCTTTATTATATATTTCAAATATCATTTATATTTTTATTATTATTTCTATTTTCAGATATTTATAAGGGATTAGGCCAGATTTCAGATGTTAATGTCAACATGTTTTACAGTTAAAGATTGACCCATTTCACATATTGATGCATATGTACTTTAGAGTTTGCCTAATTTCATATATTGAAGACAATATTTATATTTTGCCTTAAAAATTTATTGCAATAGATGGTAATCAGTAAATAGTAATACTAATTTTTCAGATTTGAGTAACTGTTCAATAGAATTTCTATAGCACCTTATAGTAGTTAGTATTTTAGTTTTTTTGTTGGAGGGTTTTGAAACTTCTTTGGTTAAGAGTTAAGGACTAAGGGGTATTCACTCTGCCAAAGTCGCCTAGGGCATGATCCTGACATCATCCCTTATGATGTGAAGGCCCTGCCAAGAACCCGTTGACATTTCTACCCCTTTGAAACATGACTCCAAGGTTGAGACTCTTCTATTTTTCTTTCTTTCTTAGAACCACCAAATTTTAAAACCCTATACATTTACACATAAAAAAAATTCTACATTTCTCACATCATGAGGCCTAAGCTCTGCTTTAGAGACAAAAAATAATACTAATAATTCAATTATAACACACTATTCACATACTCTTGTATTCTGATTTTGTTTTCTTTACTTTATAATGAAATAATGATAATAGTGATGGAAATGTAAGATTTAATCTCAGTATTATACTAAGAATCTGTATATACTGATATTATGGAGTTCTGATGTTAAATTCATATCTGTGCACTCCATTTGCAGAATACTACGGGAAGAGCTTGATGGATCCCACAAACATGCCCCCCATTTGTTCGGGCCGGAAAAATTCAGACTACCGATGAATTTTGAAGTGTGTTAATTCATATATTTTCTTTCGCGTTCATATATATAATAAAGGTCTAGTTTTAAGTAACATTATGTGGGACTCAATGCAGGAATAGATGGACAGAGAGATATGAAGTCCAATTTTGAGACAAAACTGGAGAGACTCAGAAATGCAAGGGTAAATTAGGTTAGTTTTATGAATTTATTCTGTAATTTTATGATTTGAACATCTTTCTTTTTACAGGCCAAAATGGGCTCTAGTACCCATCAAAATCCGGTATGTTCAGAAAGTTGTTTTTTAGGTTCAATGCTTTGAAACAAAGTCTCTGAGATTTCTTTATGGTCTTCTTTTAAGGATGTCTAAGAATTTCATAACCAAGTGTTATGTATAGAAACAAGGTCTCAAATATATTATTTTTTATTGTCTTTATTTAAGGTTTGAAAGTTTTTTTTTAAAAAGTAGCTATTGAACAAATAGGTTTATTTTTGTTTGGATACTAATTAGAGTAATTAACTGCCTTATTGTGATCCCTGAAATTTGGATAATAACTGGATCCTACAGTATATCTCGGTAAGCAGATACTTCTATTGGTTTGTTATACATGTATTAAGTGATTGGAATTTATAGTAGTTGAACCATTTATTGATGTAATGCAGGCAGCTTTGATAATGAAGAGAAAGCGGCCAGAGCTTATGATCTGGCAGCTCTCAAGTATTGGGGTCCATCAGCTACAACAAACTTTCCGGTATAACTTTATATAGAGTTTCATAGCTATTCTAGAACTCGTTCTGTGTCTATCTTAGAAATGTTTGTTTTACAAATGCTTTTGGCGATCATTCTATTTTCTGAGATTCTACTTCCTCTCTCATAAAATGCTTAGTTTGCTATTGTATAACATTTAGTTTTCCCATATCAAATGCAGGTTAAAAACTATGAGAGAGAGTTCGAAGACATGAAAAAATGGTCAAGGCAAGAATATTTTCTTTTTATAAGGAGGTATTTGGGTTTCCTACCATATATACATTCATAGAGGTTACGCATATATGCATGGGGCTGTGTAGGTGGATAATGATTTCAGTATCATAATTGTTTGTATTTTTTGGGGGAAGTAGGGGGTTCTGTTTATCATTCAATTTTGAATCAAAATTTATAATAGATCACAAACAAGGTATATCTTGACCGATGCCACTATTTAATTTTTATTTAAAATTTATTGAATTTATAATTAGACACTCGTCTTAATTTTGCGGGGATAGTACTAGCTTTTCTAGTGAATCAGTCTACCGAGGAGTGACAAGGTTTTGATTTAATTTACTTAAATGAACTTATAGTCTTATCTTAAACATTAGTATGTAAAGGTGAAATTAATTTTTGTTTCACTGAGATAAGTTGATGGATAGAATAGCTAGCATTGAAATAATTGATGCTTCACGAGGAATTTGAAGCCCTATATTTAGGAGTTTTTATTAGGAGTTTTTATTTATAGTTGCTGCGCTCATGCATTGTAAGGAAGAAAAAAAGCAATTATATTTTTTAATGCCAAACTGCTGTTGTGTATCACTGAATTTTTTTTAGATCCTCTTCTGTTGTCTTTAGAACCCTTGTAATCTCTATAAAGAGATGTCTTGCAACTATTGTCTAATCAGTAAAGTCAGAAGTAATATACAGCCAGTCCTACAGTCAATACAAAAACTGTAAATTTTCTGCCTATGTTACAGTTCTGGTGTGGCATTTAATTTTTTGTTGGCTGTTTACTTATGCTGTGTAATATTCATATTCAATACTATATGCTGTAAGTGGTATTTTTTCTGCTTATATACTTGCTTACACTTGGAGAGTGCTGTTTTAAAATCATAAAACTTGACAGGAACAATAAATATGGAAGGTGGCAAGCTAGGATTGGGAGAGTTTCAGGGAAGAAGGATTTGTATCTCGGAACATTCGGTGAGTACACCTAGTATAATGTTTCCAATAAATGAAGTGCATTGAGCTATACATCGTTAAAAATGCATCCAATAATCAAACGATATTGAATGGCTAATGATTCTCATTGAATTCACAGACACAGAGGAAGAGGCAGCTGAAGCTTATGACGTTGCTGCCATCAAATTCAAAGGAATTAATGTCCTTACAAACTTTGATATAAGAAGACATGATGTTGAAACTATTATGAGCAGCGCACTACCATAAGAGTGAGACAAAAGCTCACTAGTACTGCAGTACAAGATGGGGAAAGCGGTGAATGCGTTGCGAATGATGCAGAAGCAGCACAGACTAAGAATGATGCAAATGAAACTATCATCGCTAGTGGTAGCACAGATAGTTCACTGCCAGACACAATCGACCATTCTACTGCTATTGCTACATCATCCAATGATGCTCATGAACAGCCTGTTATAGGTTCTCCATTAATGTTATCCAATCAGAAACTGTACTCTGCAACACACCCATTTATGCCAATAACCAACAAAAATGTTTTTCTATACAATCTCACGGGTTTGGAACGTTCAGCCATCGCTGAGCATGGAATCTCCCATTACTAGTCCATGAGTAGGTGCCACAGCTTTTGAGATTCCATGCTCATCAATGGCTGAAGGGTCTAAACCCATCATATTGTAGAGAAAAACGTTGTTGTTGGTTGTTAGCATAAATGGGTGTGTTCTAGGGTGCAGTTTCTGATTGGTTACCATTAATGGAGAACCTATAACAGGTGGTTAATGAGCAGCGTTGTATGATGTAGCAGCAGCACTAGAATTGCCGACTGTGCCTTTCAGTGAACTTTCTGTGCTACGCCTACCACTAGCGACGATAGTTTTGTTTACACCATTCTCTGTCTGAGCTTCTTCTGCATCTCTCCGAAGCTTTGTAATGCGTTCAGAACATTCCACATCTTGTACTGCAATACTAGTGAGTTTTTGTTTCCCTCCTATGGGTAGTGTTCTGCTCATAATGGTTTTCACATCATTTTGCTTATGTCAAAGTTTGTAACGGCTTTAATTCCTTTGATTTTGACGCCGGCAATGTCATAAACTTCGGCCGCCTCTTCCTTTGTGTATGTGAATTCAATGAGAATCATTAGCCTTTTCATTTGGTTTGATTATTGGATGCATTTCTAATGATCTATAGCTCAATGCACTGGATTTATTTGAAATATTATACTACAAACTGGGAGTTGTGTACTCAGGGAATGTTCCCAGAACCCTCTTCCCTAGAATTCCCCCATATTGGATGTAATTAATTTCTCCCACCAAATCACAAGATCAGTCAAAAAGAACATTTATATCAGAAGCTTTTTTTATAGTCAATGTCAAAAATAATCTTTAGTGTAGAACATTCCCACCCACCTGCAGACCAGCATTGAACATGTGTTTTGAATGTTGATTTTCAGAAAGTTCTCATTCCTCTATAAATAAATAGAGCTTTTGGTGCAGGAGCACCTACCTGATAGCTGGCCTCCATGAGGCAGTTAGTTAGTTATAGGTCTTGTTAATGTTTCCAAGAAGGTCTTATAAGACCAATGCATGTAATAAGGTCCAAGTTGACCGTGCTTTTCTATTTTTAGGTAGTTTGTTATGACAGCTGATGACAGCTGTATAGTTTGTTAGTTCAGTTGGATCCTCCCAGCCGCTTGGAAGCTCCCAGCCACTGGGAATCGAGTGGTAGTACTCGCAGGCAGTTCCTATTTATTTAGTAGGATCGGTTGGTCTTAGGACAGATTGAGATATAGATACAGATTGAGGAGTTAGATTGCAAAGTGAGACAGAGTACTGTATTTGCATCTTTTGAAATCAATAAAGAGATCCTGTTTGTGTCCATTCTCTGTTTTGAATTCCATTGTGTAATCAAGTTGCTGTTCTGGTGGTTGCATGGATTCACTGATCCATTCCACCGGTTGATTCATCAAATCGGTGGAATGGCTATGTACAATAGTTTAGGATTTAGTTTGCATTTTCTGTTTGTTTGCATGCATGTTTGCAGGATCGCAGTCGAGAGGTGTTGAGAACCCTAGCATGGGTATGTGCTAGGTCGTGCTGATAGTTAGAGTCTGGAAGATCATCCAGGAAGCGGATTAGGTCACCCCAGGAGGTTCGGCGGATCAGAATTCGCTAAGGTTGGAAATTCGTCACAATGGCATCATCAGGATATTTCTGTGTATATCCTGCAGTTACTTCGGGCATCATCCGAGTAGATGGAGGTGAGCATGATGCAATCGTTTGCATAAGGTGAATGCGTTTCAGGGTGATCATCATCAGGTGTTGCCGAGGAAGAGTATATCGGCATAAGTTAGTCGATCAGGTTGACAATTCCTTCGCGGGCCGATAATGTTAAGTTTGGCCGACAGTAGGATATTGAAGGAACTGCATATGACATCATCGTCATCAGGATAATCGTCATCAGGACATTCCAAAATATCACCCGATAAAGGTTTATCCTGCTGACCATAAGTGTTTTGGTATCGGCATAAGGCATCGAGAAGTTAAGTGGATCGGGAGGAGGATAAAGTTGAGTATCATCATCAGGATGTTTCAATATGACCGGATAAGTCATATCCTAATACTGTTGTTTAAGTAGGTCGGATATCGAGGTGACGTAAGCATCGAAGGAAAGGTGTGTGAAGTGTCGTCATCAGGATATATGGAGGGAACCAGATATTTTATATCCTGCTGATGAACATGATGTTGAACATCATGATGCTGCAGATAGAGGTTGGCGGTAAGATGAACAGTGATCGTCAGGAGGATGATTGCGCTTGCCGAATGTGATGATGCTACCGATAGCCGGATATGATGATGCTGCTGACAGACGAAGGGTCGAAGGTTTGTCTGCAGGAGGATATCGGTCGGCAAGAGAAAATATGATGATGCTGACAATGTTAACAGAAAATATGATGATGATGATGGGTTGTAGACATATATGCTGTATGTCAAGGCTTTAGTGTGGATGCCTCTGCATCATAGTGGTATCAGAGCTCAGCAAAAGGTCTGGGCTGTTGTGTGTTGATTCTGTCACCGAAAGGACAGAGGTAGAGGAGTGAGAGGTTGACAAAATGCCTCCGAAAGGTAATGGTACTGCAAGGGAGTTGCAGGAGATGAAGGAAAAACATGCCAGAGAGATGAGGAAGATGAAGGAGCTTGCTGAAGCACTTCAAGCCAGGCTTGTAGCCTTGGAGAAGAACAAAAAGAGGGAAGTGGAAGACAGTGAGTCAGAAGAAGATGAAGATGCTGTTGAAGAGTATGAAGAGGTAGCTGAAAAACTAGATGTTGAAGACCAGAGATTTGTAAAACTGTTAAAGGCAGTGCAGAGTGATAAACCTAAGGTAAAGTTTGATGTTTCCAAGTATAATGGAAGTTTGAATGAAGATGAGTTACTGGATTGGATTGCTGCACTTGATAATCACTTTGAATGTGAAGATGTTGCTGAGGATCAGAAGGTAAAGATTGCAAAGACCAAGTTAGGAGGTCATGCTTTGGTATGGTGGGATTATGTACAATCCGAGAGAAGGAAACAAGGGAAGTCAAAGATCACTTCATGGGATAAGATGGTAGCAAGGATAAAAGGTAAATTCTTGCCTAAGGATTATGAGATTCAGATGTTTAAGAAGCTGCAATTTTTAAGGTAGAAGGAAATGGATGTGAAGGCATATACTGAGGAGTTTTATAAGTTGAGTATGAGATCTGGTCATCATGAGAATGAGGTAGAAAAGGTGGCTAGGTACTTGGCTGGTTTGAGATTGAACATACAGGATGAGTTAGTTTTAGCTAACCCTAAGAGTGTGGAGGATTGTTACCAAATGGCAATCAGGATTGAAGAAAAGATGAATAGGAGACAAGATAAGTCCATGAGAGGAAGAGGCAGCAATATGAGGGGAAGAGGAGCAGCCCCTACAACAAGGCAAACCAATGAGGGTCAAGAAGACACTGGTAAAGGACAGGGACAGTCTGATTTCAGAGGTGGATGGAAAGGTAATAGAGGCAGATTTGGAAGTGGTAGAGGTTCTACTACATTTTCAGGAAAGTGTTACAATTGTGGTGAGTTTGGTCATCCATTTTTCAAATGTCCAGAAAGCAAAGGTTCATCATCCAGAAATGATAGAACGAATGACAAGAGAGTACAACTTGTGCAAGAAGAGAAAGTAGAGGAATGTGTACAAAGTTTAAACACTTATCAAGATAGAGTTCCTGACAATTATGGATATCCTAAGGAGGGAGAAGCATTGATGCTGAGGAGAATTAGTTTGCAGGCATCAAAGGATATGATGCAAAGAAGAGCTCTTTTCAAGACCACATGCAAGAGCAAAGGTAAGGTATGTAAGGTTGTCATTGATACTGGTTCAACAGATAACATGGTATCTCAGGAAATGGTGGATAAACTGAATTTGGAAAGGATTCCACATCAACACCCTTACAAGGCATCTTGGGTGAGTGATAGTCAATCACTTTTTGTCTATGAACAGGCATATGTTGATTTTCAGATTGGAGCATATCAGGATAGAGTTTTGTGTGACATTTTGCCCATGGAATGTTGTCACCTACTGTTGGGTAGACCATGGCAATTTGATAGGAGGGTACTGTATGATGGGTATGCTAATACCTACACCATCAAGAAAGATAGGAAAACTATTATATTGATGCCATTGCAGGAAGATGCTACAGCACAGAAGGCAACAAAAATCATTTTAGTGGGAAAGAAGGAATTTGTGCAGAAGCCTATAGGAGCAGGCATAAAGGCAGTTGAGGACACTGCAGGGAAAGAAGTTGTTAAGGACAACAGGTTGAAGAAAGTTTCAGTTGTAACTGACAGAGGTCAGCAGTACGTTCAGAAACAGGTTTGCAAACCGCAACCAGTTGAGAGGAATGACAAGGATGTTGTCATCATTGGGACTATTGTTTGTCCTATAAAGGTTGAAAGAAAGACAGAGTTGAACATTACGGAAGTTCAAGAGGCAGTTCAGACAGAGGTTCTAGTCAGACAACCTGACAAACACAGGGTATGTGTGAGAATGGCCTATATTGACAGGCACGAGGGTTTACTTGCAAGACAGCAAGTTACAGTTCAGAAATCTTGGCGCAGCCAAGATACAGAAGAGGATAAAGCTAGAACAGGTCAAGACACTGCAAAGGCAAAGTGTAAAGGTGGAGGACTTCCACAACCTAACTCATGGGACATGAGTTCTTTTCTGTTGGGGAGTATGGTGCAGGAGCACCTACCTGACAGCTGGCCTCCATGAGGCAGTTAGTTAGTTATAGGTCTTGTTAATGTTTCCAAGAAGGTCTTATAAGACCAATGCATGTAATAAGGTCCAAGTTGACCGTGCTTTTCTATTTTTAGGTAGTTTGTTATGACAGCTGATGACAGCTGTATAGTTTGTTAGTTCAGTTGGATCCTTCCAGCCGCTTGGAAGCTCCCAGCCACTGGGAATCAAGTGGTAGTACTCGCAGGCAGTTCCTATTTATGCAGTAGGATCAGTTGGTCTTAGGACAAATTGAGATATAGATACAGATTGAGGAGTTAGATTGCAGAGTGAGACAGAGTACTGTATTTGCATCTTTTGAAATCAATAAAGAGATCCTGTTTGTGTCCATTCTCTGTTTTGAATTCCATTGTGTAATCGAGTTGCTATTCTGGTGGTTGCATGGATTCACTGATCCATTCCACCGGTTGATTCATCAAATCGGTGGAATGGCTATGTACAATAGTTTAGGATTTAGTTTGCATTTTCTGTTTGTTTGCATGCATGTTTGCAGGATCGCAGTCGAGAGGTGTTGAGAACCCTAGCATGGGTATGTGCTAGGTCGTGCTGATAGTTAGACTCTGGAAGATCATCCAGGAAGCGGATTGGGTCACCCCAGGAGGTTCGGCGGATCAGAATTCGCTAAGGTTGGAAATTCGTCACAACGGCATCATCAGGATATTTCTGTGTATATCCTGCAGTTACTTCGGGCGTCATCCGAGTAGATGGAGGTGAGCATGATGCAATCATTTGCATAAGGTGAATGCGTTTCAGGGTGATCATCATCAGGTGTTGCTGAGGAAGAGTATATCGGCATAAGTTAGTCGATCGGGTTGACAATTCCTTCGCGGGCCGATAATGTTAAGTTTGGCCGACAGCAGGATATTGAAGGAACTGCATATGACGTCATCGTCATCAGGATAATCGTCATCAGGACATTCCAAAATATCACCCGATAAAGGTTTATCCTGCTGACCATAAGTGTTTTGGTATCGGCATAAGGCATCGAGAAGTTAAGTGGATTGGGAGGAGGATAAAGTTGAGTATCATCATCAGGATGTTTCAATATGACCGGATAAGTCATATCCTGATGCTGTTGTTTAAGTAGGTCAGATATCGGGGTGACGTAAGCATCGAAGGAAAGGTGCGTGAAGTGTCGTCATCAGGATATATGAAGGGAACCGGATATTTTATATCCTGCTGATGAACATGATGTTGAACATCATGATGCTGCAGATAGAGGTTGGCGGTAAGATGAACAGTGATCGTCAGGAGGATGATTGCGCTTGCCGAATGTGATGATGCTGCCGATAGCCGGATATGATGATGCTGCTGACAGACGAAGGGTCGAAGGTTTGTCTGCAGGAGGATATCGGTCGGCAAGAGAAAATATGATGATGCTGACAATGTTAACAGAAAATATGATGATGATGATGGGTTGTAGACATATATGCTGTATGTCAAGGTTTTAGTGAGAGTATATCGGCATAAGTTAGTCGATCGGGTTGACAATTCCTTCGCGGGCCGATAATGTTAAGTTTGGCCGATAGCAGGATATTGAAGGAACTGCATATGACGTCATCGTCATCAGGATAATCGTCATTAGGACATTCCAAAATATCACCCGATAAAGGTTTATCCTGCTGACCATAAGTGTTTTGGTATCGGCATAAGGCATCGAGAAGTTAAGTGGATCGGGAGGAGGATAAAGTTGAGTATCATCATCAGGATGTTTCAATATGACCGGATAAGTCATATCCTAATGCTGTTGTTTAAGTAGGTCGGATATCGGGGTGACGTAAGCATCGAAGGAAAGGTGTGTGAAGTGTCGTCATCAGGATATATGGAGGGAACCAGATATTTTATATCCTGCTGATGAACATGATGTTGAACATCATGATGCTGCAGATAGAGGTTGGCGGTAAGATGAACAGTGATCGTCAGGAGGATGATTGCGCTTGCCGAATGTGATGATGCTACCGATAGCCGGATATGATGATGCTGCTGACAGACGAAGGGTCGAAGGTTTGTCTGCAGGAGGATATCGGTCGGCAAGAGAAAATATGATGATGCTGACAATGTTAACAGAAAATATGATGATGATGATGGGTTGTAGACATATATGCTGTATGTCAAGGTTTTAGTGAGAGTATATCGGCATAAGTTAGTCGATCGGGTTGACAATTCCTTCGCGGGCCGATAATGTTAAGTTTGGCCGATAGCAGGATATTGAAGGAACTGCATATGACGTCATCGTCATCAGGATAATCGTCATTAGGACATTCCAAAATATCACCCGATAAAGGTTTATCCTGCTGACCATAAGTGTTTTGGTATCGGCATAAGGCATCGAGAAGTTAAGTGGATCGGGAGGAGGATAAAGTTGAGTATCATTATCAGGATGTTTCAATATGACTGGATAAGTCATATCCTGATGCTGTTGTTTAAGTAGGTCGGATATCGGGGTGACGTAAGCATCGAAGGAAAGGTGCGTGAAGTGTCATCATCAGGATATATGGAGGGAACCGGATATTTTATATCCTGCTGATGAACATGATGTTGAACATCATGATGCTGCAGATAGAGGTTGGCAGTAAGATGAACAATGATCTTCAGCAGGATAATTGTGCTTGCCGAATGTGATGATGCTGCCGATAGCCGGATATGATGATGCTGCTGACAGACGAAGGGTCGAAGGTTTGTCTGCAGGAGGATATCGGTCGGCAAGAGAAAATATGATGATGCTGACAATGTTAACAGAAAATATGATGATGATGATGGGTTGTAGACATATATGCTGTATGTCAAGGTTTTAGTGTCGATGCCTCTGCATCAGCTTTGATCACCAAGCAATTAATATTAGGGATGTTTGGTTGATTTATGTGTATTTTTCTTTGATATTTTGTGTTTGTGCATATGTTGCACCTCCTACAATTGGTATCAGAGCTAGGGCATGTGAAGATCTAGGGTTAGGGCTTGCAAATTTAATCCTGTATGAAATTGGCCCCACTTGTGTTTGTTCAACTTTTGCAGATCAGTCTACCTCTCTAAAGGCGGAGGAATTGGAAATGAGGCGCAGGTGAAGTGTTCTCAGTGGCATGGTGATTTCTTTGTTTGGGCATGATACCAGCGAAGGCAAAGAAGCCGATGTTTTCAGAAACATATTCAGCCGCAGCTGTTTCTTTTGTTGGAGAACTTAATCTCAACCACCATTCTGTACTACTTATTGTAGCTCGTTACTCCTACCATGGTCTCACTCATATCTCCTTTTTGACTTTCTTCTTTCCCCTACCTCCGTCTTGTCTTGATTTACTTCTGCAGGGATGATGTTGTAGCAGCATGGCCTTCTTCTCCATCGTATGGAAAAAGGCAGTTTATTTCTGATCCATAATTAATGATTCCATAAAATGCAGTCAAGTCAAGATGATGTCGACACTATGGCCTTTGCAGATGAATCTAGCCACCTAATTTACTGTGGAAGTGATGCTAGCTACTGCAGGGTGTTCTGTGTGTATTTATCTCTCTATGTGTTCGTTGTTGTTTTTGTAAGGGCTGCTGAAGATATATAGTTATGCACATTTTCCTTTTTACTAAAATTCTTGAAGAAAGGCTTGACATTTTACAATCTGTTACATTGCCTGCAAGAGAATGCAACTATAAAATTATTCTTCATTTATATTCTCCTTGTATTGAAATGCAGATTGTGTGTTGTGCTCTATTTTTTTTCCTGTTACTTATGAAGAGCAGTAGCTCTGTTTAACCAAAAATATATGTATTTTCTGTATGTAAAAACCAGTGTACTTTCAGGGTAGCTGTGTGTGTTTTATTCTCCTCTGCCTCTTCCCTTCATCTTTTTAAGTCACAGATTATTAAGAGGTTGTTGAAGACAACCAAAAAAAAAAAAAAAATCACCCAGTTAAATTGTTGTATCCACGAAGGTAGATACGCCGCTGATCTTATGTCACAGTGAAGAAAGCATAGATCTGTGAAGTGAGCCGTCAGCCGAATAAGGAGTTTCCAAAATTTGTAAAGTCAAGCTAAAATGTTAAAGTTAAAGCCGCTGAATCTACATAAGAGTTTATTTCAGCCGCCAGTCAAGTAGATTGTGGAGACACCAGCTTAAAAGAGATTGCTGAATAAAAGGTAAAATCGTGGAAGTTTGATTTGTTTGCAGCCGCGCACAGCCAAGGAGGACGCCGTTGAAGTTATTTCAAGTCCCACATCTGAGGAATTTGCTGGAATAGAAAACAAAATAAGGGTTTGTAAAATGCAGTATATGAAGAAGGCCACCAAAAGTTAAAAGGCATCAAGGGTTCAAGATGTTGTAGCCGTAAAGGATTGACGAGACAAATAAATCAAAAACGGATTTGGAGGTGCTGTTGTTCAGAGTTTATTTGTCAAAATAGATTTACCTAAACTTCTCTGTTCAGGTAAATGTCTGATTATTCAACTCAACTCATCAACCTGTGAAACCAAAAAAGGAAGCCATTTGATCGCAAGAATTAAAAGAAGGTGATTGGACCGCAGTCCAAAAGCTACAGGATCCAAAGATAGTGGGCTTGTAGAACTCAAAGTCACAGTTAGTTTCAAAGAAATTGAAGAAGGCAGATCGTAGAAAAGAAGTCGCCGAAATGGCAATATCGCTGTAGCAACAGTAAAGTGCAGCAGCACATCTTGACATGAAAGACATTAAGGAGAAAGTTTCAGAAATGAAGATGTTGAAACATTTAAGGTCGAAATTAAGGGAGAGTGTTGGATGTAATTAATTTCTCCCACCAAATCACAAGATCAGTCAAGAACATTTATATATGAAGTTTTTTCCAGTCAATGTCAAAAATAACATTTATTGTAGACCCTTCCCACGACTGAGTGTTTTGAACATGTGTTTTGAAAGCAGACCTCTATAAATAGAGGCAACATGTAATAGTTTATTTATCAAACGATAGAAATTGATTTGATCACCATGTA
Source organism: Cunninghamia lanceolata (assembly GCA_027924645.1). Taxonomy (NCBI): domain Eukaryota; kingdom Viridiplantae; phylum Streptophyta; class Pinopsida; order Cupressales; family Cupressaceae; genus Cunninghamia; species Cunninghamia lanceolata. Next base: position 28,633,224 of record BSBN01000809.1, on the reverse strand, counting down.
ATTCATATTAAGGATGTTTGGTTAATTTCTGTGTATCTTTATTTTTGATATTTTGTGTTTGTGCATATGTTGCACCTCCTACACCCCAATCCTTGCCTGCCACCTTCCATTATGATTGTGCCTGCCAAGTTATATCATCGGGATTGTAGAGCCACGTCATGTCAATGCTGGCATTTCTATCCATCAACTTATCGCAGTGAAATATAAATTAATTTCACCTTTACATACTAATCTTTAAGGTAAGACTATAAGGTTGAATGATCCAAGTAAATTAAATCCAAACCTTGTCACTCCTCCTTAGAGTGATTTGCCCTAGAAAAGCAAGCACTACCCCTGCAAAATTAACACCTATTAAGGGCTGTATAAATATAAATTCAATAAAATCTTAATTAAGAACTAAACCTTTGTTTCAAAATTAACCTCTATGGATGCATTTATGGTAGGCAACCCAAATACCTCCTTATAAATTGAACATATTCTTGTCATGACATGTTTTTCATGTCTTTTAAATCTCTCTCATAATTTATAACCTATATTTGATATAGGAAAACCAAATGTTATACCATAGCATGCTAAGCATTTTATCAATTTTTATGAGAGAGGAAGTGGAATAGAATGATTACAAAAGAGATGTGTAAAACAAACATTTCTTAAGGCATATCTCCCTGTCAATCTATGCCTGCATTGGATCCCACATAGTGTTACTTAAAACTAGCCCTTTAATTCTCATATATTATATGAGAAAGAAAATATACGTATGAACACACTTATAAACCCCATGGTAAAATGAACTACTTCAGCCTAACCAAGTGAAGGACATTTTTGTGGGATCCATCTTCTAATAGTATTCTGCAACGGAGAGCACAGATATGAATTTCACATTAGAATTCATAGCTTAGTGACTGTCAATAATGGGTATATACAATTTGTAAATATGATAGTGAGATTATATCTTGCATTTCCATCACTATTATCATTATTTTATTATAAAGTTAAGAAAACAAAATCAGAATACTAAAGCAGGTGAATAGCGTGGAAAAAAACTGAATTATTATTATACAGGTTATAAAAAGCACCAACAGTTTCTACTGCAGAACATCGCTTATGCCTCATGATGTGAGAAATGTTAAAAGATTTTTTTTTTGATGTGTAAGTTTACAGGGCCTTTAACTTTGATGGTTCCAAAAAAAATATAAATACATAGAAGAGTCTCAACCTTGGAGTAATGTTTCAAAGGGGTTAAAATGTTAAAAAACAGAATGCTAAGGAAAATTAGACCATCTCATCTATTATAAGGTATTACAAAAATTATGTTTGACAATTACCCAAATCTGAATAATCCGTATTGCTATTTAGTGATTACCATCTATTGCAATACATTTATTTGAATAAAATTATAAAATAATAATTAAGCGGCCGCTCCTTTTCCTTCAAGCCCGGATACTCACGCTGCTGGGAATGCTGATCCTCAGAAGGATGGCCTGGACAAAGTCCTGCAGGGCATGCGATCTGACGGCGACTCTTCTCGCATGGATAATAATAATTATGTTTGAACGGGGAGAAAAGCTTTGCCGACACCCTGCAGAATGCGGATAGGGTTTGCGAACCTGCTTTGCGCCCGCCTGCGCTTGCCAGAGGGTGCCAACTCGCGGGATTCACATCGACTGGGCCACGATCTTGTTTTAGATCCACTCAGGCCTTGGAGGTTAATGGAATCCAGGACTATGGTTGGCCTTGATAGGCGTAAAGAAGCCACTTATGCTGTTGTTCGGTATGACAAAGATCGTCTCCCATTCCATCTGAAACACTCTGAGATCCTACTAGAGATTTGTGTTGAAGGTCCGGTCCATGATAGGGAGGAATTCCTCCAAGATCATGCCCTCATCTCCAGATTTGTTAAAATCTGGCCTAAGCTTTGCGACCTCTATACATGGATTACTACCCACTCGAAAGACTTTCTGGAGGATGAGATCAGTATCTTCCCCTATGCCAGGGGTTTTTTCATCATTGAGTTCGAATCCTTTGAGGATAAGGAAAAGATTTTAAAAAATCGGTCGTGGGTGTTACAGGACAACTTCTTATGCATGAAGGCCTGGTATCCTTCTTTCGATCCTCACACAGAGACCTTCAGTTCTTCCTTTCTTTGGGTGCGACTACCATACCTTCCTATCCAGTTTTGGGAGCTGGATTGTTTACAGACCATTGGCAATGGCCTGGGCAAGTTTGTATGTGCTTCAGAAGAAACAATTAATTATACAAGTACCACCTGCGTTCGGATTTGTGTGGAGATGTATCTCTCCATGGGCCTCCCTGCGGAGGCTTTATTAAAAGTAGGCAAGAGACTATGGAGGCAACAAGTAAACTATAAAAAGATTGCCTTCAGCTGTAGGAGGTGCTTTTCAACAACGTATTTGACGTCCCATTGTCCTAAACCAAAAAGCTATGATTATGGAAACCATGCCTCTTGTAGCACTCCCACTTGGTGGATTGGTGTTGAACCTCACCATTACTCAATCTCTACTCAGACAGTGTCGAGCCCTTCTGCAGCCTCTGTGCTGGACTGTTCCAATTCCACCCCTCCCCCAAAGAATTCACAAGATCTGGGTTTCAAGGCTCCCCCTCGGAACCCTAACTGCACTAAGAAGAGTGGTCTCCAACCACATTGCTCCTTCGACTACCTCCTCAGATACCCTTGAGATGGAAGGGACTGGACCCATGGATGCTGCTCATACTGGTCCAGATAGGACAAAAGATTTGAGGAGTATGTCCCCTTAACCGAGGTGGATCAAAACATTTCAGTCTCCTCCAAGACTGTGGATGGATGGACGGAGGTTAAGAGGAAGAAGTCTCCTTCAGGCAAGCACCTTATGCTGCTCAGATCCTCTGTGAAAGGGAGAAATAGTGGACATAATGCAAATATCCAAGTGCATGGGTCCTCTGAGATTGTAACAAAATTTCACCTTGGAATATCTTGAGTTAATTGAATGAGGTTTTTTTGACAGCACAACTTTGTGCTGCACCCCTTGTGGCAAGGGCATGCATTTAAAGGCTTCAATTAACACCTCTAATTATTAGAGCATGCACCTTAATTTTGGTTTATTATTCATTATATAGAAAGGGAGCTGTCCCCTCTGAGAGTGCTTACTAATAAATAAAAAAAAAAAAATCTATCAACATATTTTAATATCCTAAAAAACCATATCAACATATTTTGATATCCTAAAAAACCATATTATAGTATTACTTATAAGAGGTTTTTTCAGACAAAATATGAATAATTAGTATTACTATTTTGTGATTACCATCTATTGCAATGTATTTATTTGAATAAAATTATAAAATAATCAATCAACATATTTTGATACTAAAAAATCATATTATGGTATTACATATAAGAGTATTTTCAGACATAATTTAAATATTATCTTTAATATATCAAAATTAGATAATTGCTAAAATATATAAGCATCAATATGTGAAATGGGTCAATCTTTAATTTTTAAATGTAAAACATGTTGACATTAACATTTGAGATCTAGCCTAATCCCTAATCAATATCTGAAAATAAAATATCCAGTAAAGGAAATTAAGACCATGATAAATAAATAATATTTATGAGATAACACAATGCCTCAAGTGGGGAGATTCAATATTCCTATGTGAAAATAGGAAAACCATAATTTATGAATATGTCCAGACAATGAAAAAGGAAAGGATATATTATAAAGAAAAAATAATAATGAATTAAAATGGGGTTTAACATTTGACATAACAGGAAAAAGATTGAGTGAAGACACTAGGATAAAATCAATGAGTTTAGATCCAAGAAAATTGACGGAGTTATGCAAATCATATGGGTCAATCTTTATCTGAAATCTAACCGAGTCCATCATCAATATCTAAAAATAGAATATCTAGTAAAGAAAATTAAGATCATGATAAATAAAAATATATATATGAGATAATGCAATGCCCTCAGTGGTAGGATTTAATTTTAGTATGTGAAAATAGGAAAACCCTAATCTATGAATATGTGTCACAATGAAATGCGGAAGGATAAAATACAAAGAAATAATGATAATGAATAAAAATGGAGTTTAACATTTGACATAGCAAGCAAAAGATTTAGTGAAGCCAACAAGATAAAATCAAAAGTTTAGATCCAAGCAAATTGATAGATTTATGCAAATTAGATGGGTCAATCTTTAAATGTAAAACATGTGAACATTAACATTTGAAATCCATCCTAGTTCGTCATCAATATTTGAAAATAGAATATATGTTAAAGAAAATTAAGACCATAATACATAAATAAATATGAGATAACACAATGCCCCCAATGATAGGATTTAATATCAGTATGTGAAAATAGGAAAGTTCCCTAATCTATGAATATGTGCATACAATGAAAAAGGTAAGGATAAAATACAAAGAAATCCAGTAGGCTGAAATCAATAAGTTGAGGTCCCAGAAAATTGATGGAATTATACAAATCAGATAGTTCAAAGAGAGATCTAAAACTAAATATAGTGAAATACTAAGCATAAGAGAATCCAATCACCTAATTAAAACCATAGACTTTTTTTTAGGTTTGAAAATTTAGTACCTTTGAAAGTAATAATGTTTCACTGCAACTCTTCAGGAAAAACATTCCATTCCAATCCCTATCAGATCTAGGCTAATCTTCCTTATAGAAACACATGTTTATCTTTTCTCTACATCTAATAAAGCAATCAATATGCATCGTCCTTTTAAGTATATATTAGGGTTACAATTTTTTTATTATGCGAAGAGCCGTTATATAGCTGCATTAAGGGAGAGGCATTATACACCGTATACATAAAAATGACCGACATATATATATATATATATATATATATATATATATATATATTTACAAAGCTTTATACAGTCATATAAATTTAAAATAAGACATCATTAAAAATGACCCACATATATTTAATTTCTTAAAAAAATATATTTATGATAATTTTTGGCTAACATATGTTTAATTTCATAAAATATAAAAAAATGGTTGACATATATTTAGTTTCTTAAATATTAAAATTATTTATTTTCATTCTAGGTCCAGAGATATCCTTCTTGAGGGCCTATTTTTAAATACTTTATTCTTAAATAAGTTATATTTGTGGTATATGAAAGGGTGGACAATGGATTGTATGGATCATATTGTGAAGGATGGATATTTGGCAGATTATAGGCCTGCTCTATTTGATACATATCATTTGTCTTAGTGGATTATAGGATTTCTATTTGATGCATGTCATTTGTCTTGGTGTTGCATATATTTGGGTGGAGTTATGGTTAATAGAGGTTGCGATAAAGGTAAGTAGGTTGTGTCACCATCTAGACATTGGAAGAAAAGGGTTTCTAGTGAGGAGGCTATCGTCATTTTCATTGTTCTCATTGATGAGGACATTGTGCCTTCAAATAATATTTTATAAATATATTTTGATATTAATTTCTATTATAACAAAGGATTGACTAAGAGAGTGCTAATATCAAAATTGAAGTAAATATATTATCAACAAAGCATGTACATATAAGTGAGGAGGTTGAGTCCACTCCAACACTCCACTAGTTGTGGTAGGTTGACTCAATCAACCTAGGACACCTATTGAATACAACTTAAGTAGGCTTACAACATGTACATTTTACCCATGTTCATGAAATGCAAGCAAGGTAATATTTACACTAACACCCCTCTTAAGCATAGCTTAGGTGGGCACAAAATAAAAATAGGTCCCAACAACTAGTCTTGATTAGGTACCCATGTACAATGTAATCTCTCATGAAGTGGAGAAAGGTAGAAATCTTGTTGGAAAAACCTACCCTCCAAAAGAGAGAAAAGATGTATGAAAGTTATACAAGTGAAGAAGTACGCTTCTTTCACCAAGTATAATAAATGTTCCCCCATAGGAGAGAAATTGATAGTAGGTCTATGAGACCCCCCATAATGTGGTATCAGAGCTTGTCTAAGCTCATCTGCTAGTTCATTTGGAGGAAAAGGCATATTATTTTTGGCTCAAGGTTGAACTATAGAATTATTTTGTGTAGTAGTAGAAGGTGGCCAAATTAAAGGATGAGGATAGGGAAATTAGATCTGCAACCTTGTTTTGGAAGTACGGTGATTAACACCAGTTAAAACAACAAAATTCATGCCTTGAAGGTTGAGAAAGCTCCCTTGTTTTGGTATTTATCATGGAAACCCCTGTTTGGAGGTGTAGAAAATCTCTACCCTTCGACTCATCCATGCCCTTGTGGGCCCTCGGCTCAGTCCTTAGTTTCTTGGCATGTTCTGCCTAGGCCGAGACTATGTGGTTCACCTTGCTTCACTCCAAGCACTAGCATTTAGCTTCTCCAAATTATGGAGCTTACTCCAAGTCGTAGATTATGGCTTCACATACCTTGCACAGTAGCTTCGCATACCCTGCTTGGAAGAAAGAGGCACATACCTTTCTTGGTAGAAAGAGGTGTTGAAAGGGAGGCAGAGTGTGAGTGAACAAGTGTTTCTAAGGGGCATGGAGAGATACCCTACAATCTTGGTTTCCCCTACACCTCACCTAGCTATCATTTCCCTATATCCTTTGCTTCCCTTGCCCTATTTTGGGGTTTCCTTTGCTTTGTTGAGGCTGCAAATACTCATCTATAAGTTGCAAATACTCTATTGAGGGTGCACCAAGGTTTGGGCATTTTTACGAGAATTTTTTTTATAGCATAACCTTTGATTGGTAACTCAAAATCGAGTGTTGATTTTTAAAAAAGTTAATATTTTCACATTTCCCATCTATTAGACCTTGTTGTATTGTAAAACACACTAACTTATAAAGTGCCAAAATTGGGGGGATCACTTGATACTAAATTAGGGGGTGTATAGATTGTGTCAAGGGCACTTCCTTTGAGTCATGTCTAGAATACATCCATTGAGTCATGCCAAGACCACTTGATTTGTGTCCAGAACACTTCCACACTTTTTTATGCATTTTTAGTTACCTGGTATCAATCAATCTTTGAAGCCACCAAACATCAATAATTTTTATAGAGAAGCATCTCCAACAATGTGTTAGAACCTGCATTTTTGTACCTTTTATGACCAAGGTTTCATTTATGTTAGGCTTGTAAAACCCAAGAAAAACCCCTAAAAGCCTTAAACCTTAATACACTAGTTTTTATTTATTATACATTATAATCCTTCATTGACTAGTTGTTAGTAGTTCTCAGTGACTTAAGTTATAACTTAAGTATGTTTTATCATCTAAGTCATCAGCCCCTTCACTAGGTTGTCAACAACATGCCTGTTTGAAAACAACTATCGCATGTGCACCAAATATCTTTTAAGTTATGCTTTGTTGGCAGTCCATGTCGCTAGCTCTTCCTTTTCTTTGCAGTCTCTTCCTTCACAGAGCCTCATTTTGGTTCTTTGTGAGACTGTGAAGTGTCTTTGTTAGCTAATGTGTCATATCTATTCCACGGTAAAAGGTATTTCATGGAATCCCAGCTCTCCACTGGAGAACTTAAACAGGCTCCGCGAGACAGTGAAGCTAGCATGGTGGTTCCAATGAATCAACAATGCTTCACGGGGATTCCTTCCTTCGATGAGGCTGATCAAAGACTTTAGCAAGATCGCAAAGAAGGTGATGTTGACTAATATGTCCACGGTGTCCATAGTAGCAGTGTGTTTTGCCGGAACAAATAACTTCATTGAGACTTGAAAGAACTGAAATTGACATAGAGAGGATACCACCGTGCCGAAAGGACTCCAATTCATAAAAGGGTTTTTTGATCTTTAATTGAGGAAATTCAAACTCTAATGAGAATCGTTGATTAAGTAAGATCTACACACAGTTTTAAAATTCAAGAACGACTATCTTCTTCTAACCGCCCCTGTACAGTGAACATTAATGGTGCCCTAAGTGGCTTAAAGCCAAATTTTGTAGTCATTTTGTATAATTGTGAATGTGACTTCAACTTTTGAGCTTTGCAACTACATCCAAGCAAAAAATTTTCAATTTCTTGCATCAAGCAAGGTGTTACTCAACCAACAAGAAGTCATAAGCCACCATTGAAACATGTAAGTGCCCTTCATCTTTTCAACTGTGCTAGGGTTCTTTTCTTGTGAATTGAGCATCTGTTTGATAATTATTAGCTGTTAGTGCCCTAGTCCGTTTGAAAATTTGCATAAGAGATATTCAAGTAAGAACATAGTCATAGGGATATCTTGAGAAAACCTAGAAACCAAAAACTTAAAACCCTAGTGTAGTCAAAATGGCTAGTTCATCACAAAAAGCCATGAAAATGACAAGAAGGAAGAGGGATAGAGAGTTTAACGATGGTATTCTTTCTCAATTTCCCAGATCCTTTAAAAGACCTCGCCACCAATATGGGACACACATACAAACAGATAGGATCACTAATATTCATGAAGCCTGCAGGGATGTTGTTTTCCCAATCCATGGGTATGTGTTGTTCAAGTACCATTTCAGGAAGTGCCTAAGGAAAATTCCAGTGAGAAACCCGATGAGGCTAGGGTTATCTAGGTTGGTGGTCCCAAATGTCTTCATCAATGTAGATCTAGTACAAGCACTAGCTAGAAGCTATGTCCTAGAGAAAAAAATCATCTACATGGATAATGGAGAGGAACTAATTAAACTAGACATGGGATATATCTGTGTGGAATTCATGTTAGACACCAACCTTCAAATTCCACTAGATATGGGAGCCCTACTTAGGGAATATCACAGACTAAAGAGTGATTATAGTGTAAAGTGGTTCCCTGCTCACATGCCTAAGATCAATGACAAATTGTAGAGATTCTCAAGTTCTAGCAAGGAACCCTTCATTTATGACTTCTTTGAAGAGTACTTCAAGATGACATACTTTGTTGTGTGCCAGGTCCTAGGAATAGATGCTAGTGTCTTCATACCCATCAATGCTATGGTTTTGACTATTAAAATTCAAAGCTGTGACGATAATAGGTGATTTGACTATGCATCATTTTTGGAGGAGAAGATCAACAAGGCCCTTGGGGATGTGAAAAGGGATAATTCTGGAGTCCATTTCATGTGGCATTCTTTATTGTGTCACATCTTGTTAAACAAAGGAATTGCAGTGTGGAAGCCTCCACTAAGAATTAGGAGAGTGAACAACCCAGGCAGAGTACTACCAGTCCAAGAATGGACTTATATTTGGGATAGTCACTACCCCCAATCAAACTATCTTTTGTTTGAAGAATTCTTTGTCAAGGTAGTCTTCAAAGAACTTGGTTACTCATCACAATGGAGATTATCTAAGAGAGTTCATAAGTTCTTGAGGGAAAAGGACATGTGCCCTAATTTGGGCATTGGTTGAATAATTGGGGTAATTTTGGTACATCTTTTCAAATGTTACCATTATCAGAGTGTATGGATTTGGATGTGTGCCTTATCTTTTTCCAAGATTAGTACCTAATAGAGTTGCCATTCTTAGAGATCATGTGGCACAGGCAGATGAATGAGTCTGATAAAATTCAATTCATGAACTACAAGAAAGCCTCCTTCCTTCCAGGAACCATTTCCTTTTCTAACTTTCAGGTCACATCAAAAGAAGAATTGGTGTTGCTAGCCACAAAGTTGGACCATTAAAAGTTACCAAAGAGTGCATCAAGGAGGTGTGATCTGGAGGGATTTATCAATAAAGCCAGGTTAGATAATGATTTTGTAGCCTATGAGCATGAATTTTACCCTCTAGAGGATGTAATGAGAAACTGTGCTATCAAAAAGTAAGGCGAGAGAAGAATGGAATAATGGGACATGATCTAGAAAGCAGAGAAAATAAGACATGAAGCTAATCATTCATATAAAGGATCTCTCATTGAAATTGAAGACCTTGTTGAAAGAGTTAGGGTTATGCTACAAAATGCAGATAAATTATTCTCTAACCTACTTGCGGTGCCAAAGAAAATACATTTCCCTCTAGAATCAGTTCCTTCTTCATCAAGACAGACATCAAGCTCTAAAATTCCTAGAGCTATCACTCCACTACACCAAGTCTCTCCACAACCTTCCCATACTCCAAGTTTTTAAGTGGATGAGGGAGAGACTCAAGGCTCACCATATGTGATGGAGATAATGCAACATCCTATGATTGAAGTAGGAGAGCCTCCTCAAGAGAGGATGATTATCAGTTTTGAGGCTACAAATGAAATGCTTGATGATGTTAGAACAATAGCAAGAAGCAAATTCATGGATGATAATTCTTGTATTCATTCTAAGGAGTTCAAAGATTTTGTCCTAAGAATAAATGGGAAAGAAATACTTAAGCAAGTGAGGGAGATAACTCTTGAGAGTAAGAAAAAAGTTATAGAAAACTTTTGGAAGAAGGTGCATGAAGAAATGGCTGGGATGACCTCACAAAAGGGAAGAGAAATCCTCAGAAATAGTGGCTTCATGTTATTACCAGGGTGGGATATATCATCTTCCATTGCATTTGATACAATAAGAAAGCATGAAGGCATTGACTTGAATATAACATAGGAGGATGAAAATTAGGTGTACTTTGGTTCTGCCTTTGATCTAGACACAAATGGCTTAGCTGGGTGAAAGCACAAAGCTGTGTCACACTTTTATAAAGGAATCAGCCAACACAAGCAAAAAGTTTCAACTTCGACCTCATAAAAGTGGCATTTATGTTTTGAATTTCAAACTGATGTAAACTAATGAAATGTAGATCTCTTGATAAATTTTATGCTTGTAAATTTTCAAAAATTTAAAAACATTATTTTGACAATTTTTTATAATTTTAAGAGCAAATTTTGAATTGCTTAAATTTTCAGGAAAAAGTGACTTTGAGTCCATGTCACAAAAAAAAAGATCAAACAATCTTATTTTTCCCTAATTTTTTTTTCCAAATAGATGAGTTCAATATCTAGTGCATGGAGAAAATAAATTAGTTTTCAATCCATATTTTCTTCGTAATATCGTTTTAAAGTAAAACTTTACAGAATCTGATAATTTTCATTCCACGTCAACTTTTGTATAATTTTTTTTTATCATTTTCACAAAACCAATTATACCCTTTTGGAGATGACTCTTTCCTCTAGTGCACCATATAATTTTGAAAATAATTGGATGTGTTTTGATATATTTTTAATTTCTAATCAATGTCATCTCCAATTTTAACAACCTACTTGCAATAATTAAAAATATATATATTAAAACTAATGAAAATATTTTGAAAAAAATCATATTAGGATTCTAGACTTAGAGCCCTACAAAAGGGTATTTTTTTATTTTTGAAATAATCTATTTTGATTGAAGAAATATTCAGTTTAAGTTTAGAATTTCAGAAAACCCTAGAAAATGAGGAGGTGGCTGCCAAGTGGGATGCCACATAGACAGTTTCATGTGAGTCTAACTCGCTCAAGTTTGACTCACCCGGATCAAATTCGAGTGAGATCGAGTCACCCGAAATCATATAATTTTGGCGACCACCACTGGTTGGCATTTTTTTTTGTTGTTTCAAAAAAAAAAACTTAATTATATATATATATAGCTTTATTTTTTGTGTTTTTTGTCAATTCAAGCATTAAGGAGAAAATAGAAGAAGTAGATTTTTTCACAATAGAGGCAAAAAATTATTTTTTAAATTTTTTTCAATTCAAGCATTTGGAGAAACCACACAAAAGTAGTTTTTTGGCAAGAGAGGCTACAAATTTTTAGGTAAGTAACATGATTCCCAACTTATTTACTCATTTTATATGTAGAAATTGAACTTCATGAGTTGTTTATTATGATGTATATGTGTGTAGGTGAATTAAAACAAGCAATTTTTGATGGGGAATAAAAGAACTAGATCAAGGTTGTATGACTAGAAAAGAGATGAAAAAACCTAGGAACATCTAGTCAAAAACAACCCATTGAAATTATTGATGAACAAGTTGAAGGGTGTGTTAATGAACAAGTACAAGATGAAATTGGCAGTAGTGATAGAATTTTTTTGCATGGAATGAAAAATCTTATGGAGATGGATCAGGATGCTCTTTTAAAAAACATTTCACCTGAACATATGTTACCTAAAAGCACAATAAAATTGCACTCTAAAAGAATTTGGGATGAATTTTTTGAAAATAAATCTTTAATTGGAAGAACACAATTATGTGCAAAGTTATTTGGGTGAAAAGAAACGACCCCTGTTTTGGAGTTGTTAGGAGTTGATAACAAGAAAAAATTTTCAAATTTAGTAAATCAGACAGTAATTGAAAACTTGCAAATGGCATTGGATTGTATTCAAACCAAGAGTTGAAGTTCTGATTTAAGTGTTGCACATAGAGCATTGATGACTGTAATTTATAGTAAGAAATTTTCACATAGAAGACAAGTTAAAGCAATTGCCCAATTTGTAAATGTATCTAGGAGAACTATTCAAAAATATATCAAGAAGAGAAACAGATTAGATGAAAACATTGAAAATAATTGGGTAAATATTTGTCAAGTCCCTCGAAGAGATAGAATTTCAGAAGATGTAAAACAAAATGTAATTGGATATTGGATCGAGCACTCCCATGTTTCTTCCAATAGAAGGGACACTATACAAATAAAAGATGAAGATGGTAAAAAAATGTCTCATCTAAAGCATTTTATAGATACAACACAAAGTAAATTTTTTTAAGCATTCAAGCAAGAATTTTCACAGGTGAAGATTTCTCAAATGATGTTTGAGAATTTATGACCATGTTTTGTACGTATAAATAAAGTACTTGAAACTTGTTGCTGTCGAAATCATGTTGAATTTCATCTACACCTATAGTCATATCAAAAACTTATGGCAATAGTTAATCCAAATGTAGCCATCCCTGGAAGTACAACACAATTTGTGAAGTCTATCTTATGTGAAAAATTAGAAGATTCAGATGAATTCAATGTATAGTGTATAGGAAATATATGTGTAGATTGTGGAAATTTGATGAAATTTTTACCATTTGAGAATATTGATAATTCAATGTCATTTGTTTGGAAGAGATTTGAATATGAGAAATACGCAACAAAGTCAAGAGCTGAATCCAAAAAAAATGTTTTGAGAGAGGGTGAATTGCCTTGTAATGAATTTATGAACAAATTTCATAACATTGTATACCCACCTATCCGACATTGTCATGGTACAAGATGGCAGTCTAAGCAATTTCGTGACTCAAAGAATTGTTTTCCACTGGGTTGTATTCTCTCTATTGTAGATTTTTTTGAAAATTATACATTTATTCCTCAAACTAAGATTCAAAGTCAATATTATCATTCAGAGCAAGTCACAATCTTTGTACAAGTTTGCTATAGACATGCTAAGTTATTTGTAGATGAGGTAGAGAGTACTAAAGATGAACAAATTATCATCAAGGAGGTTGACTTTTATATCAGTGATGATACGGCTCATGATAGAAGCTATGTAGCACATTGCTTTTGAATGTTTTTTGAAGATTTGAGACAACATGCCATTACTGCATTACAACACTGGATTTGGTCTTATGGATGTGCTGGTAACTATTGATTTTATTATTATTTTCTAATTTTTAATTTTTAATTTAAAAATTTATAAAATTTCAAGACTTGAATTTTTAACTAATTTTTGGTTTTGAAATCGTTGTTTATATATAACTATTTATACAAAACAATTTAAGTCTACAAAAGTATTTAATTAGTTAACGCAATAACATGCTATATTTTGCATCAAGTTTTTGTGGAATTTTTTTGAGAGTTGACATGGAAAAGGAGAACATGATGCAGCAGGAGCATGTGTAAAGCATGCACTTCACCAATATCAACTTGCAGTTAATGTACTAGATACGAAATTTACAAAATTTAAAATTATTGAATTCTTCTACAATGATTTATGTAATTGATCTACATGTATTGTAGTAGTTGGATGTACATGTGAAATTTTTTAAATTCTTACATCTTAACTGGGCACTTCACCAACATGAAATTGCAGGTAACATCATACGAAATGCATATCAAATTGTTGAATGGTGCAAAAGCCATTTTGGTGCCCATGACTCAATATACAACAAATGCTATTTTTGGGAAGTTAAAGGTATGTTAATAGAATTTATGTTATTTGAAAACTTTAATATTTAAATTTAAGTACACATGTGATTTAATTGAATTTTAGTTTTAATTGAGATGTTCAAGAATTTGTTCATACGTGTAGATATTGATCGATTGAATCCATATAATTGTCAAGCAATTAATGGTGTTAGAAGTTTGCATCAAGTCATGACTACAGGACATAGCAAGCCTCTTGCTATTCAAGTGAGAGAAAAATTATGTTTTTGTGTTGATTGCATTGAGAACAATGTCCAAATGTAAGGGATGGATATGTTTCACAATGGGAAATGAAACAAATAGTATCAATGCCTAATTTTGAAGATAGTGACATTGTAGATGTATATAATCCTATATATTCAGTTGATTATGAACGTGTGCCAGATTTAATTGTTATAGGTAAGTTACAGAGTTGATTCATATTCTAGATTTTAATAAAGTTTTGAACATTTAATTTACATTGTTCAACTCAAATGTACAAAAATGTTTACTTGTGGTGTGTACAGGAGATATTTTTCCATGGTTGCAGATCATGACAATATAGAAGGTGTAGATTACTATCTACTAAGATGCACACAAGAAAAATCAAAATTGTTAGAATTAAGTTATAGTATAGTCACTTAGTTATAGTTATAGTAACAAGATTAAGTTTGGAAACATTACAAAAAAGAGGACGTGGCCAACAAAAGTGGAGGTTGTCTATTGAAGATCACAGAAAAGTTTTAGAGATAATAAAAGATAGAGAAGATCCATATTATATGTACCAAGAGCTCTAACTACTTTATTGAAGAGTAAGTTGAACCAATAGATACATAGTATGAAGGTATATGCACTTGAATTATCTATTGATATATTGATTTATTTTAAAATGTATATGATTCTTAATAGTTCTTTCCTTTCAAATTTTAATTTCAATGGTTCTTAGTTCAAATTTTATTATAATCAAACATGATCAAGCTACAAACAAGTTATAAATTTATTTATACAGATTTTTGTTTTCACAATTATGTAGGTGTATGCCTATAAGGATTTCAAGTTATAAAATTTAACTTCATGTTGTGCAGGTATGATCTCTAAACTATATATAGATAGTCTTAGATGTCTTAGGTGTCTAGAGGTGTCTTAGGTCTTATAGTTTCTTAGGTGTTTTAGGTCTTAGGTGTCTAGGTATCTTAAATGTGTCTTAAATATGTCTTCTAGACCTATCTTAGGTCTTACGTGTCTTAGATATATGTCTTTAGTGTCTTAAAGGGAGATTAGGCATCTTAGACCTTTCTTAGGTGTTTTAGGTGTCTTAGGTGTCTAGGTGTCTTAAATGTGTCAAGTAGATATGTCAAGTAAGTGTCTTAAAGGTCTTAGGTGTCTTACTGTATATGTCTTAAGTTTCTTAGGTGTCTTAGATATGTCTTAATTCTTAGGTATTTTAGAGGTGTATAGGTGTCTTATAGGTCTTAGGTTTCTTACATGTTTTAAGACTTAGGGGTCTAGGTGTCTTCAAGGTGTCTTAATGTATGTCTTAAGTGTCTTAAAGGTGTCTTCTAGGTCTTTGTAATGTCCCTTACCCGACTTGTCCTAGAATTCGCTTGTGAATTAGGTTTTAGGGTTTCTTCTCTTTTAATGGGGTAACCTTGGGTTGAATAGATCACACATTCTTTTGAATTAGTACCTGTAGCATCATGTATATTCAAGTCCATATTGCTACATGTTAGTTTTAATATCTAGTATTCATCAGTCAACATAAACACACTTGCATTTTGAAACACATAGGTAAAATAAAACATTCATCATGCCAGGGGAGGGAAATATAGAAGCTCTTAGTAGCCTAAGGCCTACCATAGTCCTATTACCCAAACCCTTGACAAGGGCCTATGGGGGCTGGTCCTTTTGCCCAATCCCTCGTCCGGGCCTATGGGGGCATATTCCAATGTGGGACCCCCATCCCTCCATGGTCCAAACCCTTGACTCAGGCCTACTGGGTAATAATGCCCAACCCTTGTCTCAGGCCTATGGGACGGAACCTTAGATGAGGTTTATAGGCAATCTACTAAGGTTCATGCATTCTCCCTTCCTAGTTGAATCACAAACACAATACATGTAGTTTCCACACACATTTCCAAAACATACAATTTGTCTTTATTATTATGAATGGTGTTATACAATAATATATGATACAACATGAAATATATTTTTGATGTCTCCATGCCTATTCTTCAATATTTATATATTATAGTATTTGTTGTAATATTAATAATATCTTTATATTATATTAATATATATGTTATTAATAGTAATATATATATATATATATATATATATATATATATATTTGATTGCTTGCCAGCCCTTGAATTCTATTGTTATTTTATTATTAACATAACTATATAATATATTACTTATTCATTATCATTATAATATTACTATTATAAATATATAGATATCATTTTATTATTATTATTATTATATATATATATATTATAATATTATTTATTATATTAATAATATTACATCCTTTATCTACTATATATATAAATATTTATTTATTTATTTTTACTAGAACCATTCCTCCCATTTGCTGCTGATGTACATATATCTGTATATTAATATGTAATTATCGGATACTTAATATGTAATTATCAGATACTCTTTTATATTTTTTTTGTATTTTCTTTTATGATCCTTTCCTTCTATCTCACAACCTTTATTTATTTCACTTTCAAGAGATATGTTCCAAGAGGCACGTCTCGCTTGGTGGTAAAAGACATACTTACCTCTTATAATTTTTATTACTATATATTAATTCCCTTTTGTAGTAAAACTAGTTCTAACCATACGTAACTCCCTATCATAAGAGGATAGGTTAAAAGATGTTTATTTATATTATTTGTATTTATATTATATCATTATATTATTTATTTTATATTATTTATATTATATCATTTATATCATAATAAATGATATATGATTTATATTAAATATTATTTGTGTTATTTATACATATAATAGTAATGTATTTTGTTAATTGTTTTAAATAAATATTATTTAAATATATTAAATATATTCCATTTATAATATTATTCATATATTTAACTTGAATAAATAATACATAATGGATTCAATTATAAATTATTAATATAGGGACATGACAGTCTTAGTTGTGTCCTATGTCTTAGGTTTTAGGTGTTTTAGGTCTTAGGTGAAGGTCTTAGGTTTTAGGTGTTTTAGGTCTTAGGTGAGGCCACTGATCTTTACAGAGGCAACATGATTGAATGTGAAGATATCTGGAATTGCGAGCTTGAGGGCATTACTTACACCACCAAGGTATGTATGTGGCTGTATGCACATTCATTACTTCTTTTTCTTGTTCCTTATTATTTTCCTTAAACGACTTTGTTTTACATTTTTTGACTTTTCTTTTCTTAGACTTTAAATTTAACTATGGGATTGTTTAGGGCTTATGTAATTATGCACCTTCCAAAAATTTTACATAGAAATAATATAAGCCCTCGGTCATATCCGTTAAAACCCTAGCAAAACAAAACAAAACAAAGAACCCAATTTCAAGCCAGGTGAAAGAAATAATGTGAGGGGTTGTGAAGAAAAGAAGGCCATAACAAAGAAAATTTTGAAGGAACCTCAATTAGTACATTAGGGTTTATCGAGGGTTTGAGATTTCATGAGGTTGGAAAAAGATGAGCAGAAGTTTGGGGATTCTAATGAAGCTACTGCACAAAGTAGCAGGTCACGTTGCGATGGTGGAACTAAAGAGTGGTGAGCTTTACAGAGGCAACATGATTGAATGTGAAGATAACTAGAATTGCCAGCTTGAGGGTATTACTTACACTGCCAAGGTATGTATGCAGATGTATGCACATTCATTACTTCTTTTTTCTTGTTCCTTATTCTTTGCCTTAAATGACTTTGTTTTACCCATTTGCCTTTTCTTTTACCCATTAGTAATATTTATACTACGAGTGGTTGTCAAATGTAAGATTTGGTCAAGTGGTTGAAGTCTAGGCAAGCAAACTTTTGAGAACAACTTTGTATTTTTTTCATAGGAATAATATCTTCACCCTTCTGCTTAGATGCCATCACCCAATGATTTGTACATTTAAGCATGTAACATGGGGACTTGGACACTGGTCGCTGTTATGAAAAGCCCCACTGATTTGCACTTCAGCTCATGCCATTGTCAAACAATGACAACCCTATTAGAAGCTTTCTTTTGGCTTATATAATTAGTTATTTGTTTATTTCTTTTGGATTTCATTTGAAAATGTAGTGTATATTATCAAAGATAGTGTCACCTCTTGTCGTGATATAGTCACTTCATGTTCTAGATATTCTTTGCACATTTTTCATAGATAATGCAAGGTTTATTATTGATTCTTCCATCTGTTAGACATAAAAAAAAAATTGTGATTTAGTGCTTTTTCTAGTGTTCTTTTCCATGGAAATTATGTTGTGGCTTTTAAGTCGTAGGCCAAGTTGGGTGTTCCCACTAGGTGGTAAATTAATTGGTGGGTTAGTCCTCCCATCAAGCACATCATCTGTATTTCTACTGTATGGCAATAAATTTGACCATTATTTCTAGGGCAATTGGTTGGTTGTACAACTTACTCCTTCCTACCAATCTATGTATCTATATAAGATAATACACACATTAAAATTTCTTGTTATACCATATCATGGTATGATAGTGTAGTGACCCAAGAAGTCTTTCTGTATCATTGTTTTTGCCATCTTTTCTAAAATTTGGAAAAGATATCACGTGACAAGATAGGCCCACAAGTATAAGAAAAACAAAACAATAAACCCAATTTCAACCCAGGTGAAAGAAATAACATGAGGGATTGTGAAGAAAAGAAGGCCATAAGTAAGAAAATTTTGAAGGAACCTCAATCAGTATATTAGGGTTTATTGAGGGTTTTCAAAACTTAACAAACCTACATTAGATAGATCTATCTAGTTCATAATTTACATGTTCAAAGTTGCTATGCTTATGAGTTCTCTTCTAAGAGTTCTTTTGTATTTTGGATTTTAACATGATTGTTATTTTAATTGAAGTTTAGGTAGATCTTTAATGGTATTTATATGCTCTAGTTTTTTAAAGTATGTACAAATTTCTTTAATATTTCATTACATTTCATTCATTACTCAAAATATTTAAGCATTGAGATATCTTCATTTGCTATGTACTATTTCAAAATATTTATATGTACTACTTCATTTTCTTAGATATCTTCCTATATTCATTTTCTATTTCCCAACTTAATTATTTTTAGATTAGGAATATAGCCTAATTAGGACACATTTACAAATTTAGATAAAAGGAAAAATAACACTAACTTATTGGGTAGAGTAGTTACTTATGTTTGCTTTAACTACATAAAACTCTTTTTCTATTAGATTTATAGTGGAACATTAGGGTAGGTAATTGAAAATAATTTGCCACATAAAAATAAGTATTTTACCTTTTCCCATTCACACAAACATTATGCATCATTTATAGATTTATTTTTTCATGTGAAATATTGTGAACTTAATCTTCTATTATAGGGGACAATGTGATTACCTTGATACCTATTCAACCATTGAAAACATTATGTCATTTACTAGGGAGGATCCTACATTGTTTCATATCATACCAACATCAAGTAGATTAAACATGGCACTTGGTTATCCTTGGATTGAATAATACCAAGCAATTATATCTATATTACATTAATGCATTAAATTTATTCATAAAGGGGAAAGTAATTAAATTTCTTTACAAAATAAACAATGGACATCCAAATGTCCAAATAATTAATATAAAGCATGTAACTCATAATATAAATTTTGAAATGTAAATATAAAGCATGTGACTGATAATAAGAACGTCTCTAAGATATAAAACACAAGTGTATATAATTTCCAAATATAAAACATGTCTCATAATAACAACGTCTAGATATAAAAGTTTATGTGACTCATAAAAATGTCTAGATAAAATATAATAACATGTAACTCATAATGTCCAAATGTACAAATATAAAACATTTGAATTATAATAACAACTCATAAATGTCTCTCTCTACGAGTAGATTGAGTCTCACTCTATCTCGAGATATGTCATGATCCCTAATTGGAACCCTCGACTAATCTGTGACCCGAGCACTGTGTTGAGTTGTGGGTCAAGGTCTGCACATGAAACACCATAAAATTTTCAAATTCTATATATATACACACAAATATAATTTGTTTTAATTTTAAATAAATAAATAATACTTGACAAATCTAAATTACCTAACATACACGGTCTGCATCATGTAGAGAAATCTCAATAGAAGCATGCCCTAATCCTACAACCTATATATGACATGTGTTTATACAATATATAAGCATATGTGTATTTAGTTAGAAAACTTGTACACTTGATGTCTCTATGTAGAAAGTTAACTTGATATATGTGTACACTTAAATCAAACTTATATGTACATGTGATATATAGACCTAGTTTTTAAATACCTCATGATGATGACTAGGATCTCTAGTATGATGCAAATCTCCAAATCCAGATTGTAAAATAGTAGCTTGTGTCTAATACACATGTACATTTAAGGTTACAATCAAGAGTCAGAGCTTCAATGTATGTGATTTAATTTAAAATTGAACTTATAATTTTTAAATATATAATTTATGAATTTAGATTATTATTTTTAAATAAATTGTACCTCAACTACACCAGCAAAGGCCCTCCCAATCCCATTGAGGTTAGAGTCATGGAGAGACAATGATACACGTGTAGATGGTACAGTCTCAGTGTTGAAAAGAAGCTTGCTATACTCACCTCCCATAACATCATGTGCAGTAACCTCAACCTTAGGACCAACTGGAACATGTGGAGGAGTAGACCCTGTAGGACCAACTAGAACATCCTGATGTCCCCCCAAACCCTGTGAACTTGATTCCCCATGGCTCCTCTGTCTACCAAAATATTTCTTGAGATGTGAGGATATAGCATCAAGTGGGATCCCAAACTCATCACTGATGAACTGGTATGAATCTTATAAATCACTGGCTAGGCATCTAGTCATATTCCACAAAGCACTCTGTCCACTAATTTGTGCCACATCATGTGGCGATGGTATATCAGCATGAATGTAATGATCTGAAGCTGCTGGTCGATGTGGCCTCAGTGGATGGAATGTCAATCCTCAGGCGTAACAAATAGCTGCCAGCACAATCGGATGACAAATGAGCAACCTTAGTGGCAATAGTCATCATACTCTCAAAAATCATGCATCTCGAGGGGGTCAATGCTGGTTGGGTGATATTTTCTAGTTCTACACATTTTGGAAGAACCAAAAGGAGTGGGCCAAGGACCCCTTGTTTTGAAGATGTGGCGTATCTGGTCTTCTACACACAAGTCTCTCTGCAAACCTTCCTTTCCCCTGACTAGCATGTTTATGGAAATATGTATAATCGACAGATAAATTTAAATTAAACTCTGTATATTATTGTTTACAAAAATATAATGGCAACTCATCATTGTTTGGCCATTTGTGATGAGCTGCCAAAAACCTAGGATAGATGAAGGGACCAACAACTACATCTACACACTTGGTGGGAGAATAGCCTCTCACTCTCTCTTTCCCCCTATAAGAAGGGAACATGCTAAGAACATTATCTACAAAAATTAGCCTAGAAATAGATAGCCATTTCTCCTGGCCGATAACACTCTAAGAAAGTGATGCATAGAACTTGTCAACACTAATCTCATCATAGGGATTGTATGATCAAACAACTTTGATCATATGTGTTATCTCATCTCTAATCCTAACTAGCTTGTCTCTATTTGATAGGTTTGGTGTATTGTGTATTGTACTGTTCAGTTCATCCAATGCATTTTCAAACCTCTGAATGGTCTCAGTGTAGAAGGTAGAATTATCACGATTGTCAGGTTGACTTGACTAATGTGACTAATGTGAAGATTGTCATCCATGTTTCTAAATTTATTTGCAGCATGATAATTCAATTTTCTGTCAAACATATTGTAGTCATGATGGAAATAAACCTGCATATAAATTTTCCAACTACTACATACATCTTTAAAAAATCCATGATATAAATGCACACGTGCTTCTCAAATAAACCTACACCTTACATGCTTGCAAATACATAAATAATAGGTCTATCAACCAAATCTGAACCAACCATAAAACATAGAACTAGGAATGCATAGAAACTCCAAATTTGAAGTCACATGTAGTATGTAGCATGTTGACATGACAACCATAGGAATTTTTATAAATCAGATTTTATCATAATTCAAAGCCATTGGAGTAGAGAGAAAAGCAACTTTCCTTTTGAGTCACATCAATGTCCTCCAACCCAAAGGATTCAAGATAATGAAGTTACTATCAAAGAGAATGCATCAATTCATCATAATATAGTTTTTATTGCCCATCATGTTGAAGTAACAAAAATTATAGTTGGACAAAAAGAAACAGAAAAGTCATCTATCTTGGAGCAGTATATGGTACATGAGAAATTTTAGCGACAACATCACAACTTCAGTTTGTAAAATTAAGAAAACTCATAGAAATGGTATATTAGCTCTTTACCAATGAAGAATCATATGTTCAAGTTAAGTTTTCTCAAGAAATTTTACAAACTATGCAAGTTGAGGGAAGTCAAATCCAATCAATCATAGTGTGTTGTAATTAGATTAGAGTTTAAATGCCCTCATTCTGCTGTAAAAATAGATTCTATTTTGAATCCTAAAAATAATATCTTAGTTTTTTAGGTACATTTTCATTTCTAGAACTGTAAGTTTCAAAATTTTGGAATCTAATTTGGCTCATAATAATCATGCTTTTGACAAATTGACACATAAACCCAACAATGCACCCAGTTTTAGCACCACCTAACTCACAGCTACCATTTGAGTTGGAAATCGATGCAAGAGATTATGCTATGGGGATTGTTCTATTGCAAGGAGCTTAGTTGGATTGCTATCATTTTGAACCTTTTCCATGGAGCAGATTTGATGTATCTTACATATAATAAAGAATTGCATGCACTAGTTCAAGCAATTTATATAGAATCACTATATGATGGGTACATAAACCTTTGTTCACACAGATTACCAAACTCTTCAATACTTCCAAACACAATCAAATATGTAGCAAGAAAGTTATTACAAATGGATAGTTTTTAAGGAAAATTCTATTTTACTAACAATGAGGCTGATATGTTGTCTAGATCATCTTTTGATTTCAGCTTTGGGAATAATAACTTATCTTGAACTATTTGTCCATGAAGCATATGACGAGGAGTATGCGCAAGTTGAATATTTTTAAGAGATACATAAGCTCTTGCAAGGGGGAAAGCTATAAATTTTTACAAAAAAGACATCTCAAAGATGAGGTACCCTATAGTAGTTGCAGTCATAAGAAGGTATATTTCCAATTTCGGAAAAAAGCATTCGACAATCTAGAAAAGATAGACTCTATTTAACATTATAGAGTATTATATATGTATATATATCTAGTGTATGTTGTTTCCTTCTTTAACCATGTTATTCCCTAGCATTTGAGGAAAAATTTGAATGGATAACCTTACAAGGGATAAAAGTACATGTCCTACATTACTGTAGCACTTGATTTAACCTGTTTTATGTGCGAACTGACTCCCACCCAGCAACCATCAACCACTTGCTACTTCTGATCACCACAACCATTCCAATAAATTATGCACAAATTCTTTCTTGAATGGTTTCAAATTGTGATTAATTTTCCATCACCACAACCTTGATAAAAAATTATTCATAAAATTCAATAAAGAGGAATTTATGCACAAATTCTCTCTGGAATGATTTTAAATTTTGATATATTTTTTTAGCTTATATTGTGTGGATGATATTTGATGTTCCTTGTAGTTTCCTATTGCATCATGGTATAGGGTAGGTGTGGCTCTGTTAACTCCCTCATATCCATTTAGATTCAGAGATGTATTGATGTATATGAGGGAGGATGCTGGCAAAGGTTGTGGAATTTGGCTTTACACCAGCCAATTGCATTTGCTTTAAAATTTCTAATGACTTTTCAACAAATCCATTTTGTGCATATCTTACAATCAATGCAGTCCATGAGACCACATTTTGTGCATATCTTGTGGGTTTTTTTCAGATGTATCAGTTGCAAGAGACTTGGCAGACCTGTATAAAAAATGTGAAAGCATAGACATGATGCCTAAACTCTTTTGTGCATATCTTGCAGTTCTTTGAGGTATTTTTTCAAACAGTTCACGTGCCTTCTCTACGCTTCCACATTTTTCATACATGTCTAGCAGGGTTTATGTAACATCAAATTTTGTACGCATTCACAAATTTTAAACAAATTTTGTACCCATTAACAAATTTTAAACAAACTTTACCCATTTTGCACATTGAAATCAAAGACATACAAACCCATTTTACTTGCATAATATCATATAAGGTGCAGGGTTATTTCAAAGACTTCTATACATTGTACCATACAAAATGTTTGACAAAAAATGCCAAGGTGAAGATGGCATACCTGGTTCAAGGTGACAAGACTGTTGCAAAAGGTGGCGGGGACGCCCTTCGCAGGAAAAACATTCAAACCCTACCACTGTCACTGTCAGAAAATGACCACCATAAAATGTGGCAATTTCTTTTTTTTTGTTTTTAACTACATGATTTTGGGAGAAACCATCTCACCTCCATATTGACTCACCTGAAAATAGCTTGCCACATATGCACCACGCAACGGCCACGTGTTTTCAGGTGAAATTGGCTTGGGCGAGTCAAACTCGTGTAAAAACAACTCGCTCTGAACTATTTTGTTGGCTCAAAGTGTGACACACCTTTGTGCTTTTACCCAACTATTTTGTCAATTTCTCCCTCAAATAATAAACCTCTTGTTATTGAGGATGCAAGCAAGATGACAAGAAGCCTAATTGTGCATAGGCTAGAGCACACTATTCCTATTGAAGCTTCTAGTATGACTACACATTCTACTATGTTTACAAAGGTTTCGTTCAGAAAGATGCATGCAAAATTAGATAGATTGAACAAGTAGAGCTTGTAGACACCAAAAATTGGCCCATTTCATTATTTATGCATTAAAATCATATCATATCACACACGTCATTTCTATCTGACATACTCATAATTAATTAAATCATTTTTCTTCTTAATTAATTAAATAATTTTTATTTATTTAATTAATCTTCATTATTCTTATTCTTTCTGTTTATGATTAAATAATTTTTAATTATTTAATCATTCCATTATTCCTCTATTTTTCATCTATGATTAAATAATTTTAATTATTTAACCATTCCCACTTTCTCTCCATCAATAAATAAATAAAATTAAAATATTTTATTTATTTTCCACTTGCACATGAATTAAATAAATTGTATTTATTTAATTCATTTATTCCCTTCACTCTTATCCCATTCCTCCATTTTCTCCTATAAATGTGCAAGTGTTCTTTTTTGCGCCTAAAAATAGGGAAAATTCAAATGTGTGAGAAAAAGTAAAAAAGAATTCAAAAATCAATCTATAACTCATCCAACTCTCAAAATAGTTAAAAAACATGCTATTTTGAGAGAAGAATTTTATCCTCTTCAAATCCCACTTAGCATTTTTCAAAAATAACCCTTTTTAGGGGACACATGGTGCATGCACGTTCATCGTCTCCTCTTGATCATTCTCAACCATTGATCTTTCCTTTCATCCTCCACTGTTGATCATATTTCGTCTAAGTCTATAAGTACTCTCATCTTCTCTCATTTTCACATCCTCAATCATATAGCATCCATATTATCTTCATTTGCATAGCATCTTGAGCATCCATGATAGCCTTCTATAGTGTAGTTGCATACTTCGAAGATCAATCTGCAAAAACACCAAGAAATCACATAAACTAGGTGATATTATTGCATTTTGTTTTGTTTGTTTGTATTTAGTTTAGATTTCATGAAGGTAGTGTAGGTTTATTGTTTTAATTTGATTTAAACAATGGAATTTTCCTACATACACATTTTGGCACGCCCGGTGGGACCACTAGCTTGATTAGTTTTAGTTTTTCATTGCTAAAATTGTGTTTTTTAAGAAGTTGTGGATACAGGTGTGCTTCTAGTTAATTGCATGTCATAGTTATAGAGCTGTACGTCACCTTTGGTACTTCTATGTCACCTCTGGTATCATAGAAAATTGCAATTGGTGGATTTCAGAACGCATTTACAACACAGTGCATTGCCTATGGCTTATCAGATCACCTTTGTAAAGTTTTGAGTAGTTTTAAGTTGCAAGCGTACAACAGTAAGTCGCAGTTGCAAAGGGCTATGTCACCTGTGGTAACTTTCTAATCACATTTGGATATTTTCATACGCCTCTCATATTACATGTTCAAATTTAGGGTTCTTGGAAACTAATGATTGTTTATGCAGTTTGTCTTATCGATTGTCGAAGAATGGAGGTTTCAAACTACTAATGTATTGTCTGCAGGAATGATCGGTCAAAGAAAACACCTTTTTTTGCACTAAATTAGGCACATTTCAATTTGGTGTTTAAAATGAATCCTTTATTCTCTATGTTTGTTTCTTTTCCACTATTTGCCTATTGAGATTGTGTGTAACCCGATTTAACAACATTAGTATCCTCTCCCCCTGCCTATCCAATAGATCTAGGGTGTAAGAGAAATCATTGTTATCTCTAGAGGGTCTGCCTTCCCATTGTGAGAAGGGGTGTGACCCAAGTGGAAATAGGCTAAACCCAAGCCCTTCCAAGCTGCTATAAAAATAATCTGTTTGTGATGAAAGGCACAAACAACAGGTGCAGTTATGTCATACTGATGAATGTTTCCCCTAAAACCCTATAGAGCGTAACCTCTACATGCTAGGAAGCCTCCTTATCAGAGTGAATCACCACATGTATAGCCACCTAAACAGAAGCCCTTACTACAAATCGTGTTTAGCAAAGAGAGCAAAGAGAGCAAAGTATCTTAACATCTATGTGTCTTGAGGACTTGGAACTTGGTGTGCCTAAGAAGTGAGTGCACTATAAGGGGGAACCTGTGCCACCAAGTTTCTGGAGCTATCCAATTTGAATAAGTATAGTTGGAGAAATCCAAGTGGGAACCTAACAGATATATTCATGGCCAACCTATGTTGTAAATGTTTGAGAATGGACTGAGCATGAGTGTCTTCTATCTTGCTTCTCTTGTCAATTAATCAAAAAACTGCCAAAAACACAACTTTTTCCACAGAAAGTTACTTTTGGACCATGTCAAGTCGCAGTTGAACTATAGTAAGTCACCTTTGAGAAAACTTGAATTATCTTTGATCAATATCTTTTTAACCTATCCTATCACAAAAAGTCACCTTTGAACCATGTCGATTCGCAATTGAACCATAGTGAATCACCTTTGAACAATAGTGGGTTGCCTTTGGTCAATGTCCTATTACTTCAAACTATCACATAGAAAATTGCTTTTGAGCTATCATAAATCACCTTTGAGCATCAGTGAATCACCTCTGGTAATTTGCAGTCTGTTATCTAGTTTGTTATCTTTTCCATCAATCTGAGCATCAAATCTAAGTATCTGCAATCAATCTATTAGCTTGGTCAGCTGTTCTTCAGCAATCATATCATCCAAGATCATCATTTAAACCATTTGGCTTATTCATCATCTCTAAGGTTCTCAATCCCTAAATCATCCTATCAATCTGTCAATCCATCAGCTGATCAAACCCAATCTCTTTAATCTAACTAAAGCCAATATCAATCAATCAAACATCTTTCAATCAAATCATCTCGATCCAATGTCGGTGACTAGAAATCAATACAAGAAAGCCATGGAATCCAATCTTAGAGAATTTGAGTCCACTCCTCTCAAAGATGCCTCTCAATTTACAACAAGAATGGACCCTCATGTGTTTCTATCTAAAGGTTATACACTTGTCTCATCTTCATCAAACCAGGTACAACAACATCATTTTGAGCACTCATATTCTGTGTTGATGCCACAATCCCTATATGACCACAATGATTTATCAGATGATCAAGAGGATCTTCAAGATCCCAAAGCCTTGTGACATGCCAATAAAATCATAAAAGCCAACCAAGAACAAATTATCCTACAATTAATCCAAGCTGGAGTCAAACTACCAAGTGACTTTGATATGTCCACAATTTGTAAAGAAGAACCTACTAGTGTTGCTATTGAAAACCATGTGGCTATTGACAGTATGTCCACTAAGTCCACCATACCTTCAACACCATCTATGCCTAACCAAAACACTCATACACCTCAAACATTAGCTACACCCATGAGACCAAATCAACTTAATGTCACTACATCTATAGAACCTTTACTCATACTATCTTATGTTCTTAATCCAGGGATCTCTAGCCTGAATGTGCCTCCTTTTCATGTGTTGGATTCCATTCTCTCTGCCTCCATGAATACCATACCCACACAAGTTACCCAAGCATTTCTAATTTCCAATCCTACTGTGTCACATGTTGGCTCATCATCCACTCAATAAATTCAAACATCCCATATTGCATCCAATCATGCCATAACTCTCATTGATAAACCTACGGCATCAAATACTCATTCCAACACATCATACATTGATCAACTTCTCCCTCTTGGATCACAACCCTCTAACACTCAGATGTCTCATGTGACTCCACCAACCGTCTCCCAACCTCCATTAATTTCTACTCAAACCATATCCTATACCATTCCTCTGTATGGCTCACATGCAACACAGACACATAATATCAATCCTTCACCAGGATCATATGTACCTCTGCCACTCGATACCCAACCTTAGAAAACTTTCAACCTAGGGTAGCACATTATTAGCCAAGTTCAAGTCACACCTATTTCACCATATGATCTGTCACAGCAACATGCTTCTAGTCAACATTTTATATATCAAATCCCATCGCCTAGTCATCAAAATCTCGTACAATAGCAACAAGGACCTACATCTAATATGTTACACAAGTGGTCAACCTTTCACTCCCCATGACCAAACAAAGAGAAACCAACTACGAAGACAAATTTACTCCCTTGGGAGAACCAATTGAGGTCATTCTTAGAAAACTAGTGCAATCAGGAAATATAGCCTTGCCTGAAGCCAAACCAAACAATGAGCCACAATTTAAACCCAATTGGTACAAGGATGATGAATACTATGAGTAGCATAGGGTCAAGGGGCATAGCACTTCTATCTATATGAAATTGAAACACATAATTCAAAACCACATTGACAAGGGCTTATTAGGGTCACATCAATGCAACTGATGAACAATTATGACCTTGATGCCTATAAAAATCCCCTCCCTTCACATGATAAAGCAAGTGCTTCCAACACGGGAAAGAATGTCAACTACACCTATGAGTCTACTATGTGTTTTATTGAGAAATAACGAATCACCACCATCACTATTCGAGGGAAACTTCTTGATTGCGTTGTCACTACCCATTGAAATTGTTTCACTATTCAAGGAGCTCCACCATCTGCCACTCGTGGAACCCACCTTCGATCATTTGACTAGATTCTAAGTACAACATTATTAAACACCTTGGCAAAACCCCTGCTCACATATCCATACTTGAGCTATTGCGGATATCTCCTGCACACAGAGCTATTCTAGATAAACCCTTAAGAGAATCATTTGTACCAAATGATATCGATACTACACAGTTCCAAGCTATGATGAAAAGCATCTCATCCCCCCATCATTTAACTTTTTCTAATCAAGATCTCGTATCCTCTGACCCATCTCATCATGATGCCCTCAATATAGAGGTATTCATTGACTAACATTTTATTAAGTAGGTACTAGTGGACGGTAGAGTTGGTCTCAATAGTTGTTCTCTAAAGTTAATGAAGCAATTAAGCTACTTTGAGGACCATATTGATATGACCAAAAGAATAACCATCAAGGCCTATGATGATGGAGAGTGGGATTTAGAAGGTATTATTACTCTGCCTATAAGGGTTGGTCCTATTACCACTGAACAAAATGGCATGTCCTAGATGTTGATCTTCCCTACACCATTATCCTTGGTTGTCCTTGGATCCATTCCTTAAAAGCAGTACTATCCATGTATCACCAATGTCTAAAGTTCCCATATGAGGGTGTGGAAATTACCATCTCCACCAATCCCAAACCCTTTGAATACTACCATGCATTCCAAGCCAGTTATCAAAACCCTAACCATGTCCCTATCAATGCTGAAGCCTATCCATCCACTTCATATGATGATCCAGATGATCTTAACAAGCACTCCACCAATAAATCCACCCCTAACATCCAAATCAAATATGAAGAAAAAGGACTTGCTGAGTATAGCCTAAAAGAATCTTGTTGTGTGGGTGCCATGCCCTTGTCACCCAAATCATATGGTAAGCTAGTTGTTTCAAAAGCTTCTTCCTCCAAAGCAACTGTCACCATGTCTCCAATAGTATTTGTGCAATCAAGATTACTCGATGACGAGGATGTCTCTGATGACATTTCTTCATGGACTTTCTACGATGAAAATGATCAAGTATCCTTAGAAGTAGAGCAATATAATAATGGGTTCAGAATCATCAAAAATATGGGCTACAAAGCAAAAGGGGGACTACGTCTACAGGAAGAAGGCCTCTTAGAGCTAATCATTGTGTCAAAGAAGTATAATCGATAGGGTCTAGGGTACCGGAAGTAGGGTCCGCCTTCCTCAGATATCTAGTTCATCCTTGACGAAGTCACTGAGGCCTTTCCCATAGAAAGGGCCCCTAATCTAGATACCATCAAAGACTTTGCCTTTCATATCACTAAGCTCTTCTAAGAAACCTCTATTTTCATGATATCCTCTACTTCCCACAACCTTCTGCTTATCTATCCCAACCTAATTGACTAGGAACAATAGGGGGCACCTCCCCTCAATACATTTAAAAATGACAAGGCTATTGCTAAATTCATGGGAACAAGGAAAGGCTTCCCTCTTGGAGACCATAATTAGGATTTGCAATGGATCTTCCATTGTTGGCATACTTTGGTGGAAGTGTCGGATCTTCTATTCGCAAAAGTGAAATTAAGAAAATAAAAAATGAAAGGTCATTAGGTGGAAACCACAAGGCACCTCTTGACAAAGAAAAAGTAAAAATAAAGGATGTATCCAAGGGTGAAAACCTCTCTGAGGCACCCAAGGATGGAGGATCCAACCTTCCTGTAACTTCTACATATCAAGAAAGATCACCCTTATTGATTGAGAAATCTCAAGAAATCAATTTAGGCACTGCACAAGCTCCTAAAATCACATTCCTAGAAGCTTCTTTATCAGATATAGGAAAAGTTAGCTTTACTAAATTCTTCATAAAAAGAGATATCGACTTTCCCTACACCTATTCAAATATGCTGGGCTTAGACCCCTCCTTGGTAGTACATCATTTGGCTATCTCTCCGAATGCCAAACCATTTCGACAAAAGATAAGAAAAATGCATCCACAAATAGCATTGTTAGTCAAAGCAGAATTCCAAAAACTTCTGGATGTAGGGTTTATTAAGACCATTGATTATCCTGAGTGGGTATGTAATCTAGTGCCCATTGCCAAACCTGATAGAAGAGTTTGTTGCCAAACATTGACACAATTGTAGACCTCACTGCAGGACATGAGATCCTTTCATTAATGGACGGATTCTCTGGCTACAATTAGATCAGGATCGCAAAGGAAGATCAGTATAAAACTTCATTCATCTACCCATGGGGAACATATTGTTGGGTCATCATGCCTTTTAAACTTTAAAACACCAGAGTAACTTATCAAGGGGCTATGACTCTTATTTTTCATGATCTTTTCTGCAAAATAATGGAAGAGTATGTCGATGACATCTTGGAAAAGTCCAAAACAAGAGAAGACCATCTCCAAGTCTTAGAAAAAATCTTCGACAGGATTGAGAAGTACAAAGTCAGATTGAATCCCAAATAGTGTGTCTTCGGTGTAACTTATTAGAAGCTGCTAGGATACATAGTCTCCAGAAGAGGCACTAAAGTGGATCCTAATAAAGTGAAAGCCATAGTCAACATGCCTCCTCCATCTAATTTGAAACAACTGTGTGGTCTCCAAGATCGGTTACAATCCATTTGTCGATTCATAGTGCAGCTAGCAGACAAATGCCATCCTTTTCAACATTTGCTTGGGAAGGGGGAAACCTGTAAGTGGGATGACAAATGTCAACAAGCCTTTGTTCAAATAAAATAATATCTTCCAACTACTCCTATGCTTGTACCTCCTATTTGAGATCGACCTTTACTTCTATATACTTCATCAAGCACTTGGTGCTCTCCTAGCTCAAGATGATGATACGGGAAAAGAATAAACCATTTACTATATCAGCAAGAATCTTGTAGGTTATAAGCTCAACTACACAATAGTGGAAAAAGCATGTTTGGCAGTGGTGTTTTCTTCTCAAAAGTTGTGACACTACATGTTGAATCAGACAACAAAGCTCATCTCCAAATTTGATCCATTGAAATATCTTCTTGCTAAAGTAGTCCTCACTGATAGGGTAACAAAATGGGTGATGATCCTTACTAAATTTGATATTGAATATGTCAACCGCAAAGCTATTAAAGGACAAGTCATTGCAGATCAACTTGCTGAAACTCCAATGACTGGCATCCATCCTTTTGATCTTGAGATTCCTGATGAAGAACTTTTCAATGTGACTCCTTTTGAAACCTGGCAACTATACTTTGCTAGCTCTTACACACAACATGGATCTGGGATGGGTATCCTATTCATCACCCCCTAGGGTGATTGTATTCCAAAGTCCTACCATATTGCCTTTCCTTGCATAAATAACATAGCATAATATAAGGCTCTGATCATTGGGTTGCACATGGTTGTCCAATGGGACATCAAAAAGTTACAAGTATTCAGAGACTCGCTATTTTTAATTAATCAAGTTCAAGAAGAGTACCGAACAAAAGATAAAAATCTTCTTCCATAGAAACTGATGGTTGATGACTTTAAGAAATACTTCTCTCAAATCACATTTGAGAAAATTGCAAGAATCAACAACAAAGCAGCCAACGCCATGGCAACCATTGGTTCTCTCCTAGACATGCTTACTAACGCACAATAGTATGAATTCTTAGTGGAACAACTTTTAATTCTA
Organism: Cunninghamia lanceolata; assembly: GCA_027924645.1. Lineage (NCBI taxonomy): Eukaryota > Viridiplantae > Streptophyta > Pinopsida > Cupressales > Cupressaceae > Cunninghamia > Cunninghamia lanceolata. The sequence goes on along the minus strand of BSBN01000809.1, from coordinate 28,599,933 downwards.
ACATTTGAAGTACCTCAATCAGAACTCATCTATGAGTTTCATTACCCCACATCTCCTTGGTATGAAGATATCTATGAATACCTTGTTAATGGTACATTCCCTTTCCAATTTTCTAACTCCCAACATAAAACTTTCATCCTCCGCACCTCTCGCTACACTACCTTTAGAAAAACCCTTTACTGCAAGAGTCTCGATGGTATCTTACTTAAGTGTCTCAACTCAGAAGAGGCCAACATGACATGAGGATGTCTCTGGATCGCATTCTGTCGGACCTAATCTTGTCAAGAAGCTTCTTAAAGCTAGCTATTATTTGCCTGCTATGGAGCGGGACATTCAACAATTCTCACAAAGATGCATGTAATATCAGATACATGGAGACTTGATACACACCCTAGCACATGAACTACAATTTCTCATAGCTCTTTGGCCATTTTCACAATGGGGACTCGACTTCATAGGAAAAATCCACCCATACTCTTCAAAGGGCCATAAGTTCATAATCACTGCTATAGAGTATTTCACCAAATGGGTGGAAGCAATCCCGATGACATACATCACTAGGAAGCATATCTCCAACTTTATATTGCATTATATCATTTGTCAATATGGTATCCCTCAGACCATTGTAACTGATAATGGGCATCCCTTCAAAAATTAGGAAGTCCGTGATTTGTGTCAAAAGTTTCATATCCAACATAGATTTTCCACGCCCTATTATTCTCAAAGCAACAACCAAGCCGAGGCATCTAATAAGACCATCATAAAAATCCTCAAGAAAAAGGTCAATGATGCTAGTCACGATTGGCACCTTTAATTGAATCCTGCCTTATTTCACCCTTTTCATAAACCATCCATCCATCCATAATCAGCCTACTTGTATCATGGATTGGAACTTGTCAAAGTGGACATATCATTTGCATATATCACCTAGCTTCAACTGAGTCATTCCTCGCCATCATATCCCATGAGAAACTTTCCATCTGCCTATCTGCAATAAATTCTTCCCACACTGGGGGCACTTGCTTGTGCTTCGATGTCAGATGGACACTTTAAGGCATCATGGTCAATCATGTAAAAAGTCCTAAAAAAATTGATAATTAGAAATATTCCTGAAAAAATCCATAAAAGTTAGATAAAGTCCTAAAAAAATACCAAAAAAATTATAAAATGTCCTTAAAAAACTAAATATATATACAAAAACATCAAATAGCCAACAAAAAATCCAAGCAATAAAATCAAACCATCAAATCACTTCTTCTAATCAATCACATTTCATTCATATCAATCTGATCCAATCCAATCATCACTGCATCAAATCACATCAATCTTGTTCATCAATAATCAATGACCTCCATCTTTCATCCTCCATAGAACAAGAACTACATATCATCTTCATCGTAAAATGCCTTGATCCCATTGATATAGTGTATGTACATAGTTTGGTGTATGAAGGAAATATCCAGATTCAGGCACAAGACGATACGACTCCTTTTTCTTCCATCTTTACTCTACTCATCTTTTCTCACCATTCATCTCATCTTCTTATATCATTCATCTCTCACATCATCAATAAAAACCTAGAACTACATATTCATCATGTCTCATCGTCATCGTGTGGTGCATTGATCCCGTGGATACGGGTATGTAGGCAATCTAGAATAAGAAGGAAGTATCTAGTACGCAAGCACCAATGATTCATTCTTCCATCCCCCTCTCATCTTCTCTATCTTCCACCTTCTTCTCTTTGAATAACTCAAGCAAAAAGAAATTGTGCATCTTTCGATAGCTCGAGTTCTTGTTCAAATCAGAGGTAAACAAAGTAATTTGTCCACGTCTTAAGCCAATATTTTCTATGTCAATCTAACAACACATTTAACCTTCAAACATTATGTATCTTTCCTAACAACAAGGCCAACACTTACATCAATCACGGAGCAAACACGGGAAATAATGCATAAGCCAGTGTCATAACATAGAGGTACTCATCCAAGTCATAGGTTGGGTACTACTCAGGCCTACTAAGGTGCTAGATACTAGAGTGTAAATCAGATGGAGTGTCATCATGTGTGCTTGAAGGATGGTACCACACAGAACCAACTACACCTCTCATACAGACAAGGAGACTCAATCATGCCCGAATCAATGCCCCGTAGATGGATACTCGACACCCCGTAGATGGATTACTCGACGCCCCGCAGATGGATAGGCCTTCTCATTGCATCCTTACCCTTTACAAGTGCTCAAGGCAATGCACGAGGACAAATTATCTTATTAGTGTTTTTACCCCAATGTTTTTATCTAGTTATCACTTATTACTATAACTCTACTACTAGTTCCCCTGACAGACACTTGCAGGCCCTATGCTCATAGAGAGCCACTCCAAACGACCACTCTGATGCCTTTAGATCAGTTGTGTAATAACTCTAGTGACCCTAATTTGGTCATGATTCACAAAGGAGTGCATGGACATAAGAAAAAGCATGGAAAATGGTATTGCAAGGCTACTCATAGCCTAAAATTACATATTGTCAACCATATTTAACATAACAAAATAAAATGTTAAAAAGACTTACAAAATGGAAATCTTAATTTTCCCTTGTACATTATTTCCCTTAGATCCCTGTATGCGGGCAAATTTTCCTAATGGAAATTGTGTGAATAAAATTTCAATGCACAAACACAGATCGCTACAACTACAGTATTTTAGTGCCATAATATTCTTAACTCAAGTGACAGTTTCCACAAGGCTGGTGATTCAGCAGAAAATGACCATAATAATCAAAATAGAGGCCGCTAAGTTTTTGTTTAAGAAGAGTTGCAATGATAATCTCATGAGAGAGTCAATGTATAACATAAGGGTTCCATGAGACTGAGATCTCTTCAATCTCTAATATACATCCCAATTTTTATTTTTGTATGTCTACACTTATTATATTTACTATAACAAAATTGACCCTCTCCTATTTTTATCTTTTTACCAACAATTATAAATCCGAGACCCCTGTTTTTCTCTTTTTACCAACAATTATAACTCACAGACCATATGACCTTTCTTTGAAAACCAATTTATCAACAAATAAGGACATCATTTTGGGTATGTTGGTCACACTCCCCTCTCTCTCTCACTTCCAAACTTGCAATTTGATGTGTTTGCCTAGTAATGTCGTCCCTGTTTTCTGTCCTCCCAAAATCGTGGTTTCTGCAAAAAAGCTAGTCCTTTTCTTTAAGTGATCCCCTCCTCCTTAATACCTATCTCTTCTTTTCATCTACGCAGAAGATATTTCTTCCAACATTGACTTTCTCTACTCCCATACCTACGTTGCCCTCATAGAGATTTCGCTGCATTTATTGTTTTCCAGCCTCCCCAAAAAGCCATCGCATATGGCATGGGAACAAAATTGAAATGAAATATCATAAAAAAATCTGACTTTCATAAAGCCCCCACATCCCACCAAAATGGGCGACCCCTAGGAAAAGTGTGTAACATCAAATGGTTGTGTTTGCACGAATAGGTTGCCGCTAGCAAAAAGGTGAAAGACTCCTTATTAACTTCAATCTCCCAAATAAGATTTAATTACGACAATAAGAGCTCACAAAATGAAGAATAAAATCATTTAAAATGACATACAAGAGAGGCATAAAGATGCCGATGAAACCACATCAACACCGACAACCAAAATATATAGTTACATAAGACTAGATGGTAATCCAGACATTACCGTATGGTAATCCGGACGTTACCATTAGGTAACCGAATGACAAGATAACACAAAGGAATACAACACTGACAGGGTACGGTGGGCTAGGGTATATGCCTATGACACCATTGGGGACATATAGCCGAAGCAATATAAATCATGTAAGTATGAAATCCAGCATAAACAATAATCATGTCAATAGCATAATAGTATAGAGATTGCACATCACTGGTGCCAATACAAAATAATGACAGGACGAATAATCCAATACAAAATACATAGTTATCTGAATCCATCAAACATAAGCAGAAGCAAAATGCTAACACAATAATTATGTCAATAGCATAATAGTATAGAGATTGCACATCACTGATGCCAATAGAAAATAATGACAAGACGAATAATCCAATTACATAGTTATCAGAATCCATCAAACACAAGCAGAAGCAAAGTGCTAACACGGGGTTGTTACACAGACAAATAAATGATTTTAAAATAAAATAAAACAAATGCTATAACTAAAGTACTAAGAATGATTAAATATACATTAAATATATAATTAGCAATGGCATGTGAAAGGGTTATTAAAATCTATAGAATACTCCAATACAAATAATAATAATAATAATAAAATAAAATAAAACAAAATTCTTTTAGAAAGGAAGGCTTAAATCAATCAACTACTTAGGTAAGCAAAATTTTTATTAGTGGTAGTTTGAAATTTAATTAACATATTAATTGTTTTAATTTTTTTATTGTTATAACTATATTAAAATTCATATAAATATTTGGCTAAATTTTAGTAATAGGTTATAAGATATCATTGTTATAAATGTATTTTGTAAAGAAAATAACTTAATCTCCTAAAAATAGATCATTTACACATTATCATTTACCTATTTATTGTACACATCCACAAAAATATACTATGATTTTGAAAATTATACCTCTATATATGTGCAACCTAGTATAGGCATCTCTACAATTCTCTTCCAGAACCCTCTATGCTTCCCATCCCTCTCATCGACATTTGCACTAGTCCTCTGCTGTAGGTCGTTCCGCACTTGCCCCAATGACTACCGAACTACCCGTCGTTAATACTACTACTCGGCTGCTCCTCAAACTTATTGTAACGTGGCATTATTGTACATATCCCCAAAAATGTACTACGATTTTAAAGATTATACCTCTATATATATAACCTTGTATAGGCATCTCTTCTATTATAAAAAATTGTATAGCTCCGATCTATCCTTATTGGAGTCTGACTGCTTTCAAGAGATGAAGAGAAATATGCAACCTTGTATATGTATTTCTTCTGTTATAAAAGAAAGTGTAGCTCCTATCTATCTTTAAAGAGGACATTGGAATCGGATTGCTTTGAAGAGATGAAGAGAAAAGGTTAAATATATACAATTAGCTTAGATCTGATAGAGATTGGAACTGAATGTTTTTATCTGAAGAGTTCCAGTTAAACATTATTATTTTGATTGCTTTGAAGAGATGAAGTGAAAAGGTTAAATATATGCAATTAGCTTAGATCTGATAGGTATTAGAACTGAATGTTTTTGTCTGAAGAGTTCCAGTTAAACATTATTATTTTGATTTTTTAAGTATGGTTTCAATGGTGTGATTGGATTCTTTTATATGTAGTATTCCATTTGATTTAGTTTTAGATCTTTGAGAAATATCTGATTTGTATAATTCCATCAATTTTCTTGGATCTAAACCTAATGATTTTATTTTGCTACTTTATTGAATCTTTTGTTTTTATGTCAAAACTACAATTCTTTTTTTATTCATTACTAATTTTTCTTGTATTTTATTCTTCCTTTTTCATTTCTGCACATACTAATACATTATGCTTTCCTATTTTCACATACTAATATTAAATCATTGCTATTAGGGCATTGCATTATCTCATATATATTTTTTATTTATTATGGTCTTAATTTTCTTTATTAGATATTTCAAATATCATTTATATTTTTATTATTATTTCTATTTTCAGATATTTATAAGGGATTAGGCCAGATTTCAGATGTTAATGTCAACATGTTTTACAGTTAAAGATTGACCCATTTCACATATTGATGCATATGTACTTTAGAGTTTGCCTAATTTCATATATTGAAGATAATATTTATATTTTGCCTTAAAAATTTATTGCAATAGATGGTAATCAGTAAATAGTAATACTAATTTTTTAGATTTGAGTAACTGTTCAATAGAATTTCTATAGCACCTTATAGTAGTTAGTATTTTAGTATTTTTGTTGGAGGGTTTTGAAACTTCTTTGGTTAAGAGTTAAGGACTAAGGGGTATTCACTCTGCCAAAGTCGCCTAGGGCATGATCCTGACATCATCCCTTATGATGTGAAGGCCCTGCCAAGAACCCGTTGACATTTCTACCCCTTTGAAACATGACTCCAAGGTTGAGACTCTTCTATTTTTCTTTCTTTCTTAGAACCACCAAATTTTAAAACCCTATACATTTACACATAAAAAAAATTCTACATTTCTCACATCATGAGGCCTAAGCTCTGCTTTAGAGACAAAAAATAATACTAATAATTCAATTATAACACACTATTCACATACTCTTGTATTCTGATTTTGTTTTCTTTACTTTATAATGAAATAATGATAATAGTGATGGAAATGTAAGATTTAATCTCAGTATTATACTAAGAATCTGTATATACTGATATTATGGAGTTCTGATGTTAAATTCGTATCTGTGCACTCCATTTGCAGAATACTACGGGAAGAGCTTGATGGATCCCACAAACATGCCCCCTATTTGTTCGGGCCGGAAAAATTCAGACTACCGATGAATTTTGAAGTGTGTTAATTCATATATTTTCTTTCGCGTTCATATATATAATAAAGGTCTAGTTTTAAGTAACATTATGTGGGACTCAATGCAGGAATAGATGGACAGAGAGATATGAAGTCCAATTTTGAGACAAAACTGGAGAGACTCAGAAATGCAAGGGTAAATTAGGTTAGTTTTATGAATTTATTCTGTAATTTTATGAATTGAACATCTTTCTTTTTACAGGCCAAAATGGGCTCTAGTACCCATCAAAATCCGGTATGTTCAGAAAGTTGTTTTTTTAGGTTCAATGCTTTGAAACAAAGTCTCTGAGATTTCTTTATGGTCTTCTTTTAAGGATGTCTAAGAATTTCATAACCAAGTGTTATGTATAGAAACAAGGTCTCAAATATATTATTTTTTATTGTCTTTATTTAAGGTTTGAAAGTTTTTTTTTTTAAAAGTAGCTATTGAACAAATAGGTTTATTTTTGTTTGGATACTAATTAGAGTAATTAACTGCCTTATTGTGATCCCTGAAATTTGGATAATAATTGGATCCTACAGTATATCTCGGTAAGCAGATACTTCTATTGGTTTGTTATACATGTATTAAGTGATTGGAATTTATAGTAGTTGAACCATTTATTGATGTAATGCAGGCAGCTTTGATAATGAAGAGAAAGCGTATTGAAAAAAACAGAGTATTGGAAATGAAACAGAGTGCAGCAAAATATAAAGAAAAAACTTAAATCAAGTATTGAGCAGCAACTTGCACAGAAAATAGATAATATTGATTAATTACAATGGCAGCCTTGCTGCTATATTTATTACATTCATGGAAATTTCTAGAAAATCTTAGAATGGCTAAGAGAAGTGTCGAAAGGGAAAAATCTAGATGTTTCTATTTGGAGGTGGAAGTTTCCATATTCTGGAAGTTTCCATATTCTGGAACTTTCCATAAAGAAATAAACATTATCTCCAACACCTCCCCATAATGTTTATTTGGAGAAGATAATTACAAAAGATTATTATATAGCAACTTCCTTGAGATTTAACAAGTCTCTAAATTTGATAAATTTCACTTCAGGTAGTGCTTTCATAAATATGTCAGCAATTTGATTTTCTGTTCCACAAAATTTTAACTCCACCACTTGATCTTCTATCAGATCACGAACAAAATGATGATGCACTTCTATATGCTTTGATCTAGCATGATAAATTGGATTTTTTGCTAGCTTGATAGTACTTTGATTATCACAGAATATAGTAGTTGGACAAACTTGTGGATGTTGTGTTTCTTCAAGTAGTCTTCTAAGCCATAATGCTTCTTGAGATGCCTTTGATGAGCCAACATATTCAGCTTCTGTAGATGATAGTGATACTGTTGCTTGTTTCTTGCTGCTCCAAGAAATTGGTCCTGACCCAAGATGAAACATGAACCCTGAAGTTGATTTTCTATCATCAATATCACCTGCATAATCAGAATCTGTATATCCAACTAATGTTGGCTCTCCTCCATATTGGTACTCAATTCCAAGGTGATAAGTGCCTTTAATATATTTTAATATTCTCTTAGCAGCTTTCCAATGCTCAATGTGTGGATCTGACATGTACCTGGATACAATACCAACTGCATATGCAATGTCTGGTCTAGTTATGGTGAGATACAAAAGACTCCCAACTAATTGTCTATATAATTTTCCATCCACCTTCTTTTGAGTAGAATTAGCACTCAACTTTAAGCCTACTTCACATGGTGTATTAGATGCTTTACAGTCAGTCATATTAAACTTTTTCAATACATCAAGAGCATATTTAGTTTGAGACAACATGATTCTTCCTTCTTCTTGCCATACTTGCATACCCAGAAAATAGTGCATCAACCCTAAATCAGTTATTTCAAAAGCTTGTTTGAGTTGATCCTTAATTATTTCAATATTATGTGTGTGATCCCCTGTAATAATCAAGTCATCCACATACAATACAATAATAACAACTTTACCATCACTATGTTTTACATACACATCTGGATCAGCTTTACTTCTTTTAAATCCTGCATTTATAAAGTACTCATTTATTTTGGAGTACCATGCCCTTGGTGCTTGCTTAAGACCATATAATAATTTTTTTAATCTACACACTAGATGTTCTTCACCACTTTTAACAAATCCAGGTGGTTGTTGCATGTAAATTTTTTCTTGAAGATCACCATGTAGAAAGGCACTTTTTACATCCATTTGATAAATTTTCCAACCAAATTTTGCAGCTAGAGCAACTATTGTACGAATTGAACTCATTTTATCAACTGGAGCAAAGGTTTCAGTATAATCAATACCTTCTGTTTGTGAGAAGCCTTTAGCCACAAGTCTTGCTTTATATTTTTCAATAGCTCCATCTGATGTGAACTTTACTTTGTAGGTCCACTTGCAGCCAACCACACTTTTACCTTTTGGAAGAGTTGTCAATTCCCAAGTTCCATTTTTTATCAGAGAATTGTATTCATCTTGCATTGCTTCTTCCCATTCTTCTTTGCCTTTTGCTTCCTCATATGTACTTGGAGTGTCAACCTGCATCACCTTAGTCATAAGAGCATAGTTAGCAAACATATTTCTAGGGCCTTCTTGGTATATTTCTTGAATGCTTCTAGTCTTCTGTGTGTCTTCATCATCACTTTCACTTGATGCTTCAATTTGTGTTCCTTCTCCTCCTGCAGAAGATTGCACACCTTGATTTTGAGCATTAATATAAGTAGACTTATCTTCTTCAATCAATATTGGAAAGTAAGATAATGTAGGAGAATGTTCACTTTCAATATCTTCATCAAACCATACATTCCTTTTGATATAAATTTCATTTGTTTTAGGATTATATAACCTATATCCTTTTGATTCCTCACTATACCCAACCATTATGCACTTCTCACTCTTTCTTTCTAACTTGCTCCTTTTTTCATCAGGGATGTGGGCATATGCATTACATCCAAAGACTCTAAAATGAGATACTGTAGGCTTCCTACCACTCCATGCCTCTTCTGGTGTTATATTCAAAACTGCCTTAGTAGGTGTTCTATTCAAAATATAAACTGCAGTACAAATTGCTTTAGCCCAGAATTTAACTTCTATATTTCTAGAGTGAAGCATGCATCTAGCCATTTCTATTATAGTTCTATTCTTCCTTTCTACAACTCTGTTTTGTTGAGGTGAGTAGGAGACTGTTGATTCCTTCTTTATACCATGTTGTTTACAAAAATCTAAAAAAACTTTGTTCATATATTCCATACCTCTATCTGTTCTTATTATCTTTAGAGATCTTCCACTTTGATTTTCAGCCAATGCCTTAAACTCTTTAAACTTATCAAATACTTCATCCTTCTTTTTTAAAAAATAAACCCAAATTCTTCTAGTATAGTCATCAATAAAGGTGAGGGCATACCTTGATCCTGCAAGAGATGGTGTTCTGAAGGGACCCATTACATCACTATGAACCAAATGTAAAGGAGTCTTTGCTCTCCATGATTTACCTTGTGGGAAACTTTCCACATGTTGCTTTCCCATAGCACATCCTTCACACACCTTGTGACTTGATGAGATTTTTGGAAGCCCATGCACCATATATATTTTCTCCATAAGCTTGAGGCTTTGATAATTGACATGTCCCATATGCTCATGCCATAACCTGCTCATATCATTATATCTGGCAATAGCACACATATTCTCATTTCCACATTTAGAAGTAAATTCTTGAAACCTATATAATCCATTCTCCATTTTACCAATTGCAGTCACTTTGTAGTTATTACTCACATCCTTGATCAAACATTTGTCATTGTAGAATTCTATTTTATACCCCTGATTTGCAATTTGAGATACAGAAAGAAGATTTATCTTCAATTCTGGAACTAACTTCACATTTTTTAACACACCATTATCTACTTTAACATTTTCAGTTCCTTTAACTTCCAAAGCACTATTATTCCCCAAATATATTTTCTCTGGATTGTTATCATTTCTTAGTGATGCAAATTGTTCTTTATTATAACACATATGCTGTGTGGCCCCAGAATCAATAACCCAGTCATCTTTATAAGAATCATTTGCTTTAAGTGCAATACAGAGAGCATTACTTTTAGAATCAAATTTTTTTGTAAACTTATTTGTCTTCCTTTCTGTATCTTTGATCCTCTTATAGCATTCATTTGCTTTATGACCCAACTTACCACAGTAATTACATTTCCATTTGCTTCTATTATAATCCTTGGCTGGAGTATACCTATTGTCATACTTCCAATTTTTCTCTCTTGAATGATTTTCTTGTGTACTTCTGTAATTTTGTTTCCCTCTTATTATGAAGGCTTCATCATTAAATGACTCCCTTTCTTTGATTTGATGTTTTTCTTCTTGCACTAATTTAGCACATAACTCTTCATATTTTATGCTCTTTAATTTATCAGCAGTATCTAGCCCTCTTATGAATGACTGATAAGATCCTGGGAGACTTTGTAAAACTATTTGCACAAAATCTTTTTCACCTATATCCTTTCCAAGAGAAGCAAGTTCATTTCTCTTTTCCTTTAATTTACTTAGATGAGGGACTAACTCTTGTGAATTTGATAATTTCATGTTGTATAGTTCTGCAGTGAGGGTTAGAATCCATACATCACCTGAATTTTCATATGTAGTTTTCAAAATATCCCACACTTTAACTCCACTTCTTTCATTGCGAACTTCTGGAAAAACTTCTTCTGAAAGTGTAAGCTTGATCAGTGCTGCTGCCCTCTTATCTCTTTTATCCCAATCTTCTTGATCTTTTCCACTATTTGCTGGTCTTTTTTCACTACCATTAACAATTTCAAAACAATTTTGAAGCGTTAGAAAAATCTCCATACGAGACACCCAATCATAATAATTTTTGCCATTTAATTTAATTGTAGGTAAAGGAATACCAATTGAATCCATTGTATCAAATTCCCTCTTTTTAAGATGAGAATTAAAATCAGAAATCTCTCACCAATTTCTACTGATTTGATTCTTCTCTTTGCTGCAATATTTTTGTTTCTTCACCACAAACAATGGTGATCAACCTCCAATTACACAACCTGCATAATGCACAGCCAACACTACAAAAACCACAGATTACAGCCCCAAGATTTGAGAGGGCTCTGATACCATATTGAAAAAAACAGAGTATTGGAAATGAAACAGAGTGCAGCAAAATATAAAGAAAAAACTTAAATCAAGTATTGAGCAGCAACTTGCACAGAAAATAGATAATATTGATTAATTACAATGGCAGCCTTGCTGCTATATTTATTACATTCATAGAAATTTCTAGAAAATCTTAGAATGGCTAAGAGAAGTGTCGAAAGGGAAAAATCTAGATGTTTCTATTTGGAGGTGGAAGTTTCCATATTCTGAAAGTTTCCATATTCTGGAACTTTCCATAAAGAAATAAACATTATCTCCAACAAAGTGGCCAGAGCTTATGATCTGGCAGCTCTCAAGTATTGGGGTCCATCAACTGCAACAAACATTCCGGTATAACTTTATATAGAGTTTCATAGCTATTCTAGAACTCGTTGTGTGTCTATCTTAGAAATGTTTGTTTTACAAATGCTTTTGGCGATCATTCTATTTTCTGAGATTCTACTTCCTCTCTCATAAAATGCTTAGTTTGCTGTTGTATAACATTTAGTTTTCCCCATATCAAATGCAGGTTAAAAACTATGAGAGAGAGTTCGAAGACATGAAAAAATGGTCAAGGCAAGAATATCTTCTTTTTATAAGGAGGTATTTGGGTTTCCTACCATATATACATCCATAGAGGTTACGCATATATGCATGGGGCTGTGTAGGTGGATAATGGTTTCAGTATCATAATTGTTTGTATTTTTTGGGGGAAGTAGGGGGTTCTGTTTATCATTCAATTTTGAATCAAAATTTATAATAGATCACAAACAAGGTATATCTTGACCTATGCCAGTATTTAATTCTTAATTAAAATTTATTGAATTTATAATTAGACACTCGTCTTAATTTTGCGGGGATAGTACTAGCTTTTCTAGTGAATCAGTCTACCGAGGAGTGACAAGGTTTTGATTTAATTTACTTAAATGAACTTATAGTCTTATCTTAAACATTAGTATGTAAAGGTGAAATTAATTTTTGTTTCACTGAGAGAAGTTGATGGATAGAATAGCTAGCATTGAAATAAACGAGAAATTTGGAGCCCTATATTTAGGAGTTTTTATTAGGAGTTTTTATTTATAGTTGCTGCGCTCATGCATTGTAAGGAAGAAAAAAAAGCAATTATATTTTTTAATGCCAAACTGCTGTTGTGTATCACTGAATTTTTTTGTAGATCCTCTTCTGTTGTCTTTAGAACCCTTGTAATCTCTATAAAGAGATGTCTTGCAACTATTGTCTAATCAGTAAAGTCAGAAGTAATATACAGCCAGTCCTACAGTCAATACAAAAACTGTAAATTTTCTGCCTATGTTACAGTTCTGGTGTGGCGTTTAATTTTTTGTTGGCTGTTTACTTATGCTGTGTAATATTCATATTCAATACTATATGCTGTAAGTGGTATTTTTTCTGCTTATATACTTGTTTACACTTGGAGAGTGCTGTTTTAAAATCTTAAAACTTGACAGGAACAATAAATATGGAAGGTGGCAAGCTAGGATTGGGAGAGTTTCAGGGAAGAAGGATTTGTATCTCAGAACATTCGGTGAGTACACCTAGTATAATGTTTCCAATAAATGAAGTGCATTGAGCTATACATCGTTAAAAATGCATCCAATAATCAAACGATATTGAATGGCTAATGATTCTCATTGAATTCACAGACACAGAGGAAGAGGCAGCTGAAGCTTATGACGTTGCCGCCATCAAATTCAAAGGAATTAATGTCCTTACAAACTTTGATATAAGAAGACATGATGTTGAAACTATTATGAGCAGCGCACTACCATAAGAGTGAGACAAAAGCTCACTAGTACTGCAGTACAAGATGGGGAAAGTGGTGAACGCGTTGCGAATGATGCAGAAGCAGCACAGACTGAGAATGATGCAAATGAAACTATCATCGCTAGTGGTAGCACAGATAGTTCACTGCCAGACACAATTGACCATTCTACTGCTATTGCTACATCATCCAATGATGCTCATGAATAGCCTGTTATAGGTTCTCCATTAATGGTATCCAATCAGAAACTGTACTCTGCAACACACCCATTTATGCCAATAACCAACAAAAATGTTTTTCTATACAATCTCACGGGTTTGGAACGTACAGCCATCGCTGAGCATGGAATCTCCCATTACTAGTCCATGAGTAGGTGCCACAGCTTTTGAGATTCCATGCTCATCAATGGCTGAAGGTTCTAAACCCATCATATTGTAGAGAAAAACGTTGTTGTTGGTTGTTAGCATAAATGGGTGTGTTCTAGGGTGCAGTTTCTGATTGGTTACCATTAATGGAGAACCTATAACAGGTGGTTACTGAGCAGCGTTGTATGATGTAGCAGCAGCACTAGAATTGCCGACTTGCCTTTCAGTGAACTTTCTGTGCTACGCCTACCACTAGCGACGATAGTTTCGTTTACACCATTCTCTGTCTGAGCTTCTTCTGCATCTCTCCGAAGCTTTGTAATGCGTTCAGAACATTCCACATCTTGTACTGCAATACTAGTGAGTTTTTGTTTCCCTCCTATGGGTAGTGTTCTGCTCATAATGGTTTTGACATCATTTTGCTTATGTCAAAGTTTGTAACGGCTTTAATTCCTTTGATTTTGATGCCGGCAATGTCATAAACTTCGGCCGCCTCTTCCTTTGTGTATGTGAATTCAATGAGAATCATTAGCCTTTTCATTTGGTTTGATTATTGGATGCATTTCTAATGATCTATAGCTCAATGCACTGGATTTATTTGAAATATTATACTACAAACTGGGAGTTGTGTACTCAGGGAATGTTCCTAGAACCCTCTTCCCTGGAATTCCCCCATATTGGATGTAATTAATTTCTCCCACCAAATCACAAGATCAGTCAAAAAGAACATTTATATCAAAAAGAACATTTATATCAGAAGCTTTTTTTATAGTCAATGTCAAAAATAACATTTAGTGTAGAACATTCCCACTCACCTGCAGATCAGCATTGAACATGTGTTTTGAATGTTGATTTTCAGAAAGTTCTCATTCCTCTATAAATAAATAGAGCTTTGATCACCAAGCAATTCATATTAGGGATGTTTGGTTGATTTATGTGTATTTTTCTTTGATATTTTGTGTTTGTGCATATGTTGCACCTCCTACAATTGGTATCAGAGCTAGGGCATGTGAAGATCTAGGGTTGTGGCTTGCAAATTTAATCCTGTATGAAATTGGCCCCACTTGTGTTTGTTCAACTTTTGCAGATCAGTCTACCTCTCTAAAGGCGGAGGAATTGGAAATGAGGCGCAGGTGAAGTGTTCTCAGTGGCATGGTGATTTCTTTGTTTGGGCATGATACCAGCGAAGGCAAAGAAGCCGATGTTTTCAGAAACATATTCAGCCGCAGCTGTTTCTTTTGTTGGAGAACTTAATCTCAACCACCATTCTGTACTACTTATTGTAGCTCGTTACTCCTACCATGGTCTCACTCATATCTCCTTTTTGACTTTCTTCTTTCCCCTACCTCCGTCTTGTCTTGATTTACTTCTGCAGGGATGATGTTGTAGCAGCATAGCCTTCTTCTCCATCGTATGGAAAAAGGCAGTTTATTTCTGATCCATAATTAATGATTCCATAAAATGCAGTCAAGTCAAGATGATGTCGACACTATGGCCTTTGCAGATGAATCTAGCCACCTAATTTACTGTGGAAGTGATGCTAGCTACTGCATGGTGTTCTGTGTGTATTTATCTCTCTATGTGTTCGTTGTTGTTTTTGTAAGGACTGCTGAAGATATATAGTTATGCACATTTTCCTTTTTACTAAAATTCTTGAAGAAAGGCTTGACATTTTACAATCTGTTACATTGCCTGGAAGAGAATGCAACTATAAAATTATTCTTCATTTATATTCTCCTTGTATTGAAATGCAGATTGTGTGTTGTGCTCTATTTTTTTTCCTGTTACTTATGAAGAGCAGTAGCTCTGTTTAACCAAAAATATATGTATTTTCTGTATGTAAAAACCAGTGTACTTTCAGGGTAGCTGTGTGTGTTTTATTCTCCTCTGCCTCTTCCCTTCATCTTTTTAAGTCACAGATTATTAAGAGGTTGTTGAAGACACTAGGATAAAATGGGGTTTAACATTTGACATAACAGGCAAAAGATTGAGTGAAGACACTAGGATAAAATCAATGAGTTTAGATCCAAGAAAATTGACGGAGTTATGCAAATCATATGGGTCAATCTTTATCTGAAATCTAACCGAGTCCATCATCAATATCTAAAAATAGAATATCTAGTAAAGAAAATTAAGATCATGATAAATAAAAATATATATATGAGATAATGCAATGCCCTCAGTGGTAGGATTTAATTTTAGTATGTGAAAATAGGAAAACCCTAATCTATGAATATGTGTCACAATGAAATGCGGAAGGATAAAATACAAAGAAATAATGATAATGAATAAAAATGGAGTTTAACATTTGACATAGCAAGCAAAAGATTTAGTGAAGCCAACAAGATAAAATCAAAAGTTTAGATCCAAGCAAATTGATAGATTTATGCAAATTAGATGGGTCAATCTTTAAATGTAAAACATGTGAACATTAACATTTGAAATCCATCCTAGTTCATCATCAATATTTGAAAATAGAATATATGTTAAAGAAAATTAAGACCATAATACATAAATAAATATGAGATAACACGATGCCCCCAGTGATAGGATTTAATATCAGTATGTGAAAATAGGAAAGTTCCCTAATCTATGAATATGTGCATACAATGAAAAAGGTAAGGATAAAATACAAAGAAATCCAGTAGGCTGAAATCAATAAGTTGAGGTCCCAGAAAATTGATGGAATTATACAAATCAGATAGTTCAAAGAGAGATCTAAAACTAAATATAGTGAAATACTAAGCATAAGAGAATCCAATCACCTAATTAAAACCATAGACTTTTTTTTAGGTTTGAAAATTTAGTACCTTTGAAAGTAATAATGTTTCACTGCAACTCTTCAGGAAAAACATTCCATTCCAATCCCTATCAGATCTAGGCTAATCTTCCTTATAGAAACACATGTTTATCTTTTCTCTACATCTAATAAAGCAATCAATATGCATCGTCCTTTTAAGTATATATTAGGGTTACAATTTTTTTATTATGCGAAGAGGCGTTATATAGCTGCATTAAGGGAGAGGCATTATACACCGTATACATAAAAATGACCGACATATATATATATATATATATATATATATATATATATATATATATATATATATATATATATATATATATATATTTACAAAGCTTTATACAGTCATATAAATTTAAAATAAGACATCATTAAAAATGACCCACATATATTTAATTTCTTAAAAAAATATATTTATGATAATTTTTGGCTAACATATGTTTAATTTCATAAAATATAAAAAAATGGTTGACATATATTTAGTTTCTTAAATATTAAAACTATTTATTTTCATTCTAGGTCCAGAGATATCCTTCTTGAGGGCCTATTTTTAAATACTTTATTCTTAAATAAGTTATATTTGTGGTATATGAAAGGGTGGACAATGGATTGTATGGATCATATTGTGAAGGATGGATATTTGGCAGATTATAGGCCTGCTCTATTTGATACATATCATTTGTCTTAGTGGATTATAGGATTTCTATTTGATGCATGTCATTTGTCTTGGTGTTGCATATATTTGGGTGGAGTTATGGTTAATAGAGGTTGCGATAAAGGTAAGTAGGTTGTGTCACCATCTAGACATTGGAAGAAAAGGGTTTCTAGTGAGGAGGCTATCGTCATTTTCATTGTTCTCATTGATGAGGACATTGTGCCTTCAAATAATATTTTATAAATATATTTTGATATTAATTTCTATTATAACAAAGGATTGACTAAGAGAGTGCTAATATCAAAATTGAAGTAAATATATTATCAACAAAGCATGTACATATAAGTGAGGAGGTTGAGTCCACTCCAACACTCCACTAGTTGTGGTAGGTTGACTCAATCAACCTAGGACACCTATTGAATACAACTTAAGTAGGCTTACAACATGTACATTTTACCCATGTTCATGAAATGCAAGCAAGGTAATATTTACACTAACACCCCTCTTAAGCATAGCTTAGGTGGGCACAAAATAAAAATAGGTCCCAACAACTAGTCTTGATTAGGTACCCATGTACAATGTAATCTCTCATGAAGTGGAGAAAGGTAGAAATCTTGTTGGAAAAACCTACCCTCCAAAAGAGAGAAAAGATGTATGAAAGTTATACAAGTGAAGAAGTACGCTTCTTTCACCAAGTATAATAAATGTTCCCCCATAGGAGAGAAATTGATAGCAGGTCTATGAGACCCCCCATAATGTGGTATCAGAGCTTGTCTAAGCTCATCTGCTAGTTCATTTGGAGGAAAAGGCATATTATTTTTGGCTCAAGGTTGAACTATAGAATTATTTTGTGTAGTAGTAGAAGGTGGCCAAATTAAAGGATGAGGATAGGGAAATTAGATCTGCAACCTTGTTTTGGAAGTACGGTGATTAACACCAGTTAAAACAACAAAATTCATGCCTTGAAGGTTGAGAAAGCTCCCTTGTTTTGGTATTTATCATGGAAACCCCTGTTTGGAGGTGTAGAAAATCTCTACCCTTCGACTCATCCATGCCCTTGTGGGCCCTCGGCTCAGTCCTTAGTTTCTTGGCATGTTCTGCCTAGACCGAGACTATGTGGTTCACCTTGCTTCACTCCAAGCACTAGCATTTAGCTTCTCCAAATTATGGAGCTTACTCCAAGTCGTAGATTATGGCTTCACATACCTTGCACAGTAGCTTCGCATACCCTGCTTGGAAGAAAGAGGCACATACCTTTCTTGGTAGAAAGAGGTGTTGAAAGGGAGGCAGAGTGTGAGTGAACAAGTGTTTCTAAGGGGCATGGAGAGATACCCTACAATCTTGGTTTCCCCTACACCTCACCTAGCTATCATTTCCCTATATCCTTTGCTTCCCTTGCCCTATTTTGGGGTTTCCTTTGCTTTGTTGAGGCTGCAAATACTCATCTATAAGTTGCAAATACTCTATTGAGGGTGCACCAAGGTTTGGGCATTTTTACGAGAATTTTTTTTATAGCATAACCTTTGATTGGTAACTCAAAATCGAGTGTTGATTTTTAAAAAAGTTAATATTTTCACATTTCCCATCTATTAGACCTTGTTGTATTGTAAAACACACTAACTTATAAAGTGCCAAAATTGGGGGGATCACTTGATACTAAATTAGGGGGTGTATAGATTGTGTCAAGGGCACTTCCTTTGAGTCATGTCTAGAATACATCCATTGAGTCATGCCAAGACCACTTGATTTGTGTCCAGAACACTTCCACACTTTTTTATGCATTTTTAGTTACCTGGTATCAATCAATCTTTGAAGCCACCAAACATCAATAATTTTTATAGAGAAGCATCTCCAACAATGTGTTAGAACCTGCATTTTTGTACCTTTTATGACCAAGGTTTCATTTATGTTAGGCTTGTAAAACCCAAGAAAAACCCCTAAAAGCCTTAAACCTTAATACACTAGTTTTTATTTATTATACATTATAATCCTTCATTGACTAGTTGTTAGTAGTTCTCAGTGACTTAAGTTATAACTTAAGTATGTTTTATCATCTAAGTCATCAGCCCCTTCACTAGGTTGTCAACAACATGCCTGTTTGAAAACAACTATCGCATGTGCACCAAATATCTTTTAAGTTATGCTTTGTTGGCAGTCCATGTCGCTAGCTCTTCCTTTTCTTTGCAGTCTCTTCCTTCACAGAGCCTCATTTTGGTTCTTTGTGAGACTGTGAAGTGTCTTTGTTAGCTAATGTGTCATATCTATTCCACGGTAAAAGGTATTTCATGGAATCCCAGCTCTCCACTGGAGAACTTAAATAGGCTCCGCGAGACAGTGAAGCTAGCATGGTGGTTCCAATGAATCAACAATGCTTCACGGGGATTCCTTCCTTCGATGAGGCTGATCAAAGACTTTAGCAAGATCGCAAAGAAGGTGATGTTGACTAATATGTCCACGGTGTCCATAGTAGCAGTGTGTTTTGCCGGAACAAATAACTTCATTGAGACTTGAAAGAACTGAAATTGACATAGAGAGGATACCACCGTGCCGAAAGGACTCCAATTCATAAAAGGGTTTTTTGATCTTTAATTGAGGAAATTCAAACTCTAATGAGAATCGTTGATTAAGTAAGATCTACACACAGTTTTAAAATTCAAGAACGACTATCTTCTTCTAACCGCCCCTGTACACTGAACATTAATGGTGCCCTAAGTGGCTTAAAGCCAAATTTTGTAGTCATTTTGTATAATTGTGAATGTGACTTCAACTTTTGAGCTTTGCAACTACATCCAAGCAAAAAAATTTCAATTTCTTGCATCAAGCAAGGTGTTACTCAACCAACAAGAAGTCATAAGCCACCATTGAAACATGTAAGTGCCCTTCATCTTTTCAACTGTACTAGGGTTCTTTTCTTGTGAATTGAGCATCTGTTTGATAATTATTAGCTGTTAGTGCCCTAGTCCATTTGAAAATTTGCATAAGAGATATTCAAGTAAGAACATAGTCATAGGGATATCTTGAGAAAACCTAGAAACCAAAAACTTAAAACCCTAGTGTAGTCAAAATGGCTAGTTCATCACAAAAAGCCATGAAAATGACAAGAAGGAAGAGGGATAGAGAGTTTAACGATGGTATTCTTTCTCAATTTCCCAGATCCTTTAAAAGACCTCGCCACCAATATGGGACACACATACAAACAGATAGGATCACTAATATTCATGAAGCCTGCAGGGATGTTGTTTTCCCAATCCATGGGTATGTGTTGTTCAAGTACCATTTCAGGAAGTGCCTAAGGAAAATTCCAGTGAGAAACCCGATGAGGCTAGGGTTATCTAGGTTGGTGGTCCCAAATGTCTTCATCAATGTAGATCTAGTACAAGCACTAGCTAGAAGCTATGTCCTAGAGAAAAAAATCATCTACATGGATAATGGAGAGGAACTAATTAAACTAGACATGGCATATATCTGTGTGGAATTCATGTTAGACACCAACCTTCAAATTCCACTAGATATGGGAGCCCTACTTAGGGAATATCACAGACTAAAGAGTGATTATAGTGTAAAGTGGTTCCCTGCTCACATGCCTAAGATCAATGACAAATTGTAGAGATTCTCAAGTTCTAGCAAGGAACCCTTCATTTATGACTTCTTTGAAGAGTACTTCAAGATGACATACTTTGTTGTGTGCCAGGTCCTAGGAATAGATGCTAGTGTCTTCATACCCATCAATGCTATGGTTTTGACTATTAAAATTCAAAGCTGTGACGATAATAGGTGATTTGACTATGCATCATTTTTGGAGGAGAAGATCAACAAGGCCCTTGGGGATGTGAAAAGGGATAATTCTGGAGTCCATTTCATGTGGCATTCTTTATTGTGTCACATCTTGTTAAACAAAGGAATTGCAGTGTGGAAGCCTCCACTAAGAATTAGGAGAGTGAACAACCCAGGCAGAGTACTACCAGTCCAAGAATGGACTTATATTTGGGATAGTCACTACCCCCAATCAAACTATCTTTTGTTTGAAGAATTCTTTGTCAAGGTAGTCTTCAAAGAACTTGGTTACTCATCACAATGGAGATTATCTAAGAGAGTTCATAAGTTCTTGAGGGAAAAGGACATGTGCCCTAATTTGGGCATTGGTTGAATAATTGGGGTAATTTTGGTACATCTTTTCAAATGTTACCATTATCAGAGTGTATGGATTTGGATGTGTGCCTTATCTTTTTCCAAGATTAGTACCTAATAGAGTTGCCATTCTTAGAGATCATGTGGCACAGGCAGATGAATGAGTCTGATAAAATTCAATTCATGAACTACAAGAAAGCCTCCTTCCTTCCAGGAACCATTTCCTTTTCTAACTTTCAGGTCACATCAAAAGAAGAATTGGTGTTGCTAGCCACAAAGTTGGACCATTAAAAGTTACCAAAGAGTGCATCAAGGAGGTGTGATCTGGAGGGATTTATCAATAAAGCCAGGTTAGATAATGATTTTGTAGCCTATGAGCATGAATTTTACCCTCTAGAGGATGTAATGAGAAACTGTGCTATCAAAAAGTAAGGCGAGAGAAGAATGGAATAATGGGACATGATCTAGAAAGCAGAGAAAATAAGACATGAAGCTAATCATTCATATAAAGGATCTCTCATTGAAATTGAAGACCTTGTTGAAAGAGTTAGGGTTATGCTACAA
Source organism: Cunninghamia lanceolata (assembly GCA_027924645.1). Taxonomy (NCBI): domain Eukaryota; kingdom Viridiplantae; phylum Streptophyta; class Pinopsida; order Cupressales; family Cupressaceae; genus Cunninghamia; species Cunninghamia lanceolata. The sequence continues at coordinate 28,577,937 of BSBN01000809.1, read as the reverse complement.
AATGCAGATAAATTATTCTCTAACCTACTTGCGGTGCCAAAGAAAATACATTTCCCTCTAGAATCAGTTCCTTCTTCATCAAGACAGACATCAAGCTCTAAAATTCCTAGAGCTATCACTCCACTACACCAAGTCTCTCCACAACCTTCCCATACTCCAAGTTTTTAAGTGGATGAGGGAGAGACTCAAGGCTCACCATATGTGATGGAGATAATGCAACATCCTATGATTGAAGTAGGAGAGCCTCCTCAAGAGAGGATGATTATCAGTTTTGAGGCTACAAATGAAATGCTTGATGATGTTAGAACAATAGCAAGAAGCAAATTCATGGATGATAATTCTTGTATTCATTCTAAGGAGTTCAAAGATTTTGTCCTAAGAATAAATGGGAAAGAAATACTTAAGCAAGTGAGGGAGATAACTCTTGAGAGTAAGAAAAAAGTTATAGAAAACTTTTGGAAGAAGGTGCATGAAGAAATGGCTGGGATGACCTCACAAAAGGGAAGAGAAATCCTCAGAAATAGTGGCTTCATGTTATTACCAGGGTGGGATATATCATCTTCCATTGCATTTGATACAATAAGAAAGCATGAAGGCATTGACTTGAATATAACATAGGAGGATGAAAATTAGGTGTACTTTGGTTCTGCCTTTGATCTAGACACAAATGGCTTAGCTGGGTGAAAGCACAAAGCTGTGTCACACTTTTATAAAGGAATCAGCCAACACAAGCAAAAAGTTTCAACTTCGACCTCATAAAAGTGGCATTTATGTTTTGAATTTCAAACTGATGTAAACTAATGAAATGTAGATCTCTTGATAAATTTTATGCTTGTAAATTTTCAAAAATTTAAAAACATTATTTTGACAATTTTTTATAATTTTAAGAGCAAATTTTGAATTGCTTAAATTTTCAGGAAAAAGTGACTTTGAGTCCATGTCACAAAAAAAAAGATCAAACAATCTTATTTTTCCCTAATTTTTTTTTCCAAATAGATGAGTTCAATATCTAGTGCATGGAGAAAATAAATTAGTTTTCAATCCATATTTTCTTCGTAATATCGTTTTAAAGTAAAACTTTACAGAATCTGATAATTTTCATTCCACGTCAACTTTTGTATAATTTTTTTTTATCATTTTCACAAAACCAATTATACCCTTTTGGAGATGACTCTTTCCTCTAGTGCACCATATAATTTTGAAAATAATTGGATGTGTTTTGATATATTTTTAATTTCTAATCAATGTCATCTCCAATTTTAACAACCTACTTGCAATAATTAAAAATATATATATTAAAACTAATGAAAATATTTTGAAAAAAATCATATTAGGATTCTAGACTTAGAGCCCTACAAAAGGGTATTTTTTTATTTTTGAAATAATCTATTTTGATTGAAGAAATATTCAGTTTAAGTTTAGAATTTCAGAAAACCCTAGAAAATGAGGAGGTGGCTGCCAAGTGGGATGCCACATAGACAGTTTCGTGCGAGTCTAACTCGCTCAAGTTTGACTCACCCGGATCAAATTCGAGTGAGATCGAGTCACCCGAAATCATATAATTTTGGCGACCACCACTGGTTGGCATTTTTTTTTGTTGTTTCAAAAAAAAAAACTTAATTATATATATATATAGCTTTATTTTTTGTGTTTTTTGTCAATTCAAGCATTAAGGAGAAAATAGAAGAAGTAGATTTTTTCACAATAGAGGCAAAAAATTATTTTTTAAATTTTTTTCAATTCAAGCATTTGGAGAAACCACACAAAAGTAGTTTTTTGGCAAGAGAGGCTACAAATTTTTAGGTAAGTAACATGATTCCCAACTTATTTACTCATTTTATATGTAGAAATTGAACTTCATGAGTTGTTTATTATGATGTATATGTGTGTAGGTGAATTAAAACAAGAAATTTTTGATGGGGAATAAAAGAACTAGATCAAGGTTGTATGACTAGAAAAGAGATGAAAAAACCTAGGAACATCTAGTCAAAAACAACCCATTGAAATTATTGATGAACAAGTTGAAGGGTGTGTTAATGAACAAGTACAAGATGAAATTGGCAGTAGTGATAGAATTTTTTTGCATGGAATGAAAAATCTTATGGAGATGGATCAGGATGCTCTTTTAAAAAACATTTCACCTGAACATATGTTACCTAAAAGCACAATAAAATTGCACTCTAAAAGAATTTGGGATGAATTTTTTGAAAATAAATCTTTAATTGGAAGAACACAATTATGTGCAAAGTTATTTGGGTGAAAAGAAACGACCCCTGTTTTGGAGTTGTTAGGAGTTGATAACAAGAAAAAATTTTCAAATTTAGTAAATCAGACAGTAATTGAAAACTTGCAAATGGCATTGGATTGTATTCAAACCAAGAGTTGAAGTTCTGATTTAAGTGTTGCACATAGAGCATTGATGACTGTAATTTATAGTAAGAAATTTTCACATAGAAGACAAGTTAAAGCAATTGCCCAATTTGTAAATGTATCTAGGAGAACTATTCAAAAATATATCAAGAAGAGAAACAGATTAGATGAAAACATTGAAAATAATTGGGTAAATATTTGTCAAGTCCCTCGAAGAGATAGAATTTCAGAAGATGTAAAACAAAATGTAATTGGATATTGGATCGAGCACTCCCATGTTTCTTCCAATAGAAGGGACACTATACAAATAAAAGATGAAGATGGTAAAAAAATGTCTCATCTAAAGCATTTTATAGATACAACACAAAGTAAATTTTTTTAAGCATTCAAGCAAGAATTTTCACAGGTGAAGATTTCTCAAATGATGTTTGAGAATTTATGACCATGTTTTGTACGTATAAATAAAGTACTTGAAACTTGTTGCTGTCGAAATCATGTTGAATTTCATCTACACCTATAGTCATATCAAAAACTTATGGCAATAGTTAATCCAAATGTAGCCATCCCTGGAAGTACAACACAATTTGTGAAGTCTATCTTATGTGAAAAATTAGAAGATTCAGATGAATTCAATGTATAGTGTATAGGAAATATATGTGTAGATTGTGGAAATTTGATGAAATTTTTACCATTTGAGAATATTGATAATTCAATGTCATTTGTTTGGAAGAGATTTGAATATGAGAAATACGCAACAAAGTCAGGAGCTGAATCCAAAAAAAATGTTTTGAGAGAGGGTGAATTGCCTTGTAATGAATTTATGAACAAATTTCATAACATTGTATACCCACCTATCCGACATTGTCATGGTACAAGATGGCAGTCTAAGCAATTTCGTGACTCAAAGAATTGTTTTCCACTGGGTTGTATTCTCTCTATTGTAGATTTTTTTGAAAATTATACATTTATTCCTCAAACTGAGATTCAAAGTCAATATTATCATTCAGAGCAAGTCACAATCTTTGTACAAGTTTGCTATAGACATGCTAAGTTATTTGTAGATGAGGTAGAGAGTACTGAAGATGAACAAATTATCATCAAGGAGGTTGACTTTTATATCAGTGATGATACGGCTCATGATAGAAGCTATGTAGCACATTGCTTTCGAATGTTTTTTGAAGATTTGAGACAACATGCCATTACTGCATTACAACACTGGATTTGGTCTTATGGATGTGCTGGTAACTATTGATTTTATTATTATTTTCTAATTTTTAATTTTTAATTTAAAAATTTATAAAATTTCAAGACTTGAATTTTTAACTAATTTTTGGTTTTGAAATCGTTGTTTATATATAACTATTTATACAAAACAATTTAAGTCTACAAAAGTATTTAATTAGTTAACGCAATAACATGCTATATTTTGCATCAAGTTTTTGTGGAATTTTTTTGAGAGTTGACATGGAAAAGGAGAACATGATGCAGCAGGAGCATGTGTAAAGCATGCACTTCACCAATATCAACTTGCAGTTAATGTACTAGATACGAAATTTACAAAATTTAAAATTATTGAATTCTTCTACAATGATTTATGTAATTGATCTACATGTATTGTAGTAGTTGGATGTACATGTGAAATTTTTTAAATTCTTACATCTTAACTGGGCACTTCACCAACATGAAATTGCAGGTAACATCATACGAAATGCATATCAAATTGTTGAATGGTGCAAAAGCCATTTTGGTGCCCATGACTCAATATACAACAAATGCTATTTTTGGGAAGTTAAAGGTATGTTAATAGAATTTATGTTATTTGAAAACTTTAATATTTAAATTTAAGTACACATGTGATTTAATTGAATTTTAGTTTTAATTGAGATGTTCAAGAATTTGTTCATACGTGTAGATATTGATCGATTGAATCCATATAATTGTCAAGCAATTAATGGTGTTAGAAGTTTGCATCAAGTCATGACTACAGGACATAGCAAGCCTCTTGCTATTCAAGTGAGAGAAAAATTATGTTTTTGTGTTGATTGCATTGAGAACAATGTCCAAATGTAAGGGATGGATATGTTTCACAATGGGAAATGAAACAAATAGTATCAATGCCTAATTTTGAAGATAGTGACATTGTAGATGTATATAATCCTATATATTCAGTTGATTATGAACGTGTGCCAGATTTAATTGTTATAGGTAAGTTACAGAGTTGATTCATATTCTAGATTTTAATAAAGTTTTGAACATTTAATTTACATTGTTCAACTCAAATGTACAAAAATGTTTACTTGTGGTGTGTACAGGAGATATTTTTCCATGGTTGCAGATCATGACAATATAGAAGGTGTAGATTACTATCTACTAAGATGCACACAAGAAAAATCAAAATTGTTAGAATTAAGTTATAGTATAGTCACTTAGTTATAGTTATAGTAACAAGATTAAGTTTGGAAACATTACAAAAAAGAGGACGTGGCCAACAAAAGTGGAGGTTGTCTATTGAAGATCACAGAAAAGTTTTAGAGATAATAAAAGATAGAGAAGATCCATATTATATGTACCAAGAGCTCTAACTACTTTATTGAAGAGTAAGTTGAACCAATAGATACATAGTATGAAGGTATATGCACTTGAATTATCTATTGATATATTGATTTATTTTAAAATGTATATGATTCTTAATAGTTCTTTCCTTTCAAATTTTAATTTCAATGGTTCTTAGTTCAAATTTTATTATAATCAAACATGATCAAGCTACAAACAAGTTATAAATTTATTTATACAGATTTTTGTTTTCACAATTATGTAGGTGTATGCCTATAAGGATTTCAAGTTATAAAATTTAACTTCATGTTGTGCAGGTATGATCTCTAAACTATATATAGATAGTCTTAGATGTCTTAGGTGTCTAGAGGTGTCTTAGGTCTTATAGTTTCTTAGGTGTTTTAGGTCTTAGGTGTCTAGGTATCTTAAATGTGTCTTAAATATGTCTTCTAGACCTATCTTAGGTCTTACGTGTCTTAGATATATGTCTTTAGTGTCTTAAAGGGAGATTAGGCATCTTAGACCTTTCTTAGGTGTTTTAGGTGTCTTAGGTGTCTAGGTGTCTTAAATGTGTCAAGTAGATATGTCAAGTAAGTGTCTTAAAGGTCTTAGGTGTCTTACTGTATATGTCTTAAGTTTCTTAGGTGTCTTAGATATGTCTTAATTCTTAGGTATTTTAGAGGTGTATAGGTGTCTTATAGGTCTTAGGTTTCTTACATGTTTTAAGACTTAGGGGTCTAGGTGTCTTCAAGGTGTCTTAATGTATGTCTTAAGTGTCTTAAAGGTGTCTTCTAGGTCTTCGTAATGTCCCTTACCCGACTTGTCCTAGAATTCGCTTGTGAATTAGGTTTTAGGGTTTCTTCTCTTTTAATGGGGTAACCTTGGGTTGAATAGATCACACATTCTTTTGAATTAGTACCTGTAGCATCATGTATATTCAAGTCCATATTGCTACATGTTAGTTTTAATATCTAGTATTCATCAGTCAACATAAACACACTTGCATTTTGAAACACATAGGTAAAATAAAACATTCATCATGCCAGGGGAGGGAAATATAGAAGCTCTTAGTAGCCTAAGGCCTACCATAGTCCTATTGCCCAAACCCTTGACAAGGGCCTATGGGGGCTGGTCCTTTTGCCCAATCCCTCGTCCGGGCCTATGGGGGCATATTCCAATGTGGGACCCCCATCCCTCCATGGTCCAAACCCTTGACTCAGGCCTACTGGGTAATAATGCCCAACCCTTGTCTCAGGCCTATGGGACGGAACCTTAGATGAGGTTTATAGGCAATCTACTAAGTTTCATGCATTCTCCCTTCCTAGTTGAATCACAAACACAATACATGTAGTTTCCACACACATTTCCAAAACATACAATTTGTCTTTATTATTATGAATGGTGTTATACAATAATATATGATACAACATGAAATATATTTTTGATGTCTCCATGCCTATTCTTCAATATTTATATATTATAGTATTTGTTGTAATATTAATAATATCTTTATATTATATTAATATATATGTTATTAATAGTAATATATATATATATATATATATATATATATATATATATATATATATATATATATATATATATATATATATATATATATATATATATATATATATATATATTTATTTGATTGCTTGCCAGCCCTTGAATTCTATTGTTATTTTATTATTAACATAACTATATAATATATTACTTATTCATTATCATTATAATATTACTATTATAAATATATAGATATCATTTTATTATTATTATTATTATATATATATATATATATATTATAATATTATTTATTATATTAATAATATTACATCCTTTATCTACTATATATATAAATATTTATTTATTTATTTTTACTAGAACCATTCCTCCCATTTGCTGCTGATGTACATATATCTGTATATTAATATGTAATTATCGGATACTTAATATGTAATTATCAGATACTCTTTTATATTTTTTTTGTATTTTCTTTTATGATCATTTCCTTCTATCTCACAACCTTTATTTATTTCACTTTCAAGAGATATGTTCCAAGAGGCACGTCTCGCTTGGTGGTAAAAGACATACTTACCTCTTATAATTTTTATTACTATATATTAATTCCCTTTTGTAGTAAAACTAGTTCTAACCATACGTAACTCCCTATCATAAGAGGATAGGTTAAAAGATGTTTATTTATATTATTTGTATTTATATTATATCATTATATTATTTATTTTATATTATTTATATTATATCATTTATATCATAATAAATGATATATGATTTATATTAAATATTATTTGTGTTATTTATACATATAATAGTAATGTATTTTGTTAATTGTTTTAAATAAATATTATTTAAATATATTAAATATATTCCATTTATAATATTATTCATATATTTAACTTGAATAAATAATACATAATGGATTCAATTATAAATTATTAATATAGGGACATGACAGTCTTAGTTGTGTCCTAGGTCTTAGGTTTTAGGTGTTTTAGGTCTTAGGTGAAGGTCTTAGGTTTTAGGTGTTTTAGGTCTTAGGTGAGGCCACTGATCTTTACAGAGGCAACATGATTGAATGTGAAGATATCTGGAATTGCGAGCTTGAGGGCATTACTTACACCACCAAGGTATGTATGTGGCTGTATGCACATTCATTACTTCTTTTTCTTGTTCCTTATTATTTTCCTTAAACGACTTTGTTTTACATTTTTTGACTTTTCTTTTCTTAGACTTTAAATTTAACTATGGGATTGTTTAGGGCTTATGTAATTATGCACCTTCCAAAAATTTTACATAGAAATAATATAAGCCCTCGGTCATATCCGTTAAAACCCTAGCAAAACAAAACAAAACAAAGAACCCAATTTCAAGCCAGGTGAAAGAAATAATGTGAGGGGTTGTGAAGAAAAGAAGGCCATAACAAAGAAAATTTTGAAGGAACCTCAATTAGTACATTAGGGTTTATCGAGGGTTTGAGATTTCATGAGGTTGGAAAAAGATGAGCAGAAGTTTGGGGATTCTAATGAAGCTACTGCACAAAGTAGCAGGTCACGTTGCGATGGTGGAACTAAAGAGTGGTGAGCTTTACAGAGGCAACATGATTGAATGTGAAGATAACTAGAATTGCCAGCTTGAGGGTATTACTTACACTGCCAAGGTATGTATGCAGATGTATGCACATTCATTACTTCTTTTTTCTTGTTCCTTATTCTTTGCCTTAAATGACTTTGTTTTACCCATTTGCCTTTTCTTTTACCCATTAGTAATATTTATACTACGAGTGGTTGTCAAATGTAAGATTTGGTCAAGTGGTTGAAGTCTAGGCGAGCAAACTTTTGAGAACAACTTTGTATTTTTTTCATAGGAATAATATCTTCACCCTTCTGCTTAGATGCCATCACCCAATGATTTGTACATTTAAGCATGTAACATGGGGACTTGGACACTGGTCGCTGTTATGAAAAGCCCCACTGATTTGCACTTCAGCTCATGCCGTTGTCAAACAATGACAACCCTATTAGAAGCTTTCTTTTGGCTTATATAATTAGTTATTTGTTTATTTCTTTTGGATTTCATTTGAAAATGAAGTGTATATTATCAAAGATAGTGTCACCTCTTGTCGTGATATAGTCACTTCATGTTCTAGATATTCTTTGCACATTTTTCATAGATAATGCAAGGTTTATTATTGATTCTTCCATCTGTTAGACATAAAAAAAAATTGTGATTTAGTGCTTTTTCTAGTGTTCTTTTCCATGGAAATTATGTTGTGGCTTTTAAGTCGTAGGCCAAGTTGGGTGTTCCCACTAGGTGGTAAATTAATTGGTGGGTTAGTCCTCCCATCAAGCACATCATCTGTATTTCTACTGTATGGCAATAAATTTGACCATTATTTCTAGGGCAATTGGTTGGTTGTACAGCTTACTCCTTCCTACCAATCTATGTATCTATATAAGATAATACACACATTAAAATTTCTTGTTATACCATATCATGGTATGATAGTGTAGTGACCCAAGAAGTCTTTCTGTATCATTGTTTTTGCCATCTTTTCTAAAATTTGGAAAAGATATCACGTGACAAGATAGGCCCACAAGTATAAGAAAAACAAAACAATAAACCCAATTTCAACCCAGGTGAAAGAAATAACATGAGGGATTGTGAAGAAAAGAAGGCCATAAGTAAGAAAATTTTGAAGGAACCTCAATCAGTATATTAGGGTTTATTGAGGGTTTTCAAAACTTAACAAACCTACATTAGATAGATCTATCTAGTTCATAATTTACATGTTCAAAGTTGCTATGCTTATGAGTTCTCTTCTAAGAGTTCTTTTGTATTTTGGATTTTAACATGATTGTTATTTTAATTGAAGTTTAGGTAGATCTTTAATGGTATTTATATGCTCTAGTTTTTTAAAGTATGTACAAATTTCTTTAATATTTCATTACATTTCATTCATTACTCAAAATATTTAAGCATTGAGATATCTTCATTTGCTATGTACTATTTCAAAATATTTATATGTACTACTTCATTTTCTTAGATATCTTCCTATATTCATTTTCTATTTCCCAACTTAATTATTTTTAGATTAGGAATATAGCCTAATTAGGACACATTTACAAATTTAGATAAAAGGAAAAATAACACTAACTTATTGGGTAGAGTAGTTACTTATGTTTGCTTTAACTACATAAAACTCTTTTTCTATTAGATTTATAGTGGAACATTAGGGTAGGTAATTGAAAATAATTTGCCACATAAAAATAAGTATTTTACCTTTTCCCATTCACACAAACATTATGCATCATTTATAGATTTATTTTTTCATGTGAAATATTGTGAACTTAATCTTCTATTATAGGGGACAATGTGATTACCTTGATACCTATTCAACCATTGAAAACATTATGTCATTTACTAGGGAGGATCCTACATTGTTTCATATCATACCAACATCAAGTAGATTAAACATGGCACTTGGTTATCCTTGGATTGAATAATACCAAGCAATTATATCTATATTACATTAATGCATTAAATTTATTCATAAAGGGGAAAGTAATTAAATTTCTTTACAAAATAAACAATGGACATCCAAATGTCCAAATAATTAATATAAAGCATGTAACTCATAATATAAATTTTGAAATGTAAATATAAAGCATGTGACTGATAATAAGAACGTCTCTAAGATATAAAACACAAGTGTATATAATTTCCAAATATAAAACATGTCTCATAATAACAACGTCTAGATATAAAAGTTTATGTGACTCATAAAAATGTCTAGATAAAATATAATAACATGTAACTCATAATGTCCAAATGTACAAATATAAAACATTTGAATTATAATAACAACTCATAAATGTCTCTCTCTACGAGTAGATTGAGTCTCACTCTATCTCGAGATATGTCATGATGCCTAATTGGAACCCTCGACTAATCTGTGACCCGAGCACTGTGTTGAGTTGTGGGTCAAGGTCTGCACATGAAACACCATAAAATTTTCAAATTCTATATATATACACACAAATATAATTTGTTTTAATTTTAAATAAATAAATAATACTTGACAAATCTAAATTACCTAACATACACGGTCTGCATCATGTAGAGAAATCTCAATAGAAGCATGCCCTAATCCTACAACCTATATATGACATGTGTTTATACAATATATAAGCATATGTGTATTTAGTTAGAAAACTTGTACACTTGATGTCTCTATGTAGAAAGTTAACTTGATATATGTGTACACTTAAATCAAACTTATATGTACATGTGATATATAGACCTAGTTTTTAAATACCTCATGATGATGACTAGGATCTCTAGTATGATGCAAATCTCCAAATCCAGATTGTAAAATAGTAGCTTGTGTCTAATACACATGTACATTTAAGGTTGCAATCAAGAGTCAGAGCTTCAATGTATGTGATTTAATTTAAAATTGAACTTATAATTTTTAAATATATAATTTATGAATTTAGATTATTATTTTTAAATAAATTGTACCTCAACTACACCAGCAAAGGCCCTCCCAATCCCATTGAGGTTAGAGTCATGGAGAGACAATGATACACGTGTAGATGGTACAGTCTCAGTGTTGAAAAGAAGCTTGCTATACTCACCTCCCATAACATCATGTGCAGTAACCTCAACCTTAGGACCAACTGGAACATGTGGAGGAGTAGACCCTGTAGGACCAACTAGAACATCCTGATGTCCCCCCAAACCCTGTGAACTTGATTCCCCATGGCTCCTCTGTCTACCAAAATATTTCTTGAGATGTGAGGATATAGCATCAAGTGGGATCCCAAGCTCATCACTGATGAACTAGTATGAATCTTATAAATCACTGGCTAGGCATCTAGTCATATTCCACAAAGCACTCTGTCCACTAATCTGTGCCACATCATGTGGCAATGGTATATCAGCATGAATGTAATGATCTGAAGCTGCTGGTCGATGTGGCCTCAGTGGATGGAATGTCAATCCTCAGGCGTAACAAATAGCTGCCAGCACAATCGGATGACAAATGAGCAACCTTAGTGGCAATAGTCATCATACTCTCAAAAATCATGCATCTCGAGGGGGTCAATGCTGGTTGGGTGATATTTTCTAGTTCTACACATTTTGGAAGAACCAAAAGGAGTGGGCCAAGGACCCCTTGTTTTGAAGATGTGGCGTATCTGGTCTTCTACACACAAGTCTCTCTGCAAACCTTCCTTTCCCCTGACTAGCATGTTTATGGAAATATGTATAATCGACAGATAAATTTAAATTAAACTCTGTATATTATTGTTTACAAAAATATAATGGCAACTCATCATTGTTTGGCCATTTGTGATGAGCTGCCAAAAACCTAGGATAGATGAAGGGACCAACAACTACATCTACACACTTGGTGGGAGAATAGCCTCTCACTCTCTCTTTCCCCCTATAAGAAGGGAACATGCTAAGAACATTATCTACAAAAATTAGCCTAGAAATAGATAGCCATTTCTCCTGGCCGATAACACTCTAAGAAAGTGATGCATAGAACTTGTCAACACTAATCTCATCATAGGGATTGTATGATCAAACAACTTTGATCATATGTGTTATCTCATCTCTAATCCTAACTAGCTTGTCTCTATTTGATAGGTTTGGTGTATTGTGTATTGTACTGTTCAGTTCATCCAATGCATTTTCAAACCTCTGAATGGTCTCAGTATAGAAGGTAGAATTATCACGATTGTCAGGTTGACTTGACTAATGTGACTAATGTGAAGATTGTCATCCATGTTTCTAAATTTATTTGCAGCATGATAATTCAATTTTCTGTCAAACATATTGTAGTCATGATGGAAATAAACCTACATATAAATTTTCCAACTACTACATACATCTTTAAAAAATCCATGATATTAATGCACACGTGCTTCTCAAATAAACCTACACCTTACATGCTTGCAAATACATAAATAATAGGTCTATCAACCAAATCTGAACCAACCATAAAACATAGAACTAGGAATGCATAGAAACTCCAAATTTGAAGTCACATGTAGTATGTAGCATGTTGACATGACAACCATAGGAATTTTTATAAATCAGATTTTATCATAATTCAAAGCCATTGGAGTAGAGAGAAAAGCAACTTTCCTTTTGAGTCACATCAATGTCCTCCAACCCAAAGGATTCAAGATAATGAAGTTACTATCAAAGAGAATGCATCAATTCATCATAATATAGTTTTTATTGCCCATCATGTTGAAGTAACAAAAATTATAGTTGGACAAAAAGAAACAGAAAAGTCATCTATCTTGGAGCAATATATGGTACATGAGAAATTTTAGCGACAACATCACAACTTCAGTTTGTAAAATTAAGAAAACTCATAGAAATGGTATATTAGCTCTTTACCAATGAAGAATCATATGTTCAAGTTAAGTTTTCTCAAGAAATTTTACAAACTATGCAAGTTGAGGGAAGTCAAATCCAATCAATCATAGTGTGTTGTAATTAGATTAGAGTTTAAATGCCCTCATTCTGCTGTAAAAATAGATTCTATTTTGAATCCTAAAAATAATATCTTAGTTTTTTAGGTACATTTTCATTTCTAGAACTGTAAGTTTCAAAATTTTGGAATCTAATTTGGCTCATAATAATCATGCTTTTGACAAATTGACACATAAACCCAACAATGCACCCAGTTTTGGCACCACCTAACTCACAGCTACCATTTGAGTTGGAAATCGATGCAAGAGATTATGCTATGGGGATTGTTCTATTGCAAGGAGCTTAGTTGGATTGCTATCATTTTGAACCTTTTCCATGGAGCAGATTTGATGTATCTTACATATAATAAAGAATTGCATGCACTAGTTCAAGCAATTTATATAGAATCACTATATGATGGGTACATAAACCTTTGTTCACACAAATTACCAAACTCTTCAATACTTCCAAACACAATCAAATATGTAGCAAGAAAGTTATTACAAATGGATAGTTTTTAAGGAAAATTCTATTTTACTAACAATGAGGCTGATATGTTGTCTAGATCATCTTTTGATTTCAGCTTTGGGAATAATAACTTATCTTGAACTATTTGTCCATGAAGCATATGACGAGGAGTATGCGCAAGTTGAATATTTTTAAGAGATACATAAGCTCTTGCAAGGGGGAAAGCTATAAATTTTTACAAAAAAGACATCTCAAAGATGAGGTACCCTATAGTAGTTGCAGTCATAAGAAGGTATATTTCCAATTTCGGAAAAAAGCATTCGACAATCTAGAAAAGATAGACTCTATTTAACATTATAGAGTATTATATATGTATATATATCTAGTGTATGTTGTTTCCTTCTTTAACCATGTTATTCCCTAGCATTTGAGGAAAAATTTGAATGGATAACCTTACAAGGGATAAAAGTACATGTCCTACATTACTGTAGCACTTGATTTAACCTGTTTTATGTGCGAACTGACTCCCACCCAGCAACCATCAACCACTTGCTACTTCTGATCACCACAACCATTCCAATAAATTATGCACAAATTCTTTCTTGAATGGTTTCAAATTGTGATTAATTTTCCATCACCACAACCTTGATAAAAAATTATTCATAAAATTCAATAAAGAGGAATTTATGCACAAATTCTCTCTGGAATGATTTTAAATTTTGATATATTTTTTTAGCTTATATTGTGTGGATGATATTTGATGTTCCTTGTAGTTTCCTATTGCATCATGGTATAGGGTAGGTGTGGCTCTGTTAACTCCCTCATATCCATTTAGATTCAGAGATGTATTGATGTATATGAGGGAGGATGCTGGCAAAGGTTGTGGAATTTGGCTTTACACCAGCCAATTGCATTTGCTTTAAAATTTCTACTGACTTTTCAACAAATCCATTTTGTGCATATCTTACAATCAATGCAGTCCATGAGACCACATTTTGTGCATATCTTGTGGGTTTTTTTCAGATGTATCAGTTGCAAGAGACTTGGCAGACCTGTATAAAAAATGTGAAAGCATAGACATGATGCCTAAACTCTTTTGTGCATATCTTGCAGTTCTTTGAGGTATTTTTTCAAACAGTTCACGTGCCTTCTCTACGCTTCCACATTTTTCATACATGTCTAGCAGGGTTTATGTAACATCAAATTTTGTACGCATTCACAAATTTTAAACAAATTTTGTACCCATTAACAAATTTTAAACAAACTTTACCCATTTTGCACATTGAAATCAAAGACATACAAACCCATTTTACTTGTATAATATCATATAAGGTGCAGGGTTATTTCAAAGACTTCTATACATTGTACCATACAAAATGTTTGACAAAAAATGCCAAGGTGAAGATGGCATACCTGGTTCAAGGTGACAAGACTGTTGCAAAAGGTGGCGGGGACGCCCTTCACAGGAAAAACATTCAAACCCTACCACTGTCACTGTCAGAAAATGACCACCATAAAATGTGGCAATTTCTTTTTTTTTGTTTTTAACTACATGATTTTGGGAGAAACCATCTCACCTCCATATTGACTCACCTGAAAATAGCTTGCCACATATGCACCATGCAACGGCCACGTGTTTTCAGGTGAAATTGGCTTGGGCGAGTCAAACTCGTGTAAAAACAACTCGCTCTGAACTATTTTGTTGGCTCAAAGTGTGACACACCTTTGTGCTTTTACCCAACTATTTTGTCAATTTCTCCCTCAAATAATAAACCTCTTGTTATTGAGGATGCAAGCAAGATGACAAGAAGCCTAATTGTGCATAGGCTAGAGCACACTATTCCTATTGAAGCTTCTAGTATGACTACACATTCTACTATGTTTACAAAGGTTTCGTTCAGAAAGATGCATGCAAAATTAGATAGATTGAACAAGTAGAGCTTGTAGACACCAAAAATTGGCCCATTTCATTATTTATGCATTAAAATCATATCATATCACACACGTCATTTCTATCTGACATACTCATAATTAATTAAATCATTTTTCTTCTTAATTAATTAAATAATTTTTATTTATTTAATTAATCTTCATTATTCTTATTCTTTCTGTTTATGATTAAATAATTTTTAATTATTTAATCATTCCATTATTCCTCTATTTTTCATCTATGATTAAATAATTTTAATTGTTTAACCATTCCCACTTTCTCTCCATCAATAAATAAATAAAATTAAAATATTTTATTTATTTTCCACTTGCACATGAATTAAATAAATTGTATTTATTTAATTCATTTATTCCCTTCACTCTTATCCCACTCCTCCATTTTCTCCTATAAATGTGCAAGTGTTCTTTTTTGCGCCTAAAAATAGGGAAAATTCAAATGTGTGAGAAAAAGTAAAAAAGAATTCAAAAATCAATCTATAACTCATCCAACTCTCAAAATAGTTAAAAAACATGCTATTTTGAGAGAAGAATTTTATCCTCTTCAAATCCCACTTAGCATTTTTCAAAAATAACCCTTTTTAGGGGACACATGGTGCATGCACGTTCATCGTCTCCTCTTGATCATTCTCAACCATTGATCTTTCCTTTCATCCTCCACTGTTGATCATATTTTGTCTAAGTCTATAAGTACTCTCATCTTCTCTCATTTTCACATCCTCAATCATATAGCATCCATATTATCTTCATTTGCATAGCATCTTGAGCATCCCATCTTGAGCATCCATGATAGCCTTCTATAGTGTAGTTGCATACTTCGAAGATCAATCTGCAAAAACACCAAGAAATCACATAAACTAGGTGATATTATTGCATTTTGTTTTGTTTGTTTGTATTTAGTTTAGATTTCATGAAGGTAGTGTAGGTTTATTGTTTTAATTTGATTTAAACAATGGAATTTTCCTACATACACATTTTGGCACGCCCGGTGGGACCACTAGCTTGATTAGTTTTAGTTTTTCATTGCTAAAATTGTGTTTTTTAAGAAGTTGTGGATACAGGTGTGCTTCTAGTTAATTGCATGTCATAGTTATAGAGCTGTACGTCACCTTTGGTACTTCTATGTCACCTCTGGTATCATAGAAAATTGCAATTGGTGGATTTCAGAACGCATTTACAACACAGTGCATTGCCTATGGCTTATCAGATCACCTTTGTAAAGTTTTGAGTAGTTTTAAGTTGCAAGCGTACAACAGTAAGTCGCAGTTGCAAAGGGCTATGTCACCTGTGGTAACTTTCTAATCACATTTGGATATTTTCATACGCCTCTCATATTACATGTTCAAATTTAGGGTTCTTGGAAACTAATGATTGTTTATGCAGTTTGTCTTATCGATTGTCGAAGAATGGAGGTTTCAAACTACTAATGTATTGTTTGCAGGAATGATCGGTCAAAGAAAACACCTTTTTTTGCACTAAATTAGGCACATTTCAATTTGGTGTTTAAAATGAATCCTTTATTCTCTATGTTTGTTTCTTTTCCACTATTTGCCTATTGAGATTGTGTGTAACCCGATTTAACAACATTAGTATCCTCTCCCCCTGCCTATCCAATAGATCTAGGGTGTAAGAGAAATCATTGTTATCTCTAGAGGGTCTGCCTTCCCATTGTGAGAAGGGGTGTGACCCAAGTGGAAATAGGCTAAACCCAAGCCCTTCCAAGCTGCTATAAAAATAATCTGTTTGTGATGAAAGGCACAAACAACAGGTGCAGTTATGTCATACTGATGAATGTTTCCCCTAAAACCCTATAGAGCGTAACCTCTACATGCTAGGAAGCCTCCTTATCAGAGTGAATCACCACATGTATAGCCACCTAAACAGAAGCCCTTACTACAAATCGTGTTTAGCAAAGAGAGCAAAGAGAGCAAAGTATCTTAACATCTATGTGTCTTGAGGACTTGGAACTTGGTGTGCCTAAGAAGTGAGTGCACTATAAGGGGGAACCTGTGCCACCAAGTTTCTGGAGCTATCCAATTTGAATAAGTATAGTTGGAGAAATCCAAGTGGGAACCTAACAGATATATTCGTGGCCAACCTATGTTGTAAATGTTTGAGAATGGACTGAGCATGAGTGTCTTCTATCTTGCTTCTCTTGTCAATTAATCAAAAAACTGCCAAAAACACAACTTTTTCCACAGAAAGTTACTTTTGGACCATGTCAAGTCGCAGTTGAACTATAGTAAGTCACCTTTGAGAAAACTTGAATTATCTTTGATCAATATCTTTTTAACCTATCCTATCACAAAAAGTCACCTTTGAACCATGTCGATTCGCAATTGAACCATAGTGAATCACCTTTGAACAATAGTGGGTTGCCTTTGGTCAATGTCCTATTACTTCAAACTATCACATAGAAAATTGCTTTTGAGCTATCATAAATCACCTTTGAGCATCAGTGAATCACCTCTGGTAATTTGCAGTCTGTTATCTAGTTTGTTATCTTTTCCATCAATCTGAGCATCAAATCTAAGTATCTGCAATCAATCTATTAGCTTGGTCAGCTGTTCTTCAGCAATCATATCATCCAAGATCATCATTTAAACCATTTGGCTTATTCATCATCTCTAAGGTTCTCAATCCCTAAATCATCCTATCAATCTGTCAATCCATCAGCTGATCAAACCCAATCTCTTTAATCTAACTAAAGCCAATATCAATCAATCAAACATCTTTCAATCAAATCATCTCGATCCAATGTCGGTGACTAGAAATCAATACAAGAAAGCCATGGAATCCAATCTTAGAGAATTTGAGTCCACTCCTCTCAAAGATGCCTCTCAATTTACAACAAGAATGGACCCTCATGTGTTTCTATCTAAAGGTTATACACTTGTCTCATCTTCATCAAACCAGGTACAACAACATCATTTTGAGCCCTCATATTCTGTGTTGATGCCACAATCCCTATATGACCACAATGATTTATCAGATGATCAAGAGGATCTTCAAGATCCCAAAGCCTTGTGACATGCCAATAAAATCATAAAAGCCAACCAAGAACAAATTATCCTACAATTAATCCAAGCTGGAGTCAAACTACCAAGTGACTTTGATATGTCCACAATTTGTAAAGAAGAACCTACTAGTGTTGCTATTGAAAACCATGTGGCTATTGACAGTATGTCCACTAAGTCCACCATACCTTCGACACCATCTATGCCTAACCAAAACACTCATACACCTCAAACATTAGCTACACCCATGAGACCAAATCAACTTAATGTCACTACATCTATAGAACCTTTACTCATACTATCTTATGTTCTTAATCCAGGGATCTCTAGCCTGAATGTGCCTCCTTTTCATGTGTTGGATTCCATTCTCTCTGCCTCCATGAATACCATACCCACACAAGTTACCCAAGCATTTCTAATTTCCAATCCTACTGTGTCACATGTTGGCTCATCATCCACTCAATAAATTCAAACATCCCATATTGCATCCAATCATGCCATAACTCTCATTGATAAACCTACGGAATCAAATACTCATTCCAACACATCATACATTGATCAACTTCTCCCTCTTGGATCACAACCCTCTAACACTCAGATGTCTCATGTGACTCCACCAACCGTCTCCCAACCTCCATTAATTTCTACTCAAACCATATCCTATACCATTCCTCTGTATGGCTCACATGCAACACAGACACATAATATCAATCCTTCACCAGGATCATATGTACCTCTGCCACTCGATACCCAACCTTAGAAAACTTTCAACCTAGGGTAGCACATTATTAGCCAAGTTCAAGTCACACCTATTTCACCATATGATCTGTCACAGCAACATGCTTCTAGTCAACATTTTATATATCAAATCCCATCGCCTAGTCATCAAAATCTCGTACAATAGCAACAAGGACCTACATCTAATATGTTACACAAGTGGTCAACCTTTCACTCCCCATGACCAAACAAAGAGAAACCAACTACGAAGACAAATTTACTCCCTTGGGAGAACCAATTGAGGTCATTCTTAGAAAACTAGTGCAATCAGGAAATATTGCCTTGCCTGAAGCCAAACCAAACAATGAGCCACAATTTAAACCCAATTGGTACAAGGATGATGAATACTATGAGTAGCATAGGGTCAAGGGGCATAGCACCTCTATCTATATGAAATTGAAACACATAATTCAAAACCACATTGACAAGGGCTTATTAGGGTCACATCAATGCAACTGATGAACAATTATGACCTTGATGCCTATAAAAATCCCCTCCCTTCACATGATAAAGCAAGTGCTTCCAACACGGGAAAGAATGTCAACTACACCTATGAGTCTACTATGTGTTTTATTGAGAAATAACGAATCACCACCATCACTATTCGAGGGAAACTTCTTGATTGCGTTGTCACTACCCATTGAAATTGTTTCACTATTCAAGGAGCTCCACCATCTGCCACTCGTGGAACCCACCTTCGATCATTTGACTAGATTCTAAGTACAACGTTATTAAACACCTTGGCAAAACCCCTGCTCACATATCCATACTTGAGCTATTGCAGATATCTCCCGCACACAGAGCTATTCTAGATAAACCCTTAAGAGAATCATTTGTACCAAATGATATCGATACTACACAGTTCCAAGCTATGATGACAAGCATCTCATCCCCCCATCATTTAACTTTTTCTAATCAAGATCTCGTATCCTCTGACCCATCTCATCATGATGCCCTCAATATAGAGGTATTCATTGACTAACATTTTATTAAGTAGGTACTAGTGGACGGTAGAGTTGGTCTCAATAGTTGTTCTCTAAAGTTAATGAAGCAATTAAGCTACTTTGAGGACCATATTGATATGACCAAAAGAATAACCATCAAGGCCTATGATGATGGAGAGTGGGATTTAGAAGGTATTATTACTCTGCCTATAAGGGTTGGTCCTATTACCACTGAACAAAATGGCATGTCCTAGATGTTGATCTTCCCTACACCATTATCCTTGGTTGTCCTTGGATCCATTCCTTAAAAGCAGTACTATCCATGTATCACCAATGTCTAAAGTTCCCATATGAGGGTGTGGAAATTACCATCTCCACCAATCCCAAACCCTTTGAATACTACCATGCATTCCAAGCCAGTTATCAAAACCCTAACCATGTCCCTATCAATGCTGAAGCCTATCCATCCACTTCATATGATGATCCAGATGATCTTAACAAGCACTCCACCAATAAATCCACCCCTAACATCCAAATCAAATATGAAGAAAAAGGACTTGCTGAGTATAGCCTAAAAGAATCTTGTTGTGTGGGCGCCATGCCCTTGTCACCCAAATCATATGGTAAGCTAGTTGTTTCAAAAGCTTCTTCCTCCAAAGCAACTGTCACCATGTCTCCAATAGTATTTGTGCAATCAAGATTACTCGATGACGAGGATGTCTCTGATGACATTTCTTCATGGACTTTCTACGATGAAAATGATCAAGTATCCTTAGAAGTAGAGCAATATAATAATGGGTTCAGAATCATCAAAAATATGGGCTACAAAGCAAAAGGGGGACTACGTCTACAGGAAGAAGGCCTCTTAGAGCTAATCATTGTGTCAAAGAAGTATAATCGATAGGGTCTAGGGTACCGGAAGTAGGGTCCGCCTTCCTCAGATATCTAGTTCATCCTTGACGAAGTCACTGAGGCCTTTCCCATAGAAAGGGCCCCTAATCTAGATACCATCAAAGACTTTGCCTTTCATATCACTAAGCTCTTCTAAGAAACCTCTATTTTCATGATATCCTCTACTTCCCACAACCTTCTGCTTATCTATCCCAACCTAATTGACTAGGAACAATAGGGGGCACCTCCCCTCAATACATTTAAAAATGACAAGGCTATTGCTAAATTCATGGGAACAAGGAAAGGCTTCCCTCTTGGAGACCATAATTAGGATTTGCAATGGATCTTCCATTGTTGGCATACTTTGGTGGAAGTGTCGGATCTTCTATTCGCAAAAGTGAAATTAAGAAAATAAAAAATGAAAGGTCATTAGGTGGAAACCACAAGGCACCTCTTGACAAAGAAAAAGTAAAAATAAAGGATGTATCCAAGGGTGAAAACCTCTCTGAGGCACCCAAGGATGGAGGATCCAACCTTCCTGTAACTTCTACATATCAAGAAAGATCACCCTTATTGATTGAGAAATCTCAAGAAATCAATTTAGGCACTGCACAAGCTCCTAAAATCACATTCCTAGAAGCTTCTTTATCAGATATAGGAAAAGTTAGCTTTACTAAATTCTTCATAAAAAGAGATATCGACTTTCCCTACACCTATTCAAATATGCTGGGCTTATACCCCTCCTTGGTAGTACATCATTTGGCTATCTCTCCGAATGCCAAACCATTTCGACAAAAGATAAGAAAAATGCATCCACAAATAGCATTGTTAGTCAAAGCAGAATTCCAAAAACTTCTGGATGTAGGGTTTATTAAGACCATTGATTATCCTGAGTGGGTATGTAATCTAGTGCCCATTGCCAAACCTGATAGAAGAGTTTGTTGCCAAACATTGACACAATTGTAGACCTCACTGCAGGACATGAGATCCTTTCATTAATGGACGGATTCTCTGGCTACAATTAGATCAGGATCGCAAAGGAAGATCAGTATAAAACTTCATTCATCTACCCATGGGGAACATATTGTTGGGTCATCATGCCTTTTAAACTTTAAAACACCAGAGTAACTTATCAAGGGGCTATGACTCTTATTTTTCATGATCTTTTCTGCAAAATAATGGAAGAGTATGTCGATGACATCTTGGAAAAGTCCAAAACAAGAGAAGACCATCTCCAAGTCTTAGAAAAAATCTTCGACAGGATTGAGAAGTACAAAGTCAGATTGAATCCCAAATAGTGTGTCTTCGGTGTAACTTATTAGAAGCTGCTAGGATACATAGTCTCCAGAAGAGGCACTAAAGTGGATCCTAATAAAGTGAAAGCCATAGTCAACATGCCTCCTCCATCTAATTTGAAACAACTGTGTGGTCTCCAAGATCGGTTACAATCCATTTGTCGATTCATAGTGCAGCTAGCAGACAAATGCCATCCTTTTCAACATTTGCTTGGGAAGGGGGAAACCTGTAAGTGGGATGACAAATGTCAACAAGCCTTTGTTCAAATAAAATAATATCTTCCAACTACTCCTATGCTTGTACCTCCTATTTGAGATCGACCTTTACTTCTATATACTTCATCAAGCACTTGGTGCTCTCCTAGCTCAAGATGATGATACGGGAAAAGAATAAACCATTTACTATATCAGCAAGAATCTTGTAGGTTATAAGCTCAACTACACAATAGTGGAAAAAGCATGTTTGGCAGTGGTGTTTTCTTCTCAAAAGTTGTGACACTACATGTTGAATCAGACAACAAAGCTCATCTCCAAATTTGATCCATTGAAATATCTTCTTGCTAAAGTAGTCCTCACTGATAGGGTAACAAAATGGGTGATGATCCTTACTAAATTTGATATTGAATATGTCAACCGCAAAGCTATTAAAGGACAAGTCATTGCAGATCAACTTGCTGAAACTCCAATGACTGGCATCCATCCTTTTGATCTTGAGATTCCTGATGAAGAACTTTTCAATGTGACTCCTTCTGAAACCTGGCAACTATACTTTGCTAGCTCTTACACACAACATGGATCTGGGATGGGTATCCTATTCATCACCCCCTAGGGTGATTGTATTCCAAAGTCCTACCATATTGCCTTTCCTTGCATAAATAACATAGCATAATATAAGGCTCTGATCATTGGGTTGCACATGGTTGTCCAATGGGACATCAAAAAGTTACAAGTATTCAGAGACTCGCTATTTTTAATTAATCAAGTTCAAGAAGAGTACCGAACAAAAGATAAAAATCTTCTTCCATAGAAACTGATGGTTGATGACTTTAAGAAATACTTCTCTCAAATCACATTTGAGAAAATTGCAAGAATCAACAACAAAGCAGCCAACGCCATGGCAACCATTGGTTCTCTCCTAGACATGCTTACTAACGCACAATAGTATGAATTCTTAGTGGAACAACTTTTAATTCTAACATTTGAAGTACCTCAATCAGAACTCATCTATGAGTTTCATTACCCCACATCTCCTTGGTATGAAGATATCTATGAATACCTTGTTAATGGTACATTCCCTTTCCAATTTTCTAACTCCCAACATAAAACTTTCATCCTCCGCACCTCTCGCTACACTACCTTTAGAAAAACCCTTTACTGCAAGAGTCTCGATGGTATCTTACTTAAGTGTCTCAACTCAGAAGAGGCCAACATGACATGAGGATGTCTCTGGATCGCATTCTGTCGGACCTAATCTTGTCAAGAAGCTTCTTAAAGCTAGCTATTATTTGCCTGCTATGGAGCGGGACATTCAACAATTCTCACAAAGATGCATGTAATATCAGATACATGGAGACTTGATACACACCCTAGCACATGAACTACAATTTCTCATAGCTCTTTGGCCATTTTCACAATGGGGACTCGACTTCATAGGAAAAATCCACCCATACTCTTCAAAGGGCCATAAGTTCATAATCACTGCTATAGAGTATTTCACCAAATGGGTGGAAGCAATCCCGATGACATACATCACTAGGAAGCATATCTCCAACTTTATATTGCATTATATCATTTGTCAATATGGTATCCCTCAGACCATTGTAACTGATAATGGGCATCCCTTCAAAAATTAGGAAGTCCGTGATTTGTGTCAAAAGTTTCATATCCAACATAGATTTTCCACGCCCTATTATTCTCAAAGCAACAACCAAGCCGAGGCATCTAATAAGACCATCATAAAAATCCTCAAGAAAAAGGTCAATGATGCTAGTCACGATTGGCACCTTTAATTGAATCCTGCCTTATTTCACCCTTTTCATAAACCATCCATCCATCCATAATCAGCCTACTTGTATCATGGATTGGAACTTGTCAAAGTGGACATATCATTTGCATATATCACCTAGCTTCAACTGAGTCATTCCTCGCCATCATATCCCATGAGAAACTTTCCATCTGCCTATCTGCAATAAATTCTTCCCACACTGGGGGCACTTGCTTGTGCTTCGATGTCAGATGGACACTTTAAGGCATCATGGTCAATCATGTAAAAAGTCCTAAAAAAATTGATAATTAGAAATATTCCTGAAAAAATCCATAAAAGTTAGATAAAGTCCTAAAAAAATACCAAAAAAATTATAAAATGTCCTTAAAAAACTAAATATATATACAAAAACATCAAATAGCCAACAAAAAATCCAAGCAATAAAATCAAACCATCAAATCACTTCTTCTAATCAATCACATTCATTCATATCAATCTGATCCAATCCAATCATCACTGCATCAAATCACATCAATCTTGTTCATCAATAATCAATGACCTCCATCTTTCATCCTCCATAGAACAAGAACTACATATCATCTTCATCGTAAAATGCCTTGATCCCATTGATATAGTGTATGTACATAGTTTGGTGTATGAAGGAAATATCCAGATTCAGGCACAAGACGATACGACTCCTTTTTCTTCCATCTTTACTCTACTCATCTTTTCTCACCATTCATCTCATCTTCTTATATCATTCATCTCTCACATCATCAATAAAAACCTAGAACTACATATTCATCATGTCTCATCGTCATCGTGTGGTGCATTGATCCCGTGGATACGGGTATGTAGGCAATCTAGAATAAGAAGGAAGTATCTAGTACGCAAGCACCAATGATTCATTCTTCCATCCCCCTCTCATCTTCTCTATCTTCCACCTTCTTCTCTTTGAATAACTCAAGCAAAAAGAAATTGTGCATCTTTCGATAGCTCGAGTTCTTGTTCAAATCAAAGGTAAACAAAGTAATTTGTCCACGTCTTAAGCCAATATTTTCTATGTCAATCTAACAACACATTTAACCTTCAAACATTATGTATCTTTCCTAACAACAAGGCCAACACTTACATCAATCACGGAGCAAACACGGGAAATAATGCATAAGCCAGTGTCATAACATAGAGGTACTCATCCAAGTCATAGGTTGGGTACTACTCAGGCCTACTAAGGTGCTAGATACTAGAGTGTAAATCAGATGGAGTGTCATCATGTGTGCTTGAAGGATGGTACCACACAGAACCAACTACACCTCTCATACAGACAAGGAGACTCAATCATGCCCGAATCAATGCCCCGTAGATGGATACTCGACACCCCGTAGATGGATTACTCGACGCCCCGCAGATGGATAGGCCTTCTCATTGCATCCTTACCCTTTACAAGCGCTCAAGGCAATGCACGAGGACAAATTATCTTATTAGTGTTTTTACCCCAATGTTTTTATCTAGTTATCACTTATTACTATAACTCTACTACTAGTTCCCCTGACAGACACTTGCAGGCCCTATGCTCATAGAGAGCCACTCCAAACGACCACTCTGATGCCTTTAGATCAGTTGTGTAATAACTCTAGTGACCCTAATTTGGTCATGATTCACAAACGAGTGCATGGACATAAGAAAAAGCATGGAAAATGGTATTGCAAGGCTACTCATAGCCTAAAATTACATATTGTCAACCATATTTAACATAACAAAATAAAATGTTAAAAAGACTTACAAAATGGAAATCTTAATTTTCCCTTGTACATTATTTCCCTTAGATCCCTGTATGCGGGCAAATTTTCCTAATGGAAATTGTGTGAATAAAATTTCAATGCACAAACACAGATCGCTACAACTACAGTATTTTAGTGCCATAATATTCTTAACTCAAGTGACAGTTTCCACAAGGCTGGTGATTCAGCAGAAAATGACCATAATAATCAAAATAGAGGCCGCTAAGTTTTTGTTTAAGAAGAGTTGCAATGATAATCTCATGAGAGAGTCAATGTATAACATAAGGGTTCCATGAGACTGAGATCTCTTCAATCTCTAATATACATCCCAATTTTTATTTTTGTATGTCTACACTTATTATATTTACTATAACAAAATTGACCCTCTCCTATTTTTATCTTTTTACCAACAATTATAAATCCGAGACCCCTGTTTTTCTCTTTTTACCAACAATTATAACTCACAGACCATATGACCTTTCTTTGAAAACCAATTTATCAACAAATAAGGACATCATTTTGGGTATGTTGGTCACACTCCCCTCTCTCTCTCACTTCCAAACTTGCAATTTGATGTGTTTGCCTAGTAATGTCGTCCCTGTTTTCTGTCCTCCCAAAATCGTGGTTTCTGCAAAAAAGCTAGTCCTTTTCTTTAAGTGATCCCCTCCTCCTTAATACCTATCTCTTCTTTTCATCTACGCAGAAGATATTTCTTCCAACATTGACTTTCTCTACTCCCATACCTACGTTGCCCTCATAGAGATTTCGCTGCATTTATTGTTTTCCAGCCTCCCCAAAAAGCCATCGCATATGGCATGGGAACAAAATTGAAATGAAATATCATAAAAAAATCTGACTTTCATAAAGCCCCCACATCCCACCAAAATGGGCGACCCCTAGGAAAAGTGTGTAACATCAAATGGTTGTGTTTGCACGAATAGGTTGCCGCTAGCAAAAAGGTGAAAGACTCCTTATTAACTTCAATCTCCCAAATAAGATTTAATTACGACAATAAGAGCTCACAAAATGAAGAATAAAATCATTTAAAATGACATACAAGAGAGGCATAAAGATGCCGATGAAACCACATCAACACCGACAACCAAAATATATAGTTACATAAGACTAGATGGTAATCCAGACATTACCGTATGGTAATCCGGACGTTACCATTAGGTAACCGAATGACAAGATAACACAAAGGAATACAACACTGACAGGGTACGGTGGGCTAGGGTATATGCCTATGACACCATTGGGGACATATAGCCGAAGCAATATAAATCATGTAAGTATGAAATCCAGCATAAACAATAATCATGTCAATAGCATAATAGTATAGAGATTGCACATCACTGGTGCCAATACAAAATAATGACAGGACGAATAATCCAATACAAAATACATAGTTATCTGAATCCATCAAACATAAGCAGAAGCAAAATGCTAACACAATAATTATGTCAATAGCATAATAGTATAGAGATTGCACATCACTGGTGCCAATAGAAAATAATGACAAGACGAATAATCCAATTACATAGTTATCAGAATCCATCAAACACAAGCAGAAGCAAAGTGCTAACACGGGGTTGTTACACAGACAAATAAATGATTTTAAAATAAAATAAAACAAATGCTATAACTAAAGTACTAAGAATGATTAAATATACATTAAATATATAATTAGCAATGGCATGTGAAAGGGTTATTAAAATCTATAGAATACTCCAATACAAATAATAATAATAATAATAAAATAAAATAAAACAAAATTCTTTTAGAAAGGAAGGCTTAAATCAATCAACTACTTAGGTAAGCAAAATTTTTATTAGTGGTAGTTTGAAATTTAATTAACATATTAATTGTTTTAATTTTTTTATTGTTATAACTATATTAAAATTCATATAAATATTTGGCTAAATTTTAGTAATAGGTTATAAGATATCATTGTTATAAATGTATTTTGTAAAGAAAATAACTTAATCTCCTAAAAATAGATCATTTACACATTATCATTTACCTATTTATTGTACACATCCACAAAAATATACTATGATTTTGAAAATTATACCTCTATATATGTGCAACCTAGTATAGGCATCTCTACAATTCTCTTCCAGAACCCTCTATGCTTCCCATCCCTCTCATCGACATTTGCACTAGTCCTCTGCTGTAGGTCGTTCCGCACTTGCCCCAATGACTACCGAACTACCCGTCGTTAATACTACTACTCGGCTGCTCCTCAAACTTATTGTAACGTGGCATTATTGTACATATCCCCAAAAATGTACTACGATTTTAAAGATTATACCTCTATATATATAACCTTGTATAGGCATCTCTTCTATTATAAAAAATTGTATAGCTCCGATCTATCCTTATTGGAGTCTGACTGCTTTCAAGAGATGAAGAGAAATATGCAACCTTGTATATGTATTTCTTCTGTTATAAAAGAAAGTGTAGCTCCTATCTATCTTTAAAGAGGACATTGGAATCGGATTGCTTTGAAGAGATGAAGAGAAAAGGTTAAATATATACAATTAGCTTAGATCTGATAGAGATTGGAACTGAATGTTTTTATCTGAAGAGTTCCAGTTAAACATTATTATTTTGATTGCTTTGAAGAGATGAAGTGAAAAGGTTAAATATATGCAATTAGCTTAGATCTGATAGGTATTAGAACTGAATGTTTTTGTCTGAAGAGTTCCAGTTAAACATTATTATTTTGATTTTTTAAGTATGGTTTCAATGGTGTGATTGGATTCTTTTATATGTAGTATTCCATTTGATTTAGTTTTAGATCTTTGAGAAATATCTGATTTGTATAATTCCATCAATTTTCTTGGATCTAAACCTAATGATTTTATTTTGCTACTTTATTGAATCTTTTGTTTTTATGTCAAAACTACAATTCTTTTTTTATTCATTACTAATTTTTCTTGTATTTTATTCTTCCTTTTTCATTTCTGCACATACTAATACATTATGCTTTCCTATTTTCACATACTAATATTAAATCATTGCTATTAGGGCATTGCATTATCTCATATATATTTTTTATTTATTATGGTCTTAATTTTCTTTATTAGATATTTCAAATATCATTTATATTTTTATTATTATTTCTATTTCCAGATATTTATAAGGGATTAGGCCAGATTTCAGATGTTAATGTCAACATGTTTTACAGTTAAAGATTGACCCATTTCACATATTGATGCATATGTACTTTAGAGTTTGCCTAATTTCATATATTGAAGATAATATTTATATTTTGCCTTAAAAATTTATTGCAATAGATGGTAATCAGTAAATAGTAATACTAATTTTTTAGATTTGAGTAACTGTTCAATAGAATTTCTATAGCACCTTATAGTAGTTAGTATTTTAGTATTTTTGTTGGAGGGTTTTGAAACTTCTTTGGTTAAGAGTTAAGGACTAAGGGGTATTCACTCTGCCAAAGTCGCCTAGGGCATGATCCTGACATCATCCCTTATGATGTGAAGGCCCTGCCAAGAACCCGTTGACATTTCTACCCCTTTGAAACATGACTCCAAGGTTGAGACTCTTCTATTTTTCTTTCTTTCTTAGAACCACCAAATTTTAAAACCCTATACATTTACACATAAAAAAAATTCTACATTTCTCACATCATGAGGCCTAAGCTCTGCTTTAGAGACAAAAAATAATACTAATAATTCAATTATAACACACTATTCACATACTCTTGTATTCTGATTTTGTTTTCTTTACTTTATAATGAAATAATGATAATAGTGATGGAAATGTAAGATTTAATCTCAGTATTATACTAAGAATCTGTATATACTGATATTATGGAGTTCTGATGTTAAATTCGTATCTGTGCACTCCATTTGCAGAATACTACGGGAAGAGCTTGATGGATCCCACAAACATGCCCCCTATTTGTTCGGGCCGGAAAAATTCAGACTACCGATGAATTTTGAAGTGTGTTAATTCATATATTTTCTTTCGCGTTCATATATATAATAAAGGTCTAGTTTTAAGTAACATTATGTGGGACTCAATGCAGGAATAGATGGACAGAGAGATATGAAGTCCAATTTTGAGACAAAACTGGAGAGACTCAGAAATGCAAGGGTAAATTAGGTTAGTTTTATGAATTTATTCTGTAATTTTATGAATTGAACATCTTTCTTTTTACAGGCCAAAATGGGCTCTAGTACCCATCAAAATCCGGTATGTTCAGAAAGTTGTTTTTTTAGGTTCAATGCTTTGAAACAAAGTCTCTGAGATTTCTTTATGGTCTTCTTTTAAGGATGTCTAAGAATTTCATAACCAAGTGTTATGTATAGAAACAAGGTCTCAAATATATTATTTTTTATTGTCTTTATTTAAGGTTTGAAAGTTTTTTTTTTTAAAAGTAGCTATTGAACAAATAGGTTTATTTTTGTTTGGATACTAATTAGAGTAATTAACTGCCTTATTGTGATCCCTGAAATTTGGATAATAATTGGATCCTACAGTATATCTCGGTAAGCAGATACTTCTATTGGTTTGTTATACATGTATTAAGTGATTGGAATTTATAGTAGTTGAACCATTTATTGATGTAATGCAGGCAGCTTTGATAATGAAGAGAAAGCGTATTGAAAAAAACAGAGTATTGGAAATGAAACAGAGTGCAGCAAAATATAAAGAAAAAACTTAAATCAAGTATTGAGCAGCAACTTGCACAGAAAATAGATAATATTGATTAATTACAATGGCAGCCTTGCTGCTATATTTATTACATTCATGGAAATTTCTAGAAAATCTTAGAATGGCTAAGAGAAGTGTCGAAAGGGAAAAATCTAGATGTTTCTATTTGGAGGTGGAAGTTTCCATATTCTGGAAGTTTCCATATTCTGGAACTTTCCATAAAGAAATAAACATTATCTCCAACACCTCCCCATAATGTTTATTTGGAGAAGATAATTACAAAAGATTATTATATAGCAACTTCCTTGAGATTTAACAAGTCTCTAAATTTGATAAATTTCACTTCAGGTAGTGCTTTCATAAATATGTCAGCAATTTGATTTTCTGTTCCACAAAATTTTAACTCCACCACTTGATCTTCTATCAGATCACGAACAAAATGATGATGCACTTCTATATGCTTTGATCTAGCATGATAAATTGGATTTTTTGCTAGCTTGATAGTACTTTGATTATCACAGAATATAGTAGTTGGACAAACTTGTGGATGTTGTGTTTCTTCAAGTAGTCTTCTAAGCCATAATGCTTCTTGAGATGCCTTTGATGAGCCAACATATTCAGCTTCTGTAGATGATAGTGATACTGTTGCTTGTTTCTTGCTGCTCCAAGAAATTGGTCCTGACCCAAGATGAAACATGAACCCTGAAGTTGATTTTCTATCATCAATATCACCTGCATAATCAGAATCTGTATATCCAACTAATGTTGGCTCTCCTCCATATTGGTACTCAATTCCAAGGTGATAAGTGCCTTTAATATATTTTAATATTCTCTTAGCAGCTTTCCAATGCTCAATGTGTGGATCTGACATGTACCTGGATACAATACCAACTGCATATGCAATGTCTGGTCTAGTTATGGTGAGATACAAAAGACTCCCAACTAATTGTCTATATAATTTTCCATCCACCTTCTTTTGAGTAGAATTAGCACTCAACTTTAAGCCTACTTCACATGGTGTATTAGATGCTTTACAGTCAGTCATATTAAACTTTTTCAATACATCAAGAGCATATTTAGTTTGAGACAACATGATTCTTCCTTCTTCTTGCCATACTTGCATACCCAGAAAATAGTGCATCAACCCTAAATTAGTTATTTCAAAAGCTTGTTTGAGTTGATCCTTAATTATTTCAATATTATGTGTGTGATCCCCTGTAATAATCAAGTCATCCACATACAATACAATAATAACAACTTTACCATCACTATGTTTTACATACACATCTGGATCAGCTTTACTTCTTTTAAATCCTGCATTTATAAAGTACTCATTTATTTTGGAGTACCATGCCCTTGGTGCTTGCTTAAGACCATATAATAATTTTTTTAATCTACACACTAGATGTTCTTCACCACTTTTAACAAATCCAGGTGGTTGTTGCATGTAAATTTTTTCTTGAAGATCACCATGTAGAAAGGCACTTTTTACATCCATTTGATAAATTTTCCAACCAAATTTTGCAGCTAGAGCAACTATTGTACGAATTGAACTCATTTTATCAACTGGAGCAAAGGTTTCAGTATAATCAATACCTTCTGTTTGTGAGAAGCCTTTAGCCACAAGTCTTGCTTTATATTTTTCAATAGCTCCATCTGATGTGAACTTTACTTTGTAGGTCCACTTGCAGCCAACCACACTTTTACCTTTTGGAAGAGTTGTCAATTCCCAAGTTCCATTTTTTATCAGAGAATTGTATTCATCTTGCATTGCTTCTTCCCATTCTTCTTTGCCTTTTGCTTCCTCATATGTACTTGGAGTGTCAACCTGCATCACCTTAGTCATAAGAGCATAGTTAGCAAACATATTTCTAGGGCCTTCTTGGTATATTTCTTGAATGCTTCTAGTCTTCTGTGTGTCTTCATCATCACTTTCACTTGATGCTTCAATTTGTGTTCCTTCTCCTCCTGCAGAAGATTGCACACCTTGATTTTGAGCATTAATATAAGTAGACTTATCTTCTTCAATCAATATTGGAAAGTAAGATAATGTAGGAGAATGTTCACTTTCAATATCTTCATCAAACCATACATTCCTTTTGATATAAATTTCATTTGTTTTAGGATTATATAACCTATATCCTTTTGATTCCTCACTATACCCAACCATTATGCACTTCTCACTCTTTCTTTCTAACTTGCTCCTTTTTTCATCAGGGATGTGGGCATATGCATTACATCCAAAGACTCTAAAATGAGATACTGTAGGCTTCCTACCACTCCATGCCTCTTCTGGTGTTATATTCAAAACTGCCTTAGTAGGTGTTCTATTCAAAATATAAACCGCAGTACAAATTGCTTTAGCCCAGAATTTAACTTCTATATTTCTAGAGTGAAGCATGCATCTAGCCATTTCTATTATAGTTCTATTCTTCCTTTCTACAACTCTGTTTTGTTGAGGTGAGTAGGAGACTGTTGATTCCTTCTTTATACCATGTTGTTTACAAAAATCTAAAAAAACTTTGTTCATATATTCCATACCTCTATCTGTTCTTATTATCTTTAGAGATCTTCCACTTTGATTTTCAGCCAATGCCTTAAACTCTTTAAACTTATCAAATACTTCATCCTTCTTTTTTAAAAAATAAACCCAAATTCTTCTAGTATAGTCATCAATAAAGGTGAGGGCATACCTTGATCCTGCAAGAGATGGTGTTCTGAAGGGACCCATTACATCACTATGAACCAAATGTAAAGGAGTCTTTGCTCTCCATGATTTACCTTGTGGGAAACTTTCCACATGTTGCTTTCCCATAGCACATCCTTCACACACCTTGTGACTTGATGAGATTTTTGGAAGCCCATGCACCATATATATTTTCTCCATAAGCTTGAGGCTTTGATAATTGACATGTCCCATATGCTCATGCCATAACCTGCTCATATCATTATATCTGGCAATAGCACACATATTCTCATTTCCACATTTAGAAGTAAATTCTTGAAACCTATATAATCCATTCTCCATTTTACCAATTGCAGTCACTTTGTAGTTATTACTCACATCCTTGATCAAACATTTGTCATTGTAGAATTCTATTTTATACCCCTGATTTGCAATTTGAGATACAGAAAGAAGATTTATCTTCAATTCTGGAACTAACTTCACATTTTTTAACACACCATTATCTACTTTAACATTTTCAGTTCCTTTAACTTCCAAAGCACTATTATTCCCCAAATATATTTTCTCTGGATTGTTATCATTTCTTAGTGATGCAAATTGTTCTTTATTATAACACATATGCTGTGTGGCCCCAGAATCAATAACCCAGTCATCTTTATAAGAATCATTTGCTTTAAGTGCAATACAGAGAGCATTACTTTTAGAATCAAATTTTTTTGTAAACTTATTTGTCTTCCTTTCTGTATCTTTGATCCTCTTATAGCATTCATTTGCTTTATGACCCAACTTACCACAGTAATTACATTTCCATTTGCTTCTATTATAATCCTTGGCTGGAGTATACCTATTGTCATACTTCCAATTTTTCTCTCTTGAATGATTTTCTTGTGTACTTCTGTAATTTTGTTTCCCTCTTATTATGAAGGCTTCATCATTAAATGACTCCCTTTCTTTGATTTGACGTTTTTCTTCTTGCACTAATTTAGCACATAACTCTTCATATTTTATGCTCTTTAATTTATCAGCAGTATCTAGCCCTCTTATGAATGACTGATAAGATCCTGGGAGACTTTGTAAAACTATTTGCACAAAATCTTTTTCACCTATATCCTTTCCAAGAGAAGCAAGTTCATTTCTCTTTTCCTTTAATTTACTTAGATGAGGGACTAACTCTTGTGAATTTGATAATTTCATGTTGTATAGTTCTGCAGTGAGGGTTAGAATCCATACATCACCTGAATTTTCATATGTAGTTTTCAAAATATCCCACACTTTAACTCCACTTCTTTCATTGCGAACTTCTGGAAAAACTTCTTCTGAAAGTGTAAGCTTGATCAGTGCTGCTGCCCTCTTATCTCTTTTATCCCAATCTTCTTGATCTTTTCCACTATTTGCTGGTCTTTTTTCACTACCATTAACAATTTCAAAACAATTTTGAAGCGTTAGAAAAATCTCCATACGAGACACCCAATCATAATAATTTTTGCCATTTAATTTAATTGTAGGTAAAGGAATACCAATTGAATCCATTGTATCAAATTCCCTCTTTTTAAGATGAGAATTAAAATCAGAAATCTCTCACCAATTTCTACTGATTTGATTCTTCTCTTTGCTGCAATATTTTTGTTTCTTCACCACAAACAATGGTGATCAACCTCCAATTACACAACCTGCATAATGCACAGCCAACACTACAAAAACCACAGATTACAGCCCCAAGATTTGAGAGGGCTCTGATACCATATTGAAAAAAACAGAGTATTGGAAATGAAACAGAGTGCAGCAAAATATAAAGAAAAAACTTAAATCAAGTATTGAGCAGCAACTTGCACAGAAAATAGATAATATTGATTAATTACAATGGCAGCCTTGCTGCTATATTTATTACATTCATAGAAATTTCTAGAAAATCTTAGAATGGCTAAGAGAAGTGTCGAAAGGGAAAAATCTAGATGTTTCTATTTGGAGGTGGAAGTTTCCATATTCTGAAAGTTTCCATATTCTGGAACTTTCCATAAAGAAATAAACATTATCTCCAACAAAGTGGCCAGAGCTTATGATCTGGCAGCTCTCAAGTATTGGGGTCCATCAACTGCAACAAACATTCCGGTATAACTTTATATAGAGTTTCATAGCTATTCTAGAACTCGTTGTGTGTCTATCTTAGAAATGTTTGTTTTACAAATGCTTTTGGCGATCATTCTATTTTCTGAGATTCTACTTCCTCTCTCATAAAATGCTTAGTTTGCTGTTGTATAACATTTAGTTTTCCCCATATCAAATGCAGGTTAAAAACTATGAGAGAGAGTTCGAAGACATGAAAAAATGGTCAAGGCAAGAATATCTTCTTTTTATAAGGAGGTATTTGGGTTTCCTACCATATATACATCCATAGAGGTTACGCATATATGCATGGGGCTGTGTAGGTGGATAATGGTTTCAGTATCATAATTGTTTGTATTTTTTGGGGGAAGTAGGGGGTTCTGTTTATCATTCAATTTTGAATCAAAATTTATAATAGATCACAAACAAGGTATATCTTGACCTATGCCAGTATTTAATTCTTATTTAAAATTTATTGAATTTATAATTAGACACTCGTCTTAATTTTGCGGGGATAGTACTAGCTTTTCTAGTGAATCAGTCTACCGAGGAGTGACAAGGTTTTGATTTAATTTACTTAAATGAACTTATAGTCTTATCTTAAACATTAGTATGTAAAGGTGAAATTAATTTTTGTTTCACTGAGATAAGTTGATGGATAGAATAGCTAGCATTGAAATAAACGAGGAATTTGGAGCCCTATATTTAGGAGTTTTTATTAGGAGTTTTTATTTATAGTTGCTGCGCTCATGCATTGTAAGGAAGAAAAAAAAGCAATTATATTTTTTAATGCCAAACTGCTGTTGTGTATCACTGAATTTTTTTGTAGATCCTCTTCTGTTGTCTTTAGAACCCTTGTAATCTCTATAAAGAGATGTCTTGCAACTATTGTCTAATCAGTAAAGTCAGAAGTAATATACAGCCAGTCCTACAGTCAATACAAAAACTGTAAATTTTCTGCCTATGTTACAGTTCTGGTGTGGCGTTTAATTTTTTGTTGGCTGTTTACTTATGCTGTGTAATATTCATATTCAATACTATATGTTGTAAGTGGTATTTTTTCTGCTTATATACTTGTTTACACTTGGAGAGTGCTGTTTTAAAATCTTAAAACTTGACAGGAACAATAAATATGGAAGGTGGCAAGCTAGGATTGGGAGAGTTTCAGGGAAGAAGGATTTGTATCTCAGAACATTCGGTGAGTACACCTAGTATAATGTTTCCAATAAATGAAGTGCATTGAGCTATACATCGTTAAAAATGCATCCAATAATCAAACGATATTG
This sequence comes from Cunninghamia lanceolata, assembly GCA_027924645.1. Lineage (NCBI taxonomy): Eukaryota > Viridiplantae > Streptophyta > Pinopsida > Cupressales > Cupressaceae > Cunninghamia > Cunninghamia lanceolata. The sequence continues at coordinate 28,541,142 of BSBN01000809.1, read as the reverse complement.
AATGGCTAATGATTCTCATTGAATTCACAGACACAGAGGAAGAGGCAGCTGAAGCTTATGACGTTGCCGCCATCAAATTCAAAGGAATTAATGTCCTTACAAACTTTGATATAAGAAGACATGATGTTGAAACTATTATGAGCAGCGCACTACCATAAGAGTGAGACAAAAGCTCACTAGTACTGCAGTACAAGATGGGGAAAGTGGTGAACGCGTTGCGAATGATGCAGAAGCAGCACAGACTGAGAATGATGCAAATGAAACTATCATCGCTAGTGGTAGCACAGATAGTTCACTGCCAGACACAATCGACCATTCTACTGCTATTGCTACATCATCCAATGATGCTCATGAATAGCCTGTCATAGGTTCTCCATTAATGGTATCCAATCAGAAACTGTACTCTGCAACACACCCATTTATGCCAATAACCAACAAAAATGTTTTTCTATACAATCTCACGGGTTTGGAACGTACAGCCATCGCTGAGCATGGAATCTCCCATTACTAGTCCATGAGTAGGTGCCACAGCTTTTGAGATTCCATGCTCATCAATGGCTGAAGGTTCTAAACCCATCATATTGTAGAGAAAAACGTTGTTGTTGGTTGTTAGCATAAATGGGTGTGTTCTAGGGTGCAGTTTCTGATTGGTTACCATTAATGGAGAACCTATAACAGGTGGTTACTGAGCAGCGTTGTATGATGTAGCAGCAGCACTAGAATTGCCGACTGTGCCTTTCAGTGAACTTTCTGTGCTACGCCTACCACTAGCGACGATAGTTTCGTTTACACCATTCTCTGTCTGAGCTTCTTCTGCATCTCTCCGAAGCTTTGTAATGCGTTCAGAACATTCCACATCTTGTACTGCAATACTAGTGAGTTTTTGTTTCCCTCCTATGGGTAGTGTTCTGCTCATAATGGTTTTGACATCATTTTGCTTATGTCAAAGTTTGTAACGGCTTTAATTCCTTTGATTTTGATGCCGGCAATGTCATAAACTTCGGCCGCCTCTTCCTTTGTGTATGTGAATTCAATGAGAATCATTAGCCTTTTCATTTGGTTTGATTATTGGATGCATTTCTAATGATCTATAGCTCAATGCACTGGATTTATTTGAAATATTATACTACAAACTGGGAGTTGTGTACTCAGGGAATGTTCCTAGAACCCTCTTCCCTGGAATTCCCCCATATTGGATGTAATTAATTTCTCCCACCAAATCACAAGATCAGTCAAAAAGAACATTTATATCAAAAAGAACATTTATATCAGAAGCTTTTTTTATAGTCAATGTCAAAAATAACATTTAGTGTAGAACATTCCCACTCACCTGCAGATCAGCATTGAACATGTGTTTTGAATGTTGATTTTCAGAAAGTTCTCATTCCTCTATAAATAAATAGAGCTTTGATCACCAAGCAATTCATATTAGGGATGTTTGGTTGATTTATGTGTATTTTTCTTTGATATTTTGTGTTTGTGCATATGTTGCACCTCCTACAATTGGTATCAGAGCTAGGGCATGTGAAGATCTAGGGTTAGGGCTTGCAAATTTAATCCTGTATGAAATTGGCCCCACTTGTGTTTGTTCAACTTTTGCAGATCAGTCTACCTCTCTAAAGGCGGAGGAATTGGAAATGAGGCGCAGGTGAAGTGTTCTCAGTGGCATGGTGATTTCTTTGTTTGGGCATGATAACAGCGAAGGCAAAGAAGCCGATGTTTTCAGAAACATATTCAGCCGCAGCTGTTTCTTTTGTTGGAGAACTTAATCTCAACCACCATTCTGTACTACTTATTGTAGCTCGTTACTCCTACCATGGTCTCACTCATATCTCCTTTTTGACTTTCTTCTTTCCCCTACCTCCGTCTTGTCTTGATTTACTTCTGCAGGGATGATGTTGTAGCAGCATAGCCTTCTTCTCCATCGTATGGAAAAAGGCAGTTTATTTCTGATCCATAATTAATGATTCCATAAAATGCAGTCAAGTCAAGATGATGTCGACACTATGGCCTTTGCAGATGAATCTAGCCACCTAATTTACTGTGGAAGTGATGCTAGCTACTGCATGGTGTTCTGTGTGTATTTATCTCTCTATGTGTTCGTTGTTGTTTTTGTAAGGACTGCTGAAGATATATAGTTATGCACATTTTCCTTTTTACTAAAATTCTTGAAGAAAGGCTTGACATTTTACAATCTGTTACATTGCCTGGAAGAGAATGCAACTATAAAATTATTCTTCATTTATATTCTCCTTGTATTGAAATGCAGATTGTGTGTTGTGCTCTATTTTTTTTCCTGTTACTTATGAAGAGCAGTAGCTCTGTTTAACCAAAAATATATGTATTTTCTGTATGTAAAAACCAGTGTACTTTCAGGGTAGCTGTGTGTGTTTTATTCTCCTCTGCCTCTTCCCTTCATCTTTTTAAGTCACAGATTATTAAGAGGTTGTTGAAGACAACCAAAAAAAAAAAAAATCACCCAGTTAAATTGTTGTATCCACGAAGGTAGATACGCCGCTGATCTTATGTCACAGTGAAGAAAGCATAGATCTGTGAAGTGAGCCGTCAGCCGAATAAGGAGTTTCCAAAATTTGTAAAGTCAAGCTAAAATGTTAAAGTTAAAGCCGCTGAATCTACATAAGAGTTTATTTCAGCCGCCAGTCAAGGAGATTGTGGAGACACCAGCTTAAAAGAGATTGCTGAATAAAAGGTAAAATCGTGGAAGTTTGATTTGTTTGCAGCCGCGCACAGCCAAGGAGGACGCCATTGAAGTTATTTCAAGTCCCAGATCTGAGGAATTTGCTGGAATAGAAAACAAAATAAGGGTTTGTAAAATGCAGTATATGAAGAAGGCCACCAAAAGTTAAAAGGCATCAAGGGTTCAAGATGTTGTAGCCGTAAAGGATTGACGAGACAAATAAATCAAAAACGGATTTGGAGGTGCTGTTGTTCAGAGTTTATTTGTCAAAATAGATTTACCTAAACTTCTCTGTTCAGGTAAATGTCTGATTATTCAACTCAACTCATCAACCTGTGAAACCAAAAAAGGAAGCCATTTGATCGCAAGAATTAAAAGAAGGTGATTGGACCGCAGTCCAAAAGCTACAGGATCCAAAGATAGTGGGCTTGTAGAACTCAAAGTCACAGTTAGTTTCAAAGAAATTGAAGAAGGCAGATCGTAGAAAAGAAGTCGCCGAAATGGCAATATCGCTGTAGCAACAGTAAAGTGCAGCAGCACATCTTGACATGAAAGACATTAAGGAGAAAGTTTCAGAAATGAAGATGTTGAAACATTTAAGGTCGAAATTAAGGGAGAGTGTTGGATGTAATTAATTTCTCCCACCAAATCACAAGATCAGTCAAGAACATTTATATATGAAGTTTTTTCCAATCAATGTCAAAAATAACATTTAATGTAGAACCTTCCCACGACTGGGCGTTTTGAACATGTGTTTTGAAAGCAGACCTCTATAAATAGAGGCAACATGTAATAGTTTATTTATCAAATGATAGAAATTGATTTGATCACCATGTAATTCATATTAAGGATGTTTGGTTAATTTCTGTGTATCTTTATTTTTGATATTTTGTGTTTGTGCATATGTTGCACCTCCTACACCCCAATCCTTGCCTGCCACCTTCCATTATGATTGTGCCTGCCAAGTTATATCATCGGGATTGTAGAGCCACGTCATGTCAATGCTGGCATTTCTATCCATCAACTTATCGCAGTGAAATATAAATTAATTTCACCTTTACATACTAATCTTTAAGGTAAGACTATAAGGTTGAATGATCCAAGTAAATTAAATCCAAACCTTGTCACTCCTCCTTAGAGTGATTTGCCCTAGAAAAGCAAGCACTACCCATACAAAATTAACACCTATTAAGGGCTGTATAAATATAAATTCAATAAAATCTTAATTAAGAACTAAACCTTTGTTTCAAAATTAACCTCTATGGATGCATTTATGGTAGGCAACCCAAATACCTCCTTATAAATTGAACATATTCTTGTCATGACATGTTTTTCATGTCTTTTAAATCTCTCTCATAATTTATAACCTATATTTGATATAGGAAAACCAAATGTTATACCATAGTATGCTAAGCATTTTATCAATTTTTATGAGAGAGGAAGTGGAATAGAATGATTACAAAAGAGATGTGTAAAACAAACATTTCTTAAGGCATATCTCCCTGTCAATCTATGCCTACATTGGATCCCACATAGTGTTACTTAAAACTAGCCCTTTAATTCTCATATATTATATGAGAAAGAAAATATACGTATGAACACACTTATAAACCCCATGGTAAAATGAACTACTTCAGCCTAACCAAGTGAAGGACATTTTTGTGGGATCCATCTTCTGATAGTATTCTGCAACGGAGGGCACAGATATGAATTTCACATTAGAATCCATAGCTTAGTGACTGTCAATAATGGGTATATACAATTTGTAAATATGATATTGAGATTATATCTTGCATTTCCATCACTATTATCATTATTTTATTATAAAGTTAAGAAAACAAAATCAGAATACTAAAGCAGGTGAATAGCGTGGAAAAAAACTGAATTATTATTATACAGGTTATAAAAAGCACCAACAGTTTCTACTGCAGAACATCGCTTATGCCTCATGATGTGAGAAATGTTAAAAGATTTTTTTTTTGATGTGTAAGTTTACAGGGCCTTTAACTTTGATGGTTCCAAAAAAAATATAAATACATAGAAGAGTCTCAACCTTGGAGTAATGTTTCAAAGGGGTTAAAATGTTAAAAAACAGAATGCTAAGGAAAATTAGACCATCTCATCTATTATAAGGTATTACAAAAATTATGTTTGACAATTATCCAAATCTGAATAATCCGTATTGCTATTTAGTGATTACCATCTATTGCAATACATTTATTTGAATAAAATTATAAAATAATAATTAAGCGGCCGCTCCTTTTCCTTCAAGCCCGGATACTCACGCTGCTGGGAATGCTGATCCTCAGAAGGATGGCCTGGACAAAGTCCTGCAGGGCATGCGATCTGACGGCGACTCTTTTCGCATGGATAATAATAATTATGTTTGAACGGGGAGAAAAGCTTTGCCGACACCCTGCAGAATGCGGATAGGGTTTGCGAACCTGCTTTGCGCCCGCCTGCGCTTGCCAGAGGGTGCCAACTCGCGGAATTCACATCGACTGGGCCACGATCTTGTTTTAGATCCACTCAGGCCTTGGAGGTTAATGGAATCCAGGACTATGGTTGGCCTTGATAGGCGTAAAGAAGCCACTTATGCTGTTGTTGGGTGTGACAAAGATCGTCTCCATTTCCATCTGAAACACTCTGAGATCCTACCAGAGATTTGTGTTGAAGGTCCGGTCCATGATAGGGAGGAATTCCTCCAAGATCATGCCCTCATCTCCAGATTTGTTAAAATCTGGCCTAAGCTTTGCGACCTCTATACATGGATTACTACCCACTCGAAAGACTTTCTGGAGGATGAGATCAGTATCTTCCCCTATGCCAGGGGTTTCTTCATCATTGAGTTCGAATCCTTTGAGGATAAGGAAAAGATTTTAAAAAATCGGTCGTGGGTGTTACAGGACAACTTCTTATGCATGAAGGCCTGGTATCCTTCTTTCGATCCTCACACAGAGACCTTCAGTTCTTCCTTTCTTTGGGTGCGACTACCATACCTTCCTATCCAGTTTTGGGAGCTGGATTGTTTACAGACCATTGGCAATGGCCTGGGCAAGTTTGTATGTGCTTCAGAAGAAACAATTAATTATACAAGTACCACCTGCGTTCGGATTTGTGTGGAGATGCATCTCTCCATGGGCCTCCCTGCGGAGGCTTTAGTAAAAGTAGGCAAGAGACTATGGAGGCAACAAGTAAACTATAAAAAGATTGCCTTCAGCTGTAGGAGGTGCTTTTCAACAACGTATTTGACGTCCCATTGTCCTAAACCAAAAAGCTATGATTATGGAAACCATGCCTCTTGTAGCACTCCCACTTGGTGGATTGGTGTTGAACCTCACCATTACTCAATCTCTACTCAGACGGTGTCGAGCCCTTCTGCAGCCTCTGTGCTGGACTGTTCCAATTCCACCCCTCCCCCAAAGAATTCACAAGATCTGGGTTTCAAGGCTCCCCCTCGGAACCCTAACTGCACTAGGAAGAGTGGTCTCCAACCACATTGCTCCTTCGACTACCTCCTCAGATACCCTTGAGATGGAAGGGACTGGACCCATGGATGCTGCTCATACTGGTCCAGATAGGACAAAAGATTTGAGGAGTATGTCCCCTTAACCGAGGTGGATCAAAACATTTCAGTCTCCTCCAAGACTGTGGATGGTTGGACAGAGGTTAAGAGGAAGAAGTCTCCTTCAGGCAAGCACCTTATGCTGCTCAGATCCTCTGTGAAAGGGAGAAATAGTGGACATAATGCAAATATCCAAGTGCATGGGTCCTCTGAGATTGTAACAAAATTTCACCTTGGAATATCTTGAGTTAATTGAATGAGGTTTTTTTGACAGTACAAATTTGTGCTGCACCCCTTGTGGCAAGGGCATGCATTTAAAGGATTCAATTAACACCTCTAATTTTTAGAGCATGCACCTTAATTTTGGTTCATTATTCATTATATAGAAAGGGAGCTGTCCCCTCTGAGAGTGCTTACTAATAAAAAAAAAAAAAAAAAATCTATCAACATATTTTAATATCCTAAAAAACCATATCAACATATTTTGATATCCTAAAAAACCATATTATAGTATTACTTATAAGAGGTTTTTTCAGACAAAATATGAATAATTAGTATTACTATTTTGTGATTACCATCTATTGCAATGTATTTATTTGAATAAAATTATAAAATAATCAATCAACATATTTTGATACTAAAAAATCATATTATGGTATTACATATAAGAGTATTTTCAGACATAATTTAAATATTATCTTTAATATATCAAAATTAGATAATTGCTAAAATATATAAGCATCAATATGTGAAATGGGTCAATCTTTAATTTTTAAATGTAAAACATGTTGACATTAACATTTGAGATCTAGCCTAATCCCTCATCAATATCTGAAAATAAAATATCCAGTAAAGGAAATTAAGACCATGATAAATAAATAATATTTATGAGATAACACAATGCCTCAAGTGGGGAGATTCAATATTCCTATGTGAAAATAGGAAAACCATAATTTATGAATATGTCCAGACAATGAAAAAGGAAAGGATATAATATAAAGAAAAAATAATAATGAATTAAAATGGGGTTTAACATTTGACATAACAGGCAAAAGATTGAGTGAAGACACTAGGATAAAATCAATGAGTTTAGATCCAAGAAAATTGACGGAGTTATGCAAATCATATGGGTCAATCTTTATCTGAAATCTAACCCAGTCCATCATCAATATCTAAAAATAGAATATCTAGTAAAGAAAATTAAGATCATGATAAATAAAAATATATATATGAGATAATGCAATGCCCTCAGTGGTAGGATTTAATTTTAGTATGTGAAAATAGGAAAACCCTAATCTATGAATATGTGTCACAATGAAAAGCGGAAGGATAAAATACAAAGAAATAATGATAATGAATAAAAATGGAGTTTAACATTTGACATAGCAAGCAAAAGATTTAGTGAAGCCAACAAGATAAAATCAAAAGTTTAGATCCAAGCAAATTGATAGATTTATGCAAATTAGATGGGTCAATCTTTAAATGTAAAACATGTGAACATTAACATTTGAAATCCATCCTAGTTCATCATCAATATCTGAAAATAGAATATCTGTTAAAGAAAATTAAGACCATAATACATAAATAAATATGAGATAACACGATGCCCCCAGTAATAGGATTTAATATCAGTATGTGAAAATAGGAAAGTTCCCTAATCTATGAATATGTGCATACAATGAAAAAGGTAAGGATAAAATACAAAGAAATCCAGTAGGCTGAAATCAATAAGTTGAGATCCCAGAAAATTGATGGAATTATACAAATCAGATAGTTCAAATAGAGATCTAAAACTAAATATAGTGAAATACTAAGCATAAGAGAATCCAATCACCTAATTAAAACCATAGACTTTTTTCTAGGTTTGAAGATTTAGTACCTTTGAAAGTAATAATGTTTCACTGCAACTCTTCAGGAAAAACATTCAATTCCAATCCCTATCAGATCTAGGCTAATCTTCCTTATAGAAACACATGTTTATCTTTTCTCTACATCTAATAAAGCAATCAATATGCATCGTCCTTTTAAGTATATATTAGGGTTACAATTTTTTTATTATGCGGAGAGGCGTTATATAGCTGCATTAAGGGAGAGGCATTATACACCGTATACATAAAAATGACCGACATATATATATATATATATATATATATATATATATATATGTATATTTACATATACATATATATATGTATATATACATATACATATATATATATATATACATATATATATAGATATATATATGTATATATATATATATATGTATATATATATATATATATATATATATTTACAAAGCTCTATACAGTCATATAAATTTAAAAAATAGACATCATTAAAAATGACCCACATATATTTAATTTCTTAAGAAAATATATTTATGATAATTTTTGGCTAACATATGTTTAATTTCATAAAATATAAAAAATGGTTGACATATATTTAGTTTCTTAAATATTAAAACTATTTATTTTCATTCTAGGTCCAGAGATATCCTTCTTGAGGTCCTATTTTTAAATACTTTATTCTTAAATAAGTTATATTTGTGGTATATGAAAGGGTGGACAATGGATTGTATGGATCATATTGTGAAGGATGGATATTTGGCAGATTATAGGCCTGCTCTATTTGATACATATCATTTGTCTTCATGGATTATAGGATTTCTATTTGATGCATGTCATTTGTCTTGGTGTTGCATATATTTGGTTGGAGTTATGGTTAACAGAGGTTGCGATAAAGGTAAGTAGGTTGTGTCACCATCTAGACATTGGAAGAAAAGGGTTTCTGGTGAGGAGGCTATCATCATTTTCATTGTTCTCATTGATGAGGACATTGTGCCTTCAAATAATATTTTATAAATATATTTTGATATTAATATCTATTATAACAAAGGATTGACTAAGAGAGTGCTAATATCAAAATCGAAGTAAATATATTATCAACAAAGCATGTACATATAAGTGAGCAGGTTGAGTCCACTCCAACACTCCACTGGTGGTGGTAGGTTGACTCAATCAACCTAGGACACCTATTGAATACAACTTAAGTAGGCTTACAACATGTATATTTTACCCATGTTCATGAAATGCAAGCAAGGTAATATTTACACTAACACCCCTCTTAAGAATAGCTTAGGTGGGCACAAAATAAAAATAGGTCCCAACAACTAGTCTTGATTAGGTACCCATGTACAATGTAATCTCTCATGAAGTGGAGAAAGGTAGAAATCCTGTGGGAAAAACCTACCCTCCAAAAGAGAGGAAAGATGTATGAAAGATATACAAGTGAAGAAGTACGCTTCTTTCACCAAGTATAATAAATGTTCCCCCATAGGAGAGAAATTGATAGCAGGTCTATGAGACCCCCTATAATGTGGTATTAGAGCTTGTCTAAGCTCATCTGCTAGTTCATTTGGAGGAAAAGGCATATTATTTTTGGCTCAAGGTTGAACTATAGAATTATTTTGTGTAGCAGTAGAAGGTGGCCAAATTAAAGGATGAGAATAGGGAAATTAGATCTGCAACCTTGTTTTGGAAGTACGGTGACTAACACCTGTTGAAACAACAAAATTCATGCTTTGATGGTTGAGAAAGCTCCCTTGTTTTGGTATTTATCATGGAAACCCCTATTTGGAGGTGTAGAAAATCTCTACCCTTCGACTCATCCATGCCCTTGTGGGCCCTCGGCTCAGTCCTTGGTTTCTTGGCATGTTCTGCCTAGGCCGAGACTATGTGGCTCACCTTGCTTCACTCCAAGCACTAGCATTTAGCTTCTCCAAATTATGGAGCTTACTCCAAGTCGTAGATTATGGCTTCACATACCTTGCTTGGTAGCTTCGCATACCCTTCTTGGAAGAAAGAGGCACATACCTTTCTTGGTAGAAAGAGGTGTTGAAAGGGAGGCAGAGTGTGGGTGAACAAGTGTTTCTAAGGGGCATGGAGAGATACCCTACAATCTTCGTTTCCCCTACACCTCACCTAGCTATCATTTCCCTATATCCTTTGCTTCCCTTGCCCTATCTGAAAATAGAATATCTGTTAAAGAAAATTAAGACCATAATACATAAATAAATATGAGATAACACAATGCCCCCAGTGATAGGATTTAATATCAGTATGTGAAAATACGAAAGTTCCCTAATCTATGAATATGTGCATACAATGAAAAAGGTAAGGATAAAATACAAAGAAATCCAGTAGGCTGAAATCAATAAGCTGAGATCCCAGAAAATTGATGGAATTATACAAATCAGATAGTTCAAAGAGAGATCTAAAACTAAATATAGTGAAATACTAAGCATAAGAGAATCCCATCACCTAATTAAAACCATAGACTTTTTTTTAGGTTTGAAGATTTAGTACCTTTGAAAGTAATAATGTTTCACTGCAACTCTTCAGGAAAAACATTCAATTCCAATCCCTATCAGATCTAGGCTAATCTTCCTTATAGAAACACATGTTTATCTTTTCTCTACATCTAATAAAGCAATCAATATGCATCGTCCTTTTAAGTATATATTAGGGTTACAATTTTTTTATTATGCGGAGAGGCGTTATATAGCTGCATTAAGGGAGAGGCATTATACACCGTATACATAAAAATGACCGACATATATATATATATATATATATATATATATATATATATATATATATATATATATATATATATATATATAGTCATATAAATTTAAAAAATAGACATCATTAAAAACATAATTCAAACACATAATTCAAAGCCACATTGATCAAGGGCTTATTAGGGTCACATCAATGCAACTGATGAACAATTATGACCTTGATGCCTATAAAAATCCCCTCCCTTCACATGATAAAGCAAGTGCTTCCAACACGGGAAAGAATGTCAACTACACCTATGAGTCTACTATGTGTTTTATTGAGAAATAACGAATCACCACCATCACTATTCGAGGGAAACCTCTTGATTGCATTGTCACTACCCATCGAAATTGTTTCACTATTCAAGGAGCTCCACCATCTGCCACTCGTGGAATCCCACCTTCGATCATTTGACTAGATTCTAAGTACAACGTTATTAAACACCTTGGCAAAACCCCTGCTCACATATCCATACTTGAGCTATTGCGTATATCTCCTGCACACAGAGCTATTCTAGATAAACCCTTAAGAGAATCATTCGTACCAAATGATATCGATACTACACAGTTCCAAGCTATGATGGAAAGCATCTCATCCCCCCATCATTTAACTTTTTCTAATCAAGATCTCGTATCCTCTGACCCATCTCATCATGATGCCCTCAATATAGAGGTATTCATTAACTGACATTTTATTAAGTAGGTACTAGTGGACGGTAGAGTTGGTCTCAATAGTTGTTCTCTAAAGTTAATAAAGCAATTAAGCTACTTTGAGGACCATATTGATATGACCAAAAGAATAACCATCAAGGCCTATGATGATGGAGAGCGGGATTTAGAAGGTATTATTACTCTGCCTATAAGGGTTGGTCCTATTACCACTGAACAAAATGGCACGTCCTAGATGTTGATCTTCCCTACACCATTATCCTTGGTTGTCCTTGGATCCATTCCTTAAAAGCAGTACTATCCATGTATCACCAATGTCTAAAGTTCCCATATGAGGGTGTGGAAATCACCATCTCCACCAATCCCAAACCCTTTGAATACTACCATGCATTCCAAGCCAGTTATCAAAACCCTAACCATGTCCCTATCAATGCTGAAGCTTATCCATCCACTTCATATGGTGATCCAGATGATCTTAACAAGCGCTCCACCAGTAAATCCACCCCTAACATCCAAATCAAATATGAAGAAAAAGGACTTGCTGAGTATAGCCTAAAAGAATCTTGCTGTGTGGGCGCCATGCCCTTGTCACCCAAATCATATGGTAAGCTAGTTGTTTCAAAAGCTTCTTCCTCCAAAGCAACTGTCACCATGTCTCCAATAGTATTTGTGCAATCAAAATTACTCGATGATGAGGATGTCTCTGATGACATTTCTTCATGGATTTTCTACGATGAAAATGATCAAGTATCCTTAGAAGTAGAGCAATATAATAATGGGTTCAGAATCATCAAAAATATGGGCTACAAAGCAAAAGGGGGACTACGTCTACAGGAAGAAGGCCTCTTAGAGCTAATCATTGTGTCAAAGAAGTATAATCAATAGGGTCTAGGGTACCAGAAGGAGGGTCCGCCTTCCTCGGATATCTAGTTCATCCTTGACGAAGTCACTGAGGCCTTTCCTATAGAAAGGGCCCCTAATCTAGATACCATTGAAGACTTTGCCTTTCATATCACTGAGCTCTTCTAAGAAACCTCTATTTTCATGATATCCTCTACTTCCCACAACCTTCTGCTTATCTATCCCAACCTAATTGACTAGGAACAATAGGGGCACCTCCCCTCAATACATTTAAAAATGATGAGGCTATTGCTAAATTCATGGGAACAAGGAAAGGCTTCCCTCTTGTAGACCATAAGTAGGATTTGCAATGGATCTTCCATTGTTGGCATACTTTGGTGGAAGTGTCGGATCTTCTAGTCGCAAAAGTGAAATTAAGAAAATAAAAAATGAAAGGTCATTAGGTGGAAACCACAAGGCACCTCTTGACAAAGAAAAAGTAAAAATAAAGGATGTATCCAAGGGTGAAAACCTCTCTGAGGCACCCAAGGATGGAGGATCCAACCTTCTTGTAACTTCTACATATCAAGAAAGATCACCCTTATTGATCGAGAAATCTCAAGAAATCAATTTAGGCATTGCACAAGCTCCTAAAATCACATTCCTAGAAGCTTCTTTATCAGATATAGGAAAAGTCAGCTTTACTAAATTCTTCATAAAAAGAGATATCAACTTTCCCTACATCTATTCAAATATGCTGGGCTTAGACCCCTCCTTGGTAGTACATCATTTGGCTATCTCTCCGAATGCCAAACCAGTTCGACAAAAGATAAGAAAAATGCATCCACAAATAGCATTGTTAGTCAAAGCAGAATTCCAAAAACTTTTGGATGTAGGGTTTATTAAGACCATTGATTATCTTGAGTGGGTATGTAATCTAGTGCCCATTGCCAAACCTGATAGAAGAGTTTGTTGTTGTAATGACTTTAGAGACCTCAATAGAGTGTGTCCTAAGGATGACTTCCCTTTACCAAACATTGACACAATTGTAGACATCACTGCAGGACATGAGATCCTTTCATTAATGGACGGATTCTCTGGATACAATTAGATCAAGATCGCAAAGGAAGATCAGTATAAAACTTCATTCATCTACCCATGGGGAACATATTGTTGGGTCATCATGCCTTTTAAACATTAAAACACCAGAGTAACTTATCAACGGGCTATGACTCTTATTTTTCATGATCTTTTCTGCAAAATAATGGAAGAGTATGTCGATGACATCTTGGAAAAGTCCAAAACAAGAGAAGACCATCTCCAAGTCTTAGAACAAATCTTCGACAGGATAGAGAAGTACAAAGTCAGACTGAATCCAAAATAGTGTGTCTTTGGTGTAACTTATCGGAAGCTGCTAGGATACATAGTCTCTAGAAGACGCACTGAAGTGGATCCTAATAAAGTGAAAGCCATAGTCAACATGCCTCCTCAATCTAATTTAAAACAACTGTGTGGTCTCCAAGATCGGTTACAATCCATTTGTCGATTCATAGTGCAGCTAGCAGACAAATGCCATCCTTTTCAACATTTGCTTGGGAAGGGGGAAACCTGTAAGTGGGATGACAAATGTCAACAAGCCTTTGTTCAAATAAAAGAATATCTTCCAACTACTCCTATGCTTGTACCTCCTATTTGAGATCGACCTTTGCTTCTATATACTTCATCAAGCACTTGGTGCTCTCCTAGCTCAACATGATGATACGGGAAAAGAATAAACCATTTACTATATCAGCAGGACTCTTCTAGGTTATAAGCTCAACTACACAACAGTGGAAAAAGCATGTTTGGCAGTGGTGTTTTCTTCTCAAAAGTTGTGACACTACATGTTGAATTAGACAACAAAGCTCATCTCCAAATTTCATCCATTGAAATATCTTCTTGCTAAAGTAGTCCTCACTGATAGGGTAACAAAATGGGTGATGATCCTTACTGAATTTGATATTGAATATGTCAACCACAAAGCTATTAAAGGACAAGTCATTACAGATCAACTTGCTGAAACTCCAATGACTGGCATCCATCCTTTTGATCTTGAGATTCCTGATGAAGAACTTTTCAATGTGACTCCTTCTGAAACCTGGCAACTATACTTTGCTAGCTCTTACACACAACATGGATCTGGGATGGGTATCCTATTCATCACCCCCTAGGGTGATTGTATTCCAAAGTCCTACCATATTGCCTTTCCTTGCATAAATAACTTAGCAGAATATAAGGCTCTGATCATTGGGTTGCAAATGGTTGTCCAATGGGACATCAAAAAGTTACAAGTATTTAGAGACTCCCTATTTTTAATTAATCAAGTTCAAGAAGAGTGCCAAACAAAAGATAAAAAGCTTCTTCCATAGAAACTGATGGTTGATGACTTTAAGAAATACTTCTCTCAAATCACATTTGAGAAAATTGCAAGAATCAACAACAAAGCAGCCGACGCCATGGCAACCATTGGTTCTCTCCTAGACATGCCTACTAATGCACAATAGTATGAATTCTTAGTGGAACAACTTTTAATTCTAACATTTGAAGTACCTCAATCAGAACTCATCTGTGAGTTTCATTACCCCACATCTCCTTGGTACGAAGATATCTATGAATACCTTGTTAATGGTACATTCCCTTTCCAATTTTCTAACTCCCAACATAAAACTTTCATCCTCCTCACCTCTCGCTACACTACCTTTAGAAAAACCCTTTACTGCAAGAGTCTCGATGGTATCTTACTTAAGTGTCTCAACTCAGAAGAGGCCAACATGACATGAGGATGTCTCTGGATTGCATTCTATCGGACCTAATCTTGTCAAGAAGTTTCTTAAAGCTAGCTATTATTTGCCTGCTATGGAGCGGGACATTCAACAATTCTCACAAAGATGCATGTAATATCAGATACATGGAGACTTGATACACACCCTAGCACATGAACTAAAATTTCTCATAGCTCTTTGGCCATTTTCACAATGGGGAGTCGACTTCATAGGAAAAATCCACCCATCCTCTTCAAAGGGCCATAAGTTCATAATCACTACTATAGAGTATTTCACCAAATGGGTGGAAGCAATCCCGATGACATACATCACTAGGAAGCAGATCTCTAAGTTTATATTGCATTATATCATTTATCAATATGGTATCCCTCAGACCATTGTAACTGATAATGGGCATCCCTTCAAAAATTAGGAAGTCCATGATTTGTGTCAAAAGTTTCATATCTAGCATAGATTTTCCAAGCCCTATTATCCTCAAAGCAACAACCAAGCTGAGGCCTCTAATAAGACCATCATAAAAATCCTCAAGAAAAAGGTCAATGAAGCTAGTCATGATTGACACCTTTAATTGAATCCTGCCTTATTTCACCCTTTTCATAAACCATCCATCCATCCATAATCAGCCTACTTGTATCATGGATTGGAACTTGTCAAAGTGGACATATCATTTGCATATATCACCTAGCTTCAACTGAGTCATTCCTCGCCATCATATCCCATGAGAAACTTTCCATCTGCCTATCTGCAATAAATTCTTCCCACACTGGGGGCACTTGCTTGTGCTTCGATGTCAGATGGACACTTTAAGGCATCATGGTCAATCATGTAAAAAGTCCTAAAAAAATTGATAAAAATTAGAAAAATTCCTTAAAAAATCCATAAAAGTTAGATAAAGTCCTAAAAAAATACCAAAAAAATTATAAAATGTCCTTAAAAAACTAAATATATATACAAAAACATCAAATAGCCAACAAAAAATCCAAGCAATAAAATCAAACCATCAAATCACTTCTTCTAATCAATCACATTCATTCATATCAATCTGATCCAATCCAATCATCACTGCATCAAATCACATCAATCTTGTTCATCAATAATCAATGACCTCCATCTTTCATCATCCATAAAACAAGAACTACATATCATCTTCATCGTAAAATACCTTGATCCCATGGATATAGTGTATGTACATAGTTTGGTGTATGAAGGAAATATCTAGATCCAGGCACAAGATGATACAACTCCTTTTTCTTCCATCTTTACTCTACTCATCTTTTCTCACCATTCATCTCATCTTCTTATATCATTCATCTCTCACATCATCAATAAAAACCTAGAACTACTTATTCATCATGTCTCATCATCATCGTGTGGTGCATTGATCCCGTGGATACGGGTATGTAGGCCTTCTAGAATAAGAAGAAAGTATCTAGTACGCAAGCACCAATGATTCATTCCTCCATCCCCCTCTCATCTTCTCTATCTTCCACCTTCTTCTCTTTGAATAACTCAAGCAAAAACAAATTGTGCATCTTTCGATAGCTCGAGTTCTTGTTCAAATCAGAGGTAAACAGTAATTTGTCCACGTCTTAAGCCAATATTTTCTATTTCAATCTAACAACACATTTAACCTTCAAACATTATGTATCTTTCCTAACAACAAGGCCAACACTTACATCAATCACGGAGCAAACACGGGAAATAATGCATAAGCCAGTGTCATAACATAGAGGTACTCATCCAAGTCATAGGTTGGGTACTACTCAGGCCTACTAAAGTGCTAGATACTAGATTGTAAATCAGATGGAGTGTCATCATGTGTGCTTGAAGGGATGGTACCACACAGAACCAACTACACCTCTCATACAGACAAGGAGACTCAATCATGCCCGAATCAATGCCCCGTAGATGGATACTCGACGCCCCGTAGATGGATTACTCGACGCCCCGCAGATGGATAGGCCTTCTCATTGCATCCTTACCCTTTACAAGCGCTCAAGGCAATGCACGAGGACAAATTATCTTATTAGTGTTTTTACCCCAATGTTTTTATCTAGTTATCACTTATTACTATAACTCTACTACTAGTTCCCCTGACAGACACTTGCAGGCCCTATGCTCATAGAGAGCCACTCCAAACGACCACTCTGATGCCTTTAGATCAGTTGTGTAATAACTCTAGTGACCCTAATTTGGTCATGATTCACAAAGGAGTGCATGGACATAAGAAAAAGCATGGAAAATGGTATTTCAAGGCTACTCATAGCCTAAAATTACATATTGTCAACCATATTTAACATAACAAAATAAAATGTTAAAAAGACTTACAAAATGGAAATCTTAATTTTCCCTTGTACATTATTTCCCTTAGATCCCTGTATGCGGGCAGATTTTCCTAATGGAAATTGTGTGAATAAAATTTCAATGCACAAACACAGATCGCTACAACTACAGTATTTTAGTGCCATAATATTCTTAACTCAAGTGACAGTTTCCACAAGGCTGGGAATTCAGCAGAAAATGACCATAATAATCAAAATAGAGGCCGCTAAGTTTTTGTTTAAGAAGAGTTGCAATGATAATCTCATGAGAGAGTCAATGTATAACATAAGGGTTCCATGAGACTGAGATCTCTTCAATCTCTAACATACATCCCAATTTTTATTTTTGTATGTCTACACTTATTATATTTACTATAACAAAATTGACCCTCTCCTATTTTTATCTTTTTACCAACAATTATAAATCCGAGACCCCTGTTTTTCTCTTTTTACCAACAATTATAAATCAGAGACCATATGACCTTTCTTTGAAAACCAATTTATCAACAAATAAGGACATCGTTTTGGGTATGTTGGTCACACTCCCCTCTCTCTCTCACTTCCAAACTTGCAATTTGATGTGTTTGCCTAGTAATGTCGTCCCTGTTTTCTGTCCTCCCCAAATCGTGGTTTCTGCAAAAAAGCTAGTCCTTTTCTTTAAGTGATCCCCTCCTCCTTAATACCTATCTCTTCTTTTCATCTACGCAGAAGATATTTCTTCCAACATTGACTTTCTCTACTCCCATACCTACGTTGCCCTCATAGAGATTTCGTTGCATTTATTGTTTTCCAACCTCCCCAAAAAGCCATCGCATATGGCATGGGAACAAAATTGAAATGAAATATCATAAAAAAATCTGACTTTCATAAAGCACCCACATCCCACCAAAATGGGCGACCCCTAGGAAAAGTGTGTAACATCAAATGGTTGTGTTTACATGAATAGGTTGCCGCTAGCAAAAAGGTGAAAGACTCCTTATTAACTTCAATCTCCCAAATAAGATTTAATTACGACAATAAGAGCTCACAAAAGGAAGAATAAAATCATTTAAAATGACATACAAGAGAGACATAAAGATAACACAAAGGAATACAACACAAACAGGGTACGGTGGGCTAGGGTATATGCCTATGACACCATCGGGGACATATAGCCGAAGCAATATAAATCGTGTAAGTATGAAATCCAGCATAAACAATAATCATGTCAATAGCATAATAGTATAGAGATTGCACATCACTGGTGCCAATACAAAATAATGACAGGACAAATAATCCAATACAAAATACATAGTTATCTGAATCCATCAAACATAAGCAGAAGCAAAATGCTAACACAATAATTATGTCAATAGCATAATAGTATAGAGATTGCACATCACTGGTGCCAATAGAAAATAATGACAAGACGAATAATCCAATTACATAGTTATCGGAATCCATCAAACACAAGCAGAAGCAAAGTGCTAACACGGGGTTGTTACACAGACAAATAAATGATTTTAAAATAAAATAAAACAAATGCTATAACTAAAGTACTAAGAATGATTAAATATACATTAAATATATAATTAGCAATGGCATGTGAAAGGGTTATTAAAATCTATAGAATACTCCAATACAAATAATAATAATAATAATAAAATAAAATAAAACAAAATTCTTTTAGAAAGGAAGGCTTAAATCAATCAACTACTTAGGTAAGCAAAATTTTTATTAGTGGTAGTTTGAAATTTAATTAACATATTAATTGTTTTAATTTTTTTATTGTTATAACTATATTAAAATTCATATAAATATTTGACTAAATTTTAGTAATAGGTTATAAGATATCATTGTTATAAATGTATTTTGTAAAGAAAATAACTTAATCTCCTAAAAATAGATCATTTACACATTATCATTTACCTACTTATTGTACACATCCACAAAAATATACTATGATTTTGAAAATTATACCTCTATATATGTGCAACCTAGTATAGGCATCTCTACAATTCTCTTCCAGAACCCTCTATGCTTCCCATCCCTCTCATCGACATTTGCACTAGTCCTCTGCTGTAGGTCGTTCCGCACTTGCCCCAATGACTACCGAACTACCCGTCGTTAATACTACTACTCGGCTGCCCCTCAAACTTATTGTAACGTGGCATTATTGTACATATCCCCAAAAATGTACTACGATTTTAAAGATTATACCTCTATATATATAACCTTGTATAGGCATCTCTTCTATTATAAAAAATTGTATAGCTCCGATCTATCCTTATTGGAGTCTGACTGCTTTTAAGAGATGAAGAGAAATATGCAACCTTGTATATGTATTTCTTCTGTTATAAAAGAAAGTGTAGCTCCTATCTATTTTTAAAGAGGACATTGGAATCGGATTGCTTTGAAGAGATGAAGAGAAAAGGTTAAATATATACAATTAGCTTAGATCTGATAGAGATTGGAACTGAATGTTTTTATCTGAAGAGTTCCAGTTAAACATTATTATTTTGATTGCTTTGAAGAGATGAAGTGAAAAGGTTAAATATATGCAATTAGCTTAGATCTGATAGGTATTAGAACTGAATGTTTTTGTCTGAAGAGTTCCAGTTAAACATTATTATTTTGATTTTTTAAGTATGGTTTCAATGGTGTGATTGGATTCTTTTATATGTAGTATTCCATTTGATTTAGTTTTAGATCTTTGAGAAATATCTGATTTGTATAATTCCATCAATTTTCTTGGATCTAAACCTAATGATTTTATTTTGCTAGCTTTATTGAATCTTTTGTTTTTATGTCAAAACTACAATTCTTTTTTTATTCATTACTAATTTTTCTTGTATTTTATTCTTCCTTTTTCATTTCTGCACATACTAATACATTATGCTTTCCTATTTTCACATACTAATATTAAATCATTGCTATTAGGGCATTGCATTATCTCATATATATTTTTTATTTATTATGGTCTTAATTTTCTTTATTAGATATTTCAAATATCATTTATATTTTTATTATTATTTCTATTTTCAGATATTTATAAGGGATTAGGCCAGATTTCAGATGTTAATGTCAACATGTTTTACAGTTAAAGATTGACCCATTTCACATATTGATGCATATGTACTTTAGAGTTTGCCTAATTTCATATATTGAAGATAATATTTATATTTTGCCTTAAAAATTTATTGCAATAGATGGTAATCAGTAAATAGTAATACTAATTTTTCAGATTTGAGTAACTGTTCAATAGAATTTCTATAGCACCTTATAGTAGTTAGTATTTTAGTTTTTTTGTTGGAGGGTTTTGAAACTTCTTTGGTTAAGAGTTAAGGACTAAGGGGTATTCACTCTGCCAAAGTCGCCTAGGGCATGATCCTGACATCATCCCTTATGATGTGAAGGCCCTGCCAAGAACCCGTTGACATTTCTACCCCTTTGAAACATTCAACTCAACTCATCAACCTGTGAAACCAAAAACGGAAGCCATTTGATCGCAAGAATTAAAAGAAGGTGATTGGACCGCAGTCCAAAAGCTACAGGATCCAAAGATAGTGGGCTTGTAGAACTCAAAGTCACAGTTAGTTTCAAAGAAATTGAAGAAGGCAGATCGTAGAAAAGAAGTCGCCGAAATGGCAATATCGCTGTAGCAACAGTAAAGTGCAGCAGCACATCTTCACATGAAAGACATTAAGGAGAAAGTTTCAGAAATGAAGATGTTGAAACATTTAAGGTCGAAATTAAGGAAGAGTGTTGGATGTAATTAATTTCTCCCACCAAATCACAAGATCAGTCAAGAACATTTATATATGAAGTTTTTTCTAGTCAATGTCAAAAATAACATTTAATGTAGAACCTTCCCACGACTGGGTGTTTTGAACATGTGTTTTGAAAGCAGACCTCTATAAATAGAGGCAACATGCAATAGTTTATTTATCAAACGATAGAAATTGATTTGATCACCATGTAATTCATATTAAGGATGTTTGGTTAATTTATGTGTATCTTTATTTTTGATATTTTGTGTTTGTGCATATGTTGCACCTCCTACACCCTAATCCTTGCCTGCCACCTTCCATTATGATTGTACCTGCCAAGTTATATCATCGGGATTGTAGAGCCACGTCATGTCAATGCTGGCATTTCTATCCATCAACTTATCGCAGTGAAATATCAATTAATTTCACCTTTACATACTAATCTTTAAGGTAAGACTATAAGGTTGAATGATCCAAGTAAATTAAATCCAAACCTTGTCACTCCTCCTTAGAGTGATTTGCCCTAGAAAAGCAAGCACTACCCCTACAAAATTAACACCTATTAAGGGCCGTATAAATATAAATTCAATAAAATCTTAATTAAGAACTAAACCTTTGTTTCAAAATTAACCTCTATGGATGCATTTATGGTAGGCAACCCAAATACCTCCTTATAAATTGAACATATTCTTGTCATGACATAGTTTTCATGTCTTTTAAATCTCTCTCATAATTTATAACCTATATTTGATATAGGAAAACCAAATGTTATACCATAGCATGCTAAGCATTTTATCAATTTTTATGAGAGAGGAAGTGGAATAGAATGATTACAAAACAGGTGTAAAACAAACATTTCTTAAGGCATATCTCCCTGTCAATCTATGCCTGCATTGGATCCCACATAGTGTTACTTAAAACTAGCCCTTTAATTCTCATATATTATATGAGAAAGAAAATATACGTATGAACACACTTATAAACCCCATGGTAAAATGAACTACTTCAGCCTAACCAAGTGAAGGACATTTTTGTGGGATCCATCTTCTGATAGTATTCTGCAACGGAGGGCACAGATATGAATTTCACATTAGAATCCATAGCTTAGTGACTGTCAATAATGGGTATATACAATTTGTAAATATGATATTGAGATTATATCTTGCATTTCCATCACTATTATCATTATTTTATTATAAAGTTAAGAAAACAAAATCAGAATACTAAAGCAGGTGAATAGCGTGGAAAAAAACTGAATTATTATTATACAGGTTATAAAAAGCACCAACAGTTTCTACTGCAGAACATCGCTTATGCCTCATGATGTGAGAAATGTTAAAAGATTTTTTTTTTGATGTGTAAGTTTACAGGGCCTTTAACTTTGATGGTTCCAAAAAAAATATAAATATATAGAAGAGTCTCAACCTTGGAGTAATGTTTCAAAGGGGTTAAAATGTTAAAAAACAGAATGCTAACGAAAATTAGACCATCTCATCTATTATAAGGTATTACAAAAATTATGTTTGACAATTACCCAAATCTGAATAATCCGTATTGCTATTTAGTGATTACCATCTATTGCAATACATTTATTTGAATAAAATTATAAAATAATAATTAAGCGGCCGCGCCTTTTCCTTCAAGCCCGGATACTCACGCTGCTGGGAATGCTGATCCTCAGAAGGATGGCCTGGACAAAGTCCTGCAGGGCATGCGATCTGACGGCGACTCTTCTCGCATGGATAATAATAATTATGTTTGAACGGGGAGAAAAGCTTTGCCGACACCCTGCAGAATGCGGATAGGGTTTGCGAACCTGCTTTGCGCCCGCCTGCGATTGCCAGAGGGTGCCAACTCGCGGGATTCACATCGACTGGGCCACGATCTTGTTTTAGATCCACACAGGCCTTGGAGGTTAATGGAATCCAGGACTATGGTTGGCCTTGATAGGCGTAAAGAAGCCACTTATGCTGTTGTTGGGTGTGACAAAGATCGTCTCCCATTCCATCTGAAACACTCTGAGATCCTACCAGAGATTTGTGTTGAAGGTCCGGTCCATGATAGGGAGGAATTCCTCCAAGATCATGCCCTCATCTCCAGATTTGTTAAAATCTGGCCTAAGCTTTGCGACCTCTATACATGGATTACTACCCACTCGAAAGACTTTCTGGAGGATGAGATCAGTATCTTCCCCTATGCCAGGGGTTTTTTCATCATTGAGTTCGAATCCTTTGAGGATAAGGAAAAGATTTTAAAAAATGGGTCGTGGGTGTTACAGGACAACTTCTTATGCATGAAGGCCTGGTATCCTTCTTTCGATCCTCACACAGAGACCTTCAGTTCTTCCTTTCTTTGGGTGCGACTACCATACCTTCCTATCCAGTTTTGGGAGCTGGATTGTTTACAGACCATTGGCAATGGCCTGGGCAAGTTTGTATGTGCTTCAGAAGAAACAATTAATTATACAAGTACCACCTGCGTTCGGATTTGTGTGGAGATGTATCTCTCCATGGGCCTCCCTGCGGAGGCTTTATTAAAAGTAGGCAAGAGACTATGGAGGCAACAAGTAAACTATAAAAAGATTGCCTTCAGCT
Organism: Cunninghamia lanceolata; assembly: GCA_027924645.1. NCBI lineage: Eukaryota > Viridiplantae > Streptophyta > Pinopsida > Cupressales > Cupressaceae > Cunninghamia > Cunninghamia lanceolata. Next base: position 28,517,260 of record BSBN01000809.1, on the reverse strand, counting down.
GTAGGAGGTGCTTTTCAACAACGTATTTCACGTCCCATTGTCCTAAACCAAAAAGCTATGATTATGGAAACCATGCCTCTTGTAGCACTCCCACTTGGTGGATTGGTGTTGAACCTCACCATTACTCAATCTCTACTCAGACAGTGTCGAGCCCTTCTGCAGCCTCTGTGCTGGACTGTTCCAATTCCACCCCTCCCCCAAAGAATTCACAAGATCTGGGTTTCAAGGCTCCCCCTCGGAACCCTAACTGCACTAGGAAGAGTGGTCTCCAACCACATTGCTCCTTCGACTACCTCCTCAGATACCCTTGAGATGGAAGGGACTGGACCCATGGATGCTGCTCATACTGGTCCAGATAGGACAAAAGATTTGAGGAGTATGTCCCCTTAACCGAGGTGGATCAAAACATTTCAGTCTCCTCCAAGACTGTGGATGGATGGACAGAGGTTAAGAGGAAGAAGTCTCCTTCAGGCAAGCACCTTATGCTGCTCAGATCCTCTGTGAAAGGGAGAAATAGTGGACATAATGCAAATATCCAAGTGCATGGGTCCTCTGAGAGTGTAACAAAATGTCACCTTGGAATATCTTGAGTTAATTGAATGAGGTTTTTTTGACAGCACAACTTTGTGCTGCACCCCTTGTGGCAAGGGCATGCATTTAAAGGATTCAATTAACACCTCTAATTTTTAGAGCATGCACCTTAATTTTGGTTCATTGTTCATTATATAGAAAGGGAGCTGTCCCCTTTGAGAGTGCTTACTAATAAAAAAAAAATTAAAAAATCTATCAACATATTTTAATATCCTAAAAAACCATATCAACATATTTCGATATCCTAAAAAAACATATTATAGTATTACTTATAAGAGGTTTTTTCAGACAAAATATGAATAATTAGTATTACTATTTTGTGATTACCATCTATTGCAATGTATTTATTTGAATAAAATTATAAAATAATCAATCAACATATTTTGATACTAAAAAATCATATTATGGTATTACATATAAGAGTATTTTCAGACATAATTTAAATATTATCTTTAATATATCAAAATTTGATAATTGCTAAAATATATAAGCATCAATATGTGAAATGGGTCAATCTTTATTTTTTAAATGTAAAACATGTTGACATTAACATTTGAGATCTAGCCTAATCCCTCATCAATATCTGAAAATAAAATATCCAGTAAAGGAAATTAAGACCATGATAAATAAATAATATTTATGAGATAACACAATGCCTCAAGTGGGGAGATTCAATATTCCTATGTGAAAATAGGAAAACCATAATTTATGAATATGTCCAGACAATGAAAAAGGAAAGGATATAATATAAAGAAAAAATAATAATGAATTAAAATGGGTTTAACATTTGACATAACAGGCAAAAGATTGAGTGAAGACACTAGGATAAAATCAATGAGTTTAGATCCAAGAAAATTGATGGAGTTATGCAAATCATATGGGTCAATCTTTATCTGAAATCTAACCCAGTCCATCATCAATATCTAAAAATAGAATATCTAGTAAAGAAAATTAAGATCATGATAAATAAAAAAATATATATGAGATAATGCAATGCCCTCAGTGGTAGGATTTAATTTTAGTATGTGAAAATAGGAAAACCCTAATCTATGAACATGTGTCACAATGAAAAGTGGAAGGATAAAATACAAAGAAATACTGATAATGAATAAAAATGGAGTTTAACATTTGACATAACAAGCAAAAGATTTAGCGAAGCCAACAAGATAAAATCAAAAGTTTAGATCCAAGTAAATTGATAGATTTATGCAAATTAGATGGGTCAATCTTTAAATGTAAAACATGTGAACATTAACATTTGAAATCCATCCTTGTTCGTCATCGTCATCAATATTTGAAAATAGAATATCTGTTAAAGAAAATTAAGACCATAATACATAAATAAATATGAGATAACACAATGCCCCTAGTGACAGGATTTAATATCAGTATGTGAAAATAGGAAAGTTCCCTAATCTATGAATATGTGCATACAATGAAAAAGGTAAGGATAAAATACAAAGAAATCTAGTAGGCTGAAATCAATAAGTTGAGATCCCAGAAAATTGATGGAATTATACAAATCAGATAGTTCAAAGAGAGATCTAAAAATAAATATAGTGAAATACTAAGCATAAGAGAATCCAATCACCTAATTAAAACCATACTTAATAGACTTTTTTTTAGGTTTGAAGATTTAGTACCTTTGAAAGTAATAATGTTTCACTGCAACTCTTCAGGAAAAACATTCAATTCCAATCCCTATCGGATCTAGGCTAATCTTCCTTATAGAAACACATGTTTATCTTTTCTCTACATCTAATAAAGCAATCAATATGCATCGTCCTTTTAAGTATATATTAGGGTTACAATTTTTTTATTATGTGGAGAGGCGTTATATAGCTGCATTAAGGGAGAGGCATTATAGAATGGCATCATTAAGTGACTGTGACCGTATACATAAAAATGACCGACATATATATATATATATATATATATATATATATATATATATATATATATATATATATATATATATATATATATATATATATATATATATATATATATATATATATATATATATATACAAAGCTTTATACAGTCATATAAATTTAAAAAATAGACATCATTAAAAATGACCCACATATATTTAATTTCTTAAAAAAATATATTTATGATAACTTTTGGCTAACATATGTTTAATTTCATAAAATATAAAAAAATGGTTGACATATATTTAGTTTCTTAAATATTAAAACTATTTATTTTCATTCTAGGTCCAGAGATATCCTTCTTGAGGGCCTATTTTTAAATACTTTATTCTTAAATAAGTTATATTTGTGGTTTATGAAAGGGTGGACAATGGATTGTATGCATCATATTGTGAAGGATGGATATTTGGTAGATTATAGGCCTGCTCTATTTGATACATATCATTTGTCTTAGTGGATTATAGGATTTCTATTTGATGCATGTCATTTGTCTTGGTGTTGCATATATTTGGGTGGAGTCATGGTTAACAAAGGTTGCGATAAAGGTAAGTAGGTTGTGTCACCATCTAGACATTGGAAGAAAAGGGTTTCTAGTGAGGAGGCTATCGTCGTTTTCATTGTTCTCATTGATGAGGACATTGTGCCTTCAAAGAATATTTTATAAATATATTTTGATATTAATTTCTATTATAACAAAGGATTGACTAAGAGAGTGCTAATATCAAAATCAAAGTAAATATATTATCAACAAAGCATGTACATCTAAGTGAGGAGGTTGAGTCCACTCCAACACTCCACTAGTGGTGGTAGGCAATAAACCTAGGACACCTATTGAATAGACCTTAAGTAGGCTTACAACATGTATATTTTACCCATTTTCATGAAATGCAAGCAAGGTAATATTTACACTAACACCCCTCTTAAGCATAGCTTAGGTGGGCACAAAATAAAAATAGGTCCCAACAACTAGTCTTGATTAGGTACCCATGTACAATGTAATCTCTCATGAAGTGGAGAAAGGTAGAAATTCTGTGGGAAAAACCTACCCTCCAAAAGAGAGAAAAGATGTATGAAAGTTATACAAGTGAAGAAGTACACTTCCTTCACCAAGTATAATAAATGTTCCCCCATAGGAGAGAAATTGATAGCAGGTCTATGAGACCCCCCATAATGTGGTATTAGAGCTTGTCTAAGCTCATCTGCTGGTTCGTTTGGAGGAAAAGGCATATTATTTTTGGCTTAAGTTTGAACTATAGAATTATTTTGTGCAGCAGTAGAAGGTGGCCAAATTAAAGGATGAGGATAGGGAAATTAGATCTACAACCTTGTTTTGGAAGTATGGTGACTAACACCAGTTAAAACAACAAAATTCATGCTTTGATGGTTGAGAAAGCTCCCTTGTTTTGGTATTTATCATGGAAACCCCTGTTTGGAGGTGTAGAAAATCTCTACCCTTCGACTCATCCATGCCCTTGTGGGCCCTCAGCTCAGTACTTGGTTTCTTGGCATGTTCTGCCTAGGCCGAGACTATGTGGCTCACCTCGCTTCACTCCAAGCACCAGCATTTAGCTTCTCCAAATTATGGAGCTTACTCCAAGTCATAGATTATGGCTTCACATACCTTGCTCGGTAGCTTCGCATACCCTGCTTGGAAGAAAGAGGCACATACCTTTCTTGGTAGAAAGAGGTGTTGAAAGGGAGGCAGAGTGTGAGTGAACAAGTGTTTCTAAGGGGCATGGAGAGATACCCTACAATCTTGGTTTCCCCTACACCTCACCTAGCTATCATTTCCCTATATCTTCCTTTTCTTTGGAGTCTCTTCCTTCACAGAGCCTCATTTTGGTTCTTTGTGAGACTGCGAAGTGTCTTTGTTAGCTAATGTGTCATATCTATTCCATGGTAAAAGGTATTTCATGGAATCCCAGCTCTCCACTAGAGAACTTAAACAGGGTCCGCGAGACAGTGAAGCTAGCATGGCAGTTCCAGTGAATCAACAATGCTTCACGGGGATTCCTTCCTTCGATGAGGCTGATCAAAGACTTTAGCAAGATCGCAAAGAAGGTGATGTTGACTAATATGTCCACGGTGTCCATAGTAGCAGTGTGTTTTGCCGGAACAAACAACTTCATTGAGACTTCAAATAACTCAAATTGACATAGAGAGGATACCACCGTGCCAAAAGGACTCCAAGTCATAAAAGGGTTTTTTGATCTTTGCTTGAGGAAATTCAAACTCTAATGAGAATCATTGATTAAGTAAGATCTACACACAGTTTTTAAATTCAAGAATGACTATCTTCTTCTCACCGCCCCTGTACACTGAACATTAATGGTGACCTAAGTGGCTTAAAGCCAAATTTTGTAGTCATTTCATATAATTGTGAATGTGAATTTGACTTTTGAGCTTTGCAACTACATCCAAGCCAAAAATTTTCAATTTCTTGCATCAAGCAAGGTGTTACTCAACCAACAAGAAGTCATAAGCCACCATTGAAACATGTAAGTGCCCTTCATCTTTTCAACTGTGCTAGGGTTCTTTTCTTGTGAATTGAGCATTTGTTTGATAATTATAAGCTGTTAGTGCCCTGGTCTATTTCAAAATTTGCATAAGAGATATTCAAGTAAGAACATAGTCATAGGGATATCTTGAGAAAACCTATAAACCAGAAACTTAAAACCCTAGTGTAGTCAAAATGGCTAGTTCATCACAAAAAGCCATGAAAATGACAAGAAGAACGAGGGATAGAGAGTTTAAGGATGATATTCTTTCTCAATTTCCCAGATCCTCTAAAAGACCTCGCCACCAATACAGCACACACATACAAACAGATAGGATCACTGATGTTCATGAAGCCTGCAGGGATGTTGTTTTCCCAATCCATGGGTATGTGTTGTTCAAGTACCATTTCAGGAAGTGCCTAAGGAAAATTCTAATGAGAAACCCGATGAGGCTAGGGTTATCTAGGTTGGTGGTCCCAAATGTCTTCATCAATGTAGATCTAGTACAAGCACTAGCTAGAAGCTATGTCCTAGAGAAGAAAATCATCTACATGGACAATGGAGAGGAACTAATTAAACTAGACATGGCATATATTTGTGTGGAATTCATGTTAGACACCAACCTTCAAGTTCCACTAGATATGGGAGCCCTACTTAGGGAATATCATAGACTAAAGAGTGATTATACTATAAAGTGGCTCCCTGTTCACATGCCTAAGATCAATGACAAATTGTAGAGATTCTCAAGTTCTAGCAAGGAACCCTTCATTTATGACTTCTTTAAAGAGTACTTCAAGATGACATACTTTGTTGTGTGCCAGGTCCTAGGAATAGATGCTAGTGTCTTCATACCCATCAATGCTATGGTTTTGACTATTAAAATTCAAAGCTGTGATGATAATAGGTGATTTGACTATGCATCATTTTTGGAGGAGAAGATCAACAAGGCCCTTGGGGATGTGAAAAGGGATAATTGTAGAGTCCATTTCATGTGGCATTCTTTATTGTGTCACATCTTGGTAAACAAAAGAATTGCAGTGTGGAAGCCTCCACTGAGAATTAGGAGAGTGAACAACCCAGGCAGAGTACTACTAGTCCAAGAATGGACTTATATTTGGGATAGTCACTGCCCCCAATCAAACTATCTTTTGTTTGAAGAATTCTTTGTCAAGGTAGTCTTCAAAGAACTTGGTTACTCATCACAATGGAGATTATCAGAGAGAGTTCATAAGTTCTTGAGGCCAAAGGACATGTGCCCTAATTTCGGCATTGGTTGAATAATTGGGGTAATTTTGGTGCATCTTTTCAAATGTTACCATTATCAGAGTGTATGGATTTGGATGTGTGCCTTATCTTTTTCCAAGATCAGTCCCTAATAGAGTTGGCATTCTTAGAGATCATGTGGCACAGGCAGATGAATGAGTCTGATAAGATTCAATTCATGAACTACAAGAAAGCCTCCTTCCTTCTAGGAACCATTTCCTTTTCTAACTTTCAGGTCACATCAAAAGAAGGATTCGTGTTGCTAGCCACAAAGTTGGACCATTAAAAGTTACCAAAGAGTGCATCAAGGAGGTGTGATCCAGAGGGATTTATCAATAAAGCTAGGTTAGATAATGATTTTGTAGCCCATGAGCATGAATTTTACCCTCTAGAGGATGTAATGAGAAACTGTGCTATCAAAAAGTAAGGCAAGAGAAGAATGGAATAATGGGACATGATCTAGAAAGCAGAGAAATTAAGACATGAAGCTAATCATTCATATAAAGGATCTCTCATTGAAATTGAAGACCTTATTGAAAGAGTTAGGGTTATGCTACAAAATGCAGATAAATTATTCTCTAACCTACCTGCGGTGCCAAAGAAAATACATTTCCCTCCAGAATCAGTTCCTTCTTCATCAAGACAGACATCAAGCTCTGAAATTCGTAGAGCTGTCACTCCACTACACCAAGTCTCTCCACAACCTTCCCATACTCCAAGTTTTTAAGTGGATGAGGGAGAGACTTGAGGCTCACCATATGTGATGGAGATAATGCAACATCCTATGATTGAAGTAGGAGAGCCTCCTCAAGAGAGGATGGTTATCAATTTTGAGGCTACAAATGAAATGTTTGATGATGTTAGAGCAATAGCAAGAAGCAAATTCATGGATGATAATTCTTGTATTCATTCTAAGGAGTTCAAAGATTTTGTCCTAAGAATAAATGAGAAAGAAATACTTAAGCAAGTGAGGGAGATAACTCTTGAGAGTAAGAAAAAAGTTATAGAAAACTTTTGGAAGAAGGTGCATGAAGAAATGGCTAGGATGACCTCACAAAAGGGAAGAGAAATCCTCAGAAATAGTGGCTTCATGTTATTACCAGGGTGGGATATATCATCTTCCATTGCATTTGATACAATAAGAAAGCATGAAGGCATTGACTTGAATATAGCATAGGAGGATGAAAATCAATTGTACTTTGGTTCTGCCTTTGATCCAGACACAAATGGCTTAGCTGGGTGAAAGCACAAAGCTGTGTCACACTTTTATAAAGGAATCAGCCAACACAAGCAAAAAGTTTCAACTTCGACCTCATAAAAGTGGCATTTATGTTTTGAATTTCAAACTGATGTAAACTAATGAAATGTAGATCTCTTGATAAATTTTATGCTTGTAATTTTTCAAAAATTTAAAAACATTATTTTGACAATTTTTTATAATTTTAAGAGCAACTTTTGAATTGCTTAAATTTTCAGGAAAAAGTGACTTTGAGTCCACGTCACAAAAAAAAGGATCAAACAATCTTATTTTTCCCTAATTTTTTTTTCCAAATAGATGAGTTCAATATCTAGTGCATGGAGAAAATAAATTATTTTTCAATCCATATTTTCTTCGTAATATCGTTTTAAAGTAAAACTTTATAGAATCTGATAGTTTTCATTCCACGTCAACTTTTGTATAATTTTTTTATCATTTTCACAAAACCAATTATACCCTTTTGGAGATGACGCTTTCCTCTAGTGCACCATATAATTTTGAAAAAAATTGGATGTGTTTTGATATATTTTTAATTTCTAATCAATGTCATCTCTGATTTTAACAACCTACTTGCAATAATTAAATATATATATATTAAAACTAATGAAATTTTTTTAAAAAAAATCATATTAGGATTCTAGACTCAGAGCTCTACAAAAGGGTATTTTTTTATTTTTGAAATAATCTATTTTGATTGAAGAAATATTCAGTTTAAGTTGAGAATTTTAGAAAACCCTAGAAAATGAGGAGGTCACTGCCAAGTGGGATGCCACATAGACAGTTTCGTGCGAGTCTAACTCGCTCAAGTTTGACTCACTCGGATCAAAGTCAGGTGAGATCGAGTCACCCAAAATCATATAATTCTGGCGACCACCACTGGTTGGCATTTTTTTTGTTGTTTCAAAAAAAAAAACTAATTATTTATATATATATATATATATATAGCTTTATTTTTTGTGTTTTTTCTCAATTCAAGCATTAAGGAGAAAATAGAAATAGATTTTTTTACAAGAGGCAAAAAATTATTTTTTTAATTTTTTTCAATTCAAGCATTTGCAGAAACCACACAAAAGTAGTTTTTTGGCAAGAGAGGCTACAAATTTTTATGTAAGTAACATGACTCCCAACTTATTTACTCATTTTATATGTAGAAATTGAACTTCATGAGTTATTTATTATGATGTATATGTGTGTAGGTGAATTAAAACAAGCAATTTTTGATGGGGAATAAAAGAACTAGATCAAGGTTGTATGACTAGAAAAGAGATGAAAAAACCCTAGGAACATCTAGTCAAGAACAACCCATTGAAATTATTGATGAACAAGTTGAAGGGTGTGTTAATGAACAAGTACAAGATGAAATTGGCAGTAGTGATAGAATTTTTTTGCATGGAATGAAAAATTTTATGGAGATGGATCAGGATGCTCTTTTAAAAAATATTTCACCTAAACATATGTTACCTGAAAGCACAATAAATTACACTCTAAAAGAATTTGGGATGAATTTTTTGAAAATAAATCTTTAATTGGAAGAACACAATTATGTGCAAAGTTATTTAGGTGAAAAGAAATGACCCCTGTTTTGGAGTTGTTAGGAGTTGATAACAAGAAAAAATCTTCAAATTTAGTAAATCAGACAGTAATTGAAAACTTACAAATGGCATTGGATTGTATTCATACCAAGAGTTGAAATTCTGATTTAAGTGTTGCACATAGAGCATTGATGACTATAATTTATAGTAAGAAATTTTCACATAGAAGACAAGTTAAAGCAATTGCCCAATTTGTAAATGTATCTAGGAGAACTATTCAAAAATATATCAAGAAGAGAAACATATTAGATGAAAACATTGAAAATAATTGGGTAAATATTTGTCAAGTCCCTCGGAGAGATAGAATTTCAAAAGATGTAAAACAAAAAGTAATTGGATATTGGATCGAGCACTCCCATGTTTCTTCCAATAGAAGGGACACTATACAAATAAAAGATGAAGATGGTAAAAAAATGTCTCATCTAAAGCATTTTATAGATACAACACAAAGTGAATTTTTTTAAGCATTCAAGCAAGAATTTTCACAGGTGAAGATTTCTCAAATGATGTTTGAGAATTTATGACCATGTTTTGTACGTATAAATAAAGTACTTGAAACCTGTTGCTATCGAAATCATGTTGAATTTCATCTACACCTACAGTGTTGAATTTCATCTACACCTACAGTCATATAAAAAACTTATGGCAATAGTTAATCCAAATGTAGCCATCCCTGGAAGTACAACATAATTTGTGAAGACTATCTCATGTGAAAAATTAGAAGATTCAGATGAATTCAATGTACAGTGTATAGGAAATATATGTGTAGATTGTGGAATTTTGATGAAATTTTTACCATTTGAGAATATTGATAATTCAATGTCATTTGTTTGGAAGAGATTTGAATATGAGAAATACGCAACAAAGTCAGGAGCTGAATCCAAAAAAAATGTTTTGAGAGAGAGTGAATTGCATTGTAATGAGTTTATGAACAAATTTCATAACATTGTATACCCACATATCCGACATTGTCATGGTACAAGATGGCAGTCTAAGCAATTTCGTGACTCAAAGAATTGTTTTCCACTGGGTTGTATTCTCTCTATTGTAGATTTTTTTGAAAATTATACATTTATTCCTCAAACTGAGATTCAAAGTCAATATTATCATTCAGAGCAAGTCGCAATCTTTGTACAAGTTTTCTATAGACATGCTAAGTTATTTGTAGATGAGGTAGAGAGTACTGAAGATGAACAAATTATCATCAAGGATGTTGACTTTTATATCAGTGATGATACGACTCATGATAGAAGCTATGTAGCACATTACTTTCGAATGTTTTTTGAAGATTTGAGACAACATGCCATTACTGCATTACAACACTGGATTTGGTCTTATGGATGTGATGGTAACTATTGATTTTATTATTATTTTCTAATTTTGAATTTTGAATTTAAAAATTTATAAAATTTTAAGACTTGAATTTTTAACTAATTTTTGGTTTTGAAATCGTTGTTTATATATAACTATTTATATAGGACAATTTAAGTCTACAAAAGCATTTAATTAGTTAACACAATAACATGCTATATTTGGCATAAAGTTTTTGTGGAATTTTTTTGAGAGTTGACATGGAAAAGGAGAACATGATGCAGCAGGAGTATGTGTAAAGCGTGCACTTCACCAATATCAACTTGCAGTTAATGTACTAGATACGAAATTTACAAAATTTAAAATTGTTGAATTCTTCTACAATGATTTATGTAATTGATCTACATGTATTGTAATAGTTGGATGTACATGTAAAATTTTTAAAATTCTTACCTCTTAACTGGGCACTTCACCAACATGAAATTGCAGGTAACATCATACGAAATGCAAATCAAATTGTTGAATGGTGCAAAAGCCATTTTGGTGCCCATGACTCAATATACAACAAATGCTATTTTTGGGAAGTTAAAGGTATGTTAATAGAATTTATGTTATTTGAAAACTTTAATATTTAAATTTAAGTACACATGTGATTTAATTACATTTTAGTTTTAATTGAGATGTTCAAGAATTTGTTCATACGTGCAGATATTGATCGATTGAATCCATATAATTGTCAAGCAATTAATGGTGTTAGAAGTTTGCATCAAGTTATGACTACAGGACATAGCAAGCCTCTTGCTATTCAAGTGCGAGAAAAATTATGTTTTTGTGTTTATTGCATTGAGAATAATGCAAATATTTTACAATGTCCAAATGTAAGGGATGGATATGTTTCACAATGGGAAATGAAACAAATAGTATCAATGCCTAATTTTGAAGATAGTGACATTGTAGATGTATATAATCCTATATATTCAGTTGATTATGAATGTGTGCCAGATTTAATTGTTATAGGTAAGTTACAGAATTGATTCATATTCTAGATTTTAATAAAGTTTTGAACATTTAATTTACATTGTTCAACTCAAATGTACAAAAATGTTTACTTGTGGTGTGTACAGGAGATATTTTTGCCATGGTTGCAAATCATGACAATATAGAAGGTGTAGATTACTATCTACTAAGATGCACACAAGAAAAATCAAAATTGTTAGAATTAATGACAGATAGTGATGGACAATCATATCCCATTGGATCAGTTGTGGTTGAAGGCACCTATTATCAACAAGTAAAGATAGATAAAAATGGTATTATATTTATTGATTATATGCCAAGACAAAAGGTTCTATAGTATAGTGACTTAGTTATAGTAACAAGATTAAGTTTGGAAACGTTACAAAAAAGAGGACGTGGCCAACAAAAGTGGAGGTTGTCTATTGATGATCATAGAGAAATTTTAGAGATAATAAAAGATAGAGAAGATCCATATTATATGTACCAAGAGCTCTAACTACTTTATTGAAGAGTAAGTTGAACCAATAGATACATGGTATGAAGGATATGCACTTGAATTATCTATTGATATATTGATTTATTTTAAAATGTATATGATTCTTGATAGTTCTTTCCTTTCAAATTTTAATTTCAATGGTTCTTAGTTCAAATTTTATTATAATCAAACATGATCAAGCTACAAACGAGTTATAAATTTATTTATACAGATTTTTGTTTTCACAATTATGTAGGTGTATGCCTATAAGGATTTCAAGTTATAAAATCTAACTTCATGTTGTGCAAGTATGATCTCTAAACTATATATAGATAGTCTTAGATGTCTTAGGTGTCTAGAGGTGTCTTAGGTCTTATAGTTTCTTAGGTGTTTTATGTCTTAGGTGTCTAGGTATCTTAGATGTGTCTTAAATATGTCTTCTAGACCTATCTTAGGTCATATGTGTCTTAGATATATGTCTTTAGTGTCTTAAAGGTAGATTAGGCATCTTAGACCTTTCTTAGGTGTTTTAGGTGTCTTAGGTGTCTAGGTGTCTTAAATGTGTCAAGTAGATATGTCAAGTAAGTGTCTTAAAGGTCTTAGGTGTCTTACTATATATGTCTTAAGTTTCTTAAGTGTCTTAGATATGTCTTAATTCTTAGGTGTTTTGGAGGTGTATAGGTGTCTTATAGGTCTTAGGTTTCTTAGGTGTTTTAAGACTTAGGGGTCTAGGTGTCTTCAATGTGTCTTAGAGGTGTAAAGGTGTCTTAGTTTATGTATTAAGTGTCTTAAAGGTCTTAGGTGTCTTAATGTATGTCTTAAGTGTTTTAAAGGTGTCTTCTAGGTCTTTGTAATGTCTCTTACCTGACTTATCCTAGAATTCGCTTGTGAATTAGGTTTTAGGGTTTCTTCTCTTTTAATGGGGTAACCTTGGGTTGAATAGATCACACATTCTTTTGAATTAGTACCTATAGCATCATGTATATTCAAGTCCATATTGCTACATGTTAGTTTTAATATCTAGTATTCATCAGTCAACATAAACACACTTGCATTTTTAAACACATAGGTAAAATAAAACATTCATCATGCCAGGGGAGGGAAATACAGAAGCTCTTAGTAGCCTAAGGCCTACCACAGTCGTATTGCCCAAACCCTTGACAAGGGCCTATGGGGGCTGGTCCTTTTGCCCAATCCCTCGTCCGGGCCTATGGGGGCATATTCCAATGTGGGACCCCCATCCCTCCATGGTCCAAAACTTTGACTCAGGCCTACTGGGGCATAATGCCCAGCCCTTGTCTCAGGCCTATGGGACGAAACCTTAGATGAGGTTTATAGGTAATCTACTAAGGTTCATGCATTCTCCCTTCCTAGTTGAATCACAAACACAATACATGTAGTTTCCACACACATTTCCAAAACATACAATTTGTCTTTATTATTATGAATGGTGTTATACAATAATATACGATACAACATGAAATATATTTATGATGTCTCCATGCCTATTCTTCAATATTTATATATTATAGTATTTGTTGTAATATTAATAATATATATATATATATATATATATATATATATATATATATATATATATATATATATATATATATATATATATATATATTTGATTGCTTGCCAGCACTTGAATTCTATTGTTATTTTATTATTAACATAACTATATATTATATTACTTATTCATTATCATTATAATATTACTATTATAAATATATAGATATCATTTTATTATTATTATTATATATATATTATAATATTATTTATTATATTTATAATATTACATCCTCGGATACTTAATATGTAATTATCAGATACTCTTTTATATTTTTTTTTAATGATCCTTTCCTTCTATCTCACAACCTTTATTTATTTCACTTTCAAGAGATATGTTCCAAGAGGCACGTCTCTTATTATGCTTGGTGGTAAAAGACATACTTACCTTTATAATTTTTATTACTATATATTAATTCCCTTTTGTAGTAAAACTAGTTCTAACCATACGTAACTCCCTATGATAAGAGGATAGGTTAAAAGATGTTTATTTATATTATTTGTTTTTATATTATATCATTATATTATTTATTTTATATTATTTATATTATATCATTTATATCATAATAAATGATATATGATTTATATTATATTATTTGTGTTATTTATACATATAATAGTAATGTATTTTGTTAATTGTTTTAAATAAATATTATTTAAATATATTAAATATATTCTATTTATAATATTATTCATATATTCTATTTGAATAAATAATACATAATGGATTCAATTATAAATTATTAATATAGGGACATAACAGTCTTAGTTGTGTCCTAGGTCTTAGGTTTTAGGTGTTTTAGGTCTTAGGTGAGGCCACTGATCTTTACAGAGGCAACATGATTGAATGTGAAGATATCTTGAATTGCGAGCTTGAGGCCATTACTTACACCACCAAGGTATGTATGTGGTTGTATGCACATTCATTACTTCTTTTTCTTGTTCCCTATTATTTTCCTTAAATGACTTTGTTTTACATTTTATTAGATTTATAGTGGAACATTAGGGTAGGTAATTGAAAATAATTTGCCACATAAAAATAAGTATTTTACCTTTTCCCATTCACACAAAAATTATGCATCATTTATAGATTTATTTTTTCATGTGAAATATTGTGAACTTAATCTTCTATTATAGGGGACAATGTGATTACTTTGATACCTATTCAACCATTGAAAACATTATGTCATTAACTAGGGAGAATCCTACATTGTTTCATATCATACCAACATCAAGTAGATTAAACATGGCACTTGGTTATCCTTGGATTGAATAATACCAAGCAATTATATCTAATATTACATTAATGCATTAAATTTATTCATAAAGGGGAAAGTAATTAAGTTTCTTTACAAAATAAACAATGGACATCCAAATGTCCAAATAATTAATATAAAGCATGTAACTCATAATATAAATTTTGAAATGTAAATATAAAGCATGTGACTCATAATAAGAACGTCTCTAAGATATAAAACACAAGTGTATATAATGTCCAAATATAAAACATGTCTCATAATAACAACGTCTAGATATAAAAGTTCATGTGACTCATAAAAATGTCTAGATAAAATATAATAACATGTAACTCATAATGTCCAAATGTACAAATATAAAACATCTGAATTATAATAACAACTCATAAATGTCTCTCTCTACGAGTAGATTGAGTCTCACTCTATCTCAAGATATGTCATGATCCCTAATTGGAACCCTCAACTAATCTATGACCCGAGCACTGTGTTGAGTTGTGGGTCAAGGTCTGCACATGAAACACCATAAAATTTTCAAATTCTATATATATACACACAAATATAATTTGTTTTGATTTTAAATAAATAAATAATACTTGACAAATCTAAATTACCTAACATACACGGTCTGCATCATGTAGAGGAATCTCAATAGAAGCATGCCCTGATCCTACAACCTATATATGACATGTGTTTATACAATATATAAGCATATGTGTTTATAGTTAGAAAACTTGTACACTTGATGTCTCTATGTAGAAAGTTAACTTGATATATGTGTACACTTAAATCAAACTTATATGTACATGTGATATATAGACCTAGTTTTTAAATACCTCATGATGATGACTAGGATCTCTAGTATGATGTAAATCTCCAAATCCAGATTGTAAAATAGTAGCTTGTGTCTAATACACATGTACATTTAAGGTTGCAATCAAGAGTCAGAGCTTCAATGTATGTGATTTAATTTAAAATTGAACTTATAATTTTTAAATATATAATTTATGAATTTAGATTATTATTTTCAAATAAATTGTACCTCAACTACACCAGCAAAGGCCCTCCCAATCCCACTGAGGTTAGAGTCATGGAGAGACAATGATACACGTGTAGATGGTACAGTCTCAGTGTTGAAAAGAAGCTTGCTATACTCACCTCCCATAACATCATGTGCAGTAACCTCAACCTCAGGACCAACTGGAACATGCAGAGGGGCAGACCCTGTAGGACCAACTGGAACATCCTGATGTCCCCACAAACCTTGTGAACCTAATTCCCCATGGCTCCTCTGTCTACCAAAATATTTCTCGAGATGTGAGGATATAGCATCAAGTGGGATCCAAAACCCATCACTGATGAACTGGTATGAATCTTATAAATCATTAGCCAGGCATCTAGTAATATTCCGCAAAGCACTCTGTCCACTAATCTGTGCCACATCATGTGGCGATGGTATATCAGCATGAATGTAATGATCTGAAGTTGCTGGTCGATGTGGCCTTAGTGGATGGAATGTCAATCCTCAGGCGTAACAAATAGCTGCCAGCACAATCGGATGACAAATGAGCAACCTTAGTGGCAATAGTCATCATACTCTCAAAAATCATGCATCTTGAGGGGGTCAATGTTGGTTGGGTGGTATTTTCTAGTTCTACACATTTTCGAAGAACCAAAAGGAGTGGGCCAAGGACCCCTTGTTTTGAAGATGTGGCGTATCTGGTCTTCTACAAACAACTCTCTCTGCAAACCTTCCTTTCCCCTGACTAGCATGTTTATGGAAATATTTATAATTGACAGATAAATTTAAATTAAACTCTATATATAATTGTTTACAAAAATATAATGGCAACTCATCATTGTTTGGCCATTTGTGATGAGCTGCCAAAAACCTAGGATAGATGAAGGGACCAACAACTACATCCGCACACATGGTGAGAGAATAGCCTCTCACTCTCTCTTTTCCCCTATAAGAAGGGAACATGCTAAGAACATTATCTACAAAAATTAGCCTAGAAATAGATAGCCATTTCTCCTAGCTGATAACACTCTAAGAAAGTG
The DNA here is from genome assembly GCA_027924645.1 of Cunninghamia lanceolata. Classification (NCBI taxonomy): domain Eukaryota; kingdom Viridiplantae; phylum Streptophyta; class Pinopsida; order Cupressales; family Cupressaceae; genus Cunninghamia; species Cunninghamia lanceolata. Next base: position 28,500,435 of record BSBN01000809.1, on the reverse strand, counting down.
ATGCATAGAACTTATCAACACTAATCTCATCATAGGGATTGTATGATCAAACAAATTTGATCATATGTGTTATCTCATCTCTAATCCTAACCAGCTTGTCTCTATTTGATAGGTTTGGTGTATTGTGTATTGTACTGTTCAGTTCATCTAATGCGTTTTCAAACCTCTGAATGGTCTCCGTATAGAAGGTAGAATTATCATGATTGTTAGGTTGACTTGACTGATGTGACTGATGTGAAGATTGTCATCCATGTTTCTAAATTTATCTGCAACATGATAATTCAATTTTTTGTCAAACATATTGTAGTCGTGATGGAAATAAACCTGTATATAAATTTTCTAACTACTACATACATCTTTAAAAAATCCATGATATAAATGCACACGTGCTTCTCAAATAAACCTACACCTTACATGCTTGCAAATACATAAATAATAGGTCTATCAACCAAATCGGAACCAACCATAAAACATAGAACTAGGAATGCATAGAAACTCCAAATTTGAAGTCACATGTAGTATGTAGCATGTTGACATGACAGCCATAGGAATTTTTATAAATCAGATTTTATCATAATTCAAAGCCATTGGAGTAGAGAGAAATGTCCTCCAACCCAAAGGATTCAAGATAATGAAGTTACTGTCAAAGAGAATGCATCAAATCATCATAATATAGTTTTTATTGCCCATCATGTTGAAGTAACAAAAATTATAGTTGGACAAAAAGAAACAGAAAAGTCATCTATCTTGGAGCAGTATATGGTACATGAGAAATTTTAGCGACAACATCACAACTTCAGTTTGTAAACTTGAGAAAACTCATAGAAATGGTATATTAGCTCTCTATCAATGAAGAATCATATGTTCAAGTTAAGTTTTCTCAAGAAATTTTACAAACTATGCAAGTTGAGGGAAGTCAAATCCAATCAATCATAGTTGGTTGTAATTAGATTAGAGTTTAAATGCCCTCATTCTGCTGTAAAAATAGATTCTATTTTGAATCCTAAAAATAATATCTTAGTTTTTTAGGTACATTTTCATTTCTAGAACTGTAAGTTTCAAAATTTTGGAATCTAATTTGGCTCATAATAATCATGCTTTTGACAAATTGACACATAAACCCAACAATGCACCCAGTTTTGGCACCACCTAACTCACAGCTACCATTTGAGTTGGAAATCAATGCAAGAGATTATGCTATGGGGATTGTTCTATTGCAAGGAGCTTAGTTGGATTGCTATCATTTTGAACCTTTTCCATGGAGCAGATTTGATGTATCTTACATATAATAAAGAATTGCACGCACTAGTTCAAGCAATTTATATAGAATCACTATATGATGGGTACATAAACCTTTGTTCACACAGATCACCAAACTCTTCAATACTTCCAAACACAATCAAATATGTAGCAAGAAAGTTATTACAAATGGATAGTTTTTAAGGAAAATTCTATTTTACTAACAATGAGGTTGATATGTTGTCTAGATCATCTTTTGATTTCAACTTTGGGAATAATAACTTATCTTGAATTATTTGTCCATGAAGCATATGACGAGGAGTATGCACAAGTTGAATATTTTTAAGAGATACATAAGCTCTTGCAAGGGGGAAAGCTATAAATTTTTACAAAAAAGACATCTCAAAGATGAGGTACCCTATAGTAGTTGCAGTCATAAGAAGGTATATTTCCAATTTAGGAAAAAAGCATTCGACAATCTAGAAAAGATAGACTCTATTTAACATTATAGAGTATTATATATGTATATATATCTAGTGCATGTTGTTTCCTTCTTTAACCATGTTATTCCCTAGCATTTGATGGGAAAATTTGAATGGATAACCCTACAAGGGATAAAAGTACATGTCCTACATTACTGTAGCACTTCATTTAACTTGTTTTATGTGTGAACTGACTCCCACCCAACAACCATCAACCACTTGCTACTTCTGATCACCACAACCTTTCCAATAAATTATGCACAAATTCTTTCTTGAATGGCTTCAAATTGTGATTAATTTTCCATCACCACAACCTTGATAAAAACTTATGCACAAAATTCAATAAAGAAGAATTTATGCACAAATTCTCTCTGGAATGATTTTAAATTTTGATATTTTTTTTAGCTTATATTGTGTGGATGATATTTGATGTTCCTTGTAGTTTCCTATTGCGTCATGGTATTGGGTAGGTGTGGCTCTGTTAACTCCCTCATATCCATTCAGATTCAGAGATGTATTGATCTATATGAGGGAGGATGCTGGCAAAGGTTGTGGAATTTGGCTTTACACCAGCCAATTACATTTTCTTTAAAATTTCTATAGACTTTTCAACAAATCCATTTTGTGCATATCTTACAATCAATGCAGTCCATGAGACCACATTTTGTGCATATCTTGTGGGTTTTTTTCAGATGTATCAGTTGCAAGAGCCTTGGCAGACTGTATAAAAAATGTGAAAGCATAGACATGATGCCTAAACTCTTTTGTGCATATCTTGTAGTTCTTTGAGGTATTTTTTCAAACAGTTCATGTGCCTTCTCTACGCTTCCACATTTTTCATACATGTCTAGCAGGGTTTATGTAACATCAAATTTTGTACCCATTCACAAATTTTAAACAAATTTTGTACCCATTAATAAATTTTAAACAAACTTTATCCATTTTGCACATTGAAATCAAAGACATACAAACCCATTTTACTTGCATAATATCATATAAGGTGCAGGGTTATTTCAAACACTTCTATACATTGTACCATACAAAATGTTTGACAAAAAATGCCAAGGTGAAGATGGCATACCTGGTTCAAGGTGACGAGATTGTTGCAAAAGGTGGTGGGGACGCCCTTCGCAGGAAAAACTTTCAAACCCTACCACTGTCACTGTCAGAAAATGACCACCATAAAATGTGGCAATTTCTTTTTTTTTGTTTTTAACTACATGATTTTGGGAGAAACCATCTCACCTCCATATTGACTCACCCGAAAATAGCTTGCCACATATGCACCATGCAATGGCCACGTGTCTTCAGGTGAAATTGGCTTGGGCAAGTAAAACCTGCACGAAAACAACTCACTCTGAACTATTTTGTTGGCTCAAAGTGTGACACACCTTTGTGCTTTTACCCAACTATTTTGTCAATTTCTCCCTCAAATAATAAACCTCTTGTTATTGAGGACCCAAGCAAGATGACAAGAAGCCTAATTGTGCATAGGCTAGAGCACACTACTCCTATTGAAGCTACTAGTTTGACTACACATTCTACTATGTTTACAAAGGTTTCGTTCAAAAAGATGCATGCAAAATTAGATAGATTGAACAAGTAGAGCTTGTAGACACCAAAAATTGGCCCATTTCATTATTTATGCATTAAAATCATATCGTATCGCACACATCATTTCTATCTATTTGACATACTCATAATTAATTAAATCATTTTTCTTCTTAATTAATTAAATAATTTTTATTTATTTAATTAATCTTCATTATTCTTATTCTTTCTGTTTATGATTAAGTAATTTTTAATTATTTAATCATTCCATTATTCCTCTATTAATTAAATAAATTTTCTTTATTTAATTAATTATTTTTATTCCTCTATTTTTCATCTATGATTAAATAATTTTAATTATTTAACCATTCCCACTTTCTCTCCATCAATAAATAAATAAAATTAAAACATTTTATTTATTTTCCACTTGCACATGAATTAAATAAATTGTATTTATTTAATTCATTTATTCCCTCCACTCTTATCCCACTCCTCCATTTTCTCCTATAAATGTGCAAGTGTTCTTCTTCACGCCTAAAAATAGGGAAAATTTAAATGTGTGAGAAAAAGTAAAAAAGAATTCAAAAATCAATCTATAACTCATCCAACTCTCAAAATAGTTTAAAAAACATGCTATTTTGAGAGAAGAATTTCATCCTCTTCAAATCCCACTTAGCATTTTTAAGAAATAACCCTTTTTAGGGGACACATGGTGCATGCACGTTCATCGTCTCCTCTTGATCATTCTCAACCATTGATCTTTCCTTTCATCCTCCACTGTTGATCATATTTCGTCTAAGTCTATAAGTACTCTCATCTTCTCTCATTTTCACATCATCAATCATATACTGTCCATATTATCTTCATTTGCATAGCATCTTGAGCATCCATGATAGCCTTCTATAGTGTAGTTGCATACTTCGAAGATCAATCTGCAAAAACACCAAGAAATTGCATAAACTAGGTGATATTATTGCATTTTGTTTTGTTTGTTTGTATTTAGTTTAGATTTCATGAAGGTAGTGTAGGTTTATTGTTTTAATTTGATTTAAACAATGGAATTTTCCTACATACACATTTTGGCACGCCCAGGGGGACCACTAGCTTGATTAGTTTTAGTTTTTCGTTGCTAAAATTGTGTTTTTTAAGAAGTTGTGGATACAGGTGTGCTTCTAGTTAATTGCATGTCGTAGTTACAGAGCTATGCGTCACCTTTGGCACTTCTATGTCACCTCTGGTATATATAGAAAATTGTAGTTGGTGGATTTCAGATCAAATTTACAACACAGTGTATTGCCTATGGCTTATCAGATTGCCTTTGTAAATTTTTGAGCAGTTTTAAGTTGTAGGCATACAACAGTAAGTCACAATTGCAGAGGGCTATGTCACATGTGGTAACTTTCTAATCGCATTTGGATATTTTCATACGCCTCTGGTTTTGCATGTTCAAATTTAGGGTTCTTGGAAACTAATGATTGTTTATGCAGTTTGTCTTATCGATTGTCAAAGAATGGAGGTTTCAAACTACTAATGTATTGTCTGCAAGAACGATCGGTCAAAGAAAACACCTTTTTTGCACTAAATTAGGCACATTTCAATTTGGTGTTTAAAATGAATCCTTTATTCTCTATGTTTGTTTCTTTTCCACTATTTGCCTATTGAGATTGTGTGTAACCCGATTTAACAACATTAGTATCCTCTCCCCCTACCTATCCAATAGATCTGGGGTGTAAGAGAAATCATTGTTATCTCTAGAGGGTATGCCTTCCCATTGTGAGAAGGGGTGTGACCCAAGCAGAAACAGGCTAAACCCAAGCCCTTCCAAGCTGCTATAAAAATAATCTGTTTGTGACAAAAGGCACAAACAACAAGTGCAGTTATGTCATACTGATGAATGTTTCCCCTAAAACCCTATAGAGCATAACCTCTACATGCTAGGAAGCCTCCTTATCAGAGTGAATCACCGCATGTATAGCCACCTAAATAGAAGCCCTTACTACAAATCATGTTTAGCAAAGAGAGCAAAGAGAACAAAGTATCTTAACATCTATGTGTCTTTAGGACTTGGAACTTGGTGTGCCTAAGAAGTGAGTGCACTGTAAGGGGGAACCTGTGCCACCAAGTTTTTGGAGCTATCCAATTTTAATAAGTACAGTTGGAGAAATCCAAGTGGGAACCTAATAGATATATTCGTGGCCAACCTAGGTTGTAAATGTTTGAGAATGGACTGAGCATGAGTGTCTTCTATCTTGCTTCTCTTGTCAATTAATCAAAAAACTGCCAAAAACACAACTTTTTCCACAGAAAGTTACTTTTGGACCATGTCAAGTCGCAGTTGAACTATAGTGAGTCACCTTTGAGAAAACTTGAATTGTCTTTGATCAATGTCTTTTTAACCTATCCTATCACAAAAAGTCACCTTTGAACCATGTCGATTCGCAATTGAACCATAGTGAATCGTCTTTGAACAATAGTGGGTCGCCTTTGGTCAATGTCCTATTACTTCAAACTATCACATAGAAAATTGCTTTTGAGCTATCATAAATCGCCTTTGAGTTATCAGAGATCACCTTTGAGCATTAGTGAATCACCTCTGGTAATTTGTAGTCTGTTATCTAGTTTTTTATCTTTTCCATCAATCTGAGCATCAAATCTAAGTATCTGCAATCAATCTATTAGCCTGGTCAGCTGTTCTTCAGCAATCTTATCATCCAAGATCATCATTTAAACCATTTGGCTTATTCATCATCTCTAAGGTTCTCAAGCCCTAAATCATCCTATCAATTTGTCAATCCATCAGCTGATCAAACCCAATCTCTTTAATCTAACTAAAGCCAATATCAATCAATCAAACATCTTTCAATCAAATCATCTCGATCCAATGTCGGTGACTAGAAATCAATACAAGAAATTCATGGAATCCAATCTTAGAGAATTTGAGTCCACTCCTCTCAAAGATGCCTCTCAATTTACAACAAGAATGGACCCTCATGTGTTTCTATCTAAAGGTCATACCCTTGTCTCATCTTCATCAAACCCGGTACAACAACATCATTTTGAGCCCTCATATTCTGTGTTGATGCCACAATCTCCATATGACCACAGTGATTTATCAGATGATCAAGAGGATCTTCAATATCCCAAAGCCTTGTGACATGCCAATAAAATCATAAAAGCCAACCAAGAACAAATTATCCTACAATTAATCCAAGCTGGAGTCAAACTACCAAGTGACTTTGATATGTCCACAATTTGTAAAGAAGAACCTACTAGTGTTGCTATTGAAAACCATGTGGCTATTGACAGTATGTCCACTAAGTCCACCATACCTTTGACACCATCTATGCCTAACCAAAACACTCATACACCTCAAGCATTAGCTACACCCATGAGACCAAATCAACTTAATGTCACTACATCTATAGAACCTTTACTCATACTATCTTAATTCTTAATCCAGGGATCTCTAGCCTAAATGTGCCTCCTTTTCATGTGTTGGCTTCCATTCTCTCTGCCTCCATGAATACCATACCCACACAAGTTAACCAAGCATTTCTGATTTCCAATCCTACTGTGTCACATGTTGGCTCATCATCCACTCAATAAATTCAAACATCCCATATTGCATCCAATCATGCCATAACTCTCATTGATAAACCTACGGCATCAAATACTCATTCCAACACATCATACATTGATCAACTTCTCCCTCTTGGATCACAACCCTCTAACACTCAGATGTCTCATGTGACTCCACCAACCGTCTCCCAACCTCCATTAATTTCTACTCAAACCATATCCTATACCATTCCTCTGTATGGCTCACATGCAACACAGACACATAATATCAATCCTTCACTAGGATCATATGTACCTTTGCCACTCAATACCCAACCTTAGAAAACTTTCAACCCAGGGCAGCACATTATTAGCCAAGTTCAAGTCACACCTATTTCACCATATGATCTGGCACAGCAACATCCTTCTAGTCAACATTTGATATATCAAATCCAACCACCTAGTCATCAAAATCTCGTACAATAGCAACAAGGACCTACATCTAATATGTCACACAAGAGGTCAACCTTTCACTCCCCATGACCAAACAAAGAGAAACCAACTACGAAGACACAAATTTACTCCCTTGGGAGAACCAATTGAGGTCATTCTTAGAAAACTAGTGCAATCAGGAAATATTGCCTTGCTTGAAGCCAAACCAAACAATGAGCCACAATTTAAACCCAATTGGTACAAGGATGATGAATACTATGAGTAGCATAGGGTCAAGGGGCATAGCACTTCTATCTATATGAAATTGAAACACACAATTCAAAACCACATTGATCAAGGGCTTATTAGGGTCACATCAATGCAACTGATGAACAATTATGACCTTGATGCCTATAAAAATCCCCTCCCTTCACATGATAAAGCAAGTGCTTCCAACACGGGAAAGAATGTCAACTACACCTATGAGTCTACTATGTGTTGTATTGAGAAATAACGAATCACCACCATCACTATTTGAGGGAAACCTCTTGATTGCGTTGTCACTACCCATCGAAATTGTTTCACTATTCAAGGAGCTCCACCATCTGCCACTCATGGAATCCCACCTTCAATCATTTGACTAGATTCTGAGTACAACGTTATTGAACACCTTGGCAAAACCCCTGCTCACATATCCATACTTGAGCTATTGCGTATATCTCTCGCACACAGAGCTATTCTAGATAAACCCTTAAGAGAATCATTTGTACCAAATGATATCGATACTACACAGTTCCAAGCTATGATGGTAAGCATCTCATCCCCCCATCATTTAACTTTTTCCATTCAAGATCTCGTATCCTCTGACCCATCTCATCATGATGCCCTCAATATAGAGGTATTCATTGACTAACATTTTATTAAGTAGGTACTAGTGGATGGTAGAGTTCGTCTCAATAGTTGTTCTCTAAAGTTAATAAAGCAATTAAGCTACTGTGAGGACCATATTGATATGACCAAAAGAATAACCATCAAGGCCTATGATGATGGAGAGCGGGATTTAGAAGGTATTATTACTCTGCCTATAAGGGTTGGTCCTATTACCATTGAACAAAATGGCACATCCTAGATGTTGATCTTCCCTACACCATTATCCTTGGTTGTCCTTGGATCCATTCCTTAAAAGCAATACTATCCATGTATCACCAATGTCTAAAGTTCCCATATGAGGGTGTGGAAATCACCATCTCCACCAATCCCAAACCCTTTGAATACTACCATGCATTCCAAGCCACTTATCAAAACCCTAACCATGTCCCTATCAATGTTGAAGCCTATCCATCCACTTCATATGGTGATCCAGATGATCTTAACAAGCGCTCCACCAGTAAATCCACCCCTAACATCCAAATCAAATATGAAGAAAAAGGATTTGGTGAGTATAGCCTAAAAGAATCTTGCCGTGTGGGCACCATGCCCTTGTCACCCAAATCATATGGTAAGCTAGTTGTTTCAAAAGCTTCTTCCTCCAAAGCAACTGTCACCATGTCTCCAATAGTATTTGTGCAATCAAGATTACTCGATGATGAGGATGTCTCTGATGACATTTCTTCATGGATTTTCTATGATGAAAATGATCAAGTATCCTTAGAAGTAGAGCGATATAATAATGGGTTTAGAATCATCAAAAATATGGGCTACAAAGCAAAAGGAGGACTACGTCTATAGGAAGAAGGCCTCTTAGAGGTAATCATTGTGTCAAAGAAGTATAATCGACAGGGTCTAGGGTACCAGAAGGAGGGTCTGCCTTCCTTAGATATCCAGTTCATCCTTGACGAAGTCACTGAGGCCTTTCCTATAGAAAGGGCCCCAAATCTAGATACCATCAAAGACTTTGCCTTTCATATCACTGAGCTCTTCTAAGAAACCTCTATTTTCATGATATCCTCTACTTCCCACAACCTTTCACTTATCTATCCCAACCTAATTGACTAGGAACAATAGGGGGCACCTCCCCTCGATACATTTAAAAATGACAAGGCTATTGCTAAATTCATGGGAACAAGGAAAGGCTTCCCTCTTGGAGACCATAAGTAGGATTTGCAATGGATCTGCCATTGTTGGCATACTTTGGTGGAAGTGTCAGATCTTCTAGTCGCAAAAGTGAAATTAAGAAAATAAAAAATGAAAGGTCATTAGGTGGAAACCACAAGGCACGTCTTGACAAAGAAAAAGTAAAAATAAAGGATGTATCCAAGGGTGAAAACCTCTCTAAGGCACCCAAGGAGGATCTGACCTTCCTGTAACTTCTACATATCAAGAAAGATCACTCTTGTTGATCACGAAATCTCAAGAAATCAATTTAGGCACTGCACAAGCTCCTAAAATCACATTCCTAGAAGCTTCTTTATCAGATACAGGAAAAGTCAGCTTTACTGAATTCTTCATAAAAAGAGATATCAACTTTCCCTACACCTATTCAAATATGCTGGGCTTACACCCCTCCTTGGTAGTACATCATTTGGTTATCTCTCCGAATGCCAAACCAGTTCGACAAAAGATAAGAAAAATGCATCCACAAATAGCATTGTTAGTCAAAGCAGAATTCCAAAAACTTCTGGATGTAGGGTTTGTTAAGACCATTGATTATCCTTAGTGGGTATGTAATCTAGTGGCCATTGCCAAACCTGATAGAAGAGTTTATTGTTGTAATGACTTCAGAGACCTCAATAGAGTGTGTCCTAAGGATGACTTCCCTTAACCAAACATTGACACAATTGTAGACCTCACTGCAGGACATGAGATCCTTTCATTAATGGATAGATTCTTTGGATACAATTAGATTAGGATCGCAAAGCATGATCAGTATAAAACTTCTTTCATCTACCCATGGGGAACATATTGTTGGGTCATCATGCCTTTTAAACTTTAAAACACCAGAGTAACTTATCAACGGGCTATGACTCTTATTTTTCATGATCTTTTCTGCAAAATAATGGAAGAGTATGTCGATGACATCTTGGAAAAGTCCAAAACAAGAGAAGACCATCTCCAAGTCTTAGAACAAATCTTCGACAGGATTGAGAAGTACAAAGTCAGACTGAATCCAAAATAGTGTGTCTTCGGTGTAACTTATGGGAAGTTGCTAGGATACATAGTCTCCAAAAGAGGCACTGAAGTGGATCCTAATAAAGTCAAAGCCATAGTCAACATGCCTCCTCCATTTAATTTGAAACAACTGTGTGGTCTCCATGATCGGTTACAATCCATTTGTCGATTCATAGTGCAGCTAGCAGACAAATGCCATCCTTTTCAACATTTGCTTGGGAAGGGGGAAACTTGTAAGTGGGATGACAAATGTCAACAAGCCTTTGTTCAAATAAAAGAATATCTTTCAACACCTCCTATGCTTGTACCTCCTATTTGAGATCGACCTTTGCTTCTATATACTTCATCAGGCACTTGGTGCTCTCCTAGCTCAACATGATGATACGGGAAAAGAATAAACCATTTACTATATCAGCAGGACTCTTGTAGGTTATAAGCTCAACTACACAATAATGGAAAAAGTATGTTTGGTAGTGGTGTTTTCTTCTCAAAAGTTGCGACACTACATGTTGAATCAGACAACAAAGCTCATCTCCAAATTTGATCCATTGAAATATCTTCTTGCTAAAGTAGTCCTCACTAATAGGGTAGCAAAATGGGTGATGATCCTTACTGAATTTGATATTGAATATGTCAACCGCAAAGCTATTAAAGGACAAGTCATTGCAGATCAACTTGTTGAAACTCCAATGACTGGCATCCATCCTTTTGATCTTGAGATTCCTGATGAAGAACTTTTTAATGTGACTCCTTCTGAAACCTGGAAACTATACTTTGATAGCTCTTACACACAACATGGATCTGGGATGGGTATCCTATTCATCACCCCCTAGGGTGATTGTATTCCAAAGTCCTACCATATTGCCTTTCCTTGCATAAATAACATAGCAGAATATAAGGCTCTGATCATTGGGTTGCACATTGTTGTCCAATGGGACATCAAAAAGTTACAAGTATTCAGAGACTCGCTGTTTTTAATTAATCAAGTTCAAGAAGAGTACTGAACAAAAGATAAAAAGCTTCTTCCATAGAAACTGATGGTTGATGACTTTAAGAAATACTTCTCTCAAATCATATTTGAGAAAATTACAAGAATCAACAACAAAGCAGCCGACGCCATGGCAACCATTGGTTCTCTCCTAGACATGCCTGCTAACGCACAATAGTATGAATTCTTAGTGGAACAACTTTTAATTCTAACATTTGAAGTACCTCAATCAGAACTCATCTGTGAGTTTCATTACCCCACATCTCCTTGGTACGAAGATATCTATGAATACCTTGTTAATGGTACATTCCCTTTCCAATTTTCCAACTCCCAACATAAAACTTTCATCCTCCGCACCTCTCGCTACACTATCTTTAGAAAAACCCTTTACTGCAAGAGTCTCGATGGTATCTTACTTAAGTGTCTCAACTCAGAAGAGGCCAACATGACATGAGGATGTCTCTAGATCGCATTCTGCCAGACCTAATCTTGTCAAGAAGCTTCTTGAAGCTAGCTATTATTTGCCTGCTATGGAGTGGGACATTCAACAATTCTCACAAAGATGCATGTAATATCAGATACATGGAGACTTGATACACACCCTAGCACATGAACTACAATTTCTCATAGCTCTTTGGCCATTTTGACAATGGGGACTTGACTTCATAGGAAAAATCCACCCATCCTCTTCAAAGGGCCATAAGTTCATAATCACTGCTATAGAGTATTTCACCAAAAGGGTGGAAGCAATCCTGATGACATACATCACTAGGAAGCAGATCTCCAAGTTTATATTGCATTATATCATTTGTCAATATGGTATCCCTCAGACCATTGTAACTGATAATGGGCATCCCTTCAAAAATTAGGAAGTTCGTGATTTGTGTCAAAAGTTTCATATCCAGCATAGATTTTCCACGCCCTATTATCCTCAAAGCAACAACCAAGCCGAGGCCTCTAATAAGACCATCATAAAAATCCTCAAGAAAAAGGTCAATGAAGCTAGTTACAATTGGCACCTTTAATTGAATCCTGCCTTATTTCACCCTTTTCATAAACCATCCATCCATCCATAATCAGCCTACTTGTATCATGGATTGGAACTTGTCAAAGTGGACATATCATTTGTGTATATCACCTAGCTTCAACTGAGTCATTCCTCACCATCATATCCCATGAGAAACTTTCCATCTGCCTATCTGCAATAAATTCTTCCCACACTGGGGGCACTTGCTTGTGCTTCGATGTCAGATGGACACTTTAACGCATCATGGTCAATCATGTAAAAAGTCTTGCAAAAATCGATAAAAATTAGAAAAGGTCCTTAAAAAATCCATAAAAGTTAGATAAAGTCCTAAAAAATACCAAAAAAATTATAAAATATCCTTAAAAAACTAAATATATATACAAAAACATCAAATAGCCAACAAAAAATCCAAGCAATAAAATCAAACCATCAAATCACTTCTTCTAATCAATCACATTCATTCATATCAATCTGATCCAATCCAATCATCACTGCATCAAATCACATCAATCCTGTTCATCAATAATCAATGACCTCCATCTTTCATCATCCATAAAACAAGAACTACATATCATCTTCATCGTAAAATGCCTTGATCCCATGGATATAGTGTATATACGTAGTTTGGTGTATGAAGGAAATACCCAGATTCAGGCACAAGATGATACGACTCCTTTTTCTTCCATCTTTACTCTACTCATCTTTTCTCACCATTCATCTCATCTTCTTATATCATTCATTTCTCACATCATCAATAAAAACCTAGAACTACATATTCATCATGTCTCATCATCATCGTGTGGTGCATTGATCCCGTGGATACGGGTATGTAGGCAGTCTAGAATAAGAAGGAAGTATCTAGTATGCAAGCACCAATGATAAATTCTTCCATCCTCCTCTCATCTTCTCTATCTTCCACCTTCTTCTCTTTGAATAACTCAAGTAAAAACAAATTGTGCATCTTTCGATAGCTCGAGTTCTTGTTCAAATCAGAGGTAAACAAAGTAATTTGTCTACATGTCTTAAGCCAATATTTTCTATGTCAATCTAACAGCACATTTAACCTTCAAACATTATGTATCTTTCCTAACAACAAGGCCAACACTCACATCAATCACGGAGCAAACACGGGAAATAATGCATAAGCCAGTGTCATAACATAGAGGTACTCATCCAAGTCATAGGTTGGGTACTACTCAGGCCTACTAAAGTGCTAGATACTAGAGTGTAAATCAGATGGAGTGTCATCATGTGTGCTTGAAGGGATGGTACCACACAGAACCAACTACACCTCTCATACAGACGAGGAGACTCAATCATGCCCGAATCAATGCCCCGTAGATGGATACTCGATGCCCCATAGATGGATTACTCGACGCCCCGCAGATGGATAGGCCTTCTCATTGCATCCTTAGCCTTTACAAGCACTCAAGGTGATGCACGAGGACAAATTATCTTATTAGTGTTTTTACCCCAATGTTTTTATCTAGTTATCACTTATTACTATAACTCTACTACTAGTTCCCCTGGCAGACACTTGCAGGCCCTGTGCTCGTAGAGAGCCACTCCAAACAACCACTCTGATGCCTCTAGATCAGTTGTGTAATAACTCTAGTGACCCCAATTTGGTCACGATTCACAAAGGAGTGCATGGACATAAGAAAAAGCATGGAAAATGGTATTGCAAGGCTACTCACAGCCTAAAATTACATATTGTCAACCATATTTAACATAACAAAATAAAATGTTAAAAAGACTTACAAAATGGAAATCTTAATTTTCCCTCCTACATTATTTCCCTTAGATCCCTGTATGCGGGCAGATTTTCCTAATGGAAATTGTGTGAATAAAATTTCAATGCACAAACACAGATCGCTACAACTATAGTATTTTAGTGCCATAATATTCTTAACTCAAGTGACAATTTCCACAAGGCTGGTGATTTAGCAGAAAATGACCGTAATAATCAAAATAGAGGCCGCTAAGTTTTTGTTTAAGAAGAGTTGCAATGATAATCTCATGAGAGAGTCAATGTATAACATAAGGGTTCCATGAGACTGAGATCTCTTCAATCTCTAACATACATCCCAATTTTTATTTTTGTATGTCTACACTTATTATATTCACTATAACAAAATTGACCCTCTCCTATTTTTATCTTTTTACCAACAATTATAAATTTGAGACCCCTGTTTTTCTCTTTTTACCAACAATTATAAATCAGAGACCATATGACCTTTCTTTGAAAACCAATTTATCAAAAAATAAGGACATCGTTTTGCATAAAGAGAGCAAATTCAAGGACCGAGGCAATGTAAATCTCTTGCATCAAAATAAATTTGGCATATTTACTTAAATGACAGTGATGTGGTTTTGTTTTTGCCTGGGTATGTTGGTCACACTCCCCTCTCTCTCTCACTTCCAAACTTGCAATTTGATGTGTTTGCCTATTAATGTCGTCCCTGTTTTCTGTCCTCCCCAAATCATGGTTTCTGCAAAAAAGCCAGTCCTTTTCTTTAAGTGATCCCCTCCTCCTTAATATTTATCTCTTCTTTTCATCTACGCAGAAGATATTTCTTCCAACATTGACTTTCTCTACTCCCATACCTACGTTGCCCTCATAGAGATTTCCCTGCATTTATTGTTTTCCAACCTCCCCAAAAAGCCATCGTATATGGCATGGGAACAAAATTGAATTGAAATATCATAAAAAAATCTGACTTTCATAAAGCCCCCACATCCCACCAAAATGGGCAACCCCTAGGAAAAATGTGTAACATCAAATGGTTGTGTTTGCATGAATAGGTTGCCGCTAGCAAAAAGGTGAAAGACTCCTTATTAACTTCAATCTCCCAAACAAGATTTAATTACGACAATAAGAGCTCACAAAAGGAAGAATAAAATCATTTAAAATGACATACAAGAACCACATAAAGATGCCGATGAAACCACATCAACACCAACAACCAAAATATATAGTTACATAAGACTAGATGGTAATCCAGACATTACCGTATGGTAATCCGGACGTTACCGTTAGGTAACCGAATGACAAGATAACACAAAGGAATACAACACTGACAAGGTACGGTGGGCTAGGGTATATGCCTATGACTATCTCCAGTAACCACCATCAGGGACATATAGCCAAAGCAATATAAATCGTGTAAGTATGAAATCCAGCATAAACAATAATCATGTCAATAGCATAATAGTATAGAGATTGCACATCACTGGTGCCAATACAAAATAATGATAGGACGAATAATCCAATACAAAATACATAGTTATCTGAATCCATCAAACATAAGCAGAAGCAAAATGCTAACACAATAATCATGTCAATAGCATTATAGTATAGAGATTGCACATCATTGGTGCCAATAGAAAATAATGACAAGACGAATAATCCAATTACATAGTTATCAGAATCCATCAAACACAAGCAGAAGCAAAGTGCTAACACGGGGGTTGTTACACAGACAAATAAATGATTTTAAAATAAAATAAAACAAATGCTATAACTAAACTACTAAGAATGATTAAATATACATTAAATATATAATTAGCAATGGCATGTGAAAGGGTTATTAAAATCTATAGAATACTCCAATACAAATAATAATAATAATAATAAAATAAAATAAAACAAAATTCTTTTAGAAAGGAAGGCTTAAGTCAATCAATTACTTAGGTAAGCAAAATTTTTATTAGTGATAGTTTGAAATTTAATTAACATATTAATTGTTTTAATTTTTTTATTGTTATAACTATATTAAAATTCATATAAATATTTGACTAAATTTTAGTAATAGGTTATAAGATATCATTGTTATAAATGTATTTTGTAAAGAAAATAACTTAATCTCCTAAAAATAGATCATTTCCACATTATCATTTACCTACTTATTATACACATCCACAAAAATATACTATGATTTTGAAAATTATACCTCTATATATGTGCAACCTAGTATAGGCATCTCTACAATTCTCTTCCAGAACCCTCTATACTTCCCATCTCCCTCATCGACATTTGCACTAGTCCTCTGCTGTAGGTCGTTCCGCACTTGCCCCAATGACTACCGAACTACCCGTCGTTAATACTACTACTCGGCTGCCCCTCAAACTTATTGTAACGTGGCATTATTGTACATATCCCCAAAAATGTACTACGATTTTAAAGATTATACCTCTATATATAACACCTTGTATAGGCATCTCTTCTATTGTAAAAAATTGTATAGCTCCGATCTATCCTTATTGGAGTCTGACTGCTTTCAAGAGATGAAGAGAAATATGCAACCTTGTATATGTATCTCTTCTGTTATAAAAGAAAGTGTAGCTCCTATCTATCTTTAAAGAGGACATTGGAATCGGTTTCCTTTGAAGAGATGAAGAGAAAAGGTTAAATATATACAATTAGCTTAGATCTGATAGAGATTGGAACTGAATGTTTTTATCTGAAGAGTTCCAGTTAAACATTATTATTTTGATTGCTTTGAAGAGATGAAGAGAAAAGGTTAAATATATGCAATTAGCTTAGATCTGATAGGTATTAGAACTGAATGTTTTTGTCTGAAGAGTTCCAGTTAAACATTATTATTTTGATTTTTTAAGTATGGTTTCAATGGTGTGATTGGATTTTTTTATATGTAGTATTCCATTTGATTTAGTTTTAGATCTTTGAGAAATATCTGATTTGTATAATTCCATCAATTTTCTTGGATCTAAACCTAATGATTTTATTTTGCTAGCTTTATTGAATCTTTTGTTTTTATGTCAAAACTACAATTCTTTTTTTATTCATTACTAATTTTTCTTGTATTTTATTCTTCCTTTTTCATTTCTGCACATACTAATACATTATGCTTTCCTATTTTCACATACTAATAATAAATCATTGCTATTAGGGCATTGCATTATCTCATATATATTTTTTATTTATTATGGTCTTAATTTTCTTTATTAGATATTTCAAATATCATTTATATTTTTATTATTATTTCTATTTTCAGATATTTATAAGGGATTAGGCCAGATTTCAGATGTTAATGTCAACATGTTTTACAGTTAAAGATTGACCCATTTCACATATTGATGCATATGTACTTTAGAGTTTGCCTAATTTCATATATTGAAGATAATATTTATATTTTGCCTTAAAAATTTATTGCAATAGATGGTAATCAGTAAATAGTAATACTAATTTTTCAGATTTGAGTAACTGTTCAATAGAATTTCTATAGCACCTTATAGTAGTTAGTATTTTAGTTTTTTTGTTGGAGGGTTTTGAAACTTCTTTGGTTAAGAGTTAAGGACTAAGGGGTATTCACTCTGCCAAAGTCGCCTAGGGCATGATCCTGACATCATCCCTTATGATGTGAAGGCCCTGCCAAGAACCCGTTGACATTTCTAGCCCTTTGAAACATGACTCCAAGGTTGAGACTCTTCTATTTTTCTTTCTTTCTTAGAACCACCAAAGTTTAAAACCCTATACATTTACACATAAAAATATTCTACATTTCTCACATCATGAAGCCTAAGCTCTGCTGTAGAGACAAAAAATAATACTAATATTTCAATTATAACACACTATTCACATACTCTTGTATTCTGATTTTGTTTTCTTTACTTTATAATGAAATAATGATAATAGTGATGGAAATGTAAGATTTAATCTCAGTATTATACTAACAATCTGTATATACTGAAATTATGGAGTCCTGATGTTAAATTCATATCTGTGCACTCCATTTGCAGAATACTACGGGAAGAGCTTGATGGATCCCACAAACATGCCCCCCATTTGTTCGGGCCGGAAAAATTCAGACTACCGATGAATTTTGAAGTGTGTTAATTCATATATTTTCTTTCGCGTTCATATATATAATAAAGGTCTAGTTTTAAGTAACATTATGTGGGACTCAATGCAGGAATAGATGGACAGAGAGATATGAAGTCCAATTTTGAGACAAAACTGGAGAGACTCAGAAATGCAAGGGTAAATTAGGTTAGTTTTATGAATTTTTTCTGTAATTTTATGAATTGAACATCTTTCTTTTTACAGGCCAAAATGGGCTCTAGTACCCATCAAAATCCGGTATGTTCAGAAAGTTGTTTTTTTAGGTTCAATGCTTTGAAACAAAGTCTCTGAGATTTCTTTATGGTCTTCTTTTAAGGATGTCTAAGAATTTCATAACCAAGTGTTATGTATAGAAACAAGGTCTCAAATATATTATTTTTTATTGTCTTTATTTAAGGTTTGAAAGTTTTTTTTTTTAAAAGTAGCTATTGAACAAATAGGTTTATTTTTGTTTGGATACTAATTAGAGTAATTAACTGCCTTATTGTGATCCCTGAAATTTGGATAATAACTGGATCCTACAGTATATCTCGGTAAGCAGATACTTCTATTGGTTTGTTATACATGTATTAAGTGATTGGAATTTATAGTAGTTGAACCATTTATTGATGTAATGCAGGCAGCTTTGATAATGAAGAGAAAGCGGCCAGAGCTTATGATCTGGCAGCTCTCAAGTATTGGGGTCCATCAGCTGCAACAAACTTTCCGGTATAACTTTATATAGAGTTTCATAGCTATTCTAGAACTCGTTGTGTGTCTACCTTAGAAATGTTTGTTTTACAAATGCTTTTGGCGATCATTCTATTTTCTGAGATTCTACTTCCTCTCTCATAAAATGCTTAGTTTGCTATTGTATAACATTTAGTTTTCCCATATCAAATGCAGGTTAAAAACTATGAGAGAGAGTTCGAAGACATGAAAAAATGGTCAAGGCAAGAATATCTTCTTTTTATAAGGAGGTATTTGGGTTTCCTACCATATATGCATCCATAGAGGTTACGCATATATGCATGGGGCTGTGTAGGTGGATAATGGTTTCAGTATCATAATTGTTTGTATTTTTTGAGGGAAGTAGGGGGTTCTGTTTATCATTCAATTTTGAATCAAAATTTATAATAGATCACAAACAAGGTATATCTTGACCTATGCCAGTATTTAATTCTTAATTAAAATTTATTGAATTTATAATTAGACACTCGTCTTAATTTTGCGGGGTTAGTACTAGCTTTTCTAGTGAATCAGTCTACGGAGGAGTGACAAGGTTTTGATTTAATTTACTTAAATGAACTTATAGTCTTATCTTAAACATTAGTATGTAAAGGTGAAATTAATTTTTGTTTCACTGAGATAAGTTGATGGATAGAATAGCTAGCATTGAAATAATTGATGCTTCACGAGGAATTTGGAGCCCTATATTTAGGAGTTTTTATTAGGAGTTTTTATTTATAGTTGCTGCGCTCATGCATTGTAAGGAAGAAAAAAAAGCAATTATATTTTTTAATTGCAAACTGCTGTTGTGTATCACTGAATTTTTTGTAGATCCTCCTCTGTTGTCTTTAGACCATTGTAATCTCTATAAAGAGATGTCTTGCAACTATTGTCTAATCAGTAAAGTCAGAAGTAATATACAGCCAATCCTACAGTCAATACAAAAACTGTAAATTTTCTGCCTATGTTACAGTTCTGGTGTGGCGTTTAATTTTTTGTTGGCTGTTTACTTATGCTGTGTAATATTCATATTCAATACTATATGCTGTAAGTGGTATTTTTTCTGCTTATATACTTGTTTACACTTGGAGAGTGCTGTTTTAAAATCTTAAAACTTGACAGGAACAATAAATATGGAAGGTGGCAAGCTAGGATTGGGAGAGTTTCAGGGAAGAAGGATTTGTATCTCGGAACATTCGGTGAGTACACCTAGTATAATGTTTCCAATAAATGAAGTGCATTGAGCTATACATCGTTAAAAATGCATCCAATAATCAAACGATATTGAATGGCTAATGATTCTCATTGAATTCACAGACATAGAGGAAGAGGCAGCTGAAGCTTATGACGTTGCTGCCATCAAATTCAAAGGAATTAATGTCCTTACAAACTTTGATATAAGAAGACATGATGTTGAAACTATTATGAGCAGCGCACTACCATAAGAGTGAGACAAAAGCTCACTAGTACTGCAGTACAAGATGGGGAAAGCGGTGAACGAATGATGCAGATGCAGCACAGACTGAGAATGATGCAAATGAAACTATCATCGCTAGTGGCAGCACAGATAGTTCACTGCCAGACACAATCGACCATTCTACTGCTGTTGCTACATCATCCAATGATGCTCATGAACAGCCTGTTATAGGTTCTCCATTAATGGTATCCAATCAGAAACTGTACTCTGCAACACACCCATTTATGCCAACAACCAACAAAAATGTTTTTCTATACAATCTCACGGGTTTGGAACGTACAGCCATCGCTGAGCATGGAATCTCCCATTACTAGTCCATGAGTAGGTGCCACAGCTTTTGAGATTCCATGCTCATCAATGGCTGAAGGTTCTAAACCCATCATATTGTAGAGAAAAACGTTGTTGTTGGTTGTTAGCATAAATGGGTGTGTTCCAGGGTGGAGTTTCTGATTGGTTACCATTAATGGAGAACCTATAACAGGTGGTTAATGAGCAGCATTGTATGATGTAGCAGCAGCACTAGAATTGCCGACTGTGCCTTTCAGTGAACTCTCTGTGCTACGCCTACCACTAGCGACGATAGTTTCGTTTACACCATTCTCTGTCTGAGCTTCTTCTGCATCTCTCCGAAGCTTTGTAATGCATTCAGAACATTCCACATCTTGTACTGCAATACTAGTGAGTTTTTGTTTCCCTCCTATAGGTAGTGTTCTGCTCATAATGGTTTTCACATCATTTTGCTTATGTCAAAGTTTGTAACGGCTTTAATTCCTTTGATTTTGACGCCGGCAATGTCATAAACTTTGGCCGCCTCTTCCTTTGTGTATGTGAATTCAATGAGAATCATTAGCCTTTTCATTTGGTTTGATTATTGGATGCATTTCTAATGATCTATAGCTCAATGCACTGGATTTATTGGAAATATTGTACTACAAACTGGGAGTTGTGTACTCAGGGAATGTTCCCAGAACCCTCTTCCCTGGAATTCCCCCATATTGGATGTAATTAATTTCTCCCACCAAATCACAAGATCAGTCAAAAAGAACATTTATATCAAAAAGAACATTTATATCAGAAGTTTTTTTATAGTCAATGTCAAAAATAACATTTAGTGTAGAACATTCCCACCCACCTGCAGACCAGCATTGAACATGTGTTTTGAATGTTGATTTTCAGAAAGTTCTCATTCCTCTATAAATAAATAGAGCTTTGATCACCAAGCAATTCATATTAGGGATGTTTGGTTAATTTATGTGTATTTTTCTTTGATATTTTGTGTTTGCGCATATGTTGCACCTCCTACAATTGGTATCAGAGCTAGGGCATGTGAAGATCTAGGGTTAGGGCTTGCAAATTTAATCCTGTATCAAATTGGCCCCACTTGTGTTTGTTCAACTTTTGCAGATCAGTCTACCTCTCTAAAGGCGGAGGAATTGGAAATGAGGCGCAGGTGAAGTGTTCTTAGTGGCATGGTGATTTCTTTGTTTGGGCATGATACCAGCGAAGGCAAAGAAGCCGATGTTTTCAGAAATATATTCAGCCGCAGCTGTTTCTTTTGTTGGAGAACTTAATCTCAACCACCGTTCTATACTACTTGTTGTAGCTCGTTACTCCTACCAAGGTCTCACTCATATCTCCTTTTTGACTTTCTTCTTTCCCCTGCCTCCGTCTTGTCTTGATTTACTTCTGCAGGGATGATGTTGTAGCAGCATGGCCTTCTTCTCCATCGTATGGAAAAAGGCAGTTTATTTCTGATCCATAATTAATGATTCCATAAAATGCAGTCAAATCAAGATGATGTCGACACTATGGCCTTTGCAGATGAATCTAGCCACTTAATTTACTGTGGAAGTGATGCTAGCTACTGCAGGGTGTTCTGTGTGTATTTATCTCTCTATGTGTTCGTTGTTGTTTTTGTAAGGGCTGCTGAAGATATATAGTTATGCACATTTTCCTTTTTACTAAAATTCTTGAAGAAAGGCTTGACATTTTACAATCTGTTACATTGCCTGCAAGAGAATGCAACTATAAAATTATTCTTCATTTATATTCTCCTTGTATTGAAATGCAGATTGTGTGTTGTGCTCTATTTTTTTTCCTGTTACTTATGAAGAGCAGTAGCTCTGTTTAACCGAAAATATATGTATTTTCTGTATGTAAAAACCAGTGTACTTTCAGGGTAGCTATTTGTGTTTTATTCTCCTCTGCCTCTTCCCTTCATCTTTTTAAGTCACAGATTATTAAGAGGTTGTTGAAGACGACAAAAAAAAAAAGAAAAAATCACCCAGCTAAATTGTTGTATCCACGAAGGTAGATACGCCGCTGATCTTATGTCACAGTGAAGAAAGCACAGATCTGTGAAGTGAGCCGTCAGCCGAATAAGGATTTTCCAGAATTTGTAAAGTCAAGCTAAAATGTTAAAGTTAAAGCCGCTGAATCTACTTAAGAGTTTATTTCTGCCGCCAGTCAAGGAGATTGTGGAGACACCAGCTTAAAAGAGATTGCTGAATAGAAGGTAAAATTGTGGAAGTTTGATTTGTTTGCAGCCGCGCACAGCCAAGGAGGACGCCGTTGAAGTTATTTCAAGTCCCAGATCTGAGGAATTTGCTGGAATAGAAAACAAAATAAGGGTTTGTAAAATGCAGTATATGAAGAAGGCCACCAAAAGTTAAAAGGCATCAAGGGTTCAAGATGTTGTAGCCGTAAAGGATTGACGAGACAAATAAATCAAAAACGGATTTGGAGGTGCTGTTGTTCAGAGTTTATTTGTCAAAATAGATTTACCTAAACTTCTCTGTTCAGGTAAATGTCTGATTATTCAACTCAACTCATCAACCTGTGAAACCAAAAAGGGAAGCCATTTGATCGCAAGAATTAAAAGAAGGTGATTGGACCGCAGTCCAAAAGCTACAGGATCCAAAGATAGTGGGCTTGCAGAACTCAAAGTCACACTTAGTTTCAAAGAAATTGAAGAAGGCAGATCGTAGAAAAGAAGTCGCCGAAATGGCAATATCGCTGTAGCAACAGTAAAGTGCAGCAGCACATCTTGACATGAAAGACATTAAGGAGAAAGTTTCAGAAATGAAGATGTCGAAACATTTAAGGTCGAAATTAAGGGAGAGTGTCGGATGTAATTAATTTCTCCCACCAAATCATAAGATCAGTCAAGAACATTTATATATGAAGTTTTTTCTATAGTCAATGTCAATAATAACATTTAATGTAGAACCTTTCCACGACTGGGTGTTTTGAACATGTGTTTTGAAAGCAGACCTCTATAAATAGAGGCAACATGTAATAGTTTATTTATCAAATGATAGAAATTGATTTGATCACCATATAATTCATATTAAGGATGTTTGGTTAATTTCTGTGTATCTTTATTTTTGATATTTTGTGTTTGTGCATATGTTACACCTCCTACACCCCAATCCTTGCCTGCCACCTTCCATTATGATTGTGCCTGCCAAGTTATATCATCGGGATTGTAGAGCCACGTCATGTCAATGCTGGCATTTCTATCCATCAACTTATCGCAGTGAAATATAAATTAATTTCACCTTTACATACTAATCTTTAAGGTAAGACTATAAGGTTGAATGATCCAAGTAAATTAAATCCAAACCTTGTCACTCCTCCTTAGAGTGATTTGCCCTAGAAAAGCAAGCACTACCCCTGCAAAATTAACACCTATTAAGGGCTGTATAAATATAAATTCAATAAAATCTTAATTAAGAACTAAACCTTTGTTTCAAAATTAACTTCTATGGATGCATATATGGTAGGCAACCCAAATACCTCCTTATAAATTGAACATATTCTTGCCATGACATGTTTTTCATGTCTTTTAAGTCTCATAATTTGTAACCTATATTTGATATAGGAAAACCAAATGTTATACCATAGCATGCTAAGCATTTTATCAATTTTTATGAGTGAGGAAGTGGAATAGAATGATCACAAAAGAGATGTGTAAAACAAACATTTCTTAAGGCATATCTCCCTGTCAATCTAGGCCTGCATTGGATCCCACATAGTGTTACTTAAAACTAGCCCTTTAATTCTCATTTATTAAATGAGAAAGAAAATATACGTATGAACACACTTATAAACCCCATCGTAAAATGAACTACTTTAGCCTAACCAAGTGAAGGACATTTTTGTGGGATCCATCTTCTGATAGTATTCTGCAACGGAGGGCACAGATATGAATTTCACATTAGAATCCATAGCTTAGTGACTGTCAATAATGGGTATATACAATTTGTAAATATGATATTGAGATTATATCTTGCATTTCCATCACTATTATCATTATTTTATTATAAAGTTAAGAAAACAAAATCAGAATACTAAAGCAGGTGAATAGCGTGGAAAAAAACTGAATTATTATTATACAGGTTATAAAAAGCACCAACAGTTTCTACTGCAGAACATCGCTTATGCCTCATGATGTGAGAAATGTTAAAAGATTTTTTTTTTGATGTGTAAGTTTACAGGGCCTTCAACTTTGATGGTTCCAAAAAAAATATAAATACATAGAAGAGTCTCAACTTTGGAGTAATGTTTCAAAGGGGTTAAAATGTTAAAAAATAGAATGCTAAGGAAAATTAGACCATCTCATCTATTATAAGGTATTACAAAAATTATGTTTGACAATTACCCAAATCTGAATAATCCGTATTGCTATTTAGTGATTACCATCTATTGCAATACATTTATTTGAATAAAATTATAAAATAATAATTAAGCGGCCGCTCCTTTTCCTTCAAGCCCGGATACTCACGCTGCTGGGAATGCTGATCCTCAGAAGGATGGCGTGGACAAAGTCCTGCAGGGCATGCGATCTGACGGGACTCTTCTCGCATGGATAATAATAATTATGTTTGAACGGGGAGAAAAGCTTTGCCGACACCCTGCAGAATGCGGATAGGGTTTGCGAACCTGCTTTGCGCCCGCCTGCGCTTGGATTCACATCGACTGGGCCACGATCTTGTTTTAGATCCACTCAGGCCTTCGAGGTTAATGGAATCCAGGACTATGGTTGGCCTTGATAGGCGTAAAGAAGCCACTTATGCTGTTGTTGGGTGTGACAAAGATCGTCTCCCATTCCATCTGAAACACTCTGAGATCCTACCAGAGATTTGTCGAATTCCTCCAAGATCATGCCCTCATCTCCAGATTTGTTAAAATCTGGCCTAAGCTTTGCGACCTCTATACATGGATTACTACCCACTCGAAAGACTTTCTGGAGGATGAGATCAGTATCTTCCCCTATGCCAGGGGTTTTTTCATCATTGAGTTCGAATCCTTTGAGGATAAGGAAAAGATTTTAAAAAATGGGTCGTGGGTGTTACAGGACAACTTCTTATGCATGAAGGCCTGGTATCCTTCTTTCGATCCTCACACAGAGACCTTCAGTTCTTCCTTTCTTTGGGTGCGACTACCATACCTTCCTATCCAGTTTTGGGAGCTGGATTGTTTACAGACCATTGTTAATGGCCTGGGCAAGTTTGTATGTGCTTCAGAAGAAACAATTAATTATACAAGTACCACCTGCGTTCGGATTTGTGTGGAGATGTATCTCTCCATGGGCCTCCCTGCGGAGGCTTTATTAAAAGTAGGCAAGAGACTATGGAGGCAACAAGTAAACTATAAAAAGATTGCCTTCAGCTGTAGGAGGTGCTTTTCAACAACGTATTTCACGTCCCATTGTCCTAAACCAAAAAGCTATGATTATGGAAACCATGCCTCTTGTAGCACTCCCACTTGGTGGATTGGTGTTGAACCTCACCATTACTCAATCTCTACTCAGACAGTGTCGAGCCCTTCTGCAGCCTCTGTGCTGGACTGTTCCAATTCCACCCCTCCCCCAAAGAATTCACAAGATCTGGGTTTCAAGGCTCCCCCTCGGAACCCTAACTGCACTAGGAAGAGTGGTCTCCAACCACATTGCTCCTTCGACTACCTCCTCAGATACCCTTGAGATGGAAGGGACTGGACCCATGGATGCTGCTCATACTGGTCCAGATAGGACAAAAGATTTGAGGAGTATGTCCCCTTAACCGAGGTGGATCAAAACATTTCAGTCTCCTCCAAGACTGTGGATGGATGGACAGAGGTTAAGAGGAAGAAGTCTCCTTCAGGCAAGCACCTTATGCTGCTCAGATCCTCTGTGAAAGGGAGAAATAGTGGACATAATGCAAATATCCAAGTGCATGGGTCCTCTGAGAGTGTAACAAAATGTCACCTTGGAATATCTTGAGTTAATTGAATGAGGTTTTTTTGACAGCACAACTTTGTGCTGCACCCCTTGTGGCAAGGGCATGCATTTAAAGGATTCAATTAACACCTCTAATTTTTAGAGCATGCACCTTAATTTTGGTTCATTGTTCATTATATAGAAAGGGAGCTGTCCCCTCTGAGAGTGCTTACTAATAAAAAAAAAATTAAAAAATCTATCAACATATTTTAATATCCTAAAAAACCATATCAACATATTTCGATATCCTAAAAAAACATATTATAGTATTACTTATAAGAGGTTTTTTCAGACAAAATATGAATAATTAGTATTACTATTTTGTGATTACCATCTATTGCAATGTATTTATTTGAATAAAATTATAAAATAATCAATCAACATATTTTGATACTAAAAAATCATATTATGGTATTACATATAAGAGTATTTTCAGACATAATTTAAATATTATCTTTAATATATCAAAATTTGATAATTGCTAAAATATATAAGCATCAATATGTGAAATGGGTCAATCTTTATTTTTTAAATGTAAAACATGTTGACATTAACATTTGAGATCTAGCCTAATCCCTCATCAATATCTGAAAATAAAATATCCAGTAAAGGAAATTAAGACCATGATAAATAAATAATATTTATGAGATAACACAATGCCTCAAGTGGGGAGATTCAATATTCCTATGTGAAAATAGGAAAACCATAATTTATGAATATGTCCAGACAATGAAAAAGGAAAGGATATAATATAAAGAAAAAATAATAATGAATTAAAATGGGTTTAACATTTGACATAACAGGCAAAAGATTGAGTGAAGACACTAGGATAAAATCAATGAGTTTAGATCCAAGAAAATTGATGGAGTTATGCAAATCATATGGGTCAATCTTTATCTGAAATCTAACCCAGTCCATCATCAATATCTAAAAATAGAATATCTAGTAAAGAAGATTAAGATCATGATAAATAAAAAAATATATATGAGATAATGCAATGCCCTCAGTGGTAGGATTTAATTTTAGTATGTGAAAATAGGAAAACCCTAATCTATGAATATGTGTCACAATGAAAAGCGGAAGGATAAAATACAAAGAAATAATGATAATGAATAAAAATGGAGTTTAACATTTGACATAACAAGCAAAAGATTTAGTGAAGCCAACAAGATAAAATCAAAAGTTTAGATCCAAGCAAATTGATAGATTTATGCAAATTAGATGGGTCAATCTTTAAATGTAAAACATGTGAACATTAACATTTGAAATCCATCCTTGTTCGTCATCGTCATCAATATCTGAAAATAGAATATCTGTTAAAGAAAATTAAGACCATAATACATAAATAAATATGAGATAGCACAATGCCCCCAGTGACAGGATTTAATATCAGTATGTGAAAATAGGAAAGTTCCCTAATCTATGAATATGTGCATACAATTAGACTTTTTTTTAGGTTTGAAGATTTAGTACCTTTGAAAGTAATAATGTTTCACTGCAACTCTTGAGGAAAAACATTCAATTCCAATCCCTATCAGATCTAGGCTAATCTTCCTTATAGAAACATATGTTTATCTTTTCTCTAAATCTAATAAAGCAATCAATATGCATCGTCCTTTTAAGTATATATTAGGGTTACAATTTTTTTATTATGCGGAGAGGCGTTATATAGCTGCATTAAGGGAGAGGCATTATACAGTGGCATCATTAAGTGACTATGACCGTATACATAAAAATGACCAACATATATATATATATATATATATACAAAGCTTTATACAGTCATATAAATTTAAAAAATAGACATCATTAAAAATGACCCACATATATTTAATTTCTTAAAAAAATATATTTATGATAATTTTTGGCTAACATATGTTTAATTTCATAAAATATAAAAAAATGGTTGACATATATTTAGTTTCTTAAATATTAAAACTATTTATTTTCATTCTAGGTCCAGAGATATCCTTCTTGAGGGCCTATTTTTAAATACTTTATTCTTAAATAAGTTATATTTGTGGTATATGAAAGGGTGGACAATGGATTGTATGGATCATATTGTGAAGGATGGATATTTGGTAGATTATAGGCCTGCTCTATTTGATACATATCATTTGTCTTAGTGGATTATAGGATTTCTATTTGATGCATGTCATTTGTCTTGGTGTTGCATATATTTGGGTGGAGTTATGGTTAACAGAGGTTGCGATAAAGGTAAGTAGGTTGTGTCACCATCTAGACATTGGAAGAAAAGGGTTTCTAGTGAGGAGGCTATCGTCGTTTTCATTGCTCTCATTGATGAGGACATTGTGCCTTCAAATAATATTTTATAAATATATTTTGATACTAATTTCTATTATAACAAAGGATTGACTAAGAGAGTGCTAATATCAAAATCAAAGTAAATATATTATCAACAAAGCATGTACATATAAGTGAGGAGGTTGAGTCCACTCCAACACTCCACTAGTGGTGGTAGGTTGACTCAATCAACCTAGGACACCTATTGAATACACCTTAAGTAGGCTTACAACATGTATATTTTACCCATTTTCATGAAATGCAAGCAAGGTAATATTTACACTAACACCCCTCTTAAGCATAGCTTAGGTGGGCACAAAATAAAAATAGGTCCCAACAACTAGTCTTGATTAGGTACCCATGTACAATGTAATCTCTCATGAAGTGGAGAAAGGTAGAAATTCTGTGGGAAAAACCTACCCTCCAAAAGAGAGAAAAGATATATGAAAGTTATACAAGTGAAGAAGTACACTTCTTTCACCAAGTATAATAAATGTTCCCCCATAGGAGAGAAATTGATAGCAGGTCTATGAGACCCCCCATAATGTGGTATCAGAGCTTGTCTAAGCTCATCTGCTGGTTCGTTTGGAGGAAAAGCATATTATTTTTGGCTCAAGTTTGAACTATAGAAATATTTTGTGCAGCAGTAGAAGGTGGCCAAATTAAAGGATGAGGATAGGAAATTACATCTGCAACCTTGTTTTGGAAGTATGGTGACTAACACCAGTTAAAACAACAAAATTCATGCTTTGATGGTTGAGAAAGCTCCCTTGTTTTGGTATTTATCATGGAAACCCCTGTTTGGAGGTGTAGAAAATCTCTACCCTTCGACTCATCCATGCCCTTGTGGGCCCTCGGCTCAGTCCTTGGTTTCTTGGCATGTTCTGCCTAGGCCGAGACTATGTGGCTCACCTCGCTTCACTCCAAGCACCAGCATTTAGCTTCTCCAAATTATGGAGCTTACTCCAAGTCATAGATTATGGCTTCACATACCTTGCTCGGTAGCTTCGCATACCCTGCTTGGAAGAAAGAGGCACATACCTTTCTTGGTAGAAAGAGGTGTTGAAAGGGAGGCAGAGTGTGAGTGAACAAGTGTTTCTAAGGGGCATTGAGAGATACCCTACAATCTTGGTTTCCCCTACACCTCACCTAGCTATCATTTCCCTATATCTTCCTTTTCTTTGGAGTCTCTTCCTTCACAGAGCCTCATTTTGGTTCTTTGTGAGACTACGAAGTGTCTTTGTTAGCTAATGTGTCATATCTATTCCACGGTAAAAGGTATTTCATGGAATCCCAGCTCTCCACTGGAGAACTTAAACAGGGTCCGTGAGACAGTGAAGCTAGCATGGCAGTTCCAGTGAATCAACAATGCTTCATGGGGATTCCTTCCTTTGATGAGGCTGATCAAAGACTTTAGCAAGATCACAAAGAAGGTGATGTTGACTAATATGTCCATGGTGTCCATAGTAGCAGTGTGTTTTTCCGGAACAAACAACTTCATTGAGACTTCAAATAACTCAAATTGACATAGAGAGGATACCACTGTGCCAAAAGGACTCCAAGTCATAAAAGGGTTTTTTGATCTTTGCTTGAGGAAATTCAAACTCTAATGAGAATCGTTGATTAAGTAAGATCTACACACAGTTTTAAAATTCAAGAACGACTATCTTCTTCTAACCACCCCTGTACACTGAACATTGATGGTGCCCTAAGTGGCTTAAAGCCAAATTTTGTAGTCATTTCATATAATTGTGAATGTGAATTTGACTTTTGAGCTTTGCAACTACATCCAAGCCAGCAATTTTCAATTTCTTGCATCAAGCAAGGTGTTACTCAACCAACAAGAAGTCATAAGCCACCATTGAAACATGTAAGTGCCCTTCATCTTTTCAACTGTGCTAGGGTTCTTTTCTTGTGAATTGAGCATTTGTTTGATAATTATTAGCTGTTAGTGCCCTGGTCTATTTGAAAATTTGCATAAGAGATATTCAAGTAAGAACATAGTCATAGGGATATATTAAGAAAACCTATAAACCAGAAACTTAAAACCCTAGTGTAGTCAAAATGGCTAGTTCATCACAAAAAGCCATGAAAATGACAAGAAGAAAGAGGGATAGAGAGTTTAACGATGATATTCTTTCTCAATTTCCCAGATCCTTTAAAAGACCTCGCCACCAATACAGCACACACATACAAATAGATAGGATCACTGATGTTCATGAAGCCTGCAGGGATGTTGTTTTCCCAATCCATGGGTATGTGTTGTTCAAGTACCATTTCAGGAAGTGCCTAAGGAAAATTCTATTGAGAAACCCGATGAGGCTAGGGTTATCTAGGTTGGTGGTCCCAAATGTCTTCATCAATGTAGATCTAGTACAAGCACTAGCTAGAAGCTATGTCCTAGAGAAGAAAATCATCTACATGGACAATGGAGAGGAACTAATTAAACTAGACATGGCATATATCTGTGTGGAATTCATGTTAGACACCAACCTTCAAATTCCACTAGATATGGGAGCCCTACTTAGGGAATATCACAGACTAAAGAGTGATTATAGTGTAAAGTGGCTCCCTGCTCACATGCCTAAGATCAATGACAAATTGTAGAGATTCTCAAGTTCTAGCAAGGAACCCTTCATTTATGACTTCTTTGAAGAGTACTTCAAGATGACATACTTTGTTGTGTGCCAGGTCCTAGGAATAGATGCTAGTGTCTTCATACCCATCAATGCTATGGTTTTGACTATTAAAATTCAAAGCTGTGACGATAATAGGTGATTTGACTATGCATCATTTTTGGAGGAGAAGATCAACAAGGCCCTTGGGGAGGTGAAAAGGGATAATTCTAGAGTCCATTTCATGTGGCATTCTTTATTGTGTCACATCTTGTTAAACAAAGGAATTGCAGTGTGGAAGCCTCCACTGAGAATTAGGAGAGTGAACAACCCAGGCAGAGTACTACCAGTCCAAGAATGGACTTATATTCGGGATAGTCACTGCCCCCAATCAAACTATGTTTTGTTTGAAGAATTCTTTGTCAAGGTAGTCTTCAAAGAACTTGGTTACTCATCACAATGGAGATTATCAGAGAGAGTTCATAAGTTCTTGAGGCCAAAGGACATGTGCCCTAATTTGGGCATTGGTTGAATAATTGGGGTAATTTTGCTACATCTTTTCAAATGTTACCATTATCAGAGTGTATGGATTTGGATGTGTGCCTTATCTTTTTCCAAGATTAGTCCCTAATAGAGTTGGCATTCTTAGAGATCATGTGGCACAGGCAGATGAATGAGTCTGATAAGATTCAATTCATGAACTACAAGAAAGCCTCCTTCCTTCCAGGAACCATTTCCTTTTCTAACTTTCAGGTCACATCAAAAGAAGGATTGGTGTTGCTAGCCACAAAGTTGGACCATTAAAAGTTACCAAAGAGTGCATCAAGGAGGTGTGATCCGGAGGGATTTATCAATAAAGCCAGGTTAGATAATGATTTTGTAGCCCATGAGCATGAATTTTACCCTCTAGAGGATGTAATGAGAAACTGTGCTATCAAAAAGTAAGGCGAGAGAAGAATGGAATAATGGGACATGATCTAGAAAGCAGAGAAATTAAGACATGAAGCTAATCATTCATATAAAGGATCTCTCATTGAAATTGAAGACCTTGTTGAAAGAGTTAGGGTTATGCTACAAAATGCAGATAAATTATTCTCTAACCTACCTGCGGTGCCAAAGAAAATACATTTCCCTCCAGAATCAGTTCCTTCTTCATCAAGACAGACATCAAGCTCTGAAATTCCTAGAGCTGTCACTCCACTACACCAAGTCTCTCCACAACCTTCCCATACTCCAAGTTTTTAAGTGGATGTGGGAGAGACTTGAGGCTCACCATATGTGATGGAGATAATGCAACATCCTATGATTGAAGTAGGAGAGCCTCCTCAAGAGAGGATGGTTATCAATTTTGAGGCTACAAATGAAATGTTTGATGATGTTAGAGCAATAGCAAGAAGCAAATTCATGGATGATAATTCTTGTATTCATTCTAAGGAGTTCAAAGATTTTGTCCTAAGAATAAATGGGAAAGAAATACTTAAGCAAGTGAGGGAGATAACTCTTGAGAGTAAGAAAAAAGTTATAGAAAACTTTTGGAAGAAGGTGCATGAAGAAATGGCTAGGATGACCTCACAAAAGGGAAGAGAAATCCTCAGAAATAGTGGCTTCATGTTATTACCAGGGTGGGATATATCATCTTCCATTGCATTTGATACAATAAGAAAACATGAAGGTATTGACTTGAATATAACATAGGAGGATGAAAATCAGTTGTACTATGGTTCTGCCTTTGATCCAGACACAAATGGCTTAGCTGGGTGAAAGCACAAAGCTGTGTCACACTTTTATAAAGGAATCAGCTAACACAAGCAAAAAGTTTCAACTTCGACCTCATAAAAGTGGCATTTATGTTTTGAATTTCAAACTGATGTAAACTAATGAAATGTAGATCTCTTGATAAATTTTATGCTTGTAATTTTTCAAAAATTTAAAAACATTATTTTGACAATTTTTTATAATTTTAAGAGCAAATTTTGAATTGCTTAAATTTTCAGGAAAAAGTGACTTTGAGTCCACGTCACAAAAAAAAGGATCAAACAATCTTATTTTTCCCTAATTTTTTTTTCCAAATAGATGAGTTCAATATCTAGTGCATGGAGAAAATAAATTATTTTTCAATCCATATTTTCTTCGTAATATCGTTTTAAAGTAAAACTTTACAGAATCTGATAGTTTTCATTCCACGTCAACTTTTGTATAATTTTTTTTATCATTTTCACAAAACCAATTATACCCTTTTGGAGATGACTCTTTCCTCTAGTGCACCATATAATTTTGAAAAAAATTGGATGTGTTTTGATATATTTTTAATTTCTAATCAATGTCATCTCTGATTTTAACAACCTACTTGCAATAATTAAAAATATATATATTAAAACTAATGAAAATCTTTTTAAAAAAATCATATTAGGATTCTAGACTCAGAGCTCTACAAAAGGGTATTTTTTTATTTTTGAAATAATCTATTTTGATTGAAGAAATATTCAGTTTAAGTTGAGAATTTTGGAAAACCCTAGAAAATGAGGAGGTCGCTGCCAAGTGGGATGCCACATAGACAGTTTCATGCGAGTCTAACTCGCTCAAGTTTGACTCACCCAGATCAAAGTCAGGTGAGATCGAGTCACCCGAAATAATATAATTCTAGCGACCACCACTAGTTGGCATTTTTTTTTTGTTGTTTCAAAAAAAAAAAAACTTAATTATATATATATATAGCTTTATTTTTTGTGTTTTTTCTCAATTCAAGCATTAAGGACAAAATAGAAGTAGATTTTTTTACAATAGAGGCAAAAAATTATTTTTTTAATTTTTTTCAATTCAAGCATTTGGAGAAACCACACAAAAGTAGTTTTTTGGCAAGAGAGGCTACAAATTTTTAGGTAAGTAACATGATTCCCAACTTATTTACTCATTTTATATGTAGAAATTGAACTTCATGAGTTATTTATTATGATGTATATGTGTGTAGGTGAATTAAAACAAGCAATTTTTGATGGGGAATAAAAGAACTAGATCAGGGTTGTATGACTAGAAAAGAGATGAAAAAACCCTAGGAACATCTAGTCAAGAACAAACCATTGAAATTATTGATGAACAAGTTGAAGGGCATGTTAATGAACAAGTACAAGATGAAATTGGCAGTAGTGATAGAATTTTTTTGCATGGAATGAAAAATCTTATGGAGATGGATCAGGATGCTCTTTTAAAAAATATTTCACCTGAACATATGTTACCTGAAAGCACAATAAAATTGCACTCTAAAAGAATTTGGGATGAATTTTTTGAAAATAAATCTTTAATTGGAAGAACACAATTATGTGCAAAGTTATTTAGGTGAAAAGAAATGACCCCTGTTTTGGAGTTGTTAGGAGTTGATAACAAGAAAAAATCTTCAAATTTAGTAAATCAGATAGTAATTGAAAACTTGCAAATGGCATTGGATTGTATTCAAACCAAGAGTTGAAGTTCTGATTTAAGTGTTGCACGTAGAGCATTGATGACTGTAATTTATAGTAAGAAATTTTCACATAGAAGACAAGTTAAAGCAATTGCCAAATTTGTAAATGTATCTAGGAGAACTATTCAAAAATATATCAAGAAGAGAAACATATTAGATGAAAACATTGAAAATAATTGGGTAAATATTTGTCAAGTCCCTCGGAGAGATAGAATTTCAGAAGATGTAACACAAAAAGTAATTGGATATTGGATCGAGCACTCCCATGTTTCTTCCAATAGAAGGGACACTATACAAATAAAAGATGAAGATGGTAAAAAAATGTCTCATCTAAAGCATTTTATAGATACAACACAAAGTGAATTTTTCTAAGCATTCAAGCAAGAATTTTCACAGGTGAAGATTTCTCAAATGATGTTTGAGAATTTATGACCATGTTTTGTACGTATAAATAAAGTACTTGAAACTTGTTGCTGTCAAAATCATGTTGAATTTCATCTACACCTACAGTCATATAAAAAACTTATGGCAATAGTTAATCCAAATGTAGCCATCCCTGGAAGTACAACACAATTTGTGAAGTCTATCTTATGTGAAAAATTAGAAGATTCAGATGAATTCAATGTACAGTGTATAGGAAATATATGTGTAGATTGTGGAATTTTGATGAAATTTTTACTATTTGAGAATATTGATAATTCAATGTCATTTGTTTGGAAGAGATTTGAATATGAGAAATACGCAACAAAGTCAGGAGCTGAATCCAAAAAAAATGTTTTGAGAGAGTGAATTGCATTGTAATGAGTTTATGAACAAATTTCATAACATTGTATACCCACATATCCGACATTGTCATGGTACAAGATGGCAGTCCAAGCAATTTCGTGACTCAAAGAATTGTTTTCCACTGGGTTGTATTCTCTCTATTGTAGACTTTTTTGAAAATTATGCATTTATTCCTCAAACTGAGATTCAAAGTCAATATTATCATTTAGAGCAAGTCGCAATCTTTGTACAAGTTTGCTATAGACATGCTAAGTTATTTGTAGATGAGGTAGAGAGTATTGAAGATCAACAAATTATCATCAAGGAGGTTGACTTTTATATCAGTGATGATACGGCTCATGATAGAAGCTATGTAGCACATTACTTTCAAATGTTTTTTGAAGATTTGAGACAACATTCCATTACTACATTACAACACTGGATTTGGTCTTATGGATGTGCTGGTAACTATTGATTTTATTATTATTTTCTAATTTTTAATTTTGAATTTAAAAATTTATAAAATTTTAAGACTTGAATTTTTAACTAATTTTTGGTTTTGAAATCGTTGTTTATATATAATTATTTATACAGGACAATTTAAGTCTACAAAAGCATTTAATTAGTTAACGCAATAACATGCTATATTTGGCATAAAGTTTTTATGGAATTTTTTTGAGAGTTGACATGGAAAAGGAGAACATGATGCAGCAGGAGCATGTGTAAAGCATGCACTTCACCAATATCAACTTGCAGTTAATGTACTAGATACAAAATTTACAAAATTTAAAATTGTTGAATTCTTCTACAATGATTTATGTAATTGATCTACATGTATTGTAATAGTTGGATGTACATGTAAAATTTTTAAAATTCTTACCTCTTAACTGGGCACTTCAACAACATGAAATTGCAGGTAACATCATACGAAATGCAAATCAAATTTTTGAATAGTGCAAAAGCCATTTTGGTGCCCATGACTCAATATACAACAAATGCTATTTTTGGGAAGTTAAAGGTATGTTAATAGAATTTATGTTATTTGAAAACTTTAATATTTAAATTTAAGTACACATGTGATTTAATTGAATTTTAGTTTTAATTGAGATGTTCAAGAATTTGTTCATACATGCAGATATTGATCGATTGAATCCATATAATTGTTAAGCAATTAATATTGTTAGAAGTTTGCATCAAGTCATGACTACAGGACATAGCAAGCCTCTTGCTATTCAAGTGAGAGAAAAATTATGTTTTTGTGTTGATTGCATTGAGAATAATGCAAATATTTTACAATGTCCAAATGTAAGGGATGGATATGTTTCACAATGGGAAATGAAAGAAATAGTATCAATGCCTAATTTTGAAGATAGTGACATTGTAGATGTATATAATCCTATATATTCAATTGATTATGAACGTGTGCCAGATTTAATTGTTATAGGTAAGTTAGAGAATTGATTCATATTCTAGATTTTAATAAAGTTTTGAACATTTAATTTACATTGTTCAACTCAAATGTACAAAAATGTTTACTTGTGGTGTGTACAGGAGATATTTTGCCATGGTTGCAGATCATGACAATATAGAAGGTGTAGATTACTATGTACTAAGATGCACACAAGAAAAATCAAAATTGTTAGAATTAATGACAGATAGTGATGGACAATCATATCCCATTGGATCAGTTGTGGTTGAAGGTACCTATTATCAACAAGTAAAGATAGATAAAAATGGTATTATATTTATTGATTATATGCCAAGACAAAAGGTTCTATAGTATAGTCACTTAGTTATAGTAACAAAATTAAGTTTGGAAACGTTACAAAAAAGAGGACGTGGCCAACAAAAGTGGAGGTTGTCTATTGAAGATCATAGAAAAATTTTAGAGATAATAAAAGATAGAGAAGATCCATATTATATGTACCAAGAGCTCTAACTACTTTATTGAAGAGTAAGTTGAACCAATAGATACATGGTATGAAGGTATATGCACTTGAATTATCTATTGATCTATTGATTTATTTTAAAATGTATATGATTCTTGATAGTTCTTTCCTTTCAAATTTTAATTTCAATGGTTCTTAGTTCAAATTTTATTATAATCAAACATGATCAAGCTACAAACGAGTTATACATTTATTTATACAGATTTTTGTTTTCACAATTATGTAGGTGTATGCCTATAAGGATTTCAAGTTATAAAATCTAACTTCATGTTGTGCAGGTATGATCTCTAAACTATATATAGATAGTCTTAGATGTCTTAGGTGTCTAGAGGTGTCTTAGGTCTTATAGTTTATTAGGTGTTTTAGGTCTTAGGTGTCTAGGTATCTTAAATGTGTCTTCTAGACCTATCTTAGGTCATATGTGTCTTAGATATATGTCTTTAGTGTCTTAAAGGTAGATTAGGCATCTTAGACCTTTCTTAGGTGTTTTAGGTGTCTTAGGTGTCTAGGTGTCTTAAATGTGTCAAGTAGATATGTCAAGTAAGTGTCTTAAAGGTCTTAGGTGTCTTACTGTATATGTCTTAAGTTTCTTAGGTGTCTTAGATATGTCTTAATTCTTAGGTGTTTTGGAGGTGCATAGGTGTCTTATAGGTCTTAGGTTTCTTAGTTGTTTTAAGACTTAGGGGTCTAGGTGTCTTCAATGTGTCTTAGAGGTGTAAAGGTGTCTTAGTTTATGTATTAAGTGTCTTAAAGGTCTTAGGTGTCTTAATGTATGTCTTAAGTGTCTTAAAGGTGTCTTCTAGGTCTTTGTAATGTCCCTTACCCGACTTGTCCTAGAATTCGCTTGTGAATTAGGTTTTAGGGTTTCTTCTCTTTTAATGGGGTAACCTTGGATTGAATAGATCACACATTCTTTTGAATTAGTACCTGTAGCATCATGTATATTCAAGTCCATATTGATACATGTTAGTTTTAATATCTAGTATTCATCAGTCAACATAAACACACTTGCATTTTGAAACACATAGGTAAAATAAAACATTCATCATGCCAGGGGAGGGAAATACAGAAGCTCTTAGTAGCCTAAGGCCTACCACAGTCCTATTGCCCAAACCCTTGACAAGGGCCTATGGGGGCTGGTCCTTTTGCCCAATCCCTCGTCCGGGCCTATGGGGGCATATTCCAATGTGGGACCCCCATCCCTCCATGGTCCAAACCCTTGACTCAGGCCTACTGGGGCATAATGCCCAACCCTTGTCTCAGGCCTATGGGACGTAACCTTAGATGAGGTTTATAGGCAATCTACTAAGGTTCATGCATTCTCCCTTCCTAGTTGAATCACAAACACAATACATGTAGTTTCCACACACATTTCCAAAATATACAATTTGTCTTTATTATTATGAATGGTGTTATACAATAATATACGATACAACATGAAATATATTTTTTATGTCTCCATGCCTATTCTTCAATATTTATATATTATAGTATTTGTTGTAATATTAATAATATATATATATATATATTTGATTGCTCGCAAGCACTTGAATTCTATTGTTATTTTATTATTAACATAACTATATATTATATTACTTATTCATTATCATTATAATATTACTATTATAAATATATAGATATCATTTTATTATTATTATTATATATATATTATAATATTATTTATTATATTTATAATATTACATCCTCGGATACTTAATATGTAATTATCAGATACTCTTTTATATTTTTTTTGATGATCCTTTCCTTCTATCTCACAACCTTTATTTATTTCACTTTCAAGAGATATGTTCCAAGAGGCACGTCTCTTATTATGCTTGGTGTTAAAAGACATACTTACCTTTATAATTTTTATTACTATATATTAATTCCCTTTTGTAGTAAAACTAGTTCTAACCATATGTAACTCGATAGGTTAAAAGATGTTTATTTATATTATTTGTATTTATATTATATCATTATATTATTTATTTTATATTATTTATATTATATCATTTATATCATAATAAATGATATATGATTTATATTATATTATTTGTGTTATTTATACATATAATAGTAATGTATTTTGTTAATTGTTTTAAATAAATATTATTTAAATATATTAAATATATTCTATTTATAATATTATTCATATATTCTATTTGAATAAATAATACATAATGGATTCAATTATAAATTATTAATATAGGGACATGACAGTCTTAGTTGTGTCCTAGGTCTTAGGTTTTAGGTGTTTTAGGTCTTAGGTGAGGCCACTGATCTTTACAGAGGCAACATGATTGAATGTGAAGATATCTTGAATTGCGAGCTTGAGGGCATTACTTGAACCACCAAGGTATGTATGTGGCTGTATGCACATTCATTACTTCTTTTTCTTGTTCCTTATTATTTTCCTTAAATGACTTTGTTTTACATTTTTTGACTTTTCTTTTCTTAGACTTTAAATTTAACTATGGGATTGTTTAGGGCTTATGTAATTATGCACCTTCCAAAAATTTTACATAGAAATAATATAAGCCCTCGGTCATATCCGTTAAAACCCTAGCAAAACAAAACAAAACAAAGAACCCAATTTCAAGCCAGGTGAAAGAAATAATGTGAGGGGTTGTGAAGAAAAGAAGGCCATAACAAAGAAAATTTTGAAGGAACCTCAATTAGTAAATTAGGGTTTATCGAGGGTTTGAGATTTCATGAGGTTGGAAAAAGATGAGCAGAAGTTTGGGGATTCTGATGAAGCTACTGCACAAAGTAGCAGGTCACGTTCTGATGGTGGAACTAAAGAGTGGTGAGCTTTACAGAGGCAACATGATTGAATGTGAAGATAACTAGAATTGTCAGCTTGAGGGTATTACTTACACTACCAAGGTATGTATGCAGATGTATGCACATTCATTACTTCTTTTTTCTTGTTCCTTATTCTTTGCCTTAAATGACTTTGTTTTACCCATTTGCCTTTTCTTTTACCCATTAGTAATATTTGTACTGCGAGTGGTTGTCAAATGTAAGATTTGGTCAAGTGGTTGAAGTCTAGGCGAGCAAACTTTTGAGAACAACTTTGTATTTTTTTCATAGGAATAATATCTTCACCCTTCTGCTTAGATGCCATCACCCAATGATTTGTACATTTAAGCATGTAACATGGGGACTTGGACACTGGTCGCTGTTATGAAAAGCCCCACTGATTTGCACTTCAGTTCTTGCCGTGATATAGTCACTTCATGTTCTGGATATTCTTTGCACATTTTTCATAGATAATGCAAGGTTTATTATTGATTCTTCCATCTGTTGGACATAAAAAAAATTGTGATTTCGTGCTTTTTCTAGTGTTCTTTTCCATGGAAATTATGTTGTGGCTTTTAAGTCGTAGGCCAAGTTGGGTGTTCCCACTAGGTGGTAAATTAATTGGTGGGCTAGTCCTCCCATCAAGGACATCATCTGTATTTCTACTGTATGGCAATAAATTTGACCATTATTTCTAGGGCAATTGGTTGGTTGTACAACTTACTCCTTCATACCAATCTATGTATCTATATAAGATAATACACACATTAAAATTTCTTGTTATACCACATCATGGTATGATAGTGTAGTGACCCAAGAAGTCTTTTTGTATCATTGTTTTTGCCATCTTTTCTAAAATTTGGAAAAGATATCACGTGACAAGATAGGCCCACAAGTATAAGGAAAACAAAACGAAAAACCCAATTTCAACCCAGGCAAAAGAAATAACATGAGGGATTGTGAAGAAAAGAAGGCCATAAGTAAGAAAATTTTGAAGGAACCTCAATCAGTATATTAGGGTTTATTGAGGGTTTTCAAAACTTAACAAACCTACATTAGATAGATCTATCTAGTTCATAATTTACATGTTCAAAGTTGCTGTGCTTATGAGTTCTCTTCTAAGAGTTCTTTTGTATTTTGGATTTTAACATGATTGTTATTTTAATTGAAGTTTAGGTAGATCTTTAATGGTATTTATATGCTCTAGTTTTTTAAAGTATGTACAAATTTATTTAATATTTGATTACATTTCATTTATTACTCAAAATATTTAAGCATTGAGATATCTTCATTTGCTATGTACTAATTCAAAATATTTATGTGTACTACTTCATTTGCTTAGATATCTTCCTATATTCATTTTCTATTTCCCAACTTAATCTTATTTTTGATTAGGAATATAGCCTAATTAGGACACGTTTACAAATTTAGATAAAAGGAAAAATAACACTAACTTATTGGGTAGAGTAGTTACTTATGTTTGCTTTAACTACATAAAACTCTTTTTCTATTAGATTTATAGTGGAACATTAGGGTAGGTAATTGAAAATAATTTGCCACATAAAAATAAGTATTTTACCTTTTCCCATTCACACAAACATTATGCATCATTTATAGATTTATTATTTCATGTGAAATATTGTGAACTTAATCTTCTATTATAGGGGACAATGTGATTACTTTGATACCTATTCAACCATTGAAAACATTATGTCATTTACTAGGGAGGATCCTACATTGTTTCATATCATACCAACATCAAGTACATTAAACATGGCACTTGGTTATCCTTGGATTGAATAATACCAAGCAATTATATCTATATTACATTAATGCATTAAATTTATTCATAAAGGGGAAAGTAATTAAATTTCTTTACAAAATAAACAATGGACATCCAAATGTCCAAATAATTAATATAAAGCATGTAACTCATAATATAAATTTTGAAATGTAAATATAAAGCATGTGACTCATAATAAGAACGTCTCTAAGATATAAAACACAAGTGTATATAATGTCCAACTATAAAACATGTCTCATAATAACAACGTCTAGATATAAAAGTTCATGTGACTCATAAAAATGTCTAGATAAAATATAATAACATGTAACTCATAATGTCCAAATGTACAAATATAAAACATCTGAATTATAATAACAACTCATAAATGTCTCTCTCTACGAGTAGATTGAGTCTCACTCTATCTCGAGATATGTCATGATCCCTAATTGGAACCCTTGACTAATCTGTGACCCGAGCACTGTGTTGAGTTGTGCGTTGAGGTCTGCACATGAAACACCATCAAATTTTCAAATTCTATATATATACACACAAATATAATTTGTTTTGATTTTTAATAAATAAATAATACTTGACAAATCTAAATTACCTAACATACACGGTCTGCATCATGTAGAGGAATCTCAATAGAAGCATGCCCTGATCCTACAACCTATATATGACATGTGTTTATACAATATATAAGCATATGTGTATTTAGTTAGAAAACTTGTACACTTGATGTCTCTATGTAGAAAGTTAACTTGATATATGTGTACACTTATAACAAACTTATATGTACATGTGATATATAGACCTAGTTTTTAAATACCTCATGATGATGACTAGGATCTCTAGTATGATGCAAATCTCCAAATCCAGATTGTAAAATAGTAGATTGTGTCTAATACACATGTACATTTAAGGTTACAATCAAGAGTCAGAGCTTCAAT
Organism: Cunninghamia lanceolata; assembly: GCA_027924645.1. Taxonomy (NCBI): domain Eukaryota; kingdom Viridiplantae; phylum Streptophyta; class Pinopsida; order Cupressales; family Cupressaceae; genus Cunninghamia; species Cunninghamia lanceolata. Next base: position 28,457,109 of record BSBN01000809.1, on the reverse strand, counting down.
GTATGTGATTTAATTTAAAATTGAACTTATAATTTTTAAATATATAATTTATGATTTTAGATTATTATTTTTAAATAAATTGTACCTCAACTACACTAGCAAAGGCCCTCCCAATCCCACTGAGGTTAGAGTCATGGAGAGACAATGATACATGTGTAGATGGTACAGTCTCAGTGTTGAAAAGAAGCTTGCTATACTCACCTCCCATAACATCATGTGCAGTAACCTCAACCTCAGGACCAACTAGAACATGCGGAGGGGCAGACCCTGTAGGACTAACTGGAACATCCTGATGTCCCCCCAAACCCTATGAACCTAATTCCCCATGGCTTCTCTGTCTACCAAAATATTTCTCGAGATGTGAGGATATAGCATCAAGTGGGATCCCAAACGCATCGCTGATGAACTGGTATGAATCTTATAAATCATTGGCCAGGCATCTAGTCATATTCTACAAAGCACTCTGTCCACTAATCTGTGCCACATCATGTGGTGATGGTATATCAGCATGAATGTAATGATCTGAAGCTGCTGGTCGATGTGGCCTTAGTGGATGGAATGTCAATCCTCAGGCGTAACAAATAGCTGCCAGCACAATCGGATGACAAATGAGCAACCTTAGTGGCAATAGTCATCATACTCTCAAAAATCATGCATCTCGAGGGGGTCAATGTTGGTTGGGTGGTATTTTCTAGTTCTACACATTTTGGAAGAACCAAAAGGAGTGGGCCAAGGACCCCTTGTTTTGAAGATGTGGCGTATCTGGCCTTCTACACACAAGTCTCTCTGTAAACCTTCCTTTCCCCTGACTAGCATGTTTATGGAAATATGTATAATTGACAGATAAATTTAAATTAAACTCTATATACAATTGTTTACAAAAAATATAATGGTAACTCATCATTGTTTGGCCATTTGTGATGAGCTGCCAAAAACCTAGGATAGATGAAGGGACCAACAACTACATCCACACACTTGGTGGGAGAATGGCCTCTCACTCTCTCTTTTCCCCTATAAGAAGGGAACATGCTAAGAACATTATCTACAAAAATTAGCCTAGAAATAGATAGCCATTTCTCCTAGCCGATAACACTCTAAGAAAGTGATGCATAGAACTTGTCAACACTAATCTCATCATAGGGATTGTATGATCAAACAACTTTGATCATATGTGTTATCTCATCTCTAATCCTAACCAGCTTGTCTCTATTTGATAGGTTTGGTGTATTGTGTATTGTACTGTTCAGTTCATCCAATGCATTTTCAAACCTCTGAATGGTCTCAGTATAGAAGGTAGAATTATCATGATTGTCAGGTTGACTTGACTGATGAGACTGATGTGAAGATTGTCATCCATGTTTCTAAATTTATCTGCAGCATGATAATTCATTTTTTGTCAAACAAATTGTAGTCATGATGGAAATAAACCTGCATATAAATTTTCCAACTACTACATACATCTTTAAAAAATCCATGATATAAATGCACACGTGCTTCTCAAATAAACCTACACCTTACATGCTTGCAAATACATAAATAATAGGTCTATCAACCAAATCTGAACCAACTGTAAAACATAGAACTAGGAATGCATAGAAACTCCAAATTTGAAGTCAGATGTAGTATGTAGCATGTTGACATGATAGCCATAGGAATTTTTATAAATCAGATTTTATCATAATTCAAAGCCATTGGAGTAGAGAGAAAAGTAACTTTCCTTTTGAGTCACATCAATGTCCTCCAACCCAATGGATTCAAGATAATGAAGTTACTGTCAAAGAGAATGCATCAATTCATCATAATATAGTTTTTATTGCCCATCATGTTGAAGTAACAAAAATTATAGTTGGACAAAAAGAAATAGAAAAGTCATCTATCTTGGAGTAGTATATGGTACATGAGAAATTTTAGCGACAACATCACAACTTCAGTTTGTAAAATTGAGAAAACTCATAGAAATGGTATATTAGCTCTCTATCAATGAAGAATCATATGTTCAAGTTAAGTTTTCTCAAGAAATTTTACAAACTATGCAAGTTGAGGGAAGTCAAATCCAATCAATCATAGTTGGTTGTAATTAGATTAGAGTTTAAATGCCCTCATTCTGCTGTAAAAATAGATTCTATTTTGAATCCTAAAAATAATATCTTAGTATTTTAGGTACATTTTCATTTCTAGAACTGTAAGTTTCAAAATTTTGGAATCATGCTTTTGACAAATTGTCACATAAACCCAACAATGCACCCAGTTTTCGCACCACCTAACTCACAGCTACCATTTGAGTTGGAAATCGATGCAAGAGATTATGCTATGGGGATTTTCTATTGCAAGGAGCTTAGTTGGATTGCTATCATTTTGAACCTTTTCCATGGAGCAAATTTGATGTATCTTACATATAATAAAGAATTGCACGCAGTAGTTCAAGCAATTTATATAGAATCACTATATGATGGGTACATAAACCTTTGTTCACACAGATCACCAAACTCTTCAATGCTTCCAAACACAATCAAATATGTAGCAAGAAAGTTATTACAAATGGATAGTTTTTAAGGAAAATTCTATTTTACTAACAATGAGATTGATATGTTGTCTAGATCATCTTTTGATTTCAGCTTTGGGAATAATAACTTATCTCGAACTATTTGTCCATGAAGCATATGACGAGGAGTATGCACAAGTTGAATATTTTTAAGAGATACATAAGCTCTTGCAAGGGGGAAAGCTATAAATTTTACAAAAAAGACATCTCAAAGATGAGGTACCCTATAGTAGTTGCAGTCATAAGAAGGTATATTTCCAATTTAGGAAAAAAGCATTCGACAATCTAGAAAAGATAGACTCTATTTAACATTATAGAGTATTATATATGTATATATATCTAGTGTATGTTGTTTCCTTCTTTAACCATGTTATTCCCTAGCATTTGATGGGAAAATTTGAATGGATAACCCTACAAGGGATAAAAGTACATGTCCTACATTACTGTAGCACTTGATTTAACTTGTTTTATGTGTGAACTGACTCCCACCCAGCAACCATCAACCACTTGCTACTTCTGATCACCACAACCTTTCCAATAAATTATGCACAAATTCTTTCTTGAATGGTTTCAAATTGTGATTAATTTTCCATCACCACAACCTTGATAAAAACTTATGCACAAAATTCAATAAAGAAGAATTTATGCACAAATTCTCTCTGGAATGATTTTAAATTTTGATTTATTTTTTTAGCTTATATTGTGTGGATGATATTTGATGTTCCTTGTAGTTTCCTATTGCGTCATGGTATAGGGTAGGTGTGGCTTTGTTAACTCCCTCATATCCATTTAGATTCAGAGATGTATTGATGTATATGAGGGAGGATGCTGGCAAAGGTTGTGGAATTTGGCTTTACACCAGCCAATTGCATTTTCTTTAAAATTTCTAAAGACTTTTCAACAAATCCATTTTGTGCATATCTTACAATCAATGCAGTCCATGAGACCACATTTTGTGCATATCTTGTGGGTTTTTTTCAAATGTATCAGTTGCAAGAGCCTTGGCAGACCTATATAAAAAATGTGAAAGCATAGACATGATGCCTAAACTCTTTTGTGCATATCTTGCAGTTCTTTGAGGTATTTTTTCAAACAGTTCACGTGCCTTCTCTACGCTTCCACATTTTTCATACATGTCTAGCAGAGTTTATGTAACATCAAATTTTGTACCCATTCACAAATTTTAAACAAATTTTGTACCCATTAACAAATTTTAAACAAACTTTACCCATTTTGCACATTGAAATCAAAGACATACAAACCCATTTTACTTGCATAATATAATATAAGGTGCAGGGTTATTTCAAACACTTCTATACATTGTACCATACAAAATTTTTGACAAAAAATGCCAAGGTGAAGATGGCATACCTGGTTCAAGGTGACGAGACTGTTGCAAAAGGTGGCGGGGACGCCCTTCGCAGGAAAAACTTTCAAACCCTACCACTGTCACTGTCAGAAAATGACCACCATAAAATGTGGCAATTTCTTTTTTTTTGTTTTTAACTACATGATTTTGGGAGAAACCATCTCACCTCCATATTGACTCACCCGAAAATAGCTTGCCACGTATGCACCACGCAATGGCCATGTGTTTTCAGGTGAAATTGGCTTGGGCGAGTAAAACTCGTGCGAAAACAACTCACTCTAAACTATTTTGTTGGCTCAAAGTGTGACACACCTTTGTGCTTTTACCCAACTATTTTGTCAATTTCTCCCTTAAATAATAAACCTCTTGTTATTGAGGACCCAAGCAAGATGACAAGAAGCCTAATTGTCCATAGGCTAGAGCACACTACTCCTATTGAAGCTACTAGTTTGACTACACATTCTACTATGTTTACAAAGGTTTCGTTCAAAAAGATGCATGCAAAATTAGATAGATTGAACAAGTAGAGCTTGTAGACACCAAAAATTGGCCCATTTCGTTATTTATGCATTAAAATCATATCGTATCGCACACGTCATTTCTATCTATCTGACATACTCATAATTAATTAAATCATTTTTCTTCTTAATTAATTAAATAATTTTTATTTATTTAATTAATCTTCATTATTCTTATTCTTTCTGTTTATGATTAAATAATTTTTAATTATTTAATCATTCCATTATTCCTCTATTAATTAAATAAATTGTCTTTATTTAATTAATTATTTTATTCTTCTATTTTTCATCTATGATTAAATAATTTTAATTATTTAACCATTCCCACTTTCTCTCCATCAATAAATAAATAATATTAAAATATTTTATTTATTTTCCACTTGCACATGAATTAAATAAATTGTATTTATTTAATTCATTTATTCCCTCCACTCTTATCCCACTCCTCCATTTTCTCCTATAAATGTGCAAGCATTCTTTTTCACGCCTAAAAATAGGGAAAATTCAAATGTGTGAGAAAAAGTAAAAAAGAATTCAAAAATCAATCTATAACTCATCCAACTCTCAAAATAGTTAAAAAACATGCTATTTTGAGAGAAGAATTTCATCCTCTTCAAATCCCACTTAGCATTTTTCAAAAATAACCCTTTTTAGGGGACACATGGTGCATGCATGTTCATCGTCTCCTCTTGATCATTCTCAACCATTGATCTTTCCTTTCATCCTCCACTATTGATCATATTTCGTCTAAGTCTATAAGTACTCTCATCTTCTCTCATTTTCACATCCTCAATCATATAGCATCCATATTATCTTCATTTGCATAGCATCTTGAGCATCCATGATAGCCTTCTATAGTGTAGTTGCATACTTTGAAGATCAATCTGCAAAAACACCAAGAAATCGCATAAACTAGGTGATATTATTGCATTTTGTTTTGTTTGTTTGTATTTAGTTTAGATTTCATGAAGGTAGTGTAGGTTTATTGTTTTAATTTGATTTAAACAATGGAATTTTCCTACATACACATTTTGGCATGCCCGGTGGGACCACTAGCTTGATTAGTTTTAGTTTTTCGTTGCTAAAATTGTGTTTTTTAAGAAGTTGTGGATACAGGTGTGCTTCTAGTTAATTGCATGTCATAGTTACAGAGCTGTACATCACCTTTGGTACTTCTATGTCACCTCTGGTATCATAGAAAATTGCAGTTGGTGGATTTCAGATCGCATTTACAACACAGTGCATTGCCTATGGCTTATCAGATTGCCTTTGTAAATTTTTGAGCAGTTTTAAGTTGTAGGTGTACAACAGTAAGTCACAATTGCAGAGGGCTATGTCACCTGTGGTAACTTTCTAATCGCATTTGGATATTTTCATACGCCTCTGGTTTGCATGTTCAAATTTAGGGTTCTTGGAAACTGATGATTGTTTATGCAGTTTGTCTTATTGATTGTCAAAGAATGGAGGTTTCAAACTACTAATGTATTGTCTGCAGGAATGATCGGTCAAAGAAAACACCTTTTTTTGCACTAAATTAGGCACATTTCAATTTGGTGTTTAAAATGAATCCTTTATTCTCTATGTTTGTTTCTTTTCCACTATTTGCCTATTGAGATTGTGTGTAACCCAATTTAACAACATTAGTATCCTCTCCCCCTACCTATCCAATAGATCTGGGGTGTAAGAGAAATCATTGTTATCTCTAGAGGGTTTGCCTTCCCATTGTGAGAAGGGGTGTGACCCAAGTGGAAATAGGCTAAACCCAAGCCCTTCCAAGCTGCTATAAAAATAATCTGTTTGTGACGAAAGGCACAAACAACAGGTGCAGTTATGTCATACCGATGAATGTTTCCCCTAAAACCCTATAGAGCGTAACCTCTACATGCTAGGAAGCCTCCTTATCAAAGTCAATCACCGCATGTATAGCCACCTAAATAGAAGCCCTTACTACAAATTGTGTTTAGCAAAGAGAGCAAAGAGAGCAAAGTATCTTAACATCTATGTGTCTTGAGGACTTGGAACTTGGTGTGCCTAAGAAGTGAGTGCACTGTAAGGGGGAACCTGTGCCACCAAGTTTTTGGAGCTATCCAATTTGAATAAGTACAGTTGGAGAAATCCAAGTGGGAACCTAACAGATATATTCGTGGCCAACCTAGGTTGTAAATGTTTGAGAATGGACTAAGCATGAGTGTCTTCTATCTTGCTTCTCTTGTCAATTAATCAAAAAACTACCAAAAACACAACTTTTTCCACAGAAAGTTACTTTTGGACCATGTCAAGTTGCAGTTGAACTATAGTGAGTCACCTTTGAGAAAACTTGAATTGTCTTTGATCAATGTCTTTTTAACCTATCCTATCACAAAAAGTCACCTTTGAACCATGTCGATTCGCAATTGAACCATAGTGAATCGTCTTTGAACAATAGTGGGTCGCCTTTGGTCAATGTCCTATTACTTCAAACTATCACATAGAAAATTGCTTTTGAGCTATCATAAATCACCTTTGAGTTATCGTAGATCACCTTTGAGCATTAGTGAATCACCTCTGGTAATTTGTAGTCTCTTATCTGGTTTGTTATCTTTTCCATCAATCTGAGCATCAAATCTAAGTATCTGCAATCAATCTATTAGCTTGGTCAGTTGTTCTTTAGCAATCTTATCATCCAAGATCATCATTTAAACCATTTGGCTTATTCATCATCTCTAAGGTTCTCAATCCCTAAATCATCCTATCAATTTGTCAATCCATCAGCTGATCAAACCCAATCTCTTTAATCTAACTAAAGCCAATATCAATCAATCAAATCATCTTGATCCAATGTCAGTGACTAGAAATCAATACAAGAAAGCCATGGAATCCAATCTTAGAGAATTTGAGTTCACTCCTCTCAAAGATGCCTCTCAATTTACAACAGGAATGGACCCTCATGTGTTTCTATCTAAAGGTTATACCCTTGTCTCATCTTCATCAAACCTGATACAACAACATCATTTTGAGCCCTCATATTCTGTGTTGATGCCACAATCTCCATATGACCACAGTGATTTATCAAATGATCAAGAGGATCTTCAAGATCCCAAAGCCTTGTGACATGCCAATAAAATCATAAAAGCCAACCAAGAACAAATTATTCTGCAATTAATCCAAGCTGGAGTCAAACTACCAAGTGACTTTGATATGTCCACAATTTGTAAAGAAGAACCTACTAGTGTTGCTATTGAAAACCATGTGGCTATTGAGAGTATGTCCACTAAGTCCACCATACCTTCGACACCATCTATGCCTAACCAAAACACTCATACACCTCAAGCATTAGCTACACCCATGAGACCAAATCAACTTAATGTCACTACATCTATAGAACCTTTACTCATACTATCTTATGTTCTTAATCTAGGGATCTCTAGCCTGAATGTGCCTCCTTTTCATGTGTTGGCTTCCATTCTCTCTGCCTCCATGAATACCATACCCACACAAGTTACCCAAGCATTTCTGATTTCCAATCCTACTGTGTCACATGTTGGCTCATCATCCACTCAATAAATTCAAACATCCCATATTGCATCCAATCATGCCATAACTCTCATTGATAAACCTACAGCATCAAATACTCATTCCAACACATCATACATTGATCAACTTCTCCCTCTTGGATCACAACCCTCTAACACTCAGATGTCTCATGTGACTCCACCAACCGTCTCCCAACCTCCATTAATTTCTACTCAAACCATATCCTATACCATTCCTCTGTATGGCTCACATGCAACACAGACACATAATATCAATCCTTCAGCAGAATCATATGTACCTTTGCCACTCAATACCCAACCTTAGAAAACTTTCAACCTAGGGCAGCACATTATTAGCCAAGTAAAAGTCACACCTATTTCACCATATGATCTGTCACAACAACATCCTTCTAGTCAACATTTGATATATCAAATCCCACCACCTAGTAATCAAAATCTTGTACAATAGCAACAAGGACCTACATCTAATATGTCACACAAGTGGTCAGCCTTTCACTCCCCATGACCAAACAAAGAGAAACCAACTACGAAGACACAAATTTACTCCCTTGGGAGAACCAATTGAGGTCATTCTTAGAAAACTAGTGCAATCAGGAAATATTGCCTTGCCTAAAGCCAAACCAAAAAATGAGCCACAATTTAAACCCAATTGGTACAAGGATGATGAATACTATGAGTAGCATAGGGTCAAGGGGCATAGCACTTCTATCTATATGAAATTGAAACACACAATTCAAAACCACATTGATCAAGGGCTTATTAGGGTCACATCAATGCAACTGATGAACAATTATGACCTTGATGCCTATAAAAATCCCCTCCCTTCACATGATAAAGCAAGTGCTTCCAACACGGGAAAGAATGTCAACTACACCTATGAGTCTACTATGTGTTGTATTAAGAAATAACGAATCACCACCATCACTATTTGAGGGAAACCTCTTGATTGCGTTGTCACTACCCATCGAAATTGTTTCAATATTCAAAGAGCTCCACCATCTGCCACTCATGGAATCCCACCTTCAATCATTTGACTAGATTCTGAGTACAATGTTATTGAACACCTTGGCAAAACCCCTACTCACATATCCATACTTGAGCTATTGCGTATATCTCCCGCACATAGAGCTATTCTAGATAAACCCTTAAGAGAATCATTTGTACCAAATTATATCGATACTACATAGTTCCAAGCTATGATGGCAAGCATCTCATCCCCCCATCATTTAACTTTTTCTAATCACAATCTCGTATCCTCTGACCCATGTCATCATGATGCCCTCAATATAGAGGTATTCATTGATTGACATTTTATTAAGTAGGTACTAGTGGACGGTAGAGTTGGTCTCAATAGTTGTTCTCTAAAGTTAATAAAGCAATTAAGCTACTTTGAGGACCATATTGATATGACCAAAAGAATAACCATCAAGGCCTATGATGATGGAGAGCAGGATTTAGAAGGTATTATTACTCTACCTATAAGGGTTGGTCCTATTACCACAGAACAAAATGGCATGTCCTAGATGTTGATCTTCCCTACACCATTATCCTTGGTTGTCCTTGGATCCATTCCTTAAAAGCAGTACTATCCATGTATCACCAATGTCTAAAGTTCCCATATGAGGGTGTGGAAATCACCATCTCCACCAATCCCAAACCCTTTGAATACTACCATGCATTCCAAGCCACTTATCAAAACCCTAACCATGTCCCTATCAATGTTGAAGCCTATCCATCCACTTCATATGGTGATCCAGATGATCTTAACAAGCGCTCCACTAGTAAATCCACCCCTAACATCCAAATCAAATATGAAGAAAAAGGACTTGGTGAGTATAGCCTAAAAGAATCTTGCTGTGTGGGCGCCATGCCCTTGTCACCCAAATCATATGGTAAGCTAATTGTTTCAAAAGCTTCTTCCTCCAAAGCAACTGTCACCATGTCTCCAATAGTATTTGTGCAATCAAGATTACTCAATGATGAGGATGTCTCTGATGACATTTCTTCATGGATTTTCTACGTTGAAAATGATCAAGTATCCTTAGAAGTAGAGCGATATAATAATGGGTTCAGAATCATCAAAAATATGGGCTACAAAGCAAAAGGGGGACTACGTCTACAGGAAGAAGGCCTCTTAGAGCTAATCATTGTGTCAAGGAAGTATAATTGATAGGGTCTAGGGTACCGGAAGGAGGGTCTGCCTTCCTCAGATATCTAGTTCATCCTTGACGAAGTCACTGAGGCCTTTCCTATAGAAAGGGCCCCAAATCTAGATACCATCGAAGACTTTGCCTTTCATATCACTGAGCTCTTCTAAGAAACCTCTATTTTCATGATATCCTCTACTTCCCACAACCTTTCGCTTATCTATCCCAACCTAATTGACTAGGAACAATAGGGAGCACCTCCCCTCGATACATTTAAAAATGATGAGGCTATTGCTAAATTCATGGGAACAAGGAAAGGCTTCCCTCTTGGAGACCGTAAGTAGGATTTGCAATGGATCTGCCATTGTTTGCATACTTTGGTGGAAGTGTCAGATCTTCTAGTCGCAAAAGTGAAATTCAAAAAATAAAAAATGAAAGGTCATTAGGTGGTAACCACAAGGCACCTCTTGACAAAGCAAATGTAAAAATAAAGGATGTATCCAAGGGTGAAAACCTCTCTGTGGCACCCAAGGAGGATCTGACCTTCCTGTAACTTCTACATATCAAGAAAGATCACCCTTGTTGATTGAGAAATCTCAAGAAATCAATTTAGGCACTGCACAAGCTCCTAAAATCACATTCCTAGAAGCTTCTTTATCAGATACAGGAAAAGTCAGCTTTACTGAATTCTTCATAAAAAGAGATATCAACTTTCCCTACACCTATTCAGATATGCTGGGCTTAGACCCCTCCTTGGTAGTACATCATTTGGCTATCTCTCTGAATGCCAAACCAGGTCGACAAAAGATAAGAAAAATGCATCCACAAATAGCATTGTTAGTCAAAGCAGAATTCCAAAAACTTCTGCATGTAGGGTTTATTAAGACCATTGATTATCCTTAGTGGGTATGTAATCTAGTGCCCATTGCCAAACCTGATAGAAGAGTTTGTTGTTGTAATGACTTCAGAGACCTCAATAGAGTGTGTCCTAAGGATGACTTCCCTTTACCAAACATTGACACAATTGTAGACCTCACTGCAGGACATGAGATCCTTTCATTAATGGACAGATTCTTTGGATACAATCAGATCAGGATCGCAAAGGAAGATCAGTATAAAAATTCATTCATCTACCCATGGGGAACATATTATTGGGTCATCATGCCTTTTAAACTTTAAAACACTAGAGTAACTTATCAATGGGCTATGACTCTTATTTTTCATGATCTTTTCTGCAAAATAATGGAAGAGTATGTCGATGACATCTTGGAAAAGTCCAAAACAAGAGAAGACCATCTCCGAGTCTTAGAACAAATCTTTGACAGGATTGAGAAGTACAAAGTCAGACTAAATCCAAAATAGTGTGTCTTTGGTGTAACTTATGCAAAGCTGCTAGGATACATAGTCTCTAGAAGAGGCACTGAAGTGGATCCTAATAAAGTGAAAGCCATAGTCAACATGCCTCCTCCATCTAATTTGAAACAACTGTGTGGTCTCCAAGATTGGTTACAATCCATTTGTCGATTCAGAGTGCAGCTAGCAGACAAATGCCATCCTTTTCAACATTTGCTTGGGAAGGGGGAAACCTGTAAGTGGGATGACAAATGTCAACAAGCCTTTGTTCAAATAAAAGAATATCTTTCAACACCTCCTGTGCTTGTACCTCCTATTTGAGATCGACCTTTGCTTCTATATACTTCATCAAGCACTTGGTGCTCTCCTAGCTCAACATGATGATACAGGAAAAGAATAAACCATTTACTATATTAGTAGGACTCTTGTAGGTTATAAGCTCAACTACACAGTAGTGGAAAAAGCATGTTTGGTAGTGGTGTTTTCTTCTCAAAAGTTGCGACACTACATGTTGAATCAGACAACAAAGCTCATCTCCAAATTTGATCCATTGAAATATCTTCTTGCTAAAGTAGTCCTCACTGATAGGGTAGCAAAATGGATGATGATCCTTACTGAATTTGATATTGAATATGTCAACCGCAAAGCTATTAAAGGACAAGTCATTGCAGATCAACTTGTTGGAACTCCAATGACTGGCATCCATCCTTTTGATCTTGAGATTCTTGATGAAGAACTTTTCAATGTGACTCCTTCTGAAACCTAGCAACTATACTTTGATAGCTCTTACACACAACATGGATCTGGGATGGGTATCCTATTCATCACCCCCTAGGGTGATTGTATTCCAAAGTCCTACCATATTGCCTTTCCTTGCATAAATAACATAGCAGAATATAAGGCTCTGATCATTGGGTTGCACATGGTTGTCTAATGGGACATCAAAAAGTTACAAGTATTCAGAGACTCGCTGTTTTTAATTAATCAAGTTCAAGAAGAGTACCGAACAAAAGATAAAAAGCTTCTTCCATAGAAACTGATGGTTGATGACTTTAAGAAATACTTCTCTCAAATCACATTTGAGAAAATTACAAGAATCAACAACAAAGCGGCCGACGCCATGGCAACCATTGGTTCTCTCCTAGACATGCCTGCTAACGCACAATAGTATGGATTCTTAGTGGAACCACTTTTAATTCTAACATTTGAAGTACCTCAATCAGAACTCATCTGTGAGTTTCATTACCCCCCATCTCCTTGGTACGAAGATATCTATGAATACCTTGTTAATGGTACATTCCCTTTCCAATTTTCCAACTCCCAACATAAAACTTTCATCCTCTGCACCTCTCGCTACACTATCTTTAGAAAAACCCTTTACTGCAAGAGTCTCGATGGTATCTTACTTAAGTGTCTCAACTTAGAAGAGGCCAACATGACATGAGGATGTCTCTGGATCGCATTCTGCTGGGCCTAATCTTGTCAAGAAGCTTCTTAAAGCTAGCTATTATTTGCCTGCTATGGAGCGGGACATTCAACAATTCTCACAAAGATGCGTGTAATATCAGATACATGGAGACTTGATACACACCCTAGCACATGAACTACAATTTCTCATAGCTCTTTGGCCATTTTGACAATGGGGACTTGACTTCATAGGAAAAGTCCACCCATCCTCTTCAAAGGGCCATAAGTTCATAATCACTGCTATAGAGTATTTCACCAAATGGGTGGAAGCAATCCCGATGACATACATCACTAGGAAGCAGATCTCCAAGTTTATATTGCATTATATCATTTATCAATATGGTATCCCTCAGACCATTGTAACTGATAATGGGCATCCCTTCAAAAATTAGGAAGTCTGTGATTTGTGTCAAAAGTTTCATATCCAGCATAGATTTTCCATGCCCTATTATCCTCAAAGCAACAACCAAGCCGAGGCCTCTAATAAGACCATCATAAAAATCCTCAAGAAAAAGGTCAATGAAGCTAGTCACAATTGGCACCTTTAATTGAATCCTGTCTTATTTCACCCTTTTCATAAACCATCCATCCATCCATAATTAGCCTACTTGTATCATGGATTGGAACTTGTCAAAGTGGACATATCATTTGCGTATATCACCTAGCTTCAACTGAGTCATTCCTCGCCATCGTATCCCATGAGAAACTTTCCATCTGCCTATCTGCAATAAATTCTTCCCACATTGGGGGCACTTGCTTGTGCTTCAATGTCAGATGGACACTTTAAGGCATCATGGTTAATCATGTAAAAAGTCTTGAAAAAATCAATAAAAATTAGAAAATTTCCTTAAAAAGTCCATAAAAGTTAGATAAAGTCCTAAAAAAATACCAAAAAAATTATAAAATGTCCTTAAAAAACTAAATATATATACAAAAACATCAAATAGCCAACAAAAAATCCAAGCACTAAAATCAAACCATCAAATCACTTCTTCTAATCAATCACATTCATTCATATCAATCTGATCCAATCCAATCATCACTGCATCAAATCACATCAATCCTGTTCATCAATAATTAATGACCTCCATCTTTCATCATCCATAAAACAAGAACTACATATCATCTTTATCGTAAAATGCCTTGATCCCATGGATATAGTGTGTGTACGTAGTTTGGTGTATGAAGGAAATACCCAGATTCAGGAACAAGACGATACGATTCCTTTTTCTTCCATCTTTACTCTACTCATCTTTTCTCACCATTCATCTCATCTTCTTATATCATTCATCTCTCACATCATCAATCAAAACCTAGAACTACATATTCATCATGTCTCATCATCATCGTGTGGTGCATTGATCCCGTGGATACGGGTATGTAGGCAGTCTAGAATAAGAAGGAAGTATCTAGTACGCAAGCACCAATGATAAATTTTTCCATCCTCCTCTCATCTTATCTATCTTCCACCTTCTTCTCTTTGAATAACTCAAGTAAAAACAAATTGTGCATCTTTCGATAGCTCGAGTTCTTGTTCAAATAAGAGGTAAACAAAGTAATTTGTCCACATGTCTTAAGCCAATATTTTCTATGTCAATCTAACAACACATTTAACCTTCAAACATTATGTATCTTTCCTAACAACAAGGCCAACACTCACATCAATCACGGAGCAAACACGGGAAGTAATGCATAAGCCAGTGTCATAACATAGAGGTACTCATCCAAGTCATAGGTTGGGTACTACTCAGGCCTACTAAAGTACTAGATACTAGAGTGTAAATCAGATGGAGTGTCATCATGTGTGCTTGAAGGGATGGTACCACACAGAACCAACTACACCTCTCATACAGACGAGGAGACTCAATCATGCCCGAATCAATGCCCCGCAGATGGATACTCGACGCCCCATAGATGGATTACTTGACGCCCCGCAGATGGATAGGCCTTCTCATTGCATCCTTATCCTTTACAAGCACTCAAGGAGATACACAAGGACAAATTATCTTATTAGTGTTTTTACCCCAATGTTTTTATCTAGTTATCACTTATTACTATAACTCTACTACTAGTTCCCCTAGCAGACACTTGCAGGCCCTGTGCTCGTAGAGAGCCACTCCAAACAACCACTCTGATGCCTCTAGATCAGCTGTGTAATAACTCTAGTGACCCCAATTTGGTCACGATTCACAAAGGAGTGCATGGACATAAGAAAAAGCATGGAAAATGGTATTGCAAGGCTACTCACAGCTTAAAATTACATATTGTCAACCATATTTAACATAACAAAATAAAATGTTAAAAAGACTTACAAAATGGAAATCTTAATTTTCCCTCCTACATTATTTCCCTTAGATCCCTGTATGTGGGCAGATTTTCCTAATAGAAATTGTGTGAATAAAATTTCAATGCACAAACACAGATCGCTACAACTATAGTATTTTAGTGCCATAATATTCTTAACTCAAGTGACAGTTTCCACAAGGCTGGTGATTTAGCAGAAAATGACCGTAATAATCAAAATAGAGGCCGCTAAGTTTTTGTTTAAGAAGAGTTGCAATGATAATCTCATGAGAGAGTCAATGTATAGCATAAGGGTTCCATGAGACTGAGATCTCTTCAATCTCTAACATACATCCCAATTTTTATTTTTGTATGTCTACACTTATTATATTCACTATAACAAAATTGACCCTCTCCTATTTTTATCTTTTTACCAACAATTATAAATCCAAGACCCCTGTTTTTCTCTTTTTACCAACAATTATAAATCAGAGACCATATGACCTTTCTTTGAAAACCAATTTATCAAAAAATAAGGACATCGTTTTGCATAAAGAGAGCAAATTCAAGGACGAAGGCAATGTAAATCTCTTGCATCGAAATAAATTTGGCATATTTACTTAAATGACAGTGATGTGGTTTTGTTTTTGCCTGGGTATGTTGGTCATACTCCCCTCTCTCTCTCACTTCCAAACTTGCAATTTGATGTGTTTGCCTAGTAATGTCGTCCCTGTTTTCTGTCCTCCCCAAATCATGGTTTTTGCAAAAAAGCCAGTCCTTTTCTTTAAGTGATCCCCTCCTCCTTAAGACCTATCTCTTCTTTTTATCTACGCAGAAGATATTTCTTCCAACATTGACTTTCTCTACTCCCATACCTACGTTGCCGTCATAGAGATTTCACTGCATTTATTGTTTTCCAACCTCCCCAAAAAGCCATTGCATATGGCATGGGAACAAAATTGAATTGAAATATCATAAAAAAATCTGACTTTCATAAAGCCCCCACATCCCACCAAAATGGGTGACCCCTAGGAAAAGTGTGTAACATCAAATGGTTGTGTTTGCATGAATAGGTTGCCGCTAGCAAAAGGGTGAAAGACTCCTTATTAACTTCAATCTCCCAAACAAGATTTAATTACGACAATAAGAGCTCACAAAAGGAAGAATAAAATCATTTAAAATGACATACAAGAACCACATAAAGATGCCGATGAAACCACATCAACATCGACAACCAAAATATATAGTTACATAAGACTAGATGGTAATCCAGACATTACCGTATGGTAATCCGAACGTTACCGTTAGGTAACCGAATGACAAGATAACACAAAGGAATACAACACTGACAGGGTATGGTGGGCTAGGGTATATGCCTATGACTATCTCCAGTAACCACCATCGGGGACATATAGCGAAGCAATATAAATCATGTAAGTATGAAATCCAGCATAAACAATAATCATGTCAATAGCATAATAGTATAGAGATTGCACATCACTGGTGCCAATACAAAATAATGACAGGACGAATAATCCAATACAAAATACCTAGTTATCTAAATCCATCAAACATAAGTAGAAGCAAAATGCTAACACAATAATCATGTCAATAGCATAATAGTATAGAGATTGCACATCACTGGTGCCAATAGAAAATAATGACAAGACGAATAATCCAATTACATAGTTATCGAAATCCATCAAACACAAGCAGAAGCAAAGTGCTAACACGGGGGTTGTTACACAGACAAATAAATGATTTTAAAATAAAATAAAACAAATGCTATAACTAAAGTACTAAGAATGATTAAATATACATTAAATATATAATTAGCAATGGAATGTGAAAGGGTTATTAAAATCTATAGAATACTCCAATACAAATAATAATAATAATAATAAAATAAAATAAAACAAAATTCTTATAGAAAGGAAGGCTTAAATCAATCAATTATTTAGGTAAGCAAAATTTTTATTAGTGGTAGTTTGAAATTTAATTAACATATTAATTGTTTTAATTTTTTTATTGTTATAACTATATTAAAATTCATATAAATATTTGACTAAATTTTAGTAATAGGTTATAAGATATCATTGTTATAAATGTATTTTGTAAAGAAAATAACTTAATCTCCTAAAAATAGATCATTTACACATTATCATTTACCTACTTATTGTACACATCCACAAAAATATACTATGATTTTGAAAATTTTACCTCTATATATGTGCAACCTAGTATAGGCATCTCTACAATTCTCTTCCAGAACCCTCTATACTTCCCATCCCTCTCATCGACATTTGCACTAGTCCTCTGCTGTAGGTCGTTCCGCACTTGCCCCAGTGACTACCGAACTACCCGTCGTTAATACTACTACTCGGCTGCCCCTCAAACTTATTGTAACGTGGCATTATTGTACATATCCCCAAAAATGTACTACGATTTTAAAGATTATACCTCTATATATAACACCTTGTATAGGCATCTCTTCTATTATAAAAAATTGTATAGCTCCGATCTATCCTTATTGGAGTCTGACTGCTTTCAAGAGATGAAGAGAAATATGCAACCTTGTATATGTATCTCTTCTGTTATAAAAGAAAGTGTAGCTCCTATCTATCTTTAAAGAGGATATTGGAATCGGATTGCTTTGAAGAGATGAAGAGAAAAGGTTAAATATCTACAATTAGCTTAGATCTGATAGAGATTGGAACTGAATGTTTTTATCTGAAGAGTTCCAGTTAAACATTATTATTTTGATTGCTTTGAAGAGATGAAGAGAAAAGGTTAAATATATGCAATTAGCTTAGATCTGATAGGTATTAGAACTGAATGTTTTTGTCTGAAGAGTTTCAGTTAAACATTATTATTTTGATTTTTTAAGTATGGTTTCAATGGTGTGATTGGATTCTTTTATATGTAGTATTCCATTTGATTTAGTTTTAGATCTTTGAGAAATATCTGATTTGTATAATTCCATCAATTTTCTTGGATCTAAACCTAATGATTTTATTTTGCTACCTTTATTGAATCTTTTGTTTTTATGTCAAAACTACAATTCTTTTTTTATTCATTACTAATTTTTCTTGTATTTTATTCTTCCTTTTTCATTTCTGCACATACTAATACATTATGCTTTCCTATTTTCACATACTAATATTAAATCATTGCTATTAGGGCATTGCATTATCTCATATATATTTTTTATTATTTATGGTCTTAATTTTCTTTATTAGATATTTCAAATATCATTTATATTTTTATTATTATTTCTATTTTCAGATATTTATAAGGGATTAGGCCAGATTTCAGATGTTAATGTCAACATGTTTTACAGTTAAAGATTGACCCATTTCACATATTGATGCATATGTACTTTAGAGTTTGCCTAATTTCAAATATTGAAGATAATATTTATATTTTGCCTTAAAAATTTATTGCAATAGATGGTAATCAGTAAATAGTAATACTAATTTTTCAGATTTGAGTAACTGTTCAATAGAATTTCTATAGTACCTTATAGTAGTTAGTATTTTAGTTTTTTTGTTGGAGGGTTTTGAAACTTCTTTGGTTAAGAGTTAAGGACTAAGGGGTATTCACTCTGCCAAAGTCGCCTAGGGCATGATCCTGACATCATCCCTTATGATGTGAAGGCCCTGCCAAGAACCCTTTGACATTTCTACCCCTTTGAAACATGACTCCAAGGTTGAGACTCTTCTATTTTTCTTTCTTTCTTAGAACCATGAAAGTTTAAAACCCTATACATTTACACATAAAAAAATTCTACATTTCTCACATCATGAGGCCTAAGCTATGCTGTAGAGACAAAAAATAATACTAATAATTCAATTATAACACACTATTCACATACTCTTGTATTCTGATTTTGTTTTCTTTACTTTATAATGAAATAATGATAATAGTGATGGAAATGTAAGATTTAATCTCAGTATTATACTAACAATCTGTATATACTGAAATTATGGAGTTCTGATGTTAAATTCATATCTGTGCACTCCATTTGCAGAATACTACGGGAAGAGCTTGATGGATCCCACAAACATGCCCCCCATTTGCTCGGGCTGGAAAAATTCAGACTACCGATGAATTTTGAAGTGTGTTAATTCATATATTTTCTTTCGCGTTCATATATATAATAAAGGTCTAGTTTTAAGTAACATTATGTGGGACTCAATGCAGGAATAGATGGACAGAGAGATATGAAGTCCAATTTTGAGACAAAACTGGAGAGACTCAGAAATGCAAGGGTAAATTAGGTTAGTTTTATGAATTTTTTCTGTAATTTTATGAATTGAACATCTTTCTTTTTACAGGCCAAAATGGGCTCTAGTACCCATCAAAATCCGGTATGTTCAGAAAATTGTTTTTTTAGGTTCAATGCTTTGAAACAAAGTCTCTGAGATTTCTTTATGGTCTTCTTTTAAGGATGTCTAAGAATTTCATAACCAAGTGTTATGTATAGAAACAAGGTCTCAAATATATTTTTTTTATTGTCTTTATTTAAGGTTTGAAAGTTTTTTTTTTTGAAAGTAGCTATTGAACAAATAGGTTTATTTTTGTTTGGATACTAATTAGAGTAATTAACTGCCTTATTGTGATCCCTGAAATTTGGATAATAACTGGATCCTACAGTATATCTCGGTAAGCTGATACTTCTATTGGTTTGTTATACATGTATTAAGTGATTGGAATTTATAGTAGTTGAACCATTTATTGATGTAATGCAGGCAGCTTTGATAATGAAGAGAAAGCGGCCAGAGCTTATGATCTGGCAGCTCTCAAGTATTGGGGTCCATCAGCTGCAACAAACTTTCCGGTATAACTTTATATAGAGTTTCATAGCTATTCTAGAACTCGTTGTGTGTCTACCTTAGAAATGTTTGTTTTACAAATGCTTTTGGCGATCATTCTATTTTCTGAGATTCTACTTCCTCTCTCATAAAATGCTTAGTTTGCTATTGTATAACATTTAGTTTTCCCATATCAAATGCAGGTTAAAAACTATGAGAGAGAGTTCGAAGACGTGAAAAAATGGTCAAGGCAAGAATGTCTTCTTTTTATAAGGAGGTATTTGGGTTTCCTACCATATATGCATCCATAGAGGTTACGCATATATGCATGGGGCTGTGTAGGTAGATAATGGTTTCAGTATCATAATTGTTTGTATTTTTTGGGGGAAGTAGGGGGCTCTGTTTATCATTCAATTTTGAATCAAAATTTATAATAGATCACAAACAAGGTATATCTTGACCTATGCCAGTATTTAATTCTTAATTAAAATTTATTGAATTTATAATTAGACACTCGTCTTATATTTGCGGGGATAGTACTAGCTTTTCTAGTGAATCAGTCTACCGAGGAGTGACAAGGTTTTGATTTAATTTACTTAAATGAACTTATAGTCTTATCTTAAACATTAGTATGTAAAGGTGAAATTAATTTTTGTTTCACTGAGATAAGTTGATGGATAGAATAGCTAGCATTGAAATAATTGATGCTTCTCGAGGAATTTAGAGCCCTATATTTAGGAGTTTTTATTAGGAGTTTTTATTTATAGTTGCTGCGCTCATGCATTGTAAGGAAGAAAAAAAAGCAATTATATTTTTTAATGCCAAACTGCTGTTGTGTATCACTGAATTTTTTGTAGATCCTCCTCTGTTGTCTTTAGAACCCTTGTAATCTCTATAAAGAGATGTCTTGCAACTATTGTCTAATCAGTAAAGTCAGAAGTAATATACAGCCAGTCCTACAGTCAATACAAAAACTGTTCTGGTGTGGCGTTTAATTTTTTGTTGGCTGTTTACTTATGCTGTGTAATATTCATATTCAATACTATATGCTGTAAGTGGTATTTTTTCTGCTTATATACTTGTTTACACTTGGAGAGTGCTGTTTTAAAATCTAAAAACTTGACAGGAACAATAAATATGGAAGGTGGCAAGCTATGATTGGGAGAGTTTCAGGGAAGAAGGATTTGTATCTCGGAACATTTGGTGAGTACACCTAGTATAATGTTTCCAATAAATGAAGTGCATTGAGCTATACATTGTTAAAAATGCATCCAATAATCAAACGATATTGAATGGCTAATGATTCTCATTGAATTCACAGACACAGAGGAAGAGGCAGCTGAAGCTTATGACGTTGCCGCCATCAAATTCAAAGGAATTAATGTCCTTACAAACTTTGATATAAGAAGACATGATGTTGAAACTATTATGAGCAGTGCACTACCATAAGAGTGAGACAAAAGCTCACTAGTACTGCAGTACAAGATGGGGAAAGCGGTGAACGCATTGCGAATGATGCAGATGCAGCATAGACTGAGAATGATGCAAATGAAACTATCATCACTAGTGGTAGCACAGATAGTTCACTGCCAGACACAATCGACCATTCTATTGCTGTTGCTACATCATCCAATGATGCTCATGAACAGCCTGTTATAGGTTCTCCATTAATGGTATCCAATCAGAAACAGTACTCTGCAACACACCCATTTATGCCAATAACCAACAAAAATGTTTTTCTATACAATCTCATGGGTTTGGAATGTACAGCCATCGCTGACCATGGAATCTCCCATTACTAGTCCATGAGTAGGTGCCACAGCTTTTGAGATTCCATGCTCATCAATGGCTGAAGGTTCTAAACCCATCATATTGTAGAGAAAAACGTTGTTGTTGGTTGTTAGCATAAATGGGTGTGTTCCAGGGTGCAGTTTCTGATTGGTTACCGTTAATGGAGAACCTATAACAGGTGGTTAATGAGCAGCATTGTATGATGTAGCAGCAGCACTAGAATTGCCGACTGTGCCTTTCAGTGAACTCTCTGTGCTACGCCTACCACTAGCGACGATAGTTTCGTTTACACCATTCTCTGTCTGAGCTTCTTCTACATCTCTCCGAAGCTTTGTTATGCGTTCAGAATATTCCACATCTTGTACTGCAATACTAGTGAGTTTTTGTTTCCCTCCTATGGGTAGTGTTCTGCTCATAATGGTTTTCAGATCATTTTGCTTATGTCAAAGTTTGTAACGACTTTAATTCCTTTGATTTTGACGCCGGCAATGTCATAAACTTCGGCCGCCTCTTCCTTTGTGTATGTGAAT
This sequence comes from Cunninghamia lanceolata, assembly GCA_027924645.1. NCBI lineage: Eukaryota > Viridiplantae > Streptophyta > Pinopsida > Cupressales > Cupressaceae > Cunninghamia > Cunninghamia lanceolata. The sequence goes on along the minus strand of BSBN01000809.1, from coordinate 28,434,762 downwards.
TCAATGAGAATCATTAGCCTTTTCATTTGGTTTGATTATTGGATGCATTTCTAATGATCTATAGCTTAATGCACTGGATTTATTGGAAATATTATATTACAAACTGGGAGTTGTGTACTCAGGGAATGTTCCCAGAACCCTCTTCCCTGGTATTCCCCCATATTGGATGTAATTAATTTCTCCCACCAAATCACAAGATCAGTCAAAAAGAACATTTATATCGAAAAGAACATTTATATCAGAAGCTTTTTTTATAGTCAATGTCAAAAATAACATTTAGTGTAGAACATTCCCACCCACCTGCAGACCAGCATTGAACATGTGTTTTGAATGTTGATTTTCAGAAAGTTCTCATTCCTCTATAAATAAATAGAGCTTTGATGTAGGGTTAGGGCTTGCAAATTTAATCCTGTATGAAATTGGCCCCACTTGTGTTTGTTCAACTTTTGCAGATCAGTCTACCTCTCTAAAGGCGGAGGAATTGGAAATGAGGCGCAAGTGAAGTGTTCTTAGTGGCATGGTGATTTCTTTTGTTGGAGAACTTAATCTCAACCACCGTTTTGTACTACTTGTTGTAGCTCGTTACTCCTACCATGGTCTCACTCATATCTCCTTTTTGACTTTCTTCTATCCCCTGCCTCCGTCTTCTCTTGATTTACTTCTGCAGGGATGATGTTGTAGCAGCATGGCCTTCTTCTCCATCGTATGGAAAAAGGCAGTTTATTTCTGATCCATAATTAATGATTCCATAAAATGCAGTCAAGTCAAGATGATGTCGACACTATGGCCTTTGCAGATGAATCTAGCCACTTAATTTACTGTGGAAGTGATGCTAGCTACTGCAGGGTGTTCTATGTGTATTTATCTCTCTATGTGTTCGTTGTTGTTTTTGTAAGGGCTGCTGAAGATATATAGTTATGCACATTTTCCTTTTTACTAAAATTCTTGAAGAAAGGCTTGACATTTTACAATCTGTTACATTGCCTGCAAGAGAATGCAACTATAAAATTATTCTTCATTTATATTCTCCTTGTATTGAAATGCAGATTGTGTGTTGTGCTCTATTTTTTTTCCTGTTACTTATGAAGAGCAGTAGCTCTGTTTAACCGAAAATATATGTATTTTCTGTATGTAAAAACCAGTGTACTTTCAGGGTAGCTGTGTGTGTTTTATTCTCCTCTGCCTCTTTCCTTCATCTTTTTAAGTCACAGATTATTAAGAGGTTGTTGAAGACGACAAAAAAAAAAAAATCACCCAGTTAAATTGTTGTATCCACGAAGGTAGATACGCCGCTGATCTTATGTCACAGTGAAAAAAGTACAGATCTCTGAAGTGAGCCGTCAGCCGAATAAGAAGTTTCCAGAATTTGTAAAGTCAAGTTAAAATGTTAAAGTTAAAGCCGCTGAATCTACATAAGAGTTTATTTCAGCCGCCAGTCAAGGAGATTGTGGAGACACCAGTTTAAAAGAGATTGCTGAATAAAAGGTAAAATCGTGGAAGTTTGATTTGTTTGCAGCCGCGCACAGCCAAGGAGGACGCCGTTGAAGTTATTTCAAGTCCCAGATCTGAGGAATTTGCTGGAATAGAAAACAAAATAAGGGTTTGTAAAATGCAGTATATGAAGAAGGCCACCAAAAGTTAAAAGGCATCAAGGGTTCAAGATGTTGTAGCCGTAAAGGATTGACGAGACAAATAAATCAAAAACGGATTTGGAGGTGCTGTTGTTCAGAGTTTATTTGTCAAAATAGATTTACCTAAACTTCTCTGTTCAGGTAAATGTCTGATTATTCAACTCAACTCATCAACCTGTGAAACCAAAAAAGGAAGCCATTTGATCGCAAGAATTAAAAGAAGGTGATTGGACCGCAGTCCAAAAGCTACAGGATCCAAAGATTGTGGGCTTGCAGAACTCAAAGTCACAGTTAGTGTTGGAGATAATGTTTATTATAGAATGTTCCAGAATGTTGGAGATAATATTTATTATGGAATGTTCCAGAATATGGAAACTTCCATCTCTAAGTAGAAACCTCCAGATCTTTCTTTTCTCGACACTTCTCTTAGTCATTCTAAGATATTCTGGAGATTTCCATGAATGTTATAAAAATAGCAGCAAGGCTGCCATTGTAACTAAGAAAGATTCTGGAGATTTTCTGTGCAATAATATATTTAAGTGTTTTGTATTTGCTGCACTCTGTTTTATTTTCTCTGTTTTTTTTCAATATGGTATCAGAGCCCTCTCAAATCTTGGGGCTGTAATCTGTGTTTTTTGTAGTGTTGGCTGTGCATTATGTAGGTTGTGAGATTGGAGGCTGATCACCATTGTTTGTGGTAAAGAAACAAAAATATTGCAGCAAAGAGAAGAATCAAATCAGCAAAAATTGGTGAGAGATTTCTGATTTTAATTCTCATCTTAAAAGAAGGGAATTTGATACAATGGATTCAATTGGTATTCCTTTACCTACAATTAAATTAAATGGAAAAAATTATTATGATTGGGTGTCTTGTATGGAGATTTTTCTAACGCTTCAAAATTGCTTTGAAATTGTTAATGGTAGTGAAAAAAGACCAGCAAACAGTGGAAAAGATCAAGAAGATTGGGATAAAAGAGATAAAAGGGCAGCAGCACTGATCAAGCTTACACTTTCAGAAGAAGTTTTTCCAGAAGTTCGCAATGAAAGAAGTGGAGTTAAAGTGTGGGATATTTTAAAAACTACATATGAAAATTCAAGTGATGTATGGATTCTAACCCTCACTGCAGAACTATACAACATGAAATTATCAAATTCACAAGAGTTAGTCCCTCATCTAAGTAAATTAAAGGAAAAGAGAAATGAACTTGCTTCTCTTGGAAATGATATAGGTGAAAAAGATTTTGTGCAAATAGTTTTACAAAGTCTCCTAGGATCTTATCAATCATTTATAAGAGGGCTAGATACTGCTGATAAATTAAAGAGCATAAAATATGAAGAGTTATGTGCTAAATTAGTGCAAGAAGAAAAATGTCAAATCAAAGAAAGGGAGTCATTTAATGATGAAGCTTTCATAATAAGAGGGAAACAGAATTACAAAAGTACACAAGAAAATCATTCAAGAGAGAAAAATTGGAAGTATGACAATAGGTATACTCTAGCCAAGGATTATAATAGAAGCAAATGGAAATGTAATTACTGTGGTAAGTTGGGTCATAAAGCAAATGAATGCTATAAGAGGATCAAAGATACAGAAAGGAAGACAAATAAGTTTACAAAAAATTTTGATTCTAAAAGTAATGCTCTCTGTATTGCACTTAAAGCAAATGATTCTTATAAAGATGATTGGGTTATTGATTATGGGGCCACATAGCATATGTGTTATAATAAAGAACAATTTGTATCACTAAGAAATGATAACAATCCAGAGAAAATATATTTGGGGAATAATAGTGCTTTGGAAGTTAAAGGAACTGGCAATGTTAAAGTAGATAATGGTGTGTTCAAAAATGTGAAGTTAGTTCCAGAATTGAAGACAAATCTTCTTTCTGTATCTCAAATTGCAAATCAGGGGTATAAAATAGAATTCTACAATGACAAATGTTTGATCAAGGATGTGAGTAATAACTACAAAGTGACTGCAATTGGTAAAATGGAGAATGGATTATATAGGTTTCAAGAATTTACTTCTAAATGTGGAAATGAGAATATGTGTTCTATTGCGAAATATAATGATATGAGCAGGTTATGGCATGAGCGTATGAGACATGTCAATTATCAAAGCCTCAAGCTTATGGAGAAACTATATATGGTGCATGGGCTTCCAAAAATCTCATCAAGTAACAAGGTGTGTGAAGGATGTGCTATGGGAAAGCAACATGTGGAAAGTTTCCCACAAGGTAAATCATGGAGAGCAAAGACTGCTTTACATTTGGTTCATAGTGATGTAATGGGTCCTTTCAGAACACCATCTCTTGTAGGATCAAGGTATGCCCTCACCTTTATTGATGACTATACTAGAATAATTTGGGTTTATTTTTTAAAAAAGAAGGATGAAGTGTTTGATAAGTTTAAAGAGTTTAAGGCATTGGCTGAAAATCAAAGTGGAAGATCTCTGAAGATAATAAGAACAGATAGAGGTATGGAATATATGAACAAAGTTTTTCTAGATTTTTGTAAACAACATGGTATAAAGAAGGAATCAACAATCTCCTACTCACCCCAACAAAACGGAGTTGCAGAAAGGAAGAATAGAACTATAATAGAAATGGCTAGGTGCATGCTTCACTCTAGAAATATAGAAGTTAAATTCTGGGCTGAAGCAATTTGTACTACAGTTTATATTTTGAATAGAACACCTACTAAGGTAGTTTTGAATATAACACTAGAAGAGGCATGGAGTGGTAGGAAGCCTACAGTATCTCATTTTAGAGTCTTTGGATGTAATGCATATGCCCACATCCTTGATGAAAAAAGGAGCAAGTTAGAAAGAAAGAGTGAGAAGTGTATAATGGTTGGGTATAGTGAGGAATCAAAAGGATATAAGTTATATAATCCTAAAACAAATGAAATTTATATCAAAAGGAATGTATGGTTTGATGAAGATATTAAAAGTGAACATTCTCCTACATTATCTTACTTTCCAATATTGATTGAAGAAGATAAGTCTACTTATACTAATGCTCAAAATCAAGGTGTGCAATCTTCTGCAGGAGGAGAAGGAACACAAATTGAAGCATCAAGTGAAAGTGATGATGAAGACACACAGAAGACTAGAAGCATTCAAGAAATATACCAAGAAGGCCCTAGAAATATGTTTGCTAACTATGCTCTTATGACTAAGGTGATGCAGGTTGAAACTCCAAGTACATATGAGGAAGCAAAAGGGAAACAAGAATGGGAAGAAGCAATGCAAGATGAATACAATTCTTTGATGAAAAATGGAACTTGGGAATTGACAACTCTTCCAAAAGGTAAAAGTGTGGTTGGCTGCAAGTGGACCTACAAAGTAAAGTTCACATCAGATGGAGCTATTGAAAAATATAAAGTAAGACTAGAGGCTAAAGGCTTCTCACAAACAAAAGGTATTGATTATACTAAAACCTTTGCTCCAGTTGCCAAAATGAGTTCAATTCATACAATAGTTGCCCTAGCTACAAAATTTGGTTGGAAAATTTATCAAATGGATGTAGAAAGTGCCTTTCTACATGGTGATCTTCAAGAAGAAATTTACATGCAACAACCACCTAGATTTGTTAAAAGTGGTCAAGAACATCTAGTGTGCAGATTAAAAAAATCATTATATGGTCTTAAGCAAGCACCAAGGGCATGGTACTCCAAAATAAATGAGTACTTTATAAATGCAGGATTTAAAAGAAATAAAGCTGATCCAGATGTGTATGTAAAACATAGTGATGGTAAAGTTGTTATTATTGTATTGTATGTGGATGACTTGATTATTATAGGGGATCACACACATAATATTGAAATAATCAAGGATCAACTCAAACAAACTTTTGAAATAGCTGATTTAGGGTTGATGCACTATTTTTTGGGTATGCAAGTATGGCAAGAAGAAGGAAGAATCATGTTGTCTCAAACCAAATATGCTCTTGATGTATTGAAAAAGTTTAATATGACTGACTGTAAAGCATCTAATACACCATGTGAAGTAGGCTTAAAGTTGAGTGCTAATTCTACTCAAAAGAAGGTGGATGGAAAATTATATAGACAATTAGTTGGGAGTCTTTTGTATCTCACCATAACTAGACCAGACATTGCATATGCAGTTGGTATTGTATCCAGGAACATGTCAGATCCACACATTGAGCATTGGAAAGCAGCTAAGAGAATATTAAAATATATTAAAGGCACCTATCAACTTGGAATTGAGTACAAATATGGAGGAGAGCCAACATTAGTTGGATATACAGATTCTGATTATGCAGGTGATATTGATGACAGAAAATCAACTTCAGGGTACATGTTTCATCTTGGGTTAGGACCAATCTCTTGGAGCAGCAAGAAACAAGCAATAGTATCACTATCATCTATAGAAGCTGAATATGTTGGCTCATCAAAGGCATCTCAAGAAGCATTATGGCTTAGAAGACTACTTGAAGAAACACAACATCCACAAGTTTGTCCAACTACTATATTCTGTGATAATCAAAGTACTATCAAGCTAGCAAAAAATCCAATTTATCATGCTAGATCAAAGCATATAGAAGTGCATCATCATTTTGTTCGTGATCTGATAGAAGATCAAGTGGTGGAGTTAAAATTTTGTGGAACAGAAAATCAAATTGTTGACATATTTACAAAAGCACTACCTGAAGTGAAATTTATCAAATTTAGAGACTTGTTAAATCTCAAGGAAGTTGCTATATAATAATCTTTTGTAATTATCTTCTCCAAATAAACATTATGGGGGGTGTTGGAGATAATGTTTATTATAGAATGTTCCAAAATGTTGAAGATAATATTTATTATGGAATGTTCCAGAATATGGAAACTTCCATCTCTAAGTAGAAACCTCCAGATCTTTCCTTTCTCGACACTTCTCTTAGTCATTCTAAGATATTCTGGAGATTTCCATGAATGTTATAAAAATAGCAGCAAGGCTGCCATTGTAACTAAGAAAGATTCTGGAGATTTTCTGTGCAATAATATATTTAAGTGTTTCGTATTTGTTGCACTCTGTTTTATTTTCTCTATTTTTTTTCAATAGTTAGTTTCAAAGAAATCGCCGAAATGGCAATATCGCTGTAGCAACAGTAAAGTGCAGCAGCACATCTTGACATGAAAGACATTAAGGAGAAAGTTTCAGAAATGAAGATGTTGAAACATTTAAGGTCGAAATTAAGGGAGAGTGTTGGATGTAATTAATTTCTCCCACCAAATCATAAGATCAGTCAAGAACATTTATATATGAAGTTTTTTCTATAGTCAATGTCAAAAATAACATTTAATGTAGAACCTTCCCACGACTGGGTGTTTTGAACATGTGTTTTGAAAGCAGACCTCTATAAATAGAGGCAACATGTAATAGTTTATTTATCAAATGATAGAAATTGATTTGATCACCATGTAATTCATATTAAGGATGTTTGGTTAATTTCTGTGTATCTTTATTTTTGATATTTTGTGTTTGCGCATATGTTGCACCTCCTACACCCCAATCCTTGCCTGCCACCTTCCATTATGATTGTGCCTACCAAGTTATATCATCGGGATTGTAGAGCCACGTTATGTCAATGCTGGCATTTCTATCCATCAACTTATCGTAGTGAAATATAAATTAATTTCACCTTTACATACTAATCTTTAAGGTAAGACTATAAGGTTGAATGATCCAAGTAAATTAAATCCAAACCTTGTCACTCCTCCTTAGAGTGATTTGCCCTAGAAAAGCAAGCATTACCCCTGCAAAATTAACACCTATTAAGGGCTGTATAAATATAAATTCAATAAAATTTTAATTAAGAACTAAACCTTTGTTTCAAAATTAACCTCTATGGATGCATATATGGTAGGCAACCCAAATACCTCCTTATAAATTGAACATATTCTTGCCATGACATGTTTTTCATGTCTTTTAAGTCTCTCTCATAATTTATAACCTATATTTGATATAGGAAAACCAAATGTTATACCATAGCATGCTAAGCATTTTATCAATTTTTATGAGAGAGGAAGTGGAATAGAATGATCACAAAATAGATGTGTAAAACAAACATTTCTTAAGGCATATCTCCCTGTCAATCTATGCCTGCATTGGATCCCACATAGTGTTACTTAAAACTAGCCCTTTAATTCTCATATATTATATGAGAAAGAAAATATACGTATGAACACACTTATAAACCCCATGGTAAAATGAACTACTTCAGCCTAACCAAGTGAAGGACATTTTTGTAGGATCCATCTTCTGATAGTATTCTGCAACGGAGGGCACAGATATGAATTTCACATTAGAATCCATAGCTTAGTGACTGTCAATAATGGGTATATACAATTTGTAAATATGATATTGAGATTATATCTTGCATTTCCATCACTATTATCATTATTTTATTATAAAGTTAAGAAAACAAAATCAGAATACTAAAGCAGGTGAATAGCATGGAAAAAAACTGAATTATTATTATACAGGTTATAAAAAGCATCAACAGTTTCTACTGCAGAACAGCGCTTATGCCTCATGATGTGAGAAATGTCAAAAGATTTTTTTTTAATGTGTAAGTTTACAGGGCCTTCAACCTTGATGGTTCCAAAAAGATATAAATAAATAGAAGAGTCTCAACCTTGGAGTAATGTTTTAAAGGGGTTAAAATGTTAAAAACAGAATGTTAAGGAAAATTAGATCATCTCATCTATTATAAGGTATTAAAAAAATTATGTTTGACAATTACCAAAATCTGAATAACCTGTATTGCTATTTAGTGATTACCATCTATTGCAATACATTTATTTGAATAAAATTATAAAATAATAATTAAGCGGCTGCTCCATTTCCTTCAAGCCCGGATACTCACGCTGCTGGGAATGCTGATCCTCAGAAGGATGGCGTGGACAAAGTTCTGTAGGGCATGCGATCTGCCGGCGACTCTTCTCGCATGGATAATAATAATTATGTTTAAACGGGGAGAAAAGCTTTGCCGATGCCCTGCGGAATGCGGATAGGGTTTGCGAACCTGCTTTGCGCCCTCTTGCCCAGTACCATTCCCGCCTGGGCTTGCCAGAGGGTGCCAACTCGCGGGATTCACATCGACTGGGGCACGATCTTGTTTTAGATCCACTCAGGTCTTCGAGGGCAATGGAATCCAGGACTATGGTTGGCCTTGATAGGCATAAAGAAGCCACTTATGCTGTTGTTGGGTGTGACAAAGATCGTCTCCCATTCCATCTGAAACACTCTGCGATCCTACCAGAGATTTGTGTTGAAGGTCCGGTCCATGATAGGGAGGAATTCCTCCAAGATCATGCCCTCATCTGCAGATTTGTTAAAATCTGGCCTAAGCTTTGGGACCTCCATACATGGATTACTACCCACTGGAAAGACTTTCTGGAGGATGAGATCAGTATCTTCCCCTATGCCAGGGGTTTTTTCATCATTGAGTTAGAATCCTTTGAGGATAAGGAAAAGATTTTAAAAAATGGGTCGTGGGTGTTAGAGGACAACTTCTTATGCATGAAGCCCTGTTATCCTTCTTTCGATCCTTACACAGATGTTGAAATGGTGAGCACAAAATACAGAAATTTAGATCAACCCATTTGCACACCAAAATATGAAATGATATACTAATGATTCGGGATTTTTACATGATGTTATATTGGCTTATAAAACCATACATTTCTGTGAATTCCCGTGAATAAACTACCCCAACTTATTATGGGAATAACTCCCCAAAAACTAACTTCTAATTAATTTATTACTAACCTATTTACCAAACTAATTTATAATAAAGTAACTTACAAAACAACTAACATAAATTATTTAATCTATGTAAACCTTATTATTCTAACAACCCCTTAAGGTTTACATGTAAATACTGCAAGGACTGAACAATCAGCCCTTCTGGAGAGTTTGATGAAGCACCTTCACCAATCCTCCTCACTCACCCAGGAAACACCCGACTGACGGCATAAAGTGTTCCCAACTTCCTTGCACAATAAGACAACAATTTTCCTCTGAAAATTCACATATAGTACTAGACATGAAAGAACAACTCTCCTCTGAGAGGTCACATCTCCTCGGAGTGTGTCAATATCTCTCCTCTACTTTATCAGGTGTAGCATAGATGGCCCCAAGAGTACAAGCATATGGTGATGCATACATGATTAATAGTAAAAAAACAATAGCTTGCCGAGTTCCACCAATATTGCACCCAATTACAATGTCCTCCTATACCTCCTTTTATAAAACCCTTAGCAAGATTTAAAATTGAAATTACCAAATCACCATCAAGAAAATTTCTGCTCTTTTCTACACCAATCAATCTTGGCACAAGCACATACAACTCTTTATTACTACAAATAAAACACAAAAATTATTTTTCACTTATCCCTCCAAATAAATAAATTCCACACCTCTATTAAAAAAAAATACCCTTATTCCTCCACATAAATTGCTAGTCACCTTTATACTTGCTTAGGCTAGCATTCAAAAATATAAATATGAATCACTCCCCTAGTATTTGCATTTAAAAATGTAAATATGAATTGCTGGCTTCTCTCTCACTTAATAGATGCCTTCAAACGACACACACAGCAAAAAATATATATTTTTTCAAACCTGTATACAACGTTAACATGCTGATTTACTCCTCCGTGATACATTCTAGAATATCTAGAGGCATTTGCCTTCTAACACATTTATCTATATCAAGATAAATTTATTATTCCTCGCAGGAAGCTTTTGTGTGGCAATACTGATAAAAGTTCCTGTGAATTCCATCTACTCAACGTGAACAATGGTGCCTCTCACCACAAAGCTGTATATCAAAGACTGTTGCTTGTATTCTCCTTCACATGCAGGTATAGTCCATTTGCCAAGATTTATGGTGCCTTCAAATAACTATCAATGTGTCTTCCTTAAGATCAATGCACCTTCATCACGCCTGTATAGCCACCAATGTTCAATGGCCTTCAACAATTTTCAACCCCCAATACTCACATAGCCACAAGAACTAATTTCTCTCTGATATCATGTTGAAATGGTGAGCACAAAATACAAAAATTTAGATCAACCCATTTGCACAGAAAAATATGAAATGATATATTAATGATTCAGGATTTTTACATGATGTTATATTGGCTTATAAAGCCATACATTCCTGTGACTTCCCGTGAATAAACTACCCCAACTTATTATGAGAATAACTCCCCCAAAACTAACTTCTAATTAATTTATTACTAACCTATTTACCAAACTAACTTATGAGAAAGTAACTTACAAAACAACTATAGTAAATTTAAAAAATAGACATCATTAAAAATGACCCATATATATTTAATTTCTTAAAAGAAAATATTTATGATAATTTTTGGTCAACGTATGTTTAATTTCATAAAATATAAAAAAATGGCTGACATATATTTAGTTTCTTAAACATAAAAACTATTTATTATTATTCTAGGTCTAGAGATATCCTTCTTGGGGGCCTATTTTTAAATACTTTATTCTTAAAGAAGTTATATTTGTGGTATATGAAAGGCTGGAGGGAGCCTTCGATAAAATGTGAGTGTGAAGTACGAATGATAGCAAGTTAATCATGTGTACAGTCAATGGATTGTATAGATCATATTGTGAAGGATGGATATTTGGCAAATTATAGGCCTGCTCTATTTGATGCATATCAATTGTCTTAGTGGATTACAGGCTTTCTATTTGATGCATGTCATTTGTCTTGGTGTTGCATATATTTGGGTGGACTTATGGTTAACAGAGGTTGCGATAAAGGTAAGTAGGTTGTGTCACCATCTAGACATTGTAAGAAAAGGGTTTCAAGTGAGGAGGCTATTGTCGTTTTCATTGTTTTCATTGATGAGGACATTGTGCCTTCAAATAATATTTTATAAATATATTTTGATATTAATTTCTATTATAACAAAGGATTGACTAAGAGAGTGCTACTATTAAAATCAAAGTAAATAGATTATCAACAAAGCATGTACATATAGGTGAGGAGGTTGAGTCCCCTCCAACACTCCACTAGTGGTGGTAGGTTGACTCAATCAACTTAGGACACCTATTGAATACACCTAAGTAGGCTTACAACATGTATATTTTACCCATGTGCATGAAATGCAAGCAAGGTAATATTTACACTAAAACCCCTCTTAAGCATAGCTTAGGTGGGCACAAAATAAAAATAGGTCCCAACAACTAGTCTTGATCAGGTACCCATGTACAATGTAATCTCTCATGAAGTGAAGAAAGGTAGAAAGCCAGTGGGAAAAACCTACCCTCCAAAAGAGAGAAAAGATGTGTGGAAGTTATACAAGTGAAGAAGTACACTTCTTTCACCAAGTATAATAAATGTTCCCCCATAGGAGATAAATTGATAGCAAGTCTATGATCTACCCCCCATAATGTGGTATCAGAGCTTGTCTAAGGTCATTTGCTGGTTCATTTGGAGGTAAAGGCATATTATTTTTGGATCAAGGTTGAACTATAGAATGATTTTGTGCAACAGTAGAAGGTGACCAAATTAAAGGATGAGGATAGGGAAATTAGATCTGCAACCTTGTTTTCGAAGTACGATGACTGACACCGGTTAAAACAACAAAATTTGTGCTTTGACAGATGAGAAAGCTCCCTTGTTTTGGTATTTATCATGGAAACCCCTATTTGGAGGTGTAGAAAATCTCTACCCTTTGACTCATCCATACCCTTGTGGCCCCTTGGCTCAGTCCTTTCTTTCCTGGCATGTTCTTCCTAGGCTGGGACTATGTGGCTCACCTCGCTTCACTCCAAGCACCAGCATTTAGCTTCTCCAAATTATGGAGCTTGCGCCAAGTCGTAGATTGTGTTTTCACATACCTTTCTCAGTAGCTTCGCATACCCTACTTGGTAGAAAGAGGTGTTGAAAGGGAGGTAGAGTGTGAGTGAACAAGTGTTTCTAAGGGGCATGGAGAGATACCCTACAATCTCGGTTGCCCCTGCACCTCACCTAGCTATCATTTCCCTACATCCTTTGCTTCCATTTCCCTATTTTGGGGTTTCCTTTGCTTTGTTGAGGCTGCAAATACTCATCTATAAGTTGCAAATACTCTGTTGAGGGTGCACCAAGGTTTGGACATTTTTACAAGAAATTTTTTACGAGAAATGTATTAAAATAGGCAATTTTTACGAGAAATTTTTTTATAGCATAACCTTTGATTGGTAACTCAAAATCGAGTGTTGATTTTTAAAAAAGTTAAATATTTTCATATTTCCCATCTATTAGACCTTGTTGTATTCTAAAACGCACAAACTTATAAAGTGCCAAAATTGGGGGGATCACTTGATACTAAATCAGGGGGTGTATAGATTGTCTCAAGGGCACTTCCTTTGAGTCATGTCCAAAATACATCCATTGAGTCATGCCAAGACCACTTGATTCATGTCCAAAACACTTCCATACTTCTTTACACATTTTCAGTTACCTAGTATCAATCAATCTTTGAAGCCACCAAACATCAATAATTTGTACAGAGAAGCATCTCCAACAATGTGTTAGAACCTACATTTTTGTACCTTTTATGACCAAGGTTTCATTTATGTTAGGATTGTAAAACCCTAGAAAAACCCCTAAAAGCCTTAAACCTTAATACAGTAGTTTTTATTTATTATACATTATAATCCTTCATTGACTGGTTGTTAGCAGTTCTTAGTGACTTAAGTTATAACTTAAGTATGTTTTATCATCTAAGTCATCGGCACCTTCACTAGGTTGTCGACAACATGTCTGTTTAAAAACAAATGTCACATGTGTACCAAATATCTTTTAAGTTATGATTTGTCGGCAGTCCATGTCACTAGCTCTTCCTTTTCTTTGGAGTCTATTCCTTCACAGAGCCTCATTTTGTTTCTCTATGAGACTGCGAAGTGTCTTTGTTAGCTAATGTGTCATATCTGTTCCACGGTAAAAGGTATTTCATGGAATCCTAGCTCTCCACTAGAGCTCTTAAACAGGCTTCGCCAGATGGCGAAGATAGCATGGCAGTTCCAATGAATCAACGATGCTTCACAGGGATTCCTTCCTTAGATGAGGTTGATCAAAGACTTTAGCAAGATCACAAAGAAGGTGATGTTGACTAATATGTCCACGGTGTCCATAGTAGTAGTGTGTTTCGTAGGAACTAACAACTTCATTAAGACTTCAAATAACTCAAAGTGAAATAGAGAGGATGCCACCATGCCAAAAGGACTCCAAGTCATAAAAAGGATTTTTTGATCTTTGCTTGAGGAAATTCAAACTCTAGTGAGAATCGTTGATTAAGTAAGATCTACACACAATTTTAAAATTCAAGAACAACTATCTTCTTCTCACCGCCCCTGCACACTGAACATTAATGGTGCCCTAAGTGGTTTAAAGCTAAATTTTGTAGTCATTTCGCATAATTAAGAATGTGAATTTGAATTCTAAGCTTTGCAACTGCATCCAAGCCAAAAAATTTCAATTTATTGCATCAAGAAAGGTGTTACTCAACCAACAAGAAATCACAAGCCACTATTGAAACATTTAAGTGCCCTTCATCTTTTCAACTGTGCTAGGGTTCTTTTCTTGTGAATTGAGCATCTATTTGATAATTATTAGCTGTCAGTGCCCTAGTCTGTTTGAAAACTTGCATAAGATATATTCAAGTAAGAACATAGTCATAGGGCTATCTTGAGAAAACCTAGAAACCATAAACTTAAAACCCAACTGTAGTCAGAATGGCTAGTTCATCATAAAAAGCCATGAAAAGGACAAGAAGAAAGAGGGATAGAGAGTTTAGTGATGATATTCTTTCTCAATTTCTTAGATCCTTTAAAAGACCTCACCACCAATATGGCACGTGCATTAAAATAGATAGGATCACCGATGTTCATGAAGCCTGCAAGGATGCTATTCTCCCAATCCATGGGTATGTGTTGTTCAAGTACCATTTTAGGAAGTGCCTAAGGAAAATTCTAGTGAGAAACCCTTGGAGGCTAGGGTTATCTAGGTTAGTGGTCCCAAATGTCTTCATCAATGTAGATCTAGTACAAGCACTAGCTAGAAGCTATGTCGTAGAGAAGAAAATCATCTACATGGACAATAGAGAGGAACTAGTTAAACTAGACATGGCATATATTTATGTGGAACTCATGTTAGACACCAACCTTCAAATTCCACTAGATATGGGAGCCCTACTTAGGGAATATCACAGACGAAAAGAGTGATTATAGTGTAAAGTGGCTCCCTGCTCACATGCCTAAGATCAATGACAAATTGCAGAGATTCTCAAGTTCTAACAAGGAACCCTTCATTTATGACTTCTTTGAAGAGTACTTCAAGATGACATACTTTGTTGTGTGCCAGATCCTAGGAATAGATGCTAGTGTCTTCATACCCATCATTGCTATGATTCAAAGTTGTGATGATAATAGGTCGTTTGACTATGCATTATTTTTGGAGGAGAAGATCAACAAGGCCCTTGCAGATGTGAAAAGGGATAATTCTAGAGTCCACTTTAGGTGGCATTATTTATTGTGTCACATCTTGTTAAACAAAGGTATTGTAGTGTGGAAGCCTCCACTGAGAATTAGGAGAGTGAACAACCAAGGCAGAGTACTACCAATACAAGAATGAACTTATATTTGGGATAGTCACTGGCCCCAATCAAACTATCTTTTGTTTGAAGACTTCTTTTTCAAGGTAGTCTTCAAAGAACTTGGTTACTCATCACAATGGAGATTATCAGAGAGAGTTCATAAGTTCTTGAGACCAAAGGACATGTGCCCTAATTTGGGAATTGGTTGAATAATTGTGGTAATTTTGATACATCTTTTCAAATGTTACCATTATCAGAGTGTATGGATTTGAATGTGTGCCTTATCTTTTTCCAAGATTGGTCCCTAATAGAGTTGGCATTCTTAGAGATCATGTGACATAGGCAGATGAATGAGTCTAATAAGAATCAAGTCATGAACTACAAGAAAGCCTTCTTCCTTCCAGGAACCATTTCCTTTTCTAACTTTTAGGTCACATCAAAAGAAAGATTGGTGTTGCTAGCCACAAAGTTGGAGCATTACAAGCTACCAAAGAGTGCATCAAGGAGGTGTGATCCAGAGGGATTTATCAATAAATCCAGGTTAGATAATGATTTTATAGCCTATGAGCATGAATTTTACCCTCTAGAGGATGTAATGAGAAACCGTGCTACTGAAAAGTAAGGCAAGAGAAGAATGGAATAATGGGACATGATCTAGAAGGAAGAGAAAATAAGACATGAAGCTAATCATTCATATAAAGGACCTCTCATTGAAATTGAAGACCTTGTTGAAAGAGTTAGGGTTATGCTACAAAATGCAGATAAATTATTCTCTAATGTACCTGCGGTGCCAAAGAAACTACATTCCCCTCCAGAATCAGTTCCTTCTTCATCAAGATAGACATCAACCTCTGAAATTCCTAGAGTTGTCACTCCACTACACCAAGTCTCTCCACAACCTTCCCATAATCTAAGTTTTTCAATGGATGAATGCGAGACTCGAGGCTCACCATATGTGATGGAGATAATGCAACATCCTATGATTGAAGTAGGAGAGCCTCCCAAGAGAGGATGGTTATCATTTTTGAGGCTACAAATGAAATGTTTGATGATGTTAGAACAATAGCGAGAAGCAAATTCATGGATGATAATTCTTGTATTCATTCTAAGGAGTTCAAAGATTTTGTCCTAAGAATAAATGGGCAAGAACTACATAAGCAATTGAAGGAGATAACTCTTGAGAATAAGGAAAAAGTTATAGAAAACTTTTGGAAGAATGTGCATGAAGCAATCGCTGGGATGACCCCACAAAAGGGAAGAGAAATCCTCAGAAATAGTGGCTTCATGTTATTACCAGGGTGGGATATATCATCTTCCATTGCATTTCATACAATAAGAAAGCATGAAGGCATTGACTTGAATATAACATAGGAGGATGAAAATCAGGTGTACTTTGGTTCTGCCTTTGATCTAGACACAAATGCCTTAACTGGGTGAAAGCACAGAGTTCTGTCACACTTTTATAAAGGAATCAGCCTACACAGGCAAAAAGTTTCAACTTCAACTTCATAAAAGTGGCATTTATGTTTTGAATTACGAAATGATGTAAACTAATGAAATGTAGATCTTTTGATGAATTTTATGCTTGTAATTTTTCAAAAATTTCAAAAAATTATTTTGACAATTTTTTATAATTTTAAGAGCAAATTTTGAATTGTTGAAAATTTTAGGAAAAAGTGACTTTGAGTCCACATCACAAAAAAAAAGAGCAAACAATCTTATTTTTCCCTAATTTTTTTTCCCAAATAAATGAGTTCAATATCTAGTGCATGGAGAAAAAAAATCAGTTTTCAATGCATATTTTCTTCGTAATATCATTTTAAAGTCAAACTTTACAGAATCTGATAGTTTTCATTCCACATTAACTTTTGTATAATTTTTTTTATTATTTTCACAAAACCAATTATACCTTTTTGGAGATAACTTTTTTATCTAGTGCACCATATAATTTTGAAAAAAATTAGATGTGTTTTGATATTTTTTTAATTTCTAATCAGTGTCATCTCTGATTTTAACAACCTACTTGCAATAATTAAATATATATATTAAAACTAATCAGAATCTTTTAAAAAAATCATATTAGGATTCTAGACTTGGAGCTCTACAAAAGGGTATTTTTTTATTTTTGAAATAATCTATTCTGATTGAAGAAATATTCAGTTTAAGTTGAGAATTTTAGAAAATCGTAGAAAATGAGGAGGTGGTTGCCAAGTGGGATGCCACATAGACAGTTTCGAACGAGTCTAACTTGTTCAAGTTTGACTCACTCAAATCAAAGTCAGGCGAGATCGACTCGCCCAAAATCATATAATTCCGGTGACCATCACCAGTTGGCAGTTTTTTTTTTTTTGTTGTTTAAAAAAAAAAAAACACACACACACACACACATATATATAGAGGCTAAAAATTATTTCTATAAATTCAAGCATTTGGAGAAACCACACAAAAGTAGTTTTTTGGCAAGAGAGGCTACAAATTTTTAGGTAAGTAACATGATTCCCAACTTATTTACTCATTTTACCATGTAGAAATTGAATTTCATGAGTTATTTATTATGATGTATATGTGTGTAGGTGAATTAAAACAAGCAATTTGTGATGCGGAATAAAAGAACTAGATCGAGGTTGTATGACCGGAAAAGAGATGAAAAAACCCTAGGAACATCTAGTCAAGAACAACCCATTTAAATTATTGATGAACAAATTGAAGGGTGTGTTAATGAACAAGTACAAGATGAAATTGGTAGTAGTGATAGAAATTTTTTGCATGGAATGAAAAATCTTATGGAGATGGATGAGGATGTTCTTTTGAAAAATATTTCACCTGAACATATGTTACCTGAAAGTACAATAAAATTACACTCTAAAATAATTTGGGATGAATTTTTTGAAAATAAATCTGTAATTGGAAGAACACAATTATGTGCAAAGTTATTTATGCAAAAAGAAATGACTCCTGTTTTGGATTTGTTAGGAGTTGATAACAAGAAAAAATCTTCAAATTTAGTAAATCAAACAGTAATTGAAAACTTGCAAATGACATTAGATTGTATTCAAACCAAGAGTTGAAGTTCTGATTTAAGTGTTGCACATAGACCATTGATGATTGTAATTTATAGTAAGAAATTTTCACATAGAAGACAAGTTAAAGAAATTGCCCAATTTGTATATGTATCTTGGAGAACTATTCAAAAATATATCAAGAAGAGAAATAGATTAGATAAAAATATTGAAAATAATTGGGTAAATATTTGTTGAGTCCCTCAGAGAGATAGAATTTCAGAAGATGTAAAACAAAAAGTAATTGGATATTGGATTGAGCACTCCTATGTTTCTTCTGATAGAAGGGACACTATACAAATAAAAGACGAAGATGGTAAAAAAATGTCTCATCCAAAGCATTTTATAGATACAACACAAAGCAAATTTTTTGAAGCATTCAAGCAAGAATTTTCATAGGTGAAGATTTCTCAAAGGATGTTTGAGAATTTACAACCATTGTTTGTACATATAAATAAAGTACGTGAAACTTGTTGCTGTCGAAATCATGTTGAATTTCATCTACACCTACAGTCATATAAAAAACTTATGGCAATAGTTAATCCAAATGTAGCCATCCTTGGAAGTACAACACAATTTGTGAAATCTATCTTATGTGAAAAATCAGAAGATTCAGATGAATTCAATGTACAATGTATAGGAAATATATGTGTAGACTCTGAAAATTTGACGAAAGTTTTACCATTTGAGAATATTGATCATTCAATGTCATTTGTTTGGAAGAGATTTGAATATGAAAAATACTCAACAAAGTCAGGAGCTGAATCCAAAAAACTTATTTTGAGAGAGAGTGAATTGCCTTGTAATGAGTTTATGAACAAATTTTGTAACATTTTGTACCCACATATCTGACATTGTCATGATACAAGATGCCAGGCTAAGAAATTTTGTGACTCAAAGAATTGTTTTGCATCGGGTTGTATTCTCTCTATTGTAGATTTTTTTGAAAATTATACATTTAGTCCTCAAATTAAGATTCAAAGTCAATATTATCATTTAGAGCAAGTCGCAATCTTTGTACAAGTTTTCTATAGACATGTCGAGTTATTTGTAGATGAGGTAGAGAGTACCGAAGATGAACAAATTATCATCAAGAAGGTTCACTTTTATATCAGTGATGATATGGGTCATGATAGAAGCTATGTAGCACATTGCTTTCGAATGTTTTTTGAAGATTTGAGACAATGTGTCATTACTGCATTACAAAACTGGATTTGGTCATATGGATGTTTTGGTAAGTGTTTATTTTATTATTATTTTCTAATTTTTAGTTTTTAATTTAAAAATTTATAAAATTTTAAGACTTGAAAGTTTTGGTTTTTAAATCATTGTTTATATATAACTATTTATACAGGACAATTTAAGTCTACAAAAACATTTAATTGGTTAACACAATAAAAAGCTAGATCTAGCATAAAGTTTTTGTAGAATTTTTTTGAGAGTGGACATGGAAAAGGAGAGCATGATGCAGCAGGAGCATGTGTAAAGCGTGCACTTCACCAATATGAACTTGCAGTTAATGTACTAGATACAAAATTTACAAAATTTAAATTTGTTGAATACTTCTACAATGATTTATGTAATTGATCTACATGTATTGTAATAGTTGGATGTACATGTGAAATTTTTTAAATTCTTACCTCTTACCTGGGCACTTCACCAATATGAAATTGTAGGTAACACCATACAAAATGCAAATCAAATTGTTTAATGGTGCAAAAGCCATTTTGGTGCCCGTGATTCAATATACAACAAATGCTATTTTTGGGAAGTTAAAGGTATGTTAATTGTATTTATGTTATTTGAAAACTTTAATATTTAAATTTAAGTACACATGTGATATAAATGAATTTTAGTTTTAATTGAGATGTTCAAGAATTTGTTCATATGTGCAGATATTGATCGATTGAATCCATATAATTGTTAAGCAATTAATTGTGTTAGAAGTTTGCATCAAGTCATGACCTCATGACATAGCAAGCCTCTTATTATTCAAGTGAAAAATATCATGTTTTTGTGTTGATTGCATTGAGAACAATGCAAATATTTTACAATGTCCAAATGTAAGGGATGGATATGTTTCACAATGGGAAATGAAACAAATAGTATCAATACCTAATTTTGAAGATAGTGACTTTGTAGATGTATATGATCCTATATATTCAGTTGATTATGAATGTGTGTCAGATTTAATTGTTATAGGTAAGTTACATAATTGATTTATATTCTAGATTTTAATAAAGTTTTGAACATTTGATTTACATTGTTCAACTCAAATGTACAAACAAGTTTACTTGTAGTGTGTACAGGAGATATTTTGTTGTGGTTGCAGATCATGACAATATAGAAAGTGTAGATTACTATTTACTAAGATGCACACAAACAAAATTGAAATTGTTAGAATTAATGATAGATAGTGATGGACAATCATATCCCATTGGATTAGTTGTGGTTGAAGGCATGTATCATCAACAAGTAAAAATAGATAAAAATGGTATTATATTTATTGATTATATGCCAGGACAAAATGTTCTATACTATAGTCACTTAGTTATAGCAACAAGATTAAGTTTGAAAATGTTACAAAAAAGAGGACGTGGCCAACAAAAGCGGAGGTTGTCTATTGAAGATCATGAAAAGATTTTAGAGATAATAAAAGATAGAGAAGATCCAGATTATATGTACCAAGAGCTCTAACTACATTATTGAAGAGTGAGTTGAACCAATAGATGCATGCTATGAAGGTATATGCACTTGAATTATCTATTGATATATTTTTTTTTTTTTAAATGTACATGATTCTTGATAGTTCTTTCCTTTCAAATTTTAATTTCAATGGTTCTTAGTTCAAATTTTATTATAATCAAACATGATCAAGCTACAAACGAGCTATAAATTTATTTACACAAATTTTTGTTTTTACAATTATGTAGGTCTATGCCTATAAGGATTTCAAGTTATAAAATTGAACTTTATGTTGTGCAGTTATGATCTCTAAACTATATATAGATAGTCTTAGATATCTTATGTGTCTAGAGGTGTCTTAGGTCTTACAGTTTTTTAGTTGTTTTAGGTCTTAGGTGTCTAGGTATCTTAAATGTGTCTTAAATATGTGTTCTAAACCTATCTTAGGTCTTACATGTCTTAGATATATGTCTTAGGTGTCTTAAAGGTAGATTAGGCATCTTAGACCTTTTTTAGAAGTTTTAAGTGTCTTAGGTGTCTAGGTGTCTTAAATGTGTCAAGTAGATATGTCAAGTAAGTGTCTTAAAGGTCTTAGGTGTCTTACTGTATATGTCTTAATTCTTAGGTGTTTTAGAGGTGTATAGGTGTCTTATAGGTCTTAGGTTTCTTAGGTGTTTTAAGACCTAGGGGTCTAGGTGTCTTAAATCTGTCTTAGATGTGTAAAGGTGTCTTAGTGTATGTATTAAGTGTCTTAAAGGTCTTAGTTGTCTTAATGTATGTATTAAGTGTCTTAAAGGTGTCTTCTAGGTCTTAGGTCTTAGGTTTTAGGTGTTTTAGGTCTTAGGTGTCTTAGGTCTTAGGTGAGGACACTGAGCTTCCACCTTCACGTGGTTGGCCTTGTCAATACAGAATAAATATTTCTCAAAGCTAAGGGAAGTTCTTTTTTTGTATCCTTTTCATGTAGGGGTCTTGAGGATTTTGCGAGATTGGAAAAGATGAGTAGAAGCTTGGGGATTCTCGTGAAGTTGCTGCACAAAGTGGAATAACATGTTGTGATGGCGGAGCTCAAGAGCAGTGGTCTTTATAGAGGTGACATGATTGAATGTGAAGATATCTTGAATTGCAAGCTTGAGGGTATTAGTTACACGACCAAGGTATGTATGTGGCTGTGCACATTCATTACTTCTTTTTCTTGTTCCTTATTATTCTCCTTAAATGACTTTCTTTTACACTTTTTATCTTTTCTTTTCTTAGACTTTAAATTTAACTATGGGATTGTTTAGGGCTTATGTAATTATGCACCTTCCAGAACTTTTACATACAAATAATATAAGCCCTCAGTCATATCCATTAAAACCCTAGCAAAATAAAACAAAACAAAGAACCCAATTTCAAGCTAAGTGAAAGAAATAATGTAAGGGGTTGTGAAGAAAACAAGGCCATAACAAAGAAATTTTTTAAGGAACCTCAATTAGTACATTAGGGTTTATCGAGGGTTTGAGATTTTGTGAGGTTGGAAAAAGATGAGCAGAAGTTTGGGGATTTTGATGAAGCTATTGCACAAAGCGGTAGGTCACATTGTGATGGTGGAGCTAAAGAGTGGTGAGCTTTATAGAGGCAACATGATTGAATGTGAAGATAACTAGAATTGCCAGCTTGAGGGTATTACTTACACTGCCAAGGTATGTATGTGGATGTATGCACATTCATTACTTCTTTTTTCTTGTTCCTTATTCTTTGCCTTAAATGACTTTCTTTTACCCATTTTCCTTTTATTTTACCCATTAGTAATATTTGCATTGCGAGTGGTTGTCAAATGTAAGATTTGGTCAAGTGGTTGAAGTCTACGCAAGCAAACTTTTGAGAACAACTTTGTATTTTTTTCATAGGAATAATATCTTCACCCTTCCACTTAGATGCCATGACCCAATGATTTGTACATTTAAGCATGTAACATGGGGACTTGGACACCGGTCACCATTATGAAAAGCCTCATTGATTTGCACTTCATCTCATGCCATTGTCAAACAATGACGACCCTATTAGAAGCTTTCTTTTGGCTTGTATAATTAGTTATTTGTTTATTTCTTTTTGGTTTCATTTCAAAATGCAGTGCATATTATCAGAGATAGTGTCACCTCTTGCCGTGATATAGTCACTTCATGTTCTGGATATTCTTTGCACATTTTTCATAGATAATGCAAGGTTGTTATTGATTCTTCCATCTATTGGACATAAAAAAAATTGTGATTTAGTGTTTTTCCTAGTGTTCTTTTCCATGGAAATTATGCTATGGCTTATAAGTAGTAGGCCATGTTGGGTGTTCCCACTAGTGGGTAAATTAATTTGTGGGCTAGTCCTCCCATCAAGGACATCAGCTCTATTCCTACTGTATGGGAATAAATTTTACCATTATTTTTGGGGTAATTGGTTGGTTGTACAGCTTCCTCTTTCCTACCAGTCTCTGTATCTATATAAGATAATACACACATTAAAATTTCTTGTTATACCACATCATGGTTTGATAGTGTAGTGAGGCAAGAAGTCTTTGTGTATCATTATTTTTGCTATCTTTTTTAAAATTTGGAAAAGATATCACGTGACAAGATAGGCCCACAAGTATAAGTAAAACAAAACAAAAAATCCAATTTCAACCCAAGCGAAAGAAATAACATGAGGGATTGTGAAGAAAAGAAGGCCATAACCAGGAAAATTTTGAAGGAACCTCAATCAGTATATGAGGGTTTATTGAGGGTTTTCAAAACTTAACAAACCTACATTAGATAGATCTATATATTTCATAATTTACATGTTCAAAGATGCTGTGCTTATGAGTTCTCTTCTAAGAGTTCTTTTGTATTTTGGATTTTAACATAATGATTTTTATTTTAACTGAAGTTTAGGTAGATCTTTAATGGTATTTATATGCTCTAGCTTTTTCAAATATGTACAAATTTCTTTAATAGTTGATTACATTTCATTTATTATTCAAAATATTTAAGCATTGAGATATCTTCATTTGCTATGTACTACTTCATTTGCTTAGATATCTTGCTATATTCATTTTCTATTTCCCAACTTAATCTTAATTTATATTAGGAATATAGCCTAATTAGGACATATTTAGAAATTTAGATAAAAGGAAAAATAACACTATAACAAAATCAACCCTCCCCTGTGTTTTTCTTTTTACCAACAATTTGTCTTTTTACCAACAATTATAAATCAAAGACCATATGACCTTTCTTCGAAAACAAATTTATCAATGAATAAGGACATCATTTTGCATAAAGAGAACAAATTCAAGGACAAAGGCAATGTAAATCTCTTGCATCAAAATAAATTTGGCATATTTACTTAAATGGCAGTTATGGGGTTTTGGTTTTTCGCTTAAAGATATAATAGCAAATGTATTGTAGTTTTTTTTAAAGGCACTAATGGGGTTCGTATTTTAGTTTTTTTGGTTTTATTTATTTATTTTATTTTATTTTAGATATGCTGAAAAATAAAGAGCGAAGGCAAATACCTTTGATCGCTCTCCCCTTCACTTCACCTCAAATCTTGCAATGTGATATGCTTGCCTGGGTATGCTGGTCACACTCCCCTCTCTCTCTCACTTCCAAACTTGCAATTTGATGTGTTTGCCTAGTAATGTCATCCCTATTTTCTGTCCTCCCCAAATCGTGGTTTCTGTAAAAGAAAGCCAGTCCTTTTTTTTAAGTGATCCCCTCCTCCTTAATACCTATGTCTATATTTTGTTGCATTTATTGTTTTACACACCCCCCAAAAAGCCATCGCATATGGTATGGGAACAAAATTGAAATGAAATATCATGAAAAATTTAACTTTCATAAAGACCCCACATCCCACCAAAATGGGCCACCCCTAGGAAAAGTGTGTAACATCAAATGGTTGTGTTGTCATGAATAGGTTGCCGCTAGCAAAAAGGTGAAAGGCTCCTTATTAACTTCAATCTCCCAAATAAGATTTAATTACGACAATAAGAGCTCACAAAAGGAAGAATAAAATTATTTAAAATGACATACAAGAACCACGAAAAAGATGCCGATGAAACCACATCAACACCGACAACCAAAGTATATAGTTACATAAGACCAAATGGTAATCCAGACATTACCGTTAGGTAACCAAATGATAGGATTAATAAGAGTACATCTAGGCCTGTGAATCCAAGCGAAGTCGATACTCAGTACTTGCAACATTGCAAGCACATGTTAAGGTACTTGTACATATACATATATCATATAGCCGAAGCAACATAAATCGTGTAAATATGGAATCCAGCATAAATAATAATCATGTCAATAGCATAATAGTATAGAGATTGCACATCACCATGCCAATACAAAATAATGATAGGACGAATAATCGAATAAAAAATACATAGTTATCCGAATCCATCAAACATAAGCAGAAACAAAATGCTAACACGAGGGTTGTTACACATACAAATAAATGATTTTAAAATAAAATAAAACAAATGCTATAACTAAAGTACTAAGAATAATTAAATATACATTAAATACATAATTAGCAATGGCATGTGAAAGGGTTATTAAAACCTATAGAATACTCCAATACAAATAATAATAATAATAATAATAATAATAATAATAATAATAATAATAATAATAATAATAATAAAAAAAAAAAAAATAAAACAAAATTCTTTTAGAAAGGAAGGCTTAAATCAATCAACTACTAAGGTAAGCAAAATATTTATTAGTGGTAGTTTGAAATTTAATTAACATATTAATTTTTTTAATTTTTTTTATTGTTACAACTATATTAAAATTCACATAAATATTTGACTAAATTTTAGTAATAGGTTATAAGATATCATTGTTATAAATGTATTTTGTAAGGAAAATAACTTAATCTTCTAAAAATAGATCATTTACACATTATATTTTTACCTACTTATTGTACACATCCACAAAAATATAATATGATTTTGAATATTATACCTCTATATATGTGCAACCTAGTATAGGCATCTCTACAATTCTCTTCCGGAACCCTCTATACTTCTATTGGTTTGTTATACATGTATTAAGTGATTGGAATTTATAGTTTCTTTGGAGTTGTAGATTTATAGTTGAACTGTTTATTGATGTAATGTAGGCAGCTTTGATAATGAAGAGAAAGCGGCCAGAGCTTATGATCTGGCAGCTCTCAAGTATTGGGGTCCATCAGCTGCAACAAACTTTCCAGTATAACTTTATATAGAGTTTCATAGCTATTCTAGAACTCGTTGTGTGTCTACCTTAGAAATGTTTGTTTTACAAATGCCTTTGGTGATCATTCTATTTTCTGAGATTCTACTTCCTCTCTCATAAAATGCTTAGTTTTCTATTGTATAACATTTGGTTTTCCCATATCAAATGCAGGTTAAATACTATGAGAGAGAGTTCGAAGACATGAAAAAATGGTCGAGGCAAGAATATGTTCTTTTTATAAGGAGGTATTTGGGTTTCCTACCATATATGCATCCATAGAGGTTACACATATATGCAGGGGCTGTGTAGGTGGATAATGGTTTCAGTATCATAATTGTTTATATTTTTGGGGGGAGTAGGAGGTTCTGTTTATCATTCAATTTTGAAATAAAATTTATAATAGATCACAAACAAGGTATATCTTGACCTATGCCAGTGTTTAATTCTTAATTAAAATTTATTGAATTTATAATTAGACACTTGTCTTAATTTTGCGAGGATAGTACTAGCTTTTCTAGCGAATCAGTCTACCGAGGAGTCACAAGGTTTTGATTTAATTTAAATAAACTTATAGTCTTATCTTAAACCTTAGTATGTAAAGGTGAAATTAATTTTTATTTCACTGAGATAAGTTGATGGATAGAATAGCTAGCATTGAAATAATTGATGCTTGGCAAGGAATTTGGAGCTCTATATTTAGGAGTTTTTATTTGTAGTTGCTGCACTCATGCATGGTAAAGAAGAAAGAAAAAAAACAATCATATTTTTTAATGCCAAACTGATGTTGTGTATCACTAAATTTTGTAGATCCTCCTCTGTTGTCTTTAGAGCCAATGTAATCTCTATAAAGAGATGTCTTGCAACTATTGTCTAATCATTAAAGTCAAAAGTAATACACAGACAGTCCTATAGTCAATACAAAAACTGTAAATTTTCTGCCTATGTTACACTTCTGGCGTGGCGTTTAATTTTTTGTTGGCTATTTACTTATGCTGTGTAATATTCATATTCAATACTATATGCTGTAAGTGGTATTTTTTCTGCTTATATACTTGTTTACACTTGGAGAGTGCTGTTTTGAAATCTTAAAACTTGACAGGAACAATAACTATGAAAGGTGGCAAGCTAGGATTGGGAGAGTTTCAGGGAAGAAGGATTTGTATCTCAGAACATTCAGTGAGTGCACCACTCTCATTTTGTAGTATAATGTTTCCAATAAATGAATTGCATTGAGCTATACATCGTTAGAAATGCATCCAATAATCAAATGAGATTGAATGGCTAATGATTCTCATTGAATTCACAGACATAGAGGAAGAGGCAGCTGAAGCTTATGACGTTGCCACCATCAAATTCAAAGGAATTAATGTCCTTACAAAGTTTGATATAAGTAGATATGATGTTGAAACTATTATGAGCAGTGCACTACCATAAGAGTGAGACAAAAGCTCACTAGTACTACAGTACAAGATGGGGAAAGCGGTGAACGCATTGCGAATGATGGAGAAGCAGCACAGCCTGAGAATGATGCAAATGAAACTATCATCGCTAGTAGTAGCACAGATAGTTCACTACTAGACACAATCGACCATTATTGCTGTTGCTACATCATCCAATGATGCTCATGAACAGTCTGTTATAGGTTCTCCATTAATGGTATCCAATCATAAACTGTACTCTACAACACACCCATTTATGTCAATAACCAACAAAAATGTTTGTCTATACAATCTAATGGGTTTGGAACCTACAGCCATCGCTGAACATGGAATCTCCCATTACTAGTCCATGAGTAGGTGCCACAGCTTTTGAGATTCCATGCTCATCAATGGCTGAAGGTTCTAAACCCATCATATTGTATAGAAAAATGTTGTTGTTGGTTGTTAGTATAAATGGGGGTGTTCCAGGATGCAGTTTCTAATTGGTTACCATTAATGGAGAACCTATAACAAGTGGTTAATGAGCAGCATTGTATGATGTAGTAGTAGCACTAGAATTACCGACTGTGCCTGTCAGTGAACTCTCTGTGCTACGCCTACCACTAGCGACGATAGTTTTGTTTACACCATTCTCTATCTGAGCTTCTTCTACACCTTTCTGAAGCTTTGTAATGCGCACATTCCACATCTTGTACTACAATACTAGTGAGTTTTTGTTTCCCTCCTATGGGTAGTGTTCTGCTCATAATGGTTTTCACATCATTTTGCTTATGTCTGTGAAAAATCTATTGCAACAACTGATTATTAATTTTCTATCTTATATAGATCATTTGGCTGCCGAAAAATTAATTAATTTATAGCAAATATTAAATAATAACATAGCTGCAACTTCATGAAAAATCACAGAGACAGAAAAATAAAATGAACACAATATTTTGGACAAATTGTCCCTGGAAAAACCCCAAAGGGAAAACCAGTCAGCAGATAAGAATTTTATTCGACTGCAGAAAATCAAGAGATACAAAATTGCTTGCCTCTTACTGGCAGAGTTCTAGAAATTTTCTTTCCTGTAAATTTCCTTCCCTCAATTGTTCCTGCTGAAATTGCTCCATCAATATTTTCCTTCTCTAGCAATTCCACTACTGCTCTCCAACGCTATCACTACGCCCTTTGCTCTCACTACAAATCAATTTGCTATTGCTGCAAATTTATTTATTTGCTATCGCTGTAAATATTTCTCGGATCTGTGTTCTCCAAATGCCCATTGATCCTCTTTTATAATCCTCTCATTAAAAACCAATGCCCATGATTTAATCTAAATCAATGGATAGGATTAATTAGACTCTAACAAACCCTAATATCTAGAAGTCTCTTGAGAAATCAATTTTCTAGGTATGGAGATAATTATTCTAGCTGTGTTTCTAGCCTCGTAATCACTACCCAAGACTAGAACACTTGTCCAAGCTACATAAAAATTAACACTCCCTCTTAGTGAGGAAAGTGTTCTACATAACACCCAACTTATCTTTGAAGAAGATGAATTTTTCCTTCCCCAATGCCTTTGTCAAAATGTCTGCTACCTACTGATTTGTAGGTATATACTGTAGCTAAACAATCCTCCACTGTACACAATCCCTAATGAAATGATACCTGATGTCTATATGCTTAGACCTATCATGAAACACTGGATTCTCAGATAATCTGATACAACTCTGATTATCACAGTGTATCATGGTAGTCTCAACCCTCTGACCAAACAAGGCTACCAGCAACTTCTGAAGCCATATAGCCTCACACATTGCCATGCTAGCTGCTATGTATTCTACTTCTGCAGAACTCAGAGCAACAGACTTTTGCTTCCTACCGTACCAAGAGACAACTCCTGATCCCAAACTAAAACAGCACCCTGAAGTGCTTTTCTTGTCCACTATACTAACTGCCCAATCTGCATCAGTATAGCCTATCAACTTAATACCATCACCTCGAGCATATCTGATCCCATACTCGATTGTACCACGCAAATACCGCAACACATGCTTTACCACTGTCCAATGCACTCTCTTCGGCTCAACCATGAACTGACTAAGAGAGTGTACTGCAAAGGATATATCTGGCCTAGTGTTGACCAAATACATGAGAGATCCAATCAACATCCTGTATAAGGTGGGGTCTACATCCTTTTCCTTGGATGCGTCTACCTTCTTCCAATTCGTGATCATAGGTGTAGACATGGCTCTGCAATCTTGCATCTCAAACCTCTTCAAGATTTCAATGCAGTATTTCCCTTGTCCAAGGAAAATCTCTCCATCAAACTCTACTGCAAGGTCCCTCTTGCACTCCTCTATGAGCCTCAGTGAACCTATTAAAAACAAGTCATCCACATATAGAACAAGAATGAGAACTTCATCCCCAACCACCAAGTGGTAGAGGTTAGCATCCGCCTCATTCTTCACAAAGTCTATTCCTTGCAAGTATCTATCAATGCACTCATACCACGCCCTGGGAGCCTGCTTGAGTCCATACAAAGCTCTCTTCAATCTGCACACGTGGGTTTCGCTACTGTGTGCTACAAAGCCTTCTGGTTGTTCTATGTATACCTCCTCTAACAATTCACCATTAAGAAATGCCGTCTTGACATCCATTTGATGGATTTGCCATCCCATATGCGCTGCAAGTGAGATTACGGCTCGTATAGAAGTATACCTGGCCACTGGAGTGAATGTCTCCTCATAGTCTATTCCCTCCTTTTGAGAGAACCCCTTGGCCACGAACCTTGCCTTGTATTTCTCGATGCTACCATTTGCACCGTCTTTAATCTTATAGATCTAGCGTGATCCAACCACTGCCCTATCTGTCTGTCTAGGCACAACCTCCCACACATCATTCTACATTATTGAGGTATATTCCTCAAACATCACATCTTGCCACACCTATTGTTGTGCAGCCTCCTGATAGCTGGAAGGTTCGCTATCTACCAACTGACTACCCAATGCCACATAGTCAAGATACCTGGCTGGTTGTTTCCGCTATCTACTACTCGTCCTAGGAGCTCCCACAAACTCCTGAGTATCCTTATGTGTCTGTTGAACCTCACAGTTCCTCTTGTCAACTATAGAGGATGAAATATCAAACTCCATATCTTCTTGATGCATCTCTTGGATTTGTTGTATCTATTGCTCCATACTCTACGAACTCTTAGCACCTAAGCCTGTGCTTGTACTAGTAACTGTACTCGTGCTTTGCTGCCCCTGTTCTGGTTGAACAATCCTTGGAGCTTCTGTTGGCTGCTCATTCTGATCATCTACTGGCAAATCTCTGGACCTCCTATATGCCTTGTCCTCCATGAATTTGACATCACGCCTGACTATAATCCTCCTGGTCCCTGGAATAAATATTCGATATGCCTTTGAAGTCTCGCTATACCCCACAAAGTACCCTCTTTCTGCAGTCTGATCTAACTTGGAACGTATAGCTCCTAGAATGTGACAAAACACCAAACTCCCAAATATCCTGAAGTGACTGACATCTGGCTTCTTCCCTGAGAATGCCTCCTCTGGTGTAATCTTGCCCAATACCTTATGTGGAACCCTGTTATGTATGTATACTGCTATACTGCATGCCTCTGCCCATAAGTAACGTGGCGTATCTTTGTCATACAACATAGCCCTTGCTGCCTCTGATATAGAACGATTCTTCCTCTCAGCAACCCCATTTTGTTGTGGGTTGTAAGGAACAATCCACTCTCTGTTGATTCCTTCCCTGGTACAGAACTCCTAGAACTCTTTCCCTTTGTACTCACCTCCATTGTCTGACTGAAGAACCTTTACCTTCCTGCCTGTCGAATTCTCCACAAGAGCTTTGAACTCCTGGAAGTGACTGAAGACCTCATCCTTGGTCTTCAAGAAGTATATCTAGGTCTTCCTGGAGAAATCATTAATAAAAGTAACAAAGTACTCATATCCTCTAAGAGACTTCGTTCACATTGGTCCACATATATCTAAATGTACTAGATCAAGAACCCCCTTGGATCTGGTGTCACTCCTTGGAAAACTGCTTTCACAAACTTCCACAATACACATCCCTTACATACATCATCATGCTCTGTGCTCACCTCTGGAACACCTGTCACTGTCTCACGAAGCAATTTAAGTGCTCCATGATGTATATGGCCCATCCTTCTATGCCATAGCTCTCCTTGATCTCTAGGATTACTGCTGCTCACTAGTGCCTTAGGAGTATCAAACTGCAACCTATAAAGTCGGCCGCTCCTAACTCCAATAGCTATGGGTGATTTCCAATCATTATGCTTGATTAAAACATGCACCCCTCTAAAGAGTACATTGTAGCCTTTATCCTGAAGGACAGATACAAAAATTAGATTCATGCCCAAGCCTGGCACATACAAAACATCATAAATGGAAATAGGCTTGCCATTCTCCCTCTGAAATAGAACAGTCCCTCTCCCAACTGGATCGCACTTGAACTTGTTCCCCATCTGAATCTGGAATCTGATGTCCTCCTCCTTGTAACTAGAGAAGTACTCCCTAACTCCTATCATATGAAATGACGCTCCACTGTCCATATACCAAACACCTTCTGAGGTTGAGCTAGTCAAGCAAGCTATGAGTGCAAACTCATCCTCCATTCTACTAGAAAGCTCATCTACACTTGTTGAAGCTGCTGTCTGCTTCTTGCCTTTCTTTTCATTTTTCTTCCTTTGTGGGCAATCGCTGACATAGTGGCCGAACTCGTGACAGCCATAGCATTTGACCTTAGATAAGTCCTTCTTCTTCTCACTTTTTGGATTTGATCCTTTGCCAGACCCCTTCTTCACTTTCCCTTTTCCTGCTAGGGCAACATTTTTCTATTCCACCTCATTTTTCTGACTATTACTGTTGGTTCCATTGACAAGACTTAATCTAAGCTCCTCCTGAGTGAAGTCACTCCATAGTCAATCCCAACTCGGTAAAGTGTCTTGTCCATTAATAACTTGAACAAAGACATCCCACTGCTTAGTAAACCCATTCAGGGCTATTCATACTAGCTCATCATCATTTGGTTTGTCTCCAACAGTTGCCAACTCATCCTTGACAAGTCTAAGTCTGGTGATGTAACTTGTGACGTCTTCTCCCTTATTCATTCAGGTATTTCTCAAATTTTTCCTGAGAATCAGCTTTCGATTAGTAGTAGCATTCTGGTACAGATTCATAATGGCGTCCCACATCTTCTTTGTTGTATCTAACTCTGTAATATGTGGAACAATATGATCCTTAACACCGTCAAGAATCAGCCTCCTCGCTTTGGCATCTTCCTTCTTATATGCTAAGAGCTATGTTGCATCTATAGGTATAGGTACAACAGTGGTCACATAATCCTTGATACCATTCTCTTCCAGCAATAAAGAAATTCTAGCTTTCCAGACACCAAAATTTGAGGCTCCATCCAATCTGTCCTAATCTCTTAAACCTGCTGAGGCCATCTCAAAAGAAAATAATAATAATAACTTTGAAGAGGTCAAACTAGGTTTTATAAACCCTAGATTTTTTTATTTATTATTTTTCCTTTCTTCCTGTGCCTGTTCTGCCCTCAGATCCGCTCTGATACCATGTGAAAAATCTATTGCAACTACTGATTATTAATTTCCTATCTTATGTAGATTATTTGGCTGCCAGAAAATTAATTAATTTACAGCAAATATTAAATAATAACACAGCTGCAACTTCACGGAAAATCACGGAGACAGAAAAATAAAATGAACACAATATTTTGGACAAATTGTCCCTGGAAAAACCCCGAAGGGAAAACCAGTCAGCAGATAAGAATTTTATTCGACTGCAGAAAATGAAGAGATACAAAATTGCTTGCCTCTTACTGGTAGAGCTCTGGAAATTTTCTTTCCTGTAAATTCCCTTCCCTCAATTATCCCTGCTGAAATTGCTCTGGCAATATTTTCCTTCTCCGGCAATTCCACTACTGCTCTCCAATGCTATCACTGCGCCCTTTGCTCTCACCACAAATCAATTTTCTATTGCTGCAAATTTATTTATTTGCTATCACTGTAAATGTTTCTCAGATCTGTGTTCTTGAAATGCCCATTGATCCTCTTTTATAATCCTCTCATTGAAAACCAA
The DNA here is from genome assembly GCA_027924645.1 of Cunninghamia lanceolata. Lineage (NCBI taxonomy): Eukaryota > Viridiplantae > Streptophyta > Pinopsida > Cupressales > Cupressaceae > Cunninghamia > Cunninghamia lanceolata. The sequence goes on along the minus strand of BSBN01000809.1, from coordinate 28,400,954 downwards.
TGGCCATGATTTAATCTAAATCAATGGCTAGGATTAATTAGACTCTAACAAACCCTAATATCTAGAAGTCTCTCGAGAAATTAATTTTCTAGGTATGGAGATAATTATTCCAGCTGTGTTTCTAGCCTCGTAATCACCACCCGAGACTAGAACACCTGTCCAAGCTACATAAAAATTAACAATGTCAAAGTTTGTAATGGCTTTAATTCCTTTGATTTTTGTTGAAAACTGATGCTGGAGTTTAGTTGAACATTCAGTTCTACCACCGATGAATGTCTTACATAGATTTAGTTATTTAGAATCTTTAGATTGCATGTTGCATGTTGTTTTTTTGACCCATGTAAAACCTTAATATAGAATAGTTTTAGTCAAGCAATTTAGACGGTTAGTTTTGACCTTTAATAGAAGTTAATAAACTTGTTTTTCACTGCCATAAAGCATGTAATCTGCATGCTTAGTTTATAGTTTTTTACCAATCTACTTTTAGTTCTAGTGAATGGTTTAGAGGTTGCGTCCTCTTTTTATACAGTCTTTGTAAAATGTAAGGACCCAACTCATCCTAAATCAATTAACATTAAACTCTGCTTTCAAAAATACCAATGAATAAAAATTTTGATTTGGTAGATGTAGGAAATGTGAAATTCTTCCAGAAGTGCTTAATGTATGCTATAGCATTGCGATGAATCTTAAAATTTAGTTTCCTAGAATCATCAGGTTCTTAAAAGATCACTAATTTTAAATCTAGTAAAGAGAGAGTACAATATGAGAGAAGGTACATTATGTAGCACAACGGATCAGTTCATACCTTAAGTCATGCATTACATCCTGCATTCTTTTTCGATAGCTTGCTTCTCCTCTAGTAACTGTATCCTTATCATCTGCACTAAATTAACTTAACAATCTCCTGTTAACACAACTCAGTAATCACTACTTAGAGAATTAAGATCACGATGCTAATTGTAGGACAACCTACATCCAAGGGACCTAAGTATTGGGGGCATCCTTCGCCATCTAGACTACCTACATACCCTGTATCCACAGGATCAAGGTCCCCTCCTTCGGATGTGACTAATGCAGGGAATGCAAACATGTAGTTCTATTTTGCACTATGTTTGGTGTAACTGTGAGTGGGTACCCAGCCCTTTCTAGGGTTATTCCCTGCCCCAGACAGTTCTTGGTCGGCTACCACCCACTTGGTGAAACAAGGACGGGAGTTAATCCACTACCACAAACACCTAAAGGGGTGTTTGTCAGTTAGTCCTAGTGTGGAGGAATCCCTATAAGGTATCTACCCATGAAATCTAATTTGCTTCCCCAAGTCAAATTAGATAATTATCGTGACTAAGTCCGTTCCTGATCCCCTAGTACTTTAACCATGATCTGCAAGGGCAAGGTGAAAGCATATGATAGATAGCATTTCTGGATTGACCTAGTTGCCCTATCTGACATTTCACATGTCCTCCCCGATCTATACTCACGTGTCAATAAGGCTCGTTTTATGATAGTATGCTTGGAGTGTTTTCCAAATGAGCATCATGGTAATTATTAGTGTTTTCTTATTGAGATATCCGAGGAGATTTTCCCTTCCTGCGGATTTAACTTCAGCATGTTCCTTATTACTCCCCGACGATTTAGAGGGATGGTGCCCAGACGTCATTGTTGCAACTATGTTAGGCGTGAGGTACTTGGTTCAATGTGACGGTATTACCTGTAAATGTGCCCCAGAGGTACCGTAAATACTGAACACTGTGATTTGTTTGGGTTTTTGGACGTTTCTGTACAAGGTTTACCTATCTAATGACAAAGGAAAATCTTGCATAATAACAGTTGATAAAGGAAAATACTATTTTAATCATAATGCAGATAAAAGATGCTCTATCATCATGAATAGAACTAGAAAATAAACTTAATCTATTTTCATAAACTTATGAGTAGAAAGATACTTATATCAACTCATAAATAGAAAGATCTTGTAAAATTTGATCTAGATCAAATAAAAATAAGCTTTGATAACTATTTCCACTACTAAATTAACATATACAATTTATAAACCCTTTTTAATTTATCACAATTCCAAGCGTTTGTATTCAGTCATTCGAAAGCCAACAATACCCCTGTTAGAAATTCACGTAATCTAAGATATGATATGAAATTTAATTCACCATATACTTAATTCAATCACTTTTGATGAAACTCATATTAGAAAAGATATACATATCTATCTGCCATACCCTATGTGCATGATAATGCATATATAAGTAGTATCAATTGAGATACAATATCTTGACCCTGCCAAGGTTTACACATGATACCTAATCTTAATCATAGTAAGAAAACCCATTTGATTATTAAAGCGTACCAAGTAGCTTAGTTTGAATAATAATCCACCACTATCGTCAAGGTAACCACTCCTCAATTATGTAACAATTCCATCATATAAATCCTTATTTCTCTAGCCTATACAAATATAGTTTCATGTCAATAGATGTACTCGTTATGGATTTGTCTTGTATCATGACTCTCTATTGTGCTCTTGCATATATTTTATTTGTATGACCATCCATTATGTTATCGCTTGCACTTTTTATTACATTTATATCTAATTCATAATATTCTTCTTCAACCAACTAAAATATATACTCCAACTCTAAAATACATCCATAATTATATCTATCAAATTTATTGTTATTATTTATTATTATTATTATTATTATTATTATTGTTATTATTATTAAGATTTTTTTTAAAATTCTAAATTGTAAAATTTATGGGTGTCAATTACATGATAGGCTTTTATATACAAGTATTATAGTGTTTGGAAAATTGCCACACAAAACTTCAGTGTCACCTCACGTAGCATACCTAAAATACGATGTTCAATTTGCACGGTCCCGAGAAGAGAAGAGGCCCAACAAGAAAGCGGTATTCAACCAGAATGTGTAGCGTAACCGAGTCCTTGTTGCAGGTTGCTTGCTAGGCTGCCAGAAATGCCTTGGTATCATCAGTGACTCCATCGCCCTTGGTACCTAACGTTGTAACATCCACCACATTCGAATTGGTGGAGTTTGAAGCAATTAATGTTCTGTGAAGCAGAGCTTTGGTTCTGACTGCCTATGCATCTTTCGCACCAAGCACAACTAATACCATTACAAACATAACATAAACCTTTCTAGTCCAAGACATTTTCTTTTTGTGTTTGAAGCTCTACACAAAGCATGTGCAAATCCACCATTCACGGATTCAAACTCTTACTATTTCTATTCGATGCTATTTTCTACATTCAGGGTGGATTACTTTTCTTTAATCTCCAAGTATTATAGTGTCACCTCATGGAATGCAGTGATCGCAGGTTGTGCACAAAAATGAATTTGTGGGAAAGCCGGGTAGTGCATAAAAACCAAAAACCTTAGGTAGTGTACTGTGCCCAAAATGGCACTCAGAATAGGGTATGGACATCTATTACCCATGGACAGAGTGGATGCACAGCAGCCCAACCGAGACGTCAATTCATGAAATACAATGACTGTATGATCACACTAAATGAATTCATTGAAATGGGATTTAGAAATTTTTTTAAAGAAATGAAATTGGCAGGTATAAAACCAAACTCCGCAACTTTTGCCAGCATCCTTCCATTTGACAGAATGCCTCAAATGGATGTCAAAATGGGAACTTTCGAACAGGGCATGGTCGTCCGTAAAGGTAGAACAGAGGGGGGATTTTTTGTCAGATAATATGCCAAAATGGGAGCTTTGAGATAGAGTATGGACATTCATCAAAACATCATTTAAATAGGAATTTCACCAGATACAATTTTTTTAGAAATGCACTGGTAGACACGTATGCAGAATGTGGAAAGATAGACAAAGCAGGTGAACTGTTTGACATAACAGTGGATACGTTATCCTCGAGTAATCCAAAGGAGTAGGCTTCCACATCATAATAATTAAAACTACAATCCAAGGCTTTAATCACTGCTCTAGAATAGTCAGCTATAAATATTATACTTCCTTCTCATTATATGCAAGATTATTCTTTCTAATGCACTCACTGATTCAAACTTGCTCCCTTGCATAAAGATGATTAAAATTACACTGACAAACAATAGGCTGTATAGGTTTTTTAAAGTGCAGTGATGTTAATATTTGTGAAATCGCACTCATCAGCAGACATATAAGAAGGCAACTATAGTACTCTAGTTAGAACACACCTTGAACAAAATGGAATTTTCTCAGCCTTTAATAGCATTCTATTCAGAAAACAGGGTATGACCGTTCATCATGCATAATGACAAGGGGATTCTTTTGTCAATTATTATGATTGGAACTACTCTCATAGATAGGTATGAAAATCGTGGAAGTATAGACAGATCACATGGAATGCAGGATATGCACAAAATGGATACGATTAAAAAAAGGAAGTTAAAAACTTTCAAGGCAATGAAATTTGCAGATGTAAAGTTAAATTTCACAATCTATGTAATGCCTTCCCTGTTTGTGTCTACGTGGGAGCCTTAGAACAGGGCATAGACATACATCAAAACATAGAGGAGAGACAAATTTCATCAGATGTTAATACACAATGCACATGGACTATTTGCCAAACTAAAAGAAGTATAATTGCAGAATATGCGTAGACTAGAATAGTAAAATTTTCAAGTAATGCACATTAAATCATTTATACGAGAGAATGGAGATAAGAAGAAAATTTTCTATCTAACTAAAAAAAACAAAATTTAAGGGAGGATTGCTCTCACAAAATGCTCTAGCCCTCCAGCCCAAAAACCAAGTGTCCCCTTCCTTTGATTTCTCCATCATATTTATAGAAAACTCCACTCTTGTTGTTTAATGATAATACCTCCTCCATTTTCTTTGTTTAATGGTAAGGAATCCTCCACCTTCTTTCTTTAATGCTAATGCTTCATCCACCTTCTTTGTTTAATGATAATGCTTTATCCACTCTTGTTATTTTAATGATAATCTTATCCTCAATTTAAAATAATCTTATCCTCAATTTTTTTAATGGTGTCCATATTATTTGTATTTTTAAATGGATTTATATTTTATGTTTAGTTTTTTTTTTTTCAAATTAAAAATTGAATTGTGACATTATTACAATAGTATTTCAATTTGAATTCAAAATTCAAATGTGGGTTGTGACATCCTTCTCCCCTAAATTTATGCATCGTCCCGATGCATATTAGAAATAAGGTCAAAACATATATATAAAAGTCCATAGAAATAAGCATCATTTACTATCAGTATGCTTGCTTACCTTCATAGTCCATCCCACAACAAAATAGTCTATCATAGTGTATCATCTAAGTATAATTGTTTGTATCATCTAAACATCATTGAAGTTATAGTTCGTAATTAAAATTCTACTAGGTTCCAAAATGATAAAGTATCCATGTATTATCATGACATTGTGAGTTTAAGAAACATCTTTAACTTTTCAAACCTGATTGAGCATATCCTTGTAACTTGTCCTTGAGTCCAAATTTCACTTTAAAATTTCCATCATCAACGATAAATCAACTTTCTAAGTGCGGTAAATGAAAATTTAGGTTCATAGATTCTCCCTTGGTAATCCAAATCATTATCCAAAAATTTCAGTTACATTTGAAGTTTACTCCAACATGTGCTAGAATCCAAGAGTAGTGATGCACCACTGTAGATTCAAAGAATTATATTCTCTTAGTCAATCTGAGTACTCAAGAAATAGCCAATCCAGGCTAAAGTGTCCAAAACAGGACATACTGAAATATAGCCAACTGGGCTCTTCTGTCCTTTGGGCAAACTGGTAAATGTAGTTCAGTCACACTGTTATCTTCACTTTCATCTTCTGAAGAAACTTCTACAGCTTCACGAAATATCACAAGGTTCAGGCTTAGATTTCAAGTTTTCATTTTCTTTTCTACATGCTACAAGTGACTTCTCCAATTGATTAACATGTTCTTTGTCTCCTGTTACTATTCTCCCTTTTCAATTCTTTCAAACTGTCTTCTGTTTCTCTCTCTGTTTCCAACAACTTTGAATTACACCCTTTGATTTTGCATAATTCTCCAAAATAATGACCGAACGGTCTACACTGGTCAAACGGACCTTATCGCTACATGATTCAGGTAGAAAAAACAAATAGGTTCATACGGAACCAGGTCAAATGGACCTATACAACAGCCAACTAGGCTAAATAGGACAGGAATCATTATGCTCTGGCTAGAGACTTTTGGCTCCTTCGGGATCAATCCGGATCCATGAGTCACTTCCTGGAGACCACAGTATCTGCCCAAGAACTATGCTGAGGATGTCAACCAGGGATACACAATATCAACTTGTACACACCTCAGTTTCGGCAAAGCCAGGTACAAGTAATCTACCCCGGGGATTCTTTTGAGTACCAGTGACTTCCATTATTTTGATATCATATTATACATATCAACATTCAAGTGAAAGGTAACAATTATAGCAATCACGTATGCTGATTTATCAAAAACTTCTTCCAAACTTTCCATCCATCTCTCTTCACGACTGTCACATCAATTAGTACCACCTTAGGGCTTGTTATCTAAAAGTAGTGATAGCATCCCAAAATTGATAGTAGCTTCCATGAATGTCATCAGTTTCTCAAAAGTCAATAGCTGTCTCTAGTACTCATCATATAGTCTCAAGGATTTATGGAAGCTGCAAGGAAGTGCCAATAACAGAGGACTTAAATGTTGATGATCAGGAGTGTAAGATGAGTAAAATCTATACTCTAAGAACACAACCAGAGATTTGTAAAGAGTGCATAGAGGACAGAGAAAGCTGTGAATTTATGCATAAATTAGAATATAGAAATGGGGAGATTCATATACATCTTTTTCATTGTAAAGAACCTCCTAGGTCTATTTTAGCTTCCTCTGGGTCTTTATCTGATGTTGAACGACGTACATCAAAGAGGTCTCGGAAGATAATTGACAAATGGTAGCTCAATTAACTTGAGAGTTTCTGGATGCACAATTATGTATCAATTGAAGATGATGGTGTGGGAGTCCCTTGGTGTGGTGAAGGAAAATCAGAAGCTTCATAAAGGCACAATGGAATGGGTCAATGAATTGGCCACTTTAGCTGACTTGAATGTTTTCCCTGGGGATAGTCTGTGGGTTATGGATACTAAAGTTTATGAAAATCAAGATATTGCGGAGGAGCTATTAGAGTAGGAAATGGAAAATGAGCAATTGGAGGAAGGATTCAAAAGGGACACTTTTGACATCAACTGTCCCTGCTCAAGTGGTTGCAATAGATAAATGGAGGATATACTTGGAAAGGAAGTATGCCAAGACGTCTTCAAAGCATGTTGTTGATATTTTGCCCCTTGTCGTTATCAAGATCTAAGGTGGGGAATATAAGAATATGATAGGATAAGGATAAGATAGTGGATAAGATGTGCAAGGCTATTTTGGATGTGGATGAAGGATACGGTTTGCCCCAAGTGTAGGGATACAAAATGAATGGAGAAGGGATTACACATGACACCCACAAGGGGTTTTCATCATGGTCTTCTTAGTGCCAAGTAACTGAGAAATAAAGATGGTTTTCAGGGCCCTCTCAAGAACCCCTCCACACGTTTCCTAATACCTTGCGTTTGTTTTAAGGTGTTATCCTCCAAGAGGGAGATATGTAAGAAATAGACACATAGATCTAGGGGGATGGATGGATTATGACTGTCCCATACAAGTCCCATCTGCAACCCCATCCTCACAATAGAATTTCCCTAGGTCACCTACTCCCCCATACAACCTGCCAGGGCCCTACCTATATATGGTAGTTTTACAGAAGTCACATTACTCCACACATGCCAGCAGTTGTAAAATTAAAAATGCCTCAAATCAAGAAGGATTAAGTGAAACAAGTCAATAAGTTAAATCCTCAATTCAAATAAAACAAGCCAAGAAAAAGTGAAGATCAAAGCTAGAAATTATTGCAACATCCCAAGTTCAACAAAGAACAAGTCCTTGAGGTAAAAGGACCATCTCAAAATTTAAATAAAGAAATAAAATACTACGGCTTAACACTTAAGTAAAATCTTTAACACAAGAATAAATAATGCAACAATCTCATAAAATTTGCACATTACAAGCACCATGTAGCCTTACAACAAGACCACCTAAGGGGAGTATAGAAACTGGGTGGACTTCTATCACTCAAGTAGCTAAATCGTACAGTGGACTCAAACCACATAGAGAACAATGATAATCGCTATGTCATGTTAAGCATTCACCACAAAACTTGAAACAACCTTATCATACTTCTATATCGAAAATCCAAATGAATAGTCATATGACCCCATACAACTTAGGGCATGCCATTCTAAAAATATTACGATGTGCCACAAGAGGAATTAGCCACGGAATTAGATCACAAGAGGGGAAATACTATTAGTCTTATGTCTTAATTCTGACCATGCTTTAGGTTAGCAGACCTTCAGGCCTAGTGTCTGAACCAAAAGCTCTGATACCACATGTAAGGACCCGACTCATCCTAAATCAATTAATATTAAACTCTGCTTTCAAAAATACCAATGAATAAAATTTTTGATTTGGCAGATGTAGGAAATGTGAAATTCTTCCAAAAGTGCTTAATGTATGCTATAGTATTGCGATGAATCTTGACATTTAGTTTCCTAGAATCATCAGGTTCTTAAAAGATCACCAATTTTAAATCTAGTAAAGAGAGAGTACATTACGAGAGAAGGTACATTATGTAGCACGACGGATCAGTTCATACCTTAAGTCATGCATTACATCCTGCATTCTTTTTCGATAGCTTGCTTCTCCTCTAGTAACTGTATCCTTATCATCTACACAAAATTAACTTAACAATCTCCTGTTAACACAACTCAGTAATCACTACTCAGAGAATTAAGATCACGATGCTAATTGTAGGACACCCTACATCCAGGGGACTTGAATACTGGGGGCATCCTTCGCCATCCAGACTACCTACATACCCTGTATCCATAGGATCAAGGTCCCCTCCTTCGGATGTGACTAATGCAGGGAATGCAAACATGTAGTTCTATTTTGCACTCTATTTGGTGTAACTGTGAGTGGGTACCTAGCCCTTTCTAGGGTTATTCCCTGCCCCAGATAGTTCTTCGTCGGCTGCCACCCACTCGATGAAACAGGGATGGGAGTTAATCCACTACCACAAACACCTAAAGGGGTGTTTTTTAGTTAGTCCTAGTGTGGAGGAATCCCTATAAGGTATCTACCCATGAAATCTAATTTGCTTCCCCAAGTCAAATTAGATAATTATCGTGACTAAGTCCATTCTTGATCCCCTAGTACTTTCACCACGATTTGCAAGGGCAAGGTGAAAGTATATGATAGATAGCGTTTTTGGATTGACCTAGTTGCCCTATCTGACATTTCACATGTCCTCGCCGATCTATACTCATGTGTCAATAAGCCTCGTTATATGATAGTATGCTTGGAGTGTTTTCCAAATGAGCATCATGGTAATTATTAGTGTTTTCTTATTGAGATATCCAAGAAGATTTTCCCTTCCTGTGGATTTAACTTCAACATGTTTCTTATTGCTCCCCGACAATTTAGAGGGATGGTGCTCAGATGTCGTTGTTGCAGCTATGTTAGGCGTGAGGTACTTGGTTCAACGCGACGGCATCACCCGTAAACATGCCCCAGAGGTACCGTAAATACCGAACACTGCAATTTGTTTGAGATTTTGGACGTTTCTTTACAAGGTTTACCTATCTAATGACAATAGAAAATCTTGCATAATAATAGTTGATAAAGGAAAATACTATTTTAATCATAATGTAGATAAAAGATGCTCTATCATCATGAATAGAACTAGAAAATAAACTTAATCTGTTTTCATAAACTTATGAGTAGAAAGATACTTATATCAACTCATAAATAGAAAGATCTTGTACAATTTGATCTAGGTCAAATAAAAATAAGCTTTGATAACTATTTCCACTACTAAATTAACATATACAATTTATAAACCCTTTTTAATTTATCACAATTCCAAGCATTTGTATTCAGTCATTCGAAAGCCAACAATACCCTTGTTAGAAATTCACATAATGTCAGATATGATATGAAATTTAATTCACCATATACTTAATTCAATCACTTTTGATGAAACTCATATTAGAAAAGATATACATATCTATCTGCCATACCCTATGTGTGTGATAATGCATATATAAGTAGTATCAATTGAGATACAATATCTTGACCCTGCCAAGGTTTACACAGGATACCTAATCTTAATCATAGTAAGAAAACCCATTTGATTATTAAAGCGTACCAAGTAGCTTAGTTTGAATAATAATCCACCACTATCATCAAGGTAACCACTCCTTAATTATGTAACAATTCCATCATATAAATCCTTATTTCTCTAGCCTATACAAATATAGTCTCATGTTAATAGATGTACTCGTTATGGATTTGTCCTGTATCATGACTCTCTATTGTGCTCTTGCATATATTTTATTTGTATGACCATCCATTATGTTATCGCTTGCACTTTTTATTACATTTATATCTAATTCATAATATTCTTCTTCAACCAACTAAAATATACACTCCAACTCTAAAATGTATCCATAATTATATCTATCAAATTTATTGTTATTATTTATTATTATTATTATTGTTGTTGTTATTATTATTAAGATTTTTTTTAAAATTCTAAATTGTAAAATTTATGGGTGTTAATTACACGATAGGCTTTTATATACAAGTATTATAGTGTTTGGAAAATTGCCACACAAAACTTCAGTGTCACCTCACGTAGCATACCTGAAATATGATGTTCGATTTGCAGGGTCCTGAGAAAAGAAGAGGCCCAACAAGAAAGCGGTAGTCAACCAGAATGTGTAGTGTAACCGAGTCCTTGTTGTAGGCTGCTTGCCAGGCTGCCATAAATGCCTTGGTATCATCAATGACTCCATCACCCTTGGCACCTAACATTGTAATGTCCACCACATTCGAATTGGTGGAGTTTGATGCAATTAATGTTCTGTGAAGTAGAGCTTTGGTTCTGACTGCCTATGCATCTTTCGCGCCAAGCACAACTAATACCATTACAAACATAACATAAACCTTTCTGGTCCAAGACATTTTCTTTTTGCATTTGAAGCTCTACGCAAAGCATGTGCAAATCCACCATTCACGGATTCAAACTCTTACTATTTCTATTCAATGCTATTTTCTACATTCAGGGTGGATTACTTTTCTTTAATCTCCAAGTATTATAGTGTCACCTCATGGAATGCAGTGATTGCAGGTTGTGCACAAAAATGAATTTGTGGGAAATCTGGGCAGTGCGTAAAAACCAAAAAACCTTAGGTATTGTACTGTGCCTAAAATGACACTCAGAACAGGGTATGGACATCTATTACTCATGGACGGAGTGGATGCACAGCAACCGAACCGAGACATCGATTCATGAAATACAATGATTGTATGATCACACTAAATGAATTCATTGTAATGGGATTTAGAAATTTTTTTAAAGAAATGAAATTGTCAGGTATAAAACCAAACTCCGTAACTTTTGCCAGCATCCTTTCATTTGACAGAATGCCTCAAATGGATGTCAAAATGGGAACTTTCAAATAGGGCATGGTCGTCCGTCAAGACAGAATAGAGGGGGGATTTTTTGTCAGATAATATGCCAAAATGGGAGCTTTGAGACAGAGTATGGACATTCATCAAAACATGATTGAAATAGGAATTTCACTAGATACAATTTTTTTAGAAATGCACTGGTAGACACGTATGCAGAATGTGGAAAGATAGACAAAGCAGGTGAACTATTTGACATCACAGTGGATATGTTATCCTTGAGTAATCCAAAGGAGTAGGCTTCCACATCTTAATAATTAAAACTACAATCCAGGGCTTTAATCACTACTCTAGAATAGTCAGCTATAAATATTAAACTTCCTTCTCATTATATGCAAGATTATTCTTTCTAATGCACTCACTGATTCAAACTTGCTCCCCTGCATAAAGATGATTAAAATTACACTGACAAACAACAGGTTGTATAGGTTTTTTAAAGTGCAGCAATGTTAATATTTGTGAAATCGCACTCATCAACAGACATATAAGAAGGCAACTACAGTACTCTAGTTAGAACACACCTTGAACAAAATGGAATTTTCTCAGCCTTTGATAGCATTCTATTCAAAAAACAGGGTATGACTGTTCATCATGCATAATGGCAAGGGGATTCTTTTTTCAATTATTATGATTGTAACTACTTTCGTAGATAGGTATGAAAATCGTGGAAGTATAGACAGAGCACATGGAATGCAGGATATGCACAAAATGGATACGGTAAAAAAAAAGAAGTTAAAAACTTTCAAGTCAATGTAATTCGCAGATGTAAAGTTAAATTTCACAATCTATGTAATGCCTTCCCTATTTGTGTCTGCGTGGGAGCCTTAGAACAGGGCATAGACCTACATCAAAACATAGAGGAGAGACAAATTTCATCAGATGTTAATACACAATGCACATGGACTATTTGCCAAACTAAAAGAAGTATAATTGCAGAATATGCGCAGACTGGAATACTAAAATTTTCAAGCAATGCACATTAAATCATTTATACGAGAGAATGGAGATAAGAAGAAAATTTTCTATCTAACTAAAAAAAACAAAATTTAAGGGAGGATTGCTCTCACAAAATGCTCCAGCCCTCCAGCCCAAAAACCAAGTGTCCCCTTCCTTTGATTTCTCCATCATATTTATAGAAAACTCCACTCTTATTGTTTAATGATAATGCCTCCTCGATTTTCTTTGTTTAATGGTAATGCATCCTCCACCTTCTTTGTTTAATGCTAATGCTTCATCCACCTTCTTTGTTTAATGATAATGCTTCATCCACTCTTGTTATTATAATGATAATCTTATCCTCAATTTAAAATAATCTTATCCTCAATTTTTTTAATGGTGTCCATATTATTTGTATTTTTAAATGGATTTATATTTTATGTTTTTTTTTTTTTCAAATTAAAAATTGAATTGTGACATTGTTACAATAGTATTTCAATTTGAATTCAAAATTCAAATGTGGGTTGTGACATAAAAGCTGTTATTTACACAACAGTCAATTCCAATGATATAAAGAAACAGTTATATTGTCTGCAAATATACAAAATCTCTGCTCTCTGAAATTACTATGGTTGTTTTTTTATCTCTGTTGTTTCTTTTAGATTCTAAATTTGGTATTAGAGCTAGTTTTTATCTTTTGGGTTAAAGATTTAGTAGTTGGAATTTCGCCAAAATTTTATCATGTCGAATTCTAACTCCTTGCCCATTCCAAAATTTGATGGAAATGAGTATGAGTATTGGTGCATCAAAATAATGACATTTTTGATAGGAAAAGAATTGTGGGAGATTGTTGAATCAGGTTATACAGAGCCAGCTGATTGGAATGCTCTCATAGCCAATGAAAAAACAGCCAAGAAGGAGGCTAAGAAGAAGAATGCTCAAGCCTTGTTTCACATTCAAATAGCTCTTGATAAGAGCTTATTTCCAAGAATTTCAGGTGCAACATCAGCTAAAGATGCCTGGAAGACTCTACAAGAAGCTTACCAGGGCAGTGACCAAGTCAAGGTTGTCAAGCTACAAATGTTGAAAAGAGACTTCGAGAATTTGAAGATGCAAGAAGCTAAAAGTGTGAGTGAATATTGTGTCAAAGTTAAAGATGTGGTCAATAAGATGGCTACATTTGGAGAAATTGTGAACAATGAGCCTTTGATCAAAAAAGTGTTGAGAATTCTCACACCAATATGGAATCATGTTGCCATAATCATAGAAGAAAGCAAAGATTTGACAACCCTTCAATTTGATCAACTAGTTGGCTCTCTTATGTCTCATGAAGAGAGATTAAGAGATTCATTTGAAGGTGATGTGAAAGCTTTTTCATCTAAATTGCAAATCACAAAGAATGAAGATGTTGGCAGTAACAACAACAACAATCAAGGCCAAGGTAGAGGTCAAAATCAGAATCAGTCAAGAGGCAGTGATGGTTCCAGAGGAAGAGGTAGAGGCAGATTTGATAAGAGGAATGTCCAATGTTACCATTGTAATAGGTATGGCCACTTTGAAAGGGATTACAGATTAAAAGAAGCTAAAAGTGTTAATTATGCTCAAGAAGGTAATGAGAATCCTCCAAATCATTTATTTTTATCCTATACCAAAGCTGAAAATAATAACAAAGATGTTTGGTATTTAGATTCTGGATGTTCTAACCATATGTCAGGGAATGAGAAGTTGTTTTCAACAATGGATGAAAGTTTCAATTCCAAGATCCAGCTTGGTGATGATAAATCATTGAAGGTTGAATCAAAAGGAGCTATGGAAGTCCATACAAAAGAAGGTATGAAGAGTTTGAAAGACATTTATTACACTTCATAGTTAAAGCATAATTTGTTGAGTGTTGGACAATTGTGTGAGAAGAATTATAAAGTTGTGTTTGAAAATCAGCAATGTATAATTTATAATAAGAATCAGGGCAATAGAGTGGTTACAGTTGTGCCTATGACAAAGAATAGGATGTTCCCATTGAAGTTTGGTGAACATAACAGTAGCCTTGCAAATATGGCATGTGAGAATACAAGTTGGTTGTGGCATCTCAGGTATGGGCATTTAAATTTTCATAGTTTGAAGATTCTAACATCACAAGCGTTAGTTTCTGGTTTACCCAAGGTTGAAGAGCACAAGGAGATTTGTGAAGGATGTGCTAAAGGCAAGCATGCAAGGGAAAAGTTTTCAAAGGGCAATACATGGAGGGCCCATTACCCACTTTAGCTTATTCATTCAGATATTTGTGGTCCTATGCAAACAAAGAGTTTGGGTAAGTCATCATATTTCATTACTTTTATTGATGATTACTCACGAATGTGTTGGGTTTATTTTTTTAAGACTAAGGATGAAGACCTTGAGACATTCAAGAGGTTTAGAGCCCTTGTGGAAAAGGAAAAGGGGTGTAGTATCAAGTGCTTGAGGATAGATCATGGAGGAGAATTTTGTTCAAGAGCCTTTCAATATTATTGTGATATGCATGGCATCAAAAGGCAACTCACCACTGCTTACACATCTAAAAAAAATGGTGTAGCTTAAAGGAAGAATCATACAGTGGTGGAGATGACATGGAGTATGCTACAAACAAAAGGATTAGGCAATTCTTTTTGGGGAGATACAGTAGCTACAGCAGTATATATTCTCAATCAAAGTCCCACTAGTGCACTTGAGAAGATGACTCCATATGAAGCCTGGTATGAGAAAAAACCAAATGTTAATCATTTCAAAGTTTTTGGTTGTTTAGCCTATGTTCATGTTCCTGATCAAAAGAGACAAAAGTTAGATCCCAAAAGTGAGTCATGTATTTTTGTGGGATATAGTGAGGAAAGTAAAGCTTATAGGTTATATAATCCTCTCACTAATAGGCTTATTGTGTCAAGAGATGTGATTTTTGATGAAGGGGGAGTTTATGGTCATCAAAAAGGCCATATGGAGAAGTCAAAATCTGTTTTAAATGATGTTATTATTGATGATATTGATCATGAGCAGCCCACTAACATTTCAGTTTCAAGAGCTACAAGTCCACCAAGTAGCCCCTCATCGATTCCAAGTTCAAGTCAAACTTCAAGTCCAAGTTCTACAAGGAAAGGAGGAAGATTGAGTGATATTTATCAAAGTAGTGCAAATCAAGCACATGGAGAAAATCCAATAGGTGAGACAGTTAATTTTGCTTTATTTACCAAGGCTGAGTTTGAACCATCATGTTTTGAAGAAGCATGTACTAATAAGGTTTGGATGCAAGAAATGCAAGAAGAGATAGATTCTATTCACAAGAATGATACTTGGGAGCTTACAAAGCTTCCACATGACAAGAAGAAGATTGGCACCAAATGGGTCTACAAGACCAAGTTTAATAGTGATGGGAGTGTTGAAAGGCATAAGGCAAGATTAGTTGCCAAAGGCTTCACAAAGAGGTATGGGCTTGATTATGAAGAGACATTTGCACCAGTTGCACGACAAGAGACCATCAGAATGGTGATTTCATTAGCAGCTCAAAAGAAATGGAGTATACATCATATGGAAGTGAAAAGTACCTTCTTGAATGGGTACTTAGAAGAGGAATTATATGTGGAACAACCACAAGGTTATGAAGTGGAAGGAAATGAGAATCACGTCTACAAGTTGAAGAAGGCTTTGTATGGCCTCAAGCAAGCACCAAGAGCATGGTATGCCAGGATTGATGGATACTTTCAGGATAATGGCTTCAAGAGAAGTAAGAGTGAACCTACCCTTAACTACAAACAAGAAGGTGATGATATTCTTATTGTAAGTTTGTATGTTGATGATTTGTTGTATATGGGTAGCAGTTCTAAGATGAAAGATGAATTCAAAGTTTCTATGATGAATGAATTTGAGATGAAAGATTTAGGTCTCATGAAATATTTTCTAGGAATGGAGGTTTATCAAAGTGAGAATGAAATTTTCATTTGTCAAACAAAGTATGCCAAAGATATGTTGAAGAAATTTGATATGTGTAGAGTAAAATAAACTACATTTTGATTTTTGAGTTTCAGTGGTGTGAGCTCCAGTTTGGTTTCTATGTGTTTCAGTTTTGTAGTGAGGGTTTTGACACAGAGCGTGGGCGCACAGGTTTTTTCATTTTTGTAAATTTTACCAAAGTCCCAGAGTTCAGCGGAAGCTGCCAAGTGTCAGCACCCAGGACACATTATAGAGTTGCTTAAAGTAATGCAGATGGAGCCACGTGTCCGTTTTAATACCTGCGGAGCATGCCAAGTGTCGCCGTCTGAGTTTCAGTTTCTTATAAGTTTCAAAAGCCCCTTTTTTACAAAGTGAGTGTGGCGGGCCCCATTTTTAATTTTCTTTCAGTGTAGCAGAAATCACCACATGTCAGCAGCCGGGACACATTCCAGAGTTTCTTGAAGTGGCCGCGGAGAGTGCCACGTATCTTTTTGCATTAAGGCGGAAGCTGCCAAGTGTCGACACCCGTTCCAGTTTCTTCTAAGTTTCAAACGTTCTTTTTGAATGTTTCTTATAATGTAGCGGGTCCCTTTTAAGAGCTTCGGTGAGCACGGAAGGCACCAAGTGGTAGATGTGGAGAGTGTCTTTAGAGTTTCTTAAAGTTACACGGAAGGTGCCGCGTGTCCCATGTAGTTTCAGTGGAGAGCTCCAAGTGTCATCTTTCGTAGGTTCCTTTTTGGTTTCATCGCTAAGTAAAGAGGTTGGTGGGCCCCGTTAATATTTCTATGGTTTCAACGGAGTGCGCCATGTGTCACCATCCGCATGATTCTTATGAGTCCCTAATGTTTCTACAAAGTTTCTCAGAGTTAAGCGGAAGGCGCCAAGTGGCAGCGTCCGCAGAGGTTTTGTTCAAGTGCTAATTAAGTTCCCAAAGCAGCGGAAGCCACCATGTGTCATCTTCCGCGGGACCCTATGAATGTTTTTAAGTCTCTCTAAATGCAGCGGAGGCCGCCACGTACAAATTTTCTCATATCAATGGAAAGTGCCACTTGTCCCCTTTTTCTTTTTTGAAGTTGCTCAGGCACGGACTGTTGGTGGGTCCCATTTTTAATGTTTCTTAATTTTCAAAGTTCAGTAGACCGTGACAGATGGTAAAGCCCGAGCACTCTTAATACAAGCCACAGTAAAGACTCAAAGTAAAGTGGACATCGCCACGTATCTTTTGCAGGGGCCACGGATGCTGCCAAGTGTCAATTTTCGGTGTCTCCTGAGTAAGAAGCAGTTTATCAAGTAAGTCACACAGAGGATGCCATGTGTTAGTTTATCATTGTTCTAGAAAGATGAAGGAGTTTCAAGAAAGAAGCGTGTATGAATGCCAGCTATTCCAAGGGTTTATAGTCGCAAAGACTATCAGAAGCTGCCATGCGTTCCTCCCTGATTCAAGTAAGTGGGATTACATGTATCTGTTGCAGCCAATGAACTTGCAGAGTGGCTAACCATCTTTGATTCGAAAGAGATCTTCTGTCAGACAGTTTCAGTTAAGTACCAGTTCGGTTAGACCGTTGAGATTTGATCATGTGGGCAATCTTTGAGCCAATTCTATGCTATAAATATGGGTTCAGATCATAGAGCTAGAGATAACATTGGATATATAGAGAATTTTCTGCAGTACAGATTGTTTGAGAAGTTTTGAGGATCTTTTGTAGTGGCCAGTAATATCATTTGTCTTTGTTCTGTTTTCTTGATTCAGAGAGTTTGTATAACTGTGCATGATTCTGTGCCTTTTGTGTGAATGGAAAATTAATAAAGACAGAGTTCTGTGCCTTTGCTGATATTTTCTATGTTATTAGAAAATATTCTAATTTGTGAGCCTTTGATCCTATTTGTTTTTCATCTGTTACATTGATCATGCATTGTTTGCTCTTTAATGTGACTGAATCCTAAAGTAGTTTCACTGTGCTTAGTGTTAAGAAACAAAATCACATTCAGGCGCATCGCCATAGTTTAGTTTCCTTTTTAGTTGTATTTGTGATTCTGTTTAACTCTATCCCTTTTCCTAAACACTTTTGAGATAAAGAAGAGCCAGCTTCTTTAAAATCTGGAGGTTACTCTGAAGAGCATTCCCACATTTCAGAGTTTCCCATGTTGGTGTTGGAAACAGCGCAATTCTGAGCATCAACAGTTTTTGGCACGCCCGGTGGGACAATTTCTTGAAGTTTCTTTCAAGACTGTATGAACCAGAGAATCACGAGGAGTCAGAGCTATGGACCTGTGACAAGAGCCCAATCTACTGTGAACCTAGGTATTCTTTTATCACCATTGATAACTAATCCAAGAAGAAGGGTCAATCAGTTTACAGCAACCCCAAGTGCAAACATGGGAGCACCTATAGCCCCAAGGAATTATGCAAATTGGAATACTGGCAGTGCTCTGATTCTTCTAGTACCACCAGCCACTTGGGATCCTATTCCAGCAAATGCCCTAAAGGCTCTGCCCAAATTCAGTGGGGAGGATTTCAAAACACCTGAAGAGCATCTACAAGATGTGTCTGATGTCTGTGCAATACATGTGATCACATAGCAAAATGTGGCTATAAGACTCTTAGCAGCTTCTTTTAAGGGGAAGGCTCTAGACTGGTACAGATCTTTGACCCCAAATTCAATATCTACATGGGATCAGCTTGGAGACGCTTCCTTTGCAAGATTCAAAGAGAAGGGTGATAAATCTTCTCTGTTACAACAACTGATTACCATCAAGAGGGCACCACAAGAGGCAATGACTGATTTCAATTCCAGATTTCAGAAGACTTGGGAAAGGATTCCTGCTACAGCAAGACCATTACCAGGTATGGCTATAGTATTTTATCTTAAAGCCCTAAATTCAGATATAGCAGTAATGATTCAATCACTTGGAGGCCAGACCCTGCCAGAAGCCTATGACTATGCAGTCAGAGCTGAAAATAATTTGATAGATGCTAGGAAATTGCCCCCAAGGCCTCCCATGCCTATGTTTCCAGAGATTACCCTACCATTGCCTTAAGAAGCTCCTAACCCCATACCCCCACCTGTGTCCATGTATACGTTTCCCCAATAACCTGCTAAAGCTGCTGTCCCTACCCAGTCTTCAGAGATGGATGATGTCAAGAACATCCTACGGACATTTTCTAATGAAATAATTAGCCTAAAAAGATAGCAGAATCCTTATCCCAGACCCCAATATCAAGGCTATCAAGGGAATAGACCTCCTTCATAGTCAAACCAGTATCAGGGCCCCCAAAGGCAAACTAACCCTCAGCCATCAAACCAATTGGTTGCAGTTCCTACACCCTTGCAGACTGTTCCTCCCAATCCAAATAGAGAGATTGTCCCAGGGTAGAATAATTATGTAGATGGCACCAATGCCTGGTGTTTCCCTTGTAATAATGCACATATGCCTAGAGATTGTCCTAGGGGTAATCTACAGCAAAAGATAGCAGAACAAAGAAGAGTGTATGGACAATTTGCAAATACTTCTGACACTCAGCCCTACCAATCCCCTAGTATGCAAAATTCAGTCCTAGTGGCTCAGATGCAAGGGATGTCTTTACAACAAGAAGAAGAAATAGCCCCTGAACATGCTCTATTTTCATGGATTGAAGATGAAGAGTCAGTATTCTTAAATGAAGCTTTAGCTTCTAAGAAGCCATTGGTGCAATCAGATTACTATACTAGAGCCAAGAGAAGGATGATGGAACAGCCTGGAGTCACAAATAATGAAATTATGGGAGTTCCACCATTTCAAGATCATCAAAATATAGCTACTAGACAAGAAATATCTCAGCTAGTGCAGAACCAAGTAGTTTCTGGACAAGTTCAAGAAAAAGCAAGGTACCCTTATTACCCCAGAACACAAGCACTAGGACCTGTGAATGTGGTGGATCAGTTGAAGAGGACTCTAGCACATGTGTCAATATGGGACATGTTAGCCATTCCTGAGCAAAAGACACTGTTGCAAGAAGCTTTACAGGGCCAAGCTATGCCTAAATAGATTGTTGCCAAAGGAGGACCTAATGATAAAGAAAAGCTCAAAGACACTATTCCTCTACAGACAACAGCTCTTCTGAACAATGCACCAGAGGTAAGTAAATCCAAGCTAGATCCCTTTTATTTGACTTTAATAGTTGGGAAGAAACTATTGCACAATGCAATGATAGACTTTGGGGCTAGCACCACAGTGATGCCAAAGCAAATAGCAGATGCTTTGAAAATAAAATATGAGCCACTTGCAAAAGGAGTTATGCAGTTAGATGGGAAGTCTGTGCAAACAATAGGGAAAATTAAACAACTTCCACTATAGCTGTATACCTGTCCCAATATAATTGTTAATCAAGATGTTGTAGTCATAGATATTCCTCCTATTTTTGGCTTATGCCTATCCAGAGATTTCACAGCCAAGATAGGAGGTTATATGTCACTTGATTGGTCTCATCTCATCATAAGGACCAAATATGGGACTAAAATGAAGGTACTATCAGAACCATTGTCAAACGACCATATCACTAATGAACCAACCCCAAAGTTCGAAGCAGCCCATGCCATGTTAAATAAAGAGGAAAGGGTTTTTGTTGAAGAAATAGGGGATTGGACTGAATATGATCAGTAGAGGATAACCAGTTGTTAACCATGATGCAGAGTGATCCCTTTGGGAACTATGACTCAACAGGGTTGGGCACTTATGTTATATTTGAGGAAGACCAAGAGATCCCTAATGTCTTAAGGAATGAGCTCTCTTAGACCCAAGAATCCATAAATGACTCAGGAATCTAGACCCTAAATTTTGATGGGGCTAGAAGCAAAAATGGAGTTGGAGCAGGAATTTGTCTTACTGCCCCTAATGGTGAAAAGATTTTAAGAGCCATTCGCTTTCATTTTTCCTATACCAATAATGATGCTGAGTATGAATCTTTAGTGCATGGACTTATATTGGCAAAAAGGAAAGGAGTAAAGAATCTGATAGTCAAAGGAGATTCAGAACTAGTGGTGAAACAAATAAGAGAGAAGGCAATAGCCAAAAATGTAAGGATGAGATCTTATAGGCACAGAATTTGGGACTTAATAGAAAATTTTGAAGCCTTTAATATAGAGGTAGTCCCTAGAGCCCAAAATTCAGAGCCAGATAGGATGGCACAAATTGGTTCATAGTTTGATCCAATAACTGATCTAATGGTCAATAATGAGTCAGTCAAAGTTATTGTGAGGCCAACCATCCCAGACAATGATGAAAATTGGCAAGTTTTTGAAAATGATTTTCAAGTACTTTCATTTTTGCAACAATCAGGGGAATTTACTGATCATTTACAACCAAAAATTGAAGAAGTATATGGTGATCAGATCATTCAACTGAAGTCAAACAAGCTCCCTAAAGGACTAATTACCCTGGAAAACTTGTTTGATCCTAAAGATGCTAGCCTAGAAAAGAAGAGATTTCAAGCAAACAAAGAAGACTACTCTAAGATTCAGGTTAGTGAGGGAAGAAGACTGAAGGTTGGAAATTCTGCCACTCAATAGGAAAGAAAAAGGTTAATTGATTTATGTGAGAAATATGATAGGGTCATAGCCTAGACCTATGAAGATCTCCATGGTTATGATAGAAGTGTCATTCAACACACTATAGAGCTGACTAAAGGATCTAAACCGGTTAGACAGAAGCAGAGGCCAGTGAACCCTAGGATTGAACCTCTGATGGTAGATGAGTTACAGAAACTATTAGAGTCAAAGATCATTTTCCCAATCAAACACTCAACTTGGGTGTCCAACCTAGTACCAGTCAGGAAAAATAATGGAGACATAAGGCTCTGTGTGGATTTCAGGGATCTAAATAGGGCTTCCTTGAAGGATCACTACCCCTTGCCCTCTATGGAACAAATTTTACAGACTGTGGCTGGATCAGAGAGATTTTCTCTGCTAGATGGTTTCTCTGGGTACAATCAAATTTGGTTGGCTGATGAGGACTAGCATAAGACTGCATTCACCACAAAATGGGGAACATTCGCCTATGCAAAGATGCCTTTTGGTCTTTCAAATGCTAGAGCCACACTTCAGAGGGCAATGGATGTAGCATTTGGAGAGATTGTCAATAAAATCATTCTAATTTACCTAGATGACCTCACTATTTTCTCTAAAAATGATGCAGATCATTTTGACCATTTAGAAGCAGTTTTTAAGAAATGCCAAGAGTTTGGAATATCTCTAAATCCTAAGAAATGCATTTTTACAGTACCTCAAGGTAAACTATTAGGGCATATAGTCTCTAAAGAAGGAGTCTCTATAGATCCAGAAAGAGTCACTGCCATAATGAACCTGTCTCTGCCTGTCAATAAGAAAGCAGTTCAGTCCTTCTTGGGAAATATTAACTTTGTCAGTAGGTTCATATCAGATTTTGCAGGCCTAATAAGACCAATAACATTGCTACTAAAGAAAGACCTGGTATTCAAATGGACTACAGAAGGGAGACAGGCTTTTGAAGAGGTCAAGAAAGCAATTTCAACAGCCCCAGTATTAAGGATCCCTAACTTCTCTAAGTCTTTTATAATGTATGTCTATGGAGGAGAATTTAGTGTTGCTGCTATCCTAACACAAAAAGATGATCAACAAGAGGGAGAGCCTCCAATAGCCTTTTTCTCAAGGACCCTTAGAGAGTATGAAGCCAGGTATAACTTTGTAGAGAAATAGGCATATGCTATGGTAAAAGCCCTCAAGAAATTCAGACACATGGTCACAGGTAATAAGATTCTGATACTAGTGGCTCATCCAAGTGTCAGAGAATATATTATAGAAGGAGAAATCACTGAGAAAAGAGCAAACTGGATAACAAAGATTCTTGAATATGATGTGGAGGTCAAACCAACTAAACTTGTTAGAGGCAAGGGTTTGTGCCAGTATATGGTTCAAGATATGGAAAAAATGATAACTGAAGAAACAGAGAAAGAAAATGTATTGAGGATACAAGAAGTTGATCAGAATTCTTGGGTCACAAATAGGATCCAGTTTATGAAACATGGGATTTTCCCAAAAGAGCTCTCTCAGGATAAGAAGAGGTACTATAGGCAACAGAGAGTTCATTTTGTTTTAATTGACCAAGTTCTTTTTAGAAGAAACACTGATGGCATACTTTTAAGATGCATAGAAAAGGATGAAGCCCAAAGAATACTGCATGAGATGCACCATGGAGTGTCAGGTGGACATTTTTCTGCAAGAACCATAGCTATAAAGATAAGTCAGGCAGGTTACTTCTAGCCCACTTTATTCATAGACTGTTATCAACTGGTTAAAGAATGCCAATCTTGTCAGTACTATGTAGGGAAGAGAAGGAATGCATCAATGCCCCTTAGTCCTATAATCGTTGATGAACATTTTGCTCAATGGGGTCTAGACTTCATTGGAATGATTAATCCAGTGTCAAGTATGGGGCACAAATGGATCCTAACCACCACAGATTATTTTACTAGATGGAGTGAGGCAGTCCCATTAAAAGAAGCAATAGAAAAAGTCATTTTAGACTTTCTGGAGGGTATCACTACTCGCTTTGGGCCTCCTCGTACTATAATTTCAGATAATGCTAAGGCATTTTTGGGGGCAAAGATATCTGACTTTGCACTAAAGTATGGAATCTACCTAAAAACCTCTTCCAATTATTATCCTCAGGGTAATGGTTTAGCAGAATCAACTAACAAGAATCTGATCAGACTTATTAAAAGAATAGGGATTGATCATCACAAAGAGTGGCATAAAGTGTTTAATATAGCACTGTGGGCAGACAGAATTACACCGAAACAAGTGACAGAAATGTCCCCATATGAATTTGTCTATGGTAAACCTGTTGTAATGCCCCTGAGCTTGGAGATTCCTACTCTCCAGTTATTGAAACAGATTGAGATTGAGGAAAATGGCCCCATGCAGGTCAGACTTGCTGAGCTCCTGGAAGTTCAAGAAAAGAGGGATTCAGCACATGAATCAATATTGAAACATCAGAAAATAATCAAGGACTATTTTGATAAGAAAACTTCAAACCCTCATTTTGAAGTAGGGTCAGTTGTTTTGAAATGGGATGAGAGAGCTGCCAAGCCGGGTTGACACAGTAAATTTGAGTCATTATGGACTGGCCCCTATAAAATCCATTCCTGTAAATAGCAGAATTCTTTCGAGCTTGAAACGATGGAGGGTGAGCCTGAAGAGATTCCTGTTAACGGGATCTACTTGAAGCATTTCAATTAGACAGTGTCTTTCCTGTGTATTATAGTTAGATAGTTTCCTTTTGTTGTTGCTTTGTTTTTCCCGCTTTATTTTTCCCACTTTTGTTTGAATAAGTGTTTTATAAACACGTGGCGATAGCTCAAGTCTCTTAAAAGTCTCAAAACTTTCACATTCATTAAGCCTCTCAAATCCCAAAAATTCCTAAAAAGTACCCAGCGCAGCCGCTTTTTATGACATGTCTGACACTCTGTCCCACTCAAATCTCTTAAGATTTTATAACAGTTTTCCATTTTTAATGCCATTTATGAGACTTGATGCATCATTAAAATACCCCAATGACATGAGTTAAAGCTTAACTCAGTTTCATTTGTTTCTACTTCTGCTAAGTGTCTTCCCTGCTGCTACGTTTTCATTGCAAAACTTGCTTCCTAATTGTGTCTTCCCTGTCACAAAGCTTCCATACTCATTCACAGTAAGTTCAACAGTTTCCAGCAAATATAGAGATGGTGGAGGCACAGTCTTCTCAGCAGGGGCTTGGGATTTACGAGTCTCTTGACAGGCTCCTCGCCAGCAAATCATATGCTTCGGCCCCTGCGCAACCTTTAAAGACCTATCCAAGGACTAGGGTTCCTGAGGTTGACCCAGCTAAGGTGCAGGATTTTGCAGATGGTATTGTTGAACTAGCCCTACAAAAATCTGGCAAAGCTTTGTGAGAGGGAGCACACCAAAGATGCCTCCTGAAGGCCAAAGCTAAACAATTTGAAACATTCGGCATGCAGATATGGACCTCCCAATTGGTGAAATTCATTGTCCCAAGCATGCATTTATGCCCCAACCTAATTGAGGTATGGACAAAATTATTTCATGCACCCTCAAGCACCATTCAAAAGGGACCCTTCATGGTGCAAATCACACCAAAGGCCATCAGGGACATGTTGGCCCTACACTATGATAGCATAGCCACATTTCCCATAGTTGCCAAAATGCAGAAGACATGGGCAAACGTCAAGTTTCAACTAAGGTTTCTTAATTCAGAGATGCAATTGGGAGATGAAAATACCCAAATGCCAGTGCTACCAACAGGAAGGGCACAATTTACACAAGCCAGTCAGGAAGTGCTATCTATGATGGCATTTATCTTCGGAATGAAGGAAGACATCACTATCTATGATTGGCAACTGGCCATTCTATTCAGAATGAAGACCGTGGATAGATCTCAGGAGTTTCGGCTAGATTTCTTGGAGTAGATTGCCTACTCAATGGCCGAACAACTCACCAATTTCAAATCAACAGGGGTTTTCAGGTATTCTTCTTATCTGTTTCACCTTATGTTATACCAAAACTATGCCATCTTTTCCTAGTATATGCATTTGAACATGTATGACCCAAGTTTTGATCCTAATAGAACCATCCCTGTGTCTGCATGGACACATGTCTTGTCTGAATTGTCTGACCCCTATGAGTTTTGGGAACTTTTTGTCGCCCCTGCTTTTACTCACCTAAGCCTAGAGCCTGTTGAGAATAGATTGACATTAAGTGTCAGAGGCCTCATGGCAAATTCCCCCATTCCCTGTGATTATTTCTTTGGGTCTCACCATACTATTATCAAGGTCCATGGTTTTAATGGAGAACCAGTATTGCTACCCAAGGGTTTGACTCCTAGGCTAGCCTTCTTAGAGCTCACCCAGCAAGTGTCTGTGGTTGATAATGATTATGGCACTGGGAAGAAGAAAAAGAAAATGTATGATGTCCCATGGGTGAAGAAAAACATGACCCTATTGGTCAAAGATGCTGAGCATTTATTGCTAAGAAAGTTAGCTGTCCTGGGTTTTCTTTTGATTGAAGATAAATGGAGATATGACCCAATCAGTTTCATAACCTTGTGGGTCAACAATAATAAGGTTGGTGCCAAAATTGTGCACGAGGGCCACCCCTTTTGGGAAGACTGAAGAAACCCTAAGGAAGACATCACTGACTTATATGCAGAATTGATAGATTTGCCCTTTGAGGGACCCAGGCCATGGGAAGTATTTTATAAAAAGGAGAGGGCCTATGACCCTAAGCTTAAAATGGGCACTGGATTAAAGAAAAATTTAATAAGAGCTAGAGAGTGGAAGGCTGAGAAGATAGAAGCCTATTGGAAATATAGGCAGGAGATATTTGAAACAACCCACTCCTTTGGTAAGGTTGATACAGATGAGAAGTGGGAGTCCATTTGGGACGAATGACATCCTTCTCCAGTCTCTAGCCCTGATACAAGCAAGATCCGCAAAAGGGGTGAGGAATCTGAAGAAGAACTTGAATCCACTCACACAGAGCAAGCCCCAGGACAAACATCATCTACAGCTGCAGTAACCCCCTGGCCCCAATCTCTTAGTGCTATAGAGAAGCAAAAGAGTGTGGTGTCATCACCACCTAGAGGGACCCCATCAGTTTCAATGAGTGGGGCTTCCAGTTTTGTGCAAACACCACTAGCAATAGTGGTAAATGTTGAGGAGAAAGAAACACAGAAAGAAGAAGAAAGGCCAAGGAAACATAAGAAGCTGAAACTTCAACCTGATTCGGATGAGGAGGTAGAACCTTTATTGTAGCCACCACTGAGTATATCTGTTGCTCCTCAGGTACGTGCTTCTTCTCCTTCTTCTTCTCAATCTTTTTCTTCTTCAATAGGGGTGGCAATCCCAACTGGCCGAATATTATCCCCTGCCACCTCTGCTATGCCAATTTCTCATTTTTCCCCACCTGTCACTACACAGGCCATGTCATTACAGGCCACATCATTGCCTCCCTTTTCTCCCACTTTTCCAAGGAGAGTATCTCCTCAGATTCCTCCTAGCCAACATTTGGCTATCCCTTATGGCTTTCCACAAGGTCATCCTTTTGCGGGAGGGTATATTGCCTCTACCCCTACCTTCCAAGCTCAAGCAGACACTACTAAGAAGGCTAGGGAAGCCCATGAGATCAAGCCTCTGTTGCTAGCTAGACAAAATGACCAATCAGTTTTCCAGGGTCTAACTAATGCCTCATCAGTGTCAGACGTGGAAGCTATTTTGATTCCCATGGCTCAGCTTGATTTCCAGTTGAAAGCAGCAGTCCATGTTTTGCATAGCTTTTCACATAAGGACATGATCAATCTAGATTTAGCCTTCCAGGATTTGTAGAACAAGCAGGGATTATCTGACGCCGAGTGGTCTGTATATCAGACGGCCTTGCAAAATTTGTAAATTTTGCTGTATGTATGCATTTTTTGGGATTCTTTTTGAGTAGGCTCACAAGTCCTCGGGGTCGCCAAGAACTGTAGAGTAGAATACTCTACATTTTGATTTTTGAGTTTCAGTGGTGCGAGCTCCAGTTTGGTTTTTGTGCGTTTCAATTTTATAGCGAGGGTTTTGACATAGAGCATGGGCGCACAGGGATTTTCATTTTTGTAAATTTTGCCAAAGTCCCAGAGTTCAGTGGAAGCCACCAAGTGTCAGTACCCAGGACACATTATAGAGTTGCTTAAAGTAATGTGGATGGAGCCACGCATCCCTTTTAATACCTACAGAGCATGCCAAGTGTCGCCATCCGAGTTTCAGTTTTAATAAGTTTCAAAAGCCCCTTTTTTACAAAGTGAGTGTGGTGGGCCCCATTTTTAAGTTTCTTTTAGTGCAGCGGAAACCACCACGTGTCAGTAGCCAGGACACATTCTAGAGTTTCTTAAAGTAGCCGCGGAGAGCGCCACGTATCTTTTTGCATTAAGACGGAAGCTACCAAGTGTCGGCACCTGTTCCAGTTTCTTCTAAGTTTCAAACGTTCTTTTTGAATGTTTCTTATAATGTAGCGGGTCCCTTTTAAGAGCTTCGGTGAGTGCAGAAGGCACCAAGTGGCTGATGCGAAGAGTGTCTTTAGAGTTTCTTAAAGTTACACGGAAGGTGCCGCGTGTCCCATGTAGTTTTAGTGGAGAGCTCCAAGTGTCATCTTCCGCGGGTTCCTTTTTGGTTTCATCGCTAAGTAAAGAGGTTGGTGGGCCCCGTTAATATTTCTATGGTTTCAGCAGAGTGCACCATGTGTCACCATCCGTGTGATTCTTATGAGTCCCTAATGTTTCTACAAAGTTTCTCAGAGTTAAGCAGAAGGCACCAAGTGGCAGCGTCTGCAGAGGTTTTGTTCAAGTGCTAATTAAGTTCCCAAAGCAGCGGAAGCTGCCATGTGTCATCTTCTGCGGGACCCTGTGAATATTTTTAAGTCTCTCTAAATGTAGTGGAGGCCGCCACATACAAAGTTTCTCATATCAGTGGGAAAGTGCCACCTGTCCCCTTTTTCTTTTTTGAAGTTGCTCAGGCACGAACTGTTGGTGGGTCCCATTTTTAATGTTTCTTAATTTTCAAAGTTCAGCGGACCGTGATAGATGGAAAAGCCCGAGCACTCTTAATACAAGCCACAGTAAAGACTCAAAGTAAAGTGGACATCGCCACGTATCTTTTACAGGGGCCACGGACGCTGCCAAGTGTCAATTTCTGGTGTCTCCTGAGTAAGAAGCAGTTTATCAAGTAAGTCACGCGGAGGATGCCATGTGTTAGTTTCTTATTGTTCTAGAAAGATGAAGGAGTTTCAAGAAAGAAGTGCGTATGAATGCCAGCTATTCCAAGGGTTTATAGTCGCAAAGACTATCAAAAGCTGGCACATATTCCTCCCTGATTCAAGTAAGTGGGGTTACATGTATCTGTTGCAGCCAATGAACTTGCAGAGTGGCTAACCGTCTTTGATTCGAAAGAGATCTTCTATCAGACAATTTTAGTTAAGTGCCAGTTCGGTTAGACCATTGAGATTTGATCATGCGGGCAATCTTTGAGCTAGTTCTATGCTATAAATATGGGTTCAGATCACAAAGCCAGAGATAACATTGGAGATATAGAGAATTTTCTGCAGTACAGATTGTTTGAGAAGTTTTGAGGATCTTTTGTAGTGGCCAGTAATATCATTTGCCTTTGTTCTATTTTCTTGATTCAGAGAGTTTGTATAACTGTGCATGATTCTGTGCCTTTTATGTGATTGGAAAATTAATAAAGACAGAGTTCTGTGCCTTTGCTGATATTTTCTATGTTATTACAAAATATTCTAATTTGTGAGCCTTTGATCCTATTCGTTTTTCATCTGTTACATTGATCATGCATTGTTTGCTCTTTAATGTGACTGAATCCTAAAGTAGTTTCACTGTGCTTACTGTTGAGAAACAAAATCACATTCAGGTGCATCGCCATAGTTTAGTTTCCTTTTTGGTTGCATTTGTGATTCTGTTTAACTCTATCCCTTTTCCTAAACACTTTTGAGATAAAGAAGAGCCAGCTTCTTTAAAATCTGGAGGTTACTTTGAAGAGCATTCCCACGTTTCAAAGTTTCCCATGTTGGTGTTGGAAACAGCGCAATTCTAAGCATCAACAATATGGTTGATTGTAAACTAGTCTCCACTACAGTTGCTCATGGAGTTGTGTTGTGTAGAGATGATGGTGCTAAAATAGTTGATGAGACAGCTTATAGGAGCATTATTGGTAGTTTGATGTTTTTAACTCACACAAGACCTGATATTGCTTATTCAGTTTCACTTGTTTCAAGGTACATGATAAAGCCATCTGAAATACATATGAAGGCAGCCAAGAGAATTTTGAGGTATGTGCGAGGCACTCTAAATTTTGGTATTCATTACTACACTTCTAAAAGCTTCAATCTTGTTGGATTTAGTGATTCAGATTGGGGAGATAGTTTGGATGACTGAAAGTCTACATCTAGTAATCGATTTTCTTTTGGTTCTAGTTTGATTACTTGGAGCTCAAAGAAGCAAAGTATAGTTGCTCTTTCTTCTATAGAAGCAGAGTATGTTGCAGTCACTTCAGCAGGTACACAAGCATTATGGCTTAGAAAACTTCTTGAAGAAATTGGAGAGATACAAATTTAGCCCACAGTAATTTTTTGTGATAACATTAGTGCCATTAAATTGGCCAAGAATCCAGTCCATCATAGCAGGACAAAAAATTTTGATTTAAAACATCATTTTATCAGAGATTTGGTGCAGAAGAAGGCAGTAGAATTGAAATACATCAGCACAAAAGAGCAGTTAGCGAATATATTCACCAAGGCAGTTGCAAAGGATCAATTTTTGGCACTCAGAGATCAGATCGTGAGCCCTCTCAGCATCAAGGGTGAGAATGTTGAAAACTGATGCTGGAGTTTAGTTGAACACTAAGTTCTACCACCGATGAATGTCTTGCATAGATTTAGTTATTTAGAATCTTTAGATTGCATGTTGCATGTTGTTTTTTGACCCATGCAATTCCTTACTATAGAACAGTTTTAGTCAAGCAATTTAGACTGTTAGTTTTGACCTTTGATAGAAGTTAATAAACTTGTTTTTCACCGCCATATCTAGCGCAGGAATAAAGCATGTAATTTGCATGCTTAGTTTATAGTTTTTTACCAGTCTACTTTTAGTTCTAGTGAATTGTTTAGAGGTTGTGTCCTCTTTTTATACAATCTTTGTAAAAGATGTTATTTATAGAGTAGTCAATTCCAATGATATAAAGAAACAATTATATTGTCTGCAAATATACAAAATCTCTGCTGTCTTAAATTGTGTGGTTTTTTTATCTCTGTTGTTTCTTTTAGATACTACAATTTTGACGGTAGGAATGTCATAAGCTTCGGCTGCCTCTTCCTGTGTGTATGTCAATTCAATGAGAATCATTAGCCTTTTCATTTGGTTTGATTATTGGATGCATTTCTAATGAATTATAGCTCAATGCACTGGATTTATTGGAAATATTATACTACGAACTGAAAGTTGTGTACTCAGGGAATGTTCCCAGAACCCTCTTCCCTGGAATTCCCCCATGTTGGCTATAATTAATTTCTCCCACCAAATCACAAGATCAGTCAAGAAGAACATTTATATCAAGAAGAACATTTATATTAGAAGATTTTTCTATAGTCAATGTCAAAAATAACATTTAGTGTAGAACCTTCCCACCCACCTGCAGACCAGCGTTGAACATGTGTTTTAAATGTTGATTTTTAGAAAGTTCTCATACCTCTATAATTAAATATTGCTTTGATCACCAAACAATTCATATTAGGGATGTTTTGTTAATTTCTGTGTATTTTTATTTGATATTTTGTGTTTGTACATATGTTGCACCTCCTACAATTGGTATCAGAGCTAGGGCATGTGAAGATCTAGGGTTAGGGTTTGCAAATTTAATCCTGTGTGAAATTGGTCCCACTTGTGTTTGTTCAACTTTTACAGATCAGTCTACCTCTCTAAAGGTAGAGGAATTGGAAATGAGGCGCAGATGAAGTGTTCTTAGTGGCATGGTGATTTCTCTGTTTGTGAATGATACCAGTGAAGGCAAATAAGCCAATGTTTTCAGAAACATATTCAGCCACAACTATTTCTTTTGTTGGAGAAATTAATCTCAACCACCGTTCTGTACTACTTGTTGTAGTTCATTACTCCTAGCATGGTCTCACTCATATCTCCTTTTTGACTTTCTTCTTTTCCCTACCTCTGTCTTGTCTTGATTTACTTCTGCAGGGATGATGTTGTAGCAGCATGGCCTTCTTCTCCATTGTATGGAAAAAGGTAGTTTATTTCTGATCCATAATTAATGATTCCATAAAATGCAGTCAAGTCAAGATGATGTCGACACTATGGCCTTTGCAGATGAATCTAGCCACTTAATTTACTATGGAAGTGATGCTAGCTACTGTAGGGTGTTCTTTGTGTATTTATCTCTCTATGTGTTCGTTGTTTTTTTTGTAAGGGTTGCTGAAGATATATAGTTATGCACATTTTCCTTTTTACTAAATTTTTTGAAGAAAGGCTTAACATTTTACAATTTGTTACATTGCCTGCAAGAAATGCAACTATGAAATTATTCTTCATTTATATTCTCCTTGTATTGAAATGCGGATTGTGTATTGTGCTCTATTTTTTTTCCTGTTACTTATGAAGAGAAGTAGCTCTGTTTAACGAAAAATATATGTATTTTCTGTATGTAAAAACTAGTGTGCTTTCAGGGTAGCTGTGTGTATTTTAATCTCCTCTGCCTCTTCCCTTCATGTTTTTGAGTCACAGATTATTAAGAGGTTGTTGAAGATGTAAAATCTAAAAGAAACAATAGAGATAAAAAAAAAACAACCACAGCAATTTAAGACAGCAGAGATTCTGTATATTTGTCGACGATATAAAATAATAGCTTTTACAAAGACAGTATAAAAAGAGGACGCAACCTCTAAACAATATGCTGGGACTAAAAGTAGACTGGTAAAAAACAATAAACTAAGCATGCAAATTACATGCTTTATTCCTACACTGGATTCAGCGGTGAATACCAAGTTTATTAACTACTATCAAAACTCAAAACTAACTGTCTAAATTGCTTGACTAAAACTGATCTAAATTAAGGAATTGCATGGGTCAAAAACCAACATACCACATGCAATCTAAAGGAATCTAAATAACTAAATCTATGCAAGACATTCATCAGTGGTAGAACTGAATGTTCAACTGAACTCCAGTATCAATTTTCAACATTCTCTCCCTTGATGCTGAGAGGGCTCACGATCTGATCTCTGAGTGCAAAAAATTGATCCTTTGCAACTGCCTTGGTGAATATATCCACTAACTGCTCTTTTGTGCTGATGTATTTCAATTCTACTACCTTCTTCTGCACCAAATCTCTGATAAAATGATGTTTTAAATCAAAATATTTTGTCCTGCTATGATGGACTGGATTCTTGGCCAATTTAATGGCACTAATGTTATCACAAAAAATTACTGTGGGCTGAATTTGTATCTCTCCAATTTCTTCAAGAAGTTTTCTAAGCCATAATGCTTTTGTACCTACTGAAGTGACTACAACATACTCTACTTTTGTAGAAGAAAGGGCAACTATACTTTGTTTCTTTGAGCTCCAAGTAATCAAACCAGAACCAAAAGAAAAGAAATTACCATATGTAGACTTTCAATCATCCAAACTACCTCCCCAATCTGAATCACTAAATCCAACAAGATTGAAGCTTTTAGAAGTATAGTAATGAATATCAAAATTTAGAGTGCCTCCCACATACCTCAAAATTCTCTCAGCTGCCTTCATATGTATTTCAGATGGCTCTGTCATGTACCTTGAAACAAGTGAAATTGAATAAACAATATCAGGTCTTGTGTGAGTTAAAAACATCAAACTACCAATAATGCTCCTATAAGCTGTCTCATCAACTATTTCAGCACCATCATCTCTACACGACACAACTCCATGAGCAACTGGAGTGGAGACTGGTTTACAATCAACCATATCAAATTTCTTCAGCATATCTTTGGCATACTTTGTTTGACAAATGAAAATTTCATTCTCACTTTGATAAACCTCCATTCCTAGAAAATATTTCATGAGACTTAAATCTTTCATCTCAAATTCATTCATCATAGAAACTTTGAATTCATCCTTCATCTTAGAACTACTACCCATATACAACAAATCATCAACATACAAACTTACAACAAGAATATCATCACCTTCTTGTTTGTAGTAAAGGGTAGGTTCACTTTTACTTCTCTTGAAGCCATTATCCTGAAGGTATCCATCAATCTTGGCATACCATGCTCT
Source organism: Cunninghamia lanceolata (assembly GCA_027924645.1). Lineage (NCBI taxonomy): Eukaryota > Viridiplantae > Streptophyta > Pinopsida > Cupressales > Cupressaceae > Cunninghamia > Cunninghamia lanceolata. The sequence goes on along the minus strand of BSBN01000809.1, from coordinate 28,366,545 downwards.
TGATGCTTGCTTGAGGCCATACAGAGCCTTCTTCAACTTGTAGACATGAGTTTCTTTTCCTTCTACTTCATAACCTTGTGGTTGTTCCACATATACTTCCTCTTCTAAGTACCCATTCAAGAAGGCACTTTTCATGTCCATATGATGTATGCTCTATTTCTTTTGAGCTGTTAATGAAATTAGCATTCTGATGGTCTCTTGTCTTGCAACTGGTGTAAATGTCTCTTCATAATCAAGCCAATACCTCTATGTGAAACCTTTGGCAACTAATCTTGCCTTATGCCTTTCAACACTCCCATCACTGTTAAACTTGGTCTTGTAGACCCATTTGGTGCCAATCTTCTTCTTGTCATGTGGAAGCTCTATAAGCTCCCAAGTATCATTCCTGTGAATAGAATCTATCTCTTCTTGCATTGCTTGCATCCAAACCTCATTAGTACATGCTTCTTCAAAACATGATGGTTCAAAATCAGCCTTGGTAATTAAAGCAAAATGAACTGTCTCACCAATTGGATTTTCTTCATGTGCCTGATTTGCACTCCTTTGATAAATATCACTTAATCTTCTTACTTTCGTTGTAGAACTTGGACTTGAAGCTAGACTTGAACTTGGAATTGATGAGTGGCTACTTGGTGGACTTGTAGCTCGTGAAACTGAAATGTTAGTGGGCTGCTCATCATCAATATCATCAATAATAATGTCATTTAAAACAGATTTTGACTTCTCCATATGGCCTTTTTGATGACCATAAACTCCCCCTTCATCAAAAATCACATCTCTTGACACAATAAGCCTATTAGCTAGAGGATTATATAACCTGTAAGCTTTACTTTCCTCACTATATCCCACAAAAATACATGACTCACTTTTGGGATCTAGCTTTTGTCTCTTTTGATCAGGAACATGAACATAGGCTAAACAACCAAAAACTTTGAAATGATTAACATTTGGTTTTTTCTCATACCAGGCTTCATATGGAGTCATCTTCTCAAGTGCACTAGTGGGACTTCGATTGAGAATATATACTATTATAGCTACTATATCTCCCCAAAAAGAATTGCTTAATCCCTTTGTTTGTAGCATACTCCGTGCCATCTCCACCACTATATGATTCTTCCTTTCAGCTACACCATTTTGTTGAGGTGTGTAGGCAGTGGTGAGTTGCCTTCTGATGCCATGCATATGACAATAATCTTGAAAGGCTCTTGAACAAAATTCTCCTCCACGATCTGTCCTCAAGCATTTGATACTACACCCCTTTTCCTTGTCCACAAGGGCTCTTAACCTCTTGAATGTCTCAAGGGCTTCATCCTTAGTCTTCAAAAAATAAACCCAACACATCCATGAGTAATCATCAATAAAAGTAATGAAATATGATGACTTACCCAAACTCTTTGTTTGCATAGGACCACAAATATTTGAATGAATAAGCTGAAGTGGGTAATGGGCCCTCCATGCATTGCCCCTTGAGAACTTTTCCCTTGCATGCTTGCCTTTAGCACATCCTTCACAAATCTCCTTGTGCTCTTCAACCTTGACCAAACCAAAAACTAATGCTTATGATGTTAGAGTCTTCAAACTATGAAAATTTAAATGCCCATATCTGAGATGCCACAACCAACTTGTATCCTTATATGCCATATTTGCAAGGCTACTATTATGTTCACCAAACTTCAGTGGGAACATCCTATTCTTTGTCATAGGCACAGCTGTAACCACTCTATTGCCCTGATTCTTATCATAATTTATACATTACTGATTTTCAAACACAACATTATAATTCTTCTCACACAACTGTCCAACACTCAACAAATTATGCTTTAACTGTAGAGTGTAACAAATTTTGCTTTCTTCTATGATTATGGCAACATGATTCCATCTTGGTGTGAGAGTTCTCAACACTTTTTTGATCAAAGGCTCATTGGTCACAATTTCTCCAAGTGTAGCCATCTTATTGACCACATCTTTAACTCTAACACAATATTCACTCACATTTTCAGCTTCTTGCATCTTCAAATTCTCGAAGTCTCTCTTCAACATCTGCAACTTGACAACTTTGACTTGGTCACTACCCTGGTAAGTTTCCTGTAGAGTCTTCCAGGCATCTTTAGCTGACTTTGCACCTGAAATTCTTGGAAATATGCTCTTATCAAGAGCTATTTGAATATGAAACAAGGCTTGAGCATTTTTCTTCTTGGCCTCCTTCTTGGCTGTTTTTTCATTGGCTGTGAGGGCATTCCAATCAGCTGGATCTGTATAACCTAATTCAACAATCTCCCACAATTCTTTTCCTATCAAAAATGTCATCATTTTGATGCACCAATATTCATACTCATTTGCATCAAATTCTGGAATGGGCAAGGAGTTAGAATTTGACATGATAAAGTTTTGGCGAAATTCCAACTACTAAATCTTTAACCCAAAAGAAAAAATCTGGCTCTGATACCAAATGTAAAATCTGAAAGAAACAACAGAGATAAAAAAAAAAACCACAGCAATTAAGACAGCAGAGATTCTGTATATTTGTCGACGATATAACTGTTTCTTCTTATCATTGGAATTGACTGCTCTGTAAATAACATCTTTTACAAACACAGTATAAAAAGAGGACGTAGCCTCTAAACAATATGCTAGAACTAAAAGTAGACTGGTTAAAAACTATAAACTAAGCATGCAGATTACATGCTTTATTCCTACACTGGATTCGGCGGTGAATACCAAGTTTATTAACTGCTGTCAAAACTCAAAACTAACCGTCTAAATTGCTTGATTAAAACTGATCTAAATTAAGGAATTGCATGGGTCAAAAACCAACATGCAACATGCAATCTAAAGGATTCTAAATAACTAAGAACTGAATGTTCAACTGAACTCCAGCATCAGTTTTCAAACCAAAAAAAAAATTGCCAAGTTAAATTGTTGTATCCACTGATGGTAGATACGCCGCTGATCTTATGTCACAGTGAGGAAAGCACAGATCTGTGAAGTGAGTCGTCAGCTGAATAAGGAGTTTCCCGAATTTGTAAAGTCAAGCTAAAATGTTAAAGTTAAAGCCGCTGAATCTACAGAAGAGTTTATTTCAGCCGCCAGTGAAGCAGATTGTGGAGACACCAGTTTAAAAGAGATTGCTGAATAAAAGGTAAAATTGTGGAAGTTTGATTTGTTTGCAGCCGCGCACAGCCAAGGAGGACGCCGTTGAAGTTATTTCAAGTCCCAGATCTGAGGAATTTGCTGGAATAGAAAACAAAATAAGGGTTTGTAAAATGCAGCGTATGAAAAAGGCCGCCAAAAGTTAAAAGGCATCAAGGGCTCAAGATGTTGTAGCCGTAAAGGATTGACGAGACAAATAAATCAAAAACAGATTTGGAGGTGCTGTTGTTAAGAGTTTATTTGTCAAAATAGATCGACCCAGGTTTAAAAACCGCAGTGGAATGAAGTCGCCAAGTTTATGCTAAACCGCTGTTGCAAAAGGAGCCTGCCCTAAGGAAGCCATTTGATCGCAAGAATTAAAAGAAGGTGATTGGACCGCAGTCCAAAAGCTACAGGATCCAAAGATAGTGGGCTTGCAGAACTCAAAGCCACAGTTAGTTTCAAAGAAATTGAAGAAGGCAGATTGTAGATAGGAGGTTGTCGAAATGGCAATATCGCTGTAGCAACAGTAAAGTGCAGCAAACACACCTTGACATGAAAGACATTAAGGAGAAAGTTTCAGAAATGAAGATGTTGAAACATTTAAGGTCAAAATTAAGGGAGAGTGTTGGATGTAATTAATTTCTCCCACCAAATCACAAGATCAGTCAAGAACATTTATATAAGAAGTTTTTTCTATAATCAATGTCAAAAATAACATTTAATGTAAAACCTTCCCAGGACTCAGTGTTTTGAACATGTGTTTTGAATGTTGATTTCCAAAAAGTTCTCAGACCTCTATAAATAGAAGCAACATATAATAGTTTATTTATCAAGCAATTTCTATCACCATGCAATTCATATTAGAGATGTTTGGTTAATTTCTGTGTATCTTTATTTTTGATATTTTGTGTTTGTACATATGTTGCACCTCCTACACCCCAATCCTTGCCTGCCACCTTCCATTACGATTGTGCCTACCAAGTTATATCATCGGGATTGTAGAGCCACGTTATGTCAATGCTGGCATTTATATCCATCAACTTATCACAGTGAAATATAAATTAATTTTACCTTTACATACTAATCTTTAAGGTAAGACTATAAGTTTGAATGATACAAGTAAATTAAATCCAAACCTTGTCACTCCTCGGTAGAGTGATTTGCCCCTAGAAAAGCCATGTTAATTTTTGTAGCTTGGACAGGTGTTCTAGTCTCGGGTGGAGATTACGAGGCTGGAAACACAGCTGGAATAATTATCTCCATACCTAGATAATTGATTTCTCGAGAGACTTCTAGATATTAGGGTTTAGAGTCTAATTAATCCTAGCCATTGATTAAAATTAAATCATGGCCATTGGTTTCCAATGAGGGGATTATAAAAGAGGATCAATAGGCATTTGGAAAACACAGATCCGAGAAGTATTTGCAGCGATAGCAAATAAATAAATTTGCGGTGATAGCAAATTGATTTGCAGTGAAAGCAAAGGGCGCAGTGATAGCGTTGGAGAGCAGTGGAATTGCCGGAGAAGGAAAATATTGCCGGAGCAATTTCAGCAGGAACAATTGAGGGAAGGGAATTTACAGGAAAGAAATTTCCAGCGCTCTGCCAGTAAGAGGCAAGCAATTTTGTATCTCTTGATTTTCTGTAGTTGAATAAAATTCATATCTGCTGACTGGTTTTCCCTTCGGGGTTTTTCCAGGGACAATTTGTCCAAAATGTTGTGTTGATTTTATTTTTCTATTTCCGTGATTTTTCCGTGAAGTTGCAGCTGTGTTATTATTTAATATTTGCTGTAAATTAATTAATTTTTCGGCAGCCAAATAATCTTATAAGATAGGAAATTAATAATCAGTAGCTGCAATAGATTTTTCACATGGTATCAGAGCAGATCTGAGTGCAGAACAGGCACAGGGAGAAAGGAAAAATAATCTAGGGTTTATAAAACCCAGTTTGACCTCTTCAAATTATTATTTTCTTTTGAGATGGCCTCAGCAGGTTTAAGAGATCAAGACAGATTGGATGGAGCCTCAAATTTTGGTGTCTGGAAAGCCAGAATTTTTTTATTGCTGGAAGAGAATGGTATCAAAGATTATGTGACCACTGTTGTACCTGTACCTACAGACGCAACACAGCTCGTAGCATATAAGAAGGAAGATGCCAAGGCAAGGAGGCTGATTCTTGACGGTGTTAAGGATCATATTGTTCCGCATATTGCAGAGTTAGATACAGCAAAGACGATGTGGGATGCCATTATGAATCTGTACCAGAATGCTACCCTTAACCGCAAGCTGATTCTCAGAGAAAAGTTAAGGAATACCCGAATGAATAAGGGAGAAGACGTCACAAGTTACCTCACCAGACTTAGACTTGTCAAGGATGAATTGGCAGCTGTTGGAGACAAACCAAAGGATGATGAGCTAGTACGAATAGCCCTGAATGGGTTTACTAAGCAGTGGGATGTCTTTGTTCAAGTTATTAATGGACGAGACACCTTACCGAGTTGGGATCGACTATGGAGTGACTTCACTCAGGAGGAGCTTAGACTAAGTCTTGTCAATGGAACCAGCAGTAATAGTCAGAAAAGTGAGGTGGAACAAGAAAATGTTGCCCTAGCAGGAAAAGGGAAAGCGAAGAAGGGGTCTGGCAAAGGATCAAATTCAAAAGGTGAGAAGAAGAAGGACTTATCTAAGATCAAATGCTATGGCTGTCACGAGTTCGGCCACTATGTCAGCGATTGCCCACAAAGGAAGAAAAATGAAAAGAAGGGCAAGAAGCAGACGGCAGCTTCAGCAAGTGTAGATGAGCTTTCTAGTAGAATGGAGGATGAGTTTGCACTCATAGCTTGCCTGACTAGCTCAACCTCACAGGGTGTTTGGTATATAGACAGTGGGGCGTCATTTCATATGACAGGAGTTAGGGAGTACTTCTCCAGATATAAGGAGGAGGACATCAGATTCCAGATTCAGATGGGGAACAAGTCCAAGTGCAATCCAGTTGGGAGAGGGACTGTTCTATTTCACAGGGAGAATGGCAAGCCTATTTCCATTCATGATGTGTTGTATGTGCCAGGCTTGGGCATGAATCTAATTTCCGTATCTGTCCTTCAGGATAAAGGCTACAATGTACTCTTTAGAGGGGCGCATGTTTTAATCAAGCATAAGGATTGGAAATCACCCATAGCTATTGGAGTTAGGAGCGGCCGACTTTATAGGTTGCAGTTTGATACTCCTAAGGCACTAGTGAGCAGCAGTAATCCTAGAGATCAAAGAGAGCTATGGCATAGAAGGATGGGCCATATACATCATGGAGCACTTAAATTGCTTCGTGAGACAGTGACAGGTGTTCCAGACGTGAGCACAGAGCATGATGATGTATGTAAGGGATGTGTATTGGGGAAGTTTGTGAAAGCAGCTTTTCCAAGGAGTGACACCAGATCCAAGGGGGTTCTTGATCTAGTACATTCAGATATATGTGGACCAATGTCAACAAAGTCTCTCAGAGGATATGAGTACTTTGTTACTTTTATTGATGATTTCTCCAGGAAGACCTAGATATACTTCTTGAAGACCAAGGATGAGGTCTTCAGTCACTTCCAAGAGTTCAAAGCTCTTGTGGAGAATTCGACAGGCAGGAAGGTAAAGGTTCTTCGGTCAGACAATGGAGGCGAGTACAAAGGGAAAGAGTTCCAGGAGTTCTGTACCAGGGAAGGAATCAAGAGAGAGTGGACCGTTCCTTACAACCCGCAGCAGAATGGGGTTGCTGAGAGGAAGAATCGTTCTATATTGGAGGCAGCAAGGGCTATGTTGTATGACCAAGATATGCCACGATACTTATGGGCAGAGGCATGCAGTACAGCAGTATACATACAGAACAGGGTTCCACATAAGGTATTGGGCAAGATGACACCAGAGGAGGCATTCTCAGGGAAGAAGCCAGATGTTAGTCACTTCAAGATATTTGGGAGTTTGGCATTTTGTCACATTCCAGGGGCTACACGTTCCAAGTTAGATCAGACTGCAGAGAGAGGGTACTTTGTGGGGTACAGCGAGACCTCAAAGGCATATCGGATATTTATTCCAGGGACCAAGAGGATTATAGTCAGGCGTGATGTCAAATTCATGGAGGACAAGACATATAGGAGGTCCAGAGATTTGCCAGCAGATGATCAGAATGAGCAGCCAACAGAAGCTCCAAGGATTGTTCAACCAGAACAGGGGCAGCAAAGCACGAGTACAGTTACTAGTACAAGCACAGGCTCAGGTGCTGAGAGTTCGCAGAGTATGGAGCAACAGATACAGAAAATCCAAGAGATGCATCAAGAAGATATGGAGTTTGATATTTCATCCTCTATAGTTGACAGGAGGAACCGTGAGGTTCAACAGACACATAAGGATACTCAGGAGTTTGTGGGAGCTCCTAGGACGAGTAATAGACAGCGGAAACAACCAGCTAGGTATAATGACTATGTGGCATTGGTTAGTCAGTTGGTAGATAGTGAGCCTTCTAGCTATCAAGAGGCTGCACAGCAACAGGTGTGGCAAGATGCGATGGTTGAGGAATATACCTCAATAATGCAGAATGATGTCTGGGAGGTTGTGCCTAGACCGACAGATAGGGCAGTGGTTGGATCACGCTGGATCTATAAGATTAAGCATGGTGCAGATGGTAGCATCGAAAAATACAAGGCAAGGTTCGTGGCCAAAGGGTTCTCTCAAAAGGAGGGAATAGACTATGAGGACACATTCGCTCCAGTGGCCAGGTATACTTCTATACGAGCCGTAATCTCACTTGCAGCGCATATGGGATGGCAGATCCATCAAATGGATGTCAAGACGGCATTTCTTAATGGTGAATTATTAGAAGAGGTATACATAGAACAACCAGAGGGCTTTGTAGCACACAGCAGCGAAACCCACGTGTGCAGATTGAAGAAAGCTTTGTATGGACTCAAGCAGGCTCCCAGGGCGTGGTATGAGCGCATTGATAGATACTTGCAGGGAATAGGCTTTGTGAAGAGTGAGGCGGATGCTAACCTCTACTACTTGGTGGTTGGGGGTGAAATTCTCATTCTTGTTCTATATGTGGACGACTTGTTTTTAACAGGTTCACTGGGGCTTATAGAGGAGTGCAAGAGGGACCTTGCAGCAGAGTTTGAGATGAAGGATTTGGGGCTTATGCACTACTTTCTAGGCATGGAAGTGTGGCAGACAGATGGAGAGATTTTCCTTGGACAAGGAAAATACTGCATTGAAATCTTGAAGAGGTTTGAGATGCAAGATTGCAGAGCCATGTCTACACCTATGATCACGAATTGGAAGAAGGTAGACACATCCAAGGAAAAGGATGTAGACCCCACCTTATACAGGATGTTGATTGGATCTCTCATGTATTTGGTCAACACTAGGCCAGATATATCCTTTGCAGTAAACTCTCTTAGTCAGTTCATGGTTGAGCCGAAGAGAGTGCATTGGATAGCGGCAAAGCATGTGTTGCGGTATTTGCGTGGTACAATTGAGTATGGGATCAGATATGCTCGAGGTGATGGTATCAAGTTGATAGGCTATACTGATGCAGATTGGGCAGGTAGTGCGGTGGACAGGAAAAGCACTTCAGGGTGCTGCTTTAGTTTGGGATCAGGAGTTGTCTCTTGGTACAGCAGGAAGCAAAAGTTCGTGGCTCTGAGTTCTGCAGAAGCAGAATACATAGCAGCTAGCATGGCAACGTGTGAGGCTATATGGCTTCGGAAGTTGCTAGTAGCCTTGTTTGGTCAGGGGGTTGAGACTACAGTGATACACTGTGATAATCAGAGTTGCATCAGATTATCTGAGAATCCAGTGTTTCATGATAGGTCTAAACATATAGACATCAGATATCATTTCATCAGGGATTGTGTATAGCGGAGGGTTGTTCAGCTACAGTATATACCTACAGATCAGCAGGTAGCAGACATTTTGACAAAGGCATTGGGGAAGGCAAAATTCATCTTCTTCAGAGGTAAGTTGGGTGTTATGCAGAACACCTTCCTCGCTAAGAGGGAGTGTTAATTTTTGTAGCTTGGATAGGTGTTCTAGTCTCGGGTGGAGATTACGAGGCTGGAAACACAGCTGGAATAATTATCTCCATACCTAGATAATTGATTTCTCGAGAGACTTCTAGATATTAGGGTTTAGAGTCTAATTAATCCTAGCCATTGATTAAAATTAAATCATGGCCATTGGTTTCCAATGAGGGGATTATAAAAGAGGATCAATAGGCATTTGGAAAACACAGATCCGAGAAGTATTTGCAGCGATAGCAAATAAATAAATTTGCAGTGATAGCAAATTGATTTGCAGTGAAAGCAAAGCGCGCAGTGATAGCGTTGGAGAGCAGTGGAATTGCCGGAGAAGGAAAATATTGCCGGAGCAATTTCAGCAGGAACAATTGAGGGAAGGGAATTTACAGGAAAGAAATTTCCAGCGCTCTGCCAGTAAGAGGCAAGCAATTTTGTATCTCTTGATTTTCTGTAGTTGAATAAAATTCATATCTGCTGACTGGTTTTCCCTTCGGGGTTTTTCCAGGGACAATTTGTCCAAAATGTTGTGTTGATTTTATTTTTCTATTTCCGTGATTTTTCCGTGAAGTTGCAGCTGTGTTATTATTTAATATTTGCTGTAAATTAATTAATTTTTCGGCAGCCAAATAATCTTATAAGATAGGAAATTAATAATCAGTAGCTGCAATAGATTTTTCACAAGCCAGTACTACCCCTGCAAAATTAACACTTATTAAGGGCTATAGGAGTGTGTAAATATAAATTCAATAAAATCTTAATTAAGAAATAAATCTTTGTTTCAAAATTAACCTCTATGATGCATATATGGTAGGCAACCCAAATACCTCTTTATAAATTGAACATATTCTTGCCATGACATGCTTTTCATGTCTTTTAACTCTCTCTCATAGTTCTTAACCTGCATTTGATATAGGAAAACCAAATGTTATACCATAACATGCTAGGCATTTTATCAATTTTTATGAGAGGAAGTGGAATAGAATGATCAAAAGAGATGTGTAAAACAAACATTTCTTAAGGCATATCTCCCTGTCAATCTATGCCTGCATTGGATCCCACATAGTATTACTTAAAACTAGCCCTTTAATTCTCATATATTATAGGAGAAAGAAAATATACGTATGAACACACTTATAAACCCCACGGTAAAATGAACTACTTCAGCCTAACCAAGTGGAGGACATTTTTGTGTGATCCATCTTCTGATAGTATTCTGCAACGGAGGGCACAAATATGAATTTCACATTAGAATCCATAGCTTAGTGACTGTCAATAATGTGTATATACAATTTGTAAATATGATATTGAGATTATATCTTGCATTTCCATCACTATTATCATTATTTTATTATAAAGTTAAGAAAACAAAATCAGAATACTAAAGCAGGTGAATAGCGTGGAAAAAAACTGAATTATTATTATACAGGTTATAAAAAGCACCAACAGTTTCTACTGCAGAACATCGCTTATGCCTCATGATGTGAGAAATGTTAAAAGAATTCTTTTGATGTGTAAGTTTACAGGGCCTTCAACCTTGATGGTTCCAAAAAAATATAAACAAATAGAAGAGTCTCAACTTTGGAGTAATGTTTTAAAGGGGTTAAAATGTTAAAAAATAGAATGCTAAGGAAAATTAGATCATCTTATCTATTATAAAGTATTATAAAAATTATGTTTGACAATTACCCAAAACTGAATAATCCGTATTGCTATTTAGTGATTACCATCTATTGCAATACATTTATTTGAATAAAATTATAAAATAATAATTAAGCGGCTGCTGCTTTTCCTTCAAGCCAGGATACTCACGCTGCTGGGAATGCTGATCCTCAGAAGGATGGCGTGGACAAAGTTCTGCAGGGCATGCGATCTGCCGGCGACTCTTCTCGCATGGATAATAATAATTATGTTTAAACGGGGAGAAAAGCTTTGCCGGTGCCCTGCGGAATGCGGATAGGGTTTGCGAACCTGCTTTGCGCCCTCTTGCCTGGGCTGATAGGCGTAAAGAAGCCACTTATGCTGTTGTTGGGTGTGACAAAAATCGTCTCCCATTCCATCTGAAACACTCTGAGATCGTACTAGAACTCTGAGATCGTACTAGAGATTTGTGTTAAAGGTCCGGTCCATGACAGGGAGGAATTCCTCCAAGATCATGCCCTCATCTGCAGATTTGTTAAAATCTGGCCTAAGCTTTGCCACCTCCATACATGGATTACTACCCATTGAAAAGACTTTCTGGAGGATGAGATCAGCATCTTCCCCTATGCCAGGGGTTTTTTCATCATTGAGTTTGAATCCTTTGAAGATAATGAAAAGATTTTAAAAAATAGGTCGTGGGTGTTACAGGACAACTTCTTATGCATGAAGGCCTGGTATCCTTCTTTCGATCCTCGCACAGAGACCTTCAGTTCTTCCTTTCTTTGGGTGCGACTACCATACCTCCCTATCCAGTTTTGGGAGCTGGATTGTTTATAGACCATTGGCAATGGCCTGGGCAAGTTTGTATGTGCTTCAGAAGAAACAATTAATTATACAAGTACCACTTGCGCTCGGATTTGTGTGGAGATGGATCTCGCCATCGGCCTCCCTGTGGAGGCTTTATTAAAAGTAGGCAAGAGATTATGGAGGCAACAAGTAGACTATGAAAAGATTGTCTTCAGCTGTAGGAGGTGCTTTTCAACAATGCATTTCACGTCCCATTGTCCTAAACCCAAAAGCTATGATTATGGAAACCATGCCTCTCGTAGCACTCCCACTTGGTGGATTGGTGTTGAACCTCACCATTACTCAATCTCTACTCAGACAGTGTCAAGCCCTTTTGCAGCCTCTCTGTTGGATTGTTCCAATTCCACCCCTGCCCCAAAGAATTCACAAGATCTGGGTTTCAAGGCTTCCCCTCGGGACCCTAACTGCACTACACCTTCAGAGACGATTAACACTGCCGGAGGAAGAGTGGTCTCCAGCCACATTGCTCCTTTGACTACCTCCTCGAATACCCTTCAGATGGAAGGAACTGGACCCATGGATGCTGCTCATACTGGTCCAGATAGGACAAAAGATTTGAGGAGTATGTCCCCTTAACCGAGGTGGAACAAAACATTTCAGTCTCCTCCAAGACTGTGGATGGATGGACAGAGGTTAAGAGGAAGAAGTCTCCTTCAGGCAAGCACCTTATGTTGCTCAGATCCTCTGTGAAAGGGGGAAATAGTGGACATAATGCAAATATCCAAGTGCATGGGTCTTCTAGAGCGTAACAAAATGTCACCTTGGAATATCTTGAGTTAATTGAATGAAGTTTTTTTTGACAGCACAACTTTGTGCTGCTTTTTGTTGCACCCCTTATGGCAAGGGTATGCATTTAAAGGATTCAATTAGCACCCCTAATTTTTAGGGCATGCACCTTAATTTTGGTTCATTATTCATTACATAGAAAGGGAGCTGTCCCCTTTGAGAGTGCTTACTAATAAAAAAATATATATATATAATCTATCAACATATTTTGATATCCTAAAAAACCATATCAACATATTTTGATATCCCAAAAAGTCATATTATACTATTACTTATAAGAGGTTTTTTCAGACAAAATTTGAATAATTAGTATTACTATTTTGTGATTACCATCTATTGCAATGTATTTATTTGAATAAAATTATAAAATAATCTCTCAACATAATTTGATACTAAAAAAATCATATTATGGTATAACATATAAGAGTATTTTCAGACAGGATATAAATATTATCTTCAATATATCAAAACTAGACAAATGCTAAAATATATAAGCATCAATATGTGAAATGGGTCAATCTTTAAATTTTAAATGTAAAACATGTTGACATTAACATTTGAGATCTAGCCTAATCCCTCATCATTATCTGAAAATAAAATATCCAATAAAGAAAATTAAGACCATGATAAATAAATAATATATATGAGATAACACAATGCCTGAAGTGGGGAGATTTAATATTCCTATGTGAAAATAGGAAAACCATAATTTATGAATATGTCTAGACAATGAAAAAGGAAAGGATATAATATAAAGAAAAAATAATAATGAATTAAAATGGGGTTTAACATTTGACATAACAGGCAAAAGATTGAGTGAAGACACTAGGATAAAATCAATGAGTTTAGATCCAAGAAAATTGATGGAGTTAGGCAAATCAAATGGGTCAATCTTTATTTGAAATCTAACCTAGTCCGTCATCAATATCTAAAAATAGAATATCTAGTAAAGAAAATTAAGATCGTGATAAATAAAAAAATATATATGAGATAATGCAATGCCCTCAGTGGCAAGATTTAATTTTAGTATGTGAAAATAGGAAAACCCTAATCTATTAATATGTGTCGACAATGAAAAGCGGAAGGATAAAATACAAAGAAATAATGATAATGAATAAAAATGGAGTTCAACATTTGACAAGCAAAAGATTTAGTGAAGCCAACAAGATAAAATCAAAAGTTTAGATCCAAGCAAATTGATAGATTTATGCAAATTAGATGGGTCAATCTTTAAATGTAAAACATGTGAACATTAACATTTGAAATCCATCCTAGTTCATCATCAATATCTGAAAATAGAATATCTAGTAAATAAAATTAAGACCATAATAAATAAATAAATATGAGATAACACAATGCTCCCAGTGACAAGGATTTAATATCAGTATGTGAAAATAGGAAAGTTCCCTAATCTATGAATATGTGCATACAATGAAAAGGGGAAGGATAAAATACAAAGAAAAAATAATAATGAATAAAAATGGAGTTTAACATTTTACATTACAAGCAAAAGATCAAGTGAAGCCAGCAGGATGAAATCAATAAGTTGAGATCTGAGAAAATTGATGGAATTATGCAAATCAGATAGTTCAAAGAGAGATCTAAAACTAAATATAGTGAAATACTAAGCATAAGAGAATCCAATCACCTAATTAAAACCATACTTAATAGAATTTTTTTAGGTTTGAAGATTTAGTACCTTTGAAAGTAATAATGTTTCATTGCAACTCTTCAGGAAAAACATTCAATTCCAATCCCTATCAGATCTAGGCTAATCTTCCTTATAGAAACACATGTTTATCTTTTCTCTGTATCTCATAAAGCAATCAATATGCATCATCCTTTTAAGTATATATTAGGGTTACAATTTTTTTATTATGCGGAGAGGCGTTATACAACTGTATTAAGGGAGAGGCATTATACAATGACATCATTAAGGGATGAATGTGACGGTATACATAAAAATGACCAACATATATATATAATTACAAAACTTTATATAGTCATATAAATTTAAAAAATAGACATCATTAAAAATGACCCATATATTTAATTTCTTAAAAAAATATATTTATGATAATTTTTGGCCAACATATGTTTAATTTCATAAAATATAAAAAAATGGTGGACATATATTTAGTTTCTTAATAATTAAAACTATTTATTATTATTCTAGGTCCAGAGATATCCTTCTTGAGGGCCTATTTTTAAATACTTTATTCTTAAATAAGTTATATTTGTGGTATACGAAAGGGTGGAGGGAGCCATTGACAAAAAGTGAGTGTGAAGTAGGAATGATAGCAAGTTAAGCATGCGTATAGTGAATGGATTGTATGGATCATATTATGAAGGATGGATATTTGGCAAATTATAGGCCTGCTCTATTTGATACATATCATTTGTCTTAGTAGATTACAGGCTTTCTATTTGATGCACGTCATTTGTCTTGGTGTTGCATATATTTGGGTGGAGTTATGGTTAACAGAGGTTGCGATAAAGGTAAATAGGTTGTGTCACCATCTAGACAATGGAAGAAAAGGGTTTCGAGTGAGGAGGCTATCGTCGTTTTCATTATATTCATTGATGAGGACATTGTGCCTTTAAATAATATTTTATAAATATATTTTGATATTAATTTCTATTATAACAAAGGATTGACTAAGAGAGTGCTAATATCAAAATCAAAGTAAAGAGATTATCAAAAAAACATATACATATAGGTGAGGAGGTTGAGTCCACTCCAACACTCCACTAGTGGTAGTAGGTTGACTCAGTCAACCTAGGATACCTATTGAATACACCTAAGTAGGCTTACAACATGTATATTTTACCCATGTGCATTGAAATGCAAGCAAGGTAATGTTTACACTAACACCCCTCTTAAGCATAGCTTAGGTGGGTACAAAATAAAAATAAGTCCCAAAAATTAGTCTTGATCAGGTACCCATGTACAATGTAATCTCTCATGAAGTGGAGAAAGGTAGAAATCCTGTGGGAAAAACCTACCATCCAAAAGAGATAAAAGATGTATGAAAGTTATACAAGTGAAGAAGTACACTTCTTTCACCAAGTATAATAAATGTTCCCCCATAGGAGAGAAATTGATAGCAAGTCTATGAGACCCCCCATAATGTGGTATCAGAGCTTGTCTAAGCTCATTTGCTGGTTCGTTTGGAGGCAAAGGCATATTATTTCTATCTCAAGGTTGAACTATAGAATGATTTTGTGCAGCAGTAGAAGGTGACCAAATTAAAGGATGAGGATAGGGAAATTAGATCTGCAACCTTGTTTTGGAAGTATGGTGACTGACACCAGTTAAAACAACAAAATTTATGCTTTGATAGTTGAGAAAGCCCCCTTGTTTTTGGTATTTATCTTGGAAACCCCTATTTGGAGGTGTAGAAAATCTCCACCCTTCGACTCATCCATGCCCTTTTGGCCCCTTGGCTCAGTCCTTGGTTTCCTGGCATGTTCTGCCTAGGCCGGGACTATGTGGCTCACCTCGCTTCACTTCAAGCACCAGCATTTAGATTCTCCAAATTATGGAGTTTGCTCCAAGTCATAGATCGTGGCTTCACATACCTTGCTCGGTAGCTTTGCATACCCTGCTTGGAAGAAAGAGGCACATACCCTGCTTGGTAGAAAGAGGTGTTGAAAGGGAGGCAAAGTGTGAGTGAACAAGTGTTTCTAAGGGGCGTGGAGAGATACCCTACAATCTTGGTTGCCCCTGCACCTCACCTAGCTATCATTTCCCTACATCCTTTGCTTCCCTTGCCCTATTTTGGGCTTTCCTTTTCTTTGTTGAGGTTGTGAATACTCATCTATAAGTTGCAAATACTCTGTTGAGGGTGCACCAAGGTTTGGGTGTTTTTACGAGAAATTGTTTATGAGAAATGTATTAAAATAGGCAATTTTTACGAGAAATTTTTTTATAGCATAACCTTTGATTGCTAACTCAAAATCAAGTGTTGATTTTTTAAAAAGTTAATATTTTCACATTTCCCATCTATTAGACCTTGTTGTATTGTAAAACGCACTAACTTATAAAGTGCCAAAATTGGGGGGATCACTTGATACTAAATTAGGGGGTGTATAGATTGTGTCACGGGCACTTCCTTTGAGTCATGTCCATAATACATCCATTGAGTCATGTCAAGACCACTTGATTTGTGTCCAGAACACTTCCACACTTAATTATGTATTTTTAGTTACTTGGAATCAATCAATCTTTGAAGCCACCAAACATCAATAATTTGTACAAAGAAGCATCTTCAAAAATGTGTTATAACCTGCATTTTTGTACCTTTTATGGCTAAGGTTTCATTTATGTTAGGCTTGTAAAACCCTAGAAAACCCCCTAAAAGCCTTAAACCATAATACACTAGTTTTTATTTATTATACGTTATAATCCTTCATTGACTGGTTGTTAGCAGTTCTCAATGACTTAAGTTATAACTGAAGTATGTTTAATCATCTAAGTCATCGGCCCCTTCACTAGGTTGTCGACAACATGCCTATTTAAAAACAACTGTCACATGTGCACCAAATATCTTTTAAGTTATGCTTTGTCTGCAGTCAATGTTGCTAGCTCTTCCTTTTCTTTGAAGTCTCTTCCTTCACGGAGCCTCATTTTGGGTCTCTGTGAGATTGCAAAGTGTCTTTGTTAGCTGATGTGTCATATCTATTCCACGGTAAAAGGTATTTCATGGAATCCTAGCTCTCCACTAGAGCTCTTAAACAAGCTCCGCAAGACAGCGAAGCTAGCATGGCGGTTCCAATGAATCAAAGATGCTTCGCGGGGATTCCTTCCTTCGATGAGGCTAATCAAAGATTTTAGCAAGATCACAAAGAAGGTGATGTTGACTAATATGTCCACGGTGTCCATAGTAGCAGTGTGTTTCATAGGAACTAACAACTTCATTGAGACTTCAAATAACTCAAAGTGAAACAGAGAGGATGCCACCATGCCAAAAGGACTCCAAGTCATAAAAGGGTTTTTTGATCTTTGCTTGAGGAAATTCAAACTCTAGTGAGAATCGTTGATTAAGTAAGATCTACACACAATTTTAAAATTCAAGAATGGCTCTCTTCTTCTCACCGCCCCTACACACTGAACATTAATGGCGCCCTAAGTGGTTTAAAGCTAAATTTTGTAGTCATTTCACATAATTGAGAGTGTGAATTTGACTTCTGAGGTTTGCAACTGCATCCAAGCCAAAATTTTTCAATTTCTTGTATCAAGCAATGTGTTACTCAACCAACAAGAAGTCACAAGCCACCATTGAAACATGTAAGTGCCCTTCATCTTTTCAACTGTGGTAGGGTTCTTTTCTTGTCAATTGAGCATCTGTTTGATAATTATTAGTTGTTAGTGCCCTGGTCTGTTTGAAAACTTGCATAAGAGATATTCAAGTACGAACATAGTCATAGGGCTATGTTGAGAAAACCTAGAAACCAGAAACTTAAAACCCTAGTGTAGTCAGAATGGCTAGTTCATCACAAAAAGCCATGAAAAGAACAAGAAGGAAGAGGGATAGAGAGTTTAATGATGATATTCTTTCTAAATTTCCCAGAACCTTTAAAAGACCTCACCACCAATATGGTACGCGCATATAAATAGATAGGATCACTAGTGTTCATGAAGCCTGCAAGGATGTTGTTCTCCCAATCCATGGGTATGTGTTGTTCAAGTACCATTTCAGGAAGTGCCTAAGGAAAATTCCAGTGAGAAACCCTTGGAGGCTAGGGTTATCTAGGTTGGTGGTCCCAAATTCTTCATCAATGTAGATCTAGTACAGGCACTAGCTAGAAGCTATGTCCTAGAGAAGAAAATCATCTACATGGAGAATGGAGAGGAACTAGTTAAACTAGACATGGCATATATCTGTGTGGAATTCATGTTAGACACCAACCTTCAAATTCCACTACATATGGGAGCCATACTTAGGTAATAGCATAGACTAAAGAGTGATTATAGTGTAAAGTGGCTCCCTGGTCACATGCCTAAGATCAATAACAAATTGCAGAGATTCTCAAGTTCTAGCAAGAAACCCTTCATTTATGACTTCTTTGAAGAGTAGTTCAAGATGACATACTTTGATGTGTGCTAGGTCCTAGGAATAGATGCTAGTGTCTTCATACCCATCAATGCTATGGTTTTGACTACTAAAATTCAAAGTTGTGACGATAATAGGTCGTTTAACTATGCATCATTTTTAGAAAAGATCAACAAGGCCCTTGCAGATGTGAAAAGGGATAATTGTAGAGTCCACTTCAGGTGGCATTCTTTATTGTGTCACATCTTGTTAAATAAGGGAATTGCAGTGTGGAAGCCTCCACTGAGAATTAGGAGAGTGAACAACCAAGGCAGAGTACTACCAGTTCTAGAATGGACTTATATTTGGGATAGTCACTGCCCCCAATCACACTATCTTTTGTTTGAAGAATTCTTTGTCAAGGTAGTCTTCAAAGCACTTGATTACTCATCACAATGGAGATTATCAAAGAGAATTCATAAGTTCTTAAGGCCAAAGGACATGTGCCCTAATTTGGGCATTGGTTGAATAATTGGGGTAATTTTGGTACATTTTTTCAAATGTTACCATTATCAGAGTGTATGGATTTGAATGTGTGCCTTATCTTTTTCCAAGATCAATTCTTGATAGAGTTGGAATTCTTAGAAATCATGTGGCACAGGTAGATGAATGAGTCTAATAAGACTCAATTCATGAACTACTCCTTCCTTCCAGGAACCATTTCCTTTTCTAACTTTTAGGTCACATCAAAAGAAGGATTGGTGTTGCTAGCCACAAAGTTGAAGCATTACAAGCTACCAAAGAGTGCATCAAGGAGGTGTGATCTAGAGGGATTTATCAATAAAGCCAGGTTAGATAATGATTTTGTAGCCTATGAGCATGAATTTTATCCTCTAGAGGATGTAATGAGAAACTGTGCTACCGAAAAGTAAGGCGAGAGAAGAATGGAATAATGGGACATGATCTAGAAAGTAGAGAAAATAAGACATGAAGATAATCATTCAAATAAAGGATTTCTCATTGAAATTGGAGACCTTGTTGAAAGAGTCAGGGTTATGCTACAAAATGTAGATAAATTATTCTCTAACCTACCTGTGGTGCCAAAGAAAATAAATTCCCCTCCAGAATTAGTTCCTTCTTCATCAAGATAGACATCAAGCTCTGAAATTCCTAGAGCTGTCACTCCACTATGCCAAGTCTCTCCACAACCTTCCCATACTCCAAGTTTTTCAGTGGATGAGGGGGAGAATCGAGGCTCACCATATGTGATGGAGATAGTGCAACATCCTATGATTGAACTAGGAGAGCCTCCTCAAGGGAGGATGATTATTAGTTTTGAGGCTACAAATGAAATGTTTGATGATGTTAGAACAATAGCAAGAAGCAAATTCATGGATGATAATTCTTGTATTCATTCTATGGAGTTCAAAGATTTTGTCCTAAGAATAAATGGACACAAAATACTTAATCAAGTGAAGGAGATAACTCTTGAGAGTAAGGAAAAAGTTATAGAAAACTTTTGGAAGAAGGTGCATGAAGATATGGATGGGATGACCCCACTAAAGGGAAGAGAAATCATCAGAAATATTGGCTTCATGTTATTACTAGGGTGGGATATATCATCTTCCATTGCATTTGATACAATAAGAAAGCATGAAGGCATTGACTTGAATATAACATAGGAGGATGAAAAAAAGGTGTACTTTGGTTCTGCCTTTGATCCAGACACAAATGCCTGAGTTGGGTGAAAGCACAAACTTGTGTCACACTTTTATAAAGGAATTGGCCAACACAAGCAAAAAGTTTCAACTTCGACCTCATAAAAGTGACATTTATATTTTGAATTTCAAAATGATGTAAACTAATGAAATGTAGATCTCTTGATGAGTTTTATGCTTGTAATTTTTCAAAAATTTTAAAAAATTATTTTAACAATTTTTTATAATTTTAAGAGCAAATTTTGAATTGCTAAAAATTTCAGGAAAAAGTGACTTTGAGTCCACGTCACAAAAAAAGAGCAAACAATCTTATTTTTGCCTAATTTTTTTTCCCAAATAGATGAGTTCAATATCTAGTGCATGGAGAAAAAAAATTAGTTTTCAATGCATATTTTCTTCATAATATCATTTTAAAGTCAAACTTTACAGAATCTGATAGTTTTCATTCCATGTCAACTTTTGTATAATTTTTTTATCATTTTCACAAAACCAATTATACCCTTTTGGAGATGACTCTTTCCTCTAGTGCACCATATAATTTTGAAAAAAAATAGATGTGTTTTGATATTTTTTTAATTTCTAATCAGTGTCATCTCTGATTTTAACAACCTACTTGCAATAATTATATATATATATATATTAAAACTAATCAAAATCTGAGAAAAAAATCATATTAGGATTCTAGACTTAGAGCTCTACAAAAGGGTATTTTTTTATTTTTGAAATAATCTATTCTGATTAAAGAAATATTCAGTTTAAGTTGAGAATTTAAAAAAACCCTAGAAAATGAGGAGGTGGCTGCCAAGTGGGATGCCACATAGACAGTTTCAGGCGAGTCTAACTCACTCAAGTTTGACTCACCCAGATCAAAGTTAGGCAAGATTGACTCACCTGAAATCATATAATTCCAGCGACCACCACCGATTGGCAGGTTTTTTTTTAGTTGTTTAAAAGAAAAACTTAATTATATATATATGGCTTTATTTTTTGTGTTTTTTCTCAATTCAAGTATTAAGGAGAAAATATAAGAAGTAGATTTTTTCACAATAGAGGCTAAAAATTATTTTTAAAATTTTTTTTCAATTCAAGCATTTGGAGAAACCACACAAAAGTAGTTTTTTGGCAAGAGAGGCTACAAATTTTTAGGTAAGTAACATGATTCCCAACTTATTTACTCATTTTACCATGAAGAAATTGAACTTCATGAGTTATTTATTATGATGTATATGTGTGTAGGTGAATTAAAACAAGCAATTTGTGATGGGGAATAAAAGAACTAGATCAAGGTTGTATGACTGGAAAAGAGATGAAAAAACCCTAGGAACATCTAGTCAAGAACAACCCATTGAAATTATTGATGAACGAGTTGAAGGGCGTGTTAATGAACAAATACAAGATGAAATTGGTAGTAGTGATAGAAATTTTTTGCATGGAATGAAAAATGTTATGGAGATGGATGAGGATGCTCTTTTAAAAAACATTTCAACTGAACATATGTTACTTGAAAGCATAATAAAATTGCACTCTAAAAGAATTTGGGATGAATTTTTAAAAAATAAATGTTTAATTAGAAGAGCACAATTATGTGCAAAGTTATTTAGGTGAAAAAAAATGACCCCTGTTTTGGAGTTGTTAGGAGTTAATAACAAGAAAAAATCTTCAAATTTAGTAACTCATACAGTAATTAAAAACTTGCAAATGACATTGGATTGTATTCAAAGAAAGAGTTGAAGTTCTGATTTAAGTGCTGCACGTAGAGCATTGATGACTGTAATTTATAGTAAGAAATTTTCACATAGAAGACAAGTTAAAGCAATTGCCCAATTTGTAAATGTATCTAGGAGAACTATTCAAAAATATATCAAGAAGAGAAACAGATTAGATAAAAACATTGAAAATAATTGGGTAAATATTTGAATGGTGCAAAAGTCATTTTGGTGCCAGTGACTCAATATACAACAAATGCTATTTTTGTGAAGTTAAACGTATGTTAATTGAATTTACATTATTTGAAAACTTTAATATTTAAATTTAAGTACACATGTGATTTAATTGAATTTTAGTTTTAATTGAGATGTTCAAGAATTTGTTCATATGTGCAGATATTGATCGATTGAATCCATATAATTGTCAAGCAATTAATGGTGTTAGAATTTTGCATCAAGTCATGACTACAGGACATAGCAAGCATCTTGCTATTCAAGTGAGAGAAAAATCATGTTTTTGTGTTGATTGCATTGAGAACAATGCAAATATTTTACAATGTCCAAATGTAAGGGGTGTATATGTTTCACAATGGGAAAGGAAACAAATAGTATCAATGTCTAATTTTGAAGATAGTGACATTGTAGATGTATATGATCCTATATATTTAGTTGATTACGAACATGTGTCAAATTTAATTGTTATAGGTAAGTTATAGAATTGATTTATATTCTAGATTTTAATAAAGTTTTGAACATTTGATTTACATTGTTCAACTCAAATGTACAAACATGTTTACTTGTGGTGTGTACAAGAGATATTTTGTTGTGGTTGCAGATCATGACAATATAGAAGGTGTAGATTACTATCTAGTAAGATGCACACAAGAAAAATTAAAATTGTTAGAATTAATGACAGATAGTGATGGACAATTATATCCCATTGGATCAGTTGTGGTTGAAGGCACCTATTATCAACAAGTAAAGATAGATAAAAATGCTATTATATTTATTGATTATATGCCAGGACAAAAGGTTCTATAGTATAGTCACTTAGTTATAGCAACAAGATTAAGTTTGTAAATGTTACGAAAAAGAGGACGTGGCCAACAAAAGTGGAGGTTGTCTATTGAAGATCATGAAAAGATTTTAGAGATAATAAAAGATAGAGAAGATCCAGACTATATGTACCAAGAGCTCTAACTACATTATTGAAAAGTGAGTTGAACCAATAAATACATGGTATGAAGGTATATGCACTTGAATTATCTATTGATATATGGATTTATTTTAAAATGTACATGATTCTTGATAGTTCTTTCCTTTTAAATTTTAATTTCAATGGTTTTTAGTTCAAATTTTGTTATAATCAAACATGATCAAGCTACAAACGAACTATAAATTTATTTACACATATTTTTGTTTTTACAATTATGTAGGTCTATGCCTATAAGGATTTCAAGTTATAAAATTGAACTTCATGTTGTGCAGGTATGATCTCTAAACTATATATAGATAGTCTTAGATGTCTTAGGTGTCTAGAGGTGTCTTAGGTCTTACAATTTCTTAGGTGTTTTAGGTCTTAGGTGTCTAGGTATCTTAAATGTGTCTTAAATATGTCTTCTAGACCTATCTTATGTCTTACGTGTCTTAGATATATGTCTTAAGTGTCTTAAACGTAGATTAGGCATCTTAGACCTTTCTTAGGTGTTTTAGGTGTCTTAGGTGTCTAGGTGTCTTAAATGTATCAAGTAGATATGTCAAGTATGTGTCTTAAAGGCCTTTGGTGTCTTACTATATATGTCTTAAGTTTCTTAGGTGTTTTAGATATGTCTTAATTCTTAGGTGTTTTAGAGATGTATAGGTGTCTTATATGTCTTAGGTTTCTTAGGTGTTTTAAGACTTAGGGGTCTAGGTGTCTTAAATGTGTCTTAGAGGGGTAAAGGTGTCTTAGTGTATGTATTAAGTGTCTTAAAGGTCTTAGGTGTCTTAATGTATGTCTTAAGTGTCTTAAAGGTGTCTTCTAGGTCTTAGTTGTGTCCTAGGTCTTAGGTCTTAGGTTTTAGGTGTTTTAGGTCTTAGGTGTCTTTGGTCTTAGATGAGGCCACTGAGCTTCCACCTTCACATGGTTGGCCTTGTCAGTACAGAATAAATATTTCTCGAAGATAAGAAAAGCTCTTTTTTTTGTATCCTTTTCATTAAGGGGTCTTGAAGATTTTGTGAGATTAGAAAAAGATGAGCAGAAGCTTGGGGATTCCCGTGAAGTTGCTGTACAAAGTGGAATGTCACATTGTGATGGTGGAGCTCAAGAGCAGTGATCTTTATAGAGGCAACATGATTTAATGTGAAGATATCTTGAATTGTGAGCTTGAGGGTATTATTTGCACCACCAAGGTATGTATGTGTCTATATGCACATTCATTACTTCTTTTTCTTGTTCCTTATTATTTGCCTTAAATGACTTTCTTTTACACTTTTTGACTTTTCTTTTCTTAGACTTTAAATTTAACTATGGGATTGCTTAGGGCTTATGTAATTATGCACCTTCTAGAACTTTTACATACAAATAATATAAGCCCTCAGTCAGATCCATTAAAACCTTAGCAAAACAAAACAAAACAAAGAACCCAATTTCAAGCCAGGTGAAAGAAATAATGTGAGGGGTTGTGAAGAAAAGAAGGCCATAACAAAGAAAATTTTGAAGGAACATCAATTAGTACATTAGGGTTTATTGAGGGTTTGAGATTTTGTGAGGTTGGAAAAAGATGATTAGAAGTTTGGGGATTCTGATGAAGCTACTGCATAAAGCAGCAAGTCACGTTGTGATGGTGGAGCTAAAGAGTGGTGAGCTTTACAGAGGCAACATGATTGAATGCAAAGATTACTAGAATTGCCATCTTGAGGGTATTACTTACACTACCAAGGTATGTATGTGGATGTATGCACATTCATTACTTCTTTTTTCTTGTTTCTTATTCTTTGGCTTAAATGACTTTCTTTTACCCTTTAGTAATATTTGCACTGTGAGTGGTTGTCAAATGTAAGATTTGGTCAAGTGGTTGAAGTCTAGGCGAGCAAACTTTTGAGAACAACTTTGTATTTTTTTCATAGGAATAATATCTTCACCCTTCCTCTTAGATGCCATCACCCATTGATTTGTACATTTAAGCATGTAACATGGGGACTTGGACATGGGTCACCATTATGAAAAGATCCACTGATTTGCACTTTAGCTCATGCTGTTGTCAAACAATGATGACCCTATTAGAAGCTTTCTTTTGGCTTCTATAATTAGTTATTTATTTATTTCTTTTGGGTTTCATTTCAAAATCCAGTGCATATTATCAAAGATAGTGTCACCTCTTGCCATGATATAGTCACTTCATGTTCTGGATATTCTTTGCACAATTTTCATAGATAATGCAAGGTTGTTATTGATTCTTCCATCTGTTGGACATAAAAAAAAAATTGTGATTTATTGTTTTTTCTAGTGTTCTTTTACATGGAAATTATGTTGTGGCTTTTAAGTCGTAGGCCAAGTTGGGTGTTCCCACTAGGCGGT
This sequence comes from Cunninghamia lanceolata, assembly GCA_027924645.1. Taxonomy (NCBI): domain Eukaryota; kingdom Viridiplantae; phylum Streptophyta; class Pinopsida; order Cupressales; family Cupressaceae; genus Cunninghamia; species Cunninghamia lanceolata. Next base: position 28,341,048 of record BSBN01000809.1, on the reverse strand, counting down.
AAATTAATTGGTGAGCTAGTCCTCCCATCAAGGACATCAGCTGTATTCCTACTGTATGGGAATAAATTTGACCATTATTTCTGGGGCAATTTGTTGGTTGTATAGCTTCCTCCTTCCTACCAGTCTCTGTATCTATATAATATAATACATACATTAAAATTTCTTGTTATACCACATCATGGTCTGATAGTGTAGTGAGGCAAGAAGTCTTTGTGTATCATTATTTTTGACAGCTTTTCTAAAATTTGGAAAAGATATCACGTGACAAGATAGGCCCACAAGTATAAGTAAAATAAAACAAAAAACCTAATTTCAACCTAGGCGAAATAAATAACATGAGGGATTGTGAAGAAAAGAAGGCCATAACCAAGAAAATTTTGAAGGAACCTCAATCAGTATATTAGGGTTTATTGAGGGTTTTCAAAACTTAACAAACCTACATTAGATAGATCTATCTATTTCATAATTTACATGTTCAAAGATGCTATGCTTATGAGTTGTCTTCTAAGAGTTATTTTGTATTTTGGATTTTAACATATTAGGGTTTATTGAGGGTTTTCAAAACTTAACAAACCTACATTAGATAGATCTATCTATTTCATAATTTACATGTTCAAAGATGATGTGCTTATGAGTTGTCTTCTAAGAGTTCTTTTGTATTTTGGATTTTAACATGATGATTGTTATTTTAACTAAAGTTTAGGTAGATCTTTAATGGTATTTATATGCTCTAGCTTTTTCAAATATATACAAATTTCTTTAATATTTTATTTCATTTCATTTATTACTCAAAATATTTAAGCATCGAGATATCTTCATTTGCTATGTACTACTTAAAAATATTTATATGTACTACTTCATTTGCTTAGATATCTTCCTATATTCATTTTCTTTTTCCCAACTTAAACTTATTTTAGATTAAGAATATAGCCTAATTAGGACACAATTAGAAATTTAGATAAAAGGAAAAATAACACTAACTTATTGGGTAGAGTAGTTACTTATGTTTGCTTTAAATACATAAAACTCTTTTTATGTTAGATTTATAATGGAACATTAGGGTAGGTAATTGAAAATAATTTACCACATAAAAATTAATATTTTACCTTTTCCCATTCACACAAACATTATGCATCATGTATAGATTTATTTTTTCATGTGAAATATTGTAAAATTAAGCTTCTATTTTAGGGGACAATGTGATTACTTTGATACCTATTCAACCATTGAAAACATTATGTCATTTACTAGGGAGGATTCTACATTGTTTCATATCATACCAACATCAAGTAGATTAAACATGGCACTTGCTTATCCTTGGATTGAATAATACCAAGCAATTATATCTATATTACATCAATGCATTAAATTTATTCATAAAGGGGAAAGTAATTAAATTTCTTTACAAAATAAACAATGGACATCCAAATGTCCAAATAATTAATATAAAGCATGTAACTCATAATATAAATTTTGAAATGTAAATATAAAGCATGTGACTCACAATAAGAACATCTCTAAGATATAAAACACAAGTGTATATAATGTCTAAATATAAACATGTCTCATAATAACAACGTCTAGATATAAAAGTTCATGTGACTCATAAATATGTCTAGATAAAATATAATAATATGTAACTCATAATGTCCAAATGTACAAATATAAAACATCTAAATTATAATAAAAATTCATAAATGTCTCTCTCTACGAGTAGATTGAGTCTCGCTTTGTCTCAAGCTATGTCATGATCCCTGATTGGAGCCCTCAACTGATCCGTGACCCGAGCACTGTGCTATGTTTTGGGTCGGGGTCTACACATGAAACACCATAAAATTTTCAAATTCTATATATATACACACAAATATAATTTGTTTTGATTTTAAATAAATAAATAATACTTGACAAATCTAAATTACCTAACATACACGGTCTGCATCATGTAGAGGAATCTCAATAGAAGCATGCCCTGATCCTGCAACCTATATATGACATGTGTTTATACAATATATAAGCATATGTGTATTTAGTTTGAAAAATTGTACACTTGATGTCTCTATGTAGAAAGTTAACTTGATATATGTGTACACTTAAATCAAACTTATATGTACATGTGATATATAGACCTGGTATCTCCAGTATGATGCAAATCTCCAAATCCAGATGGTAAAATAGTAGCTTGTGTCTAATACACATGTACATTTAAGGTTGCAATCAAGAGTCAGAGCTTCACTGTATGTGATTTATATTAAAATTGAACTTATAATTTTTAAATATATAATTTATGAATTTAGATTATTATTTTTAAATAATGTGTACCTCGGCTGCACCAGCAAAGGCCCTCCCAATCCCACTAAGGTTAGAATCATGGAGAGACAACGATACACATGTAGATGGTGTAGTCTTAGTGCTGAAAAGAAGCCTAATATACTCACCACCCATAACATCATGTGCAGTAACCTCAACCTCAGGACCAACTAGAACATGCAGAGGGGCAGAGCCTGTAGGACCAACTAGAGCATCCTGATGTCCCCCCAAACCCTATGAACTTGACTCACCATGGCTCCTTTGTCTACCAAAATATTGCTCAAGATGTGAGGATATAGCATCAAGTGGGATCCCAAACTCATCGCTGATGAACTGGTATGAATCTAATAAATAACTAGCTAGACATCTAGTCATATTCCACAAAGCACTCTCTCCACTAATCTGTGCCACATCATGTGGCGATGCTATATTAGCACAAATTTAATGATTTGAATAGCTAGTCGATGTGGCCTCAATGGATGGAATGTCAATCTTAGGCATAACAAATATCTGCCAACACAATCAGATGACAATTGAGCAACCTTAGTGGCAATAGTCATCATACTCTCAAAAATCATGCATCTCAAGGGTGTCAATGCTGGTTGGGTGGCATTTGGTAGTTCTACACATTTTGGAAGAACCAAAAGGTGTGGGCCAACTAAGGACCTCTTGTTTTGAAGAGGTGGCATATCTGGTCTTCTACACACAGGTCTCTTCGCAAACGTCCCTTTCCCCTAACCAACATGTTTATGGAAATATGTATAATTGACAAATAAATTTAAATGGAACTCTGCATATAATTGTTTACAAAAATATAATGGCAACTCACCATCATTTGGCCATTTGTGATGAGCTGCCAAAAACCTAGGATAGATGAAAGGACCAACAACTACATCCAAACACTTAGTGGGATAATAGCCTTTCACCTTCTATTTTCCCCTATAAGAAGGGAACATGCTAAGAACATTATCTATAGAAATTAGCCTAGAAATAGATAGCCATTTCTCCTGGCCGACAACACTCTAAGAAAGTGATGCATAGAACTTGTCAACACTAATCTCATCATAGGGATTGTATGATCGAACAACTTTGATCATACGTGTTATCTCATCTCTAATCCGAACTAACCTATCTCTATTTGATAGATTCGATGTATTGTGTATTGTACTATTGAGTTGATCCAATTCTTTTTCAAACCTCTAAATGGTCTCGGCATAGAAGGTAGAATTATCACGATTGTCAAGTTGACTTGACTGATGTGACTGATGTGAAGATTGGTCATCCATGTTTCTAAATTTATCTATAGCATGATAATTAAATTTTATGTCAAACATATTGTATGTCATGATGGAAATAAACTTGCATATAAATTTTACAACTACTACATACATCTTTAAAAAATCCATGATATGAATGCACACGTGCTTCTCAAATAAACCTACACCTTACATGCTTGCAAATACATAAATAATAGGTCTATCAACCAAATCTAAACCAACCATAAAACATAGAACTAGGAATACATAGAAACTCCAAATTTGAAGTCACATGTAGCATGTAGCATGTTGACATAACAGCCATAGGAATTTTTATAAATCAGATTTTATCATAATTCAAAGCCATTGGACGAGAGGGAAAAGCAACTTTCCTTTTGAGTCACATCAATGTCCTCCAACCCAAAGGATTCAAGATAATGAAGTTACTATCAAAGAGAATGCATCAATTCATCATAATATAGTTTTTATTGCCCATCATGTTGAAGCAACAAAAATTACAGTTGGACAGAAAGAAACAGAGAAGTCATCTATCTTGGAGCAGTATATGGTACATGAGAAATTTTAGTGACAACATCACAACTTCAATTTGTAAAATTTAAAAAACTCATAGAAATGGTATATTAGCTCTCTATCAATGAAGAATCATATGTTCAAGTTAAGTTTTCTCAAGAAATTTTACAAACTATGAAAGTTGAGGGAAGTCAAATCCAATCAATCATATTGGTTGTAATTAGATTAGAGTTTAAATGGCCTCATTTTGCCATAAAAATATATTCTATTTTGAATCCTAAAAATAATATCTTAGTTTTTTAGGTACATTTTCATTTCTACAACTTTAAGTTTCAAAATTTTGGAATCTAATTTGGCTCATAATAATCATGCTTTTGACAAATTAACACATAAACCCAACAATGCACCCAGTTTTGGCACCACCTAACTCACAGCTACTGTTTGAGTTGAAAACCGATGCAAGAGATTATGCTATGGGGATTGTTCTATTGCAAGGAGAATAGTTGGATTGCTATCATTTTGAACCTTTTCCATGGAGCAGATTTGATGTATCTTACATATAATAAAGAATTGCATGCACTATTTCAAGCAATTTATGTAGAATCACTATATGATGGGTACATAAACCTTTGTTCACATAGATCACCAAACTCTTCAATACTTCCAAACATAATCAAATATGTAGCAAGCAAGTTATTACAAATGGATGGTTTTTAAGGAAAATTCCATTTTACTAACAAGGAGGTTGATATATTGTCTAGATCATCTTTTAATTTTAGCTTTGGGAAAAATAACTTATCTTGAACTATTTGTCCATGAAGCATATGGTGAGGAGTACGCACAAGTTGAATATTTTCAAGGGATACATAAGCTCTTGCAAGGGGGAAAGCTATAAATTTTTACAAAAAAGACATCTCAAAGATGAGGTACCCTATAGTAGTTGCAGTCATAAGAAGGTATATTTCCAATCTAGATAAAAAGCATTCGACAATCTAGAAAAGATAGACTCTATTTAACATTATAGAGTATTATATATGTATATATATCTAGTGTATATTGTTTCCTTCTTTAACCATGTTATTCCCTAGCATTTGATGGGAAAATTTAAATGGATAATCTTACAAGGGATAAAAGTACATGTCCTACATTGTTGTAGCACTTGATTTAACCCATTTTATGTGTGAACTGACTCCCACCCAGCAGCCATTAACCACTTGCTACTTCTGATCACCACAACCTTTCCAATAAATTATGCACAAATTCTTTCTTGAATGGTTTCAAATTGTGATTAATTTTCCATCACCACAACCTTGATAAAAACTTATGCACAAAATTCAATAAAGAAGAATTTATGCACAAATTCTCTCTGGAATGATTTCAAATTTTGATATATTTTTTTATCTTATATTGTGTGGATGATATTTGATGTTCCTTGTAGTTTCCTATTGCGTCATGGTATAGGGTAGGTGTGGCTCTGTTAACTTCCTCATATCCATTCAGATTCAGAGATGTATTGATGGATATGAGGGAGGATGCTGGAAAAGGTTGTGGAATTTGACTTTACACTAGCCATTTGCTTTAAAATTTCTAAAGACTTTTCAACAAATCCATTTTGTGCATATCCTGCAATCACTACAGTCTATGAGACCACATTTTGTGCATATCTTTTGGGTTTTTTTTCAGATGTATCAGTTGTAGGAGCCCTATCAGACCTGTATAAAAAATGTGAAAGCATAGACATGATGCCTAAACTCTTTTGTGCATATCCTGTAGTTCTATGAGGTATTTTGCCAAACAGTTCACATGCCTTCTCTACGCTTCCACATTTTGCATACATGTCTAGCAGGGTTGTTGCAACTACAACATCTATCAAATTTTGTACCCATTAACAAATTTTAAACAAATTTTGGACCCATTCACAAATTTTAAACAAAATTTACCCATTTTGCACATTGAAATCACAGACGTACAAACCCATTTTACTTGCATACAATCATATAATGTGCAGGTTTATTTCAAACACTTCTATATATCGTGCCATACAAAATGTTTGATAGAAAATGCCAAGGTGAAGATAACATACCTGGTTCAAGGTGATGAGACTGATGCAAAAGGTGGTGGGGACGCCCTTCGCGGGAAAAACTTTCAAACCCTACCACTGTCGCTATTAGAAAACAACCACCGTGAAATGTGGCAATTTCTTTTTTTTTGTTTTTAACTACATGATTTCGGGAGAAACCATCTCACCTCCATATTGACTCACCCGAAAATAGCTTGCCACATATGCATCACGCAATGGCCACGTGTTTTCAGGTGAAATTGGGTTGGGTGAGTCAAACTCGCAGGAAAATGACTTGCTCTAAACTATTTTGTTAGCCCAAAGTATGACACACCTTTGTGCTTTTACTCAACTATTTTGTCAATTTCTCCCTCAAGTAATAAACCTCTTGTTATTGAGGACCCAAGCAACATGACAAGAAGCCTAATTGTGCATAGGCTAGAGGACACTACTCCTATTGAAGCTACTAGTCTGACTACACATTCTACTATGTTTATAGAGGTTTCAGTCAGAAAGATGCATGCAAAATTAGATAGATTGAACAAGTAGAACTTGTAGACACCCAAAATTGGCCCATTTCATTATTTATGCATTAAAATCATATCGTACACGCCATTTCTATCTGACATACTCATAATTAATTAAATCATTTTTCTTCTTAATTAATTAAATAATTTTTATTTATTTAATTAATCTTCATTATTCTAATTCTTTCTGTTTATGATTAAATATTTTTTAATTATTTAATCATTCCATTATTCCTCTATTAATTAAATAAATTGTCTTTATATAATTAATTATTTTTATTCCTCTATTTTTCATCCATGATTAAATAATTTTAATTATTTAACCATTCCCACTTTCTCTCCATCAATAAATAAATAAAATTAAAATATTTTATTTATTTTCCACTTGCACATGAATCAAATAAATTTTATTTATTTAATTCATTTATTCCCTCCACTCTTATCCCACTCCTCCATTTTATCCTATAAATGTGCGAGCGTGCTTTTTCACCCCTAAAAATAGGGAAAATTTAAATGTGTGGGAAAAAGTCAAAAAGAATTCAAAAATCAATCCATAACTCATCCAACTCTCAAAATAGTTAAAAAACGTGCTATATTCAGAGAAGAATCTTTTCCTCTTCAAATCCCACTAAGCATTTTTCAAAAATAACCCTTTTTAGGGGACACATGGTGCATGCATGTTCATCATCTCCTCTTGATCATTCTCAACCATTGATCTTTCCTTTCATCCTCCACTATTGATCATATTTCCTCTAAGTCTATAAATGCTCTCATCTTCTCTCATTTTGACATCCTCAATCATATAGCATTGATATTATCTTCATTTGCATAGAATCTTGAGCATCCATGGCAGCCTTCTATAGTGTAGTTGCATACTTCGAGGATCAATCTACAAAAACACCAAGAAATCACATAAACTAGGTGATATTATTGTATTTTGTTTTGTTTGTTTGTATTTAGTTTAGATTTCATGAAGGTAGTATAGGTTTATTGTTTTAATTTGATTTAAACAATGAAATTTTCCTATGTACACATTTTGGCATACTCGGTGGGACCACTAGCTTGATTAGTTTTAGATTTTTGTTGCTAAAATTATGTTTTCTAAGAAGTTGTGGATACAAGTGCGCTTCTGGTTAATTGCAGGTCATAGCTGTAGAGCTATACATCACCTTTGGTACTTCTATCATGCCTCTGGTATCATAGAAAATCACAGTTGGTGGATTTTAGATCGCATTTGCAACATAGTGCATTTCCTATGGCTTATCAGATCACCTTTGCAGTCATACAACAGTAAGTCGCAGTTACAGAGGGCTATGTCACCTGTGGTAACTTTCTAATCACATTTGGATATTTTCATATGCCTCTGGGTTTGCATGTTCAAATTTAGGGTTCTTGGAAACTAATGATTGTTTGTGCAGTTTGTCTTATCGATTGTCGAAGAACGGAGGTTTCAAAGTACTAATGTATTCTTTGCAAGAACAATCGGTTAAACAAAACACCTTTTTTTGCACTAAATTAGGTACATTTCAATTTGGTGTTTAAAATCAATCCTTTATTCTCTATGTTTGTGTCTTTTCCACTATTTGTCTATTGAGATTGTGTATAACCTGATTTAACAACATTAGTATCATCTCCCCTGCCTATCCAATAAATATGGGGTATAAGAGAAATCATTGTTATCTCTAGAGGGCCTACCTTCCGATTGTGAGAAGGGGTATGACCCAAGTGAAAACAGGCTAAATCCAAGCCCTTCCAAGCCACTATAAAAATAATGTGTTTGTGATGAAAGGCACAAACAATAGGTGCAGTTTTTTCATATTGACGAACGTTTCCCCTAAAACCCTATAGAGCATAACCTCTACAGGCTAGGAAGCCTCCTTATTGAAGCAAATCACTGCATGTATAGCCACCCAAATAGAAACCCTTACTACAAACCAAGTTTAGCAACCAAAAACCCTCTATCTGTTGGCACAGGAGGTTAGAAGATCGATCTCTAGAGCCGTCCCACACTCTCATAGTTCTTAGCAAAGATAACAAAGTACCTTAAGATCTGTGTGTCTTGAGGACTTGGAACTTGGTGTGCCTAAGAAGTGAGTGCATTGTAAGGGGGAGCTTGTGCCACCAAGTTTCTGGAGCTATCCACTTTGAATAAGTGCAGTTGGAGAAATCCAAGTGGGAACCCAGCAAATATAGTCCTGGCCAACCTAGGTTGTAAATGTTTGAGAATAGACTAAGAATGAGTGTCCTCTATCTTGCTTCTCTTGTCAATTAATCAAAAAAATGTCAAAAACACAACTTTTTTCAAAGAAAGTTGCCTTTGGACCATGTCAGGTTGCAATTGAACAATAGTGAGTCACCTTTGAGCAAACTTGAATTGCCTTTGATCAATGTCTTCTTAGCCTATCCTATCACAGAAAGTTCCCTTTGAACCATGTTGAGTCGCAATTGAATCATAGTGAATCACCTTTGAACAACAGTGGGTTGCCTCTGGTCAATGTCATATTACTTCAAACTATAAGATAGAAAATCACTTTTGAGCTATCATAAATCATCTTTGAGTTATCGTAGATCACCTTTGAGCATCAATGAATCCCGTCTAGTCATTTGCAGTTTGTTATCTAGTTTGCTATCTTTTCCATCAATCTGACCATCAAATCTAAGTATTTGCAATCAATCTATTAGCCTAGTCAGCTATTCTTCAGTAATCTTATCATCCAGGATCATCATTTAAACCATTTGGCTTTATTCATCATCTCTAAGGTTCTCAATCCCAAAATCATCCTATCAATCTGTCAATCCATCAGCTGATCAAGCCCAATCTCTTTAATCTAACTAAAGCCAATATAAATCAATCAAATCATCTCGATCCAATGTCGGTGACCAGAAATCAATACAAGAAAGACATGGAATCCAATCTTAGAGAATTTGAGTCAACTCCTCTCAAAGATACCTCTCAATTTACAATAGGAATGGACCCTCATGTGTTTCTATCTAAAGGTTATACCCTTGTCTCATCTTCATCAACCCCAATACAACATCATTTTGAGCCCTCATACACTGTGTTGATGCCACAATCTCCATATGCGCACATTGATTCATCAGATGATCAAGAGGATCTTCAAGATCCCAAATCCTTGTGACATACCAATAAAATCATAAAATCCAACCAAGAACAAATTCTCCTGTAATTAATCCAAGCTGGAGTTAAACTACCAAGTGAATTTGATATGTCCACAATCCACAAAGAAGAACCTACTACTGCTACTATTGAAAACCTTGTGGCTGTTAACACTATGTCCACTAAGTCCACCATACCTTCGATACCATCTATGCCTAACCAAAACACTCATACACCTCAAACATCGGCTACACCCATGAGACCAAATCAACTGAATGTCACTACATCTATAGAACCTTTACTCACACCGTCTTATGTTCCTAATCTAGGGGTCTCTAGCCTAAATGTGCCTCCTTTTCATGTGTTGGCTACCATTCCCTCTACCTCCATGAATACCATACCCACACAAGTTACCCAAGCATTGCTGATTTCCAATCCTACCATGTCGCATGCTGGTTCATCATCCACTCAATCAATTCAAACATCCCATATTACATCCAATCCCACCTTGACTCTCATTGATCAACCTATGGCATCAAATACTCATTCCAACACATTGTACATTGATCAACTTCTCTCTCTTGGATCACAACCCTCTAACGCTCAGATGTCTCATGTGACTCCACCAACCGTCTCCCAACCTCCATTAATTTCTACTCAAACCATATCCTATACCATCCCTCTGTATGGCTCGCATGTGACACAAACACATAATGTCAATCCTTCACCCAGATCATATGTACCTTTGCCACTCGATACCCAACCTCAGAACACTTTCAACCCAGGGCAACACACTATAGCCAAGTTCAAGTCACACCTATTTCACCATATGATCTATCATAGCAACATCCTTCTAGTCAACATTTGATATATCCAATCCCACTACCAATCATCAAAATATAGTACAACAGCAACAAGGAGCTACATCTAATATGCGAAAAGAAGTTGATCAATTAAAACAACAAATCACAGACATGAACATGGGTCAAAGCAAGAAGTCATTCTCTTTTGAGGAGGTGTGTCCCTATTGCTTTGACAAATCACTGCAAATGATACCCTTCCCCCTGTATTTTGAAGATCCACAATTTGATAAATACAAGGGGAGGGGAGACCCTAACAACCATCTCCAAACATTCTATGTAGCTTGCCTTGATGTCACCTACAACGACACATATATTTTGTGACTTTTCCCTCCTAGCCTTGGAGGACAAGCAATGGAATGGTTCTCTCATCTACCACTCGTCATCAAGACCTTCAAAGAATTGGCCAACAAATTTGTATCCCACTTCACATTCAACATAGAAAATGAGGTCACCCTGAATGACTTAGTAAATAATAAACAAAGAAGCAGAGAGACTTTTTCATCATTCATTCAATGATGGAGGAAAATGGCAAGTAAACTCTCATGGCACATGCCCAAAAAACAAGAAGTAGATATCTTTGTACAAAACCTTCATCCAGAATTGTCCTTCCAATTACAAATGCATAGTGCTATTTTATTTGATGAAATCATCTCTAAAGGCATCATTAAAATCTTCAAGGACAATAAGGACAACTCACAAACTTCAAATGATAAATCAAAATTATGGAACAAAAATAAAAATGTTGTAAATGATGGTGTGGTTGATGTGAAATATGTCTAAACAATGCAAGCCCCTATTTAGGTACAAGCAACATCAAGTGGTCAACCTTTCACTCCCCATGACCAAACAAAGACAAACCAACCACCAAGACACAAATTTACTCCCTTGGGAGAACCAATTGAGGTCATTCTTAGAAAACTAGTGCAATCAGGAAATATTACTTTGCCTGAAGCCAAACCAAACTATGACCCACTATTTAAACACAATTGGTACAAGGATGATGAATACTATGAGTACCATAGGTTCAAGGGGCATAGCAAAAGTAGCTATATGAAATTGAAATACACAATTCAAAACCTCATTGATCAAGGGCTTATTAGGGTCACATCAATGCAACCAATGAACAATTATGACCTTGATGCGTATAAAAATCCCCTCCCTTCACATGATAAAGCAAGTGTTTCCAACACAGGAAAGAATGTCAACTATACCTATGAGTCTACTATTGGTTGTATTGAGCAATCACGAATCACCGCCATCACTATTCAAGGGAAACCTCTTGATTTCATTGTCACTACCCATAAAAATTGTGTCACTATTCAAGGAGCTCCACCATCTACCACTCATGGAATCCCACCTTCGATCATTCGACCAGATTCTGAGTACAACATTCTTGAACACCTTGGTAAAACCCCTACTCATATATCCATACTTGATCTATTGCATATATCTCCCACACACAGAGCTATTCTATATAAAGGCTTAAGAGAATCATTCTTTCCAAATGTTATTGATACTACACAGTTCTAAGCTATGATGACAAGCATCTCATGCCCCCATCATTTAACTTTTTCTAATCAAGATCTTGTATCCTCTGACCTATCTCATCATGATGCCCTCCATATAGAGGTATTCATTGACCGACACTGTATTAAGTGGGTACTAGTGGACGGTAGAGTTGGTCTCAATATTTGTTCTCTAAAGTTAATAAAGCAATTAAGCTACTCTGAGGACCATATTGATATGACCAAAAGAATAGCCATCAAGGCCTATGTTGATGGAGAGTGGGATTTAGAAGGTATTATTACTCTACCTATAAGGGTTGGTCTTGTTACCACTGAACAAAATGCCAAGTCCTAGATGTTGCTCTTCCCTACACCATTATCTTGATCTTCGCAGCAAACCCACAACCTAAGGTCCTAGTGCAAACTATCTCATGGTCGGCGATCTATCTACACACTCAGGAACCCTTGCTCTGATACCACTTGATGAAGGGGGTAAATCATAAAACACACAAAAAAAAAATAGAATATAGAAAATAGAATATTTCTTTATTGATTTGGGAAACTCATTACATTACAGAAGCTCAATTACAATTCGAGGAATCAATCCTCCATGGGCTGGAATATTTTGCCTTCTGTAACCCCAAATTAGCTAGGGTTTCTATTTTCCCACCTATTCCTGACTCCACACTTGTCCCCTTAACTCTACTACTGCCCAAAGTTCCCAAAATAGTCATAAATAGCACTTTTTGGCGGCCTCTAGCTAAATTTCAAAATTTGCAACTCCCTCCAAAAGTAGGTCAACTTTTGGGAAGCATAACTTTTGATCCAGGTGTCCGATTAATGAACCGTTTTAAGTGTCAAAAAGCTCGCGATGTGAACCATCACGCCATAAATTCATAAACAGATTTATGCCAACTTTTTAGGATGTCATTGGATGTTTTAGTGCCTCATATCTCGTTTCAAAAATTTTTAGGGGCTTTTCAGAAAACAAAAACTTTAATATCTTTTAGCTCACAAATGATCTTTGCCTGATTCCTTCACCAAAGGTCTTATATTTCTATTATGTAACTTTCTATATGTTTTTGCTTCAATCTGTGCCCAAATGCAAACTTTCCTAAAATGGCAAGTACACTTTCCAAAACAGGTAGGTTGCTATTTTTAGCAATTTTAGAAAAACTGAAAGTCCTACATCATTATTCTGAATATTATGGAACCAGAAACACTAATTATGGGAAGAAATAAAAGTAACTACAATGTTTTTGAATTAACTTATTTTTGGGTGATGCAAGATTGCCCTTACACCACTGGATGCTCCTACATCAGACACCTAGGGTAATTTGAGAAGTGACCCTGTCACATCTCAGATGTTTGCGTGAGGAAAACCCAAATGGTCAACCTCTACCTTAGACAACCAAGAAGAATCTTCAATAGGCTTTTCTTTCCATTTTACCAGATATTCTTCATATTTCTTGGTCCGAATACTTCTTCCAACACGACTATCCAAGATCTCTTTTATCTACTCCATTGAAGTAGATGCTAGAATACTCCAATGCAATTCTGTTGGTTCACCCTTTGTTCCACCTTCAGGATATTCTAATAAATCAGCAATGTTAAAAATAGGGGAAATATTGATCCCACTCGGCAGCTCTACCTCATATGTATTTCCTAAATCATGCTTCTTCAGGATTCTACATGGTCAAAATTTCTTCATTTTCAACTTATTGTATGTTCCAATTGGGAACCTTTCTTTTGTCAAGTGAACCATGACTTCATCTCCTACCTAGAACTCCATATACCTCCTCTTCTGATCTGCCTTAACCTTGTATTGAATATTCATCTTATTAATGTGCTTTCTCACCTCTTCATGCAAATTCTTCAGAAGTTCTGCAAAGTCTTCAGCTTCAGCACTTGTCTTTTCTCCTTTGTCCAGCTTCCTTAACTCAGAAGTATTTTTCAAGCTATTGCCATATACAATCTAGAATGGTGATTTACCAGTACTCCTATTGATAGAATTGTTTTAAGCAAATTTTGTCTATGGTAAAATCAAATCCCATCCCTTGGGCTTATCTCCTACTAAGCATCACAGTAGGTTACCCAAACTCTTATTCACCACTTCTGTTTGTCCATCAGTCCATGGATGGTGTGTAGAACTAAACTTCAAATCTGTTTTCAACCTCTTCCACAATGTCCTCTAGAATTAACCAAGAAACTTGGTATCTCGATTTGAAACTATGCTCTTTGGTAGACCATGTAATCTCAACACCTCCCTGAAAAATAATTCAGTAATATGAATAGCATCATTAGTCTTCTTGCAACGAATAAAATATGCCATCTTCGAGAATCTATCCACCACCACAAAAATGGAATCATGTGCTCTTTGTTTGGTAAACCAAGAACAAAATCCATACTAATATCATCCTATGGCTTCTTTGGTACAGGTAGTGGCTGATATAGACTTGTATTCTGACTTGCTCCTTTCGCCATCTAACATACTCTGCAACTCTACACAAATTTCCTCACATCCTGCTGCAACTGTGGCCAATAATAATTTTCACCAACAATAGCAATGTTCTTATCTCGACCAAAGTGTCCAACCAATCCTCCACTGTGCTTCTCCTTAATCAGGTTCTCTCTCATGGAACTCTTTAGAATGCACAACTGGGTTCCTCTAAATAACATGCCATTTTGGATTATGAAATCTAACCATTTTGTCCTATCCAAAGTAACAGGTTCCAAATAAGCTTTCCAGGCCTCTGCAAAATCTAGATCTTCAGGATACAAACTTTTGAGCTCATCAAACCCAACAACCTCTATCTTCATTTCTATCAACAAATTTTGCCTTCTGCTCAAGGCATTTACAACTCTGTTGGACTTCCCACTCCTGTGCTTCAAAATAAAAGTATAGCTTTGCAAAAACACAACCCATTTTAAGTGCCTTTGGTTCAACTTTCCTTGACTATTAAGATACTGCAAAGACTAATGATCAATATATAAAACAAACTCCTTTGGTAACAAATAATATCTCCACTTCTTCAAAGCCTGAACTATTGCATAAAACTCCTGATCATAAACAGAATACTTTTTCTTGGCATCATTAAGCTTCTCACTAAAATAGGCAATGGGCTTACCTTCTTGACTCAAAACATCTCCTATACCACTACCACTAGCATCACAATCTACTTGAAATACCTTATTGAAATCGGGATGTGCCAAAATAGGTTGTTCTACAACTTTTTGCTTCAATGTATCAAAGCTCTTGTCTGCTCCTTTAGTCCATCTAAACTCTTTTCTATCCCCTCTCATTATCTCAGTTACGGGTGCACAAATGCTACTAAAATTCCTAATAAACTTTCTATAAAAACTTGCCAAACCATGAAAAGATCTTACCTCAGAAGCACTCCTCAGTGTAGGCCATTCAATGATAGCCCTCACCTTCTCTGGGTCCATCTTTAGACCTTCCTCTGAGACTACAAATCTTAGGTATACCAACTCCTTCTTTGCAAAACTACATTTCTTTAGATTAATCAACAACTTCTCCTCCTTGAGCTTCTCTAAAACTCTTCTGATATGCATCAGATACTCATCCCAAGTCTTACTGAAAATCAAACTATCATCTAAATAGACAATAACAAAACTTCTCAGAAATTCTTTCAGTACCTTGTTCATGAGCCGCATGAATGTGCTTGGTGCATTGGTTAGCCCAAATGGCATGACTAACCACTTATACAAACCCTCCTTGGTCTTGAAGGCTGTCTTCCATTCATTTCCTTCTCTGATTCGGATCTGGTGATACCCACTCTTCAGATCAACCTTCGTGAAGTACTTGGCTCCACTTAAACAATCCATTATGTCATCCATTCTGGGCAATGGAAATCTATACTTGATTGTGATCTTATTGATGGCTCAGGAGTCTGTACACATTCTCCACTGTCTATCTTTCTTTGGTACTAGTACTGCAGGCACCGCACATGGACTTAGGCTCTCTCTTATCAATCCCTTCCTCAACAACTCCTAAACTTGTCTATTCAACTCTTCACTCTCTGCTTGAGTCATTCTATGGGCTGCTTTATTTGGCAAACTGGCTCCTAGTATCAAATCCATTTGATGACTTATCTTCCTCACTGGTGGTAAACCTTCTGGTACATTATCAGAGACAATATCTTAAAATTCTTCCAACATTTTTGAGACATCTGGTGGTACATCTTCACATTTCTCTTTACTAAATCTTAGGAATCAATGCAAAGCAATGATGCTTATGCTTCATACCCTCCAAAAATTTCCTGCCATCTATGAAGCAAATTCTGACAGTACTACATACCTTTTCTTCCACCTCCTTCAAGGGCTTCAACTTATGACAAACTCCATCCTTTGTTAGGGAATATGTGTTTGCACAACCATCATGGACAACGCTCCTATCATACTACCATGGCCTCCCCAATAGCATATGGCATGCATCCATCAGTATGATGTCACACATCACCTCATTATGGTAGTCCCCAATCTTGAACTTCACTAAACACTACTCATTGACCAAAGCTCGGTGGTCCTTCTGCAACCATACAATCTGATATGGATGTGGATGATGCTTTCTTCTTGTCAACTTCAACTTGTCAACCATCTCCTCTGAAACAAGATTGTCAGTACTTCCACTATCAATAATAATGTCACAACACTTACCTTTACATTTGCACCTTGTGCTGAATAAACTCTTCCTCTGATTGGGTTCTTTCTCCTCATTCAGCAAAGTTCTTCTCACAACTAGGGTTTCTCCCCTTTCAGCATCTTAAGAACACTCAAATTGCACATCTTCATCTACATGTGCACCTTGTGCATTACCTTCAAGTCTTCAATTTTCCCTTCCTTGATGTTGCAGACACTCATATGCTTGATGCCCTTCTTCTCCACATTGGAAACATGTTCCTCTAAAACCTTCTCTTCTAGGTCCTTGCCTAGGTCTGCCTCTTCCTCTTCCTCTTTGCTCACCATTGTTCTAGTCACAAGGGCAGTAGGTATTATCTCCTCTTTGATTTTGAATGGTGCCAGCTTGTTCACTTTTATTTGCATCTTCATTTTGGCCCCCATAGGGTCTTCCACTAGTCCTTTCACCTTGACCTCTTACTCTTTGCTTGCTGTCAAATCTTTTATTCAGCTTCTCTTCCACCTTCAGGGAAAACTGGTATGCATCTTCTATAGTGGTCATTCTGACCAAGCTCAGCTCCTCTTGAATTCTCTTCTATATATTCCTTGATAGACTTGTTACCTTGCTTTAGTCCTTGCAGCTTCTTTAACAACTCCATCTCATAGTCCACAGGATTGAATTGCTTCTTCAGTTTCTCCACCATCTGATCCCATTTGGTGATCTTTTATTTTCCACTTCTATTCCTCTCTAATTGGACCTCCTTCCACCAAATACTGGTGTGGCCCTTCAACTTTGTTTTTGCAAACTTGACCTGATCTGGGTCCTCCACATCTTCATACTTGAAATACTCTGCCATGTCATTGATCCAATCAATAAGCTTTCTGGATTCAAATCTCTAGAATATGTATAAACATCAATCCCGGGCCTCTTTCTGATCTTCAAAATGGCTGTCAACAACCTAACTTCTATAGAATCTCCTACAGCTTCTTGTTCTTCCTCAGATAGCTCTTCACTTTCTTCTCTTGTTCTCAGGTCAAACCCTCTTCGTAGCTCCTCTTGCAATGCATCAATTTGCCTTTGCAGGGATCTAAAACCCTCTTCTGTCAAAACATTCCTCCCAATACAATTTCTTCGTGGAGGCATCTTGATCTCCATAGTAAACCCACAACCTTAAGTCCTGGAGCAAACTATCTCACAATCGGCGATCTATCCACACACTCAAGAACCCTTGCTCTAATACCACTTGATGAAGGGGGTAAATCATAAAACACACAACAACAAAAATAGAATATAGAAAATAGAATATTTCTTTATTGATCTGGGCAACTCATTACATTACAGAAGCTCAATTACAATCTGAGGAATCAATCCTCCACATGCTACAACACACTATAGATACACCTCACCAGGCTCTAGAATCTTCTACCTTCTGTAACCCCAAATCAGCTAGGGTTTTTGTTTTCCTACCTATTCTTGACTCCACACTTGCCCCCTTAACTCTACTACTACCCAGGGTTCCCAAAATACTCATAAATATCACTTTTTGGCGGCCTCCAACTAAATTTCAAAATTTGCAACTCCCTCCAAAAGTAGGTCAACTTCTGGGAAGCATAGCTTTTGATCCGGGTGTCCAGTTGACGAACTGTTTTAAGCACTAGAAAGATCATAATGTGAGCTATCATGCTAGAAATCTATAAATGGATTTCCGTCAACTTTTTGGGATGCTATGGGATGTTTTAGTGCCTCATATCGCGTTTCAAAAATTTTCAGGGGCTTTTCAGAAAGCAAAAACTTTAATATCTTTCAGCTCACAAATGATCTTTGCCTGATTCCTTCACCAAAGGTCTTATATTTCCATTATGTAACTTTTTGTAAGTTTTAGCTTCAATCTGTGCCCAAATGCAAACTTTCCTAAAATAGCAAGTACACTTTACAAAATAGGCAGGTTGCTATTTTTAGCAGTTTTGGAAAAACTGAAAGTCCTACATCATTATTCTAGATATTATGGAACCAGAAACACTAATTATGGGAAGAAATGAAAACAACTACGATGATTTTGAATTAACTTTTTTTGGATGATGTAAGATTGCCCTTACACCACTCGATGCTCCTGCATCACTATTCTCTTGGAGCTATCTGCTTTAAATCTGCAAAAGGCAATTGAAGGTGAACAATTTTTATCAGCTATAGAAAAGAGGATTCTATACTTATAGAAACTAGAAGAACAAAGGAAAGTTACTATGGATAGGATTGCTAAACATTAACAGATTGTAAAGAATTTTTTTGGCAAAAGGGCTAAACAACGGATTTTCACAGTTGGAGACTATGTGCTTTTGTGGGATAGTACAAGAGAGCCGAAAGGTGCACACAAGAAGTTTGATTCTTTATGGAAAGGTCCTTTCCAAATTAGAAAAGTTGTGGGATACAATGCTTTTCTATTGGCATATCCTAATAGAACTCCTTTATCTCTTGCCTATAATGGGCAAGATTTAAAGTTATGCAATTGGTAGAGTTTCTACATCTGGTCTTGTACTATAGTTTTTTTCTTCTTCTTCGCTTTTTGTTGTGTGTTGTTTCATTTTTGGTGTGACTCTATTGCCCCTAGAATAAGGCATGTTGGTCATAGTTTGTCTGAGTTTTCTGCATCCTCCTAAGTACTTGTCCCCAATTAGAGCCAGTTGTTTCCCTAAGTTTTGTTTTTGTCTATCGCCTCTAATATTTTTCACTCCTTGGTCAATTTTACTTAGCCACATTCACGAGTCGGTAGTCCTTTGCATCTTTGAACCCTTGTTGGCCATTTCACAAATTCATGAATTCCCCAATCCTCTGAGTCTGTCTTGAGTGTTTGTAAAGTTTTCTTTCCCTATGTAGTCAGGAGATCAGAGATTTCTTGAAGTCATGAATCCTTAACCATCAGTTCAAAGGTTCATTTTCTTCTCGACTTGCTGATTTCACTTAAGAGTCTTCTGTAAGAAGCTTTTGGTTGTACCAGCATATTTGTATAGAAAAGTGACACCTGTCATCGTGCATTCAATTCGAGGTACGTGCAGACATAGTGGCACATTTATTAGAGGGAAAGTTGAGGCATGCATTTACAATTTCTAATGATATGTTCGCCACCAATATTTAATGTGGAGATTATGAGAAGTGAATCGAAGGGCTAAGTAAGCTATTATTTCAAGCTAAAAAATGCGTTGCAGAGGAATGAACGACTAGCTCATTGTGTGTGGAATTACAACTCAGTTCTATTCTTGCAGGTGAGTAAAGCCAATATCTTCTTCCCTCTATAAAATCTCATATCTTCTCGTAGAGGTTATACATCTTGTCTTCCATGAATATATTTAAAGAATTCTCTGCAAGTATTGGGCCTCATTCTTTGCTATCCACATATCCCCCTGAGTTTCTCATCACTTGGTTTCTAGAAATTTTAACAATGAAGTACAAGTTTCAAGGAGCCCCCATAGCTTCTATTATAGAAAATGACCTAGCGGGAGTGAAAGATACAAATTTGGGTCATGTTGATTTAAATGATTTTTGGGAAAGAATGCAATCTGAAAAGAGAACCCCTCTAGTGGAGAAAATCATCAGCAATAGTTTGCACAAGGCATGTGGCTTTCCTCTTATTGTGCCTTGTCCAGAATTAATGGTTGCATGTGCCAATGGTTACTTTCTAGAATCCTAGGAGATAAAAACTCCTAGTGGTACCATGGTAGCTAGAATTGATTCTGAGTCCATTGCCCTGGCCTTTGATTTAGAAGAGTATGAAGGTGATGAAGAATTTTCTATGTCCTCGGCCTCAAATTTTTACAATGAAAAGAAAGATTGGTGTCATACTTGTGTGGCCAAGAATTGGTAAGAAGTGGAGAAAACTAGAAAATCTCGACTACCTGCAAATTTAAGGAGAAGTCACTTTAAAGAGAAGATATCTAATATGATAACTTAGCTGAATAGGGTGATGGGTAGTCTCGAGTCAGATGTTTTTGAATTTTGGATGTGCAGGTTCATCTTGTTAATTTGTGGGGACCATCATATTGATTGGCCAAAGATCATTAGTAATTGTCTACATGAACAGTTAATGAATTGCACCCGAAGTCTAAATTTTCATATGTGTTCTCAACTAGTTTATATTTTGTCCCAAAGAGAAATTGTTTGGCCTAGTTTGAGAACCCAGAGGAGTTCTTCAGTGAATACACCTGTGTATCAAACCTTCCCCTAGTTGCAAAGAAATGAAGGTATGAAAGATTTTCATTATGTGAATGATGAATTTTTCATGATGTTAGCAAAAAGAATTGATGGTTCATTAGAGAGGAGATTTTCTATAGAGGCTTTCTCTTTGGTCACAAAATTTGGAAGTGTCTATGTCCAATTTGATCATTTCTCTTATTTGAGAATTGGGGGTTATGAAGATGTCCCGTTGAAATTACCTCGATAACCTTTCAATTATTTGGTGTTGTTAGAAGTCTGTCGCCAGATGGTTGTGCTAAATGTCAAGTATCAGATGATGAAGAAGAAAGGGTATTCTTTCTCTGTGTCCTTATCTTTCTTTTCCTGCAAAAGTAATGAAAGTGCTCGTAATGTTGGAAAGTTGTTGTCTGAATTCAGTCATCATAGTTTGTCTCCTCACATAGCATTCGACAATAAAAATTTCATAAAAGAGCATATGCAAAGAGGGGGTTCTTATTTACATGTTCCTCAACTCGAAGATTTCTGGGAGGATTGCATGAATGAAAGGGAGGTTCAAAGAAGGAAATTGATGAGATTGACTTTTGATTAGGTCTATGCCTTCAAGCTGAACATTTAGGTCCCTAACATAGTTGATAACTTTTCAGACCTCCTGAGTGAAGAGTATAGTAAAGTATCTGAGTCTCCTTTGCCTCTGATAGATTGGTCAATGAAGGAAGTCACAAACATCATGCTACTGTCTTTCCACGTTTTAAGGAGAACTGAAAAATGGCTGCAAGCAAAGTCTAAAGAGTGTGCCGGCTCATCAACACCTAAACACTCAGCTTCTCAGAATCAAGCTAGGTCCCACATCGACACTTCACACAGGAGAGCACCCAGTTTAGACCCAACCTTGCAAAGAGTTGGTTCATAGCAAAATGGTGATGGTGAAGACCCACCTAACGAGCTAGGTAAATTAAAAACTACTTGTGAACAAGATGTTCAAGTCATGAAAAGAAATACCAGATTGGCAGCCCTATCATCTAAAGCTAACCATGTGCCCTCACCCAGCAACCAAGTAAGTGATTATGATTCCCTGATCTTTTCCCAATTAGGGGACAATTTACTACATTCATTGCTTAGCCCACCTAATTCACCACAATGGATAGAAATGTCCATGCAAAATCCTTGTCTTGTGCAAACAGTAGAAACTGCCAATACTAAAAATGCACTAGTCTCGTCTCCTAACTAGTTGAAGAAGGCAGTCTAGAAGAAGAAAAGATGTACCACTTTACTTGATGATAGCATTGAAACTATTGCTACTCTACTACAAATGGTCCCAAAGCCTAAACGTGCAAAAAGGATGTCCAAAATGGTGACTGATACTTCCCCAAGCAATTAGTTTTTAGAAATCACAAACCCTTTAGTGGAGAAGAATGAAGATGGGATAACCGAAGCTAAATTCAAAGTTAGTCAGGTGGATCTAGGTCAACTGACTACCGAGGGAGATTTGTATCACATGCATTATTTAGTGGGCAATATCTCCAAAAGGGTGAAGGACCTACAGGAAGAAAATTTTAGGTTATTAGCACATGTGAGTTCCTTATCTTCTTTTACTAATTTAATTTTTGAGATTATCTCTCCTTCCATTGGGACTTCTTCTGTTGTTAAGATTCCTACTCTCGAACCAAATTTACTTCAGCAAATTAAAACTTCTTTGTCCCTGGGGCACGCTATGGAACAATGGACTAAAAAGGTTATCTTTGATGGTTTACTATTCATTGAAGAAGTCGTGAAGTTGTTTGATTTTATTCATGCTAAGAGAGAAGTTTTAATAACGGAGTTTGAGAAGGTTCAGAGTGATCACACCACTATGAACATTTTCTCCAAGGAAGTACATGAGATTGCTAGCATGGATCCTGGTATCTTATTGGCTGAAGAGATTTTTGCTGACATTAGAGAATTGGAGATTGATATGTGGACCGATGCATTAGAGTGGAAAATTTGTGTAGTTGCAGCAACTGAGGAAGAGATAGGAAAAGTAGTAGTAATTTACTACAAGGATATGATGAGGATAAAAAGAGACTTTGCCACCCTAGACATAGAAGCCAACAGGTCTGACGATGAAAGGTTGCTAGACATCAAAATAATTAAATAGAATTTCAAAAAGGTGGTGAAAGAGGACATAATGAATTATAGTGCTATAATAGGGGAATCATTAAGTGGGCCCTCCAAAACGGCGGCCTATATCAATACTTGCAAGAACAACATAGAGGATATACGTTTCAACGTGGATGTTCTTGATAGGACCATCATGAAGAAGAAGTGTTGAATCAGCATGACTGGATCTCCACCTGGCATGGCGCTAACACCAATCATTAACAAATACAGGACGTATAAAGCCAAGTTGCTAGCACAGGTGCCTTAGGTGTTGCAAAGTGTCAACAAGGAAGCTAAGCAGTTAGGAGAAGGTGAAGAGAGGGATGAAATAGATGATGGCAATGTAGACTTACAAATCTTAGATTAGCTTTGCATTTTATTTTATTTGCAAGTTATTTTTGTTTGCTAAAAACTTTTGGCTTTGGAAGGCCCCCTTTCTTTAAAAAAAAATAATCTTTAATCAGTATTTTTCAAGAAACCATTATATGGTTCTTTTGAATAGTTATATTTGGCCTAACGATATATTTTGGAAAGAGGGTCAAACTAAGGACTCTTCTTTTTGGGCAAAAAAAATTTGGTTTTCCCTAAGAGGGGTGATAGTAGTACTTTTTTTTTTATTACTATGATATATGAAATATAGATGATGTTGTGGAGTTTCAAAAGATTATGGACTTTGTGCTGTGAATATTTTGAGATGATATTTTTCCTATGTTGAATATCTTTCCATTGGTATTGATAATGTGTATGTATTATGATTATTAGATGTTATTAATCCTTGTTCACTATTCTGAAGTGATTTATCTATTGGTATTTTGTTTCAAGACAATGATTTCATTCTTATATGTAAATTTTTAGATTGTTCTGTGATAATTGGAAGTCTGTGAACTTCTAGTGTTAACTTAGAATTATTAATCCTCCTTTATATCTTTCTGGGCAAAATCTCTTCCTTTGTTTTTCTTTCTAGTCAAAAGTAATCCTAAGTTACATTTATGAGAAAATCAATAGAAGGTAGATGCACCTTGTTAAATAAGCAGAGAGCCCATATAAAAGACTGATATATCAGGTTCAACTGTTGATTGCATTTGTCATATGTCTAGGTGTGAGAATATAGAGTTAGGTGACAAATCCATTAACCAACACATAAACCATCCATCCATCCATAATCAGCCTACTTGTATCATGGATTGGAACTTGTCAAAGTGGACATATCATTTGCATATATCACCTAGCTTCAACTGAGTCATTCCTAGCCATCATATCCCATGAGAAACTTTCCATTTGCCTATTTTCAATAAATTCTTCCCACACTGGGGGCACTTGCTTGCGCTTCGATGTCCTAAAAAAATCGATAAAAATTAGAAAAATTCTTGAAAAAATCAATAAAAATCAGAAAAAGTCCTAAAAAAATCCATAAAAGTTAGATAACATCCTAAAAAACACCAAAAAAATTATAAAATGTCCTGAAAAAAAATATATATATACAAAAACATCAAATAGCCAACGAAAAATCCAAGCAATAAAATCCAACCATCAAATCACTTCTTCCAATCAATCACATTCATTCATATCAATCCGATCCAATCCAATTATCACTGCATCAAATAACATCAATCCTATTCATCAATAATCAACAACCTCCATCTTTCATCATCCATAAAACAAGAACTACATATCATCTTCATCATTAAATGCCTTGATCCTATGGATGCAGGGTATGTAGGCAGTCTGGTGTATGAAGGAAATACCCAGATATAGGCACAAGATGATACGACTCCTTTTTCTTCCATCTTTCCTCTACTCATCTTTTCTCTCCATTCATCTCATATTCTTCTATCATTCATCTCCTACATCATTAATAAACACCCAGTATGCAAGCACCAACGATTCATTCTTCCATCCCCCTCTCATCTTCTCTATCTTCCACCTTCTTCTCTTTGACTAACTCAAGCAAAAACAAATTGTGCATCTTTCGATAGCTCAAGCTCTTGTTCAAATCAGAGGTAAACAAAGTAATTTGTCCACATGTCTTAAGCCAACATTTGCTATGTCAATCTAAAAAACAAATTTAGCCTCGAAACATGATGTATCTTTCCTAACAACAAGGCCCTATCCTAATCCATCCATGAACGCCTAATTTGGCAAGAGAACACGATAGTTGTGTTTTTTTTTTAAAGATAATGCGCCTGGTAAACTTTTTAACATGACCGGTGACGCTGGCGCGACATGCCCTCTGGCTCCACACTAACACTTTTGCCCAGAGCGATGAACCGGTGAGGCCATAACACGGGGGACCTCATCCCCAAGAAGGAACACTTCAAACCAGTGAGCTCGTTGGCCCAGCGAAGACATAAATCCTGCGAGCTCATTGGCCCAGTGGGGGTTTGAACTTTTGTGGCCACCACTACAATTGAGTGACTTAACCACCAAACCATGCCATCATCAGCGATGGCTATGTTTTTTTATTTTATCTTTTGATTTATCTTTTGTGATTTATCTTTTGTCCCTTCTAATACCTAATCAAGACTTCCTTAATCTATCATATCTTGTTATGTTGTGAGGAAGTTTAGACTGGGGCATGGTCATTTGCTTTCATATGCTGTGTTTGTGGGATGATCTTATTCTCTTACTAGGCCTAATGGTATCTTGTACATGTTAGGATTAGAATCTTGCATATCAATACCTTTTGCATCTAAGAAGCTAAATAGTCTCTTATGCACTAAGGCTATTCTATGATAAGACTATTTCTCATACATACTACAGACTCTCTTACGAAGCAAAAGAAAAAAGTAATAAAAATAATTAAATATACATTAAATATATAATTACCAATGGCATGTGAAAGGGTTATTAAAATTTATAGAATACTCCAGTACAATAAAAATTCTCTTTTAGAAAGGAAGGCTTAAATGGTCAATCAACTACCTAGGTAAGGAAAATATTTATCAATGGTAGTATGAAATTTAATTAACATATTATTATTTAATATTTTTTATTGTTATGACCATATTAGAATTCACATATTTATATTTGACTAAATTTTAGTAATAGGTTATAAGACATCATTGTTATAGATGCATTTTAGAATTACATATATTTAATTTTTGTCTCTGTCTAAAAATAATTAGATTAAACTTTACATGTTAATATAAACTAATAATCATACTGTAACATCCTGATACATAATCCCTAAAGGGTAAGAGGCAAAAGGGAACTAGAACATGTTTTTTGACATAAGTAGATAACATACCCAGATATGGTTGTTGATTTGATAGATCGGCAATATTCATGTCCAAACATGACCGAATGCACAACCCGTTGGAGAGGACTAAATCACTCTCCAGAGGAAACATTGATAAACTACATTAATTTTAAACACCAATTTAAATGTTCCTATGTCCCATTCCATATTATAAACATGAGTCCAAAAGCATCATAGTACAAGTGAATCTGATACCTACACTAGAATCCGTAAACCAAATAGGAAACATCTCATTACTTCTCATTAAATTCAATGATTACATCTTCTTTCTTAAGAGAGTACATTTACAT
The DNA here is from genome assembly GCA_027924645.1 of Cunninghamia lanceolata. Lineage (NCBI taxonomy): Eukaryota > Viridiplantae > Streptophyta > Pinopsida > Cupressales > Cupressaceae > Cunninghamia > Cunninghamia lanceolata. Next base: position 28,314,373 of record BSBN01000809.1, on the reverse strand, counting down.
AAAGGAATATACAAGTACAATGGTATAGTCATGAATATGATATAATGACTAAAAGAGTACAATAACTAAAAGAGTAACGGAGAGAGAGAACATCTCCAACTAGTGTTCCAATAACTTATTCACTAGTCCCCAGTGGCAGTGGCAATGCCTCCCAACCATATGGACTCATAAGAGACCCCCCACTATGCTCAGAGGTAGTCAAAAGGACCAAACAGAAGTAACAACAACAAGGGTATACAAGAAGGCCAACACTCACATCAATCATAGAGCAGACACGAGAAATAATGCATAAGCCAATGTCATAACATAGAGGTACTCATCCAAGTCATATGGTGGGTACTACTTAGGACTACTAAGGTGCTAGATACTAGAGTGTAAATTAGATGGAGTGTCATCACACGTGCTCTAAGGGATGGCACCACATGAAACCAAGTGCACCTCTCATACAGATGAGGAGACTCAATAATACCTGAATCAATGCCCTGTAGACAGATTACTTGATGCCTCGCAGATGGAGAGGTCTTCTCGTTGCATTATTAGCCTTTACAAGCATTAAAGGCCATGCATGAGGACTAATTATCTTATTAGTGTTTTTACCCCAATATTTTTATCTAGTTATCACTTATTACTATAACTCTACTACTAGTTCCCCTGGCAGCCACTTGCAGGTCCCGGGCCCATAGATAGCTACTGCAAACGACCACTCTGATGCCTAGACCCACTTCATCTTGTTTAACCAAACAAGGAATCTAAAGATAACTGAAACACTGAAGTATAAATTAGAAATAGAAAGATGTGATGTATAAGACAAAAGCTTTTGTGAACAGTGTAATTTTATTAAAAAAATAAATTTTGTCAATTAGATTAGTTGTGTAATAACTATAGTGACCCCAATTTGGTCACAATTCATAAAGGAGTGCATGGACATAAGAAAAAGCATGGCAAATGGTATTGCAAGGCTACTCACAGCCTAAAATTACATATTATCAACCATATTTAACATAACAAAATAAAATGTTAAAAACACTTACAAAATAGAAATCTTAATTTTCCCTCCTACATTATTTCCCTTAGATCACTGTATGTGGGCAGATTTTCCTAATGGAAATTGTGTGACTAAAATTTCAATGCACAAACGCAAACCGCTATAGCTATGGTATTTTAGTGCCATAACATTCTTAACTCAAGTGACAGTTTCCACAAGACTAGTGATTCAGCAGAAAATGACCGTAATAATCAAAATAGATGAGAGAGTCAATGTATAACACAAGGGTTCCATGGGACTGGTATCTCTTCAATCTCTATCATACATCCCAATTTTTATTTCTGTATAGCTACACTTATTATATTCACTATAACAAAATTGACCCTACCCTATTTTTTCTTTTTACCAACAATTATAAATCAAAGACCCTTGTTTTTCTCTTTTTACCAATAATTATAAATCAAAGACCATATGACCTTTCTTTGAAAACCAATTTATCAACGAATAAGGACATCGTTCTGCATAAAGAGAGCAAATTCAAGGATAGAGGCAATGTAAAATCTCTTGCATCAAAATAAATTTGGCATATTTACTTAAATGGCAATGATGGGGTTTTGGTTTTTCTGTGCTTAAAGATATATTAGCAAATGTATTGTAGTTTTTTTTAAAGGCACTAATGGGGTTTCAGTTTTTCTGTGCTTAATAAAATAGCAGCCAACATACATATATATATATATATATATATATATATATATATATATATATATATATATATATATATATATATATATATATATATTTTTAATTTTATTTTATATATGCTGAAAAACAAAGAGCTGAGGCAAATACCTCTTCACTTCACCTCAAATCTTGCAATGTGATATTCGTGCCTTGGTATGCTGGTCACACTCCCGTCTCTCTCTCTCACATCCAAACTTGCAATTTTATGTGTTTGCCTGGTAATGTCGTCCCTATTTTCTATCCTCCTCAAATCATTGTTTCTGCAAAACAGCCAGTCCTTTTTTTTAAGCGATCCCCTCCTCCTTAATACCTATGTATTCTTTTCATCTACCTAGAAGATATTTATTCCAACATTGACTTTCTCTACTCCCATACCTACATTGCCCTCATAGATATTTGGCTGCATTTATTGTTTTCCAACCTCCCCCAAAAGCCATCCCATATGGCATGGGAACAAAATTGAAATGAAATATCATAAAAAATCTGACTTTCATAAATCCCCCATGTCCCACCAAAATGGGTGACACCTAGGAAATGTTGGTAACATCAAATGGTTGTGTTTGCATGAATAGGCTGCCACTACCAAAAAGATGAAAGACTCCTTATTAACTTTAATCTCCCAAATAAGATTTAATTACGACAATAAGAGCTCACAAAAGGAACAATAAAATCATTTAAAATGACATACAAGAACCACGTAAAGATGCCATGAAACCACATCAACACCGACAACCAAAATATATAGTTACATAAGACCAGATGCGATGAAACCACATCAACATCGACAACCAAAATATATAGTTACATAAGCCTAGATGGTAATCCGGACATTACCGTATGGTAATCCGAACATTACCGTTAGGTAACCGAATGATAGGATAACACACAGGAATACAACACTGACAGGGTACAATGGGCTAGGGTATAAGCCTATGACTATCTCCAGTAACCACCATCGGGGATAATAATAGTACGCCAGGCTGCAACACTCCAAGCACACGTTAAGGTACCTGTGCATATACATATATCATATAACTGAAGCAACATAAATCGTGTAAGTATGAAATCTAGCATAAACAATAATTATGTCAACAGCATAACAGTATAGAGATTGCACATCACCGGTGCCAATACAAAATACATAGTTATCGGAATCTATCAAACATAAACAGAAACAAAATGCTAACACAATAATCATGTCAATAGAATAATAGTATAGAGGTAGAACATCACTGGTGCCAATACAAAATAATGACAGGACAAATAATCCAATACAAAATACATAGTTATCGGAATCCATCAAACATAAGCAGAAGCAAAATGCTAACACGGGGGTTGTTACACATACAAATAAATGATTTTAAAATAAAATAAAATAAATGCTATAACTAAAGTACTAAGAATAATTAAATATACATTAAATATATAATTAGCAATGGCATGTGAAAGGGTTATTAAAACCTATAGAATACTCCAATACAGAAATATAATAATAATAATAAAATAAAATAAAACAAAATTCTTTTAGAAAGGAAGGCTTAAATCAATCAACTACCTAGGTAAGCAAAATATTTATTAGTGGTAGTTTGAAATTTAATTAACATATTAATTTTTAAAATTTTTTTATTATTATGACTATATTAAAATTCACATAGATATTTGACTAAATTTTAATAATAAGTTATAAGGTATCATTGTTATAAGTACACTTTGTATGGATCTCCTAAAAATAGATCATAACCTGGTATAGCCATCTCTACAATTCTCTTCGGGAACCCTCTATACTTCCCATCCCTCTCATCGACATTTGCACTAGTCCTCTGCACTTATCCCTTGAACGGATGATTGCTCTGCTGTAGGTCGTTCCGCACTTGCCCCAATGACTACCTAACTATCCCTGTCGTTAATACTACTACTCGGCTGCCCCTCAAACTTATTGTAACGTGGCATTATTGTACATATCCCCAAAAAGATACTACGATTTTAAAGATTATACCCCTATATATATATATATAACCTTGTATAGGCATCTCTTCTATTAATTGTATAGCTCCCATCTATCTTTATTGGAATTTGATTGTTTTGAAGAGATGAAGAGAAATATGCAACCTTGTATATGCATCTTTTCTGTTATTAAAAAAATATAGCTCCTATCTATTCTTAAAGAGGACATTGAATTCTGATTGCTTTGAAGAGAAGAAGAGAAAAGGTTAAATATATACAATTAGTTTAGATTTGATAGGGATTGGAACTGAATGGTTTTGTCTGAAGAGTTCCAGTAACATTATTATTTTGATTGCTTTGAAGAGATGAAGAGAAAAGGTTAAATATATGCAATTAGCTTAGATCTGACAGGTATTGTAACTAAATGCTTTTGTCTGAAGAGTTCTAGTTAAACATTATTATTTTGATTTTTTAAGTATGGTTTCAATGATGTGATTGGATATTTTTATATGTAGTATCCCATTAGATTTAGTTTTAGATCTTTGAGAAATATCTGATTTGTATAATTCCATCAATTTTCTTGGATCTAAGTTTAATGATTTTATTTTGCTAGCTTCATTGAATCTTTTGCTTTTATGTCAAATCTACAATTCTTTTTTTATTCATTACTAATTTTTCTTGTATTTTATTCTTCCTTTTACATTGCTGCACATATTAATAGATTATGCTTTCCTATTTTCACATACTAATATTAAATCATTGCTATTAGAGCATTGCATTATCTCATACATATTTTTTATTTATTATGGTCTTAATTTTCTTTATTAGATATTTCAAATATCATATATATTTTTAATATTATTTCTATTATCAGATATTGATAAGGGATTAGGCCAGATTTCAAATGTTAATGTCAACATGTTTTACAGTTAAAGATTGACCCATTTCACATATTGATGCATATGTATTTTAGAGTTTGCCTAATTTCATATATTGAAGATAATATTTATATTTTGCCTTAAAAATTTACTACAATAGATGGTAATCAGTAAATAGTAATACTAATTTTTCAGATTTGAATAACTGTTCAATAGAATTTCTATAGCACCTCATAGTAGTTAGTATTTTATTTATTTTTGTTGGAGGGTTTTTAAAATTCTTTGGCTAAGAGCTAAGGACTAAGGGGTATTCATTTTGCCAAAGTCGCCTAGGGCATGATCCTGACATTATCCCTTATGATGTGAAGGCCCTGCCAAGAACCCATTGACATTTCTACCCCTTTGAAACATGACTCCAAGATTGAGACTCTTCTATTTTTCTTTCTTTTTTAGAACCACCAAAGTTCAAAACCCTATAAACTTGCACATAATTTTTTTTTACATTTCTCACATCATGAGGCCTAAGCTCTGCTGTAGAGGCAGAAAATAATACTAATAATTCAGTTATAACACACTATTCACATACTCTTGTATTCTGATTTTGTTTTCTTTACTTTATAATGAAATAATGATAATAGTGATTGAAATGTAAGATTTAATCTCAGTATTATACTAACAATCTGTATATACTGAAATTATGGAGTAGAGAGAAAAGCAACTTTCCTTTTGAGTCACATCAATGTCCTCCAACCCAAAGGATTCAAGATAATGAAGTTACTGTCAAAGAGAATGCATCAAATCATCATAATATAGTTTTTATTGCCCATCATGTTGAAGTAACAAAAATTATAGTTGGACAAAAAGAAACAGAAAAGTCATCTATCTTGGAGCAGTATATGGTACATGAGAAATTTTAGCGACAACATCACAACTTCAGTTTGTAAAATTGAGAAAACTCATAGAAATGGTATATTAGCTCTCTATCAATGAAGAATCATATGTTCAAGTTAAGTTTTCTCAAGAAATTTTACAAACTATGAAAGTTGAGGGAAGTCAAATCCAATCAATCATAGTTGGTTGTAATTAGATTAGAGTTTAAATGCCCTCATTCTGCTGTAAAAATAGATTCTATTTTGAATCCTAAAAATAATATCTTAGTATTTTAGGTACATTTTCATTTCTAGAACTGTAAGTTTCAAAATTTTGGAATCATGCTTTTGACAAATTGACACATAAACCCAACAATGCACCCAGTTTTGGCACCACCTAACTCACAGCTACCATTTGAGTTGGAAATCGATGCAAGAGATTATGCTATGGGGACTGTTCTATTGCAAGGAGCTTAGTTGGATTGCTATCATTTTGAACCTTTTCCATGGAGCAGATTTGATGTATCTTACATATAATAAAGAATTGCATGCACTAGTTCAAGCAATTTATATAGAATCACTATATGATGGGTACATAAACCTTTGTTCACATAGATCACCAAACTCTTCAATACTTCCAAACACAATCAAATATGTAGCAAGAAAGCTATTACAAATGGAAAGTTGTTAAGGAAAATTCTATTTTACTAACAATGAGGTTGATATGTTGTCTAGATCATCTTTTGATTTCAGCTTTGGGAATAATAACTTATCTTGAACTATTTGTCCATGAAGCATATGACAAGGAGTATACACAAGTTGAATATTTTTAAGAGATACATAAGCTCTTGCAAGGGGGAAAGCTATAAATTTTTACAAAAAAGACATCTCAAAGATGAGGTACCCTATAGTAGTTGCAGTCATAAGAAGGTATATTTCCAATTTAGGAAAAAAGCATTCAACAATCTAGAAAAGATAGACTCTACAAAACCACTTACTTTGTTGTTCCTTAATCTAATTACCAAATTTAATAACATGAAAGAAGAATGAACATAAGAATAGCAGTCATAAATACATAATACATAAACACCAAGATTTTTACATGGAAAAACCAAAAGGGGAAAAACCACGGTGAGTACATTAGCTCATAATATATTATGATAGCAATATCAGATTACATAAGGCTCGCTGCCCAAAGAAATGCTCACTCTAGGTGGACTCACTGTCCACAAAGAAAGAAAGGTAGAAGATAGAAGAAAGGATTGGCTCACTACCAAGAGTTGACTACTACAGATGCATCTACAAAATGCTGAGGTGTAGTACCAATTAGTTCAATATACAGATTCGAAAGACTTCATACTGTCTGCTTTGCTTTTTCTGTTCTTCTCTACATAAACTCTACTCTTCTGCCCTTACTATCTTTAGTCACAATTCTACTTCAGATTCCATACACATTGAATTCATACACCTACTTCCACACCCTACACATTTAACACTGAAATGCAACGAGTATATATATTCTCTACAAGATTTATCTCATAATTAGGTCAGCAAGCCAAATATGAATAGTGTATACAAATGTTATATCTTGTCAGCTTGAACTTGTGCATAATATGCAATGTGGACCCAAACAATCATTCAATAGTGTTCATATAGGTCATCACCAATCATTCAACCACTTAGATTGATTGTTCAAACAATATATCTTCTCCGCATAAGGATCTAACATGCCTGTTGGCTTGGTTCTTAAGAACATGCTTGATCAATTCATCTATCACACCATAACTCTCACTACGGACCATAAGAGACTCAAAGATTCATAGCCAACATTCATTTTGGACCTCTTAGTATACCTTCCAAATTGCAGGACAAAATATGAAACAGGAAAGGAATGTGGACCCTTTTACTCTGGTACTATGCATTGTTCATGTCTTTACCCCAAACTTAGACCAATCACAACTTAACTTCCAAAATTCATTAGGACTTGCAATCTTGAACATAGCACCTTTAAACAATTCTGAATAATCATACCTTAACCACATACCTTGACCATCAACTATAGAGGAATACCACTTGAGTCGTTGCTACTAACTCTGTGTTGTCAGTACTTAGCCCTTCTGCCTTAGTCATTTGTGTCCAGACTAGAACCTTCTATGCAAGCAGTTCCAAGTAGAGTACCCAATCATCCTTAGCTCCATCATGTTTTGTTTGCCTTTTTTCTATCAATGACAACATTCAATCATTCATCAAAGCAGTGTTTCTTTCCAACAATGAGGTCCATGTGCATGTGGAACTTGATGAAGAGACAGGCCAGTAGCAATTACTAGGTGGCTATAGTATGATACACTAGGTTGTGAGTTTGGTAATCAATAAAATGAATCCCATTTAAAACAATTTTCACTTGTTTGAGATATGTCCCTTGCACTACAACTAAACCTCTGGGAAACAACATTCTGTCATGTGTTAATGGTTTTGTTAATTTCTTCCTCTCTTCTATGCAATGTAACAAATAATAATTAACACCCTCTATGTTTCTAACCTCAGCAATGACTACAAAAATATCTCCCACATCACAATGAAATTTGTAAAAAAAATAGAATCTTTCCTGTCATGAATTGTAATATTTAAGAATGAAAATTTCTAATTTAAATTTTATCAATACATGTATATTTTAAATTAAAAAATTGAACTACAAGTTGCACAAATATATATATGACTACATTTCAAGATTGATTAGAAAAAGTATTATATATATCTATATCTCTCTCTCTCTATATATATATATACTTTTCTAATCAATCCTCAATATAGATATATATAATACTTTTTCTAATCAATCTTGAAATGTATTCATAATGAATTGAAATCAAAAGAATGTCTTCAAATCTTTTATCTTCATCTTCGTCATATGTGTCAGTAACAACTAGTGGTGCTGAATTCCATTCACTAACATATCCACATTGTTGGTTGTTACAATTCTCATAATTTTTCAAAATGCAGTCATAACAAAAACAAGAGTAATCCCTAGTGTAGAATGTCCATATGCACCTATCTATACTCATGACACAATGTAAAGATCTTATTTTCTCTACCCTCTTGCATCTATGCATTGTTCTTCTATCCACACCTATAAATTTTATATATACATCAAACATGATTTACAATTATAATTTTGTTGAAATTATAAAACTATAATCATGATGTATGAAATAAAATAAATAAATTTTTAAGTACTAAATATTAAACAAGTGAAAACTTTTTTCAAACGATATACACGTACCTGATATCTCTTAGAACACTCTATTTGGATGTGGGTTCCTCCCTCAAGATGTGATGACCTCAGATGTGAAGTGCTTCTTACAGTATTCAACAACATCATGTGCATCATTTATATGATCTCCCTCATAATTCATTTGATGTTTTCTTATAGCACATTTGATGCAAGCTCCTGCACCATCATGTTCACCCTTTCCATTCCCACTCTCAAAGAAACTCCAAACATGTGGTATATTGTCAAGTTGATGATACCTACAAAGTCCATAAAATTGCCTTCATTATTTGAATTGCGACACACACCCATCTAACCATATAATTTTTTTTTCAATTTTGACACCCCTTGTTGTGAAATCTTCAAAAAACTTCTTAAATAAATGTTGTAGAAAATGTGTCATGCTCTTTATCATCACTAATATAAAAGTGATATTCTTTTTTAATGACTCATTCTAGATATGTACTCTCAACACCATCCAAATCCAATTGTGTATGTAGATAACACACAAGCACCATAATAGTGACCTTCTCCAAATAATAATACTATGATTGAATCTCCTTTTAATGGGTAAAAGAGTAATTTTCTGCAAAGTCCACTACTAATAAAACTATTCAAAGTAGGAAAGTATCTCTTAACAACTAAAATTGGTTCACTTGCCACTTAGAAAAATATGCATGACGTATGTATGGTTGTATCAATTTATGGAAATTTTCCATAAATGTTCCAATAGGTAGTTCCGCTTCTACGTAATCTAACCTTGTCAATTCTTTCATAAATTTTGTTTTAGACTTTATTTACTTGTAACTCTTGCAATTTATCATCTTCATCATGTTAGTATATTTATTTCTCAAAGGAATTTTAGCCAAATCTCCATATATTTTACAAAGTCCTTTTATGTATTTCATTGGACCATCTACATCATCATCAGATTTATCACATAAGATGGATGCTATGAACTCACTTACCCATTTAGGAGGTGTGTTTTGAACACCATCACTTTGTTCTCTGATCTTTCAAAACACTTGATAGTAAAGATCAAATTCAATATGATAATGACAACAACAAGTATTAAATACTTTGTTTGCCTTCACATAATGTCGCCTTAACATTTCAAACATTGTTTGCCCAATCTTTATATGAGGATTTGCATCACAAAACATCACATACATCTCATGTTGTGTTATGTCTAACCAATGTTTTGTATGTAGTTCATAACTTTTTGGCTTGATCCAGTGTTTGAGAACATCTCTACTATTTTATTAAGGTTGGGTATGTTCGTGCCAGAAACCTAAGATCAACTTCCTAACACCATCTTCAATCTTGTCAAAATGAGCAGCCCTACACATAATTGCCCAATTGCCTTCTACAGTACTATCATTCAAAACCTTTCTCCTTTTCACATATCTTTTTAATGTCTTTCTACTTAAGCCAATTTCACTTGAAAGTGAAGAGATCTGACATTTTCTTGGAATTTGTGCACTTACAATAGATGTCAACATCACTCTTCTAGAAATGCTCTTACCAATTCATCAAGACTTTTTGCCAATGAAAGTCAAACCTTTCATAACATTTTGAACAATGTCTTTTTCTCTCTGTCCTCTCCTCTTTTTTGTGAAATCTACACCCAACAATTTTAATGCCTCTTTCATCTCATCACGAAGAAGCATACTTGATAATAGTTGGACTTGACCAAGTGTGTCACAATGATTGAAATGATTATAAATTATTTCCTTTGAATTTTTACTCAACGACCACTTAGTAACAAAAGCAGATTGTCCAACATAAAATTTCAATTTCTCTACATCTATTTCAAGTAAATGGTCTATATTTCTATACAAAATTTTTCTCTTAACCTCATTAATTAGATTCATATACATATCTATAGAAGTAAGTGATCCATACCCCTCTCCAACATCAAATTTTGTTTGAGGCTCATGTTACTAAGAAGCATACTTGACAATAGTTGGGCTTGACCAAGTGTGTCACAATGATTGAAATGATTATAAAGTATTTCCTTTGATTTTTTACTCAACAACCTCTTAGTAACATGAGCAAGTTGTCCAACATAAAATTTCTATTTGTCTACATCCATTTCAAGTAAATGATCTATATTTCTATAGAAAATTTTTCTCTTAACCTCATTAATTAGATTCATATACATATCTATAGAAGTGATCCATACCCCTCTCCAACATTAAATTTTGTTTGGGCCTCCTCCCTAATGTCAACTGTGTGTGGTTGGGTCTCCTCCATGACATCAATAGTGTGTGGTCGGGCCTCCTCCCTAACATCAACTATGTGTGGTTAGGCCTCTTTTATTACAATATCTAAATTAGATTTGACTGATACTCCAGTTCGCGTATGTTGAGCCCCTACACATATCATATAAAAGAAAGAAGATTTTAGAATTTATTTAAGGGACATGGATATATAAACTCATTTTCAATAAACTAGACATGTAAGTTTTAAAATAACAAATTTTAGTATTATATAAATTAGAATATTAAACATAAGCTAAATGTACATAGCATTGTTTTAGCATGTAGAGCTCAAATTACTATAAAATTGAACACATGTGTACATAGAATTCTAAAATAATTGCCCTCATGTTCTATCTATATATACATTCTGACAAGTGCTACATTACAATGGTAGCTCATAAATTATGTACACAAAGATAGTTTGAGGTGACTTAGGCATATATCATTTTTAATTATTTACTATAATAGGTACACTTGATTGGATCTACTTGAATTGGTGCCCATGATGTGGGAAAGAAATTTCACTTGAAACTCCATGAATATATGAAAGATGAATGTAAGATACATATGCATTCCAATAGCTAAATCTACTAAATTAAAATTAAATCTAATTTCTAGCATACCTGTGTCTTCTAGGATTAAATTATAGAACTATACATTACAAACATTTCTAAGAGAACTTCATAAATCATCATGCTTGTACACACAATTTTTAAACAATTAAAAACTTTGAGAAGATTTGTAGGAGTTTTATCACAAAATTTAAGTAACAAGACTTTCTAGCTTGATAAATAGAGTGTTAGATTTAGGGTAGACAACTGAGAGGGGGGGTGAATCAGTTGTCCAAAACTTTCTTCCAAATCAAATACTTAACTCCACACAAGCATAATAGTAAATCAATCATGAAAGCATAATGCAACAAGTTAAGAGTAGATACACATTAACACATATAACACCAAGATTTTTGATGTGGAAAACCCGGTTAAGGGAAAAACCATGGGGTGATTAACCCAAGATAATATTCTCTGTTAGAAGAATAGAAAGAACAAAATGGCACATGCCAATTAGGGCTCACTGCTCGAGCACACTGCTCACAAGAGGCTCACTGCCTACAAGAGACACATTGTCTACAAAAGAATAAGTATCACATACTTGAACTGGTAAATAGCATCTTCACCATGCTTGAGTTAGTTCCATTTAAGCCCAAACCTTCTGCTCTCCCTTTCGCTCTTCTCCTCACTACCACACAGTCATCTTCACAAGTCCACACCTAAATGACTTCGCAATCCCTTATTTATATATGACATCAACTTAGGAACAAACATCTAAGTCAAAAAACATCCACAAGAACATCTGCAAGATGTAAAATTCATCCAGTCGGCCAGTCACAGAAAGTACACCATCATCCAGAGGTTATTCTTCATTTCTGGGACCCCAATTTTAATGTGGACCACAAACACAAATTGAGCACAATCCAAGGACCTCCACAAGCTTGCCTAAATCTCCAAGAACATCCACACTTCCTCTACTTACTGAAATCCTTCTCTTCTTCATCCGGAACCTTAAGAACACAGTCTGCCATTACTGTCACAAAGGAATAGACACTTGCGGACCTTCAAATCATGAACCAATTGAGTTAACACACCACACAGACTTCCTCAACACTTCCTCAAATCCACAGAACCAGAGAATACATTTCCGGATCTCACCAGACCTCTCTGTATCACTCTATCATCACTGAACATCTACTAGGACCGGTTTCACTTGAACTACCATAACTTCTTCATATCTTCATGCGGACCTCTAAAATCTCTACTGCAACATCTTAAGACACATACCTACAAACCCTTTAATTTGTATCCTCTTATCCTCATCCTATATTGGACTTTTTACCTTATGTCATCACTGTTCTTCACTGTTCCTGATTGAGACTAATTTTCTCAATATCCTCAACACACAACTCATCCAAACCTTGTCATTAATGTAACAGGAGTATGTTGACATCAATGACAACACCGGTTAGGCCCATACTTGCAACAATCTCCCCCTTTGTCATTAATGGCAACATATGATGTGAAAAATTGTTTTGACCATCAAGACAAGAACTTTTCTTTACCCCTATCAGCAACCACCATTCAAATTTCTTCTCTCCCATTACTGCTCCCCCTTTGATCAGCAACCACTTGTTTTTCACATGTCTTCTCTCCCCCTTTGACATCAATGGCAAACGACACATACTTGTAGTTCCACTACTTCAGAACCATGCCTGCTGCTCCCCTTGAGTAGCAGCTCCCCATCATTAGTCTAGATCACAAGATGTGATTGTGATATCCACCAGACTGATGCACATCAGTGCATCTTAGTTCACCACCAGAGGGGCAATAACCCATAACTTCTCCCTGAGATACTCAAAAGAGTCCTTAGGTAGAGGATTAGTAAAGATGTTTGTAATCTGATCCTTTGAAGGCACAAACTCCAATCTGACTTCATTCTTGTTCACTTGCTCTCTCAAAAAGTGGAATTTGATGGATATATGTTTAGTCTTTGAATGCAACACTAGATTCTTGGATATGTTTATTGCACTTGAATTATCACAGAAAATTGTGATGGGCTCCTCATACTCTATTGTGATGTCTCTTATCTGTTTCATCCACAAAACATGAGTACAACTACCTACTGAAGCAATATATTCTGCTTCTGCAGTGGATAGAGATATTGCTTCTTGTTTCTTGCTTAACCAAGAAACCAATCTCTTCCCCAGAAAGAATGCTCCACCACTGGTACTCTTCCAGTCATCCACATCTCCTGCCCAATCAGCATCTATATATGCATGAAGAGAGAAATCATGATCTCTAGGATACCACAACCCATACTCAACTGTCCCCTTTAGATATCTAAAAATCCTCTCAATTGCCATAACATGAGATTCTCTAGGATCAACTTGGAATCTAGCAACAAGACCAACAGCCTGCATAATATCTGGTCTAGTGTGAGTGAGATAGAATAGTCCTCCAATCATTGACCTATATTTTATCTAATCAACTAATGTAGAGTGGCACAAGGGAAGCAAATAAGGTTTAATTCTTCTCCAACTACTCACCCACTTCACTACTCCAATCCAACCAAAGTCACATTCAAGGCCATATGAAGGATTTGTGGTCTAGGCTGTTGTCCAACCCCTAAGGCTTCTTTCACACCTCAAGGTAGGTCTACAAACACTTTACCAGTTGGTTTGATCCCCAACTTCCCACAACTCTCCAACCTTGACTAGGCCTAGTGAGGCTACTAGCCCTCCTAAACTAGTTTTCTCTACACAACTTGACAAAAGCCCAAATGACTAGGCAAACAAATGATGGATTTGAATACCCTTTAAGGGACCCTAACAAACTCCCAAACCTCCAATCTCAACTCTACTCCAGCAACTCAAAACACTCACTAGGTCTCTAGGCCTAATTGATCACTTTAGGTCTAGGTTACAAAGAAAAGGGTCTAAGTTGGGGTCATAGATCAGAGACAGGAATTTGAAACACCTCCACAACCTTCAAACATCTTAGAAAAACATCAGGCATTCATCCACCTTTTAGATTTTGTCAAATACAACACTAAATTGCACATTTTTGGTCAAATACATAGAGATACTTGACCTAGGGAATCACTCCAAAAATAGAAGACTGCCTTTCCCAGCAAAAATCTTTTGGAATCATGTAATATACAACCCTAGCTTGCATTTCACTGATTTGCATGAGATTTCACTAGTTGGAATGCATTCTAGGGCCAGATTTGTATGACAAACCCTAGAAATCAGGGTTTTAGAGCAGTCGGAATACAAAATACAATATCTCCCTCCTGAAACCACTTCAAGACCTCAAACTTGTTGCATTCGAACCCTAACTCAACCTATTTTCAGAAAAAGTACATTGATCTCCTCTGCCAATCCATACAGGTCATACAACTCAAGAAATGCAGGGAAAAATAGTCAGTTTTTTATGTTTTTATGCCCAAAACTTCGTACAAAATCTACTCCTCCGTACTAGAGTCAGAAAACCACCATATGTACTGATCCAAGTTGGTATGCAACTTCAAAAAAATAGTTTCAACCCTCACAAGTGAGTTGGAACTGCCCCAAATGTGTTATGCCATCTTGACAACTATGGCATTTTGCATTAACACAAGGTTGTCATTTGGTTTAGCTTGTCCAATGGAATCAAACTACCATTATACTCCCTAAAACATGCTAAAACATCAAGACTATCAAAAAGACTCAAGAAAACATTATTAGACCTACTAGGCCTAAGTGTCACAACTAGGGTCCAAATGGACTAAGAAGGATTTGAGGCTTATAAGATTACCCCAAACCTCTTGACCATACAGAGTGGACCTTACAATCATGGCTAAAATCCTTATTACAAACATATTGAACAAAATCCACAAAATTGCTATCAAAATGCTTTTAGGTGCTCTGCACCATTAACCTTGGGAGAGTCATCATCTTTCCTCAACTTACATCTAGTTGCCATTGGAGTGTTCATGGGCTTTGAGTCTTCCATCCCAAATTTCTGCAACAATTCTCTTGCATATTTTGACTGAGAAATGAAGATTCCTTCCTTTGTTTGAGTAATTTGTAGACCCAAAAAGAAATTCATTTCTCCAAGCATGGACATCTCAAACTCAGTTTTCATTTGACTTGCAGAATTTTTACACATACTATCTCTTCCTCCAAAAATGATATCATCAACAAATACTTCAACAATTAAGATATTGTCATGATCAATTTTGAAATACAAATTACTTTCAGTAGTACCTTTGTTGAAGCCAATCTTCAAGAGATGCTTATCCAGTCTTTCATACCAGGCTCTTGGGGCTTGCTTCAGTCCATACAGTGGCTTTTTCAATTTGCAGACCATGTCACCATGATCAGACAATTGAAATCCATCCAGTTTCTCAATGTACACTTCTTCTTCCAAATTACCATTTAGGAAGGCAGATTTGACATCCATCTGATACACCTTGAAATCCTTAAAGGCAACAAATGCAAAAAATAATCTAACTACTTCAATTCTTGCCACCGGAGCAAAAATCTCTTCAAAATCAACTCCTTCAATCCAAGAGTAACCCTTACAGATGAATCTAGCTTTATTTCTGATTACTTCACCAACTTCATTCAGTTTGTTCTGGAAGACCCATTTGGTTCCAATCACATTCTTGTTTCTAGGTCTAGGAACAAGATCCCAAGTGTGATTTTTCTCAATTTGCATTAGTTCTTCCTCCATTGCTTTTGACCAATTTTCATCATTGCAAGCTTCATTCACCATCTTAGGTTCAATCTTTGAAATTAGACAATACTCATCTGAATTTTGAGCAATTATCCTCCTTGTTTGCACTCCTTTGCTTTGTCACCTATGATCTGAACTTCAGAGTGGTTTAGAGTTACATACCTTGGAACTTTGGGAGTTTCTTGCACCTCTAGCTCTAGATCAATCTCATTGAGACTTATCTCTTCTTCCTGACTTATCAGATCAACTTGACTTTGTTTCTCAAAAGAGGCTTGGATACTTTGAATTTGAACACCATTCTGATCATCTTCATCATACTCATGAATTCTTGTGGGTCTTTCAATTTCTTCATCAACCTTCACATTTACACTTTCTACAATCTTTCTCAGTCTCTTGTTATAACACCGGTAGGCTTTGCTTTGAGTAGAGTAACCCAAGAATATTCCTTCATCACTTCTAGCATCAAATTTTCCTAGATCTTCATCCCTTTTAATGTAACATCTACTACCAAAAACTCTGAAATATCTCATAGTGGGAGTAATGCCAAACCAAAGTTCATAAGGAGTCTTACCAGTATTGTTTCTAATCTGAACTTGATTGAGAGTGTAAACTGCAGTGCTGACAGCTTCTCTCCAATAGATCTGAGGAACATTTGCTTCCATCATCATGGTCCTGGATGCTTCCTGGATGGTCTGCTTCTTTCTCTCAACTACTCCATTCTGCTGTGGAGTTCTAGGGGCAGACAACTGTCTCTTTATTCCATGTTTCTCATAGAAGTCTATGAATTCACCAGATGTGAATTCCCCACCTCTATCAAACCTCAGACATTTCAATCTTAATCCGGTTTCATTCTCCACCATGGCCTTGAATATTTTAAATTTCTCAAGTGCTTATGATTTTTCTTTTAGAAAGGTTACCCACATCATCCAGAGATAGTCATCAATTAGCAACATGAAGTATCTATCACCTTGGATACTCCTAACTCTTACCAGACCACGAAGATCAGTATGAACTAAGTCCAACAGTCCGGTAGGAGACAATTCCTTACTTTTGAATGTGACTCTGCTCAGTTTGCCCAACTGACATTCTTTGCACAAGCTATTTGTAGGTTTCACTAATTTTGGAAGATCTCTTACAGCCTGAGTATTGCTTATCTTGATGATATTATCAAAATTCACATGACACATCCTTCTATGCCATAACCAACTCTGATCAATTTGAGCAAATAAGCAACTTTTACCAGTACCAACCAAGTGGAAGATATCTGAAATCTCTAATGTAACATCTTAAGACACATATCTACAAAACCTTTAGTCCACATCCTCTGATCCTCATCCTATATTGGACTTTTTACCTTATGTCATCACTGTTCTTCACTGTTCCTGATTGAGACTAATTTTCTCAATATCCTCAACACACAACTCATCCAAACCTTGTCATTAATGTAACAGGAGTATGTTGACATCAATGACAACACCGGTTAGGTCCACACTTGCAACATAGAGAACAAAGCTTTGTACTTGCATAATCTAGATATTGAACTCCTACTATTTCCATTCCTATGCAACAACACATTAATTTAAAGGGGTCCATATTGAAATATCATTCTATTTGGTCATAGGTACATAATAATGGAATACCATAAGCCTTTTAAGATCCAGATGATACTCACCAAAACTATAAGAAATAAATTAGATAATGGACCCCAATCATCTTCTTACATTAAGACACTATGATCATGTTGACTAGGGGTTCATTTTGTGTAACACAATTGTTAGATGTGCATCAATCAAGTACATGGTAACTATGTCAGATACTAGACAATGAATATTAGATCAGATAGTGACCACAAAATTTTAGATTTATGCTTTGAAGTGTGCAAATGACCTAGGAAAATTTGGAAGCACTATTTGTTGACCTTAAATCTAGACCATTGCTTAAATGGACCGTTGATCATTCCAATGATCTCACAAGATCAATATAAGGTTAAGAAAGCACACTGGAAACATGTGTTAAAACACAAGGGGACATTATTTCTTGAACAATTCCACTTAGTCATAAACATGTATATATAGATCTATAACAACAACAAAAACAAATATGATGCTAGTATCCCATTGAGATATCAACAAAATTAGTAGATGGAGGAAGGGTTGCACCCTTAAGGCATGACAACAAAATTTTGATAGATTAGTGTCCAGCAATATCATGTGGAGGCCCTACTAACAACTAGTCATATGGATGAGGATGACAAATTCTAGTTAGGTCATATTAGGCACCCTCATGGTGGTTCTATAACATCCCACTACTTAACCCCTGAAGGGTAAGAGCCAAAAGTGCACAAGAATATATTTTTTTAACATAAGTATATAACATACACCAATTCAGTAGATCGATAGCATTCATGGCCAAGTATGGCCAAATGCACAACCCACAGGAGAGGACTAAATCATTCTTCAGAGAAACATTAATACAACTAAGTTCATTTTAAACACCAACTCAAATGTTCCTATAACCCATTCCAGATCAAAAACATAAATCCAAAAGCATCATAGTACAAGTGGATTCGATACCCACACTAGAATCCATTAACCAAATAAGGAACATCTCATTTCTTCTCATTAAATTCAATAATTACATCTTCTCTCTTAAGAGACTACAATTACATAAAAGAATATACAAATACAATGGCATAGCCATGAATATGATATACAAGTACAATAACATAGTCTTGAATATGATACAAGGACTTGTTGGTGATTGGTATGATGCAATCATAACAATAAGTTAAAATTCACATAAAATGAACTGAAACTATACTTGAAAGATAAGAACGAATCATTTAAGATTCAACTAATCCCAAGTCTACAATGGTTCGGTTGGTCAAGTTCAGTTGGTCAATGTGAAGCTGTAATGTTCAAGGGGCCTTACGTAGTTTAAAGTTTCTTTGTGGTTTTCTGGACTAAGTCTATGCAAAAGGTCATAGATATCAACAAGTATTTTGTTCATTTGCATACAAGTGTTACTGTGCTGCAAATTCTAAATGGTTTTCTTGAATTATTGCAGCCTTCTCCTTATACATTTATGAAAACTATCTACTTTTAACTCTGTTATGCGTGCTTCTTCAAATTTGAGACAACTTTCTTTAGATTTCTACGTTTTAGCTAAATATTTCAGATGGGTTGGGAAAAGTTAGAAAGATTTAATCTACACCTTATTTACTCTACCGAAGGATCTAATTGTTCTGTTATGCACTATGTGAATCCTACAGTAATTTGATCAAATCCACAGTAAAAACCTTAAATGCAAGTTCTGAGCATTTTCACAAACATACATTTAAAATTGCAAGCTCTCAAAGATAATATTTCAAAACACAAAGAAGAGCAGGAGAACACTCAAGAAATAGATGTAGAACTCCAGATTCTATTGTATTAGAAATAAACAGTCATACATGATTTACAATGTAGGAATGACTCTTAGTTTAATTGATCAAACTACAAAGAACTTACAAGCTTTACAGATACAGTAAGGAAGCCAGACATTCCACGCACACCTTACTGCAGACAAACAGGTGACCTCCTTCTTCTACTTCTAAACTAAACTAAGCTAACTGGCTGTGTGTTTCTAAAAATCCCTGTTGTCCCGTATTACAGTGCAGAGAGGCACAATATAAAGACTTTCTGATTGTCCTCACTATAGCAAAAAAATAACTAAACCCCTGGTTCAAACCCCTAGTTACAACAATAAATACAGATGAACCAGTCCCTCAAAATATCTCTAAGTAGTGTCAAATCTGGGTGAAATATTGCCCCTTCTGAGAAGCTTTGGTAGCTCAGCAATAACTTCTATTTGTCTGTTGTAGTAATACCTTCAGCTACAATTTTGTCCTTCATTTGGTCGGCCTTAACTTCTTCGCACTTCATCTTTACTTCTTGCTCCTGAGATCAGATTTTCTTCTTCCATGAGGTCACTGTGTTGAATTTCCAGCTACTTCCTCAACTGCAAGCCTGTAATACAAGACAAGCAATAAGTATCACATTTATCAAATAAACAGTAGGGAACTCAAAATATTTGTTTAAATCAGGGTGACTGCAAAAAATGTGGAAATCTAGCTCAAAAACCCTCAAAAATGCGTTCAAAATGTATACAGATTGCCCAAAACCAAATGGGTCAACCATCGCTGACCAGAAAAATGCCACGGGCACCAAAAATGTGTTTTAAAATTCCCACCGCTTCATCCATTCCTACCCATCGGCATGATAATCGCCATTAGCGGGTCCAAAAAATACTTGGGCGATGTTCGTTATTTGGCCGATGGCCTTTCTCGTTATTTCCTCCTTATTTCTTTCCATCGGCGTAAGTCTGTACTATCGATGAGCCTCAAAATTCCCTCGCTGATCATTCTCTTCCATCGATGCTTCTTTGTTGCTCTCCATCGGTGTGAGGTTTGCCCATCGGTAAGCCCAAAATTTCCTTCACCGATCGTGTTGGCTATGCCGATACCCTTGTATTGGCGTGAATGTTGCTGATGTCATATTGGCCTTCGTTTCCTTCTCATCGGTGAGAGATTCACCATCGGTGAACTCTAAATCTTCCTCGCCGATCCTCATTGTTAGGCCGATGGCCCCTTGCGCTTTATTTCCTCTTCATCTGTGAGAGATTCGCCATCGGTGAACTCCATATCATTTCCACCGATGCCCCTTTGCTTTGTTCCATCGGCGAGAGATTTGCCATCAGCGAACTCTAAATCTTCTTCGCTGATCACAATACCTTGGTCGATGGCCTCTTATTTCCCTCTATCGGTGCAAGTGTTACCGATATAGCCTTATCGGCTTGCATTTTCTTCTTATCGGGGAGAGATTATACTATCGGCGGGCTCCTTATTTCCTCCGCCGATGCCTTACCTTATACCAATGCTCTTTCATTGCTCTCCATTGGCGTGAGATCACCCATCGGCAACTCACAAACTCCTCCTTCCGTTGGCATTTGCTTTGTTTCATCGGTGAGAGATTCCACTGTTGGCGAGCTCCTTATTTCCTCCGTCGATGCCTCTACCTCAGCCGATGACCTAGCTTACTTACCTTTCCTTGTATCGGCCCAACTTTGCCCATCGGCAAAGGATTTTCAACCACCGCCGATTGCATACACTACGCCGATACCCGATATCGGAGAGAGTTTCTCCGATATCCATCTTCCCATCCTTCGCATTTTGGCTAAATCCTCCCTCCCTTTCTTCCATCAACCTGACCTTGCCCATCGGCAAAGGCCCAAAAAACTTGGCCGACAACTACCACTATACCGATAGCCCTTGGCTATCGGCGAGACCATACCCTTCGGCATGATGAATTCAAACTCAGCCGATGCTCTATGTTACGCCGATCACTATTGTTTCGGCCACAGGCTTACCAAAGCCTTTAGACCCGAACCCTGAACTAATGAACCATCGAATCAAGGTTCAATGCGTAGGTTCAACGATACACAGTGACTGTTAAAAGAAAATGAAACCCACCAACTTCGAACCATTGAACCCTTCAAAAAGGTTCAAGCGGATGGTTCAATGTTGCAATATAGAATAACAGTCCGCCCCCCCTTTATATTTTTGAACATGCCGAACCTTTTGAACCTCGAACCACTGAACCATTGAACCAAGGTTCAATGCGCAGGTTCAATGCATAGGTTCAAACCTGCGAAAAAACACCTCCAATGAATAAGTAATGGCGATTAAAGTGAATCGATGTATTTTCGTCAAAACAATCAAATGTAACATACAGAGTGGAACCCAGACAAAATTGCCCATGACCTGGAACCACTAAGTATGAAATTTTTTGAAATTTAAAACGAATGCCAACAAGAAAAAAGGCAAACAACTGACTGTTTATCATGCAAAACCTGATAGTACATTTTACCTAAATGATCATAACTTGCAAAATATGATGAATTTTAAGACGGTTCAAAAAGCAACCCTTGCTCATTTTCTACAAGGAATCCAACCATATTATGCAATGGTACTGAAAATGCAATTTTCTATATTTTTAACAAGGTTTACAAATCTGACTCTCTTTTCCCTTTACCACCAGACAGAACAAACACAAGCGGAAGCAAAAGCAAAGCAACAGTAGGGGTCCTCATTTTGCCGAGGAGCAAAATGGGGCGTGTTGTGAACATCACAACAACTAGCAACCAAACAAAACAACTAAATTCAAAGTGTTCAAGAAAACTAGATGAAATGAACTCATAACCTCCAACTATCCCTCCTGTAAATTACTATTCAGCTTGAGACTTAAGGTATTCAATAAGGGTGCATGAATTTTCATTTTTAGTTTAGTTGTGTGCACGTGATTAAATATCCTCATCTTGAAGATTGGTTGAACAAACCAGTGACTGACATTAGCCTACGTAGGTGAGGATATTCCCTCATAGCTGACCAGATAGAGCCTTGCTACCAGTGAGAGTCCATAGCCCCGGCAAGGTTATCGTTACAATTCTCCTAAGTAGAGCCCCACTGCCAGCGAGCATTTATAGCCCCAGTAGAGTTACTTAGATGGCTTAATCTGGATTTTCAGTATAATCCATTTTATTTATTTTTTCTTTTGTCTTTTATTTTCTATTTTTTTGATTTTGAAAGATTTCACAAGATATAGCAATTTGTAAATTCATGATGCAAGGAGTGGACACTTGCTGAAATTAAGCTGAGAATTGTAATGGTAGCAAGGGCAACCTCTGATTTTTCACCTAATATCTACACTGGTAGGTTCAACAAACCTAAGGATTTTAGGTGTGTCATCGTGAGAAACTTGCTTCGAATTCTCAATCACATTTATTGAATACAAAACTTCAGAAGATAAATAACTCTCTACACTCATGACAGTAACAAGTTATGCGTAAATTGCAAATGATTAACTTGAATATCCTAAATTTTATACTATTTTGAATGGTTGCTAGTTTTGCTCCTTAATACTCTAAAGTAAAACAAAGATCCCTGCTGAGGAGACACAAAAATAAACCAACCAGACAAACAGGCTGTACAAAAAGCAAAAAAATAGAAAAAAAACTGTACAAACAAAAACAAAACAAACAAAAAGAAATAGAAACAAACAGAAGACAAACTATACAAACAGCCAACTAAAACAAAGAAAACAACAAAAGAAGAACTGTACATTACTTACAGCACTTTACACCAAAATGGACTGCCCATGACCTCAAGCCTGGAAGTAGTGTTTCAAATGTTGGCCATTAACTGGTAATGGCACATCTTCTCCAGTCAAGGTCTTAAGTCTGAATGTGTTATCTCCTATTATTTCTGAGACTTGTAAGGGACCCAGCCATAATTTATCGAATTTTCCATGGCTTCCTTTCTTTTCATGTGCTTTGTCCCAACACAGCACTAAGTCTGATATCCTAAATGTTTTGACTCTTGCCCTTTTATCAAACCACCTCTTAACAACCTCTTGGTGTTTGACAAACTTCTCGATGGCTTGACCTCTTTTCTCATCTAGTTGTAGCATTTGCACTATTCTGGCTTCCCTATGGTTATCAAAGCCTAGATACTCATTAGCAAACTTCCAGGTTGGTATTCTCAGATTTACTGGAAGTATGGGATCAGTCCCATAAACTAAATGATAAGGTGTGCTACCTAAGGCTGTTTTAAACTTGGTCCTATATACCCATAATGCATATCTTAACAGGGTATTCCACTCTCTAGGACTCTTTGCAATTAACTTCTTGATTATATCTAATAAAATTTTATTCATTGATTCAGCCAGTCCATTACCTTGAGGGTAATAATTTGAAAAAAACCTTAAAATGATCCCGTATTCAAATGCCCATTTAGAAAACTTTAAAGAAGAGAAAGCAGGGCCATTATCACATACCAATGAATAGGGGGTTCCAAACCTGGTGATGATGTTTTCTTCAAGAAACTTGATAACTACCTCAGTCGTGGAAAATTTGTAGCAGGTGACCTCAGTCCACCTTGTACAATAGTCTGTTACTGTCAGTATGAATTTGTGTCCTGTAAAAGATGGGGGATTTATGACTCCAATAAAATCCAAGCCCCACTGTGCAAACGGTCTGGATTCAATCATAGGTTGTAGTGGATTGGCCTGATTTCTCCCTTTGTCTACTACAATCTGACAGATGTGGCAACTTCTGATGTGACTCTTAGTGTCTTTGAACATCATGGGCCAGTAATAGCCCGCCCTCAGTATTTTGTGTGTTGTGGCTAGATGGGAACCATGGCCGGTTTCGTACTTGTCATGTAGTTCTATCAACACTTTATCAGCTTCAGCTCTGTTTATGCATCTCAGATAAATTCCATCATGGTTCTTCTTGAATAGAAGACCTCCTTGCACCATATAATTTTGTGCCTTAATCTTTAGAGCTCTCCTCTGAGAAGCTTTCATCCTATTTGGGTACTTTCCAGCTATCAAGAAGGTGTTTAAATCATCATACCAGCCTGATGCACTCTGGGAATTCAATACGTATTGCTATTTTATTAGATCAGGATCTGTATTTGCTATCATCTGCACCAACGCCTGCCCTCTGACTAGCTTCATAGGTATGATTTCTATGTCAAATTCTTGCAGCATGGTGTTCCACTTGGCTCTTTTTTCTCTAGGCTCGTTCTACATCAGCAACATCTTTACTGCTACGTCTGGCACTATGGCTTTGACCTAGCTGTGCAGAATGTAGTGTCTGAATTTTTTAACAACCTTTACTAATGTGAATGCCTGCCTCTCAGTGTCTAGATACCTCATCTGTGCATCCTTCAGAGGCGCGCTCATAAATGCTATGGGCCTCTCTTCATTGTTTTCACCTTTCTATGTCAAGGCAGCCGCGACTGAATGAGAAGATGCAAAGGAGTAGATGTAAAACGGGCTTGTGTAGTCTGGACTTGCCAATACAGGGGCATCAGAAATTACCTCCTTAATATCTTCAAACGCGGCTCTGGCCACTGGCGTCCATTCCATCTGTGCATCTTTCTTCAACATGGCATTTAACAGCTGCACGATCTCTGCAAAACCTATTATAAACTTCTGAACAAAGTTAATTTTGCTAAAAAATGATTTCAACTCTTTCCTACTGTTTGGTATTTGCAAACTTTTTATGGATTCTATTCTATCCGGATCAATTGAAATTCCACCTTCAGAAATGACATGGCCTAATAATTTACCTTCAGTTACGCCAAATATACATTTCTTAGGATTAAGGGAAATCCCATACCTTTCACATCGCTTGAGTACTTTCCTGAGATCCTCAGCGTGAGTGGATGCATCCTTGGAATACATAGTTAAATCATCCATATACACAACAATGCACTTACCTGATAATCCATGGAATGCAATGTCCATGGCCCTCTGAAAAGTGGCACCTGCATTGATCAGACCAAAAGGCATTCTTCTGTATGCATAATTTCCCCATTTACAAGTGAAAGTGGTTTTTAATCTATCTTCTCTATCAATTAAGACCTGGTTATAACCTGAAAAACCATCTAAAAAAGACATCATTCTCGCGCCATTTACTGCTTGCAGCACTTCGTCTATTGGGGGCAGAGGATAATTATCCTTTTCAGATGCCTTGTTTAAATTTCTAAAGTCTACGCATAACCTGATGTCTCCATTTTTCTTCCTTACTGGTACTAAGTTAGCTACCCAAACAGAATGTCTGACTAGAAAAATTATTCCAGCAGACAGCAATTTTTTAACTTCTTTGAAGATTAAAGGCTCTAGAATGGCATTCACAGGCCTCTGTTTCTGCCTAAATGGTTTGACTTCTTTTCTTAAAGGTATTACGTGAGTTATGATGGACTCATCAAATGTTTTCAAGTCTTCATACGTCCATGCTATGACATGTTTATATTCTTTTAGAACGTCTAAAACCTCCTTTCTAATTTTCTCAGAGCAAGCTTTCCCAATTAGTACATTTTGTGGACTTTGTTCAGTCCCTAAGTTATGTAAATCACACTTGCCCCCTTCTGTTTTGGGCAAGTCCTTCTGTCTCATTACTCCATCAAAGTCAAAGATGTGTTCTAATTCAATTACTCCTTTTGGTAAGAAGTTGCTCTTTAAGTTGATTATATCCTCTTCGTCCCATGTTACTTCAGGTCTTTCTTGTTCATCAATGATTTGAGCCTCAAATGCCTCATTACAAGTCAGAAAATCAATAATTTGTTGATCCCCTCTAAATACCTGAAAGTGTGTAACTTTGTCTGGTATACTGGGCACGTTAACTAGCTCAACAACAAATCACCTCAATCCTGACAGTGCCAATGGTTCTAATGTACTAGCAGCAACTGCTAGCACATCTGGCCTATGATTCAGCTCTCTGGGGATGTGTTCTATGTTAAAAGCATCAAACGAATCTATTAAACCCCATACTCTATGTCTGTAACTAATCATTTTCTTGTAATTGCAGGCATATAGTTTCCTCACTTGTTTGACTACTAATTTAGAGTTTGAAAATACTCTGATGGTTTTCACCCTTTTCTTGATGGCCATGACAAGTCCTAAAATTAGGGCCTCATATTCAGCAATATTGTTAGTGCAGGAAAATTGTAATCTATACGCTGCTAGATGTGATTTACCCTAAGGATCTATGAGTTCAACACCTGCACCTGCACCCTGTTTTGATTTAGACCCATCACATTTTAATGTCCACATGCCATCTTTACTTTTCTGACCTTTTATCTTAGCATGCATTGCCTCTTTCATTGCCTGTGGGGTGTTGTCCTGTTTATTCATGGGTTTTTCTATTTGGTTAACTTGCATATGTGTGTTTTTAGTTTGCAACTTAGAAAGACAACTACCCTTGTCTTTTATTTCTTCTCTTAAATCTGGAATCAAGGCATCTATATTATCCTGAACATATTTCTGTGTTGGATCAGGATTCCCATTTTCCTCTTGTAACTCTACCCTCCCTTGCATTTTTTGTATTCATATTCAATGATGTCTTTGCATATTTCACAACTTTCCTCAGAATGTTGCCTATCATGGACTCTACACCTATTTTTATACAATTTACATTGGACCAGCAGATTGTGCTTAACGCATTCTTCCACCTCTTATCTGATGGCATGACCAAATTTGTCTATTTCTTTGTTTTCTTCATCTGAGGAATTTCCATCAGACTCAATGAATAATGCTGTCCTATTGCTGACACATTTCTTTCTACTGTTTAACATCATGATCTCTTCAATTTGTACCCCATTGTTGGTAATTCTATAGACACCCGGTTCAACAGCAGCATATAATATTTCATTAGTTCGATTATACTCTGTTATCATATGTTTCATTCTGGGCTCTACCTCTATTTTGATCTGGTTTGGGATGCCTCTCCAAGGTAACCACATGTGTGAAAAGTCAGTGGCCATATATTCGTTTAATGTCTTGGACCAATCCCTACTCAGCAACATTCCATAATTTATGGGTATATCCACTACTTGAATATCAATGATTTGGCTTACCCTAGGGTCTAAAGCTAATTGCATTTGAATGTTCATGAGCTCTCCTATCACGCTAACCTCAGTCTTATCTAATTGTGTGACAACCATGGCAGATTTGGTGGGAGTCAGCCTGAGAGTTTTACATATTCCTAAGGGCATTACGTTGGCTGAAGCACCAGAATCTACCATGCAATTATGTATATTCTTCCCACACAATCTAACAGTTAACAAGAAAGGGGGAGTATCCCTCTTATCTGCATGTATTACTACATTGGTATTGGAAGGCTGCTCAACTTTCTTATTCTTCTCTTTAGGTGGTGAATCACTATTAGGAACAGTTATATCAGCAGACATCTCGTTTGTCATGGACGTATCCAAGGATTTCATAAAAGCATTTCTGATCCCTGGAGTCTTCAATAATTCATTTAGAGGTATACTGACCTTAATTTTCTTTATTTCCTCTGACAAGTAACTCATTAATCTTATTGTCTCTATTGCTTCAGTTTTACTTGTTTGATCCTTTTGTATTGCTATTCCATTATTTGTGTGCTGATTAGCTTTAAGTGTGGTAGAATTGTTGCTAACACTCTGATCTGGGGGGTGTATTGATGTTATTCAGAGGAACGGAAGTGGTAAAAGGCCCTCCTGGCCTAGGGTTGTTCCTCAAATTGTAAGTGTGGCTTTTATTTGTCTGTTGAAAGGCCTGCACCTCCTCTGTTTCATTTAATATCTTGTTTTTAGATTCAAAGGGAAACTGAAAAGCATTTAACACAAAGGTCGATTCAGGATAAAGATTCTCACAACAGTATGGTTCATCTTCCAGCAATTCATCCTCTTTCTCTTCTGTAGTTGCAAAGGTAAATGTTTCTAAGACTAATGCTGTGTCATATCCTGAGGGTACTACCTCATTACCCTTGGGAATGAGAAATTCAGAGGTAGGAGGCTGCACATCTATGTTGAAAATGCTGGCTGCTAAGTGGAATTGCGGACAGTCGTGCTCAGTATGGGCATTGGTATTGTGAAATCTGCACCAATTTTTGGGTGCTGTACTGGCCATTTGTATACTAGTCGTTTGTTTTGCATCATGATTATCTATATTCTCAAAAGGAGAAGCTAGAGTACTGTTGTTGGGCCCAGTGTTCCATGTCTTGGGTGGCCTAGGTTGATTCTGATTTCTGTTATTATTTCCCCAGGTCCTATTATCTATCACTAGCCCCCTATTTTGCATCGGTTGCCCCTGGCTGGGGCCTTGATTCTGATTATAGTTTTGGTTCTGATTGTTTTGTTGACTATAATTCTGATTTTGGCCTTGGTTGTGATTTTGATGTTGATTGTAGTTTTGGTTGCCTCTTCCATTGAGGTTCTCATTTCTTAGTTGTGTCACTTCAGTGGTTAATCTTTTCAAATGTGTAGTGATCTCTTTGATTTCTTCCCTATCCTCTTGTGCTTTTGCCATAGTTGTATCCCTAGGAGGTTGGAAGAAAGGCTGACGATTGTTTTGACTATTATTGGAAGTGCTAGCCGTGTAAGGAGTTATAGTTTGGATTGGGGTAGGACTATACACAGGTGTGTAAGAAGGGACCGGATTTAATAGTGGAGTGTGTTGCATAGAGGTTCCATTCCATGGTTGTGCCTGATTCTGCACCCCAAAACTTCCTCCATTAACAAATGGGTTATAAGTTGTATGTCTCATCTCTTGGTTTACTGAGGCTGCCTCTTTATAGGCTTTGGATATTGAATCTATGTCAGGTTTTCTTTTGACAAACATGGCAGTTAAAGGATCCAAGGCAGCATAGTACATAGCCAACAAGGGATCATCATCTATGGTATAAGGGGCTACCAGCCTAGAATAGGCATTTTGAAATCTGTCGTTGAAATTATCAATCAGCTCTCCCTCACCACGTTTTATAGCAGCTAATTTATGATACAAAGCACAAGGGTCAATGGGTCCCCTAAATCTTGATAGAAATGCTTCTTCCATAAGCGGCCAGGAAGAAATGTAACCGTTGGGCAAATTTACATACTAGCTAGAGGCTTGCTCATTAAAGGTGTAGAGAAACAATCTACACACCACATCCTCATGCTCTAACCTAGCTTTAAAACATGCTTCCTTGAATATTCTAATATGATCTTCTGGGTCCTGATGCAACTGGTATTTGGGACATATCTTTTCTGGATTTTTAGGCATCTCATGATAATCATTGAAGAGTATGGGAGAATTGACATCGAAATAAGCCATTACAGGTGTTTGAGCTTGACCTGAACTTGTAGGAATACTTGGATTGATTGGTGGATTAGGATTTACAGGAGGATTAAGACCTCTAGGAGTGCTCGAACCAAGATTTAAAGATCTGAACAGTGATCTGTCAGGACTCACAATACTACGGATGTTAAAAGGTGACCCAGGAGGTGTTCCAGATGAACTTCCAGCTTGCAATATATTTGGATTCCAAATTAAAGGGTTCCTACCTTGCCTAATATCAGGTAGTTGCACAAATATATCCCCTAAACTGGATCTAGACCTAGTCACTCTATTATTGTTATTAGCCAGTTTGAAACAAACTCTAACTCAGAAAGGCCCTCCTTCTAGTGCCAAAAAACTGTTGGTGATTGGTATGATGCAATCATAACAATAAGTTAAAATTCACATAAAATGAACTGAAACTATACTTGAAAGATAATAAGGAATCATTTAAGATTCAACTAATCCCAAGTCTACAATGGTTTGGTTGGTCAAGTTCAGTTGGTCAATGTGAAGCTGTAATGTTCAAGGGGCCTTACGTAGTTTAGAGTTTCTTTGTGGTTTTCTGGACTAAGTTTATGCAAAAGGTCATAGATATCAACAAGTATTTTGTTCATTTGCATACAAGTGTTACTGTGCTGCAAATTCTAAATGGTTTTCTTGAATTATTGCAGCCTTCTCCTTTATACATTTATGAAAATTGTCTACTTTTAACTCTGTTATGTGTGCTTCTTCAAATTTGAGACAACTTTCTTTAGATTTCTATGTTTTAGCTAAATATTTCAGATGGGTTGGGAAAAGTTAGAAAGATTTAATCTACACCTTATTTACTCTACTGAAGGATCTAATTGTTCTATTATGCACTATGTGAATCCTACAGGTATTTTGATCAAATCCATAGTAAAAACCTTAAATGCAAGTTCTGAGCATTTTCACAAACATACATTTAAAATTGCAAGCTCTCAAAGATAATATTTCAAAACACAAAGAAGAGCAGGAGAACACTCAGAAAATAGATGCAGAACTCCAGATTCTATTGTATTAGAAACAAACAGTCATACATGATTTACAATGTAGGAATGACTCTTAGTTTCATTGATCAAACTACAAAGAACTTACAAGCTTTACAGATACAGTAAGGAAGCTAGACATTCCACGCACACCTTACTGCAGACAAACAGGCGACCTCCTTCTTCTACTTCTAAACTAAACTAAGCTAACTGGCTGTGTGTTTCTAAAAATCGCTATTGTCCCATATTACAGTGCAGAGAGGCACAATATAAAGACTTTCTAATTGTCCTCACTACAGCAAAAAAACTAACTAAACCCCTGGTTACAGCAATAAATACAGATGAACCAGTCCCTCAAAATATCTCTGAGTAGTGTCAAATCTGGGTGAAATATTGCCCCTTCTGAGAAGCTTTGGTAGCTCAGCAATAACTTCTGTTTGTCTGTTGTAGTAATACCTTCAGCTGCAATTTTGTCCTTCATTTGGTTGGCCTTGACTTCTTCACACTTCATCTTTACTTCTTGCTCCTGAGATTAGATTTTCTTCTTCCATGAGGTCACTGTGTTGAATTTCCAGCTGCTTCCTCAACTGCAAGCCTGTAGACAAGACAAGCAATAAGTATCACATTTATCAAATAAATAGCAGGAAACTCAAAATATCTATTTAAATTAGGGTGACTGCAAAAAATGTGGAAATCTGGCTCAAAAACCCTCAAAAACACGTTCAAAATGTATACAGATTGCCCAAAACCAAACGGGTCAACCATCGCTAACCAGAAAAATGCCACGGGCGCCAAAAATGTGTTTTAAAATTCCCACCGCTTCATCCATTCCCACCCATCAGCGTGATAATCGCCATTGGTGGGTCCAAAAAATACTTGGGTGATGTTCGTTATTTGGCCGATGGCCTTTCTCGTTATTTCCTCCTTATTTCTTTCCATCGGCATAAGTCTGTACTATCGGTAAGCCTCAAAATTCCCTCACCGATCATTCTCTTCCATCGATGCTTCTTCGTTGCTCTCCATCGGTGTGAGGTTTACCCATCGGTAAGCCCAAAATTTCCTTCACCGATCACGTTGGCTATGCCGATACCCTTGTATTGGCGAGAGTGTTGCTGATGTCATATTGGCCTTCGTTTCCTTCTCATCGGTGAGAGATTCGCCATCAACGAACTCTAAATATTCCTCGCTGATCCTCATTGTTAGGCCGATGGCCCCTTGCACTTTATTTCCTCTTCATCGGCGAGAGATTCGCCATCGGCGAACTCCATATCATTTCCACCGATGCCCCTTTGCTTTGTTCCATCAGCGAGAGATTCACCATCGGCGAGAGATTCACCATCAGCAAACTCTAAATCTTCTTCGCCGATCACAATACCTTGGTCGATGGCCTCTTATTTCCCTCTATCGGTGCAAGTGTTATCGATATAGCCTTATCGGCTTGCATTTTCTTCTTATCGGGGAGAGATTATACTATCGGCGGGCTCCTTATTTCCTCCGCCGATGTCTTACCTTATACCAATGCTCTTTCATTGCTCTCCATCGGTGTGAGATCGCCCATCAGCAACTCACAAACTCCTCCTTCCGATGGCATTTGCTTTGTTTCATCGTCGAGAGATTCCATTGTCGGCAAGCTCCTTATTTCCTCCGCCGATGCCTCTACCTCGGCCAATGACCTAGCTTACTTACCTTTCCTTGTATCAGCCCAACTTTGCCCATCGGCAAAGGATTTTCGACCACCGCCGATTGCATACGCTATGCCGATACCCGATATCAGCGAGAGTTTCACCGATATCCATCTTCCCATCCTTTGTATTTCAGCTAAGTCCTCCCTCCCTTTCTTCCATCGGCCTGACCTTGCCCATCGGCAAAGGCCCAAAAAACTTGGCCGACAACTACCACTATACCGATAGCCCTTGGCTATCGGCGAGACCATACCCTTCGGTGCGATGAATTCAAAGTCGGCCGATGCTCTATGTTACACCAATCACTATTGTTTCAGCCATAGGCTTACCAAAGCCTTTGAACCCGAACCCTGAACTAATGAACCATCGAATCAAGGTTCAATGCACAGGTTCAACAATACACAGCGATTGTTAAAAGAAAATGAAACCCGCCAACTTCGAACCATTGAACCCTTCAAAAAGGTTCAAGTGGATGGTTCAACGTTGGAATATAGAATAACAGTCTGCCCCCCCTTTATATTTTTGAACATGCCGAAACTTTTGAACCCTGAACCACTGAACCATCGAACCAAGGTTCAATGCGCAGGTTCAACGCGTAGGTTCAAACCTGCGAGAAAACACCTCCAATGAATAATTAATGGCGATTAAAGTGAATCGATGTATTTTTGGCAAAACAATCAAATGTAACATACAGAGTGGAACCCAGACAAAATTGCCCACGACCCAGAAGAGTACCAACAAGAAAAAAGGCAAACAACTGACTGTTTATCATGCAAAACCTGATAGTACATTTTACCTAAATGATCATAACTTGCAAAATATGATGAATTTTAAGACGGTTCAAAAAGCAACCCTGGCTCATTTTCTACAAGGAATCCAACCATATTATGCAATGGTACTAAAAATTCAATTTTCTATATTTTTAACAAGGTTTACAAATCTGACTCTCTTTTCCCTTTACCACCAGACAGAACAAACACAAGCAGAAGCAAAAGCAAAGCAATAGCAGGGGTCCTCATTTTGCCGAGGAGCAAAATGGGGCATGTTGTGAACATCACAATAGGACTGAAAGAGTACAATAGCTTAATGAAGTAACAGAGAGAAATTATCTCCAATCTGGTGCTCCAATAACCTGTTCACCAGTCTGCAATGGAGGTGACAATGCCTCACAACTATGTGGACTCATATGAGACCACCCCACTGTGCTCGAAGATAGTCACAAGGCCCAGACAAAAATAACAAGGAAAGGGTATACATGATGGCCAAAACTCACCTCAATCATGGAGCAAACAAGGAAAATAATTCATACGATAAAAGTTATAACATAGAGGTACTCATCCAAGTCATAGGTTAGGTACTACTCATGACTAATAAGGTACTAGATACTAGAGTGTAATCAGATGGAGTGTCATCATGCATGCTCAAAGGGATGACACCACACGAAACCAAGTACTCCTCTCATGCAGATGAGGAGAATCAATTATGCCCGAATCAATGCCCTGCAGATGGATTACTCAATGCCCCGCAAATGGATAGGCCTTCTCGTTGCATCCTTAGCCTTTACAAGTGCTCAAGGCTATGCATGAGGATTAATTATCTTATTAATGTTTTTATCGCAATGTTTTAATTTAGTTATCATTTGTTACTATAACTCTACTACTAGTTCCCCTGGCAACCACTTGTGGGCTCTGGGCTCGTAGAGAGCTGCTCCAAATGACCACTCTGATGCATAGACCTAGTTCATCTCATTAACCAATGAGGAATCCAAAATTGAATAAAACATTAAAGTATAAATTTGAAATAGTAAAGATGAAAAATGTGATCTACAAGACCCAAACTTTCGATGACAAAGTAATTTATTGAAAACGACCCTTTGCCAGTTAGATCAGTTTTGTAATAACTCCAGTGATCCCAATTTGATCACTCTTCACACATAAATTCCCAGATCACATAAGAAAACACAGAAAATGGTATTACAAGTCTACTCACAGCTAGAATTTTGCATATTGTCTACCATATACAACATAACAAAAGAATGTTAAAAAGACTAACAACATTGGAGATCTTAATTTTCCAAATCCTACTAACCTGTTTAGGTCATCCGTATATGTTAATAAAGCTTCTTATCCCCTTCCTTCTTCTCAAGTTCATTGACTTTTCATACTAACTATAATTTGTACTATGTGCAGGAATACAAAGTTTCTCTCTAGATTGGTATCCATTATGTTTGTTCCCCACAATTGCAATGTAACTTGCCTCTTGCCACTATCTTTACTAGTACCACCAGCCAAACTCTATTACCCATCTTGAAGCATTTGGTCTTTATTGGAGCTACCATGTCTCGTTATATTTAATTGACTTCCTATTCATTGGCCTATGGTAATTTTTATTCACAATAAAATGAAGATATTTGTTTTCATCCACAATCAAAATGATACTGATTGAACATGTCAACACATTTAGACAATCGATCTTTCAAGCACAAAACCTACTTCTAGAATTGTATAGTGAAGATTTGAACTATATACAATAACTAGTAGGGTTTGACAGGGATGTATTTACTTCTCTTCTACCCGATGCTTGGTAACCTATTTAAAGATTTACATGCAGAAATAAAATCCTCAAAACAAAAAGTTACGTTGGTGTTCAGGGACTAAGATCTCTTCAATCTCTAACATTGCATCCCAATTTTCTATATAAGGCTGCACTCGTTGTATTCTCTATAAATTGAACCCTTGTGTTTACTAAAATATTATAAATCAGACAATAGATGATCTTTCTTTTAAAACAAAAAAAAATTTGAGGAAAGAGAAAATGAGAATATCTTGCATGAAATAAATTTTGGCATAATAAACTATCAATTCTAGGAAGGGGCGATGCAAGTTTCTTGCATTTGGAATAAACTTTGGCATACTTTTAAACACAACATTGGAATTTTAGTTTTTCTATGGTTAAGAAATCATAGCAACATATTTTAGTTTATAAAAAGGCATTAATGGGGTGGGTAAATTCAAGGAGATGGGGGACCAAAAAGTCACCACCATCTCCAAAATTTAAAAAAAAAAACATGAGTGCATTATAACACGCTCACGTTTCACTTTCAATAAAAGCAAAAAAAAAACCATTTCTTCTCATTCACGTCATGACTTCTCTCCTCACAGCAGCAAAGAAAACAAGCAAAAATGCAATCACATTGAAGAAGAGGCCATTGAATCAAGTGCATCTTAGAAAACAAGAAATTCACAATGCCACCTCGCCACCAAAGACATCGTCATGCAAATTTGGAGGCTCTAGCATAGGAAGAAGGTAGGGTTTGTCTGATTTTGTTAGTTTTAGAACATTTTTTTAGTTTCGCAATGTTTGATTTGTTTTTATATTGCATTTACAGTTATTAGAGAAGGAGAAAACCTAAATCCAGTTGAGGGTGAAAACAACCCCTAAAATCCTCCAAACCCTCCAAATCCTCAAAACCCACCTTTACCTCCTTTTTATGTAAGGGGTAATC
Organism: Cunninghamia lanceolata; assembly: GCA_027924645.1. NCBI lineage: Eukaryota > Viridiplantae > Streptophyta > Pinopsida > Cupressales > Cupressaceae > Cunninghamia > Cunninghamia lanceolata. The sequence continues at coordinate 28,278,272 of BSBN01000809.1, read as the reverse complement.
AAGAACACTACATAGGGATAATAGAAGAAAACAAGAAACACGTTGAAACTATTATTCAAACTCTAAACAATCCAAGCAAAACCACTGATCGTAGGAGGGCACTTGCAAAATCACTATAGAAGATTGTTTCCCACATGAATTTGGTGACAAAACAAATCACCAAATTCCAAGACTATAGGGAGAGGAGTCAGCAATATTATGTTGACAATTTGTCATATGAATAAGTTAAGAAGGAAAAAATTACAAAATCTCAATTATGTGTAGAATTTATTAATCCCAAAACTGGCCAAAGATTAGATGAAAGTTGTAAACAGTTTCCTATACATTGGTGTAGGAATGAAGACATATCCTAAAACTTTTGGGATAGATGGTACATGGTCATTGATGAGCAGCCATGCAACAATGATGAGGTGCCACAATATTTCTTGAGGAATGTAGTGCTCATAATTTTGGTTTTCTAATAGTTTGTTAGTGTTTCATTTATATTTAGACATTTTGACACACGTGGATGATGGATCATTTATTTATGCTCATTATGGATTATGGATTTATTGATGTAGTGTTATCGCAGCATAGTAGGGTGCTCATAATGAGTAATAGTAGACCATCCCTTCACCAAAAGCATCACATAAAGCATGATAACACTAATCTACAATATAATTTAACCATTAACTGATCATGTCCAAAAACATCATATACTATTCATAACATCAACAATATCATCATAATGAGCATACCTGCAACCTGCACCAAACCAAGGTGTTGTATATGAAGGTCTAAGCGTGCCTTTATACCAATGGATAATGTGGATGGGAGATAACATGAGGTTCCCTCTATCAGTCAAGTCCCTCAGTTTGTCAACAATATGTATCCTCAATCATGGGTATTGTTGTTGATCAGTTGGAGCTTGTCTTGGGAGTCTTAGGCATCCTTTGGTATGTTGATGTCGATACTTGTTGGATAAGTGGTTTGAGTCATCTATAGTAGTTCAATGGTTTTATTCTATAAAAGTTAGTAATCTATATGTAAGGTAGCTTTGATATTTGATTATTCTTGATTAAATAATTAATGTGTATTTGTAAAATATTAATTAATTGATTTAAGTAATAATAATAATAATAATGACAATTTTAATAAATAAATTGTGAGTGTCGAATATTATTCTGAGGTGAATAAAATATTTATTTTATTTCTTATCATTTATTAGATTATGGGAGTGGGATGTCGGGAAAGATCTGAGAATCTTCTATAGATGGAAAATGAATAAATTCAATTTTCTTATGGGGTTGTTGGTAACAGAATGGAGGTAGGGGGAATTTATTACTCTATCTAATTTCATGCTGAGAAGATTATTTGAAAATGGTGGGGAGGAACAGAGAAAAAGATTGGAGAGAAATTTCAGAAGAGGAAGATTTGGAAACTCTACGGGAAGAGGATTTAGGAGTTTGAAATCTCATTCCAGGTATGTTTGGAAATATAATAGAGTTGATATATTTTTTCTAGTTGAGATAATTTAAGTTGCTGTATAAACCTCTCTTTTGTTTCTTCCTTTATCATGTAGATTTATTTGTCTAGAAATCATATTGATGTGCTTAATAACCTGTAATAATTTTTTTTTCTCCCTGTCATATGGCCATTTTTAGGAGGGTTAATTAGAAGCTAATTGGTTGTCATATTTCCTTCCTGCCCTGCACCTTATGATCAAACCTCTAATTTGTCCTCCTCTGTCCCATACAATACAATGTTATTATTTTTTTAATTCCCTCTGCTATCAGTTTGATTCTTATGTCCATCTAGTCCCTCCAGTCAAACTCTTGGTTTTTTTAAAAACATATTTGTGTAACCTTATAATCAATAATGTAGGATTGATGTTTTCTTTTATGCTCCATCATCCTTCTAGAGAGCTCATCAAGTATTCTCTGCAGTCATGTTTTCCCTATAATCTTTGGTCCGTATAGTGTATGGCTTGAATTGGAATAGTGTTTTCAATACGATTCTCATTTCTAGAGTGACTCAAACAATGGCCTTTGAAAACTTAAAAAAAAAACAAAAACCCCTCCCCACTCATACCATTCTATTAGGCGATGTTTTCTTGAGTATTGACCTTCTATGTACTAGTTAGAGGAACCTACTAACGCATACCATCAATTGACTGTTGTAGCAATTTCATGCATGTAATAATTCCATCATTCTTTTTTATTGATTGGTATACCTTGATAAATACTTATACCAATTAACCCATACCTAGTGCATATAGATAGTATCTATTTACAGTGGTGTAATTTATGAAACCTGCCCAATCAATCTCTTTCAACTTGTACCCAGCCAATCATCATTGCGTTACTTTCATGCATCTATCATTTCTCTAAATTGGTCCTTGGTATCTTTACCTGAGGTGACTCATTTGAGTACCAATTCCATTCTTTTAGTTGCTTAACTTGATTTCAAGTCTGTTTCCTTACTTCTATACCTGGCAATGCACGACTCTGTGTGAGTCCTCTTGAGCCTATATGTGATTCTTATATTTGTTGCTTCTAGCCTTTCCTTGGCAACCTCCACAAGTGTGCTTGCCTTCTCCAACAACCTACTATGTATCGTTGCCTTTAGACATGTTTCCATGATGTGGACCAATTTCCCTAATAAATGTAGCATGTAGAATCTACCTTAGAAATTTCCATTGCCTTTAACCAATGAAACTATCTTTTTCATTAAACCCAAATTTCTAGTAGTTTCCTTATTCTCTTTGAAGATATTCTTGGAATTCTCTCTCTTGTCACTATAGTTGTCAGGGAGATTAGGCTCAGTTAAAAAGAAAACTCGTGAGGAAGGATTCAGTGGGAACATTTTTTTCAGCATCTTTCTTTATTCAACTATGTTATAGTATAAGAGACTGAATATTATCTCTGAGTATTCTTAAGCACTCTAGCTCATCAGGTTGTATATAAATTTCCTTAGTGAATGAGAACTATTCCCTCAAATTATTAAGGTTAGTTGCTAGTCAGTAGAATAAGTCATAGTTAATCATTTCATTGGAAGGTAATAGTGAATAGGAGTGCATAAAAGTTAACTCAGTAAGAAATAAAGTAATTCAAATCTCTAACTTGCACTTCTAGTCGATTCATGGGGTTCTTTCATAATTGTAAAAATTGAGTTATTATAGTTTTGGATGGTTCATGAAATTTTACCAGGTTTTCTATCTAGATCTAATAGGGATTGTAAGTCAAGTTAGGTTGGATTAGTACTATGAATGTTAAAACTTCATAATTTAGTCTGATGATCCTAGTTAAATCACTAAAATAATATTTATTAGAATTATACATAATGCATAGTTTAAGTAGTGTTGCGATTTAATATTATTATACTAATTTACTTATTTTTCTTAGGAAGAAAATAATTTAGATTTCTCTAGACAAATTGAATTAAGATGTTGATTTTCTATGTTGTTAATAGTCTAGTAAGTTGCAGCTAGGGTAGAAATGGCATAGTGGTTCTGAGTTGTATGCATTTAATGTCATTTTCGATTACTGTAATATATTTTATAAAGGCCTTGTTAAAATGTAATATTGGTGTCAATTGAATGTTCTTTTAATGTATTATGTCATTATCCTTGGTACTAGATCTTTTACCTCTTGTAGATATTAAAACTAATTTTAGTTTGAGTTGTAGTATTGTTAGCTCTAGAGGCATAAATAATGGGATTCAGGGTTGTCTTGTGATTGTATAGTGTCCTTGTTACAGCTGTGAGTATGATGTTATGTGCTTCCATGGAAGAATGTGGTTTTGAACCTTGGATCTTCTATTTTGTTCCTAAGATGTTATTGGTATGCATGCGGAGTTGATGCCTTGCTTTATTAGTGTATGCTTGTCTCTGGGGGGAGAATTCTTGTCAAGTTGTAGGGTTACTAGTTGCATGTAGGAGGGTGCCTTTCATAGAGGGACCGGTGCCCAAAGTGGCTTCCTGGATAGCCCTATGGAAGTTGTAATTAAGTGAAAACATAATAATTTATCTAGGAGGGATTGGGTAATTAAATCACTTAATCAAATAATTTGAATTCCTCACCCATGCCTATAGCGCTCTCTCAGGCTAAGGATGGGATGAGAAGGCCTAGTTGGCATGATCAATCCCTTTGTCTTCATGAAAGGATAGTCGATTCCACATGTGTCACCCTATGGGGCCAGTGCCTAGAGAGAGGTTGCCAGGAGAACCATAGATGGGGGCCAACGTCTAGTGGAAGACAACCAGGATAACCCATGCTAGGACCATGCAATGACACTCTTCCTACTGCAGCGTAGTTATCCCTCTTATGTTTTACTTGTTGGTTGTGTTGCCTCTAGGAGTGATGTCAAGCCATTGTTACTATTCTTGAGTTAGTGTGTTTTTTGTGGCACATTGTATCTATACCATCTTGATCTTTGTCTTCATGGGACCTCATTGTTATCTCCTAGCTCTAGGGCTAGGCCTTAGGGTTCCACATGGTCAGGTGGATGAGCTTTAATCCATTAGTCTTTTGGCATCCAGGTTCATGTTTAGGCAGATATGACTATCCAGTTTCTAGTTTTGTATCTATAACTGAAGGCATACATTGTACCTGATGGAACCAGATTTGTGATATTCATAATGTAATTCTAATGTAATCAGATATGAAAGCCTTGCATCTATATGACTATGTATTATGATCTCCTCTTCATTAGTAAACAATATTGTAAATGAATGATGTAAGCTTTCTATAATGTAACAAAGGTTAATAATGGATTCTAAGATCATTCAAGATGGATTATGTATGTTATTGATCTATGTTTATTTTCCTTAATGTAATTGTGTTTCCCTAGAGATGTTAGTAGTTAGATAGTTAATTTGGAGTAAGTAGTTGATATTTTATCTGGTGATGATTATTATTACTTGTCAAAACAAATTCTACATTTTATTGCATGGTTTTATCTCACTATCTAGGATTGCATGATGAGGCATTATATTTGGTATCAGAGCCATGTTTAAACACTAGGTACTCTGGTTATGATTGAGCCCATTATGTGACCTAGTGGTAAAACTTTGTAGATTAAATTTTAACCTTATTGTTTCCCTCACTGTGTGTTTTGAATGGTCCTTTGGTGTTGTGCATATGTGTAGGTAGATGCCTAGAGGTAGAGGTCAAGGTCGTGGTAGAGGTAGAGGGTGTGGGAGAGGTGGTGGTGGTACACCTCCTCCTAGTTCCCCTCATGAGAGTGCTCAAGAAGGCGAGGGTCACAATATAGACAATTAGGGTCATCTAGAGGCTAGGGAGAGAGAGAGAGAGAGAGAGAGAGAGAGAGAGAGAGAGAGATCACCTAGAAAGAGAGAATTGATAGCTGAACAGGAGGCCACCTTAGCCAGTCATATGAGAGATCTTTTAATGGCACGCCCTTCCACTTTTGATGGATATGGTAGTGGGTTGGATGTAGAGACCTGGTTACTAGATTTGGGTAGGTCTTTTACCATGCATCCATATGGTAGTAACACCAAGGGTAGATGTGCTATCTTTCATCTCAAAGGTTTCACTTCTACTTAGTGGCATTTAGAGGAGTAGAAGTTGCACTTGGACATTAGTGAAAGCAAGCTAGGTGTGTGAAAATCGCTTCCTACACTAATTTATTGAGGAGAGGGCTATGCAAATTTAAATTTATCCTAACTATTACAGCAATGTCAAACCATTAACATGAGATATTGTAGCAAAACACAAGAACCAGAATGTAGATAGAAGAAGAGAGACAAAGATTTATGATGGGGAAAACCCTTATCAGGTGAAAAACCCCACACTCAAAAGCCTACACAATGTATTAACAAATTTGAAAGAATGTTTACAATACACTTGCAATGCAATCTTTAATGGTCTTCGACACTCATGTCTGGAGTCAATCCGGTAGCATAACAGTACTTATGAACTTATGATACAAACTCCATCTCCAAGCACCTGTTTAAATAGAAAATATAAGGCAATTTTGGACCTTTCTTGGAATGGGCGTCCAACATGGCATCTTGGACCAAAACCCATGCCTAGGAACACTTGGTCAACATTATAGAATGTATCTGACACTTGTCCATAGCTCACATCCCAAGAGGTTGCCTATTTCAAAAATGGGCTATGACAGATGCTCTTACGACACTTACGACCGTCATAGAATCTGTCATAGCAGTTAGAACTTACAACTATAAGAGAATCTATCATACATATGCTATAAATAGCATATTCTCTTACAACATGTCATATTCCACCTTGGGGTACCCAAATATGCCTCATTCAAAGATGCTTCATGACACATGTCATCCCCTGTCTTACAACCTTCTATTTCTGACTCTTACATGTCATAGATTCATCATAGGAATCCGTCATAACCGTTTCGGTCAAACATTTCTTACACAACATAGAAGATGTAGACACATGGAAGAATATTTGTACCACTAAGTGGGATGTCTATCTCCTCATGTGAGGAAAAAATAACAAGTTGTCATAATCCATGTAGGATTGACACATCACCGTTGCACATCCCACAACATGACAATATGGAATTTCCAAATATTTACAACATAGGCAATTAAATAATAAATACAAACATTACAAATGCAGAGAATTACCAAGGTTGAGACACCTTAATTCCCAAACTTCTCCCACTTGTCGAACACCTTGTAAGAACCAATAGAAAAATAGGATTTAACTACTATAGGCCAAGAGGCCCATAGACTCCAAACACCATCTGAACTTTTATGTGCTCAATGGTTTCGTTAATGCATCTGCAACATTCTTCAAAGTATCTACCTTCTCCAAATTTACCTTTCCATCCTCAACCATGTCTCTCATGAAGTGAAACTGAACATCAATGTGCTTGGTTCTAGCATGGAAAGTTAAATTCTTTGCAAGGCAAATTGCACTCTGACTGTCACAACTGATCGTGATCTAACCTACATCAACACCAATATCAGAACACAATCTCTTAAGCCAAATTGCTTCCTTACAAGCATGTGTTGCTGTCATGTACTTAGTTTCTATCATGGACAAAGCAACAACAGGTTGTCGCTTACTCATCCAACTAATTGCACCACCAAACAATGTAAGCACATAAGCACTGGTGGATCTCCTATTGTCAATGTCACCTGCCCAATCTGAATCCACAAATCCACAAATATCAATAGAATGCAAAGGTCCTGAAACATTACCATGATAGTAAATGGAATACTCGAATGTAACCCTAAAATATCTGAACACTCGCTTAACTACATCCCAATGAACCCGTCTAGGATTAGCCATAAATTGACTAAGGACTTCCACTACTTGGGCAATGTCTGGTCTTGTGCAGACCATAGCATACATCAAACTACCAATAGCACTAGCATAACATACTCTGCTCATGTCCTCCACCTCACTAAGAGATTTTAGAGAATCCTCAATAGATAACTTTGTCCCCAAAGAAATGGGAACACACAATGGTCTACAATCTACCATGTTGAATCTGTCCAACACGATCTTCACATACTTACTCTGGCTTAACCAAAGTTTTATGTTGGTTCTGTCTCTTCTAATTTCTATTCCTAGAATGTACTTGGCTGCCCCTAAATCTTTCATTTCAAACTATTCTAACAACTAAGATTTAAAATTAGAAATCATATTCTTACCCTTCCCAATGAGCAACATATCATCAACATATAGTGCAACAATGAGAATACGATCACCATCAAATTTAAAGTACACACAATGATCCAATTTTGATCTCATTAATCTAATTGACAACACAAAGGCATCAAACTTCAAGTACCATCTCCTAGGGGATTACTTCAAACCATACAAAGACTTCTTAAGTTTGCAAACCAAATTTTCTTTACCTTTCACCATGTAATGCTCTCACTATGACATGTAGATTTCCTCGTCCAAGTCACCATGAAGGAAAGCTGTCTTCACATCCATCTGTTCTACCTCCAAGTCATAAGCTGCTGCGAGTGACAACAAGAATCAAATGGATGTCAACTTTGCAATGGGAGAGAAGATCTCACCATAATCTATACCCTCCACTTGTGAATACCCCTTCGCAACCAATCTGGCCTTATACTTCTCAACACTACCATCTGCACCGATCTTCTTCTTGAACACCCATTTGCATACAACGTGTTTCCGTCCAGGAGGCAAAGGCATCAAGTCCCAAGTTTGATTCTTTTCCAAAGAAGCCATTTCTTCCTCCATGGCCTCCTTCCAGGAACCTACATCCTTCATATCTAAAGCCTCTGATACAGTTCTAGGTTCATCACTATTAGTAAGCAAAGCATAAGCACAACTAGAATCAAGCAATGTAAAACCAAACCTTTCAGGTTGCTTTCTTATCCATGTAGACCTCCTTAAGAGTTGAGGTTGAGGTTCAACTGCTTCATCTGAGCTTTCAGAGCTACTAGAGCTCTCCTCATCATCAGGTCCAACATTGTCTTTCTATTCAGTCTTCTCAGGGGTGAGAGGAAACTAAACAACATCCTCTTTCTTTTCTTTTTCTTTTGGCTACAAAACAGTGGAAGAAGGTGTAAGCTCTCTGAAGATGACACTTCTACTATACAACACTTTTTCAGCCATGGGATCCCATAGCTTGTATCCTTTCACACCAACACCATAGCCGATTAAGATACACTTAACAACTTTGTTCTCCAAATTTGACTGCTTCTCTGTAGGTACATGTGCATATGCCTCACAACTAAAAACATGAAGATGCCTTACTGAAGGCTTTCTACTAGACCACACCTCCATGGGTGTATTTTCAACAAGAGCTGATGTAGGAGATCTGTTTACCAGATAGCAAGTAGTGGCAACAACTTCAGCCCAAAACGTTTGTTCTAGACCAACTCCACTAAGCATACTCTTAGCCTTCTCCATCAGTGTCCTGTTCATCCTCTCTGCAACTCTATTTTGCTGTGAGGTGTATGGAGTTGTCTTGTGCCTTTCAATCCCAAGTTCCTTGTAGTACTTATCAAATTCCGTAGAACAGAACTCACCACCGTTGTCAGTTCTCAAACATTTAATCTTTTTACCAGTCTAATTTCAGCAAAGGCTTCAAACTCCTTAAACTTTCTATAGACTTTAGATTTTCTTTTGAGAAAATAAATCCATGTCCTTCTACTGTAATCATCTATAAAAGATACAAAGTATATAGATTTTGATAACGAAGGAACATTAATAGGACCAAACACATCAGAATGAATAAGGTCCAACACACTAGAAGACTTATGAGAATTTGAGTAAATCTAAACATAGTTTTGTTTTCCATAAATGTAATGTTTGTAAAAGTCAAACTCAAGATTACAATCATCTAACCCCTCAACGATGTTCTTATTTTTTAGGGTATGTAGACCCTTCTCACCAATGTGGCCAAATCTCTTATGCCATAACATTGTCTTTTCTACAAGAAGTTTAACTTAACCCCTCTACGATGTTCTTATTTTTTAGGGTATGCAGACCCTTCTCACCAATGTGGCCGAATCTCTTATGCCATAACATTGTCTTTTCTGCAGGAAGTTTAACTTCCAATGCATGGTTACAACCATCAAGACTAGAAACAATAGATTTCTTCACTACTCGTTCAGATGGTGGGGATGAAGTGACTGCTACCCTCTTCCTTGAGTCAGAAGAACTATTGCATTGTGAAATGCATGCCTCTAGCTGAAACAAAGTACCTCTCCGAGTACCCTTAGCAAGCACCATAGATCCTCTACTCATCTTGCATCCTTCTTTCGAAAAGACAACCTACACACCTACATCATTCAAACTACTTATAGAAAGTAGGTTCGATGCTAATCCTAGGCTGTGCATAACCCTAGAGATCCCCTTCACTCGACCATCAAGGAATTAGATAGAGACTCTTCCATGACCAACAATCTTCAAATGAGAGTCGTCACGCAGATACACCTTTCAACCATCAAACTCGTCATACTTAGTGAACCAGTCTTGATGCGAGGTCATGTGGAATGATGTACCAGAGTCGATTAGCCACACATCATCAGATGCATGGGTTGCCAGGGCTGCGATGAAAGCATCACCGTCATCTTGTGACTTGTTAGAATCTGAATCAGGAGCTTTCTTCTTTTTCTTCTTCTCCTCTTTGCATTCCTTTCAGAAATGCCCGGTCTTGCCATAGTTCCAACAAAGAGCCTTGGACTTTCTAGGAGATTTAGATCTGCCACGGGATTTGGATCTACCCTTCTTAGCTTTCTTGTCCTTCTTCTTCCCTTTCTCCTTGGGTCTTCCACAAACTGCAAGGGCTTCTTTGGCTGCCTCAGAAGACTTTCTCTACATCTCTTCAGATAACAGCAAAGAAACCACCTCTTCCATTTTGAATGTGGATGTGGTGCTTCCGATTGCCATGACAAGATGATCCCATGAGTCCGGTAGAGAACAAAGGAGGGTCATACACTGATCCTCCTCCTCCATCTTTACACCAATAGATGTTAATTGTGCAGCCAGCATATTAAATGCATTCATATGCTTAGCTACAGATCCTCTGTCCTCCATTCGAAGAGAATACAACTTCTTTCTCAGGAAAAGTTTATTGACTAGGGATTTGGCTTGATACACATCCCCCAACTTCTTCCAAAGGAGTTTTGCAGTAGTCTCCTCATGGACATTTAACAAACATAGAATCAACAAGACAAAGTCTTATGAGACCCTTAGCCTTTTGATCCTTTTGATCCCAATCAGCTTGTGACATTGTAGCTGGTTTAGTTCTGTTCACACTATCCCAAAGGTCTCGGTCAACTAACAAGTCTTCCATTTTGAGCTTCCATAGCTCAAAATTACTGCCTTTGAACTTCTCTACTTCAAACCTTCCTGATATGTCTGCCATCTCCTTGCTGCAATAAGATACAAAATGCTCTACACAGACTCCCACTCAACCTAAGATTAGCTCAAAAAACCCCTACCCAACAACTAGGACCAAATGTGATCAAGCTTTGATACCAACTGAAAGGAAGCAAGGTGTATAGAAAATGCTTCCTAGACTAATCTAATGAGGAGAGGGCTATGTAAATTCAACTTTATCCTAACTATTACAGCAATGTTAAACCATTAACATGAGATATTGTAGCAAAACATAAGAACCAGAATGTAGATAGAAGAAGAGAGACAAAGATTTACGGTGGGGAAAACCCTTATTGGGTGAAAAACCCCACACTCAGAAACCTACACAATGTATTAACAAATCTGAAAGAACGTTTACAATACACTTGCAATGCAAGCTTCAATAGTCTTCGACACTCATTTTTGGAGTCAATCCGACAGCATAACAGTACCTATAAACTTGTGATTCAAACTCCATCTTCAAGCACCTGTTTAAATAGAATTTACAAGGCATTTTGAGACCTTTCTTGGAATGGGCGTCCAATATGGCATCTCAGACCAAAACCCATGCCTAGGGACACTTAGTCAACATTGTAGAATATGTCTGACACTTGTCCATAGCTCCCATCCCAAAGAGGTCACTTATTTCCAAAATGGGCTATGATTGATGCTCTTACGACACTTACGACCGTCATAGAATCTATCATAGCAGTTACAACTTATAGTTGTAAGAGAATCTATCATACACATGCTAAAAATAGCATATTCTCTTACAACATGTCATATTCCACCTTGGGGCACCCAAATATGCCTCATTCAAAGATGCTTCATGACACATGTCATTACCCGTCTTACAACCTTCTATTTCTAACTCTTACATGTCATAGATTTGTCATAGGAATCCGTCATAACCATTTCAGTCAAATATTCCTTACACTACATAGAAGATGCCGACACATGGCAGAATATTCCTACCACTAAGTGGGAAGCCTATCTCCTCATGTGAGGACAAAATAACAAGTTGTCATAATCCATTTAGGATTGACACATCACTGTGCCACATCCCACAATATGACAAAGTGGAATTTCCAATTATTTACAACATAGACAATTAAATAATAAATACAACATTACAAATGTAGAGAATTACCAATGTTGAGACACCTTAATTCCTAACAGTTTATTTTGATGATATTTTGATTTTCAGTAAGACTTGGGATGAGCATTTGATGCATATCAGAAGAGTTTTAGAGAAGCTGAGGGAGGAGAAGTTGTCGATTAATCTGAAGAAATGTAGTTTTGCAAAGAAGGAGTTGGTATACCTGGGATTTGTTTTCTTAGAGGAAGGTCTTAAGATGGACCCAAAGAAGGTGAGGGCTATCATTGAATGGCCTATGTTGAGGAGTGCTTTTGACGTAAGATCTTTTCATGGTTTGGCAAGTTTTTATAGAAAGTTTATCAGGAATTTTAGTAGCATTTGTGCACCCCTAACTAAGACAATGAGAGGGGATAGAAAAGAGTTTAGATGGACTAAAGAAGCAAACAAGATCTTTGATACATTAAAGCAGAAAGTCATAGAACAACCTATTTTGGCACTTCCATATTTCAATAAGGTATTTCAGGTAGATTGTGATGCTAGTGGTAGTGGTATAGGAGCTCTTTTAAGCCAAGAAGGGAAGGCCATTGTCTATTTTAGCGAGAAGCTTAATGATGCCAAGAAAAAGTATTCTATTTATGATTAGGAATTTTATGCAATAGTTCAGGCTTTGAAGAAATGGAGACATTATTTGTTTCCAAAAGAGTTTGTTTTATATACTGATCATCATGCTTTGCAGTATCTTAATAGTTAAGGAAAGTTAAATCAAAGGCACTTAAAATGGGTTGAGTTTTTGCAGAGCTATACTTTTGTTTTGAAGCACATGAGTGGGAAGTCCAATAGAGTTGCAGATGCCTTGAGTAGAAGGAAAAATTTGTTGACAGAAATGAAGATAGAGGTTGTTGGCTTCAATGAGCTCAAAAGTTTGTATCCTGAAGATCCAGATTTTGCAAAGGTTTGGAAAGCTTGTTTGGAACCTGTTACTTTAGACATGACAAAATGGTTGGATTTCATAATCCAAGATGGCATGTTGTTTAGAGGAAGCCAATTGTGCATTCTGAGGAGTTCCATGAGAGAGAACCTAATTAAGGAGAAGCATAGTGGAGATTAGCTGGACACTTTGGTCGAGATAAGACCATTGCCATTGTCGGTGAAAACTATTATTGGCCATAGTTGCAACAGGATGTGAGGAAATTTGTGCAGAGTTGCAAAGTGTGTCAGATGGCAAAAGGAACAAGTCAGAATACAGGGTTGTATCAACCATTACCTATACTGAAGAAGCCATGGGATGCTATTAGTATGGATTTTGTTCTTGGTTTACCAAGGACACAGAGAGGACATGATTCTATTTTTATTGCGCTAGACAGGTTCTCAAAAATGGTACATTTTGTTCATTGTAAGAAGACTAATGATGTTGTTCATATTGTAAAGTTATTTTTCAGGGAAGTGGTGAGACTACATGGTCTACCAAAAATCATAGTTTCAGATGGAGATACCAAGTTTGTTGGTTATTTCTAGAGGACATTATGGAAGAAGTTGAAGAAAGATTTGAAGTTTAGTTCTACACACCATCCATAGATTGATGGACAGACGGAAGTGGTGAATAGGAATTTGGGTAACTTGCTACGATGCTTAGTAGTAGATAAGCCCAAAGGATGGGATTTGATTTTACCACAGGTAGAATTTGCTTACAACAATTATGTCAATAGGAGTACTGGTAAATCACCATTCCAGATTGTATATGGCAATAGCCCAAGAAATGCTTCTAAGTTAAGGAAACTGGACAACGGAGAAAAGACAAGTGCTGAAGCTGAAGACTTTGCAAAATATCTGAAGAATTTGTATGAAGAGGTGAGAAAGCATATTAATAAAATGAATATTTAGTACAAGGCTAAGGCAGATCAAAAGAGGAGATATAAGGAATTCCAGGTAGGAGATGAAGTCATGGTTCACTTGAGAAAAGAAGGGTTTCCAATTGGAACATACAATAAGTTAAAAATGAATAAATTTGGACCATGCAGAATCCTGAAGAAGCATGATTCAGGAAATGCATATGAGGTAGAGCTGCCGAGTGGGATCAATCTTTCCCCTCTTTTCAACATTGTTGATTTAGCATAATATCATGAAGGTGGAACAGAGGATGGACCAATAGAAGTGCAGTGGAGTATTCTGACATCTACTTCAATGGAGGAGATAGAAGAGATCTTAGATAGCCGTGTGGGAAGAAGTACTCAGAACAAGCAATATGAAGAATATCTGTTAAAATGGAAAGGAAGGCCTGTTGAAGATTCTTCTTGGTTGTCTAAGGTAGAGGTTGACCGTTTGGGTTTTCCTCACATAAACATCTGAGACGTGACAGGGTCACTTCTCAAATTACCCTGGGTGTTTGATGCAGGAGCATCTAATGGTGTAAGGGTAATCTTGCATCACCCAAAAAGAAGTTAATTCAAAATCATTGTAGTTGTTTTCATTTCTTTCCATAATTAGTGTTTCTGGTTCCATAATATCCAGAATAATAATGTAGGACTTTCAGTTTTTCTAAAACTGCTAAAAATAGTGACCTACTTGTTTTGGAAAGTGTACCTGCTATTTTTAGAAAGTTTACATTTGGGCACAAAACCTATTATTTTGTGGCATCTTGTGAGTCATTTTTTGATTCCAAGTTACATATCTTAGCATTCATTACATCCCAGATCCTTAAGTCAACCATGAAATCTTATTTTGATCTACCTTTTTTGATGAAATCTAACTTTTTCTAGATTTGCGGTCGTAAAGTGCTTTTGGCAGCACAGTACAATGCTTTTGGTAGCACAGTGGGTCACTTTTGGTTTTGCAGTCACTCACCTTCGGTAATATAGTACAACACTTTTGGTAATACAGTAAGTTGCTTTTGGTTATACAGTAAAGTGCTTTTGGTCAATTAATTTATTTTTTGCTAACTTTTGAGTTTGTGTGGAACTAATCAACTTGTTACAGCTTCTTATCACTCAAACAGAGAAAATGGGTTTCTCTAACATGTTCATGCAGGACAAGCTCTGAAGAATTGCCAAAATTATCAAATCTAGGTCTTAGGAAATATTTCTTTCACAAGGGACAATTGAACAAATCATCTTTGCAATCTTAAAAAACATATTGCTTTCTTAAGGGACAAAACATCTTTTTTGCAATATAAGTCTTAGGAACATATTGCTTTCTTAATGGACAATGGACATGAATGCCAAACACTTCAATTTCATAAGGGACAATTGACAACTACAACTGTGTGTGTGCCTAATCTAGTTGAACCTTATTTTTCTTATAATGGGACAATTAAACCTTTGTCTGACATGCTTGTTCTTACATTTCAATTATTCCTTTAGAAGGGCCTACTTTTGGATTGTGCTTCATCCAAACGGGATGACCCTAAGTGGAGTTTTCTTTTGAATTGCTATATAAGAGGGATAAGGCGAAAGCCAAGTCCTAACTAATGTCTGTCTGACCTTGTGGAGCCAAATTGAAAAGAGGTGTACTAGCACTTTGTGGAAATAATTTTCACATTGTGCAAAGTATTTGATACTCTTGGTAGGATTGGTTAAAGCTTTTAGTAGCTTGTCACATTGCTTGTAAGGCGTTGGTCCCTCAAAGTTTCTAAGAACCAATCTAGATAGTGGCTACTCAATCCACCTCTGAACATTACAGTAATCATCAGTGCAAGGGGAATCAATTTAAGCCCTCAAGATAATCAAAGTTGCCTCCCTTGAGAAGAGATAGTATCCCCTTGGTCATAAAGCTCTTGTGACCTACTTGAGCTTTCTGAGGGGAGGGTGAGATATCCCTATCTATCGTCTCTTGCAAAGATACAAATGTTTGACATTTGGTCAACAAAGAATTAAGTTGTGAGCTGAACTACCGTAATGAACCTTTGTCTCTAGGGATAAAAAGTACTTGATATTGTTTACAATTATCCAACTACCCATGGAAACATTGGGCTTTTTGTGAGCCTCAAACATACACTATATGTTATGTCAATCCTTTTTTGCCACCTTGTTTGATGTGTTTCCTCTTGCCAAATCAAATCCAATCAAAATCAAAACAAAATCTATCAAAATTTGCCTTATAAAACAACACAGACACTACTTAGTGCCTTTGGTATAACAGCATCTTGCCTCTGGTATAAAAGTAGCTCACCTTTGGTATAACAATACCTCACCTCTAGCAAAACCTACTTCAGCGCCTTTAGTATAACAGTAGGTCACTTTGGGTCTAGTAGTAGCTTGCCTTTGGTATAATAGTACCTAGCCTCTGGCATCTTAGTCCAACGCCTTTGGTAACATAGTAGATCACTTTTGGTAACACAGTCCTATGCCTTTGGTCAAACAGTACAACGCCTTTGGTCTAGAAAATTGTTCATCAAAACTACCTCAGCAAAACTTAAGCAAGCATCGCACACATATTGTCCTAGTGCATCCCATGGTAACCACTAGACTCCAGCAGACTATGAAGGCTAAACAAGTTGTCCCAAAGAAGTGCAAATCACCTCCTCATATGCCTCAACCAAGCCAATCCAACATGACTCCAAGGGGTACTCCAAAAAATTCAATGGAAAGACCAACCAACATTCAAAACAAGCCGCAAAATGACCAAACAAACAATCCTCAAGAAGGTAAGGTTCCTTTGGTAGATGTGACTTAATTCACCACTGGTAGGCCTCATGATTTTACAACACCCAGTTATACCACGGTTCAAGTCCCATCTCAAGAAGAGCAACACTTTGAAATAGGTCAATCCTCTCAAGAAGATAGATAAGACCTTGATGAAATCATGTAAGATCCTAGAGCTATAGCCACATTTGACAAAATCCTTAGTGAGAACCAAGATCATTTATTCCACTTGCTAGCTGAACAAGGAGCCAAATTACCCAAAGGTTTTGATCTATCAAATCTTAGCGAGCGAAACCAAACCCATGATGTCATAACTATGGTCCAAACCATGTCAACTGTGACCACACCCATACCCGAACAAAGCTCACAAGGGAGAACAATTGCACAATATGAGAATCTCCTTTATCGAAATCCAATGACAGAGAGACCCATATCACCTCTCCTAACTCCTATGGAAATTTACAAACACCAACAAGAGACTCTACATCGTCAAGTAGAACTAGCAAGACAGGCTACTCTAGCAAAATCAAACACACAAAACACTCCTAAATTGCCCACACCAATCGCAAGTGGAACATTGGCTACCGCATCACAAGAAGGCTTTCCACCAAATTACAATATGGGAAACACTTATGTAACCATGCAACAAGGGTCTCAAAAAACACCACCACCAACATGATCAACCCTTCGTATCCTTCAGCTCAACAATGTCATGCAACCCCAACCATCACAAAATCTCCACACCACCTATGTCCCTCCACCAC
This sequence comes from Cunninghamia lanceolata, assembly GCA_027924645.1. NCBI lineage: Eukaryota > Viridiplantae > Streptophyta > Pinopsida > Cupressales > Cupressaceae > Cunninghamia > Cunninghamia lanceolata. The sequence goes on along the minus strand of BSBN01000809.1, from coordinate 28,260,934 downwards.
AACATTCATCTACACTCAATCTTTGTCAACCCTATCCATCACAAAACACATCTACCTATGTCCCTCCACCATAGCAATCTTCCCCTCTCAACCTAATCCACACCTATCCCAATCCTCAACATTCCTGACACCAAACTTCCCAAAGCTATGTTCCACCACCACAACTAAACCCAACAAACTTTAGCTTTCCTCCACCAAATTATTTCATCACACCCCCTCCTCAACTAAACCCACAATCTTACCTAGCACCACCCCCACCTCCCCAAAATCAAAACAGCCAAATCTAACCCAATCCAAACCCAACATACAACACATATGACCTGAACCAATCATAAAACCCTCACAACATCAATGCCCATGGCTTCCACTACAATCTGCCATATGGGCAACAACAACCACCTCTTGGACAATAGGAGATGTTTCCAACCCCTATTGGAGTTAGACAGCTGAGAGGGGGGTGAATCAGTTGTCCCTCAAAAACTTTTCCACCTTTAACCTTCTTTATTTTCTTAATATCATATTAGTGATGCAAACATTAAAGCATGAATCAACAAAATAAGAGCAGAAACATAATCAACACATTTCACACCAAGATTTTGACGTGGAAAAATGGTTAAGGGAAAAACCATGATGGGTGTTAACCCACAAAATGCATACCCTGTTAAAAGTACTTAGAAAATAGAAGGCATATGCCCTCAGGTGCACTACCTAGAGCTCACTGCTCAAAAGGAGAGGCTCACTACCTACAGACTTTATTTAGAAAGAATTAACTGAGAAATAGCATCTATTTCATGCCTGATTCAGTTTCAATGAATGCTCAAGATATTTCATTTTGCCTCAAACTCTTCTTCACACTCTACACTACTCTCACTCCTTTCCTTCTCTGCTCTGCTCCTAATTCTTACTTTGGATTTTATCTATTTTTGCACAAAGATGATTTTGATACTTCTTCGACAAGTATTTATATACTTCTTCAACCTTGGAATGATCAACAAGACTAGCTAAACTTGATGTGGATCATCACACTATCAGCCAAACATAACTAAGACTTGAATCTACTTCTACAACCACTCCATGCTTCATAAAAATATATTTAAGGCATCTACATTAGGTTAGGAACATCTGGTCAGCCAAGACTAGCAAGAACATCAACCTCAAGAAGAAATCTTCAATCAACAAGCTCAAAATTCAATGCAGACTTCTAATATAGTAGCCATACAATGTAGAGACCTCCACAATCACATTGAATTTGCCAATAACATCCATTCTAAACCAATTTATTAGAAACAATTGAATCTTCCTCCAGAACCTCAAGAACACTCTCTCACATGACTGTCAAACTAGAAGGATAGCTTGCGAACCTCCAAACCGCAAACCACTGGTGTTGATGATACACATTGACTTCCCAAACATGCCTTCAGATTTGTAGATCACAATTTTATGTTACCAAAGCAATCTGGACCTCTTTCCTGTCATTCTGTCTTTCCTGAGTATTACAGGAACCGGTTCTACTCAGATGGCCATAACTCCTTCAAATCTTAATGCGGACTTCTCAAATCTTGACTGAAGCAACCTGTGATAATTCTCTACATGTCCACATGATCCACATGCATTGATTGTTATTAATTTTCTCAATATCCTCAACAATCTATTCTTCTACACAGACAGCAAAATAAGATATAGTTGACACTAATGGAAACAAGAATATGTTGACATCAATGACAACACCACTTAGGCACATATTTGCAACAATCTCCCCCTTTGTCATTGATGGCAACATGTGATGTGAAAAACTGAATCTAACCATCAAGACAAAAACTTCTCCCCCTTTCTCTTCTCACTTTTGGAACTACTTTATTTATTGCTCCTCCTCACATTAGCAAGTAGTTTTTCACATGATTCTTCTCCCCCTTTGACATCAATGGCAAAGGGCACATATTTGCTATCTTTTCTCCCTTTTGCTTCCATATTGACTACTCCCCCTTTGAGTAGTACCTCCTTAACATCAATCTAGATCACAAGATATAGATGTGAATCCCACCAGACTGATGCACCTTAATGCATCTTAGTTCTGCTCAGGAGGGGTAATAACTCCTAACTTCTCTCTAAGATACTCAAAAGTATCCTTGGGAAGAGGCTTAGTGAAGATGTTTGCAATTTGATCTTTGGAAGGCACAAACTCCAACTTGACTTCATTCTCATTTACTTTGTCTCTCAAGAAATGAAAGTTGATAGATATATGCTTTGTCTTTGAATGCAATACCGGATTCTTTGAGATTGTTATTGCACTAGAATTATCACAAAAAATTGTGACTGGCTCCTCAAACACAATTCTAATGTCCTTTAATATTTTCTTCATCCACAAAACCTGAGTGCAATTATTTGTTTCTGCTATGTACTCTGCTTCTACAATAGACAAAGATATTGCCTCTTTCTTTTTGCTTATCCAAGAGACCAATCTTCTCCCCAAGAAGAATGTACCACTAGTAGTACTTTTTCTTTCATCCACATCTCCTGCCCAATCAGCATCTGTATATACATGAAGAGTGAAGTTATTGTCCTTTGGATACCACAGTCCATAATCAATTGTCCCCTTGAGATATCTAAAAATTCTTTTGACTTCCATAACATGGGATTCTTTTGGATCAGCTTAAAATCTGGCAACAAGTCCAACTACATTCATGATATCAAGTCTAGTCTGAGTTAGATAAAGTAGTCGTCCAATCATTGATCTATATCTTTTCTAATTTTCCTTGGAAGAGTCATCATCTTTGCTTAGCTTGCATCTGGTTACCATAGGTGTACCCACTAGCTTTGAGTCTTCCATTCCAAATTTCTTTAGCAATTATTTTACATACTTGGACTGAGATATGAAGATACCTTTATCCGATTGAACAATTCACAGACCTAGGGACAAATTCATTGGTACAGGAGCACCCCTTCATCAAGTTAATTTTATAGCTAAGGGAGACTAATAGGTCAATATGTTTTATGCAATGCATTCAAATGTAATAAGGTCTGTTTGACCAATTAAGGTCAGTTGTTTCTATTTGTAAGTCCCAAGGGACACCTGTCAATCTGTAATGATAGGTTGTTAGGTTGTTAGAGTTTGTTAGTTGAAATCATCTCCCAGCCACTGGGAACCATGTCAGTACTACTGTTGGTAAGTAGTTAAATACCCTAGATGGGGTCAATTGCAGAGGGGTGAGGAGTGTAGACAGGTTGAATTGTATTGAGGAGTGCAACTATGATATCAGACATTTTGTATTCATCTCTGGAAGCATAATAAAGGGATCCTATTTGGTTTGTTATCTCTCTGGCATTCGATCCCACTGTGTAATCAATTTGCTAGTTTGTTCTCAAGATGGATTTTTAAATCCATTCCACTGGTTCATTACTCTGTAATCGGTGGAATGGATGTGTATTTTAGCTTGTGTTTTTGTTTTGTTTTCATGTTTGCATGATCAATTGGCAACATGTTTTATTGAGTCCTAACATCCGCATGTGCCAGGTTGATATATTGCTAAGACTAGTTATTTGTAGACAGAAAGGTTTAGGGAACGTGCAAGTGGCTCAATAGAATCAATCGGCAAAAGGTAGTGCGCTGAAACTTTAAGTTTCAATGTTTGAACCCCCCCAGTGGTTCAACAAAAGGCAGTGCATGGCATCAATGTGAAATCCACTGTCGGCCAAGTGTATCAGGTTCATCCTTTGATTGAACCAAATTCAAAGGTAAAAAGGTTCCTCGGTTCAAAGGAAGCAAAGCCAAAGTAATTGACATGTCTATGTTCGGCATAGAAGCCCTTTGGTTGAACCTTTGAACTGGTTCAATGTTTCAAAGGGTTCAACGGTTCAATAGCGCAGTTGGTAAGTCGGCCGAAGGAGGAAGTTGAACCGTCGGTTGAACCGGTTCAACGAAGGTTTGTAGGTTCAATAAGGTTCGAAGGTTCAGTGAGCTGATGGTTCAATGGTTCAGCAAACAACGGTTCAGGGATTCGATGGAGGCCGCAGGTTTGACAGTTCAGCATGTGTCTACCAATAGTATTAAATCAAAACAATATAAAATATTTAGTTCAGTGGTATAGCGACTCAGTCACAGTGACAGTCCGTGGGTTGTGACAGGTTCCACCAATTTCTGTCGCTACACTACATCATTTCACAATTATCTACTGTGCACTCCCTATCATATTCGTATCAGAGCTAGGCTCAGGTAGGATTGTTCATGTTTTGTCTGTGAATGTTTATGTCAGACAAAGAAAGTGAGACAAAGGTGGAGAGGATGCCTCCCAAAAGTATGTCGTAGGATGCCATCAAGAAGTTGATCGAGGAGATGCTTGAATCCAAGTTGGGAGCATTCAAGCAGACCAAAGGCAAAGATAGGGAAGATAAAAGTGACAGCGAGGAGGAAAATACAAAAATGGGTAAAACCAATAAAAAGATAGAGGAGGTACCAACAGACCAGTGGGCATTTTTAAATGCACTGAAGTCAGTCAATAGGGACACCATCGATGGGTTACCTATATATAGTGGAAGCCTGGAAGTGGAGGAGGTGATTGACTAGATTGAGGCATTGAACAATCACTTTGAATACAAAGAAGTCCCTAACGATAAGAGGGTTAAGTTGGCAAAGGCAGGGTTGTAGGGATCTGCTCTTGCATGGTGGAATTATGTACAAGGAGAGTGAGTCAAGGAGGTAGAAATATGATAACCTCCTGGGAGAGGATGAAGATCAAACTCAAAGCACAGTTCTTACCCCTAGACTATGATGTGTAGATGTATAAGAAGTTGCAAAACCTCAGACAGAAGAACCTTGATGTGAATGCATACACACAGGAGTTTCATAAACTCAGTCTCAGAGCAAAGAGACAAGAAGAAGAGTCAGAGAAGGTGGCTAGGTATTTGAATGGCCTAAGGATGAACATCCAAGATGAGATCAGGATCTTAGCACTAGAAATAGTGAATAAGTGTTTCCAAATGGCCTTAAGGGCTGAAGAAAAGATAAAGAGAAAGAGTGAGCAGAACCAAAGAGGTAGAGGTGGAAGAAATTTCAGAGGCAGAGGTAGTTTTGGAGGAAGAAGTCCTAACCAGAGGCCTAGTGGTGAGTCTAGCCAAGATGAGCATGTTGGGGACTCAAGTAGCAGAGGAGGCTACCAAGGAAGAAGGCCTAATGGAAGAGGTGGGACAAGTGGATCAGGTAGAGGATCCAAATTCTCCAATATGAGATGTTATAACTGCAATTAGATAGGGTACCTAACATACAAATGTCATGAGAAAGCCTTAACTTCTCATGGTGATGAGAAGAGAACCACTTTGACTCAAGAAGATGTAAGGAGTGTGACATCTCTAGAAGTTAATCTAGCATCAGAAATGGGAGAAAGTCTGATGCTCAAGAGGACGTTGCTTAAGGAACTAGCACAGGTTGAACCATTGCAAAGAAGGGCTTTGTTTAGGATCAACTGCAAGATCCAAGGTAAGGTTTGTAAAGTCATTATTAACTCTGGTTCTACTAATAACATTATATCTTTGGAGGTAGTGAAGAGGCTAAATTTAGTAAAGATACCCCATAATAGTGCATTTAAAGTCAATTGGTTGAATAAGGGGCAGCATGTGCTCATCAATGAACAAACATGGGTTGAATTTAGTATTAAGGGGTATAGAGACATGATTTTGTGTGACATCCTTCTAATGGATGCTTGCCATCTTTTGCTGGGCAGACCATGGAAGTTTGATAGAAAGGCTCATCATGATGGGGAAAGGAATGCTTATTCATTCCAAAGGGATGGTGTGACTTATAAGATACAGTCATTGGTAGAAGAGGATCTATCGCATGTAGGGTCTAGTGTAATGTTGGTAGGAGAAAAAGAATTCATGGATACACTGAAGGAAGGTGATGGAGTAGGTTTTGCTTTGATTGTGAAGCCCAAGATGGAAAAGAAAACAAGTGTGAGAGAAGTAGGACCTAAGGAGGTCCGAGATCTGTTTGAGAGTTATAAAGGAGTGGTTGCAAAAGATATATTGGATTCCCTACCACCAATCCAAGATATTAGCCATCAGATAGATCTCATACCAAGAATAGTACTTCTGAATAAGGAAGCATATAAAATGACCCCTCAATAGAATGAGGAGATAGCTAGGCAGGTTCAAGAACTTTTAGACAAGGGTCTAATAAGAGATTTTAAGTCTATGTGCATTCCCCACCATTTTAGCACCAAAGAAGGATGGGAAATGGAGATTGTGTACTGATTCCAGGGCAATAAATAGGATAACCATCAAATAAAGGTTTCTGATTCCTAGAATTGAAGATCTTATGGATTGTTTGGGAGGTGCTACCTATTTCTCTAAAATAGATTTGAAGAGTGGGTACCATCAGATAAAGATAAGAGAAGGGGATGAGTGGAAGACAACTTTCAAAACCAATGAAGAGCTGTATGAGTGGCTTGTGATGTTGTTTGGTCTTTCAAATGCCCCTAGTACCTTTATGAGGCTAATGAATGAGGTGTTGCAGGAATTCATCAGAAAATTTGTGGTAGTCTACCTTGATGATATTTTGGTGTTCAGTAAGAGCAATGAAGAGCACTTGAAACATCTAGAGATAGTCTTGAAGAGGCTGTAGGATCATAAATTACTGATTAATTTGGAAAAATGTGACTTCATGAAACAAGAATTGGTGTACTTAGGTTTTGTCATCTCCAAAGGTGATTTGAAAATGGACCCTTCCAAGGTCGAGGCTATTTTGAATTGGCCTACACCTAGGACAACAGGAGAAGTCAGAAGTTTCCATGGGTTGGCCACATTTTATAGAAAATTCATTAAGAATTACAGTGACATTTGTGCACCTATGTTGGAGACCATCAAGGGTGGAGGTAAGACGAAGTTTGTGTGGACAAAAGAGGCAAATAGAAGATTTGAGAATCTGAAATAGAAAGTTGCTAAATTCCCTGTTTTAGTGCTACCTAATTTCAATAAGGTTTTCACAATTGAATGTGATGTAAGTGGGTTGGCCATAGGAGCAGTGTTGAGCCAATAAGGTAGATCAGTAGCCTTTTTTAGTGAAAAGTTAAATGAAGCCAAGAGGAAATACTTCTCTTATGATTTAGAGTTATATGCTATGGTACAAGCTCTGAAAAAGTGGAGGCACTACTTGCTTCCTAAAGAATTTATTGTGTATACAGATAACCATGCTCTCAATTTTCTGAATGGACAAGAAAAGCTCAGTCATAGACACATGAAGTTGTTGGAGAGTCTTCAAGCATACATTTTCATTATCAAACATAAGAAGGGGATAACAAATAAGGTTGCTGATGCATTAAGCAGAAGGGTGTTGACTATGCAAGAAGTATAGCGACAAAGTATGGGTGTTGAGTCACTCAAAGGATTGTATGAAGAGGACCAAGATTTCAAGGAAATTTACAGGGTATGTAGTGAGTTTGCCAATACTTTCCACAGAGAATTTTCAAATTCCACATTGCAGGATGGACTTTTATTTAAAGGTAGTCAACTATGTATCCCAAAGTGTTCAATGAGGGATAACATAGTGAAGGAAAAACATAGTGGTGGTTTAGGAGGACATTTTGGGCTCAATAAGGCCTTAGATCTTGTTAGAAGATTTTACTTTTGGCCAAGGATGCAATCTGATATCAAAAAATTTATTGAGAGTTGTATGATTTGCCAGAAGGCAAAAGGAGTCTCGACCAATGCAGGATTGTATCAACCTTTAACCATACCAAATAGACCTTGGGATAGTTTGAGTATGGATTTTGTAATGGGATTGCCCAAGATGAGGACAGGCTATGACAATGTGTTTGTTGTGGTAGATAGGTTCAGCAAAATGGTGCACTTTATTCCTTTCAAGACAACCAATGATGCTAGTTACATTGTAGGTTTTTTCTTTAAAGAAATTGTTAGGATTCATGGATTACCGTTGAGTATTGTATTTGACAGGGACAACAAATTTGTGGGACATTTTTGGAGAACCTTGTGGAAAAGATTAGGCACAAATTTGTCTTTCAGTTCAGCCTATCATCCTCAGACTGATGGACAAACTGAGGTTGTGAATAGGTCATTAGGCAATCTGCTAAGATGTTTGACAAGAGAGCATGGCAGTAGTTGGGATGTGATACTCCCACAAGCCAAGTATGCCTATAATGATTCTACAAATAGGAGTACAGGTTTAAGTCCTTTTGAAGTTGTTTATGGTAGTCATCCTAGAGGAATTTTTGAATTGCGAGATGTTCAAGGATTGGACAAAAGGAGTGGACATGCTAATACATTTGTAGAAGCCATGAAAGAAATCCACCAACAAGTCTGAGATACCCTACACTAGAACAGTCAGAAGATCAAGGCTCGAGTGGATCAAAGAAGAAGAGATGTACAATACCAAGTAGGAGATATGGTCATGGTTCATCTCAATAAGAACAGACTGCCCAAAGGACAACACAACAAGTTAATGATGAAGAAAATTGGACCTTGTCAGATTCTGGAAAAATATGGTTCTAATGCTTACAAGATTAAACTCCCTGAAGATATTGCTATTTCACCTATCTTCAATGTTGCTGATCTGACATTGTATAAGAGTCCTGGTATAGGTGAAGCTATAGCAGATTCTATTCAAAACAATGCAGAGTGGGTGCAACAATTACCATCTAAGGAACCATTTACAATGGAATGCATTTTGGATAGCAGGATAGCCAAGAAGACCAGAAATCAGACATATTTTGAGCACTTGGTCAAATGGCAAGGACTTCCTGACTCAGAAGCTACATGGATACTAGAAGAAGACATCAAAAAGTAGGGTGGCGATTTGCAGCAGTTAGTCTCTATGAGGACTTGAGACAACTTTCACCCAGGGAGTATGGTGTAGGAGCACCCCTTTATCAAGTTAATTTTATAGCTAAGGGAGACTAATAAGTCGATATGTTTTATGTAATGCATTCAAATGTAATAAGGTCTGTTTGACTAATTAAGGTCAGTTGTTTCTGTTTGTAAGTCCCAAGGGACACCTGTCGATCTGTAATGACAGGTTGTTAGGTTGTTAGAGTTTGTTAGTTGAAATCATCTCCCAACCACTCGGAACTGTCTCCCAGCCACTGGGAACCATGTCAGTACTACTGTTGGTAAGTAGTTAAATACCCTAGATTGGGTCAATATCAGAGGGGTGAGGAGTGTTGACAGGTTGAATTGTATTGAGGAGTGTAACTGTGATATCAGAGATTTTGTATTCATCTCTAGAAGCATAATAAAGGGATCCTATTTGGTTTGTTATCTCTCTGGCATTCGATCCCACTGTGTAATTGATTTACTAGTTTGTTCTCAAGACAGATTTTTAAATCCATTCCATCGGTTCATTACTTCGTAATTGGTGGAATGGCTCTGTATTTTAGCTTGTGTTTTTGTTTTGTTTTCATGTTCGCAGGGTCAATCAACAACATGTTTTATTGAGTCCTAGCATCTATATGTGCTATATTGATAAATTGCTAAGATTGGTTATTTGTAGATGGAAAGGTTTGGGGAACTTGCAAGCGGCTCAATAGAATTAATTGGCGAAAGGTAGCGCACTGAAACTTTAAGTTTCAATGTTTGAACCCCCCAATGGTTCAACGAAAGGTAGTGCATGGCATCAATGTGAAATCCATTGTCGGCCAAGTGTGTCAGGTTCATCTTTTGATTGAACCGATTTCAAAGGTAAAAAGGTTCCTCGATTCAAAGGAAGCAAAGCCAAAGTAATCGGCATGTCTATGTTCGACATAGAAGCCCTTTGGTTGAACCTTTGAACTAGTTCAATGGTTCAAAGGGTTCAACGGTTCAATAGCACGATTGGTAAGTCATCCAAAGAAGTTGAACCGTCAGTTGAACTGGTTCAACGGTTCAACGAAGGTTCGAAGGTTCAATAAGGTTCGAAGGTTCAGTGAGCCGATGGTTCAATGGTTTAGCGAACAGCGGTTCAGGGATTCGATGGAGGTCATGGGTTCGATGGTTTAGCATGTGTCTGTCTATAGTATTAAATCAAAACAATATAAAATATTCAATTTAGTGGTATAGCGACTTAGTCACAGTGACAGTCTGCGGGTTGTGATAGGTTCCACCAATTTCTGCCACCGCTCTACATCATTTCACAGTTATCTATTGTGCACTCCCTATCATTCATCTCACCAAATATTGACATCTCAAACTCACTTTTCATTTGATCAGCAAATGCTTTACACATGCATTCATTTCCACCAAAAATGATATCATCAACAAAAACTTCAACAATTAGAATGTCCTCATTGTCAATTTTGAAGTAGAGATTACTGTCAGCAATACCTTTGCTATATCCTAGCTTAAGTAAATGCTTATCCAATTTGGCATACCAAGCTCTTGGAGCTTGCTTGAGTCTATACAATGCTTTTCTCAATCTACAAACCATATCTCCCTGATCAGACAACTAAAATCTTTTTGGTTGCTCAATGTAGACTTCTTCCTCCAAATCTCCATTCAGAAATGTTGATTTCACATCCATTTGATATACTCTAAAATCTTTGAAGGAAACAAATGTAAGAAATAATCTAACTGCCTCTATCTTTACCACTGAAGCAAAAGTTTCTTCAAAATCAATTCCTTCCACTTGAGAGTAGCCTTTACATACCAACCTTGCCTTATTCCTTACTACCTCACCATCTTCATTCAGTTTATTCTGGAAGACCCATTTAGTTCCAATCACATTTTTGTCCTTAGGTCTAGGAACTAGATCCCATGTGTGATTCTTTTCAATTTGTATCAATTCCTCTTCCATTGCTTTAACCCAGTTTTCATCAATGCAAGCTTCACTTACTGATTTAGGTTCAATCCTTGAAATCAAACAAATCTCTTCTTGATCTTCATACATTTTTCTTCTAGTTTGATCACCTTTACTCTTATCTCTTATGATCTGGTCTTCAAGATGATTTAACCTTACATACTTGGGAGTTTTGGAAATTGTTTGAGCTTCTGTTTCTTGAACTTGTTCCTCATCATCTGTGTTAACCTTTGGAGTCACTGGTTCAAACTGAATCTAGGTCTGAACTTGAACTTGCCTTCCTTGATTTTGACTTTCATCATCTGAATCATATCTGGAGTACCTAGAATATCCTTCCTTGCTTTCATCAACTTTAACATTCACACTTTCAACAATCTTCTTCAATCTCTTATTGAAGCACCGATAGGCCTTACTTTTAGCTGAGTATCCCAGAAATATTCCATCATCACTTCTTGACTCAAACTTACCTAAGTCCTCATCTCTTGTGATATAACATTTACTACCAAAGACTCTAAAGTATCTCATAGTAGGAGAATGACCAAACCAAAGTTCATAAGGAATCTTACTAGAATTTCCTTTGATCTGCACCTAGTTAAGAGTGTAGAGAGCAGTACTCACATCTTCTCTCTAATAAACTTAAGGATCATTTGTTTCCATCATCATGGTTCTAGTAGCTTCTTGAATGCTCCGGTTCTTTCTTTCCACAACTCCATTTTGCTGAGGAGTCCTAGGAGTAGATAACTATCTTTTTATTCCATGCTTTTCATAGAAAGCATCAAACTCACTAGAGGTAAATTCTCCACCTCTGCCAGATCTCAGACACTTTAATTTCCCACCAATCTCATTTCCAACCATCATCTTGAAGACCTTAAACTTGTCAAGGGCTTTTGATTTTTCTCTCAGAAAAGTTACCCACATCATCTAGGAGTAGTCATCAATTAGCAGCATGAAATATCTGTCTCCTTGCATGCTCCTAATTCTAGAAGGACCACAGAGATTAGTATGTACCAGTTCCAATCTTTCACTTGAACCTTGTTCCTTACTCTTAAAAGAAATTTTTTTCTGCTTTCCCAATTGACATTCTCTACATATCTTATTAGGTTTCACAAGTCTTCGAAGATCTCTTATAGCATGAGTGGAACTTATTTTGACAATGTTGTCAAAATTCACATGACACATCCTCTTATGCCATAGCCAACTTTGATCTATATGAGCAATCAAACAAATTTTACCAGAACTACTTAAGTGAAAGATGTTACCTCTGGTTTGAGTACCTGATGCAATTTTAGTTTTGGAGCTTTCCAAGATTCTACATTTTCTATCCTTGAACTGAAGATCATAACCCTTGTCAACCAACTATCCAACACTGAGAAGATTATGTTTTAGTCCTTCCACATATAGAACATCATTGGTGTTGTTCTTGCCATCAAAAGAGATGGATCCTCTACCACGGATTCTACTAGCTGAGTTGTCTCCAAATTTTACAAGGCCCCCTTCATAGTTTTCAAAGTTCACAAACTTACTCTTATCACCAGTCATGTGATGAGAGCATACACTATCAATCACCCATTCATCCTGGTGGTGGCCACCTAGGGTTAGGGTTTCGAGCTAGAACATCTGCAGGCCTTTTCATTCAAACCCTAAAAATTCGAAGTCCCAAGGTCTTGCGCTTTATCTTTTAATTTTGTGTTGACCTCCTGTAGTGGGTTCCTGGTCATTTAAGTTGTATTTTCATGCCTTAACACTTATAGGTTGACTGGCCCCTTTGCATTACATTACCGCTTTCTCCCGTTGCACTAGAAAAGAAAGAAAAAATGCTAAGTCCAAAACCCTTTAGACAGTGGTGACATCTCTTGTATGCATCATTGTATGCATATAGGTTTGTATGTTCAAATATACAAGACAGATATGCAAGGTCAATATACAATGGGAAAGATACAAGAGGTGGACATACAAAGGTTTTATCGGTGAGACTTCACTTATCGGTGGCCAAGTCCAAAGTTTCTCTGACGGGCCGATGAAGATACAAAGGATACATGCAAGGTATGAACCAAAGGGTGGGGTCCATCGATTGTATGTTTGCACATGCAATCAAACATACAAGTGAAATATGCAAAGTGGACGCGACCAAGGAGTTAACGGTATTTGTGGGATGGATGAGATCCATGACTTGTATATTGGGGTTGTATGTCCAATATACAATTAGACATACAACGAGCAGATGCAAAGAAACATATAAGGCGAGAGTAGTCAAAGTCAACGGTCTTCAAAAGCATGGTGGGCCTGCACAGTTGTATGTCCCAGATTGTATGTGTTATATACAATGCAAAATACAAAGCGCACATACAATCCTGGACGCAAAGGAAAGTTTGTTATGGTAGATTTCAGGATGGGGTCCGCGGGTTGTATATTGCATGTTGTATATGCGATATACAAGGCAAAGATGCAAATGAGGATATACAAGGCGGACCCGATTGGAAAATGTAAAATGACAAACTCAAAGATGCGGTCCACAGGTTGCATGTATATTGCATATGTATATGTGCAATATACAATGAAATGTACAAAGAGGAAGATACAAGGCCCGGACCTGATAGCGATTGCAATTTGGTTCTTAATAATTTGGGATCCGCCTTTGTATGCAAGTGATTGTATGTATATACAATCTCGTTTACAATGAGCAAATGCAAATGAACATATAAAGTGCCTTATCGGCGAGATGTGGTCAATCGGCAGACACTTCCAGGGTCAATCTAACGACTGATGGTGATGCAATTTTTTTAGTGATGGTGATCTAATGAGGCATTGAAATGTGTCTAAGTCAGTTGTATGCATATACAAAGATTTAAAGGCAAAATGGGCAAAAATGGTATAGTGTATCCTTGCACTGTGAAAAGTCAAAGAAGCAAAAAGACACCTGCATGGCACATTTTCATTGGCTGATGAATTTTCAAAGCTGGTGACTAGATTGCTCGATCAAATTGGAGCCGTAGATCTCAGTGGGAGGAAATAAATCGACGGTCCTATTTTAAATTTTCAACAGGAGCTTTTTCTGTATGTTCACTGCATCATTTCAAGCGAGAAAACACATGAACCACTACTGCATTTCAAAATCAGTTGGTTAGCCATTAATGGTAAATTCACAGAGGTATGGGTCAATTGATAGGCCAACTACCATTTTTAAGGTGAAAATCTTCAAGTGGCTACACGACTCCCAATCTCACCTGCTCCCTCCCTCTTCTTCACTCTGCTGCATTGAATGTTTTGGGTGCCATTTTGATGGTGCATTGCATCTGGCAAAATTTTGAAATAACCATGTAATTAATGCTGAGTACACGTTCTTGCTATATAGGAGAACTATGTCACTCATTTCTGGTTGTTGAAGATCTGACAAATTTTGGTGGAGTAATAAGATACAGTCTTGCTGGTGGCTCTGTTGGGTGTCTTGTGAGTTTATGAATCATATGTTGAATGTTTTATGCATAGTTTTGTTGGTTTCATGTTGTTTTTATATGAGAAATGCTTTGTTGCATGTGTTTAGTTGTTTGTCTCCAAGTTGTGGGCATCTTTTCTTTTGAATCAAAATAGCTAAGGGTTATTTGGGATTATGGAGCATGGATGTTTTGTGTTGAATGTATGATCTCTTACTTTTGTTCAAGGAACAAATTAAATGTTCCAGGTTAAACATTGGGAAGGTATGTTGCAACAAGGATATCATCAAGTATGAATGACTAAATACTCAGTCTTGGGAAGTATCCATAAGGCAGACACTAAAAAATTTCCCCTTGAAACTCAGTTATTGATTTAGGTTTATGGTAATCATTCACATGTGTATGTCTATTGACTCCGAGCCCTAAGATAGGCACCAGTCTGGTCTTGTATTGAGGTTACAACCCAAGGTCCCAGTCTTGCATCCAGATACAATATACAAATTCAAATTTCAAATATAAACTTTTAGGACATTAGAAGTAGTTTTAGGTCCAAAATCCTCTGATTCACAACTGAGCATAAGGCCCAAAGCTAGCCCCTTTGCACTTGTCTTGCAGTTTTGGTCCACATAAGAGAGGATTTATCTTCTTTGTGTCAACATCCCAACAAGTTTATAGATGCATTTCATGGATGTTGAATAGGGAATACCCCCTAGGTTTTGTAGAGCCTAAAGAAGAAGAGGAGATATTTATAGAGTCTATCTCCTATACTGTTGGCCCCTGGTCCAGAAATCCTGTTGATCAATGATGGCTACCTTGTAGGGATAATTGGGAAGCATCTAGTTTGGGAAGAAACCAATAGATTTGGTGACTTTGCTGGGGGATGCTTTGTGTGAGAACCTTGGTTTTTAAAAAAGAACTAATTCCTAGTGTAGGTAGTGACTTTGAACAAATCTCCCAACTGGTAAAGTGAAATTTGTATGGAGGGGAGAAGATCCCTATGTAATCCTTTGAATAATTACCCAGAAAAATGATGTATAGGAGAAAAGGGACTGTTCAATCCGGTCAAGAAGGTTCTCCCAGCCTTAGAAATAGTGATAATACCCAAAACAATCCTAGATCTTCAGAGCAGCAGGCACCTTATTTTTCAAACGCAGAGGCTGAGATTCAAGATGTATATGAAAGACAACAAGGTGATAGATTGAGAATGAGGTCAGAGATGTTTCAGGAATGACCTTTTTTAGATCCCCTTGACAAATTTGAAGAAAATGAGTCCCCAAGGGATAATGATGATGACCAAAATGGAAAGGGACCATCCTCTTCTATGCCTAAAGATGAAGAATTAGCTAAAGAAATCAATAACCTGAGAGCTAAATTGGAATATTTACAGGCTTTAAGGATTAGAGATGATATGAGAGAAAAGGTGCAAGCTCTGAAAATTACTTAACATGATTCAGTTCCCACCCTTCATAATGCAAATGTGCTGAGAAACCAAAAAAGAAATGAAGTTCATAATCAACAGAATGATCAGAGACAAAATATAAACAATGTTAGGGTACCATTGAATAATGTGAGAAATCATAATGCTAATAGAAATGCAAATGTTAATTAGTTTGGTAGGTAGCCTATGCAGTTGGATAGATTCAGGTAGCTAGTTTTTAATGGTATTCCTGGTTACCCTAACCCCATTGATAAACATGTAAGGTCTCAGTTACCAAAGTTTTCAAGAAACAATGTTGTGTCAAGGGATGATCATTTGAAAGTCTTTCAGAATGTTATGGACAACTTTGAGGTTGAACATGAAGATGTTTTTATGAAATTGTTTATGCAGTCCTTAGTTGATGAAGCTAGAGAGTGATATAAAAGTCTGCCTAACCAGAGTGTCTCATCATCGGATGACTTCAGAAGGATTTTTAAAGGACAATATGGTGATAAGACGGATGCAAGCTTTTTTATAAATGAATTCACTAGTATTAGTAAGGGGTCAAATGAGCAAGTTGTAGATTTTAATGCTAGGTTCACTAGAATGTTGAACAAATTACCACTCTACATGAGGCCTAATGAACCAATGTGCATGGTACTATACATAAATGCTTTTGATGCTAAAACAGCTTATGGGTTAAGGGATAAGGATTCTACTAGCCTCAGGGATTCTTTTAGAATTGCAACAAACATTGAAAATAATAGGAAAGCATCTGGTAAGATAGATAGAAGGGATGATGTAAAGATTCTGCAAAATCCAAATAATACATCTCAAAGGACTCAAGGTAATGCATCTACTTCTGAAGAGAAATTGGATAAATTGACAACTATTGTTAAGGACCTAAGTTATAGACTTGCTAAAAATGAAAAGGGGATAGGTCTTGAAAGGCAGGTTTATTAAAGACAAGAGAAGAGACCATCATTGCATGATATGCCATATAACACTAATTGGCATAATGGTAAACCCGTTCTCCCAAATAGAAACACTAATCAAAGAGCTCAAAATGTTAAAGAGACTCTTGATCCTTTGAAGAAAGTTGTTAACATTGTTGATGATACCCCATGGTGCATAATCTGACAAATGCCTCACTCACAATCACAATGTATGATTGCTCAATCTTTATATAGTAATGATGTCACCTATGATGAATGCAATGAGCCACATTATATGGAGGATGATAGTGTCAATATATTGTTTACAAATGGGGAGTGTTCTTCTTTTGATGCTAATGAAAGCACAGGTTATGTGACTTAGGTCTGCCAGCAGATTTCCTATGATGAAGATGATGAAGATAACTATGCTTATGCTCTGGACTCATGCATTTTTCTGAATAACTTGAGAAGGCCTTCTAATGAAGAGATTAGAGCTCTTACAGTTGCAATAGTGGCTTAGGTCAAGAGCAATTATAACATTAGAGGTAAAGCTCAGGTAGGTGATCAACGTCAACCAGAAGACACCTTTGTGAATCAACCAATGCATAATCATAAAGGGGCTGAATCACATAAGACTTGATGGAATAATAATAAGAAAAATTCTAAGTAAAAACCAAGTCATGATTCTCAAAGACCAGAAAATGAAGTTCCCTAGAATGAGGATCAAAATAAGAATTCTCAGGTCATGGATGACAGTTAGAAGGCCATTAAAATTAAGGCTAGATCAGCTCAGGATAAAAATAAAACCACGGTTTAGGCTACAACTGTTATACAAAATTATGCTCTCTTTGACATAACTCAGGTTTTATGCCAGATAAAGGTCTCTGTTCCATTGATGGAGATGATGAAAGTTAAAGAATTCAGGAATAAAGCATTGTCCCTAATTTCAGGAGTAGCTTGTCAGGCCGAACAGAATGATGAGACTTAGGGTAAGAAACAAGCTTTGTGTATTGATGAGGATGAGGTTCTTGAAGTCTACTTGGGGGTGACAATGACAAAATGCCCTTCATAGGTTGAACCATTTTATGTCTCCCTTGTTATCAATGGAAAAGTAATCAAGAATTGTATGCTTGATTCAGGAGCATCAACAAATATTATGCCTCTGGCTGTCATGCAACAAGCTGGACTAAAAATAGATAAGGCATGTGGAAAATGATATGCAATGGATGCTAGGGAGGTACCAGTTATAGGAATCATGAAGGATGTGGATTTTATGCTAGCAGCTTATCCAGAAAAGACTTATAGAATGAACATAACAGTAGTTGACATAAAGCCACAATATGGTATGGTGTTGTCAAGAAGATGGGCAGCATTGGTTAGAGGAAGTATGCAATTAGAATTATCATATGCCATAATTCCAATGAATGGTAGAGATGTCAAATTGGTCAGAGAAAAAAGGTCATTAGAAACAATTGAAGATCAAGATTCGGAAGAACACATTTGTTTTGTGGATACTGACTGTGAGAATTTCATAATTGTCTCAGATAATCAAGGAAATAAAGAGAGATTTTTGCATTCAAGAACTTGACCAATAGGGTCTCTAGACTACGTATTTTGATGGAGCTTGTTCAAAGGAAGGTTCTGGTGCTAGAGTTGTGTTTTTGTCTCTAGCAGGTAAGCTTCTAAAATTCTCTTTCTTGTTAAAGTTTGCCTGCACAAATAATATTTCAGAATATGAAGCTCTACTACTAGGATTAAATGTTGCCTTGAAGCATGGGATTAAGATACTAAAAGTGTTTGGAGATTCAGAATTAATTGTCTCCCAGGTGAGATAAATATGCTTCAAAAAATAAAAGGTTAAAATAGTATAAGCATGTTGTATGGGATACAATTGAATTATTTGATGTTTTTTCAATAAATTAGATAGAAAGATCAAACAATGTCATGGTAAACTTTTTAGCTAATATGGCCATAAGGCTGGATGATGTCACTCTGTTTGATGTTACAAATGTTGAAGTTAAAATTAGATCTGCAGTACTAGATAATATATGCAGTTGGCAGGTGTTTGATGATGATAGAGATTTGTTGAAGTTCCTACACTGCATAGATGAATATGAGAACCAGGAGATTGATTTTCTGAACTTTGTAGAAGTTGTGAATGGAAAAGAAACTCTTTTGGGGAAAGAAGTAATTCAACTTAAAACAAATAAAATCCCTAGAGGGCTAGTTGCTTTAGAAAGAGCATTTGACAATAGAGACTAGTTTGTTACAAAGGCATCTCCTACAAACAAGGATGACTTGGAGGAGATAAACGTGGGGACACACCATGCCCCCCAAAAGGTATATATTGGCAAACAACTCAAGCCACACATCAGGAGTATGTTGATTGCATTATTGAAAAAATATAAGCATGTCTTTGCATGGTCATATGAGGACCTAAAAGCTTATAGAGAAGACTTATTTCAGCATGAGATTCCTTTGAAGCCTGGAGCTAAGCCATTCAGACATGAACAAAGACCTATTAACACAACTTTGGCTCCAAAAATGCAAGAAGAGCTTGTAAAGCTTAGGGAGGCTAGAATAAGTGTGCCTATTAGACACTCAACTTGGGTATCCAATCTTGTCCCAGTTAGAAAGAAAAATGGTGACATAAGACTTTGTGTGGACTTCAGAAATTTGAATGTATCTTCTTTAAAGGATAATTATCCATTGCCTAACATGGAGGCTATTTTGCAGAAGGTAACTGGTTGTGAGCTTTTATCCATGATGGATGGATTTTCAGGATATAATTAGGTGAAGGTAAAAGAATATGAACAATACAAGACTGCCTTCACCACTCCATGGGGGACTTATGTATATGTAAGAATGCCATTTGGACTAACAAATGCAGGTGCTACATTTCAAAGGGCTATGGATGTTGCTTTTGCAAGATTGATTGACTTAATTTTGGCTGTATATTAGGATGATTTGACTGCTTATTCAAAAAAGGAGGAGCAACATTGCATGCATCTAGAACAAATTTTTATTAGGGCATTGGAATATGGCATTTCACTTAACCCAAAGGAATGTACTTTTGGGGTAGTGGAAGGAAAACTATTGGGACACATTGTTTCCAAGGATGGATTCAGGATTGATCCTGAAAGGGTTGCTGCAATTAACAGAATTCAAATTCCTAAAATAGTTAAAGGCATTCAATCTTTCTTTGGGTAGATTAACAAGATTCATTCCCAAATTTGCAAAGATTACAAAGGATATTTCTAAAATGTTAAACAAGGGTGAAACTATCAAATGGGGAGGTGAAGCAATTAGATCATTTCAGAAAATCAAAGAGGCTATAAAGGTGGCTCCTATGTTGAGATCTCCTAAATTTTCTAAGCCACTTCAGTTGTTCTCATTTGCCTCTTTCCACACTATTGCTGCATGTTTATTATAGAAAAATGAAGATGGTTTTGAGCAACCTATTGCTTTCTTTAGCATGTCATTGCAGGCAGCTGAATTGAAATATGATATCATGGAAAAGCAGGCATATGGATTGGTTAGGGAAGTCAAAAGCTTTAGGCCATCCTTAGTAGGATCTTAGATAATTGCATATGTGCCCCATATAGCAGTTAAGGACATATTCACTCAGCAGGAAGTGACAGGAAGAAGATGCAGGTGGATTAACAAGTTGCAAGAGTTCAACATTGAGATACAAATTACAAAATTTGTAAGAGGATAGGGTTTAGCTAAGATGATGACATAATCAAATTTGGAGGCATGCTAGGTAAATGTAGTTTAGGATGAGGTTGTTAACATGTCAAAATCTAAATGGTACAAGGATATTGTGTATTATTTGCAGAATTTGAATTGTCCTCCCCATCTCAATGATAGTAAAAAAAGGACCTTAAAGTTACATGCTATCAAATACATCATTATTCAGGGAGAACTATATTGGAAGAATCCTAATGGTGTACTACTTAGGTGTGTGGATGAAAATCAAGCTATGGATATTTTAAGTGACATGCACAAAGGAGTATGCGGTGGACACTACACTACCAAGACAATAGCTCATAAAACTCTTAGAGCAGGCTATTGGTGGCCGACCCTTTTCTCAGATGTGCAAAGGATGGTAAGAAAATGTGATCCCTATCAAAGGTTATCAGGAAAACTTAAGTATGAAGGTGCATTACCCCTTAGAACTGTAATTGTGGAGGCTCCATTTCAGTAATGGGGAATTGATTTTATAGGGGAAATTTTAGAAAAATCAACTGGAGGACATAGTTGGATTTTGGTAGCTACTAACTATTTTACTAAATGGATTGAAGCCATTCCAACTAAGAAAGCTACAAGCAAGGTGGTGATGGATTTCATTTTGGAACACATTATTATCAGATTTGGAGTGCCAGTCAAAGTGGTCACAGACAACGCCATGTGTTTTAGATCTAGTGAGTTTGTTGATTTTTGCAACAACTATGGGATTAATTTGTCATATGCATCACAATATCATCCACAAGGAAATGGTCAGGCAGAATCAAGTAACAGAAGCCTTATAAAAATCATCAAAAGTATGGTAGACAAGAACAAAAGGGCATGGGATTCAAAGCTGAAGATGGCACTATGGGCTGACCGGATAATAGTGAAGAAATCAATTGGAAGGTCACCTTTTGAGCTAGTGTATGGAGCACCAGCTAAGTTACCTGTGAATAATCTCTTACCAATTTATAGATTCATACAAGAAAATGATGAAGAGATTGGGGACTCAATGAATGAAAGGATAAATCAACTGGTTGCATTGGATGAAATTAGAAGAGAAGCATAGAAGACAACTATCAAGAAACAACAGAAGATGAAATATTTCTTTGATAAAAGAACTATAGAAAGGAAGTTTCAGATAAGTGACTTAGTCCTTGTTTGGAATACAAAGAGTCAGGATAAGGGCAAACATGGTAAATTTGAGCCCTTATGGATGGGCCCATATCAAATCAGCAATACTCATGGAGAAGATTCCTACTTTCTCCAGGCCCTAGATGGTGAACTACGAGAATTGCCTATGCACAGTAAATTCCTTAAAGATTATTTCTCATGAATGAATATTCTATGTGCACATTGTAAATTAGGTGTAAAATAGTCTATACATACCTTGTGTGGTTAGTGGTTTTTTGTGTTTTGCCTGGTCTATCCCAAAGTAATCTTGTTCTCACTACAACCTTGTACTTGCACGTCCCCAGTCGGAGCCAATGGTGGTGCCCACCTAGGGTTAGGGTTTCAAGCTAGAACATCTGTAGGCTTTTTCATTCAAACCCTACAAATTCTAAGTCCCAAGGTCTTGCACTTTATCTTTTAATTTTGCATTGACCTCCTGTAGCGGGTTCCCAGTCGTTTAAGTTGTATTTTCATGCCTTAGCACTCATAGGTTGACTGGACCCTTTGCATTTCATTGCCACTTTCTCCCATCACACTAGAAAGAAAGAAAAAATGCTAAGTCCAAAACCCTTTAGGCGGTGGTGACATTTGTTGTATGCATATAGGTTTGTATGTTCAAATATACAAGACAGATATGTAAGGTCAATATACAATGGGAAAGATACAAGAGGTAGACATACAAAGGTTTTATCGGTGAGACTTCACTTATCATCGGCCAAGTCCAAAGTTTCTCCAACGGGCCGATGAAGATACAAAGGATACTGTAGACACCCAAATTTGTCCCAACTTTGTTCATGTCTTGCAACACCTTGATAAAAA
This sequence comes from Cunninghamia lanceolata, assembly GCA_027924645.1. NCBI lineage: Eukaryota > Viridiplantae > Streptophyta > Pinopsida > Cupressales > Cupressaceae > Cunninghamia > Cunninghamia lanceolata. The sequence goes on along the minus strand of BSBN01000809.1, from coordinate 28,238,656 downwards.
CATCACTTAGACATTATGTAGCATTTTGTCCTAAATCCCACTCTTAACCCCACTTATTCCATTAGCCAATTAATTAAATAAATTTTATTTATTTAATTAAAATCCCATTCAATCATATCCTTATCCCACTATCCAATTAATTAAATAAATTTTATTTATTTAATTAATATCCAACTCATATCCCAACTAATTCAAATATTTTATTTGAATTAAGTTCTCATCATAAGCCGACTTTCCAATTAATTAAATAAATTTTATTTATTTAATTAATTTATCTTATCATGTAGCCGGCATGTGTGCCTCTTTCATTTAAAAAAGATAAGTGGTACTACAGCCTTTTATTTATTATCTTTCACATGAGCCCTATTCTCCTTGACACTTGTCAAATGACTACAACTCCCTTGAAGAGTGGGATAACCGAATCAATCCTAGCCATCCACATCAATCAATTAGCTTTTTAATCTCAACCGTCCATTGGAACCAAGATTTTCCTATAAATCAAACCCCTCATAAGCCATTAACATGCATTGAGCCTCAAGTAGCCTTATCCTGCCAAATCTTCTAGCATGCAGGGAGCTTCAAGTACCATTATTCTGTTGAAATATCATTAGAGCCTTTGCATCCATCATCTTCAATCCATCTAGCTTGCATCCTTATCAACGTTATGCTGCGGAATCGAGCAATCAACACAACAAATTGATCAATCAATCGAGCTCATCTTGCATCTTCGAGGTATTGAATTATTTGGGTTTAGGTTATGCATTTCAATTGTTTGATCATTTCCATTTATAAATCCAAATTTTTTGATATACATTTTGGCATGCCCGGTGGGACTCACGTCCTTGATTAACCTCTCTTGTTTGAGTTGTTTTTATGAAGTTTAGATCTCTTGGAGTGCCAATCTTTCATTTTTGCAAGCTTTTGTAGCAAAAATTTGCATTTTTCTAACCCTAGTTTGCAAAGATTTGGCTAAATATGTATGTAGATGATCTCTTAGCCCAAATCTAACCTCACCATTGCGTCTGGGAGGCCGTTTCCATAAACTTTGAGTACAAATTTGCCTAAATTTGATGAAAAATGGAGCATTTGGTGAAGAAAACAACAACCGGACTGCAACAATGTGCTTCTGGTAATTCAGGTCGCTTATGATCAAACAGCAGTCGCCTGGGCTAAATCAGCTCACCTTTGGGCAAACAGCAGTAGCTTATGGTCAAATCTAGCTCACTTTTAAGCAAACAGTGCTCGCTTTTGAACAAAAAGAGACCGCATATGGTAAAATTGGTCGCTTATGGTTAACATTTGCATTCTGTCTCCTGAAACTCTCCAGGTCACTTTTGGGCTATTATGCATCACTTTTGGACTGTTGTTGGTCGCATATAAGCTATTACTTGTCGCTTCCATCCATTTTTGCATCGCTTATGACCAAAAAACCACCGCTTTCTGCATATTCGTGTCGCTTCTGCACTTAAATCATCCGCCTATAATGCTTTTGTGGATCGCTTTTATCCGGATAGACATCGCCTTTGGCATGAATTGTATCGCTTTTATCTTGAAAGTACCCACTTTTGGTATAAATGAATCACTTTCAGTCTAACAGTGATCGTGTTTTGCAGAGTTAGTGTTTCTGTAGCGTATTGTTATTTTGCAGATACAGGTCGCTTATAGGCCAAAATCGGTCGCTTTTGGCTTTTCTTCATCACTTATAAGCCTACAGGAACCGCATCTAGTATTTTTCATGTCGCATTTGATCTGAAAGATCCCACCTGTTGCAAATACAGATCACCTCCGATCAACAGTATGTCGCATCTGGCAACTGTAACTTGCTTCTGGTAGCTGTCATTGTGCATCTTGGTATTTCTATCATAACTTTCACATACGGAGGCCAAATCACACAAACAAGGACTCATTGAAAGCTGGGAGGACAAGCTTCACAACTGTACCACTTTTATCAGGTGACTGTACTATTTTTCAGGCTTTTTTATCAGTCAAAGTTTAGCTTCATTGCAAACTTCATTTGAGCATAACTTGAGCAATTTTGATCGTTTTTCAGCGAAACTTTTTTTCAACTTGCTTAGAATCTCCTGAACTTTCTGTTTATGCAATCTATTTTTCTATATCAGATCATTTTCATTAGAATTTTCAGATTTCATCTTTTTCATGTAATCATCTTCTTTGCAAGTTTACTTGTTTCTTTTTGGAATTGGTGACTTGTAAGAGCATCTAAGGAGCTGGAGCAGCATTGGCATCAACATCTACAGCAAATTGGAAACTGATTGTATCAGGTTCACTCATTCTAATCTTTCATCTCTTTCATCTTCTAATCATTGTTTGCAAACACATTTGGATTTTGGGTATAAAACGAACAATTGTTTGCAAATTCACATCAAAACATTGGGCTAAAATGAACCATTGTCTTTCACACATTTGGCTTTGGATCTAAAACGAACAAGTGCTTGAACTGTTTGATCACACATTGATTTCTAAGGTTAATGAACCCCATGCGAGTGTGACCAAGTAAATGTGTATGCTCTCTCCTTGCGTCCCAACACGAACTTGGAGATCAAAAACATTTACTTGTGTTGCTTTTGTTTAGCCTTAGAGAGGCCTGCCTTGGTATCCACCCCAAGGGAACGACCTCAAGCGGTACTTTCATCCGGTCCGCTATAAAAATCAGAGGATAAGGCGAAAGCCAAGTCTAACCGGTATTAGCGCTCACCATACAGTGCTAACTCGAAAGGAGGTGTACCTTTGTGTATATTAAAACTCCTAGTAGGGTTAGTTAAAGTCTTAAGTGGCTTGCTGGATGCTCATGGGGTGCCGGTCCCCCAGATTTTCATTAGAACCTCCTTGTGATAGTGGCCTTGCCTTAACTAGGACTTGTTGAAGTTTCTTCACGTGCTTGCTTAACCATCGTCACATTCTTTCAAACTAACAGCTTGCTTATGTGTCTTGCGTGAGTGATTCATGTGTGTATATGCATAATCATTTGTTTGAACATTGCCAAATCAAGCTATAAACACCAAACACATAAACAAATCAATCTAAACACATCATCTAAACATTCCACATCATCATCCAAATCCCTAAACAAGCACTTGCTAAAAGGACTTAAGACAAACACTTGGTGACAACATGTCTACACTAGAGGACCTAGAAATCAAATTCCAAAGATTCCTCCAAAATATTTATCAAGGATTACAACCCCTCAACCAAGACACCATTAAAACATTACAATTCTTCATCCAAAGAGCTCAACCCCATGCAAGCCAATCACCTCATCTGCAAAACCTCGTAACCCAAGTTCAACACCTTTTAGCCACTAGTCAAGCTCAACAAGTACAGCAATCCTTAGCCATTCCATACCAACCTAATCCACCTCATAGCCACATGTCATATCCATCCCCTTCCTATCAACTTAATCCACCTATCCACCAAGTCAATGCCACATCAACCTATCAACCTCCACCTCAAGCTTATCCAATCCCTCATACCACCATTCCAATGCACTACCAAGCCCATCCACAAGGCAATCAAGTGATATCACAAGAACAATATCCAAGTCCAAATAGCCCTTTGTACATAAATCAAGCAAGTCCAAGTACACCTTTTCAACAAGACCACCAAGCACCATTGATAGACCTAAGTCCACCTTTCCAACAAGAACAATATCCAAATCCCAATGGTCCCTTGTACATAAATCAAATGAGTCCAAGTTATCCTATGCAAGACTTAATTACCTTTGACAAGGGAGATACCAATCTAGAGTGGCCACCACCATCCAATCACATGCCATCACATGAGCCAACAAGTCCTATCCCAACACCACCATGTGATCCTACTCCTAGTCCATTGGTCCCTCTAACTTCCAAACCATCACACCCTCCATTACCTTCATCACCATGTCATTCTAATCGTTCACCAAAGGATGCGGCTGAGAGAGTTTTACAAAGGATGCTTGAAGCAAAACTCATTAAACTTCCTGAAGTCAAACCATGTGAAGAAAGTCCATATGATGAACATGATTATTGTGCATACCATAGGACCAAAGGCCATAATACAAATACATGCCCAATATTTGTTCCAATTGTTTACAAGGTGTACCTACCTATAATGGGAAATCATGCCACATCATCCCAATCCCACTCTAATCCTAATTCACCTAATCCAATTAGCTCTCAACCTAATCTTAATCATAATCCTACAACATCATCTGCTATTATTGTTCATCCATTATATTGCCCATCTACACATACTCTTGCGAAGGATGTGATCCATTGGCTACTAGCAAGGAATAAACTACCTCCATGTCAAACACCCATTCATGAGCCTACTAAAGATCTTACAAAGGTCATGTCCAATCATATAATCCCATCATGTGGTCCACCTATCCTTGAGCCTATCCAAGAGCCTTCCATTAACATGCCTAGCCCTTCAAGCCCATCATGTGACATACAAGACATCAAGCCTATTTGCGAACCTTCTATCATTAATCCAAGTCAAGAGTCATCATGTTCTCATGTTGTTGACCAAGAGCCTTCCACTTCCATTCAAGCAACCCAAGAGGTATTTCAAAGGTTTAATCTTAAGCATGTGGAAATATTAAGCCCTAGTCCAACTCAAGATCAAAACACTTTCATGCAACCCATCCATAACATTTACCTTCTTTATGATCAAGATAATACCTATGAAGAACCTATCCATGAGCACCTTGATCCTATCCATAATCTTATATCCATCCATGAGCAAGATATCCAAATTTCTCCTAGTCATCCACCATCTAGCCCTATCCATAATGAGCAAACATCCAATTGTCATGATGAGACACTTGTCCCCCAAGTAAGCATAAAAGGTCAAATCAATAACTTGGATATACATCAACACAATGCTAATCAAGATCCTAATGATCCCCCTTCCACATCCATCATTGATCCCATTTCAAATCCATCATGTTCTTCTTTAGGACAACAACAACCTTTGTCCTCCACTTCATCTTCTCCATCCAATAATCAACTCAAGTCTAACCTTCAAACCACACCTAGTCCCATTATCCATCGTATCCTCCAAAACATGAACTACCAAGGCAAAGGTCTAGGCCTTCCCAAACAAGTTATTTTGGAGCCAAACCATGTCAAGATCCCTCCATGCTCATATGGCCTTAGATACACACCCCAAGGTAAACAAGGCCAAGATGTTGGTAATCCATTCATGCGTCCTAAACCTACCACTTTCCATCGCAAACCTTATCATATACCCAAAACATATGTAGCCATTCCAACTCCATCATCCTATAAATGTCAAAAGCATGTGACCATACACCTTCCACCATCCACTTTGCCTCCACTTTTACCAACTCCAAATATCCCTCCATCCACCTTGCCACCGCTGCTTCCAACACCTAACATACCTATTGTTCATAAGTATCCTTGCATCCCTAATCATGGCCAACAAAAGCACACATCGTTTAAGCATAAAGCTTCCAATCATTCCATCCACTCCATCCATCCCATGGGATTCCAAAATAAACATTTGGATGCCTTTATCTATAAAGCCAAAAATCCAACTAAAACTCCTAAGGACCCTCATGCCTTAGGGAATCAATGTGAAAAGCCTCTAAATCATCCATATTCTAAGCAAAGTACATTCACAAAGCTATCCAAGCCCATACCTCCAAAAGCAAAGCCCAAAAGCAAAATGGTTTGGGTTCCTAAACAAATAGCTAGAAAGTCAAATGAGGCATCCTCATCCACATCTCAAGAATCCCAATCACCTATCTCCATCCAAAAGCCTACTTCCATCCAAAACTTCCATTTCCTTCAACAATCCCACAAGCAAAACAAAAACACTAAAAATACCAAATCTATGTGGGTTCCTAAATCACTTCATCAACCATCTCCTAAGCAAACATCTCCATTGCTTCCTACACCACCATCTCACCAAAAGCTTCAATGTTTAACACGGTGTGTGCAACCATTGGTCATGGTTCCCTTCCACTCCATAGCACCTCCACATAACTACATAGTCCACTATCCCCATCCATCTATCCTTGCATCAATCTTGCATAATCCACATCCTAATCCACTATCTACCTAATCCATCTCCCATCCATGCAATCCCTTATCAACATCTATGAGCACACTCGACATGGTCCATGCGATGACATCCATCTCCAATGGGACTATCAACCTTCATAGCACTAGCCACTTGAGTCCCTCCTATCCATTACCATGGTGAAAACCTAGCAAATAGGTGCCATGTGTAATTGTCAACCTATCTAAAAAGTAAAAAAAAAGAAAATTAAAAAAAAAATCAAAATAGTAAAGAGAAATCCTTTTGTCCAACGGTGAAAACCTAGCAAACCAGCGCCTTGGATAAGTACCATGATGAAAACCTGGCAAACAAGCGTCATGTGTAGGTTGATCTTCTATGTCACTTACACTTGGGGGCACATTGTCTCATCCAAACTATCCATTTCCAAACTATCTATCCCATTATATCATTTACCATCGTACCATCCTTAGCCATTACATAAACATGCCTATCCTATTGAACCCATTTATCCATCCTTTTGCCTTTTGATTTTGATGAAGACATAGGGGAAAAATGTTGAAACATGTTTGGATATCTCTTGGCATACCTCCTTTCCAAACCAAGTCCTATCCATTGACCATTTATCCATCCCATTCAAACCAATCCATCATGTCATCCCTTGGTCATGAACTTTGTCATGTAAAAATCTTAAGCATTACCACCTAGAATGGGGCAAGTTCTTCCTATGCAACATAGCCTTTGGAGATCACATCCTAGCTCCCTTATGATCCATCCACTATGGTGTATCCTTATCATGAGCTTTCCATCTTATAGCTTATCCCCATCTATTTATCATGAGATTTCCACTTTAGCCTACCTATCCATTTATCATGCGGCATGCATCCATCCCTTATATGGGTTATCCTCTTATCTATCCAATCCCATTTATCCATCCTTGCACCTAGACTTAGTTTTCTCCCTTGTCATTGGTATCAAGCACAAAGGCTACCCAAATTGTAAATCCATTGACATCCCAAAACATTGTCAAAAAATCCAAAAAAATCAAAATATGTCAAAAAAAATCCAAAAAAACAAATATCCAACAAAAAAAAAAACCAAGCAATAAAACCAATCACATCATCCAAAACAATCTACTCCATCAATATTCAAAATAAAATCATCATCATCATCAATTATTCCTATCAATAACATTCATTCATCGATTTCAATCAATCACTTCTTCCAGTCATATCAATCAAATCAATCTAAGCAATGATCTTAAATCCAAGTCACAATAATCCATATTAAGTAAGCCAATCACTCAAGGAACATTATCCAATCAAATCAACAGGTTTTGAACCTCATCTTGTCATGAGCCCAATCAATCATTATCAATCATCAACAATGGGATATAGCGTTCCCACAACCTTGTGTTGATCTAGGGATATAGCTTTCCCCGCAATGACAACACTATCATCATCCAACAAACAATCAATTATTGGTTTATGACTTGACAAGGGCAATACCTTGTTTATTTTACATCTTTTGAGCATACTGAGAACACTTGCTTATGCTTAGATTGAGTGGACACTCTAATCATCACACCATCACTATCATCATTCAAAACAATCCAATCATCAAAACAATCAGCCTAGCAATAGCACACATCAACACCAAAGCACATCAAGCTAGCCATCAAAACAAATCCAATCACTTCAGCAAATCAGAAGTAGCTCAATCCACCACATATCATCACATCATCAATATTTCATCAATCTCAATCCATTTTTATCATCTCATCAATAAAACACAACATCAGAACTACATCTCATTTCCATCGTTAAGTGCCTTGATCCCGTGGATATAGGGTATGTAGGCAGTCTGGAGTACGAAGGAAGTGCCCAGATTCAGGCACAAGCGATTTTCCTCTTTCTTCTCTCATCATTTCTTCTATCATCTATCTTATACATCATCAATAAACAACTTCTTCCAAACAATCTATCATAGCACATCAATCTCAGTCAAATCAATCTTCATCCATCATTTCATCATCTTTAAATCATTCCAAACAAAGATCCAAATGCAAGTCAATCCTTAATCTATACCAATCAAGCTAATCAATCAAGCCAAGTTATCTAATCGCAATCAATGGTCTTGATCCTAGCCTTGTTGTAAGCCAGATCAATCAATCGGCCAATCAGCCAACCAATTTAGCAAACAAACTTGTGTTGATCTAGGGATATAGCTTTCCCCGCAATGACAACACTCTCAACTATCATCAACAATCAACAATCAATCATTGGTTTACAGCTTGACAGGGGCAATACCTTGTTTGTTTTTGAATCATTTGTGCATGCTTGCTTGCTTGCTTGTGTGTGTTATCATTTTTAACTTGCATTTGTATCACATCGATATCATTCCAGCTAATATTCATATCTCGTGTATGTTGGAATAGCTTTTTGCACTATCCTTTGCATCTAAGGTCACATCATACCTTTTGTGTGGTAGGACTTCAATGCTCTAAGTTTTCTTCCTCATACGTTAGACAAGGTTGTATTATGCTGGGGCACAAGACACATCGTCACCCTGGTCCTTATACCTTGGTGCATAACGTCTAGTGCTATATCAAACATCATGGTTGCTCACCTTCATTGCAGCATAACGTATCATCATTTCTTCTATCCATTCCCTTAGCTTTCTTTTGTAGCCAAGCCATTTCTTTTCGAGAGCATACCCGCGTTTGTCCAACCTGCCTACCCTCTCGAGGGGGCATCATCATCCTATCTTTCTATTTTCATCATCATTATCTCATTTCATCCTTACATCATCATCACTATCCCTATCAATTATCCATACCTTAACTTCTTTGAAATGATGTTACTCGACACAAAGCTTATCATCTCAAACATCATCTCAAAGAGGGGCAAAATGTAGACACCCAAATTTGTCCCAACTTTGTTCATGTCTTGCAACACCTTGATAAAAACATCACTTAGACATCATGTAGCATTTTGTCCTAAATCCCACTCTTAACCCCACTTATTCCATTAGCCAATTAATTAAATAAATTTTATTTATTTAATTAAAATCCCATTCAATCATATCCTTATCCCACTATCCAATTAATTAAATAAATTTTATTTATTTAATTAATATCCAACTCATATCCCAACTAATTCAAATATTTTATTTGAATTAAGTTCTCATCATAAGCCGACTTTCCAATTAATTAAATAAATTTTATTTATTTAATTAATTTATCTTATCATGTAGCTGACATGTGTGCCTCTTTCATTTAAAAAAGATAAGTGGTACTACAGCCTTTTATTTATTATCTTTCACATGAGCCCTATTCTCCTTGACACTTGTCAAATGACTACAACTCCCTTGAAGAGTGGGATAACCGAATCAATCCTAGCCATCCACATCAATCAATTAGATTTTTAATCTCAGCCGTCCATTGGAACCAAGCCTTTCCTATAAATCAAACCCCTCATAAGCCATTAACATGCATTGAGCCTCAAGTAGCCTTATCCTGCCAAATCTTCTAGCATGCAGGGAGCTTCAAGTACCATTATTCTATTGAAATATCATTAGAGCCTTTGCATCCATCATCTTCAATCCATCTAGCTTGCATCCTTATCAACGTTATGCTGCGGAATCGAGCAATCAACACAACAAATTGATCAATCAATCGAGCTCATCTTGCATCTTCGAGGTATTGAATTATTTGGGTTTAGGTTATGCATTTCAATTGTTTGATCATTTCCATTTATAAATCCAATTTTTTCGATATACAGATACATGCAAGGTATGAACCAAAGGGTGGGGTCCACTGATTGTATGTTTGGACATGCAATCAAACATACAAGTGAAATATGCCAAGTGGATATGGCCAAGGAGTTAACAGTATTTGTGGGATGGATGAGATCCGTGGCTTGTATATTGGGGTTTTATGTCCAATATATAATCGGACATACAACGAGTAGATACAAAGAAACATACAAGGTGGGAGCAGTCAAAGTCAATGGTCTTCAAAAGCATGGTGGGCCCACACAATTGTATGTCCCAGATTGTATGTGTTATATACAATGCAAAATACAAAGTACACATACAATCCTAGACGCGAAGGAAAGTTTGTTATGGTAGATTTTAGGATGGGGTCCATGGGTTGTATATTTAATGTTGTATATGCAATATACAGGGCAAAGATGCAAGTGAGGATATAAAAGGTGGACCTGACTAGAAAATGTAAAACGGAAAACTCAAAGATGGGGTCTGCAGGTTGTATGTATATTGCATATGTATATGTGCAATATATAATGAAATGTACAAAGAGGAAGATACAAGGCCCGGACCTAACATTGATTGCAATTTGGCTCGTAATAATTTGGGATCTGCCTTTGTATGCAGGTGATTTTATGTATATACAATCTCGTTTACAATGAGCAAATGCAAATGAACATACAAAGTGCCTTATCAGCAAGACGTGGTCAATTGGCAGACACTTCCAGGGTCAATCTGACGGCCGATGGCGATGCAATTTTTTCAGCGATGGTGATCTAATGAGGTGCTGACATGTGTCCAAGTTAGTTGTATGCATATACAATTGCATATGCAAAGATTTAAAGGAAAAATGGGCAAAAATGGTATAGTGTATCCTCGCACTGTGAAAAGTCAAAGAAGCAAAAAGACACTTGCGTGGCACATTTTCATTGGCTGATGACTTTTCAAAGCTGGTGACTAGATTGCTCAATTAAATTGGTTCCGTAGATCTCAGTGGTAGGAAATAAATCGACGGCCCTGTTTTAAATTTTCAACAGGAGGTTTCTCTGTATGTTCACTGCATCATTTCAAGTGGGAAAACACGCGAACCACTACTACATTTCAAAATTGGTTAGTTGGCCATTAATGGCAAATTCATAGAGGTATGGGTCAATTAACAGGCCAACTACCATTTTTAGGGTGAAAATCTTCAAGCAGTTGCATGACTCCCAATCTCACCTACTCCCTCCCTCTCCTTCTCTCTGGTGCATTGAATGTTTTAGGTGCCATTTTGATGGTGCATTGTATCTAACAAAATTTTGAAATAACTATGTAATTAATGCTGAGTACATGTTCTTGCTATATAGGAGAACTGTATCACTCATTTTTAGTTGTTGAAGATCTACAAAATTTTGGTGGAGTAATAAGATATAGTCTTGTTGGTGGCTCTGTTGGGTATCTTGTGAATTTATGAATCATATGTTGAATGTTTTATGCATAGTTTTGCTGGTTTCATGTTGTTTTTATATGAGAAATGCTTTGTTGCATGTGTTTAGTTGTTTGTCTCCAAGTTGTGGGCATCTTTTCTTTTGAATCAAAATAGCTAAGGGTTATTTGGGATTCTAGAGCATGGATTTTCTGTGTTGAATGTCTGATCTCTTACTTTTGTTCAAGGAACAAATTAAATGTTCTAGGTTTAACATTGGGAAGGGTATGCTGTAACAAGGATATCATCAAGTATGAATGACTAAATAGTCAGTCTTGGGAAGTATCTGTAAGGCAGACACTAAAAAATTTCCCCTTGAAACTTAGTTATTGATTTAGGTTTATGGTAATCATTCACATGTGTATGTCTATTGACTCTGAGCCCTGAGATAGGCACCAGTCTAGTCTTGTATTGATGTTACAACCCAAGGTCCTAGTCTTGCATCTAGATACAATATATAAATTCAAATTTCAAATATAAACTTTTAGGACATTAGAAGTAGTTTTAGGTCCAAAATCCTCTGATTCACAACTGAGCATAAGGCCCAAAGCTAGCCCCTTGCACTTATCTTGCAATTTTGGTCCACATAAGAGAGGATTAATTTGCTTTGTGTCAACATCCCAGCAAGTTTATAGATGCATTTCATGGATGTTGAATAGGGAATACCCCCTAGGTTTTGCAAAGCCTAATGAAGAAGAGGAGATATTTATAGAGTCTATCTCCTGTACTGTTGGCCCTTGGCCCAGAAATCCTATTGATCAATGATGGCTACCTTGTAGGGATAACTGGGAAGCATCCAGTTTGGGAAAAACCCAACACATCCCTTTCAATAACCTAAACAACCAAGTCACTTTCCACATTTTCATAGCCAGCAAATTCAGTAGACACCAGATCTTCTTCTTTGATAGCACTAAACACCCAATCATTTTCAGAGGAGCCTCCATGAATAGATTCATCATTTGTTACCCCTTCTTCTCCATTTTCTTAGACATGGTAACATTTCTATTAACCTTTATACTTGTTATGGTTAGGTTTTGAAAACCTTTATGGACATCTTGAGGTAAAATGACCAATCTTGTTACAAGCAAAGAATTTGAGTGGTAATTTTCCTTCATACTTACCAGATCCTCTTGGCATTCTTCTAGTAATAAGAGCTTCAAGGTCTACTATTTCTATCTCAACATCTTCAAGATCCTTTCTTGTCTTTACAAGTCTGTTTGATCTTGCAGAAGAGCTTTCACCTAGATCATATCTTTGTTTTCCATACACACTGGGTTTAAATGCAGATTTAGACTTGGGAAGAGACTCACCAAACTCACTTAATTTGAAAGCTAAAATTTCACCAACTAGATGATCTCTTGTAACCTCTAAGACTATCCTAATTTCTTTCCATAGCTACAACCTTATGTTTGTAAGAATCTGGTAAAGATTTGAGTACTTTTGATACAATTTCTGATTCTTCCAAAATTCCACCAGCACACCTGATGCCACACACAAGTTTATTTATCTTTTGCATGTAGATTGTGATGTTTTCATTTTCACTCATCCTCATAGTTTCAAATTTTCCTCTCAGACTTTGTAGTTTTGCACATTTGACATATTTGTCACCTTCATATAGATACTCCAACTTTTTCCAGATTTGATAAGTAGTTTTTAGACCAAAGACATTTGTCATTTCTGAATCAGTTGGGGCACTCAAAAAGGCTTCTTTAGCTCAAAAATTATTTTCAGCATCTTTTACTTGATCAAGAGTTGAAGGACCTTTCTCCAGAGGTTTATACTCAACACTAGTTATTTCCCAATAGGCATCACCCATGCATTGCAAATGGCACTCTATGCGATCTTTCCAAATAGAATAATTTGTTCCATCAAATCTTGGACTATTCTTCTTGTAGGTTGACATCCTGGATCTCGTCAAGCGATTAGGCTTTTATGTGAGGATCTGGCTCTGATACCAATTGTTGGATCTAGACAACTGAGAGGGGGGTGAATCAATTGTCCCTCAAAAACTTTTTTGCCTATAACCTTCTTTATTTTCTTACTATCAGATTAGTGATCCAAACATTAAAGCATGAATCAATAAAATAAGAGTAGAAACATAATCAACACATTTGACACCAAGATTTTGACGTGGAAGCCCAGTTAAGAGAAAAACCACAGTGGGGGTTAACCCACAAAATGCGTACCCTATTAAAAGTACTTAGAAAATAGAAGGCACATGCCTTCGGGTGCACTGTCCAGAGGTCACTACTTGAAAGGAGAGGCTCACTGCCTACATAATTTATTTAGAAAGAATTATCTGAGAAATAGCATCTATTTCATGTCTGATTCAATTTCAATGAATGCTCAAGAACTTTCGCTTTGCCTCAAACTCTTCTTCACACTCTACACTGCTCTCACTCCTTTCCTTCTCTTCTCTACTCCTAATCCTTAGTTTAGATTTTATTTATTTTTGCAAAAGGATGATTTCGATACTTCTTCAACAAGCATTTATATACTTCTTCAACCTTGGAATGATCAACAAGGTTGGCTAAACTTGACACGAATCATCACACTGTCAGCCAAACACAACTGAGACTTGAATCTACTTCTACAACCACTCCACACTTCATAAAAATGTATTTAAGACATTCTCAATAGGTTAGGAACATCTGGTGAGCTAAGACTAGGAAGAACATCAACCTCAAGAAGAAATCTTCAATCAACAAACTCAAAATTCAACGTGGACTTCTAACATAGTAGCCATACAATCCAAAGACCTACACAAGCACATTGAATTTCCCAATAACATCCATTCTAAACCAATTTATCAGAAATAATTGAATCTTCCTCTAGAACCTCAGGAACACTCTTTTCCATGACTGTCAAACTAGAAGGATAGCTTGCGGAACTCCAAACCACAAACCACTGGTGTTGATGATACAAATTGACTTCCCAAACATGCCTTCAGATTCACAAATCACAATTTTATGTTACTAGAGCAATCCAGACCTCTTTCCTGTCATTCTGTCTTTCCTAAGTATTGCAGAAACTAGTTCTACTTAGATGGCCATAACTCCTTCAAATCTTCATGCAGACTTCTCAAATCTTGACTGAAGCAACCTGTGATAATCCTCTACATGTCCACATGTTCTGCATGAATTGATTGTTATTAATTTTCTCAATATCCTCAACAATCTGGTCTTCTACATAGACAGTAAAATAAGATACAATTGACACTAATGACAACAAGAATATGTTGACATCAATGACAACACCACTTAGGCACATATTTGCAACAACCCCTCCCACAACTATGGAGCTAAAATTAGCAAAGTTTCAACAACTATCTAATCTTACATTTGGCCACACAAAGAAAACTTTCTCCTTGGAGGAGGTTTGTCCTTATCCATTTGATCAGTCATTACCAATGATCCCTTTTCCTCACAATTTCACTATTCCCAAATTTGATAAATACAAAGGAAAAGGAGACCCAAAAGACCATCTTAGAGAATTCTATCTCACTTGTTTCGAGGTCTCACATAATGACACATATCTTATGTGCCTCTTTCCTCATAGTCTTGGAGGTCAAGCTATATAATGGTTCTCACACCTACCCACAGGTATAAAATCTTTTAATGAGCTTGTGGAGAAATTTGCCACCCATTTCTCTTACAACACAAAACATGAGATCTCCATGACTAACCTATGTAATAATAAACAAAAAAATGGGGAAACTTTCATTTCCTTACTTCAAAGATGGAGATAAATGGCTAGCAAATTCCCATTCAAGATACCTGAAAAGCAACTTGTTGGCATATTTGTGCAGAACCTTAACCAAGAATGGGGTTTCCATTTGCAAATCATTAGTGCTACAACCTTTGATGAAATTACCTACAAGGGCATCAACATTGAAAAGGCCCTCATCGCTAAAGGTGTGGTCAAAATCTTTAAAGACAACAAAGACAATGCTCCCCAACAACAATAAAATGACAAACCAAAATTCTGGAACAAAAATAAAAATGTGGTCAATGATGGTGTGGTAGATTTCAAACATGTCCAAACACTGCAAACACTCCTTTATCTTTCAAAACCAAGTCAACCTTTGCCTCAACAAAACCAACAACAACAACAACCAAAGTGACCTCAACCAAATTACCCTTCGCAACGTCAATTCACTCCCTTGGGAGAGCCTATTGAGATTGTTTTATAGAAACTTATAAATAATGGACTCATCACCTTACCAAATTCTCCCACATATGGTGAACCTATTTACAAATCCACAGGTATAGAGAAAATGAATATTGTGAGTTCCATAGATCCAAAGGACACAAGACCTCATCTTGCATGAAACTCAAGCACATAATTCAAAACCTCATCGACGGAAACAAAATCACTTTTAAGGATGAACCACCAACTCAAAACACGAATAAAGATCTCAACATGTACAAGGAGCCATTCCCTAACCATGGTCAAGGTCAAAATCCCAACAAAGGTAAAGGTGTTAACAAAGCTTCAACTTCCTATGACTCTATTGTCAGTTGTTTTGAAGAGAGTCGTGTCTCTACCCTCACTATCAAAGGTAAATCTACAGATTGTGCTATTACAACTTGTGTCACCCTTCATGGTCCTACACCAAGTCTCCCAAACCAATTGGATTACAATCTTGTTGAACATCTAGGGAAATCCTCTACACAGTTCTCTATCTTGGACCTTCTACGGTTGTCACCCACACATAAAGTTGTGCTCGAAAAAGCCCTACAAGATTCTTTGGTTCCTAACAACATAGTGGTCATAGATTTCCAAGCTATAATAGGTAACATCACCTCACCCTACAATGTGGTTTTTTCTGAAAAAGACCTCCCATCTCATGATCCATGTCACAACGATGTCCTTCACATTGAAGTCTTCATCCATAAATACAAGATCAAACACATACTTATAGATGGTGGTGTTGGTCTCAATATTTGTTCTCTAAAGTTACTCAAACAATTGGGATACTCTAAGGATCAAGTCAATATTGATCAAAGTATTACAATCAAAGGGTATGATGATGCTAAACATTGGTCAGAAGGTGTTATTCACTTTGCTATACAAGTAGGCCCTATCATGTTTGAAACTAGGTGCCAAGTCCTTGACATTGAGTTACCCTACAATATTATCCTTGGACATGCATGAATCCATGCCATGAAAGATGTTCCCTCCACATACCGCCAGTCTCTCAAATTCCCTTTTAATGGTATGGAGATAACTATTCCAAGAGATCCTAATCCTTTTGAATTTTGTTGTGTCTTGCAAGGTAGTTATAAGAATTCCAACCAAGTGCCCAATAATGACAAAGCCCTTGAATCCTCATTATACATCAATTTTGAAAAACTGACAAAAGCCTCTGCAAGTGAACCTAATCCTCATGCTATTTCTGACATCAAAGCTCACATTCGTGATATAGGCTTTGGAGAATATGATATCTCAAAATCTTGTTGTGTAGGGTGGATGCCTCTATCTCCTAAATCCTATGGCCAACCATCCATAGCCAAAGAAACTAAAAAAGTAGCTATTCCTCCCCCAGCATCTCTAACCCAATTCTAAGAGGGAAAATTATTAGTAGAGGAAATAATTGAAGACATCTCTTTTTGGTTCTACAAGGAGAAAGAACCAGTCACAATACCAGTCAAGTAATATGGAAATGGCTTAAGGATAGTCAAAAACATGGGCTATAAAGGCAAAGGTGGCATTGGAAAATGAAATCAAGGAAAATGGAACCCATTATTGTGAAGAAGAAACTAGACAAGAAGGGGTTAGGATTCAGTAGAAATGTACCACATGCCTTGGGCATCGAGGGTATTCTTGACAAGGTAGCACAAATTTTTCCCACTGATTCAATGTCTAATGAGGATATCATTGATGAATCTTCCATCCATATGACTGACCTATTCATTGAATTCTCCGTACTCATGCTATCATAAGTATCCCTAACATCCACCACTAACACCTAGATTGTAACACTTGTCTACCCTGAACTTATCGATTGGGACCAACAAGGGGCCCCCGTTCTAGATGTTTTTTAGAATGATGAAGCCATTGCTAAGTTCATGGGACTCTGGGATGGTATCCCTCTTCATGATCACAAGGCTAGTTTTGTAATGGAACTAGAGCAAAATGTTTATTTTGGTGAGAATGTCAAATCCTCCAGTTGTAAAAATAAAAATAAAGAAAGATCTCTAGGTGAAAACCACATTGTGGAACCTCCTAATCACAAAGCAGTAAAAACAAAGGATGTATCCAAAGGTAAAAACCCAACTATGGCTCCTAAGGATGGATGATTTGACCTTCCCCTACCATCTAAGTATCAAGAGAAATCAGCTCTCCTAGTGAAAGATTCTATAGAGATAGATCTTGACATAGAGCAAAATCCTAGAACAACATTCCTAGCAACATCAATATCAGAGAAAGAACACAAGGATCTTACCAATTTCTTCTTTCAATGCACCATCAACTTTGCGTGGACCTATGTTGATATGCTAGGGTTAGACCCTAAGTTAGTTGTTCACTATCTCATAGTTGATCTAACTGTTAAACCCGTCAAACATAAGTTAAGAAAGATGCATCCATAGATCACTCTCCTAGTGAAAGTTGAAATATAGAAACTGTTAGATGCCAAATTCGTTAGGCCTATTGATTATCCAGAATGGGTCTCAAACATTGTACTTGTGTCTAAACTGAATGGGGGCATCCGCACGTGTACTGACTTCAGAGATCTTAACAAAGCATGTCCTAAAGATGACTTTCCATTACCAAAAATTGACCTTTTAGTATACTCAACCACTGGTCATGGAATGCTTTCTGTCATGGATGGATTCTTCGGATACAATCAGATAATGATAGCAGAAGAAGATCAACATAAAACAACTTTCACTTGTCCTTGTAGTACCTATTGTTGGTGCGTCATGCCATTTGGTCTAAAAAATGTAGGTGCAACCTATCAAAGAGCAACGACAGTGATATTCCATGATCTCTTTCATCACATCATGGAGGACTATGTGGATGACATACTACCAAAGTCTTCTAGGGCAAATCACATACAAGTTCTAGGATAGATCTTTGACAGGCTCAAGAATCATCAAGTTAGACTCAATCCAAAGTAGTGTGTCTTCGGGGTAACATCGGGAAAACTATTGGGATACATTGTATCTTGCAGAGGCATTGAAGTGGATCTAGCAAAAGTCAAGGCTATAGTAGAGATGCCTCCTCCAAAGAATCTAAAAGCACTAAGGAGCCTTCAAGGAATGTTACAGTTTATTAGGCACTTCATCTCACAGCTAGCAGATAAATGTCAACCATTTCAACACTTGCTCTAAAAGGATGTCTCATTTTGATGGGATGATAAGTGTCAAGCAACATTTGATCAACTCAAAGAATATCTACCTACACCTCCTACCACTAGTCACTGATAGGCCTTTGATCTCGTATATCTCAACTACAACTGCGACCCTAAGGGCTCTTCTAGCATAGCATGATGAGTCGAGAAAAGAGCATGCAATCTATTATATCAGTAGAACCTTGGTGGGTTATGAACTCAATTATTCATCTATGGAGAGAGCTTGATTAGCCTTAGTGTTCACTTCCCAAAAGTTTCAGCATTACATGCTAAACCAACACACAAATCTAATAGCAAAAATTGATCCATTGAAGTATCTACTAGCAAAAGCAACTCTCACAGGCAGAATATCTAAATGGTTCATGATCCTTAGTGAGTTTGACATTGAGTATGTGGACCGTAAAGCAATCAAGGGACAAACTCTAGCAGATCAACTAGTAGAAGCACCTATGACAGATGTATATCCTATGGTCTCTAACTTTCCAGATGAGAATCTCTTCACTCTTTCTACCTTAGTAATGTGGAAGTTGTATTTTGATGATTCCTACACACAGCATGGTTCAGGGGCTAGTATCCTTTTTATCACTCCACAAAATAACTATATCCCAAAGTCATATTAGCTTGCATTTCCTTGCACCAACAACATAGCCAAATATGAAGCACTCTCATAGGTCTCAACATAACAGTTCAATGGAACATCACAGAACTATAGGTATATGGAGACTCACAACTAGTCATTCGATAAGTCATTGACGAATACCAAACAAAAGATGAAAAGTTGGTCCCCTACAAGCAACTACTGGGTGCCTACAAATCACATTTTTCTAGCATCACATTTGAGAAAATTCCAAGAGAGCATAACAAAGCTATAGATTCTATGACTTTTGTAGGGTCACTTATAGACATGCTTGCAAACACACAGAAATGTGAGTTCTTGATCAAGCAATTGTTGATACCAGCCATCAATGTTCCAACTACTGAAATCATCTATGAACTTGTTGGTCCCAATTCCCCATGGTATGAAGATATCTATGAATACCTTAAACATGGTACCTTTCCCTTTGAGCTATCCGCTACCTATGCAAAACCTTTATCAGTCGATCCTCCCATTACACTATTTTGGGTGATACACTTTATTGTCAGAGTCTTGATGGTATTCTCTTATGATGTCTTAACGTGGAAGAAGCTGAAGCTACCTTACGAGACATACATGAAGGTGTTTGTGGCACACATTCTACCAGTCCTAACCTCGCTAAGAAGATACTCCGCATAGGTTATTACTGGCCTACAATAGAACAAGATGCTTTATAGTTTGCTAAGAAGTGTCTACAATGCCAGCAGTATGGAGATTTAATTCACGTACTAGCTCTTGAACTACAACTTGTGACAACTCCATGTCCTTTTTCACAATGGGGTCTCAAACTCGTAGGAAAAATCCACCCATCCTAATCCAATGGCCACAAATTCATCATTACTGCCACTGAGTACTTCACGAAGTGGGTCGAAGCCATTCCCATGACCTATATCACTAATAAGCAAATAGCCAAGTTTATCCTAAACTACTTCATTTGCTAGTATGGTATCCCCCAAGACATAGTACTGATAATGGGAGACCATTGAAGAATCAAGATGTCCATGCCTTATGCACACAATACAATATCCAACATCACTTTTCCACTCCCTACTATCCACAAAGTAATGGCCAAGCTAAGGCTTCCAACAAAACCATTCTCAAAATCCTCAAGAAAATAGTCAATGAAGCTAGTCGTGACTGGCATCTGTAACTCAATCCCACCCTATGGGCCTACCGCACTAGTAGTAGAACACCAACTAGCACCACACCCTATACCTTGGTCTATGGATTTGAAGCCATCCTACCTATAGAGGTCAAGATCCCATCCCTTAGAGTATGTATGCAGAACCTGATTGATGGAGAGAAGTATCGCACTTCCAGATTAGCTAAACTAGAACTACTAGATGAGAGGTGCCTTATTGTGCTTAATCATCTCCATGTCTATCAAAACTACCTCTGGTGTAACTATAACAAGAAGATCAAAGAAAGACAATTTCAAGTTGGTGATCTTGTCTTAAAAGAAAATTAGAGAAATCAAGCAGATCGAGAAAAGAAGGGCAAGTTTGAGCCTAATTGGTTAGGACCCTTTGTTATCACAACAACATATGGATCAGGAGCTTATACTTTAGCTACACCTGATGGCATTCCTTTAGATGAGCCACTTAACAGTGTTCATCTCAAGAAGTTCTATGCCTAATCCTCAGAGTATCAAAAAATAAAACAAAAATAATCCATCCTCTAGTGAAAACCTAGTAAACAGGCACCTTGGATAAGTACCATAGTGAAAACTTGGCAAATAGTCACTATGTGTAGAGTCAACATCCATCATCTATCAAGTCTTGTTCATTCCATGACCATTTCACAACAAACTTCATCCATCCACCCATAATAAAACCATTGACCTTGTTTGCATTTCCATCTCCCTATCTAGAATAGCTTAGAAATTTGTCAATGCACATCATCGTCATCCCACATCTTGATCTATGTTAATAGTTATCACTATCTTGTCTTAGGTCAAAATTTCTATGTCTTCTCCATCATCAGCTATCTTATGTCAGTCAACCATAACAACACCTCTACCAGAATGGGGGCAACTCTTTCCTTCACCTAGGTCTAGGAATGGATCCTTGTTCATGGTTCCCAACAACACAAACACACCAAACACAAGTACTTCAACCATCTCCCCACAATGACAACACTTTTCCTACATCATCACACAATCAAAAATACATATCGTCTCTTCACAATCTTAAGGTACCTTGATCCCATGGATATGGGTATGTAAGCAATCTAGCATACGAAGGAAGTACCCAGTACTTAGGTACATGAGATGTCATCATTTCCCCAACCCACACTTAAACATCTTGACCCACTCCTCACTCTAACTAGAACTACATATCATCTCTCAATCTTAAAGTATCTTGATCCCATGGATATGGGTATGTAGGCAGTCTAGAATACGAAGGAAGTTTCGAGTACTTAGGTACATAAGATATCATTATTTCACCTACCCAAGCTCAAACACTTTGACCCACTCACCACTCTACCTAGAACTGCATATTATCATCTTTCATCTTTCCTCGTAAATGTACCTTGATCCCGTGTATATATGGTATGTAGGCAGTTTGGAATACAAAGGAAGTATCCGATACTCAGGCATATATGATGCATCATTCTTCACCCATCTCAATCCATTGACTTGTCATCTTTCTAGTCTTTAGTTTATCAAAATCTATTCACCTCGACTTGACTAACTCAAGAAGCAAAACAACAAACAAATGCTTCCTTTCAAAGCAAAAGTCCTTAACAAACCTGAAGCAAAGCAACTTACTTACAAAACCATATACTGTCCTACATATCAATTGCCAACATCAGCGAAATCAATCCCAACTAAGCAACAAGATCAACAAATTTGTCTTTTACAGGATGTGCCTTGCTCAAAACCAGACCAACATACGCATCTTATGCTGCATGTTGCATTTCCTAAAACCAGACATTATCTTTTCAATAGATAACACCCTTTAACAGACACATTGTTCCTACATTAAGGTTGTTATCTTTCCTATCCAATCTATCCTGAGCAACCTCTTTGGCAAGATAATATGTTGGCTATATGTTTACTTTGTAAGTCAGTCAATTTGCTTTTTGGATTATCTTTTGTTCCTTTTCCAATACCTATTCAAGACTACCTTGATTTATCTATAATCTTGGTATGTTGCAATGCAGTATGGATTGGGGGCATAGTCATTGATTTTTGTGCGCCGTGTTTGAGGAATGATCTTTAGCATCTTTCTTAAAAGCATATTTATCTTGTGTGTGTTACGACCTAGCATCTTACATATTAATATTCTTCTTTCATTTACATGTATTAAAGTTTATTATATGTTCAAGACTATGGCTCATTCACATGTACAACAAGGTTATATTATGTCTAAGGGATCTAAGTTCAAACCACTTTCTTTTAGAGTCAACGTTCGTGCACTCGAATATCACAGCACCTTGGTCATTTATACCTTGGTGGAAAACTATCCACATGCTATATCAAAAATAAAGATTGCTTTTTATCAACATTTGTGAAACCATTGCAATAAGCTCATCCATTTACCCATCCATTTATCCATGGTCTCATATACGTTTTCAAGCAAGAATCGATCAACAGTCTTTCTCTCATGTTCTCTTCTATCTCCTTTCTTCTATCTCTAGCACAATCTTTTAGTCAAGTGTCAACCCAGTCCTTTTGTCACTTCCCTATCTTTCCTCTCAAGGGGGCATCCTATGCTAGCTACATAGGGGTAGCTAGCCACATTGGGGCATCAAAATTGTATCATGTCTTCAGCAATCATTTTCTTTGGTTCTATAAATTGCATCACATCAAAGAGGGGCAAAATGTAGACACCCAAAAAAGACCAAGTCATCACATCACTTACATTTCTGTCTAATCACCTGCATTTCAAACATTAATTAAATAATCTAATTATTTAATTAATTTCATCAAAATTATCAAATTCTTTCAATACTCCAAAATTCAACATTAATTAAATAAATCCTCTTTATTTAATTAATTTCATTAAATTTCTCTATATTCTTCCAAAATTAAATAATGTTTATTATTTAATTAAATCATTATCCTCTTTCAAATTTCAAGTCCACATTAATTAAATGAATCCAATTATCTAATTAATTCATCACAAATTCTCTCTTATCCACAATTAAATAATTTACATTATTTAATTAAATCAAATTGTTCTTCCAAATTTAAATAAATCATGCAAATTTATTTAAATTATCTAAGTCTCTAAAAATAAAATATAATCAAATATTTTATTTATTCCTCTATCATACACAAACAATTAAATAAATTTATTTATTTAATTTCAATTATCTTTCCAATTCCTCTAAAAATATCATGTTAACTCATGTGCACATCAGTCTTATTTTTAGAACTCTAAAAAAGGCAAATCTAAAGTTAAGTTAATTGGCTTTAATTTATCTTATTTTCATCAACTCATGAATTAGAAAAAAAAGCATTCTAATTTATGAAATCAAATTTATCTTTATCAAAAAAAAAATTATCTTAACAGAAATACCTTTTTGGAGTGACACATGTCATGTTCACATTCATCATGAGTTATTTAATTTATCTCAACCATTCATTCTCTAGATTTATTTCATCCATTGATCTATCATGTTTGAAACCTATATAAACCCCCCTCATCTCCTTCACAAATCTTCTTTGATCACTTATTCTCAGGCATCCCTTTATAGCACATTGAGCATACATCACATCATTGAGCACCTTACGATCTTTTGAGCACGAATACCCCTATATCCACTTGTTGTAACCATGGTTTCACAATGTTATTGAGCAATCTACATATCTACAAAGAGAACAATACAATCTAGGTGAAGTCTTTCTTGTTTTATTTGATTTATTCATTGATATTGGGTTTTTACCTAGATCGTTCTCTTTTTGTTATGGGTTATTGAGTTGTTATTATCATTGCTTTGATTTTATCATTCGACCTCTTGATTTTCCTCATACACATCAACTACTTTCAATGTGTCACATCCACCTCAATATCATGTGGTCACTCATATGTATAACACTAGACACAATAAGAAAAATAAATTAACTTCATCTGCTCTTACTTCCCTTTGAGTTTTTACACCTCCTCTCCCTCCAGTTCATCATATTTCTCAGAACACTAGAAGAGATTATGATCTAGTAGAGCAACTATGTGCTACTCCAACCAAGGTCTCTCTGGGAATTAGTTCAAACTTGACTTGTATATGGAAGAATGCTTCAAGAAGCTTTATAGAAGGTTCTAGTTCCACCTTCTGTTAGGCTGAATGATGTAGCAACCTTGTTGGATTAGATGCATACAACTTATTTGGATATTATTTTTTAGCAACATGAATTACCTTCTCTAGAGGTCCAAAAACAAAATGATCCCCTTCTAATCAATGTTGTCATTAATAATTGATGAGTAAAACATACCCTTATCAATAACAAATTAGGTCTCAACGTTTGTGGGATAAACCTATTACACAATCTTGATATTGATATGCCCACTCTTTCCTTTGATACTCTTTCCATTAATGGCTTTGACAATGTCAGTAGACAGGCTTTGGGCATGATCATATTACCAATTGTATTGGGCCTTGTTATTTTTCCTACCATAGTACATGTCATGCCCAATGCTCTCCCTTACAATCTTCTTCTTGGTAGACCATGGATTCATGCCATGGGCACGGTTTCATCTACCCTTCATGGTTCAATAAAATTTGTTTACAATCACAAAAAATATATAGTTAAGGTTGGGGTTCGTTGGATTTTACACCCTCCTTTACTGGAGAGTATAAGATCACACAATCTAAACTTGATATTCCAACAGTCGATCCTAAGAAGCCTAAGAAATTTATTTTGTCTAAGAAAACTAAACTTTCTATTCCCACTTCTCCTTCATATTCTTGTGAATATACTTATAAAATTGAGTATGCTACTAATGGTGACCCACCACCTTTGACAGAAATGGAATCCTATTATGGTCGTGGCTTTCATATTCTATCTTGAATTGGTTACAAAGGTAATGGATGTAGCCAAAATGAACATGGTATCAAGATCCCTTTGGAGCCTAATCTGCACAACATCTCAATAGGCCTTTGATACCATCATTATAAGCCCTCTAGAACCTCTCCTCACCCTTATCTCAATGTTAACATGATAACTACATCTTGAACTTATTCTCCACTTTCTCTAGTTTATCCTTAGTTGATTGAAACAAGTTTTAGTTGTAGCAAACTTTCTCTTGAATCTTTCTTGATAGATGAGGCCTTGGTCGAATTCCCAGATGTATATGAGCATATGCCTAGATATAATCATGATCAAGGTTTCCCTTATTTCTTAAATGCTTAGGCATACTTTAAAGAAATTGATAGTTTATCATATGACATCTTGACATCTCATGATGCCCCTTAGGAATCCACTCATCTACCTGATATTCCAGATCGCAACACCCTCCTAGTTGAAGAAACTATAAATGTCTTGATGGATCAGGTTAATTTAGAAAAAGACATTCAAATAGGAAAATGTTTGTCTTCTAAGGAACAACAAGAGCATTCTTCTCTCTTGCAAGATTTTCCTAAAATTTTTGCTTGGTCATCTATGGACATGCTTGGTATTGACCCACAAATTGTGATGCACAATATCGTGTTATATCCTGATGCCCATCTTGTGTAGAAAAGATTAGAAAGGTGAAACCCGAAGTTGCATTAATGGTCAAAGATGAGATAGAGAAGCTTCTACAAGTTGGCTTTATCTACCTAATTAACTATTTACCTTGGATTTTTGAATATCGTTGTCACTAAACCTGACAAATGTATTCGAATATGCATTGAATTTCATGATCTCAATAAGGCATCCCTAAACGATGTTTTCCCTCTTCCAAACATTGATATGATAGTATTGTATCACTGGACATGCCTTACTCTAATTTATGGATGGTTTCTCTGGTTACAACTAAAGCATCATAAATCCCCAAGATCAATACAAAACTACTTTAACGTCACCTTGCCTAGGGTGATTTCTATTGGGTAGTCATGCCATTTGGTTCAAATAATGTTGGTACAACTTACCAATGGGCCATGACCCTTATCTTTCATGACTTCATTCACAATATATTGGAGGACTATATTGGTGACATTTTGGTCAAATCAATTTTAGGCTAGGATCACATCAAAATCCTCCAGTGTATCTTTGAATGTATTCACTTCTACAACATGTACTTGAATCCCCACAAATGTGTATTCAGTGTCAATAGTGGAAAATTGTTGGGGTTTATTGTCTCGCATCATGGTATTGAGGTTGATACAAAGAAGATCAAGGATATTATGAATATGCCACCTCCAAGAAATATTTCTTATCTCGACAGCTTATAGGGAAAGCTTCAGGTTATCCACTAGTTTATTTCATAACTGGTGGATTAGACTCTCACTTTCACTCATCTTCTAAAAAAGAATGTTCGTTTCGATTGGAACAAGAATTGTCAAAAGGCCTTCGATAATATTAAACATTATTTGGCTAATCCTCTTGTCTTAATGCCATCCATCTCTAGATGTCATTTTCTATTATATACTTCTGCATCTCCTCATGTCCTAGCTACTTTACTGGCTTAACATGATAATGAAGGAAATGAATGTGTTGTATACTATATTAGCCAAAATTTGCTTGATTATGAGACTCAATATTCTACTTGATAGAGAAGCAATGTCTCGTTCTCATATTTTCGACAAAAAAGATGAGACATTATCTTCATCCTGAAGCACATGTCATCATCAAATTGAATCCTTTAAAACATTTGTTCTCAAAAGCTGATCTGTCAATATGTTTAGCTAAACAGGTTATGTTATTGATGGAATTTAAGCTTAGGTTTGTTTCCCAAAAGGCAATAAAAGGTCAATCGTTAGCCGATGAATTAGCTAATGCTCCTTCTCCTTTCTCCATTCCACATCAAGAATTTCTCCCTGAGGATAATATACTTTCTTTGGATACTGATCAGCTATGGGATTTATCCTTTGATGGATCTAGGTGTCGAACCAGCTTCGATGTTGGTGTCATACTAGTACCTCCTTATAGCAACCTAATTACCCTTTCCTTTTGTCTAAATTTTCTTTATACAAACAACATCGCTGAATATGAAGCCCTTATTGCTAGTTTGCATGTTGTGTTGTTGATTAATATCCATACACTTCACATATTTGGTGATTCACAATTTATCATAAATAAATTTATCCAATCTTATCAAGTAAAGCACGATAAGTTATCTCAATATTGTGACTTAGATTTATCACTATTGAATCAATTCTCTTCTTTGACTATTGATACAATCCCAGGAAAGGACAATCAACATGTAGACACAATGGCGAGTGCTGTCTCCCTTGTACCTTTTCAAGAATCTGTTACTGATTATCACTTCATAATTCACACTCTTTCTTCACCATTTATATCTAGAAAATCTTCAGCACCTTCTTCTTGTTACAACGTAGATTTAGGAGAATGGTACTCCCATATATTCAATTATTTGCATGATAGTACCTTCCCAAATGAGTCATCCAAAAATGCTCGAGCTCATATTCATAAGCTCATTGCACAATATATCATTCTTTCTAATGTTCACTACCACCAAAGTTATAATGGCCTTCTTCTCCATTGTTTAGCTAAAGCATAGATTTCTACTGCCCTTGAAGATGCCCATTTAGGCACCTATGGGGGGCATTTTGCTTGAAGCTCTTAACTTTGAAATCTTCTTCACTTGGGTTACTATTGGTAAAGCATGAAACAAGATTCTTATGCCTTCATTAAAAAGTGTCCTCAATGCCAACAACTTAATAATTTGATCCGAGCTCCTACCTAGGAACTTCGTGCCTAGGTATCCCCTTGGCCATTTTCCATGTGGGGTTTAGATCTTATTGGAAAAAATTCTCCTTCTTCCCAAGGTCACACCTTTATCATCACAGTCATAGATTACTTTGGGTGATCCCACAATACTGTGTCCCACTTTTTAGCCAAAGTAGGACATTGAAATTAGCATTTTTAACTAAATTTCCACTTTTTGACACCTATAGAAACTAAATCATTAAGAACTTGAAGATGTTGTGAACTAGTGAATTTTATGATTTTGTGTGTAGATTATAAATATTATTTTTTCAAAATTTAAAAAAATTTGTGATTTTTTTACGTAACTTTTAATAAGTTGATTTTTATAGTTAATAGTATTTTTTAAAAATGTCGTTCAAACCATATAGTATAACTTTTTTTTATAGAAAAGATAAAATTCTAAATCTTTAAATATAAATTCATAACACTAATATCTAGTGTGTGGATATTTTTTTATAATTTTTGAAGTGATCTTATTATAATTTAGACACAAGTTTGAACCATATAGGGAAACTTTTTCTGTATTTATCTAGATTCATTTTTTTGTTGAATCAAGGAGATCATAGCTAGTGCACAAATATTTTTCATAGTTTTTTTAGAATTTTACTATTTTTCCATATGTGTAGAACATAGAGCTTGATGTTTGGTGAAAAACCTATATTCAATAAAAAATAGAAAATAAATATAACAATCAAATTAAATATATTCAAAATTATATTTGTTGGAAAGCTCATTTCAAGGGCTACAACCCTGCAAATTATCTTGTCAAGTTCATTCCATTTGGAGGTCCAACCCAAGGTTTGAAACTAAAAATACTGAGCAAATCTTAAGGCCTAGAGTGGAAGAGGCCATCTAAAGACCTTTGTTTGAAGGTATCTTTGAACAAAGGTACCTTCGTACAAAGGTTTCACATACCTTCACACAAAGGTAGATTTGTTCGAAGGTCCTTTGGGCCACTTAAAAAAATAAAAAATTCATAATTGTCCACCTTCAAAAAAAGGTGGCTGACTAAAAAATAATTAAAAATTTCATAACAAGAGACCTTTGTTCGAAGGTCTTGAAGCCAAATTTTAAAAATAAATTAAGTAAAGTTGCATATATAAATAAGTAATTTAATTAAAAATTATTTGTCTTTAATTATATTTTCAATTTTCAATTTTGGAAGGTTTTTAAAGATAATATATAGATAGTGAAGGAGTTTTCAACTCATATTTTTTGAAGGAGGAAATGGGCAATAAAAGGACAAGGCAAAATAAATCTATGCAATCATTTTCCAAAAAAAGGAAAAACAATTATCTCAAGAAATGTCAAAAAGATACTACAAAAAAAACCAAGGTATGTACATTTTTTCTTTTATATAAAAATGTTTCAAAAACATTAGATTTAGATATGTATGTTTTAAATAGTTTTCAATAGACTAGAATTTGTTGTAGAGGGAAAATATCATTGGCACCTTATGTATCAACTCCTTCCATGACAGGCTATTCCTTAGGACCATCTAGTGTATGTATAATGATCAAGGCCTCTCCCTACCCAACCATGTAGGGAAATTCTAGGAGATACCATTACATCACCACTCACAGTTATACATTGTAGCAAGATACACCTTATTATCTTTGGTTCCAATCTAATTTGTCAATGTAGGTCAATCCTTCTACCCTCTCAAGTGAAGGGAAACTATAGTTGACACATATAAAATATGATCAAGAGAAAACATATGCAAAACATAGTCAAATTAAAATAAATCTATGATAATTGTTTGATGACTAAAGAACCTATAACAACCCTCCCTGTTGGCAATGAGAGTTTGGAGAGGTGGTAGGTGCCAAGCTAAGTCAGATTTTTATGGTTATTTTATTTCAATTTTCTTCCTCTTGCCATTGGATGGCTCTTGTGAGTGGTTGGTGAGTATATTGAATGTAAAAAATATCTTTGAGGGAGCGTAGGAATGAAGATAGAAAAGAGAGCTAGCACTGGAAGGAAATATCTTCTGGGGTAGATGGATGAGGGCATAGGAGTGAAAGAAAATAAGATGGATTGAAAATAAAGGAAGGGATGCTCTATTTTTTTGGAGAGGAAAGAACAAAAAACATAGGGTCTAAGAAGTCAATGGCTGGAAAACAGGGGACCCTCAGGTTTGAAAACCATGACTAGCAGAGAGTAGAATGATTTGGGGGCTAAGAGAAAAATAGGGTAGAAGAGTAAATGTGGGAAAGGGTGACCAGTCTTAGGCGGGCATATCAAATTGCAAGATTTGAAGTGTGCTGAGAGGAGTGCAAAGTGGAAAGAGGTATTTACCTCTATTCTTTATTTGTCCAGCACAAAAACTAAAATATGTATGTTGCGATTCCATTAACCACAAAAAAAAAAAAAACCAAAAACCCAAGTAAGTGCACAAAGATGAGGGACAAAAATGGGGTCTTAAGTTGCCACTTTTTTTCTGAAATCAAGAAACATTGATGTTGGATGAGAAATTGAAGATAGCTACACTCAAAATTTGAAGATGGAACAAAAACAAGAGTTGTAGTGCTCCAAATCTAGTTTCTAAACTACTATTTTTTTCCAAAACTAGTTGAGATTAAGGGGTTCAAAAAAGGGGAGCACACAAATTGGTCTTGTTTTTCTCAAAAAACATAACATAGCATTTGGTGTGCTCCCCCTAAAATGTTAACTTTTTTTAGCATTTCAATAATCACTCTAGCGAGAAATTAGGTAACACCTTGTAGTTTATCCTTTATTTTTTGATAATTTTTTAATGAATAATTGATTTTTTAGTAATTTTTAAAGTGGACACATTCTGAAAAATAGAAATTTGAGTGTGCTCTCCCCTAAAATGTTTGAAAACTAATTGAAAATCAATTTTTTTTTTTGAATTCATGTAGAATGGAGTCTAGTTTCTAAAAAAAACTTATTTTAATTTTCGATGAATGGTTAAAAAAAAGTAAAAAATACTAGACACTAGTTTTTCACAAAAACTGGATATACTAACAAAATAAATTCAAGATGAAACACTAAATGTAGTCAAAATGTGAAAAAAATTATATGGTTAGATAGCTAACAGAGAGCTTAAGATTATGGTGGTATTTTTTTTAGTTTTCATTGAAAAATTTGCCATCCTGATGGGTAGCACACTCTAGATTATCTCTAGATTTTTCTAAAAATTGATAAAAACACATCAAACAAAGATGTGCATAATGTGAGAATTTTATAATGCACTCGTGTTATGATGAACATAACTGGAAATACACATTCCAATTGCATTTGCTTGAAATTTTCTAAAGCCTTTTCAAAAAATCTATTTTTTGCATATCTTGGAATCATTGCATCCCATTAGAGAACATCTCTTTAAGGTGTTACGTCATACAAATGACATGAATTGTCTATGCTTCCACACTTTACATACATGTCTATAAGGGCAGCTACACTTCCTATCATCTCTCTCCCTCTCTACGTCTCTCCCCTCTCTATGTCCTACCCTTTCTCTGAGTCTCTACTTCCCTCCCCTCTCTACCTCCTACCTTCTCTCTCACTCTCTTCTTCCCTCCCCTATCTACCTTCTACCCTTTCTCTCACTCTCTACTTCCCTCCCCTATCTACCTCCTACCCTCTTTCTAAATATTTTCTTCCCTCGCCTCTCTACCTCCTACCTTCTCTCTCACTCTCTTCTCCCCCTCCCTCTCTACCTCTTACCCTCTCTCTCACTTTCTACTTCCCTCCCCTATCTACCTCCTACCCTCTCTCTCAGTCTCTTCTTTCCTCTCCTATCTACCTCCTACCCTCTCTCTCTTCTTCCTTCCCCTGTCTACCTCCTACAGTCCTCTCCCACTCTCTACTTCCCTCCTGTCTCTACCTCCTATCTTCTCTCTCACTCTCTACTTCCCTCCCCTCTCTACCTCTCCTCCTCATTCTTCCCATCCAATGAAATTTGATAAATTATCTTGTTTCCATTTCATCATCCCAATTTATATGCTCGTCCCTCTTTACATGTCATAGTTTTCTTATTTCCATATTCTTTGTCAACATGTGAGAGAAGAGGGAGGAAGAGGGAGAGAGGATGGAGATGGATGGGAGAGAGAGGGGAGAGATAGGGTGATAAGGGGGGAGAGAGAGTCCTAGTTTTCTTGTTTTGGAGAGAGAGAGAGGGTTGGTCAGGTTTATGAGTTTAGGGTTGCTTAAGTTTAAGGTTTAGTTGAATTATTTCTAGTTTAGGGGTTTAGGGTTGATTGGGTTTATGGTTTAGGGGTATTATTTAGGGTTTAGGGGTTTTGGGAGAGAGAGAGGTTTAGGGTTTCTCAGGTTTAGGGGCATATTTAGGGTTTATGAGTTTAGGGTTGCTTAGAACTTTAGGGGTAAATTATTTAGGGTTTCTCAAGTTTAGGGTTTAGAGGTTAGTGTTAAAGGGGAATTATTTTATAATTTCCCTCCAATCCTCATAATACTAATGCATTAGTCCACCCATCTCCTAATTCATCAATCCCTATCATCCATCCACCATATAACTCGCCATCTAATCCAGCATCAAACATTCTAACCTCTAATCCATCAACCCATGAACACTTGAAATTTTTTCTCCAAAGAGTTTTTTACAAGATCCAAAAATTAAAGCAAAGATATGGAGCCATCCAAATCCACTGATCTAATTTCATCCCCCTCTAACACTCCCAATCCTAATGTATCTAGGCCTCCTATATCCATTCACTCGATCCTAATCCTAACACCATAACATCTTATCAATCAACTATATGCATATTCTAGTCCATCAACCCATGAAGCCATGAAGGATGTGACCTAAGGACTATTAGAAAGGAATCTAAGAACATCATGTACTCAAATTCCTATCCTTGAGCCCAACAAAGAATCTCCTAATAACATGTATACCACTCCAACACCATCATCTGGACTCCTATGTCTATCCATTTCATTGAAGAGTCTCCTACCATAAGTCCAAGTCAAACCCCATCATGTAGCCATGTTGTTAAACATCCAAAGATTATTGATCCTGCATCCAAGAACCCATCACATCCATCTAAGAACCCCAATAGCTATGCTTTAATCTAGCCTCGTCCAAAGAATGTGGAAACACCAACCACCCATCCTAATCAAAATCCAAACAGATCCCATCTAATCCCATCTTGGTTCCCTTACCATGTCATGGTTAACCCCTTTGTACATCGATCCCATCATTAATCCTCCAACATCTCCTAGTGAACCCCCATCACCACCTCTTACTCCCCAATTCAATGAATATCAATGCATCCCCACTTACCCTATCCATATCTAATATTGTGCTATCCATGCTTATCCTCCCTATGATGAAGATATTATCTATGATCTTGAGATCTTATCCATGAGCAAGTAAGTTCCCACATCACTCCTATCCATCATCCCATTATCCCTATCCATCATCCCAATCTAGTCCTATTCATTATTCATCAATATCCCATGATGAGACACTTGGTCCCCCAAAAAACATAGACAATCAAACAAATATCTTGGATCCTATCTTAAATCACATCCCAATGAGTATAATGATTTAATCAAGATCCAAGAATTCTACATTCATTTCCCATTGATCCTCCATCATCCTAGGTCAAACTATATGTTTAGGTGTTTAGCCTGGTTGATCCAGTTTAGGGTTTAGGGGTTAGAGGCATAATTTGAGGTTTACATGAGTTTAGGTTTGCTCAAGTAAATAGGGTTTAGGGTTTAAGGTTAGGGTTTAGGGGAATTATTTAGGCTTTAGAGGTTTATGGATGCTTGAGTTTAGGGTTTAGGGTTTAGGGGTTAGGGGTTAGGGGTTTAGGGTTGCTTGAGTTTAGGGGTTAGGGTTTAGGGGCTTATTTATGGTTTAGGGTTTATGGTTTAGGGGTTAGGGGTTAAGGTTTAGAGGTTTAGGTTTATGGTTTAGGTAGAGAGGTGAATAGGGAGATATAGAGGAAAGCGAGCCTGGGAAAGATATCTTTGTCTCCTCTATCCCTCTCTCTAACTATACCTACCTCTCTATCTCTCTCTCCCTGTCTCTCTATCTTGCTAGATCTATTTTGATCCCCTCTCTCTAACTACCTTTCTATCTCTCCCTTCCTCACTATTTGAGGTTTACATGAGTTCAGGGTTGCTCAAGTAAATAGGGTTTAGGGGGATTATTCAGGCTTTAGGGGTTTAGGGATGCTCGAGTTTAGGGTTCAGGGTTTAGAATTTAGGGGTTAGGGGTTTAGGGTTGCTTGAGTTTAGGGGTTAGGGTTTAGGATTTAGAGAGAGATAGAGCGAGGGGAGAGGTAGGGAGATAGAGGTTTAGGGTTGCTTCCAGGTTTTATGGTTTAGGGGTTATGGGTTTAAGAGTTTAGAGTTGCTCATTTTTAGGGTTTAGGGTTTAGGGGCATTATTTATATCTTAGGATTTATGGTTTACGGATTAGGGGTTAAGGTTTAGAGGTTTAGGTTTATGGTTTAGGTAGAGAGGTGAATAGGGAGATATAGAGGAGACTGAGCCTGGGAGAGATATCTCTATCTCCTCTATCCCGCTCTCTAACTATACCTCTCCCTCTCTCTCTATCTTGATAGATCTATTTTGATCCCCTCTCTCTAACTCTACCTTTGTATCTCTCCCTCCCTAACTATTTGAGGTTTACATGAGTTTAGGGTTGCTCAAGTAAATAGGGTTTAGGGTTTAGCAATTTAGGGTTGATTGATTTTAGGGGTTAGGGTTTAGGGTTTAGAGAGAGATAGAGTGAGGGGACCAATAGAGACTGGGAGAGATAGGGAGATAGAGGTTTAGGGTTGCTTCTAGGTTTTATGGTTTAGGGATTTAGGGTTGCTTATATTTAGGGTTTAGGGTTTAAGGGTTAAGGTTTAGAGGTTTAGGTTTATGGTTTAGGTAGAGAGGTGAATAGGGAGATATAGAGGAGACTGAGCCTGGGAGAGATATCTCTATCTCCTCTATCCCTCTCTCTAACTATACCTACCTCTCTATATCTCTCTCCCTGTCTCTCTATCTTGCTAGATCTGTTTAGGGATGCTCAAGTTTAGAGTTTAGGGTCTAGGGGTTAGGGTTTAGGGTTTAGGGGTTAGAGGTTTAGGGTTTCTTGAGTTTAGGGTTTAGGGTTTAGGGTTTAGAGAGAAATAGAGAAAGGGGACCAATAGAGATTGGGGGAGATAGGGAGATAGAGGTTTAGGGTTGCTTCCAGGTTTTATGGTTTAGGGGTTAGGGGTTTAGGGTTGATCAATTTTAGGGTTTAAGGGTTAGGGGTATTATTTAGGGTTTAGGGTTTATGGTTTAGAGGTTTAGGTTTATGGTTTAAGTAGAGGGGAGAATAGGGATCCCTATCTCTATCTCTCTGGACATATGGATCCCTATCTCTATCTCTCTCCCTCTATAGACCCCTTTCTCTATCTCAATCCCCATCTCTCCCTTTCCCCGTCTCTATCTCCATCTATCCTCTCTATCTCCATGTCCCTCTCTATCTCACCATGTCTCTCAATCCCTCTCTATAGATAGGATAGAGAAATGGAGCTTTATGTTTTCATTCTTCCCAGAATGCGCTTGCGTTATAAGGTGAGCACATTTTGGGAAGCATGGAAAATGGTTAAAAGGCATGCACGAGATCTGTGTTTCAGACCCCACATGACTGTTATTCCTGCTTTTCACAAGTATATCGGACCAAAAAACACTTTTCATGTTGTTTGACTAATTGATAATCATTTTTATATCAATCCACCACATTTTTTTGTTTTTTCAATGTAGAAGAACTAATTTTGCATGTTTTTGGAGAAAATTTGATTATTTAAACTAAAAGTTTCATGTTTCATGTGTGATATTGTTTCAAAGCTAATTTGATGATATATGTTTTTTTTCCATAAATTTTAGTAATCCTATTCTAGAATTATATAGAATTCATAATCAAACTTGTGAAAAATAGGAATTTGAGGATTTTAAAGCCATCTTTTGGAGAATTGGTCAACTGCAATATCAAATTCTAAGGTATGTTCAATTTATGTCCATTTTAATTCACATATATATGTTTTTATTTTCTTTGTATCTTTAAATGTCTTTATTTCTTTATGTTTTTTATGTTCTTTATGTTCTAAGATATATATGTGTCTAGGTATATCAGTTAGTTCAGTCAAAGAGACTCCAAATTCCTCATGTTTCCACCTTGTTTGGCCCTTCATGCCTTCATTTCACCTATTTTAAGGTATACAAGAGAAAAAAATTATCAAATACTTCATAAAATAATTTTAGTGAACAATTGTTTGTCATACTCATATTCATGATCAATGGAGGCATAATTTTAGTGAACAATTCTTTATCATACTCATATTCATCAACATAACAAAATTTTAGAGAAGAGAGTTATCTACAAATATATGGACATACAAGCATCATGACACAAGATGATACAAAGGGAGTTATAAGGAGATGAAACACTGAAAAGGAGGTTTTCATGAGTGTAGGACAATCACAAGTCTATATAACAGTCCACTATCATAGTCATGACCATCATGAAGTTGTTTTTAATTTATGCATTACTTAAGATGTCTTTGATCTTTTGTCATGAGTATCTAGAAGGTTATCTTCAAGGGTCAATGTTCTTTTGACTATCACAAGATTTTTGGACTGGTTTAAGACTATTAGGATAGTCAATTTATGTTGATTAACAGTCCCCTTCGATGGCATTCATTTTGTCATCCTTCCAAATCACCTCCATACAACTGATATACATGTAAAAAATTAACCATACAATTCATGATTTCCAAACCTAAAATAATGATTTAATACTCATATAAGAGTCCAAGCAATGGCCTTCAAATAGTTTTTATGTACATTAGTCCACTATGACTATCATAATATTAGAGTCTTTTGGAAACCTTCCCAACTTTCTCCTTCATTAGATTCATAGTCCATAATTCAAGTGTATTAAATTTCTACCCTAAATGTCCTCTTTCCATTCAGATGTATACTTCATGATTAGGTATTCAAGTGTATACTCTATTACCTGTATTCAAGTGTATATCATGACTATGTATTTGAGTGTATACTCCATGACTTTGTGTATTCAATTGTATACTTGGTACATTTTGTGATTGTGTATTCCATTGTATTCAAGTGCATACAAAGGATTTTAGAGCATTCTTCAAGGGTTAGACAAGTTTTATTATGACTGTCCCAAGAGGACTAGTTTTACAATCATTGAGTAAGTCTTGGCACCTAAGCAAGTTAGGGTTCCTCAGGTCCACAAGATCAAACAAGGTTCCATACAATCTTTATTCACCTTAATTACTCCAACTCACTCCACCAACTCCTCACAAAAACCTTCTTACAGCCAACATGGTCCTTTCCCACAAATTGTCCCCTAATTGCTAGTAGCCCTCCAAAATGGACTGTCAAAGCATATCTTCTGCTGCAGACCTCAACTCAAGACTGTGAAGGTATTTTTGGATACCCATTAAGGAGTTTTAAAACATATCTCAAGCTCAGTATAGGTTACGTTGAAACAAAAGGTTCAAAAACTGACTATCCTTTATTTTTCCTAGGCCTAATTAGGCCACTTTTACAAAGCAACACCTCTCAAATCTTTCTCCCAACTCACAAAACTAATCTCAATCCACTAGGTAGACTTCAAAAGGCCTAGATCACCAACCTTTGGCAATAGAAGACTCCACCAAGTACCCTAACCTCAAAACCCTCATTCTATGCTTGTATAGGGGGTTTATTGAAACTCCTACACCTAAACCTCAAATCACTTCAAAGACCACTTATTCACCTTGCATAAGGTCTGCACATGCTTAATAAACCATAATATGGCCACCCACATTTAGTTTTGACCAAAACTCAACATTACACCTCCTTTCTTGCTTGGAAACAATATAATTTCTAACTAGGCATCACCCCAATTTTAATATAATGCCTCCCCTACTCCTGAGATCACATGAACACAAAACCTATACCTTAGAGGTGTCATTTGACTAGGTTATAGAGGTTTATGGTGGGTGGAATGACTCATGTCTTCATTTTGTTACTTTCAAACCCTTAAACCCTGTAACATTATATGACAACATTACAAAGTATGACACTTTTTACAATAATGAACCTACATGACTCAAATTACATACTAGATGATCTATTATGACCTTATGATTCCTAGACTCAACTCATATTTACACATTTGACTCATATTCCTGTTGACTGCCTGTAAACCCTGATTTTGAGGGTTTAAATGCAAGACAGTGGTTTGTGACTCTTTTCCAACAATGTGAGCACTTGACAATTTGTGGATTGGATTTAGAAAGGACAAATTTCTTGTTTACAAGTTTACAAAATGTAGGGGTGTGATTTTTTTGTATGTGTGATGATACCCTAGGCTGGCAGAGTTATTGTTTTGAGCAAATTGGAGGTACAGAGATAGGGTTTGATGGAAAAACAATTAAAGGATCATTCCAAGTGATTGATTAAGCATGTGCAGACCTAATTGAATGTGTTTGAGGCATCAGCAAAGTAAAATAGGCTTGGGAACATAGACTTTCTATAAACCCTCATGATACAAGCATGGAATTGGAATTAACAAGTGTTTTGTAGTTTAGGGGTTTTGTAGTGTTTCTTATTGACAAAAGTGGTGGATTTGGACCATTTGAGGTCTATATTGAACATTGGAATTTAATTTGGAAGTTTGGTAGAAGGATTTTGTGGAGTTGCTTTGGAAAACAAGGCTAATTGCCCCTTTTTAGGAAATGAAACAGTCAGGTTTTGGGGCTTGTGTTGCAAAGTGAACTATACTTGTTTTAGGATATGTTTTAGATGAGATTAAAGGGTATCCAAAAGTGTCAACAGTTTTGGGTTTTAGTACATACCCTGAGAGAAAAGTTTCGACAGTCCATTTGGAGGGCTACTAGAATTAGGACAGTCAAAGATAGAAGGACCTATGGTAGAAGCAATTAAGTTGCATGAGGGATGTTGATACAATGAATTAGCATACATTAACTTGGAAAAGGTTTGGGAAGTGATAAACAAAGCAATAAGTTGTTGGTTCTTCATTTGTTGGTATATTTGTGTATTCCATTATATACTTGGTGCATTTTGTGATTGGGAAAAAGGTGTGAAGAATCTATATGAAGTTCTTTCATACCTGCTCAAGGAGTTTTGAAGCTTTCTTGGCCATTATTTGACAAAATGTGATGACTGTCGTAAATGATTGTGCATGATAGTGTTGGGGCAAAAATTGGAAGTTCACCAAATCTAAGTCTAAAAGTGTTGTTTGTGTGTCATTTATGACTTTGTGTATTTGAGTGTATACTCCATGAATTTGTTGTTGATAACTAAGAGGGGGGGGGTGAATCAGTTATCTTAGTTATTTCAGTTTTCTAAACTTTCTTGATAATTAGTGCAGCATTAAATCAAACAAGCAAACATAACCATGAAATAGAAATACACATGACACAATATTTTTGATGTGGAAACCCTGTTAAGGAAAAAACCACGGGGTGATTAACCCAAGATTGTATTCTCTGTTAGAAGAATGGAAGTACAAAAATGACACTTGCCAATTAGGGCTCACTGCCCGAGCACACTGCTCACAAGAGGCACACTGCCTACAAGAGACACACTGTCTACAATTTATAAATAATGTAATACAATACTTGAACTGATAAGAAGCATCAACATATGCTGGAGTTTAGTTCTGATTAGGCTCTGTATACTGATTTACTACACTTCATCTTTCCTCTTCTTTATGCTACTCTTCTTTCACATATCGGATCTTCCTTTCTGCTTTTATTCATCTCTACTGCTTTTCTTTGCACATCTCTTTCAACCACTACCCCTCTCATAACTAATTCCATCTTGTATATATATATCTGCACAAGTGATTTCATCACCTTTCTAGTCGGCACCCGGAATAGTCAATCTTCTCACAAACTCTAATCTGTCAGCTGAATCCTTGCACATCAAGTAATGCGGATCAAGCATATACTTGTAGAAATCATTAATCATGTTGGCCAAACATAATTCATGCCTTCATAATCTTTACTAACATTAGTAACACATCTGGAATAATGTCTGATGTTCTGCCAATTAGTTCTTCCTCTGTTCACACTATCACTTGGGAACCTGATACTCAAGCATTCATATCTCTTTATCCTTTCCACACCGGAGGCTCAAACCTTCGAATATATCAGTCAAGATACTCCTCTTGACTTCCCCAAATCCACACTTCAATGAGACATTTCTACTAAGAGATCCGGACCTGTCTCTCAGACCTTACTGATTGCTCTATTCTTGTTTACCAGACCACAACATTCTTCATTCTAACTTCCAGTATAGACATATCATGCATTGCAGATGTGTGGGATAACCTTTGTTGCCATTAATGAGAACATTCATGAATCCATATAGTGTCTCTTGCCAACAATCTCCCCCTTTGGCATTGATGGCAACACTTAGTGAAAAATGACTAAGTGTTTGTACTATGCTTCCCCTTGGTTGATGCTCTATTTTTATATACATTTTCTAGAGCTCCCCCTTAGTTGGATTCCTCATTTTTCACTTCTCTTCACTCCCCCTTTGACATCAATGGCAAAGGGTAGGGTTCGCATATGAAAACTTTCAAAAATTCAACTATACTTAGCTACATAAGTATATACATATGGCATACATACATATACTGAAGTATGTCTGCAAAAGTTGTCTTTAATTGAATAAATTATGTAGCCCAACTTTGCTTTATTCTATCCAAAATTGAAATATGACCGCTCAACAAGAATGCAAACACATCTGCCCTTTTTAGATCTATTGGATCATTGGTCTAGGCTATGATTTAAGCTTCACTTATGGCCTTATGCATGGCCTGTAACTTAGGGACAAAGATCCTTCTAAGTTCACCCATCTGACTAATTATGTTCTTCCTTTCCTTCTCAAAATTCTTTATTGCATTTGTGATTGCAATAGACTGACACTCTTGATCAGCTATAGAGGATGAGAGAGGATCAAAACTTTGAGACAGACTTAATAGTTTATCCTCTTGTTCTTTCACTTTCTTCTCAATATCTTTGGTCACTGTGGGCCAAGATAAGCAAAATTTGTACATATTTCTGCCATCTTTAAGAGCATTTTCCAAGCTCTTTATCCCAATATCCATAACTTTCCTATCATTTGTTATCAGACCCTGTACTTCGGAGAATCTCTTGTCCAAAAACTCCTTCCGAACCTTTTCTTCAGCTGACTTCTCTAGAGAATCAAAATGTGTGCTAACACTGTTGACTAGAGTTTTGAGATTACCGGAGGAAGAGACTGTGGGATCCTTTTGAAAAGATGGCATGATCTTTTCCAACATTCCGGATGCTGCCTCTATAAGCTCACAGTCTTCCATGTGAGATTTCAGTAGTTTCTCTTTGACCTTCGCATTTGCAAATGAAGCTATTTTCATTGTTTGCACCGGAGATAGAGAGTAAAAATTCAATGGCCCTTTTAATAGTTCTGGTTCATCAATCTCCATAGTTGCTTTTATCAAAAAGTCCTTGACTGATTCTACAGTGTCTCTTGCCAGAGACAGATTTTTCTTTTCTTCTGTAGTCACAGAACTGTCTTTTGGAGCTTTCTCTCCTTCTACATTCTTACCACTAGCAGTTGTGGTCTTCTTTGTTGAAGTATTCTCTCCTTCTACAGCCTTGGTACTGTCATCTTCTTTGTCCTTCACTTCTGCTTCTTTCTCCTGTATTCTTTCTTCTCCTGTAGATCCAGAGACTATAGGAGAAACTGGAGGAAAAATGTTAGTCTATTCAAGGCCCACCTTTTCTG
Source organism: Cunninghamia lanceolata (assembly GCA_027924645.1). Taxonomy (NCBI): domain Eukaryota; kingdom Viridiplantae; phylum Streptophyta; class Pinopsida; order Cupressales; family Cupressaceae; genus Cunninghamia; species Cunninghamia lanceolata. The sequence continues at coordinate 28,196,727 of BSBN01000809.1, read as the reverse complement.
ACATTTTCTCAGTAGATTCTTTTGTAACATTTGTAGTCGAGGGGTCAGTACCCAAGTCCTCTATAATAGGAAGATTAAATCTTTTGAAGGCCTTCCAGAGAATCTCTTCTGTGTCCTTGGCTACCTTGTCAGTCTCACCAAGCATAAGCTGATTCATCCTTGCTTTGCTTCTGAACTCATCCTTACAATCTTTGAATACCATATTTATTGTCTTGGGGTCGATTGAAGGATATAGCTGAATTGCTATCTATTCCTAGATTTCTAGGTCTTTGGCTTGGGCATTGTTCTTTCTTATTTCTAGTTCCTTCTCCAAGCTTTTGGGGATAGGAGATATAATTTCAATGAATGCTTTGTTGTAGATATTTAGATACCTGACTGTGGCATCTTGTAATATCTTCTAATCTGCTTCACCATAATCATCATAGAACTCAACCATTGGCTGAAGATTTCCATCCACTGTGACTGATTTGATTATGTCATCAATGTGAAGAGTGGGTTTTTCAACATATTCCTCTGTCTTTTCTTCTTCCTTCTGTCTGGTAGAGGGTTGGCTGGATGTTTTCTTCTTTTTCTTCATTTTCCTGACTTCTTCATTAGATTCAGTCTCCTCTTCATCCCTTTTACTGGCATAGGATCTTGTAGCTTTTGTCTTTGTTCATTTCTCTCCTTTGCCAGATGATTGTGCTTCTGATTCTGATGACCTTGAGCCTTTGGTAGTGGTAGGTGCAGATCTCTTTGATGGTCTGGTCCAGGTGGAAGGTTTTGCCAGAGCACTTTCCTCATTTTTCTTTTCTGCCTTCTTCTTCTCTTCCTTAGCCCTTTCCATCTTTTTCATATGGCCATCAAGTGCCTCCTTTGAGATACTAAGGCCTTGGGCAACATTTTCTACTTCTTTTCTCACCTTCCTCTTGATCTCTGTTTCTCTGAGTTCCACATGAATCTTTACACTCAACTCCTCAAAGGTTCCAAACCTTTCTACCTTTGGATTCTTTGGCTGACTTAGCATGTATTGAACATGCAACTCCACAATTTGTTCATCAACTTCATACCGCATGGGCATGATCCATACAGTTCTTAGTTCTATTGTCTCCATTAGGCACTGATCAGTCTCTACCATAAAACATATTGTGTCTTTGTATTTCTCAACAAGAGACTGGGAATCCTTTCTCTTGCTTGCATCATGTTCTAAAAATTCTTGAAATATCCCCACAGGGTTGTATTTCTTGCTTTAGCATCCCCAAGCCCATGCAAGTAATCTCTGATCTGAATTGCTACCGGTTTGTCATTTTGCCATACCCATCCATTTGATCTGGGCAGCTCATTCATGAAGTAGAAAAATAGGCATATTATTAGTTTACCATATTTAAAGGAGTTTTTCTTGTCCTTTTTGATCTTCTGTATGTTTTCCATTAATTGGCTCCAAAGAAGTTCACAGAGATCATATTCTGCATTCTTTCTCAGCATCTCATAGGCAGTGTATATTGCAGTTTTAGATACTGAATTCTCCCTACTAGAATGATATATCTTGTATCCTATTCTCATAGATGCATACTTGATATCCGAGTCAGTAATATCTTCAATGGTCATTGAACTCTTATCAAATTTTGATCCGATGGCCTCAATTACAATGTTGTTTTTGACAAATTTGAGGACAGGAATTCCTCCGAAGGAGTGTAAACTAGTTACTACCCTAATTGCTTCCTTGGTAATTTTGTAAGGTCTCTTAAGCCATAGAAAGTTGTCATGTACCCTACTTAACACATACCGGACCCATTCATCTTCTCCAAAGCAAGGGAAATGAATGAACTGATCAAAATGTTTCTTTTGGATGCCCTTATATTCAAGTTTAAGCTCAAAAGCATCGTCTATCAATTGGTTGTGATAAATATCCACTAATTTTGATTCCCCAAATTCTTCAGTATTAGCATGTATGTAAACCCTAATGTCTTCTGTGTGCAAAACACCATGCGGAACACTAGAGAAGGCTCGTAGGGGATCTACCTCCAAGGATTTGTATGGATGCTTCTTAAATATTGGGCGAGGTCTATCAGAAATCTTTACTATATTCGGAGTAGCCATCATCAAGGAATCTTACTAAGAAATATCAAGAATGAAGAATACCTTTTATGCTATTTAGGGCACACGATGAAATCCGGATTGAGCTGTATGAAGAATCATCTTGATCTTTGGGGGAAGTAGTTGTAGAGCTCCTTTTCTCTCTTCTTCGCATGTGAGTGTACAAATGATGAGCGAATGAACTCTTTTGTTTCTGAGAAACCCTAATTTTCATTTGGCAATAAGTGCGGAACCTAATTCATTCTGGTTTGCCTTGTTTGTCTTATTCAGAGACAAAAAATTTTCTGGATTACTGAGATAGATTTTGAAGTTATTCTAGGAGAGTAGTGGTAATCTATCATCCTTTCATTAGCCATTTGATCTATTTGTAGATCAAGACACCATAGTTTGAATCATACCAGACCATACTTGTAAAGAATCTATTTTTACCGGAAGACTATTTTACTGGATCAATTCTGGTAGGATTAGATTCTTCAAATCTTCTTGCAGATCTTCCAAATCTTAACCATAGTTTGTTTGGATGTTTCCTTTATGAACCTTTCAATCCGCAACTCTTCTTGTGCCAGTTTTGGCACCAATTGACTGGCTGGGGGAACAAGGTTTTCTTTGTGTCTCCCCCTGAGCCAGAGCTCATTTTTTAATTTCTCGAAGGAATATCAGCACCAGAGTCTAGTACGGATCCATCCCCTACATTCTCTATACTTTTCTTCACCCAAATCTTATTCATCTCACTTCAAACTTCATCCACATTTACTGTTTGTTTTCCCTTATCTTAATCTGATTATAATATACCAGACCTCTTTTATCCTGATTCTTGCTTCTATAGAATTTTACTACATGACCGGATCTATTGCAAATTTGGAAAACAACATTTCTTTGCATATTTGATTGATATCCTCTTGATCTACATTGATTAGCCATATGACCCATTCTATTGCATGCAAAGCATCTACCATTGAATGAATTGTTCATTTGTATATTTCTGCATTCATGAGATTTGTGACCATACCTTTTGCAGTTGAAGCACTGTCCAGAGAATGATGTATTAATCTGATTCATTCTCCTTCTGTACTGATTAACTTTATGACCAAAGTTATTACAGTTGTGGCAGTATCCATTGAAGGATGGATATCTTTAGGCATTAGGCTGCCTTACCGGAGGTCTTCTAGGCCTGTTCCTTGGATTTTCTGATCCAAAATTTTTCTGACCAGATTCAGAGCTTTCTCCTTTCTCATATCCCAAACCACACTTGTCATCTATCCTTTTTTGACTTCCAAGAAAAACTTCAAGTTGAGTAGAACTTATGTTGAATTTCTCTTTATATTCATTTGCTGTTTGAAGATCCCTTTTGAGAGAGACAATTTGATCCTCAAGTTTTTCTCCATTATCTTTAGCATCTTCAAGATCAGATTCAAGATGTCTGATAATTCTATCCATCTTGTTGCAATCTTTTGATTTCTCTTTGAGAGATTGTCTTAGATTATCTTCAGTTTTTCTTTTCTCTTCAATCTCTTGGGTAAACTTTATAACTCCTGATTCTATTTCATGTCTTACCATAATGATTTCTTTTGATAACTTTTCACATAACTTGGTTTTCTCCTTCAGATCTTCATTTGCATCATTTGCTTCACCTTGAATTGCCAATTGCTAAAGTAGCTCCTTTCTCTTTTTCATAGAGAGACTTAATTTGTCTTTTAGTTCTCTCATGAAATCATCAGCCTATTTGAGTCTTTCTTTTAATTCATTGACTTCAGAATTTGACTGCTCAAGATCATCAAGGGCAGTCTTGAGTTGCTCCCTTAAACCATATGCATCCATTTGGATTCCCAGATCTTCTTGAAGTTGTTAGACTCTATTTAGGAGGAGCTTGGCTCTGATACCAATTGTTGATAACTGAGAGGGGGGGTGAATTAGTTATCTTAGTTATTTTAGCTTTCTAAACTTTCTTGATAATTAGTGCAGCATTAAATCAAACAAGCAAACATAACCATGAAATAGAAATACACATGACACAATATTTTTGATGTGGAAACCCTGTTAAGGGAAAAACCACAGGGTGATTAGCCCAAGATTGTATTCTCTGTTAGAAGAATGGAAGTACAAAAATGGCACTTGCCAATTAGGGCTCACTACCCGAGCACACTGCTCACAAGAGGCACACTGCCTACAAGAGACACACTGTCTACAATTTATAAATAATGTAATACAATACTTGAACTGATAAGAAGCATCAACATATGCTGGAGTTCAGTTCTGGTTAGGCTCTGTATACTAATCTGCTGCACTTCATCTTTCCTCTTCTTTATGCTACTCTTCTTTCACATACCAAATCTTCCTTTTTGCTTTCATCTCTTTCAACCACTACCCCTCTCATAACTAATTCCATCTTGTATATATATCCGCACAAGTGATTTCATCACCTTTCTAGTTGGCACCCGGAATAGTCAATCTTCTCACAAACTCTAATCTGTCAGCTGAATCCTTGCACATCAAGTAATGCGGATCAAGCATATACTTGTAGAAATCATTAATCATGTTGGCCAAACATAATTCATGCCTTCATAATCTTTACTAACATTAGTAACACATCCGGAATAATGTCTGATGTTCTGCCAATTAGTTCTTCCTCTGTTCACACTATCACTTGGGAACCTGATACTCAAGCATTCATATCTCTTTATCCTTTCCACACCGGAGGCTCAAACCTTGGAATATATCAGTCAAGATACTCCTCTTGACTTCCCCAAATCTGCACTTCACCGAGACATTTCTACTAAGAGATCCGGACCTGTCTCTCAGACCTTACTGATTGCTCTATTCTTGTTTACCAGACCACAACATTCTTCATTCTAACTTCCAGTATAGACATATCATGCATTGCATATGTGTGGGATAACCTTTGTTGCCATTAATGAGAACATTAATGAATCCATATAGTGTCTCTTGCCAACAATCTCCCCCTTTGGCATTGATGGCAACACTTAGTGAAAAATGACTAAGTGTTTGCACTATGCTTCCCCTTGGTTGATAATCTATTTTTATATACATTTTCTAGAGCTCCCCCTTAGTTGGATTCCTCATTTTTCACTTCTCTTCACTCCCCCTTTGACATCAATGGCAAAGGGTAGGGTTCGCATATGAAAACTTTCAAAAATTCAACTATACTTAGCTGCATAAGTATATACATATGGCATACTTACATATACTGAAGTATGTCTGCAAAAGTTGTCTTTAATTGAATAAATTATGTAGCCCAACTTTGCTTCATTCTATCCAAAATTGAAATATGACCGCTCAACAGGAATGCAAATGCATCTGCCCTTTTTAGATCTATTGGATCATTGGTCTAGGCTATGATTTAAGCTTCACTTATGGCCTTATGCATGGCCTGTAACTTAGGGACAAAGATCCTTCTAAGTTCACCCATCTGACTAATTATGTTCTTCCTTTCCTTCTCAAAATTCTTTATTGCATTTGTGATTGCAATAGACTGACACTCTTGATCAGCTATAGAGGATGAGAGAGGATCAAAACTTTGAGACAGACTTAATAGTTTATCCTCTTGTTCTTTCACTTTCTTCTCAATATCTTTGGTCACTGTGGGCCAAGATAAGCAAAATTTGTACATATTTCCGCCATCTTTAAGAGCATTTTCCAAGCTCTTTATCCCAATATCCATAACTTTCCTATCATTTGTTATCAGACCCTGTACTTCGGAGAATCTCTTGTCCAAAAACTCCTTCCAGACCTTTTCTTCAGCTGACTTCTCTAGAGAATCAAAATGTGTGCTAACACTGTTGACTAGAGTTTTGAGATTACCGGAGGAAGAGACTGTGGGATCCTTTTGAAAAGATGGCATGATCTTTTCCAACATTCCGGATGCTGCCTCTATAAGCTCACAGTCTTCCATGTGAGATTTCAGTAGTTTCTCTTTGACCTTCGCATTTGCAAATGAAGCTATTTTCATTGTTTGCACCGGAGATAGAGAGTAAAAATTCAATGGCCCTTTTAATAGTTCTGGTTCATCAATCTCCATAGTTGCTTTTATCAAAAAGTCCTTGACTGATTCTACAGTGTCTCTTGCCAGAGACAGATTTCTCTTTTCTTCTGTAGTCACAGAACTGTCTTTTGGAGCTTTCTCTCCTTCTACATTCTTACCACTAGCAGTTGTGGTCTTCTTTGTTGAAGTATTCTCTCCTTCTGCAGCCTTGGTACTGTCATCCTCTTTGTCCTTCACTTCTGCTTCTTTCTCCTGTATTCTTTGTTCTCCTGTAGATCCGGAGACTATAGGAGAAACTGGAGGAGAAATGTTTGTCTGTTCAAGGCCCACCTTTTCTGACATTTTCTCAGTAGATTCTTTTGTAACATTTGTAGTCGAGGGGTCAGTACCCAAGTCCTCTATAAGAGGAAGATTAAATCTTTTGAAGGCCTTCCAGAGAATCTCTTCTGTGTCCTTGGCTACCTTGTCAGTCTCACCAAGCATAAGCTGATTCATCCTTGCTTTGCTTCTGAACTCATCCTTACAATCTTTGAATACCATATTTATTGTCTTGGGGTCAATTGAAGGATATAGTTGAATTGCTATCTATTCCTAGATTTCTAGGTCTTTGGCTTGGGCATTGTTCTTTCTTATTTCTAGTTCCTTCTCCAAGCTTTCGGGGATCAGAGATATAATTTCAATGAATGCTTTGTTGTAGATATTTAGATACCTGACTATGGCATCTTGTAATATCTTCTAATCTGCTTCACCATAATCATCATAGAACTCAACCATTGGCTGAAGATTTCCATCCACTGTGACTGATTTGATTATGTCATCAATGTGAAGAGTGGGTTTTTCAACATATTCCTCTGTCTTTTCTTCTTCCTTCTGTCTGGTAGAGGGTTGGCTGGATGTTTTCTTCTTTTTCTTCATTTTCCTGACTTCTTCATTAGATTCAGTCTCCTCTTCATCCCTTTTACTGGCATAGGATCTTGTAGCTTTTGTCTTTGTTCATTTCTCTCCTTTGCCAGATGATTGTGCTTCTGATTCTGATGACCTTGAGCCTTTGGTAGTGGTAGGTGCAGATCTCTTTGATGGTCTGGTCCAGGTGGAAGGTTTTGCCAGAGCACTTTCCTCATTTTTCTTTTCTGCCTTCTTCTTCTCTTCCTTAGCCCTTTCCATCTTTTTCATATGGCCATCAAGTGCCTCCTTTGAGATACCAAGGCCTTGGGCAACATTTTCTACTTCTTTTCTCACCTTCCTCTTGATCTCTGTTTCTCTGAGTTCCACATGAATCTTTACACTCAGCTCCTCAAAGGTTCCAAACCTTTCTACCTTTGGATTCTTTGGCTGACTTAGCATGTATTGAACATGCAACTCCACAATTTGTTCATCAACTTCATACCCCATGGGCATGATCCATACAGTTCTTAGTTCTATTGTCTCCATTAGGCACTGATCAGTCTCTACCATAAAACATATTATGTCTTTGTATTTCTCAACAAGAGACTGGGGAATCCTTTCTCTTGCTAGCATCATGTTCTAAAAATTCTTGAAATATCCCCACAGGGCTGTATTTCTTGCTTTAGCATCCCCAAGCCCATGCAAGTAATCTCTGATCTGAATTGCTACCGGTTTGTCATTTTGCCATACCCATCCATTTGATCCGGGCAGCTCATTCATGAAGTAGAAAAATAGGCATGTTATTAGTTTACCATATTTAAAGGAGTTTTTCTTGTCCTTTTTGATCTTCTGTATGTTTTCCATTAATTGGCTCCAAAGAAGTTCACAGAGATCATATTCTGCATTCTTTCTCAGCATCTCATAGGCAGTGTATATTGCAGTTTTAGATACTGAATTCTCCCTACTGGAATGATATATCTTGTATCCTATTATCATAGATGCATACTTGATATCTGAGTCAGTAATATCTTCAATGGTCATTGCCTTCTTATCAAATTTTGATCTGATGGCCTCAGTTACAATGTTGTTTTTGACAAATTTGAGGACAGGAATTCCTCCGAAGGAGTGTAAACCAGTTACTACCCTAATTGCTTCCTTGGTAATTTTGCAAGGTCTGTTAAGCCATAGAAAGTTGTCATGTACCCTACTTAACACATACCAGACCCATTCATCTTCTCCAAAGAAAGGGAAATGAATGAACTGATCAAAATGTTTCTTTTGGATGCCCTTATATTCAAGTTTAAGCTCAAAAGCATCGTCTATCAATTGGTTGTGATAGATATCCACTAATTTTGATTCCCCAAATTCTTCAATATTAGCATGTATGTAAACCCTAATATCTTCTGTGTGCAAAACACCATGCGGAACACTAGAGAAGGCTCGTAGGGGATCTACCTCCAAGGATTTGTATGGATGCTTCTTAAATATTGGGCGAGGTCTATCAGAAATCTTTACTATATTCGGAGTAGCCATCATCAAGGAATCTTACTAAGAAATATCAAGAATGAAGAATACCTTTTATGCTATTTAGGGCACACGATGAAATCTGGATTGAGCTATATGAAGAATCATCTTGATCTTTGGGGGAAGTAGTTGTAGAGCTCCTTTTCTCTCTTCTTCGCATGTGAGTGTACAAATGATGAGCGAATGAACTCTTTTGTTTCTGAGAAACCCTAATTTTCATTTGGCAATAAGTGCGGAACCTAATTCATTCTGGTTTGCCTTGTTTGTCTTATTCAGAGACAAAAAACTTTCTAGATTACTGAGACAGATTTTGAAGTTATTCTAGGAGAGTAGTGATAATCTATCATCCTTTCATTAGCCATTTGATCTATTTGCAGATCAAGACACCATAGTTTGAATCATACCGGACCATACTTGTAAAGAATCTATTTTTACCGGAAGACTATTTTATTGGATCAATTCTGGTAGGATTAGATTCTTCAAATCTTCTTGCAGATCTTCCAAATCTTAACCATAGTTTGTTTGGATGTTTCCTTTATGAACCTTTCAATCCGCAACTCTTCTTGTGCCAGTTTTGGCACCAATTGACTGGCTGGGGGAACAAGGTTTTCTTTGTGTCTCCCCCTGAGCCAGAGCTCATTTTTTAATTTCTTGAAGGAATATCAGCACCAGAGTCTAGTACGGATCCATCCCCTACATTCTCTATACTTTTCTTCACCCAAATCTTATTCATCTCACTTCAAACTTCATCCGCATTTACTTTTTGTTTTCCCTTATCTTAATTCTGATTATAATATACCGGACCTCTTTTATCCTGATTCTTGCTTCTATAGAATTTTACTACATGACCGGATCTATTGCAAATTTGGAAAACAACATTTCTTTGCATATTTGATTGATATCCTCTTGATCTACATTGATTAGCCATATGACCCGTTCTATTGCATGCAAAGCATCTACCATTGAATGAATTGTTCATTTGTATATTTCTGCATTTATGAGATTTGTGACCATACCTTTTGCAGTTGAAGCACTGTCCAGAGAAGGATGTATTAATCTGATTCATTCTCCTTCTGTACTGATTAGCTTTATGACCAAAGTTATTACAGTTGTGGCAGTATCCATTGAAGGATGGATATCTTTGGGCATTAGGCTGCCTTACCGGAGGTCTTCTAGGCCTGTTCCTTGGATTTTCTGATCCAAAATTCTTCTGACCAGATTCAGAGCTTTCTCCTTTCTCATATCCCAAACCACACTTGTCATCTATCCTTTTTTGACTTCCAAGAAGAACTTCAAGTTGAGCAGAACTTATGTTGAATTTCTCTTTATATTCATTTGCTGTTTGAAGATCCCTTTTGAGAGAGACAATTTGATCCTCAAGTTTTTCTTCATTATCTTTAGCATCTTCAAGATCAGATTCAAGATGTCTGATAATTCTATCCATCTTGTTGCAATCTTTTGATTTCTCTTTGAGAGATTGTCTTAGATTATCTTCAGTTTTTTTTTTCTCTTCAATCTCTTGGGTAAACTTTATAACTCCTGATTCTATTTCATGTCTTACCATAATGATTTCTTTTGATAACTTTTCACATAACTTGGTTTTCTCCTTCAGATCTTCATTTGCATCATTTGCTTCACCTTGAATTGCCAATTGCTAAAGTAGCTCCTTTCTCTTTTTCATAGAGAGACTTAATTTGTCTTTTAGTTCTCTCATGAAATTATCAGCCTATTTGAGTCTTTCTTTTAATTCATTAACTTCAGAATTTGACTGCTCAAGATCATCAAGGGCAGTCTTAAGTTGTTCCCTTAAACCATATGCATCCATTTGGATTCCCAGATCTTCCTGAAGTTGTTAGACTCTATTTAGGAGGAACTTGGCTCTGATACCAATTGTTGATAACTGAGAGGGGGGTGAATTAGTTATCTTAGTTATTTTAGCTTTCTAAACTTTCTTGATAATTAGTGCAGCATTAAATCAAACAAGCAAACATAACCATGAAATAGAAATACACATGACACAATATTTTTGATGTGGAAACCCTATTAAGGGAAAAACCACAGGGTGATTAGCCCAAGATTGTATTCTCTGTTAGAATAATGGAAGTACAAAAATGGCACTTGCCAATTAGGGCTCACTGCCCGAGCACACTGCTCACAAGAGGCACACTGCCTACAAGAGACACACTGTCTACAATTTATAAATAATGTAATACAATACTTGAACTGATAAGAAGCATCAACATATGCTGGAGTTCAGTTCTGGTTAGGCTATGTATACTAATCTGCTGCACTTCATCTTTCCTCTTCTTTATGCTACTCTTCTTTCACATACCAGATCTTCCTTTCTGCTTTCATCTCTTTCAACCACTACCCCTCTCATAACTAATTCCATCTTGTATATATATCCGCACAAGTGATTTCATCACCTTTCTAGTTGGCACCCGGAATAGTCAATCTTCTCACAAACTCTAATCTGTCAGCTGAATCCTTGCACATCAAGTAATGTGGATCAAGCATATACTTGTAGAAATCATTAATCATGTTGGCCAAACATAATTCATGCCTTCATAATCTTTACTAACATTAGTAACACATCCGGAATAATGTCTGATGTTCTGCCAATTAGTTCTTCCTCTGTTCACACTATCACTTGGGAACCTGATACTCAAGCATTCATATCTCTTTATCCTTTCCACACCGGAGGCTCAAACCTTGGAATATATCAGTCAAGATACTCCTCTTGACTTCCCCAAATCCGCACTTCACCAAGACATTTCTACTAAGAGATCCGGACCTGTCTGTCGGACCTTACTGATTGCTCTATTCTTGTTTACCAGACCACAACATTCTTCATTCTAACTTCCAATATAGACATATCATGCATTGCAGATGTGTGGGATAACCTTTGTTGCCATTAATGAGAACATTCATGAATCCATATAGTGTCTCTTGCCAACATTTGTATGTTTGAAAGTGTATACTACATGAATTATATGTGTGTTCAAATGCATACTCCATGACTTATGTATGTTCATTATCTTGATATGAGGTGTCTTATTCAAAAGTTTGTAGAACCTTGTTATTCATTCTGACTGTGCTATTCATTGTCATTATAAAATTTCTAATTATCATTGTCTTATTCATCATGCTTGTAGAAATCATCATCATGCCAATTAAATGAGCAAAGACTCTAACACCAAAAGAGTATGAAGCTTATAATGAGAGGAAAAGAGAAAGAATGAGGTGAATTTGGGAAAGTAGAAAATTGTCAACCATACAAGAAGACATTCCACCATTGCCAATTGAAGAGGAACGTAACACATCTACTAAAGCCAAGAGAGAGATGGAATTGGAAGAAAAAAAGGGAATAAATGCAAAACCTCTGTGTAATGAGGAAAGTGAATCTCCAAGTTGAAGGCACTCCATCGTCCACAGGTCAAGTTGAAGGAACACCATCATTATCTTCTCAAATTGGAGACACTCCATCTTTCACAGGTGAAGTAGAAGGTATATCTACATTTTCTTCTCAAGTTGGTGGCACACCATCATTAACACCTCAAGTTAAAGGTACGTCATTCTCAACATTTTCACTTCCAATCGAAGGTATGTCATCTATCCCATCTCAAGTAAATATTGAAGAAATTCCTAATGTTCAGTCTACTTTATCAATTAAAATGCCTCCTAAAATTTTGCATAGGAAGCCTAAGTTTCTAATTGATATTGATGAGAATGTATTGGATCCCATGCAAGATAAGATTCCCATGTGTACTTGCCAAAGATATGCAAATAAGATATGGAAATTATTCTTTGAGAATTTAAATAAAACTAGAAGATGTCAACTCTTTGCTGAACTAATGAGAAATTTGAAATTTAGGCCCACTATGAAGATTCTTGGCCTGAAAACATCGAATGCCTCAAGTGAAAAATTAATTGTCAAAAATCTAATGAGTGTGTATGAGAGTGTGGGTTCCACCTCATGCACCAAGGATGGTAATGTCACAAGACATGTCATTACATAGACAATTGTAAGCCAACAAAGAAAAAAAGCTTGCCTCATTAGAAAGACAAGTCAAGCATTGAAAATAAATAGAAAAACTCTAATGAGAGCCATTGGAAGATGTCAAAGAGTTGAGGATCCAAACACTAATGAATTGTGGGCATTCTCTGGGAGACTCCCACGGAAAGACAAAGTTGTTGTCGAAGCTTTGAGATCACTAATTGAAGGCTTTTGGAAGAATTACACAATGGTATCTCCAAATCAAAGGGATGCGGTAAGAAGGAGAATCGATAGTCAAAACCATGAGCCATGTCCAAAGCATTTTTTGATATGACTCAAAAATAGTTTTTTGGTAAATTTATAGAGAAGTATCCTCAAATTAAAATTTCTCAAAGATATTTTGAAATGCTAAAACCTTTCTTTGTCAAAATAAATCGCACACATACTACTTGTTGTTGTAGATTACATATTGAATTTTCTAACCATTTTGATGTTTATCAGTCTATATGTTTAGATTTCCATACTAATAATGTTTTATAGAATTGTGGCATATGTGCCCCACCAACTACTTCAAGAGACTTCATATCAATAATTTTATGTGATAGAGATGAAGGTCAAATATTCTATAGGAAATTATGCTTGGATGGCACATGTCATAATTGTGGTGGCTTGCAATGTATGCAAATATGTGAACATATGGAAAGAACACATGCAGTTGGAAACAAACTAGTAGAGTTCAACAAGTATATAATAGTGGCATACAATACAAAAGATGGTAAAGAAGCAAAGAGGTGTGAATATGTTATTCAAAAAATTCCAGTGTATCAGTTTATGTCTATATTTCGTGATAGTATAGTGTATGAGTATGTAAGACATGCACATAGAGCTTGATGGTTGGACTTGCAATTCAAGTTATGGAAGGACACATTTCTAGTTGGTAGCATTGTTTCAGTCATCGACTTTGCAGAGACTTATAGTCTACAACCACAGTGTGAGGTGCAATCCCAACATTACAACTCGACACAGGTTTCTATATTTGTGCACATCGCATTCATTCATGTGAATGATAGTATAGAGGATGATAGAAAGATCATAAGGGAGTATCATTTTTATATAAGAGATGATTGCACACATTCCATAGAGTTTGTGCAAGGTTTTTTTAAGGTGTTCTACATTGATTTGGCTAGAAGGGGCATATCATTCAGTCAACATATCATATGGTCAGATAACTGTGCATCACAATTCAAGAACTCATGGAATTTCTATTGGTTGAGCAAGAGGCATAATATTATAGGTGTTCAACATATGTGAAAATTTTGTGTGGCCGGGCATGGAAAGGGGGAGCATGATGGTGCAAGAGCCTATATCAAAAGAGCCATAGCATGAGAAGAGTTAAAGTATAAAGACAATGCAAAGTTGAAAGATGCAAAATCAATCATTGAGTGGTGTAATGTTTTGATGGGTCCAGGTAATTAGGGTAAGTCTTTAGTTCGTAGATTTTTTTGGTTCATAGATGATATTAACATTGCACCATATGAGGGTTGTTGTACACTGACAGGATCAAGTGAGCTACACTCTTTCTAAAGCTCAATTGCAGGTTCATAGAGTATCCATACATGGAGGATGGCATGGTTTTGTTCTTCGCGTACAATTCAAGCCTAGAATGAAAGTGAGTCACAGGAGTGGGTTGACGAATGGTAGTTATGTTAGCTTAGTCCAATTGACACGTATCGACCCCCGACAACACTGGAACTAACACAGATGGAATCCTCAGTTGTCTTTGACCACATATCAGATCTAGTTCAACCAGGTAATATATCTACTTGTATAGTTAAATTTGAAATCCCTAATGTTATCTTAAACTTTGTAGTATTTATGTAATGTTGACTAATATCATCTAATTTGTTGCCCATATCATTGTAGGCATGTTTATATAGTTATTGTAGATGATGATAATGAAGAGGGAATAGATTATTACTTGTGTCATTGTGTTGAGGCCAAAAATAAAGTGGAGGCCCTAGTTACAGATGGAGAAAACATTGAATACCCTACAAGCTTAGTGGTTGTTACTGGAACATGACTTAGAAGGTACCCACATAAGAGTGTTAATGGTTGGCTGTTTGAGGAATTTGACACGCATCAGAAGATTCTTCATTACTCCAACTTTGTCATGGAAACCAATATTCATTTGATACAATATCAAGGTAAACCTTTGAAAAAGACCTTGTGGAAGGTGTGTGACTCTGACCATGAGGCAATACTTGAGACAATAAAGAGTAGAGAAGATCTAGATGGTTCATTGGATTGATTTGTAAGTATGCATAAAACTTTTCTAGATGGTTATTTGTACTTTGTTTTGTATATAAATAGTAGTATGAATTGCTTCCCTCTAGTATATTTATATTTAGTCAATTTTGCTTTTTGATGCTTCTCATAGGAGGTCACAACTCCAGTCCATCCAACTACAGACAAAGAAGCTCAAGAAAAGATGATGGAGATTGATCATCATATGGCAGTAAGTGATCGATTACATATGTGATGTTATACATTTCACGTATATTTTGTTATAGTAATGTGCATATTGTTTGATTGTATTAACAGGTGGAGATGCATGAGCTTGTATTAATAGGGGTTAGATCTAAGTAATGGATGAAGTTGATCCTAATTGGTCTTAATCCTATTCACTCATGCTACACTCATGTCATATCAAGATTGATGTGATAGGATTTGGATGTTAGTTCATAACATTAATGTTTATCATGTTACAATAGTATGACATAGTTTCTTATGTCATTGGTTCATGCCATTGGATCATTGGATTTGGTTGTGGTTCTTCATCATAACATGTCATGCTTTTAGGAGTTGGATTGAGTTGTGGTTCTTCCTCATGATAGGAGTTTTTTCATGTCTTCAGTGTTCTCAGTGTCTTCATGTGTCAAGGATTTCTTCAGTGTCCTCATGATGCCAATGTTGATCACAAAATATGGTGTATTAGTAAGAGGAAACCATTGAAAGGCCTTGAAAATATTTGAGTGATGCAAGAAATAGAAGCTATGATGTAGAATAATGGATGTAAAAATCACTCCCACCTCAAGATCAGCCTTGTTACAACATCATATTATTGTTTTATGCATAAGGAAGGATGAAATGGGTGTAGCCCTTAAGATCCCTAAGACAAAAAAATTGCCAAACTTTGACAGAGGTTTTCTCAGAATTCATGGCAGCTGGGAACATTCTATTTGGACCTACAAGTGTACGTGGGGTCCATCCACAATAACCTCTCTCAGTTTCATTTAACTCTAGTCCATTTGACTGTACAGAAATCAAACACATTCTTACAAAATGCTTCAGTTTCATGTAGTGGAAAGGTGCTAGGAGTGACATTTTGTATTCCATAGCTCATGGGTCCAAACAAGCTTCGCCAACGTGTCAAGGTGGGTGATTAAATGCTAGGGGATGTCTCATTTTGTGTGCCAAATGTCACATTCGTTCGGGGTAGCAAGCTACTGACAAAGTCCCTTAAGATCCCTAAGATGAAAAAACTACCAAACTTTGACGGAGTAGTTCTTGGAATTCATGGTAGCTGGGAACATTCTATTTGGACCTGCAATTGTATATGGGGTTCATCCATAATAACCTCTCTTGGTTTCATTAAATTCTAGTATATTTGACCATGTCAGAATCAAACACATTCTTGCAAAATGCTTCAGTTTCATGCAGTGGAAAGGTGCTAGGAGTGACATTTTACATTCCATAGCTCGTGGGGCTGAACAGACTTCGCCAACACATTGGGGAGGGTGGGTAAATGTCAAGGGAGGTCTCATTTTGTGTGCCAAGCGCCCTAGTCATTCGAGGCAGTAGGCTACCAGTAAAGTCCCTTAAGATCCCTAAGATGAAAAAATTGCCAAACTTTGACGAAGTAGTTCTTGGAATTCGTGGCATTTGAGAATGTTTCATTTGGATCTATAAATGCACATGGGGTTTGTTTGGTCAACTCTAGTCTGTTTGACCATGTCGAAATCAAATGCATTCTTGTAAAATGCTTCAGTTTCAAGTAGTGGAAAGGTGCTAGGAGTGACATTTTGCATTCCATAGCTCATGGGGCTGAACGGACTTTGCCAACGCATTGGAGTGGGTGGGTAAATGACAGGGGAGGTCTTGTTTTGTGTGCCAAGCACCGCACTCATTCGGGGTAGCAGGCTACCTGTAAAGTCCTTTAAGATCCCTAAGATGAAAAAATTACCAAACTTTGATAGGGCAATTCTCAAAATTTGTGGCAGCTAGGAAGGTTTTGTTTGGACCTATAGGTGCATGTGGGGTCCATCTACAATAACCTCTCTTAGTTTCATTCAACTCCTATATGTTTGACCATGCTAGAATCAAACACATTCTTGTAAATGCTTTAGTTTCATGCAATGGAAAGGTTGCCAGGTGCCATATTTTTTTTTCTACTCATTGTGGGGCCAAACAAACTATGCCAACACGTTGGGGTGGGTGTATAAATAGTAGGGAAGGTCTCATTTCATGTACCAAGCATCCCAGTAATTTTGCCCTGCAAGTTACCAACACCTAGCACCTTTTGAGTTTGCGAGTAGCTTGCAGCCTGGAATGAGTGAGACACTTGGCACATGAAACAATACCTCCACTAGAATTTACCCACCCACCCTGATGTGTTGGCACAATCAGTTCGCCCCCACAATGAGAAGATCAAAAAATATGGCACCTGGTAACCTTTCCACTGCATGAAACTGAAGCATTTTGCAAGAATGCGTTTGATTTTGACACGGTCAAACAAATAGGAGTTGAACAAAACTAAGAGAGGTTATTGTAGATGGATCCCACATGTACCTATAGGTCCAAACATAATGTTCCCAACTGCCACGAATTTTGAGAACTACCCCGTCAAAGTTTGGCAGTTTTTCATCTTAGGGATCTTAAGGGACTTTATTGGTAGCTTGCTGCCCTGAATGACTGTGGCAATTGGCACATGAAATGAGACCTCCCCTAGCATTTACCTACCCACTCCAATGTGTTAGCGAAGTCTATTCAGCCCCATGATCTATGGAATGCAAAATGTCACTCCTAGCACCTTTCAAGTTTGCTGATAGCTTCTAGATTGGAACGACCAAGACACTTGGCGCATGAAATGAGACCTCCCCTAGAATTTACCCACCCACCTGAACATGTTGGCGCAGTCATTTTTCCCTGAAGACATATGGAATGCAAAATTTACTAGCAACATTCTACTTTGTCAGTAGCTTACAACCCCAAATGACTGGGATGCTTGGCACACGAAATGAGACCTTCCCTACTATTTACCCACCCACCCCAACATGTTGGCATAGTTTGTTTTGCCCCACAATGAAAAGAACAAAAAATATGGCACTTGGCAACCTTTCCATTGCATGAAACTGAAGCATTTTGCAAGAATGTGTTTGATTTTGGGATGGTCAAACAGACTGGAATTGACTGAAATGGAGAGAGGTTATTGTAGATAGACCCCACATGCACCTATAGGTCCAAACAAAACATTCCTGACTGGCACAAATTATGAGAACATCTTCATCAAAGTTTTGTAGTTTTTTCATCTTAGGGATCTTAAGGGACTTTACCGGTAGCCTACTACCCTGAATGACTGGGGTGTTTGGCACATGAAACGAGACCTCCCTTGGCATTTACCCACCCACCCCAATGCGTTGATCAAGTCTGTTCGGCCCCACAAGCTATGGAATGCAAAATGTCAGCACCTTTCCATTGCATGAAACTAAAGCATTTTGCAAGAATGTGTTTGATTCCAACACGGTCAAATATAATAGAGTTGAATGAAACTGAGAGACGTTATTGTGGATGGACCCCATGTGCACCTGTAGGTCCAAATAAAATGTTCCCAGCTACCATGAATTCCAAGAATTGCCCTGTCAAAGTTTGGTAGTTTTTTCATCTTAAGGATCTTAAGGAACTTTGCCAATAGCCTGCTGCCCTGAATGACTGTGATGCTTGGCACATGAAACGAGACCTCCCCTAGAATTCACCCATTCACCTTGACACTTGGGTGAAGTCCATTGGGCCCCATGAGCCATGGAATACAAAATGTCACTCCTAGCACCTTTCCACTGCATGAAACTAAAGCATTTTGCAAGAATGTGTTTGATTTCAGCACGGTCAAATGGACTGGAGTTGAATGAAACTAAAGAGGTTATTGTGGATGGACCCCACATGCACCTACAGGTCTGAACAAAATGTTCCTAGCTGCCATGAATTTTAAGAAAACCTCTGTCAAAGTTTGGCAATTTTTCTATCTTAGGGATCTTAAGGGCTACACCCATTTTATCCTTCCTCATGCATAAGACAATAATATGATGTTGTAGCAAGGTTGAGCTTGAGTTGGGAGGGATTTGTACATCCATTATTCTACATCATAGCTTCTATTTCTTGCATCACTCAAATATTTTCAAGGCCTTTCCATGGTTTCCTCTTACTATTCCAGCCAACCAGGACCTTGAAAATTGTGTAGCAGTAACATATAAGGCTAAGAAATCAAGTAAAAGATCCATGTTATTATCTATTTTTAGTTTTAACGTATTTTTCTATCATCATTGACCATTGTATCCATGCATGTGTAGGTATATCCATTGTATACATGTTGATAACTTTTGTAAAATGAACTCAAAATGACTCTATTGACCTTGCACATGGTCTATTATGACCTTATTAGACCAAATAAACTAAAAACACCCAAAAAAACCTATCATTAGACCTTATTTGACCAAACTTGTAAAAAAATGAATTTGGTGCCCCTGCAACAAATTGGCGGCTATAAAGCCAAATTCTAAAACCTTCGAAATGGTATCTTTGGAACACAGTATAGACATCCATCAAAGCATAAAGAATATATGAATTTGTCAAATGTTGTAGTTTTAAGTATCCTGCAAGACATTTATGCAAAGTGTGGAAACATATACTTGATGAACATGAACTATTTGACATGATGCCTCAAAGAAATGTTGTCTCATGGAATGCAATGATTGCAAGATATGCACGAAATGGATTTGTTGAAAAGACTTTAGAAACTTTCAAGTAAATGTAGTTAGCATGTGTAAAGCCAGGTTCCACAACCTTTTCCAACATCTTCCCTATCTATACACCAATATAGAATGTTTGGAATGACTTATTGACATCCATCAAAGCATAAAGGATATAGGAAATTTGTTGCATGTTGTAATTGCAGCTGCCCTTTGGTGCAGGGGCACCTAGCCTATTTCATGAACATGATCAAATTATGAATTTTGATGTGTTGAGCCATTTTGGCATTGCAAGGAGGTCATACTAGACCACTCCTGATGTAATAAGGGTCATTGGAGTTTAGGAGGTCATAGGCTGCAAAAGTTGTCAAATTGCAAGAAAAGTTTGTCAAGCAACTTTTCTTGCAACCAAATGGCTAATAGTTGCCATAGTTATTTAAATTAGTGTTTGTGCATCCATTTTGATGTAATAAGACCTATGAGGGCCATTTGTCATGTCAAAAGGTCAAATATGTAAGTTTTTGAACAAGTTGTATATGTTGTCAAAAAAACTTGTCAATATGGCAAAAGTGCAAAATTGCAAAAAATAAGGAAGATGAAGAGTCAAGTCAGTTGGGAAGTTGAAAAAGTAGTTTGTAAATGTTGGGGAAGATGTGAAAAGGCATAAATAGCCTTTATCCATCATTGGAAAGTTTTTTGGTCAGATGGAAGACATTGTACATATGGAAAATCAATAAAATTATTAACATTTCCAGAAATTTTCTGATTTCTTGTTGTTGCAGAGCTTGGTACAACCACGTATGAAGTTTTAACTTTCTAAAACCTATTGGAATGTTTATTAATATGAGTTATCTTTCAAATGAGACTGGTCCCATTGATTTTGGTGGAGAATTAGGTGAGTTATTGAAGTTTTTCCATGACTGGGTCTACAACCCGTGGCTATGATGGTTTGTATACAAATCTAATGATTTCTGTCATTTCCACTATTACAAATTATTGTAAGTTGGATGGATTGAAAGCTTAGAGAGTGTAGTTTCATATTATGTGACTTGAAGGAGTGACCAATGTTGTTTTCAATTAAATTAATGATGCCCTAGGCAGGCAGCCTGTGTGTTTTGGTTTATTTGATAGTGCAGTGATGAGGGTTTTGAAAAATGGTTAAGGGTCTTGAGTAAGTATGATAATGAGTGATTCAATCTGTATAGGACCTAACTCAACTTTTGGAGTGCAATTTTTAGTTTAGGGTTCAATAATAGTAGTTGATGCTTTGTAAAAGTAGGTTAATCAGGCCTCATATACAAATTACTAGTCCATTTTTAAGGGAATGTTCTAAAACAACACATGGTGCATTTGAGATATGTTGTAAAACATCCCAATGGGTATCCTAATATGTCCTCCTTTGTGTTAGAGGTCATGGATCACTACGTTATGTTCCAAAAATTGGTTTTTTGGAGGGCTACTAGCTTATAAGGGCAGTTTATGAGGAAGAACAACCTATATGCAAAGTTTATGTTCTTGGTGACCATGAATGGTCTTTTTATGTCACATTCATCATTTCAAGGGTATTTCATGAGTTGGTTTTTAGATATTGAGGTTTTTGTTGGGAATTAAGGTGTCTCAACCTTTACAAGTTTCTAGCATTTATTATTTAATTATATTTATTTTTTTTGCCTATTATTGTATTTTGGATGCAAATCCTATTTCGTCACTTTGTGGGAGTTGGCACGGTGATGTGTCATCCTACATGGAAGGTGATCACATGTATTTTTGTCCTCATATGAGGAGATAGGCGTTCCACCTTGTGGTAGAAGAGTTTTGCCATGTGTCGGCATCTTTCGAGTGTTGTAAGAGGTTTATAACGCGTAAGAGTTATGATAGATTCCTATGACAAAATCTATGATATGTAAGGGCCAGAAATGGAAGATTATATGATAGGTGAAGACAAGTGTCTGAAAGCATCTTGCATGGGGAAGTAGGAACCCAAGTTTGACTATGACAAGGTTGTAAGAGAATCTGCTAGTAATAGACAGTTATGACAGATTCTCTTAAAACTGTAAGAGTTGTCATATATGACAGATTTTATGACATTGTAAGAGCATCTGTCATACCTTAATTGGGTAAATTTGGGGTACCCAAGTTGGGGGGTTGTAAGGGATGAAAGAGAATCACTTACAAGTGTCATACGCATGTTTTACGGCCTTGGAAATTGGGCCACATGCATTTGGACGAGTTCCTTGTGTGACTTGCTCTAGAAGCTACCTCCATTCGTACTACTTCACTTTATATACAGGTGCTTGGAGATGGAGTTTGTATCATAGGTTCACAAGTACTGTTATGCTACTAGATTGACTCCAGACACGAGTGTTGAAGACCATTGAAGCTTGCATCGCAAGTGTATTGTAAACATTCTTTTAGATTTGTTAATACATTGTGCAGGTTTCTGAGTGTGGGGTTTTTCACCCGATAAGGGTTTTCCCCACCATAAATCTTTGTCTCTCTTCTTCTATCTACATTTTGGTTCTTGTGTTTTGCTGCAATATCTCATGTTAATGGTTTAACATTTCTGTAATAGTTAGGATAAATTTGAATTTGCATAGCCCTCTCCTCAATAGATTAGTGTAGGAAGTGGTTTCCACACACCTAGCTTCCTTTCAGTTGGTATAAGAGCTTGATCACCTTTGGTCCTAGTTGTTGGGTAGGGGTTTTTTGAGCTAATCTTAGGTTGAGTGGGAGTCTGTGTAGAGCATTCTGTATCTTATTGCAGCAAGGAGATGGCAGGTACATCTGGAAGATTTGAAGTAAAGAAGTTCAATGGCATTAATTTTGAGCTGTGGAAGCTCAAGATGGAAGACATGCTAGTTGACCGAGACCTTTGGGATAGTGTGAGTGGAACTAAACCAACTGCAAATGTCACAAGCTGACTAGGATCTAAAGGATTGGAAGGCTAAGGGTCTCATAAGACTTAGTCTTGTTGATTCTGTGTTGTTAAATGTCCATGAGGAGATAACTACAAAACTCCTTTGGGAGAAGTTGGGGGATGTATATCAAGCCAAATCCCTAGTTAATAAACTTTTTCTGAGAAAGAAGTTGTATTCTCTTCGAATGGAGGACAGAGGACCCGTTGCTGAACATATGAATGCTTTCAATATGTTGGTTACACAATTGACATCTATTGGTGTAAAGATGGAGGAGGATCGGTGTATGACCCTACTTTGTTCTCTACCAGACTCATGGGATCATCTTGTTATGGCAATCAGAAGCACCACATCCACATTCAAAATGGAACAGGTGGTTTCTTCATTATTTTCTAAAGAGATGTAGAGAAAGTCTTCTGAGGCAGCCAAAGAAGCCCTTGCAGTTCGTGGAAGACCCAAGGAGAAAGGGAAGAAGAAAGACAAGAAAGATGAGAAGGGTAGATCCAAATCCCGTGGGAGATCCAAATCTTCTAGAAAGTCTAAGGCTCTTTGTTGGAACAGTGGCAAGATTGAGCATTTCCAAAAGGAATGCAAAGAAGAGAAGAAGAAAAAGAAGAAAGCTCCTGATTTAGATTCTGACAAGTCACAAGATGACAGTGATGCTTTCATTGCAGCCCTAGCAACCCATGCATCAGATGATGTGTGGCTAATCAACTCTGGTGCATCATTCCACATGACCTCACATCGAGACTAGTTCACTAAGTATGAGGAGTTTGATGGTGGAAAGGTGTATCTGGGTGACGACTCTCATTTGAAGATCATTGGTTGTGGAAGAGTCTCTATCCAATTCCCTGATGGTCGAGTGAAGGGGATCTCTGGGGTTATGCACATCCCAGGCTTAGCACGAAACTTGCTTTTTGTAAGTAGTTTGAATGATGTAGGTGTGCAGGTTGTCTTTTTGAAAGAAGGATGCAAGATGACTAGAGGATCTATGGTGCTTGTTAAGGGTACTCAGAGAGGTACTCTATTTTAGATGGAAGCATGCATTGCACAATGCAATAGTTCTTCTAACTCAAGGAAGAGGGAAGTAGTCACTTCATCCCCACCATCTAAATGAGCAATGAAGAAATCTGTTGTTTCTAGTCTTGATGGTTATAATTGTGCATTGGAAGTTAAACTTCCTGCAGAAAAGACAATGTTATGGCATAAGAAATTTGGCCACATTGGTGAGAAGGGTCTGCGTACATTGAAAAATAAAAACCTCATTGAGGGGTTAGATGATTGTAAACTTGAGTTTGACTTTTGTGAACATTGCATTTATGGAAAACAAAACCATGTTCAATTTTACTTGAGTTCTCATAAGTCTTCTAGTGTGTTGGACCTTATTCATTCTAATGTGTTTGGTCCAGTTAATGTTCCTTCATTATCAAAATCTATATACTTTGTATCTTTTATAGATGATTACAGTAGAAGGACATGGATTTATTTTCTCAGAAGCAAATTTGAAGTCTATAGCAAGTTTAAGGAGTTTAGAGCCTTTGCTAAAAATCAAACTGGTAAAAAGATTAAATGTTTGAGAACTAACAACAGTGGTGAGTTCTATTCTACAGAATTTGATAAGTATTGCAAGGAACTTGTGATTGAAAGGCATAAGATAACTCCATACACCCCGCAGCAAAATAGAATTGCAGAGAGTATGAAAAGGACACTAATGAAGAAGGCTAGGAGTATGCTTAGTGGAGCTAGTCTAGAACAAAAGTTTTAGGCTAAAGCTATTGCCACTGCTTGCTATCTGGTAAACAGATCTCCTACATCAGCTCTTGTTGGAAAGACACCCATGGAGGTGTGGTCTAGTAGAAAGCCTTCAGTAAGGCATCTTCATGTTTTTGGTTGTGAGGCATATGCACATGTGCCTAGGGAGAAGTGGTCAAAGTTGGAGAACAAAGTTGTTAAGTGTATCTTCATTGGCTATGGTGTTGGTGTGAAAGGATACAAGATTTGGGACCCCATGGCTGAAAAATGTTGTATAGTAGAAGTGTCCTTTTTAGAGAGCTTAAACCTTCTTCCACTATTTTGTAGCTAGAAGAAAAAGAAAAGAAAGAGGATATTGTTTAGTTTCTCTCACCCATGGGACGACTAGATAGAAAGACAATGTTGGACCTGATGATGAAGAGAGCTCTAGCAGCTCTGGAAGCTCAGAGGAAGAAGATGAACCTCAACCTCAACTCTTGAGGAGGTCTACACGGATAAGAAAGCAACCTGAAAGGTTTGGTTTTACATTGCTTGATTCTAGTTGTGCTTATGCTTTGCTTACTAATAGTGATGAACCTAGAACTATATCAGAGGCTTTGGATATGAAGGATGCAAGCTCTTGGAAGGAGGCCATGGAGGAAGAAATGGCTTCTTTGGAAAAGAATCAAACTTGGGACATGGTGCCTTTGCCTTCTGGATAGAAACTTGTTGGATGCAAATGGGTGTTTAAGAAGAAGATTGGTGTAGATGGCAGTGTTCAGAAGTATAAGGCCAGATTAGTTGTAAAGGGGTATTCACAAGTGGAGGGTATAGATTATGGTGAGATCTTCTCTCCCATTACAAAGTTGACATCCATTCGATTCCTGTTGTCACTCGCAGTAGCTTATGACTTGGAGGTAGAACAGATGGATGTGAAGACAGCTTTCCTTCATGGTGACTTGGAGGAAGAAATCTACTTATCATAGCCAAAGCATTACATGGTGAAAGGTAAAGAAAATTTGGTTTGCAAACTTAAGAAGTCTTTGTATGGTTTGAAGCAATCCCCTAGGAGATGGTACTTAAAGTTTGATGCCTTTGTGTTGTCAATTAGATTTGTGAGATCAAAATCAGATCACTATGCGTACTTTAAATTTGATGGTGATTGTATTCTCATTGTTGCACTATATGTTGATGATATGTTGCTCATTGGGAAGGGTAAGAATATGATTTCTGATTTTAAATCTCAGTTGTCAGCATAGTTTGAAATTAAAGATTTAGGCATAGCTAGGTACATTCTAGTAATGGAAATCAGAAGAGACAGAACCAACAGAAAACTTTGGTTAAGCCAGCGTAAGTATGTGAAGATCGTGTTGGACAGATTCAGCATGACAGATTGTAGCCCATTGTGTGTTCCTGTTTCTTTGGGGACAAAGTTGTCTATTGAGGATTGTCCAAAATCTCATAGTGAGGTGGAGGACATGAGCAGAGTACCTTATGCTAGTGCTGTTGGAAGTTTGATGTATGCTATGGTCTGCACAAGACCAGACATTGCCCAAGCAGTGGGAGTCCTTAGTCGATTTATGGCTAATCCTGGACAGGTTCATTGGGATGCAGTTAAGTGAGTGTTCAAATATTTGAGGGGTGCTTTTGAGTACTCCATTTTCTATCATGGTAATGTTTCAGGACCTCCACATTCTGTTGATATTCATGGATTTGTGGATTTAGATTGGGCAGGTGACAATGACAACAGGAGATCCACCAGTGCTTATGTGTTTACACTATTTGGTGGTGCTATTAGTTGGATGAGTAAGCAACAACCTGTTGTTGCTTTATCCACGACAGAAGATGAGTACATGGTAGCATCTCATTCTTGTAAGGAAGCCATTTGTCTTAAGAGATTATGTTCCAATATTGGTGTTGATGCAGGTCAGATCATGATCTGTTGTGACAGTCAGAGTGCAATTTGCCTTGTAAAGAATCCAACTTTACATGCTAGAACCAAGCACATTGATGTTCAGTTTCACTTCAAGAGAGACATGGTTGAGGATGGAAAGGTAAATTTGGAGAAGGCATATACTTTGAAGAATGTTGCAGATGCATTGATGAAACTAGTGAGCACATAAAAGTTTAGATGGTGTTCAGAGTCTATGGGCCTCTCGGCCTATAGCAGTTAAACCCTGTTATTTCCATTGGCTCTTGAAAGGTGTTCGACAAGTTGGAGAATGTTGGGAATTAAGGTGTCTCAACCTTTGCAAGTTTCTAGCATTTATTATGTAATTGTATTTATTTTTTGCCTATTATTATATTTTGGATGCAAATCCTATTTCGTCACTTTGAGGGAGTTGGCACTGTGATGTGTCATCCTACATGGAAGGTGACCATATGTATTTTTGTCCTCATATGAGGAGAGAGGCATTCCACCTTATGGTAGAAGATTTTTGCCATGTGTTGGCATCTTTTGGGTGTTGTAAGAGGTTTATGACACGTAAGAGTTATGACATATTCCTATGATAGAATCTATGACATGTTAGGGCTAGAAATGGAAGATTATATGACAGGTGAAGACAAGTGTCCAAAAGCATCTTGCATGGGGAAGTAGGCACCAAAGTTTGACTATGACAAGGTTGTAAGAGAATCTGCTATTAATAGAAAGTTATGATAGATTCTCTTACAACTGTAAGAGTTGTCATATATGACAGATTTTATGACATTGTAAGAGCATCTATCATACCTTAATTGGGTAAAGTTGGGGTGCCTAGGTTGGGGGGTTGTAAGGGATGAAAGAGAAACACTTACAAGTGTCATACGCATGTTTTATGACCTTGGAAATTGGGCCACATGGATTTGGATGAGTTCCTTGTGTGACTTGCTCTAGAAGCTACCTCCATTCATACTACTTCACTTTATATATAGGTGCTTGGAGATGGAGTTTGTATCACAGGTTCACAGGTACTATTATGCTTTCAGATTGACTCTAGACACAAGTGTCGAAGACCATTGAAGCTTGCATTGCAAGTGTATTGTAAACATTCTTTCTAATTTGGTAATACATTGTGCAGGTTTCTAAGTGTGGGATTTTTCACCTGATAAGGGTTTTCCCCATCGTAAATCTTTGTCTCTCTTCTTCTATCTACATTCTAGTTCTTGTGTTTTGCTGCAATATCTTATGTTAATGGTTTATCATTTCTATAATAGTTAGGATAAATTTGAATTTGCATAGCCCTCTCCTCAATAGATTAGTGTAGGAAGTGATTTCTGCACACTTAGCTTCCTTTCAGTTTTGAACCAAGTGTTGGGTTTGTAGTCTTGATTGAGTTCATGTCTAGTTGAAAAAGGGTTTGGGGTCTTAGCCCAGGGTAAGTGCAAGAAGATGGGGGGCCAAAAAGTGGCCAAATTAATTTCAAAAAAAATTAACTCATAATGCGAGCACGTTATAAGGCTCGTCATTACAAAGCCATAATGCGAGCGCATTATAATGCACTCGCATTATGACTTACTATAAAAAAAAAAAAAGGTTTCCAATTTCATTTCTTTCTGTGTTCTCCTCTCAACCCGCTACTTGCAAACCCTCGAAAGCGCACTCACATTTTGCAAAACACCATACAACACAAAAAGTTTATCGATTCGTTGCCAAAATGCCGCCACAACGTCGAGCACGCCAAAGGGGTGAGTTATATTTGTTTTTTTGTTTGAATTTATTTCTAAATAAGTAGGTTTTTGTTGATTTTTGATGTATATTTCGTTAATTGTCAGGAAATGTTAATGCACATCCTCCTCCTCCTCCTCAAAATCCACAAAATCCTGAGAAGGAGATACCTGCAGAACAACAACCTCCTCCATTCATTCCTCGACATGCCCCTGGAACACAAGAAAATATAATGGGGCAAACTAAAAACAATGAAAAGGAAATTGAAGATATAATTGCAAGGTTGAAAGATCCTTCCACTTCAACCTTGCATAGGTCCACACTTGCTAAATCTCTTGAGTCTATGTTATCAAATGTAGATTCAATTAGCAAGTAAATAACTAGTTGGATGGATAAAAAGAGAGAGTTTAGAGATCACTATGCAGACAAATTGTCATACCAAGATGTCAAAAAATTACAAATTACAAAATTAGACTTGTGTTCAATTTTTACAAACCCACAAACAAATCAACCTCCACCCATTACATGCAAGAGGTTCCCTATCCATTGGTGCAACAACCAAGCGATAAGGGACAATTTCAGGCAAAGGTGGTGGATGGTTTTTGACAATCCTCCATGCAATAATAATGAGGTCCCGCAATACTTTTTGAGGAAACTCTACTGCGAGTTTGTCCTCAATAAAGTGCCAAACTATTTTGATATGTGGGACTTCCAAGGTAGAGGTGGGGGGTCAGCACAAGATAGACCAGGGGCATGTCTTGACCCACAGTGGGTAGTGAGATGAGTAATCAGTAAACCAGCCCACGAGCATGTTTATATCCCTTCCATTGTGAAGGAGAGTGTTGAGGTCAATACATTTTAGTCAATTAGTGCCTTGACCTAGAGCATCATAGAGCATGTCGGTCCTACAACACAGAGTGGGTTAGGAGATAGTGCGAGGAGTAGGGTCCCACCCCATACTTGCCAGGCTTGCAGGTCAACCTGTGGTTATGACCCCATGGATAGTTAGGATGCAGGTGCACAGGCTACATCTGCAGCTGAGCAGATGGTGATGACAGATACCCTCCTGAGTGAGACTTTCAGCCTTGATACTCAGGTAAATATTAGCAAGTTTATTGAATTTAATTTATTAAATTTCATTTTTGAAATACAAGATTAACTAATTTAAATTGATGATTTTAATGAAATTTCAGGGTCATAGCATCGATGCAGTTTTTAGTGGTTCTCCACCTGTATTTTTCACTAGATCTTCTACTGTCGAGGTATGTAACTAGTAAACAATTATAAATATTACATGTGAATAGCATCATTATATGAATGGTATGCTAATATATGATTTTGGATGTTGAATAGGTTAATACTATAGATTTCACGGCAACACCTGCTAGTGGTGGTGGACTTCAAAGCTTTACGGAGGTAATAAAATATATAGTTTAATGAATGAATTATACTTACTAAATTTTTGTATGTGATTTGTGTGCTTTATTGTGTGTACTTCCATGTTTAGATGAATGTGTGTGTATGTTAGGAGCCATGATTTGCATCACTATTATAGTTTTTGTAATTGAATAATGTTGTTTTATTTCCAAATGATGCAGGCTACGGAGACACCTCCCCATGTTCATAGGGCAATGGAGCAGGGTGTGGCCTCTGCGATTCATAGCTCCATGGCATTGATAGGGGTATGAGGTAGATTAGTAAATTTCAATTTACATTCATTGTTATAGTTTTCTATTTTTGAAAAATCAAAAGATTTTTGATTTGAAGTTTAATTTCTATCTGGATGGTTTCTATAGGACATGACATCACCAGGGCCTATTCTTGCTACTGAGGCAAGCGAGGAGACAGATTATATGTTAGCGGTAAGTGATAATTTTGTTAAATGTTTCATTTTTTATAACATGTAATTTCTATATATTAATGTCTATACTTTTTATTGTAACAGGTAAAGATGCAGGAAGAGCTAAATAGGAGGAGTAGCCCTCAGGTTCATAGTAGACCACCCACATGCGCGTCTCCATCCCCTAGAAGATCAAAGGCTGCTTGTGATTTATTCTCTTCACCAGCCAAAGGGGAATGACTTTTTATTGTGTTCCTTTGTTGTATGCTTATATGGCATTCTTGTAAGCCTATATGGCTATTTTGTATATATGTTATACTTATATCGACAGATATTGATGTATGCCTATATGGATATTTGGTTAATGCAAATCTTTTTTATTGATGGCATCCATACTTACATTATAAATCCACGTTTGAATGGATATTTGTAGATGGCTACTTCAAATATTTAAAGTCCGATTATATTACATAGGATGTTTGTTGATCCAATAAGCTAGCTATTGTTATTCAAGTATCACCTAAACTTCATTTTGGAACTAAAAGATAAAAGTTGTATTTAAAAAAAAAATGAATCATCATGTTGAATAGAAAATATTAATATTCTTTATGAGTAGCATAGAATGTCAACTATATGCAATACAAAAAAATGAATCATCATGTTATTCTTTATGTTTGAGATCCTAAAAATGACTAAGCCTGGTAGTCTGGTATCCTGAAACACTAGGATGAATATCCAAGTCATTAGGATGATTGCGCCTTGAGAAAAAGTCATTAAGATGAGCGCCTAAAGGAGACTTTCTTAAACATTCAAACATTGAGCAACAAGCATGAAGGGTTAAGGCGCAATTCGCAACTCATAAAGCCTCAAAAGGGCGTCCAACTTAGAGAGAGCATTCATTTAAGACAAGGCACCCATCGACACCTGTTCCACCATAAAAGTGCACTTAAGGTGGAAGGAGAACAAGCCTCTGGTAAGTGAAGCACACCTATTGTCTAAACCACTTCATTATGGCACCCTAGCATGAGGAGGAGTATATAAGTCAATAGGAAATGGTGCCTATAATGCAAATGAAGGACTAAATGGCATTTTCAATAAGCATCAATTCACCTTGAGCTTTCAATAAATACATCAAATTGAGCCCCATAAGCCTAGGTGCCCTTTGCTTGCAAAAGAACCTTGTATCAATGTCAAGAGTTGGTCATATCGGTGTATCGGCAGACCTTGGTTAGGCTTCGCCAATAGTGGTCTGTCTTGCCGACGAGTGTGGTTCAAAGTCAAAGACATTGGTGTATCGGAAGATAATCCCATATGCGCATTGGAAGAGCAGTTGAGAGATTCACCGATGAAGGGGGTCACACTGACAGTTGAAATCCATCGGTGTATCGGCCCAACAAGATTAGAGTTCACCGATGTTTGGAGTCTCACCGACGGGTGTGGTTCGAAGGCTGTCATTTGTGAGATCGGTGTGTCGGTAGTAGAGTTTTTGAGTGTGCCGATGGTATTAAGTCCTACCGATAGGCGAGGGACTTAGAGTCTCGTATCAGAGTGACAAAGACATTGGTGTGAATGGATATAAATCATCAATAGTGGTCTGTCTGACCGATAAGAGTCAATGATGGGATGTTTGTCAGAAGTGAAATCAAACGGAATCATGGTGGCATCGGCCTATCGGCTGATGAAATTTTAAGCTCACTGATGGTATGTTGTCTCGCCAATAGTGAGTTTTAAGGTTCAAAATTTGATAATTCTATGCTTCCATTATTTTTAGACAAGTCAACAATAGAGTGAAATACAGAGTATCTAACCCTCTCTTGAGCAATCTACCTCCTAGGCGCTCAACATTGAGGAAAAACTTCATAAAAATGCCTATCTCTTTCTTGGCAAGTTTTATTATTTTGATGGTTCTAACTCATATCTAGAGAACTTCTCACCAAGGCGCCAAAATAAGTTAAACCCAACTAAAGCAAGAAAATGCACCCAAGATGATTTCAATCAATTAGACTAGGCACCAATTTAGTGTTATTTTGACTCATACACCCTTAAGGCGCTAAAGTATCATTCCTTCAATCAATCTAGTTTCCATGTTCCCATGTGTGATGTTCCAAGTAGGAGATAGTGCCTAGGGTCTTTATCTTATTTTCAAAATTCTAATGATTCCAAACACTTACCAATAGTCTCAAAAGATCCTATTATCCCTTAAGTGCTCAATCCTCTGATTTATCAAGGCACTCAATCCTCTTCGAGGTGCTCAAACTCATTCAAGGCGCTATCCTTTACTACTTCCCACTTCAAACACTCTAGGGTGCTCATAATTACTCCCATCACCAATCTTCCTCCTTAAAGTGCATTTGAGGACTTCTTCTTTATGCTAGGGTGCTAATATGAAAGTAACAACTCAAGGCACTATATGAAAGCTTGATCTTGGAAAGGTGCCTAAACTCATAATGTGAGTTATTTTATCAAATTTTCAATTTTAAGGTCTTTTGGCAACTCCTCTACAAAGGCACCATTTGATGAGTTGTTTGAAGCTTGATTTTCCCCTTAGGTGCACAAACTTGATGTTCTTGACCCTACAATGTGCCTTGATTCCCTAAGCTCTTACACTTATCATCTCTTATGCTACTTAGTTTCATCACTCTCATAAAGGCATTTTGACGAGTATTACTCTTCGAACTCAATCTCTGGAACTAAGGCACTCAAGGGTGAGTAAACATCCATTCTTCCAAGGTGCTCATCAAGGTATAAAACAACACACAAAGGTGCCAAGATTACTCCACTCAACCTCAAAGCGCTAGATCATATCTAAATTTACATAAGGGTGCCAAATCAAATTGTCACTCAAGGGCAAGTGCACTCGAAAGGTCATCTATCTTCAAACTCAACTTCCATTCCTCTAGGCACTTCCTTGGGTAAGTTTGGACGCTCCCTTCATGCTTGCCATTCACGTGGCTTCAACTCATTATAGATACTTCCTCATCTAGGCACAAATCATGATAGTTTCAAACACTTAGCTTTCAAGGTGCCAGAAGATGATTGTAGAGGAGTGAAATTGCGCCTTAGTTCAAATAAGCATTTACTTCATCATTGATGGATTTAAGTCATTGTATATGCTCATGAAGACTTACCTCACTCAATACTCCCCAAACTTATGGATCTAAACATGCTTTTTCTTAGGCACTAAACTGGAGTTGTCTAGATGCACAAGTGCGCATCGCTCAATGAAGTTCATTTTGTTAACTTAGTTCATCCTAGTGACTCAAGGGGTTGTTATATTCTTTAGGCACAATCTTTCATAGAGTAAAACATTCACTCCATGTTAAGGCACTCAAAGGAGGCTCTGGAGATGGAAAATGGTGCCTTAACTCACTTGTGTAAATTTTGGACTTTTAGGCAATTGCAAGATGTCTTGGAGGGCTCAATTCTTCAATGTGCCCATTTTGTTCACCACTTGTAGCATCACTTGTTCAAGGCGCATGTTTGGGATTCTCTAGATGATGAAATGCTCCTTGACTCCCTAGGTAGTTAGACTCCAACTCTAGGCACAGGATAATGATGATTTGAGCTAAAATAAGCATCTAAAAATCTAAGGTATTATTTGAGGCTTCCACTGCAAATTCTACCTAGGCACTCACCTAGGGTGAAATGATTATCAAAGTGTGTCTTAATCATTCCTTCCTCTACATGCCCATTATTAGGATTAGGTCATCAAGGAGCTCTAAAACTCAAACACCACTGACCTCATCATCCTGACTTAATACACTACCTCCTTCTGACGATTTTTGGGGCAGCAGAAAACCTTTCACCACGGGTAAATACCTCAAAGATATAAAAAACTGAGAGAGGTTATTGTAGAGGCACTCTACATGATCACATTACCTCAGACAGAATGTTTGTAAGTGACACAATTTTTGAGTAACATCTCGTCAAAGATTGCTACCTTTTTGCACTTTGGACTCTTTAGGGATAACGTGGGTACAAAGTAGCTCAGACTGTTCCGACATGTTTGGGTGAAAAAAAGAACCATGCCTAGCGTAAATGTACCCATCCCGACGCATTAGAATAGTCATTTTGGTCGCATCAAGAGCAGGATGAAAGTTACACCCCTTTGCAACTTTACACTACCTCCTTCTGACGATTTTTGGGGCAGCAGAAAACCTTTCACCACAGGCAAATGCCTCAGAGATATAAAAAACTAAGAGAGGTTATTGTAGAGGCACTTTACATGATCATGTTGCCTTAGACAGAATGTTTCGAAGTGACATAGTTTTCAAGTAACATCTTGTCAAAGATTATTGCCTTTTTGCACTTTGGACTCTTCAAGGATATCGTGGCTACAATGTAGCTTGGACTGTTTCGACATGTTTGGGTGAAAAATAGGACCATGCCTAGCATAAATGTACCCATTCAGACATGTTGGAATAGTCAGTTTGGTCACATCAGGAGCAAGACTAAAGTTACACCCCTTTGCAACTTTACACTGCCTCCTTCTGACGATTTTTGGGGCAGTAGAAAACCTTTCACCACGGGCAAATGCCTTAGAGATATAAAAAATTGAGAGAGGTTATTGTAGAGGCACTTTACATGATCCCGTTGCCTTAGACGAAATGTTTCTAAGTGACATAGTTTTCAAGAACATCTTGTCAAAGATTGTTGCCTTTTTGCACTTTGGACTCTTCAGGGACATCGTCAGTACAATGTAGCTCAGACTGTTTTGACATGTTTGGGTGAAAAATAGGACCATGCCTAGCATAAATGTACCCATTTAGATGTGTTGGAATAGTCAGTTTGGTCGCATTAGGAGTAGGATGAAAGTTACACCCCTTTGCAACTTTACACTACCTCCTTCTGACGATTTTTGGGGCAGCAGAAAACCTTTCACCAGAGGCAAATGCCTTAGAGATATAAAAAACTGAGAGAGGTTATTGTAAAGGCACTCTACATGATCATGTTGCCTCAGACAGAATGTTTGTAAGTGACACAATTTTCGAGTAACATCTCATCAAAGATTGCTACCTTTTTGCACTTTGGACTCTTTAGGGATATCATGGGTACAATGTAGCTCAGACTGTTTCGACATGTTTGGGTGAAAAACAAGACCATACCTAGCGTAAATGTACCCATTTAGACATGTTGGAATAGTCAGTTTGGTCGCATCAGGAGCAGGAAGAAAGTTACACCACTTTGCAACTTTACACTGCCTCCTTCTGATGATTTTTGGGGCAGTAGAAAACCTTTCACCACGGGCAAATGCCTCAGAGATATAAAAAATTGAGAGAGGTTATTGTAGAGACACTATACATGATCGAGTTACCTTAGATAGAATGTTTCTAAATGACATAATTTTTGAGTAACATCTTGTCAAAGATTGCTGCCTTTTTGCACTTTGGACTCTTCAGGGATATCGTCGATACAATGTAGCTTGGACTGTTTCGACATGTTTGGGTGAAAAATAGGACCATGCCTAGTGTAAATATACCCATTTAGATGCGTTGGAATAGTCAGTTTGGTCGCATCACAAGCAAGATGAAAGTTACACCCCTTTGCAACTTTACACTGCCTCCTTCTAACGATTTTTGGGGCAGCAGAAAACCTTTCACCACGGACAAATGCCTTAGAGATATAAAAAATTGAGAGAGGCTGTTGTAGAGGCACTCTACATGATCGCGTTACCTTAGATAGAATGTTTGTAAGTGAAATAATTTTTGAGTAACATCTTGTCAAAGATTGCTGCCTTTTTGCACTTTGGACTCTTTTGGGATATTGTGGGTACAATGTAGCTCGGACTGTTTCGACATGTCTGGGTGAAAAAAAGGACCATGTATAGCATAAATGTACCCATCTAGATGCGTTGGAATAGTCATTTTGGTCGCATCAAGAGTAGGACGAAAGTTACACCCCTTTGCAACTTTACACTGCCTCCTTCTGACGATTTTTGGGGCAGCAGAAAACCTTTCACCACAGGCAAATGCCTTAGAGATATAAAAAAATGAGAGAGGTTATTGTAGAGGCACTTTACATGATCGCATTGCCTAAGATAAAATGTTTCTAAGTGACACAGTTTTTGAGTAACATCTCGTCAAAGATTGCTACCTTTTTGCACTTTGGACTCTTCAGGGATATCGTCGGTACAATGTAGCTCAGACTGTTTTGACATGTTTGGGTGAAAAAAAGGACCATGCCTAATGTAAATGTACCCATTCAGACGCGTTGGAATAGTTAGTTTGGTCACATCACGAGCAAGACACCAAAAATGCAAAAGTTGTTTTGTGCAACTTAACAACATTGACACTTTTTTGCAACATGACTCAAAGACTCAAACTGACCCCAAATGACTCAAAGTGACTTAAAATCACCTTGATTTTGGTGCCTAATGTACATTATAGAGGTCGAGGTGCTCCTTATCATTCGAGCATCTTAGATGAGCGCATAGGAAAGGAAAAATCTCTAAGTTTCATCATCATGGCTCAAACCTTAGCATGGAGTCCTAAGGCACATTTCATGTCTCCTTTCATCCATTTTGGCACCCTTATGTAGATTTTTCAACTTGATTTGGCACCCTGTATGTGAAGGAAGATTTAAAGGCATGAAAGTGGATGTCGTATTGCAAGAGTTTGGATCATCAAAATTGAAAGAAATAAGTCTATTAAGCTTGGACGCCCTTGGTCTTCTTTTCATTCATTATGAGCGCCTTAGGAGAATGGCATATAGGTCATCATCATGATTGGGTGCCCTAGATCTAGAGTGTTGGAGAGATCATCAAATGGTGTCTAGAGGAAGTAGGATGAGTTATGAGTTTGGTCACATCAGGAATAGGACACCAAAAATACATAACATGATGATGTAAAAATGTATACATATGTGTAAAAATATAGGAGGAAATAAAAAAAGACAAACCTTACAAATTAATGTGCATACTTACAACTCAATGTAACATGACTTTAAAAAATCAATGTGAATACTTACAAATTAATCCAATGAACCATCTAGGTCTGCTCCACTCTTTATTGTGTCAAGTATTGCTTCATGGTCAGACTCACACACCTTCCACAATATTTTGTTCAAAGGTCTACCCTAATACTTTATCAAATGAACATTGGATGCCACGACAAGGTTTGAGTAATGAATAATCTTCTAATGCATGTCAAAGTCCTGAAATAGCCAAATATTAACACTCTTATGTGGGTACCTTCTAAGCCATGTTCCAGTAATAACCAGTGAGCCTGTAGGGTATTCGATGTTTTCTCCATCTGTAATAGGGGCCTCCAATTTCTTTTTGGCCTCAACACAACAACATAAGTAATAATCTGTTCCCTCTTCATTATCTTCATCTGCAATAACTGCATATACGTGCCCTACATTGATATGTGTAGCAAATTAGATGAAATTAGTCAACATTACAAAAACACTACAAAGTAAGATGACATTACTTGGTTGAACTAGATGAAATTAGATGCATATAAGTGCCCTATATTACCTAGTTGAACTAAATCTGATATGTGGTCAAAGTCAACTGACGATTCCATCTGTGTTAGTTCCAGTGCCATCGGGGGTCGATACGTGTCAAGTGGGCTAAGATAACTTAACTGCCATTCGTCAACCCACTCCTTTGACTCGCACTCATCCTAGACTTGAATTGTATAGGAAGAACAAAAGCATGACATCTTTCGTGTATGGATACTCCATGAACCTGCAATTGAGCTTCTGAAAGAGTGCATCTCATTTGATCCTGTCAGTGTACAACAATCCTCATATGGTGCAATGTTAGTATCATCTATCAACCAAAAAAATCTATGAACTAAAGACTTACCTTCATTACCTAGACCCATGGAAGCATTACACCACTCGACAATCAATTTTTCATCTGTCAACTTTGCATTGTCTTTATACTTTAACTCTTCTCGTGCTATGGCTCTTTTGATACATGCTCCTGCACCATCATGCTCCCCCTTTCCATGCCTGGCCTCACAAAAGTTCCACATATGTTGAATACCTATAAAATTATGCCTCCTACTCAGCCAATAGAAATTCTGTGAGCTCTTGAATTGTGACACACAGTTATCCAACCATATGATATGCTGACTGAACGATATGCCCCTTCTAGCCAAATTATTGTAGAACACCTGAAAGCAACCTTGCATGAACTTCGTAGAATGCGTACGATCATCACTAATATAGAAATTATATTCCCTTATGATCTTTTTGTCATCCTCTGTACTATCATTCGCATGAATGAATGTGATGTGCACAAATATAGAAACCTGTGTGGAGTTGTAATATTGTGATTGCACCTCACGTTGTGGCTGTAGACTGTAGTTCTCTGCAAAGTTGATGACTGAAACAATGCTACCAACCAGAAATGTGTCCTTGCATAACTTGAATTGCAAGTCCAACCATCGAGTTCTATGGGCATGTTTTGCATACTCATACACTATGCTGTCACGAAATATAGGCATAAACTGATACACTGGAATCTTTTCAATAACTAATTCACACCTCTTTGCTTCTTTACCATCTTTTGTATTGTATGCTACTATTTTATACTTGCCAAACTTTACTAGTTCGTTTCCAACTGCATGTGTTATTTCCATATGTTCACATATTGGCAAATGTTGCAAGCCACCGCAACGATGACATGTGCCATCCAAGCATAATTTCTTGTAGAATATTTGACCTTCCTCGCTTTCACATAAAATTCTTGATATGAAGTCTCTTGAAGATGTTGGTGGGGCACATATGGCACAACCCTGCAAATCATTGTTAGTATGCATATCTAAACATATAGACATATAAGCATCAAAATGGTTAGAAAATTTAATATGTAATCTACAACAAGTAGTGCATGTGTGATTTATCTTAACATAGAAAGGTTTTAGAAATTCAAAATATCTTTGACAAATTTTAATTTGAGGATACTTCTCTAGAAATTTACCATAAAACTGTGTTTGAGTCTCATCCAAAAAATGCTTTGGATGTGGCTCACGGTTCTGACTACCGATTCTCCTTCTTACCACATCCCTTTGATTTGGAGATACCCTTGTGTAATTCTTCCAAAAGTCTTCAATTAGTGATCTCAATGCTTCAACAATTGGTTTATCTTTTCGTGGTAGTCTCCCCAAGAATGCCCATAATTCATTGGCATTAGTGTCCTCAATTCTTTGGCGTCTTCCAATGGCTCTTAATAAAGTTTTCCTATTAATTCTCAATTCTTGACTTGTCTTTCTAATGAGATGAGCTTTCCTCATTTGACTACTTACTATAGTCGATGTAATCACACGCCATGTTGCATTACTATCTTTTGTGTGTGAGGTGTTACCCACACTTTCATACGCACTCATTAGATTCTTGACAATAGATTTTTCACTTGAAGCCTCTGATGTTCTCAACCCAAGAATCTTCATGATAGACCTATACTTTATACTTCGCATCATTTCAACAAATAGTTGACATCTTGCAGTCTCATTTAACTTTTCAAAGAATAATCTCCAAATCTTATTAGCATATCTTCTACAAGTGCGTTTTGGAATCTTACCTTCCATTGGCTACAAAATATTATCATCAATATCAATCAAATACTTTGGCTTTCTATGCAAAATTCTAGGTGGTGTCAAGTTAGGTAAATTCATCTCAACATTGGGAATTTCATTAATATTTAAATGAGATGGGTTAGATGGCATACCTTCGATCGAAGATGGAATAGATGACATACCTTGAGGTTGAGGTGGGAATGATGGCATACCTCCTTCATCAAATGTGAGTGATGATGTACTCTCAACTTGAGATGCGGTAGATGGTGTCCCTACATGTTGACTTGTGGTAGAGGATGTGTGTCCAACTATGGTATTCAAATCCCTCGTACCACAAAGTTTTTGCATTCGCTCTCTTTGTGCCACCAATACCATATCTCTTTGTGATGGTTGTGGTTCCTCTTCAATTGGTATGTCTTCATTTATCATGTCCAATTTCCTCTTCTCACGAAGTTCCCTTATAGCCACTGCTTTCTTTGCATTCTTAGCTTCTATCTCTTCCTGTGTTGGTTTAATTCTTGATTGTTTCCTCGGCATGACGGAGAATTTGTCTGTAGCATGATAAAGAGACCAATATTAGTTCCTAAGAAATGAATACAAGATAATAGTGGGATTGTATTTTTTTTATGTTGGAAGGATTTATTCTTGTATAGTTTGACATCATGGTATGTTAAGGTTTGTTTATTAGACATAATTATTAAAGAGCCCAAGTGTAGAAAATATACATGGCATCATGTGAGATTGTAGGCTGCTTTCTTGATTGGGAATGTGTCTATTTTAAACATGTATGATAAAGCATGATAAAGTAATTCAATCAGAAATAAGGAAAATGTAAAGAACATGCATGTAAAGACTTGACATACCTAAAAAATAAAGATTTGAATGGAGAGAGTACCCAATTATGTAGTGTTTTTATCTTCTTCCATCAAACTCCTCAACAATTTGAGTTTTTCACCACTTGCTTCCTTTTCAATGTTAAATTGAATAACACTCAAATATCATTACTAACAACAATACTATTAACCAATCTATAATGTTAAATTCCTAAAATTGAATCACAATTAACATTGCAACACTACAAAAATTGAAACTTGAATA
Organism: Cunninghamia lanceolata; assembly: GCA_027924645.1. Classification (NCBI taxonomy): domain Eukaryota; kingdom Viridiplantae; phylum Streptophyta; class Pinopsida; order Cupressales; family Cupressaceae; genus Cunninghamia; species Cunninghamia lanceolata. The sequence continues at coordinate 28,156,466 of BSBN01000809.1, read as the reverse complement.
GATATATATCAAACTTGGTGTGAAAACTATGTTATTTCCTCCTTCTCAAGTTGGCAAAGCAGAAAAGGTGGTGGAAAGATCATGCAAAGGTGGTACAATGTGTCAAATGTGCATGTGAACTTCCCAACAACATGAAAGTACTTCTTTTTTGTCGGAGCACGTGCAGAATCAGTAAGAAAACAGAGCATGTGGGCCTAGATCACGGGGGTAACCATTTTTTTACCGTTTCAATAACAAGACAAAACATGAGCACATTATAACGTGAGTGCATTATAACGTGCTCATGCTATAACATGCTCACGTTTTGTCCTACTATAGATTCATCACATCCTTTGCATTGATCACATCTCTTTCCTGCAAGAGCTTGCCAGATGCTCCACCATATGATAGGCATAACAATGAAGGGGCAAGCCCTCATAATCAAGTTCTTGAAAGAAAATGCCCTCAACCCTCAACGTCAAACCCTAATCCCTCAACCCTTAACTCTGATCCCTTGACCCTCAACCCTATCCCTAAACCCTCAACCCTCAACGTCAAATCCTAATCCCTCAACCCTTCACTCTAATCCCTCAACCCTAAACCCTACCCCTAAACCCTCAACACTATACCTTAAACCCTAATCCCTCAACCCTAACCCTAAACCTTTTCCCTAAACCCTAATCCCTCAACCCTCAACCCTAATCCATCATCCGTCATCCCTCAATTCTAATCCCTCATCCCTAAACCCTAAACACTATCCCTATTCCTAGACCCTCAACAGGCTCGATACTATACCTTAAACCCTAATCCCTCTACCCTCGACACTCTTATTTAACCCTAATCCCTTAACCATTAACCCTATCCCTCAACCTCAACCCTCAACCCTCAACCCTCAACTCTCAACATTAAACCCTAATTCATCAACCCTAAACCCTAATCCCTCAAACCTAAACCCTATCCCTAAACCATCAACCCTCAACACTACACCTTATACCCTAATCCCTATCCCTCAACCCTTAACCCTTAAAACTTAAACCCTATCCCTACACCTTCAACACTTGACACTATATCTTAAGCCTTAAACCCTCATCCCTAAAGCCTCAACCCTCAATCCTTAAACCTTCAACCCTAAACCCTATCCCTAATCCCTCTACCTCGACACTCTAACCCTAACCTCGACATTAAATGTTAATCCATCAACCCTAAACCCTAATCCTAAACCCTCAACCCTCAAGACTATACCTTAAACCCTAATCCCTCAACCCTTAACCCTAAACCTTATCCCTAAACCCTAATCCCTCAACCCTCAACCCTAATCCATCATCCCTCAACTCTAATCCCTCATCCCTAAACCCTAAATGCTATCCCTATTCCTAAACCCTCAACAGACTTGATACTATACCTTAAACCCTAATCCCTTATCCCTAAACCCTCCAACCCTATCCCTAATCCTTACACCCTCCACACTTTACTTTAACCCTAATCCATTAAACCTCAACCCTATCCCTAAACCCTTGACCCTTGAACCTCAACCCTCAACCCTCAACATCAAACCCTAATCCCTCAACCCTTAACTCTAATCCCTCATCTCTCAACCCTAACCCTAAACCGTAAACCCTAAACCCTCAACCCTCAACGTCAAATCCTAATCCCTCAACCCTTCACTCTAATCCCTCAACCCTAAACCCTATTCCTAAACCCTCAACACTATACCTTAAACCCTAATCCCTCAACCCTCAACCCTAAACCTTATCCCTAAACCCTAATCCCTTAACCCTCAACCCTAATCCGTCATCCCTCAACTCTAATCCCCCATCCCTAAACCCTAAATGCTATCCCTATTCCTACACCCTCGATAGACTCGATACTATACCTTAAACCCTAATCCCTTATCCCTAAACCCTCCAACCCTATCCCTAATCCTTATACCCTCCACACTCTACTTTAACCCTAATTCCTTGACCCTCAACCTTATCCCTAAACCCTTGACCCTTGAACCTCAACCCTCAACCCTCGATGTCAAACCTTAATCCCTCAACCCTTAACTCTGATCCCTCATCTCTCAACCCTAACCCTAAACCCTCAACCCTCAACGTCAAATCCTAATCCCTCAACCCTTCACTCTAATCCCTCAACCCTAAACCCTCAACACTATACCTTAAACCCTAATCCCTCAGCCGTCAACCCTAAACCTTATCCCTAAACCCTAATCCCTCAACCCTTAACCCTAATCCGTCATCCCTCAATTCTAATCCCTCATCCCTAAACCCTAAAGGCTATCCCTATTCCTACACCCTCAACAGACTCGATACTATACCTTAAACCCTAATCCCTTATCCCTAAACCCTCCAACCCTATCCCTAATCCTTATACCCTCCACACTTTACTTTAACCCTAATTCCTCAACCCTCAACCCTATCCCTAAACTCTTGACCCTCAAACCTCAACCCTCAACCCTCAACATAAAACCCTAATCCCTCAACCCTTAACTCTGATCCCTCGACCCTCAACCCTATCCGTAAACCCTTAACCCTAAACCCTCAACCCTCAATGTCAAATTCTAATCCCTCAACCCTTCACTCTAATCCCTCAACCCTAAACCCTATCCCTAAACCCTCAACACTATACCTTAAACCCTAATCCCTCAACCCTAACCCTAAACCTTGTCCCTAAACCCTAATCTCTCAACCCTCAATCCTAATCCATCATCCGTCATCCCTTAATTCTAATCCCTCATCCCTAAACCCTAAACACTATCCTTATTCCTAGACCCTCAACAGGCTCGATACTATACCTTAAACCCTAATCCCTCTACCCTCGACACTCAACCCTAATCCCTTGACCATTAACCCTATCCCTCAACCTCAACCCTCAACCCTCAACTCTCAACATTAAACCCTAATTCATCAACCCTAAACCCTAATCCCTCAAACCTAAACCCTATCCCTAAACCATCAACCCTCAACACTATACCTTATACCCTAATCCCTATCCCTCAACCCTTAACCCTTAAAACTTAAACCCTATCCCTACACCCTCAACCTTAAACCCTCATCCCTAAAGCCTCAACCCTCAATCCTTAAACCTTCAACCCTAATCCCTCTACCCTCGACACTCTAACCCTAACCTCGACATTAAATGTTAATCCTTCAACCCTAAACCCTAATCCTAAACCCTCAACCCTCAACACTATACCTTAAACCCTAATCCCTCAACCCTCAACCCTAAACCTTATCCCTAAACCCTAATCCCTCAACCCTCAACCCTAATCCATCATCCCTCAAATCTAATCCCTCATCCCTAAACCCTAAATGCTATCCCTATTCCTAAACCCTCAACAGACTCGATACTATACCTTAAACCCTAATCCCTTATCCCTAAACCCTCCAACCCTATCCCTAATCCTTACACCTTCCACACTCTACTTTAACCCTAATCCCTCGACCCTAAACCCTATCCCTAAACCCTTGACCCTTGAACCTCAACCCTCAACCCTCAATGTCAAACCCTAATCCCTCAACCCTTAACTCTGATCCCTCTACCCTCAACCCTATCCCTAAACCCTAAACCCTAAACCCTAAACCCTCAACCCTGATCTGTCATCCCTCAACTCTAATCCCTCATCCCTCAACTCTAATCCCTCATCCCTAAACCCTAAACGCTATCCCTATTCCTAGACCCTCAATGGGCTCGATACTATACCTTAAATGCTAATCCCTTATCCCTAAATCCTCCAACCCTATCGCTTATCCCTTAACCCTCATGATTAATAGCCTTGAACGTAAAAAAATTTAAGGGGAACATAACGCGAGCACGTTATAACGCGCTCGCGTTATGTCAAACATGACAAACAACAGACTTGCGGTAAAGGAAAAATGCAAAGCAAAATAGAATGCGAGCGTGTTATAACGCGCTTGTGTTATGTCTTGCTTTGGGAATCCCAAGCCTTAGGCTTGGGATTTGCTTTGGATTTCCAACCCAAAGGCTTGGAGTGCCTTATGAACAGTCACAGACGTGTTTTTCTATATTCTTCAAATTTTCACATAATTTCGTTCGTGCTAACCCTCAGATTTGCACATGTTTCAAGGTCAAACAAATCAAACACTTGGGTAATGTTAGGCTTTCTCTTAGCTATTTGATGATGTTATTTTTTTCACATTTTAACAATGTTAAGCCTTTCATCTTTAATTTCTTTTGTTTGTGTGTCTGTTTTTAGGCAAAAACCACTGTTTGGTCTTTTTTCAATTGTAAATTAACTATTCATTCAAATTTTAAAAAAATTACATATTTAGAAACTAGACTCCATTCTACAAATATTAAAAAAATAAAAAAATAATTTTCAGTTAGTTTTCAAAATTTATAGGGGTAGCACGGCCAAAATTCTATTTTTTAGGATGTGTCCACTTTGAAAATTAGTAAAAAATCAAATATTCATCAAAAAAATTATCAGAAAAATCGGGCATAAACTACATGCTATTAGCTAATTTATCACTAAAGCGATTTTAAAAATACCAAAAAAAAGTTGACCTTTTGAGGGAGCCACAAAACATGCTATGTTATGTTTTTTTGACAGAAACAACACCAATTTCTGTGGCTCCCTCTTTTGAACCCATTTAATCTATGCCATTTTCAAAACAAAATAGTAGTTTAGAAAGTAGACTCGGAGCACTACGAACATTGTTTTGGTTGCATCTCCAAATTTTGAGTGTAACTATGCTCAATTTCTCATCCAAGGCCAGTATTTCCTGATTTCAGAAAAAAAGTGACCACTTAAGACCCCTTTTTGCCCCCCCATCTTCCTGCACTTACCCCCCATTGTTGTGAAATATGTTTCCATGGTGTTGAGTCATCCTCATTACCTACTGCATCACCCTTGTAGACATGTATGCAAGGTGTGGAAGCATAGACAAGGCACGTGAACTATTTGGCATGATGCCCCAAAGAAATGACACCTCATTGAATGCAATGATTGCAAGATATGAACAAAACGGATTTTTTATAAGGCATTAGAAACTTTCAAGCAAATGCGATTGCCGAGTGTAAAGAAACATTCTACAACCTTAGCCAGTATCCTCCTTGCCTATGCCAAAATGGAAATCCATCAAAATGATAAAACATATGGGAATTTTGTTAGATGTTGTAGTTGCAACTTCCCTCAGAGACATGTATGCAAAGTGTAGAAGCATAGACAAGGCACATGAACTGTTTGGTATGATGCCTCAAAGAAATGTCACCTCATGGAATACAATGATTGCAAGATATGAACAAAATGGATTTACTGATAAGCCTTTAGAAAGTTCCAAGAAAAATTAATTGGCAAGTGTAAAGCCAAATTCCAAAACCTTAGAAATGGTATGTTTGGAGCATGATATAGACAACGATCAAAGCATAAAGGATATAGAAATTTTGTCAAATGTTGTAGTTGTAAGTAGCCTGCAAGACATGTATGCAACTTGTGTGGAAGCATATATAACAAACATGAATTGTTTGACACGATGCCTCAAAGAAATGTTGTCTCATGGAATGCAATGATTGCAAGATATGCACAAAATGGATTTTTCATAAGGCTTTAAAAACTCTCAAGCAGATGCACAAAAATAAATTTCAACCATTTACGCAAATTTTGGCACATCTAAAACAAAATTCCACAACCTTAACCAACTTCATCCTTGGCTATGCTAGGATCTACAGAACATGGTGTGGACAACCATCAAAGCATAAATGATATAGGAATTTTGTCACATGTATTGTGTTTGCAAAGTTGCCCTTGTAGACATGTATGGAAAGTATGGAAGCATAGACAAGACATGTGAACTATTTTTAATGATGCCTCAAAGAAATGCACAATCTCACAAAATTCAATGATTGCAAGATATGCACAAAATGGATTATTTGAAAATGATTTATAAACTTTCAAGAAAATGTAATTGGCGCTTGTAAAACCAAATTCATGTAACAATAATTGATTATCATATTAAATATTTAATATAAAATGTCATATACATAATGTCATGAACATAACATCTAGTTTATATAAAAAATCAAATAGGCATGTCCAAAGAAAGCCATATAGGCAAATATACAAAAAAATATACATCGGATTAACATACAAAAGTATGTATACAAAGCCATCTAGGCATACAAAAAAGTTCCAAAAAACTAGTTTCCTATGGACTTTTAGGAAATAATCAGAGGCCCTTCTTTAACTATGAAGATGGAGAGCTAGTCAGTGACACATCCTCTCTCTATCGTTAAGTAGATCTCTTCGAATAAAGTTCATCCAGTTGCACCTATTAATACAAACAAACAATATGCACATTAGTATAGAAAATGTATGAAATATATAACATCACATATGTAATTGATCACTTACTACCAACCGATGATCACTCTCCATCATCTTGTCTCTCTCTCCGTCCGTAGTTGGACGGACTAGAGTTCTGACCTCCTATGAGAAGAATCAAGAAGCAAAATTGACTAAACATAAATATCATTTATGTACATCAAATTACATGAGATAAAAAAAGAAATACAAAATTATGATATTTTCATGTTATTGGCTCATACCTCAGTCAAAGGATTTGCAGACATCATGGTTGCATTAATGCCTATCTGCACCAACTCATGAAGATGAGGAGTCTCCAATGTATTCAGCATCTAAAAAACATGTTAAAGATTATTCAAACAAAATAAATACATAACATTATTTAAAAAATGCATAATGATTATAAATGGTTAAATTTACCTCCGTAAAAGTGGTGGTTTGGTATCCAGGGGACCAAGGAACTGTGGAGGTGCTGGTGACTATTGAAATCATCAAATTGTCACAAAATAATATTACCATTGACATATCTATAATAATTATGATTATGTAATAAATTACATACCTGCTAACTTGACCTCCTCTCATAACTCAACAATGGACGTCTAATGGAGGCAGGATGAAGACTCTAACCCTGGAATTTTATTACACAAACAATTACATACATTTTTTTGACTTATAATATAGATAATCATATAAAATTAATTACAAAATTCAAATAACAATATACTGAATCAAGATGAAACTTGTAACAAATTACCTGAGAGTCAATACCAAATGTATGTTGTAAAAGATCGTCACTAAGAATGAGATCATCCAATATGTCCTACCCCTGTGTCGCATCATGATGTCCCTGTGTTGTAGCATGCTACCCTTGTGTCGTAAAGTCCTAAGGTGCCTTCTGTGTCCCATAATCACATAGGTTCTCACATGTACTACACAAATGTGGGGACACATGATGCCTACTACTCTCACCCTCATCAGCCTGGCTAAAATCATCGGCATGCTGTGATAGTGTTTGGGTGAGAGTAGTCAATGAACGTAAAGTCTCCAGCTCAACACTCTCCTTCAAAGCCAAAGGGAGTGACCTATGTTCTGGCCTCGCTCGGGGTATAGGCACATGGTCTTCATATTGTTGAGCCCTGGGTCTATCTTGGGCAGAGGCACCACCTCTACCCTAGAACTCATGAATGTCAAAATAATTCAGAATCTTGTTGAGGAAGAACTCGCAATAGAGTTTCCTTGTAATTCGCCATCATGCAACCCTATAGAGTTAGATAAAACCATGCAGTAAAATACAGATTTTTTTTGGCAAGTAATAATAATCATCACCAGATAAAATATCAACTAGTTACTCCAAATTAACTATCTAACTACTAACATCTCTAGGGAAACACAACTGTATTAAGGAAAATAAACATAGATCAATAACATACATAATCCATCTTGAATGATCATAGAATCCATTATCAACCTTTGTTACATTACATAAAGCTTACGTCATTCATTGACAATAGTGTTTACTAATGAAGAGGAGATCATAATACATAGTCATATAGATGCAAGGCTTTCATATTTGATTACATCAGAATTACAAAATGAATATCACAAATCTGGTTCCATCAGGTATAATGTATGCCTTCAGTTATAGATACAAAACTGGAAACTGGATAGTCACATTTGCCCAAACACGAACCTGGATGCCAAAAGACCAATGGATTAAAACTCATCCACCTGACCATGTGGAACCCTGAGGCCCACCTCCCAAGCTGGGAGATAACAATGAGATCCCATGAAGACAAAGATCAAGATGGATTAGATAAAATGTCCCACAAAGAACACATTGACTCAAGAATAGTAACAATGGCTCGACATCACTCCCAAAGGCAACACAACCAACAAGTAAAACATAAGAGGGATAACTATGCTACAGTAGGAAGAGTGTCATTGCATTGTCCTAGCATGGGTTATCCTGGCTATCTTCCACTAGACACCGACCCCCATCTATGGTTATCCTGACAACCTCTCTAGGCACCAGTCCCATAGGGTGACACATGCAGAATTGACTATCCTTTCATGAAGAAAAGGGGATAGATCATGCCAACCAGGCTTTCTCATCCCATCCTTAGCCTAAGAGAGTACTACAGGCATGGGTGATGCATTCAAATTATCTGATTAAGTGATTTAACTAACCAATCCCTCCTAGATAAATTATTATGTTTTCAATTAATTACAAATTCCATAGGGTTATCCAGACAACCACTTTGGGCACTGGCCCCTCTATAAAAGCCATCCTCCTACATGAAACTAGTAACCCTACAAATTGACAGGAATTCTTCCCCCATAGACAAGCATACACTGATAAAACAAGGCATCAACTCCTCTTGCATACCAATAACATCTCAGGAACAAAATACAAGATCCTAGGTTCAAAACTACATTCTTCCATGGAAGCACTTAACAACATACTCACAGATATAGCAAGGACACTATACAATCACAAGACAACCCCGAATCCCATTATTTATGCCTTTGGAGCTAACAATACTACAACTCAAACTAAAATTAGTTTTAATATCTACAAGAGCTAAAAGATCTAGTACTGAGGATAATGACATAATACATTAAAAGAACATTCAATGCACACTAATATTACATTTTAACAAGGCCTTGATAAAATAGATTACGATAATAAAAAATGACATTAAATGCATACAAATCACAACCACTGTGCCATTTATACCCTAGCTACAATTTACTAGATTATTAACAACATAGAAAATCAACATCTTAATTAAATTTGTCTAGAGAAATCTAAATTATTTTCTTCCTAATTAAAATAAGTAAATTAGTATAATAATATTAAATTGAAACACTACTTAAACTATGTATTATCTATAATTCTAATAAATATTATTTTACTGACTTAACTAGGATCATCAGACTAAAATATGAAGTTTTAACATTCATAGTACCAATCCAACCTAACTTGACTTACAATACCTATTAGATCTAGATAGAAAACCTGGTAAAATTTCATGAACCATCCAAAACTACAATAACTCAATTTTTACAATAATGAAAGAACCCCATGAATCGACTAGAAGTGCAAGTTAGAGATTTGAATTACTCTATTTCTTACTTAGTTAACTTTATACACTCCTATTCACTATTACCTTCCAATAAAATGATTAACTATGACTTATTCCACTGACTAGCAACTAACCTTAATAATTCGAGGGAATCATTGTCATTCAATAAGGAAATTTATATATGACCTAATGAGCTAGAGTGCTTAAGAATACTCAGACATAATATTCAGTCTCTTATACTATGACATAGTTGAATAAAGAAAGATGCCGAAAAAAAACATTCCCACCGAATCCTTCCTCACGAGTTTTCTATTTAACCGAGCCTAATCTCCCTGACAACTACAACAACGAGAGAGAAAATTCCAAGAAGATCTTCAGAGAGAATAAGGAAACCACCAGAAATTTGGGTTTAATGAAACAGATAGTTTCATTGGTTAAAGGTGATGGAAAATTTTGAGCTAGATTCTACATGCTACATTTATCAGGGAAACTAGTCCACATGGTGGCAACATGTCTAAAGGCAACGGTATGCGGTAGGTTGTTGGAGAAGGCAAGCACACTTGTGGAGGTTGCCAGGGAAAGGATGGAAGCAACAAATATAAGCATCACATATAAGCTCAAGAGGACTCGTATAGAGTCATGCATTGCCAACTATGGAAGTCAGGAAACGGACTTGAAATCAAGTTAAGCAACCGAAAGAATGGAATTAGTGCTCGAATGAGTCACCTCAGGTAAAGATACCAAGGACTAATTTAGAGAAATGACAGAGGCATGAAAGTAACACAATGATGATTGGATAGGTGCAAGTTAAAAGAGATTGATTGGGTGGGTTTCATAAATTACGCCGCTGTAAATAGATACTATCTATATGCACTAGGATGAGTTAATTGGTATAAATATATATCAAGGTATGCCAATCAATAAAGAAGAATGATGGAATTATTACATGCATGAAATTGCTACAGTGGTCAATCAATGGTATGCGTTAGTAGGTTCCTCTAACTAGTATACAGAACATCAATACTCAAGAAAACGTTGCCCTATAGGATGGTATGAGTGGGGAGGGGTTTATTTAAACAAATAAATTTCAAAGGCCATTGTTTGAGTCACTCCAGAGAATGACAATCATATTGAAAACACTATTCCAATTCAAGCCATAGACTATATAGATGAAAGATTATAGGGAAAACATGATTATAGAGAATACTCACTTGATGAGCTCTCCAAAAGGATGACAGATCATTAAAAAAACATCAATCCTATGTGATTGATTATAAGGTCACACAAATATGTTTTTAAAAAAACCAAGAATTTGACTGGAGGGACTAGATGGACATAAGAATCAAACTAATAGTAGAGGGAACAAAAAAAAAAATACCATTGTATTGTATGGGACAGAGGAGGACAAATTAGAGGTTTGATCACAAGGTGCAAGGTAAATATGACAACTAATTAGCTTCTAATTAACCCTAGTAAAAAGGGCAATATGACTGGGAGAAAAAAATATTATTACAGTTTATTAAGCACATCAATACGATTTCCAGACAAATAAATCTACATGATAAAGGAAGAAACAAAAGAGAGGTTTATACAGCAACTTAAACTATCTCAACTAAAAAAATATATCAACTCTATTATACTACCAAACATACCTGGAATGAGATTTCAAACTCCTGAATCCTCTTCCCATAGAGTTTCAAAATCTTCCTCTTCTGAAATTTCTCCCCAATCTTTTTTCTCTATTCCTCCCCAAAGTTTTTCCCTTTTCAAATAATCTTCTCAGCACGAAATTAGACAGAGTAATAAATTTCCACTACCTCCATTCCGTTACCAACAACCCCATGAGAAAATTGAATTTATTCATTTCCATCTGTAGAAGATTCTCAGATCTTTCCCGACATCCCACTCCCATAATCTAATAAATGATAAGAAACAAAATAAATATTTTATTCACCTCAGAATAATATTTGACACTCACAATTTATTTATTAAAATTGTCATTATTATTATTATTATTATTATTATTACTTAAATCAATTAAATAATATTTTACAAATACACATTAATTATTTAATCAAGAATAATCAAATATCAAAACTACCTTACACATAGATTACTAACTCCTATAGAATAAACCATTGAAATACTATAGACAACTCAAACCACTTATCCAACAAGTACTAACATCAACATACCAAAGGATGCCTAAGACTCCCAAGACAAGCTCCAATTGATCAACAACAACACCCATGACTGAGAATACATATTGTTGACAAACTGAGGGACTTGACTGATAGAGGGAACCTCATGTTATCTCCCATCCACATTATCCATTGTTGTAAAGGCACACTCAAACATGCTAATTTAGGTGGAGTCAATGCCTAGTACCTGTAACCTACACCAAACTGAGGTGTTGTATATGAACATATATATATATATATAGTCAAACACATTGTGATAGAGAATCACAACGTAGTAGGGTGCTCGTAATGAGTAATACTACACCATCCCTTCACCAAAAGCATCACATATATCCATATTAAGCAGTAGATCACTAACTAACCATTAGATATCATGACATCACGTAAAGCATGATAACACTAATCTACATAAACATTTAACCATTAACTGATCATGTCCATAAACATCAACAATGTCATCATAATGAGCATAAATGAATATCAACATCTACATCAATAAATCCATAATCCATAATGAGCATAAATGAGCATAAATAAGTGATCCATCATCCATGTGTGCCAAAATGTCTAAATATAAATGAAACACTAACAAACTATCATAAAACTAAAATGAGGGGCACTACATCCTCCCCCCCAGAATTAGGCTTACTCCTGGAAGCCTGCAAATAAATAGGGATATAACTCCTGCATCCTGGATGCATCCTCCTAGGTAGCAGAAGTATCATCATTAGGATCCCACTAGACCCTAACCTGCTCCACGTCTCTACCCTTGAGTGCGAGACTCTTGTGCTGTAAAATGCCTATGAGCTCCAAAGCCACCTGCCCATCCTCTACCTGTAGAGCATTCCAATCAAGTACATGAGCAATATCTGGATAATAGGGTCTAAGTACAGAAACATGAAACATATCATGGATGTGTGATAAACTAAGCGGCAAAGCAAGATGATAAGTGATAGGACCGATCCTCTCCAACACCTCAAATGGGCCAACAAAGCATGGTGTGATCTTAGAGCCTTTTCCATAATGGATCTGACTCTTTTGTGGTTGCACATGCAAGAACACTCGATCCCCAATAGAAAACTGACAATCAACCCTATGAGAATGTGCATACTTCTTCTGTTTGTCCTGTGCTGCCACCAAATGCTCTCTAATCCACTCAACCTATTGCTCCATCTCCTTAAGCATATCTGGTCCAAGAAGAAATCTATCCTCAAGATGATCCCAACTCAGTGTAGTCTGACAAGGGTGACCATACAAAGCCTGAAATGGAGACATACCGATAGAGTTGTGATAACCATTATTATATGCAAACTCCACCAGGTACAAATAGTCCTCCCAATAGCTTTGCTAATCCATAACATACATCCTAAGCATATCCTTGAGGACCTAATTAACCCTCTTGGTTTGACCATCAGTCTCCAGATGGTATGTTGAACTAAAGTTCATTTGTGTCCCCAAAGCATACTGTAAGGAAGTCCAAAAAGCTAAAGTATACACTAGATTCCTATTAGAGATGATCCTACGAAGAATCCCATGTAATCTAACTATGTCCTCCATGAATACTCTGGCCACCGTAGAGGCATTATAGAATGAACAGATAGGAGAGAAGTGAGGTATCTTCGTCAACCTATCCATAGTGACCATAATAGCATCATGAAGATGGGAGGATACTAGTAACCCAACTATAAAATCCAAAGAAATAATGTCCCATTTCCATTCTGAGACAAGATGGGGTTGCAAAAGACCTATAAGGTGCTGGTACTCTGCCTTCACCCTCACCTTCTAACACTCAAGACATCTTGACACAAAATCTGCAATATCCCACTTCAAACCATTCCAAAAATACAATTGACGAAGATCTACATGCATCTTCTTGACACCCGGATGAGCAGAATAGGGTGCCCGATGCGCCTTTGACAAAATTAGGGTACAAAGACCCCTAGAACAAGGAACATAAATACAACCCAAGTGTCGCAAAAATCTATTTGACTCAAGAGAGTAACCAGAAAATCTACCCTCCAAAAGTCTACCCGACTCAATTTCAAACTTCACTTCCTAATACCAGCTGTCAGTAGGAAGTGCTACAAGAATCTGACCTCTCAAATCCATTGCAAGAGAGACTGCTGAAATCTCATGCCTCTGATGATTAAGAGCATTAGCTACTACATTTTCTTTGCCCTGGATATACTTCACCTCAAAATCATACTCACACAAGAACTCCACCCATCGCCTCTCCTCGCATTCAAGTTTGGCTGCATAAAAATATACTGCAAACTACAATGATCACTGTGTAGCTCAAACTAGTTCCCCAAAAGAAAATGTCTCCATCTCACCAAAGCATGTGCAACTGCGGCCAACTCTAGATCATGCATGGGATAGTTCAAATTGTGATTCTTGAGTTTGTGAGACTCATGAGCAATCATGTGACCATCCTACATCAAAACTACTCCTAAACCCTCAAAAGAAGCATCTATACACACAACAAAGTCCCCAGTAGGATCAAGAATTGCCATAATAGGTACACTAGTCAACCACTCCTTAAGAGTCTGGAAAGCTTCCTAACACTGCTCTGACCAAACAAACTTCTTCCCTTTCCTCTGAAGAGAAGTAATAGGGTGAGCTATCCTCAAAAAATCTTGAACAAACTGGTAGTAATAGCCTACCAAACCCATAAAACTGTGAACCTCAGAGACATTAGTAGGTGTAGGCCAATCTATAATAGCTTAGATCTTCAAAGGATCAACCACAATACCCTCTCCATAAATAACATGACCCAAATACTTCACCTCTATCTGAAAGAATTCAAATTTCATCAAATTAGCATAAAGCTAATTTTCTCTTAGACACTGCAACACCTGATGCAAATTCTCCTTATGCTCCTCCATAGTCATCGAATAAATCAAGATATCATCTAGAAACACAAGGATAAACCTGTCAAGATAAGTGTGAAATACACCATTCATCATGCTCATGAATACTGAAGGTGTATTCATCAACCTAAATGGTACAACAGTAAACTTATAATGTCCATAACAGGTGCAAAATGCTATCTTATGAATATCTACCTCAAGGATCTGCAACTGGTGGTATCCTGACTTAAGGTCAATTTTGAAAAATACCTTAGCCCCCTTAATTTGGTCAAATAAATCATCAATCCATGGCAAGGGGTACATATTCTTCACAGTCACCTTATTAAGTTGTCGATAGTCTATACATAGCCACAAAGATCCATCCTTCTTTACAAAGATCACAGGTACTCTCCATGGAGAAACACTAGGTTGAATGAATCCCTTGGCTAATAGATCTTCTAACTACAATCAAATCTCCTTAAGCTCCTGAGTGGTCATCTGATATGTAGCTTGTGAGATAGGCTCTGTGTCGAGAACAAGATCAATTTTGAAATCAATGTCACACTTAGCTGGCATTCCCAAAATCTCATTAGGAAAAGCATCTACATACTCTCTCAAAAGTGGATGGTCATCTAGAGATGTCTCTTGACTCTCCTCCATCTCCAAATCATTAACTGTCACTATAAATAGATGACACCCCTGATGCATACACCTCTTAAGCTGCATAACAGAGATCATACGTAGGGAAATAAGTCTCTAAATACCAACCACCTCCACCTCTCTATTAGAATCATCCACTCATCTCACTAACTTATGTCGACAATCTATCACTACCTGATGCGCACCTAACCAATCCATACCCAAAACCATATCATAAGAACTAATGGGTAGGATACGAAGATCTACTGTGGTAGACAAAGGACCAATCGTCAACTCACAACCGTGAACTAGAGACTCAACCGTGATCTTAGCCCTAGAGGCTAACTTAACCTGCCACCTAACATCCTACTTTTCTGCCACTAAACCACAACGCTCCACAAGAGAAGGAGAAATGAACAAATCTGAAGAACCAAAATAAAAAAGAATGTAAAAACTAATACCTCTCATCAATCCAGAAGTCTCCACAATGGTGCCCTAATGCTCTTCCTAGCGGTTATCAACTACTGTAAATACTCTGTGTGACCTACCTGCATCACCTACAATAGGCTCTGAAGCTATTGGTTCTTGTCTAAATCCTAAAGTAGTCTTTTCAGGACACTATCTAGCAATGTGGCCCTGTTGGCCGCAAGAGAGACACCCTGTGCCTCTACCAAATCCTCTGCCACTCTAAAAAGCATTAGACTACTGATTACCTCCTCTGCTCACTACAGACTACGTGCTTTGAGCTAGTTAATCTACACAATCATGCCTAGCTTGCTACCAACTCCTATTCTTTTTATTCTAAAATATGTTACCCTGCTAAGGCTAAGAATTCTTTGATTTGGCCTAAGAATATTGCTGTTGCTAACCACCCTTTGTGGGTGCACGATAAGCTCTATGAGAACTTGTTGCCTGAGAGTGACCACAATGAGAACCAAATCCTACAGAAGGTGCACTACCAATATGCACACCCATATGTCCTCCCAAAGCCATAGTCAAATTCTCCTCTACTAAATGGGATTTCTAAACTGCTACCTCCATAGACTTAGGCTCGAAAACATGAACTCCTCCATTGATTCAAGCATTCAAGCCCCTAATAAAATGCTACACTAACATAGGCTCATCATTGTAGATGCCAGCATACTGCTTGAGCTCATAAAATCTATGCTCATACTGCTTTACTATCATGGCCATCTGTCTCAGCTCATAGAACTCATTTGCATGGCACTGCTTCCAGTGATCAGATAGGAAGCAAGCTCTGAACCTCTCTAAGAACAACTCCTAGGAAATAGTACTAATTGTTGGGAATTAAGGTTTCTCAACCTTGGTAATTCCTTGCATTTGTAATATTTGTATTTATTATTTAATTGCCTATGTTGTAAATTTTTGGAAATTCTATATTGTCACGTTGTGGGATGTGGTACGGTGATGTGTCAATCCTACATGGATTATGACAACTTATTATTTTGTCCTCACATGAGGAGATAGGTGTCCCACTTAGTGGTAGGAATATTCTGCCATGTGTCAGCATCTTCTATGTTGTGTAAGGAATGTTTGACCGAAACGGTTATGATGGATTCCTATGACGAATCTATGACATGTAAGAGTCAGAAATAGAAGGTTGTAAGATAGGTGATAACATGTGTCATGAAGCATCTTTGAATGAGGCATATTTGGGTGCTCCAAGGTGGAATATGACATGTAAGAGAATATGCTATTTATAGCATGTGTATGACAGATTCTCTTATAGCTGTAAGTTGTAACCGCTATGACAGATTCTATGACGGTCATAAGTGTCGTAAGAGCATTTGTCATAGCCCATTTTGGAAATAGGTGACCTCTTTTGGATGGGAGCTATGGACAAGTGTCAGACACATTCTACAATGTTGACCAAGTGTTCCTAGGCATGGGTTTTGGTCTAAGATGCCATGTTGGATGCCCATTCCAAGAAAGGTCCAAAATTGCCTTGTATTTTCTATTTAAGCAAGTGCTTGGAGATGGAGTTTGTATCACAGGTTCATAGGTATTGTTATTCTACCAGATTGACTCCAGACATGAGTGTCGAAGACCATTAAATCTTTCATTGCAAGTGTATTGTAAACATTCTTTCAGATTTGTTAATACGTTGTGCAGGTTTCTGAGTGTGGGGTTTTTCACCCGATAAGGGTTTTCCCCACCGTAAATCTTTGTCTCTCTTCTTCTGTCTACATTCTGGTTCTTGTGTTTTGTTGCAATATCTCATGTTAATGGTTTAACATTGTTGTAATAGTTAGGATAAATGTGAATTTGTATAGCCCTCTCCTCATTAGATTAGTGTAGGAAGTGATTTCCTCACACCTAGCTTGCTTTCAGTTGGTATCAGAGCTTGATCACCTTTGGTCCTAGTTGTTAGGTAGGGGTTTTTTGAGCTAATCTTAGGTTGAGTGGGAGTCTATGTAGAGTATTCTGTATCTTATTATAGCAAGGAGATGGTAGGCACATTAGGAAGGTTTGAAGTAGAGAAGTTCAATGGCAGTAATTTTGAGCTGTTGAAGCTCAAGATGGAAGACATGTTAGTTGACCGAGACCTTTGGGATAGTGTGAGTGGAACTAAACTAGCTGCAATGTCACAAGTTGACTGGGATCTAAAGGATCAGAAGGCTAAGGGTCTCATAAGACTTAGTCTTGCTGATTCTATGTTGTTAAATGTCCATGAGGAGACTACTGCAAAACTCCTTTGGAAGAAGTTGGGGGATGTGTATCAAGCCAAATCCCTAGTTAATAAACTTTTTCTGAGAAAGAAGTTGTATTCTCTTCGGATGGAGGATGAAGGATCCATTGCTGAACATATGAATGCCTTCAACATGCTAGTTGCACAATTGAAATCTATTGGTGTAAAGATGGAGGAGGAGGATCAGTGTATGACCCTGCTTTGTTCTCTACCAGACTCATGGGATCATCTTGTTATGGCAATTGGAAGCACCACATCCACATTCAAAATGGAAGAGGTGGTTGCTTCATTGCTATCTGAAGACCCAAGGAGAAAGGGAAGAAGAAGGACAAGAAAGCTGAGAAGGGTAGATCCAAATCCTGTGGGAGATCCAAATCTCCTAGAAAGTCCAAGGCTCTTTGTTGGAACTATGGCAAGACCACGCATTTCTGAAAGGAAAGTAAAGAGGAGAAGAAGAAAAAGAAGAAAGATCTTGATTCAGATTCTGACAAGTCACAAGATGATGGTGATGCTTTCATCGCAGCCCTGGCAACCCATGCATCTAATGTTGTGTGGCTAATCGACTCTGGTGCATCATTCCACATGACCTCGCATTAAGACTGGTTCACTAAGTATGAGGAGTTTGATGGTGGAAAGGTGTATCTGGGTGACGAATCTCATTTGAACATCATTGGTCATTGAAGAGTCTCTATCTGATTCCTTGATGATCTAGTGAAGGGGATCTCAGGGTTATGCACAGCCTAGGATTAGCACGGAACCTACTTTCTATAAGTAGTTTGAATGATGCAAGTGTGTAGGTTGTCTTTTCGAAAGAAGGATGCAAGATGACTAGAGGATCTATGGTGCTTGCTAAGGGTACTCGGAGAGGTACTTTGTTTCAGCTAGAGGCATGCATTTCACAATGCAATAGTTCTTCTGACTCAAGGAAGATGGCAGCAGTCACTTCATCCCCACCATCTGAACGAGCAGTGAAGAAATCTATTGTTTCTAGTCTTGATGGTTGTAACCATGCATTGGAAGTTAAGCTTCCTGCAGAAAAGACAATGTTATGGCATAAGAGATTTGGCCACATTGGTGAGAAGGGTCTGCATACCCTAAAAAATAAGAACCTCATAGAGGGGTTAAGTTAAACTTCTTGTAGAAAAGACAATGTTATGGCATAAGAGATTTGGCCACATTGGTGAGAAGGGTCTACATACCCTAAAAAATAAGAACCTTGTTGAGGGGTTAGATGATTGTAATCTTGAGTTTGACTTTTGCAAACATTGTATTTATGGAAAACAAAACCGTGTTTAAATTTACTCAAATTCTCATAAGTCTTCTAGTGTGTTGGACCTTATTCATTCTGATGTGTTTGGTCCTATTAATGTTCCTTCGTTATCAAAATCTGTATACTTTGTATCTTTTATAAATGATTACAGTAGAAGGACATGGATTTATTTTCTCAGAAGAAAATCTGAAGTCTATAGAAAGTTTAAGGAGTTTAAAGCCTTTGCTGAAATTAGACTGGTAAAAAGATTAAATGTTTGAGAACTGACAACGGTGGTGAGTTCTATTCTACGGAATTTGATAAGTACTACAAGGAACTTGGGATTGAAAGGCACAAGACAACTCCATACACCTCGCAGCAAAATAGAGTTGCAGAGAGGATGAACAGGACACTGATGGAGAAGGCTAAGAGTATGCTTAGTGGAGTTGGTCTAGAACAAACGTTTTGGGCTGAAGTTGTTGCCACTACTTGCTATCTGGTAAACAGATCTCCTACATCAGCTCTTGTTGAAATTACACCCATGGAGGTGTGGTCTAGTAGAAAGCCTTCAGTAAGGCATCTTCATGTTTTTAGTTGTGAGGCATATGCACATGTACCTAGGGAGAAGCAGTCAAATTTGGAGAACAAAGTTGTTAAGTGTATCTTAATCGGCTATGGTGTTGGTGTGAAAGGATACAAGCTATGGGATCCCATGGCTGAAAAAGTGTTGTATAGTAGAAGTGTCATCTTCAAAGAGCTTACACCTTCTTCCACTATTTTGTAGCCAAAAGAAAAAGAAAAGAAAGAGGATGTTGTTTAGTTTCCTCTCACCCCTGAGAAGACTAAACAGAAAGACAATGTTGGACCTGATGATGAGGAGAGCTCCAGTAGCTCTGAAAGCTCAGATGAAGAAGTTGAACCTCAACCTCAACTCTTAAGGAGGTCTACATGGATAAGAAAGCAACCTGAAAGGTATGGTTTTACATTGCTTGATTCTAGTTGTGCTTATGCTTTGCTTACTAATAGTGATGAACCTAGAACTGTATTAGAGGCTTTAGATATGAAGGATGTAGGTTCCCGGAAGGAGGCCATGGAAGAAGAAATGGCTTCTTTGGAAAAGAATCAAACGTGGGACTTGATGCCTTTGCCTCCTGGACGGAAACACGTTGTATGCAAATGGGTGTTCAAGAAGATCGGTGCAGATGGTAGTGTTGAGAAGTATAAGGCTAGATTGGTTGCGAAGGGGTATTCACAAGTGGAGGGTATAGATTATGGTGAGATCTTCTCTCCCATTGCAAAGTTGACATCCATTTGATTCTTGTTGTCACTCGCAGTAGCTTATGACTTGGAGGTAGAACAGATGGATGTGAAGATAGCTTTCCTTCATGGTGACTTGGACGAGGAAATCTACATGTCATAGCGAGAGCATTACATGGTGAAAGGTAAAGAAAATTTGGTTTGCAAACTTAAGAAGTCTTTGTATGGTTTGAAGTAATCCCCTAGGAGATGGTACTTGAAGTTTGATGCCTCTGTGTTGTCAATTAGATTAATGAGATCGAAATCGGATCATTGTGTGTTTTTTAAATTTGATGGTGATCGTATTCTCATTGTTGCACTATATGTTGATGATATGTTGCTCATTGGGAAGGGTAAGAATATGATTTCTAATTTTAAATCTCAGTTGTTAGAATAGTTTGAAATGAAAGATTTAGGGGCAGCCAGGTACATTCTAGGAATGGAAATTAGAAGAGACAGAACCAACATAAAACTTTGGTTAAGCCAGAGTAAGTATGTGAAGATCGTGTTGGACAAATTCAACATGGTAGATTGTAGACCATTGTGTGTTCCCGTTTCTTTGGGGACAAAGTTATCTATTGAGGATTGTCTAAAATCTCTTAGTGAGGTGGAGGACATGAGCAGAGTATGTTATGCTAGTGCTATTGGTAGTTTGATGTATGCTATGGTCTGCACAAGACCAGACATTGCCCAAGTAGTGGGAGTCCTTAGTCAATTTATGGCTAATCCTAGACGGGTTCATTGGGATGTAGTTAAGCGAGTGTTCAGATATTTTAGGGTTACGTTCGAGTATTCCATTTACTATCATGGTAATGTTTCAGGACCTCTGCATTCTATTGATATTTGTGGATTTGTGGATTCAGATTGGGCAGGTGACATTGACAATAGGAGATCCACCAGTGCTTATGTGCTTACATTGTTTGGTGGTGCAATTAGTTGCATGAGTAAGTGACAACCTGTTGTTGCTTTGTCCATGATAGAAACTAAGTACATGACAGCAACTCATGCTTGTAAGGAAGCAATTTGGCTTAAGAGATTGTGTTCTAATATTGGTGTTGATGTAGGTTAGATCACGATTAGTTGTGACAGTCAGAGTGCAATTTGCCTTGCAAAGAATCTAACTTTCCATGCTAGAACCAAGCACATTGATGTTCAGTTTCACTTCGTGAGAGACATGGTTGAGGATGGAAAGGTAAATTTGGAGAAGGTAGATACTTTGAAGAATGTTGCAGATGCATTAACGAAACCAGTGAGCACATAGAAGTTCAGATGGTGTTTGGAGTCTATGGGCCTCTTGGCCTATAGTAGTTAAATCCTATTTTTCTATTGGCTCTTACAAGGTGTTTGACAAGTGGGAGAATTTTGGGAATTAAGGTGTCTCAACCTTGGTAATTCTCTGCATTTGTAATGTTTGTATTTATTATTTAATTTCCTATGTTGTAAATATTTGGAAATTCCATATTGTCATGTTGTGGGATGTGCAACGGTGATGTGTCAATCCTACATGGATTATGACAACTTGTTATTTTTTCCTCACATGAGGAGATAGACATCCCACTTAGTGGTACAAATATTCTTCCATGTGTCTACATCTTCTATGTTGTGTAAGAAATGTTTGACCGAAATGGTTATGACAGATTCCTATGATGAATCTATGACATGTAAGAGTTAGAAATAGAAGGTTGTAAGACAGGTGATGACATGTGTCATGAAGCATCTTTGAATGAGGCATATTTGGGTACCCTAAGGTGGAATATGACATGTTGTAAGAGAATATGCTATTTATAACATGTGTATGACAGATTCTCTTACAGTTGTAAGTTCTAACCGCTATGACAGATTCTATGATGGTCGTAAGTGTCATAAGAGCATCTGTCATAGCCCATTTTGGAAATAGGCAACCTCTTTGGGATGTGAGCTATGGACAAGTGTCAGAGACATTCTATAATGTTGACCAAGTGTTCCTAGGCATGGGTTTTGGTCCAAGATGCCATGTTGGATGCCCATTCCAAGAAAGGTCCAAAATTGCCTTATATTTTCTATTTAAACAGGTGCTTGGAGATGGAGTTTGTATCATAAGTTCATAGGTACTGTTATGCTACCGGATTGACTCTAGACATGAGTGTCGAAGACCATTAAAGATTGCATTGCAAGTGTATTGTAAACATTCTTTTAAATTTGTTAATACATTGTGCAGGTTTTTGAGTGTGGGGTTTTTCACCTGATAAGGGTTTTCCCCATCGTAAATCTTTGTCTCTCTTCTTCTATCTACATTCTAGTTCTTGTGTTTTGCTACAATATCTCATGTTAATGGTTTGACATTGCTGTAATAGTTAGGATAAATTTGAATTTGCATAGCCCTCTCCTCATTAAATTAGTGTAGGAAGCGATTTCCACACACCTAGCTTGCTTTCACTAATGTCCAAGTGCAACTTCTACTCCTCTAAATGCCACTAAGTAGAAGCGAAACATTTGAGATGAAAGATAGCACATCTACCCTTGGTGTTACTACCATATGGATGCATGGTAAAACACCTACCCAAATCTAGTAACCAGGTCTCTACGTCCAACCCACTACCATATCCATCAAAAGTGGAAGGGCGTGCCGTTAAAAGATCTCTCATATGACTGGCTAAGGTGGCCTCCTGTTTAGCTATCAATTCTCTCTTTCTACGTGATCTCTCTCTCTCTCTCTCTCTCTCTCTCTCTCTCTCTCTCTCTCTCTCCCCCTAGCCTCTAGCTGACCCTAATTGTCCATATTGTGACCCTCGCCTTCTTGAGCACTCTCATGAGGGGAACTAGGAGGAGGTGTACCACCACCACCTCTCCCACACCCTCTACCTCTACCACGACCTTGACCTCTACCTCTAGGCATCTACCTACACATATGCACAACACCAAAGGACCATTCAAAACACACAGTGAGGGAAACAATAGGGTTAAAATTTAATCTACAAAGTTTTACCACTAGGTCACATAATGGGCTCAATCATAACCAGAGTACCTAGTGTTTAAACATGGCTCTGATACCAAATGTAATGCCCCATCATGCAATCCTAGATAGTGAGATAAAACCAATCAATAAAATGTAGAATTTGTTTTGACAAGTAATAATAATCATCACCGGATAAAATATCAACTAGTTACTCCAAATTAACTATCTAACTACTAACATCTCTAGGGAAACACAATTACATTAAGGAAAATAAACATAGATCAATAACATACATAATCCATCTTGAATGATCATAGAATCCATTATCAACCTTTGTTACATTATAGAAAGCTTACATCATTCATTTACAATATTGTTTACTAATGAAGAGGAGATCATAATACATAGTCATATAGATGCAAGGATTTCATATCTGATTACATTAGAATTACATTATGAATATCACAAATCTGGTTCCATCAGGTACAATGTATGCCTTCAGTTATAGATACAAAACTAGAAACTGGATAGTCATATCTGCCTAAACATGAACCTGGATGCCAAAAGACTAATGGATTAAAGCTCGTCCACCTGACCATGTGGAACCCTGAGGCCTAGCCCTAGAGCTAGGAGATAACAATGAGGTCCCATGAAGACAAAGATCAAGATGGTATAGATACAATGTGCCACAAAAAACACACTAACTCAAGAATAGTAACAATGGATTGACATCACTCTTAGAGGCAACACAACCAACAAGTAAAACATAAGAGGGATAACTACGCTACAGTAGGAAGAGTGTCATTGCATGGTCCTAGCATGGGTTATCCTTGTTGTCTTCCACTAGACGTTGGCCCCCATCTATGGTTCTCCTAGCAACCTCTCTCTAGGCACTGGCCCCATAGGGTGACACATGCGGAATTGACTATCCTTTCATGAAGACAAAGGGATTGATCATGCCAACTAGGCCTTCTCATCCCATCGTTAGCCTGAGAGAGTGCTACAGGCATGGGTGAGGAATTCAAATTATTTGATTAAGTGATTTAATTACCCAATCCCTCCTGGATAAATTATTATGTTTTCACTTAATTACAACTTCCATAGGGCTATCCAGGCAGCCACTTTGGGCACCGGTCCCTCTATGAAAGGCACCCTCCTACATGCAACTAGTAACCCTACAACTTGACAAGAATTCTCCCCCCAGAGACAAGCATACACTAATAAAGCAAGGCATCAACTCCGCATGCATACCAATAACATCTTAGGAACAAAATAGAAGATCCAAGGTTCAAAACCACATTCTTCCATGGAAGCACATAACATCATACTCACAGATGTAACAAGGACACTATACAATCACAAGACAACCCTGAATCCCATTATTTATGCCTCTAGAGCTAACAATACTACAACTCAAACTAAAATTAGTTTTAATATCTACAAGAGGTAAAAGATCTAGTACCAAGGATAATGACATAATACATTAAAAGAACATTCAATTGACACTAATATTACATTTTAACAAGGCCTTTATAAAATATATTACAGTAATCGAAAATGACATTAAATGCATACAACTCAGAACCACTATGCCATTTCTACCCTAGCTGCAACTTACTAGACTATTAACAACATAGAAAATCAACATCTTAATTCAATTTGTCTAGAGAAATCTAAATTATTTTCTTCCTAAGAAAAATAAGTAAATTAGTATAATAATATTAAATCGCAACACTACTTAAACTATGCATTATGTATAATTATAATAAATATTATTTTAGTGATTTAACTAGGATCATCAGACTAAATTATGAAGTTTTAACATTCATAGTACTAATCCAACCTAACTTGACTTACAATCCCTATTAGATCTAGATAAAAAACCTGGTAAAATTTCATGAACCATCCAAAACTATAATAACTCAATTTTTACAATTATGAAAGAACCCCATGAATCGACTAGAAGTGCAAGTTAGAGATTTGAATTACTTTATTTCTTACTGAGTTAACTTTTATGCACTCCTATTCACTATTACCTTCCAATGAAATGATTAACTATGACTTATTCTACTGACTAGCAACTAACCTTAATAATTTGAGGGAATCATTCTCATTCACTAAGGAAATTTATATACAACCTGATGAGCTAGAGTGCTTAAGAATACTTAGAGATAATATTTAGTCTCTTATACTATAACATAGTTGAATAAAGAAAGATGCTGAAAAAAATGTTCCCACCGAATCCTTCCTCACGAGTTTTCTTTTTAACTGAGCCTAATCTCCCTGACAACTATAGTGACAAGAGAGAAAATTCCAAGAATATCTTCAAAGAGAATAAGGAAACTACTAGAAATTTGTGTTTAATGAAAAAGATAGTTTCATTGGTTAAAGGCGATGGAAATTTCTAAGGTAGATTCTACATGCTAATTTATTAGGGAAATTGGTCCACATCATGGAAACATGTCTAAAGGCAACAGTACATAGTAGGTTGTTGGAGAAGGCAAGCACACTTGTGGAGGTTGCCAAGGAAAGGCTAGAAGCAACAAATATAAGCATCACATATAGGCTCAAGAGGACTCACACAGAGTCGTGCATTGCCAGGTATAGAAGTAAGGAAACAGACTTGAAATCAAGTTAAGCAACTGAAAGAATGGAATTGGTACTCAAATGAGTCACCTCAGGTAAAGATACCAAGGACCAATTTAGAGAAATGACAGATGCATGAAAGTAACGCAATGATGATTGGCTGGGTGCAAGTTGAAAGAGATTGATTGGGCAGGTTTCATAAATTACACCACTATAAATAGATACTATCTATATGCACTAGGTATGGGTTAATTGGTATAAGTATTTATCAAGGTATGCCAATCAATAAAAAAGAATGATGGAATTATTACATGCATGAAATTGCTACAACAGTCAATTGATGGTATGCGTTAGTAGGTTCCTCTAACCAGTACACAGAAGGTCAATACTCAAGAAAACATCGCCCAATAGAATGGTATGAGTGGGGAGGGGTTTTTGTTTTTTTTTTTAAGTTTTCAAAGGCCATTGTTTGAGTCACTCTAGAAATGAGAATCGTATTGAAAACACTATTCCAATTCAAGCCATACACTATACGGACCAAAGATTATAGGGAAAACATGACTGCAGAGAATACTTGATGAGCACTCTAGAACGATGATGGAGCATAAAAGAAAACATCAATCCTACATTATTGATTATAAGGTTACACAAATATGTTTTTAAAAAAACCAAGAGTTTGACTGGAGGGACTAGATGGACATAAGAATCAAACTGATAGCAGAGGGAATAAAAATAATAATAACATTGTATTGTATGGGACAGAGGAGGACAAATTAGAGGTTTGATCATAAGGTGCAGGGCAGGAAGGAAATATGACAACCAATTAGCTTCTAATTAACCCTCCTAAAAATGGCCATATGATAGGAAGAAAAAAAAATTATTACAGGTTATTAAGCACATCAATATGATTTCTAGACAAATAAATCTACATGATAAAGGAAGAAACAAAAGAGAGGTTTATACAGCAACTTAAATTATCTCAACTAGAAAAAATATATCAACTCTATTATATTTCCAAACATACCTGGAATGAGATTTCAAACTCCTGAATCCTCTTCCCATAGAGTTTCCAAATCTTCCTCTTCTGAAATTTCTCCCCAATCTTTTTCTCTATTCCTCCCCACCATTTTCAAATAATCTTCTCAGCATGAAATTAGATAGAGTAATAAATTCCCCCTACCTCCATTCTGTTACCAACAACCCCATAAGAAAATTGAATTTATTCATTTTCCATCTATAGAAGATTCTCAGATCTTTCCCGACATCCCACTCCCATAATCTAATAAATGATAAGAAATAAAATAAATATTTTATTCACCTTAGAATAATATTCGACACTCACAATTTATTTATTAAAATTGTCATTATTATTATTATTATTACTTAAATCAATTAATTAATATTTTACAAATACACATTAATTATTTACTCAAGAATAATCAAATATCAAAGCTACCTTACATATAGATTACTAACTTTTATCGAATAAAACCATTGAACTACTATAGATGACTCAAACCACTTATCCAACAAGTATCGACATCAACATACCAAAGGATGCCTAAGACTCCCAAGACAAGCTCCAACTGATCAACAACAATACCCATGATTGAGGATACATATTGTTGACAAACTGAGGGACTTGACTGATAGAGGGAACCTCATGTTATCTCCCATCCACATTATCCATTGGTATAAAGGCACGCTCAGACCTTCATATACAACACCTCGGTTTGGTGCAGGTTGCAGGTATGCTCATTATGATGATATTGTTGATGTTATGAATAGTATATGATGTTTTTGGACATGATCAGTTAATGGTTAAATTATATTGTAGACTAGTGTTATCATGCTTTATGTGATGCTTTTGGTGAAGGGATGGTCTACTATTACTCATTACAAGCACCCTACTATGCTGTGATAACACTACATCAATAAATCCATAATCCATAATGAGCATAAATAAATGATCCATCATCCACGTGTGTCAAAATGTCTAAATATAAATGAAACACTAACAAACTATTAGAAAACCAAAATTATGAGCACTACATTCCTCAATAAATATTGTGGCACCTCATCATTGTTGCATGGCTGCTCATCAATGACCATGTACCATCTATCCCAAAATTTTTAGGATATGTCTTCATTCCTACACCAATGTATAGGAAACTGTTTGCAACTTTCATCTAATCTTTGGCCAGTTTTGGGATTAATAAATTCTACACATAATTGAGATTTTGTAATTTTTTCCTTCTTGACTTGTTCATATGACAACTTGTCAACATAATATTGCTGACTCCTCTCCCTATAGTCTTGGAATTTGGTGATTTGTTTTGTCCCCAAATTCATGTGGGAAACAATCTTCTATAGTGATTTTGCAAGTGCCCTCCTACGATCAGTGGTTTTTCTTGGATTGTTTAGGGTTTGAATAATAGTTTCAACATGTTTCTTGTTTTCTTCTCTTATCTCTATGTAGTGTTCTTGATTATCCCTTACATAAAAAGGAGGTAAAGGTGGGTTTTGAGGATTTGGAGGGTTTGGAGGATTTTAGGGGTTATTTTCACCCTCAACTGGATTTAGGTTTTCTCCTTCTCTAATAACTGTAAATGCAATATAAAAACAAATCAAACATTGCGAAACTAAAAAAATGTTCTAAAACTAACAAAATCAAACAAACCCTACCTTCTTCCTATGCTGGAGCCTCCAAATTTGCATGATGATGTCTTTGGTGGTGAGGTGGCATTGTGAATTTCTTGTTTTCTAAGATGCACTTGATTCAATGGCCTCTTCTTCAATGCGATCGCATTTTTGCTTGTTTTCTTTGCTGCTGTGAGGAGAGAAGTCATGACGTGAATGAGAAGAAATGGTTTTTTTTTTGCTTTTATTGAAAGCAAAACATGAGCGCGTTATAATGCACTTGTGTTTTTTTTTTTAAATTTTGGAGATGGTGGTGACTTCTTGGTCCCCCATCTCCTTGCATTTACCCACCCCATTAATGCCTTTTTATAAACTAAAATATGTTGCTATGATTTCTTAACCACAGAAAAACTAAAATTCCAATATTGTGTTTAAAAGTATGCCAAAGTTTATTCCAAATGCAAGAAACTTGCATCGCCCCTTCCTAGAATTGATAGTTTATTGTGCCAAAATTTATTTCATGCAAGATATTCTCATTTTTTCTTTCCTCAAATTTATTTTTTGTTTTAAAAGAAAGATCATCTATTGTCTGATTTATAATATTTTAGTAAACACAGGGGTTCAATTTATAGAGAATACAACGAGGGCAGCCTTATATAGAAAATTGGGATGCAATGTTAGAGATTGAAGAGATCTTAGTCCCTGAACACCAACATAACTTTTTGTTTTGAGGATTTTATTTCTGCATGTAAATATTTAAATAGGTTACCAAGCATCAGGTGGAAGAGAAGTAAATACATCCCTATCAAACCCTACTAGTTATTGTATATAGTTCAAATCTTCACTATACAATTCTAGAAGTAGGTTTTGTGCTTGAAAGATCGATTGTCTAAATGTGTTGACATGTTCAATCAGTATCATTTTGATTGTGGATGAATACAAATATCTTCATT
Source organism: Cunninghamia lanceolata (assembly GCA_027924645.1). Classification (NCBI taxonomy): domain Eukaryota; kingdom Viridiplantae; phylum Streptophyta; class Pinopsida; order Cupressales; family Cupressaceae; genus Cunninghamia; species Cunninghamia lanceolata. The sequence continues at coordinate 28,127,015 of BSBN01000809.1, read as the reverse complement.
TTATTGTGAATAAAATTTACCATAGGCCAATGAATAGGAAGTCAGTTAAATATAAGGAGACATGGTAGCTCCAATAAAGACCAAATGCTCCAAGATGGGTAATAGAGTTTGGCTGGTGGTACTAGTAAAGATAGTGGCAAGAGGCAAGTTACATTGCAATTGCGGGGAACAAACATAATGGATACCAATCTAGAGAGAAACTTTGTATTCCTGCACGTAGTACAAATTATAGTTAGTATGAAAAGTCAATGAACTTGAGAAGAAGGAAGGGGATAAGAAGCTTTATTAACATATATGGATGACCTAAACAGGTTAGTAGGATTTGGAAAATTAAGATCTCCAATGTTGTTAGTCTTTTTAACATTCTTTTGTTATGTTGTATATGGTAGACAATATGCAAAATTCTAGCTGTGAGTAGACTTGTAATACCATTTTTCGTGTTTTCTTATGTGATCTGGGAATTTATGTGTGAAGAGTGATCAAATTGGGATCACTGGAGTTATTACAAAACTGATCTAACTGGCAAAGGGTCGTTTTCAATAAATTATTTTGGCATCGAAAGTTTGGGTCTTGTAGATCACATTTTTCATCTTTACTATTTCAAATTTATACTTCAATGTTTTATTCAATTTTGGATTCCTCGTTGGTTAACAAGATGAACTAGGTCTAGGCATCAGAGTGGTCATTTGGAGCAGCTCTCTACGAGCCCAGAGCCCACAAGTGGCTGCTAGGGGAACTAGTAGTAGAGTTATAGTAACAAGTGATAACTAAATTAAAACATTGCGGTAAAAACATTAATAAGATAATTAATCCTCATGCATAGCCTTGAGCACTTGTAAAGGCTAAGGATGCAACGAGAAGGCCTATCCATTTGCGGGGCATTGAGTAATCCATCTGCAGGGCATTGATTTGGGCATAATTGATTCTCCTCATCTGCATGAGAGGAGTACTTGGTTCTGTGTGGTGTCATCCCTTTGAGCATGCATGATGACACTCCATCTGATTACACTCTAGTATCTAGTACCTTATTAGTCATGAGTAGTACCTAACCTATGACTTGGATGAGTACCTCTATGTTATAACTTTTATTGTATGAATTATTTTCCTTGTTTGCTCCATGATTGAGGTGAGTGTTGGCCGTCATGTATACCCTTGCCTTGTTATTTTTGTCTGGGCCTTGTGACTATCTTCGAGCACAGTGGGGTGGTCTCATATGAGTCCACATAGTTGTGAGGCATTGCCACCTCCATTGCGGACTGGTGAACAGGTTATTGGAGCACCAGATTGGAGATAATTTCTCTCTCTGTTACTTCATTCAGCTATTGTACTCTTTCAGTCCTGTTGTGATGTTCACAACATGCCCCATTTTGCTCCTCGGAAAAATGAGGACCCCTGCTATTGCTTTGCTTTTGCTTCTGCTTGTGTTTGTTCTGTCTGGTGGTAAAGGGAAAAGAGAGTCAAATTTGTAAACCTTGTTAAAAATATAGAAAATTGCATTTTCAGTACCATTGCATAATATGGTTGGATTCCTTGTAGAAAATGAGCCAGGGTTGCTTTTTGAACCGTCTTAAAATTCATCATATTTTGCAAGTTATGATCATTTAGGTAAAATGTACTATCAGGTTTTGCATGATAAACAGTCAGTTGTTTGCCTTTTTTCTTGATGGCATTCATTTTAAATTTTGAAAAATTTCATACTTAGTGGTTCCGGGTCATGGGCAATTTTGTCTAGGTTCCACTCTGTATGTTACATTTGATTGTTTTGCCAAAAATACATCGATTCACTTTAATCGCCATTACTTATTCATTGGAGGTGTTTTTTCGCAGGTTTGAACCTGCGCGTTGAACCTGCACATTGAACCTTGGTTCAATGGTTCAGTGGTTCAGGGTTCAAAAGGTTTGGCATGTTTAAAAATATAAAGGGGGGGCGGACTGTTATTCTATATTCCAACGTTGAACCATCCACTTGAACCTTTTTGAAGGGTTCAATGGTTCGAAGTTGGCGGGTTTCATTTTCTTTTAACAATCGCTGTGTATCGTTGAACCTGTGCATTGAACCTTGATTCGATGGTTCATTAGTTCAGGGTTTGGGTTCAAAGGCTTTGGTAAGCCTGTGGCCGAAACAATAGTGATTGGCGCAACATAGAGCATCAGCCGACTTTGAATTCATCGCGCCGAAGGGTATGGTCTCGCCGATAGCCAAGGGCTATCGGTATAGTGGTAGTTGTCGGCCAAGTTTATTGGGCCTTTGCCGATGGGCAAGGTCAGGCCGATGGAAGAAAGGGAGGGAGGACTTAGCCGAAATACGAAGGATGGGAAGATGGATATCGGTGAAACTCTCGCCGATATCAGGTATCGGCGTAGCGTATGCAATCGGCGGTGGTCAAAAATCCTTTGCCGATGGGCAAAGTTGGGTCGATACAAGGAAAGGTAAGTAAGCTAGGTCATTGGCCGAGGTAGAGGGATCGGCGGAGGAAATAAGGAGCTCGCCGACAATGGAATCTCTCGACAATGAAACAAAGCAAATGCCATCGGAAGGAGGAGTTTGTGAGTTGCCGATGGGCGATCTCATGCCGATGGAGAGCAATGAAAGAGCATTGGTATAAGGTAAGACATCGGCGGAGGAAATAAGGAGCCCGCCGATAGTATAATCTCTTCCTGATAAGAAGAAAATGCAAGCCGATAAGGCTATATCGGTAACACTTGCGCCAATAGAGGGAAATAAGAGGCCATCGACCAAGGTATTGTAATCGGCGAAGAAGATTTAGAGTTCACCGATGGCGAATCTCTTGCCGATGGAACAAAGCAAAGGGGCATCGGTGGAAATGATATGGAGTTCACCGATGGCGAATCTCTCGCCGATGAAGAGGAAATAAAGTGCAAGGGGCCATCAGCCTAACAATGAGGATCGGCGAGGAAGATTTAGAGTTCGCTGATGGCGAATCTCTCACCGATGAGAAGGAAATGAAGGCCAATATGACATCAGCAACACTCTCTCCGATACAAGGGTATCGGCATAGCCAACGCGATCGGTGAAGGAAATTTTGGGCTTACCGATGGGCAAACCTCACACCGATGGAGAGCAATGAAGAAGCATCGATGGAAGAGAATGATCGGTGAGGGAATTTTGAGGCTCGTCGATAGTACAGACTTACGCTGATGGAAAGAAATAAAGAGGAAATAACGAGAAAGGCCATCGGCCAAATAACGAACATCGCCCAAGTATTTTTTGGACCCGCCGATGGCGATTATCACGCTGATGGGCGGGAATGGATGAAGCGGTGGGAATTTTAAAACACATTTTTGGCACCCGTGGCATTTTTCTGGTCAGCGATGGTTGACCCGTTTGGTTTTGGGCAATCTGTATACATTTTGAACACGTTTTTGAGGGTTTTTGAGCCAGATTTCCACATTTTTTGTAGTCACCCTGATTTAAATAGATATTTTGAGTTTCCTGCTATTTATTTGATAAATGTGATACTTATTGCTTGTCTTGTCTTACAGGCTTGCAGTTGAGGAAGTAGCAAGAAATTCAACACAGTGACCTCATGGAAGAAGAAAATCTGATCTCAGGAGCAAGAAGTAAAGATGAAGTGCGAAGAAGTCAAGGCCGACCAAATGAAGGACAAAATTGCAGCTGAAGGTATTACTACAACAGACAAATAGAAGTTATTGCTGAGCTACCAAAGCTTCTCAGAAGGGGCAATATTTCACCCAGATTTGACACTACTCAGAGATATTTTGAGGGACTAGTTCATCTGTATTTATTGCTGTAACCAGGTGTTTGAACCAGGGGTTTAGTTAGTTTTTTTGCTGTAGTGAGGACAATTAGAAAGTCTTTATATTGTGCCTCTCTGCACTGTAATATGGGACAATAGGGATTTTTAGAAACACACAGCCAGTTAGCTTAGTTTAGTTTAGAAGTAGAAGAAGGAGGTCGCCTGTTTGTCTGCAGTAAGGTGTGCGTGGAATGTCTGGCTTCCTTACTATATCTGTAAAGCTTGTAAGTTCTTTGTAGTTTGATCAATGAAACTAAGAGTCATTCCTACATTGTAAATCATGTATGACTGTTTGTTTCTAATACAATAGAATCTGGAGTTCTGCATCTATTTTCTGAGTGTTCTCCTGCTCTTCTTTGTGTTTTGAAATATTATTTTGAGAGCTTGCAATTTTAAATGTATGTTTGTGAAAATGCTCAGAACTTGCATTTAAGGTTTTTACTATGGATTTGATCATAATACCTGTAGGATTCACATAGTGCATAACAGAACAATTAGATCCTTCGGTAGAGTAAATAAGGTGTAGATTAAATCTTTCTAACTTTTCCCAACCCATCTGAAATATTTAGCTAAAACATAGAAATCTAAAGAAAGTTGTCTCAAATTTGAAGAAGCACGCATAACAGAGTTAAAAGTAGACAGTTTTCATAAATGTATAAAGGAGAAGGCTGCAATAATTCAAGAAAACCATTTAGAATTTGCAGCACAGTAAGAGTTGTATGCAAATGAACAAAATACTTGTTGATATCTATGACCTTTTGCATAAACTTAGTCCAGAAAACCACAAAGAAACTCTAAACTACGTAAGGCCCCTTGAACATTACAGCTTCACATTGACCAACTGAACTTGACCAACCGAACCATTGTAGACTTGGGATTAGTTGAATCTTAAATGATTCCTTCTTATCTTTCAAGTATAGTTTCAGTTCATTTTATGTGAATTTTAACTTATTGTTATGATTGCATCATACCAATCACCAACAGTTTTCTGGCGCTAGAAGGAGGGCCTTTCTGAGTTAGAGTTTGTTTCAAACTCGCTAATAACAGTAATAGAGTGACTAGGTCTAGATCCAGTTTAGGGGATATATTTGTGCAACTACCTGATATTAGGCAAGGTAGGAACCCTTTAATTTGGAATCCAAATATATTGCAAGCTGGAAGTTCATCTGGAACACCTCTTGGGTCACCTTTTAACATCCGTAGTATTGTGAGTCCTGACAGATCACTGTTCAAATCTTTAAATCTTGGTTCAGGCACTCCTAGAGGTCTTAATCCTCCTGTAAATCCTAATCCACCAATCAATCCAAGTATTCCTACAAGTTCAGGTCAAGCTCAAACACCTGTAATGGCTTATTTCGATGTCAATTCTCCCATACTCTTCAATGATTATCATGAGATGCCTAAAAATCCAGAAAAGATATGTCCCAAATACCAGTTGCATCAGGACCCAGAAGATCATATTAGAATATTCAAGGAAGCATGTTTTAAAGCTAGGTTAGAGCACGAGGATGTGGTGTGTAGATTGTTTCCCTACACCTTTAATGAGCAAGCCTCTAGCTGGTATGTAAATTTGCCCAACGGTTACATTTCTTCCTGGCCACTTATGGAAGAAGCATTTTTGTCAAGATTTAGGGGACCCATTGACCCTTGTGCTTTGTATCATAAATTAGCTGCTATAAAACGTGGTGAGGGAGAGCTGATTGATAATTTCAATGACAGATTTCAAAACACCTATTCTAGGCTGGTAGCCCCTTATACCATAGATGATGATCCCTTGTTGGCTATGTACTATGCTGCCTTGGATCCTTTAACTGCCATGTTTGTCAAAAGAAAACCTGACATAGATTCAATATCCAAAGCCTATAAAGAGGCAGCCTCAGTAAACCAAGAGATGAGACATACAACTTATAACCCATTTGTTAATGGAGGAAGTTTTGGGGTGCAGAATCAGGCACAACCATGGAATGGAACCTCTATGCAACACACTCCACTATTAAATCCGGTCCCTTCTTACACACCTGTGTATAGTCCTACCCCAATCCAAACTATAACTCCTTACACGGCTAGCACTTCCAATAACAGTCAAAACAATGGTCAGCCTTTCTTCCAACCTCCTAGGGATACAACTATGGCAAAAGCACAAGAGGATAGGGAAGAAATCAAAGAGATCACTACACATTTGAAAAGATTAACCACTGAAGTGACACAACTAAGAAATGAGAACCTCAATGGAAGAGGCAACCAAAACTACAATCAACATCAAAATCACAACCAAGGCCAAAATCAGAATTATAGTCAGCAGAACAATCAGAACCAAAACTATAATCAGAATCCAGGCCCCAGCCAGGGGCAACCAATGCAAAATAGGGGGCCAGTGACAGATAATACGACCTGGGGCAATAATAACAAAAATCAGAATCAACCTAGGCCACCCAAGACATGGAACATTGGGCCCAACAATGGTACTCTAGCTTCTCCTTTTGAGAATATAGATAATCATGATGCAAAATAAACGACTAGTATACAAATGGCCAGTACAGCACTGAAAAATTGGTGCAGATTTCACAATACCAATGCCCATACTGAGCACGACTATTCGCAATTCCACTTAGCAGCCAGCATTTTCAACATAGATGTGCAGCCTCCTACCTCTGAATTTCTCATTCCCAAGGGTAATGAGGTAGTATCCTCAGGATATGACACAGCATTAGTCTTAGAAACGTTTACCTTTGCAACTGCAGAAGAGAAAGAGGATGAATTGCTGGAAGATGAACCATACTATTGTGAGAATCTTTATCCTGAATCGGCCTTTGTGTTAAATGCTTTTCAGTTTCCCTTTGAATCTAAAAACGAGATATTAAATGAAACAGAGGAGGTGCAGGCCTTTCAACAAACAAATAAAAACCACACTTACAATTTGAGGAACAACCCTAGGCCAGGAGGGCCTTTTACCACTTTCGTTCCTCCGAATAACATCAATACACCCCCCAGATCAGAGTGCTAGCAACAATCCTACCACACTTAAAGCTAATCAACACACAAATAATGGAACAGCAATACAAAAGGATCAAACAAGTAAAACTGAAGCAATAGAGACAATAAGATTAATGAGTTACTTGTCAGAGGAAATAAAGAAAATTAAGGTCAGTATACCTCTAAATGAATTATTGAAGACTCCAGGGATCAGAAATGCTTTTATGAAATCCCTGGATACGTCCATGACAAACGAGATGTCTGCTGATATAACTGTTCCTAATAGTGATTCACCACCTAAAGAGAAGAATAAGAAAGTTGAGCAGCCTTCCAATACCAATGTAGTAATACATGTAGATAAGAGGGATACTCCCCCTTTCTTGTTAACTGTTAGATTGTGTGGGAAGAATATACACAATTGCATGGTAGATTCTGGTGCTTCAGCCAACGTAATGCCCTTAGGAATATGTAAAACTCTCGGGTTGACTCCCACCAAATCTGCCAAGGTTGTCACACAATTAGATAAGACTGAGGTTAGCGTGATAGGAGAGCTCATGAACATTCAAATGCAATTAGCTTTAGACCCTAGGGTAAGCCAAATCATTGATATTCAAGTAGTGGATATACCCATAAATTATGGAATGTTGCTGAGTAGGGATTGGTCCAAGACATTAAACGAATATATGGCCACTGACTTTTCACACATGTGGTTACCTTGGAGAGGCATCCCAAACCAGATCAAAATAGAGGCAGAGCCCAGAATGAAACATATGATAACAGAGTATAATCGAACTAATGAAATATTATATGCTGCTGTTGAACTAGGTGTCTATAGAATTACCAACAATGGGGTACAAATTGAAGAGATCATGATGTTAAACAGTAGAAAGAAATGTGTTAGCAATAGGACAGCATTATTCATTGAGTCTAATGGAAATTCCTTAGATGAAGAAAACAAAGCAATAGACAAATTTGGTCATGCCATCAGACAAGAGGTGGAAGAATGCGTTAAGCACAATCTGCCGGTCCAATGTAAATTGTATAAAAATAGGTGTAGAGTCCATGATAGGCAACATTCTGAGGAAAGTTGTGAAATATGCAAAGACATCATTGAATATGAATACAAAAAATGCATGGGGAGGGTAGAGTTACAAGAGGAAAATGGGAATCTTGATCCAACACAGAAATATGTTCAGGATAATATAGATGCCTTGATTCCAGATTTAAGAGAAGAAATAAAAGACAAGGGTAGTTGTCTTTCTAAGTTGCAAACTAAAAACACACATATGCAAGTTAACCAAACAGAAAAACCCATGAATAAACAGGACAACACCCCACAGGCAATGAAAGAGGCAATGCATGCTAAGATAAAAGGTCAGAAAAGTAAAGATGGCATGTGGACGTTAAAATGTGATGGGTCTAAATCAAAACAGGGTGCAGGTGCAGGTGTTGAACTCATAGATCCTCAGGGTAAATCACATCTGGTAGCATATAGATTACAATTTTCCTGCACTAACAATATTGCTGAATATGAGGCCCTAATTTTAGGACTTGTCATGGCCATCAAGAAAAGGGTGAAAACCATCAGAGTATTTTCAGACTCTGAATTAGTAGTCAAACAAGTGAGGAAACTATATGCCTGCAATTACAAGAAAATGATTAGTTACAGACATAGAGTATGGGGTTTAATAGATTCGTTTGATGCTTTTAACATAGAACACATCCCCAGAGAGCTGAATCACAGGCTAGATGCGCTAGCAGTTGCTGCTAGTACATTAGAACCATTGGCACTGTCAGGATTGATGCGATTTGTTGTTGAGCTAGTTAATGTGCCCAGTATACCAGACAACGTTACACACTTTCAGGTATTTGGAGGGGATCAACAAATTATTGATTTTCTGACTTGTAATGAGGCATTTGAGGCTCAATCATTGATGAACAAGAAAGACCTGAAGTAACATGGGACGAAGAGGATATAACCAACTTAAAGAGCAACTTCTTACCAAAAGGAGTAATTGAATTAGAACACATCTTTGACTTCGATGGAGTAATGAGACAGAAGGACTTGCCCAAAACAGAAGGGGGCAAGTGTGATTTACATAACTTAGGGATTGAACAAAGTCCACAAAATGTACTAATTGGGAAAGCTTGCTCTGAGAAAATTAGAAAGGAGGTTTTAGACGTTCTGAAAGAATATAAACATGTCATAGCATGGATGTATGAAGACTTGAAAACATTTGATGAGTCCATCATAACTCACGTAATACCTTTAAGAAAAGAAGTCAAACCATTTAGGCAGAAACAGAGGCCTGTGAATGCCATTCTAGAGCCTTTAATCTTCGAAGAAGTTAAAAAATTGCTGTCTGTTGGAATAATTTTTCCAGTCAGACATTCTGTCTGGGTAGCTAACTTAGTACCAGTAAGGAAGAAAAATGGAGACATCAGGTTATGCGTAGACTTTAGAAATTTAAACAAGGCATCTGAAAAGGATAATTATCCTCTGCCCCCAATAGACGAAGTGCTGCAAGCAGTAAATGGCGCGAGAATGATGTCTTTTTTAGATGGTTTTTTAGGTTATAACCAGGTCTTAATTGATAGAGAAGATAGATTAAAAACCACTTTCACTTGTAAATGGGGAAATTATGCATACAGAAGAATGCCTTTTGGTCTGATCAATGCAGGTGCCACTTTTCAGAAGGCCATAGACATTGCATTCAGTGGATTATCAGGTAAGTGCATTGTTGTGTATATGGATGATTTAACTATGTATTCCAAGGATGCACCCACTCACGCTGAGGATCTCAGGAAAGTACTCAAGCGATGTGAAAGGTATGGGATTTCCCTTAATCCTAAGAAATGTATATTTGGCGTAACTAAAGGTAAATTATTAGGCCATGTCATTTCTGAAGGTGGAATTTCAATTGATTTGGATAGAATAGAATCCATAAAAAGTTTGCAAATACCAAATAGTAGGAAAGAGTTGAAATCATTTTTTAGCAAAATTAACTTTGTTCGGAAGTTTATAACAGGTTTTACAGAGATTGTGCAGCCGTTAAATGCCATGTTGAAGAAAGATGCATAGATGGAATGGACGCCAGTGGCCAGAGCCACATTTGAAGATATTAAGGAGGCAATTTCTGATGCCCCTGTATTGGTAAGTCCAGACTACACAAGCCCGTTTTACATCTACTCCTTTGCATCTTCTCATTCAGTCGCGGCTGCCTTGACACAGAAAGGTGAAAACAATGAAGAGAGGCCCATAGCATTTATGAGCGCGCCTCTGAAGGATGCACAGCTGAGGTATCTAGACACTGAGAGGTAGGCATTCGCATTAGTAAAGGCTGTTAAAAAATTCAGACACTACATTCTATACAGCCAGGTCAAAGCCATAGTGCCAGACGCAGCAGTAAAGATGTTGTTGATGCAGAATGAGCCTGGAGAAAAAAGAGCCAAGTGGATCACCACGCTGCAAGAATTTGACATAGAAATCATACCTATGAAGCTAGTCAGAGGGCAGGCGTTGGTGCAGATGATAGCAAATACAGATCCTGATCTAATAAAATAGCAATACGTATTGAATTCCCAGAGCGCATTAGGCTGGTATGATGATTTAAACACCTTCTTGATAGCTGGAAAGTACCCAAACAGGATGAAAGCTTCTTAGAGGAGAGCTCTAAAGATTAAGGCACAAAATTATATGGTGCAAGGAGGTCTTCTATTCAGGAAGAACCATGATGGAATTTATCTGAGATGCATAAACAGAGCTGAAGCTGATAAAGTGTTGACAGAACTACATGACAAGTATGGAACCGGCCATGGTTCCCAACTAGCCACAACACACAAAATACTAAGGGCGGGCTATTACTGGCCCACGATGTTCAAAGACACTAAGAGTCACATCAGAAGTTGCCACATCTGTCAGATTGCAGTAGACAAAGGGAGAAATCAGGCCAATCCACTACAACCTGTGATTGAATCCAGACCGTTTGCACAGTGGGGCTTGGATTTTATTGGAGTCATCAATCTCCCATCTTCTGCAGGACACAAATTCATACTGACAGTAACAGATTATTGTACAAGGTGGACTGAGGCCACCTGCTACAAATTTTCCACGACTGAGGTAGTTATCAAGTTTCTTGAAGAAAACATCATCACCAGGTTTGGAACTCCCTATTCATTGGTATGTGATAATGGCCCTGCTTTCTCTTCTTTAAAGTTTTCTAAATGGGCATTTGAATACGGGATCATTTTAATGTTTTCTTCAAATTATTACCCTCAAGGTAATGGACTGGCTGAATCAACGAATAAAATTTTATTAGATATAATCAAGAAGTTAATTGCAAAGAGTCCTAGAGAGTAGAATACCCTGTTAAGATATGCATTATGGGTAGATAGGACCAAGTTTAAAACAGCCTTAGGTAGCACACCTTATCATTTAGTTTATGGGACTAATCCCATACTTCCAGTAAATCTGAGAATACCAACCTGGAAGTTTGCTAATGAGTATCTAGGCTTTGATAACCATAGGGAAGCCAGAATAGTGCAAATGCTACAACTAGATGAGAAAAGAGGTCAAGCCATCGAGAAGTTTGCCAAACACCAAGCGGTTGTTAAGAGGTGGTTTGATAAAAGGGCAAGAGTCAAAACATTTAGGATATCAGACTTAATGCTGTGTTGGGACAAAGCACATGAAAAGAAAGGAAGCCATGGAAAATTCGATAAATTATGGCTGGGTCCCTTACAAGTCTCAGAAATAATAGGAGATAACACATTCAGACTTAAGACCTTGACTGGAGAAGATGTGCCATTACCAATTAATGGCCAGCATTTGAAACACTACTTCCAGGCTTGAGGTCATGGGCAGTCCATTTTGGTGTAAAGTGCTATAAGTAATGTACAGTTCTTCTTTTGCTGTTTTCTTTGTTTTGGTTGGCTGTTTGTACAGTTTGTCTTTTGTTTGTTTATGTTTCTTTTTGTTTGTTTTGTTTTTGTTTGTACAGTTTTTTTTCTATTTTTTTGCTTTTTGTACAGCCTGTTTGTCTGGTTGGTTTTTTTTTGTGTCTGCTCAGCAAGGATCTTTGTTTTACTTTAGAGTATTAAGGAGCAAAACTAGCAACCATTCAAAATAGTATAAAATTTAAGATATTCAAGTTAATCATTTGCAATTTATTCATAACTTGTTACTGTCATGAGTGTAGAGAGTTATTTATCTTCTGAAGTTTTGTATTCAATAAATGTGATTGAGAATTCGAAGCAAGTTTCTCACGATGACACACCTAAAATCCTTAGGTTTGTTGAACCTACCAGTGTAGATATTAGGTGAAAAATCAGAGGTTGCCCTTGCTACCATTACAATTCTTAGCTTAATTTCAGCAAGTGTCCACTCCTTGCATCATGAATTTACAAATTGCTATATCTTGTGAAATCTTTCAAAATCAAAAAATTAGAAAATAAAAGACAAAAGAAAAAATAAATAAAATGGATTATACTGAAAATCCAGATTAAGCCATCTAAGTAACTCTATCAGGGCTATAAACGCTTGCTGGCAGTGGGGCTCTACTTAGGAGAATTGTAACGATAACCTTGCCGGGGCTATGGACGCTCGCTGGCAGCAAGGCTCTATCCGGTCGGCTATGAGGGAATATCCTCACCTACGTAGGCTAATGTCAGTCACTAGTTTGTTCAACCGATCTTCAAGATAAGGATAATTAATCACGTGCACACAACTAAACTGAAAATGAAAATTCATGCACCCTTATTGAATACCTTAAGTCTCAAGCTGAATAGTAATTTGCAGGAGGGATAGTTGGAGGTTATGAGTTCATTTCATCTAGTTTTCTTGAACACTCTGAATTTAGTTGTTTTGTTTGGTTGCTAGTTGTTGTGATGTTCACAACACGCCCCATTTTGCTCCTCGGCAAAATGAGGACCCCTACTATTGCTTTGCTTTTGCTTCCGCTTGTGTTTGTTCTATCTGGTGGTAAAGGGAAAAGAGAGTCAGATTTGTAAACCTTGTTAAAAATATAGAAAATTGCATTTTCAGTACCATTGCATAATATGGTTGGATTCCTTGTAGAAAATGAGCTAGGGTTGCTTTTTGAACCGTCTTAAAATTCATCATATTTTGCAAGTTATGATCATTTAGGTAAAATGTACTATCAAGTTTTGCATGATAAACAGTCAGTTGTTTGCCTTTTTTCTTGTTGGCATTCGTTTTAAATTTCAAAAAATTTCATACTTAGTGGTTCCGGGTCATGGGGAATTTTGTCTGGGTTCCACTCTATATGTTACATTTGATTGTTTTGCCCAAAATACATCGATTCACTTTAATCGCCATTACTTATTCATTGGAGGTGTTTTTTCGCAGGTTTGAACCTGCGCATTGAACCTTGGTTCGATGGTTCAGTGGTTCGGGGTTCAAAAGGTTCAGCATGTTCAAAAATATAAAGGGGGGGTGGACTGTTATTCTATATTGCAACATTGAACCATCCGCTTGAACCTTTTTGAAGGGTTCAATGGTTCGAAGTTGGCGGGTTTCATTTTCTTTTAACAGTCACTATGTATCGTTGAACCTACGCATTGAACCTTGATTTGATGGTTCATTAGTTCAGGGTTCAGGTTCAAAGGCTTTGGTAAGCCTGTGGCCGAAACAATAGTGATCGGCGTAACATAGAGCATCGGCCGAGTTTGAATTCATCGTGCCGAAGGGTATGGTCTCGCCGATAGCCAAGGGCTATTGGTATAGTGGTAGTTGTCGGCCAAGTTTTTTGGGCCTTTGCCGATGGGCAAGGTCAGGTTGATGGAAGAAAGGGAGGGAGGACTTAGCCGAAATGTGAAGGATGGGAAGATGGATATCAGAGAAACTCTCTCTGATATCGGGTATCGGCGTAGCGTATGCAATCGGCGGTGGTCGAAAATCCTTTGCCGATGGGCAAAGTTGGGCCGATACAAGGAAAGGTAAGTAAGCTAGGTCATCAGCCGAGGTAGAGGCATCGGTGGAGGAAATAAGGAGCTCGCCAACAGTGGAATCTCTCGCTGATGAAACAAAGCAAATGCCATCGGAAGGAGGAGTTTGTGAGTTGCCGATGGGCGATCTCACGCCAATGGAGAGCAATGAAAGAGCATTGGTATAAGGTAAGACATCGGCGGAGGAAATAAGGAGCCCGCCAATAGTATAATCTCTCCCTGATAAGAAGAAAATGTAAGCCGATAAGGCTATATCGGTAACACTTGCGCTGATAGAGGGAAATAAGAGGCCATCGACCAAGGTATTGTGATCGGCGAAGAAGATTTAGAGTTTGCCGATGGCGAATCTCTCGCCGATGGAACAAAGCAAAGGGGCATCGGTGGAAATGATATGGAGTTCGCCGATGGTGAATCTCTCACAGATGAAGAGGAAATAAAGTGCAAGGGGCCATCGGCCTAACAATGAGGATCGACGAGGAAGATTTAGAGTTCGCCGATGGCGAATCTCTCACCGATGAGAAGGAAACGAAGGCCAATATGACATCAGCAACATTCTTGCCAATACAAGGGTATCGGCATAGCCAACACGATCGGTGAAGGAAATTTTGGGCTTACCGATGGGCAAACCTCACACTGATGGAGAGCAACGAAGAAGCATCGATGGAAGAGAATGATCGGCAAGGGAATTTTGAGGCTCGCCGATAGTACAGACTTACGCCAATGGAAAGAAGTAAGGAGGAAATAACGAGAAAGGCCATCGGCCAAATAACAAACATCGCCCAAGTATTTTTTGGACCCGCCGATGGCGATTATCACGCCGATGGGCAGGAATGGACGAAGTGGTGGGAATTTTAAAACACATTTTTGGTGCCCGTGGCATTTTTCTGGTCAGCGATGGTTGACCCGTTTGGTTTCGGGCAATCTGTATACATTTTGAACGCATTTTTGAGGGTTTTTGAGATAGATTTCCACATTTTTTGTAGTCACCCTGATTTAAATAGATATTTTGAGTTTCCTGCTGTTTATTTGATAAATGTGATACTTATTGCTTGTCTTGTCTTACAGGCTTGCAGTTGAGGAAGTAGCTAGAAATTCAACACAGTGACCTCATGGAAGAAGAAAATCTGATCATAGGAGCAAGAAGTAAAGATGAAGTGCGAAGAACCCTTCAGGGGTTAAGTAGTGGGATGTTATAGAACCACCATGACGGTGCCTAATATGACCTAACTAGAATTTGTCATCCTCATCCATATGACTAGTTGTTAGTAGGGCCTCCACATGATATTGCTGGACACTAATCTATCAAAATTTTGTTGTCATGCCTTAAGGGTGCAACCCTTCCTCCATCTACTAATTTTGTTGATATCTCAATGGGATACTAGCATCATATTTGTTTTTGTTGTTGTTATAGATCTATATATACATGTTTATGACTAAGTGGAATTGTTCAAGAAATAATGTCCCCTTGTGTTTTAACACATGTTTCCAGTGTGCTTTCTTAACCTTATATTGATCTTGTGAGATCATTGGAATGATCAACGGTCCATTTAAGCAATGGTCTAGATTTAAGGTCAACAAATAGTGCTTCCAAATTTTCCTAGGTCATTTGCACACTTCAAAGCATAAATCTAAAATTTTGTGGTCACTATCTGATCTAATATTCATTGTCTAGTATCTAACATAGTTACCATGTACTTGATTGATGCACGTCTAACAATTGTGTTACACAAAATGAACCCCTAGTCAACATGATCATAGTGTCTTAATGTAAGAAGATGATTGGGGTCCATTATCTAATTTATTTCTTATAGTTTTGGTGAGTATCATCTGGATCTTAAAAGGCTTATGGTATTCCATTATTATGTACCTATGACCAAATAGAATGATATTTCAATATGGACCCCTTTAAATTAATGTGTTGTTGCATAGGAATGGAAATAGTAGGAGTTCAATATCTAGATTATGCAAGTACAAAGCTTTGTTCTCTATGTTGCGAGTGTGGACCTAACCGGTGTTGTCATTGATGTCAACATACTCCTGTTACATTAATGACAAGGTTTGGATGAGTTGTGTGTTGAGGATATTGAGAAAATTAGTCTCAATTAGGAATAGTGAAGAACAGTGATGACATAAGGTAAAAAGTCCAATATAGGATGAGGATCAGAGGATGTGGACTAAAGGGTTTGTAGATATGTGTCTTAAGATGTTGCATTAGAGATTTCAGATATCTTCCACTTGGTTGGTACTGGTAAAAGTTGCTTATTTGCTCAAATTGATCAGAGTTGGTTATGGCATAGAAGGATGTGTCATGTGAATTTTGATAATATCATCAAGATAAGCAATACTCAGGCTGTAAGAGATCTTCCAAAATTAGTGAAACCTACAAATAGCTTGTGCAAAGAATGTCAGTTGGGAAAACTGAGCAGAGTCACATTCAAAAGTAGGGAATTGTCTCCTACCGAACTGTTGGACTTAGTTCATACTGATCTTTGTGGTCCAGTAAGAGTTAGGAGTATCCAAGGTGATAGATACTTCATGTTGCTAATTGATGACTATCTCTGGATGATGTGGGTAACCTTTCTAAAAGAAAAATCATAAGCACTTGAGAAATTTAAAATATTCAAGGCCATGGTGGAGAATGAAACCAGATTAAGATTGAAATGTCTGAGGTTTGATAGAGGTGGGGAATTCACATCTGGTGAATTCATAGACTTCTATGAGAAACATGGAATAAAGAGACAGTTGTCTGCCCCTAGAACTCCACAGCAGAATGGAGTAGTTGAGAGAAAGAAGCAGACCATCCAGGAAGCATCCAGGACCATGATGATGGAAGCAAATGTTCCTCAGATCTATTGGAGAGAAGCTGTCAGCACTGCAGTTTACACTCTCAATCAAGTTCAGATTAGAAACAATACTGGTAAGACTCCTTATGAACTTTGGTTTGGCATTACTCCCACTGTGAGATATTTCAGAGTTTTTGGTAGCAGATGTTACATTAAAAGGGATGAAGATCTAGGAAAGTTTGATGCTAGAAGTGATGAAGGAATATTCTTGGGTTACTCTACTCAAAGCAAAGCTTACCGGTGTTACAACAAGAGACTGAGAAAGATTGTAGAAAGTGTAAATGTGAAGGTTGATGAAAAAATTGAAAGACCCACAAGAATTCATGAGTATGATGAAGATGATCAGAATGGTGTTCAAATTCAAAGTATCCAAGCCTCTTCTAAAAAACAAAGTCAAGTTGATCTGATAAGTCAGGAAGAAGAGATAAGTCTCAATGAGACTGATCTAGAGCTAGAGGTGCAAGAAACTCCCAAAGTTCCAAGGTATGTAACTCTAAACCACTCTGAAGTTTAGATCATAGGTGACAAAGCAAAGGAGTGCAAACAAGGAGGATAATTGCTCAAAATTCAGATGAGTATTGTCTAATTTCAAAGATTGAACCTGAGATAGTGAATGAAGCTTGCAATGATGAAAATTGGTCAAAAGCAATGGAGGAAGAACTAATGCAAATTGAGAAAAAGCACACTTGGGATCTTGTTCCTAGACCTAGAAACAAGAATGTGATTGGAACCAAATGGGTCTTCTAGAACAAACTGAATGAAGTTGGTGAAGTTTTGGGCGTAAAAACATAAAAAACTAACTATTTTTCCCTGCATTTCTTGAGTTGTATGACCTGTACGGATTGGCAGAGGAGATCAAATGACTTTTTTAGGTTGAGTTAGGGTTCGAATGCAACAAGTTTGAGGTCTTGAAGTGGTTTCAGGAGGGAGATATTGTATTTTGTATTCCGACTGCTCTAAAACCCTGATTTCTAGGGTTTGTCATACAAATATGGCCCTAGAATGCATTCCAACTAGTGAAATCTCATGCAAATCAGTGAAATGCAAGCTAGGGTTGTATATTGCATGATTCCAAAAGATTTTTGCTAGGAAAGGCAGTCTTCTATTTTTGGAGTGATTCCCTAGGTCAAGTATCTCTATGTATTTGACCAAAAATGTGCAATTTAGTGTTGTATTTGACAAAATCTTAAAGGTGGATGAATGCCTAATGTTTTTCTAAGATGTTTGAAGGTTGTGGAGGTGTTTCAAATTCATGTCTCTGATCTATGAGCCCAACTTAGACCCTTTTCTTTGTAACCTAGACCTAAAGTGATCAATTAGGCCTAGAGACCTAGTGAGTGTTTTGAGTTGCTGGAGTAGAGTTGAGACTGGAGGTTTGGGAGTTTGTTAGGGTCCCTTAAAGGGTATTCAAATCCATCATTTGTTTGCCTGGTCATTTGGGGTTTTGTCAAGTTGTGTAGAGAAAACTAGTTTAGGAGGGCTAGTAGCCTCACTAGGCCTAGTCAAGGTTGGAGAGTTGTGGGAAGTTGGGGATCAAACCAACTATTGGTAAAGTGTTTGCAGACCTGCCTTGAGGTGTGAAAGAAGCCTTAGGGGTTGGACAATAGCCTAGACCACAAATCCTTCATATGCCCTTGAATGTGACTTTGGTTGGATTGGAGTAGTGAAGTGGGTGAGTAGCTAGAGAAGAATTAAACCTTATTTGCTTCCCTTGTGCCACTCTGCATCAAGTGGTATCAGAGCCATCAAAGAGATGGGAGATAGAGAAGAAGATGAGGAAATTCCTCAAAGGGTGACTAATGCCGGATTGGCAAAAATAGTGAGAGAGCAAGCAACCAAGAACAAAAGGATGGAGGCTGAGATAGAAAAGTTGAAGAAGGACAAGGATAAGAAGAAGAAACCAGAGGTCATCTTAGATTCAGATGAAGAGGATCAAGATGAAGAAAAAGAAGTGCCTATGGAAGAGCCACAAGGAGGCATGTCAGAAAGACAAATCGTAGATGCACTTGGAAAGTTGAGTAGGAAGGATAGTAAGGTGGATTTACCTAGGTTTCTTGGTAAGATGAATCTAGAGGAGTGCCTTGATTGGATAGAGGCAATGGAGAACTATTTTGAGTGTGATGAAGTGGTAGAAAATTAGAAGGTAAGGATTGCCAAGTCTAGAATGAAAGGGCCAGCCTTGAGTTGGTGGAACTTCATTCAAAATGAAAGGATAGAGGATGATCAGAACCCTATCACTACATGGAGGAAGATGGTGCTTGAAATCAAGAAGCAATTTGTTCCTGAAGACTATGAAGTCAACTTGCACAAGAAGTTGCAAAACTTGAGACAGAAGGACATGGATGTGAGCACATACACCAAGGAGTTTCACAAGATGTCTTTGAAAGCCAAGATGCCTGAGAATGAAAAATAGAAGCTTGCAAGGTATCTTAATGGTCTTAAGTTCTCCATTCAAGATGAGTTAAGTCTCTTTAACCCTGAGACAGTGCATAAGTGTTTTCAAATGGCATTAAGGATTGAAGACAAACAAAGAAGGAGAGGTGATTCAAATAGCAGGGGTAGAGGCAATCTGAAGTTCAGAGGTAGAGGCAGATTTCAGAACAAGCAAACTTTTCTAGACCCCAAGATGGTAGATCACAAGAGGGCAGTCAAGTGTAGGCTGATAGAAACAGTGCTAATCAGGGTCAGTTTAGAGGGAGAGGTAATGGTAGAGGAAGAAGTGGAGGCAGGGGTTCCACTATGTTAAATGGAAGGTGTTTCTCCTGTAATCAGATAGGACATTAGTCCTTTAGGTGCCCAGAGAAGATAGGAAACACTGCTACAAATCAGAAAGATAGAAGGGTGTAGCTCCTTCAAGAGGATGACTGTCAAAGCACCACATCATACCAAACTGCCTCTTCCAAGTCTGCAACACCATAGAGCAGAGAATGCATCATGTTTAACTAACCGGTCTCTCATCATGCCAGCCACCAAGGAGTAGCCCCAAAGAAATAATTTGTTTAGAACCACTTGCAAGGTAATAGTTGATTTAGGTTCTTCTGAGAATTTAGCTTCTAATGAAATGGTGACTAAGTTAGGATTGCAAAGGATACCTCATCGTAACCCTTATAGAGTCTTTTGGTAAACCAAGGACCAACAAATTGTGGTGAAAGAACAATGTTGGGTTGAATTCAAGATAGGTGAATATCATGATAGGATTCTTTGTGAGATAGTGGATATGGATGCATGCCACCTTCTTCTTGGAAGGCCTTGGCAACATGATACAAGTTCTCAACATGATGGTAAGCAAAATGTCATTCATTTGTCTAAAAATGGTAAAAATTTCACAATGACACCTTTGATTGATGACAACAAGGAAAAGATTATTCCTAGTTTAGTTATGCTAGTAGGTGAAAAAGAGTTTTTGGCTAACCTCAAGGAGGAGAAAGTGCCATGTTTTGTAGTAGTCATCAAGCCCAAGGATGCAAATCATAAGAAGATCAAAGTGCAGTAGCCTCTTAGGAGGATTGGACCAAAAGAGGAGGAGGAACTATTGGAGAAGTTTCGTGATGTGATAGCCGATGAAAGAAAGGATACCCTTCCACCAAAGAGGGAGATTAGTCATTGCATTGATCTCATCCCTAGATCCACCCTACTAAACCAAGCAGCCTACAAGTTGACCCCAGAGCAAAATGCAGAAGTGGGAAGACAAATCCAAGACTTGTTGGATAAAGGGCTTATCAGGAAGAGTATTAGTCCATGTGCAGTACCTGCAGTACTTGCACCCAAGAAGGAAGGAACATGGAGACTATGCACTGATTCCAGGGCCATCAACAAGATGACTATCAGGTATAGATTTCCAATGCCTAGAATAGAAGATTTAATGGATTGCTTGGGTAGGGTTAAGTATTTTACCAAGATGGATCTAAAAAGTGGTTACCACCAAATCAGGATAAGGGAGGGGGATGAGTGGAAAACTACCTTCACAACCAATGAAGGGCTATTTGAATGGGTTGTGATGCCTTTTGTCTTGTCAAATGCACCAAGAACCTTCATGAGGTTGATGAATGATGTGCTAAAACCTTTCCTTAACAAGTTCATTGTTGTATATTTGGATGATATATTAGTTTTCAGTGATAGCAAGGAAGATCACATAAGACATATCCATCAAGTGCTTAGGATGCTTCAAGAGGAGAAGTTGAGAATTAACCTTGACAAGTGTGTCTTCCTACAAGAAGAATTGACATTCTTGGGGTTTGTCATCTCTAAAGGTAGCCTCAAGATGGATCCAAGCAAGGTGGAAGCCATTCTTAATTGGCCAACACCTACCACAGCCTCTGAGGTAAGGAGTTTCCATGGTTTGTGTAGTTTCTATAGAAAGTTCATTAGGGGGTTTAGTGTCATTTGTGCTCCACTTGTTGACACTATAAAAGGGGCCAAGAAGTGTGTGTTTGTGTGGACAAATGAGGCCAATCAAGCCTTTGAACTATTAAAGAAGAAAATATCAGAACAACCGGTACTTGTGCTACCTGATTTTGATAAGACCTTTGTGGTGAGTGTGATGCAAGTAAGAGGGCTATTGGAGGAGTCCTAAGTCAAGATGGGAGGCCTGTAGCCTTCTTTAATGAGAAGTTAAATGAGGCAAAACAGAACTATTCTACCTATGATCTAGAGTTATATGCAATGGTCCAATCATTGAGAAAATGGAGACACTATTTATTACCTAAGGAGTTTATTGTCTTTACTGATAATCATGCTTTGAGCTTCTTGAATAGGCAGTAGAAGTTAAACCACAGGCATATCAAGTGGATGGAGTACATCCAAGCATACACATTCTCAATTAAACACAAGAAAGGAGTGGCCAATAAGGTAGCCGATGCCTTAAGTAGGAGGAATCTTGTTGTTCAAACCATTCAGTTGGAAATTATAGGTATACATGCCATCAAAGATCAGTATGCAGAAGATGAAGACTTCAAGGAACCTTACCACTCTTGCAAAGCCATGATAGGCAGGTATAACACTGATTTTTCTGATTTTTTGATACAAGATGGATTTCCTTTCAAAGGTAGCCTGTTGTGTATTCCAAGAAGGTCTGTTAGAGAGAATATTATTTAGGAGAAGCATTGTGGCAGCATGGCAAGCCAATTTGGCATTGATAAGAACCTAGAATTAGTTAGGAGATACTACTATTGGCCAAAGTTGCCAACTGATGTAAGGAAGTTTGTAGCAACTTGTCAAATTTGCCAAAGAGCCAAGGGGCATACATCAAATGCAGGTCTATACACTCCACTACCTATCCCTTCAAAACCTTGGGATTCCATTAGAATGGACTTTGTACTTGGTTTGCCTAGGACCAAGAATGGACATGACAGCATTTTTGTGGTTGTTGATAGGTTCTCAAAAATGGCTCACTTCATCCCATGTAAAACCACACATGATGCCTCACATATTGCAGGACTTTTCTTCAAGGAAATAGTCAGATTACATGGTTTGCCTTTGTCCATAATCTCTGATAGAGACCCCAAGTTCATAGGACACTTCTGAAGGACACTTTGGAAAAGACTAGGTGCAAACTTGTCATTATCATCAGCCTATCATCCTCAGTCTGATGGTCACACTGAGGTGATCAACAGGTCACTTGGCAACCTCTTAAGGTGCCTAACTAAAGAGTAGGGTGCTAGTTGGGATTCAGTTTTGGCTCAGGCAGAGTTCTCATACAATGACACTGTCAATAGAAGCATCGACCTGTCACCTTTTCAAATTGTTTATGGAACTCACCCAAGGGGTATTTTGTAACTTAGAGAGATTGGAGGACTGGAGAAGAGCAGTGCATTGGCTGAAGACTTTGTCCAAGTGATGGAAGATGTCCATGAACAAGTAAAACAGAAATTACAGTCTACCTCTGCAAAATACAAACAGTCTACTGACAGAAAGAGAAGGGATCTGCAGTTCAAAGAAGGGGATTTGGTCATGGTACATCTGAAAAAGGAGAGGCTACCTGCAGGTAAATACACCAAGCTACTTATGAATAAGATTGGGCCTTGTGAAGTACTAAGAAAATGTGGAGAGAATGCCTACAAAATTAGACTATTCGATGGTGTTGCTTTGTCACCAATCTTCAATGTCTCAGACCTTTATCCCTATAAAGGATTTGACCCTCAGATAACTATTGCAGAAGACCAAACTGATCAGACACTTCAAGAATTGATTCCTTCATCTTTTGATTATATTGAATGCATTTTGGATCAAAGGATTGCCCAACAGACTAGGAGGCACACCTATTTTGAGTATTTGGTGAAATGGCTCAACAAGCCTCAGGAAGATGCAACTTGGATGAGCAGAGAAACCATTGAGAAGGCAAATTTCACATTTGAGAACATTCCCAACTCAAGAGACTTGAGTTCTGTTTAATAGTGGGTGTATGGTGCAGGGCACCTAAAAGCATTTTGAAGTATTTTGATAGCAATTTTGTGGTTTTTGTTCAGTATGTTTGTAATAAGGCTTTTTGCCATGATTGTAAGGTCCACTCTGTATGGTCAAGAGGTTTGGGGTAATCTTATAAGCCTCAAATCCTTCTTAGTCCATTTGGACCCTAGTTGTGACACTTAGGCCTAGTAGGTCTAATGATGTTTTCTTGAGTCTTTTTGATAGTCTTGATGTTTTAGCATGTTTTAGGGAGTATGATGGTGGTTTGATTCCATTGGACAAGCTAAACCAAATGACAACCTTGTGTTAATGCAAAATGCCATAGTTGTCAAGATGGCATAACACATTTGGGGCAGTTCCAACTCACTTGTGAGGGTTGAAACTATTTTTTTGAAGTTGCATATTGACTTGGATCAGTTCATATGGTGGTTTTCTGACTCCAGTATAGAGGAGAAGATTTTGTACGGAGTTTTGGGCACAAAAACAATAAAAACTGACTATTTTTCCCTGTATTTCTTGAGTTGTATGACCTGTACGAATTGACAAAGGAGATCAATGTACTTTTTTTGAAAATAGGTTGAGTCATGGTTTGAATACAACAAGTTTGAGGTCTTGAAGTGGTTTCAGGATGGAGATGTTGCATTTTGTATTCCGACTGCTCTAAAACCCTGATTTCTAGGGTTTGTCATACAAATCTAGCCCTAGAATGCATTCCAACTGGTGAAATCTCATGCAAATCGGTGAAATGCATGCTAGGGTTGTATATTGCATGAATCCAAAAGCTTTTTGCTGGGAAAGGCAGTCTTCTATTTTTGGAGTGATGCCCTAGGTCAAGTATCTCTATGTATTTGACCAAAAATGTGCAATTTGGTGTTGTATTTGACAAAATCTGAAAGGTGGATGAATACCTAATGGTTTTCTAAGATGTTTGAAGGTTGTGGAGGTGTTCCAAATTCCTATCTCTAATCTATGACCCCAACTTAGACCCTTTGCTTTGTAACCTAGACCTAAAGTGATCAATTAGGCCTAGAGATCTAGTGAGTGTTTTGAGTTGCTGGAGTAGAGTTGAGATTGGAGGTTTGGGAGTTTGTTAGGGTCCCTTAAAGGGTATTCAAATCCATCATTTGTTTGCCTGGTCATTTGGGCTTTTGTCAAGTTGTGTAGAGAAAACTAGTTTAGGAGGGCTAGTAGCCTCACTAGGCCTAGTCAAGGTTGGAGAGTTGTGGGAAGTTGGGGATCAAACCAACTGGTAAAGTATTTGTAGACCTACCTTGAGGTGTGAAAGAAGCCTTAGGGGTTGGACAATAGCCTAGACCACAAATCCTTCATATGGCCTTGAATGTGACTTTGGTTGGATTGGAGTAGTGAAGTGGGTGAGTAATTGGAGAAGAATTAAACCTTATTTGCTTCCCTTGTGCCACTCTGCATCAGTTGATTAGACAAAATATAGGTCAATGATTGGAGGACTATTCTATCTCACTCACACTAGACCAGATATTATGTAGGCTATTGGTCTTGTTGCTAGATTCCAAGTTGATCCTAGAGAATCTCATGTTATGGCAATTGAGAGGATTTTGAGATATCTAAAGGGGACAGTTGAGTATGGGTTGTGGTATCCTAGAGATCATGATTTCTCTCTTCATGCATATATAGATGCTGATTGGGCAGGAGATATGGATGACCGGAAGAGTACCAGTGGTGGAGCATTCTTTTTGGGGAAGAGATTGGTTTCTTGGTTAAGCAAGAAACAAGAAGCAATATCTCTGTCCACTGCAGAAGCAAAATATATTGCTGCAGTAGGTAGTTGTACTCATGTTTTGTGGATGAAACAGATAAGAGACATCACAGTAGAGTATGAGGAGCCCATCACAATTTTCTGTGATAATTCAAGTGCAATAAACATATCCAAGAATCCAGTGTTGCATTCAAAGACTAAACATATATCCATCAAATTCCACTTTTTGAGAGAGCAAGTGAACAAGAATGAAGTCAGATTGGAGTTTGTGCCTTCAAAGGATCAGATTACAGACATCTTTACTAATCCTCTACCTAAGGACTCTTTTGAGTATCTCAGGGAGAAGTTATGGGTTATTGCCCCTCTGGTGGTGAACTAAGATGCACTGATGTGCATCAGTCCAGTGGATATCACAATCACATCTTGTGATCTAGACTGATGATGGGGAGCTGCTACTCAAGGGGAGCAGTAGGCCTGGTTCTGAAGTAGTGGAACTACAAGTATGTGTCGTTTGCCATTGATGTCAAAGGGGGAGAGAAGACATGTGAAAAACAAGTGGTTGCTGATCAAAGGGGGAGCAGTAATGGGAGAGAAGAAATGTGAATGGTGGTTGCTGATAGGGGTAAAGAAAAGTTCTTGTCTTGATGGTCAAAACAATTTTTCACATCATATGTTGCCATCAATGACAAAGGGGGAGATTGTTGTCAAGTATGGGCCTAACCGGTGTTTTCATTGATGTCAACATACTCCTGTTACATTAATGACAAGGTTTGGATGAGTTGTGTGTTGAGGATATTGAGAAAATTAGTCTCAATCAGGAACAGTGAAGAACAGTGATGACATAAGGTAAAAAGTCCAATATAGGATGAGGATAAGAGGATACAAATTAAAGGGTTTGTAGGTATGTGTCTTAAGATGTTGTAGTAGAGATTTTAGAGGTCCGCATGAAGATATGAAGAAGTTATGGTAGTTCAAGTGAAACCGGTTCCAGTAGATGTTCAGTGATGATAGAGTGATACAGAGAGGTCTAGTGAGATCCGGAAATGTATTCTCTGGTTCTGTGGATTTGAGGAAGTGTTGAGGAAGTCTGTGTGGTGTGTTAACTCAATTGGTTCATGATTTGAAGGTCCGCAAGTGTCTATTCCTTTGTGACAGTAATGGTAGACTGTGTTCTTAAGGTTCCGGATGAAGAAGAGAAGGATTTCAGTAAGTAGAGGAAGTGTGGATGTTCTTGGAGATTTAGTCAAGCTTGTGGAGGTCCTTGGATTGTGCTCAATTTGTGTATATGGTCCACATTAAAATTGGGGTCCCAGAAATGAAGAATAACCTCTGGATGATGGTGTACTTTCTGTGACTGGCCGACTGGATGAATTTTACATCTTGCGAATGTTCTTGTGGATGTTTTTTGACTTAGATGTTTGTTCCTAAGTTGATGTCATATATAAATAAGGGATTGCGAAGTCATTTAGGTGTGGACTTGTGAAGATGAGTGTGTGGTAGTGAGGAGAAGAGCGAAAGGGAGAGCAGAAGGTTTGGGCTTAAATGGAACTAACTCAAGCATGGTGAAGATGCTATTTACCAGTTCAAGTATGTGATACTTATTCTTTTGTAGACAGTGTGTCTCTTGTAGGAAGTGAGCCTCTTGTGAGTAGTGTGCTCGGGCAGTGAGCCCTAATTGGCATGTGCCATTTTGTTCTTTCTATTCTTCTAACAGAGAATATTATCTTGGGTTAATCACCCCGTGGTTTTTCCCTTAACCGGGTTTTCCACATCAAAAATCTTGGTGTTATATGTGTTAATGTGTATCTACTCTTAACTTGTTGCATTATGCTTTCATGATTGATTTACTATTATGCTTGTGTGGAGTTAAGTATTTGATTTGGAAGAAAGTTTTGGACAACTGATTCACCCCCCCTCTCAGTTGTCTACCCTAAATCTAACACCCTATTTATCAAGCTAGAAAATCTTGTTACTTAAATTTTGTGATAAAACTCCTACAAATCTTCTCAAAGTTTTTAATTGTTTAAAAATTGTGTGTACAAGCACGATGATTTATGAAGTTCTCTTAGAAATGTTTGTAATGTATAGTTCTATAATTTAATCCTAGAAGACACAGGTATGCTAGAAATTAGATTTAATTTTAATTTAGTAGATTTAGCTATTGGAATGCATATGTATCTTACATTCATCTTTCATATATTCATGGAGTTTCAAGTGAAATTTCTTTCCCACATCATGGGCACCAATTCAAGTAGATTCAATCAAGTGTACCTATTATAGTAAATAATTAAAAATGATATATGCCTGAGTCACCTCAAACTATCTTTGTGTACATAATTTATGAGCTACCATTGTAATGTAGCACTTGTCAGAATGTATATATAGATAGAACATGAGGGCAATTATTTTAGAATTCTATGTACACATGTGTTCAATTTTATAGTAATTTGAGCTCTACATGCTAAAACAATGCTATGTACATTTAGCTTATGTTTAATATTCTAGTTTATATAATACTAAAATTTGTTATTTTAAAACTTACATGTCTAGTTTATTGAAAATGAGTTTATATATCCATGTCCCTTAAATAAATTCTAAAATCTTCTTTCTTTTATATGATATGTGTAGGGGCTCAACATACGCGAACTGGAGTATCAGTCAAATCTAATTTAGATATTGTAATAAAAGAGGCCTAACCACACATATTTGATGTTAGGGAGGGGCCCGACCACACACTATTGATGTCATGGAGGAGACCCAACCACACACAGTTGACATTAGGGAGGAGGCCCAAACAAAATTTAATGTTGGAGAGGGGTATGGATCACTTCTATAGATATGTATATGAATCTAATTAATGAGGTTAAGAGAAAATTTTTCTATAGAAATATAGATCATTTACTTGAAATGGATGTAGAGAAATAGAAATTTTATGTTGGACAACTTGCTCATGTTACTAAGAGGTTGTTGAGTAAAAAATCAAAGGAAATACTTTATAATCATTTCAATCATTGTGACACACTTGGTCAAGCCCAACTATTGTCAAGTATGCTTCTTAGTAACATGAGCCTCAAACAAAATTTGATGTTGGAGAGGGGTATGGATCACTTACTTCTATAGATATGTATATGAATCTAATTAATGAGGTTAAGAGAAAAATTTTGTATAGAAATATAGACCATTTACTTGAAATAGATGTAGAGAAGTTGAAATTTTATGTTGGACAACCTGCTTCTGTTACTAAGAGGTCGTTGAGTAAAAATTCAAAGGAAATACTTTATAATCATTTCAATCATTGTGACACACTTGGTCAAGTCCAACTATTATCAAGTATGCTTCTTCGTGTTGAGATGAAAGAGGCATTAAAATTGTTGGGTGTAGATTTCACAAAAAAGAGGAGAGGACAGAGAGAAAAAGACATTCTTCAAAATGTTATGAAAGGTTTGACTTTCATTGGCAAAAAGTCTTGATGAATTGATAAGAGCATTTCTAGAAGAGTGATGTTGACATCTATTGTAAGTGCACAAATTCCAAGAAAATGTCAGATCTCTTCACTTTCAAGTGAAATTGGCTTAAGTAGAAAGACATTAACAAGATATGTGAAAAGGAGAAAGGTTTTGAATGATAGTACTGTAGAAGGCAATTGGGCAATTATGTGTAGGGCTGCTCATTTTGACAAGATTGAAGATGGTGTTAGGAAGTTGATCTTAGGTTTCTGGCACAAACATACCCAACCTTAATAAAATAGTAGAGATGTTCTCAAACACTGGATCAAGCCAAAAAGTTATGAACTACATACAAAACATTGGTTAGACATAACACAACATGAGATGTATGTGATGTTTTGTGATGCAAATCCTCATATAAAGATTGGGCAAACAATGTTTGAAATGTTAAGGCGACATTATGTGAAGGCAAACAAAGTATTTAAAACTTGTTGTTGTCATTATCATATTGAATTTGATCTTTACTATCAAGTGTTTTGAAAGATCAGAGAACAAAGTGATGGTGTTCAAAACACACCTCCTAAATGGGTAAGTGAGTTCATAGCATCCATCTTATGTGATAAATCTGATGATGATGTAGATGGTCCAATGAAATACATAAAAGGACTTTGTAAAACATATGGAGATTTGTCTAAAATTCCTTTGAGAAATAAATATACTAACATGATGAAGATGATAAATTGCAAGAGTTACAAGTAAATAAAGTCTAAAACAAAATTTGTGAAAGAATTGACAAGGTTAGATTACGTAGAAGCGGAACTACCTATTGGAACATTTATGGAAAATTTCCATAAATTGATACAACCATACATACGTCATGCATATTTTTCTAAGTGGCAAGTGAACCAATTTTAGTTGTTAAGAGATACTTTCCTACTTTGAATAGTTTTATTAGTAGTGGACTTTGCAGAAAATTACTCTTTTACCCATTAAAAGGAGATTCAATCATAGTATTATTATTTGGAGAAGGTCACTATTATGGTGCTTGTGTGTTATCTACATACACAATTGGATTTGGATGGTGTTGAGAGTACATATCTAGAATGAGTCATTAAAAAAGAATATCACTTTTATATTAGTGATGATAAAGAGCATGACACACATTTTCTACAACATTTATTTAAGAAGTTTTTTGAAGATTACACAACAAGGGGTGTCAAAATTGAAAAAAAAATTATAAGGTTAGATGGGTGTGTGTCACAATTCAAATAATGAAGGCAATTTTATGGACTTTGTAGGTATCATCAACTTGACAATATACCACATGTTTGGAGTTTCTTTGAGAGTGGGAATGGAAAGGGTGAACATGATGGTGCAGGAGCTTGCATCAAATGTGCTATAAGAAAACATCAAATGAATTATGAGGGAGATCGTATAAATGATGCACATGATGTTGTTGAATGCTGTAAGAAGCACTTCACATCTGAGGTCATCACATCTTGAGGGAGGAACCCACATCCAAATAGAGTGTTCTGAGAGATATCAGGTACGTGTATATCATTTGAAAAAAGTTTTCACTTGTTTAATATTTAGTACTTAAAAATTTATTTATTTTATTTCATACATCATGTTTATAGTTTTATAATTTCAACAAAATTATAATTGTAAATCATGTTTGATGTATATATAAAATTTATAGGTGTGGATGGAAGAACAATGCATAGATGCAAGAGGGTAGAGAAAATAAGATCTTTACATTGTGTCATGAGTATAGATAGGTGCATATGGACATTCTACACTAGGGATTACTCTTGTTTTTGTTATGACTGCATTTTGAGAAATTATGAGAATTGCAACAACCAACAATGTGGATATGTCAGTGAATGGAATTCGGCACCACTAGTTGTTACTGACACATATGACAAAGATGAAGATAAAATATTTGAAGACATTCTTTTGATTTCAATTCATTATGACTACATTTCAGGATTGATTAGAAAAGTATATATATATATATAGAGATATAGATATATATAATACTTTTTCTAATCAATCTTGAAATGTAGTCATATATATATATATACATATTTGTGCAACTTGTAGTTCAATTTTTTAATTTAAAATATACATGTATTGATAAAATTTAAATTAGAAATTTTCATTCTTAAATATTACAATTCATGACAGGAAAGATTCTATTTTTTTTACAAATTTCATTGTGATGTGGGAGATATTTTTGTAGTCATTACTGAGGTTAGAAACATAGAGGGTGTTAATTATTATTTGTTACATTGCATAGAAGAGAGGAAGAAATTAACAAAACCATTAACACGTGACAGAATGTTGTTTCCCAGAGGTTTAGTTGTAGTGCAAGGGACATATCTCAAACAAGTGAAAATTGTTTTAAATGGGATTCATTTTATTGATTACCAAACTCACAACCTAGTGTATCATACTATAGCCACCTAGTAATTGCTACTGGCCTGTCTCTTCATCAAGTTCCACATGCACATGGACCTCATTGTTGGAAAGAAACACTGCTTTGATGAATGATTGAATGTTGTCATTGATAGCAAAAAGGCAAACAAAACATGATGGAGCTAAGGATGATTGGGTAGTCTACTTGGAACTGCTTGCATAGAAGGTTCTGGTCTGGACACAAATGACTAAGGCAGAAGGGCTAAGTACTGACAACACAGAGTTAGTAGCAACGACTCAAGTGGTATTCCTCTATAGTTGATGGTCAAGGTATGTGGTTAAGGTATGATTATTCAGAATTGTTTAAAGGTGCTATGTTCAAGATTGCAAGTCCTAATGACTTTTGGAAGTTAAGTTGTGATTGGTCTAAGTTTGGGGTAAAGACATGAACAATGCATAGTACTAGAGTAAAAGGGTCCACATTCCTTTCCTGTTTCATATTTTGTCCTACAGTTTGGAAGGTATACTAAGAGGTCCAGAATGAATGTTGGCTATGAATCTTTGAGTCTCTTATGGTCCGCAGTGAGAGTTATGGTGTGATAGATGAATTGATCAAGCATGTTCTTAAGAACCAAGACAACAGGCATGTTAGATCTTTATGCGGAGAAGATATATTGTTTGAACAATCAATCTAAGTGGTTGAATGATTGGTGATGACCTATATAAACACTATTGAATGATTGTTTGGGTCCACATTGCATATTATGCACAAGTTCAAGCTGACAAGATATAACATTTGTATACACTATTCATATTTGGCTTGCTGACCTAATTATGAGATAAATCTTGTAGAGAATATATATACTCGTTGCATTTCAGTGTTAAATGTGTAGGGTGTGGAAGTAGGTGTATGAATTCAATGTGTATGCAATCTGAAGTAGAATTGTGGCTAAAGATAGTAAGGGCAGAAGAGTAGAGTTTATGTAGAGAAGAACAGAAAAAGCAAAGCAGACAGTATGAAGTCTTTTGAATCTGTATATTGAACTAATTGGTACTACACCTCAGCATTTTGTAGATGCACCTGTAGTAGTCAACTCTTGGTAGTGAGCCAATCCTTTCTTCTATCTTCTACCTTTCTTTCTTTGTGGACAGTGAGTCCACCTAGAGTGAGCATTTCTTTGGGCAGCGAGCCTTATGTAATCTGATATTACTATCATAATATATTATGAGCTAATGTACTCACCCTGGTTTTTCCCCTTTTGGGTTTTCCATGTAAAAATCTTGGTGTCTATGTATTATGTATTTATGACTGCTATTCTTATGTTCATTCTTCTTTCATGTTATTAAATTTGGTAATTAGATTAAGGAACAACAAAGTAAGTGGTTTTGTAGAATACTGATTCACCCCCCTTTTAGTATTCTTTGTGTTCAACAATTGGTATCAGAGTGAGGTTCCTTGGATAAAGCTTAATAGCTTGAGGAAGATCTGGGAAGGTATACTCATGGCAGCTAGAAGATTTAGAAATCTCTCATCCAAGAACAATGTTGAACTGGAAGCATCTCTTATTGATCTTGACAAATCTGAAGCAGAAATTAGGGATATGAAGGATAACATTCAAGAAACTTATGAATGCATTCTAAAGCTAAAAGAATAGGTCAAGAAGTTCAAATAAAAATACAAAGAGGTTAATGAACAATTGATATCAACAAATGAAACCCTAGATGATTTAAAAGTAGAAGTTGTAGAAAGACCTAAAGTAGAAGATGGTCTAAATATGTTAATAAAAAGCAAATCAGAAGAATGTGATAAACTTGAAAAAGAAGTTGTAAGCCTGAAATCAAACTTGGAGAAAGCTAAGATCTATGAAGAAAAGTTCAAGATAAGTTCTGCAAAACTTGATGAAATGGTTGCTAGTCAAAAGAGTTTGGATGAGAAGCAAGGCTTGGGATTTGAGAAAGGAGAAAGTTCAAATTCAGGTCAACTAAACTTTGAGTTGAAGCAAAACAAAGGAATCCAATTCAAGAATCAAAGAAGAAGACCTAGAAGACCTCTGATCAGGTATCCAAATGCTCAAAGGTACCCATCTTTTAATGGCCATTGTTTCAATTGCAATAAGTTTGGCCATAAGGGTACTCAGTGTAGGAGTAGAATAAATCAGAATGTTCCATCATTTTTTGGTCAATGTTTCAATTGCAAGAAATTTGGTTATAGATCAAATGAATTCATAAGTCTGGTAAGAAATGGTTTTTACAATGCGAGAAATACTCAATCATTCAATGGAAAGTGTTTTGCATGTAATAGATTTGGAAACATGGCTAATCAATGCAAATCAAGAACAAATCCAATCAATAGAAGGAATCAAGGACAAAAGAATGTGGTATGCTACAATTACAACAAGTTTGGACATGTTGCGAGATTCTATAGAAGCAAGAATGAGAAGAGAGACTATCCTACAGAGAAGAGGAAAACAGAGCAAAGAGAAGATAAAGGAAAGAACAAGATTGATCTAGTGGAAATCAAGAAGGAAATGAGCAAGGTCTGGATTAAGAAGGATATAAATGAGTTTGAGAATGAATCTGCACTAGTTTCTGGTGTAGATACTTCCTCAAAGAAGTAGATGGTGAGCTCTGGCTCAGGGGGAGCTACAATGTAAATCTTAATCCCCTAGCTAGATTGTCAGTGCTGAGATCCGGCACAAAGATATGCTGAAAATATGCATGTGACAGATCTTTTGAAAAAAATTCTATTGAAAAAGGTTCAAGTGTAGAGCATTGCAGAGCAATCCAAATAGACTATATTCTACAAAGATGTGTTTGACAACTTTTTCAATAGGGGCATTTATGGCAATTAGGTCAAGATAGATAAAGAATTAAAAAGAGGCTCATTGAATGGAATATTCATTCTACATTTCAAACTCTTAAGTTTCTAAGGTGATCTGAAGTGAAATTCTAAGCAACTCAGTGATTTCCAAAGTAAATCAAGATAGGATCAAGAAAAACCCTAATTCAGTGAAAAGAGATATTTTTCAAATTCAAAACCCTACTGTGAATTTAACTAAATCTTTGCAAAAGATGGAAACTCCACATGTGATTGATATAACCAAAAGAGCACAACCAAAATTCAAGAAGCATCCATTCAAATCAACAGAGGTCGATCCAAAAGGTGCATTTTCATAAATTTTGTTTGGTGTGATGCATGCGGAAGATGTTACAAATTACATTCATGTTTCCCTAGAGGAACACGAGGGTAGTCAACTCATAGACCTATATTTAAAAAATCTAAGTGGCGATACATTGACCTAAATGAAGAATACAAGGCTTTGGAGGAGAAGAAACTCATTCAGTATATAGATTTTCTAGTTTTTGTAGAAGATGAATGGGTTTGGTATATCTTAATATGAATTCATGATGTGTTAATGTGGCTCAAATCTACATTAAAGATCACCAAAGATGCCATAAGGGCGGTCATAGGACTAAACTCTACAAGTATAGTGCTTGTATTGGCTATGAAAAATGATATAGTGATGAAATCCATCAAAACCAAGTTTGACAAAAGAGCATTGATAATTAATGACATTGAAGATCATGCAGTTAGGTTTGCTTCCATGGTGATCGGCTATAAGGTCTACTTCACAAACCGGGAGAACTCTATCTTCGGTACTACCATATATACTACCTATCAAATGGTTAAGGAAAATGTAGAGTATGACCTGTGTGAACTACTTCAACAACAGTTAATTAAGAACTTGAAGAAGATAAAAGAAACCAAATATCCCTTCAAGTTTGGTACATTGATTTTGTACTTATTTTTCTACTTTATGCAAGAGTTACCAAGCATGAAGAATCTTCTTTGGACTAGAGACAAACCTATTGTAGTACAGATTAGAAATCATTTGAGCAACATATGAAATATTGAGGCACAAAACTTAGCCCTATGGGGCTATTTCAAAAATTTCCAAAGGTTAATGCAATCTAGGGAAAGGATCCCCAAATTAGTTGTTGATAAATACAAGGACACCATATGCTTCATTGTGACAAAAGACCAATGCTTAACAGATGTCGTTGAGCCCAGAACAGTCTGGGTTATGCCAATGGGATATGAAGTTGATGGAAGAGTACTAGGCAATTATGCCCAACATATGCTAAGCAAACCAAAGGACCCCAAAGAAGAAAGATTTGGGAAATATGAGGAACTGTCTGCAAAAATACATGTTGAGGTGAGAAAACTTGAAATTTCAAAGAAGGCCCAGAAGATAGTAGAAG
The DNA here is from genome assembly GCA_027924645.1 of Cunninghamia lanceolata. NCBI lineage: Eukaryota > Viridiplantae > Streptophyta > Pinopsida > Cupressales > Cupressaceae > Cunninghamia > Cunninghamia lanceolata. Next base: position 28,092,187 of record BSBN01000809.1, on the reverse strand, counting down.
ATTATGCCCTAAAAAGGGGTTTCACAAAAGTACAAATCAAAGAGACAAGAGAAAAGGCACAAGTAGAGAGGGAAGAAAAAGAGAGGAAGCAAAGTGAACTGGTTAAGGCTTTGGAAGAGCCTAAGAGGTAACCAAAAAGCCCAATAGTAACAAAAAGAAAAACTAGAGGTTCTACTTCTGCAGATACTGCATCTATGTCCTTTGGTCCCACACCCTCTACAAGTGTGGAAGCCCATGCAACATGCCACAAGAGATAGAAAACCAAAGGTCATAGAATGTATGTCAGTATAGGAGTAGATGAGGAAGAGACAGAGTCAGGTGAAGAAGTGAAGAAAATGAAAACTGAGGCCACCAAAGCCTCCAGAAGTAGCAAGAAGAAACCTTCTGGTAAGGGTAAAGTTAAAGAAAAGGCCAAGGCAAGATAAGTCTCAGATAGGAGAAGCCACCATAAGTCTTGAAGATGTCCTAAAAGCCATAACAGTTGATGGAAACATGAAACCCATAGCTCAACTATATGATGAGTATAATGATCTAGACAAAAGGATCATTGAGACTGTTGTCGTCAGATATTTGGATATCTACAACAAAGCCCTTATTGAGATTATTACTGATCTCCCAAACAACTTGGACAATATAATGACTATAAGAAAGGAAGCTGTTATGGCTAAGGATGTTGAGCTCAGAGAGTATACACTAATAAAGTTATGTCTGGAGATCACACCAGAATATAAAGCAAAAGTCTCCAAAGTGCTACATAAGGAATTCATAACAAAGAAAAGGATGATCGCTCTCATGTCAGATGACATTGAGAAAGTAGTAAATGATATAGAGGAAACCACCTTTGAGAGTGTTAAGGGATCATCATCTTCCAAGTATATATGATAAAGTAAAAACAAATGTTGGGGTTGGTACATCTATTCCTGAGGAGAACGTCGATTAAAAATTTGACAGATATGATGAAGAATTGAAAGAGAAAGATGATCTAGTCCCTGCTACTGATACTACAGTTAAGGATCAATCCAAAATAAGTATTCCTCTGAAACAACAGACTGATGATCAAAGAGACAAAGAAAAGTGTGAGGAACAACACAAAGATGATGATCTAAAAGAGGAACAAGTTGAAGAAAACTCTTCTTTGGAACAAAAGAATGATGATAATGAGGTCATGGATTTAGATCCTCCAAAACTAAACCAAGAAGAAAAAGTCCTTGATATAGCAAGAGACACTGCAAAATCTGTCAAGGAATTCTTGGAGAAAGAGAAACAAGTCTTGGATGAGCCTGAGTTTTTGCAGTGACCAATAAACCTGGACTCAATGTCTATGGTATAGAAATTTAAATTGGTATCAATTGTGCAAGCAAAGGCATAAGAAGCAATTTTGAAGTCACACATACAAGACAGTGAACTGATTGGTGAGGCATCTAGTATTTTAGAGAAGTTGATGCCATCATATAAAAAAGACACTTCAATGCCTTTAATAAATCAACTCAAGGGACTTATAAACTCTATAAGTATGCATTTTGAATCTTTTGAAAAGTCTGCGGAAACAAAAGTGAAGAAAGAGTTTGATGAGAAAAGATTAGCTGAGTTGAAGTCCATGTTAGCAAATGATAAAACTATGTTGGACAGTGGAATAAAAAAATATACAAAGTGCCATCAAAGAAGCCTATGACTTATATAAGTTTTTCATATCATGGCCAGAAGGCACAAAGAAGTTAGGAAAAAAGATCAAGGATCTAGAACTACAATTGACAAATATCTCTAAGTCATTTGACCTAGCGGTTGAGACAATAAGTTGCAAAGAAATGCAAGTTATCAAAATTCACAATGAGTTAAGTGATTTAACGATTAAGAGGGACCAAATGAAAAATAGAATGTGTCAATTAAGAGGATTGATAAGTCCCCAAATAGATTTAATGAATAATCTTGTTGAAGAAGCCTTGAAAGCAAAAGCATTAGTTGATACACCTTCAGACGTTCAAAAGGAAGAAAAATTAGTCTTTCTGGTAAACGGTCACAGTCAAATTTTGGAAAGAGCTAAAAAATGATGGGATGAAGAGATTACACAATGAAAGATTGTGTACAAGGATATTATTTCACCTACAACTAATTAAGTTAAAGAGTGTATGTGTACATATACGCAGAGCATGACAGTTTTGTAGTTTTGACAAAATTTTGACCCTTGCACATACACCTTTGCCATTGAGGTCAAAGGGGGAGAAGAAAAATAGAGTATATTTAGAAAGGGGGAATAGACAAACATTTTTTACTAAGTGTTTCTATCAATGCCAAAGGAGGAGATTGTTGGCAAGAGACACTACTCTAATGAATGATTGAATGTTGTAATTGAGGTAACATGGCAAACAAAGCATGATGGAGCTAAGGATGATTGAGAACTCTACTTGGAAATGCTTGCATACAAGGTTCTAGTCTAGACACAAAAGACTAAGGCAAAATGGCTAAGTACTAACAACACAGAATTAGTAGCAAAGACTCAAGTGGTATTCCTCTGAAGTTGATGGTCAAGGTATGCGGTTAAGGTATGATTGATCAAAATTGTTTGAAGGTGCTATATTCAAGATTTCAAGTCCTGATGACTTCCGAAAGTTAAGTTGTGATTGGTCTAAGTCCAGGTGAATAGAGTAAAGACAGGAACAATGCACAGTACCAGAGTAAAAGGGTCTACATTCCTCCATTGTTGCATATTTTGTTCTGTGGTTTAGAAGGTATACTAAGAGGTCTAGAATAAATGTTGGTTATGAATCTTTAAGTCTTTTATGGTCTGCAGTGAGATTTATGATGTGAAAAATGAATTGACCAAGCATGTTCTTAAGAACCAAGCCGACATGCATCTTAGATCTTTATGTGGAGAAGATATATTATTTGAACAATCAGTCTAAGTGGGTGAATGATTGGTGCTCACCTATAATGAAGACTATTGAATGATTGTTTGGGTCCGCATTGCAAATTGTGCACAAGTTCAAGCGAACAAGATATAACATTTGTATACACGGTTCATATTTGGCTTGCCAACCTCATTATGAGATAAATCTTGTAGCAAATATATATACTCGTTGCATTTTGGTGTTGAATGTGTGGGGTTTGGAAGTAGGTGTGCGAATTCAATGTGTATGCGATCTAAAGTAGAATTGTGACCAAAGATAGTAAGGGTAGAAGAGCAGAGTTTATGTAGAGTAGAACAAAAAATGAGAGTAGACAGTATGAAGTCTTTTGAATATGTATATTGAACTAATTGGTACTGTACCTCAACATTTTGTAGATGCACCTGTAGCAGTCAACTCTTGTCATTGAACCAATCCTTTCTTCTATCTTCTTTCTTTCTCTATGGATAGTGAGTCCACTTGGATAGTGAATCCACCTATAGTGAGCATTTCTTTGGACAGTGAGCCCCATGGAAATGAGCCTTATGTAATCCAATATTGCTATTATAATATATTGTGACCTAACACTCACCGTGGTTTTTCCTGTTTGGATTTTCCACTTAAAAATCCTAGTGTCTATGTGTTATGTCTTTATGGTTGTTGTTCTTATGTTTATTCTACTTTCGTGTTATTAAATTTGGAAATTGGATTAAGGAACAACAAAATAAGTGGTTTTGTAGAATACTGATTCACCCCCCTGTCATTATTCTTTGTGTTCAACACTCATAAGTGGAGACTAGATAGATATGACCATCAGAAAATATTAGATGCTATTGAAGAGTGAGCTGAACCAAGGGATGTGCTATGAAATATGTGGACCTTGAATGTAACTTTCCTTTAATTTTATGTATTCACTAGACCTACTATGGTAGAATTTATTAGTTTACATGTCTATATGTAACTTAGGTGTCTTAAATTATTTTAATTTATGCTTCAATAACTTTTTTTTATGTTTAATTATAATTTCATTCCAGTTCCTAAAATTTTTAGAATTCATGATTTTTAGGTTCTAATTTTCTTACATTTCATCATGTGGTAGGAGATATGTCTTTGGAATCATGTAGCTCAAAGGATTTCAAGTTATTCTTTCATTTTAGGTACATGATCTCTACACTATCTGGACATGTCTTATATATATATATATATATATAATAGGTATCTTTTGTATAGAATCTAGTTGTCTTAGGTCTACTACCTGCCTACTAGGTCTACTGTAAAATCTAACTACATCTCTTAGATATAAGTCTTAGGTATAGACTAGAAAATTTAAGGTATAAGATCTAGGTGTAGATTAGATAACATTCTGTAGGCATAGACTATAACAAGGAATAAAATCTAGGTGTCTTAAGTCTACTACTGAGCCTTAGATCTAGACTTTAGAATAAGGTACATAAAATATAGGTGTAGATTAGATATGTCTTAGCCCTAGAAGTTAGAATTTAAGGTATAAAATTTGTAGGTGTCTTAGGTCTACTATATCTACTAGAAAATCTAAATATGTCTTAGATATGTCTTAGGTATAGAGAGGTCCTAGAATTAAAAGGTATAATTTATCTAGGTGTATTAGGTGTCTTAGGTCTTAGGTAATGCCACATGAGCTTCCACCTTCACATGGTTGGCCTCGTCAGTATATAATAAATATTTCTTGAAGCTAAGGGAAGCTATTTTATTGTATCATCATGTGAGTTTGGTATCATTATGTACATTTATTGAGTTCTTTTAACTTTTTTGTATCATTATCATTTATGTCTCAAACTTAACAAGCCTACATGTTAGATAGATCTAGTTCATTTACATACATACATATGCTACTTAGGTGGGCCTTTAAGTTAGGTTATTTTATCATGTCCTTGTTTGGTATCAAATTATGTAAATTTTTATTGAGTTCTTTTAATTTTTTTGTACCATTATCATTTCTAGGTCTCAAACATAACAAGCCTACACTAGATAGATCTAGTTAATTTACATGTTCATATGCTACTTACGTGGGCCTTTAAGTCATGTTATTTCATCATGTGAGTTTGGTAGATCATTATGTAAATTTATTGAGTTCTTTTAACTTTTTATATCATTATCATTTATGGACCTCAAACTCAACAAGCCTACATGTTAGATAGATCTAGCTCATTTACATACATTCATATGCTACTTAGGTGGGCCTTTAAGTTATGTTATTTCATCATGTGCTCGTTTGGTATCAAATTATGTAAATTTTTATTGAGTTCTTTTAAAGTTTTTTTGTATCATTATCATTTCTAGGTCTCAAACTTAACAAGCCTACATTAGATAGATCTAGTTCATTTACATGTTCATATGCTACTTAGGTGCCCACCTAAGTTATGTTAAATTTCATTGAATATATAGCTAGGTCCATTCTTGTCCTTTTGAAGATCTCTATTCAAATATTGTGTCATTATGTAGAGTTATAAAGTTTATTTCAAACTTCAAATTTGAGATATGTAACAGCTTGTAAATGACATGATTAATAAGTAAACTATGACATGTATGATTGAGATAAGCATACTAGTTTTGAAGTTAATTTTTTATTATTGAAACTTAAACACATTACATGTCTTAATAAACAATTTTTATGTGTAAATATGAAATAGATCTAGATCCATTGTAAATATAAAGAAGGATTTACATTCAAAAACTTTATTTTAAATATCTCAAACATGTAAATTTACATCCATGTGTCAAATATAAACATATAGATGTCCATGTACATAGACATACATAAATATTGATACACATGTCAAATATATAAACATAAATGTCCATACATGCCATTTATATTTAAACATATAAACATGTATAAATGTCCATAGATCTCAAATGTATGAGTGCAACTCAAATGTCCATATATCTCAAACATATAATCATAAACACAAGTCTCCATGTCAATAGATCTCAAACATAAACATAAACACAAATGTCCACATGTCCATATATCTCAAACATAAACATAAACACAAATGTCCACATGTCGATATCTCAGACATAAACATAAACATAGATATCCACATGTCCATATCTCAAACAAAAACATAAACACAAACACATGTCCATGTCCACATGATATATATCAAACAAAAGTTTATAAATAGAAATGTCTGGATATCTCAAGTTCATAAATACTAAATCTATGAAATATGTAAACTAGCTACTCACTCATCATGTTGACTCCTAGTCAACTGAACCATAGGGTGAGATCCCTGCCTTGATAGATGCAACAAACCCTACAAAAGTGTAATTAAATTAGAATATATATACACATGTGTTTCATACATACATATATAAAATAATGATATATTTGAATATACAAATATGATATATATATATATATATATATATATTTCAATAAATGATAATCAACTAACCTATCCGCTATGGTCACACGAATCACCCATGTGTACATGTTGTGCTCTCAAACTAGGAGTGAAAGCTACTACCTCAAGCTAGACATGCATGTAAAAAGAAAAAAATAATTTCAAATATAATTTTTTGTAGCATAGGATGTTACAAGCTACACACATGTTAAAATTTTACAATATACCTATGTTGTACTAGGCCCCTGAATATCACCATCCTGAATAATGGAATCTAGTAACTCTTTTATTGTTCTATCATCAAATAGCTATAAAAGGGACATGTGTAGAGGATTGTACAGTTGAGATGGCATAGATCTGATAGAAAGCATCTCTATTAAACCCATACCACCAACAATTTTCTCTAGTGAATCAGATCCCATCTGCTGAGCCTCTAGAGTGACAATGAATTAGTGATGGCTCTACTACTCTAGAATTTGATGCATGTACTCCACCAAAAGATCTAACTGTACGCTCTGTATCATAACACTGCATGTCATCTATTGGGCTCTGTGAATCTACCATGATGCAAGCCACATATGAACTAATGCCTATTAGAGGGATCCCCAATTGTGATGATATCACCTCTCAACAAGTCCTCAAACAAGCAACACACTACCCTCTGCACCTAACCCTCGCTCAGTGTAATACGTTCAAAACCATCTGGTGATGGGATGCCTACAAAATGATAAGGATCCATCTGAGTAGGTGACCTACATGGATGCCTCATCAAATACTATCTAACATGATCTATATATAGACTAAGTTTGCATAGAAATCTCAGAAATACTATCAATTGCATCCTGTTGGGAAGTAATGACCACGTGGTCGCCAATACCACTGAGAGAAGGTGAGATTGCAAGCATCTGGTCACCAACTAAGCTCCTACAAACAAGAGGCTCTCGATATGGTTGACGATATGGCTCCCTATCACATACTTTGCTACGTCCTTGCCCCAAATGTAGTGGTAGATCCAAATAGTTGATGTTGAGACCTAAATGGACCTCAGCGTACAACTACTGTGTAAAATATAGAGGAATTTGGTTGTTATTTGGGTAACAACCATGTGTAACAATAAATCTAGGATATATCAATGGTGCCATTTGAAGGCACACACACCGAGTGACCTTATATGCCCTAACACTATTTTTGGGTGCATATTGAAAAAAACATTATGCCTGTAGAGTTTTTTTCAACACTCATTTGTACTTCACTCAATGATACATCACCAAAAACTTGTACCCACATTTGGGTGAGAATGGTTTCTAAGGTCTTGCTAGAATATGCACTAACACTCCCTAATGAAGATCTTATACAAACTAAATTATCCAAAATTTTCTCACAATTAGATCTATAAACCCTTGTTGCTTAAGGAACCTATAAAATTGACCTCAATCTAGTAATCTCAGTATCTATGAGGCCAAATATTAGATCCATATCTAGGGCTATCACATAAATATAAGTTTGAGAGAAGGAACATAACATTCAAGATAACATAAAAAATAAAGACATGAATCTTTGAAAATAAAAGATCTAGATAGATAGAATTCACATCTAGGTACATCCTAAATTATCATATTTTAAACTTTAACTCACTTTATCTTTAGCACACTTTCTCTTTAACATTTAATGCTACACACTTTTCCACATAATAGATATCTAATTTTTGAAAAATCAAGGAATATAAAGCACTTTAACTTGAGTGTACACATGAAATATATTGTTCACTACTACTCTTTCTATTCCTATGCAAGTGTACATTTTATGTACATGACTAATTGCTATTTAATTTTCTTAAATCCACAAGTCAAACAAGGATGTGATGGAATTAGCAAGAAAATCATTTTAGTAGACAATGATATAGATCAGATAGTGACTACACCGAATTTGAGAACACTTACAGTACAAATTATGAACTTGTGATCAACAAGAATATATTTTTAATCTTTGTAAACATGTATCAAAAACATGATTTTTAAACCAAAATTTGGTCATTTCAGAAAGAGGTACATCGTAGGAAAATTAAAACTATGAAAAAATTAAGAATGATGGCTATTTAATATTCTTAAATTCATGTGTCAAACAAGGATGTGATGAAAGAAATAGGAAAATCATTTACTAGACAATGATATAGATCAGATAGTGACTAAATAGAATTTGAGAACACTTATAGTACAAATTATGAACTTGTGATCAACTAGAACATATTTTTAATCTTTGTAAACATATATTGAAAACATGATTTTGAAACCAAACTTTGGTCATTTTAGAAAGAGGTACATCACAGGAAAATTTAAAATATGAAAAAACTAAGAATGGTTGCTCACGAAGGTGGTTCACAAGGGCACACAACCTTATAGATAGGATCAAAAATAGAATAATTACCTCCATCATGGGAAAAGTAATGGTGATGCAACCCTCAATTCAACCAAAGACACAATGAAAGTAAAAAAATGAAAGGCAATAGGAAGTCATGTAGAGAATGCCCTAGATTCTTATTCAACCATGTGATATGATAATGAATTCTTTGATTTAATGATATATGATTGAACATGCTCTCTAAGTGTTAGGCGCTAAATGTGTTAAAATGAACTAGAGTTAGTCCTTAAATATAATTACTTGATGTGAAAAAATAAATATTTCATGCTTTGAGTTGATACATAATGGTTAGTTGGGAGGGTTAGGTTGGCCCTAAATTTGAATTTTAAATTTTAAATTTCAAGGTTCATTTTTGTCACACAACCAATTTGGGTCACTTGCATAAATTGCAGATCTGATCTTGGTTAGGGAAATGGACAAACACTTATATACTTTTCATTATCTAAGTCCAATATCCAATTTAAATTGAGCTTTAAACAAAGGAGAAAAGTGCAAGGTATGTAATTTCCACCTTAACAAATTTAAGTTTAAATATTTTATACCATGCATCATAAGATAAATTTTGAAGGATTAGAGTTTTAATGAACAAGTTCATCAAATTTTTGTTACAACTTTGGTGAAGGACCATACAAGTGTACAAGTATTAAAAAGAGGATATTTCCCAATGTAGAACTCACAACCTTATTGTCAAAGTGTAGACTATGGTTGAAAAACATATCTAGGTTTCAATCTTCAATTTATAATTCTCTTGAGGGTGTAATGAGAGGATGAGAATGAACAATTTTTTCATAACTTAGAAAAAAATGTTTTATTTAATTCAACTCAATAACTTGAGATGTTGAAATTTGTCTCGAGAGTTAATAAAAATCCTTGTTAAATTTGGAGTACATATAGTAGAACTTAAGTTTAACATTAAGGTTCACACCATCTAAAAGAGGAGTAGATCAATAATGAACCTTTCATCTCAAAGATAGAACCTACCATGTATACATTATTTTTGGAAACAACCTTAAATAACATGTTTTTCTTGTAAGGATATAGACTCTAACACTACCCATTAGAATGCAACTATTTCATCCTCTTCCTTAAAAGTGCCATATTTTTTCCCTAGGAGAAAAAACATGACAAGATCAACATTTAAAAATGTGATGGTTCTTCTCTAACCATATAAGTTCAATGAAATGGAAACACACATACTCTAATTTAAATATAACTAAGAATACTTGATTGAAAACTTTAAGTAGATAATATAGTTCTAAGAATACTTGTTGGTTTTTAGATCAAAGTGAAATTACCAATGAAATGAAATCTTGATATGTGATGCAGCCAAGGTAGGAGGGTCTAGTGAGGGACTGTCCAACCTTGCAGCCTTATCTGAACAACACCATGATCATAATAGATATGCAATAGAATCTAGCAGCTAAACAATAGAAAGATAAAAGATATTCATGAACACATAACATAAGATGTATCCTGGGAAAACCTTAACAGGGAAAAACTTAGCCTTCAAAGCTCATTCTTCTAATATTATACTTCAAATCAAATTACACATGCCTCAAGGGCTTTATAGATGCTAGGCCATAGCTTAGGGATTATAAAAGATTCATACAACAATATTATTTCATGATTTCTTTCTTCTACAACTCAATTATCTGCTCTGCAACTCATTCTTCTTCCTGCTCTGCCTTCTACTCTGTTCTACTACTCTGAATCAAAACAACTTTAGATCTCGCTTCATATCTTTATGTTATTGATCACTTCCTCTCTACTACTTTGTAACAAATCATTATCCTTCATTTCTATCCTTTGCAAGTCTTCTAATCATGATCAAGTTAGCCTAATTACAACGGCTAGTTAGGTAACGTGTACACAAAATAGGGCAGGCCTAAACATAAGGAACTACTCCACAATTGCATAGAAATTTGTGTGGATCACCATTGAAGGTTAGCTAGGTCCTAAGCTTCATCAAACAATGATCCTTTTTGTTTCACAAGTCATAGATTTGATCCGCAAGCCAATTAGACTCCACTAAACACTGTCAGCTCTGTTATGCAAAAACAGTCAATCTTTCAGTAGCAATAACTCTCTAGAATCAAAGCCAAATGATCTAAATTCTTGATATGTTATAACTGACTATGTCTAGATGTTAATTCTAGATCTGTAACCTCTAATATTTAAATGACAGAATTCTCCAAGGTCGCTCTCTCTGTAATCTGCAACTTCACTGTCAACTGTCTCCATTGTTTTGAATGCTTCCGGATGCTCCTACATCAAACTCTTAGGGTTATTTGAAAAGTAAGCCTCTTCACTTTGGTCTATATTATGTCAAGTTCAATGTGATCCTTTAGGATAGCTTCAGCGGTTTGTTTTTAGATACTTGCAACTGCCTCAAGGTTGACGGTCTGTTCAAGTCTACCCTGCAAAACTACCTCAAGTTCTTCTAGGTTCGGTGTTCTACTTGAAAGGCTTACACTTCCTCAATGATCGGTGGTCTGAGAAAGTCTTCTCTGCAAGATGCCTCAAAATCAATCTCTACTTCAATCAATTAAGCATCAATAAATACATACTTGAATCCTCTGGAACAATCAGTAATTTTCTTTTGATACAATCAACATAGTCCTAAATTTCTCTACACACATTCTGATCTCTGATTTCAGATACAATTTCCTTTGCACTCATATGGGTTTCATAGTTTCTTATCTGTATATACTTCTCCTATACTATTCTCTATTTCTTTATCCATGTTTCCTTTACTCCAGTACACAAACTTTCTTCTCCAGTAGGATATCTTGTCATTTCCTTTCTCTGCTATGTTTCACACTTGTTCATACAAACTTTCTCTATACTACCTTCTCAGATGTTCAGTCTACAACACAATTCTCCTTAAGATCAATGCTTCACCTTCTTCTAGTTTCTCTATTATACTCACTGATTCAAAAGGTTCTTCTTCTTCCTCTGCATAAACTATCTCTGCATCATTCTCTTCTAGTTCTTTGTCAAACTTAGTGATTCCAAGGGTTCTTCTTCTTCTACACAAATCCTCTCTATATAAACAGGATTTTCATCCTCTACACAAACTAACTCTGTACTAATAGGCTCTTCTTCCTCTACGCAAACTATCTCTAAATTAGTTACTACTTCCCCTTCATTAGCTTCTTTGGCAACAGGTTCTTGATGACATTCAGTACTTGATTCTTTTCACCTCCAAGCTTGAAAACAGGTTCTTCTAAATGGTCTTCTATCTAATCCACTTACATCTCTTCTGTATCCTTCACTGTGATAAGAATTGTGACTCCTATCATTTCTCCCTTTGTAGTTTAAATTTTTGCTCTTGTTCTGCTCTGCACAAGGTCTTCTATCTCTGCAACTTGATCCAACATATGAATACTTCAGTTTATACCTCCTTCTGAACATACCAGTAACATTTCTCCATTCATGTCCATCAATCCATCCATAATCTTTCTGTATGCGACCTGTCATAGATTTTCTCCTTCCCATTCTATTCCAACACATCTTTTCAGAATGATTCCTTAATCCACAAAACTTACAAGGGTAAAGATCCCAACGCAACTCCTCATGTCCATGTCTATTACAATATGAACAATATATATCTCTTCTTCCCTAATTTGATTTGTTTGAATTTGCCATAACATCCTTACCTCTATCATATCCAAGGCCTTCACTTCTTGATCTCATTACTAGATCAATAGGTTCTATAATTCCTTGCTGATGCTTTCCCAATCCTTGTCCTTCATATCCCATTCATTGCATGATTTTGAAACTAATACCATCACCAACAACTCTAGGCTCTACCACATTGTCATATTTAATTTCACCTTCTAAAGGAACTTCTGCATCATCACACAAATCATTAGTATCACAAGAAACATCACAAAATTTAGGCTTCAATTTTAGATTTTCATTCTTTTCTCTACATGCTACAAGTGACTATTCTAACTGATCTTTCTACTTTATTAATTTTCATATTTCACTTTTCTATAAACTATTCTCCTTCTTCAATTCTTCCAAACTATCTTTTAGATCTCTGTTCGTCTATTCAACCTTATAAAACAACTTAAATCCTTCTTCTAGTTCTGCAAATTTCTTTTCAACATCTTCAAACAATTTAAGGTCTATTTCTAGGGCTTCATTTATGCTCTTTACATCTTCTAGTTCTTCTTCAAAGGAATCAAACTTGTCTACTCCTAGATCTTTCATCTTCTCCAACAATTATGCATTATACTTCCAGATTTTGCATAGTTCATCTTTCAAAATATCCTTTTTGCACATTAAGGTTTCATTTTCTTTCTTCATCCTCCTTCAAATCTTCCCCATCTGAAACAAACTAGATAAACAATTGAATTTGAAAAGCTTACCAAATATTCCTTGCCTTGATCTTCTTCAGCAATGATACTTGCTACTTCTAGGGTTTTGTACAACACTTTATTAGATTTGCCACCTTCTAACAGATTTGCAACCAACCAAGTAGATTTGAAACCAGCTTTGATACCACTTGATGCAATCAAGGTAGGAGGGTCCAGTGAGGGACTGTCCAACCTTGCAGTCTTATCAAAACAACACCATGATCATAATAGATATGCAACGGAAGCTAGCAACTAAACAACAGAAAGATAAAAGATATTCATAAACACATAACACAAGATGTATCCTAGGAAAACCCTAACAGGGAAAAATTGATCCTTCAAAGCTCATTCTTTTGATATTATACATCAAATCAAATTACACATGCCTCAAGGGCTTTATAGATGCTAGGCCACAGCCCAAGGATTACAAAAGATTCATACAACAATATTATTTCATGATTTCTTTCTTCTACAACTCAATTATGTGCTCTTCAACTCATTCTTCTTCCTGCTCTACCTTCTACTCTATTATGCTACTATTACAGATCGAAACAACTTTAGATCTCGCTTCATATCTTCCTACTATCAATCACTTCCTTGCTGCTGCTTTGTAACAAATCATTATCCTTCATTTATATCCTCTACAAGTCTTCTAATCATGATCAAGTTGGCCTAACTGCAATGGCTAGTTAGGTAACATGTACACAAAATAGGGCAGGCCTAAAAATAAGGCACTACTCCACAATTGCATAGAAATTTATGCATATTACTATTGAAGGTCGGCCAGGTCCTAAACTTCATTGAACAATGATCCTTTTTTGCTTTGTAAGTCACAGATTTGATCCACAAGCCGATTAAACTCCACTAAACACTGTCGGCGCTGTTCTGCAAAAATAGTCAATCTTCTAGTAGTGATAACTCTCTAGAATCAAAGCCAAATGATCTAAATTCTTGATATGTCATAAGTGAATATGTCTAGATGTTAATTCCAGATATGTAACCTCTAATATTCAAATGTCAGAATTCTCCAAGGTCTCTCTCTCTGTAATATGCAACTTCAGTATCAACTGTCTCCATTATTTTGAATGCTTCCGGATGCTCCTGCATCAATATGCATAGTCATGGACGAGTATTACCAAATCATTGAGAAATATATGCACATGTGCATAGAATAATAACCAAATTGACTCAAAACATTTATAGCACAATACATGTGATAGGAAGAACCTTAAAAAAATGCTTTTAAATTATCAACATGATAAGTTGTTCATTTTGCAAAAAAAGGCATAAAAACTCTAAATAATTGACTAAATGTGACAATAACTTATGACATCCTTATGCATTTGGGATAATGTTTTTTATTCATCAATATGTACTAAGGTATCCTTGACTTGGAATGTAGTATGAAGTAGGAAGCTCTCCCCAATAAGAGTATCATGTCTATATACAAATCTTACAAGTCTCAAACATATTTAGCAAAGAGTTTATGTGATCAATGAAGAAAACTTGAGGTAAATATGTTTTATTTTTCAACTTGAATATTAGTAATATGTGATAGTATGATAAAAATTTTGATGACTTAAACTTAAAGTGGCAATCAAGTTCAAATTAAATATCACATATATATATTTATGGTCAAAAAGTGTATTGACTGCATACTCTAGTCTAAAAAGGTAACAACATACCTACTTATATGTAGTGTATTTTTACCCATGGACATGTTTAATACATTTAAAAAAATCATGCAGGCTTATTCTTAATGAACAACAATATGTAATACATTGTTATCATTTGACTACTACAAACGTGCATGCTGTTTAATTCCAACCAATGGCAATAGTGAAGAGATATAAAACTAGTAAATATTGTGGATTTTGGGATAAATCCTAATTATCACTTAATTCCATACATTCCTAGATGGAACTAGAAAATTCTTTTGTGGTTCATATCTCAAAGAGAACATTGACCTAAAAGAAGTTTTCATGTAATTTAATAGAGAAAAACATAAGTCGCACCTGAGTCTATCCCAAATTTTAATCTTATACTTAACAAGATGCTCAATAGGCTTACAACTACTATATGTGTTAACCAATTTAGCTATCATGGATCCATACTTGTGAACTCTAGATTCCTTAACAAAAATGTTTGTAAGATGAGAACCAAGAGTGTCTATTATTTTATATGCTTTAAAATAGGGTATCATAGTATCTATTTCTCTAAATCTTGTCAATAACTTTCAACTAATGTATTACCCACTTGTATCATATGCTCCTAATGAAATGAATTGTGTTGAAAAAGTTAACTAAGAGGATTACTTATATACTTAAAATGTGTAACTTTTTATATATACCTAACATAATTTCCCTTAGGGTGAATGTATATAAATCTAGATTCTCGATATCATGTCAAATATTGAGCCTTATATATTTTATTGAAATTCTAATGGTGATATCAAGGATGAGATTGTACCCCTTTGCATCTAATTTATATTATTGAATGATTAGATATAGAAGGAGATGACCATAATGAATATTTTATTGTCTTGCACAACTTAACTAGGAGGTTTACTTACTTGAGCAATGTGTAACTTTTGATATATTGATATATACCTAACATAATTTCCCATAAGGTGAATGTAAATAAATATATTCTTGATATCATTCCAAATATTGTGCCTTATATGTTTTATTCAAATCTAATGATGATATCAAGTATGGGATTGTACCCCTTTGCCTCTAATTAATAAATTATTGAATTCCATAATAAATCACTATAGACAATTGCTAAGTCCAAAATAGATGTTCCAAATAAACATTTAGAGTTCTAATTTAGGGTTTGATATAAATGTTTTAGGGTTCCAAAATAAATGTTTAGGGTTCCAAATAAATATTTAGGGTTTCAAATAAATTCGTTTTAGGGTTCTAAAATAAACATTTAGGATTTTCATTTTCACGTTTAGGGTTCCAAATTATATTTTCTGGGTTTTAGTTTTCACATATTAGGGTTTTAAAATAATGTAATTTAGGGTTTGAAAATTTAAAAAATAGGGTTTTAGATTCTCATATTAGGGTTTGGCAATCAAGTGTTTTGCTTTCAAAATGATAGTTCAGGGTTTTAAATTCACATACATGTACAAGGGTTTCAAAATTTTACAAAAAAACTCTAAATTTCTCCATTACAATTTTACAAAAAATATTGGATTTCATATAATTGCAAAAAAAATAAAAATTTCTAGATACAATTTTGGAAAAAAACCAAGAATTATCATATTGCAATTTTGTAAAAATATAAAAATATGCAGGGTTAAATTCTTGACATACCTAGTAATATGCTAGCATGGATAATCTAATTTTTTCACAAGTGGCGAGCTGGGCTCGTGGCATGTGCAAAGGTGGAAAATTGGGATCGTGGCATGGATTGTTGTTGTCGAATGATGTTTGTTTTATTTTTGCCTGTTCGTAGGTGTTGTTCAAGAGTATCATGAAGTGAAAATGATTGCAAAACACCTTATTTCACATTACATTACCTTAAAAAAAATAAAATAACATCTTCGTTATTATCTTTATTGTTTCTTAATTAATAAAATGTTATCTTCATTTGAAGAAAATCTTCAAACAAAGATGTTCATTTGTTCGAAGGAAATTTCGTCGAAATCTTCAAACAAAGGTATCTTCATTTGAAGAAAAATCTTCAAACGAAGTTAGTCTAAAATGTTTTTTCCATCCACCATAAAAATGTTGATGTCCCAAGTTTGGGACCAAGTATTGTGGGATGACCTTGTGGCTAAGGAAAAATTAGGTTTACATGCAGAAACAACAAACTATCAAACCCTAACTATAATGAAGCACAAATCTAGCCTAGAAATCAAGAAATCAAATAGAAAATAAATGACAAATCTAAGCTAACATTTGATTAACCTTCATTGTCCTGCTCTATCTTATAACATTTGTTGTCATACTTTTAGGTTTATGCAAAATCTTAAGAAGCTCATGGTTATGGACAACAAGATGCTGGAGGGTTTATAGTTGATTTGAGATGAAAATGAGCATAAGAGAACATAATTGAGAAAATGAGAGTGTAAGAGGTGAAAATGAAGCTGAAAGAGGTGTTTTATAGAACACCTGATTTGAATGGAGGGCTAGGATTCATTGTTGACTTGGAGCCAAAATGAAGTGCTAGGATGAGTTAGCGTTTTCCTCCACAAGAGGACAAAATAAAATTTTAAATTGAGGTAAATGGTGAGGTGGGAAATGAAATTTATATTAAATAAATTTGCCCAATTTATTTAATTTATTGGAATTATGCATGTGAAAGGGGATTTAGATGAGGGTATTTAAACAAAATGTTTTATTTGTTTAAATTAGTGAAAGAGGACATTAGGATATGAATGATTAAATAATTAATTAATTCACATTAATTACTTAATCATGGAGGGAAATTAGGGAAAATTGGTAGAATGTGGATGAAATTAGGATTTTACAACATGAGGACACTTTTAGGTGTCTACAGAGAGCTAAATCTTAAGAGGGAAATCCCCCAAGGAGATATTTTATGATGTAACAAGTGAAGACTACCTAGTCACTATTGTGTTCGTTCCTCCAATTGATTATCTGAATCCTCTAAAGATTTATCCAATTTCTTATGTCCAAGGACTCAAGCTTAGTGGCCAATGAATAGGATTCAACAAAGAGTTGAAATCCTTTGCACTTTTGGTTATGCAAGACCATGGCGAGTGTACCTATACGACATCCAATGATATTCTCAATGTATACAAGATGTTATAAACAGATGGTTCTTAATGAAAATATATCAAGGAAATGAATGATTCCTATCAAATTGGCTTAACCCTTTGTAAATCAATTTATACCAGTATTGGGAACAAGTTCTAATCTATTCTACTCTTAAAACAATAAAGGAAATGGAAATGATCTTGATTATAGAGATGGTTCTAAATGACAATATAAAACAGTAATGGATTAGTGCCTAATCCCAGAGCCATAGAGTCAAATTACAGAGAACAAATGTATCCTTCAATCAACCTTAATTCACTTCTGAAATGGACTAATGATATTAGTGCCTTACACTAACATCTCCTAGACATGGAATTGTAGAATTGTCCTTTAAACCACAATATAGTATGAAATCAACTGTGTATTACCCAAGAATTTATATTTATCCTTGAAAGACAACAAGAAATAACACACATATCACAGAGGAACTACAAAGATGAATTCAAAATGCCCTTGATATATTGTATTCATATTAATTTCAATAAGTACACATATGGGGAAAATTCTACAACCAATATGATTCAATACTCAAAATTGAAATGACAAATTGCTTTGTACATTTGAACAAATATAGAATGTAACTATTCTCTATTGACTCTAGACTAGAACACAACACACTACCACCCAACATTGAAATCCAGAACCCTTAACAAATGGTGTTGAATTCCCTTTTATAGGACAAGGGCACAACAAGCTTTGGGCCATGTACAATTCTTATGAGAAAAGGAATATGCCAAAAGGCATCATTGAAGCACTATAAGACAAAACATATTTTCCTTCCCAAAGAATATTGTTCAGGCTGGTACAAAGTTTGAGGAAGATGTTTTTTCCTTTTAGAATCTGACTTCGCTCACATCTAGAAGTTGTAACCAAATTCTTGGATAGATATATTACCTCAGAATGATGGAATAAACACCAGTGCAACTTGTTAGCCAAATGAATTACAAATTACATGCATTTTATTTCATCTTTATTTCAACTAATGACCCCTTACGATGAAGACTTTGAAGAAGTTGGCCCACTAGCTAACAAAATTTGAGAGAATATGTCTCTTTTACTATTGAGGTGGATAATTCTGATGCACACTTGCCAAATGATTTGCATACTATTGATTTAAAGGAAGGGTAATTAGAGATGTGATTGTTGCCATTTCAAATTCAACCCTTGAGAGTTCATCCAGAGCTGGTCTCAAATTGTCAATGACTCTATCCTCATCCTCATTGATTTCAAGAATAATTGGAGTGGTGATCTGTGAGCACTCCTTCCACTCTTCCAAGCTCTTCAATGACCTATCCTACTTCCAAAATTGTGGCAACTATGGCCCATGCCGTATCTAGAAATAGGTCAATTCTATGGCAATGTCATCAAAAAGCTTTTGATGCTTCCTTAATACTTTCCTAATAGCTTTGAATGTGCCTAATAGTTTTGTTAAATGCTTAATCAAACACTCATGACATATCCACAATTTTAATAGAATATCAAAAATTGACCTTGGGTGTCATATGCCTCTCCCATGTCTCCATTTGATTCTTAATCTCTTATGTTCTACAAGCATGCTCCTCAATGAAAGGAAGCAAGGTATGAGGAAAACGCTTCCTACACTAATTTAACGAGGAAATATTTATGCAAATTTTTCATTTACAATTACAAATTAAGATGCAGATTAATAGAAAGATAATAACAACTTCCAAATGAAAACACAAAACTCACAAATCAAGGTATACGTGGAGAAAACCCTTTCAGGTAAAAAACCTCACACTCCAAAGCCGCCAGTATATTATTTAGGAATCATGAAGATTACAATATACTTGTAGAGCAAGCTTTTATAGGAGTGTATCCAACCAAAGTTCCAGGAGGTAATTCGACATCTATAAGATTGTTACATTCAACCTCCATCTCAAGTCCATGATATATAGGAGATACAATATAGTACACCACCAATGGTAATTACAAAACCATGAGCCAAAACTACAAAAAAGTGGCACCCAAATTATCTGCAATCAAAGATGTCTTGTGATGTACCAAACCACACACCAACAGATGTAACTCTCCCCTTTACAACTCTTTTATGTGTCCAACATGTTTTTACATTTCCTAAAACAGAAGGTCCAACTTCTGGAGGCCATAACTTTTGATCTGAGTGTTTGATTGACAAACCGTTTGATGAGTCAGAAAGATCATGAAGAGATCTATCACCCTATAATTGGCTTTGCCAATTATCACAATTTTTAGGACATTTAGAGAAGTTTTGATTCCAATAATTGAGTTCAAGGACTTTTTTTGATAGTTTCAAAAAATAGAAACTTTAATATCTCGCAATCCTGATATGATCTTGAGATGAAACTCACCTGAGATGTTCACTTAGTTGTTCTGCACCTTCTAGGAAAAATTTTAGGTCAATCTGAACTCAATCGAAGGACTTACTAAAAATAGTAAGTAACACTATTTTTAGCTTTTTTGGAAACTTTTGAAAACTTTGAAGGTTCCAGACCATTCTCCATGGTAAAGGGTATTCAAAAAGACCAAAACTAGGAAGAATAGTAATATTTTGAAATTGCAAGGTTGAGACACTTTTCTTAACATTCTCCCACTTGTCAAACACATTGCAAGAGCAAAGGTAGTATCAACACTATGATTTTATTACTAGGAGCTGTGAGGCCCATAGACTCTGAACACCATCTAAACTTCTCTATGCTCACAGGTTTTGTCAAGGAATCTACAACATTCGTCAAAGTTTCAACTTTTTCCAAGTTTACCTTCCCATCCTCTACCATGTCATGAACAAAATGGTACTAGACATCAATATGCTTAGTCCTTGCATGGAAAGTAGGATTCTTTGCCAAACATATTGAACTCTAAGTGTCACAACAAATAGTAATCTTCCCTACATCAAACCCAATATCAGAACACAATCTCTTACGCCAAATGTCTTCTTTACAAGCATGAGTTGCTGACATGTACGTAGCTTCAATAGTGGACAAAGAGACCATAGGTTGCTGCTTACTCATCCAACTAATAGTACCACCAAACATAGTGAACACATAAGCACTGGTGGATCTCCTACTGTCAATGTCACATGCCCAATCTGAATCCACAAATCCACGAATACGAAGTGAATGTTGAGGTCCTATAGGATAACCATGATAACACAAGGAATACTCAAAAGTGCCTCGCAAATATCTGAACACTCTCTTTACTTCATCCAAATGCACCTGTCTAGGATTAGCCATATATCAACTAAGGACTCCCACTTCTTGGGCAATGTCTGCTCTCGTGTAGACCATCACATACATCAAACTACCAACTGCATCAGCATAAGGAACTCTACTCATATCCTCTATCTCAGAAGGAGACTTTAGACAATCTTCAACAGATAACTTTGTCCCCATTATAACAAGAATAGTTAAAGTCTGCAATCCATCATGTTGAATCTCTCCAACACAGTGTTAACATACTTACTCTGGCCTAACCAAAGTTTCTTGTTTTCTTTGTCTCTTCTGATTTCCATTCCCATAATGCACCGAGCTGCCCCTAGATTTTTTTATCTCAAACTGTACTAACAACTGAGACTTCAAATCAGAAATCAAACTTTTACCATTCCCAATGAGTAACATATCATCGACATATAATGCAATAATGAGAATGCGATCATTGTCAAACTTGTAGTAAACATTGATCTGATTTTGATCTCTGAAATCTAATACTCAACACAAAGGCATCAAATTTTTGGTACCACATCCTAGGAGATTGTTTCAAACCATACAAAGACTTTTTCAACTTGTAAACTAGATTTTCTTTACCTTTCACCATGTAGTGATCTGGTTATGACATATAGATTTCCTCCTCCAAGTCACCATGAAGGAATGTTGTCTTCAAATCCATCTGTTCCACTTCTAGATCATACACTGCAGTAAGAGATAACAAGAACCGAATAGATGTTAGCTTTGTAATGGGAGAGAAAATATCACCATAGTCAATTCCCTCCACATTAGAATACCCCTTTGCAACCAATCTAGCCTTATATTTCTCAACACTACCATCTACACTGAATTTCTTTTTGAACACCAATTTGCATCCAATAGGTTTGTCCTTCAGGCAAAGGCACCAAGTCCCAAGTATTATTCTTTTCCAAAGAAGCCATCTTCTCTTCCATGGCCTCCTTCCAAGAAACTACATCTTTCATACCCATAGCTTCTTTCATAGTTCTAGGCTCATCAGTATTAGAAATCAAAGCAAAAATACAACTAGATTCATGCACTGAGTAACCAAACCTATCAAGTTGCTACCTTATCCACGTGGACCTCCTCAAAGATTGAGGTTGAGATTCTTCATCTTCTTTTGAACTTTTAGAGCTACTAGAGCTCTCCTCATTATTAGGTCCAATAGTTGTTTTTCGTTCAACTTTCTCATGGGTGGAAGGAAGCTGAACCACATCATTTTTCTTCTCTTCTTTCTCTAGTTGCAAGACAACAGAAGAAGAATTGAGCTCTCTAAAGATCAGGCTTCTGCTATATAGAACTCTCTCAGCTACTGGATCCCAATGCTTGTACCCTTTCACACTGATGCCATAACTGATGAAGATACACTTTACAGCCTTGTTCTCCAACTTAGACCTCTTCTCCATAGGCACATGTGCATATGCCTCACAACCAAATACTCAAATGTGTCTTAATGATGGCTTTTTACCATACCATACCTCCATAGGTGTCTTATCAATGCGTGCTGATGTAGGAGACTTGTTAACTAGGTAACAAGTGGTAGCAATAGCTTTAGCCTAGAACTTTTGTTCAAGACCAGCTCCATTTAGCATACACCTTGCCCTCTCCATCAATCTTCTATTCATGCTCTCTACAACACCATTCTGTTGAGGGGTATATGGACTTGTCTTGTGCCTCTTAATCCCCTGTTCTTTATAGAACTTGTAAAAATCTATTGAACAAAACTCACCACTGTTGTTAGTCCTCAAACACTTAATCTTTCTATCCTTCTGATTCTCTACAAGAGCTTTGAACTCTTTGAATCTATTAAAGACTTAATATTTAGTTCTAAGGAAATACACCTTTGTCATTATACTATCATCATCAATGAATGAAACAAAGTAAACAAATTTTCAAATTGAAGGAACATTAATAGGACCAAACACATTAGAATGAATCAAGTCCAACACCTCAGAAGATTTGTGAGAACTAGGATAAAACTGAACACAATTTTGTTTCCCATAAATGCAATGTTCACAAAAATTAAACTCAAGGTTACAATCATTCATACCCTAATCCCTCAAGGTCCTAAACTCTAATCCCTTATCCCTAAACTCTAAATCCTATCCCTAAACGCTCAACCCTCAACCTTAAACCTTAATCACTTAATCCTTATCAACCCCTCTCCTCCCCTATCTGTCTCACTCCCATCTCTACCCTCCTTTACCCTCAACACTATACATACTTACATATAGGCATACATAGATACATAGATACATACATAGATACATACATACATACATACATATAGGGATACATACATACATACATACATATAGGCATATAGGCATACATATATACATACATACATATAGGCATATAGGCATACATACATACATAGATACATACATATAGGCATATAGGCATACATACATACATATATGATTAATAGCCTTGAACATAAAAAAAATTAAGGTTAACATAATGCGAGCGCATTATAATGTGCTTGTGTTATAACGCGCTCGCATTATTTCAAACATGACAAACAACAAACTTTTACGGAAAAGAAAAAATGCAAAGCAAAACATAACGCGAGTGCATTATAACATGCTCGCGTTATGTTTTGCTTTGGGAATCCCAAGCCTTGGGCTTGGGATTTGCTTTGGATTTCCAACCCAAGGGCTTGGAGTGCCTTTTGAACAGCCATAGACGTGTTTTTCCATATTCTTCAAGATTTCACATAATTTCATTCGTGCTAACCCTCATATTTGCACATGTTTCAAGGTTGAACAAATCAAATACCTAGGTAATGTTAGGCTTTCTCTTAGCTATTTGACGATGTGATTTTTTCACATTTTAACATTGTTAAGCCTTTCATCTTTAATTTCTTTTGTTTGTGTGTTCGTTTTTGGGAAAAAAACACTGTTTGGTCTTTTTTCATTGTAAATTAACTATTCATTGAAATTTCAAAAAAATTACATATTTAGAAACTAGACTCCATTCTACAAATATTAAAAAAAAGAAAAAAAAATTCAATTAGTTTTCAAAATTTATAGGGGTAGCACGGCCAAAATTCTATTTTTTTGGATGTGTCCACTTTGAAAATTAGTAAAAAATCAAATATTCATCAAAAAATTATCAGAAAAATTGGGCATAAACTACATGCTATTAGCTAATTTCTCACTAAAGCGATTTTAAAAATACCAAAAAAAAGTTGACCATTTGAGGGAGACACAAAACATGCTATGTTATGTTTTTTTGACAGAAACAACACCAATTTCTGTGGCTCCCTCTTTTGAACCCCTTAATCTATGCCATTTTTAAAAAAAAATAGTAGTTTAGAAAGTAGACTCGGAGTACTATGAACATTGTTTTGGTTGCATCTCCAAATTTTGAGTGTAACTATGCTCAATTTCTCATCCAAGGCCAGTATTTCCTAATTTCAAAAAAAAAGTGGCCACTTAAGACCCCTTTTTGGCCCCCCATCTTCTTGCACTTACCCTAGATGTCAGCCATTTTTTTATATTTTATGAAATTAAACATATGTTGGCCTAAAATTATAATAAATAGTTTTAAAAAAAAATTAAATATATGTGGGTCATTTTTAATAATGTCTATTTTTTAAATTTATAGGATTATATAAAGCTTTGTAATTATATATATATATATGTCTGTCATTTTTATGTATACGGCCATAGTCATCCCTTAGTGATGCCATTGTATAACACCTCTCCCTTAATGCAGTTATATAACACCTCTCCACATAATAAAAAAATTGTAACCAAAATATATACTTAAAAGGACAATGCATATTGATCGCTTTCAAGAGATGCAGAGAAAAAGCTACACATGTATTTCTATAAGGATGATTAGCTTAGATCTGATGGGATTGAAATTGAATGTTTTTTCTAAAGAGTTGCAGTGAAACATTATTACTTTAAAAGGTACGTAATCTTCAAACCTAAAAAAGGGTCTATTTAGTATGGTTTTAATTAGGTGATTGGATTCTCTTATGCCTAGTATTTCACTATATTTAGTTTTAGATCTCTCTTTAAACTATCTGATTTGCATAATTGCATCAATTTTCTTGGATCTCAACTTATTGATTTCATCCTGCTGGCTTCACTCAATCTTTTGCTTGTTATGTCAAATGTTAAACTCCATTTTTATTCATTATTATTTTTTCTTTGTATTTTATCCTTCCCTTTTTCATTGTATGAACATGTTCATAGATTAGGGTTTTCCTATTTTCGCATACTAATATTAAATCATGTCACTGGGGGCATTGTGTTATCTGATATTTATTTATTTATCACGCTCTTAATTTTCTTTACTAGATATTCTATTTTTAGATATTGATGACGAACTAGGATAGATTTTAGATGTTAATGTTGGCATGTTTTACATTTAAAGATTGACCCATCTAATTTGCATAAATCCATCAATTTGCTTGGACCTAAACTTATTTATTTTATCTTGTTGGCTTAACTAAATCTTTTGCTTGTTATGTCAAATGTTAAACTCCATTTTTATTCATTATTATTATTTCTTTGTTTTTTTTCCTTCCCCTTTTCATTGTCTACACATATTCATAGACTAGGGTTTTCCTATTTTCACATACTAAAATTAAATCCTTCCACTGGGGGCATTGCATTATCTCATATATATATATTTTTATTTATCATGATCTTAATGTTGTTTACTAGATTATCTATTTTTAGATATTGATGAGGGACTAGGTTAGATTTCAGATAAAGATTGACCCATTTGATTTGCATAAATTCATCAATTTCCTTGGATCTAAACTCATTGATTTTATCTTACTATCTTCAATCAATCTTTTGCCTGTTATGTCAAATGTTGAACCCCATTTTAATTCATTACTATTTTTTCTTTATATTATATCCTTTCCTTTTTCATTGTCTAGACATATTCATAAATTATGGTTTTCCTATTTTCACATAGGAATATTAAATCTCCCCACTTGAGGCATTATGGTATCTCATATATACTATTTATTTATCATGGTCTTAATTTTCTTTACTAGATATTTTATTTTCAAATAATGATGAGGGATTAGGTTAGATCTCAAATGTTAATGTCATCATGTTTTACATTTAAAAATTAAAGATTGACCCATTTCACATATTGATGCTTATATGTTTTAGTATTTGTCTAATTTTGATATATTGAAGATAATATTTATATTTTGTCTAAAAATACTCTTATAAGTAATACCATAATATGATTTTTTAGTATCAAAATATGTTGATAGATTATTTTATAGTTTTATTCAAATAAATACATTGCAATAGATGGTAATCACAAAATAGTAATACCAATTATTCATATTTTGCCTGAAAAAACCTCTTATAAGTAATACCATAATATGATTTTTTAGGATATAAAATATGTTGATAGATTAAATTTTATAATTTTATTCAAATAAGTGTATTGCAATAGATGGTAATCACTAAATAGTAATATGGATTATTTAGATTTGGATAATTGTCAAATATAATTTTTATAATACCTTATAATAGATGAGATGATCTAATTTTCCTTAGCATTTTGTTTTTAAACATTTTAACCCCTTTCAAACATTACTCCAAGGTTAGGACTCTTCATATCTTTGTGTTACCAATCACTTCCTCACTGTTGCTTTATAACGAATCATTATCCTTCATTTATATCCTTTGCAAGTCTTCTAATCATGATCAAGTTAGCCTAATTACAACAGCTAGTTAGGTAACGTGTACACAAAATAGGTCAAGCCTAAACATAAGGCACTACTCCACAATTGCATAGAACTTTATGCGGATCACCATTGAAGGTCAGCCATATCCTAAGCTTCATGAAACAATGATCCTTTTTGTTTCGCAACTCACAGATTTGATCTGCAAACCAATTAGACTCCACTAAACACTGTTGGCTCTGTTATGCAAAAAAAGTCAATCTTCTGATAGAGATAACTCTCTGGAATCAAAGCCAAATGATCTAAATTCTTGATATGTTATAACTGACTATGTCTAGATGTTAATTCCATATTTGTAGCCTCTAATATTCAATTGAAAGAAATCTCCAAGGTCACTCTCTCTGCAATCTATAACTTCACTAGCAACTGTCTCCATCATTTTGAATGCTTCTGGATGCTCCTGCATCAAACTCTCAGGATTATTTGAAAAGTGAGCCTTTTCACTTTGGTCTATATTATGTCAAGTTCAATGTGATCCCTTAGGATAGGTTCAGTGGTCTATTTTCAGATACTTGCAGCTGCCTCAAGGTTGACGGTCTATTCAAGTCCACCCGTCAAAACTGCCTCTAGTTCTTCTAGGTTCGGTGTTCTACTTGAAAGCCTTACATTTCCTCAATGATAGGCAGTCTGAGCAAGTCTTCTCTGCAAGCTACCTCAAAATCAATCTCTTCTTCAATCAATTAAGCATCAATAAATACATACTTGCATCCTCTGGAACAATCAATAACTTTCTTTTGATACAATCAACATAGTCTTGAATTTCTCGACACACATTTTGATCTTTGATTTTAGATACAATTTCTTCTGCACTCATCTGGGTTTCATAGTTTCTTATCTGCATATACTTCTCCTATACTATTCTTTGTTTCATTATCCATGTTTCCTTTACTTCGATACACAAACTTTCTTCTCCGGTAGGATATCTTGTCATTTCCTTTCTCTGATATGTTTCACACTTGTTCATACAAACTTTCTCTATACTACCTTCTCAGATGTTCAATCTACAACACAATTCTCCTTAAGATCAATGCTTCACCTTCTTCCAGTTTCTCTATTATACTCACTAATTCAAAAGGTTCTTCTTCTTCCTCCACATAAACTATCTCTGCATCATTCTCTTCTAGTTCTTCTGTCAAACTTAGTGATTCCAAAGGTTCTTCTTCTTCTGCACAAATCATCTCTGTATCAACAAGATTTTCATCCTCTACACAAACTAACTCTTTACTAATAGGCTCTTCTTCCTCTACACAAACTATCTCTAAATTAGTTACTACTTCCCCTTCATTAGCTTCTTTGGCAACAGGTTCTTGATGACATTCACTACTTGATTCTTTTCACCTCCAAACTTGAAAATAGGTTCTTCTAAATGGTCTTCTATCTAATCCACTTCCATCTCTTCTGTATCCTTCACTGTGATAAGAATTGTGACTCCTATCATTTCTCCCTCTGTAGTTTGAATTTCTACTCTTATTTTGCTCTGCAACCTGATCCAACATATGAATACTTTAGTTTATACCTCCCTCTGAACATACCAGTAACATTTCTCTATTCATGTCCATCAATCCATCCATAATCTTTCTGTATGCAACCTGTCATAGATTTTCTCATTTCCATTCTATTCCAACACATCTTTTCAAAATGATTCCTTAATCCACAAAACTTACAAGGGTAAAAATCCCAACACAACTCCTTCTCATGTCCATGTCTATTACAATGTGAATAATACATACCTCTTCTTCCCAGATTTGATTTGTTTGAATTTGCCATAACATCCTTACCTCTGTCATATCCAAGGCCTTCACTTCTTGATGTCATTATTGGTTCAATAGGTTTTGTAATTCCTTGTTGATGCTTTCCCAATCCTTGTCCTTCATATCCCATTCATTGCATGATTTTGAAACCAATACCATCACCAACAACTCTAGGTTCTGCCACATTGTTATCTTTAATCTCACCTTCTAAAGGAACTTCTGCATCATCACACAAATCATTAGTATCACAAGAAACATCACAAAATTCATGCTTAGATTTTAGATTTTCATTCTTTTCTCTACATGCTACAAGTGACTGTTCTAACTGATCTTTCTGCTTTATTAATTCTGATATTTCACTTGTCTATAAACTATTCTCCTTCCTCAATTCTTCCAAAGTGTCTTTTAGATCTCTACTCCTCTGTTCAACCTTATAAAACAACTTAAATCCTTCTTCTAGTTCTGTAAATTTCTTTTCAACATCCTTAAACAATTTAAGCTCTATTTCTAGGGCTTCATTTCTACTCTTTACATCTTCTAGTTCTCCTTCAAGGGCATCAAACTCGTCTACTCCTAGATCTTTCATCTTCTCCAACAATTTTGCATTATACTTCTAGATTTTGCATAGTTCATCTTTCAAAATATCCTTTTTGCACATTAGGGTTTCATTTTCTTTCTTCATCCTCTTTCCAATCTTCTCCATCTGAAACAAACTAGATAAACAATTGAATTTGAAAAGCTTACCAAATATTCCTTGCCTTGATCTCCTTCAGCAATGATACTTGCTACTTCTAGGGTTTCGTACAACACTTTATCAGATTCGCCACCTTTTAATAGATTTGCAACCAACCCAACAGATTCGAAACTAGCTCTAATACCACTTGATGCAATCAAGGTAGGAGGGTCTAGTGAGGGACTGTTCAACCTTGCAGCCTTATCCAAACAATACCATGATCATAATAGATATGCAATGGAAGCTAGCAGCTAAACAACAGAAAGATAAAAGATATTCAGGAACACATAACACAAGATGTATCCTAGGAAAACCCTAACAGGGAAAAAGCCATCCTTTAGAGCTCATTCTTTTGATATTATACTTCAAATCGAATTACACATGCCTCAAGGGCTTTAACAATGGTAGACCATAGCCCAGGTATTACAAAAGATTCATACAACAATATTATTTCATAATTTCTTTCTTCTACAACTCAATTCTCTGCTCTTCAACTCATTCTTCTTCCTGCTCTACCTTCTATGCTATTCTGCTACTCTTCTAGATAAAAACAACTTTAGCTCTCGCTTCATATCTTCATGCTATTAATCACTTCCTCCCTGTTACTTTGTAACAAATCATTATCCTTCATTTATATCCTCCGCAAGTCATCTAATCATGATCAAGTTGGCCTAATTGCAATGGCTAGTTAGGTAACGTGTACACAAAATAGGGCAGGCCTAAACATAAGGCACTGCTCCACAATTGCATAGAACTTTGTGCATATCACCATTGAAGGTTGGCTAGGTCCTAAACTTCATCGAACAATGATCCTTTTTGCTCCATAAGTCAGAGATTTGATCCACAAGCTGATTAAACTCCACTAAATACTGTCGGATTTGTTCTACAAAAATAGTCAATCTTCTAGTAGTGATAACTCTCCGGAATCAAAGCTAAATGATCTAAATTCTTGATATGTTATAACTGACTATGTCTATATGTTAATTCCAGATCCATAACCTCTAATATTCAAATGTCAAAATTCTCCAAAGTCGCTCTTTGTAATATGCAACTTCACTATCAACTATCTCCATTGTTCTGAATGCTTCCGGATGTTCCTACATCAATATGCATAGTCATGGACGAGTATTACCAAATCATTGAGAAATATTTACACATGTGCATAGAATAATAACCAAGTTGACTCAAAACATTTATAGAACAATACATGTGATAGGAAGAACCTTAAAAAAATGCTTTTAAATTATCAACATGATAAGTTGTTTGTTTTTCCAAAGAAAGGCATAAAAACTCTAAATAATTGACTAAATGTGACAATAACTTATGACATCGTTATGCATTTGGGATAATGTTTTTTATTTATCAATAAGTACTAAGGTATCCTTGACTTGGAATGTAGTACGAAGTAGGAAGCTCTCCCTAATAAGAGTATCATGTCTATATACAAATCTTACAAGTATCAAACATATTTAGCAAAGAGGTTATGTGATCAATGAAGAAAACTTGTGTTAAATATGTTTTATTTTTCAACTTGAATATTAGTAATATGTGATAGTATGATAAAAATTTTGATGACTTAAACTTGAAGTGGCAATCAAGTTCAAATTAAATATCACATATATATATTTATGGTCAAAAAGTGTATTGACTACATACTCTAGTCTAAAAAGGTAATAGCATACCTACTTATATGTAGTGTATTTTACCCATGGACATGTTTAATAAATTTAAAAAATCATGCAGGCTTATTCTTGATGAACAACAATATGTAATACATTGTTATCATTTGACTACTACAAACATGCATGATGTTTAATTCCAACCAATGGCAATAATGAAGAGATATAAAACTAGTAAATGTTGTAGATTTTAGGATAAATCCTAATTATCACTTAATTCCATACATTCCTAGATGGAACTAGAAAATTCTTTTGTGGTTCATATCTCAAAGAGAACATTGACCTAAAAGAAGCTTTGATGTAATTTAATAGAGTAAAACATGAGTCCCACCTGAGTCTATCCCAACTTTCAATCTTATACTTAACAAGATTCTCAATAGGCTTACAACTACTATATGTGTTAACCAATTTAGCTATCATGGATCCATGCTTGTGAACTCTAGATTCCTTAACAACAATGTTTGTAAGATGAGAACCAAGAGTGTATATTCTTTCATATGCTTTAAAATAGGGTATCGTAGTATCTATTGCTCTAAATCTTGTCAATAACTTTCAACTAATGTATTACCCACTTGTATCATATGCGCCTAATGAAATGAATTGTGTTGAAAAAGTTAACTAAGAGGCTTACTTATATAGTTACAATGTGTAACTTTTGATATATACCTAACATGATTTCCCTTAAGGTGAATGTATATAAATCTAGATTCTTGATATCATGTCAAATATTGAGCCTTATATATTTTATTGAAATTCCAATGGTGATATCAAGGATGAGATTATACCCCTTTGCATCTAATTTATATTATTGAATGATTAGATATAGAAGGAGATGACCATATTGAATATTTTATTGTCTTGCACAACTTAACTAGGAGGTTTATTTACTTGAGCAATGTGTAACTTTTGATATATTGATATATACCTAACATAATTTCCCATAAGGTGAATGTAAATAA
Source organism: Cunninghamia lanceolata (assembly GCA_027924645.1). Lineage (NCBI taxonomy): Eukaryota > Viridiplantae > Streptophyta > Pinopsida > Cupressales > Cupressaceae > Cunninghamia > Cunninghamia lanceolata. The sequence continues at coordinate 28,060,270 of BSBN01000809.1, read as the reverse complement.
ATATATTCTTGATATCATTCCAAATATTGTGCCTTATATGTTTTATTCAAATCTAATGATGATATCAAGGATGGGATTGTGTGCCTTTGCCTCTAATTAATAAATTATTGAATTCCATAATAAATCACTATAGACCATTGCTAAGTCCAAAATAGATGTTCCAAATAAATGTTTAGAGTTCCAATTTAGGGTTTGATATAAATGTTTTAGGGTTCCAAAATAAATGTTTAGGGTTCCAAAATAAATGTTTAGGGTTCCAAATAAACATTTAGGGTTTCAAATAAGTTGATTTTAGGGTTCTAAAATAAACATTTAGGATTTTCATTTTCACGTTTTAGGGTTCCAAATTATATTTTTTGGGTTTTAGTTTTGACATCTTAGGGTTTTAAAATAATGTAATTTAGGGTTTGAAAAATTAAAAAATAGGGTTTTAGATTTTCATATTAGGGTTTGGCAATCAAGTGTTTTGCTTTCAAAATGATAGTTCAGGGTTTTAAATTCACATACATGTACAAGGGTTTCAAAATTTTGCCAAAAAACTCTAAATTTTTCGATTACAATTTTACAAAAAATATTGGATTTCATATAATTGCAAAAAAATAAAATTTCTAGATACAATTTTGGAAAAAAACCAAGAATTATTGTATTGCAATTTTGTAAAAATATAAAAATATGCAGGGTTAAATTCTTGACATACCTAGTAATACACTGGCATGGACAATCCAATTTGTTGACAAGTGGTGAGCTAGGGTTGTGGCGTGTGCAAAGGTGGAAAACTAGGATCATCGCATGGGTTGTTGTTGTCGAAGGATGTCTGTTTTCTTTTTGCATGTTCGTAGGTGTCATGCGAGAGTATCGTGAAGTGAAAATGATTTCAAAACACCTTATTTCACATTATATTACCTTAAAAAAAATATCTTCGTTATTATCTTTATTGTTTCTTAATTAATAAAATATTATCTTCATTCGAAGAAACTCTTCGAATGAAGATGTTCCTTTGTTCGAAGGAAATTTTGTCAAAATCTTTGAATAAAGGTATCTTCGTTCGAAGAAAAATCTTCGAACGGAGTTAGTCTAAAATGTTTTTTCCATCCACCATCAAAAAGTTGATGTCCCAAGTTTGGGACCGGGTATTGTGGGATGACCTTGTGGCTAGGGAAAAATTAGGTTTACATGTAGAAACAACAAACTATCAAACCCTAACTGCAATGAAGCACAAATCTAGCCTAGAAATCAAGAAATCAAATAGAAAATAAATGACAAATCTAAGCTAACATTTGATTAACCTTCATTGTCCTCTTCTATCTTGCAGCATTTATTCTTAGATTTGTAGGTTTATGCAAAATCTTGAGAAGCTCATGGTTATGGATAGTAAGATGTTGGAGGGTTTATAGTTGATTTGAGATGAAAATGAGCATAAGAGAGCATAAGTGAGAAAATGAAAGTGTAAGAGGTGAAAATGAAGCTGAAAGAGGTGTTTTATAAAACACCTGATTTGAATGGAGGGCTAGGATTCATTGTTGACTTGGAGCCAAAATGAAGCGCTAGGATGAGTTAGAATTTTCCTCCACAAGAGGACAAAATAAAATTTTAAATTGAGGTAAATGGTGAGGTGGGAAATGAAATCTATATTAAATAAATTTGCCCAATTTATTTAATTTATTGGAATTATACATGCGAAAGGGGATTTAGATGTGGGTATTTAAACAAAATATTTTATTTGTTTAAATTAGTGAAAGAGGACATTAGGATATGAATGATTAAATAATTAATTAATTCACATTAATTACTTAATCATAGAGGGAAATTAGGGAAAATTGGTAGAATGTGGATGAAATTAGGATTTTGTGACATGAGGACACTTTTAGGTGTCTACAGAGAGCTAAACCTTAAGAGGGAAAGCCCCCAAGGGGACATTTTCTAATGTAACAAGTGAAGACTACCTAGTTGCCATTGTGTTGGTTCCTCCAATTGATTATCTAAATCCTCTAAAGATTTAGCCAATTTCTTATGTTCAAGGACTCAACCTCAGTGGCCAATGAACAGGATTCAACAAAGAGTTGAAATCCTTTGCACTTTTAGTTATGCAAGACCACGGCGGGTGTACCTATACAACATCCAATGATATTCTCAATGTATACAAGATGTTATTAAACAGATGGTTCTCAATGAAAATATATCAAGGAAATGAATGATTCCTATCAAATTGGCTTAACCCTTTGGTAAATCAATTTATACCAGTATTGAGAACAAGTTCTAATCTATTCTACTATTAAAACAATAAAGGAAATGGAAATGATCTTGACTATAGAGATGGTTCTAAATGACAATATAAAACAGGGATGGAGTAGTGCCTAATCCTAGAGCCACATAGTCAAATTATAGAGAACAAATGTATCCTTCAATCAACCTTAATTACTTCAATGGACTAATGATATTAGTGCCTTACACTAACATCTCCTAGACATGGAATTGTACAATTGTTCTTTAAACCACAATATAGTATGAAATCAACTGTGTATTACCCAAGAATTTATTTTTTTCCTTGAAAGACAACAATAAATAACACACATATCACAGAGGAACTACAAAGATGAATTCAAAATGCCCTACCACTAGAACACAACACACTACCACCCAACATTGAAATCCAGAACCCTTAACAAATGGTGTTGAATTCCCTTTTATAGGACAAGGGCACAACAAGCTTTGGGCCATGTACAATTCTTATGAGAAAAGGAATATGCCAAAAGGCATCATTGAAGCACTATAAGACAAAACATATTTTCCTTCCCAAAGAATATTGTTGACGCTGGTACAAAGTTTGAGGAAGATGTTTTTTCCTTTTAGAATCTAACTTCACTCACATTTAGAAGTTGCAACCACATGCTTGGATAGATATATTACCTCAAAATGATGGAACAAACACCAGTACAACTTGTTAGCTGAATGAAATGCAAATTACATGCATTTTATTTCATCTTTATTTCAACTAATGACCCGTTATGATGAAGACTTTGAAGAAGTTGGCCTACTAGCTAACAAAATTTGAGAGAATATGTCTCTTTTACTATTGAGGTGGAAAATTCTGATGCACACTTGCCAAATGATTTGCATACTGTTGATTTAAAGGAAGGGTAATTAAAGATGTGATTGTTGCCATTTCAAATTCAACCCTTGAGAGTTCATCCAGAGCTGGTCTCAAATTGTCAATGACTCTATCCTCATCCTCATTGATTTCAAGAATAATTGGAGTGGTGAGCTGTGAGCACTCCTTCCACTCTTCCAAGCTCTTCAATGACCTATCCTACTTCCAAAATTGTGGCAACTATGGCCCATGCCGTATCTAGAAATAGGTCAATTCTCTGGCAATGTCATCAAAAAGCTTTTGATGCTTCCTCAATACTTTCCTAATAGCTTTGAATGTGCCTAATAGTTTTGTTAAATGCTTAATCAAACACTTATGACATATCCATAGTTTTAATAGAATATTGAAAATTGACCTTGGGTGTCATATGCCTCTCCCATGTCTCCATTTGATTCTTAATCTCTTATGTTCTACAAGCATGCTTCTCAATGAAAGGAAGCAAGGTATGAGGAAAATGCTTCCTACACTAATCTAATGAGGAAATATTTATGCAAATTTTTCATTTACAATTACAAATTAAGATGCACATTAACAAAAAGATAATAACAACTTCCAAATGCAAACACAAAACTCACAAATCAAGGTATACGTGGAGAAAACTATTTCAGGTAAAAAACCCCACAGTCCAAAGCCTCCCAGTATATTATTCAGGAATCACGAAGATTACAATATACTTGTAGAGCAAGCTTTTATAGGAGTGTATCCAACCAGAGATCTAGGAAGCAATTCGATATCTATAAGATTCTTACATTCAACTTCCATCTCAGGTTCCTGATATAGAGGAGATACAATACAATACACTGCCAACGATAATTACAAAACCATGAGCCAAAACTATCAAAAAGTGGCACCCAAATTATCCGCAATCAAAGATGCCTTGTGATGTACCAAACTACACACCAACAGATGTAACTCTCTCCAATACAACACTTTTATGTGTCCAACACATTTTTACATTTCCCAAAACAGAAGGTCCAACTTCTAGAGGCCATAACTTTTGATCTGAATGTCTGATTGGCAAATTGTTTGATGAGTTGGAAAGCTCGTGAAGAGATCTATCACCCTATAACTGGCTTTGCCAGTTATCACCATTTTTTAGGACATTTAGAGAAGTTTTGATTTTGGTAATTGAGTTTAAAGACTTTTTCTAATAGTTTCAAAAAATAGAAACTTTAATATCTCGTAATCCTGATATGATCTTGAGATGTTCACTTAGTTGTTCCACACCTTCTGGGAAAAATTTTAGGTCAATCCAAACTCAATCGAAGGACTTACAAAAAATAGTAAGTATCACTATTTTTAGCTTGTTTGGAAACTTTTGAAAACTTTGAAGGTTCCAAACCATTCTCCAAGGTAAAGGGTATTCAAAAAGACCAAAACTGGGAGGAATAGTAATATTTCAAAATTCCAAGGTTGAGACACTTTTCTTAATATTCTCCCACGTGTTGAATACATTGCAAGAGAAAAGGTAGTATCAACACCATGATTTAATTGCTAGGGGTTGTGAGGCCCATAGACTCTGAACACCATCTGAACTTCTCTATGCTCACAGGTTTTGTCAAGGAATCTACAACATTCATCAAAGTTTCAACTTTTTCCAAGTTTGCCTTCCCATCCTCTACCATGTCACGAATAAAATGGTACTAGACATCAATATGCTTAGTCTTTGCATGGAAAGTAGAATTCTTTGCCAAACATATGGCACTCTGAGTGTCACTACAAATAGTAATCTTCCCTACATCAAACCCAACATTAGAACACAATCTCTTACACCAAATGGCTTCTTTACAAGCATGAGTTGATGCCATGTATGCAGCTTCAACAGTGGACAAAGTGACCATAGGTTGCCGCTTACTCATCCAACTAATAGCACCACCAAACATAGTGAACACATAAGCACTGGTGGATCTCCTGCTGTCAATATCACATGCCCAATCTGAATCCACAAATCCACGAATACAAAGTGAATGTCAAGGTCCTATAGGATAACCATGATAACATAAGGAATACTCAAAAGCACCTGGCAAATATCTGAACACTCTCTTCACTGCATCCAAATGTACCTATCCAGGATTAGCCATAAATTGACTAAGGACTCCTACTTCTTGGGCAATGTCTGGTCTTGTGTAGACCATCACATACATCAAACTACCAACTGCACTAGCATAAGGAACTCTACTCATATCCTTTGTCTTAGAAGGAGACTTTAGACAATCTTCAATAGATAACTTTGTCCCCATTATAACAGGAATAGTCAAAGGTTTGCAATCCATCATGCTGAAACTCTCCAACACAGTGTTAACATACTTATTTTGGCCTAACCAAAGTTTTTTGTTTTCTTTGTCTCTTTTGATTTCTATTCCTAGAATGTATTGAGTTGCCCCTAGAGTTTTTATCTCAATCTTTACTAACAACTGAGACTTAAAATTAGAAATCAAACTTTTACCATTCCCCATGAGTAACATATCATCAACATATAATGCAATAATGAGAATGCGATCATTGTCAAACTTGTAGTAAACACTAATCTGATTTTGATCTCTGAAATCCAATACTCAACACAAAGGCATCAAATTTCTGGTACCACATCCTAGGAGTCTGTTTCAAACCATACAAAGACTTTTTCAACTTGTAAACTAGATTTTGTTTGCCTTTCACCATGTAGTAATCTAACTATGACATATAGATTTCCTCCTCCAAGTCACCATGAAGGAATGTTGTCTTCACATCCATCTATTCCACTTCTAGATCATACACTGCTGTAAGAGATAACAAGATCCTAATAGATGTCAGCTTTGTAATAGGAGAGAAAATCTTACCATAGTCAATTCCCTCCACATTAGAATACCCCTTCTCAACCAATCTAGCCTTATATTTCTCAACACTACCATCTACATTGAATTTCTTTTTGAACACCCATTTACATCCAATAGGTTTGTCCTTCATGCAAAGGCACCAAGTCCCAAGTATTATTCTTTTCCAAAGAAGCTGTCTCCTCTTCCATGGCCTCCTTCCAAGAACCCGCATCTTTCATACCCATAGCCTCTTTCACAGTTCTAGGCTCATCAGTGTTAGAAATCAAAGCAAAAATACAACTGGAATCATGCAATGAGTAACCAAACCTATTAGGTTGCTACCTTATCCACGTGGACCTCCTCAAAGGTTGAGGTTGAGGTTCTTCATCTTCTTCTGAACTTTCAGAGCTACTAGAGCTCTCCTCATTATTAGGTCCAATAGATGTTTTTGGTTCAACTTTCTCATGGGTGGAAGGAAGCTAAACCACATCATCTTTCTTCTCTTCTTTCTCTAGCTGCAAGATAATAGAAGAAGAATTGAGCTCTCTGAATATCCCAGCTATATAGAATTCTCTCAGCTACTGGATCCCAAAGCTTGTACCCTTTTCACACTAATGCCATAACCGATGAAGATACGCTTTACAGCCTTGTTCTCCAACTTAGACCTCTTCTCCATAGGCACAGGTGCATATGCCTCACAACCAAATACTCAAATGTGTCTTAATGAAGGCTTTTTACCAGACCATACCTCCATAGGTGTCTTATCAATGAGCACTGATGTAGAAGACCTATTAACTAGGTAACAAGTGGTAGCAATAGCTTTAGCCTAGAACTTTTGTTCAAGACCAGCTCCATTTAGCATACTCCTTGCCCTCTCCATCAACATTCTATTCATCCTCTCTGTAACACCATTCTGTTGAGGGGTATACGGAGTTGTCTTGTGCCTCTCAATCCCCTATTCTTTACAGAACTTGTACAAATATACTGAACAAAACTCACCACTATTGTTAGTCTTCAAACACTTAATCTTTCTATCCTTCTAATTCTCTACATGAGCTTTGAACTCTTTGAATCTATTAAAAACTTCATATTTACTTCTAAGGAAATACACCTATGTCATTCTACTGTCATCATCAATGAATGAAACAAAGTAAACAGATTTTCAAATTGAAGGAACATTAATAGGACCAAACACATTAAAATGAATCAAGTCCAACACCTCAGAAGATTTGTGAGAACTAGAATAAAACTAAACACGGTTTTGTTTCCCATAAATGCAATGTTCATAGAAATCGAACTTAAGGTTACAATCATTCATAACCTCAACAAGTTTTTTTATTCTTTAGGGTCCTCAAACCCTTTTCACCAATGTGACCAAGCCTGTAGTGCCATAACATTGTCTTCTTAGCTAGAAGTTTCATCTCCATAGAATGAACACCCTTAGGTACCCAGAAAGCACGACCATCAGAAGTAGATGCAATAGTCTTTTTTGCTACTAGTTTCAATGGTGAGGATGAAGACTCTGAAGCTCTCTTCTTCAAAACAAAGGCACTATTACACTAAACTGCACATGCATCAAAATGAAATAGAGTGCCAATTCAAACACCTTTATCCAACACCATAGATCCTCTAGTCATCTTGCATCCTCCATTCAAGAAAACAACCTGCACACCCACATCATTCAATTTACTTACAAAAAGGAGGTTCCATGTCAAACTAGGGATATGAAGAACACCACTAATTCCCTTTAATCATCCATTAGGGAATTGAATCAAGACTCTTCCACGGCCAACAATATCCAGGTGAGAATTATCAATCAAGTACACCTTTCCACCATCGTATTCTTCATACTTCGAAAACCAACCCTGATGCAAGGTCATGTGAAAAGATGTACCAAAGTCAATAAGCCACACATCCTCAGATGCATGCATTGCCAAGGTAACAACAAATGCTTTTCCTTCATCTTGAGAGGACTTGTTAGAATTTGAATCATAATTCTTCTTCTTTTTCTTTTTTTCCTCCTTGCACTCCTTGCAGAAGTGACCAGGTTTGCCACAGTTTCAACACAGGGCCTTTGACTTTTCAGGAGACTTAGATCTCCCATAGGATTTGGATCTTCCTTTTTCTTCCTTCTTCTTATCCTTTTTCTTTCTCTTCTCTTTAGATCTACCATGAACCACAAGAGCCTCCTTAGCTAATTCAAAAGACTTTCTCCACATCTCTTCAGACAACAGTGAAGAAACCACTTCATCCATCTTGAAGGTGGTAGTGGTACTCCCAATGGCCATAACAAGGTGGTCCCATGAATCTAGTAAGGAACATAGTAATGTCATACATTGATCCTCCTCCTCCATATTCACACCAATAGAAGTCAACTGGGCAACAAGCATATTGAATATATTCAAATGATCAGTGATAGATCCTCTATCTTCCATCCTCAGAGAGTACAATCTCTGATATAGAAATAACTTGTTCACTAGGGATTTAGCCTGATAAACATCTCCAAGCATCTTCTAAAGTTCCTTTGCAGTCTTCTCTTCATGGATATTTAGGAGCACTGAATCAGCCAAACATAGTCTTATCAAACCCTTAGCTTTTTGATCTCTGAGATCCCAGTCTTCTTCAAACATTGCCGTTGGTTTTGTACCAGATACAACTATCCATAAATCCCAATCTGCAAGCATGTCCTCCATTTTGAGTTTCTCAACTCAAAATTATTGACATTAAACTTCTCTATCTCAAACCTCCCAGATGTACTCGCCATCTCTTACCTGCAACAAAGATTTCAAAATCCTCTACACAAACTCCCACTCAAACAAAGATCAGCGCAAAAAACCCTCTACCCAACAACTAGAACCAAAGGTGATCAAGCTCTAATACCAACTGAAAGGATGCAAGGTATGTGGAAAACGCTTCCTACACTAATCTAATGAGGAAAGATTTATGCAAATTTTTGGTTTACAATTATAGATTAAGATGCACATTAACATAAAGATAATAACAACTTCCAAATGCAAAAACAAAACTCACAACACAAGATATTTTCCAAAAATTTTCTATGATTTTTTCCTTATTCTCAAGAGTTATCTCCTTCACTTGCTTAAGTATTTCTTGCCCCTTTATTCTTAGGACAAAATCTTTGAACTCCTTAGAATGAATACAAGAATTATCATCCATGAATTTGCTTCTTTTTATTTTCTAACATCATCAGACATTTCATTTGCAGCCTCAAAATTGATAATCATCCTCTCTTGAGGAGGCTCTCCTAATTCAATCACAAGATGTTGCATTATCTCCATCACATCTGGTGAGCCTTGAGTCTCATCCTCATCCACTAAAAAACTTGGAGTACCTAGGGGAAGGTTGTGGAGAGACCTCATGCAGTGGATTGACAGCTCTAGGAATTTCAAAGCTTGATGGTCGTCTTGATGAAGAAGGAACTAATGTTGGAAGGGAATGTATTTTCTTTGGCACCACAGGTAGGTTAGAGAACAATTAATCTACATTTTGTAGCATAAACCTGACTCTTTCAACAAGTTCTTCAATTTCAAGTAGAGATCCTTTATAGGAATGATTAGATTCATGTCTTATTTTCTCTACTTTCTGGATCATGTCCCATTATTCCATTCTTCTCTCACCTTACTTTTTAGTAGCACAGTTCCTCATTACATCCTCTAGAGGGTAAAATTCATGCTCATAGGATACAAAATCATTATCTATCCTATATTTATTGATAAATCCCTCTGGATCGCACCTCCTTGATGCACTCTTTGGAAGCTTGTAATGCTCCAACTTTGTGGCCAGCAACACCAATCCTTCTTTTGATGTGACCTAAAAGTTAGAAAAGGAAATGGTTCCTAGAAGAAAGGAGGCTTTCTTGTAGTTCTTAAATTGAGTCTTATCAGACTCATTCATTTGCACATGATCTCTAAGAATGCCACTCTATGATGAACTGATCTTGGCAAAAGATGAGGAAAACATTCAAATCCATACACTCTGATAATGGTAACATTTGAAAAGATGTACTAATTACCCCAATTATTCAACCAATGCCCAAATTAGGGCACATGTCCTTTGGCCTCAAGAACTTATGAATTCTCTCTAATAATATCCATTCTAATGAGTAACCAAGTGCTTTAAAGACCTCCTTGACAAAGAATTCTTTGAACAAAAGATAATTTGATTGGGGGCAATGACTATCCCAAATATAAGTCCATTCATGGACTAGTAATACTCTACCTTGGCTGTTCACTCTCCTAATTCTCAATGGAGGCTTCCACACTACAATTCCTTTGTATAACAAGATATGACACTAGAAAGAATATCACTTGAAGTGGACTCTAGAATTGTCCCTTTTCACATCAGCAAGGGCCTTGTTGATCTTCTCCTCCAAAAATGCTTCATAGTCAAATGACCTATTATCATCACAGCTTTGAATGTCAGTAGTCAAAACCATAGCATTGATGGGCATGAAGACTCTAGTATCTATTCCTAGGACATGGCACACAGCAAAGTATGTCATCTTGAAGGACTCTTCAAACAAGTCATAACTGCAGGGTTCCTTGCTATTACTTGAGAATCTCTACAATTTGTCATTGATCTTAGGCATGTGAGCAGGGAGCCATTTTACACTATAATCACTCTTTAGTCTTTGATATTCCCTAAGTAGGGATCCCATATCTAGTGGAATTTGAAGGTTGGTGTCTAACATGAATACCACATAGATATATGTCATGTCTAGTTTAACTAGTTCCTCTCCATTATCTATGTAGATGATTTTCTTTTCTAGGACATAGCTCTTAGCTAGTGCTTGTACTAGATCTACATTGATGAAGACATTTGGGACCACCAACCTAGCTAACCCTAGCCTCCAATGGTTTCTCACTGGAATTTTCCTAAGGCACTTCCTAAAATGGTACTTGAACAACACATACCCATGGATTAGGAGAACAACATCCTTGCAGGCTTCAAGAACATTGGTGATCCTATTTTTTTGTATGCACATGCCCTATTGGTGACGGGGTATTTTAAACGATCTAGGAAATTGGGAAAGAATATCATCATTAAACTCTCTATCGCTCTTCCTTCTTGTCCTTTTCATGGATTTTTGTGATGAACTAGTTATTCTGACTAAACTAGGGTTTTAAGTTTCTTGTTTCTAGGCTTTCTCAAGATAGCCCTATGACTATGTTCTTACTTGAATATTTCTAATGAAAAATTTTAAACAGACAAGGGCACTAAAAGCTAATAATTTTCAAATAGATGCTCAATTCACAAGAAAAGAACCCTTACATAGTTGAAAAGATGAAGGGTACTTACAGGTTTCAATGGTGGCTTGTGACTTCTTGTTGGCTGAGTAACACCTTGTTTGATGCAAGAAATTAAACTTTTTTGGCTTGGATGTAGTTGCAAAGCTCATAAGTTGAATTTGTATTCTCAATTGTGTGAAATGACCATAAAAATTAGCTTTAAACCACTTAGGGTGCCATTAATGTCAATTGTGTAGGGGCGCTAAGCAGAAAATAGCCATTCTTAAATTTTAAAACTACGTTGTAAATCTTACTTAATCAATGATTCTCACTGGAGTTTGAATTTACTCCAGAAAAGATCAAAAAACCCTTTTATGACTTGGAGTCCTTTTGTCACGGTGGCATCTTCACCGCTTCACTTGGAGTTATTTGAACCCTCAACAAAGTTGTTAGTTCCTGCAAAACACACTGCTATTGTGACACTGTGGACATATTAGTCCACATCACCTTTGTTGTGATCTTGCTAAAGTCTTTGATCAGCATCATTGAAGGAAGGAATCCTTGTGAAGCATCATTGATTCATTAGAACCTCCATGCTCACTTCGTTGTCCTGCAGAGCCTATTTAGGAGCTCCAGTGGAGAACTGGACTTCCATAAAATAACTTTTACCATGGAATAGATATGACACATTAGCTAACAAAGACACATTGTAGCCTCACAAAGACCCAAAATGAGGCTTCGTGAAGAAAGAGACTCCAACGAAAAGGAAGAGCTAGTGATGTGGACTATTGACAAAGCATAACTTAAAAGATATTTGGTGCACATGTGACATAGTTGTTTTTAAACGGCCTTGTTGTCAACAACCTAGTGAAGGGGCCGATGAATTAGATGATAAAACATCCTTAAGTTATAACTTAAGTCACCGGGAACTGCTAACAACCAGTCAATGAAGGATTATAATGTAGAATAAATAAAAACTAGTGTATTAAGGTGTAAGGATTTTAGGGGTTTTTCAAGGGTTTTATAAGCTTAACACAAATGAAACCTTGGGCATAAAAGGCACAAAAATGCAGGTTCTAGTACATTGTTGGAGATGTTTCTCTACACAAACTATTGATGTTTAGAAGCTTCAAAGATTGATTGATACTAGGTAACTGAAAATGTGTAAAGAAGTGTGGAAGTGTTTTGGACATGAATCAATGAAGTGGTATTGGCATGACTCAATGGAAGTATTCTGGACATGACTCAAAGGAAGAGCCCTTGACATGACTCTATACATCCCCTGATTTAGTATCAGGTGATCCCCCCAATTTGGCACTTTATAAGTTAGTGCGTTTTACAATACAACAAGGTCCAATAGATGGGAAATGTGAAAATATTAACTTTTTAAAAAATCATTACTCAAATTTGAGTTACCAATCAGAGGTTATGCCATAAAAAAGTTTCTCATAAAAATTATCTGTTTAATACATTTGCACTAAAAATTGGAAAAATGCACTATGGTGAGAGTGAACCTAGCCTTCCGGCCACTCATTGGAATTGGCACAGAGTGAACAATACATTGGTTTGATTATGAGGGAGTATTGGCCTCGTGCCAAACCAGACTTCACCTACATCTTCATCAAGCAAAAACATACAAGGGTTTATTAAAAAACCATTAATTCTGCAAATCAATTTGCCCCAAATTATAAATTACCAACTATTCTAACACTAGCATAATTTAAAATGTTTTTGGAAAAAAATTACCTATTTTGTTAAAATTTTGAAAAGTATATTTTTAAATGCTTTAAAAATAAAATTAGCGTAGAGTTTTTGAGGTGTTGAAAGCCCAAATTTTAGGGCAAAAGGGTAAAAAAATACCAAAATAAGTAGGGGCAGCCAAGCACAAGGTTTTGGTAGCACTACACTCCAGGGATCTGCCTTTCACAAGCAAGAGATCAGCGCCCAAACCTTTGTGCACCCTCAACAAAGTATTTGCAACTTCTAGATGAGTATTCACAGCCTCAACAAAGCAATGTAAACCCCAAAATAGGGCAAGGACAAAAAAGGATGTAGAGAAATGGTAGCCAGGTAAGGTTCAGGGGTGACCAAGATTGCAGGGTATCTCTCCATGCCCCTCTACCTCCCTTTCAACGACTCTTTCTACCAAACAGGGTATGTGCCTCTTTCTTCCAAGCATCGTATGCAAAGCCATAGAGTAGGGTATGTGAAGCCACGATCTATGAATTGGAGTAGGCTCCATAACTTGGAGAAGCTAAACACTGGTGCTTGGAGTGAAGCGAGGTGAGCCACATAGTCCTGGCCTAGGCAGAACATGCCAGCAAACCAAGGACTAGGCCAAGGGCCCACAAGAGCGTGGAGTGAGTCGAAGGGTAGAGATTTTCTATGCCTCCAAATAGGGATTTTCATTCTAAATACCAAAACAAGGGGGCACCCACAACCATCCAAGCACGATTTTTTTTGTTTTAACCTATCTCAGTCACCGTACTGCCAAAACAAGGCTGCAGATCTAATTTCCCTATCCTCATTCCTTAATTTGGTCACCTTCTACTGCTGCACAAAATCATTCTATAGTTCAACCTTGAGCCATAAATAATATGCCTCTGCCTCCAAACAAACCAGCAGATGAGCTTAGACAAGCTCTGATACCATATTTGGGGGGTCTCATAGACCTGCTATCATTTTCTCTTCTATGGGGGAGCATTTATTATACTTAGTGAAAGAAGTGTACTTCTTCACTTGAATAACTTTTATACATCTTTTCTCTCTTTTGGAGGGTAGATTTTTCCCATAGGCATTCTACCTTTCTCCACTTCATGAGAGATTAAATTGTAGATTGGTACCTAATCAAGACTAGTTATTGGGACCCATTTTTATTTTGTGCCCACCTAAGCTATGCTTAAGAGGGGTGTTAGTGTAAATATTACCTTGCTTGCATTTCATGCACGTGGGTAAAATATACATGTTGTAAGCCTACTTAGGTGTCTTCAATAGGTGTCCTAGGTTGATTGAGTTAACCTACCACCACTAATGGAGTGTTGGAGTTGACTCAACCTCTTCACCTATATGTACATGCTTTGTTGATAATTTATTTACTCTGATTTTGATATTAGCACTCTCTTAGTCAATCCTTTGTTATAATAGAAATTAATATCAAAATTTAGTTATAAAATATTATTTGAAGGCACAATGTCCTCATCAATGAAAACAATGAAAATGAGGATAGCCTCCTCACTCCAAACCCTTCTCTTCCCATGTCTAGATGGTGACACAACCTGCTTACCTTTATCACAACCTCTGTTAACCATAACTCCACCCAAATATATGCAACACCAAGACAAATGACATGCATCAAATAGCAAGCCTATAATGCACTAAGACAAATGATATGCATCAAATAGAATAGGCCTGTAATCTGCCAAATATCCATCCTTCGCAATATGATCCATACACTCCATTGACTATACACACACTTAAGTTTTTATCATTCCCACTTCGCACTCACTCTTTATCAAGGGCTCCCTCCACCCTTTCATATACAACAAATATAACTTATTTAACAACAAAGTATTTAAAAATAGGCCCTCAAGAAGGATGTCTCTGGATCTAGAATAATAATAAATAGTTTTAATATTTAAAAAATCAAATATATGTTTGCCTAAATAATATTAAATAGTTATTATATTTAAGAAATTAAATATATGTCAGCCATTTTTTTATATTTTATGAAATTAAACATATGTTCGCCTAAAATTATAATAAGTAGTTTTTTTAAAAAATTAAATATATGTGGGTTATTTTTAATAATGTCTCTTTTTTAAATTTATAGGATTATATAAAGCTTAGTGTATATATATGTCCGTCATTTTATGTATATCATCACAGTCATCCCTTAATGTAGTTGTATAAGGCCTCTCCACATAATAAAAAAATTGTAACCCTAATATATACTTAAAAGGACAATGCATATTGATCGCTTTGAAGAGATGTAGAGAAAAAGCTACGCATCTATTTCTATAAGGATGATTAGCCTAGATCTAATAGGGATTGAAATTAAATGTTTTTTCTGAAGAGTTGCAGTGAAACATTACTACTTTGAAAGGTACGAAATCTTCAAACCTAAAAAAAATTCTATTCAGTATGGTTTTAATTAGGCGATTGGATTCTCTTATGCCTAGTATTTCACTATATTTAATTTTAGATCTCTCTTTGAACTATCTGATTTGCATAATTGCATCAATTTTCTTGGATCTCAACTTATTGATTTCATCATGCTGGCTTCACTTGATCCTTTGCTTGTTATGTCAAATGTTAAACTCCATTTTTATTCATTATTATTTTTTCTTTGTATTTTATCCTTCCTTTTTTCATTGTATGAACATATTCATAGATTAGGGTTTTCCTATTTTCACATACTAATATTAAATCATGTCACTGGGCGCATTGTGTTATCTCATATTTATTTATTTATCATGCTCTTAATTTTTTTACTAGATATTCTATTTTCAGATATTGATGACAAACTAGGATAGATTTCAGATGTTAATGTTGGCATGTTTTACATTTAAAGATTGACCCATCTAA
Organism: Cunninghamia lanceolata; assembly: GCA_027924645.1. Lineage (NCBI taxonomy): Eukaryota > Viridiplantae > Streptophyta > Pinopsida > Cupressales > Cupressaceae > Cunninghamia > Cunninghamia lanceolata. Next base: position 28,044,494 of record BSBN01000809.1, on the reverse strand, counting down.
TTTGCATAAATCCATCAATTTGCTTGGATCTAAACTTATTTATTTTATCTTGTTGGCTTCACTAAATCTTTTGCTTGTTATGTCAAATGTTAAACTCCATTTTTATTCATTACTATTATTTCTTTGTATTTTTTCCTTCCTTTTTTCATTGTCTACACATATTCATAGACTAGGGTTTTCCTATTTGCACATACGAAAATTAAATCCTGCCACTGAGGGCATTGCATTATCTCATATATATATTTTTTCTTTATCATGATCTTAATGTTGTTTACTAGATATTCTATTTTTAGATATTGATAAGGGACTAGGTTAGATTTCAGATAAAGATTGACCTGTTTGATTTGCATAAATTCATCGATTTTCTTGTCTCTAAACTCATTGATTTTATCTTACTATCTTCAATCAATCTTTTGCCTGTTATGTCAAATGTTGAACCCCATTTTAAATTCATTATTATTTTTTCTTTATATTATATCCTTTGCTTTTTGATTGTCTAGACATATTCATAAATTATGGTTTTCCTATTTTCACATAGGAATATTAAATCTCCCCACTTGAGGCATTATGCTATCTCATATATATTATTTATTTATCATCGTCTTAATTTTCTTTACTAGATATTTTATTTTCAAATATTGATGAGGGATTAGGCTAGATCTCAAATGTTAACGTCATCATGTTTTACATTTAAAAATTAAAGATTGACCCATTTCACATATTGATGCTTATATGTTTTAGTATTTGTCTAATTTTGATATATTGAAGATAATATTTATATTTTGTCTAAAAATACTCTTATAAGTAATACCATAATATGATTTTTTAGTATCAAAATATGTTGATAGATTATTTTACAATTTTATTCAAATAAATACATTGCAATAGATGGTAATCACAAAATAGTAATACCAATTATTCATATTTTGCCTGAAAAAACCTCTTATAAGTAATACCATAATATGATTTTTTAGGATATAAAATATGTTGATAGATTATTTTATAATTTTATTCAAATAAATGTATTGCAATAGATGGTAATCACTAAATAGTAATATGGATTATTCAGATTTGGATAATTGTCAAACATAATTTTTATAATACCTTATAATAGATAAGATGATCTAATTTTCGTTAGCATTTTGTTTTTAAACATTTTAACCCCTTTAAAACATTACTCTAAGGTTAGGACTCTTCTATTTATTTATATTTTTTTGGAACCACCAAGGTTGAAGGCCCTATAAACTTACACATCAAAAAAGTTTTCTTTTAACATTTCTCACATCATGAGGCAGTAGAAACTGCTGGTGCTTTTTATAACCTGTATAATAACAATAATTTAGTTTTTTTCCACGCTATTCACTTGCTCTAGTATTCTGATTTTGTTTTCTTTACTTTATAATAAAATAATGATAATAGTGATGGAAATGCAATATATAATCTCAATATCATATTTACAAATTGTATATACCCATTATTGACAGTCACTAAGTTATGGATTCTAATTTGAAATTCATTTCTCTGCCCACTATTGCAGAATACTATCAGAATATGGATCCCACAAAAATGCCCTTCACTGGTTTGGTCGAAGTAGTTCATACTACCGTGGGATTTATAAGTGTGTTCATACGTATATTTTCTCTCATATAATATATGAGAATTAAAGGGCTAGTTTTAAGTAACATTATGTAGGACTCAATGCAGGCATAGATTGACAGGGAGCTATGCCTTAAGAAATGTTTCTTTTACAACTCTCTTTTGTGATCATTCCACTTCCACTTCCTCTCTCATAAAATGCTTAGCATGCTATGTTATAACATTTGGTTTTCCTATATCAAATGCAGGTTAAAAGCTATGAGAGAGAGTTAAAAGACATGAAAAGCATGTTATGGCAAGAATATGTTCAATTTATAAGGAGGTATTTGGGTTTCCTACCATATATGCATCCATAAAGGTTAATTTTGAAACAAAAGTTTAGTTCTTAATTAAGATTTTATTGAATTTATGTTTACACACTCCTACAACCCTTAATAGGTGTTAATTTTGCAGGGGTAGTACTAGCTTTTCTAGGGGCAAATCGCTCTACCGTGGAGTGACAAGGTTTGGATTTAATTTACTTAGATCATTCAAACTTATATTCTTATCTTAAAGATTAGTATGTAAAGGTGAAATTAATTTATATTTCACTGCGATAAATTGATGGATAGAAATGCCAGCATTGACATAACGTGGCTCTACAATCTGCATGATATAACTTGGCAGGCACAATCGTAATTGAAGGTGGCAGGCAGTGTAGGAGGTGCAACATATGTACAAATACAAAATATGAAATAAAGATACATAGAAATTAACCAAACATTCTTAGTATGAATTGTTTGGTGATCAAAGCAATTTCTATTGCTTGATAAATAAGCCATTACATGTTGCCTCTTTATAGAGGTCTAAAAAACTTTCTGGAAATCAACATTCAAAACACATGTTCAAAGCACATGGTCTAGACTGGTATGCAGGTCCGTGGAAAGGTTCTACATTACATTGACCTAGAAAAAGCTTCTGATATAAATGTTCTTGATTGATCTTCTAATTTGGTGGAAGAAATTAATTACATCCAACACTTCCCCTTAATTTCGACCTCAAATTTTTTAAAATCTTCATTTTTGGAACTTTCTCCTTAATGCCTTTTATGTCAAGACATGTTGCTGCACTTTGCTGTTGCTACAGCTATATTGCGATTTCAGCGACCTCTTTTTTACGATCTGCCTTCTTCAATTTCTTTGAAACTAACCATGGTTTTGACTTTTGCAAGCCCACTATCCTCAGATCCTGTAGCTTTTGGACTGCGGTCCAGTCATCTTCTTTTAATTCTTGCAATCAAACAACTTCATTAGGGTGGACTCCTTTTGCAACAACGGTTTAGCATAAACTTGGCTGACTTCATTCCACTGCGGTTTTAAACCTGGGTCGATCTCTTTTGACAAATAAACACTAAACAATTGCACCTCCAAATCCGTTTTTGATTTATTTGTCTCATCAATCCTTTACGGCTACAACACCTTGAAGGCAAATAGACAAATATTAGGTGATCTACTATCACAAACAAGCCAAATATACAAAAGCCTCAAATTGCCTTAGAGATGAAGAGGCAGGGCATCAATATATAGAATTTTAGAAAGACAAGTGAGTTATGGAACACAACCACAATGCTAATAACTCAACCACAAAACTAAATGCAAAACTTGAAAGTCAAAAAAAGACAACTACAAACTTTGAAGGCAAATAGACAAATATTAGGTGATCTACTATCACATACAAGCCAAATATACAAAAGCCTCAAATTGCCTTAGAGATGAAGAGGCAGGGCATCAATATATAGAATTTTCGAAAGACAAGTGAGTTATGGAACATAACCACAATGCTAATAACTCAACCACAAAACTAAATTCAAAACTTGAAAGTCAAAAAAAGGCAACTACAAACTTAATAGCCCAATAGGCATTACATAAAAGTCAATAAAGACTGATGCATATGTTGAAGATATTTGCTATCATTCTCCCCCATAATGACCATTAGGAAGAACTTAGAGTAGATCATGTCTTTGAAAATAAAGATCCATTCTCTTACGAAATCCCGATTTCCCTAACAAGGTCTTGTACATTTTGACAACTTCCGTACCCTTCTCATAAACCGTTACAGTATAAAAATTTTCCATCTTAATGTATGAATATGGCCTTACAGGATGAGCCATGGGGCTTGCATCCTAAGGAAATTGATAATTACGAAGGTTTGAAACATCTGCAATTCTCTTAACAACATGACTTCCATGTCGGATGAGAACTCTTGATCCCTGAAAACTATAAGCCCCTCCTTCAAACTTAGCTGAAACCAATCACAACATGTTACCATGTTGCCAGTCTAGTTGTGGAAATACTCGTGGCCAATAACACCTAAGATTGCAGCATAGTCTACATCAGTTGTAGTTTCTGGAGATGCTAAAACAAGTTTTGAATTGAAAATATTAAGACTCTTGTTCTCCATGGCTCCCACATTAAAATCTAGCACTGCCACAATGTTAAATAAATCCAGATCATACTCCAAACTAAAGACATCTTCATGCCACTTCATTGCTGCCTCAAGAGAGTACATGGCATGAGCTGTCTGTTGATAATTGATGCTGAGATCATCGAGTTTGTATGTGCCTTCGCCAGGCAAAATTTAGAGAATCAAGATTTCATTATAGTTTTCTATGTTTAATTTAAGTTTCAGTCCATAAACTTTGCTTTCACTGAAGTACAGTCTTCTAGCACAGCGAATAATGCATGAGTAATGCATGTCTAGCTTGTTTTAGTTTTTTCAAACTATTTTTAGGCACATCGATGTGCTTTAATGTAATTTCCTTCTATATAAACATCAATAAAGAGAAACTGTTTAGTAGTCTGGAAATAATGATTTTCTTGTGTGCTTTGTTTTCTTTGAGTTTTCTACTCTATTTTTTCTTTTTTGTTATCTCATAATCTGTGGTGCAGAAATTTGGTTTAGCTTCAGATTCTTCATTTGGTATCAGAGCAGGTATTTTCTTTTGGGTTAAAGATTTAGTGGTTGGAATTTTGTCAAAGATTTATCATGTTGAAGTCTAACTCCTTGCCCATTCCAGAATTTGATGGAGATTAGTATGATTATTGGTGCATCAAGATGATGACCTTTTTCATAGGGGAGGACTTATGGGAGATTGTAGAAATAGGTTATGATTAGCCAACTGATTGGAACACCCTTGTAGCCGAGGATAGAACAACTAATAAGGAGGCTAAAAAGATGAATGCTCAAGCTTTATTTTATATTCAAATAGCTCTAGATAAGAGCCTATTTCCAAAAATTGCAGGTGCAAAGATAGCCAAGGATGCTTGGAAGACTCTACAAGAAGCTTACCAAGGTAGTGATTAAGTCAGTGTAGTCAAGCTACAAACATTGAAAAAAGAATTTGAGAATTTGAAGATGGAAGAAAATGAGAGTGTGGGTGATTATTGTGTAAGAGTAAAGGATTTGGTCAATATGATGGCTACTCTTGGAGAAATTGTAGACAAAGAGGTTGTGTTTAAAAAGGTATTGAGGTCTCTAACACCTAGGTGGAATCAGGTTGCAATAATCATAGAGGAGAGTTAAAACTTATCTACTCTCGAGATTGATCACTTAGTTGGATCTCTTATGTCTTATGGAGAGAGACTTGGAGACACATTTGGAGAAAGTGATAAAAAAGTTTTTTCATGTTTTGAAGATGCATGTACTAATGAGTTTTGGGTGCAAGCAATGCAAGAAGAGATAGATTTCATTCACGGGAATGATACTTGGGAGCTTACAGAGCTTTCACATGACAAGAAAAAGATTGGAACCAAATGGGTCTACAAGACCAAGTTTAACACTGATGGGAGTGTTGAAAGGCATAGGGCAAGTTTAGTTTCCAAAGGCTTCACATAGAGGTATGGGCTTGAGTATGAAGAAACATTTGCAGCAGTTGCAACAAGACAAGAGACTATCAAAATGCCGATTTCATTAGAAGCTCAAAAGAAATGGAGCATACATCATATGGACGTGAAAAGTGCCTTCTTGAATGGGTACTTAGAAGAGGAAGTATATGTGGAGCAGCCACAAGGTTTTGAAGTGCAAGGAAAAGAAAATCATGTCTACAAGTTGAAGAAGGCTTTGTATTGCCTTAAGCAGGCACCATGAGTTTGGTATGCTAGGATTGATGATTTTCAACAGAATAGCTTCAAGAGAAGCAAGAGTGAGCCTACTCTTTGTTACAAGCAAAAGGGTAATGATATTCTCATTGTGAGTTTGTATGTTGAGAGTTTGTTATATATGGGTAGAAGTCCTAAGATGACGGATGAACTCAAAGTTGCTATGATGAAATATTTAGGTTTCATGCAATATTTCCTAGGAATGGAGATTCATCAAAGTGAGGATGGAATTTGTATTTGTCAAAGAACGTTTGCAAAGGTCCAGTTTTTGATACTTAGAGATCAGATTGTGAGCCCTCTCAACATCCAGGGGGAGTATGTTGATAACTGATGCTGATCATCAAGTTTGCGTGTGCCTTCTCTGCCATGCAAAATTTAGAGAATCAAGATTTCATTATAGTTTTCTATGTTTAGTTTAAGTTTCAATCCATAAACTTTGCTTTCACCAAAGTGCAGTCTTCTAGCGCAGTGAATAATGCATGAATAATGCATGTTTAGTTTGTTTTAGTTTTTTCAAACTATTTTTAGCACATCGATGTGCTTTAATGTAATTTCCTTCTATATAAACATCAATAAAGAGAAACTGTTTAGTAGTCTGCAAATAACGATTTTCTTGTGTTCTCTATTTTCTTCTAAGTTTTCTACTCTATTTTTTCTTCGCTGTTATCTCATAATCTGTGGTGCAGAAATTTGGTTTAGCTTCAAATTCTTCACTGTCTTGTAAACATCCTAGAGTCTAGATGTGAAGTAAAACTTGGTGCCCTGATCATGTGGTGAAACTATCATCTCTACTAACCAATTGGCTTGTGACCAAAGCAAACAGTGTGATGAAACTATCATCTCTGTCTCTATTTCCAATGTGAATGATGATGTAGGAGGTGACAACAGTGTCAGATGTCGTGAAGTCAGCTGAAATCCTCCTTTCTCCACCTCTTTTCCATATACTTTGATTGAAATCAATTTAAGGTCACGACCATCAGAAACGAAAGGCAATTGGGTGGCTTGAATTCTGGGGTAAACAACTATTCTTGACAGTACAGTTGTTTTTTCCTCGCCCAATACAAATTTCAGATCAACCATGTCAAAGAAATAATCAGGCATCTTGTAGTTTGCAAGGAAAATCTCCTTGGGAGCCTCCATGTTTTCTTCCTTAGTTTGTATAGACAGAGGCTGTGTTGCAACTGTGCACGTCACCCTTCTGAGAATTGATGAAGACCCCTTGCTTAGCCCAATGCAGATCACAAGATAGAGCAGCCTTGATTTCTTCAATGGAGTTTGCAACAACAGTAGTCTCCGTGCCTCAACAATAGCCTCCTTGAACAGAATACGTTATAGCTCTGTCGTACTTCTTCTGTTGCTGAAGATTATGCTGCAATTTTCTGAGATCTCTCTGTTACAGCAAGAACAGAGCTTCTACACAATGTCTACACAAAGCTTCTATACAACCCAACATAAACCTTAGACTTCTAACAATAATTAGATAAACTCAAGATCTCATTCAAATGACTAACCTGGATCTGATACCAGATGGAGGCAAATAAACAAATATTAGGTGATCTACTGATCACAAACAAGCCAAATATACAAAAGCCCCAAATTGTCTTAGAGATTGAAGAGGTAAGGCATCAATAAATAGATTTTTAGAAAGACAAGTGAGTCATGGCACATAGCGACAATGCTAATAACTCAACCACAAAACTAAATGTAAAACCTAAAAGTCAAAAAAGGTAACTACAAACTTAATAAGCCCAATGAACATTACATAAAAGTCAATAAAGACTGCTGAAGATATTTGCTGTCACACCTTGAACCTTTGATACCTTTTAACTTTTGGCGGCCTTCTTCATACACTACATTTTACAAACCCTTATTTTGTTTTAATTTCCAGCAAATTCCTTGAAATAACTTCAATGGAATCCTCCTTGGCTGTGCACGGCTGCAAACAAATCAAACTTCCATGATTTTACCTTTTATTCAGAGATCTCTTATAAACTAGTGTCTCCACAATCTCCTTGACTGGCGGCTGAAATAAACTCAAGTTGTAGATTCAACGGCTTTAACTTTGACACTTTAGTTCGACTTTAATCTGCCCTTAAACAAATTCTGCAAACTCCTTATTCGGCCGATGGATCAGTTCATAGATCTATGCTTTCCTCATTGTGACATAAGATCAGCGGTGTATCTACCTTCCGTGGATCTAACTTTTGGCTGCCGCCACTCCTATGATCTGCCTTTTGAATACAACAATTTAACTTGGCGATTTGTTTTTTGTTGTTTTCAACAACCTCTCAATAATCTGCGACTGCTGCGGCTGAATATGTTTCTGAAAACATCGGCTTCTTTGCCTTCGCTGGTATCATGGGCAAACAGAGAAATCACCATGCCACTAAGAACACTTCATCTATGCCTCATTTCCAATTCCTCCACCTTTAGAAAGGTATACTGATCTGCAAAAGTTGAACAAACACAAGTGCCACCAATTTTACACTGGATTAAATTTGCAAGCCCTAACCCTAGATCTTCACATGCCCTAGCTTTGATACCAATTGTAGGAGGTGTAACATATGCACAAACACAAAATATGGAATAAAGATACACAGAAATTAACCAAACATCCTTAATATGAATTGCTTGGTGATCAAAGCAATATAATAAACCATTATATGTTGCATCTATCGATAGAGGTCTGAGAACTTTCTGGAAATCAACATTTCAAACACATGTTCAACGCTGGTCTGCAGGTGGGTGGGAAAGTTATTTTTGACATTGACTATAGAAAAAGATGTTCTTGTTGACTGATCTTGTGATTTGGTGGGAGAAATTAATTACATCAAACATGGGGGAGTTCCAGGGAAGAGGGTTATCGGAACATTCGGTGAGTAAACAACTCTCAGTTCATAGTATATTTATGTTTCCTATAAATGTAGTGCATTGAGCTATAGATCATTAGAAATGCATCCAATAATCAAACCAAATGAAAAGGCTAATGATTCTCATTGAATTCACATACTCAGAGGAAGAGGCGGCCTGAAGCTTATGACATTGCCGCCGTCAAAATCAAAGGAATTAAGCCATTACAAACTTTGACATAAGCAAAATGATGTGGAAACCATTATGAGGAGAACACTACCCATAGGAGGGAAACAAAAACTCACTAGTATTGCAGTACAAGATATGGAATGTGCTGAACGCATTGCAAAGCTTCAGAAAGATGCAGAAGAAGCTTCAGAAAGATGCAGAAGAAGCTTAGACAGAGAATGATGTAAATGAAACTATCGTCACTACTGGTAGGCGTAGCACAGAGAGTTCACTGATAGGCACAGTCAGCAATTCTAGTGCTGCTACTACAACATACAATGCTGCTCATTAACCACTTGTTATAAGTTCTCCATTAATGGTAACCAATCAGAAACTGCACCCTAGAACTGTAGATGCAAAGACAGAAATAATAATAAAATAGTATTATTTTTCCTCATACACCAGCAGTTACAATATGTCTCTATTAATAGAGGATTTCCTTCATATGCAAAATATGAGATAACTAAACCTAACTTGCTCATGCAAAAGATAACTAAACGTAAACTACTGAAATCAGGCTAAATTCATGCCATTTAACTGAGTATTATTATCCATACAAAAACTATTAAACTAGAGTTTTATTAGCATTCTCCTCATGCGATGGGGAGAAATTACTGTAGTTCTAACACTCCCCCTTAATTTCTACTAGTAACTACTTCAGCATTATTCAGAAGTTGTTCTTTGAAAATATATTTTGGGACTAGTAAAACTTATTCAAGCTACTCCAGTAGCCTCCTAGTTGTAATCCAAGTTCCCAACATAATTGGACACCAATTGCACATGAAGTGTCTCATTACCCTCTTAAAGGTATGATGTTGAACTTCCAGATTTTTGAATCTCCCTTGAACTATTGGACATCAATCCTCACATGCATGTCTCATAACCCCAATGAGGTACAGTTTCTCTGATCCACAAGCATCTCAGACTATTGAACATCTATCTATCTTCTACTGCATCCTTACCTGTCTTCAAAGTGTTGGCTTCTTCAAAATAGAACAAGTGCCTCATCTTCAATGAAATCATCATCACTATTAATATTTGGTGGTTCTTCAACAATGGCTATATTTGTTGATTCTTTCACTGTCCCTTTGAGAAGGTCACTTGCACGAATTTTGCAATTAATTGCTGTATGACCAATTTTTCTACAATAGTAACATTCCGATCTCACTCTTACTTGACATTCTCCTTCCCATCCTTTTCTTTGAGTATAATGCAAGCTCCTACTAAGTATCTCCTCTTGGATCCCCTATAGCTGCTCTCTTTTCTTCAACTAAGAGCACTGAAATCATGTTTTCTAAAGTTTGTGAAGGCATCTGACTGAGAGTAAAAATAACATTGCTATATTTCAAAGGCAAACTATTTAACAAGACAGCTTTAGCATCCTCTGTATCTACCACAACATTGACTTCAGCTAGTTGTTTAATGAGAGATCTCATATTGTTTATGTGGTTAGACATGGTGATTTCATCACACATTTTGAAGCTAAATAATTGCAGTTTCAGAGAGAACTTTGCATTTGTTGCTTTTGCTCCAAACAACTTATTTAATTTAGATGATTTTTCTAGATCCACATGATGTAATTCTGAATCTGAAAGAGCAAGGCCAATAATGGACTTGGCTTTTTCATCTCTGTTTTCCCAATCAATCTTCTTTTCAGCATCTGTTGGTACCACTTCCGTGCCATTCACTATACCCCACAAATTTTTATTCATCAATTGCATTTGTATTTTGACCTTCTATGTGTGAAAATTATGACCATTGAATTTATCTAGAGGTGTTTCCATTTTCAAAAAAAACTTATGTAAAAAAAAAACAAATCTATATTTTTAGATAAAAATACCTTTGTAAAGAATTCACTGAGTGTATACTAGCAGCAACTCCTAAATGATACAACTCTTCCTTTAAAAAAAATGCAACAGATCTGCACCAGCAACAATCTACCCTTCTTCAATCAACTATTTAGACTTGGCTATGAGGATCTTTTTTCTCTGATACCAATTTGTAGATGCAGAGACAGAAATAATAATAAAATAGTAAAAAAAAATATACAGCAAACTTAAAAATTTATTATTTTTCCTCATACACCAGCAGTTACAATATGCCTTTATTAATAGAGGATTTCCTTCATATGAAAAATATGAGATAACTAAACCTAACTTGCTCATGCAAAAGATAACTAAACGTAAACTGCTAAAATCAGGCTAAATTCATGCGATTTAACTGAGTATTATTATCCATGCAAAAAACTATTAAACTAGAGTTTTATTAGCATTCTCCTCATGCCATGGGGAGAAATTACTGTAGTTCTAACAGGAACACACTCATTTATGCTAACAACCAACAACAATATTTTTCTATACAATATGATGGGTTTAGAATCTTCAGCCATTGATGAGCATGGAATCTCAAAAGCTATGGCACCTACTCATGGACTAGTAATGGGAGATTCCATGCTCAGTGATGGTTGTAGGTTCAAACCTATCAGATTGTATAGAAAAACATTATTGTTGGTTATTGGCATAAATGGGTGTGTTGCAGAGTACAATTTCTAATTGGATACCATTAATGGAGAACGTATAACAGGCTGTTCATGACCATCATTGGATGATGTAGCAACAACAGAATGGTCGATTGTGTCTGCCAGTGAACTATCTGTGCTACCACTAGCGATGATAGTTTCATTTGCATCATTCTCATTCTGTGCTGCTTCTTGTAAGGATCTGCTTGATCCAAACTTGAATTTTCAAAAATTTTACTTTATTAACAAGTTCTTATGAGATATATCAAGACTTTGATTGAGTACTCAGGAAAAACTTCGGCCAAAATGGACCATATGTTTAAAATAGAACATTCTTAAGCCAACCTGAGCTCTCTATCCTTTGGGCAAATAGGTTCATACAGAACCAGGTCAAATGGACCTTATTGCTACCTAATTCAGGTAGAACAAACAGTGGCCAAAAGACCTAGTGGGTCAAACAGACCAATATTCTATCCAATCTGGGATACATAAACATAACAGCCTAACGGGCTAAAGAGGACAAGAATCATTATGCTCTGGCCAAAGACTTTTGACTCCCTCGGGACTAATACAGGTTCATGAGTCACTTCCTGGGGACCACAGTTTGCCCAGACACTGTATTGAGGGTGTCGACCAGGGAACACCTAACATCAACTTGTACTCACCTCAGTTTACAGTAACGTCGGGTACAAGTAATCCACCCCGGGGATTCTTCTGAGTACTAGGAGAGTTCTTAAGTTACCTAGTTAACCTTTAAACAAAAGATCGAGATTATGAAGTTGATTATTAAAGAGTTACCCTATATCTAAGGGACCTGAGTAGTGGGGGCATCCTTCGCCGTCTAGACTGCCTACATACCCTGTATCCATGGGATCAAGGCCCTCTACGGATGCGATCTATACGACAAATGTGAACATGTAGTTCTGTCTTGCACTATGTTTTATGTAACTGTGGTTGGTACATAGTTCTTCGCCAACTACCCATTCACTCAAGTGATATAGAGATAGAATTCCTAAGAAACTAGTATTGCAAACACACCTCCTGGGAGTGTTTGGCATTTAAGTTTTCAAGTGTGAATAATTTACCTATCACGCATATTTCCCCGATGAAGTCTTCCCGTTGATCGTCCTACAACAATTTTTGATAGTCTCACCTTTTTCTTTTTCTTAATCTTTTTAGTCAGGTATCTGAGGAGATTTTCCATTCCTACGGATTTAACTTAGACATGTTCCTTATTACTTCCTGATGATTTAGAGGGACGGTGCCCAGACATCATTGTTGCAGCTATGTTAGGCGCAAGGTACTTGGTTCAATGCGACGGCATTACCCGTAAACATGACCCAGAGGTACCGTAAATATCGAACACTGCGAATGTTTGAGTTTGGACGTTTAATTACAAGGTTTACCTTGCTAATAGAAAAACTCTATCTATATCAAAATAAATAAAAAGATAAAGGGAACATGCTTGATAAATTTGTTTATGCAAATTGACTAGGCCTAGAAATGATACAATTATTGCCATTAATTCATAATTGTACATGCATAATTAGAAAAGATATTTTATCAATAATGCACATAAGGATGCAGTTTTAAGAGAAACAAGGGAATCTTATTTTATCATGTAAGTAAAGAATTGATACAATTCCTTGCATAATCATTGCTTACTTTTTTAAACCAATAAGTCATAAAACAAGGTAGACATCTTCAACAAGAGTATTATTCCCATAACTTGAGTAAAATTAATAAGGTTCTCATTAACCAAAACTCGTCAATAGATTTTCTAATTATCCAACCAATTTAAAATCTACATAATTTATGTTCATTTGAATTTAATACACTTGTCCTTGCAATTTACATGCTCAAGAACATGATGGTTCATTTAACCTTAATGTTTGTTTAAGTTGTTTTAGTGTGCTTTTACCTAAGGAAACATAAGTATTAATTTAAGATGACATTTTTAATTGTATTCAATTTTCCTAACATTTAGAAACTTAATAACATGGATACTCAATCATAGAGGTTCTTTGTTAAATAGGACATTCTGCTTGCGTCTATATGGTCAAAAGTTAATTTTCAAGTTCATAGATGGTTGCATTTATAAAGCTGTCGATAATTTTGTATTATTATTTGATTAGTGAGTTGTGTATGAAATCAGTGATTGTCTAGTTAGGTTTGTGTCAACACGGTTCACATGATTCCAAGGAAGGATCCTTGACATAAACCATCCATGTAACAATTGTATCAAGAAACTCAACGAAAATTTTCAAATATAGTTCAATTGTCAAAATATAGTAGTTATTACTCAAACAAATTCCAATATCTAATTTAATAATTATTTTTGAAATGTACATGCTATTATTGATTTTATAAATAATATAATGTAAATATAAGTTCTTGACCCACTAAACAATTATGCAAGATTGATGATTTACCCTCTAAGTCCAAATAAAACCTCAAGAAGCAATAAATCCTTTCATGAATAATTGCATATGATCTTAATAAGATTAATAATATATCAATAATATAGTAATTTGTAAAGGAAATTTATTATTTAGTTTATAAATATTAAGACTTAATATTTTAATATTACATACTTATTTATATTTACATATACTATAAATTTATATTTGACAAGTAAATGCATTTATTTATTCAATCCTACCAAGAGTTGTGTGCCAAATAAGGTGATTCTTTTTTCCTACTTTAAAGGTCTCAAAATATTTTTACAAAGCAAATTCCATTATGGAGGTTATTTTACCGAACAAAATTGACAAGTTTCCAACTTCATCAGTTCACATTTGCCCGCTTATTCCTAGTCACTGCCAAAACGGAAGCTTTGGAATAGGTTATGGACATTCATCAAGACATAAAGGAAATATGAACAAGGCATTGTCATACATCAGAGAGTAAAGAAAAAGTGAATTTCATTGGATGTTATAATTGCAAATGCCCCGGTAAACATGCCTACAAAATGTGGAAGCACATACAAGGCGTGTGAATCTGTTTCAGAAAATGAAATGATTGTAGCACATGCACAAAATGGATTTGTTGAAAAGGCTTTAGAAACTTTCAAGCAAGTGAAATTTGGTAGCCAGAGTCACAACTTTTGCCAACGCCCTCACTGCCTGTGCACAAACCGCATAACAAAATGGATTTGTTGAAAAGGCTTTAGAAACTTTCAAGCAAGTGAAATTTGGTAGCCAGAGTCACAACTTTTGCCAACGCCCTCACTGCCTGTGCACAAACCGCATAACCGAAGGGGAATTTGGCAGATATTACAGTTGGAAATGTTCTGGTAGACATGTATGCAAAAATGACTATGCATAGACAAGGCCACGTCAACTATTTGACAAAATCCCTCAAGAAATCTTGTCTCAAGGCCTGTGCTAACGTTCTCCTGCCGGTGCCTACATGGGAGCTTTAGAACAGGGCAATAGATATGCATGACCCTTGCCAGCATCCCCTCTGTCTGTGAGAAAATGGAAGCTTGGAACAGGGTAAGGATTTCCAACAGACATAAAGGAAGGGAATTTGTCAGGGATTATAGTTGGAAATACTCTAATGGACAAGAAATTAAGGAAGAGGCATTGAAAATTCAAATGATAACTCTTTGTTTTGCAGATAATAATGATAAGTCAGAAATAAAATAGCAAGAGTATGAGGCATGGGAAGAATAGAAGAAAAACTAATACATTTTCTGAAGAATAGGTAATAATGAGGCGCTAAAATGAGAATAAGCTGCCAATTTTTACAGATATAAAATGGAGAAAATAAAACAGGGAGAACGGTGCGCCTGTTTGAGGAGGTTTAGGGGCAGCAGGTGGCTATGAGTAGAGGTAATGCCTCATGGGGAGGCTAAAAAAAATAAAATAGTAAGGTGTGTTGCAGGTCTGAGGTGTATGCAAAACGTGGAACAGGTTATGAACAATCCATCAAAGCATATATGTGTGTGCATTCAAATAAATTCAATTGATAGATGTAAAGCCTAATTCTACAACCTTTACCGGGATCCTGCCCACCCACGCCAATATGGGAGCTTTGGAACAGGGTATAGTTCTATATACATTCGTGTTTGTGTGTTTCCAAGCAAATACATTTGACAGGGGTAAATCTAAATTCTAAACCTTTGCCGTATCACATCACAATTTGCAATTTAAAAACATACCATCTAAATAAGTCTAAAAGTTATTAACAACAATCAAGAACCAATTTTTAAAGAAAACAGAGCAAATGAGGAAGAGGAGAATACTTACAAAATTCTCCAGCACTTCCAAAACACTCCCAAACTAGAGATCAGTGTTTATCTTCCTCACAATTCTAGGCAATTTATAGAAAAATCCATCCTCCACTCTTTTTTTTTAAAATAATAATGCATCCTCCACTCTTTTTTTTTTTTTAATGATAATGCATCCTCCACTCTTTTTTTTTTAATGATAATGCATCCTCCACTTTTTCTTTTTTTTAATGATAATGCATCCTCCACTCTTTTTTTTTAATGATAATGCATCCTCCACTTTTTAGTGGATTTGCAAATCTTATCCTCAATTTTTTTAAGTGTAATCCATTGTTAAATTGTTTATTATTTGTATTTTTAAATGAATATACATTTTATGTTTAGTTTTCAAATTTAGAATGCAAAAATAAATTGAGTTGTGACACTTCTGCATCATTCGCAACGCGTTCACCGCTTTCCCCATCTTGTACTGCAGTACTAGTGAGCTTTTGTCTCACTCTTATGGTAGTGCGCTGCTCATAATAGTTTCAACACCTGCTTATATCAAAGTTTGTAAGGACATTAATTCCTTTGAATTTGATGGCAGTAATGTCATAAGCTTCAGCTGTCTCTTCCTCTGTGTCTGTGAATTCAATGAGAATCATTAGCCATTCAATCTGATTTGATTATTGGATGCATTTCTAACGATATATAGCTCAATGCACTTCATTTATTGGAAACATTATACTACAAACTGAGAGTGGTGTACTCACCGAATGTTTTGAGATACAAATCCTTCTTCACTGAAACTCTCCAAATCCTAGCTTGCCACCTTCCATATTTATTGTTCCTGTCAAGTTTTAAGATTTTAAAACAGCAATCTCCAAGTGTAAAACAAGTATATAAGCAGAAAAAATACCACTTACAGCATATAGTATTGAATATGAATATTACACAGCATAACTAAACAGTCAACAAAAAATTAAACGCCACACCAGAACTATAACATAGGCAAAAAATTTACAGTTTTTGTATTGACTGTAAGACTGTCTGTATATTACTTCTGACTTTACTGATGCGACAATAGTTGCAAGACATCTCTTTATAGAGATTACAAGGGTTCGAAAGACAACAGAGGAGCATCAACAAAATTCAGTGATACACAAGAGCAGTTTGGCATTAAAAAAATATATTGATTTTTTTTTTCTTCTTTACCATGCATGAGCGCAGCAACTATAAATAAAAACTCCTAAATATAGAGCTCCAAATTCCTCGTGAAGCATCAATTATTTCAATGCTAGCTATTCTATCCATCAACTTATCTCAGTGAAATAAAAATTAATTTCACCTTTACATACTAATCTTTAAGATAAGACTAAGTTTATCTAAGTAAAATAAATCAAAACCTTGTCACTCCTCGGTAGACTGATTCACTAGAAACGCTAGTACTATCCCCGCAAAATTAACACGAGTGTCTAATTATAAATTCAATAAATTTTAGTTAAGAATTGAACACTGGCATAGGTCAAGATATACCTTGTTTGTGATCTACTATAAATTTTGTTTCAAAATTGAATGATAAACAGAACCCCCTACTCGCGCAAAAAAATACAAACAATTATGATCGCCAAAGGCATTTGTAAAAAAAACATTTCTAAGGTAGACACACAACGAGTTCTAGAATAGCTATGAAACTCTATATAAAGTTATACCGGAAAGTTTGTTGCAACTGATGGACCCTAATACTTGAGAGCTGCCAGATCATAAGCTCTGGCCGCTTTCTCTTTATTATCAAAGCTGCCTACATTACATCAATAAACAGTTCAACTATAAATCTAAAACTCCAAAGAAACTATAAATTCCAATCACTTAATACATGTATAACAAACCAATAGAAGTATCTGCTTACCGAGATATGCTGTAGGATCCAGTTATTATCCAGAATTCAGGGATCACAATAATGCAGTTAATTACTCTAATTGGGATCCAAACGAAAATAAACCTATTTGTTCATTAGCTACTTTTAAAAAAGAACTTTCAAACCTTAAATAAAGACAATAAAAAATAATATATTTGAGACCTTGTTTCAATACATAACACTTGGTTATGAAATTCTTAGACATCTTCAAAAGAAGACCATCAAAGAAATCTCAGAGACTTTGTTTCAAAGAATTGAACCTAAAAAAAAACTTTATGAACGTACCGGATTTTGATCGGTACTAGAGCCCATTTTGGCCTGTAAAAAGAAAGATGTTCAATTCATAAAACTAACCTAATTTACCCTTGCGTTTCTGAGTCTCTCCAGTTTTGTCCCAAAATTGGACTTCATATCTCTCTGTCCATCTATTGCTGCATTGAGTCCCACATAATGTTACTTAAAACTAGACCTTTATTATATATATGAACGCGAAAGAAAATATATGAATTAACACACTTGAA
Organism: Cunninghamia lanceolata; assembly: GCA_027924645.1. Classification (NCBI taxonomy): domain Eukaryota; kingdom Viridiplantae; phylum Streptophyta; class Pinopsida; order Cupressales; family Cupressaceae; genus Cunninghamia; species Cunninghamia lanceolata. The sequence goes on along the minus strand of BSBN01000809.1, from coordinate 28,026,514 downwards.
AATTCCTCGGTAGGCTGAATTTTTTCGGCCCGAACAAATGGGGGCATGTTTGTGGGATCCATCAAGCTCTTCTCGTAGTGTTCTGCAAATGGAGTGCACAGATATGAATTTAACATCAGAACTCCATAATTTCAGTATATACAGATTGTTAGTATAATACTGAGACTAAATCTTACATTTTCATCACTATTATCATTACTTCATTATAAAGTAAAGGAAATATAAAGTAAAAAAAATAAAATCAGAATACAAGAGTATGTGAATAGTGTGTTATCGCTGAATTATTAGTATTATTTTCTGCCTCTACAGTAGAGCTTAGGCCTCATGATGTGAGAAATGAAGAATTTTTTTATGTGCAAGTTTATAGTGTTTTAAATTTTGATGGTTCTAAAAAAGAAAGAAAAATAGAAGAGTCTCAACCTTGGAGTCATGTTTCAAAAGGGTAGAAATGTAATTGGGTTCTTGGCAGGGCCTTCATATAATAAGGGATGATATCAGGATCGTGCCCTAAGCGACTTTGGCAGAATGAATAACCCTTAATCCTTAGCTCTTAGCCAAAGAAGTTTAAAAACCCTCCAACAAAAAAAATAAAATACTAACTACTATAAGGTGCTATAGAAATTCTATTGAACAGTTACTCAAATCTGAAAAATTAGTATTACTATTTACTGATTACTCAAAGCAATCAGATTCCAATAAGGATAGATGGGAGCTATAATTTTTTTATAATAATAGAGATGCCTATACAAGTTTGCATATGTATATAGAGGTATAATCTTCAAAGTCGTAGTATATTTTTGGGGATATGTACAATAATGCCACGTTATAATAAGTTTGAGGGGCAGCCGACTAGTAGTATTAACGACGGGTAGTTAGGGAGTCATTCGGGCAAGTGCGGAACGACCTACAGCAGAGCAATCATCCGTTCAAGGGATCAAGTGCAGAGGACTAGTGCAAATGTCGATGAGAGGGATGGGAAGTATAGAGGGTTCCGGAAGATTATTGTAGAGATGCCTATACTAGGTTGCACATATATAGAGGTATAATTTTCAAAATTATAGTATATTTTTGTGGATGTGTACAATAAGTAGGTAAAATATAATGTGTAAATGATCTATTTTTAGGATATTAAGTTATTTTCCTTATAAAATACATTTATAACAATGATACCTCATAATCTATTACTAAAACTCAGTCAAAATATTTATATGAATTTTAATATAGTCATAACAATAAAAAATTTTAAAAAATTAATATGTTAATTAAATTTCAAAATACCACTAATAAATATTTTGCTTACCTGAGTAGTTGATTGATTTAAGCCTTCCTTTCTAAAAGAATTTTGTTTTATTTTGTTTTATTATTATTATTATTATTTGTATTGGAGTATTCTATAGGTTTTAATAACCCTTTCACATGCCATTGCTAATTATATATTTAATGTATATTTAATTATTCTTAGTACTTTAGTTATAGCATTTGTTTTCTTTTATTTTAAAATCATTTATTTGTATGTGTAACAAACCCAGTGTTAGCATTTTGCTTCTGCTTATGTTTGATGGATTCAGATAACTATGTATTTTTTTATTGGATTATTTGTCCTGTCATTATTTTGTATTGGCACCAGTGATGTGCAATCTCTATACTATTATGCTATTGACATAATTATTGTGTTAGCATTTTGCTTCTGCTTATGTTTGATGGATTTTGATAACTATGTATTTTGTATTGGATTATTTGTCCTATCATTAATACTATTATGCTATTGACATGATTATTGTGTTAGCATTTTGCTTCTGCTTATGTTTGATGGATTTCAATAACTATGTATTTTGTATTGGATTATATGTCCTAGTGCAATCTCAATACTATTATGCTATTGACATGATTATTGTTTATGATGGATTTCATACTTACACGATTTATGTTACTTCAGCTATATGATATATGTATATGCACAGGTACCTTAACATGTGCTTGGAGTATTGCAGGTACTGAGTATCGACTCCGCCTAGATTCATAGGCCTGGGTGTACTCTTATTATCCCCGATGGTGGTTACTAGAGATAGTCATAACCATATACCCTAGCCCACTGTACCCTGTCAGTGTTGTATTCCTGTGTGTTATCCTGTCATTCGGTTACCTAATGGGAATGTCCAGATTACCATACGGTAATGTCTGGGTTACCATCTGGTCTTATGTAACTATATATTTTGGTTGTCATTGTTGATGTGGTTTCATTGGCATTTTTACGTGGTTCTTGTATGTCATTTTATATGATTTTATTCTTCCTTTTGTGAGCTCTTATTGTCGTAATTAAATTTTATTTGGGAGATTGAAGTTAATAAGAAGTTTTTCACCTTTTTGCTAGTGGCAACCTATTCATGCAAACACAACCATTTGATGTTACACACTTTTCCTAGGGGTCGTCCATTTTGGTGGGACGTGGGGGCTTTATGAAAGTCAATTTTTTTATGATATTTCATTTCAATTTTGTTCCCATGCCATATGGGATAGCTTTTTGGGGAGGTTAGAAAACAATAAATGCAGCAAAATATCTATGAGGGCAACATAGGTATGGGATTAGAGAAAGTCAATGTTGGAAGAAATATCTTCTGGGTAGATGAAAAGAAAACATAGGTATTAAGGAGGAGGGGATCACTTTAAAAAAAAGATTGGCTTTTTTGCAGAAGCCAATGATTTGGGGAGGATAGAAAATAGGGACAACATTACTAGGAAAACACATCAAATTGCAAGTTTGGAAGTGAGAGAGAGAGGGGAGTGTGAACAACATACCCAGGCAAGCATTTCACATTGCAAGATTTGAGGTGAAGTGAAGGGGAGAGCGATCAGAGGTATTTGCCTGAACTCTTTATTTTTCAGCATATATAAAATAAATAAATAAAACAAAAAAACTAAAATATGTTGGTTGCTAGCTCTTTATTTTTCAGCATATATAAAATAAATAAATAAATAAATAAATGTTGGTTGCTATTTCATTAAACCCTATTAGTGCCTTTAAAAAAAACTACAATACATTTTCTATTATATCTTTAAGCACAGAAAAACCAAAACCCCATCACTGCCATTTAAGTAAATATGCGAAATTTATTTTGATGCAAGAGATTTACATTGCCTTTGTCCTTGAATTTGCTCTCTTTATGCAAAACGATGTCCTTATTCGTTGATAAATTACTTTTCAAAGAAAGGTCATATGGTCTCTGATTTATAATTATTGGTGAAAAGAGAAAAATAGGGGTCTCTGATTTATAATTGTAGGTAAAAAGAAAAAAATAGGGGAGAGTCGATTTTGTTATAGTGAATATAATAAGTGTAGCCATATAGAATTAAAAATTGGGATGTATGATAGAGATTGAAGAGATCTCAATCCCATGGAACCCTTGTGTTATGCGTTGACTCTCTCATGACAATGGCAATGAGCTGAAGTGCAAATCAGTGGGGCTTTTCATAATGGCGACCTGGGTCCAAGTCCCCATGTTACATGCTTAAATGTACAAATCATTGGGTGATGGCATCTAAGCGGAAGGGTGAAGATATTATTCCTATGAAAAAAATACAAAGTTGTTCTCAAAAGTTTGCTCACCTAGACTTCAACCACTTGACCAAATCTTACATTTGACAACCACTTGCAGTGCAAATATTACTAATGGGTAAAAGAAAAGGCAAATGGGTAAAAGAAAGTCATTTAAGGCAAAGAATAAGGAACAAGGAAAAAGAAGTAATGAATGTCCATACATCCACATACATACCTTGGTAGTGTAAGAAATATCCTCAAGCTAGCAATTCTAATTATCTTTGCATTCAATCATGTTGCCTCTGTAAATCTCACCACTCTTTAGCTCCACCATCACAACGTGACCTGCTGCTTTGTGCAGTAGCTTCATCAGAATCCCCAAACTTCTACTCATTTTTTCCAACCTCACGAAGTCTCAAACCCTCGATAAACTCTAATGTACTAATTGAGGTTCCTTTAAAATTTTCTTTGTTATGGCCTTCTTTTCTTCTCAACCCCTCACATTATTTCTTTCACTTGGCTTGAAATTGGGTTCTTTGTTTTATTTTGTTTTGCTAGGGTTTTAATGGATATGACTGAGGGATTATATTATTTGTATGTAAAAGTTCTGGAAGGTGCATAATTACATAAGCCCTAAATAATCCCATAGTTAAATTTAAAGTCTAAGAAAAGAAAAGTCAAAAAGTGTAAAAGAAAGTCATTTAAGGCAAATAATAAGGAATAAGAAAAAGAAGTAATGAATGTGCATATAGCCACATACATACCTTGGTGGTATAAGTATTACCCTCAAGCTCGCAATTCAAGATATCTTCACATTCAATCATGTTGCCTCTATAAAGATCGCTGCTCTTGAGCTCCATCGTCACAACATGACATTCCACCTCGTGCAACAACTTCATGGGAATCCCCAAGCTTATGCTCATCTTTTTCCAATCTCACAAAATCTTCAAGACCCCTACATGAAAAGGATACAAAAAAAAGAGCTTCTGTTAGCTTTGAGAAATATTTATTCTATACTGACAAGGCCAACCACATGAAAGTGGAAGCTTAGTGGCCTCACCTAAGACCTAAGACACCTAAGACCTAAAACACCTAAAACCTAAGACCTAGGACACAACTAAGACCTAGAAGACACCTTTAAGACACTTAAGACATACATTAAGCACCTAAGACCTTTAAGACACTTAATACATACACTAAGACACCTTTACACCTCTAAGACACATTTAAGACATCGAGACCCCTAAATCTTAAAACACCTAAGAAACCTAAGACCTATAAGACACCTATACACCTCTAAAACACCTAAGAATTAAGACATATCTAAGACACCTAAGAAACTTAAGACATATACAGTAAGACATCTAAGACCTTGAAGACACTTACTTGACATATCTACTTGACACATTTAAGACACCTAGACACCTAAGACACCTAAAACACCTAAGAAAGGTCTAAGATGCCTAATCTACCTTTAAGACACTTAAGACATATATCTAAGACACGTAAGACATAAGATAGGTCTAGAAGACACATTTAAGACACATTTAAGATACCTAGACACCTAAGACCTAAAAAACCTAAGAAACTATAAGACCTAAGATACCTCTAGACACCTAAGACATCTAAGACTATCTATATATAGTTGAGAGATCATACCTTCACAACATGAAGTTCAATTTTATAACTTGAAATCCTTATAGGCATAGACCTACATAATTGTAAAAACAAAAATCTATGTAAATAAATTTATAGCTTGTTTGTAGCTTGATCATGTTTGATTATAATAAAATTTGAACTAAGAACCATTAAAATTAAAATTTGAAAGGAAAGAACTATCAAGAATCATGTACATTTCAAAATAAATCAATATATCAATAGATAATTCAAGTGTATATACCTTCATACCATTTATCTATTGGTTCAACTCACTCTTCAATAATGTAGTTAGAACTCTTGGTACATATAATCTAGATCTTCCCTATCTTTTATTATCTCTAAAATCTTTTCATGATCTTCAATAGACAACCTCCACTTTTGTTGGCCATGTCCTCTTTTTTGTAACATTTCTAAACTTAATCTTGTTGCTATAACTAAGTGACTGTACTATAGAACCTTTTGTCCTAGCATATAATCAATAAATATAATACCATTTTTATCTATCTTTACTTGTTGATAATAGGCGTCTTCAACCACAACTGATCCAATAGGATATAATTGTCCATCACTATTTGTCATTAATTCTAACAATTTTGATTTTGCTTTTGTGCATCTTAGTATATAGTAATCTACACCTTCTATATTGTCATGATTTGCAACCACAGCAAAATATCTCCTATACACACCACAAGTAAACATGTTTGTACATTTGAGTTGAACAATGTAAATCAAATGTTCAAAACTTTATTAAAATCTAGAATATAAATCAATTCTATAACTTACCTATAACAATTAAATCCGACACACATTCGTAATCAATTGAATATATAGGATCATATACATCTACAATGTCACTATCTTCAAAATTAGGCATTGATACTATTTGTTTCATTTCCCATTGTGAAACATATGCATCCCTTATATTTGGACATTGTAAAATATTTGCATTGTTCTCAATGCAATCAACACAAAAACATGATTATTCTCTCACTTGAATAGCAAGAGGCTTGCTATGTCCTGTAGTCATGGCTTGATACAAACTTTTAACACCGTTAGTTGCTTGACAATTATATGGATTCAATCGATCAATATCTGCACGTATGAACAAATTCTTGAACATCTCAATTAAAACTAAAATTCAATTAACTCACATGTGTACTTAAATTTAAACATTAATATTTTTAAAAAACATAAATTCAATTAATATACCTTTAACTACCCAAAAATAGCATTTGTTGTATATTGAGTCACAGGCACCAAAATAACTTTTGCACCATTCAACAATTTAATTTGCATTTCGTATGGTGTTACCTGCAATTTCATATTGGTGAAGTACCCAGGTAAGAGGTAAGAATTTAAAAAATTTCACATGTACATCCAACTATTACAATACATGTAGATCAATTACATAAATCATTGTAGAAGTATTCAACAATTTTAAATTTTGTAAATTTCGTATCTAGTACATTAACTGCAAGTTCATATTGGTGAAGTGCACGCTTTACACAAGCTCCTGCTGCATCATGCTTTCATTTTCCATGTCCACTCTCAAAAAAATTCCACAAAAACCTTATGCCAAATCTAGCATGTTATTGCATTAACCAATTAAATGTTTTTGTAGACTTAAATTATCCTGTATAAATAGTTAAATATAAACAATGATTTGAAAACCAAAAATTAGTTAAAAATTTAAGTCTTAAAATTTTATAAATTTTTAAATTAAAAATTAAAATTTAGAAAATAATAATAAAATCAACACTTACCAACACATCCATAAGACCAAATCCAGTGTTGTAATGCAGTAATGGCACGTTGTCTCAAATCTACAAAAAACATTCGAAAGTAATGTGCTGCATAGCTTCTATCTTGACCTGTATCATCACTGATATAAAAGTGAACCTCCTTGACGATAATTTGTTCATCTTCGGTACTCTCTACCTCATCTACAAATAACTCAGCATGTCTATAGCAAACTTGTACAAAGATTGCGACTTTCTCTGAATGATAATATTGACTTTGATTCTCAATTTGAGGACTAAATGTATAATTTTTAGAAAAATCTACAATAGAGAGAATACAACTTGGTGGAAAATAATTCTTTGAGTCACGAAACTACTTAGCTTGCCATCTTGTACCATGACAATGTCAGATATGTGGGTACTCAATGTTACAAAATTTGTTCATAAACTCATTACAAGGCAATTCATTCTCTCTCAAAATAATTTTTTTGGATTCAGCTCCTGACTTTGTTGAGTATTTCTCATATTCAAATCTCTTCCAAACAAATGACATTGAATGATCAATATTCTCAAATGGTAAAAATTTCGTCAAATTTCCACAATCTACACATATTTCCTATACACTGTACATTGAATTCATCTAAATCTTCTAATTTTTCACATAAGATAGACTTCACAAATTGTGTTGTACTTCCAGGGATGGCTATATTTAGATTAACTATTGCCATAAGTTTTTTATATGACTGTAGGTGTAGATAAAATTCAACATGATTTCGATAGCAACAAGTTTCACGTACTTTATTTATACATATAAAACATGGTCATAAATTCTCAAACATCCTTTGAGAAATCTTCACCAGTGAAAATTCTTGCTTGAATGCTTCAAAAAATTCACTTTGTGTTGTATCTATAAAATGCTTTGGATAAGACTTTTTTTACCATCTTCATCTTTTATTTGTATAGTGTTCCTTCTATTGGAAGAAACATGGGAGTGCTCGATCCAATATCCAATTACTTTTTGTTTTACATCTTCTAAAATTCGATCTCTCCAAAGGACTCGACAAATATTTACCCAATTATTTTCAATGTTTTTATCTAATCTGTTTCTCTTCTTGATATATTTTTTAATAGTTCTCCTAGATACATTTACAAATTGGACAATTGCTTTAATTTGTCTTCTATGTGAAAATTTCTTTCTATAAATTACAGCCATCAATGCTCTACGTGTAGCACTTAAATCAAAACTTGAACTCTTAGTTTGAATACAGTCCAATGCTGTTTACAAATTTTCAATTACTGTCTTATTTACTAAATTTGAAGATTTTTTCTTGTTATCAGCTCTTAACAACTCCAAAATAGGGGTCATTTCTTTTCACCTAAATAACTTTGCACATAATTGTGCTCTTCCAATTAAAGATTTATTTTCAAAAAATTCATCCCAAATTCTTTTAGAGTGCAATTTTATTATGCTTTTAGGTAATATATGTTCAGGTGAAACATATTTTAAAAGAGCATCCTCATCCATCTCCATAAGATTTTTCATTCCATGCAAAAAAATTCTATCACTACTATCAATTTCATCTTGTACTTGTTCATTAACACACACTTCAACTTATTCATCAATAATTTCAATGGGTTGTTCTTGACTAGATGTTCCTAAGGTTTTTTCATCTCTTTTCTAGTCATACAACCTTGATCTAGTTCTTTTATTCCCCATCACAAATTGCTTTTTTTAATTCACCTACACACACATATACATCATAATAAATAACTCATGAAGTTCAATTTCTACATGGTATAATGAGTAAATAAGTTGGGAATCATGTTACTTACCTAAAAATTTGTAGCCTCCCTTGCCAAAAAACTACTTTTGTGTGGTTTCTCCAAATGCTTGAATTGAAAAAAATAAAAAATAAAATTTTTAGCCTCTATTGTGAAAAAATCTACTTCTATTTTCTTCTTAATGCTTGAATTGAGAAAAAATATAAAAAATAAAGCCATATATATATAATTAAGTTTTTTTAAAAAAACAACAAAAAAAACAAACTACCAACTGGTGGTGGTGGTTGGAATTATATGATTTTGGGCGAGTCGATCTCGCCTGACGTTAATTGGGATGAGTCAAACTTGAGCAAGTTAGACTTGCCTGAAACTGTCTATGTGGCATCCCACATGGCAGCCACCTCCTGGTTTTCTAGGGTTTTTGAAATTCTCAACTTAAACTGAATATTTCTTCAATCAAAATAGATTATTTCAAAAATAAAAAATACCCTTTTGTAGAGCTCTGAGTCTAGAATCCTAATATGATTTTTTTCAAATATTTTGATTATTTTTAATATATATATTTAATTATTGCAAGTAGGTTGTTAAAATCAGAGATGACACTGATTAGAAATTAAAAAAATATCAAAACACATCCAATTTTTTTCAAAATTATATGGTGCACTAGAGGAAAGAGTCATCTCCAAAAGGGTATAATTGGTTTTGTAAAAATGATAAAAAATTTATACAAAAGTTGACGTGGAATGAAAACTATCGGATTCTGTAAAGTTTGACTTTAAAATGATATTACGAAGAAAATATGCATTGAAAACTAATTTTTTTTCTCCATGCACTAGATATTGAACTCATCTATTTGGGAAAAAAAATTAGGGAAAAATAAGATTGTTGCTCTTTTTTTTGTGACGTGGACTCAAAGTCACTTTTTCCTGAAATTTTCAGCAATTCAAAATTTGCTCTTAAAATTATAAAAAATTGTCAAAATAATTTTTTGAAATTTTAAAAAAATTACAAGCATAAAATTCATCAAGAGATCTACATTTCATTAGTTTACATCATTTTGAAATTCAAAACATAAATGCCACTTTTATGAGGTCGAAGTTGAAACTTTTTGCTTGTGTTGGCCAATTCCTTTATAAAAGTGTGACACAACTTTGTGCTTTCACCCAGCTAAGGCATTGATCAAAGGTAGAACCAAAGTACACCTGATTTTCATCCTCCTATGTCATATTCAAGTCAATGCCTTCATGCTTTCTTATTGTATCAAATGCAATGGAAGATGATATATCGCACCCTGGTAATAACATGAAGCCACTATTTTTGAGGATTTCTCTTCCCTTTTGTGGGGTCATCCTAGCCATTTCTTCATGCACCTTCTTCCAAAAGTTTTCTATAACTTTTTCCTTACTCTCAAGAGTTATCTCCTTCACTTGCTTAAGTATTTCTTGCCCATTTATTCTTAGGACAAAATCTTTGAACTCCTTAGAATGAATACAAGAATTATCATCCATGAATTTGCTTCTTTCTATTGTTCTAACATCATCAAACATTTCATTTGTAGCCTCAAAACTGATAATCATCCTCTCTTGAGGAGGCTCTCCTACTTCAATCATAGGATGTTGCATTATCTCCATCACATATGGTGAGCCTCGAGTCTTTCCCTCATCCACTAAAAAACTTGGAGTATGGGAAGGTTGTGGAGAGACTTGGTGGAGTGACAACTCTAGGAATTTCAGAGCTTGATGTTTGTCTTGACAAAGAAGGAACTAATTCTAGAGGGGAATGTATTTTCTTTGGCACCATAGGTAGGTTAGAGAATAATTTATCTACATTTTGTAGCATAACCCTGACTCTTTCAACAAGGTCTTCAATTTCAATGAGAGATCCTTTATATGAATGATTAGCTTCATGTCTTATTTTCTCTGCTTTCTAGATCATGTCCTATTATTCCATTCTTCTCTCACCCTACTTTTCGATAGCACAGTTTCTCATTATGTCCTCTAGAGGGTAAAATTCATGCTCATAGGCTACAAAATCATTATCTAACCTGGCTTTATTGATAAATCCCTCTAGATCACACCTCCTTGATGCACTCTTTGGTAGCTTTTAATGCTCCAACTTTGTGGCTAGCAACACCAATCCTTCTTTTGATGTGACTTGAAAGTTACAAAAGGAAATGATTCCTAGAAGGACGAAGGCTTTCTTGTAGTTCATGAATTGAGTCTTATTAGACTCATTCATCTGCATGTGCCACATGATTTCTAAGAATGCCAACTCTATCAGGGACTAATCTTGGAAAAAGATAAGGCACACATTCAAATCCATACACTCTGATAATGGTTACATTTGAAAAGATGTACCAAAATTACCCCAATTATTCAACCAATGCTAAAATTAGGGCACATGTCCTTTGGCCTCAAGAACTTATGAACTCTCTCTGATAATCTCCATTGTGATGAGTCACCAAGTGCTTTGAAGATTACCTTGACAAAGAATTCTTCAAACAAAAGATAGTTTGATTGGGGGCAGTGACTATCCCAAATATAAGTCCATTCTTGGACTGGTAGTACTCTGCCATGGTTGTTCACTCTCCTAATTCTCATTGGAGGCTTCCACACTACAATTCCTTTGTTTAACAAGATGTGATACAATAAAGAATGCCACCTGAAGTGGACTCTAGAATTATCTGTTTTCACATCTACAAGGGCCTCGTTGATCTTTTCCAAAAATGATGCATAGTCAAATGACTTATTATTGTCACAGCTTTGAATTTTAGCAGTCAAGACCATAGCATTGATGGGTATGAAGACACTAGCATCTATTCCTAGGACCTAGCACAAATCAAAGTATGTCATCTTGAAGTACTCTTCAAAGAAGTCATAAATGAAGGGTTCCTTGCTAGAACTTGAGAATCTCTACAATTTGTCATTGATCTTAGGCATGTGAGCAGGGAGCCACTTTACACTATAATCACTCTTTTGTCTGAGATATTCCCTAAGTAGGGCTCCCATATCTAGTGGAATTTGAAGGTTGGTGTCTAACATGAATTCCACACAGATATATGCCATGTCTAGTTTAACTAGTTCCTCTCCATTGTCCATGTAGATGATTTTCTTCCCTAGGACATAGCTTCTAGCTAGTGGTTGTACTAGATCTACATTGATGAAGACATTTGGGACCACCAACCTAGATAACCCTAGCCTCCAAGGGTTTCTCATTGGAGTTTTCCTCAGGCACTTCCTGAAATGGTACTTGAACAACACTTTCCCATGGATTGGGAGAACAACATCCTTGCAGGCTTCATGAACATCGGTGATCCTATCTGTTTGTATGCATGTGCTGTAGTGGTGGTGAGGTCTTTTAAAGGATCTAGGAAATTGAAAAAGAATATCATCGTTAAACTCTCTATCCCTCTTCCTTCTTGTCCTTTTCATGGCCTTTTGTGATGAACTAGACATTCTGACTACACTAGGGTTTTAAGCTTCTGGTTTCTACGTTTTCTAAAGATAGCCCTGTTGGTTCTTTTCCCAAATTGGATACTTTTTCCTAGTTATCCCTACAAGGTAGCCATCATTGATCAACAGGATTCCAGGGCCAGGGGCCAACAGTATAGGAGATCGACTCTATTAATATCTCCCGTTCTTCTTCAGGCTCTGCAAAACCTAGGGGGTATTCCCTATTCAACATCTATGGACTGTATCTATGAATTTACTTTAGATGTTGACACAAAGTAGATAAATCCTCTCTTATACAGACCAAAACTGTGAAATAAGTGCAAAGGGGCTAGCTTTAGGCCTATGATCAGTTGTGAGACATAGGATTTTGGGTCCTAAAACTACTTCTAATGTCCTAAAAGGTTGTATTCAAAGTTTGAGTTGATTTTTGGTATTTGGATGCAAAACTAGGACCTTGGTTGTAACCTCAATACAAGACTAGATCGGTGCCTATCCCAGGGTTTGGAGTCAATAGACATACACATGTGAATGATTGCATAAACTTAAAACAAAGACTAGGTTTCAAGGGGAGTTTTAGTGTCTGCCTTGCAAATACTTCCCAAAACTGAGTATTTAGTTATCTCTACTTACAAACATCCTCACTGCAATATATTCTTCCCAACACTTAACCCAAAACATTTAATCTACTCCTTGATCAGAAGTAAAATATTAAGCATTCAACATAGCAAACCCATGTCCTAGAATCTTAAACATCCCTTAGTTGTTTATTTTCAAAAGAAGAACACATTCAATTTAGAGACAAATAATAGAATACATGCAATGAAGCATTACTCATTTAAATCAACATGAAACTAGTAAACTTATGCAACAAAACATACAACATGAGATTCATAAACTCACAAGACACCCAAAACAGAGCCACCAACGAAGTTGTATCTTATCACAGCACCAAAAAATTGTCTAGTTTTCAACAACAAAACAATGAGTGACACAGTCCCTCTTATAAAGCAAGGATGTGTACTCAGCAACTAATTACAAGGCATCTCAAAATTTAAAATTCTACCAGATACAATGCATCGTGAGATTAGCACTCAAAACAATCAATGCAACCTAGAGAAACAGAGGAAAGAGCAGGTGGAATCAGGGAGTGTGCCACCATCTAAAGATTTTCTCATCAAATTTGGTAGTTGGCCTATCCACTTGATCTACACTTCTTTGCAAACCTGCCATTAATGGCATAACAACTTGTAGCCTCTGGAAACATAGCTGACTGTGTACCTTGCAATTTTTCCCGCCTAAAATACGACTGTGGATGCATACAAATCCCTCACTTTCTGAAGTTTGAATTAGAGCCATTAAATTTCCCCTCTCCTGTTGAGATCAATGATTTTGGTTCATGCTCAATAGCCATCGGCCATTGAAATTATGCCAGGCAGGCAACCCTTTGCCTTTTTAATTTTCACAGCATACAAACATTTTACCCTTTTCACTTCTCGAAACTTTCCAATGTATATGGAAATAAGATTGCATATACATACAAATGCAAGCATACAAGGTAGACCCCAAACCATTATAGAACAAATTATAATCGCCATCAGGTCTAGGCCTTGCATCTCCCTTTTGCATATTGCGTTTGTATATTGCATATACAAACGCAATATGCATGGTGCAGACACCAAATTATATAAAGCACATTGAAAAGATAATCGGGTCCAGGCCCTGCATCTTTTGACTTTGTACATAACCAATGTATGTCACATATACAATGCGAACATGCATACAAACAGCAGGCTTCATATTTTATCAACCAGAATGCATGTTCACTTCAAATCCGGCTTGCATATTAGGAATGTATGTTTGATTGCATGTGCAATATACAATCGCAAATATATGCAATCAATAGGGCCCTCATGCTTTTGACTACCTTGACTTCAACCGGCCTTGTGTATTTCTTTGTATTTCCACTTGTATGTCTATATGTACATTGGGAACATACAATCCCAACATACAAGCACGAACTTCAACCTATTTCACAAATATTGCAAACTTTCTGGCCGCATCCATTATGCACCTATCCGCATGCATAATTCTCTTGCACATGCCAATGTATATCACATATACAAACAACTTGACATACAAGGAAAAAACCTTTGTATCTAACCCTCTTTACACATTACCTTGTATGTCTGACTTGTTGGCCGAACACATACAATTCCTTTTTGTATATCTATGGGCCCCACCTCTTGTATATCAGCCCCTTTGTATGTAGCAGTTGCATGTCCAAACATACAACACAAATATACATGCAAACCCTCATATACAAGCAGGGAATATTCTCAAAATCTGTGACAGATTCCACAATGCATATACAAACCTGATATGCATAAAATGAGGCCAAGGGACTTAGAACTTTCTGGATTTTAACAAAACAATCTACATATGTTCTAGCTTGAAACCCAAATCCTAGGTGGGAACCACCATTGGCTCCGACTGGGGACATGTAGGTGGAAGGCTACAGCGAAAACCAGACCTCTCTGGGACAGACCAGGCAAAACACAGAATGTAAAACACCACCGACCATACAAAGTATGTACACACCATTTACTCCTAATTTACAATGTGCACACAAGACATTTACTCATGAGAAATAAGGTTTTAGGAACTGACCATCTAGGGCCTGGAGAAAATAAGAATCTTCTCCATGAGTATTGCTGATTTGATATGGGCCCATCCATAAGGGCTCAAATTTTCTATGCTTGCCCTTATCCTAACTCTTTGCATTCCAAACCAGGACTAAATCACCTATCTGAAGCTTTCTTTCTATAGCCTTTCTGTCAAATAAATATTTTACCTTCTGTTGTTTCTTGATGTTTGTCTTCTGTGATTCTCTTGTAATTTCATCTAATGCAACCAATTGATTTATCCTTTCAGTCATTGAGTCTTTGATTTCTTTATCATTTTCTTGTATGAATTTATAAATAGTCAAGAGATTATTCATAGGTAGCTTAGTTGTTGCACCATATACTAGCTCAAAAGGTGACCTTCCAATTGCTTTCTTCATTGTTACCCGGTCAGCCCATAGTGCCATCTTTAGCTTTGAATCCCATGCCCTTTTGTTCTTATCTACCATCATTTTGATGATTTTCATGAGGCTTTTGTTACTTGATTCTGCTTGACCATTTCCCTGTGGATGATATGGTGATGCATATGACAAATTTATCCCATAGTTGTTACAAAAATCAACAAACTCACCAGATCTGAAACACATGGCATTGTCTGTGACTAGTTTGATTGGCACTCCAAATCTGATAACAATGTGTTCCAAAATGAAATCCATCACCACTTTGCTTGTAGCTTTCTTAGTTGGAATGGCTTCAACCCATTTAGTAAAATAATCAATAGCAACCAAAATCCAACTATGTCCTCCACTTGATTTTTCTAAAATTTCCCCTATAAAATCAATTTCGCATTGCTGAAATGGAGCTTCCACAGTTACAGTTCTAAGGGGTAATGCACCTTCATACTTGAGCTTTCCTGAGAACCTTTGATAGGGATCACATTTTCTTACCATGTTTTGTGCATTTGAGAAGAGGGTTGGCCACCAATAGCCTGCTCTAAGAATTTTGTGAGTGGTTGTCTTGGCAATATAATGTCCACCACACACTCCTTTGTGCATGTCACTTAAAATGTCTGTAGCTTGATTTTCATCCACACATCTAAGTATCACACCATCAGGATTCTTCCAATATAGTTCTCCTTGCAGAACAATGTATTTGATTGCATGTAGTTTTAAGGTCCTTTTTTGACTATCACTGAGATGGGAAGGACAATTCAAATTCTACAAATAATATACAATATCCTTGTACCATTCAGATTCTGACATATTAACAACTTCATTCTGAACTACATTTACCTAGCATGCCTCCAGATTTGACTTTGTCATCATTTTAGCCAAACCTTGTCCCCTTACCAGTTTTGTAATTTGTATCTCTATGTTGAACTCTTGTAATTTGTTAATCCACCCATATCTTCTTCATGTCACCTCCTGCTGAGTGAAGATGTCCTTAACTGCTGTATGGGGCACATATGCAACTATCTAAGATCCTACCAGGTATGGCCTAAAGCTTTTGACTGCCTTAACCAATGCATATGCCTATTTTTTTATGATATCATATTTCAACTCAACCGCCTGCAATGACATGCTAAAGAAAGCAATAGGTTGCTCAAAACCATCTTCATTTTTCTATAATAAACACGCAGCAATAGTGTGAAAAGAAGCAAATGAGAACAACTAAAATGGCTTAGAAAAATCTAGAGATTTCAACACAGGAGCCATCTTTATAGCCTCTTTGATGCTCTGAAATGATTTAGTTGCTTCACTCTCCCATTTGACAGTTGCACCCTTCTTTAACATTTTAGAAATATCCTTTGTAATCTCTATAATGTTGGGAATGAATCTCCTAACAAAGTTAATCTGCCCAAAGAAAGACTGAATACCTTTCACTATTTTAGGCATTTGAATTCTGTCAATTGTAGCAAGCCTTTTAGGAACAATCCTGACTCCATCCTTGGAAACAATATGCCCCAATAATTTTCCTTCTATTACCCCAAAAGCACATTTCTTTGGGTTAAGTGAAATGCCATACTCCAATGCCCTAATAAAAATTTGTTCAAGGTGCATGCAATGTTGCTCCTCTTTTTTTGAATAGGCAGTTAAATCATCTTGGTATATAGCCAGAATTGAGTCAATCAATCCTACAAAAGTAACATCCATGGACCTCTAAAATGTAGCACCTACATTTGTTAGTCCAAATAGCATCCTTACATAAACATAAGTTTCCCATGGAGTGGTGAGGGCAGTTTTGTATTGCTCAGATTCTTTTACCTTCACCTAATTGTACCCTGAAAATCCATCCATCATGGATAAAAACTCACAACTAGTCACCTTTTGTAGCATAGCCTCCATGTTAGGCAGTGGATAATTATCCTTTAAAGAAGATGCATTCAGATTTCTAAAGTCCACACAGAGTCTTATATCACCATTTTTCTTTCTGACTGGGATAGGATTGGACACCCAAGTTGAGTGTTTGATAGGCACAATTATTCCAGCCTCCCTAAGTTTTACAAGTTCTTCTTGCATTTTTTGAGCCAGAGTTGGGTTAATAGGTCTTTGTTTCTATCTGAATGGCTTAGCTCCAGGCTTCAAAGGAATCTCATGCTGGAATAAATATTCTCTATAAGCTTTTAGGTCCTCATATGACCATGCAAAGACATGCTTATATTTCTTCAATAATGCAATCAGTGTACTTCTAATGTGTGGCTTGAGCTGTTTGCCAATATATACCTTTTTGGGGGCCAGGTGTGTCCCCAAGTTTATCTCCTCCAAGTCATCCTTATTTGTAGGAGATGCCTTTGTAACAAATTGGTCTCTATTATCAAATACTCTTTCTAAAGTAACTAGTCCTCTGGGGATGTTATTTTTTTTAAGTTGAATTACTTCTTTCGCCAAAAGAGTTTCTTTTCCATTAACAACCTCTACAAAATTCTGAAAATTGATCTCCTAGTTCTCATATTCATCTATGCAGTGTAGGAATCTCAACAAATCTATCATCATCAAACACTTGCCAACTGCATATATTGTCTGGTACTACAGGTCTAAGTTTAACCTCCACATTTATAACATTAGACAGAGTCATATCATCTAGCCTTATGGCCACATTAGCTAAAAAATCTGCCATGACATTCTTTGACCTTTCTACCCAATTTATTGAAAATGCATCAAACAATTCAATTGTATCCCATACAGGATGCTTATACTATTTTAACCTTTTATTTTTTGAAGCATACTTATCCCTCACTTGGGAAACAATTAACTCTGAGTCTCCAAACACTCTTAACATTTTAATTCCATGCTTCAAAGCAACATTTAATCCTAGTAGCAGAGCTTCATACTCTGCAATATTATTTGTGCATGCAAATTTTAGTAGGAAGGAAAATTTCAGAAGCTTACCTGCTAGAGATAAAAACACAACTCTAGCACCAGAACCTTCCTTTGAATAGGCTCCATCAAAATACATATTCCAGAGACCACACTGGTCAAGTTCCTGAATGCAAAAATCTTTCTTTTTATTTCCTTGGTCATCTGAGACAACTCTAAAATTTTCACAGTCAGTATCCACAAAACAAACAAGCTCATCTAAATCATGATCTTCAATTGTTTCTAGTGACCTTTCTTCTCTAACCAATTTGACATCTCTGCCATTCATTGGAATCATGGCATATGATAAATCTAACTACATACTTTCTCTAATAAATGCTGCTCATCTTCTTGACAACAGCATACCATATTGTGGTTTTATGTCTACTACTGTTATATTCATTCTGTAAGTCTTTTCTGGATATGCTGCTAGCATAAAATCCACATCTTTCATGATTCCAATAAATGGCACCTCCCTAGCATCCATTGCATAGTATTTCCCACATGCCTTGTCTAGTTTCAAACCAGCGTGTTGCATGATAGCCAGAGGCATAATATTTGTTGATGCTCCTGAGTCCAGCATGCAATTTTTTATTACTTTTCCATTGATAACAAGGGAGACATAAAATGGTTCAATATGTGAAGGGCATTTCATCATTGTCACCCCCAGATAGACTTCTGGAATCTCATCTTCATCAATACATAGGACTTGTTTCTTACCCTGAGTTTCAACACTCTACTTAGCCTGACAAGCTACTCCTGAAATCAGAGACAATGCCTTATTCTTGTACTCTTCAACTTTCATCATCTCCATCAATGGAACAAAGACCTTTATCTAGGATAAAACCTGAGTTATGTCAAAAGGAGCATAATTTTGTATAACAGTTGTAGCTTGAGTTGTGGTTTTATTCTTATCATGCACTGATCCAGCCTTACTTTTAATGGCTTTCTGACTATCATCTATGGCCTGAGAATTCTCATTTTGATCCTCATTCTGAGGAACCTCATTTTCTGACCTTTGAGAATTGTGACCAGTTTTTTGCTTAAAATTTTTCTTATTATTGCTCCATTTTGTCTTATGTGGTTCAATTCCTTTATGATTATGCATTGGCTAGTTCACAAAAGTGTCTTCTAGCTGACATGAATCACCTACCGGAGCTTTACCTCTAAGGTTATAGTTGCTTCTGACTTGAGCCACTGCTACAGCTGTGAGAGCTCTAATCTCTTCATCAGAAGGCCGCCTCAAGTTATTCAGAAAAATACATGAGTCCTAAGCATAAGCATAATTATCTTCATCATCCTCATCACATGAAATCTGCTGGCAAACCTAAATCCCATGATTTGTACTTTCATCAGCATCATCAGAAAGATACTCTCCATTTGTAGATAGACTATTGACATTATCATCCTGCATATAATGTAGCTCATTGTATTCATCATAGGCAACAGCATTACTATACAAAGATTGAGCAATCATACATTGAGATTGTGAGTGAGGCATCTGACATATTATGC
Organism: Cunninghamia lanceolata; assembly: GCA_027924645.1. Lineage (NCBI taxonomy): Eukaryota > Viridiplantae > Streptophyta > Pinopsida > Cupressales > Cupressaceae > Cunninghamia > Cunninghamia lanceolata. The sequence continues at coordinate 28,006,855 of BSBN01000809.1, read as the reverse complement.
ACCATGGGGTGTCATCAACAATATTAATAGCTTTCTTCAAAGGATCAGGGGTCTCCTTAACATTTTGAGCTCTTTGATCAGTGTTGTTATTTGGAAGAACTAGTTTACCATTATGCCAATTAGTGTTATATGGCATATCATGCAATGATTGTCTCTTCTCTTGTCTCTGGTAAACTGGCCTTTCATGACCCATCCCCTTTTCATTCTTAGCAAGTCTGTAACTTAGGTCCTTAACAAAAGATGTCAATTTATCCAGTTTGTCTTCAGAAGTAGATGCATTACCTTGAGTACTCTGAAACTTATTAATTGGATTTTGTAGAATCTTTACATCATCCCTTCTGTTTGTCTTACCAGATGCTTTCCTATTATTCTCAATGTTTTTTGCAATCCTGAAAGCATCCCTGAGGCTAGAAGGACCCTTATCTCTTAACCCATAAGCTGTTTTAGCATCAAAAGCATTTATGTATAGCACAGTGCACATAGGTTAATTAGGCCTCATGTGATGTGGTAATTTGTTCAGCACCTTAGTGAATCTAGCATTAAAATCTGCAACAGGCTCATTTGATCCCTTAGTAATACTAGTAAATTCATTTATAAAAAAGTTGGGATCGGTCTTATCACCATATTGTTCTTTGAAAATCCTTCTGAAATCATCCCATGATGAGATACTCTAGTCAGGCAGGCTCTTATACCACTCTCTAGCTTCATCAACCAAGGATTGCATAAACAACTTCATAAAAACATCTTCATGTTCAACCTCAAAATTGTCCATAACATTCTGAAAGGCTTTCAAATGATCTTCACCTGACACATCATTATTTCTTGAAAACTTTGGTATCTGAGGCCTCACATGTTTATCAATGGGATTAGGGTACCCAGGAATACCATTAAAGACCAGCTGTCTGAATCTATCCAGCTGCATGGGTTGTCTAGCAAACTGATTAACATTTGCATTCCTATTAGCATTCTGATTTCTCATATTGTTCGATGGTTCCCTAACATTGTTTGTATGTTGTCTCTGATCATTCTACTGATTCTGAGCTTCATTTCTTTGCTGGTTCCTCAGCATATTTGCATTATCAAGGCTAGGAACTGAATCATGCTGAGCAATTCTTAGAACTTGCACTTTTTGTCTCATGTCATCTCTAATCTTCAGAACCTGCAAATATTCTAATTCAGCCCTTAGGTTCTTGATTTCCTCAGCTAATTCATCATCTTTAGGCATAGAAGAGGATGGTCCCTTTCTATTTTGGTCATCATCATCTTCCCTTGGAGACTTAGTTTCTTCAAATCTATCAAGGGGATCTAAGAAAGGGCATTACTGAAAAACCTCTGACCTTATTCTCAATCTATCACCTTGTTGTCTTTCATATACATCTTGAATATTAGCCTCTATGTTTGAAAAATAAGGTGCCTACTGCTCTAAGGATCTAGGATTATCTTGGATATTATCATTGTTCCTAGGGCTGGAAGAACCCTCTTGACCAGCTTGAACGGTCCCTTTTTTTCTATACATCATTTTTCTGGGTAATTCCTCAAACAAAGGGTTACACAGGGATCTTCTCCCTTGCATACAAATTTCACTTTACTGGTTGGGAGATTTGTTTGGAGTCACCACCTATAACTAGGAATTAGTCCTTAAGACCAAGGTTCTTATGCAAAGCACATCCCCAGTAGAGTCACCAAATCTATTGGTTCTTTTCCCAAACTGGATGCTTTTTCCCAGTTATCCCAAACATTTTACCCTTTTTGCCTCTTGAAACTTTCCAATGTATATGCAAATAAGATTACATATACATATAAATGCAAGAATACAAGGTGAACCCCAAACCATTATAGAACAAATTATAATTGCCATCGGGTCTAGGCCTTGCATCTCCCTTTTGCATATCACTTTGTATATTGCATATACAAATGCAATGCATGCTGCGGATGCCAAATTATATAAAGCACATTGAAAAGATAATCGGGTCTAGGCCTTGCATCTTTTGAATTTTTACATAACCAATGTATGTCACATATACAATGCGAACATGCATACAAATAGCGGGCTTCATATTTTATCAACCGGAATGCATGTTCACTTCAGATCCGGCTTGCATATTAGGAATGTATGTTCGATTGCATGTGCAATATACAATCACAAAGATATGCAATCGGTGGGCCCCTCATGGTTTTGACTACCTTGACTTCAACTGGCCTTGTGTATTTCTTTGTATTTCCACTTTTATGTCCATATATACATTGGGAACATACAATTCCAACATACAAGCGTAGACTTCAACCTATTTCACAAATATTGCAAACTTTCTGGCCGCATCCACTTTGCACCTGTCCACATGCATAATTCTCTTGCACATGCCAATGTACGTCACATATACAAACAACTTGACATACAAGGAAAAAACCTTTGTATCTAACCCTCTTTACATATTACCTTGTATGTCTGACTTGTAGGCTGAACACATACAATTCATTTTATATATTTGCGGGCCCCACCTCTTGTATATCGGCCCCTTTGTATGTAGCCATTGCATGTCCAAACATACAACACAAATATACATGCAAACCCTCATATACAAGCAAGGAATATTCCTAAAATCTGTGACAGATTCCACAATGTATATACAAATCCGATATGCATAAAAAATGCATACAATCAATTTTTTTTACCTTTTCAAAACCCAATATGCATAAAATGAGGCCGAGGGACTTAGAACTTTTTGGATTTTAATGAAACAATCTGCATATGTTCTAGCTTGAAACCCAAATCCTAGGTGGGCACCACCAAGCCCTATGACTATGCTCATACTTGAATATCTCTTATGCAAGTTTTCAAATAGACCAGGGCACTAATAGCTAATAATTATCAAACAGATGTTCAATTCATAAGAAAAGAACCCTAGTACAGTTGAAAAGATGAAGGGCACTTACATGTTTCAATGGTGGCTTGTGACTTCTTGTTGGTTGAGTAACACCTTGCTTGATGCAAGAAATTGAAAATTTTTGGCTTGGATGTAGTTGCAAAGCTCAGAAGTCGAATTCACATTATCAATTATGTGAAATGACTAAAAAATTTAGCTTTAAACCACTTAGGGCACCGTTAATGTTTAGTGTATAGGGGCGGTGAGAAGAAGATAGCCATTCTTGAATTTTAAAACTGTGTGTAGATCTTACTTAATCAACGATTCTCACTAGAGTTTGAATTTCCTCAAGCAAAGATCAAAAAACCCTTTTATGACTTGGAGTCCTTTTGGCACGGTGGCATCCTCTATGTTTCACTTTGAGTTATTTGAAGTCATAATGAAGTTGTTAGTCCCGCGAAACACAATACTACTATGGACACCATGGACATATTAGTCAACATCACCTTCTTTGCGATCTTGCTAAAGTCTTTGATCTGCCTCATCGAAGGAAGGAATCCTCGTGAAGCATCATTGATTCATTAGAACCGCTATGCTGACTTTGCTGTCTCGCGGAGCCTATTTAAGAGCTTCAATGGAGAGCTGGGATTCAATTAAATACCTTTTACCATGGAATAGATATGACACATGCTAACAAAGACACTTCGCAGTCTCACAGAGACCCAAAATGAGGCTCCGTGAAGGAAGAGACTCCAAAGAAAAGGAAGAGTTAGCAACATGGACTGCCGACAAAGCATAACTTAAAAGATATTTGGTGCATATGTGACAGTTGTTTTTAAACAGGCATGTTGTCGACAACCTAGTGAATGGGTCGATGACTTAGATGATAAAACATACTTAAGTTATAACTTAAGTCACTAAGAACTACTAACAACTAGTTAACGAACGATTATAACGTATAATAAATAAAAACTAGTGTATTAAGGTTTAAGGCTTTTAGGGGTTTTTCTAAGGTTTTACAAGCCTCATATAAATGAAACCTTGGTCATAAAAGGTACAAAAATGCAGGTTCTAACACATTGTTGGAGATGCTTCTCTGTACAAATTATTGATGTTTGGCAGCTTCAAAGATTGATTGATACCAGGTAACTAAAAATGCATAATTAAGTGTGGAAGTGTTTTGGACACCAATCAGGTGGTCTTGGCATGACTCAATTGATGTATTCTGGACATGACTCAAAGGAAGTGCCCCTAACACAATCTATACACCCCCTAATTTAGTATCAAGTGACCCCCCTAATTTTGGCACTTTATAAGTTAGTGTGTTTTACAATACAACAAGGTCTAATAGATGGGAAATGTGAAAATATTAACTTTTTTAAAATCAACACTCGATTTTGAGTTATCAATCAAAGGTTATGCTATAAAAAAATTTCTCATAAAAATTGCCTATTTTAATACATTTCTCGTAAAAATGCCCAAACCTTGGTGCACCCTCAACAAAGTATTTGTAACTTATAGATGAGTATTCAAAGCCTCAACAAAGCAAAGGAAACCCCAAAATAGGGCAAGGGAAGAAAAGGATGTAGGGAAATGATAGCTAGGTGAGGTACAGGGGTAACCAAGATTGTAGGGTATCTCTCCACGCCCCTTAGAAACACTTGTTCACTCACACTCTACCTCCCTTTGAACACCTCTTTTTACCAAGCAGGGTATGTGCCTCTTTCTTCCAAGCAGTGTATGCGAAGCTACCGAGCAAGGTATGTGAAGCCATGATCTACGACTTGGAGCAAGCTCCATAATTTGGAGAAGCTAAATGCTGGTGCTTGCAGTGAAGTGAGGTGAGCCACATAGTCTCAGACTAGGCAGAACATGATAGGAAACCAAGGACTAAGCCAAGGGCCCACAAGGGCATGGATGAGTCGAAGGGTAGAGATTTTCTACACGTCCAAATAGGGGTTTCCATGATAAATACCAAAACAAGGGAGCTTTCTCAACTGTCAAAGCATGAATTTTGTTGTTTTAACTGGTGTCAGTCACCATACTTCCAAAACAAGGTTGCAGATCTAATTTCCCTATCCTCATCCTTTAATTTGGTCACCTTCTACTATTGCACAAAATCATTCTATAGTTCAACCTTGAGCCAGAAGTAATATGCCTTTGCCTCCAAACGAACCAACAGATGAGCTTAGACAAGCTCTAATACCACATTATGGGGGGTCTCATAGACCTGCTATCAATTTCTCTCCTATGGGGGAACATTTATTATACTTGGTGAAAGAAGTGTACTTCTTCACTTGTATAACTTTCATACATCTTTTCTCTCTTTTGGAGGGTAGGTTTTTCCCACAGGATTTCTACCTTTCTCCACTTCATGAGAGATTACATTGTACATGGGTACCTGATCAAGACTAGTTGTTGGGACCTATTTTTATTTTGTGCCCACCTAAGCTATGCTTAAGAGGGGTGTTAGTGTAAATATTACCTTGCTTGCATTTCATGTACATGGGTAAAATATACATGTTGTAAGCCTACTCAGGTGTATTCAATAGGTGTCCTAGGTTGATTGAGTCAACCTACCACCACTAGTGGAGTGTTGGAGTGGACTCAACCTCCTCACCTATATGTACATGCTTTTTGATAATCTATTTACTTTGATTTTGATATTAGCACTCTCTTAGTCAATCCTTTGTTATAATAGAAATTAATATCAAAATATATTTATAAAATATTATTTGAAGGCACATTGTCATCATCAATGAAAACAATGAAAATGATGATAGCCTCCTCACCTGAAATCCTTTTCTTCCAATGTCTAGATGGTGACACAACCTACTTACCTTATCGCAACCTCTGTTAACCATAACTCCACCCAAATATACGCAACACCAAGACAAATGACATGCATCAAATAGAAACCCTATAATCCACTAAGACAAATGATATGTATCATATAGAGAAGGCCTATAATCTACCAAATATCCATCCTTCACAATATGATCCATACAATCCATTGACTGTACAAATGCTTAACTTGCTATCATTCCTACTTCACACTCACTTTTTATCGAGGGCTCCCTCCACCCTTTCATATACCACAAATATAAATTATTTAAGAATAAAGTAATTAAAAATAGGCCCTCAAGAAGGATATCTCTAGACCTAGAATAATAATAAATAGTTTTAATATTTAAGAAATCAAATATATGTTTGCCTAAATAATAATAAATAGTTTTTATATTTAAGAAACTAAATATATGTCAGCCTTTTTTTTATATTTTATGAAATTAAACATATGTTGGCCAAAAATTATCATAAATATTTTTTTTAAGAAATTAAATATATGGGTCATTTTTAATGATGTCTATTTTTTAAATTTATATGACTATATAAAGCTTTGTATATATATGTCGGTCATTTTTATGTATACGGTCACAGCCATCCCTTAATGATGCCATTGTATAATGCCTCTCCCTTAATGCAGCTATATAAAACCTCTCCACATAATTAAAAATTGTAACCCTAGTATATACTTAAAAGGACGATGCATATTGATTGCTTTATGAGATGCAAAGAAAAGATAAACATGTGTTTCTATAAGGAAGATTAGCCTAGATCTGATAGGGATTGGAATTGAATGTTTTTCCTCAAAGGTACTAAATCTTCAAACCTAAAAAGGGTCTATTAAGTATGGTTTTAATTAGGTGATTGGATTCTCTTATGCTTAGTATTTCATTATATTTAGTTTTAGATCTCTCTCTGAACTATCTGATTTGCATAATTCCATCAATTTTCTTGGATCTTGACTTATTGATTTCATCCTGTTGGCTTCACTTGATCTTTTGCTTGTTATGTCAAAAGTTAAACTCCATTTTTATTCATTATTATTTTTTCTTTATATTTTATCCTTCCCTTTTTCATTGTATACACATATTCATAGATTAGGGAACTTTCCTATTTTCACATACTGATATTAAATCCTGTCATTGGGGGCATTCTGCTATCTCATATTTATTTATTTATTATGGTCTTAATTTTGTTTACTAGATATTCTATTTTCTGATATTGATGACGAACTAGGATGGATTTCAAATGTTAATGTTCACATGTTTTACATTTAAAGATTGACCCATCTAATTTGCATAAATCCATCAATTTGCTTGGATCTAAACTTTTGATTTTATCTTGTTGGCTTCACTAAATCTTTTGCTTGTTATGTCAAATGTTAAACTCCATTTTTATTCATTATCATTATTTCTTTGTATTTTATCCTTCCGCTTTTCATTGTCGACACATATTCATAGATTAGGGTTTTCCTATTTTCACATACTAAAATTCAATTTTGCATCGAGGGCATTGCATTATCTCATATATATATTTTTATTTATCACGATCTTAATTTTCTTTACTAGATATTCTATTTTTAGATATTGATGATGGACTAGGTTAGATTTCAGATAAAGATTGACCCATTTGATTTGCATAACTCCATCAATTTTCTTGGATCTAAACTCATTGATTTTATCCTAGTGTCTTCACTCAATCTTTTGCCTGTTATGTCAAATGTTAAACACCATTTTAATTCATTATTATTTTTTCTTTACATTATATCCTTTCCTATTTCATTGTCTAGCCATATTCATAAATTATGGTTTTCCTATTTTCACATAGGAATATTAAATCTCCCCACTTGAGGTATTGTGTTATCTCATATATATTATTTATTTATCATGGTCTTAATTTTCTATATTGGATAATTTATTTTCAGATATTGATGAGGGATTAGGCTAGATCTCAAATGTTAATGTCAACATGTTTTACATTTAAAAATTAAAGATTGACCCATTTGACATATTGGTGCTTATATATTTTAGCATTTGTCTAATTTTGATATATTAAAGATAATATTTATATCCTGTCTAAAAATACTCTTATATGTAATACCATAATATGACTTTTTAGTATCAAAATATGTTGATAGATTATTTTATAATTTTATTCAAATAAATACATTGCAATAGATGGTAATCACAAAATAGTAATACTAATTATTTATATTTTGTCTGAAAAAACCTCTTATAAGTAATACTATAATATGGTTTTTTGGGATATCAAAATATGTTGATATGGTTTTTTAGGATATCAAAATATGTTGATAGATTTTTTTTTTTGGATTAGTAAGCACTCTTAGAGGGGACAGCTCCCTTTCTATATAATGAATAATGAACCAAAATTAAGCTGCATGTCCTAAAAATTAGGGGTGCTATTTGAATCCTTTAAATGCATGCCCTTGCCACAAGGGGTGCAACAAAAAGTAGCACATAGTTGTGCTGTCAAAAAAACCTCATTCAATTAACTCAAGATATTCCAAGGTGACATTTTGTTCCACTCTCAGAAGACCCATGCACTTGGATAGTTGCATTATGTCCACTATTTCCCCCTTTCACAGAGGATTTGAGCAGCATAAGGTGCTTGCCTAAAGGAGATGACTTCCTCTTCACCTATGTCCATCCATCCACAGTCTTGGAGGAGACTGAAATGTTTTGATCCACCTTGGTTAAGGGGACATACTCCTCAAATCTTTTGTCCTATCTGGACCAGTATGAGTAGCATCCTATTGGTGATTATTTTGATGCAATCATAACAAGAAGTTAAAATTCACATATAATAAACTGAAACTATACTTGAAAGATAAGAAGGAATCATTTAAGATTCACTTAATCCCAAGTCTACAATGGTACTATTGGTCAAATTCAGTTGGTCAATGTGAAGCTGTAATGTTCAAGGGGCCTTACGTAGCTTAGGGTTTCATTTTGGTTTACTGGACTCAAGCTATGCAAAAGATCATAGATATCAACAAGTGTTTTGTTCATTTGCATACGAGTATTGCTATGTTATAAAGCTGTGAATGAGTTTTCTAGGTTATTGCAGCTTTCCTCTTTATATATTTATGAAAACTTGTCTACTTTTAACTCTGTTGTTCATGCTTCTTCAAATATGAGACAAATTTCCTTCAAATTTCTACATTTTCAGCTAAATAGTTTCAGATGGATTGGGAAAAGTTAGAAAGATCTAATCTAAACCTCATTTAAATCTACCAAAGGATCTAATTGTTTGGTTATGCACTATGTAAATCATACAGCAATTTGATCAAATCCACAGTTAAAACCTTAAATGTAAGTTCTAAGCATTTTCACAAACATACATTTAAAATTGCAAGCTCTCAAAGAAAATATTTCAAAACACAAAGAAGAGCAGGAGAACACTCAGAAGATAGATGTAGAACTCCAGATTCTATTGTATTAGAAACAAACAGTCATACATGATTTAAAATGTTGGAATGACTCTTAGTTTCATTGATCAAATTACAGAGAACTTACAAGCTTTACAGATACAATAAGGAAGCCAGACATTCCACGCACTCCTTACTACAGACAAACAAGTGACCTCCTTCTTCTACTTCTAATCTAAACTAATCTAACTTGCTCTGTGTTCCTAAAAAAAATCCCTGTGTTCTAAAATCCCTGTTGTAAATATTACAATGTATTAAGGCACAATATATAGACTTTCTGATTGTCCTCAATACATCTCAAAACCCTAATGGCTAAGCCATGGTTCAAACCCTAGGTTACAGCATTAAATAATGCAAAACCAGCTTCCCAAAAATATCTCTAAATATGTGTCAAATCTGGGCGAAAATATGCTCCTTTCTGAAACCCTAGTAGCTCAGAAGTAAATTTTGCAACCTACTTGTCATTATGCTTTATCTGCATTTGGGTCTTCTCATTGATGTCCCTTGACTTTCAGCTCTTCATCCTCATCTTCTCTTTACTTCTGAAATCTGATTCTCCTCTCGTGATGTCACTGCCATCAAGTTTCAGCTCCCTCCTCAGCTGCAAACCTGCAAAAAAAATAGACCAGCAATAAGTGTCATCATTATTAAACCATGATAAACAAAATAAACTTGTTAGATCCAAGTGGGGCTGAGCAAAAATCATGACTATCAGGTCAAAATCTGTAAAAAATGCGTTCATACTACGCAACTGTGCCAAAAACCTACCGGGTCAACCATCGCGGACCAAAAATGATGCACACGCAGGGTCAAAAATGTGCTGAAAACTATAAAAACCCTATCGCTAAATATTTCCTACCTGTTGGTGCCAAAAAAGACCTCATTGGCAGGCCCTAAAAATTGCCCACCGACCTCCTGTGTCTAGCCGAAAAAATGTCCCCTTTATCTACCTTTTAAAGAAACGGTGCTTGTAGAAAGCGACATGTGGCGCGTTCCATGCGAGGGGCTATGAAACTTGCTGATTTGTGTGGAAGGCGACACGTGGCAGCTTCCGCGGGACTCTTAAGATACTAAAAAAATGTTGTGAAACTCATACTCCCGTGCGAGACACCTGTCGCCATCCGCGCACTCCGTTTAAAATCCAAAGGGGCTACTGAAACTACTGCGAAATGTGACACATGTCATGTTCCGCGCCTCCCTCAAAAACTCTTTTGAAACCATGAGACTCTCGCTGAAAGTAACACATGTCACTTTCTGCACGATCGTTGCAACTTTTAGGGACTATTGGGGCACTTTGAAACCTGCCTACGGAAGGCGAAACCTGGCGCACTCCTGCGCTTCCTAGAAACTACCTCGAAACTTATTGAAACTCTTTGCTGGGTCTGAGGAGGGTGACACTTGTCATATTCCGCGGGGCTTTGAAACTCTACGAAACTACCGCAGGGGGCACCACATGGTGTCTTCCACACGGCCGTTGAAACCCTTAGAAACTTTTACGAAACTTGCGGAGAGTGACATGTGTCACTCCCCACGCTGCCTTGGAAACTTTTGAAACTGTCTGAAACTATTTTGAGACCATTGCAGAAAGTGCCACGCGGCGTCTTCCACGCAACCTCTGAAACACTTTAGAAACTATTAGAAACTGTTGCGGAAGCCTTTGGAGGGACCTACGGAGGGTGACACATGTTGCTATCCATGCAACATTGAAATTGTTTGGAGACTTATGAAAATGTATGCGGAGTGTGACACATGTCACGCTTCGTGTGATTGTTGCAACTGTTAGAAACCTTAAGGAAACAATGGCAGAAGGTGCCACATGGCATCTTCCGCACAACCATTGAAGTTGTTAAGGGACACTCCACGGGAGTTAGAAACTATTAAGAAAATTTTTGGAAACTGTTTGACTCCTCCACACGGCCTTGAAACTTTTTGAAACTTTAAGAAACTGTTTGGAAACTATTTAAAGCCCGCGGATGGTTTAAAATTAAAGGGGCTATTGCGGAAGGTGACACTTGTCTCTTTCCACGTGACTCTGGAAACTGTTTGAAACTGCAGCGAAACTCATGCAGAATGTGACACCTGGCACACTCCGCATAGCCTATGAAACACTTTAGAAACTATTTAATTAAATATTTGAAACTTTGCATTATTTAAACCTGATAGTGCATTTTACCAAAATGGGCATAACTTGAAAAATATGGCGAATTTTAAGACGGTTCAAAAAGCAACCCTAGCTCATTTTTGACAAAGAATCCAACCATACTAGGCATTGGTACTCAAAATGCATTTTCTCACTAATTTTATCAAAGTTTACAAATTTCACTCTCTTTTCCCTTACCATCAAGGACAGACCCACAAAACAAAAGCAAAAAAGCAAAGCCACAACAGGGGTCCCTATTTTGCTAAGGAGTAAAATGGGGCATGTTGTGAACATCACAACACATCCATGGGTCCAGTCCCTTCCATATCAAGGGTATCCGAGGAGGTAGTCAAAGGAGCAATGTGGTTAGACACCACTCTTCCTCCGATAGTGTTAATCGTCTCTGAAGGTGTAGTGCAGTTAGGGTCTTGAGGGGGAGCCTTGAAACCCAGATCTTGTGAATTCCTTGGGGGAGGGGTGAAATTGGAACAATCTAGCAGAGATGCTATAGAAGGGCTCGACACTGTCTGAGTAGAGATTGAGTAATGGTAAGGTTTAACACCAATCCACCAAGTGGGAGTGCTACGAGATGCATGGTTTCCATAATCATGGCTTTTTGGTTTAGGACAATGGGATGTGAAATGCGTTGTTGAAAAGCACCTCCTACAGCTGAAGGCAATTTTTTCATAGTCTATTTGTTTCCTCCATAGTCTCTTGCCTACTTTTAATAAAACCTCCGCAGGGAGGCTGATGGAGAGATCTATCTCCACACAAATCCAAGCGCAGGTGGTACTTGTATAATTAATTGTTTCTTCTGAAGCACATACAAACTTGCTTAGGCCATTGCCAATGGTCTGTAAACAATCCATGTCCCAAAATTGGATAGGGAGGTATGGTAGTCACACCCAAAGAAAGGAAGAACTGAAGGTCTGTGCGAGGATCGAAAGAAGGATACTAGGCCTTCATGCATAAGAAGTTGTCTTGTAACACCCATGACCCATTTTTTAAAATCTTTCCCTTATCCTCAGAGGATTCAAACTCAATGATGAAAAAACCCCTAGCATAGGGGAAGATACTGATCTCATCCTCTAGAAAGTCTTTCCAGTGGGTAGTAATCCATGTATGGAGGTCGCAATGCTTAGGCCAGATTTTAACAAATCTATAGATGAGGGCATGATCTTGGAGGAATTCCTCCCTATCATGGACCGGACCTTCAACACAAATCTCTGGTACAATCTCAGAGTGTTTCAAATGGAATGGGAGATGATCTTTGTCACACCCAACAACAGCATAAGTGGCTTCTTTACACCTATCAACCCAGGCGGGAATGGTGCTAGGCAAGAGGGTGCAAAGCAGGTTCGCAAACCCTATCCGCATTCTGCAGGGCATCGGCAAAGCTTTTCTCCCCATTCAAACATAATTATTATTATCCATGCGAGAAGAGTCGCCGGCAGATTGCATGCCCTGCAGGACTTTGTCCACGCCAACCTTCTGAGGATCAGCATTCCCAGCAGCATGAGTATCCGAGCTTGAAGGAAAAGGAGCAGCCGCTTAATTATTATTTTATAATTTTATTCAAATAAATGTATTGCAATAGATGGTAATCACTAAATAGTAATACGGATTATTGTTAATAACTGATACTGATCATCGAGTTTGCAAGTGCCTTCTCTGCCATGCAAAATTTAGAGAATCAAGATTTAATTATAGTTTTCTTTGTTTAAATTAGAAAACAGTTAAGAAACTTTGTTTTTACCAAACTGCAGTCATCTAGCACAGAAAATAAAAGCATGTAATTTGCATGTACTTCTTGTTTTAGTTCTTTGTTAGTTAAAGTCTAATTTTAGGCTTTTGGCATGTAACCGCTGGAGTTTGTAATTTTGTTCGTTGTTATATATTTCGACAGCAGAAGTCAATTAATAATATATATACACAGAAATAGTTGTATCATCTCCATGATATAGAATTGTGTATTGTTCAGATCCTTGTTGTGTTAAATTGTTGTGGTTTTTTTCTTATCTCTGTTCTCTTTTTTTAGATTCTACATTTGGTATCAGAGCCAGATTTTTTCTTTTGGGTTAAAGATTTAGTAGTTGGAATTTTGCCAAAACTTTATCATGTCGAATTCTAACTCCTTGCCCATTCTAGAATTTGATGGAAATGAGTATAAATATTGGTGCATCAAAATGATGACATTTTTGATAGGAAAAGAATTGTGGGAGATTGTTGAATCAGGTTATACAGAGCCAACTGATTGGAATGCCCTCACAGCCAATGAAAAAATAGCCAAGAAGGAGGCCAAGAAGAAGAATGCTCAAGCCTTGTTTCACATTCAAATAGCTCTTGATAAGACCTTATTTCCAAGAATTTCAGGTGCAAAGTCAACTAAAGATGCCTAGAAGACTCTACAAGAAGCTTACCAGGGCAGTGACCAAGTCAAGGTTGTCAAGTTGTAGACGTTGAAGAGAGACTTTGAGAATTTGAAGATGCAAGAAGCTAAAAGTGTGAGTCAATATTGTGTCAGAGTTAAAGATGTGGTCAATAAGATGGCTACACTTGGAGAAATTGTGACCAATGAGCCTTTGATCAAAAACGTGTTGAGAACTCTCACACCAAAATGGAATCATGTTGCCATAATCATAGAAGAAAGCAAAGATTTGACAACTCTTCAGTTTGATCAACTAGTTGGCTCTCTTATGTCTCATGAAGAGAGATTAAGAGATTCATTTGAAGGTGATGTGAAAGCTTTTTCATCCAAATTGTAAATCACAAAGAATGAAGATGTCAACAGTAGCAACAACAACAATCAAGGCCAAGGTAGAGGTCAATATCAGAATCAGTCAAGAGAAAATAGAGGCAGAGGTGGCTCAAGAGAAAGAGGTAGTTCCAGAGGAAGAGGTAGAGGCAGATTTGATAAGAGGAATGTCCAATGTTACCATTGTAATAGGTATGGCCACTTTGAAAGGGATTGCAGATTAAAAGAAGGTAAAAGTGTTAATTATGCTCAAGAAGGTAATGAGAATCCTCCAGATCATTTATTTTTATCCTATGCCAAAGCTGAAAATAATAGCAAAGATGTTTGGTATTTAGATTCCGGATGTTCTAACCATATGTCAAGGAATGAGAAGTTGTTTTCAACAATGGATGAAAGTTTCAAATCCAAGATCCAGCTTGGTGATGACAAATCATTGAAGGTTGATGAAAAAGGAGCTATGGAATTCCATACAAAAGAAGGTATGAAGAGTGTTAAAGACATTAATTACACTCCATAGTTAAAGCATAATTTGTTGATTGTTAGACAATTGTGTGAGAAGAATTATAAAGTTGTGTGTGAAAATCAGCAATATATAATTTATGATAAGAATTAGGGCAATAGAGTGGTTAGAGTTGTGCCTATGACAAAGAATAGGATGTTCCCATTGAAGTTTGGTGAACATAACAATAGCCTTGCAAATATGGCATATGAGGATACAAGTTGGTTGTGGAATCTCAGGTATGAGCATTTAAATTTTCATAGTTTGAAGATTCTAACATCACAATTATTAGTTTCTAGTTTGCCCAAGGTTGAAGAGCACAAGGAGATTTGTGAAGAATGTGCTAAAGGCAAGCATGCAAGGGAAAAGTTTTCAAAGGGCAATGCATGGAGGGTCCATTACCCACTTCAGCTTATTCATTTAGATATTTGTGGTCCTATGCAAACAAATAGTTTGGGTAAGTCATCATATTTCATTACTTTTATTGATGATTACTAACGAATGTGTTGGGTTTATTTTTTGAAGACTAAGGATGAAGCCCTTGAGACATTCAATAGGTTTAGAGCCCTTGTGGAAAAGGAAAAGGGGTGTAGTATCAAGTGCTTGAGGACAGATTGTGGAGGAGAATTTTGTTCAAAAGCCTTTCAAAATTATTGTGATATGCATGGCATCAGAAGGCAACTCACCACTGCCTACACACCTCAACAAAATGGTGTAGCTGAAAGGAAAAATCGTACAGTGGTGGAGATGGCACAGAGTATGCTACAAACAAAGGGATTAAGCAATTCTTTTTGGGGAGATATAGTAGCTACAACAGTATATATTCTCAATCGAAGTCCCACTAGTGCACTTGAGAAGATGACTCTGTATGAAGCCTGGTATGAGAAAAAACCAAATGTTAATCATTTCAAATTTTTTGGTTGTTTAGCCTATGTTCATGTTCCTGATCAAAAGAGACAAAAGTTAGATCCCAAAAGTGAGTCATGTATTTTTGTGGGATATAGTGAGGAAAGTAAAGCTTACAGGTTATATAATCCTCTCACTAATAGGCTTATTGTGTCAAGAGATGTGATTTTTGATGAAGGGGGAGTTTATGGTCATCAAAAAGGCCATATGGTGAAGTCAAAATCTATTTTAAATGATATTATTATTGATGATATTGAGCATGAGCAGCCCACTAACATTTTAGTTTCAAGAGCTACAAGTCCACCAAGTAGCCCCTCATCAATTCCAAGCTCAAGTTTAGTTTCAAGATTAAGTGATATTTATCAAAGGAGTGCAAATCAGGCACATGAAGAAAATCCAATAGGTGAGACAGTTAATTTTGCTTTATTTACCAAGGCTGATTTTGAACCATCATGTTTTGAAGAAGCATGTAATAATGAGGTTTGGATGCAAGCAATGCAAGAAGAGATAGATTCTATTCACAGGAATGATACTTGGGAGCTTACAGAGCTTCCACATGACAAGAAGAAGATTGGCACCAAATGGGTCTACAAGACCAAGTTTAACAGTGATGGGAGTATTGAAAGGCATAAGGCAAGATTAGTTGCCAAAGGCTTCACACAAAGGTATGGGCTTGATTATGAAGAGACATTTGCCCCAGTTGCAAGACAAGAGACCATCAGAATGCTAATTTCATTAGCAGCTCAAAAGAAATGGAGCATACATCATATGGACATGAAAAGTGCCTTCTTGAACGGGTACTTAGAAGAGGAAGTATATGTGGAATAGCCACAAGGTTATGAAGTGGAAGGAAAAGAAAATCATGTCTACAAGTTGAAGAAGGCTTTGTATGGCCTCAAGCAATGACCAAGAGCATGGTATGCTAGGATTGATGGATACTTTCAGGATAATGGCTTCAAGAGAAGTAAGAGTGAACCTACCCTTTACTACAAACAAGAAGGTGATGATATTCTTATTGTAAGTTTGTATGTTGATGATTTGTTGTATATGGGTAGCAGTTCTAAGATGAAGGATGAATTCAAAGTTTCTATGATGAATGAATTTGAGATGAAAGATTTAGGTCTCATGAAATATTTTCTAGGAATGGAGGTTTATCAAAGTGAGAATAAATTTTTTGTTTGTCAAACAAAGTATGCCAAAGATATGTTGAAGAAATTTGATATGGTTGATTGTAAACTAGTCTCCACTCTAGTTGCTCATGGAGTTGTGTTGTGTAGAGATGATAGTGCTGAAATAGTTGATGAGACAACTTATAGGAGCATTATTGGTAGTTTGATGTTTTTAACTCACACAAGACCTGATATTGTTTATTCAGTTTCACTGGTTTCAAGGTACATGACAAAGCCATCTGAAATACATATGAAGGCAGCCAAGAGAATTTTGAGGTATGTGGGAGGCACTCTAAATTTTGGTATTCATTACTATACTTCTAAAAGCTTCAATCTTGTTGGATTTAGTGATTCAGATTGGGGAGGTAGTTTGGATGACGAAATTCTACATCTGGTAATTTCTTTTCTTTTGGTTCTGATTTGATTACTTATAGCTCAAAATTGCCCTTTCTTCTACAGAAGTAGAGTATGTTGCAGTCACTTCAGCAGGTACACAAGCATTATGGCTTAGAAAAATTCTTGAAGAAATTGGAGAGATACAAATTCAGCCCACAGTTATTTTTTGTGATAACATTAATGCTATTAAATTGGCCAAGAATCCAATCCATCACAATAGGACAAAATATTTTGATTTAAAACATCATTTTATCAGAGATTTGGTGTAGAAAAAGGTAGTAGAATTGAAATACATCACCACAAAAGAGCAGTTAGCAGATATATTCACCAAAGCAGTTGTAAAGGATCAATTTTTTATACTCAGAGATCAGATTGTGAGCCCTCTCAGCATCAAGGGGGAGTATGTTGATAATTGATGCTGATCATTGAGTTTGCATGTGCCTTCTCCGCCATGCAAAATTTAGAGAATCAAGATTTAATTATAGTTTTCATTGTTTAAATTAGAAAACAGTTAAGAAACTTTGTTTTTACTGAACTGCAGTCATCTAGGGCAGCAAATAAAAGCATGTAATGTGCATGTACTTTTGGTTTCAGTTCTTTGTTAGTTAAAGTCTAATTTTAAGCTTTTGGCATGTAACCGCTGGAGTTTGTAATTCTGTTCGCTGTTATATATTTTGACAGCAGAAGTCAATTAATAATATATATACACAGAAATAGTTGTATTGTCTCCATGATACAGAATTGTGTATTGTTCAGATCCTTGCTGTGTTAAATTGCTGTGGTTGTTTTCTTATCTCTGTTGTCTTTATTTATATTCTACAATTATTCAGATTTGGTTAATTATCAAACATAATTTTTATAATACCTTATAATAGATGAGATGATCTAATTTTCCTTAGCATTCTATTTTTTAATATTTTAACCCCTTTGAAACATTACTCCAAAGTTGAGACTCTTCTTTTTATTTATATTTTTTTGGAACCATCAAGGTTGAAGGCCCTGTAAACTTACACATCAAAAGAAAATTCTTTTAACATTTCTCACATCATGAGGCATAAGCGATGTTCTGCAGTAGAAACTGTTGGTGCTTTTTATAACCTGTATAATAATAATTCAGTTTTTTTCCACCCTATTCACCTACTTTAGTATTCTGATTTTGTTTTCTTAACTTTATAATAAAATAATGATAATAGAGATGGAAATGCAAGATAGAATCTCAATATCATATTTACAAATTGTATATAGCCATTATTGACAGTCACTAAGCTATGGATTCTAATGTGAAATTCATATCTGTGCCCTCCGTTGCAGAATACTATCAGAAGATGGATCCCACAAAAATGTCCTTTACTTGGTTAGGCTGAAGTAGTTCATTTTACCGTGGGGTTTATAAGTGTGTTCATACGTATATTTTCTTTCTCATATAATATATGAGAATTAAAGGGCTAGTTTTACGTAACACTATGTGGGATCCAATGCAGGCATAGATTGACAGGGAGATATGCCTTAAGAAATGTTTGTTTTACAGATCTCTTTTGTGATCATTCTATTCCACTTCCTCTTAATGCTTAGCATGCTATGGTATAACATTTGGTTTTCCTATATAAAATGCAGGTTAAAAATTATGAGAGAGAGTTAAAAGACATGAAAAGCATATCATGGCAAGAATATGTTCAATTTATAAGGAGGTATTTGGGTTGCCTACCATATATGCATCCATAGAGATTAATTTTGAAACAAAGGTTTTGTTCTTAATTAAGATTTTATTGAATTTATATTTACACACTCCTACAGCCCTTAATAGGTGTTAATTTTGTAGGGGTAGTACTGGCTTTTCTAGGGACAAATCACTCTACTGAGGAGTGACAAGGTTTGGATTTAATTTACTTGGATCATTCAAACTTATAGTCTTACCTTAAAGATTAGTATGTAAAAGTAAAATTAATTTATATTTCACTACTATAAGTTGATGGATAGAAAAGCCAGCATTGACATAAGGTGGCTCCACAATCCCGATGATATAACTTGGCAGGGACAATCGTAATGGAAGGTGGCAGGCAAGGATTGGGGTGTAGGAGGTGCAACATATGTACAAATACAAAATATCAAAAATAAAGATACATAGAAATTAACCAAACATCTCTACTATGAATTGCATGGTGATCAAAGCAATTTCTATTGTTTGATAAATAAACTATTATATGTTACCTCTATTTATAGAGGTCTGAGAACTTTTTGGAAATCAACATTCAAAACACATGTTCAAAACACCTAGTCCTGGGAAGGTTCTACATTAAATGTTATTTTTGACATTGACTATAGAAAAAACTTCTTATATAAATATTCTTGACTGATCTTGTGATTTGTTGGGAGAAATTAATTACATCCAACACTCTCCCTTAATTTCGACCTTAAATGTTTCAACATCTTCATTTCTAAAACTTTCTCCTTAGTGTCTTTCATGTCAAGATGTGCTGCTGCACTTTACTATTGCTACAGCGATATTGCCATTTCGGCGACCTCTTTTCTACGATCTGCCTTCTTCAATTTCTTTGAAACTAACTGTGACTTTGAGTTCTGCAAGCCCACTATCTTTGGATGCTGTAGCTTTTGAACTGCGGTCCAATCACCTTCTTTTAATTCTTGCGATCAAATGGCTTCCTTAGGGCGGGCTCCTTTTGCAACAGCGGTTTAGCATAAACTTGCGACTTCATTCCACTGCGGTTTTTAAACCTGGGCCGATCTATTTTGACAAATAAACTCTGAACAACAGCACCTCCAAATCCATTTTTGATTTATTTGTCTCATCAATCCTTTACGTCTACAATATCTTGAACCCTTGATGCCTTTTAACTTTTGGCGGCCTTCTTCATACACTGCATTTTACAAACCCTTATTTTGTTTTCTATTCCAGCAAATTCCTCAGATCTGGGACTTGAAATAAATTCAACGGCGTCCTCCTTGGCTGTGCGCGGCTGCAAATAAATTAAACTTCCACGATTTTACCTTTTATAGATTCAGCGGCTGAAATAATCTCTTTTAAACTGGTGTCTCCACAATCTCCTTGACTGGCGGCTGAAATAAACTCTTCTATAGATTCAGCGGCTTTAACTTTAACATTTTAGCTTGATTTTACAAATTCTGGAAACTCTTTATTCGGCTGACGGCTCACTTCACAGATCTGTGCTTTCCTCACTCTTTTTTTTTGGTTGTCTTCAACAACCTCTTAATAATCTGTGACTTAAAAAGAAACAGCTGCGGCTGAATATGTTTCTGAAAACATCGGCTTCTTTGCCTTCGCTGGTATCATGCGCAAACAGAGAAATCAGCATGCCACTAAGAACACTTCATCTGCGCCTCATTTCCAATTCCTCCGCCTTTAGAAAGGTAGACTGATCTGCAAAAGTTGAACAAACGCAAGTGGGGCCAATTTCACACAGGATTAAAATTTCAAGCCCTAAACCTAGATCTTCACATGCCCTAGCTCTGATGCCAATTGCCGGAGTGCAACATATGCACAAACACAAAATATCAAATAAAAATACACAGAAATTAACCAAACATTCCTAATACGAATTGCTTGGTGATCAAAGCAATCTTTATTTATAGAGGTATGAGAACCTTCTGAAAATCAACATTCAAAACACATGTTCAACGCTGGTCTGCAGGAGGGTGGGAAGGTTCTACACTAAATGTTATTTTTGACATTGACTATAGAAAAAGCTTCTGATATAAATGTTCTTCTTGACTGATCTTGTGATTTGGTGGGAGAAATTAATTACATCCAACATGGGGAATTCCAGGTAAGAAGGTTCTGGGAACATTCCCTGAGTACACAACTCTCAGTTCGTAGTGAAATATTTCCAATAAATGTAGTGCATTGAGTTATAGATCATTAGAAATGCATCCAATAATCAAACGAAATGAAAAGGCTAACGATTCTCATTGAATTGACATACACAGAGGAAGAGGCAGCCAAAGTACACAGAGGAAGAGGTGGCCGAAGCTTATGACATTGCCGCCGTCAAAATCAAAGGAATTAAAGCCGTTACAAACTTTGACATAAGCAAAATGATGTGAACACTACCCATAGGAGGGAAACAAAAACTCACGAGTATTGCAGTACAAGATGTGGAATGTGCTGAACGCATTGCAAAGCTTCGGAAAGATGCAGAAGAAGCTCAGACAGAGAATGATGTAAATGAAACTATCGTGGCTAGTGGTAGACGTAGAACAGAGAGTTCACTGACAGGCACAGTCCGCAATTCTAGTGCTGCTGCTACATCATACAATGCTGCTCATTAACCACCTGTTATAGGTTCTCCATTAATGGTAACCAATCAGAAACTGCATCCTGGAACACACCCATTTATGCTAACCAACAACAATGTTTTTCTATACAATATGATGGGTTTAGAACCTTCAGCCATTGATGAGCATGGAATCTCAAAAGCTGTGGCACCTACTCATGGACTAGTAATGGGAGATTCCATGCTCAGCCTGTAGGTTCCAAACCCGTCAGATTGTATAGGAAAACATTATTGTTGGTTATTGGCATAAATGGTTGTGTTGCAGAGTACAGTTTTCTGATTGGATACCATTAATGGAGAACCTATAACAGGCTGTTCATGAGCATCATTGGATGATGTAGCAACAGAAGTAGAACGGCCGATTGTGTCTGGCAGTGAACTATCTGTGCTACCACTAGCGATGATAGTTTCATTTGCATCATTCTCATTCTGTTCTGCTTCTGCATCATTCGCAACGCGTTCACCGCTTTCCCCATCTTGTACTGCAGTACTAGTGAGCTTTTGTCTCACTCTTATGGTAGTGCTCTGCTCATAATAGTTTCAACATCATGTCTTCTTATATCAAAGTTTGTAAGGACATTAATTCCTTTGAATTTGATGGCAGCAATGTCATAGGCTTCAGCTGCTTCTTCCTCTGTGTCTGTGAATTCAATGAGAATCATTAGCCATTCAATATCGTTTGATTATTGGATGCATTTTTAACGATGTATAGCTCAATGCACTTCATTTATTGGAAACATTATACTAGGTGTACTCACCGAATGTTCCGAGATACAAATCCTTCTTCCCTGAAACTCTCCCAATCCTAGCTTTCCACCTTCCATATTTATTGTTCCTGTCAAGTTTTAAGATTTTAAAACAGCTCTCTCCAAGTGTAAACAAGTATATAAGCAGAAAAAACGCCACTTAAAGCAGATAGTATTGAATATGAATATTAAACAGCATTAGTAAACAGCCAACAAAAAATTAAATGCCACACCAGAACTGTAACATAGGCAGAAAATTTACAGTTTTTGTATTGACTGTAGGACTGTCTGTATATTACTTCTGACTTTACTGATTAGACAATAGTTGCAAGACATCTCTTTATAGAGATTACAAGGGTTATAAAGACAACAGAGGAGGATCTAAAAAATTCAGTGATACACAACAGCAGTTTGGCATTAAAAAATATAATTGCTTTTGTTTTCTTCTTTACCATGCATGAGCGCAGCAACTATAAATAAAAACTCCTAAATATAGAGCTCTAAATTCCTCACGAAGCATCAATTGTTTCAATGCTAGCTATTCTATCCATCAACTTATCTCAGTGAAATAAAAATTAATTTCACCTTTACATACTAATGTTTAAGATAAGACTATAAGTTTATCTAAGTAAATTAAATCAAAACCTTGTCACTCCTCGGTAGACTGATTCGCTAGAAAAGCTAGTACTATCCCCGCAAAATTAACACGAGTGTCTAATTATAAATTCAATAAATTTTAATTAAGAATTAAACACTGGCACAGGTCAAGATATACCTTGTTTGAGATCTATTATAAATTTTGTTTCAAAATTGAATGATAAACAGAACCCCCTACTCCCCAAAAAATACAAACAATTATGATACTGAAACCATTATTCACCTACATAGCCCCATGCATATATGTGTAACCTCTATGGATGCATATATGGTAGGAAACCCAAATACCTCCTTATAAAAAGAACATATTCTTGCCCATTTTATTCATGTCTTCGAACTCTCTCTCATAGTTTTTAACCTGCAATTGATATGGGAAAACTAAATGTTATACAATAGCAAACTAAGCATTTTATGAGAGAGTAAGTAGAATCTCAGAAAATATAATGATCGCTAAAGGCATTTGTAAAACAAACATTTCTAAGGTAGACACACAACGAGTTCTAGAATAGCTATGAAACTCTATATAAAGTTATACCGGAAAGTTTGTTGCAGCTGATGGACCCCAATACTTGAGAGCTGCCAGATCATAAGCTCTGGCCGCTTTCTCTTTTCATTATCAAAGCTGGCTACATTACTTCAATAAACAGTTCAACTATAAATCTAAAACTCCAAAGAAACTATAAATTCCAATCACTTAATACATGTATAACAAACCAATAGAAGTATCTGCTTACCAAGATATACTGTAGGAACCAGTTATTATCCAGAATTCAGGGATCGCAATAAGGCAGTTAATTACTCTAATTAGTATCCAAACGAAAATAAACCTATTTGTTCAATAGCTACTTTTAAAAAAGAACTTTCCAACCTTAAATAAACACAATAAAAAATAATATATTTGAGACCTTGTTTCTATACATAACACTTGGTTATGAAATTCTTAGACATCCTTAAAAGAAGACCATCAAAGAAATCTCAGAGACTTTGTTTCAAATCATTGAACCTACAAAAACAACTTTCTGAACATACCGGATTTTGATGGGTACTAGAGTCCATTTTGGCCTGTAAAAAGAAAGATGTTCAATTCATAAAATTACAGAATAAATTCATAAAACTACCCTAATTTACCCTTGCGTTTCTGAGTCTCTCCAGTTTTGTCCCAAAATTGGACTTCATATCTCTCTGTCCATCTATTCCTGCATTGAGTCCCACATAATGTTACTTAAAACTAGACCTTTATTATATATATGAGCGCGAAAGAAAATATATGAATTAACACACTTGAAAATTCCTCGGTAGGCTGAATTTTTTCGGCCCGAACAAATGGGGGGCATGTTTGTGGGATCCATCAAGCTCTTCTCGTAGTATTCTGCAAATGGAGTGCACAGATATGAATTTAACATCAGAACTCCATAATTTCAGTATATACAGATTGTTAGTATAATACTGAGATTAAATCTTACATTTCAATCACTATTATCATTATTTCATTATAAAGTAAAGAAAACAAAATCAGAATACAAGAGTATGTGAATAGTGTGTTATAACTGAATTATTAGTATTATTTTCTGCCTCTACAGCAGAGCTTAGGCCTCATGATGTGAGAAATGTAAAAAAAATTTATGTGCAAGTTTATAGGGTTTTGAACTTTGGTGGTTCTAAAAAAGAAAGAAAAATAGAAGAGTCTCAATCTTGGAGTCATGTTTCAAAGGGGTAGAAATGTCAATGGGTTCTTGGCAGGGCCTTCACATCATAAGGGATAATGTCAGGATCATGCCCTAGGCGACTTTGGCAAAATGAATACCCCTTAGTCCTTAGCTCTTAGCCAAAGAAGTTTAAAAACCCTCCAACAAAAATAAATAAAATACTAACTACTATGAGGTGCTATAGAAATTCTATTGAACAGTTATTCAAATCTGAAAAATTAGTATTACTATTTACTGATTACCATCTATTGTAGTAAATTTTTAAGGCAAAATATAAATATTATCTTCAATATATGAAATTAGGCAAACTCTAAAGTACATATGCATCAATATGTGAAATGGGTCAATCTTTAACTGTAAAACATGTTGACATTAACATTTGAAATCTGGCCTAATCCCTTATCAATATCTGATAATAGAAATAATATTAAAAATATATATGATATTTGAAATATCTAATAAAGAAAATTAAGACCATAATAGATAAAAAATATGTATGAGATAATGCAATGCTCTAATAGCAATGATTTAATATTAGTATGTGAAAATAGGAAAGCATAATCTATTAATATGTGCAGCAATGTAAAAGGAAGAATAAAATACAAGAAAAATTAGTAATGAATAAAAAAAGAATTGTAGATTTGACGTAAAAGCAAAAGATTCAATGAAGCTAGCAAAATAAAATCATTAAACTTAGATCCAAGAAAATTGATGGAATTATACAAATCAGATATTTCTCAAAGATCTAAAACTAAATCTAATGGGATACTACATATAAAAATATCCAATCACATCATTGAAACCATACTTAAAAAATCAAAATAATAATGTTTAACTAGAACTCTTCAGACAAAAGCATTTAGTTACAATACCTATCAGATCTAAGCTAATTGCATATATTTAACCTTTTCTCTTCATCTCTTCAAAGCAATCAAAATAATAATGTTACTGGAACTCTTCAGACAAAACCATTCAGTTCCAATCCCTATCAAATCTAAACTAATTGTATATATTTAACCTTTTCTCTTCTTCTCTTCAAAGCAATCAGAATTCAATGTCCTCTTTAAGAATAGATAGGAGCTATATTTTTTTAATAACAGAAAAGATGCATATACAAGGTTGCATATTTCTCTTCATCTCTTCAAAACAATCAAATTCCAATAAGGATAGATGGGAGCTATACAATTAATAGAAGAGATGCCTATACAAGGTTATATATATATATAGGGGTATAATCTTTAAAATCGTAGTATCTTTTTGGGGATATGTACAATAATGCTACGTTACAATAAGTTTGAGGGGCAGCCGAGTAGTAGTATTAACGACAGGGATAGTTAGGTAGTCATTGGGGCAAGTGCGGAACGACCTACAGCAGAGCAATCAAGGGATAAGTGCAGAGGACTAGTCCAAATGTCGATGAGAGGGATGGGAAGTATAGAGGGTTCCCGAAGAGAATTGTAGAGATGGCTATACCAGGTTATGATCTATTTTTAGGAGATCCATACAAAGTGTACTTATAACAATGATACCTTATAACTTATTATTAAAATTTAGTCAAATATCTATGTGAATTTTAATATTGTCATAATAATAAAAAAATTTAAAAAATTAATATGTTAATTAAATTTCAAACTACCACTAATAAATATTTTGCTTACCTAGGTAGTTGATTGATTTAAGCCTTCCTTTCTAAAAGAATTTTGTTTTATTTTATTTTATTATTATTATTATCTTTCTGTATTGGAGTATTCTATAGGTTTTAATAACCCTTTTACATGCCATTGCTAATTATATATTTAATGTATATTTAATTATTCTTAGTACTTTAGTTATAGCATTTATTTTATTTTATTTTAAAATCATTTATTTGTATGTGTAACAACCCCCGTGTTTTGTATTGGATTATTTGTCCTGTCATTATTTTGTATTGGCACCGGTGATGTTCTACGTCTATACTATTATGCTATTGACATGATTATTGTGTTAGCATTTTGTTTCTGCTTATGTTTGATAGATTCCAATAACTATGTATTTTGTATTGGATTATTCATCCTATAATTATTTTGTATTGGCACCAGTGATGTGCAATCTCTATACTGTTATGCTATTGACATAATTATTGTTTATGCTAGATTTCATACTTACACGATTTATGTTGCTTCGGTTATATGATATATGTATATGCACAGGTACCTTAACGTGTGCTTGGAGTGTTGCAGCCTGGCGTACTCTTATTATCCCCGATGGTGGTTACTGGAGATAGTCATAGACATATACCCTAGCCCATTGTACCCTATCAGTGTTGTATTCCTGTGTGTTATCCTATCATTCACCTAACGGTAATGTTCGGATTACCATACAGTAATGTCTGGATTATTATCTAGGCTTATGTAACTATATATTTTGGTTGTCGATGTTGATGTGGTTTCATCACATCTGGTCTTATGTAACTATATATTTTGGTTGTCGGTGTTGATGTGGTTTCATGGCATCTTTACGTGGTTCTTGTATGTCATTTTAAATGATTTTATTGTTCCTTTTGTGAGCTCTTATTGTCGTAATTAAATCTTATTTGGGAGATTAAAGTTAATAAGGAGTCTTTCACCTTTTTGGTAGTGGCAGCCTATTCATGCAAACACAACCATTTGATGTTACCAACGTTTCCTAGGTGTCGCCCATTTTGGTGGGACATGGGGGATTTATGAAAGTCAGATTTTTTATGATATTTCATTTCAATTTTGTTCCCATGCCATATGCGATGGCTTTTTGGGGAGCTTGGAAAACAATAAATGCAGCCAAATATCTATCAGGGCAATGTAGGTATGGGAGTAGAGAAAGTCAATGTTGGAATAAATATCTTCTGGCTAGATGAAAAGAATACATAGGTATTAAGGAGGAGGGGATCGCTTAAAAAAAAGGACTGGCTTTTTTGCAGAAACAATGATTTGAGGAGGATAGAAAATAGGGACGACATTACCAGGCAAACACATAAAATTGCAAGTTTGGATGTGAGAGAGAGAGACGGGAGTGTGAGCATACCAAGGCACGAATATCACATTGCAAGATTTGAGGTGAAGTGAAGAGGTATTTGCCTCAGCTCTTTGTTTTTCAGCGTATATAAAATAAAATAAAATAAATAAAAACAAAAAAAACAAAAACAAATTATGTTGGCTGCTATTTCATTAAGCACAGAAAAACTGAAAACCCATTAGTGCCTTTAAAAAAAACTACAATACATTTGCTAATATATCTTTAAGCACAGAAAAACCAAAACCCCATCATTGCCATTTAAGTAAATATGCCAAATTTATTTTGATGCAAGAGATTTTACATTGCCTGTATCCTTGAATTTGCTCTCTTTATGCAGAACGATGTCCTTATTCGTTGATAAATTGGTTTTCAAAGAAAGGTCATATGGTCTTTGATTTATAATTATTGGTAAAAAGAGAAAAACAAGGGTCTTTGATTTATAATTGTTGGTAAAAAGAAAAAATAGGGGAGGGTCAATTTTGTTATAGTGAATATAATAAGTGTAGCTATACAGAAATAAAAATTGGGATGTATGATAGAGATTGAAGAGATATCAGTCCCATGGAACCCTTGTGTTATACATTGACTCTCTCATCTATTTTGATTATTACGGTCATTTTCTGCTGAATCACTAGTCTTGTGGAAACTGTCACTTGAGTTAAGAATGTTATGGCACTAAAATACCATAGCTGTAGCGGTTTGCGTTTGTGCATTGAAATTTTAGTCACACAATTTCCATTAGGAAAATCTGCTCACATACAGTGATCTAAGGGAAATAATGTAGGAGGGAAAATTAAGATTTCTATTTTGTAAGTGTTTTTAACATTTTATTTTGTTATGTTAAATATGGTTGATAATATGTAATTTTAGGCTGTGAGTAGCCTTGCAATACCATTTGCCATGCTTTTTCTTATGTCCATGCACTCCTTTATGAATTGTGACCAAATTGGGGTCACTATAGTTATTACACAACTAATCTAATTGACAAAATTTATTTTTTTAATAAAATTACACTGTTCACAAAAGCTTTTGTCTTATACATCACATCTTTCTATTTCTAATTTATACTTCAGTGTTTCAGTTATCTTTAGATTCCTTGTTTGGTTAAACAAGATGAAGTAGGTCTAGGCATCAGAGTGGTCGTTTGGAGTAGCTATCTATGGGCCCGGGACCTGCAAGTGGCTGCCAGGGGAACTAGTAGTAGAGTTATAGTAATAAGTGATAACTAGATAAAAATATTGGGGTAAAAACACTAATAAGATAATTAGTCCTCATGCATGGCCTTCAAAGCTTGTAAAGGCTAATAATGCAACGAGAAGACCTCTCCGTCTGCGAGGCATCAAGTAATCTGTCTACGGGGCATTGATTCAGGTATTATTGAGTCTCCTCATCTGTATGAGAGGTGCACTTGGTTCCGTGTGGTACCATCCCTTAGAGCACGTGTGATGACACTCCATCTAATTTACACTCTAGTATCTACCACCTTAGTAGTCCTAAGTAGTACCCACCATATGACTTGGATGAGTACCTCTATGTTATGACATTGGCTTATGCATTATTTCTCATGTCTGCTCTATGATTGATGTGAGTGTTGGCCTTCTTGTATACCCTTGTTGTTGTTACTTCTGTTTGGTCCTTTTGCCTACCTCTGAGCATAGTGGGGTGGTCTCTTATGAGTCCATATGGTTGGGAGGTATTGCCATTGCCATTGGGGACTAGTGAATAAGTTATTGGAACACTAGTTGGAGATGTTCTCTCTCTCCGTTACTCTTTTAGTTATTGTGCTCTTTTAGTCATTATATCATATTCATGACTATACCATTGTACTTGTATATTCCTTTATGTAAATGTACTCTCTTAAGAAAGAAGATGTAATCATTGAATTTAATGAGAAGTAATGAGATGTTTCCTATTTGGTTTACGGATTCTGGTGTAGGTATCAGATTCACTTGTACTATGATGCTTTTGGACTCATGTTTATAATATGAAATGGGACATAGGAACATTTAAATTGGTGTTTAAAATTAGTGTAGTTTATCAATGTTTCCTCTGGAGAGTGATTTAGTCCTCTCCAACGGGTTGTGCATTCGGTCATGTTTGGACATAGATATTGCTGATCTATCGAATCAACAACCGTATCTGGGTATGTTATCTACTTATGTCAAAAAACATGTTCTAGTTCCCTTTTGCCTCTTACCCTTTAGGGATTACGTATCATGATGTTACAGTATGATTATTACTTTATATTAACATTTAAAGTTTAATCTAATTATTTTTAGACAGAGAAAAAAATTAAAGATATGTAATTCTAAAATGCATCTATAACAATGATGTCTTATAACCTATTACTAAAATTTAGTCAAATATAAATATGTGAATTCTAATATGGTCATAACAATAAAAAATATTAAATAATAATATGTTAATTAAATTTCATACTACCATTGATAAATATTTTCCTTACCTAGGTAGTTGATTGACCATTTAAGCCTTCCTTTCTAAAAGAGAATTTTTATTGTACTGGAGTATTCTATAAATTTTAATAACCCTTTCACATGCCATTGGTAATTATATATTTAATGTATATTTAATTATTTTTATTACTTTTTTCTTTTGCTTCGTAAGAGAGTCTATAGTATGTATGAGAAATAGTCTTATCATAGAATAGCCTTAGTGCATAAGAGACTATTTAGCTTCTTAGATGCAAAAGGTATTGATATGCAAGATTCTAATCCTAACATGTACAAGATACCATTAGGCCTAGTAAGAGAATAAGATCATCCCACAAACACAGCATATGAAAGCAAATTACCATGCCCCAGTCTAAACTTCCTCACAACATACCAAGATATGATAGATCAAGGAAGTCTTGATTGGGTATTAGAAGGGACAAAAGATAAATCAAAAGATAAAATAAAAAAACATAGCCATCGCTGATGATGGCATGGTTCAGTGGTTAAGTCACTCGGTTGTAGTGGTGGCCACTAGAGTTCAAACCCCCACTGGGCCAACGAGCTCGCAGGCTTTATGCCTTCGCTGGGCCAACGAGCTCACTGGTTTGAAGTGTTCGTTCTTGGGGATGAGGTCCCCCGTGTTATGGCCTCACCAGTTCATCGCTCTGGGCAAAAGTGTTAGTGTGGAGCCGGAGGGCATGTCGCGCCAGCGTCACCGGTCACGTTAAAAAGTTTACCAGGCGCATTATCTTTAAAAAAAAAACACAGCCATCGTGTTCTCTTGCCAAATTAGGCGTTCATGGATGGATTAGGATAGGGCCTTGTTGTTAGGAAAGATACATCATGTTTCAAGGCTAAATTTGTTTTTTAGATTGACATAGCAAATGTTGGCTTAAGACATGTGGACAAATTACTTTGTTTACCTCTGATTTGAACAAGAGCTTGAGCTATCGAAAGATGCACAATTTGTTTTTGCTTGAGTTAGTCAAAGAGAAGAAGGTGGAAGATAGAGAAGATGAGAGGGGGATGGAAGAATGAATCGTTGGTGCTTGCGTACTGGGTGTTTATTAATGATGTGGGAGATGAATAATAGAAGAATATGAGATGAATGGAGAGAAAAGATGAGTAGAGGAAAGATGGAAGAAAAAGGAGTCGTATCATCTTGTGCCTATATCTGGGTATTTCCTTCATACACCAGACTGCCTATATACCCTGTATCCATAGGATCAAGGCATTTAATGATGAAGATGATATGTAGTTCTTGTTTTATGGATGATGAAAGATGGAGGTCGTTGATTATTGATGAATAGGATTGATGTGATTTGATGCAGTGATAATTGGATTGGATCGGATTGATATGAATGAATGTGATTGATTGGAAGAAGTGATTTGATGGTTTGATTTTATTGCTTGGATTTTTTGTTGGCTATTTGATGTTTTTGTATATATATTTATTTTTTTCAGGACATTTTATAATTTTTTTGGTATTTTTTAGGATGTTATCTAACTTTTATGGATTTTTTTAGGACTTTTTCTGATTTTTATTGATTTTTTCAAGACTTTTTCTAATTTTTATCGATTTTTTTAGGACATCGAAGCGCAAGCAAGTGCCCCCAGTGTGGGAAGAATTTATTGAAAATAGGCAAATGGAAAGTTTCTCATGGGATATGATGGCTAGGAATGACTCAGTTGAAGCTAGGTGATATATGCAAATGATATGTCCACTTTGACAAGTTCCAATCCATGATACAAATAGGCTGATTATGGATGGATGGATGGTTTATGTGTTGGTTAATGGATTTGTCACCTAACTCTATATTCTCACACCTGGACATATGACAAATGCAATCAACAGTTGAACTTGATATATCAGTCTTTTATATGGGCTCTCTGCTTATTTAACAAGGTGCATCTACCTTCTATTGATTTTCTCATAAATGTAACTTAGGATTACTTTTGACTAGAAAGAAAAACAAAGGAAGAGATTTTGCCCAGAAAGATATAAAGGAGGATTAATAATTCTAAGTTAACACTAGAAGTTCACAGACTTCCAATTATCACAGAACAATCTAAAAATTTACATATAAGAATGAAATCATTGTCTTGAAACAAAATACCAATAGATAAATCACTTCAGAACAGTGAACAAGGATTAATAACATCTAATAATCATAATACATGCACATTATCAATACCAATGGAAAGATATTCAACATAGGAAGAATATCATCTCAAAATATTCACAGCACAAAGTCCATAATCTTTTGAAACTCCACAACATCATCTATATTTCATATATCATAGTAATAAAAAACAAAGTACTACTATCACCCCTCTTAGGGAAAACCAAATTTTTTTTGCCCAAAAAGAAGAGTCCTTAGTTTGACCCTCTTTCCAAAATATATAGTTAGGCCAAATATAACTATTCAAAAGAACCATATAATGGTTTCTTGAAAAATACTGATTAAAGATTATTTTTTTTTAAAGAAAGGGGGCCTTCCAAAGCCAAAAGTTTTTAGCAAACAAAAATAACTTGCAAATAAAATAAAATGCAAAGCTAATCTAAGATTTGTAAGTCTACATTGCCATCATCTATTTCATCCCTCTCTTCACCTTCTCCTAACTGCTTAGCTTCCTTGTTGACACTTTGCAACACCTAAGGCACCTGTGCTAGCAACTTGGCTTTATACGTCCTATATTTGTTAATGATTGGTGTTAGCGCCATGCCAGGTGGAGATCCAGTCATGCCGATTCAACACTTCTTCTTCATGATGGTCCTATCAAGATCATCCACCTTGAAACGTATATCCTCTATGTTGTTCTTGCAAGTATTGATATAGGCCGCCATTTTGGAGGGCCTACTTAATGATTCCCCTATTATAGCACTATAATTCATTATGTCCTCTTTCACCACCTTTTTGAAATTCTATTTAATTATTTTGATGTCTAGCAGCCTTTCATCGTCAGACCTGTTGGCTTCTATGTCTAGGGTGGCAAAGTCCCTTTTTATCCTCATCATATCCTTGTAGTAAATTACTACTACTTTTCCTATCTCTTCCTCAGTTGCTGCAACTACACAAATTTTCCACTCTAATGCATCGGTCCACATATCAATCTCCAATTCTCTAATGTCAGCAAAAATCTCTTCAACCAATAAGATACCAGGATCCATGCTAGCAATCTCGTGTACTTCCTTGGAGAAAATGTTCATAGTGGTGTGCTCACTCTGAACCTTCTCAAACTCTGTTATTAAAACTTCTCTCTTAGCATGAATAAAATCAAACAACTTCACGACTTCTTCAATGAATAGTAAACCATCAAAGATAACCTTTTTAGTCCATTGTTCCATAGCTTGCCCCAGGGACAAAGAAGTTTTAATTTGCTGAAGTAAATTTGGGTTGAGAGTAGGAATCTTAACAACAGAAGAAGTCCCAATGGAAGGAGAGATAATCTCAAAAATTAAATTAGTAAAAGAAGATAAGGAACTCACATGTGCTAATAACCTAAAATTTTCTTCCTGTAGGTCCTTCACCCTTTTGGAGATATTGCCCACTAAATAATGCATGTGATACAAGTCTCCCTCGATAGTCAGTTGACCCAGATCCACCTGACTAACTTTGAATTTAGCTTTGGTTATCCCATCTTCATTCTTCTCCACTAAAGGGTTTGTGATTTCTAAAAACTAATTGCTTGGGGAAGTATCAGTCACCATTTTGGACATCCTTTTTGCACGTTTAGGCTTTGGGACCATTTGCAGTAGAGTAGCAATAGTTTCAATGCTATCATCAGGTAAAGTGGTACATCTTTTCTTCTTCTAGACTGCCTTCTTCAACTAGTTAGGAGACGAGACTAGTGCATTTTCAGTATTGGCAGTTGCTGCTGTTTGCACAAGACAAGGATTTTGCATGGACATTTCTGTCCATTGTGGTGAATTAGGTGGGCTAAGAAATGAATGTAGTAAATTGTCCCCTAATTGGGAAAAGATTAGGGAATCATAATCACTTACTTGGTTGCTGGGTGAGGGCACATGGTTAGCTTTAGATGATAGGGCTGCCAATCTGGTATTTCTTTTCATGACTTGAACATCTTGTTCACAAGTAGTTTTTAATTTACCTAGCTCGTTAGGTGGGTCTTCACCATCACCATTTTGCTATGAACCAACTCTTTGCAAGGTTGGGTCTAAACTAGGTGCTCTCCTGTGTGAAGTGTCAATGTGGGACCTAGCTTGATTCTGAGAAGTTGAGTGTTTAGGTGTTGATGAGCCGGCACACTCTTTAGACTTTGCTTGCAGCCATTTTTCAGTTCTCCTTAAAACATGGAAAGACAGTAGCATGATGTTTGTGACTTCCTTCATTGACCAATCTATCAGAGGCAAAGGAGACTCAGATACTTTACTATACTCTTCACTCAGGAGGTCTGAAAAGTTATCAACTATGTCAGGGACCTAAATGTTTAGCTTGAAGGCACAGACCTGATCAAAAGTCAATCTCATCAATTTCCTTCTTTGAACCTCCCTTTCATTCACGCAATCCTCCCAGAAATCTTCGAGTTGAGGAACATGTAAATAAGAACCCCCTCTTTGCATATGCTCTTTTATGAAATTTTTATTGTCGAACGCTGTGCGAGGAGACAAACTATGATGACTGAATTCAGACAACAACTTTCCAACATTACGAGCACTTTCATTACTTTTGCAGGAAAAGAAAGATAAGGACACAGAGAAAGAATACCCTTTCTTCTTCATCATCTGATACTTGACATTTAGCACAACCATCTGGCGACAGACTTCTAACAACACCAAATAATTGGAAGGTTATCGAGGTAATTTCAACAGGACATCTTCATAACCTCCAATTCTCAAATAAGAGAAATGATCAAATTGGACATAGACACTTCCAAATTTTGTGACCAAAGAGAAAGCCTCTACAGAAAATCTCCTTTCTAATGAACCATCAATTCTTTGTGCTAACATCATGAAAAATTCATCATTCACATAACGAAAATCTTTCATACCTTCATTTCTTTGCAACTAGGGGAAGGTTTGATACACAAGTGTATTCACTGAAGAACTCCTCTGGGTTCTCAAACTAGGCCAAACAATTTCTCTTTGGGACAAAATATAAACTAGTTGAGAACACATATGAAAATTTAGACTTCGAGTGCAATTCATTAACTGTTCATGTAGACAATTACTGATGATCTTTGGCCAATCAATATGATGGTCCCCACAAATTAACAAGACGAACCTGCACATCCAAAATTCAAAAACATCTAACTCGAGACTACCCATCACCCTATTCAGCTAAGTTATCATATTAGATATCTTCTCTTTAAAGTGACTTCTCCTTAAATTTGCAGGTAGTCAAGATTTTCTAGTTTTCTCCACTTCTTACCAATTCTTGGCCACACAAGTATGACACCAATCTTTCTTTTCATTGTAAAAATTTGAGGCCGAGGACATAGAAACTTCTTCATCACCTTCATACTCTTCTAAATCAAAGGCCAGGGCAATGGACTCAGAATCAATTCTAGCTACCATGGTACCACTGGGAGTTTTTATCTCCTAGGATTCTAGAAAGTAACCATTGGCACATGCAACCATTAATTCTGGACAAGGCACAATAAGAGGAAAGCCACATGCCTTGTGCAAACTGTTGCTGATGATTTTCTCCACTAGAGGGGTTCTCTTTTTAGACTGCATTCTTTCCCAAAAATCATTTAAATCAACATGACCCAAATTTGTATCTTTCACTCCCGCTAGGTCATTTTCTATAATACAATCTACGGGGGCTCCTTGAAACTTGTACTTCATTGTTACAATTTCTAGAAACCAAGTGATGAGAAACTCAGGGGGATATGTGGATAGCAAAGAATGAGGCCCAATACTTGCAGAGAATTCTTTAAATATATTCATGGAAGACAAGATGTATAACCTCTACGAGAGGATATGAGATTTTATAGAGGGAAGAAGATATTGGCTTTACTCACCTACAAGAATAGAACTGAGTTGTAATTCCACACGCAATGAGCTAGCCGTTCATTCCTCTGCAATGCATTTTTTAGCTTGAAATAATAGCTTACTTAGCCCTTCGATTCACTTCTCATAATCTCCACATTAAATATTGGTGGCGAACATATCATTAGAAATTGTAAATGCATGCCTCAACTTTCCCTCTAATAAATGTGCCACTATGTCTGCACGTACCTTGAATTGAATGCACGATGACAGGTGTCACTTTTCTATACAAATATGCTGGTACAACCAAAAGCTTCTTACAGAAGACTCTCAAGTGAAATCAGCAAGTCGGGAAGAAAATGAACCTTTGAACTGATGGTTAAGGATTCATGACTTCAAGAAATCTCTGATCTCCTGACTACATAGGGAAAGAAAACTTTACAAACACTCAAGACAGACTCAGAGGATTGGGGAATTCATGAATTTGTGAAACGGCCAACAAGGATTCAAAGATGCAAAGGACTGCCGACTCATGAATGTGGCTAAGTAAAATTGACCAAGGAGTGAAAAATATTAGAGGCGATAGACAAAAATAAAACTCAGGGAAACAACTGGCTCTAATTGGGGAAAGTACTCAGGAGGACGTAGAAAACTCAGACAAACTATGACCAACATGCCTTATTCTAGGGGCAATAGAGTCACACAAAAAATGAAACAACACACAACAAAAAGCGAAGAAGAAGAAAAAAACTATAGTACAAGACCAGATGTAGAAACTCTACCAATTGCATAACTTTAAATCTTGCCCATTATAGGCAAGAGATAAAGGAGTTCTATTAGGATATGCCAATAGAAAAGCATTGTATCCCACAACTTTTCTAATTTGGAAAGGACCTTTCCATAAAGAATCAAACTTCTTGTGTGCACCTTTCGGCTCTCTTGTACTATCCCACAAAAGCACATAGTCTCCAACTATGAAAATCCGTTGTTTAGCCCTTTTGCCAAAAAAATTCTTTACAATTTGTTAATGTTTAGCAATCCTATCCATAGTAACTTTCCTTTGTTCTTCTAGTTTCTATAAGTATAGAATCCTCTTTTCTATAGCTGATAAAAATTGTTCACCTTCAATTGCCTTTTGCAGATTTAAAGCAGATAGCTCCAAGAGAATAGTGATGCAGGAGCATCCGGTGGTGTAAGGGCAATCTTGCATCACCCAAAAAAAGTTAATTCAAAATCATCGTAGTTGTTTTCATTTCTTCCCATAATTAGTGTTTCTGGTTCCATAATATCTAGAATAATGATGTAGGACTTTCAGTTTTTCCAAAACTGCTAAAAATAGCAACCTACCTATTTTGTAAAGTGTACCTGCTATTTTAGGAAATTTTGTATTTGGGCACAGATTGAAGCTAAAACTTACAAAAAGTTACATAATGGAAATATAAGACCTTTGGCAAAGGAATCAGGCAAAGATCATTTGTGAGTTGAAAGATATTAAAATTTTTACTTTCTGAAAAGCCCCTGAAATTTTTTGAAATGCGATATGAGGCACTAAAACATCCCATAGCATCCCAAAAAGTTGACGAAAATCCATTTATAGATTTCTAGCATGATAGCTCACATCACGATCTTTCTAATGCTTAAAACAGTTCGTCAACTGGACACCCGGATCAAAAGCTATGCTTCCCAGAAGTTGACCTACTTTTGGAGGGAGTTGCAAATTTTGAAATTTAGTTGGAGGCCGCCAAAAAGTGATATTTATGACTATTTTGGGAACCCTGGGTAGTAGTAGAGTTAAGGGGGCAAGTGTGGAGTCAAGAATAGGTAGGAAAACAGAAACCCTAGCTAATTTGGGGTTACAGAAGGTAGAAGATTCTAGAGCCTGGTGAGGTGTATCTATAGTGTGTTGTAGCATGTGGAGGATTGATTCCTCAGATTGTAATTGAGCTTCTGTAATGTAATGAGTTGCCCAGATCAATAAAGAAATATTCTATTTTATATATTCTATTTTTGTTGTTGTGTGTTTTATGATTTACCCCCTTCATCAAGTGGTATTAGAGCAAGGGTTCTTGAGTGTGTGGATAGATTGCCGATTGTGAGATAGTTTGCTCCAGGACCTGAGGTTGTGGGTTTACTGTGGAGATCAAGATGCCTCCACGAAGAAATTGTATTGGGAGGAATGCTTTGACAGAAGAGGGTTTTAGATCCCTGCAAAGGCAAATTGATGCATTGCAAGAGGAGCTATGAAGAGGGTTTGACCTGAGAACAAGAGAAGAAAGTGAAGAGCTATCTGAGGAAGAACAAGAAGCTGTAGGAGATTCTATAGAAGTTAGGTTGTTGATGGCCATTTTGAAGATCGAAAAGAGGCCCGGGATTGAAGTTTCTACATATTCTAGAGATTTGAATCCAGAAAGCTTATTGATTGGATCAATGACATGGCAGAGCATTTCAAGTATGAAGATGTGGAGGACCTAGATCAGGTCAAGTTTGCAAAAACAAAGTTGAAGGGCCACACCAGTATTTGGTGGAAGGAGGTCCAATTAGAGAGGAACAGAAGAGGAAAA
Organism: Cunninghamia lanceolata; assembly: GCA_027924645.1. Taxonomy (NCBI): domain Eukaryota; kingdom Viridiplantae; phylum Streptophyta; class Pinopsida; order Cupressales; family Cupressaceae; genus Cunninghamia; species Cunninghamia lanceolata. Next base: position 27,968,415 of record BSBN01000809.1, on the reverse strand, counting down.
TAAAAGATCACCAAATGGGATCAGATGGTGTAGAAACTGAAGAAGCAATTCATTCCTATGGACTATGAGATGGAGTTGTTAAAGAAGCTGCAAGGACTAAAGCAAGCTAACAAGTCTATCAAGGAATATATAGAAGAGTATTCAAGAGGAGCTGAGCTTGGTCAGAATGACCACTATAGAAGATGCATACTAGTTTTCCCTGAAGGTGGAAGAGAAGCTGAATAAAAGATTTTACAGCAAGCAAAGAGTAAGAGGTCAAGGTGAAAGGACTAGTGGAAGACCCTATGGGGGCCAAAATGAAGATGCAAATAAAAGTGAACAAGCTGGCACCATTCAAAATCAAAGAGGAGATAATACCTACCACCCTTGTGACTAGAACAATGGTGAGCAAAGAGGAAGAGGAAGAGGCAGACCTGGGCAAGGACCTAGAAGAGGAGGTTTTAGAGGAACATGTTTCCAATGTGGAGAAGAAGGGCATCAAGCATATGAGTGTCTACAACATCAAGGAAGGGCAAATTGAAGACTTGAAGGTAATGCACAAGGTGCACATGTAGATGAAGATGCGCAATTTGAGTGTTCTTAAGATGCTGAAAGGGGAGAAACCCTAGTTGTGAGAAGAACTTTGCTGAATGAGGAGAAAGAACCCAATCAGAGGACGAGTTTATTCAGCACAAGGTGCAAATGTAAAGGTAAGTGTTGTGACATTATTATTGATAGTGGAAGTACTGACAATCTTGTTTCAGAGGAGATGGTTGACAAGTTGAAGTTGACAAGAAGAAAGCATCATCCACATCCATATCAGATTGTATGGTTGCAGAAGGACCACCGAGCTTTGGTCAATGAGCAGTGTTTAGTGAAGTTCAAGATTGGGGACTACCATAATGAGGTGATGTGTGACATCATACTGATGGATGCATGCCATATGCTATTGGGGAGGCCATGGTAGTATGATAGGAGTGTTGTCCATGATGGTTGTGCAAACACATATTCCCTAACAAAGGATGGAGTTCGTCATAAGTTGAAGCCCTTAAAGGAGGTGGAAGAAAAGGTATGTAGTGCTGTCAGAATTTGCTTCATAGATGGCAGGAAATTTTTGGAGGGTATGAAGCATGAGCATCATTGCTTTGCATTGATTCCTAAGATTTAGTAAAGAGAAATGTGAAGATGTACCACCAGATGTCTCAGAAATGTTGGAAGAATTTTAAGATATTGTCTCTGATAATGTACCAGAAGGTTTACCACCAGTGAGGAAGATAAGTCATCAAATGGATTTGATACTAGGAGCCAGTTTGCCAAATAAAACAGCCCATAGAATGACTCTAGCAGAGAGTGAAGAGTTGAACAGACAAGTTTAGGAGTTGTTGAGGAAGGGATTGATAAGAGAGAGCCTAAGTCCATGTGCGGTGCCTACAGTAGTAGTACCAAAGAAAGATAGACAGTGGAGAATGTGTACAGACTCCTGAGCCATCAATAAGATCACAATCAAGTATAGATTTCCATTGCCCAGAATGGATGACATAATGGATTGTTTAAGTGGAGCCAAGTACTTCACGAAGGTTGATCTGAAGAGTGGGTATCACCAGATCCGAATCAGAGAAGGAAATGAATGGAAGACAGCCTTCAAGACCAAGGAGGTTTTGTATAAGTGGTTAGTCATGCCATTTGGGCTAACCAATGCACCGAGCACATTCATGCGGCTCATGAACAAGGTACTGAAAGAATTTCTGGAAAGTTTTGTTATTGTCTATTTAGATGATAGTTTGATTTTTAGTAAGACTTGGGATGAGTATCTGATGCATATCAGAAGAGTTTTAGAGAAGCTCAAGGAGGAGAAGTTGTTGATTAATCTAAAGAAATGTAGTTTTGCAAAGAAGGAGTTAGTATACCTAGGATTTGTAGTCTCAGAGGAAGGTCTAAAGATGGACCCAGAGAAGGTGAGGGCTATCTTTGAATGGCCTACACTAAGGAGTGCTTCTGAGGTAAGATCTTTTCATGGTTTGGCAAGTTTTTATAGAAAGTTTATTAGGAATTTTAGTAGCATTTGTGCACTCGTAACTGAGACAATGAGAGGGGATAGAAAAGAGTTTAGATGGACTAAAGGAGAAGACAAGAGCTTTGATACATTGAAGCAAAAAGTTGTAGAACAACCTATTTTGGCACTTCCCGATTTCAATAAGGTATTTCAAGTAGATTGTGATGCTAGTGGTAGTGGTATAAGAGATGTTTTGAGTCAAGAAGGTAAGCCCATTGCCTATTTTAGTGAGAAGCTTAATGATGCCAAGAAAAAGTATTCTGTTTATGATCAGGAGTTTTATGCAACAGTTCAGGCTTTGAAGAAGTGGAGATATTATTTGTTACCAAAGGAGTTTTTTTTATATATTGATCATTAGTCTTTGCAGTATCTTAATAGTCAAGGAAAGTTTAACCAAAGGCACTTAAAATGGGTTGTGTTTTTGCAAAGCTATACTTTTATTTTGAAGCACAGGAGTGGGAAGTCCAACAGAGTTGCAGATGCCTTGAGCAGAAGGCAAAATTTGTTGATAGAAATTAAGATAGAGGTTGTTGGGTTTGATGAGCTCAAAAGTTTGTATCCTAAAGATCTAGATTTTGCAGAGGCCTGGAAAGCTTGTTTGGAACCTGTTACTTTGGATAGGACAAAATGGTTAGATTTTATAATCCAAAATGGCATGTTATTTAGAGGAACCCAGTTGTGCATTCCAAAGAGTTCCATGAGAGAGAACCTGATTAAGGAGAAGCACAGTGGAGGATTGGCTGGACACTTTGGTCGAGATAAGAACATTGCTATTGTTGGTGACAATTATTATTGGCCACAGTTGCAGCAGGATGTGAGGAAATTTGTGTAGAGTTGCAGAGTATGTCAGATGGCGAAAGGAGCAAGTCAGAATACAAGTCTATATCAACCACTACCTGTACCAAAGAAGCCATAGGATGATATTAGTATGGATTTTGTTCTTGGTTTACCAAGGACATAGAGAGCACATGATTCCATTTTTGTGGTGGTGGATAGATTCTCGAAGATGGCATATTTTATTCCTTGCAAGAAGACCAATGATGCTGTTCATATTACTAAATTATTTTTTAGGGAGGTGTTGAGATTACATGGTCTACCAAAGAGCATAGTTTCAAATTGAGATACCAAGTTTCTTGGTTAATTCTAGAGGACATTGTGGAAGAGGTTGAAAACAGATTTGAAGTTTAGTTCTACACACCATCCATGGACTGATGGACAAACAGAAGTGGTGAATAGGAGTTTGGGTAACCTACTATGATGCTTAGTAGGAGATAAGCCCAAGGGATGGGATTTGATTTTACCATAGACAAAATTTGCTTAAAACAATTCTATCAATAGGAGTATCGGTAAATCACCATTCTAGATTGTATATGGCAATAGCCTGAAAAATACTTCTGAGTTAAGGAAGCTGGACAAAGGAGAAAAGACAAGTGCTGAAGCTGAAGACTTCACAGAACATCTGAAGAATTTGCATGAAGAGGTGAGAAAACACATTAATAAGATGAATATTCAATACAAGGTTAAGCCAGATCAGAAGAGGAGGTATATGGAGTTCTAGGTAGGAGATGAAGTCATGGTTCACTTGACAAAAGAAAGGTTCCCAATTGGAACATACAATAAGTTGAAAATGAAGAAATTTTGACCATGTAGAATCCTGAAGAAGCATGATTTAGGAAATACATATGAGGTAGAGCTGCCGAGTGGGATCAATATTTCCCCTATTTTTAACATTGCTGATTTATTAGAATATCATGAAGGCGGAACAAAGGGTGGACCAACAGAAGTGCATTGGAGTATTCTGGCATCTACTTCAATGGAGTAGATAAAAGAGATCTTGGATAGCCGTGTTGGAAGAAGTATTCGGACCAAGAAATATGAAGAATATCTGGTAAAATGGAAAGAAAAGCCTATTGAAGATTCTTCTTGGTTGTCTAAGGTAGAGGTTGACCATTTGAGTTTTCCTCACGCAAACATCTGAGATGTGACAGGGTCACTTCTCAAATTACCCTAGGTGTCTGATGCAAGAGCATCTAGTGCTGTAAGGGCAATCTTGCATCACCCAAAAATAAGTTAATTCAAAAACATTGTAGTTATTTTTATTTCTTCCCATAATTAGTGTTTCTGGTTCCATAATATTCAGAATAATGATGTAGGACTTTCAGTTTTTCTAAAATTGCTAAAAATAGCAACCTACCTGTTTTGGAAAGTGTACTTGCCATTTTAGGAAAGTTTGCATTTGGGCATAGATTGAAGCGAAAACATACAGAAAGTTACATAATAGAAATATAAGACCTTTGGTGAAGGAATCAGGCAAAGATCATTGGTGAGCTAAAAGATATTAAAGTTTTTGTTTTCTAAAAAGCCCCTAAAATTTTTTGAAACGAGATATGAGGCACTAAAACATCCAATGACATCCTAAAAAGTTGGCATAAATCTGTTTATGAATTTATGGCATGATGGTTCACATCGCGAGCTTTTTGACGCTTAAAACAGTTCATTAATCAGACACCTAGATCAAAAGTTATGCTTCCCAAAAGTTGACCTACTTTTGGAGGGAGTTGCAAATTTTTAAATTTAGCTAGAGGCCGCCAAAAAGTGCTATTTATGACTATTTTGGGAACCTTGGGCAGTAGTAGAGTTAAGGGGACAAGTGTGGAGTCAAGAATAGGTGGGAAAATAGACCCTAGCTAATTTGGGGTTACAAAAGGCAAAATATTCCAGAGCCTGGTGAGGTGTAGCTGTAGTGTATTGCAGCCCATGGAGGATTGATTCCTCGAATTGTAATTAAGCTTTTGTAATGTAATGAGTTTCCCAGATCAATAAAGAAATATTCTATTTTCTGTATTCTATTTTTGTTGTTGTGTGTTTTATGATTTACCCCCTTCATCAAGTGGTATCAGAGCAAGGGTTCCTGAGTGTGTAGACAGATCGCCGACCATGAGACAGTTTGCACTAGGACCTTAGGTTGTGGGTTTGCTGCGAAGATCAAGATGCCTCCATGAAGAAATTGTATTGGAAGGAATACTTTGATGGAAGAGGGTTTTAGAGCCCTGCAAAGGCAAATTGATGCATTGCAAGAGGAGCTACGAAGAGGGTTTGACCCGAGAACAAGAGAAGAAAGTGAAGATGAAGCTGAGGAAGAGCTATCTAAGGAAGAAGAAGAAGCTACATGAGATCCTATAGAAATTAGGTTGTTAAGGGCAATTTCGAAGATTGGAAAGAGGCCCAGGATCTAAGTTTCTACATATTCTAGAGATTTGATTCCAAAATAACTTATTGATTGGATCAATGACATGGAGGAGTATTTCGAGTATGAAGATGTGGAGGACCCAAATTGGGTCAAGTTTGCAAAAACAAAGTTGAAAGGCCATGCCAGTATTTGGTGGAAGGAGGTCCAATTAGAGAGGAACAGAAGAGGAAAATGAAAGATCACTAGATGGGATCAGATGGTGGAGAAATTGAAGAAGTTCATTCCTATGGACTATGATATGGAGTTGTTGAAGAAGCTGCAAGGACTAAAGCAAGGTAACAAGTCTGTCAAGGAGTATACAGAAGAGTTTTATAAGATTACTATTAGGACAGTCCATGTAGAGCCCAACAAGGAGAAGGTAGCCCATTACATTAATGGGTTGAGGCCGAGTTTTCAAGTGGAGCTGAGCTTGGTCAGAATGACCACCATAGAAGATGCATACCAGTTTTCCCTGAAGGTGGAAGGGAAGCTGAATAAAAGATTTGACAGCAAGCAAAGGGGAAGAGGTCAAGGCAGAAGGACTGGTGGAAGACCCTATGGCGGCCGAAATGAAGATGCAAATAAAAGTGAAGAAGTTGGCACCAGTTGAAATCAGAGAGGAGATAATACCTACCACCCTCATGACCAAGACAATGGTGAGCAAAGAGGAAGAGGAAGAGGCAAACCTGGACAAGGACCTGGAAGAGGAGGTTTTAGAGGAACATGTTTCTAATGTGGAGAAGAAGGGCATCAAGCATATGATTGTCCTCAACATCAAGGAAGGACAAATAGAAGACCTGAAGGTAATGCACAAGTTGTACATGTAGATGAAGATGCGCAATCTAAGCATTTTGAAGATGCTGAAAGGGGAGAAACCCTAGTTGTCAGAAGAACTTTGTTGAATGAGGAGAAAGAATCCAATTAGAGGAAAAGTTTATTCCACACAAGGTACAAATGTGAAGGTAAGTGTTGTGACATTATTATTGACAGTGGAAGTACTGACAATCTTGTTTCAGAGGAGATAGTTGACAAGTTGAAGTTGATAAGAAGAAAGCATCCACATCCATATCAGATTGCATGGTTGCAGAAGGACCACCAAGCTTTTGTCAATCAGTAGTGTTTAGTGAAGTTCAAAATTGGGGACTACCATGAGGTGCTGTGTGACATCGGCAAGTCGGGAAGAAAATGAACCTTTGAACTGACAGTTAAGGATTCATGACTCCAAGAAATGTCTGATCTCCCGACTACACAAGGAAAGAAAACTTTACAAACACTCAAGATAGACTCAGAGGATCGGGAGGCCTAGGCAAGTCGAGATGTTGGGGAATTCATGAATTTGTGAAATGGCCGACAAGGGTTCAAAGATGCAAAGGACTGCTGACTCACGAATGCAACTAAGTAAAATTGACCGAGGAGTGAAAAATATTAGAGGCGATAGACAAAAACAAAATTTGGGGAAACAAATGGCTCTAATTGGGGTCAAGGACTCAGGAGGATGCAGAGAACTTAGAAAAACTATGACCAACATGCCTTATTCTAGGGGCAATAGAGTCACACCAAAAATGAAACAACACATAACAAAAAGCGAAGAAGAAGAAAGAAACTATAGTACAAGAGCAGATGCAGAAACTCTACCAATTGCATAACTTTAAATCTTGCCCATTATAGGTAAGAGATAAAGGAGTTCCATCAGGATATGCCAATAGAAAAGCATTTTCTCCTAGAACTTCTTTGATTTGGAAAGGACCTTTCCATAAAGAATCAAACTTCTTGTGTGCACCTTTCGGCTCTCTTCTACGATACCACAAAAGCATAGAGTCTCCAACTATGAAAATCCTTTGTTTAGCCCTTTTCTCAAAAACTTTCTTTACAGTTTGTTGATGTTTAGCAATCCCATCCATAGTAAGTTCCCTCTATTCTTCTAGTTTCTATAAGTACAAAATCCTCTTTTTTAGAGCTAATTGAAATTGTTCACCTTCAATTGCCTTTTGCAAATTTAAAGTAGATAGCTCCATGTGAATAGGGATTGCACTATCAATACCATGAATAAGGTGGAAAGGGGAGATACCAATCGTCCTCTTATTTGTTATCCTATCTGCCCACAGAGCATCGTATAAATGCTTATGCCATCCCTTCTGATTCTCTTCAACAAGCTTCTTAATAATGGAAATGAGATTTTATTGCTAGATTCTGCTTGACCATTACCTTGTCGGTAATAATCGGATGAGTTGGATAAGATGATACCAAAATCATAACCGAAAAGTGTAATCTCTACGAAGGAAAAGCTCAAATCATTATCAGTAACCAGCTTCTTGGGTACACTGAACCTGACTATGATATTTTCTTTATGAAAAGCACACACCACTTTAGAGGTAGTATTTTTGATTGGTATAGCCTCTACCCATTTAGTAAAATAATCTATAGTAGTCAAAATGTGAGTATGTCCAGTGCTTAGGTTGGGATTAATTGGTCCAATGAAATCTAAATCCCATTGCTGGAAAGGTTCATCTATAACTACTGGCTTCAGAGGCAATGCGGCTAACTACAATTGGCCTGTAAATTTCAAACATTTTTCACACTTCGATACCCATTCATAAGCATATTTAAAAATCCTAGGCCAGTAGAAACATTGTCTCAGTATTTTGAAAACTTTTATAGATGCAAAAGAATGTCCTCCATAGGCTTCATTATGGAAAGCTTCCAATAGCTTCTTCTGTTGATCTTTGTCCACACACCTTAAGAAGGTTCCATCAATTCCCTTTTTATACAAATTACCTTCCCAAATAACATACTTATGTGCCTTGAGTTTCAGGTCCCTTTTTTGCCTTTCCCAAAGATGAGATGGACAATCACCATAGGTTAAGAGAAAGGAAACATTAGAAAACCACTCATCAGTGTTGCTAGTGAAAAGAACCAAGGGTACTTCTTCTTTGGCTTCCTCCCTATTTTCATCAATCACCTTACATAATCCTTTACCCCGAACCAGATTGGTAGGTCTGATTTCAACATTGTACTATTGCACTTTAGCAATCCAATTTCCCCTATTGTTAAACCTAATCTCTTGTTGAATCAATATACTTTTGACTACATATTCTGGAACATATACCACAGTGTGTGAGTGTAAGATATAGAAATGGAAACTCTTTAATTCCTTCACCACTGCATATGCATGTTTCTCCAAGGTGGAATATTTGAGTTCATAATTCTTTAAAGGCACACTCATAAAATCAATAGGAGCTTCAATTCCTTGTTCATTCTTCTGTAATAATATGGCTGATAGAGTATGCTTAGAAGCATAACAGTAGATAAAAAAATCTTTCTGGAAGTCAAGGTATATAAGTGTGGGTGCATTAGCAATGGCTCCTTTAATTTCTTCAAATGCCTTTTTCCCTTAAGCATTCCAACTAAAAGTGGGTTTATTTTTCATCATCTCTACGGTGTGTCTAGTCAATTTGGCAAAATTAGGAGCAAATATTCTCAAAAAATTCACCTCACTAAAAAAGGACCTTGTGTTATTCTTAGTCGTGGGTAGACTTAACTGCTGAATAGCCTTGACCCTTTCTGGATCGATCTTTATCCCATCATTCGAGACAATATCGCCCAATAATTTACCTTTAGTGACTACAAAGATTGACTTCTTTGGATTCAGGGAAATGTTGTTCTCTCTACATCACTGCAGAACCACTTCTAAGTCATGCAAGTGATTAGACCTCTTTTTGGAGAAAACTATTAAGTCATCTACATATACAACAATGATTTTGTTTTTCAAGTCACTGAAAGTTAAATCCATTGGCCTCTGAAATGTGGCTCCAGCATTTATGACACCAAAAGGCATCTTGTTATATGAGAACACACCAATTGGGGTAGTGAAAGTTGTTTTATGCTGATCTTCTTGGGCTACCTCAACTTGGTTATATCTAGAAAATCTGTCAAGCATAGACATCATCTCTGCAGCAGACACAGTCTACAAGATATGATCCATAACTGGTAAAAGTTAATTATCTTTAAGGGAAGCTTGATTTAAATTTTTGAAATCTACGTAGATTCAAATCTCTCCATTCTCATTTCTAACAGGCACTATATTCGCCACCCAGGTAGAGTGATGAATAGGGTAGATAATTTTGGCCTTCAACATTTTATCAATCTAATTGAAGATAGCCTCCACTACTTTTGGATTATATGTCCTCTTCTTTTTACTGAAAGGCATAGTACCAGGTTTCAAAGGGATATGATGCTACATTTCTCCATTCTTGAATTTTTTTAGATCCGCATAACACAAAGCAAAAACATCCTTATATCTAATGAACATGGATACTAAATGTTCTATTTCCTCTTTAGAACAACACTTACCAATATAAATAATCTTTGGATTAGTTTCTGTACCAATGTTCACCTTGTCATAATCAGCTGAAGTTCTTACTAAGATTTTATCCTTCCTTTTCAGGTACTGGTCATGCCTATTAAAAGATCTTCTAGAGAAACTAGCCTTTAGGAATCTTATTCCCTTTAAGTTGAATCATTTATGGGCTTAAACCGTCAAGTGTTTTTATTACTTCTTCTAGGATATCATTGTTGTCATCATTACTACCTTCAAAAAAATATACTAGCAAAGGATTCAGCCTTTTCAAGACATGCAATAATTTGCTGATCAGAATTAAAAACTTGCCAGTGATTAACATTATCAGGTACATTTGGCCTATATACCACTTCGATCCTATATGGTCTGTCTTTAAAATCTGCGTGAGGCAATAAAAGGGAGGCTGAGATAGCTAAAGAATCAGCTCTAGAATTCATTTCTCTAGGTATCACTTCTATAGAAAAAGCATCAAATTCTTTAATGCAATCCCATACCCTATTACGGTAATATCACAATCTGCCATTCTTGAATGTGTATAACTTCCTTACTTGCTTAACAATCAATTCGGTTTCTCCTTTAACCTTCAGCTATTTTATAGCTTTCACCTTGGCTAATTCAAGGCCCAACAGTAAGGCCTCATATTCAGCTGTGTTATTTGTATTTTCAAATTCTAATTTAAAAGCAAAAGGGAATAAATAATCATCAGGAAAATTAAAACAACCCCTGCCCCAGACCCTGCATTAGAGCAACTTCCAGCAAACTCCAAAGTCCAAAGTTCATTAACTAGGTCTGGACTGATTAGGTTCACACCCCCATCTTCAGCAGAGGTACACATGTAAGTCCCTGGTCTAGTTTCAACAAACAAAATATCTGCTCTAGGATCTCTAGATTTTAGTATAGTAAATTTAACTTTGGGTTCGGGATTGAGGTGAACCTTCTTTCTATCCATAGGTATCAAGGCATGTGAGCAATCCATTTGGATTTCTCCCCCTAGGTCTTTACAAAAACTTTGACTTAAAAGCATCCCATAACTAGCAGTTATGTCAGCTACTAGGATAGTTCACTTCAACCTTTTCTTGGGGAAGGTAGCTAAGGTTGTTTGAGCATCTTTAATTTAGCCTAGGATGGGTACCAGAGAACCATCCATTAAAAAACATTTACCATGTGATGGAGTATAGGACAAACCCAAATCTTTGGCAACCTATGCCGGCATGACATTCTCCGAGGCACCAAAATCAATAACGCAATTACTAAGTTTAAAACCTGCAATATAGAGGGACATATAAAAGGGCTCTGGGTTATCAAAAGGGTTTTCAGAAATTGTTCCTTGAGAGTTAGAGTTTGAACAATTTTGATTTTTTACATGCACTTCCAAATCACTGGATCTTTTTTCATTAATAGAGGGAGGGCAAGGGTCCTGTCTAATGTATTTGACTAGTCTATCAAGTTCGGATGGGTTAAGCCTCAAATATTCAGCTTGGGAGATTTCAACTTTAGTGTTCTTGCATGATTCCAGAATATCAAAATAACTTAAGACATGAGTTTTAAGAGGTAGAGTAGGTGGTACCTCAGCCATTCCATTTTTTACCGACACCACCTTAGCCTTTTTGGTATTGCCTTGTCTTGTCATGATATACTTAGGAGTTGAAGCTAAATTGCTAGACTATCTTGAATTATTCTAACTTCTTTGTGTCTACTAGCCTCAAGTGAAAACTACACAATTTGGATTGTCCACCTTGGTATACACATCCTCTTCATTTTCTTCATCCAATTCATACTCAAATAAATTCACACCAACATCCCTAGGTGTAGAGGGTTCCTCCACTAATGGTTCTTCAATGTGTTCATTCATGGACAACATTTGTATAAACCACATCATCTCAGGACAAGATGCTCCATCATGATCAGATGTGAGATGAAAATCACATACCATATGATTACTCTTGCTAGTTGGAGGTCGTTTGATAGCCAGTTTCTAACTAGGGCCTACCAATTGTAACATCCTATGGTACCTTCATTGAGGATTTTGCATGGGACCTTTAGGCATATGGATTTTTAGGGTAATGATGTCATTAGCCATTCTCTGAATGACAGGGTTTGTAGGATTAGACATGGCAGTCTTGCTGGTTTGCAACTCCCTCTTCCACTTTCCTCTGGTAATCAAATCATCTTCCATAGTTACAACTAATGATTGTGCGGCCCTAAAGTTAGGAACCCCTTGTCTTTTAATAGCATAACTGACATCTAGTGGCAGTGAATTGATAAAGAAACACACCAGTAACCCATCTCTAGATCTAACATTTGTAGGGATCCTATTGGATAACCTGTTGAACTTAGCTACATACTCCCTCATTTGTTCTAGGATCTCTTTTTTCATAGTAAACAATTATATGACTAGTGTATGCTCATTATCAATAGTTTTAAATCTTTCTTCAAACCATTGTCTCATTGTAGCCAAGTTAATGATAGAAGCATTAGGGAGATGGTAAAACCATTCAGCGGTAGAGTCGGCAAGGGATTCTACAAACAGTCTTGCAAAATACATCTTCATGTTGGACCCCAAGAATAGAGCATGCAGCAAAGAAGGCATTAACATGCTCTTCGGGAGTAACTTTGCCATCACCCTAAAACTAAGGCAAAATTTTACTAGATCCTCTTGGGAGATCATGCAGGTTAGCACCAAGGTTAAGAGGTCCAATGGCTGCCCCCCATGGGATAGGTGGAGGTTGTGGATGAGCCATATTTAGAGGGACACAATTTATTTGTATGGGTAAGACAGTATTGTGTAAGGTCAAACTCTAACAGGATGAACTTGCAGCACTTCCTGTGGGAGGAGGAGAAGGTGGTTTACTCAAAGACTTAGCTTTTCTTGTGAGAGGGTAAGGAGTAAAATTCAAAGATTGAAGCAAGTCAAAATCAACATTAGCTATGCCTTTTTGTCTGTCTCCCTATGTATATCTTTTCATGTTCCACTTTTACAAATGTGTAAAATAATTAAGTAGAGTCACCAAACCACTTACTGGTTGTTGTGGGGAGGAGCCAGTCTAGTAGGGATTTGATTTCTTTGTCTAACAACGAGGTTCCTTAGTCCATTCTTAGCAACTGCTCTCACTGGCTAAGGTTCTACTCTCCCTGGTGTGGGAACCGCTAGCCTCATGAAAATTAACTCTTGTGCATTAGCAAAATGACTTGCATTCTCTTCTATAATCTTGCCAAGTTCTTCTTCTTCCTCTAGTATCTCATTAACTTGGTGGTACTATTGATTAGTTCTCCTAGTTTGCTAGGCAGTAAGCCTTAGGCCATTAACAATATCTTCTTGATCTCCTACCAGCCAATCAATATTAGGCTCCAAGACTAGTGCACGTCTTCCATGAAGAACCATAAGATTTAATCAATAACAACTCAAAGAAAAGTGATATACACAACTTCTAAATTATTCAATCGATGTTCCCCAGTAGAGTCACCAAAAATCTGTTGGTTAATGGATTTCTCACCTAACTCTATATTCCCACACCCAAATAGATGACAAATGCAATCAATAGTTGAACCCGATATATTGGTGTTTTATATGGGCTCTCTTCTTATTTAACAAGGCGCAGCTACCTTCTATTGATTTTCTCAAGAATGTAACTTACAATTGCTTTTGACCAGAAAGCAAAACAAAGGTAGATTTTTTAACCAGAAAGCTATAAAGGAGGATTAATAATTCTAAGTTAACACTAGAAGTTCACAGACTTTCAATTATCATAGAACAATCTAAAAATTTACATATAAGAATGAAATCATCATCTTGAAACAAAACACCAAGAGATAAGTCACTTCAGAATAGTGAGCAAGGACCAATAACATCTAATAACCATAATACATGGACATTATCAATACCAATGGAAATATATTCAACATAGGAAGAACATCATCTCAAAATATTCACAGCAAAGAGTCCATAATCTTTTGAAACTCCACAGCATCATCTATATTTCATATATCATAGTAATAAAAAAAAAGTACTACTATCACCCCTCTCAGGGAGAACCAAAAATTTTTTGCCCAAAAAGAAGAGTCCTTAGTTCAAGCCTCTTTCCAAAATATATAGTTAGGCCAAATATAACTGTTCAAAAGAACCATAACGGTTTCTTGAAAACCACCAATTAAAGATTTTTTTTTAAAAAGAAAGGGGGGCCCTCCAGAGACAATAGTTTTTGAGCAAACGAAAATAAATTGCAAATAAAATAAAATGCAAAGCTAATCTAAGATTTGCAAGTCTACGTTGCCATCATCTATTTCAGCCATCTCTTCACCTTCTCCTGACTACTCAGCTTCCTTGTTGACACTTTGTGACACCTGAGGCACCTGTGCTCACAACATGGATTTATACGTCGTATATTTTTTCTTCATGCCAGGTGGAGATCCAATCATGCTGATTCGACGCTTCTTCTTCATGATAGTCCTATCAAGATCATTCACCTTGCGATGTATATCCTCTATGTTGTTCTTGCAAGTATTGATATAGGCCACCATTTTGGAGAGCCTTCTCAATGATTCCCCTGTTATAGCACTATAATTCACTATGTCCTCTTTCACCACCTTTTTGAAATTATGTTTAATTATTTTGATGTCTAGCAACCTTTCATCATCAGACCCATTGGCTTCTATGTCCAGGGTAGAAAAGTCCCTTTTTATCCTCATCATATCCTTGTAGTAAATTGTTATTGCTTTTCCTATCTCTTCCTCAGTTGTTGCAACTACATAAATTTTCTACTCTAATGCATCGGTCTACATATCAATCTTCAATTCTCTGATGTTAGCAATAATCTCTTTAGCCAATAAGATACTAGGATCCATGCTAGCAATCTCACACACTTCCTTGGAGAAAATGTTTAGAGTGGTGTGATCACTCCGAACCTTCTCAAACTCCATTATTAAAAGTTCTCTCTTAGCATGAATAAAATAAAACAACTTCACTACTTCTTCAATGCATAGTAAACCATCAAAGATAAGCTTTTTAGTCCATTGTTCCATAGCTTGCCTCAGGGACAAAGAAATTTTAATTTACTGAAGTAAATATGGGTCGAGAGTAGGAATCTTAACAACAAAAGAAGTCCCAATGGAAGGATAGATAATCTCAAAAACTAAATTAACAAAAGAAGATAATGAACTCACGTGCTAATAACCTGGAATTTTCTTCCTGTAGGTCCTTCACCCTTTTGGAGGTATTAACCACTGAATAATGCATGTGATATAGGTCTCCCTTGGCAGTCGTTGGACCCAGATCCACTCGACTAATTGCCTAAGGAAGTATTACTCACCATTCTGGACATCCTTTTTGCGTGTTTAGGCTTTGGGACCATTTGTAGTAGACTAGCAACAATATCAATGATATCATCAGGTAAAGTGGTACATCTTTTCTTCTTCTGGACTGCCTTCTTCAACTAGTTAGGAGATGAGACTGGTGTATTTTTAGTATTGGCAGTTGCTGCCATTTGCAAAAGATGAGGATTTTGCATGGACATTTCTTTCCATTGTGGTGAATTAGGCAGGCCAAGAAATGAATGTAGCAAATTGTCCCCTAATTGTGAAAAGATCAAGGAATCAGAATCACTTACTTGGTTGCTGGTTGAGGGCACATGGTTAGCTTTAGATGATAGAGCTGCCAATCTAGTATTTCTTTTCATGACTTGAACATTTTGTTCACAAGTAGTTTTTAATTTACCTATCTCCTTAGGCAAGTCTTCTCCATCACCATTTGGATGTGAACCAACTCTTTGCAAGGTTGGGTTTGAACTGGGTGCTCTCCTGTGCGAAGTGGCTTTGTGGGACCTGGCTTGATTATGAGAAGCTGAGTCTTTAGGTGTCGATGAGTTGGCACACTCTTTAGACTTTGCTTGCAGCCATTTTTTAGTTCTCCTTAAAACATGGAAACATAGTAGCATGATGTCTGTGACTTCCTTCATCGACCAATCTATTAGAGGCAAAGGAGCCTCAGATACTTTACTATACTCTTCACTCAAGAGGTCTAAAAAGTCATCAACATTTGACCATGATGCCTCAAAGTGTCCATCTAACATCGAAGCGCAAGCAAGTGCCCCCAGTGTGGGAAGACTTTATTGCAGATAGGCAGATGGAAAGTTTCTCATGGGATATGATGGCTAGGAATGACTTAGTTGAAGCTAGGTGATATACGCAAATGATATGTCCACTTTGACAAGTTCCAATCCATGATACAAGTAGGCTAATTATGGATGGATGGATGGTTTATGTGTTGGTTAATGGATTTGTCACCTTACTCTATATTCTTACACCCAGACATATGACAAACACAATCAAGGGGAGGCCGAGGCATGCTGGGACGTCAGGGATTTCATGAATTTGTGAAATGGCTGACAAGGGTTCAAAGACACAAAGGACCACCAACTCATGAATGTGACTAAGTAAAATTGACTGAGGAGTGAAAAATATTAGAGGCAATAGATAAAAACAAAACTCAGGGCAACATTATGAAAAGGGTAAAATAATGACATATGCCAAATGAATATGAGATAGATGAAAAGAGGCGGTCTTTTACACATAGAGCCTATTTGCCAAGTTTTCACCATTGGACGATTTTTTTTTGGATTTTTTATGATTTTTTTTGTACTTTTTTCAGGACATTATAAGAGAAATGCTATTTACAAAAGCTCATGGATAGAATTTTTTAGGATGAACACTATTGATTGGTTCATCTAGGGAGACACCATCAAGGGTAGCCAAAGCATAGGCTCCAGAGTCATAGATAGATGTGACCATAAAGGGGCCAACCAATTGGGCTCAAACTTGCCTTGTTTTTCCCTGCTCTGCTGATTCTTTTGATTCTCTTTCAATACAAGGTCACTGACTTGGAACCTTCTTTTCTTGATTTTCTTATTATAGCTTCAACGGAGACAATTTTGGTAAACATGCAAATGGTTGAGAGCTGTGATTCACTTTTCATCCAGTAGTTCCAATTCATTCAGCCTAGATGTTCTGTTCTCTTCATCCGATATGATGTGCTGAAGTGATACATACAATGAAGGGATTTCGACCTCAATAGGAAGGATAGCATCAGTACCGTAAACCAAGGCATATGGAGTTGTACCAGTGGGGGTTTGGATACTTGTACGATAAGCCCATAAGGCAGGATTCAATTGAAGGTGCCAATCATGACTAGCTTCATTGACCTTTTTCTTGAGGATTTTTATGATGGTCTTATTAGAGGCCTCGGCTTGGCCGTTGCTTTAAGGATAATAGGGTGTGGAAAATTTATGATGGATATGAAAATTTTGACACAAATCATGAAACTTCTGAGGGATACCATATTAACAAATGATATAATACAATATAAACTAGGAGATCTGCTTCCCAGTGATGTATGTCATCGGGATTGCTTCCATCCATTTGGTGAAATACTCTATAGCAGTGATTATGAACTTATGGCCATTTGAAGAGGATGGGTGGATTTTTCCTATGAGGTCGAGTCCCCATTGCGAAAATGGCAAGGAGCTGTGAGCAGTTGTCGTTCATGTGCTAGGGTGTGTATCAAGTCTCCATGTATCTGATATTACATGCATCTTTGTGACAATTATTGAGCATCCCACTCCATAGTAGGCCAATAATAGCTAGCTTTAAGAAGCTTCTTGACAAGACTAGGGCTGGCAGAATGTGATCCAGAGACACCCTTGTGTTATGTTGGCCTCTTTTGAGTCGAGACACCTAAGTAAGATACCATTAAGACTCTTGTAGTAAAGGGTTTTGCCAAAGATAGTGTAGCGAGAGGCTCGGCAGATGAAATTTTTATGTTGGGAGTTGGAAAATTTGAAAGGGAAAGTACCATTAACAAGGTATTCATAGATATCTTCATACCAAGGAGATGTGGGGAAATGAAACTCGTAGATGAGTTCTAATTGAGGTACTTAAAATGCTCGAATTAAAAGCTGTTCCACTATAATTCACATTGTTGTACGTTAGCAAGCATGTCTAGGAGAGAACCAATGGTTGCTATGGCGTCGGCCGCTTTGTTGTTGATTCTTGCAATTTGCTCAAATATGATTTGAGAGAAGTATTTCTTAAAGTCATCAATCATCAGTTTATATGGAAGAAGCTTTTCATCTTTTGTTTGGTACACTTCTTGAACTTGCTTAATTACCAACTATGAGTCTTTAAATACTTGTAACTTTTTGATGTCCCATTGGATAGCCATGTGCAACCCAATGATCAGAGCCTTATATTCTGCTATGTTGTTTGTGCAAGGAAAGGTGATACGGTAGGACTTTGGATTACAATCACCATGGGGGGTGATGAATAGGATACCTGCCCCAGATCCATGTTGTGTGTAAGAGCTATCAAAGTATAGTTGCTAGGTTTCAGAAAGAGACACATTGAAAAGTTCTTCATCAGGAAGCTCAGGATCAAAAGGATGAATGTCAGTCATTGGAGTTTCATAAAGTTGATCTGCGATGACTTGTCCTTTAATAGCTTTGCAGTTGACATATTCAATATCAAATTTAGTAAGGATCATCACCCATTTTGCTACCCTACTAGTAAGGACTGCTTTAGCAAGAAGATATTTTAATCGATCAAACCTGGAGATGAGCTTTGTTGTTTGAGTCAACATGTAGTGTCACAAATTTTGAGAAGCAAACACCACTGCCAAACATGCTTTTTCCACTATTGTGTAGTTGAGATTATAACCTGCAAGAGTCCTACTGATATAGTAAATGGATTATTCTTTTTTCGTATCATCATGTTAAGCTAGGAGAGCACCAAGTGAAACCGTTGTTGAGGTGCAATTCATTTTCTTTCAAAACAATTGTTTTGGATTCAACTTCTGACTTTGTTGAGTATTTCTCATATTCAAATCTCTTCCAAACAAATGACATTGAATGATCAATAGTCTCAAATTTTTAAAAATTTCATCAAATTTCCACAATCTACACATATATTTCCTATATACTGTACATTGAATTCATCTAAATCTTCTAATTTTTCACATAAGATAGACTTCACAAATTGTTTTGTACTTCCAGGGATGGCTACATTTGGATTAACTATTGCCATAAGTTTTTTATATGACTATAGGTGTAGATAAAATTCAACATGATTTCAACAACAACAAGTTTCACCTACTTTATTTATACATACAAAACATGGTTGTAAATTCTCAAACATTCTTTGAGAAATCTTCACCTATGAAAATTCTTGCTTGAATGCTTCAAAAAATTCAATTTGTGTTGTATCTATAAAATGCTTTAGATGAGACATTTTTTTACCATCTTCATCTTTTATTTGTATAGTGTCCCTTCTATTGGAAGAAACATGGGAGTGCTTGATCCAATATCCAATTACTTTTTGTTTTACATCTTCTGAAATTCTATCTCTCCGAGGGACTTGAAACATATTTACCCAATTATTTTCAATGTTTTTATCTAATCTATTTCTCTTCTTGATATATTTTTGAATAGTTCTCCTAGATGCATTTACAAATTGGGCAATTGCTTTAACTTGTCTTCTATGTTAAAATTTCTTACTATAAATTACAGTCATCAATGGTCTATGTGTAGCACTTAAATCAGAACTTCAACTCTTTCTTTGAATACAATCCAATGTCATTTGCAAGTTTTCAATTACTGTATGATTTACTAAATTTGAAGGTTTTTTCTTGTTATTAACTCTTAAGAATTCCAAAACAAGGGTCATTTTTTTTGCCTAAATAACTTTGCACATAATTGTGCTCTTCCAATTAAAGATTTATTTTAAAAAAATTTATCCCAAATTCTTTTAGAGTGCAATTTTATTATGCTTTCAAGTAACATATGTTGAGGTGAAATATTTTTTAAAAGAGCATCCTCATCCATTTCCATAAGATTTTTCATTCCATGCGAAACAATTTCTATCACTACTACCAATTTCATCTTGTACTTGTTCATTAACATGCCCTTCAACTTGTTCATCAATAATTTCAATCGATTGTTCTTGACTAGATGTTCCTACGGTTTTTTCATCCCTTTTCTAGTCATACAACCTTGATCTAGTTCTCTTATTCCCCATCACAAATTCAATATCAAATTCAGTAAGGATCATCACCCATTTTGCTACCCTACCAATAAGGACTGCTTTAGCAAGAAGATATTTGAATTGATCAAACTTGGAGATGAGATTTGTTGTCTGAGTCAACATGTAGTGTCACAAATTTTGAGAAGCAAACACCACTACCAAACATGCTTTTTCCACTATTGTGTAGTTGAGCTTATATCCTACAAGAGTCCTACTGATATAGTAAATGGCTTATTCTTTTCCCATATCATCATGTTGAGCTAGGAGAGCACCAAGTGCAACTGTTGTTGATGAAGTATATAGAAGCAAAGGTCAATCTCAAATAGGAGGTACAAGCACAAGAGGTGCTAAAAGATATTATTTTATTTGAACAAAGGCTTGTTGACATTTGTCATCCCAATTACAGGTTTCCCCCTTCCTAAGCAAATGTTGAAAAGGATGGCATTTGTCTGCTAGCTGCACTATGAATTGACAAATGGATTGCAACCGATCTTGGAGACCACACAGTTGTTTCAAATTAGATGGAGGAGGCATGTTGACTATGGATTTCACTTTATTAGGATCTGTATACACCTAAAAATGACACGACTATGTCTAAATAAATATTCTTAATATTAATTCCATCTAAATTCCTATATCAATAAATAAATAAATAAATTTATTTATTCGATTCATATTTCCTCTAAGTTAATTAAATATCAAAATATTTAATTACTTCTTCTAAAGTCAAAATTAAATAAAATCTTTTATTTAATTTATTTCTTCCAAACAATTAAATAATTTCTAATTATTTAATTAAGTTGTTCATTCCTCCAAATTTAAATAAATAAATTAAATTTATTTAAATCCTCTCACTCTCCAAAAATAAAATATAATTAAATATTTTATTTATTCTTCCAAAATCATGTGCAAATAAATTAAATAAATTTATTTATTTAATTTTCTTCCTTATCTTCCAAATCTTCTAAAAATAAATTAAATTAATTTATTTATTTAATTTGCTTTCTTATCTTCATATCTTCTAAAAATAAATTCTTCTTGTCATGCAAAAGAAAAAGTGAGTTACAAAAGCAAAAGTAGTTTTAAAGCAACTTCAAAGCAAATCTGCTCTTAAATTAGAAAAATAAAATCTAATTTAAGAAAAATAAAACTCATCCTCATCAAAAAAGCAGTTAACTAAACAAAGCTTCTGTTTGAATGACATGTGTCCTTCTTCTATTGGTTGCACATTCCTCAAACATCCTCCTCTATTGATCTTCTCATTTTCTTCTCAACCATTGATCTTCTCTCACCCAACTCTATAAATACAACCCTCTTCTTCTTCATTTCATATCCATCATTCAAGTAACTTATGCTACAGAAACACTAGCACGCTTTTGGCACCACTTCATTATCATCCACTCGCATTTTGTGTTTGAAGCTCATCTTCAAATACAAAAAAGTATCCTAGCCAACTTCTCCTTGTCATCTTGAGGAATCAAAGTGAGGAAGCAAGCTTCTTGAGGGCCATATTCATCTCCATCAAGATCGAGAAAGAAAAGGTGAACAATGGAAGAAGAAAGGTAAAAGGTTGTAAATATCACTTTATTGTTATTTAAAATCCTTTTTTCCTTCATGTTCTGTTGATGTTTGGGTTTATTATTGTTATTGATTAATCCACATTTTACCCTCACAGGATCCACTTTAATGCCTCTTTTGGAGACTATGTATCCTAGCAACTTCCCATAAGTTACACTGAAGACACACTGTTTTGGATTCAATCTGACTTTGTACTTCTCAAGCCTGTCAAAGATTTGTTCTAAGACTTGGAGATGGTCTTCTCTTGGGTTGGACTTGCCCAAGATGTCATTGACATAGTCTTCCATTATTATGTGGAAAAGATCATGAAAAATAACAGTCATGGCTCGTTGATAAGTTGCTTTGGTATTTTTAATTCCAAAAGATGATGACCCAACAATATGTTCCCCATGGGCAGATGAATGAAGTTTTATACTAATCTTCTTCTGCAATCCTGATCTGATTGTATCTAGAGAATCCATCCATTAATGAAAGCATCTCATGTCCTATAGTGAGGTCTACAATTGTGTCAATGTTTGGTAAAGGGAAGTCATCCTTAGGACACGCTCTGTTGAGGTCTCTGAAGTCATTAAAATAATGAATTCTTCTATCAAGTTTGGCAATGTGCACTAGATTACATACCACTCAGGATAATCAGTGGTCTTGATAAACCCTACAACCAAAAGTTTTTGGAATTCTGCTTTGACTAACAATGCTATTTGTGGATGCATTTTTCTTAGCTTTTGTCAAACTGGTTTGGCATTCAGAGAGATATCCAAATGATATACTACCAAGGACGGGTCTAGTCCCGGCATATCTACATAGGTCCATGCAAAGTTGATAGCTCTTTTTATCAAGAATTTAGTAAAGCTGGCTTCCTCTGTATCTGATAAAGAAGCTACTAGGAATGTGATTTTAGGAGCCTATGTGGTGCCCAAATTGATTTACTAAGATTTTTTTATCAACAATGGTGATCTTTCTTGATATGTAGAAGTTAAAGAAAGGTCGGATCATCCATCCTTGGGCACCTCAAAGAGGTTTTCACCCTTGGATATGTCCTTTATTTTTACTTTTTCTTGGTCAAGAGGTGCCTTGTGGTTTCCACCTACTGACCTTTCATTTTTTATTTTCTTAATTTCACTTTTGTGACTAGAAGATCTGACACTTCCACCAAATTATGCCAACAGTGGTAGATCCATTGCAAATCCTACTTATGGTCTCCAAGAGGGAAGCCTTTGCTTATTCCCATGAATTCAACAATAGCTTCATCATTTTGAAATGTATCGAGGGGAGGTGCCCCTTGTTGTTCCCAATCAATTAGGTTGGGGTAGATAAGTGGAAGGTTTTGGGAAGTGGAGGATATCATGAAAATATAGGTTTCTTGGAAGAGCTCAGTGATATGAGAGGTAGAGTCTTTGATGGTATCTAGATTAGGGGCCCTTTCTGCAAGAAAGGCCTCAGTGACTTCGACAAGGATGAACTAGATATCTGAGGAAGGCGGACCCTCCTTCTAGTACCCTAGACCCTATCAATTATACTTCTTTGACACAATGATTGGGTCTAAGGGGCCTTGTTCCTGTAGACGTAATCCCCCTTTTCCTTTGTAGCCCATGTTTTTGATGATTCTAAACCCATTATTATATCACTCCACTTCTAAGGATACTTGATCATTTTCATCATAGAAAATACCTGAAGAAATGTCGTTAGAGACATCCTCATCATTGAGTAATCCTAATTGCACAAATACTATTAGAGACATGGTGACAGTTGCTTTGGAGGAAGAAGCTTTTGAAACAGCTAGCTTACCATATGAATTGGGTGACAAGGGCATCACGCCCACACAACAAGATTATTTTAGGCTATACTCACCAAGTCCTTTTTCTTCATATTTGATTTAGATGTTAGTGGTGGATTTACTAGTGGAGGGCTTGTTAAGATTATTTAGATCAAGATATGAAGTGGATGGATAGGCTTCAGCATTGATAGGGACATGGTTAGGGTTTTGATAAGTGGCTTAGAATGCATGGTAGTATTCAAAACGTTTGGGACCAGGAAGGATGGTGATTTCAACACCCTCACATGGGAACTTTAGACATTGGTGATACATGGATAGTACTAGTTTTAAGGAATGGATCCGAGGACAGCCAAGGATAATGGTGTAGGGAAGAGCAACATCTAGGACTTGGCATTTTGTTTAGTGGTAACAGGACCAACCCTTATAGGCAGAGTAATAATACCTTCTAAATCCCACTCTCCATCAACATAGGCCTTGATGGCTATTCTTTTGGTCATATCAATATTGTCCTCAGAGTAGCTTAATTGCTTTATTAACTTTAGAGAACAAATATTGAGACCAACTCTACCGTCCACTAGTACCCGCTTAATACAGTGTCGGTCAATGAATACCTCTATATGGAGGGCATCATGATGAGATAGGTCAGAGGATACAAGATCTTGATTAGAAAAAGTTAAATGATGGGGGCATGAGATGCTTGTCATCATAGCTTAGAACTGTGTAGTATCGATAACATTTGGAAAGAATGATTCTCTTAAGCCTTTATATAGAATAGCTCTGTGTACGGGAGATATATGCAATAGATCAAGTATGGATATATGAGTAGGAGTTTTACCAAGGTGTTCAAGAATGTTGTACTCAGAATCTGGTCGAATGATCGAAGGTGGGATTCCATGAGTGGTAGATGGTGGAGCTCCTTGAATAGTGACACAATTTTAATGGGTAGTGACAATGAAATCAAGAGGTTTCCCTTGAATAGTGATGGCGGTGATTCGTGATTGCTCAATACAACCAATAGTAGACTCATAGGTATAGTTGACATTCTTTCCTGTGTTGGAAACACTTGCTTTATCATGTGAAGGGAGGGGATTTTTATAGGCATCAAGGTCATAATTGTTCATTGGTTGCATTGATGTGACCCTAATAAGCCCTTGATCAATGAGGTTTTGAATTGTGTATTTCAATTTCATATAGCTACTTTTGCTATGCCCCTTGAACCTATGGTACTCATAGTATTCATCATCTTTGTACCAATTGGGTTTAAATAGTGGGTCATAGTTTGGTTTGGCTTCAGGCAAGGTAATATTTCCTGATTGCACTAGTTTTCTAAGAATGACCTCAATTGGTTCTCCCAAGGGAGTAAATTTGTGTCTTGGTGGTTGGTTTGTCTTTGTTTGGTCATGGGGAGTGAAAGGTTGACCACTTGATGTTGCTTGTACCTAAATAGGGGCTTGCATTGTTTAGACATATTTCACATCAACCACACCATCATTTACAACATTTTTATTTTTGTTCCAGAATTTTGATTTATCGTTTGAAGTTTGTGAGTTGTCCTTGTTGTCCTTGAAGATTTTAATGATGCCTTTAGAGATGATTTGATCAAATAAAATAGCACTATGCATTTGTAATTGGAAGGACAATTCTGGATGAAGGTTTTGTACGAAGATATCTACTTCTTGTTTTTTGGGCATGTGCCATGAGAGTTTACTTGCCATGGTCCTCCATCATTGAGTGAATGATGAAAAAGTCTCTCTGCTTCTTTGTTTATTATTTACTAAGTCATTCAGGGTGACCTCATTTTCTATGTTGAATGTGAAGTGGGATACAAATTTGTTGGCTAATTCTTTGAAGGTCTTGATGACGAGTGGTAGATGAGAGAACCATTCCATTGCTTGTCCTCCAAGGCTAGGAGGGAAAAGTCACAAAATATATGTGTCGTTGTAGGTGACATCAAGGCAAGCTACATAGAATGTTTGGAGATGGTTGTTAGGGTCTCCCCTCCCCTTGTATTTATCAAATTGTGGATCTTCAAAATACAGGGGGAAGGGTATCATTTGCAGTGATTTGTCAAAGCAATAGGGACACACCTCCTCAAAAGAGAATGACTTCTTGCTTTGACCCATGTTCATGTCTGTGATTTGTTGTTTTAATTGATCAACTTCTTTCCACATATTAGATGTAGCTCCTTGTTGTTGTTGTACTATATTTTGATGACTGGTAGTGGGATTGGATATATCAAATGTTGACTAGAAGGATGTTGCTATGATAGATCAGATGGTGAAATAGGTGTGACTTGAACTTGGCTATAGTGTGTTGCCCTGGATTGAAAGTGTTTTGAGGTTGGGTATCGAGTGGCAAAGGTACATATGATCTGGGTGAAGGATTGACATTATGTGTTTGTGTCACATGCGAGCCATACAGAGGGATGGTATAGGATATGGTTTGAGTAGAAATTAATGGAGGTTGGGAGACGGTTGGTGGAGTCACATGAGACATCTGAGCATTAGAGGGTTGTGATCCAAGAGAGAGAAGTTGATCAATGTACAATGTGTTGGAATGAGTATTTGATGCCATAGGTTGATCAATGAGAGTCAAGGCAGGATTGGATGTAATATGGGATGTTTGAATTGATTGAGTGGATGATGAGCCAGCATGTGACATGGTAGGATTGGAAATCAATAATGCTTGGGTAACTTGTGTGGGTATGGTATTCATGGAGGCAGAGAGAATGGTAGCCAACACATGAAAAGGAGGCACATTTAGGCTAGAGACCCCTAGATTAGGAACATAAGATGGTGTGAGTAAAGGTTCTATAGATGTAGTGACATTAAGTTGATTTGGTCTCATGGGTGTAGCCGATGTTTGAGGTGTATGAGTGTTTTGGTTAGGCATAGATGGTATATCGAAGGTATGGTGGACTTAGTGGACATAGTGTTAACAGCCACAAGGTTTTCAATAGTAGCAGTAGCAGGTTCTTCTTTGTGGATTGTGGACATATCAAATTCACTTGGTAGTTTAACTCCAGCTTGGATTAATTACAGGAGAATTTGTTCTTGGTTGGCTTTTATGATTTTATTGGTATGTCACAAGGATTTGGGATCTTGAAGATCCTCTTGATCATCTGATGAATCAATGTGCACATATGGAGATTGTGGCATCAACACAGTGTATGAGGGCTCAAAATGATGTTGTATTGGGGTTGATGAAGATGAGACAAGGGTATAACCTTTAGATAGAAACACATGAGGGTCCATTCCTATTGTAAATTGAGAGGAGTTGACTCAAATTCTCTAAGATTGGATTCCATGGCTTTCTTGTATTGATTTCTGGTCACTGACATTGGATCAAGATGATTTGATTGATTTATATTGGCTTTAGTTAGATTAAAGAGATTGGGTTTGATCAGCTGATGGATTGACAGATTGATAGGATGATTTTGGGATTGAGAACCTTAGAGATGATGAATAAAGCCAAATGGTTTAAATGATGATGCTGGATGATAAGATTACTGAAGAATAGCTGACCAGGCTAATAGATTGATTGCAAATACTTAGATTTGATGGTCAGATTGATGGAAAAGATAGCAAACAAGATAACAAACTGCAAATGACTAGACATGATTCATTGATGCTCAAAGGTAATCTATGATAACTCAAAGATGATTTATGATAGCTCAAAAGTGATTTTCTATCTTATAGTTTGAAGTAATATGACATTGACCAGAGGCAACCCACTGTTGTTCAAAGGTGATTCACTATGATTCAATTGTGAATCAACATGGTTCAAAGGGAACTTTCTGTGATAGGATAGGCTAAGAAGACATTGATCAAAGGCAATTCAAGTTTGCTCAAAGGTGACTCACTATTGTTCAATTGCAACCTGACATGGTCCAAAGGCAACTTTATTTGAAAAAAGTTGTGTTTTTGATATTTTTTTGATTAATTGACAAGAGAAGCAAGATAGAGGACACTCATTCTTAGTCTATTCTCAAACATTTACAACCTAGGTTGGCCAGGACTATATTTGCTAGGTTCCCACTTGGATTTCTCCAACTGCACTTATTCAAAGTGGATAGCTCCAGAAACTTGGTGGCACAAGCTCCCCCTTACAGTGCACTCACTTCTCAGGCACACCAAGTTCCAAGTCCTCAAGACACACAGATCTTAAGGTACTTTGTTATCTTTGCTAAGAACTGCGAGAGTGTGGGACGGCTCTAGAGATCGATCTTCTAACCTCCTATGCCAACAGATAGAGGGTTTTTGGTTGCTAAACATGGTTTGTAGTAAGGGTTTCTGTTTAGGTGGCTATACATGCAGTGATTCGCTTCAATAAGGAGGCTTCCTAGCCTGTAGAGGTTATGCTCTATAGGGTTTTAGGGGAAACGTTCGTCAGTATGAAAAAACTGCACCTGTTGTTTGTGCCTTTCATCACAAACACATTATTTTTATAGTGGCTTGGAAGGGCTTGGATTTAGCCTATTTCCACTTGGGTCATACCCCTTCTCACAATCGAAAGGTAGGCCCTCTAGAGATAACAATGATTTCTCTTATACCCCAGATTTATTAGATAGGCAGGGGAGACGATACTAATGTTGTTAAATCAGGTTATACACAATCTCAACAGGCAAACAGTGGAAAAGACACAAACATAGAGAATAAAGGATTGATTTTAAACACCAAATTGAAATGTACCTAATTTAGTGAAAAAATAGGTGTTTTGTTTAACCGATTGTTCTTGCAAAGAATACATTAGTACTTTGAAACCTCCGTTCTTCGACAATCGATAAGACAAACTGCACAAACAATCATTAGTTTCCAAGAACCCTAAATTTGAACATGCAAACCCAGAGGCATATGAAAATATCCAAATGTGATTAGAAAGTTACCACAGGTGACATAGCCCTCTGTAACTGTGACTTACTGCTGTATGACTGCAAAGGCGATCTGATAAGCCATAGGAAATGCACTATGTTGCAAATGCGATCTAAAATCCACCAACTGTGATTTTCTATGATACCAGAGGCATGATAGAAGTACCAAAGGTGATGTATATCTCTACAACTATGACTTGCAATTAACCAGAAGTGCACTTGTATCCACAACTTCTTAGAAAACATAATTTTAGCAACAAAAAACTAAAACTAATCAAGCTAGTGGTCCCACCGAGTATGCCAAAATGTGTACATAGGAAAATTTCATTGTTTAAATCAAATTAAAACAATAAACCTATAATACCTTCATGAAATCTAAACTAAATACAAACAAAAAAAACAAAATGCAATAATATCACCTAGTTTATGTGATTTCTTGGTGTTTTTGTAGATTGATCCTTGAAGTATGCAACTACACTATAGAAGGCTGCCATGGATGCTCAAGATTCTATGCAAATGAAGATAATATCAATGCTATATGATTGAGGATGTCAAAATGAGAGAAGATGAGAGTATTTATAGACTTAGAGGAAATATGATCAATAGTGGAGGATGAAAGGAAAGATCAATGGTTGAGAATGATCAAGAGGAGATGATGAACATGCATGCACCATGTGTCCCCTAAAAAGGGTTATTTTTGAAAAATGCTTAGTGGGATTTGAAGAGGAAAAGATTCTTCTTTGAATATAGCACGTTTTTTAACTATTTTGAGAGTTGGATGAGTTATGGATTGATTTTTGAATTCTTTTTGACTTTTTCCCACACATTTAAATTTTCCCTATTTTTAGGGGTGAAAAAGCACACTCGCACATTTATAGGATAAAATGGAGGAGTGGGATAAGAGTGGAGGGAATAAATGAATTAAATAAATAAAATTTATTTGATTCATGTGCAAGTGGAAAATAAATAAAATATTTTAATTTTATTTATTTATTGATGGAGAGGAAGTGGGAATGGTTAAATAATTAAAATTATTTAATCATGGATGAAAAATAGAGGAATAAAAATAATTAATTATATAAAGACAATTTATTTAATTAATAGAGGAATAATGGAATGATTAAATAATTAAAAAATATTTAATCATAAACAGAAAGAATTAGAATAATGAAGATTAATTAAATAAATAAAAATTATTTAATTAATTAAGAAGAAAAATGATTTAATTAATTATGAGTATGTCAGATAGAAATGGCGTGTATGATATGATTTTAATGCATAAATAATGAAATGGGCCAATTTTGGGTGTCTACAAGTTCTACTTGTTCAATCTATCTAATTTTGCATGCATCTTTCTGACTGAAACCTCTATAAACAAAGTAGAATGTGTAGTCAGACTAGTAGCTTCAATAAGAGTAGTGTCCTCTAGCCTATGCACAATTAGGCTTCTTGTCATGTTGCTTGGGTCCTCAATAACAAGAGGTTTATTACTTGAGGGAGAAATTGACAAAATAGTTGAGTAAAAGCACAAAGGTGTGTCATACTTTGGGCTAACAAAATAGTTTAGAGCGAGTCATTTTCGTGCGAGTTTGACTCACCCAACCCAATTTCACCTGAAAACACGTGGCCATTGCGTGATGCATATGTGGCAAGCTATTTTCGGGTGAGTCAATATGGAGGTGAGATGGTTTCTCCCGAAATCATGTAGTTAAAAACAAAAAAAAAAAGAAATTGCCACATTTCACAGTGGTTGTTTTCTAATAGCGACAGTGGTAGGGTTTGAAAGTTTTTCCCGCGAAGGGCATCCCCACCACCTTTTGCATCAGTCTCATCACCTTGAACCAGGTATGTTATCTTCACCTTGGCATTTTCTATCAAACATTTTGTATGGCACGATATACAGAAGTGTTTGAAATAAACCTGCACGTTATATGATTGTATGCAAGTAAAATGGGTTTGTATGTCTGTGATTTCAATGTGCAAAATGGGTAAATTTTGTTTAAAATTTGTGAATGGGTCCAAAATTTGTTTAAAATTTGTGAATGGGTACAAAATTTGATAGATGTTGTAGTTGCAACAACCCTGCTAGACATGTATGCAAAATGTGGAAGCGTAGAGAAGGCATGTGAACTGTTTGGCAAAATACCTCATAGAACTACAGGATATGCACAAAAGAGTTTAGGCATCATGTATATGCTTTCACATTTTTTATACAGGTCTGATAGGGCTCCTACAACTGATACATCTGAAAAAAAACCCAAAAGATATGCACAAAATGTGGTCTCATAGACTGTAGTGATTGCAGGATATGCACAAAATGGATTTGTTGAAAAGTCTTTAGAAATTTTAAAGCAAATGGCTAGTGTAAAGTCAAATTCCACAACCTTTTCCAGCATCCTCCCTCATATCTATCAATACATCTCTGAATCTGAATGGATATGAGGAAGTTAACAGAGCCACACCTACCCTATACCATGACGCAATAGGAAACTACAAGGAACATCAAATATCATCCACACAATATAAGATAAAAAAATATATCAAAATTTGAAATCATTCCAGAGAGAATTTGTGCATAAATTCTTCTTTATTGAATTTTGTGCATAAGTTTTTTTTCAAGGTTGTGGTGATGGAAAATTAATCACAATTTGAAACCATTCAAGAAAGAATTTGTGCATAATTTATTGGAAAGGTTGTGGTGATCAGAAGTAGCAAGTGGTTAATGGCTGCTGGGTGGGAGTCAGTTCACACATAAAATGGGTTAAATCAAGTGCTACAGCAATGTAGGACATGTACTTTTATCCCTTGTAAGATTATCCATTCAAATTTTCCCATCAAATGCTAGGGAATAACATGGTTAAAGAAGGAAACAATATACACTAGATATATATACATATATAATACTCTATAATGTTAAATAGAGTCTATCTTTTCTAGATTGTTGAATGCTTTTTATCTAGATTGGAAATATACCTTCTTATGACTGCAACTACTATAGGGTACCTCATCTTTGAGATGTCTTTTTTGTAAAAATTTATAGCTTTCCCCCTTGCAAGAGCTTATGTATCTCTTGAAAATATTCAACTTGTGCGTACTCCTCACCATATGCTTCATGGACAAATAGTTCAAGATAAGTTATTTTTCCCAAAGCTGAAATCAAAAGATGATCTAGACAATATATCAACCTCCTTGTTAGTAAAATGGAATTTTCCTTAAAAACCATCCATTTGTAATAACTTGCTTGCTACATATTTGATTATGTTTGGAAGTATTGAAGAGTTTGGTGATCTGTGTGAACAAAGGTTTATGTACCCATCATATAGTGATTCTACATAAATTGCTTGAAATAGTGCATGCAATTCTTTATTATATGTAAGATACATCAAATCTGCTCCATGGAAAAGGTTCAAAATGATAGCAATCCAACTATTCTCCTTAAAATAGAACAATCCCCATAGCATAATCTCTTGCATCGGTTTTCAACTCAAACAGTAGCTGTGAGTTAGGTGGTGCCAAAACTGAGTGCATTGTTGGGTTTATGTGTTAATTTGTCAAAAGCATGATTATTATTAGCCAAATTAGATTCCAAAATTTTGAAACTTAAAGTTGTAGAAATGAAAATGTACCTAAAAAACTAAGATATTATTTTTAGGATTCAAAATAGAATATATTTTTATGAAAAAATGAGGCCATTTAAACTCTAATCTAATTACAACCAATATGATTGATTGGATTTGACTTCCCTCAACTTGCATAGTTTGTAAAATTTCTTGAGAAAACTTAACTTTAACATATGATTCTTCATTGATAGAGAGCTAATATACCATTTCTATGAGTTTTTTCAATTTTACAAATTGAAGTTGTGATGTTGTCACTAAAATTTCTCATGTACCATATACTGCTCCAAGATAGATGACTTCTCTGTTTCTTTCTGTCCAATTGTAATTTTTGTTGCTTCAACATGATGGGCAATAAAAACTATATTATGATGAATTGATGCATTCTCTTTGATAGTAACTTCATTATCTTGAATCCTTTGGGTTGGAGGACATTGATGTGACTCAAAAGGAAAGTTGCTTTTCGCTCTAGTCCAATGGCTTTGAATTATGATAAAATCTGATTTATAAAAATTCCTATGGCTGTTATATCAACATGCTACATGCTACATGTGACTTCAAATTTGGAGTTTCTATGCATTCCTAGTTCTATGTTTTATGGTTAGTTTAGATTTGGTTGATAGACCTATTATTTATGTATTTGCAAGCATGTAAGGTGTAGGTTTATTTGAGAAGCACGTGTGCATTTATATCATGGATTTTTTAAAGATGTATGTAGTAGTTGTAAAATTTATATGCAAGTTTATTTCCATCATGACATACAATATGTTTGACATAAAATTTAATTATCATGCTATAGATAAATTTAGAAACATGGATGACCAATCTTCACATCAGTCACATCAGTCAAGTCAACTTGACAATCGTGATAATTCTACCTTCTATGCCGAGACCATTTAGAGGTTTGAAAAAGAATTGGATCAACTCAATAGTACAATACACAATACATCAAACCTATCAAATAGAGATAGGTTAGTTCGGATTAGAGATGAGATAACATGTATGATCAAAGTTGTTCGATCATACAATCCCTATGATGAGATTAGTGTTGACAAGTTCTATGCATCACTTTCTTAGAGTGTTGTCGGCCAGGAGAAATGGCTATCTATTTCTAGGCTAATTTCTATAGATAATGTTCTCAGCATGTTCCCTTCTTATAGGGGAAAATAGAAGGTGAAAGGCTATTATCCCACCAAGTGTTTGGATGTAGTTGTTGGTCCTTTCATCTATCCTAGGTTTTTGGCAGCTCATCACAAATGGCCAAACGATGGTGAGTTGCCATTATATTTTTGTAAACAATTATATGCAGAGTTCAATTTAAATTTATCTGTCAATTATACATATTTCCATAAACATGTTGGTTAGGGGAAAGGGACGTTTGCGAAGAGACCTGTGTGTAGAAGACCAGATATGCCACCTCTTCAAAACAAGAGGTCCTTAGTTGGCCCACACCTTTTGGTTCTTCCAAAATGTGTAGAACTACCAAATGCCACCCAACCAGCATTGACCCCCTTGAGATGCATGATTTTTGAGAGTATGACGACTATTGCCACTAAGGTTGCTCAATTGTCATCTGATTGTGTTGGCAGATATTTGTTATGCCTGAGATTGACATTCCATCCATTAAGGCCACATCGACTAGCTATTCAAATCATTAAATTTGTGCTAATATAGCATCGCCACATGATCTGGCACAGATTAGTGGAGAGAGTGCTTTGTGGAATATGACTAGATGCCTAGCTAGTTATTTATTAGATTCATACCAGTTCATCAGTGATGAGTTTGGGATCCCACTTGATGCTATATCCTCACATCTTGAGCAATATTTTGGTAGACAGAGGAGCCATGGTGAGTCAGGTTCATAGGGTTTGGGGGGAGATTAGGATGCTCTAGTTGGTCCTACAGGCTCTACCCCTCTGCATGTTCTAGTTGGTCCTGAGGTTGAGGTTACTACACATGATGTTATGGGTGGTGAGTATATTAGGCTTCTTTTCAGCACTAAGACTACACCATCTACACGTGTATCATTGTCTCTCCATGATTCTAACCTTAGTGGGATTGGGAGGGCCTTTGCTGGTGTAGTTGAGGTACACATTATTTAAAAATAATAATCTAAATTCATAAATTATATATTTAAAAATTATAAGTTCAATTTTAATATAAATCACATACAGTGAAGCTCTGACTCTTGATTGCAACCTTAAATGTACATGTGTATTAGACACAAGCTACTATTTTACCATCTGGATTTGGAGATTTGCATCATACTGGAGATACCAGGTCTATATATCACATGTACATATAAGTTTGATTTAAGTGTACACATATATCAAGTTAACTTTCTACATAGAGACATCAAGTGTACAATTTTTCAAACTAAATACACATATGCTTAAATATTGTATAAACACATGTCATATATAGGTTGCAGGATCAGGTCATGCTTCTATTGAGATTCCTCTACATGATGCAGACCATGTATGTTAGGTAATTTAGATTTGTCAAGTATTATTTATTTATTTAAAATCAAAACAAATTATATTTGTGTGTATATATATAGAATTTGAAAATTTTATGGTGTTTCATGTGCAAACCCCGACCCAAAACTTAGCACAGTGCTTAGGTCATGGATCAGTTGAGGGCTCCAATCAGGGATCATGACATAGCTTGAGACAAAGCGAGACTCAATCTACTTGTAGAGAGAGACATTTATGAATTTTTATTATAATTTAGATGTTTTATATTTGTACATTTGGACATTATGAGTTACATATTATTATATTTTATCTAGACATATTTATGAGTCACATGAACTTTTATATCTAGACATTGTTATTATGAGACATGTTTATATTTAGACATTATATACACTTGTGTTTTATATCTTAGAGATGTTCTTATTGTGAGTCACATGCTTTATATTTACATTTCAAAATTTATATTATGAGTTACATGCTTTATATTAATTATTTGGACATTTGGATGTCCATTGTTTATTTTGTAAAGAAATTTAATTACTTTCCCCTTTATGAATAAATTTAATGCATTGATGTAATATAGATATAATTGCTTGGTATTATTCAATCCAAGGATAAGCAAGTGCCATGTTTAATCTACTTGATGTTGGTATGATATGAAACAATGTAGAATCCTCCCTAGTAAATGACATAATGTTTTCAATGGTTGAATAGGTATCAAAGTAATCACATTGTCCCCTAAAATAGAAGATTAATTTCACAATATATCACATGAAAAAATAAATCTATACATGATACATAATGTTTGTGTGAATGGGAAAAGGTAAAATACTTATTTTTATGTGGTAAATTATTTTCAATTATCTACCCTAATGTTCCATTATAAATCTAACATAAAAAGAGTTTTATGTATTTAAATCAAACATAAGTAACTACTCTACCCAATAAGTTAGTGTTATTTTTCCTTTTATCTAAATTTCTAATTGTGTCCTAATTAGGCTATATTCTTAATCTAAAATAAGTTTAAGTTGGGAAAAAGAAAATGAATATAGGAAGATATCTAAGCAAATGAAGTAGTACATATAAATATTTTTAAGTAGTACATAGCAAATGAAGATATCTCGATGCTTAAATATTTTGAGTAATAAATGAAATGAAATAAAATATTAAAGAAATTTGTATATATTTTAAAAAGCTAGAGCATATACATACCATTAAAGATCTACCTAAACTTTAGTTAAAATAACAATCATCATGTTAAAATCCAAAATACAAAAGAACTCTTAGAAGACAACTCATAAGCACATCACCTTTGAACATGTAAATTATGAAATAGATAGATCTATCTAATGTAGGTTTGTTAAGTTTTGAAAACCCTCAATAAACCCTAATATGTTAAAATCCAAAATACAAAAGAACTCTTAGAAGACAACTCATAAGCATAGCATCTTTGAACATGTAAATTATGAAATAGATAGATCTATCTAATGTAGGTTTGTTAAGTTTTGAAAACCCTCAATAAACCCTAATATACTGATTGAGGTTCCTTCAAAATTTTCTTGGTTATGGCCTTCTTTTCTTCACAATCCCTCATGTTATTTATTTCACCTAGGTTGAAATTAGGTTTTTTGTTTTATTTTAATTATACTTGTGGGCCTATCTTGTCACGTGATATCTTTTCCAAATTTTAGAAAAGCTATCAAAAACAATGATACACAAAGACTTCTTGCCTCACTACACTATCAGACCATGATGTGGTATAACAAGAAATTTTAATGTATGTATTATATTATATAGATACAGAGACTGGTAGAAAGGAGGAAGCTATACAACCAACAAATTGCCCCAGAAATAATGGTCAAATTTATTCCCATACTTGATGGGAGGACTAGCCCACCAATTAATTTACCGCCTAGTGGGAACACCCAACTTGGCCTACGACTTAAAAGCCACAACATAATTTCAATGTAAAAGAACACTAGAAAAAATAATAAATCATAATTTATTTTTTATGTCCAATAGATGGAAGAATCAATAACAACCTTGCATTATCTATGAAAATTGTGCAAAGAATATCTAGAACATGAAGTGACTATATCATGGCAAGAGGTGACACTATCGTTGATAATATGCACTGCATTTTGAAATGAAACCCAAAAGAAATAAATAAATAACTACTTATAGAAGCCAAAAGAAAGCTTCTAATAGGGTCATCATTGTTTGACAACGGCATGAGCTAAAGTGCAAATCAGTGGAGCTTTTCATAATGGTGACCCATGTCCAAGTCCCCATGTTACATGCTTAAATGTACAAATCATTGGGTGATGGCATCTAAGAGGAAGGGTGAAGATATTATTCCTATGAAAAAAATACAAAGTTGTTCTCAAAAGTGTGCTTGCCTAGACTTCAACCACTTGACCAAATCTTACATTTGACAACCACTCGCAGTGCAAATATTACTAAAGGGTAAAAGAAAAGGCAAATGGGTAAAAGAAAGTCATTTAAGCCAAAGAATAAGAAACAAGAAAAAAGAAGTAATGAATGTGCATACATCCACATACATACCTTGGTAGTGTAAGTAATACCCTCAAGATGGCGATTCTAGTAATCTTTGCATTCAATCATGTTGCCTCTGTAAAGCTCACCACTCTTTAGCTCCACCATCACAACGTGACTTGCCGCTTTATGCAGTAGCTTCATCAGAATCCCCAAACTTCTAATCATCTTTTTCCAACCTCACAAAATCTCAAACCCTCAATAAACCCTAATGTACTAATTGATGTTCCTTCAAAATTTTCTTTGTTATGGCCTTCTTTTCTTCACAACCCCTCACATTATTTCTTTCACCTGGCTTGAAATTAGGTTCTTTGTTTTGTTTTGTTTTGCTAGGGTTTTAATGGATTTGACTGAGGGCTTATATTATTTGTATGTAAAAGTTCTAGAAGGTGCATAATTACATAAGCCCTAAGCAATCCCATAGTTAAATTTAAAGTCTAAGAAAAGAAAAGTCAAAAAGTGTAAAAGAAAGTCATTTAAGGCAAATAATAAGGAACAAGAAAAAGAAGTAATGAATGTGCATATAGACACATACATACCTTGGTGGTGTAAGTAATACCCTCAAGCTCACAATTCAAGATATCTTCACATTAAATCATGTTGCCTCTATAAAGATCACTGCTCTTGAGCTCCACCATCACAATGTGACATTCCACTTTGTGCAGCAACTTCACGGGAATCCCCAAGCTTCTGCTCATCTTTTTCTAATCTCACAAAATCTTCAAGACCCCTTAATGAAAAGGGTACAAAAAAAAGAGCTTTTCTTAGCTTCGAGAAATATTTATTCTGTACTGACAAGGCCAACCAATTGAAGGTGGAAGCTCAGTGGCCTCATCTAAGACTAAAGACACCTAAGACCTAAAACACCTAAAACCTAAGACCTAAGACCTAGGACACAACTAAGACCTAGAAGACACCTTTAAGACACTTAAGACATACATTAAGACACCTAAGACCTTTAAGACACTTAATACATACACTAAGACACCTTTACCCCTCTAAGACACATTTAAGACACCTAGACCCCTAAGTCTTAAAACACCTAAGAAACCTAAGACATATAAGACACCTATACATCTCTAAAACACCTAAGAATTAAGACATATCTAAAACACCTAAGAAACTTAAGACATATATAGTAAGACACCAAAGGCCTTTAAGACATATATAGTAAGACACCAAAGGCCTTTAAGACACATACTTGACATATCTACTTGATACATTTAAGACACCTAGACACCTAAGACACCTAAAACACCTAAGAAAGGTCTAAGATGCCTAATCTACCTTTAAGACACTTAAGACATATATCTAAGACACGTAAGACATGAGATAGGTCTAGAAGACATATTTAAGACACATTTAAGATACCTAGACACCTAAGACCTAAAACACCTAAGAAATTGTAAGACCTAAGACACCTCTAGACACCTAAGACATCTAAGACTATCTATATATAGTTTAAAGATCATACTTGCACAACATGAAGTTCAATTTTATAACTTGAAATCCTTATAGGCATAGACCTACATAATTGTAAAAACAAAAATATGTGTAAATAAATTTATAGCTCGTTTGTAGCTTGATCATGTTTGATTATAACAAAATTTGAACTAAAAACCATTAAAATTAAAATTTAAAAGGAAAGAACTATCAAGAATCATGTACATTTTAAAATAAATCCATATATCAATAGACAATTCAAGTGCATATACCTTCATACCATGTATTTATTGGTTCAACTCACTTTTCAATAATGTAGTTAGAGCTCTTGGTACATATAGTCTGGATCTTCTCTATCTTTTATTATCTCTAAAATCTTTTCATGATCTTCAATAGACAACCTCCACTTTTGTTGGCCACGTCCTCTTTTTTGTAACATTTACAAACTTAATCTTGTTGCTATAATTAAGTGACTATACTATAGAACCTTTTGTCCTGGCATATAATCAATAAATATAATAGCATTTTTATCTATCTTTACTTGTTGATAATAGGTGCCTTCAACCACAACTGATCCAATGGGATATAATTGTCCATCACTATCTGTCATTAATTCTAACAATTTTAATTTTCCTTGTGTGCATCTTACTAGATAGTAATCTACACCTTCTATATTGTCATGATCTGCAACCACAGCAAAATATCTCTTGTACACACCACAAGTAAACATGTTTGTACATTTGAGTTGAACAATGTAAATCAAATGTTCAAAACTTTATTAAAATCTAGAATATAAATCAATTCTATAACTTACCTATAACAATTAAATTTGACACACATTCGTAATCAACTGAATATATAGGATCATATACATCTACAATGTCACT
This sequence comes from Cunninghamia lanceolata, assembly GCA_027924645.1. Taxonomy (NCBI): domain Eukaryota; kingdom Viridiplantae; phylum Streptophyta; class Pinopsida; order Cupressales; family Cupressaceae; genus Cunninghamia; species Cunninghamia lanceolata. The sequence goes on along the minus strand of BSBN01000809.1, from coordinate 27,929,530 downwards.
ATCTTCAAAATTAGACATTGATACTATTTGTTTCCTTTCCCATTGTCAAACATATACACCCCTTACATTTGGACATTGTAAAATATTTGCATTGTTCTCAATGCAATCAACACAAAAACATGATTTTTCTCTCACTTGAATAGCAAGATGCTTGCTATGTCCTGTAGTCATGACTTGATGCAAAATTCTAACACCATTAATTGCTTGACAATTATATGGATTCAATCGATCAATATCTGCACATATGAACAAATTCTTGAACATCTCAATTAAAACTAAAATTCAATTAAATCACATGTGTACTTAAATTTAAATATTAAAGTTTTCAAATAATGTAAATTCAATTAACATACGTTTAACTTCACAAAAATAGCATTTGTTGTATATTGAGTCACTGGCACCAAAATGACTTTTGCACCATTCAAATATTTACCCAATTATTTTCAATGTTTTTATCTAATCTATTTCTCTTCTTGATATATTTTTGAATAGTTCTCCTAGATACATTTACAAATTGGGCAATTGCTTTAACTTGTCTTCTATGTGAAAATTTCTTACTATAAATTACAGTCATCAATGCTCTACGTGCAGCACTTAAATCAGAACTTCAACTCTTTCTTTGAATACAATCCAATGTCATTTGCAAGTTTTTAATTACTGTATGATTTACTAAATTTGAAGATTTTTTCTTGTTATTAACTCCTAACAACTCCAAAACAGGGGTCATTTTTTTCACCTAAATAACTTTGCACATAATTGTGCTCTTCTAATTAAACATTTATTTTTTAAAAATTCATCCCAAATTCTTTTAGAGTGCAATTTTATTATGCTTTCAAGTAACATATGTTCAGTTGAAATGTTTTTTAAAAGAGCATCCTCATCCATCTCCATAACATTTTTCATTCCATGCAAAAAATTTCTATCACTACTACCAATTTCATCTTGTATTTGTTTATTAACATGCCCTTCAGCTCGTTCATCAATAATTTCAATGGGTTGTTCTTGACTAGATGTTCCTAGGGTTTTTTCATCTCTTTTCTAGTCATACAACCTTGATCTAGTTCTTTTATTCCCCATCACAAATTGCTTGTTTTAATTCACCTACACACATATACATCATAATAAATAACTCATGAAGTTCATTTTCTTCATGGTAAAATGAGTAAATAAGTTGGGAATCATGTTACTTAACTAAAAATTTGTAGCCTCTCTTGCCAAAAAACTACTTTTGTGTGGTTTCTCCAAATGCTTGAATTGAAAAAAATTTAAAAAATAATTTTTAGCCTCTATTGTGAAAAAATCTACTTCTTCTATTTTCTCCTTAATACTTGAATTGAGAAAAAACACAAAAAATAAAGCCATATATATATAATTAAGTTTTTCTTTTAAACAACTAAAAAAAAAACCTGCCAATCGGTGGTGGTCGCTGGAATTATATGATTTCGGGTGAGTCAATCTTGCCTGACTTTGATCTGGGTGATTCAAACATGAGTGAGTTAGACTCGCCTGAAACTGTCTATGTGGCATCCCACTTGGCAGCCACCTCCTCATTTTCTAGGGTTTTTTTAAATTCTCAACTTAAACTGAATATTTCTTTAATCAGAATAGATTATTTCAAAAATAAAAAAATACCCTTTTGTAGAGCTCTGAGTCTAGAATCCTAATATGATTTTTTTCTCAGATTTTGATTAGTTTTAATATATATATAATTATTGCAAGTAGGTTGTTAAAATCAGAGATGACACTGATTAGAAATTAAAAAAATATCAAAACACATCTATTTTTTTTCAAAATTATACGGTGCACTAGAGGAAAGAGTCATCTCCAAAAGGGTATAATTGGTTTTGTGAAAGTGATAAAAAAATTATACAAAAGTTGACATGGAATGAAAACTATCAGATTCTGTAAAGTTTGACTTTAAAACGATATTATGAAGAAAATATGCATTGAAAACTAATTTTTTTTCTCCATGCACTAGATATTGAACTCATCTATTTGGGAAAAAAAAATTAGGCAAAAATAAGATTGTTTGCTCTTTTTTTGTGACGTGGACTCAAAGTCACTTTTTCCTGAAATTTTTAGCAATTCAAAATTTCCTCTTAAAATTATAAAAAATTGTTAAAATAATTTTTTAAAATTTTTGAAAAATTACAAGCATAAAACTCATCAAGAGATCTACATTTCATTAGTTTACATCATTTTGAAATTCAAAATATAAATGCCACTTTTATGAGGTCGAAGTTGAAACTTTTTGCTTGTGTTGGCCAATTCCTTTATAAAAGTGTAACACAAGTTTGTGCTTTCACCCAACTCAGGCATTTGTGTCTGGATCAAAGGCAGAACCAAAGTACACCTTTTTTTCATCCTCCTATGTTATATTCAAGTCAATGCCTTCATGCTTTCTTATTGTATCAAATGCAATGGAAGATGATATATCCCACCCTGGTAATAACATGAAGCCAATATTTCTGATGATTTCTCTTCCCTTTATTGGGGTCATCCCATCCATTTCTTCATGCACCTTCTTCCAAAAGTTTTCTATAACTTTTTCCTTACTCTCAAGAGTTATCTCCTTCACTTGATTAAGTACTTCGTGTCCATTTATTCTTAGGACAAAATCTTTGAACTCCTTAGAATGAATACAAGAATTATCATCCATGAATTTGCTTCTTGCTATTGTTCTAACATCATCAAACATTTCATTTGTAGCCTCAAAACTAATAATCATCCTCTCTTGAGGAGGCTCTCCTAGTTCAATCATAGGATGTTGCATTATCTCCATCACATATGCTGAGCCTAGATTCTCCCCCTCATCCACTGAAAAACTTGGAGTATGGGAAGGTTGTGGAGAGACTTGGCATAGTGGAGTGACAGCTCTAGGAATTTCAGAGCTTGATGTCTGTCTTGACGAAGAAGGAACTAATTCTGGAGGGGAATTTATTTTCTTTGGCACCACAGGTAGGTTAGAGAATAATTTATCTGCATTTTGTAGCATAACCCTGACTCTTTCAACAAGGTCTTCAATTTCAATGAGAAATCCTTTATTTGAATGATTATCTTCATGTCTTATTTTCTCTACTTTCTAGATCATGTCCCATTATTCCATTCTTCTCTTGCCTTACTTTTCGGTAGCACAGTTTCTCATTACATCCTCTAGAGGATAAAATTCATGCTTATAGGCTACAAAATCATTATCTAACCTGGCTTTATTGATAAATCCCTCTAGATCACACCTCCTTGATGCACTCTTTGGTAGCTTGTAATGCTTCAACTTTGTGGCTAGCAACACCAATCCTTCTTTTGATGTGACCTAAAAGTTAGAAAAGGAAATGGTTCCTGGAAGGAAGGAGTAGTTCATGAATTGAGTCTTATTAGACTCATTCATCTACCTATGCCACATGATTTCTAAGAATTCCAACTCTATCAAGAATTGATCTTGGAAAAAGATAAGGCACACATTCAAATCCATACACTCTGATAATGGTAACATTTGAAAAAATGTACCAAAATTACCCCAATTATTCAACCAATGCCCAAATTAGGGCACATGTCCTTTGGCCTTAAGAACTTATGAATTCTCTTTGATAATCTCCATTGTGATGAGTAATCAAGTGCTTTGAAGACTACCTTGACAAAGAATTCTTCAAACAAAAGATAGTGTGATTGGGGGTAGTGACTATCCCAAATATAAGTCCATTCTAGAACTGGTAGTACTCTGCCTTGGTTGTTCACTCTCCTAATTCTCAGTGGAGGCTTCCACACTACAATTCCCTTATTTAACAAGATGTGACACAATAAAGAATGCCACCTGAAGTGGACTCTACAATTATCCCTTTTCACATCTGCAAGGGCCTTGTTGATCTTTTCCAAAAATGATGCATAGTCAAACGACCTATTATCGTCATAGCTTTGAATTTTAGTAGTCAAAACCATAGCATTGATGGGTATGAAGACACTAGAATCTATTCCTAGGACCTGGCACACATCAAAGTATGTCATCTTGAACTACTCTTCAAAGAAGTCATAAATGAAGGGTTTCTTGCTAGAACTTGAGAATCTCTGCAATTTGTTATTGATCTTAGGCATGTGACCAGGGAGCCACTTTACACTATAATCACTCTTTAGTCTATGATATTACCTAAGTAGGGCTCCCATATCTAGTGGAATTTGAAGGTTGGTGTCTAACATGAATTCCACACAGATATATGCCATGTCTAGTTTAACTAGTTCCTCTCCATTCTCCATGTAGATGATTTTCTTCTCTAGGACATAGCTTCTAGCTAGTGCCTGTACTAGATCTACATTGATGAAGAATTTGGGACCACCAACCTAGATAACCCTAGCCTCCAAGGGTTTCTCACTAGAATTTTCCTTAGGCACTTCCTGAAATGGTACTTGAACAACACATACCCATGGATTGGGAGAACAACATCCTTGCAGGCTTCATGAACATCAGTGATCCTATCTATTTATATGCACGTACCGTATTGGTGGTGAGGTCTTTTAAAAGTTCTGGGAAATTTAGAAAGAATATCATCATTAAACTCTCTATCCCTCTTCCTTCTTGTTCTTTTCATGGCTTTTTGTGATGAACTAGCCATTCTGACTACACTAGGGTTTTAAGTTTCTGGTTTCTAGGTTTTCTCAAGATAGCCCTATGACTATGTTCGTACTTGAATATCTCTTATGCAAGTTTTCAAACAGACCAGGGCACTAACAACTAATAATTATCAAACAGATGCTCAATTCACAAGAAAAGAACCCTACCATAGTTGAAAAGATGAAGGGCACTTACATGTTTCAATGGTGGCTTGTGACTTCTTGTTGGTTGAGTAACACATTGCTTGATACAAGAAATTGAAATTTTTTGGCTTGGATGCAGTTGCAAACCTTAGAAGTTGAATTCACACTCTCAATTATGTGAAATGACTACAAAATTTAGCTTTAAACCACTTAGGGCACCATTAATGATCAGTGTGTAGGGGCGGTGAGAAGAAGAGAGCCATTCTTGAATTTTAAAATTGTGTGTAGATCTTACTTAATCAACGATTCTCACTAGAGTTTGAATTTCCTCAAGCAAAGATCAAAAAACCCTTTTATGACTTGGAGTCCTTTTGGCATGGTGGCATCCTCTCTATTTCACTTTGAGTTATTTGAAGTCTCAATGAAGTTGTTAGTTCCTATGAAACACACTGCTACTATGGACACCATGGACATATTAGTCAACATCACCTTCTTTGTGATCTTGCTAAAATCTTTGATTAGCCTCATCGAAGGAAGGAATACCCGCGAATCATCTTTGATTCATTGGAACCGCCATGCTAGCTTCGCTGTCTTGCGGAGCTTGTTTAAGAGCTCTAGTGGAGAGCTAGGATTCCATGAAATACCTTTTACCGTGGAATAGATATGACACATCAGCTAACAAAGACACTTTGCAGTCTCACAGAGACCCAAAATGAGGCTCCGTGAAGGAAGAGACTCCAAAGAAAAGGAAGAGCTAGCGACATGGATTGCCGACAAAGCATAACTTAAAAGATATTTGGTGCACATGTGACAGTTGTTTTTAAACAGGCATGTTGTCGACAACCTAGTGAAGGGGCTGATGACTTAGATGATTAAACATACTTCAATTATAACTTAAGTCATTGAGAACTGCTAACAACCAGTCAATGAAGGATTATAACGTATAATAAATAAAAACTAGTGTATTAAGGTTTAAGGCTTTTAGGGGGTTTTCTAGGGTTTTACAAGCCTAACATAAATGAAACCTTGGTCATAAAAGGTACAAAAATGTAGGTTATAACACATTTTTGGAGATGCTTCTTTGTACAAATTATTGATGTTTGGTGGCTTCAAAGATTGATTGATACCAAGTAACTAAAAATACATAATTAAGTGTGGAAGTGTTCTGGACACAAATCAAGTGGTCTTGGCATGACTCAATGGATGTATTCTGGACATGACTCAAAGGAAGTACCCGTGACACAATCTATACACCCCCTAATTTAGTATCAAGTGATCCCCCCAATTTTGGCACTTTATAAGTTAGTGTGTTTTACAATACAACAAGGTCTAATAGATGGGAAATGTGAAAATATTAACTTTTTAAAAAATCAACACTCGATTTTGAGTTAGCAATCAAAGGTTATGCTATAAAAACATTTCTCATAAAAATTGCCTATTTTAATACATTTCTCATAAACAATTTCTCGTAAAAACACCCAAACCTTGGTGCACCCTCAACAGAGTATTTGCAACTTATAGATGAGTATTCACAACCTCAACAAGGAAAAGGAAACCCCAAAATAGGGCAAGGGAAGCAAAGGATGTAGGGAAATGATAGCTAGGTGAGGTGCAGGGGCAACCGAGATTGTAGGGTATCTCTCCACGCCCCTTAGAAACACTTGTTCACTCACACTTTGCCTCCCTTTCAACACCTCTTTCTACCAAGCAGCGTATGTGCCTCTTTCTTCCAAGCAGGGTATGCGAAGCTACCGAGCAAGGTATGTGAAGCCATGATCTATGACCTGGAGCAAGCTCCATAATTTGGAGAATCTAAATGCTGGTGCTTGGAGTGAAGCGAGGTGAGCCACATAGTCCCAGCCTAGGCAGAACATGCCAGGAAACCAAGGACTGAGCCAAGGGGCCAAAAGGGCATGGATGAGTCGAAGGGTGGAGATTTTCTACACCTCCAAATAGGGGTTTCCAAGATAAATACCAAAAACAAGGGAGCTTTCTCAACTATCAAAGCATAAATTTTGTTGTTTTAACTGGTGTCAGTCACCATACTTCCAAAACAAGGTTGCAGATCTAATTTCCCTATCCTCATCCTTTAATTTGGTCACCTTCTACTGCTGCACAAAATCATTCTATAGTTCAACCTTGAGATAGAAATAATATGCCTTTGCCTCCAAACGAACTAGCAGATGAGCTTAGACAAGCTCTGATACCACATTATGGGGGGTCTCATAGACCTACTATCAATTTCTCTCCTATGGGGGAACATTTATTATACTTGGTGAAAGAAATGTACTTCTTCACTTGTATAACTTTCATACATCTTTTATCTCTTTTGGATGGTAGGTTTTTCCCACAGGATTTCTACCTTTCTCCACTTCATGAGAGATTACATTGTACATGGGTACCTGATCAAGACTAATTTTTGGGACTTATTTTTATTTTGTACCCACCTAAGCTATGCTTAAGAGGGGTGTTAGTGTAAATATTACCTTGCTTGCATTTCAATGCACATGGGTAAAATATACATGTTGTAAGCCTACTTAGGTGTATTCAATAGGTATCCTAGGTTGACTGAGTCAACCTACTGCCACTAGTGGAGTGTTGGAGTGGACTCAACCTCCTCACCTATATGTACATGCTTTTTTGATAATCTCTTTACCTTGATTTTGATATTAGCACTCTCTTAGTCAATCCTTTGTTATAATAGAAATTAATATCAAAATATATTTATAAAATATTATTTAAAGGCACAATGTCCTCATCAATGAATATAATGAAAACGACGATAGCCTCCTCACTCGAAACCCTTTTCTTCCATTGTCTAGATGGTGACACAACCTATTTACCTTTATCGCAACCTCTGTTAACCATAACTCCACCCAAATATATGCAACACCAAGACAAATGACGTGCATCAAATAGAAAGCCTGTAATCTACTAAGACAAATGATATGTATCAAATAGAGCAGGCCTATAATTTGCCAAATATCCATCCTTCATAATATGATCCATACAATCCATTCACTGTACGCATGCTTAACTTGCTATCATTCCTACTTCACACTCACTTTTTGTCAAGGGCTCCCTCCACCCTTTCGTATACCACAAATATAACTTATTTAAGAATAAAGTATTTAAAAATAGGCCCTCACGAAGGATATCTCTGGACCTAGAATAATAATAAATAGTTTTAATATTTAAGAAACTAAATATATGTCCACCATTTTTTTATATTTTATGAAATTAAACATATGTTGGCCAAAAATTATCATAAATATTTTTTTTTAAGAAATTAAATATATGGGTCATTTTTAATGATGTCTATTTTTTAAATTTATATGACTATATAAAGTTTTGTAATTATATATATATATATATATATATATATATATATATATATATATATATATATATATATATATATATATATATATATATGTCGGTCATTTTTATGTATACTGTCACATTCATCCCTTAATGATGTCATTGTATAATGCCTCTCCCTTAATACAGCTGTATAACGCCTCTCCGCATAATAAAAAAATTGTAACCCTAATATATACTTAAAAGGATGATGCAGGATGATGCATATTGATTGCTTTATGAGATGCAGAGAAAAGATAAACATGTGTTTTTATAAGGAAGATTGGCGTAGATCTGATAGGGATTGGAATTGAATGTTTTTCCTGAAGAGTTGCAGTGAAACATTATTACTTTCAAAGGTACTAAATCTTCAAACCTAAAAAAAGTCTATTAAGTATGGTTTTAATTAGGTGATTGGATTCTCTTATGCTTAGTATTTCACTATATTTAGTTTTAGATCTCTCTTTGAACTATCTGATTTGCATAATTCCATCAATTTTCTCGGATCTCAACTTATTGATTTCATCCTGCTGGCTTCACTTGATCTTTTGCTTGTAATGTAAAATGTTAAACTCCATTTTTATTCATTATTATTTTTTCTTTGTATTTTATCCTTCCCCTTTTCATTGTATGCACATATTCATAGATTAGGGAACTTTCCTATTTTCACATATTGATATTAAATCCTTGTCACTGGGGGCATTGTGTTATCTCATATTTATTTATTTATTATGGTCTTAACTTTATTTTCTAGATATTCTATTTTCAGATATTGATGATGAACTAGGATGGATTTCAAATGTTAATGTTCACATGTTTTACATTTAAAGATTGACCCATCTAATTTGCATAAATCCATCAATTTGCTTGGATCTAAACTTTTGATTTTATCTTGTTGGCTTCACTAAATCTTTTGCTTGTCAAATGTTAAACTCCATTTTTATTCATTATCATTATTTCTTTGTATTTTATCCTTCCGCTTTTCATTGTTGACACATATTAATAGATAAGGGTTTTCCTATTTTCACATACTAAAATTAAATCTTGCCACTGAGGGCATTGCATTATCTCATATATATTTTTTTATTTATCACGATCTTAATTTTCTTTACTAGATATTCTATTTTTAGATATTGATGACGGACTAGGTTAGATTTCAGATAAAGATTGACCCATTTGATTTGCCTAACTCCATCAATTTTCTTGGATCTAAACTCATTGATTTTATCCTAGTGTCTTCACTCAATCTTTTGCCTGTTATGTCAAATGTTAAACCCCATTTTAATTCATTATTATTTTTTCTTTATATTATATCCTTTCCTTTTTCATTGTCTCGACATATTCATAAATTATGGTTTTCCTATTTTCACATAGGAATATTAAATCTCCCCACTTGAGGCATTGTGTTATCTTATATATATTATTTATTTATCATGGTCTTAATTTTCTTTATTGGATATTTTATTTTCAGATAATGATGAGGGATTAGGCTAGATCTCAAATGTTAATGTCAACATGTTTTACATTTAAAATTTAAAGATTGACCCATTTCACATATTGATGCTTATATATTTTAGCATTTGTCTAGTTTTGATATATTGAAGATAATATTTATATCCTGTCTGAAAATACTCTTATATGTTATACCATAATATGATTTTTTTAGTATCAAATTATGTTGAGAGATTATTTTATAATTTTATTCAAATAAATACATTGCAATAGATGGTAATCACAAAATAGTAATACTAATTATTCAAATTTTGTCTGAAAAAACCTCTTATAAGTAATAGTATAATATGACTTTTTGGGATATCAAAATATGTTGATATGGTTTTTTAGGATATCAAAATATGTTGATAGATTATATATATATATATATTTTTATTAGTAAGCACTCTCAAAGGGGACAGCTCCCTTTCTATATAATGAATAATGAACCAAAATTAAGGTGCATGCCCTAAAAATTAGGGGTGCTAATTGAATCCTTTAAATGCATACCCTTGCCACAAGGGGTGCAACAAAAAGCAGCACAAAGTTGTGCTGTCAAAAAAAAACTTCATTCAATTAACTCAAGATATTCCAAGGTGACATTTTGTTACGCTCTAGAAGACCCATGCACTTGGATATTTGCATTATGTCCACTATTTCCCCCTTTCACAGAGGATCTGAGCAACATAAGGTGCTTGCCTGAAGGAGACTTCTTCCTCTTAACCTCTGTCCATCCATCCACAGTCTTGGAGGAGACTGAAATGTTTTGTTCCACCTCGGTTAAGGGGACATACTCCTCAAATCTTTTGTCCTATCTGGACCAGTATGAGCAGCATCCATGGGTCCAGTTCCTTCCATCTGAAGGGTATTCGAGGAGGTAGTCAAAGGAGCAATGTGGCTGGAGACCACTCTTCCTCCGGCAGTGTTAATCGTCTCTGAAGGTGTAGTGCAGTTAGGGTCCCGAGGGGAAGCCTTGAAACCCAGATCTTGTGAATTCTTTGGGGCAGGGGTGGAATTGGAACAATCCAACAGAGAGGCTGCAAAAGGGCTTGACACTGTCTGAGTAGAGATTGAGTAATGGTGAGGTTCAACACCAATCCACCAAGTGGGAGTGCTACGAGAGGCATGGTTTCCATAATCATAGCTTTTTGGTTTAGGACAATGGGACGTGAAATGCGTTGTTGAAAAGCACCTCCTACAGCTGAAGACAATCTTTTCATAGTCTACTTGTTGCCTCCATAATCTCTTGCCTACTTTTAATAAAGCCTCCACAGGGAGGCCGATGGAGAGATCCATCTCCACACAAATCCGAGCGCAAGTGGTACTTGTATAATTAATTGTTTCTTCTGAAGCACATACAAACTTGCCCAGGCCATTGCCAATGGTCTATAAACAATCCAGCTCCCAAAACTGGATAGGGAGGTATGGTAGTCGCACCCAAAGAAAGGAAGAACTGAAGGTCTCTGTGCGAGGATCGAAAGAAGGATACCAGGCCTTCATGCATAAGAAGTTGTCCTGTAACACCCACGACCTATTTTTTAAAATCTTTTCCTTATCTTCAAAGGATTCAAACTCAATGATGAAAAAAACCCCTGGCATAGGGGAAGATGCTGATCTCATCCTCCAGAAAGTCTTTTCAGTGGGTAGTAATCCATGTATGGAGGTGGCAAAGCTTAGGCCAGATTTTAACAAATCTGCAGATGAGGGCATGATCTTGGAGGAATTCCTCCCTGTCATGGACCGGACCTTCAACACAAATCTCTAGTACGATCTCAGAGTTCTAGTACGATCTCAGAGTGTTTCAGATGGAATGGGAGACGATTTTTGTCACACCCAACAACAGCATAAGTGGCTTCTTTACGCCTATCAGCCCAGGCAAGAGGGCGCAAAGCAGGTTCGCAAACCCTATCCGCATTCCGCAGGGCAGTCGCCGGCAGATCGCATGCCCTGCAGAACTTTGTCCACGCCATCCTTCTGAGGATCAGCATTCCCAGCAGCGTGAGTATCCTGGCTTGAAGGAAAAGCAGCAGCCGCTTAATTATTATTTTATAATTTTATTCAAATAAATGTATTGCAATAGATGGTAATCACTAAATAGCAATATGGATTATTCAGTTTTGGGTAATTGTCAAACATAATTTTTATAATACTTTATAATAGATAAGATGATCTAATTTTCCTTAGCATTCTATTTTTTAACATTTTAACCCCTTTAAAACATTACTCCAAAGTTGAGACTCTTCTATTTGTTTATATTTTTTTGGAACCATCAAGGTTGAAGGCCCTGTAAACTTACACATCAAAAGAATTCTTTTAACATTTCTCACATCATGAGGCATAAGCGATGTTCTGCAGTAGAAATTGTTGGTGCTTTTTATAACCTGTATAATAATAATTCAGTTTTTTTCCACGCTATTCACCTGCTTTAGTATTCTGATTTTGTTTTCTTAACTTTATAATAAAATAATGATAATAGTGATGGAAATGCAAGATATAATCTCAATATCATATTTACAAATTGTATATACCCATTATTGACAGTCACTAAGCTATGGATTCTAATGTGAAATTCATATTTGTGCCCTCCGTTGCAGAATACTATCAGAAGATGGATCACACAAAAATGTCCTCCACTTGGTTAGGCTGAAGTAGTTCATTTTACCGTGGGGTTTATAAGTGGGGTTTATAAGTGTGTTCATACGTATATTTTCTTTCTCCTATAATATATGAGAATTAAAGGGCTAGTTTTAAGTAATACTATGTGGGATCCAATGTAGGCATAGATTGACAGGGAGATATGCCTTAAGAAATGTTTGTTTTACACATCTCTTTTGATCATTCTATTCCACTTCCTCTCATAAAAATTGATAAAATGCCTAGCATGTTATGGTATAACATTTGGTTTTCCTATATCAAATGCAGGTTAAGAACTATGAGAGAGAGTTAAAAGACATGAAAAGCATGTCATGGCAAGAATATGTTCAATTTATAAAGAGGTATTTGGGTTGCCTACCATATATGCATCATAGAGGTTAATTTTGAAACAAAGATTTATTTCTTAATTAAGATTTTATTGGATTTATATTTACACACTCCTATAGCCCTTAATAAGTGTTAATTTTGCAGGGGTAGTACTGGCTTTTCTAGGGGCAAATCACTCTACCGAGGAGTGACAAGGTTTGGATTTAATTTACTTGTATCATTCAAACTTATAGTCTTACCTTAAAGATTAGTATGTAAAGGTAAAATTAATTTATATTTCACTGTGATAAGTTGATGGATATAAATGCCAGCATTGACATAACGTGGCTCTACAATCCCGATGATATAACTTGGCAGGCACAATCGTAATGGAAGGTGGCAGGCAAGGATTGGGGTGTAGGAGGTGCAACATATGTACAAACACAAAATATCAAAAATAAAGATACACAGAAATTAACCAAACATCTCTAATATGAATTGCATGGTGATAGAAATTGCTTGATAAATAAACTATTATATGTTGCTTCTATTTATAGAGGTCTGAGAACTTTTTGGAAATCAACATTCAAAACACATGTTCAAAACACTGAGTCCTAGGAAGGTTTTACATTAAATGTTATTTTTGACATTGATTATAGAAAAAACTTCTTATATAAATGTTCTTGACTGATCTTGTGATTTGGTGGGAGAAATTAATTACATCCAACACTCTCCCTTAATTTTGACCTTAAATGTTTCAACATCTTCATTTCTGAAACTTTCTCCTTAATGTCTTTCATGTCAAGGTGTGTTGCTGCACTTTACTGTTGCTACAGCGATATTGCCATTTCGACAACCTCTTATCTACAATCTGCCTTCTTCAATTTCTTTGAAACTAACTGTGGCTTTGAGTTCTGCAAGCCCACTATCTTTGGATCCTGTAGCTTTTGGACTGCGGTCCAATCACCTTCTTTTAATTCTTGCGATCAAATGGCTTCCTTAGGGCAGGCTCCTTTTGCAACAGCGGTTTAGCATAAACTTGGCGACTTCATTCCACTGCGGTTTTTAAACCTGGGTCGATCTATTTTGACAAATAAACTCTTAACAACAGCACCTCCAAATCTGTTTTTGATTTATTTGTCTCGTCAATCCTTTACGGCTACAACATCTTGAGCCCTTGATGCCTTTTAACTTTTGGCGGCCTTTTTCATACGCTGCATTTTACAAACCCTTATTTTGTTTTCTATTCCAGCAAATTCCTCAGATCTGGGACTTGAAATAACTTCAACGGCGTCCTCCTTGGCTGTGCGCGGCTGCAAACAAATCAAACTTCCACGATTTTACCTTTTATTCAGCAATCTCTTTTAAACTGGTGTCTCCACAATCTGCTTCACTGGCGGCTGAAATAAACTCTTCTGTAGATTCAGCGGCTTTAACTTTAACATTTTAGCTTGACTTTACAAATTCGGGAAACTCCTTATTCAGCTGACGGCTCACTTCACAGATCTGTGCTTTCCTCACTGTGACATAAGATCAGCGGCGTATCTACCATCAGTGGATACAACAATTTAACTTGGCAATTTTTTTTTTTTGTTTGAAAACTGATGCTGGAGTTCAGTTGAACATTCAGTTCTTAGTTATTTAGAATCCTTTAGATTGCATGTTGCATGTTGGTTTTTGACCCATGCAATTCCTTAATTTAGATCAGTTTTAATCAAGCAATTTAGACGGTTAGTTTTGAGTTTTGACAGCAGTTAATAAACTTGGTATTCACCGCCGAATCCAGTGTAGGAATAAAGCATGTAATCTGCATGCTTAGTTTATAGTTTTTTACCAGTCTACTTTTAGTTCTAGCATATTGTTTAGAGGCTACGTCCTCCTTTTATACTGTGTTTGTAAAAGATGTTATTTACAGAGCAGTCAATTCCAATGATAAAAAGAAACAGTTATATCGTCGACAAATATACAGAATCTCTGCTGTCTTAATTGCTGTGGTTTTTTTTTTTTATCTCTGTTGTTTCTTTCAGATTTTACATTTGGTATCAGAGCCAGATTTTTTCTTTTGGGTTAAAGATTTAGTAGTTGGAATTTCGCCAAAACTTTATCATGTCAAATTCTAACTCCTTGCCCATTCCAGAATTTGATGCAAATGAGTATGAATATTGGTGCATCAAAATGATGACATTTTTGATAGGAAAAGAATTGTGGGAGATTGTTGAATCAGGTTATACAGATCCAGCTGATTGGAATGCCCTCACAGCCAATGAAAAAACAGCCAAGAAGGAGGCCAAGAAGAAAAATGCTCAAGCCTTGTTTCATATTCAAATAGCTCTTGATAAGAGCATATTTCCAAGAATTTCAGGTGCAAAGTCAGCTAAAGATGCCTGGAAGACTCTACAGGAAACTTACCAGGGTAGTGACCAAGTCAAGGTTGTCAAGTTGCAGATGTTGAAGAGAGACTTCGAGAATTTGAAGATGCAAGAAGCTGAAAATGTGAGTGAATATTGTGTTAGAGTTAAAGATGTGGTCAATAAGATGGCTACACTTGGAGAAATTGTGACCAATGAGCCTTTGATCAAAAAAGTGTTGAGAACTCTCACACCAAAATGGAATCATGTTGCCATAATCATAGAAGAAAGCAAAATTTGTTACACTCTACAGTTAAAGCATAATTTGTTGAGTGTTGGACAGTTGTGTGAGAAGAATTATAAAGTTGTGTTTGAAAATCAGTAATGTATAAATTATGATAAGAATCAGAGAATTATAAAGTTGTGTTTGAAAATCAGTAATGTATAAATTATGATAAGAATCAGGGCAATAGAGTGGTTACAGCTGTGCCTATGACAAAGAATAGGATGTTCCCACTAAAGTTTGGTGAACATAATAGTAGCCTTGCAAATATGGCATATGAGGATACAAGTTGGTTGTGGCATCTCAGATATGGGCATTTAAATTTTCATAGTTTGAAGATTCTAACATCACAAGCATTAGTTTTTGGTTTGCCCAAGGTTGAAGAGCACAAGGAGATTTGTGAAGGATGTGCTAAAGGCAAGCATGCAAGGGAAAAGTTCTCAAGGGGCAATACATGGAGGGCCCATTACCCACTTCAGCTTATTCATTCAAATATTTGTGGTCCTATGCAAACAAAGAGTTTGGGTAAGTCATCATATTTCATTACTTTTATTGATGATTAGTCATGGATGTGTTGGGTTTATTTTTTGAAGACTAAGGATGAAGCCCTTGAGACATTCAAGAGGTTAAGAGCCCTTGTGGACAAGGAAAAGGGGTGTAGTATCAAATGCTTGAGGACAGATCGTGGAGGAGAATTTTGTTCACGAGCCTTTCAAGATTATTGTCATATGCATGGCATCAGAAGGCAACTCACCACTACCTACACACCTCAACAAAATGGTGTAGCTGAAAGGAAGAATCATATAGTGGTGGAGATGGCACGGAGTATGCTACAAACAAAGGGATTAAGCAATTCTTTTTGGGGAGATATAGTAGCTATAATAGTATATATTCTCAATCAAAGTCCCACTAGTGCACTTGAGAAGATGACTCCATATGAAGCCTGGTATGAGAAAAAACCAAATGTTAATCATTTCAAAGTTTTTGGTTGTTTAGCCTATGTTCATGTTCCTGATCAAAAGAGACAAAAGCTAGATCCCAAAAGTGAGTCATGTATTTTTGTGGGATATAGTGAGGAAAGTAAAGCTTACAGGTTATATAATCCTCTCGCTAATAGGCTTATTGTGTCAAGAGATGTGATTTTTGATGAAAGGGGAGTTTATGGTCATCAAAAAGGCCATATGGAGAAGTCAAAATCTGTTTTAAATGACGTTATTATTGATGATATTGATGATGAGCAGCCCACTAACATTTCAGTTTCATGAGCTACAAGTCCACCAAGTAGCCACTCATCAATTCCAAGTTCAAGTCTAGCTTCAAGTCCAAGTTCTACAATGAAAGTAGGAAGATTAAGTGATATTTATCAAAGGAGTGCAAATCAGGCACATGAAAAAAATCCAATTGGTGAGACAGTTCATTTTGCTTTAATTACCAAGGCTGATTTTAAACCATCATGTTTTGAAGAAGCATGTACTAATGAGGTTTGGATGCAAGCAATGCAAGAAGAGATAGATTCTATTCACAGGAATGATACTTGGGAGCTTATAGAGCTTCCACATGACAAGAAGAAGATTGGCACCAAATGGGTCTACAAGACCAAGTTTAACAGTGATGGGAGTGTTGAAAGGCATAAGGCAAGATTAGTTGCCAAAGGCTTCACATAGAGGTATTGGCTTGATTATGAAGAGACATTTACACCAGTTGCAAGACAAGAGACCATCAGAATGCTAATTTCATTAACAGCTCAAAAGAAATAGAGCATACATCATATGGACGTGAAAAGTGCCTTCTTGAATGGGTACTTAGAAGAGGAAGTATATGTGGAACAACCACAAGGTTATGAAGTAGAAGGAAAAGAAAATCATGTCTACAAGTTGAAGAAGGCTCTGTATGGCCTCAAGCAAGCATCAAGAGCATGGTATGCCAGGATTGATGGATACCTTCAGGATAATGGCTTCAAGAGAAGTAAAAGTGAACCTACCCTTTACTACAAACAAGAAGGTGATGATATTCTTGTTGTAAGTTTGTATGTTGATGATTTGTTGTATATGGGTAGTAGTTCTAAGATGAAGGATGAATTCAAAGTTTCTATGATGAATGAATTTGAGATGAAAGATTTAGGTCTCATGAAAAATTTTCTAGGAATGGAGGTTTATCAAAGTGAGAATGAAATTTTCATTTGTCAAACAAAGTATGCCAAAGATATGTTGAAGAAATTTGATATGGTTGATTGTAAACCAGTCTCCACTCCAGTTGCTCATGGAGTTGTGGCATGTAGAGATGATGGTGCTGAAATAGTTGATGAGACAGCTTATAGGAGCATTATTGGTAGTTTGATGTTTTTAACTCACACAAGACCTGATATTGTTTATTCAATTTCACTTGTTTCAAGGTACATGACAGAGCCATCTGAAATACATATGAAGGCAGTCGAGAGAATTTTGAGGTATGTGGGAGGCACTCTAAATTTTGATATTCATTACTATACTTCTAAAAGCTTCAATCTTGTTGGATTTAGTGATTCAGATTGGGGAGGTAGTTTGGATGATCGAAAGTCTACATCTGGTAATTGCTTTTCTTTTGGTTCTGGTTTGATTACTTGGAGCTCAAAGAAACAAAGTATAGTTGCCCTTTCTTCTACAGAAGTAGAGTATGTTGCAGTCACTTCAGTAGGTACAAAAGCATTATGGCTTAGAAAACTTCTTGAAGAAATTGGAGAGATACAAATTCAGCCCACAGTAATTTTTTGTGATAACATTAGTGCCATTAAATTGGCCAAGAATCCAGTCCATCATAGCAGGACAAAACATTTTGATTTAAAACATCATTTTATCAGAGATTTGGTGCAGAAGAAGGTAGTAGAATTGAAATACATCAGCACAAAAGAGCAGTTAGTGGATATATTCACCAAGGTAGTTGCAAAGGATCATTTTTTTGCACTCAGAGATCAGATCATGAGCCCTCTCAGCATCAAGGGGGAGAATGTTGAAAATTGATACTGGAGTTTAGTTGAACATTCAGTTCTACCGCTGATGAATGTCTTGCATAGATTTAGTTATTTAGATTCCTTTAGATTGCATGTTGTATGTTTTTGACCCATGCAATTCCTTAATTTAGATCAGTTTTAGTCAAGCAATTTAGACGGTTAGTTTTGAGTTTTGACAGTAGTTAATAAACTTGGTATTCACTGCTGAATCCAGTGTAGGAATAAAGCATGTAATCTGCATGTTTAGTTTATAGTTTTTTACCAGTCTACTTTTAGTCCCAGCATATTGTTTAGAGGTTGCATCCTCTTTTTATACTGTCTTTGTAAAAGCTGTTATTTTATATCGTCGACAAATATACAGAATCTCTGCTGTCTTAAATTGCTGTGGTTGTTTTTTTTTATCTCTATTGTTTCTTTTAGATTTTACACTTCAACAACCTCTTA
The DNA here is from genome assembly GCA_027924645.1 of Cunninghamia lanceolata. Classification (NCBI taxonomy): domain Eukaryota; kingdom Viridiplantae; phylum Streptophyta; class Pinopsida; order Cupressales; family Cupressaceae; genus Cunninghamia; species Cunninghamia lanceolata. The sequence continues at coordinate 27,910,914 of BSBN01000809.1, read as the reverse complement.
ATAATCTGTGACTCAAAAACATGAAGGGAAGAGGCAGAGGAGATTAAAATACACACAGCTACCCTGAAAGCACACTAGTTTTTACATACAGAAAATACATATATTTTTCGTTAAACAGAGCTACTTCTCTTCATAAGTAACAGGAAAAAAAATAGAGCACAACACACAATCTGCATTTCAATACAAGGAGAATATAAATGAAGAATAATTTCATAGTTGCATTCTCTTGCAGGCAATGTAACAAATTGTAAAATGTTAAGCCTTTCTTCAAAAAATTTAGTAAAAAGGAAAATATGCATAACTATATATCTTCAGCAACCCTTACAAAAAAAACAATGAACACATAGAGAGATAAATACACAAAGAACACCCTGCAGTAGCTAGCATCACTTCCATAGTAAATTAAGTGGCTAGATTCATCTGCAAAGGCCATACTGTCGACATCATCTTGACTTGACTGCATTTTATGGAATCATTAATTATGGATCAGAAATAAACTACCTTTTTCTATACAATGGAGAAGAAGGCCATGCTGCTACAACATCATCCCTGCAGAAGTAAATCAAGACAAGACAGAGGTAGGGAAAAGAAGAAAGTCAAAAAGGAGATATGAGTGAGACCATGCTAGGAGTAATGAACTACAACAAGTAGTACAGAACGGTGGTTGAGATTAATTTCTCCAACAAAAGAAATAGTTGTGGCTGAATATGTTTCTGAAAACATTGGCTTATTTGCCTTCGCTGGTATCATTCGCAAACAGAGAAATCACCATGCCATTAAGAACACTTCATCTGCGCCTCATTTCCAATTCCTCTGCCTTTAGAGAGGTAGACTGATCTGTAAAAGTTGAACAAACACAAGTGGGACCAATTTCACACAAGATTAAATTTGCAAACCCTAACCCTAGATCTTCACATGCCCTAGCTCTGATACCAATTGTAGGAGGTGCAACATATGCACAAACACAAAATATCAAATAAAAATACACAGAAATTAACAAAACATCCCTAATATGAATTGTTTGGTGATCAAAGCAATATTTAATTATAGAGGTATGAGAACTTTCTGAAAATCAACATTCAAAACACATGTTCAATGCTGGTCTGCAGGTGGGTGGGAAGGTTCTACACTAAATGTTATTTTTGACATTGACTATAGAAAAATCTTCTAATATAAATGTTCTTCTTGACTAATCTTGTGATTTGGTGGGAGAAATTAATTATAGCCAACATGGGGGAATTCTAGGGAAGAGGGTTCTGGGAACATTCCCTGAGTACACAACTTTCAGTTCGTAGTATAATATTTCCAATAAATCCAGTGCATTGAGCTATAATTCATTACAAATGCATCCAATAATCAAACCAAATGAAAAGGCTAATGATTCTCATTGAATTGACATACACACAGGAAGAGGCAGCCGAAGCTTATGACATTCCTGCCGTCAAAATTGTAGTATCTAAAAGAAACAACAGAGATAAAAAAACCACACAATTTAAGACAGCAAAGATTTTGTATATTTGCAGACAATATAATTGTTTCTTTATATCATTGGAATTGACTACTCTATAAATAACATCTTTTACAAAGATTGTATAAAAAGAGGACACAACCTCTAAACAATTCGCTAGAACTAAAAGTAGACTGGTAAAAAACTATAAACTAAGCATGCAAATTACATGCTTTATTCCTGCGCTAGATATGACGGTGAAAAATAAGTTTATTAACTTCTATCAAAGGTCAAAACTAACAGTCTAAATTGCTTGACTAAAACTGTTCTATAGTAAGGAATTGCATGGGTCAAAAAACAACATGCAACATGCAATCTAAAGATTCTAAATAACTAAATCTATGCAAGACATTCATCGGTGGTAGAACTTAGTGTTCAACTAAACTCCAGCATCAGTTTTCAACATTCTCACCCTTGATGCTGAGAGGGCTCACGATTTGATCTCTGAGTGCCAAAAATTGATCCTTTGCAACTGCCTTGGTGAATATATTCACTAACTGCTCTTTTGTGCTGATGTATTTCAATTCTACTGCCTTCTTCTGCACCAAATCTCTGATAAAATGATGTTTTAAATCAAAAAATTTTGTCCTACTGTGATGGACTGGATTCTTGGCCAATTTAATGGCACTAATGTTATCACAAAAAATTACTGTGGGCTGAATTTGTATCTCTCCAATTTCTTCAAGAAGTTTTCTAAGCCATAATGCTTGTGTACCTGCTGAAGTGACTGCAACATACTCTGCTTCTGTAGAAGAAAGTGCAACTATACTTTGCTTCTTTGAGCTCTAAGTAATCAAACTAGAACCAAAAGAAAATTGATTACTAGATGTAGACTTTCGGTCATCCAAACTACCTCCCTAATCTGAATCACTAAATCCAACAAGATTGAAGCTTTTAGAAGTGTAGTAATGAATACCAAAATTTAGAGTGCCTCGCACATACCTCAAAATTCTCTTGGCTGCCTTCATATGTATTTCAGATGGCTTTATCATGTACCTTGAAACAAGTGAAACTGAATAAGCAATATCAGGTCTTGTGTGAGTTAAAAACATCAAACTACCAATAATGCTCCTATAAGCTGTCTCATCAACTATTTTAGCACCATCATCTCTACACAACACAACTCCATGAGCAACTGTAGTGGAGACTAGTTTACAATCAACCATATTGTTGATGCTTAGAATTGCGCTGTTTCCAATACCAACATGGGAAACTTTGAAACGTGGGAATGCTCTTCAGAGTAACCTCCAGATTTTAAAGAAGCTAGCTCTTCTTTATCTCAAAAGTGTTTAGGAAAAGGGATAGAGTTAAACAGAATCACAAATGCAACCAAAAAGGAAACTAAACTATGGCGATGCGCCTGAATGTGATTTTGTTTCTCAACACTAAGCACAGTGAAACTACTTTAGGATTTAGTCACATTAAAGAGTAAACAATGCATGATCAATGTAACAGATGAAAAACAAATAGGATCAAAGGCTCACAAATTAGAATATTTTGTAATAACATAGAAAATATCAGCAAAGGCACAGAACTCTGTCTTTATTAATTTTCCAATCACATAAAAGGCACAGAATCATGCACAGTTATACAAACTCCCTGAATCAAGAAAATAGAACAAAGGCAAATGATATTACTGGCCACTACAAAAGATCCTCAAAACTTCTCAAACAATCTGTACTACGAAAAATTCTCTATATCTCCAATGTTATCTCTGGCTCTGTGATCTGAACCCATATTTATAGCATAGAACTGGCTCAAAGATTGCCCGCATGATCAAATCTCAATGGTTTAACTGAACTGGCACTTAACTAAAACTGTCTGATAGAAGATCTCTTTCAAATCAAAGACGGTTAGCCACTCTGCAAGTTCATTGGCTGCAACAGATACATGTAACCCCACTTACTTGAATCAGGGAGGAATATGTGCCAGCTTTTGATAGTCTTTGCGACTATAAACCCTTGGAATAGTTGGCATTCATACGCGCTTCTTTCTTGAAACTCCTTCATCTTTCTAGAACAATAAGAAACTAACACATGGCATCCTCCGCGTGACTTACTTGATAAACTGCTTCTTACTCAGGAGACACCAGAAATTGACACTTGGTAGCGTCTGTGGCCCCTGCAAAAGATACGTGGTGATGTCCTCTTTACTTTGAGTCTTTACTATGGCTTGTATTAAGAGTGCTCGGGCTTTTCCATCTATCACGGTCCGCTGAACTTTGAAAATTAAGAAACATTAAAAATGGGACCCACCAACAGTTCGTGCCTGAGCAACTTCAAAAAAGAAAAAGGGGACAGGTGGCACTTTCCGCCGATATGAGAAACTTTGTACATGGCGGCCTCTGCTGCATTTAGAGAGACTTAAAAACATTCACAGGGTCCCGCGGAAGATGACACATGGCAGCTTCCGCTGCTTTGGGAACTTAATTAGCACTTGAACAAAACCTCTGCAGACGCTGCCACTTGGTGCCTTCTTCTTAACTCTGAGAAACTTTGTAGAAACATTAGGGACTCATAAGAATCACGTGGATGGTGACACATGACGCACTCTGCTGAAACCATAGAAATATTAACCGGGCCCACCAACCTCTTTACTTAGCGATGAAAGCAAAAAGGAACCCACGGAAGATGACACTTGGAGCTCTCCACTAAAACTACATGGGACGCTCGGCACCTTCCGTGTAACTTTAAGAAACTCTAAAGACACTCTCCGCATCAGCCACTTGGTGCCTTCTGCGCTCACCGAAGCTCTTAAAAGGGACCCGCTACATTATAAGAAACATTCAAAAAGAATGTTTGAAACTTAGAAGAAACTGGAACGGGTGCCGACACTTGGCAGCTTCCACCTTAATGCAAAAAGATACGTGGCACTCTTCACGACCACTTTAAGAAACTCTAGAATGTGTCCCGGCTACTGACACATGGCGGTTTCCGCTGCACTGAAAGAAACTTAAAAATGGGTCCCACCACACTCACTTTGTAAAAAAGGGGCTTTTGAAACTTATAACAAACTAAAACTCAGACGGTGACACTTGGCATGCTTTGCAGGTATTAAAAGGGATGCGTGGCTCCATCCACATTACTTTAAGCAACTCTATAATGTGTCCTGGGTGCTGACACTTGGCAGCTTCTGCTGAACTCTGGGACTTTGGTAAAATTTACAAAAATGAAAAGCCCTGTGCGCCCATGCTCTATGTCAAAACCCTCACTGCAAAACTGAAACACACAAAAACCAAACTGGAGCTCGCACCACTGAAACTCAAAAATCAAAATGTAGAGTATTTTACTCTACAGTTCTTGGCGACCCCGAGGACTTGTGAGCCTGCTCAAAAAGAATCCCAAAAAATGCATACATACAGCAAAATTTACAAATTTTGCAAGGCCGTCTGATATACAGACCACTCGGCATCAGATAATCCCTGCTTGTTCTACAAATCTTGGAAAGCTAAATCCAGATTGATCATGTCCTTATGTGAAAAGCTATACAAAACATGGACTGCTGCTTTCAACTGGAAATCAAGCTGGGCCATGGGAATCAAAACAGCTTCCACGTCTGACACTGATGAGGCATCAGTTAGACCCTGGAAAACTGATTGGTCATTTTGTCTAGCTAGCAACAGAGGCTTGATCTCATGGACTTCCCTAGCCTTCTTAGCAGTGTCTACTTGAGCTTGGAAGGTAGGGGGAGAGGCAATATACCCGCCTACAAAAGGATGACCTTGTGGCAAGCCATAAGGGATAGCCAAATGTTGGCTAGGAGGAATCTGAGGAGATACTCTCCTTGGAAAAGAGGGAGAAAAGGGAGGCAATGATGTGGCCTATAATGACATGGCCTGTGTAGTGACAGGTGGGGAAAAATGAGAAATTGGCATAGTAGAGGTGGTAGGGGATAATATTCGGCCAGTTGGGATTGCCACCCCTATTCAAGAAGAAAAAGATTGAGAAGAAGAAGGAGAAGAAGCACGTACCTGAGGAGCAACAGATATACTCGGTGGTGGCTACAATAAAGCTTCTACCTCCTCATCCAAATCAGGTTGAAGTTTCAGCTTCTTATGTTTCCTTGGCCTTTCTTCTTCTTTCTATGTTTCTTTCTCCTCAACATTTACCAGTGTTGCTAGTGGTGTTTACACAAAACTGGAAGCCCCACTCATTGAAACTGATGGGGTCCATCTAGGTGGTGATGACACCACACTCTTTTGCTTCTCTATAGCACTAAGAGATTGGGGCCAGGGGGTTACTGCAGCTGCAGATGATGTTTGTCCTGGGGCTTGCTCTATGTGAGTGGATTCAAGTTCTTCTTCAGATTCCTTACCCCTTTTGCGGATCTTGCTTGTATCAGGGCTAGAGACTGGAGAAGGATGACATTCATCCCAAATGGACTCCCATTTCTCATCTGTATCAACCTTACCAAAGGAGTGGGTTGTTTCAAATATCTCCTGCCTATATTTCCAATAGGCTTCTATCTCCTCAGCCTTCCACTCTCTAGCTCTTATTAAATTTTTCTTTAATCCAGTGCCCATTTTAAGCTTAGGGTCATAGGCCCTCTCCTTTTTATAAAATACTTCCCATGGCCTGGGTCCCTCAAAGGGCAAATCTATCAATTCTGCATATAAGTCAGGGATGTCTTCCTTAGGGTTTCTTCAGTCTTCCCAAAAGGGGCGGCCCTCGTGCACAATTTTGGCACCAACCTTATTATTGTTGACCCACAAGGTTATGAAACTGATTGGGTCATATCTCCATTTATCTTCAATCAAAAGAAAACCCAGGACAACTAACTTTCTTAGCAATAAATGCTCAGCATCTCTGACCAATAGGGTCATGTTTTTCTTCACCCATGGGACATCATACATTTTCTTTTTCTTCTTCCCAGTGCCATAATCATTATCAACCACAGACACTTGCTGGGTGAGCTCTAAGAAGGCTAGCCTAGGAGTCAAAACCTTGGGTAGCAATACTAGTTCTCCATTAAAACCATGGACCTTGATAATAGTATGGTGAGACCCAAAGAAATAATCATAGGGAATGGGGGAATTTGCCATGAGGCCTCTGACACTTAATGTCAATCTATTCTCAACAGGCTCTAGACTTAGGTGAGTAAAAGCAGGGGCGACAAAAAGTTCCCAAAACTCATAGGGGTCAGACAATTCAGACAAGACATGTGTCCATGCAGACACAGGGATGGTTCTATTGGGATCAAAACTTGGGTCATACATGTTCAAATGCATATACTAGGAAAAGATGGCATAGTTTTGGTATAACATAAGGTGAAACATATAAGAAGAATACCTAAAAACCCCTGTTGATTTGAAATTGGTGAGTTGTTCGGCCATTGAGTAGGCAATCTACTCTAAGAAATCTAGCCGAAACTCTTGAGATCTATCCATGGTCTTCATTCTGAATAGAATGGCCAGTTGCCAATCATAGACAGTGATGTCTTCCTTCATTCCAAAGATAAATGCCATCATAGATAGCGCTTCCTGACTGGCTTGTGTAAATTGTACCCTTCCTGTTGGTAGCACTGGCATTTGGGTATTTTCATCTCCCAACTGCATCTTTGAATTAAGAAACCTTAGTTGAAACTTGACGTTTGCCCATGTCTTCTGCATTTTGGCAACTGTGGGAAACATGGCTGTGCTGTCATAGTGTAGGGCCAACATGTCCCTGATGGCCTTTGGTGTGATTTGCACCATGAAGGGTCCCTTTTGAATGGTGCTTGAGGGTGCATGAAACAATTCTGTGCATACCTCAATCAGGTCGGGGCATAAATGCATGCTTGGGACAATGCATTTCGCCAATTGGGAGGTCCATATCCACATGCCAAATATTTCAAATTGTTTAGCTTTGGCCTTCAGGAGGCATCTTTGGTGTGCTCCCTCTCACAAAGCTTTGCCAGATTTTTGTAGGGCTAGTTCAGCAATACCATCTGCAAAATCCTGCACCTTAGCTGGGTCGACCGCATAACCAACCTCAGGAACCTTAGTCCTTGGATAGGTCTTTAAAGGTTACGCAGGGGCTGAAGCGTATGATTTGCTGGCGAGGAGCCTATCAAGAGACTCGTAAATCCCAAGCCCCTATTGAGAAGACTGTGCCTCCACCATCTCTATATTTGCTGGAAACTATTGAACTTACTGTGAATGAGTATGGAAGCTTTGTGACAGGGAAGACACAATTAGGAAGCAAGTTTTGCAATGAAAATGTAGCAGCAGGGAAGACACTTAGCAGAAGTAGAAACAAATGAAACTGAGTTAAGCTTTAACTCATGTCATTGGGGTATTTTAATGATGCATCAAGTCTCATAAATGGCATTAAAAATGGAAAACCATTATAAAATCTTAAGAGATTTGAGTGGGACAGAGTGTCAGACATGTCATAAAAAGCAGCTGCGCTGGGTACTTTTTAGGAATTTTTGGGATTTGAGAGGCTTAATGAATGTGAAAGTTTTGAGACTTTTAAGAGACTTGAGCTGTCGCCATGTGTTTATAAAACACTTATTCAAACAAAAGTGAGAAAAATAAAGCGGGAAAAACAAAGCAACAACAAAAGGAAACTATCTAACTATAATACACAGGAAAGACACTGTCTAATTGAAATGCTTCAAGTAGATCCCGTTAATAGGAATCTCTTCAGGCTCACCCTCCATCGTTTCAAGCTTGAAAGAATTCTGCTGTTTATAGGAACGGATTTTATAGGGGCCAGTCCATAATGACTCAAATTTACTGTGTTGACCCAGCTTGGCAGCTCTCTCATCCCATTTCAAAACAACTGACCCTACTTCAAAATGAGGGTTTGAAGTTTTCTTATCAAAATAGTCCTTGATTATTTTTTGATGTTTCAATATTGATTCATGTGCTGAATCCCTCTTTTCTTGAACTTCCAGGAGCTCAGCAAGTCTGACCTGCATGGGGCCATTTTCCTCAATCTCAATCTGTTTCAATAACTGGAGAGTAGGAATCTCCAAGCTCAGGGGCATTACAACAGGTTTACCATAGACCAATTCATATGGGGACATTTTTGTCACTTGTTTCGGTGTAATTCTATCTACCCACAGTGCTATATTAAACACTTTATGCCACTCTTTGTGATGATCAACCCCTATTCTTTTAATAAGTCTGATCAGATTCTTGTTAGTTGATTCTACTAAACCATTACCCTGAGGATAATAATTGGAGGAGGTTTTTAGGTAGATTCTATACTTTAGTGCAAAGTCAGATATCTTTGCCCCCAAAAATGCCTTAGCATTATCTGAAATTATAGTACGAGGAGGCCCAAAGCGAGTAGTGATACCCTCCAGAAAGTCTAAAATCACTTTTTCTGTTGCTTCTTTTAGTGGGACTACCTCACTCCATCTAGTAAAATAATCTGTGGTGGTTAGGATCCATTTGTGCCCCATACTTGACAATGGATTAATCATTCCAATGAAGTCAAGACCCCATTGAGCAAAACGTTCATCAACGATTATAGGACTAAGGGGCATTGATGCATTCCTTCTCTTCCCTACATAGTACTGACAAGATTGGCATTCTTTAACCAGTTGATAACAGTCTATGAATAAAGTGGGCCAGAAGTAACCTGCCTGACTTATCTTTATAGCTATGGTTCTTGCAGAAAAATGTCCACCTGACACTCCATGGTGCATCTCATGCAGTATTCTTTGGGCTTCATCCTTTTCTATGCATCTTAAAAGTATGCCATCAGTGTTTCTTCTAAAAAGAACTTGGTCAATTAAAACAAAATGAACTCTCTGTTGCCTATAGTACCTCTTCTTATCCTGAGAGAGCTCTTTTGGGAAAATCCCATGTTTCATAAACTGGATCCTATTTGTGACCCAAGAATTCTGATCAACTTCTTGTATCCTCAATACATTTTCTTTCTCTGTTTCTTCAGTTATCATTTTTTCCATATCTTGAACCATATACTGGCACAAACCCTTGCCTCTAACAAGTTTAGTTGGTCTGACCTCCACATCATATTCAAGAATCTTTGTTATCCAGTTTGCTCTTTTCTCAGTGATTTCTCCTTCTATAATATATTCTCTGACACTTGGATGAGCCACTAGTATCAGAATCTTATTACCTGTGACCATGTGTCTAAATTTCTCGAGGGCTTTTACCATAGCATATGCCTATTTCTCTACAAAGTTATACCTGGCTTCATACTCTCTAAGGGTCCTTGAGAAAAAGGCTATTGGAGGCTCTCCCTCTTGTTGATCATCTTTCTGTGTTAGGACAGCAGCAACACTAAATTCTCCTCCATAGACATACATTATAAAAGACTTAGAGAAGTTAGGGTTCCTTAATATTGGGGCTGTTGAAATTGCTTTCTTGACCTCTTCAAAAGCCTGTCTCCCTTCTGTAGTCCATTTGAATACCAGGTCTTTCTTTAGTAGCAGTGTTATTGGTCTTATTAGGCCTGCAAAATCTGATATGAACCTACTGACAAAGTTAATATTTTCCAAGAAGGACTGAACTGCTTTCTTATTGACAGGTTCATTATGGCAGTGACTCTTTCTGGATCTATAGAGACTCCTTCTTTAGAGACTATATGCCCTAATAGTTTACCTTGAGGTACTATAAAAATGCATTTCTTAGGATTTAGAGATATTCCAAACTCTTGGCATTTCTTAAAAACTACTTCTAAATGGTCAAAATGATCTGCAGCATTTTTAGAGAAAATAGTGAGGTCATCTAGGTAAATTAGAATGATTTTATTGATAATCTCTCCAAATGCTACATCCATTGCCCTCTAAAATGTGGCTCCAGCATTTGAAAGACCAAAAGGCATCTTTGCATAGGTGAATGTTCCCCATTTTGTGGTGAAAGCAGTCTTATGCTAGTCCTCATCAGCCAACCAAATCTGATTGTACCCAGAGAAACCATCTAGCAGAGAAAATCTCTCTGATCCAGCCACAGTCTGTAAAATTTGTTCCATAGAGGGCAAGGGGTAGTGATCCTTCAAGGAAGCCCTATTTAGATCCCTGAAATCCACACAGAGCCTTATGTCTCCATTCTTTTTCCTGACTGGTACTAGGTTGGACACCCAAGTTGAGTGTTTGATTGGGAAAATGATCTTTCACTCTAATAGTTTCTGCAACTCATCTACCATCAGAGGTTCAATCCTAGGGTTCACTGGCCTCTACTTCTATCTAACCGGTTTAGATCCTTTAGGTAGCTCTATAGTGTGTTGAATGATACTTCTATCATAACCATGGAGATCTTCATAGGTCTAGGCTATGACCCTATCATATTTCTCACATAAATCAATTAACCTTTTTCTTTCCTATTGAGTGGCAGAATTTCCAACCTTCAGTCTTCTTCCCTCACTAACCTGAATCTTAGAGTAGTCTTCTTTGTTTGCTTGAAATCTCTTCTTTTCTAGGCTAGCATCTTCAGGATCAAACAAGATTTCCAGGGTAATTAGTCCTTTAGGGAGCTTGTTTGACTTCAGTTGAATGATCTAATCACCATATACTTCTTCAATTTTTGGTTGTAACTGATCAACAAATTCCCCTGATTGTTGCAAAAATGAAAGTACTTGAAAATCATTTTCAAAAACTTGCCAATTTTCATCATTGTTTGGGATGGTTGGCCTCACAATAACTTTGACTAACTCATTATTGACCATTAGATCAGTTATTGGATCAAACTGTGAACCAATTTGTGCCATCCTATCTGGCTCTGAATTTTGGGCTCTAGGGACTACCTCTATATTAAAGGCTTCAAAATTTTCTATTAAGTCCCAAATTCTATGCCTATAAGATCTCATCCTTACATTTTTGGCTATTGCCTTCTCTCTTATTTGTTTCACCACTAGTTCTGAATCTCCTTTGACTATTAGATTCTTTACTCCTTTCCTTTTTGCCAATATAAGTCCATGCACTAGAGATTCATACTCAGCATCATTATTGGTATAGGCAAAATGAAAGTGAATGGCTCTTAAAATCTTTTCACCATTAGGGGCAGTAAGACAAATTCCTGCTCCAACTCCATTTTTGCTTCTAGCCCCATCAAAATTTAGGGTCCAGATTCTTGAGTCATTTATGGATTCTTGGGTCTAAGAGAGCTCATTCCTTAAGACATTAGGGATCTCTTGGTCTTCCTCAAATAACATAAGTGCCCAACCCTGTTGAGTCATAGTTCCCAAAGGGATCACTCTGCATCATGGTTAACAACTGGTTATCCTCTGCTGATCATATTCAGTCCAATCCCATATTTCTTCAACAAAAACCCTTTCCTCTTTATTTAACATGGCATGGGCTGCTTCAAACTTTGGGGTTGGTTCATTAGTGATATGGTCCTTTGACAATGGTTCTGATAGTACCTTTATTTTAGTCCCATATTTGTTCCTTATGATGAGATGAGACCAATCAAGTGACATATAACCTCCTATCTTGGCTGTGAAATCTCTAGATAGGCATAAGCCAAAAATAGGAGGAATATCTATGACTACAACATCTTGATTAACAATTATATTGGGACAGGTATACAGCTGTAGTGGAAGTTGTTTAATTTTCCCTATTGTTTGCACAGACTTCCCATCTAACTGCATAACTCCTTTTGCAAGTGGCTCATATTTTATTTTCAAAGCATCTGTTATTTGCTTTGGCATCACTATGGTGCTAGCCCCAGAGTCTATCATTGAATTGTGCAATAGTTTCTTCCCAACTATTAAAGTCAAATAAAAGGGATCTAGCTTGGATTTACTTACCTCTGGTGCATTGTTCAGAAGAGCTGTTGTCTGCAGAGGAATAGTGTCTTTGAACTTTTCTTTATCATTAGGTCCTCCTTTGGCAACAATCTATTTAGGCATAGCTTGGCCCTGTAAAGCTTCTTGCAACAGTGTCTTTTGCTCAGGAATGGCTAACATGTCCCATATTGACACATGTGCTGGAGTCCTCTTCAACTGATCCACCACATTCACAGGTCCTAGTGCTTGTGTTCTGGGTTAATAAGGGTACCTTTCTTTTTCTTGAACTTGTCCAGAAACTACTTGGTTCTGCACTGGCTGAGATATTTCTTGTCTAGTAGCTATATTTTGATGATCTTGAAATGGTGGAACTCCCATAATTTCATTATTTGTGACTCCAGGCTGTTCCATCATCCTTCTCTTAGCTCTAGTATAGTAATCTAATTGCACCAATGGCTTCTTAGAAGCTGAAGCTTCATTTAAGAATACTGACTCTTCATCTTCAATCCATGAAAATAGAGCATGTTCAGGGGCTATTTCTTCTTCTTGCTGTAAAGACATCCCTTGCATCTGAGCCACTAGGACTGAATTTTGCATACTAGGGGATTGGTAGGGCTGAGTGTCAGAAGTATTTGCAAATTGTCCATCCACTCTTCTTTGTTCTGCTATCTTTTGCTGTAGATTACCCCTAGGACAATCTCTAGGCATATGTGCATTATTACAAGGGAAACACCAGGCATTGGTGCCATCTACATAATTATTCTACCCTGGGACAATCTCTCTATTTGGATTGGGAGGAACAGTCTGCAAGGGTGTAGGAACTGCAACCAATTGGTTTGATGGCTGAGGGTTAGTTTGCCTTTGGGGGCCCTAATACTGGTTTGACTATGAAGGAGGTCTATTCCCTTGATAGCCTTGATATTGGGGTCTAGGATAAGGATTCTACTATCTTTTTAGGCTAATTATTTCATTAGAAAATGTCCTTAGGATGTTCTTGACATCATCCATCTCTGAAGACTGGGTAGGGATAGCAGCTTTAGCAGGTTGTTGGGGAAACGTATACATGGACACAGGTGGGGGTATGGGGTTAGGAGCTTCTTAAGGCAATGGTAGGGTAATCTATGGAAACATAGGCATGGGAGGCCTTGGGGGCAATTTCCCAGCATCTATCAAATTATTTTTAGCTCTGACTGCATAGTCATAGGCTTCTGGCAGGGTCTAGCCTCCAAGTGATTGAATCATTACTGCTATATCTAAATTTAGGGCTTTAAGATAAAATACTATAGCAATACCTGGTAATGGTCTTGCTATAGCAGGAATCCTTTCCCAAGTCTTCTGAAATCTGGAATTGAAATCAGTCATTACCTCTTGTGGTGCCCTCTTGATGGTAATCAGTTGTTGTAATAGAGAAGATTTATCACCCTTCTCTTTGAATCTTGCAAAGGAAGCATCTCCAAGCTGATCCTATGTAGATATTGAATTTGGGGTCAAAGATCTGTACCAGTCCACAGCCTTCCCCTTAAAAGAAGCTGCTAAGAGTCTTATAGCCACATTTTGCTATGTGATCACATGTATTGCACAGACATCAAACACATCTTGTAGATGCTTTTCAGGTGTTTTGAAATCCTCCCCACTGAATTTGGGCAGAGCCTTCAGGGCATTTGCTGGAATAGGATCCCAAGTGGCTGGTGGTACTAGAAGAATCAGAGCACTGCCAGTATTCCAATTTGCATAATTCCTTGGGGCTATAGGTGCTCCCATGTTTGCACTTGGGGTTGCTGTAAACTGATTGACCCTTCTTCTTGGATTAGCTATCAATGGTGATAAAAGAATACCTAGGTTCACAGCAGATTCGGCTCTTGTCACAGGTCCACAGCTCTGACTCCTCGTGATTCTCTGGTTCATACAGTCTTGAAAGAAACTTCAAGAAATTGTCCCACCGAGCATGCCAAAAACTGTTGATGCTCAAAATTGCACTGTTTCCAACACCAACATGGGAAACTCTGAAATGTGGGAATGCTCTTCAGAGTAACCTCTAGATTTTAAAAAAGCTGGCTCTTCTTTATCTCAAAAGTGTTTAGGAAAAGGGATAGAGTTAAACAGAATCACAAATGTAACTAAAAAGGAAACTAAACTATGGCGATGCGCCTGAATGTGATTTTGTTTCTCAACACTAAGCACAGTGAAACTACTTTAGGATTCAGTCACATTAAAGAGCAAACAATGCATGATCAATGTAACAGATGAAAAACAAATAGGATCAAAGGCTCACAAATTAGAATATTTTCTAATAACATAGAAAATATCAGCAAAGGCACAGAACTCTATCTTTATTAATTTTCCATTCACACAAAAGGCACAGAATCATGCACAGTTATACAAACTCTCTGAATCAAGAAAACAGAACAAAGACAAATGATATTACTGGCCACTACAAAAGATCCTCAAAACTTCTCAAACAATCTGTACTGCAGAAAATTCTCTATATCTCCAATGTTATCTCTGGCTCTGTGATCTGAACCCATATTTATAGCATAGAACTGGCTCAAAGATTGCCCACACGATCAAATCTCAACGGTCTAACTGAACTGGCACTTAACTGAAATTGTCTGACAGAAGATCTGTTTCGAATCAAAGACGGTTAGCCAATCTGCAAGTTCATTGGCTGCAACAGATACATGTAATCCCACTTACTTGAATTAGGGAGGAACGCGTGGCAGCTTCTGATAGTCTTTGCGACTATAAACCCTTGGAATAGCTGGCATTCATACACGCTTCTTTCTTGAAACTCCATCTTTCTAGAACAATAAGAAACTAACACATGACATCCTCTGCGTGACTTACTTCATAAACTGCTTCTTACTCAGGAGACACCGAAAATTGACACTTGGCAGCGTCCGTGGCCCCTACAAAAGATACGTGGCGATGTCCGCTTTACTTTGAGTCTTTACTGTGGCTTGTATTAAGAGTGCTTAGGCTTTACCATCTGTCACGGTCCGCTAAACTTTGAAAATTAAGAAACATTAAAAATGGGACCCACCAACAGTTCGTGCCTGAGCAGTTTCAAAAAAGAAAAAGGGGACAAGTGGCACTTTCCGTTGATATGAGAAAATTTGTACGTGGCAGCCTCCGCTGCATTTAGAGAGACTTAAAAACATTCACAGGGTCCCGCGGAAGATGACACATGGCGGCTTCCGCTGCTTTGGGAACTTAATTAGCACTTGAACAAAACCTCCGCAGATGCTGCCACTTGGCGCCTTCCGCTTAACTCTGAGAAACTTTGTAGAAACATTAGGGACTCACAGAATCACGCGGATGGTGACACATGGCACACTCCGCTAAAACCATAGAAATATTAACAGGGCCCACAAACCTCTTTACTTAGCGATGAAACCAAAAAGGAACCTGCGGAAGATGACACTTGGAGCTCTCCACTGAAACTACATGGGACACGCGGCACCTTCCATGTAACTTTAAGAAACTCTAAAGACACTCTCCACATCTACCACTTGGTGCCTTCTGTGCTCACCGAAGCTCTTAAAAGGGACCCGCTACATTATAAGAAACATTCAAAAAGAACGTTTGAAACTTAGAAGAAACTGGAATGGGTGCCGACACTTGGCAGCTTCCGCCTTAATGCAAAAAGATACGTGGCACTCTCTGCGGCCACTTTAAGAAACTCTGGAATGTGTCCCGGCTGCTGACATGTGGTGAGTTCCGCTGCACTGAAAGAAAATTAAAAATGGGGCCCGCCACACTCACTTTGTAAAAAAGGGGCTTTTGAAACTTATAAGAAACTGAAACTCAGATGGTGACACTTGGCATGCTCCGCAGGTATTAAAAGGGACACATGGCTCCATCTACGTTACTTTAAGCAACTCTATAATGTGTCCCGGGTGCTGACACTTGGCGGCTTCCGCTGAACTCTGGGACTTTGGTAAAATTTACAAAAATGAAAAACCCTGTGCGCCCACGCTCTGTGTCAAAACCCTCACTACAAAACTGAAACACACAGAAACCAAACTGGAGCTCACACCACTGAAACTCAAAAATCAAAATGTAGAGTATTTTACTCTACACATATCAAATTTCTTCAACATATCTTTGGCATACTTTGTTTGACAAATGAAAATTTCATTCTCACTTTGATAAACCTCCATTCCTAGAAAATATTTCATGAGACCTAAATCTTTCATCTCAAATTCATTCATCATAGAAACTTTGAATTCATCTTTCATCTTAGAACTGCTACCCATATACAACAAATCATCAACATACAAACTTACAATAAGAATATCATCACCTTCTTGTTTGTAGTAAAGGGTAGGTTCACTCTTACTTCTCTTGAAGCCATTATCCTGAAAGTATCCATCAATCCTGGCATACCATGCTCTTGGTGCTTGCTTGAGGCCATACAAAGCCTTCTTCAACTTGTAGACATGATTCTCATTTCCTTCCACTTCATAACCTTGTGGTTGTTCCACATATAATTCCTCTTCTAAGTACCCATTCAAGAAGGTACTTTTCACTTCCATATGATGTATACTCCATTTCTTTTGAGCTGCTAATGAAATCACCATTCTGATGGTCTCTTGTCGTGCAACTGGTGCAAATGTCTCTTCATAATCAAGCCCATACCTCTTTGTGAAGCCTTTGGCAACTAATCTTGCCTTATGCCTTTCAACACTCCCATCACTATTAAACTTGGTCTTGTAGACCCATTTGGTGCCAATCTTCTTCTTGTCATGTGGAAGCTTTGTAAGCTCCCAAGTATCATTCTTGTGAATAGAATCTATCTCTTCTTGCATTTCTTGCATCCAAACCTTATTAGTACATGCTTCTTCAAAACATGATGGTTCAAACTCAGCCTTGGTAAATAAAGCAGAATTAACTGTCTCACCTATTGGATTTTCTTCATGTGCTTGATTTGCACTACTTTGATAAATATCACTCAATCTTCTTCCTTTCCTTGTAGAACTTGGACTTGAAGTTTGACTTGAACTTGGAATCGATGAGGGGCTACTTGGTGGACTTGTAGCTCTTGAAACTGAAATGTTAGTGGGCTGCTCATGATCAATATCATCAATAATAACATCATTTAAAACAGATTTTGACTTCTCCATATGGCCTTTTTGATGACCATAAACTCCCCCTTATCAAAAATCACATCTCTTGACACAATAAGCCTATTAGTGAGAGGATTATATAACCTATAAGCTTTACTTTCCTCACTATATCCCACAAAAATACATGACTCACTTTTGGGATCTAACTTTTGTCTCTTTTGATCAGGAACATGAACATAGGATAAACAACCAAAAACTTTGAAATGATTAACATTTGGTTTTTTCTCATACCAGGCTTCATATGGAGTCATCTTCTCAAGTGCACTAGTGGGACTTTGATTGAGAATATATACTGCTGTAGCTACTGTATCTCCCCAAAAAGAATTGCCTAATCCTTTTGTTTGTAGCATACTCCGTGTCATCTCCACCACTGTATGATTCTTCCTTTAAGCTACACCATTTTTTTTAGATGTGTAGGCAGTGGTGAGTTGCCTTTTGATGCCATGCATATCACAATAATATTGAAAGGCTCTTGAAAAAAGTTCTCCTCCATGATCTGTCCTCAAGCACTTGATACTACACCCCTTTTCCTTTTCCACAAGGGCTCTAAACCTCTTGAATGTCTCAAGGCCTTCATCCTTAGTCTTAAAAAAATAAACCCAACACATTCGTGAGTAATCATCAATAAAAGTAATGAAATATGATGACTTACCCAAACTCTTTGTTTGCATAGGACCACAAATATCTGAATGAATAAGCTGAAGTGGGTAATGGGCCCTCCATGTATTGCCCTTTGAAAACTTTTCCCTTGCATGCTTGCCTTTAGCACATCCTTCACAAATCTCCTTGTGCTCTTCAACCTTGGGTAGACCAGAAACTAATGCTTGTGATGTTAGAATCTTCAAACTATGAAAATTTAAATGCCCATACCTGAGATGCCACAACCAACTTGTATTCTCACATGCCATATTTGCAAGGCTACTGTTATGTTCACCAAACTTCAATGGGAACATCCTATTCTTTGTCATAGGCACAACTGTAACCACTCTATTGCCCTGATTCTTATTATAAATTATACATTGCTGATTTTCAAACACAACTTTATAATTCTTCTCACACAATTGTCCAACACTCAACAAATTATACTTTAACTATGAAGTGTAATAAATGTCTTTCAAACTCTTCATACCTTCTTTTGTATGGACTTCCATAGCTCCTTTTGATTCAACCTTCAATGATTTATCATCACCAAGCTGGATCTTGGATTTGAAACTTTCATCCATTGCTGAAAACAACTTCTCATTCCCTGACATATGGTTAGAACATCCAGAATCTAAATACCAAACATCTTTGTTATTATTTTCAGCTTTGGTATAGGATAAAAATAAATGATCTGGAGGATTCTCATTACCTTCTTGAGCATAATTAACACTTTTAGCTTCTTTTAATCTGTAATCCCTTTCAAAGTGGCCATACCTATTACAATGGTAACATTGGACATTCCTCTTATCAAATCTGCCTCTACCTCTTCCTCTGGAACCATCACTGCCTCTTGACTGATTCTGATTTTGACCTCTACCTTGGCCTTGATTGTTGTTGTTGTTACTACCAACATCTCCATTCTTTGTGATTTGCAATTTGGATGAAAAAGCTTTCACATCACCTTCAAATGAATCTCTTAATCTCTCTTCAT
The DNA here is from genome assembly GCA_027924645.1 of Cunninghamia lanceolata. NCBI lineage: Eukaryota > Viridiplantae > Streptophyta > Pinopsida > Cupressales > Cupressaceae > Cunninghamia > Cunninghamia lanceolata. The sequence continues at coordinate 27,891,963 of BSBN01000809.1, read as the reverse complement.
GAGACATAAGAGAGACGACTAGTTGATCAAATTGAAGGGTTGTCAAATCTTTGCTTTCTTCTATGATTATGGCAACATGATTCCATCTTGGTGTGAGAATTCTCAACACTTTTTTGATCAAAGACTCATTGTTCACAATTTCTCCAAATGTAGCCATCTTATTGACCACATCTTTAACTTTGACACAATATTCACTCACACTTTTAGCTTCTTGCATCTTCAAATTCTTGAAGTCTCTTTTCAACATCTGTAGCTTGACAACCTTGACTTGGTCACTACCCTGGTAAGCTTCTTGTAGAGTCTTCCAGGCATCTTTAGCTGACGTTGCACCTGAAATTCTTGGAAATAAGCTCTTATCAAGAGCTATTTGAATGTGAAACAAGGCTTGAGCATTCTTCTTCTTAGCCTCCTTCTTGGCTGTTTTTTCATTGGCTATGAGAGCATTCCAATCAGCTGGCTCTGTATAACCTGATTCAACAATCTCCCACAATTCTTTTCCTATCAAAAATGTCATTATTTTGATGCACAAATACTCATACTCATTTCCATCAAATTCTGGAATGGGCAAGGAGTTAGAATTTGACATGATAAAATTTTGGCGAAATTCCAACTACTAAATCTTTAACCCAAAAGATAAAAACTAGCTCTAATACCAAATTTAGAATCTAAAAGAAACAACAGAGATAAAAAAAACAACCATAGTAATTTCAGAGAGCAGAGATTTTGTATATTTGCAGACAATATAATTATTTCTTTATATCATTGGAATTGACTGTTGTGTAAATAACAGCTTTTATGTCACAACCCACATTTGAATTTCGAATTCAAATTGAAATACTATTGTAATAATGTCACAATTCAATTTTTAATTTGAAAAAAAAAAAAAACATAAAATATAAATCCATTTAAAAATACAAATAATATGGACACCATTAAAAAAATTGAGGATAAGATTATTTTAAATTGAGGATAAGATTATCATTATAATAACAAGAGTGGATGAAGCATTATCATTAAACAAAGAAGGTGGATGAAGCATTAGCATTAAACAAAGAAGGTGGAGGATGCATTACCATTAAACAAAGAAAATCGAGGAGGCATTATCATTAAACAACAAGAGTGGAGTTTTCTATAAATATGATGGAGACATCAAGGAAGGGGACACTTGGTTTTTGGGCTGGAGGGCTGGAGCATTTTGTGAGAGCAATCCTCCCTTAAATTTTGTTTTTTTTAGTTAGATAGAAAATTTTCTTCTTATGTCCATTCTCTCGTATAAATGATTTAATGTGCATTGCTTGAAAATTTTACTATTCCAGTCTGCGCATATTCTGCAATTATACTTCTTTTAGTTTGGCAAATAGTCCATGTGCATTGTGTATTAACATCTGATGAAATTTGTCTTTCCTCTATGTTTTGATGTAGGTCTATGCCCTGTTCTAAGGCTCCCACGCAGACACAAACAGGGAAGGCATTACGTAGATTGTGAAATTTAACTTTACATCTACAAATTTCATTGACTTGAAAGTTTTTAACTTCTTTTTTTTACCGTATCCATTTTGTGTATATCCTGCATTCCATGTGCTCTGTCTATACTTCCACGATTTTCATACCTATCACGAGAGTAGTTCCAATCATAATAATTGACAAAAGAATCCCCTTGCCATTATGCATGATGAACAGTCATACCCTGTTTTCTAAATAGAATGCTATCAAAGGCTGAGAAAATTCCATTTTGTTCAAGGTGTGTTCTAACTAGAGTACTGCAGTTGCCTTCTTATATGTCTGTTGATGAGTGCGATTTCACAAATATTAACATTGCTGCACTTTAAAAAACCTATACAGCCTGTTGTTTATCAGTGTAATTTTAATCATCTTTATGCAAGGGAGCAAGTTTGAATCAGTGAGTGCATTAGAAAGAATAATCTTGCATATAATGAGAAGGAAGTTTAATATTTATAGCTGACTATTCTAGAGTAGTGATTAAAGCCCTAGATTGTAGTTTTAATTATTATGATGTGGAAGCCTACTCCTTTGGATTACTCGAGGATAACATATCCACTGTGATGTCAAACAGTTCACCTGCTTTGTCTATCTTTCCACATTCTACATACGTGTCTACTAGTGCATTTCTAAAAAAATTGTATCTGGTGAAATTCCTATTTCAATCATGTTTTGATGAATGTCCATACTCTGTCTCAAAGCTCCCATTTTGGCATATTATCTGACAAAAACCCCCCCTCTATTCTACCTTGACGGACGACCATGCCCTATTCAAAAGTTCCCATTTTGACATCCATTTGAGGCATTCTATCAAATGGAAGGATGCTGGCAAAAGTTGCGGAGTTTGGTTTTATACCTACCAATTTCATTTCTTTAAAAAAATTTCTAAATCCCATTTCAATGAATTCATTTAGTGTGATCATACAATCATTGTATTTCATGAATCGACGTCTCGGTTGGGTTGCTATGCATCCACTCCGTCCATGGGTAATAGTCGTCCATACCCTGTTCTGAGTGTCATTTTGGGCACAGTACAATACCTAAGGTTTTTTGGTTTTTACGCACTGCCCGACTTTCCCACAAATTCATTTTTGTGCACAACCTGCAATCACTGCATTCCATGAGGTGACACTATAATACTTGGAGATTAAAGAAAAGTAATCCACTCTGAATGTAGAAAATAGCATTGAATAGAAATAGTAAGAGTTTGAATCCGTGAATGGTGGATTTGCACATGCTTTGCGTAGAGCTTCAAATGCAAAAAGAAAATGTCTTGGACTAGAAAGGTTTATGTTATGTTTGTAATGGTATTAGTTGTGCTTGGCGTGAAAGATGCATAGGCAGTCAGAACCAAAGCTCTACTTCGTAGAACATTAATTGCTTCAAACTCCACCAATTCGAATGTGGTGGACATTACAATGTTAGGTACCAAGGGTGATGGAGTCATTGATGATACCAAGGCATTTATGGCAGCCTGGCAAGTAGCCTGCAACAAGGACTCAGTTACACTACACATTCTGGTTGACTACCGCTTTCTTGTTGGGCCTCTTCTCTTCTCAGGACCCTACAAATCAAACATCATATTTCAGGTATGCTATGTGAGGTGACACTGAAGTTTTGTGTGGCAATTTTCCAAACACTATAATACTTGTATATAAAAGCCTATCGTGTAATTAACACCCATAAATTTTACAATTTAGAATTTTAAAAAAAATCTTAATAATAATAACAATAATAATAATAATAATAATAATAAATAATAACAATAAATTTGATAGATATAATTATGGATGCATTTTAGAGTTGGAGTGTATATTTTAGTTGGTTGAAGAAGAATATTATGAATTAGATATAAATGTAATAAAAAGTGCAAGCGATAACATAATGGATGGTCATACAAATAAAATATATGCAAGAGCACAACAGAGAGTCATGATACAGGACAAATCCATAACGAGTACATCTATTGACATGAGACTATATTTGTATAGGCTAGACAAATAAGGATTTATATGATGGAATTGTTACATAATTAAGGAGTGGTTACCTTGACGATAGTGGTGGATTATTATTCAAACTAAGCTACTTGGTACGCTTTAATAATCAAATGGGTTTTCTTACTATGATTAAGATTAGGTATCCTGTGTAAACCTTGGTAGGGTCAAGATATTGTATCTCAATTGATACTACTTATATATGCATTATCACACACATAGGGTATGGCAGATAGATATGTATATCTTTTCTAATATGAGTTTCATCAAAAGTGATTGAATTAAGTATATAGTGAATTAAATTTCATATCATATCTGAGATTATGTGAATTTCTAACAAGGGTATTGTTGGCTTTCGAATGACTGAATACAAATGCTTGGAATTGTGATAAATTAAAAAGGGTTTATAAATTGTATATGTTAATTTAGTAGTGGAAATAGTTATCAAAGCTTATTTTTATTTGACCTAGATCAAATTGTATAAGATTTTTCTATTTATGAGTTGATATAAGTATCTTTCTACTCATAAGTTTATGAAAATAGATTAAGTTTATTTTCTAGTTCTATTCATGATGATAGAGCATCTTTTATCTACATTATGATTAAAATAGTATTTTCCTTTATCAACTATTATTATGCAAGATTTTCTATTGTCATTAGATAGGTAAACCTTGTAAAGAAACGTCCAAAAACTCAAACAAATTGCAGTGTTCGGTATTTACGGTACCTCTGGGGCATGTTTACGGGTGATGCCGTCACGTTGAACCAAGTACCTCACGCCTAACATAGCTGCAACAACGACATCTGAGCACCGTCCCTCTAAATCATCGGGGAGCAATAAGGAACATGTTGAAGTTAAATCCACAGGAAGGGAAAATCTTCTTGGATATCTCAATAAGAAAACACTAATAATTACCATGATGCTCATTTGGAAAACACTCCAAGCATACTATCATAAAACGAGGCTTATTGACACGTGAGTATAGATCGGGGAGGACATGTGAAATGTCAGATAGGGCAACTAGATCAATCCAGAAATGCTATCTATCATATACTTTCACCTTGCCCTTGCAAATCGTGGTGAAAGTACTAGGTGCTCAGGAATGGACTTAGTCACGATAATTATCTAATTTGACTTGGGGAAGAAAATTAGATTTCATGGGTAGATACCTTATAGGGATTCCTCCACACTGGGACTAACTAAAAAATACCCCTTTAGGTGTTTGTGGTAGTGGATTAACTCCTGTCCCTATTTCACCGAGTGGGTGGCAGCTGACGAAGAACTATCTGGGGCAGGGAATAACCCTAGAAAGGGCTAGGTACGCACTCACAGTTACACCAAACATAGTGCAAAATAGAACTACATGTTTGTATTCCCCGCGTTAGTCACATCCGAAGGAGGGGACCTTGATCCTGTGGATACAGGGTATGTAGGTAGTCTGGATGGCGAAGGATGCCCCCAGTACTCAAGTCCCCTGGATGTAGGGTGTCCTACAATTAGCATCGTGATCTTAATTCTCTGAGCAGTGATTACTGAGTTGTGTTAACAGGAGATTGTTAAGTTAATTTTGTGTAGATGATAAGGATACAGTTACTAGAGGAGAAGCAAGCTATCGAAAAAGAATGCAGGATGTAATGCATGACTTAAGGTATGAACTGATCTGTCGTGCTACATAATGTACCTTCTCTCGTAATGTACTCTCTTTACTAGATTTAAAATTGGTGATCTTTTAAGAACCTGATGATTCTAGGAAACTAAATTTCAAGATTCATCGCAATGCTATAGCATACATTAAGCACTTTTGGAAGAATTTCACATTTCCTACATTTGCCAAATCAAAATTTTTATTCATTGGTATTTTTGAAAGTAGAGTTTAATAATAATTGATTTAGGATGAGTCAGGTCCTTACATGTGGTATCAGAGCTTTTGGTTCAGACACTAGGCTTGAAGGTCCGCTAACCTAAAGCATGGTCAGAATTAAGACATAAGACTAATAGTATTTCCCCTCTTGTGATCTAATTCCGTGGCTAATTCCTCTTGTGGCACATCGTAATCTTTTTAGAATGGCATGCCCTGGGTTGTATGGGGTCATATGACTATTCATTTGGATTTTCGATATAGAAGTATGATAAGGTTGTTTCAAGTTTTGTGGCGAATGCTTAACATGACATAGCGATTATCATTGTTCTCTATGTGGTTTGAGTCCACTGTATGATTTAGCTACTTGAGTGATAGAAGTCCACCCAGTTTCTATACTCCCCTTAGGTGGTCTTGTTGTAAGGCTACACGGTGCTTGTAATGTGCAAGTTTTATGAGATTGTTGCATTATTTATTCTTGTGTTAAAGATTTTACTTAAGTGTTAAGCCATAGTATTTTATTTCTTTATTTAAATTTTGAGATGGTCCTTTTACCTCAAGGACTTGTTCTTTGTTGAACTTGGGATGTTGCAATAATTTCTATCTTTGATCTCCACTTTTTCTTGGCTTGTTTTATTTGAATTGAGGATTTAACTTATTGACTTGTTTCACTTAATCCTTCTTGATTTGAGGCATTTTTAATTTTACAACTGTTGGCATGTGTGGAGTAATGTGACTTCTGTAAAACTGCCATATATAGGTAGGGCCCTGGCAGGTTGTATGGGGGAGTAGGTGACCTGGGGAAATTCTATTGTGAGGATGGGGTTGCAGATGGGACTTGTATGGGACAGTCATAATCCATCCATCCCCCTAGATCTATGTGTCTGTTTCTTACATATCTCCCTCTTGGAGGATAACACCTTAAAACAAACACAAGGTATTAGGAAACGTGTGGAGGGGTTCTTGAGAGGGCCCTGAAAACCATCTTTATTTCTCAGTTACTTGGCACTAAGAAGACCATGATGAAAACCCCTTGTGGGTGTCATGTGTAATCCCTTCTCCATTCATTTTGTATCCCTACACTTGGGGGCAAACCGTATCCTTCATCCACATCCAAAACAGCCTTGCACATCTTATCCACTATCTTATCCTTATCCTATCATATTCTTATATCCCCCACCTTAGATCTTGATAACGGCAAGGGGCAAAATATCAACAACATGCTTTGAAGACCTCTTGGCATACTTCCTTTCCAAGTATATCCTCCATTTATCTATTGCAACCACTTGAGTAGGGACAGTTGATGTCAAAAGTGTCCCTTTTGAATCCTTCCTCCAATTGCTCATTTTCCATTTCCTACTCTAATAGCTCCTCCGCAATATCTTGATTTTCATAAACTTTAGTATCCATAACCCACAGACTATCCCCAGGGAAAACATTCAAGTCAGCTAAAGTGGCCAATTCATTGACCCGTTCCATTGTGCCTTTATGAAGCTTCTGATTTTCCTTCACCACACCAAGGGACTCCCACACCATCATCTTCAATTGAAACATAATTGTGCATCCAGAAACTCTCAAGTTAATTGAGCTACCATTTGTCGATTATCTTCCAAGACCTCTTTGATGTACGCCGTTCAACATCAGATAAAGACCCAGAGGAAGCTACAATAGACCTAGGAGGTTCTTTACAATGAAAAAGATGTATACGAATCTCCCCATTTCTATATTCCAATTTATGCATAAATTCATAGCTTTCTCTGTCCTCTATGCACTCTTTACAGATCTCTGGTTGTGTTCTTAGAGTATGGATTTTACTCATCTTACACTCCTGATCATCAACATTTAAGTCCTCTGTTATTGGCACTTCCTTATAGCTTCCATAAATCCTTGAGACTATATGATGAGTACTAGAGACAGCTATTGACTTTTGAGAAACTGATGACATTCATGGAAGCTACTATCAATTTTGGGATGCTATCACTACTTTTAGATAACAAGCCCTAAGGTGGTACTAATTGATGTGACAGTCGCGAAGAGAGATGGATGGAAAGTTTGGAAGAAGTTTTTGATAAATCAGCATGCATGATTGCTAGAATTGTTACCTTTCACTTGAATGTTGATATGTATAATATGATATCAGAATAATGGAAGTCACTGGTACTCAGAAGAATCCCCGCGGTGGATTACTTGTACCTGGCTTTGCCGAAACTGAGGTGTGTACAAGTTGATATTGTGTATCCCTGGTTGATATCCTCAGCATAGTTCTTGGGCAGATACTGTGGTCTCCAGGAAGTGACTCATGGATTCGGATTGATCCCGAAGGAGCCAAAAGTCTCTAGCTAGAGCATAATGATTCCTATCCTATTTAGCCTAGTTGGCTGTTGTATAGGTCCATTTGACCTGGTTCCGTATGAACCTATTTGTTTTTTCTACCCGAATCATGTAGCGATAAGGTCCGTTTGACCAGTGTAGACCGTTCGGTCATTATTTTGGAGAATTATGCAAAATCAAAGGGTGTAATTCAAAGTTGTTGGAAATAGAGAGAGAAACAGAAGACAGTTTGAAAGAATTGAAAAGGGAGAACAGTAACAGGAGACAAAGAACATGTTAATCAATTGGAGAAGTCACTTGTAGCATGTAGAAAAGAAAATAAAAACTTGAAATCTAAGCCTGAACCTTGTGATATTTCGTGAAGTTGTAGAAGTTTCTTTAGAAGATGAAAGTGAAGATAACAGTGTGACTGAACTGCATTTACCAGTTTGCCCAAAGGACAGAAGAGCCCAGTTGGCTATATTTCAGTATGTCCTGTTTTGGACACTTTAGCCAGGATTGGCTATTTCCTGAGTACTCAGATTGACTAAGAGAATATAATTCTTTGAATCTACAGTGGTGCATCACTACTCTTGGATTCTAGCACATGTTGGAGTAAACTTCAAATGTAACTAAAATTTTTGGATAATGATTTGGATTACCAAGGGAGAATCTATGAACCTAAATTTTCATTTACCACACTTAGAAAGTTGATTTATCGTTGATGATGGAAATTTTAAAGTGAAATTTGGACTCGAGGACAAGTTACAAGGATATGCTCAATCAGGTTTGAAAAGTTAAAGATGTTTCTTAAACTCACAATGTCATGATAATACATGGATACTTTATCATTTTGGAACCTAGTAGAATTTTAATTACGAACTATAACTTCAATGATGTTTAGATGATACAGACAATTATACTTAGATGATACACTATGATAGACTATTTTGTTGTGGGATGGACTATGAAGGTAGGCAAGCATACTGATAGTAAACGATGCTTATTTCTATGGACTTTTATATATATGTTTTGACCTTATTTCTAATATGCATCGGGACAATGCATAAATTTAGGGGAGAAGGATGTCACAACCCACATTTGAATTTTGAATTCAAATTGAAATACTATTGTAATAATGTCACAATTCAATTTTTAATTTGAAAAAAAAAAAACTAAACATAAAATATAAATCTATTTAAAAATACAAATAATATGGACACCATTAAAAAAATTGAGGATAAGATTATTTTAAATTGAGAATAAGATTATCATTAAAATAACAAGAGTGGATAAAGCATTATCATTAAACAAAGAAGGTGGATGAAGCATTAGCATTAAACAAAGAAGGTGGAGGATTCCTTACCATTAAACAAAGAAAATGGAGGAGGCATTATCATTAAACAACAAGAGTGGAGTTTTCTATAAATATGATGGACAAATCAAAGGAAGGGGACACTTGGTTTTTGGGCTGGAGGGCTAGAGAATTTTGTGAGAGCAATCCTCCCCTAAATTTTGTTTTTTTTAGTTAGATAGAAAATTTTCTTCTTATCTCCATTCTCTCGTATAAATGATTTAATGTGCATTGCTTGAAAATTTTACTATTCCAGTCTACGCCTATTCTGCAATTATACTTCTTTTAGTTTGGCAAATAGTCCATGTGCATTGTGTATTAACATCTGATGAAATTTGTCTCTCCTCTATGTTTTGATGTATGTCTATGCCCTGTTCTAAGGCTCCCACGTAGACACAAACAGGGAAGGCATTACATAGATTGTGAAATTTAACTTTACATCTGCAAATTTCAATGCCTTGAAAGTTTTTAACTTCCTTTTTTTTACCGTATCCATTTTGTACATATCCTGCATTCCATGTGCTCTGTCTATACCTCCACGATTTTCATACCTATCTATGAGAGTAGTTCCAATCATAATAATTGACAAAAGAATCCCCTTGTCATTATGCATGATGAACGGTCATACCCTGTTTTCTGATTAGAATGCTATCAAAGGCTGAGAAAATTCCATTTTGTTCAAGGTGTGTTCTAACCAGAGTACTATAGTTGCCTTCTTATATGTCTGCTGATGAGTGCGATTTCACAAATATTAACATCGCTGCACTTTAAAAAACCTATACAGCCTGTTGTTTGTCAGTGTAATTTTAATCATCTTTATGCAAGGGAGCAAGTTTGAATCAGTGAGTGCATTAGAAAGAATAATCTTGCATATAATGAGAAGGAAGTTTAATATTTATTGCTGACTATTCTAGAGCAGTGATTAAAGCCTTGGATTGTAGTTTTAATTATTATGATGTGGAAGCCTACTCCTTTGGATTACTCGCGGATAACGTATCCACTGTTATGTCAAACAGTTCACCTGCTTTGTCTATCTTTCCACATTCTGCATACGTGTCTACCAGTGCATTTCTAAAAAAATTGTATCTGGTGCAATTCCTATTTCAATGATGTTTCGATGAATGTCCATACTCTATCTCAAAGCTCCCATTTTGGCATATTATCTGACAAAAAATCCCCCCTTTGTTCTACCTTTACGGACGACCATGCCCTGTTCGAAAGTTCCCATTTTGACATCCATTTGAGGCATTCTGTCAAATGGGAGGATGCTGGCAAAAGTTGCGGAGTTTGGTTTTATACCTGCCAATTTCATTTCTTTAAAAAAATTTCTAAATCCCATTTCAATGAATTCATTTAGTGTGATCATACAGTCATTGTATTTCATGAATTGACGTCTCGGTTGGACTGCTATGCATCCACTCTGTCCATGGGTAATAGATGTCCATACCCTATTCTAAGTGCCATTTTGGGCACAGTACACTACCTAAGGTTTTTGGTTTTTATGCACTACCCAGCTTTCCCACAAATTCATTTTTGTGCACAACCTGCGATCACTACATTCCATGAGGTGACACTATAATACTTGGAGATTAAAGAAAAGTAATCCACCCTGAATGTAGAAAATAGCATCGAATAGAAACAGTAAGAGTTTGAATCCATGAATGGTGGATTTGCACATGCTTTGTGTAGAGCTTCAAACGCAAAAAGAAAATGTCTTGGACCAGAAAGATTTATGTTATGTTTGTAATGGTATTAGTTGTGCTTGGCACGAAAGATGCATAGGCAGTCAGAACCAAAGCTCTGCTTCACAGAACATTAATTGCTTCAAACTCCACCAATTCGAATGTGGTGGATGTTACAACGTTAGGTGCCAAGGGCGATGGAGTCACTGATGATACCAAGGCATTTCTGGCAGCCTGGCAAGCAGCCTGCAACAAGGACTCGGTTACGCTACACATTCTGATTGAATACCGCTTTCTTGTTGGGCCTCTTCTCTTGTCGGGACCCTACAAATTGAACATCATATTTCAGGTATGCTACGTGAGGTGACACTGAAGTTTTGTGTGGCAATTTTCCAAACACTATAATACTTGTATATAAAAGCCTATCGTGTAATTGACACCCATAAATTTTACAATTTAGAATTTTAAAAAAAATATTAATAATAATAACAATAATAATAATAATAACAATAATAATAAATAATAACAATAAATTTGATAGATATAATTATGGATGCAGTTTAGAGTTGGAGTATATATTTTAGTTGGTTGAAGAAGAATATTATGAATTAGATATAAATGTAATAAAAAGTGCAAGCGATAACATAATGGATGGTCATACAAATAAAATATATGCAAGAGCACAATAGAGAGTCATGATACAAGACAAATCCATAACGAGTACATCTATTGACATGAGACTATATTTGTATAGGCTAGAGAAATAAGGATTTATATGATGGAATTGTTACATAATTGAGGAGTGGTTACCTTGACGATAGTGGTGGATTATTATTCAAACTAAGCTACTTGGTACGCTTTAATAATCAAATGGCTTTTCTTACTATGATTAAGATTAGGTATCATGTGTAAACCTTGGCAAGGTCAAGATATTGTATCTCAATTGATACTACTTATATATGCATTATCACGCACATAGGGTATGGCAGATAGATATGTATATCTTTTCTAATATGAGTTTCATCAAAAGTGATTGAATTAAGTATATGGTGAATTAAATTTCATATCATATCTTAGATTATGTGAATTTCTAACAGGGGTATTGTTGGCTTTCGAATGACTGAATACAAACGCTTGGAATTGTGATAAATTAAAAAGGGTTTATAAATTGTATATGTTAATTTAGTAGTGTAAATAGTTATCAAAGCTTATTTTTATTTGACCTAGATCAAATTTTACAAGATCTTTCTATTTATGAGTTGATATAAGTATCTTTCTACTCATAAGTTTATGAAAATAGATTAAGTTTATTTTCTAGTTCTATTCATGATGATAGAGCATCTTTTATCTGCATTATGATTAAAATAGTATTTTCCTTTATCAACTGTTATTATGCAAGATTTTCCTTTGTCATTAGATAGGTAAACCTTGTAAAGAAACGTCCAAAAACTCAAACAAATCGTAGTGTTCAGTATTTACGGTACCTCTGGGGCACATTTATAGGTAATGCCGTCGCGTTGAACCAAGTACCTCACGCCTAACATAGTTGCAACAACGACTTCTAGGCACCATCCCTCTAAATCGTCAGGGAGTAATAAGGAACATGTTGAAGTTAAATCCGCAGGAAGGGAAAATCTCCTCGGATATCTCAATAAGAAAACACTAATAATTACCATGATGCTCATTTGGAAAACACTCCAAGCATACTATCATAAAACGAGGCTTATTGACACGTGAGTATAGATCGGGGAGGACATGTGAAATGTCAGATAGGGCAACTAGGTCAATCCAGAAACGCTATCTATCATATGCTTTCACCTTGCCCTAGCAAATCGTGGTTAAAGTACTAGGGGATCAGGAATGGACTTAGTCACGATAATTATCTAATTTGACTTGGGGAAGCAAATTAGATTTCATGGGTAGATACCTTATAGGGATTCCTCCACACTAGGACTAACTGACAAACACCCCTTTAGGTGTTTGTGGTAGTGGATTAACTCCCATCCCTATTTCACCAAGTGGGTGGTAGCCGACCAAGAACTATCTGGGGCAGGGAATAACCCTAGAAAGGGCTGGGTACCCGTTGACAGTTACACCAAACATAGTGCAAAATAGAACTGCATGTTTGCATTCCCCGCGTTAGTCACATCTGAAGGAGGGGACCTTGATCCTGTGGATACAGGGTATGTAGGTAGTCTGGATGGCGAAGGATGCCCCCAGTACTCAGGTCCCTTGGATGTAGGTTGTCCTACAATTAGCATTGTGATCTTAATTCTCTGAGTAGTGATTACTGAGTTGTGTTAATAGGAGATTGTTAAGTTAATTTCGTGCAGATGATAAGGATACAGTTACTAGAGGAGAAGCAAGCTATCGAAAAAGAATGCAGGATGTAATGCATGACTTAACGTATGAACTGATCCGTTGTGCTACATAATGTACCTTCTCTCATACTGTACTCTCTCTTTACTAGATTTAAAATTGGTGATCTTTTAAGAACCTGATGATTCTAGGAAACTAAATTTCAAGATTCATCGCAATGCTATAGCATACATTAAGCACTTCTGGAAGAATTTCACATTTCCTACATCTGCCAAATCAAAATTTTTATTTATTGGTATTTTTGAAAGCATAGTTTAATGTTAATTGATTTAGGATGAGTTGGGTCCTTACATTTTACAAAGACTATATAAAAAGAGGACGCAACCTCTAAACCATTCACTAGAACTAAAAGTAGATTGGTAAAAAACTATAAACTAAGCATGCAGATTACATGCTTTATTCCTGCGCTAGATATGGCAGTGAAAAACAAGTTTATTAACTTCTATTAAAGGTCAAAACTAACCATCTAAATTGCTTGACTAAAACTGTTCTATATTAAGGTTTTACATGGGTCAAAAAAACAACATGCAACATGCAATCTAAAGATTCTAAATAACTAAATCTATGCAAGACATTCATCGGTGGTAGAACTGAATGTTCAACTAAACTCCAGCATCAGTTTTCAACAAAAATCAAAGGAATTAAAGCCGTTACAAACTTTGACATTGTTAATTTTTATGTAGCTTGGACAGGTGTTCTAGTCTCAGGTGGTGATTATGAGGCTAGAAACACAGCTGGAATAATTATCTCCATACCTAGAAAATTGATTTCTCGAGAGACTTCTAGATATTAGGGTTTGTTAGAGTCTAATTAATCCTAGCCATTTATTTAGATTAAATCATGGCCATTGGTTTTCAATGAGAGGATTATAAAAGAGGATCAATGGGCATTTCGAGAACACAAATCTGAGAAACATTTACAGCGATAGCAAATAAATAAATTTGTAGCAATAGCAAATTGATTTGTGGTGAGAGCAAAGGGCGCAGTGATAGCGTTGGAGAGTAGTAGTGGAATTGCCGGAGAAGGAAAATATTGCCAAAGCAATTTCAGCAGGGACAATTGAGGGAAGGGAATTTACAGGAAAGAAAATTTCCAGAGCTCTACCAGTAAGAGGCAAGCAATTTTGTATCTCTTGATTTTCTGCAGTCGAATAAAATTCTTATCTGCTGACTGGTTTTCCCTTCAGGGTTTTTCCAGGGACAATTTGTCCAAAATATTGTGTTCATTTTATTTTTCTGTCTCCGTGATTTTCTGTGAAGTTGCAGCTGTGTTATTATTTAATATTTGCTGTAAATTAATTAATTTTTTGGCAGCCAAATAATCTACATAAGATAGGAAATTAATAATCAGTAGTTGCAATAGATTTTTTACATGGTATCAGAGCAGATCTGAGGGCAGAACAGGCACAGGGAGAAAGGAAAAATAATAAATAAATAAATCTAGGGTTTATAAAACCTAGTTTGACCTCTTCAAAGTTATTATTATTATTTTCTTTTGAGTTGGCCTCAGCAGGTTTAAGAGATTAGGACAGATTGGATGGAGCCTCAAATTTTGGTGTCTAGAAAGCTAGAATTTCTTTATTGCTGGAAGAGAATGGTATCAAGGATTATGTGACCACTGTTGTACCTGTACCTATAGATGCAACACAGCTCTTAGCATATAAGAAGGAAGATGCCAAAGTGAGGAGGCTGATTCTTGACGGTGTTAAGGATCATATTGTTCCGCATATTGCAGAGTTAGATACAACAAAGAAGATGTGGGACGCCATTATGAATCTGTACCAGAATGCTACTACTAACCAAAAGCTGATTCTCGGGGAAAATTTGAAAAATACCTGAATGAATAAGGGAGAAGATGTCACAAGTTACATCACCAGACTTAGACTTGTCAAGGATGAGTTGGCAGCTGTTGGAGACAAACCAAATGATGATGAGCTAGTACGAATAGCCCTGAATGGGTTTACTAAGCAGTGGGATGTCTT
Source organism: Cunninghamia lanceolata (assembly GCA_027924645.1). Taxonomy (NCBI): domain Eukaryota; kingdom Viridiplantae; phylum Streptophyta; class Pinopsida; order Cupressales; family Cupressaceae; genus Cunninghamia; species Cunninghamia lanceolata. The sequence continues at coordinate 27,876,904 of BSBN01000809.1, read as the reverse complement.
TGTTCAAGTTATTAATGGATGAGACACTTTACCAAGTTGGGATTGACTATGGAGTGACTTCACTCAGGAGGAGCTTAGATTAAGTCTTGTCAATGGAACCGACAGTAATAGTCAGAAAAATGAGGTGGAATAGAAAAATGTTGCCCTAGCAGGAAAAGGGAAAGCGAAGAAGGGGTCTGGCAAAGGATCAAATCCAAAAAGTGAGAAGAAGAAGGACTTATCTAAGGTCAAATGCTATGGCTGTCACGAGTTCGGCCACTATGTCAGCGATTGCCCACAAAGGAAGAAAAATGAAAAGAAAGGCAAGAAGCAGACAGCAACTTCAACAAGTGTAGATGAGCTTTCTAGTAGAATGGAGGATGAGTTTGCACTCATAGCTTGCTTGACTAGCTCAACCTCACAGGGTGTTTGGTATATAGACAGTGGAGCGTCATTTCATATGACAGGAGTTAGGGAGTACTTCTCTAGTTACAAGGAGGAGGACATCAGATTCCAGATTCAGATGGGGAACAAGTTCAAGTGCGATCCAGTTGGGAGAGGGACTGTTCTATTTCAGAGGGAGAATGGCAAGCCTATTTCCATTTATGATGTGTTGTATGTGCCAGGCTTGGGCATGAATCTAATTTTCGTATCTATCCTTCAGGATAAAGGCTACAATGTACTCTTTAGAGGGGTGCATGTTTTAATCAAGCATAAGGATTGGAAATCACCCATAGCTATTGGAGTTAGGAGCGGCCGACTTTATAGGTTGTAGTTTGATACTCCTAAGGCACTAGTGAGCAGCAGTAATCCTAGAGATCAAGGAGAGCTATGGCATAGAAGGATGGGCCATATACATCATGGAGCACTTAAATTGCTTCGTGAGACAGTGACAGGTGTTCCAGAGGTGAGCACAGAGCATGATGATGTATGTAAGGGATGTGTATTGTGGAAGTTTGTGAAAGCAATTTTCCAAGGAGTGACACCAGATCCAAGGGGGTTCTTGATCTAGTACATTCAGATATATGTGGACCAATGTGAACGAAGTCTCTTAGAGGATATGAGTACTTTGCTACTTTTATTAATGATTTCTCCAGGAAGACCTAGATATACTTCTTGAAGACCAAGGATGAGGTCTTCAGTCACTTCCAGGAGTTCAAAGCTCTTGTGGAGAATTCGACAGGCAGGAAGGTAAAGGTTCTTCGATCAGACAATGGAGGTGAGTACAAAGGGAAAGAGTTCCAGGAGTTCTGTACCAGGGAAGGAATCAACAAAGAGTGGATTGTTCCTTACAACCCACAACAAAATGGGGTTGCTGGGAGGAAGAATCATTCTATATCGGAGGCAGCAAGGGCTATGTTGTATGACCAAGATATGCCACGTTACTTATGGGCAGAGGCATGCAGTATAGCAGTATACATATAGAACAGGGTTCCACATAAGGTATTGGGCAAGATTACACCAGAGGAGGCATTCTCAAGGAAGAAGCCAGATGTCAGTCACTTCAGGACATTTGGGAGTTTGGTGTTTTGTCACATTCTAGGAGCTATACGTTCCAAGTTAGATCAGACTGCAGAAAGAGCGTACTTTGTGGGGTATAGCGAGACCTCAAAGGCATATCAAATATTTATTCCAGGGACTAGGAGGATTATAGTCAGGCATGATGTCAAATTCATGGAGGACAAGGCATATAGGAGGTCCAGAGATTTGCCAGTAGATGATTAGAATGAGCAGCCAACAGAAGCTCCAAGGATTGTTCAACCAGAACAGGGGCAGCAAAGCACGAGTACAGTTACTAGTACAAGCACAGGCTTAGGTGCTAAGAGTTCGTAGAGTATGAAGAAATAGATACAACAAATCCAAGAGATGCATCAAGAAGATATGGAGTTTGATATTTCATCCTCTATAGTTGACAAGAGGAACCGTGAGGTTCAACAAACACATAAGGATACTCAAGAGTTTGTGGGAGCTCCTAGGACGAGTAGTAGACAGCGGAAACAACCAGCCAGGTATCTTGACTATGTGGCATTGGGTAGTCAGTTGGTAGATAGCGAGCCTTCTAGCTATCAGGAGGCTGCACAACAACAGGTGTGGCAAGATGCGATGGTTAAGGAATATACCTCAATAATGCAGAACGATGTGTGGGAGGTTGTGCCTAGACAGATAGATAGGGCAGTGGTTGGATCATGCTAGATCTATAAGATTAAACACGGTGCAAATGGTAGCATCAAGAAATACAAGGCAAGGTTCGTGGCCAAGGGGTTCTCTCAAAAGGAGGGAATAGACTATGAGGAGACATTCGCTCCAGTGGCCAGGTATACTTCTATACGAGCCGTAATCTCACTTGCAGTGCATATGGGATGGCAAATCCATCAAATGGATGTCAAGACGGCATTTCTTAATGGTGAATTGTTAGAAGAGGTATACATAGAACAACTAGAAGGCTTTGTAGCACACAGTAGCGAAACCCACGTGTGCAGATTGAAGAGAGCTTTGTATGGACTCAAGCAGGCTCCCAGGGCGGAATAAACTTTGTGAAGAATGAGGCGGATGCTAACCTCTACTACTTGGTGGTTGCGGGTGAAGTTCTCATTCTTGTTCTATATGTGGATGACTTGTTTTTAATAGGTTCACTAAGGCTCATAGAGGAGTGCAAGAGGGACCTTGCAGTAGAGTTTGAGATGAAGGATTTGGGGCTTATGCACTACTTTCTAGGCATGGAAGTGTGGCAGATAGATGGAGAGATTTTCCTTGGACAAGGGAAATACTGCATTGAAATCTTGAAGAGGTTTGAGATGCAAGATTGCAGAGCCATGTCTACACCTATGATCACGAATTGGAAGAAGGTAGACACATCCAAGGAAAAGGATGTAGACCCCACCTTATACAGGATGTTGATTGGATCTCTCATGTATTTGGTCAACACTAGGCCAGATATATCCTTTGCAGTAAACTCTCTTAGTCAGTTCATGGTTGAGCCGAAGAGAGTGCATTGGACAACGGCAAAGCATGTGTTGCGGTATTTGTGTGGTACAATCGAGTATGGGATCAGATATACTCGAGGTGATGGTATTAAGTTGATAGGCTATACTGATGCAGATTGGGCAGTTAGTACAGTGGACAGGAAAAGCACTTCAGGGTGCTGTTTTAGTTTGGGATCAGGAGTTGTCTCTTGGTACAGCAGGAAGCAAAAGTCCATTGCTCTGAGTTCTGCAGAAGTAGAATACATAGCAGCTAGCATGGCAATGTGTGATGCTATATGGCTTCGGAAGTTGCTAGTAGCCTTGTTTGGTCAGAGGGTTGAGACTATCGTGATACACTGTGATAATCAAAGTTGTATTAGATTATCTGAGAATCCAGTGTTTCATGATAGGTCTAAGCATATAGACATCAGGTATCATTTCATTAGGGATTGTGTACAGTGGAGGATTGTTTAGCTACAGTATATACCTACAAATCAGCAGGTAGCAGACATTTTGACAAAGGCATTGGGGAAGGAAAAATTCATCTTCTTCAAAGATAAGTTGGGTGTTATGCAGAACACCTTCCTCGCTAAGAGGGAGTGTTAATTTTTATGTAGCTTGGACAGGTGTTCTAGTCTTGGGTAGTGATTACGAGGCTAGAAACACAACTGGAATAATTATCTCCATACCTAGAAAATTGATTTCTCGAGAGACTTATAGATATTAGGGTTTGTTAGAGTCTAATTAATCCTATCCATTGATTTAGATTAAATCATGGCCATTGGTTTTTAATGAGAGGATTATAAAAGAGGATCAATGGGCATTTGGAGAACACAGATCTGAGAAATATTTACAGCGATAGCAAATAAATAAATTTGCAGCAATAGCAAATTGATTTGTAGTGAGAGCAAAGGGCGTAGTGATAGCATTGGAGAGCAGCAGTGGAATTGCCGGAGAAGGAAAATATTGATGGAGCAATTTCAGCAGGAACAATTGAGGGAAGGGAATTTACAGGAAAGAAAATTTATAGAACTCTGCCAGTAAGAGGCAAGCAATTTTGTATCTCTTGATTTTCTGCAGTCGAATAAAATTCTTATCTGCTGACTGGTTTTCCATTCGGGGTTTTTCCAGGGACAATTTGTCCAAAATATTGTGTTCATTTTATTTTTCTGTCTCCGTGATTTTTCGTGAAGTTGCAGCTATGTTATTATTTAATATTTGCTATAAATTAACTAATTTTTCGGCAGCCAAATGATCTACATAAGATAGAAAATTAATAATCAGTTGTTGCAATAGATTTTTCACAGACATAAGCAAAATGATGTGAAAACCATTATGAGCAGAACACTACCCATAGGAGGGAAACAAAAACTCACTAGTATTGCAGTACAAGATGTGGAATGTGTGCATTACAAAGCTTCAGAAAGGTGTAGAAGAAGCTCAGACAGAGAATGGTGTAAACGAAACTATCGTCGCTAGTGGTAGGCGTAGCACAGAGAGTTCACTGACAGGCACAGTCGGCAATTCTAGTGCTACTGCTACATCATACAATGCTGCTCATTAACCACTTGTTATAGGTTCTCCATTAATGGTAACCAATCAGAAACTGCATCCTGGAACACCCCCATTTATGCTAACAACCAACAACAACATTTTTCTATACAATATGATGGGTTTAGAACCTTCAGCCATTGATGAGCATGGAATGTCAAAAGCCGTGGCACCTACTCATGGACTAGTAATGGGAGATTCCATGTTCAGCGATGGCTGTAGGTTCCAAACCCATTAGATTGTATAGACAAACATTTTTGTTGGTTATTGACATAAATGGGTGTGTTGTAGAGTACAGTTTATGATTGGATACCATTAATGGAGAACCTATAATAGACTGTTCATGAGCATCATTGGATGATGTAGCAAAAGCAATAATGGTTGATTGTGTCTGGCAGTGAACTATCTGTGCTACTACTAGCGATGATAGTTTCATTTGCATCATTCTCAGTCTGTGTTGCTTCTCCATCATTTGCAATGCGTTCACCGCTTTCCCCATCTTGTACTGTAGTACTAGTGAGCTTTTGTCTCACTCTTATGGTAGTGCGCTGCTCATAATAGTTTCAACATCATGTCTACTTATATCAAACTTTGTAAGGACATTAATTCCTTTGAATTTGATGGTGGCAACGTCATAAGCTTCAGCTGCCTCTTCCTCTGTGTCTGTGAATTCAATGAGAATCATTAGCCATTCAATCTCATTTGATTATTGGATGCATTTCTAACGATGTATAGATCAATGCACTTCATTTATTGGAAACATTATACTACAAACTGAGAGTGGTGCACTCACTGAATGTTCTGAGATACAAATCCTTCTTCCCTGAAACTCTCCCAATCCTAGCTTGCCACCTTCCATATTTATTGTTCCTGTCAAGTTTTAAGATTTTAAAACAGCACTCTCCAAGTGTAAACAAGTATATAAGCAGAAAAAATACCACTTACAGCATATAGTATTGAATATGAATATTACACAGCATAAGTAAATAGCCAACAAAAAATTAAACACCACACCAGAAGTGTAACATAGGCAGAAAATTTACAGTTTTTGTATTGACTATAGGACTATCTGTGTATTACTTTTGACTTTACTGATTAGACAATAGTTGCAAGACATCTCTTTATAGAGATTACATGGGTTCTAAAGACAACAGAGGAGGATCTACAAAATTCAGTGATACACAACAGCAGTTTGGCATTAAAAAATATGATTGTTTTTTTTTTCTCTTCTTTACCATGCATGAGCGCAGCAATTACAAATAAAAACTCCTAAATATAGAGCTCCAAATTCCTTGCCAAGCATCAATTATTTCAATGCTAGCTATTCTATCCATCAACTTATCTCAGTGAAATAAAAATTAATTTCACCTTTACATACTAAGGTTTAAGATAAGACTATAAGTTTATTTAAATTAAATCAAAACCTTGTGACTCCTCGGTAGACTGATTCGCTAGAAAAGCTAGTACTATCCTCGCAAAATTAAGACAAGTGTCTAATTATAAATTCAATAAATTTTAATTAAGAATTAAACACTGGCATAGGTCAAGATATACCTTGTTTGTGATCTATTATAAATTTTATTTCAAAATTGAATGATAAATAGAACCTCCTACTCCCCCCAAAAATATAAACAATTATGATACTGAAACCATTATCCACCTACACAGCCCCTGCATATATGTGTAACCTCTATGGATGCATATATGGTAGGAAACCCAAATACCTCCTTATAAAAAGAACATATTCTTGCCTCGACCATTTTTTCATGTCTTTGAACTCTCTCTCATAGTATTTAACCTGCATTTGATATGGGAAAACCAAATGTTATACAATAGAAAACTAAGCATTTTATGAGAGAGGAAGTAGAATCTCAGAAAATAAAATGATCACCAAAGGCATTTGTAAAACAAACATTTCTAAGGTAGACACACAACGAGTTCTAGAATAGCTATGAAACTCTATATAAAGTTATACTGGAAAGTTTGTTGCAGCTGATGGACCCCAATACTTGAGAGCTGCTAGATCATAAGCTCTGGCCGCTTTCTCTTCATTATCAAAGCTGCCTACATTACATCAATAAACAGTTCAACTATAAATCTACAACTCCAAAGAAACTATAAATTCCAATCACTTAATACATGTATAACAAACCAATAGAAGTATAGAGGGTTCCAGAAGAGAGTTGTAGAGATGCCTATACTAGGTTGCACATATATAGAGGTATAATTTTCAAAATCATATTAGATTTTTGTGGATGTGTACAATAAGTAGGTAAAAATATAATGTGTAAATGATCTATTTTTAGAAGATTAAGTTATTTTCCTTACAAAATACATTTATAACAATGATATCTTATAACCTATTACTAAAATTTAGTCAAATATTTATGTGAATTTTAATATAGTTGTAACAATAAAAAAAATTTAAAAAATTAATATGTTAATTAAATTTCAAACTACCACTAATAAATATTTTGCTTACCTTAGTAGTTGATTGATTTAAGCCTTCCTTTCTAAAAGAATTTTGTTTTATTTTATTATTATTATTATTATTATTATTATTATTATTATTATTTGTATTGGAGTATTCTATAGGTTTTAATAACCCTTTCACATGCCATTGCTAATTATATATTTAATGTATATTTAATTATTCTTAGTACTTTAGTTATAGCATTTGTTTTATTTTATTTTAAAATCATTTATTTGTATGTGTAACAACCCCCGTGTTAGCATTTTGTTTCTGCTTATGTTTGATGGATTCGGATAACTATGTATTTTTTATTTGATTATTTGTCCTATCATTATTTTGTATTGGCATGGTGATGTGCAATCTCTATACTATTATGCTATTGACATGATTATTATTTATGCTGGATTCCATATTTACACAATTTATGTTGCTTCAGCTATATGATATATGTATATGTACAAGTACCTTAACATGTGCTTGCAATGTTGCAAGTACTGAGTATCGACTTCGCTTGGATTCACAGGCCTGGATGTACTCTTATTATCCTCGATGGTGGTTACTGGAGATAGTCATAGGCATATACCTTAGCCCATTGTACCCTGACATATACCTTATCCCATTGTACCCTGTTAGTGTTGTATTCTTGTGTGTTATCCTATCATTTGGTTACCTAACGGTAATGTCTGGATTACCATTTGGTCTTATGTAACTATATACTTTGGTTGTCGGTGTTGATGTGGTTTCATCGGCATCTTTTCGTGGTTCTTGTATGTCATTTTAAATAATTTTATTCTTCCTTTTGTGAGCTCTTATTGTCGTAATTAAATCTTATTTGGGAGATTGAAGTTAATAAGGAGCCTTTCACCTTTTTACTAGCGGCAACCTATTCATGACAACACAACCATTTGATGTTACACACTTTTCCTAGGGGTGGCCCATTTTGGTGGGACGTGGGGTCTTTATGAAAGTCAGATTTTTTATGATATTTCATTTCAATTTTGTTCCCATACCATATGCGATGGCTTTTTGGGGGGGGGTTGTAAAACAATAAATGCAGCGAAATATAGACATAGGTATTAAGGAGGAGGGGATCACTTAAAAAAAAGGACTGGCTTTTTTTTACAGAAACCACGATTTGGGGAGGACAGAAAATAGGGATGACATTACCAGGCAAACACATCAAATTGCAAGTTTGGAAGTGAGAGAGAGAGAGAGGGGAGTGTGACCAGCATACCCAGGCAAGCATATCACATTGCAAGATTTGAGGTGAAGTGAAGGGGAGAGCGATCAAAGGTATTTGCCTTAGCTCTTTATTTTTCAGCATATCTAAAATAAAATAAAATAAATAAATAAAACCAAAAAAACTAAAATACGAACCCCATTAGTGCCTTTAAAAAAAACTACAATACATTTGCTATTATATCTTTAAGCGAAAAACCAAAACCCCATAACTGCCATTTAAGTAAATATGCCAAATTTATTTTGATGCAAAAGATTTACATTGCCTTTGTCCTTGAATTTGTTCTCTTTATGCAAAATGATGTCCTTATTCATTGATAAATTTGTTTTCAAAGAAAGGTCATATGGTCTTTGATTTATAATTATTGGTAAAAAGACAAAAATAGGGGTCTCTGATTTATAATTGTTGGTAAAAACAAAAACACAGGGGAGGGTTGATTTTGTTATAGTGTTATTTTTCCTTTTATCTAAATTTCTAAATATGTCCTAATTAGGCTATATTCCTAATATAAATTAAGATTAAGTTGGGAAATAGAAAATGAATATAGCAAGATATCTAAGCAAATGAAGTAGTACATAGCAAATGAAGATATCTCAATGCTTAAATATTTTGAATAATAAATGAAATGTAATCAACTATTAAAGAAATTTGTACATATTTGAAAAAGCTAGAGCATATAAATACCATTAAAGATCTACCTAAACTTCAGTTAAAATAAAAATCATTATGTTAAAATCCAAAATACAAAAGAACTCTTAGAAGAGAACTCATAAGCATAGCATCTTTGAACATGTAAATTATGAAATATATAGATCTATCTAATGTAGGTTTGTTAAGTTTTGAAAACCCTCAATAAACCCTAATATACTGATTGAGGTTCCTTCAAAATTTTCCTGTTATGGCCTTCTTTTCTTCACAATCCCTCATGTTATTTCTTTCGCTTGGGTTGAAATTGGGTTTTTGTTTTGTTTTACTTATACTTGTGGGCCTATCTTGTCACGTGATATCTTTTCCAAATTTTAAAAAAGCTGGCAAAAATAATGATACACAAAGACTTCTTGCCTCACTACACTATCAAACCATGATGTGGTATAACAAGAAATTTTAATGTGTGTATTATCTTATATAGATACAGAGACTTGTAGGAAAGAGGAAGTTGTACAACCAACCAATTACCCCAAAAATAATGCTAAAATTTATTCCCATACAGTAGGAATAGAGCTGATGTCCTTGATGGGAGGACTAGCCCACCAATTAATTTACCCACTAGTGGGAACACCCAACATGGCCTACTACTTATAAGCCATAGCATAATTTCCATGGAAAAGAACACTAGGAAAAACACTAAATCACAATTTTTTTTATGTCCAATAGATGGAAGAATCAATAACAACCTTGCATTATCTATGAAAAATGTGCAAAGAATATCCAGAACATGAAGTGACTATATCACAGCAAGAGGTGACACTGTCTCTGATAATATGCACTGCATTTTGAAATGAAACCAAAAAGAAATAAACAAATAACTAATTATACAAGCCAAAAGAAAGCTTCTAATAGGGTCGTCATTGTTTGACAATGGCATGAGATGAAGTGCAAATCAATGAGGCTTTTCATAATGGTGACCGGTGTCCAAGTCCCCATGTTACATGCTTAAATGTACAAATCATTGGGTCATGGCATCTAAGTGGAAGGGTGAAGATATTATTCCTATGAAAAAAATACAAAGTTGTTCTCAAAAGTTTGCTCGCATAGACTTCAACCACTTGACCAAATCTTACATTTGACAACCACTCGCAATGCAAATATTACTAATGGGTAAAATAAAAGGAAAATGGGTAAAAGACAGTCATTTAAGGCAAAGAATAAGGAACAAGAAAAAAGAAGTAATGAATGTGCATACATCCACATACATACCTTGGCAGTGTAAGTAATACCCTCAAGCTAGCAATTCTAGTTATCTTCACATTCAATCATGTTACCTCTATAAAGCTCACCACTCTTTAGCTCCACCATCACAATGTGACCTACCGCTTTGTGCAATGGCTTCATCAGAATCCCCAAACTTCTGCTCATCTTTTTCCAACCTCACAAAATCTCAAACCCTCGATAAACCCTAATGTACTAATTGAGGTTCCTTAAAATTTTTCTTTGTTATGGCCTTGTTTTCTTCACAACCCCTCACATTATTTCTTTCACTTAGCTTGAAATTGGGTTCTTTGTTTTGTTTTGTTTTGCTAGGGTTTTAATGGATATGACTGAGGGCTTATATTATTTGTATGTAAAAGTTCTGGAAGGTGCATAATTACATAAGCCCTAAACAATCCCATAGTTAAATTTAAAGTCTAAGAAAAGAAAAGATAAAAAGTGTAAAAGAAAGTCATTTAAGGAGAATAATAAGGAACAAGAAAAAGAAGTAATGAATGTGCATACAGCCACATACATACCTTGGTCATGTAATTAATACCCTCAAGCTTGCAATTCAAGATATCTTCACATTCAATCATGTCACCTTTGTAAAGACCACTGCTCTTGAGCTCCGCCATCACAACATGTTATTCCACGTCGTTCAGCAACTTCACGAGAATCCCCAAGCTTCTACTCATCTTTTCCAATCTCACAAAATCCTCAAGATCCCTACATGAAAAGGATACAAAAAAAGAACTTCCCTTAGCTTCGAGAAATATTTATTCTGTATTGACAAGGCCAACCACGTGAAGGTGGAAGCTCAGTGTCCTCACCTAAGACCTAAGACACCTAAGACCTAAAACCTAAGACCTAAGACCTAGAAGACACCTTTAAGACACTTAAGACATACATTAAGACACCTAATACCTTTAAGACACTTAATACATACACTAGACACCTTTACACATCTAAGACAGATTTAAGACACCTAGACCCCTAGGTCTTAAAACACCTAAGAAACCTAAGACCTATAAGACACCTATACACCTCTAAAACACCTAAGAATTAAGACATATCTAAGACACCTAAGAAACTTAAGACATATACAGTAAGACACCTAAGACCTTTAAGACACTTACTTGACATATCTACTTGACACATTTAAGACACCTAGACACCTAAGACACTTAAAACTTCTAAAAAAGGTCTAAGATGCCTAATCTACCTTTAAGACACCTAAGACATATATCTAAGACATGTAAGACCTAAGATAGGTCTAGAACACACATTTAAGACACATTTAAGATACCTAGACACCTAAGACCTAAAACAACTAAAAAACTGTAAGACCTAAGACACCTCTAGACACATAAGATATCTAAGACTATCTATATATAGTTTAGAGATCATACTTGCACAACATAAAGTTCAATTTTATAACTTGAAATCCTTATAGGCATAGACCTACATAATTGTAAAAACAAAAATTTGTGTAAATAAATTTATAGCTCGTTTGTAGCTTGATCATGTTTGATTATAATAAAATTTGAACTAAGAACCATTGAAATTAAAATTTGAAAGGAAAAAACTATCAAGAATCATGTACATTTAAAAAAAAATCAATATATCAATAGATAATTCAAGTGCATATACCTTCATAGCATGCATCTATTGGTTCAACTCACTCTTCAATAATGTAGTTAGAGCTCTTGGTACATATAATCTGGATCTTCTCTATCTTTTATTATCTCTAAAATCTTTTCATGATCTTCAATAGACAACCTCCGCTTTTGTTGGCCACGTCCTCTTTTTTGTAACGGTTTCAAACTTAATCTTGTTGCTATAACTAAGTGACTGTAGTATAGAACATTTTGTCCTAGCATATAATCAATAAATATAATACCATTTTATCTATTTTTACTTGTTGATGATACGTGCCTTCAACCACAACTAATCCAATGGGATATGATTGTCCGTCACTATCTATCATTAATTCTAACAATTTCAATTTTGTTTGTGTGCATCTTAGTAAATAGTAATCTACACCTTCTATATTGTCATGATCTGCAACCACAACAAAATATCTCCTGTACATGCTACAAGTAAACTTGTTTGTACATTTGAGTTGAACAATGTAAATCAAATGTTCAAAACTTTATTAAAATCTAGAATATAAATCAATTATGTAACTTACCTATAACAATTAAATCTGACACACATTCATAATCAACTGAATATATAGGATCATATACATCTACAAAGTCACTATCTTCAAAATTAGGCATTGATACTATTTGTTTCATTTCCCATTGTGAAACATATCCATCCCTTACATTTGGACATTGTAAAATATTTGCATTGTTCTCAATGCAATCAACACAAAAACATGATATTTTTCACTTGAATAATAAGAGGCTTGCTATGTCATGAGGTCATGACTTGATGCAAACTTCTAACACAATTAATTGCTTAACAATTATATGGATTCAATCGATCAATATCTGCACATATGAACAAATTCTTGAACATCTCAATTAAAACTAAAATTCATTTATATCACATGTGTACTTAAATTTAAATATTAAAGTTTTCAAATAACATAAATACAAATAACATACCTTTAACTTCCCAAAAATAGCATTTGTTATATATTGAATCACGGGCACCAAAATGGCTTTTGCACCATTAAACAATTTGATTTGCATTTTGTATGGTGTTACCTACAATTTCATATTGGTGAAGTGCCCAGGTAAGAGGTAAGAATTTAAAAAATTTCACATGTACATCCAACTATTACAATACATGTAGATCAATTACATAAATCATTGTAGAAGTATTCAACAAATTTAAATTTTGTAAATTTCGTATCTAGTACATTAACTGCAAGTTCATATTGGTGAAGTGCACGCTTTACACATGCTCCTGCTGCATCATGCTCTCCTTTTCCATGTCCACTCTCAAAAAAATTCTACAAAAACTTTATGCTAGATCTAGCTTTTTATTGTGTTAACCAATTAAATGTTTTTGTAGACTTAAATTGTCTTGTATAAATAGTTATATATAAACAATGATTTAAAAACCAAAAATTAGTTAAAAATTCAAGTCTTAAAATTTTATAAATTTTTAAATTAAAAACTAAAAATTAGAAAATAATAATAAAATAAACACTTACCAACACATCCATAAGACCAAATCCAGTGTTGTAATGCAGTAATGACACATTGTCTCAAATCTTCAAAAAACATTCGAAAGCAATGTGCTACATAGCTTCTATCATGACCCATATCATCACTGATATAAAAGTGAACCTTCTTGATGATAATTTGTTCATCTTCGGTACTCTCTACCTCATCTACAAATAACTCAGCATGTCTATAGAAAACTTGTACAAAGATTGCGACTTGCTCTAAATGATAATATTGACTTTGAATCTTAGTTTGAGGACTAAATGTATAATTTTCAAAAAATCTACAATAGAGAGAATACAACCAGATGGAAAACAATTCTTTGAGTCACAAAATTTCTTAGCCTGGCATCTTATATCATGACAATGTCAGATATGTGGGTATAAAATGTTACAAAATTTGTTCATAAACTCATTACAGGGCAATTCACTCTCTCTCAAAATAAGTTTTTTGGATTCAGCTCCTGACTTTGTTGAGTATTTTTCATATTCAAATCTCTTCCAAACAAATGACATTGAATGATCAATATTCTCAAATGGTAAAACTTTCATCAAATTTTTAGAATCTACACATATATTTCCTATACATTGTACATTGAATTCATCTGAATCTTCTGATTTTTCACATAAGATAGATTTCACAAATTGTGTTGTACTTCCAAGGATGGCTACATTTGGATTAACTATTGCCATAAGTTTTTTATATGACTGTAGGTGTAGATGAAATTCAACATGATTTCGACAGCAACAAGTTTCATATACTTTATTTATATGTACAAAACATAGTCGTAAATTCTCAAACATCCTTTGAGAAATCTTCACCTATGAAAATTCTTGCTTGAATGCTTCAAAAAATTTGCTTTGTGTTGTATCTATAAAATGCTTTGGATGAGACATTTTTTTACCATCTTCGTCTTTTATTTGTATAGTGTCCCTTCTATTGGAAGAAACATAGGAGTGCTCAATCCAATATCCAATTACTTTTTGTTTTATATCTTCTGAAATTCTATCTCTCTGAGGGACTCGACAAATATTTACCCAATTATTTTCAATATTTTTATCTAATCTATTTCTCTTCTTGATATATTTTTGAATAGTTCTCCTAGATACATATACAAATTGGGCAATTTCTTTAACTTGTCTTCTATGTGAAAATTTCTTACTATAAATTACAATCATCGATGCTCTATGTGCAACACTTAAATCAGAACTTCAACTCTTGGTTTGAATACAATCTAATGTCATTTGCAAGTTTTCAATTACTGTTTGATTTACTAAATTTGAAGATTTTTTCTTGTTATCAACTCCTAACAACTCCAAAACTGGAGTCATTTCTTTTCGCATAAATAACTTTGCACATAATTGTGTTCTTCCAATTAAAGATTTATTTTCAAAAAATTCATCCCAAATTATTTTAGAGTGTAATTTTATTGTACTTTCAGGTAACATATGTTCAGGTGAAATATTTTTCAAAAGAACATCCTCATCCATCTCCATAAGATTTTTCATTCCATGCAAAAAATTTCTATTACTACTACCAATTTCATCTTGTACTTGTTCATTAACACGCCCTTCAATTTGTTCATCAATAATTTAAATGGGTTGTTCTTGACTAGATGTTCCTAGGGTTTTTTCATCTCTTTTCCGGTCATACAACCTTGATCTAGTTCTTTTATTCCCCATCACAAATTTCTTGTTTTAATTCACCTACACACATATACATCATAATAAATAACTCATGAAATTCAATTTCTACATGGTAAAATGGGTAAATAAGTTGGGAATCATGTTACTTACCTAAAAATTTGTAGCCTCTCTTGCCAAAAAACTACTTTTGTGTGGTTTCTCCAAATGCTTGAATTTATAAAAATAAGTTTTAGCCTCTATATATATGTGTGTGTGTGTGTGTGTGTGTTTTTTTAAACAAAAAAAAAAAAAAACTGCCAACTGGTGATGGTCACCGGAATTATATGATTTTGGGCGAGTCGATCTCGCCTGACTTTGATCTGAGTGAGTCAAACTTGAGCAAGTTAGACTCATTTGAAACTGTCTATGTGGCATCCCACTTGGCAACCACCTCATCATTTTCTACGATTTTCTAAAATTCTCAACTTAAACTGAATATTTCTTCAATCAAAATAGATTATTTCAAAAATAAAAAAATACCCTTTTGTAGAGCTCCAAGTCTAGAATCCTAATATGATTTTTTTAAAAGATTCTGATTAGTTTTAATATATATATTTAATTATTACAAGTAGGTTGTTAAAATCAGAGATGACACTGATTAAAAATTAAAAAAATATCAAAACACATCTAATTTTTTTCAAAATTATATGGTGCACTAGATAAAAAAGTTATCTCCAAAAAGGTATAATTGGTTTTGTGAAAATAATAAAAAAAATTATACAAAAGTTAATGTGGAATGAAAACTATCAGATTCTGTAAAGTTTGACTTTAAAATGATATTACGAAGAAAATATGCATTGAAAACTAATTTTTTTTCTCCATGCACTAGATATTGAACTCATTTATTTGGGAAAAAAAATTAGGGAAAAATAAGATTGTTTGCTCTTTTTTTTTGTGATGTGGACTCAAAGTCACTTTTTCCTAAAATTTTCAAAAATTCAAAATTTGCTCTTAAAATTATAAAAAATTGTCAAAATAATTTTTTGAAATTTTTGAAAAATTACAAGCATAAAATTCATCAAGAGATCTACATTTCATTAGTTTACATCATTTTGTAATTCAAAACATAAATGCCACTTTTATGAAGTCGAAGTTGAAACTTTTTGCTTGTGTAGGCTGATTCCTTTATAAAAGTGTGACAGAACTTTGTGCTTTCACCCAGTTAAGGCATTTGTGTCTGGATCAAAGGCAGAACCAAAGTACACCTGATTTTCATTCTCCTATGTTATATTCAAGTAAATGCCTTCATGCTTTCTTATTGTATCAAATGCAATGGAAGATGATATATCCCACCCTGGTAATAACATGAAGCCACTATTTCTAAGGATTTCTCTTCCCTTTTGTGGGGTCATCCCAGCGATTGCTTCATGCACATTCTTCCAAAAGTTTTCTATAACTTTTTCCTTATTCTCAAGAGTTATCTCCTTCACTTGCTTACATAGTTCTTGCCCATTTATTCTTAGGAGAAAATCTTTGAACTCCTTAGAATGAATACAAGAATTATCATCCATGAATTTGCTTCTCGCTATTGTTCTAACATCATCAAACATTTCATTTGTACCCTCAAAAATGATAACCATCCTCTCTTGGGAGGCTCTCCTACTTCAATCATAGGATGTTGCATTATCTCCATCACATATGGTGAGCCTCGAGTCTCGCTGTCATCCATTGAAAAACTTAGATTATGGGAAGGTTGTGGAGAGACTTGGTGTAGTGGAGTGACAGCTCTAGGAATTTCAGAGGTTGATGTCTATCTTGATGAAGAAGGAACTGATTCTGGAGGGGAATGTAGTTTCTTTGGCACCGCAGGTACGTTAGAGAATAATTTATCTGCATTTTGTAGCATAACCCTAACTCTTTCAACAAGGTCTTCAATTTCAATGAGAGGTCCTTTATATGAATGATTAGCTTCATGTCTTATTTTCTCTTCCTTCTAGATCATGTCCCATTTGTTGGATCTAGGGCATACAACTGAGAGGGGGGGGTGAATCAGTTGTAAAACACTTGATTCTTGTTGTTAGTTAGCAGCATATCAATTAATCATCCATGAAAGCATAATACATAAACACAAGAGCAGATAAGCATCAACACATTGAACACCAAGATTTTGACGTGGAAAACCCAGTTAAGGGAAAAACCACGGGGTGATTAACCCAAGAATTATTCTCTGTTAGAAGAATAAAGAAGAATGAATGGTAGATGCCAATTAGGGCTCACTGCCCGAGCACACTGCTCACAAAGAGGCCCACTGCCTACAAGGAGACACACTGTCTACAAAGTGATAAAAATCACAGTCTTGAACTGGAGAATGACATCTCTACCATGTCCGGATCAGTTCCATTTAAGCCCAAAAACCTCTGCTCTGCCTTTCGCACTTCTCTTCGCTATGCCACACTTATCCACACAAGACCACACCACGAAATGAACTCACAGACCGTTATTTATACAAGACATCGACTTAGGAACAAACATCTAAGTCAGCAAACAATCATAAGAGTATCCGCAAGATGAATAACACATCCGGTCGGCCACCACAAGAGCATTCGTAGGATGAACAACTCATCCGGTCGGCTAAATAGAGCAAGAACTTCATCCGGAAGAATAACTTCAATTCCAGGCTCTACTATCAATGTGGATCAACAACACAACCTCAACATGATCCAGAAAACTTCACAAGCCTGCCTGAATGACCGAATACATCCGCACGTCCTTTACTTGCTGGAATCTCTTATCTTCCTCATCCGGAACTTCAAGAACACAGTCTGTCGCCACTGTAGAAGGTACTTCCGGACCTTCAAATCATACATTATCAATGCGGACCAACAACACAACCTCAACATGATCCAAGAACCTTCACAAGCCTGTCTAAATGACCAGGTATGTCCGTATTTCCTTTACTTACTGAAATCTCTTATCCTCCTTATCCGGAACTTCAAGAACACAGTCTGTCGCCACTGTCATAATGCAAGAGGTACTTCCGGACCTCCAAATCATACACAACTCAAGATGGCACATCACAAGGACATCCCAAACACTCTTTCCAATCCGTAGATTAGGATTGCACAATTCCGGACCTCACCGGACCTTTCTGTGATCCTCTGTCACCTCTAAGCACTTGCCGGAACCGGTTCCACACAGACAGCCATAACTTCTTCAGGTCTTCATGCGGACCTCTGAAAACTTGACTGAAGCATCTCAAGACTCATATCTGCAAACCCTTTAATCTGCATCCTCCGATTCTCAACCTATCCAATATATTTGCCTTCTTCTCATCACTGTTCTTCACTGTTCCTGACTGAGGCTAATTTTCTCAATATCCTCAACACACAGCTCATCCAATCCTTCTTGTCAATGTAATATGAGTATGTTGACATCAATGACAACACTGGTTCACCTCATACTTGCAACAATCTCCCCCTTTGTCATTGATGGCAACATATGATGTGAAAAACCATCAAGACAAGATCTTCTCCTTTCTGTCACAGCTCCCCCTATCAACAACAACTTTTCACATGTCTTCTCTCCCCCTTTGACATCAATGGAAAAGGGCTCATACTTGTAATTCTAATACATTAGAATCATACCAGCTACTCCCCCTTAGTAGCAGCTCCCCATCATCAATCTGGATCACAAGATATGACTGTGATATCCACCGGACTGATGCACATCAGTGCATCCTAGTTCATCACCGGAGGGGCCATGACCCCTAACTTCTCCCGAAGATATTCAAAAGAGTCCTTGGGAAGAGGTTTTGTAAAGATATCTGCAATCTGATCCTTGGAGGGAACATACTCCAATCTGACTTCTTCCTTGTTTACTTGTTCTCTCAAAAAGTGAAATTTGATAGATATGTGCTTAGTCTTAGAATGCAATACTGGATTCTTAGAAATATTAATTGCACTTGAATTATCACAGAAAATTGTGATAGGCTCCTCATATTCAACTTTAATGTCTCTTAGCATCTGCTTCATCCATAAGATTTGAGTGCAACTACCTGCTGCTGCAATGTATTCTGCTTCAGTTGTAGACAGAGATATTGCATCTTGTTTCTTGCTTAACCAAGAAACCAATCTCTTCCCCAAAAAGAATGCTCCACCACTAGTGCTCTTCCGGTCATCCACATCTCCTGCCCAATCTGCATCTGTGTAAGCATGAAGAGAGAAATCCGGATCTCTAGGGTACCATAGACCATACTCAACTGTTCCTTTCAAGTACCTAAAAATTCTTTTGACTGCCATAACATGAGATTCTCTAGGATCAGCCTGGAATCTTGCCACAAGACCAACAGCCTGCATTATATCTGGTCTAGTTTGAGTGAGATACAACAATCCACCAATCATTGATCTATACTTTGTCTGATCTGCCTTTGGAGAATCATCATCTTTGCTTAACTTACATCCGGTTGCCATAGGAGTGTTCATAGGCTTTGAGTCTTCCATACCAAATTTCCTTAACAATTCTTTCACATATTTGGTCTGAGAAATGAAGATCCCTTCTTTTGTTTGAGTAATTTGTAGACCCAAGAAGAAATTCATTTCACCAAGCATAGACATTTCAAACTCACTTTTCATCTGATTTGCAAAAGTTTTGCACATACTATCTCTTCCTCCAAAAATGATATCATCCACAAACACTTCAACAATCAAAATATTTTCATGATCAATTTTGAAATATAAGTTACTGTCAGTAGTACCTTTGTTGAATCCAATCTGCACAAGATGCTTATCCAACCTTTCATACCATGCTCTTGGGGCTTGCTTCAATCCATACAAAGCTTTCTTCAACTTGCAGACCATATCATCATTATCAGACAATTGAAATCCATCCGGTTGTTCAATGTAGACTTCTTCTTCCAGATCACCATTTAGGAAGGCAGACTTGACATCCATCTGATATACCTTGAAGTCTTTGAAGGCAGCAAATGCAAGAAGTAATCTGACTGCTTCAATTCTTGCCACCGGAGCAAAAGTCTCTTCAAAGTCAATTCCTTCTATTTGAGAGTAGCCTTTGCAGACCAATCTAGCTTTGTTTCTGATTACTTCACCAGCTTCATTTAGTTTGTTCCGGAAGACCCACTTGGTTCCAATTACATTCCTGTCTCTAGGTCTGGGAACAAGATCCCAAGTATGATTTTTCTCAATTTGCATCAATTCATCTTCCATTGCTTTGGTCCAGTTTTCATCATTGCAGGCTTCATTTATTGTTTTAGGATCAATCTTTGAAATCAGACAACATTCATCCTGATTTTGAGCAACATTCCTTCTAGTTTGTACACCTTTGCTTCTGTCACCTATGATCTGATCTTCAGAGTGGTTCAGTCTTACATACCTTGGAATTTTGGGAGTATCCTGCACTGCTGCTTCTTGATCAGGCTCATTCAAACCTATCTCTTCTTCCTGATTTACCAGATCAGGCTGACTCTGTCTCACCGGAGAGGATTGAGGTCCTTGAACACTGTCTTGGTCATCTTCATCAAACTCATAAAATCTTGAAGGCTTCTCAATTCCTTCATCAACTTTCACATTGGTGCTTTCTATCATCTTCCTCAATCTCTTATTGTAACACCGGTATGCTTTGCTTTGAGTGGAGTAACCCAAGAAAATTCCTTCATCACTTCTAGCATCAAACTTTCCTAGATCTTCATCTCTTTTAATATAACACTTGCTACCAAATAATCTGAAATATTTCACAGTAGGAGTGATGCCAAACCAGAGTTCATAGGGGGTCTTACCGGTGTTGTTTCTGATTTGAACTCAATTGAGAGTGTAGACTGCAGTGCTGATAGCTTCCTTCCAAAACATTTGAGGAACATTTGCTTCCAACATCATTGTCCTGGCAGCTTCCTGGATGGTCCGGTTCTTTCTCTCAACTACTCCATTCTGCTGTGGAGTCCTAGGAGCAGACAACTGTCTCCTTATAAACTACTTCTCACAAAAGTCAATGAACTCACCAGATGTAAATTCACCACCTCTATCAGACCTTAGACACTTTAGTTTCAATCTGGTTTGATTCTCTACAATAGCTTTGAAGATTTTGAACTTCTCAAATGCTTCTGATTTTTCTTTTAGAAAGGTAACCCACATCATCCGGGAATGATCATCAATTAACAACATGAAATATCTATCACCTTGCAGACTCTTGAGTCTTGTCGGACCACAGAGATCAGTATGTACTAATTCCAACAATCCGGTAGAAGACTGATCTTTGCTTTTGAAAGAGACTCTGCTTTGTTTACCTAGCTGACATTCTTTGCACAAACTATTTGTAGGTTTCATCAATTTTGGAAGATCCCTTATGGCCTGAGTATTGCTTATCTTGATGATGTTATCAAAATTTACATGACACATTCTTCTATGCCATAACCAACTCTGATCAATTTGAGCAAACAAACAACTTTTATTTGAACCAACCAGATGAAAGATATTACCTTTTGTCTGAGTACCGGATGCAATTTCAATTCCGGAGCTTGTAAAGATTCTGCATTTTCCATTCTTGAACTGGAGATCATAGCCTTTGTCCACTAACTGACCAACACTGAGAAGATTGTGCTTCAATCCTTCAACATATAGTACGTTACCTGTTTTGCTCTTTCCATCAAAGGAAATAGTTCCCCTGCCTCTGATTCTGCCAGCAGAATTGTCACCAAACTTTACCATTCCTCCTTCATACCTTTCCAAATTCAAGAACTTATTCTTGTCACCAGTCATATGGTGAGAACATCCACTGTCAATAACCCAATCATCCTTTTCTTCCACTTGAGCAGCCAAAGCTTTTTCAACAACTTTGTGATTGACAGATTCAGAGAGTATTGAATCTTCTTCCTCGATGGCAATAAACACCCACTCATTTCCGGATTTGCTTCCTAGTTCTGATTCATCATCTGTTACTCCTTCATTGTCATCTTCTTCATGAACATAATAGCAATTCTTTTGAAACCTTTGTCTGTTAGTATTAGACCTTGCAGATCTTTCCGGACATCTTGAAGCAAAATGACCAATCTTATTGCAGTTGAAACACTTAAAGGGTAGTTTTCCTTCATACTTACCGGATCCTCTTGGCAGTCTCTTTGCAATGAGGGCTTCAAGTTGAGCTGTTTCTGCTTCTTCTTCTTCCATGTCTCTTCTTGCTTGATCATACCATGACATTTTCCTTGATGAGTTTTCTCCCGGATCAAATCTCTGTTTGCCTTTCACATAGGCACTGGCTTTGAAAGCAGATTCAGTCTTGGGAGGATCATCTCCAAACTCGGTCATTTCAAATGCAGCTAGTTTGCCAGCCAGTTGTTCTCTTGTGACAGTTGTGTGGGCTCTGAATTCATCAATGGCAACAACCTTGATTTTGTAGGCAGCAGGAAGGGATCTTAGGATTTTGCAGACAATCTCATTTTCATCTAGAGTTCCACCAGCATTTCTGATTCCACATACCAGCTCATTCACTCTTGGCATAAAGGTAGTGATGTTTTCATCATCTCTCATCTTCAATCTTTCAAATTTCCCTTTCAGACTTTGCAACCTTGCACTTTTGACAAACTCATCTCCTTCATACAGAACTTCCAGTTTAGTCAGGATCTCATATGCAGTTGGTAGGTCAATAACATTTGAGAGATCTGAGTCATTCAATGCGCTTAGAAGAGCTTCCTTGGTCCGCAGATTGTTTTCTGCTTCTGTGATTTCATTCAGAGTTGTCGGGCCACCTTGTGGAGGTACATATGGTTTTGAGACCATAGCCAAGTATGTTTTTCCCATACATTCCAAGTGACACTTCATGCGACCTTTCCATAGAGTGAAGTTGGTTCCATCGAACTTCGGACTATCCTTCTTGTATGACGACATCCTAGATCTCCTCAAGCGGTTAAGCTCCTATCAGAGGAACTTAGCTCTGATACCAATTGTTGGATCTAGGGCATACAACTGAGAGGGGGGGGTGAATCAGTTGTAAAACACTTGATTCTTGTTGTTAGTTAGCAGCATATCAATTAATCATCCATGAAAGCATAATACATAAACACAAGAGCAGATAAGCATCAACACATTGAACACCAAGATTTTGACATGGAAAACCCGGTTAAGGGAAAAACTACGGGGTGATTAACCTAAGAATTATTCTCTGTTAGAAGAATAAAGAAGAATGAATGGCACATGCCAATTAGGGCTCACTGCCTGAGCACACTGCTCACAAAGAGGCCCACTGCCTACAAGGAGACACACTGTCTACAAAGTGATAAAAATCACAGTCTTGAACTGGAGAATGACATCTCTACCATGTCCGGATCAGTTCCATTTAAGCCCAAAAACCTCTGCTCTGCCTTTCGCACTTCTCTTCGCTATGCCACACTTATCCACACAAGACCACACCACGAAATGAACTCACAGACCGTTATTTATACAAGACATCGACTTAGGAACAAACATCTAAGTCGGCAAACAATCATAAGAGTATCCGCAAGATGAATAACACATCCGGTCGGCCACCACAAGAGCATTCGCAGGATGAACAACTCATCCGGTCGGCTAAACAGAGCAAGAACTTCATCCGGAAGAATAACTTCAATTCCGGGCTCTACTATCAATGCGGATCAACAACACAACCTCAACACGATCCAGAAAACTTCACAAGCCTGCCTGAATGACCGAATACATCCGCACGTCCTTTACTTGCTGGAATCTCTTGTCTTCCTCATCTGGAACTTCAAGAACACAGTCTGTCGCCACTGTAGAAGGTACTTCCGGACCTTCAAATCATACATTATCAATGCGGACCAACAACACAACCTCAACATGATCCAAGAACCTTCACAAGCCTGTCTGAATGACCAGGTACGTCCGCATTTCCTTTACTTATTGAAATCTCTTATCCTCCTTATCCGGAACTTCAAGAACACAGTCTGTCGCCACTGTCATAATGCAAGAGGTACTTCTGGACCTCCAAATCATACACAACTCGAGATGGCACATCACAAGGACATCCCAAATACTCTTTCCAATCCACAAATTAGGATTGCACAATTCCGGACCTCACCGGACCTTTCTGTGATCTTCTGTCACCTCTAAGCACTTGCCGGAACCCGTTCCACACAGACAGCCATAACTTCTTCAGGTCTTCATGCGGACCTCTGAAAACTTGACTGAAGCATCTCAAGACTCATATCTGCAAACCCTTTAATCCGCATCCTCCGGTTCTCAACCTATCGAATATATTTGCCTTCTTCTCATCACTGTTCTTCACTGTTCTTGACTGAGGCTAATTTTCTCAATATCCTCAACAGACAGCTCATCCGATCCTTCTTGTCAATGTAATATGAGTATGTTGACATCAATGACAACACTGGTTCACCTCATACTTGCAACACCATTATTCCATTCTTCTCTCGCCTTACTTTTCAGTAGCACGGTTTCTCATTACATCCTCTAGAGGGTAAAATTCATGCTCATAGGCTATAAAATCATTATCTAACCTGGATTTATTGATAAATCCCTCTGGATCACACCTCCTTGATGCACTCTTTGGTAGCTTGTAATGCTCCAACTTTGTGGCTAGCAACACCAATCTTTCTTTTGATGTGACCTAAAAGTTAGAAAAGGAAATGGTTCCTGGAAGGAAGGAGGCTTTCTTGTAGTTCATGACTTGATTCTTATTAGACTCATTCATCTGTCTGTGTCACATGATCTCTAAGAATGCCAACTCTATTAGGGACCAATCTTGGAAAAAGATAAGGCACACATTCAAATCCATACACTCTAATAATGGTAACATTTGAAAAGATGTATGAAAATTACCACAATTATTCAACCAATTCCCAAATTAGGGCACATGTCCTTTGGTCTCAAGAACTTATGAACTCTCTCTGATAATCTCCATTGTGATGAGTAACCAAGTTCTTTGAAGACTACCTTGAAAAAGAAGTCTTCAAACAAAAGATAGTTTGATTGGGGCCAGTGACTATCCCAAATATAAGTTCATTCTTGTATTGGTAGTACTCTGCCTTGGTTGTTCACTCTCCTAATTCTCAGTGGAGGCTTCCACACTACAATTCCTTTGTTTAACAAGATGTGACACAATAAAGAATGCCACCTAAAGTGGACTCTAGAATTATCCCTTTTCACATCTGCAAGGGCCTTGTTGATCTTCTCCTCCAAAAATAATGCATAGTCAAATGACCTATTATCATCACAACTTTGAATCATAGCAATGATGGGTATGAAGACACTAGCATCTATTCCTAGGATCTGGCACACAACAAAGTATGTCATCTTGAAGTACTCTTCAAAGAAGTCATAAATGAAGGGTTCCTTGTTAGAACTTGAGAATCTCTGCAATTTGTCATTGATCTTAGGCATGTGAGCAGGGAGCCACTTTACACTATAATCACTCCTTTCATCTGTGATATTCCCTAAGTAGGGCTCCCATATCTAGTGGAATTTGAAGGTTGTTGTCTAACATGAGTTCCACATAAATATATGCCATGTCTAGTTTAACTAGTTCCTCTCCATTGTCCATGTAGATGATTTTCTTCTCTAGGACATAGCTTCTAGCTAGTGCCTGTACTAGATCTACATTGATGAAGACATTTCGGACCACCAACCTAGATAACCCTAGCCTCCAAGGGTTTCTCACTAGAATTTTCCTCAGGCACTTCCTGAAATGGTACTTGAACAACACATACCCATGGATTGGGAGAATAACATCCTTGCAGGCTTCATGAACATCGGTGATCCTATCTATTTTAATGCACGTGCCGTATTGGTGGTGAGGTCTTTTAAAGGATCTAAGAAATTGAGAAAGAATATCATCACTAAACTCTCTATCCCTCTTTCTTCTTGTCCTTTTCATGGCTTTTTGTGATGAACTAGCCATTCTGACTACAGTTGGGTTTTAAGTTTATGGTTTCTAGGTTTTCTCAAGATAGCCCTATGACTATGTTCTTACTTGAATATATCTTATGCAAGTTTTCAAACAGACCAGGGCACTGACAGCTAATAATTATCAAACAGATGCTCAATTCACAAGAAAAGAACCCTAGCACAGTTGAAAAGATGAAGGGCACTTAAATGTTTCAATAGTGGCTTGTGATTTCTTGTTGGTTGAGTAACACCTTTCTTGATGCAATAAATTGAAATTTTTTGGCTTGGATGCAGTTGCAAAGCTTAGAATTCAAATTCACATTCTTAATAATGTGAAATGACTACAAAATTTGGCTTTAAACCACTTAGGGCACCATTAATGTTCAGTGTGCAGGGGCGGTGAGAAGAAGATAGTCGTTCTTGAATTTTAAAATTGTGTGTAGATCTTACTTAATCAACGATTCTCACTAGAGTTTGAATTTCCTCAAGCAGAGATCAAAAAACCCTTTTTATGACTTGGAGTCCTTTTGGCATGGTGGCATCCTCTCTATTTCACTTTGAGTTATTTGAAGTCTTAATGAAGTTGTTAGTTCCTGCGAAACACACTACTACTATGGACACCGTGGACATATTAGTCAACATCACCTTCTTTGTGATCTTGCTAAAGTCTTTGATCAACCTCATCTAAGGAAGGAATCCTTGTGAAGCATCGTTGATTCGTTGGAACTGCCATGCTAGCTTTGCTGTCTAGCGAAGCCTATTTAAGAGCTCCAGTGGAGAGCTAGGATTCCATGAAATACCTTTTACCGTGGAACAGATATGACACATTAGCTAACAAAGACACTTCGCAGTCTCATAGAGAAACAAAATGAGGCTCTGTGAAGGAAGAGACTCCAAAGAAAAGGAAGAGCTAGTGACATGGACTGCCGACAAAGCATAACTTAAAAGATATTTGGTGCACATGTGACATTTGTTTTTAAACAGACATGTTGTCGACAACCTAGTGAAGGTGCCAATGACTTAGATGATAAAACATACTTAAGTTATAACTTAAGTCACTAAGAACTGCTAACAACCAGTCAATGAAGGATTATAATGTATAATAAATAAAAACTACTATATTAAGGTTTAAGGCTTTTAGGGGTTTTTCTAGGGTTTTACAATCCTAACATAAATGAAACCTTGGTCATAAAAGGTACAAAAATGTAGGTTCTAACACATTGTTGGAGATGCTTCTCTGTACAAATTATTGATGTTTGGTGGCTTCAAAGATTGATTGATACTAGGTAACTGAAAATGTGTAAAGAAGTATGGAAGTGTTCTGGACACGAATCAAGTGGTCTTGGCATGACTCAATGGATGTATTTTGTACATGACTCAAAGGAAGTGCCCCTGAGACAATCTATACACCCCCTGATTTAGTATCAAGTGATCCCCCCAATTTTGGCACTTTATAAGTTTGTGTGTTTTAGAATACAACAAGGTCTAATAGATGGGAAATGTGAAAATATTTAACTTTTTTAAAAATCAACACTTGATTTTGAGTTACCAATCAAAGGTTATGCTATAAAAAAATTTCTCGTAAAATTGCCTATTTTAATACATTTCTCGTAAAAAATTTCTTGTAAAAATGTCCAAACCTTGGTGCACCCTCAACAGAGTATTTGCAACTTATAGATGAGTATTTGCAGCCTCAACAAAGCAAAGGAAACCCCAAAATAGGGAAATGGAAGCAAAGGATGTAGGGAAATGATAGCTAGGTGAGGTGCAGGGGCAACCGAGATTGTAGGGTATCTCTCCATGCCCCTTAGAAACACTTGTTCACTCACACTCTACCTCCCTTTCAACACCTCTTTCTACCAAGTAGGGTATGCGAAGCTACCGAGAAAGGTATGTGAAAACACAATCTACGACTTGGCGCAAGCTCCATAATTTGGAGAAGCTAAATGCTGGTGCTTGGAGTGAAGCAAGGTGAGCCACATAGTCCCGGCCTAGGAAGAACATGCCAAGAAAGAAAGGACTGAGCCAAGGGGCCACAAGGGTATGGATGAGTCAAAGGGTAGAGATTTTCTACACCTCCAAATAGGGGTATCCATGATAAATACCAAAACAAGGGAGCTTTCTCATCTGTCAAAGCACAAATTTTGTTGTTTTAACAGGTGTCAGTCATCGTACTTCAAAAACAAGGTTGTAGATCTAATTTCCCTATCCTCATCCTTTAATTTGGTCACCTTCTACTGTTGCACAAAATCATTCTATAGTTCAACCTTGATCCAGAAATAATATGCCTTTATCTCCAAACGAACCAGCAAATGACCTTAGACAAGCTCTGATACCACATTATGGGGGGTAGATCATAGACTTGCTATCAATTTATCTCCTATGGGGGAACATTTATTATACTTGGTGAAAGAAGTGTACTTCTTCACTTGTATAACTTCCACACATCTTTTCTCTCTTTTGGAGGGTAGGTTTTTCCCACGGGCTTTCTACCTTTCTTCACTTCATGAGAGATTACATTGTACATGGGTACCTGATCAAGACTAGTTGTTGGGACCTATTTTTATTTTGTGCCCACCTAAGCTATGCTTAAGAGGGGTTTTAGTGTAAATATTACCTTGCTTGCATTTCATGCACATGGGTAAAATATACATGTTGTAAGCCTACTTAGGTGTATTCAATAGGTGTCCTAAGTTGATTGAGTCAACCTACCACCACTAGTGGAGTGTTGGAGGGGACTCAACCTCCTCACCTATATGTACATGCTTTGTTGATAATCTATTTACTTTGATTTTAATAGTAGCACTCTCTTAGTCAATCCTTTGTTATAATAGAAATTAATATCAAAATATATTTATAAAATATTATTTGAAGGCACAATGTCCTCATCAATGAAAACAATGAAAACGACAATAGCCTCCTTACTTGAAACCCTTTTCTTACAATGTCTAGATGGTGACACAACCTATTTACCTTTATCGCAACCTCTGTTAACCATAACTCCACCCAAATATACACAACACCAAGACAAATGACATGCATCAAATAGAAAGCCTGTAATCCACTAAGACAAATGATATGCATCAAATAGAGCAGGCCTATAATCTGCCAAATATCCATCCTTCACAATATGATCTATACAATCCATTGACTGTACACATGATTAACTTGCTATCATTCGTACTTCACACTCACTTTTTATCGAAGGCTCCCTCCAGCCTTTCATATACCACAAATATAACTTCTTTAAGAATAAAGTATTTAAAAATAGGCCCCCAAGAAGGATATCTCTAGACCTAGAATAATAATAAATAGTTTTAATATTTAAGAAATCAAATATATGTTTGCCTAAATAATAATAAATAGTTTTTATATTTAAGAAACTAAATATATGTCAGCCATTTTTTTATATTTTATGAAATTAAACATACGTTGACCAAAAATTATCATAAATATTTTTTTTAAGAAATTAAATATATATGGGTCATTTTTAATGATGTCTATTTTTTAAATTTACTATAGTTGTTTTGTAAGTTACTTTCTCATAAGTTAGTTTGGTAAATAGGTTAGTAATAAATTAATTAGAAGTTAGTTTTGGGGGAGTTATTCTCATAATAAGTTGGGGTAGTTTAATCACGGGAAGTCACAGGAATGTATGGCTTTATAAGCCAATATAACATCATGTAAAAATCCTGAATCATTAATATACCATTTCATATTTTTCTGTGCAAATGGGTTGATCTAAATTTTTGTATTTTGTGCTCACCATTTCAACATGATATCAGAGAGAAATTAGTTCTTGTGGCTATGTGAGTATTGGGGGTTGAAAATTGTTGAAGGCCATTGAACATTGGTGGCTATACAGGCGTGATGAAGGTGCATTGATCTTAAGGAAGACACATTGATAGTTATTTGAAGGCACCATAAATCTTGGCAAATGGACTATACCTGCATGTGAAGGAGAATACAAGCAACAGTCTTTGATATACAGCTTTGTGGTGAGAGGCACCATTGTTCACGTTGAGTAGATGGAATTCACAGGAACTTTTATCAGTATTGCCACACAAAAGCTTCCTGCGAGGAATAATAAATTTATCTTGATATAGATAAATGTGTTAGAAGGCAAATGCCTCTGGATATTCTAGAATGTATCTCGGAGGAGTAAATCAGCATGTTAACGCTGTATACAGGTTTGAAAAAATATATATTTTTGCTGTGTGTGTCGCTTGAAGGCATCTCTTAAGTGAGAGAGAAGCCAGCAATTCATATTTACATTTTTAAATGCAAATACTAGGGGAGTGATTCATATTTATATTTTTGAATGCTAGCCTAAGCAAGTATAAAGGTGACTAGCAATTTATGTGGAGGAATAAGGGTATTTTTTTTTTTTAGAGGTGTGGAATTTATTTATTTGGAGGGATAAGTGAAAAAAAAAAATTGTGTTTTATTTGTAGTAATAAAGAGTTGTATGTGCTTGTGCCAAGATTGATTGGTGTAGAAAAGAGCAGAAATTTTCTTGATGGTGATTTGGTAATTTCAATTTTAAATCTTGCTAAGGGTTTTGTAAAAGGAGTTATAGGAGGACATTGTAATTGGGTGCAATATTGGTGGAACTCGGCAACCTATTGTTTTCTTACTATTAATCATGTATGCATCACCATATGCTTGTACTCTTGGGGCCATCTATGCTACACCTGATAAAGCAGAGGAGAGATATTGACACACTCCGAGGAGATGTGACCTCTCAGAGGAAAGTTGTTCTTTCATGTCCAGTACTATAGTATTGGACGAGACATTTTGACACACTTGGAGGAGATGTGAATTTTCAGAGGAAAATTGTTGTCTTATTGTGCAAGGAAGTTGGGAACACTTTATGTCGTCAGTCTGGTGTTTCCTGGGTGAGTGAGGAGGATTGGTGAAGGTGCTTCATCAAACTCTCCAGAAGGGCTGATTGTTCAGTCTTGCAGTATTTACATGTAAACCTTAAGGGGGTGTTAGAATAATAAGGTTTATATAGATTAAATAATTTATGTTAGTTGTTTTGTAAGTTACTTTATTATAAATTAGTTTAGTAAATAGGTTAGTAATAAATTAATTAGAAGTTAGTTTTTGGGGAGTTATTCCCATAATAAGTTGGGGTAGTTTATTCACGGGAATTCACAGAAATGTATGGTTTTATAAGCCAATATAACATCATGTAAAAATCCCGAATCATTAGTATATCATTTCATATTTTGGTGTGCAAATGGGTTGATCTAAATTTCTGTATTTTGTGCTCACCATTTCAACATCTGTGTAAGGATCGAAAGAAGGATAACAGGCCTTCATGCATAAGAAGTTGTCCTCTAACACCCACGACCCATTTTTTAAAATCTTTTCCTTATCCTCAAAGGATTCTAACTCAATGATGAAAAAACCCCTGGCATAGGGGAAGATACTGATCTCATCCTCCAGAAAGTCTTTCCAGTGGGTAGTAATCCATGTATGGAGGTCCCAAAGCTTAGGCCAGATTTTAACAAATCTGCAGATGAGGGCATGATCTTGGAGGAATTCCTCCCTATCATGGACCGAACCTTCAACACAAATCTCTGATAGGATCGCAGAGTGTTTCAGATGGAATGGGAGACGATCTTTGTCACACCCAACAACAGCATAAGTGGCTTCTTTATGCCTATCAAGGCCAACCATAGTCCTGGATTCCATTGCCCTCGAAGGCCTGAGTGGATCTAAAACAAGATCGTGCCCCAGTCGATGTGAATCCCGCGAGTTGGCACCCTCAGCATTCCCAGCAGCGTGAGTATCCGGGCTTGAAGGAAATGGAGCAGCCGCTTAATTATTATTTTATAATTTTATTCAAATAAATGTATTGCAATAGATGGTAATCACTAAATAGCAATACAGATTATTCAGATTTTGGTAATTGTCAAACATAATTTTTTTAATACCTTATAATAGATGAGATGATCTAATTTTCCTTAACATTCTGTTTTTAACATTTTAACCCCTTTGAAACATTACTCCAAGGTTGAGACTCTTCTATTTATTTATATCTTTTTGGAACCATCAAGGTTGAAGGCCCTGTAAACTTACACATTAAAAAAAAATCTTTTGACATTTCTCACATCACGAGGCATAAGCGCTGTTCTGCAGTAGAAACTGTTGATGCTTTTTATAACCTGTATAATAATAATTCAGTTTTTTTCCATGCTATTCACCTGCTTTAATATTCTGATTTTGTTTTCTTAACTTTATAATAAAATAATGATAATAGTGATGGAAATGCAAGATATAATCTCAATATCATATTTACAAATTGTATATACCCATTATTGACAGTCACTAAGCTATGGATTCTAATGTGAAATTCATATCTGTGCCCTCCGTTGCAGAATACTATCAGAAGATGGATCCCACAAAAATGTCCTTCACTTGGTTAGGCTGAAGTAGTTCATTTTACCATGGGGTTTATAAGTGTGTTCATACGTATATTTTCTTTCTCATATAATATATGAGAATTAAAGGGCTAGTTTTAAGTAACACTATGTGGGATCCAATGCAGGCATAGATTGACAGGGAGATATGCCTTAAGAAATGTTTGTTTTACACATCTATTTTGTGATCATTCTATTCCACTTCCTCTCTCATAAAAATTGATAAAATGCTTAGCATGCTATGGTATAACATTTGGTTTTCCTATATCAAATATAGGTTATAAATTATGAGAGAGACTTAAAAGACATGAAAAACATGTCATGGCAAGAATATGTTCAATTTATAAGGAGGTATTTGGGTTGCCTACCATATATGCATCCATAGAGGTTAATTTTGAAACAAAGGTTTAGTTCTTAATTAAGATTTTATTGAATTTATATTTCTACAGCCCTTAATAGGTGTTAATTTTGCAAGGGTAATGCTTGCTTTTCTAGGGCAAATCACTCTAAGGAGGAGTGACAAGGTTTGGATTTAATTTACTTGGATCATTCAACCTTATAGTCTTACCTTAAAGATTAGTATGTAAAGGTGAAATTAATTTATATTTCACTGCGATAAGTTGATGGATAGAAATGCCAGCATTGACATAACGTGGCTCTACAATCCCGATGATATGGCAGGCACAATCATAATGGAAGGTGGCAGGCAAGGATTGGGGTGTAGGAGGTGCAACATATGCACAAACACAAAATATCAAAAATAAAGATACACAGGAATTAACCAAACATCCTTAATATGAATTACATGGTGATCAAATCAATTTCTATCGTTTGATAAATAAACTATTACATGTTGCCTCTATTTATAGAGGTCTGCTTTCAAAACACATGTTCAAACACCCAGTCGTGGGAAGGTTCTACATTAAATGTTATTTTTGACATTGACTATAGAAAAAACTTATTATATAAATGTTCTTGACTGATCTTATGATTTGGTGGGAGAAATTAATTACATCCAACACTCTCCCTTAATTTCGACCTTAAATGTTTCAACATCTTCATTTCTGAAACTTTCTCCTTAATGTCTTTCATGTCAAGATGTGCTGCTGCACTTTACTGTTGCTACAGCGATATTGCCATTTCGGCGACTTCTTTTCTACGATCTGTCTTCTTCAATTTCTTTGAAACTAACTATTGAAAAAAAATAGAGAAAATAAAACAGAGTGCAGCAAATACAAAACACTTAAATATATTATTGCACAGAAAATCTCCATAATCTTTCTTAGTTACAATGGCAGCCTTGCTGCTATTTTTATAACATTCATGGAAATCCCCAGAATATCTTAGAATGACTAAGAGAAGTGTCGAGAAAGGAAAGATCTGGAGGTTTCTACTTAGAGATGGAAGTTTCCATATTCTGGAACATTCCATAATA
The DNA here is from genome assembly GCA_027924645.1 of Cunninghamia lanceolata. Lineage (NCBI taxonomy): Eukaryota > Viridiplantae > Streptophyta > Pinopsida > Cupressales > Cupressaceae > Cunninghamia > Cunninghamia lanceolata. The sequence goes on along the minus strand of BSBN01000809.1, from coordinate 27,843,213 downwards.
AATATTATCTTCAACATTTTGGAACATTCTATAATAAACATTATCTCCAACACCCCCCCATAATGTTTATTTGGAGAAGATAATTACAAAAGATTATTATATAGCAACTTCCTTGAGATTTAACAAGTCTCTAAATTTGATAAATTTCACTTCAGGTAGTGCTTTTGTAAATATGTCAGCAATTTGATTTTCTGTTCCACAAAATTTTAACTCCACCACTTGATCTTCTATCAGATCATGAACAAAATGATGATGCACTTCTATATGCTTTGATCTAGCATGATAAATTAGATTTTTTGCTAGTTTGATAGTACTTTGATTATCACAGAATATAGTAGTTGGACAAACTTGTGGATGTTGTGTTTCTTCAAGTAGTCTTCTAAGCCATAATGCTTCTTGAGATGCCTTTGATGAGCCAACATATTTAGCTTCTATAGATGATAGTGATACTGTTGCTTGTTTCTTGCTGCTCCAAGAAATTGGTCCTAACCCAAGATGAAACATGTACCCTGAAGTTGATTTTTTGTCATCAATATCGCCTGCATAATCAGAATCTATATATCCAACTAATGTTGGCTCTCCTCCATATTTGTACTCAATTCCATGTTGATAAGTGCCTTTAATATATTTTAATATTCTCTTAGCTACTTTCCAATGCTCAATGTGTGGATCTGACATGTACCTGGATACAATACCAACTGCATATGCAATGTCTGGTCTAGTTATGGTGAGATACAAAAGACTCCCAACTAATTGTCTATATAATTTTCCATCCACCTTCTTTTGAGTAGAATTAGCACTCAACTTTAAGCCTACTTCACATGGTGTATTAGATGCTTTACAGTCAGTCATATTAAACTTTTTCAATACATCAAGAGCATATTTGGTTTGAGACAACATGATTCTTCCTTCTTCTTGCCATACTTGCATACCCAAAAAATAGTGCATCAACCCTAAATCAGTTATTTCAAAAGTTTGTTTGAGTTGATCCTTGATTATTTCAATATTATGTGTGTGATCCCCTGTAATAATCAAGTCATCCACATACAATACAATAATAACAACTTTACCATCACTATGTTTTACATACACATCTAGATCAGCTTTACTTCTTTTAAATCCTGCATTTATAAAGTACTCATTTATTTTGGAGTACCATGCCCTTGGTGCTTGCTTAAGACCATGTAATGATTTTTTTAATCTGCACACTAGATGTTCTTGACCACTTTTAACAAATCCAGGTGGTTGTTGCATGTAAATTTCTTCTTGAAGATCACCATGTAGAAAGGCACTTTTTACATCCATTTGATAAATTTTCTAACCAAATTTTGCAGCTAGGGCAACTATTGTATGAATTGAACTCATTTTGGCAACTGGAGCAAAGGTTTCAGTATAATCAATACCTTTTGTTTGTGAGAAGCCGTTAGCCTCTAGTCTTACTTTATATTTTTCAGTAGCTCCATCTGATGTGAACTTTACTTTGTAGGTCCACTTGCAGCCAACCACACTTTTACATTTTGGAAGAGTTGTCAATTCCCAAGTTCCATTTTTCATCAAAGAATTGTATTCATCTTGCATTGCTTCTTCTCATTCTTGTTTCCCTTTTGCTTCCTCATATGTACTTGGAGTGTCAACCTGCATCACCTTAGTCATAAGAGCATAGTTAGCAAACATATTTCTAGGGCCTTCTTGGTATATTTCTTGAATGCTTCTAGTCTTCTGTGTGTCTTCATCATCACTTTCACTTGATGCTTCAATTTGTGTTCCTTCTCCTCCTGCAGAAGATTGTACACCTTGATTTTGAGCATTAGTATAAGTAGACTTATCTTCTTCAATCAATATTGGAAAGTAAGATAATGTAGGAGAATGTTCACTTTCAATATCTTCATCAAACCATACATTCCTTTTGATATAAATTTCATTTGTTTTAGGATTATATAACCTATATCCTTTTGATTCCTCACTATACCCAACCATTATACACTTCTCACTCTTTCTTTCTAACTTGCTCCTTTTCTCATCAGGGATGTGGGCATATGCATTACATCCAAAGACTCTAAAATGAGATACTGTAGGCTTCCTAGCACTCCATGCCTCTTCTAGTGTTATATTCAAAACTACCTTAGTAGGTGTTCTATTCAAAATATAAACTGTAGTACAAATTGCTTCAGCCCAGAATTTAACTTCTATATTTCTAGAGTGAAGCATGCACCTAGCCATTTCTATTATAGTTCTATTCTTCCTTTCTGCAACTCCATTTTGTTGGGGTGAGTAGGAGACTGTTGATTCCTTCTTTATACCATGTTGTTTACAAAAATTTAGAAAAACTTTGTTCATATATTCCATACCTCTATCTGTTCTTATTATCTTCAGAGATCTTCCACTTTGATTTTCAGCCAATGCCTTAAACTCTTTAAACTTATCAAACACTTCATCCTTCTTTTTTAAACAATAAACCCAAATTCTTCTAGTATAGTCATCAATAAAGGTGAGGGCATACCTTGATCCTGCAAGAGATGGTGTTCTGAAAGGACCCATTACATCACTATGAACCAAATGTAAAGGAGTCTTTGCTCTCCATGATTTACCTTGTGGGAAACTTTCCACATGTTGCTTTCCCATAGCACATCCTTCACACACCTTGTGACTTGATGAGATTTTTGGAAGCCCATGCACCATATATAGTTTCTCCATAAGCTTGAGGGTTTGATAATTGACATGTCTCATACGCTCATGCCATAACCTGCTCATATCATTATATTTGGCAATAGCACACATACTCATTTCCACATTTAGAAGTAAATTCTTGAAACCTATATAATCCATTCTCCATTTTACCAATTGCAGTCACTTTGTAGTTATTACTCACATCCTTGATCAAACATTTGTCATTGTAGAATTCTATTTTATACCCCTGATTTGCAATTTGAGATATAGAAAGAAGATTTGTCTTCAATTATGGAACTAACTTCACATTTTTTAACACACCATTATCTACTTCAACATTTCCAGTTCCTTTAACTTCCAAAGCACTATTATTCCCCAAATATATTTTCTCTGGATTGTTATCATTTCTTAGTGATGCAAATTGTTCTTTATTATAACACATATGCTGTGTGGCCCCAGAATCAATAACCCAGTCATCTTTATAAGAATCATTTGCTTTAAGTGCAATACAGAGAGCATTACTTTTAGAATCAAAATTTTTTGTAAACTTATTTGTCTTCCTTTCTGTATCTTTGATCCTCTTATAGCATTCATTTGCTTTATGACCCAACTTACCATAGTAATTACATTTCCATTTGCTTCTATTATAATCCTTGGCTGGAGTATACCTATTGTCATACTTCCAATTTTTCTCTCTTGAATGATTTTCTTGTGTACTTCTGTAATTCTGTTTCCCTCTTATTATGAAAGCTTCATCATTAAATGACTCCCTTTCTTTGATTTGACATTTTTCTTCTTGCACTAATTTAGCACATAACTCTTCATATTTTATGCTCTTTAATTTATCAGCAGTATCTAGCCCTCTTATAAATGATTGATAAGATCCTGGGAGACTTTGTAAAACTATTTGCACAAAATCTTTTTCACCTATATCATTTCCAAGAGAAGCAAGTTCATTTCTCTTTTCCTTTAATTTACTTAGATGAGGGGCTAACTCTTGTGAATTTGATAATTTCATGTTGTATAGTTCTGCAGTGAGGGTTAGAATCCATACATCACTTGAATTTTCATATGTAGTTTTCAAAATATCCCACACTTTAACTCCACTTCTTTCATTGCGAACTTCTGGAAAAACTTCTTCTGAAAGTGTAAGCTTGATCAGTGCTGCTGCCCTTTTATCTCTTTTATCCCAATCTTCTTGATATTTTCTACTGTTTGCTGGTCTTTTTTCATTACCATTAACAATTTCAAAGCAATTTTGAAGCATTAGAAAAATCTCCATACGAGACACCCAATCATAATAATTTTTTCCATTTAATTTAATTGTAGGTAAATGAATACCAATTGAATCCATTGTATCAAATTCCCTTCTTTTAAGATGAGAATTAAAATCAGAAATCTCTCACCAATTTTTGCTGATTTGATTCTTCTCTTTGCTGCAATATTTTTGTTTCTTACCACAAACAATGGTGATCAGCCTCCAATCACACAACCTACATAATGCACAGCGAACACTACAAAAAACACAGATTACAGCCCCAAGATTTGAGAGGGCTCTGATACCATATTGAAAAAAAACAGAGAAAATAAAACAGAGTGCAGCAAATACAAAACACTTAAATATATTATTGCAGAGAAAATCTCCAGAATCTTTCTTAGTTACAATGGCAGCTTTCCTGCTATTTTTATAACATTCATGGAAATCTCCAGAATATCTTAGAATGACTAAGAGAAGTGTCGAGAAAGGAAAGATCTGGAGGTTTCTACTTAGAGATGGAAGTTTCCATATTCTGGAACATTCCATAATAAATATTATCTCCAACATTTTGGAACATTCTATAATAAACATTATCTCCAACACTAACTGTGACTTTGAGTTCTGCAAGCCCACTATCTTTGGATCCTGTAGCTTTTGGACTGCGGTCCAATCACCTTCTTTTAATTCTTGCGATCAAATGGCTTCCTTTTTTGGTTTCACAGGTTGATGAGTTGAGTTGAATAATCAGACATTTACCTGAACAGAGAAGTTTAGGTAAATCTATTTTGACAAATAAACTCTGAACAACAGCACCTCCAAATCCGTTTTTGATTTATTTGTCTCGTCAATCCTTTACGGCTACAACATCTTGAACCCTTGATGCCTTTTAACTTTTGGTGGCCTTCTTCATATACTGCATTTTACAAACCCTTATTTTGTTTTCTATTCCAGCAAATTCCTCAGATCTGGGACTTGCAATAACTTCAACGGCGTCCTCCTTGGCTGTGCGCGGCTGCAAACAAATCAAACTTCCACGATTTTACCTTTTATTCAGCAATCTCTTTTAAACTGGTGTCTCCACAATCTCCTTGACTGGCGGCTGAAATAAACTCTTATGTAGATTCAGCGGCTTTAACTTTAACATTCTAGCTTGACTTTACAAATTGTGGAAACTTCTTATTCGGCTGACGGCTCACTTCACAGATCTGTACTTTTTTCACTGTGACATAAGATCAGCGGCGTATCTACCTTCGTGGATACAACAATTTAACTGGGTGATTTTTTTTTTTTTTGTCGTCTTCAACAACCTCTTAATAATCTGTGACTTAAAAAGATGAAGGGAAGAGGCAGAGGAGAATAAAACACACACAGCTACCCTGAAAGTACACTGGTTTTTACATACAGAAAATACATATATTTTCGGTTAAACAGAGCTACTGCTCTTCATAAGTAACAGGAAAAAAAATAGAGCACAACACACAATCTGCATTTCAATACAAGGAGAATATAAATGAAGAATAATTTTATAGTTGCATTCTCTTGCAGGCAATGTAACAGATTGTAAAATGTCAAGCCTTTCTTCAAGAATTTTAGTAAAAAGGAAAATGTGAATAACTATATATCTTCAGCAGCCCTTACAAAAACAACAACGAACACATAGAGAGATAAATACACATAGAACACCCTGCAGTAGCTAGCATCACTTCCACAGTAAATTAAGTGGCTAGATTCATCTGCAAAGGCCATAGTGTCGACATCATCTTGACTTGACTGCATTTTATGGAATCATTAATTATGGATCAGAAATAAACTGCCTTTATCCATACGATGGAGAAGAAGGCCATGCTGCTACAACATCATCCCTGCAGAAGTAAATCAAGAGAAGACGGAGGCAGGGGAAAGAAGAAAGTCAAAAAGGAGATATGAGTGAGACCATGGTAGGAGTAACGAGCTACAACAAGTAGTACAAAACGGTGGTTGAGATTAAGTTCTCCAACAAAAGAAATCACCATGCCACTAAGAACACTTCACCTGCGCCTCATTTCCAATTCCTCCGCCTTTAGAGAGGTAGACTGATCTGCAAAAGTTGAACAAACACAAGTGGGGCCAATTTCATACAGGATTAAATTTGCAAGCCCTAACCCTACATCACACTATTATCCATGCGAGAAGAGTCCCGTCAGATCGCATGCCCTGCAGGACTTTGTCCACGCCATCCTTCTGAGGATCAGCATTCCCAGCAGCGTGAGTATCCGGCCTTGAAGAAAAAGGAGCGGCCGCTTAATTATTATTTTATAATTTTATTCAAATAAATGTATTGCAATAGATGGTAATCACTAAATAGCAATACGGATTATTCAGATTTGGGTAATTGTCAAACATAATTTTTGTAATACCTTATAATAGATGAGATGGTCTAGTTTTCCTTAGCATTCTGTTTTTTAACATTTTAACCCCTTTGAAACATTACTCCAAGGTCGAGACTCTTCTATGTATTTATATTTTTTTTTGGAACCATCAAAGTTGAAGGCCCTGTAAACTTACACATCAAAAAAAAATCTTTTAACATTTCTCACATCATGAGGCATAAGGGATGTTCTGCAGTAGAAACTGTTGGTGCTTTTTATAACCTGTATAATAATAATTCAGTTTTTTTCCACGCTATTCACCTGCTTTAGTATTCTGATTTTGTTTTCTTACCTTTATAATAAAATAATGATAATAGTGATGGAAATGCAAGATATAATCTCAATATCATATTTACAAATTGTATATACCCATTATTGACAGTCACTAAGCTATGGATTCTAATGTGAAATTCATATCTGTGCCCTCCGTTGCAGAATACTATCAGAAGATGGATCCCACAAAAATGTCCTTCACTTGGTTAGGCTGAAGTAGTTCATTTTACCATGGGGTTTATAAGTGTGTTCATACGTATATTTTCTTTCTCATATAATATATGAGAATTAAAGGGCTAGTTTTAAGTAACACTATGTGGGATCCAATGCAGGCATAAATTGACAAGGAGATATGCCTTAAGAAATGTTTGTTTTACACATCTCTTTTGTGATCATTCTATTCCACTTCCTCTCTCATAAAAATTGATAAAATGCTTAGCATGCTATGGTATAACATTTGTTTTTCCTATATCAAATATAGGTTATAAATTATGAGAGAGACTTAAAAGACATGAAAAACATGTTATGGCAAGAATATGTTCAATTTATAAGGAGGTATTTGGGTTGCCTACCATATATGCATCCATAGAAGTTAATTTTGAAACAAAGGTTTAGTTCTTAATTAAGATTTTATTGAATTTATATTTATACAGCCCTTAATAGGTGTTAATTTTGCAGGGATAGTGCTTGCTTTTCTAGGGCAAATCACTCTAAGGAGGAGTGACAAGGTTTGGATTTAATTTACTTGGATCATTCAACCTTATAGTCTTACCTTAAAGATTAGTATGTAAAGGTGAAATTAATTTATATTTCACTGCGATAAGTTGGTGGATAGGAATGCCAGCATTGACATGACGTGGCTCTACAATCCCGATGATATAACTTGGCAGGCACAATCATAATGGAAGGTGGCAGGCAAGGATTGGGGTGTAGGAGGTGCAACATATGCACAAACACAAAATATCAAAAATAAAGATACACAGAAATTAACCAAACATCCTTAATATGAATTATATGGTGATCAAATCAATTTCTATCATTTGATAAATAAACTATTACATGTTGCCTCTATTTATAGAGGTCTGCTTTCAAAACACATGTTCAAAACACCCAGTCGTGGGAAGGTTCTACATTAAATGTTAATTTTGACATTGATTATAGAAAAAACTTCATATATAAATGTTCTTGACTGATCTTATGATTTGGTGGGAGAAATTAATTACATCCAACACTCTCCCTTAATTTCGACCTTAAATGTTTCCACATCTTCATTTCTGAAACTTTCTCCTTAATGTTTTTCATGTCAAGATGTGCTGCTGCACTTTACTGTTGCTACAGCGATATTGCCATTTCGGCGACTTCTTTTCTACGATCTGCCTTCTTCAATTTCTTTGAAACTAACTGTGACTTTGAGTTCTGCAAGCCCACTATCTTTGGATCCTGTAGCTTTTGGACTGCGGTCCAATCACCTTCTTTTAATTCTTGCGATCAAATGGCTTCCCTTTTTGGTTTCACAGGTTGATGAGTTGAGTTGAATAATCAGACATTTACCTGAACAGAGAAGTTTAGGTAAATCTATTTTGACAAATAAACTCGGAACAACAGCACCTCCAAATCCGTTTTTGATTTATTTGTCTCGTCAATCCTTTACGGCTACAACATCTTGAACCCTTGATGCCTTTTAACTTTTGGTGGCCTTCTTCATATACTGCATTTTACAAACCCTTATTTTGTTTTCTATTCCAGCAAATTCCTCAGATCTGGGACTTGAAATAACTTCAACGGCGTCCTCCTTGGCTGTGCGCGGCTGCAAACAAATCAAACTTCCACAATTTTACCTTTTATTCAGCAATCTCTTTTAAGCTGGTGTCTCCACAATCTCCTTGACTGGCGGCAGAAATAAACTCTTATGTAGATTCAGCGGCTTTAACTTTAACATTTTAGCTTGACTTTACAAATTCTGGAAACTCCTTATTCGGCTGACGGCTCACTTCACAGATCTGTGCTTTCTTCACTGTGACATAAGATCAGCGGCGTATCTACCTTCGTGGATACAACAATTTAGCTGGGTGATTTTTTTCTTTTTTTTTGTCGTCTTCAACAACCTCTTAATAATCTGTGACTTAAAAAGATGAAGGGAAGAGGCAGAGGAGAATAAAACACACATAGCTACCCAGAAAGTACACTGGTTTTTACATACAGAAAATACATATATTTTCGGTTAAACAGAGCTACTGCTCTTCATAAGTAACAGGAAAAAAAATAGAGCACAACACACAATCTGCATTTCAATACAATGAGAATATAAATGAAGAATAATTTTATAGTTGCATTCTCTTGCAGGCAATGTAACAGATTGTAAAATGTCAAGCCTTTCTTCAAGAATTTTAGTAAAAAGGAAAATGTGCATAACTATATATCTTCAGCAGCCCTTACAAAAACAACAACGAACACATAGAGAGATAAATACACACAGAACACCCTGCAGTAGTTAGCATCACTTCCACAGTAAATTATGTGGCTAGATTCATCTGCAAAGGCCATAGTGTCGACATCATCTTGATTTGACTGCATTTTATGGAATCATTAATTATGGATCAGAAATAAACTGCCTTTTTCCATACGATGGAGAAGAAGGCCATGCTGCTACAACATCATCCCTGCAGAAGTAAATCAAGACAAGACGGAGGCAGGGGAAAGAAGAAAGTCAAAAAGGAGATATGAGTGAGACCTTGGTAGGAGTAACGAGCTACAACAAGTAGTATAGAACGGTGGTTGAGATTAAGTTCTCCAACAAAAGAAACAGCTGCGGCTGAATATGTTTCTGAAAACATTGGCTTCTTTGCCTTCGCTGGTATCATGCCCAAACAAAGAAATCACCATGCCACTAAGAACACTTCACCTGCGCCTCATTTCCAATTCCTCCGCCTTTAGAGAGGTAGACTGATCTGCAAAAGTTGAACAAACACAAGTGGGGCCAATTTCATACAGGATTAAATTTGCAAGCCCTAACCCTAGATCTTCACATGCCCTAGCTCTGATACCAATTGTAGGAGGTGCAACATATGCACAAACACAAAATATCAAAGAAAAATACACATAAATTAACCAAACATCCCTAATATGAATTGCTTGGTCATCAAAGCTCTATTTATTTATAGAGGAATGAGAACTTTCTGAAAATCAACATTCAAAACACATGTTCAATGCTGGTCTGCAGGTGGGTGGGAATGTTCTACACTAAATGTTATTTTTGACATTGACTATAAAAAAAGCTTTTGATATAAATGTTCTTTTTGATATAAATGTTCGTTTTGACTGATCTTGTGATTTGATGGGAGAAATTAATTACATCCAATATGGGGGAATTCTAGGGAAGAGGGTTCTGGGAACATTCCCTGAGTACACAACTCCCAGTTTGTAGTATAATATTTCCAATAAATCCAGTACATTGAGCTATAGATCATTAGAAATGCATCCAATAATCAAACCAAATGAAAAGGCTAATGATTCTCATTGAATTCACATACACAAAGGAAGAGGCGGCCGAAGTTTATGACATTGCCGGCGTCAAAATCAAAGGAATTAAAGCCGTTACAAACTTTGACATAAGCAAAATGATGTGAAAACCATTATAAGCAGAACACTACCCATAGGAGGGAAACAAAAACTCACTAGTATTGCAGTACAAGATGTGGAATGTTCTGAACGCATTACAAAGCTTCGGAGAGATGCAGAAGAAGCTCAGACAGAGAATGGTGTAAACGAAACTATCGTCGCGTAGCACAGAGAGTTCACTGAAAGGCACAGTCGGCAATTCTAGTGCTGCTGCTACATCATACAACGCTGCTCATTAACCACCATTTATAGGTTCTCCATTAATGGTAACCAATCAGAAACTGCACCCTGGGACACACCCATTTATGCTAACAACCAACAACAACGTTTTTCTCTACAATATGATGGGTTTAGAACCTTCAGCCATTGATGAGCATGGAATCTCAAAAGCTGTGGCACCTACTCATGGACTAGTAATGGGATATTCCATGCTCAGCGATGGCTGTACGTTCCAAACCCGTGAGATTGTATAGAAAAACATTTTTGTTGGTTATTGGCATAAATGGGTGTGTTGCAGAGTACAGTTTCTGATTGGATACCATTAATGGAGAACCTATAACAGGCTGTTCATGAGCATCATTGGATGATGTAGCAACAGCAGTAGAACGGTCGATTGTGTCTGGCAGTGAACTATCTGTGCTACCACTAGCGATGATAGTTTCATTTGCATCATTCTCAGTCTGTGTTGCTTCTGCGTCATTCGCAACGCGTTCACCGCTTTCCCCATCTTGTACTGCAGTACTAGTGAGCTTTTGTCTCACTCTTATGGTAGTGCGCTGCTCATAATAGTTTCAACATCATGTCTTCTTATATCAAAGTTTGTAAGGACATTAATTCCTTTGAATTTGATGGCGGCAACGTCATAAGCTTCAAATGCCTCTTCCTCTGTGTCTGTAAATTCAATGAGAATCATTAGCCATTCAATATCGTTTGATTATTGGATGCATTTTTACCGATGTATAGCTCAATGCACTTCAATTATTGGAAACATTATACTAGGTGTACTCGCCGAATGTTCCGAGATACAAATCCTTCTTCCCTGAAACTCTCCCAATCCTAGCTTGCCACCTTCCATATTTATTGTTCCTGTCAAGTTTTAAGATTTTAAAACAGCACTCTCCAAGTGTAAACAAGTATATAAGCAGAAAAAATACCACTTACAGCATATAGTATTGAATATGAATATTACACAGCATAAGTAAACGGCCAATAAAAAATTAAACGCCACACCAGAACTGTAACATAGGCAGAAAATTTACAGTTTTTGTATTGACTGTAGGACTGGCTGTATATTACTTCTGACTTTACTGATTAGACAATAGTTGCAAGACATCTCTTTATAGAGATTACAAGGGTTCTAAAGACAACAGAGGAGGATCTACAAAAAATTCAGCAGTACACAACAGCAGTTTGGCATTAAAAAATATAATTGCTTTTTTTTCTTCCTTACAATGCATGAGCGCAGCAACTATAAATAAAAACTCCTAATAAAAACTCCTAAATATAGGGCTCCAAATTCCTCGTGAAGCATCAATTATTTCAATGCTAGCTATTCTATCCATCAACTTATCTCAGTGAAACAAAAATTAATTTCACCTTTACATACTAATGTTTAAGATAAGACTATAAGTTCATTTAAGTAAATTAAATCAAAACCTTGTCACTCCTCCATAGACTGATTCACTAGAAAAGCTAGTACTAACCCCACAAAATTAAGACGAGTGCCTAATTATAAATTCAATAAATTTTAATTAAGAATTAAATACTGGCATAGGTCAAGATATACCTTGTTTGTGATCTATTATAAATTTTGATTCAAAATTGAATGATAAACAGAACCCCCTACTTCCCCCAAAAAATACAAACAATTATGATACTGAAACCATTATCCACCTACACAGCCCCATGCATATATGCGTAACCTCTATGGATGCATATATGGTAGGAAACCCAAATACCTCCTTATAAAAAGAAGATATTCTTGCCTTGACCATTTTTTCATGTCTTTGAACTCTCTCTCATAGTTTTCATAGTTTTTAACCTGCATTTGATATGGGAAAACTAAATGTTATACAATAGCAAACAAAGCATTTTATGAGAGAGGAAGTAGAATCTCAGAAAATAGAATGATCGCCAAAAGCATTTGTAAAACAAACATTTCTAAGGTAGACACACAACGAGTTCTAGAATAGCTATGAAACTCTATATAAAGTTATACCGGAAAGTTTGTTGCAGCTGATGGACCACAATACTTGAGAGCTGCCAGATCATTAGCTCTGGCCGCTTTCTCTTCATTATCAAAGCTGCCTGCATTACATCAATAAATGGTTCAACTACTATAAATTCCAATCACTTAATACATGTATAACAAACCAATAGAAGTATCTGCTTACCGAGATATACTGTAGGATCCAGTTATCATCCAAATTTCAGGGATCACAATAAGGCTGTTAATTACTCTAATTAGTATCCAAACAAAAATAAACCTATTTGTTCAATAGCTACTTTTTAAAAAAAAAACTTTCAAACCTTAAATAAAGACAATAAAAAATAATATATTTGAGACCTTGTTTCTATACATAACACTTGGTTATGAAATTCTTAGACATCCTTAAAAGAAGACCATAAAGAAATCTCAGAGACTTTGTTTCAAAGCATTGAACCTAAAAAAACAACTTTCTGAACATACCGGATTTTGATGGGTACTAGAGCCCATTTTGGCCTGTAAAAAGAAAGATGTTCAATTCATAAAATTACAGAAAAAATTCATAAAACTAACCTAATTTACCCTTGCATTTCTGAGTCTCTCCAGTTTTGTCTCAAAATTGGACTTCATATCTCTCTGTCCATCTATTCCTGCATTGAGTCCCACATAATGTTACTTAAAACTAGACCTTTATTATATATATGAACGCGAAAGAAAATATATGAATTAACACACTTCAAAATTCATCGGTAGTCTGAATTTTTCCGGCCCGAACAAATGGGGGGCATGTTTGTGGGATCCATCAAGCTCTTCCCGTAGTATTCTACAAATGGAGTGCACAGATATGAATTTAACATCAGGACTCCATAATTTCAGTATATACAGATTGTTAGATAATACTGAGATTAAATCTTACATTTCCATCACTATTATCATTATTTCATTATAAAGTAAAGAAAACAAAATCAGAATACAAGAGTATGTGAATAGTGTGTTATAATTGAATTATTAGTATTATTTTTTGTCTCTACAGCAGAGCTTAGGCTTCATGATGTGAGAAATGCAGAATTTTTTTATGTGTAAATGTATAGGGTTTTAAACTTTGGTGGTTCTAAGAAAGAAAGAAAAATAGAAGAGTCTCAACCTTGGAGTCATGTTTCAAAGGGGTAGAAATGTCAACGGGTTCTTGGCAGGGCCTTCACATCATAAGGGATGATGTCAGGATGATGCCCTAGGCGACTTTGGCAGAGTGAATACCCCTTAGTCCTTAACTCTTAACCAAAGAAGTTTCAAAACCCTCCAACAAAAAAACTAAAATACTAACTACTATAAGGTGCTATAGAAATTCTATTGAACAGTTACTCAAATCTGAAAAATTAGTACTACTATTTACTGATTACCATCTATTGCAATAAATTTTTAAGGCAAAATATAAATATTATCTTCAATATATGAAATTAGGCAAACTCTAAAGCACATATGCATCAATATGTGAAATGGGTCAATCTTTAACTGTAAAACATGTTGACATTAACATCTGAAATCTGGCCTAATCCCTTATAAATATCTGAAAATAGAAATAATAATAAAAATATAAATGATATTTGAAATATCTAATAAAGAAAATTAAGACCATAATAAATAAAAAATATATATGAGATAATGCAATGCCCTAATAGCAATGATTTAATATTAGTATGTGAAATAGGAAAGCATAATGTATTAGTATGTGCAGAAATGAAAAAGGAAGAATAAAATACAAGAAAAATTAGTAATGAATAAAAAAAGAATTGTAGTTTTGACATAAAAACAGAAGATTCAATAAAGCTAGCAAAATAAAATCATTAGGTTTAGATCCAAGAAAATTGATGGAATTATACAAATCAGATATTTCTCAAAGATCTAAAACTAAATCAAATGGAATACTACATATAAAAAAATCCAATCACACCATTGAAACCATACTTAAAAAAACAAAATAATAATGTTTAACTGGAACTCTTCAGACAAAAACATTCAGTTCTAATACCTATCAGATCTAAGCTAATTGCATATATTTAACCTTTTCTCTTCATCTCTTCAAAGCAATCAAAATAATAATGTTTAACTGGAACTCTTCAGATAAAAACATTCAGTTCCAATCTCTATCAGATCTAAGCTAATTGTATATATTTAACCTTTTCTCTTCATCTCTTCAAAGCAATCCGATTCCAATGTCCTCTTTAAAGATAGATAGAAGCTACACTTTCTTTTATAACAGAAGAGATACATATACAAGATTGCATATTTCTCTTCATCTCTTGAAAGCAGTCAGACTCCAATAAGGATAGATCGGAGCTATACAATTTTTTACAATAGAAGAGATGCCTATACAAGGTGTTATATATAGAGGTATAATCTTTAAAATCGTAGTACATTTTTGGGGATATGTACAATAATGCCACGTTACAATAAGTTTGAGGGGCAGCCGAGTAGTAGTATTAACGACGGGTAGTTCGGTAGTCATTGGGGCAAGTGCGGAACGACCTACAGCAGAGGACTAGTGCAAATGTCGATGAGAGGGATGGGAAGTATAGAGGGTTCTGGAAGAGAATTGTAGAGATGCCTATACTAGGTTGCATATATATAGAGGTATAATTTTCAAAATCATAGTATATTTTTGTGGATGTGTACAATAAGTAGGTAAATGATAATGTGTAAATGATCTATTTTTAGGAGATTAAGTTATTTTCTTTACAAAATACATTTCTAACAATCATATCTTATAACCTATTACTAAAATTTAGTCAAATATTTATATGAATTTTAATATAGTTATAACAATAAAAAAATTAAAACAATTAATATGTTAATTAAATTTCAAACTATCACTAATAAAAATTTTGCTTACCTAAGTAATTGATTGATTTAAGCCTTCCTTTCTAAAAGAATTTTGTTTTATTTTATTTTATTATTATTATTATTTGTATTGGAGTATTCTATAGATTTTAATAACCCTTTCACATGCCATTGCTAATTATATATTTAATGTATATTTAATCATTCTTAGTACTTTAGTTATAGCATTTGTTTTATTTTATTTTAAAATCATTTATTTGTCTGTGTAACAACCCCCGTGTTACCACTTTGCTTCTGCTTGTATTTGATGGATTCCGATAACTATGTAATTGGATTATTCGTCTTGTCATTATTTTCTATTGGCACCAATGATGTGCAATCTCTATACTATTATGCTATTGACATGATTATTGTGTTAGCATTTTGCTTCTGCTTATGTTTGATGGATTCAGATAACTATGTGTTTTGTATTGGATTATTTGTCCTGTTATTATTTTGTATTGGCACCAGTGATGTGCAATCTCTATACTATTATGCTATTGACATGATTATTGTTTATGCTGGATTTCATACTTACATGATTTATATTGCTTCGGCTATATGTCCCCGATGGTGGTTACTGGAGATAGTCATAGGCATATACCCTAGCCCACTGTACCCTGTCAGTGTTGTATTCCTTTGTGTTATCTTGTTATTCGGTTATCTAACGGTAACGTCTGGATTACCATACGGTAATGTCTGGATTACCATCTAGTCTTATGTAACTATATATTTTGGTTGTCGGTGTTGATGTGGTTTCATCGGCATCTTTATGTGGTTCTTGTATGTCATTTTAAATAATTTTATTCTTCCTTTTGTGAGCTCTTATTGTCGTAATTAAATCTTGTTTGGGAGATTGAAGTTAATAAGGAGTCTTTCACCTTTTTGCTAGCGGCAACCTATTCATGCAAACACAACCATTTGATGTTACACACTTTTCCTAGGGGTCGCCCATTTTGGTGGGATGTGGGGGCTTTATGAAAGTCAGATTTTTTTATGATATTTCAATTCAATTTTGTTCCCATGCCATATGCAATGGCTTTTTGGGGAGGTTGGAAAACAATAAATGCAGGGAAATCTCTATGAGGGCAATGTAGGTATGGGAGTAGAGAAAGTCAATGTTGGAAGAAATATCTTCTGCGTAGATGAAAAGAAGAGATAGGTATTAAGGAGGAGGGGATCACTTAAAGAAAAGGATTGGCTTTTTTGCAGAAACCATGATTTGGGGAGGACAGAAAACAGGGACGACATTACTAGGCAAACACATCAAATTGCAAGTTTGGAAGTGAGAGAGAGAGGGGAGTGTGACCAACATACCCAGGCAAAAACAAAACCACATCACTATCATTTAAGTAAATATGCCAAATTTATTTTGATGCAAGAGATTTACATTGCCTTGGTCCTTGAATTTGCTCTCTTTATGCAAAACGATGTCCTTATTTTTTGATAAATTGGTTTTCAAAGAAAGGTCATATGGTCTCTGATTTATAATTGTTGGTAAAAAGAGAAAAATAGGGGTCTCGGATTTATAATTGTTGGTAAAAAGATAAAAATAGGAGAGGGTCAATTTTGTTATAGTGAATATAATAAGTGGAGACATACAAAAATAAAAATTGGGATGTAT
Source organism: Cunninghamia lanceolata (assembly GCA_027924645.1). Taxonomy (NCBI): domain Eukaryota; kingdom Viridiplantae; phylum Streptophyta; class Pinopsida; order Cupressales; family Cupressaceae; genus Cunninghamia; species Cunninghamia lanceolata. Next base: position 27,826,282 of record BSBN01000809.1, on the reverse strand, counting down.
GTTAGAGATTGAAGAGATCTCAGTTTCATGGAACCCTTATGTTATACATTGACTCTCTCATGAGATTATCATTGCAACTCTTCTTAAACAAAAACTTAGCGGCCTCTATTTTGATTATTACGGTCATTTTCTGCTAAATCACCAGCCTTGTGGAAACTGTCCCTTGAGTTAAGAATATTATGGCACTAAAATACTATAGTTGTAGCGATCTGTGTTTGTGCATTGAAATTTTATTCACACAATTTCCATTAGGAAAATCTGCCCGCATACAGGGATCTAAGGGAAATAATGTAGGAGGGAAAATTAAGATTTCCATTTTGTAAGTCTTTTTAACATTTTATTTTGTTATGTTAAATATGGTTGACAATATGTAATTTTAGGCTGTGAGTAGCCTTGCAATACCATTTTCCATGCTTTTTCTTATGTCCATGCACTCCTTTGTGAATCGTGACCAAATTGGGGTCACTAGAGTTATTACACAACTGATCTAGAGGCATCAGAGTGGTTGTTTGGAGTGGCTCTCTATGAGCACAGGGCCTGAAAGTGTCTACCAGGGGAACTAGTAGTAGAGTTATAGTAATAAGTGATAACTAGATAAAAACATTGGGGTAAAAACACTAATAAGATAATTTGTCCTCGTGCATCACCTTGAGTGCTTGTAAAGGCTAAGGATGCAATGAGAAGGCCTATCCATCTGCGGGGCGTCGAGTAATCCATCTATGGGGCATCGAGTATCAATTTACGGGGCATTGATTCGGGCATGATTGAGTCTCCTCGTCTATATGAGAGGTGTAGTTGGTTCTATGTGGTACCATCCCTTCAAGCACACATGATGACACTCCATCTGATTTACACTCTAGTATCTAGCACTTTAGCAGGCCTGAGTAGTACCCAACCTATGACTTGGATGAGTACCTCTATGTTATGACACTGGCTTATGCATTATTTCCCGTGTTTGCTCCGTGATTGATGTGAGTGTTGGCCTTGTTGTTAGGAAAGATACATAATGTTTGAAGGTTAAATGTGTTGTTAGATTGACATAGAAAATATTGGCTTAAGACATGTAGACAAATTACTTTGTTTACCTCTGATTTGAACAAGAACTCGAGCTATGGAAAGATGCACAATTTGTTTTTACTTGAGTTATTCAAAGAGAAGAAGGTGGAAGATAGAGAAGATGAGAGGAGGATGGAAGAATTTATCATTGGTGCTTGTGTACTAGATACTTCCTTCTTATTCTAGACTGCCTACATACCCGTATCCATGGGATCAATGCACCACACGATGATGATGAGACATGATGAATATGTAGTTCTAGGTTTTTATTGATGATGTGAGAGATGAATGATATAAGAAGATGAGATGAATGGTGAGAAAAGATGAGTAGAGTAAAGATGGAAGAAAAAGGAGTCGTATCATCTTGTGCCTGAATCTGGGTATTTCCTTCATACACCAAACTACGTACATCCACTATATCCATGGGATCAAGGCATTTTACGATGAAGATGATATGTAGTTCTTGTTTATGGATGATGAAAGATGGAGGTCATTGATTATTGATGAACAAGATTGATGTGATTTGATGCAGTGATGATTGGATTGGATCAGTTGATATGAATGAATGTGATTGATTAGAAGAAGTGATTTGATGGTTTGATTTTATTTCTTGGATTTTTTGTTGGCTATTTGATGTTTTTGTATATATATTTAGTTTTTTAAGGACATTTTATAATTTTTTTGGTATTTTTTTAGGATTTTATCTAACTTTTATGGATTTTTTAAGGACTTTTTCTAATTTTTATCAATTTTTTCAAGACTTTTTACATGATTGACCATGATGCATTAAAGTGTCCATCTGACATCGAAGCACAAGCAAGTGCCCCCAGTGTGGGAATAATTTATTGCAGATAGGCAGATGGAAAGTTTCTCATGGGATATGATGGCGAGGAATGACTCAGTTGAAGCTAGGTGATATACGCAAATGATATGTCCACTTTGACAAGTTCCAATCCATGATACAAGTAGGCTGATTATGGATGGATGGATGGTTTATGAAAAGGGTGAAATAAGGCAGGATTCAATTAAAGGTGCCAATTGTGACTAGCTTCATTGACCTTTTTCTTGAGGATTTTTATGATGGTCTTATTAGAGGCCTCGACTTGGTTGTTGCTTTGAGGATAATAGGGCGTGGAAAATCTATGCTGGATATGAAACTTTTGACACAAATCACAGACTTCCTAATTTTTGAAGGGATGCCCATTATCAGTTACAATGGTCTGAGGGATACCATATTGACAAATGATATAATGTAATATAAACTTGGAGATCTGCTTCCTAGTGATGTATGTCATCGGGATTGCTTCCACCCATTTGGTGAAATACTCTATAGCAGTGATTATGAACTTATGGCCCTTTGAAGAGGATGGGTGGATTTTTCCTATGAAGTCGAGTCCCCATTGTGAAAATGGCCAAAGAGCTATGAGAAATTGTAGTTCATGTGCTAGGGTGTGTATCAAGTCTCCATGTATCTGATATTACACGCATCTTTGTGAGAATTGTTGAATGTCCCGCTCCATAGCAGGCAAATAATAGCTAGCTTCAAGAAGCTTCTTGACAAGATTAGGTCTGGCAGAATGCGATCTAGAGACATCCTCATGTCATGTTGGCCTCTTCTAAGTTGAGACACTTAAGTAAGATACCATCGAGACTCTTGCAGTAAAGGGTTTTTCTAAAGATAGTGTAGCAAGAGGTGCGGAGGATGAAAGTTTTATGTTGGGAGTTGGAAAATTGGAAAGGGAATGTACCATTAACAAGGTATTCATAGATATCTTCGTACCAAGGAGATGTGGGGTAATGAAACTCACAGATGAGTTCTGATTGAGGTACTTCAAATGTTAGAATTAAAAGTTGTTCCACTAATAATTCATACTATTGTGCGTTAGAAGGCATGTCTAGGAGAGAACGAATGGTTGCCATGGCGTTGGCTGCTTTGTTGTTGATTCTTGTAATTTTCTCAAATATGATTTGAGAGAAGTATCTCTTAAAGTCATCAACCATCAGTTTCTATGGAAGAAGCTTTTTATCTTTTATTTAGTACTCTTCTTGAACTTGATTAATTAAAAACAGCGAGTCTCTGAATACTTGTAACTTTTTGATGTCCCATTGGACAACCATGTGCAACCCAATGATCAGAGCCTTATATTCTGCTATGTTATTTATGCAAGGAAAGGCAATATGGTAGGACTTTGGAATACAATCACCCTGGGGGGTGATGAATAGGATACCCATCCCAGATCCATGTTCTGTGTAAGAGCTATCAAAGTATAGTTTCTAGGTTTCAGAAGGAGTCACATTGAAAAGTTCTTCATCAGGAATCTCAAGATCAAAAGGATGGATGCCAGTCATTGGAGTTTCAACAAGTTGATCTGCAATGACTTGTCCTTTAATAGCTTTGCAGTTGACATATTCAATATCAAATTCAGTAAGGATCATCACCCATTTTGCTACCCTATCAGTGAGGACTACTTTAGCAAGAAGATATTTCAATGGATCAAATTTGGAGATGAGCTTTGTTGTCTGATTCAACATGTAGTGTCACAACTTTTGAGAAGAAAACACCACTGCCAAACATGCTTTTTCCACTATTGTGTAGTTGAGCTTATAACCTAGAAGAGTCCTGCTGATATAGTAAATGGTTTATTCTTTTCCCGTATCATCATGTTGAGCTAGGAGAGCACCAAGTGCTTGATGAAGTATATAGAAGCAAAGGTCGATCTCAAATAGGAGGTACAAGCATAGGAGGTGTTGAAAGATATTCTTTTATTTGAACAAAGGCTTGTTGACATTTGTCATCCCACTTATAGGTTTCCCCCTTCCCAAGCAAATGTTGAAAATGATGGCATTTGTCTACTAGCTGCACTATGAATCGACAAATGGATTGTAACCAATCTTGGAGACCACACAGTTGTTTCAAATTTGATGGAGGAGGCATGTTGACTATGGCTTTGACTTGATTAGGATCCACTTTAGTGCCTCTTCTGGAGACTATGTATCCTAGCAGCTTCCCATAAGTTACACCGAAGACACACTATTTTGGATTCAGTCTGACTTTGTACTTCTCAATCCTGTCGAAGATTTGTTCTAAGACTTGGAGATGGTCTTCTCTTGTTTTGGACTTTTCCAAGATGTCATCGACATACTCTTCCATTATTTTGTAGAAAAGATCATGAAAAATAAGAGTCATAGCCCGTTGATAAGTTACTCTGGTGTTTTAAAGTTTAAAAGGCATGATGATAAAGGGAAGTCATCCTTAGGACACACTCTATTGAGGTCTCTGAAGTCATTACAACAACAAACTCTTCTATCAGGTTTGGCAATGGGCACTAGATTACATACCCACTAAGGATAATCAATGGTCTTAACAAACCCTACATCCAGAAGTTTTTGGAATTCTGCTTTGACTAACAATGCTATTTGTGGATGCATTTTTCTTATCTTTTGTCGAACTGGTTTGGCATTCGGAGAGATAGCCAAATGATGTACTACTAAGGAGGGGTCTAAGCCCAGCATATCTGAATAGGTGTAGGGAAAGTTGATATCTCTTTTTATGAAGAATTCAGTAAAGTTGACTTTTCCTGTATCTGATAAAGAAGCTTCTAGGAATGTGATTTTAGGAGCTTGTGCAGTGCCTAAATTGATTTCTTGAGATTTCTCGATCAACAAGGGTGATCTTTCTTGATATGTAGAAGTTACAGGAAGGTCGGATCCTCCTTGGGTGCCTTAGAGAGGTTTTCACCCTTGGATACATCCTTTATTTTTACTTTTTCTTTTTCAAGACGTGCCTTGTGGTTTCCACCTAATGACCTTTCATTTTTTATTTTCTTAATTTCACTTTTGGGACTAGAAGATCTGACACTTCCACCAAAGTATGCCAACAATGGCAGATCCATTGCAAATCCTACTTATGGTCTCCAAGAGGGAAGCCTTTCCTTGTTCCCATGAATTTAGCAATAGCCTCGTCATTTTTAAATGTATCGAGGGGAGGTGACCCCTATTGTTCCTAGTCAATTAGGTTGGGATAGATAAGTGAAAGGTTGTGGGAAGTAGAGGATATCATGAAAATAGAGGTTTCTTAGAAGAGATCAGTGATATGAAAGGCAAAGTCTTCGATGGTATCTAGATTTGGGGCCCTTTCTATAGGAAAGGCCTCAGTGACTTCGTCAAGGATGAACTGGATATCTGAGGAAGGCAGACCCTCCTTTCGGTACCCTAGACCCTGTCGATTATACTTCTTTGACACAATGATTAGCTCTAAGAGGCCTTCTTCCTGTAGACGTAGTCCTCTTGCTTTGTAGCCCATATTTTTGATGATTCTAAACCCATTATTATATCGCTCTACTTCTAAGGATACTTGATCATTTTCATCGTAGAAAATCCATGAAGAAATGTCATCAGAGACATCCTCATCATCGAGTAATCTTGATTGCACAAATACTATTGGAGACATGGTGACAGTTGCTTTGGAGGAAGAAGCTTTTGAAACATCTAGCTTACCATATGATTTGGGTGACAAGGGCATGGCGCCCACACAGCAAGATTCTTTTAGGCTATACTCACCGAGTCCTTTTTCTTCATATTTGATTTGGATGTTAGGGGTGGATTTACTGGTGGAGCGCTTGTTAAGATCATCTGGATCACCATATGAAGTGGATGGATAGGCTTCAACATTGATAGGGACATGGTTAGGGTTTTGATAAGTGGGTTGGAATGCATGGTAGTATTCAAAGGGTTTGGGATTGGTGGAGATGGTGATTTCCACACCCTCATATGGGAACTTTAGACATTGGTGATACATGGATAGTACTGCTTTTAAGGAATGGATCCAAGGACAACCAAGGATAATGGTGTAGGGAAGATCAACATCTAGGACATGCCATTTTGTTCAATGGTAATAGGACCAACCCTTATAGGCAGAGTAATAATACCTTCTAAATCCCGCTCTCCATCATCATAGGCCTTGATGGTTATTCTTTTGGTCATATCAATATGGTCCTCACAGTAGCTTAATTGCTTTATTAACTTTAGAGAACAACTATTGAGACAAACTCTACCGTCCACTAGTACCTACTTAATAAAATGTTAGTCAATGAATACCTCTATATTGAGGGCATCATGATGAGACAGGTCAGAGGATACGAGATCTTGATTAGAAAAAGTTAAATGATGGGGGGATGAGATGCTTACCATCATAGCCTAGAACTGTGTAGTATTGATATCATTTGGTACAAATATTCTCTTAAGGGTTTATCTAGAATAGCTCTGTGTGCGGGAGTTATACGCAATAGCTCAAGTATGGATATGTGAGCAGGGGTTTTGCCAAGGTGTTCAATAACGTTGTACTCAGAATCTAGTCAAATGATCGAAGGTGGGATTCCATGAGTGGCAGATGGTGGAGCTTCTTGAATAGTGAAACAATTTCGATGGGTAGTGACAACGCAATCAAGAGGTTTCCCTCAAATAGTGATGGTGGTGATTCGTTATTTCTCAATACAACACATAGTAGACTCATAGGTGTAGTTGACATTCTTTCCCGTGTTGGAAGCACTTGCTTTATCATGTGAAGGGAGGGGATTTTTATAGGCATCAAGGTCATAATTGTTCATCAGTTGCATTGATGTGACCCTAATAAGCCCTTGATCAATGTGGTTTTGAATTGTGTCTTTCAATTTCATATAGATAGAAGTGCTATGCCCCTTGACCCTATGCTACTCATAGTATTCATCAACCTTGTACCAATTGGGTTTAAATTGTGGCTCATTGTTTGGTTTGGCTTCAGGCAAGGCAATATTTCTTGATTGCACTAGTTTTCTAAGAATGACCTCAATTGGTTCTCCCAAGGGAGTAAATTTGTGTCTTCGTAGTTGGTTTCTCTTTGTTTGGTCATGGGGAGTGAAAGGTTGACCACTTGTGTGACATATTAGATGTAGGTCCTTGTTGCTATTGTATGAGATTTTGATGACTAGGTGGTTGGATTTGATATATCAAATGTTGACTAGAAGGATGTTGTTGTGACAGATCATATGGTGAAATAGGTGTGACTTGAACTTGGCTAATAATGTGCTGCCCTGGTTTGAAAGTTTTCTAAGGTTGGGTATTGAGTGGCAAAGGTACATATGATCCTAGTGAAAGATTGATATTATGTGTCTGTGTTGCATGTGAGCCATACAGAGGAATGGTATAGGATATGGTTTGAGTAGAAATTAATGGAGGTTGGGAGACGGTTGGTGGAGTCACATGAGACATCTAAGTGTTAGAGGTTGTGATCCAAGAGGGAGAAGTTGATCAATGTATGATGTGTTGGAATGAGTATTTGATGCCATAGGTTTATCAATGAGAGTTGTGGCATGATTGGATGCAATATGGGACGTGTTGGAACTAGAAATTATCAGTCAATTTTTTCAAAAAATGCTTACTAGTTGAGCTTTATTTAGGCGGCGTTGGCATTGAGAATTGTGTAATGGCTCCAACATTTAGCATGCGAATAGTCTGCATGGACTATTACATGTCCTCTCCCATTCCAGAAGTGGATGTCTGCTACAACCCATTTCAAGGTGAAGTGGTTGCAGAAGTTCCGGTAATTAGAATATATGGCTCTACTCTAGCTGGACAGAAGACTTGTCTGCACGTCCACCAAGCCTTTCCATATCTCTATGTTCCATATGATAATGATCTCCCTCAAAACCTTGAAGAAGGCTACACTTATGTTCGTCTTCTGGCCTCTGCTATTGAGAAAGCTAGGAAGCTCAATGGTATTGGTGCAAAAAGGCAGCATGTTCATAGCTGCAGTCTTGTAAGTGCCAAGAAATTTTATGGTCATTACTCATATGATCAGTTATTTATAAAAATCATTTTATACTATCCAGAGGATGTAAATCGTGTAGCTGCATTACTTCTGGGTGGTGGGATACTAAATCATGTGTTCCAGCCTCATGAATCACATATACCTTATCTTCTTCAATTCTTGATTGATCACAATCTGTATGGAATGGGTCAGATACATTTATCCAAAGTGAAATTTCGTTATCCTTTGCCAGATGGTATTCCAAAAAGTTCTAGCCTATTTAGGGATGTTGCTTTACAGGTCAGAGCTGGCAGGCAGTCTATTAATGATGATTTAGTTGCATTATATTCTGAGCAAACCTTTTATCAAGCTGAAGATGAACCTGTTACACCTAGTCCACTTGAATATACTAAATCTTCCAGAAGGGATGGAACCTGTTATAGAACTGAAGTTGAACCAGATACCCCCAGTCCGCTTGAACATATTAAACCATCTGTAAAGGATTGTATTGGCAATTCGGCTGGTGAGGACAACATAAAATCACTAGAAAAATTGGAGTATACACAGCAATTAAAACTAAAACAAGCTTGGATCTGATATATATATACACACAAGATATATTACACACATTCACATATATGAAATAAGGCTGCAACAGAGCCCCCGGTCACATGGACGCAAATTTCACCGAGGGCCCTTCACCGGCCATAGCGAGATGGGAACGAGTGTGCAGGTCACTCCTTTGAGCGGCGTTCATTCGGAGACTCCTCTTTCTTATCCTCTTTATCGATGGTTTCAATATTCTGGTGGACTGTGGTTGGAACGATTTCTTTGACACTGAACAACTGCAGCCTCTAACTAGAGTGGCTTTAACTGTGGAGGCTGTTTTGCTTTCACATCCAGATACAAACCATCTTGGTGCTTTGCCATATGCTGTGAAAAGGCTTGGGCTCTCTACTCCTGTGTATTCCACAGAACCTGTTTATAGATTGGGTCTGTTGACTATGTACGATCATTATCTATCGCAAAAGGCTGTTTCAGATTTTGACCTTTTCACGTTGGATGATGTAGATACTGCTTTTCAAAATGTGACACGACTAACATATTCACAAAATTATTATTTTTCTGGGAATGGTGAAGGAATAGTTATCACTCCTTATGCAGCTGGACATCTTTTGGGGGGAACGGTATGGAAAATCACAAAAGATGGAAAGGATGGAAATTTGTCTGCCTCAGGGGATCATTGGCTTTGTAACACGTGTATTCATTCCCTTCAATTGCTTTGTGATCTCTTCAGCAACTCTTATAAGGAAGTTTCATTTCTGCTACCTTCCCTGTTGGGACTGTTGTTAGATTGTGCTAAAAAATAGACTAAGCAGTGGCTTCTATTTCGTGTGGTGCTTTGGTACATTTAATAGAGGTTGGAGGTCACCAGTTCAATGATAAGGACTGGAACACTTTACTCTCAAATATTCGTGTTACATCTTATACAACACAAACCCTAGAACTACCGAACACACATGGTTTTGACTACACAAGGCAAAAATGCAAGTATACCGAGCAATGAAAATATAAGAGAAGATCAAATTCCTAGGGCAAATGTCAATGGTGTAGGATTGGATTAAGAGACCCACAACAGTCATGAGAATGGAAATTCATTTTTCAGTACACCCCAAAGCGTTGGCAATGGTGATGTTTCGGAGCGAGATGAACAAATCAGATCAAACCTTGAGGATTCTGAAGGCATACCATCGTCCTCAACGGATTGTAAGTACAACCAAGAGGAAAATATTAGAGAGAAGAAAGAAAACATATGAAATAAATACTTTGGACGAGAGTTTCTGGTTCTTCCTCGTGTTATAGTTGTGTATTAAAAATTAACAACTCTGAATGGTTGTATAAAAGGTCAGGTTTTCTGAAGTCGAGCACACCTTGAATGAAGTTTGAATTTTCAATTCCTTTATTTCCTAGAGCAAATAAGCTTTTAAGTTAACTTGGGACTAGATTTCCCCTCTCGTCCAAGTATCTGCAAATTGGAAAAAGGTGAGTTCAGGCTGTTGATTGTTAATAGACACTATTTTGCATGGATTTTATCATACAATTCTATGATCAGTGAGGCAGGCTCACAATATTATATGATGGGGAAAAAACCATAGAAAACAAGAATCAGAAAGGACAAGAAATGAAGGATAAGAAAAAACAATGAAAATGAGTCATTATGTAATAGTATTTACATCCTCTGTAGAATGACACAGGTGGCAGGATTGCCAACTAAGATCAATCTTTAATTTCTAAAATAGATATAGCTTCATTTGTAGACTGTTCAGCCCTCCCGGCCAGCTGTGCCAACTGTGCCCGCTGCGCCTGCTGCGTCAGCTGCAGGTCCTCGTCAATCCCAGCCATCTCAAATCAATCGCCAGCCTACTCTAGCTGTAAGTTCTCAATCAACACAAGATGCAGTTTCACAATCCCCTCAACAGTCCGTGCAACTAGCCCCTGCTGACTCAGTAGTAAGTGTATCTTCTTCAAGCAGTAAGAGTACAGAGGAGATGGAAGTTGATATGGAAGAAGGCAAGAAGGAACAGGTTTCTCCGCGGGAGACACGTGCTGAACAAACTCTCCGCATGACTAGAAGCAGGTGGATCCTCTGTGTGGCTCTCGTGAACTCTCTCTTTCTGTATTATTTTGGATATATAACAGCAGTTGTTTAATCCTCGAACTTACAGATGGTGACACAGATCAGAAAGTTGGTGAAAGAGTTCTTTATCCCAGTTATTCTTCTATAAAACAGGAAGAATTGACAAATCAAAAATCTGGTATAGGAATTGCTTGTGTTGACTTTCACACGATTGTAGGAGTTAAAGATGGAAACACATTTAAGGAAGGAATATATCGTTCAAATTGCCATGTGCCTTATAAAATTAGGAGCCATTTACCTACTCGTGGATTAGTCTTAGGGCCTTAAAAGATTTTCTGAGAAGAACAATGTAGTGTTTTCAAACGATTCTTCATTCAAGGGAACACATGAATGGCAAAGAAGGGGAAGTGACATGTCATTTTCTGACCTTAATGATGTCAAGGGTGGTAGAGGAACTGGAGAAGTATCTTGCCTTTAGAGAAGAAATTTATAAGAAAGCAAAAGAGTTAAATGCCATGAGCGAGTCTTTGCAATTATTTTATATGGGAAATTATTTTCAGATCAGAGGTGAATTATTTTGGAAGATTTAACTCGATGCAAGGAAAGATTTTGATATTGTTCATCCAGAATTAAGATAATGAAGTAATTAATTCAAAAAGTGATTATTTTACCTATAAGATATACAAAGGCTAATAAAATATTTTTGCCGAGGAGGAGAAATTATTTCTCAAATGAATTAATTTTGCCCAATAAAAGTAAAAATATGCGAGTGAATATAATTGAGAAATGAAGTAAACTTTAAAACATTTAAAATACTTTATTAAGTAAAAATTAATGAAGTATGAGAATAAATATTTTGTTATCGAAAACTATGAAGATTGATTTAAATATTTAATTCGGCAAAGGCAAGTATTTTATTTTACCGGAAATCAATTAAATAAAGAGTTGTACTAAAGAACTTACCGAGCAGCAGAGAATATTTCGTGACGGCAAAAGATCAATATTAAAAACAATTAATTAAACCTAAGGTCATGCCAAAGAATTTGTTAAACTATTTCAGCCCTAAAAGGAAATATCAAAGCAAATTAATTAAGATAAAATGAAATGTTGTCATGAGGATAAAACCCTAAATACATGAGCAAATATACAATGGAAGTAAGGAAACTATACCGCACGCCACAGGTCCTAAGGCTCAATGCAAATTATATGTTTCTATATGATTTATCTAATAAATGATTTGATTTGTTTTTGCAGGATTATGATTAATATAGTAAAGTGATTTCAAGAAGAGGATCGGATTGATGGAAGACAAAATATTTCAAGCCGGAGATGAAAGAATGTAGTCGGATGATTAATTATTTTTTTTATCAATTGAAACCATATGTCCGTTATATCAGTTATTTAAACTGCAAAATGAATGTAACGGGTCTGAGGCTTGTTGCATCTCTTTAAATAGAGATCCCAGGACCCGGAGAAAGGGGAGGAGTTAGAATTAGGTTAGAAATAGGGATTTTCACAAAAAGACAATTGAAATACTTTAGGATTAAATTAGGTTAGATTTTATTCAATCTGGTGCAAATTTTATCCTTCTGTGCAATGTCGTTCTGAGAAAGATTATGGTGCGTGATATGTTTTGAGGCAGCGTTGTTGAGGATTCAAATTCAAAATACACTCTGACGGTATCATCTGTTTGTTGTTTTTCATTCAATCAATTTAATTATCTCCATGTCATTCATTTTCTGATTATTCAATTCGAATGTGTTAAGGATATGTTCAAATTGTTTGATTACAGTTGCTAATTCAGTATATTTGATTTGATTGGTTTCTCAAGTAGAATTAAATCCTTTCTTATCAATTATAGTAATCTTAGAATGTTGAATGGATTATTAAGTACAATTAATTGATTAGGGTTATTAATTTGTCTCCAGAGTTGATCTAATTTGTTAATTTGCAAATTTAAATTGGTTCTTTTCTAGAAAGATTAAAATCCTTTTTAATGTTTTGCATTTAATACAATTATGTCCTCTGGATTATTAAGAATGAATTAATGATTTCTTCCTTGTACGTTTGTACAAGTTGCAAACAGTTATATGTGCCAATCAAATCGAGTTATTACCTGATACAAGTTGTTTGTTTTTTGATATCCTGACTCCGTTGCCCAAACAGACAAAGCACTAGTCTAATTATTGATTTATTTTACATTTAAAATCTTTGCTATGTTGTAGATTCATTTCATGTTATTTGTTATTTCTGTTAAAATTTAGATTAAATCATTTACTTTTCCTTAGAAATAGTTTATAGTATTTCATCTGATTTACAAGTATGCCAGTGTAATCAGATAAACTAGCAGCAAACCAACATCGATTTAATCATACAACCTACTTTGAAAATCAAAGGTTCACCCGCCTAGGTTGTAGCAGGACCTAAAGCGCAGGGAGAAGTTGATCGTTAAGATCAAACTCCAGTCATTGGTTCAAAAACGTTGTCGATTTGACCATAGGGCTTGGCATCCCCTTAGAACCCAACAAATTGGCGACTATGTTGGGGAAGCAACTGAAGAAAATCCTGTAGTGGGCCATCTCGCCTTATAGAGTCATTAAAACTTTTAAATCAAGTCTTCAAACATAGATTCATAATTGTGAAATTTGCACTCCCCATCCGAGTCTACCCAACAAATTGGCGACTCTGCTGGGGAGAGTTTTGCCTGAAAATCTAAAGCCATTTGTCATAGAGTCAATCCAAAGTTTTAATTAAAAGACTCCGCTGGGAAGAAAAGTATTTCAATTTTCCTCTTCTCACAAGAGGTGGCGACTCCGAAAATAAAATTGATGAAACGTGGAAAAATATAAAATAACCCCTTTAGATGCATTCTTTGAACCAAGGAGACATGAAGGAGAACCCTTAAATGATGGGTATGCAAATGAAAATAATGACTATAACAGCCCACATGATGAGGGGAAGCTTATTGATCAAACTGTTGTTGACCTTGATAGCATGACTGATCAGGAATTAGAAATGTATTTAGAATGGGGAGAACAACAGCTCAGGAGATCACAGATGATACAAAGAAGCAAAGAACTAGATAGACAAATAGTAGGATTGGATAGACAGCTGGCACAATTGGGCCTCCAGGTACTGGAACCACCAAAACCTATCCCTCCACATAAACAGAGTGGTGATGTTAATTCACTTACACCCTCTCAAAACACATACGCTCCATATACTCCAAAAGCACCTCATGATCCATACCATGACCCTATCCAGTATAATAAGCCACCACAAGAGCCCCATCTTATAAATGCAAGTAACATTCCTCAATACTATTCACCACTAGGACAGCACTATACCCTGCAACACCAACAATACGTGCCGCATTGCAATGCTTACTATCAGTCTTTATATAAGACAGAGTTTTTACCCACCCACCCACCGCCATATATGGATCAGCAGTGTTGGGAGGAAGAGGAAAATAACCAACAGTGTTGGGAAGAAGAGGGGAATGAGTATTTACAATCAGGACAAGATGACAATGAGGAGGAAATATACATGTCTGAGGATAATTTTCAGGTTTGTTCAAATCCATTGTATGATAACATAGTAAAAGAAGATGAGGTGATACTTTGCCAAGATATTCCTAAACAAGAATTTCCTGTGCATTTAGATATAAATTATGAGAGGGATGAAGTGCCTCCAGATAACCAAAGTGATGTGTCATCTTGTAAACATGATGACAAAATAGGTGTGTCTGATTTTAATGATCTTGAGCATTGTGGTAATGTTGAAAGAGATGAAGAAAATGTTGGAAACATGATGGATGAAGAGACATATTCACTTGACAATGAGCAAATCTCACAGTTACTCACCATAGAATATCAAAAATATGCACATGGGGGTAATTTGAAAGTTTCATGTCCATCATACATATGCTTTGACAGTGAGGATACTTTGTATGATAATAGACCATACGATTGGCGTGAAAGGATAACATCAAGATCATATTTAGTTGAGGTAGAAACATCTAGTGATTATGAGTTTCATAGCAATGATTATCCAGAGATAAGTTCTATCAAACCTTGTAATAATGAAGTCTGGGTATCACAGTTGTATGAGGAAAGTACATATAGTACTGAAGGTAGTGGTGATGACTTTGAATCTGATATAATAACATTAGATGATGCTAACATTGAAAAAAGAGAATATCAAATATAGTCTAATTTTGCCTATTTTTCAGTTCATATAGAGAATTATCATTTGGGGGATGATAGTGAATATTGTTACTTAAAATATCACGATAAAAATGGGTTTGACCTATTATTTGGGAGTTCTCAGATTGCGAATGATTTTCAGATTCATAATCATGAAGAAAACAGCAACATCAATGAACCATTGTTAAAAAATATGGATATGTTCAATCATGCAAATCTTAGTAATATGATTAGATTTGTTTCATTATAGCATGATGAAAACAAAGTATTTGATAGAGGAAAGACATGGATTTTCTTTTCTGATATGGTCTTTTGACCATATCAGTTTTGGGGGCAAAAGTCGACTTTGTTGCCCAATGGAGTAGGCACTGGTCTGCTCCTCCAGAAACCTGGGATCTTGCTATGCCAACAAGGGGCATACATCCCCAGATGGAGCCTATGTTGGAACTAGAAATTATCAGTCAATTTTTTCAAAAAATGCTTACTAGTTGAGCTTTATTTAGGCGGCGTTGGCATTGAGAATTGTGTAATGGCTCCAACATTTAGCATGCGAATAGTCTACATGGACTATTACATGTCCTCTCCCATTCCAGAAGTGGATGTCTGCTACAACCCATTTCAAGGTGAAGTGGTTGCAGAGGTTCTGGTAATTAGAATATATGGCTCTACTCTGGCTGGACAGAAGACTTGTCTGCACGTCCACCAAGCCTTTCCATATCTCTATGTTCCATATGATAATGATCTCCCTCAAAACCTTGAAGAAGGCTACACTTATGTTCGTCTTCTGGCCTCTGCTATTGAGAAAGCTAGGAAGCTCAATGGTATTGGTGCAAAAAGGCAGCATGTTCATAGCTGCAGTCTTGTGCGTGCCAAGAAATTTTATGGTCGTTACTCATATGATCAGTTATTTATAAAAATCATTTTATACTATCCAGAGGATGTAAATCATGTAGCTGCATTACTTCTGGGTGGTGGGATACTAAATCATGTGTTCCAGCCTCATGAATCACATATACCTTATCTTCTTCAATTCTTGATTGATCACAATCTGTATGGAATGGGTCAGATACATTTATCCAAAGTGAAATTTCGCTATCCTTTGCCAGATGGTATTCCAAAAAGTTCTAGCCTATTTAGGGATGTTGCTTTACAGGTCAGAGCTGGCAGGTAGTCTATTGATGATGATTTAGTTGCATTAGATTCTGAGCAAACCTTTTATCAAACTGAAGATGAACCTGTTACACCTAGTCCACTTGAATATACTAAATCTTCCAGAAGGGATGGAACCTGTTATAGAACTGAAGTTGAACTAGATACCCCCAGTCCGCTTGAACATATTAAACCATCTGTAAAGGATTGTATTGGCAATTCGGCTGGTGAGGACAACATAAAATCACTAGAAAAATTGGAGTATACACAGCAATTAAAACTAAAACAAGCTTGGATCTGATATATATATACACACAAGATATATTACACACATTCACATATATGAAATAAGGCTGCAACAGAGCCCCCGGTCATATGGACGCAAATTTCACCGAGGGCCCTTCGCCAGCCATAGCGAGATGGGAACGAGTGTGCAGGTCACTCCTTTGAGCGGCGTTCATTCGGAGACTCCTCTTTCTTACCTCCTCTTTATCGATGGTTTCAATATTCTGGTGGACTGTGGTTGGAACGATTTCTTTGACACTGAACAACTGCAGCCTCTAACTAGAGTGGCTTTAACTGTGGAGGCTGTTTTGCTTTCACATCCAGATACAAACCATCTTGGTGCTTTGCCATATGCTGTGAAAAGGCTTGGGCTCTCTGCTCCTATGTATTCCACAGAACCTGTTTATAGATTGGGTCTGTTGACTATGTACGATCATTATCTATCGCGAAAGGCTGTTTCAGATTTTGACCTTTTCACGTTGGATGATGTAGATGCTGCTTTTCAAAACGTGACACAACTAACATATTCACAAAATTATTATTTTTCTGGGAATGGTGAAGGAATAGTTATCACTCCTTATGCAGCTGGACATCTTTTGGGGGGAACGGTATGGAAAATCACAAAAGATGGAAAGGATAGAAATTTGTCTGCCTCAGGGGATCATTGGCTTTGTAACACGTGTATTCATTCCCTTCAATTGCTTTGTGATCTCTTTAGCAACTCTTATAAGGAAGTTTCATTTCTGCTACCTTCCCTGCTGGGACTGTTGTTAGATTGTGCTAAAAAATAGACTAAGTAGTGGCTTCTATTTCGTGTGGTGCTTTGGTACATTTAATAGAGGTTGGAGGTCACCAGTTCAATGATAAGGACTGGAACACTTTACTCTCAAATATTCGTGTTACATCTTATACAACACAAACCCTAGAACTACCGAACACACATGATTTTGACTACACAAGGCAAAAATGCAAGTATACCGAGCAATGAAAATATAAGAGAAGATCAAATTCCTAGGGCAAATGTCAATGGTGTAGGATTGGATTAAGAGACCCACAACAGTCATGAGAATGGAAATTCATTTTTCAGTACACCCCAAAGCGTTGGCAATGGTGATGTTTCGGAGCGAGATGAACAAATCAGATCAAACCTTGAGGATTCTGAAGGCATACCATCGTCCTCAACGGATTGTAAGTACAACCAAGAGGAAAATATTAGAGAGAAGAAAGAAAACATATGAAATAAATACTTTGGACGAGAGTTTCTGGTTCTTCCTCGTGTTATAGTTGTGTATTAAAAATTAACAACTCTGAATGGTTGTATAAAAGGTCAGGTTTTCTGAAGTCGAGCACACCTTGAATGAAGTTTGAATTTTCAATTCCTTTATTTCCTAGAGCAAATAAGCTTTTAAGTTAACTCGAGACTAGATTTCCCCTCTCGTCCAAGTATCTGCAAATTGGAAAAAGGTGAGTTCAGGCTGTTGATTGTTAATAGACACTATTTTGCATGGATTTTATCGTACAATTCTATGATCAGTGAGGTAGGCTCACAATATTATATGATGGGGAAAAAACCATAGAAAACAAGAATCAGAAAGGACAAGAAATGAAGGATAAGAAAAAACAATGAAAATGAGTCATTATGTAATAGTATTTATATCCTCTGCAGAATGACACAGGTGGCAGGATTGCCAACTAAGATCAATCTTTAATTTCTAAAATAGATATAGCTTCATTTGTAGACTGTTCAGCCCTCCCGGCCAGCTGTGCCAACTGTGCCCGCTGCGCCTGCTGCGTCAGCTGCAGGTCCTCGTCAATCCCAGCCATCTCAAATCAATCGCCAGCCTACTCTAGCTGTAAGTTCTCAATCAACACAAGATGCAGTTTCACAATCCCCTCAACAGTCTGTGCAACTAGCCCCTGCTGACTCAGTAGTAAGTGTATCTTCTTCAAGCAGTAAGAGTACAGAGGAGATGGAAGTTGATATGGAAGAAGGCAAGAAGGAACAGGTTTCTCCGCGGGAGACACATGCTGAACAAACTCTCCGCATGACTAGAAGCAGGTGGATCCTCTGTGTGGCTCTCGTGAACTCTCTCTTTCTGTATCATTTTGGATATATAATAGCAGTTGTTTAATCCTTGAACTTACAGATGGTGACACAGATCAGAAAGTTGGTGAAAGAGTTCTTTATCCCAGTTATTCTTCTATAAAATAGGAAGAATTGACAAATCAAAAATCTGGTATAGGAATTGCTTGTGTTGACTTTCACACGATTGTAGGAGTTAAAGATGGAAACACATTTAAGGAAGGAATATATCGTTCAAATTGCCATGTGCCTTATAAAATTAGGAGCCATTTACCTACTCGTGGATTAGTCTTAGGGCCTTAAAAGATTTTCTAAGAAGAACAATGTAGTGTTTTCAAACGATTCTTCATTCAAGGGAACACATGAATGGCAAAGAAGGGGAAGTGACATGTCATTTTCTGACCTTAATGATGTCAAGGGTGGCAGAGGAACTGGAGAAGTATCTTGCCTTTAGAGAAGAAATTTATAAGAAAGCAAAAGAGTTAAATGCCATGAGTGAGTCTTTGCAATTATTTTATATGGGAAATTATTTTCAGATCAGAGGTGAATTATTTTGGAAGATTTAACCCGATGCAAGGAAAGATTTTGATATTGTTCATCCAGAATTAAGATAATGAAGTAATTAATTCAAAAAGTGATTATTTTACCTATAAGATATTTTTGGAAGAACATACAAAGGCTAATAAAATATTTTTGCCGAGGAGGAGAAATTATTTCTCAAATGAATTAATTTTGCCCAATAAAAGTAAAAATATGCGGGTGAATATAATTGAGAAATGAAGTAAACTTTAAAACATTTAAAATACTTTATTAAGTAAAAATTAATGAAGTATGAGAATAAATATTTTGTTATCGAAAACTATGAAGATTGATTTAAATATTTAATTCGACAAAGGCAAGTATTTTATTTTACCGGAAATCAATTAAATAAAGAGTTGTACTAAAGAACTTACCGAGCAGCAGAGAATATTTCGTGACGGCAAAAGATCAATATTAAAAACAATTAATTAAACCTAAGGTCATGCCAAAGAATTTGTTTAACTATTTCAGCCCTAAAAGGAAATATCAAAGCAAATTAATTAAGATAAAATGAAATGTTGTCATGAGGATAAAACCCTAAATACATGAGCGAATATACAACGGAAGTAAGGAAACTATACCGCACGCCACAGGTCCTAAGGCTCAATGCAAATTATATGTTTCTATATGATTTATCTAATAAATGATTTGATTTGTTTTTGCAGGATTATGATTAATATAGTAAAGTGATTTCAAGAAGAGGATCGGATTGATGGAAGACAAAATATTTCAAGCCGGAGATGAAAGAATGTAGTCGGATGATTAATTATTTTTTTTATCAATTGAAACCATATGTCCGTTATATCAGTTATTTAAACTGCAAAATGAATGTAACGGGTCTGAGGCTTGTTGCATCTCTTTAAATAGAGATCCCAGGACCCGGAGAAAGGGGAGGAGTTAGAATTAGGTTAGAAATAGGGATTTTCACAAAAAGACAATTGAAATACTTTAGGATTAAATTAGGTTAGATTTTATTCAATCTGATGCAAATTTTATCGTTCTGTGCAATGTTGTTCTGAGAAAGATTATGGTGCGTGATATGTTTTGAGGCAGCGTTGTTGAGGATTCAAATTTGAAATACACTGTGATGGTATCATCTGTTTGTTGTTTTTCATTCAATCAATTTAATTATCTCCATGTCATTCATTTTCTGATTATTCAATTCGAATGTGTTAAGGATATGTTCAAATTGTCTGATTACAGTTGCTAATTCAGTATATTTGATTTGATTGGTTTCTCAAGTAGAATTAAATCCTTTCTTATCAATTATAGTAATCTTAGAATGTTGAATGGATTATTAAGTACGATTAATTGATTAGGGTTATTAATTTGTCTCCAGAGTTGATCTAATTTGTTAATTTGCAAATTTAAATTGGTTCTTTTCCAGAAAGATTAAAATCTTTTTTAATGTTTTGCATTTAATACAATTATGTCCTCTGGATTATTAAGAATGAATTAATGATTTCTTCCTTACACGTTTGTACAAGTTGCAAACAGTTATATGTGCCAATCAGATCGAGTTATTACCTGATACAAGTTGTTTGTTTTTTGATATCCTGACTCCGTTGCCCAAACAGACAAAGCACCAGTCTAATTATTGATTTATTTTACATTTAAAATCTTTGCTATGTTGTAGATTCATTTCATGTTATTTGTTATTTCTGTTAAAATTTAGATTAAATCATTTACTTTTCCTTAGAAATAGTTTATAGTATTTCATCTGATTTACAAGTATGCCAGTGTAATCAGATAAACTAGCAGCAAACCAACATCGATTTAATCATACAACCTGCTTTGAAAATCAAAGGTTCACCCGCCTAGGTTGTAGCAGGACCTAAAGCGCAGGGAGAAGTTGATCGTTAAGATCAAACTCCAGTCATTGGTTCAAAAATGTTGTCGATTTGACCATAGGGCTTGGCATCCCCTTAGAACCCACAACCTGCATTTTTGAGACCCAACAGGACGTTTGAATTTATTGAGTGGATGATGAGCCAACATGTGACACAGTAGGATTGGAAATCAGAAATACTTGGGTAACTTGTGTGGGTATGGTATTCATGGAGGCAGAGAGAATGGAAGCCAACACATGAAAAGGAGGCACATTCAAGCTAGAGATCCCTGGATTAAGAACATAAGATAGTATGAGTAAAGGTTCTATAGATGTAGTGACATTAAGTTGATTTGGTCTCATGGGTGTAGCTAATGCTTGAGGTGTATGAGTGTTTTGGTTAGGCATAGATGGTGTCAAAGGTATGGTGGACTTAGTGGACATATTGTCAATAGCCACATGGTTTTCAATAGCAACACTAGTAGGTTCTTCTTTACAAATTGTGGACATATCAAAGTCACTTGGTAGTTTGACTCCAGCTTGGATTAATTGCAGGATAATTTGTTCTTGGTTGGCTTTTATGATTTTATTGGCATGTCACAAGGCTTTGGGATCTTGAAGATCCTCTTGATCATCTGATAAATCACTGTGGTCATATGGAGATTGTGGCATCAACACAGAATATGAGGGCTCAAAATGATGTTGTTGTACCGGGTTTGATGAAGATGAGACAAGGGTATGACCTTTAGATAGAAACACATGAGGGTCCATTCTTGTTGTAAATTGAGAGGCATCTTTGAGAGGAGTGGACTCAAATTCTCTAAGATTGGATTCCATGGCTTTCTTGTATTGATTTCTAGTCATCGACATTGGATCGAGATGATTTGATTGAAAGATGTTTGATTGATTGATATTGGCTTTAGTTAGATTAAAGAGATTGGGTTTGATCAGCTGATGGATTGACAAACTGATAGGATGATTTATGGATTGAGAACCTTAGAGATGATGAATAAGCCAAATGGTTTAAATGATGATCTTGGATGATAAGATTGCTGAAGAATAGCTGACTAGGCTAATAGATTGATTGTAGATACTTAGATTTGATGCTCAGATTGATGGAAAAGATAACAAACCAGATAACAGACTACAAATTACCAGAGGTGATTCACTGATGCTCAAAGGTGATCTACGATAACTCAAAGGCGATTTATGATAGCTCAAAAGCAATTTTCTATGTGATAGTTTGAAGTAATAGGACATTGACCAAAGGCGACAAACTATTGTTCAAAGGTGATTCACTATGGTTCAATTACGAATCGACATGGTTCAAAGGTGACTTTTTGTGATAGGATAGGTTAAAAAGATATTGATCAAAGACAATTCAAGTTTTCTCAAAGGTGACTCACTATAGTTCAACTGCGACTTGACATGCTCCAAAAGTAACTTTCTATGGAAAAAGTTGTGTTTTTGGCAGTTTTTTGATTAATTGACAAGAGAAGCAAGATAGAAGACACTCATGCTCAGTCCATTCTCAAACATTTACAACCTAGGTTGGCCACGAATATATCTGTTAGGTTCCCACTTGGATTTCTCCAACTGTACTTATTCAAATTGGATAGCTCCAAAAACTTGGTGGCATAGGTTCCCCCTTATAGTGCACTCACTTCTTAGGCACACCAAGTTCCAATTCCTCAAGACACATAGATGTTAAGATACTTTGCTCTCTTTGCTCTCTTTGCTAAACATGATTTGTAGTAAGGGCTTCTATTTAGGTGGCTATACATGCGGTGATTCACTCTGATAAGGAGGCTTCCTAGCATGTAGAGGTTACGCTCTATAGGGTTTTAGGGGAAACATTCATCGGTATGACATAACTGCACTTGTTGTTTGTGCCTTTCGTCACAAACAGATTATTTTTATAGCAGCTTGGAAGGGCTTGGGTTTAGCCTGTTTCTGCTTGGGTCACACCCCTTCTCACAATGGGAAGGCATACCCTCTAGAGATAACAATGGTTTCTCTTACACCCTAGATCTATTGGATAGGTAGGGGGAGAGGATACTAATGTTGTTAAATCGGGTTACACACAATCTCAATAGGCAAATAGTGGAAAAGAAACAAACATAGAGAATAAAGGATTCATTTTAAACACCAAATTGAAATGTGCCTAATTTAGTGCAAAAAAAGGTGTTTTCTTTGACCGATCGTTCCTGCAGACAATACATTAGTAGTTTGAAACCTCCATTCTTTGACAATTGATAAGACAAACTACATAAACAATCATTAGTTTCCAAGAACCCTAAATTTGAACATGCAAAACCAGAGGCGTATGAAAATATCCAAATGCGATTAGAAATTTACCACAGGTGACATAGCCCTCTGCAATTGTGACTTACTGTTGTACGCCTACAACTTAAAACTGCTCAAAAATTTACAAAGGCAATCTGATAAGCCATAGGCAATGCACTGTGTTGTAAATGCGATCTGAAATCCACCAACTGTGATTTTCTATATATACCAGAGGTGACATAGAAGTACCAAAGGTGACGCATAGCTCTGTAACTATGACATGCAGTTAACTAGAAGCACACCTGTATCCACAACTTCTTAAAAAACACAATTTTAGCAATGAAAAACTAAAACTAATCAAGCTAGTGGTCCCACCGGGCGTGCCAAAATATGTATGTAGGAAAATTCCATTGTTTAAATCAAATTAAAACAATAAACCTACACTACCTTCATGAAATCTAAACTAAATACAAACAAACAAAACAAAATGAAATAATATCACCTAGTTTATGCAATTTCTTGGTGTTTTTACAGATTGATCTTCGAAGTATGCAACTACACTATAGAAGGCTATCATGGATGCTCAAGATGCTATGCAAATGAAGATAATATGGACGCTATATGATTGAGGATGTGAAAATGAGAGAAGATGAGAGTACTTATAGACTTAGACGAAATATGATCAACAGTGGAGGATGAAAGGAAAGATCAATGGTTGAGAATGATCAAGAGGAGATGATGAACGTGCATGCACCATGTGTCCCCTAAAAAGGGTTATTTTTTAAAAATGCTAAGTGGGATTTGAAGAGGATGAAATTCTTCTCTCAAAATAGCATGTTTTTTAAACTATTTTGAGAGTTGGATGAGTTATAGATTGATTTTTGAATTCATTTTTACTTTTTCTCACACATTTGAATGTTCCCTATTTTTAGGCGCGAAAAAGAACACTTGCACATTTATAGGAGAAAATGGAGGAGTGGGATAAGAGTGGAGGGAATAAATGAATTAAATAAATACAATTTATTTAATTCATGTGCAAGTGGAAAATAAATAAAATATTTTAATTTTATTTATTTATTGATGGAGAGAAAGTGGGAATGGTTAAATAATTAAAATTATTTAATCATAGATGAAAAATAGAGGAATAAAAAAATTAATTAAATAAAGACAATTTATTTAATTAATAGAGGAATAATGGAATGATTAAATAATTAAAAATTACTTAATCATAAACAGAAAGAATAAGAATAATGAAGATTAATTAAATAAATAAAAATTATTTAATTAATTAAGAAGAAAAATGATTTAATTAATTATGAGTATGTCAAATAGATAGAAATGACATGTGCGATATGATATGATTTTAATGCATAAATAATGAAATGGGCCAATTTTTGGTGTCTACAAGCTCTACTTGTTCAATCTATCAAATTTTGCATGCATCTTTTTGAATGAAACCTTTGTAAACATAGTAGAATGTGTAGTCAAACTAGTAGCTTCAATAGGAGTAGTGTGCTCTAGCCTATGCACAATTAGGCTTCTTGTCATCTTGCTTGGGTCCTCAATAACAAGAGGTTTATTATTTGAGGGAGAAATTGACAAAATAGTTGGGTAAAAGCACAAATGTGTGTCACACTTTGAGCCAACAAAATAGTTCAGAGCGAGTTGTTTTCGTGCAAGTTTTACTTGCCCAAGCCAATTTCACCTGAAAACACGTGGCCGTTGCATGGTGCATATGTGGCAAGCTATTTTCGGGTGAGTCAATATGGACGTGAGATGGTTTCTCCCAAAATCTTGTAGTTAAAAACAAAAAAAAAAAGAAATTGCCACATTTTATGGTGGTCATTTTCTGACAGTGACAGTGGTAGGGTTTGAAAGTTTTTCCTGCGAAGGGCGTCCCCACCACCTTTTGCAACAATCTTGTCACCTTGAACCAGGTATTCCATCTTCACCTTGGCATTTTTTGTCAAACATTTTGTATGGTACAATGTATAGAAGTGTTTGAAATAACCCTGCACCTTATATGATATTATGCAAGTAAAATGGGTTTGTATGTCTTTGATTTCAATGTGCAAAATGGATAAAGTTTGTTTAAAATTTATTAATGGGTACAAAATTTGTTTAAAATTTGTGAATGGGTACAAAATTTGATGTTACATAAACCCTGCTAGACATGTATGAAAAATGTGGAAGCGTAGAGAAGGCACATGAACTATTTGAAAAAATACCTCAAAGAACTACAAGATATGCACAAAAGAGTTTAGGCATCATGTCTATGCTTTCACATTTTTTATACAGGTCTACCAAGGCTCTTGCAACTGATACATCTGAAAAAAACCCACAAGATATGCACAAAATGTGGTCTCATGGACTGCATTGATTGTAAGATATGCACAAAATGGATTTGTTGAAAAGTCTATAGAAATTTTAAAGCAAATGTAATTGGCTGGTGTAAAGCCAAATTCCACAACCTTTGCCAGCATCCTCCCTCATATAGATCAATACTTCTCTGAATCTGAATGGATATGAGGGAGTTAACAGAGCCACACCTACCCTATACGATGACGCAATAGGAAACTACAAGGAACATCAAATATCATCCACACAATATAATCTAAAAAAATATATCAAAATTTAAAATCATTCCAGAGAGAATTTGCGCATAAATTCTTCTTTATTGAATTTTGTGCATAAGTTTTTATCAAGGTTGTGGTGATGGAAAATTAATCACAATTTGAAACCATTCAAGAAAGAATTTGTGCATAATTTATTGGAAAGGTTGTGGTGATCAGAAGTAGCAAGTGGTTGATGGTTGCTGGGTGGGAGTCAGTTCACACATAAAACAAGTTAAATCAAGTGCTACAGTAATGTAGGACATGTACTTTTATCCCTTGTAGGGTTATCCATTCAAATTTTCCCATCAAATGCTAGGGAATAACATGGTTAAAGAAGGAAACAACATACACTAGATATATATACATATATAATACTCTATAATGTTAAATAGATTCTACCTTTTTTAGATTGTCGAATGCTTTTTTCCTAAATTGGAAATATACCTTCTTATGACTACAACTACTATAGGGTACCTCATCTTTGAGATGTCTTTTTTGTAAAAATTTATAGCTTTCCCCCTTGCAAGAGCTTATGTATCTCTTAAAAATATTCAACTTGTGCATACTCCTCGTCATATGCTTCATGGACAAATAATTCAAGATAAGTTATTATTCCCAAAGCTGAAATCAAAAGATGATCTAGACAACATATCAACCTCATTGTTAGTAAAATAGAATTTTCCTTAAAAACTATCCATTTGTAATAACTCTCTTGCTACATATTTGATTGTGTTTGGAAGTATTGAAGAGTTTGGTGATCTGTGTGAACAAAGGTTTATGTACCCATCATATAGTGATTCTATATAAATTGCTTGAACTAGTGCGTGCAATTCTTTATTATATGTAAGATACATCAAATCTGCTCCATGGAAAAGGTTCAAAATGATAGCAATCCAACTAAGCTCCTTGCAATAGAACAATCCCCATAGCATAATCTCTTGCATCAATTTCCAACTCAAATGGTAGCTGTGAGTTAGGTGGTGCCAAAATTGGGTGCATTGTTGGGTTTATGTGTCAATTTGTCAAAAGCATGATTATTATGAGCTAAATTAGATTCCAAAATTTTGAAACTTACAGTTCTAGAAATGAAAATGTACCTAAAAAACCAAGATATTATTTTTAGGATTCAAAATACAATCTATTTTTAGAGCAGAATGAGGGCATTTAAACTCTAATCTAATTACAACCAACTATGATTGATTGGATTTGACTTCCCTCAACTTGCATAGTTTGTAAAATTTCTTGAGAAAACTTAACTTGAACATATGATTCTTCATTGATAGAGAGCTAATATACCATTTCTATGAGTCTTCTCAATTTTACAAACTGAAGTTGTGATGTTGTCGCTAAAATTTCTCATGTACCATATACTGCTCCAAGATAGATGACTTTTCTGTTTCTTTATGTCCAACTATAATTTTTGTTACTTCAACATGATGGGCAATAAAAACTATATTATGATGATTTGATGCATTCTCTTTGACAGTAACTTCATTATCTTGAATCCTTTGGGTTGGAGGACATTGATGTGACTCAAAAGGAAAGTTGCTTTTCTCTCTTCATTATCTTGTTGCATGACAGCCAGAGGCATAATATTTGTTGATGCTCCTGAGTCAAGCATACAATTCTTGATTACTTTTCCATTGATAACAAGGGAGACATAAAATGGTTCAACCTATGAAGGGCATTTTGTCATTGTCACCCCCAAGTAGACTTCAAGAACCTCATCCTCATCAATACACAAAGCTTGTTTCTTACCCTAAGTCTCATCATTCTGTTCGGCCTGACAAGCTACTCCTGAAATTAGGGACAATGCTTTATTCCTAAATTCTTTAACTTTCATCATCTCCGTCAATGGAATAGAGACCTTTATCTGGGATAAAACCTGAGTTATGTCAAAGAAAGCATAATTTTGTATAACAGTTGTAGCCTAAACCGTGGTTTTATTTTTATCCTGAGCTAATCTAGCCTTAATTTTAATGGCCTTCTAACTATCATCCATGACCTGAGAATTCTTATTTTGATCCTCATTCTAGGGAACTTCATTTTCTGGTCTTTGAGAATCATGACTTGGTTTTTACTTAGAATTTTTCTTATTATTATTCCATCAAGTCTTATGTGATTCAGCCCCTTTATGATTATGCATTGGTTGATTCACAAAGGTGTCTTCTGGTTGACGTGGATCACCTACCTGAGCTTTACCTCTAATGTTATAATTGCTCTTGACCTAAGCCACTACTGCAACTGTAAGAGCTCTAATCTCTTCATTAGAAGGCCTTCTCAAGTTATTCAGAAAAATGCATGAGTCCAGAGCACAAGCATAGTTATCTTCATCATCTTCATCACAGGAAATCTGCTGGCAGACCTAAGTCACATAACCTGTGCTTTCATCAGCATCATAAGAAGAACACTCCCCATTTGTAAACAATATATTGACACTATCATCCTCCATATAATGTGGCTCATTGCATTCATCACAGGTGACATCATTACTATACAAAGATTGAGCAATCATACATTGTGATTGTGAGTGAGTCATTTGGCAGATTATGCACCATGGGGTATCATCAACAATGTTAACAACTTTCTTCAAAGGATCAAGAGTCTCTTTAACATTTTGAGCTCTTTGATTAGTGTTTCTATTTGGGAGAACAGGTTTACCATTATGCCAATTAGTGTTATATGGCATATCATGCAATGATGGTCTCTTCTCTTGTCTTTAATAAACCTGCCTTTCAAGACCTATCCCCTTTTCATTTTTAGCAAGTCTATAACTTAGGTCCTTAACAAAAGTTGTCAATTTATCCAATTTCTCTTCAGAAGTAGATGCATTACCTTGAGTCCTTTGAGACTTATTATTTGGATTTTGCAGAATCTTTACATCATCCCTTCTATCTATCTTATGAGATGCTTTCCTATTATTTTCAATGTTTGTTGCAATTCTAAAAGAATCCCTGAGGCTAGTAGAATCCTTATCCCTTAACCTATAAGCTGTTTTAGCATCAAAAGCATTTATGTATAGTACCATGCACATTGGTTCATTAGGCCTCATGTAGAGTGGTAATTTATTCAACATTCTAGTGAACCTAGCATTAAAATCTACAACTTGCTCATTTGACCCCTTACTAATACTAGTGAATTCATTTATAAAAAAGCTTGCATCCGTCTTATCACCATATTGTTCTTTAAAAATCCTTCTGAAGTCATCCCATGATGAGACACTCTGGTTAGGCAAACTTTTATATCACTCTCTAGCTTCATCAACTAAGGATTGCATAAACAATTTCATAAAAACATCTTCATGTTCAACCTCAAAGTTGTCCATAACATTCTGAAAGACTTTCAAATGATCATCCCTTGACACAACATTGTTTCTTGAAAACTTTGGTAACTGAGACCTTACATGTTTATCAATGGGGTTAGGGTAACCAGGAATACCATTAAAAACTAGCTACCTGAATCTATCCAACTGCATAGGCTACCTACCAAACTGATTAACATTTGCATTTCTATTAGCATTATGATTTCTCACATTATTCAATGGTACCCTAACATTGTTTATATTTTGTCTCTGATCATTCTGTTGATTATGAACATCATTTCTTTTCTAGTTTCTCAGCACATTTGCATTATGAAGGGTGGGAACTGAATCATGTTAAGTAATTTTCAGAGCTTGCACCTTTTCTCTCATATCATCTCTAATCCTTAAAGCCTGTAAATTTAGCTCTCAGGTTATTGATTTCTTTAGCTAATTCTTCATCTTTAGGCATAAAAGAGGATGGTCCCTTTCCATTTTGGTCATCATCATTATCCCTTGGGGACTCATTTTCTTCAAATTTGTCAAGGGGATCTAAAAAAGGTCATTCCTGAAACATCTCTGACCTCATTCTCAATCTATCACCTTGTTGTCTTTCATATACATCTTGAATCTCAGCCTCTGTGTTTGAAAAATAAGGTGCCTACTGCTCTGAAGATCTAGGATTGTTTTGGGTATTATCACTATTTCTAAGGCTGGGAGAACCTTCTTGACCGGATTGAACAGTCCCTTTTCTCCTATACATCATTTTTCTGGGTAATTATTCAAAAGATTACACAGGGATCTTCTCCCCTCCATACAAATTTCACTTTACCAGTTGGGAGATTTGTTCAAAGTCACTACCTACACTAGGAATTAGTTCTTTTTTAAAAACCAAGGTTCTCACACAAAGCATTCCCCAACAAAGTCACCAAATCTATTGGTTTCTTCCCAAACTGGATGCTTCCCAATTATCCCTACAAGGTAGCCATCATTGATCAACAGGATTTCTGGGCTAGGGGCCAACAGTACAGGAGATAGACTCTATAAATATCTCCTCTTCTTCTTTAGGCTCTACAAAACCTAGGGGGTATTCCCTATTCAACATCCATGAAATGCATCTATAAACTTGTTGGGATGTTGACACAAAGAAGATAAATCCTCTCTTATGTGGACCAAAACTGCAAGATAAGTGCAAAGGGGCTAGCTTTGGGCCTTATGCTCAATTGTGAATTAGAGGATTTTGGACCTAAAACTACTTCTAATGTCCTAAAAGTTTATATTTGAAATTTGAATTTGTATATTGTATCTGGATGCAAGACTGGGACCTTGGGTTGTAACCTCAATACAAGACCAGACTGGTGCCTATCTTAGGGCTCGGAGTCAATAGACATACACATGTCAATGATTACCATAAACCTAAATCAATAACTGAGTTTCAAGGGGAAATTTTTTAGTGTCTGCCTTATGGATACTTCCCAAGACTGAGTATTTAGTCATTCATACTTGATGATATCCTTGTTGCAGCATACCTTCCCAATGTTTAACCTGGAACATTTAATTTGTTCCTTGAACAAAAGTAAGAGATCAGACATTCAACACAAAACATCCATGCTCCATAATCCCAAATAACCCTTAGCTATTTTGATTCAAAAGAAAAGATGCCCACAACTTGGAGACAAACAACTAAACACATGCAACAAAGCATTTCTCATATAAAAACAACATGAAACCAATAAAACTATGCATAAAACATTCATCATATGATTCATAAACTCACAAGACACCCAACAGAGCCACCAGCAAGACTGTATCTTATTACTCCAACAAAATTTGTCAGATCTTCAACAACCAGAAATGAGTGACATAGTTCTCCTATATAGCAAGAACGTGTACTCAGCATTAATTACATGGTTATTTCAAAATTTTGCCAGATGCAATGCACCATCAAAATGGCACCCAAAACATTCAATGCAGCAGAGTGAAGAAGAGGGAGGGAGCAGGTGAGATTGGGAGTCGTGTAGCCACTTGAAGATTTTCACCTTAAAAATGGTAGTTGGCCTATCAATTGACCCATACCTCTGTGAATTTACCATTAATGGCTAACCAACTGATTTTGAAATGCAGCAGTGGTTCATGTGTTTTCTCGCTTGAAATGATGCAGTGAACATACATAAAAAGCTCCTGTTGAAAATTTAAAACAAGACCGTCGATTTATTTCCTCCCACTGAGATCTACGGCTCCAATTTGATCGAGCAATCCAGTCACCAGCTTTGAAAATTCATCAGCCAATGAAAATGTGCCACGCAGGTGTCTTTTTGCTTCTTTGACTTTTCACAGTGCAAGGATACACTTTACCATTTTTGCCCATTTTTCCTTTAAATCTTTGTATATGCATACAACTGACTTAGACACATTTCAACGCCTCATTAGATCACCATCACTAAAAAATTTGCGTCACCATCGGTCGTTAGATTGACCCTGGAAGTGTCTGCCGATTGACCACATCTCGC
Organism: Cunninghamia lanceolata; assembly: GCA_027924645.1. Taxonomy (NCBI): domain Eukaryota; kingdom Viridiplantae; phylum Streptophyta; class Pinopsida; order Cupressales; family Cupressaceae; genus Cunninghamia; species Cunninghamia lanceolata. Next base: position 27,794,966 of record BSBN01000809.1, on the reverse strand, counting down.
TGATAAGGCACTTTATATGTTCATTTGCATTTGCTCATTGTAAACGAGATTGTATATACATACAATCACCTGCATACAAAGGCAGATCCCAAATTATTAAGAACCAAATTGCAATCGCTATCAGGTCCGGGCCTTGTATCTTCCTCTTTGTACATTTCATTGTATATTGCACATATACATATGCAATATACATACAACCTGCGGACCCCATCTTTGAGTTTGTCATTTTACATTTTCCAATCGGGTCCGCCTTGTATATCCTCATTTGCATCTTTGCCTTGTATATCGCATATACAACATGCAATATACAACCCGCGGACCCCATCCTGAAATCTGCCATAACAAACTTTCCTTTGCATCCAGGATTGTATGTGCGCTTTGTATTTTGCATTGTATATAACACATACAATCTGGGACATACAACTGTGCGGGCCCACCATGCTTTTGAAGACCATTGACTTTGACTACTCTCGCCTTATATGTTTCTTTGCATATGCTCGTTGTATGTCTGATTGTATATTGGACATACAACCCCAATATACAAGTCGTGGATCTCATCCATCCCACAAATACTGTTAACTCCTTGGTCGCGTCCACTTTGCATATTTCACTTGTATGTTTGATTGCATGTGCAAACATACAATCGATGGACCCCACCCTTTGCTTCATACCTTGCATGTATCCTTTGTATCTTCATCGGCCCATCAGAGAAACTTTGGACTTGGCCACCGATAAGTGAAGTCTCACCGATAAAACCTTTGTATGTCCACCTCTTGTATCTTTCCCATTGTATATTGACCTTGCATATCTGTCTTGTATATTTGAACATACAAACCTATATGCATACAATGATGCATACGAGAGATGTCACCACTGCATAAAGGGTTTTGGACTTAGCATTTTTTCTTTCTTTTCTAGTGCAATGGGAGAAAGCGGTAATGTAATGCAAAGGGGCCAGTCAACCTATAAGTGTTAAGGCATGAAAATACAACTTAAATGACCAAGAACCCACTACAGGAGGTCAACACAAAATTAAAAGATAAAGCACAAGACCTTGGGACTTAGAATTTTTAGGGTTTGAATGAAAAGGCCTGCAGATGTTCTAGCTCGAAACCCTAACCCTAGGTGGCCACCACCAGGATGAATGGGTGATTGATAGTGTATGCTCTCATCACATGACTGGTGATAAGAGTAAGTTTGTGAACTTTAAAAACTATGAAGGGGGCCTTGTAAAACTTGGAGACAACTCAGCTAGTAGAATCCGTGGTAGAGGATCCATCTCTTTTGATGGCAAGAACAACACCAATGATGTTCTATATGTGGAAGGACTAAATAATAATCTTCTCGGTGTTGGATAGTTGGTTGACAAGGGTTATGATCTTCAGTTCAAGGATAGAAAATGTAGAATCTTGGAAAGCTCCAAAACTAAAATTGCATTAGGTACTCAAACCAGAGGTAACATCTTTCACTTAAGTAGTTCTGGTAAAAGTTGTTTGATTGCTCATATAGATCAAAGTTGGCTATGGCATAAGAGGATGTGTCATGTGAATTTTGACAACATTGTCAAAATAAGTTCCACTCATGCTATAAGAGATCTTCGAAGACTTGTGAAACCTAATAACATATGTAGAGAATGTCAATTGGGAAAGCAGAAAAAAATTTCTTTTAAGAGTAAGGAACAAGGTTCAAGTGAAAGATTGGAACTGGTACATACTGATCTCTGTGGTCCTTCTAGAATTAGGAGCATGCAAGGAGACAGATATTTCATGCTACTAATTGATGACTACTCCTAGATGATGTGGGTAACTTTTCTGAGAGAAAAATCAAAAGCCCTTGACAAGTTTAAGGTCTTCAAGATGATGGTTGGAAATGAGATTGGTGGGAAATTAAAGTGTCTGAGATTTGGCAGAGGTGGAGAATTTACCTCCAGTGAGTTTGATGCTTTCTATGAAAAGCATGGAATAAAAAGATATTTATCTACTCCTAGGACTCCTCAGTAAAATGGAGTTGTGGAAAGAAAGAACCGGACCATTCAAGAAGCTACTAGAACCATGATGATGGAAACAAATGATCCTTAAGTTTATTGGAGAGAAGATGTGAGTACTGCTCTCTACACTCTTAACTGGGTGTAGATCAAAGGAAATTCTAGTAAGATTCCTTATGAACTTTGGTTTGGTCATTCTCCTACTATGAGATACTTCAGAGTCTTTGGTAGTAAATGTTATATCACAAGAGATGAGGACTTAGGTAAGTTTGAGGCAAGAAGTGATGATGGAATATTTCTGGGATACTCAGCTAAAAGTAAGGCCTACCGGTGCTTCAATAAGAGATTGAAGAAGATTGTTGAAAGTGTGAATGTTAAAGTTGATGAAAGCAAGGAAGGATATTCTAGGTACTCCAAATATGATTCAGATGATGAAAGTCAAAATCAAGGAAGGCAAGTTCAAGTTCAGACCTAGATTCAGTTTGAACCAGTGACTCCAAAGGTTAACACAGATGATGAGGAACAAGTTCAAGAAACAGAAGCTCAAACAATTTCCAAAACTCCCAAGTATGTAAGGTTAAATCATCTTGAAGACCAGATCATAAGAGATAAGAGTAAAGGTGATCAAACTAGAAGAAAAATGTATGAAGATCAAGAAGAGATTTGTTTTATTTCAAGGATTGAACCTAAATCAGTAAGTGAAGCTTGCACTGATGAAAATTGGGTTAAAGCAATGGAAGAGGAATTGATACAAATTGAAAAGAATCACACATGGGATCTAGTTCCTAGACCTAAGGACAAAAATGTGATTGGAACTAAATGGGTCTTCCAGAATAAACTGAATGAAGATGGTGAGGTAGTAAGGAATAAGGCAAGGTTGGTATGTAAAGGCTACTCTCAAGTGGAAGGAATTGATTTTGAAGAAACTTTTGCTTCGGTGGCAAAGATAGAGGCAGTTAGATTATTTCTTACATTTGTTTCCTTCAAAGATTTTAGAGTATATCAAATGGATGTGAAATCAACATTTCTGAATGGAGATTTGGAGGAAGAAGTCTACATTGAGCAACCAAAAAGATTTCAGTTGTCTGATCAGGGAGATATGGTTTGTAGATTGAGAAAAGCATTGTATAGACTCAAGCAAGCTCCAAGAGCTTGGTATGCCAAATTGGATAAGCATTTACTTAAGCTAGGATATAGCAAAGGTATTGCTGACAGTAATCTCTACTTCAAAATTGACAATGAGGACATTCTAATTGTTGAAGTTTTTGTTGATGATATCATTTTTGGTGGAAATGAATGCATGTGTAAAGCATTTGCTGATCAAATGAAAAGTGAGTTTGAGATGTCAATATTTGGTGAGATGAATGATAGGGAGTGCACAATAGATAACTGTGAAATGATGTAGAGCGGCGGCAGAAATTGGTGGAACCTATCACAACTCGTAGACTGTCACTGTGACTAAGTTGCTATACCACTAAATTGAATATTTTATATTGTTTTGATTTAATACTATAGACAGACACATGCTGAACCATCGAACCCATGACCTCCATCGAATCCCTGAACCGCTGTTCGCTAAACCATTGAACCATCGGCTCACTAAACCTTCGAACCTTATTGAACCTGCGAACCTTCGTTGAACCGTTGAACGAGTTCAACTGACGGTTCAACTTCTTCGGATGACTTACCAATCGCGCTATTGAACCGTTGAACCCTTTGAACCATTGAACCAGTTCAAAGGTTCAACCAAAGGGCTTCTATGTCGAACATAGACATGCCGATTACTTTGGCTTTGCTTCCTTTGAACTGAGGAACCTTTTTACCTTTGAAATCGGTTCAATCAAAAGATGAACCTGACACACTTGGCCGACAGTGGATTTCACATTGATGCCATGCACTACCTTTCATTGAACCATTGGGGGGGTTCAAACATTGAAACTTAAAGTTTCAGTGCGCTACCTTTTGCCAATTAATTCTATTGAGCCGCTTGCAGGTTCCCCAAACCTTTCCATCTACAAATAACCAATCTTAGCAATTTATCAACCTAGCACATGCAGATGCTAGGACTCAATAAAACATGTTGTTGATTGACCCTGCAAACATGAAAACAAAATAAAAACACAAGCTAAAATACAGAACCATTCCACCGATTACGAAGTAATGAATCGATGGAATGGATTTAAAAATCTATCTTGAGAACAAACCAGTAAATCAATTACACAGTGGGATCGAATGCCAGAGAGATAACAAACCAAATAGGATCCCTTTATTATGCTTCTAGAGATGAATACAAAATGTCTGATATCACAGTTGCACTCCTCAATACAATTCAACCTGTCAACACTCCTCACCCCTCTGATATTGACCCAATCTAGGGTATTTAACTACTTACCAACAGTAGTACTGACATGGTACTCAGTGGCTGGGAGACAGTTCTGAGTGGTTGGGAGATGATTTCAACTAACAAACTCTAACAACCTAACAACCTGTCATTATAGATCGACAGGTGTCCCTTGGGACTTACAAACAGAAATAACTGACCTTAATTAGTCAAATAGACCTTATTACATTTGAATGCATTACATAAAACATATCGACTTATTAGTCTCCCTTAGCTATAAAATTAACTTGATAAAGGGGTGCTCCTGCACCATACTCCCTGGGTGAAAGTTGTCTCAAGTCCTCATAGAGACTAACTGCTGCAAATCGCCACCCTACTTTTTGATGTCTTCTTCTAGTATCCATGTAGCTTCTGAGTCAGGAAGTCCTTGCCATTTGACCAAGTGCTCAAAATATGTCTGATTTCTGGTCTTCTTAGCTATCCTACTATCCAAAATGCATTCCATTGTAAATGGTTCCTTAGATGGTAATTGTTGCACCCACTCTGCATTGTTTTGAATAGAATCTGCTATAGCTTCACCTATACCAGGACTCTTATACAATGTCAGATCAGCAACATTGAAGATAGGTGAAATAGCAATATCTTCAGGGAGTTCAATCTTGTAAGCGTTAGAACCATATTTTTCCAGAATCTGACAAGGTCCAATTTTCTTCATCATTAACTTGTTGTGTTGTCCTTTGGGTAGTCTGTTCTTATTGAGATGAACCATGACCATATCTCCTACTTGGTATTGTACATCTCTTCTTCTTTGATCCACTCGAGCCTTGATCTTTTGACTATTCTAGTGTAGGGTATCTTAGACTTGTTGGTGGATTTCTTTCATAGCTTCTACAAATGTATTAGCATGTCCACTCCTTTTGTCCAATCCTTGAACATCTCGTAATTCAAAAATTCCTCTAGGATGACTACCATAAACAACTTCAAAAGGACTTAAACCTGTACTCCTATTTGTAGAATCATTATAGGCATACTTGGCTTGTGGGAGTATCACATCCCAACTACTGCCATGCTCTCTTGTCAAACATCTCATCAGATTGCCTAATGACCTATTCACAACCTCAGTTTGTCCATCAGTTTGAGGATGATAGGCTGAACTGAAAGACAAATTTGTGCCTAATCTTTTCCACAAGGTTCTCCAAAAATGTCCCACAAATTTGTTGTCCCTATCAGATACAATACTCAATGGTAATCCATGAATCCTAACAATTTCTTTAAAGAAAAAACCTACAATGTAACTAGCATCATTGGTTGTCTTGCAAGGAATAAAGTGCACCATTTTGCTGAACCTATCTACCACAACAAACACATTGTCATAGCCTGTCCTCATCTTGGGCAATCCCATTACAAAATCCATACTCAAACTATCCCAAGGTCTATTTGGTATGGGTAAAGGTTGATACAATCCTGCATTGGTTGAGACTCCTTTTGCCTTCTGGCAAATCATACAACTCTCAACAAATTTTTTGATATCAGATTGCATCCTTGGCCAAAAGTAAAATTTTCTAACAAGATCTAAGGTCTTATTGAGCCCAAAATGTCCTCCTAAACCACCACTATGTTTTTCCTTCACTATGTTATCCCTCATTGAACACTTTGAGATACATAGTTGACTACCTTTAAATAAAAGTCCATCCTGCAATGTGGAATCTGAAAATTCTCTGTGGAAAGTATTGGCAAACTCACTACATACCCTGTAAATTTCCTTGAAATCTTGGTCCTCTTCATACAATCCTTTGAGTGACTCAACACCCATACTTTGTCGCTGTACTTCTTGCATAGTCAACACCCTTCTGCATAAAGCATCAGCAACCTTATTTGTTATCCCGTTCTTATGTTTGATAATGAAAATGTATGCTTGAAGACTCTCCAACAACTTCATGTGTCTATGACTGAGCTTTTCTTGTCCATTTAGAAAATTGAGAGCATGGTTATCCGTATACACAATAAATTCTTTAGGAAGCAAATAGTGCCTCCACTTTTTCAGACCTTGTACCATAGCATATAACTCTAAATCATAAGAGAAGTATTTTCTCTTGGCTTCATTTAACTTTTCACTAAAAAAGGCTACTGGTCTACCTTATTGGCTCAACACTGCTCCTATGGCCAACCCACTTACATCACATTCAATTGTGAAAACCTTATTGAAATTAGGTAGCACTAAAATAGGGAATTTAGCAACTTTCTATTTCAGATTCTCAAATCTTCTATCTGCCTCTTTTGTCCACACAAACTTCGTCTTACCTCCACCCTTGATGGTCTCCAACATAGGTGCACAAATGTCACTATAATTCTTAATGAATTTTCTATAAAATGTGGCCAACCCATGGAAACTTCTGACTTCTCCTGTTGTCCTAGGTGTAGGCCAATTCAAAATAGCCTCGACCTTGGAAGGGTCCATTTTCAAATCACCTTTGGAGATGACAAAACCTAAGTACACCAATTCTTGTTTCATGAAGTCACATTTTTCCAAATTAATCAGTAATTTATGATCCTACAGCCTCTTCAAGACTATCTCTAGATGTTTCAAGTGCTCTTCCTTGCTCTTACTGAACACCAAAATATCATCAAGGTAGACTACCACAAATTTTTTGATGAATTCCTGCAACACCTCATTCATTAGCCTCATAAAGGTACTAGGGGCATTTGAAAGACCAAACAACATCACAAGCCACTCATACAGCTCTTCATTGGTTTTGAAAGTTGTCTTCCACTCATTCCCTTCTCTTATCCTTATTTGATGGTACCCACTCTTTAAATCTATTTTAGAGAAATAGGTAGCACCTCCCAAACAATCCATAAGATCTTCAATTCTAGGAATAAAAAACCTTATCTAATGGTTATCCTATTTATTGCCCTGGAATCAGTACACAATCTCCATTTCCCATCCTTCTTTGGTGCTAAAATGGTGGGGAATGCACATGGACTTAAAATCTCTTATTAGACCCTTGTCTAAAAGTTCTTGAACCTGCCTAGCTATCTCCTCATTCTATTGAGGGGTCATTTTATATGCTTCCTTATTCAGAAGTACTATTCTTGGTATGAGATCTATCTAATGGCTAATATCTTGGATTGGTGGTAGGGAATCCAGTATATCTTTTGCAACCACTCCTATATAACTCTCAAGCAGATCTCGGACCTCCTTAGGTCCTACTTCTCTCACACTTGTTTTCTTTTCCATCTTGGGCTTCACAATCAAAGCAAAACCTACTCCATCACCTTCCTTCAGTGTATCCATGAATTCTTTTTCTCCTACCAACATTACACTAGACCCTACATGCGATAGATCCTCTTCTACCAATGACTGTATCCTATAAGTCACACCATCCCTTTGGAATGAATAACCATTCCTTTCCCCATCATGATGAGCCTTTCTATCAAACTTCCATGGTCTGCCCAGCAAAAGATGGCAAGCATCCATTGGAAGGATGTCACACAAAATCATGTCTCTATACCCCTTAATACTAAATTCAACCCATGTTTGTTCATTGATGAGCACATGCTGCCCCTTATTCAACCAATTGACTTTAAATGCACTATTATGGGGTATCTTTACTAAATTTAGCTTATTCACTACCTCCAAAGATATAATGTTATTAGTAGAACCAGAGTTAATAATGACTTTACAAACCTTACCTTGGATCTTGCAGTTGATCCTAAACAAAGCCCTTCTTTGCAATGGTTCAACCTGTGCTGGTTCCTTAAGCAACGTCCTCTTGAGCATCAGACTTTCTCCTGTTTCTGATGCTAGATTAACTTCTAGAGATGTCACACTCCTTACATCTTCTTGAGTCAAAGTGGTTCTCTTCTCATCACCATGAGAAGTTAAGGCTTTCTCATGACATTTGTATGTTAGGTACCCTATCTGATTGCAGTTATAACATCTCATATTGGAGAATTTGGATCCTCTACCTGATTCACTTGTCCCACCTCTTCCATTAGGCCTTCTTCCTTGGTAGCCTCCTCTACTACTTGAGTCCCCAACATGCTCATCTTGGCTAGACTCACCACTAGGCCTCTGGTTAGGACTTCTTCCTCCAAAACTACCTCTGCCTCTGAAATTTCTTCCACCTCTACCTCTTTGGTTCCGCTCACTCTTTCTCTTTATTTTTTCTTCAGCCCTTAAGGCCATTTGGAAACACTTATTCACTGTTTCTAGTGCTAAGATCCTGATCTCATCTTGGATGTTCATCCTTAGGCCATTCAAATACCTAGCCACCTTCTCTAACTCTTCTTCTTGTCTCTTTGCTCTGAGACTGAGTTTATGAAACTCCTGTGTGTATGCATTCACATCAAGGTTCTTCTGTCTGAGGTTTTACAACTTCTTATACATCTACACATCATAGTCCAGGGGCAAGAACTGTGCTTTGAGTTTGATCTTCATCCTCTCCCAGGAGGTTATCATATTTCTGCCTCCTTGACTCACTCTCCTTGTACATAATTCCACCATGCAAGAGCAGATCCCTACAACCCTGCCTTTGCCAACTTAACCCTCTTATCGTCAGGGACTTCTTTGTATTCAAAGTGATTGTTCAATGCCTCAATCTAGTCAATCACCTCCTCCGCTTCCAGGCTTCCACTATACATAGGTAACCCATCGATGGTGTCCCTATTGACTGACTTCAGTGCATTTAAAAATGCCCACTGGTCTGTTGGTACCTCCTCTATCTTTTTATTGGTTTTACCCATTTTTGTATTTTCCTCCTCGCTGTCACTTTTATCTTCTCTATCTTTGCCTTTGGTCTGCTTGAATGCTCCCAACTTGGATTCAAGCATCTCCTCGATCAACTTCTTGATGGCATCCTATGACATACTTTTGGGAGGCATCCTCTCCACCTCTATCTCACTTTCTTTGTCTGACATAAACATTCACAGACAAAACATGAACAATCCTACCTGAGCCTAGCTCTGATACAAATATGATAGGGAGCGCACAGTAGATAATTGTGAAATGATGTAGTGTAGCGACAGAAATTGGTGGAACTTGTCACAACCCACGAACTGTCACTGTGACTGAGTCGCTATACCACTGAACTAAATATTTTATATTGTTTTGATTTAATACTATTGGTAGACACATGCTGAACTGTCAAACCCGCGGCCTCCATCGAATCCCTGAACCGTTGTTCGCTAAACCATTGAACCATCAGCTCACTGAACCTTCGAACCTTATTGAACCTACAAACCTTCGTTGAACCGGTTTAACCGACGGTTGAACTTCCTCCTTCGGCCGACTTACCAACTGCGCTATTGAACCGTTGAACCCTTTGAAACATTGAACCAGTTCAAAGGTTCAACCAAAGGGCTTCTATGCCGAACATAGACATGTCAATTACTTTGGCTTTGCTTCCTTTGAACCGAGGAACCTTTTTACCTTTGAATTTGGTTCAATCAAAGGATGAACCTGATACACTTGGCCGATAGTGGATTTCACATTGACGCCATGCACTGCCTTTTGTTGAACCACTGGGGGGGTTCAAACATTGAAACTTAAAGTTTCAGCGCACTACCTTTTGCCGATTGATTCTATTGAGCCACTTGCACCTTCCCTAAACCTTTCTGTCTGCAAATAACTAGTCTTAGCAATATATCAACCTAGCACATGCAGATGTTAGGACTCAATAAAACATGTTGCCAATTGATCCTGCAAACATGAAAACAAAACAAAAACACAAGCTAAAATACAGATCCATTCCACCGATTACAGAGTAATGAACCAGTGGAATGGATTTAAAAATCCATCTTGAGAACAAACCAGCAAATTGATTACACAGTGGGATCGAATGCCAGAGAGATAACAAACCAAATAGGATCCCTTTATTATGCTTCTAGAGATGAATACAAAATGTCTGATATCATAGTTGCACTCCTCAATACAATTCAACCTGTCTACACTCCTCACCCCTCTGTAATTGACCCCATCTAGGGTATTTAACTACTTACCAACAGTAGTACTGACATGGTTCCCAGCGGCTGGGAGATGATTTCAACTAACAAACTCTAACAACCTAACAACCTATCATTACAGATTGACAGGTGTCCCTTGGGACTTACAAATAGAAACCACTGACCTGAATTGGTCAAACAGACCGTATTACATTTGAATGCATTGCATAAAACATATTGACCTATTAGTCTCCCTTAGCTATAAAATTAACTTGATGAAGGGGTGCTCCTGTACCAATGAATTTGTCCCTAGGTCTGTGAATTGTTCAATCAGATAAAGGTATCTTCATATCTTAGTCCAAGTATGTAAAATAATTGCTAAAGAAATTTGGAATGGAAGACTCAAAGCTAGTGGGTACACCTATGGTAACCAGATGCAAGCTAAGCAAAGATGATGACTCTTCCAAGGAAAATTAGAAAAGATATAGATCAATGATTGGATGACTACTTTATCTAACTCAGACTAGACTTGATATCATGAATGTAGTTGGACTTGTTGCCAGATTTTAAGCTGATCCAAAAGAATCCCATGTTATGGAAGTCAAAAGAATTTTTAGATATCTCAAGGGGACAATTGATTATGGACTGTGGTATCCAAAGGACAATAACTTCACTCTTCATATATATACAGATGCTGATTGGGAAGGAGATGTGGATGAAAGAAAAAGTACTACTAGTGGTACATTCTTCTTGGGGAGAAGATTGGTCTCTTGGATAAGCAAAAAGCAAGAGGCAATATCTTTGTCTATTGTAGAAGCAGAGTACATAGCAGAAACAAATAATTGCACTCAGGTTTTGTGGATGAAGAAAATATTAAAGGACATTAGAATTGTGTTTGAGGAGCCAGTCACAATTTTTTGTGATAATTCTAGTGCAATAAGCATCTCAAAGAATCCGGTATTGCATTCAAAGACAAAGCATATATCTATCAAGTTTCATTTCTTGAGAGACAAAGTAAATGAGAATGAAGTCAAGTTGGAGTTTGTGCCTTCCAAAGATCAAATTGTAGACATCTTCACTAAGCCTCTTCCCAAGGATACTTTTGAGTATCTTAGAGAGAAGTTAGGAGTTATTACCCCTCCTAAGCAGAACTAAGATGCATTAAGGTGCATCAGTCTGGTGGGATTCACATCTATATCTTGTGATCTAGATTGATGTTAAGGAGGTACTACTCAAAGGGGGAGTAGTCAATATGGAAGCAAAAGGGAGAAAAGATAGCAAATATGTGCCCTTTGCCATTGATGTCAAAGGGGGAGAAGAATCATGTGAAAAACTACTTGCTAATGTGAGGGGGAGCAATAAATAAAGTAGTTGCAAAAGTGAGAAGAGAAAGGGGGAGAATTTTTTGTCTTGATGGTTAGATTCAGTTTTTCACATCACATGTTGCCATCAATGACAAAGGGGGAGATTGTTGCAAATATGTGCCTAAGTGGTGTTGTCATTGATGTCAACATATTCTTGTTTCCATTAGTGTCAACTATATCCTATTTTGCTGTCTGTGTAGAAGAATAGATTGTTGAGGATATTGAGAAAATTAATAACAATCAATGCATGTGGATCATGTGGACATGTAGAGAATTATCACAGGTTGCTTCAGTCAAGATTTGAGAAGTCCGCATTAAGATTTGAAGGAGTTATGGCCATCTTAGTAGAACCGGTTCCTGTAATACTCAGGAAAGACAGAATGACAGGAAAGAGGTCCAGATTGCTTTGGTAACATAAAATTGTGATCTACAAATCTAAAGGCATGTTTGGGAAGTCAATGTGTATCATCAACACCAGTGGTTTGTGGTTTGGAGGTTCGCAAGCTATCCTTCTAGTTTGACAGTCATGTGAGAGAGTGTTCTTGAGGTTCTGGAGGAAGATTCAATTGTTTCTAATAAATTGGTTTAGAATGGATGTTATTGGCAAATTTAATGTGCTTGTGGAGGTCTCTACATTGTATGGCTACTATATTAGAAGTCCGCATTGAATTTTGAGCTTGTTGATTGAAGATTTCTTCTTGAGGTTAATGTTCTTCCTAGTCTTGGCCGACCAGATGTTCCTAACCTATTGTAGATGCCTTAAATATATTTTTATGAAGCATGGAGTGGTTGTAGAAGTAGATTCAAGTCTTAGTTATGTTTGGCTGATAGTGTGATGATCCACATCAAGTTTAGCTAGTCTTGTTGATCATTCCAAGGTTGAAGAAGTATATAAATACTTGTCGAAGAAGTATCAAAATCATCTTTGTGCAAAAATAGATAAAATCCAAAGTAAGAATTAGGAGCAGAGCAGAGAAGGAAAGGAGTGAGAGTAGTGTAGAGTGTGAAGAAGAGTTTGAGGCAAAATGAAATATCTTGAGCATTCATTGAAACTGAATCAGGCATGAAATAGATGCTATTTCTCAGTTAATTCTTTCTAAATAAAGTCTGTAGGTAGTGAGCCTCTCCTTTTGAGCAGTGAGCTCTAGGTAGTGCACTTGAGGGCATATGCCTTCTATTTTCTAAGTATTTTTAATAGGGTATGCATTTTGTGGGTTAACACCCATCATGGTTTTTCCCTTAACCATGTTTCCACGTCAAAATCTTGGTGTGAAATGTGTTGATTATGTTTCTGCTCTTATTTTGTTGATTCATGCTTTAATGTTTGCATCACTAATATGATATTAAGAAAATAAAGAAGGTTAAAGGTGGAAAAGTTTTTGAGGGACAACTGATTCACCCCCCTCTCAGCTATCTAGCTCCAATAGGGGTTGGAAACATCTCCTATTGTCCAAGAGGTGGTTGTTGTTGCCCATATGGAAGATTGTAGTGGAAGCCATGGGCATTGATGTTGTGAGGGTTTTATGATTGGTTCAGGTCATATGTGTTGTATGTTGGGTTTGGATTGGGTTAGATTTTGCTGTTTTGATTTTGGGGAGGTGGGGGTGGTGCTAGGTAAGATTGTTGGGTTTAGTTGAGGAGGGGGTGTGATGAAATAATTTGGTGGAGGAAAGCTAAAGTTTGTTGGGTTTAGTTGTGGTGGTGGAACATAGCTTTGGGAAGTTTGGTGTTGGGAATGTTGAGGATTGGGATAGGTGTGGATTAGGTTGAGAGGGGAAGATTGCTATGGTGGAGGGACATAGGTAGATGTGTTTTGTGATGGTTAGGGTTGACTAAGATTGAGTGTAGATGAATGTTGTGGTGGAGGGACATAGGTGGTGTTGACATTTTGTGATGGTTGGGGTTGCATGACATTGTTGGGTTGAAGGATACGAAGGGTTGATCATGTTGGTGGTGGTGTTTTTTGAGACCCTTGTTGCATGGTTACATAAGTGTTTCCCATATTGTAATTTGGTGGAAAGCCTTCTTGTGATGCGGTAGCCAATGTTCCACTTGCGATTGGTGTGGGAAATTTAGGAGTGTTTTGTGTGTTTGATTTTGCTAGAGCGGCCTATCTTGCTAGTTCTGCTTGACGATGTAGAGTCTCTTGTTGGTGTTTGTAAATTTCCATAGGAGTTAGGAGAGGTGATATGGGTCTCTCTGTCATTGGATTTTGATAAAGGGGATTCTCATATTGTGCAATTGTTCTCCCTTGTGAGCTTTGTTCGAGTATGGGTGTGGTCACAGTTGACATGATTTAGACCACAGTTATGGCATCATGGGTTTGGTTTGGCTCGCTAAGATTTGATAGATCAAAACCTTTGGGTAATTTGGCTCCTTGTTCAGCTAGCAAGTGGAATAAATGATCTTGGTTCTCACTAAGGATTTTGTCAAATGTGGCTATAGCTCTAGGATCTTGCATGATTTCATCAAGGTCTTATCTATCTTCTTGAGAGGATTGACCTATTTCAAAGTGTTGCTCTTCTTGAGATGGGACTTGAACCGTGGTATAACTGGGTGTTGTAAAATCATGAGGCCTACCAGTGGTGAATTAAGTCACATCTACCAAAGGAACCTTACCTTCTTGAGGATTGTTTGTTTGGTCATTTTGCGGCTTGTTTTGAATGTTGGTTGGTCTTTCCATTGAATTTTTTGGAGTACCCCTTGGAGTCATGTTGGATTGGCTTGGTTGAGGCATATGAGGAGGTGATTTGTGCTTCTTTGGGACAACTTGTTTAGCCTTCATAGTCTTCTAGAGTCTAGTGGTTACCATGGGATGCACTAGGACAATATGTGTGAGATGCTTGCTTAAGTTTTGCTGAGGTAGTTTTGATGAACAATTTTCTAGACCAAAGGTGCTGTATTGTTTGACCAAAGGCATAGGACTGTGTTACCAAAAGTGATCTACTATGTTACCAAAGGCATTAGACTAAGATGCCAGAGGCTAGGTACTATTATACCAAAGGTGAGCTACTACTAGACCAAAAGTGAGCTACTGTTATACTAAAGGCGCTGAAGTAGGTTTTGCTAGAGGCGAGGTATTGTTATACCAAAGGTGAGCTACTGTTATACCAGAGGCAAGATGCTGTTATACCAAAGGCACTGAGTAGTGTCTGTGTTGCTTTATAAGGCAAATTTTGATAGATTTTGTTTTGATTTTGATTGGATTTGATTTGGCAAGAGGAAACACATCAAACAAGGTGGCAAAAAAGGATTGACATAACAGATAGTGTATGTTTGAGGCTCACAAAAAGCCCAATGTTTCCATGGGTAGTTGGATAATTGTAAACAATATCAAGTACTTTTTATCCCTAGAGACAAAGGTTCATTACAGTAGTTTAGCTCACAACTTAATTCTTTGTCGACCAAATGTCAAACATTTGTATCTTTGCAAGAGACGATAGGTAGGGATATCTCACCCTCCCCTCAGAAAGCTCAAGTAGGTCACAAGAGCTTTATGACCAAGGGGATACTATCTCTTCTCAAGGGAGGCAATTTTGATTATCTTGAGGGCTTAAATTGATTCCCCTTGCACTGATGATTACTGTAATGTTCAGAGGTGGATTGAGTAGCCACTATCTAGATTGGTTCTTAGCAACTTTGAGGGACCAACGCCTTACAAGCAATGTGACAAGCTACTAAAAGCTTTAACCAATCCTACCAAGACTATCAAATACTTTGCACAATGTGAAAATTATTTCCACAAAGTGCTAGTACACCTCTTTTCGATTTAGCTCCACAAGGTCAGGCAGACATTAGTTAGGACTTGGCTTTCGCCTTATCCCTCTTATATAGCAATTCAAAAGAAAACTCTACTTAGGGTCATCCCGTTTGGATGAAGCACAATCCAAAAGTAGGCCCTTCTAAAGGAATAATTGAAATGTAAGAGCAAGCATGTCAGACAAAGGTTTAATTGTCCCATTATAAGAAAAATAAGGTGCAACTAGATTAGGCACACACACGGTTGTAGTTGTCAATTGTCCCTTATGAAATTGAAGTGTTTGGCATTCATGTCCATTGTCCATTAAGAAAGCAATATGTTCCTAAGACTTATATTGCAAAAAAGATGTTTTGTCCCTTAAGAAAGCAATATGTTTTCTAAGATTGCAAAGATGATTTGTTCAATTGTCCCTTGTGAAAGCAATATTTCCTAAGACCTAGATTTGATAATTTTGGCAATTCTTCAGAGCTTTTCCTGCATGAACATGTTAGAGAAACCCATTTTCTCTGTTTGAGTGATAAGAAGCTGTAACAAGTTGATTAGTTCCACACAAACTCAAAAGTTAGCAAAAAAATAAATCAATTGACCAAAAGCACTTTACTGTATAACCAAAAGCAACTTATTGTATTACCAAAAGTGTTATACTATATTATCGAAGGTGAGTGACTGTAAAACCAAAAGTGACCCACTATGCTACCAGAAGCATTGTACTGTGCTGCCAAAAGCACTTTACGACCGCAGATCTAGAAAAAGTTAGATTTCATCAAAAAAGGTAGATCAAAAATAAGATTTCATGGTTGACTTAAGGATCTGGAATGTAATGAATGCTAAGATATGTAACTTGGAATCAAAAAATGACTCACAAGATGCCACAAAATAATAGGTTTTGTGCCCAAATGTAAACTTTCTAAAAATAGCAGGTACACTTTCCAAAACAAGTAGGTCACTATTTTTAGCAGTTTTAGAAAAACTAAAAGTCCTACATTATTATTCTAGATATTATGGAACCAGAAACACTAATTATGGAAAGAAATGAAAACAACTACAATGATTTTGAATTAACTTCTTTTTGGGTGATGCAAGATTACCCTTACACCATTAGATGCTCCTGCATCAAACACCCAGGGTAATTTGAGAAGTGACCCTGTCACGTCTCAGATGTTTGTGTGAGGAAAACCCAAACGGTCAACCTCTACCTTAGACAACCAAGAAGAATCTTCAACAGGCCTTCCTTTCCATTTTAACAGATATTCTTCATATTGCTTGTTCTGAGTACTTCTTCCCACACAGCTATCTAAGATCTCTTCTATCTCCTCCATTGCAGTAGATGTCGAAATACTCCACTGCACTTCTATTGGTCCATCCTCTGTTCCACCTTCATGATATTCTGATAAATCAACAATGTTGAAAATAGGGGAAAGATTGATCCCACTCGGCAGCTCTACCTCATATGCATTCCCTGAATCATGCTTCTTCAAGATTCTGCATGGTCCAAATTTCTTCATTTTTAACTTATTGTATGTTCCAATTGGAAACCCTTCTTTTCTCAAGTGAACCATGACTTCATCTCCTACCTGGAATTCCTTATATCTCCTCTTTTGATCTGCCTTAGCCTTGTACTAAATATTCATTTTATTAATATGCTTTCTCACCTCTTCATACAAATTCTTCAGATGTTTTGCAAAGTCTTCAGCTTTAGCACTTGTCTTTTCTCCGTTGTCCAGCTTCCTTAACTCAGAAGCATTTCTTGGGCTATTGCCATATACAATCTGGAATGGTGATTTACCAGTACTCCTATTGACATAATTGTTGTAAGCAAATTCTGCCTGTGGTAAAATCAAATCCCATCCCTTGGGCTTATCTACTACTAAGCATCGTAGCAAGTTACCCAAATTCCTATTCACCACTTCCATCTGTCCATCAATCTGTGGATGGTGTGTAGAACTAAACTTCAAATCTTTCTTCAACTTCTTCCATAATGTCCTCTAGAAATAACCAACAAACTTGGTATCTCCATCTGAAACTATAATTTTTGGTAGACCATGTAGTCTCACCACTTCCCTAAAAAATAACTTTGCAATATGAACAACATCATTAGTCTTCTTACAACGAACAAAATGTGCCATTTTTGAGAATCTGTCTAGCACAACAAAAATAGAATCATGTCCTCTCTGTGTCCTTGGTAAACCAAGAACAAAATCCATACTAATAGCATCCCATGGCTTCTTCAATATAGGTAATGGTTGATACAACCCTGTATTCTGACTTATTCCTTTTGCCATTTGACACACTTTGCAACTCTACACAAATTTCCTCACATCCTGTTGCAACTATGGCCAATAATAGTTTTCACCGACAATGGCAATGGTCTTATCTCGACCAAAGTGTCCAGCTAATCTCCACTATGCTTCTCCTTAATTAGGTTCTCTCTCATGGAACTCCTCAGAATGCACAATTGGCTTCCTCTAAACAACATGCCATCTTGGATTATGAAATCCAACCGTTTTGTCATGTCTAAAGTAACAGGTTCCAAACAAGCTTTCCAAACCTTTGCAAAATCTAGATCTTTAGGATACAAACTTTTGAGCTCAATGAACCCAACAACCTCTATCTTCATTTCTGTCAACAAATTTTTCCTTCTACTTAAGGCATCTGCAACTCTGTTGGACTTCCCACTCATGTGCTTCAAAACAAAAGTATAGCTCTGCAAAAACTCAACCCATTTTAAGTGCCTTTGATTTAACTTTCCTTAACTATTAAGATACTGCAAAGCCTAATGATCAGTATATAAAACAAACTCTTTTGGAAACAAATAATGTCTCCATTTCTTCAAAGCCTGAACTATTGCATAAAATTTTTGATCATAAATAGAATACTTTTTCTTGGCATCATTAAGCTTCTCGCTAAAATAGACAATGGCCTTCCCTTCTTGGCTTAAAAGAGCTCCTATACCACTACCACTAGCATCACAATCTACCTGAAATACCTTATTGAAATCTGGAAGTGCCAAAACAGGTTGTTCTATGACTTTCTACTTTAATGTATCAAAGCTCTTGTTTGCTTCTTTAGTCCATCTAAACTCTTTTCTATCCCCTCTCATTGTCTTAGTTAGGGGTGCACAAATGCTACTAAAATTCCTGATAAACTTTCTATAAAAACTTGCCAAACCATGAAAAGATCTTACGTCAAAAGCACTCCTCAACATAGGCCATTCAATGATAGCCCTCACCTTCTTTGGGTCCATCTTAAGACCTTCCTCTAAGAAAACAAATCCTAGGTATACCAACTCCTTCTTTGCAAAACTACATTTCTTCAGATTAATCGACAACTTCTCCTCCCTCAGCTTCTCTAAAACTCTTCTGATATGCATCAGATGCTCATCCCAAGTCTTACTGAAAATCAAAATATCATCAAAATAAACTGTTAGGAATTAAGGTGTCTCAACCTTGGTAATTCTCTACATTTGTAATGATGTATTTATTATTTAATTGCCTATGTTGTAAATAATTGGAAATTCCACTTTGTCATATTGTGGGATGTGGCACGGTGATGTGTCAATCCTAACTGGATTATGACAACTTGTTATTTTGTCCTCACATTAGGAGATAGGCTTCCCACTTAGTGGTAGGAATATTTTGCCATGTGTCGGCATCTTCTATGTAGTGTAAAGAATATTTGACTGAAACGGTTATGATGGATTCCTATGACAAATCTATGACATGTAAGAGTTAGAAATAGAAGGTTGTAAGACGGGTAATGACATGTGTCATGAAGCATCTTTGAATGAGGCATATTTGGGTGCCCCAAGGTGGAATATGACATGTTGTAAGAGAATATGTTATTTTTAGCATGTGTATGATAGATTCTCTTACAGCTATAAGTTGTAACTGCTATGATAGATTCTATGACGGTCGTAAGTGTCATAAGAGCATCAATCATAGCCCATTTTGGAAATAAGCGACCTCTTTGGGATGGGAGCTGTGGACAAGTGTCAAACACATTCTACAATGTTGACTAAGTGTCCCTAGGCATGGGTTTTGGTCTGAGATGCCATATTGGACGCCCATTCCAAGAAAGGTCTCAAAATGCCTTGTAAATTCTATTTAAACAGGTGCTTGAAGATGGAGTTTGAATCACAAGTTTACAGGTACTGTTATGCTGTCGGATTGACTCCAGAAATGAGTGTCGAAGACTATTGAAGCTTGCATTGCAAGTGTATTGTAAACATTCTTTCAGATTTGTTAATACATTGTGTAGGTTTCTGAGTGTGGGGTTTTTCACCCAATAAGGGTTTTCCCCACCGTAAATCTTTGTCTCTCTTCTTCTATCTACATTCTGGTTCTTGTGTTTTGCTACAATATCTCATGTTAATGGTTTAAAATTGCTGTAATAGTTAGGATAAAGTTGAATTTGCATAGCCCTCTCCTCATTAGATTAGTCTAGGAAGCGTTTTCTGTACACCTTGCTTCCTTTCAGTTGGTATCAAAGCTTGATCACATTTGGTCCTAGTTGTTGGGTAGGGGTTTTTTGAGCTAATCTTAGGTTGAGTGGGAGTCTGTGTAGAGTATTTTGTATCTTATTGCAGCAAGGAGATGGCAGACACATCAGGAAGGTTTGAAGTAGAGAAGTTCAAAGGCAGTAATTTTGAGCTATGGAAGCTCAAAATGGAAGACTTGTTAGTTGACCAAGACCTTTGGGATAGTGTAAACGGAACTAAACCAGCTGCAATGTCACAAGCTAATTGGGATCAAAAGGATCAGAAGGCTAAGGGTCTCATAAGACTTTGTCTTGTTGATTCTATGTTTGTTAAATGTCCATGAGGAGACTACTGCAAAACTCCTTTGGAAGAAGTTGGGGGATGTGTATCAAGACAAATCCCTAGTCAATAAACTTTTCCTGAGAAAGAAGTTGTATTCTCTTCGAATGGAGGACAGAGGATCTGTAGCTAAGCATATGAAATCATTTAATATGCTGGTTGCACTATTAACATCTATCAGTGTAAAGATGGAGGAGGAGGATCAGTGTATGACCCTCCTTTGTTCTCTATCGGACTCATGGGATCATCTTGTCATGGCAATCGAAAGCACCACATCCACATTCAAAATGGAAGAGGTGGTTTCTTTGCTGTTATCTGAAGAGATGCAGAGAAAGTCTTCTGAGGCAGCCAAAGAAGCCCTTGCAATTTGTGGAAGACCCAAGGAGAAAGGGAAGAAGAAGGACAAGAAAGCTAAGAAGGGTAGATCCAAATCCCATGGCAGATCTAAATCTCCTAGAAAGTCCAAGGCTCTTTGTTAGAACTATGGCAAGACCGGGCATTTCTGAAAGGAATGCAAAGAGGAGAAGAAGAAAAAGAAGAAAGCTCCTAATTTAGATTCTAACAAGTCACAAGATGACGGTGATGCTTTCATCGCAGCCCTGGCAACCCATGCATCTGATGATGTGTGGCTAATCGACTCTGGTGCATCATTCCACATGACCTCGCATCGAGACTGGTTCACTAAGTATGAGGAGTTTGATGGTTGAAAGGTGTATCTGCATGATGACTCTCATCTGAAGATCGTTGGTCGTGGAAGAGTCTCTATCTAATTCCTTGATGGTTGAGTGAAGGGGATCTCTAGGGTTATGCACATCCCAAGCTTAGCACGGAACCTACTTTCTATAAGTAGTTTGAATGATGCAGGTGTGTAGGTTGTCTTTTCGAAAGAAGGATGCAAGATGACTAGAGGATCTATGGTGCTTGCTAAGGGTACTTGAAGAGGTACTCTGTTTCAGCTAGACGCATGCATTTCAAAATGCAATACTTCTTCTGACTCAAGGAAGAGGGCAGTAGTCACTTCATACCCACCATCTGAATGAGCAGTGAAGAAATCTGTTGTTTCGAATCTTGATGGTTGTAATCATGCATTGGAAGTTAAACTTCCTACAGAAAAGACAATGTTATGGCATAAGAGATTTGGCCACATTGGTGAAAAGGGTCTGCATACCCTAAAAATAAGAACCTTGTTGATGGGTTAGATGATTGTAATCTTGAGTTTGACTTTTGTGAACATAAGTCTTTTGGTATGTTGGACCTTATTCATTCTAATGTGTTTGGTCCTGTTAATCTTCCTTCGTTATCAAAATCTGTATACTTTGTATCTTTTATAGATGATTGTACTAGAAGGACATGGATTTATTTTCTCAGAAGCAAATCTGAAGTCTATAGCAAGTTTAAGGAGTTTAGAGCCTTTGCTGAAAATTAGACTGGTAAAAAGATTAAATGTTTGAGAACTGACAACGGTGGTGAGTTCTATTCTAAAGAATTCAATAAGTATTGCAAGGAACTTGGGATTGAAAGGCACAAGACAACTCCATACACCCTGCAGCAAAATGGAGTTGCAGAGAGGATGGACAGGACACTGATGGAGAAGGCTAGGAGTATGCTTAGTGGAGATGGTCTAGAACAAAAGTTTAGGCCTGAAGCTGTTGCCACTGCTTGCTATCTGGTAAACAGATCTCCTACATCAGCTCTTGTTGGAAAGACACCCATGGAGGTGTGGTCTGGTAGAAAGCCTTCAATAAGGCATCTTCATGTTTTTGGTTGAGGCATATGCACATGTGCCTAGGGAGAAGCGGTCAAAGTTGGAGAACAAAGCTGTTAAGTGTATCTTCATCAGCTATGGTGTTGATGTGAAAGGATACAATCTTTGGGATCCCATGGCTGAAAAAGTGTTGTATAGTAGAAGTGTCATCTTCAGAGAGCTTACACCTTCTTCCACTATTTTGCAGCTAGAAGAAAAAGAAAAGAAAGAGGATGTTGTTCAGTTTCCTCTCACCCTTGAGAAGACTGAACAAAAAGACAATGTTGGACCTGATGATGAGGAGAGCTCTAGCAGCTCTGAAAGCTCAGAAGAAGAAGCTAAACCTCAACCTCAACTCTTGAGGAGGTCTACACGGATAAGAAAGCAACTTGAAAGGTTTGGTTTTACATTGTTTGATTCTAATTGTGCTTATGCTTTAATCACTAACAGTAATGAACCTAGAACTATATCAGAGGCTTTGGATATGAAGGATGCATATTCCTAGAAGGAGGCCATGGAGGAAGAGATGGCTTCTTTGGAAAAGAATCAAACTTGGGACTTGGTGCCTTTGCCTCCTGGCCAAAAACCCATTGGATGCAAATGGGTGCTCAAGAAGAAGATTGGTGCAGATGGCAATGTTGAGAAGTATAAGGCCAGATTGGTTGCAAAGGGGTATTCACAAGTGGAGGGTATAGATTATGGTGAGATCTTCTCTCCCATTGCAAAGTTGATATCCATTCGATTCCTGTTGTTACTCACAGTAGCTTATGACTTAGAGGTAGAACAGATGGATATGAAGACAACTTTCCTTCATGGTGATTTGGAGGAAGAAATCTACATGTCACAGCTAGAGCATTACATGGTAAAAGGTAAACAAAATTTAGTTTACAAACTTAAGAAGTCTTTGTATGGTTTGAAGCAATCCCCTAGGAGATGGTACTTGAAGTTTGATGCCTTTGTGTTGTCTATTAGATTTGTGAGATCGAAATCGGATCACTATGTTTATTATAAGTTTGATGGTGATCGTATTCTCATTGTTGCACTGTATGTTGTTGATATGTTGCTAATTGGGAAGGGTAAGAATATAATTTCTAATTTTAAATCTCAGTTGTCAGCACAGTTTGAAATGAAAGATTTAGAGGCAGCTAGGTACATTCTAGGAATGGAAATCAGAATAGACAGAACCAACAAAAAACTTTGGTTAAGCCAGAGTAAGTATGTGAAGACCATGTTGGATAGATTCAACATGGCAGATTGTAGACCATTGTGTGTTTCTATTTCTTTGGGGACAAAGTTGTCTGTTGAGGATTGTCCAAAATCTCCTAGTGAGGTGGAGGACATGAGAAGAGTTCCTTATGCTAGTGTTGTTGGCAGTTTAATGTATGCTATGGTCTGCACAAGACCAGACATTGCCTAAGCAGTGGGAGTCCTTAGTCAAATTATGGCTAATCCTAGATGAGTTCATTGGGATGCAATTAAGCGAGTGTTCAGATATTTGAGGGTACTTCTGAGTATTCCATTTGCTATCATGGTAATGTTACAGGACCTCCACATTCTATTGATATTCATGAATTTGTGGATTCAGATTGGGTAGGTGACATTGATAGTAGGAGATCCACCAGTGCTTATGTGTTTACACTATTTGGTGGTGCTATTAGTTGGATGAGTAAGCGACAACCAATTGTTGCTTTGTCCATGACAAAAGATGAGTATATGGTAGCAACTCATGCTTGTAAGGAATCCATTTGGCTTAAGAGATTGTGTTTAGATATTGGTGTTCATGCAGGTCAGACCACGATCAGTTGTGACAGTCAGAGTGCAATTTACCTTGCAAAGAATCCAACTTTCCATGCTAGAACCAAGCACATTGATGTTCAGTTTCACTTCGTGAGGGACATGGTTGAGGATGGAAAGGTAAATTTGGAGAAGGTAGATACTTTTTGGAATGTTGTAGATGCATTGACGAAACTAGTGAGTACAGAGAAGTTCAGATGGTGTTCGGAGTCTATGGGCCTCTCAACCTATAGCAGTTAAATCCTATTTTTTCTATTGGTTCTTATAAGGTGTTCAACAAGTGGGAGAATGTTGGGAATTAAGGTGTCTCAAACTTGGTAATTCTCTGCATTTGTAATGTTGTATTTATTATTTAATTGCCTATGTTGTAAATAATTGGAAATTCCACTTTGTCATATTGTGGGATGTGGCACGGTGATGTGTCAATCCTACATGGATTATGACAACTTGTTATTTTGCCCTCACATGAGGAGATGGGCATCCCACTTAGTGGTAGGAATATTATGCCATGTGTCAACATCTTCTATGTTGTGTAAGGAATGTTCTACCGAAATGGTTATGATGGATTCCTATGACGAATCTATGACATGTAAGAGTCAGAAATAGAAGGTTGTAAGACGGGTAATGACATGTGTCATGAAGCATCCTTGAATGAGGCATATTTGTGCACCCCAAGGTGGAATATGACATGTTGTAAGAGAATATACTATTTTTAGCATGTGTATGACAGATTCTCTTACAGCTGTAAGTTGTAACCGCTATGACAGATTCTATGACAGTCAAAGTGTCGTAAGAGCATCTGTCATAGCCCATTTTGGAAATAGGCGACCTCTTTGGGATGGGAGCTATGGACAAGTGTTAGACACATTCTACAATGTTGACAAGTGTCCCTAGGTGTGGGTTTTGGTCCAAGATGCCATATTGGACGCCCATTCCAAGAAAAGGTCTCAAATTACCTTGTAAATTCTATTTAAACAGGTGCTTGAAGATGGAGTTTGAATCACAGGTTTACAGGTACTGTTATGCTACCGAATTGACTCCAGACACGAGTGTCAAAGACTATTGAAGCTTGCATTGCAAGTGTATTGTAAACATTCTTTCAAATTTGTTAATACATTGTGCAGGTTTCTGAGTGTGGCATTTTTCACCCGATAAGGGTTTTCCCCACCGTAAATCTATGTCTCTCTTCTTTTGTCTACATTCAGGTTCTTGTGTTTTGCTGCAATATCTCATGTTAATAGTTTAACATTGTTGTAATAGTTAGGATAAAGTTGAATTTGCATAGCCCTCTCCTCATTAGATTAGTGTAGGAAGTATTTTCTGCACACCTTACTTCCTTTCATAAATAATAACAAAACTTCCCAAAAATTCTTTCAGTACCTCATTCATTAGCCGCATGAATGTGCTTGGTGCATTGGTTAGCCCAAATGTCATGACTAACCACTCATACAAACCTTCCTTTGTCTTGAAGGCTATCTTCCACTCATCTCCTTCTCTAATACAGATCTAGTGATACCCACTCTTCAGATCAATATTTGTGAAGTACTTCACTCCACTCAAACAGTCCATTATGTCATCCATTCTGGGAAATAGAAATCTGTACTTGATTGTGATCTTATTGATGGCTTGAGAGTCTGTACACATTCTCCACTCTCCATCTTTTTTTTAGTGTTAGTACTATAGGTACTGCACATGGACTTAGGCTCTCTCTTATCAACCCCTTCCTCAACAACTCCTGAACTTGTCTGTTCAACTCTTCACTCTCTGCTAGAGTCATTCTATGGGCTGCCTTATTCGACAAACTGGCTCCTGGTATAAAATCCATTTGATGAGTTATCTTCCTTACTGGTGGTAAACCCTCTAGTATATTATCAGAGATAATGTCCTAAAATTCTTCCAACATATCTAAAACTTCTGCTGGTACATCTTCACATTTCTCTCGACTAATCTTAGGAATCAATGCAAAGAAATTACTCTCGTCCTTCATACCCTCCAAAAATTTTCTACCATCTACCACGTAAATTCTAGCAGTACTACATACCTTTTCTTCCACCTCCTTCAAGGGCTTCAACTTGTGACAAACTCCATCCTTTATTAGGGAATATGTGTTTGCATGGCCATCATGGATAGCACTCCTATCATACTGCCACGGACTCCCCAACAACATATGGCATGCATCCATTGGTATGATGTCACACAGCACCTCATCATGGTAGTCCTCAATCTTGAACTTCACTAAACATTGCTCATTGACCAAAGCTCTATGGTCTTTCTGCAACCATGCAATCTGATATGGATGTGGATGCTTTCTTCTTGTCAACTTCAACTTGTCAACCATCTCCTCTAAAATAAGATTATCAGTGCTTCCACTATCAATAATAATATCACAACACTTACCTTCACATTTGCACCTTGTACGAAACACACTCTTCCTCTGATTGGGTTCTTTCTCTTCATTCAGTAAGGTTCTTCTGATAACTAGGGTTTCTCCCCTTTCAACATCTTCAGAATGCTCAGAATGTGCATCTTCATCTACATGTGCAACTCATGCATTACCTTCAGGTCTTCTATTTGTCCTTCCTTGAAGTTGCGGACACTCATATGCTTGATGCCCTTCTTCTCCACATTGGAAACAAGTTCCTCTGAAACCTCCTCTTTCGGGCCCTTGCCTAGGTCTGCCTCTTCCTCTTCCTCTTTGCTCACCATTGTTTTGGTCACGAGGGCAGTAGATATTATCTCCTCTCTGATTTCGACTGGTGTCAGCTTCTTCACTTTTCTTTGAATCTTCATTTCAGCCCCCATAGGGTCTTCCACCAGTCCTTCCGCCTTCACCTCTTCCCCTTTCTTTGCTGTCAAATCTTTTATTTAGCTTCTCTTCCACCTTTAGGGAAAACTGGTATGCATCTTCTATGGTGGTCATTCTGACTAGGCTCAGCTCCTCTTGAATACTTGGCCTCAACCCATTAATGTAACGGGCTACCTTCTCCTTGTTGGGCTCTGCATGGCCTGTCCTGATAGTAATTTTATAAAACTCTTCTCTATACTCCTTAACAGACTTGTTACCTTGCTTCAATCCTTGTAACTTCTTCAACAACTCCATCTCATAGTCTACAGGAATGAACTGCTTCTTCAATTTCTCCACCATTTGATCCCATCTGGTGATCTTTCCTTTTCCTCTTCTATTCCTCTCTAATTGGACCTCCTTCCACCAAATACTGGCATGGCCCTTCAACTTTGTTTTTGCAAACTTGACCTGATCTGGGTCCTCCACATCTTCATATTCGAAATACTCCTCCATGTCATTGATCCAATCAATAAGATGTTCCTGATTAAAATCTCCAGAATATGTAGAAACTTTGATCCTGGGCCTCTTTCTGATCTTTGAAATGGCCCTCAACAACCTAACTTTTGCAGGATCTCCTGCAGCTTCTTGTTCTTCCTCGGATAGCTCTTCTTCAACTTCATCCTCACTTTCTTCTCTTGCTCTCGGATCAAACCCTCTTCGCAGCTCCTCTTGCAATGCATCGATTTGCCTTTGCAGGGCTCTAAAACCCTCTTCCATCAAAGTAGTCCTCCCAACATGATTTCTTTGTGGAGGCATCTTGGTCTCTGCAACAAACCCACAACCTTAGGTCCTGGTGCAAACTGCCTCATGGTCGGTGATCTATCTACACACTCAGGAACCCTTGCTCTGATACCACTTGATGAAAGGGGTAAATCAGAAAACACACAATAAAAAATATTGAACACAACAAATAGAACTTTCTTTTATTGAACTGGGCAACTCATTACATTATAGAAGCTTAATTACAATCAGAGGATGAATCCTTTACTGGCTACAACACATTACAGCTTTCCCAACCTCAAGACTCTAGAATCTTCAACCTTCTATAACCCCCAAATCAACTAGGGTTTCTATTTTCCCACCTTTTCTTGACTCTACACTAGCCCCCTTAACTCTACTAGTGCCCAGGGTTCCCAAAATAGTCATA
The DNA here is from genome assembly GCA_027924645.1 of Cunninghamia lanceolata. Taxonomy (NCBI): domain Eukaryota; kingdom Viridiplantae; phylum Streptophyta; class Pinopsida; order Cupressales; family Cupressaceae; genus Cunninghamia; species Cunninghamia lanceolata. The sequence goes on along the minus strand of BSBN01000809.1, from coordinate 27,767,228 downwards.
AATAGCACTTTTTGGCGGCCTCTAGCTAAATTTCAAAATTTGCAACTCCCTCCAAAAGTAGGTCAACTTCCGGGAAGCATAACTTTTGATCTGGGTGTTTGACTGATGAACCGTTTTAAGCACCGAAAAGCTTGCGATGTGAACTATCACGCCAAAAATTTGTAAATGGATTTCTATCAACTTTTTGGGACGTTATGGGATGTTTTAGTGCCTCATATCTCGTTCTAAAAATTTTCAGGGGCTTTTCAGAAAACAAAAACTTTAATATCTTTCAGCTCACAAATGATCTTTACCTGATTCCTTCGCCAAAGGTCTTATATTTCCGTTATGCAACTTTCTGGAAGTTTTTGCTTCATTACGTGCCCAAATGCAAACTTTCTAAAAATAGTAGGTACACTTTCCAAAATAGGCAGGTCGCTATTTTTAGTAGTTTTGGAAAAACTAAAAGTCCTACATTATTATTCTAGATATTATGGAACCAAAAACACTAATTATGGAAAGAAATGAAAACAACTACAATGATTTTGAATTAACTTCTTTTTGGGTGATGCAAGATTGCCCTTACACCACTGGATGCTCCTGCATCACTTTTTCTTGCTTTACATTGATAAAAGAAGATTAATCAATGCCTTTAGATAATTACATAACAAGTTGGTATGTCCTTCAATATTATGTGGACATCTCCATTGAGCTTTTCACCCATTACCTTAGCTGTTAACAATGTAAATTGATTTCAAAGATGTATAGAAAAATCTTGGGGATGCTTTCTTTCAATGTAATAGTGGGCTTGATGAACTGAGCTTGAAAATACAGGTGTTCGAAGAGTAATGTCAATGACACAATTTTACTTACAATAGTGACTAATGTTTATATTAAGGGCTTGAAATCCAATTTTGGACATTTCAAAAGTTTAATATAATGTGGTTTTATTAAGGTGAATTTGCTTTCTCAGTGCCCATTATAGAATAAATAGACAAAATATTCTAGATGAATATATGATTGGAGATTACTGGATTGTGGTGCAGGGTAGGACTTCTATTGTTGATTGTAACTTTTATTTTGGATTGATTGACTTTTTATGAGTAGAAGTTTAAAGGGAAGAGTTTTAAGAGTGGGTGTAGGGTGGGTAATTTTTATGTTGAGAGTGGTTTTTTTTATTATAAATAATCGGTATGTTGACCATAACATGTTGGCTCTTTATAGTGACCAGTTCACAAAAACCTATTTTTTGTGAAACACAAATACTTTATTAAGTGTTTATTTATGTGATGTGGATGATATTTCACAAATAGTAATTGTAAGAATTGAATAATTAGTAATTGTAAGAAGTCACTAGTTTATTTCACTTGTAACATTTAGGTGATGCTCATAAGGGTGAAACGTGGAGACACTTATGAGATCACCCATCTCAAATTCATTTACACTTGACTATAAAATATTCTCCACAAACAAGGTACATAACTTTCTATCCTATTTATAGAACCTTCCATATTTCTATCTTATTTGTAGATGTGGTGTCCTTGGGACATGTCCCTTTCCCTCTGTGGCTATTCCAATACTTTGGGAATGGATTTTTTTTTGGCTTGGCTGAATTGCATATTTAAAAAGTGGTTTTTACTTGATGGATTTAATCGATGATCATCATTGATTGTGACTGGTTATTGAGTTGTTTTGATTGGCTATGTATACCTCATTTGGTTAAACAAGACAAGCTTAGGTCTAGGATAATGAGTCTTTGTACATTGCCTTGAGTGCTTGTAAAGGCTAAGGATGCATACGAGAAGGTCGATCTGTCTATGGGGCATCAAGTTATTCATCTATGGGGCATTGATTCGGTCATGATTGAGTCTCCTCGTCTGTATGAGAGGTGCACTTAAGGCCATGTGGTACCATCCCTTCAAGCACGCATGATGACACTCCATATGGTTTACACCCTAGTGTCTTGTACGTTAGTAGTCATGAGTAGTACCCGACATGCTATTGAATGAGCATCTATATGTTGTGACATTGGCTTTATGCATTGTGTACCATGTCTACTCTGTGACTGATGTGAGTGTTGGCCACTATATTCCTTGACTTTATTCTTTTGTTTGTGCCTTGTGACTACCTCTAAGCATGGTGGGGTGGTGATGCAAAGGGAAACCAATTACAGCATAAAAATAGGTTGAAGACTCCTTTGAAGCCCACAAAATAGCCACTTGAGAGGCTATCAGCAAGACCTTTGAATTGTCTCACCGAAACATACACACTCTTGCCTATCGGCAAGACAGTCCACCGTCGGGTAAGCCAAAATCTCTTTCACTGACTGCTTGAATCACTCCGATGACCCTTTCATAAACAGCCTTCATCGGCCAGACTAATGTCTTCAGCCTGACCCTAAGATCTTTCACCGATGCACCCCTCTCTTGCCGATGACCACTCTCTATCGACGAGACCACTTACTGTCAGTGCCACCTTTCTCCTTTCTGCCGATACATAACTCACTCCGATGGGCTACCCAGACTCCTCGGAATATACAAACAAAATATACATGGCACTATTCACATACAAAGCACTGTGCGAGATACAAGCGCTAGATACAAGCGTCGAACCCGAAATCGGTATTAAACAAGGTTAAATCCTTGTATATGCGGGCTTGTATATTGGCGATATACAATGATTTTATACAACGCCGGGCTCGAAGGGATTATCAAATGGAATTTATTGCTTGTATAATTCATGTTTGTATGTCGCGATATACAAGGCAATATACATTGTGACATATACTCACAAATTGCTCCTTCATACAAATGCAGTGTATACACAAACTGCTCTGACATACAATGAATGTATACACATGAAATGTCTTTGACATACAAATGACGTATACACATACATTGTTCCCAACTTACAAATGACGTATACACACAAACTGTATACCTGACATACTTAAACAGTATTACCTAGATTATCTCTTTCCCCATACAAATGATGAATACTCACAACTTGTATCTTCTCAACATGCAACGACAGGATGCACACATACATCTGTGATATACACAGGAAATGCCCACTAACATACAAAAGTGATATACTCATAGAATGTACATTTCGTGATACAACCCAAAATTCACGCTGCTAACTTTCTTTGCACATTGTACCCGAACACACTACATAGAAACGACTAAACTTTAACAGAACAGAAAATAAACGAACACACTGGCGCAGAATATAAAATGAATTAACAAATCGGGGGGGGGGGCATTCCACTGATTTCATAGAAATCCTCCAGTGGAATGTCCCCAAATGAGGCCCACTGCAATTAGACCAGAAAACACGAAATCTTTCTATTCCTTCTATTTCAGAATGTACATACAGTTTCTTTTCACTCTGTCTGTCCTTGCATCTACCTCTACCCCCTTTCTTTTCGGTCTGTCCACATTCTTTTATAGATACAAACTTTTGCTAGAGAATGACACCTATGCCAACAGTTACATTACGTGGTGGGAGGTGAACCACCAACCGACCACCATTTATAAAACAGACAGTTCGGTTACATCACATTAATCCTTTATGACACATATCTACATTCATTTAACATGGCTCGAAAGCTTTTACATAACATTTCTTGAAATGTGAGGAATTTTTAGATTTACGAGGTGCCCCTGCACAAGAATTTTTAGATTTTCGAGGGTGCTCCTGCACCATACTCCCGGACTTGAAAAAATTTCCATGTCCCATGAAAATGCTCAGTGAAAAGCCTGCAATGTCTTTTGGCTTTCTCAATGTCTACAATGCTAACTGGATGCCTCTGCTGATTTCTCTTCATCCTCAACTGTGCCTTCTATCAATGGCTACCTCCGAAATGCAACAATTGAAATCCACTCCTTCATGCTACACCAACACCTCTGTCCCTCACCTGGGAGTCCTCTCTCACCTCTCTCCCCAGGACTTTTGGCGACACCAACTGGACCTTCTTCTCAGGCCCTTGAACCATCTCCTATGGCTCCATGACAGATCTCTCATCTACCTACTGTAGTGAGTGAATTTGCACCTGCAACCAGAAGTCAGCAAAATTCTTTTCTAGCACTCTTTCTTTCAGCTTCTTGCTTCTCTCTTCTTCTTCTTTCTTCTTCTGCCTATTCAGTGATAGAATCAATACACAAATAGCCCAGTCCTTTCACTGAGCTCTGATACCACTTGATGCAGAGGGAAACCAGTTACAGCATAAAAATAGGTTGAAGACTCCTTAGAAGCCCACAAAATAGCGACTTGAGAGGTTATCGGCAAGACCTTTGAATTGTCTCACCGAAACATACACACTCTTGCCTATCAGCAAGACAGTCCACCGTTGGGTAAGCCAAAATCTCTTTCACCGACCACTTGAGTCACTCTGATGACCCTTTCATAAACAGCCTTCATCGGCCAGACTAATGTCTTCAGCCTGACCCTAAGATCTTTCACTGATGCACCCCTCTCTCGCCGATGACCGCTCTCTATCGGCGAGACCACTTACTGTCGGTGCCACCTTTCTCCTTTCTGCTGATACATAACTCACTCCGATGGGCTACCCAGACTCCTCGAAATATACAAACAAAATATACATGGCACTATTTACATACAAAGCACTGTGCAAGATACAAGCGCTATATACAAGCGCCGGACCCGAAATCGGTATTAAACAAGGTTAAATCCTTGTATATGCGGGCTTGTATATTGGCGATATACAATGATTTTATACAACACTGGACTTGAAGGGATTATCAAATGGAATTTATTGCTTGTATAATTCGCATTTGTATGTCACAATATACAAGGCAATATACATTGTGACATATACTCACAAATTTCTCCTTCATACAAATGCAGTGTATACACAAACTGTTTTGACATACAACGAACGTATACACATGAAATGTCTTTGACGTACAAATGACGTATACACATACATTGTTCCCAACTTACAAATGACGTATACACACAAACTGTATACCTGACATACTTAAACAGTATATACCTAGATTGTCTCTTTCCCATACAAATGATGAATACTCACAACTTGTATCTTCTCAACATGCAACGACAGGATGTACACATACATCTGCAATATACACAGGAAATGCTCACTAACATACAAAAGTGATATACTCATAGAATGCACATTTCGTGATACAACCCAAAATTCACGCTGCTAACTTTCTTTGCACATTGTACCTGAACACACTACATAGAAACGACTAAACTTTAACAGAACAGAAAATAAACGAACACACTGGCGCAGAATATAAAATGAATTAACAAATTGGGGGGGGCCATTCCACTAATTTCAAAGAAATCCTCCAGTGGAATGACCCCAAATGAGGCCCACTGCAATTAGACCAGAAAACATGAAATCTTTGTATTCCTTCTATTTCAGAATGTACATATAGTTTCTTTTCACTCTGTCTATCCCTGCATCTACCTCTACCCCCTTTCTTTTCGGTCTGTCCACATTCTTTTATAGATACAGACTTTTTCTAGAGAATGACACCTATGCCAACAGTTACATTACGTGGTGGGAGGTGAACCACCAACTGACCACCGTTTATAAAATAGACAGTTTGGTTACATCACATTAATCATTTATGACACATATCTACATTCATTTAACATGGCTCGAAAGCTTTTACATAACATTTCTTGAAATGTGAGGAATTTTTAGATTTACGATGTGCCCCTGCACAGGAATTTTTAGATTTTTGAGGGTGCTCCTGCACCAGGTGGTCTCTTATAAGTCCACATGGTTGGGAGGCATTGCCACCACCATTGGGGACTAGTGTACAGGTTTTTGGAGCACCAATTGGAGATATTCTCTCTCTCTCCATTACTCTATCACTTGATGCACTCATTCAGTTATTGTATCATATTTATGGCTATGCAATTGTTCTTGTATATTCGTTTATGTAATTTTACTCTTTTGAGAGAATAGATGTAATCATGTAATTTAAAGATAAGAAATGAGATGTTTCTTATTTGGCTTACAAATTTTGTTGTGGGTATCTGGTGCAGGAGCACCAAGACATCTAGGATTTGGTTGATTTTCAAGTTGTTTTGTTCAATAAGGTCCTTGAGACCATTCAATGTTATAATAAGGCTTGAAAGCCATTCATGTAAATGGACTATGTCCAAAAGACTATAAGACTACTACTGTCATGTTAAAGAGGACAGTCATGTGGTAAAAAAGGCAGTCATAGGTTTCTTTTCTTTTGTAGCCCTCCTAAGGTATGTAGGAGGCAATCATATTGGTTGTTAGCATGTCTAAGGTTTGAAGATGAGTTAGAACCTTGTCCAAGGTTAAACCACATGTTAAAAAGCATTGTTAAACATAAAAATAGTCAAGGCAGTCCAAGAGGACAGTTACAAAGCAGTAGACAGTTGTGGGCTAGGTAGTGATGGTTTTGGAGTAGTTCTTTTCTCTCACCATCAGTTCAAATGCCCTCTTGCATGTGCAAGGCATTGAGGAGGCTTCAAAAAGCCAAGAAACTTTTCATTTTGTATGGTGTGAAGGAAGGTTGAAGTGTAATGAAATAAAGAAACTGTTTTCCCTTCATTTTTTTGTGTTTTTCATCACTATTTTTTGCCGTACCCTACCTTATACGGATTTGTCATAGTACATGAGCACATTGGATTGTTAGTGGATTGAAGTACCTTTGTTTTGAACTTTGTTTGGGGTCTTGATAGTAATCTAGGTGTGAGAAAATCGTTGTTTTATGTTAGGCTATCCTAAACCCTGAGTTAGGGTTTTTCTGAGTAGCCCGATGGATTTATCCTCATTCCACTAATCTTCTCTATTTCTGATCAGTGGAATGGGTTGTATACTAGACAATGCACATGCTTGTGAAGGTTTTGGTGGCAGGAGGATGGTTTGGGCTGAGCTTACCATGTAGGTGACTCTGCAGAGCTATGTGTTGGGACTTGTAGAAGGACAGTAGCAACTTGGTGATGACCACTGATTGTGGAAATGAAGATTTTGTGAAAAGACCTGTCTCTAGCAATGATGCAAGATACCATGGATCTAGCAATGATCCTATGGCAAGAGGTAGGAAGCCTCTTTGAGAAACCAGTCCATTTTTATCTTATGTTGTCTCTAACAGTCCTCACTGGAGATAGTCACCACAAGGAAGAAATTAGGTATGATTGACATGTTTTTGATTTGTCAAGGAAGACATTACATGTTTGGCAAGTTATAGATTTGGTATATTGTTGGGATTGAGTTTTAGAGACCACCAAAAGGGGACTACTGTGACTGTCTCTTTAAGAGAGCAGAAGTGTTGTGACAGTCTATGAGACTGTTGTCCTGCAGACCATGCATAGTGGATATGGTGGAATGTTAGATGGAGTTAGGAGTCTTGTGAGATGTGACCTAAAGTCCCCTCTCTTGGTGTCATGAACATATATAGTGTTGTGTTAAGCCCTGCCTTATGAGAAGCCTGATTTTTGTCAGAGACAGTGAGCATTGAGAGCCATTGAAGTGTGTTGTCCTGCTGTCCTAGATGCTCTGCATCAGTATCAGATCCACTTGTACTATGATCATTATGACTCTATGTTTAAAAGTGGATGGGATTTAGGAACATTTTAATTGATGTTTAAAATGAACGTAGTTTAACAATGTTTCCCTTGGAGAGTGAATTAATCCTCTCCTTTGGGTTGTACATTCAGGCATACTTGGCCATGAATGTTGTCGACATATCGAATCAACAACCATCTTATCTGTATGTTATCACTTCATGTCAAAAAAAAAATCTTGTCCTCTTTTGGCCCTTACCCTTCAGGGTTGTGGGGTGGGATGTTACATCTGGTATCAGAGCCCATGTTCACACACTAGGAGCTCTGGCGTACTTGAGCCTTCTATGTTTTGTTGTGTCTAGTGTGTGTGGCATGAGCTTGTTATGTTGTTTTTATAGTTTTGATTTCTTTCATGCCTTAGCATGGCATAGTGGGTTAAGCTACAACCTCATTCTTAGAAATCGTGGAGGAAATAGCTTCCTTGGCCTTACCATACCCAATGTGACTAGAGTGTTGACCTTGGTTAAGAGTCTCCCATGGTTAAGAGTGATCACTCTCCCATGTTATAAGATGAGGGTAGGAATGTTCTACCTTATGTGTTTGTGGGTTAAAGGTAACTTGGGTTACCTAATTACCCTTGCTTGGATATGCTCTTCTTGTGTCTTCCTTTATGTTTCTAGTGAATGAAATGACCCCAATTGGTCCTGAATTGTTCTTGTAATTCCTTCTTGTATTATAGATGTAAAGGATGATAAGATGTAGATGTTTGCGGATGTGGACAGATTAGTTTGATTGCTCCATGCTCTCTTGTAAGTGTCGGATGATTGCTCATCTTTCTTATAACCTCTTAATGTGCTTGAGTTGCTACCATTTATCATCCTTGATAACATATTGAAGTCATTGGAATACTAACGGTGCCTTAAACTTTCCCTTAGTAAAATTTGCATGGTTGTATGATGAATATTGGATGGCATGTAATGTCTTGACTTGAGATGAAATCTATCTTTCTATCCTCTTCTTAGTTGTCAATAGTTGACAAGATGTTAGAATAATGTCTTATGGATTTAATTAGTATGTTAAAATTGCAATAAGTAAAAGAATTAGTGAAGAATAACTTATGCTTGTTATGGTTATGTGATGAAAGTGATTATATGTTAATTAGTGCCTCCTTGATTAATGAGCTTGAATGAGAATGGTAATTGCTTAGTAGAAATATCTTGTTGATGAAATTTGATCTCCTCAATTACATTGTGGTTTTAATGAGATCATATAGGTGAACACTTGTACTTTAATGCAAATTGAAAATAGTGAATGCTAAGGTATTGAGAATATTGCATATCTTGTTTTGAGTGAGCAATTGAATTCCATTGGCATGACCATGGTTACTTAAGCTAATATGTATGGATGTGAATGTAGAGAAATGATTAGAGTTCCTCAAACAAAACTCATTCCATTATGTTATTAGCATCCAATTCTCTTGTGAATGAATGGTACTCTTATGACTTGTGACATGATGTCACATTATGTGTTATTATGAGATGTATATCATTATGTTATTTTGGAAGTGACTGTAATAATAATTGTGAAAAATGTTACTTATGTTTATGCATTGATGTAAAAGTGATAGTGATGATGCTATACATGTTCATGCACCATTGCGTTATGTTGAAAGCATTGTAGATGAATCTATGATGTTATGGGTAAATGAGTTGCACTTCTAAAAAGAGAAAATTAGTATGGATGTTTGGGAGTACTTATTATTGTGTAAAGTTGTATATTTTGCAGCATGTTGCATAGTCATGTGTGGGCTATGGTTATGCCTGGGTAAGAGAAATTGTGATTGTATTCCCTATTATGTGAACATCCATTGATGTATTACTCTTGAGTGTTGTGATTAACTAGTACTTAAGATGTGTGCCCATGGAATGGTGATACTGTGTACCCATTGATGCAAGAGCATCCCTAGTTCAAGAGCAATCTTGCATCAACCAAAAACATTTTGCATTTCAGTTTGTTTGCATTTCAGCTCTTTCATTTTCCTATTCAATTCAGGCAGTTTAGTTAGTAGCAGTTCTTAGCTTGTGGTCTAGTTTTGGCATTTCACACCTTGCAGATCTAGACTTAGCATCTACATTCATTCATCTACATTATATCAAGAATTTAGAGCATTTGGATTAGTTAATAAATATCACTGCTCATAAATATCACTGGCAATCTATAACAACTGTTGCAGGAAGAACTTGTTAATGCAAATTGGTTTGAGTGTGCTCAGGGATGTCAAGTCATGCTTATATGGAAGTGTTCTTGATGTGATAATCTGACATGTTTCTTTGATGGTTTTCATCATTAATATGTTTCAAGGAGGTATGTACAAATTGTGTGGTTCTAGTTTTGAAGTGGTATGAGGTATGTTCTTCAAGCTATAACAATACAAAGTTGCTTATGACATTGATGGTGGTGCCTTTTTATTTTCAAGTTCATCAGAGGCAAGTAAAGGTCTTGAATCAGCTGATAATGGTTATACTAGTTGGTGTTGTGTGTACTATATTTCTTCTCTACACGACTGAGTTGTTACTATCATGAAAATTTGAATAGGTCTTATAAAAGGTGGTCATCATGTCATCTTGTGTTGGGAATTGTGTGATGAGGAGTCTTCATAATTTTTGGCAGCAATATTGTTCATCAAGAGTATTGATGTGTTTATAAAGTTGGTATTTTGTTGCAGAGCTATGTTTTCTTCATTCTCATATTGGTATTGTGTAAAGAAGTGATGGTTATTCTTGTTAGTGATTGCCAGTGATATTTATGAGCAGTGATTTGTTTGTGTATTTCAACATAGAGGGAGAAAATTAATTTGAGTCTTTGTCATCAGATATCAAAAAGGGGGAGAAAGAAAAATTGCATCAGGTAGTTTTGCCATCAATGACAAAGGGGGAGATTGATGGTCCAGTTTCTTTGAATGGGACCTGCATTATTACACTTGTAACATACAAGGTTAGCATTCCTTTTGCAATCAATTACTTTATGCCCAAAATAATTACAAGTATAACAATAGCCATTACATTAATAATTATACCTATACATGTATGCTTGCCTTACAGCAACATTTCTTCTAAAATTTCTTCTCCTTTGATTATGCATTCCATCTTTGATATTTATTTCAGCTTCTGACTTCTTTTTGTCTTCAAGAGCACTAGCATGAAGATCAATTTTCTTTCTAGGAGTTTGTTTGGATTTTGAACACTCTCCTTCAAATCCTAAACCAGTAGTGTCATTATGATGCTTCTGTTTTCCCAACAACTCATGTAACTTGTATGTACTTTCCTCAAACACTTGATATTTCTTAGATAAAGTCTCTAGACCATTATATTCTTTTCTCAGATTGATAATATTACCCTCTAATTTCATATTCTCAATCCTTCTAACTTCAAGGTCACATTTTGAAACATTTGCTATCCTCTTGGCTTCCTCATTTTCAGTCTTTAATCTAGCAATTAAATTGTCTAAATCATCAATATATGTCTTTAAACTTATAATCTGACATCTGGCCTCTTCAAGATCTATAGATGCACTTTCAAGGTCTGAAAGTGCTTTGTCTTTAGATTCTCTTTCTTATTGCAACTGCAACATTAATTTTTGGTTCTCCTTCTTATAATTCTTGAGTTCACTCAGAGCATATATGAGCTCTCCTTCCATATCAATCTCACAATCTTGTTCATCATATTTCTGATCATCATCACTTATGATGTTAGCTTCTTCTGAATCTGATTGGGTTTGAACTTCAACTCCATTTGAAAGTCTCCATTCATTGCCACTTTCTTCACACACCAGAGTGTCCTCTTCTTTATCATTATCTTGATAAATTCTTTTCAATCTCCTCCACATATCATGAGCTGTAACATAGTCCAAATTTTACAAGAAACATCATTAGATAGAGTAGACAATATGGCCTTGTTTGCAATATGATTACATTGAAGGGCTTATTTGTCATTTCCATTCTCAACTGACATTAAAACATCATATCGTAAAGAGGATAAATAAATCTGCATTCTAACATACCAAACTAAAAAATTTGAACCATCAAACTGAGGAACTCCTGAAACTTTTTCTTCTAAAACAATATCAGATTCAACTTGAGGAACATCTATATCAACAAGTTCTATATCAAACTTTGAATTAGATAAACATGAAGAGTTTTGACTAGTCTGACACTTGACAATTTTCTTGCTCTTATTTCTTCTACACTTACCCATTGAACACCACACATAGCACCTACCCGAGCCTATTAGACTTATAAAAGGGAACCTTGCTCTAATACCAATTATAGGAGTCTAGGACAACACTGAGAGGGGGCATGAATCAGTGTTGTGTAAATTTTCAAATCTTTTTGCAAACTTTAACTTTCAAGACACTAGGAGAGAAAGATATCATTGATTTGTCAAACATATATGCACATGACTGAGAATGAAGAAAAACCTCATGAGCAAAGTATTAACATATACACATACAGATAAAAAACAATATGAGACATAACACAACTTTGCACGAGTGGAAAAACCCTCCTGGGGTGGAAAAACCACTCCAAAACTACCTCACTAGCTTAACCTTGAAAATATCTTTACAAGCCTCACTGGCTGATGTTAGTGTCTCACTAACAAATGGTCTCATTGACCTACAAGCCTCACCAGCTAATACAAGGCCTCACTGGCATAAACAATCACCAACTTCAAGGAGCACCAACCCCTAATACAAAACAAACTGCAAAGTGTACAAGAAGTGATTTCTAATCAATCTGATTTGCACCATTATACAACCTGTGTTTCATCATACACCCTTATACCTCCTATTTGATTTTCAAGTCTAGACCATACAAAATAACTACTTTTACACACCTTTACAACACTCTTATCTCTATAAATTTTATTCACCTGATGCATATTCACTTGCATTTTATCTTCATCGTTCAATCTGTAAGTTTATTGCATGATGTCTTCATACTGTACTTGAGATCCATTTATGTAAAAATATAATCTCACATACAATATCATGATTCATCTGTAAAATATCTTCAACACTCCATATTGATCCACATCACCACACACTTGTCAATGTACCTAAAAAACCATTATATACAATTTGAAAAACCTTTCACACTCTACATAATCATTTTTCATCTGTGAAGAAGCTAATTTTCTCTTTGTGCCCATGACTGTTCATTTTCTTCTTCTCTGCATAAACATTTACATCCTGCAATAAAATCAATCCTTTTCAAGGCCATTCTCTTTCCTCTATTTCTCTGAAACTTCTATATAAGTCTTTTCACATTTTGAGTCTTCAATTTGCTCAAATTCCCTTTTATAAAAATTTCATCTCAAAAAATCTTTTCGACATGCTCTTACAAAAAGACAAAAAAATAACTTCTCCTAGAAAAAGCATTCTTAAAAAAAAATCATTCCAATGACTTTCAAATTCTCTATACCTTCATCTCTTCAAGTTCTCCTTAAAATAATCCTCACTTATTTCTTCAAATGTATGGGAGAGAAACTAGAATGGATTTTCCTAAAAAAAATTGCTTTTAAAAAGCATCAACCATCTCCTTTAAAAACTCCTTGAAAAATTCCTTAAAGAACTCATATACTTTCCATATTGGATTTCATGCCTTTTAAAAAGCAAATAAAATAGAAATTAAGAAATTTCTAAACTTTAAATACAAAGCCTTTTATCCACATACTAAAAAAACTTTCGAAACATTATAAAACTTATATGAATTAATGCCCACGAATTTGTGGCCCCTTCATTTTACTATATATTGACCATGCCAAATACTTTAGCCTTTAAACACCACATTTTGCAGTTTTTAAAACCAGCTATAAGAAATATTTTAAAACAACCCATGCGCTCATATGGAGACCTTGTCCCACCGGGATAAAGAGAAGAGGACCAGTCACTATAACGACAATGTATCCTTTGTAAAGGTTCCTTGAAGTGAGGTGACCTGTATTAGTAGGTCAACATACATTTAAAACATAACGTGCAATAAGATATGATGGATAGATTAGATTTTAGTATAGGCTATAATTTAGAGTTTTACTTAAGTGTTTAGGTTCACACTTGTCTTTTGAGCATGAATAAGCAACTGTCTTTTCATGAAAGACCATATAACTCTGCAAATCAAACCTTGTATCTCTGCACATGAGAAGCCTGCAAGAAAAACTCTTCAACATCTATGTCATCAAGACACCAAATACTTTGAACACCTTTTCAATGAAAACCCTCATGACAATACATGTCTTTAAAATAGTATATGTCTTCACTGCATGACATCAAAGTGCTAAACACCAACATCCTGAACAAGATGAAGTTCAAACTCTCCAACATCCTTTCTCAAGAAACATATGATCTTGAGAACCAAGCAATCTTTGTTGAACCATGATAAATAAATAATACTAGCTTGAAGAACATAACAAAGCAGCATAGTGATATCCTTGTTTCATGAGACATTGATAAACACCATGACATGAAGTATGAGGACTGCAATAGCATCATCATTGCTTTAACATAAACATGCTTCATGCATGTTAACCATGAAGTACAAAGCTATCCTCAACATATTACCAACAATTCTACATTGTAACTTTGTCATGCTTGATAGACCTGACACCTGCTGAGCAGAGGTAGAAGCATGAAAGCCCACATTGTAACATTTTACATTGTAACTTTGTCATGCTCAATGAAGATAACCTGATGATGGTCTTCACAAAACCTCATGAAAATATAAATGAGGAACATGAAACACGCTAAAGTCCTGATTCCCCAAAAGAATGATCTCAGCATTGAAGGATAACCTGTGAACTCACTTTGTCAACAAACCTTGCATCATGAACAAAAAATCAATGGCAAACTATACTACACCTTTTTGACATCAATGACAATCAGTCACCATCAATGTACCCCTTTGTCATTGATGGCAAAACTACCTGATGCAATTTTTCTTTCTCCCCCTTTTTGACATCTGATGACAAAGACTCAAATTAATTTTCTCCCCCTATGTTGAAATACACAAACAAATCACTACTCATAAATATCACTGGCAATCACTGACAAGAATAACCATCACTTCTTAAAACAATACCAATATGAGAATGAAGAAAACATATCTCGGCAACCAACTACCAACTTTATAAACACATCAATACTCTTGATGAACAATATTGCTGCCAAAAATTATGAAGACTCCACATCATAAAGTTCCCAACACAAGATGACATGATGACCACCTTTTATAAGACCTATTCAAATTTTCATGAGAGTAACAACTCAGTCCTGCAAAGAAGAAATATAGTACACACAACACCAACTAGTATAACCATTATCAGTTGATTCAAGACCTTTACTTGCCTTTGATGAACTTGAAGAAAAATAAGGCACCACTATCAATGTCATAAGCAACTTTAGATTGTTATAGCTTGAAGCACATACCTGATACCACTTCAAAACTAGAACCACACAATTTGTACATACCTCTCTAAAACATATTAATGATGAAAACCATCAAAGAAACATGTCAGATTATCACATCAAGAACACTTCCATATAAGCATGACTTGACATCGCTGAGCACACTCAAACCAATCTGCATTAACAAGTTCTTCCTGCAACAGCACTTTGCACAAATCAAATGTAGAGATAAGTGTTATGAATTGACTTCATTCATTTAGCCAACACAGGAAAATATCTGATTTGCCAAACAACCAATACTTTTTAATAACAAGATCCCATTGAACTGCAACATCATAACAATTCAACCTTTGTCAATATCAACATGGTATGAACAAAATATAAATAGGATCATTTATAAACCAAATCTCTCAACACTATCAAACTTTTTGTGCTTTGAACCCTTGAATATCTTATCTGTAATATGACATCACAAACCTCTGATCACCAATATCAGAGTGACATACAAAGATTATCAAAGATGAATCCAAAAACAACAAAACAAGATCATCAAATTGATAAACATCAAATGATCTTCTTCCTGAAACTTTTTGGGGATACTTGATAGAACATGAATAACTCCCCCTTAATTCATGCTCTTAATTATCCAACTAATGAAGTGACTTGTGCAAGATGCACAAGTTTAGATTCCAACTTCTCTTTACTTTCTTTCTGCTTCCAAATTTTCACAGGTGCTTTCTTCTTCCAAACCTTTTCTGCCTCTTTCCATTTCCAACCCATCAAATCAAGTAATGCTTTTCTGCAACTAAATGCTTTGTGACCAAGAGATTTCCAATTATAACAAATTATTCTGTAATCATAATCAAATGATTTATAATACCTTCGTAACATCCCTTGAGTATTTATATTATGCTTCCAAGCAGGATCATACCTTCTATTCATTTTGCAGTTTCTTTGAATGTGACCAGCATTATTGCACTTGTAATATACAAGGTTAGTATTCCTTTTGCAATCAACTGCTTTATGTCCAAAATAATTACAAGTATAACAATAGCCATTAAATTAATAATTATACCTGTACATGTATGCTTGCCTTACAGCAACATTTCTTCTAAAATTTCTTCTCCTTTGATTATGCATTCCATCTTTGATATTTATTTCAGCGTCTGACTTCTTTTTGTCTTCAAGAGCACTAGCATGAAGATCAATTTTCTTTCTAGGAATTTGTTTAGCTTTTGAACACTCTCCTTCAAATCCTAAACCAGTAGTGTCATTATGATTCTTCTGTTTGCCCAACAACTCATGTAACTTATATGTACTTTCCTCAAACACTTGATATTTCTTAGATCAAGTCTTGAGACCATCATATTCTTTTCTCAGATTGATAATATCACCCTCTAATTTCATATTCTCAATCCTTCTAACTTCAAGACCAGATTTTGAAACATCTGCTATCCTCTTGGCTTCCTCAAATTTCAGTCTTTAATCTAGCAATTAAATTGTCTGAATCATCAATATATGTCTTTAAACTTATAATCTAACATCTGGCTTCTTCAAGATCTGTAGATGCACTTTCAAGGTCTAAAAGTGCTTTGTCTTTAGATTCTCTTTCTTGTTGCAACTGTAACATTAATTTCTGGATCTCCTTCTTACAATTCTTGAGTTCACTCAGAGCATATATGAGCTCTCCTTCCATATCAATCTCACAATCTTGTTCATCATATTCCTGATCATCATCACTTATGATGTTAGCTTCTTCTAAATCTGATTGGATTTGAACTTCAACTCCTTCATTTCAAAGTCTCCTTTCATTGCCACTTTCTTCACATACCAGAGTGTCCTCTTCTTTATCATTATCTTGATAAATTCTTTTCATCTCCTCCACATATCCTGAGTTGTAACATAGCCCATAATTTTACAAGAAACATCATTAGACAGAGCAGACAATATGGCCTTCTTTACAATATGATTACATTCAAGGGCTTCTTTGTCATTTCCATTCTCAACTGACATTAAAACATCATATCCTAAAGAGGATAAATAAATCTGCATTCTAACATATGAAACTGAAAAATCTAAACCATCAAACTGAGGAACTCCTGAAACTTTTTCTTCTAAAATAATATTAGATTCAACTTGAGGAACATTTATATCAACATGTTCTATATCAACCTTTGAATTTGATAGAGATGAAGAGTTTTGACTAGTCTGACAGTTGACAATTTTCTTGCTCTTATTTCTTCTGCACTTACCCATTGAACTCCACACACAAGACCTACCTAAGCCTATTAGACTTCAAAAAGGGAACCTTTCTCTGATATCAATTGTAGGAGTCTAGGACAACACTGAGAGGGGGGGCCGAATTAGTGTTGTGTAAATTTTCAAATCTTTTTGCAAACTAACTTTCAAGACACAAGGAGAGAAAGATATCATTGATTTGTCAAACATATATGCACATGACTGAGAATGAAGAAAAACATCATGAGCAAAGTATTAACATACACACATACAAATAAAAAATAATATGAGACATAACACAACATTGCACGAGTGGAAAAACCATCCTGGGGTAGAAAAACCACTCCAAAACTGCCTCAATGGCTTAACCTTGAAAATATCTTTACAAGCCTCACTGGCTCATGTGAGTGTCTCACTGACAAATGGTCTCACTAACCTACAAGCCTCACTGGCTAATACAAGGCCTTAGTGGCATAAACAATCACCAACTTCAAGGAGCACCAACCCCTAATACAGAACAAATTGCAAAGTGTGCAAGAAGTGATTGCTAATCAATCTAATTTGCACCATTATACAACCTGTGTTTCATCATACACCCTTATACCTCCTATTTGATTTTCAAGTCCAGACCATACAAAATAACTCCTTTTACACACCTTTACAACACTCTTATCTCTGTAAATTTTATTCACCTGATGTATATTCACTTTCATTTTATCTTCAGGGTTCAATCTCTAAGTTTATTACATGATGTCTTCATACTATATTTGAGATCCATTCCTGCAAAAATATAATCTCACATACAATATCATGATTCATCTATAAAATATCTTCAACACTCCATATTGATCCACATCATCACACAATTGTGAATGTACCTGAAATACAATTATATACAATTTGAAAAACCTTTCAGATTCTACATAATCATTTTTCATCTGCGAAGAAATTAATTTTGTCTTCATGCCCATAGCTATTCATTTTCTTCTTCTATACATAAACATTTACATCCTAAAATAAAATCAATCATTCTCAAGGCCATTCTCTTTCCTCTATTTCTCTGAAACATCTATATAAGTCTTTTCACATTTTGAGTCTTCAATTTGCTCAAATTCCCTTTTATAAAAATTTCATCTCAAAAAATCTTTTCAACATGCTCCTACAAAAAGAAAAAAAAACAACTTCTCCAGGAAAAAGCATTCTTCAAAAAAAATTCATTCCAATGACTTTCAAATTCTCTATACTTTCATCTCTTCAAGTTCTCCTTAAAAAAATATTCACTTATTTCTTCAAATGTATGGGAGAGAAACTAGAATGGATTTTCCTAAAAAAATTACTTTTAAAAAGCATCAACCATCTCCTTTAAAAACTCCTTGAAAAACTCTTAAACAACTCATATACATTCCATATTGGATTTCAAGCCTTTTAAAAAGCAAATCAAATAGAAATTATAAAATTTCTAAACTATAAATACAAATCCTTTTATCCACATACTAAAAAAAACTTTCGAAACATTATAAAACTTATACGAATTCATGCCCACGAATTTGTGGCCCCTTCATTTTACTATATATTGACCGTGCCAAATACTTTAGCCTTTAAACACCACTTTTTGTAGTTTTTTAAACCAACTATAAGAAATCTTTTAAAACAACCCAAGTGCTCATATGGAGACCTTGTGCCACCGGGATAAAGAGAAGAGGTCCAATCACTATAACGGCAATGTATCCCTTCTGCAAGTTCCTTTAAGTGAGGTGACCTGTATTTGTAGGTCAACATACATTTAAAACACAAAGTGCAATAAGATATGATGGATAGCTTAGATTTTAGTATAGGCTATAATTTAGAGTTTTACTTAAGTGTTTAGGTTCACACATGTCTTTTGAGCATGAATAAGCAAGTGTCTTTTCATGAAAGACCATATAACTCTACAAATCAAACCTTGTATCTCTGCACATGAGAAGCCTGCAAGAAAAACTCTTCAACATCTATGTCATCAAGACATCAAATATGTTGAACACCTTTTCAATGAAGACCATCATGACAATACATCTCTTTAAAATAGTATATGTCTTCACTGCATGAAATCAAACTGGTGAACACCAACATCCTGAACAAGATGAAGTTCAAACTCTCCAATATCCTTTATCATGAAACATATGATTTTGAGAACCAAGTAATCTTTGTTGAACCATGATAAAGAAAACATACTATCTTGAAGAACTTAACAAAGCAGCATAGTGATATCCTTGATTCATGAGACATTGTATAAACACCATGACATGAAGTATGAGGACTGTAACAACATCATCATTGCTTGAACATAAACATGCTTCATGCATGTGAACCATGAAGCACAAAGCTATCCTCAACATATTACAATCAATTCCACATTGTAACTTTGTCATGCTTGATAGACCTGACACCTGATGAGCAGAGGTAGAAGCATGAAAGCCCACATTGTAACATTTCACATTGTAACTTTGTCATGCTCAATGAAGATAACCTGATGATGTTCTTCACAAAACATCATGAACATATGAATGAGGAACATGAAACACACAAAAGTCTTGATACCCCAAAAGAATGATCTCTGCATTGAAGGATAACCTGTGAACTCACTTTGTCAACAAACCTTGCATCATGAACAAAACATCAATGGAAAACTATACTACACCTTTTTGACATCAATGAAAATAAGTCACCATCAATCTCCTCCTTTGTCATTGATGGAAAAACTACCTGATGCAATTTTTCTTTCTCCCCCTTTTTGACATCTGATGACAAAGACTCAAGTTAATTTTCTCCCCCTATGTTGAAATACACAAACAAATCACTGCTCATAAATATCACTGGCAATCATTGACAAGAATAACCATCACTTCTTAAAACATTACCAATATGAGAATAAAGAAAACATATCTCGGCAACCAACTACCAACTTTATAAACACATCAATACTCTTGATGAACAATATTGCTGCCAAAAATTATGAAGACTCCACATCATAAAGTTCCCAACACAAGATGACATGATGACCACCTTTTATAAGACCTATTCAAATTTTCATGAGAGTAACAACTCAGTCCTGCAAAGAAGAAATATAGTACACACAACACCAACTAGTATAACCATTATCAGCTGATTCAAGACCTTTACTTGCCTCTGATGAACTTGAAGAAAAATAAGGCACCACCATCAATGTCATAAGCAACTTTAGATTGTTATAGCTTGAAGCACATACCTGATACCACTTCAAAACTAGAACCACACAATTTGTACATACCTCCCTGAAACATATCAATGATTAAAACCATCAAAGAAACATGTTAGATTATAACATCAAGAACATTTCCATATAAGCATGACTTGACATCCATAAGCATACTCAAACCAATCTGCATTAACAAGTTCTTCCTGTAAAAGAACTTTGCACAAATCAAATGTAGAGATAAGTGTTAAGAATTGACTTCATTCATTTAGCCAACACAGGAAAATATCTGATTTGCCAAGACAACCAATACTTTTCAGTAATAAGATCCCATTGAACTGCAACATCATAACAATTCAACCTTTGTCAATATCAACATGGTATGAACAAAATATAAATAGGATCATTTATAAACCAAATCTCTCAACACTATCAAAATTTTTGTGCTTTGAACCCTTGAATATCTTATCTGCAATATGACATCACAAACCTCTGATCACCAATATCACAGCCACATACAAACATTATCAAAGATGAATCAAAAAACAACAAAACAAGATCATCAAATTGATAAACATCAAATGATCTTCTTCCTAAAACATTTTGGGGATACTTGATAGAACATGAATAACTCCCCCTTACTTCATGCTCTCAGTTATCCAACAAACGAAGTGACTTGTACAAGATGTACAAGTTTAGATTCTGACTTCTCTTTACTTTCTTTCTGCTTGCAAATTTTCACAGGTGCTTTCTTCCTCCAAACCTTTTCTACCTCTTTCCATTTCCAACCCATCAAATCAGGTGATGCTTTTCTGAAACTAAATGCTTTGTGACCAAGAGAATTGCAATTATAACAAATTATTCTGTAATCATAATCAAATGATTGATAATACCTTCTTAACATCCCTTGAGTATTTATGTTATACTTCCAAGTAGGATCATACCTTCTATTCATTTTACAGTTTCTTTGAATGTGACCAGCATTATTGCACTTGTAACATACAAGGTTAGTATTCCAAAATAATTACAAGTATAACAATAGCCATTAAATTACTAATTATACCTATACATGTATGCTTGCCCTATAGAAACATTTCTTCTGAAATTTCTTCTCCTTTGATTATGCATTCCATCTTTGATATTTATTTTAGCTTCTGACTTCTTTTTGTCTTCAGGAGCACTAGCATGAAGATCAATTTTCTTTCTAGCAGTTTATTTGTCTTTTGAACACTTTCCTTCAAATCCTAAACCAGTAGTGTCATTATGATGCTTCTATTTGCCCAACAACTCATGTAACTTGTATGTACTTTCCTCAAACACTAGATATTTCTTAGATAAAGTCTTGAGACCATTATATTCTTTTCTCAGATTGATAATATCACCCTCTAATTTCATATTCTCAATCCTTCTGACTTCACAGTCAGATTTTGAAACATCTGCTATCCTCTTAGCTTCCTCAATTTCAGTATTTAATCTAGCAATTAAATTGTCTGAATCATCAGTATATGCCTTTAGACTTATAATCTGACATCTGGCCTCTTCAATATCTGTAGATGCACTTTCAAGGTCTGAAAGTGCTTTGTTTTTAGATTCTCTTTCTTGTTACAACTACAACATTAATATATTGTTCTCCTTCTTATAATTCTTGCGTTCACTCAGAGCATATATGAGTTCTCCTTCCATATCAATCTCACAAGCTTGTTCATCATATTCCTAATCATCATCACTTATGATGTTAGCTTCTTCTGAATCTGATTGGGTTTGAACTTCAACTCCTTCATTTGAAAGTCTCCTTTCATTGCCACTTTCTTTACACACTAGAGTGTCCTCTTTTTTATCACTATCTTCGTAAATTCTTTTCAATCTCCTCCACATATCCTGAGATGTAACACAGTCCATAATTTTACAAGAAACATCATTATACAGAGCAGACAACATGGCCTTCTTTGCAATATGATTACATTCAAGGGCTTCTTTGTCATTTCCATTCTCAACTGACATTAAAACATCATATCCTAAAGAGGATAAATAAATCTGCATTCTAACATATGAAACTAAAAAATTTAAACCATCAAACTGAGAAACTCCTGAAACATTTTCTTCTAAAACAATATTAGATTCATCTTGAAGAACATCTATATCAACAAGTTCTATATCAACTTTTGAATTTGATAAAGATGAAGAGTTTTGATTAGTCTAACACCCGACAATTTTCTTGCTCTTATTTCTTCTGCACTTACCCATTTAACTCCACACAGCACCTACTCGAACCTATTAGACTTCAAAAAGTGAACCTTGCTTTGATACCAATTGTAGGAGTCCAAGACAACACTAAGAGGGGGTGAATTAATGTTGTGTAAATTTTCAAATCTTTTTGCAAACTTTAACTTTCAAGACACAAGGAGAGAAAGATATCATTGATTTATCAAACATATATGCACATGACTGAGAATGAAGAAAAACCTCATGAGCAAAGTATTAACATACACACATATAGATAAAAAAACAATATGAGACATAACACAACTTTGTACAAGTGGAAAAACCCTCCTGGGGTAGAAAAACCACTCCAAAACTACCTCACTGGCTTAACCTTGAAAATATCTTTACAAGCCTCACTGGCTGATGTGAGTATCTCACTGACAAATGGTCTCACTGACCTACAAGCCTCACTGGCTAATACAAGGCCTCAGTGGTATAAACAATCACCAACTTCAAGGAGCACCAACACTTAATACAAAACAAACTGCGAGGTGTGCAAGAAGTGATTGCTAATCAATCCAATTTGCACTATTATATAACCTGTGTTTCATCATACACCCTTATACCTCCTATTTGATTTTCATGTCCAGACCATACAAAATAACTCATTTTACACACCTTTACAACACTCTTATCTCTACAAATTTTATTCACCTGATGCATATTCACTTGTATTTTATCTTCATGGTTCAATCTATAAGTTTATCACATGATGTCTTCATACTGTATTTGAGATCCATTCCTGCACAAATATAATCTCACATACAGTATCATGATTCATCTGTAAAATATCTTCAACACTCCATATTGATCCACATCACCACACACTTGTCAATGTACCTGAAAAACCATTATACACAATTTGAAAAACATTTCACATTCCACATAATCATTTTTCATCTACAAAGAAATTAATTTTCTCTTCATGCCCATGACTATTCATTTTCTTCTTCTCTACATAAACCTTTACATCCTACAATAAAATCAATCCTTTTCAAGGCCATTCTCTTTCCTCTATTTCTCTGAAACATCTGTATAAGTCTTTTCACATTTTGAGTCTTGAATTTGCTCAAATCCCCTTTTTTAAAAATTCCATCTCAAAAAATCTTTTCAACATGCTCCTGGAAAATGACAAAAAAACAACTTCTCCAAGAAAAAGCATTCTTAAAAAAAAATTCATTCCAACGACTTTCAAATTCTCTATACCTTCATCTCTTCAAGTTCTCCTTAAAAAAATCTTCACTTATTTCTTCAAATGTATGGGAGAGAAACTAGAATGGATTTTCCTAAAAAAAATTGCTTTTAAAAAGCATCAACCATCTCCTTTAAAAACTCCTTGAAAAATTCCTTAGAGAACTCATATACTTTCCATATTAGATTTCATGCCTTTTAAAAAGCAAATAAAATAGATATTAAAAAATTTCTAAACTTTAAATACAAATCCTTTTATCCACATACTAAAAAAAACTTTCAAAACATTATAAAACATATATGAATTCATGCCCACGAATTCGTGGCCCCTTCAGTTTACTATATATTGACCGTGCCAAATACTTTAGCCTTTAAACACCACTTTTTGCAATTTTTAAAACCAGCTATAATAAATCTTTTAAAACAACCCACACACTCATATGGAGACCTTGTGCCACCAGGATAAATAGAAGAGGGCCAGTCACTATAACGACAATGTATCCCTTGTGCGGGTTCCTTTAAGTGAGGTGACCTGTATTAGTAGGTCAACATACTTTTAAAACACAAAGTGCAATAAGATATGATGGATAGCTTAGATTTTAGTATAGGCTATAATTTAGAGTTTTGCTTAAGTGTTTAGTTTCACACTTGTCTTTTGAGCATGAATAAGCAAGTGTCTTTTCATGAAAGACCATATAACTCTGCAAATCAAACCCTGTATCTCTGTACATGAGAAGCCTGCAAGAAAAACTCTTCAACATCTATGTCATCAAGACATCAAAGACGTTGAATAGCACTTCAATGAAGACCATCATGACAATACATCTCTTTAAAATAGTATATGTCTTCACTGCATGAAATCAAAGTGTTGAACACCAAAATCTTGAACAAGATGAAGTTCAATCTCTCCAACATCCTTTCTCATGAAACATATGATCTTGAGAACCAAGTAATATTTGTTGATCCATGATAAAAAAAAATATTGTCTTGAAGAACTTAACAAAGCAACGTAGTGATATCCTTGATTCATGAGACATTGTATAAACACCATGAAATGAAGTATGAGGACTGTAACAACATCATCATTGCTCGAACATAAACTTGCTTCATGCATGTGAACCATGAAGCACAAAGCTATCCTCAACATATTACCAACAATTCCACATTGTAACTTTGTCATGCTTGGTAGACCTGACACCGATGAGTAGAGGTAGAAGCATGAAAGCCCACATTATAACATTTCACATTGTAACTTTGTCATGCTCAATGAAGATAACCTGATGATGTTCTTCACAAAACATCATGAACATATGAATGAGGAACATGAAACACACAAAAGTCCTAATTCCCCAAAAGAATGATCTCTGCATTGAACGATAACCTGTGAACAACCGTTGTCAACCAACCTTGCATCATGAATAAAACATCAATGGAAAACTATACTACACATTTTTGACATCAATGAAAATCAGTCACCATCAGTCTCCCCCTTTGTAATTGATGGCAAAACTACATGATGCAATTTTTCTTTCTCCCCCTTTTTGACATCTGATGACAAAGACTCAAATTAATTTTCTCCCCCTATGTTGAAATACACAAACAAATCACTGCTCATAAATATCACTGGCAATCACTGACATGAATAACCATTAATTCTTGACACAATACCAATATGAGAATGAAGAAAACATATTTCTGCAACCAAATACCAACTTTATAAACACATTAATACTCTTGATGAACAATATTGCTGCCAAAAATTATGAAGACTCCTCATCACACAGTTCCCAACACAAGATGACATGATGACCTCCTTTTATAAGAATTATTCAAATTTTCATGATAGTAACAACTCAGTCCTGCAGAGAAGAAATATAGTACACATGACACCAACTAGTATAATCATTATTAGCTGATTCAAGACCTTTACTTGCCTCTAATGAACTTGAAGAAAAATAAGGCAGCACCATCAATGTCATAAGTAGCTTTAGATTGTTATAGCCTGAAGCACATACCTGATACCACTTAAAAACTAGAACCACACAATTTGTACATACCTCCTTGAAACATATTAATGATGAAAACCATTAAAGAAACATGTCAGATTATCACATCAAGAACACTTCCATATAAGCATGACTTGACATCCCTGAGCACACTCAAACCAATCTACATTAACAAGTTCTTCCTGCAATAACACTTTGCACAAATCAAATGTAGGGATAAGTGTTATGAATTGACTTCATTAGGAATGATGCCATCCTGATCTCTGACATATCTTTCTTTGTCTCTTGCAGGTATCTTTAGAGTGTGATGGAGGGCCAACACAGGCAAATATCTGATTTGCAATGACAACCAATACTTTTCAATAAAAAGATCCCATTGAACTACAACATCATAACAATTCAACCTTTGTCAATATCAACATGGTATGACCAAAATATAAATAGGATCATTTATAAACCAAATCTCTCAACACTATGAAACTTTTTGTGCTTTGAACCCTTGAATATCTTATCTGCAATATGACATCACAAACCTCTAATCACCAATATCACTATCACATACAAACATTATCAAAGATGAATCCAAAAACAACAAAACAAGATCATCAAATTGATAAACATCAAATGATCTTCTTCTTGAAACTTTTTGGGTATACTTGATAGAACATGAATAACTCCCCCTTACTTCATGCTCTCAGTTATCCAACTAATAAAGTGACTTGTACAAGATGCACAAGTTTAGATTCTGACTTCTCTTTACTTTCTTTCTGCTTCCAAATTTTCACAGGTGCTTTCTTCCTCCAAAGCTTTTTTGCCTCTTTCTATTTCCAACCCATCAAATTAGGTGATGCTTTTCTACAACTAAATGCTTTGTCACTAGGAGAATTGCAATTATAACAAATTATTCTGTAATCATAATTAAATGATTGATAATACCTTCTTAACATCCCTTGAGTATTTATGTTATGCTTCCAAGAAGGATCATACCTTCTATTCATTTTGCAGTTTCTTTTAATGTGACCAGCATTATTGCACTTGTAACATACAAGGTTAGTATTCCTTTTGCAATCAACTACTTTATGTCCAAAATAATTACAAGTATAACAATAGCCATTAAATTAATAATTATACCTATACATGTATGCTTGCCTTACAGCAACATTTCTTCTGAAATTTCTTCTCCTTTGATTATGCATTCCATCTTTGATATTTATTTCAGCTTCTGACTTCTTTTTGTCTTTAGGAGCACTAGCATGAAGATCAATTTTCTTTTTAGGAGTTTGTTTGGCTTTTGAACACTCTCCTTCAAATCCTAAACTAGTAGTGTCATTATGATGCTTTTGTTTCCCAACAACTCATGTAAATTGTATGTACTTTCCTCAAACACTTGACATTTCCTAGATAAAGTCTTGAGACCATCATATTCTTGTCTCAGATTGATAATATCACCCTCTAATTTCATATTCTCAATCCTTCTAACTTCAGGGTCAGATTTTGAAACATCTGCTATCCTCTTGGCTTCCTCAATTTCAGTGTTTAATCTAGCAATTAAATTGTCTGAATCATCAATATATATCTTTAAACTTATAATCTG
The DNA here is from genome assembly GCA_027924645.1 of Cunninghamia lanceolata. Classification (NCBI taxonomy): domain Eukaryota; kingdom Viridiplantae; phylum Streptophyta; class Pinopsida; order Cupressales; family Cupressaceae; genus Cunninghamia; species Cunninghamia lanceolata. The sequence goes on along the minus strand of BSBN01000809.1, from coordinate 27,739,744 downwards.
ACATATGGCCTCTTCAAGATATGTAGAAGCAATTTCAAGGTCTGAAAGTGCTTTCTCTTTAGATTCTATTTCTTGTTGCAACTGCAACATTAATTTTTGGTTCTCCTTCTTATAATTCTTCAGTTCACTCAGAGCATATATGAGCTCTCCCTCCATATCAATCTCACAATCTTGTTCATCATATTCCTGATCATCATCACTTATGATGTTAGCTTCTTCTGAATCTGATTGGGTTTGAACTTCAACTCCTTCATTTGAAAGTCTCCTTTCTTTGCCACTTTCTTCACACACTAGAGTGTCCTCTTCTTTATCATTATCTTGATAAATTCTTTTCAATCTCCTCCACATATCCTGAGTTGTAACATAGTCCATAATTTTACAAGAAACATCATTAGACAGACCAAAAAATATGGCCTTCTTTGCAATATGATTACATTCAAGGTCTTCTTTATCATTTCTATTCTCAACTGACATTAAAACATCATATCCTAAAGAGGATAAATAAATCTACATTCTAACATACCAAACTAAAAAATCTGAACCATCAAACTAAGGAACTCCTGAAACTTTTTCTTCTAAAACAATATCAGATTCAACTTGAGGAACATTTATATCAACAAGCTCTATATCAACCTTTGAATTTGATAAAGATGAAGAGTTTCGACTAGTCTGACACTTGACAATTTTCTTGCTCTTATTTCTTCTGCACTTACCCATTGAACTCCACACACAGGACCTACCCAAGCCTATGAGACTTCAAAAAGGGAACCTTTCTCTGATACCAATTATAGGAGTCCATGACAACACTAAGAGGGGGGGAGTGAATCAGTGTTGTGTAAATTTTAAAATCTTTTTGCAAACTTTAACTTTTAAGACACAAGGAGAGAAAGATATCATTGATTTGTCAAACATATATGCATATGACTGAGAATGAAGAAAAACCTCATGAGCAAAGTATTAACATACACACATACAGATAAAAACCAATAGGAGACATAACACAACTTTGCACAAGTGGAAAAACCCTCCTGGGGTAGAAAAACAACTCCAAAACTGCCTCACTCACTTAACCTTGAAAATATCTTTACAAGCCTCACTGGCTAATGTCAGTGCCTCACTAACAAATGGTCTCATTGACCTACAAGCCTCACTAGCAAAAATAATTACCAACTTCAAGGAGCACCAACCCCTAATACAAAACAAACTGCAAAGTGTGCAAGAAGTGATTGCTAATCAATCTGATTTGTACCATTATACAACCTGTGTTTCATCATACACCCTTATACCTCCTATTTGATTTTCAAGTCTAGACCATACAAAATAACTCCTTTTATGCACCTTTACAACAATCTTATCTCTGCAAATTTTATTCACCTGATGCATATTCACTTGCATTTTATCTTCATCGTTCAATCTATAAGTTTATTGCATGATGTCTTCATACTGTATTTGAGATCCATTCCTGCACAAATATAATCTCACATACAATATCATGATTCATCCGTAAAATATCTTCAACACTCCATATTGATCCACATCACCACACATTTGTCAATGTACCTGAAAAACCATTATATACAATTTGAAAAACCTTTCACATTTGACATAGTCATTTTTCATCTGCGAAGAAATTAATTTTCTCTTCATGCCCATGACTATTCATTTTCTTTTTCTCTGCATAAACATTTACATCCTACAATAAAATCAATCCTTTTCAAGGCCATTCTCTTTCCTCTATTTCTCTGAAACATCTATATTAGTCTTTTCACATTTTGAGTCTTCAATTTGCTTAAATTCCCTTTTATAAAAATTTCATCTCAAAAAATCTTTTCAACATGCTCCTACAAAAAGACAAAAAAACAACTTCTCCAAGAAAAAGCATTCTTCAAAAAAAATTCATTCCAATGGCTTTCAAATTCTCTATACCTTCATCTCTTTAAGTTCTCCTTAAAAGAATCTTCACTTATTTCTTCAAATGTATGGGAGAGAAACTAGAATGGATTTTCCTAAAACAAATTGCTTTTAAAAGGCATCAACCATCTCCTTTAAAAACTCCTTGAAAAATTCCTTAAAGAACTCATATACTTTCCATATTGGATTTCATGCCTTTTAAAAAGCAAATAATATAGAAATTAAAAAATTTCTAAACTTTAAATACAAAGCCTTTTATCCACATACTAAAAAAAACTTTTGAAACATTATAAAACTTATACGAATTCATGCCCATGAATTTGTGGCCCCTTTATTTTACTATATATTGACCGTGCCAAATACTTTAGTCTTTAAACACCACTTTTTGTAGTTTTTAAAACCAGCTATAAGAAATCTTTTAAAACAATCCACGTGCTCATATGGAGACCTTGTGCCACTGGGATAAAGAGAAGAGGGCCACTCACTATAATGACAATGTATCCCTTCTGCAGGTTCCTTTAAGTGTGGTGACCTGTATTAGTAGGTCAACATACATTTAAAACACAAAGTGCAATAAGATATGATGGATAGCTTAGAGTTTAGTATAAGCTATAATTTAGAGTTTTGCTTAAGTGTTTGGGTTCACACTTGTCTTTTGAGCATGAATAAGCAAGTGTCTTTTCATGAAAGACCATATAACCCTACAAATCAAACCCTATATCTCTGCACATGAGAAGCCTACAAGAAAAACTCTTCAACATCTATGTCATCAAGACATCAAATATGTTGAACACCTTTTCATTGAAGACCATCATGACAATATATGTCTTTAAAATAGTATATGTCTTCACTGAGAAATCAAAGTGCTAAACACCAACATCCTGAACAAGATGAAGTTCAAACTCTCCAACATCCTTTATCATGAAACATATGATCTTGAGAACCAAGTAATCTTTGTTGAACCATGATAAAGAAAACATACTATCTTGAAGAACTTAACAAAGCAGCATAGTGATATCCTTGATTCATGAGACATTGTATAAACACCATGACATGAAGTATGAGGACTACAACAACATCATCATTGCTTGAACATAAACACACTTCATGCATGTGAACCATGAAGCACAAAGCTGTCCTCAACATATTACCAACAATTCCGCATTGTAACTTTGTCATGCTTGATAGACCTAACAACTAATGAGTAGAGGTAGAAGCATGAAAGCCCACATTGTAACATTTCACATTGTCACTTTGTCGTGCTCAATGAAGATAACCTGATGATGTTCTTCACAAAACATCATGAACATATGAATGAGGAACATGAAACACACAAAAGTCCTGATTCCCCAAAAGAATGATCTCTGTATTGAAGGATAACTTGTGAACTCACTTTGTCAACCAACCTTGCATCATGAACAGAACATCAATGGAAAACTATACTACACCTTTTTGACATCAATGACAATTAGTTACCATCAAGAAGATTATGCTTCAGACCTTCAACATACAGAACATCACTGGTTTTGTTCTTTCCATCAAAAGAAATAGTTCCTCTACCTCTGATTCTGCCAGTAGAATTATCACCAAATTTTACAACTCCTCCTTCATATCTTTCTAGATTTATGAACTTATTCTTGTCACTAGTCATATGGTGAGAGCATCCACTGTCAATGACCCATTCATCCTTTTCTTCAACTTGAGCAGCCAGAGCCCTTTCTACCATTTTATGATTGACAGATTCAATGGGCATTGGATCTTCTTCCTTGATGGAAATAAACACCCAGTCACATCCAAATTTGTTTCCTACCTCAGATTCATCATCTGTTACTCCATCATCATCTTCTTGAACATAGTAACACTTCTTTTGGAATCTTGATTTATTAGGATTTGGCCTTGAAAATCTTTCCAGACATCTTGAAGCAAAATGACCAATCTTGTTGTAGTTGAAACATTTGAAGGGCAATTTTCCTTCATACTTACCAGATCCTCTGGGCAGTCTTTTTACAATAAGGGCTTCAAGTTGAGTAGGTTCTGTGTCATCTTCTTCTAGATCTTTTCTTGCTTTATCATACCATGTTAATTTCTTTGAGGAACTCTCTCCTAGATCATATCTTTGTTTACCTTTTGTACAGGCACTAGCTTTGAATGTAGATTCAGTCTTGGGAAGAACATCTCTAAACTCAGCCAATTCAAATATAGCTAACTTCCCAACCAATTAATCCCTTGTAATATTTGTTAAAGATCTAAATTCCTCAATAGCAGCAACCTTTTGTTTGTAAGCATGAGGTAAGGATCTGAGAACTTTGGCAACAATCTCATCTTAATCCAAAGTTCCACCAACAAATCTAATGCCATAAACAAGCTCATTTACTTTTGGCATAAATGTAGTGATATTCTCATCTTCATTCATCTTTAGGTTTTCAAATTTTCCTTTCAAACTTTGTAGCTTGGCACATTTAACATATTTGTCTCCTTCATGCAAAATTTCCAACTTTGACCAAATTTCATATGCAGTTTTTAATTCCATAACATTTGTTAGCTCTGTATCAAATAAGACACTTAGTAAGGCTTCTTTAGCTTGAAGATTATCTTTAGCATCTCTAATTTCATCTCGAGTTGTCAGACCATTCTTTGGAGGAATATACTCTTTTATAGTCATATTCCAATATTGAACTCCCATATATTGCAAGTGACATTCCATGTGGCTTTTCCAAAGAGAGTAGTTCATTCCATCAAACCTCAGACTATCCTTCTTGTAGCAAGACATCCTGGATCTCCTCAAGTGGTTAAGCTCCTTTTAGAGGAACTTAGCTCTGATACCAATTATTGGTCAAAGGATAGACAACTAAGAGGGGGGGTGAATTAGTTGTTACCAAAAACTTATGTTCCTTCATTTCTTAAAGCCTTCTTATATTTCAACAGCATAATAATGATCATGGAAGCATAATGCAATAACTCAAAACAAGAAAGACATTCAACACATATGACACCAAGATTTTAATGTGGAAAACTCAGTTAAGGGAAAAACCACGCAATGACTAACCCAAGATTGTATTCTCTATTAAAAGAATAAGAATAACAAAATGGCACTTGCCAATTAGGGCTCACTACCCAAGCCACTACTCACAAGAGGCCCACTGCCTACAAGAGACACACTGTCTACAGAATAATATAATTATTACATACTTGAACTGGAGATTATCATCTTCATTATAATTGAGATAGTTCCATTTAAGCTCAACACTTCTACTCTACTTTTCATTCCTTTCCTCTCTACCACTTTCTCATCCCTATAAGAATGCTTTTGAATAATTTCACAATTCTTATTTATACAAGACATCAACTTTGGAATGATCATCAAAGTCGGCACAACATACACTTATTTTGTTACAGAGCAAATACTAAAATACAACTTGACTTATTACAAAAACTTCATGCGCACTACTAGACTATCAGCTACCCATAGCTGGGACTTCAATCTTCTTTGTGGAACATGCCAAGTTTTGTAAAACATCTTCAAGATCATGGGTGCTACCACAATAATGGGTTACACTCTTTGGGGCATCCTGATTTTTTTTAAAATCACATATTTTTAGAAAATATAATGACTTAAGCCTTGAAAGGTTCCATTTAAAAGATTTTAATTGAAGACAGTTTGATCAAACCCCCTTAGATTCAAACCCCCTTGGATAGAACCCCACTAGTTTAAAACCTTACCTATAATGGAGTCTCCTCTACACCTATCAAAATGCTAATAAAAACCCACTTTTGATTTATCTTTTGAGGTATCAAATGAATTCATTTAAAATTTATGCTTTGTAAGTATGTAGTCCTTATTATAAGCTTCCCAAAAAATATAAATTTAAATATATTTAATTTGATTATTATATTTATTTTTATTTCTTATGAATGTATGTTTTTCATGGAACATGAAGTTCTCTATTCTACACAAATGGAAAATTAGTAAATAACTAATTTTTTTTTTAAAACATCTATGCACTAGGTATTGATGTCCTTGTTTCAACAAAAGAAAAAAAATTGAATTTCGATACATACAGAAAAAGTTATGTTTTATAGAATACGCCTATGTCTAAATTATAATTGGTTTGACTTCAAAAATTAATTAAAAAATATAAATTCAACAAAACATTATGAAACCAAATGCATACACTATATATCAGAATTAAAAAGAATCAGAATTTTATCCTTTGTAGAAAAAAAGTTAGGTGCTACAGAATACACATCAATTTAAAAAAATGTTGTTTACTATTAAAAACAAGTTATCAAAGGAGATGCAAAAAATTTTACAATTTAACTCCAATTTTTTTAAAAAATATATATTTAGAATCTACAAACAAAATATCACAAATCACTAGTTCGCATCATCTTCAAATTCCTAATGGTTTAGTGGCTATAGGTGTCAGAACGTGAAGATTTAGTTCAAAATATTAATTTCAATGTCAAGTTTGGCCAAAAAGTGTAACCCATTATTGTGGGATGACCCTCATCTACAATATGTGCAATATGTGCATAGGAGTGGAAAATCAAATATGGTTGTTGATGCATTGAGTCGGAGAAGAAACTTGTTGACACAGATGAGAGTTGAAGTGTTGGGTTTTGATGAATTTAAGAATATGTATGAGAGAGACACTGATTTTGTAGAACCTTGGAAAGCATCTAAGGAACCTATTGTGATAGATAGAAGTAAGTGGTTGGACTATTTCATTCAAGAAGATATGTTGTTCAAAGGAAGTCAGTTGTGCATACCTAGAAGTTCAATGAGGGATAACTTGATCAAGGAGAAGCATAGTGGTGGATTGGCAGGACATTTTGGCATGGACAAGACAATGGTTTTGGTAAGTGAAAATTACTTTTGGCCTCAGATACATAAGGATGTTCAGAGATTTGTGCTGAGTTGTAGAATTTGTCAAGTAGCAAAAGGGAGTAGTTAGAACACTAGATTGTATAAACCTTTGACAGTATCGGAGAGACCTTGGGAAGACATTAGCATGGATTTTGTAATGGGATTACCTAAGACACAGAGAGGACATGATTCAATATTTGTAGTGGTTGATAGATTTTCAAAGATGGCTCATTTAATACCTTGGAAGAAGATAACTGATGCAGTGCATGTAGCTAACTTATTTTTCAAGGAGATTGTGAGATTGCATGGATTACCTAAGAGTATAGTTTCAGACAGAGATACAAAGTTTGTTGGATACTTTTAGAGGACACTTTGGAAAAAGATAAAGATAGATTTGAATTTTAGTTCTACTTTTCATTCACAGACATATGGACAGACAGAGGTAGTGAATAAGAGTTTGGGAAACTTGCTGAGATGCTTGGTTGGAGAGAAAGCCAGAAGTTGGGACTTGATTCTTTCACAAGCAGAGTTTGTATACAATAATTTAGTAAATAGGAGTACTAGAAGAACACCTTTTGAGATTGTTACTGGAGTGAATCCTAGAGGAATTGCAGAATTGAAGATATCAATACAGATGAAAAGAGGAGTGTAGAAGCAGAGGAATTTGCAGATCACATGAAGAAACATTTGGAAGATATGAATAGTAAGTACAAAGAGAAGGCTAATGAGAAGAGAAGACATAAGGAATTTGAAGTTGGAGATGAAATGATGGTGTACTTGAGAAAAGAAAGATTTCCTATTGGGACATATAACAAGTTGAAGATGAAGAAGTTTGGACCTTGTAGGATACTCAGAAAATTTGATTCAGGAAATGCATATGAAGTGGAATTACCAGAGACATTGGGTATTTCACCTATTTTCAACATTGTAGATCTTTATCAGTATCATGAAATAGAGCTTAGTGATAGCATGGAAGAAGACTTGAAGAAGCAGTTACCATAATAAGCATTGGAACAGATTGCAGACATTTTGGACAGTAGAGTTGGACGTAGCACTAGTGGTAGACAATACAAAGAATATCTTGTGAAGTGGAAAGGCAGACTAGAAGAAGACTCATCTTGGATTTCTCAAGCTGAGGTGGACTGTCTTGGTTCTCCCCTAGCCCCAGCAAAGTAAGGGACTCACTTTTTTTCAATAATCTCAGATGTCTAATGCAGGAGTATCCCTAGTTCAAGAGCAATCTTACATCAACCAAAAACATTTTGCATTTCAGTTCTTTCAATTTCCCGTTTAGTTCAGGCAATTCAGTAGTAACAATTCTCATCTTGTGGTCTAGTTTTGGCATTTTGCATCTTACAGATCTAGACTTAGTATCTACATTCATTCATCTACATCATATCAAGAATTCAAAGCATTTGGATCAATTACCAAAAAGATATCGCTATCAGAAGATCATCTATTTTCTCAGAGCAGAGCATTCTAACAGTTCCTAATAATCAGCTGAAAGAGAAGGCTTGTGGATCATTCCTTGACTTGTAGATCTCAATGACACATCATCCAATGTCTTGTGGTTCATGGCTGACCTTCCCCAAGGGTCAGCATGTTGTTCCATTCATTTGAGGAAGTGTTCTGTGCATTTAGGTCTGACCTATCCATGAACACGTTACATCTCTTTATTAGAGTTTGTGACCTTCCTTGGTCGATGCAGAGGAATCTATTGGTCCAGAGATGTAATAGATCCTTAGGAAAGTAGTTAGCAATTGAATTATATTCTATAGTTTAGATTTTGGTGTGAAGGAGCTTCAAAGATTTATATTGCGGATGTATGTAATCAGGCCTTTGAGCCCAAGTTGTAAGCTCACATGTTGCCAACTAGTTTGTATTTGAATTCTATGATATATTGAATGACTAAATTTGCATTTGTTCCATTCCCTTAAGTTGTTTCCATTGTGTTTACTCTTGCTGCACAGTTTGGATAGTTCATTCTATGAACCCTCCTACCATGACTGCACCACCCATCCATGGAGGATATGTATGGATTATGTGTATTGGAGAAAACCATACCATCTATGTGTTTTTTGTTGTCACCCTATTGACTGCCAACTGGAGGGTTGTTGATAGGTCAATATGTTGAGGGTAGTAGCAGCAATAAAGTTCCTTGGGAGGGAATTGCATGGCATATGTATAATGGTGGCATGAAACGACGGTGATCATTTCAACCTCTTGAGGAAAGTACTCACTACTTCCCCTTATTAATGGACTGATACTTGGTTCATATAGTGTTAGCCTAATCTATATAATTCTTGAGGATGATATTAGTTGTGGTATGAGCACCTATGATAGCTATGATCTTACACTGATGTGATTGTTTTATAAATGATGCCACCCCCCACTGGTGTTTCGACATAATGCTAGTGAGGACGTCGTGTCACCGATGGTAGCGAGCTGAGCTTGAGGAGATGATGCCACATACCTAGATACGTGATGATGTACTATATATGTTGTGTTCCTACTTGTGCTAAGAGGAGTGGTTGCTTGTATAGAGTAGAGGGTTTACTCAAGAGGGCCTCTATTCTGATCGGTTGGCATGCGAGTGGAATCTAGCCATGTGCACCCCTAGCTCGATGTGTTGCTGCACATGCTTTCTCTGTGGGTACACACTATGTGGGATGTTCCTATGAGTAGGACATTTCCATACTGTATACGTCCATTGTGTGCTTTCTCTGCTTCGTGTATACCATGCGCGGTTGTGCCACATGAGTATGTGACCTGGGAGATCTGGCACAATACTTTTCCATGTGAGGGTAGTGTGAGTTGGCCACACCCCCATGAAGGACTGTGGAGACATTCATGCTTTTTTTCCTCCTTCCTCATATGGTGACTAGCAATAGTCACGTAGTGTTGTGATGTATATATTTCAAAGATTGTGAATCTTCTTTTCAGTTATTGGTGACTTTTACTTTGCTTGTGTGGACTAGCACTTTAGTTTATCTTGCTTGTATTGGTTTAGCCATGGATTATGATTTTCTTGGGCATGTAACTCTTGTGGTTACATTTGATTTATTGTTGAATATTATGTGCATTTTTCTTACTTTATTGTTGGAATTGAGATTTACTCTTCCTTATTTATATTTTGGTGGCTAAACTCATTGACTTTTCTATTTTCAAATGCTGGTCTTGTGTTGTGATGTGATTCCTCATCAGGTATGTTGACACCCACCTATTTGAGTGTATATGAGGAAGTAGACGCAGGGAAACCCTTAAGGATGGGGGTATGTGTGAGTTGTTCTAAGCTCTAATTCACTACCTTCCTATTGTTTGAGTATCTCTTGGAGGCTAAAACCCTTACACAAACAAGAGATATGTCATTGTGGCTTGTATGGAAGGGCTCACTAGGTGGGTCAATGCCATCAAGACACATGGATATGGATTTTGAACATGGTTATTGGTTATGGACTCATCTTTACTTTTGATATGGATGGTACTACGATATCCACGTGAACCGCTAGTTTAGCCTTGTGATGTGAATGAGTATGTATGTATATGTAGGTGGTACAATTGTCATGTATGTAGTTACATATTAAAATATAAAAGAGAACAAAATTTGCATCATTATGCCTTGAAAAGTGACAAAATATTGCATTATGTGTAAAGAGATGTCATCCATGCTATGAAATTAGAGGTTGAAATTATGTATATGTGTGTGTGTGCTCTATTTTACAGATAGCTGAATATAAAAGTTAGAGAATTGAAAATTTTATATCTTGAAAGTACATTTTGCTACAAATTATGAGAAAATTGTGTGGTTTATGCTGGAATTACATGTTTATATGTTTATATACTATTATCAGTGCTTTCAGATGATCATGGACAGGAAAGGGATGATGTTGTAACACTCGTATCTAAGAGGCTTATGATGTCATGACCCTCTTTCTGATTCCCATTGATGCTTTGAGTATTATATGATATATGTACATGTGCCTTGATGTGTGCTTGGAGTGTTGCAGGTACTAAGTATTGACTCCACCTGGATTCATAAGCCTGAGCATACTCATATTCCTCGATGGTAGTTACTGGAGATAGTCATAGGTCATGTTCCCTACCCTAGCCACTATACCCTACTAGTGTAGTGTTCCCGTGTTGTCTTATCATCTGGTTACCTAACGGTAATGTCCAAATTGCCCCTTATGATCATGTGGATTTTTCCAGTGTGGTGGCTGAGGCTTTTCTCCTTGGTTTCTATTGATTATTTGATGTGGTTTCCTTGGCATCATTCTTTATTTTTATTGGAGAAATTATTTTATGCTAATGTATATTTTGTAGGAATGAGTGCCTTGCCTATTCCTTACCCATGTTTTGGGACTGCTTGCATATAATTGTGCATGTGATAATCTAATTTTTATAATTGTATCGAGTTTCATGGACTACTATGTGCTTTGGCTGCATCTTAGCATTTGTAGGCTTCCAGAAGTAAGCCTAGTCCTAGGGCATAGGATGTAACAACCCTCCCTGTTCACGATGAGAGCTGAACATGAGTGGATGGCACGAAGTCAAGTTTCTTTATTTGAAATTTTTAATCTCTTTTGCTGGCCATGCAATGGCTCTTGGAGAGAGTTGGTGAGTGGGTTTTAATGTAGCCAGAAACTTCTTTGTAGTGGGAAATGATTTGATGTTTGGTGGGTGAGTATGTTTAATGCTACAAAATATCTGGGAGTTTAGTCATCACTGGATGGAGTGTTCTTCAAAGGCAGATATGGAGGAAAGCATATGAAGAAAGAAAAAGTCAATTGCTTGAGGAGGGGGACGGTCAGTTTTGGAAGCAGGTACCATGATTTGGGTGGAGTGTTGGGTGAGATGCCTAAGATCAAGAGAGAGGAGAACCGAGGGTTTCAAGGAACGCAGAGGAGGTAGGGGTGCGACAGTGAAGTTTGGCTCTACACCTGTCATTACACACTCCTCGCTGAAAAAGAAGCTAGGTGTGTGGAAATCACTTCCTACACTAATCTAATGAGGGGAGGAGAGTACAAATTCAAATTTATCCTAACTATTATAGAAACATTAAACCATTACCATGAGATATTGTAGAAAACACATAATAGAGAAGGTGAGAGAGAAGAAGAGAGATATAAGATATACGTGGGGAAAACCCTTATCGGGTGAAAAACCCCACACTCCAAAACCTGCACAATGTATTATCAAAACAAAGAATGTTTACAACACACTTGCAATGCAAGCTTTGAGAAGTCTTTGACACTTGTATCTGGAGACAAACTAGCAGCATAATAGTACCTATCAAACTTGTAATACATCTCCTCCTCCAAGCACCTATTTATATAGAATATACAAGGCAAAATTGCCTCTATCTTGGAATGGGCATCCAACTTGGCCTCATGGCTCAAAACCCATGCCTAAAGACACTTGGTCAACAATGTAGAATATTCCTGACACTTGTCTACATCTCTCATTCCAAAGAGGTTGCCTATTTCCAAAATGGGCTATGACAGATGCTCTTATGACTCTTATGACCATCATAGAATCTGTCATAGCGGTTACAACTTACAACTGTAAGAGAATCTATCATACACAGGCTATAAATAGCATATTCTTTTACAACATGTCATAGTCCACTTTGGGGTGCCCAAATATGCCTTTTTCAAAGATGTTTCATGACACATGTCTACACTTGTCTTACAAGCTTCTATTTTTGACTCTTACATGTTATAGATTCTGTCATAGGAATCCGTCATAACCATTTCAGTTAATATTCCCTTACACAACATCCAAGATGCTGACACATGGAAAAATACTCCTACCATAGAGTGGGATGCCTATCTCCTCAATGTGAGGAAAAAATTACAAGTCATCATCTTCCGTGTAGGATGACACATCATTGTATCACATCCCACAATATGACAATATAGAATTTACAATTAATTGACAACATAGGCAATTAATAAATAAATACAATCAAAATAATGCAAGGAATTACTAAGGTTGAGACACTTTAATTCCCAACATCCTCCCACTTGTCGAACACCTTGTAAGAGCCAATAGAATAACAGGATTTAACTGCTATAGGTCGAGAGGCCGATAGACTCTAAACACCATCTAAACTTCTCTTTGCCCATTGGCTTTGTTAATGCATCTACAACATTCTTTAAAGTATCTACCTTCTTTAAATTTACCTTCTTATCCTCTACCATGTCTCGCACGAAGTGCACATCAGTATGCTTTGTTTTGGCATAGAAAGTTAGATTCTTCGCAAGGCAAATTACACTCTGACTATCACAACTGATCGTAATTTGACCTACATCAACACCAATATTTGAACACAATCTCTTAAGTCAAATGGCTTCCTTACAAGCATGAGTTGCAGCCATACACTCAACTTCTGTAGTGGACAAAGCAACCACAGGTTGTTGCTTACTCATCCAACTAATCGCACCACCAAACATAGTGAACACATATGCACTAGTGGATCTCCTGCTGTCAATGTCACCTACCCAATCAAAATCAACAAATATATGAATACAAACTAAATGCAGAAGTCCTGTAGCATTGCCATGATAGAAAATGGAATACTCAAAAGTACCCCTCAAATATCTGAACACTCGTTTAACTGCATCCCAATGTACCCATCCAAGATTAACCATAAACTGACTAAGGACTCCCATTGCTTGGGCAATGTCTGGTCTTGTGCAGACCATAGCATACATCAAACTACCAACAACACTAGCATAAGGTACTTTGCTCATGTCCTCCACCTCACTAGGAGATTTTGGACAATCATTAATAGATAACTTTGTCCCCAATGAAACATGAACACTCACTGGTCTACAATCTGCCATGCTGAACCTGTCCAACACGGTCTTCACATACTTACTCTGGCTTAACCAAAGTTTTCTGTTAGTTCTATCTCTTCTGATTTCCATTCCAAGAATGTAGTTGGCTGCCCCTAAATCTTTCATTTCAAACTGTGTTGCCAACTGAGACTTAAAATCAGAAATCATATTCTTACCCTTCCCAATGAGAAACATATCATCAACATATAATGCAAAAATGAGAATATGATCACCATCAAATTTATAATACACACAGTGATTCGAATTCAATCTCAGGTAAACCATTGACAACACAAAGGCATCAAACTTCAAGTACCACATCCTAGGAGACTGCTTCAAACCATACAAAGACTTCTTAAGCTTGAAAACCAAATTTTCTTTACCTTTCTCTATGTAATGCTCTGGTTGTCACATGTAGATTTCTTTCTCCAAATCACCATGAAGGAAAGTTGTCTTCACATCCATCTGTTCTATCTCTAAATCATAAGTAGCTGCAAGAGATAACATAAATCTAATGGATGTCATCTTTGCAATAGGAGAGAAAATTTCACCATAATCAATTCCCTCCACTTGTGAGTACCCCTTCGCAACCAATCTAGACTTATACTTTTCAACACTGCCATCTGCATCGAAATTTTTCTTGAACACCCATTTGCAACCAACAGGTTTCCATCCATCAGGCAAAGGCACCAAGTCCCATATTTTGTTCTTTTCCAAGGAAGCCATCTCATATTCCATGACCTCCTTCAAGGAACCTACATCTTTCATGCCCATATCCTCTTTCATAGTTCTAGACTAATCAGTATTAGAAAGTAAAGCAAAAGCACAACTAGAATCAAGTAATGAAAAACCAAACCTATAAGGTTGTTTTCTTGTTCGTGTAGACCTCCTCAATGGCTGAGGTTGAGGTTCTACTTCTTCTTCTTCACTTTTAGAGCTGCTAGAGCTCTCCTCATCATCAGGCCTCACAGGGTCTGTTTGTTCAATTTTCTCAGGGGTAGAAGGAAACTGAACCACATCTTGTTTCTTTTCTGTTTGTTATGGCTGTAGAACAATGGAAAAAAGTGTTAGCTCTCTAAAGCTAACACTACTACTATACAACACTTTCTTAGTCACAGAATCCCAAAGCTTGTATCCTTTCACACGGACACCATAGCCAATGAAAATACATTTAACAGCCTTGTTCTCCAACTTAGACCATTTCTTTCTAGGCACATGTGTATATGCCTCACAACCAAAAACATGAAGATGTCTAACTGAAGGCTTCTTACCAAACCACACCTATATAGGTGTCTTACCAACAAGAGCTAATGTAGGAGATCTATTTACAGATAGAAAGCAATGGCAACAACTTCAGTCCTAAACTTTTGTTCAAGGCTTGCTCCACTAAGCATACTCCTAGCCTTCTCCATCAATGTCATGTTCATCCTCTCTACAACTCCATTTTGCTGTGGGGTATATGGAGTTGTCTTATGCCTTTCAATCCCTTTCTCTTTACAGAACTTATTGAACTCTGTTGAACAAAACTCACCACCATTGTCAGTTCTCAAACACTTAATCTTTTTACAAGTCTAATTTTTAGTAAAGGCTTTAAACTCTTTAAACTGACTAAAGACTTCAGTCTTGCTTTTGATAAAATAAACCCATGTCCTTCTACTATAATCATCTATGAAAGATACAAAATATACATATTTTGAAATCGAAGGAACAATCACAAGACCAAACACATCAGAATGAATAAGATCCAATATACCAGAAGACTTGTGAGAGCTAAAGTAAAACTGAACAAGATTTTGTTTTCCATAAATACAATGTTCACAAAAGTTAAACTCAAGATTACAATCATTCAACCCCTCAATAAGGTTTTTATTTTCCAGGGTACTTAAACCCTTCACACCAATGTGGCCATATCTCAAATGCCATAACATAGTCTTTTCAGTAGAAAACTTAGCTTCCAAAGCATGTGCACAACCATTGGAACCAGTTACAACAAATTTCTTCACTGCATGTTCAGATGGTGGGGATGAAGTGACAGTAGCTCATTTCCTTGAGTCAGAAGAACTATTGCACTATGAAGTGCATGCTTCCAGTTGAAACAAAGTACCCCTCTGAGTACCCTTCGCAAGCACCATAGATCTTCTTGTCATCTTGCATCCATCCTTTGAAAAGACAACCTGCACACCTACATCATTCAACATACTTATAGAAAGTAGGTCTCATGCAAGGCCTAGAATGTGCATAACTCTAGTGATCCCCTTCACTCATCCATTAGGGAATCAGATTGAGACTCTTCCACGACCAACAATCTTTAGATGAGAGTCATCACCAAGGTACACCCTTCCACCATTGAACTCTTCATATTTGGTAAACCAGTCTCGATGCAAGGTCATGTGGAATGATGCACCAGAATCAATCAATCACACATCATCAAATGTATGGGTGGATAGGGCTGCGATGAAGGCATCACCATCATCTTGTGACTTGTCAGAATCTGAATCAGGAGCTTTCTTCTTCTTTTTCTTCTCCTCTTTGCATTCCTTTCAGAAATCCTCAATTTTACCATAGTTCTAACAAAGAGCCTTCGACTTTCTAGGAGATTTGGATCTCCCACAAGATTTGGATCTACCCTTTTCACCTTTCTTGTCCTTCTTCTTCCCTTTCTCTTTGGGTCTTCCATGAACTGCAAGATCTTCTTTGGCTACCTCAGAAGACTTTCTCCGCATCTCTTCAGATAATAGCGAAGATACCACATCTTCCATCTTGAAGGTGGTAGTGGTGCTCCCGATAGCCATGACAAGATGATCCCATGAATCTAGCAAATAATAAAGTAGAGTCATGCATTGATCCTCCTCCTCTATTTTCACACCCACAGATGTCAACTGTGCAATGATCATGTTGAAAGCATTCATGTGATCCACAACAGATCCTCTATCTTCCATCTTCAAAGCAAACAACTTCTTTTTTAGAAAAAGTTTGTTTACCAAAGACTTGGCCTGATAAACATCTCCCAACTTCTTCCAAAGATCTTTCGTGCTCTTCTCCTCATGGACATTCAGCAGGACAGAGTCAGCTAAATAGAGTCTTATGAGACCCTTAGCCTTCTGATATTTGAGGTCCCAATCATCTTGTGACATCGTTGTAGGTTTCACACCAGATACCATTTCCCATAGGTCACGATCAATAAGTAGGTCCTCCATCTTCAATTTCCACAACTTGAAATTAGTGCCATTGAATTTCTCAACCTCTAACCTTCTGGATGTGGTTGCCATCTCCTTGCTGCAATAAGATACAGAATACTCTGCACAAGACTCCCATTCAACCTAATATTAGCTCAAAAAACCCCTACCCAACAACTAAGACCAAAACTAGCCAAGTCATGATACCAACTGAAAAGGAAGCTAGGTGTATGGAAATAGCTTCCTACACTAATCTAATGAGGGGAGGAGAGTGCAAATTCAAATTTATCCTAACTATTACAGCAACATTAAACCATTAACATGAGATATTGCATCAAACACATAACAAAGAAGGTGAGATAGAAGAAGAGAGATACAAGATATACATGGGGAAAACCCTTATTGGGTGAAAAACCCCACACTCCAAAACCTGTACATTGTATTATCAAAAAAAAGAATGTTTACAACACACTTGCAATTCAAGCTCCCAGGAGTCTTTGACACTCATATCTAGAGACAAACTAGCAGCATAACAGTACCTATCAAACCTTTAATACATATCCTCCTCCAAGCACCTGTTTATATAGAATATACAAGGCAAAATTGCCTCTATCTTGGAATGGGCATCCAACTTGGCCTCATGGCCCAAAACCCACACCTAAAGACACTTGGTCAACATTGTAGAATGTTCCTAATACTTGTCCATAGCTCCCATTCCAAATAGGTCACCTATTTCCAAAATGGGCTATGACAGATGCTCTTACGACTCTTACGACTGTCATAGAATCTGTCATAGCCATTACAACTTATAGCTATAAGAGAATCTATCATACACAGGCTATAAATAGCATATTCTCTTACAACATGTCATAGTCCACCTTTGGGCACCCAAATATGCCTTTTTCAGAGATGCTTCATGACACATGTCTACACCTATCTTATAAGCTTCTATTTTTGACTCTTACATGTCATAAATTCTGTCATAGGAATCTATCATAACCGTTTTGGTCAATATTCCCTTACACAACATCAAAGATGCCAACACGTAGAAAAATACTCCTTCCACAAAGTGGGATTCCTATCTCCTCAATGTGAGGACAAAATTACAAGTTGTCATCCCCCATGTAGGATGACACATCACCATGCCACATCCCACAATATGACAATATGGAATTTACAATTAATTTACAACATAGGCAATTAATAAATAAATACAATCAAAATAATGCAAGGAATTACCAAGGTTGAGACACCTTAATTCCCAACACCCGTGCCTTGTTTTTTGCTTCCACATTTTGCATAGATGTTGACCAGAGCATTTCCAACTATTATATCTGACAAAATTCCCCTTTCGTGATGCTTTGTTGGATGTCCATACCCTATTTCATAGCTCCCATTTTTGGGCAGGTAGCGAAGATGCTGGTAAAGGTTTTGGGATTTGGCTTTACGCTACTAGTTACATTGCTTAAAAGTTTCTAAAGCTGTTTCTCCAAATCCAATTTGTGTATTTCCTATAATCATTACAGTTCATGAAACCACATATATTTTAGGCATTCTGTGAGACAATTCGCAAGCCTTGTCTTTGCTTGCATGTTTTGTATACATGTCTACTTGGGCAGAGAATTTGGGTAGTAATACTCAGGCGAGGTTATCAAGCTACAAGATTTGAGTAATGGTGTGCAGAGTGGAGAGAACAATTTTTCGCTACCGCAATTCTATCTTGGTGATGGTAAGACTGGGTTAGATTATACACCGCGGATTGCTTCTACCAAATTTAGTGATGATGGAAAGCAATGGAAAAGATGAGAAGGTGTGGATAAGAAATGGCTTCACAAAGTAATAGAAAATGGATAGGAGGAAACAAATGAAATCTCACTATTCTGAACTGAGATCTTTACAGCCACAAGAAAAATTTAGGGTATGCAATGCTAACCCATCACTCTTTTTATACTTAATCTAAAACCATCTTCGTTTCCATTTCTATCTTTTTTTAGATGATATATCTTCCAAGCAATTGGGAATTTTTAGTATTTAGTATCTATTCAAAGATGTATGAATTGTATGAAATTTAGGGATCAATATGCAAAAATCTAAAGTCCACATACTTTCCAAATACTTTTTCTTGCTTTACATTGATAAAAGAAGATTAATCAATGCCTTTAAATAATTACATAACAAGTTGGTATGTCCTTCAAGTATTCTGTGGGCATCTCCATTGAGCTTTTCACCCATTACCTTAGTTGTTAACAATGTAAACTGATTTAAAAGATGTATAGAATAATCTTGGGGATGCTTTCTTCTAACGTAATAGTGGGCTTGATGAACTGAGCTTGAAAATATAGGTGTTCAAAGAGTGATGTCAATGACACAATTTAACTTACAATAGTGACTAATGTCTATATTAAGGGCTTGAAATCCAATTTTGGACATTTTAGAAGTTTAATATAATGTGGTTTTATTAAGGTGAATTTACTTTCTCAGTACCCATTACAAAACAAATAGCTAAAAGATTACCTAGATGAATATATCATTGGAGTTTACTACATTGTGGTGCAGGACAGTTCTTCTATTGGTGATTGTAACTTTTATTTTGGATCAATTGACTTTTTATAAGTAGAAGTTTAAAGGGAAGAGTTTTAAGAGTGGGTGTAGGGTGGTTAATTTTTATGTTGAGAGTGGTTTTTTTTTATTATAAATAATCGGTATGTTGACCATAACATGTTGGCTCTTTATAGTGACCAGTTCACAAAAACCCATTTTTTTGTGAAACACAAATAATTTATTAAGTGTTTATTTATGTGATATGGATGATATTTCACAAATAGTAATTGTAAGAATTGAATAGTTAGTAATTGTAAGAAGTCACTAGTTCATTTGACTTATAACATTTAGGTGATGCCCATAAGGGTGAAATGTGGAGACACTTACAAGATCACCCATCTCAAATTCATTTACACTTGACTATAAAATATTCTCCACAAACAAGGCACATAACTTTCTATCCTATTTGAAGAACCTTCAATATTTCTATCTTATTTGTAGATGTGGTACCCTTGGGACATGTTGCCTACCCTCTGTGGCTATTCCAATACCTTGGGGATGGAATTTATTTTGGATTGGCTGATTTGCATATTTAAAAAGTGGTTTTTACTTGATGGATTTAATCGATGATCATCATGGATTATGACTAGTTATTGAGCTATTTTGATTTGGCTATGTATACCTCATTTGGTTAAACAAGATGAGCTTAGGTCTAGGATAATGAGTCCTTGTGCATGGCCTTGAGCACTTGTAAAGGCTAAGGATGCATACGAGAAGGTCGATTCGTCTACGGGGTGTCGAGTTATTCGTTTGCGGGGTATTGATTCAGGCATGATTGAGTCTCCTTGTCTATATGAGAGGTGCGCTTGAGTCCATGTGGTGTTATCCTTTCGAAGACACATGATGACACTTCATCTGATTTACACCCTAGTGTCTTGTACCTTAGTAGTCATGAGTAGTACCTGACATGCTATTGGATGAGCTTCTATATGTTTTAACATTAGCTTTATGTATTGTGTGTTGTGTCTGCTCTGTGACTGATGTGAGTGTTGGCCACTTTATTTCTTGCCTTTATTCTTCTATTTGGGCCTTGTGACTATCTCTGAGCATGGTGGGGTGGTCTCTTATGAGTCTGCATGGTTGGGAGGCATTGCCACCACCATTGGAGACCAGTGTATAGGTTTTTGAAACACCAGTTGGAGATGTTCTCTCTCTCCATTACTCTATCAGTTGATGTACTCATTCAGTTATTGTATCATATTCATGGCTATGCCATTCATCTTGTATATTCTTTTATGTAGTTGTACTCTTTTGAGAGAATATATGTAATCATGCAATTTAATGAGAAGAAATGAGATGTTTCTTATTTGGCTTACAGATTCTAGTGTGGGTATCAGATCTGCTTGTACTATGATCATTATGAATCTATGTTTAAAAGTGGATGGGATTTAGGAACATTTGAATTGGTGTTTAAAGTCAACGCAGTTTAACAATGTTTCCTCTGGAGAGTGAATTAGTCATCTCCTTTGGGTTGTACATTCAGCCATACTTGGCCATGAATGTTGTCGACATATCGAATCAACAACTATCTTATGTGTATGTTATCACTTCATGTCAAAAAAAAAAGTTATCTTGTCCTCTTTTGGCCCTTACCCTTCAGGGTTGCAAGGCGGGATGTTACAGGTCTCTTCATCATGAATATGTTTTCATTTAGCTCATTACACTTGTTCTTTTCCTTCATTGAATCCACCTTTGCCTCCAATAGAGCTCTTTTATAGTCTTGACAATTTTCCTTTATCCTTTAATGCATATTGATATGCGTCTTCAATTATTCATACCTCTCAAAATACTTAATTCATCTTGAATATTAAACCTTTGGCCATTGATGCACTAGGCAATCTTCTCATGGTCAAACTCATTATGACTAGACCTAATGGGAATCTTGTAAAATGATTCAATGTAACCCTTTATAGTCAACTCCCTCTACTTCATTTTTTGCAATTTTTTGAACATGTCAAGCTAATAATTAGTTGTAAAAAATTAGCCATTATCCTTCTCACCATCCTCTCCCATCTGGTGACTTTTCCTTCTCTACTTCTTTTAGCTTGCACCTCCTTCCATCAGAGTAAGATATGTTCTTTAAACACGGTTTGTATTACCTTCACCTTCCTTAGGTCCTCTATCTCATCATACTCAAAATATTCCTCCATCTATATCATCTAATAAATAAATTCTTTCAAATCTAAGGTCCTTGAAAAGCATGGTAGATCCATCATGGCTCATCTCCCAATCTTGGAAATGGTCCTAATTAACCTCCTCTCTCCTACATCCATTTCTTCTCCTACATCTTCATTTCTTCTCCTTTTATTTCAAATTTTTCTTCTCTACTATCACTATTATCTCTTTCTTGTGCATGGCCTCTTCATTTATCTTCATCAAAGGATTTCATTCTTGCTTATATCTCTTTCATGGCTTCAAGTGCCACATCCAATCTCCCTACAACATCTAACACTATAGTTTTTCTATCCTTCTCCTTGGAAGCAATTTGGTTATTTTAACTCTTCTTCCCCACCATTCGAACTCCCCCTAGTTACAATTCTACATAGGGATATTGCATGAATGACTCCACCAACCCTTGGTCAAGATAGTGTACTCCTTCCCAAAGTTGTTCAACTTGTGGTCTAATACCAAACTAATGAAGTTGTAGATAGATTCCCAACTAAATAGATATCCAATCTAGATAACCTTTAACAACATAAGGTAAGTGCATGGAAATGGGGGGCCAAAAGAGGGTCAAAAATTAGCAAAAATTAATCTTTGATAAGCAATTCAAGACTCCTACACAAAAATTTGATAATGTGATTAGAGCAATATAACTAGTCTCAAAATCTAGTTTTTAAACTACTATTTTTTAAAAAACTAGTAAAGATTAAAAGGGTCAAATTTTTAGATCACACAAATTAGCTTTTGTTTTTGTAACAAAAATACAACATAGCATCTAAGTGTTCTCTAACCATACCCCCCCTTTTATTTAATTCTATTAATTTTTTTTTCATATCCCAAAGTTAGCTAACACTATGTATTAGTTTAGATATATTTTTCTAATTTTTTAATATATTATTTTCTACTAATTTTCTAAGTGGTAACATCTAAAAAATAGAAAATTGAACATGCTCCCCCTAATTTTGAGAGAAATTATGAAAAATTAGAAGTGTGTAGAATGGAAAGTACATTATAGCAAAACAGAAAGAAAGAAAGAAATTTGGATGAGTAGATCAAAAGTCATGAAAGACACTACTATTAGAGATCAAGATTTTAATATATTTACATTTTTAAAAAAAATACATGAGCTTGAGGTCCTAATGGTGTTTTTTTAAATATTCTAAAATATGTGAACTTGATGGAGAGCACACTTCACATATGTTTATTTACCTTTTGTAAATTATACCTTTCTTTTGGTGAATTGGTCAAAAGTTAGAATGCATATGTGCTAGTTTACAAGCCAAATAGATGGACATAATTTGGAGATTCCATTGCACTTAATTTTGACAAATTTCCACTTATTGCTTTCCTATTAAAAATTGATTAAACACAAATTTATATAATTTGATACTGCCGATACTATGTATTAATATTTAAAAGCATTCAATATCAACTAGTGTATATCTTAAATACATAGTTATTTTTTATTTAAGAGTTATTTTATTTTACATTAAAATTGTTTTATTTATTCCATGAACACAAATTTTAATTTTTAGTTAAGAATTATTTTATTTATCTATAGAACTATTTTATTTTATTTGAAACATTTAATTTTACTTTTTAAAAACCCACCATTCATTATTTTAATAATATTTTAACTTTACTTTCAGTTTTAAAAGTACAATAAATATATAATATTTATTGTAATTTTTTTAGACTGAATTTATTTTACCATAATACTATTTTATTTACTACATATTTTATTTATATAAAAATTAAGATCTTTATATTTAAAAACACAAATATCTACTCTATATATTTTGATGCTTCTCCCCCTCCTGCTAAGATCGAACATATGTAAAAATGTATTCTTATAAGAGAACGCTTGTGTGCTATCTACTCTGTTCTCAAACATGTTTCTTGAGTGCTTATTGTAAGCGTGGCCTAACTCTGCCTTAAATTAAGGCACTAAGTCTCAGTAATATAGTTTGCAAAACTTTGCATTACTTTAGTGTTCAACATATTCCATAAAATGGAGAGAAAGCTTCTCCAGACGAGATATATTCCTAAGGACCAGGCCTCAAGTAAATGAAGAAGTCACAACAATATAGTTCGAAAAACTAAACTTTACTTTACTTGAATGTCTTCATAGAATGAAGAGAAAGCTCCTCCAAGATTAGATATATTGCTAAGGACCAGGCCATAGTCATAAAAAGGTGAAAAACATGATAAAATAAGTTTAGAAGGTGTCAGAGGACTTATCCATAGTCCGAAAAGTATAGAGATTATTGTCTTAACAAGAAGCACAGTGAGACAGCTAGAATCCTAAGATTTTGACATCCTTAGATCGCTCCAGATATCGAACATAATAGGAGGTTGACATGCTGCTTCTGCAATAGGCTCACTTTCTGAATCCTGAAGAGACGGTGTATTCCAGATGCTATCAGTCATTACATTCTCATGACTAGCTCTCACAAGATCTGAGGGCTGCCTGGGAGAGCAGAATGTGGAGATACCTAAAGACAGCATGTTTTCAAAGGCTGGTTTCTTTGAAACAACTGATCCTTCTTGAATTTCACTGAATCGAGCTGTGACAGAAGTGTGTGATGGAAGAGAGAAATCTCCCATAACCAGTCCATAAGTAGGTGCCATATTTTTTGAAATTGCATGCCCATTAATGGTTGTCGGTGGAATACGTTCCCTGTAGGAAGTCATGTACCCAGTACTTTCCACATTACTATTTGTAGGTGCAAAAAGTTCCCTGCAGGAAGTGATGTTCTCAGTGCGTTTGAAATCTTGTACTTCAACAATAGTGCGTTTTGGTCCCCCTCCTATGGGAAGTGTGTTGTTCATGATGGCTTTCACATCATATCTGTCTGTGTCAAAGTTTGTAACAGCATTTGCACCTCTAAATTTAATGGCGGCAATATCATAGGCTTCAGCCGCCTCTTCCTCTGTGTCTGTGAGTTCAAACGAGAATCATTAGCCTTTTCATCTGGTTTGATGCATTTATAATGAACTATAGCTCAATGAACTGCATAATCATTTATTGGAAACAATATTCTACAAACTGAGAGAGATGTGCTCACTGAATGTTCCCAGATACAAATCCTTGTTCCCTGCAACTCTCCCAATCCTAGCCTGCCACCTTCCATCATGATGATGCCTGCCAAGCCATATCATGGAATTGTAGAGCTGCGTTAGGTCAATGCTGCCATTTTATATCAATCAACTTATCCCAGTGAAATATAAATTCATTTCACCTTTCCATATCAATGTTTAAGAAAAGATTATAAGTTCATCTAAGTAAATTATTAAATCCAAACCGTGTCACTCCTCGGTAGACCGATGCTCCCCTAGAAAAGCCAGTGCTACTCCTGCAAATTAACACCTGTTAAGGGCTCTAGGACTGTGTAAACATAAATCCAAGAAAATCTTAATTAGGAATTAAACATTGTGATAGGCCCATATAAAGCTGTTTGTGACCTATTATATATAGATTTTGTTCCAATTTGAAGTACCCTTTATGATAAAGAGTACCCAAAAATACTCAATTAGTATACGGAAATCTTTCTCCATCTATACAGTCCTATACATATCTGTCTAACCCCTTTCGATGCATAGATGGTAGGAAACACAATTACCTCCTTATATACTGAACATATCCTTGCCTTGACATTTTTTCCATATCTCTTAACTCTTTCTCATAGTGTTTAATCTGTGCATTTGATATAGGAAAACCAAATGTTATACAATAGCATATGCTGAGCATTTTATGAGAGATAGTACAATCTCAGCAAATAGAATAATCACGAAAGGCATTTGTAAAACAAACATTTCATATGGTGGACACACAGCGTGTTCTATTATAGCTATGAAACTCTGTAAAATTATACCGGAAAGTTTGTTACAGTTGATGGACCCCAATACTTGATAGCTGCCAGATCATAAGCTCTGGCTGCTTTCTCCTCCTTATCAAATCCGCCTACATTACATCAATTGACAGTTGAATTACAAATCTGGAATTTCACAGAAACTGCATGAATTCAAATCACTTAATACATGTATAACAAACCAATTAAAAGTATCTGCTTACCGAGATATACTGGAGAGTCCAGTCATTATCCAGAATTGAGGAATCACAATAAAACAGTCAAAGTACTCCAATTAGTATGCAAGTAAGAATTAACTTATTTGTTAAATATCTACTTTTAAGAAGGAACTCGTTTATAAAGACAATAAACATATATACTGGAGATCTTGTTTCAAAACATAACACACTAAGTAAGTGGTTAAAATTCTCGCACATCCTTAAAAGAAACCCGTCTCAGAAATCTCAGAGATTTTGTTTCAAAGCATTGAATCCATAAAAACAACTTTCTAAATATACCAGAGCCCATTTAGGCCTGTAGAAAGAAAAGGGTTTAATTCATAAATTATTACAGTAGAGGTTATAGGGAGCTCGCCCTATCAAAGAGCTAAGTTCTGGATAGGTAGACTAACCTGTCATTCCTCTGATTAAAAAAAAACTTATTACAATATACATTCATAAAACTAACCTTGTTTACCCTTACGGCTTTGACCTTCTTTTTTGAGGGTATTGTCCCAAAGATGAGCTTCATATCTCCCTGTCCATCGATGCCTGCATTGAGTCCCACATAATATTACTTCAAACTAGCATTTTATTTGAATATATATCTATCAATCTATATATATAAGTAAATGTAAACACACCTAGTAACTCCGCGGTAGATTGAACTTCTTCCGCTAAACCAAGCGATAGACGAGTTTTGGGGATCCATCAAGCTCTCCTTACAGGATTCTGCAAATGTAGGACACAGTTATGAATTTAGTATTAGAATCCATAGCTTAGCGACTGTCAACGGTACATATAAACAATAAATACAATACCGAGATTCAACCTAAAATTAAAAATTACTCTGTAAAGTGTTTCCATCAAAGTTTCCGGATCACATTTAATGAGTTATCATCATCTTCATGATAAATTACTGAGTGCAATTTGATACAAAAATTTACACAGTTATTTCTAAAAACACACTAATTCATCTGCCCAAAAATCATATTTATAAATGATGATCAATAAAAATAAAACAATAATAAAATAATTCAATCAAACCCATGGAGTTTAGATCCAAAAAAAATCGATAGACATATATAAATCAATAGTTAAGGGAATCTAGCCCCCAATGGAGACCCATTGTTCCACAATCCATGCAAGTTCGAACCCTGACTCACCCAGCCACGCACACCATCGGACAGGCGATGGCATATGCCTTAGCCCAAAATATTAGTTTCTGCTTGCCTGGTGTTTGAATGCGGTACGTCTGAGATATCAAAAAAACAGAAAGAAAAATAAAGGGTATCTCATACCTACAAAAAGAGTCTTTCAAAAAGAGTTGTCAAACTACAACAATCCCACGTTCTCAGTTCCTATATATCAGGCAGCACCCAAAACAAAAGAAAAATGTATTCATTGAGAGATTTCACCTTCCAAAATATAATATACTAAAAATCATGTTAGGTTTTATAAAAAACTATAACTAAATCTACATGGAATATTACATAAAAGAATCCAATAACATGAATAAAATTACACCTGAAAAACATTTTTGGAAAGGTTGAGGGCTTAGTACCTTCAAAATAGTAATGTTTCACTGCAACTCTTCAGAAAACCGAAAAAACCCTATGGGTTTACCCTAATCAACTGTATTAGAAAGACTTTTCTCATCTCTTCAAAGCAATCAAAATGCAATGCCTTCTTTAGTTATAGATCGGAGGGATATAATGCTTTCTTTATAATGGTAGAGATGTAATACAAGCTTGCACGTATACAGAGGCATAATCCCCAAAATTACGGTATCTTACTACGGATGAGCTTAAATAGGAGCACATTATTGGTGTTTCGGTGGGGAGAGGTTCCCCATGTAAAATGCAATGTGCCAAGTGTTTATTTTCAACCGATTACTAAAACCTAGTCAAATATTTGGGTAAATTTCGATGTATGTGTTCATAAAAGTAGGGAAAGATAAAACATTTTTAATATATTAATTAAAAATTTCAAACGGCCACTAATAAATTTTTTATTTTCCTAGATAGTGGGTGGGCCATTTAATCCTTTCTTTGGAGGTAAAATTCATTTTACATAACAAGCATCCTAATCGGTCTTAATAACCCTTTCCCATACCATTACTACCCTAAAATTTTATATAATGTACATTTATTTATTTTTAGAATTTCAATTATGATATCTTATAGGTCTTAGTGACCCTTTCCCATACCATTACTATCTTAAAATTTTATTTATTTAATGTACATTTATTTATTTTTAGTATTTCAATTATAATATTTATTTTATTTATGAATTATTTATTTAATTAAAAATTTTAATTATTTTTATATATTAATATGTACAAGGTTTGATAGTCAAAATTTAAAAAATTAAATACATGTAGAATTAAGATGTTTGGAAAGGAAAATAAAGTAAAAATGTATTATAATTTATTATGATTTTAATTGAAGATAAAAATGGAAACAAGATTGAACAACATATAAAATGTCAATCATGTAATTTTTTTAATTGAATAAAATTTCAAATATAAAATAAGATTAATGAGTAGTAAGATTACAAAATAATTTCAAGTTCAAAGATACATAA
Source organism: Cunninghamia lanceolata (assembly GCA_027924645.1). Taxonomy (NCBI): domain Eukaryota; kingdom Viridiplantae; phylum Streptophyta; class Pinopsida; order Cupressales; family Cupressaceae; genus Cunninghamia; species Cunninghamia lanceolata. The sequence continues at coordinate 27,711,529 of BSBN01000809.1, read as the reverse complement.
AAATTAATCTACATAGAAATTTGATAAGTTATTACCTTAAAAGACTAAAAATTTAAGAATATTTGGTTACATAGAAAGACTTAACCCCTTCTTGGATATAGAATAATCAATCTTATTAGAAATGTATGTATAACATGTTTCCCTCCTTACCAAAACATGGTTTCCCTATGATATGCACATAATCAAAATGCAATGCATTCTTTAGCTAGTGATTGTTGCAATGCAATGGCTTACACTACAAGAGATTATAATTGCATCCATATATGACCCCACTTAAATGTATTGGAATACGGTTAGATTCTTGTAAAATTTCCAATAGATTTGAGATATCACCCCCTTAAATGTATTGGAATACGGTTATATTCTTGTAAAATTTCCAATAGATTTGAGATATGACCCCCTTAAATATATTGGAATATGATCATATTCTTGTAAAATTTCCAATAGATTTGAGATATGACCCTCCTAAATGTATAGGAATATGATTAGATTCTGGTAAAATTTTCAATAGATTTGAGAGCTGGAGAGGAAAAAGAAAATTTGTGTAATAGCAATTTCAAACCATTCATAATGTCTATTTTTAACAAGATTGACTGATTTTCTATTTTATTCTTTATTTCATAAAACTTTAACAATATTAAAATATACAGTAAATAAAAATAGCTTAAACAATTTAAATAAAATAAAATAATTTAAAATGACCTTTTTAGATCAATATATTTAAGATATCTATACAAACATATTTATATTTAGAAAATTTATATAAATAATATTGAGAAATACCATTCTCAAGACATAGTTATAAATTTAATATTAATATATTTACATTAATTATGTGGAATAAACTACGTTTAAGTGTATATATGTATATTATATATTTATACTAAAAATATCATATAGAAGGCTTTAGAAAAGGTTTAAAGGGCTACCAACTATTTGGGTGAAGATTAAAATATTTTAATGTTAAAAAATATATTTATTTTTATAAACTTCACAACTAAATAAATATTTTTATTGGAATTTAAAAAAAAACAATGATACTATATTTTATAAGAAATTATTTCTCTACAAATCCTTTTTTGTAACTACAACTTTATTTCAATAAAAAAACTACAAACTAATAATGGCACGATTAAAATATTTTAATGTTAAAAAATATATTTATTTTTATAAACTTCACAAATAAACAAATATTTTTATTGGAATATTAAAAAAACAATGGTACTATATTTTATAAGAAATTATTTCTCCCCAAATCCTTTCTTGTAACTACAACTTTATTTCAATAAAAAAACTACAAACTAATAATGGCACATGATATAATCATTGCAATCTATTAGTTTGTTCTATTTAATTTATTTCAGAGGATGGAGATTTTAGCCTCATTTTTTTAATCGTCCTCTCCCTATACATTTAATAAAAAATGATTATGATAAATTACTTTTGATTTGAACAATTTGTTTAGTGACTAAAATCTTTTAAACTAAAAAATAAACTTATGTTCTATTTATATTAAAAAAAATTGAATAAAGAAATATATATTAGTTGTAGCATTGTCACCCTTTTAAAATACTTGTATTGGAATTAATTGTAGCATTGTAATCTTTACAAATACTTATGTTGGAACTCACAAAATAATTGACTACCTAACTATTCATGTGCCATTATTTTTTAGGGTTGTAATTCTTACAAATACTTATATTGTTGAAACTCACAAAATAATTGACTACCTAAATATTCATATGTAATTATTTTTTAGGGTTGTAATCCTTACAAATACATATGTTGGAATTCACAAGCATTGTAATCCTTACAAATACTTATGTTGGAACTCACAAGCATTATAATCCTTACAAATACTTGTGTTGATACTCACAAAATAATTGACTAACTATTCATGTGCCATTATTTTTTAGGGTTGTAATCCTTACAAATACTTATGTTGGAATTCATAAAATAATTGACAATGTAACTATACATATGACAGTATTTTTAAGGTTGTATTCTTTACAAATACTTATGTTGGAACTTACAAGATAATTGACTAACTAACTATTCATACGCCATTATTTTTTAGGGTTACACATGTATATATGTACACTAGTGGAGTATTTTGATAAAGAAGACAATCTATTAGTATTGTCTATAGAGAAGACATTACAGGTTGATGGAAGACATTCCAGGTTGATGGTGTGTATTAGCACCAAACTATTCTTTTTGTGATTGTAGGAAGAGACTTTACATAGTTTTCCTTTAAAGTTTTATAAGATACCTATTTCATCAATCTTAAGAATGAAAGAGATATTGTGTTTGTTATTCATATGATTTGATTTTCTTATGTAATGTTTTATTTATGTTTTCTTTCTGAGAGTTGATTATTGATTTTATTCTCATATTTTATAGAGATTATTGGATTCATATAATGAATTAGTTTCAATTATTTATGTAAAAACTATTGATTTATAGAGTTTTATAAAACTTTTTTAAATCTAAACATTTAAACTTCATAATTTAATAGTATAATTTTGGTTTTTTTTGTTGATATTATATATATTTTTTTATTTAATAGAAATTTATTTTATACCATTATTCTATACCATTATATTTCTATCTCCTTATTGTTAGGACCTTATTTTTTAATAAATTTTAAATGCTAAAAAAAATTCCATACTAACAATGGCACCTGAATTAGATTGTTTCGTTTGACCCTATATATGTGCAACAGTTCTACATCCATACTTAAAATTTGTGTACACAATCTATTATATTGACTAGGAAGGAGCATATACATTATATTTCTTTTGAGGCGTTCTTTCCTTTCTAACTCCTGCAAGGTTATCATCAATCTTGATATTTCTTGTTAGCTTTGAGAGTTGCCTATTGCTCTTATTGTGGTTAGTCATTAGGAAGGATGATCTGATTCGGACATGGATCTTTTTTCTTTTTTCTTGGCACCACATGGTATGTAGGAAATCATAGCATGGGCTCATTGAAGTCTGATGATTCTTTTAGTCTCGAAGACTCCAGCAAAAATTACAGTGCAGGTATGAGATACTCCTAATATTAATTTGTATAGTTCTGTAAAAAAAATTGAACCTGTTTCTACGATTTTATAGTAAAGTTTGTTTGATATTTTTCTTATGATTGTTTTAGGGTATAACCAACCTTTTGAATTCTATGTTCATTTATTGTGATTTTTTAATTTGTTCTTTTTTATTATTTTTTATTTTCGGGGGTGAAAATAAAATTATATTAATTTAAACTTAGATACAAGTACACCAGTAAGATTTCTAAATGACCATAGCCATCACAATAAGCAACAAAGGAAGAATCCACAAGGGATCACTATAGAACCAACACAAAGAGAACATCCTGAACATATAGTTCCCATTTAACCACCTCATCTCCAACCACAGCTTGCTGAAATCAATCTCCCTGATCTTCATGAATAATATACAGAAGCTGCTAAGATTTATCCTGATCCAGATCTCTCCAATCCCCAACATCCCAACTATGCATTCTTTCAGAAGCCCATTTGGCCAAGCCGTCAGAAGTTTTATTCCATTCCCTGGGAATATAAACAAAGGATATAACTATGAAATTCTTTGCCACACAGAGAATCTGCTTAACCACTGAGACTAACTTCCAGAGGACTCCTGAAAATTTCCTCTTTATTTAGAAGGGACACTAAAATCATAAAGTCAGTTTCACATATAATCTTCTTCCATCGTATAGGCCAAGCCTTTTCAAGTGCAAAGAGAATTGCCTAAGCCTCCATGTGGTTATTAGAATGAGTTCCCATGTTTGTCCTTTGTTATTATTATTAACATTATATTTGTTTTATTATTTTCAACTATTCACATATTAATGTTTTCCTGTTATTCATTAGAGATGCTTCTTGTCTAATATAATTAATATTGGGGTCTTCATTTTTCTTATTTTGAATGTGTTATTTGTGTATTTCTTATATAATGTATATTCTGTGTTATGATAATATTTTTAAAAATACTTTAGAGTATGACTTAGTAGCATGCGAGATTGCTACTGATATGGGAATCGAGGACAAGCATGGTGTCAGCCATTTTTAGAAATATGGATAAAAAGAAAAATAATCTGTTAGAAAAACCATTTTACTTTTATATTATTATAATACTTCAATGATCTTATATTCACAGTTTTTTCTCATTTCCAACCCTATTGGATTGATAATCCAAGTATGACCCACCGCTTTCATTTTGCTTTGGCCAAAATCACAGAGCTTAAAAGTTTGATTGCTAACATATTACAAATTATTCAAGGCTGGGAAATACTTTGCTTTAGAAATTGTTAATAGTTAATTTGACCTGTACAACATTGATAAACATTATAATAAAATATTAATTCATTTCTTCTTTCTGTTTCTATTCCTATTCCCTCTAATTTCTAGCAGCTTAGTACCTGGTCTAGTTTTCTGACTTTGTTTTCTTTACATATCCATGGATAGAGATGGTATGGAAGATACATTTCAAATTGACATTTGCTTTCATTTCTTCTATTGCTTCTTTAATTTTATATGACATACCATACTCAGACTTATTAATTTTAAATCACACCTCAGCCACGCATACAAACACTGCGGAGGAAGATGAACTCAGCTTACCCAATATTCTATCTAGCAATAGTTCCAGAAACAGAAATTCCAGTAACTTCAACCTCATAAAATATAGCAAAAGTACTTTAATGGGCACTACAACAAGTATTGAAGCTGCTGTACCTGAACCTGTACCTGCTGCTAAACATGACTTGTCATCAGAACAGACTATTCAATCAAAATCATGTGCTGCCCTTCCATCTGCAGCTAACCATGGAACATCACAAAGAAAGAAACGTAAGCAGGAGCAAGAAAACCAAATTGTTGATCAAACAGAAGACACATCATTCGCTCTCCTCCGAAGAAAAAGTTCAGGCTACCGTGGTGTCACCAAGTATGTTCATAGATATACTTGCATATATATAGTTATATTTACTTTTTCTTAAAACACAGCTTGAAATGTTGTATTACTAATAGATCCAAATCCAGGGCTACTTTTGAATAGCATTTTGTGGGACTCAATGCAGAAACAAATGTACAGGGAGATACGAAGCCCATTTGTGGGACAACACCTGCAGAAGAGAGGGTCAGGACGTCAAGGGTAAACAAGGTCAGTTTTATGAGATTATTTTTTAAAATTAATCAGGCTATAAGATGCCCAAATTTTAGCCTTTACAGAGCACCATAGGCTCTACAAACCATTCGTCATCTATTATTTCTAGATGATTTCTACATCTAGAAACATGATTGCCTTTATTTTAATGGATTGTAATGAAATTCATAACTATGTAGCTTAGAGTGTTTTGTTTTAAAATTTTCTTTGAAGATCTGTTTACTTTCCTTTATCTAAAACTAGAGAAGTTTATTACTGGACAAAAAAATACTATTCTTGTCTACATACTAACTAGAGTACTCTGTCCGTTTTCTTGTCACCCTTGAACTCTGGATAATGATTGGACTCCTCAGTATATCTTGGTAAGCAAATACTTTATTTGTTTGTAATATATGTATTATGGGATTTGAATTTACATGTCTCTTTGAAATTCTAGATTTGTAATTGACATGTTTAGTGATGTAACTGTAGGCGGCTATGATAAGGAAGAGAATGCAGCCATAGCTTATGATCTGGCAGTTCTCAAGTATTGGGGTCCATCAGCTGCAATAAACTTTCCGGTATGACTTTACATTACTTTGATGGTACATTCTAATTGTTGATTTTCAAATCTATACTTTTCACAAAATATTTAGCTCGCTGGTATAACATTTGGGTTTTGACAACAAATGCAGATTGGAAACTATGGTAAAGAATTGGAAGAGATGAAAAATATGTCAAGGGTAGGATATATTAATTATTTAAGAAGGTAATTGAATTTCTTTAATTCTGGCTTAAGGATAGATCTGTGTAGTTAGATGGTATCATAAATTATTTGTTGTGTATTGTTTACCATCCAAGATTACTCAAATGTGAAGCAAATTATTTTGCAGTTGACAAACAGACATATATGGGCTATGCCGATGCTAAATATTTAGTGAAGTTTTATTAGATTTATGTTTACAAACTCAAACAGCACCTATAACAGTCAGTTAAATTTTTGCAGGCGTAGTACTGGCTTTTGTAAGGGATTCTACCGTGGAGTAAGAAGGTTTGGCTTTAGTTTAACTAAATGATCTTAAAGCATTATGTGAAATACTGGTATCTGAAAGTGAAAAATGGATTGATATTTCACGAAAAAAGAGTTGACATACATGGAAAAATGAACTGATCTAGTTCTACAATCCCCGGCAGACATGAGCGAGATGGAAGGTGGCAGGCTAGGATTGGAAGATTTGAAGGGAACAAGTATCTGCATCTGGGAAGATTTGGTGAGTAAAACACTCTCAATTTTTAGTATAACGTTTCCAATAAAAGCACAATGATGCATTATAGGTCACAATAAATGCATTCAATAATCAAATCAGATGAAAGGGCTAATGGTTATCATTGAACTCAGACACAGAGGAAGAGGCAGCCGAAGCTTATGACATTGCTGCTATCAAACACAGAGGAGTCAATGCCATTACAAACTTTGACATAAGCAGATATGATGTGAAAAAAATCATGAAGGATACACTACCCATAGAAGGGAATTCAAAGAGCAGGAAAGGAGCAGTAAGAAATATGGAAATCACTGTGAACTTGACTTCCTCCATACAAGGGGTTAGAAAGCTCATGAAAGAAGGAAAAACAGCTCATTTTGAATCTATAATTGGTAATAATATAAACCAGAGTTCACTAACAGACCGAGCCAGCTATAACAGTGCTGCTACTGCATCATCTAATGTTGATCATGAATGGCCTGTTCCAGGTTACCCATTGACATCACATCAGCAACTGCACCCTGCAATAGATTCATCTATCTCAAAAGAGACCAACAATGGTGTTCTATACAATCTAATGGGCTTGAAACCTGCAGCCAGTAATGGACATGGAATCTCGAATACTATGGCACCTACTCAAGGACTGGTGATGCACAATTCCTTTCTTCCATTATACAGTGCTACACAGGAAGCATCAGTTGCTTCAATGACATCAGCATTTAAAAACATACCATCTGCAGGTACCTCCACAAGAAGTATATTCTACTTACCTCACACTCAATCCTCAGATCTTGTTAGAGCTGGGTATGAGAATCTAATGTCCGACAGCCACTGCATAAGACCGTCTCTTGAGGATCTAAAAGATAAAGCTAATGCAGAGCCAGCATATCAAGCTCCTACTATGTTCAATATTTGGAGTGAGAAGAACAGGTCAAGCATCTAGTATATTAAATTGCACACTAGCTACCAGTATATTAAATTGCACACTAGTTCCTCTTACTACGCTACATGTTTAACACAATGATCTGTGTGCTTTCTGAATTCACATTGTGCCTATATATGGTCATATGGTACCTCATTGGGTACTTAATTTGCCATGGTTGATTGTTTTTTCCATGTCAAAGAAATTAACTTAATAAACTTATGACATATGCCTTATAATTATGAAATTAATTTTATTATAATATTTATATTATGTGATTTGAGTTTTGTTACTTTAAATTAAAACAGAGAATTCTCTTTAATTGAAAAGAGTAGAAGGAAAAAGCTTTTTAATAAATGGATTATAATTAGTATTATACTTATATAAAAAATTATATAAGTGAAATAAGTAAAAAAGATATTATTTTTAATTAAAACTTTTTTTTATAGAAGTTAGATCTAATTTTTTTAAAAAGAGTTAAATTGTTATTTAACTATAGATAGTTTATATTAGACCAAATCTATATATTCTTTATTTGAATAATTAAGAGTGATGCAAGGGCATCTATGGGTGCTCTATCTATATTTACCATTGGCTTATATGGGGGAATTTTAAATTATATAAATTTTGTGTTTTTGATGTCTTGTGGCGCCATGAAAGAAAATAATAAAATATTGTTTTGTGTTCTCCAAACCCTAACTACCCCTCCTTAACACCAAGTCAAATCATTCAAGTCTCAAGAATTCAAATTCATTTTGGGAAAGTATTTTCTATTAATATTTGATTCCGAACTCAAGCCACATGGCAAAAAGAGAAGAAAAGGATGCACACGGTAAAGAAAAAGGGGATTTTCAAAAAGAAAGGTGTGTTGGAGAAGAAACAAGGAATAGAAATTTCGAGAAGGGATTGGCACATCGGAATGAGGAAACTCAACAAGGGAGGACATCATAGAGAATGTACTAAAAATAGAAAGATAAGACAAGTGGAGTGCAGGAAAGAACAACTAAGAGGTCATCTTGCCCGATTTTGAATGCTGCTAAAATTGGAAAACTAAGAGGTCATCTTGCCCGATTTTCAATGCTCCTAAAATTGGAAAACGATTGATAGTAGGGGATGTAAGACCGAATTGTCTATCCAACCCTCATGATGCACATTTGACCGTATTTAGTAATTAAGGGTTAGATAAACGTTGCCAAGTAAGACGAGAGAATATTTGGGAAAAGAGATAAATAAGGGAGGATAGGCAAGGGAACACATGGGAATGATAGAGAATATATAGAAAAGAAAGGAGAGAAATAAAAGGAAATTAACAAGAAAATAGTAGAATTAATATCTGGGAAAAGAGATAAACAAGAGAGGACCGACAAAGGAATATATGGGAAAGATAGAGAATATATAGAAAAGAAAGGAGAGAAATAAAAGGAAATCAACAAGAAGATATTAGAATTTTTCGAAGGGAGGCTACCAAGAAAGGATGCTTGAGGGTAAAGGAAGATAGAGAAAAGACAAAACAAAAAAAACAAAAGGAGCAAGTCACCCCTTAGAAATTATTTACATATCTTTATGTGTAGCAAATATAATGGGAGTGCCTAGAAGCTAATCAAGGAGAAAAACAATAAATATGCATTTAAAAAGAGACAAAAAGAGATGAGGGATAGACAACAAGGGAAAAGAGCAGCTTGGGAAGTGTTGGGTAAAGGGATAGAAAGAAGATTTTCTAAAGGAATGTTCTTTTGAGGATAGTAGTAGTTGTTATATCCTTAGGAAAGAATCTTTAAACTAATACAAGGCTAGATATCAACATTAAAATAGGGGAAATTGGAATCCCTTAATTTTGTGTTATTTAAATGATAAATGAAAAGGATTTGAATCTTGTTATATGACAATGAAAGAACATATTTTTCTAAAATATTAGTATACTATCCTTCCATGTAAGTGTATTCATTATTTGTGTATGTTGAAAGAATTCTTGTGTGGTAATTTCAATTCTAGCCATGTGTGTGAAATGGAGTTTTAATGTTGACTCTACTTGCAACAACTATTAAATTTTGATCTATAGTTTTGAGTAACTACTTGCAACAACTATACAAGTGTCATTCTTGAATGCAGAATGTAATTGTAGTAACTGCAAGGGTTGCTCTTATCATGATTATTTCACTTGCAATAATTATCATAGTTTTCCTTTATCTTGATAATTTGTATTATTGTGTGATGCAAGTTGTGGTTTGTACCAAAAGTGGCCTTTTATCTCTATCTTGTTATGTGTTTAAATTTGATTTATTGAGTTTGTGCAATTGCAAGTTACCTACATCATCATAGAAATTTGTCCTAGCATGCATTGTTGCAAGTGACTTGTAGAAAAGTAGTATTGGTTATATCTTCCTACATGTTGGTCAAAGATTTTGTTATAAGCTCTTTGAGGTTGGTTTCCTATTCACTTGGATCACCCTTGCATTATTTATTTATTCTTAAAGAGGGGTATAGCTCTAGGAAGGAATTCATTGTTCTTGATTTATACTTCGTAAGACTCCAATGTGTGTGTGTGTGTAATGGAGGTTGTAGTAGCAAAATTTGTAGAGAAATTCAATGTAATATTAGAAGCCATGAAAATACTACAAGCAAGCATGGAAGCCCTTAAGGAAGAAAAAATAAGAGGTTGCACATGGGAGAGTAGTGTTGGCATTTGATTGTCATTGATGTCAACAATGGTTGGACAATGCATTTGGTTGTCATTGATATCAACTATGTTTATTATATGGATGTCATGCTAAAAAAGAAGTATTGCCTTTAGACACAAGTATTGTATAGATGTTGTTGAAGAAGACTATTACATATGCTCTCCATTGCACTCTCAAGTCATTGGGAAATGATCCGGTATACTTCAGAATACATACTTAGTGTATTTTTTAAGAGGTTTTTAGTCACTCTGGATTAGAATTATACTTTGCACTTTACCACTATTGAAGATATGATCTTATGGAATTGACGATAGGAAGATAATGGTATTGTGCATATATGTTTCAAATTTCACATCACTTGGACTTGCGGAAGAATATCTTTGGTTTACCAATTTGGAAACCAAGGCCTCAGTGATTAAATAGTCATAAAAGAGAACGTATTTTGCTCCACATTCTGTCAAAGTGATAAATATAGCTGTGAAGATTTGGAGATATGTTTTGAATGGTGTACAGATGCTTCCATATGTGTTTTAGACATTTTGGTGTACCGCAATACATTATCCTAATTTGTGGAATATCACAGTTAGTCTGGAATGCTCTATTTTTAGTAGTTCAACATGTTTCTTATTTTGCAGATGTATAGAATGATATGATACTTTAGTAGAAAGGCATGTGGATGATGTTAAGAAGGTACACTATTGAAATCTTGGTCTTCATTGTTGGGAATTAAGGTGTCTCAACCTTGGTAATTCCTTGCATTATCTATTTGTGTATTTATTAATTCATTGCCTATGTTGTAAATAATAGTAAATTTCATATTGTCATGTTGTGGGATGTGGCATGATGATGTGTCATCCTACATAGAAGATGACAACTTGTAATTTTGTCCTCACATCAGGAGATAGGCATCCCACTTTGTGGTAGGAGCATTTTGCCATGTGTTAGCATCTTGGATGTTGTGTAAGAGAATATTGACCAAAATGGTAATGACAGATTCCTATGACAAAATCTATGACATGTAAGAGTCAGAAATAGAAGCTTGTAAGACAGGTGAAGACATGCATCATGAAGCATCTTTGAATAAGGCATATTTGGGTGCCCCAAGGTGGACTATGACATGTTGTAAGAGAATATGCTATTTATAGCCTATGTATGATAGATTCTCTTACAGCTATAAGTTGTAACCGCTATGACAGATTCTATGACGGTCGTAAGTGTTGTAAGAGCATCTGTCATAGCCCATTTTGGAAATAGGTGACCTCTTTGGGATGGGAGTTGTGGACAAGTGTCAGGCACATTCTACAATGTTGACCAAGTGTCCTTAGGCGTCAGTTTTGGGCCATGGGGCCAAGTTGGACGCCCATTCTAAGTTTGGACCAATATTGCCTTGTATATTCTATATAAATAGGTGCTTGGAGGAGGAGTGGTATCACAGGTTTTATAGGTACTGTTATGCTGCCAAATTGACTGCAGAGACAAGTGTCAAAGACCATTGAATCTTGCATTGCAAGTGTATTGTAAATAACTTTTAGATTTGTTAATACATTGTGCAAGTTTCTGAGTGTGGGGTTTTTCACCTGATAAGGGTTTTCCCCACCATATATCTTTGTCTCTCTTCTTCTATCTTCTTTCTGTTCATGTGTATTACTGCAATAAATTGTTTAGATGTTCTATGTTGCTATAGTTGTAAGGATTAATTTGAATTTGCATAGCCCTCTCCTCATTAGATTAGTGTAGGAAGCAATTTCCACACACCTAGCTTCCTTTTAGATGGTATCAAAGCCTGGCCAGTTTTGGTCTTAACTGTTGGGTAGGGGTTTTTGAGTTGATCTTAAGTTGAGTGGGAGTTTGTGCAGAGTATTCTGATTTCTATTGCAGCAAGGAGATGGCAAGCACATCCAGAAGAATAGAAGGGGAGAAATGCAATGGCACTAAGTTTGAGCTATGGAAGCTCAAGATGGAAGACATGCTTGTTGATCGAGACCTTTGGGAAAGTGTTATTGGAACTAAACTAGCTGCAATGCAACAAGCTGGTTGGGATCTCAAGGATCTGAAGGCTAAGGGTCTCATAAGACTTAGTCTTTGTTGATTCTATCCTGTTAAATGACTATGAGGAGAAAACTACAAACTTGCTTTGGAAGAAGTTGGGAGATGTATATCAAGCCAAATCCCTAGTTAACAAACTTTTTCTAAGAAAGAAGTTGTATTCCCTTCAAATGGAGGATGGAGGATCCGTTGCTGAACATATGAATACTTTTAACATGTTGGTTGCACAATTGACATCTATTGGTGTGAAGATGGAGGAGGAGGATCGGTGTATGACCCTGCTTTGTTCTTTGCCAGACTTATGGGATCACCTTGTCATGGCTATTGGAAGCACCACATCCACATTCAAAATGGATGAAGTGGTTTCTTCATTGTTATCCAAAGAGATGCAGAGAAAGTCTTTTGAGGTAGCCAAAGAGGCTCTTGCAGTTCGTGGAAGACCTAAGGAGAAAGGGAAAAAGAAGGACAAGAAAGCTGAGAAGGGTAGATCCAAATCCTATGGGAGATCCAAATCTCCTAGAAAGTCCAAGGCTATCTATTGGAACTATGGTAAATCTAGGCATTTCTAAAAGGAATGCAAAGAAGAAAAGAAGAAGAAGAAGAAGACCCCATTTTCAGATTTTGACAAATCATAAGATGATGGTGATGCTTTCATCGCAGCCCTGGAAACCCATGCATCTGATGATGTGTCGCTGATTGACTCTAGTGCATCATTCCACATGACCTCGCATCGAGACTGGTTCACTAAGTATGAGGAGTTAGATGATGGAAAGGTGTACTTGGGTGACAACTCTCATCTAAAGATTGTTGGTCATGGAAGAGTCTCTATCTAATTCCTTGATGGTAGAGTGAAGAGGATATCTAGGGTTATGTATATCCCAAGCTTAGCACAGAACCTGCTTTCTATAAGTAGTTTGAATGATGTAGGTGTGCAGGTTATCTTTTCGAAAGAAGGATGCAAGATGACTAGAGGAGCTATGGTGCTTGCTAAGGGTACTAGGAGAGGTACTCTATTTCAGTTGGAGGCATGCATTTCACAATGTAATACTTCTTCTGATTCAAGGAAGAGGGTAGCACTCACTTCATCCCCACCATCTAAACAAGTAGTTAAGAGATATGTTGTTTCAAGTTCTAATGTTTGTAATCATGCCTTGGAAGTTAAACTTCCTGCTGAAAAGACAATGTTATGGCATAACAGATTTGGCCACATTGGTGAGAAGGGTCTGCGTACCTAAAAAAATAAAAACCTTGTTGAGGGGTTAGATGATTGTAATCTTGAGTTTGACTTTTGTGAACATTGCATTTATGGAAAGCAAAACCATGTTCAGTTTTATTCAAGTTCTCATAAGTCTTCTAGTGTGTTGGACCTTGTTCATTCTATGTATTTGGTCCTGTTAATGTTCCTTCGTTATCAAAATTTGTATATTTTGTATCTTTCATAGATGACTACAGTAGAAGGACATGGATTTATTTTCTCAGAAGCAAATCTAAAGTCTATAGTAAGTTTAAGGAGTTTAAGGCATTTTCTGAAAATTAGACTGGTAAAAAGATTAAGTGTTTGAGAACTGACAACAATGGTGAGTTATGTTCTACAAAATTTGATAATTATTGCAAGGAACTTGGGATTGAAAGACATAAGACAACTCCATACACCCCACAGCAAAATGGAGTTGTAGAAAGGATGAACAGGACACTGATGGAGAAGGCTAGGAGTACGCTTAGTAGAGCTGGCCTAGATCAAAAGTGTTGGACTAAAGTTGTTGCCACTAATTTCTATCTTGTTAATAGATCTCCTACATTAGCTCTTGTTGGAAGGACACCCATGGAGGTGTGGTCTGGTAGAAAGCCTTCAATAAGGCATCTTCATGTTTTTGGTTGTGAGGCATATGCACATGTGCCTAGGGAGAAGTGGTCAAAATTGGAGAACAAGGCTGTTAAGTGTATCTCCATTGCCTATGGTGTCAGTGTGAAAGGATACAAGCTTTGGGACCTTGTGGCTAAAAATATGTTGTATAGAAGAAGTGTCATCTTCAGAGAGCTTACACCTTCTTCCATTGTTTTACAGCCAGAAGAAAAAGAAAAGAAAGAGGATGTTGTTTATTTTCCTGCTACCCTTGAGAAGACTGAACATAAAGACAATGTTGGACCTGATGATGAGGAGAGCTCTTGCAGCTCTGAAAGGTCAGATGAAGAAGCTAAACCTCAACCTCAGCTCTTGAGGAGGTCTACACGGATAAGAAAGCAATGTGAAAGGTTTGGTTTTACATTGCTTGATTCTAGTTGTGCTTTTTCTTTGCTTACTAATAGTGATGAACCTAGAACTATATCAGAGGCTATGGAAATGAAAGATGCAGGTTCCTAGAAGGAGGCCATGGAGGATGAAATGGCTTCTTTGGAAAAGAATCAAACTTGGGACTTGGTGCCTCTGCCTCCTAGACAGAAACCCATTGGATGTAAATGGGTGTTCAAGAATAAATTCGGTGCAGATGGTAGTGTTAAGAAGTATAAGGCCAGATTGGTTGCGAAGGGGTATTCACAAGTGGAGGGTATAGATTATGGTGAGATCTTCTCTCCCATTACAAAGTTGACATCCATTCAATTCATGTTGTCTCTTGTAGTAGCTTATGACTTAGAGGTAGAACAGATGGATGTGAAGACAACTTTCTTTCATGGTGATTTGGAGGAAGAAATCTACATGTCACATCCAGAGCATTACATGGTGAAAGGTAAAGAAAATTTGGTTTGTAAACTTAAGAAGTCTTTATATGGTTTGAAGCAGTCCCCTAGGAGATGGTACTTGAAGTGTTATGCCTTTGTGTTGTCAATTAGATTTGTGAGATCAAAATTAGATCATTGTGTGTATTATAAGTTTGATGGTGATCATATTCTCATTGTTGCATTGTATGTTGATGATATGTTACTCATTGGGAAGGGTAAGAATATGATTTCTAATTTTAAATCTCAATTGTCAACATAGTTTGAAATGAAAGATTTAGGGGTAGCTAGGTACATTCTAGGAATGGAAATCAGAAGAGACAGAACCAACAGAAAACTTTTGTTAAGCCAGAGTAAGTATGTGAAGACCATGTTGGATAGGTTCAGTATGGAAAATTTTAGACCATTGTGTGTTCCTATTTCTTTGGGGACAAAGTTGTTTGTTGAGGATTGTCCAAAATCTCCTAGTGAGGTGGAGGACATGAGCATAGTACCTTATGCTAGTGTTGTTGGTAGTTTGATGTATGCTATGGTCTGTACTAGACCAGACATTACCCAAGCAGTGGGAGTCGTTAGTCGATTTATGGCTAATCCTGGACAAGTTCATTAGGATGTTGTTAAGCGAGTGTTCAAATATTTGAGGGGTACTTCTGAGTATTCCATATGCTATCATGGTAATGCTACAAGAGCTCCGCATTCTATTGACATTCGTGGATTTGTGGATTCAGATTGGGTAGGTGACATTGACAGCAGGAGATCCACCAGTGCTTATGTGTTTACATTGTTTGGTGGTACTATTAGTTGGATGAGTAAGTGACAACCTGTGGTTGCTTTGTCCATGACAGAAGCTGAGTATATGGCAGCAACTCATGCTTGTAAGGAAGCCATTTTGTTTAAGAGATTGTGTTCCAATATTGGTGTTGATGCAGGTCAAATTATGATCAGTTGTGATAGTCAGAGTGCAATTTGCCTTGTGAAGAATCCAACTTTCCATGCTAGAACAAAGCACATTGATGTTCAGTTTCACTTCGTGCGAGACATGGTTGAGGATGGAAAGGTAAATTTGGAGAACGTGGATACTTTAAAGAATGCTGTAGATGCATTGATGAAACTAGTGGGCACAGTGAAGTTCAGATGGTGTTCGGAGTCTATGGGCCTCTCGGCCTATAACAGTTAAATCCTGTTAGTCTATTGGCTCTTACAAGGTGTTCGACAAGTAGGAGAATGTTAGGAATTAAGGTGTCTCAACCATGGTAATTCCTTGCATTATCTATGTTTGTATTTATTAATTCCTTTCCTATGTTGTAAATAATTGTAAATTCCATATTGTCATGTTGTGGGATGTGGTACAGTGATGTGTCATCCTACATGGAAGATGACAACTTGTAATTTTGTCCTCACATGAGGAGATAGGCATCCCACTTTGTGGTAGGAGCATTTTGCCATGTGTCGGCATCTTGGATGTTGTGTAAGGGAATATTGACCGAAATGGTTATGACGGATTCCTATGACAGAATCTATGACATGTAAGAGTCAAAAATAGAAGCTTGTAAGACAGGTGAAGACATGTGTCATGAAGCATCTTTGAATAAGGCATATTTGGGAACCCTAAGGTGGACTATGACATGTCGTAAGAGAATATGCTATTTATAGCATGTGTATGATAGATTCTCTTACAGCTGTAAGTTGTAACCACTATGACAGATTCTATGATGGTCATAAGTATCATAAGAGCATCTGTCATAGCCCATTTTGGAAATAGGTGACCTCTTTGGGATGAGAGTTGTGGACAAGTGTCAGGCACATTCTATCATGAGATATTGAGGTCTACAACTTGTTTCCTTGACATATTGTATGTGTTGAAGCTGACCCTTGAAGAATTACATATTTCATCTAAAGGTGTTTATGATGCCAACCTAATCAATGTTTTGAAGTGTTATGGAGGGTATTTATAGGAGATCTAAGCCATTTTTGAAAGTGAGGAGTGTGACAGATTGGTGTCTAAAGTATGAAGTGTGTGAAGTCAGTTTGATGACATAAGTTGAGCAAGAAAAGAGGACTGCAATATCAGCATAAGTTAGATGTTTTCCATACAGTAGTTCATGCAATTGTTAGCTCTATAATTCTTACATCAGACAGTGAGTCTACAAGGAGTTGTAGATTCAGGTTGGAAGTGACCCTAAAAACTATATTCAGGGAGTAGTAGCTTCCTTGGTTTGTAGCCCTAAAACAAAGTTGTAAATCTTTATAACAGTGAGCATTATATATTGTGAGCTAACACTTACCGTGGTTTTTCCCATTTTGGGTCTTTCGCATAAAAATCTTGATGTCATTGTGTTATTTGATATGATGCATGATTTACTTTCAGTTCTTCAAGTATTTTGATATTAATCTCAATTGAAGTAGTTAAATTTTGTATAGACTAATTCACCACCCCTCTCAGTCTCCGGATGTGTTCAACAAGTAGACAATGATAGTCAATAAAAAGGAGCTGAAGTAGTGGGACATGAAGATGAAGATGTTGGTGAAGAAATGAATATCGGTGAGAGGAGACTAATTAGGACCATCTATAAGATTGAGAGATGAAAAAGGTGGAGTGGCCATGCTTCTCAAGGAGTCTAGATCAATCTTTCCCCTTAAAATTTTGCTGTCTTCTTGATTGTTCTAGGGAGTAGTCTTGTCCTCTCGTGGCCACTTTGGGGCCTTCTTTTATGCACTTCCTTTTTTTGGTATCAATTCCATTAATATGGGTTCCTTGCACCTTTTCTAGAAAGAAAAGGAGTCTAGATCAAGAAGAGATAAATGATTGGTTGATAAATAGAGGACTCTATAAGAGTGAAGGTGGAACAATCCAAGCTAAAAGATCACGTTGCACTATGGTGGAAAGAAGTGTAGGTTGAAAGAAGAACTAGGAGAGACAAGATCACCAGATGGGATAGGATGGTGAAAAGAATGAAGGCAAAGTGCTTACTAATTGATCATCAAATTGTTTTGAAGAAATTGTAAAACTTCTAAGAAAGAGAGGTAAGTGTCAAAAGTCACACTGAAGAGTTTTACAAGATTTCCATTAGATTAGGTAACATTAGTTGGATCATGAGAAGTTTTTCAAGTATATTTATGGCCTAAAGTTGAATATCTAAGATGAGGTGAGTCTAGTTAGGTTATGAATCTAGTTTAAAAGGCCTACCAATATGAATTAAAGGTTGTGGAGAAATTTTCAAGGAGGTAACAAAGTTCAACTCGAGGATAAGGTAGATTTGTTAGGAAAAGAGAACAAGTAAAGAGTGGAAAGGGACAAGTGCAAGTAGTTGAAGTAAAGTACATGGATACTAGAGACATCAACACTTTTTGTGGTCTAGAAAATAGCTATGAAGTAATAGGATGAATGTGTCCTTTAACAGAAGGGTGTGGATTTCATAGAGGAAGAAGTAGAGGATTCATGGGAACATGTTATAGATGTGGAAAAATGGATCATAGAGAATTTGAATGCTCACAAACATAGTAGGACAATAGTAGAAGAAGTAACATCCAAAATCATGTTGCTAGAGTAGACAAAGGGAGTGTTGATTCACCCAAACACATAGAACTAAAGCATAGAGAAACCCTCATGATAAAGATGACTTTGTTAAATCTATCAAGATAGGAGAATGATCCCATTCAACTAAGGATTATATTTAGGATCATAATCATGGGATGAAGTGTTGCCAGGTTAGAATTGATAGAAAAAGCATTGATAATTTAGTTTGGGTTCAAATAGTAAAAAAGTTAGGGTTAAAAAGAGTGGCCCATCCTAACCCATATAAAGTGTATTGGCTACTAAAGGACTATCAAGGTAAAGGACTATCAAGGCTTGGTTGATGAGTAATGTGTGTACTAGTAAATTTTAGTATAGGCGCTTACAAAGATGAAGTATGGTGTGATATAATGCCCATTGATGTGTGCCATGTAACCATAGGGAGACCATGACAATTTAATAAAAAATCTATCCATAATAGTAAGGCAAAAATAATACATTAGAGATGACTAGTAGAAAGCATATCCTCACTCCATTGACTACCTAGGATGGAGAAGTGGAGAGTATCTTAGGGGTACTCCTAATGACTAGTGAACAATTTTTTAGAGAATCCAAACATGAAATGTGTGTGTTTATGATCTTCCCAAGGTGCTGCAAGTAGGAACAATAAGTGACATTAGTGATAAGTTTCCAAAAATGAAGGATTCATTGGAAAAAATGATGTTAGGCTACCACTGATAAGGAGCATTATTAAACAAACAATTTTAATCCTAGTAGACAAGTTCCACGATGAAAAGGATCAAGGTTTGTTAATTTCTAATTTTTAATAAGAAAAAAAGCTTATTTCAAGGGAAGAAAATCTAGAAGAGTGTGATGGTGCAATAGGAGCATGCTTTTCTAAAGACATGAAGGTAGAGGTGAAGAAAATGTGAATTCATGTAGTAGAAGAAAAGGATGTAGTAGAAATAATATTTTTGTCAGGTTTGGAGGACATAATGATGTTGGTAGATGTGGAGAAATAAAGTGTAGAAGAAGAATAGATGAAGAAATTCTTTGAATCCATCATGGAAATAGATTTGATCTTGGAGGAAGATGTTACATTTGAGAAAGAGGAACTATTATGTAGAATGTTGACTTAATATGCCAACGATAAGGAGATTGATAGGGATTTAGTTGGTGGTGAAGTGTTTATGAAGTTAGAATAGAAAGGGGAATAATTTAATCCTTTGATTGTGCATAGAATGCTTCTTCATGTTTTGGGAAGTAAAATTTTATCTACATCTCACAAGTAACCAAAGAACATTAGTTTTGGAAAGAGAATTAATACATTTTGGTTTAGCTAGATGGTAAATATTATGCTAGAGACAAAGTATATTCACTCAAAAATAAAATAGTACCATGTTGTGTATGATGATAGGTAGAAGGAGTGACTTATGCTTAAAGTAGAAAGGATTAAGATCTAGGATGATTAGTTAAGGTTTAATTTATAGTAGTTTAACTTTTTGAGAAAGGGCTCATATTTTTAACCTAGGAGACCTAATGCAGGGGCATCTAGGGGTGTCGTATCTAAATTTGTAACCATTGGCTTATATGGGGTGTCATAGCCCATTTTTGTTACATGGCATAATACTGATGGTTACAGATTTGTATATATAGAACTATATGAGATGCATGATAGTATTGTTATCCTAATATGTATAGACATATAAGATGTATATTGATCAATGGCATATGATGTTCTAACTATCAGGATGATTATGTTTTTAATTTTATTAGTAGAGTAGATAATTATACCATGTTATAGTAGCATATCTAAAATTTTGATCTCAAACTTGTCATGAGATAATCACAACTTGGTGTTTGAGTGTGATAGGATCCATCATTCACCTCTACCTGATTAGAGAGTGGGTAAAAGCACAAAGTTGTGTCACACTTTTATAAAGGAAATGACCAACGTTGATCCAACTTTTAAACTTGAATCACTAAAAGTGACATATGTTTTGAATTTTGAAATGATGTAAATTAATATAATATTTATTTTTTAGTATATTTTATGTTTGTATTTTTTGAAAAAAATTAAAAAATTATTTGAATATAGTTTTTAATAAATTGACACTCTAATTTAGTTGCTGATAAAATACTGAAAAATGAAGTTACATGAGACATCAACCTTTATATAATAAATTTTTGTTTCTTCAATTTTTTTGTGTGTATTGATAACTTGAAACTTGAGTGCATGGATATAATTTTTTTCCAATTTTGATAAATATATATTTTTAAATAAATAGCAAAATGTTTGTGTATTAAAACATAGTTGTTTCCATTCAACATCAACTTTCATATTAGCTATTTATCTAAAATAGAAAAAAAATTATACCATCTTGATATATATTCTTTTATCTAGTGCATCATTATTTTTTCAATTTTTTTAATAAGTTTTACTATTTTTTCTTGACATGGTAATCGACCTAATGTTTTGTTCTGATAACCTACTTTTAGTAAAAATGGAAAAGAAAATATAAATAATAATTAAACTATTAAAATATATATATTTTTGAAAACTAAACTTATAGATCTACAAAAGGGTATTTTTATAGGTTTTAAAAAATGTTATTTACATGAGTAGAAGTTGTTGAAATATCATACCCGATTGGAGAGTATCAGATAAGAGAGGAACTGAGTTCCTCTCAAGGCCACCTGCATGAATTCTGCACACACATACACACACACTAAATTATTTTCATGATTGCATATGGGGTGGGATAGTAGTTAACTTGTAAGTTTAGAATTGTTTCTTTTTTCAATTTCTTCTTGATAATAACTTCATATAGACTTATTTCAAGATGTAAAACACATATATATTATATACATACATACATATATATGTGTGTGTGTGTGTGTGTGTGTGTGTAAGTAGTATAATTATGAATATATGGTGTATATGCATACACATGATATATAGATATACATGTGTATATGTGTATACACACATATAATGCTAATACATATGGTGTATACACACACATGATATACAGATATATACATGTATATGTGTATACATGCATATTATACAATTGATCAAATACTTATTACACACACACACACACATATGAAATAATAAATAGTGTTTAATTGATGTAAATACCAAATAGTGATTAATTAAGGTAAATAATTAATAGTGTTTAAGTGAAATAAATATAGGATAGAGTAAAGTAATTACTCATCCTTAAGTAAAAAGGGAACAAACTAATTAATTAAATTTGAAGGAAGTAGCTAATTTATTAATGATTAATGCCAGCCAAGGCGAGAATTGTTTAGTATGGCAAATTAAATTAAATATCAGCAAAGTTTGTAATTTAAAAGGGTTTATTAAGTAGAAATGAATTTTAAGCACTTTATTAAAAATCATAGTTCTGAGAGAGATAATTCTTCGATGCCAACATCTATAGAGAAACAAAATGGCATTTGGTAACCGCGTTCTATGAGTTGTAAACAAAGAACATTAGGGAAATTTTTAAGGCATTAGTTGGCATTATTTTATCATGACTTGAAATATCTAGAACATGGGAAAAGGTGAGAAAATTCTTTTAAAAAAAGGGATTTGGGAATGAGAAGGGGAATGCTGGCAGAGAAAATAAAAAAGAAGAGGAAAAGAAGAAAAGGGAAGGGAAAAAAATAGAACAATGACAAGGCTTTGAGTTCTATGGACATATTAAGGTATAGTTTATCAGATTTCTTGTCTGGAGATTAATTCTTTATCAAGTATGCAAAGAGGAAGATAAATCTTCTTTTTGTGCATTATATTCTGTTGTACATAATGAGGGTTTTCTTGTTCCTAATTTGATTTGAACCATAAGTGATAACAAATTATTCAATTGATATTGTTTATAAATTTCATCCATTTAGAGCAGTAATGAAATCTAGTTTTTGATAGTAAACAATTGAAAGAAACCTATGAAACAACAAAAACAAACAAACAAGAGACAAAAATAAGTTCTTATCAAAAGCCTACCTGTATAGCTAACATATAGTTTAAGTTAATCTTTAAACAAATCTTGAATAAAAAATTCTCACCCAGATTGAGTAGCTAAGACCATGTATGAAATCTTACAGTAGATATCATGTTGAAATTGAAAGAAAACACATTTTTTAATTATCTGAGCCAAAGGATAATAAAATAAAAAAATCTAAGAAAACTATAGAAGCACTCCATTGGAGGCGACCTCTCCAATGGAGACATCTCCATCAGTGAGGTGCTCTCTGATGGAGATGCCTTCATCAGCAAGGTGCTCTCTGATGGAGATGCCTCCATCAGCGAGGCACTCTCTGATGGAGATGCCTCCATTAGAGGCACCTCAAAAATATGCTAGATATTATACAACATAAACTTTTCTCTTCTTAATATTTTATCTATTATTAAATATTTGTTTTCTTTTAAATCCATTGCAACCTCTGAATTTTGCAGTTCTAAAGGAAATTACTATTTTTGAAAAACAGAAATCTAGTGATATATAATTATTATTATATGTAAAACACATGTTACATCTTGATAGACATTAAGGTTAGAATATGTTTTCTTTGGAAAGGAAGTAATAAAAAGCTAAGTCTTAAATATTGTTACATGAGAAAAAAATAAAATAATTCTTTTAATTTAAATGCAATAAAGAAGGGGTAAGCAAGAAATGAATATATCTCTTTTTTATTTAAACCAACATATAAAGGGTTAATGTTTATTATATAAGAATGAAACTAGTAATGAGGTTAGAAACTGATGGAAATGAAACTTGAAACCAAAACTAATTTAATGGAAATCAAAATGCTAGACATGTATAACCCAGCATACATGATTTGAACATAATGGTAGATTTCAAGAGGAATCATGTTTTCTGCAGGATTGAAATTATAGGTGTCATTTTAAATTTATAGTTATTTTCTATATGTTTGCATGGGCAATAGGTAGAATTGCATAGTTAAACTCATTGTCATGTACAGTGACCTTGAGGAACTAGTTTCCTCGGGACGGGTTGGGCTGCCTACGTGGGGTAGCACGAGGAAGCTTGGCATCGTGGTAGGGTGCATGTCACTTCTATGATGCTCTCTCATCTTTAGGTGTACAAAGGAGAAGCTAGGGTGAGAAATTACCAAGATGCCACAACACCTATGAAACCTATTCAGAACTAAAGATAAGTAACTTATCTTACTGATATGTCTTGTTATGTAGATTTGCAAGAAGTTAAAATTAACTTGTTCATGATGATTTTTTATGTATTTTATGGATAATGAATCAAGATGATATAAACATTGTTATTTATGTTATCAAGTTGATTAGATATCATGTTATAGAAAAATTATAATATCATGTGATTAAATGATGAAGTTATGAGATTTAGTGTAGAGATAATCTTTTCTCTTAATGTTTTTTCACTATATGACTAATTATCTTGGAATAATTTTTCTTATGATGCTCTTTTCAATTTATATTTTATAAATTCTATCATGTATAGATGAGGTTATATGCTTTTATGATTATTGAAGTATAATGTTCATATATGTTATCATTTGGAAATGATATAAGCATATTAAGTTGCAAGATATACATGATGAATTCATGTGGTAATTACATATGACGTGTATCAAATTATGGGTTTTTCTGTGTTGGATCAGATAGTGTTGTTAAATGTGGTATTAGAGATCTAGGTTAAGCTCTAGAGTCTAACAAGTCTACTTGCTTCTAACATGACTCATAAATTTTACAAGAATCTCTAATAATAGAACCTTCCTATAGTGCAAAACAAAATGAAACCAGAAATGAAAGGAATCAAGAGGATAGACTTGATCAAATTTTGGCCCTATTGACAAACACTAGGGCTAGAATGAATTCCCTAGAACATGAGGTTAGGGCCACTAGGTCCATGCCAAACCAAGAAGATCAACATGAAACTTCAGCAAACAGAGAAATTAATCCAAATGGATTCATCATGAAAGTGAATCCACACTAGGAAGCAAAAGGGATGAAATTGAAAATGAGTTGGCCAAAGATTTATAGAAAATTTCACCCACAAACTTTTATGGAAAAGCTGTAGGGGATGGTGTTGAATCCTTGATAGTGGAAATGGAAAGATATTATGAACTGCATAACCCCTCAAAGGAAACCAAGGCAGTCTGGGCATCTTTTCAATTAAAAGGGGAAGCAGCCACCTGTTGTGATAATGCAAAGATAGAAAAACATCTTTCATCTGAAAACATTACATGGGATATCTTCTTATCTCTATTCCAAAAGTGATGTCTTCCACAACATTAGTTTGATAGGAAAATGAATGAGTTCCAAAGCTTAAGACAATGAGAACTTTCGGTAACACAATATTGGGAGAAGCTTGTTCAACTTCTCAAATATGTTCCCCTCTATGAGAAGGATGAGTACTTCTATGTAAGGAAGTTTATTTTGGGATTAAAACCCCAAATAGGTTTAGAAGTAGATCTTCATGGCCCTCAGACCATGGATGAAGCCTTTGAAAAGACCGTCAAACAAGAATAAAAGCTTTGTAGCATTGCAAAATATAGAAAGGAAAATAAAGAGAAAGGAAAAAACTATCAAAATCAGGTTCTTGCAAATTCTTCCAAACAAACGAACCAGAAAGGTAATCAATTTAGGGACAAGAAGAACAAGAATAAATTTGTAAAAGGGGGTGAGCAAAATAAATCCTATGCAAAACCTGGGACTTTCAATGAAGGGGCAAATGATAATAATGACAAGGGGAAGTATCAAAAACCCAAAGAAGGACTAAAAGGCGGGTTATTCAGCTATGGGGGTGAACATTTTACTAACAAATGCCCTCAAAGAATAGTTGAAAGAGTAGAAGTAAATTGGCAACAACCTGTCCAACACCATATTCATGCAGCAGTACATAATAGATAAGATGATTTCCAAGCCACTCCTATAGAGATAACAGGTACAATCTATGGCTTTTCGGTCAATGTGCTTATAGACATTGGTGACACAAAATGTTTTATTGATCCTAGAGTAGTGGAAAGATTACTTAGGAAGGCTTGTTATATGGCCAACATTTGGATAGTAATGTATGGTAACTGCAATGAAATAAATTGCACAATGGAAGAACATGATATGAATATTCTACAAATACTTGATAATAATTGAGAATAACAGGCCACTTCGAGCGGCCAACCTCCAAATATCTCCAATGAGAACACACTTCACAATATGATGATGAAATAAGACTCACATCTTCCTATATATAGCTAATTATGCTTAGGATGAATAGACATGCCACTTATATAAGACCTAGTCTGGCCTATCTAACTAAATAATAATATAATAATGATAACATGACTTAATTAGGAGTTAAGATAGCCACAAGCTGACTATTCATAACCCAATATACACCAATATTAAGGGCATAGCATGCCCCCCCCTCTTCAAAGAATCAAGTGTGGATTCTTTTGAATGAACTCCTCATCCTCCCATGCGGCCTCTTCAACTGGTAAATTCTTCCATTGGATGAGATGCTCAGTGAGGCTTCTATTCCTTAGCTTCTTCGTGCGTGTTTGAAGAATGCACTCTAGTTCCAAAATGATTCTTGCTTCTTCATCTAGCTCTGGTAGTACTGTTTGAGTAGGAATATTATACCCAAATACCTTCTTCAAACAAGAAACATGAAAAACTAGATGTATCTCTGTTGTTGGTGGCAACTCTAGCTTGTAGACAACACTACCAATCTTTTGGATGATTTGGTATGGCCCATAATATTTTGGAGACAACTTATTATTCTTTGTTTGTTGCTTTAGTGAGATTTGCTTATAAGGCTGCAATCTCAAAAAGACCCAATCCCCAATTTTAAAATTTCTTTCACTACGATGTTGGTCTGCCTGTTGTTTCATTCAATTTTATGCCATGGCTAAATTCTATTGAGTCCTAAAAGTACCTGTTGTTGATGAAGCAAGTGGTCTACTACTTGAACTCTTGGTGACACCTTTAATGATGATGTAATGGAAGGAGGATGATATCCATAAAGTGCCAAAAATGGAGACATTTTTTATGAGTTATGAAAATAAGTGTTATACCATCATTCTACAAGTGGTAGCTAATCTACGCATTGAGACTATTTCTCTAAAGTGAAACAACATAGATATCCTTCCAAATACTTATTAACAACCTCAATTTACCCATCTGATTGAGGGTGGTATGAAGAACTATGAGCCAATTAAGTACCCAAACATGAGAATAAATATTTCCAAAAGTGACTACTAAAGATAGGATCATGATCACTGACAATAACCTTAGGTGTACCATGTAGGTTTTGGATATTCTCCAAAAAAAACTTTTGGTACTGCACTTGTTGTAAAAGGATGTGATAATGTAATAAAATGTGCATATTTAGTGAGGTGATCAACTACTACCATGATGACATTATGAGCTTTACATTTGGAAAGCCCTGTGATAAAGTCAATGGATACCTCTTCCCAACGCTAGCTAGGAATAGATAAGGGCTACAAGAGACCTAGTGTCTTAATTGTCTCCCCCTTTTTTCTTTGACAAACCAAACATTCAGCCATAATGTTTTGAACATCACATTTTAGCCTTCCCAAAAAAAATCTTTATTGACCCGATGATATGTCTTCAAAAATCCTAAATGACCACCAACTGGGGACTCATGTATCTCTATGAGAATCTTTTTGTTTAAGAGTGGAATTCTTATAGAGATACAAGCACTCTTTATACCAAAGAGTATCCCCCTTCAAACAAAACTTATCTGAACTACTAGGATCACTTTTTCATTGTTGGATGAGATTACTTATCACAACATCATTTTGCCACTCTACTTTGGCTTCTTCCACCCAATTTTATTGTAATATTGAAAGAGCACACAATAAGGATTCATCTTTCTCATCCTTCCTAGAAAGTGCATCTGCCACAATATTTTCCTTCCCTTTCTTATATACAATCTCAAAGTCATATCCCAACATCTTAATGACCCATTTTTGTTTCTCTTTAGAGGATAATCTTTGTTCCAAAAAATATTTTAGGCTATCATGATCTGTCTTAACCTTGAAGTGTTGACCCATTAGATAAGGCCTCCATTGTTTAACTACATGAAGGATCACTAGCATTTCCTTCTCATAAATAGATTTGAGCTGATTCTTACTCTTTAATTGACGACTCTCAAAATCAATTGGTTGACCTTCTTGCATGAGACTCCTATCCCATTTCTAGAAGCATCACATTCCACAATGAATTCCTTGGTGAAGTCCAGAGTGGCAAGCACTGGAGTTGTACACATAGCCTCCTTCAATTTCTCAAATGTTGCATTAGAGGACTCATTCCAACGAAAATAATCCTTCTTCAATAGAGTGGTGAGGGGTACTACTATATGACCATTATGCTTCACAAATCTTCTATAGTACCCTTTCAATCCCAAGAAAAACCTCAGTTTCTTAATGGTTTTTGGAATAGGCCATTCCATGATAGCCTTAATTTTGTTAGGGTTCACCTTTACTCCTTCATGTGAAACTATATGTCCCAAATACTCCACGTCCTTAAGACCAAAATAAAACTTGGATGGCTTAGCGTAGAGTTGATGATCTTCAAGTAATTGTAATGCTTGATCTACATGCTGCAAATGTTCTTCCCAAGTCTTTCTATAAATCAATATAGCATCAAAGAACACTAACACAAACTTTCTTGAGAACTTCTTAAAAATGGAATTCATCAAACTTTAGAATGTAGATGGTGCATTGGTAAGACCCAATGGCATCACCAAAAAT
This sequence comes from Cunninghamia lanceolata, assembly GCA_027924645.1. Classification (NCBI taxonomy): domain Eukaryota; kingdom Viridiplantae; phylum Streptophyta; class Pinopsida; order Cupressales; family Cupressaceae; genus Cunninghamia; species Cunninghamia lanceolata. The sequence continues at coordinate 27,683,447 of BSBN01000809.1, read as the reverse complement.
TCATAATGACCCTCATGAGTTTGAAATGTTGTCTTGAAAATATCTTCCTCCTTAATCTGAATTTGGTGATAACCAGATCTAAGATCTAACTTGGTAAAATACATAGCTCCATTCAATTCATCTAGCAAATCATCAATGACTGGAATAGGAAACTTATCTTTAAAGGTGTACATGTTGAGCACTCTATAATCCAAACACATGCACCAGGTTTCATCCTTCTTACGCACCATCACCACAAGTGAGGAGTAAGCACTTTAGCTATGCCTGATAATTCTTGCCTCTAGCATCTCCTCAACATTTTTTTCTATCTTACATTTTTGTGTGTGGGTATCTATAAGGCCTAATGTTCAGCGGTTGGCTCCCTAGAACTAGTTGTATGGCATCATCATGATCTCTCTTAGGAGGAATTCCTTTAGGGATATCTCCAAGAACCACTGAGTGACGATCAATTATTCCTTGTAAATCTAGATGAGTAGGAGCATTAGATTGAGAGACTTCTAATAAACATAGTTGGGCCACAAATCCATCCGCTCCTTTCTTAAGCAACTTTTACATTTGATGAGAGACTACCATCTATGGGGATTTTGCCTTCAACCCCCTTAGCTCTACTACCTTTCCTTCTGATTGAAATCTCAATAGTTCTTGGAAGTTCATCTCAATTGTTCCCAATGTAGTAAGCCATTATACTCCCAAAACAATATCTGATGCACCCATGGATATCACATACATTGGGGTATCAAGTTGATAATCTCCCATGGATAATTTAATGCTATGACACTTCCCCAAATAACTAATTGTACCACCATCTGTAATCAAAACCTGAAACTCTGGGGCTAGATATATAAAATAATTTAGACGAGTTGCCAACTTTTTGTTGATGAAATTATGAGTACTACTTGAGTCAATCAACACTGTTACTTTCTACTACTTTAAGAAACCCACTACCTTGAGAGTTTGTGGCGCACTGAACCCTGAGATTGCATGACAAGAAATGATTGGTTGAGAATCATGTGATTCCTCAATTGACTCCCTACCCTCTTCTAATATGGGTTCCTCCTCTTCTTCCTCACTTGGACCTTCAATATAGAACATTTTCTTTTCACTACATTTATGTCCTTGACTATATTTGCTATCACAATTAAAACACAACCCTTTTTCTGTTTTCTCCTCAATTTGTTGTGGAATCAACCTAGTAGATTGAGGAAGAGAAGGTGTTGAATATCCTTTCTCTCTTGTCACATTAGCCCCTTGCTTCTTAGGAATCAAATACTTCTCCTCTACCCTATGTGCCAAGATAAAAGACTCATTTACCAAGCTAGAACTAAACATGCTTACCTCATGTTGAATGTGATCCTTGAGACCACCCAAGAATAAATCATTCAAGTTCTCCTCTGTAATTGTATCCACTCTTAAGGATAGATTTTGGAATTTCTAGCTATAATCCTTAACTGATCATGTTTGTTGAAGTTTAGCAAGCTAGCTAAAGAAGTTATCTGTCATACTATTGCTATATTGTCCCTAGAGTTCCTCTGTAAAAATTGACCATGAGACAGTGAGACCTTTTTTCCTCTAATGAGTACAAAGCCAACGATACCAAATGAATTGATCTGGTTCTAGATATAGGGAATCCATTGTGACCTTTTGTCCATATGGGATTTGATGTACTTAAGAAAAATTCTCCATTTGGTTTATCCATGTTAGAGGATCCCTGCCATCAAACTTGTCCATATCCACCTTTGGAAACAAATTCCTAGATCCCATAAGAGTATTAAAATTTGTGTTAGGATTAGCCGACTTGGAGGTTTCAGTTTGGTTACTTGAGAACTCCTTTCTTGGTTTATTCATATAGGTGCTTAAGATGTTTTGTATATCCAATATATCTCCTCTTAGGTCACACATATCCACCTTAATTGAGGAAATGTCTTCCTTGACCTTAATGATTTCCTCATTATGATTAGTATTCTCTATTGTTACCCCATCCTTATCAGGTGTCTTCCCTAGTGTGACAACATTCTTTTTGCCCCTTGTTGCAGGCCTCGTCATGATCGGAACCAATAATTATGAAATAAATCACACAAATGAAGCCTAAATTATCTAAAAATTTTACTATAACTTACTAGGGTCAAAATACTTCTCACCCAGAAAAATCTCCAAGAAATAAGGAGATTTACAACCTTGAGAGCAAATTTTGTGGAAACACTAATTTTGCAATAACTCACTTAGTTTTGCTCCAATTTATCTAAATTTTTGGACTGTAGTCTCCTCTAGTATGTCTTCAAAAACCCAATAAAAATTAGGATCTAATTCAGCTAGATATGAGAGATATGTAGATCCCAAATAAATTGTGTAGAAATCATAATTCTGCAATAATTTACTCAATTCTGCTCCAACTCCTCTAAAATCTAGACTGTAGCTTCTTTAATATGGTCCTAAAAAACCCTTTAAAATCTTTAAAAAATTTGCTAAAATTTGAAAGTTATGCTCTTCCCAAAATCACCTCCAATATTGAGAAAAAACCTTGCCTCTACGGTGCCAAGGTCATGCTCTGATACCACTTGTAATGAAATAACTTGCACAATGGAAGAAGATGATATGAATATTCTACAAATACTTGATAATAATTGAGAATAATAGGCCACTTTGAGGGGGCAACCTCCAAATATCTCCAATGAGAACACACTTCACAATATGATAATGAAATAAGACTCACATCCTCCTATATATACCTAATTATGCTTAGGATTAATAGACACACCCCTATATAAGACCTATTCTAACCTATCTAACTAAATAATAATATAATAATGATAACATGACTTAAATAGGAGTTACGATGGCCACACGATGACTATTCATAACCCAATATACACCAATATTAAGGGTGTAAAAGTAACCGAGATGAGAGAAAGGTAGACGGGTCATCCCACAATAATGGGTTACACTTTTTGGCTAAACTTGACATTGAAATCAACATTTTGAAATAAATCTTCACTTTCTAACACCTATAGCCACTAAACCATTAGGAATTTGAATATGATGCGAACTAGTGATTTGTGAGATTTTGTTTGTAGATTCTAAATATATATATTTTTAAAAAATTGGAATTAAATTGGAAATTTTTTTGCGTCTCCTTTGATAACTAGTTTTTAATAGTAAACAACATTTTTTAAAGTGATGTGTATTCTGTAGAGCATAAATTTTTTTCTACAGAAGATAAAATTATGATTCTTTTGAATTTAGATTGGTAACACCAATATATAGGGCATGCATTTGGTTTCATTTAATTAAATTTTCAAGTTAAACCAATTATAATTTAAACATAGGCATATTCTATAAAACATAACTTTTTTTGTATCTATCAAAATTCAATTTTCCATGTGTGTATAATAGAGAACTTGATGTTCGGTGAAAAACCTACATTCACAAGAAATGAAAAATAAATATAATAATCAAATTAAATATATTTAAAATTATACTTTTTGGGAAGCTTATAATAAGGACTACATACTTACAAAACATAAATTTTAAATGAATTCATTTGATCCCCCAAAAAGTAAATCAAAAGTGGTTTTTTATCAACATTTTGATAGGTGTAGAGGAGACTCCATTATAGGTATGGTTTAAATCTAGTGGGGTTCTATCCAAGGGGATTTGAATATTAGGGGGTTTGATCAAACCCTCTTCAATTAAAACCCTTTAAATGGAACCTTTCAAGGCTTAAATCAATAAATTTTCTAAAAATATAAGATTTCAACAAAAATTAGGATTTCCCAGAAAGTGTAAGCCAATATTTTGGCGACACCCAAACCAATGTCTAGCTTCCAACAAGTTAACTATATAAGATTTTGTAACTCAAGTTAACCTCTATGTGGCTCCGTTGGGATCATATGATGTGATCCTGGGTATAAATTGGTTAACACAATATAAAGTTGTTGTAAATTGTTTTGAGAAAAACTGTAATCTATAGAGATGACTATGGGAACCTAGCCAAAGTGTGTGGCATACAAAGGGGCATAAGCCTTAGATAGATTTTGGCCATCCAAGTAAAAAGGGCTCAGAGGAAAGGATTCACTTTATATGCTATTCATATAGTAGATTTGGGAGAAGAGAAAGAACCTTCTCTTGATGAGTTTCTAGTACTCCAGGAATTCTGAGATATATTTCTTGAAGAACTACCTAGTCTTCCACCAAAGAGAGAATTTGAATTTTCTATTGACCTCCTACCTTGAACTGAACCTCAATCAAAGGCTCCTTACAAAATGACTACTTCAGAATTATATGAGATGAAGTTTCAGTTATAGGAATTGCTTAATAAAGGCTTGATTCGACCAAGTGTGTCACCATGGGGAGCACCTGTGCTTTTTGTTAAGAAGGATGGTACTCTCTGAATGTACATCGATTACAGAATGATCAATAACATGACTATTAAGAACATGTATCCATTGCGAATAATTAGTGATCTTTTTGATCAAATGAGAGGTGCAATTGTATTCTTGAAAATAGACCTAAGATTAGGATATCATCGGTTAAGGATCCAGGGGGAAGATATACATAAAAGAATTTTTAGGACTCGTTATGGACACTATGAATTCACAGTTCTTCCTTTTTGCCTTACCAATGCACCTACAACCTTTATGAACTTAATGAATAGTGTGTTTAGAGACTACCTGGATGATTTTGTCATAGTTTTTATCGATGTCATTCTTATCTACTCCAAGAGTGAGGAGGAACATTAACAACATTTGAGATTAGTACTTTAGCATTTGAGGAAACATCATTTATTTTGGAAATTATCTAAATGCTCCTTTTATCAGAAGAAAGTACACTACTTGGGCCACATCATTTCAGAAAAAGGTATATCTATTGACCCAGCTAAGATCAAGGCTATTATAGAATGTCCCACTCCCTCAAATGTCCAAGAAGTCCATAGCTTTATGGGTCTAGCTAGATATTATAGAAGATTTGTTGAGGGGTTCTAAAAAATAGTGAACCCTATCACTACTCTTCAGAAAAAGGGAAAGAAATTTGAATGGATAGAAAAATGTGAACAAGCTTTCCAATTTTTGAAACACAAACTCACAACTACTCCTATTCTCACAATGCCTGATCCAAATGGGAAATTTTTAGTTATAACAAATGCATCAAGAGATGGTTTGGGAAGGTTCCTTATGCAAAATGGCCAAGTTGTAGCCTATGAGTCTCAAAATTTGAAGACCTATGAGGTTAATTATGCTCCCCATGATCTAGAATTGGCTGCAATAGTGCATGCTCTACAATTGTGGAGGCACTATTTAATCAGTAAACCATTTGAGTTAAAAACTGATCATTTAGGACTCAAGTACATATTCACCCAACCCAACCTAAATGCATGTCAAAGAAGATGGCTCAAATTTCTCAATGAATATGACTTTGATATTGACTATATAAAGGGAAAGGAGAATAGGGTAGATGATGCTCTAAGCAAGAGAAGACATATTATAGAAATTATAGTATTCTGCTCTACTTTCAGAGAGCAAGTAATAGAACAATTTTAAAAGGATGAGTTTCATGCAAAGGTTCAAACAACTCTAGAAAAAGATTCTTCTAACCGACAGCTTGAGGGATACAAGCTTGAAAAGGGTGGGCTACTCAAATTTAACAATAGAATGTATATACCAAATCATGGTGAGCTAAGATTGAAATTTCTTGAGGAAGCTTATAATGCCCCTTATTCAGAACATCCTAGGGTAACAAAACTTGTAGCTGATCTAAAACCCATATATTCCTAGCCTAGTATGAAAAAAGACGTAAAAAAATATGTGTCCAAATGTTTGGAATGCCAGCAAGTTAAGGTTGAGCATGTTCATCCAACAGGATATTTATATCCACATGATATACCAGAGAAAAATTTACATGTAATCAGTATGGATTTCATATAAGGGTTACTTATGTCTAAATCCAAAAATGTGTCATCCTATAGTAATTGATAAGTTAACAAAGGTAGCCCACTTCATACCTGGAAAATTGTTAGATGAATCATTGACTTTAGCCAAAAGATTTGTGCAAGAAATTTTTAGAGTTCATGGAGTACTAGAAACTATTATTTCTAACAAAGATGTAAGAATGACATCAAGGTTTTGGAAAACCTTACATGTCACTTTAGGCACTCGACTAAATTTCAATTCAACATACCATCCACAAATATATGGTCAAATTGAACAAGTTAATCAAATTGTTGAGGATTTACTCCGAATGTACTATATGGATCAACAAAGTAAATGGGAAGAATATCTTCCATTGGTTAAGTTCACCTATAACAATTCACACCAATCTTCTTTATATATGGCTCCTTTTGAAGCCCTTTACAGCAAGAAATGTTGAACCCCTATCAGTTGGGATAAAATAGAGGACCAGGTAGTAATTGGTCTTGAAATGCTCAAAGAAATGGAGTAGCAAATGAAATTGATCAGGGAATGATTAAAGAAAGCTTTTGATAGACAAAAGAGCTATGCTGATAAAAATAGGAGTTTTCGTCAGTTTGTAGTTAAAGGTAAAGTGTTTCTCAGGGTTAAACCACACAAAAGTTCCATATCCTTTGAAAAATTAGCTAAGTTGGCAACTAGAGATGTGGGACCCTTTGATGTTCTAGATGTGATAAACCTTGTGGCTTAGAGATTGGCCCTACTGCTATCTCTCTATCAATTACATGATGTCTTTCATGTTTCTTTATTAAAACCTTATCACCCTGACACCACTCACATTTTGGATTGGCGGGCTTTGCATGTTCAGGATCTAGGGATAGTGTAGGTAGAGCCCCTGTGAATCCTAGAGCAGTGCAAGATTAAATTACACAACATAGAGGTAGCCCAATGCAAGGTGCGGTGGGACTAGTTTCTATAGATAGTGCTACTTGGGAAGACGCTAGAGAAATGCAACGACTCTTTCCATATCTTTTCCAGTTTTTTTATATACACCTTAGATATCATATGGACGATGATAACTCCTAGAGGGGAGGGATGTCATAGCCTATTTTTGTCACATGGCATGGTATTGATGGTTACAGATTTGTATATATAGTTATATATGATGCATGACAATATTGTTATCCTAAGATCTGTATAGACATATATGATGTATTTGATTAGTCACATATGATGTTCTAACTATGAGGATGATTATGTTTTTTATTTTATCAACAGAGTAGATAATTATACAATGTTATATTAGCATATCTGAAATTTTATCTCAAATTTGTCATGAACTAATCATAACTTGGTGTTTGAGTGTGACATGATCCATCATTCACCTCTACCCAATGGGAGACTATCATAGAAGAGAGGAACCTAATTCCTCTCAAGGTCACTTGCATGCCTTCTCCACACACACACTAAATTATCTTCATGATTACATATGGGGTGGGATAGTAATTAACTTGTAAGTTTAGAATTGTTTCTTGTTTCAGTTTCTTCTTGATAACAACTTCATATAGATTAATTTCAAGATGTAAAACACATATATAATATATATGTGTGTGGGTGTGTGTGTCTTTGTGTAAGTAGTATAATCATGAATATATGATGTATATGCATACACACGATATACAAATATACACGTGTATATGTGTATACATACATATAATGTTAATACAATTGAGTAAATACTTATTACACACACACATATAAGATGTTTAGTATAAAAAGGGGGGAAATGAATATGGTTGATTTAGTGTAAATCTTCCCTTCTCACCAAAGATTCAAGGACATATCAACTGAGTTGAATCTCTACTAAGAAAGAGCATTCACCTATCAAGTTGGGTTGTCACTTGGAATGATGTGGAAGCTTAGATGTTATCAAACACTATCTCAATTTAAAGCTTAAGTGCCCTTAAAACCCTTAATAAGAAAAATAGTAAGCAAATTGATGAATTACGACAAATCCTTTCAAACTAAGGTGAATGATAAAGGTTACTAATTCATTGTTTTTCAAAGATCAGAATACAAAACAGTTGGGGACACTGAGACTAATGCCCCTATCCAAGGTACTATTTTCTACACGGAATCTAGATCTCCTTCCGACACTAATATTCATTGTATTTTTTGTTTTGGTCCTAGAAAAGGTGGAGGACATTGGCACTAGCGCCTGTGTCCTGAAATGTTGAACTCTATCCTCTTTCTTTTGGATCCTAAATCCTTGTTGTCTACAACCTTCTTCTACAACTCCACTCTATGAAACTTGGTACCTGTAACCTGCAATCACAAAGGAGTGTGGGAGGGGGTTGTGGTATTTAGAGACTTCCCTCAATCAAGCCTTAGAGAGACATTCAAGTCTTTTGAACACTGTTGTTAGATGAGAGTGTGTATCCTTGCAGGATAGAGGTAAAATCCAAATGATAAATGATTAAAAACACAATAGATGTCACCTTGAAGTGTAGATTTCACATAAATGAAGGCTCTTCAATCACATGAGAAGATGAAGTCAAATATGCAATCACAAACACAATAACAATGCTCTACTCTGCAACAATGAATATCTTAAAATCACAAAAATGCCTAAAGTTTGCAATCATCTTCTAGTTTACAAATGAAAACCTAAACATGCTTATATATGTAACTACAAACATTCCTGCTAAGAATTTCATAATTCAAACTTTAGATGTCGGCATAGGACCTAAATAACGGTCATAAAATTGATATTTAAATTTACAGCAGACTCAAAATAGGGTAGGACTAGGGTGCTAGCACCCAACTCCACCCTCCAATTTTTTTGGGGATCATCAAAATAGCACCCATTAGGTCCTATTTGCCAAAGACTTTGGGGTTTTCTCATCAGGATTCAAAATTAACACACAGGATGCTCTAAATGCATTCTAAGGACTCGCGAGCTAAACCTTAAGAGGGAAAATTCCCCAAGGGGACATTTCTGACATAACATTTAGCCCCCACTTTAATGTATGTATAAATGCAAGGCCAATACATGCATTAAAGTAAGGTCAACTAACACACCAAACATGCCAAGCATAATGAAGACATGCTAAACACATTGAAGACAACAACAGGCACACAAAACATGAAGAAGATAGTTACAGACACGCAAAACATGGAGAAGACAACAGTGAAGACAAGCAAAACATAGTGAATACAGTGAATGTAGTGATTGTTTCTTTTTTATTTCCTCATATATATGAAATGCAAATGAAAATACAAGGAAAGTAAACACGCAACCCAAATGCAAGAGGAGCTCATCACCAACAGTCTTGAAACTAAATAAGGGGCAAAAAACACACCAAACAAATCTCAAAGTGTAGGAGGAGCTCATCACCACCACTCTTGAAACTACACTTGAGAACAAAAATGCCATACAAATCCCAAAGCATAGGAGGAGCTCATCGCCACCTATCTTTAAATTATGCTTGGGAACAAACATGTCATACACACACATGGAAGACACAAAGAAAACACAGCAAACAAGTGATGGAAGAAACCTATTGCTAGGTTCACAGCCATCTCAAGCACATTACAAGCACACACCAGTGATTGGGCTTCACTAAAACAATCGCTAAAGACACGCTTAAGGGTTAGGATAGTCTCAGATCTGCCCTGCCTACTCAGAGGACTTTAGAAAATGACAAGATGTGCAATCTCCTCAAGAAATACACCATTTCTGCCTTCTGCAGAAGGGCTTAAATGATTGCAAGATATAAAAAAGAAAGATGTGCACTCTCTTAGAGACACAACATCCCGCCTTTGCAAAGGACTTCAAACAAGCTTCATTAGTACCAAAATCATTAGATAGATTACCTTATATATGCCCCCACCTTAAGGTGGTTGATTTTGTGTACTAACATCAAGCACATTAAGGTAGAGAGAAAACACACAAGGGAAAACAAGCTGTCACAAATCCCATGCCCCCAAAAGGTGACATGTAATTTGTGATCACCAAATTTCCCCAAAAACACACAATTTACTACAAGAAAAGGTGTTAGCATCCATATAATCATGATAAACAACAATGTATGCAATCATTCACATAGAGACTCGAGGAAAGCAAGATCCAAGATAGACAAAGTGAACAGAGCAGTAGTATTGTTATGTTTTGTAAGTGCAATAAAATAACATCAAGAATATCACATGGAGTGATTCTACTAGCCAAGTGTCAGATAATATATATCAACTCCATCTTCATGTATGGACTAGGTCCTTTTTTTGATTTCTCGCTAAAGGGACACTAGGTCCATATTAGTATTATATGTTTTTCATCATTCACCGGCTACATAGAACCACTAGAAGAAGGTAAACAATAAATCAAGAGAGGAGAAACAAGTGCCTTAGGGATAGTCACATAGGAGGGTACCCCTAAGTTACCAACCGTAACGCTATGTCCATCAAAAAAAACACATAATAATGAAAAATAGAGGAGAGGCAATATGGAAGAATGATGATCTACAAAAAAAAAGAAGGGTCACAACAGAGGCAGTCTCCCAGTATCCTTGACCTTACAAGAGAATTAATGGTCATCCTAGGAGGCCTAAACAACACAAAACACATCATGGGAGAAACACAACATGGAGGTAAAGGGTTAGAAATACTTACTTATAGGGACAACTAAACTAAGGGTTCTCAATGAGAAAATTATCCTCCCCCCAATGTCGAATGCTAGAGGAAAGAGGTGTGTAAAGTATCATAGCCCAACTTTTGTTCTTGTTTTCAGGTTGTTCATTCTTAAGATCTTCTTTTCAAATAAGGCCTAGGAGGAAGCCTAGCATTATTGTTGTATTGAGAAGCCATGTGTATATTTTCAAATGAATGCCAAATCAAATTTTAAATATTTTCAACACTTATGCAAGAAACAAATGCAAAAGTATGTATGAATATGACCTAAAAATGCTTTTTTTTTCAACTTTTTTCAATGCAAATGAATAAAAGAAGAGGTGTTGTAAGGAATTCCAAAAGCTAAGAATAGCCCAATGATGCAACAATATCCTTCACAATATGCCTTTGATGCAAGTCTAGAGTGATGACAAGTCAAAACCTAGTGAAAATACACCTAAAATATGCAAATTTTCACCAATTTTCAATGTAAATGCCTAATAGAGAGGGTGTTGTAAGGAATTTGAGGAGGGGAAACATATTATAACCCTTATTTTAGTCAAATAATGTAGAAAAATCTCTCACAACATGCTTGTAGAGCAAATCTAGAGAGGCGATAATCCCAAATCTAGTGAAAATGCAAGGTTTTCAAACCCTAGACATAAAATTTTGCAAGAAAGCCACTATGATGCAACACTACAATTAGAAATCATTCCTAATGAGTGTTTTAAAAGGGTAGTAAAATCTGAAACAAGATTTTGACTACAAACCCTAGCCAATGCAAAACCAGGTTTTATGAAAAATGTACAATTTCAAGCAATTTTTGAGAATTTAAGCATGAAAATGCAATGCAAGTGAATACTAAATGATGAATTTCTATAAAATAAATCAGATCTGATGAAAATAATAGAAATTAGATGAAATTAAATGCCAATTAATTTAAATTATGCTAAAATGCAAGCCTAATATGCCAATTTTTTCAATTTTTTTAAATTTTTTTGTAATTTTTCAAATGCAATAAAATGAATGAATGCAAATCTATCGTACAACACTCAGAAAGGTGAAAAAATTCAAAAACATGTGGGTTCACCAAAATGTTTTGTGTGAGAAAGAGGGGAAATGAATATGGTTGTGTAAAAAGTGGAATTTGGATAATTGAGTTTTTGGTAGTTTTGTATGTGTATCCTCCTTTCACCCTTTTATTCAAGGACCTAGGGTCAAGTTGCAATGTACTATCATACCCTAGGTCACTATGAGATGTAGGGAAACTTAGATTTTTATGATTTGATTGCCAATTACCTTCTCTTATGCTCAATTATATATCAAAACCTTAATTATGCAAATACAACAACAAATAGATGAATATCAAAAAATGCTACTACAGAAGGATGCAAAATGACAAATAATTGTGCACTTGTTTTTGGGGTCCAAAAGCAGAATAGTTGAGGACTAATGAGCAGGCACCCAAGTCCAAGGCCCTACTTTTTGTCAGGATCTACAAACAAGATCTGCAACCTGTTCCTGTTATACTGAAGGTTTTCCCATCACAGAACTTCGAGGACTAATGAGTGGGCGCCCTAGTCTAGGATGCTAATTTTAGCTTTGATCTGCGAATCTGACACCCTAGGATACCCTCCTGCAACTTCACTTTAACTGTATTTTCAACCCATAACCTGTAATCATGAAAAATTCGGGAGGGGGTTGTAGTGTTTAGAGGCTTACCTTAGTTAAGCCCCGGAGAGACATTCAAGTCTTCCAAACACCATTGTCAGATAGAGAGTGCATTCCCTTGTGAGGCAAAGGTAAAAACTAAATGATAAATGCTCAAAAACACAAATGATATCACCTTGTAGTGAAGATCTCATGGGGGGAAGAAGCTCTTCATGCCATGAGGAGATGATTGCTCAAATCTACAAATACGAACACATAGACAACACAAATCTACTCTTGCTACACAATGAAATCCTTGAATCACCTTTAAAATGCTAGTTGAAATCTTGTAATCATCTAGTTTACAAATGAATGCCTAAAGATGCTTTTATGTGTAACTACAAACACTCACGCCAAGAATTTTAAAATTCAAACTTACCATGCCAGCATAGGACCCAGATAACTGTCACAAGCTAACACCCAAAATTTGGGACTGACCCAAAATAGGGTAGGACTAGGGCATGGGCGGCCAAGTCCTCCCCCCTATTTTGGGCAAGGTTAGGTTCAAGAGATCACCCTAGGTCCCTTTTGTCATGAAACTTAGGGCTTATCTCATTGAGATGTCAAATTATGATGCAAGATGTCCTAAATGCAGATAAAAGACCTAGGAGCTAAACCTTATGATGGAAAAGCCTCCAAGGGGACAATTTCTGACATTACATTTAGCCCCCACTTTAATGTATGTATAAAAGCAAGGCCAATACATGCATTAAAATATGGTCAACAAACACAACAAACAGACCAAGCATAGAGAAGACATGCCAGACACATTGAAGATAATGACAGGCACACAAAACATGGAGAAAACAACAGATGCATAGAAGATAGTTAATGCATAGAAGATAGGAATGATTTCTTTTCTTTTCTTTTTGTCATATATATGAAATGTAGATGCACGTACAGGAAAGTAAACACACCTCCCATAATGCAAGATGCACTCATCGCATAAGTCTTTAAACTGCATATATGGGGCAACACATGCACAAGACACACCAAACCTCCCATGATGTAGGATGTAGTCATCACGCAGGTCCTTAAACTGCATATGGGTCAACACACATGCCAAACAAAGCAAGCTTGTCAAACACACACTTTGAAGACACAGAGAAAACACGACAGACAAGCGATGGAGTGTTCCTATTTCTAGTTTCATCACCATCTCAGGCACATTACAGGCACACATCGATGATTGGGCTTCTCCACAACAATCACCAAAGACACGCTTAAGGGTTGAGTTAGTCACATAACCACTCCCTACCTCCCGATGAGGACTTTTTGAAAATGATAGGATGGGCACTCTCTGCAAGCGATACACCACCCCTGCCTCCATAGAGGGCGTAAGATGATTGATTGATTGCAAACAAACTTAGAGTGTACGAGGGAATCATCGCCACTAGTATTTAAACTGCACCTGAGGACAAGCACATTGCTAATATCTACAACAGATAGCTTACCTTTTATATTCCCCAACCTTAAGGTGGTTCATATCACACATCGATATCAAGCATGTTAAGGTAGGAAGAAAACACACAAGGGAACACAGACATTCGTAAAGCCCATGCCCCCCAGAGGTGACATGTACTTTAAGATCATTAAATGTTCCCACAAACACACCCTTGCAAGAAACATGTTAGTGTCTACAAAATCATGATAATGCATATGAAATCTGAGGCATGCAAGATTCAAGATAAACAAAGCGCACAAAGTAGAAGTATTGATATGATTTGTAAATGAGATAGAAACATCATCAAAATCACTATGTAGAGAGTACAAGTGCTTCTACTAGCCAAATGTCAGATAAGATATACAACCCCATCATCATATTAGGAACTAAGTCCAATTTTTGATTTCTCGCGAAAGGGACGCTAGGTCTGCATCAGTATAAATAGTTTTTCATCATCCGTCTTCTAGATAGAAACACTAGATGAAGGGTAACAATAAATAAGAGAGGAGAAACAAGTGTCCTAAGGAAAGTTGTGTAGGAGGGTGCCCCCAAGTCACCAACTGCAATGCTATGTCTGTAAGGCACAACACACAATGATGAAATCAAAGAGAGAGGCAATATAGAAGAATGATGATACAAATAGAAGGTCACAATGGAGATGATCTCCTAGTATCCTAGACCTTACAAGAGAATCAAGGGTCATCTGAGGAGGCCTAAACAACACATAACACATCATGGGGGAAACACATTATGAGAGAGATAAAGGGTTAGGGATACTTACCTGTAGGGTCTTCGTATCAGATTTTTGAACTTGCGAACCTCTTGGAGAGGTACTCGATCATATTTAGTGCAAAGTTTCAGTGGTTCTTATGAAAGTCTTGTTTATTATCATATGAAGCTTATTCCTTAAATCCTTGTTTAAATGAGACTTTTTTTTTCTTATGAGGGGGAGAACCACTATTATTTCCAACTACTGACAATTGTCTTACTCTTTTCTAATTTTTAGCGAGTTTTCATTGTTGATACCATCTAATATAGTAACAAGAATCATCCTATACCATCTCACTCATTTGTATCGCTTGTTCTATTTGCCTTTTGATGTGTTTTGGTTATTTCCTAATCCATATAAGGATAATGGAGGAGGAACCTCAGCATAAATTCCCTTTCTTCATGGACGAGGTGGGTTATCCAACTTGTCTTTATCCATTTCAATCATACCCATGATATTATCATAGTTTAAATAATCATCATCAGCTACTTCTACTAGTCCTTGTCCCAACATAATGGTATCAGTATGTTTAGGAAAAGGATTAGTGAAATTTTATAAATTTTGATTCGGTGGAACAATCGACTTATTTATGTCATTATTCACACCTGATACTTGTATGATATTCGAATCAATGAGGTCTTTAATTTCATGTTTAAGACATATACATCATTTAGTATCATGTCCTTGTGTCTGATGAAAATGACAAGAGGCATTAGCATTGAAGTAAGGTCCTTGTACTCTACTAGGATCGACAGGTTTAATCAGGGGAAGCTTTAGAATATTATTACTTAGCTTGATTCATGATAGAATGATAAGACTTAGATATCAGAGTAAACTTTCTTGGTTGATATGATGCTTTCTTTGGATTAGTGATAGCAAACACATTAAAAAGCTATTCATAATTGGTCCATTAATCTTAATGAAACTCCTATTATTATTATTATTATTATTATTATTATTCCTCTAAAGTTGTTTTGTGATGATCCACCCATGGATTGTCTAACTTGAGCTGATGAGTTTTGGTTTTCATACTGACTAGACGAAATTTGATAATCTTTCATCTGATACTAAATTTTCATACATAAAGCTTGATAGCGACTAATGAATTCAGTTAGCTTCTCTTTCGGACCTTGCTTGCAATGAACTAAATCAATCAAAGAGACTTGAGGTCCAATGTTTGGTTGAAAATGTTGTAAAAATTGATCAATCAACTACAAAAAGGAGTGTATTGAATTCAGAGGCAAAGAGCAGTATCTTTGAGGGATCGCGGGAAATGTTTTGCCAACAAATCCTTTCAAAATAGAAATCACTACACATAGCTGTGAATGCTGCCACATGAGTATTAGGATCACCTTTTTCACCATATTTTTCAAAGTGAGGAGTCTCAAACCTCTCAGGCAAAGGAGTTCTCAAAATTGCATAGGAAAGGGGATTACGAGCATGATATGTTGGTATATTAGGTTACGAAGAATTTGTCAAGTTTGTTACCTTTTGTTGTAAAGCAGTCATGCCCTATAAAAGTTGGTTTAGGATGGCATCATTGGGAGGTGCAGTTTACTGTGAAGAATTGGAACCAAAGTGAGGAGGTGATTGAGCTTGAGATATGATAGGCGAAGGTTGTGAATAGGTCAATGGTGGTTGGACATAATGGTAGGTGGTAGGTGGTTGAGAATAACTATATGTAATTGGAGGTTGGGAATAAGTGGGATGAAGAGGTGGTTGAGAGCAATTATTCATAGAAGAGGTCCCCTTAGAAACCAAATTCTAATAATTAAATCCCACAACTTTGTAATTGGTGCCATTAGATACTCCAATACCAGTGGTAGCATTACTACAAGCGTTCACATTAGTTGTTAATATAATTGATGTAAAGGTGGATATTCCCATAGTCAGTATAGGTATTGATACTTGAGTATAAGATGGTAACAAGTTTACACATTCAATCACTGACATCATATTGGTTTGTACAATATGCACTAAACCACAGATTGCATTAACACCATCTTGTCCCTCTTTTATCAATTCTCTTACATGGTGAATCACAAGTACAGCATCTTCAGCTATCCTCTCAATTTGCACATAGTCTTCAAATTGAGCTAGGTCTTTGTAAAGTTTATCTACTTTCTCATTAGATACATATCTTGACATCTCAATAGTATCATTAACATCACGAAAAGTTTGTTCTTCCATTGTACTTGTGATAGGTGTAATATCTTGTAACATTTGTGTCTCTCCTTTTGTAAAGAAGATGTTCAATGTGCCAACTTCTTCAAGAGCACTAGATCCCATGTGTCTTATGCTTCTTCTTGAAGGAATATTTCTCTTAGGATAGTGAGTTATGAGACTCATGCAGCAATATGCACAAATTTTAGGCACAAGATATGTTGTAAATGCTTAGTTTTTTATACTTTTTCAATGCAAATATATGAAAGGAAAGGTGTTGTGAGGATTTTTATCAGGGGAAGAAAATAATATGTCTGATATCAGTCCAATACAGATATAATATCATTTGCAACACTCTTTTGATGCAAATCTATAATGATGACTAGTCAAAACCTAGTGAAAATACCCTAAAATATGCAATTTTCACCCTTTTTCAATCTCAAGACCTAATGAAAGAGGTGTTGTAATGAATTTTATGAGGTAAAACAAATAATAGAAATGATACCAGTCACCTCAATCCATAAAATTTGTCACAACATGCTTGGAGTGCAAACTAGGCCAAACCCTAGGGCAAAAATAGCAAAAAATGTGTAATTTTTCACCAGATTTTCAATACAAGAGGCCAATAGAAAGGTGTTGTAAAGATTTTTAGGAGGGGAAGTAGATAATTCGCCTAATATCAGACAATTACTACAAAAATATTCTTTACAACACACCTATAGTGCAAATTTAGAGAGTCAATAAGGCCAAATCTAGTGAAAATCAAAGTTTTTCAAGCCCTAGGTTTTGAGATCTTGATGTAAAATGCCATATGAATGTTTTGAAAGCTGATGTATGATAAAAATTAAATGCTCTCATATCTGAAAATAATTTCCAAGTCCTAGGTTGTAAAATGCAAGTTCAAATCTAGTGAAAAAGCAATGAAAATGCTAGTTTTTTGTTGAAATTTTCTATGCAAAAATGCAAATTTTTGAAATTTAAATGGAAATTTACACTAAAATGCACCACTACAGCCAAATGAAATTTTGAATGAGTGCCTAAGACCAGTAGAAAAATCTAAAATAAGATTTTTCCTACAAACCCTAGTTTTAGAAATTACTATGTTATATGAAAAATACAAAATTTCCAACAAAATCCTAGCAATTTTATGATAAAAATGCAATGCAATCTATTGAATTTTTGCAATTTTCTGTAATTTATATAAAATATAGTGCAAAAATTAGAAATTTGGTGAAATTCAAATTAATTAATGCAACATGCAAACCCTAAAATGCCATTTTTTTCTAATTTTTCCAAATTTTCAATTTTTTTGTAAGTTTTCCAATGCAATAAGATGAATGATACTATGAATGAATGAAATCGCTACAAATCTAAAGCAAAACACTCAACAAGGTGCAAATAAGTCCAATAACATGGGTTCACCAAAATGTAAAAGGTGGAATTTGGATAGATGAGTTTTTGGTAGTTTTGTATGTGTATACTCCTTTCACCCTTTCATTCAAGGAGTTAAGGTCAAGGTGCAATGTACTATCATACCATAGGTCACTATGAGATGTAGGGAAACTTAAATTTTTATGATTTGATTGCCAATTATCTTCTCTTATGCTCAATATACATCAAAACCCTAATTATGCAAATACGACAGCAAACAAACGAATATCAGAAAATGCTGCTATAGAAAGATGTAAAATGCCAAATAACTGTGTACCTATTTTTGAGGTTTAGAAGTAGAATAGTTAGGGACTAATGAGTGGGCACCCAAGTCCAAGGCCCTACTTTTTGTCAGGATCTACAAACAAGATCTAAAACCTATTCCTATTGTACCGAAGGTTTTCCCATCACGGAACTTCAAGGACTAATGAGTGGGAACCCTAGTCCAGGATGCTAATTACAGATTTAATCTATGAATCTGACACTCTGAGACACCCTCCTGGAACTTCACTTTACTTGTATCTTCAACCTATAACTTGCAATCATGAAAACTTGGGGAGGGCATTGTGGTGTTTAGAGGCTTGCCTCAGTCAAGCCCCGGAGAGACATTCAAGTCTTCCGAACACCGTTATCAAATAGACAGTGTGTTCCCTTGTGAGGTAGAGGCAAAAACCAAATGCTAAATGCTAAAAAACACTAATGATATCACATTATAGTGAATATTTCATGGGGGCAAGAAGATCTTCATGCCATGAGGAGATGATTGCTCAAATCTTCAAATATAAATGCATAAACAACACAAATCTTCTCTTGCTACACAATGAAAGCCTTGAATCACCTTTAGGATGCTAGTTGAAATCTTGTAATCATCTAGTTTACAAATGAATGCCTAAACATGCTTTTATATGCAACTACAAACATTCCCACCAAAAATTTTGAAATTCAAACTTACCATGTCAGCCTAGGACCCAAATAATGGTCACAAGTTGACACCCAAAATTTGGAATTGACCCAAAATAGGGCAGGACTAGGTTGCGAGTGCCCAAGTCCTCCCCCTATTTTGGGCAGGGTCAGGTTCAAGGGATCCCCCTAGGTCCTATTTGTCATTAAACTTAGGGTTCATCTCATCGGGATGTCAAATTATGATGCAATATGTCCTAAATGCAGATAAAAGACCCAGAAGTTAAACCTTATGAGGAAAAAGCCCCCAAGGGGATATTTTTTTATGTTACAGGTTGATTTAGTGTAAATCCTCCCTTTTCACCAAGCATTCAAGGACATATCAACCGAGTTGAATCTCTACTAAGCAAGAACATTCACCTATTAGGTTGGGATGTCACTTGGAACAATGTGGAAGCTCAGATGTTATCAAATAATATCTCAATTTAAAGCTTAAGTGCCCTTAATAAGAAAAATAGTAAGCAAATTGATGAATCATGACAAATCCTTTTAGACTAAGGTGAATGAAAGAGGTTGTTAACTCACTATTTTTTTAAGTTCAAAATGCGGAACAGTTGGGGACACTAGCACTAACTCCCCTATCCAAGGTACCATTTTCTACATGGAATCTAGATCTCCTTCTGACACTAATATTCACTGTATCTTCTATTTCAGCCTCAGAAAAGGTGGAGGACATTAGCACTAACACCTGTGTCTTGAAATGTTGAACTCTGTCCTCTTTATTTCAGATCCTGAATCCTTGTCATCTACAACCTCCTTCATGTCGGGTTCACCAAAATGTTTAGTATGAAAAGGGGGGAAGTGAATATGGTTGATTTAGTGTAAATCCTCCCTTCTCACCAAGCATTCAAGGACATATCAACCAAGTTGAATCTCTACTAAGAAAGAGAATTCACCTATCAAGTTGGGCTGTCACTTGGAATAATATGGAAGCTCAGATGTTATCAAACAATATCTCAATTTAAATCTTAAGTGCCCTTAAAACCCTTAATAAGAAAAATAGTAAGCAAATTGATGAATTATGACAAATCCTTTTAGACTAAGGTGAAGGATAGAGGTTGCTCACTCACTATTTTCTGAAGTTCAGAATGTAGAACAATCAGGGACACTGGCACTAACGCCCCTGTCCAAGGTACTATTTTCTTCATGGAATCTAGATCTCCTTCCAACATTGATATTCACTGTATCTTTTGTTTCGGTCTTAGAAAAGGTGGAGGACATTGGCACTAGCACTCATGTCCCAAAATGTTTAACTTTGTCCTCTTTCAAATCATGAATCCTTGTTGTCTGCAACCTCCTTCTATAACTCCACTCCATGAAACTTGGTACCTGTAACCTGCAATCACAAAGGAGTGTGGGAGGGGGTTGTGGTGTTTAAAGGCTTGCCTTAGTCAAGCCCAAGAGAGACATTCAAGTCTTTTGAACACTATTGTTAGATGAGAATGCGTATCCCTGTGGGATAGAGGCAAAATCCAAATAATAAATGATAAAAAACACAATGGATGTCACCTTGAAGTGTAGATCTCACATAAATGAAGGGCTCTTCAATCACATGAGAAAATGAAGTCAAATCAACAATCACAAACATAATAACAATTCTTTACTCTACAACAATGAATATCTTGAAATCATAAAAATGCCTAAAGTTTGCAATCATCTTGTAGTTTACAAATAAAAACCTAAACATGCTTATATATGCAACTACAAACATTCCCACTAAGAATTTTATAATTCAAACTTTAGATGTTAGCATAGGACCTAAATAACGGTCATAAAACTAACATTTAAATTTAGGGCAGACCGAAAATACGGTAGGACTAGGGCACTAGTGCCCAAGTCCACCCTCCCATTTTTTTTTGGGAATCATCAAAATAGCACCCCCTAGGTCCTATTTTCCATAAGACTTCTGGGTTTTCTCATTAGGATTCCAAATTAACACACAAGATGCTCTAAATGCATTATAAGGACCTGAGAGCTAAAACTTAAGAGGGAAAAGCCCCTAAGGAGACATTTTCTGACATAACATAAGATATATATATTATATACATGAAATAATAAATAGTGTCTAATTGAGGTAAATACCAAATAGTGTTTAATTAACGTAAATAATTAATAGCATTTAAGTGAAATAAATATAGGATAGAGTAAAGTAATTACTCATCCTTAAATAAAAAGGGAACAAAGTAATCAATTAAATTTGAAGGAAATATGTTAATCTATTAATGATTAATGATAGCCAAGGCAGGAATTGTTTAGTACGGTAGATTAAATTAAACATCAACAAATTTTGTAATTTAAAAGGGTTTATTAAGAATAAATGAATTTTAAGCACTTTAATTAAAAATCATATATCTACTAGAGACAATTCTTCCATGCCGACATCTGTAGAAAAACAAATTGGCATTTGGCAACCACTTCCTACGAGCTGTTAAAAAAGAACATGGGGGAAATTTTCAAGGTATTACTTGGCATTCTTTTATCATGAATTAAAACATCTGGAACATGGTAAAAGGTGAGAAAAGGCTTTTAAAAAAAGGGATTTGGGAATGAGAAGGGGAATTTTGGCAGAGAAAATAAAAAATAAGAGGAAAAGAAGAAAAGGGAAGGGAAAAAAATAGAATACTAACAAGGCTTTGAGTTCTACAAAGATATTAACGTATGGTTTATCATATTTCTTGTCTAGACACTAATTCTTTATCAAGTATGCAAAGGGGTAGATAAATATTTTTTTTGTGCATTATATTCTATTGTACATAATGATTGTTTTCTTGTTCCTAATTTGATTTGAACCATAAGTTATAACAAATTATTTAATTGATGATGTTTATAAATTTCACCCACTTAGGGCAGCTGTGAAATCTATTTTTTGATAGTAACCAACTGAAAGAAACCTGTGAAACAAGGAAATCAAACAAACAAGAGACAAAAATCAAGTTCTTATCAAAAGCATGCTTGTATAGCTAACATATAGTTTAAGATAAGCTTTAAATAGATCTTGAATAAAAAATTCTTACCCAAATTGAGTAGCTGAGACCATGTATGAAATCTTATAAGAAAGATCATGTTAAAATTGAAAGAAAACACATTTTTTTAAATTGTCTGAGCCAAAGGATAAAAATAAAAAAAATCTAAGTGAACTACAGAGGCACTCCATTAGAGGTGACCTCTCTAATGGAGACTTCTTAATCAGAGAGGCACTCTCTGATAGAGATGCCTCCATTAGAGGCACCTCAAACATACGTTGGATATCATACAACATAAACTTTGTTCAAATTCATAGAAGTTTA
The DNA here is from genome assembly GCA_027924645.1 of Cunninghamia lanceolata. Taxonomy (NCBI): domain Eukaryota; kingdom Viridiplantae; phylum Streptophyta; class Pinopsida; order Cupressales; family Cupressaceae; genus Cunninghamia; species Cunninghamia lanceolata. The sequence continues at coordinate 27,661,118 of BSBN01000809.1, read as the reverse complement.
GCTATTATTAAATATGTGTTTTCTTTTAAATCGATCACAACCTCTTAATTTTGTAGTTCTAAAGGAAATTACTATTTTTGAACAGCAGAAAACTAGTGATATATAATTATTATTATATGTAAAACACAAGTTACATCTTGATAGACATTAAGGTTATAATATGTTTCCTTTGAAAGGAAGTAATAAAAAGCTAAGTCTTAAATATTTTTACATGAGAAAATAAATATAATAATTCTTTTAATTTAAAGGCAATAAAGAAGGGGTAAGCAAGAAATGAATGTATCTCCTCTTTATTTAAACCAACATATGAAGGGTTAATGTTTCTTATACAAGAATGAAACTAGTAACAAGATTGGAAACTGATGGAAATGAAACTTGAAACCAAAACTAATTTAATGGAAATAAAAATGCTAGACATGTATAAGCTAACACACATGATTGACATAATGGTAGATTTCAAGCGGAATCATGTTTTTCAAAGCATTGAAATCAGGGATGTCATTTTGAATTTATAGTTGCTTTCTATATGTTTGCATAGGCAATGCATAGAATTGCATAGTTAAATTCACTATCATGTATGTCGAACTTGAGGAACTAGCTTCCTCTAGATGGATCGGGTTGCCTATGTGGGGTAGCATGGGGAAGCTTGGCTTTGTGGTAGGGTGGATGTCACTTCTATGATGCTCCCTCATCTTTAGGCCTATGAAGGAGAAGCTAGGGTGAGGAATCTGCCAAGATGCCACAACACCTATGAAACCTATTTAGAACTAAAGATAAGTAACTTATCTTACTAATATGTCTTGTTATGTAGAAGAAGTTAAAGATAGGTAAAAATTAATGTGTTCATGATGAGTTTTTGTGTATTTGATGGATACTAAATCAAGATGATACCAACATTTTTATTTATGTAATCAATTTGATTAGATATCATGTTATAGAAATATTATAATATCATCTGATTAAATGATGAAGTTATGAGATTTAATGTAGAGATAATCTTTTCTCTTGACATCTATTTTTTCACTATATGACTAATTAGCTTCAAAATAAGCTTTCTTATGATGCTCTTTTCAATTTAAATGTTATAAATTCTATCATACATAAATGAGGTTATATGCTTTTATGATTATTGAATTATACTGTTCATATTGTAGGAAACAAGGGAGATAACTAAGAGGGGGGGTGAATTAGTTATCTCTATTATCTAAACTCTCTTTTCTTCTTTTATAATTTGTGTAGCATCAAAACATATAAGCATATATAATCATGAGAGCAGAAATAAAATCAACACACATAACATGAGGATTTTTACATGGAAAACCCTGTTAAGGGAAAAACCACGGGGTGACTAACCCAAGATTGTATTCTCTGTTAAAAGAATAAGAAGTACAAAATGACACTTGCCAATTAGGGCTCACTGCCCAAGCATACTGCTCACAAGAGGCACACTACCTACAAGAGACTCACTATCTACAGAACTTACAGAAGGTAACCAAGTGTTTGAACTAATGAGAGGCATCTACAAATGCTAGAGTTTAGTTCCAGTTAGGCACAATATACTAATATGATGCACGTCATTCTTCCTCTGCTCTAGTGTTGCTGCTATGTCACATACTGGACTTGTATTGCTGCTTCCTCACTTATCTCTACCTTTCTTCGCACTTAATTTTATCACATCTATACACACACCTTCATACTGGAATCCATCTGGTAGATATATCTGCACCAAGGATTTCAACAACTTTCTAGTCGACAACTAGAATACTCAAGATATTTACAAATTATTGATCTGTCAACTGAATCCATGCTTGATTTGTGATGCATATCAAAAACATAGGCATTGAAGTCATCAATCATGTCAGCCAACAATGTATGATCTCTCAAATAGCTTGATCAACATCAATTACTCATCCGGATTGAAGTCTAATACTCTGTCGGTCAGTTCTTCCTCAGTTTGCTCTACCTGTCTGGAACCCAACACTCAGATGCTCATATCTTTTCCATGTTTTATCACTGGAGGCTCAATCTCTAGAATATAGTAGTCATGATACTCCTCTTAACTTGTCCAAGTCCACAACTTGCTGAGTTACACCATCTAAGAGATCTGGACCTGATTGTCAAACCTTGTTGCATGCTCTATTCTTGTTCACCGGACCAAAATAGTCTTCAATCTAACTTCCAGTAGGCATACTATGTGCTGCGAATGTGTGAGATAGACTTTGTTGCCATCAATGACAACACTTATGAAGCCACATAGTGTCTCTTGCCAACAATCTCCCCCTTTGGCATTGATGGCAACACTTAGTGAAAAATGACTAAGTGTCGTAGCAAACTACCCTTGGTTGATGCTCTCTCTTATGCACTATTTTACTGGAGCTCCCCCTTAGCTAGATTCCACATTTTTAACTACTCCTCACTCCCCCTTTGACATCAATGGCAAAGGGTGGAATCCGGACACCAAAATTTGCAAAAATTAACCTATACATAGCTGCATAAGTATGTATATACATGTTATACTTACATATACTTAAGTATATCCGTAAAAGTCCTCCAACTGTACAAACTCTATGGCCCAACTCTACTTCATCTTGTCCAAAATGGAGATGTGACCACTCAATAAAAATTCATATGCTTCTGCCCTTCTTAAGTCTACCAGATCACTAGTCTCGACTATGGTCTAAGTATCTGTTAAGGCCTCATGCATTGCCTCTAACGTAGGGATAATTATCCCTCTAAGTTCACTCATCCTGTTTATTATATTCTTCTTTTCTTTGTCCAACCTCTTTATTTCTTTTATAATGACAATAGCCTAGCATTCTTGATTCATTATGGATGTAGTGAGGGGATCAAAATTCTGAGATAAACTTGACAGTTTACCTTCTTGTTCTTTCACCTTCTTTTCAATATCCTCTGTCACTTTAGACCAAGATAGACAAAATTTGTACATGTCCCCACCATATTTAAAAGCATTTTCAAGGCTCTTTATCCCAATATCTAGGGTCCTCCTATCATTAGCAATGAGTCCCTGTACTTTAGTGAATTTTTTCCCAAAAACTCTTTCCAGACCTTTTCTTCTGCGGATTTCTCTAAAGAATCAAAATGAGTGCTAATAGAGTTTACCAGAGATTTCAAGTTACCTAATGGAGAGGCTGAAGGATCCTTTTGAAAGGATGGCATGATCTTCTCTAGCATCCTAGATGTAATCTCTAATAGCTCACAGTCTTCCATGTGAGATTTGAGAAGTTTTTCTTTTGCTTTAGCTTGGGTAAAAGATGTTATTTTCATTATCTAGACCAGAGAGAGGGAATCAAAATTTAGTGGTCCTTGGAATAGTTCTGGTTCATTTATTTCCATCATTTCTTTGTTCATGAAGCTCTTTACTGCCTCTCCAGTGTCTCTTGCCAGTGACTGAGTCTTATTTTCTTTTGGGATCTCAAAGCTGTCATCAGAGATCTTCTCTATTTGTTCTTCTTCTCTTCCCTTTACCTCCTCTTCTTGACTCACTTTCTCCTCTTTTCTTCCTTCTCCTTCAGTTCCTAAATCTGGAATGTATGCAGTGGGATCTAGAGGAGAGATGTTAACTGCTTCATGAACTTCTTCTTCTGGAACAAAGGAATCCAAGTCCTTAGACTTCTCCTCATCTATCTCTTTTGACCCTTCTACATTTTTTTCAGAAGATTCTTCATTTGATGCATTTAATCCTTCAACATCCATGGTAGAAGGTTCTTCATCTATTTCCTCTATAATAGGAAGATTGAATCTTTTGAAGGCATTCAAGAGGATGTCTTCTATTTCTCTTGCTACTTGATCAGTTTCTCCAAGCATAAGTTTGTTCATTCTTTCTTTTCTCTGGAATTCATCCTTACAGTCTTTAAACATCATGTTCATTTTCTTTGGAGTAATAGAAGGATAGAGTTGAATTGCTATCTGTTCTCAGATCTCTAAGTCTTTTGCCTTTGCATTCTCTTTTCTAAGTTCAAGTACCTTCTCTAGACTTTTGGGAATTAATGAAATGATTTCAATGAATGCTTTATTATAAATATTCAAGTACCTGACTGCAGCTTCTTCCAAGATCCTTTTGTTAGTATCACTATATTCATCATAGAATTCTATTACTGGTTGCATATTCCTATCCATAGTGACTGCCTTGATGATATCATCAATGGAAAGAGTGGGCTTTTCAATAAATTCTTCTACCTTTTCTTCTTTGTTTTTATTGGCAGAGGATTCCCCAGATATTTTCTTCTTCTTCTTCATTTTCTTAACTTTCTCATCAGACTCTTTCTTCATCATCCTTGTGACTTGTGTAAGACCTTGTGGCTTTTGTTTTCATTCTATTTTCTCCTTTTTTGGATGTCTTAACTTCCGGTTTGGTGGCTCTTGAGCTCTTAGGAGTGGTAGGTGCAGAGCTCTTGGAGGATCTAGTCTAGGAGGAGGCTTGTACCAGAACACTTCCTTTCTCAGCTCTTTCAACTTTCTCTTTGTTTGCATCTACTGCCTCCTTTGATATGCCATATCTTTTGGCAATTTCCTCAACTTCCCTTCTAACTTTCCTCTTAATCTCCGATTGTCTTAGCTCAACATATATTTTTATACTTAATTCTTGAAAGGTTCCAAACCTTTCTGCCTCAAGGTCCTTAGGCTGACTTAACAAGTGTTGAATATGTAGCTCCAAGATTTTCTCATTGACCTTGTATCCCATTGGAATTATCCAAACTATTTTGGGCTCAACTGCCTCCATTAGGCATTGATCAGTATCTACCATAAAACACACTGTATCCTTGTATTTTTCTACTATTAATTGAGGTATCTTTTCTCTAGATTGCATCATGCTTTGAAAGTTCTTAAAGTAACCCCAGAGTGATGTGCTTTGAGCCTTAGCATCACCAAGTCCATACATATAGTCTCTAATCTATATTGCAACCATTTTGTCATTTTGCCAAACCCAACCACTTGATCCAGGCAGCTCATTCATGTAGTAGAAGAATAGACATAGTATTAAACAACCATACTTGGAGTTCTTCTTACCCTTCTTGATCTTCTATAAGTTTTCTAACAGTTGGTTTAAAAGAAGATCACACAGGTCATAGTCTGCATTTTCCCTCAACATCTGATATGCTGTATATATTGTTGTCCCAAACACAGAATTCTCCCTGCTAGAATGATAGATCTTATACCCAATTATCATTGAGGCAAATTTGACATCTGGATCTATGATGACTCGCTTGTCAAACTTAGATCTAGTAGCTTCAGTTACTATCTAGTTCTTGACAGATTTGAATGTAGGTAACCCATCGGATGAGTCTAGTCTAATTACTGCCCTAATGGCATCGTTTGTTATCTTGAAGGGCTTCATTAACCACATGAAATTATCATGTATTCTACTAAGGACATACCAGACCCAATTATCTTCTACAAAATAGGGAAAGTGGATGCAATGTCTGAAGTGCTTATCCCGGATGGCCTTGTATTGAGGTTTGAGTTCAAAACTTTCATCTATTAACTGTTTATGATAGATGCCCATCAACTTTGATTCGCCAAATTCCTCAATGTTGATGTGGATGTAGACCCTAACATCTTCTACGTGCAATACCCCATGCAGAATGCTAGAAAAGGCACCTAATGGATCAACTTCTAGCGATTTGTAGGGGTGTTTATTGAATTTTGGGTGCAACCTATCAGTGATCTTAACAACCATTGGAGTAACCATTTTTGCAAAAGATTTAGAGAGAGATATTCAGAATGAAAGTACCCTTTTACGCTTTAGGGTTCAAAATAAGAGTTGGAACAAATCGTTGGTTGAATTAGATTTTGCAGTTGATCTTTGAGAGAGTTAAAGAGACTTAATGTAGAAAATGTGCAAATGATGAGTGAAAGAACCCTTTTATTCTTTTGCAAACCCTAATTTCTATTTGCAATAAATGCACAACTTAAGTTATCTAGTTGCCTTGTTCTAAGAGAGATCTTATCGAATCACTGTGTTGCACTTAGAATCATTTTCAGTGATAATTGACAATGTATCTTCTTTCCTCCAATCATACCATGGATCCACAGATCAAGATATTTCAATTTTGAATCATATCGGATTTTGTCTATGAAAATCCTACTTTACCGGATAGATGTCAAACTAGATAAATCCTAGATGATTAAATTCTTACCAAACTCAATGCAGATTTTTCATATTTTTACCAATGGTTATTTGGATATTTTTCTGAGAACCCTTTAATCCACAACATTTCATGTGCCAAATTTAGGCACCAATTGACTGGCTGGGGGAATTTATTCTTCTTTGTGACTCCCCCTGAGCTAGAGCTCATCTATTTAGTTTCTGGAAGGAATATCAGCACCAGATTCTGGTGCAGATCCATCGCCAACATTTTCTATACTCTTTTTCACCCAAATCTTGCTCATCTCCCTTTGAACTTCATCCGCATTCACTTTGCCTTTTCCCTTATCTTGTTTTTTATTATGATGCACCAAACCCTTTTTATCTTGATTTTTACTTCTGCAGAATTTGGCAATGTGGCTGGATCTATTGCAATTGTAACAAACAACATTTCTTTTCATATTTGACTGATATCCTCTTGATCTGCATTGATTAGCCATATATCCCACTCTATTTCATGCAAAGCATCTACCATTGAATGAATTGTTTATTTGCATATTTCTACATTCATAAGATTTGTGACCATACCTTTTGCAGTTGAAACATTGTTCGAAGAAGGATGGATTAGTCTGATTCATTCTCCTTCTACACTGAGTTTCTTTATGATCGAAGTTATTGCAATTGAAGCAGTATTCATTGAAGGATGGATATTTTTGAGCATTTGGTTGCCATATTAGATGTCTTCTAGGCCTATTTCTTTGATTTCCTGATCCAAAGTTCTTCTGACTGGATTCAGAGCATTCACCTTTCTCATATCCCAAGTCATGCTTGTCATCTACCCTCTTTTGGCTTTCAAGAAGAACTTCAAATTGAGCTAAGCTTATCTTGAATTTCTCTTTGTATTCATTTGATATTTGAAGATCCTATTTAAGAGTGTCTATCTGATTCTCAAGTTGTTCTTCATTATCTCTAGCTTCTTCAAGATCGGATTCAAGATTGCTGATTATTCTATCCAGTTTGTGGCAATCCTCTATCTTCTCCTTGAGGGATTATTTTAGATTATCTTCAATTTTCCTTTTCTCTTCAATTTCTTGGGTGAATCTCATAACCCCTGATTCCATCTCATACCTTACCATAATGACCTCTTTTGATAGCTTCTCACATAGCTTGTTTTTCTCATTCAGATCTTCATTAGTATCATTGGCTTCACTCTGACTAGCTAATTTTTGAAGTAGTTCCTTTCTCTTTTTCACAAAGATACTCAGTTTTTCTTTTAGCTCATTTATGAAATCATCAGCTTGTTTGCGTCTTTCTCTCAAGTTATTGACTTCAGAGTGAGATTTCTCAAGGTCATCTAGGGCAAACTAAAGTTGTTCCTTCATACCATACATATCCATTGAGATTCCCATATCTTCCTCAAGCTGTTAGGCTCTATTTAGAGGAACTTATCTCTAATACCAATTCTTGGAAACAAGGCAGATAATTGAGAAGGGGGGGTGAATCAGTTATCTCTATTATCTTAACTTTCTTTTCTTCTTTTATAATCTATGCAGCATCAAAACATATAAGCATATATAATCATGAGAGCATAAATAAAATCAACACACATAACACAAGGATTTTTACACGGAAAACCCTGTTAAGGGAAAAACCACGGGGTGACTAACCCAAGATTGTATTCTCTATTAAAAGAATAAGAAGTACAAAATGGCACTTGCCAATTAGGACTCACTGCCCGAGCACACTACTCACAAGAGGCACACTACCTACAAGAGACTCACTAACTACATAACTTATAGAAGGTAACCAGGTGTTTGAACTAATGAGAGGCACCTACAAATGCTAGAGTTCAGTTCTGGTTAGGCACAATATACTAATCTTATGCACTTCATTCTTCCTCTGCTCTAATGTTACTGCTCTGTCACATACCGGACTTGTATTGCTGCTTCCTCACTTATCTTTGCCTTTCTTTGCACTTAATTTTATCACATATATACACACACACACCTTCATACTGGAATCCATCTAGTATATATATCTGCACCAAGGATTTCAACAACTTTCTAGTTAGCAACCAGAATACTCAAGATATTTACAAATTACTGATCTGTCGGCTAAATCCATGCTTGGTTTGTGATGCATATCAAAAACATAGGCATTGAAGTCATCAATCATGTCGGCCAACAATGTTTGATCCCTCAAATAGCTTGATCAACATCAATTATTCATCCGGATTGAAGTCTGATACTCTATCGGTTAGTTCTTCCTCAGTCTGCTCTGCCTGTCTAGAACCCAACACTCAAATGCTCATATCTTTTCCATGTTTTATCATTGGAGGCTCAATCTATGGAATATAGTAGTCATGATACTCCTCTTGAGTTGTCCAAGTCTGCAACTTGCTGAGTTACACCATCTGAGAGATCCGAACCTGATTGTCGGACCTTATTGCATGCTCTGTTCTTGTTCACTGGACCAAAACAGTCTTCAATCTGACTTCTGATAGGCATACTATGTGCTACGGATGTGTGGGATAGACTTTGTTTCCATCAATGACAACACTCATGAAGCCACACAATATCTCTTGCCAACACATACATGTTATCATTTGGAAACGATATAAGTATATTAAATTGGAAGACATACATGATGATTTCAAGTTGTATTACATATGACTTGTATCAAATTATGGGTTTTTCTATGTTGGATCAGATAATGTTGTTACATGGGGGGATTTTATATTGTATAAGTTTTAAGTTTTTGATGCCTTGTGGGGTCATGAGAGGAAAAAATAAAATATCATTTATTCTCTCCAAACTCAATTACCCCTCCTCAACACCTAGCTACATAATTCAATAATTCAAATTCATTTTGGGTGGGAATTATTATTTGAATTATTGATTTCTAGCTCAAGTTGTATGGAAAGAAGAGAAGAAAAGCATGTGTGGCAAAGATAAAAGGAATTTTCAAAAATAAAGGAATGTAGGAGAAGAAACAAGGATAAAAAAATTAAGAAGGGATTCGTGTGTGGGGAAGGAATAAATGAAAAAAGGGAGTACATGGAAAAGAATCTACTAAATATAGGAGAAGGGAAGTGGGGTGTAGGACTAAATAGCTAGGAAGGGATTTTGGGACATGAAAAAAGAACTCATCTTGCTGGGATTTTATTGTTGTTAACATTGGAATACCATTGGTAGAAGGGAACATATGAGAAGAGATAATATTCAATAAAAAAATACATAAAGAAGAGAGTATTAACAAGGGGACACATGGGTATGGGTCCCTCTCTGTACATTCTGGCTCTTTGGTTTTAATACATTTCATAACTCATTCCTTTCTTCATGTGAAGTTACTAAGTCTATTTTTTAGCATTTTCATTGCCAGGTAAGGGTATTATTTGACCCATCATGATCTCATACTCACCCTTAGTCTTGTACCAACTATGTGGGTAGATGAGAAACTTCATTGAACTCACAAAATCTAATTGAGAAGAAGTAGAGTATTGAGCACCTAGTTGATAATGAAGTCTACAATAGTAGTTGGGGTAACAATATGACTTTTAGCAAATACAAATCTAATTTGAGAGTTGAGTTTCTACTTGAGGAAGAAGTGGTTGGGTATTGAATGAAAATTAGGTAGTTCCCATATCATTACCAAAAATCAAGGATCATTTTGTCCTTAAGGCCCATGGGTAGTATTGTAGACATTTGGGTAACAACATAAAGATGTGTCCCACTTTTGAGCATAATCAAGACACAAAAATTAACATTTTTTTAATTTGTGTTAATTATACCAAACTAATGGTCAAGAATTTAAGGTTTATGTAAACCAATGAGTTTTGGCCTTTTCTATGTAAATTTAATTTGTAATTTTCTTGATTTTTTAAAGAATTATTTCTATCATTTTAATTTTTTCAATCATTTTTTTAAGTTTTTATATTATTTTTTATTGAATGAAATTTTACCATCCAACATAACTTTCACTACTTAAATATTTTCATGATTTACTGGAATTGGATCACTAACTCCAATGTCTAGCACACATTTTTTGGATAATTTTTATTTATTTTATTTATTGTTAATTTTTGAATTGGTACTATCAAAAATTTTGACCTATATTTATCCTTTCATATTTCTCTTAGCATATATATCAAAAAAAAAAAAAAAATTCATTTAAACAAGGATGTCAATGTGGAAATGTACAACATTTTTTGAGATATTTATAACAATATTTATTATTTTTCCTAGTGTGTTGAATTGAGGTCACTGTTTTTCATAAAGAACCTACATTTATTATAAAATTAAAAATGCATACTATTTCAAACATAAAAAATAATATACTCTTAAAAAATATAACACTAAGGACTACATACTTATATTCAAATGGCTTCATTTGATCTTGTAAAAGGTGAAGCAAAATTACTTTTTGTCAACATTTGACAAGCAAGGAGGAGACTTTGTCAAGGGTTTGATTTAAGCATAGGTGGATTCTATCTAAGGGGGTTCCACCTAATTCTCTTCAATAAAACCACATTACATGGAACCCTTCTAGGATTAAATCATGTGTTTTCTTAAAAATCTGTGATTTCATGAAAGACCAATAACCAAGTGTAAGGGGTATTTAGTGACAAGTCTTTGGATCTCCTTATGCAAAGGGTTTGGCTAAGCTATGTTATCTAATATTTATTCCATTTCTCTTTAATTATCCTATTAAAGATCTCTAGGAATATCCTCTGTACTCCTACAAATCCAAAAGTGTAGAAGGATTTCCCACCCTTGTCAATTGGCCCACAATTGCCTACAATCTAATCATGAATCTTATCTTGTTAGTCTAGATTTACATATGTCCTTAGGTTCAGGTATTAAGTGTATTCTCTAGGATTGTGGGAAAATTTTGAATCACCAACAAGGCCCTTGATGACTCCTCCCAAGTATCCATTATGAGCCAACTTAGTGCACATTTATGTAGATTTATGTGATATGTTATTGAATTTAAGGGAATTCCTTTCTCCCTTTGAAATCATGTTTATTTCCCTAATCCATTTACACACCATTATAGTAATATCATTGAGGATCGTAATTATAATATAAGATTGCATCATCATCCTAGACATATTATATGTTTATTTTTTGTCTTTGATTATTATCCCAAAGTTATTGAATCAATAATCCTAGGGCTTGAATAAAGTAAAATAAAACCTTTCATAGCAAGTTCCTAAATAATATCTATTGATACTAGCCCACTATAGGCACAAGTACATTGAGTTGAGGTACATCTTCTATAGTTTTCAATTTCTTGGCAATTCACTTATATAGGTCTAGGTTTAAATCTACATTCCAAATCAATTCTACAAGCAATTAGCATAGTTCCATAGGCATATATTTGAACTAAAATAAAGAATATTTAGTTTATATAATTTGAGGCATTTGTCTAGGAAAGCCCTTATTTTTACCACATTGGTAAATTAATTCCTAAGATTTTCAACAACATATTCTTCCATCCATATTTTGAGTTAAGTATTACATTTAATTTATTTAATTTTCATAAATTAAAGCATGCAATTATTATTCTAGACCTAACTCATATATCTAGGTTGATTTTTATTTAATTTCTTCATTTATTTAGTTAGTAATAGATTATTTATTTGAGTTGATTTATTCCCATGCACAAACTAGTGAACTTGACATTCTTACATGACCTAGGGTTTTGATCTTAGGGTTTATATTTATTTTGTTAGGGATTTTATATTTGATTGTTTGATTAAATTTATTTCAAAATTGATTATGGTTTTACTTACACTTTTCTTATGCTTTATTAGCATACCTTTCTTTAGGATTTTATTTTTCATTGTGTGATCTTGTTTTCAACCCCCCCTACCCAACCCTATTTTGGCCTCTAGGATTTCATTTATAGATCTAATAACTTTATAATTTTTCAATTTTTATAGAAGTAGATCCCACTTCCTTTTTATGTCATGTATCCTTTAGGGTTTTTGAGTTATTTTCATTGCAAGGTCTCACCCACATCCTCACTTTTCCTTAAGGACTCAATATTTCAATCATAGAATGACAGAATTTGATGAGATTGCTTTTTTTCTAGTATTGTTGTTTCTACTAATACTATTACACCTAAGGATGGGAAATATCTTCATGACATGTAAATTTGAAACAATATAATTTCACACATGAAGTTTCTAGTTTGTTTGATGTTGCTTGTCATGAATGCTTGGTTGAGGCTCTTCATGACTTATTCACTAATTAGTAGTTTAGTTTAGAAGTGATTCAAGGTGTAATGGTGCTAAGATTACCACTATTTTTTTGAATGGTGCATCTTTCCCTTCCCAATCAACTTCCTCTTCTCAACTTCCTCCTAGATTTATTCCTCAATTTGGTATGTCAGCTTTCTCTATCCCTCGCACTACCATGTTTGATATTGTTGTTATGCCTATTTCTCACCTTGAACTTTATGCAGATGAAATTCTCCTTCTTCATCTCATTCCACTATAGTTGTACCTATTTTCAACACCATCTCCAATAATCTCATGACTACCCATTTCTAGTTTTTCCTCTACCATTTCTATTCCCACCACTAGCATTGTAGATTCCTCCCACCCCTCTAGTGCTATCTCTACCTCCATCATTACAATCCCCATTATATTAATTGCTCCATTCCTAGTTCCATATCTCATTCCATTCCTCCCACCATGGTCATGTTTATCCCTTATAATCCTTTATCCTTTCAATCTACCTATATCTAACATTTTGTATTTCATGTTCCCACTATTTCTATCACTACTTCTACCTTAGATGTGCTAATTCAAAAGTGAGTTTGAATAGAGCATGAGGTAGATACCATGCCTAATTGTTGAAAGATAAGGTTGAATATGTTTCAAAAAATACACCATTTCCATTTGAAATTGTGACTTATTCTCTACCTAGTGGTTTTGTAGCACCCCATTTTGAAATTTACAATGGAAAAGGTGATCGTATTTACACATTTGAGATCATTCATTGTTGCATGTTGAAACTATATATGTGAAGATAAGTTTTTGGTTAATGTATTCCCACACACTTTGAAGGATTATGTTATTGAATTGTTCTTCCCTCTTAGTCATGGATCTATTCTTATTTTTAAGTTAGCAAAAGCATTTCTTAAGCATTTTAAAGTTTATATAAGCTTAAAGATTACTATTTCAGATTTGTTTGAGTGTGCTCAAGTAGATTTAATGAACATGTGTACATAAATATGTTATTAGATTTCAATCCTTATTTATTAATTTACACCATCAACTTCATGATGATGATTTGTAAAATATTTTGATTAGGGGATTGTTGCCACTTAGCTGAGCCATTGTCTATCTCAATAACTTTATTTCTTTTGTATACATGTGTGCCCATGTGAACAATAGTGAATTGAATTTTTGTACCTCTAGATTATACTTAATTGTGTTTCACCTTCTCATAGTTCTATTGCACATTCTTACCCTTCTAAACTCCATAAGTCTAATACTTTTTAGACAGGTGGTAATGATCATAGAGATAAAAAGGATAATGTGCATCTATTGCTAATACTTTCAATGCGTCTTCTTCCAAGCCTAATAATTTTAGAAATTTTACAATTACAAGAACCCATGAATATTATGTTTCAAAGTTTGTTAGGCTCCAGTTTAATTACTCTTTCCTCCATGCCCATCCATTATATCCAACTAAAGGTTTTCCCAAGAATTATTTAATGAGTGCTACTAATCCATTTTCTAATCATGCTAACAATGTCAATGCACATTATCATTTACTATTGTACATGCACATGTTGATAGAGATTTAATGGATAATTATTAAATTGATACTCAAACATGATCACGTATAAAATCACATAAATTTAGAAGCAAGGATATGCATATGCTTATTGAATCATTTGGAGAGGATCTTGTTGGCATACATTCCTCTTTGTTACCATGCATAATAAGACTACACTCTTAAACATGCCATTTGATTTCTATTTGACTAGAAACATAAATGCTAATAGATACAAATCTGATTTAAGAGTTGTGTTGCTACTTGAGGAAGAAGTGGTTTGGTATTGAATGAAAATTAGGTAGTGCCCATATCATTTCCAAAAACCAAGGAGGATTTTGTCCTTAAGGCATGGGTAGTATTGTAGACATTTCCAAGTGACAACATAAAGGTGTGTCCCACTTTTTAGCATAGAGAAGACACCAAAATTAACATTTTTCAATTTGTGGTAGTTATACCAAACTAATGGTCAATAATTTAAGGTTGATGTAAACTAATGAGTTTTGGCCTTTTCTATGTAAATTTAATTTGTAATTTTATTGATTTTTAAAAGAATTATTTCTATCATTTTAATTTTTTCAATCATTTTTTTAGTTTTTCTTTTATTTTTATTGAGTGACATTTTACCATCCAACATAACTTTCACTACTAAAATATTTTCATGATTTCTTGGAATTGGATCACTAACTCCAATGTCTAGTACACATATTTTTGGGGTAATTTTTTATTTTATTAATTTATTGTTATTTTTTAATTGGTACTAACAAAAAATTTAGACCTATATTTGCTATTTCATATTTATCTTAGCATATATCAAAATTAAAATTTTCTTTTTCATTTAAACAAGGACATCCATTTGGAAATGCACTACATTTTTTGAGATATTTATAACAATGTTTATTATTTTCCTAGTGTGTTGAATAGAGGTCATTATTTTTCATAAAGAACCTACATTCATTATAAATGTAAAAAATGCATAATATTTAAAACATAAAAAATAATATACTTTTCAATACTTTAAAACTAAGGAATACATACTTATATTTAAATGGCCTCATTTTATCTTGTAAAAGGTGAAGCAAAATTACTTTTTGTCAACATTTTGACAAGCATGGAGGAGACTTTGTTAGGGGTTTGATTTAATCTTAGGGGGATTCTATCTAAGGGGGTTCTACCTAATTCCCTTCAATAAAACCCCCTTAGATGGAACCACTTTAGGATTAAATCATGTGTTTTCTAAAAATATGTGATTTCATGAAAGACCTGTTAGACACACAAGTTTACTGAGAGGGGGGTGAATTAGTATACAACCAAATTTCACTTTCAACAAATTCAACTTATCCAGAGTAGATTAAACCTTAAGAATTACATCATTAACATGAGCATGAAAGAATAACACAAAGCACATCAACACATAACACCAAATATACGTGGAAAACCCTAGAAGGGAAAAACCATGGTGAGGATTAACTCACAATATATGAAGCTCAAATAGTAACTTTGTTTTAGGGGCTATAACCCAAGGAAGTTGCTACTCCCTAAGTAACTTTGGTTTAGGGTCACACCCAAAGAAGGTTCTACTCCCTGATGACTTTGTTTTAAGGTCACTCCCAAGGAAGCATCTACTCCCTAAAGTGAGAATACACTTGTAAAATATTATAGTATAACGGTCTTTCCTTACTATCTGAAAATTGTCATTGAAGCTCACACCTTTGATGATTACACTTCTATCTCCTCACACTTTCTTCTGAAGATCTAATAAATTAGGCACACTCTATACTTGATAACTATTGCAAATATGTCTTCAAGATGAATCCAGATAGCATCAACAACATTTGCTCTTTCTCCCACTATTGCACATCAATAATGCATTTATTCTTCTTTTATCTGCTTGCGAACCTTTTCAATCATCTTGCAATCATACCTTCCTAAATCAATTTGATTCACTATTTATACGATATATTACATTGATTACATAGCTTGTCATCTAGATACATCATGAAAAATACATTTACAACTCGACCAGACAACACACAATATGAAACTTGTAGAAGATAGGTCCTAATTGAAACAACATGTTACACCAGCAGAAGATCCAAGCTTTGCAGACCCCAACACTTGCTTAACCAAGTCCAAAACATCCTTTACTTCTTCAAATACCAAGAAATGACATCCACACACTCCACTCATTTGAAAATAGGATAGCTTTAAGAAAAACACATGAAGACTTGAAGTATAACAGCCATATCAACTTGTTAACCTTGTGCGATACTTGAAACAAGAAAGATCTCCATGAAAATTTTCTAGATGAGTTCAAATGACTCATAAAACACCCCCATACACTCATTTTCCATCACACATCAAAGAATTTTTTTGCACAGCTTTAAACATTTACTCTGAAAACATTATGTTATTTGAAACACACTGTACCATATAGTCAATTAAAAAACTGAGCTATGGACCACCAAGAATCTTGAAACAGAAAAGAGGCATGCAATGCACATCCAAGAACATGTTCACAAAATTGCAAGGTCAATCATTCACTTCCAGAGGAATGTAGAGCATTCCAGTGGGTCTTCAATAGTACACCATTCTGCCAAAGCACATTCTTGTGTTCTATCATAGATAACTTTCATAGTGGAGGCAAATATGATTTGACACTTTGTAAATAGAAACTTCATTTCCTTCTTGACACAATCTTAGAACTGCATAGCCACATATACAAATACAAAGGAATGTGGAGCATTTTATCATTCTTCTAGGAATACCTTCACAAAACCAATTCTGTCTTTGAGATATCAACAGAAAAACATCCTTCCAATGATCAAAACATCATGAAACTTGGAACATACATAAAATAACACTGTATGAAGCTATGTTCCAAATAGTAGAAGCTCAATAGCACAATGATGAAAATGCAGAGAAATCTTCTAGATAGTCTTTAGAGAGAAAACATTTTAAAATAGAGACTATCACATGCTTCCAGAGGCCAAGCCTTCATTTCATTACCACATACAAATTAGGATCAGTAGGATAGATCATACAACATACTTTAAGCTATAATGCATCCTTCCTTAACATCTTATTCTCTTAGTGCTTCTAATTCCCATATTAATAAGGCTTCAAACTCAACTCTGCTTTGATTAGGAATGTAGCTTTTATGAACAATATCAAATTCACATGTAGCTTTCTCTTCCTTAGGAATATGCAACCATGAATAGTATCTTACTTTCATGATAGTGTTGACATCAGTGTATGCATTAGTGTAAGCTATGTTGACATCGATGACAACACATATGCCCAACAAGACCAATAAGAAAGTCTAAGGGATATTTAGTGACAAATATTTAGATCACCCTACATGCAAAGGTGTGGCTAAGCTAAGTGATCTAATATGTATTCCTTCTCTTTTTAATCTTATTATAAAAGATCTTAATGAATACCCTTGGTGGTCCTACAAGCCAAATGTATACAAGTATTTCCCACTCTTGTGAATTGGACAATAATTGCCTACAATCTAATTGTTAGTGTAGGAATTTATTTTACATGTATCCTACATATGGCATTAAGCCTTCTTATATGTACATATCCAATATTAATCAATTCATTTAGTTGGATTATTTTTTATGTTAATCTCTTTGCTTGCATTTGTTTTGTTTCTCACAACTTGCAAGAGCAGGTAACTATTCATCTCTCATGGTTCTACATGATACTAGCATTATACTAGAAGGTCTTTGCACAATCCAACATGGTATCAAAGCCAATCTAGCTTTGATTATTTGATTTAGAAAAGGTTAATATTTTGTTTGAATACAATAGTTGCATGCAAGTTCTTTGATCTATACAAAAAAAAATGTTTCATTTGTGAGGTAATTTCTATAGAAGGTATTGAGCTTGATCCATGAAGGTGAGCCATTTTTTATCCAAAGAATGATTGATGGCTTATAAAGGGATGAATCCACACTGAGACGTCAATGGCATGTGCAGAGGTTAAGGAAGGGAAACATAAGGGTGATTCACAACTTGGTAAAAAGGTTGAATGGCATCCTACCCAGTAGAGTTACATCATCAAGGAGGGGAGCCCACAAAATTACCCATTGTTAGAAATGAAGGCGAACAACTATAGAATGGAAATCTGATTTCAACTGTCATAATAATCTAGTGCAAAACCAAATGGAGATTATAGGAAATCAAATCAATAATACAAAGAAATAACAAAACTAAAAAACTAAACACATAACATAGTGTTTACATGGAGAAGCCCTTTTGGGAAAAAATCCATACAAGAAGAGATGCACTAGTCTATATTAACTTCAATAGAGTTTACAATACATCAACAATGACCTCCTCTTCAATCTTCAATCTAGCAACACCTATTTTCTAGTATGAACGTTCTACAACTCCCTAGCCATAATACAATGCCCTCATTAAAAGAGTGTTTCAATCTAAGGAAAAAAACCCTAACATAACTTCTACCATAAGATCTACAACCTAATGATGAATGGTCTAGATTGACTACAAAATAACAATATTTTACAAGGTGATTTTTTATATAAAAAATTATTCAAGGGCACTACCCCCAAACCCCCACCAAGGGGGTGACATCACTCCCTCTAGAACCCCCATTAGGTATTGGGATCCAAATGACAGTAAGACAAGACCATTGCTTGGTGAATACATCTTCCCTTATGGAAATTTACAAACAACATTAGGAGTAATTAATTACATAGGATTTACAAGGTTGATGGCACCTTAATCCTAAAACCTAGCCTCCTATTCATATGGCAAGGTCACATGAGGGATAAAAACCTAAGTTGCCTACTAGGTCAATAGAAAAATCATTGTAACTTTTGATTGCCTACTCGTAATTGAGTGTCATTTTTTGAAACTGCTTGTTTTTTCGAGCCTAGTCCATTGGGAACATTTCTATACTATCATTATAAAGTATTTTTTGTTCTATTAGACATGTCTATCCACTCAACTTATAAAGTGCAAAATTTAGGGGGATCTCAAATAATGAATCAAGGGGGGTGTTTTGTGTTATATCTTGTGTACTTCCGCATTTCCTTCTGCATTTGATTTCTACAATAAACTTACTTCAAGCATGGATTCAAGTATGTCTATCACACCTCTAACACCCTTTAATTATCATGATTAGAAATTTAAGGTACAACTTGTGCTAAAAAATAAAGGGTTGTATAGGGTAACAATGGGCACTGAGAAAGAACCTACTACTAATGCAACTAAAGAAAATAGTTTAACAAATGTGATCAAGCCTTTGGGTTTCTATTTCATAATGTGTCACCTAAAATCCTCTTTCATGTAGAATCCTTAAATGCACCCAATGAAGTCTAGATTGCATTAGAAAACATCTTTGGGAAGATAGATGAAATGAGAAGCCATAAGTTGGAGAATGAACTCATAAGTTTGAGCCCTAGTTCATTTGACACATTACAAGATTACTTCACTAAGTTCAAATCACTAAGGTTGCAGTTGAAATAATATGGCATAGATAAAAAAGAGGATCAACTTGTTATTTCTAAACTCTTTGAATTGGATCATAATTATTATATGTTTGTCTCTACCTTTTATTCCACCAAAAGGGATCTTGGAGCCTCATGGAAAATGCCTTTTCTAGATGAATTTATTGCTGACTTAACTAGGGAGTAGGATAAATTAATATAGATGGGCACGTTGATGTCCTCAAAACCTCAACCCCTCATTCCTATGAATAAGAGACAACAGGCTTCAAACAACAAAGAGAAGAAGCAAACCACTCAGAAGGACAAAGAGACTAAGAATGATAAAAAATCTAAGTCCTCAAAAACCAACACTAAAAAAATTTCAAATCAAGGAAAACCTAAGAAAGAAAAAGTTAAGCGTGCCTTGTTGTGATTACGGTGCCATTAACTTTGTAAATCCCTATATTATTTATTCCCATTATTTGTAATTACCCATAATGGATGAAATGGTTTTATTGGCAGTAGTAAAATATATTAACTATCCATAGTAATTATGAAGTTACTATATCAGTAAGTTCTGGAGTTACTGGAGGTAGTTACAGGATAATATTTAGTGATGGTTAATATGAAAAGATAAAGTAAATAAGGGTAGGCACCACATTTGAGGAATCTACTATTTTGTCTTATATGACATCCATCATAAGGTTGGTAAGATGTTGTAAGAGAATCTATGACAATGGTAAGTTGTCATAAGATTCTATGACAATATGATAGCCTATGACAAGTATTTATGAGTTCTAAGTTACCATTCTTGGCCTTGGGTGACCAAGTTTGCATGGTTGACTATTGACAAGTGGCATGGATATGTAAGAGGTCATTTAATGTTGCATGTTGGAGTTTCCAAGAAGAGATACAGTGGACACTTAGTTTCAGGAGTGAAAAACCTCTATAAAATTAGTACCTTGTATGTGTTATGCATCTAATAAGTTTTGTACATAGGTTTTGTCGGATTGAATATTAAAAAGATAAGAGGACGTGCATGTATTGTATTTCAAATTTGAAGACAATAAAACTTTAAGCCTCTTTTTTTGGTGGATTCATTTACCCAAAAGGGTTTTCTCCACATTACATACTGTATTATGTGTTCATTTCTTCTATGGTGTTAATTCTTGCATTGTGGGTTTTGATTCTATTTTCTATCTCCACAATTTCTACAATGTTAAAGATCATAAATCTTAGTTAAATTAGACTTCTAGTTGTGTAGTTTCTTCTTCATTTTTGACACTTGGTATTAGAGCCTGGTCAGTTCTACTTTTTGGGTGGTAGTGTGAAGATTGTTTAGCTATAGTGGAAGATTTGGTTGTTTTGTGTTTTGTAGATCTTGTGTAGAAAATCATGGCTACAACTACATCCTGTTTGGACATAGAGAAGTTTAATGGTATAGACTATGAGTTGTGGAAGCTTAAAATAAAGGATTTGCTTGAAGAAAGAAATTAATGGCTTGTTATAACTAAGGTGAAGAAACTTGATGATGTTGTGCAAGATGAGTGGGATAGATGGATAAAAAGGCATGGGGTATAATCCAATTGTGTCTAGTAGACTCTATTCTACTAAATGCCACAAGTGAAAAGTTTGCATATGATTTGTTGAAACATTTGGGTGAGATTTATCAATTTAAAAGTTTGGTAAATAAACTCTACTTGAAGCGGAAGTTATTTTCTTTAAAAATGAAATAAGGTGATTCTATTGTCGAGCATTTGAATTTATTTACTTTGATTTTGAGCCAACTAGATTCTGTGGATGCTATTGTTGAGGGAGAAGATAAGTGCATTATGCTTCTTTGTTCTTTACCTAAGTCCTAGGAGAATGCCATTTTGGCTATCACTGCTAACCTCACAGATCTAAAGTTGGATGCTCTTGTTGCAACTTTGTTGTCTTAGGAATTGAGGAAGAAAACTGCTAATAGTTTAGGTGATGCTCTCAGTGTCAGGAGAAGGTCTAAGAAAATAGGACTAAAAGGGGATTAGAAGGGCCCTAAAGACAAATCTAAGGGTAGATCTAAGATTCCTAGAAAGAAGAATAGAGTTAAGTGTTGGAATTGTAGAAAAAGAGGGCATGTGAAGAAGGAATGTAGAAACCCAAAGAAATAATGGGATTCCGCTATAGAAATTCCTCGAATGCAGGTGATGAGGTTTTACTTTGTACATGTAATATTGTTTCTGATGATCATTGGTTGGTTGACTCAGAATGCTCATACCACATGACTCCACACAAAGAATGGTTTTCCACATACAAGGAGTATGATGGAGATAATGTCTACCTTGGTGACAACAATGCATATACAATTATTGGAAGGAGAAAGGTAATGTTGTGTTTTAGTGATGGGAGAATTAAAACCATCCCTAGTGTTTTTCATATTCCTAGATTGGCTATAAATTATATTTATGTTTCTAAGTTGAATGATTTGGGAATGCATGTAACATTTAACAAGCATGATTGCATATTGGTGAGAGGAAGCTTTGTGGTAGCAAGGGGAACAAGGATGGGAACACTCCTAAAGCTTGATGCCATCAATTTTTATAACTCCACCAATGTTATTGAAACTACTGAGAATACATGTATGTTGTGGCATGAAAGATTGGGCCACACTAGTGAAAATGTTTTAAAAACTATCATAAATAAAAAGTTGTTGGACACTTTTCTTATTCTAATGAGCACTTTAATTTTTGTGAGCATTGTGTGTTTCAGAAATAGAACAGAGCATCATTTTCTTTAGGAAGTAATAGAGAAAAAGAAATAAATTATTCACTCAGATGTGTTTGGTCTTGTAGATAATGATTCTATCAGAAAATCTAATTATTTTGTTACCTTCATTAATGATGTATCTAGATTTACTTAGAATTGTTTTATGAAGAACAAATCTAAAGTTTTCACTAAGTTTAAGGATTTTTAAGTCTTAGTAGAAAACCAATTAAGACTTAAGATTAAAATATTAATATTTGACAATGGAGGTGAATATTGCTCAAAGGAATTTGATGAGTTCTATAAGAATGCAGGTATAATAACACAAAAGACAAGTCCTTATACACTACAACAGAATGGTGTTGGAGAAAAGATGACCCAAATGATTATGGACAGAGCTAGAAGTATGTTGAGTGATGCATAGTTGGATACTTTATTTTGGGTAGAAGATGTGTGTACTGCTTGTTACTTGATTAATAGATATCTTGTAAGTCTCTTGATTCAACACCTTATGAAGTATGGACAAGTAAGAAACCTTTTGTTTCATATTTAAGGATTTTTGTCTATGATTATTTTGTTCATGTACCTAAATAAAAGAAATCTAATTTGGATCCAAAATCATAGAAATGCATCTTCATTGGATATGGTGATAATGTAAAATGTTATAAGCTTTGTGATCCTCTAACCTAAAAAGTTGTATTTTCTAGAGATGTTATTTTCGAGGAGCTTGGAGCTATTTCAAATCCTCTACAACCAGAAGAGAAAGAAAAGGAAAAGAGAATGCATTTTCATATATAGCAAGAAGATGCACCTCAAGAAGAACAGAATGATGGATTAGGGGATGGGGAAGAAGAAGATTTGAGTGAAAGTTTAGATGAGGAAGACTGTTATAACAAAAGAAGTTGAGAATATAAAAGAACCTGAAGAATCTCTTACTCCACCATTAAGAAGATCCACAAGACAACCAAATCTAGTTGATAGGTATAGCCCACCAGGTTTCCATTATGTATTTTCTTTATTGAGTATTGACGATGAACCTAGATGCTATAGGGTAGCTATTTATGCAAATGATAATGCGTCTTGGCCACTAGTTGTGCAAGAGCAAATTATGGCTTTAGATTTATGTAACACCTAGGATCTTGATCATTTTCCCAAAGGAATAAAGGCCATAGGTTGTAAATGGGTCTTCAAGAAGTTTGGAGTAAACAATTCATTGCAAAAGTACAAGGCTAGACTGGTAGCCAAGGGCTACTCCTAGAGAGAGGGAGTCAGTGAAATTTTCTCTCCTTTTGCTAAGTTATCTTCTATTAGATTCCTCTTATCTATTTTTATTTTTTTTGATTGGGAAATAAAGAAACTGGATGTTAAAACTATTTTTTGGCATTGGGATCTTGAGGAGGAGATTTATATGTAGTGGCCTACATGTTTTGAGGTAGAAGGAAAGGAACAATGGGTATGTAGGTTAAAATAATCTGTTTATGGTCTAAAATAATCTCCTAGAATATGGTACCAAAAATTTGATTCACTTATTTTGAAACTAGACTTTGTTAGAAGTGAGGAAGATTAATATGTTTACATTTGATGTATTGATGATGGTATTTTGATTAATGCCTTGTATGTGGTGATATGTTATTTTTCAATACTAAGGGTATGATCAGTGAGTTGAAATATCAACTTTTAGATACATTCAATATGAAGGATCTTGGATCTGCTAGGTATATCCTGGGAATGGAGATCAAAAGGGATAGAGGTAACATAAAGCTTTGGTTATCTCAAAGTAAGTATGTCAACACTATTCTACAAATATAAGGCATGTACGATCAAAATCCAACTAGATTTCCTTTACCTATTGGTACTAAGATATCATTAGATATGTGTCCTAAGAATGATGATGATTGAGAGGATATGTCTAATGTGCTATATGCTAGTGTTGTAGGAGGTTTTATGTATGCAATGGTTCGCATTAGGCCATATATTTCCTAAGCAATGGGAGTTTTAATTAGATTTATGTCTAACTCTGGTAGATAGCATTGGAATTATGCAAAGAAGATGTTTAGATACTTTCAAGGTACCTCTTATTATTGTTTGGTTTATTCTGGTACTGATAGCATTGATAAGACCTTGGACATACAGGGATTTGTTGATGTAGATTAGGTAGGTGACTTGTATAGTTGAAGTTCCACTAGTGGCTATGTGTTTACTTTGTTTGGAGGAGATATTAGTTGAATGAGCAATAGGAATCCCACGATTGCTTTATTCACCATCAAAGCAGAGTATATGGTAGCTACATATGTCTCTAAGGAGGTAGTTTGGTTACAGAGATTGTGTACATGTATTGGTTTTAATTGCAAGATCATTCAGATTGGCTATAATAGCCAGAGTGCTATATGGTTGGATAAGAATCCTATGTATCATGCTTGGAAAAAACATGTTGATGTTCAATATCACTTTGTTTCAGAAATGGTTGCAAAGGGATAGATTGAGCTAAAGAAAGTTGACACTCAAGAGAATGTTGTAGATTCTCTTACTAAACCTATGAGCATAGAAAATTTTGCATGGTGCAGGAAGGCCATAGGCCTTGGTCATAGTACTTCGTTATTTCATATGTTTCCTATGGGTAGATTTACAATGTATAATGTCAAGTAAGAGAATGTTGGGATTAAGGTGCCATTAACCTTGTAAATACCTATATTATTTATTCCCATTATTATTTGTAATTACCCATAAGGGATAAAATGGTTTCACCAACAATAGTAAAATATATTAACTATCCACAATAATTATGTAGTTATTGTACCAGTAAGTTCTGGAGTTACCGGCAGTAGTTTCGAGATAACATTTACTAATAATTACTATGAAAAGATAAAGTAAATGAGGGTAAGTGCCACATTTGAGGAATCTACTATTTTTGGCTTGTATGACATCTGTCATAAGGTTGGTAAGATGTTGTAAGAGAATCTATGACAACTGTAAGTTGTCAGAAGATTCTATGACAATTTGATAGCTTATGACAAGTATTGATGAGTTTTAAGTTTCCATTCTTGGCCTTGGGAGTTCAAGTTTGCATGGTTGACTATTGACAAGTGCCATGGACATGTAAGAGGTCATTTAATGTTGCATGTTGGAGTTTCCAAGGAGAGAGAAAGTGGATGCCTAGTTTGAGGAGTAAACCCTCTATAAAATCAATGTCTTCTATGTGTTATGCATCTCATAAGTTTTGTACACAAGTTCTACTAGATTGAAGATTAAAGAGACAGAGGAAGTGCATGTATTGTATTTCAAATTTTAAGATAATACAACTTGAAGCCTCTTTTCTTGGTGGAGTTTTTATCTGAAAGGATTTACTCCATGTTACATACTATTTTTTCTGTTCATTTATTCTATCGTGTTAATTCTTGTGTTGTGGGTTTTGATTTTATTTTCTATCTTCATAGCTTCTACATTGTTAAAGATCATAAATCTTAGTTAAATCAGATTTCCACTTGTGTAGTTATTGTCTTCATTTCTAACATGCCTATTGCATGAAACTTTGGCACGATGAGCACAACTATATTAAGAAATAGATTGACCACCTCACACATCTTCTGAACAAGAGCAACATAGGGGTTCTTGAATCTATCAAAGAGTCCTCATCAACCCAAGAACCTTATAAGGCAAAAGAAAAAGAAAAATCTAAGGGCAAGGCTCTAGATACAGTTGCATCTTCCTTAACTCTATCTTGGATCATTGGCTTAGGTGCCTCAAACCACATGGGTTCTTCAAGGGTCAAATTTTCTTCCTTAGAGCCTTATAGCATGTCTACTATCACATTGGATGATAATTCTCCAACATCAATTACAAGGATAGGGTCTATTGAAGTTGAAGGTGGAACATTAAGAAATATTCTAAGTGTACCTTCTCTTTCAACTAAACTCCTATTAGTGTATCATATTACCCACATAGGGAAGGGTGTGATAGTTCACTTTTCTCCAAACTCTATTGAGATTAGAGAGTTGTACAACAATAATTTGATAGCTTTGGGAAGGGTAGATCACCAAGCTAGGTTATATACCTTCTCTCACTTTAAACCTGATGTTTCTCCCATTGCATTTCTTACTCATTTAGATAGAGTTATCAAATTATGGCATGAGCAATTCAAACACCTTAACTACTACTACCTTGAGTAACTAAGTCAACAGGATATGGTCTTAGGGTTTCCTAGATCTAAATTATCTAAGAGCCTTTATGAGGGTTACACCTTTGGGAAGCATCCTAAAGAGAAATGTGACAAAGCAAGATCTTGGAGGGCTACACAATATTTGGAGCTTGTTCATAGTGATGTATTGGGGAAATTTCCCCATCCACCTTTCACTAAGGCAAGGTATGTTCTCACCCTCATAGATGAATTCTCTAGATACACATGGGTCTACTTCTTTTGGTAGAAATTTGAAGTCTTTAACAACTTTTGAAACTTTAAGGCTCTTGGTGAGAAATAGTCAGAAAAAGTCATTAAGGTTCTTCAAACTAACCAAGTGAGTATGTCAACATTAGGTTCAAGCAGTTTTGTACGGCAAAGGGGATAGACTTGCAATGCATGGTTCCTTAAACTCCCCAACAGAATGGCATTGTAGAACATTAGAACATTTCCTTAAAAGAGATGGAAAATTACATGATACACTCCAAGGGCCTTACACCATAGTACTAGGTAGAAGAAATCAACTATGCTTGTTACATTTAGAACTAAGTTCCTCACAAAACCTTGAAGGGTCTCACTCCCTTTGAATCTTAGATAGGTAGGAAACCATTAGTTGATCACTTCAAGGTCTTTGGATCTCCATCTATGGCATGTATATTGAAGAAAAATTGTAGGGCTATGGATCCTCAATCAAAACCTTGCATCTTTTTAGGTTATCCAAATGGTATAAAAGGTTATCACCTACTCCACCCGACCACACATGAGTTTTACATTGAGAGGAGTGTTAAATTTTAAGAGAGTCTTTCCAACTCTATAAAAGTTAACATTTCTCCTTCTTGATGTAGTGGCATCCATGTCACCCTAATTTTGGCATCATATTTCTATCTTTTAATCTTTCTCTAATTTTGGTGGGGTCACTACTAAGTAGTGACAATTTTTGGTTTTAATTCCTTTTTGGGTCTACCAACGTTAGGCAGTCACCCACCTCCTCTATCTCCATTTTTCTATTTGCTAGAATAAATGAGATTGGGAGTGGGATAGTAATGGGAGATATTCTTTTCAATTCCTATGCTCTATTTTAGTCTAAGAGTTGTTGGAGATAGTGCAGGTCTAAAGATTTGTGGGAGTCAATGGAAATCTTGAAGCTTTGTTTGAAATTTAATTTAAGGGACTGCATTCCTTTTTGAGTGATAGTAGTTGGGATGGAAGCAAGGTTGCATTCCTTGAAGATGGATGGTCATTTATATGAGGGAGGAAGGGTATTTGTGGTGGAAGTTATGAAGATTTCTCTGTGAAGTGAAGGCTATATATGATGTCGTGCGTGAAAAACCAACTGTTATTGATCATGGCAAGGATCATTCTTGATTTGTAATTTTTTTGAACTCTCTAAAACTTAAAAAAGAGACAAGTTGATTGTTTACTTTTATTTCTTCAGTTTTTGTGGTTGTCTATTACTGTGTTGGTGTTAAAAGAGTAGGTTGTTCTTGAGTCTAAAAGAAGATTGTCGAACATGAGGTAGCTTGTAGCAAGACCTGTGAGTACTGGGTTGTGAGAGAAATGTATGTAGGAGGAGCCCCGCATGGCTAGGGTAGAGTTAGAGCTAGAGATGGAGGTAGAGATCCTCCAAGTGTTGCTCATGGTGATGATTTCAGAACCTTGAGAAGGTAGGTTGAAGAAATGCAAGAAGAAATGAGAAGAGGTTTTGCACAAAGGAGAGAACCTATGAGTGAAGATGATGAAGCTACAAATGCAAATGATACAAGTGGCGAAGAGGATGAAGCTATCACAATAGCTTTGAATGATCCTTTGGTGAGGGCATTAACAAAAATTGGAAAGAGACCAAAAATTAATGTTTCTACATTTTGTGGGAATTTGAATCCTAAAGAGTTAGTGGATTGGATCAATGACATGGAAGAATATTTTGAATTTGAATAGGTTGAAGATCCTGATAGAGTAAAGTTTGCAAAAACTAGATTAAAGGGGCATGCTTTAATTTGGTGGAGAGACCTATTCAATTGGAAAGAATAAGGAGAAGCAAGAAGAAAATTACCATGTGGGAGAAGATGGTGGAGAAGATGAAGAGATAATTCATTCTAGTGGATTATGAATTAGATCTGCTCAAGAAAATGTAAGGTTTAAAACAAGGATACAAAACAGTGAAGGAGAATAAAGAGGAGTTTCATAGGATCCTAGTTAGAGTAGGACATGCTAAAGCTACTAAGGAGAAGGTTGCAAGGTACATGAATAGTCTGAGGCCAAGCATACAAGAAGAGATGGCTTTGGTGAGAGTTTACACAATGGAGGATGCATATCAGTTTGCACTAAAAGTGGAAGAAAGATTAAAAAAAAGATTTGAAAATAAGAAAAGAGGAAGAGATCGTGGTGAAAGAACTAGAGAAAGGTCGTATGGAGAAAAAGAAAATAATCAAAAAATGCAGAAAAATAAAGACTAAGGCAGTAGCAAAACTTAGAGGTATGAAGACTCATATGGCTCTAGAGATCAAAATTGGAGAGGTAGAGGAAGATCGGGTACAGGATTTGGAAGAGGAGGTTTTTAAGGAACATGTTACAGGTGTGGAGAAGAGAGACATTGAGCTTATGACTACCCTCATGAAGAGGAAAGACCAAGAAGGAGATTAGAAAACTAGAATAGAGCAGAAAACATCAATGGAGAAGATGCACACTTGACAACTTCCAAAGAGGTAGAAAATGGAGTACTTGTTACAAGAAGAGCCCTGATGAACGAAGGAAAAGAACTAGATGAAAGGAAAACATTGTTGCAAACAAGATGTAAGTGTGAAGGTAAAGTATGTAATGTGATTTTTGATGGTGGTAGTATTGACAATCTCATTTCTGAAGAGATGGTGAGTAAATTGCAATTGGAGAGGAGAAAACACATGCATCCGTATAGGATAGCTGAGCTACAAGATGATAAGAAACTTTTGGTCAGTGAATAATGCTTGGTAAAATTTAATATAGGAGGTTATTTTGATGAAATCATATGTGATATTATATCTGTGGATGTTTGTCATATGTTATTGGGAAGACCGTGGTAGTTTGACAGGAAAGAAATACACGATGGGTTTTCCAATACATAAACCTTGACAAAGGATGGAGCTTGACACAAGTTGAAGCCCTTCAGTAAGGAAGAAGGTAAGGTATGTAATAACATTGGTAAATGTTTGACTTATGGAGTTAAATAGATAGTGAAACACGGTGAGGATGAAGATTATAATTTGCTAATGCAAGTTGTAGCAATGTTGATTGCATTCAAGAGGGGTAGAATGAAAGTTTCAGTGGAGGGAGAAAAAGAGGTAAAATCTAATTTGTGTAAGAATTTTGTTGAACCTGATTTATTTGAGGATGATAAGATTAGCAAAGGGAAGGATATTGCAAAAATAGACACATTGGAAAATGAAGGTACAAATGAAGAAGAAGATGAGCAGGTGAAGGTTGAGTTATTTGAGGATCTGTTGATTGATAAAGAGATTGTAGAAGATGAAGATCTTAAAACTAATAGCTTGTTGTAGGATGGGAATTATGAATTCCTTGATTATTTTACTAACATTGATGTGACTGTAGAGGAGAAAGAGTTTGCAGCTAGACCTTGTCTTTTAGAAGACATAACGAAAGAGGAACACAATGATGGACAAATTATTGCAGTAGTTTCTAGGAAAGAGGTCAGGTATAAATTTGATTATTTTACTGAAGAGGATGACATTGAAGCTTATGATTTTCAAAAGTTTCCTAGTGTATATTGGTGGGAGTTGGATTATGTGAAAAAAGGGATATTAAATTCCAGATAAAACTAGTAAAACATATTCAGTCAGATAAGACAGAGAAGTGGATTCAGAACAAGAACAGGACTTATAAATGTTTATGAGTTTCACTCATGAAATATTTCAATCTACCTTGGGTGCCTGATGCTGTGGCATCCATGTCACCCTAATTTTGGAATCAATTTTCTATAGTTTAATCTTGCTCTAATTTTAGTGGGGTCGCTACTGAGTGGTGATAGTTTTTGGTTTTAATTCTATTTTGGGTCTAGCAGCTTCAAGATTTTGCCCACCTCCTCTATGTACATTTTTCTATTCATTGGAATAAATGAGATTGGGAATGGGATAGTATTGGGAGATATTATTTTCAATTCCTATGTTCTATTTCAAGGTACAAGTTGCTGGAGATAGCGCGAGTCTGATGATTCATGGCTCGAGTCAGTGGAAGTTCTGAAGCTTCGTTTGAAATTTAATTTAAGGGATTGCATTCCTTTTTGGGTGATGGTGGTTGGGATGGAAGCAGGGTTGCATTCCTTGAAGATGGATGGTCATTTGTATAAAGGAGTTGAGTTATTTGCAATGGAAGTCATGAAGATTTCTTTGTGAAGTGAAGGCTACTTCTAGTGTTGTACACGAGAAACCAGCTGTTATTGAGCATGACAAGGATCATTCTTGATTTGTAATTTTGTTGAACTCTCAGAATCTTAATAAACAGACAAGTTGTTTGTTTACTTTTATTTCTTCAATTTTTGTGGTTGTCTGTTACTGTGTCACTTCTATTATGAACTCACTTGACTTTGATGATTCTAACAATTCAAACCATCCACAATAGATTCCTAAGGTAGAGTCTTCTTCTTCTTCTAGTTCTAATAGAGAGGATAGTGATGGGGAGTCATCTTCATCCACTTCTAAATTCTTTTTAAGGTTGACATTTCAACAATTGATCCACCCACATCTCATCCTTTTTGGGCTAGAAAGACACTTCAAAGTGTAGGCAATTGGGTAGGGAATCCAATAAATGGTAGATGTACATGGTCAGATTATCAGAATGGGCCACATGCTTTCTATGCTTCAACCTCTGATTCGTATACATTTTGAAAGGCATCAAGCATACCTGAGTGGGATATCGCTATGTAGGAGGAATATGATTCCTTAATCATAAATCACACTTGGGAATTGGCTTCACTTCCTAAGGGAAGGAAGATGGTTCTATGTAGGTGGATATTGTTGTCAATTCAAGTACGCACCCTTGTTAAGCTTTGTGAAAACTTAACTACTTGTTGAAACATGGAATTGTTCTCGGATGTGGTTCTCATTTCATGAGAATGAAACTCCAGAGTGAAGTGGTTCTCTTATAATTTCTAAACTATGATAGAAAGATGTAACTGAAACTAACTCTGAAATCTAAACTAGATGAAGTTCTATCATTCTCAAGAAGATCCTCTAACATAAACCCTCACAATTTCAATGATAGTTACTCCTTAAGTAATTTGCAACAAGGTTTGATATCAAACACAAACTGCAACCAGGAAGAACTAAATCTTAATAGCATTGAGACAAAATAAAAGACTAAAATAGTCACAATATAACATCAGATCAAGACTGCAAAAATGTATGTGAAACAAGATAATTTGCTATTAGAACTGAAAGGAATACAATGCATGAAAAATAAAATATGTGAGCCAACTGTTGTATACAACTCTGCAAGAGAGAAGAAACCGATGCTAACTGACTGAGAAAAAACTAAGTTTTCCTCCTATAAAATGACTCCAAATGATCTCCAGTGAAGAAAGCTAAAAAAGCTCCTAAAAATAGATCTGCAATCCATTTTCGAGCTTCAAAAAAAAAATCTACCAAAAATAGCCTCAAACTACCTCCAAACTGCAAAATAAAACTGCCAACTTGATCCCCTAGGTGGTCCCCACCAAATCTGCATCCAAATTTGTCCAATCTGCCTCATAAAAGAAAACTTTTTGTCCTTTTATGCTCAATTTTGCCAAAGGAAATCCAAATACTTTAACTGCCTAAAAATAGTTAAATTTTAAAAGCAATTCATAATTTCATTGCTTTAAAGTTAACTTTACATGACTTGGTAGTTTTAATTGATATGATTTTTTTGCCAAAATAAAATGATATCTGGTTTACAATTTCACCAAGATATTTACAAGATGTCATTAATGATTTTCTATAAAAATCAAAAAAAAATATGAACTATTACACATGTTTGCAAAAATAAATAAAAGGCTTAAAAGGCTTGACACCATGGACTCCAAGTGTCGATATTCTACCACCTCACCATCATCCATATGGCTCAAAAAATGCTAACTCACTACCTCTATAATGCCACCATATCAGATTGACCCCCTTTGACCATATTTCCATCTAGCATATTCGTCACATTCTCAAGGTTTTGGTTTGATTTTATGCATATATCGAATTATGTGAAGGAATAATAAAAAATGCATATGTGGGAGGTCAAAGACACTCAACCACATGCAATATCAAATGATAATATCTTGACTCCAATGTGAGTCGACCACTAATGATATTAAGACCTTGGCAGATTCTAATCACATTTCATAATCATGCTCACCTTTGACTTAATAAAATAGGCCATGTTCCTTGTGCTATCAGCCACCTCTACTTATGATTGATAAACACTTATCAACACAAAGTTTTGACCCTGATCCCATTTGGATAAAAATGATTAACATGTTGCATGGAAAAAAAATGTGGAAGGGACGTTGAAACAAAAGCAAATGAGAACCCTAAAATGTCGGTCATATCATTTTGCTGTTGTTGAGATAGCTCTGCAATTTTGGCCGCCGACCTGGGGTTTCATGCTCTGTATACTTTCTTGCTCCATTTGATGGTCTTCTGCAGTTGAAAACTATGTACTTATTTAGCCAAAACAATAGGCCGCCTCTGGTAAGCTTGAAACTGAACTTAAAAATGGTATCACTGTGTTTTGTTAGCTTACTTTCTTTCAAATGGCCATGGCCATGTAACTGCTTCTTCAATCTCTTAGTTTTGATATGCATTTGTTTTTGTTTTTGTGTGTTGAACTTGTGAAAAATGGTACAATGGTAAAAGCTTTGTTCAACTGGTCACAGCCATTATCCTCCTTAACTGCAATATATGGTGAGTCTATTATTCTTCGCTATTAATACTTGCATTTTGAACTCTTTATCTCTGCATTATATGAGAATGTGAAGAGGGTTTCATTCTTTCTTTTGTCTTTTGGGTGTATAAAATACCTTATCTTAAGGCATGGCCACTCCTTTTAAAGACTTCCTGTAGATTTACTTTGTCTTTTCCATGTAACAAAATGTGAAGTATCTTGTGTTGTAAGTGAGGGTTTCATTTTGTCTTGCATAGAAGCTTCCTTTTACTACAGCCATACTCACACATAAATTTACTTTATATTTCTCGACTAAAAGTAAAAAGAAAAGACTCTTTCTCTTTAAACCCGATAAGGGTTTCATGCTTTGTCACACAAAACCTTCCTCTTACTACGGCCATGATCTTCTATGCTCTATTTATCCCTTGTTTGACTATGGAAAGAAAGATGGCATTTTCACTCGACAAGGGTTTCATTTCTTTGTTCTATATAAACTGTCTCTCCCACAGCCTTATCTAGACAATTTTTCTTACCATTTCTCTCTCTTAAACACTACAAAATGTATGGTTCTGAAGGTTGATGTGGGTGTTTGAGAAAAGTGTGCAAATGACAATATATGCCATGGCTTTACTATGGATGTATATATATATTTTCATTTTATTGTATACACTCAGACTTGAAAACTAAAGCATTATTGTTCTTTTCTAAGTATAGAAACTTCTTTCTATAGCATCATGGCATCTGGTGTCACCTTTTCTCTCTCATGCTATCACTGTTATTGTTCAAAAGGGATGATAATTGTATGCACTATTTCTATCTCTGTAGCTCCATTTTCTCTTTATGTGGACTTTGTACATGGGATGTATAATGTCACTTCAGCTTTGAAATCCTCCACTGAAGTAGCATATATGTCTCAATTCTGTATCTTTACTTGTCCATTCAGTGGACTATGCATACACACTTTTCATATATGATGACTTGGCTATCATGAAATGTTGGCATTGACACATGAAGGCAACACTTCCTTGTTTTGAATACATTGTAACATATGATGAACCTTTGCTATTCCTTTTTACTATATTCTATCTTATCAAATGCATCATATGAGATGTCCTCTAGGACATGATTAGGTCCATTGTATTTGTTGTCCAGTCTTGGCAAATCACTTCTTATAATGTAACTTCATTTGAATTCACTCAACCATAGATGCAACCATACACTTATTTATTTCATTTGTCATAACATGATATCCTGTAGCACCAGGATGATGATCATACCAGTTTAACTACTCCTGTCACATGATTATGATACTCTATTACACACATGTAATGAAATGTTCCTTTTTTATTCTCTTGTAGTTTGTCAAAGGCAAAAGATGAGCCATCTGGGTTGGTTGTCTTGTATTTTCTACTATAGATATGCAATACTTATCACACTTCTTCTATAGATATGCAATAAATGCAACATTTGATAACACTTATCTGATGTTCAACTTATCAGTAGCAAAAGCGAGGTATAACTGAATATATTTCATCATTTAAGAGGCAGCTTATGTCATTGAATTCTGAATCTAATTCTATCACTCCATTTAAATGAGAAAGTATGAAGCTTGGTACTCACCTGTCTTTGCAATTTGCTTATTGATTTATAATGAATAATCCAATTGGACTGCTGATCATGAATGAGTAAGTAGCCTTCAAATAATTCATACTTGTGAACACTTACTCCTTCATCAGTCTAATGATTACAAATGTATTGTGTACTCTTGATTATTATCATGATTGAGAATGTTATTTCATAGCAGTTAAAGTAGTGTATAAGTTGTTATATGCATTGAATTTTGTCCTCCATCAGTTCATGTCATGCTCTTGGTTGCATTTCATAATCTGAAGTGAAATCATGGTCATGTCCTAACATGGGACTGATGCATATAATTGTCTTGTTACTCTTTCAGCTTGTCATGTGAAAGTCATCAATGATTCTCTTCTTCTGTTCATCCCTTTTGAGAACAAGGGGAAGCAGCATGCTAGGCTCAACCCTTGTGGGAGCCCATTAGACACCACATGCTAAATGTCTTCAATCAGCTTCATGATTTGTCCTCTACCTGCACATGAAACAAATAGATTAGAATAAAACAATGATGCTCTTATGTTTTCTTCTCTTCAGTTCCTTCTGCACATGGATGTTCTTATTTGATCAATGCATTACAATTGAATTATTATGTCTCTCTTGATTGATGAAGGATTTTCATAACTAGAGCTTCTAACAGGACCTTCTCGTAATTTTTTCAGGTACATGTCAAGGTCAGGAGCAGGAACTCGAGGTTTCTAACGAAGATCAACCCAAACAAGGCAATGATGGCTATGTCTTTCCCTCTTCTTCATTAGATGCATAGTGTTTTACTTGTATTTGCATGAGTTCAGCTATAACCCATGGCTTGTGTGGGACATCAGATATGTCTTTGTTTCCTTCAATGCAATGTTTGTTCTCTTATGTATTCAAAATTGTAAATGAAAAATCACTATAGTGAATGAATACTTATCTCTTTTACTACTCTGCAATGTAATGAATGATTGAAACTTTCCTTTTCTACACCTAAACAACTGAACTGCACTTGTCATAACAACTATGCAACTAACCATAACAGAAATAAATCAAACCACGTTCAAAAATGATAAATGATATATCTTCTCAGCCAATTTTTGAGTTGGGGTAAAAAATGGAAACAGATATATCAGACCAAGTTTGTTACAAATGGGTTGGCTGATAAGTACAAGGCACGTTTGGTTGCCAAGAGTTTTTCACAAGTTGTTGGCATTAACTTCATATAGACTTTTTCATCCATGGCCAAAATGGCTTCAATCTGACTTACTCTTGCCATTGCCACTACACATGGTTGGGATGTGCACTAGATGGATGTGAAGTGCTTTTCTTCATGGAGACCTTGAGGAGGAGATCTACATGGAGCAACCACCATGGTTTCTTTAGGATTCATCCTTAGTTTGTAGACTTAGGAAATCCCTCTATGGCCTCAAATAGGCCCCTTGAGCTTGGTACACCAAGATGGATTCCTTCCTCCTAGCTTTATGTTTCACTAGGTGCCATTCACATCCTAATATATATTTCTTGTGGCAAGATGATTCATTGTTGATACTAGTACTTTATGTTGATGATATTTTGATCATTGAGAGCTCTTCATCTACTATTTTAGCAATGAAGACAACTCTGTAGGATACATTTGACATGAAGAACTTGGATCTATTGTATTACTTTCTTGGTATTGAGT
Source organism: Cunninghamia lanceolata (assembly GCA_027924645.1). Taxonomy (NCBI): domain Eukaryota; kingdom Viridiplantae; phylum Streptophyta; class Pinopsida; order Cupressales; family Cupressaceae; genus Cunninghamia; species Cunninghamia lanceolata. The sequence continues at coordinate 27,624,661 of BSBN01000809.1, read as the reverse complement.
TTTCACAGTCCAATTCAGGGATCACCTTGCATAACCCAGGTACACTCTTGATTTACTTGCTCAGTTTCACATGAATGATTGTAAGCCATCTCCAATTTCATTTCTATTTATAGTCAAGATTGAGGTTGATTGTACTACACCACTAATTGATGCAACCTTTTATTGACAACTTGTTAGCAGTCTCATCTATTTGACCTATACCATGCTCGATATTTCATATGATGTAGCATAGTTTCTAGATTCATGTAGGAAGCTCATGAGTTGTAATGGAAAGTAGCTAAGAGGATACTTCATTACCTTCAGGGTACTCTCAAATTTAGGATTCATTACAAAGCTAGCATAGAGGTTGACTTGATTGAATACATAGATTCAGATTGGGTTGGTGATACTTAGAATCTCAAGTCCACTTTAGATTACAATTTCTCACTAGGTTCTAGTCCTATCAGTTGGTCTAGCAAAAAGAAAAATGCTATTGCTTTATCATCCACAAAGGTAAAGTATAGGGAAACTATCAATGTAGCTACTAAGGCAATTTGGATTAAAGGAATTCTCATTGAGTTTGGCATTCCATTCAAGAAACCCACATTCATCTATTGTGACAACTAGAGCACCGTCCAAATATGTAGGAATCTAGTCTAGCACCAACGAACCAAACACATAGAGATTCACATGTATTTTATTCCAGATCTTATTCATGGTAGGCATGAGTTTTCTATTTCCATAGTAGAATACAATATAAGTACTTTTGGATTAAATTGTGTGTATTTCTTTGCTTCAACGTTTTGGATCACACTCAGTGATCCATCATTAGGAAGAGTACTCTTATGATTTGGATTGTAGGCTTTCATTTTAAAAGGATGAGGAGGGGATTAGAGTTAGTTGGGCCAATAAAACCATAGGTTAAGAAAAATGAATAACTAATAGAAACGGTAAATATGTGACAAGTAAAGTGAATAAATTAGAATATATGTAAAAGACAAGGTGCAAATAATATAAAAGAAAATAACACAACATTAGTTCTAATAAGATAGGTATCAAACAATATAATGTACAATAAGTATTTAACATTAAATACATAAAGAGAAAAGACAAGCAGGATTAAATATCGAAAGAAAATAGATATAGTCTTAAACATAATATGTAAAATATTGAATAATATATTATTCAATAAGTGTTAAATATAAAGGATAATAGTACATAAATATTGCAAAGACATAAAAAGGCCCCCAATGAATAAAGAGAATAACAATAATAGAAACAACAAATAAATGAAAAGTAAAGTAGAAAAATATATATAATATGTAACATGCAAGGTGTAAATAATTAAATATAATATAAAGGAAATATAAAAAAATCATTCTAATAAAATTTGTACTAATTAGTTAAAATATGCAATAAGAATCCTCTTCCTAATAATGGATCACTAACTGTGATCTAAAACGTCGAAGCAAAGAAATACACACAGTTTAATCCAAAAGCACTTCTATTGTATCTTATTCATGGTCAGATCATCGACTTGGTTTTTTTCAAGTCTTTAAAGTAGGTTTTTCACATTTTCACGAAACCTTTTACTGAGAGCAATTTCATTCACCTATGTGCTCATCTTGGGCTGTGGTCTACTTCAGTAGTAGCATAGTGCTCTTCATTTTCTTTTCTCTCTTTTGGGGTAAGGGAGTTTTTTCCCACTACATTTTCTCCCTTTATCTACTTTATGAGAGATTACATTATACTTGGGTACCTCACTATGCCTAGTTGTCACGGCCTAGTTTCTTTATACCCACCTAAGCTATGCTTAAGGGGGGTGTTAGTGTAGGACTTTATTTTTCATGTATCCCACACATGAAATTAAGCCTTCTTATGTGTCCTAAGTAGTGGGTGACTCTCATTGAGTTTAATCACCACTTCTTGCTAGTTTTATGGGAGTTAACTTGCCACTAGTCTCAGTTAGTGGTAGTTGCATTGAGTTATCTTTGCTATTATCTTCTCCATCTCTCACCTATATGTACATCTCCAATTTTACTCAATTCATTTGTTTGGATTCATTTTTGTGTTAATATCTTAGCTTGAATATGTTCTATTTCTCAAAACTTGCAGGAGTGGGTGAAAGATTGTCTCTCATGGCTCTACATAGTATTGGCATTCTTCCAGAAGGTATTTGCACATTGTGACATTAATCATGAATCTTATCAAGTGTTATTCTAGATTGACATAAGTCATTGGGTTTAGGTATCAAGTGTATTCTCTAGGACTATGGGGAACAATTTGAATCACCAACATAGCCCTTGATGGCCCCTCCCTAATAGCCATTATGAGCCAACTTAGTGCACATTTGTGTGGATTTGTGTGATATATTATTGAATTTAAGTGCATTCCTTTCTCCCTTTGAAATCAAGTTGCATGCCCTAATCTATTTACATGTCATCATAGTAGTATCATTGAGGATCCTGATTGTAATATCAGATTGCATCATCATCCTAGGCATATTGTATGTTTATTTTTTGTCTTTGATTATTATCCCAAAGTTGTTGAATCACTAATCTTAGGGCTTGAATAAAGGAGAATAAATCCTTGCCTAGCAAGTTCCAAAACATTGCCTATTGCCACTAGCCCACTATAGACACAAGTACATTGACTTGAGGTGCATCTTCTATAGTTTTCAATTTCTTGTCAATTCACTTCCATAGGTCTAGGATTAATTCTACATTCCAAATCTGTTTCGCAAGAAAATAGCTTAGCTCCATAGGCATTTATCTGAACTAAAATGAAGTATAGTTGCTTTCTATATATTCTAAGGCATTTGTCTAGGCAAGTCCTTATTTTTTACCACATTGGGAAATTAATTCCTAAGATCTTCAGCAATACATTCTTCCATTCATATTTGAGCTAAGTATTACATTTAATTTATTTAATTTCAATAAATTAAACTATGTAATTATTGTTCTAGACCTAAATCATATATCTAGGTTGATTGTTTATTTAATATCTTCATCTATTTAGTTAGTCATAGATTATTTATTTGAGTTGATTTATTCCCATACATAAACTAGTGAACTTGACATTCTTACATGACCTAGGGTTTTGACTTTAGGGTTTAGATTTATTTTTTTAGGGATTTTTGATTTATTTTTTGATTAAATTTATTCTAGATTTGATTAATGTTCTACTTGTTTCAAGTATGTGCCTAAACGGTGTTGTCATTGTTGTCAACATATCAGTGTTGTCATTGGTGTCAATTGTGCTCTTGTTTTGATGATTGCTTGTAATGAGTTAAGTGTTGAAGATAATAAGCATTCTTGATATAACAAAATAGTCTAGTAGATTTCTCCACATTTCTCGTAGAATGAATATCTTTGTCTGTGGATTGGAATTTAGTTAGATACATGTCTGAAGATGCTATGTTCCAAGTTTGAGCCTCCGGTATGAAGATTTGAGTGAGTTATGTTCACTAAAGTGAAACCTTCTTTCTCTGTATATTTTGTGGTGACAGGGAGAATGTATTATGCTCTGCATTCCTCGGCATTTAAGTATTTCAATCTGTAGTTCTGGAATCAAGTTTGTAATGATGATAAGTGTCTTCAACTTCAATGGTTCATGATTTGGTGTTACACAAGCAATCTTTTCTTTATGACATTAGTTGATAGTGTTGTTTATGTGCTCCAGTTTGAAGAATCTTCTTGGCAGAGTGTTTAGAGATTGTGTGTTTATTCTTGGTGATTACAATGTGCTTGTGGATGTCTCCTAATTGTGTTCGTACCTTCGAACTAGTCTGTAAAGAGAAATTTGGATAGTGGATGAAGACTATTCTTAGAAGACTTAATGTTAACACTAGTCTGGGCTGACTTGGTTGATTTCACTACTTGCGGATATACATCGAAGATTGTGGAAACATGTCATGGCATGGAAGATTACACTTGAGTCCCAGCTAAGGCATAACATGATCCACATACATCTTTCCCTTAGCTAATTTTGTTTAGGTCCAGACCTATTTCTATGTATGTTTGTAATGCCAACCTTAGAGATTGTTCCAATGGTTGAGGAATGTAATGCCAACCTTGATGTACATTCTAAGGATGATGATGTGTATAAAAACATGTAATATAGTTGCAAAAAAGATGTCCTTGAGCAAAAATGAAAAGATAAGTTTGAAGGTGTAAAAAGAGCAAAGCAGAGGAGTTATACTGTACTTTAATGGAACTGAACCTATGCATGGAGTAGATGCTATCAAATCAGGTCACCAACCCTTGGCAGTGAGCCACCCCTTGGCAGTAAGTCAATCTTGGCAATGAGCCGTAACATTTGCAGTGAGCATTCTAGGTAGTGAGCCTCTATTTTTTTGTATTGCTATAACATATTTATATCTGTGCTCTAACATCCACCGTGGTTTTTCTCTTATAGGGTTTTCCACATAAAAATCTAGTGTCTCATGTATTGAATGTGTTATTGTGTTGAGTTTCTTGTTTCATGCTTTTATGGTTAAATCCTAATAACAGTAATTAAGCATTTGATGTGTTGTTAAGTGATTAAAGTTTTAGAGACAACTGATTCACCCCCCCCCCCCCCCGCTCTCAATTGTCTTGTGCATTTCAACAATACTTACCCTTTTCATATGATTTATTACCATACCTTTCTATAGGATTTTGTTCTTCATAATGTGATCTTGTTTTCAACTCATCCTACCCAACCCTATTTTGGCCTCTAGGGTTTCATTTATAGATCTAATCACTTTATATAAATTATATTTTATATTAGATCCCACTTCCTCTTTATATCATGTATCCTTTAGGGTTTTGTCAATTATTTGTATTGCAAGGTGTCACCCACATCCTCACTTTCCCTTAAGGAGTCATTATTTCAATCATCAAATGCCCCAATTTGATGAGATTATTTTTTTTTCTATACTATTGTTGCTACTAATACTATTACACCTAAGGTTGGGAAATATGATCATGATGTGCATTTGGAACAATAGAATTTCACACATGAGATTTATAGTTTGTTTGATGTTTATTGTCATGCATGTTTAGTTGAGGCTCTTCATGACTTATTCACTAATAAGAAATTTAGTTTAGAGGTGCTTCAATGTGCAATGGTGCTAAGATTACTCCTCATTTTTTGAATGGTGCATCTTTCCCTTCATAAGGTACTTCCTCTTCTCAGCGTCCTCCTAGATTTATTCCTCAATTTGGTATGCCTTCTTTCTCTATCCCTCCCACTACCATTTTGGATATTATTGTTGTGCCTACTTCTCATCTTGAGATTTATGCATCTACTCCTCCTTCCTCTCATTCCACTATAATTGTACCTACTTCCCACACCATCTCCACTAATCTCTTGACTACCCATGTTTCTAGTATTCCTCTACCACTTTTACTCCCACCACTAGCATCGTAGATTCGTCCCACCCGTCTAGTGTTATCTCTACCTCCATCATTAACATCCCCCGTTATATTACTTGCTCCATTCCTTGTTTCATATCTCATTCCATTCCTCCCACCATGGTCATGTATATCCCTTATCATTCTTTATCCTTTTGATCTACCTATATCTCACATTTTGTATTCCATGTTCCCACTATTGCTATCCCTACTTCTACCTTACATGTGATTATTCAAAAGTTAGGTCAAATAGAGCATGAGGTAGATACCATGCCTAATGGTTGAAAGATAAGGATGAAGATGTTGCCCAAAATACACCATTTGCATTTGAAATTGTGACTTATCCTCTACCTATTGGTTTTGTAGCACCTCATATTGAGATTTACAATGGCAAAGGTGATCCTACTTACACATTTGAGATCATTTATTGCTACATGTTGAAACTATATATGTGAAGATAAGGTTTTGGTTGATTTATTCCCATGCACTTTGAAGGATCATACTATTGATTGGTTCTTCCCTCTTCTTCATGGATCTTTTCTTCTTTTCTAAATTAGCCAAAACATTTCTTAAGCATTTTAAAGTTCATATAGGCTTAAAGATTACTATTTCAGAATTTTTTGAGTGTGCTCAAGTAAATTTAATGAACATATGTACATAAATATGTTTTTAGATTTCAATCCTTATATATTAATTTACACCAACTTCATGACCGTGATTTGCAAAATATTTTGATTAGAGAATTATTGCCACCTATATAAGACATTGTCTATCTCAATAGCTTTTCTTCCTTTATGGACATGTGTGCCAATGTGAAGAATAATCATAGAGACAAAAATGATAATGTGCATCGGTTGCCAATACTTTCAATGTACCTTCTTCCAAGCCTAATACTTTTAGAAATGTTACCATTGCAGGAACCCATGAACATTGTGTTTCAAAGTTTGCTAGATGCTCCAGTTTAATTACTCTTCCCTTATATTTAAGGGAAGATTCACCCAGAATTATTTAATGAGTGCTACTAATCCATTTCCTAATCATGGTAACAATCATTTACTATTGTACATGCACATGTTCATAGAGATCTCATGGATAATTAGTAAATTGATGCCCAAACACGATCACATATAAAAGCACATAAATTTAGAAGAAGGATATGCATATGCTTATTGAGTCATTTGGAGAGGATCTTGTTGGCATGCATTCCTCTCTGTTAGCATGCCCAATAAGCCTGTACTCTTAAACACGCCATTTGATTGCTGTTTGACTAGCAACATGAATGCTAATAAGCCTGTACTCTTAAACCTGTCATTTAATTGCTGTTTGACCAGCAACATGAATGCCCTCCTAAATCATTCAGACTAGTTATATCTAAAACAAGAGATCTCCTAAACATTAACTCCAAAGATAAGGAAAAAGCCTTACTGCAGATACCCAATTACTAGAGAGAGAAAAAATCCTTTAACGTTTTGCCTGGAGGATAAAATTGTACGAGACAAATTCAATTGTAGCTATCCTAATTATATTGGAGAATCAGGAATATATAATCAAAAAAATACAACTTTACATTTTAACCTCCACCAAAAAAGAAAAAACAGATTTCTCATAAACCCTAATTACATGAAAGGTCTGTTAGATGAATTGTTAGGGAATGTAACCATTCAATTACCTGAAAAAGCTAACCTATATATACTGTAAATAAAGTTTCAAACATAATCAGATTATCGTAAAACAAATTCTAACTTCATCTTATTATAAATCATTCACCTCATAAAATTTTGACAGCATACGATACACATGATTTCCAAACATTAGGGAAAAAAAAAAAAATTGGTTGGATCAAATTTCAAAGTAAAATAGAGTTCATTAAAAACCATACTCAGTGCCCAAAATAGGGACTAACAAGTAGAGCGGGTTTGGCAAGTACAAAGATTGTATTACAAACCCTAGAGTTGTAATTTCATCTATACAATCTCATGGATATTTACCAAGCAATAGGATCTAACAACCTTTGAGATTCCCACCAAGAGAACATAATAAACTAATAAACTTCAACCCTGAAATTGAAGTTGATTTATTATCACAGAACAATATAACAAGGAACCCGCAGCTTTATTGAGAAAGAAAGAGTCCAGAGAACTTTCTATGAAGGAAGAGACTGGCCACCGTGACGATACGAGGAAAACCATATGTAAGAAATTGAACCTGTCAAAACAGAAAAATAAAAATAGGTTTAGTTGGATTTAGGCATAGGCACACATTCCGAAGACACATCTCTGGCCTTTGTTGCAGCGCACATTGCAGCTGCCACAGTGGTTTTTATGGAACGCCACATTGATACATCGGCCATTGCAGCATTGTAGACCGAAGGAGCACACATTTCTGCATCTCCCACAGTTGTTGCGATCTGTTAATACATTGACACAGCTGAAGTCACAGCAGCGAGATTTGACAGAGTCAGGAACATCATTCTTGTCACAGATATGCAGGTGAGGCCTGCATGTCGTGCTTCTTCCTCTATTGCCCAGTATTATCTCTTCAAGAAACCTGCTACTTCTCCTTGGTGCCTTGACTACATCTTCCTCTGCGTTTGAGATTGCCATTGCCAATGCCATCACTGTAACTAGCACAGCCAGCTTTGCCATAGACGCCATGAAGAAGAGGAAAAAATGCAAGTCAAGATTGAAATGGTAATCAATCTGGATGAGGCAGTCAGATTGAGTGGATGATGATTTGAGGGAGGGACACAGGCTTATAAATAATGCAGATTGCCCTCTTGTTTAACCTCCGATCTAATCAATATACTCTATCGTATTGACTTCGTATTTACAAGAAGAGGCCGCTCATTAAATGCAATTAAATTCACTGCACGAAACCGAAGAAATTGTACGTTGTGTTAAATAATTCTAACTGCCTGTTGGTATGAACTACCCATCAAAATATAAGAAAAGACACAGTCAAAGGTTAAAGGTTAAAGTCAAAACCCTAGTCTTTTTAATGGAGATCATCACAAGATCATTTTTGATATCCGCATTAATTTTGTATACTAGGGAGAAGGACTCACTAGGGAAAAGGACCCACTAGCCACCATGGTGCCGCACCTTACCCTTCAATTAAATCTATGAAAAGAACCAATACATTGTACATATATTACTAAAAAATTTAATAAGGAACCAATACATGTGCACATATACATTTGTAATAATACACTTCGCATGTCACATCAAAAAAAACTATCAATCATATGGTGACACATAAGGCAATCCGTAATAGGTGCCTTGGTGCACATGTTTCGGTCCAACTATTTTTTTTGTATGTTTTTGGTCAATTTGACCAAAATGTAGATGATTAGGCTACACAGTTGATAAGAACCCCAAACAATAGCTTTAAACTCTTAAATCACATATGAAGAAACCCAAAAATTTTCATCAAAATCTAAGTACATTTTAAGAGCTTAAGATGTACGAAGTTAAGGTGGACCCATACTAGATCCTTTCCCCTAATGAAAATATTTTTTTAAGCTTATTTTAAGCAACATTCTTTAATAAAACAATGCTGAGAATTGAAACATGGTACAATATTACTTTATTATGTGTTTTTATAAGTCATTTTACTTTATTTATAGATTGGTAATTCTTAATAGGTTATTTTACTAAAGAGCAAGAGTTATTTGACTACCTCTTTTACATAAAAAAAATTTAATGCACACCCTTTAAGATAAATAATTTAGGTCTATATAAAACTATATTTTAATATTATTTTTGATATCCGCATTAATTTTGTATACTAGGGAAAATGAACCACTAGCCACCCATATAATTAGGCTACACAGTTGATAAGAACCCCAAACAATAGCATTAAACTCTTAAATCACATATGAAGAAACTCAAAAAATTTCATCAAAATCAATGTACAATTTAAGAGCTTAGGATGCACGAAGTTAAGGTAGACCCATACTATATCCTTTCCCCTAGTGAAAATAATTTTTTTAAGCTTATTTTAAGCAACATTATTTAATAAAATAATGCTAAGAATTGAAACATTATACAATATTAGTTTATTATGTGTTTTTATAAGTCATTTTACTTTATTTATAGATTGGTAATTCTTTATAGATTATTTTACTAAAGAGCAATAGCTATTTGACTACCTCTTTTACATTAAAAAAAAAAATTAATACATACACCCTTTAAGATAAATAATTTAGGTCTTTATAAATGTATTTTCTCAGATTTCAATATCCTATAATATATCTTCTTACGTACCAAAAATAAATAAATCAATTAAATATAATTGTACAGGTGAAAATTGCATATCCATTTCCTTTTTCTTTATGTTTTGGCCCCATTTTAATTAGAGTGTCTTAAATGCACAATAACTAACTTATATGTGGTATATTTTTGCATTATGTTGGTTGTGATAGCATACACCATGACCCTCTTTTATCTCTAATCTCCAAAGATGTATTCATGATTGCTACACCTATTGTTCATCACCCTATATTAGATTTGCAAGTGTATACTTGACCTAGGTCGCTTCTCCACTCACAAAACTAAGCATTAAAATTTTAAAATTAAGATTCAAAATAAATATTTCTAACTCCATCTTAGTAGTCTTTGTGAGCCAACCTATACATGATTGTGTTGATTTGTATGCTTGGTTGTTGAATTTATAGACATTCATTCATTTATTTGCTATTTGAGATCATGTTCAAATGTGGGAAGAACATCTAGATCTAAGAGGTTAAAGGAGAATCTATTTTGCATTTGTTTTCTTGTGACATTATTCTAGGGCCATTGCACACTTGTTGTCTATGATCTTTCACTTAGATTCATAAATCCAATCTAGCTAGGGGTTTGACTAAGGAGAACTTGGCCCTCGTAATTGAATAAATTACCCTAAGATGGTCCTAAACATCACTAGTCCTTGCACACATTCAAACATCAAAAATTGAGGTGAGTGAATACTAACAATCCATAATCTACTAAACCATAAATATGAGTTTCAAGTTTAGATCCATGTGTAGGTTTAAGTATATAATTGTGGAGATTATGTTTGCACTCATGCAAATGATCCGAAGTGAAAAGTACTTAGTTTACATAATCTAAGATCTTCATCTAATTCAACCCTAAAATTTTAGACCATTGGCATATCAACTTCTGATATATGTCACTATGAAGTCACCAAAGGACTCATAGAAGCAAGAACCATATGCAAGACCAAAATAACCTTCCATACTTGAAAGACAAACAATGAAAATGATATGATGCCAATACCCATACAATAGGGTGAGAACGTACCTTGCCTTAGTGAAATATGGATGTGGAAATGCCCCCAATACACCACTATGAACAAGCTCCAAATCTTGTGTAGCCCTCCAAGATTTTCCTTTGTCAAATTTCTCTTTAGGATGCTTCCCAAGGGTGTAACCCTCATAAGAACTCTTAGAAAATCTAACTCTACAAAACTCTAAGACATATCTTGCTGACTTAGTTACTCAAGATAGCAGTAGTTAAGGTGTTTGAATTGCTCATGCCATAATTTGCTAGCTCCATCTAAATGAGTAAGCAATGTTGTGGGAGAAACATCAAGTGCAAAGTGAGAGAAGGTGTATAACCTATCTTGGTGATATGCCCTTCCCAAAGCTATCAAATTGTTGCTGTGCAACACTCTAATCTCAACTAAGTCTGGAGAAAAGTGAATTGTCATGCCCTTCCCTATGTGGGTAATCTAATACACTAGTAGGAGATTAGTTGAAAGAGAAGTTACACTTAGAATATTTGTGAATGCTCCACCTTCAAATTCAACAGAGCCTCTCCTTGTAATTGATGCTAGAGAATTATCACCCAATGTGATAGTAGACATGCTATAAGGCTCTAAGGAAGAAAATTTGACATGTGAAGAACCCATGTGGTGTGAGGCGCGTGAGTCAATGATCCAAGACAAAGCTGATGCGACTGCAACTAGAGCCTTTTCCCTAGATTTTTCTTTTTCTTTTTCCTTAGAAGGTTATTGGGTTGATGAGGACTCTTTGATAGATTCAAGAACCGCTATGTTTTTCTTCTTTAGAAGATGTGAGAGGTGGTAAATCTATTTCTTCATACATTTGTGCTTATCGTGCCCAAGTTTCTTGCAATAGGCATGTTAGAAATGAAGACAACAACTACACAAGTTGAAATCTGATTTATCTGAGATTTATGATCTTTAACAATGTATAAATTATGGAGATGGAAAATAGAAACAAAACCCACAATAGAGGAATTAACACCATAGATGAAATAAACACATAACATGGTATGTAACATGGAGAAAACACTTTTGGGTAAAAATTCCACCAATAAAAGAGGCTTCAAGTTGTATTATCTTCAAAATGAAATACATAATACATGCACTTCCTTTGTCTCTTCAACCTTCAATCTAGAAGAACTTGTGTACAAAACTTATGAGATAACTAAAATATGCAAACACATACAAGGTACTATATTTATAGAGGTATTTCACTCCCCAAACTAGGCGTCCACTTTCTCTCACCTTGAAAACTCCAACATGCATTATTAAATGACCTCTTACATACTCATGCCACATGTCAATAGTCAACCATGCAAACTTGGGCCCCCATGGACAAGAATAGGCACTTACAGGGTAATAAATGATATCATAACCGTCATAGATTTCGTCATTACACCCCTCGAATAGTATCTTTCCAATATGGGTGCCTAGAGCTAAGTATAGAAACTTACAAGAAATAAGTATTTTTCATAAGTTGTCATATTGTCATAGAATCTTATGACAACTTACAACTATCATAGATTCTCTTACAACCACTTACCAACTTTATGACATGTGTCATAACTATCAAAAATAGATGATTCCTCCAAGGTGGTGCCTACCATCAATTACTCTTGATTTTTACAATTACCATTAGTAAATGTTACTCCATAACTACCACCAGTAACCCCAAAACTTACTGATGTAGTAACTCTGTCATTACTATCCTTGGTAACTAATTTTTACCACTACCGTTGAAACTTGTACATCCCTTATGGCTGATTTATAGACAATATTAGGAATAATAATTACAAGGATTTACAAGGTTAATGGCACCTAAATCCTAAATTCTTCCACTTGACATTATACATTATAAATACCCATAGGAAAACATAAACAACTAAGTACAAGAAACAAGGCCCATGGCCTCCCTACACCAAGTAAACTTCTCTGTGCTCACAGGTTTGGTCAAAGCATCTGCAACATTCTCCTAAGTGTCTACCTTCTTTTTCTCAATCTCTCCACTTGCAACCATTTCTTGAATAAAGTGATATTGTACATCAACATGCTTAGTCTGAGCATGATACATAGGATTCTTTTCAAAAAAAATAGCACTCTGGCTATCACAACCAATCTGAATGACCTTGTATTCAAAAGCAATACATGTACACAATCTCATCAACCAAACTGCCTCCATAGAGACATGGGTAGCAACCATATACTCTGCTTTGGTGGTCGACAAAGCAAGTGTGGGCTATCTTTTGCTCATCCAACTCAATGCTCCTCCAAACAAAGTAAACTCATAGCCACTAGTGGACCTCCGACTATCCAAGTCACCTACCCAATCCGCATCAACAAAACCATGTATGTCCAATGTCTTTTCCACATTGTCAATACCAGAATAAATGAAATAGTAATCAAAAGTACTAGCTAAATATCTAAATGCCATCTTCACATAATTCTGAAGATGGCATTTAGATATTTCATTGAAATCAACTCCCTCTCTCTGGTAGTATCTCTTAGCTACCAATCTAACTTTGTACTTCTCCAATGAATCATCTCCTCTAAACTTCTTCTTGAAGACCCAATTGCAACCTATGGCCTTTCTTCCTTTAGGAAAATGAACAAGATCCCAAGTGTTGCAAGAGTCTAAAGCCATAATCTCCTCCTCCATGGCTAACTATCAAGAGTCACTATCATCTACATGAATATCATCCTTGTAGGATCTAGGCTCATCATTAGTACTCAATAAAGTAAATACACAACAAAAATTTGATGGGCTATACCTATCAACTGGATTCCATTGTCTTGTGGATCTCCTCAAGGGTGGAGTAAGAGACCCTTCTGGTTCTCTGAATGCTCAACTTCTTCTGTAACAATAGAGTCTTCCTCATCAAAACTACTTCCACTCAAATCTTCTTCTTCTTCTTCTTCACCCCTCAATCCATCATTATGTTCTTCTAGTTGTGCATCTTCCTTCTATAAATCAAAATGTACTACCTTTGACCTTTTTTCTCTTTTGCTTGTTCAGGTTCAGAAATAGCTCTAAGTTGTCTGAAAATAACATCTCTAAAGAAAATAATTTTTTGGTTACAGGATCCCAAAGCTTATAACCTTTAACATTCTCATCATATCCAATGAAGATGCATTTTTGTGCTTTTGTATCCAACTTAGATCACTTTTCCTTAGGCACATGAATAAAAGCCTCATAGATAAAAACACTTAAATGTGAAACAAAAGGTTTCTTACCTGTCCACACTTCATAAGGTGTTAAATCAAGAGCCTTACAAGGATTTCTATTAATCAAGTAATAAGAAGTAAACAAAAATCATTTCTCCAACTATGAATCACTCAACATACTTATGGCTCTTTCCATGATTGTTTGGTCCATCCTTTCTACAACACCATTTTTTTGTGGTGTATACAGACTTGTCTTTTGTCTGATTATACCTGCATGCTTACAAAACTCATCAAATTCCTTAAACCAATATTCCCTTCCATTGTCAGATCTTAATATTTTTATCTTTAATCCCAATTGGTTTTCTTTTAATATGTGGTGACTCATTATGTTAAAAGAGCTGCAAGTACATGCAGCAAGGTGAATTTTGGTGACTCTTTCAGCCACAATTTTTCCCTAGAATAATTTTTGGCCTATATTTAATAAAGGCATTGGCGGTTATTTTGTTATTAGGTGATATGTAAAAACCCACTTTGTATAACTACCATAAGTCTTGATAAATAAGCGACTGGAGAAGGTGAAAAGCCATGAGCCACAGTTGAGATTATAATCTTGAGTTTTGTTGGATAATAATATTGGACGGTTGTGTTTGTGCATGTAGCCCACTTTGGGTGAACCACATTAAATCTCTGTTGTCATTTTGTGTTAGTTCTTCTCTATTTTTGTGTGTATTTAAATCTACATTATAATTGCTAATTGGTATTGCTCCGTTCTTCCATTGAAACCCTAACATAATCCCAACATTTTCAACTACGAGTTTAAAATCTTTATACTTAGTGAAAACTTCATATTTGTGTTTCATAAAATAAATCTATGTAAATCCAGTTACATCATTAATGAAGGTGACAAAATAGTGATATTTTCTAATAGAGTCATTATCCACAGGTCCAAACACATCTGAATGAATAATCTCTAACTTATCTTTTGCTCTATTACTTCCTAAAGGAAATGATGTTATGCTTTATTTTTCAAACACACAATGCTCACAAGACTCAAAGTGCTCATCAGAATAAGAGAAACTATCCAACAATTCTTTATTCTTAATTATTTTTAAAACATTATTACTTGTGTGACCCAATTTGTAGTGCCACAACATACAAGTGTTTCCAAAAGCCTCAGAAATATAAGAGGGATTACAAACTATAGTAGCCTCTATCCCAAACAAGGTTGCCAATCTTTTCCCTTTGCTACCACCAAGTTTCCTCTCAGCAATCTATAACCATGTTTATCAAATGTTACATGCATTCCCAAATCATTCAACTTCAAAACTGAAATCAAATTTCTATCCAATCTAGGAATATGCAAAATACCAGGGAGGGTTTTAATTCTCCCATCACTGAAACACAACATTACCTTGCCTTTCCCAACTATCAGATATGTAGAGTTTTCCCCAAGGTACACTTTACCTCCATCATACTCTTCGTATGTGGAAAACCATTCTTTATGCAGGGTCATATGATACGAGCATCTTGAGTCAACCAACCAATGATCAAATATTAGAAACAACATTGCACATGCAAAAAGTAAAACATCTTCCCCTGCATTCAAGGACTTATTAGTAGAGAAATCCCATTGTTTCTTCTTGTTTCTGTATTCCTTATTCACATGCCCTCTTTTACCATAATTCTAACACTTAACTCTATTCTTCTTCCCATGAGACTTAAACCGAACCTTAGATTTGTCCTTCAACTCTTTCTCTCCTTTTGGCCCTTTTTCCTTGGACCTTCCTCTCACATTGAGAGCCTCAGTGTTACCCTCAAAAGTTTTCTTCCTCATCTCTTGTGCCAATAAAGTTACAATAAGGTGATCCAACTTCAGATCTTCAAGGTTAGCAATAATAGCAAGGATAATATTCTCCCAAGATTCAAGTAAAAAACAAAGTAGAAATTGTATACATTTATCTCCCTCTTCAATTGTAGCATCTATGGAATCAAGTTAACTCAAAAGTAAATTAAAATTATTGAAATTCTCTACAATGGAATCACCCTATTTCATTTTAACTAAAAATAATTTATGCTTTAAATAAAACTTATATATCATGCTCTTGGATTCATAGATATCACCCAATCTCTTCTAGAGTTTGAAGGCAATCTTTTCCTTTGAGACATTCATTAAGACAAAATCTACAAGACATAGTCGGATGCTTCCTCATGCCTTCTTATCCAACCTTTCCCATTCTTCAACACTCACATCATCAGGTTTCTTCTCTTTTGTAACAACCAACCATTGGTTTCTTTCCTCAAGAAAATCCTCCATCTTCAGCTTCCATAATTCATACGCCATACCATTGAACTTCTCAATGTCCAAACGAGAGCTTGAGGCAGCAGATTGAGCCATGAATACTACATAAGATCTGCATAACAAAACAACCAAATCACCCGCTGTAGCTAAACAACCTTCACACTACCACCCAAGAATCAAAATTGGCTAGGCTCTGACACCAAATCTTAGAAATGAAGGCAATAACTACCCAAATGGAAATCTGATTACAATATGTTTATGATCTTAAAGAAGTGTAATATGAACAGAGATTGTATATGGAAATGAAATTATGACATAGGAATAAACACCATAGAACAATAAACCATATCAACACTAGATATAACATGGAGAAAACCCTTTCAGGTAAAATAATCCACCAAGAAAAGAGGCTTCAAGTTGTATTATCTTCAAAACTGAAATACACAATACATGCATTTCCTTTGTCTCTTCAACCTTCAATCCGGTAGAACTTGTGTAGAAGACTTATGAGATAACTAAGATATACATAACACATACAAGGCATTGTATTTATGAAGGTATTTCACTCCCCAAACAAGGCGTCCACTTTCTCTCACCATGAAAACTCCAACATGTAATATTAAATGACCTCTTACATGCTCATTCCACATGGCAACAATCAACCATGCAAAATTGGGAGCCCATGGACAAGAATAGTCACTTATGGGGTAATAAATGTTGTCATAATTGCCATATATTTCATCATAACACCCCCTGGTGCAGGTGCACCTAACCCACAGTGGCCTCCATGAGGCATTAGCGGTTTAAAGTTCATTTTCCTATTTTCAATAAGGTCCTAAGTTAACCATTCATTCTAATAAGATCTATTTGACCAATTTAGTTGTATTTAGGTTTATGTTGTAAGTCCCATGGGACACTTGTCGAGCTATAATCTCGAGGGTTGTTAGGCAGTTAGAGGTTGTTAGTCGGTTGTGATTCCCCAACCGCTTGGAGGTTATCTCCCAACTGCTTGGAGTTGATTAAGTACTATCGAGGGTAAGTGGATAAATACCCAAGGTCAGATTGATTATGAGCAGTATGATCATTTTGTAGATAGTTTGGATTGTGCTCTGTATGTACTCACATTACTAAAAGTGTAATAAACAAGATCCTGTTGTGTATCTGTGTCATTCAAAATTTATTTGGTTTCCCTCTGTGAAAATCATTTTCCTATTTGTGGCCTGATGGATCTCTTAATCCATTCCTCTAGTTAGATTCTTCGAATTGGTGGAATGGCTGTACAGTATTTTGTTTTGTTTTTTGTTCGTGTTTTGTGTTTATAGGATCGGTGCACTATGCCTTGAAATATCCTAGCGCCATCATGTGCTAGGTTGGGAAAGTCTAAAATCTATGTTAGATTGTTAAGGAGATGGATCTGAGTAATCACAAGTTTTGCAGCGGACCAAATCGGCAAAATTTTGCTTTGTTTCGTTAGACATACAACTTGTGTATATATCACATTTGTATGTCAGAAATACATCCTGTGTATATATCGCAAGTGTCTATGGAGTCTTGTATATCAGGAAGCTTATCAGGTTTGAATGCATCTTTGGAATGCATGTGTGAATGTACATTGTTGATATACATTCTCTATGTATATCGCTAATGAGTATCAGGTTCATTTCCTATGTATTTCATAGTTAAAGGTTGTGTGTATCTCGCAGATGCATATTGCGGATTGTATGTGGTGAATGTACATTGGGGTAGATACAAGGAAGTCAATGGTTGACTTTGTCGAATGCCTGTTTGAATGCATGTTCTGAATGCATCTTGTGATTGTATGTTGTGAATATACAACACGCACATACATTGTGTTAAGTGCAAAGGGTGACCGGTAGCGAGGGTGAAGGAAACCAGTGATCGCAGGTCAGAGAATGTTTTTCGATAGGCAAGTAGAATGTGGACATACAAGGAAAATGTAGGCTAAGGGGTTTGGCTCTGCATCATAGTGGTATCAGAACTCAGCAAAAGATTTGGGTAGAAAATCGAATTGAGGATCTGCAAGAGTATTGGCGTTTGGGTGAATGTTTATGTCAGACAAAGAAAGCGATACAGAGGCGGAAAGGATGCCTCCCAAAAGCATGTCACAAGATGCCATTAAGAAGCTGATCGAGGAGATGTTTGAATCCAAGTTGGCAGAGTTCAAGCAGACCAAAAGCAAAGATAAGGAAGCTAAAAGTGACAGTGATGAAGACAATACAAAAATTGCTGAAAGCAGGTAAAAGGCAGAGGAGATACTAGCAGACCAGAAGGCATTTTTAAATGCATTGAAGTCAATTAATAGGGACACCATAGATGGGTTGCCGATATATAGTGGAAGTATGGAAGCTGAAGAGGTGATTGATTGGATTGAGTCATTGAACAATCATTTCAAATACAAAGAAATCCCTGATGATAAGAAGGTTAAGTTGGCAAAGGCAAAATTGCAGGGCTCTGCTCTTGCATGGTGGAATTATGAACAAGGAGAGAGAGTCAAGGAGGGGAAGACTATGATAACCTCCTAGGAAAGGATGAAGACCAACTCAAGGCACAATTCTTACCCCTGGACTATGATGTGCAGATGTATAAGAAGCTGCAGAACCTCAGGCAGCGTGACCTTGATGTGAATGCATACACACAAGAGTTTCATAAACTCAGTCTCAGATCAAAGAAATAGGAAGAAGAGTTAGAGAAAGTGGCCAGGTATTTGAATGGCCTAAGGATGAACATCCAAGATGAGATAAGCATTTTAGCACCAGAAACAGTGAACAAGTGTTTCCAAATGGCCTTAAGAGCTGAAGAGAAGCTGAAGAGAAAAGCTGAGCAGAACAATAGAGGAAGGGGTGACAGAAATTTTAGAGGTAGTTTTGGAGGAAGAAGTCCTAACCAGAGACCTAGTGGTGAGTCTAACTAGGAAGAGACTAGTAAAGGACAAGAGCAGTCTGATTTCAGAGGTGGATGGAAAGGAACAAGAGGCAGATTTGGAGGTGGTAGAGGTTCTAATGTTTTCACTAGGAGATGTTATCATTGTAATGAAATTGGTCACACAGCATTCAAATGTCCAAAAAGGCAAGGTTCATCATCAAGAGATGATAGGAAGAATGACAAAAGGGTTCAATTTGTGCAAGAAGAGAAAGTAGATGAAAGTGTTAACTCTCCAATAGGGAGTGCAGCACCATGTCAACATGGAGAATCATTGATGCTAAGGAGAACAATCTTGAAGACATCCAAGGAGGTGATACAAAGGAGAGCACTTTTTAGGACCAAATGTAAAAGCCAAGGTAAACTATGCAAGGTAGTAATAGATTCTGGTTCAACAGATAATATGGTATCTCAGGAAGTGGTGGATAAGTTGCAATTGGAAAGGATTCCACATCACAATCCTTACAAAGCATCTTGGGTAAGTGATAGTCAATCACTTTTGGTATATGAACAAGCATATGTTGATTTTTCAGGTTGGAGATTATCACGATAAGGTTTTATGTGACATATTGCCCATGGAATGTTGTCACCTAATTCTGGGTAGGCCATGCCAATTTGATAGGAGAGCATGTGTATGATGGGTATGCTAACACCTATATCATCAAGAAGGATGGGAGAACTTTTATGATGACACCATTGTAGGAGGATGCTGAAGCAAAGAAGACAGCAAAGATTATTCTGATAGGTAAGAAGGAGTTTGTGAAAAAACCTACAACAGAGTAAAGGAAGTAGAGGATATCTCAAGGAGTGAAGATCACAGTTTGAAGAAGATTTCAATCCTGACTGACAGAGATCAAGTGGATCAGCAGAAGGTCCAGAAGTAGGTTTGCATACAGCCACAAGCTGATTGGAAAGACAAGGATGTAATCATAGTAGGGACTATTGTTTGTCCTCTAAGAGTTGCAAGACAAACACATTATGCCATAATAGTACATAAGGTTTCCAAAGTAGGTGTTCAGACAGAGATGATGGTCCGCAAGAATGATCACCAAGGTGTGAGAAGAGCCTACCATGCTAGGCATGAGTATTTGGTTCCATGGCAACAGACTGCAGCACAGAGATCATGGGTCAGACATGAACCAACAATGGCTACAGGTGGGTTTAGTTAAAGACTTAACTCATGGGACATTAGTTCTTTTCAAGGTGGGGAGTATGGTGCAGGTGCACCTAACCCACAGTGGCCTCCATGAGGCATTAGCGGTTTAAAGTTCATTTTCCTATTTTCAATAAGGTCCTAAGTTGACCATTCATTGTAATAAGGTCTGTTTGACCAATTTAGTTGTATTTAGGTTTATGTTGTAAGTCCCACGGGACACTTGTCAAGTGTAATCTCAAAGGTTGTTAGGTAGTTAGAGGTTGTTAGTCGGTTGTGATTCCCTAGCCGCTTGGAGTCGATGAAGTACTACCAAGGGTAAGTGGATAAATACCCAAGGTCAGATCAATTATGAGCAGTATGATCATTTTGTAGACAGTTTGGATTGTGCTCTGTATGTACTTGCATTACTAAAAGTGTAATAAACAAGATCCTGTTGTGTATCTGTGTCATTCAAAATTCATTTGGTTTCCCTCTGTGAAAATCATTTTCCTATTTGTGGCCGGATGGATCTCTTAATCCATTCCACCAGTTAGATTCTTCGAATTGGTGGAATGGCTGTATAGTATTTTGTTTTGTTTTCTGTTCGTGTTTTGTGTTTACAGGATTGGTGCAGTATGCCTTGAAAGATCCTAGCGCCATCATGTGCTAGGTTGGGAAAGTCTAAAATCTGTGTTATATTGTTAAGGAGATGGATCTAAGTAATCGCAAGTTTTCCAGCGGACCAAATTGGTGAAATTTTGCTTTGTTTCATCAAACATACAACTTGTGTATATATCACATTTGTATGTCAGAAATACATCCTGTGTATATATCGCAAGTGTCTGTGGAGTCTTGTATATCGGGAAGCTTATCAGGTTTGAATGCATCTTTGGAATGCATGTGTGAATGTACATTGTTGATATACATTCTCTGTGTATATCGCTAATGAGTATCAGGTTCATTTCCTGTGTATTCCATAGTTGAAGGTTGTGTGTATCCCGCAGATGCATATTGTGGATTGTATGTGGTGAATGTACATTGGGTTAGATACAAGGAAGTCAATGGTTGACTTCGTCAAATGCCTATTTGAATGCATGTTTTGAATGTATCTTGTGATTGTATGTTGCGAATATACAACATGCACATACATTGTGTTAAGTGCAAAGGGCAACCGATAGCGAGGGTCAAGGAAACCGGTGATCACAGGTCAGAGAATGTTTGCCGATAGGCAAGTAGAACATGGACATACAAGGAAAATGCAGGCTAAGGGTTTTGGCTCTGCATCACCCCCCAAATGGTATCTTTCCAATATGGACTCCTAGAGCTAAGTAGAGTGTTGTGATGTTCACAACACGCCCCATTATGCTCCTTAGCAAAATGGGGACCCCTGCTGTGTTTGCTTTTTGCTTCTGCTTGTGTTTTTTCTGCTTTCTGGCGGTTTGGTAAAAATGAAGGTCAGGTGCATCATCATCATGATATAGGATGAGGTAGGTCATCATCATGAGGTTAGTTTGTCAAAGTTCATATTTTGTTCCTATGACCTCATATTTAGAAAGAGCTTGAAATTCCATGCAGGTTTGCCTTTTACTTCACTTGAAAATTTTTCCATATGTGAAAGTTATGCACGGTCAAAGTTTTGGTCAAACCTGATATTCGCAGGAGGATCATCATATTTTTATATCCTAAGTCATGTTGTCAAGATCATCATGATCTTGGTCTATCACCCGATAAAAATCATGCAGTCGCAACATCCGGACGTCAATCTTAGGTGGTAGTGCCCTTTACCCGTCAAATGGCCTTACGCGCATTGTCAGCATCATGATATTTTTTAGGAGGGTCATATGTTATAAACTCGGTTTTGGTTACATGAAGAACAACATCATCATCATATTTGAACCCCCCCCGATAATATCCTGAGGTTCAAATATCATGATGACATCAACTTTAAGTCAAGGTAAGTTTCCCCGTCGAGCGGTCTTTGTATAGCGAGCATCATCATGATATTTCAAATCTTATCATATCATGCTGATCACCCTTAGAAAATCCACCTTCGGCATATTTGCATGCGCGTGTTATAATCCTATCGCAAGGTCATCATCATGATATTTGCTGAAGTTTGAAATATGATGATGACAACTTCATATCCTCCTGATCTCCTTGTGCATAATCATGATCATCATCCTGATCTTTCACGAGGGTCATTCGCTGAAATTCGCTAAGTGATGGAGACATCATCATCATAAATCAATAAAGGGGATCATCATCTTCATATCCTCCTGATCGCCTTTTTTTTGCAATATCATGATGATCACCCTATCTATTCAGAAGTGGTCGATATTGCATTCCTCAACAGCATGATCATATTTTACAATATCACCCTAGCGCAATATCATGATGACCTCAACTCATCCTTGTGCTTCGAAGACAAAGTATCATGATGACGTCATCATGATAATTCGATAAGGAGGGTCATCATCATATTGTTTTATCCTGTCCTGTTATCAAGATCATCATGATCTTGTTTGTTCACCTGACATTTCGTAAAGTCCTCTTGCCGATGAAATACAACCTTTTGAAAATATCCTGATGATCATCATCGTCACATTTTCCCTTCGGCAGGATATTTCCCAAACATGATCCGGTTGGTGAAATATCATGATGACGTCATGTTCTAAGTTTAACTGAGGCTCCGGATATCATGATGACGTCTCCCGATCTAATAAACGAAGAAGCAAATATCCTGATCATCATCATCATCGCATTTTTCCTTCAAACAGGATATTTTTTCAAGCACGATCTGGTTCGCGAAATATGATGATGATGTCTTATTCTATGATCGACAGAAGCCCCAAATATGATGATGATCCTCATCATCCTGATCTTTCGAGAGGGTTACCTTGGCCGCAAGAGGATCATATTACGTTCATCATCCTGATCATGCTCCTTAGGTGACCCGATATCATAATTATCCCCTGATTTTAACTGAACATGATGATGACGTCATCCTTAGCATTTCAATGAAGCCCGAATATCATGATGACGTCACCATCATTTTCCTTTCCTCGGCAACATGATCATATTCCATATCCTCCTTTTCTTCTTCAACATGATGATGATGATGATGTTGTTCTTTTCCCCAATATGCAGAAGCGAAATATCATGATGATGAAGTATGTCGACCATCACATTTTTTTTGACGCACCGATGGCGATGGTCATGCCGATGGGCGGGAAATGAGGCGGTGGAGTTTTAAAGTGTTTTTTTTTGGGCGCCTGTGGCATTTTCCCGGTCAGCGATGGTTGACCCGATGAAGTTTGAGCAGTCTGAACGCATTTTTGACGCGTTTTGAGAGTATTCTGGATCCGATTTCCGCAATTTTGCACAGTCACCATGATTTAAATGATTATTCTAGTTTCCTGCTATTTTTTGTGATAAATGTGAAACTTATTGCTTGTCTTGTCTTGCAGGCTTGCAGTTGAGGAAGCAGCTGGAAAGTCAACACAGTGACCTCATGAAGGAAGGAAATCTGATCTCAGGAGCAAGAAGATAAGGATAAAGTGCGAAAAGTCAAGGCCATTCAAGTGAAAGACAGAGTTGCAGCTGGAGGCGTTACTACAACAGACAAACAGAAGTTATTGCCCAGCTGCCGGAACTTCTCAGAAGGGGCAATATTTCGCCCAGATTTGACACTGCTCAGAGATATTTTTGAGAACTGGTTCACCTGTATTTATTGCTGTAACCAGGGGTTCAGTTAGGTTTTTTGCTGTAGTGAGGACAATCAGAATGTTATATATTGTGCCTCTCTACACTGTAATACTTTACAACAGGGGCTACAACAGGGGCTACAACAGGGATTCTAGGAAAACACAGCAAGTTAGCTTAGCATAGTTTAGAAGTAGAAGAAGGAGGTCGCCTGTTTGTCTGCAGTAAGGTGCGCGTGGAATGTCTGGCTGCATTACTGTATCTGTAAAGCTTGTAAGTTCTCTGTAGTATGATCAATGAAACTAAGAGTCATTCCTACATTGTAAATCATGTATGACTATTCGTTTCTAATACAATAGAATCTGGAGTTCTGCATCTATCTTCTGAGTGTTCTCCTGCTCTTCTTTGTGTTTTGAAATATCTTCTTTGAGAGCTTCCAATTTTAAATGTATGTTTGTGAAAATGCTCAGAACTTACATTTAGGGTTTTTACTGTGGATTTGATCAAATTACTGTGGTATTTACATAGTGCATAACAGAAACAATTAGATCCTTCGGTAGATTAAATGAGGTATAGAGTAGATCTTTCTAACTTTTCCCAACCCATCTGAAATATTTAGCTGAAAACGTAGAAATCCAAAGGAAATTGTCTCAAATTTGAAGAAGCATGCATAACAGAGCTATAAGCAGATAGTTTTCATAAACAGATAAAGAAGAAAGCTGCAAAAAACCCAAGAAAACCCTCTGAAACTTGCAGCACAGTATCACCTTTATGCAAATGAATAGAATACTTGTTGAAATCTATGACCTTTTTGCATATTCTTAGGCCAATAAACCACAAAACAAACCTAAACTACGTAAGGCCCCTTGAACATTACAGCTTCACATTGACCAACTGAACTTGACCAACCGAACCATTGTAGACTTGGGATTAGTTGAATCTCAAATGATTCCTTCTTATCTTTCAAGTATAGTTTCAGTTCATTATATGTGAATTTTAACTTATTGTTATGATTGCATCAAAACAATCATCAACAGTTTTCTGGCGCTAGAAGGAGGACTAGAAGGCTGTATATTGCAATCATCAACAGTTTTTTGGCGCTAGAAGGAGGGCATGATTTGGTTTAGGGTTAAAATTCTGAGTTTTAAATGTTATATTCTGAGATGTGTTAGATCTCATAAAATTTCAAAAGGCCTAAAAGGGTGAAAAGAAGGTCCCATTTTTTTTTAATGGACACATATGGGGACAATTTTCAAGTTAACAGTCCTTTATTTCAGGGAGCTTTGAATGATCAGTTTTATTCTCAAAGTTTATCTAATTTTTGTTTGTCCAGTTGTTGCAGGATACACCGGACTATTGAACACAATGAACTTAAATGTTTAACATTCCTCACTAGGATAGATTCATATTTGAAAGGACTAATTATTTTTTCAGATGTGTTCAAGGCTGAAAGCTAGCAGGAAAAAGAAATTTTGCAGCAACAAGCTAATACAGCACTAGAAACTAATAGGTGGTTAGAAAATACAATAGAAAAATCAATTCTGGAAGGGAATGATAACAGAGCATCTTTTCTTAGGTCATATTATGGAGGGATTGATAGTAGGTCTCTACTTCCTAATACAGGAAAGGGGGAGTGCAAGTATAAATCTTTTAAATCTTGTAGAAAGGAAACCATTTGTCAGGATAAGGTTTTTATTACTGATCCTAATGCTTTTGGTAAAGATAGTAAAACATCTTTCCTTGAGTCATTTTATGGAAAGGAGAAATGTGGGCAAATGAAAAAATTAGAGTGCACTGAAATTGATGAGATCCCTACTATAAAAACTAGTGAAGTCATAGAGGAGAAAGTAAATCCCAATCCCATGACTGATTTCCCTGAATTGAATGACCAAGTTCAGGATTGTTGCAGGTTAATAGAAGCAGACTCCACACTGGACGATAAATGTGAGTCAGTTGATGACCAATTCTTAAAAATTGAAAATACAGAAGATCATGGAGCTGCTGTGCATAATCAGACATCGCCCCAGCACCATGTTGAAAGTAAAACAGGGGAGTATTCCTATCAATCAAAAGATGTCGTCCCACCTTTACTCTCAAGTGATTTAGAAATGATTAATTTCTGTATGTCAGATTATGATGATGAAGATACTTACTTAAGTGCTGATGTGCAGGAAACTAATGAGAACATTGAGAGGTGTGCTAAATTTGAGGATAAACTGAACATCCAGGATGAAGGAATAAAGCTGGATGAAGATGAAGAAATGATACATCTAGAGTCATTTCTCTTTCAACTTGAAAAAGGACTAGACATAGAGCTGGGCAATGAAAATGCAGAGCTAAATGAAAAGCCAACTATTAATAAACAAATGTGTTCCACAGAGCTAAAGGCACATCAGGTTGTCTCTTTCCTTTCCTTAGTAAACAATGATAAATGCTATTTTGATTATGGAAATTCAAGAGATAGGACCTGCATATGGATTAATCATAAACCTGATGAGCAGCCTCAGTTACTAGTTAAGAGCTATTCTGATAAACACAATGAATCTAGAATATCAGAATTTTTTTCAGAATTCAAAGATAAATCTGCTAAGATGAGGACCATAACTAGTACCCTATTACTCCTACACAACCTAAAGAAATATGCAAGTAGGGGTGTTCTTGGGTCTTTTTCCTGGGTTTCTGATTGCCTTGTAGAGGCTTGTATATAGTTTGGTAGGGTAGTTGTACAGTTGTTCTTTTGCTATTTTCTTTTTAGGTTAGTTGTTTGTATAGTTTGTCTTCTATTTGTTTTTGCTTTTGTTTCTTTCTGTTTGTACAGTTTTTTCTTTTTAGGTTAGTTGTTTGTACAGCCTGTTTGTTTGGTTTGTTTGTTGTCTCCTCAGCAGGGATCTTTATTTTACTTTAGAGTATTAAGGAGCAAAACTAGCAACCATTCAAAACAGTATATAATTTAGGATATTCAGGTTAACCATTTGCAATTTACACATAACCTGTCACTGTCATGAATGTAGAGAGTTGTTCATCTTCTAAAGTTTTGTATTCAATAAATGTGATTGAGAATTCGAGGCAGGTTTCTCATGATGACACACCTAAAATCCTTGGGTTTGTTGAACCTACTAGTGTAGATATTAGGTGAAAAATCAGAGGTCACCCTTGCTACCATTACAATTCTCAGCTTAATTTCAGCAAGTGTCCACTCCTTGCATCATGAAGTTACAAATTGCTATATCTTATGAAATCTTTCAAAATTAGAAAAAAAATAAAAAAATAAAAAATAAATAAATAAATAAAGTGGATTATACTAAAAATCCAGATTAAGCCATCTAAGTAACTCTACCGGGGCTATGGACGCTCGCTGGCAATGGGGCTCTACTTAGGAGAATTGTAACGATAACCTTGCCGGGGCTATAGACGCTCGCTGGCAGCAAGGCTCTATCCGGTCGGCTATGAGGGAATATCCTCACCTACGTAGGCTAATGTCAGTCACTGGTTTGTTCAACCGATCTTCAAGATGAGGATAATTAATCACATGCACACAACTAAACTGAAAATAGAAATTCATGCATCTTTATTGAATACTTTGAGTCTCAAGCTGAATAGTAATTTGCAGGAAAGATAGTTGGAAGTTATGAGTTCATTTCATCTAGTTTCCTTGAACACTCTGAATTTAATTGTTTTGTTTTGGTTGCTAGTTGTTGTGATGTTCACAACACGCCCCATTATGCTCCTTAGCAAAATGGGGACCCCTGCTGTGTTTGCTTTTTGCTTCTGCTTGTGTTTTTTCTGCTTTCTGGCGGTTTGGTAAAAATGAAGGTCAGGTGCATCATCATCATGATATAGGATGAGGTAGGTCATCATCATGAGGTTAGTTTGTCAAAGTTCATATTTTGTTGCTATGACCTCATATTTAGAAAGAGCTTGAAATTCCATGCAGGTTTGCCTTTTACTTCACTTGAAAATTTTTCCATATGTGAAAGTTATGCACGGTCAAAGTTTTGGTCAAACCTGATATTCGCAGGAGGATCATCATATTTTTATATCCTAAGTCATGTTGTCAAGATCATCATGATCTTGGTCTATCACCCGATAAAAATCATGCAGTCGCAACATCCGGACGTCAATCTTAGGTGGTAGTGCCCTTTACCCGTCAAATGGCCTTACGCGCATTGTCAGCATCATGATATTTTTTAGGAGGGTCATATGTTATAAACTCAGTTTTGGTTACATGAAGAACAACATCATCATCATATTTGAACCCCCCCCGATAATATCCTGAGGTTCAAATATCATGATGACATCAACTTTAAGTCAAGGTAAGTTTCCCCGTCGAGCGGTCTTTGTATAGCGAGCATCATCATGATATTTCAAATCTTATCATATCATGCTGATCACCCTTAGAAAATCCACCTTCGGCATATTTGCATGCGCGTGTTATAATCCTATCGCAAGGTCATCATCATGATATTTGCTGAAGTTTGAAATATGATGATGACAACTTCATATCCTCCTGATCTCCTTGTGCATAATCATGATCATCATCCTGATCTTTCACGAGGGTCATTCGCTGAAATTCGCTAAGTGATGGAGACATCATCATCATAAATCGATAAAGGGGATCATCATCTTCATATCCTCCTGATCGCCTTTTTTTTGCAATATCATGATGATCACCCTATCTATTCAGAAGTGGTCGATATTGCATTCCTCAACAGCATGATCATATTTTACAATATCACCCTAGCGCAATATCATGATGACCTCAACTCATCCTTGTGCTTCGAAGACAAAGTATCATGATGACGTCATCATGATAATTCGATAAGGAGGGTCATCATCATATTGTTTTATCCTGTCCTGTTATCAAGATCATCATGATCTTGTTTGTTCACCCGACATTTCGTAAAGTCCTCCTGCCGATGAAATACAACCTTTTGAAAATATCCTGATGATCATCATCGTCACATTTTCCCTTCGGCAGGATATTTCCCAAACATGATCCGGTTGGCGAAATATCATGATGACGTCATGTTCTAAGTTTAACTGAGGCTCCGGATATCATGATGACGTCATCCCGATCTAATAAACAAAGAAGCAAATATCCTAATCATCATCATCATCGCATTTTTCCTTCAAACAGGATATTTTTTCAAGCACGATCTGGTTCGCGAAATATGATGATGATGTCTTATTCTATGATCGACAGAAGCCCCAAATATGATGATGATCCTCATCATCCTGATCTTTCGAGAGGGTTACCTTGGCCGCAAGAGGATCATATTACGTTCATCATCCTCATCATGCTCCTTAGGTGACCCGATATCATAATTATCCCCTAATTTTAACTAAACATGATGATGACGTCATCCTTAGCATTTCAATGAAGCCCGAATATCATGATGACGTCACCATCATTTTCCTTTCCTCGGCAACATGATCATATTCCATATCCTCCTTTTCTTCTTCAACATGATGATGATGATGATGTTGTTCTTTTCCCCGATATGCAGAAGCGAAATATCATGATGATGAAGTATGTCGACCATCACATTTTTTTTGACGCACCGATGGCGATGGTCATGCCGATGGGCGGGAAATGAGGCGGTGGAGTTTTAAAGTGTTTTTTTTTGGCGCCTGTGGCATTTTCCCGGTCAGCGATGGTTGACCCGATGAAGTTTGAGCAGTCTGAACACATTTTTAACGCGTTTTGAGAGTATTCTGGATCCGATTTCCGCGATTTTGCACAGTCACCATGATTTAAACGATTATTCTAGTTTCCTGCTATTTTTTGTGATAAATGTGAAACTTATTGCTTGTCTTGTCTTGCAGGCTTGCAGTTGAGGAAGCAGCTGGAAAGTCAACACAGTGACCTCATGAAGGAAGGAAATCTGATCTCGAGAGCAAGAAGATAAGGATAAAGTGCGAAAAGTCAAGGCCATTCAAGTGAAAGACAGAGTTGTAGCTGGAGGCGTTACTACAACAGACAAACAGAAGTTATTGCCCAGCTGCCGGAACTTCTCAGAAGGGGCAATATTTCGCCCAGATTTGACACTGCTCAGAGATATTTTTGAGAACTGGTTCACCTGTATTTATTGCTGTAACCAGGGGTTTGAACCAGGGGTTTAGTTAGGTTTTTTACTGTAGTGAGGACAATCAGAATGTTATATATTGTGCCTCTCTACACTGTAATACTTTACAATAGGGGATACAACAGGGGCTACAACAGGGATTCTAGGAAAACACAGCAAGTTAGCTTAGCATAGTTTAGAAGTAGAAGAAGGAGGTCGCCTGTTTGTCTGCAGTAAGGTGCGCGTGGAATGTCTGGCTGCATTACTGTATCTGTAAAGCTTGTAAGTTCTCTGTAGTATGATCAATGAAACTAAGAGTCATTCCTACATTGTAAATCATGTATGACTATTCGTTTCTAATACAATAGAATCTGGAGTTCTGCATCTATCTTCTGAGTGTTCTCCTGCTCTTCTTTGTGTTTTGAAATATCTTCTTTGAGAGCTTGCAATTTTAAATGTATGTTTGTGAAAATGCTCAGAACTTACATTTAGGGTTTTTACTGTGGATTTGATCAAATTACTGTGGTATTTACATAGTGCATAACAGAAACAATTAGATCCTTCGGTAGATTAAATGAGGTATAGAGTAGATCTTTCTAACTTTTCCCAACCCATCTGAAATATTTAGCTGAAAACGTAGAAATCCAAAGGAAATTGTCTCAAATTTGAAGAAGCATGCATAACAGAGCTATAAGCAGACAGTTTTCATAAACAGATAAAGAAGAAAGCTGCAAAAAACCCAAGAAAACCCTCTGAAACTTGCAGCACAGTATCACCTTTATGCAAATGAACAGAATACTTGTTGAAATCTATGACCTTTTTGCATATTCTTAGGCCAATAAACCACAAAACAAACCTAAACTACGTAAGGCCCCTTGAACATTACAGCTTCACATTGACCAACTGAACTTGACCAACCGAACCATTGTAGACTTGGGATTAGTTGAATCTCAAATGATTCCTTCTTATCTTTCAAGTATAGTTTCAGTTCATTATATGTGAATTTTAACTTATTGTTATGATTGCATCAAAACAATCATCAACAGTTTTCTGGTGCTAGAAGGAGGGCTAGAAGGCTGTATATTGCAATCATCAACATATAGCAACTTACAAGCAATAAGTATCCATCATAAGTTGTCATATTGTTGTAGAATCTTATGACAACTTATAACTATCATAGATTCTCTTAAAACCACTTACCAACTTTATGATGTGTGTCATAACTACCAAAAATAGATGATTCCTCCAAGGTGCCACCTACCCTTAATTACTCTTGATATTTACAATTACCATCAGTAAATATTATTCCATAACTACCACCAGTAACTCCAAAACTTATCGATATAGTAACTTTGTAATTACTATCCCCGGTAATTAATTTTTACCACTACCGATGAAACTTGTACATCCATTGTAGGTGATTTACAAACAATATTAGGAATACTAATTACAAGTATTTACAATGTTAATAGTGCTTTAATCATAATAGATAGAAAGTCAAGTCATTCAATGCATGCTTCAACACACTTTTGGGTTACTCATAGGTGCAATCAGCCTAGGTTGTCTAGTTTTCAATTCACATGGTGTTGTTGGCACACTTTTGGACTACTCATGGGTACAATCAGCCTAGGTTCTCTAGTTTTCACTCACAAAAGTGAGAGAAAGATGTTGGACAACCTTCTTCTACAAAATTCATCACTCAAAAGTAATGCTAAATTTTTAATTAGCACAACAATAATGGAAAACTCACAAATTTCATCACTCAGAAGTAATGTTGAGTTTTTAATCAGAAAATAAAATGGTGGTGAACTCACAAATTTCATCACTTAGAAGTAATGTTGAGTTTTCAATAAACACAAAAATTGGTGGTGAAATTGTTCACAACAAAAGGGTGTGGTATTCTCTCAAAATGGGATATAGCATTGTGCAAAGCTAAGTAAACTTGAGAAAATAAACTCAAGTATAAATACCAAGTCCATATCTTGGTTCTTGAAAAACTATAAAAGGGGATAACCCAAGAACAATATTTTTGTAGAACACTAGAGCTTCATATGATCAAGAAAAAGAGGCACCATAAACAAGTTGCCCAATGTGAAACACTGGTGCAGTGCACCTAGGATATCTTTTATGTCTTTTGTTTATATATTTTAGTTGTTAGAGACTAGATGAGTTCCAAAATAATGTATTAAATCCTTTGTAAGGCATTATGTGGTATTAAGGCCTAGAATAGGCAATCAACTTAGTGGTCTACAGTTTACTAAAACTATGACAGTCTATTTTTAGACATTTGCCTTTTTATGCAAAAAAATAGTCAGTCTAGGCTATTTTGAGCCTTTTCCCACACTTGGGAAGTATTTTAATAAGGAAATTCATGGTAAATAGAATGAGGGGACCTCTCTCATGATAATTTATTGTGATTTGATGAAGTTTTGGGGAGGAGAATGAGGAACATTACTGTTTGCTATCCCTTATCTCTAATTTTCTCTTTTTCTACAATTTTTCTGTTACAGACTGTACCACGAACTTGTAACGAATAGTTATACTATGAAACCTATTGAATGTGATAAAGGGGTGAGATTACTATCCAATTCCATTGGTTTTAGGTCATTTCATTCATTTTTGTGAAAGTTATCACGTTTTTGCTAAAAGCTGTCCAAAACCTTGGTTTTTTACTGCAACAGTCATGTTCCCAGCCATTGCACACCTCTATACGGACAGATATAGGGGGAAACCATATATTTCTAGAAATAGGGTTGAGATATCTTTCTAATGGTTCTATTCTGAGGTCTTGATTCAATTTCTAGAAGGAGATATTGCTTTTTTTCTAAGACTATCTGTGTCATTCCAGCAAACCCTTTATTTGGGGGTTTTAGAGAGGTTTTTGTTTTCCCATTTCATGAAGCTATGATAGAACCCCAAAATAGGTGAAGTTTAATATGGTGATTTTTCTAATGGGTTATGTATACAAGAGCAGAGGACAAGTGAAAGAAGGAGTTTGGAGCCATTGTGGCCTAATAGCTTTATGTGTTTGGCTAACTAGCTTTGGTGGAGTGGAGATTTGACCATGAAATATCTTGGAGTGACCTTGGACCCAAAAAAATTGTGAAATATACCTATTTACAACCTATTGGGCACCTTGAAATAGATGTTGGAAGTTTGGAGTGAAGTTTGAGAGCACTTTGTTTGTAAAACTGACCTAATTAGGCCTCATTAGGAATCGATACAGTCAAATTTAGAGTGTTGTGTTCCAAAACAACCTATAGTTCATGTTGATCATGTTAAAGAACAAGATAATGGGTATCCAAAAATCCCATGACAGTCTGGGTAGGAGGTATGAATCTCAAATTATTGCATGACAATCCCTTTTCAAGGGCTATAAGGAAGTGGGTCAGTGTGTGAAGGAAGTGGTACAAGGAGAGTCCTTATGAGCATTTTTATGGTTTTGTGAGCTTGGGATAGTCAATCCTAGAAGGTCTAGGGTCCCTAGAAATTTTGGAAAGGTTCCCATGTATATTACCCTAAAAATGGGGTTGTTGTGTAGTGTTGAAGCCATGGACAATGAGAGGACAGTCATGTCCTGTTTGATGTCAAGTGTTGTAGTTTGGTCCATTAGGACCTAAAAGGAGTTGTTTACCCTGCCATACCCTATATCCTCTTCCTCCTGTGTAGTTGGTTGTGACCCCTTAGTGGTGTTGTGTTGTTGCCTTTGCATCAAATTGGTATCAGAGCACAGTTAGTAGATTAGTTGTGATTGAGAAGTGTTAAGAGGCAGTTTGTCAAGATGCATCCAAGAGTGAGAAACATGGCTCAATAGATGAATGAGCTAAAGGAGAAACATGCTAGAGAATTGAGGGAGCTGAAAGAAAGAATGGCTACCCTAGAACAAAATTAGAGAAGAGGAGTGGCTCTAGGTGATGATAAGGAGTCTGAGGAAGAAGAGGAAGCTAAGTATGAAGATGTGGAAGAAGAGTTGGACCCTAAGGATTAGAGGATGGTAAAGTTTCTGAGGGAAGTAAAAGAAGACAAGAACAACATAAAGATAGATGTGCCAAAGTTTGGAGGAAGCCTGAATGATGAAGAGTTGCTAGATTAGATTGCAGCATTGGATAATCACTTTAAGTGTGAAGAAGTTCCTGATGATCAAAAAGTGAAGATTACAAAAACCAAGCTGACAGGTCGTGCTTTGTTATGGTGTGATTATCAGCAAATAGAAAGGAGAAAGCAAGGCAAGGAAAAATTGTTTCATGGGACAAGATGGTAGCAAAAATCAAAGGTAAATTCTTGCCTAAAGATTATGAAGTTCAAATGTTTAAAAAGCTCCAAAGTTTAAGACAAAAGGAAATGGATGTTAAGACATACACTGAAGAGTTTTATAAGTTGAGTATAAGGTCTGGTCAAAATGAAAGCGAAGTACAAAAGGTTGCTAGGTATATTAGTGGTTTGAGGTTTAACATGTAGGATGAACTGGCGTTAGCAAATATGATTGTTGAAGACTATTATCAGATGGCAGTTAGAGTGGAAGAGAAGCTGAAAAGGAGACAAGATAAGTCAGACAGAGGTAGAGGATTTTTTAACATAAAGCAAGTCAATGAAAGTCAAGAAGACATGAGCAAGGCATAAGGACAAGGTGCAAATTTCAAACAAGGACAAAGTGCAGATTTCAAAGGTAGAGGTTCTAGAGGCAAATTTGGTAGTGGAAGGAGTGCAAATACCTTTGTAGGTAAGTGTTATAATTGTCAAGAGTTTGGGCACCCAGCATATAAGTGTCCTGAGAAGCAAAAATTTTCAAGTGATGGTGAAAGCAAGAGTGAGAGGACTCAATTAGTCCAAGAAGAAGAATGTGGTTCTAGTTCCACAAATCATGATGCTGAAACAGGAGAAACATTGATGCTGAGAGAAAGAGCACTACTGAAGACCTCCAGGGAGAAGGAACTGATTTAGAGGAGAACATTGTTTAAGACAACTTGCAAAAGCAAGGACAAGGTATGTAAAGTGATAGTGGATTCTGGTTGTACTGATAATATGGTGTCAAGTGAGATGGTAGACAAACTGAAATTGAAGAGAGTACCTAGGGAAATACCCTACAAATTTTCTTGGGTGAGTGATCATTAGTCCATTTTAGTGACTGAGCAAGCATTGGTTGAGTTTAAGATTGGAGCATATGAGGATAGGGTACTTTACGATATCCTACCTATGGATTGTTGTCATGTGATACTTGGAAGACCCTGGCAATTTGATAGGTTTGCAGTTTATGATGGAAGAGCCAATACCTTCACTATTAAGAAGGATAGGAAGACTTTTGTACTACTTCCATTAGAGGAGGAGTCAAGGATAGCAAAGATGATTATGTTTGGCAAGAAGGAGACAATGATGTTTGAGGAGAGTGAAAACAAGGAGGGTGCATCCTTTTCAAGGCGTAAAGTTGCTGAAACAATAAAGAGCATGTATGAAGCTGATTTGCAGCCAGTTGTGAAGAGGAATGTTTTCATGTGGAAGGAGGTGAGTGAAAATGTGAAGTGCAAGAGTGAAGAGTCTGTGGAAAGGCAAGAAGTGAGTGAAGGGATCTTAGTAGGGACATTCATGTGCCCTGCAGTGATGAGTAGAGATAAGAGACAGCCAAGTGAAGCTGGAGTGGTAGTTTGCAAGGTTGATAGGAAAATAAACAAGTTGGGTAAAGGCCTGACAAAGGTTACAAAAGGTAAGGTGACAATGGACAATGGAAAGACAAGTATAAGATAGTGGTGTGAGGAAGGAGCTAAGAAAGAAGTGCTAAAAATAGAGGCAAAGGAGAGTAAGGTAGCAGAGTTTGGTGACAAAGTACTCTATGACAAAGTGAAACAAACTTCAACGAAGGACAAGAGAAAAGATGACAAAGACAGTGAAGGATCAAGGAAAGATGAACCTAATGAAGACAAACAAGAAGGACAGAAACAAACAATGAAGGACAATTTGCAAGATTATTTCCAAGGCACTTGGAAAAGTTTCAAGTTAGGGTGTATGGTGCAGTGGACCTAGGACATCTTTTATGTCTTTTGTTTCAAGATTTTAGTTGTTAGATACTAGATGAGTTTTAAAATAATGTATTAAATCCTTTATAAGAAGTGATGTGGTAGTGAGGCCTAGAATAGGCAATCAACTTAGTGGTCTACAGTTTACTAAAATTGTGACAGTCTATTTTTAGACATTTGCCTTTTTTATGCAAAAAAAACAGTCAGTCTAGGCTATTTTGAGCCTTTTCCCACTATTGGGAAGTATTGTAATAAGGAAATTCATGGTAAAGAGAAGGAGGAGACCTCTCTCATGATAATGTATTGTGATTTGATGAATTTTTGGAGAGGAGAATGAGGAAGATTACTGTTTGATGTCACTTATCTCTGTTTTTCTCTTTTTCTGCAATTTTGTTGTTGCAGACCGTACCACGAACTTGTACGAAATAGTTATACCATGAAACCTATTTTATGTCATAGAGAGTTGAGCTAAATATCCAATTTCATTGGTTTGAGGTCATTTCATTCATTTTTGTGAAAGTTATCATGTTTTTTGCTAAAAGATGTCCAAAACCCTATTTTTTTACTGCAACAGTCTTGTTCCCAGTCATTGCATGCCTCTGTATGGATAGATATAGGGGAAATCCATATATTTATAGAAATAGGGTTGAGATACCTTTCTAATGGTTTTGGTCTAAGGTCTTGATTCAATTTCTAGAAGGAGATATTTCTTTTTTTCTAAGACTGCCTGTCATTCTAGCAAACCCTTGATTCGGGAGTTTTAGAGAGGTTTTTGTTTTCCCACTTCATGAAGCTATGTTAGAACCCAAAAATGGGTGGATTGAGTGTAATATGGTGTCTTTTCTAATGGGTTTTTCATGCATCAGTAGAGGACAAGTGAAAGAAGGAGTTTGGAGCCATTGTGGCCTAATAGCTTTATGTGTTTGGCTAACTAGCTTTGGTGGAGTGGAGATTTGATCATGAAATTTCTTGGAGTGACCTTGGACCCCCAAAACTTGTGAAATCTACCTATTTAAAACCTATTGGGCACCTTGAAATAGATGTTGGAAGTTTGGAGTAAAGTTTGAGAGCACTTTGTTTGTAAAACTGACCTAATTAGGCTTCATTGGGAATTGGTACAGTCAAATTTAGAGTGTTGTGTTCCAAAACAACCTATAGTGCATGTTGAGTATGTTAAAGAAAAAGATAATGGGTATCCAAAAAGCTCATGACAGTCTAGTTAGGAGGTCTGAATCTCAATTTATTGCATGATAGTTCCTTTCCAAGGGCTACAAGGAAGTGGGTCAGTGTTTGAAGGAAGTGGTACAAGGATAGTCCTTTTGAGCATTTTGACAGTTTTGTGAGCTTGGGATAGCCAATCCTAGAAGGTCTAGGGTCCCTAGAAAGTTTGGAAAGGTTCCCATGTATATGAACCTAAAAATGCGGTTGTTGTGTAGTGTTGAAGCCATGGACAGTGAGAGGACAGTCAGGTCTTGTTTGATGTCAAGTGTTGTAGTTTGGTTCATTAGGACCTAAAAGGAGTTGTTTGCCCTGACATCCCCTGTATCCTCTTCCTCCTATGTAGTTGGTTGTGACCCCTTAGTGGTGTTGTGTTGTTGCCTCTGCATCAAACACAAATAGTGGTTTTACGACTACCACTATGGATTAAGCAAGGGATGTAACAATAATGTACATTATCCTAGGTGTTGTAGGATAATAATTTATAATTTATATTTCCTAGATACACTAGAAGCTAAACAGTCATTTACCTTTTGTTAAATATGTATATTCTAAATGAATAAATGAATGTAATGAATGCATTAATGGATGAATGTTATTTAATTCATTGAATATTTTCCCATCCATTAAATTTTTTAATCTTTTTTACATTTCATTCCTAGGCTTGACAATACAGTTTTGAATGTAGTTAGTACAATTAATTGATTTAGCCCAAAAGTGGGTGCCATGTTCTTGAATTGAACCATGCAATTGGTCATCCCCCATAAAGTATTATTCTTCCTCCAAGTGACATCATTATAGTGAGGAGTGTAAGGAACTATGTGCTAATGTTGAATAACATGCTCACTTTAAAAATCCTAAAATACCTAGTTCACTTACTCCCCCCATTATGTGTACATATCCATTGAATAGAAAGACCATAATTCTCCACAAATTCTTTGAAGGTCTTGAAAGTGGTGAAAACCTAGCTCTTTACTTGATAAAGTACACACATGAGAACCATAATAAGTCATTAATGAATGTGAGGACATACTTGGCCCCTAAAAATAATGGGGTTAGGAATGCCATAAGATCATTATGAACCAACTCAAGGGGTGCCTTGGCATGAGAGGTCTTACCCTTGGGAAAGGATTCCTAATGATGTTTTCCAAGTACAAAACTTGACAAAATCCCTCAATTCATGAAATCCTAGGAAGACCAATCACCATATCCTATGTTCTTAACTACTAATGATGCCTATAATTTAGATGATCAAATCATTTGTGTCAAATCTTACTTAAATAATTAGCATGTGCAATGCGGGATGATCCTAACGAAGACTCAAAACCATCAAACGTATACAAATGGGATCCGTGCTCAACACTCCATATAGAAGCAATGATCTCAAGGTCATGTAGCTCTCATGAAAATAACTACATCATTTGATGTGAATGAAATAGTCATTCCCTCACTAGAATGACAAATCTAATAAATGAAAAGAAGTTTAGAAAAATTCTAGAACCAAGAGAACATCATTGATGTACCCATCTACCAACTATATTGTGTTTGATCCCAAAATTAGACTCTTCTTTAGAATCTAAGAAGAGTCTCCATTACAATATAAGAAGTAATGATATTAGAAAGGAAACAAAATAGATCATTGGAATGTTTTATATTGTGAAAAGTGAGTGTATATATTAATTTATTTACATAGCATAGGTGTTACGCCCAATTAGGTGTACTTGGCAAATGTCACATTGAGGTGTCAAATTAGTTAGGCATAGGTGTCAAGAAGTAGCCAACAACTAGCCACCTCGCACTAGTTCTATAGAAGACAACTCACCACCACTCATTGTTTGGAGGAGTACTCTCCTCAACTCATGACTTGTGGTTTCCTCCTTCATTGTTATTTATACTTCTACCTGATGGCTAATCTATTGGTGTTGACTTGCATACAATCTATATGTTGTGTATTTGATTTTCTATCTTTATTTCTTATTTAATTATCTTGTGTATATTCTTAGTTTGAGCACTCGCTAGAAGTTTACCCTTGGACATGATAAGCCCAAGGGGGCTTAAGTGAATCCTATGTTTTTTATTTCCCACCTCCAAAATTATAAAAAAAAATCTAGGAAACTCCTTTTTGGTGAAAGGTAAAAAAAATTATTTAGTGTTTTTTAAGGAAAAGAAGGTGAAAATTCAAACCCCTATAACTTTTGACTCGCAACTTAAATTTTAGTGCTATTTTTTTTAAAAGTGGTTAATTTTTTGTCACAATTCTTTTGGGAAAATCAATGTACTAAAATTATAAAGTCTATGTTTTTAGTCCAATTGGACTTGCCTACACACTGCCATTATAAAGTGCCATATTTTAGGTGGGAATCTAAAATATTAACCAAGGGGGTGTCTGTGTATTGTTCACTTTCACACTTCCTAGAGGAGTGCATTTGTGTTTTTTTTCTTGCACTTATGCACTTCTTCATCTTTTTACACTTCTAAAAAAACTTTCAATGCTATCTAAACATGGATTCTAATGTGATTATCACACCTCTAACACCTTTTAACTATCATGAATTCAAGTTAAAAGTTATACTTGTTCTTAAGAATAAAGGGTTGTTTAGGGTGACAATGGGTATAGAAAAGAAACCTAATGCTACAAAGGACAAATAAAAGTGATCAATCCTTCAGCTTCTTATGTCTAAACTTGTCTCCTAAATTGTTATTCCATGTAGAGGCCTTGGAAACACCTAACGAAGTTTGGGAAGCTATCAAAAAACTATTCGAGAAGGTTGATGAACTCAAGATTCATGAGTTAGAAAATGAACTCACAGTTCTAAGTCCTAAGAACTTTACAACTCTGGAGGATTATTTCACCAAATATAAATCATTAAGGTTGCAATTAAAAGAATGTGGGATCAATAAAAAGGCGGATTAATTAGTTTTCTCTGTGCTATCCAAATTAGGTCCATATTTTTTTTGTGTTTATCTCCACTTTCTACTCTACCAAAAGGGCTCTTGGAGCCCCATGGAAGATGTCCACTCTTAATGACTTTATTGCTGACTTAACAAGGGACCAAGACAACTTAATTCAGATGGGCACATTGAAGTCTACAAAACCACAAGCCCTTATTGTTGGGAATGAGAAATAACCAATTTCAAAGGGAAGAAACAAAACACTCAGAAAAACAAGGAAACTAAGAAAGAATAAAATTTTGAGAACTCCAAAACTAATAACTTTTCTCAATAGGGGAAACCCAAGAAAGAGAAAGTTAAGTGTACCTATTACCCAATTGTGCTTTTTAGCCCAATCAAGTCAGGCTATAATAGCATTTATTTTTTCTACTTTGAAGAAGTAGATAGGTTCAAGGGGAAAGGAGAAGAAGGTTGAAGATTCTTAGTCAGCCCTAGAAGGCCTACTGTCCTGGTGGAGGGCCATTTTGATGATTACCATTACTAGAATCATGTAGTAGCTCAGTAAGAGCTACTACATGAGCCAGATAAGATGGGAAGGACACTCCAATAGAGCAGGAGATATCCTAGGACTGGTAGGAGAAAGTAAGTGTTGTAGATTGTGTTGTAGTTTATTGTCATTGATCATTCATTACGGCTGATACATTATCAAATGATAAAAAGATACACAAATTTTGCTAAATCTATTCATGAGTATGAACATCTGTATCATGCAATCATTTTCAAATTATCTTTATGCAATTGATTCACAAAGGAGAAGCAACATACAAAAGCATTTCATAAAATAGTTTCATATTCATAAGGAGAAAGTGTTTATATGCTCCCACACAAACTATGGGAATGACTGTAAAAGATGTAATGAAAGAGAACAAGTACATCTGAAGCAAAAAAGGAAACATATAGGAAGGAGAAAGGATCCATCATTGCCTAAATGATGAACCCCCACAGTTGGCAACAACATCTTCTAATTCATCACTAATATCTCCAAGAAGACCTACAAAAGAGACAATGAAGGAATGTTAGAGCTCGGGATTCATTTTCACTCCTATATGAAATAGTATCAAAATATACATGCTACTTGTCATTAAGCATCTGATCAAAAGATAAAAGAGATAAACATCACCAGAATGCAGTTATACAAGTACCAAAAGGAAACAGAAGAGCATATCATATCACCAACAAAGGAAGGGCTCATAGCCTCATTCATTTTCTTAACTTGTTAATTGACTGTGTAGGTACATGAAAATATCTCATCAAGGACATGAACTGATGAAGTCTTAACAGTGTATAGAGGAATGAAGACAAAGGTATATCAAACATGAGGAAGTAGTCCAGGATAGTCTTAAACAATTTCATGAAGATGGTAGTTAGATACAAATGAATAGTTATCATGAAAGGACAACATAAGACATATCAAGGAAATAATAACCATTCAAAAGACAATTGCTCAAGGAGCTCACAACAAGTGCTAGGAATAGTCATCAGGAGGATAATAGTGAATACCAAGAGCAGTCATAAATAACTACAATGATTGTAATAGAAGTGCAATAAAATCATTATAGTCACAAGAGACACGGTCTTCTTCAAACCCATGAGAGAGCCACAATGGAGCATAAGACATAGCTATTGAGAAGGAATAGTCATACATAGTGATTGTCACCAATCCAAAAGGAAAATAGCCTCAAACACTGTCACAGGAGTCATGAGAAGGCAATCAAGGAAAATGTCATGAAAAGAATAGTTCAAAAGGCTCCAAGGTGTATCATGCCAGGCATTAAACATGAGGATCAATATAGATAGAAGAAGACAAAGGTTGATATAGAGGAATAGTTAGCTGTGAAGAAAGAACAGTCAAGAGGACAATATAACATTCAAGTAAAAATGAACAAGTCAGCAATAAATAGGCATCACAAAGTTAAAGACTAAAGGATTTATCATGCAAAGATAGAAGAGGTGGGGGTTGGAAATGAACAGAGCATCATGCAAAAGGTAGTGAACATTCACTAGGTACAATGCCAAAAGGATAGTCATAAACTAAAAGCCCATGGGTAGTCTTGTGATGCCAAAGAGTA
Organism: Cunninghamia lanceolata; assembly: GCA_027924645.1. Lineage (NCBI taxonomy): Eukaryota > Viridiplantae > Streptophyta > Pinopsida > Cupressales > Cupressaceae > Cunninghamia > Cunninghamia lanceolata. Next base: position 27,582,450 of record BSBN01000809.1, on the reverse strand, counting down.
AGATCAATGAATAGACTAAAAGGAGCAATAATGTAATGTCAAGGTATAGTCCATAGTCATGAAGAGACAGTTTAAAGCAGGGAAGACATGGTCCAATGAGTAGACAATGCACTATTCAAATAGAGGATTAAACTACAAATGCATAAGAGCAGATGCACAACCATACACCCCATACTCAGCATAGCCAAGATCTTCTCAAACAAAGGAGCCACATCCAGTAAAGATAAAGTAGTGAGCAGGAGGTCTATGTGGTGTAAAATGCTCTAGCTTATTTGTACAATATGACTTATGTAGAACACTGCTATCCTTCAAAATAGATATAAAACTTAGAAAGCCATCCAAAGCTCAATGACAATCAATATGTGGAGTGGTAAATAATCATCAAAGGGATAGGAAGTGATTCAGAAGATGAAAATCCATGAAGAAAGAATAGTGAAATGATGCTTGTAAGCCTTACCCATTCCTTTCATTTTGTGTTACATTTAGCATAGAGCAATCAACATATCAAACAATTAGCAAATTTTATATGACTGCCAAAGAGGAAGTTTAGACATTTACTTATGACTACTATAGCCTAGAATAGCAGCCACAGTCACCAAATAAGCAAACATCTGAGCAACAAAAGACAGAGCTAAGACAGCCATGAGAAAGTTTGAATCTCAATATGACATGTTGGAGGACAAAGGAAGCAGTCTAAATGAAGTGTCACAAAAAAGTAAAGAAAAATGTCATAGAATGACTATGATACAATAATAGTTACCTCATCAAGTATGTGGAAGGATGTGAAGGGTATTGTTTCATTTATGCTTCGAGTTTTATCTCAGATACTATTACATGATAGTCATATGGAGTGTATATCTTATAACAGCAATTTGTGTGCCCTATGAAGATCATTTTTTGCCAAGGTATAGTCATTAAGTATGAATGAAGCAACTTTCTTAAGACTATATCAGCCTAAAGACCTCAATTCATTGAAAAGTGTCATAACAATCTCCATCAGGACAAAACAAAAACAATCATTTTTTACAGTCTCTTGACTATCCTAGTATAGAAGTAGTCCCTTATGAAGACAACCATCCAAAAGATAACAACTATTGTAGTCATAATAAATAGGAGCATATGAAGAAAAGAGCAGTAAGGCAGTAATATGTGTCAGGCAAAAGACACTTTCAATAGTTTCAATTAGACTATACAATGAACAATGAAGGTGAAGAAAAAGAGAACTCTAGACATTTATACCAGCTAAGAGTACCAGAAGCAGAGTAAAACCACAAATTTTCCTCATAGTATAAGCAAACCGTAACAAGGGTTGTCACAAAAGTTTTCCTTTCAACTATTTTTCTAATCATAAGAGCAAAACTTCAAAAGGGTAAAAATAATATTTTATTTTTTGTCAAAGATAAAGCAATTTCTTCTCCTTTGTTTTCTTAAGAAAGAGTTCACAGTCTTCTTAAAGCAAAACAACCAAGAAACAATGAGCAGTGTTCTACAATTTTCTAAGCATTGAAGCTCACGAAGGTCACAATGAAATACTCTGCCATTATAGAACCTATTTTTGCATAAGGGCACAAACAAACCCTCACAATCCTTATAATAGATAAAAAGAAGAAATAATATGCCATTACTATGAGCTGGAGGTGAAACCCTACAGGGGTTTTGTATGAGGAAAAATAAATGAACTTCACAATGTTGTTCAAATTCAAACCCCAATAGGAAGGGTGTAGAAATAAGTTAAACTTTCACCATGTTTATGCATAGGAAAAGAGTTGTAACAACACCACAGAGAAGAGAAAAAGCTAGGTAGTAGCCTTTCAAGGGTTTCAAAGCCCTGTATAAATCCTCCAAATGATAGGGACAATCAAATGGGCCTGGAGGTATATAAAGAGTGTTCATACATGAGAAAACAACATCATAATGAGATAACAGGAAACCCTTGAAATGGCCAACACAGTATTAATGATACAGAAGGGAGAGATAACAGTATCATGTCATGAGAAGTTATCAAGAGAGTATGAGAGAGTGGAACAGTCATGCAATCTTTCCTAACAAGCTATAAGAAATAGTCATAACAATGCTAGACAACCCTGCATCTCCAGGAAGTTTCTTCACTGCCTCATAGAGCATTAGAAATCTTTCAGAAGACTCAAAGATTTCACAATGCGAAGAATACAAACATATAGTGTTCCACAAGAAGAAAATAGAGACCTCAAAAGTTTCTTCATAGCAAGAGCTGATAAAACAAAAAGAGCAGACTTTATACTATTTTCTAAAAAGAGCAATGAAGGAAAAGTAGCACTTACCAGTTGTAAGGAGACTACTATACAGAGAGAACCCAGCAACTCTTTAAACCCTCATGGCATTGCTCTCTAGCAAGGAACTAAATGAAAAGTGATCAAATGAAAGACTTTAAGGGTTCGATCAAGTTTTTATGCTTGTGCCCTAGCCTAAGTGGCCTCTTGAAGTCTTTTTTACTTTGTTTTAAGAAAAATTATTTGAAAACAATACCTAGGCTATGGTCAAACACTTGTGTTAAATGACTTAGGTTTCACATGAGGAACCCGTGAGGAATATTGAGTATTAAGGTGATTATGGGCATTTTTCCCTTTTCAAAGATCTTTTAAACCTTAGACCTCAAGGAAATATGATTAAGGTTGGAGATAAGAGTGGTATGATAGCCTTTGAGTGTTTGTTGCTTTGACTTATCTTTTTCCATCATGGGACATGTTTGAGATCATTTCACAAGTCAAAGACAGGGAGGGCATTTTTTACCTTTATGAGATTTTATAAGGGATTATGTAAATAATAATGTAATCATGACATCTTTTACCACTCCTTGCATGGTCTAGGACATTTACAAATGTAATTTAACACCTATTAAGGTAATAATCATTAATTACCTTGATACTTGTTGTAGACACTGAAAAATTGTCTAGGTCTTGTTTACACATGACCTTGTATGTCTTTGCCCTAGGTCCTAGTTACACAACATGTTGTCGACATGAACTTGTCTATGTTCCCCTACATCCTAGTTCATCCTAGTTCATCTAACCTCATCCCACTTAATCCCATTTATCCCTAGGTCCTAGTTCATCTTAATCACATTGGTCCAACTTAATCACCTTCTTGATTAATTAAATAAACCCACTTTATTTAATTAATCCCACTTGATCACATTCCCAATTAATTAAATAAATCCCATGTATTTAATTAATTGCACCTAGTCATATGTCTCACATAATTCAAATTAAATATTTGAATTATTTCCCTCACCTTTCATCACATGACAACACTTGTCCACTTCCCTCTTTGTCTCATGTGGGGTAGTACAACTTGCATTTAATACGGTTTACATGTATAAGCTAACTCAAATAAAATATTTGAATTAGATTCCTTTCATTCTCCTTTGCACACTTGCCACATGACTGCACTTTCTTGATGTGCAAGGAAACTTAATTAATCCTAGTCATCCATATCTTCCAAACCCTAATCAATCTTGTCCGTTCAATCAAACCAAGCCTTTTCTATAAGTCAACCTACTCCTAAGCCATTTTCATGCATTGAGTTTGAGTACCCTTATGCTATTGAAATATCCTTAGAACCTTTGCATCATTCTTCTATCTATCTTTCATTTTTCATCCATCTATCTATTATCATTCATCTTTTCATCGATCCATCTCTATCATACCATTATGCTGCAGAATCAAGCAATCAACATTCATCTATTAGGGTAAAGCTAGAGTGCTTTGGGTGTAGCACTCTCTACCCTATCGATGGATTATGGGTCAATGTTTCGTTTGCATTTGTTATCATTTTCCTTCATGTTGATTTTCTACAATCTCACTTGTTATATAAACCTAAGTCACTTATAGTTTATGATAACACTTATAAAGGTAATTAATAAATCATATTCCCTTTAATATTTGTTAACCTAGACTTATAAATTGTCCTCCTACCATGCAAAGAGAGAGTGAAAGAGAGAGGTGGAGTTGAACTAAGGTTGGAAACTCATGCAGGAGGTTACTTCACTTCTATTCTTGACTTTGAGTCAAACTGGGCTAATTTTGGAGGTCAGTTTGGTCAAACACCTTGAGAGGAGGAGTTTTGAGCTAAAGTAGCTCAATTTGGAGCAGTTGTGGGCCCTTTTATTTAGGCATTTCCTCTTGCTCGTCTAGCAACTGGGAGTTGAATTTTCCAGCCTACTCATGCATCACTTGGAGTGCAGTTTGACTAGAGTTGATCTTCCCTTTGCTTTTGGAGACATATTTTTGTATTATAGGGAAAAATACTTATGTGTTTTTTCTCAGTTCTTGATTTTTCTATTGCCTTTGCACATTGTAGAGATAGATTCAGTATTGTAACTCAGCATATTTTATAGGTTTTAATACAATAGTAGTTTACTTTTCAGCATTTTTCATATCTTTTATAGAGTTTTCCTTCTATTTTCCAATAAAATTAGGTATGTTTCTTCTTGGATTCAGGTGTCTTGTTATCTTGTGAATGATTTGATAAAGATTTACTATGTTTTAAATCAAAACCTTTAAGTTTTATATCTCATTCTTTCAATGCAAGTACACAAAGTGCAAATTTTACCACAAGTTACAGATTGTACAAGTGATTTCATGCCTTTCTATGAAATATTTATGTGATAAGATTGTTTAGTTTGAGTTGTAAGAATAGATGTATTGAGAAATAGTTGTGAATCAGATTGCAAGTTAGGATATAATCATTGGTGCATCACCCCTTTAGATCAATTTTAGTGTATTTAATCATCCTTCTATCTCTTTTCCACAAAGTAATCAAATCTAAGGGGCATTTAAAGGGAGCCGGCTCTTCTAGAGGTTCATTCTCATCATAGACAACCCACAGTTTGAGTCTAATCCAATGTTTCATGGGATTGTTGAGCTTAGTGCTTGATAGGGTACAATCCTTCATGACAACAGTTTTTGGCATGCCCAGTGGGATAGATCAGACTATTACAGTCCACAAGTTCTCATCTATTATCAATATTCGGTGTGTATATCAGCAGTATCAACCTTTGGAGGCAATATCCCACACACCTGGTGACTCTGCAGGTTCAAATCTATTGATTCCAGTAGTCCAGAAGTGTAAAGATTATCAAGGATCAGGATTTAGGTGATATTATTGGTTCTTTCCTTTGTGGAATCCTTCTAATCATCTGGCAACTCTACTAGTATGTGTATAATTTTTTTAGTCAAGCATGCTTTTCCTTGTTTCAAAAAGAGATTTTCATGAAATACCAGGTCATTTCCATTTTATAGCATGACAAACTATCAAGGAAAGTATGTTTCTATCCCTTCATTTTGCCAAAATGTAGTTTTAGAGCCTTCTTAATACCCATATCAGACTGAAAATGCTACTGGTTTCATCCTAAACAGCCATGTAACAACAGGATATTAGTATGTTCAACATGCTTACCTCCCACCCACCCCTGCTAAGCCTTCTTAGCAGCCTAACCATGCCTATAATCAGCCCCAAGAAGGCTATTTTTATCCTCACAAGCCTGTTTACACCCATGCCCAACCTTATGGAACTGATCTTACTTTAAACCAACCCTCTAGTTTACCTAGTCAACCTCAAAGTCCTAACAATGTTGATACTATCTTGGGTACCATCAAGAAAATACTACCAGATTTTTAGAGGTAGATATCAAAAATTAGAAGAGAACAAGAGTACAATATGCAGCAGGAGCAACAATTTTATGAAGCCTATCTCTATCAAAAATAGGTGGAGGCACAAAAGAAGTATGAAGAGGAATGTTTTCCTAAACAGGTGGTAGCTAAGAAAGAGAAAATCAGACAATTACTTACTTGTGCACAAAGGCTAGAGGCCCAATCAGGTTCTTGTATTCCTATCTTCATACAAACCCCTCTTACAACCATGGATCAACCCTTAAAAGAGGAGGTTTCAATGCCCAAAATCCCAAGTTTCAATCAGGGAAAGCTTTCTGAATCAGCAAGTAAGATTCCAAGTTTCAGAGGTTCTAATTTTGTTCAAAAGCATGTTTGCATTCAAAACTAGTTCATTAGTCCTCGGTATCAGTCATATCAAAAGCTTGAACTGAGTCATCAAAGTTTTGAAAAACCATGGCAGCCTTCTTAGGCTAAGTATCCTGATTATAAAATGTCAAACCTTGTTAAAGTCACTCCTTGCATACCAATCCAAGATTAGAAAGAGGAAAAGGTTGTAGAATCCAAGCCAATCAAAATTCCAAGTTTCAAGAGTGCTCCTTCAATCCAACAGTCCATAATGCCTCATAATGAGCTTATCAATGAGCATATTTATCATACTTCATCAACTGAAGGTTTTTACAATCTTTTTTGTGCCACCAAATCAGAAAAATCAAACATGGGGCAAGAGGCTACTATTGTTTGTGTTGTGTTGTGTTGTGTTCTTACTTGAATATGAGCATAATGCATGTGTAAAGGATTATGGTTCATGCTTGACATTGAATCTTTTACATTTTGATTCATTTGTTGGCTTTTCTAATGCTTTTCATGAGATGAATAAAAGAAAAATGCAAAGGCTGTAGGGTCAGAATCTTCAGTTGCAAAGACAACTTGTACAAGATTCATTTGAAAAGGAAGAATCAAATAAAATAGAAGAATTGGTGTTTTTATTTGATCATCTACTTGATTTTGTTGAGCAGGATGAAGAAATCATGCTCATACCAATAGCAGCAACAAGGTTGGGACATCAAGAGGATGCAAATAATTTTGACAGGGTACTAGCCTTTTAAGAGCAAAATGAGGACAGTCTTGTTTTCTAAGATGGAGAGATTGATATACATGAAGACATTTGGAATTTGGAGCTTTAATCAATTGTTCCAAAAAACCTTCAAATACCTGATCTAGGTTTGATGACTTATTGGCTTCCATAATAGAGGAAGATGATCCATTGACCATGGATGAGGAATTGACATGGTAGTTATCATGCAAGGTGAAAGTAATGATATTTTTTCTAATCATTCAAATTGTCTTCTCACTTGTCCAAACATAGCCATGAAATAGAACAACCATGAACAAAAGGAGGAAAGGTTTGAAGAATGCAACCATGACAACATTATATCAGTCTTCTTGGGTTCTTTGAAGGAAGAAGAGGAAGACCATGAAGTTCCAAATCAGTTGCTTGTCCAACAAGAACAACAGTTCAACCCAAATCTTTCAAGGAGATGTCCTATCAGGCATCTAACTAGGATGGAATCCAGTAATGCATCACAGGCATTCTTACACCTGAGCATGAGGATTCTAATGAAAGGAGGTATATCCAGCTGTCATATCCACTTCAGAATAGCAACATGAATGGTCAACATAAGTGGGTAAGTAGATTTGTTTTCTCTATTCAAGAGGCTTTGCAACAACTAGTTGGACATTTGTCATTTTTTCACCTCTTCTTGGATACTCAGAAGCATGTAAAATACTGTAAGTTGCAAAGAATAGGCATATATTTCATGGAACCGGTTAATGGCTTTGTTTAGCCAACCTATTTCATTTGTTAGCTATAGGTAGATAGGTTCAGATTATTTTTTGTTTTCCAAGAAGTGTTGCTACACAGTTGGTTGGCCTTGTTTAGAGCCAACCTTGTTTCATTTTCAGTTTGTTTTACTCCTGTTCATTTTCTAGCAATTGTGTTTCAAGAAGTTTTCTAAGTTGTAAAGGCTAAGGAAAGACTCTATTGCCAAATGGATATACTAGGAAACTGGTCAGAAGAGTTTAGCAAGCAAAAATGGCATAGAGGTCACCAAAAATGTTACCCAATTGTGCTTTTTAGTCCAATCAAGTTAGGTTGTAACAACATTTATTTTTTCTACTTTGAAGAAGCAGATAGGTTCAAGGGGAAAGGAGAAGAAGGTTGAATATTCTTAGTCAGCCCTAGAAGGCCTATTGTCCTGGTGGAGGGCAATTTTAGTGATTACCATTACCAAAATCATGTAGCAGCTTAGTAAGAGTTGCTACACAAGCCAGATGAGATGGGAAGGACACTCCAATAGAGCAAGAGATGTCCTAGGACTGGCAAGAAAAAGTAAGTGTTGTAGATTGTGTTGCAGTTTATTGTCATTGATCATTTATTATAGCTGATACATTATCAAATGATAAAAAGGTACACAAATTTTGCTAAATCTATTCATGAGTATGAACATCTTTATCATGTAATCATTTTCAGTTTATCTTTATGCAATTGATTCACAAAGGAGAAGCAACATAAAAAAGCATTGCATAAAATAGCTATTCATATTCATAAGGAGAAAGTGTTTATATGATCCCACACAAGCCGTGGGAATGACTGTACAAGATGCAATGAAAGAGAACAAGTACATATGAAGGAAAAAACTAAACATATAGGAAGGATAAAGGATCTGTCATTGCTTGAATGATGAACCCCCATAGTTGGCATCATCATCTTCTAATTCATCATCAATATCTCCAAGAAGACCTGCAAAAGAGACAAAGAAGGAATGTTAGAGTTCAGGATTCATTTTCACTCCTATATGAAATAATATCACAATGTACATGCTACTTGTCATTAAGCATCTGATCAAAAGATAAAAGAGATAAATAGCTCTAGAATGCAATTATACAAGCACCAAAAGGAAATGGAAGTGAAGATTAGATCACCATCAATGGAAGGGCTCATAACCTCATTCATTTTCTTAACTTGTTTCCTGACTGTGCAGGTACATAAGATATCTCATCAAGGACATGAACTGAAGAAGTCTTAATAGTGCATAGAGGAATGAAGACAAAGGTATATCAAACATGAGGAAGCAGTCCAAGACAGTCTTAAACAATTTCATGAAGATGGTAGTCAGATACATATGAATAGTTATCATGAAAGGACAACATAAGCCATATCAAGGAAACAATGACCATTCAAAAGATAATTTCTCAGGGAGCTCACAAGTGCTAGGAATAATCATCAGTAGGATAATAGTGAATACTAAGAGTAGTTGTGAATAGCCACAATGACTATAATAGAACTGCAATAAAATCATCATAATCACAAGAGACACAGTCTTCTTCAAACCCATGAGAGAGCCACAATGGAGCATACAGCATAGCTATTACAAAGGAACAGTCATATATAGTGATTGTCACCAGTCCAAAAGGAAAATAGCCTCAAACAATATCACAGGAGTCATGAGAATGCGGTCAAGGAAAATGTCATGAAAAGAATAGTTCAAAAGGATCCAAGGTGTATCATGCCAGGCATTAAACATGAGGATCAATATAGATAGAAGAAGACAAAGGATGATACAGAGGAACAGTTAGCTGTGAAGGAAGAATAGTTAAGAGGACAATATAACCTTCAAGTAAAAATGAAAAAGTCAACAATAAACAATCATCACAAACCTAAAGACTGAAGGGTTTAGCATGAAAAGATAGAAGAGGTAGGGGTTGAAAATGAATAGAGCATCATGCAAAAGGTAGTGAGCAGTCACTAGGTATAGTGCCAAAAGGACAGTCATACACTAAAAGCCCATGAGCAGTCTTGTGATGCCAAAGAGTAAGATCAATGAATAGACTAAAAGGAGTGGCAATGTAATGTCAAGGTACAGTCCATAGTCATGAAGTGTCACGTCTCGTTCTATGGACTATATAATTATTCTAGATTAGCACTTGAACATTTACTATGGTTGTTTTACTTTGAATAAATATCAAATGTGTGAAGGTTGTTGATAACTGAGAGGGGGGTGAATCAGTTATCCTAATATTTCAACTTTCTGAGCTTTCTTAACAGTTAATGCAACATCAGATCAAATAGGCAAGCATAATCATGAAATGGAAATAACACCAATACACATGACACAATGATTTTGACATGGAAACTCTATTAAGGGAAAAAACCATGGGGTGATTAACCCAAGGTATTATTCTTTGTTAGAAGAATAGATAGAACAAAATGGCACAGGCCAATTAGGGCTCACTGCCCGAGCACACTGCTCACAAGAGGCTCACTGCCTACAAAAGACTTACTATCTACAAGAAGAAAACTTGAACTGATGAGAAGCATCCACACATGCTGAAGTTCAATTCTGATTAAGCTCAATAGACTGATCTGCTGCACTTCATTCTTACTCTCCTTAAGTGCTAATGTCCTTTTACATTCCAAACCTATTTTTCTGCCTTTATACTATTCTTCTTCTTTTATTCACACTTCAATACATACACCACACACACCTTCACATCTAAATCCATCTTATATATATATCTGCACAAGTGATTTCAACACTTTTCTAGTCGGCATCCAGAATAGTCAATATTATCTCAAACTCTGGTCTGTCGGCTGAATCCTTGCATACCAAGTAATGCAGATCAAGGATATGCTTGTAGAAGTCTTCAATCATGTCATCCAATCATGAATGATACCTCAAGAAACTCAGTCATTAGCAATATCTCTTCCGGATTTGGATCTGACACTCTACCAGTACAGTTCTTCCTCTGTCTACTCTGTCAAACAGGAACCCAACACTGAAGTGCTCATATCTCTTCACCCTTTCATCACCAGAAGCTAAATCCTTGGAATCTATTAGTCAAGGTACTCCTCTCGACTTCCCCAAATCTACACTTTACTGAAATACTTCCTCTGAGAGATCCGGACCTGACTGTCAGACCTTGCTGATTGCTCTATTCTTGCTTACCAGATCATAACACTTCTTCAATCTGACTTCCAGTAGAGACTCATCATGTCTTGTGTATGTGTGGGATAACCTTTGTTGCCATCAATGACAACATTCATGAATCCATATAGTATCTCTTGTCAACAATCTCCCCCTTTGGCATTGATGGCAACACTTAGTGAAAAATGACTAAGTGTCACACTATACTCCCCCTTTGCTGATGCTCTATCTCTATGTACATTTTCCAGAGCTCCCCCTTAGCTGGATTCCTCATTTTTCACTGCTCATCAATCCCCCTTTGACATCAATGGAAAAGGGTGGGGTCCGCACACCAAAATTTTCAAAAATTAATCTATACTTAGTCGCATAAGTATATCTTCCGGTTGTACTCTACATATACTCTAGTATGTCTGCAAAAGTGTTTTTCATTGTACAACTTCGGTTGCCCAACTCAACTTCATCCTATCCAAAATTGATATGTGACCACTCAACAGGAATGCAAAAGCTTCTGCCTTCTTCAGATCTATCAGATCATTCGTCTTGGCTGTGGTTTGAGCATCACTTAGGGCCTCATGCATGGCCTCCAACTTAGGAATGATTATTCTTCTAAGTTCATTTAACCTAATGATTCTATTTTTCTTTTCTTCCTCTAGCTTCTTAATTTCATCCAAGACTGCAATAGTCTGACATTCTTGATTTACTATGGATGAGGTAAGTGGATCAAAATTTTGAGAAAGTTTTGTTAGTTTGATCTCCTATTCTTTCATTTTCTTCTGTCTCTATTGTTGCTTTGGACCATGATAGACAAAATTTATATATTTCCCCGCCATCTTTAAGAGCATTTTCTAAGCTCTTTATCCCTATATCCATATTTATTCTATCAATTGATATTAGACTTAGTGCTTAGAGAATCTTTTATCCAAAAACTCTTTCGGGACCTTTTCCTCAGCTGATTTCTCTAAGGACTCAAAATGAGTGCTGACTGAACTAACAAGAGACTTAAGATTACCTAATGAGGAAGCTGATGAATCCTTCAGAAAGGATGGCATGATCTTTTCAAGCACACCAGATGTAGCTTCTATTAGCTCACAGTCTTCCATGTGAGACTTCAGGAGTTTTTCTTTTGCCTTTGCATTAGAAAATGAAGCTATCTTCATTGTTTGTATCGGGGAAAGAGAATCAAAATCAAATAGTCCTAGTAGAAGTTTCAATTCATCAATCTCCATTGTCTCTTTGTTTAAGAATTCTTTGACAATTTCTGCAGTGTCTCTTGCCAGAGATAGAGTTTTCTTTTCTTCTCCAGTCTTAGATCTGTCATCTTCTTTTCCCTTCACTTCTTTTTCTTTCTCCTCTATTCTTTCTTCTCCTTTGGATCTGGAGTCAGCAGGGGAAATTAGAGGAGTAATGTTTGTTTGTTCATGGGCCACCTCTTCCAGAGTAGAGGATTCCAAGCCCTTATCTTCACTAGTGTCCATTACTTCTTCTGTCATTGCCTCAGTAGATCCTTCTTCAATACTTGTGGCTGAGGGATCAACACCTAAGTCCTCTATAACAGGAAGATTGAATCTTTTGAAGGCATTCAAGAGGATCTCTTTTGTTTCATTTGCCACTTTATCAGTTTCTCCAAGCATGAGCTAATTCATTCTAGATTTGCTCCGGAACTCATCCTTGCAATCTTTGAAGATCATATTCATTTGTTTCTGAGTGATTAAAGGATAGAGCTGAATAGCTATCTGCTCCCGAATTTCTAAATCTTTGGCTTGAGCATTGTTCTTCCTTATTTCAAGTTCCTTCTCTAAGCTTTTGGGGATTAGACATATAATTTCAATGAATGCTTTGTTGTAGATATTTAGATACCTGACTGTGGCATCTTGCAATATCTTCTAATCAGCTTCACCATAATCATCATAGACTTCAACCATTGGCTGAAGATTTCTATCCACAGTAACTAATTTGATGATGTCATCAATGTGAAGAGTGGGTTTTTCAACAAATTCCTCTGCCTTTTCTTCTTTGCCTTGACCGGTAGAGGATTTACCAGATGTTTTCTTCTTTTTCTTCATTTTCTTGACTTCTTCATTAGATTCAATTTCTTCTTCATCCTTTTGACTAGTATAAGATCTTGTGGCTTTTGTCTTAGTTCTCTTCTCTCCTTTGCCAGATGATTTTGCTTTCGGTTTTGATGCCCTTGAGCTTTTAGCAGTGGTAGGTGTAGATTTCGTTGATGATCTAGTCTGGGTGGAAGATTCTACCGAAGCACTTCTTTCCTCTTCTGCTTCTTTTTCTTTTTCTATTCCTTTTGTCTTTTCTCTGTGGGCATCAAGTGCCTCTTTTGAGATTCCATGCCTCTTGGCAACTTCTTCAACTTCCCTTCTTACTTTCCTCTTGATTTCAGGCTGCCGAAGTTCTACATGGATCTTTACACTCAATTCTTCAAAGGTTCCAAACCTTTCTGCCTTGGGATCCTTTGGTTGACTCAACATGTGCTAAACATGTAGCTCCACAATGTTCTCATCCATCTCATACCCCATTGGCATGATCCATACTATTCTTGGTTCCACCGCCTCCATTAGACACTAATTAGTCTCTACCATAAAGCATACTGAGTCTTTGTATTTCTCAACTAGAGATTGGGGAATTCTCTCTCTAGCTTGCATCATGTTCTGAAAGTTTTTTAAGAAACCCCAGAGAGCTGTGTTTTGTGCTTTGTCATCACCAAGTCCATGCAAATAATCCCTGATTTGTATGGTAACCGGTCTGTCATTCTTCCATACCCATCCACTGGATCCAGGTAGCTCATTCATAAAGTAGAAGAATAGACAGAGTATTAGGCCACCAAATTTGAAGGAATTCTTCTTGTCCTTCTTTATCTTCTGCAGGTTCTCCAAGAGTTGGTTTATAAGGAGCTCACAAAGGTCATAGTCTGCATTTTTTTTCAACATTTCATAGGCAATGTAGATAGCAGTTCCAGGTACTGAATTCTCCCTGCTAGAATGATATATCTTGTAGCTGATGATCATGGATACAAACTTAATATCCGGATCAGTGATATATTCTATTGTCATTGCCCTTTTGTCAAACCTTGATCTAGTAGCCTCACTCATAGTTTGGTTTTCGACAGATTTGAGAACAGGTATCCCACTGGATGAGTGCAATCTGGTAACTGCCCTAATGGCATCTTTTGTGATTTTGAATGGTCCATTCAACCACATGAAGTTGTCATGTATTCTGCTCAAAATATACCTGACCCATTTATCCTCAGCAAAATAAGGGAAATGTATGCATTGTGCAAAATGCTTGTCCCGAAGGGCCTTGAATTGGGGTTTGAGCTCAAATGAATCATCTATTAGTTGTTTGTGGTAGATATCCCTCAATTTGAATTCTCTGAATTCTTCAATGTTTGCATGAATGTAAACCCTAATATCTTCTGTATGTAAGATACCATGCGGTATACTAGAAAATGCTCCTAGGGGATCTACTTCCAAGGATTTGTAGGGATGTTTCTTGAATTTGGGGTGAGGCCTATCGGTGATCTTCACAATATTCGGAGTAGCCATCATTCAAGGATTTACAGAGATATGTTTGATAACGGAAAATACCTCTTGCACTTGTAGGGTTCACGGAGTGAACTTGAGTGATTTGCTAATTGAATCAACTCCAATGGTTGGTCTTTGAGAAGTTTGAAGAAATTTGTTGCAGAGCTCTCCTTTCTTTCTTTTCGAATGCAAATGTGCAAATGACAAGCACATGAACCCTTTTAATTGCAAGAAAAACCCTAAATTCATACTACAATAAATGCGCAACTTAAGTTATTTCAGTTTCTCTGTTCTCCTTGTTCTAAAATAGATCTCTTTCCATATCATTGTAATATGCTTAGAGTTATCCTTGGTGATTAACAATGAGCTTTCTTACTTTCCTCAACCATTTGATTTATCCGCAGATCAAGATGTCTCAAGTTTAGAATCACACCGGACCAAACTTGTAAGAAACCTTCTTTTACCGGAAGACTGTTAAACCGGATCTATCTGAAGGGATTAGACTCTTTAAATCTTCATGCGGATCTTTCAAATCTTTACTATGGCTTATCTAGGTGTTTCTCTAAAAACCCTTTGATCCGTAACCTTTCATGTGCCGATTATAGGCACCAATTGACTAGCTGGGGGAATTGGTTTTTCTTTTGTTACTCCCCCTGAGCCAGAGCCCATCTATTCAATTTCTGGAAGGAATATCAGCATCAGATTCTAGTGCAGATCCATCCATTACATTCTTTGTACTTTTCTTCACCCAAATCTTGTTCATCTCACTTTTAACTTCATCTGCATTCACTTTTTCTTTTCCTTTGTCTTGATTCTAATTATGATGCACCGGACCCCTTTTGTCATGATTCTTGCTTCTATAGAATTTGGCAATATGACCAGATCTATTGCAATTATGGTAAACAACATTTCTTTGCATATTTGACTAATATCCTTTTGATCTACACTGATTAGCCATATGACCTACTCTATTGCATGCATAGCATCTGCCATTGAATGAAATGTTCATTTGCATATTTCTACATTCATGAGATTTGTGACTATACCTTTTGCAGTTAAAGCACTATCTGGAGAAGGATGAATTAGTTTGATTCATTCTCTTTCTACATTGATTAGCTCTGTGACCAAAGCTATTGCAGTTGTGGCAGTATCCATTGAAAGATGGATATCTTTGAGCATTGGGTTGCCTTACCGGAGATCTTCTAGGCTTGTCCATTAGATTTCTTGATCCAAAATTCTTCTGACCGGATCCAAAGCTTTCACCTTTCTCATATCCTAAGCCACGCTTGTCATCTACCCTCTTTTGGCTTTCAAGAAGAACTTCAAGTTGAGCAGAACTTATCTTGAATTTCTCTTTGTATTCATTTGCTGTTTGAAGATCCTTTTTAAGAGTGTCAATTTGATCCTCAAGTTTTTCTTCATTATCTCTAGCATCTTCAAGATTAGATTCAAGATGTCTGATTATTCTATCCATCTTGTGGCAGTCTTCTGATTTCTCCTTGAGAGAATGTCTTAGATCATCTTCAGTCTTTCTTTTTTCTTCAATTTCTTGGGTGAATTTCATAACTCCTGATTTCATTTCATGTCTTACCATAATGATCTCTTTTGACAATTTTTCACATAACTTAGTTTTCTCCTTCAGGTCTTCATTTGTATCATTTGCTTCACCTTGACTTGCTAATTGTTGAAGTAGTTCCTTTCTCTTCTTCATAGAGATACTTAGTTTCCCTTTTAATTCATTTATGAAATCATCAGCGTATTTAAGTCTTTCCTTCAATTCATTGACTTCAGAGTTCGAATGTTTAAGATCATCTAGGGTAGACTGAAGTTGTTCCCTCAAACCATACATATCCATTTGAATTTCTAGATCTTTCTCAAGTTGTTAGGCTCTGTTTAGAGGAACTTGGCTCTAATACCAATTATTGATAACTGAGAGGGGGGGTGAATCAGTTATCCTAATATTTCAACTTTTTGAGCTTTCTTAATAGTTAATGCAACATCAGATCAAATAGGCAAGCATAATCATGAAATGGAAATAACACCAATACACATGACAATGATTTTGACGTGGAAACCCTGTTAAGGGAAAAAACCACGAGGTGATTAACCCAAGATATTATTTTCTGTTAGAAGAATAGATAGAACAAAATGGCACTTGCCAATTAGGGCTCACTACCCGAGCACACTGCTCACAAGAGGCTCACTGCCTACAAAAGACTTACTATCTACAAGAAGAAAACTTGAACTGATGAGAAGCATCCACACATGCTAAACTTCAATTCTGGTTAAGCTCAATAGACTGATCTACTGCACTTCATTCTTACTTTCCTTAAGTGCTTCTGTCCTCTTACATTCCAAACCTATTTTTCTGCCTTTATACTATTCTTCTGCTTTTATTCACACTTCAATACATACACCACACACACCTTCACATCTAAATCCATCTTGTATATATATATGCACAAGTGATTTCAACACTTTTCTAGGCGGCATCCGGAATAGTCAATATTATCTTAAACTCTGGCCTATCGGCTGAATCCTTGCATACCAAGTAATGTAGATCAAGGATATGCTTGTAGAAGTCTTCAATCATGTTGGCCAATCATGAATGATACCTCAAGAAACTTAGTCATTAGCAATATCTCTTCCGGATTTGGATCTGACACTCTGCCAGTACAGTTCTTCCTCTGTCTACTCTGTCAAACAGGAACCCAACACTGAAGTGCTCATATCTCTTCACCCTTTCATCACCAGAGGCTAAATCTTTGGAATCTATTAGTCAAGGTACTCCTCTTGACTTCCCCAAATCCACACTTTACTAAAATACTTCCTCTGAGAGATCCGGACCTAACTGTCGGACCTTGCTAACTGCTTTTTTCTTGCTTACCGGATCATAACACTTCTTCAATCTGACTTCCGGTAGAGACTCATCATGTCTTGCAGACGTGTGGGATAACCTTTGTTGCCATCAATGACAACATTCATGAATCTATATAGTGTCTCTTGCCAACAAAGGTAATTATCATGAAGTTATATATGCATAAATTGGAAAGTTAATTTAAATATTAAATCTTATTGATATGATTATGATGTTTTGCTTCAGCGATGTTTTGGGGAACTAACCTATTGACATTGAGTTGAGTGTGAATGAATGCAGGAACTTGTTGAGGATGAGAACATGGTTGAGGTTGAGGTGTTCTAGCCACTTGGCAAGAACTGTATGAGATGGTTAACCCTGATGCACTCAAACACTCACATAGTCTCATATTGTATTATTTTGGATGGTTTAATATGCATTATTGTGTGGATAACAAATGCGATTAATGGTTAGATACTTAGAAAGATATTGTATTTTAATCATTGCAGTAAGTCTATTTCAAATGTATGATTTAGTCATAATAGTAATGATTCTTTTGATTTATATTTAAAATTGTGTGTTTATATTATTTAATAATAATATAAAATGTTTTCCTATTTTATACAAATATGGATGTTTGGAAGATAATATCTAAATTAAACTTAAAACAAGTGTATTTAAATTGCAATAATTATGTATATATTTATTATTTTAAATCACAGATGCTGAAAACAATCTGCGGTCCAAAGAGGCTCTTCTAAGTGCATTAACTGACTCAGAACTCTCAAATGTTATTGACCTACCAACTACCTATGAGATCTGTATTAAACTAGAACTTCTGCATGAAGGAGATGAGTATGTTAAGAGTGCAAGGCTGCAGAGTCTCAAAGGGAAATTTGAAAGACTGAAGATGAGAGATGATGAAAATATTACTACCTTTATGCCAAAAGTAAATGAGCTGGTGTGTGGAATTAGGAATGTTGGTGGAGTTTTGGATGAAAATGAGATTGTTGGCAAAATTCTCAGATCCCTTCCTGCTGTCTACAAAATCAAGGTTATTGCCATTGATGAATTCAAAGCCCATACAACTGTCACAAGAGACCAATTGGCTGGCAAACTGGCTGCATTTGAAATGACCGAGTTTGGAGATGATCCCCCCAAGACTGAATCTGCATTCAAAGCTAGTGCCTCTGTGAAAGGCAAACAAAGATTTGATCTGGGAGAAAACTCTTCAATGAAGCTGTCATGGTATGATCAAGCAAGAAGAGACATGGAAGAGGAAGAAGCAGAAACAGCTCAACTTGAAGCCCTCATTGCAAAGAGACTACCAAGAGGATCTGGTAAGTATGAAGGAAAATTACCCTTTAAGTGCTTCAACTGCAATAAGATTGGTCATTTTGCCTCAAGATGTCCGGAAAGATCTACAAGGTCAAATTCTAATAGACAAAGGTTCCAAAAGAATTGTTATTATGTTCATGAAGATGATGATAATGAAGAAGTAACAGATGATGAATCAGAAATAGGAAACAAATCCAGAAATGAATGGGTGTTTATTGCCATCAAGGAAGAAGATCCAATATCCTCTGAATCTGTCAATCATAAGGTTGTAGAAAGAGCTTTGGCTGCCCAAGTTGAAGAAAAGGATGATTGGGTTATTGACAGTGGATGCTCTCACCATATGACAAGTGACAAAAACAAGTTCTTAGACTTGGAAAGGTATGAAGGAGGAATGGTAAAGTTTGGAGATAATTCTGCTAGTAGAATCAGAGGTAGGGGAATATTTCTTTTGATGGAAAGAGCAAAACTGGTAATGTACTATATGTTGAAGGGTTGAAGCACAATCTTCTCAGTGTTGGACAGTTGATGGACAAAGGTTATGATCTCTGGTTCAAGAATGGAAGATGCAGGATCTTTGAAAGCTCTGAAACTGAGATTGCATCCGGTACTCAAACAAAAGAAAATATCTTCCATCTAGTTGGTTATAATAAAAGTTGTTTGTTTGTTCAAGTTGATCAGAGTTGGTTATGGCATAGAAGGATGTGTCATATAAATTTTGATAACATTATCAAGATAAGTAATACTCAGGCTGTAAGAGATCTTCCAAAATTGGTAAAACCTACAAATAGTTTGTGCAAAGAATGTCAGCTAGGTAAATAGAGCAGAATCTCATTCAAAAGCAAGGATCAGTCCTCTACCGGATTATTGGAATTAATTCATACTGATCTATGTGGTCCAACAAGAATCAAGAGTATGCAAGGTGATAGATATTTTATGTTACCGATTGATGACCATTCCTGGATGATGTGGCTTACCTTTCTAAAAGAGAAATCAGAAGCTTTTGAGAAGTTCAAAATCTTCAAGGCTATGGTAGACAATCAAACCGGATTAAAACTGAAATGTCTGAGGTCTGATAGAGGTGGTGAATTCACATCCGGTGAATTCATAGACTTTTGTGAGAAGCATGGTATAAAGAGACAATTATCTGCTCCTAGGACTCCACAGCAGAATGGAGTAGTAGAGAGAAAGAACTGGACCATCTAGGAAGCATCCAGGACAATGATGATGGAAGCAAATGTTCCCCAGATGTTTTGGAGAGAAGCTGTCAGCACTGCAGTCTATACTCTCAATTGAGTTCAAATCAGAAGCAATATCGGTAAGACTCCTTACGAACTTTGGTTTGGCATCACTCCTACTATGAGATATTTCAGAGTATTTGGTAGCAAATGTTACATTAAAAGAGATGAAGATCTAGGAAAGTTTGATGCTAGAAGTGATGAAGGAATTTTCTTGGGTTACTCCACTCAAAGCAAAGCATACCAGTGTTACAATAATAGAGTGAGAAAGATGATAGAAAGTACAAATGTGAAGGTTGATGAAGGAATTGAGAAGACCTCAAGGTTTTATGAATATGATGAAGATGATCAGAATGGTTCTCTAGTTCAAGGAGCTCAATCCTCCTCTGAAAGTTAGATTCAGACTGATCCGGTAAATTAGGAAGAAGAGGTTGATCTAAACAAGCCTGATCAAGAAACAGTAGTGCAAGAAATTCCCAAAGTTCCAAGGTATGTAAGACTGAACCACTCTAAAGATCAGATCATAGGTGACAAAAGCAAAGGTGTGCAAACTAGAAGGAAATTTGCTCAAAATTCAGATGAATGTTGTCTGATTTCAAAGATTGAACCTAAGACAATAAATGAAGCCTGTAATGATGAAAATTGGACCAAAGTAATGGAGGAAGAGTTGATGCAAATTGAGAAATATCACACCTAGGATCTTGTTTCTAGACCTAGAAACAAGAATGTGATTGGAACCAAATGGGTCTTACGGAACAAACTAAATGAAGTTGGTGAAGTAATCAGAAATAAAGCTAGATTAGTCTGCAAAGGCTACTCTCAAATAGAAGGGATTGATTTTGAGGAAACCTTTGCTCCGGTGGAAAGAATTGAAATAGTCAGACTATTTCTTCAATTTGCTACCTTCAAAGATTTCAAAGTGTATCAGATGGATGTCAAATTTGCTTTCCTAAATGGTGACTTAGAAGAAGAAGTGTACATTGAACAATCAGATGGATTTTAGTTATCTGAGCATGGTGATATGGTCTGCAAATTAAAGAAGGCACTGTATGGTCTAAAGCAAGCCCCAAGAGCATGGTATGAGAGGCTGGACAAACATCTTTTGAAGATTGGTTTCAACAAAGGTACTGCTGATAGTAACCTATATTTCAAAATTGTTCATGAAAACATCTTGATTGTTGAAGTATTTGTTGATGATATCATCTTTGGAGGAAGAGATAGTATGTGTAAAACCTTTGCAAATCAAATGAAAAGTGAGTTTGAAATGTCAATGCTCAGTGAAATAAATTTCTTCTTGGGTCTGCAAATTACTCAGACAAAGAAAGGAATCTTTATCTCTCAAACCAAATATGTGAAAGAATTGTTGAGGAAATTCAGAATGGAAGATTCAAAGCCAATGAACACTCCCATGACAACTGG
This sequence comes from Cunninghamia lanceolata, assembly GCA_027924645.1. NCBI lineage: Eukaryota > Viridiplantae > Streptophyta > Pinopsida > Cupressales > Cupressaceae > Cunninghamia > Cunninghamia lanceolata. Next base: position 27,561,429 of record BSBN01000809.1, on the reverse strand, counting down.
ATGTAAGTTGAGCAAAGATGATGACTCTCCTAAGATAGATTAGACCAAGTACAGATCAATGATTGGAGGATTATTGTATCTCACTCAGACTAGACCAGATATAATGTAGGTTGTTGGTCTTGTGGAAAGATTCCAGGATGATCCCAGAGAATCTCATGTCATGGCAATCAAAAGAATTTTTAGGTACTTAAAAGGAACAATTGAGTATGGCCTATGGTATCCTAGAGATCATGATTTTTCTCTTCATGCATATACAGATGCAGATTGGGTAGGAGATGTGGATGATAGGAAGAGTACAAGTGGAGGAGCATTCTTTTTGGGAAAAAGGTTGGTTTCTTGGCTAAGCAAGAAACAAGAAGCAATTCTCTGTCTACAACTGAAGCAGAATACATTGCAACAGCAGGAAGTTGCACTCAACTTTTATGGATGAAGCAGATGCTAAGAGATATTCAAGTAGAATATGAGGGGCCCATCACAATTTTCTATGATAATTCAAGTGCAATAAATATTTCTAAGAATCCGGTGTTGCATTCTAAGACCAAGCATATATCTATCAAATTTCACTTTTTGAGAGAGCAAGTGAACAAGGGTGAAGTCAGATTGGAGTATGTGCCCTCTAAGGATCAGCTTGCAGATATTTTTACTAAACCTCTTCCCAAGGACTCTTTTGATTATCTCAAGGAGAAGTTAGGGGTCATTGCCCCTCCGGTGATGAACTAGGATGCACTAATGTGCATCAATCTGGTGGATATCACAATCATATCTTGTGATTCAGATTGGTGATGGGGAATTGCTACTCAAGGGGAGCCGCTGGTATGATTCTGGTGTGTTAAAGTTGCAAGTATGAGCCCTTTGCCATTGATGTCAAAGGGGGAGAGAAGACATGTGAAAAACAAGTGGTTGATCAAAGGGGAGCAGTAAAGAAAGAGAAGACATGTGAAGAGTTGTTGCTGATAGGGGGAGCTGTGACAAAAAGGAGAAGTTCTTGTCTTGATGGTTTTTCACATCATATGTTGTCATCAATGACAAAGGGGGAGATTGTTGCAAGTATAAGGATAACCAGTGTTGTCATTGATGTCAACATACTCATATTACATTAATGAGAAGGATTGGATGAGCTGTGTGCTGAGGATATTGAGGAAATTAGTCTCAATCAGGAACAGTGAAGAACAGTGATGACATTAAGGTAAAAGTCCAAGATAAGATGAAGATCAGAGGATGCAGTTTAAAGGGTTTGCAGATATGAGTCTTGAGATGATCCAGTCAAGTTTTCAGAGGTCCACATAACGATCTGAAGAAGTTATGACTACTCTAGTAGAACCAGTTTTGACAGATGTTCAGTGGTGACAGAGTGTCACAGATTGGTCCGGTGAGCTCCGGAATTACATTATCTCATTCTACGGATTGAAGGGATTGTTGAAGACGTCCATGTGAAGTGACAACTAGATTTGTTCATAGTTTGGAGGTCTGGAAGCACCTTTTTCATTATGCAGTGATGACAGACTGTGTTCTTGAAGTTTCGGATGAAGAAGAAAAGAATTCCAGTAAGCTGATAAAGTGCAGATGTTCTTGATGACTCAGAAAAGGTTTTGGTGATCTTTGGATCATGTACAATTCCTATTGGTAGTCCGCATTGAAGTTTAAGTTTACATTTGAAGAATAACGATGGATATTGGTGTTCTACCTAAGACAGGCTGACTGGATGTATTACACGTCTTGCGAATGATCTTATAGGTGTTTGCCGACTTAGATGATTGTTCCTAACTCGATGCCTTGTATAAATAAGGGATTGTGAATTCATTTTGAAGTGTGTCTTGGTGTGGATAAGTGTGGTATAGCGAAGAGAAGTGCAAAAGGCAGAGCAAGAGTTTTTGGGCTTAAATGGAACTGATCCAGGCATGGTAAAGATGTCAATCTCCAGTTCAAGTTTGTAATACTTGTTACTTTGTAGACAGTGTGTCTCTTGTAGGCAGTGTACCTCTTGTGAGTAGTGTGCTCAGGTAGTGAGCTCTAATTGGCATGTGCCATCTATTTTTCTTATTCTTCTAACAGAGAATAATCCTTGGGTTCATCACCCCGTGGTTTTTCCCTTGACCAGGTTTTCTACGTCAAAATCTTGGTGTCTCATTTGTTGATGTGTATCTGCTCTGGTGTTTATGCTTTATGCTTTCATGAGTGATTAATTGATATGCTGTTAAATAACAAAGAGGTTTTAAGTGTTTGAATTAAGAGCAAGTTTTGTACAACTGATTCACCCCCCCTCTCAGTTGTGTGCCCTAAATCTAACAATATTTATTTTTTCATAAATGAATGATTGAGTGATGTTCTACTTATTACTTATTGAAAGTGTATTTCCTTGAATGTTGCTTTGAAAAGAGAATTTACAGATGGTCTATATGGGAAATGGGTTGATATTTTCTCTTTATTTTACCCTTTTTATTTATTTCTTGGGGAAAGAAAGTATATTTTTATCTAGGAATGTTATTGGGTTGCTTTTGGGCTAGGATGTCGAATATGGATTATTAGAGATATCTTTTCCTCTTTTTAGGAATTGACCGGTTACTATGTTTTAAAGGTTTACATCTATATGAGCTATCATTGAAAAAGATGAATATTTTGTCTAGCAAACTTATTGATATATATCTTTGCCACATCCTATTGTGAGATAATCTACATTTTATTATTAGAATTGCACCTTAGACATCAGGTTGCAAATTAGGTGTTCCCACCAGCCAGTTGTTCCAGGTAGCTAGACATTTCATGCATGGTCGGGTTTCCTTCGTGTCATGAAGGGATTCAGGGAAGTGTAATTGCTTCGTGGTTGGGTGGAAAACCACCTGAGCCATGTTCTTGTCTCTCAGCTCGTAGGAGGACCATTTGGTTTGTGGTGACTGAAGAGTGTGTTGATTTATTTATACTTGTTGTTCATGATTATTGTCACTTGTAATTGGATGTATTATGGCATGAATGCCAATGGACTTGTATATTATTTTATAAGGATTTCACTTGGATTAAACATGTGACTTTTGTAAGATTTAATGACTTTTATTGATTCATATTTATGAGACTTATCTTTTCTAGTAATATTGTAATTAAGTGGATTAATTACATCATTTTATCTTTTATATTGTAATTAAGCAGATTAATTACATCATTTTGCCTTCGTTACTTGTGATGTGATAATTTGAGTGCTTTTACATTTGGTATCTATTGGGAATTAAGGTGTCTCAACCTTGGTAATTCCTTGCATTATTTATGTTTGTATATATTAATTAATTTCCTATGTTGTAAATAAATTGTAAATTCCATATTGTCATGTTGTGGGATGTGGCACAGTGATGTGTGATCCTACATGGAAGATGACAACTTGTAATTTTATCCTCACATGAGGAGATAGGCATCCCACTTTGCGGTAGGAGCATTTTACCATGTGTCAGCATCTTTCATGTTGTGTAAAGGAATGTTTGACCAAAATGGTTCTGACGGATTCCTATGACGAAGTTATGACATGTAAGAGTCAGAAATAGAAGCATGGAAGACAGGTGAAGACAAGTGTCATGAAGCATCTTTGAAAATGGCATATTTGGATGCCCCAAGGTGGACTATAACATGTTGTAAGAGAATATGCTATTTATAACATATGTATGATAGATTCTCTTACAGCTGTAAGTTGTAACCACTATGACAGATTCTATGACGGTCGTAAGTATCGTAAGAGCATCTGTCATAGCCCATTTTGGAAATAGGTGACCTCTTTTGGATGGGAGTTGTGGACAAGTGTCAGGCACATTCTACAATGTTGACCAAGTGTCCTTAGGTGTGGGTGTTGGGCCATGAGGCCAAGTTGGATGCCCATCCCAAGATAGGTCCAATATTGCCTTGTATTTTCTATATAAACAGGTGCTTGGAGAGGGAGTTGTATTACAGGTTTACAGGTACTGTTATGCTACCGGATAGACTCCAGACATGAGTGTCAAAGACCATTGAAGCTTGCATTGCAAGTGTATTGTAAACAACTTTTAGATTTATTAATACATTGTGCAGGTTTCTGAGTGTGGGGTTTTTCACCCAATAAGGGTTTTCCCCACTGTAAATCTTTGTCTCTCTTCTTCTGTCTTCTTTTTGGTTCATGTGTATTGCTGCAATATCTCTATTAGATGTTCTATGTTGTTGTAGTTGTAAGGATTAATTTGAATTTGCATATCCCTCTCCTCATTAGATTAGTGTAGGAAGCATTTTTCGCACGCCTAGCTTCCTTTCTGTTGGTATTAGAGCCTGGCTAGTTTTGGTCTTAGCTATTAGGTAGGGGTTTTTTCAGCTGATCTTAAGTTGAGTGGGAGTCTGTGTAGAGTATTCTAAATTCTATTGTAGCAAGGAAATGGCAAGCACATCCATAAAATTTGAAGTGGAGAAATTCAATGGCACTAATTTTGAGCTATGGAAGCTCAAGATTGAAGACATGCTTGTTGACCGAGACCTTTGGGAAAGTGTTAATGGAACTAAACCTATTGTAATGTCACAAGATGAGTGGGATATCAAGGATCAGAAGTGTAAGGGTCTCATAAGACTTAGTCTTGTTGATTCTATGTTGTCAAATGTCCATGAGGAGAAAATTGTAACCTTGCTTTGGAAGAAGTTGGGAGATGTGTATCAAGCCAAATCCCTGGTTAATAAACTTTTCCTAAGAAAGAAGTTGTATTCTCTTTGAATGGAGGATGGAGAATCCGTCGCTGAACATATGAATGCTTTTAACATATTGGTTGCACAATTGACATCTATTGGTGTGAAGATGGAGGAGGATCGGTGTATGACCTTGCTTTGTTCTTTGCCGGACTCATGGGATCACCTTGTCATGGCTATTGGAAGCACCACATCAACATTCAAAATGGATGAAGTGGTTTCTTCATTGTTATCTAAAGAGATGCGGAGAAAGTATTTTGATGCAGCTAAAGAGGCTCTTACAGTTCGTGGAAGACCCAAGGAGAAAGGGAAAAAGAAGGACACGAAAGCTGAGAAGGGTAGATCGAAATCCCATGGGAGATCCAAATCTACTAGAAAGTCCAAGGCTATCTATTGGAACTGTGGTAAATTTGGGCATTTCTAAAAGGAATGCAAGGAAGAAAAGAAAAAGAAGAAGAAGACCCTAGATTTAGATTCTGACAAATCACAAGATGATGGTGATGCTTTCATCACAGCCCTAGCAACCCATGCATCTGAAGATGTGTGGCTGATTGACTCTGGTGCATCATTCCACATGACCTTGCATCGAGATTGGTTCACTAAGTATAAAGAGTTCGATGGTGGAAAGGTGTACTTGGGTGACGACTCTCATCTGAAGATTGTTGGTCATGGAAGAGTCTCTATCCAATTCCCTGATGGTAGAGTGAAGAGGATCTCTGGGGTTATGCATATCCTAGGCTTAGTACAAAACCTACTTTCTGTAAGTAGTTTGAATGATGTAGGTGTGCAGGTTGTCTTTTCAAAAGAAGGATGCAAGATGACTAAAGGAGCTATCGTGCTTGCTAAGGGTACTAGGAGAGGTACTCTGTTTCAGCTGGAGGCATGCATTTCACAATGCAATAGTTCTTCTAATTCAAGGAAGAGGGTAGTAGTCACTTCATCCCCACCATATGAATGAGTAGTTAAGAGATCTGTTGTTTCTAGTTCTGATGTTTGTAATCATGCCTTGGAAGTTAAACTTCCTGTTGAAAAGATAATGTTATGGCATAAGAGATTTGGCCACATTGGTGAGAAGGGTCTGCGTACCCTAAAAAATAAAAACCTCGTTAAGGGGTTAGATGATTGTAATCTTGAGTTCAACTTTTGCTAACATTGCATATATGGGAAACAAAACTATGTTCAGTTTTATTCGAGTTCTCACAAGTTTTCTGGTGTGTTGGACCTTCTTCATTCTGATGTATTCGGTCCTGTTAATGTTCCTTCATTATCAAAATCTATATATTTTGTATCTTTCATAGATGATTATAGTATAAGGACATGGATTTATTTTCTCAGAAGCAAATCTGAAGTCTATAGTAAGTTTAAGGAGTTTAAGGCCTTTGCTAAAAATCAGACTGGTAAAAAGATTAAGTGTTTGAGAACTGACAATGGTGGTGAGTTCTTTTCTACAGAATTCTATAAATATTGCAAGGAACTGGGGATTGAAAGACATAAGACAACTCCATACACCCTGCAGCAAAATGGAGTTACAGAAAGGATGAACAGGACACTGATGGAGAAGGCTAGGAGTATGCTTAGTGGAGCTGGCCTAGAACAAAAGTTTTGGGCTAAAGTTGTTGCCACTGCTTGCTATCTTGTTAATAGATATCCTACATCAGCTCTTGTTGGAAAGACACCCATAGAGGTGTGGTCTAGTAGAAAGCCTTCAATAAGGCATCTTTGTTTTTTTGGTTATGAGGCATATGCACATGTGCCTAGGGAGAAGCGATCAAAATTAGAGAACAAGGTTGCTAAGTGTATCCTCATTGGCTATGGTGTCGGTGTGAAAGGATGCAAGCTTTGGGACCCTATGGCTGAAAAAGTGTTATATAGCAGAAGTGTCATCTTTAGAGAGCTTACACCTTCTTCCATTGTTTAACAACCAAAAGAAAAAGAAAAGAAAGAGGATGTTGTTCAGTTTCCTGCTACCCCTGAGAAAACTAAACAAAAAGACAATGTTGGACCTGATGATGAGGAGAGCTCTAGCAACTCTAAAAGCTTAGATGAAGAAGCTAAACTTCAACCTCAGCTCTTGAGGAGGTCTACACAAATAAGAAAGCAACCTGAAAGGTTTGGTTTTACATTGCTTGATTATAGTTGTGCTTTTGATTTGCTTACTAACAGTGATGAACCTAGAACTATATCAGAGGCTATGGACATGAAAGATGTAGGTTCCTGGAAGGAGGCCATGGAGGATGAAATGGCTTCTTTGGAAAAGAATCAAACTTGGGACTTGGTGCCTTTGCCTCCTCGATGGAAACCCATTAGATACAAATGGGTGTTCAAGAATAAATTTGGTACAGATGGCAGTGTTGATAAGTATAAGGCTAGATTGGTTGCAAAGGGGTATTCACAAGTGGAGGGTATAGATTATGGTGAGATCTTCTCTTCCTTTGCAAAGCTAACATCCATTCTATTCATGTTGTCTCTTGCAACAGCTTATGACTTAGAGGTAGAACAGATGGATGCGAAAACAACTTTCCTCCATGGTGATTTGGAGGAAGAAATCTACATGTCACAGCCAGAGCATTACATGGTGAAAGGTTATGAAATTTTGGTTTGCTAACTTAAGAAGTCTTTATATTGTTTGAAGCAATCTCCTAGGAGTGGTACTTGGATTTTGATGCCTTTATGTTGTCAATTAGATTTGTGAGATCAAAATCAGATCACTGTGTGTATTATAAGTTTGATGGTGATCGTATTCTCATTGTTGCATTGTATGTTGATGATATGTTGCTCATTGGGAAGGGTAAGAATATGATTTCTGATTTCAAATCTCAGTTGTCAGTACAGTTTGAAATGAAAGATTTAGGGGCAGCCAGGTACATCTAGGAATGGAAATCAGAAGAGATAGAACCAACATAAAACTTTGGTTAAGCCAGAGTAAGTATGTGAAGACTATGTTGGACAGGTTCAGCATAGCAGATTGTAGACCATTGTGTGTTCCCGTTTCTTTGGGGATAAAGTTGTCTATTGAGGATTGTCCAAAATATCATAGTGAGGTGGAGAACATGAGTAGAGTACCTTATGCTAGTGTTGTTGGTAGTTTTATGTATGCTATGGTCTGCACAAGACCAAACAATGCCCAAGTAGTGGGATTCCTTAGTCAATTTATGGCTAATCCTAGACGAGTTCATTGGGATGCAGTTAAGTGAGTGTTCAAATATTTGAGGGGTACTTCTGAGTATTCTATATGTTATCATGGTAATGTTACAGGACCTCCACATTCTATTGATATTCATGGATTTGTAGATTCAGATTGGACAGGTGACATTGACAGTAGGAGATCCACCAGTGCTTATGTGTTTATACTATTTGGTGGTGCTATTAGTTGGATGAGTAAGAGACAACCTATTGTTGCTTTGTCCACGACTGAAGTTGATTATAAGGAAGCAACTCATGCTTGTAAGGAAGCCATTTGTCTTAAGAGATTATGTTCAGATATTGGTGTTGATGCAGGTCAGATCACGATCAGTTGTGATAGTCAAAGTGCAATTTGCCTTGTGAAGAATCTAACTTTCCATGCTAGAACAAAGCACATTAATGTTTAGTTTCACTCCATGTGAGACATGGTTAAGGATGGAAAGGTAAATTTGGAGAAGCTAGATACTTTGAAGAATGTTGCAGATGCATTGACGAAACTAGTGGGTACATAGAAGTTCAGATGGTGTTCAGACTCTATGGGCCTCTCGACTTATAGCAGTTAAATCATGTTATTCTATTAGCTCTTACAAGGTGTTCAACAAGTGGGAGAATGTTGGGAATTAAGGTGTCTCAACCTTGGTAATTCCTTGCATTATTTATGTTTGTATATATTAATTAATTGCCTATGTTGTAAATAAATTGTAAATTCCATATTGTCATGTTGTGGGATATGGCACGGTGATGTGTCATCCTACATGGAAGATGACAACTTGTAATTTTGTCCTCACATGAGGAGATAGGTGTCCCACTTTGTGGTAGGAGAATTTTGCCATGTGTCAGCATCTTTCATGTTGTGTAAGGGAATGTTTGATTGAAACAGTTATGACGGATTCCTATGACGAAGTTATGACATGTAAGAGTCAAAAATAGAAGCATGTAAGACATGTGAAGACACGTGTCATGAACATCTTTGAAAAAGGCATGTTTGGATGCCCCAAGGTGGACTATGACATGTTGTAAGAGAATATTCTATTTATAGCCTTTGTATGACAGATTCTCTTATAGTTGTAAGTTGTAACCGCTATGACAGATTCTACGACGGTCGTGTCATAAGAGCATCTGTCATAACCCATTTTGGAAATAGTTGACCTCTTTGGGATGGGAGCTATGGACAAGTGTCAAGTACATTCTACAATGTTGACCAAGTGTCCTTAGGCATGGATTTTGGTCCATGAGGCCAAGTTGGACGCCCATCCCAAGATAGGTCCAATATTGCCTTGTATTTTCTATATAAACAGGTGCTTGGAGAGGGAGTTGTATTATAGGTTTACAGGTACTGTTATATTGCTGGATTGACTCCAGACATGAGTGTTGAAGACCATTGAAGCTTTCATTGCAAGTGTATTGTAAACAACTTTCAGATTTGTTAATACATTGTGCAGGTTTCTGAGTGTGGGGTTTTTTACCTGATAAGGGTTTTCCCCACCGTCAATCTTTGTCTCTCTTCTTCTGTCTTCTTTCTAGTTCATGTGTATTGCTGTAATATCTCTGTTAGATGTTCTATGTTGTTGTAGTTGTAAGGATTAATTTGAATTTGCATAGCCCTCTCCTCATTAGATTAGTGTAGGAAGTGTTTTCTGCACACCTATCTTCCTTTAAGTATCAGAGCTCTACGTTGAACACCAAGGCCTCTTTTTGGGTCTGTTATGCTAAGTTGCGAACTTGATGCAGATTATTCATCATGAATACTAGAAACACTGATCATAGTGAAGGATCAAGAAGTGGTCAAAATGGAAGAAACCATGGAGGTGCACGTGGTGGTCAAAATGCAAGGAATTGTGGAGATGCTAATAATGATCAAGATGGAAGATTGGATTGTATTCTTGCTCTCTTGACCCAATAGAATACGAGGATGAATTCTCTTGAGCAAGAGATTAGAGGGAATCCTAGAGGGCAAAATGCTAATGAAAACCCAGGAGTTGCTAATGCAAATGAGAACCCAAGGATAGAAGTCCAAGTTCGTGAGGTTGGAGTTAATGCTAACATTCAAGGATTGTTGAAGAGTTAGGGAAAGACCTCAAGAAGGTCTCACTACTGAAATTTGATGGAAGAACAATTGGATATGGAGCTAAAGCATGGATCATAGAAATGGAGAAATACTTTGGGCTCCGAAACCTTTTAGATCACACAAAGGCAATGTGGGGATCATATCAGTTGACTAGTGAAGCAGCAACATGGAGGGACAATGAGAAGACGGATAAGAAATTGTTACTTGGTGAAATAACTTGGGAAATTTTCCTTCATCTTTTTAGGAAAAGATGGTTACCACATCTATTCTTTGACAAGAAGATGACAGAGTTTCAGAATTTGGTTCAAGGAGGAATGTCTATAACTAGTTATTGGGAGAGGTTCTCACATCTACTTAAGTATGTTCCACAGTACAAGACAAATGAGAGATTTTGGATTAGGAAATTTATATTGGGATTAAGACCCCAAATTGGGGTAGAGGTAGATATTCATAACCCATTCACTATGGATGCGATTTTTGAGAAAGCAATTAAACAAGAGCAGAAGTTGCAACAACTAGCCAGTTACTATAAGCAAAGAGATGCAAAGTTTGCCAATAAGAGACCTCAGAACAACCAACATAATTATAATCAAAATAACAATCAAGGCAATAATAATTGGCAGATCAAAAATTTGAAGAGAGGTAATAACTCTCAAGATAGAAATGGTGGAAATCAACATGGAGGAAATAAAAGAGGTGGTTATAACAACCGAAACAACAACCAAAAGGAAAGGACTAAAGGACAGAGAGCACCTAAGGGTGGATGCTATAATTGTGGAGGAGATAATTATGCTAATTCATGTCCATAGAGATCAGCTGGAAGAGGAAACAGAAATCAGCAAGGAGCACCTCAACATCAGATACATGCTACAATGGACAATCGGCAAGCTAACTTTCAGATAGCACCTATTCAGTTTCAAGGTAAGCTCTATGGACTAACTATTTCTATTTTGATTGATATTAGTGCCATAGAATGTTTTGTAGATCCTAGAGTAGTATCTAAGTTATCTATTAGTCCTGATCATATGGAAAACTCTTGGATGGTACAATATGGCAATAGAGCAAAAAAGAGAGTACACTCATGTCTATCATGAAGTGAGTTAGAGCTTCTGAGTTTTTAGACACAAGTTAATCTGTATGTAGCACCTTTAGGGTCTTATGATGTAATTCTAGGAATTAACTTGTTAGATGAACATAAGTCTCTAGTAAACTGTGAAGACAAAGTTGTTAGATGTTTGGATGACCTATGAAATCAAGTGGAAATTAATAGATCTAAGAGACCTTGAGACATTAGACAAATCTCGACTATGAAATTTAAGAAATCTAAGAGGAAAGGGTGTGCCATTTTTGTCATCCAAGTAAAGGACCTTGACAAAGAAGAACTAGTATTCAATGACTACCCAATTCTTAGAGATTTCCAAGATGTATTCCATGTGGAGTTGACAGAGTTACCAGCAAAGAGAGAATTTGACTTCTCAATTGATTTACTACCAAGGACTAAGCCTCAATCTAAGGCACCCTATAGGATAACTACTATAGAATTGTATGAGCTTAAAGCACAATTGCAGGAGTTGCTAAATCAAGGGTTCATTGGACCTAGTGTGTCACCATGGGGTGCACCGGTTATCTTTGTAAAGAAGAAGGATGGTACTTTGAGGTTATGCATTGATTATAGGATGCTTAACAAAGCTACTATAAAGAACAAGTACCCACTCCCAAGAATAGAGGAGCTCTTCAATCAGATGAAAGGAGCTACGGTGTTCTTGAAGATAGACCTTAGATCCGGCTATCACCAATTGTGGATTAAGGATGAGGACATCTCTAAAACAACTTTTAGGACTCAATATGGTCACTATGAATTCACAGTGGTACCATTTGGGTTGACTAATGCTCTAGAATCCTTCATGATTTTGATGAATAGAATTTTCAATGATTGTTTAGATGATTTTGTGTTGATCTTCCTTGATGACATATTGATATACTCTAAATCAATGGAAGAACATAAAATGCATTTGAGGATAGTCTTGCAGTGATTGAGAGAGTGGATGCTTTTTGGTAAGTTATCTAAGTGTACATTCTTTCAAGATAAAGTGTACTATCTTGGTCACGTGATCTCAAAAGAAGGGATTGCACTTGATCCCGAGAAGGTAAAATTGATAATGGAATGGCCGGCACCTTAGAGTGTAACAAAAGTCAGAAGTTTTATGGGAATTACAAGTTATTATAGAAAGTTTGTGGAAGGTTTCTCAACTATAGCAGCACTGATTACCTTGCTAAAAAAGAAGGGTAGGAAGTTTGAATGGATAGAAAGGTGTGAACAAGCTTTCCAAGTGCTAAAGGAAAAGCTCACAACTACTCCTATCTTGACCATACCAGATCCTAATGGTCACTTTATAGTTATAAATGATGCTTCAGGAGAAGGAATAGGAGGAGTGTTGATGCAAAATGAGCAAGTGGTTGCATATGAGTCATGGAAGCTAAAGAAATATGAGTTAAACTATGTGTTGTATGATCTTGAGTTAGCTACCATAGTTCATGCACCTAAGATGTGGAGGCATTATCTTCTAGGTAAGTCCTTTGAGTTAAAGATAGATCATTTAGGGCTCAAGTATATATTTACTCAACCTAACCTTAATGCATGACAGAGAAGGTGGTTAGAATTCCTTAGTGAGTATGACTTTAGAATTGAGTATATAAAGGGAAAGAAGAATAGGATAGCAGATGCTCTTAGTACGAGAATACATTTGGCTGCCATGGTTACAACAAGATCCAATTTGAAGCAAAAAGTAATTTAGAATCTTCAAGGGGATGAGCATTATGAAAGAGTGAAGCAAGCTTTGGAAGTAGACCTCTCAAATCATAGGTTTGATGGTTATGTGATTAAGTCAGATGGACTTTTGAGATATCAGGGAAGGATGTATATTCCTAACTTAGAAGAGTTGAGGAAGTTAGTGCTTGAAGAGATCCACAATGCACCATATTCAGGGCACCTTGGAGTGACCAAGATGGTCGAAGGTTTGAGACCCTTATACTTTTGGCCTAGACTTAAGAAGGATGTGACAGAATTTGTTGCTCGATGTTTGGAATGCCAAAAAGTCAAAGCTGAGCATGTGCATCTAGCAAGATTGTTGTATCTGTATAGTGTTCCTGAGCATAAGTGGCAAGTAATAAGTATGGATTTTATTCAGGGGTTATGCATGTCTAAGAATAGGCATGATGTCATCTTAGTGGTTGTGGACAAGTTGACAAAGGTACTACATTTTATTCCAAGGAATAATTATGATGGTTCTTTGGTATTAGCTAAAAAGTTTGTTCAGGAGGTTTTTTTATTGCATGGAGTGCCTGAGACAATAATTTTAGATCAAGACACTCGCATGACATCTAGATTTTGGACAACTCTTAATGCAACTTTGGGCACCAAGTTGAATTTAAATTTGGCATATCATCCTCAAATGGATGGGTAGACAGAAAGAGTCAATCAGGTTATAGAAGACCTTCTCAGAATGTATTGTATGGATCAGCAGTATAAATGGGAGGAGTATCTTCCATTGGTAAAGTTTTCATACAACAATTCATACCATGTATCTTTGTGAATGACACTATTCAAAGCTCTTTATGGGCATAGGTGCTAAACACCTATCAGTTGGGCTAAGGTGGAAGACATAATAGTGATTGGTCGTGATATGTTAAGGGAAATGGATGATCAGATGAGATTGATCAAAGAGAATTTGAAGAAAGCTTCAGATCATCGGAAGAGTTATGCAAAGAGAAATAGGATGCCTAGATAGTTCTCAGTTGGTGACAAAGTCTTCTTGAGGGTTAAACCTCAGAAGAGTTCAGTTTTGTTTGGAAAATCATCCAAAATTGTTCCTCAGTTTGTAGGACCATCTAATATCTTGGAAGTGATCAATCCTATAGCATATAGACTTGCTCTACTACCTGCACTCACCAGAATCCATAATGTTTTCCATGTGTCCTTGCTTAAGCTTTATCATCTAAATGCGACACATATTCTTGATTAGCGTGCTTTATAGGTTTAGGATCTTGGAGTGGTGCTGGTGGATCCCACTCAAATTTTGGAGAGGCGCAATGTTAAGTTGCGTAGCAGGGATGTGGTACAATATAAGGTTCAATGGGACAAATATTCAAAGGACAGTGCCACATGGGAGGATGCTGACAAGATTGATAGATCTTTTCCTCATTTGAGGATATAGCATAGATTTCTTATTCGTGCGTGGATTATGATACCTTGAGTTATTGTTATTGTTTTATGATACTTTGATACTTTGTTGGTGGTAGATTGACACATTATTATTTTGATTTGTGTAATAAGACATTAGGATGATGTCTCTTCCTAGTGGGGAAGGATGTCATGTCTTGTTTTATAGACTATATAATTATTCTAGATTAGTGAACATTTACTATGGTTGTTTTACTTTGAGTAAATAACAAATGTGTGAAGGTGATTATCATGAAGTTCTATTTGTGTAAATTGGAAAGTTGATTTAAATATTAAATATTATTGATATGATTATGATGTTTTGCTTCGGCTATGTTTTAGGGAACTAACCTATTGACGTCGAGTTGAGTGCGATTGAATGCAGGAACTCGTCGAAAACAACATGGTTGAGGTAGAGGCATCGTAGCCACTTGGCAAGAATTGTTTGGGATGGTTAACCCTAATGCACTCATACACTCACACAGTCTCATATTGCATTGTTTTGAATGGTGTAATATGCATTATTGTGTGTATAACAAATGTGATTGATGGTTAGATACTTAGAAAGATATTGTATTTTAATCATTGTAGTATGTCTATTTCGAATGTATGATTTAGTCATAATATTAATGATTCTTTTGATTTATATTTAAAATTGTGTGTTTTATATTATTTAATAATAATATAAAATGTTTTCCTATTTTATACAAATATGGATGTTTGGAAGACAATATCTAAATTAGACATAAAACAATTGTATTTAAATTGCAATAATTATGTATATATCTATTATTTTAATATTATTTTAAATACTTCTTGTTTGATTTAAGTGATTTTTTATTTCAAAAATAAATAAAATATATTAATAATACATATTATAATTAGAAACCTAATTAAAGGAATTAAAAGCATATTTATGTCATGCAACAACAAGAAATAAATAAGTTATTTTATTGTATTTTATTTGGGGGCTTTTGGAATGTAAAAAGAGGCATGCAAATGTTAGTGAACTGGAGATTAATAAAAAGCAAAGGAAACCTAAATATCCAACACCAAAATTAGAAGGGATTTTCAATAAAACAAATAGAAATTAAGGAAAAGAAATCATTCTTTTTCCTGAGTGACAAAGAGGAGAAAAGCAGAGTAGTCTCGGTAGAGAGAAAACATCACGATTTTGGCAGTAGAAGGAAAGATTATCAGTGATTTTCTGGTAGTGACAGGAGGAGAGAAAGGTGGTGACAGCAATAGAGAATCCAACCTTTGACAGGCGTATAAGATCCCTCATATTTTTTCTGATGTAGTTGCAAATAAACATATGATTGTTTAACTTTTAATGGTAGCAATTTTAGTCTATTTCTGAAGGTGATTAAACTCTTTAAATTAACTCAACATGTCTGTAATCACTCAATCTACATTCTTTTTCTTCTTGGTTGGACGACCTATTCGTTATTGACCATCTTTGTGCTTTTCTATCCTATCGCCAGCCCTCTCATCTACAACAACCTGCCTAACAATTAGACTGCAAAATAGATTTAGACATTTACCATTATCCTTGGCTACTGATTAATTATTGCATGCCTGTGTTTTCCTTGTTGGGTCTCCATTTTTTAAGTGAATTAGCCTTGTTATGGAGAACAACTCTATTAAACTTAGATGGCATAAAATAATTCCATGTTGCAGATCTGTATTGGTGATTTTTGACAATGTTAATTCATTCTTCTATAAACTTGATTTCTCTATCTGAAGATTTTGTATTCTTATTAAGGAAATTGTTGAGACCTATCATAGACTTTTGTTTTGGATCTAATTTCTTTTCCTGTAGCAGTGAGTTGATTACTTTTATAACTGATATTTTATCACTATCACAGTCCTTGTATTGTTGTTTAGACTTCTCATAAGTTCCTATAGCCTGATTAGATTTCTTGTAGCTTTCTATTATCCATGTTCCCATTCTTTCTAGTTCTTGTAGCAGAATGTGTGTTGTTATCTATAGATGAATTAAGATCCTGTAGCTCGAATGGATTACTTATGTAGCTTTATTTAAAACTCTATAAAATAGAACTATAGGAATTGTTAAAATCATAAAATGGTATTGGATTAGAATGAGTTAAACATAGAATTTTTAGACCTTTTAGATAACGAATTGATGTTAAAGAGTATAACTAGACTATAGACATAATATTTATTTTTGCATAAATGAATGATTGAGTGATGTTCTACTTATTACTTGTTGAAAGTGTGTTTCCTTGAATGTTTCTTTGAAAAGAGAATTTACAGATGGTCTATATGGGAAATGGGTTGATATTTTCTCTTTATTTTACCCTTTTTATTTATTTCTTGGGGAAAGAAAGTAGATTTTTATCTAGGAATGTTATTGGGTTACTTTTGGGCTAGGATGCCGAATGTGGATTATCAGAGATGGCTTTTCCTCTTTTCAGGAATTGACCGGTTACTATGTTTTAAAGGTTTAGATCTAAATGAGTTGTCATTGAAAAAGATGAATATTTTGTCTATCAAACTTATTGATATATCTCTACCACATCCTATTGTGAGACAATATGCATTTCATTATTAGAATTGCACTTTAGACATTGGGTTGCATTGGGTGTTCCCACTTGCCAGTTGTTCCAAGTAGCTAGACATTTCATGTAGGGATGGGTTTCCTTCATATCATGAAGGGATCTGGGGAAGTGTAATTGCTTCATGGTTGGGTGGAAAAGCACCTAAGCCATGTTCCCATCTCTCGGCTCATAGGAGGACCATTTGGTTCATGGCGATTGAAGAGTGTGTTGATTTATTTATACTTGTTTTTCATGATTATTGTAACTTGTAATTAGATGTATTGTGGCATGAATGCCAATGGATTTGTATATTTTTTATAGTGCTTTCACCTAGATTGAGCACATGACTTTTGTAAGATTTAATGACTTTTATTCATTCATATTTATGAGACTTATCTTTTCTAGTAATATTGTAATTAAGCAGATTAATTACATCATTTTATGTTTTATATTGTAATTAAGAGGATTAATTACATCATTTTGCTTTCGTTACTTGTGATGTTGTTTTTAAATGGATTATTTACTTCATTTTACTTTTATGATAATTTGAGTGCTTTTACGTGAAGAAACAATGTAAAGCTAGGAAGACATAGTCCAATGAGTAGACAATGCACAGCTCAAATAGAGGATTAAGCTACAAATGCGTAAGAGAAGATGTACAACCATACACCCCATACTCAGCATAGCCATGATCTTCTCAAAAAAAGGAGCCACATCAAGTAAAGACTGATAAAGTAGTGACCAGAAGGTCTATGTGGTGGAAAATTCTCAAGCTTATTTGCAAAATACGACTTAAGTAGAACACTACTATCCTTCAGAATAGATATAAAACTTAGAAAGCCATCCAAAGCTCAATGAAAATTAATATATGGAGTGGTAAATAATCATCAAAGGGATAGGAAGTGATTCAAAAGTAGAAAATTCATGATGCCTGTAAGCCTTACCCATTCCTTTCATTTTGTGTTGCATTTAGCAAAGAGCACTCAACATATCAAACAATCAACAAATGTTAGATGACTACCAAAGAGGAAGGTTAGGCATTCACGTATGACTGTTACAACCTAGAATACCAGCCATAGTCACCAGATAAGCAGCCATGAGAAAGTTTGAATCTCAACATGACATGTTCGAGGACCAAGGAAGCGGTCTAAATGAAGTATCACAAAATGCAAAGAAAAAAGTCATAGAATGACTATGATACAATAATAGTTACCTCATCAAGTATGTGGAAGGATATGAAGGGTATTGTTTCATTTATGCTTCAAGCTTTATCTTGGATATTAATACATGATAGTCCTATGGATTGTATATCTTATAACAATAATTTTTGTGCCCTATGAAGATCATTTTTTACCAAGGTATAGTCATTAAGTATGAATGAAGCAATTTACTTAAGACTATATCAGCCTAAAGACCTCAAGTCAGTGAGAA
Organism: Cunninghamia lanceolata; assembly: GCA_027924645.1. Lineage (NCBI taxonomy): Eukaryota > Viridiplantae > Streptophyta > Pinopsida > Cupressales > Cupressaceae > Cunninghamia > Cunninghamia lanceolata. The sequence goes on along the minus strand of BSBN01000809.1, from coordinate 27,543,287 downwards.
GTGTCATAACAGTCTCCATCAAGACAAAACAAAAATAGTCATTTTTGACAGTCTATTGATTGTCCCAGTATAGCAGAAGCAGTCCCTTATGAAGACAGCCATCCAAAAGATAACAGCAACTGTTGTAGTCATAATAAACAAGAGCATATGAAGCAAAGAGTAGTAAGGCAGTTATATGTGTCAGGCAAAAGATGCTTTCAATAATTTCAATGAGACTATACAATGCACAATGAAGGTGAAGAAAAAGACAACAGTATAAGCAAACCCTAACAAGGGCTGTCACAAAAGTTTTCCTTTCCACTATTTTTCTCATCATATGAGCAAAACTTCAAAAGGGTAAAATTAGTATTTTATTTTTTATCGAAGATAAAGCAATTTCTTCTCCTTTGTTTTCTTAAAAAAGACTTCATAGTCTTCTTCAAGAAAAACAACCAAGAAACAGGGAGCAATGTTCTACAATTTTCTAAGCATTGAAGCTCACAAAGCTCACAATGAAATACTCAGCCATTACAGAACCTATTTTTGCATAAGGGCACAAGCAAACCCTCACAATCCTTATAACAGATAAAAAGAAAAAATAATATGCCAATACCATGACTTGGAGATGAAACCCTATAGGGGTTTTGTATGAGGAAAAATAAATGAAATTTACAATGTTGTTCACATTCAAACCCCAGTAGGAAGGGTGTAGAAATAAGTTAAACTTTCACCATGTTTATGCACATGAAAAGAGTTGTAACAGAACCACAGAGAAGAGAAAAAGCAATGTAGCATCCTGTCAAGGGTTCCAAAGCCCTGTATAAATCCTCCAAATGATAGGGACAGTCATACATTCTTGGAGGTTTATCAGCAGTGTTCATACATGAGAAAACAACTTCATAATGAGATAATAGGAAACCCTTGAAATGGCCAACACAGTATTAATGATACAGAAGGGAGAGATAATAGTATCATGTCATGAGAAGTTATTGATAGAGTATGAGAGAGTGGAACAATCATGCAAGCTTTCCTAACAAGCTATAAGAAATAGTCATAATAATGCTAGACATCCCTGCATCTCCAGGAAGATTCTTCACAGCCCCATAGAGCATTAACAGTCTTTTAGAAGACTCAAAGCTTTCACAATGTGAAGAATACAGATATACAGTGTTCCACAAGAAGAAAATAGAGACCTCAAAAGTTTCTTCAGAGCAAGAGATGATAAAACAAAAAGAGCAGACTTTATATTGTTCTCTCAAAAGAGCAATGAAGGAAAAGTAGCACTTATGAGTTACAGGGAGACTTCTATACAGAGACGACCCAACAACTCTTCAAACCCTCATGGCGACGTTCTTCAGAAAGGAACTAAATGAAAAGTGATCAAATGAAATATTTTTAGGGTTTGATCAAGTTTTGTTGCTTGTGCCCTATCCCAAGTGGCCTCCTGAAGTCTTTTTGACTTTGTTTAAAGAAACATCATTTGAAAACAATACCTAGCCCGAAGTCAAACACTTGTTAAGTGTTAAATGACTTAGGTTTCACATGAGGAACCTATGAGGAATATTGAGTCATAAGGTGATTATGGGCATTTTGCTCTTTTTGAAGATCTTTTAAACCTTAGACCTCAAGGAAATGTGATTAAGGTTGGAGATAAGAGAGGGATGATAGCCTTTGATTGTTTGTTGCTTTGACTTAGTTTTTTCCATCATGGGACAGGTTTGAGATCATTTCACACGTCAAAGGCAGGGATGGAATTTTGGACCATTGTAAGCTTTTATAAGGGAATATGTATTAAATAATGTAATCATGACATCTTTTACCCCTCTTTGCATGGTCTAGGACATTTACAAATGTAATTTAACACTTATTAAGGTAATAATCTTTAATTACCTTGACACTTGTTATATAAACCTAAGTCACTTATAGTTTATGATAACACTTATAAAGGTAATTAATAAATCATATTACCTATTATGTCAGAAAAAGTAACCTTGGGGGATTTTTCCTATTAATAAATAATATTTGCATGCCAGTCCTAAACAAGGAACCTTCATGTTTAAATGATCTAGTTGTGCAAAGTTGTGATCATGTGGATCAACAGTCAATATCAATTTCATCAGGAAGTATTAGAGGGCTGGAAAGTGATGTAGATAGTTCAACTTTAGATTACATTGAAGTAGTAGAAATCTTGTATGTAGGGCAATCAGATAAATCAGTTGATAGTGATGATATCCATGATCAGTTCATGGATCAGGTTTGTTCTTCTTATGACTATGGATTTGATAATGAAAAAGAAATGGATAGTCATGAAGAAGAAACAGAGACCTTTGCAATGAGTGTGAATCCCTTTTATGATGAGCCTGCAGATGCATTTGGTGTTGTGAGTCATGACCTTCATTGGTGTAGGATTAACCCTTTGTTTGAAGATGATGATACTAATTTGCAAACTGTGGATGATAGATGTTCATCATCAGTTGGTTTAGACATGTGCAATTATGGATGTGCAGATCAGGTTTTGTTACCATTATCCATAAATGATATAGATGATGATGAGGGTCTCATTTATTTTGAATGTCTTCAATTTTTGGATCAGTTGGATGAGTGCCTGATGGTGTGCAGCAGCTAGATAAATGATGAAGAATGCCAAGAGCAGTATGATCTACTGTCTAAGGGATATAACATACATGTGTTACCTAATGTTGAAGAATATTATGTGTATGGTTATATGTCTAATTTTGAAATCCAAAATGATAGAGCTGAAAATGATGGTGGCAAGCTTTCAAAACTGGTGGAATATCTATTTGAACAGATGACATTATGGGCAGATTATGCCAATCTTTTCAGTTGGGATTGGGATCTTTCAGATTGGAATCTGGCATTTGACAGGATAAAGTTATGGTTCTTCCTTTTTGGCTGCCCAGGGCCGCCAAAATAATATTTGAAAATAATGTGTTTGGTGATGCAGATCAATATAACCTCATGACTCTATTGCCCAATGGATAAGGGATGGTCTGCATCCCAGAGATCTGTAGTTCTTGCCATGCCTGCAAGAGGCATGCATTCCTAGACAGAGCCACTGTTGGTGCCTGCATGAGCAGTCAAGTTTCAAGCATTTAAACATGCAGGTACCTTCCCAAAAAATCCAAAAAATTCTAAGTCCATGGACCTCCTCAGCATGTTTTAGCATTAGCATCATATTTTCTTTGAGGAGGAGGTCATCATCATCATATTTCCAGACATCACCCTGATGTTGCTTGCGAGGGTCATCATATTTTCAGCCTGCATGATCTTTCGCCGAGGTGATATTTTAACATCAAGTGATCTTACTTAAGATCATCCTAATGATGTTAATGCAAGGTTCTAAGTATGACCCATTTTGCATCGGGGTCATCATATTTGAACATCAGGTGATCTTGGTTAAGATCATCTTGATGTTACTTTATCACTTCATATTTGCATTATCGCCCGGTGCTGCTGACGTCATTCTTTTATCGAGGTGATATTTGCCCGCCTGCATCAGCATCATTTTCTCTTAGGAGGTGGTCAGCATCATCATGATATTCTATCGACTAGATATTTCATCAGGGTCATCATGTTTCAATATTGGGTGATATTCGAATATCATCCCAACCCTGTAGTGGAGCTACAGTGCAGCCCGACATCCTCACAAGGGGGTGATATTTTCAAATATCAGTCATATTCATACATCACCTTGATCCCATAGTGGAGCTACAGTGCAGCATGATATTTGTGCATGAGGGTGATGTTTCAAATTATCCAGTTACCTTCCAAATATCACCCTGATGCCGACATGGTGTTGACGTCATCCAGATCCAATGGGATCATACTTCAAGTTTTAGTCTGACCTGATACTGTAATGTGATGATGGCGTCATCAGGACATTTGTGAATGTGATGGTGACGTCATCCAGATATGAGGAGGTGCACAAGGCGGATATGCTAATGACATCAGTAGGATATGACAATGACGTCATTAGGATGTTCATCGGCCAGACATTTCGTATCGGCTAAGCAGGTGGATCTTCCTCCGATGCATTAGGTTGTGCTGATGAAGGTGAATATCAGGTTGATATTTCACATGAAGGTGAGGGTGGTCATCAGGATGATATTCTTATGTCAGGGTGATATATTTTATCTGGTGATGCAGACGGCATGATACTTTCCCGCAGGGCGATATTTTCTGCAGGGTGATATTTCACATCAGGGTGATGTGAATTATCAGGGTGAGCTCAGCAAATGATGATGCTGACGTCAGGTTGATATTTCAAGCAACAGGATATCATGCTGGAGGATGATGATGATAAAGGTCTTATACTAGGTGTCGTCAGGAGAAAAATCACCGACATCATGTATGCTCACGACCTAGTATATAAAGTGTTAAGGAGGTTGCCGCGGGGTGCATGTGGGATAATCAGCTTCCTGCATATTTTCAAATATTGGATGATATTTCTTGGCGGGAAAAGCTGCAATGCATAGTCTACTGCATATTCTGAGGCTGTAGGTCTGGCACGCCAATTAATGGTGGTTGTTGCAGGGTATGGACGATGGCGTGAATGGTCAAACTGCAAATTGAAGATGTGGATTCCTAGGCAACACACAGCTTGAGGCCACTTCCTGTCTCCTCCTCCCCCTGCTACATTGAATGTTGAGTGCCATTTTCTCAAGATGCGTGGTATCTGGCAGATATTTTGAAGTGCCATTGTACTGAATGATGGGTACACCTTCCTGCTATATAAAGTAGGTGATGCTACTCAGTTCAAAGGGGGGCTGTTGAAAACTGGACATATTTGGCTCTATAATAAGATACAACTGGTTCTGGTTGCTCTGTACAGATGATCTTGTGAGTTTATGTATCTCTTGTTGTATGTCTCATGCATGAATCTACTAATTTCATGATTGATTTTATATGAGTAATGCTGTATTTGCATGTGTTTTGTTAATTCTGTCTCCAGTATTGCATGTGTCCTTCTTCTAAATCTAGATATCTAAGGGGTGTCTGGTATTCTAGAATATAGAATTCCTCTATTGAATACTTGATCTTTCAACTTCTGCTCAAGGGGTAGATTAAAGTGTTTTCAGATTAAGTGTTGGGAAAGATGTACTGCAATAGGGATGCCATAAGTAGAGATAACTTAACACTCTATTTTGGGAGGTGTCTGTAAGGTAGATACCATAGCATCCCCTTGAAATCTAGTTTTAGTGTGTTCATGCTGATCATTCACAAGTGTATGTCTATTGACTCCAAGCCCTGGATAGGCACCAATCTAGCTCTATGTTGAGGTTACACACCAGGTCCAGGTTTGCATCCAAACATAAAATCAAATTCAAACTACAACCACAACCATTAGGACCTTAGAAGTAGTTTAGGACCAAGATCCTCTGATTCACAACTGAACATAAGCCCAAAGCTAGCCCCTTTGCACTTATCTCATAGTTTTGGTCTTCACACAGGAGGATTTATCTGCTTTGTATCAACATCCTAAGCCAACCCACAAGCATATTCTCATGGGTGTTGAATAGGGAATACCCCCCTAGGTTTTGCAGAGCCTGAAGAAGAAGAGGAGATAAAAATAGAGTCTATCCCCTACACTGTTGGCCCCTAGCCCAGAGATCCTGTTGATCACTAATGGCTACCGTGTAGGGAAATCTGGGAATGAGCATCTAGTCAGGGAAAAAACCAACATATTGTAAAGTATTTTTATGAAATAATTAGCTGTTATCAAGGTTATTATCTAATTCCCCTCCTAAAATTCTTTACAACACCTTTTTTATTGGGCCCTAACATTGAAAATTTGGTGAAAAATGACATATTTTGGCTTAGATTTGCACTCCAAGTGTGTTGTGATCAATTTTATGGATTTAGATTACTTATATTACTTCTATAATCTACTTCACCTCCTAAATTTCCTTACAAAACCCATTTTATTGGGTCTTTGCATTGAAAAGTTGTGAAAATTTGCATATTTTAGTGTATTTTCACTAGGTTTTGAGTTGTCATCATCCTAGCTTTGCATCAAAAGTGTGTTGTGAAGGATATTACTTATTTATTGGACTTATATCAGACATATTACTTTCTAAACTTCATCAAATTCCTTAAAACACCTTTTCTTTCACTTATTTGCACTGAAAAAAGTTAAAAAATTCAAGCATTTTAAGTCATCTTCATACATAGTTTTGCACTTATCTTTTCCATAACTTTTGAAGAGCTTCTAAAATCTGATTTCACATTGATTTGAAAACTTATACACATGTCTTCTTATCATAACAATAACAATAGGTTCCATCCTAGGCCTTACATGAAAAGAAAGGTCCCCGAACCTGAAATTATCTTTACACCTCATGATAGAACAACTAGAGACACTGAAGGACCTCTTTATATCACTATGAAAATAATGGTAAATCCTATGGATGGAACCCTTATTGATCCCAATTGCATAACTAATGTGGCAATGGAAGAGTTCCTCTATTCACATGGGTTGATACAAGTCTTTTATGACCCTTCGGATATGATGATTAAGACACATAAGGGAACCTTTATAAACAATTCTGGGAAAATACCTTCATTGGTCACTGTATTTGAGAAATATGTAGAACAATTGTTTGATGTTATCCCCATTTCTGATATTTTTTGCATAAATCTAGGACATCCATGGTTAAAGGTTATGAAATTTGTCCCTTCAACAATTTATAACTATGTAAAATTTCCTTTGAATGGACAAATGCATACTATTTCTCGTAATAAGTATAAACCTTTGGTTACAACACAACACTTTACACTGGATTAATTTTGGGAAAGATCTAAGGTGGAACTAGATCCATGGACAACCTTTAACTTCTTGAGCTATATAAATTACAAAACAAAACTATTACATCAAGTGGTTGATCCTTCTATTCAAGAAACAACAAGAGACGAACAACCCGCATTTGAAGAGAATCCTAGACCGAAAGGAAATGGACCCTATGCTAAGGTTCCTCCCCCGCTATCCTTACAAGGATCGGAAGGTAGTCATCGATAGAAAAACTTTCCACCTAGACAAATGAGATTTGATCCTGGTTCTTCCTCTAAAACACAAAAATCTATGGAAGAGCAAAACACTATCTTACAAGAGATAAGTGGTAAGACAAAAAGAAATAGACAAACAAGAGAAAGAAAGAGGAGACAATAAGCTTTTGCCCAATGAATTGCAACTCAACAAGAAAACATCTCACGTAACATTGAATCAAACCAAGAAGACCTTAAGAATGGACAATTTGAAAACAAGAACAAGAGTTGGGCTATGGTACCTTATGTCCCACTTTCCTCTAACATTCGGGAGTGGGAAGATGATGATGATTTGCTTGATGACAACACTTAGTTTGGTTGTCCTTACAGGTAAGTATTTCTAACCCTTTACCTCTCATTATGTGTTCCCCTATGATGTGTTATGTGTTGTTTAGGTCTCCTGGGATGACCCTTGATTGTCTTGTAAGGTCCAAGATACCAGCAGACCACCTCTGTTGTGACCCTTCTTCTATATTGCTTCTCCTCTATTTTCATTGTTGTGTGTTGTGTCTGAAAGACATAGCATTGCGATTGGTGACTTGGGGGAACCCTCCTATGTGACTGTCCCTAAGACACATGTTTCTCCTCTCTTGACTTATTGTTTCCCTTCCTCTAGTGGTTCTATCTAACAGGTGGATGATGAAAAACATAGTATACTAATACAGACCTAGTGTCCCTTCAGCGAGAAATCAATAAATGGACCATGTCCATACATGACAATGAGGTTGATATATATTATCTAATGCTTGGCTAGTAGAATCACTCCATGTGATCTTGATGTTGTCTTATCGCACTTACAAACCATAACAATACTACTGCTCCATGCACTTTGTTTGTCTTTGAATCTTGCCTTGGTTACACTCAGTTTTGAGATTTCCACGGTATAGCCCCATGGTTATACTCAGTCTCTGAATTTGTAGTATAACCCTGGCTGTTTGTGTGAATGATCATATGCATTGTTGTTTATCATGAGTCTATGGATGCTAACACTTTTCTTGCAGGAATGTGTTTGTGGGAATATTTGGCGATCATAAAGTACATGTCACCTCCGCGAGGCATGGGCCTTGTGAGAGCTTGTGTTCTCTTGTGTGTTTTCTTCCTACCTTAACATGCTTGGTATCGATACTTGATATCAAAAACCTTAAGGTGGGGGCATATATAAGGTAAGATGTCTATTGTAGATGTTAGAAAAGTGTCTGTTCTCAGGTACATTCTTATAGATTGGTGGTGATGAGTCCCTCCTGGACTCTAAGGTTTGTTTGATATCTATTGCAATCATTTAATCCCTCTACAGAGGTGGGATATTGTGCATATCCTTTTTTATCTTAAACCATCTCTAGAGGCAGGGATGGTGTATTTCTCATGGAGAGTGCACATCCTATCATTTTCAAAAAGTCCTTTGCAGAGGCAGGGAGAAGTTCTGTGAGTAACTCAACCCTTAAGCGTGTCTTCAGTGACTGTTGTAGTGAAGCCCAATCACCGATGTGTGCCTGAGATGGTGATGAACCTAGAAATAGGAACACTCCATTGCTTATCTGTCGTGTTTTCTCCATGTCTTCCAAGTGTGTGTGTATTGTGTGTTTGTTCCCAAGCATAGTTTAAAGACCGGTGGCAATGAGTCCCTCCTATGCTTTGGCATTTGTATGGCATGCTTGATTTGTATTGCATGTCTATTGCCCCATATGCATTTTAAAGACTGGTGGTGATGAGTCCCTCCTGCATTATGGGTGGTGTGTTTACTTTCCTTGTACTTGCATCTGCATTTCATATGTTGGGAATTAAGGTGTCTCAACTTTGGTAATTCCTTGTATTATTTCATTATATTTATTTATTTATTTATTGCCTATTATTGTAATTAGGATGCAAATCCTTATTGTCATCTTGTGGGAGTTGGCACGGTGATGTGTCATCCTATGTGGAAGGTGACCACATGTAAATTTTTCCTCACATGAGGAGATATGTGTCCCACTTAGTGGTAGGAATATTTTTCCATGTGTCAGCATCTTGGATAGTGTGTAAGGGAATATTGACCAAAACAGTTATGACATATTCCTATGAGAAATCTATGACACGTAAGAGTCGTAAATGGAAGATTATATGACAGGTGAAGACATATGTCACAAGGCATCTTGGAAGAAGGCATATTTGGACACCCCAAGGAGGGTTATGACAAGTTATAAGAGAATATGATCATTTTAGTCTGTGTATGATAGATTCTCTTACAGCTGTAAGATATGACAGCTATGACGGATTCTATGATAGTCATAAGGGTCGTAAGAGTATCTATCATTGCCCAACTTGGGAATAGGTGACCTTTTTGGGATGGGGTGATATGAAAAGTGTCATGAACATTCTCCAGTGTTGGACAAGTGTCCCTAGGCATGGATTTTGGGCCATGAGGCCATGTTTGATGCCCGTCTCAAGATAGGCTCATTTTTTCCTTCAATCTTATATATAAACAGGTGCTTTTGAGAGGAGATATATTATGTGATTAACAGGTACTGTGATGCTACCAGATTATCTCCATGTACGAGTGTTGAAGACTCCTGCAAGAGCATTGATTCTGTAACTATATTGTAAACCTCATTGTTTAGATAATACATTTGAGTTGTGTTTTGGAGTGTGGGGTTTTTCACCTGTAAGGGTTTTACCCACGTTATATCTTGTCTCTCTCTTCTTCTGTCTTAGATTCTTGTGTTGTGTATTGCTGCAATATCTCTGTTATTGGATTAATAACTATAATTGTAAAGGTTGAAAAGAATTTGCACTCTTCTCTCCTCATTAGATTAGTGTAGGAAGCGATTTCTGCACACCTAGCTTCCTTTCAACATATATATGAGAAAAGAAAAGAAAATCATCACTATCTTCACTGCATTCAATGTATTCACTATGTTTTGTGTGTATTCTCCATGTCTTGCATTACTGTAACTGTCTTCCCACGTGTTTTGCATGCATGTTACTATCTTCTCTATGATTGGTGTGTCTTCTTTGTGCTTGGTGTGTTTGTTGTGCTTGTTGACCATACTTTAATGCATGTATCAGCCTTGCATTCATACATACATTAAAGTGGGGGCTAAATGTTATGTCAGAAAAAGTAACCTTGGGGGGGCTTTTTCCTATTAAGGTTTAGCTCTCAGGTCCTTGAGATTGCATTTAGAGCATCTTGCATAATAATTTGACATCCTGATGAGAAAACCTTGAAGTTTCATGGAAAATGGGACATAGGGGGTACATTTATGATAAATCTTGCCTGAAATGGGGTGGGGGGGGGGACTTGGGCACCCGCACCCTAGTCCTGTCCTATTTTAGGTCCAGACCAATTTTGAGGTGTCAGTTATTTAGGTCCCATGCTGACACAGTAAGTTTGAATTATAATTTTTTTAGCGGGAATGTTTGTAGTTGCATATATAAGCATGATTAGTGATTAATTTGTAAATGAGATGGAACTAGATAGACATTTTGATTGAAAAGATTATGTTAAGGTGATTCAAGGTATTCATTGTGTGGCAGAGCAAAATTTGTATTATTCTTGTGTTTGTATTTGCAAATTTAGCATCCATCTCCTCATGGCATGAAGAGCATCTTCCTTCCATGAGATCTTCACTACAAGGTGATATAAATTATGTTTTCAACCATTTATCATTTGGATTTTGCCTCTATCCCATAGGGATATGCACTCTTTATCTAACAATGGTGTTCGGAAGACTTGAATGTCTCTCCAAGGCATGACTGAGGCAAGCCTCTAAACACCACAACCCCCAACCTATTTTTCAATGATTGCAGGTTACAAGTTGCAAAAGCAAAAAAAGTGGAGTTGCAAGAGAGTAGTGCAGACTGTCAGAATTGTAGATTAGACAAGAAAATAGGGACCTAGACTCAGGCTCCTGCTCATTAGTCCTCCAAATCCCGCAACAAGAAAATCTCTGGAACAACAGAAACATGTTGTAGACAAGATTCCCAGATCTTGACAAAAACTGTGGCACTCGGCTAGGGCACCTGCTCATTAGTCCTCAACTTTATTGTTTTCTGAACTTTAAAATCTAGTACGCATTTGATTGTCATTTGATATCTTTTTGTGTGATCATTTTTTGTAATTTTTTCGTTTGTTGATGAATTCATGTAATTAGGGTTTTGAGCATAATTAGACTCAATTGAATAATTGTAACATCAAAAAATGTCCCCTTGGGGGCTTTTCCCTCATAAGTTTTAGCTCCCGGGTCTTTTGCATACATTTAGGACATCTTGGTTCATAATTTGGCATCCTGATGGAATGAGCCCTAAGTAACATGACAAATGGGACCTAGGAGGACCCCTTGAGTTGTACCCTGCCCAAAATAGGGGGGAGGACTTGGGTGCTTGCACCATAGTCCTACCCTATTTTGGGGTAGCCCTCATTTTTGGGTGCCAGTTTAAGACCGTTATTTGGGTCCTTTGCTAACACGGTAAGTTTGAATTATGAAAATCTTGGTGGGAGTATTTGTAGTTGCATATAAAATCATGTTTATGCATTCATTTGTAAACTAGATGATTACTGACAAGCTATTGTGTTCTCAAGGTGATTCAAGGCTTTCATTGTGTTGCAAGAGCAAACTTGTGTAGTTTATGTGTTTGTTTGCAAATTTGAGAATCAATTTCCTCATGGAATGAAGAGCATCTTCCTCCCATGAGAGCTTCACTACAAGGTGACATTATATTGTGTTTTCATTATCAATTCCTTCAGTTTTTACCTCTGCCTCACAAGGGCACGTGCTCTTTATCTGACAATGGTGTTCGGAGACTTAAGTGTCCTCCAGGGCTTAACTGAGGCAAGCCTCTAAACACCAAAACCCCCAAACCAAGTCTTGTGATTGCAGGTTATAGGTGTCGCATTTGGGAAAAGTGAAGTTGCAGGAAGGATTGGCAGGCATCAAGAATTTGGGATCTAAAGAAAAGTAGGACACTGGAGCACTTCTAGGACTTGGGCACTTGCTCTAGTGTCCTCCGCAGTTGAGTTCCTAGAAATAGAAGTTACAGGGTTGATCATTGTCAAAAGGAAGTCCAGCTCTTTCAAAGAAACTGGTACCTTGGACTTGGGTTCCCACTCTAGTATCCCTGACTATTCCACCTTGAAACCCTGAAAATAGTTATTATGTGATTTACCATTTCACTTCTGTCTGCAAGAGCATTTTTTTTTATTCATCAATTTATTGTCGTATTTGCATAATTAGAGTTTTAATAGTCAATTAAGCATAAGAGAAGAGAAATTGATAATTAAATTCCCTAATCCAAGTTTCCCTACATATCACAAGTGATCTAGGGTATGATAGTGCTCGCCACTCGACCCTAGATCCTTGAATGTAAAGTGGAGAGGACAATTTAAACATCAAAACACTAAAACATTAACAAATCCAATCTTCCACTAAACATTTTGGTGAACCCATGTTTTTGGACTTAAATTGCAACTTGCTAAGTGTGTGTATTTATATTTGGATTGATTTTATTCATTCATATAGTCATTCATTTTATTGCATTGAGAAAAATTCAAAAAAAAAATGCATTCTTTGGCTTACTAAATTGCATCAATTCTTTCTAAATTTTCCTAATTCATTATTTTTGCATTAGATCTGATATAAACTACAGAAAAACACAAAATTACAATCATTTTCATTGCATTTTCATCATTAATTTGCTAGGCTTTTGTGGAAATTTTGACAATTTTCATATAACCTAGTAATTCCAAAATCTAGGGTTAGTTGGAAAAATATTATTTCAGATTTTTCTACTGATTTTAGAGGCTCATTCAAATTTTCATTTGATTTTAGTCTTTCATTTTAGTGTAAATTTGCATTTAGATTTAAAATATTTGCATTTTTGCATAGAAAATTTCAAAAAAAACTAGCAATTTTCATGCATTTTCATTAGATTTGCATTGGCATTTTGCATATTAGATCTTGAAAATCATTTTCAAATCTTAAATTAATTCATTTCCATCATAAATCATACTTCAAAACATTCACATAGCATTTTGTCCCAAGATCTCAAACCTAGGGCTTCAAAAACAATGATTTTCACTAAATTTGACCTTATCGACTCCATAAACTTGCACCATAGGAGTGTTGTAAAAATTACTTTTACATAAATTAGCTATTATCATGGTAATAATTTTCTACTCCTTCTAAAAATATTCACAACACCCTTTTAACGAGCTCTTGTATTAAAAATTTGGTGAAAACCTACACATTTTGACTATTTTTGCCCTAGGGTTTGACCTAGTTTGCACTCCAAGCATGTTGTGATCAATTTTATGGATTGAGGTGACTTATATCATTGATATTATTTTCTATACCTCCTGAGATTTATTACAACACCTCCTTTGCTAGGTCTTGGAATTGAAAAACCGTGAAAATTGCATATTTTGCTATATTTTCACTAGGGTTTTACCTTAAGTGGCACTAAAAGCATGTTGTGTTGGGTATTTTGGCACCAAGTGGCTGTTATTACTGATATTATTTTCTTTCCACCATCATTTTCCTCACAACACCCTTTGTTATGCTCTTTTGCATTGAGTTTTGGTGAAAAAAGTGCCTATTTTGACATATCTTCACTATAGTTGACTTGGCATTATCTTGGATTTGCATCAAGAGTGTGTTTGGAGAGATCATATTGCTGTTTTGGACTGATATCAGGTATATAATTTTCTTCCCTACATCAAAATCCTTACAAAACTCTTTGTTCCATTCATTTTGCATTGGAAAAAGTACAAAAATCAAGCATTGACAACATATCCTAAGCCTAAAACTTGAGCATATTGCTGCATGAGTCTAACAACTCACTTCCCTAAGAGAAATATTCCTTTAAGAAGAAGCATAAGACACATGGGATCTAGTGCTCTTGAAGAAGTTGGTACTTTGAACACCTTCTTTACATAAGGAGAAACCCAAATGTTACAAGACATTACACCCATTACAAGTACAATGGAAGAACAAACTTTCATGATGTTGATGATACTATTGAGGTGACAGGATATGTATCTAATGAGAAAATAGAAAGATTGGATAAAGAGCTAGCACAATTTCAATCATTTATGGAAAATGAGAGAATAGTCGAAGAAGTTGTCCCTACAATTCATAATATAAGAGAATTGATAAAAGAAGGACAAGATGGTGTTAATGCAATTCACAGTCTAGCACATATTGTACAAACCAATATCATGCCAGTGACTGAATGTGCGCAAGTGATAAATAACACTTTTTCACCATCACATACTCAAGTATCCATACCTATACCAATTATAGGAATATTGACTTTTACACCAACAATCTTAACAACTGATGCAAATGCTTGTTGTAATGCTACCACTGGTATTGGAGTATCTAATGGTACTAATTACAAAGCTATGGGATTTGATTATCAAAATTTGGTTCCTAAAGGGACCTCCTCTATGTATAATTGTTCTCAACCACCTATCTATTCCACTCATCTCCAACCACCTATTACCTACTTACAACCATCTTCCACCTATCACTATGTCCAACCACTATTGACATATTCTCAACCTCTGCCTATTGTATCTCAAGCTCATTCACCTCCTCACTTTGGTTCTAATTCCTCACAACAAACCGCATCTCCCAATGATGCCATCCTAAACTAACTTTTATAGGGCATGACTGCTTTGCAACAAAAGGTAACAAACTTAACAAATTCATCACAGCCTGGTCTACCAACATATCATTCTCGTAATCCCTTGTCCTATGCAATCTTGGGAACTCCTATGCTTGAGAGGTTTGAAACTCCCCGCTTTGAAAAATATGGTGGAAAAGGTGATCCTAATATCCATGTGGCAGCATTTACAGCTATGTGTAGTGATTTTTATTTTGAAAAGGATTTGTTAGCAAAACTTTTCCTGCAATATCTCAAAGATACTACTTTAGAATAGTTTTTCTCTTTGCCTCTGAATTCAATACACTCCTTTTCACAATTGATTGATCAATTTTTACAACATTTTCAAGCAAATATTGGACCCCAAGTCATGCTTATTGACTTGGTTCAATGCAAACAAGGTCTGAAAGAAAAGTTGACTGAGTTCATTAGTCAGTATCAAGGGCTCTATGCATAGATTCAATATCATATGAAGATGTTCAACAGATATTTATTACAAATCTACAACCTAACATTTGTGATAAGATCCTCTTGATGAAGTACAATTGCTTTCAATATTTATGCACCGCCCTTCGTGATTATCAACTTTTGTCTAGTCAGTATGAAAACCAAAACTCACCGGCTCAAGTTGGTCAATCCATGGGTAAATCATCACAAAACAACTTTAAGAGAAACAATAATAACAGGAACTTCATCAAGATTAATAGACCAAATACAAACAACTTTTTTAATGTTTCAGCTATATCAAATCAAAAGAAAGCGTTGCACCAACCAAGAAAGTTTACTCTGATATCTGAATCCTACCATTCCATTATGAACCAAGCCATGACTAATAACATTATGAGGCTTCCCCTGATCAAGCCTGTTGATCCTAGTAAACAAGGACCTTACTTCAATGCTAATGCCTTTTACCATTATCATCAGACGCAAGGAGATGACAATGAACGATGTATGTGTCTTAAACATGAAATACAGGACCTTATTGATTCAAATGTCATCCAGGCATTGGGTGTGAATGACAATGGAAACAAATCGGTTGCTCCACCAAATCAAAACTTACAAATCTTCACTAATCCTTTCCCTAAACATACTAAAAATAATATGGTGGAATAGGGTTTAGTGGAAGCAGATGAGGATGATTACTTGGACTATGATAGTATCATCGGAATGATTGAAGTGGATATGACACAAATGGATAATCCACCTCGTCCATGAAGAAATGGAATTTATGCTGAGGTTCCTCCTCCATTATCCTTATATGGATTGGGAGATAATCAAAATAAATTAGAAAAGCAAGAACAACAACCGATACAAACGAGTAAGATGGTCCAGGATGATTCCCGTTACCATTCTAGAAAGATTCAACAATGAAAACTTGCTAAAATTTGGAAAAGAACAAGACGACAATCAATAGTCAAAAATACTAGTGGTTCCCCCCCTCATAAACAACAAAAAGTCTCATTTAAACAAGGATTTAAGGAACAAGCGTCATATGGTAACAAACAAGACTTTCATAAGAACCACTCAAATTTTGCATTAAATATGATCAAGTACCTCTCCAAGAGGTTTGCAAGCTCCAAGATCTAATATGAAGACCCTACAGGTAAGTATCTCTAATCCTTTATTTCTCTTGTGATGTGCTTCCCCCATAATGTGTTATATGTTGTTTAGGGGCTCTTGGGATGACCCCTAATTCTCCCGTAAGGTTGTGCTTGATATCGATAACTAATATCAACCACCTTAAGGTGGGGGCATATATAAGGTAAGTTGTATGTTATAGATGTTAGCAATGTGTTTGTCCTTAGGTGCAGACTAGTGCGATGAGTACTTCCTGCATCTTGAGTTTGTTTGCAATCAACCAATCTATCTTGAAATCTAATGTGTATACCTCCTTTTCACCATAAGGCATCTCCGTGATGTGGGTGGGGTTGTATACTTTTGATCTCATACCTCCTTTTCACTGAAGGCGTCTCCGTGATGTGGGTGGGATTGTATGCCATGCTTCCTTTTCACTATAAGGTGTCTCAATGATGTGGGTGGGGTTGCATTTTCAAAAGTCCTCTACAGAGGCGGGGAGCAGTTCTGTGACTAACTCAATCCTTAAGCATTTCTTTGGCAATTTTTGTGGTGAAGCCCAATTGTCGGTGTGTGCCTATAATGTGCCTGAGATGGTGATGAGCCTAGAAATAGGGAACACACCATCGCTTGTTTGCCATGTTTTCTCCATGTCTTCAAGTGTGTGTGTTTTGGCATGCTTGTTTTGTTTGGCGTGTCTTTTGCCCCATATGCAGTATGCATTTTGGGAGGTTTTACGTGTCTTGCATGTGTGTTGCCCCATACATACAAAGACCTACGCGATGAGTGCATCATGTATTATGGGAGGTTTTTTTACTTTCTAGTACTTGCATTTGCATTTCATATATATGAGAAAAAGAAAAAGAAAAGAAATCATGCTTGTCTTCCATGCATTAATGTGTCTTCTATGCATTGATTGTCTTCTCCATGTTCTGCATGACTGTAACTATCTTCTCTGTGTTTTGTGTGCATGTTATTGTTTTCTATGTGATTGGCATGTCTTCTCTGTGCTTGGTGTGTTTGTTGTGTTTGTGACCTTACTTTAATGCATGTATTGGCCTCGTGTTTATACATACATTAAAGTGGGGGCTAAATGTAACGTTGGAAAATGTCCCCTTGGGGCCTTTTCCCTTATAAGGTTTAGCTCTTGGGTCTTTTGCATACATTTAGGAAATCTTAGTTCATAATTTGGCATCCCAATGGAATGAGCCCTAGGTAACATGACAAATGAGACCTACGAGGACCCCTTGAGCTGTACCTTGCCCAAAATAGGGAGGGAGGACTTGGGCACCCGCGCCCTAGTCCTGCCCTATTTTGGGGCAGCCCTAATTTCTAGGTGCTGGTTTATCACTATTATTTGGGTCCTTTGCCAACACGGTAAGTTTGAATTATGAAAATCTTGGTGGGAGTGTTTGTAGTTGCATATATAAAAGCATGTTTAGGCATTCATTTGTAAACTAGATGATTACTGGCAATCTATTGTGTTTTCAAGGTGATTCAAGGCTTTCATTGTGTTGTAAGAGCAGACTTATGTGGTTTATGTGTTTGTTTGCAGATTTGAGCATCAATTTCCTCATGGAATGAAGAGAATCTTCCTCCCATGAGAGCTTCACTACAAGGTGACATTATATTGTGTTTTCATTATCAATTTCTTTGGTTTTTGCCTCTGCCTCACAAGGGCATGTGCTCTTTATCTGACAATGGTGTTCAAAGACTTAAGTGTCCTCTGGGGCTTGACTGAGGCAAGCCTCTAAACACCAGAACCCACAAACCAAGTCTTGTGATTGCAGGTTACAGGTGTCACATTTAGGAAAAGTGAAGTTGCAGGAAGGATTGGCAGGCATCAAGGATTCAGGATCTAAAGAAAAGGAGGACACCAGAGCACTTCTAGGACTTGGGCACTCACTCTAGTGTCCTCCGTAGCTGACTTCCTAGAAATAGAAGTTACATGGCTGATCATTATCAGAAGGAGGTCCAGATCCTACAAAGAAACTAGTACCTTGGACTTGGGCGCCCGCTCCAGTGTCCCCGACTATTCTGCCTCGGAACCCTGAAAATAGGTATTATGTGATTTGCCATTTCACTTCCATCTGCAAGAGCATTTTCTATTATTCATTATTTTATTGTTGTATTTGCATAATTAGGGTTTTAATGGTCAATTGAGCATAAGAGAAGAGAAATTGATAATTAAATTCCCTAATCCAAGTTTCCCTGCATCTCACAAGTGACCTAGGGTATGATAGTGCTCGCCACTCAACCCTAGATCCTTGAATGTAAAGTGGAGAGGGGGATTTAAACATCAAAACACTAAAACATTAACAGATCCAATCTTCCACTAAACAATAACAAAATCATACAATTCCAATCTTCCCCTATGTTCCAAGTGATAGAAGGTATGCAGTAGGTTCCTCTACTCGGCTAAAAGTCCTTGAATGTTTAGTGGTGAAAGGGATCAACACAAACAAACCCTCTTCATATTTTATACTAAACATTACCTTTAATATTTGTTAACCTAGACTTATAAATTGTCCTCCTACCATGCAAAGAGAGAGTGAAAGAGAGAGGTGGAGTTGAACTGAGGTTGGAAACTCATGCAAGAGGTTACTTCACTTCTATTCTTGACTTTGAGTCAAACTAGGCTAATTTTGGAGGTCATTTTGGTCAAACACCTTGAGAGGAAGAGTTTTGAACTAAAATAGCTCAATTTGGAGCAGTTGTGGGCCCTTTTATTTAGGCATTTTCCTCTTGCTTGCCCAGCAACTAGGAGTTGACTTTTCTAGCATACTCATGCATCACTTGGAGTGCAATTTGATTAGAGTTGATCTTCCCTTTGCTTTTGTAGACAGATTTTTGTATTATAGGGAAAAAACATCTACTTTTTTTCTCAGTTCTTGCTTTTTCTCTTGCCTTTGCACATTGCAGAGATAGATTTAGTATTGTAACTTAGCATATTTTATAGGTTTTTATATTGCAGCAGTTTACTTTTTAGCTATTTTTCATAGTTTTGTCTCATTCTTTGAATGCAAGTACACAAAGTGCAAATTTTACCACAGGTTATAGATTGTGCAAGTGAATTCATGCCTTTTTTGTGAAATATTTATGTGATAAGATTGTTCAGTTTGAGTTGTAAGAACAGATGTATTGAGAAATAGTTGTGAATCAGATTGCAAGTTAGGATATAATCATTGGTGCATCACCCCTTTAGATCAATTTTAGTTTATTTAATCATCCTTCTATCTCTTTTCCACAAAGTATATCAAATCTAATGGAATTTAAAGGGAGTTGGCTCTTTTAGAGGTTCATTCTCATCATAGAAAACCCACATTCTGAGAGTGATTCAATGTTTCATGGGATTGTTGAGCTTAGTGCTTGACAGGGTACAATCTTTCATGAAAACATACCAAATGTAAAGTACTCAAACCATCACAACAGTAAAATAAATAATAAAATAAAACAATCCATAGTCTCCTATAGTCCATCTCTAATTACCTTTCCAAAACATCAATCATGAAAACCCACTTTTCAAGCAAGTAACTCATCATTTGATTACACAAAATGAATCTTATAAAACTACTAAATTGATTTAATTTCCAAGTCCATATTTCATTCATAAATTCTCAGTGTAATAAGCATTCTACATCATTTAACAATCTTAGATTCATAACTATGATATGAACTATTTCATTTAATATTCAGATAAGCAGACATCTAAGAAACAAAAGACAGAGCTGAGATAGCCATGAGAAAGTTTGAGTATCAAAATGACATGTTGGAGGACCAAGGAAGCAATCTAAATGAAGTGTAACAAAATGCATAGAAAAAAGTCATAGAATGACTGTGATACAATAATATTTACCTCATCAAGTATGTGGAAGGATGTGAAGGGTATTGTTTAATTTATGCTTCAAGTTTTATCTCAGATACTATTACATGATAATCATATGGAGTGTATATCTTATAACAACCATTTTTGTGCCCTGTGAAGATCATTTTTTACCAAGGTATAGTCATTAAGTATGAATGAAGTAGTTTCCTTAAGACTATATCAGCCTAAAGACCTCAAGTTAGTGGGAAGTGTCATAATAGTCTCCATCAGGACAAAACAAAAATAGTCATTTTTGATAGTCTATTGACTGTCCCAGTATAGTAAAAGTAGTCCCTTATGAAGACAGCCATCCAAAAGATAACATCAGCTATTGCAGTCATAATAAATAGTAGCATATGAAGCAGAGGAGTAAAATAGTAATATGTGTCAGTCAAAAGATGCTTTCAATAGTTTCAATGAGACTATACAATGAACAATGAAGGTGAAGAAAAAGAGAGCTCTACATTTGTACCAGCTGAGAGTACTAGGAGCATAGAAATACCACAGATTTTCCTCATAGTATAAGCAAACCCTAACAAGGGTTGTCACAGAAGTTTACCTTTCCACTATTTTTCTCATCATAAGAGAAAAAATTCCAAAGGGTAAAAATGACATTTTATTTTTCATCAAAGATAAAGCAATTTCTTCTCCTTTGTTTTCTTAAAAAAGAGTTCACAGTCTTCTTAAAGAAAAACAACCAAGAAATAGGGAGCAGTGTTCTACAATTTTCTAAGAATTGAAGCTCACAAAGGTCACAATGAAATACTCAACCTTAATAGAACTTGTTTTTAAATAAGGTCCCAAGCAAAACCTCACAATCCTTATAATAGATAAAAAGAAGAAATAATATGCCATTACTGTGAGTTGGAGATGAAAACCTATAAGGGTTTTGTATGAGGAAAAATAAATGAACTTCACAATGTTGTTCACATTCAAACCCCAACAAGAAGGAAGTAGAAATAAGTTAAACTTTCACCATGTTTATGCACAGGAAAAGAGTTGTAACAGCACCATAGAGAAGAGAAAAATCCATGTAGCAGCCTGTCAAGGGTTTCAAAGCCATATATAAATCCTCCAAATGATAGGGAAAGTCATATAGGCTTGGAGGTATATCAGCAATGTTCATACATGAGAAAACAACATCATAATGAGATAACAAGAAACCCTTGAAATGGCCAACACAGTATTAATGATATAGAAGGGAGAGATAATAGTATCATGTCATGAGAAGTTATTGAGAGAGTATCAGAGAGTGAAACAATCATACAAGCTTTCCTAACAAGCTATAAGAAGTAGTTATAACAATGCTAGACAGCCCTGCATCTCTAGGAAGTTTCTTCACAACCTCATAGAGCATTAATAGTCTTTCAAAAGACTCAAAGCTTTCACAATGTGAAGAATGCAAATATACAATGTTCCACAAGAAGAAAACAAAGACGTTAGAAGTTTCTTAATAGAAAGAGCTGATACAACAAAAAGAGCAGACTTTATACTATTTTCTTAAAAGAACAATGAAGGAAAAGTAGCACTTACCAGTTGCAGGGAAGCTGTTATACAGAGAGGACCCAGCAACTCTTCAAAGCCTCATGGCGGCACTCTCCATCAAGGAACTAAATGAAAAGTGATCAAATGAAAGACTTTTAGGGTTCGATCAATTTTTTTTTGTTTGTGCCCTAGCCCGAGTGGCCTCTTGAAGTCTTTTTGACTTTGTTTTAAGAAAAATCATTTGAAAATAATACCTAGGCTGTGTTCAAACACTTGTTAAGTGTTAAATGACTTAGGTTTCACATGAGGAACCCATGAGGAATATTGAGTCATAAGGTGATTATGGGCATTTTTCCCTTTTTGAAAATCTTTTAAACCTTAGACCTCAAGGAAATATGATTAAGGTTGGAGATAAGAGTGGTATGATAGTCTTTGAGTGTTTGTTGCTTTGACTTAGTTTTTCCCATCATGGGATAGGTTTGAGGTCATTTCACAAGTCAAAGGTAGGGAAGGCATTTTTGACCTTTTTGAGCTTTTATAAGGGATTATGTATTAAATAATATAATCATGAAAACTTTTACCCCTCTTTGCATGGTCTAGGACATTTACAAATATATTTTAACACCTATTATAGTAATAATCATTAAATACCTTGATACTTGTTATATAAACCTAAGTCACTTGTAGTTTATGATAACACTTATAAAGGTAATTAATAAATCATATTACCTTTAATATTTGTTAACCTAGACTTATAAATTGCCCTCCTACCATGCAAAGAGAGAGAGAGAAAGAGAGAGGTGGAGTTGAATTGATGTTGGAAACTCGTGTAGGAGGTCACTTCACTTCTATTCTTGACTTTGAGTCAAACTAGGCTAATTTTGGAGGTCAGATTGGTCAAACACCTTGAGAGGAGGAGTTCTGAGTTAAAATAACTCAATTTGGAGCAATTGTGGGCCCTTATATTCAGGCATTTTCCTCTTGCTTGCCCAGCAACTAGGAGTTGACATTTCCATCCTACTCATGTATCACTTGGTGTGCATTTTGACTAGAATTGATCTTCCCTTTGCTTTTGGAGATAGATTTTTGTATTATAGGGAAAAAATCTTATGCTTTTTTTCTTAGTTCTTGCTTTTTCTCTTGCCTTTTGCACATTGTAGAGACAGATTTAGTATTGTAACTCAGCATATTTTACAGTTTTTTATATAGTAGCAATTTACATTTCAACATTTTTTATATCTATTGCAGAGTTTTCCTTCTATTTTCCAATAAAATCAGGTGTTCTTTTTGGATTCAGGTGTCTTGTTATCTTCTGATGATTTGATAAAGATTTACTATGTTTTAAATTGAAACATTTATGTTTTCTATCTCATTCTTTGAATGCAAGTACACAAAGTGCAAATTTTACCATAGGTTACAGATTGTGTAAGTGATTTCATGCCTTTCTATGAAATATTTATGTGATAAGATTGTTCAGTTTGAGTTGTAAGAATAGATGTATTGAGGAATAGTTGTGAATCAGATTGCAAGTTAGGATATAATCATTGGTGCATCAACCCTTTAGATCAATTTCAGTTTATTTAATCATCCTTCTATCTCTTTTCCACAAAGTATATAAAATCTAAGGGCATTTAAAGGGAGTTGGCTCTTTTGGAGGTTCATTCTCATCATAGACAACCCACATTCTAAGAGTGATCCAATGTATCACGGGATTGTTGAGCTTAGTTCTTGACAGGGTGCAATCCTTTGTGACAACATTCCAAATGTAAAGTACTCAAACCATCAGAAAAGTAAAATAAATAATAAAATAAAACAATCCATTGTCTCCTATAGTCCATCTCTAATTCCCTTTACAAAACATCAATCATGAAAACACACTTTTCAAGCAAGTAGCTCATCATTTGATTACACAAAATGCATCTTATAAAACTACTAAATTGACTTAATTTCCAAGTCCATATTTCATTCATAAATTCGCAATGTAATAATCATTTTACATCATTTAACAATCTTACTGACATAACTATGATAGGAACTATTTCATAGATTCTCTTAAAACCACTTACCAACTTTATTATGTGTGTCATAACTACCAAAAATAGATGATTCCTCCAAGGTGGCACCTACCCTTAATTACTCTTGATTTTTACAATTACCATCAGTAAATGTTATTCCATAACTACCGCTAGTAACTCCAGAACTTACCGATGTAGTAACTTTGTAATTATTGTCCCTGGTAATTAATTTTTACCACTATCGATGAAACTTGTACATCCCTTAGGGTGATTTACAAACAATATTATGAATAATAATTACAAGGATTTACAAGGTTAATGGTGCTTTAATCGTAATAGATAGAAAGTCGGGTCATTCAATGCATGCTTCAACACACTTTTGGGTTACTCATGGGTGCAATTAGCCTAGGTTGTCTATTTTTCAATTCACATGGTGTGGTTGGCACACTTTTAGACTACTCATGGGTACAATCAGCCTGGGTTTTCTAGTTTTCACTCACAAAAGTGAAAGACAGATGTTGGACAACCTTCTTCTAAAAAATTCATCACTCAAAAGTAATGCTAAATTTTTAATTAGCACAAAAATAGTGGAAAAGTCACAAATTTCATCACTTAGAAGTAATGTTGAGTTTTTAATCAGCAATTAAAATGGTGGTGAACTCACAAATTTCACCACTCAAAAGTAATGTTGAGTTTTCAATCAACACAAAAAGTGGTGATGAAATTGTTCACAACAAAAGGGTGTGGTATTCTCTCAAAATGGGATATAGCATTGTACAAAGCTAAGTAAAGTTGAGAAAAAAAAACTTAAGTATAAATACCAAGTCCATATCTTGGTTCTTGAAAAACTATAAAAGGGAATAACCCAAGAAAAATATTTTTGTAGAACACTAGAGCTTTATATCAAGAAAAAGAGGCACCATAAACAAGTTTCCCAATGTGAAACACAAATAGTTGTTTTACCACTACCCCTATGAATTAAGCAATGGATGTAACAATAATGTACATAATCCTAGGTGTTGTAGGATAATATTTTTTAATTTATATTTCCTAGATACACTAGAAGCTAAATAATCATTTACCTATTGTTAAATGTGTATATTCTAAATGAATAAATGAATGTAATGAATGCATTAATGGATGAATGTTATAAAAATCATTGAATATTGTCCCATCCATTAAATTTTTTAATCTTTTTTACATTTCATTCCTAGGCCTAACAATACCATTTTGAGTGTAGTTAGTACAATTAATTGATTTAGCCCAAAAGTGGGTGTCATGTTCTTGAATTGAACCATGCAATTGGTCATCCCCCATAAAGTATTATTCTTCCTTCAAGTGACATCATTATAGTGAGGAGTGTAAGGAACTATGTGCTAATGTTGAATAACATGCTCACTTTAAAAATCCTAAAATACCTAGTTCACTTACTCCCCCCATTATGTTTGCATATCCATTGAATAGAAAGACCAAACTAATTCTCCACAAATCCTTTGAAGGTCTTGAAAGTGGTGAAAACCTATCTCTTTACTTGATAAAGTACACACATGAGAACCATAAGAAGTCATTAATAAATGTGAGGACATACTTGGCCTTTAAAAATAATGGAGTTAGGAATGCCATAAGATCATTATGAACCAACTCAAGGGGTGCCTTGGCACGAGAGGTCTTACCCTTGGGAAAGGATTCTTAATGATGTTTTCCAAGTACAAAAACTTGACAAAATCCCTCAATTCATGAAATCCTAAGAAGACCAATCACCATATCCTATGTTCTTAACTACTAAAGATGCCTATAATATAGATGATCAAATCATTTGTGCCAAAGCTTACTTAAATAATTAGCATGTACAATGTGGGATGATCCTAAGGAAGACTCAAAACCATCAAACCTATACAAATGGGATCCATGCTCAACACTCCATATAGAAACAATGATCTCAAGTTCATGTAGCTCTCTTGAAAATAACTATATCATTTGATGTGAATGAAATAGTCATTCCCTCACAAGAATGACAAATCTAATACATGAAAAGAAGTTTAGAAAAATTCTAGAACCAAGAGAACATCATTGATGTACCCATCTGCCAACTGTATTATTTTTAATCCCAAAATTAGAATCTAAGAAGAGTCTCCATTACAATCTAAGTAGTAATGATAGTGGAAAGGGAACAAAGTAGATCATATGAATGTGTCATATTGTGAAAAGTGACTGTATGTATTTATTTATTTACATACCATAGGTGCTAAGCCTAGTTAGGTGTACTTGACACATGTCACATTGAGGTGTCAAGTTAGTTAGGCATAGGTGTCAAGAAGTAGCCAACAACTAGCCACCTCATGATAGTTGTATAGAAGACAACTCACCAACACTCATTGTTTGGAGGAGTCCTCTCCTCAACTCATGACTATCTATTTTGTCCTTCATTGTTATTTATACTTCTGCCTCATGGCTAATCTATTGGTGTCAACTTGCATACAATCTATATGTTGTGTATTTGATTTTCTATCTTTATTTCTTATTTAATTATCTCGTGTAGATTCTCAGTTTGAGCACTCGATAGAAGTTTACCCTTGGACATGATCAGCCCAAGGGGCCTTAAGTGAATCCTATGTTTTTTATTTCTCACCTCCAAAATTACAAAAAAAAATCCAAGAAATTCCTTTTTGGTAAAAGGCAAAAAAAATTATTTAGTGTTTTTTAAGGCAAAGAAAGTGAAAATTCAAACCCCTATTACTTTTGACTGACAACATAGATTTGAGTGCTATTTTTTTTAAAGTGGTTAATTTTTTGTCACAAATCCATTGGGCAAATCATTGCACTAAAATTATAAAGTGTATGTTTTTTCTCCAATTGTGCTTGCCTATGCACTGTCATTATAAAGTTCCATATTTTAGGCAGGAATCTAAAATATTAATCAAGGGGGTGTCTGTGTATTGTACACTTTCACACTTCCTAGAGGAGTGCATTTGTGTTTTGTTTTTCTTACACTTATGCACTTCTTCATCTTTCTACACTTTTAAACAAACTTCCAATATTCTCTAAGCATGGATTCTAATGTGATTATCACACCTCTAACACCTTTTAACTATCATGAATTCAAGTTAAAAGTTATATTTGTTCTTAAGAATAAAGGGTTGTCTAGGGTGACAATAGGTATAGAAAAGAAACCTAATGCTGCAAAGGACAAAGAAAAGTGATCAAGTCTTCATCTTCTTATGTCTAAACTTGTCTACTAAATTTTTATTTCATGTAGAGGCCTTGAAAACACCCAACAAAGTTTGGGAATCTATCAAAAAACTATTCGAGAACGTTGATGAACTTAAGATTCATGAGTTAGAAAATGAACTCGTAGGTCTAAGTCCTAGGAAATTTACAACTCTTGAGGATTATTTCACCGAATTTAAATCATTAAGGTTAGAATTAAAAGAATGTGGGATCAATTAGTTTTCTCTATGCTATCCAAATTAGGTCCATAATTTTTTGTGTTTATCTCCTCTTTCTACTCTACCAAAAGGGCTCTTGGAGCTAGATGGAAGATGCCCACTCTTGATGACTTTATTGCTGACTTAGCAAGGGAGAAATACATGTTAATTCATATGGGTACATTGAAGTTAAAAAACCTCAAGCCCTTATTGCTAGGAATTAGAAACAACCAATTTCAAAGGGTAGAAACAAAACACTCAGAAGGATAAGGAAACTAAGAAAGAATAAAAATTTGAGAACTCCAAAACTGATAACTTTTCTCAACAGGAGAAACCCAAGAAAGAGAAAGTTGAGTTTGCCTATTACCCAATTGTGCTTTTCAGCCCAATTAGGTCAGGCTGTAACAACATTTATTTTTGCTTCTTTGAACAAGTAGATAGGTTCAAGGGGAAAGGAGAAGAAGGTTGAAGATTCTCAGTCAGCCCTAGAAGTCCTATTGTCCTAGTGGAGGGCCATTCCGGTAATTACCATTACCAAAATCATGTAGTATATCAGTAAGAGCTGCTAGCTGAGCTAGATAAGATGGGAATGACACTCCAACAGAGCAGGAGATATCCTAGGACTGGCAGGAGAAAGTAAGTGTTGTAGATTGTTTTGTAGTTTGTTGTCATTGATCATTCATTATAGCTGATACATTATCAAATGATAAAAAGGCACACAAATTTCACTAAATCTATTAATGAGTATGAACATCTGTATCATGCAATCATTTTCAGTTTATCTTTATGCAATTGATTCACAAAGGAGAAGAAACATACAAAAGTGTTGCATAAAAAAGCTGTTCATATTCATAAGGAGAAAGTGTTTATATGCTCCCACACAAGGTGTGGGAATGAATGTACAAGATGCAATGAAAGAGAACAAGTACATTTGAAGAAAAAAAGTAAACATATAGAAAGGAGAAAGGATCTGTCATTGCCTGAATAATGAACCCCCATAGTTGGCAGCATCATAGATTCTAATTCGTCATCAATATCTCCAAGAAGACATGCAAAAGAGACAAAGAAGGAATGTTAGAGCTCAGGATTCATTTTCACTCCTATATGAAATAGTATCAAAATGTACATGCTACTTGTCATTAAGCATCTGATCAGAAGATAAAAGAAATAAAAAGCTCCAGAATGTAGTTGCACAAGCACCAAAAGGAAATGGAAGAGTAGATCAGATCACCATCAAAGGAAGGTCTCATAGCCTCATTTGTTTTCTTAACTTGTTTGCTGACTGTGCAGGTACATGAAGATATCTCATCAAGGACATGAACTAAATAAGTCTTAATAGTGCATAGAGGAATGAAGACAAAGGTATATCAAACATGAGGAAGCAGTCTAGGACAGTCTTAAACAATTTCATGAAGATTGGTGCAGGGCACCTAGGAGCAGTCTGACACCTCAAGCATTTTTTATGCATTTTGATAAGCTATGTTTTGTTTTGATTGTATGTGTGGTAATAAGGCTTTAGCCATGTTTGTATGGTCCCTTTTGTGTGGTCAAGATGATTGAGGTGACCCTATAAACCTCAATCATGCTTAGTCCACTTGGATCCTTGTTGTGCCAATTAGGCCTAGAAGGTCTAAGGATTGGTTTTCGAGTTTTTTTTGGTTGTTTTAATGTTTTAGTATGTTGGAAGGAGTTTGTTGATCATTTGGACTCCATTGGATGAGCCAAACAAATCAACCTCCTTGTGTTAATGCAAAACACCATAGTTGTCAAAGATGTTATGTGTTGGGTCGGTTCAAAAACCACTTTGGGCAGTTAAATGCTGTTGTAGAAGTTGGAAACCAACTTGGATGGGTTAATATGGTGGATATCTAACTCCAGTATGGGGGAGGAAGTTTTTGTATGGAATTTTGAGCACTTGCTTTGTAACCTAGCCTAAATTGATCAACTAGGCCTAGAGACCTAGTAGGCGTTCTGGATTGCTGGAGTAGAGTTGGAGCAGGAGATTTGGAGGTTTGTTAGGGTCCCCTGAAAGGTGTTCAATTCCATCATTTGTTTGCCTAGACCTTTGGGATTTTGTCAAGTTTTGTTGAGAAAACCTAGTTTGGAGGGCTAGTAGCCTTACTAGTCAAGGTATAGGTTGAAGAGTTTTGGGAAGTTGGAGATCAAACCAACTGCATAGAAAGTGTTTGTTGATCTGTCTTAAGGTGTTGGAGAAGCCTTAGGGGTTGGACAATAGTCTGGACATCAAATCCTTCATATGCCTTGTATGTGCCTTTGGTTGGTTGGTTGGTTGAAGGCTAGTCAAAGTGGGTGAGTGGGCAAAGGACAATAGAGTAAACCTTTGTGTGTTGCTTCCCTTGTGCCACTCTGCATCAGGTGGTATCAGAGCCATCAAAGAGATGGGAGATAGAGAAGAAGAGGAGGAAATTCCTTCAAAGGTGACAAATGCCGAATTGGCAAAGATAGTGAGAGAGCAAGCAGCCAAGAACAAAAGGATGGAGGCTGAGATGGAAAAGTTGAAGAAAGACAAAGACAAGAAGAAGAAGTTAGAAGTCATCTTAGATTCAGATGAAGAGGATCAAGATGAGGAAGAAGAAGTGCCTATGGAAGAGCCACAAGGAGGCATGTCAGAGAGACAATTCCTAGATGCACTTGGAAAGTTGAGTAGGAAGGACACTAAGGCAGACTTACCTATGTTTCCTGGTAAGATGAATCCAGAGGAGTGCCTTGATTAGATTGAGGCAATGGAGAACTATTTTGAATGTGAAGAAGTAACAGAAAATCAGAAAGTGAAGATTGCCAAATCAAGAATGAAAGGGCCAGCCTTGAGTTGGTAGAATTTTATTCAAAATGAGAGGATAGAAGATGATAGGAATCCTATCTCTACATGGAGGAAGATGGTACTTGAAATCAAGAAGCAATTTGTCCCTGAGGATTATGAGGTCAACTTGAACAAGAAGTTGCACAACTTGAGACAAAAGGACATGGACATAAGCACTTACACAGAGGAGTTTCACAAGATGACATTGAAAGCCAAGATGCCTGAGAATGAAAAACAGAAGCTTGGAAGGTATCTTAATGGCCTCAAGTTCTCCATTCAAGATGAATTAACTCTCTTTAACCCGGAGACAGTCCATAAGTGTTTTCAAATGGCATTGAGAATTGAGGATAAACAAAGAAGAAAAGGTGATTCATACAGCAGCAACAGAGGCAGAGGAAATCAGAATTTTAGGGGCAGGGGCAGATTTCAAAACAGAGATAATTTCTCTAGATTCCAAGGTGGCGGATCACAAGAAGGTAGCCAAGGGTAGGCTGATAAAAACAGTGCTGATAAGGGTCAGTTTAGGGGCAGAGGTAATGGCAGAGGAAGAAGTGGGGGCAGAGGTCCCAATGTGTTTACTGGAAGGTGTTTCTCTTGCAATCAGATTAGACATCAGTCCTTTAGGTGCCCGGAGAAGATGGGAAACACTGCTGCAAATCAGAAAGAAAGAAGAGTACAACTCCTTCAAGAAGAGGACTGTCAAAGCACCACAAGTTACCAAACAGCCTCATCCAAGTCTGCAGCACCTGAGAGTGGAGAATGCATCATGTTTAATAGATCCCTCATCATGCCAGCCACCAAGGAGCAGCCCCAAAGAAACAACTTGTTCAGAACCACTTGCAAGGTGAAAGGAAAAGTTTGCAAGGTAATAGTAGATTCAGGTTCTTCTAAAAATTTGGCTTCTAATGAAATGGTGACTAAGTTAGGATTGGAAAGAATGCCTCATCCTAACCCCTATAGAGTCTTTTGGCTAACCAAGGAACAACAAATTGTGGTGAAAGAGCAATGTTGGGTTGAATTCAAGATAGGTGAATATCATGATAAGGTTCTTTGTGAGATAGTGGATATGGATGCATGCCACCTTCTTCTTGGAAGGCCTTGGCAACATGACACAAGTGCCCAACATGATGGTAAGAACAATGTGATTCATTTGTCCAAGAATGGTGAAAAGTTTACAATGACTCCTTTGATTGATGATTGCAAAGAGAAAGTCATTTCTAGTTCAGTTATGTTGGTAGGTGAAAAAGAGTTTTTGGCTAACCTCAAGGAAGAGAAAGTGCCATGTTTTGCAGTAGTCATCAAGCCCAAGGATGTGAATCCCAAGAAGGTCAAAGTGCAGCACCCTCTTAGAAGGATTGGACCAAAGGAAGTGGAAGAACTATTGGAGAAGTTTCAGGATGTGATAGCCGATGAAGGCAAGGATGCCCTTCCACCAAAGAGGGAGATTAGTCATTGCATTGATCTCATCCCTGGATCCACCCTACCAAACCAAGCAGCCTACAAGTTGACTCCAGAGCAAAATGTTGAAGTGCCAAGACAAATCCAAGACTTATTGGATAGAGGACTTATCAGGAGGAGTATTAGTCCATGTGCAGTACCTGCAGTGCTTGCACCTAAGAAGGAAGGAACATGGAGACTATGCACTGATTCCAGGGCCATCAACAAGATAACTATCAGGTATAGATTTCCAATGCCTAGAATAGAAGATTTAATGGATTGCTTGGGTAGGGCTAAGTATTTTACCAAGATAGATCTAAAAAGTGGTTATCACCAAATCAGAATAAGGGAGGGGGATGAGTGGAAAACCGCCTTCAAAACCAATGAAGGACTATTTAAATGGGTTGTCATGCCTTTTGGCTTGTCAAATGCACCAAGCACCTTCATGAGATTGATGAATGAAGTGCTAAAACCTTTCCTTAATAAGTTTATTGTTGTATATTTGGATGATATACTGATTTTTAGTGACAGCAAGGAAGACCACATAAGGCATATCCATCAAGTGCTCAGGAGGCTTCAAGAGGAGAAGTTGAGAATCAATCTTGACAAATGTGTCTTCCTACAAGAAGAGTTGATATTTTTGGGGTTTGTCATCTCCAAGGGCAGCCCAAAAATGGATCCAAGTAAGGTTGCAGCCATTCTTAATTGGCCAACACCTACAACAGCCTCGGAGGTAAGGAGTTTCCATGGTTTATGCAGCTTTTATAGAAAGTTCATTAGAGGGTTTAGTGGCATTTTTGCTCCACTTGTTGACACCATAAAAGGGGGCAAGAAATGTGTGTTTTTATGGACAAATGAGGCCAACCAAGCCTTTGAACTGTTAAAGAAAAAAATATCAGAAAAACCGGTCCTTGTTCTTCCTGATTTTGACAAGGTCTTTGTGGTAGAATGTGATGCAAGTAAGAGGGCTATTGGGGGAGTCCTAAGTCAAGATGGGAGGCCTATAGAATTCTTTAGTGAGAAGTTAAATGAGGCAAAACAAAACTACTCCACCTATGATCTAGAGTTATATGCCATGGTTCAGTCATTGAGGAAATGGAGACACTACTTATTGCCAAAGGAATTTATAGTTTTTACTGACAACCATGCATTAAGCTTCTTGAACAGGCAGCAAAAGTTGAATCACAGACATGTCAAGTGGATGGAGTACATCCAACCATACACCTTCTCCATAAAACACAAGAAAGGAGTGGCCAATAAGGTAGTTGATGCCTTAAGTAGGAGAAATCTTGTTGTGCAAACTATTCAGTTGGAAAGTATAGGTATTCATGCCATTAAAGATCAGTATACAGCAGATGAAGACTTCAAAGAGCCATACCTATCTTGCAAGGCCATGACAGGAAGGTATAATACTGATTTTTCTGATTTTTTGTTGCAAGATGGATATCTTTTCAAGGGTAGCATGTTGTGTATCCCAAGAGGATCTGTTAGAGAGAATATAATCAGGGAAAAGCAT
The DNA here is from genome assembly GCA_027924645.1 of Cunninghamia lanceolata. Classification (NCBI taxonomy): domain Eukaryota; kingdom Viridiplantae; phylum Streptophyta; class Pinopsida; order Cupressales; family Cupressaceae; genus Cunninghamia; species Cunninghamia lanceolata. Next base: position 27,510,469 of record BSBN01000809.1, on the reverse strand, counting down.
TGTGGCAACATGTCAGGTCACTTTGGTATTGATAAGACCCTAGAATTGGTTAGGAGGTACTATTTTTGGCCAAAATTGCCAACCGATGTAAGGAAGTTTATTGAAACTTGTCAAATTTGCCAAAGAGCAAAGGGGCATATATCAAATGCAGGTTTATACACTCCTCTACCTATTCCTTCAAAGCCTTGGGATTCCATAAGTATGGACTTTGTACTTGGTTTGCCTAGAACAAAGAATGGACACGACAGCATTTTTGTGGTTGTAGATAGGTTCTCAAAAATGGCTCACTTCATCCCATGTAGAACCACACATGATGCCTCACACATAGTAGGTCTTTTCTTCAAGGAAATAGTCAGGTTACATGGTTTACCTTTGTCCATAATCTCAGACAGAGACCCCAAGTTCATTGGACACTTCTAGAGGACACTGTGGAAGAGACTAGGTACAAATTTGTCCTTATCATCTGCCTATCACCCTCAGTCTGATGGAAAAATAGAGGTGATTAATAGGTCACTTGGTGACCTCCTAAGATGCCTAACAAAGGAGCAGGGTGCTAGTTGGGATTCAATTTTGGCTCAGGTAGAGTTCTCATACAATGACACTGTCAATAGAAGCACCGGCCTGTCTCCTTTCCAAATTGTTTATGGCACTCACCCAAGGGGTATTTTGGAACTAAGAGAGGTTAAAGAACTAGAAAATAGCAGTGCCTTGGCTGAAGACTTTGTTCAAGTCATGAAAGATGTCCATGAACAAGTACAACAGAAATTGCTGTCCACTTCTAAGAAATATAAACAATTTGCTGACAGAAAAAGAAGGGATTTGCAGTTCAAGGAAGGTGATTTAGTAATGGTTCATCTGAAGAAGGAGAGGCTCCCGGTAGGTACACACACTAAGCTACTCATGAAGAAGATTGGGCCTTGTGAAGTGCTCAAGAAATGTGGAGAAAATGCCTACAAAATCAGACTTCTGGATGGCATTGCTTTGTCTCCAATTTTTAATGTTTCAGACCTTTATCCCTATAAAGGATCTAATCCTCAGTCTATTGTTGAAGAAGAGCAAACTGATCACACACTCCAGGAACTCATTCCTTCATCTCCAAATCAGATTGAGTGCATTTTGGACAAGAGGATTGCAAAACAAACTAGAAGGCACACCTATCATGACTATTTGGTGAAGTGGCTAAACAAACCTCAGGAGGATGCCACTTGGACGAGCAGGGCAGACATTGAGAAGGCAGGTTTCACATTTGATAGCATTCCAACTCAAGAGACTTGAGTTCTGGTTGACAGTGGGTGTATGGTGTAGGGCACCTAGGAGCAGTCTGACACCTCAAGCATTTTTTATGCATTTTGATAAGCTATGTTTTGTTTTGATTGTATGTGTGGTAATAAGGCTTTAGCCATGTTTGTATGGTCCCTTTTGTGTGGTCAAGATGATTGAAGTGACCCTATAAACCTCAATCATGCTTAGTCCACTTGGATCCTTGTTGTGCCAATTAGGCCTAGAAGGTCTAAGGATTGGTTTTCGAGTTTTTTTTGGTTGTTTTAATGTTTTAGTATGTTGGAAGGAGTTTGTTGATCATTTGGACTCCATTGGATGAGCCAAACAAATCAACCTCCTTGTGTTAATGCAAAACACCATAGTTGTCAAAGGTGTTATGTGTTGGGTCGGTTCAAAAACCACTTTGGGCAGTTAAATACTGTTGTAGAAGTTGGAAACCAACTTGGATGGGTTAATATGGTGGATATCTGACTCCAGTACGGGGGAGGAAGTTTTTGTACGGAATTTTGAGCACTTGCTTTGTAACCTAGCCTAAATTGATCAACTAGGCCTAGAGACCTAGTAGGCGTTCTAGATTGCTGGAGTAGAGTTGGAGCAGGAGATTTGGAGGTTTGTTAGGGTCCCCTGAAAGGTGTTCAATTCCATCATTTGTTTGCCTAGACCTTTGGGATTTTGTCAATTTTTGTTGAGAAAACCTAGTTTGGAGGGCTAGTAGCCTTACTAGTCAAGGTATAGGTTGAAGAGTTTTGGGAAGTTGGATATCAAACCAACTGCATAGAAAGTGTTTGTTGATCTGTCTTAAGGTGTTGGAGAAGCCTTAGGGGTTGGACAATAGTCTGGACATCAAATCCTTCATATGCCTTGTATGTGCCTTTGGTTGGTTGGTTGGTTGAAGGCTAGTCAAAGTGGGTGAGTGGGCAAAGGACAATAGAGTAAACCTTTGTGTGTTGCTTCCCTTGTGCCACTCTGCATCAAAGATGGTAGTCAGATACAAATGAATAGTTATCATGAAAGGACAACATAAGCCATATCAAGGAAATAAAAATAAAATTTCTTAGGGAGCTCACAATAAGTGCTAGGAATAGTCATCAAGAGGACAATAGTGAATAACAAGAGCAGTCATAAATAGCCATAATGACTATAATAGAAGTGCAATAAAATCATCATAATCACAAGAGACACAGTCTTCTTCAAACTTGTGAAAGAGCTACAATGGAACATAAGTAATAGCTATTGAGAAGGAATAGTCATATATAGTGATTGTCACCAGTCCAAAAGGAAAATAGCCTCAAACACTGTCACAAGAGTAATGAGAAGGCAATCAAGGAAAATGTCATGAAAAGAATAGTTCAAAAGGCTCCAAGGTGTATCATGCCAGGCATTAAACATGAGGATCAATACTGATAGAAGAAAACAAAGGCTAATATAGAGGAACAGTTAGCTATGGAGAAAGAATAGTCAAGAGGACAATATAACATTCAAGTAAAAATGAACAAGTCAAAAATAAATAGACATCACAAAGCTAAGGACTGAAGGGTTTAACATTCAAAGATAGAAGAGGCAGGGGTTGGAAATGAATAGAGCATCATACAAAAGGTATTGAGCAGTCACTAGGTACAGTGCCAAAAGGACACTCATAAACCAAAATCCCAAAGGCAATCTTGTGATGCCAAAGAGTAAGATCAATGAATAGATTAAAAGGAGCAGCAATGTAATGTCAAGGTACAGTCCATAGTCATGAAGAGATAGTTTAGAGATGGGAAGACATAGTCCAATGAGTAGACAATGCACTATTCAAATAGAGGATTAAACTACAAATGCATAAAAGTAGATGCACAACCATACACCCAATACTCAGCATAGCCATGATCTTCTCAAACAAAGGAGCCACATCCAGTAAAGACTGTGATAAAGTAGTGAGCAGGAGGTCTATGTGGTGTAAAATCCTCAAGTTTATTTCTAAAATATGAGTTATGTAGAACACTGTTATCCTTCAGAACAGATATAAATCTCAAAAAGCCATCTAAAGTTCAATGACAATCAATATATGGAGTGGTAAATAATCATCAAAGGGACAAGAAGTGATTCAGAAGTTGAAAATCCATGAAGAAAGAATAGTGAAATGATGCTTGTAAGCTTTACCCGCTCCTTTCATTTTGTCTTGCATTTAGCATAGAGCAGTCAGCATATCAAACAATCAACAAATGTTATATGACTACCAAAGAGGAAGGTTAGACATTCCCTTATGACTATTATAGCCTAGAATAGCAGCCAGAGTCACCAGCTAATAAAACATCTGAGAAAATAAAGACAGAGCAAAGACAGTCACGAGAAAGTTTGAATCTCAACATGACATGTTAGAGGACAAAGGAAGCAGTCTAAATGAAGTGTCATAAAAAAGAATCATAGAATGACTGTGATATAATAATAGTTACCTCATCAAGGATGTGGAAGGATGTGAAGGGTATTGTTTCATTTATGCTTTGAGTTTTATCTCAGATACTATTACATGATAATCATATGGAGTGTATATCTTATAACATCAATTTTTGTGCCCAATGAAGATCATTGTTTCCCAAGGTATAGTCATTAAGTATGAATGAAGCAGTTTTCTTAAGACTATATCAACCTAAAGACCTCAAGTAAGTGAGAAGTGTCATAACAGTCTCCATCAAGACAAAACAAATACAGTCATTTTGGATAGTCTATTGATTGTCCTAGTAGAGTAGAAGTAGTTCCTTATGAAGACGACCATCCAAAAGACAACAGCAATTGTTGTAGTCATAATAAACAGGAGCATATGAAGTAAAGAGCAGTAAGGTAGTAATATGTGTTAGGAAAAAGATGCTTTCAACAGTCTCAATGAGACTATACAATGAAAAATGAAGGTGAAGAAAAAGAGAACTCTACATTTGTACCAGCTGAGAGTACCAAAAGTAGAGAAAAACCACAAATTTTCCTCATAGTATAAGCAAACCCTAACAAGGGTTATCAAATAAGTTTTCCTTTCCACTATTTTTCTCATCATAAGAGAAAAACTTCAAAAGGGTAAAAAGAATATTTTATTTTTCATCAAAGATAAAGTAGTTTCTTCTGCTTTGTTTTCTTAAAAAAGATTTCATAGTCTTCTTCAAGAAAAACAACCAAGAAACAGTGAGTAGTGTTCTACAATTTTCTAAGCACTGAAGCTCACAAAGGTCACAATGAAATACTCAGCCATTACAGAACCTATTTTTACATAAGGGTACAAGCAAACACTCATAGTCCTTTTAATAGATAAAAAGAAGAAATAATATGCCATTACCATGAGTTGGAGATGAAACCCGATAGGGTTTTGTATGAGGAAAAATAAATGAACTTCACAATGTTGTTCACATTCAAACCCCAGTAGGAAGGGTGCAGAAATAAGTTAAACTTTCCCCATGTTTATGCATAGGAAAAGAGTTGTAACAACATCACAAAGAAGAGAAAAAGCCATGTAGTAGCCTGTCAAAGCTTTTGAAGCCCTATATAAATGCTCCAAATGATAGGGATAGTCATAGAGGCCTGAGGTATATCAACAGTGTTCATACATGAGAAAACAACATCATAATGAGATAATAGGAAACCCTTGAAATGGCCAACACAGTATTAATGATACAGAAGGGAGAGATAACAGTATCATGTCACGAGAAGTTATTGAGAGTATGAGAGAGTGGAACATTCATGCAAGCTTTTCTAACAAGTTATAAGAAATAGTCATAACAATGCTAGACATCCCTACATCTCCAAGAAGTTTCTTCACAACCTCATAGATAATTAACAATCTTTCAAAAGACTCAAAGCTTTCACAATGTGAAGAATGCAAATATATAGTGTTCCACAAGAAGAAAATAGAGACCTTAGAAGTTTCTTCACAGCAAGAGCTGATAAAACAAAAAAGAGCAGACTTTATACTATTTTCTCAAAAGAGTAATGAAGGAAAAGTAGCACTTACCAGTTGCAGGGAGACTGTTATACAGATAGGACCCAGGAACTATTCAAACTCTCATGGCGGTACTCTCTGGCAAGGAACTAAACAAAAAGTGATCAAATGAAAGACTTTTAGGCTTCGATCAAGTTTTGTTTCTTGTGCCCTAGCTCGAGTGGCCTCTTGAAGTCTTTTTGACTTTGTTTTAAGAAAAAACATTTGAAAACAATACCTAGTCCATGGTCAAACATTTGTTAAGTGTTAAATGACTTATGTTTCACATGAAGAACCCATGAGGAATATTGAGTCATAAGGTGATTATGGGCATTTTCCCCTTTTTGAAGATTGTTTAAACCTTAGACCTCAAGGAAATATGATTAAGGTTAGAGATAAGAGTGATATGATAGCCTTTGAGTGTTTGTTGCTTTAACTTAGTTTTTTCCATCATGGAACAAGTTTGAGATTATTTCACAAGTTGTTGCTTTAACTTAGTTTTTTCCATCATGGAACAAGTTTGAGATTATTTCACAAGTCGAAGATAGGGATGGCATGTTTGACCTTTGTGAGCTTTTATAAGGGATTATGTATTAAATAATGTAATCATGACATCTTTTACCCCTCTTTGCATGGTCTAGGACATTTACAAATGTAATTTAGCACCTATTAAGGTAATAATCATTAATTACCTTGATTCTTGTTATATAAACCTAAGTCACTTATAGTTTATGATAATACTTATAAAGGTAATTAATAAATCATATTACCTTTAATATTTGTTAACCTAGACTTAATTATTGCCCTCCTACCATGCAAAGAGACTGAAAGAGAGAGGTGGAGTTGAACTGAGGTTGGAAACTCATGTAGGAGGTTACTTAACTTCTATTCTTGACTTTGAGTCAAACTGGGCTAATTTTGGAGGTTAGTTTTGTGAAATACCTTGAGAGGAGGAGTTCTAAACTTAAATAGCTCAATTTGGAGCAGTTGTGGGCCCTTTTATTTAGGCATTTTCCTCTTGCTCGCCCAACAACTGGGAGTTGACTTTTCCATCCTACTCATGCATCACTTGGAGTGCAGTTTGACTAGAGTTGATCTTGACTTTGCTTTTGGAGACAGATTTTTGTATTACAGGGGAAAATACTTATGCTTTTTTTTCTCAATTCTTGCTTTTTCTCTTGCCTTTGCACATTGCAGAGACATATTCAGTATTGTAACTTAGCATATTTTATAGGTTTTATACATCAGTTTACTTTTCAGTATTTTGCATAGCTATTGCAGAGTTTTCTGTATATTTTCCAATAAAATTAGTTGTTCTTCTTCTTGGATTTAGGTCTTTTGTTATCTTGTGAATGATTTGATAAGGATTTACTATGTTTTAAATGAAAACCTTTAACTTTTCTATCTCATTCTTTCAATGCAAGTACACAAAGTACAAATTTTACCACAGGTTATGGATTGTGCAAGTGATTTCATGCCTTTCTATGAAATATTTATGTGATAATATTGTTCAGTTTGAGTTGTAAGAACAGATGTAAATTGAGAAATGGTTGTGAATCAAATTGCAAGTTAGGATATAATCATTGGTGCATCACCCATTTAGATCAATTTCAGTCTATTTAATCATCCTTCTATCTCTTTTCCACAAAGTATATCAAATCTAAGGGGCATTTAAACAGAGCCGGCTCTTCTGGAGGTTCATTCTCATCATAGACAACCATAGTCTAAGTCTGATCTAATGTTTCATGAGATTGTTGAGCTTAGTGCTTGATAGTGTGCAATCCTTCATGACAACAGTTTTTGGCATGCTCGGTGGAACAAATCAAACTATTACAGTCCACAAGTTTTCATCCATTGTTGATATTTGGTGTGTATATCAGCAGTATCATCCTTTGGAGACAATATCCCACACATCTGGTGACTCTAAAAGTTCAAATCTACTAATTTCAGTAGTCTAGAAGCATAAAGATTATCAAGGATCAGGATTTAGGTGATATTCATGGTTCTTTCCTTCATGGAATCCTCCAATCACCTGGTGACTCTATTGGTATGTGTATAACTTTTTGAGTCAAGCATGCTTTTCCTTGTTTCAAAAAGAGATTTTCTTGAAATCCTAGCTCATTTCCATTTTATAACATGACAAACTATCAAAGAAAGTATGTTCCTATCCCTTCATTTTGCCAAAATGTAGTTTTAGAGCCTTCTCAATACCCATATCAAACTGAAAACGCTACTAGTTTCATCCCAAACAACCATGTAATAGCAGGATATTAGCATGTTCAACATGCTTACCTCCCACCCACCCCTGCTAAGCCTTCTTGGAAGCCTAACCATGCCTATAATCAGCCCCAAGAAGGCTATTTTTATCCTCACAAGCCTTTTTACACCCATGCCCAACCTTATGGAACTGATCTTACTTTAAACTAGCCCTCTAATTTACCCAGTCAACCTCAAAGTGCAGACAATGTTGATACTAACTTGGGTACCATCAAGAGCATACTGCTAGATTTTCAAAGGTGGATATCAAAAATTGGAAGACAACAAGAGTATAATATGCAGCATGAGCAAGAGTCTTATGAAGCCTACCTCTATTAGCAAGAGGTGGAGGAACAAAGAGTATGAAGAGGAATGTTTTTCTAAATAGGTGGCAACTAAGGAAGAGTAAATTAGACAATTACTTATCCATGCACAAAGGCTAGAAGCCCAATCAGGTTATTGTATTCCTAGATTCATACAACCCCTCTTATAGCCATGGATCAGCCCTTAAAAGAGGAGGTTTTAGGGTCCAAAATCCCAAGTTTCAATCAGGGAAAGCTTTCTGAATCAGCAAGTAAGATTCCAAGTTTCATAGGTTCTAATTTTGTTTAAAAACATGTTTGCATTCAAAACCAGTTCATTAGTCCTCAGTATCAATCATCTCAAAAGCTCGAACCAAGTCATCAAAGTTTTGAACAACCATGATAGCCTTCTTGGGCTAAGTATCTTGGTTATAAAATGCCAAACCTTGTTAAAGCCACTCCATGCATACCAATCCAAGATCAGAAAGAGGAAAAGGTTGTAGAATCCAAGACAATCAAAATTCCAAGTTTTAGGAGTGCTCCTTCAATCTAGAAATCCATAATGCCTCATAATGAGCTTACTAATGAGCATATTTATCCTACTTCATTAGCTGAAGGTTTTTGTAGTCCTTTTTATGCCACCAAATTAGAAAAATCAGACATGGAGCAAGAGGCTACTATTGTTTGTACTATGTTCTTAGCTAAATATGAGCATAATGCATGTGTAGAGGATGATGGTTCATGCTTGACATTGAATCCTTAACATTTTGATTCATTTGATAGTTTTTCTAATTCTTTTCATGAGATGAATAAAAGCAAAATGCAAAGGCTACAGGGTCAGAATCTTCAGTTGCAAAGACAACTTGTACAAGATTCATTGGAAAAGGAAGAATCAAATAAAATAGAAGAATTAGTGTTTTTGTTTGACCAACTACCTGATTTTGTTGAGAAAGATGAAGCAAACATGCTCATACCAACGTCAACAGCAAGTTTGGGACAGCAAGAGGATGTAAATAATTTCAACAGGGTGTGACCTGCCAAGAGAAAAATGAGGTTAGTCTTGTTTTGGAGGATGGAGAGATTGATATACATGAAGACATTTGGAATTTGGAGCTTGAATTAGTTGTTCCAAAAAAACCTTCAAAGAGATGATAGCTTTGATGAGTTATTGGCTTCCATAATGAAGGAAGATGATCCATTGACCATGGATGAGGAATTGACATGGCAAGTTATTATGCAAGGTGAAAGTAATGATATTATTTCTAATCATTTGAATTGTCTTCTCACTTGTCCAAAATTAGCCATGAAATAGAAAAACCATGAACAAAAGGAGGAAAGGTTTGAAGAATGAAGCCATGACAACATTATATTAGCCTTCTTGGGTTCGTTGAAGGAAGAATAGGAAGACCATGAAGTTCCAAATCAGCTGCTTGTCCCACAAGAACAACAGTTCAACCCAAATCTTTCAAGGGGATGTCCTATCAGGCATCTAACTAGGATGGAAGCTAGCAATGCATCACAGGTCATTTTTACACCCAAGCATGAGGATTCTATTGAAAGGAGGCATATCCAACTGTCATATCTACTTTAGAATAGCAACATGAATGGTCAACATAAGTGGATAAGTGGATTTGTTTTCTCTATTCAAGAGGCTTCGCAACAACTAGTTGGACATTTGTCATTTTTCACCTCTTCTTGGCTACTCAGAAGCATGTAAAATACTACAAGTTCCAAAGAACAGGTAGCTATTGCATGGAATTGGTTAATGGCTTTGTTTAGCAACATGTTTCATTTGTTAGTTGTAGGTAGATAGGTTCAGATTAGTTTTTGTTTTCCAAGAAGTGTTGCTAGACAGTTGGTTGGCCCTATTTAGAGCCAACCTTGTTTTGTTTCCAGTTTGTTTTGCTCCTGTTCATTTTCTAGCAGCTGAATTTCAAGAATTTTTCTAAGTTGTAAAGGCCAAGGAAAGACTCTATTGCCCAATGGATATACTAGGCAACTGGTCAGGAGAGTTTTAGCAGGCAAAACTAGCATAGAGGTCGCCAAAAATGTTACCCAATTATGCTTTTCAACCCAATCAGGTCAGGCTATAACAACATTTATTTTTGCTACTTTGAAGAAGCAGATAGGTTCAAGGGGAAAGGAGAAGAAGGTTGAATATTTTTAGTCAGCCCTAGAAGGCCTGCTGTCTTGGTGGAGGGCCATTCTAGTGATTACCATTACCAAAATCATGTAGTATCTCAGTAAGAGCTTCTACATGAGCCAGATAAGATGGGAAGGACACTCCAACAAAGCAAGAGATATCCTAGGACTGGCAGGAGAAAGTAAGTGTTACAGATTGTGTTGCAGTTTATTGTCATTGATCATTCATTACAACTAATACATTATCAAATGATAAAAAGGTACACAAATTTTGCTAAGTCTATTCATGAGTATTAACATCAGTATCATGCAATTATTTTTACTTTAACTTTATGCAATTGATTCACAAACAAGAAGCAACATAATAAAGCATTGCATAAAATAGTTGTTCATAATCATAAGGAGAAAGTTTTGATATGCTCCCACACAAGCCGTGGGAATGACTATACAAGATGCAATGAAAGAGAACAAGTACATCTGAAGCAAAACAGTAAACATATAGGAAGGAGAAAGGATTTGTTATTGCTTGAATGACCAACCCCCACAGTTGGCAGCATCATCTTCTGATTCGTCATCAATATCTCCAAGAAGACCTGCAAAAGAGACAAAGAAGGAATGTTAGAGCTCAGGATTCATTTTCACTCCTATATGAAAGAGTATCACAATGTACATGCTACTTCTCATTAAGCATCTGATCAGAAGATAAAAGAGATAAACAGCTCCAAAATGTAGTTATACAAGCACTAAAAGGAAATGGAAGAGTAGATCAGATCACCATCAAAGGAAAGGCTCATAGCCTCATTCATTTTCTTAACTTGTTTGCTAACTATGCAAGTACATGAAGATATCTCATCAAGGACATGAACTGAAGAAGTCTTAATAGTACATAGAGGAATGAAGACCAAGGTATATCAAACATGAGGAAGCAGTCCAGGACAATCTTAAACAATTTCATGAAGATGGCAGTTAGATACAAATGAATAGTTATCATGAAAGGACAACATAAGCCATATCAAGGAAACAATGACCATTCAAAAGACAATTGCTCATGGATCTCACAATAAGTGCTAGGAATAGTCATGAGGAGGCTAATAGTAAATAACAAGAGCTGTCATAAACAATCACAATGATTGTAATAGAAGTGTAATAAAATCATCATAATCACAAGAGACACAGTCCTCTTCAAACCCATGAGAGAGCCACAATGGAGCATAAGACATAGCTATTGAGAAGGAACAATCATATATAGTGACTATCACCAATCCAAAAGGAAAACAACCTCAAACACTATCATAAGCATCATGAGAAGTCAGTCAAAGAAAATATCATGAAAAGAATAGTTCAAACTAGGCACTAAACATGAGGATCAATACAGATAGAAGAAGACAAAGGTTGATACAAAGGAACAATTAGCTATGAAGGAAGAATAGTCAAGAGGACAATATAACATTCAAGTAAAATTGAACAAGTCAGCAATAAAGAGTCATCACAAAGCTAAAGATTAAAGGGTCTAGCATGCAAAGATAGAAGAGACAGGGGTTGGAAATGAATAGAGAATCATTCAAAAGGCAATGAGAAGTCACTAGGTACAGTGCCAAAAGGACAGTCATACACTAAAAACCCATAGGGAGTCTTGTGATGCCAAAGAGTAAGATCAATAAATAGACTAAAAGGAGTAGCAATGTAATGTCTGTTGGCAAGAGACACCACTAGGCATGATAAATGTTGTCATTGATGGCAACCAAGTCTCTCTACACATCCACATTACATAATTTGTCCAGACCGGAAATCAGATTGAAGATCTGTCTAAGTCTGGGAAGTCAAGAACAAAGTGTGTGATAGGGTCCGATATCTTGGTTTGGATCTCCTACGGACTAGATCAAAGTTTGCTGCGGATCTGAGGGAGTCATAAGCATTGTTAGGAAAATCTAAATCTAGAATTTTGGCCTCTGGTGATGGAAGAGTCAATAGTTATTAGCATCTGATTATCAAGCTAACAGTTTGACACAATAGATAGAAAAAGAAGAGTTCGACATTGTAATTGATCTTGGTTCTAGATGTATGGAAGTTGTTGGTTGGACAAGTTATGTTGATCAGTGATAGTAGCTAACCTAACTAATGATTTGTGAGTGTAATTTTTGGTCCGCATCTCAAGTTATGCATGGATCTAGCTGACAGAGCAGAGTATTCAATAAAGTTCCAAGTGTTCTTGAAGCCGACTAAAAATTAATTAAAGATTAGGATGCAGATATATATATCCGATGGATTTGGATGATTTTGGTGTGTATGTGTGTTGCAAATATGAAGTAAAGGCAAAAAGAGTAGAGATCTAAGATTTAGATGAAGGTAGAGTAGTAAATAGGGTAAAGTGAAGATGAAATGTGTAAGATCAGTGTTTTGTGCTTAACTGGAACTGAATTCATGCATTAGTAGTTGCTTCTCATCAGTTCAATATCTCTATTATTCTCTTGTAATCCTTTGTAGGCAGTGAACCTCTATTTTAGCAGTGAGCTCTGGGCAGTGAGCCCGAATGCATGTGCATTCTCATTTGTAAAAATACTTTTAACAGGGTATTAATTTTTGTGGGTTAACCCCCACCATGGTTGTTCCCTTAACTAGGTTTCCACGCTAAAAATCTTGATGTCAAGTGTGTTATTTATGCTTCTACTCATGTGTTATTGATTTATGCTTTAATGTTTATTTGATTGTAAGTTGTAAAAGAAGATTAAAGGTAGAAAAGTTTAAATTGTGTGACAACTGATTCACCCCCCCTCTCAGGTGTTTGGACTAATTCTGACAATTGATATTAGAGGAAGGTTCCTTTGAGAATCCTAACAGCTTAAGGAAAGATCTTGGAAGGAGTTTCAATTGGTTCACTCAAAGATCAACTTCATTTAGCCCTAGAAGATCTTGTTCAGTCTAAAGCAGAAATGAGTAATCTAAGAGGTGAACTTAAAGATGTTGATGATACAATTGAAATGTTAAAAGACAAATTAAAAAATCCATGGAAAGGAAAAAGGAGCTACTTCTATAGTTATCCAGTTTAACTAAAGAAAATGGCATGAATGACGCTTTGGAAGAAAAGACAAGGGAATGTGAGAATCTGTCAAAAGAAGTTGTTGTTCTGAAAATTGAGATGGAATCTAGGACAATGAGGCTAATCAAATAAATTGAGCAAAGGAAGAAGACTGAAGAAGACTTGAATCATACTCTAAAATAAAGAACTGATGAATGTTATAGATTAGATAGTATAGCTGGCCATCTAAAGTCTGATCTACAAGAAAGCAAAGACAATGAAAGGGATCTTGAAAGACAAATTGTCATTCTTAGACATGACCTAGATGTTGCAAATGAATATAAGGAGAAGTTCAAGATAAGTTCAGCTAAAGTTGAAGCAATACTTGAGGGTCAGAAAAAGGTTGATGACAAGCATGGTCTTGGATATGAGAAAGGGGAAAACTCTGGATCTGGACAAAGAAACTCTCAACCAAGGAATGAGAGAAACAAGCCTAGAAGACCTCTGGTAAGATAGCCTAATGCTCAAAGATATCCATCACTTAATGGAAACTATTTCAATTGCAATAAATTTGGTCATAGAGCTACTCATTGCAGAAGCAGAGTAAATCAAAATGGTCCATCCTTCTCTGGTCAATGCTTCAAGTGTAAGAGGTATGGTCATAGATCAAATAAATGTAGAAGTATGATAATGAATAATGCTAACAATAGAGGAATTAGCAATTCTTTCAATGGTTACTATTTTTCTTGCAATGGGTTTGGACACATGGCTAATTAGTGGAGATCAACAAGAAATCAAGTTCATAAGAAAGGAAATGTTGTGTGCTTTAATTGCAATAAATTTGGTCATATTGCAAGATTCTATAGAAGTAGGATTAATGAAAGAAGAGGTCTGATAAACAAAAAATTGGATGAGCAGAGACAAGACAAAGGCAAAAGAAAAATTGATGAAAATGAGATCCAGAATGAAATGAGTGAGACAGGGGTTAAGAAAACAATTATGAGCCATAGTAATGAGTCCGCACCAGAATCCGGTGCTGATAATTCCTCTAGAAATTGAATTAGGAGCATTGGCTCAGGGGGAGCTACATTAAAAATCAAATCCCCCGGCCAATAAGTGGGTGCCTGAATCTAGCACAGTGAGAAAAGAGATCTTGGACTATTTTAGATCATTTGTAAGGATTTTTGGAAGAGAAAAGGTAGATATGGCAAATTACGGAGTAATCCATGAGAAACTATTCAACAAATAGAGTAACCAGATGTATTAGGGTAGAGCATTTATTACAAAGACAAATTAGGCATTGTGGAGCATAAAAAGATCATTCATTCCTCATTTAGATCACTTTGCATTAGAAGAAAGCAAGAAGAGAAGGAGTAAATGAGCTCAGAGCTAAGAATTATCAAGAATTGAAGTGCAAAGAGGATCTCCAAGCAAAAACCTAATCTATGGAACAAGGTACTTTTGTTTTCTGCAAAACCTCTTGAATTCTCAATCTCTGCAAATGGCTACACCCTTAGTTGTTGATGTCACTGAAAGGCCCCATCCTAAATTTAAGAAGCATCATTACAAATCTGTTGAAGTTGAGCCGCTAGGTGCTTTTTTGGGTGTTCCATATGGGGTTTTACATGTTGAAGACATTAGGGCATACATTCATTGCAATATAGAAGAATTTGTGACTATGAAACTGCTAGAATTATTTAAGAGCCATCTAAAGGATGACAATTACCAACTGAAACCTAAATTTAAAGCCCTAGAAAGCAAACATTTTCTACAAATTATTGAATTTCTATCATTTGATGAGAGTGAATGGGTTCGTTATTTGTTGAGCTGAATGCACGATGAATTTATATGGCTGTTGAAACCATTTAAGATCACCAAAGATGTTATCAGAATTCTGACTAGATTAAACTCAACCGGTGGACTACCCATGTTAAAATCTATCAAAAATCAAACTGTCATTGATGAAACCGGTGTGAAATTTGATAAAAGAGCCATGACAATCAATGACATTTTAGAACCGGATGTCAAGTTTGCTTCCATGGTAATTAGGTACAAGATTTATCACTCAAGCAGAGAAAACTCTGTCTAAGGAACAGTTATATATGCAACATATAAAATGCTGAAAGAGAATGCAGACTATGACCTCTATGAGCTACTATGGATTCAACTGTTTGAAAATCTAAACAAAATCAAGAAAGATAAGAAAAATTCCTTCAAGTATGGTTCTTTGATTATATGCTTATCTTTCTATTTTATGAATGAAGTACCTGGAATGCAAAGTGTGCACTAGACAAATGATAGGCTAGTGGCAATCCAAATAAGAGATCATTTATATAGCCTTGGAGATTCAGGTGCACAAAAGACTACAATCTGGGGGTATTTCAAAAAAAATTAGAGTCTAATGCATGCAAGGGAAAGAATCCCTAAGTCAATTGTAGAAAAGTATGAGAATGAGATATGTTCTATGGTTGACACAGATCAATGTCTGATGGAAGCTATAGAACCTAGAATAGTGTGGATTATGCCAATGGGATATGAGGTTGATGAGAAAGTTTTGGAAATGTATACTCAACATCTCCTGAGCAAATCAAAAGACACATCTATGAAAAGGTTTGGAACATACAAGGAGCTAAGTCTAAAGTTGCATGTGGAGCTCAGACGGCCAGAGACCAAAAGGAAAGTGCAGAGGCAAGTGGAAAGGTATGCTGAGAGCATTGACCTAACCAATGAGGTAGTGAAGAAAAATAGAGAAAGAATTGAAAAGGTTGAAAGAGAAAAATAGGACAAGAAACAAGAAGATTCTCTAGTGGAACCATCCTCCACTTCAAGGAAAACAAGAAGCTCTGCAACTATTATAGAACAATCCAAGTCTATTCCCATTAAGACGTCGAAAGCCACACCATCTAGTGAAGGAGGAAAGAGGAAGAAAACCAAGGCCACAAGAGCCTACAAGAGTACAAAAGATGATGAGGAAATAGAAATAGATGAAGTTAAAAATATAAGATTAAAGAAAGACAAGACTTCAAAGGCCTCTGAGCACCAACCCTTCGGAAGAAAAAAGGGAATTAAAAGATAAGAGACTGGTAAGGTTGCTATGACTATTGATCAAATTGTAAAATCAGTTACCATTCATGGGAATCTAAAGCCTATCAAAATATATTATGATAGTTTCAATGAAGAAAATAAGAAAATCTTGGAGGATGCCACCATCCTATACTTGAATAAATTCAATAGAGCTCTATTGGAAATTCTGCAAGAAATTCCCAAAAGCTTAAGGAAAATACTAGAAATGAGGAAGGAGGCCACCAAGGACAAAGACATAGAACTCAAAGAATATGTTCTTTCCACCCTGTGTCCAGTAATGACCAGAAGAGAAGCTAATAAAATCCCCAAGGAAGTTAGGGAGAAATTCAAAAGCAAGATCCGTATGAAAGTTAATGCTTGGTGAAACAAAGGAAGTTCTAAAGGAAATAGAAGAAATTTTGAGAAAAGCCCTTGACAAAGACAAATACTATATTGTTTCAGAGGAACAAGAAGCTCCAGAAGAAGAGATTGAAAAGGGAAATGATGACCAAGGTAATACTCTAGATCCTCCAGAGAAAACCTATGAGGAGACAGATGATGGAATTGATTCATCAATTCCAATTGCTAAAGAAGTGAATATCAATGAGCAACAAACAGATATTGATGACTCCTCTATACCGAGAGAGAAGAAAATAAACAAAGAAAATATAGAAATGGTGGACCAAATTGATGATGCAAGTGTTATTCTAACTCCTCCTGACCAATCAAAAAAGGAAGATAATGTTGAGAATATTGCTGCCACACTAGATCCTCCAGAACAAATTTTAGATGGTGAGGACAAAGGAGTGAATCCCATTGTAGATGATATAGAGAAAGGTGAAATAGAGAAAGAGAAAGAAGAGATTAAAGATGAGAAAACAAAAGAAGATGGTACAAATGTTGAAGCACCCAAACAAGATAGTCTGGAGAAAACTCAAGAAGAGGAAAGTGTTCTAGAAGTTGTTGCAAGACACACTGCAGATGTAGTGAAAAGTCTTCTGGATAAAGAGATGCTTGAGTTTGATGAACCTAAATTAATCCAAGGACCATTTAATCTAGATGCTCTCTCTCTGGTACAAGTGATGAAGATTGCATCCTTCACTCAAGCCAAGGCTAGAGAGAAGCTATTAAAATCTCACATGGAGGACAGTGAACTATAAGGCTTGTAACCAAAGTCTTGGAGAAGATATTGCCAACCTGTTAAAAGAGTCCATCGGATTCCCCCTACAGTCACCTAAAGAATCTTGTAAATGTTGTAAGTACACATTTTGAATCTTTTGAAAAATCTGCAGAGGCGAAAGTTCAAAAGGAATTTTTGGCTAAGAAAGTTACTGAAGTACAGAATCTAATAATAAATGATAGGATGATACTTGGCATTAGCATGAGGAGTATTTAGAATGCTCTAAATGATGGAAGTGATATGTACAAATTTTGTCCATCATGGCCCAAAGTTAGTGAAGATATTGAGAAGAAAGTAAAGGAGCAAGAATAGAAATTGTCAAATCTTTCTCAAATTTTTTATCCTCTAACAGTTTCGCCTATAAGTCAAGAATGTCAAGTAATTAGCTTGACAGTTGAGATAAAGAGGCTTGTTAAAGAAAAAGGTAACATTATGAAGAGAATGTGTGAGCTCTAGGAATTGATTGCGCCTAAGTTAGAAACCATGTTTAATGCCTTATCAGAAGCTCAGATGGCACTTCAGACAAGTAATCCTCCAGATCTGACTAAAGCAAAAGCATATGCATTTTTGTTAAGTGGACACATCTCAATTTTGGATGGAATGAAGGGAACTTGGGCCTCTGAACTTATGCAATTGAAAAATAGTTTTGCAAACATTCTCAAGTTCATGTGAATAGAACTTAGCGATTAGTTGTACATATGCGGCAATATGCACAAATTTTTTCGAGAATTTTGGCTTGCGGACCCCACCCTTTACCATTGATGTCAAAGGGGGAGTGAATATCGGTGAAAATGAGGAATCTAGCAAAGGGGAGCACTGGAAAGTAGTATGAATAACAGTATGGAGCACAAGCAAAGGGGGAGTTATTCCAACACTTAGTCATTTTTCACTAAGTGTTGCCATCAATGCCAAAGGGGGAGATTATCAGCAAGAGACACTGCTAGGAATTATAAGTGTTGTCATTGATGGAAACCAAGTCTCTCTACACATCCACATTACATAATTTTCCCAGACTAGAAATCACATTGAAGATCTGTCTAAGTCCGGAAAGTCAAGAATAGAGTGTGTGATAGGGTCGGGTATCTTGGTACGAATCTCCTCGGGAGTAGATTAGAGTTTGCTGCAGATCTGAGGGAGTCATAAGCATTGTCAAAAAAATCTAAATCCAAAATTTTGGACTCCGGTGATGGAAGACTCAATAGTTATTAGCATCTGAGTATCGGGATAACAATTTGACAGAACAAACAAAAAAAGAATAGGCCGACATTGTAATTGATCTTGGTTCTGGATGT
The DNA here is from genome assembly GCA_027924645.1 of Cunninghamia lanceolata. Taxonomy (NCBI): domain Eukaryota; kingdom Viridiplantae; phylum Streptophyta; class Pinopsida; order Cupressales; family Cupressaceae; genus Cunninghamia; species Cunninghamia lanceolata. Next base: position 27,491,994 of record BSBN01000809.1, on the reverse strand, counting down.
ATGGAAGTTGTTAGTTGGACAAGTTGTGTTGATCAATGATAGTAGCTGACCTAACTAATGATTTTTTAGTGTAATTTTTGGTCCACGTCTCAAGTTATGCATGGATCTAGCCGACAGAGCAGAGTATTCAATAAAGTTCCAAGTGTTCTTGAAGCTGACTAAAAAGTAATTAAAGATCAGGATGCAGATATATATAGCTGATGGATTTGGATGATTTTGGTGTGTGTGTGTCGCAAATATGAAGTAAAGGTGAAAAGAGCAGAGATCTAAGATTCGGATGAAGGTAGAGTAGTAAACAGGGCAGAGTGAAGATGAAATGTGTAAGATCAGTGTTTTGTGCTTAACTGGAACTGAATTCATGCATTAGTAGATGCTTCTCATCAGTTCAATATCTCTGTTATTCTCTCGTAATCCTTTGTAGGCAGTGAGCCTCTATTTGAGTAGTGAGCTATGGGCAGTGAGCCCGAATGCATGTGCATTCTCATTTGTAAAAATACTTTTAACATGGTATTAATTTTTGTGGTTTAACCCCCACCGTGGTTTTTCCCTTAACTGGGTTTCCACACTAAAAATCTTGGTGTTAAGTGTGTTATTTATGCTTCTGCTCATGTGTTATTGATTCATGTTTTAATGTTTATTTGATTGTAAGTTGTAAAAGAAGATTAAAGGAAGAAAAGTTTAAATTGTGTGACAACCGATTCACCCCCCCTCTCAGTTGTCTGGACTAATTCCAACAATGTTAAGGTACAATCCATAGTCATGAAGAGATAGACATAGTGATATAAGTAGACAATGCACTATTCAAATAGAGGATTAAGCTACAAATGCATAAGAGAAAATGCACAACCATACACCACATACTCAGCATAGCCATGATCTTCTCAAACAAAGGAGCCACATCCAGTAAAGACTGTGATAAAGTAGTGAGCAAAAGGTCTATGTGGTGTAAAATCCTCAAGCTTATTTGCAAAATATGAGTTATGTAGAACAATGCTATCCTTTAGAAGAGATATATAAAACTCAGAAAGCCATCCAAAGCTCAATGTCAATCAATATATGGAGTGGTCAATAATCATCAAAGGGACAAGAAGTGATTCAGAAGTTTAAGATCTATGAAGAAAGAATAGTGAAATGATGCCTATAATCCTTACCTGTTCCTTTCATTTTGTCTTGCATTTAGAATAGAGCAGTCAACATATCAAACAGTCAACAAATGTTATATGACTTCCAAAGAGGAAGGTTGGACATTCACTTATGCCTGTTACAGCCTGGAATAGCCCACAACCACTAGGTAAGCAAGCATCTAGGCAACAAAAGATGGAGCTGAGACAACCATGAGAAAGTTTGAATCTCAACATGACATGTTGGAGGACCAAGGAAGTAGTCTAAATGAAGTGTTAAAAAATGCAAAGAAAAAAGTCATAGAATAACGGTGATACAATAATAGTTACCTCATCAAGTATGTGGAAGGATGTGAAAAGTATTGTTTCATTTATGCTTTGAGTTTTATCTCAGATACTATTACATGATAGTCATATGGAATGTATATCTTATAACAACCATTTTTGTGCCCTGGGTGAGTGTGAGATCATGATAGGCCAAACAGTGGCAATGGAGAAAAAACTTGCTAGATGAAAAAGTGCTAACCTTTAGACTAATATATAGATTTGTATGGAAAGGGTGTTAATATTTCTATCTCAAATATGGATTCCCTCTAAAAATTCCTTGGGATTATCTCATATTTAGGCAAGTGGGAGTCTCAAAACTTGTCAAAGAAACTTGCAAAACCACCAATTTAGTGTTATCCTAAAATTTTCCACAATTTCATCCTTGAAGCTGACAGACTTTTTTGTAACTAAATTTAATCAAATGAAAAGGGTTTATAGAGAAATCTATTAAGATTCTAAAAATATAATATACACCTCATAATAATTTTAATAGGTAATTATTATTGATTTTCTACATACACTATGTCTGATTTCTTGATAGATATACATATTGAAAAACATCTATTACTTTCAACATATTAATCCTTTTTGAAATCCAAAAGATGCATCACATTCTAGGATTTATTGGGTATACATTAAAATTTAAAATTTTTGAATTTCATATATTTTTTACCAAGTTAGGTTGGTTGGAAAATTACTTTTTTAATATTTTAAAAAAGTCACGGTAAAAAAATCATAAATAATTTTGTATTTACTTGAAAAATTCAAACAAATATGCATCACATCCGCTCATGTGTCATTTACGTAAATCCAAATCATGGAGGAAAAATATTATCTTTGTCTCATACTTAGGTTGGCCGGAATGGCACCTACTTTTTACGTTTTTCTAAAAAAATTAGTAGTGCTTCATTGAATTATCCAATTTTCACCAAACTATTTTTAAAATTTTCAAAACAAAAGTAGTATCCCATAAACTACATTAAATTTATTACAACTTTATTTACTACCTTATTTCTAGATTGTGCAGATAACTCATTCAATTTTTGATATGAAGTTACTTCAATTTACATTGCCACTTAGGGGTAGTGTTTGGCCCATCATGATCCTGCACTTACCCCCCTATGAAGATCATTTTTTGCCAAGGTATTGTCATTAAGTATAAATGAAACATTTTTCTTAAGACTATATCAGACTAAAGACCTCAAGTTAGTGAGAAGTGTCATAACAGTCTGTTGCAAATATGTGTCTAATTAGTGTTGTCATTGATGTCAACATATCCTTGTTGTCATTGGTGTCAATTGTATCTTATTCTATTACCTATTTAGAAGACATGTATGTTGAGGATATTGAGAAAATTAGTCTCTCTAGAAGGAAAAAGTGAGTTACATATCTCTTTGGCATAGATAGTGAAGACAATGCAGTTCAGTGAAGTAGATTGCTTTGCATTCCCAAAGAGATGAAGATCAGAGTCTGCGGATTAAAAGGTTTGTAGAGAATTGTCTGAAGTTGCTCCAGTCAAGATTTGAGAGGTCCGCATGAAGTATTGGTGAAGTTATGGCCATCTAAGTAGAACCAGGTTTTATAGTTGTTCAGAGGTGATAGAATGGCAGGACTTTGGTCTGGATTGCTCCGCATTGGAATAATATGGTCTGTAGATCTAGAGGTATGTTTGGTATGTTGGTGTGTATTCTCAACTCAAGTGGTTCGTGGTTTAGAGGTCTGTAAGCAATATTTCTAGTGTGACAGTCATGACAGTTGGTGTTCTTAAGGTCCCAGATGAAGATGCAAGTGTTTTTGGTGATATGAGGTGATGCAGTTGTTCTTGTTGATTTCATTATGCTTGTGGTGGTCTCTGGATCGTGTGCCTATTGTGTTGGTGGTCCACATTGAGAATTGAGCTCATGGCTAAAGATTTATTCTTGAGTGTTATTATTTTTTCCAGTCTTGTCTGACCGGATGCTTGGTGCGTGTTGCAGATGATCTAAGAAGAGTTATATGGAGCGTGGCATGTTGATAGAGTAAGATTTGAGTGCCAACTATGTTTAGCCGACAATGTAAAGATTCACATGTAGCATTTTAAGTCTTTTCATTGTAATTTCTTGTAATGCCTATCTTGGAGAATGTTCCAAATAGATGATTGTAAGGATGACTTTGATGTTCATTCCAAAGTCGATGTCATGTATAAATAAGTGTTGTGAAGTCATGGAAATGTGTGGTGATGAGCGAAGATGTGGATGTAGCAAGGAAGTGAGTGGGGACAGAGCAGATGTGTTGTGCACTTCAATGGAACTGAACCTTGCATAAAGATGTTTTTCAGTTCAATCCTTCTGTGTTAACATTGTGAATGTTCTTGTAGGTAGTGAGCCTCCTTTGAGTAGTGAGCTCTAGGCAGTGCACCCGAAGGCAAGTGCCTTCCCATTTTTCTATTCTTTTAACAAAGAATAAATCTTGTGGGTTAACCCCCACCATGGGTTTTCCCTTAACCAGGTTTCCACATAAAAATCCTAGTGTTGTGTGTGTTGATTATGTTTCTACTCATGTGTTGTCGATTCATGCTTTCATGGTTATATCATTAATCTGTTAATAAGTAGTAAAGAAGATTAATTGCAGCAAAAAATAAAAGTTTAGTGACAATTGATTCACCCCCCCTCTTAGTTGTTTGCCCTAATTTCAACAATTGGTATCAGAGCCGGTTCCTCTATAAGAAGCTTGACCACTTGAGGAGATCTAGGATGTCGACATACAACAAGGACAGTCTGAGATTTGACAGAACAAATTATTGTCTTTGGGAGAATTGGATGGAGTGTCATTTGCAATGTATGGGTGATCATTATTGGTTGATAACTAAGGATGAATATAAGCCTCCAGAGAAAGGTCCTTCAACTCCAAATGAAATCAAAGATGCTGAAAATAACATTTAGGCTAAAGAAGCATTGTTGAGTACCCTAACTGATACAGAAATGGCAAATGTCTTGGAATTGAATATTGCTCATGAAATCTAGAAGAAGTTGGAAACTCTATATGAAGGTGATGCATATTTCAAATGTGCTAAGTTGCAAAGCCTAAAGGGTAGATATGAAAGTTTAAGGATGAGTGAAGATGAGAACATCACTTCCTACATGCAGAAGGTGAATGAACTTGTGTGTAGTATTAGGTGTGCTGGTGGAAATTGGAAGAATCATAGATTGTTGGCAAGGTACTGAGATCCTTACCTGCTTCATACAAGCATAGAGTTGCTGCTATTGAGGAGATAAGGATTGTGACAATTGTTACAAGGGATCAGTTGGTTGGCAAGCTTTTAGCATTTGAAATGAGTGAGTTTGGTGATTCCCTTCCTAAATCATAATCTTCTTTTAAGGCTAGTGTTTCCAGGAAGCAAAGATTTGATCTAGGTGAAAGCTCTTCAAGAAGAATAACCAGTTATGAGAAGGTAAGGAAGGAACTTGAAGAAGAAGAAATGGAGCTTGAAGAACTTGAAGCCCTTTTTGCCAAAAGATTACCAAGAGGATCCAGTAAGTATGAAGGAAAGTTGCCTTTCAAATGTTTTGCTTGCAATAAGATTGGTCATTTTGCTTCAAGATGTCGATAGAGGGTTTCAAAACGAAACCCTAACAGACCTAGGTTTTAGAATAAATGCTACTATGTCCAAGAAGTTGTTGATGAAAGAGTTATAGATGATGAATCTGATAAGGGAAGTACCTCTGGAAACTAATGGGTGTTCATTGCTATCAAAGAAGAAGATCTGATGCCTACTGAATCTGCTAGTTATGTGAATGTGGAAATTGCCTTGGCTTCTCAGGTTAAAGAAAAGGATGAAGGGGTGATTGACAGTGGATGCTCTCATCATATGATAGGTGATAAGAGTAAGTTTGTATGGAAAGGTATGAAGGTGGAATTGTGAAGTTTGGAGACAATTCAGATGGTAGAATCAGTGGTAGAGGATCCATCTCTCTTGATGGTAAGAATAACACTAATGATGCCTTGTATGTAGAAGGGTTGAAGCATAATCTTCTCAGTGTTGGACAGTTGGTTGACAAAGCGTATGATCTCTGATTCAAGGATGGAAAATGCAGAATCTTGGAAAGCTCTGGAACTGAGATTGCATCTAGTACACAGACTAGAGGTAATATCTCTCATTTAAGTGGTACTAGTAAAAGTTGTTTGATTGCTCAGATTGATCAGAGTTGGTTATGGAATAGGAGAATGCGTCATGTAAACTTTGATAATATTGTCAAGATAAGTACTACTCAGGCTATGAGAGATCTTCCAAAGCTTGTAAAACTTGCTAATAGCATGTGTCAGGAATGTCAGTTGGGCAAATAGAGCATAACTACATTCAAAAGTAAAGAACAATTTCAAGTGGATTGTTGGAACTTGTGCACACTTATTTGTGTGGTCCTACCAAAGTGAGGAGTTTGCAAGGAGACAAATACTTTATGTTGTTGATTGATGATTACTCCTAGATGATGTGGATCACTTTCTTGAGAGAGAAATCAGAGGCTATTGATAGATTCAAGGTGTTCAAGGCTAGGGTGGAGAATGAGATTGGTGTGAAGATAAAGTGTTTGAGATCTGACAGAGGTGGAGAGTTTACCTCTAGTGAGTTTAATGCATTTTGTGAAAAGCATGAAATAAGAAGACAGTTATCTGCTCCTAGGACTCCTCAGCATAATGGAGTTGTGGAAAGAATGGATCAGACTATTGAAGAGGCTGCTAGAACCATGATGATGAAAGAAAATGTTCCACATGTCTATTGGAGAGAGGTTGTGAGTACTATTGTCTACACTCTTAACCAGGTGTAGATCAAAGGTAATACTGGTAAAACTCCTTATGAACTATGGTTTGGTAATGTTCCTACTGTGAAATACTTCAAAGTTTTTGGTAGTAAATTCTATATCAAAAGAGATGAAGATCTAGGAAAGTTTGATGCAAGATGTGATGAAGGAATATTTCTAGGTTATTCTAACCAAAGCAAGGCATACCAGTGCTTTAACAAGAGATTGAGAAAGATTGTTGAAAGTGATAATGTCAAGGTTGATGAAAGAAAGGAGAGACCTTCCAAGTTTTGTGGATATGAATCAGATGATCAAAATGAAAGTCCTCAAACTCATATTTAGATTACTCCAGAGAATCCAGTGACTCAAGAAACTAGTGCAAATGTTGAGGAACAAGTTCAAGAATCAGAAGTTCAAGAAAATCCTAAAACTCCCAGGTATGTAAGGTTGAATCATTCTAAAGATCAGATCATAGGAAATAAAAATAAAGGTGTTCAAACTAGAAGAAAATTAGCTGAAGAACAAGAGGAGTATTGTTTGATGTCAAAGATTGAACCAAAATCAATGAATGAAGCTTGTAATGATGAAAGTTGGGTAAAAGCAATGGAATAAGAATTAATGTAAATTGAAAAGAATCATATTTGGGATCTTGTGCCGATGATGGCATGGTTCGGTGGTTAAGTCGCTCAGGATGTAGTGGCAGCCACCAGAGTTCAAACCCTCGCTGGGCCAACAAGCTCGCAAGGCTTTACGCCTTCGCTGGGCCAATGAGCTTGTGGGTTTGAAGTGTTCTTCCTAGGGGATGAGGTCCCCTAGTTGTGGCCTCACCAGTTCATTGCTCTAGGCAAAAGAATTCACGTGGAGTCGAAGGGCGTGTCGCACCAGCGTCGCCGGTCACGTTAAAAAGTTTACCAAGCGCATTATCTTTTAAAAAAATATATATTTGGGATCTTGTTCCTAGACTTGAAAACAAAAATGTAATTGGAACTAAATGGGTCTTCCAGAATAAATTGAATGAAGATGGTGAAGTTGTGAGAAACAAAGCAAGATTGGTGTGCAAAGGATATTCTCAGGTAGAGGGAATTGATTTTGAGGAAACTTTTCTTCTGGTGGCAAGAATTGAAGCAGTTAGATTATTTCTCACCTTTATTGCTTACAAAGATTTCAAAGTTTATCAAATGCATGTCAAGTCAGCATTGCTAAATAGAGATTTGGAAGAAGAAGTCTACATTGAGGAACCTAAAGGATTCCATTTGTCTGATCAAGGAGATATGATCTGTAGGTTGAGGAAAGCATTGTATGGAATTAAACAAGCCCCAAGAGCCTGGTATGCAAGATTAGATAAGTATCTGCTAAAATTAGGTTTTAGCAAAGGCACAGCTAACAATAATCTTTATTTCAAGATTGATCATGAACACATCTTGTTGAGGTATTTGTTGATGATATCATCTTTGGTGGAAATGAGAGCATGTGTAAAAATTTTGCTGATTAGATGCAAAGTGAATTTGAGATGTCCATGCTTGGTGAAATGAATTTCTTCTTGGGTCTGCAAATCATTCAGTCAGATAAGGGCTCTTCATATTTCAGTCTAAGTATGTAAAGGAGTTGTTGAAAAAGTTTGGAATGGAGGATTCAAAACCAATGAGTACTCCTATGATAACCAGATGTAAGTTGAGTAAAGATGATGATTCCCCTAAGGTAGACTAGAAAAGGTATAGATCGATGATTGGAGGACTACTTTATCTGACTCATACCAGACCTAATATTATGAATGTAGTTGGCCTTGTTGCTAAATTTCAAGTTGATCCTAGAGAATCTCATGTTGTAGCAGTCAAAAAAAAATTTAGATATCTAAAGGGAACATCTAATTATGTCTTATGGTATCCTAAGGGTGATGATTTCACTCTTCATGCATATATAGATGCTGATTGGGCAGGAGATGTGGATGACAGGAAAAGTACTAGTGGAGGTGCATTTTTCTTGGGAAAGAGATTAGTTTCTTGGTTGAACAAAAAGTAGGAGGAAATATCTCTATCTACTACAAAGGTAGAGTTTATAGCAGTAGCAAGTAATTGTACTTAAGTTTTGTGGATGAAGCAAATGTTGAGGGATATCATAATTTTGTTCGAAGAGCCTATTACAATCTGCTGTGATAATTCAAGTGCAATAAACATTTCAAAGAATCTGGTGTTGCATTCAAAGACAAAGCACATATCCATCAAGTTTCACTTTTTGAGAGAGAAGGTAAATGAGAATGAAGTTAGATTGGAGTTTGTTCCTTCAAAGGATTAGATTGTGGATATCTTCACTAAGCCTCTACCTAAGGACACTTGAGTATCTCAGAGAGAAGCTAAGGGTGATTACCCCTCCTGTTCAGAACTAAGGTGCACTAGTGTGCATCAGTCTGGTGGAACTCACAGTCATATCTTGTGATCTAGATTGGTGTTAAGGGGATGCTACTTAGGGGGAGTAGTCAATATGTTCTAAGTTTAGTTTGGTCTTGTCTAAGAAACAAAAAGGGTGAGAGATGATTGCAAATATGTGCCCTTTGCCATTGATATCAAAGGGGGAGAAAAGTCATGTGAAAAACTTGGATGGAAGTGAGTAGTTACTGGTGAAAGGGGGAGTAGTGAAGAAAGTGGTTACAGGTGTGATAAGAGAAAGGGGGAGAAGTCCTTCTCTTGGTGGTTGAATCAGTTTTTCACATCATATGTTGCCATCAATGACAAAGGGGGAGATTGTTGCAAATATGTGTCTAATTGGTGTTGTCATTGATGTCAACATATCCGTGTTGTCATTGGTGTCAACTGTATCTTATTCTATTACCTGTTTAGAAGACCTGTATGTTGAGGATATTGAGAAAATTAGCCTCTTTGGAAGGAACAAGTGAGTTACATATCTCTCTGTAAGAGAGAGTGAAGACAGTGCAATTCAATGAAGAAGATTGCTCTGCATTCCCAGAGAGATGAATATCAGAGTCTGTGAATTAAAGGGTTTGTAGAGGATTGTCTGAAGTTACTCCATTCAAGATTTGAGAGGTCAGTATAAATTATTGGTGAAGTTATGGCCATCTGAGTAGAACCAGGTTTTGCAGATGTTCAAAGGTGACAAAGTGATAGGAATTTGGTCTAGATTGCTCTGTATTGGGATATTATGGTCTACCTATCTAGATCATGTTTGGAATGTTAGTGTGTATCCTCAACTCAAGTGGTTCATGGTTTAGAGGTCCACAAGAAATCTTTCTAGTGTGGCAATCATGACAGTTGGTGTTCTTAAGGTCCTGGATGAAGATGTAAGTGTTTTTGGTGATATGAGGTGATGCAATTGTTCTTGTTGATTTCATTGTGCTTGTGGTGGTCTCTGGATCGTGTGCCTATTGTGTTGGTGGTTTGTATTGAGAATTGAGTTCATGGCTAAAGATTTCTCCTTGAGTGTTGCTATTCTTTCCAGTCTTGGCCGATCGGATGCTTTGTACGTGTTGCGGATGATCTAAGAAGAGTTCTATGGAGCGTGGTGTGTTGATTGAGGAAGATTTGAGTCCCAACCATGTTTGGCCAATAGTGTAAAGATTCACATGTAGCACTTTAAGTATTGTGATTGTAATTGCTTGTAATGCCTATCTTGGAGAATGTTCCATATAGATGATTGTAAGGCTGACTTTGATGTTCATTCCAAATTCGATGTCATATATAAATAAGTGTTGTGAAGTTGTGGAAATGTGTGGTGATGAGTGAAGATGTAGATGTAGTGAGGAAGTGAGTGGGGGCATGAAGAAGATGTTGTTTTTCAGTTTAATTCTTATGTGTTAACATTGTGAATGTTCTTGTAGGCAGTGAGCCTCCTTTGAGCAGTAAGCTCTGGGCAGTGCACCTGAAGCCAAGTGCCTTCCCATTTTTCTATTCTTTTAATAGAGAATAAATCTTGTGGGTTAACCCCCACCATGGTTTTTCCCTTAACTGGGTTTCCATGTAAAAATCCTAGTGTTGTGTGTGTTGATTATGTTTCTACTCATGTGTTGTTGATTCATGCTTTCATGGTTATATCAATAATCTGTTAATAAGTGGTAAAGAAGATTAATTGCAGTAAAAGATAAAATTTTAGTGAAAACTAATTTACCCCACCCCTCTCAGTGTCTACCCTAATTTCAACACAGTCTCCATCAGGACAAAACAAAAATAATCATTTTTTATAGTCTATTGACTGTCCCAATATAGAAGAAGTCTCATATGAAGACAACCATCCAAAACATAACAATAACTGTTGCAATCATAATAAACATGAGTATATGAAGCAAAGAGCAATAAGGCAGTAATATGTGTCAAGCAAAAGATGCTTTCAACAGTTTCAATGTGACTATACAATGAACAATGAAGGTGAAGAAAAAGAGAACTCTACATTTGTACCCACTGAGAGTACCAGAAGCAAAGAAAAACCATAGATTTTTCTCACAATATAAGAAAACCCTTACAAGGGTTATCATAAAAGTTTTCCTTTCCATTATTTTTCTCATCATAAGAGCAAAACTTCAAAAGGGTAAAAATAGTATTTTATTTTTCATCCAAGATAAAGCAGTTTCTTATCCTTTGTTTTCTTAAAAAAGAGTTCACAATCTTCTTAAAGCAAAACAACCAAGAAGTAGTGAGCAGTGTTCTACAATTTTCTAAGCATTGAAGCTCACAAAGGTCATAATGAAATACTCAGCCATTATAGAACCTATTTTTGCATAAGGGCACAAGCAAACCCTCACAATCCTTATAATAGATAAAAAGAATAAATAATATGTCATTATCATGAGCTAGAGATGAAACCCTATAGAGGTTTTGTATGAGGAAAAATAAATGAACTTCACAATGTTGTTCACATTCAAACCCCAGCAAGAAGGGTATAGAAATAAGTTAAACTTTCACCATGTTTATGCACAGGAAAAGAGCTGTAACAGCACCACATAGAAGAGAAAAAGCCATGTAGTAGCCTGTCAAGGGTTTCAAAGCCCTGTATAAATCCTCCAAATGATAGGAAAAGTCATATAGGCCTGGATGTATATCAACAGTGTTCATACATGAGAAAGAAACATCATAATGAGATAACAAGAAACCCTTGAAATGGAAAACACAGTATTAATGATACAGAAGGGAGATATAATAGTATCATGTCATGAGAAGTTATTGACAGAGTATCAGAGAGTGAAACAACCATGCAAGCTTTCCCAACAAGCAATAAGAAGCAGTTCTAACAATGCTAGATAGCCCTGCATCTCCAGGAAGTTTCTTCACAGCTTCATAGAGCATTAACAGTCTTTCAGAAGACTCAAAGCCTTCATAATGTGAAGAATGCAAATATACAGTGTTCCACAAGAAGAAAATAGAGACGTCAGAAGTTTCTTCACAGCAAGAGCTGATAAAATAAAGAGAGCAGACTTTATACTATTTTCTCAAAAGAGTAATGAAGGAAAAGTAGCACTTACCAATTACAGGGAAATTGTTATACAGAGAGGACCCAGTAACTCTTCAAAGCCTCATGGCAGCACTCTCCAGCAAGGAACTAAATGAAAAGTGATCAAATGAAAGACTTTTAGGGTTCAATCAAGTTTTGTTGCTTTAGCCCTAGCCTAAGTGGCCTCTTGAAGTCATTTTGGCTTTGTTTTAAGAAAAATCATTTTAAAACAATACCTAGGTCATGGTCAAACATTTAATAAGTGTTAAATGACTTAAGTTTCACATGAGGAACCCATGAGGAATATTGATTCATAAGGTAATTATGGGCATTTTTCCCTTTTTGAAGATCTTTTAAACCTTAGACCTCAAGGAAATATGATTAAGGTTGGAGATAAGAGTGGTATGATAGCCTTTGAGTGTTTGTTGCTTTGACTTAGATTTTTCCATCATGGGATAGGTTTGAGATCATTTCACAATTCAAAGGAAGGGAGGGAATTTTTGACCTTTTTGAGCTTTTATAAGGGATTATGTATTAAATAATGTAATCATGGCATCTTTTACCCCTCTTTGCATGGTCTAGGTCATTTACAAATGTAATTTAACACCTACTAAGGTAATAATCATTAATTACCTTGATACTTGTTATATAAACCTAAGTCACTTATAGTTTATGATAACACTTATAAAGGTAATTAATAAATCATATTTCCTTTAATATTTGTTAACCTAGACTTATAAATTTCCCTCCTACCATGCAAAGAGAGAGCGAAAGAGAGAGGTGGATTTGAACTGAGGTTGGAAACTCATGCAAGAGGTTACTTCACTTCTATTCTTGACTTTGAGTCAAACTGGGCTAATTTTGGAGGTCACTTTGGTCAAACACCTTAAGATGAGGAGTTCTGAGCTAAAATAGCTCAATTTGGAGCAGTTGTGGGCCCTTTTATTTAGGCATTTTCCTCTTGCTTGCCCAACAAATGGGAGTTGACTTTTCTAGCCTACTCATGCATCACTTGGAGTGCAATTTGACTAGAGTTGATCTTCCCTTTGCTTTTGGAGATAGATTTTTGTTTTATAGGGGAAAAAGCTTATGCTTTCTCAGTTCTTGCTTTTTCTCTTGCCTTTACACATTGTAGATGCAAATTCATTATAATAACTCAGCATATTTTATAGGTTTTTATATAGAAGCAATTTACTTTTCAACATTTTTCATAGCTATTGTAGAGTTTTCCTTTGATTTTCCAATAAAATCAGGTGTTCTTCTTGGATTCAAGTGTCTTGATATCTTGTGAATGATTTGATAAAGATTTACTATGTTTTAAATCAAAACCCTTTTTTGTCTCATTCTTTTAATGGAAATACACAAAGTACAAATTTTACCACAGGTTACAGATTGTGCAAGTGATTTCATGCCTTTCTGTGAAATATTTATGTGATAAGATTGTTCAGTTTGAATTGTAAGAACAAATGTATTGAGAAATTGTTGTGAATCAGATTGCAAGTTAGCATATAATCATTGGTGCATCACCCCTTTAGATCAATTTCAATTTACTTAATCATCCTTCTATCTCTTTTCCACAAAGTATATTTGTTACTAATTTTTTGTTCACACTTAAAATTAGTTGGACCTAAGTGCAATTGTTTAGAAGGAATAAAAGAAAACTTCAAGGTTATGCATTTATTTAACAAATTGATATCTTGACAGAGCAGAGAAGGAGATTCAGTTGATAGGATAGCCCATCAGTCTAATCAAGACTGATGAGTTATCATAACAAGAGAATAGCATTGCCAAGGTACCAGTCATTCAAGAAATACAGTTGCTTTTGCATCATGTTATCTTTTAGGAGTTATAATTTAGATTGATTATTCAGTTAATCAGTTTTGAATAAAAGAAAGAAAGATATTTGTATTGAACTGTTATTTCATGTCATGTTTTGAACATACATTCAAGTATCTATTACTTTATCTCATGAATTGATTGAAAAGGAAATATATATACATCATATGCATAAGAGAAATTAAATGATCATGCTTAAAGGAAGTGTTCAAATGTGTCCCACACAAGCCGTGGGAGTAACTAGACTAAGCAATTGCAGACATGCGAGCTATACATCTATTTGATTAAAGAAAAGAAATGAACACATGATAAAATGAAACATCCATCATTGCCTGAGAAAAAGGTTGTTTGTCAATGACAGCCTTCAAGTCTTCAATCTTAAGTCTTTACTTTCAACTCCCATCATTAGTTGAACCTGCAAAATTTTGGGGATAGCCATGTTAGAGCTCTAGATGTTTGAAGTTTTCTTATGCATTTATCAAGAAGATATATCTACTTATCACATCATGCATTGCATATGAAAGATCAAATCAGATAAGTGCTACAAATCAGAAAAAAAAAATCATGAAAAGGATCAATCAATACTATCAAGTATATCTTTTATGCTAACTTGTTTGTTCACTATGCAGGTATAGGAAAAGTAATGTTGCTAATTTGAAGACAAATGAAGCATGTGGAGAAAATGGGCTCCCATAAGGGTTGAGCCCAGTATGCTCAAGATCAAGTGCAAAGGAAGAAAACAAAGAGATCTTATCATGCCATGCGAGACAGTAAGTCAGATGATCAAATTTTAGATAGCATCATAAGAAGATAGCATTCACCCATATCAAAGGTACAGCTATCTCATAGAGTAGCTGAGCTTGAGAATAGTAATCAAGGTATTTCTCAATCTCCTTTTGTTGTCTAAATTAAATGAATAAATGTATATACCATGAAAAATTAGATGAACCAGAAGGTACAGGCTAACAAAGAATCCATCAAGCTATCAAGAAAACTACAAAGTTAAATCATGACTATAGCATTCAGGAGTAGAAATGCAAATGCATGTCAAAATCAGATAGGACAGTCCTAAAGGGAATGTACCATCTTAAAGGACAGTCATGGTATGAAGAACATTCAAGTGTAATGCTATAGGGCTAAGTCTTTCTGAGCAACAAATGGATCATAGTGTTATTAGCCATCATAATCAGAATAGGCCAAGGCATTTTGTGGTAGTAAACAAACAGTGATATAGTTGTATGGATAAATCACACTAGAATGAAAATCTTTTCTAAAGAAAGCATTGTTTTCCTTCAGAGCAAAGTAAAAGAGCTACAAGTATATACAAGGATCTTCATACAGTCAACTAATGAGAAACAAATGCATTCTACCCCAACTTAGGAATCATACTTTAAATACATGAGCATCTACATGAACCTCCAAGTCCAAACTACCAATTTGAGGAAAAAATGGAGGTGGATTCACATATAAAAGAAAGCCAAGATTTGACATCATCTCAATCCTTACACCAAAGATAGTCTTTTTCATCATTTTTCACTTAGAAAGGATCAAGTGTAGGAACAGTCATTAAAGAAGTCATAAGAGATTCAAGGTGAATCATTCGCCTTACAAACATGCACAGATCTAGATGAAGGAGCAGAAAGTAGTCACAGTCATTAGTGACAATGGACATGTCAAGTTGCCATAGCCATTACAAAAAAGGATTTTTTCTCTCAATAAAAAATGAAACCCTCATTTATTTTTATTCTGGTAAAGATGAACACCTATAGGAAGTGCCCGAAGAATGCCTGATATAGTAGAATGGAAAAGATAGTGTTCATGTAATGGTTATCAACAACCATTTCAAAAGAAACATCAAAGCCACAATGAACAAGATGAACAGTAGGCATGAAGGAGTGAACAAACATGAGGTTATCTCATATTCTTAAAATGAGCCTCAAAGGCTCCTTTCGCTTCAAAGAAACCAAAAAACCCTAATGTATATTTTAACCCTCATACCAGAATGAAATATACAGAAAAGAAGACAACAGGTGTACAGTGAGAGGGAAGCTTCATGTTTTGTTCTTATAGATGAAAGTAAGCTACAGTCCGAACCTTCAAAGGCTCCTATCCTCACAAAATAAAATGAAACCCTTACTTTCTTTTTTATAATTTCAAGAAAATGTAAAGAAAGTGATAGAATTATCTCATAATGGAGAAAAAGAGTTCTTCAAAACCCTGGTTGCAATTTGATAAACAGTCAAAAAATGAGACAGGAAAGGGGTTATAATAGAGCAAGGCCATTTCAGATCCAGAACATTTCTATGAATAAAAATCAAAGATACCCAGTTCATCATGAGAAACCTTTTTTCATCTCCTTACAATCAAAAATCAAATGCTACAAGGAGGTAAGGGAAAGTGCACAGTGAAAGTTTTGACAGAGAAATACATTAAAATGTATAGAAATGATATGGTCACAGCCAGGAAGAAACATTCCCTTCAACAGTATAAACCGCATGTTTTTATTTGAAGAAACCCTCATCATATGAGATACACAGTAAAGAGCTCGAAAGGGTAAGATTTAAGAAAGCACCATACCTTGTGTTTCTGTAGAGATAAGGAATGTATATAGGCTATTGATATTTTTGTTCCCTTTTTTGCTCTCAAAAAGCTCAAAACCATGTTGCCTATGGTGGCCATATGAAGAAGCAGCAATAGTAAGGAAAAGGTCATGACAATGCTCAGAAATAATCATTTGGCTACGGCCAAACATCAACAAAACTAGTGAAGAGAAGTTTAAAAATAGCTCAGAACCTATACAAACATACTTACTTTCAATTCCACTGTCAAAAATGCAGAGAGAAGTGTATTAGGGAGCTAAAAGATTGCTAAGAAATAGTGAGAGAAACCTCACAACCCTTAGCAACATGATGGCGGCTCGAGAGGAGCAAAAAGGAACAATGAAAATGATGAAGGATTTTTTAGGTTTTCTTGCTTTTTGCCTGATAACCCAAGAGGTTCTTGTGCTCTTTTTGACTATTGTTTTAAAATAATCATTTCAAACTATTTTCATTCATGGTCAAGACTTGAAAGAGTCTCCAAACCTAATGATTATGCAGGGGGCCATGAAGCCAAGACTTATGTCTTATCACATCTTTTTCTTCCTTTGATTTTTACAAAGTCAAAAATAATAATTATTTGAAAGCAAGGAGGAAGTAAGGTGCCTTTTGGCATAGGTGTGAATGCTCGAGAGTCATAAGATAAGATTTTTTTTTTTGCATATGATTGTATGTAATAAGGAGAAATAAGGAGTTTTGATGTATTATGATAAATAGAAGATATGCATGTAATTCCTCATGTATAAGGTAGATATATGGTCAAGAATATGAGTGAAGACAAGTTAGAGTTACAAGGTGGAAGAAACTTGTCATAGGTTTTCTTTCTTTGGATGTGGAGTTATAAGTGTTTTTAATGCCTTTTATCCTTGTTATTTTTTGCATGGTGAATGTACTTGTGCATGGAGTAATAAGGGTATTTTTTGCCTTAGTGTATGACAAAGATATAAAGTCAAAGGAAGACATAAGGTTTTGACTTATGTTATAAATAGCAAAATATATCATAATTTATTGAAGATATTATTAGGACAATTACACTAATAGTTCTAATAATACCTTAAATAAATTATTTTAAAAATATAAGTCATATATAGCACACAAGAGGACTTGAGAGAATGTTCATTTATTCAATATTATTTACTAGCTATTGCTTTGCATGGAGTGATGAGGGGAACTGAATCATTTGTTCGAACTTTCAGTTAGTTGCAATTTATGGAGTAGTTTGAGGGTTATATGAGCATTTCACCTTGAATCAAGCACTTCATTCCATTGGTGCATGGATCAGTGGTGATTTTGACACCTTATATCTATTTTTCCATCAATTTGGAGCTATTTTTTGCATGATTTCAGCGTTTGCATAGGAATTAGTTATCATTTCATGCATGTGTTATTTTGAGATAACTGAGGTTCATTTCCAGTTGTCTTTAGGTCAATCTTTTGACCTATCTTTTCTATATATTGTAAAACTCCATTCATTATGGGGTTAGTTCTTGATTCTCATTCTGATTCAGATGGATTGGAGAATTCTTGTAGTCATTTTGTATAGTTTTATTGAGGGATTGGTAGGTTACAGGTTCTATTTTTGTCTTCTTTGCAGTGTTTCCTTTATTTCTTTGAGATCAAATTAGTTACCTTTCCATTTAGTGCTAATTATTTGAAGTGATTTGATGAAATTTTGTTGTCTTTAACCTTTAAACCTTTAAAATTGTTGCCTCACTTTCTTGCTTGCAGCATTAAGCATATAATCATCACAAGTCTTAGGTTGTGTTAACCAGAAGTAGTCCTTTTGTGTTGTGAAAAACCATTTCCTTCATAGAAAGCCTATTTTCAATCCTTCCTTAGAATCACTTTTGTGATATTTATGTCAAGATTGGATTGTGTGAAAGTCAAATTTCTAAGTTATATTGTGAGCCAAATTGCATATTATTATCCAACTTAGGTGCATCATTGAATTTTACAATTTTCATTTCATATAGTTTCTTTCTTCCCTTTTCCAAAGTAGAATACATACATTCCAATAGAACATTTGAAGGGAACCAGCCCATAATCTGGAGGTCTAATTTCATTATAGGGCACCCACAACCTGGAATTAGTCCCATGTTACATAGAATTGCAGAGCTTTTTTAGCCTTGTATACGGGTGCAATTCCCAGTGATAACAGTTTTTGGCATGCCCAGTGGGATGTTGAACTAATTTTTAGTTCAAAAGAAATTATCATTGTTGTTGTCTTTGGTATGATCAACAGTTAATTCAACCTTTTTAGAGCTTTATTTACAAATACCTGGCGACTCTATCTTTTTGGTATGATAGATCAGACTTCTTGAATGAATAAACATGTCTTTCCTTCATGGAAATATGTCATATCATCCAGTATATCATGAAAATACTGCCAATCCTCCATTTTGTCAGCCATTTTAGATTAGTCATACTACTAATTTCATTCCTAATTCCTTTGATTTGCAAAAGATGTTTGCCTCGCACCCACCCCTACTCATCCTTCATATCAGCATTTACATATCCAAAATCAATCCCAAGAAGTTTGATATATGAAGTATAGCATGAGTGATATCAATGATACATTATTAGAAGTCACAAGGAGCCTAGAAGAGTTTAGGAGGTAACAAGAGTATCAGTTGCAGTAGGAGGGGATGGATTATCAGGCCTATCTCCATGAGTAGGAATTAGAGGTGCAAAGGATGTAATTCCAAGAAGATTTTGCAAGACAGATTGCAGCAAAAGAGGCACAAATGAAGTACTTTCTTGCACAAATACAAATGCAAAAAATTCTAGATTAGCATTCTCAAAATGAGGTTAGTAGATATCAAGTTTCAAGTTTCAAGAATTCTGATTGTAATCAAAAACCCATTTGCATTCAAAAATAGTCTATTAGTCCTCAATATCTATTATATCAAGTACCTAATGTTGGTACCCATTTTGGCCTAGAGGTTGAGCTTGCATGTTGGAGGGTTTCTTCTTTCAAACCCTAGGTGTTCCTGTCCATTGGCAAGAGCTTGGTCTATCGGCGAAGGATATTGTGGTTCTGCCGACAATGTTGGTCATGCCGATGGGGGTATCTCAAATGTTCATCAGCGAGAGTTGTATTGTCGGCCTAAGTATTTTGAGTTGTGCCGACGGTGGGAGGCTTGGCCGATGCGATGTCATCGGTGTAGGTCTCACCAAGAGGGGAGCATGGAGTGGTCATCGGTGTGATCGGCATCATCAGCAGAGGTGTTTCTTGTTGGGCCGACAGTTGGTAGTCTGGCCGATGAGGGATGTTCAAGGTGGTCGTCGGCAGGAGTAATGCTATCGGCGAGAGAGTTCTCGGGTTCGCCGACGCCTGAGGTCTCGTCGACAGGGTATAGTTTGTTGGTGCCATCGGTGTAATGGAGGATTATCGGGTGAACAGGCAGATTGTTGGCCGATGGCGCAAGGTCTGACCGATGGAGTTGCCATCGGTGAGTATGGGATACTGTCAGGCTGATGGGGATGTTTTGAAGGTTATCAGAGTGATCGGCGTCATCGGCATAGGTTTGAGATGTTGCTCCGACGGTGTAAGTCATACCGACGGAGGTGGGAGGCCAGGGTGTTATCGGTAAGACTATTGTGGTCGGTGAAGGAGTGTTCAGTTGCTCCGATAGTGTTGATCTCGCCGATGGGAGCGAGGAGTTTGGCCGTCGGGGGGTCGTCGGTGTGTGTCTGGCCGATGAGAATTTGGAGGGTGCCATCGGAGTGAGATTGTGTATCGGGATAGCTATTGAAGGGCCCGCCGATGGAGTATTCTCTGGCCGACAGGAGTATAGAGTGGCTATCAGGTAGATTTCGCGTTGGTCTCACCGATGAAGTATCATCGACGGAGGTGGTCTTCGGCATGACTTTTGCCTATCGACGAGGAGTT
The DNA here is from genome assembly GCA_027924645.1 of Cunninghamia lanceolata. Classification (NCBI taxonomy): domain Eukaryota; kingdom Viridiplantae; phylum Streptophyta; class Pinopsida; order Cupressales; family Cupressaceae; genus Cunninghamia; species Cunninghamia lanceolata. The sequence continues at coordinate 27,472,013 of BSBN01000809.1, read as the reverse complement.
TTTTAGGTTGGCCGATAGTGGGTGTCATGGCGATGGGCTATGGGCGAAGGGTCGTGTGTTGAGCGCAACAAAAGTGCTCGACACTTAGTTTGCATGCGGCTATGTTTATAAAGCGCTAGTGTGTTCTCCTCACCATGCATGTGGGACTATTCTTTTTCCACAATTTGAACATGCGATGTGTTTTGGCAGGAAACTTCTGTTCGACTGTTGCGACGATTTTCAAGCGGCCGCGGGTGGTTGAGACCCTTAATGGCGACAGTGCAGGGATGTGGACAATGGTACACATGGTCAGGTCGCCCAATTTTTGAATGAAGACCCCAGATAGTGGCGCATGGCTCGAGGCTCCCCTTTGTCTGCTGCATTAATATTTTCTGAGCGCCATTCCTTCTGAGGACTGTATCTGGCAGATTTTTTGTAATAACCATGTAATTAATTACTGTGGTACACTTTCTGGCTGTTATAAGCAGGAAGTGTTACTCATTTTCAGGTTGTTGAAAGTTGAACATTTTGGCTCTGTAACACAATACAGTTCGTTTTGGTTGCTCTGTACAGCTAAACTTGTGAGTTTATGTATCTCTTGTTGTACGATTTGGCATGAATCCACTGATTTCATGGTTAATCTTATATGAATAATGCTATGTTTGCATGTGTTATGCTGATTCTGTCTCCAGTTTTGCATGTATCTTTCTTACTGCAATAGGGATGCCATAAGTATAGACAGCTTAACACTCTGTATTGGGAGATATCTGTAAGGCAGATATCATGTGTATCCCCCTGAAATTCAGTTTTAGCTATTCATGCTGATTATTCACAGGTGTATGTCTACCGACTCCAAGCCCTGGATAGGCACCAATCTAGCTATGTGTTGAGGTTATACACCATGTCCAGCTTTGCATCCAAAATTCAAATCAAACCATCTCTTCCTTCCATCTATTAGTTGTAGGAGCAGGATTAGGATCCCTGCATGCTCTCATACCCAACTAGACATCATGTCCAAGAATGTTGCCAACCTTGTGATTTGTTATACAAATCTTGGTCCATACATGAGAGTATTCTGCCTGTTGATGTCAAGTTAAATCCTTCTGTCATTGAGCTAGTCAAGGTTATACTTTCATCAAGTAGGGAAACCCCCCTTGGTGCGGCAGAACCAGAAGTGAAGGGGAGGAGCTCACGCAACCTCCTGTATTCAGTTGGCTGAATCTGCCTGTGCATTAGAACTGGCAAACCCTAATGCTGATTCAGAAGAAAAACCAACAGAAATTGGCAACTCTGCTGGGGAGATCAATGTCATATCCATGAAAGTTTGAGTCTACAAGATTGAAAAATTAGACCTGGAAACTGTTTGTTGCAGCAGAGAAAAGGGTTATATATGTGACTCTGCTGGTGGATGACCCAGAACAAAAGAAATCAATTTGCAGCTTCAGCTTGTTTGAAGCTCATTCCTCTTCAAGGAGGTGGCGACTCTGCATCAAAGAACCTGATAAAAGAACAAAATCAGTCAGAGAAGAATTTGCAGCTTCTGCAACATATCCAGGTATTTCATATTGTTTGACAAACTCCCTATTTGGTGAGATAGCACTGGTTAAAAGGGAAACATTGGTGAAAACAGAGCTTGCATGCTTTTATTAGAACTTACCCTGTATTTCAAAGGGCATGCAATGTTGTTCAAAAGACTCATTTAAAGGACTTTAGGAAAGTTTGAAAAAACAGTCTGAATTTTGAGTGCCTAAAGTCATTTTTTGTAGAAAATCTGAGTAAAGAAGAGGGTTGCAAAAACATAAAGGATGTATTATCAGCCCATGCACCCTTGTGAAGTGTCAAGTGCAAAAATGTATAACAGTCAATCCCAACCATGTAATAAAAGAAGTTTCAACATAGATAGATATAAGCCCATAAATTTTAGAGGCATTTGTGGCTATCCAAATGCTCTTCCACCTAAAATCAGAATTTTTTTGCCCAAATTCAATGGTATAAAGGATGAATCAGCTGAGAGACACTTGCAGCAGTTCCTAAATGTGATAGATGATTTTGAGATTGACCATGAAGATGTGGTTATGAGATTATTTGTTCAATCTCTAGATGAAGATGCAAGGGATTGGTTCTCCTACCTTCCAGCTAACTCTGTCAGCTCTTGGCATGGTTTTAAATCTACATTTCTAGTACAATATGGTGAAAGAATTTCTGAATATGTAGTCATTAGTAACTTTGTGTACATCCATATTGAAGAAGATGAGTTGATCCCAGCCTTTAACCTCAGATTTATGAGGGCATTGAATAGAATACCAGAATGTATGAGACCTAATGATGCACTGTGCTTAGTTGTCTATTTGGGAGCTTTTGATAAGAAAATGAGTTACAGATTAAGAGACAAGGAGCCCACCACATTGCATCAGGCACATCAGTTCAATTGGAGGTATGGAATACAAAAGGGTTATTTTTCTAAAATTTTTTGTTGTCCTGCAGCCCCCAATGTTGATGAAGGATTTAATTCAGGTGTTGACAATGAATGTCTAAGCATTCACACCCTTGTTGTCCCAGTTTTTGCATCATTCCAAGTTGATGATGTTTCTGTTATAAAGGAGGATGTCATGTTTTGCCCAACAAATGAAGTTGAAAATAATGGTTTTTCAAGTAATATTTACATACCAGCCCTTATCAAAGAACCATCATGTTTAAGTGATCCAGTTGTGCAAGGTTGTGATCATGTGGATCAACAGTCAGTATCAGTTTCATCAGGAAGTATTAGAGGGATGGAGAATGATGCAGATAGCTCAACTTCAGAATGCATTGAAACAACAGAAATCTTGTATATGGGGCAATCAGTTGATAGAAATGATATCCATGATCAATTCATGGATCAGGTTTGTTCTTCTTATGACTCTGGATCTGATAATAATGAAGAAGAATTGGAGTGTCATGAAGAAGAAGCAGAGGCCTTTGCGGTGAGTGTTAATCCCCTTTATGATGAGTCTACAGGTACCTTTGATGCTGTGAATCTTGACTTTCAGTGGTGCAGGATTAATCCTCTTTTTGAGGATGATGATGAATATAAGGAGACTATTGACCATGGTGTTACATCAGTTTGTGAGTGGGGGACATATGAATCAGATATCTTCAGTTCTTGTGAAGATACTATGGATTTGCAAACTGTGAATGATGGATGTTCATCATCACCTGGTTTAGATATGTGCAACATTGGTTGTGTGGATCAGAATTTGTTTTCAATATCAGTAGATATTGGGGGTCTCATTTTTTATGAGTATTTTGAGCTTTTGGATCAGCTGGATGAGTGCCTGATGGTGTGCAGTAGCCAGATAAATGATGAAGACTGCCAAGAGCAGTATGATGTACTATCTGAAGAGTATAACATGCATATGTTGCTTAATGCTGAAGGATTTTTTAGCATGTATGGTTGCATGTTTGATTTTGAAATGCAGAGTGACAGAGGCAGTACTACAAGTGGCAAGCTGTCAAAGGTGGTGGAATATCTAATTGAGCAAATGACCTTATGGACAAACTATGCCAATTTTTTCAGTAGGGATTGGGATCTTTCAGTTTGGGATCAGGCATTTGGCAGGAAAAAATTTTGGTTCTTCCTTTTTGGCTACCCGGGGCCACCCAAGTGATGACTAAAATATAGTTTTTGTGCAGGTTGGTGCAATGATTGACTCTGTTGCCCAATAGATATGGCCCAATCTGTGAAACCAGAGATTCTAGGGTCCTCGCTGCAGTTTTGCACCTGCACGTCCCCAGACAGAGCCAGTGTTGGTACCCATTTTGGCCTAGAGGTTGAGCTTGCATGTTGGAGGGTTTCTTCTTTCAAACCCTAGGTGTTCCTGTCCATCGGCAAGAGCTTGGTCTATCGGCGAAGGATATTGTGGTTCTGCCGACAATGTTGGTCGTGCCAATGGGGGTATCTCAAATGTTCATCGGCGAGAGTTGTATTGTCGGCCTAAGTATTTTGAGTTGTGCCGATGGTGGGAGGCTTGGCCGATGCGATGTCATCAGCGTAGGTCTCGCCGAGAGGGGAGCATGGAGTGGTCATCGGTGTGATCGGCATCATCGGCAGAGGTGTTTCTTGTTGGGCCGACAGTTGGTAGTCTAGCCGATGAGGGATGTTCAAGGTGGTCGTCGGCAGGAGTAATGCTATCGGCGAGAGAGTTTTCGGGTTCGCCGACGCCTGAGGTCTCGCCGACAGGGTATAGTTTGTTGGTGCCATCGGTGTAATGGAGGATTATCGGGTGAACAGGTAGATTGTTGGCCGATGGCGCAAGGTCTGGCCGATGGAGTTGCCATCGGCGAGTATGGGATAGTGTCAGGCTGATGGGGATGTTTTGAAGGTTATCGGAGTGATCGGCGTCATCGGCATAGGTTTGAGATGTTGCTCCGACGGTGTAAGTCATACCGACGGAGGTGGGAGGCCAGGGTGTTATCGGTAAGACTATTGTGGTCGGTGAAGGAGTGTTCAGTTGCTCCGATAGTGTTGATCTCGCCGATGGGAGCGAGGAGTTTGGCCGTCGGGGGGTCGTCGGTGTGTGTCTGGCCGATGAGAATTTGGAGGGTGCCATCAGAGTGAGATTGTGTATCGGGATAGCTATTGAAGGGCCCGCCGATGGAGTATTCTCTGGCCGACAGGAGTATAGAGTGGCTATTGGGTAGATTTCGCGTTGGTCTCACCGATGAAGTATCATCGACGGAGGTGGTCTTCGGCATGACTTTTGCCTATCGGCGAGGAGTTTTTTGGGTTGGCCGATAGTGGGTGTCATGGCGATGGGCTGTGGGCGAAGGGTCGTGTGTCGAGCGCAGCAAAAGCACTCGACACTTAGTTTGCATGCAGCTATGTTTATAAAGCGCTAGTGTGTTCTCCTCACCATGCATGTGGGACTATTCTTTTTCCACAATTTGAACATGCGATGTGTTTTGGCGGGAAACTTCTGTTCAACTGTTGCGACAATTTTCAAGCGGCCGCGGGTGGTTGAGACCCTTAATGGTGACAGTGCAGGGATGTGGACAATGGTACACATGGTCAGGTCACCCAATTTTTGAATGAAGACCCCAGATAGTGGCGCATGGCTCGAGGCTCCCCTTTGTCTACTGCATTAATATTTTCTGAGCGCCATTCCTTCTGAGGACTGTATCTGGCAGATTTTTTGTAATAACCATGTAATTAATTATTGTGGTACACTTTCTGGCTATTATAAGCAGGAAGTGTTACTCATTTTCAGGTTGTTGAAAGTTGAACATTTTGGCTCTGTAACACAATATAGTTCATTTTGGTTGCTCTGTACAGCTAAACTTGTGAGTTTATGTATCTCCTGTTGTACGATTTGGCATGAATCCACTAATTTCATGGTTAATCTTATATGAATAATGCTATGTTTGCATGTGTTATGCTGATTCTATCTCCAGTTTTGCATGTATCTTTCTTACTGCAATAGGGATGCCATAAGTATAGACAGCTTAACACTCTGTATTGGGAGATATATGTAAGGCAGATATCATGTGTATCCCCCTGAAATCCAGTTTTAGCTATTCATGCTGATTATTCACAGGTGTATGTCTACCGACTCCAAGCCCTGGATAGGCACCAATCTAGCTATGTGTTGAGGTTATACACCATGTCCAGCTTTGCATCCAAAATTCAAATCAAACCATCTCTTCCTTCCATCTATTAGTTGTAGGAGCAGGATTAGGATCCCTGCATGCTCTCATACCCAACCAGACATCATGTCCAAGAATGTTGCCAACCTTGTGATTTGTTACACAAATCTTGGTCCATACATGAGAGTATTCTGCCTGTTGATGTCAAGTTAAATCCTTCTGTCATTGAGCTAGTCAAGGTTATACTTTCATCAAGTAGGGAAACCCCCCTTGGTGCGGCAGAACCAGAAGTGAAGGGGAGGAGCTCACGCAACCTCCTGTATTCAGTTGGCTGAATCTGCCTGTGCATTAGAACTGGCAAACCCTAATGCTGATTCAGAAGAAAAACCAACACCTAAATCAACTCATTAGGCTTATAAGAAACCATGGTGGTCTTCTTGGACTAAATGTCTTGATTATAAAGTACCAACTCTTATCAAAGATAACTCTTCCATACCAATCCAAGATCAGAAAAGGAAAGAAATATCAATAAAACTTGAACCAATCAGGATTCCAAGTTTCAATCAAGAAAAATTAGATATGGTACAAGATGTTTCTACTATTTTTTCTATATTCCTAGATGAAAATAGGCATAAATCAAAGTAGGATGATGTTGTTTCAGATTTGGTTCTCAATCCTTTACATTTTGATTCATTTGATAAGTTCTCTAATGTTGTTTACAAGATAAATGAAAGTAGGTCACAGATATTAGAGGGTCAGAATCTTCAATTGCAAAAATAGATTGCCCAAGTCGCAAGTGAGAATAAATTAGACAAAGAAGAAGATGTAGTTTCTCTATTTGATCAATTGCCCTCTTGAGTTGACCAAGATGAGGACATCATACAAGTACCAACTGATTTAAGACAGCTAGTTGACATTGCAGAACATGAGGTACTGCTGATCTTTAATGAAGTTGATGTTTCAGTTTAGCTAGAAGAGCAAAAAGATAGTCACATTTTGGATGACAACGATCTTGTTTTATATGTGCATGAGATTAACTAACCAGAATCTGAAACTAAATCAAATAGTATTCTCTATCAAAATAAGGCATCTAATTTCTTTACAGAATAGCTAAGTAGATCAATTGAAGAAATACAATCCTTTCCAGATATTTCTATTTCTCATTGTCAAGATCCTAACTGTTCAGCCTGTAGGCAACTTACCAATTTGCTAGATTCTTGTAACGATCAAGAGCTTAAGTCAAGAAATGATGAGCATATAATTCCAGTATAGGATTTTTCCTCATATGAAACCTTGTTTTCAGGTATTATTGAGGATTTTTGTTCTAACATAGATGATAGTCTAATATCATGTGAATCAGTAGTTTCTGATCAACAGGATCAGGCCAAAGAGTACAAATCATATGAGCTAACTATTACAGATCAAATTGAAAGTACAGGTGATCATATGATAGCAGATCCAACTCTAGACATTAGAATCAATAGCCAAGAATACATCATTACGAGAGGATGCCCAATTAGAGACATGGTCACCAAAGAGCTAAAGAAGAAAGTACAGATTGCCATTGTACAAACCAAGTAGTTTTTGGGCTCAAAACAGCAAAATCAGATTACCTTTTTACCCCATGATAGAGGTTTTCATGATCAGGTTTAGCTGGTGAGTGAATTTTTCTACATTTTTTATGAAGCATTGCAGCAATTTATTGAGTACCTTCTTGTACTTTACCAAATTTCAGCTGCTCATAAGCATGTGAATCAGTGTTCCCTGTTGAGGAAGGGAAGTTATTTCAACCAAACAGTTAATGGATTTTTTGACCAGCACCTTTGGCTAGTTAGAGTAGGGTAGATTAGAATTTCAGTTCAGTTTTTCATTTCCAAGAAGTGCTTTTGCACATGTTTCTGGCTTTGTTTTAAACAAGTCAGTTAGTTTCAATTTTTAGTTTTTTTGTTGTTGTTGTGTCTCAGTTAGTTTTGAGTTACAGAATTTTCAAAGGCTCAGGGTAGAAAAGACTCTATGGCCAATGGAAAGGCTAGGCTATTGGTTCTTAGCTATTTAGCAGGCAAACACCCCTGAGAGGTCACCAAAAATGTTACTAATTTTATGTTCACAATTAAAATTAGTTGGACCTAAGTGTTATTGTTCAGAAGGAATAAAAGAAAACTTCAAGGTTATACATTTATTGAACAGATTGATATCTTGACAGAGCAGAGAAGGAGATTCAATTGATAGGATAGCCCATCAGTCTAATCAAGACTGATGAGTTATCATGACAAGAGAATAGGATTGCCAAGGTACCAGTCATTCAAGAAATGCAGTTTTTTTGCATCATGTTATCTTTTAGGAGTTATAAGTTAGATTGATTATTTAGTTAATTAGTTTTGAATAAAAGAAAGAAAGATATTTGTATTGAACTATTATTTCATGTCATGTTTTGAACATACATTCAAGTATCTGTTACTTTATCTCATGCATTGATTGAAAAGGAAATACATATACATCATATGCATAAGAGACATTAACTGATCATGCTTAAAGGAAGTGTTCAAATGTGTCCCATAGAAGTCGTGGAAGTAACTAGACTGAGCAATTGCAAACATGCAAGCTATACATCTATTTGATAAAAGAAAAGAAATGAACACATGATAAAATGAAACATCCATCATTGCCTAAGCAAGAAGGTTGTTTGTTGATGCTGACCTTCAAGTCTTCAGTCTTTACTTTCAACTCCCATCATCAATTCAACCTGCAAAATTTTGGGGACAGCCATGTTAGCGCTCCAGATGTTTGAATTTATCATATGCTTTTATTAAGCAGATATATCTACTTATCACATCATGCATTGCATATGAAAGATCAGATTAGATAAGTGCTACAAATCAGAAAAAAAAAAACATGAAAAGAATCAATCGATACTATAAGGTATATCTTTTATGCTAACTTGTTTGTTCACTGTGCAGGTATAGGAAAAGTAATGTTGCTGATTTGAAGACAAACGAAGCATGTGGAGAAAATAGGCTCCCATAAGGGTTGAGCCCAGCATGCTCAAGATCAAGTACAAAGGCAGAAAATAGTTAGATCTTATCACGCCATGTGAGATAGTCAAATCAGATGATCAAAGTTTAGATAGCATCATAAGAAGATAGCATTCACCCATATCAAAGGTACAACTATATCACAAAGTAACTAAGCTTGAGAATAGTAATCAAAGTATTTCTCAATCTCCTTTTGCTATCTACATTAAATGAATAAATGCATATACCATGAAAACTTAGATGAACTAGAAGGTACAGGCTAACAAAGAATCCATCAAGCTATCAAGAAAACTACAAAGTTAAATCATGACTATAGTAGTCAGGGGTAGCAATGCAAATGCATGTCAAAATCATATAGGATAATCCTAAAGGGAATGTACCATCTTAAAGGACAGTCATGGTATGAAGAACAGTCAAGTCTAATGCCATAGGGCTAAGTCTTTCTAAGCAACAAATGGATCAGAGTGTTATTAGCCATCATAATCAGAATAGGCCAAGGCATTTTGTGGTAGTAAACAAACAGTGATATAGTTGTATGGATCAATCACACTAGAATCAACATCTTTTCTAAAGAAAGCATTTTTTCCTTCAGAGCAAAGTAAAAGAGCTACAACTATATACAAGGATCTTCATATAGTCAACTAATGACAAACAAATGTATTCTACCCCAACATAGGAATCATACTTTAAATACATGAGCATCTGCATGAACCTACAGGTCCAAATTGAAAATTTGAGGAGAAAATGGAGGTGGATTCAAATATAAAAGAAAGTAGAGATTTGACATCATCTCAATCCTTACATCAGAGATAGTATTTTTCATCATTTTTCACTTCGAAAGGATCAAGTGCAAGAACAGTCATTAAAGAAGTCATAAGAAGTCATAAGAGATTCAAGGTGAATCATTCACCTTACAAACATGCACAGATCTAGATGAAGGAGCAGAAAGTAGTCACAGTCATTAGTGACAATGGACATGACAAGTTGCCATAGCCATTACAATAAAGGCTTTTGCTCTCAAGAAAAAATGAAACCCTCATTTCTTTTTATTCTGGTAAAGATGTACGCCTATAGGAAGCGCCTGAATATTGCCTGATACAATAGAATGGAAAAGACAGTGTTCATGCAATGGTTATCAGAAACCATTTCAAAAGAAACATCAAAGCCACAATGAACAAGAGGAACAGTAGGCATGAAGGAGTGAACAAACATGAGGTTATCTCATATTCTTACAATGAGCCTCAAACTCCTTTTGCTTCAAAGAAACCAAAAAACCCTGATGTATATTTTAACCCTCATACTAGAATGAAATATACAGAAAAGAAGACAACAGGTGTGTAGTGAGAGGAAAGCTTTATATTGTGTTCTTATAGATGAAAGTAAGATATAGTCCGAACCTTCAAAGGCTCCTTTCCTCACAAATTAAAATGAAACCCTTACTTTCCTTTTTATAATTTCAAGAAAATGTAAAGAAAGTGATTAGGATCATCTCATAATGGAACAAAAGAGTTCTTCAAAACCCTAGTTGCAATTTGATAAATAGTCAAAAAATGAGACAGGAAAGGGGTTATAATAGAGAAAGTTCATTCCAAATCCAAAACATTTATGTGTATGAAAATCAAAGATACCCAGTTCATCATGAGAAACCTTTTTTCATCTCCTTACAGTCAAAAATCAAATGCTACAAGGAGGTAAGGGAAAGTGTACAGTGAAAATTTTGATAGAGAAATACATTAAAATGTGCAAAAATGATATGATCATGGCCAAGAAGAAACATTTCCTTCAACAGTATAAACCACAAGTTTTTATTTGAAGAAACCCTCATCATATGAGATACATAGTAAAGAGCTCGAAAGGGTAAGATTTAAGAAAGCACCATACCTTGTGTTTCTGTATAGATAAGGAATGTATACAGGCCATTGATATTTTTGTTCCCTTTTATTCTCTCAAAAATCTCAAAACCATGTTGCCTATGGCGGCCATATGAAGAAGCAGTAGTAGTAAGGAAAAAGTCATGAATATGCTCAGAAATAATCATTTTGCTGCGGCCAAACATCAACAAACCTAGTGAAGAGAAGTTTAAAAACAACTCAGAACCTATACAAACATACTTACCTTTAATTCCACTGTCAAAAATGCAGAGAGAAGTGTATCAGGGAGCTAAAAGATTGCCAAGAAATAGTGAGAGAAACCTCCAAACCCTCAGCAGCATGATGGCGGCTTAAGAGGAGAAAAAAGGAACAATGAAAATGATGAAAGATTTTTTAGGTTTCCTTGCTTTTTACCTGATAACCCTAGCCATGGCCAAGAGGTTCTTGTGCTCTTTTTGACTATTGTTTTAAAATAATCATTGCAAACCATCTTCATTTGTGGTCAGGACTTGAAAGAGTCTCCAAACCTAATGATTATGCAGGGGGCCATGAAGCCAAGACTTATGTCTTATCACATCTTTTTCTTCCTTTGATTTTTACAAAGTAAAAAATAATAATCATTCGAAAGCAAGGAGGAAGTAAGGTGCCTTTTGGCATAGGTGTGAATGCTCAGGAGTCATAAGGTAAGATATATTTTTTTTGCATGTGATTGTATGTAATAAGGAGAAATAAGGAGTTTTGATGTATTATGATAAATAGAAGATATGCATGTAATTCCTCATGTATAAGGGAGATATATGGTCAAGAATATGAGTGAAGACAAGTTAGAGTTACTAGGTGGCAGAAACTTGTCATAGGTTTTCTTTCTTTGGATGTGGAGTTATAAGCGTTTTTAATGCCTTTTACCCTTGTTATGTTTTGCATGGTGACTTTACTTGTGCATGGAGTAATAAGGGTATTTTTTACCTTAGTATATGACAAAGATATAAAGTCAAAGGGAAACATAAGGTTTTGACTTATGTTATAAATAGCAAAATATATCATAATTTATTGAAGATATTATTAGGACAATTACACTAATAGTTCTAATAATACCTTAAATAAATTATTTTAAAAATATAAGTCATATATAGCACACAAGAGGACTTGAGAGAATATTCATTTATTCAATATTATTTACTAGCCATTTCTTTGCATGGAGTGATGAGGGGAACTGAGTCATTTGTTCGACCTTTTAGTTAGTTGCAATTTATGGAGCAGTTTGAGGGTTATATGAGCATTTCACATTGAGTGAAGCACTTCATTCCATCGGTGCATGGATCATTGGCGATTTTGACACCTTATATCTATTTTTCCATCAGTTTGGAGTTATTTTTTGCATGATTTCAAGGCTTGTACAAGAATCAGTTATCATTTCATGCATGTGCTATTTTGAGATAACTAAGGTTCATTTCCAGTTGTCTTTAGGTCAATCTTTTGACCTATCTTTTCTATATATTGTAAAACTTCATTCATTATGGGGTTAGTTCTTGATTCTCATTCTAATTCAGATAGATTGGAGAATTCTTGTAGCTCATTTTTTATAGTTTTATTGAGAGATCGGCAGGTTACAGGTTCTATTTTGTCTTCTTTGTAGTGTTTCCTTTGTTTCTTTGAGATCAAATAAGTTACCTTTCCATTTAGTGCTAATTATTTGAAGTGATTTGATGAAATTTTTTTGTGTTTAACCTTTAAACCTTTAAAATTGTTCTCACTTTCTTGCTTGCAACATTAAGCATATAATCATCACAAGTCTTAGGTTGTGTTAACTGGAAGTAGTCCTTTTGTGTTGTGAAAAAACATTTCATTCATAGAAAGCCTATTTTCAAGCCTTCCTTAGAATCACTTTTGTGATATTTATGCCAAGATTGGATTGTGTGAAAGTCAAATTTCTGAGTTATATTGTGAGCCAAATTGCATATTATTATCCAACTTAGGTGCATCACCAAATTTTACAATTTTCATTTCATATAGTTTCTTTCTTCCCTTTTCCAAAGTAGAATACATACATTCCAATAGAACATTCAGAGGGAACCATCCCATAATCTAGATGTCTAATTTCATTATAGGGCACCCACAACCTGAAATTAGTCCCATGTTACATGGAATTGTAGAGCTTTTTCAGCCTTGCATACGGGTGCAATTCCCAGTGATAACAATATCAAATCTAAGGGGAATTTAAAGGGAGTCAGATCTTCCATAGATTAATTCTCATCATAGACAACCCACAGTCTGAGAGTGATCAAATGTTTCATGAGATTGTTGAGCTTAGTGCTTGATAGGGTGCAATCCTTCATGACAACATTGGCTTTTGTAAAAACCTTGGGTACGATGAAGAAACATATAGATCACCTCTCCTATCTTCTAAAGAAGAATAATATAGGGGTACCTGATTTCATCAAAGCATCCTCATCAACTCGAGAAAATTCTAACGCAAACAAGAAATCAAAGGGCAAGGCCCTAGTTGCTACAACATCTTCATCTCCATCATGTATCATAGACTCGAGAGCCTCACACCACATGGGTTATTCATAGGTTGAGTTTTCATCCTTAGAGCCATCAAGTATGCCCACTATCACCTTGGGGGATGATACTCCATCTTTGGTTATAGGGAGAGGGTCTGTTGAACTTGAAGGAGGAACATTCACAAATGTTCTAAGTGTCCCTTCACTATCAACTGATCTCCTTTCAGTGTATCAGATAACTCATAAAGAAAAGGGCATGAGCATTCATTTCTTTCCAAATTTAGTTGAGATCAAATAATTATAGAGAAAAAAGTTGGAAGTTATAGGGAGGGCAGATCACCAATCTAGGTTATACACCTTATCCCATTTTGCACCTAATATTTCTCCAATAGCATTGCTTACTCATTCAAATGGAGTTAGCAAATTATGGCATGAGCGGTTTGGCCACCTTAACTACCACTACTTTGAGCAACTATGTTAGCAAGATATGGTCACAAGGTTTCCAAGACTTAGATTCTCTAAAGGTCTTTGTGAGGGTTGTGCCCTTGGGAAGCATCCTAAAGAGAAATTTAACAAAGGAAAATCATGGAGGGTGACACAAGTCTTGGAACTTGTCCACAGTGATGTTTCAGGAGATTTTCCCCATACATCTTTTATAAAGGCTAGGTATGTTCTCACCTTCATAGATGATTTCTCCATACTCACATGGGTCTGCTTCTTTCAGTGGAAATTTGAAGTCTTCAATTTCTTTCAAAACTTCAAGGCTCTTGTTGAGAAATAGTTAGGGAATGCCATCAAGGTTCTATGAACGAATAATGGGGATGAGTATGTCAACAATCATTTTTGAACAATTTTGCATAGAAGATGGGATAAATTTGTAGTTCATAGTTCCTTATACTCCCCAAGAAAATGGTGTTGCAAAACATAATAATAGATCTTTAGAAGAGATCCAGCTAATTGTATGATTCACCACAAAGGTCTTACACCACAGTACTAGGTAGAAGAAATCAACTGTGCATGCTATATTTAGAATAGAGTTCCTCACAAATCCTTGAAGGGTATTACTCCCTTTGAATCTTGGAAAGGAAAGAAACCAATAGTTGAGAACTTCAGGGTCTTCAGATCTCCTGCCATGGCACACATACAAAAAGACCATCGCAAGGCAATGGATCCACAATCCAAACCTTGCATCTTTTTTAGGTTATCTTGATGGTGTGAAAGGTTATCTTTTGCTCCACCTGACCACACATGATTTGTTTATTGAGAGGAGTGTTAATTTTTAGGAGAGTTATGTTGACTCTATACTTGACATTTCTCTACATATTGTGGACTCACCAGACCTTGATGATTCTTCTAATGATTTAGATCATTCACAATAGATTCTTGAGGTAATGTTTTGTTCTTCTTCCAATTATGACAATGAGGATAGTGATGAGGGTTCCTCTTCATCTAGTTCTAGGATTGCTTTGGAGTTTGATATTTCAGCACCTAACTTACCCACATCTTTTCCTTCTTGGGTTAGACAACTAGACTTCACAATGCAGATATATAGGCAGAGGATCTAGTAGATGGAAGACATATATAGTCAGATTATCAAGGGGCCCCACATGCTTTCCTTGCCTCAACCTCTAATTCACATACATTTTGTGATGCATCAGGCATACCTAAGTGGGATATTTCTATGGATGAGGAATATGATTTCTTAATTAAAAATTGAACTTGGGATTTGGCTTCTCTTCCTAAGGGAAGGAAGACAATTTGATGTGGGTGAAAATATCAGTCTAAGTTTGTTGTAGATGGGTTAGTTGATAAGTACAAGGTGTGATTAGTTACTAAAGGATTTTCACAAGTAGTTGGCATTGACTACACAAAGACCTTTGCACCCATCACCAAAATTACTTTGATTCGACTCACTCTTGGTATAGCTGCCGCACACAGATGGGATAAGCATCAGAGGGATATGAAGAATGCCTTTCTTCATGGAGATCTTAAGGAGGAGATCTACCTGGAACAACCACCTAGGTTTGTTCAAGATTCATCCTTAGTTTGTAAACTTAGGAAATCTCTCTATGGCCTCAAACAAGCCCCTCAGGCTTGTTATGCCAAGATGGATTCCTACCTCTTAGCTTTAGGTTTTACTAGATGTCATTTAGATCCTAATGTTCATCTATTGTGGTAGGATGATTCACTATTGATACTGGTCTTATATGTTGTATTCCAGCAATGAAGTCATCTCTTTAGGACAAATTTGACATGACTGACTTGGGTTTATTGCATTACTTCCTTAGCATTGAGATTTCACAGTTCGACTCAAGGATCACTCTTCTATAACCCAAGTACACTCTTGATTTACTTGCATGGTTTCACATGACTACCTGCTAACCATATTTGACTCTCTTCCTATATGGAGTCAAACTTGAGGCTTCATGTTCTACATCATTATTTGATGCTACTTTGTATCAATAACTTGTTATCCATCTCATCTATTTGACCCATACTAGGCCCAACATTTCATACGCAGTTGGCATGGTTTCAAGGTTCATGCATGAACCTCATGAACTGTATTGGAAAGCATCTAAGAGGATCCTTCAATACCTTCAGGGTACTCTTGGGTTCAGGATTCATTATAGAATTGGTACAAAGGTTGACTTGGTTTGTTATACAAATTTAGATTAGGTTGGTGATAATGAAAATCACAAGTCTAGACACTTCAGGTTATAGTTTTTCACTTGGTTCTAGTCCTATTAGTTGGCCTAGAAAGAATCATAATGTTATTTCTTTATCATCCATAGACACAGAGTACAAGGGAGATGTTAATGCAGATACTAAGGCTATTTGGCTTCAAGGGATTCTCACTGAATTTGGCATTTTATTTAGGTAGCCCATAGTCATCTATTGTGACAACCAGAGCACCATTCAGATATGTAGGAATCTAGTGTAGTACTAGTGAACCAAACACATAGAGATTTATATGCATTATATTTGAGAGCTCATTCATGGTCAGATCATTGACTTAGTTTTTTGCCAGTCTTCAGACTAGGTTGTTACATTTTCACCAAACCATTTACTGAGAGCAAGTTTATTCATCTATGAGCTCTTCTTGGGGTGCAGTCTACTTCAACAATGACATCATCTTTAGGGGGATTTCTAGCCTTCTTCTCTTTGTTTCTCTCTTTTGGAGGGAAGATTTTTTTACATTGGGTTTTCTTCCTTTCTCTGCTTCATGAGAGATTGCATTGTACTTGGGTACCTCATTAGGCCTAGTTGTCAGGACCCAAATTTTTATTTCCACCTAAGTTATGCTTAATGGGGGTTGTTAGTGTATGTATTTATTTATTTACATACCATAGGAACTAAGCCTAATTAGGTGTACGTGGAACATGTCACATTAAAAGGTGTCAAGTTAGTTAGGCATAGTTGTCAAGAAGAAGTCAACAACTGTTGGGAATTAAGGTGTCTCAACCTTGGTAATTCCTTGCATTTATATATTGTAATATAGTTATTTATTACCTATTGTGTAATTACGATGCAAATCCTATTTTGTCATCCTGTGGGAGTTAGCACGGTGATGTGTCATCCTACGTGGAAGGTGACCACATGTAATTTTGTCCTCACATGAGGAGATAGGTGTCCCACTTAGTGGTAGAGGTATTTTTCCATGTGTCGGCACTTTGACTAGTGTGTAAGTGAATCTTGATTGAAATGGTTATGACATATTCCTATGACAGAACCTATG
Source organism: Cunninghamia lanceolata (assembly GCA_027924645.1). Lineage (NCBI taxonomy): Eukaryota > Viridiplantae > Streptophyta > Pinopsida > Cupressales > Cupressaceae > Cunninghamia > Cunninghamia lanceolata. The sequence continues at coordinate 27,455,269 of BSBN01000809.1, read as the reverse complement.
ACGCATAAGAGTCGTAAATGGAATGTTCTATGACAGGCGAAGACATGTGTCACAAGGCATCTTGGAAGAAGGCATCTTTGGGTGCCCCAAGGAGAGTTATGACATGTTGTAAGAGAATATACTATTTTTAATCAGTGTATGACATATTCTCTTACAGTTGTAAGTACTATCAGTATGACAGATTCTATGACGGTCTTAAGATGTGTAAGAGCGTCTTTCATTGCCCAACTTGGGAATAGGCGACCATATTGGGATGTGTTATGACAAGTGTCATGACCATGCTATAGTATTGGACAAGTGTCCCTAGGCATGGGTTTTGGGCTATGAGGCCAAGTTGGATGCCCATCTCAAGGAAAGTTTATTTTTGCCTTGTAAACTTCTATTTAAGCAGGTGCTTTGAGAGGAGATGTATTATGTGATTGACAAGTACTGTTATGCTTCTAGATTGTCTCCAGATACGAGTATCAAAGACTCCTGTAAAGACTTGCATTGCAAGTGTGTTGTAAACCTTATTGTTTAGATAATATATTGTGTAGGTTTTGGAGTGTGGGGTTTTTCACCCGTAAGGGTTTTCCCCACATTATATCTTGTCTCTCTCTCTTATGTCTTACATTCTTGTGTTGTGTATTGCTGCAATATCTTTGTTTTTCCGTTAATAACACTATAATTGTAAAGTTTAAAAAGAATTTGCACACCTCTCCTCATTAGATTAGTGTAGGAAGCATTTTCTGCACACCTAGCATCCTTTCAGTTGGTAACAGAGCTTGATCACCTTTGGTCCTAGTTGTTGGGTAGGGGTTTTTTGAGCTGATCTTAGATTGAGTAGGAGTCTGTGTAGAGTATTTTATAATCTTGTTGTAGGAAAGAGATGGTAGGCACATAGAGAAGATTAGAGGTGGAGAAGTTTAATGACACAAATTTTGAGTTATGGAAACTTAAGATGGAAGACATGCTTGTTGATCGAGACCTATGGGAAACTGTTTCTGGTGTAAAACCAACTGCAATGGTACAAGTTGATTGGGATCTCAAAGATCAAAAGGCTAAGGGTCTCATAAGACTCAATCTAGCTAATTCTATCCTATTAAATGTCCATGAAGAGAAGACCATGAAAGATCTTTGGAAGAAGCTAGGAGATGTTTATCAGGCCAAATCCCTAGTGAACAAGCATTTTTTGAGAAAGAAGTTGTATTCTCTAAGGATGGAGGATGGAGGATTTAATGTAGATCATCTGAATGCTTTTAACATGTTAGTTGCACAATTGACTTTCATTGGTGTGAAGATGGAGGAGGATCATTGTATGACCTTGCTTTGTTCTTTGTCAGACTCATGGGATCATCTTGTTATGGCTATTGGGAGCACCACGTCCACTTTCAAAATGGATGAAGTGGTATCTTCACTGTTATCTAAAGAAATGTGGAGAAAGTCTTCTGAAGCAGCCAAAGAGGCTCTTGTGGTTCATGGAAGACCCAAAGAGAAAGGGAAAAAGAAGGACAAGAAAGATGAGAAGGGTAGATCCAAATCTCGTGGGAGATCCAAATCTCGTGGGAGATCCAAATCTCCTAGAAAGTCCAAGGCTCTCTATTGGAACTATGGAAAAATTGGACATTTCCAAAAGGAATGTAAAGAAGAAAAGAAAAAGAAGAAGAAGAATGCCCTAGACTCAAATTCTAACAAGTCACAAGATGATGGTGATGACTTCATCGCAACCCTGGCCACCCATGCATCTAATGATGTGTGGTTGATTGATTCTAGTGCATCATTCCACATGACCTCACATCAAAGTTGGATCACGAAGTATGAAGAGTTTGATGGTGGAAGAGTGTATCTAGGTGACGATTCTCATCTAAAGATTGTTGGTTGTGGAAGAGTCTCAATCTGATTCCTTGATGGATGAGTGAAGGGGATCGCTTAGGTCATGCACATCCCAGGCTTGGCACACAACCTACTTTCTGTAAGTAAGTTGAATTATGCAAGTGTGCAGGTTGTCTTTTCAAAGGATAGATGCAAGATGACTAGATGATCTATGGTGCTTGCAAAGGGTACTCGGAGAGGTACTCTATTTTAGCTGGAGGCATGCACTTCACAGTGCAATAGTTTTTCTGACTCAAAGAAAAGGGCTGCAGTCACTTCATCCCCACCATTGGAACCGGCAGTGAAAAAGTCTATTGTAACAAATTCTAATAGTAGTGTACTTTGGGTACCTAAGGGTGCTCATACTTTGGAAGTTAAGCTTCTTGCTGAAAAGACAATGTTATGGCATATGAGATTTGGCCACATTGGTGAGAAGGGTCTTAGAACCCTAAAAAATAAAAAACCTCATTGAGGGGTTAAATGATTGTAATCTCAAGTTCAACTTTTGTGAACATTGTATATATGGAAAGAAAAATCGTGTTCAGTTTTACTCTATTTCTCACAAGTCTTCTGGTGTGTTAGACCTTATTCATTCTGATGTGTTTGGTCTTGTTAGTGTTCCTTCAATTTCCAAATCTATATATTTTGTATCTTTCATAGATGATTACTGTAGAAGGACATGGATTTATTTTCTCAGAAGAAAGTCTAAAGTCTTTAATCAGTTTAAAGAGTTTAAAACTTTTGTTGAGAATCAGACTAGTAAAAAGATTAAGTGTTTGAGGACTGATAACAGTGGTGAGTTTCGTTCGGTAGAGTTTGATAAGTTCTATAAAGAGCAAGGGATTGAAAGACATAGGACAACGCCATACACCCCATAGAAAAATGGAGTTGCAGAGAGGATGAATAGGACAATGATGGAGAAGGCTAGGAGTATGCTTAGTGGAGCAAGCCTCGAACAAAAATTTTGGGCTGAAGCTGTAGCCACTACTTGCTACCTGGTAAACATGTCTCCTACATCATCTCTTGTTGGTAAGACACCTATGGAGGTGTGGTCTAGTAAGAAACCTTCAGTTAGACATCTTCGTCTTTTTGGTTGTGAGGCATATGCACATGTGCCTAGGGAGAAAAGGTCAAAATTGGAGAACAAGGTTGTTAACTGTATTTTCATTGGCTATGGTTTTGGTGTGAAAGGATACAAGCTTTGGGATCTTGTGGCTGAAAAAGTGTTCTATAGCAGAAGTGTTATCTTCAAAGACCTAACACCTTCTTCCATTGTTTTATAGCCAAACCAGATAGAAAAGAAAGAGGATGTGGTTCAATTTTCTTCTACCCCTAAGAAGACTGAACTGACAAACCCTGTGAGACTTGATGATGAGGAGAGCTCTAGCAGCTCTGAAAGCTCAGAAGAAGAAGCAAAACCTCAACCTCAATCCTTGAGGAGGTCTACACAAACAAGGAAGAAACCTCATAGGTTTGGTTATTCATTGATTGATTCTAGTTGTGCTTTTGCCTTGCTTACTAACATTGATGAGCCTAGAACTGTGACAGAGGCTATGGGCATCAAAGATGCAGGTTCCTGGAAGGAGGCCATGGAAGATGAGATGGCTTCTTTGGAGAAGAAAAAAACTTGGGACTTGTTGCCTTTGCCTGAAGGATGGAAACATGTTGAATGCAAATGGGTGTTTAAGAAGAAATTTGGTGCAAATGGCAATGTTGAAAATTACAAGGCCAGACTAGTTGTGAAGGGGTACTCACAAGTGGAGGGAATTAATTATGGTGAAATTTTCTCTCCCATTGCAAAGCTAACATCTATTTGGTTCTTGTTATCTCTTGCAGTAGCTTATGACTTAGAGGTGGAGCAGATGGGTGTGAAAACAACTTTCCTTCATGGTGATTTTGAGAAAGAGATTTACATGTCACAACTAGAGCATTACATAGAGAAAGGTAACAAAAATTTGGTTTGCAAACTGAAGAAGTCTTTTTATGGTTTGAAGTAGTCTCCTAGGATGTGGTATATGAAATTTGATGCCTTTGTGTTGTCAATTGGATTTCTAAGATCAAAATTAGATCATTGTGTGTATTACAAATTTGACAATGATCGCATTCTCATTATTGCATTGTATGTTGACGATATGTTGTTAATTGGGAATGGTAAGAATATGATTTATGATTTGAAGTCGCGGTTGTCAGCATAGTTTGAGATGAAAAATCTAGGGGCAGCCAGGTACATTCTAGGAATGGAAATTAGAAGAGACAAAGCTAACATAAAACTTTGGTTAAGACAAAGTAAGTATGTGAAGACCGTGTTGGATAGGTTCAGCATGGTAGATTGTAGACCATTGTGTGTTCCTGTATCTTTGGGGACAAAGTTATCTATTAATGGAGTACATAATTCTAGTGATGTTGGTAGTTTGATGTATGCCATGGTCTGTACAAGACCAGACATTGCCCAAGAAGTGGGAATCCTTAGTCGATTTATGGCTAATCCTAGATGGGTACATTGGCATACAATTAAGTGAGTGTTCAGATATTTGAGGGTTACTTCTAAGTATTCCATATGCTATCATGGCAATCCTATAGGACCTTTGCATTCTGTTTGTATTTATGGATTTGTGGATTCTGATTGGGTAGGTGACATTGACAGCAGGAGATCCACCAGTGCTTACATGTTTACTGTGTTTGTTGGTGTAATTAGTTGGATGAGTAAGAGACAACTTGTGGTTGCTTTATCCATGACGGAAGCTGAGTATATGGTAGTAACTCATGCTTGTAACGAATCCATTTGTCTTAAGAGATTGTGTTCATATGTTGGTGTTGATGCAGGCAGATTACTATCTGTTGTGACAGTTAGAGTGTGATTTGCCTAGCAAAGAATCCAACTTTCCATGCTAGAACAAAGCATATTGATGTACAGTTTCCCTTTGTACAAGACATGGCAGAGGATGGGAAGGTGAATTTGGAGAAGGTACACTTTAAAGAATTTTGCGGATGCATTGACAAAACCAGTGGGAACAAAGAAGTTCAGATGGTGTTCAGAGTCTATGGGCCTTTCGGCCTATAGCAATTAAATCATGTCATTTCCATTGGCTCTTACAAGGTGTTCTACAAGTGGGAGAATGTTGGGAATTAAGGTGTCTCAACCTTGGTAATTCCTTGCATTTATTTATTGTAATATATTTATTTATTGCCTATTGTGTAATTAGGATGCAAATCTTGTTTTGTCATCTTGTGGGAGTTGGCACGGTGATGTCTCATCCTACATGGAAGGTGACCACATGTAATTTTGTCCTCACATGAGGATATAGGTGTCCCACTTAGTGGTAGAGGTATTTTTCCATGTTTTGGTACTTTGACTAGTGTGTAAGTGAATCTTGACCAAAATGGTTATGACATATTCCTATGACAGAATCTATGACGTGTAAGAGTCATAAATGGAATGTTCTATGAAAGGTGAAGACATGTCTCACAAGGCATCTTGGAAGAAGGCATCTTTGGGTGCCCCAAGGAGAGTTATGACATGTAAGAGAATATGCTATTTTTAGTTAGTGTATGACAAACTCTCTTACAACTGTAAGTACTATCAGTATGACAGATTCTATGATGGTCATAAGATGCATAAGAGTATCTGTCATTGCCTAACTTGAGAATAGGTGATCATATTGGGATGTGGTGTTATGACAAGTGCCATGACCATGCTGAAGTGTTGGAAAAGTGTCTCTAGGTGTGGGTTTTTAGCCATGAGGCCAAGTTGGACACCCATCTCAAGGAAGTTCATTTTTGCCTTGTAAATTTCTATTTAAGTAGGTGCTTTGAGAAGAGATGTATTATGTGATTGACAGGTACTGTTATGCTACCAGATTGTCTCTAGATACGATTGTTGAAGACTCTTGTAAAGACTTGCATTGCAAGTGTGTTGTAAACCTTATTATTTATATAATACATTGTGCAGGTTTTGGAGTGTGGGGTTTTTCGCCTGTAAGGATTTTCCCCACATTATATCTTTTCTCTCTATCTTCTGCCTTACATTCTTGTGTTGTGTATTGCTGCAATATCTATGTTGTTGGGTTAATAGCACTGTAATTGTAAAGGTTAAAAAGAATTTGCACACAACTCTCCTCATTAGATTAGTGTACGAAGTGTTTTATGCACACCTAGCTTCCTTTCAACAACTAGCCACCTCATGCTAGTTTTATGGAAGACAACTCACCACCACTCATTATTTGGAGGAGTCCTCTTGTCAAGTCATGACTGGCGGTTGCCTCCTTCATTGTTATGCCTAATGGCTTATCTATTGGCATTAACTTGCATACAAACTATATGCTATGTATTTGATTTTTAATCTTTCTTTCCTATTTAATTGTCTCATATGTTCTCATTTTCTTTAAAAATCACCTAAATTAAAATCCAATCATGTGAAGATGAACCCTACAAAGCCCATGTAGAAAGTGCTTGATCTTAACTTATGGAATATGGTTTGGAGATAGAAATCTTGTGCCATTACATGGATTCCTCCAAATCCTCTAACCTCTAGTACCAACATTTGGATCCATCACATCTAATCTTTCCACAAAAAAGTATAAGGATATTCTATCTTCTTTTTCATCTTAGAGGAAGACTCATCTAACTTAGAATAATTAGAGGGAGGTGTGGCCTTCTGAGTGTTCTTTTTCTTTGGTTTGGAGGGAGACTTGCCACCTAAATTAAGTTATTTTGTAAACTTCTACCTATTCTTATTTTTTCCCTTGGAGGATTAAACCACCAATGCCCAGCTCTTAGAACTAGGAAGTGTATCCAACTAAATAAGCTTGGCATGTTCCCTTGTAAGATGCTCACAAAACAACTCAAAAGTAGGCATCTTAAAATTATTCCCTAAGGCATCCATTCTAGAGTAGAAGGTAGATGAGAACACTTGACATGTGCCTTTCAAAATAGATAAAATCAAAAATGAGCATTCTTTATCTACTTTATCTCATCCACAACTTTTCAAGTATGGAAATAACAATTTGAACTTCACAATGAAGTCCTCAATGGAAAGAAAATCATCTAAAGAGAATGATGTCAAATTTACCTCTAACTATAGAACATGAAACTAATTAATGGTGCCAAATAAATCATCAAATTTATCTCATACTTTCTTAGGTGTAATACACTCCACAATATGAAACAACAAATTATCTAATACATCAAATCCAATTAACCACATGGCTTTATCTAACTTCTTTTAATATGCAAATTTTTTAAACTCCTTAGAGAGTTCTAGAGGATTTTTACACAACATCTACCATAGTCCTATAGATTATATTAGGTGGACATCTCATTTTTAGTTTCCTTGTGTGATAGTTATGCAAATTAAGGAGCTAAATAGCCTTAGGTTTTGTCATTATTAGCAACAAACACCAAGAAAGGAAAAAAGATAATGGGCACTTAAATTGTGCCTTACACCCCCAAAAATTTATTAATGACATAATTACAACCCCCCAACAAATAATAATGGGAACTTAAGTGTAATTTTTACAATGGACAAGCCTAAATTGACTGTTTATAACACATGGTGATTTTTACAATTTAAAAAATAAAACTCTTGCTAAATAGAAAATTGGAGGTTACAAATCGATTCCTTACAATTTTATGATAAATTTTTAAAAAAATCAAAATTTGACTCCATGCAACAAAGTGTTTTTAATGTAAATATTTTATTATTATAAATAATAAACAATTTTTACAAAAAATCTACCATAAAATTAACAGAGTAGCAGAGACCAACCCAAAAATTGGGATGTAAAAAATACAAAAGATGAGCACTGAGCCAAAAAGAAGAAGCAGATTGAAGATAAAGTATTGCTCAACCAAATGAGGATTGAAAGATAGAGAAGACATAAAAAACCCAAAAAAGATATGATAACACCAACATCAACACAATCACCATCACGGGATGCCAAAAGCACTTAGATAAGCAGAGGAGGAGGAACTCATACCTAAAGTAACCAAAGGCAAAGATTGAGCTAGGGTAGGTGGAGGAGGTGGAGGAAGAAGAGGTGGTGGAGGAGGGGAGTGAGAGGTTGATGATGGAGAAGGAAATCCAATGTATTGAAAAATTTTCTAATCCTGGCCAGGAGATTGACATCAATTTCCACTTAATGAGAACTAAAAGTAAAGTAAACAAAGGGCTAAGAATCTTATTAGAACCCAAGTTTGATAGTAGAGAAGACACATGAAAAGGTAGGCACCCTTCATAATTTCCTATAGGTAAAGAGACCAACTATAGGAAAAGTTAAGATTGAGGTCATAGGAAGCAACAAAAAAATAGAACAAATTCTCAAAAATGAGGTAATTGTGGATGTACTTGAAATCCAAACGCTTGAGAAGTTGAGAATCTTGAAGTAATTCTATGGAATTGAAAAGGAAGGTCGACGCCACATCTAAGTACTCTAGGGTTCTGGTACTCAAAGATAGAATCTCTTTACCAATAATCATTCATAGTGCATTTTCAACCATAGGGCACTTGAATAAGAACACATACAAGAGTTTTGTAGAGTTTTAGGGTCTTATCTCTTGTAGTTCCCATCTTCAGATGGAGAGAAAAATGTGCTTATTAATGAAGGAATTCTCTATAGTTGCAAATAGTGAAGCGCCAGTAGTAGAAGACAATAGTAGGAAGGTTGAAAAGAATAGAGCGAATGAGGCAAGAAACGAAGGAGAAGTGAAGGTCAAAGAAGAGATAAATGCTAGAAAAATCTTGAAGCAAAAGGCCACTACAAAAGGCCAATTTAGTTGGAATAATTAATGTAAATGTGTTGAACTTAATGGAATGACAACGTGAAATAAATTAAAATAAAGGAGTTTGGATTATTGAATATTTTGCATCAGTGACCATTAAATGTTACTAATCTATGGTACAACCACTTGGAAGAGGTTCAGAGCACATAGATGATAATCCAACCTAAGGGAAGCTTTTTTTTAGAACTCACTAAATTTAGTAACATTTTAAATTTAGCAATTGTTTGTATCTTCTTCAATGAGGTTCTTCAACATGCATAAGGAATTAAGATCTTATGTTTTGAAGGCTCTGATTTGATCCTCTAGGTCTATAGCTAGGTTTTCTAGACAGTCTGCTACTTTGTTAGCCTCCCTATAATAATGAGCACAATCAAAGAAATCAAACCATTCTAGCAAGGACCAAATAGCTTGTAGAATGTAGTGAAGTTTCTAATTGGGAGAACTCTTTTTTTAACTGCATTAATTATAATCATTGAGTCTCCTTCAATTTGAACTATTTTAAAATTTTCTTTCTTTTCCATGGATAGGACTAGATATAGATCTTGAGCTTCAGCTATATTTTTTGTACAATTAGGTAATTTCTTATCCTAGGACAAAAGAAGATGACCATTATTGTTCTTGAGGACAACCCTTGCACTTGAAAGGCCTGGATTTCCTCTAGATGCACCAGTGAACTTGATCTTGACCATTGATGATGGAGGGGCCTTCCACTTGATAAGTTTCTTATTCACTTTTTCATTACTACTTGGAATGGAGCCATTGGTAGGAGGGGGCTTAATATAAGTCTAGGATTTAAGGATCTACTTGAATCCCAAAGAGAGAATTTTTCTTTGGAAGATGTGTTTTTTATAACTTGAGAAGTGATAGTTTCATAAATGGTCATTTCTATCTTAAAAAGAATATTTCTTGGCTTAAGGTAACAAGTGAAGGGCTACAAATCCAAATGGAGGTGAAGATTGAACCTTTGTATAATATGGGCCAAGTTAGGAAAAGATACAATAGGGAATTTGGTAGGGGGCCTTCCCAATTTAACTTAGAACAAATCCATTTCCAACAACTATTTGAAAAAGTATAGTTTAATATTAGGTGATTAGTATCTTAGATATTGTCCCCACATAGAACATAATTGAATTTTGGAGAGATGTCTATTTTATGAAGTCTTTTGCTGGTGAGAAATTTATCATTAAGTGCAATCCAGGCAAAAGCACTAACCTTATAAATGCAAGCATCATTCCAACACAAGTTAGAAGGTCAATCTTTAGTTGATGTAGGGCAAGTAAGGGTAGAATATCCTTTTTTTACTATGTATTGACCTATATTCCATGCTAACCATTTGACTTTATTAGCATTTGAAGAGAACAAAATTTTTCTTTGGCACAAGACTTGGGATAGCAATATTTCCTAACTATTGGGGACAAGGCAGACATCAAAGCTTTTCCATGTAACCTCTGACAAAAGGTAGTCTTGAGGGGCAATAAAATAATCTTTTTCTTTCATACCCCAAGATTGATTTTAAAAGATGTTGATTTCTTCTAGGTCTAGAACATTTTTCAAAGGGGAAATGACCATTCCAAGATTCATCCCAAAAGTGAACTTTCTCTAGACATTATGGATTATCTAGGATAAGTGTGGAGAAATCACTTCTGTATATTTAATTACAAAATTCTATATTGTTGAGCCAATCAAAGGATTTGCAATTGTGAAGACATGCTCCCTATCCTAGTTGTCAAGGTATTTAGCCTCCAAAATTTTAGCCCATTTTGAATGGGGTTTTACCATCATATTCTAGGATAATTTTGCCCCTAGCATCAAATTTTGAGCTTCAATAATGTGGATCCTTGCCCCACCATGTTTCTTTGCTAAGTAGATTTTGTCCCAAGACATAAGAGCAGTTTTTTATCCTTTATCAAAACTTACCATTCCATAAAAAGGACCTAAAAAATTTTGCAAATTAAAAACTACTCCTTTGGGTATTTTCAAAAATGATATCATATAAATTGGGATAGTTGAGAGAACTTCCAAAAGCATGATAATTCTTCTAGCCATAGTAAGCCATCTACCCTTCCAAGATGAGGTCTTTTGGTGAATGGAGGACAAAATATTTGTCCAAAATTCTTTCTTATTGATACTAGTAAAAATGGGAACACTTAGGTATTGACAGGGTAAGAAGTCAAATTTGAAGCCCAATAGATTCGTGATCCTTCTTTGGTTATTGGCAGCAATATTATGGAAGAAAATTTTTCAGTTTGGTGGATTTAATTTTTTCCTAGAGGTTGCACAATAATCATTGATAACAATCTTAATAGATTTAGCTTCAAAAAAGGTAGCTTGTTCACATAGGAGAGTATCATTTGCAAATAATATAATAGTCATAGGGAAGGGGTATCTTGGGAAACTTATTCCTTCCTAGTTCAAAGCCAATTATTCAATAATTATAGTCCTACTCAAGACTTCTACTATGATGATGAATATGAAAGGTGAGATAGGGTCACCTTGTCTAATTCCCTGGGAGGAGCCAAAAAGACTAAATGGGCTCTCATTTCAAAATACTAAGAATATGCAACCAAAAATGCATGAGTGAATCTATTTACACCAACTGTGGGAGAAACCAAATTTTAAGAGAACTTGAATGAGGAATTTCCAATTGACCCTTTCATAATCCTTCATCATATCTGATTTCATAACCATAGCTAAATTTTTCCTATTTGAAGTGAGTGTAGAAGCTCATGTGCAACCAAATGTCTTTCTAAGGTTTCCCTACCAAGATCAAAACCTCCTTGGTAATCTGAGATTATATGGGGGATAATAAGGGCCAGTCTTAGGGAAATTGCTTTGGAGAATATTTTGTAGATGTTATTGTAAAGGTAAATGGGCCTAAAGTCTACAAAGGAGGAATGCGAAATTGGGTCTTAGGAATCAAAGCAATGAAAGTTACATTCAACTCCTTTAATATATTCTAGGTTTTCCTTGCTTCTTCAAGAGCTAGCCAAATGTCTTTTCCCATAAAATCCTAGTATTTATGAAACAATGGTGTCGTAAACCCATTAGGCCTTAGAGCCTTATCAATTTATAGAGAGAAAACAACCCCTCTAACTTCTTCTAGAGAAAAATTTGTAAAGAGCAACTTATTTTGATCAAGAGTTATCAAGGGAGGTATATTCTATAGGTTATGGGAAGGTAGGTTGACTTGATCCACTTAGGGATCAAATAGAAAACCTTGGAAGAAGGAGGTGGATTCCTTATGGATATCATTAAGGACAGATAACATCTTACCTTGTGAGGATTTGATGGTTGAAATGAAGTTAGAGAACCTTCTTATCTTGGTAGAGGCATGAGATAATTTAGAGTTCTTATCCCATTCTTTGAGCCATATCTCTCTAGATTATTTATGCCAAAAAATTTATTCTCTAAGAAGACTTTATTGTAACCACTCTTGAGATTTTTTTCTCAAATAATTCCTTGTTCATGCCAAGTCTGATAATAAACTCATTCAATTTAGATAGTCACTATTCCAAGTCCACCTTTTCTACAAAATATCTTAAAATGATTTTTGTTCCATTATCTAATTTTTCTTTCATATATTTTTTTTGCAAAGCTAGTACATTTTGGATCCTTTAAAAAATGGTACATTTTCCCACCAGATGTGAAGAGAGGGGAGGGATATTTGATCTCTAAATGACATGGCTTCAAATTTGAAAGGATAATTAACTAGTGATCTATCCTCATAAAACTCATCTATGATAAGAAAATGATCCAAAGGGGAGATAGAGGTTGTGAAGATAAAACATTATGTAAGACAATTTGTTAAGAAAAGGAATCTATCCAGTCTTTCAACAATTAAGAAGAACTCCTTTCTTCTATTAGACCAAATGAATTTTCCATTTGAAGGGGCCTGTCAAATATATTATTTCAATTAATGAATTCCAAAAAATATTTAATTTCTTTAGAATGAGGGATAATTCCACTTGCTTTTTCTTCCATATTAGAAATAGCATTAAAGTCTCCCCCTAGAATAAAAATCTCATCTTTGAGAGGATGAATTAGATAGCCAAGCAAAGACCACAATTTATTTTTCTGAAGAGTGTTATTTGGTCCATAAATGTTGAATATCCAAAAATTCAGCTAAGAGGATAGACTCATAACTCTTAGTAGCATCCAAGGAGTTCCTGAAGATACTAATTCTACTTTAACCAATTCATAGAAAATCCAAACCCCCAAATGCACCTAAGGCTTCCACCATTGAATATCTCTACTTTGACCAAGAGTCAAAAATTGATTTGCCCTATGTTGTAGAGAATTTAGTTTCTTGTAGTAAGATTATATCAAAGGGTAGAGACTCTAGTTGGTGCTTAATCAAATGCCTTTTTTAGGGGCATTAAGTCCTCCAACATTATAAGTGAGGATCCTCATTGTTCTTGAAGAGAGCAACATGTTCTCTTTGACCTCAAGTTTTTATCCAATGTGGATTGGATGCCAACTACAATCTCTTCTTATATTTTGACATGCTTAGGTTTTCTCCCCCTTGATTTTGGTGTGGAGATAAAAATTTATATCTTTTGTGTGGATTATATTTAAGAGATAGATAACTTCTTATTACAATCCATAACATAGCCTTCATTGGGAATTTGAATAGTCATTTCAACCACTAGATCCTCCAATTCATCATTCCTATACTTAGTGACCTGAATATGTTATATTCTATCAGATGATTGATGTTGGAGTCAGGGTTTTCTTGAAGGACCTCTTTAGCTAATTCAACCATCAATTCCTGGCTAAATTTTTCTATGACCCTATTAACTACATCATTTAAGTTTTCTTCAATATCTTGATCCTCAACTTACATTTCAACATGATAAATAGTTGGGTTAGCAATAACATGGACCTCTCATTGAGTAGGATTATTCTGAACTATTTCAAATGAAAGAAAAAATTTGTGTCCTTCACTTTGACATTAAATAGATTGGATCACCTCCCTACTAGGGATGGAGGTTACATATATACCATATTGAGGTCTTTCCATTATCTCATTATTTCCACTCTCTATTCCATTAATAGGGGGGATGACTAGTGCAGGAGCACCTAGAGGCTCAAGGAGATCATCATCTTATTTTGGTGTTTTCTCATGTTTTTGTGATGTAATAAGGTCCATTGGACCATTTCATGTTGATTTCATATTTATTTGACAATAATGTAAGGCCTTGGTGCCAATAGGTGCAAGTAGTTGATCTAGGACAGTCAAATCCTCCATAAGTGACAAATGGAGTGACAATTTGTCAGTGGTGTATATCTCATTCCCATGTTTGGAGGCTATTCATAAAATGTCAACCTTGTTTAGAGGAGGTTGTAGTAGTTTCAAGTGACTTTGGGAAGTGATTATGAATATTGCAAACAAATACACTACCCTGCCATATGAAAAAGTGACAAAACAAGACAGTTAGAAGGTGCAGATGTAGTTTCATACTGTCAACTGATCCCAAACTACTTGGGAATGATGTAGCCTTGTATAAATTGCCTCCCACTCATTGGGGAAGGCATGAAGACTGATGAGATTGCAAGAATCAATAAAAAAACTTACATTTTGCTCTGCATTTTATGAGTTTTCTATTGCTATAGGTTGTACCCTGTCATTGTACAGTTGTGTCATGACTCCTTAATACATTGAAGTGTTAGGTAATGGTGTTAGCTTTCTATTGAATCCACTTGGAGGTCTTTTCATTGGGTATGAAGGGAGTTAAGAATGTTTTTACATAGACAGGTCTGTTATGAGTTATTTGTTGTTATTGCCTGTACCCTGCATTTGTACGACCCTGCCATCACTTTCCATCACCTTGAATTATTAGTAGATGGTGTTAACACTTATTTGAACTTGGTTGGAGGTCCTGAGAACATTGTGTAGTGGAAATATAAGTGTTTTTCTGTAAAAGGTCTATTGAAATGCTAAACGAGGGTTTGATTGAAACAATGGTCATTTGACCATTCCACTACCCCTCCTCACCTCAAGACCAGTGGAATGGATTGTTCTAATCCTGTCTTAGGTGATTGGTCTAGTTGCAGGGCAAGGAGATTGATTTGTGGAGAGTTTTGTTGAAATGGGCTTGATAAACCCATGTATCAAGCCATTTGAAGGAACACACATGCATGAAACAAGTACAGTCGACTGTAGGCACACAAAACCTATGGAATCCTTGGTTTGGACACTAATCTAACCTATTCAATTGGTTTATTCTATTCTATGAGTTGATGTTATAGGAGTCTCTTTGTAAATTAGGGCTAATTAGGGCTCTAGGCTACTAGGGACAGTCATAATTTGAGGCATTCTTTCAAAAACACCTCATACCCATTTTTTAATATGTCAAAGGTCTCCCAAAAGGGTATCTGAAACTAACCTGGTTTTGTGGAGTATAGGTGCATACCAAAATTTATTGCTGACTGTTCCCATTTTGAGGGCTACAAGAATTGAGGACAGGTTACAAAGGAAGTGGTTAAGATTGAAGGGTTTAAGTCATTGCTAGAAGGTTGTGGGTTGTGTTAGTCATGGTTACCTTGTGTGAAGTCTATAAATGTTTGGACAAGTGCTTATGTTGAAGATTCCTCCTTGAAATGCCAAATATCATTAATTTTGAGAATATTGCCTTTGAAGGTTGAGGCCTAATTTTGTGAAATATAGTATCAATCTTGTGATTATCGTCTTGCTCTGCATCAAATTGGTATCAGAGCCTAGCAAAAAGATATGGGCTAGTGAGTCATGTTTTTTGGTTGTGTGTTGTAGTTGTTTGTAGGTCAAGAAGAACCTGGTTGCTACCAAGAGAAGGCAGAGAAAGTTGAGAGAAGTTGAAGCAAGGAGAGACTTGCTTAGAGACCATCTAGAAGATGGATTTGCTGATGAGATATTTGCAGGCAGAGGAAGAAAGGAAGAAGAAACAAGAAGAAAAGAAAAGAAAATAGGAAAAGATAAAGAAAAAGAAGAAGGATCAAGAATGGAGATAAGCACTAGAGGAAATCAGTATGAAGATAGAAAGATTTAAGAAGATGTATAGGCAAGCCACAAGTTGGCATTTGGTAGTAAAAAAGAGAGTGGTATGGCCTATTCAGAGGCTAATGCAAAAGAGAAGGCAACTACAAGAAATTGAACCAGATATGAAGACAAAATAACCTTTGATGGAAAGAGGTAATGAACACACAAAGGAGGATAAAGAAGAAGATTTATGGACAACATATGCATCCATTGACAATGAATGGCATAGTAAGGTTGGTATTGAACAAGTTGAGGTGATGATGGTAGAAGAAAAAGAATACATGAAGGTTGATTCTGCTAATAGAGTTGTTGTTGCTAATGAACTAGTAGAAAGGGATGATAGTGTTGGGGTGGATGATAAGGTTGATCAAGTTGTTGTTAAGGAATGGCAGAAGTCACCAAGACAGTTTGAGAGACAAAACCAAGATTTCATGAATAGTATTGATACTAATCCAATTGTTTTTGTCAATGAAGTTGTTATTGTATTTGTCCCAGTGCAAGTATCAAGTAGATTGGAAAATGCAATAATTTTCCTTCGACAGGTCCAAATACCTAAGCAAGAGAATGGGCAGACCAAGAGTGAAGATGAACCAGAATGTTGGTGCAAGTTCAAGATTTGATGCATGTTTTGAGTACCTAGTTCATTGGAAAGGTACACCAGATGAAGGAAGCATTTGGAAACCAGCGAAAGATGTGATCAAACTTAATTTTGCTACAGATCCTCACTCAAGAGGACTTGAGTTTTATTTTCATGGGGAGTATGGTGCAGGAGCACCTAGAGGCTCAAGGAGCTCATCATCTTGTTTTGGTGTTGTCTCATGTTTTTGTGATGTAATAAGGTCCATTGGACCATTTCATGTTGATTTCATATTGCTTTGACAATAATGTAAGGCCTTGGTGCCAATAGGTGCAAGTAGTTGGTCTAGGATAATCAAATCCTCCATAAGTGACAATTTGTCAGTGGTGTATATCTCATTCCCATGTTTAGAGGCTATTCATAGCATGTCAACCTTGTTTAGAGGAGGTTGTAGTAGTTTCAAGTGACTTTGGGAAGTGATTATGCATATTGCAAACAAATGCACTACCCTGCCTTATGAAAAAGTGACAAAACAAGACAGTTAGAAGGTACAGAGGTAGTTTCATACTATCAACCGATCCCAAACTACTTGGGAATGATGTAGCCATGTATAAATTGCCTCCCACTCATTGGGGAAGGCATGAAGACTGATAACATTGCAAGAATCAATAAAAAAATTATGTTTTGCTCTGCATTTTCTGAGTTTTCTGCTGCTACAGGTTGTACCCTGTCATTGTACAGTTGTGTCATGACTCCTTAATGCATTGAAGTGTTAGGTAATGGTTTTAGAATTCTATTGAATCCACTTGGAGGTCTTTTCAATGGGTATGAAGGGAGTTAAGGATGTTTTTACATAGACAGGTCTGTTAAAAACTATAATTTCTGAGTTATTTGTTGTTATTGCCTGTACCCTGCATCCGTACGACCCTGCTATCACTTTCCATCACCTTGCATTATTAGTAGATGGTGTTAACACTTATTTGAACTTGGTTGGACGTCCTGACAACATTGTGTAGTGGAAATATAAGTGTTTTTCTACAGAAGGTCTATTGAAACCCTAAACGAGGGTTTGATTGAAACAATGGTCATTTGACCATTCCAATGCCCCTCCTCACCTCAGGACTAGTGGAATGGCTTGTTCTAATCTTGTCTTAGGTGATTGGTCTAGTTGTAGGGCAGGGAGATTGATTTGTGGAGAGTTTTGTTGAAATGGGCTTGATAAACCCATGTATCAAGCCATTTGAAGGAACACACATGCATGAAACAAGTACAGTTGACTATAGGCACACAAAACCTATGGAATCCTTGGTTTGGGAACTGATCTAACCTGTTCAATTGGTTTATTTTGCTCTATGAGTTGATGTTAGAGGAGTCTCTTTGTAAATTAGGGCTAATTGGGGCTCAGGGCTAATTGGGGCTCTAGGCTACTAGGGACGGTCATAATTTGAGGCATTCTTTCAAAAACACCTCATACCCATTTTTGAATATGTCAAAGGTCTCCCAAAAGGGTATCTAAAACTAACTTGGTTTTGTGGAGTACAGGTCCCTACCAAAAGTTATTTCTGACTATTCCTATTTTGAGGGCTATAAGAATTGAGGACAGGTTACAAAGGAAGTGGTTAAGATTGAAGGGTCTAAGTCATTGCTGGAAGGTTGTGGGTTGTGTTGGTTATGGTTACCTTGTGTGAAGTCTATAAATGTTTGGACAAGTGGTTATGTTGAATATTCATCCTAGAAATGCCAAATATCATGAATTTTGGGAATATTGCCTTTGAAGTTTGAGGCCTAATGTTGTGAAATATGGTATCAATCTTGTGATTATCCTCTTGCTTTGCATCAAGGACCAACATGTGAAGGGGGGATTTTTGGACCCTCATGGGTCGAGCGGACCTATGTATTGAGTTTGGCCAAACCTATTTCTTTTTGTTTCAAGACAACATTTTTATATTGACTCAATAAATCACCATAAGGTCAGATAGCATCTTACCTTGTGAGGATTTAATGGTTGAAATGAAGTTGGAGAGCCTTCTTATCTTGGTAGAGGTATGAAATAATTTAGAGTTCTTATCCCCTTCTTTGAGCCATATCTCTCTAGATTATTTATGCCAATAAGTTTCTTCTCTAAGAAAACTTTATTGTAAACCACTCTTGAGATTTTTTTCTCAAAAAATTCCTTGTTCATTCCATGTCTGATAATAAACTCATTCAATTTAGATATTTTCTATTCCAAGTCCACCTTTTCTACAAAAATATCTTAAAATGATTTTTGTTCCATTCTCTAATTTTTTCTTTCTTACATTTTATTTTTTTGCAAAGCTAGTACATTTTGAATCCTTTAAAAAATGGTGCATTTTCCCACCATATGTGAAGAGTGGGGAGGAATCTTTGATCTCTAAACCACATGGATTCAAATTTGAAAGGATAATTAATTGGTGATCTATCCTCGTAAAACTCATCTATGATAGGGAAATGGTCCCTGAGAAAGGGGAGATGGATGTTGTGAAGCTAAAATATTTTGTAAGCCAATTTGTTGAGAAAAGGAATCTATCCAATCTTTTAACAATTAAGAACTCCTTTATTCTATTAGACCAAATAAATTTTCCATTTGAAGAGGCATATCAAATATATTATTTCAATTAATGAATTCCTAAATTTAATCTTTAATTGTTTTAGAATGAGGGATAATGCCACCTACTTTTTCTTCCATATTAGAAATAGAATTAAAGTCTCCCCCTAGAATAAAAAATCTCATCTTTGAGAGGATGAATCAGAGAGCCATGCAAAGACCATAATTTATTTTTCTAAAGAGTGCTATTTGGTCCATAAATGTTGAATATCCAAAAATTCAGCTGAGAGGATAGACTCGTAGCTCTTACTATCATCCAAGGAGTGCCTAAGGATACTAATTATACTTTAACCAATTCATAGAAAATCCAAACCCCAAATGCACATGAGGCTTCCACCATTGAATATCTCCACTTTGACCAAGAGTCAAAAATTGATTTGCCCTATGTTGTAGAGAATTTAGTTTCTTATAGTAAGATTATATCAAAGGGCTGGGACTCTAGTTGACGCTTAATCAAATGCTTTTTTTAGGGGCATTAAATCCTCTAACATTATCAATGAGGATCCTCATTGTTCTTGAGGAGAGCAACATGTTCTCCTTGACCTCAAGTTTTTATCCAATGTGGATTGGATGCCAACTACAATCTCTTCTTATATTTTGACATGCGTAGGTTTTCTCCCCCTTGATTTTGGTGTGGAGATAAAAATTTATATCTTTTGTGTGGATTATGTTTAATAGATAGATAACTTCTTATTACAATCCATAACATAGCCTTCATTGGGAATTTGAATAGTCATTTCAACCACTAGATCCTCCAATTCATCATCCCTATACTTAGTGACCTAAATATGTTCTATTCTATCAGATGATTGATGTTGGAGTCAGGGTTTTCTTGAAGGACCTCTTTAGCTAATTCAACCATCAATTCCTACCTAAATTTTTCTATGACCCTATTAACTACATCATTCAAGTTTTCTTCAATATCCTGATCCTCAACTTACACTTCAACATTGTAAACAATTGGGTTAGCAATAACATGGACCTCTCGTTGAGTAGGATTATTCTAAACTATGTCAAATGAAAGAAACAATCCGTGTCCTTCACCTTGACATTAAATAACTTGGATCACCTCCCTACTAGGAGTGGAGGTTACATATATACCCTTTTGAGGTCTTTAAATTATCTCATTATTTCCTCTCTCTATTGCATTAATAGGGAGAGGAGGACCAACATGTGAAGGGGGATTTTTGGACCCTCGTGGATTGAGGGGACCTATGTATTGGGCTTGGCCAAACCTATTTATTTTTCTTTCAGGACAACATTTTTACATTGACTGAATAAATGGCCATAATTTTGTTAGATTGAACATAGAGGATTCAAGCCCTGAAAGAAAATATTTTGAATACAGTGTTCATATCCTTGGAGAAGAGAGAGTTTTGAAGGAAAGGTTTAGAGACATCCATCGGCACACAAAGGTGTGTTGAAGGCATAAGACAGCTAAGAGGGGGGGTGAATCAGTTGTATCAAAAACCTTAACTTCTTTAAAGAAAATCACATCCACATTCACTTTAACTCCTTAATCTATTATGAAGATTAAACATGAAATGCAGAAACAAAACTTTTACACATCAACACCATACACTCGTGAACTCCATATTTTTAGGTGGAAAACCCTAAAAGGGAAAAACCACGATGAGTATTAGCTCACAATATAATGTAGTAACAATATCGAATTACAAAGAGGCTCACTGCCTTAAAGCTCACTATCCAGGGCTCACTATCCAAAAGGTGGCTCACTGCCAAAGGGTGGCTCACTACCATGAACTAATTTGATAGCATCTACAACATACTTGAGTTCAGTTCTATTGAAGCACAATACATCTCTCCTTCCCTACCTTTACAACACACACACACTTTATCTTCTCATATTCCAACACACACACACACTCCACTCATGGATTCATTACATGTATTTATACCAATCATCAACCTTGGAATATTCATCAAGGTTAGAAATACAACTTACAACCATTGGAACTATCTCCAAGGTTGGCATACATACATAAATTAAATTAGGTCTGGACCTAAACAAACTTGCAAAGAAAATGAATGAAGTAAGAACATTTCATGGCTCATCTAAGACCCAAATACATCCTTACATGCTTACTTACACTTTTACAATCCAAGAAACACATCTGCAAAGAATGTTAACACCAAAGTTGGTCAAACTAGTGTAACCATTAAGAATACTTAGACACATGCTTCAAACGGCTTCATTACAGCTTGCAGATCAAGAACATGCCTTCAATACATTTTGGAGACATCCACAAACAACATAGAATCACTTGGGAGTCAACAAATCTAACTGTAACAAATCTCACTTGAAGATGGATCACAGATTGCTCATAGCAAACACTGTTGAACTCTACTAATCTTGATGACTTGCATTTGGAGCACCAAATCATAAAAAATTTGGAATGAAGATAGCTAAGGACCTTATAAAATTAAGTCCAAACACTTCTCTAAATCATATCCAAATCTCATACTCTGATCTTCAATACAGAGGAAATGCAGAGCAAAAACTCAGATAGTGTCCTTAACATGACAACTCAATCACTCAACAAACAATAGTATCAAAAGGCACAGTTGACACCAATGGTAACACAAACATGTTGATATCAATAAAAACACCAGTTAGCAGATACTTGCAACAATCTCCCCCTTTGGCATTGATGGCAACATATGATGTGAAAAATTGAATAACATGTTTCTCCATCAAAACATAACTTTGCATTAGGACTCCCCCTTTCTTTTACACATCTGAACTCTTTCTCCCCCTGAGTTTTTCACATGATCTCTCTCCCCCTTTGACATTAATGGAAAAAGGACATCACATCTCTTCTACTGCACATACTTGCACACTACTGTTCTGATTAGTCTGAAATCATCCTTTACTCCCCCTGACTACAACAATCATCTCAAACCACTACCTACTCCCCTTGAGAAGTAGCTTCCAACATTAGTCCAAAAAGGAGAAATGTACTTTAAGAAACACTGGACTGATGCATCTTCTTATGCATCTAGTTCAAGGAAGGAGGGGCAACAACCCCTAACTTCTCCTAAAGATACTCAAATGTATCCTCTAGAAGAGCCTTAGTGAATATATCAGCAACTTGATCTTTTGTAGGCACATACTCAAGCTTCACTTCATTCTCTACAACTTTCTCCCTCAAAAAGTGACACTGTGCTTTGCCTTTGAATGCATCACTGGATTCTTTGAAATATTTATGGCACTTGTATTATCACAAAGAATAGGGATTGGCTCATCATACTCAACTTTTATATCCTTCAACATCTATTTTATCCACATCACTTGAGTACAACATGATGCTGCAGCAATATATTCTGCCTTTGTAGTAGACAAGGAAATTAATTCTTGTTTCTTTCTTTTCCAGGGCACCACCCTATCTCCAAGGAAGAATGCACCTCCACTTCTACTTTTTCTGTCATCAACACATCAGACCCAATCTGCATCTATATAGGCACTTAAGGAAAAATCATTGTTCTTAGGATACCACAAGCCATGATCTGAAGTGCCCTTCAAATACCTGAATATCCTCTTCACTACTATAACATGTGATTCTCTGGGATCTGATTGAAATCTGGCCACAAGACAGACTGCATGCATGATATCTGGTCTAGTAGAGGTTAGATAAAGCAGTCCTCCAATCATTGATCTATACTTGCTCTTATCAACCTTAGGTGATTCATCATTCTTTATCAACTTGCAACCAGTAACCATAGGGGTACATACCGATTTAGAGTCCTCCATTCCAAACTTCTTCAATAACTCTTTAACATACTTGGATTGAGAAATGAAAATACCTTTACTAGTTTGAATTTTTTGTAGTACAAGGAAGAAGTTCATTTCACCACACATAGACATTTCAAACTCTTTTTGCATTTCATCTGCAAACTTCTTACACACATCTTCATTTCCACCGAATATGATGTCATCAACATAGATCTCAACAATCATAATTTGGTCTCCACTTATCTTGGTGTACAGATTACTATTTGTGAACCCTTTATAGAATCCCTACTACAACAGGTACTTATCCAGTATTGCATATCCATACAAAGTCTTCTTTAATTTAAATATCATATTTGGTTTGTCTGATAGTTGGAATCCATCTGGTTACTCTATGTAGACTTCTTCTAACTCACCATTCAGGAAAGCAGACTTCACATCCATCTGGTATACCTTAAAGTTTTTATGTGTTGCAAATTCCAAAAATAGTCTGATAGCTTCCATTCTTGCCACTAGAGAAAAATATCTCTTCATAGTCTATTCCTTCTACTTGTGAGTAGACTTTACACACAAGTCTTTCCTTGTTTCTCACAATATCTCTAGCTTCATTTAGTTTGTTCCAAAATACCCACTTTGTTCCAATCACATTATTGTCTGTAGGTCTAGAGACAAGTTCCCAAGTCTTGTTCTCCTCAATCTACATTAGTTATTCTTCCATTTCTTTGACCCAATGTTCATCTTTTCATGCTTCATTTACTATTTTAGGTTCCACCTTTGAGAGTAAACAAAGATTTTCTTGATCTTCTGCATCTCTACTTCTTGTCAACACACCTTTCCTTTTGTCACCAATAATATGATCTTCAAAGTGATCTCTTTTCAAATACCTAGGGGTTTTATGAATTCTTTCTGGAGCTTCAACTTGAACTTCTTCTTCTTCCAGAGCAGTTTGTACTTTAGTCTGAACTTCCTTTTCTTTATCTTTTTCAACATTTTCTATATCAACAAATCCATCTGACTCATATCCATCTAGATCTGAGGTTTTCTGAATATCTTCATCTACCTTTACATTTGCACTTTCAATGATCTTCCTTAAAGTCTTTTGTTATAGCATCGGTAAGCCTTGCTCTTAGTGGATTACCCAAGGAATATGCCTTCATCACATCTAGCTTCAAACTTTCATAATTCTTCATCTCTTCTGATGTAACATTTGATTCCAAAAACTTTGAAGTATTTGACAATAGGATTTTTACCATATTGGGTCATAGCTTATAAGGTGTCTTTATTTCTTTTTCTCTGACTTGCACTCTATTCTAAATGTAGATAATAGTGTGTATTGCTTCTTTCCAATATACTTCTGGTAGATATTCTTCCTTGATCATTGTTCTACCATCTTCTTGAACAATTCTATTCTTCCTTTCAACCACTCCATTTTGTTGAGGAGTTTAGGGGGTAGACAAATGTCTATTTATTCCATGTTCTTCACAAAAAACATTAAAATCGTTTGAAGTAAACTCGCTACCTCTTTCAGTTCTAAAACACTTGATTCTCAAATCTAACTCATTTTCAACCATATCTTTGAATGCCTTAAACTTGTCTAGGGCTTCTAATTTTTCTTTAAGTAAGGTAACCCAAGTCATTCTTGAATAATCATCAATAAGAAGCATAAAATACCTATCACCTTGTAGACTTCTTATTCTTGTAGGGCCACATAAGCCTGTATGTACCAACTCTAGCAAACCAGTAGAGAATTGTTCTTTGCTCTTGAAAGTAGCTATCATCTTTCCAAACTGACATTCTTTGTACATAACATTGGTAGGCTTTACAATCTTAGGCAAGTCTCTTATTGCTTGTGTTGTGCTTACTCTCACCAAATTGTCAAAGTTAATGTGACACATTCTCCTATCCCATAACTAGCTTTCATTTGTCTAAGCCAACAAACAACAATTATCAATACCTTTCAAATGATACACATTACCATGATTCTTCTTACCAATAGCAATAAGGTTCCAGAGCTTTTCCTTATCTCACACCCATTGTCCTTAAACACCAGATTATACCCTTTATCACACATGTTTCCAATGATTAGAATATTATTCTTTAGGCTTTGACATAAAGAACATCATCTATATTATGCTTACCATCAAAAGTAATTGATCCTTTTCCACAAATCTTCCTAGTTGCATCATCGCCAAACCTAACTAGTCCTCCATCATATTTTTCAAACTTAACAAAATTACTCTTATCCCCTGTCATGTGATTTGAACATCCACTGTCAATGATCCATTCATCTTCCTTTTCAGCATGAAATGCAGACAACTCTCCTAGACTTCATTCCTTCACACAGCATGCAAGGTTAGCAGAAACAGGTTTTTCTCTTAGTTCAATAAACAAGCATTCACTACCATTACCATCATCATAATCAAGTTCATCATCAGTTACACCATCATCATCTCTAACATAGTAACTTTTTCTTACCATTTTTCTTTTAATTTCATTGTTTTTGAACTTCAAAGCTCTATCAGGACATCTTGAAGCATAGTGACCAATTTTACCACAATTGAAACATTTGAAAGGTAACTTACCTTTGAACTTTCCTCTGTTGCCTCTTTTCCTTCTGCTTACAAATTTTGCCTCAAGCTCCTCAAAATCTTCTTCATCTGATTCCACAACATATTTATCTAATCTGGTAGTCTTTTCGTCCTTGGCCTTAAAGGCAAACTCAGTTTTCATAGGGCCATCAATAGTACCAAATTCTTTCATCTCAAAAGCAATCAGTTTACCAAGCAATTGATCTTTTGTAAGCTTGCCCATGTATCAAACAATTCTTCAATTGCAGATACCTTGTGACTATAAGATTTTGGAAGAGTTTTGAGTATTTTATCTACAACATCCCCATCCTCTATCTTTCCACCAAGACCCTTGATATTGCTGACAACTTCATCAATCTTTTGTATGTAACTTGTTATGTTCTCATCCTTAGACATTTGCATAGTTTCATATGTGGTCTTCAAGTTCTACAACTTAGCCTTCTTAATAGATTCATCACCTTCATAGATGTTTTTCAATTTGTCCTAGATCTCATGAGCAATTTCTAGATCCACAACTTTCACCATTTCAGTGTTAGACAAAGAATTTAATAGAGCATTTTTAGCTTTGTGATTAATCTCATAATTCTTAATATTTTCATTAGTCTTCGGACCACCTTTAGGTACTGTGTATTTATCTTTGACCATCTTCTAGACATTATAACTAATAAAAGTAAGATAACTTTGCATTCATACCTTCCAGTAGGCATAGTCAAATCCATCCAACTGAGGAATATCCTTTTTTGTACCATCCTGGATCTACCTAAAGCTATTAGGCTTTCTTCCAAGGAACCTCTCTCTAATACCAATTGTTGAAGGCACAAGACAACTAAGAGGGGGGTAAATTAGTTGTATCAAAAACCTTAACTTCTTTAAACAAAATCACATCCACATTCACTTACTTTAAGTCCTTAATATGTTATGGAGATTAAACATGAAATGCAGAAACAAAACTTAAACACATCAACACCATACACACATGAACGCTAGATTTTTACATGGAAAACCCTAAAAGGGAAAAATCATAGTGAGTGTTAGCTCACAATCTAATGTAGTAAGAAAACTGAATTACAAAGAGGCTCACTGCCCAAAAGGACTCACTGTCCAAAAGGTGGCTCACCACCAAAGGGTGACTCATTGCCAAAGGGTGGCTCACTGCCAAGAGGGTGGTTCACTGCCATGAACTAATTTGATAACATCTATAATATGCCTAAGTTTAGTTCCATTAAAGTGCAATACATCTCTCCTTTGCTGCCTTTACAACACACACACTTTATCTTTGCATCTTCACACACACACACACACACTCCACTCATGGATTCATTACATGTATTTATACCAATCATCAACCTTGAAACATTCATCAATTTTGGCAATACAACTTACAACCATTGGAACTATCTCCAAGGTTAGCATACATACATAAATCAAATTAGGTCTGGACATAAACAAACTTGCAAAGAAAATGAATGAAGTAAAAAAATTTCATGGCTTATCTTAGACCCAAATACATCCTTACACGCTTCCTTACACTTTACAATCCAAGAAACACATCCGCAAATAATGCTAACACCGAAGTCGGCCAAACTAATGCAATCATCAAGAATACTTAGACATACGCTTCCAAGGGCTTCATTACAGCTTGTGGATCAAGAACATACCTTTAATACATTTTGGAGACATCCAAAAACAACATAGAATCACTTGGGAGTCAACAAATCCAACCTTAATAGATCTCACTTGAAGACAACAAATATCACTTGAAGATGGTTCACAGACTGCTCATAACAAACACTATCAAACTCTTCTAATCAATAACTTGCTTTCTGAAGCACCAAATCACAAAAGATTTGCAATGAAGATAGCTAAGGACCTTATAAACTTAAGTCCAAAACTACAAGACCAAAATCCAAACTATGGAGAAATGCAGAGCAAAGTACTTTTTCCCTGTCACACTGCAAACACTGCTAGGCATAGTCTTCAAACTGGTGAATAGAACTTTTGCTGCATAGCAATCTAGACCACCAAATTCTAGATTTAGCATCTTCAAACAGTTCTCTAAATCATATCCAAATTTCATACTAATGTCTTCAATACAAAGGAAATGCAGAGAAAAAAATTAGGCAGTGTCCTTAACATGACAACTCAATTACTCAACAAACAACAATATCAGAAGATACAGTTGGCACCAATGACAACACAAACATGTTGACATCAATGACAACACCAGTTATCACATACTTGAAACAAGGTGAATAGGCACCTCAAGGTTGTTGAAAGACAGCATATCATTTTACTGGAGTGGGCCTAAAGAGTTTTCTACTAACTCCAAAATCCCAAGGTATCTATATTCTAATGGAAGGATTTTTAGTTGGACCTAGAGAGGGGTCTGTTTGATACTAGATGTGAAGGAGATAATCTTAGGCTTCCATGGTTGAAATTAAATTTCCAACCCACCCAAAAACTAAGATTTCATCTTTAAAATGCTATCCCTTGCAGATTTGTTGGAGAAAATGACCACAAAAAACCCGTTATCCTTTTTTAAGAAGAAAATATCTCTAGCCTTCGGCCAGCTATCTAAAACCTAATTTGAAAGGACTTCCTTTGAAGGGATAGGGTTCTAGAACTTATTGATGAGTGCTTTTTCCTTGAGGTCTTCTATATGCGAAAGGATGAGGCCACCTGGCATGTTGATTTGCATCTACTGAGCAAGTTTCTAACAATCATCCTCATGAAATCCTTTCCTTTGAGTAGATAAAGATTTTCCCTCTAGAACATTTGAGATGGATGGTTTTGGTGTTTTCTTTGCTACCCTAGTGGAGATTTCAAGGGTTTTTTTAGTGGTATTGGACATGTGGGAAGTTGTGGGACCAACATGAGTCATTTTGTCTCCATGTGGAAAAAATTTTTCATTGATGTCTTGCATACTTGAAATTCTTCTTAGAAGTTTGTTTTGAATCCTATTGAGACTCCCTTTATCTCAAGGTTCTTTTCTAGTGGGTTCCATGCTTTACCGATTTCGCAAAAGTCTATTTTTTACCATTCTGTAAAAAATTTCCCATTGCTCTTTTCTCCATTTTTTAAAAAAAATTATGTGTCACAAAAATGTTAAAAACAAATTCAAATAGAAATTACTATCACCTAAATTAGACTCTAGAAAAATCACTTGGACCACTATGAAATACTTAGCAAGATCTTTTTATTGCCTATAAAAAGTCAAAAATTTGACCTCATGGGCAAAAGTTATAGCTCTCGAATAAATTGCCTTCTTGCACAAAATTAATGCACTAAAAATTTAAGCCTCCATAGGTTGGGCACAACCAAGGGATAATACCCCCATGTGACAAGAGGTTGGTAATGTGTGTGATTTTTCCTCTTTCATAGATTTAGTTATTCATTTTCCTTCTCTTAGACATACTTCACCTTTACATGTGCTTCATCTTGATTATCACTTCTTTATGGCTAGTGGTAGTGTTATCCATGAGTATGATAATGCTTTACCTTTTAGTACTCTTTCTTTACATCATTTGGTTTATGATGACGAGCTAGTCTTACACTCTAATGAAATAGATAAGGATGATTATTTATGTGATAAATTTCCACAAATTCTTTAGCCTTTCATAGCATTGTTACATCTCATTATAGCTCTCCTCCATATACCTCTCTTGATCCTTCCTTCCTTGACAAAATGAGTGATGTGCCTATATAGGATACACCTTATTTATGTTCACTCTCACATGAGTTTGTTATCCCCATGTGGTTCATGATAATCCTTCTTTCATATCTTGTGACTCATGGTCTACTGATGATATGTTTAATGATGAACATAGTGATAGTTCTTTATCTTCTCATGATGAGGTTAATGAATCTTTGTTTCATGATGATTTGTTTTATTATGCATGTTCTTCTAATTCACGTATGATAAAGTTATATAGTGGTAATGAAGATGAAATGTCACATGTTATATTATTCTTATCTTCATACTTTGTTTATATAGATGATGATAGTAGTTTGATGCATAAATTTGGAGATACTTCGGTGGATAGAGTTTTTCACAATGGTTTGACTCATGTTATATTTATTATACATCCTTCTATGGTTTTCCATTTACAATAATAACCACCCTAGTTACTACTATTTTTTTTCTCATTACACATCAAGTACTAATTTAATTGGATAGGAAATTTAATTCAAAGACTTACCAACCATAGCCATGGCAAAAACTCTATGCCACAAATCATAAACTTTTATTAGAATATAGTAAACTCCCAATGTTAGAGTCATCCCTAAACCTAGACCTAAACCTTTAGGGTTCATTCATAATGGCCCTACCTACGTATACCTTCCTAGGAATCAAAGGCTATGTAATTTGTACACCAATAATATAGAGAGGCTTCATCCTCTCCTTTGATATGAGATCTCTGATCTCATTTTTAGATCATATCCTTTAAGTTAATCTTATGATTCCAATTCAATTCATATACAATAGTATGATAACAAATGCAATCTAGTCAAACATTAGTTCAATGCCAACACCAATGTATGAAAACATAGAAAACCACATAGTAACCTTCTAATATAAACATCACTTGTTCACACATAGTGATTGTCTCAAGCATACATCACATGTACACAATATGACTATCTCTCACATGGATCACACATACATACTGTGACTAGCTCATGGATACAAAACTCATGCATGTGTCACATAGACGCAAAGTGACTAGCTCATGCATATAACACATAGATAGTGTGAACAACTCATGCATGGATCACGTACACATAGAGCGGCTAATTCACATAATGCACATATACACTATATGAATAGCTCATGTAGACATTAGATATACATAATATGATTGGCTCATCCACACAACATAGGTACACCCATTGATTAGATAACATAAAGGAATGATTACAACCTTACTGTAAGTATCTCCCCCTTTACCTGGTTAATTAACCCATAAGCCCTCAAATATATTCCAACTAGAAAAAGGAATGTTAGTACATCTCATACTACACTATGGGTCCCATCATTTTTCTTGGTTCACTACCAACTATGATGACAAGTAATCATCCTATACTACTTGTAGTCATCACTAGCAAGGGTTCAAGCATAAAAACACACAACAAATAAGGTCCTTGATAAGGATGCACAAAGTGATTGACTCTCACATACACAATGACCAACTGACAATAGGAAGTGGATGTAACCAATTACATGCATCTTCCAATTACCTGGTTCACTAACACTTACCCTTATAGTACATCCCAGCCAAAAAGAGGAATGTTTGTGTATCTCATGCTACACCATGGGTCCATCTTTTTCTCAGTTTAATACCATCTATGATGACAAGAAAGCATCCCATACTACTTCTAGTCATCACTAGCTAAGGAGTAAGTGTAACAAAATACAACACATGAGTCCATTAATAATACCTCCAAAACCCACTAAGCTTGTTAGGTTGATGGATCCTAACATATTTTTCCTCCATTCCACTAGCAAAAGTTGTTCCAACTTGGTATGGGGTATCCCCTCACATCTATCACCTACATGGTACTAGTGAAAGTTAATTAAGCCCTATCATACAACTAGGTAGCTCTTGGAATTCATCACCTTCATGCTACTATTGATAGCCAACTAAACCCTGATATATGGCAAATAGCACCTATCATCTATCACCTACACGGTATTGGTGATAGTCAGCTAAACCGGACCTACATCATAACATCAATAGCTCCTGGCATCTATCACCTTCATGCTACTAGAAACAACTGGATAATCATAAAATATAGTGGATAGCACCTGGCATCTGTCACCTGCATAATACTAGTGACAACTAGTTATTTGCAATTGTATCAGACTCAGTTCTAACATGTGGGGTCATCTTATATTTCTAGGTACACATAATCAAGATATTAAAAGGATTCACAATTACTAGTCAAGTTGACCAGTATACATGCCACATAAAGTAATCCTTAAACTTATACACATGGTCTTATAGGTCCTAGGGTCTAAATTATTGGTCAACACACAAGTAACACCCTTGCCCACATGATCTAGCTTTTATCTATTTATACATGTAGACTCATAAAGTAATCTCAAGTCCATTCCATACATTTATCTTGTTACTTAGAAACATAAATTTCATTATATAGAATTCAAACCTGCAATAGCAATATTAGATAATATTCTAATTCTAAGTGCCTAACATTTGCAAAATAGCAATCACAACGCTTATCATACAACTATCCACCCACCAAGTATCAGCATAAAACACCATACGTAGTTGAATTCTCACCATTAATTTCCCATAGTGTTGAACACATAAAACTCTAATCATTTTAGTCCATAAAAGTCCAAAGGTATCTTCTTACATTCACATTAGAGATAAATAGTGAAGACAGTGATTCTAAAAGTTCATCTAAGATTGTAGCAGAATCAAAGACCCAATCCAATAACCTCATAGTAGATGAGCTTAGTGCTAATAGAATGACTTTCACTATCTTAGGCCTATATAGTGGGGACTTATTTAATTAGATGGTGATTTCACAATCATCTGATGCAAATTTCAGCCTAAAGCTAATGCATATAAAAGAGGGAAGGTTGATCAAGTTTAAGAACACCCCAAACCTTGGAGTAAATTCGCTAAACCCTTCCCCTATGAATTTGGGTCTAGGGCCCTAATTCACCCAAAGACTACCTACATACTTTCTTCCAAATGGGATCAAAGTACCATGTAGTTCTCCTCACTCAATCTCTCAAGGGTTATACGCCTATGTTCCTACCCTCAAGGTTTCATTGTCATCCCAACTTCATACCAACACTTACTAATATTCCCATAATCAAATCCATACATAGAGATATGCATAACAACATAATCAAAATAAAATAAATCCAATCATAACCTAGCACATGACCTTGAGAAAAATAATACTTTTGCAATGCAACAATTATGCAGAGGTCCCTATATGTCTCTAAGTGTTGACCTACTAAGAATGATTGATTAAGCAATTATCATAGTATTATTATATTAACATATCCTTCTTGACAGAACACAACATGCCTCCTTAGGGCCACATAATAGCTATCTAAAACTTTGAAAGACTTACAACAATAACTATAAATTTACTTAAAGCATGAAAAATACCTGATTCATACCCAAGACAATTGGCAACACTATATCTATTATATCATTATATTAATATGTATAGTCAATAATAATAATAATAATATTCTTAACCTTCTAATTTCATTTACCCTATGGCGCAATCCCAATATTCTTATTATAGTCTAGTTCACTAAATAGATAATATCTGCACTTGCCACTTATATAGTCTAGTAGTAAGATCCCATATGGTGCATCAATATATATTTGCATATCAACACTTATACTCCTGTTTTAGTTGAACTAACCTTGTAGTCAGTTACCTAGAACATTGTGCAACATTACTAGGGAATTAACCTATGCTGAGGAAAAACATAGTTCATATCACTTAATGGGGCCCATAATGCTAATTATGTTTCCCATGCAAGGAAATCATGTTACAACATATGGCGATAACAATATATTCTTATCACTAGGTAGTGTAAGACAATACCCTTCCTGAGCCAATCAACCTACTAAAACTTCAATCAAGGACCTCTTGAAGTTGTCACTACTCTATTAAACAAGACAAATATTATTCGCATAATAATAACAAACCATTTGAAAAAATCTTAAACAAAGTCTAGATTATAAAATATAAACATACTCTCAAATCCTCACAAAACATAGAATTCAATGTAACTCAAGTAGAAGACTCATCAATCCAAAACAAACATTGAACAATTCCTAAAATAGCCCAATAAAGTGGCATGTACTCTGTCATATCTACTATTACTATTCTTAGTTCAACATAACTAACAATATTACAAGGGAATCCAACATTGGTGGCATTATGACAATCTATTGTAATCAGTATGGTTTTTTGGTAGCCATGCTAAGTAGGAGAACTCTTACTCTAGAATTCCATGAAGAACTACAATATCAAAACAATTTATATTCCAAGTTTAAAAGAATCACATGTTCCTCATATGAACAAGATACTAAAGCTTTAGTTTTCCAAGCATATTCTAGACTATCTTATAATAGTCCCGAAAAGATATAGCTTGAATATATTTCAAACTCCATTTACACCATATGTAAATTGCTAGTAAAATTCTGCTACACCTCTAAAGATGTACGGATTTGTATACATATATGTTTCAAATATAAATGTTACTAAAAGCTTTATTTTCTCAAAATATTCCAACTTTGACTCAAAATAGCTTATACTTATATATTTATATGGTTGAGTTTGCACTCATCTGATAGTTCTATTTTAGTCATGTTGAGTACTTCAACATACTCATAAGTATATCTTTGTAAGCTTTTATATATATAAAGAGATTCCCTTGTCGAATAGATTGAAGGATTTACTGGTAAAGATAGAGATTGAGCTATTATAATATCAATGTACAACTAAGTTTGGTAATGAAGTTCACTTAATAAAAGCCACTCCAATAATCTTCTACAGTACACAACAATAAAGAAATAATAAGATCTCTGATAATGAGATCAATGGAGTATTATACTACACAATCTTGTATAAATAATAAAGTTCAATAGTAGATCAATGGTGTAATAAACTATGTAGCTGGGTCATTTAAGAAGATCACTAGCATAACATACCATATAGCCAAGTATTTTAGGTCCATAACAGTCTTGGCCCGATAAAGCTCCAAGAGAATTTCATATCAATGAACATTTTACCTTGATCACCTCTGTTCGAGGATTTCACTTTATATATATAATTATAAATTAGGCACAGCCTTAAATATTTAGTATGCCTGGTTAACTTGTACAATGCTCTTTTCACTGGTACCTAAGGTGACTAAAATTCAAGTTGAATGTAGAGAGAACATCCAAATCCAATAAAGAGAATAGTGTAACTACAAAGATGAAGACTAAAATTACTGAAGAAAATGGTAGCTTATATAATGTTGGCCATAGTTTCCATGACAACAGCAGTATATGTGGAGAATTGTGAAACAGAAGGTCAATAAAGGCATGGACAATGTCATTTTCAATGATAAATTACACTCCCTCAAGTCCTTCAAAAAAATATGAAACAACCTCACAACAAAGCCTCTGTACTTGAATGTCTTCCCCTATTTCAAGAAGCTCCTTCATGTTTGTTAGGGCAATGACTGTGTCCTCAATGGGTTTGCAGCGTATGATATACATCAGTGCTTTAAGGGCAAACAAGAAGAGCTAAAAAGGAGATTTAGGGTGTAGAAGAAAGGTAGCGGATTAAAGATAAGTTTGTCAGTATGGCTCCACAGTTGAAAGAGAGGAGAGCTTTCTCTGCAACAATGGATATGGCCTAAAGTGCCTGCTCCTGCACATCTTCTCTAGGGAAGTCAAAAGGTTTATAAACAACGGCGCTGCATCGTTTTTAATCAAAACATCAATCTCATCTTTGGCAAGATAGCGTAACATGTTAGTTGCCTCATACTAAATCTTTGCCAAATCATCCATTGTCAAACAATCAACCAGCATAGGTAGAAGTTCTACATTGATGTGGTCCTCTCCAAAACTGTAAATCTTTCAAAGTTGATGGCGAGCTGGAATCTACCTTGTTGGTTCTCCACCTGACAAAATTCCTCTATCCTTAATGCTTTTCTAGAAGTCTAAACCCTCCACTTCAATGATCATGAAATCTTCCTTTGCATATTGCGAAAATGCATTAATTCATTCCCACACCTCCTCTTTCCTGTGAGCCTAATAATGAGGAGAGGGGGGTTCCATGCCTTAAAAATGGCATGGCCAAAAGGGACTTCCTCCTTCCAAGCACCCATACTCATACCATTATTATTTGTCTCCCTCCCGTAGCAAATGGTCTCCCCATTTATTTCCCTCCATCAACTCTCTTTACGGAAATATCTTTTAATTTTATTTTTATTTTTTTTATTTTGTTACAGTGTTTCCTTCCACTCGGATGTGACATTTACTTTCATAGATTACTTTACGATTGGCTTTAGACTCATCATTTTCATTATTCTTCTTCTAATAGCTTACCCTTAGTTGATCCTATGAATTTTTAGGTGTCATGATGATATACCACTTTTTGATGGAGACTGGTATTTAGATCCTTTCATATTTTTTTATAATGTCTTTTTGAATCATTGTGGAAAACATATTTATACACTTTCTATTGAACAAACACATGATTTAGATATATATATATATATATATGAAGATAAAGAACAACATGAGGATAATGTGTTACTACTTGATGATGAATCTTTCCCATTATCTCCCACTATTATGCATGATAAGAATACACATATAAATATGGCACATTTTGAGAATGATATTATACCTTATTTTATTTATCTAATTAGTAAGATTAAATATCTAAAAAAATGCATTGATGATATAGGTGATCTATTCCTATAGTTGTAAGATTTTACTTCCAAACTATATGTTGAACCATTATTTTCATGAGGATCAATTACTCGCTAGATTGTTTTGTTGGTGTAAATTCACATTGTTTTATTGATTACCAAGTGCTTAACCTCATGAAATCCAAACTTAAAAAAGAACAAAGAGCCCATTAGAAATTACATAGTGTGATTTCAAACATTAACTACTAACATGAGTTGCACTTCAGAAGACGATGAACTTCAAATCATGATTTTCCATTTCCACTCTTTAAAATCCAAGTGTATTTCAAGCCTCATCATTCATTTTCAAATATTGATGTGTCCAATTGTAAGCATGCTTCAAAGAATCCAGAGTTTTATGAAAAATAAAAATAGGTTTAGTTGGATTTAGGCATGTGAGCGTATCGAGCTGGATTTAGGCATAGGAACACATTCCGTAGACACATCTCTGGCCTTTGTTGCAGCGCACATTGCAGCTGCCACAGTGGTTTTTATGGTATGCGACATTGAGGCATTGGCCATTACAGCATTGAAGACCGAAGGAGCAAACATTTCTGCATCTCCCACAGTTGTTGCGATCTGTTAATACATTGGTACAGCGGAAGTCACAGCAGCGAGATTTGAGAGAGCCAACAACATCATTCTTGTCGCAGATATGCAGGTGAGGCCTGCATGTCACGCTTCTTCCTCTATTGCCCATTATTATCTCTTCAAGAAACCTGCTACTTCTCCTTGGTGCCCTTACTGCATCTTCCTCTGCGTTTAAGATTGTCATTGCCAATGCCATCACTGTAATTACTACAGCCAGTTTTGCCATAGACGCCATGATGAAGAGGAAAAATGCAAGTCAAGATTGATAATGGTTATCAATCTGGATAAGGCGGGCAGATTGAGTGGACCATGTTTTGAGGGAGAGAGATAGACTTTTAAATAATGCAGGCCTTTGTGTTTACAAGAAAAGGCTGCTCATTAAATGTAATCATACTAAACGCATTAAATCCAACTGTACGTTAACTTAAGACCAAGACAGTCTAAGAGACGGAATCAAAGGCTAAAGCCAAAACAATTAGTTTTTAGTTTTATCGTTCAAAACAGACATTAATTTTGTTAATGACGGAATTTCTATTGTTTTCTTTTTAACCAGTGTAAAATCTTATTTGGCATTTATATAAGTAAAAATATATTTTTTTAAGTTATTTTTAGCCACAATATTTAATAAAGTAATGTTGAGAATTGAAGTAGTGTAGGATATTGTTTTATTAGGAATTTTTTTAATAAGCCATTCAATTTTATTAATAGATTGTGAGCCATTTAACTTTATTAATTGGTTGGTAGGTTTTTGTAAATCATTTAAATTTACCAATAAAACAAAGACTATTTGACAATCTCTCTTTTATTTTCATTCACCTTGCAATTATTTATTTTAGTTAAACTTCTCTTATAATAATACTTTCAATCTTTAAACCAATAAATATTGAACATAATCTTCTTTTTGAAAGGAAGGATGTTGCACGTATGTTACTTAAAGTTGCCACTGGTGTGATTGTCATTGATGTCAACACTCAGTTTGGGTTGTCATTGATGTTTATGTTGATGGTATACTGTGATGGTGTGCTAACAGTGATGTTGCTGATGTTCATGGTTGGATGTCATGCCTTATTTAATGTCAATTAAAGTTGTATTTAGTATGTTTGTTGTCAGCAGAGATGATATCATGATGATATATTAAGATGAGAATTAGAAGCATTAAGATGAGGGTTAGAAGTATTAAGATGAGGATTAGAAGTAATGTTGATATTGAGGAGATGTTGCTGATGGTCTATAGCATGTTGTATGCTCTCTCCTATTGTTTCTAAAGAAGTATGTGTTGCTACAAGGAGGCCCTGGTCTCCAAATGTTGGTGAAGATTTCTGTTGCAGGAAGTTGCCTTGAAGATTGATTGGGAGAATGCTCTGCATTCCTCTGCCTTTGAAGATATGGTCTTGCGGTTTGGGATTCTGTGTCTTTGTTTTGTGGACATTGCACTATTGTCTTTTCAGGTCACCAATGTTGCCAAGGAGGTCTCTGGTAATTGTAGTGAGTTGGCAATTTGGTTGCTTGTCAAGACTGGTTCGGAAAATGCTCTGCATTCCTCCGCATTGTTGTTTCTGTTCCTGTAGCTTGGTGGACATGCTCTTAGTGTTTGTACAGTGTCTCAGTTCAACTTAAATTATGGTATGATGTTCACCGCAAGTTGGTTTGTAAATGTTCTATCTCATGACTGTGTCTTCTAGCTTCCTAGATGAAGTGTTTTGTCTCTGTTTGGCTTGCGCTAGTTGCTTTTGGCATGATGGTAAGAAAGATGTATATGGAAGTATTGTTGGATGTTAATGGAATGTCTCTTTGTGGTCCACACATCAATGGTTGGTCTCTTTGATGCTCCAAATTGTTTTGAGTTGGTTTTTTAGAAACTTGTGAATATCTGGCCAACAGGGCTTGTTCACTTGCTTGCGCTATGTGTTTGGAGGTTTGCACTGACAATTGAGGTTGTGCTTAGATGTGTTTGGGTCCTACCCTATCCTGTTGAGAACCGCACTGAGTACATTTAGTTGGAAGATGTGTTTTTTGGGTCGACTGGTAAAGTGCTACACATTTCTTCTACGTGTTTCCTTGTTGCCAACTTGGGATGTTGTGTGCTAGTGTGTTTGTTGTTTGGGATCACATTGGAAGATGTAATAAGTTGTTTTTGGTCCTCTCTATCTTCTGGATAGGACCGCTTTCACCACATTTGTGTTTTGTGGCCGACTTGTTAAGGTTATTATTTGTCTCCTATTCTGGGCGACCTAATTGGTGCTTTTTGATATTGCGGAGGATATAAATGGAAGAACAAATTAGTTGCAAAGTATGAGAGTGTGGAATGTGTGTGGAATAATCTAGTAAGGAATGTGAGCTATGAAAGATATAGATCAGATGCACTTCAACACCTTAGTCAACAGAGTGTATTGTTGACATATGTGGTAAATTCAAGGTTTCATGTATCCTACTCTGAGATGGTGAGTCTCATCAGGTCCTTGTATCTTGCCCTGAGGCTATGTGCCTCAGCCTGCAAGTCCTCTATATCTTGCCCTAAGGTTGTGCACCTTAGCCTGCAAGTCCTTCAAGGAGTAGTGTGCTTCCTTAGGCAGTGAGCCTTAAAACAAATTGTAATCTTGTTCATATATATTATGAGATTTCTCACCGTGGTTTTTCCTTACTTGGGTTTACCACGTACATCTAGTGTTATCTTGTACATGTGTGTTCATTGCTTTATCTTTCATTGTTACTAATATTTTTAAGGATTGTTGATCTTGTTAGAAGACTAAATTTGCATTGTGTTGAGGGTTTAAGTTTTTGAAGATACTGATTAACCCCCTAGTATCCAAGTGTGTTCAACAATTGGTATCAGATCCAAGTTCATCAGAAGGAGTTTAACTACTTGAGGAAGGTCTGGGATGGCACATGATGGATTTTACAAGGCACCTAAGTTTGATGGAACAAATTACACCTTTTGAAAGCTAAGGATGGAAGTCTATCTATCCTATCTAGGGTTTGGTGTTTGGCAATTTGTTAAGGATGGTTACACTGCTCCCGTTGCTACTCATATAGATCTAGCTGAGATTATGTTGTATAACAACAATGCCAAGGCAAAGAATGCTATCATGAGTGGGCTAGTTGATTTATAACTTCTGAAGATAATGAATTACAGTTCTGCTAAGGATGTTTGGGAAAAACTTAGCAGCATTTATGAAGGAGATAATAAAGTAAAGCAAGCCAAGATACAAATCTTCAAGAGCAAATTTGACACCCTAAGGATGGCAAAGGATGAAGACATTGCTAGTTATATGCTCTGAGTGGATGAAGTAGTTAATGGCATCAGAGGTCTTGGTAGAGAAGTGAAAGAAGATGAGATTGTTAAGAAGGTTCTAAGATCTCTCCCTAAATCTTACAGTCATAAGGTATCTTCTATTGAGGAGTCTAAGGACTTGGATAACTATTCAG
Organism: Cunninghamia lanceolata; assembly: GCA_027924645.1. Lineage (NCBI taxonomy): Eukaryota > Viridiplantae > Streptophyta > Pinopsida > Cupressales > Cupressaceae > Cunninghamia > Cunninghamia lanceolata. The sequence continues at coordinate 27,415,596 of BSBN01000809.1, read as the reverse complement.
TAGATCAATTGTTTGGTGCTCTCACAACCTTTGAAATGAGAGAGTTTGACAAAGATGCTCCAAATAAGGAAGCAACATTTAAAGTCAATAAGAAGGTAGAAAATGAAACAACTGATCAAGATGGTGACCTTGATGAGAGGTGAACTTTGTGAGAAGATTGAAGAAGGGCATAGAAAATACAGAGGTAAGTTACCCTTTAAGTGCTTCAATTGTGGGAGAATTGGTCATTTTGCCTCTAAATATCTTTTTAAAGAATCAGAAGATAGCAACAAAATTCAAAAGAAGTCTTTATTCCATGGAGAACAATTGTTCTTCAGAAGATGTGGATCATGATGATTCAAATGATAAAACACTTTTCATGGCCTTGAAATTTGGTGACAAAAAGAGTGATATTGGAAAATGTAAGAAGTCTCTAGTACCTTGCAGGCAAACAAAAATAATTAAAAGTCTATGGTTGTGTGGACTGCTTTTCATACAAGAGAAGAAGCAAATGCTTGGGTTATTGACAGTGGTTTCTCTAACCACATGACTGGTGACAAGGAGAAGTTCATCAACCTTAAAAAGTGGAATGGTAGAGTTGTCAAGTTTGGTGGTGATGAGTTAGCACAAATTTGTGGAAAGGGTGCTATAACCATTGATGGAAAGAACAAGATTGAGAATGTCCTCTATGTCAAAGGGTTGAAGCACAATCGCCTCAATGTCAATCAGATGTACAGTAAAGGATACAATCTTACATTTCATGCCAAAGGTTGTGAGATTAGGAAGGCAGGATCCAGAAGATTAGTTGTAGAAGGTACTAAGACATATGGAAATGTCTATCATCTAAAGGAGGCAATTGGAAGAACTTGTTTATTGGCTCAATTCAGTGAGTGTTGGTTATAGCACAAGCGGATGGGACACATCAACTTTGACAATATGGTGAAGCTCATCTCTACTCATGCGATGAGAGATACATGCCTAGAATAACCAAGCCTACAAACACATTATGCAAGGAGTGTCAAATGGGAAAGCAGACAAGGACAAATTTCAAAGGCAAGGATTGCTCTTCTACAATGCCATTGCATCTGATTCACACTGACCTATGCAGACCTACAAGGATAAAGAGTCAACAAGGTGAAAGGTATTTCATGTTGTTTATTGACGATTACTCTCAAATGACTTGGGTTACATTTTTAAGAGAAAAATTAGAAGCCTTTGATAAGTTTAAGATTTTCAAAGCAAAAGTTGAGAATGAAATAAATTCTAAGATCAAATGCTTAAGATCTGATAGAGGGGGTGAATTTACTTCAAATGAATTTGAAATATTTTGTGAAGATCATGGTATTAGGAGACATTTGTCTACTCGTAGGACCCCTCAACAGAATGGAGTAGTGGAGAGGAAGAATAGGACTATGCAAGAGATGGCTAGGGCAATGTTGAAAGATGTAGATCTACCTGATATGTATTGGAAGGAAGCAGTTCACACTGTTGTCTACCTACTTAATAGAGTACAATTGAGGGTCAATAGCACTAAGACCCCTTATGAGCTATGGTATGGAAGACCTCCCACTGTCTAATACTTCAAGATCTTTGGTAGCAAATTCTACATCAGAAGAGATGAAAAAGACCTTGGAAAGTTTGATTCAAGGTGTGATGAAGGGATCTTTCTTGGTTACTCAACCAGAAGCAAGGCTTATAGATGCTACAACAAGAGATTGGGAAAGATGATTGAAAGCACAAATGTTAAGGTAGATGAAGATTTGTGTCAGATCTCACAAGAACTAGAGATTTGTAGATCTAATATACCTTCCTGTGTTGAAGAAGAATAAGAAGAGGAGGAGAAGGAAGAGAAGGAACAAGAATTAGAAAAGATCCCTAAGACTCTAGAAAAGTATGTTCAAAGGAACCATTCAGCAAATCAGATCATTAGGGATAGGAATGAAGGTGTGTAGACCAAGAGAAGGCTTGCAAAAACAAGTGAGCAAGTGAATTTTTGCTTATTGTCAAAGGTAGAGCCCAAAATCTTTACTGATGCTAGCAAAGATGAAGGGTGGCTAAAGGCAATGGAAGAAGAATTGAATCAAATAGAAAATAATCAGACATGGGAATTGGTTCCTACACCAGCTAATAAGAATGTTATAGGAACAAAGTGGGTGTTCTGGAACAAGCTGAATGAAGATGGCGAAGTTGTGAGGAATGAAGCAAGATTGGTGTGTAAGGGTTATTCACAAGTTGAAGGTATTGATTTTAAGGAGACTTTTGTTCTGGTAGCCAGAATGGATGAAATCAGGACATTTCTTACCTTTGCTACTCACAAGAACTTCAAGGTCTATCAGATGGATGTCAAGTCAGCCTTCTTGAATGGTGATTTAGAGGAAGAGGTCTACATTGAGAAACCAAATGGTTTCCAACTATCAGAAGATTTGGACATGGTGTGCAGACTCAAGAAAGCTTTGTATGGACTCAAGCAATCTCCTAGAGCTTGGTATGCTCAGTTGGATAAGTACTTACTTTAGCAAGGTTTCAAGAAAGGTACTACAAATAGTAATATTTACATTAAGGTAGAGGAAGACAAGATTTTGATAGTTGTTGTATATGTTGATGACATCATCTTTGGTGGAGATGATAATATGTGTAAGAGGTTTGAAGAAGAGATGCAACAAGAGTTTGAGATGTCTATGATTGGTGAGTTGTCTTTCTTCCTAGGGCTTCAAATTGTTCAGCTAGATGATGGTATCTTTATTTCTTAGGCTAAGTATATTAAAGAGATGTTGAAGTAATTTGGCATGGAGGATTCAAAACTAGTAAGTAATCCTATGGTTATTGGTTGTCACTTGAGCAAGGTTGATGAGTCACCTGATGTTGATCAAACTCTTTATAGATCTATGAATGGAGGATTATTGTACTTGACTATTTCTAGACCTAATATTATGCATGCAGTATGTTTGATTGCCAGATATCAAGCTAATCCTAAGCAAACTCATGAGAAGGCAGTAAAAATAATATTCACATATTTGAAGGGAACTCTAGATTATGGTTTGTGGTATAAGAAGGATAGTAACGTTTCTTTGAGTACCTATACTAATGCTGATTAGGCAGGATGTGTGGATGATCGGAGAAGCACCAGTGGAAGTGCATTTTTCTTAGGAGACATATTGGTCTCTTGGTTTAGTAAGAAGTAGGACTCAGTGTCCTTATCCATAGCAAAAGCTGAGTATATTGCTGCAACATCTTGTTGCACCCAAGTGCTATGGATGAAGCAGACTTTGAAGGATATAAAGGTGGTGTATGAAGAACCCATTCCCACATTATGTGATAATACTAGTGCAATAAACATTTCCAAGAATCTGGTGATGCATTCAAGGACCAGACATATTTCTATCTGGTATTACATTCTAAGAGAGAAAGTTGTAGAACAAGAAGTCATATTGGAGTTGTTCCTACTAAGGATCAAAGTGCAGATATCTGTTAGGAACCTGTGTTAGCCCTTCTCTTTACTTTGTTAGTATATTAGTTGCTATGGACACATATGCTTTGTAAGTCATCCCGTGAGCATATTGTTTTATCCCACATTCATGGGAAGTAGTAGTTGTTTAGATTAGACTTAGTATATAAGTAAGTGTTGAGGCCAATGAAGGCATCCACGAATTTATTATATTGAGCTTGCTCAAAGGAGGTTGCCCCCTTGAAGTGGCTTACGATCAATAAAATTCATTCTGTGTTTCTACTATATAAATAAATCTATTATTTTGTGTGTTTTCGTTAAATTGTTGCATGAGGTTTCTTTCATCTGGTATCAGAGCACTTTCTTGGCCTCTGTTGGGTAGATTTTTGGCTGAAATTTTTTTTTCCATAGTAGCCCTCTAGGCGCTATGATTGTTGCAGTAGTATCATTTATTTCGCATCTATATTGTCATCTGGATTACAGGTTTGGGTTATGAAACATCCCTATCTGCTTAACTGTGGGAAGTATTTGGGCATATAGCCCTAAAACTCATTGTGACGAGTACCACAGGTACCCCAAAGTAGCTGGCCCATTGAGAGGACCTACCTGTGAAAAGCGCAATAGACCCTACTCGATTAACTAGTTTCCATGCATGAGGTAAACCAAGAGCTACCGTTTGTGGCAAAGTGGTTATTAGTTTTACCTAAGCCGTGGAGTGAGGGGTAATGCCCCAATACGCAAGTTGTTAGACAACATTGGTGGCCTGAGTGACTCCTTTTAACCTTTAGGAAGCTAAATAGACTTGGGGACCATTTCTATTGACAGTAGGAAAACCACAAATTGAATCCGTCTTAAATAGTTGTTGGCAGACCATTTCTAGAACAACTCAAAAGCTAGTTTGAGTTGAAAGTTTCCAAAGAAAAACTCAAAAAGCCAGTTCCAACTGAAGGTTTCTAGCAAAAAACACAAAAAGCCAGTTCCATCCGCAAGTTTCCAAAAAAAGTAAAAAGTCAAAAAATCATTTTTTTGACATATCTTTTGTGTTTTAGCTCTGTTTCCTCTCAAAATCCCTTGGAACATTTGAAATTTCATTCCACACATTTCCATCCTTGAGGACCCCTTTTCCAATTCTACTTCTATTCACCCTAAATCTCACATTTACCTAGTTTTAGGGTTTGCCATAACTTCTTCAAATCTTACCTAGTACCTTTGAGATTTTACCACAGCATTCCTTTCATATTTCTGCCCCTTTATCCCTAGTGGACAAATTTCCCCATTCTTTCACCCCACTTCTATAATCACTATTTCCTTTACCCATATCCCTCAGAAAGTGTCCAAAAGCTAGTCAAAGCCCAATTACTCATTGCAGTTTCCCCAAATTAAAATTTTTGTTTACTAAATGTGTTTTAGCACACATTTTTCTACATATAATTATAGACAAAAAAAATCTTATTCTACTCATGGTAGTAACCCAAACAGGAGCAAAAAATATGGAGGATGAAATTTCCACCCTCAAGACCCAAATCAACAATCTTGATGAAAAAATTCTTAGACTCAATCTTCAATATTTAGCCATGAACAACAGACGGCATCAAGAGTCTTCTTCAAACCCTAGGTTTTCTTCTGGAAGTAATTTTTGTGGGTCAAAGCTTGATTTTCCTACATTCAATGGTGCAAATCCGAATGGATGGATATACCGAGAAGAACAATATTTTAGTCTGCATAATACTTTTGATGTCAACAAAGTCCTGCTTGCATCCTTTCACTTGGAATAGGAAGCCCTTCAATGGTTCTGTTTGTATATCAAGGCTCATGACGAGCCAATATGGATAGATTTTTGCAAACTCATTTTGCAATGGTTTGGCCCTAGTGCTTTTGATGACTTCACTGGAGCACTCACTAAACTTCACTAAAAAGGCACTATGAGAGAATATCAGACAAAATTTAAAAAACTAGCCAATCACACAGAGGGATTGTCTGATGAATTCTTCAGTAGTTGTTTTGTTAGTGGTCTGAAGGATGCTATTCGATCTGAGGTTAAAATGTGCCATCCCAACACAATGATGGAAGCCCCAGGGTTGGCTAAGTTGGCAGAGGACAAGATCACAACTCAGTAGCGATCCAAATCCAATTTTGTTCCATTCAGAAATACAGCTCCACAAAGATCTCAAACAATGCCAGCCCCTAGAACAACTCCTATCACGCATTTGATTGAAGCAGAGATGTGGGCACATAGAGAAAAAGGACTATGTTATAATTGTGATGATAAGTTCACTTAGGGACATCGATGTATTGAGAAAAAAGCTCTACCTATTAGATGTGGACTGTCTGCCAAAAACTAAAGTTTAAGAAGATGCTTAGGATATAGTAGATGATCAAGAAGAAGCTCAACAGCTGATTGTGGAACCTGGTTCTCAAGAAGACCAACCAAAGATCATTATCCATGCCTTAGCAGGGGCCACCACCCAACAAACCATGCAGGTCAAGGGTTACTTCAAGAAGATCCCTCTTACAATACTCATTGATTCTAGTAGCACTCATAACTTCATTTACCTTTGGATTGCCAAACAGGCTGATTGTTTTGTCCATCCTTGCTCCAACTTTGAAGTCATGATTGCCAATGGGGGCACATTACCTTGCAAAGGGAAGTGTCGTAATGTGTGTATCTTTATTCAAGATTATAATCTGTGCTCCGACATGTTTGCCTTTCCCTTAGGTGGATGTGATGTGGTTTTGGGAGCCCAATGGTTATGCACACTTGGACCCATCTTATGGGATTTTGCTAAACTTTGGATGCAGTTTTTAAACAATGGGCAAAACACACATTGATAAGTTCACATTGCATGGAAAAGCTTCTTAAGAAGGATTCACATGGTGTCATTTCCCAGCTCCATTCTATTCAGATGCAACCATCAACAGTCTCCACTACTCCTTCTAATCTACAAAGAGTTTTGGATAGGTATGCATGTGTCTTTGCCAAACTAGTGGGATTGCCACCTTCATAGCCAGATGCCCACCATATTCAGCTCCTTCCTGGAAGCATTCCTCCCAATATCAGGCCCTACCACTACCCATTTTAGCCTAAGATAGAGATTGAGATGCTCGTTCAAGACTTACTGAAGCAAGGCATTATTCACCCTAGCACCAACCCATATTCTTCACCAGTTCTTCTTGTTCAAAAAAAAGATGGGTCATGGCACCTCTGCATTGTCTTCTGAGAACTTAATCACAATACAATCAAGGATAAGTTTCTGATCCTTGTTATTGATGAGCTTCATGGCATTCATTTCTTCTCCAAATTGGATCTCCACTCTAGGTATCACTAGATTCAGCTTCATGAGGATGACATCCCTAAGACGGCTTTCCGCACACATGATGGCCACTATGAGTTTCTAGTCATGCCCTTTGGCCTCACTAATGCTCCTTCAACATTCCAGGCATTAATGAATAAAATATTACAACCCTACGTACAGAAATTCATTGTGGTCTTCTTCAATGATATCCTCATCTATAGTAAAACATGGGTTGAGCATCTCCAACACATGGATCTCACATTGCAACTTCTCTCTAATCATCATCTCTATGTAAATTAATCTAAATGTTCTTTTAGCTAGGCTGAAGAGGAGTATCTCAGGCATATTGTTTCTGCCCAAGGGGTTCGAGTCAATCCTAAAAATAGCTGCCATGAAAAATTGGCCTCATCCTCAGACACTCAAGAGCCTCCGTGGTTTTTTGGGGTTGACGGGCTACTATCACAAGTTTGTTAAGGATTACGAGAAGATTGCAGCTTCGTTGATAGCTATGTTGAAAAAGAATACTTTTACATAGACACAAGCTACTGAGTCTGCATTTGAAAAATTGAAACAAGCTATGTGTATTACACCTGTTCTAGCTATGCCAGATTTTTCCAAGACTTTCACTATCTAGAGTGATGCTTGCAACAATGGACTTGGTGTTGTTCTCTTCCAAGAAGGATGCCCTATTGCATTTAGCAACAAATCCCTTTCTAGCAAGAATTTAGTACTCTCTACTTATGAGAAGGAAATGATGGCTATTTTGCATGTAGTATAGAAGTGGTGGTCATACCTATTGGGGAATCATTTTTGCATCAAAAGTGATCACCATAGTCTAAAATATTTCCTGGAACAATGGGTCTCCTCCTCAACACAACAGAAATGGGTCAGCAAACTCATGGGTTATGACTATGAGATCACTTACAAGAAGGGTAAGGACAATATTGTGGCTTATTCTCTTTCTCGCACATTTGAGGACCAAGCCTCCCTTTCAGCTATTTCCATGCCTATTCCAAATTGGTTCGAATCTATCCAAAAAGGGTATGTCAATGACTCTTCTTTATCTCAAATCATTCAACAGTTGGCCGCTAAACCCTCTGTAGTACCGCATTATTCTTAGGATGGTGCTTCTCTGCATTACAAGAGTCATCTGGTGCTTCCCCAGAGCATAGATCTTCAATAGGATGTATTCTATGAACTCCATGCTTCTCCCTTAGCAGGGCACTCAAGGTTTCTCAAAACTTATGAGCGGATACGACGTTATTTCTTTTGGAAGGGAATGAAAAGGGCCATTCAATAGATGGTGGCTAAATGTGATACCTGCCAATGTAACAAGGGTGAAACAACACTTATTCCTAGGTTGCTCGAACCCTTTCCCATCCCTACAAGGATTTGGACATATATTTCTATGGATTTCATTGAGGGGCTCCCTAAATCTAGAGAGAAAATAGTGATCTTGGTTGTGGTTGATTGCCTCTCCAAATATAGTCATTTTTGTGCCCTCAGCCATCCCTATACCACCTCCACAGTTACACAAATTTTCTTGGACCAGATCTTCTATCTTCATGGCATCCCTTCTTCCATTATCTTAGATCGTGATGCAACCTTCACCAGCCATTTTTGGATAGAACTATTTCGACGCACCGGCACCCAACTGAAGATGAGTTCTGAGTATCATCCACAAATAGATGGCCAAACTAAAATTGTCAACAAATGCTTGGAAACTTTCCTTCATTGCTTCACCTCAGAACAACAGCATTAGTGGGCAAAGTGGCTCCCTCTCGCTGAATGGTGGTACAATACCTCCTACCACAATTCAACTAAAATCACTCCATATGAAGTAGTCTATGGTCAAGCATCACCAGTGCTCCTTCTATACACCCCCAATACTTCACCAGTTTAGGCAGTTGACACAATTCTCTGAACCCAGGATTAGATTCTTAGCATCCTACGAGACAATCTTCATATGGCACAGAATAGAATGAAACAATAGGCTGATCAACACCATTCCAAGCTCACTTTTCAAGTAGGTGATATGGTTTTTCTTCATCTATAGCCATACAAGCAATCATCCCTGAAACTCAAAGGGCGTCATAAGCTAGCTCCAAAGTTCTATGGGCCATATAAGGTTCTCCAAAAGATTGGGTCAGTTGCTTATAAATTGGAGCTACCCCCCTTCTTCCTGAGTTCATCCAGTATTTCATGTCTCTTGTCTGAAGAAAGTTCTTGGCACAAACATCAGAGTGCAAATTGTTTTACCAAAACTTGATAATGAAGGATCCATCCTTCTTGAGCCGGAGCAATCCTGGATAGATGCACTCACCAACTTTGCTCTCATTCCATCACAGAGGTACTAGTTCATTGGCATGGAATGCAACTAGAGGATGCAACATGGGAACCACTATTTCAGATTCAGCAACAATTCCCACATCTGAAGCTTTGAGGACAAAGCTTTTTCTAAGAGTGAGGGGATGTTAGGAACCCATGTTAGCCCTTCTCTTTACTTTGTTAGTATATTAGTTGCTATGGATGCATATGCTTTGTAAGTCATCCTGTGAGCATATTGTTTTATCCCACAGTCATGGGAAATAGTAGTTGTTTAGATTAGACTTAGTATATAAGTAGTGAGGCCAATGAAGGCATCCATGAATTTATTGTATTGAGCTTGCTCAAAGGAGGTTGCCCCCTCAAAGTGGCTTGTGATCAATAAAATTCATTCTGTGTTTCTACTATATAAATAAATCTGTTATTTTGTGTGTTTTCATTAAATTCTTGCAGGAGGTTCCTGTCAATATCTTCACTAAGCCACTTTAAAAGGATACTTTTGAGTATCTTCAGTAGAAGCTAGGGGTTATTGCCCCTCCTTCTAACTAGATGCAGAGATAGTGCATCTATCTAGGTGAAGAAATTCATGTCATACCCTTTTCTCCTAGATTGATGTGAGCTACCTTTCAGGGGGAGTAGGTAGTTGGTTGGTTATTGTTGATAGGGGGATCATGTATAATTGCATGAAGGAGAAGTGCAGTTGTTGAGAATGTGCTAATGATTTAAATGAATACCTGTGTCCTTTGTCCTTGATTTCAAAGAGGGATAATGAGCAAGTGTGTGTTGCCATCAATTCCAAAGGGGGAGATTGTTGCACATATGTTACGTAAGGTTGTCACTGGTGTGGTTGTCATTGATGTCAACACTCAGTTTGGGTTGTCATTGATGCTTATGTTGATGGTATACTATGATGGTGTGCTAATAGTGATGTTGTTGATGTTCATGGCTGGATGTCATGCCTTGTTTAATGTCAATTAAAGTTGTATTGAGTATGTTTGTTGTCAGTAGAGATGATATCATGATGATATATTAATATGAGAATTAGAAGCATTAAGATGATGGTTAGAAGTATTAAGATGAGGATTAGAAGTAATGCTAATGTTGGGGAGATGTTTCTGATAGTCTATAGCATGTTGTATGCTCTCTCCTGTTGTTCCTAAGGAATTATGTGTTGCCACAAGGAGGTTCTGGTCTCTAGATGTTGGTGAAGGTTTCTACAGCATGAAGTTGCCTTGAAGACTGATTGGGAGAATGCTCTTTATTCCTCTACCTTTGAAGATATGGTCTTGCGGTTTGGGATTCAGTGTTGTTTTTCTGTGGACGTTGCACTATTATCTTTTCAGGTCACCACTGTTTTTGATATTATAAGTCAGCAAAAACCAGGGGCTAAACCCTTACAACAAGAACCCAAAAAGGAATAACAAAGGCTCAAAAACAAAAAGAGCCACGAAACCCAGCTAGAGCATAAACAACATTATCAGCTGATAAACAGCAAATAGTAAGAGAAGTAGTCTAACAGCAAATAAATAGAAAGTAAATAAGCAAAGCTAGGGAGAAACATCCTCCCATCCTTCAGCCAGAAATTCATAAATTCTACCAAACTCTTTAACTTTTTCTTCATCAGCTCCATGGACAAGGGTGTCATTTTCCTGCAGCAGAGACAAATTGAGCATAGCCGAGCGGCAAAGCATACTGCTCATAAAACATCTCATAGATCGGACCTTTTTTTCCAAGAAATCTACTCTGCCTCTGAGAACAGTAACTTCATCTCCCTAACCGTCACCCTCTTCCTTAGCAACCTCTTCAGCTTCCTCCACAGTCACCCTCTCCTCCTCTTGCACATTATCCTCAGGTCCAAAATACCCTCCATCAGAATCCATAGCTTGCATTTCCTTTTCTTCAACCCCTTTTGTCCCCTCCGAGACCTCATGAACCTCAATGTCATTACCCTTAAACTACTCATCTCCCTAAGTAGAAGATCCAGAGTTTCTTTCAGAATAATCAATTAGCTTAGCCGAAGGAGCCGGTTTGCTAGCAATTCTCTTAGACCTTCTTATACCCAAAGAGTAACCCTTATTCTTAGCTTTGGCCATGGCTTTAGCTTTGGCTTTCTTCAGACCCTCACTATCACTATTTTGATGGGCCCCCATTATATCCATTCCTTTAGTGTTCTCCATAGTAGAAACCATCTCCTTATATTTTCATTTTTTCCCTTTCACACTTCCTTTAGAGGTAGGAGTATGGATATCCTTAGCAGCATTATCCTCTAGGGTTATAGAAAAGGAAACATTTTTTAGTTTCTGATTGTTGGGGGTAGAAAGACAGGGCTCCTCAGGAGGAATAGCAGTACTGGGGGGAGAATCAACAGGCATTTCAACAATAGTGGGCAGAATAGGTTTCGGCGGGTCCAAGACAATATGAAACTTATACAGACGATAGATAAGGCCTTGGTGAAGGGGAAATGGACACTTAGAGTGTTTCTTATCCAATTTAGCTTTAACATGATGAATAGAGTGATCCAAATACGACATAAATAAAAAGGAAAACTTTTCAGAGCATTTCTCCTGAAATGGTTAAGCAAGGGAAGATGATAATTATAGAACCTAGTAAAACACCCTTCCAAAGTGAAATGTTTCATCAGAAGGTAGCACATCTCATCCCATGGCTCTGGGAGCTTCGCATGATCAAACCCTCCTTAATAAGAGACAAGTTCTTCTCCCTCATCGAGAAAAAGCTTCTGACTGTGGTGGTCGGCAACCTTGGCTCTCCTCTTCAATTTAGTGCCTTTCATAGAAAGGCCAGTAGCCATCGCAATGACTTCCTCTAAAATTTCAAACCCTATCTTGCCAATTTTAACTCCACGGTTATCCCACACAAGGGAACACTACACAGAAAGGTTTTCATCATAACCACTGAGGCATTCAAGGAAAGGAATAATGTCACCTTCTTTACAATAGTGCCAAACAACAACATTATCCTTGAATTCACTACAAGAGATGGGTTCAGTGCAAATTCTGTCCCCCCCCCCATGATTGCCTTTCCTTCAAACCCACAGAGCAGAGGATAATAGCACTTAGGAAAATCATTGTGTCTAGTTCTAACTTCAAAGTGCCTACAAATATTAACTCTACAGGCATAAAGAAACATGCATATGAAATAAATGATGAAATGATTTAGCGTCCTTAAGTCATCATTACAAGGATACGTCACCTCATTCTCTAATCTATGCAAGTCTTTCCCATGCTCTAAAATCATATAATTAAACTCCCTATCAACAGCAAACAACCAACTCAACATATTGCTGGAGATCATCAGTGCCGAATTGGCATTTGTCAAAAAAGTACACATTATCATAATTACAATGTCCTTTATCATCCATCTCATCTTGCCACAAGAGATTAGATGAGCCAAGCTGGCATTCACAATGTGATGTGGCATCATTGGAAAGTCATATCTTTTTGAATTAATTCCCCTATAGCACAGGGGATATTATTGTGTTGGCGCCAACATCGCCAATTTTCAAATTGCTGACCATGGTTAGCAAGTGCATCAGCAACTTCATTACCCTCTCTGTAGATATGAGAGAAATCTACCTGGGTAATACTCTGAATAAGCAATTGTATGTTAGCAATTATATTCTTAATCCACCATCCACAAACCAAAACCTTAGTAACAGCATCAATAACTAATTTAGAGTCACCCTCTATATGCAACCTCTGTACACCCAAAGTGATTGCCAATTTGATACCCCATAAAAGTGCAGATGCCTCAGTAAAGTTATTACTTTGAATACCTAATCCTCCAACATAAGCAGCAACAAACCCCCCTATGTCATTCCTAATAATCCCACCTCCACTAGCCTTACCATTAGATTTGGAAGCCCCATCAAAATTTAACTTGAGCCAGCCAGTCATCAGGGGTTTCCACCTAGTATTTAATCTTTGGAGTTGCTTAGAATTGTCGAAGGTAGGGATTTGATTAAGGATTTCCCAATTAGCAGCTATACTTTCCTCCTATTGAGTGAGAGGTTTGTCAGCAGTTTTGACATGAGAATTGGTAACACTTTCAATAAGACTCTTGGAGAAAGACTAGTAAACTTGAGAACAATCTTTGATAGAGTCCCTAAAAATTTTGTTATTCCTTTCCTTCCACAATATCCAACCAAGAAATGGGAGGGTTTGATTCCACAGTTCTACTAAACAGGGTTGAGAAAAAGTAGGAACCCAATTCAGAATGACTTCCTTAATATCTTTATTGCATACCCACTACAATCCAAAGTTCAGAAGCACTCAACTCCATATTTCTCTGGCAAACTCACAATGCAGAATCAAATGGGAAACAATTTCCTCTTCCTTAAGACACAACACACATCTATTAACGAGAGAAAAACCCCTTCTTTGAAGATTATCTTGAGTTAAAATCTTGTTATGGGCTACAGTCCACCAAAACATATTAACTTTAGGAATAAGTTTATGGTTCGAGACTTTCTTCCAAAGCTCATCCCTAAGATCCTCTAAAATTAGTAGATGGTAAGAAGATTTGACAGAGAAGAGCCCTCTTTTATCTGTAGTACAAAGTAACTCATCTAGTCTAGGGAAGAGAGGAATTCTAATTCTCCACAACATCTGTTGAATAGAATTCATTCGAGGGAGAAGCTCAGGATGATTGGTACAGCACTCCAGAAGGTTTTTCCATTGTCTAACTCCATTTCTTTGTTGGATATACTGATAGACTTTAGTACCAAAATATTGTTTGGCAATCTCAGGAACAACCTCAACCTGCTTGGACAGAAAGGGCTTTGTCAGCCACCCAAGGATCCTCCCAAAAAATTATAAGGTTACCATCTCCCAGTTTCCACTTTAGACCCTTTTTGATAATGCTTCGAGATTTGATCATTTTGTTTCAAATCATAGACCCCTGAGGGAGACCCTCTTGATAAAGGAAGTTATAATTATCAGTACCCTGTAAATATTTAGCTTCCATAATTATTCCCCAATCTTTATTATTGCTGATAAGATTCCAATTGACTTTGGATAAAAGAGCTTTATTCAAATTTTTTATAGCTCTGATATTAAGGCCACCATGAGTTTTGGGAAGGCAGACCCTCTCCCATTTGACCAAAGACATTCTCTTCTTCTCTTCCACACCAGTCCATAAGAATGGTCTTTGGATTTGTTCTAGCTTGTCAACTATATACTTGGGCATTCTAAAAAGAGAGAAAACAAGTGGGAATGCCCTGCAGAGAGGCCCGAAGAAGTTGCAATTTACCAACACTACTCAGAAGTTTACCTTTCCAGCCAATCAACTTCTTTTGAGTCCTTTCCAAAATATTGTTCCAGAAGCCCGAAGTAACTTACTTAACAGTTAAAGGAAGGCCAAGATAAATTGAAGGAAGATCAGCAACTACACAACCAAGGATGTTGATAATTTTCCTCTGAAGATCTCCCGGAGTGTTGAACAAGAAGACATTGCTTTTATGGAAGTTGATATGTTGACCAGAAGCCTTGGCATAATCATTAAGGGTATTTTTCCAATAACGGGCTTCCAAAACTGAGGAGATACCAAAAAGGATGGTATCATCGACAAACTGCTAAACAGACATAGGTTGTAGAGAACAAGTTGGTTTGATCCCCACAATTTCCTTGGCAAGAACCTTAGAATGAACATATCTCCCCAGAGCCTCAGCTAACATGATAAAGAGATAAGGGGAGAGAGGATCTCCCTGTATAATACCTCTAGTGGGAGAGAAAAAACCCCAAGGAATCCCATTGACAAGGACCAAGAACTTAACAGTTGTAACAGCTTACTAGATGAGGAGGGACACTTTATCATTGAAACCAAACTCCTAAATAACTTTAAAAAGAAACTGCCAAGAAACTCTATCATAAGCTTTAGATATATCAAGTTTAAGCACCATACCTAGGATCCGGGTTTTCGCCATTAAGTGGATAGTTTCATGAGTGGCTAAAACAACATCCAAAATATGTCTTCCAGGAACAAAACCTTTTTGAGAAGGAGAAATGATTTTGTCAATCTAAACACAAGCAGTTTGGTGCATAATTTATAAATAGTGTTGCACAGACCTATAGGTCTGAAATCAGCAAGCAACTCAAGGTTGGGCTTCTTGGGGACAAGCACAATGATAGTATTGTTAACCCATTTTAGGAGTTTTCCCATTCTGAAGAAGTCTCTAACAACCGCAGTAACATCACAGCTCACAATATCCCAAAACTCTTGAAAGAAAATCGAAGGGAAACCATCAGGGCCTGGGGCTTTGAAAGGTCCCATAGAGAATAAAACTCCCCTAACCTCTTCTTCAGAGATAGGTTTTAGAATTTCCCCATTATCCTCCTCTGTGATCAGGGAAGGAATATTATTGAGGAGCTTATCCATTATCTCCCTATTATCAGTATTGACAGCTTGTTCCGACAACAAGTTCTGAAAGAAACTAGCAGCATGATTACCAATCTCATTATCATCAGTGATTACATTACCATCTTCACCACATAATTTAGAAATAGTATTAGATTTCCTATGCTTCATAGTTGATAGATGAAAAAAAGTAGTGTTACGATCCCCTTCTTTGAGCCATTGAACTCTAGATTTCTATTTCCAGAAGAGTTCCTCTTTGTTCATAAGGTTCTCCATTCAGTAATTAAGTTGTTTTTAGAATGAGTAATATCCTTAGAAGAATCCCCTTGAGCTATTCTGGTTTGAATATCAGCCAATTTTCCAGAAATGATCTTCTTTTGAGCAAACACATTCAAAAAACTATACTTATTCCAACCACGAACCTCTTGTTTAATGTGCAAGAGCTTCTTAACCAGTCTAAACATAAGGGTACCTTGGACCAGGAGTTGCCACCATCTAGCCAAAAGACTTCTAAAATCTGGGTGTTTAATCCACATTGCTTCAAATCTGAAAGGGAAGGGACCCCTCCTCTGATCAACCCAGTAGAGGAGAATAGGATTATGATTAGAAACAGTCCTAGGAATGGCTGAAAGACTGAGGTTAAAGTTATTATCCTAGTTATTGGAGATGAGGAATCTATCCAATTTAACTTGAATCATTTGATCACCCCTCCTTTTAGACCAAGTAAACTTTTGATTCTGCAGCTCAATATCTAAGAACCCAAAAGAATTGGTAAAATCAACGAAATCAAGCATACTATCAGAGTAGTCAAGTATGCCTCCAAATTTCTCAGAAGGGTATAGAGGAGTATTGAAATCACCCGTAAGCATCCAGTGAGAATTAGGGGAAGAAGAGAGGTGAATAGACAAGTCCTCCCACAGAGTTTTCCACAAAACCCTAGTGTTAGGGGCATAAATATTGACCAAAATCCAACTGAAAGAGGGAAAAGAAAAGTGAACCATAAGACACTGCTTATTAAAGAAAGTAAGAATACCACCAAATCTAGCCTTATTCCACATCACAGCAATCCCCCCAGAGGCACCAGTAGAGGGACTAATACAAAAAGCATCATTAGGCCAGATCTTATCAGCAATCATTTTGAAATTTTTCTCTGACATTTTAACCTCCTGAAGCAAGAGAATATCAATTTTATGATCTAATATACAATTCTTGACTTCAAATTGCTTTGAACGGCTGTTAAGACCCCTCATATCCCATGACAAAATCCTCATTTAAAGAGTTTTTTGGAGTGAATCTCCAGTGTCTTCTATTTGCCACTGGCAATCTCCCTAGCTACCTCCCTTTATCTTGTTTCCCTTAAGGTTGGTTGTCCTATCTTAGGATCAATTCCAACATCAACTGACTTCTTGGGCTTGCGCCCCTTCTTCTTTGGAGTAATCCATTCATCTTGGTAACTAATTTTACCACTGGGCCCTGCTCCAAGGGGCGGATTTGGGTCAATATTCTGTATCGAGGTTACTTTCTCCTTAAAAGCAGTTGCATGCTGATTTTCAATAGTCCTTTCTCCAGGGAAGGTAGAAGATAGACTCTGTCCTAGAGAGAGTTTAGAACTCATCCTTCCAATTTTATGAACAACCTCCAGAGTGTTATTCAGAATTGGAGGATGGTCTGAAATCACACCTTGAGCCTCTGAAATCATACCTTGGGCCTCAGTATTTCCATCAGGAACTTGAAGCTGTCTTTCCGAATGGGTTTCATTATGGATCTCTCCATCTTCCAACCCCATCAAATCTTTTGAAGGATCTTGTTCCCCATCATTTTGGACCTGTCCATCTTCGAAGCCCGGTAGATTTTTTGAAGAGTGTTGAATAATTTGTTCCCCATTACCACCCATTCCCTGCAGATCATGATTATCATCTAAACCCTTATCCAAGAATTGCTCTAAGAAACTGGGGTTACTCTCCTCATTTTCCTGAAAAGTGGGTTCCTCAACTTTCTTGAGCTTACAATGGGACATCAAGTGCCCTTTCTTTTTGCATAGTTGGCAAAAAGTGGTCACATTTTCATAAAGAATCGGCTGCGTCCAAACCCCAAATTTTGAGTTTAGATCAATGGACATAGGAAGAGGTTTGTGGACTTCCACATTAACACATAATCTAGCATAAACACATCAGTATTTAGTCCAAGTGGTGTTGTCTGGGGTGACAAACTGGCCAAAGGTGTTAGCAATAGCAGAAAAAACTTTTTCATCCCAGTATTCCAAAGGGAACCCTAGGAGTCTCACCCATACCGAGGTAGTATGGTTCAGATCAGTGCTAGGATCAAACCCTAGATGCCAACTACATAGAGCAAGTGAGTATCATAGAGCCACGGCCCTCCTGCCAAAATAGCTATCATATCCTCTCTACTAGTAAACCATAAGAGAAAATTCCCCCGCACCATAGTGATGACTGTCACACTACCCTTAATGTGCCAATGGTTGGAGACCCATTTCCAAACCATTTCAATACTAGGCCAAAGAGAAAAAAACTTACCCAAAAGAGAGAGATCCATGGAGGCAGCGATTTCCTCAACCAAGACGTCTGGTATTTCCAGAGCTGTTCCAGCAGTCGTTTTCTTTTGTACTGGGATCACGGATGTATCTTTCAAAGAGAGATTCTCCTGTCCCATTAAAACATTTTTCTAGATCTTAGAACAGTCAATGCCCATCTCAAGTAGGGGCCCAGAGGTACTACCTGAGGCAGTACCCTCCATCCCCATGTGACAGAGAAAAAGAATCAAGACAAAACCCTAATAGCATATGTAGAGGCAGAGACCCTGAAGATTTGTGAGGAAATTTTCTAGTAAGATTAATGTTATGTTTGTTGAGGAGGTCTCTGGTAATTGCAGTGAGTTGAAAGTTTGGTTTCTTGTCAAGATTGGTTCAGAAAATGTTTCACATTTCTCTGCATTGTTGTTTCTATTCCTGCAGCTTCGTGAACGCACGCTCTTAGTGTTTGTACGATGTCTTAGTTTATCTTTTATGGTATGATGTTTCTATTCTACTAGCTATTTTTGGCATGACAGTAAGAAAGATGTATATGGAAGTATTGCTACACATTCATGGAATGTCTCTTTATAGTCCACACATCAATAGTTGATCACTTTGATGCCGCATATAGTTTTCAGTTGATTTTCTAGAAAGTTGTGGATATCTAGCCGACAGGGCTTGTTCTCTTGCTTGCATTATGTGTTTGGGGGTTTGCACCAACAATTGAGGTTGTGCTAAGATGTGTTTGGGTCCTGCCCTATACTGTTGAGAACTGCATTGAGTAAATTCAATTGGAAGATGTGTTTTTGGGACGACTGGTAAAGTGCTACACATTTCCTTGTTGTCGACTTGGGATGATGTGCACCAGCGTGTTTGTTGTTTGGGATCACATTGGAAGATGTAATAAGTCCTCTCTATCTTCTAGATAGGATTGTTTTCACCATATTTGTGTTTTGTGGCCAACTTGTTGAGGTTATTGTTTGTCTCATGTTCTAGCCAGCCTAATTGGTGTTTTGTGATATTGTGGAGGATATAAATGGAAGAACAAATTAGTTGCAAAGTGTGAGAGTGTGGAATGTGTGTGGAATAATGTAGTAAGGAATGTGAGCTGCGAAAGATATAGATTAGATGCGCTTCAACGCCTTAGTCAATAGAGTGTATTGTTGACATATCTTGTAAATTCAAAGTTTCATGTATCCTACGCTAAGATAGTGAGTCTCATCAAGTCCTTGTATCTTTCCCTGAAGTTGTGGACCTCAACCTCCAAGTCCTATGTATCTTTCCCTAAGGTTGTACACCTTAGCCTGTAAGTCCTTCAGGGAGTTGTGTGCTTCCTTAGGCAATGAGCCTTAAAAAAAATTGTAATCTTGTTCATATATATTGTGAGATTTATCAGTGTAGTTTTTCCCTACTTGGGTTTTCCATGTACATCTAGTGCTATCTTGTGCATGTGTGTTCATTGCTTTATCTTTCATTGTTGTTGATTTGTTTAAGGATTGTTGATCTTGTTAGAAGACTAAATTTGCATTGTGCTGAGGGTTTAAGTTTTTGAAGATACTGATTCACCCCCCTCTCAGTATCTAGGTGTGTTCAACAAAGGAGAGATGCAAAATACACTTCCTATACTAATCTAAGAGGAGAGGTATATGCAAAAATTATTAATCTTATAGTTACAAAAGAATACGGTAGAAATATTATTCCATAATACACAACAAGGGTTACAATATGACTTCCAACTTATGCTTTCATAGAATTATGACCAATATGTCAAACTAGAGCAAGTCTAATAACATAATAGTACCTACAAATCAACCATATGAAACTCCATCGCCAATCACCAATAAATTGGCAAATGCAAAACCAAAAACCATCTAAGGATTCCCAAAACCATGAATAAGTTTAAACCTCGAATGTGGCACAATATTTGGCCCAAATTCCAATGCCCAAGTTAGTCATGGCCTTTTAGGCTATTTTTAGAATATGCTCTTACAATTGTTATAACCTATTATAGAAATTGTTGTATACAATTTCTCAATTTAGGCATCTCATTTTGGCATATTCAAACCCATTAAAATATGCCTTATTTCTAGTCATAATGTTGGTCAAGATTCTAATGTAACTCCCCTATAAGCATGCTCTTATGCATCATAGAATCTATCATAAGTAACTCTCATCTTACAATGTCATAAGATGCTCTTACACATCATAATGACATTAGATGCTCTTACAACTTCTTACACACTTCCCAAAGTATCTGGCACATAGAAAATAATGCCAACATAATGTGGGATGTCCTATTTTACATATGAAGCCACAAATAATAAATAAACATAAATAATTAATAAATATGAATATTAGGATGCAAGGTTGAAACATCTTTCCCATCGTTCTCTCACTTATCGAATACCTTACAAAAATGAAAAGGGGAACTCCAAAATTGAAATCTAACTACTAGAGGCCATGCAGCCCATTGACTCATTGTACCACCTGAACTTCTCTATGATCACTAGCTTCGTCAATACATTTACAATCCTTTGGAAAGTGTCAACCTTCTCTAGCATCGTCCTCTCATTTTTTGCCATGTCTCTAGAAAAATGGAACTACACATCTATATGCTTCGTCCTCACATTAAATGTTGGGTGCTTTGGTAGGAATATGGCACTTTGACTATCACAAAGAACTCTGATAGTTCCCTAACTGAGCCCCACATTTGAACATAATCTATTATGTAAAATGGCTTCCTAACAATCATGAGTAGTTTCCATGTACTCAACCTCCATAGTAGACAAAACAACCATAGTTTATCACTTACTCATCCAACTAATAGCACTGCCAAACACATTAAAAATGTATCCACTAGTGGATCTTTTGTTGTCGACATCACCTACTCAATTTAAATCCATGTATCCATGAATATCCACTAAGTGTTGGTTCCTTGTAGAATCACCATGATAATAAATAAAATACTCAAAGGAACCTTGCAAATATCTAAAAAGCTTTTTAACTACATCCCAATGATATCAACTAGGATTAGCTATGAATTAGCTAAAGACTCCCACTAGTTGGGGAATGTCTAGTTTTGTACAAACCATATTATACATCAAAATCCAAACAGCAGCATAAGGCACTCGAGTCATTTCCTCCATCTCACTAGATGTAGATGGACACTACCTTAGTCCTCTCTAACACAAGAACAATCAATGGTGTGCAAACTAAAATGATGAATCTCTCCAACATAGAGTTCCCATACTTACTCTAGCACAACCAAGGCTTTTTGTTTTATATATCTCTTTTGATCTCCATACCCGAGATGTACTTGGAAACCTCCAAGCCATGTTTATCAAACTATGCTAAAATCTAAGACTTCAAATCACAAATCACATCTTACTATTACAAAAAATAACATATCATCTACATACAATGTGATAACAAGAAACAAACCACCATCTGATTTATAATAAACATAATAATATGATTTTAGTTCTTTATCTTCTCATGATGAGGTTGATGAATCTTTGTTGAACATGGTTAATTAGTTTATGATGCATGTTCTTCTAATTCACTTATGGTAAAGTCATATAGTGGTAATGAAGATGAAAGGTCACATGTTAGATTATTCTTATCTTCATACTTTATTTATATAGATGGTGATAGTATTTTGATGCATAAATTTGGAGATACTTTGATGGATAGAGTTATTTACAATGTTTTGACTCATATTATATTTATTATACATCCTTCTATGGTTTTCCATTTACTATAATAGCCACCCTAGTTACTACTATTTTTTTCTCATTACACATCAAGTACTAATTTAATTGGATAGGTAATTTAATTCAAAGACTTACCAACCATAGCCATGGCAACAACTCTATGCCACAAATCATAAACTTGCATTGGAATATGGTAAGCTCCCAATGTTAGAGTCATCCCTAAACCTAGACCTAAACCTTGAGGGTTCATTCATAATGGCCCTACCTACGTATACCTTCCTAGGAATCAAAGGCTCCATAATTTGTACACCAATAATAGAGAGGCTTCATCCTCTCCTTTAATATGAGATCTTTGACCTTATTTTTAGATCATATCCTTTAAGTGAATCTTATGATTCTAATTCAATTCATATACAATAGTATGATAGAAAATGCAATCCAATCAAATGTTAGTTCAATGCCAACACCAATATATGAAAACATAGAAAACCACATAGTAACCTACTCATATAAGCATCACTTGTTCACACATAGTGATTGGCTCATGCATGTACATCACATGCACACAATGTGACTATCTCTCACATGGATCACACATACATAGTGTGACTAGCTCATAGGTACAAAACTCATGCATGTGTCACATACACACAAAGTGACTAGATCATGCATACAACACATAGACAATGTGAACAACTCATGCATGCATCACATACACATGGAGTGACTAATTCACATATTGCACATATACACTATATGAATATCTCATGTAGACGTCACATATACATAATGTGATTGGCTCATATGCACATCATAGGTACACCTACTAATTAGCTAACATAAAGTAATAATTTCAACCTTACTGCAAGCATCTCCTCCTTTACCTAGTTCACTAGCCCATAAGCCCTCAAATATTTTTCAGCTAGAAAAAGGAATGTTGGTACATCTCATGCTACATTGTGGGTCCCATCATTTTTCTTAGTTCACTACCAACTGTGATGAGAAGCAATCATCATATACTACTTTCAGTCATCACTCGCAAGGGCTCAAGAATAACATCACACAACACATAAGGTCCTTGATATAGATGTACAAAGTGATTGACTCACGCATACACAATGACCAACCAACAATAGGAAGTGGATGTAACCTATTGCATGCATCTTCCCATTACTTAGTTCAATAACACTTACCATTATAGTACATCCTAGCCATAAAGAGAAATGTTGGTGCATCTCATGCTACACTATGGGTCCGTGTTTTTCTCAATTCACTACCATCTATGATGACAAGCAATAATCCCATACTACTTGCGATCATCACTAGCTAAGGAGTAAGTGTAACAACATACAACACGAGTCCATTAATAATATCTCCACAGCCCACTAAACTTGTCGATTTGATGGATCCTAACATCTATTGCCTCCATGCCACTAGAAAAAGTTAGTCCAACCTAGTATGGGGTAGCTCTTGGCATCTATCAATTGCATGGCACTGGTGAAAGTCAACTAAGCCCTATCATACCACTAGGTAGCTCTTAGCATTTGTCACCTTCGTGCTACTGGTGATATCCAACTAAACCCTAAGATATGGCAGATAGAACTGGCATCTATCACCTGCACGGTATTGGTGACAGTCAGCTAAACCACACTTGTATCATAACATTGATAGCTCCTTGCATCTGTCACCTTCATACTACTAGAAACAATTGGGTAATCCTAAAATATAGCGCATAGCACGTGGCATCCACCACCTACATAGTATTGGTGACAAGTAGCTATCCGCACTTGTATTAGACTGACTTCTAACATGTGGGGTCATCTTATAACCAAGTACAAATAATTAGGATATTAAAAGGATTCACAATTACTAGTCAAGTTAACCAATATGCATGGCACATAAAGTAATCTATAAACTTATGCACATGGTCTTATAGGTCCTAGGGTCTGAATTATTGGTCAACTCACAAGTAACACCCTTGCCCACATGATCTGGCTTCTATCTATTCATACATACAGACTCATAAAGTAATCTCAAGTCCATTCCATACATTCAACTTTTTACTTAGAAACACAATATGCATTATATAGAAGTCAAACCCACAATAGTAATATTAGACAATATTCTAATTCTAAGTGCCTAACATTTGCATAATAGCAATCACAATGCTTAGCATACAATTATCCACCAACTAGGTGTCAGCATAAAACACCATACGTAGTTGGTAATTCTCACCATTAATTTCCCATAGTGTTCAACACAAAACTCTAATCATTTTAATCAAGAAAAGTCCAAAGGTACCTTCTTACATTCACATTAGAGATAAATAGTGAAGACGATGATTCTAAAATTTCATCCAAGATTTAGCAGAATCAAAGAGCCAAACCCAACAACCGTAGAGTAGATGAGCTTAATATTGATAGAGTGTCTTTTACTAGCTTAAGCATATATAGTGGGGACTTATTTAATTAGATAGTTATTTCATAATCATCTGATGCAAATTTCAGACTCAAGTTGATGCATATAAAAGAGGGAAGGTTGATCAAGTTTAGGAACACCCCAAACCTTGGAGTAAATTCCCTAAACCCTTCCCCTATGAACTTGGGTCTAGGGCCCTCCTTCACCCAAAGATTGCCTACATACCTGCTTCTAAATGGGATCGAAGTACCATGTAGTTCTCCTGACTCAATCTCTTAAGGGTTATAGACCTAGGTTCCTACCCCCAGGGTTTCATCATCATCCCAATTTCATACCAACACTTAATAATATTCCCATAATCAAATCCATACATAGAGATATGCATAACAACATAATCAATATAGAATAAATCCAATCATAACCTAGCACATGACCTCAGAAAACATAATACTTTCATAATGCAACAATTATGTAGAGGTCCCTATATGGCTCTAAGTGCTGACCTACTAAGAATGATTCATTGAGCTCAAGCTTGTTTTGGAAAGAGCTCTTTCATTTGATAGGAAATGAGCTCACTCCAAATACTAGCAAACACCCCCAAATAGATAGGCAAACTAAGATTATGAATAAATGGGTGGAAGACTATTTGAGGAATTATGTTGTTGGTTATTATAAGACATGGATTAAATGGCTCCATATGGGGAGCATTGTTATAACACTACTTATCACATGTCTATTGGGATGACACCATTTTTGGCTTTGTATGGTTATGAAGCTCAATCATTTGTGATATCTCTATTAGCAATAACTAGCCACTTGCATACATCCTATATAGACTTATGTTGTCGATGCAATTATAATGTGACACCATCAATACCATCAATAAGCTTGTAAACTAACTATAGCACACCAGCTATTTGACATGCATATTTTGTAGAACACCTACACACATGGGTAATTGCAGTAGATATCCATTGCAAATAATTGTTATGATTATACAGGTTATTTTGCTAGCTTTTAGTAACAATGGGTTGAGGGTAGGGGTCGATACTATTAATAAATTTGTGAATGTTAACAGCCAAATGCTGCTTTAGCTCTAAGCATGACCAAAAGTACTCTCTGTCTATGTGTCTGTGTGTATGGTCACTAGAAGATGTGGGTAAGAAGGGTATGGGCATGGTGATAGAGATAGAGTCCACAACCCTGTACCTGAGTTTGTTGGTAACTGTGATTAAACAAATTATTCCTTATGCATTGATAAGTTTTCTTTTTATGTGTCATATCTAGTATCTACCTTGTGCATTATGAAAGTGGTCACTTGGCTATTGGGTAGTAGGACTGAGGTTAACATTGTTTGGTTGATGCCATGACAACGATTTGTCTATTTTCAAGCTTAGTGGGAAAGGTGGTTAATTTTGATGTTTATCTTTTCAGGATCCATAACTTGTTTGCTAGTGTAATATGTAGGTACTGGAGTTAAAATAACTTAACCCTCCCTCAATGTACTTAGTATCTAGAGGTTGAACCTTCTTGCATCAAGTGGGTAAATGAAATATAGTTTTAATTACCATAATTTTTTTCCTTTCAGAATGTTATTGGTTGTTGTCTTCTCATGAACTATGGTTGCCTTGTCTATTTGGCGAATTGTTCTGTCTGGATTGCTTTCTTGAATTTTAGCTTTGTTATGTTTCTGGGAGTGCTGCTTGACAGCAGATGTAAGCATATTTTTCACCCAATATAAAATAGTGGGTAAACTATAAATTTGAAAAGGATATCATGGTAAGGATGGATAACTGTACAATGTTTCTAATCTCAACAAGACTTTCCCTAAATATAGTTTTAGATTATCATATATTGACTTCAAAACTGCCATGTTCACTATTGTTTTAAGTGTAAAGCGGTGCAACTATGTCGGCATATGGATTTTGGAGTTATATAGGTGGCCCCCTTCTTAAAAAGATATCACAAATGCTGCTATCTTCTAACTTGCTTGTACCAAATAAACATTTAAACTTTGGCCATTGACTTATGCTTTTCTTTGTTCTCCCAGTACTACAATAAAGGTATGTATTTACTAAAGGAAAATAATTAACTTAGGCTAATTTAGTAAGATGAATAAACATAAGTATGAAATAATTTAGACTAATAAATAAGATTTGTGGTAATTTTATAGATTAATTGAATTGTGATGCTATTTACAAACCCAAATTTGATGACTTTCAGAAGATTCTTTTTATTTCTGTATGTCCAGCTCATTGGAATGAGAGATGTGATACATATATCCATAGAAATCCCATTTCTTAGAGAAAAGGCAATACTGGCATCTTCAAGACCAAAAACACATAAGAAATGATATAGATCATCTGGTGTAAGAATGCCTTTTTCGTAATCATCTCTAATCCTATCCCTCAATTCTCGTAACCATTTGTTCAAGAAATGCACATGGTGAATTGGAGTAATGATCTCTGGAGGTAGTTGAGGAACCCAAATCTCCTGTCCCTGCTGATTTATACTTTGAAAGACTTCTACACCATCATTTCTTTGGAAGGTTTCTCCAAGCTCAATCATGAAGCAGACTGGTTTGGCAAGCTTTGCCAACTCCCTTGTCAGACTATCATCCAATGGATTGTTGTTACCTTGAATCCATTCAATATCAAAATCATAACTGATAAAATCCAAGTACCATCTTGCTATTCGGCCATGAGCTATATATTTATCAGGTTTCTTTTTGAGTAAGGATCTCATGGGCTGGCTATTAGTTCTGACTATGAAATGTGCTGGTTTTAGAAAGATCTTGAATTTCTGGATTCCTTTTTTGACAGCTAGAATCTCTTGTTCATATATGGTGTAGTGACATTCAGTATCTGTGAATGTACCAGACCTGTATCCACAAATCTGCACAGGTCCCTTTGGAATTTCCTGTAATAAGACAGCACCCCAAACATCATCAGATGCATCAGTATATAATATCAAAGGGAAACCATCTTTAGGTAAATGCAATGTGGGAAGATACTGGCATTTGAGCTTGATCTTTTACACCATTTCTATCAATTCCTCTGTCCATGGACCAGCTCCTTCTTTCAACTAATTTGAATTTTTTTCTGTCTTTTGCCAAACCATTGTAGAAAGGAGATACATAATTAAGGCATCCCAGAAATCTTTGGATCTGCTTAATTCCAACTAATACATCAGGAAATTCGTCAATATGCTTCAGAATGTGAGGCTGTAATTTAACTTTCCCTTGAGAGAGAGTTAATCAAAGAAAATCAATTTCTTCCTGGCCTATGACCATTTTCTTAGCAGATAGACAAATTCCATGATTTTTGATGGTATTATATAAAGCTTCAAGGTGTTTCAGATGTTGAACATCATCATCAAAGTATACAATAATACCATCAATATAAACTGAACAAAAATCTTTTAAGCTGCGCAAAGCTTTATCCATCCTTCTTTGAAAATAAGCAAGAGCAGTTTTCAAACCAAATGGCATAACATTCCATTCATACAAACCTTGAGGAACAGAAAAAGTTGTTTTATACCTGTCCTCTTCCTTTACCTTTATTTTCCAGAACCCTGATTTGCAATCAAACTTGGAATATACCTTCTTAGAAGCTGCTCTTATGATCAAATCAGTACTGAAAGGTATAGGATAATTAAATGGAAGTATAATGTCATTAAGAGGTTTATAATTTATGCAAAATCTTTTTTTACCTCTTTCTCTTTCTGCTCTCTTATTTACCAAGAATGCTGGACAGCTAAAAGGACTCTTGCTATCTCTGATGAAATTTCCTTCTAATAGCTCATTCAAATGCTCATCCATTTCTTTTACTTCTGATGGGCTCATTAGATAGGCCAGTTCGAAAGGGATGGTAGACTGACATTTTGGCTTTATTTTGATTTCACATTCTTCGTGCTCCTTGGACCAGAACTGTAGGGAATTCATGCTGCAATAGTCTTGCTCAAATCTTACCTTTACGAGTTCCAACAATGGTGGAAACTTTTGAACTTGTAGATGGACACTTTCTTTCTTGCTCATTTTGATAGTCTTCTTTTTTGAGAACTTATGGTTGACTACCTTGAGAGATGGTATCTTTAATTGGCCATCTTCATGGCACAAAGATATCTCATGAACCCTTAGGACAAAGGGTTGGTATTTTGTCAGGAATGTGAAACCTAACAAGACATCACCTCTTAGTCCTTCTAACTCAATGAAATCAGTAATAAACTTCTTTCCTTGGATTTCAATTGCTACATCTTGCGCATATCTGCCCATTTTGACTTCTTCACCATTAATGGCTATCCCTGTAGGCAGGTCAGGCTTTGGTTTCCAGAATTCTCTGGGTATAGCATTTGTTTTGGAAAAACTTCTGGACGAACCAGAATCAACAAAAGTGTCCATTGGTATGGGCTTATATCCAGGGTAAAGGAAATTCAATCTAATGTATGTACAATGTTCAGCTATATACAGGGCGTAGCTGGTTCCGTTTTGGATTTAGAGGGCTTTTTGTGCGAGCTTACAGATGGACTTTTGAACTAGTCGATGAACTTTCAGAATTATTTTGGCTTGCAGAGTTATCAGCTTTGAACAGGATGTCACGAATTTC
Source organism: Cunninghamia lanceolata (assembly GCA_027924645.1). Lineage (NCBI taxonomy): Eukaryota > Viridiplantae > Streptophyta > Pinopsida > Cupressales > Cupressaceae > Cunninghamia > Cunninghamia lanceolata. Next base: position 27,386,917 of record BSBN01000809.1, on the reverse strand, counting down.
CCCCACAGGAGAAGTGAGTTTAGTGATTTTTTTGTTGAATAGCAATTTGTCAGGTGAGAATAGAGACTTCTTCATGGTAGTGGTCAATTTTAAGACAAAATGTATCAATGGCACGACCAAGGAGAGGAGCAGGAGAGGGAAAGTGATGGGTTTTGGACTTATGAACAGTGGATTTCCATTTGGGGTGTTTATAACCATGGGATTTCTTGGGAGAAGAAGAAGAATCATTACGTTTGGAATATTTGGAAGAGGATGTAGGTTTACCTTTGCGAAGTTGTTTTTGCAAGGCATCACGTTCTTGCTTCCAGAGCGTGATATCTTTAAGCTATTTTTTAGCTGCAGTCTTTCTTTCTTCCATTGAACCAGGCATCCTATAGGGATCTTTGGCTTTCTCCATATCAATCTTGAAATCCAAATCTTTTATGGCTTTTCTCACAACTTTGACCATTGCATTCTGATCATCTTCTGAAGAACTTTGGTCTGAACTGGATGATTCTTCTGAACTAGAAGAATTTATCTTTTTATGCTTATCCCTTGCCATGTTGAATTGTTCAGGCAAGACTTCTACTAATTCAAAAAACTGATTAGAAAAATTAGCTAATGCTTCAGAACTATGTACAATATCCCAACTGTGGGAAACATCTTCATTAGCAAACAATGCATAAACCTTATTTTTAGGTTTACTTCTCTTGGGACAGCCTGTAGCATAATGGGGACCTTTACAAATAAAACATTTCACATTCTTAGAACCTCCTTGATGTTTATGTTTTTTGAACAAATATTTTGGAGGAGATCTATTTTTGAAAGAATTTTTATGTATAGGAGCAAGCCTATATTTCTTCTTGTAGGATTTATGCTTGTGACGGAAGGATCTTTCCATATTATCATCATCAAAACATTTTCTGCATCTTTTGTAGCCACAATTTTTTCCACATGAAGACTTGTTCGACTAAGTGGAAGCCTACAACAATGTAACCCACCTTATAGCTGAAGCTTGTCCATCCATAGTTGATTCATTCCAATCCATGTCTATCAAATTCACTAATAAACCATTCTGCATGGTTCTCGAAAAGCTAAATTCTGATTGGAATTACAAGGTGAAAGAAGGCCACAAAGTTTTGTATAACAAGATCGATGAGTTAAAATGACAAATGCAACTGGGTGAAATATCAAGAAAAAGGCAATACATAAGTTCAACAATTAAACTAATTCTAAATGAGAATTTCAAGATACAAGGAATGATTGATCCTTCTGGATATCTATTCTATTAAAAGAAATGAAGACTCTTGATTGTGTATCACTCAATTGTCTAGCAACTAGGTCAATTTAGTTTTTTTTATTATTGGAGACATCAAAGCTATATTCATATATGGACATCTACAAATAGTCCAGTTTAGTCCTTTGGGTTAGACTTGAGGAATCGAACTTGACTCTCAATTGTTCTAAAATTTATATTTAGACACAATTCTTGGAATTATATATAAAAATTATAATTGGGTACTTCAATTCAATCAATAGAATATATGAAGCTAGTCCTGCCAATCCAAACTAGATCAAATTTAAGTGGGTAAGGTAGATTTGAAAAATGTTGTTAAGGGTCAATTGTTTGGAGACTAAAGATTACAAGGAAATCAATTGTTTTTCAATGATATTAGTTGCAAAAATTCAAGGTTAGCCTTGACATAAATATATCCATCTATGTGCCACTGAAACATCAATTTTATGCGAAACTTTCTATTATTTTTCAAGTAGAACTTTTACATATGTGTTATCACAATTTCTGTTTGTTCAGATCGCACTAAGCGTAGAACAAGACCATACTCTTATGATATAGCAAACTCTCTAAGACTCTAATTCTTCATCTAACTCCGAATGCCTCAAATGAGGGTCGAAGTGTTTATTTATAGGAGGAAGCAAACTTCAAAATAATAAACTAACTCAAAAATCCATCCATACAAAAGTGACACGTATCTATCACTGTTGGAGAGGATGGCTGTTAGGCAGTCTCATCTGTAAACACTAACAACAGTGTTTAATAAAATATTCGCAATAAAGATACCGTATGCGAGGACGGCCTGCTTTACACCCAAAAGTAGATATGGGGAGGTTACTTTTTGATACAGGGTTACATCCTGCTGTCAGAATCTTAATGTGGCCGACATCACAGCACAGACAAGCCCATGTGCTAGCTAAGATCTGTCGATCGCAAAAGTTCTCTTGGAATTGGTGCGTAGATGACATCTAAATCATCATCACGAGGATGAAAGGTGTAGATGATTCTTTCGATTTCTTCAGGGAAAGTGATATCCATTTCTGTCGTGGCAGCTACCAAGGCTAGATGTAAACAGGGTGTGAGGTCATTCAATACTACTCTTGAAAACCAATTATGAGTAAGAGGGTAATATTCCACTCTTGGAATGCAGTAATGATATGGTTTCTCAAGATATCCTGATGGTCCAGTTAGACCTTCTTCAATAGACCAAGCAAAGTTTCTCTGAATATGATCAAAGAATTCTTTCATGTCAGGTTGCAAGATTAAATTATTAATACCTAAATATATATCAGCATAGTCTTCAAATTCGGATTGGAGAATTGTGATGCTGTTTAGAAACCCAAATTTGATGACTTTCAGAAGATTCTTTTTATTTCTGTATGTCCAGCTCATTGGAATGAGAGATGTGATACATATATCCATAGAAATCCCATTTCTCAGAGAAAAGGCAATACTGGCATCTTCAAGACCAAAAACACATAAGAAATGATATTGATCATCTGGTGTAAGAATGCCTTTTTCGTAATCATCTCTGATCCTATCCCTCAATTCTTGTAACCATTTGTTCAAGAAATGCACATGGAGAATTGGAGTAATGATCTCTGGAGGTAGTTGAGGAACCCAAATCTCCTATCCCTGCTGATTTATACTTTGAAAGACTTCTACACCATCATTTCTTTGGAAGGTTTCTCCAAGCTCAATCATGAAGCAGACTGGTTCTGCAAGCTTTGCCAACTCCCTTGTTAGACTATCGGCCAATGGATTGTTGTTACCTTGAATCCATTCAATATCAAAATCATAACTGATAAAATCCAAGTACCATCTTGCTATTCAGCCATGAGCTATATCTTTATCAAGTTTCTTTTTAAAGTTTATATCCTTTACCTTTTGTCATCGATGAGTGGGATGTGTGCAAACAATTTGTCAAGGTCTGTCACCAAATCATAGGGTCCCATTATCTAAGGATATAGATGACCTAAATAGACCATGTGTTCCTCTTGGTCAGACTCGATAGTGAGTTATACATTCTCATCAATTTCTAGTTCAACTAGATCAAGCATCTTGATTTTCCCTTTTTTCCCAAGCTAGGGTGACATTTTGGAATTTTCAAGGTTTGAAATGATTGTTGAATATTAAGACAACTCATATGGCATGTTTTATCTCTGAGAACCTCATCCATGCTCATGGAAAGGATTTTGATAAATTTACAAGTTAGAATTTTGTGGAGTAATAGCCCCCTAGTTTTTTTACGTAAGATAATTATATGGTTGGAAGAACCTATCAATAAATAGGTGTTGTTCATCATCTGTAGCCTTTGGATAAACTTCTTGTAATCCCTACAAGTCTTGGTTCCATGGCCCCTAGCCTTATAGAAAGCATAGAATTGTTTAGGGTCATACTCCCTCATCTTGCAAAAGGGATAAAATTGGTTATTGTCAAAAGGGCGGATGCTTTTGAGAATTGGTTTTCTTGATAATAACCAATTTTCTGAGGCTAATCAATAGCATTGACCACTATGTTGACATTTGGGGCCCTTTGGTTATTATTGCCACTATTGTTGTTATAGTTGTGATAATAATTATAACCATCATTATTAGTGCAATCATTTTTTATTTTTGCTTAATGGGATGTTTGAAATTCCATAAATGATCATTTGTTATTGCTCTTAAGGACTTTAGGGGCAAATATATTGTTGTTATTCATGTTTGCATTTTGCATATTATTTTTCTTGGGAGTGATTAATCTCTCATTTAACCTCTATGTCATTTTGTCTCTATCAATGGTTGTGTGATAAATACATAGCACACTCTCAAGGGATTTCTTGTTTAATGCATGTAGGAAGAGGTCACATAACTCACATTGATCCCTATGAGGAGTACTATTTGAGAAATATAATACCTATCTTCACCTAGTCAAGAAGTAAGCAATTGATTTGTCATTTTCTTGCTTAATGTAAAAGAACTCCCTAAATCTTGTTTTGATGAGTTTGATCATTTAAAACGTAATGATTCTTCTTCTTCTCCCAAGAAATCCCATGGTTATAAACACCCCAAATGGAAATCCACTATTCATAAGTCCAAAACCCATCACTCTCCCTCTCCTGCTCCTCTCCTTGGTCGCACCATTGATACACTTTGTCTTAAAATCGACCACTGCCATGAAGAAGTCTCTATTCTTACCCAACAAATTGCTATTCAACAAAAGCATCCATTGGTATGGGCTTATATCCAGGGAAAAGGAAATTCAATCTGATGTATGTACAATGTTTAGCTATATACAGGGCATTAGCTGGTTCTGTTTTGGATTTAGAGGGCTTTTTGTGTGAGCTTACAGATGGACTTTTGGAACTAGCCGATGAACTTTCAGAATTATTTTGGCTTGCAGAGTTATTAGCTTTGAACAGGATGTCACGAATTTCCCCCACGGTAAGTTAATGACATTAACAAAAGTTGCAAAATAAAACATCAACTAGGATGAGCCCAAACTAAGAGTATAGATCCATGACTAAATGATTTCATCCCAAATTTGTGAATTTGCCCTCTATAAGGACATGGATCCAACATAGACTTAAGCACTTCATTAGTATAGAGGCATTAGTTTTTTAGCACACTAAATCTGACCAAACAATCTCATTCATTTGGCACTCACTCTTTGGTCATAAGAACAATAATTCCTACCCATCTTATTTCATTTCCTAAAAGAGGAAAGTACATTGATTAGACTTTTATTTCCCTTTCATATTTAGCTAATCTAGGTTGGCTGTGCTTATGTACCTAGTTGATTATTTTTGTTTAATTAGCCTAGGTTAACCCCAGGGACTGAATATTTTCCTTTACATTTTTGGTGAACGCATCTAATCCTACACATCACAATCTTATTTTTAGAGTTTTACATTATATGAGGGCTTTTAGATTTACATTTTCTAAGTTTGTAAATTATATTCTTAGATCTACCTTCCCTTTACATCATTGTGCTTCACTGATATATATATTTTTCTCTTAGGGTTTATGTGCTTTATTGTGGTATCTTTTCCCCCATAATACCCACCCTTGGCTATCACATTAGGGGTCCACTTTTAAATCTTATATATACTATCACATTAGGGGTTCACTTTTAAATCTTACATATACTATCACATTAGGGGTTCACTTTTAGATCTTATGTGTGTGTGAGTGTGATTTTTTGATCTAAAAGTAGACTATTTGAACTTCATTTTCATACCCTTTTTTTTCAACATAAAAGGAGTCTTCATCTTGTAGACACTCAAAAATGTCATGGGCCTGCAAACGTCATTTTTGTACATAATTCATCCCAATCTCATATTCTACTATTAATTAAATAATTTTAATTATTTAATTAATTAATTTCCTCTCTTACACTTTTAATTAAATATTTTTTATTTATTTATTATTTAAGCTATTTTCTTCTAATTTCCTCTATAATTAAATAATTTAATTATTATTTAACTATTCATTATTCCTATGTTCACATTCCCTCTTTAATTTAAATAAATACCTATTTATTTAAATTAGGAACCTTACCTTAATTAAATAAGTCCCCACTTATTTAATTAAATCCCATTGCATTACCCCTTCCTCAAATAAATTAAATAAATGCATATAATTTATTTAATGTTAAAATCATCTCCCACCTCACCATTTCCTCTAATAAAAAATTACCTTTTGTCTTCTACTGGCTAGGAACCCTAATTAATCTTAGCCCTTGATTTTGGCTCCAAAGTCAACTCTTGATCACAACCATTAATTCAAATTCCCTCTTCTATAAAACTACTCTCCCACTCTCATTTCACATCTTACCACTTGCATAATTTGACCTTGCAATTATCAACCCTTGAGCTCCTCAATGCATTTGTAGGTCTACAAATCTGTGAAAATTTTAGCAGTTTTTGTGAAGTAAGAAATAGTTAGTTTGCATATTCAGTTTGTGATTTCTTTTTTTATTAGTGCTGCTGTGATTTTTTTGTATAACAAATGTTTTTGTTCATCATAATAAAGTATCTCCAATGGGTTGATACATTTTCAGTTTTATGTGTTGATAACTAAGAGGGGGGGTGAATCAGTTATCCTAATTATTTCTACTTTCTAAACTTTATTAACAATCAATGTAATATTAATCCAAATGAGCAAACATAATCATGAAATGGAAATACACATGACACAGTATTTTTGACGTGGAAACCCTGTTAAGGGAGAAAACTATGGGGTGATTAACCCAAGATTGTATTTTCTTGTTAGAAGAATGGAAATACAAAATGGCACTTGCCAATTAGGGCTCACTGCCCGAGCACACTGCTCACAGGGAGGCACACTGCCTACAAGAGACACACTGTCTACAAAAGAGTGTTATACAATACTTGAACTAATTGGTAGCATCCACATATGTTGGAGTTCAGTTCTGGTTAGGCTCAGTACACTAATCTGCTGCACTTCATCTTTTCCTCTTCTTTTATGCTCCTTTCCTTTCACATACTAGACCTTCCTTACTACTTCTACTCTACTCTGCTTTTATTCACACATCAACAACACCCACAACACATCTCACAACTGAATCCATCATGTATATATATCTGCACAAGTGATTTCATCACCTTTCTAGTCGGCACCTGGAATAGTCAATCTTTTCACAAACTTTGATCTGTCAGCTGAATCCTTGCACACCAGGTAATGCGGATCAATGATATACTTGTGGAAATCATTAATCATGTCAACTAAACATAATTCATGCCTTCATAACCTTTACCAACATCAACAACATGTCCGGAATAATGTTTGATGTTCTGCCAGTCAATTCTTGCTCTGTTCACACTGTCACATGAGAACCCAACACTCAAACATTCATATCTCTTTATCCTTTTCACACCGGAGGCTCAAACCTTGGAATCTATCAGTCAAGATACTCCTCTTGACTTCCCCAAATCTACACTTCACCAAGATACTTTCTCTGAGCGATCCGGACCTGTCTGTCGGACCTCGCCACATGCTTTGTTCCTGTTTACTAGACCACAACATTCTTCACTCTGACTTCCGGTAGAGACATACCATGACCTGTGGATGTGTGGGATGAACTTTGTTGCCATCAATGACAACAATCATGAATCCATATAGTGTCTCTTGCCAATAATCTCCCCCTTTGGCATTGATGGCAACACTTAGTGAAAAATGACTAAGTGTTTACACTATGCTCCCCCTTGGCTGATGCTCTATTTTTATATACATTTTCTAGAGCTCCCCCTTAGTTGGATTCCTCATTTTTCATTGCTCTTCACTCCCCCTTTGACATCAATGGCAAAGGGTAGGGTCCGCATACCAAAAGCTTCAAAAATTTTAAGTATACTTAACCGCATATTACATACTCACATAAACTGAAGAATGTCTGCAAAGGATGTCTTCAATTGGATGAGTTCTGTAGCCCAACTTTGCTTCATTCTATCCAAAATTGAAATGTGACCACTTAACAAAAATGCAAAAGCTTCTGCCCTCTTAAGATCTGTCGGATCATTGGTTTGGGCGGTAGTCTGAGCATCACTTATGGCCTCATGCATGGCCTCTAACTTAGGGATAATGATTCTTCTGAGTTCACCCATCCGGCTAATTATGTTCTTCTTTTCCTTCTCAAAATTCTTTATTGCATTTGTGATTGCAATAGTCTGACACTCTTGATTGACTATGGAGGAAGAGAGAGGATCAAAACTTTGAGACAAACTTAGTAGTTTATCCTCTTGCTCTTTTATTTTCTTCTCAATCTCTACTGTTGCTTTGGACCATGAAATACAAAATTTGTATACTTTTCCGCCATCTATAAGAGAATTTTCTAAGCTCTTTATCCCAATATTCATATTCCTTCTATCATTAATGATCAACCCTTCCTACCAGACCTTTTCTTCAGCTGACTTCTCTAGAGAATCAAAATGTGTACTAACACTGCTGACTAGAGTTTTGAGATTACCGAAAGAGGAGGCTGTGGGATCTTTCTGAAATGATGGTATAATCTTTGCAAGCACTCTGAAAGTAGCTTCTATCAACTCACAGTCTTCCATGTGAGACTTCAGAAGTTTTTCTTTAGCCTTGGCATTAGCAAATGAAGCAATCTTCATTGTCTGTACCGGAGAAAGAGAATCAAAGTTAAATGGTCCTTGTAGAAGCTCCGGTTCATCAATCTCCATTGTTTCTTTGTTCAGGAATTCTTGGACAGTTTTTGCAGTGTCTCTTGCCGGAGACAGATGTTTCTTCTCTTCTATAGTTCTTAGGGTTGTCCCTTGGAGCTTTCTCTCCTTCCACATTCTTACCACTATCAGTTGTGGTTTCCTCTCTTGGGGTCTTCTCTTCCTCTGCAACCTTGGTACTGTCAACTTCTTTTTCCTTCACTCCTACTTCTTTCTCCTGTATTCTGTCTTCTCCTTTAGATCCGGAAGCTGTAGGGGAAACCGGAGGAGAGATATTTGTTTGTTCATGAGCCACCTCTTCCGGAATAGAGGATTCCAAGCCCTTGTCTTTACCAGAGTCCTCTGTGATGGGAATGTTGAACTTTTTAAGAGTATTTCAGAGAATCTCTTCAGTCTCTTTTGCCACTATGTCGGTTTCACCAAGCATGAGCTGATTCATCCTGGCTTTGCTCCAAAACTCATCCTTGCACTCTTTAAAGATCATATTCATTTGCTGCGGAGTGATTGAAGGGAAGAGCTGAATGGTGACCTGTTCCCAGATCTCAAGGTCTTTTGCTTGAGCATTGTTCTTCCTCATTTCAAGCCTTTTCTCTAAGCTTTTGGGAATTAGAGAGATTATTTCAATAAAAGCTTTGTTGTAAGTGTTCAAAACCTAAACTGTGGCTTCCTCCAAAATCTTTTTATCTGCTTCATTATATTCATCATAAAATTCTGTTAAGGGTTGTAGGTTCCCATCCATAGTGACTGCTTTTACTACAACATCCAAGGATAGAGTGGGTTTTTCAGCAAATTCCTCTTCCTTCTCTTCTTCTCCTTGACCGGTAGAATGTTCACTAGATGATTTCTTCTTCTTCTTCAGTTTCCTTATCTCCTCATCTGATTCGGTTTCCTCATCATCTTTTAGGCTAACATAGGACCTTGTTGCCTTTTTCTTTGTTCTCTTTTCTCCTTTTCCGGATGATTGTGCTTCCGGTTTAGATGCCCTTGAGCTTTTGGTAGTGGCAAGTGCAGATCTCTTAGATGATCTAGTATGGGTGGAGGTTTCTACTGGAGCACTTTCCTTGCTTTTCTTTTCTGCCTCTTTCTTCTCTTCCTCAACCCTTTCCATCTTTTTCTTGTGGGCATCAAGTGCCTCCTTTGAGATGCCAAGGCCTTGGGCAATATTTTCTACCTCTTTTCTCACCTTTTTCTTGATTTCAGGTTCTCTGAGTTGCACATGAATCTTTACACTCAGCTCCTCAAAGGTTCCAAATATTTCTACTTTTGAGTCCTTTGGCTAACTGAGCATGTGTTGAACATGCAGCTCTACAATTTGTTTACCAACTTCATACCCCATAGGCATGATCTAGACTGTCCTTGGCTCTACTGCCTCCATTAGGCATTGATCAGTGTCTACCATGAAGCACACTGTATCCTTGTATTTCTCAACTACTGATTTGTGGATTCTTTCTTTGATTTGCATTATATTTTGAAATTGCTTGAAGTAACCCCACAGAGTTGTATTCCTTGCCTTAGCATCCCCAAGTTCATGCAAGTAGTCTCTGATCTGAATTGCTACCGATTTGTCATTTTGCCATACCCATCCATTTGATCCAGGTAGCTCATTCATGAAGTAGAAAAATAGACATAGTATTAGTCCACCATATTTAAAGGAATTCTTCTTGTCCTTTTTGATTTTCTGTATGTTTTCCATTAGTTGGCTCAAAAGAAGTTCACGGAGATCATATTCTGCATTCTTTCTCAGCATCTCATAAGCAGTATATACTACAATTCCAGATACTGAATTCTCCCTACTGGAGTGATATATCTTGTATCCTATTATCATAGATGCAAACTTGACATTCGGGTCAGTAATATCTTCAATGGTCATTGCCCTCTTATCAAATTTTGATCCGGTGGCCTCAGTTACAATGTTGTTTTTGACAGATTTGAGGGTAGGTATCCCTCTGAAGGAGTATAAACTAGTTACTACTCTAATTGCCTCCTTTGTGATCTTGCAAGGTTTGTTCAGCCATAGGAAGTTATCATGCACCCTACTCAATACATTTCGGACCCATTCATCTTCTTCAAAACAGGGGAAATGAATGAACTGATCAAAATGTTTCTCCTAGATGCCCTTATATTCTGGTTTAAGCTCAAAAGTATCATCTATCAATTGTTTGTGATAGATGTCTCTCAGTTTGAATTACCCAAACTCTTCAATATTTGCATGTATGTAAACCCTAATGTCTTCTGTGTGCAAAATGCCATGCGGAACACTAGAGAATGCTCCTAGGGTATCTACCTCCAATGATTTGTATGGATGTTTCTTGAATTTAGGGCGGGGCCTATCAGAGATCTTTACTATATTCAGAGTATGCATCTTTCAAAGTTTTGCAGAGAGATATTGAGAATGGAAAATACCTTTTGCACCTTTCGGTTTCATGTAGTTGGCTGGATTGATTTCTGGATGAATTGACTTCTGCAAATGATCTTTGATGAAGTTGTGGAATTTTGTTGCAGAGCTTCACTTTTCGTTTCTTCTTGAATGCAGAATGAACAAGTGATTAATGAGAAAAACCCTTATATTGCTCCGCAAACCCTAATGTTATGTTGCAATAAATGCTTGACCTAAGTTATGCCAGTTTGCCTTATTCAGATGACTTGGAGAAGCGGATCAATCCTGATCTTTAAACATCATGCGGATCTTCCAAATCTTTACCATAGTTTGTTTGGATGTTGCCCTTATGAACCCTTCAATCCATAATTCTTCTTGTGCCAGTTCCAGCACTAATTGACTGGCTGGGGGAACAAGGTCTTCTTTGTGTCTCCCCCTGAGCCAGAGTTCACTTCTTAATTTCTGGAAGGAATATCAATACCAGAGTCTGGTACAGATCCAACCTCTACATTCTCTGTACTTTTCTTCACCCAAATCTTGTTCATCTCACTTTTAACTTCATCCGCATTCACCTTTTTTTTACCCTTATCTTGATTCTGATTATGATATACCGGACCTCTTTTGTCCTGATTCTTGCTTCTACAAAATTTTGCACTATGACCGGATGTATTGTAGATTTGGCAAACAACAATTCTTTGCATATTTGACTGATATCCTCTTGATCTGCATTAATTAGCCATATGATCTATTCTATTGCATGCAAAGCATCTACCATTGAATGATTTGTTCATTTGCATATTTCTGCATTCATGAGATTTGTGACCATACCTTTTGCAGTTAAAACATTGTCTGGAGAAAGATGAATTAGTCTGATTCATTCTCTTTCTGCACTGATTAGTTTTGTGACCAAAGTGATTGTAGTTGTGGCAGTATCCATTGAAGGATGGATATCTTTGAGCATTAGGCTATCTTACCGGAGGTCTTCTAGGCCTGTTCCATGGATTTTCTGATCCAAAATTCTTCTGACTGGATCCGGAGCTTTCTCCTTTCTCATATCCCAAACCACACTTGTCATCTACCTTCTTTTGACTTCCAAGAAGAACTTCAAGTTGAGTAGAACTTATCTTGAATTTCTCTTTATACTCATTTGTTGTTTGAAGATCCCTTTTGAGAGAGACAATTTGATCCTCAAGTTTTTCTTCATTATCTTTAGCATCTTCAAGATCAGATTCAAGATGTCTGATAATTCTATCCATCTGGTGGCAATCTTCTGATTTCTCCTTGAGAGATTGTCTTAGATTATCTTCAATTTTTCTTTTCTCTTCAACTTCTTGGGTAAACTTCATGATTCCTGATTCCATTTCATGTCTTACCATAATGATTTCTTTTGATAACTTTTCACACAACTCAGTTTTTTCCTTCAGCTCTTCATTTGCATTATTTGCTTCACCTTGTCTTGCCAATTGCTGAAGCAACTCCTTTCTCTTTTTCATAGAGAGACTTAATTTATCTTTTAGTTCTCTCATGAAATCATCAGCCTTTTTGAGTCTTTCCTTTAATTCATTGACTTTAGAGTTTGACTATTCAAGATCATCAAGGGCAATCTTGAGTTGCTCCCTTAAACCATATGCATCCATTTGAATTCCCAGATCTTCCTCAAGCTGTTAGGCTCTGTTAGGAGGAACTTAGCTCTGATACCAATTGTTGATAACTGAGAGGGGGGGTGAATCAGTTATCCTAATTATTTCTACTTTCTGAACTTTATTAACAATCAATGTAATATCAATCCAAATGAGCAAACATAATCATGAAATGGAAATACACATGACACAGTATTTTTGACGTGGAAACCCTATTAAGGGAGAAAACCACGGGGTGATTAACCCAAGATTGTATTTTCTTGTAAGAAGAATGGAAATACAAAATGGCACTTGCCAATTAGGGCTCACTACCTGAGCACATTGCTCACAGGGAGGCACACTGCCTACAAGAGACACATTGTCTACAAAAGAGTGTTATACAATACTTGAACTGATTGGTAGCATCCACATATGCTGGAGTTCAGTTCTAGTTAGGCTCAGTACACTGATCTACTGCACTTCATCTTTTCCTCTTCTTTTATGCTACTTTCCTTTCACATACTGGACCTTCCTTACTGCTTCTGCTCTGTTCTACTTTTATTCACACATCAAGAACACCCACAACACATCTCACAACTGAATCCATCATGTATATATATCTGCACAAGTGATTTCATCACCTTTCTAGTCGGCACCCGGAATAGTCAATCTTTTCACAAACTTTGATCTGTCGGCTGAATCCTTGCACACTAGGTAATGCGGATCAATGATATACTTGTGGAAATCATTAATCATGTCGACTAAACATAATTCATGCCTTCATAACCTTTACCAACATCAGTAACACATCTGGAATAATGTCTGATGTTCTACCAGTCAGTTCTTACTCTGTTCACACTGTCACATGAGAACCCGACACTCAAACATTCATATCTCTTTATCCTTTTCACACCGGAGGCTCAAACCTTGGAATCTATCAGTCAAGATACTCCTGTTGACTTCCCCAAATCTACACTTCACCAAGATACTTTCTCTAAGGGATCCGGACCTGTCTGTCGGACCTCACCACATGCGCTATTCCTGTTTACCGGACCACAACATTCTTCACTCTGACTTTCGGTAGAGACATACCATGACCTGCGGATGTGTGGGATGAACTTTGTTGCCATCAATGACAACAATCATGAATCCATATAGTGTCTCTTGCCAACATTATGTGTGCAAGTTTATGTATCAGTTTCTAGCATTTGTGTTAATAGCTGCATAATTTTAGGTAGTTTTTATTATTGCATGCTCTCACCTCACCTTCATGGGATCTTGTTGATCAAAAAGTGACTAAAATATGATGTTAAATTTGGATATAGGTTGCATTATGGGATTCATATCAGATTTCAAAAAAGATTCAGTTATTTGATCATTGTGGAGCATAGACAACTTTCAGCTGAATGTGAGTGTTGGTTTAATTTGGTTTGTTATGGGTATATCAAATTTCAAGTATTTTATATTTGGCTGTTAAAAATCATTTGAATACTTTATATGTAAGGATATTTTAATATTATTTTGGTCGGGGACATTACTGAAGTGTAAGAAAGAATCTATTATGATGCTTTAGATGTTAATAGCCTTTTTTGGACTTGGGGAGTTGTTATTTTGTCTTCTAGTTAGTTGTTATTTTGTCTCCTAATCAGTTGTTTTTGTTCTCTACTGAAGTTGGAAGACCAAGTTCATGGAGAATTTTTTTGAAGCTTCTAGAAAGATGCTTGTAACTCCTAGACACATTTGATGAGGTATCTTTTACATGTAGAGTATTTGGCTCACAGTTTGAGTCCATTGTATTGGAAACCATTTCTAGTTTCTTGTATTACTTTTGGCTATAAATTGGAGCCTTGGGGTAGTGGTTTGTATGAGATGAGAAGTTATAGGTTCACAAGTGTTGGAGTGAGGAGAAAAGTGTGTTAAATATTGTATTCTTGTTTGTGAAGATTGATACAGACTTGGTGCTCTCTTTGTTGGTGGAGTTTTTTCTCGAAAGGGTTTCTCCATGTAAATTCGGTGTTGTAGTATATTTCTATGGTTTGTTGATTTATATGTTTTCCATTTCTATTCACGTATTTTCTTAATGCATGTTCACGAAAATCTATACAAAGTTTATGTTATTACTACAACACTTTTACTCTATTTTTCAACATATTCCTCCTATTTCAAACAACAATGTTGTTCAAGTGATTTTTGTAACTCTTTCAGATCACCAACCTACTAAGTTGTAATTCTTTCCCTTCTAAACCCTCTTGAAGGATCCTATTAATTTTAAGGGCCTGTATAAAATGAATGTTTCTCACCTTAGATAATCCCCCTATTATAATCCTTTATTCAACATTTGGGTTTTAAATTTTGTCAATTTTTTTGTTGGTTCTAGCATTGACAAATGTAATAGAGCTAGATAATATGTTGTCAACTTCTTGAGACTTTTTGTAAGAATAAATCCAAGGTGAGGTTTGATAGGGTGAGGAAGTGGCAAGAGAGTCTTATTTCTATTGAATTTGAGCTTCAACATTATCCCTTCGATGAAAACCTACATCATAAGGCCATGGACCTTAGCATTCCCTAAGGCACATTTAGTTCTATCAAACTAGAGATGCTAAATATCAGTCCAAGTTGATGTGGTTGCATTTGGGTGATAAATGTTATTATTTTTTCTTTAATTTTCTAAAAGTTAAACATGCTAAGGAGAGAATTGGTGCTGTTATTGTGAATAATTTTCTTGTTGAAGATGGTGTTAGTGTGAGGAAGGCCCTACAGGATTTATATAGTAATTTGTTTTCTTATGTTGGTAGTAGTGATGCTATTCTTGAATCTAGAGCTATCATTTCTAAATTTGTCCCTAATAAGCTTGGTCATAAGAAATCTCTTGATTTGGATTGTGCCTTCTCTTTAGAAATTTCTAATGTCATTAACTACTTGAAGAATGGTAGTGCAGAAGTTTTACATAATTACTTTCAAGATGGAAATGATCATGTTGTGGATGAGAAGGGTAATTTTAAATTTCCTGATATTAGAATATCTACCTTTTATCTTGAAAAGGGAATTAAGGCTAAGATTTGTGACTCTGTCTGACAATCCAAAATAAATCTTTTAGTTTCTGGTACTGGCATATGCCCGATCTATTTACCTTTCTTGCTTCCTGACGATGTCTCTCGCTGGAGAGAAAAGGGTTTTTTCCATGTACATTTCCCTCATGTAGATATTATTGTCCACCCTCACTTCAATTATAATATCAATGCTGAGTTTTTTGCTACCTTAGTTGACACAAGATGCCGCATTTGGGACCAAGCTGTCATAGCTCAATTCAGAGGGATTCTGAGTGCTGAGAAAGGTGATGGAGTCATCTCCGTCCAACCTAATTTTACCTTGTCCTTATCTGATAAGTTTATATCCTCTACCTTTTGTTTGTTATTACAAGTTAAAGGTATTTCCCTTATGCCTGGCTCTATCTATGCCATGATGTCAGCCACGTTAAGATTCTGACAACAGGATGCAACCCTGTATCAAAAAGCAACCTCCCCATATCTGCTTTTGGGTGTAAAGCAGGCCGTCCTCGCATACGGTGTCTTTATTGTGAATATTTTATTAAACACTATTGTTAGTGTTTATGGATGAGATTGCCTAACAGCCATCCTCTCCAATAGTGATAGATACGTGTCACTTTTGTATGGATGGATTTCTGAGTCAGTTTATTATTTTGAAGTCCGCTTCCTCCTATAAATAAACACTTCAACCCTCATTTGAGGCATTCAGAGTTAGATGAAGAATTAGAGTCTTAGAGAGTCTACTATATCATAAGATTATCTATTAGGAGAAAATACAATGTCTGACATGTTTAGGGTTTCAAACTTGGTCTTCAAAATCTACAACTTTGCTTGCTTGACCTTGTCATCTCCTTCATAGGTACATTCTAGCTTCTTCCAGATCTCATGAGCAATTTTATAACTCATCACCTTCACTAATTCAGAATTAGAGAGATTGTTCAGAAGAGCACTCCTTGTCTTTCCAATATTAAGACATTCTTTAATCCCATCTTCATCCTTTGGATGATTAGGAGGTATTGTATACTCTTTTTCAACTATCTTTCATACGCCATATCCTAGTGAGATAAGAAAGCTTTCCATCCTAGTCTTCCAAAAAGCATAATTTGTTCCATCAAACATTGGAACCTCCATACCTTTCCTGTGCACCATCTGGATCTACCCCAAGTAGTTAAGCTTCTTAAGGGAACTTGGCTCTGATACCATCTTAACCACAACACTCTCATCCAATTTGGGTTTGATTTAATCATTTATCAATTTGTTTTTTCCTCTGCCCTGCAAGGATACACACTCTCTATCTAACAACAGTGTTGGAAGGATTGAATGCTATTCTGGGACTTGATCGAGGCAAGATCCTAAACACCACAACCCCCAACCCCTCTTCTTGTGATTGTAGGTGACAGGTATTGAATCATGAAGAGTGGAGTTGCAGAGGAGTGTTGCAGAGCATAAGGATCTCGGATTTGACAAAAAGAAGCAGAAAAGAGCATTGTTAGGGCTTGGGTGCTAGTCCCTTTTCCCTCTGAATTTGCAGAGCCTGAAATCTTTGAAATAGGGATAATCAGTAGCAGAAAAGGTCTGGAAACCCTCGATAAAAATCCTACCTTGGGCTTGGGCGCGAGTCCCTTTGCCCCCGACTATTCAGGATCCCAAACTTCAAAATCTTGTATGTATTTGATCTTCATTTAGTATCTTTGTGTGTGACCATTTGTCAGAATTCATCTGTTTGTTCATGATTTTGCATAATTAGGGTTTTGAGCATAATTGGGCTTAAATTAACACATTAATCATCAATTTCCAAATTTTCTTATCATTACAAGTGACAACCAACCTATAGGTGAATCCTAGTGTAAAAGTTGTGATTCAACTTGGTTAACTATCCTTGAATGTGTGTAGTGAAAGGAGGATCTAGTTAAACTATCCATCAAACCCTCTTCCCCCTTTTTCCTACATAACAATACCAATTGAAGAACACACAATTATACTAAGAGGGGGGGTGAATCAGTATAATACAAACTTTTTATTTTTCACAACTTAACAACCACAACAATATCAATCACACAAGATCTATCAATGATGCACCACAAGAAGAACACAAGATCTATGTGGAAACCCTCACGGGAGAAAACCATGACAAAATATTTCTTATATATAAATCTCTTTTACAATATGTGTAGGCTCCAACCTATAGGAGACTCCAATCCCCTCTTGTATGATTTGTGAGCACCAAACCACTAGAGACACCAATCCCCATTTGTAGATTTCATGAACACCAATCCACAAATGAGCACCAACCCAGTAAGAGACACCAATCTCTTATTAAAGAACCAACCTTCTATGGATTTGAATTACTATCTTCTACAAATCTAATTGCAACTTACACAACATTCTTCCTTTCAAATCTGATCCAAATCACATAATGTTCTTCCTTTCAAATCTGATCCAAAAGATGCACAAATTCCTTCCTAAAATCTTATCACAATTTTAGCACTATATTCTCATAAATCTTTGCCTTGAGATCTACCCAAACTCATCTTTATATTTCTGCATTAAACTTCTTCTTTATATCTGCATGACCTCTTCACACAAAACTTCTATAAACTCTTCTCTCAAATCAACATTTATGCTTCCCACAATGAACTTCTTCTTAAATTCTCATATGCATATCTGAATGTGTTTTTCAGATATTACTTTTATTCTTCATACACTCTTTACAAATCCATTCTAACTCTCAATATTTCTCATATCTTATACTCATCCAAGAGAGGTGATTTCTTGAATAGTTGCATCCTTTGCTTTACCTTATTTGAAGACACCACTTAGTTAAACATAATCGTTACCTTCTTATAATTGCTACCTTCTTCATGATTATAACCGTTGCCTTCTTGTAATACTAATAGTTGTTTGTTATTATGAAGTCGACCTTGTCAAAAGTTTAAATTAATCTATTTACACTTCATCAAAGGTGGCACCAATACATATGAAGTCAGCCACATTAAAAATTATTTATTTTAATTTATCTTAACTATGATTACTTTAGCAACCTTTTAACAACAACTAATCCCTACATTCCTTGCATTCAATTAGAGCAATAACTACCTTTTTTCTTTGTCCATTCTTTGGCAAATTTCTAGTCTTCAAACTATGACCTCTATACCTTCATAATAAGTAATTTTTACTTTAATGCTTTGTATACCATTGCATCCTTGGAATCTTGTAAACATTACAACATATTCATTGTAGCAATGAGATCATCCTTCCAAACATGTGATTCTTACTTTTGTCAATTATTTCCATCGTCATGAGAAAAATCGGCCATATCTTGCATAACCTTATTTAGAGACACTTTAGTTTACCATGAACCTTTAGATTGGATTGGCCACCATACCAATGATTGTTTAAATCTTTAATTTAAACAATACAATCATTAATCATTGCTCCTTTCTCAAGGTATTTGTCTTTGTCTTTGTCTTGAGCATCAACCCTTGTCTTGTACTCCTTGCATTCTTGGCATCAATGATAACCTTCGATGATGTCTTCAACCTTTAACATCAATGGCATCGTTAATAGCTCTGTATCCTGCATTCAAATCATATTGCTATGTTGACATCAATGATAACCATTTCCTATACTCCCGTCTATTCATTAACGATAACAATCATGACTACCTTCTTGACAATAATGAGAACATGTCCAACACAAGTCTTTGAAAAATCCACTGCAAGAGGGAGAGCATCACTCTGGCACTTCTCCTCTAACCACAGACCAGTGGTCCCTCGCACACCTTCCTATTAGAAGTGGCCCTACCCTTCATGAGGGTTTAGATAATGAGAATCAAGTTAAGTAATTGTGCCATCTGAGAACTAGTGATGTATCCTAGCAGAAACAATCAGTTGATCAACTTCTAGTCTAGCTCTAGCTATGAACAACCCATCTAAATGTTTGTGCATTTAGAGGACATGGTGAATTGGCAATGCAAGTAGGGATTTTGCATTACTTTGGCCAAAGTTTCATATAAATAAGTCATATGTTCACACACTCTTTTCTCAACTTGGAGACAAATATTCTTCTATTTACTTTTAAATTAAAAATAAATCAAGGCACTTGATAGGTTTTACCCTATACATGTCTAAATGGCTTTAAGTATAACCTGTACTACAGGTCAACTAAACAGGTTTAAGGTAAGAGCCTAGGTAACTTAAATACTTGCATTGAGCCCCTCTCTACATCCTTGTAATCTCGGGTCTATGACAACCTATCAGCTACTCAATGTCTAGTCAACCCGAATTTTGTGCTCAAGGAGTAAACACTATGTTTTGGATAGTTATTCTTTATGTCAGTTCTCAACATATAGCATTATCATTTTTTGACTATGGACTTTATGCCCTTGTCACCAAGGAGCAACTACCTTACTCTAAATTTTATACTCGACTAACATTTGTTGAAGGGTTTAGAACATACTCATTCTTATTTAACTTATTTGTAAAACACTTGAACTTTCTGACACAAAGTGTTGTTTCAGTTTAAACCTTTGTTTCTATACTTATTTAGAATGTTTGATGATAGTATTATTGTCATAGATAACATATTTATTTTATCAAATGGCCTTAATTCTAGCATGGTAAAGCGTCAACCAGTCTTAGCCAAATTACATAATAGGTTCAAGGCTATTCATAGCTAGGATCAATCCTTCATAAACATATCAATGTTGTATTAATATAAACTTCCATAATGCAATACATAAGTTCTTCTTCACATGATTAAGAGTATTATAATTACTGGCCATTCAGCCTTACCAAGCTACCAATAATTATTTTCTAAACAACTATGTGACTCCATAATACAGTGAAGTCGGCCTGCCACAAGCTTAAGGATAAATATAGAATAGAGTTCATAGCCCACTCATAAGAGTTATAAAGCAACATGATAACCTCATGCAACGAGTACAAATAAAGATGGGTACTGCCCATCATAGACTTAAGCATAAACATGTGGCTTTCGGCCTCTGGACCATACTATCTATTTGCATCTATCTTAAAAATCTTCCTAATCAAGCATATGGATTTTCATTGGGTTGGGTTTACTAATTAAAAATTGTTGTTCAAACAAGAACTGTGTAAGATACACATGGGTATTGGCCTTCTTTGAAACTAGGCTTCATATACCTTGCGCAGAAAGGGTAGTCCATAGTTATTTCCATTTACACAGTGAAACACCATTATTAAAGACTCATTTAAAATTTGCAAATCTTGAGAATGTATTTTCCAACAATCAAACTAAGTTTAAAGAGGAGATACTATCTTCCCTCGGCCTTAGCATGGCCTTTCTTGTCAAGAGTTGGCTTGTTCAAGAAAAGAGACTAGTTTAAAAACTAGGCTCATGGCCTTTTGAACTTTCAACCCTCGAGAGGCCTTTAAAGATTATGCAATCTTATAGACTTATGACTTTTTAACATAGATACGTGATAACTATGAGATATTGGCCTTCTATCGACCATTATAAACAATTTAAACACTTAAAGGCTCTTGGTCATTTTAAAGAAAATTAAAGGAAATATACTCATTTGGTCCTACAAAGTGGTTTAATACAGACCAAATTCTAAATGCTCATTCGATAACCAGTTCTTTTACATATGTAGAAATCTTTAACAAATAATCATGCATGGAGATAACATATGTAAGAATATTTAACGGATAAGAATTTGCAAAAAATGTAGATGTGGGAGCTCCTCTTCACCAGGCACCTCTCTTCTCATGCCAATAATACTCAATAGGACAAGCAATTATGATATTTTTCAACCTTCTATTCTCATATCCAATAAAATGAAAAAAGTCTTCAAAAGAAATTGAAAGAGACTCCTCAAACAAATATCCTTCTGAGCCTTTCAAGCTCAACCTCCCAACTACTTGCAGCCATGCCTATGTTTTAGCTTAGTGGAGCTAGCCGCTCCTTACCTCCACTCTCCCTAGATTCTAGGGGAGTGGTTGATGAGTTTTATCCATAAGGGCATTAGATTGATTTAAAACTTTCATTGAAAATCTTTTGATTCTAACAATATTTATTAATAAACTTTGACAAGGCATTAAAAAGGCTTTACTAAGCATTTTTCACCATATTAACAACTCTAGTGTTATGCAAAACTGACTTGCCTGACTAAGTCATTACTACCAAGATAGATAATATAGGTTGATTCCTCAGTTTGTCTAGACAAACAGAGCAACTCAACCAAAGATAATGCCAACATGGAGGATAAGGTTGTCAACACGATGATTAACGACTCCACACAGACACAAAAATAACTACAACATAAAAGCAATAATATCATGACTGGGAAAAATATAGACTAAGACACTAACCAAAACAATGTAACCTCTACGTGATTATGTGTGGGTGTTCTCTGATGGCATGCTAATCACTCAGTTCTCACGATCTATAACCTTAGCCCTAGTGATGCTCTCCCTCTTCTTATGAAGGAGATAAACTTTGTCCCTGCATACACCTCATGTATGCATGAGTAGTTAGTCCATCACATAATCATCAAATATCATAAATAACATTTCAAATATCACTTCATTTCATTATGTTTTCAATAAAAATATTTAATAACCTTTTTTTTTTTCTAATCTATTTTATCTTCATAATCATTGTGATTATTTCTCTCTTAACTAGTTGTTAATGAAATAAAAGATGAAATAAGATTATTTTTTAAATGGGAAGGTGTTCCTGGCAAGTGATTCAACACTGGAAATTGTTGGCCGAGGACGAGTCAGAATCCAATTCCCGGATGGTAGGATAAAGGGAATGAATGGAGTTCTTCACATACCAAGTCTGGCTCAAAATTTACTTTCTGTTAGTAAGCTTAATGATGTTGTCATTTCAATTTTTATTATTCATTTTGATATATTTAAATGTCAGGCTAACACTAGTTATTTCAGGTACAATTGTGGGAAAATTGACAATAGGTAAGGCCTAGGTTGGGAACAGTACCTACCATTCATGTAGACAAACATGCCCGAGGAGGCAAATATGTAAGCACAAAAATCACGCATAGCCTCCACGAGGACCCCTATGATGATATATGATCCTTGTCATGTACATGTAAGTGTGAAATAATGTCCTCTAAGAAACAAACCTCTTGGTGACATGTCATTTCTTTCATCTTGTGTTGTTTCCTCTTTGTCATTTTCCCTCTTTCTTTATCGTCAACGCTTTTTGACACTTTTGTGACACTTGTCAATTTACGTTTTCTGAACTTTTGACCATGTTCCTAAGCCTTGTATGCATCTTGTAGGTGAGTTTTCACCTTTCCCCTATGTTTTTCAACTTCTCCACCCCCTAGAAGCCTTCTAGAGGTCCGTCGGAGCTATCTCCAACTTTCAGTTTTTAGTTTCACTCAAGCAATCCAAATCTCCCCCTATTTTTTCTAGATCTGCCATTGGGAGATCCTACTTTGCAAGTGGAGATTTAGATTCTTTCACATGATTGACCTGTTTCTAGAGGCAGATCCCCTCCTTTTCATCTCCTCTACCATCTCCCATCATGCATTTTCTCCCAAACCCCTTTTTTTCTGGATCTCCCGTCGGGCGACCCATGGGTGACCCTGTCGCATTTCCAACCATGGAAAAATTCAAGTTTCTAACTTGAAATAGCTCCCTTTTTGCCCATTTTTCCTCCACTTCACATGATGTTTGATGCCTAATATGAGTTAACTATTTCATGCACCCACACATGCATAATTAGCTCCATTTTATCTAAATTTAACAACTCATTCTCTTCCATGCATTCTTCTAACTTCATTTCTTCTCTAGTGATAAGCTATTATTGCATTATCACTCCCTAATTAACTGAGTTTACTAGGAACTTTCTATTATCTTTCAAGAAGAACTTTTACATATGTGTTATCACAATTTCTATTTGTTCAGATCACACTAAGCATAGAACAAGAGCATACTCTTATGATATAGCAGACTCTCTAAGACTCTAATTCTTCATCTAACTCCGAATGCCTCAAATGAGGGTCGAAGTGTTTATTTATAGGAGGAAGCAGACTTCAAAATAATAAACTAAATCAGAAATCCGTCCATACAAAAGTGACACGTATCTATCACTGTTGGAGAGGATGGCTGTTAGGCAGTCTCATCTGTAAACACTAACAATAGTGATTAATAAAATATTTGCAATAAAGACACCGTATGCGAGGACGGCCTGCTTTACACCCAAAAGCAGACATGGGGAGGTTGCTTTTTGATACAGGGTTGCATCCTGTTGTCAGAATCTTAATGTGGCCGACATCACGGCACAGACAAGCCCATGTGCTAGCTAAGATCTGTCGATGGAAGAAGTTCTCTTGGAAATGGTGCATAGATGACATCCAAATCATCATCACGAGGATGAAAGGTGTAGATGATTCTTTCGATTTCTTCAGGGAAAGCGATATCCATTTCTGTCATGGCAGCTACCAAGGCTGGATGTAAATAGGGTGTGAGGTGATTCAATACTGCTCTTGAAAACCAATTATGAGTAAGAGGGTAATATTCCACTCTTGGAATGTAGTAATGATATGGTTTCTCAATATATCCTGATGGTCTAGTTAGACCTTCTTCAATAGACCAAGCAAAGTTTCTCTGAATATGATCAAAGAATTCTTTCATGTCAGGTTGAAGGATTAAATTATTAATACCTAAAAATATATCAGCATAGTCTTCAAATTCGGATTGGAGAATTGTGATGCTGTTTAGAAACCCAAATTTGATGACTTTCAGAAGATTCTTTTTATTTTTGTATGTCCAGCTCATTGGAATGAGAGATGTGATACATATATCCATAGAAATCCCATTTCTTAGAGAAAAGGCAATACTGGGATCTTCAAGACCAAAAACACATAAGAAATGATATTGATCATCTGGTGTAAGAATGCCTTTTTCATAATCATCTATGATCCTATCCCTCAATTCTCGTAACCATTTGTTCAAGAAATGCACATGGAGAATTGGAGTAATGATCTCTGGAGGTAGTTGAGGAACCCAAATCTCCTATCCCTGCTGATTTATACTTTGAAAGACTTCTACACCATCATTTCTTTGGAAGGTTTCTCCAAGCTCAATCATGAAGCAGACTGGTTCTCCAAGCTTTGCCAGCTCCCTTGTCAGACTATCATCCAATGGATTGTTGTTACCTTGAATCCATTCAATATCAAAATCATAACTGATAAAATCTAAGTACCATCTTACTATTCGGCCATGAGCTATATCTTTATCAAGTTTCTTTTTGAATAAGGATCTCATGGGCTGGCTATCAGTTCTGACTATGAAATGTGCTGGTTTTAGAAAGATCTTGAATTTCTGGATTCCTTTTTTGACAGCTAGAATCTATTTTTCATATATGGTGTAGTGACATTCAGTATCTGTGAATGTACCAGACCTGTATCCACAAATCTGCACAGGTTCCTTTGGAATTTCCTGTAATAAGACAGCACCCCAAACATCATCAAATGCATCAGTATATAATATCAAAGGGAAACCATCTTTAGGTAAATGCAATGTGGGAAGATACTGGCATTTTAGCTTGATCCTTTGCACTATTTCTGTCAATTCCTCTATCCATGGACCAGCGCCTTCTTTCAACTAATTTTGAAGTTTTTTCCTGTCTTTTGCCAAACCATTGTAAAAAGGAGATACATAATTAATGCATCCCAGAAATCTTTGGATCTGCTTAATTCCAACTAATACATCAAGAAATTTGTCAATATGCTTCAAAATGTGAGGCTGTAATTTAACTTTCCCTTGAGAGAGAGTTAATCCAAGAAAATCAATTTCTTCCTGGCCTATGACCATTTTCTTAGCAGATAGACAAATTCCATGATTTTTGATGGTATTATATAAAGCTTCAAGGTGTTTCAGATGTTGAACATCATCATCAAAGTATACAATAATATCACCAATATAAACTGAACAAAAATCTTTTAAGTTGCGCAAAGCTTTATCCATCCTTCTTTGAAAATAAGCAGGAGTAGTTTTCAAACCAAATGGCATAACATTCCATTCATATAGACCTTGAGGAATAGAAAAACTTGTTTTATACCTGTCCTCTTCCTTTACCTTTATTTGCCAGAACCCTGATTTGCAATCAAACTTGGAATATACCTTCTTAGAAGATGCTCTTATGATCAAATCAGTGCTGAAAGGTATAGGATAATTAAATGGAAGTATAATGTCATTAAGAGGTTTATAATTTATGCAAAATCTTTTTTTACCTCTTTCTCTTTCTGCTCTCTTATTTACCAAGAATGCTGGACAGCTAAAAGGACTCTTGCTATCTCTGATGAAATTTCCTTCTAATAGCTCATTCAAATGCTCATCCATTTCTTTTACTTCTGATGGGCTCATCAGATAGGCCGGTTTGAAAGGGATGGTAGACTAACATTCTGGCTTTATTTTGATTTCACATTCTTCATGCTCCTTGGACCAGAACTGCAGGGGATTCATGCTACAATAGTCTTGCTCAAATCTTACCTTTACGGGTTCCAACAATGGTGGAAACTTTTGAACTTGTAGATGGACACTTTCTTTCTTGCTCATTTTGATAGTCTTCTTTTCTGAGAACTTATGGTTGACAACCTTGAGAGATGGTATCTTTAATTGGCCATCCTCATGGCGCAAAGATATCTCATGAACCCTTAGGACAAAGGGTTGGTATTTTGTCAGGAATGTGAAACCTAACAAGACATCACCTCTTAGTCCTTCTAACTCAATGAAATCAGTAATAAATTTCTTTCCTTGGATTTCAATTGCTACATCTTGCGCATATCTACCCATTTTGACTTCTTCACCATTAATGGCTATCCCTGTAGGCAGGTCAGGCTTTGGTTTCTAGAATTCTCTGGGTATAGCATTTGTTTTGGGAAAACTTCTAGATGAACTAGAATCAACAAAAGCGTCCATTGGTATGGGCTTATATCCAAGGAAAAGGAAATTCAATCTGATGTATGTACAATGTTTAGCTATATACAGGGCATTGGCTGGTTCCGTTTTGCATTTAGAGGGCTTTTTGCGCGAGCTTACAGATGGACTTTTGGAACTAGCCGATGAACTTTCAGAATTATTTTGGCTTGCAGAGTTATCAGCTTTGAACACGATGTCACGAATATCCCCCACGGCAGAAGTGAGTTTAGCGAGTTCTTTTTGTTGAATAGCAATTTGCCGGGTGTGAATAGAGACTTCTTCATGGCAGTGGTCGATTTTAAGACAAATTGTATCAATGGCGCGACCAAGGAGAGGAGCAAGAGAGGGAGAGTGATGGGTCTTATGAACAGTGGATTTCCATTTGGGGTGTTTATAACCATGAGATTTCTTGGGAGAAGAAGAAGAATCATTACATTTGGAACATTTGGAAGAGGATGTAGGTTTACCTTTGCAAAGTTATTTTTGCAAGGCATCACATTCTTGCTTCCAGAGCGTGATATCTTTAATCTATTTTTTAGCTGTAGTCTTTCTTTCTTCCATTGAACCAGGCATCCTATAGGGATCTTTGGCTTTCTCCATATCAATCTTGAAATCCAAATCTTTTATGGCTTTTCTCACAACTTTGACCATCGCATTCTGATCATCTTATGAAGAACTTTTGTCTGAACTGGATGATTCTTCTGAACTAGAAGAATTTATCTTTTTATGCTTATCCCTTGCCATGTTGAACTATTCAGGCAAGACTTCTACTAATTCAAAAAACTGATTAGAAAAATTAGCTAATGCTTCAGAACTATGTACAATATCCCAACTATGGGAAACATCTTCATCAGCAAACAATGCATAAACCTTATTTTCAAGTTTACTTCTCTTGGGACAGTCTGTATCATAATGGGGACCTTTACAAATAAAACAATTCACATTCTTAGAACCTCCTTGATGTTTATGTTTTTTGAACAAATACTTTGGAGGAGATCTATTTTTGAAAGAATTTTTATGTACAGGAGCAAGCCTATATTTCTTCTTGTAGGATTTATGCTTGTGACGGAAGGATCTTTCCATATTATCATCATCAAAACCTTTTCTGCATCTTTTGCAACCAAAATTTTTTCCACATGAAGACTTGTGAAATTTTATGACTTGCTTAAAATCTTTGAGTTGACTTATAGGTGGTAGATTACAATAATCCTTCATATTACAGGAGGAGTTGTACTGTTCTTTATTATCATTCAGGGCTTTCATCAAACAACCTTTGTCTAGCTTATATGTGACCAGAGTTCTTAATTCTCCAAATCCATATTTTTCAATCTTGGACTTGTATTTTGTCATTATGTAATCTTCTACATATTCTCCAAGTCCACAAGGTAGAGAATTAAGATAATACTTCTTGGTTGTTGGGTCATGCATTTTTTGTGCGGCAATCATATAATATTCAAACACCAAATTGTATTTATGCAATTTGCCTAGATCCTTAAGTTGCAAAGAGAACAAAATCTTTTCTGCTTCTAGAATCTCATTTTTATGATTGCCACAAAACAGCCCTATCAGCATTAGCTTGAACATGGGCAAACCTTCTGCAGATATATCATTTCTGCCCATGTCAATCTCTTTGACATACTCATCTCCTGTATCAGGATTAGTAGTGATTGCACCATTATCAGGCAAAGAGTTCCACCAATTTCTAAGTTTTCCTGACATCAATCTAACAACATACAATATTTTACTGGCATCATTCCAGACAGAGCCTCTAGTATCAAAGAAGTTTTCTAGAGTATCACACCATGTACAAATTGCATCATATGGATCCACAATTTTATCTATATTTAAAATGTATCTAGATGTTGAATATGCTCTAACCTGTTCAGGTCTGGAATTTTTTGATAGAGCATCTTTCATTTCAACATCTATTCTACTATTTGCAGATTCTTGGTTGGCCATATAATGTTCTTCCCAGTCCTCAATATTATCATTGAAATATATATCATCTATAACTAGAGGACTTGAAGGTTCCTCATTATCAGAATGATGGGAAATAGTTTCTTCAAGATATACTTCCTCATCTTCTGAGTTTATTACAGCAACTGGTTCTTCCATATAGATAGGTTCACTATCTTCTATCTTTAATTCTTCCAACCAGTCTTTTAACTGTTCTGTGTGCTGCATCATGTGTTCTTTAGATTTGGGGAAGGTCAACTTGGTAGGCATAGGTGTAGTCTTACTCCTGGCAGAAGTAGTAGGATGTTCATGCTCTTCGGGTTCTTCAGCAAATGAGATGCTTTTTCTTCTTTGAATCCTAGGTCTAGTGGTGGATTCACTTTTTTGGGTTCTTGCTTCCTCGGGTTCTTCATCAGAACTGTCCTTCCCTTTCTGGGAAACTTTGATTTTCTTAGTATACTTCCTAATCTTTTCGAGGTTGCGAGCCACATGTTCTAGAAAAACTTTGTTTTCTTGAGCTTGGGAATCCCTTCTAGCTTCTGAAGTGGCAACATCATTATGAACCTGGGAAACTATTGATTCTATTCTTTGTGTACTAGCCTGGATATTGGAAATAACACCTTGGGTGTTCTTTACTTGGTAATTCAGATTACCAAAATCATTTAAAATTGAAGTAGACTATTTTTCTACTCTATTGATGCTAGTTTCAGACTTGAAAACCACACTCTGGACTTGAACCAAATTTTCATAAATAGATATAGTTATGTTTATTCCTTGCTTTGCATCCACAGCCAAGTCATCAATATTTTTTTGGGCAAAAACCATCCACTGGGATTGCCGGTTTCTCTGAGCTTTAGATGACTTTTGCTTAGATCCTACCTTGGTATGTAATCTAGCATCATATTTACCCCATAGTTTTTCTTCAGGGTATACCATTGTAAAACTTTCTTGTGTTGGCCATCTACCAGGTGTATAATGTGTAAATTCTAATGCAGTTACTGGATCAACCTGGACAGCGACCTTTTCTTTTTTCTCTGTACCATACCTAGGGAGTGCTTCGCTCATCATACAAGCATGTTCTAGCATTTTGTCTATTCTAATCCCCTTCTATTTCTTATCCTTTTCTTCTTCCTATTTAGGTGTGAGGTGTAGTCGGGAACTCACTTGTCTGACCAGGCGGTCTATCAAGACTGGGTCTTGGCTTAGATCTGAGGTAGAGGAAAAGGAAGATCGAGAAGGATAAGGAACAAAAGGGGATTAGAATAGCCAAAATGCCAGAACGTGCTTGTATGATGAGGGAAGCACTCCCTAGGTATGGTACAGAGAAAAAAGAAAAGGTCGCTGTCCAGGTTGATCCAGCAGCTACATTAGAATTTACACATTATACACCTGGTAGATGGCCAACACAAGAAAGTTTTACAATGGTAAACCCTGAAGAAAAACTTTGGGGTAAATATCACAGCTAGTTAATGACAACATAATCAATATAGAATAAATCCAATCATAACCTAGCACATGACCTCAGAAAACATAATACTTTCATAATGCAACAATTATGTAGAGGTCCCTATATGGCTCTAAGTGCTGACCTACTAAGAATGATTCATTGAGCTCAAGTACCATAGTATTATTATATTAACACATGCTTCTTGATGGAACACAACATGCCTCAACAGGGCCACATAATAGCTATCTAAAACTTTGAAAGACTTACAACAATAACAATAAACTTACTTTAAGCATGAAAAATACCTTATTCATACCCAAGACAATTGGCAACACTATATCTAGTATATAATCATAAGAATATGTATAGTCAATAGTAATAATATTATTAACCTTTTAATTTCATTTACCCTATGGTGCAATCCCAATATTCTTATTATAGTCTAGTTCACTAAATAGGTAATATTCGCACTTGACACTTATAATTAAAATTGATCTTAATGGTTAGTAGTAAGTGATCCCATATAGCATCAATATATATATATGCATATCAACACTTATACTCATATTTTAGTTGAACTCACCTTGCAGTCAGGAAAAACATAGTTCATATCACTTAATGGGGCCCATAATGCTAATTATGTTTCTCATGAAAGGAAATCATGTTACAACATACGGCGATAACAATATATTCTTATCACTAGATAGTGTAAGACAATACCCTTCCGGAGCCAATCAACATACTAAAACTTCAATCAAGGACCTCTTGAAGTTGTCACTACTCTATTAAACAAGACAAATATTATTCGCATAATAATAACAAACCATTTGAAAAAATATTAAACAAGGTCTAGAATATAAAATATAAACATACTCTCAAATCCTCACAAAACATAGAATTTAGTGTAACTCAAGTAGAAGACTCATCAATCCAAAATAAACATTGAACAATTCCTAAAATAGCCCAATAAAGTGTCACACTCTATCGTATTTACTATTACTATTCTTAGTTCAACATAACTAACAATATTACAAGGGAATCCAACATTGATGGTATGACAATCTATTGTAATCAGTATAGTTTTTCGGTAGCCTTGCTAAATATGAGAACTCTTACTCTAATTCCATGAAGAACTACAATATCAAAACAATTTATATTCCACTTAAGAATTACATGTTCCTCATATGAACAAGATATTAAAGCTTTAGTTTTCCAAGCATATTCTAAACTATCTTATAATAGCCCAAAAAAAATAGCTTTAATATATTCCAAACTCTATTTACACTATATGTAAATTGCTAATATGTATGGATTTGTATACACATATGTCTCGAATAAAGATATTAATAAAAGGTTTATTTTCTCAAAGTATTTCAACTTTGATTCAAAATAGTTTATGCTTATATGTTTATATGGTTGAATTTGCACTCATCTGACAGTTCTATTTTAGTCATGTTGAGTACTTCAACATACTCATGAGTGTATCTTTGTTAGCTTTTATATATAAAGAGATTCCCTTGTCGAATAGATTGAAGGATTCACTGGTAAAGACAGATTGAGCTATTATAATGTCAATGTAAAACTAAGTTTGGTAATGAAGTTCACTTAATAAAAGCCACTCCAGTAATCTTCTACAATACACAGCCATAAAGAAATAATAAGATCCCCTGATAATGAGATCACTGGAGTATTAGACTACACAAGCTTGTATAAATAATAAAGTTCATAGTCGGATCACTGGTATAACATACCATATAGCCAAGTATTTTAGGTCCTTAACAGTCTTGGCCCGATAAAGCCCCAAGAGAATTTCATATCAATGAACATTTTACCTTGAGCACCTCTGTTCGAGGATTTCACTTTATATATATAAATAATTATAATTAGTTATTTCCATGACAGCCTTAAAGATTTAGTATGCCCGGTTAACTCGTACAATGCTCTTTTTACTGGTACCTAAGGTGACTAATCAGGTTGAATGTAGAGAGAACATCCAAATCCAATAAAGAGAATAGTGCAACCAGAAAGATGAAGACTAAAATTACTGAAGAAAATGGTAGCCTCTATAATGTTGGCCATAGTTTCCATGACAACAGCAGATATGTGGAGAATCGTGAAACAGTTAGTCAATAAAGGCATGGACAATGTCATTTTCAATGATAAGAATACACATATGGATATGGAACATTTTACTTCCAAACTATATGTTGAACCCTTATTTTCATAACTATCAATTACTTCTACATTGTTGGTGTAAATTCACGTTGTTTATTCATTACCCAATGCTTCCATCATTTCCTTTGTCAATTTGGCTAGTATTTTCAAAAAAACATTTTTATTATGATATTGAACCTAAAACTGTATCAAGTTAACCTAATGAAATCCAAACTTAAAAAACAAAGAGCCCATTACAAATTACATATTGATTTCAAACATTAACTACTAAAATGAGTTGCACTTCAGAAGACGAAGAACTTCAAATCATGATTTTCCACTTCCACTCCTTAAAATCCATGTGTATTTCAAGCCCCATCATTCATTTTCAAACATTGATGTGTCCAACTGTGAGCATGCTTCAAAGAATCCAGAGTTCTATGAAGAGACTGGCCATCGTGACAATACGAGGAAAAAGATATGTAAGAAATTGAGCATGTCGAAACAGAAAAATAAAAATAGGTTTAGTTGGATTTAGGCATGAGAGCGTATCGAGCTGGATTTAGGCATAGGAACACATTCCGTAGACACATCTCTGGCCTTTGTTGCAGCGCACATTGCAGCTGCCACAGTGGTTTTTATGGTATGCGACATTGAGGCATTGGCCATTACAGCATTGAAGACCGAAGGAGCAAACATTTCTGCATCTCCCACAGTTGTTGCGATCTGTTAATACATTGGTACAGCGGAAGTCACAGCAGCGAGATTTGAGAGAGCCAACAACATCATTCTTGTCGCAGATATGCTGGTGAGGCCTGCATGTCACGCTTCTTCCTCTATTGCCCATTATTATCTCTTCAAGAAACCTGCTACTTCTCCTTGGTGCCCTTACTGCATCTTCCTCTGCGTTTGAGATTGGCATTGCCAATGCCATCACTGTAATTACTACAGCCAGTTTTGCCATAGACGCCATGATGAAGAGGAAAAATACAATCCAAGATTGATAATGGTTATCAATCTGGATGAGGCGGGCAGATTGAGTGGATGATGTTTTGAGGGAGGGACATAGGCTTTTAAATAATGCATGCCCTTCTGTTTACAAGAAAAGGATGCTCATTAAATGTAATCATACTCAACGCATTAAATCCAACTGTGCGTTAATTTAAGACCAAGACAGAAGAGACAGAATCAAAGGCTAAAGCCAAAACACTTAGTTTTTAGTTTATCCTCTAAAACAGACATTAATTTTGTTAATTACTGAATAACAACTTCTTTTTTCTTTTTAACCAGTGTAAAATCTTATTTGGCATTTATATAAGTAAAAATATTTTTTGTCTTGGACTTGTGTTTGCCTTTTTATCACTATTTAGGTCATATATATATATATATATATATAGTTTATTTTTAGCCACACTATTTAATAAAGTAATGTTGAAAATTGAAGTTTGTACAACGTTATTTTATTAGGATTTTTTAATAAGTCATTCAATTTTATTAATAGATTGTGAGTCATATAACTTTATTAATTGGTTGGTGGGTTCTTGGTAAATCATTTAATTTTACCAATAAAATAAAAATTATTTGGCAACCTCTCTTTTATTATCCGTCTGGAGGCCCCTATATTTTTAATCAATTTATTCGACATAAGTGGAATAGGCACCTCGAGAAGGATCTCTCGACATATTTTAGATATATTATTTAAATATAGATATGCTAGTAGTATCCACAAGTCTAATTCTAACTATATTATATAATTATAAGAATTATTATAATTATACAATATAATGTTATAATATGGGTTAGAAATATTATTATAATATATTATATAATAATTATAATTACAATTATATATTATATTTTAAGGTTCGAATGAATGTTAGATTTAGAATTATGGTTTTGTTTAAGGATTGGGTTAGGATTAGGCTTATAAATAGGGTTAGATATAGGGTTAGGCTTATAAATCAATGTTAAGTGTAATTTTACAGCTATAGTTAGAATTAGAATTAGGGTTAGATTGAGGGTTATGATTACAATTAGAGTTTGGGTTAGAGTTAGAACTAAGATTAGATTAGAATCAGGGTTTTGTTTAGGGATATAGTTAGGGTGAGGTTTATAAATAGGGTTAGATTGAGGGTTATGATTACAAACTCATACCCTCGATCTAATCCTAATTCTAACCCTAACCATAATTCTAAAGTTAGTTATATCCCTAAACATAATTCTAACCCTAACCCATTGGTCATATATTTCTGCCTTGATTGTAACCCTAATTTGAATTGTAACCCTAACCTTCATTCTAATGCTAATAATAATTCTACCAGTAGATCTAGTTAACTCTAATTTTATCCCTAATTCTAAACTTAACCCCAACCCTAATTCTAACAGTAGAACTTCTTACCATAATTTTGACCTAACTGTAATACTAACTATAACCCTAATTCTAACTTGAACCCTATCCCTAACCCTAATTGTAACCCTAAATCTAATTATAAACATAACCCTAACCCTAAACCTAACCATATTTCTAACCATATTTCTAACTTAAACTTCGAGCCTAACCATAACTATAATTGTAGCCCTAACTTCAGTTCTAAATGTAACCCTAATTCTATCCCTAATTGTAACACTATTTATAACCCTAACTCTAATTCTAAACATCACCCTAACCCTATACTATCTAGGCTAACCCTAACCCTAACCATAATTCTAACTTGAACCTAAACATTAACCCTAATTGTAGCCCTAACTTCTAATTCGAATCCAAATTGTAACTATAACCCTAACTCTAACCTTAATCCTGACAATAATGATAACTCTAACTCTAACTCTAATTCTAACCCTAACATTAATTGTATCCATAGCCCTAATTCTACCCCTAGACCTACTTAGTTACCCTATTTCTATTTCTAATTCTAAGCCTAACCCCAACCCTAATTCTAACCATAGTTCTACATATAGACGTAAATGTTAATGTAAATTACCTTTGTTGATTTTATTTCAATTAAAATTAAAGGGTATGCTCTTCCCTTAACCTTGTTATTCATTTATTTGTAATACATACATAGAGGGGATTCTCACACAAAATGGGTATGTTTTATTTTATTTCAAGTGATTATAGTTCATTGTATCCTTGTCTAGTTATTATAATCTCAAATGATTGATGAGATTGAATTACTAAAAATTAAAGAATAATGACAAATTTATATACTTGCTATGTGATTATTGAATATAAAATATTATCATATATTATTTTAGACTGAATGTCCTTAAAAAACTCTCTTAATTTCTTGAAATTTCAATGTGGGGCAAAAATTTTAAGGTATCTAAGTGCATAACTACATAACACAAATGACACTACCTAATTCTATCCCTAACCCTAACCTCAATTGTAACACTATTTATAACCCTAACCCTTTTTATATTTAATTGTAATTGTAACCATAATTCTAACCCTATCCCTAAAAGTAACTGTAACCCTAACCCTAATTGTATCCCTAATACTAACCATGATTCTAACTATAATTCTAGCCCTGATTCCAACCAAAACATAATTCTAACCCAACCCTAACCCCAACCCTAATTCTAACACTAATTCTAACTGTAACCCTAACCCTAATTCTAACTGTAATTATAACCCTAACCCTAAATCTAATTGTAATTGTAATAGTAATGGTAACCCTAACTCTAATTCTAACCCAGACCCTCATTCTAACCATAAATCTAACCCTAACAATAACCCTAATTCTATCCCTAACCATAATTCTACCCATAGATCTAGTTAACTCTAATTCTATCCCTAATTGTAAACCTAACCCCAACCCTAATTCTAACAATAGTTCTAACTATAATTTTGAACCTGATTGTAACACTAACCATAACTCTAATTCTAACTTGAACCCTAATCCTAACCCTAATTGTAACCCTAACTCTAATTCTAAACATAACCCTAACCCTAATTATATCCCTAACCCTAACCCTAATTGTAACACTATTTCTAACCCTAACCTTATTTTTATCTTTAATTCTAACTTGAACCCTAACCCTAACTCTAATTTTAACCATAACTCTAGTTCTAAACATAACCCTAACCCTAATTCTATCCCCAACCCTAACCCTAACCATATTTCTAACTCTAATTCTAACTTGAACATGAACCCTAACATTAATTGTAGCCCTAGCTTCTAATTTGAACCCAAATTGTAACTATAACCTTAACCCTAACCTTAATCCTGATAGTAATGCTAACCCTAACTCTAATTCTAACCCAAACATTATTTCTAGGTCCCTAACCCTAATTATACCCCTAGATCTACTTAACCCTAATTCTAAAGCTAACCCCAACCCTAATTCTAACCATAGTTCTACATATAGATATAAATGTTACAAATGACCTTTGTTGATTTTATTTCAATTAAAGTTAAAGGGTAAGCTCTTCCCTTAACCTTGTTATTCATTTATTTGTAATACATACATAGAGGGGATTCTCACACAAAATGGGTATATTTTATTTGATTTCAAGTGATCAGAGTGTTGGTTTTAGGACAGACAACTGAGAGGGGGGGTGAATCAGTTGTTACAAGAATTTTTGTTCTTTAAACACTTAAAGTCTTCATATATTTCTACAGCATAATAATGATTCTATCATGGAAGCATAATACAATAATTTAAGAGCAGAAACAAATTCAACACATATGACACCAAGATTTTAATGTGGAAAACTCGGTTAAGGGAAAAAACCACGGGATGACTAACCCAAGATGTATTCTCTGTTAAAAGAATAAGAGAAAGATGGCACTTGCCAATTAGGGCTCACTGCCTGAGCACACTACTCACAAGAGGCCCACTTCCTACAGAAGACACACTGTCTACAGAATAATATAAATATTACATACTTGAACTAGAGATTAGCATCTTCACCATGCTTGGGACAGTTCCATTTAAGCTCAATACTTCTTCTCTGCTTTTCTCTCTTCTCCTCTCTACACCTCTCTCATCTTAACCAAGATATTTTGAAATGACTTCTCAATTCTTATTTATACATGACATCAACTTTGGAATGATCATCAAAGTTGGCACAACAGACTTTATTTTATTACAGAGTAGTTACAAAAATACAACTTGATTTGTTACAAAGACTTCATGTGTATCACCACACTGTCGGCCACACATGTCTGGGACTTCAATCTTCCTTAAGGAACAAGCCATGCTTCACAGAACATCTTCAAGATCATCCGCAAGATGTGTAAAACATCCGAGCAGCGAAGATTAGGAAGAACACCATCACCTAAAAGCAAATCTTCAATTTACGAGCTCAATCTTCAATGCGGACTGCCAACACGAACTGGACACAACCTAGAGACCCTCACAAGCTTGCCTGAATCACCAAGAACATCCACACCACTTCTACTTACTGAAATCATTTGCATCTCCATCCAGAACCTCAAGAACACAGTCTGTCATCATTGTCTCATTAAAATAAATGCTTTCAGACCTCCAGACCATGAGCCAATTGAGTTGTCAATTCACATTAGCTTCCTAAACATGCCACTAGATCCACAGAACAAGATATTGCATTTCTAGATCTTACCGGACCTATTTGTGTCACTTTGTCACCTATGAACAGCTGCCAGAACTAGTTTTACTCATATGGCCATAACTTCTCCAAATCTTCATGCGGATCTCTCAAATCTTGACTAGATCATCTTTAGACACATATCTACAAACCCTTTGAAGTGTATTCTCTGTGTTGGCATATTACATTGTTATGGTTTGGTTCGATTGGTAGTTCAGTATAACTATATAACTGTCCCTAAATGTCAACTCCATCAAAGTTTATATACATTGTTTTGTATCTACATATCATTGAATAAATGAATAAAGCATATACTCTTTATTATGTGGTATTAGAGTGCATTTTGTTCTTGTGCCTGTGCGAGGATGAGAGGCAACGTCTCATGGATTGTAGTGTATAGAAGACTCAGACTCTCAGGGTGGTAGATTGTTGTGTGAAGAGCATTACTTATCTCTGTTCCTATGAATAAAGATGTATTGTTGCATTCTTGAAGGTTCTACAAAGACGGTTCATTGATATGGTTGGTGCCATGTGTGAAGGAGACAACGTATAATCTAGTGGACGCAGACAATAGAATAGAAGGCACAACCACTAATGCATAAGAAATGATGGGAAGTTGAGAATCATGGAAGATATTCCTGCATAGTGCATTACATACCTTCACAACACATTTATGGAAGATGTTCCTCAGCCTGGAGAAAGTGGTGTTCTTGTGGATGTTCCTCAGCCTGGAGAAAGTGGTGTTCTTGTGGTGCTTACAGAGCAAGCAGACCTGCCACTCAATGATCTTTCCACTGAAGAAATAGCATTGAAGATTGTATTCAAATAATAATGTGTTGAAGATCAGATTGTTGTCAATTCCAGTTTCTAAATCATTGTCATCTTCCTATTCATTACTGCCTGGAGAGAATGGTAATGGTGGCGTTAGAGATTTGCTGAGAAGAATGTAGAGTTGCGACCTATTTTTGTTTGTTTTAATTTACTGCATCATCTTCAATTACAAATGCCAAGATATGCATACTGGTGAAATAAGTTGGACTGCCTTGAAGAAGAGTGGTTTTAAATACGACCCACAACATTGAGAACAACTGTAATTTTTTAATTAATCTTTCTGCTTCTGTAAGTGCCACATTAATGAATGGAAATGGCATGAGAAATGTGAGTTTGGGTTTGCAAGTGTAGGAAGCATTTTATAAAATTTTGGAATTATTTAAAAACATTGATAGTGTTGTGTGTGAAGACAAAAGATGCAATGAAAAAGAAAATCAAGGAGGTATTTATGTTAACATTGTGAAGAGTCCAACCTGGATAGGAAGAAGAGTTTCTAAGGCATCCTTGGTATTGGATATCTCCAACGAACATTTTGCAATGATGTCAACCTATGATTAAGTGACATGTGAAGCAACTGTAGCTGAACCAGTGTGAATCTCTAGATCATTTCAAAGAAGTGCTTATATATGTTGTCCAATCTTCATTGCTGCGGGTGAAGGAAAATTAGTTACTCTAACTGGTGATGTTAGCTATGATTATGTAAGTTTTGGAGAGATCTAGCATGTATCCTAGACATGTATGTTGAGTTGATGTTGGGTAAGTATTCAATAAACCTTGCATATAAATGTGTGAAAAGGGGTATTCTAGTCATTTTATATCCACTGAACACTGTCTGAGTTTTAGATATCTTTCTTGAGGGAGAAAAGAAAATTATCTTTATATTCATGAAAATAAAGGTGTATTTATGGAGGTATAAGGTTGATTAGTGTATGGGTCTATTATTAGTTCAAATTGGCATTATCATCATGAATGCACATATGTCAAAGATCGCTTATGCTTTCAAGGACATCTTTTCTATTCATGATGAGGCCTCCAAAGACTCATCCAAGACATCATTTGATTAAAGTATAACAGAGTCATATTGGAGGCAGGCAGCATTAGAGGATGGAGGATTTTCCATCATCTCAAGTTAGCTTCTCGCTTTGAGATGATGCTTTGCATGAGAAGCATTTTTGGTTTTAGTTGTTTTTCTTTGCTTTGTTGTTGCTGACGGATTTGAAGAATATATGTTTTGTGAAGATTTTGTTTTTGAGACAAGTTTGGGATTTGGTGTTGAGCTCAATATGGATTGTTGTCCAGCAAGTTTCAAAGAGTATATGATTAAAAATTATACCCTTTAACGGTCACTAGACAATGGCAGAGATCTGTCATATCTCTTAGGGTTCATTATTGAATAATTCTCGACTCTGTGATTTGAGAGCTTGGGACTAAAGAGCTCAAAAACATAGCTCGAAGCTATGCCTTTCCAAGGGTAGATGGGACAGCATGATGGAGCCCCGCTTGGTTCAGGATTTGTTCTTTAGGAGAAGATCTTCTATAAAATGTGTATTCATATTATGTAATCAGCGTTGTTGAGTATTTTAGCATTAAGGGGGGCTCCCTTGGTACTATTGCAGGAACAATGTAATAAGGGGGAATGTTGGCATATTACATTGTTATGGTTTGGTTCAGTTGGTAGTTCAGTATAACCATATAATTGTCCCTAACTATCAACTCCATCAGAGTTTATATGCATTGTTTTGTATATGCATATAATCGTATAAATGAATAAAGTATAAACTCTTTATTATGACTCTGATCTTCATCTAGCTGGGATCTTCACTTCATAGAGCTCCACTGTCTTCACTGCTCTTCTCTATTTTTGATAGGACTAATTTTCTCAATATCCTCAGCACACAGCTCATCCAATCCTTGACATCAATGCAATAGGAGTATGTTCACATCAATGACAACACCAATTAGGCCCATACTTGCAACACAAAGTTCACCATATCCTTGTCTAGTTATTATAATCTCAAATGATTGATGAAATCAAATTACTGAAAAATTAAAGAATAATGACAAATTTCTATACTTGCTCTATGATCATTGAATATAAAAGATTATCATATAGTTTTTTGGACTGAATGTCCTTAAAAACTCTCTTAATTTCTTGAAATTTCAATGTGGGGAGTTTTTTAAAGGTATTTTAAGTGCATAACTCTATTTACATGAATGACATTATTTATTGTAGTTAATTTCTAATGCAGACACAATATTCATTAGGTATATGAGGCCAACGAGAGGAAATATAAAAATATTTTTAAATGGTGTAATTCTAATGCATCTACATGCAATGATATTATTGAGTAAATAC
Source organism: Cunninghamia lanceolata (assembly GCA_027924645.1). NCBI lineage: Eukaryota > Viridiplantae > Streptophyta > Pinopsida > Cupressales > Cupressaceae > Cunninghamia > Cunninghamia lanceolata. The sequence goes on along the minus strand of BSBN01000809.1, from coordinate 27,346,165 downwards.
ATAGTCCTCTTGGTATTGTGAAAATTTTACCCTTGTTCACAATTAATACCATGGCATTAAGAAAACACATATATTCCTTCCTTTATGCCGCCACCACATCAACAAAGCACTTATATATTGTTTCCATATGTTCTATTAGATTATTTAATGTTAATAGGATAATCAAAAATATATTATAGAGAATCCCTAAAATGACATAATTCATTTAAAAGGAATTGATTTATCTTAGATAAAAAAATTTGGGTTTCTTCAAATAATTTTCCATGCCATCCTTGGATTATTTTCACTAATATAATTGTACTCTAATGCTCTGCAAGGCATTAGTTGTAGTATTAGAGGTATATATAGAATGGAAGGATGTAGTTGTGTACATTTAAGTATAAATAGTGAATACATACATATCAGTTTAAAAGGATAATGACCCACCATTTCTTCTAATTATAACCCTAATCCTAACTGTAACTCTAATTCTAATCTAAACCTAATTCTAATCTAACCCTAACCCTAATTCTAACCAAACCCTACTTCTAATCCCACTTCTAATCCTAATCCTAACCCTAACCCTATTCTAATCCTAACACTAACCCTAATTCTAACCAAACCTTAATTATAACTCTAATACTAACCCTAACACTATCAATAATTCTAATCTTAACCCTAATACTAACCTTACCCTAACTTTAATTATATCCCTAACCCTAACTTTAAGTCTAACCCTAACACTAACCTTAATACTAACCATAAACATAATTCTAACCCTAACCCTAGTCCTAACCTTAACCATAACCATAGTTGTAACCCTAACCCTTACCCTAATTCTAATCCTAACCCTAATCCTAGTTCTAATCATAACATAATTCACCATATTGTTAACTCTAACCCTAATGCTAACCCTACTAATCCTAATCCCGATTCTAACTGTAACACTAATTTTAACTCTAATTATAATCAAACCCTAACCATAATTCTATCCCTAACCCTAACACTAATTCTATCTCTAACCCCAATTCTAATCGTAACCCTAACCCTAATTCTAACCAAACCTTAATTCTAACCCTAATTCTAACCCTAATACTTATTAGAAACTACAATCATCTAAGTATGAGCTGATCACAAATTTGGAGTGAAAGCAATAAAATTGCAATGAATAAACTATTTAAAGTTGCAAGTACATATAGATGAGAGAGGTGAAGAGGTTGATTCGACTTCAACACTCCACTCACCAAGTGTCAAATGAGTGTCGGCATGTGTCTTTGGAGAGTTGTGTCAAACTCTCCAAGTCAATAAACTACCCACTTAAGTAGGCTTATGACACGTGTATTTTACCCTGTGAGGTAAAATATACACTAACACCCCCCTTAAGTATAGCTTAGGTGGGAACAAATAAGGATGGGTCTCGGCAACTAGGCCTAATCAAGTACCCATATACAATAAAAATCTCTCATAAAGTGGAGATAAGGTAGAAAACCTTGTGGGAAAAAACTACCCTCCAAAAGAGAGAAAAGATGCATAAATCTAGAAGTTGCTTGTGTACCTCGATGTCAATGCTAAATTATGGCTGAAATGACCCATAGAAGAAAGTATCATGAAGATTCGAGAACATTAACCAAATTTGAGATGTGATCTGATCCAAGATTCAGGTTCATTTACCATAGGCTCTCAATGTGAGATGTGAACCAGTGTGAATCTATTGCAAGATTATGGATCATTTACCATAGGCTCTCAATTTGAAAAGTGTTTGAAAGGATCAATGATCCACCTATTTCTCAATATCACCTTATTTTAGTTGCAACCTCGTTGAGTTATATTATGTGACATAATCCTGTTGATAACTGAGAGGGGGGGTGAATCAGTTATCCTAATATTTCTACTTTCTGTGCTTTCTTAACAGTAAATGCAATATCAGATTAAATAAGCAAGCATAATCATGAAATGGAAATAACACCAATACACATGACACAATGATTTTGACGTGGAAACCCTGTTAAGGGAAAAACCACGAGGTGATTAACCCAAGAAATTATTCTCTGTTAGAAGAATAGAAGATACAAAATGGCACTTGCCAATTAGGGCTCACTGCCCGAGCACACTGCTCACAAGAGGCTCACTGCCTACAAAAGACTTACTGTTTACAAGAAGAGAGCTTGAACTGATGAGAAGCATCCACACATGCTGAAGTTCAGTTCCAGTTAAGCTCAATAGACTGATCTGCTGCACTTCATTCTCACTCTCCTTAAGTGTTGCTGTTCACTTACATTCTGAACCTATTTTTCTACCTTTTATACTATTCTTCTACATTTATTTGCACTTCAATCCATACACCACACACACCTTCACATCTAAATCCATCTTGTATATATATCTGCACAGGTGATTTCAACACTTTTCTAGTCAGCATCCGGAATAGTCAATATTATTTCAAACTCTAGTCTGTCGGTTGAATCCTTGCATACCAAGTAATGCAGATCAAGAATATGCTTGTGGAAGTCTTCAATCATGTCGGCCAATCATGAATGATACCTCAAGAAACTTAGTCATTAGCAATATCTCTTCCAGATTTGGGTCTGACAATCTGCCGATGCAGTTCTTCCTCTATCTACTCTGTCAAACAGGAACCCAAGTTCATATCTCTTCACCCTTCCATCACTGAAGGATAAATCCTTGGAATCTATTAATCAAGGTACTCCTCTTGACTTCCCCAAATCCACACTTTACTGAAATACTTGCTCTGAGAGATCTGGACCTGACTATCGGACCTTGCTGACTGCTCTGTTCTTGCTTACTGGATCATAACACTTCTTCAATCTGACTTCTGGTAGAGACTCATCGTGTCTTGCGGATGTGTGAGATAACCTTTGTTGCCATCAATGACAACATTCATGAATCCATATAGTGTCTCTTGCCAACAATCTCCCCCTTTGGCATTGATGGCAACACTTAGTGAAAAATGACTAAGTGTCACACTATACTCCCCCTTGGCTAATGCTCTGTCTCTATGTACATTTTTCAGAGCTCCCCCTTAGCTGGATTCCTCATTTTTCATTGCTCATTACTCCCCCTTTGACATCAATGGAAAAGGGTGGGGTCCGCACACCAAAATTTTCAAAAATTAATCTATACTTAGTCGCATAAGTATATCATCCGGTTGTACTCTATATATACTTTAGTATGTCTGCAAAAGTGTTTTTCAATTGTACAACTTCGGTTGCCCAACTCAACTTCATCATGTCCAAAATTGATATGTGACCACTCAACAGGAATGCAAAAGCTTCTGCCTTCTTCAGATCTGTCAGATCATTTGTCTTGGCTGCAGTTTGAGCATCACTTAGGGCCTCATGCATGGCCTCCAACTTAGGAATGATTATTCTTCTAAGTTCATTTAACCTGCTGATTCTATTTTTCTTTTCTTTCTCTAGCTTCTTAATTTCATCCAAGACTACAATAGTCTGACATTCTTGATTTACTATGGATGAGGTAAGTGGATCAAAATTTTGAGAAAGTTTTGTTAGTTTGATCTCCTGTTCTTTCATTTTCTTCTCAATCTGCATTGTTGCTTTGGACCATGATAGACAAAATTTATATATTTCCCCGCCATCTTTAAGAGCATTTTCTAAGCTCTTTATCCCTATATCCATTTTTCTTCTATCATTTGATATTAGACTTAGTACTTCAAAGAATCTTTTATCCAAAAACTCTTTCTGGACCTTTTCCTCAGCTGATTTCTCTAAGGACTCAAAATGAGTGCTAACTGAACTAACAAGAGACTTAAGATTACCTGATGAGGAAGCTGATGAATCCTTTAGAAAGGATGGCATGATCTTTTCAAGCACATCGGATGTAGCTTCTATTAGGTCACAGTCTTCCATGTGAGACTTCAGGAGTTTTTCTTTTGCCTTAGCATTAGCAAATGAAGCTATCTTCATTGTTTGTACTGGGGAAAGAGAATCAAAATCAAATGGTCCTAGTAGAAGTTCCGGTTCATCAATTTCCATTGTCTCTTTGTTTAAGAATTCTTTGACAATTTCTGCAGTGTCTCTTGCCGGAGACAGAGTTTTCTTTTCTTCTGCAGTCTTAGAGCTGTCATCTTCTTTTCCCTTCACTTCTTTTTCTTTCTCCTTTATCCTTTCTTCTCCTTTGGATCTGGATTCAGCAAGGGAAACTAGAGGAGTGATGTTTGTTTGTTCACGGGCCACCTCTTCTAGAGCAGAGGATTCCAAGTCCTTATCTTTTTCTTCACTGGTGTCCATTACTTCTTCTGTCATTGCCTCAGTAGATTCTTTTTCAACACTTGTAGCTGAGGGATCAACACCCAAGTCCTCTATAGTAGGAATGTTGAATCTTGAGTATGCATTCCATAGGATTTCTTCTGTTTCTTTTGCCACTTTATCAGTTTCTCCAAGCATGAGCTGATTCATTCTAGTCTTACTCCAAAACTCATCCTTGCAATCTTTGAAGATCATATCCATTTGTTTTGGAGTAATTGAAGGGTAGAGATGAATGGCTATCTGTTCTCTAATTTCTAAGTCCTTAGCCTTAGCATTTTCTTTTCTCATTTCAAGTTCCTTTTCTAAACTTTTAGGAATTAGAGAAATTATTTCAATCAAGGCTTTATTGTATATGTTCAAGTACTTAACTGTGGCTTCCTCCAAGATTTTTCTATCTGCATCATTATATGCATCATAGAATTTTGTTATTGGTTGCAGGTTCCCATCCATAGTAACAACTTTGACTACATCATCTGGGGACAGAGTGGGCTTTTCAACAAACTCTTCTGCCTCTGCCACCTTATCTACACTGGATACTTTCTTCTTCTTCTTCATCTTCTTGATTTCTTCATCAAGTTTTGTCTCTTCTTCATCTTTCTGACTGATATAAGACCTTGAGGCCTTTGTCTTAGTTCTTTTCTCTGCTTTACCAGATGATTTTGCTTCCAGTTTTGATGTCTTTAAGCTCTTGTCAGTGGTAGGAGCAGACCTCTTAGAGGATCTTGTCCGGGTGGGGGCTTCTACCGGACCACTTTCCTTTTCAGCACCTTCCTTCTCTTTCTCTACTCTTTCCATCTTCTCCATGTTTGCATCAAGTGTTTCTTTTGATATGCCAAATCTTTTGGCAACATTCTCGACTTCTTTTCTCACTTTTCTCTTTATCTCCAGTTGTCTTAACTCCACATGGATCTTCACACTTAATTCTTCAAAGGTTCCAAACCTTTCATCTTTGGGATCCTTGGGCTGACTTAGCATGTGTTGAACATGCAACTCCACAATTTTCTCATTCACTTCATAGCCCATAGGCATGATCCATACTGTTCTTGGTTCCACTGCCTCCATTAGGCACTGATCAGTTTCTACCATAAAGCATATTGTATCTTTATATTTTTCAACTATAGATTGGGGGATTCTCTCTCTTGCTTGCATCATGCTCTGAAAATTCTTGAAATATCCCCAGAGAGCTGTATTCTATGCCTTGGCATCACCAAGCCCATGTATATAATCTCTGATCTGAATGGCTACTGGCCTCTCATTCTACCATACCCAGCCACTGGATTCAGGGAGCTCATTCATGTAATAAAAGAAAAGATAGAGTATCAAACCATCGTATTTGAAGGAGTTCTTCTTATCCTTCTTTATCTTCTGTAGATTCTCCAATAGTTGGTTCAGAAGGAGCTCACAAAGATCATAGTCTACATTCTTCCTCAACATTTCATAAGCAGTATATATAGCAATTTCGGAAACTGAATTCTCCCTGCTGGAGTGATATATCTTATATCCAATTATCATTGATGCAAACTTGATATCTGGATCTATGATATCCTCAATAGTCATAGCTCTTTTATCAAACTTTGATCCGGTAGCCTCACTGACAATTTGGTTCTTGACATATTTGAGCGTAGGCATTTCACCTATTGAGTGTAATCTGGTTACAGCCCTAATGGCATCCTTAGTGATCTTAAACGGCATGTTCAACCACATGAAGTTGTCATGCATTCTGCTCAGGATATACTAGACCCATTCATCTTTCAAAAAATAGGGGAAATGAATGTGCTGTGCAAAATGTTTGTCCCAGACAGCTTTAAACTGAGTTTTGAGTTCAAATGAGTTATCTATCAAATGCTTGTGATAGATATCAACCAGCTTAGATTCCCCAAATTCTTTAGTATTTGCATGAATATATGCCCTAATATCTTCTACATGCAGAACTGCATGCGGAATACTTGAAAAGGCACCTAGGGGATCAACTTCTAGGGATTTATATGGATGTTTCTTGAATTTAGGGTGCGGCCTCTTAGTGATCTTTATGACATTCAGTGTATCCATCTTCAAAAAGATTTTATAGAGAAGTATTCAATAATGGAAAGTACCTTTTACGTGTCTAAGGTTCATGAAGAGATCCAGATTGATTCGCAGGATGAATCGACTTCTGTAGATGACCTTTGATGGGCTTGAGGAAATTTGTTACAGAGCTCCTCTTTTCTTCTTCTTAAATGCAGAATGAGCAAATGTTTAATAAGAAGAACCCTTATATTACTCTGCAAACCCTAATACCAAGTTGCAATAAATGCTCGACCTAAGTCATTCTGATTTGCCTTATTCAGATGACTTGAAGAACCGGATCAATCTTGATCTAAACATCTTGCGGATTTTCTAAATCTTAACCATAGTTTATTTAGATGTTTCTTTTATGAATCCTTTAATCCACAACTCTCTTTGTGCCAGTTCCGGCACCACTTGGCTAGCTGGGGGAAAAAGGTTTTCTTTGTGTCTCCCCCTGAGCCAGAGCTCACTTTTTAATTTCTAGAAGGATTATCAACACCAGAGTCTGGTTCGAATCCATCCCCTACATTCTCTGTACTTTTCTTCACCCAAATCTTGTTCATCTCACTTTGAACTTCATCCGCATTCACTTTTTGTTTTCCCTTATCTTGATTCTGATTATGATGTACCAGACCTCTTTTGTCCTGATTCTTGCTTCTACAGAATTTTGTAATATGACCAGATCTATTGCAAATTTGGCAAACAACATTTCTTTGCATATTTGATTGATATCCTCTTGATCTGCATTGATTAGCCATATGACCCATTCTATTGCATGCAAAGCATCTACCATTGAATAAATTGTTCATTTGCATATTTCTGCATTCATGAGATTTGTGACCATACCTTTTGTAGTTAAAACACTGTCCGGAGAAGGATGTATTAGTCTTATTCATTCTCTTTCTGCACTAATTAGCTTTATGACCAAAGTTATTGCAGTTGTGGTAGTATCCATTGAAGGATGGATATCTTTGAGCATTGGGCTGCCTTACTGGAGGTCTTCTAGGCCTATTCCTTGGATTTTCTGATCCAAAATTCTTCTGACCGGATCCGGAGCTTTCACCTTTTTCATACCCCAGGCCACACTTGTCATCTACCCTATTTTGACTTTCAAGAAGAACTTCAAGTTGAGCAGAGCTTATCTTGAATTTCTCTTTGTATTCATTTACTGTTTGAAGATCGCTTTAAAGAGAGACAATTTGATCCTCAAGTTTTTCTTCATTATCTTTAGCATCTTCAAGATCAGATTTAAGATGTCTGATTATTCTATCCATCTTGTGGTAGTCTTCTAATTTTTCCTTGAGAGATTGTCTTAGATCATCTTCATATTTTCTTCTTTCTTCAATTTATTAGGTGAACTTCATAACTCATGATTCCATTTCATGTCTTACAATGATGATTTCTTTTGATAGCTTTTCACATAACTTGGTTTTCTCTTTTAGATCTCCATTTGTATCATTGGCTTCACCTTAATTTGCTAATTGCTGAAGTAGCTCCTTTCTCTTTTTCATAGAGAGACTCACTTTCTCTTTTAGTTCTTTTATGAAATCATCAGCATGTTTGAGTCTTTCCTTCAATTCATTGACTTCAGAGTTTGACTGCTTAAGATCATCAAGGGCAGACTTAAGTTGCTCCCTTATACCATACACATCCATTTGAATTCCCAGATCTTCCTTAAGCTGTTAGGCTCTGTTGGGAGGAACTTGGCTCTGATACCAATTGTTGATAACTAAGAGGGGGGTGAATCAGTTATCCTAATATTTCTACTTTCTGTGCTTTCTTAACAGTAAATGTAATATTAGATTAAATAAGCAAGCATAATCATGAAATGGAAATAACACCAATACACATGACACAATGATTTTGATGTGGAAACCCTATTATAGGAAAAACCATGGGGCGATTAACCCAAGAAATTATTCTTCGTTAGAAGAATAGAAGATACAAAATGGCACTTGCCAATTAGGGCTCACTGCCCGAGCACACTGCTCACAAGAGGCTCACTGTCTACAAAAGACTTACTATTTACAAGAAGAGAACTTGAACTGATGAGAAGCATCCACACATGCTGAAGTTTAGTTCTGGTTAAGCTCAATAGACTGATCTGCTGCACTTCATTCTTACTCTCCTTAAGTGTTGCTGTTCACTTACATTCCGAACCTATTTTTCTACCTTTTATACTATTCTTTTGCTTTTATTCACACTTCAATCCATAAACCACACACACCTTCACATCTAAATCCATCTTGTATATATATCCGCACAGGTGATTTCAACAGTTTTCTAGTCAGCATCCGGAATAGTCAATATTATATCAAACTTTGGTCTATCAGCTGAATCCTTGCATACCAAGTAATGTGGATCAAGAATATGCTTGTGGAAGTCTTCAATCATGTCAGCCAATCATGAATGATACCTCAAGAAAATTAGTCATTAGAAATAGCTCTTCCGTATTTGGGTCTGACAATCTGCCGGTGCAGTTCTTTCTCTGTCCACTCTGTCAAATAGGAACCCAACACTCAAGTGTTCATATCTCTTCACCCTTCCATCACCGGAGGATAAATCCTTGGAATCTATTAGTCAAGGGACTCCTCTTGACTTCCCCAAATCCGCACTTTACCGAAATACTTGCTCTGAGAGATCCGGACCTGACTGTCAGACCTTGCTGACTGCTTTGTTCTTGCTTACCAGATCATAACACTTCTTCAAGCTGACTTCTGGTAGAGACTCATCATGTCTTGTGGATGTGTGAGATAGCCTTTGTTTCCATCAATGACAACATTCATGAATCCATATAGTGTCTCTTGCCAACAAATCCTCTATAGTATTAGAGTTTTTTGGACTTATACTTATGAGGTCTTAGCTCATGACTTCTTTGTTCATTGACCTTCCCATTAGGTGTTTTCAAGGTCCCAATATGAATAGAAGTTCTTGGAGATAGACTTGATCCCACTTATTAAACCATGTAGATGAGATGTATTTTGCAGACTTAGAAGTACGGAAAGAGAAATAACTCAATGACACCCCCTGAATTTGTGGCACTTTATAATGGAGTGCAATTATAACCCCCTTTTCTTCATTACCCCCTAGTTTTGGCACTTTATCATGTAGTGCTATAGGTCTAAGTAGGTTGATATAATTGAACCTTAATACTTAGCCTTTTTACAAAAAATGTAATTTAACACTAACAATTTTTAAAAGATCCTTATCAATTTCTCCAAAGCAATTTTTCCCCTAATTTAAACTACCCGTGTTTTGTATTTTATATTTCTTAGTGCCTTTAGACAAAAAAAAAATGCCTATATTTAGCACTATAAAAGCATAATTTTAAATGCTTGCAAAAATAGAAAAAAACAAAATATTTGGAACCCACGAATTAGGGCAAATGGGGGATTAGGGCCCTGGCATAAGAAAAATATTAGGGCATGGGCAGCCAGGGAAAAAACATGGGAAATTGGAGGGGCAGCCAAGGTTGTAGGGTATGTGTGGCCTATTACAGACCATTTTCTTCCTTTGCAGGTCATTTAGCCTTCTAACAGATCCTTCACACTATCCATGGGCCTTTATGCAGTCTGTTTGCACCTTCCCATGAGACATTCGGCCCTTCAGCATATCGTCACCCTTTAGCAGGCCTTAGTGTTGAAGGCAGAGTCACAGCCAAAAATGAACACAGCATAAACTAGGAAGATTGTCATTGGATCTAAATGGTATTGATGGAAGTCAAAGATTCTGTGAACCAAAGCATGAAAGCCCAACAATGGTGTCTAGACTAGTATATGAAATGTTAAGGCTCTCCTCTTCATCCTCTCCCTAGTTTCCATCCATTATTTTCTCTGCTTCGAAACAAATTACAGCTACCCGACACACCTTTTTGCCTTTCTATGTCTCAACCCAATGACTTGAGAGAGCCAAAAGTGCATAAAACAATAGTAGCATAAGTTCAAATGTGGTGGAATCAATATACAACCTATTGAAGCTAAAAAACACCAACTTGAAGCCTTGCCACAAAATCTGCCCTAAAGTGCCTAACACTATCCATGTTGGCAGCCAAGGTGGAGCATCCTATGAAGCCCAAAATATCAAACATGCAAATTATGATTCAAAGGGGTTGGTCTGGCCATGAATGCCTAAATGGGCACAATGACGGTCACGAGGCTTGTGCAGACTATGGTCTTAGACAATAGATGCCTGAGTGAAGATACCTCCGAAACATGGATCACACCTTTGAGCAAGGATGGAGTGGAGTGGAGAGGAAAGAGGTACACAGCTCCAAATGAGCCCTCAACCTCCTCTTACACACAAGCCTATGACCTATCTTTGAGGCCCACAGCCTTGGATTCAGGCCCGTGGCCTTTGATTTACTACGACCTTCTTCAAGGCGCTACCCTGCCACATGACCAGCAACAAAAAAATACATTGCCCTCATATCTGTGATCTCACCTCCATGTTGATTTTTTTGGAGGTCAGAATGTGGGCCCGTGTGGAGGGTGGAATTTCCTTAAGGGCAACTCGAGTTTGATATTTAGCAATAGCATGATTTTTTTTTTATTAATAGAATTTTTCTTGAATTGTGAGGTGGAGATAACACCAAGAGTGATTTTATGTGTAAGGAAAGCCAAGTTACATAAGGAAAGTTTCTTTTCTCTTGCAAGGAAAGTTTCTTTTCTCTAGCAGGGCTATATATGTAAGATTATTGTAGCAACAAGTAATTGTATTATGTGTGGAAAGTTTGCTGTTGAGGCTGAATAGAAGATCCAACATTTGCAAGTTTTTCCCCATATTGGGGTTTCCTAGTTATATCTGTGTTATTATCTCTTTGTGTATGGCTTCTTGTTATTTTTTGCTTCCACTGTTATTAGATGTTAATTAACCTAGAGTATTGATTGTTATAAATCAGATAGAGGTTTTATTCTGTGAATTTATTGTACGATTAATCTGTAACTGGGTTATAAGAAATTAACATGGTATCAGAGCTCTAAACTCTGAATACAAAGCTAAGATTTGTGACGCATATTTCAAGAAAAAAAATCAGATTTTCATCTTCAGTTTCTTCTGTGGCTATGGCAACCAGTGTTCAATATGAGGACAGACTTGAGAGTGCGTCTAACTTCTTACAGTGGAAGGTTTAGATTACATCCGTTCTCAATGAGAACAGGTTGTGGATCTATGCTAGTACAAAGGTGACACCACCAACAAATGATCCTTTTACCCTAGATTTGCATGAAGTCAAGGAGGCCAAGGCTCAGAGGATGATCCTAGATAGGGTAAGAGATCATCTAATTCCTCATCTATCAGGGAAAGACACCGCCAAGGAGACGTGGGATTCACTCACAAAACTTTATCAGAGCGACTATCAGAGCATTAACACCAAGATGTCTAAAGGAGAGAGAGTGACCTCTTACTTGTCCAAGCTGACACAGGTTAGGGATGAGTTGCCTGCTATTGGAGAGACAATTACTGAAGATGAGTTGGTGCGTATAGCCTTGAACAGTTTTTTGAAGCACTAGGAAGTGTTTGTCAAGTGTGTTGTTGGCAGAGATCAACTACCTAATTGGGCGAGGCTTTGGGATGATTTCGTTCAGGAAGAGATTCGTGAAGGTGCTCATCGAGGAGATCAGACAAAGAAGGGTCAAGATGAAGAAAATCTTGCTCTTGCAAGCAAGGGCAATCAAAAGTCCAATAAAGGGAAAATGGAAGGTTCTTCCAAGAATGGGAAGAAGAAAGATCTAAGAAAGATAAAATGTTTTTTCTACCATCAAATGGGTCACTATGCCAGTCAATGTCCAAATAAGAAAAATAAAGACAAGCAGAAGAAGCAAGTTGCTGCCACAGCAGAGGTGGAAGAGTTTGCATCACAATTTGAGAATGAGTTTTCACTCATTGCCTATCTCTCAAGTTCAATTGCCAACAGGGTGTGGTATATTGATAGTGGGGCTTCTTGCCACACAACGGGAGTCAAAGAATGTTTCACCAAGTTGGAGGAGAAGAAGTTGGATTTCTATATTGAGCTTGGAGACAATGCCAAGTAACATGTAACTAGTATTGGCACTGTCAAGTTTCAGAGGGAGTCTGGCAAACCCTTGTTGGTGGAGGATGTGTTGTATGTCCTTGGCATGACGAAGAATTTAATCTCGATTTGTACCTTAGAGGACAAGGGTTACTGTTGGCAAGATACACTATATGGATTCATGGTTGTTGTCATTGATGGCAACAAAGGTCATCCCACATATCCGCAAGTCATGATGTGTCTCTACCGGAAGTCAGAATGAAGGTTGTTGTGGTCCGGTAAACAAGAACAGAGCATATGGCAAGGTCCGACAGATTGGTCCGGATCTCTCAGAGGAAGTGTCTTGGTACAGTGCGGATTTGGGAAAGTCAAGAGGACTACCTTGAGTGGTATATTCCAAGGATTTAGCCTCCGGTGATGGACAAGGAAAAAGATATGAATAGTTGAGTACCGGATTCCTGAAAGATAGTGAAAACAGAGGAAGAACTGACTGACAGAGTATCAGACTACTTTCCGGATGTGTTACTGTTGATGATAAAGGTTGTGAAGGCATGAATCATGTTTGGCCGACATGATTAATGATATCTACAAGTATATGCTTGATCCGCATTGCTTGGTGAGCAAGGATTCAGCCGACAGAACAGAGTTTGTAAGAAACTAGACTGTTCCAGATGCCGACTAGAAAGGTGATGAAATTACTTGTGTGGATATATATAGAGGATGGATTTAGTTGTGAAGGGTGTGATTGTGTGAAGATATATGCGAATAAGTGCAGAACAGAGCAGAAGTAGCAAGAAAGATCCGGTATGTGAAAGGATAGCAGAATAAAGAACAGAGGAAAGATGAAGTGCAGCAGATCAGTGTACTGAGCCTAACCGGAACTGAACTCCAGCATATGCAGATGCTTCCAATCAGTTCAAGACTATGATTCTTATCACTTTGTAGACAATGTGTCTCCTTGTAGGCAGTGGGCCTCTTTGTGAGCAGTGTGCTCGGGCAGTGAGCCCTAATTGGCAAGTGTCATTTTTGTAATTTCCTATTCTTCTAACAGAGAATAATTTTTGGGTTAATCACCCCGTGGTTTTCTCCCTTAACAGGGTTTCCACGTCAAAAATACTGTGTCATGTGTTTCTTATTTCATGGTAATGTTTTTGTGTTTGATTCAATGCTGCATTAATTAATAAGAAAGTTCAAAAAGGGAAATAATTAGGATAACTGATTCACCCCCCCTCTCAGTTATCAACAATTGGTATCAGAGCTAAGTTCCTCCTAATAGAGCCTAATAGCTTGAGGAAGATCTGGGAGTTCAAATGGATGCATATGGTTTAAGGGAGCAACTCAAGACTGCCCTTGAGGACCTTGAACAGTCAAATTCTGAAGTCAATGAATTAAAGGAAAGACTCAAACAGGCTGATGAATTCATGAGAGAATTAAAAGACAAATTAAGTCTCTCTATGAAAAAGAGAAAGGAGCTGCTCCAACAATTGGCAAGACAAAGTGAAGAAAGCAATACAAATGAAGAATTGACTGAGCAAACCAAGTTATGTGAAAAGTTATCAAAAGAAGTCATTATGTTAAGACATGAAATGGAATCAGGAACTATAAAGTTTACTCAAGAGATTGAAGAAAAAAGAAAAGATGAAGACAATCTAAGACAATCTCTTAAAGAAAAATCAAAAGAATGCCACCAGATGGACAGGATTATCAGACATCTTGAATCTGATCTTGAAGATGCCAAAGATAATGAAGAAAAACTTGAGGATCAAATTGCCTCTCTCAAAAGAGACCTTCAAACAGCAAATGAATATAAAGAGAAATTCAAGATAAGTTCTGCTCAACTTGAAGTTCTTCTTGGAAGTCAAAAGAGGACAGATGACAAGTATGGTTTGGGATATGAGAAAGGAGAAAGCTCCGGATCCGGTCAAAAGAATTTTGGATCAGAAAATCCAAGGAACAGGCCTAGAAGACCTCCGGTAAGACAGCCCAATGCTCAAAGATATCCATCTTTCAATGGATACTGCCACAGCTGCAACCACTTTGGTCACAAAGCTAATCAGTGCAAAAAGAGAATGAATCAAATTAATTCATCCTTCTCCGGACAGTGCTTCAACTGCAAAAGGTATGGACACAAATCCCATGAGTGCAGAAATATGCAAGTAAACAAATCATTCAAAGGTAGATGCTTTACATGCAATAGAGTAGGTCATATGGCTAATCAATGCAGATCAAGAGGTTATCAGTCAAATATGCAAAGAAATGTTATTTGCCAAATCTGTAATAGGTCCAGTCATAATGCTAAAGTCTACAGAAGCAAGAATCAGGACAAAAGAGGTCTGGTGTATAATCAGAATCAAGACAAGGGTAAACAAAAGATGAATGCGGATGAAGTTAGGAATCAGATGAGCAAGATTTGGGTGAAGAAAAGTTCAGAGAATGTAGAGGTTGGATCCGCACCAGATTCTGGTGCTGATAATTCTTCCAAAAATTAAAAAGTGAGCTCTGGCTCAGGGGGAGAATCAAAGAAAATCCTGTTCCCCCAGCCAATCAAGTGGTGCCGGATGTGGCACAAGATGCGGAGTAAAGGGTTTAAAAGATATAAGTCTTGAGATGATCCAGATAAGATTTCAGAGGTCCGCATGGAGTTATGAAGAAGCTGTGATCGATCAAGTAAGACCTGTTCCGGGAGATGCTCCGGTATGACAGAGGATTACAAAAAGGTCCGGAGAGATCCGGAAGTGCATTGTCTCATTCTGCAGATTGGACAAAGTGTTTGGGATATTCTTGTAATGTGTCACCTCGATTCATTCATGATTGAAAGATCCGGATGATGTTCACAGATCAGGACTAATCCGGGATACTCCAAGCTATCCGGATAAGGCAAACTGGAATAATATAGGTCGAGCATTTATTGCCATCAGATATTAGGGTTTGCGGAGCAATATAAGGGATTTCTCAAAAAGCATTTGCTCATTCTGCACTCAAGAAGAAGCGAAAAGTGGAGCTCTGCAACAAGATTCATCAAGCACACCAAAGATCTCCTGCCGAAGTCATTGCATAAAGAAATCAATCCAACCACTCCGTGCAAACCGAAGGCGCATAAGGTATTCTCCGTTTTCATTATCTCACTACAAATCTTTGAAGAAATGGCTACTCCAAATATAGTGAAAATCTCAGATAGGCCCCGACCTGAATTTAAGAAACATCCATACAAGTCATTGGAGGTAGATCCCTTAGGAGCATTTTCCAGTGTTCCTCACGGAGTTTTACACACAGAAGACATTAGGGTTTACATACATGCAAGCATTGAGGAATTTGGGGAATTCAAATTGAGAGATCTCTATCACAAGCAACTGATAGACGATGCTTTTGAGCTTAAACCAGAGTATAAGGGTATCCAGAAGAAACAATTTGAGCAATTTATTCATTTCCCCTGCTTTGAAGAAGATGAATGGGTCCGGTATGTACTGAGCAGGATGCATGACAACTTCCTATGGCTGGATAGACCCTGCAAGATCCCAAAGAGGCAATTAGAGCAGTAACTGGTCTATACTCTTCCGGAGGGATACCTATCCTCAAATCTGTCAAAAATAACATTGTAACTAAGGCCACCGGATCAAAATTTGATAAGAGGGCAATGACCATTGAAGATATTTCTGATCTGGATATCAAGTATGCATCCATGATAATAGGATACAAGATCTATCACTCCAGCAGGGAGAATTCTGTATCCGGAACTGCAATATACACTGCCTATGAAATGCTAAGGAAGAATGCAGAATATGATCTCTACGAACTGCTCTTAAGCCAATTAATGGAAAATATACAGAAAATCAAGAAGGACAAGAAGAATTCCTTTAAGTATGGTACTCTTATAGTATGTCTATTCTTCTACTTCATGAATGAGCTGCCCGGATCAAGTGGATGGGTATGGCAGAATGACAAACCTGTTGCAGTCTAGATAAGAGACTATCTACATGGGCTTGGGGATGCCAAAGCAAGAAATACAGCCCTATGGGGATACTTCAAAAACTTTCAAAGCATGATGCAAGCAAGAGAGAGAATTCCCCAGTCTCTTGTTGAAAAATACAAAGACTCAGTGTGCTTTATGGTGGACACTGATCAGTGCCTAATGGAGGCAGTGGAGCCAAGGACTGTCTGGATCATGCCCATGGGGTATGAAGTGGATGAACAGATAGTGGAGCTGCATGTTCAACACATGCTAAGTCAGCCCAAAGATCCAAAGGCAGAAAGGTTTGGAACCTTTGAGGAGCTGAGTGTAAAGATCCATGTAGAACTCAGGGAACCTGAGATAAAGAGAAAGGTGAGAAAAGAAGTAGAGCATATTGCTCAAGGCCTAGGCATCTCAAAAGAGGCACTTGATGCCAGCCGGGAAAAGAGGAGGAAGGCTGAGGAAGAAAAGAAAAGTAAAGAAAGTGTTCTAGTTGAAACTTCCACCCGGACCAGATCATCAAAAAGATCTGCACCTCCCACAACCAAAAGCTCAAAACTGGAAGTCCAGGCATCCGGTAAAAGATCTAAGACAAAAGCCACAAGGGCTTATGAAAGCCAAAAGGATGAAGAGGAAATAGAGTCAGATGAGGGAGTAAAAGAAATAAAGAAGCAGAAGAAGAAAGGATCCAGTAAACCCTCCACAGGCCAAGACAAGGATGAAATGGCAGAGGTATCTGTTGAAAAGCCCACTCTATCTCTAGAGAGTGTAATCAAGTCGGTTACGGTGGATGGAAACCTCCAACCAATGACTGAATTTTATGATGACTACAATGAGGCTGACCAAAAGATTCTGCAGGAAGCCACAGTCAAATATCTGAACATATACAATAAGGCTTTCATTGAGATCATATCTCTTATTCCTAAAAGCCTAGAAAAGGAATTAGAAATAAGAAAGAATAATGCTCATGCAAAAGATCTTGAGATCCGGGAGCAGATAGCTATTCAGCTATATCCTCAAATTGATCCCAAGACAATGAACATAATCTTCAAAGACTGCAAAGATGAGTTCAGAAGTAAAGCCAGGATGAATCAACTCATGCTTGGTGAGACTGACAAAGTGGCCAAAGATACAGAAGAGATCCTCCGGAAGGCCTTCAAAAGGTTCAATCTTCCTGTTGTAGAGGACTTAGGTGCAGAAACAGCTGAGGACTTGGAACCCTCTGCTCCAGAAGAAGTGGCCTATGAACAAGCTAGCATCTCTCCTCCGGTTTCCCCTACAGTCTCCGGATCCAAAGAAGAAGAGAAATTACAGGAGAAGGAAGCAGTGGTGAAAGATAAAGAGGTTGACAGTTCCAAGACTGCAGAAGAAAAGAAACATCTGTCTCCGGCAAGAGACACTGCACAAACTGTTCAACAATTTTTGAGCAAAGAAACTTTAGAGATTGATGAACCGGAGCTTCTAAAAGGCCCATTCGACTTTGACTCTCTCTCTCCGGTACAAATAATGAAGATAGCTTCATTTGCAAATGCCAAGGCAAATGAAAAACTCCTGAAGTCTCATATGGAAGACTGTGAGTTGATAGAGGCTGCTTCCGGAGTACTTGTAAAGATTATGCCATCAATCCAGATAGATCCGACAGCCTCCTCTTCCAGTAATCTAAAAACCTTAGTCAGCAGTGTTGATACACATTTTGATTCTCTAGAAAAATCAACTGAAGAAAAGGTCCGGAAGGAATTTTTGGATAAAAGATTTTCAGAAGTATTAGGATTCATCTCTACCGATAGGAAAATTATGAGTATTGGAATAAAGAGCTTAGAAAATGCTCTTAAGGATGGCGGTGACATTTACAAATTTTGTATATCTTGGTCAAAGGCAACAGCACAAATTGATAAGAAAATAAAAGAGGAACAGGACAAACTACAAAGTTTATCTCAAAGTTTTGATCCTCTCTCTTCCTCCATAATAAATCAAGAATGTCAGACTATTGCAGTCTTGAATGAAATAAAGAACCTTGAGAAGGAAAGGAAGAATATCACCAACCGGATGGGAGAACTTAGAAGGATTATAATCCCTAAGTTAGAAACTATGCATGAGGCCATCAGTGATGCTCAGACCACCGCCCAAACAAATGATCCGACAGATCTCAAGAGGGCAGAAGCTTTTGCATTTTTGTTGAGTGGTCACATCTCAATTTTGGAAAGAATGAAGCTAAGTTGGGCTACAGAACTGATCCAATTGAAGTCATCCTTTGCAGACATTTTTCAGTATATGTGAGTATGTAAATATGCGGCTATGTATAGAAAATTTTTGAAAATTTTGGTGTGCGGACCCTACCCTTTGCCATTGATGTCAAAGAGGGAGTGAGAAGCAGTGAAAAATGAGGAATCTAACTAAGGGGGAGTTCCAGAAATTGTATATAAATATAGAGCATCAGCCAAGGGGGAGCATAGTGTAAACACTTAGTCATTTTTCACTAAGTGTTGCGATCAATGCCAAAGGGGGAGATTGTTGGCAAGAGACACTATATGGATTCATGGTTGTTGTCATTGATGGAAACAAAGGTCATCCCACATATCCGCAAGTCATGATGTGTCTCTACCGGAAGTCAGAATGAAGGTTGTTGTGGTCCGGTAAACAAGAACAGAGCATATGGCAAGGTCCGACAGATTGGTCCAGATCTCTCAGAGGAAGTGTCTTGATGCAGTACGGATTTGGGGAAGTCAAGAGGACTACCTTGAGTGGTATATTCCAAGGATTTAGCCTCCGGTGATGGACAAGGAAAAAGATATGAATAGTTGAGTACCGGATTCCTGAAAGACAGTGAAAACAGAGGAAGAACTGACTGACAGAGTATCAGACTACTTTCCAGATGTGTTACTGTTGATGATAAAGGTTGTGAAGGCATGAATCATGTTTGGCCAACATGATTAATGATATCTACAAGTATATGCTTGATCCGCATTGCTTGGTGAGCAAGGATTCAGCCGACAGAACAGAGTTTGTAAGAAACTAGACTGTTCCGGATGCCGACTAGAAAGGTGATGAAATTACTTGTGCGGATATATATAGAGGATGGATTTAGTTGTGAAGGGTGTGATTGTGTGAAGATATATGCGAATAAGTGCAGAACAGAGCAGAAGTAGCAAGAAAGATCCGGTATGTGAAAGGATAGCAGAATAAAGAACAGAGGAAATATGAAGTGCAACAGATCAGTGTACTGAGCCTAACCGGAACTGAACTCCAGCATATGCAGATGCTTCCAATTAGTTCAAGACTGTGATTCTTATCACTTTGTAGACAGTGTGTCTCCTTGTAGGCAGTGGGCCTCTTTGTGAGCAGTGTGCTCAGGCAGTGAGCCCTAATTGGCAAGTGCCATTTTTGTAATTTCCTATTCTTCTAACAGAGAATAATTTTTGGGTTAATCACCCTGTGGTTTTCTCCCTTAATAGGGTTTCCACGTCAAAAATACTGTGTCATGTGTTTCTTATTTCATGGTAATGTTTTTGTGTTTGATTCAATGCTGCATTAATTAATAAGAAAGTTCAAAAAGGGAAATAATTAGGATAACTGATTCACCCCCCCCCTCTCAGTTATCAACAGTTACATCTTAACCTTTGAAAGGGGCAAAGTCTATATTCATCCCAAGGATTCCAAGGTTGCAAAAGTGATTGGAGTCAGGCATGGAAGCTTGTTTCGGTTATAGTTTGAGCCAGTACATGTGTTGGTAAGTAGCTGTAGAGGGCTAGGAGAATTGTGGCATAGGAGGATGGCTCATCTTCACCATGGAGCACTTAATGTGCTCAAGGAAATAGTGACGGGGCTGCCTGAGATGAAAATAGAAAACCATGAGGTGTGCAAGGGTTGTGCTCTTGGGAAATATGCCAAGACTAGTTTTCCAAAAAGTGACACTAGATCCAAAGGGATTTTAGATCTTGTACACTCAGATGTGTGCGGGCCCATGTCAACAGTATCCTTGAATGGGTATGAGTATTATGTTACTTTCATTGATGACTTCTCCAAGAAGACATGGATATATTTTTTGAAGAACAAAGATGAGGTCTTCAGTAGGTTCAAAAAGTTTAAGGCTCTTGTGGAGAACCAAACAAGGAGGAAGATCAAGATACTAAGGTCTGATAATGGAGGCGAGTATACCTCGAATACCTTCAAAGATTTATGTACTCAGGAAGGTATCAAGAAAGAGTTGACGGTTCCGTACAACCCTCAATAGAATGGGGTTGCTGAACAGAAAAATAGGGCTATAGTTGGAGCAGCCAAGGCTGTGCTTCATGATCAGGATCTACCTTGGTTCTTATGGGCAGAAGCTTGCAATACAGCTGTGTATTTGCAGAATAGGAGCCCTCACAAAGTGTTGCGTAAATTGACTCCAGAAGAGGTGTTCACCGGTAAGAAACCAGATTTGGGGCACATTCACATCTTTGGATGCCTTGTGTATTGTCACATTCCTGTGGAGAAGAGAACCAAATTGGAACCAACTGCAAAGAAGGGTATCCTTGTTGGGTACAATGAAACTTCTAAGGCCTATAGAGTTTTCATTCTTACCCTCAGGAAAATAGTAGTTCGCAGAGATGTGAAGTTTGAGGAAGAGAGGGCTCTTCAGAAGTCTAGCAGTTTGATGAATGAGGAGAAGCAATCACCTATGGTTGAGGTAGAACAAATCCCTCAAACTTTAGTCCCACAAGCTGGAGAGCAGAGCAAGTAGGCTGAGCAAGTTGATCAGAAAGAGGAACAAATAATTCCTCAGCCTCAGATTCCTATTACTGAGAAGAAGAGAAACAGAGCGGCTAAGCAGACACTGAGAGAGGCCCAGGAGTATGTTGGTGACCCACATAATTCAGTCAGATAGAGAAAAACTCCCAAACGTTATTCTAATTATGTGGCACTTATGAGTGAATTAATTAAAGAGGAGCCTTCCAGCTTTCAGGAGGCATCCAAGCACCAATTATGGAGGGATGCCATGGTGGAAGAGTATTCTTCCATCATGAAGAATAGTGTGTGGGAGGTAGTACCTCAGCTAGAAGGTAAGTCTGTGGTGGGCTCGAGATGGCTGTATAAGATTAAGTATGTTGCAGATGGTAGTGTGGAAAAATTCAAAGCCCGATTTGTGGCTAAGGGGTTTTCTCAGAAGGAAGGAGTCGACTACGATGAGACTTTTGCTCCAGTAGCCAGGTACTCATCCATAAGAGCTATCATTTCTATAGCAGCATAGATGGGTTGGAGGATTCACCAGATGGATGTAAAGACAGCCTTCCTCAACGGAGAGATTGAGGAAGAGATTTACATAGAACAGCCAGAAGGATTTGAAGCACATGGGAGGGATTCTCATGTATGCAGGTTGAGAAGAGCATTGTATGGGCGCAAGCAGGCTCCCAGGGTGTGGTATTCATGTATTGATAGTTACTTGCAGAGCATGGGCTTCATCAAGAGTGAGGCAGATCTGAACCTATACTATGTTCAGGTGAAGGATGAACTTCTCATATTGGTGTTGTATGTTGATGACCTATTTCTCATAGGGTCAGAGGAGCTCATAGCCCACTGCAAGCGAGATCTTGCAGGAGAGTTTGAGATGAAGGACTTGGGGTTGATGCACTACTTTCTAGGATTGGAGTTGTGGCAGAAAGAGGAAGAGATCTTCCTTGGACAAGGGAAGTACATAATTGATATCCTGAAGCAATTCAGGATGGAGGACTGTAAGCCCATGTCCACGCCACTTGTGACCAACTGGAAGAAGATTGATGCTTCCAGATCAAAGGTAGTGGACCTGACTTTATATAGATAGTTGATAGGCTCTCTTTTGTATCTGGTCAACACCAGGCTAGACATTTGTTTTGCAGTGAACTCACTTAGTCAGTTTATGGTGGAACCTAAACATGTGCACTGGATAGCTGCGAAACATGTTTTGAGGTATCTCCCAGGCACAATTGATTATGGGCTGAAATATGTTCAACAAGATGGAGTGAAGCTTAAGGGGTTCACCGATGCAGATTGGGCAGGCAGTACAGCTGATCGGAAGAGCACTTCAAGGTGTAGTTTCAGTTTGGGATCAGGAGTAGTCTCTTGGTATAGCAGGAAACAAAAGTCAGTTGCACTGAGTTCTGCGGAGGCTGAGTATATGGCAGCCAATATGGCTACATGTGAGGCTATCTAGCTTTGAAAACTTCTAGATAGGCTCTTTGATCAGGGGCTAGATCCTATAGTCATTTATTGTGATAATCAGAGTTGTATCAAACTCTCTAAGAATCCAATGTTTCATGACAAGTCAAAGCACATTGAGATCAAGTACCACTTCATCAGAGATTGTGTGGAAAAGGGGATAGTGAAGCTCCAGTACATTCCTACTGATGAACAGATAGAAAATATCTTGACCAAGCCCTTGATGAAGAGTAAGTTTGTATACTTCAGGGATAAGCTGGGTGTTGTGCAGAACACCTTCCTTGCTAAGAGGGGGTGTTGATTTTTTGTAGCTCGGAAGGTGGGCCCGTGTGGAGGGTGGAAGTTGCTTAAGGGCAACTCGAGTTGGATATTTAGCAACAGCATGATTTTTTTTTATTAATAGAATGTTTCTTGAGTTGTGAGGTGGAGATAACACCAAGAGTGGTTTTATGTGTAAGGAAAGATAAGTTATGTAAGGAAAGTTTCTTTTTTCTTGCAAGGAAAGTTTCTTTTCTCTTGCATCAGCAGGGCTATATATGTAAGATTGTTGTAGCAACAAGTAATTGTATTATGTGTGGAAATTCTGTTGTTGAGGCTGAATAGAAGATCCAACATTTATAGGTTTTTCCCCATATTGGGGTTTCCTGATTATATCTGTGTTATTGTCTCTTTGTGTATGGCTTCTTGTTATTTTTTGCTTCCATTGTTATTAGCTGTTAATTAACCCAAAGTATTGATTGTTATAAAACAGATAGAGGTTCTATTCTATGAATTTATTATGCAATTAATCTGTAACTAGGTTATAAGAAATTAACACTCCATCCTCCAGATAAAAAATTCTAAACTTCTTGCACATAGGCCAGATACAGGCAGGGGTTGATGGTGACCTTGCCTCTCCTCTCTTGTCTTGGCACCTTTTTGTTGGTGTTGGAAATAAGCCACAACCGGACCAACGATGGACTGGTCCAAGAGGGGAAGGTCCTAGGTTCGAGTCCTAGTTGGTCCATGTCTCAACATGGTATCAGAGCAGGTCCAGGTTTATAGATAAGAATTTAACATTGTTGAGGAATGCTATGACTGCCATTGGAACTCCAACCCACATTTCTCTCTGTGAGTTGAGAAAACTATGTCAGCATGGGGGTTTGGAAAAAGCATTAAACATCCTACATATGAAACACACTGCCTGGCATTCATTTGCATGTGTTTGCCTACTGCAGAGCTCTGCCCAAAACAAAGATTTGTCAGGAAATAGGCAAATATATGCCCACCTCAAATGGAGTTTTATGCAAGGTGAGGACATGGATTCGAGTCATTGGCACTCTTTCAACAAATACAGAGCAAGCAAATCAGGCCGAATGAATTCACTTTTAGCAGTGTTCTCTTTGCCTGTGCTAAGCTGCAGGCAATGGAAAAGGGTATGGAAATCCACCAAGACATAATAAGGAGTGGATTAGAGCATAATGTGGCACTGGCCAATGCCCTCGTTGACATGTATGCGAAATGTGGCAGCATAGAGAAAGCGCATGAAGTGTTTGACAAAATGCGTCAATGAAATGTTGTGTCATGAACTTTGATGATTACCACTTACGCAAGGCAAGGGCTTGCCAGTGAGGCTTTGTCTGTGTTTTGCCTGATGCAACAGGGAGGAATTAAACCCAATGATTTCACATTTGTGATTGTTCTTTCTACGTGTACCAAATTGGGATATCTGGAGCTTGGGGAGGAGATCCATGAGAAAATAGTTAGAGGAGGATTGCATTCTGATGCCTTTATCATGAGCTCTCTTGTAGATATGTATGCCAAATGTGGAAGTATTATTAAGTCATGGATATTATTTGAAAAGATGCATTGGCGAGACCTGGCTTCATGGAATGTGATTATTGGCGCATATGCCATGCATGGCTATGGAAAGAAGGCCCTTGAATTGTTTGAACAAATGAAAGACTCTGGCATGAACCCAGACCACATAACCTTTGTAAGTTTTTTATCTGCTTGTAGTCATGCAGGCGTGGTGGAGAGAGTAGTTCTAAAAAATGTACTCAAATCAAGCTAAGTCAAGGTAGGGATCTTGCAAGGTGTTGTGAAGTATAGGACTCACAACTAAGAGGGAGAACCAGTGTTTGGTACATTGGGTGCATCAAGAATGACAGAATCATAAATGGCGCTAAGAAAAGCAATCCACTCCAGTATATTTGCACTGATGATCAAACGGTTGATATTCTCACCAAGCCTCTCTCTAGAATGAAGTTTGTGCATTTTTGAGACAAGCTTGGTATGGTGGAGAATGAAACCCTAACTAAGAGAGAGTCTCAGCATCAGTGATTTTTTTTTATGCATTTCTCTCTGTAAGAGAGATTTGAGGTGCAAGCCCTTGTTAATGCATTTCTCTCGGTGAGAGAGATTTGAGGTGTAAGCCCTTGTTTCCACCCTATGGGAGGAGCCATGGTGGATGTCATGTGTGTGACTCCATGACAACATCACATGAGAGAGTCTATGATGATTTTCTTGTACTTGTGTTTTTCACCCTTTGGGAGTAGCTATGGTGAACATCATGATGAGGTGACGACATCACATTAAGTGATTCCATGATGGGCACTTGTACACATTTACCATACATGGGAGTAGTCATGATGGTTGATATCACGATAAGGTGATCTATTTCTTTTCCACATATGGGAGTAGCCATTGTGGTTGATATCATGATGAGGTGATATATTTATTTTCCACATATGGGAGTAGCCATGGTGGTTGACATCACGCAGGTGATGTGTCTTGTACAACTAGAAGTATTCCTCCCTAGCTAAGAGGGAGTGTTATTGTTTGTAGCTTAGGGTGGTTACAGATTTCATGGCTAAATAGTTCTAGTGCTAGAGAAAACAATACATCCATTGGCCAACTCCCTCCTTATGCACTCCAATGACAATAGTTAATGATACTAACTATTATTGATTATGGAAAACTGATTTGGGAAAGTAATCAGTCAAATGAACTAAAGATAAACAAATCAATTCCATGAAATGGCGCATTTTGAAAGGGTAGTGGCTGATGGTAAGAAAGCAACCCTTCAAGGCACATAAGGACTCACTGGAGACTTTGCTATACCTCCCTAGCTAAGAGGGATTGTTGATGTTTTGTAGCGTCGGGAGGTTACGCTAATTGTCTCCAAACTAATAATAATCAAACAGTTAATTAATAAGACGTGATATTGGAAGGGTGTGATCATTCCAGCATATGTGTCCCCTTCTAAATATATATATCAATCAAAGACAAGTAAGAAATAATCACATCCAATTTGGAACATCAACATGGTATCAGAGCCAGGCCCAGGCTAAGAGCCCCAAGCACATGAGAGTTGTGGCTTAAGGGGGGTGTTGGTGTTGGAAATAAGCCACACCTGGACCGATGATGGACTGGTCCAAGAGGGGCCAATAGCTCAGTGGTAGAGCACTCCAGCAGCAAATGGAAGGTCCTAGGTTTGAGTCCCAGATGGTCCATGTCTCAACACCTTTCACAATGTGAGCATAGGTAGGAGGTGCCCCTCTATGAGCTTAGGCGCGGCCTCTACAAGAGGTGCCATGTGCCTCCTTCATAACTTCCATGCACTACTGTAGAGGTCGATGGGGCAGACTGTGCCTTCCTTAGCTCTGGGTTTTCCACACCACCTGTGTCTACCTTCAATCCCCCTATTGCGATGAATGAGAGACCAAATTGACCTCTAATGAGATTCAAACTCTTCAATGCAGGCTTCAATATTTGGATATCAAATCACAGATCAGCCTTAGCACACAGGCATACACACAAACACTCGTCATAACTAAGATTCATGCCTCCAAGAGGAACCAGCACACAAACTTAATGGGCTCTGATACCATATTAGAAACCATGGTCATCTAAGTATGAGTTGATCATAAATTTGGAGTGAAAGAAATAAAATTGCAAAGAATAAACTATTCAAAATAGCAAGTACATATAGATGAGAGAGGTGAAGAGGTTGAGTCAACTTAGGAGTCAACTTCAACACTCTGCTCACCAAGTGTCAAATGATTGTCGACATGTGTCCTTGGAGAGTTGTGTCAAACTCTCCAAGTCAACAAACTACCCACTTAAGTAGGCTTACAACTCGTGTATTTTACCCATGTGAGGTAAAATATACACTAACAATACTTACCCTAACCCTATCCCTAATTCTAATCCTAACCCTAATTTTATCTCTAACCCTAACCATAATTCTAATGGGCTAATTCTAATCCTAATGCTAACTCTAAAGATATAATTTAACCCTAACCCTAACTCTAACTATAATCCTAACTATAAACATAATTCTAACCCTAGCCCTAACTCTAACTATAATCCTAACTGTAAACATAATTCTAACCCTAGCCCTAACTCTAACTATAATCCTAACTATAAACATAATTCTAAGCCTAACCCTAATTTTAACTCCAACCCTCACCCTAATTCAAATCATAAGCCTAATTCTAATCCTAACCCTAATTCTAAGTCTACTTCTAACCCTGATTTTAACCCTAACACTAACACAATTCTAACAATAAACATAATTCTAACCCTAATTTTGACTCTAACCCTAACCCTAATTTTAATTCTAATTCTATCTATATCTCTACCTATAACTATAACCCTAATTTTAATTCTAATTGTAATCCAACCCCAGCCCCAATAATTGTAACCTTAAGTCTAACCCTAACCCTAATACTAATTCTAATCCTATCCCTAACCATAATTCTAACTCAAATTCTAACCTTAATTCCAATCCTAACCCTAACCCTAGTTCTAATCCTAACCCTAATACTAACTCTAACCTTACACCTAACCCTAACTCTAATTCAAACCCTTACCCTAATTGTAACCCTAATGGTAATCATAAGCATAATTCTAATCAAAACCCTAATGCTAACCATTATCTAGCCCTAATTCTAATTCTAACCTTAATTGTAATTATAGACCTAACCCTAATTCTAACCCTAACCCTATCATAATTTTAACTGTGAGCCTAATTCTAACCCTAACTCTAACCCTAATTTGAACCTTAAACCTAACCCTAATTCTTTATTTTGGATTATATTTGTATTTGGGGAAGTAATTTAGATCACCTCCATAAGTATGAAAATTACTCCTTTTTTAAATCAAATTTAATAATTGGTTTTAATTGTTTTATCTCCAAGTGATTGCTATGAGCCAAATTAAACTGTCAAATAATTAAATTATACACTAAAATGTCATATATATAGAGAGACAGAGGATTATATATAAATGTTATATATATTTCTAGAGGAATATTGATTATATTTGTATATATATAGAGAGAGAGGATTATATAGATAAAGCATTATATAAAGGTTATACATATTTCAACTAGAACTATTTAGTCAACATGAAAAGTTACATAAATCATTGAAAAGAACAAAAGAGCTAGCATATACAAACTAAATCCTACTCAAACTTTTCCACACCATTGAACTTTTGTGTTTCACGAAAAAGTTAGTTCAAAATTTATATGGCATTCAATTTGAAATTTTTCATCTCAACTTCATTCTTTTGGATGTATTGCCAAACCAATACGAGGCTTCTTAAAAGGAGGAAATACAAAAGTGTAGTTCTCTAGATCTATCCATTGATCAAAATATTTGATAAGAGTGCTTTGTGCTTGTGCTTTAATGAAATCCCTAAGCTTAGTAGTTTGTAAAATATGTGGGTGTTTGTTTTTCTCTTTTGTAATCTTCAACATCCTCTCTAGGCCTTTAAGGTAAGTTTGTGTAAAGCCTTTGTTGCCAAGTGTAATCAAATTAGTAACTTGGAGATTTATACAATCAAGATCCACAAAGTATTCCTCTTGCTCGTCACTGTTGCCTCTAATACCACTAACAATAGCTACATAAGCTGCTTCTTTTATACAATCTATTGGCTTTGCAAGGAGCCCCACAAGTGCAAAACTTACTCGTGTTAACTGTAAGCTCAATGTCATCTTGGGTGAGTTTTGTGATATTACATATGAAGCTACCTCATTGTGTTCAAATCTATCTTGTCACCACTTGAAATGACTGCCACAATACACAAGAGTACTTTGTCATTCACAATCTCTTTATAATTCCCATACTCTACAATGTTGGCCATAGTTTCCATGGCAAAAAGTAGTATATATGGAGATTCATGAAAGAGAAGCTAAACAAGGCATGGACAAATATTATTTCTAATGATAAATTCAAGACTCTAACCTTCTTCAAAAAAATATAAAATTGTCTCACAACCAAGCCTCTACACTTGAAGGTCTTCCCCTATTTCAAGAAGCTCCTTCATAGTTGTAAAAGTAATAATTGTGTCATTAGGTTTGCAATGAATAATGTATACTAGTGCTTTGAGGGAAATCTAGAAGAGCTTAAAACGACCTTTTAGATGATAGAAAAAAGGAAAGAGATTAAAAATAATATCATGAGGGATGGCTTCAAAGTCGTCGGAGTACAAAGCATGGTCTGCAAGAATGGCTAAGGCCTAAAGCACCTTCTCTTGCACTTCTTCACTGGGGGAAGTCAAAAGGTTTCCTAAAAAAGAAACTTGCTCCACATTGTCTTTTATCCTTAGCTCTACCATTTTAGTAGAAACACTATGATCCTGACAACATAAGTGTAAATAGGTTAGAAATATCCATTAAGATAGATATATCTAATCAATTTAAAAATATAAATGAAATAATTCTTCAAATAAAAATAAAGTAAACAATGTAATAAAATAAAATAATCCTTAAATAAAAATTAAAATTTATGTGTTCATATATCAAATAAAAGAATACTGAAATAAAATAAAATAACTCTTATGTAAGTAAAATAACCATGGATGAAATCTCTCTGACTATATTTGAAACATATATATTCCTACTAACATTATTATGTATTCTATCTATATTCAAATTCATATTAATATTATTATTTATTGATATTCATATGAATACATGACTTTTAAATGTAACTTCATCAAACTCACTTTATAATTTCTATTTAAGTTATATCTCAAAAAACACTTTACACTATGCTCAGTGGTGAGTTCCTTTTGTGGGAGAAGACTTTTACCAATTGAGGTAGAGCATTATGAAGGATGATTTGGATCTGGAAAATGGTATTGAGTCCTAAATTTCAGCACTTGACAAAGACCTCATCTACAAGATGCTCCAAACAACTCCACAGAACGGTTAACTACCACACAAATCTTAAGTAAGAAGCATACACACCTATACTGATAAATATTTGATATGTCTAGTTTGGCCAATAGAACATTCTATATGTGCACACATCTTGCAACTGCCAAAAAATTTGGTAGTCCCATAAAAAAATATTTTGTCATCATCCTTCAATTTTTTTCCTTCTATGCTCATTCTTATCACACGTAAGTTCTTCTCATGCTGAGAAAACATCGTGTTATAAAAAGTCTTATATCATTTAAATGTACCCCACCAGATACTTTGGGATTTCTATTTTATTTTTTCGAAGGAAAGGAAAAATGGTTGAAAGCAAATAACTCACACGAGCATATCAAATTGCAAGATTTAAGGTGAGCTGAAACGGATTTGGAACAAAAAATAAAAGAATCACCATCAAGGTATTGATCAAGGCTGTGGAGGAAATCTTTCTTTCTTTAAAACGTATTTGCATCAATTCTTTGTTTTTCTAGCACAAAAAATACATTATGTTTGCTGCAATTTCTAGGAAGTGGTGTGCGAGGAGCACTGGATCGACCCCACAAGCCACTACAACGGGTCATTTGGTCTTCAGATAAAGAGAGTGAATGTGTATTGCAATGAGGCTAGTTGCCAGAGATTTGTTCCAGGGCCGTGTGCATGGATTTTGAGCCTCACCGTGGACAGCATTAGGATAAGTCCCTATGGCCAGGGCTTCCACTCAAATAACTTTTTCTTTGGTTGGTCTGATGTTGGAAACAACTGGGCCAAGGGCCATTACACTGAGGGCACTGAGCTCAATGATGATGTCTTAGAAATCGTATGCAAGGAGGCTGAGAACTATGATTTCCTATAAGGTAATCTTTAAGCCCTTCAATTGTCTCGATTTTATTTTGTTAAAACCCTAGGAACCCTAAATTTGTAGCAATGATTTTTTTTCTCTTCTATGCCTCCTTTTTTCCTACTTCTAGGGTTTTAGGTGTGTCATTCTCTGGGAGAAGACACCAGATCTGGAATGGGGATGTTACTAATATTGAAGATCAAAGAGGAGTATCCTAATCACATGATGTTGACCTTCTATGTGGTTCCATCTCCGAAGGTGTTGGACACAGTTGTGGAGCCCTACAATGCCACTATGTCTGTTGCTTGCTAATAGTTGCAATGCAAGAGTGACTGATTTTAATGATATCACTCAAGCTTTTGTTGGGTAACATTTTCAAGTGAATTTAAGGACATAGAGTTAATTAAAAAGGTGGCCTCATTTTTTGATTACATATGATTTGGGAGTGAGTTTTTTTGAGTCTATGTTGAGTGAGAAAGATGTGGTTACTTGCAAAGTTTCAATGCAAGAGCAACTGTAAGACCTAGTCATAAGGCAATGCAACCATTGTGAATATATCTCATATGGAGAAGAATTGATTTTGAAGAGGGTGTCAATTTGTCTTGTGTTCTTTGACTAAATCTTAATGTTTTATATATGGAAAGAACCTCCAGAAAGAAACTCACTGGGTAAAGAAGAAATTTAAGAATTTAAGACTTTGAAGTTTGATTCTATTATTTGATTGTGATAGTCTTGATCTATAAGAAGATTGAGTTCACTAGATTACTAATTTATAACGTGTGTGATTTTTGTATAGGATCTGTAAGGAGAAAGAAATTGTGTTTTCCATGTAGAAGGGCAAGTTATAATCAAATAAACTAACTAATTACTTATATAGGCCAAGTTATGTAGAAGGGCATTTGCATCTACTTTTAGGTTACGAGATTTACAAAATAATTCATTATATAGTCAGTGTATAATTAACTAAAATTTGCTTCTCCTTGGGGTCAACTTGTATCATTCATCATGGAAAGTGATGGATTGTCTTTCTGATACGTAGGTAAGTTTGCATTTAGAAAAAAGTACAATCAAATGAAGCTAATATACCGACACAGTTTGCATGCCAACATATATACCTTTACAAGATCTATCATGCAATGCAGGGCACTTTTATGATTTTATCAAGTGAAGTATCTGTTATGATATTTGTTGATAGGAAATTGAAAGCTTATTATGTCAATTGAAGTATCATGTTGCATGGTCAGTTAACCAAGATCAGGTGTTGTTACAAGACCACCTACAAAAGTCCTAAAATTGCCATGTATCTTTAAGGTGAAAACTAAAAAATGCTAGCTTGGAAAATAATGAGCTTGTTTAAATACAGTGGTAATTATCATCAGTTGGAACAATTTTTATCAATAGATGAATTAAGGGAGAGTTCAAAAATAATATCCCTTAGGCTTATTCACAGGCTTTTCCGCATGCCCTAAGATTGGCAAATCTTTTCAATAAGAGAATGGTTATCCAACCATTCTATGGCATAAATAGATGGCAACTAAACTCAAGAATCTTGAATGAATGAAGTCAATAAGTTGTGGAGGATGCAAATGACTTAAGTGCTTTTTCCTTACCAAAAAAGAAAAGTTTTTTTCCCATCACCTAATTAGCCCATTGAATTGTAAATTTGAAGTTTTTAACAAAGAAGAAAATGCTTATACTACAACAATATGAGAAAACAAATAATCAGCAGGAATATGCAATTATTGTAATATAGTTATTTCCACAATTATTAGACATTGTAATTCACAATAAGAATGTGAAGAGATGAAAACACAAGTTAAAACTAGTACAAAGTTTTTTCCAAAATCTTTTCTGCTCACTGATATGGACTGTGAAAACCTTACGTTCTTGATTTACAAGTAACAATTATCATAGATACTTTGACAGTCTGCATTTTTCCATTATAGAACCCAGTTCCTACTTTTAGACCCTCATTTCAAAAACTCCTTAAATTCGCCTATTTTTTTCAACAATACTACTCTCTCCTTCCCTCTATTTGTAATAGGATTTAAAACTGTTGTTTAAAGTAGAAGTCTTGACTTGTACATCCTACAAATTCTAGTGAAATTAACTCTTCCAAGTAATAGATTGCTAGATTGTAGCTTTATAGTAGTGAAGTTAATTCACAAAGTAACATGAGATAGATTACAACCAACTAATAGTTAATTTAACTTTCAATGTAATACTTGAAAAGATTTCAGCCACTACACAGTAATATACATACTTACAACATCTAGAACAATATCAGTAAGGCTAAATACATCTACATATATAATAAATTAAACAAGTGACATGGTTATGCAACTAAAATGTAAGAAATAAAATATACAGGCTAGTTTATGCACCTTAACCCATAATGCAATAAAGTGCATATCATATACAGACTTCTTATTCTTAACATTAGACAACAATTTCTCTCTAAAATGATGAATGACTACTTTCCAAAAGCTATAACCAAATTAGCATTTATTACATTCCCACATTACACTCAACTTGGGCGAAAGCTTCATTTGATTACAAATGCTGGTTTCATTTATGAAAAACCACCACTGATTGATATGCTATGTTTTTAGGAAGGCATCTTAGATTCTTTAATATTTACAAATAAGGATAGTGAAATACTTATAAAGCCAATTTTTGCATTTCCATATTTGTTTGATTGGAAATGCTTTAAATTATATTTAATGATTATACAATGAAGTTGTCCTATAATAAATAATTGTTTGTAGCTCTAGTTGGTCATGGAAGGCTGAAAAATGATGAAATAATGAGTGTTCTACATTGTAGAATACTAAAAAACCAAACTTGATAGAGAAGTACATGTAGCATCCAAATACATATTGCCTCTATAACTAGAAACATATCTTTTAGATTCATTTCCATAAGGATTGTCTACACTGGTTTCTAGCAAAAATACAGTAACCAAAAATAGATTCCCTGAGCAGCCCAAAAAACCTTGCATTTCAAAGGGCCATTGCTGGGATGTTTCAGGTTACAAGTGTAATAACCAAAATAATTCCAACTCTATAATCTAGTTTTACCATGAAGTTAAATTCGAAGAGGTAAAAGGTTGATAAAAAAAATTCACTTTTTCAAACATTAAAGATTAATCAACAACTTATTTAATCACAAAGGGTCCATTCATTTTCAATGAATCAACAATATGATATTTATATATATTATTCATAAGGAAAAATTCACAAAATAAAACTCACCAAGAGATCACTGTAATTCGATTGTCGACTTCCATGTCGCAAGCCTTAGCTACCCTCTAGTTGAAGAGAGAGAAAGCATCTTTGGGAAGCTTTACCTCCATCCACAGACCAATAGTCTCCTGCACACCTTCCTAACCGGAAGTGGCCCTACCCTGCACGAAGAGTATAGACCTAGGATGACCCATGGTATTTGCCATCAAAGTATTGGGGGTGTATCCTATGTAACACTATTTATCATACAACCCTAGATACCCTCTAGCTAAGTATGATCATCCCAAAAGGTTACGTCATCCCGGATGTGGTGAACTATGTTTATATCTATAGTTTTATCAATTCCAATTCAATCTTTCCATCTTCATCAAGTTTTCAAATATTGTCAAGATTCTATAATCCTTATAGATTAACTTTCCATAGAAGGATTCTCATTGCAACTTTGCATTACTCGAGATCTGAGACTTATTGACACTTAAGGGATTTAAGTTGATTCATTACAACTAAAATGGTTACCTTACCTAGGTTAAGCATCTTAGTCAGGGAAATTATCTCTTTTTACAAGATTAAATAAACATAGCTAGGGTCCTTACCCCTTCATCTAGTAACTCTAGACACAAAATTGTCTATACGGTAAATCCATTCCAGTCCATCTGACTTAGAACAATCCTTAATCTAGGATATAATTGCAATATTAAGATTCAAGCATGTCTAACCTTTTAAAGAGTCCCTTATTGCATTCTTGCAATTTCTAGGGTTTTGGACTTTCTTTCATTCTACTCTCTGATTCAAACATCTTGATACATTAAAATGAGTTTCGGCATTATCATAGAATCACTTAATTTTGATAAGGTATTTATAAAGACTCTTCATGTCTTTCTCTTTGGTTTTCTCGACCTTACACTGTCGACCAAGAAATATAAACTAAGTCATATCTGACATAAGAGTTATAGGTTTCCAAAATCTCCTTGTTTTAATACTAGGTTTTAGCTTCTCTAACCTAATACATGGAAATATCAACATCCTTGTTTTCCAAAGGTAAAAGCATAAGTATAACAAAACATTAGAACACATACCTCTAGTCTTTCCTAGACCACTTGACATTACTTGAATTCACATTTCAAGTAACATGAATAAGCATAGTATTCGGGGTATATTCTCACCCATAAAATATCTAAAAGAATACTATCGTCTCACATCTATTCTTTGATCTAAGTCAATCTTTCAACCCTAATAGGTTTGAATCATAAAAGATGATAATCTTCTTTCGACCCCTTGGTCTGCTTGAGTCTATTGACTTTCAACATAAATCAAGTTATAAACTTATATATAACATCCATGTAAGTATATGTCACAAAAACATTTTTCAATCATATAAGTTTACCAAAATCACATGGGATTGAGTTACGAATCTCTCAACATGCCCATCCTTAGAATAATTCACTCCAGTGATGCCCAACCTAGAGTTAACATTGTCTTTTGTGCACTTAGCTCTAAAATAAGTTTTGTTAAACATATGTATATAAGGACTATAATTTCCCCAAATCCTAGTATACATATACCCC
Organism: Cunninghamia lanceolata; assembly: GCA_027924645.1. Classification (NCBI taxonomy): domain Eukaryota; kingdom Viridiplantae; phylum Streptophyta; class Pinopsida; order Cupressales; family Cupressaceae; genus Cunninghamia; species Cunninghamia lanceolata. The sequence goes on along the minus strand of BSBN01000809.1, from coordinate 27,310,887 downwards.
TAAGCTATTTTACTAGTTTCAATCTTGAAACGTAGAAGAAGTTAAATTATGTCTTCTAACAAATTCTTTCTCGAGATGCTTCGCCATAAGCAATAGTTTGTATAACCAAAGGCTATTTAGTTTTTCATATTCTTGGTGACAATAGTAACTCTATCTCACACAAATAAATCTACAATCATGATGTATCCTTGTTACTTCAATATCATAATGATATCCACTTAAGACTTATAATGTCACCATTTAGGGAGATTTGAGGAAGGCTATCGTATGTCAATTTATTTCTTGTAAATGAAGCATTTTAAACATTCTTAAAGAATAGGTCTTGAGAAATTTATCAGTAAACATTTCCTATTGCTCATCCTATCTTAGATTCAAGTATATCATCCTATCACTACAATACAAACACATGACTTGTTCAGTGCAATGTGGCAGAGTGTTGCAGATGAAAATGGATCATTGCCACTACATTCTGAGAGTAGACTGTTAACATGGTTATCACTGCCGCTTGCCCACTAAATCTAAGAAATGACCTTGAGACAGGCATTCGACAATTATAATACTTTGCAGGTTTCAATCATAAATAGCAAAATTCATGTTTCTACTCATATTTTACTAGAACCATGAGACAATCCAATGCAGTTCCACACTATTCAGCCTAGAGATTATGTAAGTTCTCTTGCTAGATCTGCACAGGTAATATTTTGGGGCTTTCACTGCATGTAGTGCTGGGATGATTCCTCTAGCAGTAAGGTGTGAGCATAGGGTCACCAAGGCACCTACTCTCTATAACACGTATCCATAATTGATTTGCATGTGAGATTTGAATTTGATCATGGATTATCATTTCTACCCTGCGCCTTGCCAGCTCAAAATCAAATATTAAAAGAAATTCATAATATAATTAGATGCATTGAGAGAACAAAGACATCACTCTATTTACAGAAAATAAAATTCATACAAATAGGTTTTCTTCTATGGGTATTTTGATGGCCCAGTAGAACCTGTCAATCCAATTGTGCATATACCAAATCTCAAGTATTAAAGTGCATCAAATTTTATTAACAACATATCAATGCTATGCAATATCCAAATTATTTCCCCCTTCCCTAGTCTTCACCATTTCAATTCATCCAATTGATTTTAACCCAACCAGAAGTCAGAACGCAAATAATAACTATGTGTTTAATTAAGGGTTTAATCTTTAATTTAGGACAAGCTCTATAGATTCTGTCTAGGCAAGATAACAATGTTGCAGAGAAAAACAATCTAGTTTCATCAACAAATGGAAAAAAGTTCATAATTCTTTAAAAAAAACACAAATCAGCACCAACCTTTCTTTGAAGTGCAATTTAAGCAGATAAATATTTTTCCGCATTAAACCAATACCATTGAGAAATGCCCGGAGGTCATCCACTGGATGTTTGAAAAACATCTAACATTAGAAGAAATGTAGAGAGATGAAGAATGTTACCTCCGTGGTTGTGATTCAAGGGTAGTTTTCTTCAACATTTTTACCGCAACCTTCCCGACACATTCTTTTCCCCAAGATAGCCCGAACTCTCTCCTCTCATTTCTTTTTATTATCTAAGGAGTAATTGAATCTTGATTTTAAGTAACCGGTTTTTGTTCTTATCCACTTACCTCTTTACTCGATGATAAGGAACCTCTACCTATTGTTGCCAACGCATTTCGACATCCTAAGGTGACGTAGCAAGAAGCCTGACAGACAATGATTATGTCATCATGATAAAGTGTTAATAAGTTAAACTAATTCATTGATTCCTTAATGATAACGTTGTCTAACATGGTTATTAATTGATTTCTAAACCTCTAATTCGCAAGGAATAAAACTTTTATCATTTAACTCAAAAGTGCATATAATACGAGAGACATCCTTTCATGATTTGAATAGGTTTAGAGTTTGAATGCTCTAAAAATAATGTTCACATAATGATCTTTATGTTCTACTTTCGATCTTAACAACCTAATCTGAAGCTTGCAAGTCATTACAATGATATGGGATTAAGGTGGCATTATGAAATGTTAACTTATAACAAAGCCTTTTCGACCTAAACCCCGCTTACTTAATAATCTTTATTTTTCTCTCGATGATTTATGTTTGAATATATTTTATTTATACATTACCACTTCGATTATAATCGATGGTATATCACTTTGACATTCACATAGGCTTCAGACATCATCTAAACCTATCAAGCAATGATAACTTAATAAGAATAACTCTATGTTCAACATTATCCCAGAATACATGTATTTACATCATATGTACGTAAAGCGTTACGACGATGATAATTTGGAGCAAATACGCAACTGCAACAACAAAGTTTATGGTTGACATTTTGGGATTGAATTTTATCTCCCCCTCTACGAAATATTGTTGACGTATTATGTCAAGTAACCTTAACAAGACATACCATACGACACATACCCAAAATATATCTATCATCCACATTTGATGACATGAACTTAGAGGATTACGACGTAGATGTCGATTGACAATATACGTCACGACATTGGCATTTAGAAGGACAATGTTGTAGTTTCATAATGACAAGATGAAGAAGTGACTTAGTTCTATAGTCATTGATGACCTCGTTCATAACTTGACTTAACCAAAATCAAAGCTTACCTCAAGATGCTAGGTTTCAGTGTCCAATATCCATTCTTAGTGGTAAATGCCCTTTGGTGATCCAGAGTCTATACTCCCATTCCCCGAAGATACTTTCTCTCCCCTTTGCTTCATAGAGATTCTGATCCACCTGTTCCTGTCAAAACATTCTCACATACAAATTGTGGTCAACGTACCGGTATCCCGGTCAAAGCATAATACAATCATAACATTTCTCTTTTCCACATTGTAAAAGACATTTTAATTCGTTTCATTGAATTAATCATATTTAAGAGATATATAAGATCATGATTCCATAAAATTATTTCTAATCATAACATTGTTTCCCATGAACTTAAAACATATTCACATGTCTATTCTATCGATGAAACAAGTAAAAGTAAATAGTAAAAATTTGTCCAAAAAGAGGGATGTAATAGCAAGAAACTCAAAACAACCCAAAATGACCAAAACCAACACTTTGAATCATAGCCATTTGGGGTTGTTTTAAACATCAATGAGCCCATAAAATTTGGAAAAGCAATAAATGGAAAGATAAGGACAATAAAGACATCAAAACTCTACTAAATAAAAAATATAAGTTTTTACCATTCACTGATTCAAATTTTCTACTTCCTATCATTAAATGATTCATGTATGTTAAAAGTATGTATGTGAACTTGTGAATCATAATACTAGATACTAACATCTATGATGCAATCACAAACAAATACAAGAAATGTAGAAAAAATCTCCAACACTGTTTCCAGGAATAAATTAAATTTTATTTTTCTTGACTCTTGAAACCAACTAATAGCTATATAAGTCATGATCTATCCATAGGAAAATCAGAACATCATACAAATTCAAAGCACTACAATACAAAACCACACCGCTCCTATATCTAAGACTGTAGTGGCAAAACACCATGTCTGTATGGGATCAAGTTAGATGGAAGCTGTCATCAATACTAAAATCAAAATCTGGGAACTTGCTCTCAAGGTGGTGAAATTCTTCTAAGATATCAGCCCACAAATTGACTTCTATATTAATAGAAACAATTTGCATCAATAAATTTCATATATGTTTTGTAAAAGTTATTTTGTGCAATTATTGGCCCATAGGACTATTTAACAATATGGCTATAAATATAATAACTTTGACAAAAAATAAAAATACACTATTTAATAATATGGCTATAAATGTGTCTATCAAGAGGGAAATTAGTTACATGGATTTTCTATTATCCTACATTATTTTCTTAGAATTTATTTAGTGGATAATTTTGGGGCACTAGTAAATATGCCACTTCTTCTTCCTTGAATGGGAGGTCATAGGTCTTTGATGATTTTTTTATGATTTAGTTCTCTAATGGACCGTTCATGATATTATCCTAGATTATTTTTATTTGTAAAAAAAACAATTGAATTTTTAATAGTTTTATAGCCTTGTCCACCAACTACTACATGCAATGACTTTTCAGTAATAAATATATACTATTTAGAGATAGGCCTATAAATATTTGTGCATATCGGCCATTTGATAGCACCTTTGGTGCTTTTACTAGTAAAATATTTGAGATTATTTTTATTTTAGTGGACTTATGGATATTTGCTTTTGCTTTTGTAGGGCATTCGTGGTTATATATTCAACATCTCAAGGGTTTTTGTGAATATAATGGCAGTCAAATTAGGGTTGGACTTATCACACAATCTGAGATATTATAAATTAGCTTGTGGAACTAAAAGAGACGGTCATGAGTATGATGGCATCGTGTATATTACCAATTGAGAACAAGTTTTACCTACATGATACAATGGCTCTTAATATCGTGATTCGTTTTAGCTTGCTCACCCAGAGTTCCATTCGATTTATTATCGCCATCAATAGCTAGCCAAGAGACTTTTTCCATGCTCTACAAATACTTTGGCATTTCTATTCAATGAAACCTATGCAAAAATGGGAGCTTTGGAACATCTACATATAGAATAGGCCCAACACCCAATTCTATACATCTACATATTTCATTTGAGCATTGCATGTTGCTTGTTGTGGGGTTAGAAGGAATGGAAGGAAAGCATGTCATCATGAGGAAAGCCAAAAACATAAAAAAGTCACCTAAAATGGGGTTTCAGTTTTTCTTTGCTTAATGAAATTGTTGTTGGAATATGAAGTCTAATTAGTATAACTGTTGCTTCTTGTTTTGTCCTCTTTTACTTGTCTTCTCATATTCTTTCAAAGGTTGATTCAAGAGTTGCCTTGAACTATGTAAAATATATAACTGTAGTTGTAGAAAGTTGATGTTGAAAGTGTATTATATGATAATAGAATTTAATACAAAGATCCCCTGCTTCATGTGGATGTAGCCATTTGGTGAACCACATTAAAATCATGTTATTGTTTTGTTCTTATGTATTACATTCATTTAGTTTTTTTTCTTTGCATTCTTGTTTCATTTGTCTACTGCAAATTTATCTAACAATTGGTATCAGAGCTTGGAAAAGGAGTGGATTAGGAAATTGTGATAATTTTTGGCAAAAATGGAGGAAGCGGATAAATAGATTATTGAGAAGTTTTTTCGGCATAATTTTGGATTGTGGAAGGTGCAAGTGGAGTCACTTTTGATTAAAGGAGATCTCTCACTCACGTTGGAAGGAAAAGCCAAGAAGCCAACCAAGATGGATGATGAAGAGTGGGAGAGATTAGACAAGAAAGTAAGAGCAACGATTATCCTGTCACTATCCAGCAACGTCCTCTTCAATGTCACAACGGAAAAGACTTCAAAGGCATTATGGCACAAACTCACTGATATGTACGAGATGGATTCAGCTTCGAATAAAGTTTACCTGATGAAGAAGTTGTATAATCTAAAAATGAAGGAAGGAGGTACTGTGTGCAATCACTTGAACAAGTTCAATACTCTTATCAGCCAATTGATTTTGGTAAGCATTAATTTGGATGATGAAATCAAAGATATTTTATTATTATGTTCTCTTCCAAATAGCTGGGAAGGTGTACTGATGGTGATCAGCACCTCGGTATCCAGAAAAACCAAACTTAAATTTGATGATATTGCTGGAACTCTTTTAAGCAAAGATATGCAAAGGAAAAATTAAGGAACCGCATCTAGTGATGCCTTGAATTTTGGCAATAGAGGTAGACAGCAAGATAGAGGTAGAAATAACAATCAGAGGAGGTCAAAATCTAGAAAAAAAATGAATGTCTAGGGGCAGAATTGGAGGTTGTTGGTTTTGTGGCAAAGAAGGTCATACTAAGAAGAATTGTTGGTCATATAAGAAGGCAAAAAAATCAGCTAAAAAACAATGAGGTTAACACTACATATTTAGAGGATGGAGGGGATTTAGTCTTGGTAACAAGTGAAATTATAGCTGATTCATGGGTATTGGATTCCAGTGCTTCTTTCCATGCAATCTCATGTTAGGAAGTTTTTCAAAACTATCAAGAAGGTAAAATTGGGAGAGTCTACCTTGGTGACAATGAGCCATGTGATATCATTGGCAAAGGTGATGTAATGTTGAAATTAAAGCATGGAAACACATGGTTGTTGCAAAATGTGAGACATGTTCCTAAGCTCAAGAGGAATCTAATTTTAGCGGGACAGCTTGTTCAAACACTTAGAAGGTGACCAAAGGAGCTCTAGTCATGCCAAGAGGTAGAAAATCAAGTACTTTATAAATGTTAGAGTGCCACACTAAAGTGGGAGCTAAGATGGTGGTTGTGGACAGCGAGGTGGAGCTTTGGTACAAGAGGCTAGGGCATATGAGCAAGAAAGGACTTGAAGTTTTGCTCAAAAGGGATCAACTTCCAGGTTTGCAATCTACTGATTTAGAGTTGTGTGAGCATTGTATCTATGGAAAACAAAGGTGGATCAACTTTTCTAAATCTGGACATGACAAGAAGACAAGGCCCTTGGGCTTGTGCACTCGGACATGTTTGGTCCTACGGAGGTAACCTCCATTGGAGGGGCAAATTATTTTCTTACTTTTCTTGATGATTACACTCGCAAAGTTTAGGTTTATATGCTAAATAGGAAATCAAAAGTATTTAGCAAATTTAAAGTTTTCAAAGCCATTATTGAGAATCAAATCAGGAATAAAATAAAGTGTTTGAAAATAGATAATGGAGGAGAGTTTTGCTCTTTAGAGTTTGACAATTTTTGTGTAGGTAATGGCATCCATTATATTAAGATTGTTCCATTCACCCCTCAAGAAAATGGTTCTACTAAGAGGCTGAATCGAATAATCTTGTAGAGAGCTAGTGATGCAGAGCGGGTGCATAGCAGAAACAGTCACAAAATAATCCCTTCTATCAATATCGGCAAGAGTCTGTCAACGTCTTACTGAACTATGCTTCTTTATCCTTGTCAGCCTGACTTACCTTGTCGGCCTTCCCCAGTTCTTTCTTCCTGACGGTCTCCCTCTTGCCGAAACCATTATGTCCATCAGCCAAACACTTGTCATTAGCCTAGCTTTCTCCTTGCTCGCCAAAACCAAAACTCACACCGATATGTTAACACTATCGCTTAGACTCCCTACTTCTTACACCGATGGGCATCTCATACCGATATACCTAACACCAACTTCTCCTTCGGCAAGACTACCTCTATCGGTGAAACCTTCTACTCACTCTCCAATGGTTCATCTCTTCCTGACCAGTCAATCCTCAGACTCCCTCTATTGGTGAGACATTCACAATTGGCCACAGTGAATCTCCCTCCGCCGATGTGCCGATGAACTATCCATCGATGACACCTTCAGTTGTCACCCCGATGAGTATTTCATTTATGTGCCTATCGGCAAGATAGTGCCTATCAGGCTCTCCACACTAACTTGCTCCGATGGCTGGGGTCACACTGAAACATGCAAACCCTAACCTACTGAACAGGTTCCCGTTACCTCCACTACCGGTCACCTCTATTGACTAAGTTGCCTATCAGCAACACTTACGATATTGGTCTAGCCGTAAAAGGTCTCCCCGATGCTTCACTTCACACTGATGCCAAACTCCTTATCGCCAAGACATATAACTATCAGCGAAGACTTCATTCCCTCTGCCGATGTCACTTGTCACTTTGATGCAACTCAATTGATGAGACTGTATACTGTCGACTCAACACAATTTCATCCACTCGATGACTCTTACATACACAATTTGTCTAACGACATACACAAGGTGGTACCCAGATACAACAACGATATACATAAAAAAAATACCTTCATACAGTTGCGATATATATAGGAAATGTATATTCGTCGAAGAACACAAACTTGACTAAACAAGACTTTTCATACATACCACTTTCCAATGTGCATACACAGAATGAGGCTTGCAGCAGGTGCAATATATTCATAGACTATCTCAGACATACAATCCGTGTATATACTTCAAATGTATATTTGAATTTTCCTGCCGATGACCTTCTCTAAGACCGATTCTGCAATTTCTACATTTCCATGTTTATCTAACAAAAGAATGAACCAAAAATGGGAAAACTATTTTACAAGTCCATTCCACTGATTTCACAGAAATCCACCAATGGAATGGATTTAACCTTGCATCATGGCAACAGAATAACTAAAATTAAAAATACAATGGTTCTATACAGATAATAAACAAAACAATTCGGTTCACCAAGGTTTCACATAGGATTCAAAATTTACAGAATATAATTTGCAATTTTTTCTATTCTTTCATTCCAGCTTCTTACATTTGAACAGTTTCAAACAGAAAAATGAAAGGGACCCTGTTCTTGACCATCTCTCCCCATTTTTTTTAACCCCTTCCTCTATTTGCAGGATTTTGATTTAACCAAGATTATTAGCAGAAACCCTAATTAATCTCATGACATCTATTTTGTATAAGACAGCAAAACTCCTAATGACAAGACACCTTGTTTAACCCTTCACAACACCCAATATGTCTGAAATGTAAATTTTGATGTTTACAAACAGGAAATGCCAACATAAAATGTCACATTTGACTTAGCAATATAAATGCTACTCTGCAACATGAAATGTCTAATCCTTATTAAAACCTTGTTTATCCTGTAAATGTCTAATGCATATTTATCTTGTTGAATTATTGTGCATATTGATCCTGTTGAAGGCTGTTGAAGGGGTGCCCCTCCACCATACTCCCTAGAGAAGAGATCTCAAGCCCCCTTTGAGATTAGAATTTGAAAATCAGCACCAGATTTTGAAATCTGATCTTCAGTCATCCAGACTGCCTCTGAAACAGGTTGTCCATGCCAAGCTACCAAGTACTCCATGTACTCTTTGTCCCTTGTCTTCTTTGTCACTCTTGATTCTAATATCTTCTTCAATTTTGGTGGATCATGCTTAGGAATATCATCATCTACTGCATCCTGCAATGGTTCCTATTCTATATCTGCATTTGGCTTGTATGGAGTCAAATCACATACATTGAAAATGGGTGACAATCCAAGATCAGGAGGAAGTTGGATCTCATAAGCATTCTGCCCACACTTCTTTAAAATCTGGCATGGTCCAATCTTCCTCTACACGAGCTTGGTATACTTACCTTTGGGGAGTCTCTCCTTCTTTAGGTTTACCCACACCAAATCTTCAACCGCAAACTGTAAATCTCTTTTCTTTTTGTTAGCATAGGTTTTGTACTGCAATGTAGTTTGTTGGAGCTGGTTCTTCACTTGATCATGTACTTCTTTGATGGCTGAAGCAAAATCTTCTGCATCTGCACTAATAGGCTCTCCTGTAGGTAGATCTCTTAGTTCTAGGATACCCCTTGGATGAATTCCATACACTATCTAAAAAGGTGACTTTCCTGTACTCCTATTGATGGTGTCATTATAGGAGAATTCTACTTGGGGTAGGATATTATCCCACTTCTCTCCATGCTACCTTGTTAAACACCTTAACAGATTTCCCAATGAACGATTAACAACTTCAGTCTACCCATCTGTTTGAGGATGGTAGGCTGATGAGAAGGACAAATTGGTTCCAAGCTTCTTCCAAAGAGTCCTCCAAAAATGGCCAATAAATTTTACATCTCTGTCTAAGACTATGCTCAATGGCAATCCATGGATCCTCACTATTTCCTTGAAAAACAGGTCTACAACTTATGAAGCATCACAAGTGGTTTTGCATGGCAAGAAATGTGCCATTTTACTAAATCTGTCTACTACCACAAAAACACTATCATATCCTTTCCTTGTCCTAGGCAAACCTAGTACAAAATACATGCTTATGCTCTCCCATGGCCTAGAAGGAATGGGTAATGGTTGATACAAACCTGCATTTGTGGATCTTCCTTTGGCTTTCTGACATATTACACATGCTTCCACAAATCTTCTCACATCTGACTGCAACTTAGGCCAATAGTAATGTCTCTTCACAAGATCAAGAGTCTTATCCAAACCAAAATGTCCTGCCATGGCCCCACAATGTTTCTCCTAAATAATATTCAATCTCATAGAACATCTTGGAATACATAGTTGTCCACCTTTGAAAAGTAATCCATCTTGGATCAGAAATTCAGAGAACTCAACATGATATTTGTCTCCAAAAGAAGTACATACCTTGTAGATCTCACCAAAGTCTTCATCATCATCATACATTGTCTTCAAAGAATCAATCCCAACACTCTCCAATTGGATCTGATTGATGGTCAGAACTCTCCTGCTCAAAGCATCTGCCACTTTGATCTTAACCCCTTTCTTGTGCTTGAGCGTGAAAGTGAAAGCTTGCAAAGTTTCCACCCACTTCATATGCCTATGGTTCAACTTCTCTTGACTGTTTATGAAACTGAGGGCCTGATTATCTGTGAACACTATGAATTCTTTTGGCATCAAGTAATGCCTCCATTTCTTAAGTGACTGGACTAGAGCATACATCTCCAAATCATATGAAGAGTATCTCTTCTTGGCATCATTTAATTTCTCACTGAAGAATGCAATAGGCCTACCTTCTTGGCTGAGTACTACTCCAATTGCAATATGACTTGCATCACATTCTACTTGAAAAATTTTGCTGAAGTCAGGAAATGCAAGAACTGGCTGCTCTGCCACCTTCTTCTTCAATATTTCAAAGGAATTATCTGCCTCCTTTGTCCATGTAAACTTGTACTTCTGTCCTCCCTTTATAGTGTCCAGCATGGGTGCACAAATATGACTAAATCCCTTTATAAACTTTCTATAAAAGGTTGCTAACCCATGGAAACTTCTAACATCATTCAAGGTTTTGGGTGTTGGCCAAGACAATATGGCACTTACCTTCTCTTGATCCATTTTTAGTTTGTTATGTGAGATAACAAATCCTAAGTAGATGATCTCTTCCTGCATAAACAAACACTTTGCTAAATTAATCATTAGCTGCTCTTCATATAACCTTTTGAGAACCAAGTCTATATGGATGAGGTGCTCTTCCCTCATATTACTGAAAATTAGGATGTCATCTAGATATACTATGACAAATTTTCCTATGAATTCCCTCAAGACCTCATTCATCAGCCTCATAAAGGTACTAGGGGCGTTGGACAAACCAAAAGGCATGACCTTCCATTCATATAACCCCTCATTAGTCTTAAACGTAGTTTTCCACTCATCACCAGGTCTAATCCTAATTTGATGATAGCCACTCTTTAAATCTATTTTTGAGAAATGTTTAGCATCTCCTAAACAATCAAGTAAATCTTCTATCCTAGGGATTGGAAACCTATACCTGATGGTTATCTTGTTGATCGCCCTTGAATCAGTGCAAAGTCTCCAAGTGCCTTCCTTCTTTGGTGCTAGTACAGCCAGTACTGCACATGGACTTAGACTTTTGCCAATTAGGCCTGTCTCCAACAACTCTTCAATTTGCTTTGCTACCTCTGTATTCTGATCTGGAGTGAGCTTATATGCTACTTTGTTTGGAAGTGTAGATCCTGGGATCAGATCTATACAATGGCTAATGTCCCTGATAGGTGGTAGGGAACTTGGCATTCCATCAGAGATAATGCCTTTGTACTTGTCCAATAGCTCTTGGACAGCTGGGTCTATGAATTTTTGTCTCTTCTCTCCCTTGACTTGTTACTGCTATTCTTTGTTTACCTTTAGGCAAGGGATTAGAGCATATGTAACTGCTCCTTCTTCTCCTATCCCCTTCATGAATTGTTTGCCTTCTACCATCATCACTTTGACTTCTTTTCCTTTTGACTCCACCTCCTTCTCCATTAATGGAAGCAATTCTATCACCTTACGATTCTTGGTAATTGAATAGGTGTTTCTAACTCCATCTTGGTATGCTTTCAAGTCATACTGCCATGGTCTTCCAAATAGGAGATGGCAAGCATCCATCTTGGCAATGTCAAACAATAACCTATCCTTGTATGGGCCAATCTAAAATTCTACCCAAGCCTGTTCTTCTATAATTGTTTGTTGACCTTAGTGGAGCCATGAGATCTTATATGGGCAAGGATGTGGTAGTCTTCTAAGCTTAAGCTTTTCTACCATTTCAAAAGACACAAAATTTTCAGTAGATCCAAAGTCAATCAAAACTTTACATACATTTCCTCCTGCCTTGCAAGTAGTTCTGAAGAGAGACTTCCTTTGTGGAGGTTCTTTTCCAGGCACCTTCATGGTGGTCATTGCTCTCCTAATCATCAAAGATTCTCCATTCTCAGGATACCCATAACTGTCGGGAGCATTCACACTTTGATTAGTGCTTGAGCTTGCTACACTTTGACAATCAGATTCTTGGATCAGATTGATCCTCTTTTCTCCTATTGAACTTGTTGTCTTTGCTGGACATCTGTTCGCTATATGGCCTTCTTGATTGCAATTGTAACATCTAATAGGCCCTCTTCCCTAAGATCTTCCTCTAAATGGTGGTCTTCTGCCCCTGAAGTTTCCCCTTTGATTGTAGCTTCCCCCTTGGTTTTGACTGTTGTCTCCTCTGCTGTTCTCTTGATTGGATTCACCCTGGTATCCAAATCCATTTCCTCTACCTCTGAAAGGACTTCTTCCTCTTCTTTGATGTCTTCCTCTACCTCTATTGTTCTACTCATGCCTTCTCTTTAATTTTTCTTCCACTTTGAGTGCCAATTGGTAGCATTTCTGAACTGTATCTAGATTATGCAGATTTAGGTCTTCTTGGATGTTGAACCTCAATCCATTGAGGTATCTTGCTACCTTTTCTTCCTCACCTTCCTTTACCTTTATTTTTACTCATAGTTTCATGAACTCTTCTGTGTACGAACTGACATCTAGCTCCTTCTGCTTCAAATTTTGTTTCCTCTTATGTAATTGGATATTATAATCCAATGGAACATAGGCTTCCTTCACTAAAGCCATCATTCTCTTCCATGTCGTAACTCTGTTCTTTCCCTCTTTCACCCTGTCATCTTGGATGAAATTCCACCAAGTCAGTGCAACCCCTTTCATTTTGGACTGAGCCATCTTCACTCTTTGGTGGTCTAGTATTTCCTCGGTCTCAAAGAAATTATTCAAGGAGTCTATCCACTCCATCACTGAATCAGGTTCCATTTTTTCTGCAAACACTGGCAGGTCTATTTTCATATCCATGGTCCTTTCCATGGACTTGAGGGCATTGAGTAAGGGTCTCTGGTCTGTAGGAACCTCTATCTCTTCTTGCTTTGGGGTCTCCTCTTCATCCCCATCTTCTCGTTCACCAGAGTTTTCCTCTCCCTTCTCTACTCTGTCCCTCAACTTCTCTAGTTCTTCTTTCAATGCCTGATTCTGAGCTCTATCAGCTCTGCTCTCTACCATGTGCTTTCTTACTAAGGCCGTCAACTCAACATTGGTCATCTTTGTTGGGTACGTTTCTGATCCTTCTCCTTCTAACATCTTGCTTTCTTCTTCTTCCCAAAGAACACTCCTTAGCTCTGATACCAATTTGATGCAAAGCAGGTGCACAGCAGAAACAGTCACAAAATAATCCCTTTTGTCAATATTGGCAAGAGTCTATCAACGTCTTACCGAACTATGCTTCTTTATCCTTGTCAGCCTGACTTACCTTGTCAGCCTTCCCTGGTTCTTTCTTCCCAAGGGTCTCCCTCTCGCTGAAACCATTATGTCCATTGTCCAAACACTTGTCATCAGCCTATCTTTCTCCTTGCTCACCGAAACCAAAACTCACACCGATATGATAACACTATCGCTCAGAGTCCCTACTTCTTACACCGATGGGCATCTCATACCGATATACCTAACACCAACTTCTCCTTCGGCAAGACTACCTCTATCGGTGAAACCTTCTACTCACTCTCTGATGGTTCATCTCTTCTCGACCACTCAATCCTCAGACTCCCTCTATCAGTGAGACATTCATAATCAACCACAGTGAATCTCCCTCCGCCGATGTGCCGATGAACTATCCATCGGTGACACCTTCAGTTGTCACCCTACTGAGTATTTCATTTATGTGCCTATCGGCAAGATAGTTCCTATCGAGCTCTCCACACTGACTTGCTCCGATGACTGGGGTCACACCGAAACATGCAAACCCTAACCTGTTGAACAGGTTCCCGTTACCTCCGCTACCGGTCACCTCTATCGACTAAGTTGCCTATCGGCAACACTTATGATATTGGTCTAGCCGCGAAAGGTCTCCCCGACGCTTCACTTCACGCCGACACCAAACTCTTTATCACCAAGACATATAACTATCGGTGAAGACTTCATTCCCTCAGCTGATGTCACTTGTCACTCTGATGCAACTCAATTGGTGAGACTGTATACTGTCGACTCAACACAATTTCGTCCACCCGATGACTCTTACATACACAATTTGTCTGACGACATACACAAGGAGGTACCCAAATACAACAACGATATACACCAAAAAAAAATACCTTCATACAGTTACGATATATACAGGAAATGTATATTCACCAAAGAACACAAACTTGACTAAACAAGACTTTTCATACATACCACTTTCCACTATGCATACACAGAATGAGGCTCGCAGCAGGTGCGATATATTCATAAACTATCTCAGACATACAATCCGTGTATATACTTCAAATGTATATTTGAATTTTCCTGCCGATGACCTTCTCTAAGACCAATTCTGCAATTTCTACATTTCCATGTTTATCTAACAAAAGAATGAACCAAAAATGGGAAAACTATTTTACAAGTCTATTCCATTGATTTCACAGAAATCCACCAGTGGAATGGATTTAACCTTGCATCACGGCAATAGAATAACTAAAATTAAAAATACAACGGTTCTATACAAATAATAAACAGAACAATTTGGTTCACCAAGGTTTCACATAGGATTCAAAATTTACAGAATATAATTTGCAAAATTTTCTATTCTTTTGTTCCAGCTTCTTACATTTGAATAGTTTCAGACAGAAAAATGAAAGGGACCCTTTTCTCGACCATCTCTCCCCGTTTTTGTTAACCCCTTCCTCTGTTTGCGGGATTTTGATTTAACCAAGATTATTAGCAGAAACCCTAATTAATCTCATGACATCTGTTTTGTATAAGACAGCAAAACTCCTAATGACAAGACACCTTGTTTAACCCTTCACAACACCCAATATGTCTGAAATGTAAATTTTGATGTTTACAAATAGGAAATGCCAACATAAAATGTCACATTTGACTTAGCAATATAAATGCTACTCTGCAACATGAAATGTCTAATCCTTGTTAAAACCTTGTTTATCCTATAAATGTCTAATGCATATTTATCCTGTTGAATTATTGTGCATATTGATCCTGTTGAAGGCTGTTGAAGGGGTGCCCCTGCACCAGCAAGGAGTATGCTCTCTAATGCAGGATTGGTAAGGAATTTTTGGCATGGGCAGAAGCAATGAATACAGTGGTCTACTTGATCAACCAAGGTCCTTCATCTTGATTGGATCTTGACATTATGGAGGAGAGATGGTTGGGAAGAAGGATTTCTTACAATCATTTATGGGTCTTTGGTTGCGAGGATTTTTCTCACATTCCCAAGGAAAAAAGAACTAAACTAGGTTCCAAATCAAAAAAATGTATTTTTATTGGCTATGGAGAGGAGCAATATGGCTATCGATTGTGGGATCTGAGTGCCAAATAGATAGTGTGTAGTCGTGATGTTGTCTTCAATGAAAAGGTGTTCCTAGGTCTACAAAAATAGGGGACACAAACTAAAGAGTATGTTCTAGTTGACATTGAAAGTGGTACTGATTTGTGCGCTCTACCTCAAAATTCATCTTCAATTTAGTCTAGTGGTTTAAATTTGCCACAGAGAAATTTGGATTCAGGTATGCCAACTTTTGTTTCACCTGGTAATAGATGTCTGGATTTTTCACTAGATTTTAGAAATTAGTAGATGTTGTAGGCTCCTCTTAATACTAATTTGCCCCTTCATACATGTTTGGGTGTGAATAATTCTTTGGTGTCCTCCTCAACACCTATGTCATATCTGCCACAGCATAATACACAGGGTGATGATCTAAGTCTACCTCCATACATTAATATGCAACTTATTTTATCTTCATCACAACCTATTACAAGTCACACGTAGCATTTGAAACTCTCAAAGAAGCCTTTTCTAGACCATACGTTGCCTTCACTACCTTCTACACTGCCCTTGGAAATCATAAATCCTATGTAACAATCTTTGACTTCCACAAATCCTTTAAGAAACTCTACTCACACTTTGAATGCTATGTAGCCTTTGAAGGCATCACAGTCCTTTTAAATTGCAATGCAGCCATCAAACAATAATATGCAGGAATTGTATGGACAGTCTCATACATCATCTTTGGCATAGCAATCCATTTCTAACATGCCCACAGTGCAAAGACAAGGCACTTCAAATGTGACTATGCCAAGTTTGACACCAGGAAATTTAACAAATTTTGAACAGGGAAATGTGCAAGAATAGGGTATTTTGAGGGAACAAGCCTCTCAATTGTAAAGGTCTACCCGAGAGCACCAACCTCCGGAAAAATTCACAAATTATGAGTTATTGATTTCTAATTTAGCAGTGAAAGGAATCTAGGTGTGCGGAAATCACTTCCTACATTAATCTAATGAGGAGAGAGCTATCCAAATTCAATTTAATCCTTGCAACTACAGCAACATGAAACATATAAATGAGATATTGCAGCAATACACATGAACCAGAAAGAAGATAGAAGAAGAGAGACAAGATATATCATGGGGAAAACCCTTATCAGGTGAAAAACCCCACACTCAGAAACCAACATAATGTATTAACAAAACTAAATATTGTTTACAATACACTTGCAATGCAAGCTTCAATGGTCTTCGACACTCATATCTGGAGTCAATTCGGCAGCATAACAGTACCTGTCAATCCTATAATACATCTCCTCCTCCAAGCACCTGTTTATATAGAATATACAAGACAAAATTGGTCCTATCTTGGAATGGGCATCCAACCTGGCCTCATGGCCCAAAACTCATGCCTAAGGACACTTGGTCAACATTGTAGAATGTGCCTGACACTTTTCCACAGCTTCCATCCCAAAGAGGTCACCTATTTCCAAAATGGGCTATGACAGATCCTCTTACGACCGTCATAGAATCTGTCATAGCATTTACAACTTACAGCTTTAAGAGAATCTATCATACACAGGCTATAAATAGCATATTCTCTTACAACATGTCATAGTCCACCTTGGGGTGCCCAAATATGCATTTTTCAAAGATGCTTCATGACACATGTCTTTACCTGTCTTACAAACTTCTATTTCTGACTCTTACATGTCATAACTTTGTCATAGGAATCCATCATAACTGTTTCAGTCAACATTCCCTTACACAACATCCAAGATGCCAACACATGGCAAAATATTTCTACCACAAAGTGGGACACCTATCTCCTCATGTGAGGACAAAATTACAAGTTGTCATCTTCCATGTAGGATGGCACATCACCGTGCCACATCCCACAAAATGACAATATGGAATTTACAACATAGGCAATGAATTAATAAATACAATCATAACTAATGCAAGGAATTACAGAGGTTGAGACACATTAATTCCCAACATTCTCCCACTTGTCAAACACCTTGTAAGAGCCAATAGAATAACAGGATTTAACTGCTATAGGTCAAGAGGTCCATAGACTCTGAACACCATCTGAACTTCTCTATGCTCACTGGCTTCGTCAATGCATCTACAAAATTCTTCAAAGTATCTACCTTCTCCAAATTTACCTTCCCATCCTCTACCATGTCTCGCAAGAAGTAAAACTGAACATCAATATGCTTTGTTCTGGCATGGAAAGTTAGATTCTTCACAAGGCAAATCGCACTCTGACTGTCAACTTATCGTAATCTGACCTACATCAACACCAATATCTAAACACAATCTCTTAAGCCAAATGGCTTCCTTACAAGCATGAGTTGCTACCATATACTTAGCTTCTGTCATGGACAAAGCAACCACAGGTTGTCGCTTACTGATCCAACTAATAGCACCACCAAACAGTGTAAACACATAAGCACTAGTGGATCTCTTGCTATCAATGTCACCTGTCCAATCTGAATCCACAAATCCATGAATATCAACAGAATGCAGAGGTCTTGTAACATTACCATGATAGCATATGGAATTCAAATATTTGAACACTCGCTTAACTGCATCCCAATGAACCCGTCCAGGATTAGCCATAATTCGACTAAGGACTCCCACTGCTTAGGCAATGTCTGGTCTTGTGTAGACCATAGCATACATCAAACTGCCAACAGCACTAGCATAAGGTACTCTTCTCATGTCCTCCACCTCACTAGGAGATTTTGGACAATCATTAATAGACAACTTTGTCCTCAAAGATATAGGAACACACAATGGTCTACAATATGCCATGTTGAACCTATCCAACACGGTCTTCACATACTTACTTTGGCTTAACCAAAGTTTTCTGTTAGTTCTGTCTCTTCTGATTTCCATTCCAAGAATGTACCTAGCTGCCCCTAAATCTTTCATTTCAAATTGTGCTGACAACTAAGACTTAAAATCAGAAATCATATTCTTACCCTTCCCAATGAGCAACATATCATCAACATACAGTGCAACAATGAGAATACGATCACTATCAAACTTATAATACATATAGTGATCCAATTTCGATCTCATAAATCTAATTGACAACACAAAGGCATCAAACTTCAAGTACCACATCCTAGGAGACTACTTCAAACCATACAAAGACTTCTTTAACTTGCAAACCAAATTTTCTTTACCTTTCACCATGTAATTTTTTGGCTGTGACATGTAGATTTCTTCCTCCAAATCACCATGAAGGAAAGTTGTCTTCACATCCATCTGCTCCACCTCTAATTCATAAGCTACTACAAGAGATAATGGGAATCGAATGGATGTCAGCTTTGCAATGGGAGAGAAGATCTCACCATAATCTATACCCTCCACTTGTGAATACCCCTTCGCAACCAATCTAGCCTTATACTTCTCAACACTGCCATCTGCACCAAATTTCTTCTTGAACACCCATTTGTATCCAACGGGTTTCCATCCAGGAGGCAAAGGCACCAAGTCCCAAGTTTGATTCTTTTCCAAAGAAGCCATTTCATCCTCCATTGCCTCCTTCTAGGAACCTGCATCTTTCATTTCCATATCCTCTGATACAGTTCTAGGTTCATCACTATTAGTAATCAAAGCATAAGCACAACTAGAATCAAGCAATGTAAAACCAAACCTTTCAAGTTGCTTTCTTATCCGTGTAGACCTCCTCAGGGGCTAAGGTTGAGGTTTAGCTTCTTCTTCTAAGCTTTCGGAGCTGCTAGAGCTCTCCTCATCATCAGGTCCAACATTGTCTTTCTATTCAGTCTTCTCAAGGGTAGCAGGAAACTAAACAACATCCTCTTTCTTTTCTTTTTCTTCTGGCTGTAAAATAGTGGAAGAAGGTGTTGGCTCTCTAAAGATGACACTTCTACTATACAACACTTTTTCAGCCATAGGGTCCCAAAGCTTGTAACCTTTCACACCGACACCATAGCCAATGAAGATACACTTAACAGCCTTGTTCTCTAATTTTGACCGCTTCTCCCTAGGCACGTGCATATGCTTCACAACCAAAAACACAAAAATGCCTTATTAAAGGATTTCTACTAGACCACACCTCCATGGGTGTCTTACCAACAAGAACTGATGTAGGAGATCTGTTTACCAAATAGCAGGCAGTGGCAACAGCTTCAGCGCAAAACTTTTGTTCTAGGCCAGCTCCACTAAGCATACTCCTAGCCTTCTCCATCAGTGTCCTATTCATCCTCTCTGCAACTCCATTTTGTTGTGGGGTGTATGGAGTTATCTTATGTCTTTCAATCCCAAGTTCCTTGCAATATTTATCGAATTCTATAGAACAAAACTCACCACCATTGTCAGTTCTCAAACATTTAATCCCTTTACCAGTCTGATTTTTAGCAATGGCCCTAAACTCCTTAAACTTACTGTAGACTTCAGATTTGCTTCTGAGAAAATAAATCCATGTCCTTCTACTGTAGTCATCTATAAAAGATATAAAATATATAGATTTTGATAACGAAGGAACATTAACAGGACCAAATACATCAGAATGAACAAGGTCCAACACACCAGAAGACTTATGAGAACTCGAGTAAAATTGAACATGGTTTTGTTTTGCATATATGCAATGTTCGTAAAAGTCAAACTCAAGATTACAATCATCTAACCCCTCGACAAGGTTTTTATTTTTCAGGGTACGCAAACCCTTCTCACCAATGTGGCCAAATCTCTTATGCCATAACATTATCTTTTCAGCAAGAAGCTTAACTTCCAAGGCGTGAATACAACCATCAGGACTAGATACAATAGATTTCTTCACTGCTCATTTAGATGGTGGGGATGAAGTGACTGATGCCCTCTTTCTTGATTCAGAAGAACTATTGCATTGTGAAATGCATGCCTCCAGCTAAAACAGAGTACCTGTCCTAGTACCCTTAGCAAGCACCATAGCTCCTCTAGTCATCTTGCATCCTTCTTTTGAAAAGACAGCCTGCACACCTGCATCATTCAACATACTTACAGAAAGTAGGCTCCATGCTAAACCTGGGATGTGCATAACCCTAGAGATCCCCTTCACTCATGCATCAGAGAATTGGATAGAGACTCTTCCATGACTAACAATCTTCAAATGAGAGTTGTCACCCAGGTACACCTTTCCACCATCAAACTCCTCATACTTAGTGAACCAGTCTTGATGCAAGGTCATGTGGAATGATACACCAAAATCAATCAGCCACACATCATCAGATGCATGGGTTGCCAGGGCTGCGATGAAGGCATCACCATCATCTTGTGACCTGTTAGAATCTAAATCTGGGTTCTTCTTCTTTTTCTTCTCCTATTTGCATTCCTTTCAGAAATGCCTAGATTTGCCACAATTCCAATAGAGATCCTTGGACTTTCCAGGAGATTTAGATCTCCCATGGGATTTGGATCTACCCTTCTCATATTTCTTGTCCTTCTTTTTCCCTTTCTCCTTTCCACGAACCACAAGAGCCTCTTTGGCTACCTCAGAAGACTTTCTCCACATCTCTTCAAACAACAATGAAGAAACCACTTCATCCATTTTGAATGTGGATGTGGTGCTTCCAATAGCCATGACAAGATAATCCCACAAATCTGGAAAAGAACAAAGTGAGGTCATACACTGATCATTGATCCTCCTCCTCCATCTTCACACCAAGGGATGTTAATTGTGCAACCAGCATGTTGAAAGCATTCATATGTTTGGTAATGGATCCTCCATCCTCCATTCGAAGAGAATACAACTTCTTTCTCAGAAAATGTTTATTAACCAGGGATTTGGCTTGGTACACATCTCCCAACTTCTTCTAAAGCAAGTTTGCAGTAGCCTTCTCATGGACATTTAACAGAACATAATCAGCAAGACTAAGTCTTATGAGACCCTTAGCCTTCTGATCCTTGAGATCCCAATCAGCTTGTGACATTGCAGCTAGTTTAGTGCCACTAATAGTTTCCCAGAGGTCTCGATCAACAAGCATGTCTTCCATCTTGAGCTTCCAAAGCTCGAAATTAGTGCCATTGAATTTCTCCACCTCTATCCTTTCGAATGTTCTTGCCATCTCTTTGCTGCAATAAGATTCAAAATACTCTATATAGACTCCCACTCAACTTAAGATCAGCTCAAAAAACCCCTACCCAACAACTAGGACCAAAGGTGATCAAGCTCTGATACCAACTGAAAGGAATCTAGGTGTGCGGAAATCATTTCCTACACTAATCTAATGAGGAGAGATCTATGAAAATTCAATTTAATCCTTGCAACTACAACAAAATGAAACATATAAATGATATATTATAGCAATACACATGAACCAGAAAGAAGACAGAAGAAGAGAGACAAGATATATCATGGGGAAAACCCTTATCGAGTGAAAAACCTCACACTCAAAAACTTGCACAATGTATTAACAAGACCAAATATTGTTTACAATACACTTGGAATGCAAGCTTCAATGGTGTTTGACACTCGTGTATGGAGTCAATCTGGTAGCATAACAGTACCTATCAATCCTATAATACATCTCCTCCTCCAAGCACCTATTTATATAGAATATACAAGGCAAAATTGGTCCTATCTTGGAATGGACGTCCAACTTGGCCTCATGGCCCAAAACCCACGCCTAAGGACACTTGGTCAACATTGTAGAATCTGCTTGACACTTTTCCACAGCTCCCATCCCAAAGAGGTCACTTATTTCCAAAATGGGCTATGACAGATGCTCTTACGACTCTTACGACCGTCATAGAATCTGTCATAGCAGTTACAACTTACAGTTGTAAAAGAATCTATCATACACAGGCTATAAATAGCATATTCTCTTACAACATGTCATAGTCCACCTTGGGGCACCCAAATATGCCTTTTTCAAAGATGCTTCATGACACATGTCTTTACCTGTCTTACAAGCTTCTATTTTTGACTCTTACATGTCATAACTTCATCATAGGAATCCATCATAACCATTTCGGTCAACATTCCCTTACACAACATCCAAGATACTGACACATGGCAAAATATTCCTACCACAAAGTGGGATGCCTATCTCCTCATGTGAGGACAAAATTACAAGTTGTCATCTTCCATGTAGTATGACACATCATCGTGCCACATCCCACAAAATGACAATATGGAATTTACAATTAATTTACAACATAGGTAATGAATTAATAAATACAATCATAAATAATGTAAGGAATTACCAAGGTTGAGACACCTTAATTCCCAACAAGCAGAGCTAGCTACTTTCAAAGAAGCCTACAATGATGTGAATCATGAGCAATGGTTCAAGGAAATGCAAGATGAAATGCATTCACTCATGGCCAATCATACATGGGATTTGGTCAAGATTCTACCCAATTGAAGAGCATTGAAGAATTGATGGGTGTATAGGATGAAAGAGGAAGAAGGAGGTAGAAAACATTATCAATCTAGATTGGTGGTGAAAGGATATGATCAGTTTTCAATCAAATCTTCTCACCGGTTGTGAAGATGACCACTATTAGAGTAGTTTTGGGATTGGCTATGATATATGATCTTGAGTTGGAACAACCAGATGTGAAGACTACATTTCTTCATGGCAACATTGATGAGTTGTATATGCATCAGCCGGAAGGTTTTTAGCAACAAGGTCAAGAAGATTTGTATTTCCAGTTGAGGAGAAGTTTGTATGGGCTCAAATAAGCCCCACAGCAGTGGTATCTCAAGTTTAACTCATTCATGGCTGAGCAACATTTCACACGCTGTGAATCTACTCCCTGTGACTACTACAAGGTATTGGATAATGGTGAGTTTATTTTATTGTTGCTTTATGTTGATGATATGCTAGTTACCAGCACTAGCATGAGAGTTGTTCATGATTTTAAACAATAGCTAGCTCAAAAGTTTGCAATGAAGGATTTAGGGGCAGCAAAAAGGATACTTGGTATGATGATAATCCAGGATAGATGTAAGAGAGAAATTAGATTGTCACAAGAAAAGTATGTTGACAAAGTCTTGGACAGATTCCATATGACGGATGTTAAGCCAGTGAGTACTCCTCTTGCTAATCATTTTCATTTGTCATCTGAAATGTGTCCTAAAACACCTCAAGATCAAGAAAATATGAAGGGTATTCCTTATTCATCAGTTGTTGGCAGTCTCATGTATGCCATGGGTTTGTACACGATAGGATATTTCCCATGCAATGGGAGTAGTAAGAAGATTTATGAGTAATCTAGGTAAACCTCATTGGGAAGAAATGAAGTGGATATTAAGGTATTTAAAAGGCACTTCATATTACGTTTTGTGTTTTGGAGGGAGAGATGCACAGCTGCGAGGTTATGTTGATTCTGATATGACTAGAGATTTGGACAAATGAAGGTCCACAATAGGTTATGTTTTCACATTTGTCAGGGCAGTGATCAGTTAGGTTTCAAGGTTGCAATAAGTGGTTGCACTCTCCACTACCGAGGCTAAATATATTGCTCTCACTAAAAGTGTGAAAGAGATGATTTGGTTGCAGTGACTGTTGGGTGAGTTGGGATTCAATCAACATGTTTTCACTCTTTTTTGTGATAGCAACAATGCTATTCATTTGGAAGAACTCTTCCTTTCATAATTGAACCAAGCATATTGAGTTGCGATACCACTTCATCTAAAATGTACTTGAAGAGGGAAAATTGAAAGTGGAGAAAATTGATACAAAGGTGAATCCAAAGGATGCTTTGACGAAGATAGTACCAAGGGAGAAGTTTGGGTTCTGTAGGACTTCTCTTGGCATTGTCAAGATGTGACAATAAGCCTGAAGTGGGGGATATCTCTGAGCAACCTTTCTTGCAACAGTGATTGGACTTCAAGTGGGAGATTGTTAGAATATAAAGTCCAATTAGTATAATCGTCACTTCTTATTTTGTCCTCTTTTATTTGTCTTTTCATATTCTTTCGAAGGTTGATTCAAGAGTTGCCTTGAACTATGTAATATATAACTTTAGCTATAGAAAGTTGTTGTTGAAAGTGTACTATATGATAATAGAGTTTAATACAGAGATCCCTGCTTCATGTGGATGTAGCCATTTGGTGAACCATGTTAAAATCATTTTATTGTTTTTTTCTTCTGTATTGTATTGGTGTAGTTGTTTTTCTTTGCATTCTTGTTTCATTTATCTACTGCAAATTTATCTAACAATTGCAGCAAACATATTTTAGTTTTTATGCTAGAAAAACAAAGAACTGATGCAAATACCTTTTTTTTAAATGGTAGTTTCGGTCTGCATTGGAAACCTTCACCAGAGAATAATATTTCATCATAGATAAAAAAAAAATGGTGATGGGAATGGTGCACTTTTGACTCTTGGATTGCCTCCTTTCACCAATAAGGATAAATTAGAACATGTTGCCTCTCCTCAGGCTAGTAATCATAGCATGGTGTTTGACAATACACCCATCAATCAAGGATGGGTAATTTAGTTTTACTTTCTATATATTATCTTCATTCAGAATCTAAATATTGTGAGTGTATGTCTTATATTCAAATCAAAACAAAAAACTAAACAGATCCAAAAATATACTTGTATTTGTTATGTGTTTTATGCTATACAAACAAATAACTGATGCAAATACCTTTTAGAAAAGATTTCCTCCACAGCCTTGGATCAATTTATTGGAAGGTGATTCTTTTGTTTTCTATTCACTCTCCCTTCATCTCACCTCAAATCTTGCAATTTGAAATGTTCGCTTGAGTTATTTGGTTTCAAGATGCTTTTGATGTTTTAAGAGAAAGTGGTAGAAGTGAAACTAACGATAATTTTGAAGAAACATAGTTGTTGCCACAAATGTAACCTTATGGGTGGATAAAACCATCAAGGTATGCCAAGAAATGTCGGTTAAAATGGAAATGGTATTTCATTTGTTAAAACCAAAATCGTGTCATCCTGTGCAATTTCCTCAAATCCTTCAACTATTTTTGATTTTTTAGATTCCAAATTCCAATCTATTTTGGATATAACTTTACATGAGAATCTGGAATCTTTCATCTCTTCTCCTCCACTCTTGTTGTGACTGTAGAATGTCTCTCCACATAATTATTTATTTTAGTTAATATTTTCTTACAATAACACTTTCAATTTTTAAACCAATAAATATTGAACATAATCTGAGACACAAAATACACTTCCTACTAATCTAAGTATGCAAAAATAATTAATCTTATAGCTACAAAAGAATACACAAGAAATATTATTCCATAATACAAAAGTTTACATGGGAAAAATCCTTTTAGAAAAAACCCCACACTCTAAAGAAAACCAATTGTATATTAGCAACAAGGGTTGCAATATGAGTTCCAAGCTATGCTTTGATGGAATTATCACCAATATGTCAAATTAGAGCAATTCTAATAGCATAATAGTACCTACAAATCAACCATATGAAACTCCATCCCCAAACACCAATAAATAGGCAAATGCCAAAACCAAAAACCATCTAAGGATTCCCAAAACTATGAGCAAGTGCAAACCCCAAATGTGACACCATATTTGGTCCAAATTACAATTCCCAAGTTATTCATGGTCTTTTAGGCTATTTTTAGAATATTCTTTTACAATTGTCATAACTTCTTATAGAAATTGTTGTATACAACTTCTCAATTTAGGCATCCCATTTTGGCATATTCAAATCCATTCAAAGATGCCTTATGAGTAGTCATAATGTTGGTCAAGATTCTAATGTAACTCTCCTATAATCATACTCTTACTCATCACACAATTTTTCATAAGTAACTCTCATCTCACATGTCATAAGATGTTCTTACATAGCATAATGACATTAGATGCTCTTACAACTTCTTACACACTTCCCAAAGTATTGTCACATAGAAAATAATGCTAACACAATGTGGGATGCCCTATTTCCCATATGAGGCCAAAAATAATAAATAAATATAAATAATTAATAAATATGAACATTAGGATTCAAGGTTGAAACATCTTTCCCAACATTCTCTCAGTTGTCAAATACCTTACAAAACAACAAAGGAGAACTCTAACACTAAAATCTAACTACTAAGGGCCATGAGGCCTTATACTCATTGTACCACCTAAACTTTGCTATGATCACTAGCTTCATCAACACATCTATAAAATTGTACAAAGTGTCAAGCTTCTCTAGCATCATCCTCACATCTTCTACTATGTCTCTAATAAAATGGAACTAAACATATAGGTGCTTCTTCCTCACATCAAAGGTCATGTTCTTTTCTAGACATATAGCACTTTGACTATCACAAAGAACTCTGATAGTTCCCTGACTTAGCCCCATATTTGAACACAATATTTTAAGTGAGATGGCTTCCTTACAATCATGAGTAGCTGCCATGTACTCAACCTCTATAATAGACAAAACAACCATGGTTTGGCACTTACTCATCCAACTAATAGCACCATCAAACACACTAAAAACATATCCACTAGTGGATCTTGTGTTGTCAACATCACCTACTCAATCTAAATCCATGTATCCATGAATACCAACTAAGTGTTGTTCCCCTATAGAATCACCATGATAATAAGTAAAGTACTCAAAGGTATCTTAAAAATATCTAAAAACCCTCTTAACTAAATCCCAATGATCTAATCTAGGATTAGCTATGAAATAGCTAAAGACTCCCACTACTTGGGCAATGTTTAGTCTTGTACAAACCATATCATAAATCAAACTCCCAACAACACTAGCATAAGACACTCAATTCATGTCCTCCATCTCACTAGATGTAGATGGACACTACCTTAGTCCCCTATAACACAAGAACACTCAATGGTCTCTAAACTGGCATGATGAATCTATCCAACATAAATTCCATATACTTACTCTAGCCCAACCAAGGATTTTTGTTTACTATATTTCTTTTGATCTCCATACCCAAGATATGTACTTGGCAGCCCCCAAGCCCTATATATCAAACTATGCTAGAATCTAATATTTTAAATCACAAATCACATCCTTTCTATTCCAAAAAAAATAATATATCATCTAAATATTGTTGTTGATTAGGATTGCACCTGTGATGCAAAGTTGTGATACTTAGCAATCCTTTGAAACATGGGATCAAACTCAGGTTGTGGGTGACCTATGTCAAGTTTGAACCTCTAGATTATGGGCTGGTTTCCTTAAAATATTCAATTGGATCTATGACTTTGATGTGAAAAGGGTAAAAAGGATCTTTCTAAAAGCAAATAAAACTATAAAAGTATGGTGATACACCTAATAATGATGAAAACTTGGCAATCTAACTCACAATAGATCTCAGGATATCTATCCACACAAACCACTTTCAGCAAATTGATCACAAAAATGTTTCTAAGGGAGGCTGGAAAAATTTTCTATTTTAAGGAAAAGCAGTTTTTCACAACATAAAAGAAAGATTCTCCAATTGCACAGCCTAAGACCTGTGATTTTCAAAGCTATCTAACACAAATTAGTACTAATGAGACAATGATTTTAAAGGTTTTGATGTTAAACACAATAAAATCTCATCAAATCACTCATACAAGTTGCATTAATGGAAGGTAGATACTTGATCAAACTGAAAAAAATAAAGGAAATAATTGCATAGAACAAAGTATAGAACCTATAACCTGCTGTAATCTCTATAAATCTGCAAATAAGTGAGTTACAAAACCTCTTTCTCTCTCAAAGTGTAAAGAGCAAAAAGGCAAGAACTAGAAAAACCTAGTTTTTCTTACAATATATAGTTTGCTCTCTCCAAGAGGCATGGAAAAAATCAACTGTAGTCAACTGCCTCTAAAAATAAGCTCTCCAATTTGATCCATGAGCAAATAATGAAATCCCTAAAAATAAGGATCAAAACTGCCTCAAAATGAGCAAAAATAGCTCCAAACTGCTAATCTCCATGTGTTTGACCCAAGAGTTGACCAAAATTCTCTATTTTGACCTCCAAGCCATGCAAAAAGACCTCCAAAGTCTTCAGTTAACTCAACTCCTCCATTTTGCATGATTTTGCATGTGTAGATCATGTGGACAAAAAATAAAGTAATCATTTGCATGATTTACTCTATTATGAGTTTCAATTTGTCTAATTTCTTTAATTTTACAACTTGTGACAAAATAATAAAGTAATTTATAAAATATTACTTTATTAATTCATTTACATTATCTATAGTTGTAAAATCATGTGAGCAATGGAAGAAAGAAAAAACACCTTATCTCTCCTTTTATATTTGCATGATTTCACATGATAATGATGCCAAAAAATGAATTAGGTCATCATGCATGAAAAATAAAAAAATATTACCCTCTTATGCCTCCCATGCAACTAATAAAAAGAGAATACTATACTATCTGCCTTGACTTTGCATTTCTCCATGCATCATACATTAACCACCTTTATCACATGCAATGTCATAATGTATTACTACTTTGTTTCTACCACCTTTTCCTTCATAATTTTCTCATCTCACTCATATCTCTGCCAGCTTGTAACCACTTGTCTTCATATGCATTTCTCATAGTTGACCTTACATGCATTATCCATATTACCTGCCTCCTTTTACATGACTTCATAATGCATTACCCTTATCCATATTTTCTTGTCTTCATATCACCTTACCTTTGAATGGTCTTTTTGTTTTGACATTATATGCATTCAACATGCATAAGGCAAGAAGGGATATTCAACTTTTGATTTCGTTTGCATGTGACATAAGGCATCTTTGACCACTATCTTGTCGACCATCATGGAGAAGAAAAGGAAATGAGAAATAAAATGCACTAAGCCTTACCTCCTAATGATTCGCAAATTTGACTTAAGCAAAATCAAATGCAAAAAGAAAATATTTATCTGGCCCACGGGCCCTCCTGTGGCATAATCATTAGGAATCTATCAAGACCCAAGTCTTGACCTCAGCATAGATAAGGTAAATAATTTTATTTTTTTCCAAGACAAAAGAAATTTGAAAAAAGGGAAGATGCCATCGAACAAAAAACCAAATCGAACCCTAAACTTTTCATTTCACTTTGTTATCTTTTCATTTTTTCTCTGCAACTTGGCCGGCTAGGATGCTTTTCTTGCTCTTTCTTCTGCCATTTTGATGGCTTCTCTAAGTTTTGAACATGGCATCTCGTTGTAAGAACAAGGTGAGTGTTGTGTGAAGTGATAATAGTTTTCTTGCTTTATTGTGACTTCATTTCTTTAACCTAGCCGCAGCTTTAGTAGTTCTTCTGAGCACTTGCAAATCTTTTTATACTTTTAACATGGCACTTCTCTTTTCTTTGTTTCTCTTCACTCAGCAATTGTAACTTATCTTTTCTACGAGGCTTCCAAGAATGAAGGTTGCAGCTTTAGTAGTTCCTCCCTCTACAAAATACAAGGTAAAGAATCTGTTCGGCCCTCTGTATCTTCATTGTCTTTCACTGTATCTTCATTCTTGATAAGGGTTTCAAAAAAATGAAGTGAGCCTTTTGGTTTCTTTGAAGAAAATGAGCTCCTATCTAATAGCCATGCCTGTATATCGATTCTTTTCACATTTCTTGACTCCTCTGTAGACATGAATCTTGTAAGGGTTCAAAAATGCAACAAGGGTTTTAACATTTTTGAGGAAATAGGCCTTTTTTGGCCACGGCCTTACTGCAAATGCAACTTTGACATCTCCTTTATTGGCATTTTTGGTAGAAAACCCATATGGGTTACCTGTATTTGCTTTCTTTACCTTGCTCTTGACTGTGGCTTCAAACACAAAATGATGATAAGGGTTTTTGACATTTTTGTGAGTATTCTGTTATAAACTAAAACTGTCAACTTGAATATGTGAAAAGAAACACATGCAGAAATCTTATCTTTGATTTCTTTATCCTTCTATCATTTGAATGTATGAGAGAAATTGCATCTTGTAAACTAGCATATCATTCTCTTATGGCATATGCTACTTCTGATGTGATGACAAGCTCATGTAGCTTCATTTTTCATGGCTCTACTTTTATGAATGATAATTTCAGAGATCTATGTTGTTCTTGTAGCCTGTATAACATGAACATTTAGAAATTGATCTACTTCCATAGTTCCTCATGTAACTTCTGTCACTTCATAATAGTTCAATATAACATAAGGATGCAATGATTGCATGATTTTGTAGTCTCTAGCATGGTTGTACTTTATTACATGATATGAGCATGATAACCTGCTTCTTTGCTTGAACTATCTCCCGTAGCTTGTTGTTTTCTTCTCCTATAGCAGTTAATGACTACTTTTAAAGCTTATGATGCCTGTCTTGCATTAATTACTTTCAACTTTAGACAGTCAATGGGAATTGTTCTTCTACCATTGACTATCCTTAATGCTTGAAGATTGACAGAGCCTCTGTATCCTGTGCTGCCACTGAGGACAATGACTATTATTTCAATGGCCTTTGTTTGTGACTGCCTCACTACATTCTTGTCAAGACTATCTCAGCGAAGCTTATACTGTTAAAGGCATTCATTTATATCTCCTTTCACTAATATCACCTCCTGTAACATGTGATGAAGCATTCTGAATATGATCTTCTAATTTTTACAAACTACTTTCTTAAGTGGGCATAGTTTATAGGAGCAACTACTCCTCTTCACTTTTATCATGATGACATCACTCCATATGCAAGTTGATTGTTTCTCTAATGGCATAGTATCTCTTTGAATAGTGCATTCTGTCTTTTGCAATCTGATATCCTTTTCAAATGAATAAAAAGGAAACATGTTGGGCTCTACCCTTGTGGGAGCCACATTTTCTCCACATATTTTAAATGTCTTCAAACTAGTAACATTACTTTTCCTATAATTGCATAGTGAACACACATGTTAGCATAAAAACATACCTCTTGAAGTTGATTGATCTTTCTCATGATGATCTGATTTATTGCACATGTCTGATTTGATCCATTCACATAAGATGCATAATGTCTGCAAGCTGATATGTCTATTGATAAAAACATGTGATAATTTTAAATATCTGGAGCTTATAATAGGGCTTTTCCCCAATTTTGTAGGTACATTGTCATGATCAAGAGCTGAAGATATGGATATGAAGACTAGCTATCAACTAAGGATATCAACCTCCTAAAAAAGGCAATGATGGATATTTATTATTCTCATATGTTCTTTCTCTTTCCTTTTATCCTCAGATGTATAGCTTACACATGTCTGCATTGCTCAGTTTAGTCACTCCCACGACTTGTGTGGGACACATTTAAACATTACTTTAAAAATGATCAGTTACTTTACCTTATGCAAATGATTCATGTATGTTTACTTTTTGGAATCAAATGCATAGGAAAGAATAATTGAATCTGATATGAAACATATGTTTAAAACATGATATGAAATGGTAGTTTTATAAATACCTTTCTTTCACACTGAATTGTGATCACTTGAATAATTCAATTATCTTATAACTGAAAGATAAAACTAGTTAGACTCTCTCTGTCATTCATTGACTGCCTAATATCTTGTCATTAGATTTTCACTTGTCAGGGTGGTTTGACAGTTCTGTTTGGACTGTCAAATTATCCTAACAGCTGATCCTTGTTTTCTCTTGCCAAGGCATCATACATTCATTGATTACATTAATTTAAAAGTTTTCTTTTACTCCTTTTGTAACAACTGCAAATTAGGTCTAACTAAATTAGGTGTGAACATAATTTAGTAACCAAGCTCTATTTATCAAACTATGATAGAATCTAAGATTTTAAATCACATCCTTGCTATTACAAAAAAATAATATATCATCTAAATACAATGTGATAACAAGGAAACAATCACCATCTAGTATATAAGAAACATAATAATATGATTTTGGCCTTAGAAATTCTAAGCTCTTTTCTAGTACCACATCCTAAAAGACTATTTGAGATTTTTTTAATCTACAGACCAAAGACTTCTTACCTTTAACAACATACTTCTCTAGCTATGTCATGTAGATCTCTTCCTCCAAGACACTATTTTAGAATGTTGTCTTCACATCCATCTATTCTCTTTAAATCAAAAGGTGTTGCTACAAATAATAGGAATTTGATAGATGTCAACTTAGCAAATGGGAAAATTTTAACCAAAGTTTAAGATCTCCTCAACCTAGGAATTGATGCAAGTATGTGCCCTTTACCATTGATGTCAAAGGGGGAGAGAAGACATGTGAAAAATAAAAGTGGCTGCTGATCAAAGGGGGAGTAGTAAAGGAAGAGAAAACATGTAAATGGTTGTTGTTGATAGGGGAGTTATGTCAATGAGGAGAAGTTCTTGTCTTGATGGTTAAAACAATTTTTCACATCATATGTTGCCATCAATGACAAAGGGGGAGATTGTTGCAAGTATGGGCCTAACCGGTGTTGTCATTTATGTCAACATACTCTTATTGTATTGATGATAAGGATTGGATGAGTTATATGCTGAGGATATTGAGAAAATTAGTCCTATCAGGAACAGAGAAGAATAGTGAAGATAGTAAGGTAAAGATCCCAGCTAAGATGAAGATTAGAGGATGCGCATCAAAGGGTTTGTAGATATGTGTCTTAAGATGATCCAGTAAAGATTTGAGAGGTCCACATGAAGATCTGAAGAAGTTATGGCCACTTGAGTAAAACCAGTTCTGGCAGATGTTCAAAGGTGACAGAGTGACACAGATAGGTCTGGTGAGATCCAGAAATGCAATATCTTGTTCTGCAGATTTGGTGGAGTGTTTAGGAATTCAATGTGAATTAACAACTCAATTAGTTCATGGTTTGGAGGTTTGTAAGCATCTATTCCAATATGACAGTGATGATTGACTGTGTTCTTGAGGTTCTGGATGAAGGAGAGAAAGATTTCAGTAAGTAGAAGTAGTGTGGATGTTCTTGGTGATTCAAGCAAGCTTATGGAGGTCTTTGGATAGTGTCTAGTTCATGTTGGTGGTCCAAATTGAAGATTGAGCTCGTAATTAAAGAATTACTTCTGAATGATGATGTTCTTCCTAAGTTTGGCCGACCGGATGAGTTACACATCCTACAGATGATATTGAAGATGTTCTATGAGGAATGGCATGTTTCTAAAGGAAGATTGAAGTCTCAGACCTGTGTAGCCGATAGTGTGTTGATCCGCATGAAGTCTTTTTGTAATTAGTCATGTTGTATTTATATATTTGTTCTGTAATGTATGCCAACTTGGATGATAATCCCAAAGTCAAATGTCTTGTATAATTAAGAAGTTGTGAATTCATTTCAAAAGTATCTTGGCGAAGATGAGAGTGTGGTAGAGAGGAGCAGAGTGAAAGGCAGAGCAAAAGTATTGGGCTTAAATGGAACTGACTCAAGCATGGTGAAGATGTTATTCTTCAATTCAAGTATGTAATATTTATTATTTTGTAGACAGTGTGTCTCCTGTAGGCAGTGGGCCTCTTGTGAGCAGTGTGCTCAGGCAGTGAGCCCTAATTGGCATGTACCATTTGTTCTTCTTATTCTTTTAACAGAGAATACAATCTTGGGTTAGTCACCCCGTGGTTTTTCCCTTAACCAGGTTTTCCACGTTAAAATCTTAGTGTCATATGTGTTAATGTGTTTCTTCTCTTGAATTGTTGCATTAAGTTTCCATGATTGATTTATTATTATGCTGCTAAATTATAAGAAGGATTTAAGTGATTAAGAGGAAGAAAGTTTTGGGACAACTGATTCACCCCCCCCTCTCAGTTGTCTGCCTTGATTCTAACAAGAATATCCTTTCGTAGTCAACATTACCTTGTGCTTTTGAATGCTACCATGTAAACTAGTCTTCTTCTTGAACATTCATTGATCTAACTAAGATCCAAGAGCAATTCAGTAATTCTAGGAGATATAAAAAAATCTAATTTTTGGTATTTTCTACATCTCTATAATTTGGATTTCAAAGGCATTCAAAGTGATTTTGTCCCTTTGCTACTTTAAGAGGGGATCCCTCCTACAAATCCACCTAAATCTCTTGGATCTCTTTCCATGCATAAAAAAGTTTGATTTTTTTCGCAACAGTCTAGGAGTTATGACCCCACCAAGTTGGGGTACCAAAATTAAATAATTTCTTATTTTTTCTTCTCATTTTATAGCTAGCTCATCCTCATCCAACTATTTGTTTCAACTTCCAAGTAGAAAATAGATGTGGTGACCCTTTAGTTTCTAATGGGAACCATAATTTATTAGTTTATTAAGTTTTTCTAGTAATGTATATGCATGGGTTGAATTCAAATCAATAAATTAAAGTTGAAGACATGCATCTCTTCCACAAAGTTTTCTAAATTGTATGAGTTCTCCTATTTTTGTGTTTCTTTAGTAATTTCTAATTTGTATTTGTTTGTTGTGTTAATTATTGGTACATAACAACTAGTGGTACCAAAGTTTTTCACTCATGTATGTCACATCACATGTAATTAGGGTATCAAAAGTTTAAATTGAAGAAAAGAGATCCATTAGATTACCTTCCTCTAAGATGCACATCAATTTAGATGGTAGAAGAATATGTTGACTGATTGTGCCCCTTCAAGGTATTGATTGAAGCAGCTCTAGGAAGATAATGCACAAAGATGATGAACCAATTCAATCAACTCCTTCAATAGAATTGGCATAACCCACAACCAAACATAGAACAAATGGAGAGATCATTAATGGTCACACCCCTTTCAAGGTATAGGTAAAATTTGATATCTTAACTTTTCAAGGAAAAATTGATGCAAATGTTGTTGATGATTGGATATCAAAGTTGTAGAAGTATGTCTCTATAAATCACTTCTCAAATTTTGAGAAAATAACTAAGATCGATGAAAATATGCAAGACAAATACCATAAACATGTAAACCAAACATTAATGCATTACCTTCAAAACCCTACATAAAATTATACCTCTGATAAGAGGAAATGGAGTGCATCCAAGGTCCATTGATATGTCCTCTTGGATGAATTTGTGGGCTGCTCACACAACTAGCATAACTCTTATGAAAATAATGGAAAATATGAATGATAGGAACATGTGTACGAAAATGTGTGAGGGTTTAAATGGAAAAGAAAGTTTGATTTATAGAGGGAGAGGGAATCAAATGAATGGCTAGGATTAGAAGGGTGAGGGATGAGGTGGATGAACAGGATTGAGAGTCAAACTTAGTGCTTATGACGCACCATAAATGGGTATGAGAGGTGGCCA
Source organism: Cunninghamia lanceolata (assembly GCA_027924645.1). Taxonomy (NCBI): domain Eukaryota; kingdom Viridiplantae; phylum Streptophyta; class Pinopsida; order Cupressales; family Cupressaceae; genus Cunninghamia; species Cunninghamia lanceolata. The sequence continues at coordinate 27,275,061 of BSBN01000809.1, read as the reverse complement.
AAATTAGGAGGAGAGTGGGAATAAGTGGGATTTTCATTTGATTTTAGAGAGAAAGTGCTTATGACGCACAATGAATGAGGTTAAAAATAGGGATGTGAGTGCCTGGATAAATAATTTAAATAATAAAATTATTTAAATTATGAGAAACATGTGAAATTTAAATAAATATTTAATTTATTTAAATTAGATGATGGAGGAAAATAGGATTAAATAAATAAGATTTATTTAATTTGGTGCAAATGGAGGACAAATAGAATTAAATAAATAAGATTTATTTAATTTGATGTAAGAAGAGGATAAATGGATAAGAGGAATTAGTTAAATAAATATAATTTATTTAACTAATGGGAATGATGGAAAGGGTCATGAAAGGGGACCTTGGACAAGGTGTCACTAAGTGTCGCAAGAGGATGCAAGGGGATGTCAAAAGGTAATGTTGTAAGACATGGTCAATTTTAGGTGTCTACATTTTTCCCCTCTTTGATATGATGTTTCGACTAAGAGAAGTAACAACATTTCAAAGAAGAAAAGGTATGGATGGAGGGAAAAAGATGCCCCAACCACTTGAAGGAGTGACAAGGAGGAATGGTGTAAGGATGGGATGCCCCCTCGAGAGGATAGGTGGGTTAAGAGAACATAGATATGCTTTTGAAATGGATGAAAAGGGTTGGATAAGGAAATGAATGGAAAGGGCTAAGGGTGGATAAGGTTAAGGGTTAGGAATGGATAGTTAGGATGGATTGTTAAGGTGAAAGAGATAGGTGAAAAAGATAGTGGATAAAGATAGGTTGAGAGGTGAAGAATCATAATGGATACAATGGATAGAGAAGATAAAGTTATGCTAGTATAATGTGTAGGGCAGTCCTTATTTGATATAGCAAGAGGATATTACGCACCAAGGTATAAGGAACCAGAGTGACTTTGTGTCCTTTGCATGGACTTGACACTACAAACAAAAGGAGTATCTTTATACCCAGCATAATACAACCTTGTCTAGTTACAAGATATGAATATTAGCTAGAGTGATAAGAATATCCAACAGACACGCAAAAAGCTATGCCCCATTCTCTGCTAATTGTAACACACCAAGATATAAATGGATCTAGGTGGCTTTGATAAAGCAAAAGGAGATAGAAAAGATAAAATTAAAAACAAAAGACCAAATGATGACACAAGCCACACAGCCATTGTATCTCTTGCCAAAGAGTTTAAGGGATGTTTGGATAGGCACCTGATGATGGGAACAATATGTCCCTAGATGAGGCTAGATGATGATTGTTTGAAATCGAATGATGTGGCAATTGATAAAGTGACTAGATATGTGATTTTGGTTTAGATACAACATGCTATATAATTGTTTCTATTTGAATATCAAGTATTTTATTGATGAGATGAGAGTGGGATGTTTATTATGATCAAATAAAAAAGTTTATTATGGAATGTGGAATGAAAGAAGTTTTATTTCTTTGAACTTTTTGGAATATTTGATTTTTTAGGAATTTTGCAAATGTTTTATTTTTTGGATTTTTTGAAATGTTTTTATTTTTTTAGATTTTTGAAAATGTTTTGATTTTTTTGGATTTTTGAAAATGTTTGAATTTTTTGAATTTTTGGAAATGTTTTGATTTTTTTGGATTTTTGGAAATGTTTTGATTTTTTTGGATTTTTGAAAATATTTTGATTTTTTTGGATTTTTGAAAATGTTTTATTTTTTTGGATTTTTGAAAATGTTTTGATTTTTTTGGATTTTTGAAAATTTTGGAATGAAATGCATGAGACCTAGAGACCTACTTTCCAAAGGTCTTATGGAAAATGAGAGAATGATCCAAACCCTAACCAGGTGTTGGTAAGGTTTTATTTATGACATGGATGGACATGATTCAAAGTGACAAGAAATGATACTAAGGGAATAATTCCAAGTCATGATAGGATAATGAAATGAGATATGGATGATGGTATGCAAGCTAGACAAGAGAAAATGGGAGTGACAATGGATAACTAATAGATGGCGGATGCAAGACCTATACACATGTTGCCTGTTTGCCAGCTTTTCACCATGATACTTATCCAAGGCACCATCGAAGTGGTTTTTACCATAGAATGGATTATTTCTCTTTACTATTTTGATTTTTTCTCTTTTTCTCCTTTTTTTAAATTTTTTATCATTTTTTTTTGTATTTTTTGAATAATTGGGATACCCCACAAGTTACACATAGAACCTTTTGAGGTGAATTATGTTGATAGGGTCATCAAGGGGATGGCCTTCAAGTGTAGAAAACTGATATGCAATGGATCTATAACTACTAGTAATGATGAAGTGGTCCAACCAATTAGGCTCAAATTTTCCTTTCTTGTCCCGATCTTGGAGGTTCCTTTGATTTTTTTTGAGAACAAGATCACCAACTTCAAATTTTTGCTCCTTGATTCTCTTGTTGTAGATACAACAAAGATGATTTTCATAGGCTTTAAGATGGTTAAAAGAATTGAGGCATCTTTTGTCTAGTGTTTCCAATTCTTGCAAGTGAGCAACTCTATAGTCTTCCTCATCAATAAGATGTAATGACACCCTTAAGGAGGGGAGATTGACCTTGATTGGTAGGATAGATTTAAATCCAAAGACAAGGGAATATGGTGTGGCTCTAGTAGGTGTGTGGATGCTAGTTTGATATACCCACAAAGCAGGATTGAATTGCAAGTGCCAATCTCAACCAGCTTTATTGACTGTTTTCTTCAATATTTTAAGAATAGTGTTCTTCGAAGCTTTAGCTTGACCATTGCTTTGGGGATAGTATGGAGTAGAAAAGCAATGTTGGATATGGAATTGATTGCAAAGGTGGTAGACTTCTTGATTTTTGAATGGCTTGCCATTGTTAGTAATAATTGCTTGGGGTATACCATATCGGCAAATGATATAATGAAGGATGAACTTGGAAATTTGTTTGCCAATTATATAGGTAAGAGGAATAGATTCGATCCACTTTGTGAAATACTCAGTGGTAGTGATAATGAATGAATGGCCATTAGATGAAGGTGGATGGATTTTACCAATGAGATCGAGCCCCCACTATGCAAAAGGCCATGGTGTAGTGATTGTTTATAACTCTTGTGTAGGTGCATGAATCAAATCACTATGTTCTTGACAAGGAAGACATTTCTTAACAAACTGATGTGCATCATTTTCAATAGTCAATCAATAGTACCCAATCCTTAACAACTTTTTAACCAAGGTAGGACCACTAAAGTCTGTACCACATATACCTTCATGTATCTCATGTAAGGTGGCTTGGGTATCTTTCAAGTTAAGACATCTAAGGAGAATCCCATTAAGTGACGTCTGATAAAGTGTATCGCCAAGAATGATATAACGGGATGAACGATAGATGAAAGTTTGGCATTGGGAATTTGAAAGGTTAAGTGGTAAGGTGTTATCATGTAGGTATGATCTCATTGTACCAAGGTGTATTAGGACCAACAAGTTCACATACAAGTTCAGCTTCTAGGACATCAAATGTAGGAACATAAAGTTGCTCAATCAAAAATTTTGAATGTGGAATATTTGATGAAATATCAATCAATGAACTTATTATTGCCATAGCAATAGTAGCTTTATTCTTTATCCTTTGAATTTGTTCAAAACAAATCAATGAAAATGATTGCTTGAATGTGTCAACCAATTTCTTATATGTGATTAGCTTGTCATCTTTTGTTTGATAGTCATCATTGACTTGACATATGACAAGTTAGGAATCACCATAGACTTCAAGTACTTTGATATTCCATTAGATAGCTATTCTTAGACCTTTCATAAGTGCTTCATATTCTGCAATGTTACTTGTGCAAGGGAACAAGATTCTATAAGCTTTTGGTATAAGATCTCCTTGTGGTGTGACAAAAGGGATGCCTGCTCCTGAATCATGATATGTAAAAGATCCATCAAAGTATAATTTCTAATTTGTAGGGGAGTCAACAAAAAAGATTGATTCATCTAGAAATTATGAAATAAGTGGATGATTGGCTTCAATAGGTACCTCTACCAATTGGTTAGCAATGACTTGTCCTTTTAAAGCTTTTCGATCAACATATTCAATATCAAATTCACTCATCATAATCCATTTTTTTATGCATTCTGTTAATGTAGCTTTGGATAGAAGATACTTTAGTGGGTCAACCTTTGAGATGAGCTTAGTTTGATGATTGAGCATATGATGTCTATGTTTGTGAAGCAAAGACAATTGAAAGACATGCCTTTTCAATAGGTGTGTAATTTAGCTCATGGGCCACAAGAGTTCGGCTAATATAGTATATAGCCTTTCCTTTCCAATGTCATCATTTTTTGCTAACAAGGCTCCTAATGCTACTGATGTGGTTGATATGTATAGAAGGAGCAATTTTCCTTGAATAGGAGCTACCAAAATTGGTGGTGTTGCAAGATATTCTTTCAATTTATCAAATGCATGTTGACACTTCTGATCCCATTGAAATTCTACATTTTTTCTCAATAGATGTGCAAAGGGTTGACATTTATATGCAAGTTGTGCTATGAATCTCTTGATAGATTGAATTTTTCCTTGAAGGTGACATAATTTCTTCAAATTCTATGGTGATTCCATCTCAACTATACTTTGACTTTAGTAGGATCCACTTCAATACCTTTTCGGGAGACAATGTACCCTAAGAGTTTGCCAAATGTCACACCAAAGACACACTTTTTTGGATTAAGTCAAACCTTGTATTTCTCTAAGAGGTCAAAGATGTTTTCAAGGACATATAAATGACCCTCTCTTGTGTGTGATTTACCCAGGATATCATCCACACAGTCTTCCATTGTCTTATGAAGCATATCATGAAAGATTATGGCCATTGCTTTTTAATATGTTGCTCTGACATTTTTAAGACCAAAAAGCATTAATTTCTAGCAATAAACCCCCAAGCACATATGAATGCAGTCTTATGTTGATCCTCTTTAGAAATCTTGATTTGGTTATATCCATAAAAAACCATCCATTAAGGATAACATCTCATGTCCTACTAATAGGTTGACTATGATGTCAATGTTTGGCAATGGAAAATCATCTTTAGGACATGCCTTGTTCAAGTCTCAAAAATCTGTACAAATATAGATGACCCCAATATCCTTAAAAATTGGAACAATGTTTAACACTCATTCTAGATAATCTAGAGGTTTGATGAATCTGACTGCAAGTAGTTTTTCTAATTATGCTTTGACCAAGAGAGCGAATTTGGGATGCATCTTTCTCAACTTTTGTTTAATTGGTTTTGCTCCAAGATATACCATCAAATGATGTTCTACCAAGGAAGAATCTAAACCAGGCATATCCTCATAAGACCATGTGAAATTCTTTGCTCTTTCTTTGAAAAAAGTGATGAACTCTTTTAATTCAAATTATGTCAGGGATTTGGCTACAAATATGATCTTTGGTTCTTTGAAATTGTTCCCAAATTCATCTCTTATGTTTCTTCAATAAGAAGAGGAGATTTCTCTTTATATGCCTTACTTTCAAGGAGGTCAAATTCCTCATCCTTAGGCACCTCGAGGAAGTTTTCACCGTTAGATACGTCCTTTATTTTTACTTTTATGTCATTCGAAAGTGCCACAAAGTGGTTTTCACTAGGGGATATGATTTTTTATATTTTTACTTCTGTGACTAAGGAATTTGACTGTCTCTCCAAAGTAAGCATTAGTAATGAGTTCTATAGTGTATCTAATCTTGTGATCTCCAAGTGGTATTCCTAATCTTAATCCTGAGAATTCAGTGATAGCCTCATCATTTTGGAATACATCTAGAATAGGAGGCCCTTGTTTGTCCCAATCAATTAGTTCAGGGTAAATGAGTTGAGTATTGTGGGATGATAATAGAAGAAATGACATTGTAAGAGTAAAGATGGATGAGTCATATAGGTTGGTGAAACACTTGAGGGAGTCATCAAAGGTTTCCTCATTAGTACTCTCAACCACAGGAAATGATTTTACTACCTCATCTAAGATAAATTCAAGCTCGAGGGATGTTGTCTCTTCTGTTCTGAACCCTAGTCCCAAGTGTTTAGGTCTACGAGTAGTTGTAATGGGTTCAATAGTTCCTTGTTTGTGCAAGCCAAGACCACCTTTTCCATGATAACCCATATTTTGTTCCATGTGAAAACCTTTAGGATATTTCTCAAGAGGGGGATTATATTGTTTATCCTTTTCCTTCTAAATCCATTCTAAAATATCTACATCAATGATTTCTTTGTCTAATACACCCCATCTAGAAAACTGAGTTGGCTTATAGTTGATTTTAATAGTTGAAATAGGTCTCTCAGGATGAGGTTGTCCAAAGCTCTTAGGAGAAAGTGGGAGCTGCCCCACACAAAAGGCTCCTTGTAGGGTATATTCTCCTAATCCCTTGTCAATAATCTTATCCTTGATCTCAGGACAGGTGGTAGATGAAGAGGCAAGTGTGGATGGGTCAATATATGATGAAGATGGTTTAGCAATATCGTTGGTTGGGAAATAATTGGCTTTATGGTATGGGCCTTCCAATAAGTGACAATACTCAAAGGGACGTTGGTCAGTGTATATGATAATTTCTTGATTATTGTAGGGAAATTTGATGCATCGGTGGTACATGGAAGGAACAGCTCTCATGGCATGAATCTATGGGCATCCTAAGAGAATGTTATATGGGAGATCAAGGTCTAAGACTTGACAAGTAATTTCCATGAGTCAAGACCTAGTTGAATAGGTAGCTTAATTGTCCCTTCTGATTTTAACTCAGCTTCATCATAGGCTTTGATTATGATAGAATGCTTTTGATCAATAACCTCAGTGGAGTATCCCAATTGTATTATTACTATTAAGTTACATACTTTTAAGGTTGATCCACCATCTACTAGGACCCTTTTGACTTTGTGTTTGTGGATGATTACTTCGAGGTGAAGGGGTTCATTATGGAATGAATCAATGGTAGGCATGTATTTTTCATTGAAAACTAGGTGATGAGTGGATGTGACGTGTCCTACCATGGCTTGAAATTATTCCACATTAATATCATTAGGGACATGATACTATGTTAATGCTTTGTCTAATATTTGTTTGTGTGTGGGGATGTAAGAAGAAGATCAAGGATTGAGATTTGTGCAGGAGCCTTCCCTAGATGATCAAGGATGTTGTACTTGGAATTAGATGTGGAGGATGGGGATCCCTGGATAGTGAGATGACCATGACGAGTGGTAATGGCATAATTGGGGTTACGAGATCTTATGGTAATGGTGGCTACTTGTGGAGAGAAAGCTTCAATATGACCCACGATAGAATCATATGAAGTAGAGAAATTGACTTTATTAGTATAGTTATTGTTACCATGTTGTGTGAATGGATCTTGATATACTCTCAATTTCTCATTAGCTGACTTTGGAGTAGGTTCATCTATAGTTAGGTCTCCTCAATCTATAAAATCTTAGATGTATTTCTTGAGTCTCATGCAATTATTTGTTTTATGGCCCTTGACTTGTTGAAATTCACAATACTCATTGTCATTGTACCAATGGGGTTTAACGGCATTCTCATCATAAAGTTTGATCTCAAGAAATTTAATAAGGCCATGGTTTGAGATTTTTTGAAAGATGGATTCTTGAGGTTCCCCTAAGTTTGAGAATTTTTGTCTTGGTCTTAATCCTTATATAGGGTTACTCTTGGGGAAACTAACATTTGCATTTGATGATGAAGATTTAATTGCTAATTGAGGGTTTTGAATATTGTGAACAAGCTTAGAATCTGTGACACCATCATTAACAATGTTTTTATTTTTAGCCCAAAATCAAGGTTTTTCATTTGTTTGGTTGTTATTGGAATCCTTATTTTCTTTGAATATTTTAATAAGGCTTATTGCTAAGAGGGCTCTTTCTATAGTTATACCTTTATCCATGATCTCTTCAAAAGTGTCGGTACATTGAATTTGTAAGTGAAATGTGAGTTCTTCGTTTAGGTTCTATATGAAGAGATTGACAAGTTGTTTCTCAGGAATATTCCAAGGTGCTTTGCTAGCAAGATTTCTCCAAAGTTGTAGGAAGGCTATGAGTGTTTCCCCATATCTTTGTCTAGTATTACAAAGGTCGGTCATGGATATATCATGTTCAATGTTGTATGAAAAATGGGTGAGGAAATTGTCGACAAACTCTTTCAAAGTTTTGATACCATAAGGAGATGGGAGAACCATTGATGCAGGAGCATCTAGTGGTGTAAGGGCAATCTTGCATCACCCAAAAAAAGATGTGTTTCAAAATTGTTGATGTTCTTTCCATTTTTTTTCAAAATTTGTGGTTCTGGTTCCCTAATTGCTTGAATAATGATGTAGAACTTTTAGTTTTTCCAAACTACTAAAAATAGCAACCTACTATTTTAGGAAAGTTTGTATTTGGGCATGGATTGAAGTGAAATTTTATAGGAAGCTTCATAACTAAAACATAAGACCTTTGGCGAAGGAATCACGCAAAGATCATTTGTGAGTTGAAAGATATTAAAGTTTTTGTTTCTCGAAAATGCCTAAAAATTATTCAAACTCAGGTTTGAGGCACTAAATGGCCCTGTACAAGCCCAAAAATGGCTGAAACCAGCAAAGCTCATTCTTAGCGCATAGAGCACTCCGCAAGCTTTCCGACGCATAAAACGGTTCATCAATTGGATACCAGGATCAAAAGTTATGGCTCTCAGAAGTTGACCTATTTTTGGAGGGAGAAGCAAATTTTGAAATTAGGTTGTTGGCCACCAAAAAGGCTATTAATAACCATTTTTGGGAACCCTAGGCAGTAGTAGAGTTAAGGGGGAAAGCATAGAGTCAAGAATAGATAGGAAAACAAAAACCCTAGCAAAATTTACAGGAAGCTTCGTAACTAAAACATAAGACCTTTGGCGAAGGAATCACGCAAAGATCATTTGTGAGTTGAAAGATATTAAAGTTTCTGTTTCTCGAAAAATGCCTAAAAATTATTCAAACTCAGGTTTGAGGCACTAAATGGCCCTGTACAAGCCCAAAAATGGTTGAAACTAGCAGAGCTCATTCTTAGCGCATAGAGCACTCCGTGAGCTTTCCGATGCATAAAACAGTTCATCAATTAGACACCAGGATCAAAAGTTATGGCTCTCAGAAGTTGACCTATTTTTGGAGGGAGAAGCAAATTTTGAAATTAGGTTGTTGGCCACCAAAAAGGCTATTAATAACCATTTTTGGGAACCCTAGGCAATAGTAGAGTTAAGGGGAAAAGCATAGAGTCAAGAATAGATAGGAAAATAGAAACTCTAGCAAATTTTACAGGAAGCTTCGTAACTAAAACATAAGACCTTTGGCAAAGGAATCACGCAAAGATCATTTGTGAGTTGAAAGATATTAAAGTTTCTGTTTCTTGAAAAATGCCTAAAAATTATTCAAACTCAGGTTTGAGGCACTAAATGGCCCTGTACAAGCCCAAAAATGGCTGAAACCAGCAGAGCTCATTCTTAGCATGTAGAGCACTCCGCGAGCTTTCTGACGCATAAAACGGTTCATCAATCAGACACCAGGATCAAAAGTTATGGCTCTCAGAAGTTGACCTATTTTTGGAGGGAGAAGCAAATTTTGAAATTAGATTGTTGGCCACCAAAAAGGCTATTAATAACCATTTTTGGGAACCCTAGGCGGTAGTAGAGTTAAGGGGGAAAGCATAGAGTCAAGAATAGATAGGAAAACAGAAACCCTAGCAGATTTGGGGGTTATAGATGGTAGATGATTCCAGAGTCTTGTGAGAGGAAGTTGTAATGTGTTACAGCCTATGGAGGGTTGATTCCTCTGATTGTATTTGAGCTCTGTAATGTAATAAGTTGTCCAAATCAATAAAGAAAGTTCTATTTTCTATGTGTAATTTTTGTTGTGTGTTTTATGATTTACCCCCCTTCATCAAGTGGTGTTAGAGCAAGGGTTCCTAAGTGTGTAGACAAATCGTTGACCGTGAGGTTGTGGGTTCACTACGGAGATCAAGATGCCTCCATGAAGAAATTGTATTGGGAGGAATACTTTGATGGAAGAGGGTTTTAGAGCCCTGCAAAGGCAAATCGATGCATTGCAAGAGGAGCTACGAAGAGGGTTTGAGCTGAGAACAAGAGAAGAAAGCGAAGATGAAGCTGAAGAAGAGCTATCTGAGGAAGAACAAGAAGCTATAGGAGATCCTACAAAAGTTAGGTTGTTGAGGCCATTTTGAAGATCAGAAAGAGGCCTAGGATCAAAGTTTCTACATATTCTGGAGATTTAAATCTAGAATAACTTATTGATTGGATCAATGACATGGAGGAGTATTTCAAGTATGAAGATGTGGAGGACCCACATCGGTTCAAATTTGTAAAAACAAAATTGAAGGGCCACGCCAGTATTTGGTGGAAGGAGGTCCAATTAGAGAGGAATAGAAGAGGAAAAGGAAAGATCACCAGATGGGATCGAATGGTGGAGAAACTGAAGAAGTAGTTCATTCTTGTGGACTATGAGATGAAGCTACTGAAGAAGCTGCAAGGACTAAAGCAAGGTAACAAGTCTGTTAAGGAGTATACAGAAGAGTTTTATAAAATTACTATCAGGACAGGCCATGCGGAGCCCAACAAGGAGAAGGTATCCCATTACATTAATGGGTTGAGGCCGAGTATTCAAGAGGAGCTGAGCCTGGTCAGAGTGACCACCATAGAAGATGCATACCAATTTTCCCTGAAGGTGGAAGAGAAGCTGAATAAAAGATTTGATAGAAAGTAAAGGGGAAGAGGTCAAGGTGGAAGGACTGGTGGAAGACCCTATGGAGGCCGTAATGAAAATCAAAACAAAAGTGAAGAAGCTGGCACCAGTCAAAATCAAAGAGGAGATAATACCTACAGCCCTCATGACAAAAACAATGGTGAGAAAAGAGGAAGAGGAAGAGGCAGACCTGGGCAAGGACCCAGAAGAGGAGGTTTCAGAGGAACCTGTTTCCAATATGGAGAAGAAGGGCATCGAGCATACGAGTGTCCACAACATTAAGGAAGGACGAATAGAAGACCTGAAGGTAATGCACAAGTTGCACATGTGGATGAAGATGCACAATCTGAGCGCTCTAAAGATGCTAAAAGGGGAGAAACCCTAGTTGTCAGAAAAACTTTGTAGAATGAGGAGAAAGAACCCAATCAAAGGAAGAGTTTATTCTGCACAAGGTGCAAATGTGAAGGTAAGTGTTGTGATATTATTATTGACAGTGGAAGCACTAATAATCTTGTTTCAAAGGAGATGGTTGACAAGTTGAAGTTCACAAGAAGAAAGCATCTGCATCCATATCGGATTGCATGGTTACAGAAGGACCATAGAGCTTTGGTCAATGAGCAGTGTTTAGTGAAGTTCAAGATTGGTGACTACCATGATGAGGTGTTGTGTGACATCATACCGATGGATTCATGTCATATGTTATTGGGGAGGTCGTGGCAGTATGATAGGAGCGTTGTCCTTGATGGTCGTGCAAACACATACTCCCTAACAAAGGATGGAGTTCGTCATAAGTTGAAGCCCTTGAAGGAGATGGAAGAAAAGGTATGTAGTACTACCAGAATTTGCTTGGTAGATGGTAGAAAATTTTTAGAGGGTATGAAGCATGAGTGTCATTGCTTTGCATTGATTCCTAAGATTAGTCAAGAGAAATGTGAAGATGTACCAGCAGAAGTCTCAAAAATGTTGGAAGAATTTCAAAATATTGTTTCTGATAATGTACCAGAAGGTTTACCACCAGTGAGGAAGATAAGTCATCAAATGGATTTGATATGAAGAGCCAATTTGCCAAATAAGGCAGCCCACAGAATGACTCCAGCAGAGAATGAAGAGTTGAACAGACAAGTTCGCGAGTTGTTAAGGGACTGATAAGGGAGAGCCTGAGTCCATGTGCGGTACCTATTGTACTAGCACCAAAGAAATATGGAGAGTGGAGAATGTGTATAGATTCTTGAGCCAGAAATAAGATCACGATCAAGTACAAGTTTCCATTGCCAAGAATGGATGACATAATGGATTGTTTGAGTGGAGCCAAGTACTTCACGAAGATTGACCTGAAGAGTGGGTATCACCAAATCTAAATCAGAGAAGGAGATGAATGGAAGATAGACTTCAAGACAAAGGAGGGTTTGTATGAGTAGTTAGTGATGCCATTTGGGCTAACCAATGCACCAAGCACATTCATGCGACTCATGAACGAGGTACTAAAAGAATTTTTGGGAAGTTTTGTTATTGTTTATTTAGATGATATATTGATTTTTAGTAAGACTTGGGATGAGCATATGATGCATATCAGAAGAGTTTTTGAGAAGCTGAGAGAGGAGAAGTTGTTGATCAATCTGAAGAAATGTAGTTTTGCAATGAAGTAGTTGGTATACCTAGAATTTGTTGTCTCAAAGGAAGGTCTTAAGATGGACCCAAAAAAAGTAAGGGCTATCATTGAATGGCCTACACCGAGGAGTGCTACAAAGGTAAGATCTTTTCATGGTTTAGCAAGTTTTTACAGAAAGTTTATCAATAATTTTAGTAGCATTTGTGCACCCGTAACTAAGACAATGAGAGGGGATAGAAAAGAATTTAGATGGACTAAAGGAGCAGATAAAAGTTGTGATACATTAAAGTAGAAAGTCACAGAGCAACCTATTTTGACACTTCCATATTTCAATAAGGTGTTTCAGGTAGATTGTGATGCTAGTGGCAGTGCTATAGGAGCTGTTTTGAGCCAAGAAGGTAAGCCCATTACCTATTTTAGTGAGAAGCTTAATGATGCCAAGAAAAAGTATTATGTTTATGATCAGGAATTTTATGCAATAGTTTAGGCTTTGAAGAAATGGAGACATTATTTGTTGTCAAAGGAGTTTGTTTTATATACTAATGATCAGGCTTTGCAGTATCTTAATAGTCAAGGAAAGTTGAACCAGAGGCACTTAAAATGGGTTGAGTTTTTGTAGAGTTATACTTTTGTTTTGAAGCACAGGAGTGGGAAGACCAACAGAGTTGCAGATTCATTGAGCAGAAGGCAAAATTTGTTGACAAAAATGAAGATAGAGGTTGTTGGGTTCGATGAGCTCAAAAGTTTGTATCCTAAAGATCTAGATTTTGCAGAGGATTGGAAAGCTTGTCTGGAACCTGTTGCTTTAGACAGGTCAAAATGGTTGGATTTCATAATCCAAGATGGCATGTTGTTTAGAGGAACCCAGTTGTGTATTCCAAGGAGTTCCATGAGAGAGAACCTGATTAAGGAGAATCATAGTGGAGGATTGGCTGGACACTTTGGTTGAGATAAGACCATTGCTATTATTGGTGAAAATTATTATTAGCCACAGTTGCAGCAGGATGTGAGGAAATTTGTGTAGAGTTTCCCAATGTGTCAGATGGCAAAAGGAACAAGTCAGAATACGAGGTTGTATCAGCCACTACCTGTACCCGAGAAGCCATGGGATGATATTAGTATGGATTTTGTTTTTGGTTTACCAAGGACACAGAGAGGACATGATTCCATTTTTGTGGTGGTGGATAGATTCTCGAAGATGGCACATTTTATTCCTTGCAAGAAGAATAATGATGCTATTCATATTGCAGAGTTATTTTTTAGGGAGGTGGTGAGATTACACAGTCTTCCAAAGAGCATAGTTTCAGATTGAGATACCAAGTTTGTTGGTTATTTCAGGAGGACATTGTGGAAGAATTTGAAGATAGATTTGAAGTTTAGTTTTGCATACCATCCACAGACTGATGGACAGACAAAAGTGGTGAATAGGAGTTTGGGTAACCTGCTACGATGCTTAATAGGAGATAAGCCCAAGGGATGGGATTTGATTTTACCACAGACAGAATTTGCTTACAACAATTCTATCAATAGGAGTAATGGTAAATCACCATTCCATATTGTATATGGCAATAGCCCAATAAATTCTTCTAAGTTAAGGAAGCTGGATAAAGGAGAAAAGACAAGTGTCGAAGCTGAAGACTTTTCAGAACATCTGAAGAATTTGCATAAAGAGGTGAGAAAGCACATTAATAAGATGAATGTTCAGTACAAGGCTAAGGCAGATTAGAAGAGGAGATATAAGGAGTTCTAGGTAGGAGATGAAGTCATGGTTCACTTGAGAAAAGATAGGTTCCCAATTGAAACATACAATAAGTTGAAAATGAAGAAATTTGGACCATGTAGAATTTTGAAGAAACATGATTCAGGAAATGCATATGAGGTAGAGCTGCCGAGTGGGATCAACATTTCCCCTATTTTCAACATTGTTGATTTATCAAATTATCATGAAGGTGGAACACAGAATGGACCAACAGAAGAATAGTGGAGTATTCTGGCATCTACTTCAATAAAGGAGATAGAAGAGATCTTGGATAGCCATGTGGGAAGAAGTACTCAGAACAGGCAATATGAAGAATATCTGGTGAAATGGAAAGGAAGGCCTGTTGAAGATTCTTCTTAGTTGTCTAAGGCAAAGGTTGACCATTTGGGTTTTCCTCACACAAACACTTGAGACGTGATAGGGTCACTTCTCAAATTACCCTGGGTGTCTGATGCAGGAGCATCCAGTGGTGTAAGGGCAATCTTGCATCACCCAAAAAAAGATGTGTTTCAAAATTGTTGATTTTCTTTCCATTTCTTTTCAAAATTTATGGTTCTGGTTCCATAATCGCTTGAATAATGATGTAGAACTTTCAGTTTTTCCAAACTACTAAAAATAGCAACCTGCTATTTTATGAAAGTTTGCATTTGGGCACGGATTGAAGTGAAAATTTACAGAAAGCTTCGTAACTAAAAAAAAGACCTTTGGTGAAGGAATCATGCAAAGATCATTTGTGAGTTGAAAGATATTAAAGTTTTTGTTTCCCAAAAAATGCCTGAAAATTATTCAAACTTAGGTTTGAGGCACTAAATGGCCCTGTACGGGCCCAAAAATGGCTAGAACCAACAAATCTCATTCTTAGCACGTAGAGTACTCTGTGATCTTTCCTATGCATAAAATAGTTCATCAATTGGACACCCGGATCAAAAGTTATGGCTCCCGGAAGTTGACCTATTTTTAGAGGGAGAAGCAAATTTTAAAATTAGGTTGTTGGCCGCTAAAAAGGCTATTAATAACCATTTTTGGGAACCCTGGGGAGTAGTAGAGTTAAGGGGGAAAGCATAGAGTCAAGAATAGGTGGGAAAATAGAAACTCTAGCAGATTTGGGGGTTACAGATGGTAGATGATTCCAGAGTCTTGTGAGAGGAAGCTGTAATGTGTTGCAGCCTATGGGGGGTTGATTCCTCTAATTGTATTTGAGCTCTGTAATGTAATAAGTGGTCCAAATAAATAAATAATGTTATATTTTATGTGTGGAATTTCTATTGTTGTCTATTTTCTGATTTACCCCTTCATCAACCATTCAATGGCTTGACCTCTGAGAATACGAGGGAAAGTCTCATCAAATAAGTATCATCATATTGTATGTCCATACATGCTATGGAGAATTTGTAGAATTGAGCCAAGATCAATGAGGCGAATGTAAGTATCAAATCGAAGTGGATTGATAGACAATAAAGCTTGTACATATACGTGACAAGAGAAAGTTGTTAGTTAAGGAAAGGACTCCTCAACTATGAGTGGTGGAGAGTTTCTTCCCTAAACAATAGCATGAGGTAGTTAGTGGTCAACTTGGTGACACCTCTCCTAATTGCCCAACAACCTTGACACCTCAATGAGGCATGTGTCAAGATTGTATAAAGGCACACCTAAGTAGGCTTAAGTTGAAGTGTAGAAATATATACACTAACACCCCCCCTTAAGCATAGCTTAGGTGGATACAAGAAGGATGGGTCCCGGCTACTAGGTCTGGTGAGGTACCCATTTACAAAGTAATCTCTCATGAAGTGGAGAAAGGTAGAAAACCCTATGGGAAAAAACTACCCTCCAAAAGAGAGAAAATATGCATGAAAATTATACAAGTGAAAAAGCACTACTTCTTTCACTAAGTACAATATATGATTCCCCCCATAGGAGAGAAAATGATAGAAGTTCTATGAGAACCCCCATAATACATGTCATGTTGTAGTGAGGCTGGATAATTGACAAAGGATGCAGATGTAGATCCAAGAACGCCGAACAATGTTCCTTCCCTTGGGAAGAAATGAAACAACCTGAAGATGCAAGATATCTTCCCATGTCAGAACATGTATGTATGATCCTAAATCATGTTGAATCTGATCTAAGGATGATGATGCCCATGTCTATATCTTCGAAGAATGCTCAGGTGTCCCCATGTCAATGTCGAAGGATACCATAATCAAATTAGGTGCATGCCTAATAGATGAAGACAATGACAATCCAGAACCATGTGTAGATGGATGTAGAGAAAGAATATCTAAAAATTAGGATAATGGATATGCAACTTCATTGAAATTATCATCGAAGAGAAGACCGATGTCCTTAATGTGTGCTTCAATGTCAGCAATGCGAGACTTTACAAACAGACAAGCAATGTTAGGTAGAAATATGTCTTAATTAGTAATGCTAGGAAGACTAATATCATGTTGCAAAGAAGTGTTGGAAGCTTTTGAAAAAGCAACTCTAAAATCCAATGAAGCAACAGTAGGGGTGGTGGCAGAATATCTGCCAATGTAGGAGGTGTAGAGAGAGGAGATGCAAGTGGGTATGTCTCTATGTCATCAGTACAGTTAAGACTTTCCCAATATGCAAGTTCCTCTTTAGCATTATCATCATACAAAGGATCATCATCATCAAGGGAAAGAAGTATGTCTATAGCGGGATCATCTGTGAATGGAGGTTCATTGGGGTCTCCATACATTTTCCATAGTTTGGTCCAAAGAGCTCTAGGGCAGTCGATGTGTGAAGAGGAACCCACTACGTGTGGTTCATAACACTTAAACCAATTAATCCTAAGACATGATTATTCTTATTTTCCCATATAATTTTTTGCCAATATATGCTTGGTTCAAGAATAAGTCCATACAAATGTGGCAATAGGTGAATCCATCAGTAGTGTGTTAGGATACCATTGCGCCAAGACTTGTAGTTTTTTGTTTTATAAGGCAATGACAGATGGATGACTCGTTATCCCCATTAGTTGACTTTATGTTAGTTCAATGATTTACAAAATTCTTGTATAACCCCCCATAAATACATAAAGGTGGCACTTTATAAGATTAGTGCATGAATAACCTAAAATTGCTCAGTTAATTCCCCCTTAGATTTGGCACTTTATCAGTTAGTGTGATAGGTCTACGTAGGACGATTAAAATTGTGTCATAATACTTAGCCTATTTATAAACTCTAATTTTGGCACTTTAAAGTTGCCTTTTACAAGAATTGTAATCTTAACACTAACAATTTTGATAACAAAACCTGTAAATTTCTCCAAAATTTAAATTCACCCCCCAAGCATAATTTTAAATGCTTTGTAGAAAAAAAATTGCCTATATGTTAATACTAAGCATAATTTTAAATTCTTTTCAAAACAAAATTAGGTTTGGCAAATACATAATTTTAAATGACTTTGTAAAACCAAAAAAAATATTAAGGAGGGGAAAATTAGGGTAGGAAGGGAAAAATCCCACGCCCAAAAAAAAATGGAACAAGGGAAAACATGCAAGTGTTAGGGTTATCCAACAGAAGATATCAATTAAATGCAAATAAATATTAAACAGAGGAATGAAAATACATAGAAATAATAATAGCGAGAGACAAGTTTTAACGTGGTTCACCCAAACTTGGGCTAAAAAAAGATTAAAATCAGGTTAAACGAATGTATCACACCTGGCTTGTATATTGGAAGATACAAACACTTTATGCATCACGGATACAGGAAGGAAAAAATATGTGGGCTCCACACTCATCGGCTCGACTTGAACTATCGTCCTTGTCTTAGGATTTTACTCTAACTATTGTGTGTCTCACCGATCACATTACTATTGGTGTAACTATAGCTGTCGATGGAGTTTTGTGTGGTCTCGACGATCACATATGGTCTCCCTGAAGGTAAGGTGTTCGGTGTGATTATAACTATCAACTGAGCTCTGGGTTCTCACGCCGACTATTTGGTGTCTGTTCAATGTTTGCGATATACAAAAGCAAAGCAGAAGGATTTTGAAGCTGTTTAAGGGCTCGATAACATGTTTTTTGGTCAACGATGGTTGACTCAACCATTTTTAACGTTGTATATACATTTGGATATGTGATTGTTCACAGATTCATAACCCGATATCTGTGTTTGCACATTTAGCCTGATTTAATGTAATTTTTATCTTCCTGTTAGTTTATTAAATGATGATGCTTAATTCTTGTTTGTTTGCAGGCATGCAGGTAGATATAAAGACAGAGCTTTAATGGTGATGACATCACAGGAGGCAGATCGGATCACAAAAGATCGTAAACGAAGCAAGAGGAGTAAAGGCTTTCAATGCGAAGAGAAATGCAGGTTGAAAGAAACATTATTAAAAGGAACAACAGTTATTTTGCTGACTGTTAGGGTTTCCAAGGGGCATCCTTACACTCAGTATGGGTATGCCGCTTAGAGATTTTTGGTAGGATTTGTTTTCCACCGGTGGATGCTGCACTTGAAGGGTGGACCGTTGATTGACTAGGGTTTTTGGAACCATATTGGGGATAATCAGAGCTATATATTGAGCCCCTTTACTTTGTAAAAAAAAGGGAGGAGGTCAATCATTCTAAATCTGACCTGAGACAATTTCATGTAGGAGATCGGATTACTGAGACTAATGAGGACTGAATTGTTGAAATGTCAAGGTTCTTTCTTCAGATCAATGTAAATGTACTTGTTCTAAAGTATACTGAATGGAGATGAAGCTTCAGATATCTCCATTCAGATTACATCCTGATTGTAAACTTTACGTAATCTTCAAGTTTATTTCTGGATATGTAATGGTGAATGCTGTGTTCAATAGAAGTGATTTCATTTTATTGCATGTTGTTGTCAACTTTTCCTTTGAAGATTTGCACTAGATCATGCGGATTTGTAGAATGTCCTGGTGAAGTATGATTCTAGTTTTCTTCTCTTCATTGCTGTATCAGAACATGTATGTGGATCAGTGATCTCAGTGAAGTAATTTTGGGAATCTCACTCTTTAAACCCTATCTTTGTTATTTCTTTTTCTTAATTTTATTAAATCACTTCCATAACTGCAAATCATGATAAATAATAAGCAAAATAGAGAAATATGCTGACATCCTGTAGATAACTGAATATCATTAGCATATTTGAGCTAAATGCATGTAGTGTTGAAAATATCATGCAAAGAATTACAAATAATGGTAGAAATCATGCAAATATCAACCTGTAGGCACATTATTTGAGTAAATTCATAGTGTAGAGGTAGAATTGTTGGAGATTTATGTAGTGCAGACATAAAGAACAGGATATTTGGAGGAATACTGATGAACTTTGCAGAAATTACTAGAGAACGTAAGGCCCCTGAATGATTAACAGCAATACACATCAACCACTAAGTAACGTCAATAGATTATGAACTAATCAACGGAGACTTGGGATCATGAATTCTTTGAATTCATCGTATCTTTCAAGATAAATAAGGGTTGTTGTGTAACTTTTATTTCATGTTTGTTAATGAGTAACATCATCATCAACAACAGATTGGCGCTAGAAGGAGGGCCTGAACAAAGAATCTATGGATTTCTACAAATGTTGTATAAACATTTCATCATCTAAGTTGAATGTTCGCAAATATTCCTTGTCTGAAAAGATTTGAATGAATATTTGCAGACATTCAGCTCAACTGATGAAATATTTATGCAACATTTTCTGAGCTTTCATGTTTTATTCTGAGATATGATAGATCTCATGAAGATTTCAAAATCCTAAAAAATTGAAAATAGAGTCTCATTTTGATGGATGCATATGAAGACAATTGTCAAGTTAACATTCCTTTATTTCAGAAAACTTTGAATAGGTAGCTTTATCCTCAAAGTTTATCTAACTTTGGTTTATCCAGTTGTTGCAAGATACACCAGTCTATGGAGCACAGTGAAATTAATTGTCTAACTTTTCTTACAAGGTTGGAGTTATATTTGAAAGGACTAATTCTTTTCTCAAATGTGTTCAGGGCTGAAGTCTGGCAGAAAAATGAAGAAATTCAGGAACAGCAAGAAGAGACAACACCCGTAATCATGAGTTGGTTAGAAAATACAATAGCTAAATTAGTTCTAGAGGGAAATGATAGTAAAATATCTTTCCTTAGGTCATTTTATGGTGAGATTGATAGGAGTTCTCTACTTCCTAGTACAGGTAAAAGGGATTGCAGGTATAAATCTTTCAAAATTTGTAGAGAAGAAACCACTTGTCAGGATAAAGTCTTTGTTTCTGATCCTAATACTTTTGATAAGGATAGTGAAATATCTTTCCTTGAGTCATTTTATGGTGAGAATTGGAGTTCTCTACTTTGTAATAAGGGTGAGGCAGCATGCAGGTATGAATCTTTTGAAAATCCTAGAGAAGAAAGTGCTTGTTTCACATCATTAGATAATCAACAAGAAAGATTTGATGAGGGGGAAGATAAATATGAAATTGATCTTGATACACTAGACAAATATATTGAATTATTAAACGCTCGTCAAGATAATGTTTCTGGATCTGAATTTAGTAGTGTTGATAGAGATGAGTTGATAAAGAAGTGTAAACAGGTGGTGGAACAATTTAAATGCACTGCTGCTGATGAAGTTCCTATGATAGCAACTAATGGAGTCATAGAAAAGAAAGTAAATCCTAATTTCATAGATGACTTCTTTAAATTGAATGATCAAATGCAAGAATGTTGCAGGTCAATGGAACAAGACGCTCTACTGGATGGTAGAAGTGAAATACTTGATGAACAATTCATGAAAGTTGAAGATGCAGAAAGCTTTGGAGTTGTTGTACATGATCAGATGTCAATCCAATGTCATTTTGAAAATGAAACAGGGGAGTATTCCTATCAGTTGAAAGTTGTTTCACCTTTACAGTCAAATTATTTAGAAATGATAAATTTATGTATATCATATTTGTTAGATTCAGGACAAACAACTGAGAGGGGGGTGAATCAGTTGTCTAAAACTTTCTTCCAATTTAAACACTTAAATCCACTTTACAATTCAGCAGCATAATAATTAATCAATCATGGAAACACAATGCATTAAATCAAGAGCAGAAACATATCAACACATAGACACCAAGATTTTCACGTGGAAAACCTGGTTAAGGGAAAAACCACGGGGCGATTAACCCAAGATTGTATTCTCTGTTAGAAGAATAGAAAGAACAAAATGGCACATGCCAATTAGGGCTCACTACCTGAGTACACTACTCACAAGAGGCTCACTGCCTACAAGAGACACATTGTCTATAGAATAATAAGTATCACATACTTGAACTGGAGAATAGCATCTTCACCATGCTTGAATCAGTTCCATTTAAGCCCAATACTTCTGCTTTGCCTTTTGCTCCCCTTTTCTCTACCACACTCTCATCTCCACAAGACTCCTTTTGAAATGACTTTACAACTCCTTATTTATACAAGGCATTGACTTAGGAATAATCATCTAAGTCGGCAAACATCTGCAAGAATATCTGCAAGATGTGTAATACATCCGGTCGGCCAAACTTAGGAAGAACACCGTCATCCGGAAGTTAATTTTCAATAGCGAGAACAAACTCTAATGTGGACCACCAACATGAACTAGACACAATCCAAAGACCTCGACAAGCTTGCCTGAATCACCAAGAACATCTGCACTTCATCTGCTTACTGAAATCCTTATCTTCTTCATCCGGAACCTCAAGAACACAGTCTGTCATCACTGTCACAATGAAATAGACGCTTGCGGACCTCCAGACCACTAACCAAGTGAGTCACCACTTCGCATTAACTTCCTAAACACCCCACCAAATCCGTAGAATAGGATATTGCATTTTTGGATCCCACCGGACCTATCTATGTCACTTTGTCACCTCTAAACACCTGCTGGAACCGGTTTTACTTGAGCTACCATAAATTCTTCAGATCTTCATGCGACCTCTAAAATCTTTACTGGATCATCTTAAGACTCATATCTACAAACCCTTTGAACCGCATCGTCTGATAGTCATCTTATCTTGGATCTTTACCTTACTGTCTTCACTGTTCTTCTCTGTTCCTGATATGACTAATTTTTTTAATATCCTCAGCACATAGCTCATCCAATCCTTATCATCAATGCAACAAGAGTATGTTGACATCAATGACAACACCAGTTAGGCCCATACTTGCAACAATCTCCCCCTTTGTCATTGATGGCAACATATGATGTGAAAAACTATTTTAACCAACAAGACAAGAACTTATCATTACTATCACAACTCCCCCTATTAGTAACAACCATTCACATGTCTTCTCTTTCTTTCCTGCTCCCCCTTTGATCAACAACCACTTGTTTTTCACATGTCTTCTCTCCCCCTTTGACATCAATGGCAAAGGGCACATACTTGCAATTCCACCACTTCAGAATCATATCAACTGCTCCCCCTGAGTAGCAGCTTCCATCATCAATCCGGACCACAAGATATGACTATGATATCCACCGAACTGATGCACATCAGTGCACCTTAGTTCATCATCAGACGGGCAATAACCCCTAACTTCTCCCTGAGATACTCAAAAGATTCCTTAGGTAGAGGTTTAGTAAAGATGTATGTAATCTGATCCTTTGAAGGCACAAACTCTAATCTGACTTCATTCTTGTTCACTTGTTCTCTCAAAAAGTGAAACTTGATGGATATATGTTTAGTCTTTGAGTGCAACACCAGATTCTTAGAAATATTTATTGCACTTGAATTATCACAGAAGATTGTGATAGGCTCCTCATACTCCACTCTTATGTCTCTTAGCATTTGCTTCATCCACAAAACTTGAGTACAACTACCTATTGCTGCAATATATTCTACTTCTGTAGTGGACAGAGATATTACCTCTTGTTTCTTGCTCATCCAAGAAACCAATCTCTTCCACAAAAAGAATGCTCCTCCACTGGTAATCTTCCGGTCATCCACATCTCCTGCCCAATCCGCATCTGTATATGCATGAAGAGAGAAATTATGATCTCTAGGATACCACAAGCCATACTCAACTATCCCTTTTAGATACCTAAAAATCCTCTTGATTGCCATGACATGAGATTCTCTAGGATCAGCTTGGAATCTAGCAACAAGACCAATAGCATTCATAATATCAGGTCTGGTTTGAGTGAGATACAACAATCCTCCAATCATTGACCTATACTTTTTCTGATCAGTTTTAGGAGAGTTGTCATCTTTGCTCAATTTGCATCTGGTTGCCATGGGAGTATTCATTGGTTTTGAGTCTTCCATCCCAAATTTCTTCAGCAATTCTTTCACATATTTGGTCTGAGAAATGAAGATTTCTTTCTTTGTTTGAGTGATTTGCAGACCTAAGAAGAAATTTATTTCCCCTAACATGGACATCTCAAATTCACTTTTCATTTGATTTGCAAAGGTTTTACACATACTATCTCTTCCTCCAAAAATGATATCATCAACAAACACCTCAACAATCAAGATATTTTCATGATCAATTTTGAAATACAAATTACTGTCAGCAGTACCTTTGTTGAAACCAATCTTCAAAAGATGCTTATCCAATCTTTCATACCAGTCTCTTAGGGCTTGCTTGAGTCCATACAGTGCTTTCTTCAACTTGTAGACCATATCACCATGATCAGACAATTGAAATCCATCTGGTTGCTCAATGTATACTTCTTCTTCCAAGTCACCATTCAAGAATGCAGACTTGACATCCATCTGATTCACTTTGAAATCCTTAAAGATAGCAAAAGCAAGAAATAGTCTAACTGCTTCAATTCTTGCCACTGAAGCAAAAGTTTCTTCAAAATCAACTCCTTCTATTTGAGAGTAACCCTTGCAGACCAATCTGGCTTTATTTTTTATTACTTCACCAGCTTCATTCAGTTTGTTCCGGAAGACCCATTTGGTTCCAATCACATTCTTGTTTCTAGGTCTAGGAACAAGATCCCAAGTGTGATTTTTCTCAATTTGCATTAGCTCTTCCTCCATTGCTTTAGTCCAGTTTTCATCATTGCAAGCTTCATTTACTGTCTTAGGTTCAATCTTTGAAATCAGACAATATTCATCTAAATCTTGAGAAATCCTCCTTTTTTGTACACCTTTTCTTTTATCACCTATGATCTAATCTTTAGAGTGGTTCAATCTTACATACCTAGGAACTTTGGGAGTTTCTTGCACTTCTAATTCTTGATCAGGCTCATTATAACTCATCTCTTCTTCCTGATTTACCAGATCAGTTTGAATCTGAATTTTAGAAGGGGCTTGGACTCCTTGAATCAGAACACCATTTTGATCATCTTCATCATATTCATAAAACCTTGAAGGTTTTTCAATTCCTTCATCAACCTTCACATTTGTACTTTCTATAATCTTTCTCAGTCTCTTGTTATAACACCGGTATGCTTTGCTTTGAGTAGAGTAACCCAAGAATATTCCTTCATCACTTCTAGCATCAATCTTGCCTAGAT
Organism: Cunninghamia lanceolata; assembly: GCA_027924645.1. Taxonomy (NCBI): domain Eukaryota; kingdom Viridiplantae; phylum Streptophyta; class Pinopsida; order Cupressales; family Cupressaceae; genus Cunninghamia; species Cunninghamia lanceolata. The sequence continues at coordinate 27,250,454 of BSBN01000809.1, read as the reverse complement.
CTTCATCTCTTTTAATGTAACATTTGCTGCCAAAGACTCTGAAATACCTCACAGTAGGAGTGATGCCAAACCAAAGTTCATAAGGAATCTTACCGGTATTACTTCTGATTTGAACTCGATTGAGAGTATAGACTACAGTGCTGACAGCTTCTCTCCAATAGATCTGAGGAACATTTGCTTCCATCATCATGGTCCTAGATGCTTCCTGGATGGTCTAGTTCTTTCTCTCCACTACTCCATTCTGTTGTGGAGTCCTAGGAGTAGACAATTGTCTCTTTATTCCATGTTTCTCATAGAATTCTATGAACTCACCGGATGTGAATTCTCCACCTCTATCAGACCTCAGACATTTTAATTTTAATCCAGTTTCATTCTCTACCATAGCCTTGAATATTTTGAATTTCTCAAGAGCCTCTGATTTCTCTTTCAGAAAAGTAACCCACAGCATCCGAAAATGGTCATCAATTAATAACATGAAGTATCTATCACCTTGCACACTCCTTATCCTTGTCAAACCACATAGATCAGTATGAACTAAGTCCAATAATCCGGTAGAAGATTGTTCCTTGCTTTTGAATGAGACTCTGCTTAGTTTCCCCAACTGACATTCTTTGCACAGACTATTTGTAGGTTTCACTAGTTTTGGAAGATCTCTTACAGCCTGAGTGTTGCTTATCTTGATGATATTATCAAAATTTACATGACACATCCTCCTATGCCATAGCCAACTCTGATCAATTTGCATAAATAGACAACTTTTACCAGTACCAACTAAATGGAAGATATTACCTTTTGTCTGAGTACCAGATGCAATCTCTATTCCAGAACTTTCAAAGATCTAGCATTTTCCATTCTTAAAATGAAAATCATAGCCTTTGTCCACCAACTATCCAACACTGAGAAGATTGTGCTTCAATCCTTCAACATATAGTACATTACCGATTTTGTTCTTTCCATCAAAAGAAAGAGTTCCTCTACCTCTAATTCTACCAGCAGAATTATCACCAAACTTTACCACTCCTCCTTCATACCTTCCCAAATCTAAGAACTTATTTTTGTCACCTGTCATATGGTGAGAGTATCCACTGTCAATGACCCAATCATCCTTTTCTTCAACTTGGGCAGCCAGAGCTCTTTCTACAACTTTATGATTGACAGATTCAGAGGGCATTGGATCTTTTTCTTTGATGGCAATAAACACCCAATCACTTCCGGATTTGTTTCCTGTCTCAGATTTATCATCTGTTACTCCTTCATTGTCATCCTCTTCATGAACATAGTAACAATTCTTTTGGAACCTTGATCTGTTGGGATTTGGCCTTGAAAATCTTTCCAGACACTTTGAGGCAAAATGACCAATCTTATTGCAATTAAAACATTTAAAAGGCAATTTCCCTTCATACTTACCGGATCCTCTTGGCAGTGTTTTTGCAATAAGGGCTTCAAGCTGAGTAGTTTTAGCTTCTTCTTCTTCCAGGCCTTTTCTTGCTTTTTCATACCATGGTAGTTTCCTTGAAGAGTTCTCTCCCAGATCAAACCTTTGTTTTCCTTTCACTGAAGAACTAGCTTTGAATGCAGATTCAGTCTTAGGGGGGACATCTCCAAACTCGGTCATTTCAAATGTGGCCAATTTACCAACCAATTGATCTCTTGTGACACTTGAATGGGCTCTGAATTCTTCTATGGCAGCGACCTTGATTTTATAGGAAGTAGGAAGGGATCTGAGAACTTTGCCAACAATCTCATCTTCATCTAAGACTCCACTAGCACATCTAATGCCACAAACAAGCTCATTTACTCTTGGCATAAAGGTAGTGATATTTTCATCTTCTCTCATCTTCAGATTTTCAAATTTCCCTTTCAAACTGTGTAGCCTTGCACATTTAACATACTTGTCTCCTTCATGCAGAAGTTCTAGTTTTTCCCAGATCTCAAAGGCAGTTTGTAGATCAACAACATTTGTAATCTTTGAATCAGACAAGGTGCTTAGAAGGGCTTCTTTTGTTCGTAGATTATTTTCGACATCTATGATTTCACTTGCAGATTTTGGGCCATTCTGAGGAGGCGTATACTTTGTTGTAGCCATGGTCCAGTACTGCATTCCCATACATTGCAAATGACATTGCATACGACTTTTCCAAAGATTAAAATTGGTTCCATCAAACTTTGAACTATCCTTCTTGTAGGATGACATCCTGGATCTCCTCAAGCGGTTAAGCTCCTTTTAGAGGAACTTGGCTCTGATACCAATTGTTAAATTTAGGACAGACAACTGAGAGGGGGGGTGAATTAGTTGTCTAAAACTTTCTTCCAATTTAAACACTTAAATCCACTTTTCAATTTAGCAACGTAATAATTAATCAATCATGGAAACATAATGCATTAAATCAAGAGCAGAAACATATCAACACATAGACACCAAGATTTTCACATGGAAAACCCGGTTAAAGGAAAAACCATGGGGTGATTAACCCAAGATTGTATTCTCTGTTAGAAGAATAGAAAGAACAAAATGGCACATGCCAATTAGGGCTCACTACCTCAGCACACTGCTCACAAGAGGCTCACTGCCTACAAGAGACACATTGTCTATAGAATAATAAGTATCACATACTTGAACTGGAGAATAGCATCTTCACCATGCTTGAATCAGTTCCATTTAAGCCCAATACTTCTACTCTGCCTTTTGCTCCCCTTTTCTCTACCACACTCTCATCTCCACAAGATTCCTTTTAAAATGACTTTACAACTCCTTATTTATACAAGGCATCAATTTAGGAATAATCATCTAAGTCGGCAAACATCTACAAGAACATTTGCAAGATGTGTAATACATCCGGTTGGCCAAACTTAGGAAGAACACCATCATCCAGAAGTTAATCTTCAATAGCAAGCACAAACTCTAATGTGGACCACCAACACGAACTGGACATGATCCAAAGACCTCCACAAGCTTGCCTGAATCACCAAGAACATCTGCACTTCATCTGCTTACTGAAATTCTTATCTTCTTCATCCAGAACCTCAAGAACACAGTCTGTCATCACTGTCACAATGAAATAGATGCTTGCAGACCTCCAGACCACTAACCAATTGAGTCACCACTTCACATTAACTTCCTAAACACCCCACCAAATCTGCAGAATAGGATATTGCATTTTTGGATCCCACCGGACCTATTTGTGTCACTTTGTCACCTCTAAACACCTGCCGGAACCGATTTTACTTAAGCTGCCATAACTTCTTCAGATCTTCATGCAGACCTCTAAAATCTTTACTGGATCATCTTAAGACTCATATCTACAAACCCTTTGAACCTCATCCTTTGATAGTCATCTTATCTTGGATCTTTACCTTACTGTCTTCACTGTTCTTCTTTGTTCCTGATATGACTAATTTTCTCAATATCCCCAGCACATAGCTCATCCAATCCTTATCATCAATGCAATAGGAGTATGTTGACATCAATGACAACACCAGTTAGGCCCATACTTGCAACAAGATTATGATAATAAAGATACTCATTTAGATGCTGATGTGCAGAGAATTGAAGAGAACATTGTGAGACATTTCCTGAACTTGAGGATAAACTGGACATCCAGAATGAAGGAACAAAGCTGGATAAAGATGAAGAAATAATCCATCAAGAGCCATACATCTTTCAATTTGAAGTGGGACCAAACATTGAGCCAAGTAATGAAAGAGCAGAGTTAAATGGAAGACCAGCTGGCAGTGAACAAGCATGTCCCACAGAACCAGAGATACACCAAGTTGTATCTTTCCTTTCCACAGTGAATAATGTTGATTATTATTTTGATTATGAAAATTTAGGAGATAAGACATGCATATGGATTAGTCATGAACATGATGAGCTTCCTTAGTTGTTGATAATCAAAGGTTATTCTGTTAAACACAATGAATTTAGAATACAAGAACATTTTTTAGAATACAAAGATGAATTTGCTAGGATCATAACCATAACTAGTGCCCTGATGCTCCTACACAATCTAAGGAAGTATGCAAATAGGTGTCTTTGGGTCTTTTCCTGGGTTTTATTTGCCTTGTAGGGTTTTGTTTCCTTTCGTAGGTTAGTTGTTTGTACAGTCTGCTTGTTTTGCTTGCTTTGTTATTTTCCTCAGCAAGGATCTTTATTTTGATTTAGAGTATACAGGAGCAGACTAACAACCACTGAAAACAATAGAAATTCAGATCATTTAGGTTAATTATTTGAAATTTATGCATAACTTGTTGTGACTGTCATGAATGTAGAAAGTTGTTTGGCTTGTGAAATTTTGTATTCAATAAAGTGTGGGTTGATTATTCAAGAAAAGTTTCTCACAATGACACACCTAAAATCCTTGGGTTTGTTGAACATACCAGTGTAGATATTAGGTGAAAAATTAGAGGTCACCCTTGCTACCATTACAATTCTCAGCTTAATTTCAGCAAGTGACCATTCCTTGCATCATGAAGTTACAACTGCAATATCTTATGAAATCTTTATCAAAATATAAAATAAATAAAATAATAAAATGGATTTTACTAAAAATCTAGATTAAGTCATCTAAGTAACTCTACCGAGGCTATAGACGCTTTTTTGGCAGTGGGGCTCTACTTAGGAGAATTGTAACGATAACCTTGTCGGGGCTATGGACACCTGCTGGCAGCAAGGCTCTATCTGGTTGGCTATGAGGGAATGACATCAACTATGTAGTCTAATGTCAGTCACTAGTTTGTTCAATTTATTTTCAAGATGAGGATAATTAATCATGTGCACCCACTTAAACTGAAAGGAAGATTCATGCACCTTATTGAATACATTAAGTCTCAAGTTGGATAATGATTTGCAGAAAAGATAGTTGGAAGTTATGAGTTTATTTCATTTAGTTTTCTTTAATGGTTTTAATTTGATTTTTTTTTGGTCGCTAGTTGTTGTGATGTTCACAACACGCCCCATTTTACTCCTTAGCAAAATGAGGACCCCTGCTATGGCTGTTGCTTTTGCTTGTGTGTGTGTGTTGTTCTGCTTGGTGGTAAAAAGAAAAGAGAGTGAAAGTTACAAACCTTATTGAAAACAATGAAAAATTGTATTGAGTACCAGAGATGAATATGGGTGAATTCCTTGCCAAAAATGAACAGGGGTTACTTTTTGAACCATCTTAAAATTTCCTGTATTTTGCAAGTTATGGATGTTTTTGGTAAATGCACTGTTAAATGGGTTTGTTTGTTTGTATATACAAAGTCATTTGTATATACAAGGTGTTGCATATACAACGTTGTTTGTATGTCGGGTCATTATATGTTGCACATACAAAGCTATTTGTATATCGGGTTTATATACATTGTCATTTTACTTGTATGCATATCGCTAACACTTTATCTATACATGCAAGTCGCGGACCCGACAGAGTTGAGAGTTTGAATGCATAAGTTAGCTGCGTCTGCCAGATTCCTTGTATGTTAATGCATTCAGTGCCCAAAATATACAAAGGTGACATACATTGCAATATACATTGGATGGAACCGAAAAGTTATGAACTAGGGTAAAGTGGTTGTATGCTTTTTGCTTTGTATGTATCTTACATACAAAGCCGATATGCATCGCACTTATACAAGCCGCGGAACTGAAAAAGTTATTAAATGAGGTTAAATCGTTGTATATTTCGCGCCTTGTATGTATGTTTCGAGACATACATTGTGAATAACATACAAGGCAGAACTAAAAAAAGATTAAAATTAGGTTAAATGAATGTATCACACCTGGCTTGTTTATTGGAAGATACAAGCACTTTATGCATCACGGATACAAGAAGGAAAAAGCATGTGGGCTCCACACTCATTGACTTGACTTGAACTATCGGCCTTGTCTTAGGATTTTACTCTGACTATTGTGTGTCTCACCGATCGCATTGCTATCGGTGTAACTATAGCTGTCGGTGGAGTTTTGTGTGGTCTCGGCGATCACATATGGTCTCCCCGAAGGTAAGGTGTTTGATGTGATTATAACTATCGGCTGAGCTCTGGGTTCTCACACCGACTGTTTGGTGTATGTCCGATGTTTGCGATATACAAAAGTAAAGCAGTAGGATTTTGAAGCTGTTTAAGGGCTCGATAACATATTTTTTGGTCAACAATGGTTGACTCGACCATTTTTAACATTGTATATGCATTTGGATATGCGATTGTTCACAGATTCATAACCTGGTATCTGTGTTTGCACATTCAGCCTAATTTAATGTAATTTTTATCTTCCTGCTAGTTTATTAAATGATGATGCTTAATTCTTGTCTGTTTGCAGGCGTGCAGGTAGATATAAAGACGGAGCTTTAATGGTGATGACATCACAGGAGGTGGATCGGATCACAAAAGATCACAAATGAAGCAGGAGGAGTAAAGGCTTTCAATGTAGAGAGAAATGCAGGTTGAAAGAAACATTATTAAAAGGAAGAACAGTTATTTTTCTGACCGTTAGGGTTTCCAAGGGGCATCCTTATGCTTAGTATGGGTATGCCACTCAGAGATTTTTGGCAGGATTTGTTTTCCACCGGTGGATGTTGCACTTGAAGGGTGGACCGTTGATTGACTAGGGTTTTTGGAACCGTATTGGGGATAATCAGAGCTATATATTGAGCCCCTTTGTAAAAAGAAGGGAGGAGGTCAATCATTCTAAATCTGACCTGAGACAATTTCAAGTAGGAGATCGGATTACTAAGACTAATGAGGACTGAATTGTTGAAATGTCAAGGTTTTTTCTTCAGATCACTGTAAATGTACTTGTTCTAAAGCATACTGAATGGAGATGAAGCTTCATAGTACATCCTAATTGTGAACTTTACATAATCTTCAAGTTGATTTCTGGATATGTAATGGTGAATGTTGTGTTCAATAGAAGCGCTTTCATTTTATTTCATGTTGTTGTCAACTTTTCCTTTGAAGATTTGCACTGGATCATGCGGATTTGTGTAATGTCCTGGTGAAGTATGATTCTAGTTTTCTTCTCTTCATTGTTGTATCAGAACATGTATGTGGATCAGTGATCTTAGTCAAGTAATTTTGGGAATCTCACTCTTTAAACCCTATCTTTGTTATTTCTTTTTCTTAATTTCATTAAATCACTTTCATAACTACAAATCATGATAAATAATAAGCAGAACAGAGAAATATGCTGACATCCCATAGATAACTAAATATCATTAGCATATTTGAGCTAAATACATGTAGTGTTGAAAATATCATGCAAAGAATTACAAATAATGGTAGAAATCATGCAAATATCAACTTGTAGGCACATTATTTGAGTAAATTCATAGTGTAGAGGTAGAATTGTTGGAGATTTATGCAGTGCAAACATAAAGAATAGGATATTTGGAGGAATACTGATGAACTTTATAGAAATTACTATAGAACGTAAGGCCCCTGAATGATTAACAGAAATATACATCAACCACTGAGTAACGTCAGTAGATTATAAACTAATCAACGGAGACTTGGGATCATGAATTCTTTGAATTCATCGTATCTTTCAAGATAAATAAGGGTTGTTGTGTAACTTTTATTTCATGTTTGTTAATGAGTAACATCATCATCAACAACAACTTACAACAATCTCCCCCTTTGTCATTGATGGCAACATATGATGTGAAAAACTTAATGACCATCAAGACAAGATTCTCCCCCTTTCTTTTTACACATCTGCACTTTTTCTCCCTGAGTTTTTCACATAATTTCTCTCCCCCTTTGACATCAATGGCAAAGGGTACATACTTGCATGTTGCTGCTCTGATCCACTAAACTTTCTCTGTTATCAACACTTACTTTATCAAAAACATCTAGCTACTCCCCCTGAGAGGTAGCCTTCAAATCATAAATCCATATCAAAGAATGATACTTTGAGCTCCACTGGATTGATGCATTCCTATGCATCTTAGTTCAGGGTAGGAGGGGTAATGACCCCTTCTTTTCTCTAAGATACTCAAAGGTATCTTGAGGCTGAGGCTTAGTGAAAATGTATGCAAACTGATCCTTTGTGGGCACATATTTCAACTTTACTTCATTCTCTATCACCTTCTCTCTCAAAAAGTGATACCTTATTGATATGTGCTTTGTTCTTGAATGCATCACTGGATTCTTTGAAATGTTTATGGCACTTGTATTGTCACAAAAAATTGTAATTGGATCTTCATACACAACTCTTATATCCTTCAAAGTCTACTTCATCCATAACACTTGAGTGCAACAACATGCTGCTACAATATACTCTACTTCTACAGTTGACAAAGAGATTGAATCTTGTTTCTTCCTTAGCCATGAAACCAATCTATTTCCCAAAAAGAAAGCACCTCCACTTGTCCTATTTTTGTCATCAATATCTCTGGCCCAGTCTGCATCTGTATAAGCACTGAGAGTGAAATCATTGTCCTTTGGATACCATAAGCGATGATTCAGAGTACCTTTAAATACCTCAAGATTCTCTTAACTACCATCGCATGTGATTCTCTTGGATCAGCTTGAAACCTTGCAACAAGACAAACTGCATGCAAGATATTAGGTCTGGTTTGAGTTAGATAAAGCAATCCTCCAAGCATGGATCTGTATTTTTTTTATCAACCTTAGGTGATTCATCAGATTTGCTAAACTTGCAACCAGTTACCATGGGAGTACACACCGGTTTAGAGTCTTCCATCCCAAACTTCTTCAACAACTCTTTCACATACTTAGACTGAGATATGAAGATTCCTTTATCTGATTGATTTATTTGCAAACCTAGAAAGAAATTCATCTCACCAAACATGGACATCTCAAACTCTTTTTGCATTTCACCAGTAAATTTCATACACATACCTTCATTGCTTCCAAAGATGATATCATCAACAAAGACTTCAATAATCAAAATTTGATCACCATTAATCTTGAAATAAAGATTACTATCAGCAGTACCTTTATTGAACCCTAACTACAATAATTACTTATCCAACCTTGCATAGCAGGCTCTAGGAGCTTGAATGAGTACATACAAAGCCTTCTTCAACCTGTACACAACATCACCTTGGTCTGATAACTTAAATCCTTCTGGTTGCTCAATGTAAACTTCCTCTTCCAACTCACCATTCATGAATGGAGACTTCACATCCATCTGATACACTTTAAAAATTTTGTGGACTATAAATGCCAAGAATATTCTGATTCTTCAGTTCGAGCTATTGGAAAAAATTCTCTTCAAAGTCTATTCCTTCAATCTGAGCATATCCCTTGCACACAAGCCTTGCCTTAATCCTTACAATTTCTCCATTCTCATTTAGCTTATTCCTGAAAACCCATTTGGTTCCAATAACATTTTTGTCAGCAGCTCTAGGAACTAATTCCCAAGTATCATTCTTTTCTATCTACATTAGTTCTTCCTCCATGGCTTTTACCCATATTTCATCATTGCAGGCATCACTCACAGTTTTGGTTCAACCTTTGAAAGCAAACAATAATCCACTTATTCTTCTGCAGCTCTTTTCCTTGTCATCACACCTTTGTTTTTGTCACCTATAATTTGGTCTTTAGAATGATTTATCCTTACATACCTGGGAGTCTTGACAACACTTTTTGAAGCCTCTTCTTCATCTTGACTGTCTTCTTGCTCATCTTTCTCTTCATTCACTATAGTCACAGGTTCATCTAGTTCATAGCAACTCAGGTCTGATATTCTTTCCTTGCCTTCCTCCACCTTCACATTTGCACTTTCAACAATCTTTTTGAGCCTTTGTTGTAGCACCAGTAGGCCTTACTCTTGGTAGAGTATCCAAGGAAGATTCCTTCATTGTACCTTGCATCAAACTTTCCTAGATCTTCATCTCTTCTGATATAGCATTTTCTTCCAAAGACTTTGAAATATTTTACTATAGGAATTCTTCCATACCACAATTCATAGGGAGTTTTAGTATCATTACCTTTTACTTGAACTCTGTTTTGAATGTAGATAGCAATATGTATGGCTTCTTTCCAAAACACTTCTAGTAGATCTGCTTCCTTCATTATTGTCCTAGCAGCTTCTTGAACTGTCCTATTTTTTCTTTCCATAACTCCATTTTGCTGGGGAGTCCTAGGAGTAGACAGTTGTCTCTTTATCCCATGCTCTTCATAGAAAATGTTGAATTCATTTGATGTGAACTGACCTCCTCTATCAGATCTCAAGCATTTGATTTTCAATTCTATTTCATTCTCAACCATTGCCTTGAAAGATTTGAACTTTTCTAAGGCTTCTGATTTGTCTCTTAGAAAAGTAACCCAAGTCATTCTAGAATAATCATCAATAAGCAACATGAAGTACCTGTCACCTTGTAGACTTCTCACCGTTGTAGGACCACAGAGATCTGTATGCACTAAATCCAGCAAACCGGTAGAAAATTGTTCTTTGCTCTTGAAACTTGTCCTTGTCTGCTTTCCCAACTGACATTCCTTACAAATTACATTAGAGGGTTTCACAAGTTTTGGTAAATCTCTCACAGTCTGACCTAAAACCAGATTATCAAAGTTTATATGACACATCCTTCTATGCCACAACCAACTTTCATCTGCCTGGGCCAATAAATAATAATCATTACTTCCCCTTAATTGATAAATGTTACCTTTTATCTTCCTACTGGTAGCAATCATAGTTCCTAAGCTTTCCATGATCTTGCACCCATTGTCTTTGAATCTCAGATCATATCCTTTGTCACACATCTAACCAACACTCAAAAGATTATGCTTCAAACCCTTCACATATAGGACATTGTCAGTATTATGCTTTCCATCAAATGAAATAGATCCTTTTCCACAAATCTTACTAGCTGCATTATCTCCAAACCTAACAAGTCCTCCATCATACTTTTCCAAACTTACAAACTTACTTTTGTCACTGGTCATGTGATGTGAGCATCCACTATCAATAATCCATTCATTCTTATCTTTCTCAACCTGAACAGCCAAAGCACTTTCTTCCACTAGTTTTTCTTCCTTCACACAACTAGTAGAATTAGTAGACATAGGATCTTCTTTAATAGCAATAAATAGGAATTCATTTGCACTAGTACTAGCATCATCAGATTCATCATCAGTCACACCTTCATCATCAAAATCTCTGACATAGTAGCATTTCTTTGGAACTCTAGGTCTGCTCTCATATCTTTTCTTATTTCTTTCAATTCTTTCAGGACATCTAGAAGCATAATGACCTTCACCACAAGAGAAATATTTGAAAGGTAATTTACCTTTGAACTTATCAGAGCCTCTTTGCAACCTATCAACAAAGTTAGCTTCAATTTCATCAAATTCATCATCCACCTTATATTTCTCAGCTTCAAAAATCTTTTCTAAAGTACTAGCTTTAAAAGTTGATTCAACTTTTAGCAGGGCATCACCAAATTCTCTCATCTCAAAGGTTGTAAGCTTTTAAAGTAGCTGATCTCTGTCAATAGTTTTCACAGTCATAAATTCTTCAATAGTAGCTACCTTGTGGCTGTAGGACTTTGGTAGTGATCTAATAATTTTCATCACAACATCCTTATCACTAATGGTTCCTCCCATTCCTTTTATTCCATTGACAAGTTCATCAACCCTTTGCATGAATGTTGTAATGTTTTCATCTTCATTCATCTTAAAACTTTCATATTTAGCTTTCAAGCCCTAAAGTTTAGCTTCCTTTACAGAATCATCTTCTTCATACAGATTCTTCAACTTCTCCCAAACCTCATTTGCATTTTCTAGGTCCATGACTTTTATCAACTTAGTGTTAGTCAAGGCACTTAACAAGGCATCTTTGGCTCTTATATTCAACTCATATTCTTTGATTTAATCTTCAGTTGTCAACCCATTTTGAGGCATGGTATATTTTGATTCTGTAGCCTTCCATACTTTATAACCAAGACAAAGGAGATGGCTTTTCATTCGTACCCTCCAAAGAGCATAATTTGTCCCATCAAACTATGGAGCTTCCTTCTTATAAGACATCCTAGGTCTTCCTCAAGCTGTTAGGCCTTCTTCTGAGGAACCTGCTTTGATACCAATTATTGAAATACACTAGAGAACTAAGAGGGGAGATGAATCAGTTGTCTCAAAAACTTAGCTTAAAATGAATATCAAACCATCACAACTTAACTATTCATAATCAGATTTAACCATGAAAGCATGAAACCATAAACTTAATTGCAATCACACATCCAACATAGTAGACACCATATTTTTACGTGGAAAACCCTAAAAGGGAAAAACCATGATGGGTGTTAGCCCACAGAAATATATGAGTTATAGCAATACCAAAAAATAGAGGCTCACTACCTACAAGGCTCACTGCCCAAAAGAACTCACTATCCAAAATGTTCACTGCAAAGAATGGCTCATTGCCTAAGGATGGCTCACTGTCGATGGGTGGCTCACTACCAAAATGGTGAATTGATTGAATAGCATCTACTCCATGCCAGGGTTCAGTTCCATTGAAGCACAATATGACTCCTTCGCTCTACTCTTTCACACTTTCGCACTTATCTCTTCATAGTCGCTACACACACACTTTTTTGCAACTACATTACATGCTTTTATACAATTCATTAACCTTTGAATGTACATCAAAGTCAGCATTACATTCATCAACCATTGGAACAATCTCCAAGGTTGGCATTACAAACATACATAAAATAGTTTTGTACCTAATACAAATTTAGCTAAGGAAAAGATGTAAGGATGTATGCAAATCATGCCACGCCTTAGCTGGGACTCAAACACAATCCTCCACACCACGACACACTTCTACAATCTTCGATGCATCTCCGCAAATGATGAATTCAACCAGGTCGGCCAAGACTAATGATAGCACTGGGTCTGCTAAGAACATTCTTCATTCATGATCCAATTTTCTCTTTGTGGACCAATCCAAGTGTAGGAGCATGATCAGGAGACATCCACAAGCACATTGTAATAACCAGGAACAACCGCACAATCTCTAATCACTCTGTCAATAAGAATCTTCAAACTAGAGTACAAGAACAACACTGTCAGCCACTGTCATAAGTAAAAGACAGCTTGCGGACCACCAAATCATGAACCATTGAAGTTGAAGATACTTGACATCATCACAGACTTAATTCCAGAACCGTAGACCAAAATACTTCAATGCGGAGGAATGCAGAGCATAACACTTTCTCCCTGATACCACCAAACATACAAAAAAAGCAGTTTTCACACTGGTGAACGTAATTCACTCAAATCTTCATTTCGGAAGCTCAAACTTGGAATATAACATCTTTAGACAGACCTCTAAATAAATTCCAATCTGTAGGCAAAGATATTCATTCTAAAGGAAATACAGAACAAACTTCTAGACTATTCTTCTGAGTACAATACACTGTTTCCACTGCAACACATTGTTATCACCGGAGGGGCTAATTTTTTCAATATCCTCAACAAAGTAAGAGCACAGTTGACACCAGTAACAACACAGATATGTTGACATCAATGACAACACTGATTGGGCACATACTTGCAACAGGAATGTGGTAATTAAACACCACTCCTATTCATTCAATGACCTCCCTATAAGTATTCCTTGTTTTAAGAAATAGTTAAGAGGTGAACGCCTCTTCTTAAAGAAGGTTGTTACAAATAAACCACTATCTTGAAATTCCACTCAAAGATATTTATGTACAATAATCTAATAACATGGCTATTATTAATGATAGAGACTATAATAATGTAATGTATACTTAAATTGCCTCACACATTAAGCACATTATGTGATTGGGTTGAGAAAAACTCCTCTTTCACGTATTAGAGAAAATTGAGTCATTTTTTATTTGATAAAATACAAAAAATTCAATGTTAAAAAATTTCAACAAGAAGCACAATTTTAATTTCTTCCAACTATGTCAATGTAGACGTAAACGTATTTTTATTTACGACACAAAGAACAACGTTTCAACAAAAAGATCACCTTAGTCAAAAAACAACTAACGTCCAACATTGATGACGTTGATTTCACAAAAACGACTAGGTTGATGTTAAAAACATGTTAAAAAGACTCTAACCGACATCAACAACTTGCTGAGTTGAAAAATAAACTTAAACCAACTTGATTAAGCACGAATTACCTTAATTGATAAAGGTTCACTAATTGAAGTTACACTATACTTAGACAGAAAATAAATTGTTCAAAACCAAATGTCTATTCTCCTCTCCTCAGAAGATACTCTCTCTCTTTTTCTTGGAGAGTTGTCGAAACCTATTTTCCTGATTACAACTTGCAATCACCAAACCAGGATTAGTGCATCGTTAGTCCATTCACAAATATTATGAATATCAAATCAAAACCTCATATTGTAATTTTTTGAATTATCCAATCACATGTATTATACTTAATCACATGAACTGATATTTAAGAAATCAAAGATTTACTTTGACATTATATCATAATCTCTAAACATTTATCCATAAAAATTCACTACTAATCACATGAAAGTAAATAGTAAAATCAAAGCCAAAATTTGGGATGCAACATACCTCTCCCCTAAAGATTCATTGTCCTCGATGATTTAATGTATCAAAACATAATTTAGAACAAGTTTTTGTTTAATTGTTTAAAACATGAAATAAATGAGGAAATCTTTGATAGAACTCATGGTAATCCTCCCATGTAGCACTATCTTCTGCATACTAGTCCCACTGGACCTTACACTACATAACCTCTCGATTATGCAAGTGGAGCTTGTGTGTTTCGAGCACTTTGAGAGGTTCGATCATGACCACTCCTGGGTCCTATATCTGTAATGCATTCCAATTAAGAATATGGTTATCTCCTAAACTATACTTTTTCAAATAAGAAACATGAAAAACATTATGCATTCTAGATAAAGTTGGTGGTGGTAGAACGATTCTGTAGGCAACTGGATTGATCACTTCGAGCACTTCGAAGGGTCCTACATAACAAGGAGCTAATTTGGATGACTTTCCAAATTTTATAGAACTTTTCTGTGGTTTGACTATCAAAAGGACTTTTTATCCAATAGAGAATTGTCTTGGTAATCGCTTGGTATCAGCATAACTTTTTTGTTTATCATTGGCTTCTGCTAATCTCTTTCTGATCAACTTTACTTTTTATTTCATTTCTGCTGGCATTTTTGGACCAATGCTAATCCTATCTTCTAGCTTATCCCAGCTTATAGGAGTTTGGCATCTTCTTCCATACAATGCTTCAAATGGTGTCATTTTGATAGTAGAATGATAGGAGTTGTTATAAGTAAATTCCAAAAGCAGTAAGTATTCCTCCCACTTGTATTGTCGATCCATGCAATACATTCATAACAAATCCTCTAGAACTTGGTTAACTCTCTTAGTTTGACCATCTATTTTAGGATGATAAGTTGTACTCACATTAAGCTTAGTTCCTAGCACTGAAAATAAGGTTTTCCAAAACCTTGATGTCATGTGTGCATCTTTATCTGAGATAATCTTATCAGGAACTCCGTGCAATCTAAACACTTCTTGAACAAATTTGTGAGCTAAAACTAGCACTCCATTAGTTAAATTTCCAGGTATAAAATGAGATACCTTTGTGAGTTTATCTACCACTATTAAAATTGCATCATGTCTATTTCTAGACATTGGAAGATCTTGAACAAAATCCATACTTATGATTTGCCACTTCCATTCTGGTATATCATGCGGATACAAAAGTCCTGTGAGATGCTGATATTTTGCCTTAACTCTCTGGCATTCTAGGCAACTTGCCTAAAATCTTACAACATCATTCTTCAATCCTTTCCAGAAATAAAGAGGTTTTACATCTGCTACAAGTTTGGTTACTCCTAGATGTCCTAAGTATGGTGTGGAATGAACTTCTTTCCACACAAGATTCCTTAGTTTGGTAGAATTAGGAACATACATTCTTCCTATATGTACCTTAGCAATCCATCAGATTCAAAATGAAACCCATCATACCTTGAATCTTGGGGATTTACCATAAGAGCATGCTTAACTTGCTCATATTATTCATCACCTGGTAAGTTTTGCAACACTAAATCCTTAAAGTTTGCATGAATAGAGACAATTGAAGAAATATGTCTCCGCCGACTCAAAGCATCTGCTACTTTATTCTCTTTACCTTTGATATAACTTATCTCAAAGTCATAGTCGGATATCAACTCTAACCATCTCCTTTGTCGAGCATTTGGATGTAGTTGAGAAAATATATACTTGAGACTTTGATTATCTAACTTTAGCATAAAGGTTTTCCCTAATAAATAGATGTCATACTTTCAAAGCATGTATGACTACTGCCAGTTATAAATCATGTGGAGCATAATTTTACTTGTAAGATTTTAACTTTCTAGACTCATAGGCTATCACTCACCCATCTTGCATAAGCACTCCCCCTAAACCTTCTCCTAAGGCATCAGTTATTACTTCAAATTGACCTTTAGGATGGGGGACTTTCAGAATTGGTGTCGTTTCTTTTAATTGATCAAATGTCTCTTGACATTTTTTTGACCAATCAAAATGTTTCCCTTTCCTTTGCAATGAAGTGATTGGACTTGCAATTTTGGAGAAATTCAAAAAAAACTTTCTGTAGTATCCTGCCAATCCCATGAAGCTACGCACTTTATGCACATTCTTAGGTACATGCTAATTTAGGATAGCTTTGATCTTTGTTGGGTCTACAGAAATTCCTTCAGCAGAAATTATGTGTCCTAAATATTGTAGTTTCTCTTGGAAGAATGAACACTTAGAAGGTTTTCCATATAACTTATGCTCTCTCAATCATTGCAATACTATTCGCAAATGTTGCAAATGTTATTCTTCATTCTTAGAATAAATAAGAATATCATCAAGAAAAACTAGAACAAACTTATCTAAGCAATCTCTAAACACATTGTTCATTAGATTCATGAATGCGATAGGGCCATTTGTAAGTCCAAATGGTAACACTGTAAATTTATAGTGCCCATATCTTGTTCTAAAAGTTGTTTTATGGATATCTTCATCCTTCAATCTCAGTTGATGATATCTCGATCATAAAGCGATCTTTGAATACAAAAAAGCCCAACATATTTGATCAAAATGATCATCTATACGTGGTAATGGATACTTACTCTTTATCATTGCTTTATTGAGCATATGATAATCTATACACAGACGCAAAATTCCATCTTTATTTTTAACAAAGATTACTAGTGCACCCCATGGAGAAACACTAGGCCTAATCAAACCTTTAGCCAACAATTCTTGCAATTGGGATTTTAATTCCATCAATTCTGTAGTAGTCATATGATAAGGTGCTTTTGATATGGGCTCAGATCCTGGTTTAATATCAATTACAAAATCAAAGACTCTTTTTGGGTGGTAAAATAGGAAGTTCCTCTAGAAAAAAATCCTAGAAATCTCAAAGAAAAGGATAACTTTATTCAAAAGGCACACTTTTCTTTCTAAGACTTTACTTAATTTGTTTCATTTTCATTGCAAAGAGTTGACACCCTTTTCACCTAGCCCTTTTCAATTCCTTAGCAGAGATTGGTTGAATCTTGACCTCTCTTTGAATACCTTGCAAAGAGACCTTATTCCACATATCATCTAAACACTCAACTATTTTTGAAAAATAGTCAACATTGGCTCTATGTTTCCATAACCAAATTATTCTTAAGATAACATCAGAGGAACCTAAGGGAGCTACATATAAGTTCACCTCAGTTAAAAAACTGGAGAGATCAATCTTAGCTTCAAACAAATATTTCTCTACCTGAGCAATAGATTGGTTAGCATATTCTATTGACCAAGGTTTAGCCTGTATAACCAGCTCTTCTAGGAAACTTATTCAATATCCTAGGAGAAATAAAATTTTTAGTTTCTCAGTATCAATCAAAATAGAGATAGGGATTCCAAACAAGGTACCTGTCATCTCTATAGAGTGATCTGATACTCTGCTTGGTGATTATTCAGTGTTGCATGAATCCTTTGTTGAAATGCTGCTTGTTGGGTGGGTAAAGCATTACCTCTTTACTGACCACTCTGGTTCTTGGTTGGGCATTGATTGACATAATGGTCACCTCCACAACTAAAGCATCCTCCAAGAGGTCCTCTCTTTTTAGTTGTCTTGCTAGCATTATGCTCATTCCTCTTGAAGTTATCATTCTTCTTTTCATTGCCGGATCCACTCTTATACTTGTTGGTTCCTTTGCCATTTCTCCTATTCTCATAATTATTATCATTCCTCCTCTTGGAAGGTTGAGAAGTTTGAATCTTATTAAACCTCTTATGATTCCTGTCACAATAAGTTGATATGGATTTCAACTTTTGCTCCTACTTAATGGCCTTCTCATAAACTTGATCCATTGTCATAGGACCATGCACGTCCACTTCACCACCAATCTAGGCATTCATACCCATGATGAATTTCCTAATTCAAAATATTTCATCCTTCTAATATTGGGGTACATACTTCAAAAGATGAGTAAACTTCTCTCCATACTCGACTACTGACATATCCTCTTGACATAGATTTTGAAAATATGTCAACTTCTAGTCAAAGAAGAGTTGTGGCAACTACCTTTTACGGAATAGTTTAACAAACTCATCCCAAGTTACCTTTAAGGAACTTAATCCTAATTCTATATTCTTGTTCATCCATCAAGTAGATGCTTCTCCTGCCAACTAATAGGCTCCCCACACTGCTTTGGTTATTTTAGAATAATTTCTTATCTCAAAATACTTTTCCATGTCCATTAACCAAGCCTCAGCAGCATCTCTAGTCACCGTTCCATCAAACTTAGGTGGTGTGACTTTCTTCATATCTTTAAATAGTTATAAAGCAAGTCTATCCCTTACTTCTCTCTAGGGTCTATAGTTATCAGGATTCTCACTACTTGCACTATGCTCTTGATGATTTTCTTTGCTCAATCCATGAGAGATCTCATTTCCTCCTTCAAGGTTCCCTTGATCTCTTACTTTCTGCTCTAAAGTACCAAGTCTCTCTTTGGCTTTTGTAAGCATAGCTAAAATTTGATCTAACTTTTCCATTGGATTTACTGGAGGGTTATTCTCTTCCTAACTTTCACCTTGATTTCTTCTTGTACGAACCATGATGTTGTTTTTCTCACACCTGAGAATATTAAGTTATCTATTAGTTTTCTGAATTTAATGTGACTCATTAAATCAAAAACATAATTAACTCAAAAGTAATCATCAAATTGGTACAAAAAAATCTCATCTTTATTATAGTTATTTTGGAGTAACTACATCCTTATTTGTACATAATATGACTCAATGGTCATAATCGAGGGGAGTATATCCCTCTGACTCACTATCAGATACTTATTTAAGATGAGTATATCCTTCTGATTCACTATCAAATACAAGCACCATAATCTCAAAACATGACCTTGGTATACGAGGGTCTCTCCTAATCATAGGTATGTCCACATTCTGATTGGTTGATGTATCTCTTGAGAGGGATAGTTGGTTGGATTCAATTGGGGGTGAATAAGTTATGATCTTAATTGCGATCTTAGCTACCTCTAAAATTTTCTTCTTTTCTCACTTAATCCAAGACATGGCATTACTAAGAGTTTCAGTATCACTAAGCCATATTACATTATCAAAATTGGTTGCTTATATGGTTTTAACTATGGCATCTCATTCTTTCTTGAATTTCAGGTAGCACTCATTTTTTATAACTGACTTCTGGGCAGTCATCTTGAGTCGCACCATCCTGGCACAAGAAGTACAAATATTAGCTACTAATAATGTTGGATAATAGGTTAGCATAGTGAACTCATAAGCCCTAGTGTTGAACCTGGTAGCTCTGATACCATAAGTAACATACTAACTCTTAAAAAGGCTTAAAACAAATATTTACCAAGAGATAAATAAACATATAAATCACTAAGTGAAAAAGATTAAAATTCTTTTTTTTTAATTAAAATATTCTCAAGGAATCAAAATACATCATATAAACATTACTTCCTTTCTGAATATACAACATGTATTAATTTACAGAATCGACATCTCGTCTTTCAATTACAATGATCTTCACTTGATAAAATTTACAGAGTTTACGAAATACAAGTCTCATATCAATAAGTATGTTGCATCTAGAATTTTGATAGATATATTGCAAGTCTCGATGAGTCTTCTGCTAGAGAGAGAGAGAGAGCATCTTCTGAGTGCTTTACCTCCAACTATAGGTCAGCGGTTTCCACTCACTTTCCAACTAGAAGTGGCCCTACCCTTCATGAAGTGTATAAACATAAGGTAACCAACTGGTATTTGCCATCTGAGTACTGGTGTTGTATCCTACATAACTCTATCAATCACACAACTCTAGATTTAATCCTCTAGCTAAGTATGATCATGTTGATAGGTTATGAAATCTAGACACGATGAACCGACTAATGCATGCAGAGACATATGCATTACTTTGGCCAAAGATTCTATATAAAATAGATGTTTATAGTAAATGTAGTCATAATGTCCACCCACCTCTAACTCAACTTGGATACTATCACATCCTGCGGTCTGACTTGATAACTTGGTTCTTTTCATAAATGGTTTTAAAAGATAGAGTTTTGTCTAACTCAAAAACTAGTCTACCTGACTTAGATTTATTCTCATGATCCTGTCATTCATACCATAAGACTTTATGGGTCGACTATCCATCCAAAAGTACCTCTTTGCATACTTGCAAAATCAAGGTCTATGACTTATCAACATCTACTCCATGAGACCATGACTTAAGTCAATTGTAATAAAATAATTTGGTTTCATATAAAGAAAAGTCACCACTGACTAAGTATAAACTTCTTTCAACAAGCCTAATTCAAACATTAAAACTCAGGGTTCTCGACCCTTCGTTTTCAACTAATATAAAATTGATAAAAATAAGGTTATGATATTCAACATGGTTGTAATTAACCATAACCCTTTGGGTTCTCTTTCGAATAATAGTAAGTTTGTAAGTACTTATCCCCTAATATTACATAATAACAAATGTACTAAAGGATAAAATACTCTATCAAGCTATTCTTCTTGTTTGGTTCGAACCCTTTGTAAATAAGAAGTCAAATCTAGAGAATAGAACAATTGATATTCTTGTAGACATGATATTTCTGCAATCCATGATGATAGATTCTTGTGTTTCTGGAAAAAACTTTGTTTCTTTTTTTGACTCAAATAAATGTTTTGGATCACACTCCGTGATCCATCATCAAGAGGAAAGGAAGAGAATGCAAATGAGTTTGACTAGCAGA
The DNA here is from genome assembly GCA_027924645.1 of Cunninghamia lanceolata. Classification (NCBI taxonomy): domain Eukaryota; kingdom Viridiplantae; phylum Streptophyta; class Pinopsida; order Cupressales; family Cupressaceae; genus Cunninghamia; species Cunninghamia lanceolata. Next base: position 27,229,200 of record BSBN01000809.1, on the reverse strand, counting down.
AAGGTTTCTTAAAAAGAGAGAGTAAAGGTGGGCACGGATGACAAGAATAGTTGGAGGGGACATTAAGGATAAGAAAAGAGGAGCTAAGTATCAAAAAGGAGATAAACATTAAAGAGCAAAAAATAAGTAAAGGAAGAAAAATAGAGAGATGTTCTAAAAGGTAAATAAAACATAAATAACAAAAAAGATTGGTTATATAACTATATTTATGAGCAAATGTAAAAGCATAAGAATATATACGTCTAAAGATGTACGTAGGTAAAAATATCTCTATGTATTAGATAACTATAAACATGTGTGCAATTAAAAGAATATGAATAAATAGAGAGAGAAAAAAGAGAGAGAGAGTACAAATATGTAATAAATAGAGAGAGGAAATAGAGAGACAAAAGCGAGTGAGAGAAGACATGTAAGTGTAAATGAATGCAAAGGGAATGTGAGTGCCAATGTGAGACGATTGCAAAAAACATAAGAATTGGGCAGTGAGTACAAATGGGAGAAAAATGCAAAAAGAATTGCAAGTGTAAATGTGAGAAAATTGCAAAAAAGTGAAGAATTGGAAGGTGAGGGCAAAAGATAAGAATGTAAAAGGAAGTGAAAGTGTAAATGTGAGAAAATTATGAAGGAGAGAAAATATAGAAGAGAGATAAGATGCAAAAGCGAAGGAGGGAGGATGCAAAGAGACAAGAAAAAGGAAGTAGAAAAGAATATATATATATATATATATATATATATATATATATATATATATATATAAACCAATGAGGGGAAATGCAAAAAAGCTAAAATGCAAAGAGAGAAATTAACAAACAAGAAAGAGGGACAAAGTAGTAGTGAGCTAAAAATGAGAGAAATTGCACGAGCAAAAGAGAGAAGCATGTAAAAGAGGAAGGAAAAAGAATATATATATATATATATGAAACAATAACTGATGAAAATGAGACAAATTGCCACAACAATGCAAACGAGAATAGAACAAAAGTATAGATGTACATGTGTGTGTGTGTGTGTGTGTGTGTGTGTGTGTATCTAGGTAAATGTACAAAAATACAAAAAAGGAAAAACAAGAAATGAGAAGAGATAAAGCAAGAGAATAGAGAGATAAAAGAGAGAAAGTAAGAGGTGTGTGTGTGTGTATAGGAGTAAGGAAAAGAAACTAAATCCTAAGTATATAAAAGGAAGAGAACAAAAATATAATAATATGCCTAAATGAAGAATATAGGAAGGTATAAACACTGAAAAGTTCAAACGAATAAAACAAAAGGGTAAACAAATAGAACCAAAAATAAGTAAGCAAAAAAGAGATAATGCATAAATAAGAAAAACACCCTATACATACGTAAATAAGACTACAACAAGGAAAGAAGAGGAGAAGAGAAGAAAGAAGTAGAAATAGATACCAACGTAAAAACCTCAGAAAGAGGAAACACGACAGGCACAAAAAAGAAAGAATAGGGTCAGAGATCAAGGGGAGAGGAACAACGAGGACATGATCCAAGGGTGAAAAGAGGAGAAAAAGAAGAGGAAGAGGAGACAAGAAAAGAAGGGAAGGATGAGGAGTAAGGGATAAGGGAAAGGTAGGGATAATAGGGATGGGCAAGGGGAAAGGATGGGGGAAAAAAGGAAGGCCAGGGATACGAGTGAGGCCTCAAGGATAGGGGTAAAGAGAGGACGAGCGAGGGTGGGGAGAGAAAGAAGAAGAAAAAGAAAAGAGAAAAAAGAAGGGGGGCAGGGGGAATCGAGGCCAAGGCACGGTCAGCAAGAAGACAGGAGGAGGCCAAAGGTGATCAAGAGGGTGAATGGTGATTATTAAGGGAGTCAAAAAAAGCAACACAATTTTTTCCAAAAACACAAGAATCAATTGATATTCTTTCAAAATCAACGTTATCTATTTCATATCGACATATACTTTAAAACTATCTCATAAATCCAATAGCTTGACTACGGCTTCCACACCATGTTTATGTAAAGTTTGATAGTGAATTCAATATCACAGAACTAAGAGGTCTTGGGTTCTCATTAACCCCTGAGTGTTTTGTTACCACAATGGATAGGTTATAGTACTAATATTTATATCTAAACATAGATAGTAAGATAAAACTATCACTTATTCACATATATAGAATACAAAAATATACTTATCTACGTATAAAAGATACAAAAAATATACTTGTATCTCTGGTTATTATCTAGTTACAAACGTCTCTGATTTCTCTAAGATTCGATACACATATCCTCAGAAAACTAGTAATCAATAACTTATATAATATCATCTATTTGATCATGAGTTCTCCGTTATATATAAAACTTATGATAACACTTAGATTTAATTCTTTAAAACTTACAGAAACTTTACTCTTTTAATGATATTCCTATGATCTCATTAAGAGAATGAACTACTATTGTCTAAAGAGTTTTGTACAATCATTCTTTTAGAAAGAAAACATATGAACCATGTAAAAAGGCTTGGCTCTTACCTTTCAAACTGCGTTGAATACTCTGCTCAACCAGCACCTTTCTCTTCTAAGCTACTGCCTCTCTATGTTGTGTTCACTATATTCTTCTCTTCCCACAATAACCATGCCTTCTATCTCCTCGAATCACACTATTAAGTTAATTATTAACTCCACTAGCTGTGGTTTCTTTCCACTTTGAAGGCCTAATATTGCTCTTTGATCGAGCATGCAAGTTGAGGGGGAATGTGGTAATTAAACACCACTCCTATTCATTCAACAACCTCCCTATATGTATTCCTTGTTTTAAGAATTATTTAAGAGGTGAACACCTCTTCTTAAAGAAGGTTGTTACAAATAAACCACTATCTTCAAATTCCACTCAAAGATATTTACTTACAATAATCTAATAACATAGCTATTATTAACGATAGAGACTATAATAATGTAACGTATACTTACATTGCCTCACACATTAAGCACAATATGTGATTGGGTTGAGAAAAACTCCCCTTTCATGTATTAGAGAAAATCAAGTCATTTTCGATTTGATAAAATACGAAAAATTCAACATTAAAAACTTTCAACAAGAAGCACAATTTTAATTTCTTCCAATTATGTCAATGCAGACACAAACATATTCTTGTTTATGATGCAAAGAATGATGTTTCAACAAAAAGATTGCCTTAGTCGAAAAATGACTAACGTCCAACCTTGATGACGTCGATTTCACAAAAATGACTAGGTTGACATTAAAAACACATTAAAAAGACTCTAAGCAACATTGACAACTTGCCGAGACAACAAATAAACTTAAACCAACTTGATTAAGCATGACTTACCTTAATCGACAAAGGTTCACTAACTAAAGATGCACTATACTCAGATGGCAAATGAACTATTCAAAACCAAATGTTTATTCTCCTCTCCTCGAAAGATACTCTCTCTTTCTTCAAGAGTGGTCAAAACCTATTTTCCTGATTACAACTTACGATCACCAAATCAGGATTAGTCCATCGTTAGTCCATTTACATATCTTATGAATATCAAATCAAAACCTCATAACGTAAATTTCTGAATTATTAAATCACATGTATTATACTTAATCACATGAACTAAATTTTAAGAAATCAATGATTTACTCTGACATTATATCATAACGTCTAAACACTTATCCATAAAATTCACTACTAATCATATGAAAGTAAATAGTAAAATCAAAGCCAAAATTTGGGATGTAACACAGAGCACGACCTCACCTCTAGAATGCAACAATCCCTCGTCCAACTCTTCAACCTTCCAGAAATCAAATGAAGTTAGCTCATAAAAAGCCCTAAATCACTCCAGAGACGCCTAGATGGGGGTGACGAATGGCTCTAGTTCTCTTTCTACAACCATACAAGCAATCTCTATACAAAACAAAACTTTCCCAAATGAATCTGATTAGAGGTCAACTTCGTTATTCGCAAGGAGAGAATCAAGGTTGGCTCTGTAAGCTGAACCAATTAGATCTCTAGTTTCTCATGCTGAGAACAAACACAAACATCACTTTTCAAACCCTTTAATTCAAGTTTCAATCTGCAAAAAAAATACATATGATGCCTTCAAAATGAACTAGCAAACGATCTCAGTTTTCTCTGATACCATGTAGAATTGAACCAAGATCAATGAGACGAATGCAAGTATTAAATCGAAGTGGATTGATAGACAATGAAGCTTGTACATATATGTGACGAGAGGAAGTTGTTAGTTGAGGAAAGTACTCCTCAACTATGAGTGGTGACAAGTTGCTTCCCATAAAAACTAGAGTGAGGTGGCTAATTAGTGGTCAACTTGGTGACACCTCTCCTAACCGCCCAACAACCTTAACACCTCAATGAGACATGTGTCAAGATTGTATAAAGGCACACCTAAATAGGCTTAAGTCTAAGTGTAGAAATATATATACACTAACAAAATTCTCTTAGATGGTCTCTAGGATCACCTTTTCCTTTGTATTTATCAAATTTTGGAATTTCATAGTTTGGAGGAAAAGGGGTTGAATGACTAGAGATTTATCAAATGGATATGGACAAATGTCTTCAAAGGTATACTTCTTCTTTGGATTTCCATTTTGCATGTTAGAAAACATTTGTTTCATAAGGGTTTTCATGTCAATTGCATCATTAGGAGATGTGGTAGATGTATTGGATGAGGATTGTTGTTATGGTAAGGTATATTTTGACCACTTTATGGGAGTATGACATTGGCTATTTTTTGAGGTTGTGGCACACCTATAGAAGAAGTAGGTTGATTGGTGGATGTGTTAATGGTGAGGTGTGTCATGACATTTAGGGTTTCATCAACATGTGGTTGGGAAGCTCCTCCTAATAGATTAGGAATATAACTATAATTGGGAGAAAGAAAGGGGGTTATATCAATGTTCAAAGGTACTCAATACCCTAGGTGAAGTATATGTTTGAGGTATTTGTCAAGATTGGTCTTAAAGACATGGTTTACTATTGAGTGATGATTAGGATCCTCTAACCATTTGTGAACTCTCCCCTCATAATCTTCAAACTCATGGTTAGAATGAGTTGGACTTTTGGGTTCTTGCATAGGATTCTCAAATTTATGTGTATATATAGGGTTTGATGATGGTTTGACTATGTCCTTATAAGGTTCTGCTATGAACATGTCGATGGGCATTCCAAACTTAGGACAAAACCCAGGGGTAATATTGGATGGTATAACCCTTCTACCATTGGAAGCAAACTCTTGATGAGAGTGTTTTAAAGACTCTTGATGTGTTTGTTAAGGGGGATCTTGTTAGGATTCTTGATGGATTTCATTATGGGTGTGTTCGTGAGGTTCTTGTGGAACTTGAGGGAACTCTTGTTGGGATTCTTGATGAGATTCCATAATTCTCTTAGTTTGTGACCTTGTAGTGGGCATGAATAGGATGACCTTAAGATGAAATATATGGATATTGGACTTGGTTATGACAAGATTTTGGACCAAAGATGATGACTAGGGTGTGGATAAAATGACAACCAATATGATACCAATCTATTGATATGACTAGGATATGAGGGTGACAACCAAGATTAAAAGGATGAAACCAAGGATATGAGGATGACATGGATTTAACCAAGATATGATAGGATAGGATAAAACCAAATAGCTCAAGACTCACCTAGATCTTTGTGATTGACAAAGATGGGATTCTGTTCACTACTTAGGGTTGATAGATGCCTAAGCATGGAGAGGGATAATGATGACCTTTCCACTTGGAGTAGACAAGGCAAGATAGAATAAAAAGAATGATAAAAGGATCTAGGCTAGGCTTAGGCAAATTTTGGATTTGATCGAAGGTTTGATTGATGTCTTGGTTGACATATTGATTGATGGATCAAAGGATGACTTGGTTGACAAATTGAATAGGTTTTCAAATTGGTGATAAAGTTGAGGTCTAAAGGTGGGTTGATTGGACAAGAGATGGATAGTACTCACAAGTCCAAAATCAATGCTATGGGATTGATTGAGATCTCTATTTTACCCTAGTTTTTTTTAATTTTGAGATATTTTGTTTTTTGGATTTTGAGGATTTTTGGTTTTTTTGGATTTTGAGGATTTTTTTGGAAAGAAAGCAAACACAATAGTTGACTTGACTTAACAATAGAATTGGTGTGAATTACTTCGTGGCTAAAGTGGCTTTTACTAGTATTGTACAAATAAAACACACCAAGCACATAAACAAACCTAGAATTATTCAAGTAGGAGTGTCATATCTCGTGGACTCACTTAGGTGTGACTTTAATCTCCACTATTAGATAATGGTGATTTCCATTCCCTTGATACCATTTACCATTGCTTGGATAGATAGGGAATGCAAGGTCATGTACCACCTTACACCCCTTACCTTGGAGACAAAAGTCTTGCCCAAAGTTTATTCCATCTCAAACAATGGAGGTAATAGTGTGAGCTCTTCTCCCCCTGCTGCAGCGATGCACCACAAGATATGACAGCCGAAGGGTCTTAACTAGGCTTTTATGAGCTTCTAGGGGAGTCCTCCAAATACGCAAGGTACAATGAGGCCCAAGTCTATGAACACTAGCCCATTAAAGGGATGTGTCATAAGAGGTTAAGCAAACACCACGTCACCTTGTGTCCAAAATCACCCAGGACCCCAAGGCTATCCCAATGACTATGTGGCTAGATTGAGGTAGGATTTCACTCTCCCCCTTTGATATACCCTGCCAAAACACATGGTTGAGGTTGTCCCTAGGGGTGATGAAATCCCCTAGCATGCCTCCTAAAGGGAAGGAACACTATTCACTTTTGATCCCCAACCTTGCACGAAGCGCAAGGGGAGAGCATACGTGAGATAATGTCCCTGGGATTGAACAAATAAATGCAAGGATAATGAAGGGAGTTTTGATCTCCAAGATCACCAGAAGGTGCGAGGAGAGAGCATACACCCTTTTCAAAATCTGAAAATAAAGAAAATAATGTTCAATTACTATCCCCTAGATTAAACTATGTGCCTAGATTAGTGATAAAAATATGATCTTTGACATATGAATCTGCACACAATGTGTTATTAGTTTTAATGTTTTTCTCTTTGGCAAGCAAACTAGTAATTTAAGATTTGAGTAGTTTCAATAGGATTGGTCTTTGATATACAAAAGCTACAAAAAAATGTTAAGCGAAAAGATCCAAATCTGATAAAATCTAAACATGATGAATTGAAATAGCAGAATAAGGTAGATGAGCAGATTCTACATGAAATTCTGACATTTCAAAAAAATATGTCAAATTTCATGAAGTTTTGCAAAAGATATGCTCAAAATAAGTTTACAAACAAAGCTCAGCTTCAAGAAATTATACATGAGAAATATGATTAAATTTATTGATGAGGTTGACACTGCTACGAAGCCGGGTGAACCAACTTTCCAGTGCCAATAAAAATGTAGAAATTTGACACTCTTACGAAAAGTTATGTGAGTTTGAAAAAAATGCCTATGTGGGCATGTTAAAACAAAAAATGCCTGGTGGTTAACCCAGAACCAGTTCACATGTGGCAGTTTAGATTTGGCAGTCAGCACTAGCAACAAATATTAGCAAGTTATTGGGTAGATTGTTAACTATTATAGTTTAAGGTTATCTTATCACATGCAAATGAAAGATCCCATTGTAAATGTGCTACTCATAAGCAATAAGACAAACCTTAAAAGATTAGCAGGTTGCATCCTATTAGGAAAGGTGTCTCAACCTTACAACTACAAAAGGTTACTATTCTTCCTAGTTTTGGTCTTTTCAAATACCCTTTATCTTGAAGAATGGTTTATAACTTTCAAAGTTTCAAAAGAGGCTAAAAATGGCAGGGCTCGTACTATTTTTAATAACTCTATATTTGAGCTTAGATGGACTTGAAATTTTCCCAAAAGGTGTGGAACTATCAAGTAAACATCTCGAGTGAGTTTCGACTCAAGATCTTACCTGGATTGTAAGATATTAAAGTTTCTATTTTTTGAAACTCTTGAAAAAAAAAAAATTGAACTCAGATTTGAGGCAATTAGAGGTCCCTAAATGCCATGAAAGTTTTCATAACTAGTGAAGTGAGTTATAGCTTTATAGATCTCTTCACAAGTTTTCTGACACATCAAATGGTTCGTCAATCAGACACCCGAATCAAAAGTTATGACCTTCGGAAGTTGGACCTCCTATTTTGGGAAATGTGAAAATGTGTTGGACACTTAAAGAGATGTAAAGGGGAGAGTTACATGTGTTGGTGTGTGATTTGGCACATCACAAGGCATATTTTATTGAAGATAATTTGGGCACCACTTTTGGGTGGTTTTTGGCACATGGTTTTATAATTACCGTTGACGGTTTACTGTATTGGATCACGTATATATCAGGAACTTGAGATAGAGGTTATGTGTAAGAGTCTTATAGATGTTGATTTACCTCTAGATCTCTGGTTGGTTATACTCCTGTGAAAGCCTGCTCTACAAGTATATTATAATCTTCTTGTTTTTTGAATAATATATTTGACAGCTTTGGAGTGTGGGGTTTTTTACCTGAAAGGGTTTTCCCAACGTATATCTTGTGTTGTGAGCATTGTACTTGTTTTTGATGTGTTGTTACCTTTCTATCAATGTGCATCTCATAATCTATAATTGTAAAAGATAAAAATTTGCATAAAATCTTTCCTCTATAGATTAGTGTAGGAAGTGTTTCCATATACCTTGCTTCCTTTCGATTGGTATCAAAGCTTGATCACCTTTGGTTCTAGTTGTTGGGTAGAGGGTTTTTTGAGCTGATCTTCATTTGAGTGGGAGCTTATGCAAAGGATTTTGAAATCTTTGTTGTAGGAAAGAGATGGCGAGTACATCTAGAAGGTTTGATATAGATAAGTTCAATGGAAGCAACTTGGAGTTATGGAAACTCAATATGGAGGACTTATTGGTTGATAGAGATCTATGGCTCGCAATATCTAGAATCATGCCATCGAGCATGAAACGAGAAGATTGGGATCTGATGGATCGGAAGGATAAGGGTCTGATAAGACTCTGTTTGGCTAATTCAAATCTACTGAATATCCATGAAGAGAAGACTACAAAAGATCTTTGGAAGAAGCTTGGAGATGTTTATCAAGCTAAATCCATGGTGAACAAGATTTTCTTGTGAAAAATTGTATTCTCTGAGGATGGAAGATGGAGGATCTGTCACTGATCACCTGAATACATTCAATATGCTTGTTGCCCAGTTGAACTCTGTGTTGGCAAGAGACACTATATGGACTCATGAATGTTGTCATTGATGGCAACAAAGGTTAACCCACACATCTGCAGGACATGATGAGTCTCTACGGGAAGGTAGACTACAAAGTGTTGTGATCTGATAAGCAAGAACAGAGCATGTGGCAAGGTCTGACAGTCAGGTCCAGATCTCTCAGAGGAAGTATCTTGGTGAAGTGCAGATTTGGTGAAGTCAAGAGGACTACCTTGACTGATAGATTCCAAGGATTTAGCCTCTGGTGATAGATGAAGAAAAAGATATGAATACTTGAGTGTCGAGTTCCTGATTGGCAGTGTGGACAGAGGAAGAACTGACTGGCAGAACATCAGACATTATTCCGGATGTGTTACTGATGATGGTAAAGGTTCTTAAGGCATAAGTTATGATTGGCCAACATGATTGATGACTTCTACAAGTATATCCTTGATCTGCATTACTTGGTAAGCAAGGATTCAGCTGACAGATCAGAGTTTGTGGAAAATATTGACTATTCCGGATGCTGACTACAAAGGTGATGAAATCACTTGTGCGGATATATATACAAAATGGATTTAGTTGTGAGAGGTGTGCTAGTTTTTGTGATGTGCGAATAAATGCAGTAGAGCAGAGTGAAAGCAATAAGGAAGGTCCGGTATGTGAAAGGAGAGCAGCACAAAAGAAGAGGAAAGATGAAGTGCAACAGATCAGTGTATTGAGCCTAACCGGAACTGAACCCCTGCATATGTGGATACATCTCATCAGTTCAAGGATCCTGTTATTCTTCTTACAACTTGTAGAAAGTGAGTCTCTTGTAGGCAGTGAGCCTCTTGTGAGCAGTGTGCTCGGGCAGTGAGCCCTAATTGGCAAGTGCCATTTTGTATTTCCATTCTTCTAATAGAGAATACAATCTTGGGTTAATCACCCCGTGGTTTTCTCCCTTAACAGGATTTCCACGTCAAAAATATTGTGTCATGTGTATTTCAATTTCATGGTTATGTTTGCTTAATTGAATTGATGCTGCATTAATTAATAAGAAAGTTTTGAATGTTAAAATAATTGAGATAACTAATTCACCCCCCCTCTTAGTTATCAACAATTGGTATCAGAGCCAAGTTCCTCCCAACAGAGCCTAACAGCTTGAGGAGATCTGGGAATTCAAATGGATATGTATGGTATGAGGGAGCAACTTAAGTCTGCCCTAGATGATCTTGAGCAGTCAAATTCTGAAGTCATGAATTGAAGGAAAGACTCAACCAGGCTAATGATTTCATAAATGAATTAAAAGAGAAACTGAGTCTCTCTATAAAAAAGAGAAAGGAGCTACTTCAGCAACTGGCAAGTCAAGTTGAAACAAATGATTCAAATGGAGATCTAAAGAAGAAAACCAAGTTATGTGAAAAGTTATCAAAAGAGATCATTATGGTAAGACATGAACTGGAATTAGGAGTTATGAAGTTCACCTAAGAAATTGAAGAGAAAAGAAAAACTAAAGATGATCTAATACAATCTCTCAAGGAGAAATCAGAAGACTGCCACAAGATGGACAGAATAATCAGACATCTTGAATCTGATCTTGAAGATGTTAAAGATAATGAAGAAAAACTTGAGGATCAAATTGTCTCTCTTAAAAGGGATCTTCAAACAGCAAATGAATACAAAGAGAAATTCAAGATAAGTTCTGCTCAACTTGAAGTTCTACTTGAAAGCCAAAAAGGGGTAGATGACAAGTGTGGCTTGGGATATGAGAAAGGTGAAAGCTCCAAATCCAGTCAGAAGAATTTTGGATCAGAAAATCAAAGGAACGGGCCTAGAAGACCTCCGGTAAGGCAGCCTAATGCTCAAAGATATCCATCCTTCAATGGATACTGCCATAACTGCAACAACTTTGGTCATAAAGCTAATCAGTGCAGAAAGAGAATGAATCAGACTACTATATCCTTCTTTGGACAATGTTTCAACTGCAAAAGGTATGGTCACAAATCTCATGAATGCAGAAATATGCAAATGAACAATTCATTCAATGGTAGATGCTTTGCATGCAATAGAATGGGTCATATGGCTAATCAATGTAGATCAAGAGGATATCAATCAAATATACAAATAAATGTTGTTTGCCAAATTTGCTATAGATCTGATCATATTGCCAAATTCTATAGAAGCAAGAATCAGGACAAAAGAGGTCTGGTACATCATCAAAATCAAGACAAAGGAAAATGAAAAGTGAATGCGGATGAAGTTCAAAGTGAGATGAACAAGATTTGGGTGAAGAGAAGTACAGAGAATATAGGGGATGGATCCACACCAGAATCTGGTGCTAATATTCCTTCTAAAAATTAAAAGGTGAGCTCTGGCTCAGGGGGAGTAACAAAAAAAAAACCAATTCCCCCAGCCAGTCAAGTGGTGCCTATAATCGGCACATGAAAGGTTGCGGATCAAAGGAGTTTTTAGAGAAATACTTAGATAAGCCATAGCAAATATTTGAAAGATCCGCATGAAGATTTAAAGAGTCTAATCCCTTCAGTTAGATCTAGTTTAATAGTCTTCCGGTAAAAGCGAGTTTCTTACAAGTTTGGTCCGGTGTGATTCTAAAATTGAGACATCTTGATCTGCAAATAAATGACTGAGGAAAGTAAGAAAGTTCGTTGTTAATCTCCAAGGATAACTCTAAGCATATTATAGTGATCCAGAAAAAGATCTATTTCAAAATAAGGTATACAGAGCAACCGGAATAACTTAAGTTGGGCATTTATTGCAGTATGGATTTAGGGTTTCTCTTGCAAATAAAAGGGTTCATGTGCTCGTCATTTGCACATTCGCATTCGAAAAGAAAGAAAGAAGAGCTCTGCAACAAATTGCTTCAAACTTCTCAAAGACCAACCATTAGAGTTGATCAGCAAATCATTCAAGTTCATTCCGTGAACTCTACAAGTGCAAAGGTATTCTCCATTATCAAATATCTCTCTATAAATCCTTGAATGATGGGTACTCCAAACATTGTCAAGATCTCTGATAGGCCTCACCCCAAATTCAAGAAACATCCATACAAATCCTTGGAAGTAGATCCCCTAGGAGCATTTTCCAGTGTTCCGCGTGGTGTGTTGCATACAGAAGATATTAGGGTTTACATACACATGAATATTGAAGAGTTTGGGGATTCAAAGTTAATGGATATCTATCACAATCAATTGATAGATGATGCTTTTGAGCTTAAACCACAATATAAGAGCATCCAGGAGAAACACTTTGATCAATACATTCATTTCCTCTATTTTGAAGAAGATGAATGGGTCCAGTATGTACTGAGTAGGGTACATGATAACTTCTTATGGCTGAATAGACCTTGCAAAATCACTAAGAAAGCAATTAGGGCAGTAACCGGTTTACACTCCTCTGGAGGGATACCTGTCCTAAAATCTGTCAAAAACCAAATTGTAACTAAGGCCACCAGATCAAAATTTGATAAGAGAGCAATGACCATTGAAGATATCTATGATCCAGATATCAAGTTTGCATCTATGATAATCGGTTATAAGATATATCACTCTAGCAGGGAGAACTCAGTATCTAGAACTGCAGTATATACTGCTTATGAGATGCTAAGAAAAAATGCAGAATATAATCTCTGTGAACTCCTTCTGAGCTAACTGATGGAAAACATACAGAAGATCAAAAAGGACAAGAAGAATTCCTTCAAATATGGAGGACTGATATTGTGTCTATTTTTCTATTTCATGAATGAGATGCCCGGATCCATTGGATGGGTATGGCAAAGTAACAGACCTATAGCAATTCAAATCAGGGACTACTTGCATGGACTTGGGGATGCTAAGGCAAGGAATACAGCTCTGTGGGGTTAGTTTAAGAACTTTCAAAATATGATGCAAACCAGAGAAAGAATCCCTAAATCATTAGTTGAGAAATACAAAGACACAATGTGCTTCATGGTAGACACTGATCAATGTCTAATGGAGGCAGTGGAGCCAAGGATATTCTGGATCATGCCTATGGGATATGAAGTTGATGAGAACATTGTGGAGCTGCATGTTTAACACATGCTCAGTCAGCCAAAGGATCCTAAGGTAGAAAGGTTTGGAACCTTTAAAGAACTAAGTGTGAAAATCCATGTAGAGCTTAGGTAGCCAGAGATCAAGAGGAAGGTGAGAAAAGTAGTTGAAGAAGTTGCCAAAAGCTTTGGCATCTCAAAAGAGGCACTTGATGCCAACAGGGAAAAGAGGCAAAGGGCTAAGAAAGAGAAGAAAGAGGCAGAAAAGGAAAGTAAGGAAAGTGCTCCGGTAGAACCTTCCACCCGGACCAGATCATCAAAGAAATCTGCACCTACCACTGCTAAAAGCTCAAAGGTGTCACAACTAGAAGCAAAATCATCTGGTAAAGTAGAGAAGAGAACAAAGAAAAAGGCAACGAGGTCCTATGCAAGCCAAAAGGATGAAGAAGAAACTGAATCAGATGAGGAGATAAAGAAAATGAAGAAGCAGAAGAAGGAAGGATCCGGTGAATCCTCTACTTGTCAAGGTGAAGAAGAAAAGGCAGAGGAATTTGTTGAAAAGCCCACTCTATCTTTAGATGATGTCATCAAATCAATCACTGTGGATGAAAATCTCCAACCAATGGCTGAATTCTATGATGATTATAATGAAGCTAACCAGAAGATCTTGCAGGAAGCTGCAGTTAAGTATCTAAATACATTTAATAAGGCTTTTATTGAAATCATATCTCTTATTCCTAAAAGTCTAGAAAAAGAGTTAGAAATAAGAAAGAATAATGCCATGGCAAAAGATCTTGAGATCTGAGAGCAGATAGCTATTCAGCTATATCCTTCAATCACCCCAAAGCAGATTAGTATGATCTTCAAAGATTGTAAGGATGAATTCTGGAGCAAAGCCACAATGAATCAGCTCATGCTTGGTGAGACTGACAAGGTAGCCAAGGAAACAGAAGAGATCCTCTGGAATGTCTTTAAAAGATTTAATCTTCTATCATAGAGGACTTGGGTGCTGATCCCTCAGCCACAAGTGTTGGAGAGGAATCGACTGAGAAAATGGCAGAAGAAGTCATGGACACCGGTGCAGAAAGGATAAGGACTTGGAATCCTCTGTTCCGAAAGAGGAAGTTCATAAATAGACAAACATCTCTCCTCCGGTTTCCCCTGCAGCCTCTGAATCTAAGGGAGAAGAAAGAATACAGGAAAAAGAAGAAGATGTGAAAGGTAAAGAAGCTGACACTACAGAAGAGAAGAAGAATCTATCTCTGGCAAGAGACACTGCAGAATCAGTTAAGGACTTCTTGACAAAAGAGACTATGGAGATTGATGAACTGGAACTGCTAAAAGGGCCATTTGATTTTGACTCTCTTTCTCCAGTACAAACAATGAAGATAGCTTCATTTGCTCAAGCAAAGGCCAAAGAGAAACTACTAAAATCTCACATGGAAGACTGTGAGCTTATAGCAACTGCTTCTGGAGTGCTAGAAAAGATTATACCATCGTTTCAAAAGGATCCCACAGCTTCCTCATCTGGAAATCTCAAATCTCTAGTCAATAGTGTTAACACACATTTTGATTCTCTAGAGAAATCAGCAGAAGATAAGGTCTGGAAGGAATTTCTTGCAAAAATATTATCAGAGGTACAAGGGTTGATAATTAATGATAGGAGAAATATGAATATTGGGATAAAGAGCTTAGAAAATGCTCTTAAAAATGGTGGAGAAATGTACAAATTTTGTTTATCATGGTCCAAAGTAACATTGGACATCGAGAAGAAAGTAAAAGAACAAGAGGACAAACTGACAAATCTATCAAAGAATTTTGATCCTCTCTCATCTTCCATAATAAATCAAGAATGTCAGACTATTGCAGTCTTGAATGAAATCAAGAAGCTTGAGAAGGAAAAGAAAAGTAGAATAAGTAGGTTAGGTGAACTCAGAGGGATAATTATCCCTAAGTTAGAGGCCATGCATGAGGCCATAAAAGAAGCTCAGATCACAGCCCGGACCAGTGATCCAAAAGATCTAAAAAGGGAAGATGCATTTCCATTCTTGTTGAGCGGTCATATATCAATTTTGGATAGAATGAAGCAAAGTTGGGCAGCAAAATTCATCCAATTGAAGGCAACTTTTGTAGACATTCTTCAGTATATGTGAGTATGTTATATGTGGCTAAGTATAGTTAAATTTTTGAAAATTTTGATGCGCGGTTCCCACCCTTTGCCATTGATGTCAAAGGGGGAGTGAGGAGCAGTGAAAAATGAGGAATCCAACTAAGGGGGAGCTCCAAAAAATGTATATAAAAACAGAGCATCAGCCAAGGGGGAGCATAGTGTAAACACTTAGTCATTTTTTACTAAGTGTTGCCATCAATGCCAAAGGGGGAGATTGTTGGCAAGAGATAGTATATGGACTCATGAATGTTGTCATTGATGGCAACAAAGGTTAACCCACACATCCACAAGACATGATGAGTCTCTACCGGATGGCAGACTGCAAAGTGTTGTGATCCGGTAAGCAAGAACATAGCATGTGGTGAGGTCTGACAGTCAGGTCCGGATCTCTCAGAGGATGTATCTTGGTGAAGTGTGGATTTGGGAAAGTCAAGAGGACTACCTTGACTGATAGATTCCAAGGATTTAGCCTCCGGTGATAGATGAAGAAAAAGATATGAATACTTAAGTGTCGGGTTCCTGATTGGCAGTGTGGACAGAGGAAGAACTAACTGGCAGAACATCAGACATTATTCTGGATGTGTTACTAATGATGGTAAAGGTTCTTAAGGCATAAGTTATGATTGGCCGACATGATTGATGACTTCTACAAGTATATCCTTGATCTACATTACTTGGTAAGCAAGGATTCAACCGACAGATCAGAGTTTGTGAAAAATATTGACTATTTCAGATGCCGACTAGAAAGGTGATGAAATCACTTGTGTGGATATATATACAAGATGGATTTAGTTGTGAGAGGTGTGCTGGTTTTTGTGATGTGTGAATAAAAGTAGTAGAGCAGAGTGAAAGCAGTAAGGAAGGTCTGGTATGTGAAAGGAGAGTAGCACAAAAGAAGAGGAAAGATGAAGTGCAGCAGATCAGTGTATTGAGCCTAACTGGAACTAAACCCCTGCATATGTGGATGCATCTAATCAGTTCAAGGATCCTATTATTCTTCTTACAACTTGTAGACAGTGAGTCTCTTGTAGGCAATGAGCCTATTGTGAGCAGTGTGCTTGGGCAGTGAGCCCTAATTGGCAAGTGCCATTTTGTATTTCCATTCTTCTAACAGAGAATACAATCTTGGGTTAATCACCCCATGGTTTTCTCCCTTAACAGGGTTTCCACGTCAAAAATTTTGTGTCATGTGTATTTCAATTTCATGGTTATGTTTGCTTAATTGAATTGATGTTGCATTAATTAATAAGAAAGTTTTGAATGTTAAAATAATTGAGATAACTGATTCACCCCCCCCTCTCAGTTATCAACACTCTGTTGGCGTGAAGATGGAGGAGGATCGATGTATGACATTACTTTGTTCCTTACCAGATTCGCAAGATCACCTTGTTATGACCATTGGGAGTACCACTACCACCTTTAATATGGATGAAGTGGTTTCTTTTTTGTTGTCTGAAGAGATGAGGAGAAAGTCTTCTAAATCAACTAAGGAGGCTCTTGTGGTTTGTGGTAGATCTAAAGAGAAGGGAAAGAAAAAGGATAAGAAGAAGGAAGAAAAAGGAAGATCCAAATCCTATGGGAGATCTAAGTCTCTTGAAAAGTCCAAGGCTCTATGTTGGAACTACGGAAAACTTGGTCACTTCCATAAGGATTGCAAGGAGGAGAAGAAGAAAATGAAGAAGAACTATGATTCAAATTCTGACAAGTCCTCTCAGGATGATGGAGAAGCATTTGTCATTGCCTTGGCAACACATGCATCAAAAGATGTGTGGCTTATTGACTTTGGTGCATCTTTTCACATGACCTCTCATTAGGGTTGGTTTTTGAAGTATGAAGAATATGACGGTGGGGAGGCGTACTTGGGTGATGACTCTCACCTGAAGATTGTTGGCCATGGAAGAGTCTTGATTCAATTCCCTAATGGATGAGTGAAGGGGATCAATGGTGTTTTGCATATCCCTAGTTTGGCACGAAACCTACTATCTATAAGTAAGTTGAATGATGTGGGTGTGCAGGTTGTTTTATCGAATGGAGGATGTAAAATGACTAGAGGAGCTATGGTGCTAGCTAAGGGTGTTCGGATTGGCACTCTATTTTAGCTTCACACATGCGCAATTCAGTGCAATAGTGCCTCTGTTTTGAAGAAGAGGACTTCAGAGTCTTCATCTTTGCCATTGCAACCAGCAGTGAAAAGGATTGTTGCATCTACTTCTAATGGTTGTGCTTTCTAGGTACCTAAGGGTGCTCATTCTATGGAGATGAAACTTCTAGCTGAGAAGACAATGTTATCGCACCAAAGGCTTGGTCACATTGGTGAAAAGGGTTTGAGGACCGTGAAAATAAAAATCTTGTTGAGGCTATGAATGACTATAACCTTGAGTTCAATTTTTTTGAACATTGCATTTATGGAAAACAAAACCATTTTCAGTTTTATTCTAGTTCTCACAAATCTTCTAAGGTATTGGACTTGATTCATTTTGATGTATTTGGCCATGTTAATGTTCCTTCAATTTTAAAATCTATTTACTTTGTTTCATTCATTGATGATTATAGTAGAAAGACATAGGTGTATTTCCTTAGAAGCAAATTTGAAGTCTTTAGTAGATTCAAAGAGTTCAAAGCTCTTGTAGAGAATCAGAAGGATAGAAAGATTAAGTGTTTGAGGACTGACAATGGTGGTGAGTTTTGTTCAGTAGATTTGACAAGTTATGTAAAGAACATGGTATTGAGAGGCACACGACAACTCCGTATATCCCTTAGCAGAATGGAGTTGTAGAGAGGATGAACAAAACGTTGATGGAGAGGGCTAGGAGTATACTAAGTGGATCTAGCCTTGAACAAAGGTTCTAGGCTGAAGTTGTTGCTACCACTTGTTACCTAGTTAACAGGTCTCCTACATTAGTGCTCATTGATAAGACACCTATGGAGGTGTGGTCTAGTAAAAAGCCTTTATTGAGACACATTCAAGTATTTGGTTGTAAGGCATATGCACATGTGCTTAAAGAGAAGAGGTCTAAGTTGGAGAACAAGGCTGTGAAATATATCTTCATCAGTTATGGCATCAGTGTGAAAGGATACAAACTTTGGGATCCAGTGGTTGAGAGAGTTTTGTATAGCAAAAGTGTGATCTTCACAGAACTTAATCCTTCTTCTATTTCTATATAGCCAGAGAAAGAAGAGAAGAAAGAACATGTGGTCTAGCTTCCTTCCACCCCTAAGAAAGTTGAACTAAAGACATCTATTAGACATGGTGATAAGGAGAGCTCTAGTAGCTCTGAAAGTTTAGAAGAAGAAGAAGAATCTCAACCTCAAATATTGAGGAGGTCCACGTGGATAAGGTGACAACTTGATAGGTTTGGTTATTCACTGCATGATTCTAGTTGTATTTTTTCTTTGATTTCTAACACTGATGAACCTAGGACCGTAAGGGAGGCTATGGGTACATGAGTGATGCAAATTCTTGGAAAGAGGCCATGGAAGAAGAGACGGCTTCCTTGAAGAAAAATAATACTTGGGATCTGGTGCCCTTTCCTGATGGACATAAACCTGTTAGATGCAAATGGGTGTTCAAGAAGAAGTTTGGTTCAAATGGCAGTGTTGAGAAATCTAAGGCAAGGTTGGTCACTAAGGGTTATTCCCAGGTTGAGGGAATAGATTATGGTGAGATTTTCTCTCTCGTTGCAAAGTTGACATCTATTAGATTTTGTAGCATACGATTTAGAAGTTGAACAGATGGATGTGAAGATAGCTTTCCTTCATTGTGACTTCAAGGAAGAAATCTATGTCACATCTAGAGCACTACGTGGTAAAAGGTAAAGAAAATTTGGTTTGCAAGTTGAAAAAGTCTTTGTATGATATGAAGCAATCTCCTAGGATGTGGTACTAGAAATTTGATGCCTTTGTGTTGAGTTTGGGATTTTTAAGATTGAAATCAGATCATTGTATTTATTATAAAATGGATAATGATCACATTCTCATTATTGCATTATATGTTAATGATATGTTTTTCATTGGGAATGGTAAAAGTTTGATTTCTAATTTGAATTCTCAGTTGTTAGCATAGTTTAAGATGAAAGATCTAGGGGCAGCCAGGTACATTCTTGGAATGAAAATTAGAAGAGATAGAGCTATATAGAAAACTTTGGTTAGGCCAGAGTAAGTATGCAAACACCATGTTGGAGAGATTTAGCATGGCAGCTTGTAGACCGTTGACAATTCCTATTATGATGGGGACAAAGTTATCTATTGCAGGTTGTCTGAAATCTCGTTTAGAGATGGAGGATATGAGTAGAGTTCCTTATGCTAGTGTAGTTATCAGTTTGATGTATGCTATGGTCTATACAAGATTAGACATTGACCAAGCAGTGGGAGTCCTTGGTTTATGGCTAATCCTGGATGGGTACATTAGGATGCAGTGAAGAGAGTGTTTGGATATTTGTAGGGTACTTTGGAGTATTCCTTATGTTATCATGGTTATCCTACAGGGCCTCAACATTCACTTTGTATTCAAGGATTTGTGGATTCAGATTGGGCAAGTGACATTGATAGCAAGAGATCCACCAGTGCTTATGTGTTCACTATGTTTAGTGGTGCTATTAGTTAGATGAGTAAGTGGCAACTTGCGGTTGCTTTGTCCACTATTGAAGCTAAGTACATGGCAGCAACTCATGCTTGTAAAGAAGCCATTTGGCTTAAGAGATTGTGTTCTGATGTTGGGTTTGATGTAGGGAAGATTACTATTTGTTGTGAAAGTTAGAATGCCATATGTTTGGCAAAGAATCCTACTTTCCACATGAGGACTAAGTATATTGATGTCTAGTACCATTTTGTTCATGACATGGTAGAGGATGGGAAGGTAAATTGGGAGAAAGTTGACACTTTGATGAATGTTGCAGATTCCTTGACAAAACCCATGAGCACAGAGAAGTTCAGATGGTGTTCGGAGTCTATGGGCCTCTTGGCCCCTAGTAATTAAATCATGGTGTTGATACTCTTGTTGCTCTTGCAAGGTGTTCAACAAGTGGGAGAATGTTAGGAAAGGTGTCTCAACCTTGCAACTACAAAAGGTTACTATTCTTCTCGGTTTTGGTCTTTTCAAATACCCTTTATCTTGAAGAATGGTTTATAAGTTTCAAAAGGGGCTAAAAATGGCAGGGCTTACTATTTTTAGTAACTCTACATTTGAGCTCAGATGGACCCAAAATTTTCTCAAAAGGTGCAGAACTGTCAATTAAATGTCTCGGGTGAGTTTCAACTCAAGATCATACTTGGATTGCAAGATATTAAAGTTTCTCTTTTTTGAAACTTCTGAAAAAAGTTTTAAACTCATATTTGAGGCACTTAGAGGTCCCTAAACACCCCTAAAGTTGTCATGACTAGCAAATTGGGTTATAGATTGATAGATATCTTTACGAGCTTTCTAATGCATCAAATAGTTCGTTAATCAGACACTCAGATCAAAAGTTATGACCTCCGAAAGTTGGACCTCCTATTTTAGGAAATGTGAACATGTTTTGGACACTTAAAAGAGCTGTAAAGGGGAGAGTTACATGTGTTGGTGTGTGATTTGGCACATCACAAGGCATGTTTTATTGGAGATAATTTGGGCTCCACTTTTTGGTGGTTTTTGGCTCATGGTTTTGTAATTACCGTTGACGGTTTACTGTATTGTACCTCCTATGTATCAAGAGCTTGAGATAGAGGTTGTGTGTAAGTCTTATCGATGTTGAGTTACCTCCAGATCTCTCGTTGGTTATACTCCTATAAAAGCTTGCTCTGCAAGTATATTGTAATCTTCTTGATTCCTAAATAATATATTGGGCAGCTTTGGAGTGTGGGATTTTTTACTCGAAAGGATTTTCCCCACGTATATCTTCTGTTGTGAGAATTGTACTTGTTTTTGATGCATTGTTACCTTTCTGTTAATGTGTATCTCATAATCTATAATTGTAAAAGATAATAATTTACATAAATCTTTCATCAATAGATCAGCGTAGGAAGCGTTTCTGCATACCTTGCTTCCTTTCACATCCAAACCTTGCAACCATCGATGTTAGAAACAGACTCACATAAAAATGCATGAAAGATATGCGCAGCTTAGGCTACATATGTGTTTCGCATTTAGCATTGGCCTAACAGTGAGGGGTCACCTAGGAATGTGTACACAGGGAGTGGGAAGAGCAGATATGGGATGGGGAAGACTAATGGCGGGGGTTTGGCAAAAGGCGAAGGGAATGGATGGGGCACAGGGGTCGAGAGTGTAGGAGGAATGGTGGAGGGGAGACTGGGGAGCGGGGAGAAATAGAGGGAGGTAGGAGCTAGGAAGGAGTGGCAAAGCAACAAGAGGTCAGGAGTATAGGGGGAATGGCAGAGGGGAGACTGGGGAGTGGGGATGGTAGGACGGGAGAAGGTGCAAGGGGTGGGGAAGACTGGTGGCGGGTGGCAGGAGGAGCAGTGGCACAGTGGTCAGGTGAGTGGTAAACTGCTCCTCAATACCAGTTTAGGATCTAAACTCTGGGTAAACTGTTGAAATCTAGGTAAATAGAACACTTGACATTCAATTTAGGATCAACAGCAAGTCAATTTACCTAGAAACTCAGTTTATGAAGAATTGAGGAGCGGCCTTTGAAACTTATTGAAAGCCTTTTAAACTGTTAAACCCTATGTTAATTTAAACTATTAAGAACTATTGCCAAACTATTGATTTTTGAATTTGTGCAAAAATAAATAATTTTTTTGCCTACTGCAATTGTGCCCACACAAAGCCATATGGATCTGTACGATACAGGTCTGTGAGGGTTGAAACAAAAAAAAATTCAAAAAAATTTAGTACCTGAAATATGAAGTGTTTTATATGAAAATTTACCTGCGAGCCCCTCTAGACTCAACAGCGAGGTCATTTTCAGTGTAGGAGGCCTCCTGTGAAAGTTGACTTAGGGATCTTCACCAAAAAGAACCTAGATCTTCAACAAAAAAGCTCATAAATCCCCAAGGGGTTAGATTACCAGGCGTGTCAGAATGAGATCAATCAACCATCATGATCATCAATGAAAATATACAAGACAAATACCATAAACATGCAAACCAAACACTAATGCATTACCTTCAAAACTTTGCATAAAATTAGACCTTCAATAAGATGAAATGGAGTGCATCCAAGCTCCATTGATTTGTCCTCTTGGATGAATTGTGGGCTGCTCACACAACCATCATAACTCATGAAAATAATGGAAAATATGAATGATAGGAACATGCGTACGAAAATGTGTGAGGATTTGAAATGGAAAAGAAAGTTTGATTTATAGAGGGAGAGGGAATCAAATGAATGGCTAGGATTAGAAGGGTGAGGGATGAAGTGGATGGACAAGACTGAGAGTCAAACTTAGTGCTTATGACACACCATAAATGGGTATGACAGGTGGCCAAAATTAGGAGAGTGGGAATAAGTGGGATTTTCATTTGATTTTGGAGAGAAAGTGCTTATGACGCACAATGAATGAGGTTAAAAATAGGGATGTGAGTGGGGATAAATAATTTAAATAATAAAATTATTTAAATTATGAGAGACGTGGAATTTATATAAATATTTAATTTATGTAAATTAGATGATGGAGGAAAATAGGATTAAATAAATAAGATTTATTTAATTTGATGTAAGAAGAGGATAAATGGATAAGAGGAATTAGTTAAATAAATATAATTTATTTAACTAATGGGAATGATGGAAGGGGTCATGAAAGGGTACCTAGGACAAGGTGTCGCTAAGTGTCGCAAGAGGATGCAAAGGGATGTTGAAAGGAAATGTTGTAAGACATGGTCAATTTTAGGTGTCTACAATAACATTTTGCCTCCTCAAATCTAAACCTCATGTGCAACAATTGTGGGAGACTAAGTTGTTATCAAGGGAGAATTGCATGGGAAACCTTGTTGGTCAATAATTTGATTCAGTGATGAATGAGAACCCCACATGGGGGAGAATTTGTGGAATATATCAAAGAGGAGTATTTTCCTAAAGATATGCATGCAGATAAATCTATGAAATGGTAGTTGCTTCAACAAAAAATTACCAATCAAAATAAGTCTACACCAATACCTTCCATACAGTGTCAGCAAATCTCAAGACATCCAATTTATGAAGAAGCATCAGGTCTTGAAGTACCAAAATGGGCTTCAAAGGTGTGTGTGTGCATGTGTTGAAGTCACCACAAAGACTCACAGGAGTAGCAAGATTTTGCAACACCAAATACCTTTCCTTGCATAAGAGAGAAGCAACAAAGAATGTTATATTTCCAAATAATGATACAAGCATACAAGAGGATGCAAGATCCAAGATAAAAGATAGATAATGTACAAGAGAATCCTTGATTATAGAGGCAAGGTGAGACCTAGGACTACATAGGATTATGACAAGTGTCATAATCATATGATATGAGACACAAAGAGATAACTATCCTAAGTGTGTCATAAAAGTGTCCTAAGTAAGCTTAACAATCTAGGTGTTAATAAGTCCTAGAAGAGAACTTGTTAGGGAATAACCTTGTTCACACCAGCACCCCCTTAAGTGCAACTTAAGGAGGAAAAATAAATACAAAGATGAAGCATGGGTCCCAACAATAAGGCCTAATGAGGTACCCATGTACAAAAGATCTCTCAAAAATAAAGAAAAGGAGAAAACCTGTAGGAAAAAACTCTTGCCCAAAAGAGAGAAAATGTGTAAAGAAAAACATGAAAAAGTTAAGGAGGACTCAAGAAGATGCCCCAATGACAATTTCCTACAAACAAGTGAAGAGTCTTGCATAAAACCTGGAGGCTACTCCATGTAGATCTCCTCATGAAGATCACCATGTAATAAAGCACTCTTAAAATCCATCTGAAAAACTATCCATCCTTGAGATGTAACTAGAGAGAGTACAAGATGAATGGAATCATCTTGGCAACAGGAGAAAAGGTCTCAGTTAATAAATACCCTCAACCTGAGAAAACCCCTTAGCCACAAGACATGTATTGTACTTGTCAATAGAACCATTTGCTACATATTTGGTGTGGTACAACCACTTGCATCGAACCAACTTTCTTCCCTTAGGAAGAGGTACAAGATCCCATGTATGATTCTTCATCAAGGAAGAATACTCCTCAACCATATCACTATCCCACTCTAGATACCTGTAGCATCTAAAATCCTCTAAGGGTCTACTAAAAGTGCATGACTCAAGAGAATAACACCAGCTATTTGTGAACAGGTGTAGTGAGGATCTATGGGATCACCAACTAGAGGTCCAACCTCCTCAAAAGTAGTATGGGCCCAATGAGATAAAGACTGTGCACCTAGAAGGGGTGGATTAGAACCATCATCAATATCATCCTCAAGAAGCAAAGTGTCCTCAAGTGATGAAGAAGGAGGACATGACGAATCCATATGTGTGAAGGATTCGTCAAACTAGACATCTTTATGAAAGTAGATAGCTCTAGTGACAGGATCAAACAACTTGTAAGACTTCACATCCTCACAATAGCAAAAAAAAATCAAAGGTTGACTCTTCTTCTCCATTTCCTTATTCTAACCATCCAGAATGAATGACCAATCCTCACTACCGAATACTCTAAAGAAGGAAACATTAGGCTTGATATGGGACCAAGCCTCCTTGAGAATCTTATTCTGTACTGCATTATGAGGCATACGATTCTAAATCTAGTTGGCACAATTGACTGCTTTAGCCCAAAAAGTTGGAGCCATGGACCTAGACTAAATCGTACAATTGGCCATATCCCATAAAGTCTTGTTCTTCCTCTTGGCCACCTAATTATACTGAAGACTGTAGGGGATTGTGTGTTGATGCTAAATATCGTGTTCACTACAAAAAACTTGAAAGCCCTAGTTCACATATTCCCCCCATTATTTGTGTGTATCTATCAAATAGAAAAACATAACTACTTCTCCATAAATGAATTAAAGGTCCTGAAAGTGTGAAAAACTCACTCTTGTACTAAATAAATTACACCCATGTGCACCATGAGAAGTCACCAATAAAAGTAAGCACGTACTTCGCCCCTAAAAATGAAAGAGTTGGTAGCTGATGATGGCATGGTTCAGTGGTTAAGTCGCTCAGGATGTAGTGGCGGCCACCAGAGTTCGAACCCCCACTGGGCCAATGAGCTCGCGGGTTTGAAGTGTTGTTCCTAGGGGATGAGGTCCCCCAGTTGTGGCCTCACCAGTTCATTGCTCCGGGCAAAAGCATTCGCATGGAGCCAGAGGGCGTGTCACACCAACGTCGCTGGTCACGTTAAAAAGTTTACCAGGCGCATTTAAAAAAAAATTTAAAAAATGAAAGAGTTAGAAATGACATAATGTTAGTATGGACCAACTCTATGGGTGCCTTATCATGAGAGGCCTTACCCTTAGGAAAGGGATCCTAATGATGTTTATGAAGAACACAACCTTGAAAAACTCCCTCTATGCCTAAAATACTAGGAACACCAACCACCAAATCCTATGTGCTCAACTACTAAAGATACTTGTAGTTCAAATGACTAAACCATTCATGCTAAAGCCTACTCAATGAATTGATATGTGTTATAAGGGATGATCTTGATAAAGACTTAAATCCATCAAACTTGTACAAATGTGACTCATGATCAACTCTCCCTAAAGAAACAACTCTCTTGGGATCTTGTAGTTGTCAAGTAGCCACATCATGGGAAGTAACTCAATTGTATTCCCATCCCTAGAATGATAAATCCAATAATGGAGAGAAGATTAACAGAAATGTCAGAAACAAGAAGAACAACCTCAATGCAACCATCTTGCAACTGAAGAACTTGCCTATCTCCAAAACTAGAATCTGCAAAGAGTTGCCCACTACAATTTGAGAAGTACTACTATCAAAAAGAGACTCAAGTTATCATGTGAGTTGGTAAGGTGATGTGAAGCACCTAAATCAGGTATCCATCTATTAGTAAATGAATGCAAACCTCATGTAGAAAGAGCATGCCCTTTGCCTATAGAAGAAGACTTGGAGATAGAAATATTATGCCACCTCATGGCCTCTTCTGATGCCTCTAACATATGAAAGCAATGAGACTCATCAAGACCAAGTCTGCCACAAAAGGTGCAAGGGTAACCTTTCTTCTTCAACATGGAGGTAGACTTACTAGACTTGGAAGAAATGGAAGAAGGATTGGACTTGGGATTGTTCTTATGATTTTGTTTGGAGGGAGACTCACTACCAAAAGGAGATTATGTCTTAGGCTTCTTTTTATTCTTTCCTTTACCCTTGGAAGATGAAGCCATCAAGTCTTGGATCTTAGAACTAGGAAGTGAATCCATCTAAATTAAATTGGCTACTCCCTAGTAAGAGGCTCACAAAACAACTCAAAGTTGGGCATCTTAAATTCTTTCCCCAAGGCATCCATAGTAGAATAGAAAGTAGATGAAAGCACATGAAATGGGCCCCTCAATTTTGACAGAATCAAGAAGATACATTCCTTATTAATTTTATCATGTCCACATCCTTTCAATTGTGACAAAATCAATTTGAATTGTGCAAGAAGATCCTAAATGGAAGGAAAAATATTTGGAGAGAGTGATGTCAAATCTATCTCAAGTTGCAAGATGCAAAACTCATTAACTATACCATACAATCCTTCAAGTTTTTTGTAATGTCCCCTTTGAGGAAGTTATAGATTTCTTACCTTGCATAAACAATATATCTTCTTAAAGAGAACATTAGTAATTATTAGATCAATAATGAAATCAAATACCATAATTGGGGTTAGTATCATCATTAATAATAATGAACAATTATATATAATTCATACTCATTTCCTCTTACTTATTCATATGGAGCCTCATAGTGTACTTCGGGAATGATAGTGCTTGGTCACTAATCTAATCTAGTCCTAGTGGAGGATAGGTGTATGTTATTAAGGTGCAGGATAATAATACCCAAGGGCTTCATTGCACACCCAGCAATACTTCACTACTTGAGGAGTGTTGCCCCATTGTCATAGGCCCAAGGGCTTTATTGCACACCCAGCAATTCCTCACCATTTAGCTCAAGGGCATCATTGCACACCTGGCAATTCCTCACCACTTGAGGGTCACCTATCATGTAAATCATCTCCATAGGTATAGGCCCAAGAGCTTCATTGCACACCTGGTAATTCCTCACTACTTGGCTCAAGGGACTTCATTGAACACCTGTCAATACTTCATCCACTTGAGAGTCACCTACCCTATGCGAGATTGATCATAATTATTTGCTCTTTCTTACTTAACTATCCTCCTAGGGGAAATAGATAAGATTAAGGACATGGCAAGACTTGCTTGTCCCTAGTACAATATGAGTAAGGTTAGAGTGTGCATACCAATAATTAGGAGCTCGTCCTCTCAGAAATATAAGTGATCCTATAGATCACCAATGATGCTGCTCTGGATTTCTTACCAAGTTGAAATTTCTCTTTAATTACTCTTGTTCCTATGATAGGAACTAAATATATTTAATAATTATATCCAGCCATTTATTGTTGTACTCCTTATTTAGATTGCTGAGATGTATATCAGACTGGTATTGATTTTTGAATGATATTAGAATGCTAGATAGTATTAATATTTGAGTGCTTCCCTTAGGTCATCTCTACTATCTATTTGAAATTTTGGATTGATTGTATATTCACTGAGTTTGAGATGGTTTGAATTGTATTTCTTGTGGTCTTCTTGATCCCATGTTGATGCTTCGATGGTCGAGATTACTCAAATATTCCCATGCGATGATGTTTGATTCCACGGTTCCATGCCTTTGAATTGTAATATTCCTTTAATTATGTTGTGTTGTGTTGTGTTGCTAATGAGATCACTGGTGTTACTAATGATCTATCCAATGTATTGAATGTAAATTCAGATGATTCCCTGACAAGGTTCGATGGTATATAATTGAGTGGATGACTGTGTATATGCTTTTCCCTTGGTTTCGATGTGTAACATTTCAAAAGTTGACTTGATATTTTGATTATCATTCGATGCCTATTTGATATATATATCCGCTGCTATTTGCGTGAATTGTGGTAGCATTATGATGAATAGCTGAGAATGAGTCTGTTCCCTCCAAAATGCCAATGACCTTCTTTGAATTATATTCCCTCAATTCTTTTATATTCTCCAACTAGCATGACCAATGGTCAAAGTGCATGTCTTTTCCTAAGGAAATCATCACTTCACATCTTATCTTAAGGCAGTGCTTGGTTATGATAATCGCTACTTGTTTAAAGGCTTTTTCTTTTATAAGGTGTTCGTCACCTCCTTAATTCTTTTTGCTTTGTCTTTAAACTACAATCTTATTCTATATAAGTGGTGGGCCCTTGCTGACTTTGAATAGAAGTCCCTTTATAATGGTCTTTCATTTTAGTAACTACGTTTATGCCATATTTATTATATATTATATATTTTATAATATCTATAATAATAATTGACTTATATTTCATATTTATTATAATATAGTAATATGTTATTATAATAATATTTAATTATTAACATTTATATATATATATTGATAATTATAATTATTATTATACATATCATAATATTATTTATAGATATATTATTATATAATAAATATCGTTATTACAATAATATTTAATTATTCATATTATATCTATATTAATTTATGATGTAATATTTTATTATTAAATCTATATTTGAGTACGTCATTCATAGCTTTAATTTGAATGAATGTATGAAATCGATTTGACTAATAGCGGGACATGACAACCCTCCCCACTAAAGATTGCTTGTCCCTAAGCAATCACAATGAGTTCTTTCATTACTTTTCACTTTTTAATGTCTACCTTCTGATGTGTTGAGATGAAGATGTGGTTTTGATCTAGAATGAATATTATTATGCTTTGGTGAAGAGAAAATGAGTGTGATTTCATGAAAGAGAATTTGTGACCAAAGAATACTTGAAAGGTTTAATGAAAGACAAATGTATAGGTAAGCATTTGTTTGATGTTTTGAATAACACTGATATGATGCAAGTGTTATAGATGAGGATGTGGTTTTAGACAATGAAACATTTTCAATGCAGAAAAAAATGTTTTTGAGAGTACCAAGATTCCAATGAATGATGAAGACATCTTGAGAACTTGTAGAGATGAATCTAATGATGTCGTAGAGAAGGTAGTTTCAAGTAGGACTTTTGTTGCACAAGTCATAGAGTGTATAATGATGATAAGATAGCGTGGAGACAATCAATGATGAATAAGATTATCACCGGAGAGAAGATCCATGTTGAAGTATATGCACACAATTATATATGAAACACAAATCATAAATACATGTAGTACATGAAGCATACACAAAGCTTATACACTTAATACATGATACACACAAGTATACGAAGCATGAAGCATGAACATAGTATGTAATACACAAGTATACGCACATAGTACATGAAACACATAGCATACATTTGATACACAAGCATGAAACATACAAAGTATACGCATGCAATACATAGGGCATGAATCATACATGTAACATGTAAGTATACGCACGAATATGAAGTATACACACATAAACCATATAGTATACATTTGTACTATACAATTGAATACACAATGTTATAGAGTATACACTAAAATACAAATACAATCACAAGTCATAGAGTATACACTCAAATATAAATACAAGGTCATAGAGTATACACTCAAATACAAATACAAGTCATAGAGTATACACCCAAATACAAATACAATCATAGAGTATACACTCAAATACAAATACAAGGCATAGAATATACACTCAAATTCAAATACAAGTCATAGAGTGTACACTCAAATACAATTACAAGTCATAGAGTATACACCTAAATACAAACACAATCATAGAGTATACACTCAAATACAAATACAAGGCATAGAGTATACACTCAAAATACAAATACAATTATAGAATATACACTCAAATACAAATACAAGGCATAGAATATACACTCAAATTCAAATACAAGTCATAGAGTATACACTCAAATACAAATACAAGTCATAGAGTATACACCCAAATACAAATACAATCATAGAGTATACACTCAAATACAAATACAAGCAATAGAGTATACACTCAAGATACAAATACAATCATAGAGTGTACACTCAAATGCAAGTACACTCGAATGAAATATATTCAGACAATTGGGAAGGGGATTCGGTGCATCCCATACTACATCGTGGATCCGTCCTCCATCCCAAGGTCATCAAATATAAACATGAGTGTGAAGCATACACAAGAATATACAAAGTATTCACATGAACATATGTTACAAAGCATACACATAAGTCACAAAGTAAACCTTTAAGTACACATAAATCATAAGATATACACTTGAATACATGTAAGGCACACGTAGTATACACAAGATGGTAGGATGACTACTCTGATACCACTTGTAATGTCTCCTTTGAGGAAGTTCTAGATTTCTTACCTTGCACACACAATATATCTTCTTAAAGAGAATATTAGTAATTATTAGATCAATAATGAAATCAAATACCATAATTGGGGTTAGTATCATCATTAATAATAATGAACAATTATATATAATTCATACTCATTTCCTCTTACTTATTCATATGGAGCCTCATAGTGTACTTCGGGAATGATAGTGCCTAGTCACTAATCTAATCTAGCCCTAGTGGAGGATAGGTGTATGTTATTAAGGTGCAGGATAATAATACCTAAGGGCTTCATTGCACACCCAGCAATACTTCACCTCTTGGCTTAAGAGCTTCACTGCACACCTGGCAATACATCACTACTTGAGGATCGTTGCCCCACTGTCATAGGCCCAAGAACTTCATTGCACACCTGGCAATTCCTCACCATTTGGATCAAGGGCTTCATTGCACACCTAGAAATTCCTCACCACTTGAGGATCACCTGTCGTGTAAGTCATCTCCATAGGTATAGGCCCAAGAGATTCATTACACACCCAGCAATTCCTCACTACTTGGCTCAAGGGACTTTATTGAACAGCCGTCAATACTTCATCCACTTGAGAGTCACCTACCCTATACAAGATTGATCATAATAATCTGCCCTTTCTTACTTAACAGTCCTCCTAGGGGAACTAGATATGATTAAGGACATGGTAAGACTTGTTTGTCCCTAGTACAATATGAGTAAGGTTAGAGAATGCATACCAATAAGGAGCTCATCCTCTCAGAAATATAAGTGATCCTATAGATCACCAATGATGCCGCTTTGCCTGGATTTCTCACTAGGTTGAAATTTCCCTTTAATTTCTCTTGTTCCTATGACAGGAACTAAATATATTTAATAATTATATCTAGCCATTTATTGTTGTACTCCTTATTTAGATTGATGAGATGTATATCAGACTGGTATTGATTTTTGAATGATATTAGAATGCTAGATATTATTAATATTTGAGTGCTTCCCTTACGTCGTCTCTACTATCTATTCGAAATGTTGGATTGATTGTATATTCACTGAGTTTGAGATGGTTTGAATTATATTTCTTGTGATCTCCCTGATCCCATGTTGATGCTTCGATGGTAGAGATTACTCAAATATTCCCATGCGATGATGTTCGATTCCATGGTTCCATGCCTTTGAATTATAATATTCCTTTAATTGTGTTCTGTTGTGATGAGATCGTTGGTGTTGCTAATGATCTATCCAATGTATTGACTGAGATGAGATAATGTAAATTCAGATGATTCCCTGACAAAGTTCGATGGTATATAATTCAGTGGATGACTGTGTATATGTTTTTCCCTCGGTTCTGATGTGTAACATTTCAAAAGCTGACTTGATATTTTGATTGTCATTCGATGCCTGTTTGATATATATATCCGTTGTTGTTTGCGTGAATTGTGGTAGCATTATGATGAATAGCTGAGAATGAGTCTATTCCCTCCAAAATGCTAATGACCTCCTTTGAATTGTATTCCCTCAATTCTTTTATATTCTCCAACTAGCATGACTGCTGGTCAAAGTGCATGTCTTTTCCTAAGGAAATCATCACTTCACATCTTGTCTTAAGGCAGTGCTTAGTTATGATAATTGTTGCTTGTTTAAAGGCTTTTTCTTTTATAAGGTGTCCGTCACCTCGGACTTAATTCCTTTTTGCTTTGTCTTTAAATTGCAATCTTATTCTATATAAGTGGTGGGCCCTTGCTGACTTTGAATAAAAATCCCTTTATAATGGTCTTTCATTTTCATAATTACATTTATGCCATATTTATTATATATTTTTTATTTTATAATATCTATAATAATAATTGACTTATAATTCATATTTATTATAATATAGTAATATGTTATTATAATAATATTTAATTATTAACATTTATATGTATATTGATAATTATAATTTATTTTATTATTATATATCATAATATTATTTATAGATATATTATTATATAATAAATATAGTTATTATAATAATATTTAATTATTTATATTATATCTATATTAATTTATGATATAATATTTTATTATTAAATCTATATTTGAGTACGTCATTCATATCTTTAATTTGAATGAATGTATGAAATCAATTTGACTAATAGCGGGACATCATATTTTTCCCATACTTGCTTAGGTGTTTTTCACTCCACAATATGAAACAATAAATTGTCAAATATAAGCAATCCTATGAGCCCCATGGCTTCATCTAATTTGTTTCTATAAGAAAATATTTCAAAATCCTTAGTGAAGCTAGGTGGATTGTCTTCTAACATTTGCTGAAGTCCCTTAGATTGCAGTAGTTATCTCATTTTAATTTTCATGTGTAATAGTTGTGTGGAGTGAGGGGTTGAATAGTCCTAAATTCTGCCATAACTAGTAGAAAAACACCAAGAAAGAAAATACAGAAGGGAACTTGAAATTGAATCACACCTTACACCCCACAAAATTTTTTAAGTATGTAATTGCAACCCCCCAACAAATTGTAATTGACAAGCTTAAATCAATCGTTTATAACACATGGTGATTTTTACAATTTTTTTAAAAAATGCTTGTCAAAGGGGAAAATAGAGGTTACAATCAGATTCCTTGTGATTTTATGATCAATTTCAAAATAGTTCACCAAAATTTGACTCTATATGCAAAAGTTATGCTTGTCGCAGAAAAGGAATGCAAATGTAACCTTCAAGCTAAAAATTAGACATCTAGAGTAGATCCTAAAAAATCACTTATATTGTTGAAAAGTATGCAAAAAGAGATTTTCATCACCTACTAGAAGTTTGAAAATGGACTTCATGGATGCCTCGTCAAAAAATGCCCTTCCAAGCTTGAAAATGGCCCATAGGGCCTCACAGAGGTGGTTCTTGAGTAGTGGTAGTGTGTTGGTGGTGCACAATCTGGGCTGAGTAGAGGGAGGTGGCCCAATTCAAGTGGAGCACAAGTGTTGGATAGGTGGTGGAACCATTTCAGGTGGAGCGCAGCCTGTGGAGGCCCAAACAATAGTGCGAAAGTTGTGGTGGCCTAATCGAGCAGTGCGAAGGTGTGTTTGTGATGGTAGAGATTCCTATAGGCGACTGATAGCAACTAGAGTTAGTTCTTAAGAGCTATGGTATAAGTGCTTGAAAAAAGCACTTACAAGGGATTCTAAGCACCAAGGTTGTTACACCTTTGGACCTTCAGTCAAAATAGGAACCTACCAACTTAGCCAATAGCCTCTTGACAACCCTACAAATAATACTTTGACAACAATATACCATGTACGGTGATTTGCAATGTAGATATGATGGTACAAGGGTCTATGGACCCCATACCAATAAAAAAATATTTTATTAAATAAAACCTTAATCATTTCAAAGAACTGTTTACTGTGAAAAATTATGGCAAGATTACACCAACCCGTAGAAAATAGCATTGTGAAGTATTTCAATAACACCAATGCTTATGCAAGGATGGTACATATACCATACGAATGAGTAGGACAAAGAAAAATCCTATGATAGAAATTTTTTGTGTTTATAGTCAATCCATACATATTTATCCCTTCTAGACTCAATCATGGGATCAGATTTGGACCAAGATGCACCGACAACAAGATAATGGTAGGATCTCTCAAAATTGAGAAGGGGCTTTCAAGAATCAAAGCTCTTATACCATTTTGAAGTCGCCATAAATATTCACAAGAGTTGCAATCTTTGGCAATACCAAATAACCTTCCACACATAAGATAGAAGCAACAAAGAATGTTATATTGCTAAATAATGATACAAGCGTACAAGAGGATGCAAGATCCAAGATACATAATATACATGAGAAGCCTTTCTTATAATCTCAAGGTGAGACCTAGGACTACATAGGATTATGACAAGTGTCATAATCATATGATATGAGAAACAAAGAGATAGCTATCCTAGGTGTGCCCTAAAAGTGCCCTAAGTAAGCTTAACAACCTAGGTGGGAATAGGTCCTAGATGAGAACTGGTTAGGGAATAACCCTATTCACACCAACAATATATACTAAGATATTATTTCTGAATATTTATGTCTTAGGGACTACTTTCAAATATGTAGTAAAGATTGAATAAAATTTAAATAAAAAGGAAAGAAGGAATCTTTTGTAAACACCATATCAAAGAGGAAAGGTAGTAGCAAGTTCATAGGAAAGAAACCAACTAAGGAATTCTCTTCACAAGAATCAACAACAAAGAAAGGCACCAAAAAGACACAAAGGGAAATAGGTATGTGGTGGAAGTTCCTAACAACCCTTGGCATAAAACTAAGGATTCTCAAGCCAACAAGACCCTAATGATAGGCACACAAGAAGTAGAGACAAATATTGATTTACTACATGCAAATCCTTTTGAGCAGAAGGATAGTGATTAGATAATTGAAGTTGATCCATATGAAACAATCTCCACTACCAAATTCTTGACCCACAAAGATAATGAATGCATATTCCATTCACAAATTGGGTAAATGGGAAGACCCTACACTTCATTTTTTATAGTGAGAATCAAAATAATTTGATCTCTATTGAGACTATCAAGATACTAAATTTGCATAAAACACCCAATCTACAACCATACTCTATGGGATGGGTGAGTTGAGGATAAGATGTCTAGGTAAGTAGATAGTGTTGATTGCCCTATTCCATTAAACCATTCAAAGATGAAGTAATTTGTGATGTGGCACCTCTAGATGTGTGTGATGTATTGTTGGGCCAACCATACTTGTGCAAGTGTTATGGCATCTATGAGTCCTAACCACACATTGCCATTGATCTAGGAAAATAAAATTATTGGATAATAAAGGTAAGTCCTATAAAACAGATATCCTTGATCAGTTAAAAATAGTGTTGATGTGTGATTTCTTAAACTAGAAAATGTGTACTACTAATTATTTGACTTGAGGATGTAAGTTTAGTTGTAACAACTACTTGTGCCAAAATAGACACTATGACTACCCAATAGAAGTAGATGGATTAGCTATTGTCAAGGTATCAAAATGTATTCGCTCCACCAATAGGGGTACCACTACACTATCATGTAAAGCATCTAACTGACCTCATTCCAAGGACACCATTATGAAATGAACCACTATATAGAAGGTCAAACTTAGAGAATGATGAAATAAAGCAACAAAATTAGGAATTGATTCAAAAAGGGCACATTTGACCAAGCACCTCACCCTATGGAAGCTCAATTGTTCTCACCAACAAGAAGGATGGAATGTGGAATCTTTGCATTTATTATTGGGATTTAAACAAGATCATTGTAAAGAATAGATATTTGATTCCTCGTGTTGATGACCTCTTGGACTATCTTAGGGGGCCAAGTTTTTCACCAAAATTGACTTGAAGTTTAGGTACACCATAAGTTCTAATCGAGCCATCATATGTGTGGAAGACTAATTTCAAATCTAAACAAGGCTTATTCAAATGGTTGGTCATGTCTTTTAGCTTAACAAATACACCTACAACCTTTATGTGGATGATGAAAGATGTACTTATGATGGCACACTCCCCAGTGACACCTTGTTTCACCCTTGTTGGTTTACATATTTGCCACCTAACTCTATATTCTCATGCCCATATAAGTGACAAATGTAACAACAGTTGAATCGGTTGCAATGATATTTTACAACGATTCACTTCTTATTTACCAAGGCGCAACTACCTTCTTATAATATTTAATGAATGAAAACTCAAATTGCTTTTAACCAGAAAGCAAAGAAAAAGGTGGTGCTTTTAACCAGAAAGCAATAAAGGCAATATTTCCCAAAACTAATTGCTCAATGAATGAATCACAAAGACTTCCACAGTAACAACTATAATGAATCAATAAATAAGAATTACACCATATATCATACATTCACCACCATAAACCATTCACCAAAAGATAAATACTTCACAGTAGTGATTAGGAATCAAGAAATCCAACTACTCCAATACAGAAAGATAACCAATCAGCAGCAAGATATTCAATATAAGAAGAATATGAATTCAAACAACCATAACACAAAGTTTATGATCACCCAAACTCCATTGTATTGATTTCTATTCATATATAAAAGCAATTGAATAGAAAGTAACCACAAAATTGATCTATCACCAAAACAAAGTTTGCCAAAAGATCCTTAAATTGACCAACTAATTAAATTTATAGCCAAGTCACCCGATAACTATTTTTAAAACCTAATGGCTGCTTGATGATAGCCGATTTAAGAAGTTTTAAATTAAACATCATTTAAAATAAGGGCCCTCTAGAGCCAATAGTTTTTGAGAAAATATGAAAAATATTAAAGCATAAGAAAAGAGAATCAATTAATAATTCCCACGTCCTCCTCTTCAGCATTGTCTTCTTGTGTCGCTTCCTTCTCCTTCACCTGTGCATCTTCATTACATGAGTCACCTTGCGCTGCTTGAGTTGCCTGTGCCCTTAACTTTGCCTTGTAAGCCCTGTACTTGTTGATGATTGATGATAGTGCCATGCTGTTGGGACTTCCTGTCATGCTGATTCAGAGCTCCTTCTTGCTTACTGCCCTGTAAGCATTAGTCGGTGCCTTTTTATGTGTATCATCCAACCCACATTTGAGTGTTCTAACATATGTAGATATTCTTGCAACCTTACCAATTGTCTCTGTTGTGACGATATCATAACTCGCCATTTCCTCAGTCACCATCTTTTTGAAGTTTTATTTAATTTCCTTAACATCAAGCAACTTATCATCATCATCCCCAACAACCTCTATTTTAAAGACAACAAAATTACCTTTAATATCTTTGAGTTCTGTGTAGTTAAGGGTCAGAGCACTTCTCATTTCATCTTCAAGTGCACCCACAACAGACAACTTCCACTCAATCACATCATCCCAAGTAGCATAATTCATTTCCCTAGGATCACTCAACACTTCCTCGGCCACCAAAATGTTAACATCCATTTCAGCCATATCTTGTATTTCCTTTGAGACTAGGGATAGGCTATTGTGATCATTTCTAACATTTTGGAAATCAACTATCATGGTCTCTCTCTTACTAAAAATGGAGTTAAATAGATTATAAGCTTCCTCAATAAATATCAGGCCATCTAGGGTCACCTTCTCTATCCATTGCTCAACAACACTATTTAGGGCTTGTGATCTTTTTATTTGTTGCAATAAATTAGGGTCGGGGCACTAACACTCATATCAAGCAAGGCATCATCTGATAGTGTTGTTATCTTCAAAATTGATAGAATGAAAAGGGTTAGGGAACTTACTTGTGCTCGCAGCTTAGTATTCTCTTCTTGTTCCTTTTTTACTCTTTTTGATAGATTGCTAAGTACTTTGTGTGATAAATAGCCCCCTCAATAGTTGAGGGTCCCATGTCTACTCTGCTCAGATTAAAAACTGCCTCAGTCACCTCATCCTCATTTTTATTTCCCACTGGATTTGCAATCTCCAAAATTTGGTTTCTTGTGGCAGAATTAGTTACCATTCTTGACATCCTTCTAGCCCTCTTAGGCTTAGGTGTCTCTTGCAAAAGCTTGGCTACAGTATCCACACTAGTATCCACCATTGGGGTGTACCTTTTCTTTTTCTCAACTACCTTTCTTACCCAGACAGGAGATGAAGAAGAAACATTGGTGTTACCAACCACACTCATTACACCATCCGAATGCATATGTGGGGAATTGCGCTCTGGAGGATTGCTTAGATTAGGTGAATTTGGAGTACTCAATATATAAAGATTGCAACACATTATCTTCTCCCAAATGAGTAAAAATTAAAGAATCACTATCACTTACAAAATTGTTGATAGGGGGCACATGGTCTGGTCTTGGTGGAGAAGAAACCAATCTAGTGTTACTCTTCACTGGTTGACCATCTTGTTCACATGTTTTCAGCTTGTTGACATCCTCAGGGGGCTGCTCACTATCTCCACTCAATTGTGAGCCAACTCTTTGAAGAGTTGGGTCCAAACTAGATGACCTCTTCTAGGTGTGAGTGGTTTGGGATCTGTTATGTCCTTGAGTTGATGAGTCCCTCGACACTGTTGAACCAGCTTGTTCTCTTATCTTTCCTTTCAACCATTTCTCTGTACTTCTTATCACATGGAAGGAGTGGAACTTAACATCAGTGATCTCTTTGTCTGACCACTTTATAGGAGGCAAATTCTACAACGAGGCATCATGATAACCTTCATCTAGAATATCAGAATTATCATCAACCATATCAAGAACTTGCATAGGTAGTTCAAAAGCATGAACCTAATCAATGGTCAGTCTCATCCAACTTCTCCTCTGCACTTCCCTCTCATTTAAATGGTCCTCCTAGAAATCTTTGAGTTGAGGCTTATGCTGGTACGAACCTCCACCATGCATGTTTCCTTTCACAAAATTCTTGCTATCAAAGGCTACTCGAGCAGATAGACTATGTAGATTAAATTTTGCTCGTAACTTATCTACACTTTTAGCACTATCATTACTTTTACAAGAATAGAAAGAAATTGTCATAGGGAAAGAATACCCCTTCTTTTTCATCGCGTGATACTTTGCATTCACGGCCACCATTTGATAACACACCTCCAAAAATATGAGGTAGTCTAATGGATATCGTGGCAATTTTAGTGGGGCACTTTCAAAACCCCCAATCCTCAAGTAGGAGAAGTGATCAAACTAAACATAAAAGCTTCTAAAATTCACCAGTAAGG
Organism: Cunninghamia lanceolata; assembly: GCA_027924645.1. Taxonomy (NCBI): domain Eukaryota; kingdom Viridiplantae; phylum Streptophyta; class Pinopsida; order Cupressales; family Cupressaceae; genus Cunninghamia; species Cunninghamia lanceolata. The sequence goes on along the minus strand of BSBN01000809.1, from coordinate 27,189,642 downwards.
CAACAGCCTCTGCTGAGAACATCTGCTCTAGTGAACCCTCAATTCTTTTTGTAAGCCACATAGAAAAGGCATCATTAATCTGCCAAAAAATCTTGCATACCTTCACTCTTCTACAACTTTGGGAAAGTTTGGTACACAGGTGTGCTGAGGGCGGGAGCTCTTTGAGCTCTTAAACTAGGCCAAGCAACCTCTTTATGAGCTAACACATATATCAGTTGAGAACACATGTGAAATCTTATAGTCCAAGGGAAATTCACCAACTGTTCATGCATACATTCACTAATTACCCTTGCCTTGTCTATATGGTGATCTCCATAAATAAGCAGGATAAATCTACACATCCAGTACTCAAAGGAATCAGATTCAGAGCTCCCAACTATGCGATTTAGTAGAGTAATCATGTCTGAAATTTCCTCCTTGAAATGACTTCTCTTCAAACTAGCAGGGAGTCTCGACTTCCCTTTCTTCTCATCTTCTAACCAGGTTTTAGCAATGCAATTTTGGCACCAATCCTTTCTCTCATTATAATATCCCCAAGCAGATGACACAGAAAGCTCAGCATTCTCCTCATACTCATCTAAATTCAAAGCAAGAGTAATGGATTCTAAGTCAATTTTAGCAACAACTGATCCATTTGAAGCTCTTATTTCTTGAGACTCTGGGTAATAATTATTGGCACAAGCAACCACCAAGTTAGGACAACACACAACGAGTGGAAAACCCAAGCTCGGTCTAAGCCATTGCTCACAATTTTGTTAGCCATGGAAGTTCGACCCTCAGGTTGCATTCTTTTCAAAAAATCTTCAAGGTCAATATGACCCAGTTTTGTATCTCTCACACCGGACAACCCATTTTCTACCACGAGAACCATAGGGGCCCCTTGAAATTTAAAATTTTATTTTTACCAATTTGAAAACCCAACCAGCTAAAAACTCTAAAACATTCACAGACACAACAGGAAAATGCAATACACTCACAAGAGAATTGCTATACAGATACATGAAAATACAATATTTCCACCACCCAAATGAAATATTGTGTTCTTATAGATAAAGAGGGGAAAATAGAATAAAGAAGGCCAATCATGCTAACCTATAAACTAGAATTCTGTGGACTCCTCACATGTAATGGACTAGCTGTTCTCTACTCTGCAACATATCTCCTTTGTGGAATTATGAAAACTTCAAGTAGGGTGGTTGACTTTTTCGAGTTTCATGTCACCTCTCATAAACCCATTCATAAATTTCATTAATTTTTGGCGGCATATCAAAATTTGAAATCCATAAAATATCCTTGGGTTTCCCTCTAAAAAGTGTGCCAATGTACTTACACGCATTCCAAATTAAATGTGAGATGATAGGTGTCATTCCACCATACCACATAATAGCTCAAAAAAAGGCACCACGGGAGCAACGAGCACGTTTAGTCGGCAAGTTGGAGATTTGAGGAACTTTTGAACCACAATTTTGAGAGTTTAGAAGTTCAAAGAACTTCTGACCTCTTGACAACAAAGACTTTACTTGATGCAAAGTGACCAAGACCGACGAAGGAAAAACCTTTAGACACTAGACTTGGTGACTAGTCAGGGAGTCGGGTGGTTCATAAACTCTTGAACCCATCGACTTTGGTTCAAAAACTTAGAGAATTTTTGACAATAAGTGAAAATGACTAAGTAAAAGACTCAACTTGGGAAAAGGAAATGAATGGTGGCAAGTAAAGAATGGAAAATTTTCTAAGTCATGGATGCTTTAGTAAAATTTCAAATATGGGGTAACAACCCCTACTGTAGTCAATCTTACAACTACTAACCAACACTTAAATGGCCCACACCCAACACAATAATGGTTTCCAGTGACTTAAAATAGTCAATACCTTTGTTGTAGGTTATTTCTACTCACAAGCTTCTCCTCACCACTCACACACACATCATCCATAGATATTTTCAAGATGATCAAGTAGAGGAACAACCAACACAAGATGAAAGGAATCAAACTCACACAATATAAACTACATAAAATAATACTTTCTATTACTTTATAAAATACATTCTCTTATAATTTTATCTACATTTGGAATTCAAACCTCCAACTAGTTTTGAATTTTCACTTCTTCCTTATGCTACATTCCCCTTGACCTTCTATTCCCTTCAAAAAGATTCCTTTATGATTTTATGCTTCCTCTCTAGTTCAAGCTTCATTTATGCTCTTCAATCTTCTTTATGCACACCTCTATCTAGTCTTCCACATAGCCTCCCTTCTATGTTCCTTCTTAACCTACTGACTCTTTATGTGTTGTTCCATACACACCCTCTAATATTTATTTTCAAAGTTTTTCTTGTGTTTTAGTTTTTTATTTTTCTTCTTACTTCTATTGCCACACTCTCCACATAAGCCTGGGTAGTCTCTCCTATGTGTCCTTGTTGTTCAAACTACAACTCTTAACCAATTCCTCACACCACACTTCCAACTATCTTTCTTTCTATCTTCTTCCTTTCACTCTATTCCTTCTTCTTTCTACACAGACTACCTCTTTCCTTTCTTCTTTTTCTATTCTTTTTCTCCTTGTTTTTGCACACATAAGCTCCTCAAAATCTTTGAAAAATCCCATCTAAAAATGTTTCTGAGCAAAAAATGGGTGCTTTCAATGTCTCACACCACAAACGTTTCCCCCTAATTCTCTCACTCAAATTTTTAATTTGAGCAGCCATATTGACCATGGTAAATGTGAGAAGCAACCCAAACAAATTTGAATTCACCCAACCTTTGTACTCTCTCCAACAACATTAATGTGTTGGCGGTGGATGAAATGGTCTCAGAAAAAATACGTGGCAAAGTCAAATTTTGAAAAAAATCCAAGAAGAAATAATGTGGTTGGATATCCTCCATGATGCCCCTGCATCATACTCCTAGGGTTATAAAAATGTGATGTCTTGCTCACTACTAAAACTGTATGTTGTTGTAGGTCAGCAACCCTGTTACTACAAGGCATAGCCTATGTGGCTGCAGGTGAACCTATAGCTGAAATCATGGGCCTTTTCTTCCACTTCTGAGCCTTTGATATATGTTTCTCCTCCTCTTTGTCCTCTTTCCTAATATGTTGTTGGATCTCCTTCATATATCCAACATACTTGTTATTCTTTGCTAGCATGAACCTCTTGTTCCTCCTTACAAAATAAACTCCCCTCCATGGCATGCACTGGAATAAATAAAATCAAACTCCTTTTTCTCAATGTCATACATAAAATTTTGCTATGCCAAAATATAACTATCTTGTAGTTGCCCAATAAGTTATTCGCTCTTAATTTCCTCTTCCTTTTGTTGCAGCCTTGTAAACACATCCACACCTTGTATATCCACATCCATTTCTTCTTTATCACTCATCAACTTGTCTATTACTGCTATAATAGAATGTTTAGCACAAATAACTACTTCTTGATGGGCATCTAGGGAACTAATTTCCTTTTCTTTGATTCCATCTTCTTCTTCTCTAATTGTGTATTTCTCCCCTATAATTCTATTTAACATTTTGTATAACAGCTCTTGGTCATTGAGAGAAAATTTATTTTTTGAATTTAATTCTATATGCACTATAAACTTGAACAACTTTTCCATTAACTCCCCTTCACCTTGATATTCATCTTCCATAACTGGTACTTCCTTATTTTATGTCACTATACACTTCTTAATGTCCTCTTCCTCTAATTGGCTCCTCATGACAAAAGGTTCATTGCTGCCCTCACCTATTATGTCCACTTGTAGCATCATGATGCTATCAACTTGCAATGTTGTGTAGTCTCCATTGTCAACATATGCACCTACATAGTCAACTCCCTTTGGTATAGGTACTTGCAACATCCCTAGAACTATCTTAACTCCAGTTGCAGCTTCATGCCTGCACCTTTCCCCTCTGCACTTACTTGTAGCTTCTTCCATGTAGCATCTTCTTTATACTCTCTTGTTGTACTAACTTGTGGTTTGCATGCAGTACTCTTCTTGCACCTCTCTTTTTGAACTTACTTATAGCTCCTTGGTGACCTCCTCTATTACCCTTGTAGCCTTACACATAGACTATTCTTTTGCTAAACTTACTTGCAACACCTTGGGAGCCCTCTCACTCCCACTTATAGCCTCTTGGCTACATTCCTTCACCATACCTTTCTAATGGTACCTTTTCTTGCTTTTCTCCTCAAGTGGCAATAATTATTATCATATTCTTCCATTGTTGTACTTATCCACTCTTCATCATTGATAATCTCTCTAACATTGTGTGCACACACTATCACCTCCATGCCTTCCTCTTCTTGGCATGCCTCTCTTGCAGCCTCATTCTCTATCATGAGGATATCTTCATCACTACTATCCTCTAAACCTACAAACGCAAATTTGTTAACAAACACATAGGGCTTGTTCTTTCCCTTTCTACTTGTCTCCATTATGGTTGTCCTCTTAGCCATTTGCAACTTATGGTTGCATCTTCCTCCTTCACAACTATTGTACCAACTTTTTGCAACATATAGGTTGCATCCTGTTCCTTTTCCTCATCCATAAGGAATCTATTCTCATCTACCCTTCCATCTACAAGGTCTTCCTTAGGCTACTCATGGCCCATAAATATTTTCTTTCATGGGATGCTCACATGGAATTTCTACCTATTCATTGCCTCTCAAGAAAATCACCATCCTCTTTTGTTGTCTTTCAGTAATCCTCTCTGTCTCCTTCGGTGGGAAAACTTGTGCACATCCATAGATTCTTCTCCCTTCATTCTCCAAAGCTTCCAATCTTGCCTCAATCTCCCTCAAGGCTTTTTACGAGCATGAAATCCTCAACCTTCATAGCCACAAACTTCTTTATGCTAATTGTTGCTTCAACTCTTTCTTCATTCTCACTATCACTACCTACCCTTTTACGACCGTGAAATCCTTTCTTCCCACCTTTAATGAGGTTCATTCTCTTTTATGCTTCCCTTATAGCTTTCATCACTTCATCAATCTTACCTGGATCTTGTATTGCTACAATAGACTCTGCTACGCTTCTTCTCGGTGATATTTTGTTTGCCTAATTCACTCCTTATTTCTACAACTCTCCTAGCTGCAACATTTTTTGCTATAGGGACACACATGCTTGGTTCTTTACATGAACCCTCACTTTGCTAGACTCTAGCCAACTTTAAACCTCACAATAATTATTTTCCCAGAGTTTTAGTTGTGCTTTGATACCACACTAATGGTACTACTCCCTAGTGACATCCCATTTCTCCCCTACTATAGGCAATCCTTCAGCTACTGAACAACACTTCTGTGGTCCACACCCAACACTATAATTTTTGTAGGTGACTTAAAATAGTCAATACCTTTGTTGTAGGTTATTTCTACTCACAAGATTCTCCTCTTACTATTTTTAAAGGTGATCTAAAGACTGACCACCACACTCTAGCCTATTGCTGCAAGTTAAAACCACATACACACAAGCATACACATTTGTAAATTTACTCACATGAACATTCACCACTCAAACACACATCATCCATAGATATTTCCATGATGGTTAAAGATATTTTCGTGATGGTCAAACAAAGGAACAACCAACACGGGATGAAAGGAATCATACTCACATAATATAAACTACATAGATAATACTTTCTATTACTTTATAAAATATATTCTTTTACAATTTTATCTACATTTGGAATTCAAACCACCCACTAATTTTGGACTTTTCACTTATTCCTCATGATACATTCCCCTCTACCTTCTATTCCATTAAAAAAACTTCCTTTTTGATTTTATGCTTCCTCTCAGGTGCAAGCTCCTCTAAGCTCTTCAATCTTCTTTATGCATGCCTCTATCCAGCCTTCCACATAGCCTCTCTTTTGTGTTCCTTCTTAACTTGCTCACTCTTTTTGTGTTGTTTTTTATTAAGATAACATCAGGAAGCTCCCGAACCCATACAAAGAAGTCATACAGGTGAATAGAGTGAGTTTGACAAGCAGTGAAACTAAGAGTAGCCAAAACATAGACTAGCAAAATCTAAATAGAGAGGACTAGAACATAACAAAACAAACTAGTAGAAGACCAAAAAGAGAACAACTACAACTCCGAGAGGTGTTTGAGGCCATTGATGGCTTGTCATTCTTGATTTAAAATTTCAACTTATCTTCAAAGGTGGCCTCCATTGGGTTGTTGATGTGCACACTTGCAATATCAATAGAAGAATCACCATGATCAACTGATTTCCCTTTAGCAATTTGGATTTTAGCCCTTGTTCTATTAGCAGGGCCAATCTGAGTAACATTGGGGTTTTGTTTCTTAGCAAGGCCAGTATTCAAATGCTTAGTAGTACTAGGATTTTTTTGTTTGGCAGCCTTTCTTTTTTCCAATTCAAATTGGAAAACATAAAGGATCGTAGCAGAATTATTCACCATTTTTTGCTAAATTCAATGATTTCCTCCATGTTGGTTTTGGTGGAATCTTGGGTTCTCTTCATTTTGTTCATCTCTTGCTCCAAGTAGTCCCATCTTTTAAATTTTTTAGCAAATTTCTCAACTTCCTCCCAAAGATCATTAGGCACCTTATCATTTGGGCAATCTGAAGCCTCAAAATGTGCAACAATCTTCCAAGTGTTGAATTTGCTTTTTTGCATTCATTATAGAGCTGAGCTAACTGCCACTTTAGGACCTAATTTTGTAAATCCATGGCTTTTTAGAGAGTGATAATTTTCTCCTCCAGATTAAGTCACGTGCTACACTGGTAATTCCCCTAAGGATTGCCCTGATTAAACTAGCCAGGAGAAGAATTACTATGGAAACTGTTACTAGGGGCATGGACCTTGCTAACATTAATATTGGTAGAGGGGCCAATAGGTGAATGAGGGAAGGACTTAAACTAGAAAGTAGGGGTGGGAACCAGGAGATTAGGAAATAGCTTAGCTTTACCTTTAGCTGGGGGGTTGATGAAACCAAGATGAATAGGGGCATGCTTAGGATCATCAGGGACACAACAATGGTCAACATCCATAGGATCATGAGTATCAACCAAAGGATCACTAAAAGTGACCTTTTTCTTCTTTTTACCCTTGGAGGGAGGGGAATAATCCTCAACCTCAAAAGGGTCCAAAGTGACAGAGGTGGTAGGCTTACCCAACTTAGGTTTTTTAGCAGTGGGCCCCTCAATAAAGGGGTGTTCCATGAGGGAGGGATTATAGATGCGAGGCTGAAAAGGGGGGGCCAGGGTTTGAGCAATTTGAAAGTAATACAAAGTGTAAATTAGCCCTTGATGTAGAGGCAAATCTTTTTCACCAATAAGGACTTTATGGATAGACTCTTCAAGGGAGGAAAACAACTAGAAAGAGAAATTCATTTTGACATTATAGCAAAAGTGATTAAGCAAAGGAAACAAATAAGAATGGAACCTTTTGAAATGGACCTCTAGGGTTATGTACCTCATAATCACCTCCACCACCCTTTTCTAGATGCCAGGAAGATCATCCCTATTGAAGTTGTTCTGAAGCCTACTTAAATTCTCACCTTGCTTCAATAATTTTTGCATTGGCGCATGGTAATTCCATTTCACTTTCTTAGAGATACGAAACCCTTCTAGTTTGAGACTCATAATGACTGGTATAATCTCTTCAAAGACCCAGAAGGAGATGCCATGAATGTCGACAACCCCAGCCTTCCAAGAGTTAGTGAATTACCTTAAGAGAATAGTGTCAAATCCATTCAAAGATTTGCAATAGGATAGGTGCCCTTTATGCGAGATTATCCAAACTTCAACATAAAATTTAATGTTTTGACAACTAGTAGGTTTGGTCTGTATGAGATCACCTCCCATGGTGAGGAACAGAGGAGGAGTCAAGTTGTAGATAGTAATGTAGGAAATAGGGGTTTTAGGAGATAGACTTCTACACTTCAAAATAGAGATAATGGTAGGAAATAGAATCCTTTCCTTGTCATTATGATCTTCCTTCCAACAATTTCTACCACTTGTTCCAACCAGATTCCTAAGGACATCTTGTTGTAGATGTTTAATTATTAGAAGGACCTTCATTGTTAACTATGGAGGCGATATGACTTGGGAGTGATTGAATATCATTCCAAGTTATTAGACCTTCAAAGTGGGTACCATAATTTGCTAGGGAATCAACTGAGCTATTCCCCTCCCTATATATATGTTGAATTTTGATTTCCACAAATGTTTCAAGAGTTTTTTAATTTCTTCAATGATGTCTTGGTAAGACCAATTTGGGGTAGCTCTTGATTTTATCATATCTAGCACATTTTTGGAGTCTCCTTCAATGACCAAATTCTTAATAACTTTGTCCACAACCAACATTATGAATTGCAAGGTAGCATTAGCTTCACAAAAGTTGCTAGTTTGTATACCCAAGTTCTCTGCATAGGCACCAATGACCTAACCCTTATCATTTCTTATGAGACCACCCCCACCCACCTACCCTAGGTTTCCCTTGGTCGAACCATCAAAGTTCAACACTCATTATGTGTTGTTGTGTACACACACCCTCCAATATTTATTTTCAAAGTTTCTCCTATGTTTTATTTTTTTCTTTTTCTTCTTAAACTTTTGCTACCACACTCTCAATACAGGCTTGGGAAGTCTCTCCTATGTGTCCTTGTTGCTCAACCTGCATCTCTTAACCAATTCCTCATGCCACACTTTTGGCTATCTTTCTTTATGTATTCAAGTCCTTTCACTTTATTCCTTCTTGCTACACAACCTTCCCTCTCGCCTTTCTTCTTTTTCTATTCTCTCTCTCCTTGCTATTACACACACATGCTCCTCAAAATATCTAAAGAATCCCACCTAAAAATGTATGAGTTCCAAAATTGGTGCTTTAGTGTCTCACACCACAAACATTTCCCCCCTAATTCTCTCACTCAGATATTTAATTTGAGTAGCCATATCAATAATAGTAAATGCAAGAAGCAGCCCAGAAAAATTTGAATTCACCCAACCTTTGTACTCACTCTAGTGGCATTAATGTGTTGGTGGTGGATGAAGCCATCTCAACAAAAATGGGCAGCAAAGTCAAAATTCTAAAAAAATCCAAGAAGAAATAAATGTGGCTAGCTATATCCTCCATGATTTCCCTACATCAACTTAGTGTTAGGATTAAGGTTCCATCAACCTTGTAAATCCAATATATTTAATTACTCCTAACATTATTTTGTAAATGTACTACATAAGGGATGAAGGTTCCAATGACTACAATAATTATTTAATTATAGTGACAGTAATTTATGTTATTTTACCTTGAGCTATTAAACAAATAAATGTGGGGCATCCACTTTTTTATTAAGTGCTTATGATAGGTGTAAGAGCATATACTAATATTAGTGCCTTACATGTTGTAAGGATCAACTATAATTGGACCGTTATCACAGAGCATCTTATGACAACTCGTAAAAAGGTGTAAGAGGTTATTTTTAGCCTATTGTTGACTTTTCTAGAGGTGGGCATGGGATTTTGTATATCTTGGGCATAATATTTTGTAAAGTAGTTTTATGACATCTATAAGAGGCTAATAATATCTTGATTGCGGGATTCCCAAGATAGGCCCTTGGATATTCCAAAGTTTGGCCACCATGTTTGAGAAACTTTTTTTGTAAGCTTGCATTTCTATTTAACAGAAGCTTGAGAAGTGTAGAATACAAGTTGAATTTTTTATAGGTACATAGGTACAATCAGATTGGATGCATAATTGAAGAAAATGATTGTATTGTAATCTCTTTTGAAGATATTATAGACTTGTCCTCTTTTCTAGTAGAGTTTTTTCCTGAAAGGGTTTATCCATGTAAATTTGTGTCATGTCATTCTCTTGAGTTTTTTGATTTACATTACTTTAAATCTCTTTTTTGTTATTCTATTGAATAAAATTTAGATTTGCAGTTTATTTCAAATTTCCATATTGTAGTGTTTGACTTCATTTGTAACATTTGGTATCAAAGCCTAGCTAGCTTTGCTTCTTGGGTAGAAGAGTGGAGGTTTCCCATGCTACAATGTGAGTTTTAGTAAAATTTGTTTTGTAGATTTGTGTGTGGAATCCATGGCTGCATCTACATCTTGATTAGATATTAGGAAGTTCAATGGAACTAACTACGAGTTATGAAAGTTGAAGATGGAGGATCTTCTTGAAGAAAGAGATCAATGGTTGGCTGTGACAAAGGAAAAGAAACCTGATAAAATGGAGCAAGATGAGTGGGATAAGATGGATAAGAAAGCACAGGGGACAATCCAGCTTTGTCTTCCAAACTTTGTCATGTTGAATGTCTCAAAAGAGAAAAATGGCATATTCTCTATGGAAATGTTTGGGTGAGATCTACCAAGCCAAGAGTTTGGTAAATAAATTATATTTGAAAAGAAAATTGTTTTCTCTAAAGATGAAGGAAGGTGATTCGATTTCTGAGCTTTTAAATACCTTTAATTTGATTTTGAGTCAATTAGCCTCTGTTGATGTTAAGATTAAGGAAGAGGATAAATGCATTATGCTTCTTTGTTCTTTTCCTGAGTCATGGGAGAATTTCATTCTTTCTATTAGTGCTAATCTTGAAGGTCCCAAGCTAGATGCTCTCGTTGTAACATTGTTGTCATAGAAAATGAGAAAGAAAGCTATGGATAGCTCATCAAATGCTTTTCATTTCAAGGGAAGTGATGAGGCCATGTTTTTTCTTGTTTTTCTTGCTTTAAGTACCTATTTCCTAAGACATTTTCAGACTTCTATATACACTAATTATGTCTATGATTATCCTTAAGACATTGAAAGCATGAAGATGGGTATATAATATGTTGTTAATTATGTGTGAATGGTTGATTGCTCATGAAATATGTTAGTACTTTATGTTGATTTTAGTGATAGTGATGTATAGATACCATGTGATGTAAAAACTCCTCATGTAACAAGAATGTGGCTTCATGTCATGAAGATCATCAGACAACCTGCAGCAGAAGGAGATGCTGATATCCACAGTAAATGATACAGGCACCTACAACCAAATAAAGAAGACCCCAAATTGATTGGAATGATTCATTCATAACTCTCCACTTTGTGACAGTTATACTTCGATAGATGATGTAGTCTTAAATAATGAAAGAATCTTAGATCATGCTTTATGTTCTATTTCTAGTCTTGATTGTTCTTCATGGATACTAGAGAGAAAGCTATAGTAGGACTGTACCATCTATGCCACCTTCATGACAATTTAGTTTCCTATTCCTAGTTTTCTTTGTAATAAAGTCCTCTTCCTACATTGTTGGATAATGGACAGTTATAGCATTTATTGTTTAGTACTTTTATTCAAATAGACAATGTTGATCTCGTCTATGAAAGATTAGATTTCACTACATACCGATTAGACAAAGATTGTAGTATTAGATTTCATTGTTGTACCTTTTGCTTCAACATTCAATAAAGGAATACATGTTTTGAGTTATGTCAGTGATTACAAAGATACAGTAAAGATTTAGCTAGATTTCATGGGATCACAGTCACTCAAGCAAGCCACTTGAGTTACTGTGTCTCTATGTTTAGTTTACGATTGTATGTTCATATATGTATGATTAATCATGTTGTAATGATTTATGTTATGAGAATTAGTTAGACTTTGATAATATGTGTTGTTAATTCTTATTGAGTCAAGGTGATTACCGAACCAACTGTTAGTTGTTCTCTTATCTAGAAGTTACATAGGACCATTTAATTACAATTGTGTTGAATAAGCTTTAGCTATTTGCTACCAGTCTTGCTTACTTAGATTATTGTCAATCCTTGCAATTGGAATTATGTTTCCTTTAGTTAGTTTATTCCCTTACACAACCTCTAGATTAAAATTTAGAAATCCTTAACTGTACACATAGTACATGCATCATCCAAGAAGAGTACGATTCCCTAGTTTGACAATGTAAATGTAACACATTATATAGCTAGTAGGTTGCTTGATATAGGATCTATTGGTTTGTTGAGTAGTGTGCATGCCCTTTCTGCATCAATGTATTGGTTAATAATGGAGTTTGACAGGAAGGTCAAAGGAAAGAGGTGGATCAAAAGAAGAATAGAAGGGGCCTAAAGACAAGTCTAAGGGTAGATCTAAAACTCCTAGCAAAAAGAATAGAGTGAAGTGTTGGAATTAGAGAAAGGGGGGATGTGTTAAGAAGGAATGAAAAAATAAAAAGAAACAATGTGATTCCTTTATAGAAAGGTCCTCAAAAATAGGTGATGAAATCATACTTTTTTGCATGTAATATTGTTTCTAACAAACATTGGTCAGATGACTTAGGATGCTTATATCATATGACTCCTCATAAGGAGTGTTTTTTCACATATGAATAATATGATGGAGGTGATGTCTACCTTAGGGACAACAATTCATATATGATAGTTGGATGGGGCAAAGTACAGTTGTGTTTCAGTGCTGGGAGGTTAAAACCCTCCCTAGTGTTTTACATATTCCTCAGGGATTAGCTAGAAATTTAATTTCTATATCTAAGTTGAATGGTTATGGAATGCATGCAACGTTTCATAAGCATGGTTTGTCAAACCATTATATCTTGAAAGGATTAGGATGCTTAGGTAGTGAAATAACACCTCCAGTAGCATTAAATCTAGCCCACTTAGACATGTTGGTGCAGTTAGTTTGGTGCCACGAGATATAAAATACAAAATATCACTCACAACACCCTTTCACTAAATGAAATTGAAGCATTTGGCAACATTGTGCTCATCACTGCCATAGGCATATAAATTCAAGTTGAGAAAAAATGAAGATATTTTTTTGTAGGTGGACCTAATGTCCACTTATAGATTTAGATGAGAGATTCTTGGGTGCCATGATTTGAGAGAACATTCATGCCAAAGTTTGGCACTTTTTTGGTCTCAACATTCTTAAGAGAATTTTTGAACCATTATAGCCTGAAAGGATCAAGATGCTTGGGAAGAAAAATGATGCCTCCACTAGCATTGTCCATCCCACCTAGATGAGTTAACATACTCAATTTAGTGTCACATGGTGCAAAACACAAAATATTGTTCATAACACCCTTGTTCATCATCATCATGGAAAAAATAATTTGAGTTGATAAAAATAGAGATATGTTTATGTAGGTGGACCCAATGTCCACTTGAAGGTTTAGACATGACATTCTTGGGTGTCATGCCAAATTTTGGTACTTTTTAAATCTTGAGTCTCTTAAGAGACTTCATCACACCATTATAGCTAATTAGTTTGGTGCCATGAGACGTAGAATGCAAAATATCATTCCTAACACCCTTTCACTAAGTGAAATTGAAGCATTTTTCAACATTGCATTCATCCTCACCATGGGAAAATGGGTTTTATTTGAGAAAAATAAATCTTTTATAAGTGGAATTGACATCCACATGTAGGTTTAGATGAGAGGTTCCTGGGTGCCACAGTTTGAGAGTATAGTCACACTAAAGTTTGACACTTTTTAGTCTCAATGCTCTTAAGAGATTTTACTAGACCATTGTAGCCTAGAAGGATTGAGATGCTTGGGTCTAGTAAAAGGAAACCTCCAGTAGTAATAACCCACCCACATAGGCATGTTGGCACCATCAGTTCAATGTCACAAAATGCAAAATGTAAAATATCACTCCTAGCACCCTTTCACCGAACCAAATTGAAGTGTTTTGCAACATTGTGTTCTTTGTCACCACAAGAAAATGAATTCAATTTGAGAAAAAACTAAGAAAGGTTTTTCTAGTTGGAATCAATGTCCACTTCAAGGTTTAGACAAAAGATTCCTAGGTGCCACAGTTTGAGAGAACAATCATTCCAAAGTTTGGCACTTTTTTTATCTCAAGGCTCTTAAGATTCTTTGTCGGTCTAATGTAGCCCAAATGGATCAGGATGGGTGTGAAGAAAAACAACATATCCAAAATTAGTAACCTACCCACCTATATGTGTTGGTACCATCGGTTTGGTGCCATGAGGTGCAGAATGCAAAATATCACTCCTACTAGTACCCATTCACTGAACCAAATTGAAGCACTTCCTAACATTGTATTAATTGCCACCATGATAAAAGGAATATGAGTAGATAAAAACTAAGATAGGTTTTTGTAGGTGTACTTTATGTCCACGTAGGTATAAATGAAACACTCCTAGGTGCCATGGTTTGAGAGAACAATCACGCCAAAGTTTGACACTTTTTCGGTGTCAAGGCTCTTAAAAGACTTCATCAATTTGATGTAGCCTAAAATGATTGGGATGTGTGGGAATAAAAAAAATACCTCTAGTAGCAGTAACCTTCCCACATATATGTGTAGGTGTTCTTAGGTTGATTCCAGGAGGTGTGGAATGCAAAATATTGCACATAGCATCCTTTCACTAAACCAAATTGAAGCATTTTGCAAGATTGTGTTCATCACCACCATAGACAAAGGGTTTGATTTGACAAAAAATGAGAAAGGTTTTTATAAGTGGACCCAGTGCCCATGTGTGGGTTCAGATGAAATGTTTCTAGGTGCCATACTTTGAGAGAATAGTCATGCCAAACTTTGGCACTTTTTTGGTCTTAGGGCTCTTAAGAGACTTCACCGATATTATGTAGCCTAAAAGGATTGGGATGTGTGGGTAGAAAAAATATGCCTCCAATAGTATTAACCCACCCACCTAAATGTTTTGGGTTGTCAATTCGATGTCATGAGGTGTGGAATGCAAAATATCACTTCTAGCACCCTTTCACTGAACACTAGACAATACATGTTGAATGTAAAATCATAAATGTTGAATGAAATTTTTTGTAACCTAGGCCTTAGACATTGAATATTTATCCCTAATCCCTAAGATCAAATTTAAGATGATTGAATCTCTAGCCCTAGGCCATAAAGCCTAAATCATAAGCGTTGAATTTAAAACTTAAACTCTAAATACCAAATGATGAATGTTCAACCTAAGACCAAGAATCTAGAACCCTAAACCTTGAAACATGAACCTTAGATGAACCTTTAAATCTAAACCATAGGATTACATATTTATCCCTAAATAATGAAACTTAGCATTAAACCTTGAATACATAAATATTGAATCTAAATGCTAAAAGATTAGCATCAAACACAAACCATTAACTATTAATCTTAAACCCTATAAAACCACTTATCATTAAAAACTCTCTCTCTCACACACCCTCTCTCTTTCTATCTCGTACTCTCTTCCTCTCCCACTCTCTCCCTAACTCTCTCTATCTTTATCTCTCTTGCATAGGATGATTGGGACTGTGTTGTTATACTATTTTAAAGAACCATTAATGTGAGACCATCATGGTGATCCTCTTTCACTATAAGTCCAACCAATGTGTGTGCATGGATATGTATTCATTTTTGGATTTCTATTGAAGTGGGTGAGAGGGGTTGGAGATGCACATTAAAATCATGTGATATTGGATTTCTATTTATGATTGTTTTGATATTTTGGTTTTTTAAGACATATATGAATTCATGCTTAAGTATACTTGTGGTAAAGAGCATATATCTTATGCTTTGTAGTCCATCCCTCCAAGAAAGTTAACAAAAAATTGCATCTACAAGGCATAGTTATCTATGAACTCGACCTCTTCCTTTGCTTCCCTCCAACTCAACTTTAAAATATCAACAATTAGATTCCTCTCCTCTTTTTTAGTATACATGATCATGCTTTGGTACTTGAGAAATGTAGAGTTTATAAATCTAAATTATGGTCATCCATCTTCAATGATTAGCTAGCAATGAATTCTCCTTATAAATTGTTGGAAGGCCACTTATTAGCAATGGATTCTCCTTCTTAGGGATATGCATATGGTTTGAAATACTTTAAGTATCTATATCAAGGTAAACATTAATGAATGTAAAGAGAATGGAAGGCAAATTTGATAGCTCAAAGGTAGTTGGATTTCTTTTTCCCTTTTGGATTGGTATTGTTCTTGTATTGATAAAGAATAATTTAGGGAGCAATATATTTTTTATGCTATAGTTTTCTAATGGAGGGGATAGGGAACATTGTCAATAATACTCAAATAGATTATTCCATTGCATGTTGTATTCTATGAGCCTGATTATCAAATATTTTCATTACCAATTTTTTCTTATCAATCACTCCCTTATCTTTCTCGCCTTAGAACATAATCTTAATCTACAACTCAAAATAGAACATTGCACAAGTTTAACAGATCTCCATTTTTATTATAGTGTTTTATTTTTTCTTAACCTTTTCTTAACCAAGGAACTAAATCTTGGTTGAGTGCCAATAAAATATTATGTCTCTAGCTAACATGGAAATGGTCTCCATGTCTTGCTCACCTTAGAACATTATTGTAATGTGCAACTCAAAATAGAACATTGCACAACTTTATCAAATCTCCATTTTTATTGTAGTATTTTTTTCTTAATCTTTTCTCTCTCTACCTTCCTCTTCATTAATGTTGAAAACTTAACCCTGAACATGAACTCAAAACCCTAAACATTGGCACTAAAACATTAAACACAAACCACTAAAACTTAATGTTAAAAACATTACATGTTGAACCCATTAAGATGAAAGATAAACCTTGAATGTGAACTATAAACCCTAATTAGTGAACTGTTATCACCCAGTTTTGCACCCTTGTATACAGTTGTGAAACCTCTGCAAATTGGAATAACATGGGAATGATCTCTAAGTGTGGGACTTTGCTAAATGAGACTAAACCTCCAGAGAAGGCCGGCTTCCTTGTCTTGTTATCACCTAAAACTACTAAATTTTGGGGAAAAAGGGAGAGAGAATGCTTGTGATGAAAATGAATGAAACTTGAAAACATAAAAGGGTGATACACCAGACAGATTTAAAGAAACTTCCACAACACTGAGAAGATGCACAATATAATCAAATACAACAAGTAGGTATACACAAGTTAGATGACTCTAGCAGAGGTGAGAAGCAATATGATTGAGAGGAATTGAAACATTCATAGACAAACCATATGCAGATTCACACAGAACTAGAAAAATCAGTTAAAGAGGTAAAATTAACTTGCATATATTCAATGGAAAGGCACGGTTACAGCATATGAAAACTCTGTTTGGAAACAGAAAAGCCTTAATGCCAAAAAAATTTCCAACCTTATTTACAACATTCGAATGCCTATATATAGCATTCCAAACTATCCTAGGGCGGTTACAAAATTTGCTCTATGCGCTGGAAATGAAAATATCTCCATCGATGACTGTCCAGTTACATCAGTTATGGCATCAAAATCTGGAACTGGGCGGATGGGGAGATATTTTCAGTCTTGAATGCAAGCAGCCTACTCATCGATCTGTAGTAGAAAAGATGAAAATATCTAGAAGAGGAAGGTGGGAAGATATTTCTGACCATCAATGCGAGCTGTATTATCTTTGTGCAGCAATGAATGCCCCAAAAATATCTTCATCTGTTGAAAGTCGTCGCTGAAATGTCCAGTCGCCCAAAATATGCATTTCCAGATCTGAAAATTGAACATTGGAAAATTCCCCCAAAAACCTGCTCAAAAGAAAGAGGGGACCAAAATATACAACTTTGCCTCTTACAGTAGGTCAAAATTTGCAAAAATGGAAGAGATACAGGTGGTCAAACTTTCAGTCAACTGCTTGTATATACTGCGTTTGCATCCCTGTGTATATTGCTGCATCTTGGCGCCTGAATCGGCACTCAAAAATTCATTCTGCAACTCCTTTGCATATGCATGGCACCTTGCATATCAAGCCTTGTATATCTCTTGTATGTTCGAAATTGTATATACATATAATTTCCCCTTATATATGCGGGCCCTACCACTTGTATCTCCTCTGCATATGTAAAATACAAGCCACAGACCTCAAAACACCATTAGCTGCTTTTCATTGTTCCGCCAGGTCCAGCTTGTATATTTTCTCCTTGTACATTTCTCTGTATATGCAAAATATACAAACACTTATTCATACAAAACGGACTCCAAACTCTTATGTGCCGAAACTGATCCTTGATTCAAATCCGCCTTGTATATCGCAATGCATCTTTGACTTGTATATCGCAATATACAAGCGCCATATACATACAAATCGGACCCCAACTAACCTTTAAGTATATTTGATTACCTGTTGGGTCCGGCTTGCATCTCCACTCTTTGCATTTTCACGGGACCCACCATTTGCATCTTTGAGATATACAAACTCCTTTGTATATTTCCCTACGGCACTTCTTGCATGCAATTTCATTTGTAAACCTACGGACCCCACCTTTTGTATGTTCGGCCTTGTATAATTCTTTGCATGTTGCCGATTGTATGTAGAAAACATACAATGCGAAAAATACATCTCCTTTTATCCTTGAGCCGATACATAACTACTGTAGCAGATGTATGTTTCCTTGTACATTGGCCTTGTATGAAAACATACAATCAAATATACAAACCCCTTTATACAACTAGGGAATCTTCGAAGGAATATTCCCGCAATGTATCACTTGTATGTAGGAGACATACAAACCTCTTTGTTGTATCTGTGCGGGCCCCACACCAAGCATCTTGGCGATATACAAAAGCTTCTGTATATCCCCTGCAGCAATCTCTTGTATATTCCCTGCGGCACTGTAGCAAATGTACATTGGGCTTGTATGACAAATATGCAACGCAATATACAAACCTCCAAACATGCAAATAGGGAATCTTCGAAGGAATATTCTCGTAATGTATATGCATTTCCCTGGCTTGATATACATTCAAAAATGCATAAAACTTTATTTTTTCAACATTTCCTAAGGCCGATAGAGATTTTCAAGCCCGCTAAATGCATATTTGAACTGTATGTTGACCAAAACTTTGACCGTCAATAACTTCTTCGTTTGGCCGAATTTTAGGGTACTGTAAAAAGCAAACCTACCTATTTTTTCAAGCTCTTTCCAATGGTAAGGTTTCTTAGGCAATTTAGCACTTTTCATTTTTAGGCAATATTTTCCAAAGGCTTTTCAAGGAAAATACCAGGTTGACTGTTTGGCTCTGGTCAAAGGAAAAAGGGGTCAACAATTTGGCGACCTCTATGGGATGTTTGCCTGCTAAATAGTTAGATCAGTGGCCTATACATCTATTGGGCATAGAGTCACACAGAGACTGAAATATAGATATTTCTGACCTTAGCAAAACAAGATAGAAGCAATGAAGAAAACTTGGAAGGCCAAACCAAGACAAAATGTTGAAAGCAAACTCTTTCAACTATGCTAGACAGCATTTAGGGAAACAAAAAGTAGATCTAAACTAATGTGCAACATCACTTATTGAAAGCATAGAGACCTAATTTACTAATTTACAAGGCACTCATACCTCAAAACACCTCTTTAGGTGTATCCCATTGACTGGGATAGGCAGATTTTGTCCATCCATATTTGATATCTGAAATGCATTATGCTCCTTGCATTCAGTAATGAGAAATGGACCACTCCGCATGTTGTCAAATTTGGAGTGCTTTCCTGGTCTGCTTTTTAATTCATCCCATTTAAGCACCATGTCACCCATTCTAAAGCTTCTGGGGGTGGCCCTCTGATCGAAATTTCTTTTTGTTTGAAGCTGATGATATTCCATAGTCTTCATAGCCTTGTCTCTGATTTCTTCAAGCTCCATAAGTTGAGCATATCTGACAGCCATGGGATCTTCCTCTTCAAACATTTCTAGCTAATTCATGATGTCTAGTGCTGGCAGTTCTACAGAGATAGGCAATCTTGCTTCCTTCCCATATACTAACATATATGTAGAGTTTCCAATGGACCTCTTAGGAGTTATTCTGTTTGCCCATAAGGCATATTTCAAATTAGTGTGTCAGGTCCTCTGGTTGTCCTCCATTGATCTTTTAATAATCCTTATGAGATTTTTGTTGGTAGACTTAGCCAAACCATTACCCTGTGGGTAATAATTAGAAGAAGTATTCAGATAGATCCCATTTTTGATAGCCCATTCAGTTATCTTTAGGCCAACAAAGGCTAAAGCATTGTCAGAAATTATTGACTCAGGCACTCCAAATCTGGAAATCAAGTCGTGATAAAAATTTAAAATAGCATTTTCATTTGATTCCTTTAGAGCTACTGCTTTAGTCCATCTTGTGAAAAAATTTATAGCTGTAAGAATCCACTTGTGGCCTGCACTTGATGGTGGATTAATAGGTCCTACAAAATCAACACCCCATCTCATGAAGGGTTGCTCTATTTGAATTGGCCGTACAGGTAAGGCTGGCAACCTCTCCTTTCCTGCAAAAATGGCACACTTTACACATTTCCTTGCCCATGCATGGGCATCCTTAAATAAGCTAGGCCAGTAATATCCAGCTCTCATTATCTTCCAGGTAGTAGTCTTCGGGGCAAAATGACCCCCCGCTACTCCATCATGAAATTCATGTAATACCTTGTCAGTCTGATCTTTATCAATACACCTTTAAAGTCCTTTCTGAAAAGGATGCCATTAATCAAAATGAATGGAACCGATTGCAGTCTATAATATCTTCTTTTAGTTCTATCTAGACCTGCTGGACATTTGCCAGTTTGAAAAAAATTAGTCATATCAGTAACCCAGTCTGTGTTCGCTACTGCTGCATAATCTTGAGGTACATCCTTAATGGTCAAAAGCGTCTCATCCTCCTTGTTAGAACTGGTAGCGAGCTGCTCGCTGAGTCCTCTACCTCTGACAAGCTTGGTTACTTGGATATTCACGTCATATTCCATGACCTTGGTGATCCAACCCGCTCTCTTCTCATTAACATCTTTACTCAACAGGAACTCTTTCACGCTGGGATGAGCCACCATTAAATGTATCTTGTTATTGGAAACAAGATGCCGAAATTTCTTGAGGCTCCGTATCACTGCAAGGACGTGCTTCTCAACAAAGCTGTACCTCTGCTCATATTCTTCCAGTCCCTGACTGAAAAAGGCAATTGGCTGCTCAAAGCCGCTATTCTGCTTCTGCACTAAAATCGCAGAGATTGTATCTAGGCCGCCATAAGCATATAGAATAAAATCTTTGGAAAAGTCAGGATTTATCAAAGTTGGTGCAGCCGCTAACGCCTCCTTAATGGATTCAAAGCTGAGTCGGGCCTCTTTTGTCCAATTAAAGGCTATATTCCTTTTTAACATGGATGTCAAAGGTTTCAAAAGGTTTGCGATATCAGGGATGAACCTTCGCAAAAATTTAATTCTGCCAATAAAACTTTGTAATCCCTTCATATGACTTGGTAAAGGCAGCTCCAAAATGGCCCTTACTCTTTCAGCATCAATAGTAATGCCTTCTTTTGAGACAACGTGCCCTAACAACTTGCCTTCATGGACAACAAAAATGCATTTGTTTGCATTAAGGGATATCCCAAACTCTTGGCATCTCTCAAAAACTTGCCTTAAGTGGGATAAATGTTCAGATGCATTCTTGGAAAAAATTGTTATATCATCTAAGTACACTAGCACCAGTTTGTATAGCAAACCCTTGAACGCCATATCCATGGCTCTTTGAAAGGTCAAGCCAGCGTTAGAGAGACCAAAAGGCATCCTCCTGTAGGCCATGGTGCCCCACTTGGTAGTGAAAGCAGTTTTGAACTGATCCTCCTCCTTGACTAACACCTGATTGTAACCAGAAAATCTGTCAAGCAAAGAAAATCTCTCCGAGCCAGCCACTACTTGTAAAATCTACTCCATTGATGGAAGTGGGTAGTGGTCTTTTAGGGAGGCTCTGTTTAGGTCCCTGAAATCAACGCACAGCCTGATTTCTCCGTTCTTCTTCCTCACAGGGACAAGGTTTGAGACCCAAGAAGTATGCTTGATGGGAAAAATGATCTTTCCCTCAATTATCTTAGTCAATTCTTTAATCATCAGGGGCTCTAGCTTTGGATTTAGGGGCCTCTGCCTTTGCCTTACAGGCTTTGCACCTGGTTCCAATTCTATGGTGTGCTGGGCAATATGAGGACAAATCCCTTTAGGTCTGAATAATCCCAAGCAAATACCTCCTTAAATTCTTGACAAAGAGCAATAAAAGCTCTCATGTCCTCAGCTGAACATATTTTACCTATTTTGAGGAGTTTTCCCTTAAAAATTTCTAACTCCTCATAATGTTCCTCTTTTATTTGCATACTGGTCTTAGTCTTCTTCATCTGATCATCGGTGCCAAAAATAGACTCCAAAGTCACCAATCCCTTGGGCAGCTTATTTGTCTTCAGCTGAATAATCTAATCATTGCCATACTGTTGTTTGAGTTTATCCTGATTCATCACAGAAAACTCACCTTCCTCTAATAGGAATCTCAGAATCTGTTCATCACTTTCAAAGACCTGCCAATGAACATTATTGTCGGGGATAGAGGGTCTGTCAACTATTTTTACATGAGGCTGCATTTTCTCCTTTTGAATGTCACTAGGGATGTCAAATTGTGCCCCAATTGCAGCCAATCTATCAGCATGGGAGTTTTGATTTCTTGGAATGGAAATCAGATTAAAAGCATCGAACTCCTCGATCATGTTCCATACCCTATGCTTATAGCACTTCAAGGTATCATTTTTGGTAAGATGCAGTCCTCTTACCTGATTTACAATTAGTTCACTATCCCCAAATACTTGCAAACAACCAATTTTCTTCTTTCTTGCTCATTGCAATGCCTGGATTAGCCCCTCGTATTCAGCAGTGTTATTGGTGCATGAGAAGGCAAAACAGAAAGCAGCATAATATTTTTCACCCTGTGGTGACACCAGCATTGCACCACCACTGGATCCATTTATGCTCCTTGAGCCATCAAAGTACATTTTCCATACTTCTCCTTGCTGCTCTGTCTGCTGTTCTGCATCCTTTACCATACTTGGAATTGCTACCTCAGGGTCATGAAGAATATAGACCCCCAAACCATTTTCTTGAATATGTGCTTCAGGATCATCTACAACATCTTCTAAGGACCATTCCCTTAATAACAATTCTGGTATACTCTCATCTTGTAACTCTTGAGCCGCCACAAGTTCAGGATCATCAGAAATAATGTGATTTGCATTAACCACACTTGGTGTATAGGGATCTATGTGATAATTTGAAAGCAATTCAGATCTTAGGGTCACCTTAGTGCCATATCTGGTCCTAAAAAACATATGGGACCAGTCAGAGGATAGGTATCCTCCTATTTTGGCTGTGAATTCTCTTGATAGGCACATGGCAAAATAGGGAGGCAAATCAATAATGAAGACCTCTTGGATGATAGAAACATTGGGACAGGTATGTAGAGTAAGACATAGGTCTTTTATTACACCCACAGTACTAACAGCTGTGTCGTCTAATTGGAGTACACCCTTCTCAAGAGGCTGGTACTTGAGCCCTAATTGGTCTGCAATTTGTTTAGGCATCACAGAACTACTTGCTCCACTATCCACCATGCAATTATGAACTAATTTATCTCCAATTATCAATGATATATAGAATGGGAGTGGCTTAGTACTTTTGTTAGGTTGTTTGCTGTTATCTTCAGAGGAATTAGTAAAGACAGCCCTATTTGGGTCAATAGTTGTATCTTTGGACACCTTCAAATCAGATAAGGCAGATTGCAATAGGTCTTTTTGGCCCGGGATGGCTAAAGAATCCCACATAGACATTGTCACATTCATCTTTTTCATATTTTCAATAATATTGAAAGGTGGAATGGCACTCACCTTCTGATTTGATTTCGTAGCAGCGACATCTGGTTGCAAACGAGGCATCTCCCTTGCTTTTGGTGGGTCATTTCTTTGTAGAATATGGGGAATTTGGGGTGCAAGAACATTAGCAGATGCTTTTCCTTTATTTGCTGCTTGTTCTACCTCATAACCCCTTTTCTTTGCTCTTGTATTTGCTGCAACTAAGGTGTTATCGTTGTTTATGCCACAAAATTCACCTTCCTGCCAGTTCATGAAAGCGGAATCACTCTGAGGTTGTTCCTGTTGTTGCATAGCCCCATCATTTGGTGTACTTAGTTGTGAGGCTGACACATTTTGCACCATTAAAGCCTGATTTATAACTCCATTTGAGCAGGTTGCTTGACTGTGTGGCTGATTGCATGGGTAGCACCACTGATATTCAGTTGCTAGGTTGTTCTGAGCAGGGACAAGGTCCCTTACGGTGTTAATAGGTGCTGGATTATAAGGCAGAAAAGGCCTTTGATTTACATTCTGTCTGGCACCTTGATAGTTGCTTTGATAAGGCGGCTTATTAGCTTGATACAACTGATTTTGGCATTGAAATGCTTGATTCTGCCCCTGGCTAGATTGCTGATAAGGCTGATAGGGCCTCTGGGGCTGTTACTTCTTTATGCTTACCAGTTCATTTCCAAAAGTTTGAAGGATACCCTCAATCTTTTGTTGACTATTTTTAATCTCTCTCAACTCTTGAGATGAACTAGAGGCAGCAGGTTTAGAATTAGCAATATTTGGTAATGTTGCGATAGTAGGCACAGGGGGAAAACATGGAATTGGCAAAGGCATAGAAGCCTGAATCTTAGGAAAGATAGGCACTGGTGGTCTGGGTGCTATTTTTCTAGCCTGAATGAGATTATTCTCTGCCCTAATTGCTAATTCATACGCATCTGGTAAACTATTACCTCCTAGTGATTGAATCATTACTGAAATATCACTATTTAGGGCTTTCAAAAAATATAGAAATGCATATTCACCTGGAGGTCTTACCATGGCAGGGATTATGTCCCATGTCTTCTAAAATCTAAAGTTAAAATCCATCATTTGCTCCTGTGGAGCTCTCTTTATGGTGGTCATCTGTTCGACCAATGATAGATTATCTGATTTTTCTTGAAATTGCTTGTTTAATTTCTCACCTAGCTCATCCCAGGTTCCTATAGTTTGCACTGGTAGACTCCTGAACCACTGCAATGCCTTCCCCTTGAAAGAGGTAGCCAGCAACTTGATGGCTACATTCTCCTGAGTGACATGATGAACCCCACATAGAGATGCTATGTCGCTAATGTGCTCGATCGGAGTAGTCTGATTTTCTCCTGTGTAATAGGGTAGATTCTTCAAAGCTGTCATTGGTATCACATCATGCACCATTAGATTCAAAAGACTCCCCCCATCAAAAGTCACAAATGGCTGATTTCTTTCCATTTGAAGAGCTGTAGGTAGATTCGCTTGAGTTACTATGGGAACTACAGAAGCAACTGGTCTGAAACCTAGTGGAGTTGACTGTACTCTTTTGGAAACTGGAGTCCTTGCTATAGCTCTACTCGGTCTTCTGGGTGGAGAGAGCTGCAAATATTCAAATGAGCCCGAACTTTAACTCCTAGTTGCTATCTTTCTCATAAAACATGTATCAGCAAAATTGGTCTGTTTGTCTTTCCTCAATCTGAGTCGCTAGATGTATAAATTTTAACCTCTTAAAGGTCTGCAATTACTGGTGCACATCAAAACGAGCAATAATGGATGTTAATTTGATTGTTACTCTGATCTCTTGTGTCCCACCAGGCGTGCCAAAGTTGTTATCACCTAGTTTTGCACCCTTGTATATAGTTGTGAAAACTCTGCAAATTGGAATAACATGGGAATGATCTCTAAGTGTGGGACTTTGCTAAATGAGACCAAACCTCCGGAGAAGGCTGGCTTCCTTGTCTTGTTATCACCTAAAACTACTGAATTTTGGGGAAAAAGGGAGAGAGAATGCTTGTGATGAAAATGAATGAAACTTGAAAACATAAAAGAGTGATACACCAGACAAATTTAAAGAAACTTCCACAACACTGAGAAGATGCACAATATAATCAAATACAGCAAGTAGGTATACACAGGTTAGATGACTCTAGCAAAGGTGAGAAGCAATATGATTGAGAGGAATTGAAACATTCACAAACAAACCATATGCAGATTCACACAGAACTAGAAAAATTAGTTAAAGAGGTAAAATTAACTTGCATATATTCAATGGAAAGACACGGTTACAACATATGAAAACTCTATTTGGAAACAGAAAATCCTTAATGCCAAAAAATTTCCAACCTTATTTACAACATTCAAATGCCTATATATAGCATTCCAAACTATCCTAGAGCGGTTACAAAATTTACTCTATGCGCTGGAAATGAAAATATCTCCATCGATGACTGTCCAGCTGCATCAGTTATGGCGTCGAAATCTAGAACTGGGCGGATGGGGAGATATTTTCAATCTTGAATGCAAGTAGCCTACTCATCGATCTACAGTAGAAAAGATGAAAATATCTGGAAGAGGAAGGTAGGAAGATATTTCTGACCATCAATGCGAGCTGTATCATCTTTGTACAGCAATGAATGCCCCAAAAATATCTTCATCTGCTGAAAGTCATCGCTGAAACGTCCAGTCACCCAAAATATGCATTACCAGATCTGAAAATTGAACATTGGAAAATTCCCCCAAAAACCTGCTCAAAAGAAAGAGGGGACCAAAATATACAACTTTGCCTCTTACAGTAGGTCGAAATTCGCAAAAATGGAAGAGATACAGGCGGTCAAACTTTCGGTCAACTACCTGTATATACTGCATTGGCATCCCTGTGTATATCGCTACATCTTGGCGCCTGAATTGGCACTCAAAAATTCATTCTGCAACTCCTTTGCATATGCATGGCGCCTTGCATATCAGGCCTTGTATATCTCTTGTATGTTCGAAATTGTATATACATACAATTTCCCCTTGTATATGCGGGCCCTACCACTTGTATCTCCTCTGCATATGCAAAATACAAGCTGCGGACCTCAAAACACCATTAGCTGCTTTTCATTGTTTCGCCAGGTCCAGCTTGTATATTTTCTCCTTGTACATTTCTCTGTATATGCAAAATATACAAACACTTATTCATACAAAACAAACTCCAAACTCTTATGTACCGAAACTGATCCTTGATTCAAATCCGCCTTGTATATCACAATGCATCTTTGACTTGTATAT
This sequence comes from Cunninghamia lanceolata, assembly GCA_027924645.1. Taxonomy (NCBI): domain Eukaryota; kingdom Viridiplantae; phylum Streptophyta; class Pinopsida; order Cupressales; family Cupressaceae; genus Cunninghamia; species Cunninghamia lanceolata. The sequence goes on along the minus strand of BSBN01000809.1, from coordinate 27,162,742 downwards.
CGCAATATACAAGCGCCATATACATACAAATCGGACCCCAACTGACCTTTAAGTATATTTGATTACCTGTCGGGTCCGGCTTGCATCTCCACTCTTTGCATTTTCACGGGACCCACCATTTGCATCTCTGAGATATACAAACTCCTTTGTATATTTCCCTACGGCACTTCTTGCATGCAATTTCATTTGTAAACCTGCGGACCCCACCTTTTGTATGTTCAGCCTTGTATAATTCTTTGCATGTTGCCGATTGTAGGTAGAAGACATACAATGCAAAAAATACATCTCCTTTATCCTTGAGCCGATACATAACTACTGTAGCAGATGTATGTTTCCTTGTACATTGGCCTTGTATGAAAACATACAATCAAATATACAAACCCCTTTATACAACTAGGGAATCTTCGAAGGAATATTCCCGCAATGTATCACTTGTATGTAGGAGACATACAAACCTCTTTGTTGTATCTGCGCGGGCCCCACACCAAGCATCTTGGTGATATACAAAAGCTTCTGTATATCCCCTAAAGCAATCTCTTGTATATTCCCCGCGGCACTGTAGCAAATGTACATTGGGCTTGTATGACAAATATGCAATGCAATATACAAACCTCCAGACATGCAAACAGGGAATCTTTGAAGGAATATTCCCGCAATGTATATGCATTTCCCTGGCCTGATATACATTCAAAAATGCATAAAACTTGATTTTTTCAACATTTCCTAAGGCCGATAGAGATTTTCAAGCCCGCCAAATGCATATTTGAACTGTATGTTGACCAAAACTTTGACCGTCAATAACTTCTTCGTTTGGCCGAATTTCAGGGTACTGTAAAAAGCAAACCTGCCTATTCTTTCAAGCTCTTTCCAATGGTAAGGTTTCTTAGGCAATTTAGCACTTTTAATTTTTAGGCAACATTTTCTAAAGGCTTTTCAAGGAAAATACCAGGTTGACTGTTTGGCTCTGGTCAGAGGAAAAAGGGGTCAACATGAACCTTAGGCCTTAACCCTTGAACCATGAACATTGGACACTACATGATAAATGCTTGAGTTCAAAGTCAAGATGCTTGAGTCTTTAGCCCTATGCCATGAAGCCTAAACCTTGAAACATAAGCCTTAGATGAACCTTAAACTCTAAACCATAGGCATTGCACGTTTAGCCCTAAATAATGAAACTTAAAATTGAACCTTGTACATAGACAATTGAATCTAAATGCTAAATAATGAGTACTAAACTCTAAACCCAAAATGTAAGAATGCTGAATGTTGAATCCTAAATTACAAATATTAGACAATATATGATGAATTCTAAACCTTCAACTAATAACTCACAACCCTAAACCTTGAAACCCAAACTCTAAACATCACCCTTAAAGGTTTATCCATATGCCTTGATTCTTAAACCCTTAACAATGAACCTTAATGTTGAACCATGTAAACAAACAACTAAATTTGAACACTAAATGGTGAGCACTATAGGCAGATGACTAATCTCAATGTTAAACATTAAATGGTGAACCCTTGAAGTTGAAAGTTGGACCTTCAATGTGAACCCTAAACTATAAACCATGAACTCTAAACCATAAACCCTAAAAGTTAAACCATTGGCCTTTGGCCTTGAACACTAAATTGTGAACCAAGTAGCACTAAACCATGTACACAGATAATTAAATTTAAACACTAAATAGAAACTAATAAATCTCAATGCTAAGAATTGAATTTTAAATCCCCTAACATTGAAAGATGAACCTTGAATGTGAACCCTAGACCTTGACATTTAAACCCTACACACTGAATCTTAATGCTAAACCATATTCTTAAACAATTGAATTTGAACATTAAATGATGACCACTAAATAGAAACTACCAAATATCAATGCTAAGCATTTAATTTGTTGAATCCTTAAAGTTGAAAGCTAAGCCTTGTATATAAAACATTAACATAGAACTTTGAACGCTTAACATTGAACACAAGACATGAAATGTTGAATGCTAAACCTCAAGTTTTGAATGATAAATTTTGAACCCTAGCCATGTAACCTAAACCTTCCACATTGAACCTTGTGTCATGAGCCCTAGGTCATGAAGCCTAAAGCCTAAACCCTAAATTTGAACCATTGAATGTAAACACTAAACCTTGAACATTGAAATTTAAACCTTCAATATGAACCTTAAATTGTAAGCCCTAAACCCTAAACAATCAACCTTAACATTTAACCCTATAGATAAAAAAACTAAATTTGATGCTAAATAATGAGCATTAGACACGTACTACTAAATCTCAATGTTAAACATTGAATTTTGATCCCTTAAGGTTGAAATTTAAACTCATTGTTAATGGTTCAAGAATAGAGAGAGGGAGATAGATAGAGAGAGTGTGTGTGAGAGAGATAGGGGAACAAAGAGATGGGGGAGACAGAGAGAGTGGGACAGTGAGAGATAGATAGAGGGGAGAGAAAAAGAGAGGGCAGAGATAGAGAGAGAAATATATGGGGGAGAGGGGGAGAGGGGGAGAGAAAATGAGAAAGAGTGATATATATATATATATATATATATATATATATATATATATATATATATATATATAGAGAGAGAGAGAGAGAGAGAGAGAGAGAGAGAGAGAGAGAGAGAGAGAGAGAGAGAGAGAGAGAGAGAGAGAGAGAGAGAGAGAGAGATGTTGTTGAGCGGGCACCTGTGTGTGGGGCTGGGTGGGGGGTTAAGGCATATTATTGTGGGCTCGCCACAACTATCAGAAAGAAATAAACATAGTTGACTGGTATTGTTAGAGCTTCTCTTCAATTCAAGAATATGGAATTCTTTACTAATGAAACCAATCACAAGAAGATGGAATCTTGTTTGGCACCACTAACCTACATTAATAGCATTAGTAGTAATAAATAAATAAAATAAAGAAAAAAGTACTCAAACAACAAAACTTAAGAACTTGATAATATACTTACAAATTCAATCCAATAAACCATACAAATTCTCTCTACTCTTTATGGTGTCGAGTATTGCTTTATGGTTAGACTTGTAAATTTTCCACATGTTCTTATTCAACAATCTACCCTCATATTTGATTAAGAAAACATTCGATGCAACAACAATGTTAGAGTAATTAAGAATTCTCCTATATGCATGTTTAAGTCCTTGAATAACCACACATTGGACTTCTTCATTGGGTCTCTTCTAAGCCATGTTCTAGTAACAACCACATACCTTATAAGATACTCAATGTATTTTCTATCTATGATAGGGGTTGTCAATTTTTTGTGCCTCGACATAGAAACAAAGGTAATAATCTATTTAGGTTCTCATTATCTTTATTTGTAATAACTACATAAGCATGTCCTATATTGAATTGTATATAAAAATATAATAAATAAATGATACAAAAATACTACATAACGAGGTAAAATATTTTAAATTAAATAATGCATATATAATACCTAGTTGCACTAGATCTAATATATGGTCAAAGTCAATTGGTAATTCCATCTCCATGAGTTGTAGTGTTTGTGGAGGTCAATACATCTCAAGTGGACTTAAAGTTTTAGAACACCATTCATCAACCCACTTTTTTGGCTCACATTCACTCCAAGAAAAAACCATACATGAAGAACAAAAGCATGCCATCTAACTCATATAAATAGTCCATGAACCTACATTTGAGCTTCTAAAAGAGTGGGAATCACTCGATCTTGTCACTATATATAACAATCTTCGTATTTGCAATGTTAGCTTCTTTTACCAACCAAAAAAACTATGAACTATAGACTTATCTTCATTACTTACACCCATTGTTGAGTTACACCATTTGACAATGGACATTGCATCTATCAACTTTACATCATCTTTGTACTTCAACTCTTCCGTCACATCTCAACCTTTTGCTTGCACTTATAATTCAGTATATTTGATGAGACTATTGGACATTACATTATGATTGTTTGATTATTGGATAATTACATGTGCGTGAATGGTAATTCGTTGTTATTTCTAAAAATGTATAAAATTGAAATTGAAATGATGATGAATTAATATGTTTATGATTATGATTTTATATCTTGCTCGTGCTTCGGCTATGGTTTTATGGGATAACCTATTAAGAAAAAGTTGAGTGCGAATGAGTGCAGGAACATGTTGAAGATGAAAACATGGTTGAGGTAGAAGTGTCCTAGCCGCCCGGTAAGAGTTGGCATGACGGAAAACCCGATGTGCACACACACTCATGTAGTTGCATACATACTGCATTATGAATAGTTTCGTTATGCATTTGTGTTATCTTAGATACATAGTTTTAATTGTGCATTATACTTTGAATATTGTTTATGGTTATAATGGTTTAAATGATTAGTTTACATATATGCAATTTGGCTTACTATGTACATTCTTTTCAACAATGATTTGTTAGGAAAAACAAAATCATCTCTTTTATATTAACATTGTTGTCTTAATGATAATTTTTGGTTTCACAATGTAATTATTTTTCTTTCAATTATATATATATATATATATATATATATATATATATATATATAGCTAATTATATGAAAGTAGTGGTAAAGTGATGTTTTGAAATTAAAAACTAAATATAATTACATGAGGGGTTGTTCATGCATCGAGGAACTCTATGAAAAAGTGAGTTTTATTTTTAGAATGAAAGTAAAGTATGGCTTGGTCGATTCATCTAAAATGCCCAAATTAGGGTAGTAAAACGTATAAAATACAGAGCAGAAAACATTATGAAAATCATTAATGAAGGGGAAGAAAACAATGCCTCTGAGGATCGTTTGGATAGCTTTTGGGGAAAGAGCACTCATACGGTTAATGTGAGGGAGATTCTTGGTGGAGTTTCGGTGTTTCACATAGATTTGTTAGAAATGAAGGTGCAAACCACACAACAAAAATCTAATTCAAACCTTATTTATGCCTTCTAAACAATCTAGAATCAATGGAGATTGCAACAAAAATAAAACCCACTACACAGAAATAACAAGCATTAAGAACGAAACACATAACACAGTATGTAACGTGGAGAAAACCCTTTTGGGTAAAAAACTCCACCAAGAAAAGAGGCTCCAAGTTGTATTATCTTCAAATATATGAGATTACAATACATGCACTTCCTCTGTTTCTTCAGTCTTCAATCTAGCGATGCTTGTTACTCTCAACTTTGATAAAAATGTAGTACAAATATCCTTATAAAAGGGGGTTGCCTTCTAGGGCAAGAGAACCGACATAATATCAACCATCAGATATGTGATCTAATGACGAATGGTCCAGATAAATACAATGATAAAATTTAAATTAAATGTGGTTTCGGGGGCACTGCCCCTGAACCCTCACCGGGGCGCGCAACCCCCGGACCCCCCACTAGGGGGATGCCATCATGGACAAATGAGTGTTGAGTATCGTCCATATAAACATGTAATTGAAACAAGACTGTTGCTGGTGAAACCTTTCATCCCTTATGGGTGATTTACAAACAATATTAGGAGTAATTAATTACATAGGATTTACAAGGTTGATAGCACCTTAATCCTAACAAGATTCCTTTGCACAGGTAAGTGATTGAAGCTATTCCAATTGAATCTAAGATGCTCTTTTGAAATGATATTCTTTAGAAAATTAAATCTAATATGTTTTAACTGATCTAAAGAAGTTACCAAAGCCATGTCTTCATTGAAATAGATGAATGTTTGCCTAGTATATTTTATATTCTCTACCATATCCTGATACTAGGGCATTGCATGTTCATGTTAGAAATGCATGTAGATATATTAGATTGCATGGGGTTTCCATCCTGCCTATTGTTTCCAGGTTGCTAGGTATTTCGTGCAGGGTTAGGTATTTTTCATGTTAGGAAGAATTTTGTAGAAGCATAAGCTTCGTGGTTGGGCAGAAAAGCACTCTGATACCAAATGTAAAGTATGCAACCCATAAACTATATCACGGAAATAAATAAATGCTCAAATTCTCATTAATATAAAATTGAAATGATACATCTTTAATATATGTAAAAATGTCATATTACATCTCACATGTACAAGTGCCTAATCCATGTATTAGCACAAGAAAAATGATATACAAAATGGTACAACTCTGGCTCTTATGCCATATGGTCAACACTATACAAATATACAAACAAATATAAAACTTGGTATCTAGATTAGAAAAAAAGCTACAAAATGGGCTAAAATGTGTCCTAAAATATGCTGCAAGAATGGACGCTAAAATAGGTACAATTTGTAGTGTCAAAATTGCAGGATATGTAATTTTCAACACTACAAAAAGATTGAAGGCAACATTTGTAAACATGCAGATGGCCTATATGACAATGCAAATTCAATTCCTTTATAGCTCTTTAGAATTGAAAAAGAAAAGGAAACGTCCTTTTATAGTCCATGATATTGGGCAACCTAGCTTTTAGTACATGGGACTACTTCATACTCCCACCATGTAGGAGGCATCTAACTGTGCTTCAATACGAGACACATACGCTACCCCCTTATGAGATTCAAACTTGTGACTTCTCTTTCAAGAGCACAAAATTTTCACCAACAAACCAACTCATGCATACAACAAGCCAACTCAGGGTACAATAGACCAACTCAAGTGTACAATTGAAATGTACTCTAATTATTTTTCCTTTTTCCATTCATTCCTTGATGATATTTATATCTGTTTTAGTGCATAATGAATGACTTTAAATGCTATCATATAACATGTTACATGAAACATGTGTTAAACTTCATAATAAGACTCATAATAACTAGTAAAAGAAGCCAAGGAAGTTTAAATTTAGAAAGCTTTCTCACACTCCTCAAGATTGCTCTAAATCAATCTCACATCCAAAAATAAAATATTAATTTCAAAATAAGAAATAAATATCTAAACATTAATACATTTAAAAGTAAAATAAAAATAAATAAATATAAAATTGTAAACCAAATATAAAAACAAAAATATGCCGCTTATCCCTAAGGGCCTAAAGAGAGCTACCATTATGTATGCTAATTTTAGCATGACAAAAAGAAATGAAAAAATATCCAACATAGGTTAAGGTCTCTCACTTCCACCTTTTTAATGGGTCCCACGGGTAAATGTCCCCATGCACAGCACCTCATGATAGGTGGCCTTATCAAAAGCAATTCGTAGCTAAGCAAAAGACCATAACTTTTATAGTCAGTCAATGACAGTATAAACAAGATAATATTAGTTTTTTAAAATAAATTATTTGTTTCAAATAAATAAAGGTGAAAAATTATTCCCTTTAAAAACAAATTATTTGCTTCAAAAAGGCAAAAAAAAAATTGTTCCCTTTAAAAAAGAATAAATTATTTGCTTCAGGCCAAAACAAATTCCCTTTGCTTCAAACCAATCAAGGCATAAATAATCCCCTATCGTACTGAATAGTCAGCAATCCAAATCCAAGAACAGTACTTGAACACCAGCAACAAAACCCCATTTATTTATATATTTCAAAACCAAACCCCTGAATTTATTTAAAAAAAATCAAATTTAAGCATGGCGAGCTCCATGGGAGCACCCAGATGCGCTGCAGCGCTATTATCTTCTCACAATGCCCATAATTTATGTGTTCCTCGTACAAATACTCTGTTTTCAGCATGGCCCAGTTTCAGGGCACTAGAAAAGAAAGACAATTATTACGGCGGCCTTAAAATCTGTAAACGGGGAAATTATTTTGGGCAATGGCGCAGCGTGAGCATCAGAGCGGAGGATGATAACGGAGCCACGCGACTTCGTAAAAAGGAGGAATATGATTTTGATTTGTTTACAATCGGAGCGGGTAGTGGCGGCGTGAGAGCCTCTAGATTCGCCTCTAATTTTGGCGCTAGGGTTGCAATTTGCGAGTTGCCGTTTTCCACTATTTCTTCTGATAATTTTGGTGGCGTTGGTGGCACGTAAGTGTTTTTTTAAGATTTTTAAGGTGCCTCAACATTAGCAGTAATATTTTGGGATTAATTGTGGTTTTGTTTTTAAAAATAAGCATTTTTGTGAAGTAATTGAAAGCTTCTACTGGCTTTTTTATTTAGATAGATTTATTTTAGAGGTTGGGGTGATTGAACTAATTGAGACCATACTATTCATTTCGATATAACTTAAAAAACACATCCCCACTAGAATTGAGAATCTGATAAGAATTTTATTTCTTCTTTTTATGGTTTGGAATATTTAGATATTGGGCTTCTAGGTGTCAGCTCAAAGCTTTTCTGTTGTTATTTTCAGAAATTTCTCATTCTAACATAAGGTTAATGTGCAATCCAAATGCCTTCTTCATTCTGACTTATGGGAAACTGTGACCTGAAAGACAGATTATTAAATCTCAGCTAGCCATGGACTGTTGAAGCTTAAGGCCTCTAATTGGGATTTCACAACGTGGGTCTCATGTGCCAAATTCGCCTCTAGCTTGATCGTGACATAACAAAACTAGTTTTATTTTTTAGAGAGAATTTCTTTTATACATTTTTCTGAGTATATTCAGGTTTTTTCTTTTGTTAGTTTTAATAGAAAAATTCTATCGTGTATGGTCCATGTACATTTGGATTTGTCTTGTGCTTGGTAAATCTTGGTGGAGCTTATAGGCAGCCAAGATTTGTTGAGTTGAGTAGCTTCTAGCAATTTTGCAATTTCTATGTACTTATAAGCAGGGCATTTAGCAATATGTGATCCGAACCTCAACCAGGCCCGTTGAATAACTTCCTTCTGTGAAAATTCGGAATTAGAGCGTGAAAAGTGTATTGTGAAAATAATATTTCATGGAGGAATTCAATGTGAAAATATGAAACTACAATAGAAAATGCCAGGACTTGACATGATGTCTTAACATCCCTCCTTTATGATAGCTTTGAATTCTGACGTGTTTTAAAACTTGACAAGCATCACTTTAGTGAAAGATTTAGTGAAGCTGCCGGCAACACAGTGCTTGATCATATAGTATTTTACTCGAATGATACTTTCCTCCAGTTGCTTGGTGGATGGTGATTTACCTCAATGAAATCAGTCCTTATAAACTAGTAAGTATAGATTCTTGGCGAACTGGATATCACTTTGATTGTAACAAACCAAAAATACAATCCACTATTTATCCAAGTTCGAAATCCTCAGTAACCTCTCTTATCAAAATCCATCTATTGGCAACTACACCTCGATGCTGTGTCTCTGGAGTAAAAAGTGCAACAGTTGATTGCTTCTTACTTATCCAAGAAACATGTAAGCCCATGTAGAAAACATCCCGATCACTTTGCCCATTCAGAATTTATGTAGCCACTTAAATAAAATTTAATTCTTGGTTTGTGACTGTAGACCAAGTTGATGTGTGATTTAATATGCCTAGGTAAATTCTTAGCTGCTTTCCAATGAGAAACCTTAGGATTTTGCATTAAATCTTGAGACTAGCTCAATGTCATAAGAAATAAGTAACAACTGGTGCACGAATGAGCTAAAAAGAGAAGACCCCTATTCCAGGAACCTTACAACTAACCTTCTTGCTTTCACAATTTCCTCCTTAGTACCTGACTCAAAGGTCGAGGGTGTAGACTTAAACTTCTTCATTTAAAATTTTTAAACATCTAAATTTAAAGTATAAATGGATTGTGAAAGGAAAAACTTATCACCCATCTGCTAAATTTGCATGTGAACTAATGCAACAGACCCTAGCGATTCTGTAGACTTAAAGTTTTAAACAGTATGACTACTAGTAGCTGTCAAATCATACCCATACAACATTGAATTTTAAATGTTGTAATCAAGATGATTGACATACACGGTGGAATCTAGAGTGGTAACAAACAAAACCATCATAAAGACAATGGTCATCTTCTGCTACCAAGTTTTGGGAGCCTATTTTAAATGGCTAAAACATTTTGCTATTCATGAGGCCTTCTCCCACTAAACAGCCACAATGTACCAACTGTTTAAGCTCTTCCCTTGTAAACCATACAAGAATTCAAGGTGGACTTTGCAATATGGAGTCCCCAAGAATGGCACCAAGACTTGGCAGAAGACACGAGAAATTGAAATATCATAGATCTAACATTATAGGATATTTTACCAAAAAGATGAACTTCATCATTGCCCTCTTGTGAATACAATATTGTCGGTTCTGGTTTGGATCCTGGTTCAGTTCATAGATCTGGGAAAAAAAAATTAGGGGTTGGGTTCGTTTTAGGTTCATCTATACAAAAAAATATAAAAATCATATATATATATATATCCTAAATGCAGGAATTAAGTTCAGAATGCCACATAGCAGGAATTAATGTCAAGTTCAACAATCAAGTTTCAGTGTCATATGATCTTCAAAATGATGATCATCATCATTGATCTGGCAAAAAAAATTGGGGGTTGGGTTCGTTTTAGGTTCATATATATATATATATATATATATATATATATATTTGCATCCTAAAAGCAGGAATTAAGTTCAGAATACCACATAGCAGGAATTAATGTCAAGTTCACATAGCAGGAATTAATATATATATTTGCATCCTAAAAGCAGGAATTAAGTTCAGAATACCACATAGCAGGAATTAATGTCAAGTTCAACAATCAAGTTTCAGTGTCATATGATCTTCGAAATGATGATCATCATCATTGACATTAGATGATGTAGGGAGATTTGGAGAAGCACAAGCAGTGCCACTGCCGCTTGCACTAAAGTGTGCTCGCTATCCAGCTCCTCAAATGTAGCATGTTGGGAAGTGGAAGCATCCAAGTTAATATGCATTGGCTCTATATCCCACAGTATCATGTCCCCTTCCTTGTAGCCATGTTTGTGCAAAAGGAGGCTCAAATTGAAATGCACGTACACTAAGCCCCCTGCTTTTTTTGAGTGCAATCAATTGTGCTTTATTGAGTGGATGGAGTATGTGCTCCAATTCCATTCAAATGCAAACTGAACTAGCAACCTATTGAGACGAAGTTAGAGAGTTCGAATTAGAAATTTTAAAATTAAAAATGAAACTTCAAACTTGAAAATGTTTTGTCTTTTTATTTTAGATAAAAACTTTATAGAATTTACTTGCGATAAAACTTTGATCACAAGAGGTGGTAGGTGTTGTAATTGTTGGCCATGGAAGTACCACCAATTGTGAGCATCCTTCTTGAACTTGTCATGAAGAGCTTCAATACTTTGACCATTGGCATGCACAAAATCAATGAATTCACTTGTGACTACATCATACAAATCAGGATCAAGGAAGAGTCTACGAAATGCTACCTTGTACCCTTCAACGACTTTGAAATCTCTATATAGGGCAATCCTCGTTGGCACAAAAAAGGACTTTAGTGGTATAGTGTTTTGGACTCAATGCGAAGACAAGAAGATGTAGTGGGGTGGTCATTGTGTTCCATATCTCTTCAATAATTTTTTGCATCTATTTGAAGAAAGTTTCTTTAGGATTTTGCCCTTTCTCATTTATGATGGTCTTCATCTTCTCAATCATTGAGTTGATGTCATCATATATCTCTTCCAAACAAGGCTCATCTATGTTGATAAAGTGGATCTTACTCAAAATAGGCTCGGTGAAACTAAGGAGATATTTCACATGACCCCACCAAGTGTCATCTAGGATGATTTGCTTAATATTTGCTGCCCACTTAGTGTTGCTTGCCTCCATATGGACCAAGTTTGCCTGATGACTATGTTACAAAGTGCTTCTTGAACCTTAAGAAGTCGTCTCAAGATGATTGTGTTGGAGGCAAAATGGATTCACCAACCTATTGACGAAAATAAAAATAACTAAAAACAAACTTCAAAGAAGAAGACATAATTAAATTAAGTTTTAACAAAATAAATTTCTAAGTAACTAAAGTGAAACATAAAATATGATATTGTTTCAATTTCACTTACCTTTAGGAGCTCCAATTTTGAGAATGGTCTAAATATGTCCTATGACATGTGATGGTTGGTGATGAACATTTGGATCTCTTTGGCCTCAACATACACATTTTTGATCCAATCAAATTTGTTGTCAATTTTTTGTAGCATAAGGTTTAGGGTGTGGACAACACAAGGTGTCCAAAAAATGTGTGAATATCATTCCTCAACCAACAAACCAGCCACTATACAATTCTTTGTATTGTCCATTATGACTTGAACATTATTACGAGGCCCTTGTAAAAACCCAACTAAAAGCACAAGTAATAATACCCAGAAAATACTCTAGCAATAGATATTTTTTGTATTTTTTATTATATTAATACATTCTAATACATACAATTAAACTGAAATTTAGCAGTCTGATACAGCTTACTGGACACACTCAACATGCAAATCTAAACACCTTTGATGAACCTAGTAACACTCTGAAACTCAATCTACTGCTTGAGGGTTTCCGTCAGCCAAGAAATCCAGCTGCCACCTCTGAAGGGTTCCGTCTCCAAATGCCCAAAAGCTGCTGCAAACAGCTTCACATCCCTGAAAATGAAGTTTATTTTTGTTTTAATGTTTTGAAAAGTATCTTATGTTTTTTCCTCAACACCTCTTATAACCCATGCGCTCCTTGTACTCCCCAATCATAGGCAATTGCAGCTCTTAACTGAGCAGTCCTTTCCTCAATTGCAGTTGTCCCCATTTTGATAAAGTGGTTTGTTATAATAGAAGGGTGTTTTTGTAGTTTCTGTCAGATAGTTAGGACTGATACAAGGTGGATGTGTGGTCAGTTGGTTAGGTCTATAATGGATTGGAATAAGGTGGTCAGTTAAACTGTTTGGTTTTTGCATTGATTGAGGAGTGGCTTTAACAATTGATTGTTTAGAAACTACCATTGATTGAGGAGAACTGCTCAGTTGAGTGCTGAAATTGAGGAAAGGATTGCTCAGTTGCCATCCTTCCCATTTTATAAACTCTAGAAGATCTCTACGTGTGTGTGTTATAGTAAAAAACTGGAATCTTGTCATACAAAATTACCATCTGTTGTATTTCACGAGATCCTAGATATCTGAAATTAGACTTGACGCTAGAGCAAATGAAATGTAGAAGTGCATAATGTCAAGATCTTGCAAGTTACAAAGCACTTATGAGAGTACTCAAAGCTTATGTTACACTTTTGGGAATTGTTTAGAATACAACCATACACCTTGAATATATTTGTAATGTCCTCTTCTAGTAAGCTAAAAATTTTTCACTTTTTAACACAACTCCAACTTAGTAAAAGAGAACATTAGTAATCTTTAATCATTTCTTTCAACATATAATCATTAAGACTGAAACATATTAGATTATATTCACATTAAGTTTCATATAATTCATTTCATCATTATGCATTAGCACACATTCACATATATGTTATTCATTTTCATCATTGGTTCATGATCTATCTTATATCATTAATCACACATGAGTCATGGACATACTTCGGGGAGGACGTTCGTAATCCTATCCATTAATCAGACCACTCACCTAATATGAGAGGGTGGGTTAAGGATTCCAAGACCCACGGCCGTAGGCCCAAGGCTTCACCTCACACCCGGAGGTACTTCACTCTTAGCTTGGACGGGCTTATAGCCAGCTCGAGGTTCACCTACCGTTAGGCCATTAATATTATTTAGGTCCTACGCAACCATAAGGTCAAGAACTTCACGCTACACCTGGCAATACTTCGTTCTTACCCTAGGTCTAAGAGCTTCATGCTACACCCGGCAATACTTCACTCTTAGCTCGGAGGGGCAATGACTTGCCAGCTCGAGTGCTAGACACTAGATTCCTTCTGACCACCAGTCTCATACTAATAAGGTGTGTAGGTGGATTAAGGGGAAGGCTACTAGTCCTAGCCCGGTACTCCAGGGTCATGTTGATTGCTTCTTAAAGGTGATCTCATAATCAATCCCTTTGTAGAGATATACTTATTATTCTATCATTTATATACATATCTAACATTATATATATATATATATTTTATCTTAGGTTAGATGACGTACTGGATTCTATTATCTTTTGCCTATTCTTTAATACTTATATATTATAATATTCATAATATCTCTATATTGTATTATTATATATGTTATTAATATTATTGTATATATATATATATATATATATTTATATAAATATATATATTTACACACATATATATATAGATATATTACATCTTAATAATTAAATATATTAAAATACTTACCTGTTGTTTAGACGATCTGCAGGTACCTTTTTGGTTTGCGGCAAATATTTATTCCCTTCCTTCCTTTTTCTATTCCTTTTTTTTTTTCCTTTTGTTAGAGGGGCCGGTTAATATTTATAAGTTTGAAGGGATGCAATTTACCACCCGTCACCACCCTTAATAAATAAATATTATTAAACTTTGATGATACTCTTTGTATTAGTTAAGGGCTCCTTATTATAAGATCGGCATCTTCTCAAGAGGCCCCATTCCATATATGAATGCCCTTATATTATGCAATGAATAAATATATATTTACTATTATTATTATTATTATTATTATATATCTTTTCTACTTATGACTTAGAAATATATATATATATATATAATATCGGATATTCCTTTTTTTTTATTTATTGTCCATCCTCTTTTCTTTCTATCCCACAGCCTTTATTTATTTCCCTTTCAAGGGATATTTATTATGCCTGGTGGTAAAAGACATACTTACCCTTTTATAATTTTTATTACTTTATGTTATTACCTTTTATGGGCTGTGGTAAAACTAGTTCTAACCATACGTAACTCCCTTAACATAGTTTATTTATATTATTTGTATTTATATTATATCATTTATATTATCATAAATGATATAATATAAATAAATGATATATGATTTATATTATATTATTTATACTTATATTATAATATATTATAATATAAGAATATTTATATTTATATTATTAGATATACTTATAATATATTATTATTGTTTATGTGTTATTTATAAATATAATAATAATATATCTTGTTAATTGTTTTAAATAAATATTATTTAAATATATTAAATATATTCAATTCATAATATCATTCATATCTTTGATTTGAATGAATATTGGAGGGACATGACAATATTCAGCAAACAAATTAATCTATTACATTGCTCATCTGTCCACCATCCAAAGACCATGGGGTATGTATACTTCTTGCATATAGTAAGTCATATAAGTCACCCTACTATTATGACAATGGCACACAGTTTCCATAATTATATATCGATCCTGGATGATATTGCATTAAAATGTAATAGGTACTGACAGGGTTTTGCCTCCAAATGTTTCAATATGCAAATGTGCATCTTCTTTTGCAACTGAGTTTCAGAACTTTGCAGCAGCATCTAATGCAGGTTCAATGAATCAGCTGCCAAAAAAATAGCATCAACTGGGACTGATTAAAACTTTGATTTTGTCTATAGCTCAATCATTAATGAGTTTGAAATTACACTTCTGCAATTAAGCATGGAGGTTGGTAAACCCTATTGTGACATTCTTCAGATCCATGGTACCTTTCATTGCAAGAGAATAATGCACCCAAGTGAACTGTATCAAATATGGAAAAAAATCCAAAACAAAGTCCCTATTGTTTCAAAGTAGGTTTGTTTGGGTGTTGAGGAGCCACTAAGAACCCAGATCAAGTTCTCAACCACTGGGACACTGAACTTTGGGGCTAAATTTAGCACTACATTGTCTACCTTGTGTTCATAGATTTAATATTTATTGCTGTTATACAACTGTCGATGCTGTCACTGCTGTCATGATTAATTTTGTTGCTGTTACACTGATGTTATACTGCTGTCACTGTCTTAATTTTGACGGCATGTTACTCAATATTAGTTAAACTCGTAGAAATTTGAGTGTGTGTGTGTGTGTACATACTGCCATGCCCCTGCAGTCTGCAAAAAATGGCCCTTGGGCTGCTGTCCCCGAAATGCATCCCTTGCCGTACCACCACCCTTATCCCCGAACATAGTAAACAACACATTTGAAACAGATGAAAACAAAAAAAGATATATATATATATATATATATATATCATAGTTGCCAGGAGATTGGTACCGGTACTGGTACGGGAGACTGGTACTGGTACCAGTACGTCATTTTTTGAAAAAAAGGAGACGGGGGTACTTGGAGACGCCAATTTTATATATATGTGTGTTAATATTAAGATATATAATATTAATAAATATATACACATATATATTATATAAATAAATAAATATATTAATAATTTAATATTAACATATATATATTATGTTAATTTTAAATTTTAACACATATTATATAACAAATTAATAATTAATATTTATTATTTATAAAATATATATGTTAAACTTCTAAAATGTAAAATATTATATATAATATTAATTATAAATAATAAATAATAAATAATAAATATTAATTATTAATTTAATATAGTAAATACTAATAGTAATTAGCCGATAGGCTTTATATGTGAGCATTATCGTGCTCGGAATTGTCTCACGCTGTGTAAAAAAATTCACGCCGGAAAATTTTCTAAACTCGTCGGTTGTTCCTATCAGCGTATTCCTTGAACCTCCTATGGGTGCAAGTGCTAGTAAACCCCTTCCCTGCGTCGCGAAATCCTTCCCTGTTGGTCACGTTTTTGATGGACGGGCGTGGGGAAAAAAAAAAACAATGCAGAAAAACAATGGAAAGTGCCTGTTTTTAGTCGCGGTCAAAGAGGAAACGTGCGGGAGACTTTGGGGGTTCGTCAGGCGGCGTCTCCTCCTTTGAGGGACGTCTCTGCAAGAGACTCCGGGACGGGAGACGCGTCCCCGACCCGGAAACGTGTCCCAGGGGTCGGGAGACACGTCTCCCTGCAACACTGATATATATATATATATATAAAACTTATTTAATATTTTAACTTTAAGCATACATTCATAGAAGAATGAAAACAAAACAAGAAGTTGAAAGCAAAGTTACAAAACAAGAGAGATTGTTTGTAAAACAAAAATGTAGGAAAAAAAAACCAAAAAAAACTTACCTCTTTTCCAAAAAAATTCTTCTACGATCTTCTTGGCAGCAAATGGGCTCTTGCACACATGCGTACGAATAGCACTCCAGCCACTTTGGAATTTTCACTGATCAATCTTCAACTCTATTTGTGTGATGGCAAGCAGGAATGAATGGTTTTTGTGTTTTGTATTGACAATGAGGTGAAACTAATTTGTTTTAGTCTTTAAAATGCTTTACAAATCACTTTTAGGGTTAGGGATTCATTGTGGTCCTTCCCAGTCAAAGTCAAACACCAAAAATAATTTAAAAAAACAAAAAATTAAAAAAAAAAAGTCAAAAAAACCATGGGTTTATTTCTGGTTTGGGTGGATCCTCCAAAGTTCACTTTAGGTTCCCCCGGATTTGTCCAAGACAAACCTGCAGTCCCCAGCTCGGCTCCTAGATGTACCCCCTGTAGAATTGGACCTAGATCCAACGGCTAGGCAGGGGGAACCGGTAACATTGTGTGAAAATCCTAAATAAGTATCCAAACTAAAATATGCAGCTTAAAAACCTTATGCACTGCTAAAATTTGTTCATAAATTTGAAATTTATCAGTCATTTTGAAAATTCAGTTTTATTTAGCAGAAAATGTAATGTCCCTTCCTTAGTCCGCTCAGACTTCAGCAGAGGTTGACCTACTATTAGGGTTCCCGTAGGTCAACAGGTTGGTTAGGGGACCCGACCGAGGGCGTTGGTGCTTTGCGGGGAGCCTTCCGGGTCCTTCAGTTTGGTGTCAAAGGATGATTTCAGGAGTTGAATTGAAAATACTAAAGGTTGCCTTAAGATGAATAGTGAAAGTGAATAGTAACAGAGAATTAGAACATGAATAGTAAAAAGGTCCCCACCCTAGTAGCCACAATGTTGTTTTAAAAGGTGGGGCTTCTTTTTCATGAGCTTTTGACCCTCAAGGTGGGTGTCCACTCTTGGAGGGTATATTTTATTGTTTTTTTGTGGAAAATGGGAATGGAGTCTATAAAGCAATGTTTGGGGCTCTCTTTTTGGCATTCTACTCTCATTTTCTAAAAAGCTAAGTGCAGGTTTAGAGCTCTGGATAGGGTTTTCAGAAGGTTGCAGCTCTTCTGAGGACGAAACCCCTTA
Organism: Cunninghamia lanceolata; assembly: GCA_027924645.1. NCBI lineage: Eukaryota > Viridiplantae > Streptophyta > Pinopsida > Cupressales > Cupressaceae > Cunninghamia > Cunninghamia lanceolata. Next base: position 27,144,657 of record BSBN01000809.1, on the reverse strand, counting down.
GAGGACAGTGGATTGGACGACAACCCAGTTCACATTATGGGGAAATCTACACTGGGTTTCCGTTTGGGCTTCTTCTGATGTCATTTTTGTGTGCATATTCATGATCAGACCTCTGCAGATTTGAAACAAGGGTTTGGAAAGCTTGCTTCAGTCACTTTGGTCACTGAAATTCACCATACTTGGCTGCCACAGTTGGAGGTTGACGCCATTGCATGTTGGGAGGGTTTTGTGGGTCACTGGATCAGATTTGTATGCCTTTATAAGTCTGATTTTATAATCAGACCTGGCTGTTTGTACTTAGTCATCCTCTCACAATTGTAATTAGCTATTTTCCATATACGGGTATGTCAAACTGAGTTACCTAACTCATATCTATAATTTTGAAATAGTTTGTTTGCTGATCCAATCAATTTCAGTTGTCTTTTTGGTGTTATTTGAATGTATTATGTTACCTTTAATTTATCATATCATGGCAAAACCCTACATGCATTGAAACATCAAAACACAAAGCAAACCTTTCAAAAAACGCAATCAGAAAATTCAGAACAGCAAGTCAAAAATTAGATCAGATTTGGTAGGGGATCTTTCAGTGGTATCAGAGCCATGATCTTGCCAGCCTGAGGGCGATTTGTTCAGTTCTATGCATCCCAGAGAGGTTGGGCCACACAGGTATTATACTCGTAGAAGAGCACACAGACAATTTGGGGTTGACACTGGTATTCAGGGTGCAGCCATGGGGGATAGCCATGATGGCAGTAGAAGTCCCCGTCAAAGGGGAAGACAGAATCCGCAGGAGGATACTGATCGGGAGTTATTCAGAACTCTCGTTGATACACAACCTAGGATTGTACAAGCATTAGACAGACTTCAGAGTACCCTTGACAGAATGGATTTGGGTCGGCATAGGGACAGGCGTGGCAGACACGACAGACGTGACAGGGTTGACAGGTCTGTTTCAGTTGCAGACAGCCGTGGGAGTAGTAGGGCTCCCTCATCGATGGATAGTGTCCTTGGTTCTCCTAGATGTGATAGGGCTCATTCACGTACGGCAGATAGGCCTATGCAGCCCCATTTTCCTCCTAGAGATGAGCCACTCCCAGATGACCCGCTTGAGGGTGTGGAGTTCCAGGATATTGTTATGGCAGCAAGTGATGAGTGGACACGTCTTCCAGAGCATGTTAGACAGGCCTTCCCTCTACATCAGTATTGTTCCCAGCGTAGAGATAGCATGAGAAACCGTGATGGCAGGGGGCGAAGACAACAACATAATAGTGACCTCCATCGAGCTACTAGCAAGCTCACTATATCTTCCTTTGATGGTAGCGAGAAGATCACCGCCCGAGCTTGGGTGCACAAGCTTGACATCTACCTTTCACTTAAGCCGATGCCTGAGGACGAGGCCATTCAGTTTGCAGTGCTACATTTGGAGGGCGTAGCTTATGAGTGGTGGCATCATGGTTTGGTTACCCAAAACCATAGACTTATTCATTCTTACAGGGAGTTCACTGAGCGGCTGATTGCTAGATTTGACCGTAAGGATGTTGAGTTGTACTACAGGGACTTAGCACTATTGCGACAGACTGGACATGTTGAAACTTACATTAATGAGTTTCAACGCATTGCTGTTATGGTTCCTGAGATGCCAGAGAAACGTGTAGTAATGCTCTTCATAGAAGGATTACATGACAGATTACGGGGTTTGGTCAAGGCTCTTAAGCCTAAGACTTTACATGAGGCTATTCAGATTGCCCTAGACCTTGATACTTCACCACCTCCTACTTCTTATCAGCAGAATAAGAAGTTCTCCAAGGGCTCCAAGCCTTTTCAGAGATCTTCGACACAGCATAGGAGTGCACCACCTCCCCCCAGGATGGACCAGGAGACACGTAATGAGTTGAGGAGGAAGAAGCTATGCTTCACATGTAAGGAACCTTGGGAGCCTGGACACCGATGCCTTGGGAAGGGCAAAGTGCATCTCATCGAGGTTGTGTCTGATGTGGAGGATGAGCATATACAGGATACTGATTTAGAGGGCAGTGATGGTGAGGACGAACAGGGGCCCCCACAGGTGGAGCTTGGAGTGGGCGACGCATCAGATGCACCCAATCCTGTCATTGCCACCCTTTCAGGAGTCCCCAGATACCATCCCTTTCGCTTGAAGGGAGTGATTAAGGGACAACGTGTGACTTGCCTTGTTGACAGTGGTGCCACGCACAACTTTATTGATGAGGGACTAGTTGCTAAGCGAGGATTGCAGGCGAAGGATTTTCCTGGTTTCAGTGTGACAGTAGCAGATGGATTTTCTATGAAATGCACCAAGGTAGTGCCACAGATTAGTATACAGCTGGGAGATTACACCTTGACCGATGATTTTTATGTTGTGGGTTTGGGTGACATTGATGCAGTACTAGGTGTCCAATGGTTGCAGTCACTTGGCAGGTATATACAGGATTTCCAGAGGATAGAGCTAGAGTTTATAGTTGGGGGTAAGAAGGTTGTGCTAAAGGCTCTTTCTGATGGTGGGCCCATGGTGGTTTCAACAAGTAGAATGGAATCCATTTTCAGGCATGGAGACGTGGCGTGGGCGGCACAGTGTTTTATTTCACCCAAGTCACCTTCTTCACAGGATGACCAGCCATTCCACATTGATGTCCAGACAGTACTGGACAAACATGGGGCAGTATTTGGTGATATTCCTTCTGGCAGACCTCCTGACCGTGGATTTGAGCATGTGATAGAGTTAGAGGAGGGCGCTAAGCCTGTGATTACCACTCCTTATCGTCATCCTAAGAGATTTAAGGATGAAATAGAGAAGACCATCCGTGAGTTGCTGGATATGGGGCACATCAGACCTAGTTCTAGCCCCTTTGCTTCTTCTGTGGTGTTAGTGAAAAGAAGGATGGTACTATGCGCATGTGCATTGATTATCGTGCATTAAACAAAAGAACAATCAAGAACGGGTATCCTATTCCGCGCATAGATGAGCTATTGGATGAGCTTCTTGGTGCGGTGTATTTCTCAAAGATTGACCTTCGATCAGGGTACCATCAGATTCGAGTGCGTGAGGAGGACATACATAAGACAGCATTCAGATGTCATTATGGGCACTATGAGTTCTTGGTGATGCCTTTTGGCCTTACTAACGCACCTGCTACTTTCCAATCATGCATGAACCATATATTTAATAAGCAGTTGCGTAAGCACGTACTTGTGTTCTTCGATGATATATTGATTTACAGCAGGACTTGGGAGGAGCACATGAGGCATCTGGATGAGGTACTCGGCATTATGGAGGCACAATCTCTATTTGCCAAGATGTCCAAATGTGAATTTGGACTTACAGAGATCTTGTACTTGGGGCATGTGATTGGTAGTGATGGAGTCAAGGTACATCAGGAAAAGATTCAGTCCATCCTCGATTGGCCATCACCTAGGAACATTTCAGAGTTGCGGGGTTTCTTAGGCCCATGTGGTTACTACAAGAGATTCGTGAAGGGATATTCACAGCTTGCGGCCCCTTTGACAGATCTCACACGGAAGGGCGCATTCATATGGACAGAGGTGGTACAGGTTGCATTTGATAAGCTCAAGCAGGTCATGAGCACTTGTCCAGTTTTGGCACTTCCAGATTTCTCTCAGCCCTTTGTGTTAGAGTGTGATGCCTCCAGAGAGGGTATTGGAGCGGTTCTTATGCAGAATCGTCATCCCATTGCCTACGAGAGTAGGAAGTTGAGGGATAATGAGAGATTGTACTCCACCTATGACAAGGAGATGCTCGCCATTATGCATGCTTTGGCGAAGTTCCGACAATATTTGGTGGGTGGGAAATTTGTGGTGAGGACCGACCACAACAGTTTGAAATACTTCTTGGAGCAGAAAGAGCTTAATGAGCGCCAACAGAAATGGGTCAGCAAAATACAGGCATATGATTTTGACATTGAGTATGTCAAGGGGAAAAGAAATATTGTTGCTGATGCACTTTCTAGGAGGCCTGCAGTAGCTGCACTTTGCTCCTTGAGTGAGATTTCAGCAGATTGGAAGTCTCAACTATTAGTTGAATATTCCAAGAACCAGTTTGCATGTGAGATTATGGATGGCAGGATTCAGGATGATAGATACACGGTGATTGATGATGTTATTTACTATAAAAACAGGATTTATTTGGTACCTGGATCAAAACTGAAGGACAAGATCTTACGCGCCACCCACGACACACCAATGGCAGGACATCCTGGATATTTTAAGACATACCGGCAGGTGAGAGAGAGATTCTCATGGAAGGGTCTCAAGGATGATGTCTTGCGCTATGTACATGAGTGTGTGACTTGTCAGCAGAACAAGTCAGAGCATACTTTTCCGGCGGGTCTTCTGCAACCATTGCCTATTCCAGAGCAGAAGTGGGAAAGTATATCGATGGACTTCATTACTGGTCTTCCAAGAGTTCAGGGGAAGGACTGCATTTATGTGGTTGTGGATAGGTTGACGAAGTTTGCACACTTCTTTCCTATTGCAGCCGACTTTACAGCATCTCAGGTGGCAGAGTTATTCTTCCGTGAGGTGTTTAGACTCCATGGACTCCCCAGGACCATTGTCAGTGATCGGGATAGTAGGTTTATGAGCATCTTTTGGCAGGTGCTGTTCCGACTAGCAGGTACAGAGTTGACACCCAGTACTAGTTACCACCCTCAGATAGATGGACAGACGGAGATAGTCAATAAGTGGGTTGAGGGTTACTTACGTAACTACATTTTAGGACAGCAGAAGGCTTGGGTGTGATGGTTATATTTGGGCGAGCATTGCTATAATACCACATATCACATGTCGATCGGTATGACTCCCTTCCGAGCGTTATATGGTTATGATACCTTATCATTTGTGGACTTGGCGTTAGGTGATAGCAGAGCGCCTAGAGCTCGGGATTGGTTACAGGACAATCAAGATATCCTTAAGGCACTTAAGGATAATATTCAACATGCACAAAATCAGCAGAAGATGTATGCTGATCGACATCGAGTTGAGAGGACCTTTGAGGTTGGAGATATGGTTTTCTTGCGCCTACAGCCCTATAGACAGAGTACCCTCAAGAGGAGTGGGGTAGAGAAGCTCAAGCCTCGGTTTTATGGTCCATACAAAGTATTGAGGAGGATCGGTGAAGTCGCATATGAGCTTGAGCTACCTCCCGAGAGTAAAATACATAATGTCTTTCATGTATCTTGCTTGAAGAAGGCTTTGGGACAACACGTTATCTCTTCACCTGTTTTGCCCCCATTAGATGAGGAGGGCCGATTAGTTTTGACACCTGCAGAGATTCTTGACATAAGAGAGAAGAGGTTGCGTAGCCGAGTGATTAGAGAGTATCTGGTGCGATGGAGGGATTTGCCGTTGGAGGATGCCACGTGGGAAGGAGAGATGATACTTCAGCATCCAGCTTTGCAGTTGCTTGAGGGCAAGCAATCCCGAGAAGGGAGGGCTGTAATGTCCCTTCCTTAGTCCGCTGATACTTCAGCAGAGGTTGACCTACTATTAGGGTTCCCGTAGGTCAACAGGTTGGTTAGGGGACCCGACCGAGGGCGTTGGTGCTTTGCGGGGAGCCTTTCGGGTCCTTCAGTTTGGTGTCAAAGGATGATTTCAGGAGTTGAATTGAAAATACTAAAGGTTGCCTTAAGATGAATAGTGAAAATGAATAGTAACAGAGAATTAGAACATGAATAGTAAAAAGGTCCCCACCCTAGTAGCCACAATGTTGTTTTAAAAGGTGGGGCTTCTTTTTCATGAGCTTTTGACCCTCAAGGTGGGTGTCCACTCTTGGAGGGTATATTTTATTGTTTTTTTGTGGAAAATGGGAATGGAGTTTATAAAGCAATGTTTGGGGCTCTCTTTTTGGCATTCTACTCTCATTTTCTAAAAAGCTAAGTGCAGGTTTGGAGCTCTGGATAGGGTTTTCAGCAGGTTGCAGCTCTTCTGAGGACGAAACCCCTTAGAGGACAGTGGATTGGACGACGACCCAGTTCACATTATGGGGAAATCTACACTGGGTTTCCGTTTGGGCTTCTTCTGACGTCATTTTTGTGTGCATATTCATGATCAGACCTCTGCAGATTTGAAACAAGGGTTTGGACAGCTTGCTTTAGTCACTTTGGTCACTGAAATTCACCATACTTGGCTGCCACAGTTGGAGGTTGACGCCATTGCATGTTGGGAGGGTTTTGTGGGTCACTGGATCAGATTTGTATGCCTTTATAAGTCTGATTTTATAATCAGACCTGGCTGTTTGTACTCAGTCATCCTCTCACAATTGTAATTAGCTATTTTCCATATATGGGTATGTCAAACTGAGTTACCTAACTCATATCTATAATTTTGAAATAGTTTGCTTGCTGATCCAATCAATTTCAGTTGTCTTTTTGGTGTTATTTGAATGTATTATGTTACCTTTAATTTATCATATCATGGCAAAACCCTACATGCATTGAAACATCAAAACACAAAGCAAACCTTTCAAAAAACGCAATCAGAAAATTCAGAACAGCAAGTCAAAAATTAGATCAGATTTGGTAGGGCATCTTTCATAAAACCCTTGTCTGTTTCATTCATTGGCCTTTCTGGAGAAATGTTGTGTGTTTTGGGTGTCTTTTTATGTGTTTTATTTTTTTCTCTCTTGAATGCTGGACAAGTCTTAGATGAGCCTTGGCATGTCTCACCTAGTCTGGTTGTCAAGTCTCCTGAACTTAACTGGCATGCCTTGCAAAGTCCAAATCAAGTCTAGCTATTATTATTCAACCTTGTAACAAATCACAGCTGTACTTGGACAATTTTTCATACATTACACTTTTGCTGGACAAGTATTAGATGAATCTTGGTGAGTCTGACCTTGTCTCATTTCTTGAGTCCCCTGAACTGATTTGGCATGCCTTACTGAGTACAAGTTGAGTCCTTCTATTATATATTCAACCTTGTAACAAATCACAGCTGTACTCAGACAATCTTCCATACATTACACTTTTAAACCTCAAACCCTTTTTTTGGTGTGTAATCATTTATATAGAATCACCTACCAATGATTTATGTAACAACAACCTTACAAAATTTGTAAACAGCAATATTTTTGTTTTTGTAAACAGTTCATCTAGATTTAGTGCTACATGCATATTTATTCCAAATATTTGGTAGTTGGTGTCTTGTGCTGGAACTATTGTGCTTGAATGTTTTCTGACATATCTGATCCTTGCATCTGTCTTATCACTAAATTTGCTTGACCAGCCCACTCAACCAACTGTAGAGGACCTTGACCAATGGGGCTTCTACCACATCAACACTCTCTTGACGGTCTCACATCAATTTTGTACGGTATGCCTGCTTTGGATACTGCACTCCAACCACTTTGGAATTTTCACTTATCAATCTTCAACTCTATTTGTTTGATGGCAAGCAAGAATGAATGGTTTTTGTGTTTTGTATTGACAATGAGGTAAAACTAATTTGTTTTAGTCTTTAAAATGCTTTACAAATCACTTTTAGGGTTAGGGATTCATTTTGGTCCTTCCCAGTCAAAGTCGAACACCAAAAATAATTTAAAAAACAAAAAATAAAAATAAAAAAAGTCAAAAAAACCATGTCTTTTGTTCTGGTTTGGGTGGATCCTCCCGAGTTCATTTTAGGTTCGCCTGGATTTGTCCAAGACAAACCTGCAGTCCCCAGCTCGGCTCCTAGATGTACCCCCCATAGAATTGGACCTACTCCAGGGTCCAGTACAAATTGGACTTAGATCCAACGGCTAGGCAGGAGGAACCGGTAACATTGTGTGAAAATCCTAAATAAGTATCCAAACTAAAATATGCAGCTTAAAAACCTTATGCATTGCTAAAATTTGCTCACAAATTTGAAATTTATCAGTCATTTTGAAAATTCAGTTTTATTTAGCAGAAAACCCTTGTTTGTTTCATTCATTGGCCTTTCTGGAGAAATGTTGTGTGTTATGGGTGCCTTTTTATGTGTTTTACTTTTTTTTTTCTCTCTTTAATGCTGGACAAGTCTTAGATGAGCCTTTGCATGTCTCACCTAGCCTGGTTGTCTAAGTCTCCTGAACTTAACTGGCATGCCTTACAGAGTCCAAATCAAGTCTAGCTATTATTATTCAACCTTGTAACAAATCACAGCTGTACTTGGACAATTTTTCATACATGACACTTTTGCTGGACAAGTTTTAGATGAATCTTGGTGAATCTGACCCTGTCTCATTTCTTGAGTCCCCTGAACTGATTTGGCATGCCTTACCGAGTACAAGTTGAGTCCTTCTATTATATATTCAACCTTGTAACAAATCACAGCTGTACTCAGACAATCTTCCATACATTACACTTTTAAACTTCAAACCCTTTTTTGGCGTGTAATCATTTATATAGAATCAACTACCAATGACTTATGTAACAACAACCTTACAAAATTTGTAAACAGCAATATTTTTGTTTTTGTAAACAGTCCATCTAGATTTAGTGCTACTTGCATATTTATTCCAAATATTTGGTAGTTGGTGTCTTGTGCTGGAACTAGTCTGCTTGAATGTTTTCTGACATATCTGATCCTTGCATCTGTCTTATCACTAAGTTTGCTTGACCAGCCCACTCAACCAGCTGTAGAGGACCTTGACCAATGGGGCTTCTACCACACCAACACTCTCTTGATGGTTTCACATCAATTTTGTACACTATGCCTGCTTTGGATACTGCAGCATTATGTGTCATATCCCAATGTTAGGCATTGTTTAAATTAAAGATTTAAATGTCGTGATAAGACAGTAAAACCACTTTCGTGAAATACGGCATTTAGTCAATAAAATAATTACGTATATATTATTAATATATAATACTTAATAAATGATATTAAATAATATATCTATTAACAAGAATATATTATAAAGGAAAATATAAATATAATATATAATATATATAATAATAATAATATAAATATAAATATTATTATTATATTTAATATATATAAATAAATATTATTATATTATATAAATGCATATAATAATAATAATAAAATCAATCATAATTGGTAGCTATATTGTAAGGATTGTGCGCTTGTAAGAGACGCCGATCCCATATTTCAAGACCCTTTCATTATTTATATATCATTAATTAAACAAGCAAGGGAAGCGCTGCCAATGAGGGGTGACGTTTGGGTCAAGTAACCCTTCAAACTTTTAAAAGGAGGATCGATCCCCATTCCAAAAGACACGGAGGATATGAGGGAAAAAGATCAAGGGAGTTAAAGAGTCTGCAGTACGTGAGGACAGGAAATTAAGGAATAAAATAAGATAAGAAAAGGCATCGAACATACTTCATTCATTTGTAGATCATCAAATAAATATCATATAGTAAGTGATTCAGCAGATACAACACCAATTAAGGAACAACAATAAATAATACAGTGACAGCATTAGTATCTATCAGTACTAACAGCATTAAAGAAATATGTTTGACATTATAATCAGATCAGCCATCAAGATTATTGAAGCAAGTATAGTCCAGAAGCTATATCAGCAGTAAGCATCTTTACATTGTCATTCTTTCTATATTCTAATCGGACTATCATAACCATACAGGTATGAATATTTATTTATATATCTTTGTTATTGTTATTCATACATGTATCATTATGATAGAAATGAGACTTATATACAGTCATCACTAACAATGTAATGTATAGACAGTCATATGCAATTATTCATAATGATGTATCTTGTATACAATTATCCATAACAATATGTGACTTATTAACCTCATATGAGAGAATGAGAGAAAAGTGCCAAGAGGCCATTCATGGGTATTTAGAGGCCTTTGTTACATGAGGTATAAGGTACCCATAGTGCAAAGGATATTTATCACATAGAGGCCTTGTCACATGTGGTATAAGGTACTCATAGTGCAAGGATAGTGATATAATGGCTTTGGCTATTTTGATGTAAGGCATCATAAGAGTACCAAGGAGTCTCATAGAGGCCTTGACTCGAAAGGTATTAAGGATACCATTTGAGTCTAAGGATAGGAGACATTAGAGCCCCACGGTGGATAACGGCAACCCTCATCTCATCTCTCATAGGCTGTTAATGAGTGACATATGAAGAGATAGCAAGTTGCAATATATATGGATAAAGATCATAGATCATGTGAAATGTCATGATAGAGAATATGCAAGGCATATTGATAATGATCATGAGAGTAACATGTGAAATGTTAATGATATGCAAGGCATATGAATAGTGATCATAAGAATAACATGTGAAATTTGAATGATAGATAATGTGCATTGAAAGCAATCAATGATGAACCAAAGTTATGAGTTGGAAATTGATCATAGAAATGATAAAAGCAATGTTATGTAAATTTGGCTTTAAATGCAAAAATGTACTAATGTTCTCTTTTTGCAAGTTGAAATTTGTGAACAAGGTAAAGAGGTTTTGATTTGTGAAAAGGGGACATTACATTATGTTTTTCTTTCTCGTCTTTGATGATGTATTCCACTAGTATGATGTATGGTATGTTGAATGATCATTAAGAAAACTTTCCATGGACAACTGTCTTGACATTCATTGCTAATTACATGGGGATATTATGATTCAATAGTATGGAATTCCAATCAACATCTATGTATATCCTCATATAGATAAATAATGGTCCAAAGGCTATATGATTTACCTACAGGTTGGCCTGTAGGTCTGAATCATAGGCCTATTTATCATTTAATATGCCTATAGGCTGAACTGTAGGTTTAAAAGTCATTCAATATGCCTCTAAGATGATATATAGGTGTGTATATCATTAAATATGCTTGCAGGCTGACACAATGGCACATATATTCTTCTAAATGCCAATGGGCAGGCATGTAGGTCTATGCATCAGCAATGTGCCTACAAGTTGAACTGGTCTATATATCATTTCATATGCCTCTAGTTTGATTCTTGGATCTGTATATCAATAAGTATGCTTGTCGGCTGATGCCGGTGTTTATATGCCATGCAATATGCTTCAAGGATTACATATAGGTACCATCTAGGTGCAGAGAGTAAGGGTGTGTTTGCATTATATGATTTTTTTTATGTATGATTTCATGAACAGCTAAAACTATATTAGAAAATTTATAATAAATGCATACAAGGCATACATCAGGTATTGGTATGAAGTGGGCGTATCAGTTTTGAGGTTGGGTTCACACAACATTTGAATTTCCAACAATCTGTTTTTGTTCTTGATTTCATGATTTGTATTATTACAGTACATTAGTACTCCAAGTGTTGAAAGGTTTGAATAAAAGAGCAATTTGAGGAACAACAGACTAAATCGCGAAGTATAATTTGCTACAAACAGATGTGTTTTCATTAACAATAATTGGAGTGCAGGAAAAGAGTATGAAATCATTCACATAGACAAAATAAACAATATTGGAAATAACAATTGACACAGAATTGTGTTCATAGGATAGCTACAAAGTAAATCTCCAGTGAGAGATGTGGAAGCATGCAAAGCTCTCTCTTCCAACTGGGAAATGCATAATTATATACAAACCATGCAGAATAGGAGCTAAATAGACATCCAGGGGAAGACGACATGGTTTATCTTCCAGCAGTTACCAAAGAGATGGCTCCATGTAATAATTGTCGGCTTATATTAAACAGCAGGCACATTGTGCTTCATTAGGGTTCCTCTCCATAACGAAACAGCCACAATGTGCCATCTGTTTAAGCTTTTTCATAATAGCTGGCATTAGTTGGTGCGAATATGTATATTGGGCACCATCAGCAGGGCACTGACTCATGCCCTGCAGGGGTTCATGGTCCCTTGATCCCATGGTGCCCTTAAAAATGTAGGGGATGGTAAGGTTGAGGCCAGTGAGTGCTGAGAAGACCCTTGTGTTGAACTGTCACCTGAATCAGAGGTGGCAAGCTAAAAGGCTTTGTGATCATAGTGCTGCCTAGCCTCAATTTTAGCAATTCTTTGTCGTTTTTTGTTATGGTATTTAGATTTTGTTTTGCTTTTCCATTATACAAATGTTCCCTTTACTTGGCATACTTTCCTTTTTCTTCAGAAATATCCATTTACATTATTTTTCTAATCTACTCTGTTTGTATTCTCTCAATACAGTTGTCTGGAAATTTAAGTCATTTTTTGCGTGCTTTCCTTCATTTTGCTTGCCTGCACACATTTTGTTACTATAATCATCTTTGGCTATCTTCTAAGATAAAACTAGAGTGAAATTATCATTAATTTATTTGCATTGTTGTTTTCAGGAGATTATAAAATGTTTGCTTTTACCTTGTAAGCCCTGAGAAGTTATCTTTGTGCAGGTGTGTACTTCGTGGTTGTGTTCCCAAAAAATTGCTTGTATATGCATCCAAGTTTTCTCATGAACATGAAGACAGTGTAGGATTTGGTTGGTCTTATGAATGCGAGCCCAAGCATGACTGGGCCACTCTGATATCTAATAAGAATGCAGAGCTTAGGCGGTTAACTGGGGTTTATAAAAATGCCTTGAACAATGCTGGTGTAACTCTAATAGAAGGTCGTGGAAAGGTTTGAGTGCAAGACTCTGTTGCCTGTGTTGTCTGAGTTAGGAAATTCCACAAAAGCAAAAAATACTATATTTACTATTCTGTTTCGTTCACATTTCCATTTCAACTTCAACAGGGGAAAACACTAAACTCTGAGCCACTATCTGTAATGTTTTGTATTGTCAGATTGTTGATCCACATACAGTGGAAGTGGGTGGAAAATTATACTCTGCAAAGCACATACTTGTTTCAGTGGGTGGACGTCCCAACATTCCCAACATTCCTGGAAAAGAACTTGCGATTAATTCTGATATTGCTCTAGATTTACCTTCACGCCCAGACAAAATTGCTATCATAGGAGGTGGTTACATTGCCCTGGAATTTGCAAGTATCTTCAATGGGTTACACAGTGATGTTCATGTTTTTATCCGCCAGAAGAAGGTTTTGAGAGGCTTTGATGAGGAGGTTAGTAAATTTTAGCTTATAGTTTTCTTTAGTTTGTTACAGGACTAATGCTTATTTTATGGCTATGGGTAATTTAGTAATTACTTATTCACTGAGCATTGTGTAACTATAATCTAATTGAACATGCATGCTTTTGTAGATTAGAGATTTTGTAGCAGAGCAAATGGCTCTGAGAGGGGTTGAGTTTCATTTTGAAGAATCTCCAGAAGCTATAGAAAAAGCATCGGATGGGTTACTTACACTGAAGACTACTAAACAAGTTACTGAAGGTTTTTCACATGTCATGTTTGCAACTGGTCGAGTTCCAAATACTAAGGTATAGCTAATAGATTTTACTTTTTAGTGATTGCAAAGATTTTCTTCGTTATGTTTATGTGTTGGGGAGCTAGAAATGATGCTGTTCATGGACTAATATTATTTAAAACTGGATATATTTTTGCCAGAATTTGGGGTTAGAAGAGGTTGGAGTAAAACTGGCCAAGAATGGTGCCATTGAGGTATATAAGCAAATGAATTGTTTGTACTTAGACTTCAAACTTGATGAAAATTTGAATCTGCATTGTGAATGTAAAATAATTTCATCTCTAAAATGTTTGGTTTCTGCAGGTAGATGAATGCTCTAGGTCATCGGTTGAATCAATCTGGGCTGTTGGTGATGTGACTAACAGGGTAAATTTGACTCCAGTTGCTATAATGGAAGGAGGAGCATTTGCTAAATCTGTGTTTGGGAATGAACCTAGAAAACCGGACTACAGGTATTTTGAGTGCAGTTGATAAACAGTTGTTTTGGTAGTTGAATGTGCAATCAAAAAACAAAGATTCAGGTGATTAAAATAACATGAATTTCTTCAAAATGATGGTTAAACTTACGGCAATGAAGACCCATGTTTGACATTCATATGTACTTCAAATTGGTGATTTTATATTATTAGCTGCACCAGTTGTTTTTCCACTATGGTCCCTGCTGCTCTCATGCTCCCTTATTGTGTGTTTTGGTTGGGTTGTCTGAAATCTTCCCATCAATGTATTGCTTAATGAAGACAAATCACAAAACATTACCTGCCAGACTCTGGCCATTACAAAAACAATGCTTACTGCAAACCTAATGAATACACAAAGACAAATACTTCACTCCTCAAATGCAGTGCCAAGTATAATTACCCTCAAGATGTGAAATGCTCTATCTCTGTAAGAACTGTTCGTGATAAGACAAAAAGTTTAAAACAGAGTGCTTAATTGATTTAAGCTTTCTATTTGTAGTCTGGGTATGGATTGAACCTGTTATCTCAAATTCTGGTTATTTCCTAAACCCACATGAATATTGACTCTTGCCCAATGGAAAATGACCTGAACCCAGAAAAGCTGCATAGCAAACCATGGATTGGTTTCCCTTTGTGTTTGAAGTGCGCCTTCCTTGCAGGGATTATATTTTTTGGGTTTTTTCAGTTTTACCCAAAGTGAGAAAGATGAAATAAAAATTCTGATATTGTAATAATTTTTTTTTTTATGCTGAAATATGCCCATGAAAACTCTGAAAAAATGTAGCATAAAGGAGCTTAACCCCAAACAAAACTACATCCTTCCCTCAGGAGAGTGACAGATGTAAAGTATTAAGAGATAATGTGCCAAACATTTATAGAATCCCCTCTTTCCCGTGATCATGAGTTAGCCAGAAAACTCAATAAAGAATTTGAAAGTCTCAAAGTTCTTTGTAAATCAAATCTGACTAGACATGCACGACACATGCCTTGCAAGTAAGAAAGGGCATATTGGCTCTTTTCCAACAGTGCATCTCACTTCTTCTACCCCACATTCAGTGGTGTAAAGAAAATCACACTATCCTGCAAGATTGCCATAAACAACAAATTGAATGCATAAATTTGCTTAGGCAAAACTACCTCCAACTCTATAGCAGGGTGGAAGCAATAGAACAACTCCTCTCTAATGAAAAGGCAAAAAGTCAAATATCCAGCAGTCCTCTTAGCAGTCCTCTTAGCCCAATGTGTAATGCCCCCATATTAAGGCATAAACTCGTGCATCTGATTCATCTTTGCAATTGCGCAATTCACATTTATGAGGTTTGCTTTTAGAGCAATACCCTTGGACAGCAGACTCCAAGAAGACAAACGATAGCAGAGGGAGGCAAAATTCAAAGAGTTTATCAGCTGCAAGCACTGTTGGAAGAGGAGAGTGCCTTCCTTGCGCAAGATTTAAGTTAGATCATAAATTAAAGACAGGAGAAGATTATTAGAGAAACCAATTGCTTCACTATATTACTCGCTGCTAAAAAATCATCAATGATTCTACTTTGTGGTGTGTGGGTGGTTCGAATCGCCTTGCTGGAGTAGCGTATATCATTTGCAGGAAAATTAAATCATGTTTATAGCTTTTTGAGTCACACGTACATCTGAATCTTTAAATGAAACCTGGCCGATTTCCAAGTCTGTGTCCATCAAGATTGGCAGCGATCTGAGGATAACTATTATTATAAAACTAAAAATTAAATGAAGATTAGTCTTAATCAATAAGTCAAAAGTCAGAAGTTGTTTGAGATAATACTTAGAAAAAGGGGCGCTAGTTCTTACTTGCGATTTGGGATAAAGCAAGTGAATATTAAAATTAAATTATAATTTATCAAGGGCAACGGTTGTATGAAAGGTTGTGGCTCTTTCAAGGGGCAGCGGGTGTATGAGGGGCTGTGACTCCTTCAACAATAAGATATAAAAGGAAGGCAATTCAATAAGATGATGGATCAATTGGGGAATAAATATTATGACTTATTACAAGTGAATATTACAGCCAAAAAGGACAAAACCCCTCCAAGGTAAATTGAGAGATTTAAGGACGAAACCCCTTAACTTCTCTTAGCAAGTTGGTGGATGAAAACCCCTAATTTGGGTAGATATTAGGGACAATCATTCAAGGAGAATAGTTGCATATTGGAAGGAAAATTATAGCAGAAAATCAAGATAAGTTCTATTTTCAGAATTATTGCATAAGTTATAAATCTGAGTATTATAATAAAATTCATAATTTTAGATAAAGTCATATTCATAAATGTAATGCAATTATCATTTTGAGTTAGGATTATTGTGTTAGGGCAAAAATAAGAAATGTTCTAGAAAGGGACATTACAATTGGTATCAGAGCCTTTGATCCTGCCAGCCTGCGGGGTAAAGTTAAAATGTTGGATGCATTCCAGTAAGAGAAATTTGAAGGATGACAAAGGGAAGAAGACATGGATCTTATGCAAGAAATACCGTACAAATTTGAGGCCCCTAAAATTATTAACCATTATCAAAGTTTGTTAGATCACGCAAAAGCTTGTGTTCCCTTTGATGAGTACTTGGAGGCAATCGAGTACCAATGTCCCAGCAAAAGAGGTCTATATGAATACGTAAGAAAATTGGCTAAAGAGCAAGATCCAAGAGAATCATTAGTGACAACAGAAGAAAGGTCAGAATCAAAATCACAAGGAGAGGTTGTGGAAGTAATAATAAAAGAAAAGGAACCTAAAAAGGAAATCGAAGATAAAATTTCTTTGGTAGGAAAAGATGTTTTATTGGTTTCTAATGATGGCATGCGTCACCAAAATATCAATGAAGGTATGACAAAAGGGGTTCCACTTGATGGATGGGAAGAATTCAAGTTCAAGGAGGATGCCTCAAATCATGCTCTATCTTTCGAACTTCAAAATAGTGAGCCATTGATAGATATACAAAGTAGCAGGATGAATGAATATACATTTGAGAAAAACACTTTCGTTAGCTATAATATAGGGATGTTAAGTCACAACAATAAAGATGTTGAGGATATATCAACAAATTCACTTTTTGCAAATGAGGATGTCCATACTTTAGCCTAGTGGGAAGGATGGTCCTACTTTTGAAATTCATGGTGATCATTATGAAGAATAATGGACGCATTCACCAAGTTGTCACCTCACCACACTTGAATATAAAATGGATAGTCACCCCGGGAAACATGATGCTTAAAGAAGTGAGAGATACGACATGCAGTAAAGGACATCTAGATCCCTTTACTCAAATATGGAATTGTCCCTTTACTCAAATATGGAATTGTCTTTGCACTAAGGAGTGGGATCTTGGTATTCACGACACTTCCGCAATTCATCATAGCAAAGGATGCAACATTTTGTTGTTGTCTTGGATGTCAGCAATGACAATCAACACTTCATATTCATTGCCCAGGATCTTTGGTGAAAATGAAATAAGAGAGCAGAAGATCATGCCAGCATATTATCTCATTCAATGTGATCAAGCCAATCTTTCTTGTTCTTTTTCAAGGCCAAAATCTACTAAGGAGAATACATATGCTCTTACTAATATAGATGTTTCGCAACGGCAATTAAAAGATACACATAATGCTAGATATATGAATTTAGCAGAATTTTTATAACACTTGGGTTAAGCGGAGTATATTGTTTCCTAACATACATCAACCACTGTAATGTCCCCTTCTCATTAGTGATATCCAGGATTGACCGTTAGCCTATTCCGGAGCCCTGTAGGCTAGTCGGAGGCAATAATTAGGGTTTCCAGCTGTGTGGTGATCTCTTTTGAGCTTTCGGGGATCTGTATGTTAGTGTATGACAGTTTGATTACTAGATTCCTTCTGAGTTTTTAGAGAGCTTCAAGGTGATATGACATGCATTGGCATCCGAGGGCTTTCTTGAGCTTACTATTTTTATTAGTAAGTACTATTTCTGGCAGCATGATCTATGGCAGAATATGGCATGAAGTCTTCCTTGTCAGTTTCTTGATTGGGAATTGACAAGGATAATTTTGAAGGCCTGTAGGCTAGTCGGAGGCAATAATTAGGGTTTCCAGTTGTGTGGTGATCTCTTCTGAGCTTTCAGGGATCTGTATGTCAATGTATGGCAGTTTGATTACTGGATTCCTTCTGGGTTTTTAGAAAGCTTCAAGGTGATATGACACGCATTGGCATCCGAGGACTTTCTTGAGCTTACTATTTTTATTAGTAAGTACTATTTTCGGCAGCATGATCTATGGCAGAATATGGTGTGAAGTCTTCCTTGGCAGTTTCTTGATTGGGAATTGACAAGGATAATATAATATGGGCACTTTATTATTTTATTTATAAAAAGGCAACTTTGGCATAATTAAATATTATAAAGTTAAGTTGTACCCCTATGCCTAGGAGACACAACTTAAAGTTGTTTTAAAAGGGGGACCATGTGAGCATTTAAAAATAAATTAATTATTTATGCCAAAGGGGAATGCCTAGGGAAAGTGGGAAAAAGAAAGGAAATCAAGTGTTTTTTTTAATCTTAGGGAAAGTTAGAAAAAGAAAGGAAATAAAGTGTTTTCTTCTAATCCTAGGGAAAAGTGAAAAAAGAAAGATTAGAAAATGCTAGAAATAAATGTTTTTTTCTAATTCTCATGTGTGGCGCCTATACGGGGGAAGTTTCCCAAAGCTTTTAAGGATGAAAATATAAAAGGATGTGAGGGCTTTTCTTTTCATTATGCTTTGGATATTGCTGATATTGAAATGTTATTGGAGTTCTTATTGATCTTAGGGCTTTGAGGACGAAAACCCTCATGGTTAACATTGGTTTCGGATTTGAAAGATAACCCCTAGCTGATTTCTACGGAGCAGCTTCATACAGAGGTTGCATGTGGGCTTATTGGAGATTTTAGATTTTAGTTGATGTTTTCCTTTGCAGTGTTTGGTGGGTAATCAGTATTTTTCAATTTCAATGTGATTTTAGTGGGTTTTCATCAATTGTGTTGCTGGTTTTTGTATTGCTGAAATTGAAGATTCACTCGCAACAGGAAATCGGTGAAGGATATCATTCTGGGTATTTGACTAATCAATTCCTCACCCTAGGACGACCCTATTGCTGGATTTTCATTGTCTTTGGCGAAGTTTCTGATTTTTCACATCAAGTCGCCCTCCTTGGGAAGTACGGCCCCTCCAGAGTGTACGTTGGGTTTTGTGCATAAAATAACGTGCCACTTTTAGCCTTTTTCCAGTGTTGGGGTTTGGACCTCCAAGCCATAGAAGTCATTTGCAACTGATTTGATGTCATTCGGAGACCTAATGTAGATTTGGTGAGCATTCTAGTGGTTCCCAACACTTGTCCTGACAGGTTGAAAATATATCAAATTGATGTTCTTTGAATATTTCAATATTTGTACTTCTGATTTTATAAAAGACTTGCTGGAATATTGAATAAATAAAGCTCTTGTTTCAGTTTATGCTTGTCTTTTGTTTATACTCTGAAAATCAATGTTCCCATGTTATCGTATGTTGTTATAATCATAAATAAATTGAAAAAATTAAGAGGGACATTACAACCACTTAAGAGAAGATGGCACATGAGAATGGATTGTTGTAAGCAAGGAGTAACTTATGAAAGCTCCCTAGCTGCCATGAGAAATGACAATGATATAGAATTTCCTATCTTCTTATTATGATATTCATTGGATAGAACCTTTGTAACCTCACCCCACAAAACTCACACTAGTAAGCTCATACAAAAGAGAGTAATTAGTTTATTGAATTATAGTAAGAAGAACATAGTCCTACCACCTATCTGTGAAAGGACTCTATTGCAAAGTAAAGATCCTTTTGTTATCATTGGTAAAAATTGTCTTCACCACTATTCCAAGACAACTAGTACTAGCTATAGTACATAATTATTATGCTCCTATAGTTTACATTTTGGATAAGTGGGGAGGAAAGCAAGCATTGACAGAAAACATCACATTGGTTCTTATACAGAAGAGTCAACCAATAGCTGATCCTAAATGTTACAGAATATGGTAATGTATTGATAAAAAGAAATCAGTTAATTACAATACACAACAAAGCTGTATTTAAAAAATTTACAAAGGCTAAAAATAGCCAAAAGCTAAAAAGCAGAGATAAGCATTATCTACAAGATTGACCATTAGAAATTATCTAAACTTTAGTTTAATACCCTCCCTGAATGATCAATCGGTCAACTACACCAAGATGCCCCTGAAATTTGACAAACTTATCCGGGCTCAGAGACTTGGTGAGAATATCTGCAGTCTGGTCCTCTATAGGAACATACCGCAACTCAACAGATCCGTCTTCAACCAGCTAGCGAATGAAGTGACAATGAAGATCAACATGTTGTGTCCGTTCATGGAAGACAGGATTTTTGGCAAGTTTCAACACCCCTTGATTGTCACAATACAAGGGAGTAGGCCCTGTTGAAGACATGTTCATGTCTGAAAGCATCCGTCAAAGCCAAACTGCTTCATAGGCTGCTTTAACAACTCCCCTATATTCAGCTTCTATTGAGGAAAGAGCCACTACCTGCTGCTTCTTGCTAGTCCATGTGACTGCACCTATTCCCAAACTGAAAACGTACCCATAGGTTATTAAGATAATATTTAGATAATGACCAATCTTTTGCTTTTTAGTCTTTAGTTTAGTTCTTATCAGCTTTGCTTTGTTAGCTTTAGCTTTCTGCTTTATGCAAGCTGTTCATCTATTCTTAGGTTCTGCATTCTCTTTCTAAGAGCATTCGCTTCATAGGCTGCTTTAACAACTCCCCTATATTCAGCTTCTATTGAGGAAAGAGCCACTACCTGCTGCTTCTTGCTAGTCCATGTGACTGCACCTATTCCCAAACTGAAAACGTACCCATAGGTTATTAAGATAATATTTAGATAATGACCAATCTTTTGCTTTTTAGTCTTTAGTTTAGTTCTTATCAGCTTTGCTTTGTTAGCTTTAGCTTTCTGCTTTATGCAAGCTGTTCGTCTATTCTTAGGTTCTGCATTCTCTTTATAAGAGCATTCGCTCTTCTTTGTATCTCATTTGATTATATTCAATAGTAAATCTTTCATGTATTTCTATAACATGGTATCAGAGCGGTTCCTTTTATGGAGCCTGTCCGTACGGCGTATGGATTTGGCTTTAAGCGCCATTTTTTTCCTAAGGGTTTTTCGTTTTTTTATGGGCCACGATCAAGGAGTCATCATTTATGGGAGAGTTTTGTGCCCTTGAAAGCTTTTTTTCATCGGATTTATATTCCTCCAGGGTGAGTTTGTTGCAAGTATGAAGGTGAACCAGTGTTGTCATTGATGTCAACATACTCATACTGCATTGACAAGAAGGATTGGATGAGCAGTATGCTGAGGAAATTGAGAAAATTAGCCTCAGTCAGGAACAGTGAAGAACAGTGATGAGAAGAAGGGAAATGTATTGTATAGGATGCAAACCGGAGGATGCGGATTAAAGGGTTTGTAGATATGTGTCCTGAGATATTTCAGTTAAGATTTCAGAGGTCCGCATGAAGATCTGAAGGAGTTGTGGTTGTCGGTATGGAACCGGTTTCGGCAAGTGCTCAGAGGTGACAGAGGATCACATAAAGGTCCGGTGAGGTCCAGAATTGTACAATCCTAATCTGCGGATTGGAAGGAGTGTTTGGGATGTCCTTGTGATGTGTCATCTCGAGTTGTGTATGATTTTGAGGTTCGGAAGTGCCTTTTGCATTGTGACAGTGGCGACAGACTGTGTTCTTGAAGCTTCGGATGAGGAAGAGAAGAGATTCCAGTATGTAGAGAAAGTGCGGATGTACCTGGTCATTCAGGCAGGCTTGTGAAGGTTCTTGGATCATGATGAAGTTGTGTTGTTGGTCCGCATTGATGGTAGAGCCCGGAATTGAAGTTATTCTTCCGGATGAAGTTCTTGTTCCGACTAGCCGACCGGATGAGTTGTTCATCCTGCGAATGTTCTTGTGATGGCCAACCGGATGTGTTATTCATCTTGCGGATATTCTTATGGTTGATTGCCGACTTAGATGATTGTTCCTAAGTCGATGTCTTATATAAATAAAGGTTTGTGAGTTCATTTAGAAGTGTGGATTATGCGGATGAGTATGGTGTAGCGAAGAGAAGTGCGAAAGGCAGAGCAGGGGTTTTTGGGCTTAATGGAACTGATCCGGACATAGTAGAGATGTCATTCTTCAGTTCAAGATTGTGATTATTATCACTTTGTAGACAGTGTGTCTCCTTGTAGGCAGTGGGCCTCTTTGTGAGCAGTGTGCTCGGGCAGTGAGCCCTAATTGGCAAGTGCCATTCTTTTTCTTATTCTTCTAACAGAGAATAATCCTTGGGTTAATCACCCCGTGGTTTTTCCCTTAACCGGGTTTTCTACGTCAAAATCTTGGTGTTCAATGTGTTGATGCTTATCTGCTCTTGTGTTTGTGCATTATGCTTTCATGGATGATTAATTAACTAACAAAGAAGAATCAAGTATTTAAAGTAGAGCAGGTTTTTATACAACTGATTCACCCCCCCCCCCTCTCAGTTGTATGCCCTAGATCCAACAATTGGTATTAGAGCCAAGTTCCTCTAAAACGAGCTTAACCGCTTGAGGAGATCCAGGATGTCTGGTGCAGGAGCACCAAGGCTCAATGCAGCCGTACATAGTTTTTGGTTTGTCAATTTTTAGTTTGCAGCTTGTGTTTTTGTTTTTGGAGTTTTTCGAGCATTTTGAAGGTGTTCGGCATTTTGTTCAACAGTTGAACCATTTCGTTGAACCTTGTGATTGAACCTCACTGTTGAAGTTCAATGGTTCAACGGGTTCATTCTTTTTGTGTAGTGGAGTTGAAATCGCCGATCATTTTGTTTGAGGTTGAACCTCATTGTTGAACCTTGCGTTTTGAACCGCTGTTGAGGTTCAATGTTTCAGCCGGTCATGTTTGTGGAGGATGAACCTCACTATTGAACCTTGTGTTTGAACCACTGTTGAGGTTCAATGGTCCAGCGAATGGAGTAGTGGGTTTATCGGAGTGAGATGCATATCGGGAGGAGATCGGAAGGTTAGGCCGAAGACACAGGTCTGGCCGATGGCACTAACCATCGGGAAGATAATGGATATCGGCAAGCAAGGAGAACGTTCCACCGATGGAGGCAGGTCTTACCGATGTGTGATGTCCATCGGCATGAGGGTGGTCATCGGCGGAGCCTGTGGTTGTGTCTCCGATCGCTTGGTGTTACCCCGATGGAGTGGTAAAGGTTGGTGAAGTCCATCGGCATGAGAATCACTATCGGTGAAGGATGTGGGTGTCACTCCGACAGCTATGTGTTACTCCGATGGAGTTGGACGTCGGTGAGAGGACATCTATCGGTCGAGCCTTGTGAAGTCTTCCCGATGGGAATGGTCTCACCGATGGTGGAGTCCTGGTTGATCGGCGTAAGGATCATTGTCGGCCCAGCTTTGAAATGTTACTCCGACTGCTTGTGGTCACTCCGATGGATGTCTTTGGCTTGGGTGTCGGCGTGAGAACAACTGTCGGTCCAGCGAAGAGAAGTTTTGCCCATGGTGTTGGTTACTCCGATGGGACTTACCTTGGAGTCGGGCGTCGGCGTGAGGATCTCTATCGGGCAAGCCTAGGGATGTCGCTCCGATGTCAACTGTCACCCCGATGGAAGTTGGCGAGGGGTTGGCATCGGCAGGAGGAACCTTATCGGTGAAGAAGGAAGAAGTCACTCCGACGGTTCGTTAGTGGTTGACAGGCTAGGGTCATCGGCAGCAAAAGTGCCGACGGTAAACTCACCGTGTGTTCATGCATATATGCAGTTGATGTGTCAGTCGACGGATGTATGTGGGACTAAAGGTTCTCACGAATGCGAAACGGTTTGGACAGTTGGATGTCAGCGATGCTGGGCAGTTAGAATGTGAACCGTCTGGTAGTTGAACCGTCCTGTAACGGACATGAGCAGGGATATAAAATGTAGCATTCTTTCTGTAGAGGAGTTCAGCAGAAGGAGAATCGAAGAAGCAAATTTTGGTGTGTGAAGCATTTTGATGTAATCAGAATTTTTGAACAGAAATAAAATACAGCAGTTCGATCATTTGTATTTTCTGTTCTGTTTTCACTTTATCATTCTGAAGTAGATTAGTCTTTTCTGTTTCTGCTATTTTGTTTTCTTTTGCCAGCCATGACTCTGTTTTGACGATTCTTCAAATCCCATTGTACAGTATGGAGGTCACCAAACGGAGCCATGCTCTTTGTTTGTTTTTCTTTTGTGGAGTGGTCGGATCGCCGGTTAGAGGCAATGCATGCTTGTTCTAGGCGAGCTCAGTGAGGAGTCCGGCTAGATAAACAAGTAGGAAAAATAGATTTGCATGGGTGGAAAAATAGAGGGAAGGAAAGTGAGCACCAAGCAGTCCAGACCCTTGAACAGAGTGAGAAGGGTGGGCAACGGGCTCAGAAAGTTTTGTGCCATTTAGGCAGTATCTTGGAAGCAGTGAGGACAAGGTATGTGTCCCACACCAAGCAGAAAAGTAGAGTTTTCCATCTCTGCAAAGAGTGTGTCTTTTAGCACTTTGAATTGGTAGGAAGGCTAGTGTTGTCAAACAGTCTTGTACACCTACAGGATGCAGAGCAGGCAGCCTAGAGTCCTCCTTATCAAATTGGTATCAGAGCAGTAAGATTTGGGTTATTCCTAGATAGGAATAGAAGAGTTGTATGTCATCACCGAGTTCAAGTGAGTCTGTTAGTTCATCCAAGAAAATGGTGACTAATGCAGAGTTAGCAAAGAAAGTTGAAGATCAAGAAGAGGAGAATAGACTCCTACAAGAAAGACTAGCAGAAATGGAGACTAAGCTAGGTGTAATGTTGCAAAAGACTGAAGAAGTCAGCCAGAGAGTTAAATATTCTGAGGATAAGGGAAAAGGTGTATCTGCAGAAGATGAAGAGCCCACACCTGATCCTAAGTTGGAAGAAGAACCATTCTTGAAAGCTTTGAAAGCAATGAGTGATAAAACATTGGAAGGAGTACCACTTTTCAGTGGGAAAATGGACCCAAATTTGGTCATGGAGTGGATAGAAGGACTTGAAAATCACTTTGAATGTGATGGTGTAGGCGAGGCACAGAAAGTAAAGGTGGCCAAATCCAGACTCAGGGGAGCTGCCTTAACCTGGTGGAAATTTGTGCAGACTGAAAGAGCAAAAGAAGATAAGAAGCCCATAGCTACTTGGAAGGGAATGGTAGCTAAAATTAAAGAAGCATATATGCCAGAAGATTATGAAATACAGCTGCACAGGAAGAGACAGAATCTGAGACAAAAGGAATTAGATGTCAGTGCATACACTGAAGAATTCCAAAAGCTATGCTTAAGGTCCAAAGTAATGGAGGATGAAAGCATAAAGGTAGCAAGGTACCTTAATGGTCTGAAGTGGAATATACAAGAGGAAATCAGTTTGCTGTGCCCTACCATAGTGCAAAAATGCTATCAGCTGGCACTGAAAGTGGAGGAAAAGAACAAGAGGAAACAAGACTCAAATAGCAGAGGAAGAGGAAGAGGCAGAGATAACAGAGGACACAGAGGAGGTTTTGGTGGAAGGAATGCTGACAATAGATCCCAAGCAGAATCCAAACTCACAGAGCAGAGTGGGGAGTCAAGTGGTAGAGGAAACCACAGAGGAAGAGGATCTAACAGAGGAAGGTTAGGAGGATCAGGCAGAGGATCCTAATTCACCAACATGAAGTGTTACAACTGTGCAATCTAGGTCATCTAGCATATAGGTGCCCAGAAAAGGCCACATCCTCTTCTCAAGGAGGTGATAAGAGAAATCACTATGTCCAAGACAATGCATCCAGCAGCCAGTTACCTGAGGTCAATCTGAACTCAGAAGATGGAGAGAACCTGATGATAAGGAGAACCTTGATGAAGGAACCAGTAAAGTCTGAACCAAGCCAGAGGAGAGGACTATTCAGAATCAAGTGCAAGATTTTGAATAAGGTATGTAAAATTATCATAGACTCAGGGTCTACTGATAATATTATTTCTGATGAAGCAGTTAAGAAACTGAATTTGAAAAGAATTACTCATGCAAACCCATATAGAGTCACATGGTTGAATAAGGGTCAACATGTGGTAGTGAATGAACAAAGTTGGGTAGAGTTTAGTATAGGTGGCTATAAGGATAAGGTATTATGTGATATACTACCCATGGATGCATGCCATCTCTTATTGGGCAAACCATGGCAGTATGACTGAAAAGCAGTACATGATGGTGAGAAGAATGCCTATTCTTTTCAGAAGGATGGTGTCACCTATAAAATTCAGTCATTGGAAGATGAAGATGCAGTTCAGACAAAGAGTCCGAATATCTTGGTTGTGAGTGGAAAGGAGTTTCTGAATAGTCTTAAGGAAGATGGTATTGGTTATGCCATCATAGTAAAACCAAAAGAAGGACAGCAGGATAAGAAGACAGAGATTCCCAAAGAAATGCAGCCTATACTGGAGAAGTATAAAGGCATAATCAGTGATGGTACACCAGCCGCATTGCCTCCACAGAGGGCAATAAGCCATCAGATAGACCTGATTCCAGGGGCATCTTTGCCAAACAAGGCACCTTACAAGATGACTCCAGATCAGCACAAAGAGATTTCCAGGCAAGTGCAGAGTTGCTAGATCAAGGATTGATCAGGAAGAGTATTAGTCCTTGTGCTGTGCCCACAGTATTGGCACCCAAGAAAGGAGGATCATGGAGATTATGCACAGATGCCAGAGCCATAAACAAAATAACTATAAGGTATAGATTCCCAATTCCCAGAATTGAAGATCTCATGGACTGTATTGGAAAAGCAAAGTATTTCACCAAGATAGACCTGAAGAGTGGTTACCACCAAATAAGAATCAAGGAAGGAGACGAGTGGAAGACAGCCTTCAAGACCACAGAAGGACTGTATGAATGGCTTGTTATGCCATTTGGTCTATCAAATGCACCCAACACCTTTATGAGACTCATGAATGAAGTCCTAAAGGATTACATTGGTAAATTTGTTGTTGTTTTTCTAGATGATATTCTAATTTTTAGTCAGACCAAGGAAGAACATCTAGAACATGTATACTGTTTTGCAAAAATTACATGATGAACAACTAACCATCAATCTGGAGAAGTGTGAATTCATGAAGTAGGAATTAGTATACCTTGGTTTTGTGGTCTCCCAGGGAGAGTTGAAGATGGACAAGTCCAAAGTAGAAGCCATATTGAGCTGGCCTACTCCCAGAGCAGCCACAGAGGTGAGAAGTTTTCATGGCTTAGCCCAGTTTTACAGAAAGTTTATCAGAAATTTCAGTGGAATATGTGCACCCATGTTGGATACAATCAAGGGTGGAATGAAAGCAAAATTCAGATGGACACCAGCTGCAGATAGAAGTTTTGAAAGGTTGAAGAAAGAGGTAGCAACACAACCTATTTTGTTGTTGCCTAGTTTTGATAAGCTATTTACTATTGAATGTGATGCAAGTAATATAGCTGTAGGAGCAGTGCTAAATCAGGAAAACAGACCTGTAGCCTTTTTCAGTGAGAGGCTGAATGAAGCAAAGAGTAAGTACTCTTCGTATGACTTAGAGTTGTATGCTCTAGTCCAAGCATTGAGGAAGTGGAGACATTATCTCCTGCCTAAAGAATTTGTTGTCTACACAGATAACCAAGCTCTGAGTTTTCTAAACTCACAGGATAAGTTAAGCAGCAGGCATATCAAATGGATGGAGTACCTGCAATCTTATACCTTTACAATTAAGCATAAGAAGGGGCAGTTGAACAGAGTTGCAGATGCTTTGAGCAGAAGATTGCTCACAGTACAGGAAGTGCAATTGAAGAGCATTGGAGTTGAAGATTTCAAGAATCTTTACCAAGATGATGAAGATTTTGCTGAGGCATACAAGGTATGTCAAGATTTTGAGAATCACTTTCACAGTGAGTTTGCAGATTTCACCTTACAGCAGGGATTGCTATTCAAAGGTGGACAATTATGTGTGCCAAGAGGATCTATGAGAGAAAATCTCATACAGGAGAAGCACAATGGTAGTCTGAGTGGCCATTTTGGTCTGAATAAGACACTGGAGCTAGTCCAAAGGTTCTATTATTGGCCAAGGATGCACAGAGACATCAGAAGGTATGTAGAGCAGTGTATCGTATGTCAGAAGGCCAAGGGAACCACTTCAAATGCAGGACTGTACCAACCCTTACCCATTCCTTCCAGACCATGGGAATGTGTAAGTATGGATTTTGTAGTTGGTTTGCCTAAGACTAAGACTGGTTATGACAGCATATATGTAGTTGTGGACAGGTTTAGCAAGATGAGTCATTTCATTCCCTGCAAAGTGACTCATGATGCCAGTCATATAGCACACTTGTTTTTCAGAGAAGTGATCAGAATTCATGGACTTCCAGCAAGTATTGTGTCTGACAGAGATACTAAATTCATGGGGCATTTCTGGAAAACATTGTGGCAGAGATTGGGGACAAATTTGTCATTCAGTTCAGTATATCACCCACAGACAGATGGTCAAACAGAGGTGGTAAACAGGACATTGGGCAATCTGTTAAGGTGTATAACCAAAGAATATGGACAGAGTTGGGATCTTGTCATTCATCAGGCAGAATTTGCCTATAATGACAGTGTGAATAGGACTACTGGTAAGAGTCCATTCGAAATAGTCTATGGAATGCATCCCAGAGGTATATGTGAGCTCAGAAATATGGGAAACATGGAGAACAGAAGTGGACATGCAGAGGATTTTGCACAATCCATGAAAGAAGTGCATGAGCAGGTGAAGAAAACCTTGACAGAGAACACACAGAAGATCAAGGACAGAGTAGATGCCCACAGAAGGGATATTCAGTTTGAGGTTGGTGATCTGGTTATGGTGCACTTGAACAAAGCCAGAATGCAAAAAGGAATGCCAACCAAACTGCAGATGAGGAGAATTGGTCCTTGCAGAATACTGAACAAGTATGGAAATAATGCATACAGAATTGAATTGCCAGAAGATTTGGCAATCTCACCAGTGTTTAATGTCCAAGACCTGGTGCAATACAGGGGTCCTCAGTCAGCAGCAAATGGATCCATTTCAGAGAAGGAACAGACAGCAAAAGATGTGACTTTGCCACTAAAACCCAAACTGCAGGCAGAGAGAATACTGGATTCAAGAGTACAAAAGCAGACCAGACATGGCGTCTACATGGAGCATTTGGTCAAATGGAAACAGTTGCCTGAAGCAGAAGCTACCTGGGTCGCAGAGTCAGAATTCAAAAAGAGGGGCATTGATTTTGCCTCATTGTCACCGGAGGTGACATAGCTTCTCTCCGCACAAGGGGAGTATGGTGCAGGAGCACCAAGGCTCAATGCAGCCGTACATAGTTTTTGGTTTGTCAATTTTTAGTTTGCAGCTTGTGTTTTTGTTTTTGGAGTTTTTCGGGCATTTTGAAGGTGTTCGGCATTTTGTTCAACAGTTGAACCATTTCGTTGAACCTTGTGATTGAACCTTGTGATTGAACCTCACTGTTGAAGTTCAATGGTTCAACGGGTTCATTCTTTTTGTGTAATGGAGTTGAAATCGCCGATCATTTTGTTTGAGGTTGAACCTCATTGTTGAACCTTGCGTTTTGAACCGCTGTTGAGGTTCAATGTTTCAGCCGGTCATGTTTGTGGAGGATGAACCTCACTATTGAACCTTGCATTTGAACCGCTGTTGAGGTTCAATGGTCCAGCGAATGGAGTAGTGGGTTTATCGGAGTGAGATGCCTATCGGGAGGAGATCGGAAGGTTAGGCCGAAGACACAGGTCTGGCCGATGGCACTAACCATCGGGAAGATAATGGATATCGGCAAGCAAGGAGAACGTTCCACCGATGGAGGCAGGTCTTACCGATGTGTGATGTCCATCGGCATGAGGGTGGTCATCGGCGGAGCCTGTGGTTGTGTCTCTGATCGCTTGGTGTTACCCCGATGGAGTGGTAAAGGTTGGTGAAGTCCATCGGCATGAGAATCACTATCGGTGAAGGATGTGGGTGTCACTCCGACAGCTATGTGTTACTCCGATGGAGTTGGACGTCGGTGAGAGGACATCTATCGGTCGAGCCTTGTGAAGTCTTCCCGATGGGAATGGTCTCACCGATGGTGGAGTCCCGGTTGATCGGCGTAAGGATCACTGTCAACCCAGCTTTGAAATGTTACTCCGACTGCTTGTGGTCACTCCGATGGATGTCTTTGGCTTGGGCGTCAGCGTGAGAACAACTGTCGGTCCAACGAAGAGAAGTTTTGCCGATGGTGTTGGTTACTCCGATGGGACTTACCTTGGAGTCGGGCGTCGGCGTGAGGATCTCTATCGGGCAAGCCTAGGGATGTCGCTCCGATGTCAACTGTCACCCCGATGGAAGTTGGCGAGGGGTTGGCATCGGCAGGAGGAACCTTATCGGTGAAGAAGGAAGAAGTCACTCCGACGGTTCGTTAGTGGTTGACAGGCTAGGGTCATCGGCAGCAAAAGTGCCGACGGTAAACTCACCGTGTGTTCATGCATATATGCAGTTGATGTGTCAGTCGACGGATGTATGTGGGACTAAAGGTTCTCACGAATGCGAAACGGTTTGGACAGTTGGATGTCAGCGATGCTGGGCAGTTAGAATGTGAACCGTCTGGTAGTTGAACCGTCCTGTAACGGACATGAGTAGGGATATAAAATGTAGCATTCTTTCTGTAGAGGAGTTCAGCAGAAGGAGAATCGAAGAAGCAAATTTTGGTGTGTGAAGCATTTTGATGTAATCAGAATTTTTGAACAGAAATAAAATACAGCAGTTCGATCATTTGTATTTTCTGTTCTGTTTTCACTTTATCATTCTGAAGTAGATTAGTCTTTTCTGTTTCTGCTATTTTGTTTTCTTTTGCCAGCCATGACTCTGTTTTGACGATTCTTCAAATCCCAATGTACAGTATGGAGGTCATCAAACAGAGCCATGCTCTTTGTTTGTTTTTCTTTTGTGGAGTGGTCGGATCGCCGGTTAGAGGCAATGCATGCTTGTTCTAGGCGAGCTCAGTGAGGAGTCCGGCTAGATAAACAAGTAGGAAAAATAGATTTGCATGGGTGGAAAAATAGAGGGAAGGAAAGTGAGCACCAAGCAGTCCAGACCCTTGAACAGAGTGAGAAGGGTGGGCAACGGGCTCAGAAAGTTATGTGCCATTTAGGCAGTATCTTGGAAGCAGTGAGGACAAGGTATGTGTCCCACACCAAGCAGAAAAGTAGAGTTTTCCATCTCTGCAAAGAGTGTGTCTTTTAGCACTTTGAATTGGTAGGAAGGCTAGTGTTGTCAAACAGTCTTGTACACCTACAGGATGCAGAGCAGGTAGCCTAGAGTCCTCCCTATCAATGTCGTCATACAAGAAGGACAGTCCGAAGTTCGACGGAACCAACTTCACCCTCTGGAAAGGTCGCATGAAATGTCACTTGGAATGTATGGGAAAAGCATACTTGGCCATGGTCTCAAAACCATATGTACCTCCACAACGTGGTCCGACAACTCTGAATGAAATCACAGATGCTGAAAACAATCTGCGGACAAGGAAGCTCTGCTAAGCGCATTAAACGACTCAGATCTCTCAAATGTTATCGACCTACCAATTGCATATGAGATCCTGACTAAATTGGAACTTCTGTATGAAGGAGATGAGTTTGTCAAAAGTGCAAGGTTGCAAAGTTTGAAAGGGAAATTTGAAAGATTGAAGATGAGAGATGATGAAAACATCACTACCTTTATGCCAAGAGTGAATGAGCTGGTATGTGGAATTAGAAATGCTGGTGGAACTCTGGATGAAAATGAGATTGTTTGCAAAATCCTCAGATCCCTTCCTGCTGCCTACAAAATCAAGGTTGCTGCCATTGATGAATTCAGAGCCCACACAACTGTCACAAGAGAACAATTGGCTGGCAAACTAGCTGCATTTGAAATGACCAAGTTTGGAGATAATCCTCCCAAGACTGAATCTGCTTTCAAAGCCAGTGCCTATGTGAAAGGCAAACAGAGATTTGATCCGGGTGAAAACTCTTCAAGGAAGATGTCATAGTATGATCAAGCAAGAAGAGACATGGAAGAAGAAGAAGCAGAAACAGCTCAACTTGAAGCCCTCATTGCAAAGAGACTGCCAAGAGGATCTGGTAAGTATGAAGGAAAACTACCCTTTAAATGCTTCAACTGCAATAAGATTGGTCATTTTGCTTCAAGATGTCCAGAAAGATCTGCAAGGACTAATACTAACAGACAAAGGTTTCAAAAGAACTGCTATTATGTTCATGAAGAAGATGACAATGAAGGAGTAACAGAGGATGAATCAGAACTAGGAAGCAAATCCGGAAATGAATGGGTGTTTATTGCCATCAAGGAAGAAGATTCAATACTCTCTGAATCTGTCAATCACAAGGTTGTGGAAAAAGCTTTGGCTGCTCAAGTGGAAGAAAAGGATGATTGGGTTATTGACAGTGGATGTTCTCACCATATGACTGGTGACAAGGATAAGTTCTTGGATTTGGAAAGGTATGAAGGAGGAATGGTAAAATTTGGTGACAGTTCTGCTAGCAGAATCAGAGGTAGGGGAACTATTTCCTTTGATGGAAAGAGCAAAACAGGTAATGTACTATATGTTGAAGGATTGAAGCACAATCTTCTTAGTGTTGGTCAGTTAGTAGACAAAGGCTATGATCTCCGATTCAAGAATGGAAAATGCAGAATCTTTACAAGTTCCGGAACTGAAATTGCATCCGGTACTCAGACAAAAGGTAATATTTTTCATCTGGTTGGTTCAAATAAAAGTTGTTTATTTGTTCAGATTGATCAGAGTTGGTTGTGGCATAGAAGAATGTGTCATGTAAATTTTGATAACATCATCAAGATAAGCAATACTCAGGCTGTAAGAGATCTTCCAAAATTGATGAAACCTACAAATAGTTTGTGCAAAGAATGTCAGCTAGGTAAACAGAGTAGAGTCTCTTTCAAAAGCAAAGATCAGTCCTCTACCGGATTGTTGGAATTAGTACATACTGATCTCTGTGGTCCGACAAGAATCAAGAGTCTACAAGGTGATAGATATTTCATGTTGCTAATTGATGACTATTCCCGGATGATGTGGGTTACCTTCCTAAAGGAGAAATCAGAAGCCCTTGAGAAGTTCAAAATCTTCAAAGCTATGGTAGAGAATCAAACCGGATTGAAATTGAAGTGTCTAAGATCTGATAGAGGTGGTGAATTTACATCTGGTGAGTTCATTAACTTTTGTGAGAAGCAGGGTGTAAGAAGACAGTTGTCTGCTCCTAGAACTCCACAGCAGAATGGAGTAGTTAAGAGAAAGAACCGGACCATCCAGGAAGCTGCCAGGACAATGATGTTGGAAGCAAATGTTCCTCAAATGTTTTGGAAAGAAGCTATCAGCATTGCAGTCTACACTCTCAATCGAGTTCAAATCAGAAACAACACCGGTAAGACCCCTTATGAACTCTGGTTTGGCATCACTCCTACTGTGAAATATTTCAGAGTATTTGGTAGCAAGTGTTATATTAAAAGAGATGAAGATCTAGGAAAGTTTGATGCTAGAAGTGATGAAGGAATTTTCTTGGGTTACTCCACTCAAAGCAAAGCATACCGGTGTTACAATAAGAGATTGAGGAAGATGATAGAAAGCACTAATGTGAAAGTTGATGAAGGAATTGAGAAGCCCTCAAGGTTTTATGAGTTTGATGAGGATGGCCAAGATGGTGTTCAAGTTCAAGGAGCTCAATCCTCTCCGGTAAGTCAGAATTAGCCTGATCCGGTAAATCAGGAAGAAGAAATAGGTCTGAATGAGCTTGATCAAGAAGCAGCAGTACAGAATGCTCCCAAAATTCCAAGGTATGTAATACAGAACCACTCTGAAGATCAGATCATAGGTGACAGAAACAAAGGTGTGCAAACTAGAAGGAATGTTGCTCAAAATTAGGATGAATGTTGTCTGATTTCAAAGATTGAACCCAAAACAATAAATGAAGCTTGCAATGATGAAAACTGGACCAAAGCAATGGAAGATGAATTGATGCAAATTGAGAGAAATCATACTTGGGATCTTGTTCCCAGACCTAAAGACAGAAATGTGGTTGGAACCAAATGGATTTTCCGGAACAAACTGAATGAAGCTGGTGAAGTAATCAGAAACAAAGCTAGATTGGTCTGCAAAGGCTATTCTCAAATAGAAGGAATTGATTTTGAAGAAACCTTTGCTCCGGTGGCAAGAATTGAAGCAGTCAAATTATTCCTTGCATTTGCTTCCTTTAAAGACTTTAAGGTATATCAGATGGATGTCAAGTCTGCCTTCCTAAATGGTGATCTGGAAGAAGTTTACATTGAACAACCGGATGGATTTCAATTGTCTGATAATGAAGATATGGTCTGCAAATTGAAGAAAGCATTGTATGGATTAAAGCAAGCCCCAAGAGCATGGTATGAAAGGTTGGATAAGCATCTTGTGCAGATTGGATTCAACAAAGGTACTGTTGACAGCAACTTATATTTCAAAATTGATCATGAAAACATTTTGATTGTTGAAGTGTTTGTGGATGATATCATTTTTGGAGGAAGAGATAGTATGTGCAAAACTTTTGCAAATCAGATGAAAAGTGAGTTTGAAATGTCTATGCTTGGTGAAATGAATTTCTTCTTGGGTCTGCAAATTACTCAAACAAAGAAAGGGATCTTCATTTCTCAGACCAAATATGTGAAAGAATTGTTAAGGAAATTTGGTATGGAAGATTCAAAGCCAATGAACACTCCCATGGCAACCGGATGTAAGTTGAGCAAAGATGATGACTCCCCAAAGGTAGATCAGACAAAGTATAGATCAATGATTGGTGGATTGTTGTATCTCACTCAGACTAGACTAGATATAATGCAGGCTGTTGGTCTTGTGGCAAGATTCCAGGCTGATCCTAGAGAATTTCATGTTATGGCAATCAAAAGAATTTTTAGGTACTTGAAAGGAACAGTTGAGTATGGTCTATGGTACCCTAGAGATCCGGATTTCTCTCTTCATGCTTACACAGATGCAGATTGGGCAGGAGATGTGGATGACCGGAAGAGCACCAGTGGTGGAGCATTTTTTCTGGGGAAGAGATTGGTTTCTTGGCTAAGCAAGAAACAAGATACAATATCTCTGTCCACAACTGAAGCAGAATACATTGCAGCAGCAGGCAGTTGCACTCAAATCTTATGGATGAAGCAGATGCTAAGAGACATTAAAGTTGAATATGAGGAGCCTATCACAATTTTCTGTGATAATTCAAGTGCAATTAATATTTCTAAGAATCCGGTATTGCACTCTAAGACTAAGCACATATCTATCAAGTTTCACTTTTTGAGAGAACAAGTGAACAAGGAAGAAGTCAGGTTGGAGTATGTTCCTTCCAAGGATCAGATTGCAGATATCTTTACTAAACCTCTTCCCAAGGATTCTTTTGAATATCTCCGGGAGAAGTTAGGGGTCATGGCCCCTTCGGTAATGAACTAAGATGCACTGATGTGCATTAGTCCGGTGGATATCACAGTCATATCTTGTGATCCGGATTGATGATGGGGAGCTGCTACTAAGGGGGAGCAGCTGGTATGATTCTGATGTGTTAGAATTGCAAGTATGAGCCCTTTGCCATTGATGTCAA
This sequence comes from Cunninghamia lanceolata, assembly GCA_027924645.1. NCBI lineage: Eukaryota > Viridiplantae > Streptophyta > Pinopsida > Cupressales > Cupressaceae > Cunninghamia > Cunninghamia lanceolata. Next base: position 27,109,146 of record BSBN01000809.1, on the reverse strand, counting down.
AGGGGGAGAAAAGACATGTGAAAAACAAGTGGCTGTTGATCAAAGGGGGAGCAGTAAATAAGGAGAAGACATGTTGCTGATAGGGGGAGCTGTGACAGAAAGGAGAAGTTCGTGTCTTGATGGTTTTTCACATCATATGTTGCCATCAATGACAAAGGGGGAGATTGTTGCAAGTATGAAGGTGAACCAGTGTTGTCATTGATGTCAACATACTCATACTGCATTGACAAGAAGGATTGGATGAGCAGTATGCTGAGGAAATTGAGAAAATTAGCCTCAGTCAGGAACAGTGAAGAACAGTGATGAGAAGAAGGGAAATGTATTGTATAGGATGCAAACCGAAGGATGCGGATTAAAGGGTTTGTAGATATGTGTCCTGAGATGTTTCAGTTAAGATTTCAGAGGTCCGCATGAAGATCTGAAGGAGTTGTGGCTGTCGGTATGGAACCGGTTCCGGCAAGTGCTCAGAGGTGACATAGGATCACAGAAAGGTCCGGTGAGGTCCGGAATTGTACAATCCTAATCTGCGGATTGGAAGGAGTGTTTGGGATGTCCTTGTGATGTGCCATCTCGAGTTGTGTATGATTTTGAGGTCCGGAAGTGCCTTTTGCATTGTGACAGTGGCGACAGACTGTGTTCTTGAAGTTTCGGATGAGGAAGAGAAGAGATTCCAGTATGTAGAGAAAGTGCGGATGTACCTGGTCATTCAGGCAGGCTTGTGAAGGTTCTTGGATCATGATGAAGTTGTGTTGTTGGTCCGCATTGATGGTAGAGCCCGGAATTGAAGTTATTCTTCCGGATGAAGTTCTTGTTCCGACTAGCCGACCGGATGAGTTGTTCATCCTGCAAATGTTCTTGTGATGGCCAACCGGATGTGTTATTCATCTTGCGGATATTCTTATGGTTGATTGCCGACTTAGATGATTGTTCCTAAGTCGATGTCTTGTATAAATAAAGGTTTGTGAGTTCATTTAGAAGTGTGGATTATGCGGATGAGTATGGTGTAGCGAAGAGAAGTGCGAAAGGCAGAGCAGGGGTTTTTGGGCTTAAATGGAACTGATCCGGACATAGTAGAGATGTCATTCTTCAGTTCAAGATTGTGATTATTATCACTTTGTAGACAGTGTGTCTCCTTGTAGGCAGTGGGCCTCTTTGTGAGCAGTGTGCTCGGGCAGTGAGCCCTAATTGGCAAGTGCCATTCTTTTTCTTCTTCTAACAGAGAATAATCCTTGGGTTAATCACCCCGTGGTTTTTCCCTTAACTGGGTTTTCCACGTCAATATCTTGGTGTTCAATGTGTTGATGTTTATCTGCTCTTGTGTTTGTGCATTATGCTTTCATGGATGATTAATTGATATACTGTTAACTAACAAAGAAGAATCAAGTATTTAAAGTAGAGCAGGTTTTTATACAACTGATTCACCCCCCCTCTCAGTTGTATGCCCTAGATCCAACAGAGTTCTGGCGCCGACTTCTTGTGTTTCATCACGATTCTTTGAGATTGAAGGTTGCGCTTCTGTTTCGCGTCCTCCTTTGTGTCGCGTTTTTGACTCTCTGCCATTCACGTTTGTTTCGGCAGTCGTGTTTGTTCTGAAATTGCGTTCTATTTTAGCGATTTTCTAGTTGCGACGTCTCTAGTTTGAAGACGTCTTTTTGGAGGTCACGTATGTAGGCGCCTTCATTTGTTTTTGGCGGGATTTCTTTCCAGAAGATCTTGGTTGGGGTTTCTCTTTTTTGGGTCAAACGACATTTGTTATTCGCTATTGTGCTGCAGAAGGGTGTTTTCCTTTGTCACGATTCTGTGCATGGTCGAGATTCTCTGTTGCATCTGGTCGCCTTTTGAGGGTCGGCATTTGTCTGAAATATGTTCAAGCTTTGCAAAAGTTTAGGTCGTGATTCTGATTATGCGAATTTTTGCTCAGCGGGATTTTTCACCAGTCGCGGGTTCCTTGCAGAATCATTGGAGTTTTTGCTTTAGTGGCGTTTTTTGCAGACTTATTAGTCGCTTCTATTTTATGAAGAGTTCGTGGGCACCCTGTTCGCAATTTTTCACGTCTTGGAACAGAGTTTTGGAAGGAATCTGTTTACTCATGACGTCCAATTTTTTGGGTGACTCGCCCCAACACTAGCTAATTTGACCTCAGCCTCCGGTCAACTCTTTGACCCAGGTCATATTGCATCCTAGCTAGCAATCAGCAAACATGCAGAAATATTTTTCATTTTATCTAGAAATCTGTGCTCAGATGTTTTGAGCCTATGCTTTCTACAATCTCGAGATCCGTACCTTGAAGTCCGTGTTCAGGACTTTTGAGTCAGTATATTTCGTGTTTTCGGAATCTGTACCCATGCAAGGGGTCTTTTTCCCCTATCTGTGCCATCTATCTGCTTCCGTATTTGTGCCCACTGCTTATAATTCGTCTTTTCGTGTCTCAGAAAACATGAAGCATGGCATTTTTCACCAACATTCTGTTGGAAAGCAGTCAGAGATTCAACGACAAAAATTACAACACCTGGAAGCAGCAAATGATGGCTATTTTAGAGTATCGGTGTCTAGACCAGATTATTCTGGGCAAAACTACACGTCCTCAAGTGGTGGGTAAGGATCAGGATAGATTAGATGAGCAAAATCGTGAAGCGGTAATGCTTATCAAGCTATCAATCACCGATGATCAGCTGCCTCAAGTTCCTTTGGGAAAACAACAAGAAATTTGGGATTCACTGAAGGACCTTCATGAAACATTCGACAAAAATAGAGCATTCTTTCTCAAGAACATGCTCTTCTCGATCATGATGGATGAACAGATGTCCTTGCAGGAGCATCTCACCAAAATCAAGGACATCCGTGATTAGTTGCAGGCGATTGGTCGGAAGATGGAAGAAGAAGATACGGTAGTTATCACTCTGAAAAGTCTACCACCCTCTTACGAGCATTTTATCGAGACTCTTAACATTACCTTAACTAATGTTAGTCTGAAGTTTCCAGAACTGTGCAACAAACTCTTGTAGCAGGATCGATGGAAACAACAGTTCGGTTACAGTGCTACTTCCTCCTCAGAATAGGCATTTATTGCCAAGTCCTTTCAGCAGAATCAGGGCTCCAATTAGCCCTCTCAGCCATTCAGTCAGGATCAATCACAGGACCCTTCTAAGAAGTACAACATCCAGTGCAATTACTGCCACAAGTTTGGCCATATGAAAAAGGATTGCCGGAAACGCTTGGCAGCTGAATAGTCCAAGTTTGAAGCATCAACACCATCAGCACATGTCGCAGAGCATACCGAGCAGGAGGAGTCTGCTTTCTACGCCTTCTAGGCCATCTCTTCTGCCTGTTATTTCAGTTGCTTGTGGATCTGTCTTTCTCATTTTCGGTTGTCACCATTCAGGGGGGGCAACTCTGTTTTAGTTAGTGGATTGACCATTAAGGGGGGGTATTAAGATAATATTTAGATAATGATCAATCTTTTGCTTTTCAGTCTTTAGTTTAGTTCTTATCAGCTTTGCTTTGTTAGCTTCAGCTTTCTGCTTTATGCAAGCTGTTCGTCTATTCTTAGGTTCTGCATTCTCTTTATAAGAGCATTTCCTCTTCTTTGTATCTCATTCGATTATATTCAATAGTAAATCTTTCATGTATTTCTATAACAGAGGTAGACTTTCTGTCACCAACAAAACCTGCCCAATCTAAGTCGGTAAAACCAATCAGTTGAGGGTCTTTGCACCGGCCATACAGAATGCCAAAGTCAGAAGTGCCTTGCACATATCTCAACACTCGCTTTGCTGCAACCCAATGTTCAACTTTAGGAGCTGTCATGAAGCGAGAGCTGTAGCTGATTGCAAAACTAAGATCAGGTCTAGTGGCAGTAAGATAGATGAGACTGCCCACTAACTGCCCGAATGTGGATTCATTCGCTACAGGAGAGTCTGAATTAGTTGAGAGTTTTAGCCCTCTTTCCATAGGTGTAGAAGCAGGTTTGCAGTTGGTCATCCGGAATTTGTCCAACAGACTTCGAGCATACTTTGACTGGCAAATGAAGATGCTGTCAGGGTGCTGCCAAACCTCAATACCTAGGCAATAATGTAGGAGTCCCAAGTTTGTCATGTCAAATGTTTGACTGAGATCATGTTTGATCTCTTGAATCAACTGCTCTGAGTTGCCAGTAATGATTAGATCATCGACATAGACAACGATATAAATACTATCATCAACACACTGTTGGACATACAGATTGGAATCAGAAGGACCGTTGAAAACCATGATCCACAAGGTACTTATCAATCTTGATGTACCATGCCTGTGGAGACTGTTTGGGGCCATAGAGAGCTTTCACTAGTTTGCATACTTGGTGTTCTTTACCAGCAACCTTGAAGCCAGGAGGTTGCATCATGTAAACTTCTTCTTGTAAATCGCCATTCAGGAAAGCACTTTTAATGTCCATTTGATGAACTTTCCACCCAAACTGGGCTGCCATAGCAAGAACAAGCCGAATAGTACTCATTTTGGCTGTAGGAGCAAAAGTCTCCTCACAGTCGATGCCCTCTTTCTGGGAGAATCCTTTGGCTACCAATCGAGCCTTATACTTGTCGAGGGTTCCATCAGCCTTGTACTTGATTTTGTACACCCATTTGCATTCAATGGGTTTCTTCCCTGGTGGAAGATCAGAAAGTACCCAAGTATTATTTTTCAGAAGACTATGGTGTTCAGCTGCCATAGCCGTTTCCCACTTAGGTACACCTTTTGCCTCAGAATATGTTTGAGGTTCTGAGATGTTGTGAAGATTGGCCATGAGAGCAAAATTAACATTATTTTGCTGCTTGCTCTTCTTTCCAGCAGATCTACCCTCAATGAGTTCATTATCATGAAGATCACCAATTGTTTTGGCCTACCATTTAAGCCGGAGAGTAGATGGACCAACATCTGAAACAGGTGTAGCATCATCATCGGGAAGGGCGGGAACAAGATCAGGTGGATCCAGAACATCTAGAGAAGGGGCGGGTGATGAAACAACAGACTCTGTTGTGGGCACAACTGCAGGATCCCTCCCATCAGGTGAAGCTAGAGGAATGCGAACACCTAAATCTGAAGCTTTTGAAAATTGATCCTCAGTGTGAACAGAAGAAGTAGATAGTAGAAAAGGCTCAGTAGTCTCGTTGACTACTACATCACGACTGAAAATGAGACGATCAATATCCACATCGATTAGCTTGTAAGCCTTATGATTTTCACTATAACCAGTGAACATGAGCTTCTGGCTTTTGGAGTCCAGCTTAGTGCGCTTGGCATCTGGTATCCAAACATGAGCAGTAGAACCGAAAATTTTCAGATGGTTGATGCGAGGCTTACGTCCAGACCAAGCTTCTTTAGGAGTCATTTTCTTGAGAGCATAGGTGGGAGACTGGTTTAGAAGATATATAGCAGTGTAGACTGCTTCAGCCCAGAACTTTTTAGGAACGCTTCTATGCTCTGTTGTGACCTGATCACACATCGCCCCATTGCAAATGGGTACCCCCCCCTTTTTTTTTGAGTTTTGATGCTTTGCATGAAGTTTTGATGATGTCTTAGAGCTATTTCATGATGAAGTCAGTGGTGTTTGAGCCCTGTAGTCCCTTGATGACCTGATCCTGATGTTTGAGATCCTGAAAATGACTAAGTCTGGTATCCTGATCTTGAAGATCCTGCAAATTGGCTGAGTCTGAAATCTGGTGGATCCTCCAAATTCTATAATCTACATGTTAAATCCGGTGGATCTGAGACCTATCTCAAACATCCTGAAAGGTATATTGAAAAATATTTAAAATCCTCGGGAACATTCGGTTCTGGGCGCGAATTTGCTTTGGGATCATAGGCGCATTTCTCCAACTTGCACAACCTCAAAATTCCGCCTAGAGCAAAGGGTGCCTTTCATCATTCAAACAACCTCAAAATTCCGCCTAGAGCAAAGGGCGCCTTTCATCATTCAAACAAACTCAAAATTGCGCCTTGAGCAAGGAGAAGTGAAGATCAAGGTGCCTTGATGAAAAGTTGCCAAAAGACTTTAGGCATTGAAAATTTGAAAAAAATAAGACAACTTGAGTTAGGCGCCAATTCATCCCTCAAGTCTAGGCGCATTCTGCATGTGTATCCACCATTTTTGGGCGCCTTGATGTGGGATGAAGTTTAAATCAATGATAGATAGCGCTTAAGGATGAGGTGGTCTCACAGGGGTATAATCAAGTGTTGAAGAGCTTTAAAGATGTCAAGAATAAGCAAATTCAAGTCTAGGCGCCCTTCATGCATCAGACTACCTCATTTTGGCGCCTTAGCATGAAAGAGATGTTTAAACTAACTCCAAGTTGCGCCTTAGGAAGAAAGAGTATGAAATCTTTGATTTATGTTTGAGATCCTGAAAATGACTAAGTCTGGTATCCTGATCCTGAAACACTGAAAAATTGGCTTAGTCTGAAATCTGGTGGATCCTCCAAATTCTATAATCTACATGTTAAATCCGGTGGATCTGAGACCTATCTCAAACATCTTGAAAGGTATATTGAAAAATATTTTTAAATATATTTTTCAATATACCTGTCCTCGGAGACTTTCAGTTTTGGGTGCAAATTTGCTCTAGTACTTAGGCGCAATTTTCCCATTTGCAGACACCCAAAAGTGCCTTAGGTGGAGACTTATATGTGCGTCTAGAGGAAAATCAACTTTCAAACATTCCAAAAGATGGCGCCTTGATTGATATTGAAGATGGAAGGCCTTAGACATTGCAAATCCAACAAGAAAGTGCTTCATGGTGTTGGGCGCCTTTGCATGTTCAAACCATCAACAAAATTGCGCCTCAAGTTGAACATGATTTATCATTGTATGTTAGGCGCTAGTTGCACTTGTAAGATTCACCTTTGGGCGCCTAGGCATGAGATAAGGGTTTCAACCTATCAAAAATTGCGCCTTGCAAAGGAAGGATCTAAAACTACGAAATTTGATGACCTCTTGAGAACTGAAAAGGGTGATTGAGGGTGTTAGATAAACCAAGAAGTTAAATCAAGAACCTTAGGCGCCCATTCCTACTTGCACAAACCAGCATTAGCGCCTAGAGATGAGAATGAAGTCTCTGTGAAGTCCAAACATAAGTAGAAATCATTTGAAATGTCAAGAACCTATCTTCAACCTTAGGCGCCACTTCTAGTAGTTTTGATCATCAAATTCCGCCTAGGAAGTAGAATGCTTGGGGATATGAGTTTGAGCGCCTAAACTCAAAGGGGCATTCATCAAGCAATTTGAAGGAGTTTAAATCTTAAGATGCCTTTGTTGAACCTTCACTAGTGTTTAGATCCATGAGGAATGAAGCAAGCATCTTCCAAACTCAAGGCACCCTTTGCCTTCAAATTTGCCCATTTTGGCGCCTTGTAAGGAGAGAGCTTGAGGACATGAAATTGGAGGTTCTTCAAGTGTTAAAGTCATAAAAAATCCAAGGAAATAGGCCAAGTATGTTAGGCGCCTTTGCTTGTAATTATCCACCTCCATGAGCGCCTTGGAGAGGTTGCATCTAAGGAAATCATTGAGTGAGCGCCTAGATGAAATAAACCATTCTAGGTCAAAGATTAAGTGTTTAGAGTCACAAAAATAGCAAGAAGAGTTCAATTAAACCTAGGCGCATTTCCCTGTTTTTGCAACTCCAAATTGGCGCCTAGCCTTGTGAAGGCAAGAATCAAGTTTAAAGGACTTCACCTTGTCAAAGTGTAGAGTCATAATCATCAATTTGAGTTTTAGATGACAAAATTAAAGCCTTATGAGCTAGGGCGCCCTTTTACCTCCATGCCACCTAAATTGGCGCCCTAGGGAAGACCACTCAAATCTATGTTTGAAGGTGAGTGCCTCAAGCGTAAAGAGTAAGAGTTCATCATGAAGTCCTTGTTTCATCAAAATTAAACATCATAAACCTAGGCGCACTTCCTTACTCTCAACACCTCAATGAGCGCCTTAAAGGAGAATGCATGAAGTGATCTTTTGGTAATGAATGTCTAGATGATAGAAGTCATTCTAAGTCATCTCCGAGTGTTAGAAAGTATGAAACATGTTGAATCAAGTCATGAAGTTAGGCGCTCCTTTCATCAAAGTCACCTCATTTTGGCGCCTAAGGGAGAAGTTGCATTGAAAGACACCTTTTGAATGAATCTCTTAAGGGAGATTGAGCTCTTTAAGCCATTACAATTGTTTGAAATCATTTAAAGTGATGAATATGAAGCTATTATGTGTTAGGCGCACTTTGCTCCTCTTTTTACCTATATGTGCGCCTAGATTGGAGAAAGGTTGTTCATATGTTTAAAGTGTTTCTTTGTTATAAAGTGATTGATAGGTTGTTTCTCTATGTTGCAGGAACATTGATGGAGATAAGGAGTCATATGAAGAGCTAACACCTGGAGTCACCTTCATCCAAGGAGTGAAGTCAAGAAATTGCTATTGCAGAGGAAACACCACTTCAAAGGTTCACTTCAAATACCCTTCATCAATGGCATCATGTTCGAAGACATTCATCCATCCAAGCTTCAAGTCAAGTTCTTACAATCTTCAACTCTCTTTGAGAAGTCATCTACTCTACATCCAAAGAAGGTGTTATCATGCTATTCACACTTGGAGGAATTTCAAGATCATCTCACTACTTCATCAAGCAAGGCACTTCATCCATTTAACTTCAAGTTCCATTCGATCTTCAAGTCCAAGAGAGATCTTCTACTCCGATTCATGAATGAAGCATCATCATCTACAAGTTGAGAAAGAAACGTCATCATCATCTACTCTTCATGAAGAAGCATTGAAGATCAACATCAACCTACAAGAAGGAGAAGCATTACAGAGTTAGTCAAATGAGCTACAGGTATCATACGCATCTAGTCTACAAAACATGAACAAGGCAAGATCAACAAGATACATCTCAAGTGTTCCTCATCAAAAGCAATCACATCAAAGACATCACAAGATGATATAATTTGGGAACATGCTGAAGTGGCACTTATGTGGCAAGTACACATCATCATCCAATCATAATTAGCCACATCATATGACTACATTCAATGTATCATTTAATAAAGAAGAAGCCAAGAGGACGCCTATGTGGAAGATGCTTCTAAATATTCCATCTTATCCTTATCTTCTTGGGAAGCGTTCCTTCATTGCCTCTCATATGTACTAAAAATAGCAAGTTGTTGTAACTACCTGTTGAGGTGGCATGATCTAAGCCCTTGGCTATGTGAATTGATCCTAGCCTTTCATTGTATTTCTGGACCTCTATAAAAGGCCTTGTTGCCTCATTTGTAAAGGGAGTAGATTAGAGATTAGAGATTAGACTAGTAGGAGTAGAATAAGAGAGACTCTCGAAATTCTCTGAGAGGACTTGAAATTGTACATATTTCTCAAGATTAATGCAAAGACATTGGAGCTTGTTTGGTGTTAAGTGTTGTCTTGTGAAGTAGCATGGTTTCTTATATCTTGAATTGAATGAAGAGATGTTTCAATTAGATTAGAAGCTCTTTGATGTAATGTATGTTGTGTTGAATATTTGATTAACTCCTAGCTCATGCTTTTGACATTCATCACTGGTGAAGTGTTGTGTAAAGCTAGTCTGAGCCTCATCATTTGCTTAAGTTCGATTGTGGATGTTTGTTTGAGCTACGCCATTCGATGGGTGTTTTTATAAGCCTTCATGATTTGAAAACCATTCGTTTACCTTAGGAGATTGCACCAACTCCATGTAGTTGTAGGCATCCTTGGCGAAGTGGAGTTAGGTTTATTTAAGAGTTTGTCTATTCATACATCATCATTAGTTCATTGACCTTAGATTAGTTTTCCTAAATCCTTACCTTTTTACTTTTCTTTTTTATTGAAACCTTGTATGTATGTCATCCACACTGAAAGGAGAGATAAGCTAAGTGAATGATGAAGGGGTCTAATGTAAGTCCCTTTGTGATTATCAACAAGATCACATGTAATCACTGAGTTAACCCATCATGAATCATAAATAAGGAACCTTGGAGTTACTTCACTGGATCACATAGTTCAGCCTTTGAAGAGCTTTGCTCAAGAAAGAATCAGATACTCTGGTGTTTTACTCTATTGTTGACCTGTCTAAAAACAATCATCAACAGTTTTGGCGCTAGAAGGAGGGCCTGAGCTTGGATAATCTTCATTTCAAGTAGAGCAACTAGATACTCCGAAGTGGTGGATTGATATTCCAGAAGATACAAAAAAAGTAGATAATTCCAGAAAATACAAAAAAGTAGAAATTTTCAAAAAATAAAAAAAAAAGCAAAAAATCAAAAATACAAAAAAATCAGAAGATGGAGTTCTCAACCATAGATTCAGGTTTGAATATGCAGCAAGTTGTTGGGTATGATCCTGCAAATTCGACTCCAATTGTTCTCCAATTATGGTAGTCATTGAATGAGCATCTTGGTGGCAAGAGTTTGAAGGACTTCAAGTGCAGATATGGATGTCGTATTCACAATACAAATGATCATAGAGAAGCAGATCGTATAACATTCTTATCGAGGATGGATTTAGCAGTGCAGAAGAAAATTTCATTCTTACAAGTACATGAGTCGGTAGTGTTTTCAAAGATAGATCCTAATACTCTTGTTGATGGTGAAGCATTCAAGAAGTTGAAAGAAAAGATCAAGAAGGAATTCAAGAATGACAGAGATTTAGGTGTAGATGACATATTGCTTTCTAGATATTGGTGTAGGGTGCATGATATAGATCATTTGGAGTATACTTGTGAGAAATGCTGGGAAGCAATTCATCAAGCCATGCAGGAAGTAGAAGCTGGTGTACCTGTTGAGGGAGAAGTCTTCACTACAACGAACTTCAATAAGCAATGTACCAGTGAGAAGGAATATGAATACGAGTTTATCAATCCGAAAGAGATAGAAGCATTCGGACAAAGGTTATCAAAACCATTAGAGGATTGTAAACAGGGCTTAATAGATGTTAGAGCACTTGAAGTGGCAGTCAAGAAAGAAAGAAGTTCGAGCTTGTGGCAGAAACCTGAATTCGATGAAGATAAGTTTCTTGAGGAGTATGCATCTACATTGCATCAAGAGATCCTTGAGAATGAGCTACAAGAAGTACAGAGAACATTGTTAGAAGATCATCAGTTAGAAGTATTGCAAAGGAATCTAAAAGCTATCATTGAAGAGTATGATCATAGTTGAAAAACTCGGACTCGGCGCGGACTCGGCAGCCCAAAATAGGACTCGGACTCGGGACTCGGCAAAAAACTCGGCTAGGACTCGGCAAAGAAGAAAACCGTAGTTTTACAAAAAAAAAAAGAAGAAATTAATGCATTTAGAGAACATAAGAGCCATAATTCAAACATTACACATGTCATATGATCTTCAAACACTCAATATTTGAAATTTCATCATTCATGAACCATAATCATACGATTCATACTCATAGTTTCAAACTTTCAAATGTATAACAAGTAACAACATCATAAGTTTATAAATGTTTACATATAATGATTGCAAAATGAGAAAAACAACCAAATAAAATCTACATCTTCCTCTTTCCTCTCCTAATGTAACTCAATTTTTGAGGCCTCGAACTAGGTGCTACAGTTGTTTCTTGTTCTTCAAAATCAAAATTGTCTTCGTCATCCTCCATTTCATCCAATTCTGCTGCTCCTCTCTCCAATTCTGCAAGATCTTCTTCAGTAAGGAGGACATCATCATCATTTTGTTCATTGGTAGTCCATTCACCATATGGATCAATATCATCCAAGTCGATGGACTCATGTGAAATGCCCTCCACCTTTCTAGTTCGAAGGCGAAGGTTGTACCGGACGAAGACAAGATCATTGAGCCGCTCTATTTCGATCTCCTTAGCTCGTAATCTTCTCTTCTCCAGCTTCTAATCCACTATGCAGACCTGTTGTGTGCCTCAAAGAGTGTCAAAATGAAGAAAAAAACCCAAAAAAAAACAGTTTTAAGTGTTTATGGGCGTTCATTTGACAGGGCGAGAGTCCAGGGTCAGGACTCGGGAGTCCTACCCTAGGACTCGCGAGAGTCCTAGGATAGGACTCGCGAGTCCCAGGGTAGGACTCTTCAGGACTCGACTCGCGAGTCCGCGGCGAGTGGACTCGGCCAGCCTTAGGACTCGGGAGTCCGCCGAGTTTTGGCGAGTTTTGGAAGAGTTTTTAAACTATGAGTATGATGATGAAGAGCCCGCGAACAGACAAGAGCAATTCAGGTCGACGCTCGATGCTGCCATCATTATACAAGAAGACATCAAGCCAAAGAAAAGAATGACAATTGAAGAACATGCTGCTGCGATTGATGCTGAGATTAAGAAGCTGTTGACACCACTGCTAGAGATCACAAAGGAGCTAGATGATGAGATCATGCAGTACGAAGAAGACGAGAAGCTCATCAACCATCAATGGCGACCTCTCAATGGATGCTTAGAGTATGATCAAATGCTTGGTAGGCCATGTCTCATTAAAAACAACGAGCATCAGGTTGTATCTTCCCCTTCTATTGATTGGAAGAATTTTGAATTTGAACATCATGAACTTCTAATTGATAGCAATGATAGTAATATTGATAATGATCTTGAACATACTGAACATGTTGAATATGATTTTGATTATGGAAGTTTGGGTAGAACAACCTGCATTTGGATAAATCATGGTCCCGATGAAAATCCTCAATTGATCATAATACCGCCAAAAAATTTTCCTACGTTTGAGGACTGTCGCCTGAAGAGTCAATGGTCTGAGTTCAAAGATGAATTTACCCGGTTGAGAACCGTCACTGCTGCATTGCTGCTTTTGTACATACTGAATAATCATGTTAGGGCATGTATATACTCTGTGTCCTGGGTTGCATCTCTGTTGTTTGTACATAGCTAGGTTAGAGTAAGATTTTCTTTCATGTTGCGTCTTAGAATAGATTTGCTTCCTTGAGGTCATTTGACTCAAGTGTTGGTTTGTTTAGAGTAGTTTGCTTTCATGTTGTTTGCTTGTTGTTGCTTTTCCTTTCCTTAGTTGTTGTTTGCTTTCATAGATTAGTTGTTTGTTTTTCTTAGTTGTTGTTGTTGGTTTTCATAGATTAGTTGTTTGTTTTTCTTAGTTGTTGTTGTTGGTTTTCATAGATTAGTTGTTTGTTGCTTAGTTTAGTTGTTTGTTGTGTCGGGTTTCCCATCTGCAGGTGATGTTATCTTAAAACAACCACATTAGTTTCAATTCAGGGTAACATGTTAGTTCATTTCTTAGACATCTATTCATGAAAGTCTTAGAATTGGAAGACGTTTTTTCTTTTAATTTATCTTGTTAGACTTTGAACTTGACTTGGAAGTTAATCATATATTGTGTCTTGACACTGTTATCTTCTGATCATAATCTTAACCTTATGAATTCTTTTGTGTTCCATTGAGAAACATGGGTCATGATTGATGGATTTCCCGTGGATCCCATCATTAGGGTCAGATAGCATGACTGCTTGCTCTTGGGAGATGAGTCAATTGTTCGGTATTGACTGAAGTATTTTGAGGTATTATACTTTTATATATCTTAATGATCTCGAAGTTGCTAGGAAAATCTTTGTGAGCCTGGATCAAGTGAAAATCTCAAGGTAATTCATGTTTCCGCTTCCGCTCCATCATAAGCATCTTTGCATACTTCCATCCATCATTCCACTTATCACCCACACCATATAATACAATAAAGCCTCCATCTACGTTGCATTCTTCATCCAATAATGAGTTCAAGTTTGATACCTGAATCATTTGAATAGTCCTGTTGTTCGTTGCATGCTCCAAAAGGATAAATTGAAGTCCTCATGAATAAAGCATTTGGAGTTTATCCATGTTAATATCAATTCACATAGCCTTGGTCATTACAAGGTAAGTAAGGTCAAGATGTTGGTGTTCCTATCCGCTCTGTCTAAAATCCATCATTTTCCATCATCCACCTATCATGTGTTTATTCCACTTTCGTTACTATGCAAAGTCTAAAAGCATGTAGCTGTCCATACCTTCTACCATTCGTATTTCACCTCCGCTTATCCCAAATCCCATCGCCATATCCTTTGTCCATTTACCTCTTTTCTAATCATGATCGATGAATATGAGTGTCGTCTGAATTAGAAGCTTGCAATCCTCCATCCATTCTTTCACTCCATTATTTCATGAAATAAATATCTGGATGTTGTTACTCCTAAAACAAAGAAAATCCAAATATCATGTGCCTTAGGGCACAAATGCCAGAAATCAAAGCAAAGCATATTTAAGGCTGTTTCATTCCATATTTTGAAATTAAAAGATCAAGCTCTGGGTACTTAAGGTCAAGAAGTCGAATCCAAAGAGGCTTCCGCATCCAATAAGTCCATTTTTTATCCATTTCCATTCCATCTAAAATATCAAATTACTTCATCCCACGAAATACAATCAAAACAAGAACATTCTAAGTTCATGTGAGATATGAAGTTACCGTTTCGCCCATGTATTAATCACCGTTCCCGTCCCTTTACTCATTTCCCTTCCACTTGCAAGCTTTGAGTTTAGATTGATATGAACAAACGTTGATTATGGTTTCATTCCGCTTCCCCTTCCACTATCATTCCGCTGTTTAGCATTTCCCGTCATGTCTGAATATCTTTTCATCTACTTGTTTTGTATAATCCACATCATAATCCACTACTTCCATTTTCGTTTCCATTCAACGTATTGTTTTGTCGTTTCTCGCCAACCTCAATATGTATAACAACTTGACATGGTTTTGTGCATGGACCACTATGTTGTCTGCAGAGTAAGATTTTTGAGTTCTTCCTGTTCGTTACCATGGTGAAAACCTGGCAAACAGGCGCCGTGTGTAATGGTTATCCTAAAAAAAAAAGAGAAAAGAAGAAAAGAAAAAAAAAAAATGAAAAATAGTAAAGAGAAAAATTTCGTCCACTAGTGAAAACCACCTTTGGTGGCGCCTTGGATAAGTACCATGATGAAAACCTGGCAAACAGGCGTCATGCGTAGAGACACCTTGTCTCATTTCACTCCTTTTCGTTTCATTACATTTCCATTCCATATCATACCCTATTCCGCCGTCGCTCCATTCAATGTCATTGCATATTATCGTTTGCCCATTTCATCCATATGTACATATTCGTCTATCCATCCACTTTCATGAATTTACCTAGCTTGAGATAGGTGAGCTTAGATGATCCTAGTTTCTAAGGGATGGGAATTAACACAAGTGCTTGCACTTTAAACTTCAAATATGGATAGTCACGCTGGCAATTGGTTTTGATTCTTTGATCGGGTAGTTATGTTTATTTGATCTAGTGTGTGGGTGTACATGGAAATGTTGAAACTTGAATTTTGTTTATCTTTGGAACATTTAAGAAGTTGTTTTAATTGAAATCAATCTTTAATCACACATCAGAAGGTGTTGTGTCGTGATCCAATCTATGCTTCTTTTCCTTTTTTTTTATAGTTCGTCGTCTAGCTGGCTGATAGGTAGAAGAAGAGTGTCTGAAAGTTTCTGAGTCTGGATCGAGTCTATCTCTGAAATGTTCAGGAACATTTATTTGGGTTGACGCTAGATGTTGTGACCTAATCACACATCGCCCCATTGCAAATGGGGACCCCCCTTTTTTTTGAGTTTTGATGCTTTGCATGAAGTTTTGATGATGTCTTAGAGCTATTTCATGATGAAGTCAGTGGTGTTTGAGTCCTGTAGTCCCTTGATGACCTGATCTTGATGTTTGAGATCCTGAAAATGACTAAGTCTGGTATCCTGATCCTGAAGATCCTAAAAATTGGCTAAGTCTGAAATCTGGTGGATCCTCCAAATTCTATAATCTACATGTTAAATCCGGTGGATTTGAGACCTATCTCTCAACTTATACTTAAATATATTTTTCAATATACCTGTCCTCGGGAACTTTCGGTTCTGGGCGCGAATTTGCTTTGGGATCATAGGCGCATTTCTCCAACTTGCACAACCTCAAAATTCCGCCTAGAGCAAAGGGCGCCTTTCATCATTCAAACAAACTCAAAATTGCGCCTTGAGCAAGGAGAAGTGAAGATCAAGGCGCCTTGATGAAAAGTTGCCAAAAGACTTTAGGCATTGAAATTTTGACAAAAATAAGACAACTTGAGTTAGGCGCCAATTCATCCCTCAAGTCTAGGCACATTCTACATGTGTATCCACCATTTTTGGGCGCCTTGATGTGGGATGAAGTTTAAATCAATGATAGATAGCGCCTAAGGATGAGGTGGTCTCACAGGGGTATAATCAAGTGTTGAAGAGCTTTAAAGATGTCAAGAATGAACAAATTCAAGTCTAGGCGCCCTTCATGCATCAGACTACCTCATTTTGGCGCCTTAGCATGAAAGAGATGTTTAAACTAACTCCAAGTTGCGCCTTAGGAAGAAAGAGTATGAAATCCCTGATGTATGTTTGAGATCCTAAAAATGACTAAGTCTGGTATCCTGATCCTGAAACACTGAAAAATTGGCTTAGTCTGAAATCTGGTGGATCCTCCAAATTCTATAATCTACATGTTAAATCCGGTGGATCTGAGACCTATCTCAAACATCTTGAAAGGTATATTGAAAAATATTTAAAGTAAATATATTTTTCAATATACCTGTCCTCGGAGACTTTTAGTTTTGGGCGCGAATTTGCTCTAGTACTTAGGCGCAATTTTCCCATTTGTAGACACCCAAAAGTGCGCCTAGAGGAAAATCAACTTTCAAACATTCCAAAAGATGGCGCCTTGATTGATATTGAAGATGGAAGGCCTTAGACATTGCAAATCCGACAAGAAAGTGCTTCATGGTGTTGGGCGCCTTTGCATGTTCAAACCATCAACAAAATTGCGCCTCAAGTTGAACATGATTTATCATTGTATGTTAGGCGCTAGTTGCACTTGTAAGATTCACCTTTGGGCGCCTAGGCATGAGATAAGGGTTTCAACATATCAAAAATTGTGCCTTGCAAAGGAAGGATCTAAAACTACGAAATTTGATGACCTCTTGAGAACTAAAAAGGGTGATTGAGGGTGTTAGATAAACCAAGAAGTTAAATCAAGAACCTTAGGCGCCCATTCCTACTTGCACAAACCAACATTCGCGCCTAGAGATGAGAATGAAGTCTCTGTGAAGTCCAAACATAAGTAGAAATCATTTGAAATGTCAAGAACCTATCTTCAACCTTAGGCGCCACTTCTAGTAGTTTTGATCATCAAATTCCGCCTAGGAAGTAGAATGCTTGGGGATATGAGTTTGAGCGCCTAAACTCAAAGGGGCATTCATCAAGCAATTTGAAGGAGTTTAAATCTTAAGATGCCTTTGTTGAACCTTCACTAGTGTTTAGATCCATGAGGAATGAAGCAAGCATCTTCCAAACTTAAGGCACCCTTTGCCTTCAAATTTGCCCATTTTGGCGCCATGTAAGGAGAGAGCTTGAGGACATGAAATTGGAGGTTCTTCAAGTGTTAAAGTCATAAAAAATCCAAGGAAATAGGCCAAGTATGTTAAGCGCCTTTGCTTGTAATTATCCACCTCCATGAGCGCCTTGGAGAGGTTGCATCTAAGGACATCATTGAGTGAGCGCCTAGATGAAATAAACCATTCTAGGTCAAAGATTAAGTGTTTAGAGTCACAAAAATAGTAAGAAGAGTTCAATTAAACCTAGGCGCATTTCCCTGTTTTTGCAACTCCAAATTGGCGCCTAGCCTTGTGAAGGCAAGAATCAAGTTTAAAGGACTTCACCTTGTCAAAGTGGAGAGTCATAATCATCAATTTGAGTTTGAGATGACAAAATTAAAGCCTTATGAGCTAGGGCGCCCTTTTACCTCCATGCCACCTAAATTGGCGCCCTAGGGAAGACCACTCAAATCTATGTTTGAAGGTGAGTGCCTCAAGCGTAAAGAGTAAGAGTTCATCATGAAGTCCTTGTTTCATCAAAATTAAACATCATAAACCTAGGCGCACTTCCTTACTCTCAACACCTCAATGAGCGCCTTAAAGGAGAATGCATGAAGTGATCTTTTGGTAATGAATGTCTAGATGATAGAAGTCATTCTAAGTCATCTCCAAGTGTTAGAAAGTATGAAACATGTTGAATCAAGTCATGAAGTTAGGCGCTCCTTTCATCAAAGTCACCTCATTTTGGCGCCTAAGGGAGAAATTGCATTGAAAGACACCTTTTGAATGAATCTCTTAAGGGAGATTGAGCTCTTTAAGCCATTACAATTGTTTGAAATCATTTAAAGTGATGAATATGAAGCTATTATGTGTTAGGCGCACTTTGCTCCTCTTTTTACCTATATGTGCGCCTAGATTGGAGAAAGGTTGTGCATATGTTTAAAGTGTTTCTTTGTTATAAAGTGATTGATAGGTTGTTTCTCTATGTTGCAGGAACATTGATGGAGATAAGGAGTCATATGAAGAGCTAACACCTGGAGTCACCTTCATCCAAGGAGTGAAGTCAAGAAATTGCTATTGGAGAGGAAACACCACTTCAAATACCCTTCATCAATGGCATCATGTTCGAAGACATTCATCCATCCAAGCTTCAAGTCAAGTTCTTACAATCTTCAACTCTCTTTGAGAAGTCATCTACTCTACATCCAAAGAAGGTGTTATCATGCTATTCACACTTGGAGGAATTTCAAGATCTTCTCACTACTTCATCAAGCAAGGCACTACATCCATTTAACTTCAAGTTCCATTCGATCTTCAAGTCCAAGAGAGATCTTCTACTCCGATTCATGAATGAAGCATCATCATCTACAAGTTGAGAAAGAAACGTCATCATCATCTACTCTTCATGAAGAAGCATTGAAGAAGATCAACATCAACCTACAAGAAGGAGAAGCATTACAGAGTTAGTCAAATGAGCTACAAGTATCATACACATCTAGTCTACAAAACATGAACAAGGCAAGATCAACAAGATACATCTCAAGTCTTCCTCATCAAAAGCAATCACATCAAAGACATAACAAGATGATATAATTTGGGAATATGCTGAAGTGGCACTTATGTGGCGAGTACACATCATCATCCAATCATAATTAGCCACATCATATGACTACATTCAATGTATCATTTAATAAAGAAGTCAAGAGGACGCCTATGTGGAAGATGCTTCTAAATATTCCATCTTATCCTTATCTTCTTGGGAAGCGTTCCTTCATTGCCTCTCATATGTACTAAAAATAGCAAGTTGTTGTAACTACCTGTTGAGGTGGCATGATCTAAGCCCTTGGCTACGTGAATTGATCCTAGCCTTTCATTGTATTTCTGGACCTCTATAAAAGGCCTTGTTGCCTCATTTGTAAAGGGAGTAGATTAGAGATTAGAGATTAGACTAGTAGGAGTAGAATAAAAGAGACTCTCGAAATTCTCTGAGAGGACTTGAAGTTGTTGTACATATTTCTCAAGATTAATGCAAAGACATTGGAGCTTGTTTGGTGTTAAGTGTTGTCTTGTGAAGTAGCATGGTTTCTTGTATCTTGAATTGAATGAAGAGATGTTTCAATTAGATTAGAAATAGATTAGAAGCTCTTTGATGTAATGTATGTTGTGTTGAATATTTGATCAACTCCTAGCTCATGCTTTTGACATTCATCGCTGGTGAAGTGTTGTGTAAAGCTAGTTTGAGCCTCATCATTTGCTTAAGTTCGATTGTGGATGCTTGTTTGAGCTACGCCATTCGATGGGTGCTTTTATAAGCCTTCATGATTTGAAAACCATTCGTTTACTTTAGGAGATTGCACCAACTCCATGTAGTTGTAGGTATCCCTGGCGAAGTGCAGTTAGGTTTATTTAGGAGTTTGTCTATTCATACGTCATCATTACTTCATTGACCTTAGATTAGTTTTCCTAAATCCTTACTTTTTTACTTTTCTTTATTATTGAAACCTTGTATGTATGTCATCCACACTGAAAGGAGAGATAAGCTAAGTGAATGATGAAGAGGTCTAATGTAAGTCCCTTTGTGATTATCAGCAAGATCACATTTAATCACTGAGTTAACCCATCATGAATCATAAATAAGGAACCTTGGAGTTACTTCACTGGATCACATAGTTCAGCCTTTGAAGAGCTTTGCTCAAGAGAGTCAGATACTCTGTATATCACTCTATTGTTGACTTGTCGAAAAACAAACATCAACATGCTCCAACATAGAATGGGCTATCTCTGTAATGGTGCAATTGCGACGCTCAACGACACCATTCTGTTGAGGTGTGTAAGGTGTAGTTAGCTGACGTTTGATGCCATGTGTAGCATAGAAATAAATGAAGTTAGAAGAACAGAACTCCCCCCCTTTATCAGAGCGAAGAGTGACTATTGGACACCCTACCTCTTTTTCCACCAAGGCCTTGAATTGCTGAAATGTATTAAGCACATCTGATTTCTTTTTCAAGAAATATACCCACATCTTTTTGTTGAAATCATCAACAAATAGCAGAAAATACCTACACCCAGTAATAGGAGTGTTCATTTGTCCACAGACATCGGTGTGAATCAATTGCAACACTTTGGATGCTCTCCATTTATCACCATCTGAAAATGGAGTACGATGTTGTTTGCCAGCCTGACATGCGTCGCAGATGCCAAGAATTTGAGTCTGAATCTCCGGAAGACCACCAACTAGACCCTCCCGGGCTAGCTGAGAGAGATAGTACATGCTCAGATGCCCATAACGCTGATGCCAGAGTTTGCTGATGGATGTATTCTTGGCTGCCATAGCGTGTTCTTGAGAATCACTAGAATCAACAAGTCTATACAGACCATGATCCTCAAGCCCTTGGGCAACGGTGGTGTGTCTCATGATCTATTATGCTACACGTGTGCATGCTAAAAACAACATCCAGATGAGGAGAGTGCCGCATAATTTGACTAACTGAGAGAAGGTTCAGTTCCATGCCAGGGACAAAGTAGACATTGAGAAATATTAAATTTCTCCCATCAGACTGAATTTGTACATTGCCCTTTTCGACAACAGTATATTCTTCGCCTCTTCCAAAAATGACGGAATCTTTGAATGGGGTATATTCAGTGAACCAGTCTCGTCGATGTGTGAAATGTCGGGAAGCACCTAAATCTATGTACTAGGCAGAGGATTTGACATGATTTGCGGGCCGCTTAGCCATAAAGGCATAGAACGCAGAGTCCTTTTGCCCAGTGTGCGCGGCCATTCTCACGCTTTTTGAGACACGAAAAACGAGATACTAGAGGATGGACAAAAAACAACTGGCAAAGGTCTTGAGATAAGGAAACTTGCTCAAAAATCCGAACACAGATTTCAAGTCAAAAAGAAAAAAATATTTCTGCATGGTTTCTAGGCGTTGGATCTCACAGCCACGTGACCTCATGCTGAATTAGAAAAAGGAAGAGATGGTCTGCTTGGAGTGAACCAAAGGGGACCCACAGGCACTGGAAGAACAGACCATCACTCACGGATGGATATGCGGCTTCAGAAAAGCGGCCAAACACAGAAAGATTGCTGAACTTCAAAAAATCGCGATTTTCACCTCAACTTCCCAACAGATACCATAATGGCAATTACAACCTCAAATAGCGATCACCAGAAGATCCACAACCAAAAAAAAGAGAGGTAGAAGCCCGCGGAAAGAGGAAATTGTGTCTGGAAGGAACACGCGATTGGAGCAAATGGCAACTAAGAGAGAAAAAAAAAAGGAGTCGCTGCCACAACGATCACACAGTCGTCAGGAAATGCCAACCCCGATCCAACACTGAAGCACGAGTTCAAACGCCTGCAAATAGAAGGCGCCAAAAAATTGTGATCAAAAAACAGAATTAGAACAATACACGATTTGCAGATAACACGCGATTATCAGGGTTTCAAGGAAATCGCAAATAGAAGAAGCGATCAAGAGCTTCAAACAGAAAATGCGATTTAATGCCAACGAAAGGTAAGAAGACCCGCCAAACAGACGCACGACCAGGTAAAGTTCAGAAATCACGGCCTTTAAAACATGAAGGAAGAAACCCGATTATGCGATCAGAGGAAATGCCCATATAACATCTGCAACCAGAAAAAACATAACAGCTGCAAATCGACAGATGTAACTATGAATGTACGGAAGCCCTCGCCCTGGGCTCTAATACCATGTTACAGAATATGGTAATGTATTGATAAAAAGAAATTAGTTAATTACAATACACAACAGAGTTGTATTTAAAGAATTTACAAAGGCTAAAAATAGCCAAAAGCTAAAAAGCAGAGATAAGCATTGTCTACAAGATTGACCATTAGAGCTTATCTAAACTTCAGTTTAATACTAAATTCACCTACAAGGTTGTTTGGGCTAATAAAAATCAAATGGAAGCCATACTTCACACTAATCTAATCATAATCAACCAATGTCACGAGGCTGAAATGGAAGGCATAGAGACACCAAGGAAATTAGGGAAATTGAATCAGATTTTCTCCTACAAAGTAAGGAAACCATGAAAAGCACCATTGCAGTTCTAAAAGTTGAGCTTATTTGCATAAGAGTATTGAGTGAGAACCATAAGAAGTTATGTATTCAAGAAAAAGATGAGTTGGAAAATAAGGTGAAGGAATGCAATGATGTGATTGAGGAATTACAACAAAAGATGAATGAAGATAGATGCTCAAGGGATGCTTGTAAGACAGACATGCAAGGAGAAATTGTAAAGCTAAAAAATAAGCTTGATTATGCAGTTAATGAAAGAAAAGTGTTGAACCCGAAACAGGAGGAATTATGCGCCAAACATAGAAATGATAAAAATGAGTCAAGAAAATGCAATAAAAGGACCAAGAAATTAAAAGCAAAGATGATCGAGGATTAGAGAATATGGGATTCTAGTAGGGTGAATTTAGAAAGAAAAATTGTAGAACTGCAATCTGAGCATAATGAAACAAGAGTATTGAGCCAAGAACATGAAGAAATGTGCACAAAGCTAAGACGAACAAAATGATTGGGAAAACACATTGAAAGAGTGTAATGATATAAATAAGGAAGTACAAGAGAAAATGATTGAAAATGGTCTTTTGTTTGATGCTTGTAAGGTGGAGTTGGAAGAAAGAGTTGCAGGGCTGCAAGATACCTTTTTATTTATTCTCTCTGAGGATGAGAGAAAACTTATCTTAAATTACAGACCTTACTAGTTTCCAACTCTGGGTTTTGTTGTTGAGAGTTATTGGGAAATACAAGTACACGATCTAGAAGAATACTGGACAATAAATTGTCCTTGTACTTTAGGGGATGGTATCAACTTTATGACATTAAAGGACTATATAGACAGTCTGATTGAGGCAAGTATACTAACAACAACTCTCTAGGGACATCATTGCAATACAGAGGCGGACATAACTATGACAATGAGAAAAGCGTCACATGGTGTAGAGTTTTCAATTGCTAATTATATCAAAGTGTTGCAGTACACATCACAAGGACGATCAATGTCTAGGAATTTGTAATGTCCCCATTTTCGGAGTGATCACCATTGGAGAGCAGAGGGTCTTGTTTTCACACTCCAGGATTTTTGGGCGGAGAATTAGGGTTTGGAGATGACTCATCATATTTTTCTGGGAAGATTGATATGTTCCTTTCATTTAATATCTTTTCTTTCCATAGGAGTGACCCTTTTGGAGGATTTGTGAGTGTGGAAACTTGCCATGTGCTAGGAGATGAATTTGCTATGTGATGAAATTGTTTGCATGATTCGATGTTGATGCCACCTTGGATTGTTTGGTCATGTGTATGCCAACTTAATTGATGCATTTTGGGCTTGGGCGACCATGGAAGGAGGAATGAAGAATAAAATAATACCACCCCTTTGGCGCTTGGTGGAAGGGAGATTGGAGAAAATAAAGAAGACAAAATTCATATATTTAATTTGAATTTTGTCTTCTTGCCAAGGTGACTTGATGCTGGCCGGCCCTCTTAGAGGGAAAAAGATAATTAAAATAAAAAGAATTTCTCTCTCTAGGTTGGCCAAGAGGAGAGAAAAAAAATGCATTTATATGAGGTCAAGTTGTGGCATTTGGATCATCAATCATTCGCTCATTCACACATCATTTGGAGTTTACCTCTTGGAGATGGACTTGAGACAAAAACCTTGAGATCTTGGGAAGAGTTGGACGAAACCCTAGCTCTTTCTTGTGGAGGATTCCGTGACGGGAGTTCACTTGCACTTCATGGTTATTTGGGGCAGAAATGCAAATCAGATTTAAAGATCATCTTTAGGCACTTCTTTGGCGTGGATTGTTCATCATTTGAGAAGGAGTTTGGCCTAGTTTTGGAGCGCCTTTCATTGGAGGAGAGCGCCTAGGTTTTGGAGGATATTCTTGAAGGTTAGATTGCTGATTAGGGTTTGAGAAGACCAGAAATTTACTGCAGCAGTAGAGAAGACCTGAGCACACCATTTTGAGGAGGTTTTCCATGGCATTTAAGTATTGAAGACTTAGGGTTTTATGCCCTAATTGGAGCAGCTGCTTTGGAGGGCATTTTCTATCATTTTGGAAGGTCATATTGCATTGTTTTTGGTATGTATAACATTCAGATTTAGGGCAGAACTATGCTGGGCATGTTTCTCATGTTTGCCCTAATTTGTCAATGTATTTGAAGACATTATAATCAGGTTTGTAGCAGCAGACTTCTGCATTTATTTTCAGTCAATTGTGTGGATAATTTATGTGGAATTGTTGCTTATTTAGTTGTGGAATACAAGTGCATTATGGATAATCATGTTTGGGATGATATCATGTGGATTTGAGATGTTTTATGGGCTGCCCTAGATGTTTGTTCAAGTCTGATTTTTACTTCAAAAATTAGGGTTTTGAGCATAAAACTAAGTTAGATATTTTGGAAAGTCCGTAAATCCAAAATTGTCCAAAATATCTTGTTTTGGGATATTACAGAATTACAAATCTACAAGGTTTATTTGGGATCCTGGCTTGTGATTGCTTGAGGACAAGCAATCTTGGGCAGGGCGAACTGTAATGCCCCCCATATTAAGGCATAAACTGGTGCATCCGATTCATCTTTGCAATTGCTCAATTCACATTTGTGAGGTTTGCTTTTAGGGCAATACCCTTGGATAACAGACTCCAAGAAGACAAACGATAGCAGAGGGAGGCAAAATTCAAAGAGTTTATCAGCTGCAAGCACTGTTGGAAGAGGAGAGTGCCTTCCTTGCGCAAGATCTAAGTTAGATTATAAATTGAAGATAGGAGAAGATTATTAGAGAAACGAATTGCTTCACTATATTACTTGCTGTTAAAAAATCATCGACGACTCTACTTTGTGGGGTGTGGGTGGTTTGAATCACCTTGTTGGAGTAGCGTATATCATTTGTGGGAAAATTAGATCATGTTTATAGCTTTTGAGTCACATGTACATCTGAATCTTTAAATGAAACCTGGCCGATTTCCATGTTTGCGTCCATCAAGATTGGCAGCAATCTGAGGATAACTATTATTATAAAACTAAAAATTAAATGAGGATTAGTCTTAATCAATAAGTCAAAAGTCAGAAGTTGTTTGAGATAATTCTTAAGAAAAAGGGGTGCTAGTTCATACTTGCGATTTGGGATAAAGCGAGTGAATATTAAAATTAAATTATAATTTATCAAGGGCAATGGTTGTATGAAAGGTTGTGGCTCTTTCAAGGAGCAGCGGGTGTACACTGTACGAGGGGTTGTGACTCCTTCAACAATAAGATATAAAAGGAAGGCAATTCAATAAGATGAGGGATTCAATTTGGGAATAAATAATTATGACTTATTACAAGTGAATATTACAGCCGAAGAGGATGAAACCCGTCCAAGATAAATTGAGAGATTTAATGAAGAAACCCCTTAACTTCTCTTAACAAGTTGGTGGACGAAAATCCCTAACTTGGGTATATATTAGGGACAATCATTCAAGGATAATAGCTGCATATTGGAAGGAAAATTATAGCAGAAAATCAAGATAAGTTTTATTTTCAGAATTATTGCATTAGTTATAAATCTGAATATTATAATAAAATTCATAATTTTAGTTAAAGTCATATTCATAAATGTAATGCAATTATCATTTTGAGTTAGGATTATTGTTTTAGGGCAAAAATAAGAAATGTCCTAGAAAGGGACATTACACAATGTCAGCAGGAGTCATCACAGTTTAATGAAGATTGGTCTTTAACATACAGAAAACAGTTCCTCCTGGAATCCCAACTTGATGGGATCAAATCTGCCATGCAAAAGAAGACACGAGGGACAAAAGCTGATTTCCACAGTGTGTGGACATCATAACATCCAAGGACCAAATCTCTTAACACTCTGCCACTTTATGATGGTCAAAACAGCTTTAAATTCTTTCTTAAAAATGCTGAGTATACAATACTGAACTTTGTATCTTTTGCCTCTGTATCTCTGTGGCTTAAGCTCTTAATTAGTAGTCATCTCAACTCCTCGCACTTTCTATTGTAACACCTTTTATAGTAACTCTTGTATGCTGCTATGGCTTTTTTGCCTGTTTACAGGCTACCCATGCCTTAACAAAGCTTTTGTACAATGTAACTGTTATATTATGCAATATATGTTCTCGTTTATCAGAAAAAACATGAAACCTCCCAGACTTACAGTAATTTGAAATCCCATTTTCATGCCCAAAGCAATTTTGGTTTTAACTAGAAACAATCTGTGTAATGACTCAATTTGCATCCATACATGAATATCTTTTCCATCCATAAATCAAGATCCATCCTCTCTTTGCCATTGGATTTTTCCACAAGGAAACTCACACATATGTTTATGTAAATTTTCATCTCAGCAGAAAATGTTTTCTTCTTTGTCTTTGGCTTATTGTGGGCTAGTGGATGGGTTAGCTGCAGATTAATGTCAGGATATCGAAATTTTTGGACCAAAGCAAAATAGTGATGGAAAATTAGGTTTTATGCAAGAAATTTTTCTGGTTTGTCATTGTGTTTGGAATGTTCCAAGAGTTTGTCTTCGGAAAATCCATTTCTGAAATGCTTTGGTACTCATACATATTCAGGATGATAAGCAAGTACCCGGATGCTTGAAAACAGTTCCCTGGGATCATAGAAATCACATTATCTTAAATAAGATTAAACTAATGGCAAAGTTTTATAAAATGGATCCCAATTCTATTCTTGAATTCTATTGGACTTAAAGTGTTCTGAAACAGGATCCTTGGAATTGCCGCTCCAAAAAGTGATCATTAAATATTAGTTAAAGGTCAAGAAGTAGTCTGAATGCCCAGTGATGTTCTAGGTATCTTCACCAATTAGATGTGTTGCCATTTTTGATAGTGATAGACATGACAACGAACTTTCAATGTAATGGAAATTTCTCATGGCATAAGGTGTTTGTGGTCCTTGGCCTTGGCGTTTAAATATCTTCTAGTATGTTCTTATTCTGCTGGTATACTCTTCCTGTTAGTCTGAAACTTGTTACACAGTGGAAGGTAATATTTAAACAGTCCTAACAATTTTGCCTTAATGTAATGTGTGATTTTTATGCTGCTATTCTTCAACATCAATCTATTGAGGCATATTTTAGGAGATCCAAGAATGATTTCTGAAGACATCATAGTTAGTGGGCATCTGATTAATGAAGAAATCTAAACATTTTTCTTAATGGTTGTTCTTGATCATGACGTTATAACATATGTACAAAGATAATGTTTTCATTAAGTGTACCCTTTTCACATTGAGGGATCATCCCTGGTTGGCATTTATGAGCTGAGTTACCGGTTTGGATTCACAGGTTCAGTTTGCAGATTTGGCCCAAAAAGATTTTGGGGGTTGGGTTCGTGTTGGGTTCATCTATACAAAAAATATAAAAATTATATATATATATATGACCTTCTTTCGATCCAAATTTCCATTATAATCTTGAAACGTCTATATTTAATTTTTGAACCATAAAAACCCTTTACTAAATTAATAAATAGTCTTTCTCACACTTTATTTATTTAAACGATCACACCCAAAAATAGTAGAAAGCTAAAACTAAATAAATAAAAAACATCTATATGAAGCCTATTATTAATTAATGAAAGTTAAAACTAACGTAAGGGTCTAGATTTCTGTTCAAACCCACAAATTTTCTGTTTTCCTTATGCAGATATTTCGTCAAACATTTCATAATATAGTCACATATCTGAAATTCTGAGTGTAAATGTTATAGAACAGTTGCATGGAGAGTTATCAACATAAAACATTCATATTGCTGTTCAACTTCATTGGCATTATAACAAACAGATTGCAAGATATGATAGATGATTCAAATTAAAGATTTGAATATCAATATTGCTGTTTATACTCAGAATATTCAATAAATCATATTTCAACCCAAATGGAATGATAACATACCATAAAATGTGTTGCATGCAATTAGAACAAACTGCAGATATGCTATCTCTGCTGGCGCCTCCAAAGATCACACCAAACTTCACATTCTACTCACAAATCTTAATCTGCATTTAGTATTATGAGTTACATCTTCTTTCCTTTGGGATTCACGTCCTTTGCATAGAATAATTGATCCTCAAATGATTACGTCACCTCCAAACCCCTCACGTCCCCTATAATCTTCAAGATTACTTGTATTTGAGGCTGCGGCTATCCTTAAGAGCTGCGCTCATGGAAGAGGAAGGCTGTGATCCATGTCATTGAACCCACATCCTTGTAGCATGTGAGACTTCAACTCTTGGCGGTGGTCTTTAAGTCTTGAGCGATGACTTTTCAACTTACCACATCACCTCCTTACCATACGCCATCCAAAGTATAAGCATAGGAAGCCGCGATAGAAGTTTGTAGATGATGCGTCTAAGCATAGGGAGCTGCGATAGTATTGCTGGGTTGCGGCTAGTATATGGCCACTTGCATACTTGATGTCTTCACAGCAAACCCATAAACTCATACGCTAGGGTTAACAAAGCCCTTCATTCATTACAAAATGAAACTCCAAGGATATCTTCGTAAACTTACAATAAATCTCCAAGATTCCACAAATTAATATTTGCTTGCAAATCTTCATAAATTTGTAAGAATAATTCCTTCAGCACAAACTTGAATCTCCATCAATAAGCATCAGCTAGGGTAGATATTGCACTACCGAAACTGATTTCCCTTAGGGGTTTTGTCCTAAGGTTTGCTCAAGCAATAGCTCACAAATTCCTCCAAGAAAATATATTCAGCCTAACACAAATGAGCTTTTGAGCTCCCTTTTATATTTCACTTAAGCCCAAATAAAGTGGCTTTATAATATAACATGCTGACCCCCTTCGAAGTCACTTTATCAAATGGATAATAAATAAATATAAGTTGCCCGTAAAATATGAGAATTAAGACAACTTAATTTATTTAATTAAATATTATTCCCTTATTCAACTCCAAATTAGCCTGCGGGAATAAAATAAGCTAATGGTCACCTTCGCTGACTAGGCTGATGAAGGGGACATTACAACTAATTAACTGAAAATTAGAATAAAAGATATTTTATTAATTAAAACTAAAAGTTTAAACAATCAAACAGAGGATTGAAAATGAAATTCATTGGTGGCTAGAGTTGCAGGATACGGCTACGCCCTTGCACAGGGCACGCGTACCTGAGTATCTGGTACGAATCCGGGTACGGTAAGGGGCGGGTACGGCTTGGATACTGTACCCGCCCGTGCCCTAAAATCTCACTTGCCCTAGCCGCGCCCGACTCTGCTGGATACGGCTCTTCGAAAATATTTTGCCGTATTTTAATCTTCATTCGTTAAAAATGCAGGGTTTCAGTCGGCTAAGTCATTAAATCCCGAGTTTCTTGGTCGGCTGGTTATTTTTCAAAACGCTATATGATATAAAAGCTCATCCTTCATCAAGCTTTTCCTTCATCCACTACATCTTGTGATTCTTGTTCGCTGAATATTCCGAGTTGTCTGCAGTTAGTATCATCTGCATTTTCAAACACCATTCGTAACTTCATTTCATCCTCAAATTCAAATGCATTTGGTTTCGTTTCATCCTCAAATTCGAACGGCATTTTTTGCACGCCTGCAACATCCGTATCGCCTTCGCACTTCGCAGGTATGGTTTATTATTGTTAAGGCATATTTTAGCTCGTTTGAAACTTTATATTGTATACTTTATTTTATTAAGGCATTTGCATATATATTGTTTTAAATTTATACTTTATAGTTTATATTATTATCAAGAAGGCATTCGCGACAGTTCACATACTTTATACTTTATATTATAATACTATAAGAAGGCATTCACCATAGTTTACATACTTTATATAATAAGTTTATAGTTTATAATTTATATTTATATTTTTATTTTGTTAAATTTAAAATTCTTATAATATATATATAATATTTAATAAATTTCATATATAAATTTCAATATAAAATGTTTATATTTTTATTTTATTAAATTTAAAAAGTTTGAAATTTATATATTATTTTATTAAATTTAAAATGTTTGTATAAACATAGAACTTTTTTATTAATTTATTCTAATTAAAGATATATATAAAAATATTTAATAATTTAAATATGTATTTTTTATTAATTTATTTCAATTATAAAATATATGTAAATATTTAATTATTTAAAAATTAAAAGTGAAAGTGAATATATGTGATTCTTTGATGATGAAACTATATCTAAATATGTAGCATTATGTGTCTATATTGCTTCTAAAGTTATGGAAATCGCCTCTAATAGCTTATAAAATTGTGTTATATATATGTGTGTGTTTTTTATGAATGGCGTATCCAGCCGTATCCATATTAGGGGCCTTGAAAAATAGCCGTATCCTTACCCGATACCGTATCCGTGTCCATGCAACTCTGTCGGTGGCGTTCCATACACCTTGAAACACCATAGGTCCGCAGCGGAGAGAACACAGATACAAGCAGAGTGTAAAACAGTAAATACAATGAAGGTGATGGGGCTGGCAGTAGATTAGGTAGGTGGAGAGAGGTGAAGCTCTACTGATGAAAAGCCACTGCGAACCTTACATCCCACTCTACCAGCGCTTTCGATTCCGTTGCTTTGACCTGAAACTGATCTCCTCTCAGTGCTTCCATGCTTATGACAACATCACCATCACCCATTATGTATTTAGTGAAAGAGCTGCATCCTCCACTTGCCTGCCCTGCTTGGTGGTGTGAATGCTGAGTAACCAGACGCCGTCATTTTTCTTTTGTAAAATGTTGAGACCAAAAAAAATTCAGAGATTTAAAAAAAAATTAAAGGCAATTTGCAGAGGGCTCGGGCAGGGCACATGATTT
This sequence comes from Cunninghamia lanceolata, assembly GCA_027924645.1. Taxonomy (NCBI): domain Eukaryota; kingdom Viridiplantae; phylum Streptophyta; class Pinopsida; order Cupressales; family Cupressaceae; genus Cunninghamia; species Cunninghamia lanceolata. The sequence goes on along the minus strand of BSBN01000809.1, from coordinate 27,077,871 downwards.
TTCTGCTGGGTACTTTACGAATTACTGGTTCATGCAGGGTCATCCAGGACAAATCCACAATTGTCCACACACACTAACAGAATCCCCTAACTAATTGGCCCTGAATCTGGACTGGGTTCGAACCAGACCCAGATCTTGCCATAGCAGGGAAAAACTGGCAACTTAGTTTATGAGTATTATTTTGTGATTCATGTCTTTTATTTTGGGGATTTTGTTGCTGCCATTTATGTAGATGCTTTATGTTGTTCTCCTACATTGTGATCTTTTATATCATTCTATCATTCTTTGCTGTGTTCTGGAGTTTGAACACGATTTTAAACCTTATTGTACCATATATTAGGCAGGTTGTGCATCTTAAATTCTAGTAGATATTTTTTAAATCACAGAAGCCCTTTGCGGGCAAGCATAAAATATTGGCATAATATGAGCAACCAATCTGTTTTATCTACTTACCAAACCATTTCAGAGATATGCTTGAATTGGTTAACTATGCAGGAAAGCAATATCCTTGCATTTCATCTGCATTCCTGTTTTAGAACACAGATCCATCAAAAATTTTTTAAGGTCATTCATGTTTGATTTGTTTTATGTTATCCTTTTCAAAGCTACTTTTAATATGTTCAATTATTCAAGACAGATATATACCTTCTGCGGTGTTTACCCAACCTCCAATTGCAACAGTTGGCCTCAGTGAAGAACAGGTCAGTACTTTTCTGATTTTATCTGTGGTGTGCATCCCAAGTGGTGTCTTTTAGGTCCTTACAAAATTGTAGAGTAGGTGGTAAGCTTTAGGATTTTATCTTTTGACATTCCTAAGTGCTTGTCTATCATACATTGAGGATTTAGGCAAATATTCTTCTATTATACAAATTTCCTGTTAAGAGTTAACTGTCCGTGATATCCCTAGCCCCACCAAACGGTAACATTTGCATTGAATCCGGTTTTTGTGTTCGACATGTTTATTTACATCTTTCATTTGCAGGCAGTTGAGCAATATGGTGACATTGATGTTTACACAACTGGCTTTCGACCCATGAAAGCAACATTATCAGGACTTCCTGATCGGATTTTCATGAAAATAATTGTGTGTTCAGCAACAGACAAGGTTATAGGAGTTCACATGTGTGGGGACGACAGTCCTGAGATTTTACAGGTAATACTCGATGCTTATACCAATTTTAAAAGAGAGTTTCTGGTTTCTGTCTTGCAGACTACTTTTTGGCATGGAATCCCTGAATTTTTTTTATTGTTTGATTTTATTAATGTCTTTTACCAGGGTGTTGCAATAGCTGTGAAAGCTGGCGTAACAAAAGCAGATTTTGATGCTACAGTAGGAATTCATCCTACAGCAGCAGAAGAATTGGTAACAATGCGAAGTCCTACTCGAAGAATTCGTCAAAGTGATACTCATGCTGAGGTTGGATCTCTGATCTTGTATGAATTTTGAAGGATAAGGACAACTGTTTTTCAAGGATGCACAAGATCTAGGCTTACTATAGTTTGTTTGCTAAATGTTAGACATGTCTTCATTAAGTTAAAGAGTAAAAGTAATATCTTGCACGTGTTTTCTTTATATATGTGCAGAAGCAAAAGATGCTTTTAACTGTAATTAGTTGGGCAAAATCCCATACTCAGTCAAATCTTGGATATCGTCTTTGACTGGTGAATCTTTAACTGTGCAGGTAGGCGGAATGGCCAAAGCTTCAACAACATGAAGTAGCTAAGTTGGGAGGTGTTATTAAACACTGGGGAGTCAACCAGAACTGTTGGCATACGAATTTCTCTCTGATCCATGTTATTGAAAATTACTGCTTTGCCCTCATCCACTTCACCATTGAAAACACCATGAGAAAACCCCATCTTCATGGTGTTTTCCTTTCAAACATACAAATTATGTATCAATCTTAAATTCTTCAACAGCCAGGTTGAATTTATAATATAATCTACTGTTGGGCATCAATGCCTCCTCGTTTATAATAATATCAAAAAATCAGTCTTGGAAGTCCGGGTTCTAGTATTTAGGTACACAATGAGCATCAATGGCTTTTGCCCAACAGTTAGGTGTCATGTACTTTGGTATGGTTGTTATTTCATTTTTGACGATACAACCGAGCTATATTGTCACAGATTCTGTTGTCATCTGACTAGATGACAAGATCACAGCCGTTTGAAGAATGAACATTGAGTAAGCTGATGGTTTTGATCCATTTGTAAATCATGTTTGTAGGCAATAGTGAAGAATTTCTGTTAATGACAGAACCCTGAATGAAGGCAATTTTGGCTACAAACAGGAAAACTAAATCACAACATAGAGATTGACTGGTAGAGCAAATATTAAATTCAGGAGAAAGATTATCGATTTGAACTGTTTGTATGTACATGTGCTTGTCAGTATTTCCAGTAAGAAATATATTTATTGTAATTTGATATTTTGATGAAAAACATAGAAATTAGTATTAAATGATTGTAAATGTGATGAATATGCTTGAAAAAGTTAGACATTTGTAGCTAGTGTTTTTGAAAAAATTATATAAACATTTTCAGCTAGTGTTTTTGTAAAAAAATTACTCTTACTTTTAAGTAAAAAAAGGGAAAAGACGAAAGAACGAAGTCTCCTAATTGTTTCTTGAAATAAATTCGAAGGCTTTCCTCAGCACACGTAATTTTTACTGAGAAACTATTCTTTAATAAGATAATGTTGATCTCAACCTATTCAAATATTCATGATGCAATCAAATACTTCTCATTTACTTTAGGAATCTGTAAGATCTCAATCAAGTTAAACATCATATGTGGCCAAATACTTACCTTTTTATCCTTAACGGAAGCTTAAATTATATATAGTTTTTTGGCTTCTTGAGCTATACATCTCTTGTTTCATGACATCTTTTATAGCATTTCATAATTATCCTGAAAATGATGGGCTATCTCCTTCAATGACTAGTTTAGAATTGCTATTGTGACGGCATTCAACCTTTTCATCCATACAATTCCATTCTCAATTTTAGGTTTTCTCTAGTTGTACTATTGATCCAGTCTTAATATCTATTATAAATTGACAAAATTCAAATGGTATTTTTATTTTTGTTTTACATTTTTTTAAATTTACGAGGGAAAAATTAAAAGAAGTGTAAAAAATCTAGAAAATTACTTTGAATGTATCATTCTTGGGGAAAATCAATAGCAAATGTGTAGTTGGATCAAATAATGCCAAAGTTTTAAAGAAATCTTGAACCAGCATAATCCCACCTGAACTTCAATCATTGTTTAAATTAAAAGGAAACAAAGATCCAATAATGTAGGATTCGTGTGCAATTCTTAGTTCAGTGATAAAAATGTTGCTTGTGCAAATAATTAAAAGAGAACATGTCTTGGTCTCGTGCATCCTCTAGCTAATGAATACATATTAACTGTTGGAAACAATTATTAGACTTGGAAACTTTGCGCTTTATATTTTTGCCTTCTTATGGATATTGATCACCACCAATACGTTAATTAAAATAGCTGCCATTGAATGTTATGGAAACTACATGATAGTATCAAGAGTTGGAAAATTCTAATATTTTGTATGCTTAAAATATTATACAACCATTATAGACTATACACATTATAACAATAGTGAGGTTTGGTGTAGCACCTTGACTGAGGGTATGTGGGCACTGGGGGGCAATGACCCCCATGAAGGGATGTAGGGGCTGAAGAACACACAATACAAACTTTTACTTTTCACAACTTAACAATCATAACAATATCAATCACACAAGATCTATCAATGATGCACCACAAGAACACAAGATTTACGTGGATACTCTCACGAGAGAAAACCACGGCAAAATACTGCTTATATATAAATCTCCTTTACAATCTTAGTAGGCTCCAACCTACATGGGACACCGATCCCTTCTTATATAATTCGTGAGCACCAACCCACTAGAGACTCCAATCCCCACTTGTAGATTTCATGAGCACCAATCCAAAACTGAGCACCAACCCAGTAAGAGAACAATTTCTCGTTAAGGCACCAGCCTTCTACGGATCTTGATCACTTTCTTCTACAAATTTGATCGTAACTCACACAATATCTTCACAAAACTGATCCAAAATATGATTGCTCTCTTCCTTCAAATCTGATTCATAATATGACTACTCTCTTCCTTTAAATCTGATCCAGACTTGTCCTCTATCTCTACATAAACTTTTCCTCTTGTTTCTGCCCAAACTCTTCTTTATCTTTGCATAGATTCTTCTTATTTCTTCTCAAACTCTTCACTCAAAATTGGTAGAAATCTCTCTATAAATCTTTCAACTGTTTTACAAATCTGCCCCTTTACCTCTTTATATGGAAATTTGAAAGTGTTTATTAGACATTCTCTTGTATTTCCACACTTCTTTTATTTCTGCTCTAAATCAGATTTAGATCATTGGAATTGCTTGCTCTCTAGTCACACCTTCTATCACCTTTTATATCATTTCAAGGCAAGAGATAGACACTTTTCCCTAAACAAACACCTCCTTTCACAGAGGGCATACCTATTCAAATGTAGTTGATGCCTTTTCAAAAATAATCATTGCCTCTTCCTTTAGGAAATCACAGCCCCTTATGACTTCTTTAATCGCTGCTATAAAATCACACTTCTTAAACATACATCTTCATAGAAATCGCACCTCTTGGTTTTATATATTATCCTTAGCGCTCATTGGAGGGAGGTCGACCTTAATAACAATTTAAAGCTTTAGATTTAGTTGTTACAAAAAAACATGGCGAGCACGAGCGTTGCAATAGCGTCCGTTCCTACATGCGGGCCGAGTGTGTTTCCGAACGCACCTCTTGGTGTGGGGATTGTGGTTGAGCGCGGGCATCAGTCTCTTGAGAACAATAAGACTTGCGAGAGAGTTGGGGTTCTTGGGCCAGAGGTGGAGTCCCCTCCCGCTGGGCGGGAATTCCACCCATTGACAGATTAAAACGGGGATTCTCTGCCTCAGGCTTCGGTGCCAGCTGTAAGTTCACCAGTTGTAGGGTCTGGCACTGCTGACCTTGCTTCAGGTCGTCCCCAGAAATCATTTTCTGAAGCTGCACTCAATTCTAGAGCTCAGGCTTGCTCATCACAGGCTAGGGTTAGGTCTATGCCTTGCGCCTGTAAACCTCTTGTTGCTAGTCAGATTGAGCTTTTCCCTAGCGCAAGGGGGTTTTTTATAGCGAATTTTGCCTCCTTTAAGGAGAGAGATCTAGTGTTGGACAGGGTGTGGATGTGAGATCACTCGTTGTCCATCAAATCATGGGTTCGCTCCTTCAATCCGCTCATCGAGCTGCTGAATACCAGACCAGTATGGGTTTGACTACCGAATCTCCCTATTTAATTTTGAGAGGATTATTAGCGCTCATTGGAGGGAGGTCGGTCTTAATAACAATTAAAAGCTTTAGATTTAGTTGTTACAAAAAAAACATGGCGAGCGTGAGCGTTGCAACGACGTCCGTTCCTACATGCGGGTCGAGCGTGTTTTTAAATGCGCCTCTTGGTGTGGGGACTATGGTTGAGCATGGACAACAGTCTCTTGAGAACAATAAGACTTGCAAGAGAGTTAGGGTTCCTGGGCCAGGGGACGGGAATTCCACCCGTTGATAGATTCAAATGGGGATTCTCTGCTTTAGGCTTCGGTGTTGGCTATAAGTTCGCTAGTTGTAGGGTCTGGCACTGCTAACCTTGCTTCAGGTTGCCCCCAGAAATCATTTTTTGAAGCTATACTCAATTCTAGAGCTCAGGCTCGCTCATCACATGCTAGGGTTAGGCCTATGCCTTGCGCCCGTTCTTCTCCTCTGGTGATGTGTGGCCCTGAGGTCTGAAAATGAGGGTTTTTATATGAGGCGCAGAGTGATTTGCAGGTTCAATGGTTTTTTGCCCTCTCTCCCCAACCTGAATGGTTGGGTCATGGAATCCTGGAAACTTCTTGTTGTTGGTCAGATTGAGCTTTTCTCTAGTGCAAGGGGATTTTTTATAGAGACTTTTGCCTCCTCTAAGGAGAGAGATCTAGTGCTAGATAGGGTGTGGATGTGGGTAGATCACTCGTTGTCCATCAAACCGTGGGTTTGCTCCTTAAATCCACTCACCGAGCTGCTGAATACTAAACCAATATGGGTTCGACTACCGAATCTCCCTCTTCAATTTTGGGAGGATTCTTGCTATGAAGCCATTGGCAATGCTATAGGGCGTTTCTTGAAGGTGGACGCTACGACCTCAGATTTAGGGCATAGTATGATTGCTCGCATATTAGTGGATATGGACATCTCCAAACCCCTTCATGGAGATGTTGTTTTGATGGTTGAGGACAGGGCTTGGACACAGCTGTTAGACTATGAGGGTCTCCCTTTTAAGTGCAAGAGTTGTTTCTCAATAGATCACTTACTCTCTAGCTGCCCTCATTCTCAATGCAAGGGTGCGGCAACTTGGTGGAAGGATGTACTCACTGATCATTTGACTGTTTATGCTTCCCTGTCGGATGGTTCCTCCCTAGAGGACAAGCTTTCCTCGAAAGGTGATTATTCCCAGGAGAACTATCTTTCCCAGGATTCGTTGTTGTCCGCTATGGAGCCCTTGGCGACCAGGACTAATGTTGTTGTTCCTACCGGGTCTATCTAATCCTCGTCTCTAGTTGCCTCTATTGGGCCTTCGGATCCTGTTTTGGCCCGTTTGTTGCAGGCCAGACTTCTTCCTTGACATTACCTAATTCATCTTTTGCGTTGCCGGCTACTCACTTAGCGCGAGATTTCTCATTAGATGTAGTGTTTGCTAAGGGGCCCCTCCTCTCACCTCGCTCTGAGGATTTTGACTCAAAGTTTTCTTGGACTATTGTTGAGAGAAAGAAGAAAGGACTCCCCGAGTCTGTTGTTTCTTCGCAACAGAGGGTTAAGGGTGTTAGGTTTTTGCCCTCGGGATCAGGTGTTGTTTAGATCCCTTGTTTTGGTTTGCAGCTATGCTGCTATTCCTCCATTGTTTCTGTTCTATTTTTGTTGTTTCTAGCCTGTTTGTGACCTGTGTTGTTCTGCCCTATGGCCCTTGTTTGTAAAGGGTTCAACCCCTGGTTAGCTTCTTATCTTAATAAAAAACAACTAAAAGCTTTAATTAAAAAACACTCAAGTGAGTTAGCTATGTTTTTTGAGTTTGGCGCTAAGGTAAGAGGAGAGTCAACCATTATTAGAGGTCGGCCACACTTGAAACTTGACTAGTATTAATCTTTGGTAAGCGCCAATGTAGGAAGTTTGAACTTGCAGTTTATGTTTTAAACATATATATCATAACTTTCATTTGATCTCTATCTGATTTTCTCAATACAAATATCAATGCCTTTTCCTTTGACATCAATGACAATGTTCTAACAATCTCACCCTTTGTCATTGATCGCAACCAAACTATGAATATATCGCTTTTCTTGCACTACTTCCCCTGTCTGTATTTCTCCCCCTTGCTCTAATTTTCCCCCTTTGACATCAACGGCAAAGGATCTTTCCTTTATCTCTGACTCTTCTCTTCCATGGAGCTACAAGATGATGGTGTGACTAGCTCCCCCTGAATGTATGCTTTTTCTTAGTGACTGGACGAGAGTGGTATTATTCCCAATTTTCTCCTTAAATACTCAAATGTGTCTTTTGGAAGTGGCTTAGTGAAAATATCTACAATTTGTTCCTTTGTGGTAACATACTCCAACTTTGCTTGTCGATCTGCCACTTGTTCCCGTAAGAAGTGATACCCGATGGGAATGCGTTTCATCCTTGAGTGCATAACTGGATTTTTTGAAATATTGATTGCACTTGCATTGTCACGAAGTATTGAGATAGGATGATCATACTCTATCTTCATGTCCTTCAAAATTTGTTTCATCCAAAGAACCTGAGTACAATAGGATACTGCTGCAATGTATTCCACCTTTGCAGTAGATAGGGACACTGAAGTTTGTTTCTTACTTAACCATGAAACAAGACTATCTCCTAGAAAGAATGCTCTTCCGCTTGTACTTTTGTTGTCAACATTTCCAGCCCAATCTGAGTCTGTGTATGTTGTTAAGGTGAAGTCTTCACCTTTTGGAACCATAAACCAAAATTTAATGTGCCTTTCAAATATTTGAAAATTCTCTTTATAGCATGCACATGAGTTTCCTTAGGTGCAACTTGAAACCTTGCCACCATGCCAACTGCTTGCATAATATCAGGCCTCGAAGCTGTCACGTATAACAAACTCCCAATCATTGACCTATAAAGAGTTTGATTTGCCTCTGGTGACTCATCATCCTTAATTTACATCCTATGACCATGGGTGTACTTACCAAATTCCAATCCTTCATTCTAAACTTCTTCAACATCTCCTTAACATATTTGGTTTGTGAAATAAATATCCCTTTATCAGAATGAGATACCTGTAGCATAAGGAAGAAAGACAACTCACCAAGCATGGACATTTCAAATTCTTTCTGCATGTTCATAGTGAACCCTTGACACATATTGTCACTGCTTCCTCCAAATATGATATCATCAACATATACTACAATTAGCAACTAATCATCGCATATAATTTTGATGTAAAGGTTGCTATCGACAATTCTTCTCTTGAACCCTTGCTGCTGTAAGTACTTATCCAACCTTGAGTACCAAGCTCTGGGAGCTTGCTTTCATCCATAAAGTGTCTATTTCAATCTACAAACAAAATCCTTATGTTCTGTCAGAATGAACTCTTCAGGTTGTTCTATATAAACCCCCTCTTCTAAATTTCTATTTAGAAAAGCTGATTTTACATCTATTTGGTAAACTTTGAAGTTTCTGAAACATGCCAACGCCAAGAACATTCTTATAGCTTCTAACCGTGCAACAGGAGCAAATGTCTCTTCAAAGTCAATTCCTTCCTCTTGAGCATAACCCTTGCATACTAATCTTGCTTTGTTTTTTACCACTTGCCCTTCCTCAATGAGTTTGTTTCTGAAGACCCATTTGATACCAATTACATTTTTATCCTTGGGTCTTGGAACAAGTTCCCAAGTTTCATTCTTTTCTATTTGATCGAATTTTTCTTCCATAGCACCTATCCAATATTTGTCTTCACTTGCTTCCTTTAAATTTTTGGGTTCTATTTTTAAAAGCAAAGACAAATTTACATGTTCTAGATTCACTCTCCTTCTTGTCTGAATCTCACCATCTTTGTCACCGATTAAATCCTCTGGATGATTCCTTTGAACAAATCTAGATGGTGTCTTGGATGATATTTGTGCCGACGTCTTTATATTTCTTTGTTCAACTACCTCATCTTCAATTTCTTCCTCTCCTTCCTTTTCTTTGCACCTTTCTTTATTTTGATGTTCAACTTCTTTTTTCTTTTCTTTGTAGTAGTTTTCTTCATCTACTTTAACATTTGCACTTTCAACAATCTTGTGCAGCCTCTTATTATAACATCTATAAGCTTTACTCCTAGAGGAGTAATCAAGAAATATTCCTTCATCACACCTTGAATCAAATTTTCCCAACTCTTCTTCATCTCTCCATATAAAACATTTGCTTCCAAATACCTTCAAATACTTCATTGATGCAGGCCTCCCTTTCCACAACTCATATGGTGTTTTATCGTTATTTACCCTTATTTGCCCACAATTTCGGATATAGACAGTTGTATAAACTGCTTCTCTCCAAAATGAGTCAGGTAGCTTGGACTCATTTTGTTGGCAAATGGTCAGCGCTCATCGTGGGATTTGTGACATGGACTAACCGCCTCCTGTGGATTCATTAACTCTAGCACTTGTATCAGAAATTGATGGGTCAACCTTTTGGTTTAACGGAAATCGTGGGCCAACAATTGGTATAAGAGTGAAAGGTCACGGGTTCGAATCCCCCCGGGTAACATTGGGTGTAATGTCCCCTTTTAGGATATTCTTGATTTCTTCACAAATATATAGTCCTTGCCTTTGTATTCTTGGAGATTTAGCGTTGACTATCTCCTTGACACTCCCTTTGTTCTATCCTTGGCTTGATTTAACTCCACAATCATATTTAGATCTCTATGTATATATTATTCCTCTTCTTTCCTTCTTATGCTCAGATATATATACTCTGAAATTTATATTGTTTTTCCCCTTGATATATATATATATATATATATATATATATAAACATATATTTCTCCTCTCACTGCGCCTTATCTCTCCTATCTTCTTCTCCAATCTGAATGTATATATAAATATAGGGTGACTAATTTATATTTCTGTATATTTATATCTTTCCTCTTCCTATACTTTTGGAATTTTTATCTTCCAATCTCCAGCTCTACTATTATATTTGATTTGCTCTCCTTTTATCTTTAATCTGTTCTTCTTTTTTGACTTCCGAATATCCCTTTTTCCTTTTATACCCCTCAAGGGATGTGGTGTGGGCAATAGTCACCACCTTTCATTAATCACAACCCCTTTCTTGTTTTAATTGCTGTCTTTTATTATTATTATTTTTAACTTAATACTCCTCGTTGCCTTTTAAGGAGCGCTACCTGCAACCTTTCATCAACCGTTGTTATCATTTATTTGTTTATTGATCGCTGCTTATAACTAAGATTGTGGCCTTTCAAATATGAATCACTCTTATAAATTATAATCTATATATATAATATATTATATCATAATGATTATGATAATAATATTTGATAATATTTATATTTATATCATATAATAATATTTAAATTGTCAATGTTTATATGTATATAATTATATATATATTATTTCATAATTATAATAATATTTAGATTGTTAATATTAATAATTATCTTATATTGTCTATTATATTTTAATAATATTATTTATATGTATTAATATTAATACATACATAATTATCCGTATTTTCGAAAGTGACTTCCGTCTTTTATCGTGATGTTTAAATCTTTAATTTAAACAATGCCTTAATATAGGGACATGACAGCCCTCCCCACTCAAGATTGTTTGTCCTCAAGCAATCACAACGAGTTCTTTCAATAACTTGTACTTTTAACGTCTACGAAGTCGTGGTTCTGATTCAGAATGAACGTGCTTGAGTGAAGAGAAATTGATTGTGATTCCATGAAAGAGAATTTGCAACCAAAGAATACTTGAAATGTCTGAAGAAGACAAATGTATAAGTACGCATTTGTTTGATGTTTTGAATAACAATAATGTGATGCAAGTATTATAGATGAAGATGTGGTTTTTAGATAAAAAAAATATTTTCAATGCTGAAGAAATTTTTGAGAGTATTGAGATTCCAAAATTCCAATGAATGATGAAGATATCTTGATCTTTGATTACGAGATTCGGTCTTATACTTGTCATCTTGTAGTTTTACCTTTTGATGTGTTATTGATCCCAAAATTGTGAAGAGTTATGTTCTTGAGGCGTAATTGATTATATGATGTCATGGACAGAAAATTTTATGATCAAAGAAGATTTGGTAAGCTTTTATTTGAGTAGTGATGTGATTGATGAAATATAAGTGCTATAGATGATTATGAAGAATGATCCTGGGAATTTGTGGGTTATGGGCCCATAATATAAGTATCGGTTTTATGTTACTTAAATCAAGAGAAGAATTCAAAAGAGATTCTTGGAAGAAATGAATTTGGTTCATGGGTCTTGTGATTAATGAAATTAACTTTTATTTTCTCTACATCCCTAATGTCCCTTGTAGGATATACTGATTTCTTCACCTGCACACAAGAATAACTCATGAAAGGGACATTAGCAATATTAAAGATTAATAAATTAGTAATGAAATCAATACATCATAACATAAATAATATTTAATTTCAACATATAGTTATCCATACCTCAAGTCGATCCTTCGATGCTTGCAAGCTAGAGCGTGATGGAGGGCACACTTCCTACCTATCACATCTTGACAAGAGCATGATGGAGGGCATTCTTCCTACCTATCATGTCTTGTTGAGGTATGATGGAGGGCATTCTTCCTACCTATCATGTCTTAATGAGGGTATGATGGAGGGCATTATTCCTACCTATCATCCCCTTAACATAATTAAATAAGAGCATGATGGAGGGCATTCTTCCTACCTATCATGTCTTAATGAGGGTATGATGGAGGGCATTCTTTCTACCTATCATCCCTATAACATAATTTGACAAGAGCATGATGGAGGGCATTCTTCCTACCTATCATGTCTTGATGAGTTATGATGGAAGGCATTCTTTCTACCTATCATCCCCTTAACATAATTAAATAAGAGCATGATGGAGGGCATTCTTCCTACCTATCATCCCCTTAATATAAATAAATAAGAGCATGATGGAGGGCATTCTTCCTACCTATCATGTCTTAATGAGGGTATGATGGAGGGCATTCTTCCTACATATCATCCCTTTAATATAATTTAATAAGAGCATGATGGAGGGCATTCTTCCTACCTATCATGTCTTAATGAGGGTATGATGGAGGGCATTCTTCCTACCTATCATCCCTTTAATATAATTTGATGAGAGCATGATGGAGGGCATTCTTCCTACCTATCATGTCTCAAACATGGTTTGCTTGTACTCGAGCCATCATGAACATTCTTCTTTACTTTGTTTCTTTTTCTTCTCATTAGGTTCAAAATTTTCCTCCTCGAGAAAGCTTGCATTAAATTCTTTCACAGGATGTTGAATATAGTAGTGATTACACCAATTTCCATTTACATAATAAAATTGAAGTAGACAATCAAGTAGCTTAAGAATGCAAGCAACTAGCTCAAGCAAGTAGGCAAGTAGCTCAAGTAGACAAGCAAGTAGGCAAGTAGCTCAAGCAAGCAAGTAGCTCAAGTAGACAAGTAAGTAGCTCAAGCAAGTAGGCAAGTAGCTCAAGTAGACAAGCATGTAGCTCAAACAAGTAGGCAAGTAGCTCAAGCAAGTAGGCAAGTAGCTCAAACACGCAAGCAACCAGCTCAAAGTCATAGAGTATACACTCAAATACAAATTCAAGTCATAGAGTATACACTCAAATGCATATAAGTCAATTATCATTCATAAGATGGCAGGACGATAGCTCTGATACCACTTGTAATGTCCCCTTTTAAGATATTCTTGATTTCTTCACAAATATATAGTCCTCGCCTTTGTATTCTTGGAGATTTAGCGTTGACTATCTCCTTGACACTCCTTTTGTTCTATCCTTGACTTGATTTCCTTTTGTTCTATCCTTGACTTGATTTAACTCCACAATCATATTTAGATCTCTATCTATATATTATTCCTCTTCTTTCCTTCTTATGCTCAGATATATATACTCTGAAATTTATATTGTTTTTCCCCTTGATATATATATATATATATATATATATATATATATATATATATATATATATATATATATATAAACATATATTTCTCGTCTCACCGCTCCTTATCTCTCCTATCTTCTTCTCCAATTTGAAACTAATTTATATTTCTGTATATTTATATTTTTCCTCTTCCTATACTTCTGCAGTTTTTATCTTCCAATCTCCAACTCTACTTTTATATTCGATCTGCTCTCCCTTTATCTTCAATCTGTTCTTTTTTGACTTCCGAATATCCCTTTTTCCTTTTATACCCCTCAAGGGATGTGGTGTGGGCAATAGTCACCACCTTTCATTAATCACATCCCCTTTCTTGTTGTAATTGTTGTCTTTTATTATTATTCTTTTTAACTTAATACTCCTCGTTGCCTTTTAAGGAGCATTGCCTGCAACCTTTCATAAACCGTTGTTATCATTTATTTGTTTATTGATCGCTGCTTATAACTAAGAATGTGGCCTTTCAAATATGAATCGCTTGGAGGTTTATCTTATAAATTATAATCTATATTTATTTTCATATACATACATACATACATATATATATATATATATATATATATATATATATATATATATATATATATATCATAATGATTATGATAATAATATTTGATAATATTTATATTTATATTATTATTATTATTTATATTTGTTATTTATATTTATATGATATAATAGTATTCAAATTATCAATGTTTATATGTGTGTGTGTGTGTGTATAATTTCATAATTATAATAATATTTAGATTGTTAATATTAATAATATTATTTATATGTATTAATATTAATACATACATAATTATTCGTATTTTTGAAACTGACTTCTGTCTTTTATCGTGATGTTTAAATCTTTAATTTAAACAATGCCTTAATATCGGGACATGCCACTGGGGGGGGGGGTTTGTTGACAAATGGTCAGCGCTCACCGTGGGATTCGTGACATGGACTAACCGCCTCGCGTGGATTCATTAACTCTGGCGCTTGTATCAGAAATTGACGGGTCAACCGTTTGGTTTAACGATAATCGTGGGCCAACACATTTAACATGGTCCTAGCCATTTCTTGGATTGCCCTGTTCTTCCTTTCCACAACCCCATTTTGTTGTGGAGTCCTTGTGGCAGAATATTCTCCTTATTCCATGGTTTTTACGAAACTCTTCAAATTCATTCGAAGTGAATTCTCCTCCTCGATCTGTTCTAAGGCACTTGATCTTTTTACCTGTTTCATTTTCCACTAAGGCTTTGAATGCCTTAAATTTGTCAAACGCTTCTGATTTTTCTTTTAGAAAGGTAACCCAGGTCATTCTAGAGTAATCATCAATTAACAACATGAAGTATCTTTCACCATGCATACCTTGTGTTCTTGTTGGTCCACAAAGATCCGTATGTATAAGCTCCAAAGGTTTTGATGTAGAGAATTCCTTTGTTTTGAAGATTACCCTAGTTTGCTTCCCTTGCTAGCATTGCTTGTAAATGACATTTGATGGCTTTGATAGTTTAGGCATGTCTCTCACTGCCTCCTTGCGACTAATTGTGACAAGATTGTCAAAATTTATGTGACCCATCCTTTTATGCCACAACCAACTTTCATATTCTTGACTCGTGTAACATTTTTCACCTCTTGTCTCACTAAGTACATAAAGATTACTAGTGGATCTACTAGCATCAGCAATTAGTTTCCCTGCTTTCCTGATTTCATACCCTTCTGAATTAAATGTGAGTGTGCCCTTGATCGCACATTTGGCTCACACTTAGAAGATTGTGTTTCAGCCCTTCAACATATAGAACATTCTCGATTTTTGTCTTTCCATTGTCTAAGCTAAGGATGCCTTTTCCGGATAACTTTGTTGTTGCATTATCACCAAACTTTACTTTTCCACCATTCACATTTTTTCAAGGTGATAAATTTATTCTTGTCCCCTGTCATGTGACTAGAACATCCACTATCAATGTACCACTGGTCTCCTTCATCTTAAGCATGTAGAGTTGTTTGGACTAACATGGATTTTTCTTCTTCCTTCTTTCTCCAAATTTTTGAATTTTCTTCTCTATATTTATTCATTGTCTCTTCCTTCTTATTTTGTTTGGGAGGTTCTTCAAAAACATTCCTACAAAACTTTGTTGTATGCCCAAAATTATTGCATTTGTAACATATAGTATTAAAATCCATTAAGGGGGCAAAGAAGTTGTAGCTTCTATTCTCAAACCCATAAGAACCCTTGTTTTTGTGCCATGTCTTATTACTCCTAGTATAGTTTCTTGTACTCTTATGATCAACATTCATTCTTTCAAATGCCCCATAATTCATTACTTTATGACTAAAGTATTTCTTGCATTCATTATGCAATCTATTGCTTTATGTCCAAATTGATTGCACAAAAAACAATAACCAAAGAAAGATGGATATAACCTAGTTATGTGAGCTTGCCTCGGAGGAAAGGCCCTTCTGAACATGTTCTTAGTTTTTGCAAGTGTGCTCGACTTTTAAATCTCCTCCTTTTTGTTGTTTTCATTTTTGATGGGACTTTTAAGAACATCGGCATAACCCTTTGCTTTTTCTTCATTTAATGGTTGTGATGTTTTTGAGCTTCAATGACCCTTTTCATAGCCAAAATCACTTTTGTCAAAAACTTGCCTTTGAGAGTTGATAATGTCATCTAACATTTCGGTACTCTTTTCATTTTTCAATCTTTGGTTTAATTAGGCACTTGTCTTTTCAAACTCCTTTCTTAAAGAAATCATCTCGGATTCAAGCTTCTCACAATTTTCTTCTCTTTCCTTTAGTTGCTTTCTTACCTCCTCAATTGTTTTTGGTTCTTCTATTTGTACTTTCAAATCTAAGATCATCCTCTCTGATTCTTCAAGATCATGTGATAGTTTTGCTTTGAATTCACTATCATCTTGAATTTACTCCTTTAGGATCCGATTCTCTTTCCTAAGTTTCTTGATTTCACTTAGGACAAAAATAAGTTTTGCTTCCAAATCAACTCCTCCTCCATCATATTCCTCTTCTCTTAAGTTCATATCTACACTCTCATCATATCCTTTTGATTTTTCTTCTTTTTCTTCATCTTCTGTTTCTGTAGCCATGAATAGAGACTCTTCTTCCTTATCACTATTTTTCTCTTCTATATAAGGGCATTTGACAACAAGATGTCCTACTTTTCCACATTCAAGGTGCACTACTGATTGCCAAATGTCAAGGCCAAGTGCCATTAAGTGAGTACGCATTTTTATGCTCCGAAGAGAATAGTTGGATCCATCATGTCTTGTCATGTGTTCTTTTAAGATCAACCTTCAAGCGATTAAGCTCTCTTCGAAGGAGCCCGCTCTGATACCAATTGAAGAACACACAATTATACTGAGAGGGGGTGTGAATCAGTATAATACAAACTTTTACTTTTCACAACTTAACAATCATAACAATATCAATCACACAAGATCTATCAATGATGCACCACAAGAAGAACACAAGATTTACGTGGAAACAATTATGAGAGAAAACCATGGCAAAATATTGCTTAAATATAAATCTCTTTTACAATCTTAGTAGGCTCCAACCTACATGGGACACCAATCCCTTCTTATATAATTCGTGAACACCAACCCACTAGAGACTCCAATCCCCACTTGTAGATTTCGTGAGCGCCAATCTGCAACTGAGCACCAACCCAGTAAGAGACACTAATCTCTCGTTAAGGCACCAACCTTCTACATATCTTGATCACTTTCTTCTACAAATCTGATCGTAACTCACACAATATCTTCACAAAACTGATCCAAAAGCTCTCTTCCTTCAAATCTAATCCATAATATGACTACTCTCTTCCTTTAAATCTGATCCAGACTTGTCCTCTATCTCTGCATAAACTTTTCCTCTTGTTTCTGCCCAAACTCTTCTTTATCTTTGCATAGATTCCTCTTATTTCTTCTCAAACTCTTCACTCAAAACTGCCATAAATCTCTCTATAAATCTGCCATCAACTCTTTTACAAATCAACCCCTTTACTTCTTTATATGCAAATTTGAAAGTGTTTATTAGATATCCTCTTGTATTTCTACACTTCTTTTATTTTTGCTCTAAATCGGAATTAGATCATTGGAATTGCTTGCTCTCTAGTCACACCTTCTATAACCTTTTATATCATTTCAAGGCAAGAGATAGACACACTTTTCCCTAAACAAACACCTCCTTTCACATAGGACATACCTATTCAAATGTAGTTGTTGCCTTTTCAAAAATAATTGTTGCCTCTTCCTTTAGGAAATCAAAGCCCCTTATGTCTTCTTTAATCACCGCTCCTATATAAAATCGCACCTCTTAAACAATCATACATCTTCATAGAAATCACACCTCTTGGTTTTATATATTATCCTTAGTGCTCATTGGAGGGAGGTCGGCCTTAATAACAATTAAAAGCTTTAATTAAAAAACACTCAAGTGAGTCGGCTATCTTTCTTATGAGTTTGGCACCAAGGTAAGAGGAGAGTCAAACCATTATTAGAGGTCAGCCACACTTGAAACTTGACCAACATTAATCTTTGGTAGGTGCCAATGTAGGAAGTTTGAACTTGTAGTTTATGTTTTAAACATATATACCATGATCTTTCATTTGATCTCTATCTGATTTCCTTAATACAAATATCAATGCCTTTTCCTTTGACATCAATGACAATATTCTAACAGGGGCGGGAAACCCCAAGGAAAAAATTGAGCCCTTGTAAGTTATGAAATATTTTTGAAGCCCTTACAACTTGTCTTTCAACTTGTGGATTTATGTGTTTTACAACCATTATGGATTATAGACATTACAACAATAGTGGAGTTTGGAGTAGCACCTTGGCCACAGGTATAGGAGCCCATGAGAAAATTTGAGCCCTTATAACTTGTCTTTCAACTCATGATTTATAGACATTGTATTGTAACTCTACTTGGTAGTTTCCTATATTGGTGTTTGTTCCTATAAATACTCACACATTGATTAGGGTTAAACAAGAAGTGCAATTATCATATTGTAAACGGATGCGTTAATACAATAAAATAAATGAATATTGTATTTTCTGTTGCATTTAATTTTTTTAACATTGCTTCTACTTCTTTGATTTATCGATATTTTTTTGTTCATTGTTTTAATGTCTATAAACCCCCAAAAAACCAAAGGTAAATGGACCTTAAATAGCTTCAAATAACTTGAAATAGAGTTTTATCAACCAACCTTAAAAGAAGATGAGAAAAAGGTGAATGGAGCTTAAATGGTTTCAAATAACTTGGAAGTGTCTTATCAAACAACCTTAAAAGAAGCCAAGAGAAGAGACCAATGGAAAAGGAGCAAGGCAAGCCTAAATGGTAAGCAGATAATATCTTTGAAAAAACTTAATGACTAACAATGATGAGCAACATAACCTCTACTCACATTCAATGTTTAGAAGAATTGGCAATAGGTTTTTTAGTCGTTTGCTTTTGTGGAATCATGAATAGTACACTTGTGGCATCAAAATAAAAAAAGAAAAATTGAAGTAATTGATAATCTACATCTTATCAGCCTATATACAAAAGCATTTTTTAGTTGAATAATATTTTCATGTCCACAAATAACCAAAGAAAAGTTGAATGGCACTCGACATAGAGTTTAACAACATACTCTTTGACAATGATGGGCAAGATAAACCCTATTCCTAGGATAAACAAATGCTTGAAAGTAATATAGGCATTTATGTGATTGTGTTGAATGCCTATGATGAAATTTATTTCCTTGAATGATCTCATATAATAAAGGTCATGTGTTTTTTCCTCTCTTGGAATCACTTGTATGTTGAAATCAATTAAAGTTAAATTCAATCCATCGAAATCCTTGAACAAGGCAAGCCACAATATCTACCATAAATTTCATACTAGGGTGGACAACTAAAAATAAAATGATGCCTCTACTTTTGGTTCTCACTACAAAATGTGTATTCTTTGGTCTCTTGATGTAATAATCTCCATGATCAAGTTGAGGGCAAACTAAGATCTAGAAGAAATAACTTCTATATGTGCACACACTTATTCTCAAGTTCACAAAATATTATTCTCAAATTTAAGACCCCCAAACTAGATTTATATGACACAAATGAAGAGCTTGAAATAGAAACATGGAAGACGAGATAGATTTCTGATATATCTAAAGCATAAACAGATTAAAAAGGAAAGAGTAACTTCAAACACAAGTTAGAACAATGTTATATATTCTCTGGTAAAGTCTTGCAAGGTGTTATGATATTTTTTGGAAATAAATGTAAAAATTTGTAAAATAGCAAACCACTTTGAGGGGGTGACCTCCAATAATCAAAAAATAATGTGAATTCAATATTAGAAGATATGATGGTTTGGGGAGTCTCTCTCATTATTTATATGCATACTATGTAAGGGCACATCCCTTCATCCTAACTAAGTTATCTTAAAGAATAACTAAGACTAATAAATGCATCTATTAAGGTTAAGCATGACACAAGTGCTTAACTTATTATAATTAGGAATATATCATATTAGGATCCTCACATTCCCATCCCCTTCAAAAAAGTGTTTCCCTCAACGCTTTGCAACTCTAGAACCTTTTCTATGAATTGTTCATCATTCCATGTTTTACTATAGACGAAGATGTCCTCAAAGTATACAAACACCATTTATTGAAAAAATGGGTGGAACATTGAATTTATGAGGCTTTGAAAAGTTGATTGGGTATTAATGACACCAAATGACAGAAATAATAATTCATAATGACCCTCGTGTTCTAAATATAGTCTTATTTATATAATCTTCCTTTAGTTGAATTTGATGATAATCTAAATGCAAATCTAACCTAGTAAATAAAAGTAGATTATTAGATTCATCTACCAATTCATCAATACTAGGAATATGAAACTTGTCATTAAAAGTGAGCTTGTTGAGCTCCCCATAATGTGGGCATTTTCTTCATGAATCATCCTCCTTGTTAACCATAATCATTGGGGATGAATAGGCACTTTTATTGGGATGAACAATACTTCTTGGTATTAGTTCAATAGCACAATCATGGTCTTTGATTGTGGGTAGACCCTTAGGTTTTTGAAATGCATGTTGATGGTGTTGAATGATCTCTTGAATCTTTGGTTGCTCTTGAATTTTCACATCTTGTGCTTGTACAAAATGTAGTTGTGCCCTTGTGCTATAAGAGTCTTTCTTAAGTAGTTTCTCCATCCTATGGGAGCTAATAATTTGACTTGGTAGTGATTGTATCCGTCTAAGTTTATAGTTTTTTCCACATGTACTAAAAACCATGGATAAGTCTTGAAAATATGTTAGTGAACAGATTTGTCACCACCTATTTTGAATATGACCCGCCCAATTTAGAGTAACAAATTCCACTAACAATTGGACAATTTCATGGATTATCCTTTGAATTTTTTAGAAGGTACAACTTCCTTCATATGATAGGGTTTTTAATTTTTTGCTACGCCTTTAACCTGAAAGTAGGAAAGGTAGTTTTGCTAATATGAAAATAGAATAAAGTCCCCCAATGCCCAATGCACTACAGGTGAACAAAATGCAACTTCTAATTATAAAATTACCAGAGCATGCCCAAACATAAGAATGGAGAAAATCTGATAAGGGAATAATGATTTATTAAACTACCACCTTTGCATCAAATTCAAACTTAAGAATGAAGACACGCAGATGACAATATGAATATATTAAAGGTAGGTTATCAACATTTCACATTGGAGAAACATAAATTTTCTATACTCAAGCTCCCATACATTCAACATAAGAAGAATAAATAACAACACATAAAGATGATGACCCAATATCAACTTTCTCCTACATTGATGAGTAAGAGATAGAACAAAATACTTTGCTCCCAAAGAAAATACTACAGACTTTGTATAAAATGTCCCCCTTTCCTTCCAAATTTTTAAAACTAACAAGTCTTTAATGATATAGTCATGAAAACAATTTTCACCAAAAGATCCTAAAATCACCTTCACTCATTCATTATATAGTGAAGGTGGCAAAAACTAACTCACCCGTGTAAATGTTTCTTGCAAAAATCCTTAAAAATACAATATCACTTCTTTTAATAATACAATAAAAGAAGTAAAACCCGATAAAGTTCAATATAACATAAAGTGTGCCAAGGTCTTTGAAAAGAAAACAATAGAATATCATGTTGATGCATCCTTCCCATCTTCCTCCTCAACGTCTTGATTTGCTTGCTCATCTTTATCTACATGTTCATCTCGATTATCCTTTGCCAGTTGATCCACAAGCACCTGTGAAGCATCCAAGTTGGCCTTGAGAATTTTGAACTTGTTCAATATTAGAATTATGGCCTTCACATTAGGTATATTGGTCATATTTAGTCGAGTCCTCCACATCATTAAAACATTGTTTGAATCCTCATATTTCATGTGTGTCTCTGCAACATCCTTCTTAAAAGTCAAACAAATAAGCAAACACATTGCACAATCTCTCAATTGGATTACCATCAAAGGTATTTTTGTTCTTCAGTTCTTCTGCTAATAGATCTTTGAAAGCTTGCTTGGCAACAAAAGTATCCAATAAGTTTGTTTCAATTTCATCAAATATGTCAACCCCCATAGATACACATGAACTCCTAAGATTCATTAAATATGACCTATAATTTTTAGCAACAATTTTCAAATCTTTTAAGCATTGTTTCACCATCAATATTTTCCAATCAATGGCATTTAGCCATTTTACCGATTCATTATCTTTTGGTTTATCAATTATACTTTCAAAAACCAATACACTGGAATCTATCTTAACGATCTCTTGAAGTCCATTCTTAGCTACATTAAGCATTGCTTCTTCCTTTTTGACCACTTTCAAATCAGACAAGACTTCAATCTATTTGCTAGATATTTTTGCATATAAAAGAATCACTTCATGAATGTATAACATACCTTCTATTGTCAATTTCTCAACCCACTCCTCAGTTGCCTTTCCCAAGAATTGCTATTTGTTTATTTGGTCCACAACCTCCGCACTTACACCTTTAGGCAAAACTTTAACATGAGTGTCCATGGTTGCATCTAGAGGTTGACCAGTGTTATCTACTATTGATCTGATGTATGCAGTGAGGATATTTACTTGTTCTTCTAACATTTCATTTTCTTTCTCCCTTTCTTCTAACCTTGAAGCTAGAATCTCCACAAACAACTTAGCATTATGAATGTCACCTTGTACTGAAGGGGGCCCTAAATCAACCTTGCTAACATGAAAATCACATACAGAGAGTTCCTTTTCATCTTTCTCAACCATTGGCTTTGCCAATTCCACATATTGATGTTTTGTAACATGATCAACCATTAGCCTAAACATTCTCTTTGCTTTCTTAGGTTGAGTTTCTAATTGCAACAATCTGGTAGCTGCATCAAAATTTGTGTCAATTATTTGAGTATACTTTCTTTTCTTGCTAACTACATCTCTTAACCAAGTGGGAGTTCGTAAAGCAGGTTGGCCATCAACCACTATACTTGGCACATAATCAAGTGGAGGGGTACAAGGTACACTCTTTTGTTGTTGTGAAGGTGAAGGTGGAGAAGACATAACATTATGAGAATCTTATGGAAGTCTGCATAGAAGATGGAGGTACATTGCTTTGATGTGGTGGAGAAGAAGCCACTCTATCTTCATGATCTTGCTATGCATGTTCTTCACATGATACCTTCTTAGAATAAGGTTTTAAAGGCATTTTAATTTCCAATTTTCTCCTCAAAGGCTGGTTATCACCCTCACATTGCCCTTTTAGCTTATCATTCTTCTTTGGATCATCACCTCCATCATTCCCATCTTTTGCAGTAGATTGGGATCCAATGGAATTAGTTTTGATAGGTGTATTTTGAGCAGAGGTACCTGCATCAATTTGCTATCCCACCATTGTCTGCTCCTTATGGGAAGGAGAACTTGTAGTATGACCATTCATTTTGGATTTCAGCCACCTTTGACTATTAGTCAAAACAAAATAAGATCTAACAAAAATATCAGTGATCTCTCTCTCAAACCATCTCAGCCTTGGCAAGTGTTTAGAACTCTCAACATAATACCCTTCATCAACCATGTTAGAATAATCATCCACTATATCAGGAAGGTTCCATCCAAGGTTAAAAGCCCTCATTTGGTCTATAGTCAATCTTGTCCAATCTCTTCTTCTCACCTCATGTTCATCTACACAGTCCTCCCAAAAAATCTTCAAGGTGTGGGCAATGCTCAAGCAACATGGGGAGGTATAAATTATTCTTCACAAAACCCTTACTATCAAAGAAACTTCTTGCTTCATATGGATGAAAACTAAACTTTGCAAGCAACTTGTCAACATGCTTTGCATCCTTAGGCTTGTTGCAAGTATAATGAGTCCATTTTAAAGGGAAAGGGTGCCCTTTCTTCTTACATTCATGATATTTCTTGCTTGTTATAGATGCTTGTCTACAAAACTCCAAAAACACAATGTAGTCTATTGCATCAGGAAGCTTTAAAGGAGACTGTTAAAATCCACCAATCCTGAAATAAGTAAACCTGTCAAATTGGATGTAATAGCTACCAAATTGCATAATTAAGTTTGCAGCTTCTGCTGAAATTCTTAATTCAGGATTTCCATATATCTTCTTCACAATAAACATAAGGAAAGCATCGTTAACTCTCCTATAGTCCCTATTACCAAATTCCTCTTGTAATTGAGATAAGTAATCGTATACTTGTGTGTCTATCAAAAGTTCCCAAGGTTTTCAAGCCATGCCAAACCCTTTGAGTACCAACCAAAAGATAAAATAGATAAGAACACATGAAATTTGTTCCTCATCTTTTGAAAATTTACCAATTGGTCATTCAAATGGTCACTAATGAGTTTAGCCCAATCAATGCACCCCTTTCCTATACAGATGACCAATATGAACTAACACATCCACTCTGAAAACACATTGGAATATGCACTTCCCACTACTATGTGCAAAAGTGTTATCATATCAGAAATATCATCCTTAAACAAGGCTCTAACTAGGTTCTTGGGAAGTTGTGACCCTCCCTTTCTCCCTCTCTTGAGCCAGGTAGTAGCAATGGTTGTTTTGCACAATTCTTTCCATTTATATAATAATTCCAACCGGTTTCCATGGATATGTCAGCGTATTCCTCCCATACTAATAGTTTACGAGTATTATTAATGGTTTCAACATCCAATTGGACTATCATCTCACCACTCGCTGTTCTTATCTATCGTGATTCAACATATGATAATTTTTGATACAAGCTAACACTAGGTCTTGGCATTGTATAGCTGTGGGAAAACCTCCCATGCGTGTTAACCCACTTTCAAAGGTCATCTTCAGTATATGTTCTCTGGGGTTAGCATTCATTCTCTCCCAAAACTCCTTTAAATCAATGTGACCTAGGTTTGTATCCTTAATGCCGGAAAGAGTCAGTGCAAGAAGTTGTGTCCACTTTTTGGCCAAAAACTGGAAGTGTTTTCCCTGATTTTCAGAATTTGTCACATTTGACCTTAAAATTTGAAGCACTTAGAGATGGAATCTTTAAAAAGTCACTAAATATAAAATGTAGTACTCAGAGTCTAGTTTCCAAATATGTAATTTTTTTCAATACCCAGATGATACAAATTGATTTTCAATAGGCATTTCTAAAAACCACTATTTAAAAGTCACATTTTTTAAACCATACCATGCACGTGTACGGCCAACAAAATTTGACCTAAATAAAATTATTTTTCAAAATCTTTTTGAAAAAATATGTGTAGTACAGTGAAGTTTGATGAGGATATTTTTTTATAATTTTTTTTCAAATAATTTTTTTTATTAATTTTTTATTAGGCCTAATTGCTACTTTTGAAAACCCCTCGTGTACGACCAACATAATTTGAGCAAAAAATTTCATAAATTTTTTTTTTTTCATTGTGTAAAGAATGATGTGTAAATTGATGACATAATTTTAAAAAAAAAAAATTAAAAATTAAAAGTTATTAAAAAATACAAACACCTGTCATTTCAAATTTTTGGACCAGTTTGCTCATAAATTAAATAATAAATAGAAAAACAAGTCCAATCCAAAAAAAAATTATATATTTGAAAAATAGACACTATGATCTGTAATGGGTTTTAATTTCGTAAAAAAATTTAGAAAAAATGTCATCAGCCATATAGGTGAAGTCAGTCTTTCCTCTGGTTTTGTGCTTAGAGAAATATTTGCAGGTCCAAGGCTCAAGGTCGGCTACCCATGCCTTTCCCGAGCCTAAAACGAAACCAAAAGCGTGTGTGTGAAATTCAAAATTTTAGAAACGGGTACCCGTTCTAGAAAAAATAAAAAACAAAACGGGTACCCGTTCTATAACGGGTACCCGTTTCTAAAAATAGTAAAAAACAAAATGGGTACCCGTTCTATAAACAAAACGGGTACTCGTTCTAGGCTCAGGTGCCCGTTCCTAAACGGGTACCTATTTTCTTTAAAACAAGTACCCGTTCCTGTCGGAATTTTTTTTTTGCACCACACTTCCCCTATATGTGGACCCAACTTCTTGCTTTTACCCGAAAGTTGATTATCTATTATAAAAGAAATATCCAACCCTTCATATTTGTATTTCATTTTTGCAAATCACATCAACCACTCGATTGTATTGTTAACTATTCCCACGAGTAACTAGCTTATGATCAGAAGAAAAAGGGTGTAAATGACACTTGGACGTGTGATGGTTTCAACAGTCATGAAAGATGAGAAACAATAGTATCAATATTCCTTCCATGAACGACACTAGTGCAATATTCAAATGAAATAAGTGGTGTGACAGTGGACTCACCTTATACTGTGATGGTTGAAAGTTGGAAGCTAGATGACCATGAAAAACAAAACCCCAATCGCTTCAAATTGCTGGTCCAATAATACATTTAACCAAAATCCCAATTATATAAAACATAAACCAATTAGGGCATAAAAAGGTCTCATTAAATGCTTTCGCAATGAATGTTTTCTTATCGGGTATTAGCTGAGTTACTTTATCGGCCACTTAATTGCTTCACATACCAACATAAACCTCTGAGAACTCCTTTATCGAGGAAAATAATCATCGCCGAACTTTTCAATCAGCGAACTTTCAAACTCGCGAACCAAGTACATCGTACTTCATCTTCTTGATGGTCAACCAAAAACCCTCATCAACAAACTTTTACATTGGCAAACATACAAGTTCATGAACCAAATATTCCTCTGATTATTCCCTTTATATGGTCTCCATAGTACCTGCATATCGACAATTTCACACATCGGCGAATTTAAGAGTTCGCTAGCCATAAAAAAGAGTGATATAAGACTCGCTTGATATCTTCTATCGACCAAATGATAGTTTCACAAAGTAGACTTTACACAAGAGAAGGTATCGCTCAATCAGAGATTTCGCGAACTTAGGAATTAGGTGACAAAGAAGAAAACACAAGCCAAGTTCGCAAAGGATGACATACGCCGATAAACAAGACAACCTGACAGAGGAAATAAAAGATAGTATTGGGAAATCAAGAAGTTCGCGAACTAACAATTTTGGCGACAAGGTTCGTAAACTCATAATTTTGCCGATAAAAGGAAAAGAAAGTTTTACTTAATGGTTTTCAAGATAGAAACAAGAAAAAGGTAGACCAATGTACTTACCAAAAAGGGAAAAAACTTAGGCAACAAAGCTGAAAAGGCTAATAGCAAAGGAATACCAAGCCAATGTTCTTCTCTGTCGCTATATCACTAGATTAATGAACTAACAAATCCAGCAACAAAGTTAGGGAAAGAACAAAATTGCTAATGAAAAGGAATGGAAAACCTTTTGATTTGGAGCAATATTACTAGTGAGGAACACATTGAAGACATACACAGACCAAGTTTAGATTGAACAAGGACATTCTTGATATTAAAAGAAACTGACAAAAACTTGGGTAACAAAATTGAAAGTCATTATTCTTAATTGTCTAAGCCATTGTACACCCAAAACTACATCTGCTCCCCCAATTGGGATAGAGAACATTTTTGAATCTATTTCATAATTTTCCATCGAGAGTTTTACATGATGGCATGTACCACCACAAGAGAGTTGTTTCCCATCAACTATCATGACCTGAAAATTAGATATTAGATACACAAAACAATTGAGCTAATTAGCTAATCTTCTATCAATAAAGTTGTGTACTACCTAAATCAACTAACACTGTCACCTTTCGCCTTTTGATATAACCAATTATTTTGAATGTTTGTGGTACACTTGTGCCATTTAATGCATGTAGAATGATGGTAGTACATTATACTTCCTTAGAATTCTCATGCCCAAGCTCCACATTTGGTTCTTTTGTAGCTACTTCTTTCTCTTGTTCAACCTCATTCTTGATAGTCATTAGTGTTTTCTCACTATTAATACACTTATGACTTCTGGGCCATTTCCTACCACCATTCCAACAAGAGGTAGAGAGATTACTAATTTGTCTTGGGCTAAATAATTTATCCTCATTTCTTTCAATAAAATTATGTCTTTTAATCACATGGTTTGACCTTG
This sequence comes from Cunninghamia lanceolata, assembly GCA_027924645.1. Classification (NCBI taxonomy): domain Eukaryota; kingdom Viridiplantae; phylum Streptophyta; class Pinopsida; order Cupressales; family Cupressaceae; genus Cunninghamia; species Cunninghamia lanceolata. Next base: position 27,049,986 of record BSBN01000809.1, on the reverse strand, counting down.
AGTGTACCTTCTAGTGAAGGAGTTTTGTTGCTTAAGTTCCATATTTGGTTCTTTTGTAGTTACTTCTCTCTTCTTCAACTTGTTTCTTGATAATTGTTATTATTTTATCACTATTGGCATAGTTATGACCCCCAAACCATTTGCTATCACAATGAGCATAGATCTCTCTCTTTTATTTTCCTCTTGTCGAGGAGAATGCTTAGTAATTTTTCTTAGGTTAAGTTGTCCTCATTTCTATTAATAGGATTAGTCAAAATTTTATCTTTCAATCCTGTGGTTTGACCTTGTGTGGAATTTTTGGTGGTGGGTTTATGTTTCTCAATATACAATGCTTGTTGCATAGCTTTCCTAACTGTCCAATGTTCTAACAAACAAACATCATGTTTTATTTGATCATTAAGTCCATTGATGTAGAGTTGTAGCCTTTGATAAGGTGTCACATCTTGAGTTTGACTTGTTAATCTCATATGCTCAACATTATATTCAACTATAGACCCTATTTGTTTTAAATTTGTTAGTTGGGTAAAATTGCTTCCATTCCCTAGTTGCTCATAAGAGGCTACTAAGTCATTTGTAAATTCTTTCCAACTAATCATTTGCCCTTGCTTTTTACTCATCATCCATCGGTACCATTGATAAGGTTGATATTTTAAATGTCGTGAGGCTATGTCAACCATTGCATTGTTTGTTATAATATTCTTCCATGAAACTTATCCATGAAGTTACATCAATACCATCAAACTTAGGGATATTTATTTTGGGTAGGTTCAATTATGGATCTTGAAAATATTTTATCCCTTGATTTTGTCTATTAGGGCTGCACCCGCCTAGGTGGTTTTGTTGGGACTTCAATTAATGTAGTAGTTCTTGTTTAAACCTATCTAATCCTTTATTGAAAGAAGATGCAAATGGGTCAATCAAATTATCCTTAATAAAATATATCATTATTTCACATCTCGGAGGAATTTTACCTTCAATTTTAGGTGGTAGAGAATAAAGGTTATTGGATACAATTTTTTTTAGTCTTTGAATCCTAAAGATGACAGAGATTTTTGTGTATGTATTTTAAACTCTAATTTTTCAATATCTTTTCAAAAATATAAAAAAAATCCAAAAATTCTAAAAATTGTGGCCTATGTTGACCTAACTTTGACCACTAAATTACACTATATTTTATATCTAATAATAAATTCCAAAGAACTAACCCAATCTAATTTTTCACAAGCTTTCCAAAAATGTAAGGTTTTTTTTGTTTTAAATTCCGAAATTTGCGGCATGTAGAGATAATTAATGAAAAAAATGAAATTAAAATAACTTGAATAAAACTTATGATAAAACTCTAAAATCGTACCTAGAACCTTACCTACCAAATACCTCAAAACCTAGAAAAAATCAGGTCCAAATTCGCAGTGGTTTGAAAGTTATGGTAGAAACAAAAATCTTGGCCCAAATCATAGCTCTGATACCACTTGTTATGATATTTCTGGAAATAAATGTAAAAATCTATAAAATAGCAAACCACTTGGAGGGGGTGACCTCCAATAATCAGAAAATAATATGTGAATTCAATATTAGAAGATATGAAGGTTTGGGACAGTCTCTCTCATTATTTATATGCATAACTATGTAAGGACACACACATTCATCCTAACTAAGTTACCTTAAAGAATAACTAAGACTAATAAATGCATCTATTAAAGTTAAGCATGCCACAAATGCATAACTTATTATAATTAGGAATATATCATATTAGGATCCTCACACAAGGATGACTGGTGGTTGAATTCAATTATACAAGGAATGTTAATATTTTTTGTAAAACTATATAGAGTAATCAAATAAGGAGGGCGCCAATTTACAGATAAAAAGGGTCGAAAAGTACAAATGCCACTAATCAAAGAACATGTAGGCAGTGAAATAAAATAGGACATCTTAATTTGATACATAGGAAATGTACATCCACTGTTTACTACATAAAAAAAAGTAGGGGTAAGCATATTTAAGCAACAAGTAATGAAATTTTTTAAATGCAAGGAATGATGAAAGCTTTCCTTCTAAAGTAGAAGCTGGATATGCCCAAATGATGTCAAAAAATGAAGGAGCCACCAACCTGCAAAGAATAACAGCAACTAAATGTTGTATAAAGCAACTGGACAATTGATGGTCTTGGAACAATTGCAGCATCTCAATATTCGTTGGTGAGTTGATGGAACACTGTTCTAGCATGATTTATTTTTAGCTACACAAATATAATCCTGGAACTTCATTTCTTTTCTGGCACTGATGTGAAATTCATTAAATTGCAAATGTAGAGAATATAAGATACAGCAATGAACCAGAATTCTCTGATCATATTTTTAAATCTGAAAGTATTCTCATAAAAGAAATATAAAAATGAAAGATTGAGGCCTGCTTATCCAAACCCAAGTCCACGTAGTTATAATCTCACTAATTATATTTTACTTCAGCTTTGCACAAAAGTCGGATAGATCCAGAAGACTGATGCGAGAAAAAGTACTTGCTTCCTTGCGTTCAGCTGGAGTATTGTAACCCCATGTGCCTGCACATAAGAAAATAAAAATATGGAACAGACTGTCATATAACCTCGACTAGATTTTAGCTACAAAGCCTCTGCATTATTAGTATAAAATGTACCCTATTGTAAAGCATACAACAACATCATAAGTTCAAAAGTGCATACCAAGATAAAGGTTCCACTTGTCCAGCTCTGGTTCCTTAATTACATTCTTTAATGTCGCAAGCCTATCCTCCACAAAACTGTTAAAAAAGTAGAATCTAGACCTGTTCAGTCATTACTAATTTCAACAAAAACAAAAATCTGGGACTCAAAAGGCCAGCCACGTTAGTAATAAGTGCTCTGAACCTTTTCGTTCACCAATTTTCACATTTTTCTCTTCAATCAACAATCTAAACAAAATGTCTCGAGACACCCAAAAAAAAAATTGCCATGTAAAAAATCTTAGGATAGAAGCAGAGCTGAGAGAAAACATACTGCAGTGACATTTGAGAGTGTTCAGGTTTGCTTTGAAGCTCCTTCAGCACCTCAACTTTTGGTCTGAAAATTGAAGAAAGAATTGTCTTCAGTAGTGAAATTTCCTTGCATAAGTGATTTTTTGATACTGCAAATGTTCTTAGTAAACCCTTACCAGGTTTGGCAGGGGGCTTAACTACTTATTGGAAAATTAACTCACCCTGTTCCTAGACCATATATCCTGTCAGGTGGAATATTCACTCCAGCCAAGTCCCGCAGTAAAGCTTCTGCAAACCTCGTCTGTGAAGAAGTGATATGAAGTGAAAATTTACAATTTTTACAATAAATCCTGATTATGTAGATCTATTGCATTTTAATCACTCACATGTAGAAACTTTAATAACAAGAGTTCGCTTCTAGTGGCATGTAAGGGATCTAAGGGGATCATCTGGCAGGCTCTTTTATAGGAGCCATAATCCAGGATTGAATCCAAATATACCAGGATGAATTATTGAAATTTTGATATCAACATGCAAAGAAAACATTATAAAAACAAAGTCTCCTTCCAGATTGACAGCTAGATGTTTTGAGAAAATCGATACCCCTTACAAAAATTTCATTTTCCTCGAGAGACAATTGAGAAGAGACTTTGGCTTCTAAAAGAGCATGCCTTGATTTGCAGTATATGGGTGCCTACCCTGGGCCTAAGACTCTAAAGGCCTAGACAATGAAAATTTGAAACCATAACTATCTTTGAATATCCCAATGATTCCAAATGGGTACTTTGTGACTATGAAGAGAGGAGAAAAACTCTGTTTTCAGGGAAATAACGTGGTTTTCCAACAAGCATGGGCTGTTTATTAAGCCTTGGGGTACCTGCTTTCAACCCCACAGATGATCTACATATTACACTGCTAGAATCAGTCCATCTATCTCTCCCCACAAGAGAATTCTGGGATGAATACTCTTTTAAGCTTATTGAAAACTCCAATGGACGGTAGCCTGTTGCTTCTAGGCTTCTCTTCAACTTGGGATCTTAACTTAGCCTGCATCTGTCTTAATCTAGACAGGTTTTTCTTGAACTATGAGGAATGGTTAGGGACCAGTCAATTGATTATGAAAACATCCTATTTTGCTTTTATCTAGGTCATGCTCATAGGCATCTCTTATGTTCTTGTCCCACTCATTCTCTGAAGCCAAGAGCAAACAACCCAATAAGAATACTGAATCAGAAGCCATATAGGAAGATAGTATCACAAATTCTGTAAAACTAATTCACCAGCAAGAGGATGGCCAGTCATGGAAGAAAATGAACTCAACTTGGTACCCTTTTAAATTTGGACACATCTTTAGTGCTGGGGAAGGGGGCATCTCAAGCTCTAAACCTACTAAAGGGAACTCCAAAACACCTCACACAACTAAATATCATTTCTCTGCAGTGAAAGGAGCTGGGAGAACATATAGATCTGATTGTTTCTTATTAAAAAACAGCAAGGTTAACAGTATCTAGATTTTTTTATTGGCTGAGGAAGAACCACTCTCTCTGATCATTTGCTGATCCAGCTGGTAATGAAGCTTTAGATTGCACTAAAAATCCTTTCATTTGAAATCATCTGACAATCACATCCACAGCTCAGAGAATGCATTCAGCAGTGGTGGCAACAAGGAGCTAGCATTGAAGGTCATGCATGAATCAGGCAAGCTGCAATTAATCAAAACTGAACTTGGTCTTTTACTTTTTAGACACATTTTCAAAATTTGGCAGACACTAAGCAACAGCTTAAACATCTTCAATGCATGACAAAGAAAAGCAGTTTACAGCAGACATGTAAAGAAAGCTACAGATCTTCATTCACATCTATTTTCCAATGGAATAAAGAATTATTCTGGAGGCAGAGCCGCATAAGTCCAAAGTCACAGGGATCAAGGAGGACTCTTGCAAACTCCAAATTCTTATATAAAACAGTCCTCCGTAGACAGTTTCAGCATAGTTCAAAATATACAAGTTTCTGATGGCCAAATGCTTAGTGATCATTTAGAAATTTGAGTTCGACAATGGAACTTTTTAGGGATCTGCTCAAAGAACTCCAGGTTGATAGAATCTAAGTGCAAAGGCAAACTTCAAAGCATACATTTGTTTACTGCCTATTGAGTCTAAATAGAACATACAGAGTAAACAGAATGTATATGAACTAAAAGTAAAATAACATCATAACAATACATTCATTGCGGAATGCACAGCAAATCTCATATATGTATTATCTCAGAAATTGCCTATACAATGATATTCAAACTGAACTGCCCCCAATATAATGATATGATGAGTATATAAAGGAGGCCGACGGTTGCTTGGATGGCCAACTGTCGCCAACGACTACAACCATCGGGAGATAACAGCCTCACAGCCTCACAACCAAAACATAACTAATTACAACAAGTATATTATGCAACTAACAACATTAACCCTCAATTCTGTCTTGAATAATGCTTGTTTCCTCAAACCCATCTCCTTTATGGAACTAAGAGGGGTGGTCTTCTCGTTTGCTAGGGATATAGCATTAATTCCAGGAAGAATTCAAGCTCAGTTGTATCTAGAATTTTGGGACATCATTAAGCAAAAACCTGCTAATCTTGGTAAAAGAATCAATAAGTTATAAAGTTGTGATTGGCTTTTTTGAAAATAAGACTCAAAGTCGTAGTATTTAAACAATGCTGCAATAATTGTTTAATTATTAAACAATTGTTGCAGCATTGTTTTCAAAAAAGCCAATGCTTCATCATTCAATGGCGACCATGCGATCTCTCTCTCTGCAACAAGGTTCAAAAAATTCTTTCAAACATTCTAACAAAGTCACTCCAACATGTTTTACAAAATATAGGGACACTACATCAAGATTTGGAAGGAAATTACATACCTACAATCCATCTGCCAAGAGCAAAATTCATCCTTAAAAATCTATCCCATACACTATGTACAAAAATCTACTGATATCAACATTCACATTCCAAAGGACTACTTCATAGCTAATCCCAAGACTAATCTCTTATTTCACATCTCGAACAACTACAAGAGAAAGATGATACGATAAATGATTTACAGGCACGTATCTCTGTGGTTGAGAAATCTAATGCCTCTTATACCATCAAGATTTGGCTGTCACCAACCCAGAAAGTCAGCTCTGACGGAGCTGCAAGAGAACTCGAAACCATGCTTAGCATCAATGTAAGTAGCTATCCCAGTATAGAACAATCTGCCAGACATAGGAACCCTTGGGTCCCAAAGCCAATATGGAAGGCTGCCATACACATCACCAATTGAAGTGCATTGCGCAACTCTGATATAATCTTCACCATGCAGAGAGTGGTGAAGCAACACGGCAGAATCCAACTAAACTGATATGCCAACCCTGTCACCACCTGGATCCCAACACATCAGAACCTCACATCCAACAATCATGAAGGGGTAAGTAAATCTTGAAGTGTCTAAACCACAACATCCCCTATCATCCCCTACAAAACTCCTATGGATGTACTGACTATCCAACATAGGTGCTGGAAGATGTGAAATTGCTCCTCTCAACACGAGGGAATGAATAAGCTCTCCTCCATCACCGCTGTAAAGACTAAACATGCCATCATGCCTACTGATACTGCAACCTCTCTGAAGCCATGTCTCCCATGGAAGTCTTCAAGACCAAGAAGTTGCAAACTCTGTCTGATACATATCACCATGATGGTACTTTGATCTTTGAGCCTGCAAGTGATCCTCTGAATGTGTTTGATTCAGCCACCCACAATCTCTAGTTCCATCTTCTGTAGATGGCAACCCTTCATCCCACAATGGATGATATAAATCCCGAGCAAATCCACACTTATGCATCATCAGGTCATTTGTGTGTGGACTAAAGGAGAAATGATGAGCACTCCTCACTATGTAGTCAAGATAGAAAGCACCTGTCTGTGTCAATGGTTGACCATCATAATTATGGGAAACACGCTCCTCATCACTCTCATCACTCAAATCAGATGATGGCTCGTGTCTTTGATCCTGGATGGCTAATTGGGTAGATACTCTTCAGGTCCTCTCTGCATACCCAATAGCAAAGTCCCTATCTGAAAGCAATTGGAGGTATTCTGATTTAATCCACTCCATGGCATGCTGGATAGCTCGCAAATCAGATGTAGATGTGCCCGCTACTACCCCTATCTGTCTTTCCTCCAATTGTGTCGTCCACAAGAGGTCCTCCACAAACTTGTGGGTACTGTCAATATGAGTTAAGGTTTGAACAACCTTATCCTCGAAAACCTTCAGTTGATCTCTCCATCCCTGAGACTCAATAAGCTGTCGGCCAAAATCAGCTACATGGGATGCAAACTCTGATTTGCTTCTAAAAGAGGGAAACAAATCAACATGAGAACCGATCACACCACTGGATGATGCCCTGCATATCTCCTATGAAAATGATGAAGTAGTGTGGTGATATGTTACACAACTCTCTGGAAATTTCACTACTACACCACAAGAGCCATCAATAGCCTGCTCTGCATCACCTGACATGGAACTAACCTCAGGAACACCTGGTGCAACATATTGTTCTCTGCCACACTCATCCAAAACAATCATCCCATCTGTGTCACTTGCACTAGTAAATGAAATGGATGTAGTCACATCCTCCACATACTTATTACCACCATCTGTGGATGTATGCTCATCACCACACGCTGCCATAGATATCTGAATTGTATCTGTAGGTGATGAAGACTGCACCAAGTTCAACTCCACGGTAAGCTCATCTATCCGTAACTTTGACTCTTGAAGGGCTGCTTGAGCACTCTTCAAAGAGTCTATGGTAACCTCAAGCTCATAGGTGAGCTCATCAACCTCCTCTTTCTTTCCCTTTAAAGCATCATGATAAATACCGTCAATCCTAAGAAGATGATTTCTATCAGATAACAGCTGTAGGTAATTATTCTTCATGATCCCAACTGCATCTCTAAGTGCCTGAATCTCAGCAAGGGAAAGTCCACTATCAAAGTGCTCATATATACCTAGAGTCCAACAACAGTGTGTCACCAACTGCTGAGCAACATCAAAGTGTTCTAAGGCTGAAGCAATCATGCCTTTGTTCACCTTTAATTGCCCTACCAAATGATTAGATCCCTCTGACAAATTGTCTCCACACAAATTTTCTGATTTGTATTTTGCACTATGAAAAGAGGTTGAATCATGATCACTCACCGACTGGTAAGCATCCTCATGTGTGCTATCGGCTCTGCACACTTCCTCAACAAAGGTACTGTTGTTATGTACCTCACGGAATGGCTCCAATGACATAATAGAAGCTGTTGATTGGACATAATCATTGCTCACCGCTGCCTCCAATCTAGATGCGTGCTCATCCAAAAAGCTATCCTGGAACCCATCACCATTAAGTAAATCTTTTGTCTCATTCCTCTCTTCTAAGGTCTGATTTACAAAATCAGATTTGCTATGGCTTGAATCCACATCACATAATTCATTCTTAACACCCAAATCTTGAGTGTCAATGTTAGGGAACTCCACACATCTATCATCCTCACATGGAATGGCTGCTATCTCAAGAGTAGGCTCAACATTACTAATTTCTGTGGCAGTCTTCCCCAACTCAGCTAACTCCTCAATGCATGCCTCCTGTTTTGTGATTATGTATTCATATACAAAGGCTCGGATTCAATTCTTTTAGCTCTCAAGTCTTCACTTACGTTTAGTTGTCCTAGCAAAGGATAGGACCCCTAAGACTTGTCAACTTCATAAAAAATTTCTGATTTACGATCAGCACCATGCAACACCAAATTTGATTTGTTTTCAAGGTTGATATCAACATCATCGATGTCATCAATGTCGTCCCTCAAGCCCAACTGTGTAAATGAAGTAGGAACTGCAATATGACCAAAAGTAGATCCATTCCCAGTAGGACCCACCTCCAATGTTGGGACCATCACACCCGGATCCCATGTGCTAAAGTGTTGTTTGCCCAGATCAGGGAAAATGTGATCAATGTTTTCCTCATGACTGTGCCCTTTGTGAATAAATCATTCCCCATCATAGGCTGGGTTTGAGAGTCAAACCAAGAACCACTTGTGTCATCAACACTGGAATAAGAAAATAAATCATCATCTCTAGCTGGCAAAAGGATATCATCCAATGATCTCATCTCTTCACAAGGCCTATCAACAACCACCTCTAATTCACCAACACTGGTATCAATGTAAGTATCTCTCTCCATAGGCTTGGTTTGAAAGTCAAAACCAAGGCCACCTGAATTAACATTACCAGAATAAGATAAAGTATCATCAAAAATTGTTTTGAAGTCGCCATCAAATTTGCGTTCTCCATGCCCTTCATCTGAAAATGCATGACTGAACTCAATACAGTCATCTGCCCCATAGGAATCATCAAGGAAGTCATTAGAATCATCACTAGTTGAATCCGAACTAGGATCCACAACTGTTGTTTTATCCTTTTCATCATGCATCACCTCATTCATGGTAGTATCTTCTTTAATCTTATCTTTGCAAATGTCATTGATATCAGGATTCCTGAGGAAATACCTGTCTATCTTCTGTATCAATTGATTAGAATGTTGTCGACACACTCTCTGATCCTCTTTCTATCTCTTACACCAATTTTTCAACATCTCTTGGATACTGAGCCCTTCCCAATCTTCATCATCCATTTCCTCTACCCTTACTGTATCTATACCTGCAAAGGGATAAATATGGGGAACCCGAATGTCTCGCTGAGATCTATTTCGTCTGGGATAATACTGATGTGTAGGCTGCATGTCTGTGTTTGACATCACAGGATGGCAAGATCTTTAGCTCTGATACCACTGTAATGTGCCGTACCTGTTTGTATATTTTTTAAAGATCTTTTTATGTGTTTATTTTCTATTTTAATGTGATCTTTCAGACTAGACAGAAGAATGCAGAAGGGGTTTTCAGTTTTCCTGCAGATGTGTTGCCGGAGCATACAAAATATAGCATATATTGCAAACCCAGAAATATACAATGAATATGAAGAAACTAACAGATACTCAGATAGTAAAATGGCCAATAAACAATTACTATCACATACCCATGTTGAGATTTGCAACTTCATACAAAAGCTGTAGCCGGACCAACAAGTGGGTATGGCTGAATTTGCTTCAAATCACCATTAGACTAAAAGTATTGGTCATTACAATGGATTACAATGATATGAGAGCTCTAAACGCCTCCAATAGAGAAGAAATGAAGCTGCAACAAATAACAAATGAGTCACCAAAGACCCACGTCCTCCAAGGGCATTGTACGGTTGGCTGCAAGTGAGATATGCAATAAAATCTACTGGAAACTCCTTGAATCTGGTCTGAGACTGATCTGCAATAGTTCCCACAGCAGGGCGACCAATATAGAGAAAGATTATTGTCAAAACTCACACCAAATAGCTGCTAGAAATGGTACGGCCATGCATAAGGAGGTACAACCAGCAATGCAACAAATATCAGCTCCAAACCTTTGATAAAATATGCTCTAAACAGCCATGAAATCAGTCATTCCAATCTGCATAGATAATTCTTCACAAAATCTGCAAATGATATGAACAATGAATCCTTGAATCTCATTACAAGAACTCCATTTCGGCACAAATGTGAATACTGAGTGCATCCACCATCAATGGCACCTTTGGGTGGTATTGCACACCTGTAGAATGCCGTCACTCAGGGAGGTTTTCGTCTCCAAGAGCCTTGGTTCGAACACTCAAACCCTCAAAACCCTAGCAGAGCTCAAAAAGAGAAAATATCATCAACATAGCATATCCAAATGAGAGCACTTTTTCCTCTTTTATAACTCTCCAAGAGGGGTGTTTTACTTTGGAGGGAAATATTTCTTTTAATTTCACTTTTTAATATTTCCCAATGTGAGCGCTCCATAAAATGACTTAAGTGACTTTTAAATATTTTATTTTTCATCACTTAACCAATAAAACCCAAAGTCCAATATTAAATAATAATATTAATTTACGGACTTTAAAATGGAGGCCCAAATGAACTCGGAATTCAGTGATCTATAGCTCGCCGGAAAGGTCTCGACCAGACGCATCCAACCCCACTCTGAAAATCCCGATCCGAAACCAAACTCGTACTTACTAAAAATAGTAACGGCCATAAGCAAACTGAGCCAACACAAAGGGTGCCAATTGGATCCGCAACCATCTGATAGCTCTGAGCTCAAAGCAACATCTGAGAGAGCCAACAGCTAACTGCCAAGTCACCAAAATAGTGCCAAACTGACACTAAAAATAGCAGTGTTCTCCGAGGACCAAAGAGAACAAACCCAGAAAAACCCAGAAAGATTATCGACATGCAAGCACTTACTATAAATAGTAAGTACAGACAGGTTGTCTGAAATCTCTCCGGAAAGTGTCAACCAGTTCCACTGGATCACCTAAACACCCTGGTGACATCAAAATACTCCTCTGATTATGCTGTCACCAACCCAGAAAGTCAGCTCTGATTGAGTTGCAAGAGAACTCGAAAATGGGGACATTACAAACTGAACTCACTCCCAGCACCAGTTATCACCCACAAACGGATGGGCAAACAGAGATTGTTAACAAGTGGGTGGAAGGATACCTCCGCAATTACATTGTAGGGCAGCAAAAGGCATGGGTTAAGTGGTTGCACTTGGGGGAGTACTGTTACAACACTACTTACCACATGTCTGTTCAGATGTCACCTTTTATGGCTCTCTACGGATATGAGGCTCCTAATTTCCCGGATATGTTATTCGGGGACAGTAGATTGCCTAAGGCCAAGGACTTACTTCAGGAAAACCAAGATATTATGAAGTCCTTGAAGGAAAACATCCAGAAGGCGCAGAACCAACAAAAACAATATGCAAATCAGCATAGGGTTGAGCGTTTTTTGGAGGTGGGTGACATAGTCTACCTGATGCTACAGCCTTATAGACAGTCCACTCTCAAAAAGAGTGACGCAAAAAAGCTTAAGCCACGGTATTATGGGCCTTTCAGGGTGTCGAAGAGAATAGGAGAGGTGGCTTATGAGTTAGACTTACGGGCGGGAAGCAGAATACACAATGTTTTCCACGTGTCTCGCCTCAAGAAGGCATTGGGAGACAATGTGATACCTTCCACTGAGTTACTCCCTTTGGATGAGGGTAAGCTGATTCTTGTTCCTGAGGCCATCATTGACACCAGAGAGTGTACCTTGCGGAAGAGGGTCATCAGGGAGTACTTGGTGAAGTGGAAGAATCTGTCGGTAGAGGATGCTACATGGGAAAATGAGCAACTCTTGCAGCATCCAGAGTTGAAATTGTTTGTGGGCAAGCAATTTCGGGGAGGACAAACTGTAATGTCCCCTTCCTAAGTAGCTCAGTTATGGGGTTGGTCTACTACTCGGGTTCTCGTAGACTAACGAGGATGGTTAGGGGACCCATGATGAATTGGTTCTTTTCAAGGCCCAGTCAACATTTTAAGAGGGATGGTTTGGACTCCTTTGGGCAGGATGTCACTCCTAGCTCTTTCTGGAGTGATTTTGGGCCATTTAGCCAAACTTTCTATTTTTAGCAAGGGCTCACAAGACTCGATGAGAGTCGGTGTAACGGTCTTGATCTTCACTCCATTTCATTTGGCCAACTTGGCGGTGCTACGAAATTCACTTTCAAAGACCGTTGGATTAATTTTAATTAATTGATATATATACCTAAGTTAAATTAAATATTTAACTTAGTGTTTTTATTATAAAGTGACTTTATTAATATATGAAGACTTGAAATATATTAAGTTTAATAAAGTCATATATTTCCCTAAGTGTGGGTGCCCATGTCATGAGAGAATAAAAAATAATATTAAATTATTAATTCCCAAAAGGAGGCGTTGGAAAGTGAAGGGGAAATAAAAAGAAAAGTTGAACGCTCATTTGCATTCACCATTGCATGTTTTCATGAAAACAGAGTTTGTTTGGCTGAGCCAAGGGTTTGAACCAGCAACTCGTGGAGACGGAAACCTTCACAGAGTTAAACACCTGCGGAAGCGAAAGACCTTTCTAGGGTGTTGATGGTGATCTTATTTCAGAGGTCACATTTGAGCTTCTATGGCAGATTTGAAAGCTTGTTGCGGAGGGTTTTTACATTGAGAATAATCCGTTTCTTCGCATGATAATATTGGACTGATATTGAAGATCATTTGTAGAGTTTTATAGAGGATTTTGAGCACTTGAAGGTGGAGATATATATTCATAGTGGACTGTACCTTTCCCCAACAGGGTCGTACTTCATAAAGGCTGTTTTGAGTGTGTGAGGAGGATTTTTTACAGAGTTTTCACCTTCCAGGTGGGCGTGAGATTGCTGCAGGGATATAGCAGAGTTTCCAGCCATAGTTTGGCACATTTATTGATGGATATATTGCTGATTGCTAATACCCAGCAGGCCGTACCACTTGGAGCCTAGGCGTGGGAATGTATTGGTGCCAAAACACTCAGTTTTGACTTGCTTTGGAGGCGTTCTCATTTGGCATTGGCTGTGTACAGCTCCATTTGACAGAAATCTGAGTTTGAACATCCATTGATGCACAAAATTGGAATTTGTAAACTGTTCTTTGCTGTTACAATCTGTATTATCCAAGGCAGCAAATGGGTATGTTAGTATTTTGATATTTTTCTTATTTTCTCATATGGGTATTGTTCAGTGTTATTATGTTATGCATTTCCTTCATTTATAAGCTTCTGGGTATCTTTAAAAGTTCTATTCCAAGTGGATATTGTTGCATGCAAATATATGTTATGAACAAAAACACAAAACGCACCACGTTCAGCTAAACCACAGAAAAAAATTAGGGGTGGGTTATTACATTTTCTTATTTTATTTCACTTTATTTCCCTTTCCTAGGGCCGAACTCCTCTTGGGCGCCCAAATCATAATGGAAGCATTTTATTTTATAATTTTTCCATCCTTCCATTCTCCAAGGGCGAACCACTTAGGCATATGATAACTCATATTTTTGACCTCAAATGAAGTCGTCATCCTCAAGGAAAAAACATTATAAATTATTCTTATTTTCTCCAAAGGCATTTTCCATATTTTCTTCTATTTTCCATTCTCCAACTAGGTTGCTCCACCTTAGGGCAAATTATTTTATTAGTGTTGACTTAATAAAAAGTACCACAAAAATATGCCAAGTCATTCTCCATGCTCATTTTGCCCTACAAAATTGGTTAAGTGTGAAAACTTGCCAATTAGGTCATTCCCTAAGCCCTCCGGCTTAACCTACGGGAATGGAAATAGGCTAGCCAACTTGTAATGTCCCCTTTCTTTTTGCAGTGTTAGTCTATCATTGGGTTCCTGTAGACTGACAATTTGGTTAGGGAACCATGGATGGTTTGGCTTTGGATGGGTTATTCAGTTGTGTGGAGGTTGGCTTTGGGTTCAGTTGGTGTTGTTGGCACTTTCAATGGTGGGTTGAGTGTCTTGGCCGGATATGCTATTTTCAGTAAATTCAGGAATGGCGCTGTATCGAGATTTTCAAACTTGGAGTGGATGCATCTCATCGAGACCTTTTGGCGAGCTATAGAACTCTGGATTCTGAGTTCATCTTGGCAATTATTTTAAAGTCCGAAGGTTAATTTAATTATTTAATTGGGACTTTGGGGTTAATTAAATAAAGTGACATTGATGAAGGAAATATTTAAAGTCACTTATGTGAGCTTGGGCGCCCATCCTAGAGGGAAATAAAGTAACTTAAAATATTATTTTCCCTCTAAAAGCCAATGCCCCTCTTGGAGAGCAAATAAAAGAGAAAAAAGTGAGTTCATTTGATATGCTTAAATATTATGAAATTGTTGCTTTTGGCTCTGCTAGGGTTTCTCGAGGGTTTAAAGGGATTTGAACCTTGGTGGCTCTTGAAAACGAAAACCTCCTTGACTGACAGCATTCTACAGATGTGCAATACCATCCAAAGGTGCTTTTGAGGTGGATGCATCCAGTATTCGCAGTTGTGCTTCATTGAGGTTTTGGTGATGAGGGTTTGTGGACTGCATTGATACAATCTTTGTGGACAGCGAAGAACACAGTATTGAAGGACAAATTTGAGGAGTTTGAGAGGACATTGTGATTGTGCCTTTTATACATGTTGGTCGTACCATGCTCAGGCTGGGCCGCACCATATTGAGGCAGCTATAAGGGAAGTTCGTCGTTGTTTGGTCTCTACATCTGGTCGCCCATTGTTTAGCAGCAATATCAGAGCAAACAAGAGGAGTTTGTGACGGTTTAATGCCATTGTGTCTGTTGATAACTCAACAGCCAAGCCTTACCTTGCCTGAAGGGTTGTGGGATCTCATGGAGCTGTAATAACATCACTTTCAGGGCTTCTTTCTTATTTGGCTGGGACGTCTAGGGTTCCAATACTTCCTGATATTGTTTATTTGTAAGGAAACCTCTGCTGCTACGTGCTGTGAGCGATTTGCACTGATGAGTGTAGCTGGTTCATGTACAGCCATATTGTCAAGTTATAAAAATGCAAATGGGTATTCAACTATAATTCATTTGGAGGTATTTCTTGAACTAGGTTGTTATTTTGCTCAAATTCATAGTATCTTTTCTAGGTTTTCAATATATGCTCCATATTGTATTGTTCCGACAAACACATCTCAAGAAAACTGAAACCCCTTCTGCATCTTCTATCTAGTCTAAAAGAACACTCTAAAAATTTAAAAAATAACACAAAAGATTTTAAAAAGAACCAACAGGTACGGCACATTACACAACTCCACTAGGTGATCACTCCAAAAATGGGGACATGACATGAACTCGTACCTGTACCCGTCCCCATACCAGGATCGACAACTTAGATTTTTACAATCAGCCTCTTAATTAAGCCATACTCTATGCAATCCAAACTTACAAATCTTATATTGATTCTTTGAAACTCTTGGAAGGGTCCTGGAATGTAACATTCAACACAATAATAATAGCACATAATATACAGAAGAATTAAGCAAGGCTTCTACATAGAGATTCCTAATTAGGGAACCTTGGTTCAAAGCAAGCATTTAAAATTGGTATGACAAGAATATATTGTTTTAACCAATTGATTGAATGTTCTTAAATTTACATACTACCAAGAACCTCTCTAGAACAACCATAAATCGGTCGGTAAGATTATATCCAAGAAGCAAGTTACATACATATGTGTGTGTGCATGTGTGTATTCCCACTTGGTGACTGTGTGTGCTCTTTTGTACAAGAATATGAAGATCGTCAATGGAAAGCCAATAAGCTTGGCCACCTTCTATTGGACAACTCTCATAATCATTTGTGTCCTTCAAGACTTCTTTTGAGTAATTGACTCTTCATCTAACAAACTACCTACAAGTTATTGAATTGATTCCCATAGCATATAGGTAACAGGTGCAACATCTAATTACTCAAATCTAGGAAATCAAAACACAATTTAATTAAGCGAAACTCAAGGAATGAATGTCACCGAGTCAAATGTTACACACCTCCACAAGTAGCTTTGGCTGGCCAAACAAAGCCATTGGGAAAGTTCTTCCACCCAGGCACCCTCATAGTAGGTATCCAATTCCATAAGAGTATCCAAGTGGTGCATGTGCACGAAGGTAATGTTGCGGCTATGATTGCTAATCTCATACTCATTTCAACTTCCCACTTGGTTACAAATTATATTCAACACCTTGAAAAACTCATAGGACACAACGAAACTTAAAGCAAGACTCAGACCTTCCTCAACAAGAGCTCGCACTACTCAGAGTTAAGATATCAAGAAAGGTCCTACTTGACACAAATTTCATTAGGGGATGTCTTGAATGTAGTCATCTAATGCCCTTCCCTTCATCTTAGATGCAGTCATCTAGTGTCCCTCCCTTTTCATCTTGGATGCAGTCATCTACCACCCTTCCCTTTTCATCTCGAATGCGGTCATCTAATGCCTTTCCCTTTCTATATGAGCATAGTCCTCAACCACCCTCCTAAGGCCTCATGGTTAACTTCCCCTATGCCATTACAATCAAATATCCAACTTCCCAGGTTCCTCTCAAAAGTTTCCCTATGCTACAAGTGCCTTAGGATGCTAGACATAATCAACAAGATAATATTAAATTTTATCAGCAATCATAAAGAACTCCTAGAGCTTCACCATCTCTAGTTAGAAATATAGATGATCTAAACCTAGACCCAAGACTTGTCGGATTGGTTAATGTACATAGAAATGTAAGTAACATCCAACTTGGCTACCTCCTAATCTATGTGCCTTCTCTACACTTCTCTTTTCTCCTTCAATGCCTCTTTGTAAGAACCCTGTCTAGGTCTGAACTGAAATTAAGCTTGCTGCCCTGAAATTTCTGATTTATTTTTTGGATGTTTCACTTGTGTTTTTGAAGTTTTGTTTTCACATATATGTTTTGTTAGGGTTAGCTGGCAGAAGATATCAATTAAATGCAAATAAAGATTAAACAGAGGAATGGAAATACACAGAAATAATAACAGCGAGAGACAAGTTTTAACGTGGTTCACCCAAACTCGGGCTACATCCACCAAACAAAGAGTCCAATATTATTATCTAGTAAATCAAAACCGATTACATTCAGCAATCCCTGCAACTCAAAACCGCTGCAAAATGCTACAATACAATACCCAAACCCTAACCCTTGGCCGCTTTTTATTAAGCTTTTTGTCGGTTACAAAAATAGGGTTTTCTTATGTCGGTCAATGAAAAATAACTCCTGGTGCTTTATAAAATAATAAAAAACCGTGTGAGGTTTCGGGGGCGTTGCCCCTCGACTCCGCCCTATATTGCGACAGGGAACGTGCCAGGGGCGCTGCCCCCAAACCCCGCAAGGAGTGCTGCCCCTTGACACCGTCTTGGGGGCGCTGCCCCCAAACCCCCGCAAGGGGCACTGCCCCTTGACTCTGTAGGGATTTGGGGGGAAAACCACGCCGATAAAAGAGGGGTAAATATAACCTCCAAGTCTGATTAGGCTCCATATAACATGTTTGGTATGATATGAAGATTGAAAGATAGCAATATGACATTCATATAATATCAAATGATGACAGAAATGAATTAAACCAGCTCACACACACATCCAAAAATCAATATACCACACAATAGTACATACCCGGATGAAAAGCTTGGCCACTTTATTGAAATGATGTTGGTTGATTACAAAGTCATGGTCTGATTTTTGTATCAGACTTACATATGCATGCAAATATAATCAAAACATGATTCAAATCATCACACAATGATGCAACAATGATCCAATGTTGTCCTCCTTCACTAGCCACCTTAGAAATGATCAACCCTTGTGAAGAAATGAAGGCAAATCCAACATAAAGTGACTGATCCAAAACCTGTAGGTGTTGATATGAAATCTAAAGCACAAACCCTAGCCAAACCAAGCTAAAAACACCTCTAAACCTGGTGCCCAAATTGAAGCGCTATGAGTCTAGGATGAAAATATGACAATCCAACATCAATGTCCTGGCTGGAAATGCTCCGATCTGAACCTGATATGAAATTGCAGCAGTCTGATATGAATTTCTGAATACCAAATAATGGATTTCACCAACCATGAAACCTCCAAAACATGCAAAATCATCAACACAACATAGCCATGAATGCAAATAGTGAAATCACACTCCAAAAGTCTTCATATCTGAATATGTATGCCTCCAAATATGCAAGATGTCTTCAAACCCTAGCTAAACATGCAAACTCCATTGAAACCGTAATAATGGATCCTAGGTGAATCCATCTCTCAAAGTGCGATGGGTTTTCATCCAAACCACTATAATTCAATGATCCAAATGACCTCCTTTTATCCTTTTCACCTTGGGCGCCCAAATTTGACAAAATATAATGAATTTTCAAGTCCACCGCCATAATAAAATATTATTATTTTATTTTCTTTTAATTTTCCCAAGTGGGCGGCAGCTAGGAGAGAAAAAATACAATATATTATTATTTATTTTTTTATTTTCTTCTCTCTTGGGTAGCGATTTTGTGGGATTTTTTATAATATTTTAATAATAAAATATTATAATTTTATTTCACCTCCAATATTCTCTTTTTCCATCTTTTTTCTATTTTTTCATTTTTCCCACATTGGTCGTTTTACTTCTTGGCTAATTTATTTTATTATTTTGACTTTTCAATAATTTGCATAAAAATACCAAAAGCCAAAATACCACTTCATTTCATCAAATAAAATTAGTTGAGCCACTATAATCCATCATTCCATTCTCCAAGCCTATAGCAACATTCCATTTTCCAACCCTTCAAAGTCCAAGCTCAACCAAGAACATTCCCTTACCAAGTGAATTAGCCTATGGGAATGGTGAATAGGTTAACATACTCCTCGCAAGGTGATCACTCCGGAAATGGGGACATTACTTTCTCCCTCCTTTAGTAAATCTCTTCATTGATTACTTTACATAATAGCAACTGTAGAATGCAACAAAAACCAAGATGACAAGAACAATAATCACAATAAAAATGGCATCCGCCCCTTTCCCCTAGCTTCATTCAATATTTATAAAGTTTCTCTACCTCCCTTGTCTCGCACCCAATTGGTTGATCACAACAACAAATTTAATCTTATAACATTCCTCAAATTTTCCTCATATGCAGTACCTACATGATACCTTGGTTTCCTAAAACTTGTTAGGGTTAACATTCTTAGTTGGTTGCTCTTCCAATGGATCTTTCTTATTGGCGTTCTTATCGTCCCTTCACCTAGTCTCCAAGCTCCATGTCATTCTGCCATCTCTTGTTAACTTATGCTAGATTTCCTTGCCACTCAACTTATTTCTCCTCGCAATTTCTTTATTCAATGAAATCCTTTCTATTTGTGTTCTCTATTTCGTTTTATGGTCCTCAGAAATCTATTTACATCAATTTCAATCACCAATCAACTATCTTCTATGTGGAAACTTCATTATTTGCTCTCGCAACCTGGCAACCCTTTCACTATGTCATCCGCTAAGCATGACCTCCCTCGATACCGATGATAGTACCCGTTGATGATTGTTTTTGGACAAGTCAACAATTAGAGTGAAATACTAAGTATCTGACTCCCTCTTGAGCAAAGCCTCTCGAATGCTAAACTATGTGATCAAACAAGATGACTCCAAGGTTCCTTTCTGATGATTTTGTAAGAGACAGCTCAGTGACTAAGTATGATTTTGCTGTTAAACACAAAGGGACTTACGCAGATTCTTCTTCTTTCATTCGACTTATTCCTCCTTTGATGTGGATGATTTCTATACAAGGTTTCAATGATAAAGAAATGGAAAAAGATAAAGGTTTAGGAATCTAACCTAAGATCAATGAAGTAATGATGATGTATGAATAGACAAACTCATAAGTAAACCTGACTCCACTTCGCCAAGGATGCCTACAACTACATGGAGTTGGTGCAATCTCCTAAGGTTACGCGAATGGTTTTCAAATCATGAAGGCTTAAATAAGCACCCATCGAATGGCGCAACTCAAACAAGCATCCACAATCGAACTTATGCAAATTATAAGGCTCAGACTAGCTTTACACAACACTTCACTGGCGATGAATGTTAAAAGCATGAGCTAGGAGTTGATTAAATATTCAGTACAACATACATTACATCAATGAGCTCTAATCTATTTTAATCTATTTGAAACATCTCTCCATTTCATTAAGTACAAGAAACCATGCGATTCCACAAGACAACACTCAAACACCAAATAAACTTCCAATGTCTTTGCATTAACCTTGAGAAATATTTACAACAATTTCAAGTCCTCTCAGAGAATTTTGAGAGTCTCCTATTCTACTTCTACTTGCCTACAATCTAATTTCTATATCTTACAAATGAGGCAACAAGGCCTTTATATAGTGCCCAGAATACAATGAATGGCTGAGATTAATTTGATAGCCAAGGGCTTAGATCATGCCACCTCACAGGTAGTTACAACAAATTGCTATTTTTAGCATAAAAGAGAGGCAATGAAGGCACGTTTTCCAATGTGATAAGGTAAGGCGAAAGCATTTAAAATATTCCTCCACATAGGAATCCCTTTGGCTTCTTTCATTAAATGATACATTGAATGCATTTAATAATGCGGCTAATCAAAATTGAATGATGTGTACTCGCCACATAGATGCCACTTTAGCATACTTTGAAAATTGTATCATTTTTGTGTGATGTATTCAATGTAATTGCTTGAACTTGTATGTTTAGGAATACAACTTGTTGATCTTGCCTTGTTCATTCTTCTTGTAGACTGGATGTATGATACTTGTTGCTTCACTTGACTAACTTCATGATTCTTTCTTCTTCTTATAAGCAAGTTGATGTGAATCTTCTTTGATGATGCTCTTGATGTAGAGTGAGTAATAGAGTAGATGATGATGACTTGAAGTAGAATGTATGATAATCTTCATTCATGAAGAGTAGGAGAATCTCTTGGACTTGAAGGTTGAATGAATGAATGTCTTTCGAACATGATGTAGAAGTTGATGAAGTATACTTGATTGATGGCCTTTGAAGTGACCCTCTTGGAGTGTAGATGATAACACCTTCCTTGGATGTGAAGTAGATGACCTCTCAAGGAGACCTTGAAGCTTGATGAATCTTTGAGGATTGGGAGAACTTTACTTGAAGCCTGGATGAGTGAATGCCTTGTCTTTGAACATGATGCCACTTGATGAAGAGGACTTAAGATATATCTTGCTGTGACGTCTTGGAGCAGCTACCTTTTGAAGTGATGTTTCCTTGGGAGTGATTACTTCCATCCTAAGTCTCTGGCATGAATGAATGTGGAAGACTCCTTTAGAGTTGCTACATGATATCTCTTCTTTGAAGATGATCTTGACTTGAAGCTTGGATGGATAGAAAGTCTTCGAACATGATTCCATTGGTGAAGCATTCCTGAACTTGATGTGATCTAACATGATATCATTGATGTTTCCTCTTGCAATTTGAAGGCTACTCAGGTACTTGCCCTTGATGACTCCTTGACTTTACCAACAATCCTTCCTTCAATGATGCAACTTGATGATCTTCAAAGGCGGCTAGCATGATGCTCCTTACTCCTCGCTTGAAGGTGATTCCTTGGATAACTCCTTAGCATCATCGATGATCCTACAAGTCAAGGTAAAAAGATATATCAATGACTTCATAAAAAACATGTAATAATGCCATTTCAAGCTTAGGCGCTACTATAGGTGAAAATAGGAACAAAGTGCGCCTAACTTAATTAGTCCCACATTCATGAATTTAAATGATTTCCTAGCAATTGTAATGTTTAAAAGAAGTCAATCCCCTATATGGTTCATTCAAAAGGTCTTTTAAACACAATTTCTTCCTTAGGCGCCAATCTGGGTGGTAGAGGTAAGAATGGGCGCCCATTCCAAACTTATTTCCTGATGTTTCAAGACGCTCCCTTCTGGATTTGAATGGATGTTTGTCTCTAGGCGCCAGAAATGGATTAATAGAAGAGTGAAAGGGCGCCTTGGATTAATGGCCTCATACTTATCATTTTTATGATTTAAAACAGTAGCAAATGCCTTGGGAGGACTTCCACACCTAGGAGCTCATGTATGATAGATTTAAATCTCATTGGATGGCTTCGAGTGTATCCTTTTCTAGGCGCACATTTGGTGTTATTTAGACAAGGATTAGCGCCTAGGACTGTTTGATTGTTTTCTTAACATTTTGAAGTTCCAACTCATAAAACATGCCTTAGGAGACTTCTTTCTCCCAAGCGTCCACTCCTCAATGAATTTCTTGCTCTAAGGCTTTTGACACTAGCATGATTTATCTTATCTAGGCGCTAAAGTGATACCCTTAGATGCAACTTCTACCTTGGTGCTCACTGAGGTCACTCAACTGCAAATTGGTGCCCTGATCTTTCATGATGTTGAATAAAAGGCAAAAATGCGCCTAACCTTAAAGGTATGAGTCAGTAGGAAGGTATAAGGGCGCCTATCCTTAAAGTAGCGCACACATCAAATTTTAGGTGCTATCAACTAAGTTCCAACACATGCTCTTCAAGGCGCCTAGATCTATACTTGAAAACACTCCTTCTATGTCAAGGCGCATCCTTAAACATGAATTTGACAAGATCTTCCCTAGGGCGCCTATTGAGGTAGTAGGAAGGTATAAGAGCGCCTACTTCAAGATGACTTCTTCCTTTTAAGGCGCCAAAATGATGTTGATTCTTCCAGGGCGCTAGAATGAGGTAATGTGGACTAAAGTGGGCGCCAATTCTAGTTAGTGCAAATTGGGTGCCATCCACAATTGACTTGGACTTCTCCTCCCATCAAGGCGCACTTTTTGAGTGTCTGCAAGTGAGAAAACGTGCCTAAGGTCTTTCAGAGCAAATTTGCGCCTAAAAATAGTAGTCCCAGAGCATAAGGTATATTGAAAAATATATTTAAGTATAAGTTTTTTATACTTTAAATATTTTTCAATATACCTTTCAAGATGTTTGAGATAGGTCTCAGATCCACTGGATTTAACATGCAGATTATAGAATTTGGAGGATCCACCAGATTTCCGACTTAGCCAATTTTTCAGTGTTTCAGGATTGCAAGCTACCAGACTTAGTCATTTTCAGGATCTCAAACATCATGATAGGAGTTAGTTTAAACACATCATGCTCTTTCATGCTAAGGCGCAACTTTGGGTTAGTTTGAACATCTCTTCATGCTAAGGCGCCAAAAGAAGGTAGTCTATGCATGAAGGGCGCCTAGCACTTGCTTGCTTATTCTTGACATTTTTTAGGCTCTCCAACACTTGATTACATCCTTGTGAGACTTCTTGAACTTTAGGCGCTTATCTATCATTGATCTGAACTCCAACCTACATCAAGGCGCCTAAACCCATGACCTTCAACCTAAGGCGCAATTCTTATGATCCTCCGAACATGCAATGGGCGCCTAGACCTAAATGCCTCTTCCTTCTCCACTTTGCAGTGTTTCAAGCTTCTCGACATCCATTTGAATCAAGGCACTTTGATTTGAAGCCTTCCTTGCCCAAGGCGCAATCCTGAGGTTGTCTAGATGATGGAAGGCGCCCTAAGTTCTAGGCAGAGTTTTGAGGTGAACCTGGAGCAATTTCGTGCCCAGAATTGACAGTGCCCGAGGTAAGATATATTGAAAAATATATTTAAGTATAAGATACTTTAAATATTTTTCAATATACCTTTCAGGATGTTTGAGATAGGTCTCAGATCCACCAGATTTGACATGCAGATTCTAGATTTTTGAGGATCCACCAGATTTCAGACTTAGCCAATTTTCAGGATCTTCAGGATCAAGATAGCAGACTTAGTCATTTTCAGGGTCTCAAACATCATGATCAGGTCATCAAGGGGCTCTAAGACTCAAACACCACTGACTTCATTATGCAAAGGACATCATCCTGATCTTAGCAAAGCACTGGAATTCAAAAAAAGGGGGGTCCCCATTTGCAATGGGGCGATGTGTGATTTGGTCACACCAGTACCCATGGAATGAGATACCCCCCTTGGATTCTGTTTGGAATGATAGTACACATGCTCAATCCGATTCATCATGGCACCTTGCAAAATACATAAATCATGAGAATAAAATATAATCTGTGTAAATAAATCAATATCATGATAAAGTGATTATTTAAGAAACAGATTTCCCTTCACATGCAACTAAATTCACATCAAATATCCAAATACAAAATTTAGCCATGCGATTTAACATCAAACTTAACCGCTAAACACTTAACCCTAACATAGATAGATCATCCAAGTGTCCTAATCCCTAATATTTAAATTGATTTAGAAATCAACAATGGCCCTCCTTGCCAGTTTATATCCAAATTTCTCCAAGTGAGGGTAGGGAACTTTGGGGTATGACATTCTAGGTATCTCTCTACTTGGTCACATCGTATTATCCACCAACACCCCATTCACAAATTTGGGGATTTCTCCAGTCCAAGAAATTATAGGACAATCATGATTGGGCATAGTTTTGCAGAAATCTATGCCACAATAATCAATAGGCTACTTTCTAATGTGTCGAAGGACAAGAATTTGAAGAACAAGGGATAGATTGGCTTGAGGAGGGATTTCCAAATTATTGACCACATTTTCAACTCCATGCTATCATTGAAGAGGCTCATTATTTGTCTTCTAAAGTCTTTTGTTGTTTAGTAGACTTTAAGAAGGCCTTTGACTCTAGCGATGAGTGATTAGATTAGCTTCGCTAACGCTATTATTAGTCTTCAGCCCCCGCCAACCAGCTCACACTTGGAACATAGTAATTATCTGATTAATCCCAAGGCAATTCATGAGGTCTAATTGCACTAAAACTGAGCGTTACGGGTTTCGTCCTGTCATGTCCCCATATCAAGACACTATTAAAGTAAAGATTTGAACATGATAAAGAGGGTTTGTAAAATATTATTTCGGATGATAGAAATAATTACATACATTATATATTATTTAATAAATAATATTATTGTATGAATATTTTATTATAATTAAAATATAATATCCATATTATAAATAACAATATATATAAATATAATATATTATAAATATATCTAATAATATAAATACAAATAATATAATATAAATCATATATCATTTATTATGATATAAATGATATAGTATAAATAATATAAAATATATAATATATCATTTATTATAATATAAATTATATAATATAAATATAAATAAACATCTTTTAACCTATCCTCTTATGATAACGGAGTTACGTAGAACTAGTTTTACTACAAAAAGGATTTAATATAAAGTAATAAAAATAATAAGAGACATGCCTCTTTGAATATATCCCTTGAAAGGGAAATAAATAAAGGTTGTGAGATAGAAGGAAAAGATCATCAGAAGAAAAGAAAATTCAGTAATATAATTATAAACAGGAATAAGAGAATACAAGGAAAGATAGACTCAGCAGTTCAAAACAGCAAAGAAAAAGAATAAGAGGTAAATAAAAGTTTCAGCAGGTAAGTATATTTAACATGCTTATCTTATAATTATTAAATGTAAGATTTGTAAGTATGTATATTTAATTTATGTTTAGTATAAAGATATGTAGGAATGAAAAGGTTTTATTCATAAGATGAATATACAAGAATGAATGTTTATGTTTATATGAATGATTATCTTGATTAAAAGTGAAAATGTTGACTTACAAGAAAGTATGAAAATAGAATGAGAAATGGACATCATTGTTAATCCATCACACCAAGAAGTAGAGACCAAGGGTTTTGACAATTGACCAAGGTATTGAAGGCTTGAGCTGATAAGGCTCTTATCCTCCGAGCCAAGTGAAGAGTGCTTGTTCTTAAGAGGTAAAGAGTACTCAGCCGAGAAGGCCCTTATCTCTATTAGTGAAGAGTGCTAATATGAGGTAAGTGGAGATAGGCCCTTGACTCAATTAGTGTAGAGTGCTAATTTGAGGCAAGTGGATGAAGGCACTTGTTCCAATTAGTGTAGAGTGCTAATATGGACAAGTGAATGGAGGCCCTTGTTCCAATTAGTGTAGAGTGCTAATATGGACAAGTGGATAAAGGCTCTTGTTCCAATTGGTGTAGAGTGCCAATATGGAGAAGAGAAAATGGCCCTCGTTTCCATTGGTGTAGAGTGCTGAGTATGGAGCAAGTGGATAGGCCTTTGACTCTAGTTGGTGAAGAGTGCCATTCTAGATCAAAGGAAAGATATTGAACCTATGGCAACATTGTGCCCAAGGAACTCTCTCTTGTTGGGTGTATGATTGGATTAACATGATGAGTCCAAATGAAATCTCTCTTGAAAAGAAACTATGGTTTTGTATAGTGAGCTAAGGAAAGAAAACTATGATCTTTAATAGTGAAATAGAAAAAAGGATAATGTATATGAATTATGACTTAAGAACTGACTTATGATTGTGATTTTATGATGAATTATGAAGAATTGAATGCTAATGTCCTCTTTTGGCAAGTTGAATTTGTGTGCAAGGTTGGAAAATTTTGGGCTTGCGAGAAGGGGACATTACACGTCCTAACCTCAAGGCGCAAGCAAGGGATTTCGTCCTTATTGCAGTGCTCAAACAAAGAATAATAAGGTGATCAAAAATGTCAAATTCAATACCTCCCAAATGCACTAGCAGATATATCCTCCCTAAATGAGTTGCATGGGCCCAATTTGAGCGCTCAATTTTAAATTTGAATTTTTACTAAATTTTATTATTAATATATATATACTATTTAGTGTTTAAAAACACTTTTTTTTAATAATAATATTAATTGCCACTGGGAAAGGGGGACATGACAATGTGTGTGTGTGTGTGTAGTCTAGTTTCTGGTTTCTTTAGTTTTGTCGTATTTTGGGGCATATCTTTGCATAAGGAGATTCAGTTGGTTAGGGTGTTCAAACCAGTTTTAGCCACTTACCTATCAATTCAATGAATGGTTATAATCTATTATTCCTTATTCTCTTGCGTGGGATGCAATTTAGAGCGTGGTATTTCTTTTTGCTTCAGTCCTTGATTGCAATGATTATTTATTTGTTTGTTTGAAAAGTAAGTCAAATAGAGATAGAGGCGTCAATGCAAACACCAACAAAGGGCTTGTTCATTTTCGAAATCTTAGCATGGAGTTTATTTTCTTAACCACAGAAATAACAAATTGAAAGTTTTGTCAGAAAGACTCGTAACGAAGGTAATGAGGGTTTTGGCGAGAAGATTGTGATAATGAGGGTTCCAACCATTTGCTCTTGCTGCTGCAAGTAATTGACCAAGTGGAAATGCATTTTTATTGCTGCCACGTACAGTGGACCATGTGAATGATGCATCAATTAAGCAAGAGATGTTATAACATTTTTCTTCGATGTTCCTATTCAGTATACTCTTATTCATTGCATGATGTGTTAATCAGAGAAGAATCCCCACATGCATTTCAGGCATATGTATAGAGATTGCACTGCTCCCATGCAACCCAGAAGGCTGGCTATGTTACTAGATCAGCAGAGAAGCAATAGTTCATTGCACCTCGGCAGCCTCATGGCCTACCGAGTTATCTGTGCGTTGAAATTCTGAAAAGTTGGCCAAAGAATAAACTTGGGCATGGGACTTGTGGAGCAAAGACGGGAGATTTGTTCCAGCAGCAGGGTGAGGACATTACCTGTAGTAGGTGGATGAGGTGAGGTGCGTACTTGATGCATGCCCTAAACTGGAAATTGAAGATGATGAATAGCTCCCATTCTTGAGGAACAATTGCAGGCTTCTCATAATCAATCCTTATGGCCTATTGTTGGCTGTTTACTAGCCCGTCCTAACTGCCCTGATATGTGGATTTGAATTATAGACTTGCATTGTGCTCTTCCTTTTTCTTCATCTATATATTTGCAAGACATTTGCATAAGAAGAGGTACATTTGCAGTAGCTCCTAGCCATCTTTATAGCCAAGGCATGGAGTCTTGGAATTCTTGGAACCATTTTGCAAGTATGGCAGAGGAGCACAAGAGTATTGTTAGGGGTATTAGATTGCGTGAGGTGATCACATCTATTGCAGATTCTAGCAATAGATCCAAATGACAGCCTACATTCCATCAAATTTATTATTCTTACCCACATATTGATTAACATATTTAGTAGCATGATTGCAAACAATTTGTTACTCCTTAAACCCTTATTCCATTTGGCACATATTCATAAAATAAATAAATGATCAGAACCATCTTCAAGACTTCAATAGCTACCCAATCTTCATTAACTTCTCGAGTACTACGATGTTCATTTTTGCCATCTTCTCTATCATTGCTGCACACTTTTAGATGGAGTAAAGCTTAATGTAGCAAACACATTCCTTAAATTTTTGACATCAAGAGGCAAAGTTTTACCCATGGATTGAAGGCTTTTTCTGATTGGTGTGGACAGAAGGAAATGGCACCACTCTTTGAGAAGGCAGTAGTTAGCAAGTATGGTTTTACTTTAAACCAAACCTGTGCTAAGCAGGTGTAGAGTATAATAAGAAATGTGAATTTAGTGTTCTTCCTCAATGACCTTCCTCAAGCTAAGGGACTAGAAATCTAAAATGGTTTTCTTTTTGTATTTTGTGAAATGCATCCTGTGTTACTTCAGAGAACACAAGAGTTACATCAGTCTAACAATGAGATTACAAGGAAAGTCTCTCCCTAAAATATCAAATAAAACTAACACATGATCTTGCGTCCCAAGAGGCATTGATTCAACATCTATATGGAAACACTTGAAGTTAGTTCTGATAAGCAAAGACAAATTCTACTCAAAAACCCTGAACTCCCACAAGCTTAGATGAGAAGGCTTCTCCTGAAATTTTGCCTTACACTTTGTTTCTGCTCTAAGAAAATTAAAGTCTATAACAAATTCTCTATTGGACTATTGCCTTGCGCAGACCTGTTTCTAAATTGTGTTTCAAATGCTCAAGAGCAAAGTCACAAGACTCGTACCTGAAACAACTTAAAAAACCAAAGAGTTAAAGTCTACTCAACACAAATTAGTAATATTAAAGAAGACATCACACATTGAAAAAAAATATGTTTTGTGTATTTTTCATATGTTGTGTTTTAAATCTTTTGATTGAGTTTTGTCAAGTGCCTACGCAAGTTTTTGTTGGGCTTTACCAGGTGTTTTCTGTGCTCAAATTTTGGTGAGTTTGACCGAGTTTCACTATTTGACTCATTTTGGAGATAAGACATATAGCTATGGTCAAGAGTAGTTCTCTGAAATTGCGAAGTTACAACCAACAAATAAAATGATTAACACCAATCATTGTCCTTTGGGCTTTATAAACTGTCCTTGTAGGCAAAGCCTTCGTGTATCATGAATGAATGCTGATAACAGGATCTTATGCCTGAAAGAACAATAGATTCTCTCGTCGAATCATTTCTAAGCCAACTTTCTCAACACTCATGATGTACATAAACAAAAGAAAACTATCTAATATCTAAAAAAACTAAAACTTTTGCACAGGCTTCAAGTTGTTTCACTTGGCTTCAGAAAGATTGCCTGTTTAGTAGTGACAAAGTAAGGTACCTGTTTAGTGGTGACAATATAAATTTTTGAGCTTGCAAACCTAAGAGTGTCTGCAGTCCCGGGATAGAATCTGTCAAAAAGGTTTCCAGATGGATTAGCCCATCTTTCATAAAAGAGGCATTCATAATTAAAGAAAATGAGAAAGCCATAAAAGTCTACAACTTAGTTTTGATGGAACAAGACAATTTTTATACAACTGCAGCTTGATGGAACTGTGTTGACATAGAAGACATGCCATTTAATAATGGGGAGTAAGAAGAAAAGAAATAAAGAAAATATATTGATTCTCACTGATCAAGAAAAAGGAGTCATTTATACTACTAAATAAGATATATAATGCGTCTGAAGGAATTCTGCAAGCATCTATGTTCCACGGTGTTGCAGGGACGGCAGTCTGGGGACCATTTTTTGGGGACGGCAGGGGGACGGCAATATATATATAATCATCTTTATATACAAATATATTATATATATAATTATAAATTTATTATTTTTAAAAATATACTATATAATAAATTATAATATAGAATGTCTTATATTAATGCATTATATAATATAACTTATAAGACATACTATATTATAATTATTATATAGTATTAATTTTTATTGTTTTACAAACTATGCAAAATGAAAATATAGGTCAAAATATTTATATGATGTATCTATATGTTGGGGACCAAGGTTGAGCGCGACCGTTGATTTCTTGCTCAATTCATTACCTACCATCGCCGTTAGGGTTGAGCTTGGCCGGATAAATTGCAAAGATCTTTGGGAGGACAATGAATGGTGGTCAAGCCCCAATAAATGCTCAAATTCCGTTGAACGAAGAACACAAATGCTACGAGACAGGGCATTCCCTGTCGGTTGGCCAAAGGGCAAATCCTCTCATCAGGCCCAGAACACAAATGCTACGGGGTTGCGCAGCTTGAACAGCCACCCCAACATTCACAGAACAGGATCTAGTTGCCACGAGACATGGAAGTGGTTCATCTCTGCAATGGCGATAGATAACAAGGCAAAATGATTTTTTTTTTTTGATCATATTATTTTTGTTTTGTTTTAAACATGTCAAACTATGTTTTTTCTATCGGGGACGCCTGGGACCGTCACCGAGACGATCGAGGATGTCTCAACCATCCCCGACCATCTCAAGGACGGCCAAACATCCCCGTAGCATTTCCTATTTCTGCAACACATTTCAAAAACATTTTGAAGATTTGAAGATTTTTGGGGACAGCTAGGGGACGTCCCCTACCATCCACCCATACTTGAAATGCCATTGGGGACGGGGGTTTGAGGGTCGGGGACGCATCCCGTGGAACATAGGCAAGCATCTTTTGGAATGATGTAAACTTACAAAAACTATAAATACAGCATAAGTCAAACAAGTAATCCAGCTGCAAGACAGATGGTGTCCCTAATTGATATCAAGATTTACCCCCTTGTCAATCACTATAAAGTCTTCCAAAACATAATTTAAGGACAACTAGAAAGAAAGAAAGAAAGAAAGAAATTATATTAATGTCCACGGATGACCAAAGGTAGGTCAATGGAACTCAAGAGAACAATAGATACAATAGAGAGATCTAGGAAGAGAAACCTAGAAAGGTCCACAAAGGGGAAGAATATAGAAAATACAAAACAACAGGGGACCACCAAAACAAGTGGTTAGGAAATAGGTACAAATAGCCAAGAGAAGGGGAACAAAAACCCCAAGACCAGAGAGCAGCATAGAGGAAAATTGAAGATCATCAAGTATCACTGTTTGGATTAGAAATGGCGAAGTCGCCACTACCATTGTCGATCACTTGTGAAGGGATTGATACAAGATCTAATAATGCTCATTGGGGTGGTGAGGATTGGGAGAGGTACCCCCATTAGGATTACACCTAACATCCAAGGCTGAAGTCGCACCAATAATAGTGAAAGAGCTCATAATATGCATTTGCCCAATGGCTAGAGAGGTGGCCGAGGAGGAGAAGATCTAAGTCAATGAGGGGAAATTGGACGCGTCATCGAGAAGAAATAGGACCATGATGCTAAGGGGGAACCTATTGAGGCAGAAGCTGTGAAAGACATCGTCTCACAGGTCTATCTACATCTATGTGAGAAGTAATGGTCTCTTGGATGTGCTGAAAGGAGGTGATCAACTTGGGGGCTCTAGAATCCAAAGAAGCCGCATGTAAGGATCTATGCCGAAGGGTGATGGCCTCCCGGAGATAAAGAGCCAAACACCACTAGTCTAAATATCTAAAGAAAGTAGAGAGATTATTCGCCAAATCCCTATATAAGCAATAATATCTCCCATGGATCTCATAATAAATGGGTCATTTGAAGATGAAATGCTCCTCTGTCTCAACCTCTCAAAGGGAGCAAAGATGGGAGATCCAATCAGGACGAGAAATTTGATGATTTGTCTCAACCTATAGCTGATGGGAATAGACTCTCATTTGACCAAGGGGGAACCTCAAGCCATGTGACCAATGACATTAGAGATAGTGAGGGCAGCAAAGAATACCATCTTCGACCTATAGGAAATGCTCGACGTAAAAAGCAAGCTTCGGGCTGAGTGGCACAAGAGGGGTGGTCTAGGTGACTTGGATGTACTATTTGTAAATGTCCCTTCTAGCAGCTTTGGTGATGGTCTCATTTGAAGGAAAGTGTCGGGGAGGAGTGTCCAAGGAATACATAAAAGGAGGTAGTCTATCAATCGAGATGCCAATAGAAAGGAGACAAACTGGAGTCTTCTCATAATCAACAAATTTAGAGAATTACTTTTCTATACATGATCCCTTTGTGGTATCCTAGTTGACTCTACTACAACAAGTGCATATATTCCATGCATGAGATATCTTTAATTACCAACCATAGGCCCATAACTGAGATACTTGCCAACGTTAGGAGTCATACTCTGGAGGAAACTGCAATGTTTGAAAGTATGGGCCTGCAGGGAACTTGTGCAGTTCTAGGTCCTAAGGGGTAGTCAAGAAATTCAAATTGAAGAATTTAGACGTCTCCTATCATCTGTGGCTGATCTCATTCCTATGGTGACTGCCTAGATTAACAATTAATGATAAGCAATTGCTGATCAACAACTGTAGTTACCAACTAGCCCTACCCAACTCAACCCTCCCTAAATGTTGACTTGTGTATAGATAATTCCATACAAGTAGGGCAATTTCTCTATAAAATTTTCTTAAATTGCAAAATTTGTTTTTAACAGTTAGTCGCCTATGATTATGTTGTCAGTTGATTTGTTTGAAGGAGCATAACCAAAACTCTTCCAAAGCAACAGATTGATTAACTGACAAAGGTGAATGAATTTTCTTTATAATGAGCTAGTACATGAGGAAAAATATAAGAAAACATTTGTAAAAGTATTGGGAATTTCTTCCTTCAATTGCTCTAGCTATCCTATTACTCTTGAGAGCGCTGATAATACATGGGTGTGCTTAATGGGAGCTATGTCTTGTATCTTATGCTTAGCTTCTTGTTAAAGCATTATTGTCTTCTGCTCTATTCCATTGAAACTTCTCTATTGTGCACTACCTTCTCCACCTCTCCCTTATATATTACATTAACAAAAAGCACACAATTAGTTGTGAATCAGCAGATAGATTGAGGCATTCACTCAAATCAAGAAAGAGATGAAAGATAACAACACTTGCCTTTATAGCCAGAAGTAAAAAATGATTACCCTTCTAAAACTACCCATTCTAACAACAAGATTGGTGGTCTATTATGCCTTAAACCATAGTTTGATGACTCAGTAGACTCGCGAGTCTGTTTGATCACTACGCCAAGTCGGCACGACTGGCGAGCCCGATTTTGGGAAAGTCTCGCCAAGTACTCGGTCGAGCCTTCACCCTAAACTCGCCAAGTCTCAAGCTCAGACTTGCGAGTCCTAAGCTTGAACTCTCTAGGCATCCAAACATAAGAAAACCGCGCCATTTCTCAGTCATTTTTGGGGGTTTTTTATCATTTCTTGTGTTCACTCACCTATTTCGCCCAACCAAGCAAGGATTTAGCATTGACATAGGAAGAAGAAGATTTGAGAAGAGATTTAAAGGATTCAAAGTGATTCAAAATCATCAAACAAGAATTTTTTTTCTTTTTTTGATTTGGAAATCCAAAAACTTGAAAAAATAGGGGAAATGCTGTCCAAATGTCGTCCATATCCCCTCATCCCTTATTTCCTAACATATTTAGCTTCTATTTGCATTCTTTTTTTTTTAATAAATGCCTGTCACTTGCTTGTTGCTGTTTTTTTGCAAAACCCTGTTGATTATTTGCAAAAACCTTGCTGAATTTTTTTCTATGTTAAACAGCAATGTCAACTTCAAATTCAACACAAATGCGTGGTAGGAAAGACCCTGCATGGAAGTATGGGACACTGGGAACTATCAAGGGCCAAGTCATTTGTAATGAATGCAAGCATCCTATGACAGGAGGAATTAATAGATTAAAATATCACCTTGCTAAAATACTTGGACATGATGTGAAGGCATGCCTTAAGGCAACCTGTAATGTCCCACCCTGATTTTTTTTTTGTGTGTGTGTTTTCTGTTGTTTGCTTCTGTTTAGGGCTTGCATGTGGTTTTTGATTTGCATATAATTGAAATATAACAATAAAGAAGCATTTCCAATAATACCCAGAAGCTTATATGAAATGAAACAACCACTAAGAACATAAATCAGCAATACCCATATGATAGGAAACCCTAGAAAATCAAATATTTCAAAACCCTAGCTGCTGCCATATGTTTTTTGAGATATATTTGTTGAATACATTAAATAGAAGGATTATAACAAATACTCAGATGATAAAATCACTCAAACATCATATTTGAAACATACCCATTTGCTGCCTTACAATGTGCAGGTCTGAAACAGTCTGTGAACAGCAATGGAAGCTCCAAAAACCCTAGCAAAATACTCAGATTTCAAAATGCTCAAAACCCTTATTTTTCCAGCCCTAGGCATTCACATTCAAGGTGAAATAACACTGAAATCATCTGAAAATAACTCCCAAAATTCCAACGTTCAGCTACAACACTTGGAGCAGCCAGCAATGGAGAAGGTACAACTCCAAGCAATACTTAAAATCAACAATGATCCTTTGCTATGCTCTTCTAAATCACTCTATAAAATCTGCATCCAAACCCTTGCTTCAAATCACCGAAAATCTTCAACTATTTAGCTCCAACATAACCCCTGTGTGAGGCTATCAACAGAGTATTCTTGGGTGATCTTTCACACTTGCAAATATTGTTTCTCTTGAGGGTTTTCGTCCTCAAAAAGCCATGAACCAAAGTTCAGTCTCCAACCTGTAGAAGAAAATATTTCCCAGCATATACAAAAATGAGCACAAACCCCCTTTTTCTTCTCTCCTTCACTTCCACGCACAACTTAGGCAAATAAAATAATATTTTAAATTTCACTTTATTTCCCTTATGTCTCTCTAAGTGGGTGCCCATCCCTAGGAGGTAAACTTGGCCTTCTTTTAAAAAAAACTTATGACTCCCCATGTTCCTTTTATAAAGTCACTTTAATATTTTAATTAACATTAAGTTAAATCTTTAATTTAACTTAAATAACATTAATGTTAATTAATATAACTTTGCCCACGAACTCCAACGGGCAACCTAAAGAGTGACCAATCATGCAGTGACACAGAAACTGTGCCACATGAGAAGTTGGTGTTGAGCGGAGACCCTGCTAAAAATAGCAACATGCTAAAAATAGTAAGAATGGCTCAAAAGTTCCAAAAACGCTCAGAAAGACATCACCGCAAACTTCCTGACATTACTAAGCTCAATGCAACACCTAGAAAGGCCCCAAGACAGTTGAACTGCCATGTCACCAAAACAGTGTCCAGACCGACACTTACTATAAATAGCAACATTCTCTAAGGACCAAAGAGAAAAAACCCAGAAAGATTGTCGCCATGCAAGCACTTACTATAATAGTATGAACAAGTTGTCCAAAATCCCTCCAAAAAGTGGCATATAGCTCCACTGGATCACCTGAGCACACTGGTGACATCGAAATACTCCTCTGATTAGGCTATCACTAACCCAAAAAGTCAACTCCAACTGTGCTGCAAGAGAACCAGAAAATGTGAACATTACAGTCCGCCATTCCCAAAGGTTGCTTGTCTTCAAGCAATGCCAATACAACCTCCAATCAACAGACTGATCCAAATTGGAATCAAGAATGATCCCAGGGTCCCAAGTCAACCTAGGAGATCTATAGTACCATCTATTGAAGACACTATCCTGCAAGGTACCAATACGAGAGACCTCCTGAAAACCTTCTATAAGAAGAGCAATCAGATATTGCATCAACTCATTCAACTCCTCAGGGAATTGCTCTTCGGAAAAAACCAACTGTAACACTGTGAGAATACACTCAAGAGGGTCAGCGTCAACTCTCTCATTCCCAACAGCGGCTGGATTGCAAACCCAAGTGATCCCTGGGTTCCAAGTCAATGTCTAGAAAAAATCATAACACTGTTGCATCACCACTCTGATATAAACTATAAAACCGTTGTGCCACAACACTCCCCTCTCCTAGAACTCCCAGAAGTAATCATCTCCAGACCCCAAACTGAAACACCGATAAAGGTCGAAACCCATACTATGAGACATCTCCTGCTGAGGCATCCCAATAAAGTCCATGACTGCCATCCCTGTATCAAACATGATCCTGGGCAACAAGAAGAATAGTCTGCTCAACCCAAAAACCAAACTCCCCCAAAGAAGAAGTGGACCAATCACTGTCACAACTCTGAAATCTGCCAACCAGTGAATGCCTCTACTATCATCAACTGTACTCATATCATCGACACTTAATCTCCAAGTGTCGAAAGGAAGGTTCCGAACACACCAACACACCCAAACCACTACAATCAATAAGGCATCATCTGACGATATGCACACTATCCTTATAAAGTATCTGCAATACTTGTCACTTACCAGGGTGGAAGCAATAAATAGAGGAACTGTGTTCGAAATAACTCCCATAACCATCTGTCCTAAAGCATGCCAAAGCTCGAAATCAATCTTCTCACAAAAAATAGCACCATAACCAATGAGGAAATGTAAGGGCAGCAGTAACCATTCTGAAATCCTACTAAAAACATAGGAGAGAAATTTTAACTAAGGATTCTGGAATCTCCAAAGAACATCATTAATTCTGGAATTTTCATCCTTATACCTCCAAAGGTCATACCAACCTTTCCCAATGAGCTCCATCAATCCTTGAGGATCCCAAGCATGGATACCCAACCAAGAATAAACTCCAGCATAACTAGAAAGGTACACATCATAACTCCAAGTGCCATCCATAACAACATGCATATCAAGTAAGTTTGTGCCCCTTTTGGTAATCTCTTGTAACCCATCCCTAAAAGTACCAACAACTAAGGTGCAAGGAGCAATTGTTGTCTTCAAAACCAACCCCAAAGAAAGATTAGTATTAGATAAAACATCATTCAATCCAAAGGATGGATTGCCAAACATGTAGATATCATGTTTAGGTCCTCCTTTCTCCAGAGCTGCATATGTAAGAAGCTTGAAAACTCCTTTACTTGTTGTTGTTCTGAAAATTCCAGCAAGCTCAAGAACATTATTTGGGAACTTTTCAAAATCAGAAATAAAGAAGTCTCCATGAATCAATTCATCCCATGAAGATACTGCATCTCCTAGTGTCACAACACTCATTATGCAATCTTCTTTTGTCTCCTTTACACATTTCATATCCGGTGGTCTCCCAGGAGGATTACCAACCACAAAGCTTGGCACTTCCATGTGATATGCACCCAAACCTTCAACAAGTGGTATGCTACAATCTTCATGCAATAATTCATCCTTGCTGAATTCTTCTTCATAAATCGGTGAACAACTTGGCTCCAGATAAGAATCTTTTTGGATCTCATCAATGCCTTCAACCGGTTTCTTGATCTCCATGAACCTTGCATCTGTCACTTGTTCCTTGTTCATAGCTGCAATAGTTGACTGATTTTCAGCTTGGTAGAGAGAGTGGTGAGCTAGGCTAAGATCAAGGCAAAGCCCATCAACCTCTTTCTCCTCTTGGTAGGCATCATAGGTTTCCTCTGCAAACTTAATGGCATTATCCCTATCAAAAAGCAAATGCAAATAATCTAATTTCATTACCTGTAAAGCTTCGTTGATGGTTTGTAGATTTGCAAGGGTAGCTCCATCCTTAATGCCATTCTGTCTCTCCTTAACTTGAACCTTCCAGAAGAGGTCTTCAACTAAGTTGTGTGTGAAGTAAGGATGATGGGACAACGTCATGAACAAACCCAATATCATCCAATGAACTCATCTCTTCACAAGGCCTATCAATAACCACCTCTAATTCACCAACACTGGTGTCAATGTAAGTATCTCCCTCCATAGGCTTGGTTTGAAAGTCAAATCCAAGGCCACCTATATTAACATCACCAGAATAAGATAAAGGATCATCAAAACTTGTTTGAAGTCATCATCATATTTGATTTCTCCATGCCCTTCATTTGAAAATAAATGAGTGAAGTCAACACAGTCATCTGCTCCATAGGAATCATCAAGGAAGTCATTAGAATCATCACTAGTTGAATCCAAGCTAGGATCCAAAGCTATTGTTTTGTCCTTTTCTTCATGCACCACCTCATCCATGGTAGTTGCATGCATGACCAAAGAATCTTCCTAAAGCCCCTTTTTCCTTTGCAAATCCTGATTTTGAGGACTACCTCTTCCGTCTTTGCGGGGTCTACTACTTTCCATGAAGGCCAAATATTCCTGAAATGGCATCTCCGTTTGAAAATTTGCATCAATTGCTCTCCAATCTACCATTATTTGATTTAGCCATTCTTGCTTTGTTGGTTCATTTTCAATTGGATGATTATTCCCATTGTTATTCGGCACTAATCAGGCAAAAATTTGGGCTAGTTCAGTTTGCGATCCAACATCTCTCGCTGCCCTCTAGCCAAATCATTTACCACATGCAACATACTGGACATATCAACTCTTCCCTCATCATGATGGTCTCTACCGGACCAACCTTCTCAACCACCCATGATTTCTTCCTCTATTTCATCTTCACTTGAGTGTACTGTATGGTGTTCTATATCTTCTGAAGGCCACTCTTCCCACTGTTCCTGTTCAGCTTCTTTTTTCCTTGTTCTTTCAAGATATCTCTATTCTCTGGTACTCCCTCTCATAGAAACTTACATGCAATCACTGTTCGGCCATGGAAACTGACATGCAAGCATATGGGTGCACTCCAAACAGACATGCAAGTACTGGGTACTAACATGCAACTGCAAAAATTGACATGCAATTGTGTTCAAAGTAGTAATCCAACAGGCTGGCAGGAAAAACCAGCTCTGATACCACTATAATGTCCCACCCTGATTTTTTTTTGTGTTTTCTGTTGTTTGCTTCTGTTTAGGGCTTGCATGTGGTTTTTGATTTGCATATAATTGAAATATAACAATAAAGAAACATTTCCAATAATACCCAGAAGCTTATATGAAATGAAACAACCACTAAGAACATAAATCAACAATACCTATTTGATAAGAAACACTAGAAAATCAGATATTTCAAAACCCTAGCTGTTGTCATATGTTTTTTGAGATATATTTGCTGAATACATTAAATAGAGGGATTATAACAAATACCCAAATGATAAAATCACTCAAACATCATATTTGAAACATACCCATTTGCTGCCTTACAATGTGCAAGTCTGAAACAGTATGTGAACAGCAATGGAAGCTCCAAAAACCCTAGCAAAATACTCAGATTTCAAAATGCTCAAAACCCTTATTTTTCCAGCCCTAGGCATCCACATACAAGGTGAAATAACACTGAAATCATCTGAAAATAACACCCAAAATTCCAACGTTCACCTACGACATTTGGAGCAGCCAACAATGGAGAAGGTACAGCTCCAAGAAACACTTAAAATCAGCAATGATCCTTTGCTATGCTCTCCTAAATCACTCTGTAAAATCTGCATCCAAACCCTTGTTTCAAATCACTGAAAAATCAACTATTCAGCTCCACCATAACCCCTGTGTAAGGCTATCAACAAAGTATTCTTGGGTGATCTTTCACACTTGCAAATATTGTTCATTTTGAGGGTTTTCGTCCTCAAAAAGCCATGAACCAAAGTTCAGTCTCCAACCTGTAGAAGAAAATATTTTCCCAGCATATACAAAAATGAGCTCAAACCCCCTTTTATTCTCTCCTTCACTTCCACGCACAACTTAGGCAAATAAAATAATATTTTAAATTTCACTTTATTTCCCTTATGTCTCCCTAAGTGGGCGCCCATCCCTAGGAGGTAAACTTGGCCCTCTTTTAAAAAACACTTATGACTCCCCATGGTCCTTTTATAAAGTCACTTTAATATTTTAATTAACATTAATTTAAATCTTTAATTTAACTTAAATAATATTAATGTTAATTAATATAACTTTGCCCACGAACTCCAATGGGCAACCTAAAGAGTGACCAATCATGCAGTGACATGAAAACTGTGCCACATGAGAAGTCGGTGTTAAGCAGAGACCCTGCTAAAAATAGCAACATGCTAAAAATAGTAAGAATGGCTCAAAAGGTCCGAAAACGCTCAAAAAAACATCACCGCGAACCTCCTGACATTACTGAGCTCAATGCAACACCTAGCAAGGCCCCGAGACAGTTGAATTGCCATGTCACCAAAACAGTGTCCAGACTGACACTTACTATAAATAGCAACATTCTCTGAGGACCAAACAGAACAAACCCAGAAAAACCCAAAAAGATTGTTGCCATGCAAGCGCTTACTATAAATAGTAAGTATGGACAAGTTGTCCGAAATCCCTCCAGAAAGTGTCATACAGCTCCACTGGATCACCTGAGCACACTAGTGACATCGAAATACTCCTCTAATTAGGCTATCACTAACCCAGAAAGTCAACTCCAACTGTGCTGCAAGAGAACCTGAAAATGGGGACATTACACATCCGAAGAGATTACGAGAGAGATGGATTCCCTACTTGCTTCCTATGAAATGAAAAAAGTGGAAAAACAAAAGACATAGGAAGCAGTGGCAACAGTGATGAATCAGAATATTTCACTTTCTAAATGCCTGAAACATTCGTCATCTGCATTCCTCTATTGGTGAGACCCCTGAGGGTTCTATTTCTAGCCACATTCCTTCATCATCACCGACACCAAATTTCTTTATTCCACGCAATGTTCCAAGAGCACATCCCTCACTTGAAGGCATCACTTGGAATAAAGAAATTTGGTGTCCGTGATGATGAAGATTCCACACAATGTTCCAGGAGCACAACCCTCACTTAAAGGTACTGCTTGGAATAAGGAAAAACACCATGAGGCTAGGATGGCAGCAACAAACTTTTGGTACTATAATAATTTACCCTTCAATGTGGCGAACAACCCATATTGGGAAGGGTTGGTGAATGCATTAACAGTTGTTGATAAGGGGTTTATGACTCCAATAGCTAAAGAATTGAGTGGGCCATTGCTAGAGGAAGCCGTAAAAAATACACGGCTTGAGGTTGATGATAAAAAAAACGTATGGCAGAAAAAGGGCTGCAGCATCTTATCTGATGGATGGACAGATGGGCGGAATAGGGCCTTCCTTAATCTTTTAGTGGCTTCTAATGGCACATTGGTGTTCTTGAAGTCTATAGATGCCTCGCACAAAATCAAAAATGCTAAGACTTTATACAATCTATTGGACAGGGTGATCCAAGAGGTTGGGGTTGAGAATATTGTCCAAATTATCACGGACAATGCAGCGGCATATGTAGCCACAAGGAGACTTATTATGGAGAGGCATCCTACTATTTCTTGGACTCCTTGTGTTGCACATTGCCTGGATTTGCTACTAGAGGACATTGGGAAGATTGGATGGGTCAAAAGTGTGGTTTAAGATGCTAAACAGGCTACCAAATTTATCTATAACCATACTTGGGTCCTTTCTTTGATGAGAAAGCACACAAATGGCAAGGAGCTTGTGCGACCAAGAGTAACGATTTGCTAGCCACTTCCTCATTGTGTAAAGCATTCTTGCCGCAATTCCTACTCTCAAGCAAACGTTTGTGTCTAATGCTTGGTTGGAGTCTCCATTTTCCAAAAAAAAATAAAAGGGAGAAGACTGCAAAAACAGTTTTTGATGAGTTACTCATAAAAAATGGAGAGGAGTTAATCAAGGTAAGTAACAAATACAAACAAATTTTATACGAAATTATCTATTTGTTGTTTTTTTTTTGGAGAGGGGGGCGGTTAATTTTGTAATAATTTCAAATTTGTTTTCAATTTTTTAGGTGACAAAGCCTTTGGTCAGGCTTCTTCGTATGGTGGATGGGGATGGCATGCCGATGGGTTTAATCTATGAGGCCATGGATAAGGTGTTGGAATGTTTGTCATTGATGTCAAAAGTGCATACATATGTTGTCATTGAGATTAAGAAAATAATCATGAACAGACGAGAGTATAAGAACATGTCATCATTGATGTCAAGAAGGTGCATGAACAAGAGTCGTGTCACTAATGTTAAAGACATAAGACCAAGATTGTTGGCGAGATTAACGTCTAAGAGATCGTTGTGGAGATTGTTGGAATATGTAATCATTTATGTTGTTGTGGAGATTGATTGGATTGTTGTCAAAGAAGTATGAATGAGATTGATGTCAAAAGGCACAGAGTCATTAATGGGTCCTTAATGTCAAAGCAAATAAGAGTGGCCTGATATAAAGAGTTGTTCGTTGAAGAGCAAAGCAAAGAATGTACATGTTTAAATTAAAGATTTAAACATAATAAGAAAAGACGTTGAAGAATTGTGAAAGATAAAATAAGGTAAATCAATATGGGCCGACCCATATCCCTTGAAGAATGATTTTTGTCGAAAGAATTAAAAACATGATACTCTTTGAAATGGCAAACCTAGTTCTCTCTATGGGCCAACTTTCACTGATTGGGCACCATATGGTTGAAGGATGAATTTAAAATAATGTTCAAAGCAAGTGGTCGACCTTGCCAAAAAGATAGCCGACTTAAGAGAATTTAAAATTAAAGATTTGAATTATTCCTAGTATGGCCGACCTCTCTTAAAATGGAACATCTCATTTCATATAAGACAGAGCCTTGAAGAGGTGCAATGATAAAAAAAATTTTAAAAAAGGATATACAATTTGTATGATAAATGCAGCGATTTTATTCAATGATAAAAGCAGCGATTAAAGACAAAAAAAGGAGCGATCATTATTAATGAGAAGAGGTGCAATTTCAAACATGCATGGGCAGCAATTAAGATACTGAAGAGATATGATTTATTTTTATCAAGAGAAGCAACTGTTATGAAAAGCTGCGATTTGATTTGGAAGATATCTGGGGTTTTTTTAAGAGTTGTGTTCATTGGTAAAAGACATGTCATTCTTAAGGGATGTCTCAATTGAGAGAGTATATATGGTGAAAGAATATGTGATTGGAAAGCAAGAATTTAATGAATAATCTGAGTATTAAAGGCAGATCTAAAGGAAGAAAAAAAAGCAGAAAATGAAGTCTAATTCTGATTTGTTCTAAGAGAAAGAATGTGTGATTAAACGTAGAGAATATGAGCAAATTACATGAAGTATAAATGCAGAATTATATAAAGGATATGTGTAAGAATTAAGAGAGATATTGTCATGTTATGATCAATTTTATGTAAAGAAGTTGTGCATGAGTTAGATCAGTTTTGTGAGAAAATAAAGTGTGTGATCAGAATTGTGAGAGAAGAAAGTATTTGTGTGTGTGACCCTGATTTGAAAAGAAAAGACTTACATCATACAGAATCAAAAATAGTGATCAGATTTGTGAGAGAAGGTTATTGTGTGGATTGTGATCAAATTTGGAAGAAGGTTATTGTGTGGATAGTGATCAGATTTGGAAGAAGGATATTGAGTGAGTTATAATCAGATTTATGAGAGGAAGATTTTGTGAAGAAGCATACTATATTAGTTATTGAAGGATTAATAGGTTGGAGCTTCTTACTGGGTTGGAGCTCAGTTTGTGTGGGGGTTGGAGCCTCTTGCTGGGTTGGAGCTCAGTTTGTGTGGGGGTTGGAGCCTCCAATAGGTTGGAGCCTATAATTCTATCAAGTGGAGATTGGAGTCTCTAGTAGGTTGGAGCCTACAAGAAGAAAGAAGATATATATATATCTTCATATATAAGGAATATTGTGTACTTAATTGCTAGATCTTGCATATGTGTAGTTGATGTAATTAATTGAGTTTTGAAAAGTAAAAGATTGTTAGATACTGATTTACTCCCCCCCCCCCCCCCCCCCCCCGCTCAGTATCACCATGTGCTCATCATAAGGCCAAAGAGGCCATTTTGCATTACTATGGTGGAAACAAAAAATATATATGAAATTATTTAGCGCATCATTGATCGCAGATGGTTGAACCAACTCCACCAACCAATACATGCCTTGGCCTACTACCTGAACCCAAAGTTCTACTTCTCGGATACATTTAAGGCTGATGAGAAGGTCATGGTAGGTGTTATTTCATGCATTGATAAAATGGTGCCAGACAATGAGATAAGAGTCAAAGTCCTTGATGAGTTGGAGGTCAGATTTTGATTTAGTATATCTTGTTTATGAATTTGGTACTGTTGACTCTCTGGAAACATCCATTTTACATACATAATAATTAAGATTAACTTGTATTTCATCTATCTATTCAAGATCTACAAGGGTGTGGAGAGGAGGCTCTTTTCTTCAACTCAAGCAATTCAGAGAAGGTCAAAACAACAACCA
Organism: Cunninghamia lanceolata; assembly: GCA_027924645.1. Classification (NCBI taxonomy): domain Eukaryota; kingdom Viridiplantae; phylum Streptophyta; class Pinopsida; order Cupressales; family Cupressaceae; genus Cunninghamia; species Cunninghamia lanceolata. Next base: position 27,005,070 of record BSBN01000809.1, on the reverse strand, counting down.
AGTAAAAAAATATCTTTTAATTTTTAGCTCAATACTACATGTAGAAATTAGAAACTTGATTCCTATTTTTTGTACTTAATTTTTATAGTTTGTAAATGTTTTTTTATAGATTTATGGTGGGAGAATTATGGTGATGGCACGCCCAATCTTCAGAGGCTAGCTATCTGTATTTTTTCCCAGCCCTATAGTGCTTCTAGGTGTGAATGCAATTGGAGCCTATTTGAGAGCATTCACACAAAGAAGAGAAACATGTTGACCCAAGAGTGCCTCAATGATCTTGTCTTCGTTTGGTACAACCTTTGCCTCCAAACTAGAAAGGTGGAGGGCATTTCACATGATTCCATCGACTTGGATGACATTGATCCTTATGGTGAATGGACTGTTGATGAACATGAACAAAATGACATCTTGTTTACTGATGAAGATCTTGCGAAATTGGAGAGACGAGCAGCAGAAATAGCAAAATTGGATGCAATGGAGGAAAACAAAGACGCTTTTGAGGAAACAATCTATCATCATTTTGATACGGACTTACCTTCTAGTTCGAGGCCTCAAAATTAAGTTACACTAGGAGGGGCAAGAGGGAGACGTAAATTGTATTTGGTTTTTGTTTCATTTTGACATATCATCATATGTAAACACTTATAGTGTTGTTATACATTTATTATTTATAATTTTGTTGTATTTCAATGTATTGTTCGACTTTGAAACTATGAAATTTCAAATTTTGCGAGTTTGAGAATCATGACATGTATAATGTTCGAATTATGACAAATTGATAGTCAAATTAGACTTTTTGTTCTCTAAATGCATTATTTTTTTTTTGTGTAATTATAAGTTTTTTTTTTTTGCCAAGTCCATGCTGAGTCCCGAGTCTCGGGTCCGAGTCAAAATTTTGGGTCGCCAAGTCCAAGTTTTCAAACTATTCCTTAAACAATGTAGGCTCCCTAATGGAATTAATCATAGGTTAATTCTAACTACTATTAAATCTAGCCTCCCTAAGCTGTTTAAATATTCTAGCATAAGAATTAGAAATTAAGTGTGTAACTCACTTCTTTCATTATTATTTCACTGGCTGTCATCATTATTATAGCATTTAACCATGGTTGCAGGGAGACGCGTCTCCTGACCCCTGGGACGCGTCTTCGGGTCGGGGACGCGCTTCCGAGAACCGGAAGCGGCATAGAGACGTTTCCCGAAACAGGAGACGCGAGGCAAGGTACCCCGCGCGTCTCCCGACCCTTGACAGTAAAACACGGGACTTCGAAAAGTTTTTTTGATTTTTTTTTTACGTAAAAGTTAAACGCGAGGGTTCCACGGAGTACCATTTCGCGAAATTGTCACGGAGAAGCAGTCCGCGAAAGAAACGAACGCACGCGGCATTTGTCACAGGTAGGCATTTTCTGGTTTGTTTTTCCTTCACTGTGTTGCCGTTGCTGGCTTGTTTTTCCTTATTGTTCATTGTGTTCGCGGGCTGACAAAACAGTCACACACACGCTGTTCATTGTGTCTTTTTTCTTCGCTGGCTTGCTTTTCCTTATGGCTGTTCTCGCAGCTCATTGTGTCTTTTGTCCTTCGCTGGCTTTCCCTTATGGCTGTTCACACACACACACAAAAAAAAAAAGAAAGCCTGCGCGCACAGAGGGTCCAGTATTGAAAGAGAGACACAGACACACACGAGAGAGAGTATTTTGCTGTCCACACACACGAGAGAGACAAAGCCTGCGCGCGCAGAGGTACACACTGAAGAGTGGACAAAGAACGAGCTGTCCAGTATTGAAAGAGAGACACAGACACACACGAGAGAGAGTGATTTTGCTGTCCACTATGTCTGATTTTGCTCGCAGAGAGTAACATGTGTCCAGTGTTGAGAGAGAGAGAGAGTCTCATTTTCGCACACAGAGAGACACACTGAAGAGTGAACAAAGAGCGAGCTGTCCAGTATTGAAAGAGAGAGCGAGTCTGATTTTCACACACAGAGAGACACACTGAAGAGTGAACACATTGAAACAGAGAGTCTGATTTTCACACACAGAGAGACACACTGAAGAGTGAGTATTTTGCTGTCCAGTATTGAAACACAAAGAGAGACAGTCTGATTTTGCTGTCCAGTATTGAAAGAGAGAGAGAGTGAATGTCTGATTTTGCTCACAGAGAGTAACATGTGTCCAATATTGAAACAGAGAGAGAGAGAGAGAATGTCTGATTTGTCTGTCCAACATTGAAATTTCTGATTTTGATTTTTTAAATGTCTAGTTTTGATATGATTATGTTTGGTTGTCTGTCCAATAATTTCTCATTTTGATTTCATGTTTAAATGTCTGGTTTTGATATGATTATGTCTGGTTTTGCCCCACACAGAGAGTAACACACAATGTTTGTCTGATATTTAAATGTCTGATTTCTGATTTTGATTTCATATTTTAAATGTCTGATTTTGATATGATTTGTCATCTGATTTTCACATTTCAATGTCTGGTTTTGCCACACACACACAACTGTCTGATTTTTACATTTTAATGTCTTTTCTTGATGTCTGATTTTTGCGCACACAGCTGATTTTGACATTTTAATATCTGTTTTTGTTCTGACAGGCTGAGATATGTCGGGTGGGGGAAAACAAGCTTTGTACCCATTGTGGAAGTATTGCGATCGCATTCCAGGGCCGAAAGGGTCGGGTGGAACAGCCACTATCAAATGTAAGCTATGTGATATTAAGCCATTTCAAGGTACTTACACAAGGGTGAGGGCTCATTTCCTTCACACACCTGGAAAAGGTGTTGATCCTTGTACAAATGATGTAGAACGACATGACGCTGTTAGGGATCAAGAAAGGGCTGATGGGAAAGTGTCTTTTTTGAGCTCTCATGCTTCAACAACAGGGGCAACTGGTGCAAGTCAATCTCAGAATAGAGAGTCAGAGGTGGATGTGTCTTCTCGAGATGTGACAAGACAAGATTTAGCAAGGGGATATTCTCGCAAGAGATCACACATTGACATTGGCAACTCAAACCCCATTGGAAGATTATTTGATGTGCAAGGTCGAGATGCAGTTGATGAAGCGATTGCACGCTTCTTTAATGCAAATGGAATCCCATTTAATGTTGCTCGCTCACCTTTCTACACTGAGATGGTCCAGGCCATCAACAATGGACCAACTGGATATAAACCACCTGGGTATGAAAAGCTTCGCACTACTCTAATTGATAAAGAAAAAACTCGATTAGAGCAACAAACCGCACCATTGAAAAGAGTGTGGTCTATAGAAGGATGCAGTATTATGATGGATGGGTGGACAAATGCTAGAAATCGTCCACTACTTAATATCATGGTAACATGTAGCAAAGGGCCTTATTTTTTGAAGGCAATAGATTGTTCAGGGCAAGAAAAAAATGCAGAGTTCCTTCAAAACCAGCTGTGTGAGGGCATTGAGGAGGTGGGGGCATCACATGTAGTCCAAGTTGTTACAGATGCTGCCCCTGTTTGTAAGGCAGCAGGCATGTTGGTGCAAAAAAATTATAGGCATATATTTTGGACACCATGTTGTGTGCATTCATTGAATAATGCACTCAAAGATATTGGCAAGTTCCAGTGGATCTCAGATCTCATTGAAAAGGGCAGAAAAATACAGATGTTCATATGTAACCATCACCACACACAAGCCATTTATCGAAAATTTGCCAAGGTGGAACTTCTCAAACCTGCTGATACACGGTTTGCTTCTTATTTTATTCTTCTTGACCGTCTCCAAGAAGTCAAAGGAGCTTTGTGTGCCACAGTAGTTAGTGATGCATGGGTAGCTTGGAGACAATCTACATCAAATACTGCAGTTGAGGTGAGAGGTATGGTCCTTGATGAGCGTTTTTGGGCTGATGTTAGATTTGTTGTGGACTTTATTAAGCCCATATGTGAGGTGATCAAATTTGTTGATTCAGACAAGCCATGTTTGGGAGAAATTTATGAAGAAATAGATTCCATGTGTGAAAGAATTAAGAAAATAACAGATGCAAGAGATCCTTCTCTATATCCCTTGCTAGAAGAAAAGATACATGGAAGATGGAACAAACTTAACACACCCCTTCATTGTGCTGCATATGCCTTGAATCCTAAATGGTATGATCTACAAGCAACCAATAAGAGGGCTCCATATGAGGATAGAGAGGTAATGAAGGGATTTTGGGCAGCAATAAAAAAAATTTATGGCCGAGGTGAAGATGCTTCAATTATGAGGACTCAATGGAATAAGTTTTCACGTGGGCATGGTGACTTTTCTTCCATGGAAGCCATATATGATATGCATGCAAAGAAAGACCCTGTAGAGTGGTGGTGGAACCATGGAGGTGAAACCCCTGAATTGCAATCATTTGCAATAAGATTGCTCTCACAAGTATCCAGCTCTTCATCTTTTCATCTTGTGAGAGGAATTGGAGTACTTATGGTTTTATTCATTCACAGAAAAGGAACCGGTTAGGGTCAAAGAAAGCAGAGAACCTGGTGTACATTCATAGCTCACTTCGCCTTCTCTCTCGTGTAGAACCTGGGTACAAGGAGGGTCCTTCAGCAAAATGGGACCAAATTTCAGCTGATGGAGAAGCTGCAGCCTTGGTTGATGAAACGGTTGAAGCAGATGGCCTCAATGATTTACCCCCAATTCTACTACCATCAGAGGAACCTGAGCTTGAGAGTGATGAGTATTTGGAGAGCATCATAGCTGAGGACCTAGAGATGGATGACAATGTGACATAGAGTGATGACATAGATTTCTGATTTTTGTTTTCTATATGCATATCAGCCTACTAGGCTATCGACATTTTTGAATTTCAATATGTAATATCGATATGTAGTATGAACTCTTTGACATTTGTGTGTTTAAACTTCAAAGTTAATGTTAAACTTTACTAGTTCTGTTGTTTTGAAAGTTCAATTTCATGATATTTTCAATTTTAATGTTAGCATATTAATATATTTTTAAAATTATTAAATTATATAAAAAAAAAAATGGCGTCTCCAAGTACCCCCGTCTCCTATTTTTCAAAAATAGACGTACTAGTACCGGTACCAGTCTCCCGTACCAGTACCAGTACTAGTCTCCGTGCAACCTTGCATTTAACCCAGATGCTAATTTAGAAAGCTTACTTATATTTTGATAATCTCTTACAAATTTTGAAATGATCTTTAGACTATTTGCATTTTAAAGAGCTCTTGTTGAATAGTTAGTTGCACTAAGTATTTTGTGACTCATTGGCATGTTGCTTGGGACCTAGAGGATAACTTTGTTTTCACTGAGCAACTACTTCCTTGACCACCACATATTGAGCAATTGACTTTGCACACCCCTATATTTGTTCAAGTGAATTAGCACCTTAGAGTCTTGTGTAGCCATTACGATATCTTATAGATTAATCTTGACTTCTTCTTAGATGGTTTTAACATGACTATTGTAGATGTTAAGATCCTTACTGGTGGTATCAAATCGTGCATTCATTTCATCCCAAATAATTTGTTATAATGGCTTTACATCAATAAGCAATAAAAAGCCAGGCATTATATTAATTGGAACCTTAGATTGCCCTCCACAATGCTTTCTATACGTATTTGGCACACAGATGACTCAAAGCAGAATGTGAAGATGCTTTCCTCATTTACTTCAAAATGTAATATCCTCCTTTTCAATAATTGCCATGACTGGCTCCTAATGATTCAAAGATATAAATAATAGGTAAACAACCAGAATTTTACAACAAAGGGTACAAATTTCCAACGCCTTTGAGGAATAAGTTCTTTGTCAGAAGGTTGAATCCATAAATACAACCTCCTTTTATGACTGATTAGAGATTATTAATAAATTTGCAAGGAATACAGCTCAATTTAAAAATAGATTTTTCAAAATAGTCACATTAGTTTAGCTATAAACCTTTGACCCGAAGTCAAACTATAAGTGATATTATTATGTAATATCCCAAATGGGGATATTATCTTCAATTTCGGATTTACAGACTTTCCAAACTTCTAAATTTTGGATTTCTGCTTAAACCCTAATTTCTGATTTTCTGAATTTCAAATCAGACTGAAACAAACACTTATAACAGCCCATAAACCATGCCAAATCATCATATAATCAACACCAACATGATTGCCAACAAAATACTTGAAATCCACAACCAAACATGCAATAAAACCACTTCAATTTGCAACCACAATGGACTGAAATATAAATCAAAAGTCTGCTGCTACAAATTCTGAATTAAACAAGTCTTTGAATACATATAGATATGATGGACACGCAAGCCAACATGCCCGATACAAATCAGTCATAAACCTAAGGGTTGTACATACCAAAACACAATCAAAATGACCTTCAAATGATGGCAATTGACCTCCAAGGTGTGACGCTCCAATTAGGGCTTGAAACCCTAACCCTAGAATCTTCAACACCAAGAAAATCTGCTCCAAGACAAGGCACACCAGTCTGCTAGGTCTGCTGCTCTGGAAAATGATATCAATGATGCCAAAGATGCAATAAAACCTCCCAAAACTCTCCTCCAATGATGGCGCTCCACAATGAGGGCAGAACCCAAGGCAAATGATGACAAACCATCAATGAAAATTCCTCCAATGAAGGGCGAATCGGGTCTGCACTTCTGCTGCTCCAAAAATCAGAATATTCTTCAAACCCTAATATCCAACAAACTTCCACGAATCACCTCCCAAAGATGGCGCTCCAAAGGTAGGGAGAAAACCCTAATCAAAGGATATCACAAGCACCAAGAATTACTCCACAAAAGGGCAGATCAGATCTGCAATGCTGCAGTTCCAAATCAATTAGAATTCTGCTCAAGAAGTTCCTCAACGCTGCTCCAAATTTCTGCTCTAAAGGTATTCGATTTCTGCTCCAAACGATAATCAAAATGTTGCTCCAAAGATATAAAATTCTGCTCCAGACATTGTGAATCTCCAATGAAGTGCAATTGTGAATTCTGTATGAATCCACCGCCAAGATGAGATTGGGTTTTCGTCCAATCCACCTTATTTTCACAAGGGTATTCGTCCTTGGAAAATAGATGTTGCAATGTCCCCCATTTAGCCCATTGGATCAGTGGACAGGGATTAGCCTATGATCAGACTCCCATAGGCTAATGGAGGTGATTAAGGAGTCAGTTTGGGTGATTTACTATTTATAGTAAGTCAATACAGGGGGACTTTCTATTTTTAGCAGGGCAGTTATGGATGATCGGGGCACAAGGTTCATGGTCTCGATGTGACTAGAGTTCAATTTGTTATAATATAAGTCAAATTAAATATTTAACTTATATTATTTTATGAGACCTCAAAGTGACTTTAAGCTATAAAGTTATTTTATAAAGTGAAGTTGTAACTTAAAGTTCGGTCCCTAGGGATGGGCGCCCCTCATGGAGCAATAAGGGGTTGAGTTATAATTTAAAATAATTAAAAATAATCCCTCTTGGACGTTGGGGAAGGAGAGCAACAAAAAGGCCAGAAATAACTTCATTTGGGTTAGGCGAAGATTATTGATTTCGGCTCTCTTTATGAGTTTATTGTGCTTTGGCTTTGGAGCTTGGCTTTAGGGTTTCAGTTGGCTGTGTTGGGACAAAAACCCCGGCATTGGTCCCTTTCCTCGTGCGTGAAAGATCGTATCAGGAGAGGATTTGTGGAGGTTTCATCCAGAGGTCTCATTTGTGCATTCATTGGAGGTATTTTGGAGAAGTTTTGTGTTGATATGAACATCTTTGACGAAGTTTTGAGCTGCAGATTGGAGGACTGATTTCATGGAACAGATTTGAACATTTTGGGAGCGTTTAGTGACTGTTTATGACAGCCATTGCTAGCCATACCTTTCTGCATAGTTGGTCGTACACCTTCTAGCAGGTCGTACCAAATAATGGCATAGTTTTGGGGCTGTTTGTGCAGTTTTTGAGATTGATTGTGGACGCCATAAGGAGGTGAGGATTTCTGATGAATAACAGAGATATTTCAGGCTGTGTGATGTGTGTTTGCTGCTGATATCTACAGCCATAGAGGCCGTACTACTCCAGGGGGTCGTGGGTATTGGAGTTGTTGATTCCCTTATCATTTGGAGCTGCTTACACTCACATTGTGGGCGTCTAGGGTTGCTATAGCACACTCTATTCATTGTTTATCAGAGCTCTCTGATTGGATCAGTTAGGAAGCATTTCCATGGTGTCATGTTGCTGGTCCGGCTATAGCATCCAGACGAAGTTGTAAATCTTGATTTGGGTATGTTACTGTAATTCATATTTTGGCCAAATACAATCTGGGTCTTCATTAGTTTATTGTTATCTCTTTTAGTTTTTCTAGGTTTTCGGTATATTGTTCATATTCTATGTATTTCATGCAAAATCAAACATGCAAGCAAAACCCATAAAACCCTAAACAGCAAAACAACAAAAACACAAAAAAATAGAGTAAAACAATACAAAGCAAGACATATACCAGGGGTGTATGTTACAGTGGTATCAGAGCATAAGATTCTACCATCCTGTGAAAGTAATATCGACATGCAGATGAAAAACTGAGATATGTTACCTATGCAGTCATTGACACACCACTACAACACCAAAAGAAACAAATTACAACAGGATACACAGGTACCACGGTTAGAAGAACTAGAGAATCCAGTACCGATTACAGACCCATTTTTAGGTGAAATTCCAGTGCAGGTAGAAGAGATGGGTGACAGAGAAAATGAGCAACCTAGCATGCGTGAGATTCTAAACGCACTAACTAGGAGTCAGTTGGCTATGGAGAGAGAAATGAGGGAGTCACGGGAGGATTTGAGAGAATCACAGGCAGAGTTGGCTCAGATCCTTAAGCAGTTGGCACCCCGAGATGGAAGAAACAACAGGGACAACAACAACAATTACCGTGACAGAAACAGGAACAATGGGGGTGACAGAAATAGGAATAATGGTGGTGATAGGAACAAGAATAATCCAGGAGGTGATAGGCATAATGGTGACAGGAACAACGGGGATAGAAATAATGGGGACAGAAACCATGATGATAGACACAGGTACAAGGATGATGAGGGTAAGGCATCGGTCACCAACCGGAGAGCTTCACAGCTTACAGCAGGTGAGAGACCTGGCATACCAGTTTTTGTACCTAGGAACCAAGTTCCTGAACAGGATCCCACTCAGTTTGAGTTTCAGGATGAGATCTTGACAGACTGGCGGGCATCTAGTGCCGAATTCAGAGCTGAGATGACATTCGGGGAGTACTCTGATCTCTGGATGAAGCATAGGCCTTGCAAGGGGAATAGACCACAGAACCAGGAGTTGCAGAAAAAAATTAGTAAAATGACTCTTCCATACTTTGATGGTTCTGGTAAGACCACCGCGAGAGCTTGGGTCCAGAAATTGGACAGTTACTTGCAGATTAGTCCCACGCCAAAGGAGGATGCTATAACCTATGCAGCTTTACATTTGAAGGGGACTGCGCATAAGTGGTGGAGTTGTTGGTGCCTGTTGTTGGTTCAGGTTTCAAACATTCATTCGCAGGCCCTTTTTATGAAAAACCAAAAAATTTCTAGGTCCTTCAGCCTTTTGTTGAATTGTATGCATGTATCTTTGTATATGCATCGCTATTTGTATGTATATTTAAATGTGCAAGCTCGAATGTACATTGGCGGGCCAGAAAAATAAGTCAAATCGGCTTCAAAAAGTGCAAAAATTGGTTGTATGCATCTTTGTATGCATATCGGGCTTGTATGTGCAATTTCGAGCGTGAAAAGTGATGTACATTGAAGATTCCGTCGCAGATTCCTGGAATATTCCGTGCTTGTATGTAAGGGTTTGCATGTATGTTTGATATGCAAGAGACCATATACAAAGACAACATGCAAAAGAAAAGATGCAAGGGTCTTATACATTCGCCACATGCAAGCAAATGATACATCGGCGGCAGCATACAAGGGACCATATACAAAGCAAAATATACAAAGGAAAGTGGGGTCCGCTTTAATACAAAGACGATTGTATCTCATATACAAGTCGTACATGCCAGGAAACATGTCAGAAGAGATACAAAACCTCGGGACCACCAGTTGTATGATGTGTGATTGTGTCTTTGCACATACAATTGCATATGCAAGGGGCATATACATTTCTTAGATGCAAGGCTCGGACCCAAAGTGGATATATATTCTGGTTGATAAAGGCACAAGTGTTTGTTTGCATATTTGTTTGTATGTCCGCGTTGTATGTTTTCACATACAAGGGTAACATACAAGGGTCAAATGCATGTTTGCAATGTACACATGATTGTATACAGTTCTGCTTGTATATTTGCATTGTATATGTGATATACAAGGCCGATATACAAAAGAAGAAGAGATACAAGCCGGATTTCAAAAGTTGTTCCAATCTAATTGATAGATGAGCTGGAGTCCGCGGTTGTATGTATATTGCATGTTGTATGTGCAATATACAAGGGGATATACAAGAGTTAGATGCAAGCCGGACCCGATTGAAATTTCAAATTGTCTTATAAGGATTTGGGGTCCGCCTTGTATGTTGGTGATTGTATGTATATACAATCACATATACAACCACAACATGCAAAAGAAAAGATACAATGGCTCGCCGATGAAGATGCAAGTGCTTAGCGATGGTGATCCAATGGCAGGCTGCCATGTGTTCGAAAGCGGTTGTATGTATATGCTTTTGCATATACAAAAATTTGAATGTGCAATGGGCGAAAAGGCAAAATGTATGTTCGTTGGGAAAAGTCAGCGATGGAAAAAGGGCGCCTACGTGGTGCGATCTCACTGGTGGATGACTTTTCAGCGTGAATTAAAGCCACATATCTCAGTGGGAAGAAGGAAATCAACGGCCCTGTTTTGAATGCCCGAGGAAGGAAGGAATTTCTGTGTGTTCGCTGCATCTTCTCCAGGCGGGAAAAAACTTCAAGAACACGCAAACCACTGCTGCATTTCAAAATAGGTAGGTTGGCCATTAATGGCAAAATTTGCAAAGGCATTGTCTTGATTGACAAGTCAACTACCTGATTAAGGGCAAAAATCTTCAAGCGGCGGCACACTTCCCGAATTCACCTGCCCTTTCCTCTCCTTCTCACGGCTGCATTGAATGTTTTGGGTGCCATTCTGATGGTGCATTGTATCTGGCGAAATTTTGAAATAACCATGTACTTATAGTCTTATTGCTAAGTACACGTTCTTGGTTTATAAGAGAACTGTGTTACTCATTTGTGGGTTGTTCAAGACTTGGGCAATTTTTTGGAGGAAGTAACAAAGAACAGAGCATTTCTTGGCTGTTCTATCTCTTTTTGTGAGTTTATGAGTTGCATCTGAATGCACTTTGCACACATGTTCAGTTTCATGTTATTTTTATATGAAAAATGCTTTGATGCATGTGTTTAGTTGTCTATCTCCATTGTTGTATGCATCCCTTCTTTTGAATCTGGTTGCTAAGGGTTACTAAGATTCTAGGATACAGATTTGCTGTATTGCATGCTTGATCTGTGACTTCCATTCAAGGAGTGGATTAAACAATTTTAGGTTAAGTATGAAGAAGAATGTATGTCAGTTGGGATATCTGTAAGTAGAGGCAGCTAAATACTCAGTCCTGGGTGGTGTTTGTAAGGCAAGCACCAATCTGACCCCTTGAAATTTGAATGCCAGTGCAAACCATTCTCTTGTATACGTCTAGTTGACTCCTTGCCATGAGATAGGCACCGGTCTGCCCTTGTGTAATAGTTATGATCCAAGACCCCCTGTCTTGCATCCAAAACAAAAATACAAATCCTTTCAAAATTCCAACCTATTAGTTGTAGGGTTAGAAATAGGACCCCTACATACTCTCATTCCTAACCAGTTAGATATGTCCAAGAACAGTGCCAACCTTGTGATTTATCATGAAAATCTTGGTCCATACATGAGAGTATTCTGCCTGTTGTTGTAAAGCTAAACCTTTCTATCATTGGGCGAGTCAAGGTTAAATCTTTAGCTATAGGGATACCCCCCTTGGTGCGGCAGAACCAGAAGTGAAGGGGAGGCAGCTCCCGCAACCTCCTGTATTTGTTGGCCGAATCTGCCTGTGCATAGGAACTGGCAAACCCTCTGCCGATTCGGAGAGAAAAACCCAACAAAGTGGCGACTCTACTGGGGATTGTAATGTCATATCCATAAAAGTGTGAGTCTCAAAGATTGAAGAATCAGACCTGGAAGTGCCTTGTTGCAGCAAACTTGAAAAGTTGTATGTGTGGCTCTGCTGTTGGAAAACCCAGGAAGAAAGAAATGAATTTTCAGCTTCAACTAGTTTGAAGCTCATTCCTCTGCCAAGGAGGTGGCGACTCTGCACAAAAAGAACCTGAAAAAGAATACAAGATGTGTTAGATTTCTGTCGATTCGGAGAGAAAAACCCAACAAAGTGGCGACTCTACTGGGGATTGTAATGTCATATCCATAAAAGTGTGAGTCTCAAAGATCGAAGAATCAGACCTGGAAGTGCCTTGTTGCAGCAAACTTGAAAAGTTGTATGTGTGGCTCTGCTGTTGGAAAACCCAGGAAGAAAGAAATGAATTTTCAGCTTCAACTGGTTTGAAGCTCATTCCTCTGCCAAGGAGGTGGCGACTCTGCACAAAAAGAACCTGAAAAAGAATACAAAGATGTGTTAGATTTTCATACTTTCAGTCAGGGAAAGGAATTTGCAGCAACTGCAACATACCCAGGTATTTTCACATGTTTTGGTTTTCAAAAACCATGGTGTATAAGTTTTAAAAGATTCCCTATTTGGTGAAATAGCACTGGTTAAAAGGGAAATATTGGTGAGAGATTGCATGCTTTTGTATTTGCTGAGAATGTATTTTGTGTTTCAAATAAGGTATGCAATATTGTTGAAAACACTCATTTAGAAGACTTTAGGCAAGCTGAAATAGCAGTTTGTATTTTAAAGACCTAAGGTTATTGATTGAAAATCTGAGTTGAGAAGAGGGTTGCAAAAACACATAAAGATGTATTATCAGCCCATGCACCCTTGTGAGGTGTCAAATGCAAAAATGTATGATGATCAATCCCAACCATGTAATAAAAGGAGTTTCAACATTGACAAACATAAGCCCATCAATTTTAATGGCATTTGTGGTTATCCAAATGCTTTTCCATCTAAGATCAGAAAGTATTTGCCTAAGTTCAGTGGTGTAAAGGGTGAATCAACTGAGAGACACTTGCAACAGTTTAGAAATGTTATAGATGACTTTGAGGTTGACTATGAAGATGTAGTCATGAGATTATTTGTTCAATCTCTAGTCGAGGATGCAAGGGACTAGTTCTCCTATCTTCCGGCATACTCTGTCAGCTCTTGGCAAGAATTTAAATTTGCATTTCTAGAACAATATGGTGAAAGAGTCTGAATATGCAGTTATCAGTGATTTCATGTACATCCATATTGAAAAAGATGAGTTAATTCCAGCCTTTAACCTCAGATTTATGAAGGCATTGAAAAGAATTCCAGAATGCATGAGACCTAATGATGCATTGTGCCTGGTGGTCTATCTGGGAGCATTTGATAAGAAAATGAGCTATAGATTGAGAGATAAGGAACCCACCACATTGCATCAGGCACATCAGTTTGCAATAGACATTGAAAACAATTGGAGGTATGGAATTCAAAGGGGCTATTTCTCTGCAAATTTTTGCTGTCCTGCGGTCCCCAATGTTGATGAAAGATATAATTTATATGTTGAAAATGAATGTCAAAGCACTCACACCCCTGCTATCCCTATTTATGCATCATTCCAAGGTAATGATGACTCTGCCATAGAGGAGGATGCCCTAATTTGCCCAGCAAATGAAGTTGATAATAATAATTTTTCAAGTGATATTTACATGCTAGTCCTCAGCACAGAGCGTTCATGTTTAAATGATCCAGTTATGCATAGTTGTGATCATGTGGCTCAAGAGTCAATTCCAATTTCATCAGGAAGCATTAGAGGGCTGGAAAGTGATATAGATAGTGCAGCTTCAGAGTGCATTGAAGTAGCAGAAATCTTGTATGTGGGGCAATCAGATGATAAAGATGATATCCATGATCAGTTCATGGATCAGATTTGTTCTTCTTATGACTCTAGATTTGGTAATGTTGAAGAAGAGGTGGATAGTCATGAAGAAGAAACAGAGACCTTTGCAATGAGTGTGAACCCTCTCTATGATGAGCCTTTAGATGCATTGAACGTTGTGAGTCATGACCTTCATTGGTGCAGAATTAACCCTCTTTTTGAAAATGATGATAAATATGAGGAGACAGCTGACCTGGGTGTTGCATCAGTTTGTGAAGAAGGGACATATGAACCAAAGGCAAAGATCTTCAGCTCTTATGAAGATAATATGGATATGCAAACTATGGATAATGAACATTCAGCTTCAGTTGTTCCAGATGTATGCAACAATGGGTGTGTGGATCAAGTTTTGTTGTCAATGTCAATAAGTGATATAAATGATATTGATGGTCTCATATATTTTAAATGTTTTCAGTTTCTGGATCAGCTGGATGAGTGCCTGGTAATGTGCAACAACTAGGTAGACAGTGAAGAGTGCCAAGTGCAATATGATATACTGTTAAAGGAATATAACATACATACGTTGCTTAATGCTGAAGAATTTTATAGTATGTATGATTTTGAAATGCAGAATGACAGAGGTAACAATGACAGAGGCAAGCTTTGAAAAATGGTGAAGCATGTGATTGACAAGATTTGCCTGTGGGCAAATTATGTTGATGTTTTCAGTTGTGGCTGGGGTCATTCAGATCAGAATCAAGCATTTGACAGGAGGAGGTTCTAGTTCTTCGTTTTTGGCTATCCTGGGCCGCCAAGATAGTGTTCAAAAATGTGATTTGTGATGCAGGTTGGTGCAGTGTTTGACTCTATTGCACAATGGATAGGGACTGATCTGCATCCCAGAGATCTATGGTTCTCGCCACGCCTGCAAGAGGCATGTGTCCCCAGACAGAGCCAATATTGGTGCCTGCTGCTGGTTCGAGTTTCAAACATTCATTCGCAGGCCCTTTTTATGAGAAACCAAAAAATTTCTAGGTCCTTCGGCCTTTTGTTGAATTGTATGCACGTATCTTTGTATATGCATCGTTGTTTGTATGTATATTTAAATGTGCAAGCGCGAATGTACATTGGCAGGCCCGAAAAATAAGTCAAATCGGCTTCAAAAAGTACAAAAATTGGTTGTATGCATATCGGGCTTGTATGTGCAATTTCGGGCGTGAAAAGTGGATGTACATTGAAGATTCCATCGCAGATTCCTAGAATATTCCATTCTTGTATGTAAGGGTTTGCATGTATATTTTGCATGTATGTTTGATATGCAAGGGACCATATACAAAGACAACATGCAAAGGAAAAGATGCAAGGGTCTTATACATTCGCCACATGCAAGCAAATGATACATCTTCGACAGCATGCAAGGGACCATATACAAAGCGAAATATACAAAGGAAAGTGGGGTCCGCTTTCATACAAAGGCAATTGTATCTCATATACAAGTCGCACATGCTAGGAAACATGTCAGAAGAGATACAAAACCTCGGGCCCACCAGTTGTATGATGTGCGATTGTATCTTTGCACATACAATCGCATATGCAAGGGGCATATACATTTCTTAGATGCAAGGCCCGGACCCGAAGTGGATATACATTCTGGTTGATAAAGGCACAAGTGTTTGTTTGCATATTTGTTTGTCTGTCCGCGTTGTATGTTTGCACATACAAGGGTCACATACAAGGGTCAAATGCATGTTTGCAATGTACACGTGATTGTATACAGTTCTGCTTGTATATTCGCATTGTATATGCGATATACAAGGCCAATATACAAAAGAAGAAGAGATACAAGCCGGATTTCAAAATTTGTTCCAATCTAATTGATAGATGAGCTAGAGTTCGCGGTTGTATGTATATTGCACGTTGTATGTGCAATATACAAGGCGATATACAAGAGGAGTTAGATGCAAGCCGGAACCGATTGAAATTTCAAATTGTCTTATAAGGATTTGGGGTCTGCCTTGTATGTTGGTGATTGTATGTATATACAATCACATATACAACCACAACATGCAAAAGAAAAGATACAATGGCTCACCGATGAAGATGCAAGTGCTTAGCGATGGTGATCCAATGGCAGGCTGCCACGTGTCCGAAAGCGGTTGTATGTATATGCTTTTGCATATACAAAAATTTGAATGTGAAATGGGCGAAAAGGCAAAATGTATGTTCGTTGGGAAAAGTTAGCAATGGAAAAAGGGCGCCTACGTGGTGCGATCTCACTAGTGGACGACTTTTCAACGTGAATTAAAGCCGCAGATCTCAGCGGGAAGAAGGAAATCAACGGCCCTGTTTTGAATGCCCTAGGAAGGAAGGAATTTTTGTGTGTTCGCTGCATCTTCTCCAGGCAGGAAAAAACTTCAAGAACACGCAAACCACTGCTGCATTTCAAAATAGGTAGGTTGGCCATTAATGGCAAAATTTGCAGAGGCATTGTCTTGATTGACAAGTCAACTACCTGATTAAGGGCGAAAATCTTCAAGCGGCGGCACACTTCCCGAATTCACCTGCCCTTTCCTCTTCTTCTCATGGCTGCATTGAATGTTTTGGGTGCCATTCTGATGGTGCATTGTATCTGGCGAAATTTTGAAATGACCATGTACTTATTGCTGAGTACACGTTGTTGGTTTAGAAGAGAACTGTGTTACTCATTTGTGGGTTGTTCAAGACTTGGGCAATTTTTTGGAGGAAGTAACGAAGAACAGAGCATTTCTTGGTTGTTCTATCTCTTTTTGTGATTTTATGAGTTGCATCTGAATGCACTTTGCACACATGTTCAGTTTCATGTTATTTTTATATGAAAAATGCTTTGATGCATGTGTTTAGTTGTCTATCTCCATTGTTGTATGCATCGCTTCCTTTGAATCTGGTTGCTAAGGGTTACTAAGATTCTAGGATACAGATTTGCTGTATTGCATGCTTGATCTGTGACTTCCATTCAAGGAGTGGATTAAACAGTTTTAGGTTAAGTATGAAGAAGAATGTATGTCAGCTGGGATATCTGTAAGTAGAGGCAGCTAAATACTCAGTCCTGGGTGGTGTTTGTAAGGCAAGCACCAATCTGACCCCTTGAAATTTGAATGCCAGTGCAAACCATTCTCTTGTATACGTCTAGTTGACTCTTTGCCCTGAGATAGGCACCAGTCTACCCTTGTGTAGTAGTTATGATCCAAGACCCCCTATCTTGCATCCAAAACAAAAATACAAATCCTTTCAAAATTCCAACCTGTTAGTTATAGGGTTAGAAATAGGACCCCTGCATACACTCATTCCTAACCAGTTAGATATGTCCAAGAACAGTGCCAACCTTGTGATTTATCATGAAAATCTTGGTCCATACATGAGAGTATTCTGCCTGTTGTTGTAAAGCTAAACCTTTCTGTCATTAGGCGAGTCAAGGTTAAATCTTTAGCTATAGAGATAGCCCCCTTGGTGCGGCAGAACCAGAAGTGAAGGGAAGCCAGCTCACGCAACCTCCTGTATTTGTTGGCCGAATCTACCTATGCATAGGAACTGGCAAACCCTCTACCGATTCGGAGAGAAAGACCCAACAGGTGTAACAGGAAAGTTACACTGGGTCACGATCAGATTACTTCATATGTGGAGTTTACTACTAGACTAATCGACAAGTTTGATAAAAAAACCTTAAGTTGCAATTCAAGGAGTTGGCACAGCTGAGGCAGAGTGGATCGATAGACTCCTATATATCAGAGTTCCAGGACCTATCTGTTATGGTCCCAGACATGTCAGAGCGTAGATTGGTTATCTTATTTGTAGATGGACTATCAGAGCCATTACGTGGTTGGGTTAAGGGCTTTGACCCTGCATCACTTCAGGAGGCCATGAAAAAGGCCCGAGATATGGAGTCATCAGTGTGGCGGAATAAATTTCAGTCTAAGGGCTTTCAACACAAGAGGGATAAGGAGAAGGACAGAAGACCCTTCCAAAGGGATGTTGACCCACCTAAGGATAAATCAAACAGGTTGACAGATGACCAGCTCAATGAGTACAGGAGGACAAAGCTTTGCTTTCACTGCAAAGAGCCATGGCATCCCTCACATAAGTGCCCACACAAGGCTAAGGCTAAGCTAATAGAATATTATTCAGCTAAGGAGACACAATTAGAGGCATCAGACTCACCTTCAGATCAGCCTTCAGACCATGAGGATAGTGGGGATGGGAGAGCATCACAACACAGTGCAGGTAGTGATGGGACTCTTGCCCAACTTTCTAGTTTTCAGAAGGTTGGCTCTTTCAGGGTGCGTGGTGTACTCGGAGGTCAGCGTATCATCACTCTCATTGACACAGGGGCCACGCATAATTTTATCGATGAGGGGTTGGTAGCTCGACGTGGATTGAAGGTAGAGGATTTTGAAGGCTTCAAAGTAATGGTAGCCGACGAGTTCAAAATGCAGTGCAACAGGAAAATCTCTGGGTTGAAGATTATCATGAGTGAGTATGAGTTGATTGATGATTTCTATGTTGTTGGTATTGAGGATACAGATGTTGTGTTAGGCATGCATTGGATGAGTCAGCTAGGAGAGTTCACCATGAATGTAAACAAAATGGAAATGAAATTTGAATTTAAGGGGAAGAAAATATGTCTCAGAGGCTTATCAAATGTTGGACCACGGGTAGTGTCACTGAAGAGAATAGAAAGACTGTTACGACATGACCAGGTAGAGTGGGCAGCAGAGTGCCTTATCATGCCAGAGTCCCCACCACAACAAAAGAGCGGTTACCATCCAGACATTCAAAAGCTCTTGACCAAACACAGCAAGGTGTTTGGAGATATACCTCCAGGAGTGCCACCTGACAGAGGGATAGAGCATGTTATAGAGTTAGAGGATGGGACCAAGCCCATCATGATTACCCTATCGACATCCTAAGAGACTTAAGGATGAGATAGAGAAGACCATCAAGGAGTTGTTGGAGATGGGACACATCCAGCCCAGTAAGAGTCCCTTTGCTTCTGCAGTGGTTTTGGTTAAAAAGAAAGATGGGACGATCAGGATGTGCATTGACTACAAGGCACTGAATAAGAAAACCATCAAGAACAGGTATCCTATTCCTAGGATTGATGAGCTGCATGGTGCTTGTTATTTTTCAAAAATTGATTTGAGGTCAGGATACCACCAGATCCATATGAGGGCCGAGGATATAGAGAAGACAGCCTTCAAGTGTCATTACGGCCACTTTGAGTTTCTAGTGATGCCCTTCGATTTGACTAATGCACCTGCTACCTTCTAGAGTTGCATGAATCAGATCTTTAGACAGCAACTTAGGAAGTTTGTATTGATCTTCTTTGATGATATACTGATTTTCAGCAGGACTTGGGAGGATCACATGAGACATCTGGAGGAGGTGTTGAGTATATTGGAGAGTGAGTCCCTCTATGCCAAAGAGTCTAAATGCGACTTTGGCATGACAGAGTTGCTTTATTTGGGCCACATTATCAGTGTTGATGGCGTCAGGGTAGATCCAGAGAAGATAAAGGCAATTGTTGATTGGCCCCCACCCACAAACCTCACACAGCTTAAGGGCTTCTTTGGACTTTGCGGTTTTTACAGGAGGTTTGTAAAAGGCTTCTCACAGACAGTTGCACCTTTGACAGATCTGACGAAGAAAGGAGCCTTTGAGTGGAATGACAGAGCTTAGCAGTGCTTTGATCACTTCAAGCACTTGATATCTACTTGCCCTGTGTTGGCAATCCCCGACTTCTCTAAGCCGTTTGAGCTAGAGTGTGATGCTTCAAGAGAGGGGATAGGGGCAGTATTGATGCAGGAGAAGCACCCGATAGCATTCGAGGGCAGGAAACTCTGGGGTGTTGAGAGGAGTTACTCGGTGTATGACCGAGAGATGTTGGCTATAATGCATGCATTGGCCAAATTCAGACCTTATCTGGTTGGGGGAAAGTTCATCATAAAAACAGATCATAACAGCATAAAATATTTTATGAACCAAAAGGATCTTAATGATAGACAGCAGAAGTGGGTCAGCAGGCTCCAGGACTACGATTTTGACATCGAGTATGTCAAGGGGAAGAGGAATATACTTGCAGATGCTTTGTCGAGGAGACCCCACTTGTGCTTAGTTGGAGAGATCTCTGTTGATTGGAGGGAGTTGATTGCAACAGAGTGTGCTAAGGACTCTTGGCCAGCATGAGTCATTGAGGGCACTATCAAGGATGATAGATATTCTGTGGTGAATGATTTGATCATATATAAAGACAAAATATTTTTGGTGTCGAGTTCTCAGTTTAAGCATAAAATGATAAAAATTTTCCATGATACTTCAATCGCTGGCCATCCTGGATTCTTCAAGACTTACAGGCAGATTCGAGAAAGGTTCACATGGAAAGGACTCAAGGAAGAGGTGCTTAATTATGTTCGTGAGTGTCCCATTTGCCAACAGAATAAACATGAGCATACTTATCTAGCAGGTTTATTACAGCCATTGCCTATTCCCAATCAAAAATGGGAATGTATCTCCATGGACTTCATCACAGGGTTGCCAAAAGTTCAGGGGAAGGATTGTATTTATGTGGTAGTCGACAGACTCACCAAATTTGCACATTTCTTCGTCATTTCAGCAACCTATACAACTGCTCAGGTGGCTGATTTATTTTTCAAGGAGATATTCGGGCTTCACGGGATACCCAGGGGTATAGTCAGTGACAGGGACAGCAAGTTCCTGAGTTTATTCTAGCATGAGCTATTCAGGTTATTTGGCACCGAGTTGACTCCTAGTACCAGTTACCACCCACAGACAGATGGCCAAACAGAGGTGGTGAACAAATGGTTGGAGGGGTATCTTCATAATTATGTTTCGGGGCAGCAGAAGGCTTGGATCAGATGGTTGCACTTGGGGGAGTACTGTTATAACACAACATACCACATGTCTATCCAGATGACTACTTTCAGGGCACTATATGGTTATGATGCCCCATGCTTCACAGATCTCTTACTTGGTGATAGTCGGGAGCCTAAGGCAAAGGACCTTTTGCAGGAGAGCCAGGACATAGTAAAGGAGCTCAGGGAGAATATACAGCAGGCACAGAATCGGCAGAAGCTTTATACTGATCAGCACTGGATAGAGAGGAGTTTCGAGGTTGGAGACATGGTGTATTTGAGGCTCCAACCCTACAAGCAGTCCACTCTCAAGAAGAGTGGAGCAGAAAAATTGAAACCCAGGTTTTATGGTCCATTCAGGATTATCAGAAGAGTGGGTGAAGTGGCATATGAGCTTGAGTTCCCAACTGATAGTAGGGTGCACAATGTTTTCCATGTTTCTAGGTTGAAAAAACCTCTTGGCCACAATGTGATTCCTTCAGCTAAGCTTCCACCATTGGATGAGGGGAAGCTAATCTTGGTACCAAAGGCTATCATTGACACCAGAGAAAGGAACCTGAGGAAACGGATCATCAGAGAGTACCTGGTGAAGTGGAAGAATCTGCCAGTTGAGGATGTCACTTGGGAGAATGAATAGATATTGCAGCATCCTGAGTTGAGGTTGCTTGAGGACAAGCAATCTTGGGGAGGGCGGACTATAATGTCCCCCATTTAGCCCATTGGATCAGTGGACAGGGATTAGCCTATGATCAAAGTCCCATAGGCTAATGGAGGTGATTAGGGAGTCAATTTGGGTGATTTACTATTTATAGTAAGTCGATACAGGGGGACTTTCTATTTTTAGCACGGCAGTTGTGGATGATCGGGGCACAAGGTTCATGGTCTCGTTGTGACTAGAGTTCCATTTGTTATAATATAAGTCAAATTAAATATTTAACTTATATTATTTTATGAGACCTCAAAGTGACTTTAAGTTATAAAGTTATTTTATAAAGTGAAGTTGTAACTTAAAGTTGGGTCCCTAGGGATGGGCGCCCCTCATGGAGCAATAAAGGGTTGACTTATAATTTAAAATAATTAAAAAGAATCCCTCTTGGGTGTTGGGGAAGGAGAGCAACAAAAAGGCCAAAAGTAACTTCATTTTCGTTAAGCAAAGATTATTGATTTTGGCTCTCTTTATGAGTTTATTGTGCTTTGGCTTTGGAGCTTGGCTCTAGGATTTAGGTTGGTTGTGTTGGGACGAAAACCCCGGCATTGGTCCCTTTCCTCGTGCGTGAAAGATCATATCAGGAGAGGATTTGTGGAGGCTTCATCCAGAGGTCTCATTTGTGCATTCATTGGAGGTATTTTGGAGAAGTTTTGTGCTGATATGAACATCTTTGACGAAGTTTTGAGCTGCAGATTGGAAGACTAATTTCATGGAGCAGATTTGAACATTTTGGGAGTGTTTAGTGACTGTTTATGACAGCCATTGCTAGCCGTACCTTTCTGCATAGCTGGTCATACACCTTCTAGCAGGCCGTACCAAATAATGGCATAGTTTTGGGGCTGTTTGTGCAGTTTTTGAGATTGATTGTGGACACCATAAGGAGGTGAGGATTTCTGATGAATAACAGAGATATTTCAGGCTGTGTGATGTGTGTTTGCTGCTGTTATCTACAGCCATAGAGGCCGTACTACTCCAGGGGGTCGTAGGTATTGGAGTTGCTGATTCTCTTATCATTTGGAGCCACTTACACTCACATTGTGGGCGTCTAGGGTTGCTATAGCACCCTTTATTCATTGTTTATCAGAGCTCTCTCATTGGATCAGTTAGAAAGCATTTCCATGGTGTCATGTTGCTGGTCCAACTACAGCATCCGAACGAAGTTGTAAATCTTGATCTGGGTATGTTACTGTAATTCATATTTTGGCCAAATACAATCTGGGTCTTCATTAGTTTATTGTTATCTCTTTTAGTTTTTCTGGGTTTTTGGTATATTGCTCATATTCTATGTATTTCATGCAAAATAAAACATGCAAGCAAAACCCATAAAACCCTAAACAGCAAAACAGCAAAAACACAAAAAAATAGAGTAAAACAATACAAAGCAAGACATATACCAGGGGTGTATGTTACAGATGCAAACAAAGTTGCAAATCTACGAAGGATAAATAAAAGATAAGCTGATTGATGATTTGAAATGCCTCCAAAGAACTTACTTTTATACATGTTTTACCTTCTTTCTTCTAGCTGGCCGACCTTCTAAAATCAACTTTTATTTTACTTATTTCCTTCAAACTATGCCGACCCACTCCACAAGGCATATTTTATTTTATTTATTGGTCTTCAATCTGGCCGACTCTCCTTTAGGCTAGTTTGGCACTCAAGTAAAGCAAATTAAAGATTTGTTTTTACCATAACTCTTTCTTCCTTCTAGGCCGACCCAATAAGGACACTTCCTCTATCAACAAGAGAAACACTTATTTAATTTTTTAATATTATTTAATATTTTCTGATTTTCCCTTCTCCAAGGATGGCACCTTAGACAGGTGAAACCTCATACCTTAGACCTCAAATGAAGTTGCCACCATAGAAATACGCCAAGTCTTCCTTCAAACTTCATTTGCCCTAAAAAATTGGCCAAGTGTGAGAACTTGCCAATTAGGTTATCTCTTGGGTGATCACTCTGAAAATGGGGACATTACATATTACAACCATAACCAAAGACAAATCCCTTAGGTTTTCTACCAATGAGGCTAGTAATAGTTGTATGCATAAATTTTCAAAGTAGTTAGAGCAAATGATGTACTAAGTGGTGGAAAAAATCTATTTTACCTTCAGTTTTTTGGGGGAGAAATATAAACATGTAATCAATTTTTAGCTATAAGTATAAAGGATTAATTGTGTGCAATGTTTAATACAATAGTTATTCCTTTAATGAATCATTTCTTCTATGATCAGGGGATGCTCATGAGAGTAAAGCAATGGGATTGAATCTAGTGAAATAAACCAATGGATAGCATCAATCCTCATTGCCAAGACTTGCACCTGGTAACCAAGATTCCTTAGGTCACTGTTGTGAGGTTTTCACACATCGCCCCATTGCGAATGGGGAACCCCTTTTTCTCGTTTTCGCCGTTGTTTTTTGCTTTGATCTTGCAGTTTCTTGCACTGATCCATGAAGCTAGGAAAGACTATCCGAGCAGTTAGCTCACTGGGAATATTAAGAGTGCTTGAAGTGGTGATGAAAAGAGTGATTTTCCTGAGGATGAATGAAACCCTAATTATCATTCCTTGATCAAATCTGGCCAATCCATGGTAGAAGTCTATCATTCCATAGGAAACGTCTAAATCCTTCGCTCTCAGCATAAGACTCCCATTCAGAAGTTCCTGTTCCAACACTCCAGTCCATAAGTCCCAGTCCAGAGGTCTCTGTCCAAAAGTTCCTGTCCAGGACTCTCTGTCCCAAGTTCCAATCCAGGAATCCTGTTCCAAAACTCCAGTCCGGAAATCCTGTTCTAGGAGTCCAATCCGGAAGTCCAATCCAGAATCCTGTTCCAGGAGTCCGATCTGGAAGTCCAATCCAGAATCCTGTTCCAGGAGTCCGATCCGGAAGTCCAATTCAAAAGTCCTGTCCAGAATCCCGTTCCAAGGTCTATCCGGATTCTTATCCCGAAGTTCCAATCCAGGGTCCTGAATTCGACAAGGCTTGTCATTCCATGTCAAAGTTCATCTTTCCACCTTAGAACCCTCTCACTCTCAGCATGGAGCACCGTTCCAAGACTGCAGCCTTACTCCGAAAAGTCCAAGCCCAGAGGATGTCCTTTTCTATCCTGATCCAAGACTCAATCCAAGACCATGACACGGAGGAATTTCAATGAACAAGGTTTCAGGACTTATGGCATTTTTGAAGACGAATCACCTGAGTGTTTTTAAGACCCCCCTCCCAAGGCATTGTTGATTTTTGCAAAGGAATAATCTTGGTCGCATATTCCAGTAGATACTGGATTATGCGCCCATGGATGATTTTATTAGAATAATATCTTTCTATTTTTGTTATTAATGGTCATCTATGTCGGCAGTTTTCTATTTTTTAGAAAACTTGCCTCTTGTACATTGTATATATTGAGCATTTTTGCTCATTTGTGAACAAGATCGATTTTGTAATATGGTATCAGAGCCGATCTAAGTCGGTCTCCCTCACAGGAGGGCTCAGGATCTTGGGAGAGCTCTTTGTTTTTTGATCATGTTTTCCTCAGCGGCTTTCTTCAGAGTTTCTGGAGATTTTGATCGCCATTCTTCAGTCTGAAATCGTGTTTTGTTGTTTGAAGGTCGTGAATCTTGTTTGGGGCGTGAGTTTAGAGTTTCTGGAGTTTCTGGAATGCGTCTTCCTGTGATTCGCGTTTTTTCCTTTTGCCTTTACGGCTTCTGTATTTGTGCAGTCCCGGGTCGCCGTTTGTTTCTTGGAGGCTTCTTTGTTTCTGGAAAATCGCGTTTTCTGGGGCTATTCCTGATTGGCGTCTAAACTTCTGGTGTTTTTTTGATTCCATACCTTGGCTAAATCGCGGTTTCTGAGACTCGCGTTTCTGGTATTTGTTGGTCGCGTTTTGCAGTATGGTTGTGTTTCAAACGCGTTTTCTTTCTCCATCGAAGTCTCGTTCGGCACTTGTCTGAAGAGAGACTTTCCGAATCCAGTGGGCGCGATCTTAAGCTCTCTGAGGTCGGAGGTCGTGGTTTGTTCTGTTGAAAAATCACGATTTTATGCATCTCCGTTTGGCGCAAATTCTCTGCGACTTTATCCGTGATTTTTCTTGGCCGGCGATTTGTCTTTTGGCGGATTTTCGTGGTTGTTGGCATCACCGTTTATGGTCGTGGTTCCTGTGCAGACTTCTGTGGTCGCGTTTTGGATGGTTTATGGTCTGAAACCCTTTTATTTATGAGGTCGCGTTTTTGGTTGCTGTCTGCCCGCGGGACCTCGGTTCTTTCCTATTGGGCGCCATTCCTCTGACACCTGCACGACCCTCTAAACGGGATCATAGTTGCTCGCGTCCTATAAAGGCATCGTCCACCATTGTCTGCTCATGACGGCTCCACTCCGCCTAGGGTTCTGAAGTTTTCGTCTAGGGTTTTGAACCCTCAGCATTTGACGAAAAAAAAATTTCGACCACATATTCCTTCTGGGTTTTTAAATATTTTTGTCCCGAGAAAAAAAAAATTCTAGGTTTTAAAAATTCTAGGAGGGTTTTAATAATTTTTCTCCTTAAAAAAAATAATGTCGAGTTTTCTGATTTTTTTTGCCTGAAAAAATCATGGGAGGGTTTATAATTTTTTCCTCAAAAATTAAGGGTTTGCTCCTATATGCCCTAGTCAGGGTTTTCACAGTTTGGGAGGGCTCTCTGGTTTCTGGACAGGTTTTACCGTTTTTTCCTTAAAAACGATGATTTGTATTCTGATCCGTGTCTCAGATTTTGTGTCTGGTTTTGATCGATTTTTCACCTCAAAAATCGTGTTTGGTTTTTATCATGTGTAAGCATCCTGGGTTTGGCAATTTTTTCCTCAAAAATCGTACTTTGTTGCAGTCTGTTTTCGTCGCACCTGGAGTTGCTGGGGCGAACATCTGCACAACTGACTTCTTGCAGTCTGCTTTGGAGTGTCATGCTCATCTGCAAAAGTTTGGAGGGTTTGTCGATTTTTCCTCAAAATCGTGGTAGCTATTCTTGGTGTGTCTCTGGTTACAGGGAGGGATAGTTCTCCAACATCAGGTTGGACGGTTGTTGTTGTTTTTGGTTATTTCCAGAAGTTCTGCAGTTTCTGGGATGGTTGGTGGCAGATTCATCTCCAGTGGCAGAGTCAGTGGCAGGCTCTTGTCTTTTGTTGCAGAAGCGTTCTGAGAAGGAGGCAGCCTTCTCTGTTATCTCTTTGGGTAGTTAGAATGATGACCATTAAGGGAGGGTATTAGAATAATATCTTTCTATTTATGTTATTAATGGTCATCTATGTCGGCAGTATTCTATTTTTAGAAAACTTGCCTCTTGTACATTGTATATATTGAGCATTTTTGCTCATTTGTGAACAACATCGATTTTGTAATAGATTTTTGTCCTGGTCGCATATGCGCCCTAGGATGAGGTCAGTCCTGTTCCTGTTCCTGCCCGGAGTGGATTCTGCAACCTGTCAGGGATGATTCTTGAATCTAGTCTGCAAGTACCTGCATGAAGGAAAATTCCCTGCCTATCTGAAAACCTCACCTTGAAATCTGGAAATCCCCAAGGGGTAGAAGGTACTTCCCATGATGGATTTTATTCTAAATGATGAATCTCTGATCAATGTCAAAAGTTTATCCTTACAAAGAACTGAACAAAATGATAGACCCTTAGCCAAAAAAGTGAACTGCCATTTCCTGGTCGCAAAATCCAGTACCTACTGGATTTTGCGCCCAGGGAATGAGGATGTTCCAAGTCGCAAATTCCTGCAGGAGGTGGATTTTGCAACCTGGACAGCAGGATTCCTGTTGATACTGAAAATTGCACCTTGACCTGGAATTTCATCTTATCCTTGCCTAGTGACCCTGGAATGAAGAAAAAATGTGAAGGATACCAGAAAATGATGAAAATCCTCTATTTATCCAAAAGTTCATAAGTCAAATTTATCAAATCTTGCAAGTTTATTTCATGTTTTATCTTTTGATTGCATTGCATTTCAGGATCTTGTCCATCATGACTACTCGAGGTTTCCCTTATTTTGCAGGAATCCAAAACGAGGATAAGTTCTAGGAGTACGAACAAGGATGATCCAGAACAATCAAGATGGATACAGAGAGACTTCGCATGAAGGATAAGGGAAGATCAAAAGTCCTTCCGAAGATTTCAAATGACACAGAGAATGCCTGCATCAAGGATGGCGGAATGAGAGAGATCACTCCAAGTCCAATATTAGGGATTCTAGTTCCGGACAAGAGGATCAATCCTTGGAAAACCAAGAGGATACACTTCAAGTTCACCATCCATCGAGAAGAACGAGAATCTACGCCAAGAGCAAGGATCCGTGCCGGTGCGGGAATCCAAAGGAAAATACAGCAGGGATGGAATTTCAATTCCAAACTACACAACACAGAGACAAAATTCCAAGGATTACTCCAAGAATTCCATCAGGATTAACTTGATTTCCAGCCTGGAAGGAATTCCACGGCAAAGTTCCTTGACCCCCTGGATTATGCGCCAAGCAAGAAAATCATTCTAGGTCGCAAAATCCTGTTCCAGGTGGAATTTGCAACCAAGACAAGTGGATTCCAGGACACCATGAAATTTGCGACCAAGGAGCAGGACAAACAGACAGTTAACTGGTCTCACCTACCTACCAAGCAGCTTAGTCAATCAGGACAAGGTGGCGCCCAGGACAGGTGGCAGCATCCCATAAGGCCTATGACATGTTCATCCCTATCTCTTTAGGGTTTGCACGGATTTTAGGAGATCAGATCTCACCTCCTCCTTTGGGTTATGTTTGCCTATAAATAGGCTGGGGCTCTTCATTTGGAGGGATCCCTAATCCTGGTCTCTTCATCCCTATCTCCTTTCTCTTCTCTCATCCTTCCTTGCTCTCTGAGCAACTGGACTGTATATTCTTTCTTCATCACTCCATTTCTGCACTTTTGTTGAGCTGAAACACTTCAAGGATCAGCCAGATTGTTGTATACAGACTTCCAGAGCAATAATATAAGCATTGAAGAATGGTGTTCATATGGTTCTTTGGATTTTTGACATGGTCTTCTCGATTTTTTGAAGCATATCTTAAAGTCTCTGAAGTTATTTCTCTTACTTTCAAGCTTTTCATTAGTGGATGGAGAATATTACTGTTGAATGATTGAATCTGTTTGTTCATACCATTGGTGATCTGTGGCCTGCAAATCACCGTGCATGGTTAGCCTGAACTAATCCCAAGTCTAACTTCGACTGTTCTGCATGTTTCAATTCCATGTCCCTTGCAGGAGCAGTCTGAAAATCCTTACTTCCCCTCAGAAGATAGCACCATCCCTACCTAGTTGTTGTCTCATGACAAAGCAAAGGACTGGTTCCAATTTCCATCCTCAGCAGTAGTCTTTTCCATCAGTTAGTTTCCTGAAACCTTATTCATCTTTTGCATTTTCTTTTAGATTTTCACTAGGATTAGTTTTCCAGAAGCTTCATTGCCAAATCATACACCTCTTCAGGAGTGGAACTTGGGAATTCCAAGTTGTCCATTTGTGAAGGAGTTCCAGTCACCCACAAATCCGAGTCCTAGGAGTAATGAACTTATCCATGTCCATGAAGATGGAGCAATCCCACATAAGTCCCCCTCGTGATTACCAACAAAGCACATCATTCCACTAAGTCTATCCCTGTGCACGTCAAGACCTAACATTCAAGGAACCTTGGAGCAGTCTCATTCGATCACGAAGTTCAGCGTCTGAGAAGCTTTGTTCAAGAGAGGATAGGATACTCAGTATTTTATTCTATTGTTGTGGTGTCACAAAAACATCATCAACAATCACCCATCTCAATACTACTTTGATGCAAGTATGCATAACCGTGGTCTTTTTCCCACAATCATTCCTGTTTAGCTTTCCACCCAGTTTGTAAAACCTTTAGCAAGTATTGTGCCTTACAAACCATTCAGTTCAAACCTCTTTGGTTAAATCATTATTCAAGCAATTAAATTTTCCACAATGGAACATTAAAGATGCCATTTTTCAAGATTAACTTTGAGCTATGTTACCGGCTCTTCACAAAAACTCTCCAAATCCCGGTACAATCTGCTCCTAGTTCAGATACGAGTGCGGTCCGAACGCTGAGTCGGCCAAGGTTCTGCTTTCTGCTTGTGGCTTTTGCTTTGATGAACTAGGGCGAACCCACTTTGAAACCAACCAAATTTTTTAGAATCCTTGATGAACCTGACAAAAATTTGATGGTTTTTTAAATTCATTTTCCTCACACTATTTTCCTGACAAAAAACAATAGTGATTTTGTCGAAATTCTAATGGCAAAGAACAACAATGAACTTTCAGATTGCTTTCCTAAATTATTTTGCAACTACCTATATATAAGTCATGCACTTATCAGCTACGCCCTGTTCAAGCTAATCGCTAGACTATTTATTATAAAAAATTAATAGTTATGTATGTTAATTAATCTATTAATATTTATTAATTATTAATATTAACTTTATTTATAATTTTATATTATATTATAATATTATATATTAACTTTAATAATATTACCCCCATTGATGGGGTTGGTGATGTTGATATCCAAAGAAGGAGAAGGGAGACAAGATGGGCATAGCCTACAAAGGGATGGGTAAAGCTTAATTTCGATGGAGCATCGAAAGGAAATCCAGGTGATTCAGGAGCTGGCTGTCTGGTCAGAGATTGGAAAGGAAACATTCTCGGCAAGGCGTCTAAGAGGTTAGTGCAAGGATCCAACAACAAAGCAAAGTTTCAAGCGCTTATTCTTGGCCTCAATTTATGTCAACTTGGAGTTTGGAAGGTGGAAGTCGAAGAGGATTCTATGATAGTGATCAATGCCCTCAGAACTATGACCGTGGCTAATTGGAAATTAAACATATTGTTGAACGAAGCCTTATGTTTGGTTGATGGATTTGAAAGAGTGATGTTTAACCACGTGTTGTGGGAAGGGAATAACGATGCAGACGAGTTGGCGAACCTTGCCATCATTTCATCAAATGAATTGTTGTGGGAAGTAAAGATTAATGATGGCGCCAATTCATCTAACTGATGGGTCGTCCAGTTCGTTCAGCAAGTTGGGGCTAGCGAAGCGTGCGGGGAGAGAAAGTTTTCAGAGACTTCAGATGGGAGGTATTGCATTTGTTGCGGTGGCTTTTTGCATGGTTCATTGTCTTGGTAGCGATGGACACTCCCATCCATCTGGTTTGCAGTAAAATACAAATTTCTTTCTTAGGAAACATCACAGATAAAAGGATGAAAATGGTGTTCAAGCCGAAAAGCGGCATTGTGATCTTTGCAATCGAAATGGTCCTCGGAGAAGATTTCACGGTTAACTGCAACAGGCATAGGGTGAACACCGATCTGGCATCGATGTTTATGGCGGTGCTGTTGGATTTAAACAAAGATAAGCCTACAATTCATAAGTTGATGGAGTATGTGGAATCGAAATACAGAGGTGGTTGGAAGAAGGTGGTGGGTGTCGCACATTATGGTTTGGGGGTGCCGTTGCCAGGAGATTTTCACAGGGTGAACCTTGCAGCCGATGTCGTCAATTGGTGGTCGTTTGTTATGGAAGCAGGGGAAGCTAAGATAGCTGGTCGAAGACGTCGTGCTGCTTGAGGGATTGCGTTCTTAAAGTAACTTTTTGGTCTGGAGGTGGAGTTCGACTAGATGCAAGAGATCCTGGAGAAGTACTACGTTGCTGATGAGAATGCCTGAGGTGGAGTCCTTTGTATTTTGATATCTAAATGTAAACATCTAAACATAGTTAGATGTTTCTGATAGACAGTATAGAAGATTATAGAATGTAATAGAAGGTGTTAGGCGCTAGGGTTACAGGGATTTTGGAAGAACCCTGTTTTAGTTTGTTTGCTAGCTTCATGCTGAACTTACAAACTATGTTATTTCTGTGGTTAAAGTTTAATACAATGGGAGCTGACCCCAAGTCAGCAATTTACCGATTAAAAAAAAACTTTAATAATATTATTATATTACTATACATTAAACATATTAGGAAATATGTATATTGCATTTAATATTCTTGATTTTAGGATGTAAATATATATTTATGATTTTTATATGTTTTTCTACCAACGAACCCAATCCTCAATAATTTTTTGGTCGAATCCGCACACCGAACCAACGAACCCAAACCCTAACCAATACCAAGATTAGTAACTTAGACTTTGAGCAATATGTGATATTCAAGTCATTACTTTGATGACCCATTTCTCATAAATAGTCATTTCTTCTATGACCCAATCTCTCATTGAATGGCTCCCTTGAAACTCGTTGCATCGATTGTAGTGCTATTGAAACTAGGAAAATAAAATCACATAGCATCAATCATCACTACCAAGACTTGCACACAATAATCAATGTGGACACCTAAAATTTACTTATTCACCTTCCTCCTAATACCATGTTTAACATTTCTTTCTAAAATTATTTTAATACCATGTCGATATTCATCGCCATGCTAATTGTCCAAAATCAACACTTCCTTACCACATTATTCCCCTCGCCAACTAATTAAATGAAATATAACTATTTAATTAAGTTGATACATTTACCATATCATCACATCACTAACTAATTAAATAATTATTATTTAATTAGTCTAAATTCCCTCCACCATCCCAACATAAATGCACAACTAAATACATTTCCTTTTTATTTTCATATAAATCCACCTCATCTTATAGTTGCAACAAATTATTTATTACCATTTCTATTTTTAGCTAATACAATCTCATCCATTTATTTTGAATAAACTAAATCATGACCATTCATCTTCTCCTAAATCCAAGGAAAATCCTTTCAACCAATCTCCACCATAGATCTTTCAAACAAATCCACACCATTCTCCCACTCAAAAACTTATAAATTGAGTTGCAAGCTTCCAAAATTCAATCCATCAACTTTGATAAGTACATGCTACTAAGATTTGTATGAGTGCACTTGAGCAACTACATTGCTTTCATTAGCATCCTTTAGCATTTTCCTTGATCTCAACCATACATCACACAATGGAGTTTAGTTTTGCATTTGTAAGACTTGCTTTGTTTTCCATTGAAGCTCAATCTTAAGGTTTGCATGTAGTTTGAATTGGGAAGTTTATTCATGTTTATTTCCTTTTGTTTTAATTCAATTTCTTTTGCTTACATTCTGGCACACCCTGTGGGACAACTTGGACCTGATCAAATCTTGGTTTTGTAGGTTTTTATTTAACAAGTTTTGCTTGTAACATTTGGTTGGATATTTTGCATGTCACATGCATTTCAAGACACTTTGGTAAAAAACGAACCTTGCTATTGCATTCAGAAGGGTCGAGAACCCATAAATCTATATAAAATTTGTCCAATTTGGTCAAAGTTGCAACAAGAGGCAATTTTTTTGCATGGAGCGATCGTACGAGGCATAGGCATACAATACAAATAAAAAAAATTAGTTTTCTTTATTTTATTTATTTTTATCTTAAAAATTTAAATTTAAAAAATAAAAAAAACAATAAATTAAAATAAAATAAAATACAAAACAAAAAAAAAAATTTGGCAGGGTGTACCCTACGCAAGCAGGGTACAACAGGCCCATGCTCCCCCCACTGACATCCTTGGACCGTTGGCCGTTGTTGGTTAACTCCCCGCTAGACTCTCCTACTACTACACCACCACACCTTCATTGCTCTTACATCACCCTAGCCACTTTGCCTCCACTTGGGTCGCACCGCCTGTCTTCCACCCTAGTAGCGTCACTCTGCCTCTGCATAGCTGCAGCACCGCCACTAGTGGCCAAAATGTAATGTCCCCTTGTTGGATAAATCTCTATTCTGTCCAAATTCACAAAACCAAATGGAACAAGCATATAAGGCAGTTAGGGATACATCTCTTTACTTACGAATAAGATGAACTAATTCTATTATGGAAGCCTGCAATCAGTTAGGTAACAATGCAAACACTCAGTTCATGAAAAATACCTATTATTATTGCAAGGGAATCATATATCCGTCATTACGCAACAAGTTTGATTTGTATGTGAATCTCTAATTTTCTCAACAGTCCCTCGACATATGGATTGCAAGAGAAATTGCAGTAGGGTGCCCTTAGCCGTTCTCTCCCTTTCATAGTGCAATAGGGTGCCCGTCTAGCTGTTCTCCCTACTTGCCACTGTAGTGGAGTGCCCTAAGTTGTTCTCCCTTCAAGCAGATTTCCTTCCTTCCCTTTTGATAGACTGTTGCAGTATATTTTAATGCGTATTAACATGTGGCAGAGATGTGCAATATATATAAAACTGAATAATAATCTCTTTATTACCACAATTGATTGGAATATTAACACCTTAGATTCTTATCTGATTAATGAAGCGTTTAGTATGATTTAACCCAATAGCCAAACCTAAGGGGGTATGTTAGGGTGCCCTAAGCGATCCTCTATGGTGCAGGGGCACCATGTCAACTTTTGTAAATATGGTCTTATGCTAGGTTTTTGAGTTGTTTTGAGTCTTGTGAGTCCAACAAGGTCATAATAGACCATTTTATCATGTAATTAGTCTTCATATTGTCATATTTTGTAATATTGTCAAAAGTTTTCATATGTAAATGGGGAAAAAGTGCAAAAAGTGGAAGTTGAACAGTCATGGAACTCAAAAGGCAGTTAGAGAACCTTGAAAATTGTTAGAAATGTTTAAATAAGGCTTGTATCATCGTGGAGGATGTGTGTAGATTGGGAGGATGAAGTTCTATTGAAGTTTGAGAGAGAAATTAATAAAGAACACAGTTTTTTATGCCTATTTCTCTGTTCTACAGTACTGTACGGATTGTACAGACCTATAGAGGGTCTAAGACCACCTGGGTTGGAAAGTTCTCTGAGTCTATGTCATTATGGTTTTTGTTTCATTTATTTTCATAGAGAAAATCAAAAGTTATTGTAATTTCTAGAAAAGCAGTTAAAACTCTCAACTAGAGTAACAGTGAATAAACAAATTTGTGTTTCTCTGATTTTGACCGGTGGTAAACTCTAGTTTTTTGTGAAATGTTTCCTTTTTTTGCATACATTTTCATACTCTAAAGTGGCAGACCAAGGGATCAAGGTTAGCATGTAAATGGTTGATGCCCTAGGACTGTGTTTTCATGTGCATCAGACTGGTAATGCAGCAAGTGGAGGTTTTGGGGTCTTGTTGACAAGTTCAATGTTCACCATAAGTGGTTTTGCCTTGGAAATGTGTCAATTTGTATTGTGAAACCTCTTCAAACTAGGGTATGTTAAAACAAAGGTGTTTGAGATCCTTATTACCACTGTCCTGTTATGGCAGAGATGACAGTTAAGACAAAACTGTGTTTGGCAAGATTTTGTATTGTTCCATATTGAATGGTTTTAAACCCTTTTGAAGATCATTTATTTAGGTGTTATCAATGTCAATAAAAGTTGTGTTGAAGCTTAGGAGGTGCTTTGTATGTTGAATGTCAAGGTTAGCAAGTTTGAACCGTTTCAAGGAAGCCTAATAGGCCTAAGGAAGGGTTTGTGATTTAGTGAACCTGTGGTTGTTTCAGTTGATAAAAGTTGTGGATTTAGGCCATTTGAGACCTGCCAAGAACATTGGAGTAGAGAATTTTGATTGGAGGAGAGTTTACCTTGTGGTTGCTTTGGAAAACATGGCTAATGGCCCCTCTGTTTAGCGTATCAGTGAATTTTGAGTGATGATGTTCCAAAACAAAGGTATGTACTTTTGAGATATGTTGAAGAACTCCTTAATGGGTACTCAGAATGGTCTTTATAATTTTGATTGGAGTTTGTATGAAGAGTTGTGTCCAAATAAGCCTTTGTGAAGGGCTACAAGGAATTAGGACAGTTTACAAGGGAATGGTCAATAATTGAAAGGGGCGGACTTTGGTAAGGAGTTAATTTGGTTGTGTTTGGGTCCCTGAGGTGTAAAGAGGCTTGTAGTAACCTTGTGAGGTCAGAGAAGTTGGAAACCCAAGTTGTGCCCTTGAAGAAGGAAGTTGCCTTGAGAAGGTTGCTTGTGAAACTTGTAGAAGTTGCTTATTTGAGCCCATTGTTGTGAAATATGCCCCCATTGGATTGAGTATGAACCCCTGCATTGCATCACTCTACCCTAGGCCCAAGAGTGGATATACCATCCCTCTTGGCCTCATGTGGCCTTCCGCCATCCAAATGAGGGGTGTACCTAGTGAGGAATCAAATAGCAATTCTCCCTCATCTTGCCACCCTTGGTTGCTACTAAATACATCCAGATTCATAGAGATTATACAACAATCAATATATCATTATACACAACAATCATGATAGAGCATACATGTCCTTCATATGCGAGTAATTATGAATAATCAATAATGAGTTCGATACATATATTAACAAGCACAGAGAATACACATCATACACGAAGCAGACAGATAATTATTTCAGGATTCTAATAAGACTTCCTTCAAATGAAGATAGCTTCCTTGGTTGCTAATTGATATCTCAGATATTTGTTGATTTGATTGATTCAAGAATAGAATTATAGAACGCTAGAATGATAGAATAATAGAAGGATAGAATAATCGGAAGATAGAATAATAGAATTATAGAGTGATAGAAGAGTAGAGAAATAGAATGAAAGAATGATATAATCGATAGAATAGAATGATATAATGATAGAAGAATAGATTGAAGGATGAATAATAGAATGATAGATTGATAGAATAGAATGATAGAAGAATAGATTGAAGGATGAATAATAGAATGATAGATTGATGGAGTTATAGCATGATAGAATGACTTCAATAATTACTTCTCTGCTGTTAATTATTCCATATATATATATCACTCCAATCTGTCATGCAGATTTAACTCTCCAATATACATATTTCTTTCTTCTGCTGTTCTCTCTCTTTTCTTTTAATCTTCTTTCTTGATATCCCCCTAAATCATAATTATTCTCACCTTATGTATCTTCACAATGAGTATGTCTCCTATGAGAGGTGGTGTCTTTTACCAAAATGCACACCTTTGCAAGGGATCGCGCCTCATAGAATAAATCATATTCTTTTACTTTTACTAATCGTTGTTCCTTTGTAAAATGCAGATCGCTGTTTATACAAAATAATAGTTGTCATTTCATTTGCAAATCGTATCTTTTTTAATATTTTGACTGCTCTACATAAATATCCTTTTTGTGCCTATATTGGAGGTCGGCCACTAGGGAGGTCAGCCATAATGAAGTGAGCCTGTTATAAATTAAATCTTTACTTTTAAATTTGAATTCATACTAAGGTCGGCCAGCATTCGAATTGCATTCCCTTCATTTTAATATTTCTTCTTTTAATTGTATTTTCTGTCTCTATTATATTTAAATCTTTAATTTAAATAATATCTAGGAACAGGGCATGACACAAAACCACCAACAAACCACCCAAGTGCCGCCCTGTTAGGCCCTAAAGGCCATTTTGCTTGCATAAAGAGGCATCTTTTTTTAAATTAGCATAACTTTCATCCAGAGAATCGAATTTTTGCGTCGTTGTTTTAGGTAATAGAAAGCTGGTTACGAGCACTTCATTGCAGATAAGATAATTTTTACAGATTCTGTCCCAAGTAGCAAGTATATCAGTTCGAATCTCGTTTTTGCATTTTTTTATATAAGCATAACTCTTGCATACGAAATTGAATTTTAACAAACTTATTTTTGAAATCAATTAAAAAATCGCAAGGAATCTACTGCTAATCTCAAATTTTTTTGTTTAACAAAATAACTTTGTGATTTTATAAGGATCATGTTTGTTTTTATCGCTAATTCTTTTTGAGTGCAACTATCATCGTATGCCCAAGACCAAATTCTTCAAACTACTAATACTTTTGTATGCGAGTTTCATTTGTCAAATATTGAATTTCAAACTTCATCTAAATCTTCAACGAAAATCAATCTTTCTTTCTTCTTGTTGTATGTATGTTTGTGTGATTGATATTGTGTATGCTCTCCTCATGTGCTTCGTGTGATCTTGAGGTTCAAAAGCAACTCGTTCACTTGTGTGTGCGTGATTGTCATTGTGTATGTTCTCCTCTTGCACTTCATGCGAACTTGGGGATCAAAAACAACTCAATCACTCGTGTGTTCTGTTTGTGTGGATAGAGTTGTGTATGCTCTCCCCTTGCACCCATGCATGATCTTGGGGATCAAAAACACTCTAACTACTTAAGTTACTCCAGACATAACATCGCGGATGCTATTTCTTGTCATTTTTTGGTGAGCATATGTAATATCCCAAATGGATATTACACAGAAACCCAAGTTCTGGCCTGGATTTCTGCACTTTAACAGTCTGCCTTAACACTAGCTGCTGAAAATCAGACTTGAAAACAAATGTATTTATGCACCAAACTCACATTAATCATCACAAGATCATGCTTAAGAGGTTCGCTCCATTATGAAGGGCAAGTAGAACATAGAATCACATATGAACATGAAGGAATAAACAATTATGCAAGCTGCGGTTACAGTCTGAACATATATCTGATTATCATATAGAAATGATGTCAAATATCATTGCAAACAACATCCAAATGATCCTCAAATACAAGTGCCACACTTAGGGTCTAATCGCCCTTACTTCAAGACATGATTTGGCCTTCGGAATACCTCCTCCAACTAGGCGAAGGTCTGCTGTAGCAGAGCAGCCAATGATGAAACTCTAGCAGCCCAGAAATCTGAAGTTGTTCATCACAAACCAGCCCTAGAACAGTTCGCCCTTCTCCCAACGTGATGTGCCCTAGATTGAGGATGAATTTGCCCTTATGAATGCCTTGATAGCTGCTACAAAATCTGCTAGATGATGGTTGTATGCACAAATGGATCCCCGTCACAAAACCCTCACAATGAGAAGCTAGATTGCCGCCCAACTTCCCTTAGAAGACTCAAGGTTTTCGTCCCAAGTTCCGTTTGAGATTGCTCTCCACAATGAAATGAATGAATGCTTCGATGATGTCTCAAATGCCAAATGCCATGGGCTATTTATACGCAATTTATGTTTTATTCCTCCTCCTGGCTGACCTAGGCTTGTGTGCACAATTTGAATTACAACTTTTCCCTCCCAGAGGACCAACCTATCTAGAAGCATCCTTGCCTAATGAAAGGCGTCAAAAAGTAATTAATTATTATTTTATCTCTTCAATTATTTCCCTCAAGCGCCCAAAGTGATAATAATTAATTAATTATTGGAAATGTGCTAATCCATGTGAAGCGCTCATATATCCATGATCTCCATGTCAAAGGTGGTTCGCCCAAGGCCAAATAATTATGAAAGAGCATCCAAAAGTGAAGTGATGGCGTCTATGATGGTGCCCAACCTTTACGGTACCTCGAAGTCCTCTAGGGAAGTACAACAATCTCTAGATGGTGACCATTCCGGAGAAAGGGACATGAGAGCATAAAGCAAAAGCGATTGTGTCTCCCTTTCTTTTATTTTCTTAGGGGTCTAGTGACTTGGATTTCATCACCAAGCACTGGCCAAAGCTTGTGTTCCAGCTAGCTATACAAATCCCAGGGAGGAGTTGTCATTTCAGGCTGAGCTGGCATCCGCATTATAGTTTGCCAAGTTAAGGAGGAGGGGGTTTACCCTCTTGGACCAAACCATTAGACAACACCCATGTTTCAAGGACTTGGACCTCACGTACCTTCGGGTATATTGAAGGCTACCTTAATTAAACCTTGTGTGAACCTAGAATAAGAAACCTTTTGAATGTTTGTAACTTGTGATGCACCGATAAGCCGTTAGCCCCAAGAAGTTGCTCCACTTGAGGGTTATAAAAGAAGGCATTTGGAAGGTCATTTCATCATTTGTGTATTTTGTCACTGGCATTTTGGATATTTTCCTTTGAGCTGCAACATTGGTTCAGTGATTTTATGAGGACGAAAACCCTTGGGAAATTCGTGGATTGGATAAAAACCCAATTCCACTTTGAGAGGTGAATCCATACAAGGTTTACCATTGAGCTTATTGCAGGATTTTGGCATTATTGAGGAGCTGGAAAAGACATTTATTTGCAGGTTATAGCTGCTAGGGTATGATATGGCATCACCATTCATGCTAGGATTTGATATTGGCGCTAGGGCATGATTTATGCATGTGAAGAGTGGGTGGCTGCTATTATAAGGATTTATATTCAGATTTGAAGGAGCTGATTCAGATCGCAGCCACTGGAGGAGGGTTTGCCAACCAATAAGACCTATCGCTGCCTATAGTGAAGATATCCTGGTGAAGCGCCAACATTTTGGCGGTATTTTGTGGACGAACTAATGCTACAACTGTCTCTTTCATAGAAGAAATAAATTACAGCAGACTGTCATTTATATCAGACCATTGGATCAGCACTCAACCATTAGGGTCTTGGCATCTATTATGCTTCCTTGTATTGAAGACAGATCGGAAATTCAGGTCAAATTGGATAAGGGTTCTTACACATAAACATTATCAGATCCTGTATGGGCCCTTTCTCAATAATAAGTGGGTTGGTGCTTCTGGCTCAAGCCTTGCCACAGACACGTGACATCACCAATTTTATATCTTGATCTCCCACTTTTATCTTCATCGGCTCCATGCTTCGTTGTGTAATATGCCGTACCTGTATGTATATTTTTAATGATCTTTTTATGTGTTATTTTTAATTTTTTAGAGTGGTCTTTCAGAACTAGAGAGAAGATGCAGAAGGGGTTTTAGTTTTCCTACAGATGTGCGTTGTCGAAGCATACAATATAGAGCATATATGGAAAACCCAGAAAATATGCGATGAATCTGAAGAAACTAACTACCCAGATAGTAAAATGGCCAATAAACAATTACTATGACATACCCATTTTCAAATATGCAACTTGGTACAACAGCCGGAATGGACCAGCAAGTGGTATGGTTGGAAATGCCTCAAATCTCCATGAACTGATAGATAATGAACATGCAAGTGCTATAAACAGAGAATAAGGCTCACGACGCCTCACAATGGCCAAGTTTGCAGCTGCAATGTGAAAGAGAGATCCTCTACAGGACCCACGAACCTCCTCCAGCCTAGTACGGCTGGCTATAGGTGTGAACAGCCCCTCAAATCACTGAAATCTCCTCTTATATCTGCTGTAACCTTTTTGCAGAACCTCCTAAGGCTGGGCGACCAATATGAGACAAGTTTGGTGCCACTCAAACAGCTGCAAGAGAGGGTACGGCCTGCTGAGGGTGTACGGCCAGCAAGTACAGTCTACTATAGCTCCAAAGCTCCCACGAAATCTCTGCAGAAAGGACTGGGAGGGACTATCAAGGAGCAGCGAACATATCACAATGAGTTTCAACTTCAAATCACACCCAAATCTCCCACCATGAACAGTACGGCCAGGCTGAATGGTACGGCCAACAAAGA
Organism: Cunninghamia lanceolata; assembly: GCA_027924645.1. Taxonomy (NCBI): domain Eukaryota; kingdom Viridiplantae; phylum Streptophyta; class Pinopsida; order Cupressales; family Cupressaceae; genus Cunninghamia; species Cunninghamia lanceolata. Next base: position 26,964,015 of record BSBN01000809.1, on the reverse strand, counting down.
ACTCACACAGCAGTCTCCAAACACACTACAACTCACTCAAAATCTGCATTCAACCAATGTCTCAACTGATCATAAACATTACTCGAAAGATGCCTTCAATAATTTCTCAAATCAGCTCACTCTGTCACCATGAAGCACAAATATGAATACTATGTGTATCCATCCTCAATGGCAACTTTGGGTGGTATTGCACACCTGTAAAATACTGTCACTAATGGAGGTTTTCGTCTCCAAAAGCCCGGTTCGAAATGCTCAAACCTTCAAACCCTAGCAGAGCTCTCACAAGAAAATATCATAAGCAAGCATAAGCAAATGAGCTCCAAATTCACCTTTTATTCTCCCTCCAGGATGGGCGTTGGGCTTTTAGGAGGGAAATTACCTTTTAAAAACATCTTTATTTCCCTAGGGATGGGCGCCCAAGGTCACAACTTAATATTATGTCTTCATTTTCATAAAGTCACTTTTTCCTTCAAAATATAATAAAGTCCAAGTTAAGTATAACATTATTAATCTTCGGACTTTAAAATAAATATGAAGGCGGTGTCGAAATGAAGTGATCTATAGCTCGTCGAAAAGCCCTCGACGAGACGAATCTGACCCTGCTCTGAAAATCCCGAACCGACACTGACCTTGAACTTACTAAAAATAGCAAGTCATGACCAAGAGCAATCTGAGCCAACTCAGAAGGTGACAACTGGATCCACTGAGTACGAACCACAACTCCACCACTGACAGATACCTCCAAAGCCAAATTAACTCCAGTTCCCTAACCAAACTGCTAGTCCACGAGAACTCAATGATGGACTAACCATGTAACACGAAGGGGACATTACAGTCCACCCTCCCTAAGATTGCTTGCCTCAAGCAATCTCAGATCAGGATGCTCCAATATCTGCTCATTCTCCCAAGTAACATCCTCCATTGGCAGGTTCTTCCACTTAACCAGGTACTCCCTGATAATCCTCCTCAAATTGCGTTTCCTGGTGTCAATTATTGCCTCAGGTACCAAGATCAACTTCCCTTTTTCATCAAGGGGAGGCAACTCAACTGATGGTATCACATTATGCCCCAACGCCTTTTTGAGGCGAGATACATGAAACACATTATGTACCCTGCTACCTGCTGGAAGTTCTAACTCATAAGCCACCTCTCCAATCCTCTTGGAGATTTGAAAGGGTCCATAATACCGTGGCTTCAACTTCTCTACTCCACTCTTCTTGAGAGTGGACTGCCTATAGGGCTGCAGCATAAGGTATACCATGTCACCAACCTCAAATGATCGCTCAGTCCTCTGCTGATCTGCATATGCTTCTGCTGATTCTGAGCCTTCCGTATATTTTCCTTCAAAGGCCTCATGATGTCCTGACTCTCCTAGAGAAGGTCTTTGGCCTTCGGCACTCTGCTATCTCCAAACAACAAATCAACAAAGCTCGGTGCCTCATACACATACAAGGCCATCAATGGTGACATCTAAATAGACATGTGGTAAGTGGAATTGTAACAGTACTCCCCCATGTGAAGCCACTTGACCCATGCCTTCTGCTACCCTCACACATAATTGTGGAGGTATCCTTCCACCCATTTATTAACTATCTCTGTCTGACCATCTGTCTGGGGGTGGTAACTTGTGTTGGGGGTGAGCTATGTCCCTATCAACCTGAAGAGCTCCTGCCAAAAGTTACTAAGGAACCTGTTGTCCCTATCACTAACAATATTCCTTGGCAACCCATGTAGTCGGAATACCTCACAAAAGAACAACTCTGCAACCTGAGCTGCAATGAAGGTGGTAGGGATGGCAAAGAAATGTGCATACTTTGTCAATCTGTCCACTACCACGAAAATGCAATCCCTGCCTTGGACTTTCAGTAACCCTGTGATAAAGTCCATAGAGACGCTATCCCATTTCCTTTCAGGAATGGGCAGGGGCTGTCATGTCCCTGCATTATGTATTATTCATTCAAATCAAAGATATGAATGATATTATAAATTGAATATATTTAAATAATATTTATTTAAAACAATTAAAAGATATATTATTATTATGTTTATAAATAACACATAAACAATAATAATATATATAAAATATATCTAATAATATAAATATAAATATTCTTATATTTATCTTATATTATAATATAAATATAAATACTATAATATAAATCATATATCATTTACTATGATATAAATGATATAATATAAATAATACAAAATAAATAATATATCATTTATTATAATAATATAACATAAATACAAATAATATAAATAAACTATATGTTAAGAGAGTTACGTATGGTTACCACAGGTCATAGAAGGGAATAACATAAAGTAATAAAAATTATGAAAGGGTAAGTATGTCTTTTACCACCAGGCATAATAAATATCCCTTGAAAGGGAAATAAATAAAGAAAAGAAGATGGGTAATAAATAAATAATATCCCATAAATAAATATATTTAGATCCGCATTATATTTATATATATTTCTGAGTCATAACTAGAAAAGATATCATAAATATATATAGGGAGGAATTATTCAAGTAAAAATAAATATAATAATAATAATAATAATAATAATATATAATAGTAAATATATATTTATTCATTGCATAATATAAGGGCATTCATATATAGAATCGGGCTGTTGAGAAGATGCCGATCTCATAATAAGGAGCTCTTAACTAATACAAACAAATATCGAGTATCAAAGTTTAATAATATTTATTTATTAAGGGTGGTGACGGGTGGTGAATTGCACCCCTTCAAACTTATAAATATTAATGGGCCCATCTAACAAAAGAGGGGAAATGAATAGAAAAAGGAACGAGGAGAATAAATATCTACCGCATCCAAAAGGTACCTGCAGACCGTCTGAACAGCAGGTAAGTTATAATATTAATAAGTCATGAGTGTTAACAGATATTGCTGTTGAAAAATAGTATAAATATAATACTAACGGAAATTGATAATAGAAATCTGAATATGGAGTCTAGATAATATTAGATAAATGTATATGCACGAAATTGCAAGTCCACTATAATATAATAAAATATATATTTATTAAGTGAACACTAAACAAACAATAATGAGAAATACATTCTTAATGAACGGCATGGTACCCTGGATAAATGGTGTTTGACCACACTCAGGGGATCCATTGCATAACAAACCTGGATAAATGGTGTTTGACCACACTCAGGGGATCCATTGCATAACAAACAGCAACATACACTAAGTAAACATTGAATAATGTATATGGTTAAATACATCCTTAGTTAAGGAATAGGAGGAAGATAATATGGGAAGATGAACTTAGATTATTACTTCTATATTTCTCTATTACTTCATCCTTAAAGGAATGTTAGGTCTTGTGGGGAGAGGCGGAGTAATCCCATCCGTAAGAAGGCCCGTAGGCTGGGACAAAGTCTCCCGTAGGCTGGGTCATGAGATAAGCCCATAGGCTGGGACATAGTTCCCGTAGGCTGGGTCAAGAGATGGTTTCAGCGCGCCCTATACATGTAAAGCCTAGTTCTATGAGGAAGAGTAATAAGGAAAATATGCATGATTGAATTATGGAACGTATTATAGAATAGTTATCAATAGCAAGTAACAATTAGGAAATAAATAATCCTTGGAATGATGTGAATACATTATCATTGATCTTATTTGATCTATTCATCGGAAAATTATTAATCTATAATATTTCTAATGTCTCCTTGAGAAGCACTTTGAATGCAAATTTAGGTTTAAATGTTTCCTCTAGAAAGAGGGACATTACAGTGGTATCAGAGCAGTGATCTTGCCATCCTGTAAAAATAAATAAATAAATAAATAAAATTAAAAAAAAAAATCAATGAAAATGGTATGAATTTTCATTGATTTTTTTTTTTAATTTTATTTATTTATTTATTTATTTTTACAGGATGGCAAGATCATTGCTCTGATACCACTGTAATGTCCCTCTTTCTAGAGGAAACATTTAAACCTAAATTTGCATTCAAAGTGCTTCTCAAGGAGACATTAGAAATATTATAGATTAATAATTTTCCGATGAATAGATCAAATAAGATCAATGATAATGTATTCACATCATTCCAAGGATTATTTATTTCCTAATTGTTACTTGCTATTGATAACTATTCTATAATACGTTCCATAATTCAATCATGCATATTTTCCTTATTACTCTTCCTCATAGAACTAGGCTTTACATGTATAGGGCGCGCTGAAACCATCTCTTGACCCAGCCTACGGGAACTATGTCCCAGCCTACGGGCTTATCTCATGACCCAGCCTACGGGAGACTTTGTCCCAACCTACGGGCCTTCTTACGGATGGGATTACTCCGCCTCTCCCCACAAGACCTAACATTCCTTTAAGGATGAAGTAATAGAGAAATATAGAAGTAATAATCTAAGTTCATCTTCCCATATCATCTTCCTCCTATTCCTTAACTAAGGATGTATTTAACCATATACATTATTCAATGTTTACTTAGTGTATGTTGCTATTTGTTATGCAATGGATCCCCTGAGTGTGGTCAAACACCATTTATCCAGGGTTTGTTATGCAATGGATCCCCTGAGTGTGGTCAAACACCATTTATCCAGGGTACCATGCCGTTCATTAAGAATGTATTTCTCATTATTGTTTGTTTAGTGTTCACTTAATAAATATATATTTTATTATATTACAGTGGACTTGCAATTTCGTGCATATACATTTATCTAATATTATCTAGACTCCATATTCAGATTTCTATTATCAATTTCCGTTAGTATTATATTTATACTATTTTTCAACAGCAATATCTGTTAACACTCATGACTTATTAATATTATAACTTACCTGCTGTTCAGACGGTCTGCAGGTACCTTTTGGATGCGGTAGATATTTATTCTCCTCGTTCCTTTTTCTATTCATTTCCCCTCTTTTGTTAGATGGGCCCATTAATATTTATAAGTTTGAAGGGGTGCAATTCACCACCCGTCACCACCCTTAATAAATAAATATTATTAAACTTTGATACTCGATATTTGTTTGTATTAGTTAAGAGCTCCTTATTATGAGATCGGCATCTTCTCAACAGCCCGATTCCATATATGAATGCCCTTATATTATGCAATGAATAAATATATATTTACTATTATATATTATTATTATTATTATTATAATTATTATATTTATTTTTACTTGAATAATTCCTCCCTATATATATTTATGATATCTTTTCTAGTTATGACTCAGAAATATATATAAATATAATGCGGATCTAAATATATTTATTTATGGGATATTATTTATTTATTACCCATCTTCTTTTCTTTATTTATTTCCCTTTCAAGGGATATTTATTATGCCTGGTGGTAAAAGACATACTTACCCTTTCATAATTTTTATTACTTTATGTTATTCCCTTCTATGACCTGTGGTAACCATACGTAACTCCCTTAACATATAGTTTATTTATATTATTTGTATTTATGTTATATCATTATAATAAATGATATATTATTTATTTTGTATTATTTATATTATATCATTTATATCATAGTAAATGATATATGATTTATATTATAGTATTTATATTTATATTATAATATAAGATAAATATAAGAATATTTATATTTATATTATTAGATATATTTTATATATATTATTATTGTTTATGTGTTATTTATAAACATAATAATAATATATCTTTTAATTGTTTTAAATAAATATTATTTAAATATATTCAATTTATAATATCATTCATATCTTTGATTTGAATGAATAATACATAATGCAGGGACATGACAGGGGCTGCAACAATCCTCCTGGAAATGAGTGCTCTTGTCTATTCTGCTGACATACCGGGCACTCTCTCACATACTGCATCACTTATGTCTTGAGGCCCTTCCAGGTGAACCTCTCTCTAACCTGCCTGTAAGTTTTGAAGTATCTTGGATGCCCTGCCATAGGCAAATCATGGAATGCCCTCAAAACTTTCTGCTTCATCTACGAACCTGGCACCAAGAAGATCATGTCCTTGTAAATGATTAAATCATTTACCACTGTGTACCTGTCATCCTTGATGGTGCCATCAATTATTCCAGTAGCCCATGTATCCTTAGCATATTCAGCAGATATCATCTCCCTCCAATCATCTGCAATGGCACCTAGTGCACACAAATGGGGCCTCCGGGATAAAGCATCGACAACAACATTTTTCTTTCCTTTGACATAAACAATATCAAAGTCGTAGGCCTGTAGCTTGCTAACCCACTTCTGTTGCCTCTCATTCAAATCTTTCTATCCAAGGAAATGCTTCAGATTGTTATGATCTGTCTTAACTACAAACTTGTTGCCCACCAAATACTCTATGAATTTAGCCAATGCATGCATTATGGCTAACATCTCCTTGTCATAAATGTTGTAGCTGCGTTCCACACCCCTTAACTTCCTGCTCTCAAATGCTATGGGGTGCTTGTCCTGCATAATTACCACACCAATGCCTTCTCCTGAGGCATCACACTGCAACTCGAAGGGTTTACTGAAATCTGGTATGGCCAACACAGGACATGTACTCATAATCTGTTTGAACCTGTCAAAGCACACCTGTGTAGCCCCTGTCCAACTAAAAGCATCCTTACAAGTCAAATCTGTGAGGGGTATAGTTGACTGAGAAAACCCCTTCACGAACCTGCGGTAATATCCACATAAACCAAGGAATCCCTTCAACTGAGTGAGATTCTTTGGTGGCGGCCAGTCCACTATTGCCCAAATCTTTTCCGAGTCTACCTTCACGCTGCCAACACTAATAATGTGACCCAAGTATAACAACTCGGTCATCCCAAACTCACACTTTGACATCTTGGCATATAATGACTCTCTCTCCAAAATGCTCAGCACAATGTCAATGTGTTTCAGGTGTTCTTCCCATGTCTTTCTATAAATCAAATATCATCAAAAAATATCAAAACAAACTGTCTCAGTTGCTCACGGAAAACTCTGTTCATGCAAGACTAGAAGGTGGCTGGTGCATTTGTTAAGCCGAATGGCATGACCAGGAACTCAAAGTGCCCATAGTGGCACCTAAATGCTATCTTCTCCACATCCTCATCCCTGACCCGAATCTGATGATACCCGGATCTCAAGTCTATCTTGGAGAAATAACAAGCCCCATGCAACTCATCAATTAGCTCATCTATTCTGGGAATAGGGTACCTGTTCTTAATTGTTTTCTTGTTGAGCTCTCTGTAATCGATGCACATTCTAAGAGTCCCATCCTTTTTCTTCACTAACACCACTGATGATGCAAATGGACTCTTACTCAGCCTGATATGTCCCATTTCGAGAAGCTCTTTGATGGCTTTCTCAATTTCATCCTTATACCTTTTCGAGTCCCTGTATGGGGTGGTAATTACTACCTTTGCACCCTCCTCCGACTCGATCACATGCTCAATTCCCCTGTCAGGGGATCTACTGGGTGGAATATCACTAAACACTTTGGTGTGTTTAGTCAAGACAGCCTGTATGTCAGGTGGGTATTCCTGCTTCTGCTGCTCTGAAACTGCAAGCATCACCATCACCTCTGTTGCCCACTGCACCTGATCATGGCGAATCAATCTCTCCATCCGCTTGAAAGAAACAACTCGCAATCCACCATCTGAAATGCCCCTGAGCACATGTCTAACTCCGTTCACCTCAAACTTCATCTCCATCGTCCTCAAGTTGAGAGTGAACTCACCTATCTCATGTAACCACTTCATACCCAGCACAACATCCATGTCACCCATGCTAACAACATAAAACTCTAACTGGAAAGTGTAATTGTTTACCTGGATGGTCAAATTGGGAATCCTCCTTGTGCAAGTGAGTACGAAACCATCGGCTACCTTTACCTTGAAACCTGCAAACTCCTCGGTCTTCAACCCCCTCTTAGCAACCAAGCCCTCATCAATGAAGTTATGAGTGGCACCTATATCAAGCAAGGTAATGCATCTCTGTCCACCCAACACTCCTCGGATCCTAAATGACCCCTCTCTGAATACTCGATATATGGGCCGTAGGTAGGGAGGTCTCATCCTTATCAAATACTTCAGAAACAACATCTGACCCTAAATCATTAGCTTTTGTATGCTGCTCCGAATGTGTCTCCGACTGCACCGATTCATCTGCTGAAAAGCACTCAATTTGTTTTGTCTTTCCTTGGGCAGCACACTTGTGCTTAGGATCCCAAGGCTCTCTGCAATGAAAACAGAGTTTCTTCCTCCTAAGATCATTCAACTGGTCACTATCTAATCTCGAAGAACTCTTTTGTGGCTGCTATCCTGAGTCCCTGTGGAAAGGTCTCCTGTCTCTCTCCTTATCCCTCCTATGCTGAAAGTTCCTATTCTGAAATTTGCTCCTCCATGTTGAAGACTCCATATCACGAGCCTTCTTCATGGCCTCCTGCATGACATAGGGTCCAAACCCTTAACCCAACCTCGTAGAGGATCAAACAACCCATCAACAAAGAGCATGATCAATCTGCGCTCCGAGATATCTGAAACCATGACTGACAAGCCCTAGAACTCCGAAATATATGAGTCCACTGATCCACTCTGTCGCAACTGTGCCAGCTCCTTAAACTGCAACTCTGGGTCCTTGTCGAACCTATCAATGAGTCTGGCTGTGAACTCAACATATGATGTAATCTGGTCATGTCCCAGAGTTACCTTCCCATTACTCCACCACTTGTGCACGCTGCCTTCCAGGTGTAAGGCTGCATATGTGATGGCATCAAACTCTGGCATGGGGCTGATTTGGAGATAACAGTCCAACTTTTGGACCCAAGCTCTGGGTGTAGTCTTCCCTAAACCATCAAAGTATGGTAAAGTCATCTTACTAACCTTCTTTTGTAGCTCATTACTCTGCTGCCTGTTACCTCCTCTCGGTCTATGCCTCATCCTGAGATCAGAGTAATCTTTGAAGGTCATCTCAGCCCGAAACTCTGCACTAGAAGCCTGCCAATCTCTGAAAATCTCATCCTGGAATTCCACCTATGTAGCATCCCTCTCAAGCATCTCATCTCTCGGCATAAAAATAGGAATGCCAGGCCTATTGGCGGTTGTAAGCTATGTAACACCCCGGTTATTCACCGAAGCCTCTCCATCAAGATCCCTGTATCGGTTTCTATCCCCATTGTTCCTGTCACCACCTCGTTCTCCATTACCTCATTCTCCATTGCCTCGATCTCTGTGTCTATCCTCATCATTCCTGTCATTCTAGTCTCTGTTCCTGTCATTCCGGTTTCTATTCCGGTCTCTATTATCCCCATCCTCCTCCAGCTCAGGAAATAATCGGCCATGAAGCCGTGTGAGTGCCAACTGGGACTTGTCCATGCTAGCAATAATCTGTTGCTGTCCTCTAGCCAAGTCATTCAAGATATCACGGATACTAGGTTCTCTGACTTCCCTGTCTCCCATTATTATAAAATGTTCTGGAAGCTCACCGGAAAAGGGATCTGTCCTTGGAACCTCGAGATCTTCCTCACTATAAAATACCACAGGTTGTTCCCCAACAGCAACAATCTCTGAATCTATCTCAAATGGATCTGTTTGTGGCACTAGATTCTTTGGTTCTACTAACTGTGGATTCTGTATTCCCCGTCTTGGTCTAAAATTGTATCTATTTGTAGGCCGCATGTCTCATTAACATCTTCTGCATGTCATGTTTAACCACACATGATGGCAAGATACACCGCTCTGATACCACTGTAATGTGTCATACCTGTTTGTATATTTTTAATGATCTTTTTATGTGTTATTTTTAATTTTTTAGAGTGGTCTTTCAGAACTAGAGAGAAGATGCAGAAGGGGTTTTAGTTTTCCTACAGATGTATGTTGTCGGAACATACAATATAGAGCATATATTGAAAACCCAGAAAATATGCAATGAATCTGAAGAAACTAACAACTACCCAGATAGTAAAATGGCCAATAAACAATTACTATGACATACCCATTTTCAAATATGCAACTCGATACAATAGCCGGAATGGACCAGCAAGTGGGTATGGCTGGAAATGCTTCAAATCTCCATGAAATGATAGATAATGAACATGCAAGTGTTATAAACAGAGAATAAGGCTCACAACGCCTCACAATGGCCAAGTTTGCAGCTGCAATGTGAAAGAGAGATCCTCTATAGGACCCATGAACCTCCTCCAGGCTGGTATGGCTAGCTGTAGGTGTGAACAACCCCTCAAATCACTGAAATCTCCTCTTATATCTGTTGTAACCTTTCTACAGAACCTCCTAAGGCTGGGCGACCAATATGAGACAAGTTTGGTGCTGAAAATCTCACTCAAACAGCTGCAAGAGAGGGTATGCCCTGCTGAGGGTGTACGGCTAGCAAGTAGAATCTACTACAGCTCAAAAACTCCCACGAAATCTCTACAGAAAGGACTGGGAGGGACTATCAAGGAGCAGTGAACATATCACAATGAGTTTCAACTTCAAATCACACCCAAATCTCCCACCATGAACAGTACGGCCAGGCTGAATGGTACAGCCAGCAAAGAACTCACACAGCAGTCTCCAAACACACTACAACTCACTTAAAATCTGCATTCAACCAATGTCTCAACTGATCATAAACATTACTCGAAAGATGCCTTCAATAACTTCTCAAATCAGCTCACTCTGTCACCATGAAGCACAAATATGAATACTATGTGTATCCATCCTCAATGGCACCTTTGGGTGGTATTGCACACCTGTAGAATGTCGTCACTAATGGAGGTTTTCGTCTCCAAAAGCCTAGTTCGAAATGCTCAAACCCTAAAACCCTAGCAGATCTCTCACAAGAAAATATCATAAGCAAGCATAAGCAAATGAGCTCCAAATTCACGTTTTATTCTCTCTCCAGGATGGGCGTTGGGCTTTTAGGAGGGAAATTACCTTTTAAAAACATCTTTATTTCCCTAGGGATGGGCGCCAAAGGTCACAACTTAATATTATGTCTTCATTTTCATAAAGTCACTTTTCCCCTCAAAATATAATAAAGTCCAAGTTAAATATAACATTATTAATCTTTGGACTTTAAAATAAATATGAAGACGGTGTCGGAATGAAGTGATCTATAGCTCGTCGGAAAGCCCTCGACGAGACGAATTTGACCCTGCTCTGAAAATCCTGAACCGACACTGACCCTGAACTTACTAAAAATATCAAGTTATGACCAAGAGCAATCTGAGCCAACTCAGAAGGTGACAATTGGATCCACTGAGTACGAACCACAACTCCACCATCGACAGATACCTCCACAGCCAAATTAACTCCAGTTCCCTAACCAAACTGCTAGTCCACAGGAACTCAATGATGGACTAACCATGTAACACGAAGGGGACATTACACGTTGAGAGGTTCTTCCCTCACATGGCTACCTGTATTTGTACTAGTTATTATGGTTTACATTTCCTAGTGCTTAGTGTTTAGCACTTCTCATAAACTTGGCCCCTTTTACCCTGGTAGTTTTTCTATTGTAATTGAATGTAGATTTTGTGTCCCATTGTCTTACCATGGTCATCCATGAACATTAATATAATTTCTTGCTTTCTTTCTTCATCTTGCAGCCTACAGAATAATAATGTGTATTTCAAGTAACAAAAAGTGTATGGTCTATGGAAAGTTGGCAGAAGGCCACTTCAGGTAAGGCATCATTTTGTTAAATAATTTGACTAAAGTATTACTCTTATAATCCACAAAATACAAAACCATTAACCACACATCCACTTTGAGATTCAAACTATAGCGGGGATAGAGAAGTTCAATCTTTGTCATCTCATTCAGACATTCTTGATAAGCCCAGCACATTAAGGTATTAGAGACGGCAGTAGTATAAATGTGATGGTGAATAACATGGGAAAAGGCAATGTTGTCATGATATGAGTTGAGCATGTTGTATGTACTTCTAGCAGTGCAGTTTTCTCCTTTTCATATTTTATAAACCATGGTAAATTTCTGAATAGCTTCAAGAGATGTTTAAAGGTGAAAGATCAAAACAATAGCTCATTTTCAAATATTTCAAGCAATGATCTAAAATATATCTTATTTGGGCTTGTTCTTGAGCCTTTTGACATTTGTTAACTTTTTAAAGTTTAATTGCTTTATATTCTTGGCCAATTTAGTACAATGCAAGCAAAGACACTAATAAAACAGAGAAAAATACAAAGGACCCAAATGGAGTACTGCACCTAAAGATAAGAAATTGTAAAGCATTTTGGATGGTGTACCTGTTAGCTCCAATCCAACTTGAAAGGTCCTGTTCCATCCAATCATCCCTGACTTTCCCAAAAAGGTCTACGAGCTCTTCCTTATTTGCATCCCATTCTTTCATTATAATAGGTTTCAATTTTGACCAGTTCTCCAGTATTCCTTCTACATTCAGTCCAGGTACAACCTTAATCCACGCAATGTTGTTAGATACTGTATTGACATAACTAAAAAATGACTACTTTAGAATGCAAACAAACTTTAACAAATCTACAATGATTCAGAAGCAGGATCCAGAAGTAACAAGCAACCAAAATGTAAAAACTACATAGAAATGCAAACAAGAAAATTAAAACACATAAGTGAAGAAACGTCATCAGGTAAGCAGATCCTTACTGAAGACTTTTGGATGATAGGCTTCTTCATTTCCAATAATAGGCGTACAAGCAATAAATTCTCATATCCTGTCTCAACTACTGGCCGAACCTGTTATGACAAAAAGCACATTGAAAATTTTAACAAAATGACCAATTGCAAAGAAAGCTTATAAAAAAGTATGTATCTGCTTATCCTCAATAGCATATAAATCACATAACTGGGAGAAGAAATGCATTTGTATGATCTACATTTTTATCTATTTGCCCAATGCAAAGAATCATTAACACATAGGCAACGTAAATCATCAAGTTACCATCAAGATCTATTGACAATAATGTAGAAACACCACAAGATAAGCAGATAGATGTTAGAAGTAGAACTATTTGGTTTTAAAATTCGGTAAGCATCAAGAATCTTTTTTATTTCACTTAAGTTGCATTTAATTTTCATATAAGTTGTATGAAGTTATGAACATCTCATTGGCTGTTTTCAAATCTATTTCTATCTAATAAAATAGGGACTCATGCTCCCTTCTTTGATTAATGCCACTTGTACACTTGTCGGGAGTTTAAAATTTCTATTAAGAAATAATAGTCTCCATATGCTGCTTCGTGTCTAATTACTGGTGGTGTGTGCTTCACAAATTCTACATTTCAGTGTAGGAGGGTTCAAAGAATGAACTGTCCAAACCATGCAGCTAGAGTAAACACAACGGAAACAACACAAATATAGAACATAATGAGAGATTCATATATTCAGTATATCAAAGAATTACAATGCTCATCTGCCGGCAACATGCGGGCTACAATCAAAGGGCTCACAGGCATGTCTTCCAAGTTACAACAAATATGCAAGATATGGCATTGAAGTGCCTCCTGAATCAAACTTCTTGATCTAAACTATCATAATTGCTAACCGACTTCCTAATGCATCTAAGGGATCTATATATATCATCTTCAAGCTCATAAAATCCTCCGTGTCGACCACAAGAGATTACAATCTCCAATGAAAGATGTAACATGTAGAAACATGTAGGTCGGCCTACAACACATGGTATTGTTCCGCAAATGAATGAAACTTAGTGCAGACCTCAAGGAAGGTCTACATGGTCCTTATGTGCCGTGTATGATGTTCCATTAGGCTCCGCAAGTCACGAAAGTGCTCCACAAACCTTCTCTCAACTGTCTACCTAGATGCTTTGTTTTGTGAGCGCTGATGATCTTCTGATAGCGATAACTCTCAGGAAACAAATCCAAATCACTTGAAATCTGAATATGATGTAGATGACACTATGTAGATGGTAAGTCCTGCTCTGCGAGCTCAGATATGAAGATGCGGCAAAATGCGGTAGAAAATGTTGAAACTGCAAATGACTGAACTGCAACTAAAAATGAAAGAAAAGCAAATATTTTTGGTTGATGCAAGATTGCTCTGCAACCTGGGATGCTCCTGCATCAAACACCCGGGGTTGTTGAAAAAACATGAGTCCCTCACTTTGTTGAGGCTGGAGGAAAACCAAAGCGGTCTACCTCAGCCTGAGAAATCCATGATGAATCTTCCTCCGGTCTTCCTTTCCACTTGACTAGGTACTCTTTATACTGCTTGCCTCTGGTACTCATCCGACTCTGCTATCCAAGATGTTCTCTATCTGCTATGGTTGTGGTTGTGGCAACTAATTCTTCAATTCATCTTCAATGTTGTCACTTGATTCTCCCTCATAATACTGATATAGGTCTGCAATATTGAATATAGGTGATATACCAAATGTCTCTGGTAGCTCTACTTCATATGCATTCTTTGAATCAAACTTCTTAAGTATCCTACATGGTCCAAACTTCTTCATCTTCAACTTGTTGTATGTCCCCACTGGAAATCTCTCCCTTCTCAGATATACCATAACTTCATCTCCAACTGAAAGTTCTTTATGTCTCCTCTTCTCATCTGTTGTTTCTTATACTTACTATTCATCTCCTCCAAATGTTTCGTGACTTGATTATGTACTGTCTCCATGTATCCTGCAAATTCTTCTGCCTCTGCACTTCTCTTGTTCTCCATACTAATGTCTCTTAGTTCCGTTACTCCTCTAGGTTTCACTCTTGTCACAACTTCAAATGGTGTCTTCCCTGTACTCCTATTCACTGAATTATTGTATGCAAACTCTACTTGCGGTAGAAATAGATCCTGATTTCATGCCTTGTCTCCTACTAAACACCTCAACAAGTTACCCAAACTCCTATTTACCACTTCTGTTTGTCCATCTATCTGTGGGTGAAATGTTGAACTGAACTTTAGGTCTGCCTTCATCTTCTTCCACAATGTCCTCCAAAAGTATCCAATGAATCTTGTATCCCTATCTGAAACTATACTCTTAGGTAATCCATGCAATCTCACAATCTCATTGAAAAATAGGTCAGCAACATGCACTGCATCATTTGTCTTCTTACAAGGAATGAAATGTGACATCTTTGAAAATCTATCAACTACTACTAATATAGAATCATATCCCCTGTGTGTTCTTAGCAAACCTAATATGAAATCCATGCTTATATATTCCCAAGATCTCTCCAGTACTATCAAAGATTTATACAATCCAATATTCTGACTACCTCCTTTTGCAACTTGACATATTCTGCAACTCTGAACAAACTTCCTTACATCCTTATATATCTGAGGCCAAAAGTAATGTTCACTTACCAAAGCTACTGTCTTGTCAATCCCAAAATATCCTACCAACCCACCATTATGTTTCTCCTTGATCAAATTATCTCTCATTGAACTCCTATGTATGCACAACTGATTTCCTTTGAATAACATATCTTCCTGGATGAAATAATCTAACCATTTACTTCTATCTGTCACAATAGGTTCCTTACATGCTTTCCATGCTTCTGCAAAATCAAGATCCTCTTCATACATATGCTTCAGTTCCTCAAATTCTAATACTTCTACCCTCATCTCTATCATCAAATTCCTTCTACTCAATGCATCTGCAACTTTGTTTGACTTCCCACTCTTATGCTTCAATACAAATGTGTAACTCTGCATGAACTCTACCCATCTCATATGTCTTTGATTCAACTTTCCTTGACTATTCAAATACTGCAAAGCTTGATGGTTAGTGTACAACACAAATTCCTTTGGCAACAAGTAATGTCTCCACTTCTTCAAGACTTGAATTATGGCGTAGAACTCTTGATCATAAACTGAATATTTTATCCCTGCATCATTCAACTTCTCATTAAAATATGCTACTAGTCTCCCTTCTTGACTTAATACTGCTCCTATTGCACTTCCACTGGCATCACAATCAACTTGAAATACTTTGTTGAAATCCGGTAATGCTAACACTGGTTGCTCTGTTACCTTCTGCTTCAATAATTCAAAACTCTTATTAGCTCCTGATGTCCACTTAAAATCCTTTCAATCACCCCTCATGGTCTTTGTCATTGGTGTGCATACTGTACTAAAATTTCTAATGAACTTCCGGTAGAAACTTGCTAATCCATTAAATGATCTGACCTCTCCAATGTTCACTGGTGTTGGCCACTCAACAATTGCTCTAACTTTCTTAGGATCCATCTTCAATCCCTCTGCAAAAATCACAAATTGCAAATATACCAACTCTTCCTTCATGAAACTACATTTCTTGATGTTTATCAACAATTTCTCTTCCCTCAACGTCTGCAATACTTGTCTAATATGCCACAAATGTTCTTTTGTCTTACTGAAAATCAAAATATCATCCAAGTATACAATAACAAACTTATCCAAGAATTTCTTCAAAACCTCATTCATCAACCTCATGAAAGTACTCGATGCATTAGTCAATCCAAAAGGCATCACTAACCATTCATACAATCCCTCATTTGTCTTGAATGTAGTCTTCCACTCATCCCCTTCTTCGATCCTGATCTGATGGTATGCACTCTTCAAGTCTGTCTTTGTGAAATACTTTGCTCCACTCAAACAGTTCATGATGTCATCCATTCTTGGCAATAGAAATCTATACTTAACAATGATCTTATTGATTCCTCTAGAGTCTATACACATCCTCCATTCTCCATCTTTCTTCGATGCTAGTACTGCAAGTACCGCACATGGGCTTAAACTTTCTCTAATCAATCCTTTCCTCAACAGCTCTTGTATTTGTCTATTCAGCTCCGCATTCTCTGTTGGTGTCATCCGATGTGCTGCTTTGTTAGGCAAACTAGCTCCAGGTACAAGGTCCATATGATGACTGATACTCCAGATTGGTGGCAATCCTTCAAGCACATTATCTGATATGATATCTTCATACTCTGTCAACAATTCAGTTATCTCCTCTGGCGGTGGTTATTTTTTTGCTCTGATGTTTTCTGTACTTAGGGTTCCGCACTTCTTAGGAATCAAAGCAAAACACATTCTCATGTCTCAATCCATCCAAAAATTTCCTTCCATCAACCAAACAGATTCTAGCATTCCCACACTTCACCTTTAGGCTCATCTTCCAAAGGTATCAAGATATGTTTCTTCCCATTATATGTTATAGTATAAGTATTCTTTCTCACATCATGTATAGCCTTTCTATCATACTGCCATGGTCTCCCCCAACAATATATGACACACATCCATCGGCATAATATCACACAATACTTCATCATTATAAGATCTTATATGAAATTTCACCAAACATTGTTCACTCACCAGTACCTTGTGTTCATCTTGAATCCATGCTATCTTGTAGGGCTTAGGGTGTTTCAACCTCTCCAAGTTCAACTTAGTCACCATCTCCTCTGAAACCAAATTATCAGTACTACCACTATCAATGATAACCTTACAACATTTACCTCCTAACTTGCATCTTGTCTGGAACAAACTTTTCCTTTGCGGTGGTTCTTTAATTGTCTCTGCTTAAAATAGTGCTCTCCCCATGACTAATGATTCTCCTCTCTTTGGTTTTCCGACAGAACTAGGTGATCCAACAAATTCTTCCTCTGCATAAGTTGCCCTTGCATTGTTCTCTGTCCTCTTGCTTGTACTTCCCTTATGACATTCAAATGCTATGTGTCCTTCACCTCCACACTTAAAACAAGTCCCTCTGAATGATCTTTTATAAAACCCTCTTTCATCTCTCATGTATCCTTCATTGCGGTAAGAATTATGATTCCCTCTGCTGTTGCGGTAGAAACTTTTGTCATCTCTCCCTCTGTAGTATGAATTATTGTCCTTTTCTTCCTTCCGATATGGGCTACTTTCTTTGTTCTGCTCCACATAAGGTCTTTCTCCTCCAGAATGTGTTCTACCTCTTTGAAATTTGCCTCCTCTACCTCTCTGTCTTTGCTCATGCCTCTTCTACAACTTGTCTTCAACTTTCAATGCAAATTGATATGCTTCTTCTATTGTTGTCATTCTCACCAAACTTAGTTCTTCTTGAATGTTCATCCTCAATTCATTTATGTATCTTGCCACTTTCTCCTTGCTTGCTTCACTATGTCCAGTCCTTATGATCATCTTATGAAATTCCTCAATGTACTCCTTCACAGATTTCTTCTTTTGCTTTAGATTTTGTAATCTCTTCAACAATTCCAACTCATAGTCAGCATGTATGAACTGATTCTTCAACTTTGTCACCATCCTATCCCATTTTATGATTTTCTCTTTTCCTCCCCTGTAAACACCCTAAAATGACTATGTCTTCAAATCACTTGCATTTCGTCTAATCTGTAACATCACCTGCATTTCAGTGTTAATTAAATAATCTAATTATTTAATTAATATCATCAATTTCTTCCAAAATTCCAAATTTTGACATTAATTGAATAAATTGTCTTTATTTAATTAATTTAATTAAATTCTTCTATATTCTTCCAAAATTAAATAATTTTAATTATTTAATTAAATCATTATCCTCTTTCCAAAATTCACGTCCACATTAATTAAATAAATCCAATTATTTAATTAATTTCATCACAACTCTATCTTATCTACAATTAAATAATTTACATTATTTAATTAAATCAATTGTTCTTCTAAATTTAAATAAATCATGCAAATTTATTTAAATTGTCTCAATCTTCTAAAAATAAATAAAATCAAATATTTTATTTATAATCCTCTATTCCTCTATCATGCACAAACAATTAAATAAATTTATTTATTTAATTTCAATTATCTTTCCAATTCCTCTTAAAATATCTTGTTAACTCATGTGCACAATCAGTCTTATTTTTAGAACTCTAAAAAAGGCAAAATTACAAGTTGAGTTATCTATTCAATCAATCTTGTTTTCATCATATTTTACTAAAAATATCCTTATGGATTGACACATGTCGTGTGCACATTCATCATGGTAATTTGATTTACCTCCGTTGATTCTTCTGAATTATCTGGACCGTTGATCGATTTTTGTTGAAACCTATATAAACCCCCCTCATCTCCTTCACAAATCCTCTTCGATCACTTATTCTCAGGCATCCTTTACAGCGCTTTGAGCATACATCGCATCGATTGAGCAACTTTACGATCTTTTGACATTGATCTTTAAGCACCCACACTTGCTTGTTGCAAATATGGTTTCGCAGCATTATTGAGCAATCCACATTCGAAACAAAGAGAACACAATCTGGGTAAAAGCTTTCTTACTTCATTTGATTTATTGATAATGGCTTTTATTTAAATTAGTTCTCTTTATGTTATGTTTTTTTTATTTGTTAGTTTTCATAATCGATTTTCCTCATACACATCTCCTATTTCTTTCCAATTGAACTTCTTTCCACCAAATAGCAGCATGTCCTTTTAACTTAGTTTTTGCAAATCTCACTCTCTTCGGATCTTCAATTTCTTCATATTCAAAGTATTCCTCCAAGTCATTTATCCAGTCAATCAATTCCTCAGGATTCAAATTTCTAGTATAGTTCGGTACTTCCACTCTAGGTCTCTTACCCATCTTAGAAATAGCTTTCAACGTCTTCACCTGATTTGATTCTTCTTTTTCTAGGGCTTCTTCATTTTGGTCGGCTGATTGAAATTCTTCATCATCACTTTCATCTTCATGTTTAGGGTTTAGTCCTCTTCTTCTATCTTCTTCTACTGCATCCAATCGAACTTTCATTGTCCTCATCATCTCAATCATTTCTTCCATTCTCCCAGCAACATTGGCCATAACAGGTATCCTCCTTGGCAGCATCTCTTCCTAGGATCCGGTGCAACTGCCTCAATTTGGCGATCTGACCACAGGGCTGCAACTGCCTCACAATCGACGCTCTGTTGACAAACACAAGTAGACTGCCTCAGGTCGACGCTCTGTTCACCACAAGATCTTACGGAATGCCTTCACTTCCCAAAGGATTCAAAACTTCGCTCTAATACCACTTGGTGCAGTCATGGTAGGAGGGTTCAAAGAATGAACTGTCCAAACCATGCAGCTAGAGTAAACACAACGGAAACAACACAAATATAGAACATAATGGGAGATTCATTTATTCAGTATATCAAAGAATTACAATGCTCATATGCCAGCAACATGCGGGCTACAATCAAAGGGTTCATAGGCCTGTCTTCCAAGTTACAACAGATATGCAAGATATGGCATTGAAGTGCCTCCCGAAACAAAATTTTTGATCTAAACTATCATAATTGCTAACTGACTTCCTAATGCATCTTAGAGATCTATATATATCATCTTCAAGCTCATAGAATCCTTCGCGTTGGCCACAAGAGATTACAATCTCCAATGAAATATGTAACTTGTAGAAACATGCATGTCGGCCTACAACACATGGTATTGTTCTGCAAATGAATGAAACTTGGTGCAGACCTCAAGGAAGGTCTATCTGGTCCTTATGTGTTGTGTATGATGTTCCATTAGGCTCCGCAAGTCACGGAAGTGCTCCGCAAACCTTCTCCTCTCAACTGTCTACCTAGATGCTCTGTTCTATGAGAGCTGATGATCTTCTGATAGCGATAACTCTCAGGAAACAAATCCAAATCACTTGAAATTTGAATATGATGTAGATGACACTATGTAGATGCTAAGACCTGCTCCACGAGCTCAGATATGAAGATGCGGCAAAATGCGGTAGAAAATGCTAAAACTGCAAATGACTGAACTGCAACTGAAAATGAAAGAAAAGCAAATATTTTTGGTTGATGCAAGATTGCTCTACAACCTAGGATGCTCCTGCATCACACCACAAGATAAGTAGATAGGTGTTAGAACTATTTGGTTTTAAAATTCAGTAAGCATCAAGAATCTTTTTTATTTCACTTAAGTTGCATTTAATTTTGATATATGTTGTATGATCGTCTCATTGGCTGTATTCAAATCTATTTCTATCTAATAAAATAGGGACTCATGCTCCCTTCTTTGTTTAATGCCACTTGTACACCTGTCGGGAGTTTAAAATTTCTATTAAGAAATAATAGTCTCCATATGCTGCATCGTGTCTAATTACTGGTGGTGTGTGCTTCACAAATTCTACATTTCCATACAATTAAACAGTGTGCTCCTTCAACTCTCTAATTTCATCCTGCTTTAAACATAATGGCACTCCTCTACAACTGAGAATTGAATGAAGTCACTTATCATTCTTAAACACCTTGCCATTGACACTTTTAACAAATTATTCATGTTATGGAGAGTTGGATGAGTTGAATAACCTATTTTTCTAGTGAACACCATTTCATCTATATCTCAATTATTTTTTTGACAACAGTCTTGAGAATTACCAACGTGGTTTTCTAATGATGACTGCTGATCTGAAATGGATCAGTCATGTTGGTCTAGAAGACTAGCAATCTCATTAAAATCACTTTCTCACACATTCATAATGTATGACACATGAAGACAAGCCTCACCTTGAGAGGGATAAAACAAAAAACAGGGTAATCCAGACACCTAGAGGGACTTCCTAACAGCTAATAAACTACTATACTGACAGATTCGACAATCTTGTTGAAGTCGCTTTCTAACACATTCCTAGTGTATGACACATGAAGAAAAAACTTGCCTTGAGACTGATCAGACAAACTAGGAATTAAGCTTGTGTTAGTGATGGTTTTGCTTGTGACAATAGCAGTTATGCTTATGTTATTGATGGTTTTACGATATTGATAATTACAATTATGTCGATGGCAATTTCACTTGTATCAGTAGCGGTTATGCTTGTGTCAGTAGCAGTTCCACTTGTATCAGTGGCAGTTATGCTTATGCCAGTCACAGTTTTGTCCAGCAAACTGGAATTTTTCTCGTATGCGACAGAAAACATTAGAAACAATTACAGACTGTCTCTTCAACTTCTTGATGGTTAAGGAATCTGTGGGGTATGAAGGGACATCTCCAACATTGTACAAATAAGAAGAAAAGGGTATGGCTAAAAGACATGAGTGTAGGAGTGTCATGGAAATACGAGTAAGTGGTTGGTAGCAAAGAGTTGAGAGAAGTAAGCAATAATATAGGGCTAATTCACACTCCACGTAGTGCTCTTTCTAAGCTGCCAATAAAGAGCATACAGAAGACTAAAAGGTAGCAGGTAAGTGAAAGAATAATCAACAGTATAATGTTAGTTTCATTATCTATTGAATTCTTTGTAAATGTCCTATTGCTCAAGGAAGGAAAGGTAGTGATCAAATGATACTGTCAAACTAGTTTTCCTCACACCAAGCTTTCCAAGGTGAAATTCTTTGTGTTATGTGCGGATTGCTTTTTTCATTTCATTTGTTTGCGGTTCATGTTTATTTCTCAATCAGCAACCCTCATTCTACTACTCTAAACATACTCTAATTCAATGCCATTAGAAACTAATTTAAGAAGTAGCAGTAGTTATAATTTAGTATCTGGGTTTAATTTCCAAAAACTTATTTTGTAAAGGAAATTACAAATCAGTAACAACAGCAAGATATTGATCAATTTTAAAGCAGAGATTCGCAAAAGGAATAGAAGCATGGAGATTTGTCCTGAAAATGCATCCCCACCTCAGAGACATGTACCAAGAGGCTGAATACATGTACCCCTGCTTTTACTCTTTGAGGACAGTGAGGAATCCACATCCGAACTCGATAAATGAATCTGACAGATCATTTTTGTTTTTTGGAAGCCAATGTTCTTGGCATATCAGTCATAGTAGCATAAATTGCAATTACTTGCAATTAATCACTGCTCATGCGTGTTGGTGACCCAATCAAAATCAGATTGCCAATATTTTTTCCCAAATGCAGCACATTTTTCAAGGCAAAAGTCATTGAATAGATCATGATTTTCTTAGAAATTATAATTTATACGATTTTTTTGAAAATCGGGATTCGATCACAACTTCTTTGGCCAGGTCTGTTTTACATGCGGACATAAATTGCCAACTCCTTCATGTCTGTAGAGTCAGATTTAAATAAGTATGTAACCAATGTATTTCCTATTTGATGAGTATTCTAGCAATTTGTACAATCTGATCCATATGGAACTTCCCCAACCAGCTCTGACTGTGGATCAAACCAATTTTTTCCATTGTGGTGGGAAGACCCCCCCAGGGCCCATGAGGAAGCCGTGGAGGTCATAAGTTGTAATGTCAAGGTCCTCAATGCCCCTGACAACAAATGCCGACTAGTTCGGCAACTCATCAAGGTTAACACCCCAGATGTCACTCTCATCTAGGAAACCAAAGTCAAGTTGATATGGAGAGATTTTTTTAAGAAAATATGGAACAGATCTGGAGGTTGCACTTTCGGAGCAGTTGGCACAGCAGGTGGGTTGGTGATCCTATGGGATAATTGATGTTGGACTGGTAATGTTAGAGCCTCTTCGCAAAATGTTATTCATTTTAAGTTACGAGGGTTGAAAGAGTACTACAAGTTTATCTTAACTAATGTATATGGGCCAAATGTTGAAAGGGATAGAGCACAACTATGGGAAGATATTGCGACCTTTCAATGTCTACATCCTTAGGTAGATTGGTTGCTTGGGGCGACTTCAATGCTTTCCTCTTCCCAGAGGGAAAAAAAAGGGAGGCAGTTCCTCCTTGGCCCAAAGGCTTCGAGAGATTTTGAAAGCTTTTGCACAGAAATGGCTCTGGTGGATATAAACCCAAAACAGGGATAGTACATATGGAGCAATAGACAAATTAATGAGGCATGTATACAAATACAGTCAGGTTTCTTATCAATTCTGATTGGGCCATGATTCAGGTGGTCTTCTGTTCAGAAGTACTGTCTTACACTGGATCAGATCACTAGCCGATTTCTATGGAAATTGCAAAGGAGCCAAAACCCAGAAGGATCCCTTTCAAAATGAAATTTTTATGGTTTGAACTTTGAAGAGCCCAGCTTTGAAGAAAACTTGAAAAAGTGGTGGAATGTTGATATCAAAGGTTTAAGAGATTCATCCTCCAAGTAAAACTAAACAATGTAAATGTCAAGGTAAGAAAATGGAATAAAAACATAGTTGCGGATATTTTTGAAAGAAGAGTTAACGTGGAAGATCATCTTTGGGGAATAGAGGAAGTAATAGCCAATGATGTTCTGTCAGAGGAAAACAGAACCAAGCAATATACTCTATTGAATAAATTGAATTCCTTGCTCGGGATGGAGGAGATGTTCTGGCTACAAAAATCACAGGTGAAGTGGCTTAAGGAAGAGGACAAGAACACACAAAAAATATCATCTTTCAAAAAATATTAGGAGGCAATATAGCAAGATAGAGGGAATATCTCTTCCCTCAAGAACACCCTCGAGGAAATTGGAGCAATCAAAGCTGAAGGAGCAAAATGTTTCAAAGATTTACTGGCCAAGCTTCCTAAGTCCTGCTAATGAGGATAGGGATCTACTACTTCACAACATTCCGTGTCTAATTAATGAAGCTCAGAACGGAACTTAAATGAAACCTTTCACAATGGAAGAAACCAGATCTGTGACTTTTTCCTTAGTGGCTAAATAGGCTCCTGGACCTGACGGATTTCAAGCGGATTTCTTTCAAAAAATTTGGCACATTGTAGTGAGGGATGTGTGGATGGCATCCGAAGAATGCAAAACTAGGAAGTCAATGCTGAGAGGCTGGAACAACACATTCTTAGCACTAATTCCTCAGATTAAAAACCCGACATATTTTGATTGAGACAAGGTGATCTACTCTCACCTTTTTTATTTCCCATGATTGTGAAGTCTCTTGGGCAAGCCCTAAAGGCGAAATTTGCTAACAAAAATATTATAGGACTACAAGCTTCTTCCAGGGTGGAAAATTTTACTCATCTTTAATTCGTGGATGATACCCTGCTGTTTGGCGAGGCATCAATCAGGGAAGCAAGGGAAATCAAGAGGATCTTAAATCTTTAGGAAATAGTCGTGGATCAAAAAATCAATGCCCAAAAATCGAAAATCTATTTTCTCAAAGACTATTGTGAGGACTCTTTGAATATTTAGTGTATTCTTGTTTTTGAGATTGCTAGGCTCCCTAGTTCATACTTGGGAATGCCTTTGATAGATAGGAAATCCACTTTGGAGGGGTGGAAGGCGTTGGTAGATAGACTACAAAATAAACTATCCTCGTGGAAAGGGAAATGGTCAACTCTTGCAGGAAGGATACAACTAGTCGAGGCATTGCTATCAGCTATCTCTATACATGTAATGTCAATCTTCCAACTCCTGAGCAAGATTGCTAAAGCAAAAATGGATATTCAGCAAAATTTTCTAGGGAACGGAGTGGGGGAGAAAAGGAGATACAATCTAGTAAAAAGGGAGAACATATCTAAGGAAAAGAAAGTTGGTGGGTTAGGCTTCTATGACTGCAGACAAATGAATAAAGCTTGGGGATTGAAGTTACTCTAGAGGATGCATATTAAGAAGGATCGGCTATAGAGCAAGGTACTTCATTCCAAGTATATTGTTGATAAGTCTAGAGAAGGTTCTGTCTTTTTCTAGCACAACATCCCACTGGGCTCAAGAATATAGAACTTCCACAGAACTTGCCGCCATAGTTGTTTAAGGATGTGAGGTGGAGGATCGGTAGAGGGAATAGTGTAAACTTCTGGGCAGATGTGTGGATAACTAACAAACCATTAGAAGAGGATGATGTCCTATGGCCCCAAAGTGTGATCGTAGCACCCACAGACCATGGGTTCAGGATTACACTAAAATCACAAATGACAGGAGATCTTGGATAGTGTTGAGGGCTCCATCTGTGGAACTTGAAGATGCCTGCAATGTCCTTTCTTCCCTTCTAAGGAAATGGCCTGTAATGCCCCCTTTAGAGATTTTTTGAGAATTGCAATTTTGATATATTTTCTGATTAAGGAAATGACGAAAATGCCTGCAATGTCCTTTCTTCCCTTCTAAGGAAATGGCCTGTAATGTCCCCTTTAAAGATTTTTCGAGAATTGCAATTTTGATATATTTTCTGATTAAGGAAATGACTAGAACTCTATATATTTAATAATATATGCTGCTGTTAAATATGAAACCCTTTTACTGAAATTACTGGTACACTTCTACAGCCAAGTTGCCAACTATTATCACTGAAATAATGCTATCTATTAACCCTTACACTCAGAAATGTATGATGATGAATAAAATATTATGTAAATGACAATGTTATCAACTCAGCATGCTCTGACAACGAACAGCAGTACGGATGTGATTTATCCAGACAATTATCATAGTACAGCAACAAACAGCCAACCCTCAAACAATACCTAGATTGTATGGCTAGCAGCTTTGTAAATCAGTGATCCCCTTATAGCAAACAAAGTATCTTGGCAGGGATGGGACCCACTTTAGATTGTATGGCAGGCAAGGTACTCTTTAGAAAACTCCAAATAAGGTTCAAACCGTATGGCAAATATATCCTCCTATAATATGTTAATTTTTAATGGTACGGCACTCAAATAATTCCACAACACTACCAAATACTAATTAATATCACAGCAGCAATGGTACAGCCAATAATAACAATATGAAAGTTAAGATTTGCTAAGGCAAATAAAATAATTGATATTCGTTTCAGATATGAAAACTGCACATAAACCAAAAATCTGGAAACTCGTCAATATCTTCAATGAATTATAAAACCCCTCAAGATCTCTGTAATGAGCTGCCCCTGTTTGAAATTGTTTTTATATTCTTATTATGTTATTTGTATTATTATTGTGGTCTTTCAGAACTAGACAGAAGTTGCAGAAGGGGTTTTTGTGTTTGCATGTAATGTTTTTGCAGATAACAATGACAATATATAACATGCAATGATAACCCAGAAAAAACTAGAACAGATATGAGCAAAATAACAAAGACCCAGCTCAGGAATTCACATTACAATGAAATATGAGGCATGCCCATTTAATTTGAACAACATGCAAATCTGATTTTGCAACAACAACAATTTCTAGAAACCCTAGGCTGGTCGTTACACATCCAAAGATGTCAAAACAGCTCCAAATCACCAAACAATGATGTGCAGATTTAGGCGACTCCAAAACAGCAATAAATCCATTTAATTTGAACAACATGCAAGTCTGATTTTGCGTCAACAGCAATAAATCTGCTAACAAACCCTAGCCACCCTCACCACCAAGTTTCCCAAATCCTCACACAAGTTGTACAGCTAGACTGGCAACCTCAATCAGCAAGAAAATAAGAAAAAACTCTCCTTAAAATCTGATAATATCCCTTCAATCTGTATTTCAATTAAATTCTTCAAACATGCAATGGAGATTGAAGCTCAAATCTGAACATATAAACAACTGTGATGCACCAAATGTGACCCCTATATGAAGCCACCACTAAATCCTCCAGATTGGGTCTCTCACCAACGTGGAAGATGTTGCCTGCAAGCGTTTACGTCCTCACAAACCTTCAGGAAGAACCAACTCCTCCAGCAAGAAGAAATACAAATATCAAGTCATGAATGAATAAAATGAACTTAAAATGCACTTTTATAATTCTCAATTTGCATTTGACTTTCATTTCATTTAATTTACTTTCATTTCCCACCTTTCATTTTTTAAAATTTAGTGCACAACTTTATAATATAAAGTATACTTTAAAAGTCTCTTATATCTCCCCTTTTAAAATGACACTTTAACTTATATTATAAAGTATACTTTAAAATCACTTATATCCCCTTTATAATAAAGTCCCTTTTTAAAATATTTTAATAATGCATAAAGTTAAATTATTTAATTTAACTTTATTATTTGATGTTATTAATATTAAATGCATAGGACCAATATTAACCAATATAACTCCAGGATATAATTATGCCACCATGCCAGATATAGAAACTCTGTCAGCTGACCATACCAGTGACTTACTATAAATAGTAAGTATGAGCGACACATCCGAGTGATTTACTATAAATAGTGTGGGTCAAGGTGTCCAGAATGGCCCAAAAGTCCAAAATTGCCTGGAAAGACATCACCGCAAACCATCTGATATCACTAAGCTCAATGCAACATTTGAGATAGCCAATGGTTGTCTCCCAAGTCACCAAAACAGTGCCAAACTAACACTTACTATAAATAGCAGTGTTCTCCGAGGACCAAAGGGAACAAACCCAGAAAGATTGTCGCCATGCAAAACACTTACTATAAATAGTAAGTACGGACAAGTTGTCTGAAATCTCTTCGAAAAGTGTCATACAGCGCCACTGGATCACCTGAACACATTGGTGACATCGAAATACTCCTCTGATCAGGCTGTCACCAACCCAGAAAATCAGCTCCGACTGTGCTGCAAGAGAACCCAAAAATGGGGATATTACAATCTCCAATATCTTTGATAATTTGCTTGCAAATATGAATCGAAATAAGCACAACCGCGATCCTTGAGTAGAATCGCCTCCAATGAGCAAGAGGCTTTTCGTCCTCAAGTCCATGATGGAAACCATGAGGGTTGTCGTCCTCCGATCACCTGCACACCAAGAGTTTTCGTCCTTGAATGCTTCAAGCTCCAAATCAAAAAGAAAGTGAAAATGACAAATTCCGATGATTTGCTCTGTGCCTTGACCTTTCTTTTATAGTTGCCTTCTTCGGGCCCTACAATTTCTTTTATTTTTATATTAAAATTTATTTTTCCCCCCAAGTATTTAAAAATACTTTTTATATTACTTCCAAAGATCCCTTTTTGAATTTCAAGTTGAATAAAGTGTAAAAGCACTTTTTTAAATATTACATGGAACCTAAAATAAATTTAAGTAGCCTTTTTGAAAATGAATTGATTGGGCCCCACTTAAAATAAAAATATTAATAATTCTTTAGTTCTAAAAAAGGGGACAAACATGGCCTTTATCTAATAGGGTCAAAGAAGACAAGCTAATCTAGAATAAAAGCAGATTGGTGTCTATTACTATGAGGGATGCTTATGGTGCCATTGCCATGATTAGTGATGACCAGTCTCAATTTCTTGGTAGTAGGATATAATTGAGCCATGACCTTCCTTAAGGCCAATGCTTTCTTGTGGGTTGCTACTTGGGGCCGGGCCCTCACTTGGGACAGGCTTGAGTTGATGGGATGGCAGGGGCCATCAAGGTGAATCATGTGCAAAGAGGTCGCTAAGACAAATCGCCACCTTTTCCTAGCATAGTCATACTCGACGCGACTCTAGCAATGGCTTGCAGAAAAATGGAATTTTAATTGGTCCTATTGTGACGTAATCACACATCGCCCCATTGCAAATGGGGACCCCCTCTTTTTTCCTGCTTTTTGTCTTTGTTTTGCTTTAGGTTTAGTTTTTCTCTGAGCTTGTAGGGTTTGGTAGTGTTGTTTTGCCTAAGTCTCGACATTCTGGCTAAGGAGTCTGTATCTTCCCATCCTGATGTTCCGAGATCCTGAAATTGACTAAGTCTGGAACCCTAATCTTCTGAGATCTTGAAATTGACTAAGTCTGAAATATGGTGGATCCTCAAAAATTTAGAATCTGCATGTTAAATCCTATGGATCCAGGACCTATCTCAAACATCCTAGAAGTACATTTCAAAATACTTAAAGTATATGCTCAAATCTTAAATATATTTTTAAATATACTTCCATCCAGGACATGTCGAAATCAGGCGAAAAAACATTTCAAAATACTTAAAGTATATGCTCAAATCTTAAATATATTTTTAAATATACTTCCATCCAGGACATGTCGAAATCAGGCGAAAAAAAGTTTAAGTCTTGAACCTTGGGCGGAAATTTCTCATGAGCATGCAATATGCGCCCAGGAAAATGAGGAAAATGTTCACCCATGAACAATATGTGCCCAGGGAAATGAGGAAAATGTTCACCCATGAACAATATGCGCCCAAGTAAAAGTAATGAGACTTTGTCAATTCGAGCAACAGAAGAGATCAAAACTTGAAAATTTGACTAAGTGTTGGCAAACTGAGGAAATTCTTCACCCATGAACAATTTGCGCCCTAGGAGATGGATTCAAAAGTGGAAAATGTTCATCAAGGTGCAATATGCGCCCTAAGGAGTGAACTTTTTGGCATACAAGTTGAAGTGATATTCCTAATTTGCATGAAGATAACTTCTTGAGACACCTCAAACTTATTGAGAATGCAATGAAGCGAGTTGTTGAGGGATGATTGAAAATATGATAACATGGAGGAAAATGTTCATGCAGGTGCAGTATGCGCCCTTATTAGAGGTCTTCTTTTGGAGTGAACGTGATGAGACATATGATTGCCTTAGACAAATTCATGAGAATACATGTAAGAACATGGCAAATTGTTTGAGGAAGTTGAAAGAAACGCGAAAGTTTGATGAAGTGCCAAGGTGCCAAAAAGAGGAAAATGTTCATGGGCAAGGAAAATCCGCCCAAGATGAAATGCATCCTAAGGAAAGTCCTTAACAAATAACATTCAAGGAGAACCTAATTTCATGCGCTAAATGATAGATTTTGAAATGTCAAGACAAAAAATGTTTAAGAAAAGTTTGAAAGGTGGAAAATGTTGTTGAGCTTGCAGAATCCGCCCTAGAAGGGCGCAAAATGTTCACTAGCATGCAAAACCCGCCCAAGATTGTCATGAGGAAAATGTGTTGTGAAACTTCGAAAGTGAATACCTAAGGCGTGATTGATGACATGGAGGAAAATGTTCACACATGAACATTATGCACTCATGCAAGGAGAGTGCTTTCACATGAGGTAAATCCTTCAAAGATCAAGCTTGTTACTTGAAGTTCATCAAAGCATGTTGAAGATTGTTGGAATTCAAAAATTTGCAAAGTCTAAGAAGGGAAAATGTTCATCACCATTCAATATCCGCCCAAGACTGAATGAGGAAGTTTGAAGTTTGAAGTTTGAAGGAGTGAATGACTAAGTAATGATTGAAAGATAAAGGTGAAATGTTTATCAAGAGCAAGGGCGCAAAATGTTCCTAAGCATGCAAAACCCACCCAAGGGAGTGAGAGGAAATGAAGTCTAGAAGTAAAAATGCCCAAGTTAAAGCGCAAAATGCTCACTAGCAGGGAGAATGCGCCCTGAGACATGATACATTTAGAAGTAAAGATAATCATGCAATGAAGGTTTGAATGGTGAAAACTCTTGGAAATCCTTTGAAGAAGTCATTTTTAACACTTAGAAATTTTGTGATTTTAAAAAGCGGAAATTTCTCATGTATGAGAAAAATGCGCCCAGAGGAAAATCCTCATATACAAGCAAAATGCGCTCATGTGAGTTTGGTGATTGCAAGGTCAAAGCAATGAAATGTTAATACTCCTTAGACAAATTCATGTAAACGCAAGTGAAAATCATAAGAAGATTGAGAAAGATGAGGTTTTGAATTCACTAAGTGTCAAAGTCGAAAATTTCTCATGCACAAGGAGGAGTGATTTCATGAAGATCCAATGCTTAAGAATTGAAAATTTCACTAAGGCATGAGTAAAAGTTCAAAGGAATACTAATCGATAAGTTCAAGTCAAGCAAAGGAAAATCCTTGTGAACAAGCATAATGCGCCCATCTAGAGGAGGAGTCTTACAAGTGATAACAAGTTCAAACTCAAATGGAAGAAAATCCTCATTAACAATCATTATGCGCCTATACATAGGAGTCTTACAAGTGAAAACAAGAAATTGATGTCAAAATGGAGGAAAATCCGTGTATACAAGCACTATGTGCCCTAGATGGAGGTTCACAAAAATTTGTCTAAGTAAAAGTTGCAAAAGGTGGAAAATCCTTATGAACAAGGATTATGCGCCCATATAGAGACCTGCTCAAATTCGTCAAATTGCTTGAAACTCGTTAAAATGCATTGAGAACTAATGAAAAGGAGTTAAAACTTGACACAAAAACGCCTAAGTGTGGAGCGCATAATCCTCATACACAAGGAGAATCCGCCAATTTGAAGGAAGTTTGAAGAAGGTTTAAAGGAAAAAATGGAAAATGCTCATACATTAGGATAATGCGCTCTTGAAGGGCGCATAATGCTCACTAACAAGGAATTTCCACCCATAAAATTTTCCCTCTAGAACATCAAATTCGCCAACATATGAAGAAAGTCAGCCCTAGGAGAATAAAACTGAGTTTTAAACTTTAAAAAATCATTTCCCAAGTGCAGGCCGACCTACACTAGGCCGACCCTATAAGGGAGGTGTTGATGTTTGTTTTTAGACAAGTCAACAATAGAGTGAAATACAGAGTATCTGACTCTCTCTTGAGCAAAGCCTCTCGAATGCTGAACGAAGTGATCAAACAAGATGACTACAAGGTTCCTTTCTTATGATTTTGTAAGAGATAGTTCAGTGACTGAGTATGATTATGCTGGTAAACACAAAGGGACTTACGCAATTGTTCGACAAGTTGTTGGTTCAATGAAAGAAGTGGACACTGGAATACCTAGGTACTACAATTTATGGCGTATGATGTTGCAATGATGTTCTTGATCCTAACTTTAACCAAATGGATAAAAAGAACAAAAGATGAGAGGTTCAGAAAACTAATCTAATCCTAGATGCAAGGATAATTATTGCTCCAGTGAAATCCAACCAAATCTTGCTTCGCCAAGACAGACAACTACACAAGACTGATGCAATCTTCTAAGATTTTACAAGATGTTTAAATCACTTATGCTCATAAAACATTCAACAAACATAAGGAATCAAATTGAAGTTCAGTTTTGTTCAGACCAACCATACACTGCAATTTGCATGCCACAAACTACAAATGGTGTGAACTTATAGATTTCACCACAAACAATAATGAAGCCTTCCACCAACTAACATAAACTTAAAGAAAACTTAATCTAATTTAACTATTCGCTTGAAGAAATCCAAACCATGCAACACTTAGAAACATATATAGAGTCACCAAAACAATGAGTCTTATATTATTTCAAAGAGCTTTTGCAACAATTCCAGAGTCTTCAACCTTACAAATGAGAGCAACAAGAGCCCTTTTATAGACCTCAAAATGAACGAAGGGTCAAGATTGGTCGGCAAAGCCAATGGACCAGATCGAGCCACATCACAAGTAGTTATAACAAACTCATGTCTTTATTAAATGAAAGAGGCTAACTTTAGTAAATGAAGGAGGCAATGAAGGCACACTTTCCAAGAAGATAAGGATGCCACATCATATTCTTTTTACATGATAGTACTATGAGATGCAATGAACCTAGACACCACTTGAGCAACATTTCCCATTGGTACACTTGTCGCAGCATTAATGGAACCTTCTGCCATAGCCACATTTGACTCATAGACGCCAAGTGTCTTCTCCCAGTCATTTATCCAAGACTTATTTGCTCCAAGATGATATGCAAGTGTGAATATGCTATCTAACTGTCCTTCATCAATCCCATCATCCTGAAAATAGAAGGCCTTGACCTGTTGCTTCATGTTCTCAATGGTGATCTCCCCATATGGATTACATATTGTTGTCAATGCAGTGTATACATGATTCTCTATCCTTAGAAAAACACTTCTTATTCTAGACATATCCACTTCAATTTTATCAACCAGTTGCCCTTTGTTATGAAAGGAAAAATACCAAGTGGTGAAGTCATCTAGAATATTTTGATCAACCACCTTATCATGAACTAGATCTTCCAATGGAGTTTCCATTAAATTCTTGAGCTGTGGCATATACTGCTCCTTGATAGGCTTGAACTCAACACATATCTTTAGCAAAGCTTGAACTCTATCCTTGAGGTTAATAACTCTGTCATAAACTCACACAATCTCTTCAAGATAAGTATATGCTTTTTCTTCCGTCTTTTCTATCCATCCCTTCATTATCTAAGATGAAATTCTCATATTTTCAACTTGAGACACTATTTCTTGTGGAAGAATGGATGGAGGTATTGGAATGGCTTTCTTCTGTGCTGCATGACTTGCTGAATGTAATGCTTCAGTGTATTGAAATCCTGTTCCACCTTTAGTTTAGCTACTCTTTCTTGCTTTAACATGATTCTTACACTATTCACTGCTTCTTTAAGTTCCTCCTCAATCTGTTCCCCTGTAATTGGACCCATTCCAATAGTAGTCACATTGTAGTCTTCAGGTGCCATGTCTTCTAGATCCTTTTCAACTCTAGGAACAGCTACATGTACCTCTCTGTTTCCAGAAGGATCTTGAGTGATTTTGGAAAAGACAGTTGCTTTCTTCTTTTGATTATTCTTTTGTGCATTTACAAGCAATTCCTCAACTGGAGCAGGTTGATATGTTTCTATAACTGTACTCTCTTCAATTCTCTACCTCAACCAAGGTGGAAACGCAGAAAGATCCTGTTGCCTTTGTACTTGATTATGTTGTACACGTGCTACTTCTTCATCAGAATCTACTTGACCTTCTATGTCTTGGTTAGCAACATCATCTTCCTCTATTACAACAGTTGGACTTGAATGAATTTCTTCCGATGGAATCAAAGCAGTTTCTTCCACTACTTCGACCTCTTGTATTGAATCCTGAATATCTGAAGTTCCTTCCTGCAGACTAGATGAAGTAGATGGGTTATTCCTCTTCTTAGGTCTTCGATTTGATTCTCCTTGGTCTTGACTAGGTCTTTTCCTTTTTCTAACTGGATTATCACCTTGATCACCTCCACTATGCTGGAGTCCACTATGTGCACTATGTTGTCCTAGTTCTTCGTCATCCATCTTGTTGTAGGTAAGAACTCGCCCTTCATCATTCATCTCTTCTAGCAGTTGAGTTATACAGGCTTGTGTCATGGCTAGGACTGGCTCCATCAATTCTTCTTCAGATAGATTTCTCCTTGACCAATCAACTATATAGGGTAAATCCTTTACTTTTTCAAACTCATCTATCAACATAGTATCATCCTCTGTGAACTGATCTGGAATTCTGAATACTTTAGATGCTCTAACTAAATCCCATGTGAGTCTTGAACATTGCAGTGTTCGAAGGTTGTCTTCATCCTTTACACTAGCCTAATGATCTTCCAACTGCATGACGTGCTTGTATTCTCTGTTGTATTTCCAGCAAACTTGAAAAGGATCAAAATTAAGCCTTATGGTACCATGAATTTGTAAATGATATGCTTGAAGCTCTACCTCAGAAAACTCAGCTGCTGCTAATGATGGACACTCCAGATTCTGCCCAAGAAGAAGTGGAAACTGAAGCCCGGCTTTCCTTTTCAACTTTTGGATCCTGATGAGTTCCAGGAGTTGCCTTGAAACTTCTAACATCACCATCCTGTTGGTTGGATATCTTGGTAACCTGTATGGATAAGAGGTGAAACCTTGAATCCTTATGTAAGTGTACCTTTCATGTTGAGTATACCAATGCCCATATGCTGCAATAAACTCCCTTGTTGCATTTGATAATCTTTTATGAAACTCTCCTCTTAATTTCTTCAATATGAGCATAGCAAATGCATCATTAAACCTTGTATAATGATTGATATTCTTGAAATGTAACTGAGGGTAAACTGATGCGACAAATACTTATTAGGCCCAATCCCAACTTCTCCTCTTCTAGTCAGACCTAAATAGACTTCATTCCTTGCTAGAAGATACACCACATAGGAACTCATATAAAATGACTTAGTCTTTGAAAAATTGATAAGCTGTTCATGTATACTCTGACTGATGAGCCCAGCCCAATCAATCATCTTCCCTTTGAGAACCAATTTGATGAAAGAGTACATCCAAGGTTGAAAGGTAGCGGATTGTAGCATTCCTGTCACTCTGTTGAGGAACATGATCAAATATCCAATTTCGGGATGAAAATTTGACTTGTGAAATTGTGGAGGATTATTCATGTTGAACTTCATAGACGGATTAGCCATCCAATCCCTCTTTATTTCCTGCAACTTTGTCTTTGAATCAACATTATATTCTTGTTGACCTTGTTGTCTAGAAATATTGGTCATCCTGTCCTTAGTTGGAATGTTGAAGGTCTCTCCGATTGCCTCCTTTTGCAAATAAGCTAATACTGTTCCATCCTTGGATGTAATTTGTCTTTTATCCATGTCATACTTCTTAACGCATTCAATGATCATCTCTGAACAAGGCAGAGCTGGCGGAAAACAAGCAGCTTCAAAGCTCCACTCCTCATGATGGCTCTAGCAAGACTACCTCCAGCGGGTTCCTCAAGGACGGACTTGATGTCTTCTAGATTACTGTTGCCCATGTTCGTGTCTCCAACGTTTGTCCATCTTGAAACAAGCTTCAATTCCGAAACTTTACCCTTAGCATCCATGCGGATCTTTGCTTGCCTCTCCTTTGAAGTCATTGCCATGATCCTACAGACTAGACATGAATAAGCAACCTCAAATATAAATGATCAACCCTCTACTTCAGCCTCCTTAATGCATTGTATTTCTGATTTTATCCTTGTAATATGAAATTTTGCAAGAAAATAATGACATCTAGACTCAAGGAATTTATCAAAAATCCATTTATCTCACTAATTTCTACCAACACTTGAACAACTTTCAATGCATCAAATGAAATAAAAGAAGAAATCAGATCAGTTATGTTCAGATCAGACTTACCTAATAGGCTGACTTGAGTTGATACCTTCAAAATTTAATCAAATTCTAACTGAAATTAATATAATCAGATCTGAACTTTGCAAAAATCACTTTACCTCTGCTCCTTATAATGAATCTGCTCCTAATGAAGATGAAAATGAGAGCACTAGCAGCTATAAATACAAGATTTGCTTTAAGAATTCACCTAACTGCCTAGGCCGACCCTATTAAATGAGGTAAAAATCATTTAATTTCATCTCTTCTTCATTCAATACAATTGGAAATTCCAATGCAAATCTTATTTTTTCTTAGAAAATCATAAGGCGGAATGATTAAATGTTGCAATTTATTCCTTTAAAGGCATTGGATAAGGTCTTTAAAATCTCCTAGAGGTTGGCGCACTAGTTAAGGATCAAAAGATCTTCCCTCTTGTTTGGCGGCGCATTAGTTAAGGATTTTAGAATCCTCCTCTATCTCATCTTGGCGGATCGGTTGGTACTCTTGAGATCCTCTAGCTTGAAATCCTTTATGTAACAATTCTAATCAAAATTCCTCCTTCTCTTTAGATGGCGCGTTGGTTGAGGACTTTGAATTCCTCTTGATCTTCTAAAATTTACACTACATTTAGGACTTACCCTTCCACCTTGGCGCGGCGATTGACACTTCTAAAATCCTCTAGATTTCCTTTTGGCGCATCGGATGAGGACTTCGAAATCTTCCTCACTAGATCCTAGCGTGGCAGTTCAAGGGTGAAGGATCCGCTTGTTTTTTGCCTTGATAAACCTTTACACTTCTTCCCCCTCATCAATCTTGGCGCGGTAGTTAAGGATCAAAAGATCCTCCTGTGGCGCAGCGGTTAGGACTTTTGGAATCTTCTTGTTTAGCACGTTGATTAAGACTTTGATATCCCCTTGAAGATGGCGCGACGGTTCAACATATGGATTTCTTCTAGATTCGGCGCGGTAGTTAAGGTATTTGAAATCCTCTTGAAGATAGCGCAACGGTTGAGGGGTTGAGGATCCTTTTGAAGGTAGCGCGATATATAGGGTGCTAAGAATCCTTACAAATTCTGCCTTCAAATTTCACTTTATAGCGCATTTGATTGAGGTATTGGAATCCTCTTCCTTAGGTGCATTGATTGAGGGTTTCGAATTCTTCTAGAAACATTGTAAAATTTGCACTTTAACACTTTAAAACCTGCCTCTTTTCTTGGCGCATTGGATGAGGTCTTAGAGATCTTCCTTGATGTTTAACCTTTATTTCTCACTTACCTTCCATCAAGCGCATTGGATGAGGTCTTAGAGATCTTCCTAAAAAAACTTATCCTCTCCTTCTCCTTTGGCGCGCCGGTTGAGGTCTTAGAGATCTTCCTCACTAGGTTTTAGCGCATTGGATACCCATGTTAGAATCCTCTGGCATTTGCGCTTTGGTTAAGGATTTCAAAATCCTCTAAAAACTTAGCATTTTTAAATCTTCTTCTTAGCGGCGCGTTGGACAGGGGTCTTGATTTCCTCTTGAAACTTAGCATTTTTTTACCTTGGCGCTTCGGTTCAAGTGTTTGGATAAGGTGTCGAGGATCCTCTGGAAACATTAGAAAGTTTACACTTCAACACTTAGAATTTGCCCTTCCACCTTAGCGCATTGGATGGTGTATTCGAAATCCTCTTGATGTTTACCTAAATTTGTAATGAACCCCTCCTCCAAGCACATTAGACCTTGATTTTGGATCCTTCTTGAAGTGGTCGCATTAGTTGGGGTGTTTGGAATCCTCTACTTTATCCCTCCACAAGGGCGCATTGGATCAAGGGTTGAAGATCCTCTTGTTTAGGCGCGTTGGATGACACCTTTGACATCCTCTTCAAATCATCTCCCCCTTTTGGCGCAAGAGATCAAGATTTTGATTTCCCCTTCCTTGGGCGCTTCGGTTAGGGTGTAAGAGATCCTCTAAAAGGTGGCGCATCGGTTCAAGGTTCGGAGATCCTCTAACTTTTGTCGCACTAGATGGGAAATTTGCACCCTCTCAGAAAATTTCGTTTTTTCAGGGTCCTTGAGGGTAAAGGTATATTGAAAAATATATTTAAGTATTTCTTACACTTTAAATATTTTTCAATATACCTTTCAGGATGTTTGAGATAGGTCTCGAATCCACCGGATTTAACATGCAAAATCTAGAATTTGGAGGATTCGCCAAATTTCAGACTAAGTCTTTTCAGGATTTCAGGGTACCAGACTTAGTCTTTTCAGGATCTCAAACATACATCAGGATGGGTCTCAATATTCAAGAACTGGATGAGATTTGATCAAGATTCTTCGTTACTCCAAGTTTATATACCAGATGAGACCTCCAGTTATAAAGCAAAAATCTTCTAGGAGAGAGACTCATTATTGGATTGGCAGAGGAAAAGAACCCAAGACATCATCAAAACTTCATGCAAAGCACAAAGCTCCAAAAAAAGGGGGGTCCCTATTCCTAATGGGGTGATGTGTGATTTGGTCACAACAGGAGGCAAGTGAAAATGTTATATAAGAAAGATCAAACTCCCATTTTACACATGCAAATTAAAAGCAAATTCAGGGCAGCGAATAAAGCAGATTTAGGAGCAGAATTGAAATAAAGAGGGCAAATTTTATCAAGACAAGAAACAAATTTCACAAATTCATTAAGGTTAAGGTGGAGCGCTACAAAGGGAAGAAGCATTCCTTCACTTCATACTCAAGTTTAATCTGAAAAAATCAGAAAAAGCAGAGCAGAGCAGCAGGTTATAGCAGAAATTTTTTGAGTTTTGTGGGAAAAGCAACTAAGGTTTTTCATGTCCTCCTTTGCACCAAATTTGAATAATTTTGGATAAATATGTGAAATTGTTTTTAAAATCATGATTTATTTATCCCACATGCGTGAGGAAGATGAAATTTGCTCTTGATTACCCTTTATATCACATGTCACCTCATTGTTCTAACTTAAGGTGTTTGCACTTGTAGGTTGATGATATATGCTAAAGGAGCGTCAAGTGTTGAGGGAGAGCGACACTAACTTGAGACAAATCTACGTGGATGAGATCAAGAAGAAGGATCGAAGTATGCGGAGGCGAGCTATCCAGAGGAGCATCCAAAGGATCGTAGAATCATCAAGCTCATTCACCTTACATCCAAAGAAGGCGTTGTCGCCAGAACGGAGAAAGAATATTACACGTCATTGAGACATCATCAAGTTCGCCATCATCTTGCTTCCAGAGGAGAATTTCATCACCAAAAGGATAAGAAGTTCGCCGTCATCTTGCAAGCTCCATCATCCGAAAATGAAGATCACTTCCAAGTTCCAGAGTCATTCATTTCAAGAGCAAGCACCATGAAATCTACTTCCTACACCATCCAGAGTCAAGAATCCTGCACAAGAACAAGAACGTCACGAGATGAGAAATGAGCATGTACATCAAGCAAATCCATGAATTACATCAAGAAAACAAGAAATCCAAAATTCCCAAATTTGCAAGTTTGAAAGATGCAAAGTTCCAAAGGTGAAAATCCAAGTTCGAAGACTATTCCATGAAAGATGATACAATTTGGGAAGTTATTCCAAGCAGTATGAACACCGAAAAGACTAAACCAGTTTGCAAGATGTTGAGGTGGCATGTGCACATCACCAATCCAATCATATTTCGCCACATCATTTGTCCAAGATTCTAATTCATTTTTCTCACATTGGGAAACGTGCCTTCATTGCCTCCCTCATGTTCTAAAAATAGTAATTTTTGTAACAAACTACTTTGTTGTCTCAATCTTGGCCATTGATTCTCGAATCAATCCTGGCCCTTTGCTGTAATTGTGGAGTCTATAAAAGGCTTACTTCTCTCATTTATAGAGGATACATTAGAGGATATTAGAAGTAGGAGAATAGGATAACGAGTAGAGGAGACTTCTTAAAGTCATTGAAGAGACATTGAAATTGTTGTAAAAATACTTCCAAGATCAATACAAGCTCATTGTTGGTTGTTTCATGGTGATTTTGTGTGGTTGTGGGATGTTAACATGGTTTCTAATTCTTGAATGTGATGGAGAGATGTTTCCAAGTAGAGTAAAATTAGAATAAAAGTTCATTGATGTGATATTTGTGCAAAGATATTTGATGAATTCCTTCTTGGTTCATACTTTTTATGATTTGTCGATGATAAGTCATTTTGCAAAGTTAGACTGAACCTTTACATGCTTTAGTTCGGTTGTGGATGCTCGTTCAAGCTGCGCCAGTGGTGGGTGTTTGGATGGAGATTTACAATATGAAAATCCTTGAGTTTCCTTAGAAGATTGCACCGGCTTCATGTAGTTGTTGGTTCTCATGGCAAAGCGGAGTTAGGTTTTTTTATGAGGAGTTTGTCTATCTTGACATGTTTCATTATACCATTGTCCTTAGAATAGTTTTCTAAACCCTTTCTCTTTTGCATTTTCTTTTCGTAGCCGGTTAGAAGAAGTTCCATTTCACAAGGAGAATAACATATTTGAGTAGGAGTAAGGAATAAATTCAGCGTAAGTCCCTTTGTGAGTAACAACAATATCACATCAATACTACTGAGTCTATCCAATTTGCAAGTCAAGAACTAACATTAAGGAACTTTGGAGTTGTCTCAATTGATCACGTTGTTTAGCATTCGAGAGACTTTATTCAAGAGAGGATAGAATACTTAGTATTTTAGTCAAGAACTAACATTAAGGAACTTTGGAGTTGTCTCAATTGATCACGTTGTTTAGCATTCAAGAGACTTTATTCAAGAGAGGATAGAATACTTAGTAAGGAATAAATTCCGTGTAAGTCCCTTTGTGAGTAACAACAATATCACATCAATACTACTGAGTCTATCCAATTTGCAAGTCAAGAACTAACATTATGGAACTTTGGAGTTGTCTCAATTGATCACGTTGTTTAGCATTCGAGAGACTTTATTCAAGAGAGGATAGAATACTTAGTAGGAGTAAGGAATAAATTCAGCGTAAGTCCCTTTGTGAGTAACAACAATATCACATCAATACTACTGAGTCTATCCAATTTGCAAGTCAAGAACTAACATTAAGGAACTTTGGAGTTGTCTCAATTGATCACGTTGTTTAGCATTCGAGAGACTTTATTCAAGAGAGGATAGAATACTTAGTATTTTATTCTGAGTTTGCATGTGCATGAAAAACACATCAACAGGTCCACCTTTGACAACATCAAGGAATTACTTCTAGGATAGAAGAACATCAAAAGTCCCAGGCTGAAGTTAATATGGGAGCTTGCTCCCTTGCTAATTATATGGAGTATCTAGCTAGAAAGGAACTGTAGAATATTTGAAAACAAGGAAAACTGGTACCAGTTGTTTGAGATAAAATTGTTGCCTCTATACAGGTGATTGGAGTACGTTGGGCCTCAAAGGAATGGCAGAATGATCCAATGGAAAAAGATTGATTGGAGGCATGGCCTCAGCTGAATTGGCCTCATAAGCTTCACCCCAAAGCACAATATGCCCAACCAAAGAAGATCACATGGCACACTCCAGATCCAGAATGGGTAAAGATGAATTTTAATGGCACAGCAAAAGGTAATCCTCGGCAAGTTGGTGGTGGTTGTGTTTTCAGGGATGAGAATGGCCAACCTCTTCTCCTCATGGATTTTGATTACGACACATAAAAACAATATGGTAGAAGGGAGAACAATGTTGTGGGGAATGGAGGAAGCCTTAAAGAGAGGATGGAATAAACTCATGCTGTAGGGCGACTGGAAGCTAATTATAAACCATGTGAAGTGCAGTAAATCTAAGTCTTAGCTTTTGGACACTATTCTTTCAAAGGCTAAAATGACAGCTAGGAAATTTGAATATATCATCTTTGTCATACTACGACGAACGGGAATCATGTTGCAGATTGTAAAATCCCTAACTGGATCTGCCCTAAAATTCTGATTTATTTTTCTACTCAAACCCTAACTTCAGAATTCTGATTTTTATTTCTGATTTGTAAAACAAATATAACAGCGAACATACAAGTGCCAAATATGCCAAATAAACATGTCAAATCATGCTACTAAATGTTGATCACATCA
The DNA here is from genome assembly GCA_027924645.1 of Cunninghamia lanceolata. Lineage (NCBI taxonomy): Eukaryota > Viridiplantae > Streptophyta > Pinopsida > Cupressales > Cupressaceae > Cunninghamia > Cunninghamia lanceolata. The sequence continues at coordinate 26,921,461 of BSBN01000809.1, read as the reverse complement.
AACATGAATTCCACCATGAAATTCACAAGATATAGCCATCCAAATGCAACACAAAAGTCTGATTTTCTGAATATAACTCTGTTGTTACAAATCTCAATATGAAGACTGAAAATTACATCAAAACATGGGCTAAAACATGATCAAAACATGGGCTAAAACATGATCAAACATGGCCCAAAATGCTGCTGTCCAAATCAGATCTAAACCCCCCTAGGTTTGTGCATACCAAATGATGAAGAATGATGCACAACAAACCCTCCAAAATGGTGGCGCTTGCAAGGATGACGGCGGCCGCTAGGTTTAGGGTTTGGAAACCCTCCAAATGATGAAAATAGCCTCATACAAGCCAAATCGCCCTCCTCCAAACGTGGCACTCCAATCTAGGGTGAAACCCTAATGCAATGAAAACACAAATACCACCAAAGAATGCTGCTCCAATTCTGATCTGAAAACCTGAATATGCAAATATGCTCCAAGTCTCCCATGAAGTACAAATTGAACTCCGTTATGAGTCCACCACAAGATGAGCTAGGTTTTCGTCCAATTCACCAATATTCACAAGGGTTTTCGTCTTTGGAATATAGCCCAACAAATGTTGCAGCCAAGAGAGAAAATCTCAATGAAAAATATAAATGAATGGATGATGAAATGACTCCAAAAGACCTTGTATTTATAGCCAATTTTCCTCTAACTCCAGCCCTAGCCGACCTCATCTTGGCAATATAATTTATTTTATTTTGTTTTTTTCTTTCCCCACTTGGCCGACCTCATGCTAGGCGCCAAAATTAAATCATTTTATTTTATTTTATTTTTCCCAACTTGGGCGAACCATTTTTGGCACGTCATTTCATCTTTTGACCTCTTCCTAGGTCATCCACCTCAAGGAAAATTATTTTGATTTATTTCTTTTTTCCACATGGCTCACAAAAATATAGATAGTCATTTTTCATCATCATTTAGCTCACCAAAATTAATTAAATATATTATTTAACTAATCTAATATTCCCTTCCTTCTTCGACCTAGCCCGTGGGAATAAAATAGGCTAACCAACTCCAATGGGTGATTACTCGGAAAAGGGGGACATTACAATCCTCCCTTCCCGGAATTGCTTGCCCTCAAGCAATTGCAAACCAAGATGCTACAAAGCATCCTCAAGCGGCAAGTCTCTCCATCTAATCAATTACTCCTTGATCACCCTGCTCCTCAACTTGTGACAATACTTCCCACAATGAATATGAAGAATGGCATGCAAAGTGAGTTCCGATGGCCAACAAAGAGACGATACCAACCATACACACTCAAACTCAGATCTGCCCCATCCTTCAAATCCTAAAATTTTGCTCCTTAAGGTGGGCGCTCTCCTAACATTTAGGATACCATCAGGTACAAGTATCAATTTCCCTTCATCCAAAGGAGGAAGCTCAGGAGAAGATGTAATATGCTGCTCAATTGCCTTATTGAGGCAAGATACATGAAATATATTATGAATCCAGCTACCCTTTGGCAACTCCAACTTATATGCATCCTCTCCAACTCCACTCTCAATCCTATAAGGGTTGTAAAAGCGAGGGTTCATCTTTCCTGCACCACTCCTCCTCAATGTAACATGTCTATATGGTTGTAGGAAAAAGAAACCCAAATCACCAACCTCAAATGTCCTATGCATATCCGGCATCAACTCTCTCACTCCGAAAGCTCGTCTGACCTCGAATGTTAAGTCTACAAAAGACCAAGCGTCATACCCATCCAAGGCTCTGAAAGGTGATATGCCTAACAACATGCGATAGGTGGTATTATAACAATGCCCTCTGGAATACAACCACCTGATCGAAGCCTTTCGCTGCGCCATTCTGATACAAATATCACCCAACCAAATATTGTGAAGCAACTCACCAAGATTTCGCTGCTCCACTTTGATACAACTGTCATTTGGCAAGTCACTGTGAAGCAATATACCAATCACACAAATGCATGGATCCCAAATTATTGCACCATCATATAGACTGAAAATGAAAAGATAAGTCTCTTATCAAGTCATCATCACCAACTATCCATCTAAATCTGAATTGATTCATATGGACTTGAAAGGTGTCCATCATATGTGCATAATCAAGCATGCATGTCCACACTATACTGCTGGGTACAAATCAAAACAGCACTAGTAAAACTAAAAATCAGACCTATAATCATCCTGGGAATGCTTATGCTGTCATAAACTGATAAGGTCTCATCATCATTCAACCTCCAAGTGCTGTAGTGACAATCCCATGCACACAAATCTATCCAATCAGCTGCAAACATTAATGCATAGCCGGAAAACTCCATGATCAGTGTAATAACCCACCCTTAATGTTTTATGTGGTTTAGTTGAACCTGGTGCGTTTTATGTGCTTATACATAACATTGGGTTTTGCATGCATTGGGTTTTATCATCATAGGGAGGCCGATCTGCTAGCAGTCTTCTAGACAGCAGCCTTTTGTCATCATCATACATCATCCTTTGAGTCTTCTTTGCCATCATCATCACAATCTTGAAGGCCGAATTGATTTGAAGAGGTTCGCTTCTTTGTTGGCATCATAATTGGTATGTAATTCAGATCTGATTTGTAACAGCAGTATCTGGGAGCTTGATGGCCATGTTTGGCTTATGAATTTGATGTAATGTCATTCTACATAATCTCAGTTTGGAGTAGTCATCTTGCATTCACATTTTTGCATGCTTGTATGTGTATTTCATGGTGTAATTCAATTTGATAAGACTGCTGATCTATACTTTCTTTGCCATCAATTTTTCTATGTGTTAGACTATGTATCATGCTTGGTGAAGTCAAATTGATAAGGTGCAAAAATAAAATCAGAATTCAGTCCTAGGGTTTCAAGTTTGAAATTTGCAAATTTAGAAATTTTGGTCAAACCCTAGTTCGGAACATTACATAATATAGGGAACAAATCTGATTTCTGGATTAATCAGTCTGCTGCTACAAATCAGAACTTCTGAATATGCAATTACATCAAAATACATAGGCCAAACATGCCCAAATACATCTCAGAAATCTGCCATTACAGACCAGACCTAACAATAGGTTTGTACATACCAAAATGATATAGAATGATGCTCCAAAATCCCTCTACAATGATGGTGCTTGGGCTGCTGCTCGGATTAGGGTTAGAAACCCTCGATGATGAAATCGCCTCCAAAGGCCAAGTCGCCCTCCTCTAGGTGTGGCGCTCCAAATTAGGGCAAGTCCCTAATGCAATGAACACACAAAATGCCACAAGAATGATCCTCCAAATGTGGCGCAGAAGTCTAGGGTGAAACCCTAGTGCCAAATGAATGCAAATGCCACAAAGAAATCTCCTCCAATGCTGATCCAAAATCTGAATATGCAATCAAAGCTCTTCTCCTCCACAAATCGCCAATGAAGTGCATTGGGTTTTTGTTCAATCCACCTATCTTCCTTAGGGTTTTCGTCCTAGGAAGGTGCTGAACCAAAAATGGCAGCCAAGAGATAAGTCTCCAATGAAAGGAATATGAATGAATGCTGATGAAATGAGCTCAAACTTCTTATATTTATACATGATTTTCTCTCCTTTCTCAAGGCCGGCCTAGCCTTGGTATTTTCTTATTTTATTTCACTTTATTTCCCTCTCCTAGGGCTGACCTCATGCTAGGCGCCCAAAAGGCAAAAGAAATATTATATTTTATTTTTCTCCTTCTTCCTTGGCCAACCCAGACAGGATGTTTATTTTTTTTATATTATTTCTTTCCCTTCTCCAAGTAGGGCAAACCACTTGGGCATATGATACATCATGTTTTGTCCTCAAATTGAGTCATCCTCCTCAAGGTGAGATATCATAAAATATTCTTATTTTTCCAAAGGCATTTTTCCCTATTTTCTTCTATTTTTCCTTCTCCAACTTGGTCGCTCCACCTTAGGGCAAATTATTTTATTAGTGTTGACTTCATCAAAAATACCACAAAATTATGCCAAGTCATCTTCCATAATCATTTTGCCCTACAAAAAAGGCTAAGTGTGAAAACTCACCAAATAGGTCATTTCCTGAGCCCTCCGGCTTAGCCTACAGGAATGGAAATAGGCTAGCCAACTCCACTACGTGATCACTCTGAAGATGGGGACATGACAGTCCTCCCTTCCTAGAATTGCTTGCCCACAAGCAATTGCAAACCTGTATCCTGCAAAATACCGTCAAGTGACAAGTATCTCCATCCAATCAAGTATTCTATGATCACTCTACTCCTCAACCTGTGGCTGCATCTCCCAAAGGGAATATGAAGAATGATATGCAAAGTGAGCTCTGGTGGCCAGCAATGAAACACAACTAGCCATACACACTCGAACTCAAATCGGCTCCATTCCCCAAATTCAGGACTCGTGCTACTCCTCCATGTGCTTTGCCTGTGTAGTTGTAGGAACAAGAATGCAAAACCATCAACCACAAGTGACAACTCCTTTCCTCTAAAGGCTCTACTGTCCATGAGTGCTAAGTCTATCAAAGACAAAACACTATACAAAACCAAAGACCTGAAGAGAGTCGTGTCTATCAACAAGTGATGTATGATATGATATCTGAAACACGACCACATGTACCAAGTCTTCCACTACTCCACTCTAATATAAACATCATTAAGCCAAGAGTTGTGAAGCAACTCATCATGATCCCTATGAAATAGTGTACCAAACACACCAATACCAAGATCCCAAATCATCACACTATCACATCCATCGAAGGTGGAGATATAGATGCCTCTCATCGTGCCATCATCACCCACCGTCCATCTAAGTATGAATGACCTCATATGGATGAGAAAGATGCCCATCATAAGTGCATAGACAAACATACCAACCTGTACTACGCTGCTGATATAAATCAGAACAGCACCAAGCAAACTGAAAACCATACCTATAATAGTGCCAAAAGTACCTCAATGTCATATGATGATAGGATCTTAGCATCATGACAACCTCCAACACTGAAGAAGTGATCCCATCCTCTCCAATCCATCCAAACAGCTTCTGTCTTCAATGTGCATCCTGGAAACTCCATGACCAGCAAAGTAGAACAGCCATCTATCAACAATGTATGAGCTAGAAACCAATGGTCTAGGGCTGGAACACTTCTACCCTCATGCTCATCTCTATACCTTGGACTATAGTCTAGCTGAAACTCAACACCTTCAAGCACATACCAATCAAAATAAAATGTCTCCATGAGTCTCCCTTCACAAGTCTCAAGCCCTGAAATTAGGACAGCCTCATGCTCCACCAATGAATCGTCATCATGACAGTGTTGTGTCAAAACACAAGTGGACTCATTGAGCTCTCCAAAAGTAGTTAGATTCCCAACCAAATCTGAATCACGATTGTCTTCCTCTACACATGCATGCATATCATGATTGGCTGGTCCACAAAGTGTGTGCTCAACTATCTCATCCATAGCCATGACTTGAGCCTTCAATTGGCTCTCCAAAAGGTGTGACTCACAATCCTCGTGATGAAAACTAATTGCACAAACTGAAAGTTTTGAATCATACCTCTCATCAAGTCCATGCAAATTTGAGTGCTCCTCGTGCTTGACTATCATAAGAGGCTCATCCATCACGTGCTCAACCTCCATAGCTTCTTCCCTTGGAAGAAATAGGGATTGAAGATAGGCCTCTCTCTGCTGCCTTGCATGGTCTATATGACTGCAACGTTCCTTGACCTCCCGTAGGTGCTATCTTGCTTAGGCAGCCAGCAACTTAGCTTCTCTAGCTCTTCGTAGCCACTCATCTATAATGTCCCCATTTTCGGGTTCTCTTGCAATTCAGTCAGAGCCAACTTTCTGGGTTGGTGACAGCATAATCAAAGGAGTTTTTCGATGTCACCAGGATGTTCGGGTGATCCAGTGGAGCTAGGTGACACTTTCCGGAGAGATTTCGGACCACTTGTCTGTACTTACTATTTATAGTAAGTGCTTGCATGTCGTTGATCTTTCCGGGTTATTCTGGGTTTGTTCTCTTTGGTCCCCGGCGTACACTGCTATTTTTAGTAAGTGTCAGTTTGGCGTTGTTTCGGTGACTTGGCAGTCAGCTATTGGCTCTTCCTGGCGTTGCATTGAGCTCAAAGTTATCAGATGGTTTGTGGGCCCAATTGGCACCCTCTGTATGGGCTCAGTTGCTTATGGTCGTTACTATTTTTAGTAAGTTCGGGTTCAAGGTCAGATCGGGGTTTTGAGAGTGGGTTTGGATTCGTCTTGTCAATACCTTTCCAACGAGCTATAGATCGTTGGTTTCCGACATCATCTTGGCCTCCATTTTAAAGTCCATAAATTAAACATTATTATTTAATATTGGACCTCGGTGCCTAGGCTCAACAACTTAATGTTGCTTTAAAGGAGGGGACTTTAAGAGTGATGTTGAGAAAAGAATTAAAAAGAATTATAATATTTTAAAATGTATTTTCCCTCTCATGTTTTATCCCATATGCAAGAGGATTTTAGAGACTCCCAGTTGGAAAAGTATAAAAGGAGGAAAAGTGCTCTCATTTGGATATGCTTGGATTATTATTTTCTTCTCTTTGAGATTTCCCTTGCTAGGTGTTGATGATGTTTTCTTGACAACAACAACATTAGAATAAAACACCAAGTGCTCTATCCTCTCTTGAACAAAGCGTCTTGAATGCTAAATTACGTGATCAAACAAGAACGCTCCAAGGTTCCTTGTACGTGATTTGCAATGAATAGCCTCAGTGGTGTGATGTGATTTGCTGGTAATCACAAAGGGAGTTACGCTAAATATGCTCCTTACTTCATTCAACTATGTACTCTTTCCTTGTGAAATGGAACTTCTGGTCAACTATGAAAAGAAAAGGCAAAAGGCAAGAGTTTAAGAAGCTAATCTAAGGACAATGAAGCGATGGATGATGTCAACACTAGGGTTTGGAGCTTTGCTCTTGGGTTTGAAGGGATTCAAACCAGAGGCTCTTGGAGACGAAAACCTCCCTGAGTAGCGGTATCCCATAGGTGTGAAAGATCACCCAACGGTGCCAGTGTCGGTGGATACATCCAGTATTCACATTGTGCTTGCAATGGAGACATTCGGAGTAGTTTCTTGAGCTGATATAATATATCATTCATCCATTATTGTTGAGTTATGATTTCAGAGGGATTGGAGGTGATTTCTTGTGTCTTTAGGAATAGTTTATTGCTACTATGTTAATCTTATTGCTGGCCGTACATTGCAGCAGCAGGCCGTACTTCATATTGGGGTTGATATTGTGAGTTTCCTTGCATTGTGCACATCCCATCTTGGTCGCCCAGCTTGGTAATATTTATGTAGTCTGATTTCAGCGCTGAACAGAGGGTATTTGGAGTGTTGGTTGCTGATTATCATTTCCAGCTATGGTCGTACTTGCATGAGCTTGGACGTGGGTTCTTTAGAGGCTCTTCCTCTTTCATTGCAGCTTCATTCTTGGCCATTGTGAGGCGTTTTAGGCTTATTTCTCTGCTATTATCATTTGTATTGACACTCTATATCATTCCATGGAGATTTGATGCATTTCCAGCCATATCCACTTGCTGGTCTACTTCCGGCTGTTGTACCAAGTTGCATATCTGAACATGGGTATGTCATAGTAATTCATAATTGGCCATTTTGCTATCTGGGTAATCATTAGTTTCTTTATATCTATTGTATATTTTCTGGGTTTTCTCTCTATGCTCTATATTGTATGCTCTGGCAACACATCTGCAGGAAAATTGAAAACCCCTTCTGCATTCTTCTGTTTAGTATGAAAGTCACATAAAAATAATAAAAAATCACACATAAAAGATCTTAAAAATTACAAACAGGTACGGACATTACAATGGTATCAGAGCTAAGATCTTGCCATCCTGTGAGGTCAAACTTCGACATGCAGAAGTGAAATGAGACATGCGACCTACAGATAGATATCTTTTTAGAAATACCAGGGCAAGGCAAGGAACACAATTTCCGTAGGAACCAACAGGAGAAATGGGTGACAGAAAAGGTTACGAACCCAGCTTGCGTGAGATCTTGAATGCACAGGCGAAGATAACACAAGTCTTTCGACAGTTGCATGATGATGAGGATGAGGCCTCAGTTACTCATAGGAGGGCTTCACAGTTTACAGCGGGTGACAAACCTGGTATCTCTACATTTGCTCCCAGGAACCAAGTTCCTGAACAGGGTCCCACAGAGGTGAAGTTTCAGGAGGAGATTTTGAGGGATTGGAGCGCGTCGAGTGAAGAGTTTAGAGCCGAGTTGATTTGTTGAGTACTCTTACATCAGGGTTAAGATTAGACCCCGCAGGGGAGGTAGACCTCAGAAACAAGAGTTGTAGAGGAAAGTGAGCAAGAATCACGTGAGAAGACAAGGCCTATGCTTCTCTTGCAAAGAAATTCGGGGGCCTAACCACCAATGCACAGATAAAGGGACTCACAAATTGATGTTGTGTAAGATACCCAACTAGTTCTACGAAAATTTTTCCTTACTTAAACAATTTTTACTTGCTATCCATTCATCAACTACTTCAACAACACAAAGATATACATCCAAGATCACTACTTGAAGGAATCAACCTTAGAGTTGGGTACTTGTCTAGTTACTTGATTCAATCAACTTGCAATGTCTTATTACATGGATAATGCTTTCAATAGCATGAAGTTACAACTTATTCAATGGAGATACAAAAGAAAGGCCTTGAAGCCTTGATGTTTACAATGTCTTCCTCACTTGATCAACTCAATTGAACTCAATGATGTTAACTGAATGTCAACACCTCGCATTACAACAAGGGAGCATCACCTTGCTTGTTGAGGGAGCATCACCCCAACACTTGAAACTCGCAGGCCTCAAGATTACAAGCTTACAAGCTTAGCAGAGAGAAATTTTGCCAAAGTATTCGATGCCAAATGAATGAGATAGCTCCTCCTTTTATAGGCCTTCCAAAGGCAATGAAGGCACGTTTTTCAATGCACAGAGAAGAACCAAGGCACGTTTCCCAAGAAGCATATCCAAGGGAATATTCCATCTGATGACTCATTCTGAGTTGGCAAGCTTATCCAATGGGCATTCAGGTAGTTGTAACAACCTTAACCACTTCTTGAAACACTTAGGCGCAGTTTAAGGGTTCTTCTGATTGGGGCGCTAGCTGTGGAGGATCTCACCAGGGAGTGCGCCTAAGTCATAAGTTCTCATCCTTGGATGATACTGTCTTAGGGAGTGAACTCCTCTTGATCCATACTTAAACATTTGAAGATTTGGAATGTTCAACTCATCACCTCACAGGGTAGGCGCATATTTGAAGGATTTACAGAGGTTTTGGCGCCTAGGTTCTAACTTGTCATCTTTTCAAGGAAATTTGAAGGTAATTTGACTTCAAATGAACATAACATTGTCCCCTGATGGAGCGCCTTGCATCTAAACTGGTCTTGGGAACTTGCATCCATCTTAGGCGCACCTTTGAGGTCATTTTGACTAGTATCTGCACCTAGCATCTTCATGAAGATGTTCAACACTATTCAAACTCTCAAACACTAGCAATCAAACTGTTGTGACCAAATCACACATCACCCCATCGGACTGGGGACCCCCCCCTCTTTAAATCTCAGATGTTTTGCGCAGGAAGTTGTTATGTGTCATTTTGGCTAAGGTACTCCGGGCAGTCAAGTTACAAGAGATGTGTTCTGGCACCTGGTTCAGATGAGCACTTTGGAGTTCGGATGAGCGCCTTGAGTGATGAATGAGAGCATCCACAAAGAGAGATGGATGAATGAAGATTTTGGAGTTGTAGATGAGCACCTTCATGAGTTTGAGTAGTTTAAACATGCTAGAGCACCTTCCCTTAAGATCTAGTACCCTCGACGATAAGAAAGGAGTTATGATAAGGATCATGTGCACCTTGTAACAACTTGAAACACCTTTTGTCAAAAGCTTGAAACCTTCAAAACTTACCTAGACATGATCAAGCGCTTGTGAAGGATTTAAGTGCCTTGACATCCCTTTGCGCCTTCAAGAGAAGACTTTGGCGCCTTTGAGGGAGTGTTCTGGAGCGCCTTGGGTGAAAAGACCATTTTGGCGCCTTTGGTGAGAAGATCTTCCTTTTGCGCCTCAGGATGAAGTACGCCTTGAAGATAAGGGATATGCGCCTTAGGAGGGTTGGCGCCTAGAGTGGAGTTTAGCTCAAAAAGTTTGTAGGAGGTTCTGCGCCCTGAGTCTCATGAATGAAAGAGTTGAAGGTGGAACTTTTAAGCGCCTAGGAGGTCTTGAAGAGTCAAAATGCGCCCTTGGTGAAGAGAAGACTTTGGCGCCTACATGTGGAAGTTTGTCAAGTTTGAGTGCCTTGAAGTCATTTTGGGCGCCTTTGATGAGATAGTGGAGTGTCTTAACCAAAGGTTGATGCGCCTAAAGGAAGAGTGCAAGAAGAGCGCCTAAAGGTATGTCTGGCGCCTTAATAATGTTGGAGCATAACATTCCAAGATCATCAAAATTTGCGCCCATGATGTTTTAACCTTTTAAAAGATGATGATCACCTTGATTCTAGACACTTTGCATATTTTCGCGCCCTTGGTGAAAGAGATCTCCAGTTAGTGCCTTTATTTGCGCCTTGAACTAGTCTAGAAGTGCGCCTAGAGTGAATTTGAGCGCCAAGGGATTTGAGCGCCAAGGTGGAGGAGATTGAGTTCTGGCGCCTTGGGTAAGCATTGGTGTATTTTGAGGAAGTTGCGCCTTAGACAGAATGCGCCTAGAGTGAAGTGGGAGTTTGGTGCCCAAGGAAGGTATTGTGAGCGCCTTGAGCCAATTGGGTTCTTTGTTTAGGGTTGGTCTCATCTAGGTTTGGCGCCTTCAGTTGCTCTTGGCACCATATGGAGCGCCTTGGGGTGAGATGAGTGTTGATGAGGTGTAAAGGATCAAGTTCAAGACATCCATGACATCATGTTGGATCACATCTAATTCAAGTCAAGATCTCTCAATCTCCAAGTCATCATGAAGCTGCTCTCAAGGATCGTCTTCATCTTAATCAGGACTTCCAAAGGCATTCACTCCACTTCAAAGAAGAACCTCATGTATAAGCATTCCAGAAGACTTCCATAAAATTTCAAGTACTCATCTAGTATTCAAGTCTCTTTCTACATCTAATGGAGATGTTATCATCAAATACCTACACTCTAAGGAGATTGCTTCATAATCATCAAGGATGAGCATCTGAAGTCCAAGTTGTGGAGGAATGCTACTTCAATATCAACGGCTTCATGATGAGATCATCGAATTGAAACACTTCATTGAAACATCTAAAGGCATTCATCCATCTAAACTTCAAGCCTTTATCCAAGGGAGATCTCCTACTCCTCATGAACGAGTGCAAACAAGGTTATCATCTACTCCATTTAAGACAAAGTTATCCTATCAGTCTATCTAGTTAGGCGCACTTTGTATGGTGGCAGTTCATTTTGGCGCCCATGAGGACTTAGACTCTCCCTTTTAGCGCCTAAGACTCCAGAGGATGAGCGCCTAAACAAGAGGTGAGCGCCCTGAGGGATTTAAGCGCCTGAGGAGTATCTGAAGTTGAATTGAAAAATGCGCCTTGCATATATGAGTGATGGAGCGTCCTCATAAAGATGGATAGAAATGCGCCTTAGTGAGAGTGATTTGAGCGCCCTAGAAGGAAGGTCTGTGCACTTGGATGATGTAGAAGGTATCGTGCTTTGGTGCACTCAACAAGAAGTCTAAGTCTTTTTGCGCCTAGCACAAAAAGTGCGCCCTAAGGTTAAAGTGCGCCTTAGGTGATAAGAGTTTGGAGTGTCTTCAAGGGTTGAGTTGTGTGTTTTGAGCGCCCATAGTGAAGGTTGTTTAGAAGACAAGAGGGGACTCCAAATGCGCCTTTGAAGGTTTTGGCGCCTAGCAATGAAAATGCGCCTAGGAGGTCAAGAATAGGTAAGAGCGCCTTAGTGGTAAGAGCATGAAGAAGCGCCTAGGAGAAGGAAGTTTTGGCACCCTCCATATAAACAATTTAAAACTTTTGAAATTTGCACCCTAGGCCGACCTACTCTTTAGCCGACCTCATTAAATACTAAGGAAAATGCCTATTTAAAGGTGAGCGCTCTTCCTCTTCCTCATTCATTTGCAAATTGTTAAGGAGAAGGAGCAGCGAATCTTCACTAAGGAGCAGCAAATCTTCACAAAGAGGAGCGAAATTCATCAAGGGGGGCAGCGAATTTCCTTGAAAGAGGCATCAATTCATCTTAGGAGCAGAAATCTGCAAAGGGAAAGTCCATTTTTTTAGGCAGATCTGAGTTGTAGAAGGCTGATCTGTTCTAAATTCTGCCATTTCATACTGATTTTTTTTTGTACCAAATTCCAGAAATTTGTGTTTGCTAAGGCAGAGAATTGAAAACAAGGTATGTTTTGTCATTTCTACTTCATCAAATTTCTTTGTATTTGTTTAGTTCTGCAAATTTATATTTAGAAAATCAGGTAATGCTTCAATGAAATGACTTAGGAAATCTCTTTGTATTTGAAAGACTGAATTAAAACATGATAATAATGATCTAGAAGACTCATAGAATCTATCGTTTCAATCTACTTACTCGAGTCTAGTCTTGCAGATAGATGGGAATGACGGCCAAAGAAAGACAAGTACTTATCAAGATGGATGCTAAGTCTAGCATACCGGAGTCCAAGTTAGAAATGCAGTGGAAGGATGTCGGCGACACCAACATGGGACACGTCAACTTGGATGAAGTAAGAGACTTCTTGCTCGCGATCACCAGGAACGAAGACATCAAAGCCATCGCAAAGAGCGGGATTGTACAAGCGGCTTGCTTTCCACCGGCTTTGCCAAGCACCGAGCTCATGTTGGAATGTGTTCAACACTACGACAAGGAGAAAAGACAAATCATAGCCAAAGATGGAACTGTTCTTGCTTACCTGCAAAGGGAGGCTATCCAAGAGATCTTTAACATCCCGAAGGCGAAAGGAGTCTTCATATGCCCTACAACAGCTCAGAAGACATTCGAAGGCAATTCAAAGGTCTACATGCAAGAGATCGGGAAGAAGTGGATGAATGATTCGTCTATGAAGATATACAATTCAAAAGATCCCAAGTATCACAAAGCTGACTTCAAGCAGGAGATAAGTTACTTGATCATGTTCCTGAATCGAGTAACAGGTAGGCCACAATCATCTACTTTCGAAGGATGGATGTATACTTATTTTGATCACATGTTTACCAAGAACAAGATGATTGACTGGGCCGGCCTTATAAGCCACTGCCTAGATGAACAGTTGGAAAACTTTGATGAAACGAAGTCTTTCTTCATGACTTCATACCTTGTATATATCTTAGCAAGAAATGTAGTCTATAAAGGGCTGACAGCTAAAGGGCAGGTGGGAACAAAGCCAGGACAGATTCTCTCCTATCAGTGTTATCCTCAGCTCCACCTGAAAAACATCAATCACTACAAGAGATTCAATGATGCTTTCGCCATGTTTATAGTGAGGAGGTTAAGAGGTGAGTTGCATCGGAGACTAACAGGTGCTGCCAGGAACTTCATCAAGCAGTATGGGAGGTACTACATCCAGTATGATAAGTTCACCTACATCAAGATTCAAGGATTCACATCATTCCCATATAGACTGCCTAGATATCCTTCAAACAGGATGGTGTTGCTAGAAGTTTCCAGACAATTGTTGGAATTTCATAAGATGCAAAAAGCAAGGAAGAAGGCAGGAGTTCAGTTTCCTCTTCAGCTAGGAAGGTATTATTCTTGTCCATCCTTACAGGCAGCTGAGCATTCAGAAGTTGAGCTTCAGGCTTATCATCTGCATCCACATGATTCGAGAAGGGAAAACTTTGATCCACATGGAGCTATCAAGCAGTCTTACTCTTCTTACAGGCATAAAGAGCAACTAGAAGATCACTGGGCTGATGCTATAGATGATGACGACGTCCGGATGCAAAAGTGTTCAAGGCTGAAATGGGACTTGATAAGAGCCACAAAGGTACTTAGAATTCCTGATCAGCTAGAAGGTGATAGAGCTCTTCTTGGTGATGAGTATGATAAGATTCGCAATTTGCCTTATGAAGTAAACTGGTCAGACAGAGAAAAGGTCGATGATGAAGGATTGATAAGGCCTGTTATTGCTATCACTGAAGAGCAAATAAACATACAAGTACAAGCCTTGCTTGATGAGGGTAAGAAACTCACTTATTCTAAGATGGGAGAAGTGGATCAGCAAGAACAACATAAAGCACTTAGTAAGGATTCACGAAGCAGAGGAAGTGAGAAAGATTCAGGACAGGGAAAGAAAAGGAAACAGATGGAGATTGTTCAAGGGGAATCCAGTAGAAAGAAGAAAAGGATAAGTATTGAGACTGCTTCTTCTAGACAGCCAGGTGATATCCCACCGGATCAGGACTTAGTGATTCCTGCTGAAAATGTAGTTCCAGAAGCTCCAATGGAAGAAGTACCTTCTAGCCCACATGATACTGAAATCATTGATGAAGCTAACACCGAGGAGAAGGATGATGCTGAAGAGGAGTCATTACCTGCACAAGGAAGACAATTACAACAGCAGCAAGATCTTTCATCACTTCCAGAATGGTTACAAGAAAGAATTAGAGAGAATTATGAACTTGAAAGTTGTCCTTCTCTTCCAGTTGATGAGTTACTCTTAGATATGTCGAAGGAGAAACCGAAGAAGAAGGCAAACATCCTCTCTAAGATCACTAAGGATGACACAGGAGTAAGGAAAGTACATGTAGCCGTTCCTAGGCTTGAGAAGAACATAGAGGATGTAACACCTAATGATTATGACATCAATACAATCAATCTGGGTCCTTTGACTGAAATGCAAGTTGAAGAAGAGCTTCAGGATTCAATTGATAATGCTCGAGCTATCATAAGGCAAGAAACAGAAGGCAGAATCAAAGCTGAGCCAAGATGTCGTGCTTTGGAGCAGTACATTCAACATTTAGTACATCCTATTCATCAACAGGAAAGGGTTGCTGCACCTCCATCTCTCCTTCCTCCTGAAACAGTTGGACACTTGGAAGAGTTGAAGTCTTCATCTCACAGACTGAAGGATTGGATGAAAAGATCAAAGGAGACTACATTCAGACATCTGAAGGGTATTATGCAAGTACATGATAAGATTACTAGCCTAAAGGACAGGGTACTTGCATTAATGACAGCCTGTGTTGAATTCAAAGACTTTAAGGATCAATATCTACCACACCTGAAGAGCTTGATGGAAACATCAGTGGATGATCTGTTACATGCTGAAGTTATTGAAGAAGGTAGAACATATGACTTTTCCTCCTGGTATTTTAGTCTTCGCATCAAAGGACAATTGCTGGATAAGATTGAACTAGATATGTCAAGAATTAGAAGTGTGCTTCAGAGGATTCAGGATGGAATACATGCTTCTTTGATGGAGATTTGCAATCCTTTTGGGGAGATGACCTTTGAGAATTTGAAAGAGCAAATTCAAGTTTTCTATTTTCAGGAAAATGATATTACAGATGAGAGACTTGATAGTATATTCTCACTTGCTGTCCACCTTGGCGACAACAAAGCAAGAATAAATGATTGGAAAAGGACACTTGGCCTTTATTCAGTTGATGTGCTTGAAGCTGAAGGAACCATTCAAAATGCGCCAAGTGTACCTGTAGAAGAAGTCAAGCGAATAGTGTCCAAGTTCATTGAATGCCAAGCTTCTAGTGATGGATATTCACATGGGGATTCTTCATGAGATAATGATATATTATTTTTATCTTCTTGCGAGGCGTGCCTTTGTTCCTTTCTTTATGGCCTCCGTCATTTAATAAAGATAGCATCTTTTATTTAATATAGCCAGCCTCTTGTATTTAATAAAGTTGACCTCTTTCATTTAATAAAGAGGAGTTTGTTACAACTACTTGTGATGTGGCTTGATCTGGTCCGCTGACTTCGCCGATTGATCTTGACCCTTCATTCTTTTGAAGTCTATAAAAGAGCTCTTGTTGCTCTCATTTGTACGGTGGAAATTTTGAAAATTGTTGCAAAAGCTCTCTGAGATAATAAAAGATTCATTGCCTTGGTGATTCTATTTGTGTTTCCGAGTGTTGCATGGTTTTTTGATTTTTCAAGCGAATATTAAGTTTAAGTTTCTCTTTAAGTTTATGTTAGTTGATGAAAGGTTTCTTTATTGCCTTTGGTGAAATCTGTAAGTTCATACCATTTGCAGTTTGCGGCTCGTAGATTGCAGTGCATGGTTAGCCTGAACAATTGAACATCAATTTGATCTTTATGCTTGTTGAGTCTTTCATGAGCATAACTGATTTAAACATCTTGTATACCCCAGAAGATTGCACCTATCTTGTGTAGTTGTTTGTCTTGGCGAAGCAGGATTTGGTTGGATTTCACCTGAGTAGTAAATCTCCTTGCATCTAGGATTAGTTTAGTGTTTCGAACCTTACCTCTTTTGCCTTTTGTTTATCTGTTCAGTTAGAATTAGGGTCAAGAACATCCATTGTTAAATCATACGCCATTAATTGCAGTACTTAGATCCTCTAGTGTCCACTTCCGTAGTTCCTGAAACAATAAGTCAACTTGAACAATTGCGTAAGTCCCTTTGCAGGTTAACAGTAAAATCATACTTAGTCGCTGAGCTTTCTCTTTTCAAAATCATCAGAAGGAACCTTGGAGTCATCTTGTTTGATCACCTAGTTTAGCATTCGAGAGACTTTGCTCAAGAGGGAGTCAGATACTTAGTATCTCACTCTAATTGTTGAGTTGTCCAAAAACAATCATCAACACAAACCTTTTGAAGCTCCTTTTAATCTAGCGCCCTCATACAGAGCATTAACATCTTGTCTAAGTCTTCAACTTCACCTAGGCGCACTTGTTGGTGGGAAAGAAACTAGATTGGCGCCTTACCTCGAAAGGCTTATCTTCTATGCAAATGCTCACTTCTGGAGTCTTGAAGTTAAACAAAATACTTGCCTTACGAAGCGCCCTGACCTCTTGATGAGTCTGGAGATCATACTCCTACTTAGGCGCATTTTCAAGGTTGTCTGAGCCAGAGCTAACATCTCAACACCTAAGCGCTCTTTTGATGATGCATTTAACCCTTCAAACTATCATCTAACATAGGGCACTTTTTAAGGTTTGTTCTGTCATGATCTAGCGCCTAGGCGCCTTTAGGAGATTACTTCAACAAGAAATGGCGCCTTGTCACTTAAGCATATGTTTGATACGAAGGGGTGCTCAACTGAAAGTCCAAAACCTTTGATGCCTTGGAAACTTGCCTTCACAAGTGACTTCTTGACTAGGGCGCATATCTAGAGTGCCAGAGACTAACACCTAAGCACCCACAGGGGTTTCTTTGAACAAGAGATGGCGCCTTTATCCTTAGGCACCTATTTGAAGTTATACCACCATCTTGGTATCTTAAAACTCCTTCAACTTGGGCGCAAATTCAGTGTCCTAGAATCATGCATTGGCGCCCTGATGCTCTAGGCGCTCATGTTGGATGATGTAACCTGAAGTTAGCGCCTAAAGTGAATAGGCCTTTTTCATTGTTCCACTCACTTAGAGAACTTCATCATGTTGATCAATCAACCATTTCCACTGGATCTTTTGAATGCGAGATTTCACTTGATCAATCCTTCAAGGAATTCACCATTTGTAAAGGAGTCTAGGCGCAATATGAGGACTAGGCGCACTTTGAGTGTTGTGAAGGCTAAGAAGTGCGCCTAACTCACTTAGACCACTTCAGTGATTCCAAACTCAACTGGAGGATCCTGCAAGTTCAATAGGTTCACATCATACCCTTAGATGACTCCATCTTGATTACATCCTTCAAAACCCAAGGTGCATATTTGGTAGGTCCAACATGACATGGGCGCCCAAGCATGAAAACTTCATTCTACCTTGCTCAAGTCCATATCTGATCTAGGCACTTGGTTGGTGGAACCCCTCCAGGTGGAGCGCCTTCTGTTTGAATCCTCATCTTCAATGCCAGAAGTGACTTTTGAAGCTAAGCGCCAGAAGGAGTGTGTTCTGCCAAAATGGGCGCCTTGCTCATGACTTAATGGATTCTGACTCAAAACTCCTTGATTCTACCTGCAAAACAACACACAGAGTTAGTCAAAACCCATTTCATTCCCTTATCATTCAGAATTAGCCTCCGGGAATGAGGAGTAGGCTAATCCAATCATCACTTGGTGCTCAAGCCGGAAATGGGGACATGACATGTTGTTTTGGCAAATGAGGTTACTTTCAGCAGTCAAGAGGTTGTTATCAGCCCTGATAACAGTTCTAAGTTTTATGACAACAGTCATTCTCCTGAGTGTAGTAGTGATTTAAATGTTATGGCACAAGAGGAAAGAGTTGTAAAAGATACTTCTAATGTTGGCACGCAAAATATGAGTGTCAAACATGAGGAAAACTATGAGGATACAAGCCATAACAGTTCTGATTTTTGTGACAGCAATTTGATCGGTTTGCATCAACATGAAGATACTACTATTACACATGATGATGTTGGTTGTGTGGAGTCATCCAATGCAGACACTCTAGTTTCGAGTGATTGTGATGCAATAGGTGTTGGGGATTCATGCCACAACGAATTTGATTTGGTAAATCAGACTCTAGACGATGTAAACAAATCAGAAAATTTACTTGTTAATGACTGGTCCCAGGATAGCTCTTTGGATGAACATGCATCTACATTGGAGGCAGCAATGTGCAATGATTATGTCCAATCAGCCGCTTCTATTATGTCATTGGAGCCATCCCGTGAGGTACATAACAGCAGTACCTTTGTTGAGGAAGTGTGCAGAGCTGATAGCACACATGAGGATGCTTATCAATCGGTGAGTGATGATGATTCAGCCTCTTTCCATAGTGCAGATTACAAATTGAAAGATTTGTGTGGAGATGATTCGTCACTGGGGCATCATCATTTGATTGGGCAATTGAAGGTTAATGACCATATGATTGCTATAGCTTTGGAACATTTTGATGTTGCAACCTATGGTTGGAGTACTCCTGAGATGGATGAACACAATGATAGAGGACTTTCCCTTGCTGAGTTTCAGGCACTTAGAGATGCAGTTGGGATAATAAAGAATAATTACCTATAACTGTTATCAGATAGAGATCATCTTCTCAGGCTTGACGATATTTATCATATCGCTCTAAGGGGAAAGGAAGAGGAGGTTGATGAGCTCACCTATGAGCTTGAGGTTACCACAGACTCTTTGAAGGGCACTCGAACAGCCCTTCAAGAGTCAAAGCTACGGATAGATGAGCTTATCGTGGAGTTGAGCTTGGCACAGTTTTCATCACCTACAGAAACAATTCAGATATCTACGGCAGCGAGTGGTGATGAGCATACATCCATGGATGGTGGTAATGAGTATGTGGAGGATGTGGCTACATCCCTTTCAATTACTGGTGCAGGTGACACAGTGGGACGATTATGTTGGATGAGTGTAGCAGGGAACAATATGTTGCACCAGGTGTTCCTGAGGTTGGTCCTGTTGTGACCAAATCACACATCGCCCCATTGCAAATGGGGACCCCCTTTTTTTTGAGCTCCGATGTTTTGCATGAGTTCTGACGATGATGACCTGATTCATCTTCCTCTGCCGATCCGGTAAGGATTCCCCTTTCTATGATCTTTGGTTCAAGATTAGGAGGCAGAACAGCTTGCAGTGATGAAGAATCTTGATCAAATCCCATCTAGATAATGAATCTTGAGGTTAATCCTGAAGAATGTTTGAGACCCTGAAAAGACTAAGCCTGGAGCCTGAAATCCTGAAAATCCTGAAAAATGGCTAAGTCTGAAATCTGGTGAATCCTCCAAATTCTATATTTTGCATCTTAAATCAGGTGGATTCGGGACCTATCTCAAACATCCTGAAAGGTATATTGAAAAATATTTAAAGTATAAGAAATTTTCTTATACTTAAATATATTTTTCAATATACCTTTACCCGCGCGATCCTGAAAAATGCCTGATTTTTTTTTCAGAGGATTCAAAACACTGATCTGGTGCGACTGGACACTTAAGTGGCGCAAAATCACGAAGGAAAAAGCGCTTGCAGATGATGATTTCCACTTGCTCAACCAATGCGCCCATCTAAAAACTTGAAGTGATGCCATTTTAAAGTCTTGAAGTGAAAGGATTTTAAACCTTGAAGTGATGCGAAAATGCTAAAGGATTTTAAACCTTGAAGTAATGCGATTTTGGATGACAAGAGTCAGAGGATTTGAAAAGTCCAACCAATGCGCTAGGAAGAAGAGTGGAGAGTTGATTCCGAAAATCTAAAATTTTGAAGAAGAGATCAGAGGATTTGAAAACCCTGACTGATGCGCCACCTAGAAGGAAGGAGAAGTCTTGAGTTTTTTGACTTGAAAGGATCTAGTTTGAAGAGGATTTGAAAACTTGAACTAGTGCGCCAAAACTTGAGGATTTTTATCCCTCAACCAATGCGCCCATCTAGTAAACATCACATTCACAAAAGGAAGTCTCCCAAACATTCAACACAAGCACTTAAAACTTGATCCAAAGCGACCTAAGGAAAAAGGACTCAGTTAAGGTTAATTGCACATTAAAGGTGAGTGCCAGAGGATTTCAAAAGCCTATCTAATGCGCTAGATCTCAGAGGATCTCAATCCTTGATCTAATGCGCCTATCTCCAAGGCGAAAACTTGAGGATCTTCAAGGCCTTATCTAATGCGACCTCATGAGGAGAAACTCCAGAGATTCCAAAAAGTCCATCTAGTGCGCCCAAATAGTTTCAATGTGAAGTTTGAAGGATCCTTGTCTAAGGCGAGAGTCAGAGGATTCTCCAACCCTTATCCAATGCGCCATATCATGAGGAGATTGCAAGTGTCCTGGACATCCAACATTTAGTCTTCAAGGCAAGTTTAAAGGATTCTGCATGCTTGAACCAATGCGCCCTACAAGGAGGAAGGTGAACATTCAAGGTCGAGCCTTCAAGATTTTGTCCAGAGGATTTTAAAGTCTTATCTAATACATCAACATCATGAAGTTTCCAACAAGGTGATCCAATGCGCCTATAACAAGATCATCTAATATGCAACACCAAGGTAGAGTAAGATGTGTTTCTAGAGGATTCAACAAGCTCAACCAATGCGCCAACACCATGCATGATCCATTTCAAGGAAAAGGCTATCTAAGTTCATCAAAGTTTGAAGACTTCAACCTAGTGAAGTGATGCGCCAAGGTCTAGAGGATTTCAATCCTCCATCTAATGCGCCAAGGTCTAGAGGATTTCAATCCTCCATCTAATGCGCCACTTCCTTAAGCAAGTAAAAAAAACTAAGTGTCATCTAAACCAATGTTGAGAGGAATCCTAAAGTCCCAACCAATGCGAAATGGTGAAGAAGAATCACAAGCTTCATCTAGTGCGAAATGATAAGAAGATCCACAACCTTGAGCCAAAGCGCCACACATGTCAAGTCTAGAGGATTTCGATTCTTGATCTAATGCGACATGATAAGAGAAATCCAATCCTTGATCTAGTGCGCCATACCTTAAGACTTTGAGGGTGTCTAAAGTGAAATTCTTGAGGATTCCAATCCTTGATCTAGTGCGCCTCAAGGGTTGTAAAAGAAAGATCATGCTATTTTAAAGAAGAAGACTTCAATATGCTGATCCAATGCGAAATGCAAGGAGAAAGTCAAACACCAATTCAAGGAATACAAAGAGGGTCTCGAAGGTGTGATCTAATGCGAAGAATCAAGAATCAAGTCTTAAAGTGAAATTCTAAAAGGCAAGAGGATCTTAATCCTTCATCCAATGCGACTTGTAGAGGAAAAAAAATAGTGGTTTAGAATGCAAATTTTAAGAGTTTCAATGAAGATCAAGAACTTGTCATCTAGTGCGCTTGGCTTAGAAATGCATTCTTATATGTTATAAATCAAATATTATCATGTTTATCGAGAAGGTTGATATTATTTCTTTCTCTGTGTTGCAGGAGCTAAAGGCTGGAAACACTTTCATGTAGGAAGGAAAGTCAGGAAGCAGTCAACAAGCAAGGAACGAGAAAGAGCAAGGCATCATGTAGCTGTTTCAAGGGTATCCTTCATCATCCTTAAGTGGCATCAAGTTAAGATTGTCTAGAAGACATCCATCCGAAGGACATCATCTTCATCAAGACTTTCCGAAGGCATCCACTCTACTTCAAGGAAACCTCATGTGGCTGCTCTAAGGAATCATTCAAGATCATCTTCCAAGAGGCATCATTCCAAGAGATCTACATCAAGCGGAGGCATTCATCCATCTAAACTTCAAGACTTTACAATTTCAAGTCCAAGAGAGTCTTCTACTCTTACATGAAGGAAGCATCATCATTATCATATCTCTACTCTATTCTCTTCAAGAGGATGCATTCAAAGAAGATCATTCATATCTACATCCTACAAGAAGAAAAACAAATCATGAAGTTAGACAAGTAAAGCAACAAGTAACATACATCCAGTCTACAAGAAGAACGAACAAGGCAAGATCTACAAGATGTATTCCCAAACATACAAGTTAAAGCAATCACATTGAATACATCACACAAAGATGATACAAATTTCAAAGTATGCTGAGTTGGCATCCATGTGGCGAGTACACATCATTTAATTTTGATTAGCCGCATTATTTAATGCATTAAATGTATCATTTAATGAAAGAAGCCAAAGGGATTCCTATGTGGAGGAATATTTTAAATGCTTTCGCCTTACCTTATCACATTGGAAAACGTGCCTTCATTGCCTCTCTTTTTTGCTAAAAATAGCAAGTTGTTGTAACTACCTCTGAGGTGGCACGATCTAGACCCTTGGCTATTGAATTAATCTTAGCCCTTCATTGTATTCTGGACACTATATAAAGGCCTTGTTGCCTCATTTGTAAAGATATAGATCATGAGTAGATCATTGGAGTAGATCATTTGTTAGAGATAAAGATTAGATCCTAGGAGTAGAATAAAAGAGACTCTCAAAATTCTCTGATAGGGCTGGAGATTGTTGTAAATATTTTCAAGATTAATACAAAAGACATTGGAGCTTCTTGTTTGGTGTTTAAGTGTTGTCTTGCAAAATAACATGGTTTCTTGTACTTCAATGGAATGGAGAGATGTTTCAAGTAGATTAGCAGTAGATTAGAAGCTCATTGTTGCAATGCATGTTTTATTGGATATTTGATCAACTCCTAGCTCATGCTTTTAACATTGATCGCTGATGAAGTGTTGTGTAAAGCTAGTCTGAGCCATATTTACATAAGTTCGATTGTGGATGTTTGTTTGAGCTGCGCCGTTTAATGGGTACTCATATGAACCTTCATGGTTTGAAAACCTTTCGCGTAACCTTAGGAGATTGCACCAGCTTCATGTAGTTGTAGGCACCCTTGGCGAAGTGAAGTTAGGTTAAATCAGGAGTTTGTCTATTCAATACATCATCATTGCCTCATTGACCTTAGATAGTTTTCTAAACCCTTAACCCTTTTTCATTTTCTTTATCATAGAAACCTTGTATATACATCATCCACATCAAAGGAGGAATAAGTCGAATGAAAGGAGAAGAGTCTATGTAAGTCCCTTTGTGTTTAACAGCAAAATCATACTTAAATCGCTGAGCTGTCTCTTACCGAAAACATTATTAGAAGAAGGAACCTTGGAGTCATCTCGTTTGATCACCTAGTTCAGCATCCGAGAGGCTTTGCTCAAGAGAGAGTCAGATACTCAGTATTTCACTCTATTGTTGACTTGTCGAAAAACAACCATCAACAGGTCCCATTTCAGGTGATGCAGAGCATATGATTGATGACTCTTGTGGTGTAGCAGTGAATTTTCCAGAGAGTTGTGTGATAGATCACCACACTACTTCATTTTCACAGGAGATATGCAGGGCATCATCTAGTGAAGTGATCGGTCCTCATGTTGATTTGTTTCCCTCTCTTGGAAGCAAATTAGAGTCTACATCCCATGCAGCTGATTTTGATCGACAACTTATTGAGCCACAGAGATGGAGAGATCAGCTGGAGGTTACTAGAGAGAAGGTTGATTCAACCTTATCTCATTTAGATCACACTCATAGGAATGTTGAGAACCTTCTTTGGACAGCATAGTTGGAGGAGAGACGGTATGGGGTCTCGGCTGGTACTCACATTCATGATTTGCAATTCATCAGGAGTGCTTTGGAGGAGGTAAAATCATAATATCTCCAATTGTATCGTGATAGGGAGTATGATATTGGGTATGCAGAGAAGGCTGCCAGAGTATCTACCCAGTTAGCTATTCAGGATCAGAGACATGAGCCATATTCTGATTCAGGTGATGTGAGTGATGAGTGTGTTCCCCATGACTATGTCGGTCAACCGTTGACACAGGCAGGTGCTTTTTATTCTGACTGCATAGTGAGGAGTGCTCATCATTTCTCCTTTAGTCCACACACAGATGACCTGATGATAAGTATGGATTGGCTCAGGATTTATACCATCCATTGTGGGATGAAAGGTTGCCATCTACAGAAGGTGGAACTAGAGATTGCAGGTGGCTGACTCAGATACATTCAGAGGATTATTTGCAGAGTCAGAGATCAGATTACCATCATGGTGATATGTATCGGACAGAGTTTGCAATTTCTTGGTCTCGTAAATTTCCATTGGAGACATGGCTTCTGAGAGGTTGCAGTATCAGTAGGCATGATGGCATGTTTAGTCTTTACAGCGGTGATGGAGGAGAGTTTATTCATTCCCTCGTTCTGAGAGGAGCAGTTTCATATCTTCCAACACCTATGTTGTGTAGTCAGTACATCCATGGGAGTTTTGCAGAGGATGGAGGGGAATGTTGTGGTTCGGACACTTCAAGGTTTAATTTCCTTTTCATGATTGATGGATGTGAGGTTCTAATGTGTTGGGATCCAAGTGGTGATAGGTTTGGCATGACAATTCAGTTGGATTCCGAGGTGTTGCTTCACCACTCTCTGCATGGTGAAGGTTTTATCAAAGTAGCACAGCGTCAACGTGGTGGTTCTATGCTGAGAATGACTTGGGACCCTGAGATCATTTTTGGTTTCAGTTGGGTTCAGTCTGTTGCTTGGAGGTTGTATTGGCATTGCTTGAGGACAAGCAATCATTGGGAAGGGCGGACTGTAATGTCCCCATTTTCGGGTTCTCTTGCAGTTCAGTCAGAGCTGACTTTCTGGGTTGGTGACAGCATAATCAGAGGAGTTTTTCAATGTCACCAAGATGTTCGGATGATCCAATGGAGCTGGGTGACACTTTCCGGAGAGATTTCGGACCACTTGTCTGTACTTACTATTTATAGTAAGTGCTTGCATGTCGTTGATCTTTCTGGGTTTTTCTGGGTTTGTTCTCTTTGGTCCCCGGCATACACTGCTATTTTTAGTAAGTGTCAGTTTGGCGTTGTTTCGGTGACTTGGCAGTCAACTGTTGGCTCTTCCTGGCGTTGCATTGAGCTCAAAGTTATCAGATGGTTTGTGGGTCCAGTTGGCACCCTCTGTATGGCCTCAGTTGCTTATGTCCATTACTATTTTTAGTAATTTCGGGTTCGGGGTCGGATCGGGATTTTGAGAGTGGGTTTGGATTCGTCTTGTCAAGACCTTTCCAACGAGCTATAGATCCTTGGTTTCCGACATCATCTTGGCCTCCGTTTTAAAGTCCGTAAATTAAACATTATTATTTAATATTGGACCTTGGTGCCTAGGCTCAACAACTTAATGTTGTTTTAAAAAAGGGGACTTTAAGGGTGATGTTGAGAAAAGAATTAAAGAGAATTATAATATTTTAAAATGTATTTTCCCTCTCATGTTTTATCCCATATGCAAGAGAATTTTAGAGTCTCCCAGTTGGAAAAGTATAAAAGGAGGAAAAGTGCTCTCATTTGGATATGCCTGGATTATTATTTTCTTCTCTCTTTGAGATTTCCCTTGCTAGGGTTTGGAGCTTTGGCTATTGGGTTTGAAGGCATTCAAACCAGAGGCTCTTGGAGACGAAAACCTCCCTGAGTGGTGTTATCCCACAGGTGTGAAAGATCACCCAACGGTGCCAGTGTTGGTGGATACATCCAGTATTCACATTGTGCTTGCAATGGAGACATTCGAAGTAGTTTCTTGAGCTGATATGATATATCATTCATCCATTATTATTGAGTTCTGATTTCAAAGGGATTGGAGGCGATTTCTTGTGTGTTTGGGAATAGTTTATTGCTGTTGTGTTAATCTTATTGTTGGCCGTACATTGCAACAACAGGCCGTACTACATATTGGGGTTGATATTGTGAGTTTCCTTGCATTGTGCACATCCCATCTTGGTCACCCAGCTTGGTAATATTTATGCAGTCTGATTTCAGCGCTGAACAAAGGGTATTTGGAGTGTTGGTTGCTGATTATCATTTCCAGCTATGGTCGTACTTGCATGAGCTTGGACGTGGGTCCTTTAGAGGCTCTTCCTCTTTCATTGTAGCTTCATTCTTGGCCATTGTGAGGCATTTTAGGCTTATTTCTCTGCTGTTATCATTTGTATTGACACTCTATATCATTCCATGGAGATTTGATGCATTTCCAGCCATATCCACTTGCTAGTCTACTTCCGGCTGTTGTACCAAGTTGCATATCTGAACATGGGTATGTCATAGTAATTCATAATTGGCCATTTTGCTATCTGAGTAGTCATTAGTTTCTTCATATCTATTGTATTTTTTCTGGGTTTTCTCTCTATGCTCTATATTGTATGCTCCGGCAACACATCTGCAGGAAAATTGAAAACCCCTTCTGCATTCTTCTGTCTAGTCTGAAAGATCACATAAAAATAATAAAAAATCACACATAAAAGATCTTAAAAATTACAAACAAGTATGGCACATTACATCATCACACATACTTTGAGTCCTCTTCACCTCTTCTATGCCATGGTATACAAAATCAGACTTCTTGTGGCTTGGATCCACAACAAGTACCTCATGTTCATCCCTCAAATCTTGAGTATCAACAATGGAAGACTTCTTACCACTATCATCCTCATGTGTTATGGCTGCCATCTCATGATGATGTGAAGGTAAAGGACTATTGTTGCAAATCAGAAAACCAGACCTTACCTCATGCCTTTGTGTGATGTCTTTGTTGCAAGTATGAGGATAACTAGTGTTGTCATTGATGTTAACATACTCATATTGCATTAATGAGAAGGATTGAATGAGCTGTGTGCTGAGGATATTGAGAAAATTAGCCTCAATTAGGAACAGTGAAGAACAGTGATGACATTACGGTAAAAGTCCAAGATAAGATGAAGATCAGAGGATGCGGTTTAAAGGGTTTTCCGATATGAGTCTTGAGATTCTCCAGTCAAGATTTCAGAGGTCCGCATGAAGATATGAAGAAGTTATGGTCGCTCTAGTAGAACCGGTTCCAGCAGATGTTCAGTGGTGACAGAGTCTCACAGATTGGTCCGGTGAGCTCCGGAATTGCATTATCTCATTCTGCAGATTGGAGGGAGTGTTGAAGAAGTCAGTGTGAAGTGACAACTAGATTTGTTCATGGTTTGGAGGTCCGGAAGCACCTTTTTCATTGTGACAGTGGCGACAGACTATGTTCTTGAAGTTCCGGATGAAGAAGAGAAGAATTCCAGTAAGCTGATAAAGTGCGGATGTTCTTGGTGACTCGGGAAAGGTTTTGGTGATCCTTGGATCGTGCACAATTCTTATTAGCGGTCTGCATTGAAGTTAGAGTTTGGATTTGATGTAAAGACCACCGGTTGTTGGTGTTCTTCCTGAGACTGGCCGACCGGATGTATTACACGTCTTGCGGATGATCTTGTAGGTGTTTGCCTACTTAGATGATTGTTCCTAAGTCGACGCCTTGTATAAATAAGGGATTGTGAATTCATTTTGAAGTGTGTCTTGGTGTGATGAGTGCGTGGTAGCGAAGAGGAGGGCGAAAGGCAGAGCAGAAGTTTTTGGGCTTAAATGGAACTGATCCAGGCATGGTAAAGATGTCAATCTCCAGTTCAAGTTTGTGATACTTGTTACTTTGTAGATAGTGTGTCTCTTGTAGGCAGTGAGCCTCTTGTGAGCAGTGTGCTCGGGCAGTGAGCCCTAATTGGCATATGTCATCTATTTTTCTTATTCTTCTAACAGAGAATAATCCTTGGGTTAATCACCCCGTGGTTTTTCCCTTGACCGGGTTTTCCACGTCAAAATCTTGTTGTCTCATGTGTTGATGTGTATCTGCTCTGGTGTTTATGCTTTATGCTTTCATGAATGATTAATTGCTATGCTATTAAATAACAAAGTGGATTTAAGTGTTTGAATTGGAAGCAAGTTTAGGATAACTGATTCACCCCCCCTCTCAGTTATCAACAATTGGTATCACAGCTAAGTTCCTCTAAAAAGAGCTTAACCGCTTGAGAAGATCCAGGATGTCATCATACAAGAAGGATAGTCCGAAGTTTGATGGAACCAACTTCTCTCTTTGGAAAGGTCGCATGAAATGTCACTTGGAGTGTATAGGAAAGGCGTACTTATCCATGGTCACAAAAGCATATGTACCTCCACCGGGTGGTCCGACAACTCTAAATGAAATCACAGATGCTGAAAACAATCTGCGGACCAAAGAAGCTCTTCTAAGCGCTTTAACTGACTCAGAGCTCTCAAATGTTATTGACCTACTAACTGCCTATGAGATCTGGATTAAACTGGAACTTCTGCATGAAGGAGATGAGTATGTTAAGTGTGCAAGGTTGCAGAGTCTAAAAGGAAAATTTGAAAGACTGAAGATGAGAGATGATGAAAATATTACTACCTTTATGCCTAGAGTAAATGAGTTGGTGTATGGAATTAGGAATGCTGGTGGAGTCTTGGATGAAAATGAGATTGTTGGCAAAGTTCTCAAATCCCTTCTTGCTGCCTACAAAATCAAGGTTGCTGCCATTGATGAATTCAGAGCCCATACAACTGTCACAAGAGACCAATTGGCTGGCAAACTGGCTGCATTTGAAATGACCGAGTTTGGAGATGATCCCCCCAAGACTGAATCTGCATTCAAAGCCAGTGCCTCTGTGAAAGGCAAACAAAGATTTGATCCGGGAGAAAACTCTTCAAGGAAGCTGTCATGGTATGATCAAACAAGAAGAGACATGGAAGTGGAAGCAGAAACAGCTCAAATTGAAGCCCTCATTGCAAAGAGACTGCCAAGAGGATCCGGTAAGTATGAAGGAAAATTACCCTTTAAGTGCTTCAACTGCAATAAGATTGGTCATTTTGCCTCAAGATGTCCGGAAAGATCTACAAGGTCAAATTCCAACAGACAAAGGTTCCAAAAGAATTGTTATTATGTTCATGAAAAAGATGATAATGAAGGAGTAACCGATGATGAATCAGAGATAGGAAACAAATCCGGAAATGAATGGGTGTTTATTGCCATCAAGGAAGAAGATCCAATATCCTCTAAATCTGTCAATCATAAGGTTGTAGAAAGAGCTATGGCTGCCCAAGTTGAAGAAAAGGATGACTGGGTTATTGACAGTGGATGCTCTCACCATATGACAGGTGACAAGAACAAGTTCTTAGATTTGGAAAGGTATGAAGGAGGAATGGTAAAGTTTGGTGATAATTCTGCTGGTAGAATCAGAGGTAGGGGAACTATTTCTTTTGATGGAAAGAACAAAATCAGTAATGTACTGTATGTTGAAGGATTGAAGCACAATCTTATCAGTGTTGGACAGTTGGTGGACAAAGGTGGTACTAATAAAAGTTGTCTATTTGTTCAAATTGATCAGAGTTGGTTATGGCATAGAAGGATGTGTCATGTAAATTTTGATAACATCATCAAGATAAGCAATACTCACGCTGTAAGAGATCTTCCAAAATTGGTAAAACCTACAGATAGTTTGTGCAAAGAATGTCAGCTAGGTAAACGGAGCAGAGTCTCATTCAAAAGCAAGGATCAGTCCTCTACCGGATTATTGGAATTAGTTCATACTGATCTATGTGGTCCGACAAAAGTCAAAAGTATGCAAGGTGATAGATACTTCATGTTACTAATTGATGATCATTCCCGGATGATGTGGGTTACCTTTCTGAAAGAGAAATCAGAAGCTTTTGAGAAGTTCAAAATCTTCAAGGCTATGGTAGAGAATCAAACCGGATTAAAACTGAAATGTCTGAGGTCTGATAGAGGTGGTGAATTCACATCCGGTGAATTCATAGACTTTTGTGAGAAGCATGGTATAAAGAGGCAGTTGTCTGCTCCTAGGACTCCACAGCAGAATAGAGTAGTAGAGAGAAAGAACCGGACCATCCAGGAAGCATCCAGGACAATGATGATGGAAGCAAATGTTCCCCAGATGTTTTGGAGAGAAGCTGTCAGCACTGCAGTCTATACTCTCAATCGAGTTCAAATCAGAAGCAATACCGATAAGACTCCTTATGAACTTTGGTTTGGCATCACTCCTACTGTGAGATATTTCAGAGTATTTGGTAGCAAATGTTACATTAAAAGAGATGAAGATCTAGGAAAGTTTGATGCTAGAAGTGATGAAGGAATTTTCTTGGGTTACTCCACTCAAAGCAAAGCATACCGGTGTTACAACAAGAGACTGAGAAAGATTGTAGAAAGTGTAAACGTGAAGGTTGATGAAGAAATTGAAAGACCCTCAAGAATTCATGAGTATGATGAAGATGATCAGAATGGTATTCAGATTCAAAGTATCCAAGCCTCTTATGAGAAACAAAGTCAAGTTGATCCGATAAGACAGGAAGAAGAGATAAGTGTCAATGAGATTGATCAAGAGTTAGAGGTGCAAGAAACTCCCAAAGTTCCAAGGTATGTAACTCTAAACCACTCTGAAGATCAGATCATAGGTGACAAAAGCAAAGGAGTGCAAACAAGGAGGAGAATTGCTCAAAATTCAGATGAGTATTGTCTAATTTCAAATATTAAACCTAAGACAGTAAATGAAGCCTGCAATGATGAAAACTGGACTAAGGCAATGAAGGAAGAACTGTTGCAAATTGAGAAGAATCACACTTGGGATCTTGTTCCCAGACCTAGAAATAAAAATGTGATTGGAACCAAATGGGTATTCCGGAACAAACTAAATGAAGTTGGTGAAGTAATCAGAAACAAAGCCAGATTGGTCTGCAAAGGCTACTCTCAAATAGAAGGAATTGATTTTGAAGAAACCTTTGCTCCGGTGGCAAGAATTGAAGCAGTCAGATTATTTCTTGCATTTGCTGCCTTCAAAGACTTCAAGATATATCAGATGGATGTCAAGTCTGCCTTCCTAAATGGTGATTTGGAAGAAGTATACATTGAGCAACCGGATGGATTTCAATTGTCTGATCATGGTGATATGGTCTACAAGTTGAAGAAAGCATTGTATGGATTGAAGCAAGCCCCAAGAGCTTGGTATGAAAGATTGGATAAGCATCTTGTGCAGATTGGTTTCAACAAAGGTACTGCTGACAGTAACTTATATTTTAAAATTGATCATGAAAACATCTTGATTGTTGAAGTATTTGTTGATGATATCATCTTTGGAGGAAAAGATAGCATGTGTAAAACTTTTGCAAATCAAATGAAAAGTGAGTTTGAGATGTCTATGCTTGGTGAAATGAATTTCTTCTTGGGTCTGCAAATTACTCAAACAAAGAAAGGGATCTTCATTTCTCAGACCAAATATGTGAAAGAATTGTTGAGGAAATTTGGGATGGAAGATTCAAAGCCAATGAATACTCCCATGGCAACCGGATGCAAGTTGAGCAAAGAAGATGACTCTCCTAAGGCAGACCAAACAAAGTACAGATCAATGATTGGTGGATTGTTGTATCTCACTCATACTAGACCAGATATTATGCAAGTTGTTGGTCTCGTTGCTAGATTCCAGGCTGATCCCAGAGAATCTCATGTCATGGCAATCAAGAGAATTTTTAGATATCTAAAAGGGACAGTGGAGTATGGTTTGTGGTATCCTAGAGATCATGATTTCTCTCTTCATGCATACACAGATGCAGATTGGGCAGGAGATGTGGATGACCGGAAGAGTACCAGTGGTGGAGCATTCTTTTTGGAAAAGAGATTGGTTTCTTGGCTAAGCAAGAAACAAGATGCAATATCTCTGTCTACAACCGAAGCAGAATACATTGCAACAATAGGTAGTTGCACTCAAGTTTTATGGATGAAGTAGATGCTAAGAGATAATAAAGTAGAGTATGAGGAACCTATCACAATCTTCTGTGATAATTCAAGTGCAATAAATATTTCTAAGAATCCGGTGCTGCACTCTAAGACTAAGCATATATCTATTAAGTTTCACTTTCTGAGAGAGCAAGTGAACAAAGATGAAGTTAGACTGGAGTTTGTGCCCTCTAAGGATCAGATTGCAGATATCTTTACTAAACCTCTTCCCAAGGACTCTTTTGAGTTTCTCAAGGAGAAGTTAGGGGTTATTGCCCCTCCGGTGATGAACTAGGATGCACTGATGTGCATCAGTCTGGTGGATATCACAGTCATATCTTGTGATCCGAATTGGTGATGGGGAGCTACTACTCAGGGGGAGCAGCTGGTATGATTCTGATATGTTAAAATTGCAAGTATGAGCCCTTTGCCATTGATGTCAAAGGGGGAGAGAAGACGTGAAAAACAAGTGGTTGTTGATCAAAGGGGGAGCAGTAAAAAATGAGAAGACATATGAAGAGTTGTTGCTGATAGGGGGAGCTGTGACAGAAAGGAGTTCTTGTCTTGATGGTTTTTCACATCATACGTTGCCATCAATGACAAAGGGGGAGATTGTTGCAAATATGAGGATAACCAGTGTTGTCATTGATGTCAACATACTCATATTGCATTAATGAGAAGGATTGGATGCAATTAGCCTCAATCAGGAATAGTGAAGAACAGTGATGACATTAAGGTAGAAGTCCAAGATAAGATGAAGATCAGAGGATGCGGTTTAAAGGGTTTTCCGATATGAGTCTTGAGATTCTCCAGTCAAGATTTCAGAGGTCCGCATGAAGATATGAAGAAGTTATGGTTGCTCTAGTAGACCCGGTTCCGACAGATGTTCAGCGGTGACAAAGTCTCACAGATTGGTCCGGTGAGCTCCGGAATTGCATTATCTCATTCTGCGGATTGGAGGGAGTGTTGAAGAAGTCAGTGTGAAGTGACAACTAGATTTGTTCATGGTTTGGAGGTCCGGAAGCACCTTTTTCATTGTGACAGTGGCGACAGACTGTGTTCTTGAAGTTTCGGATGAAGAAGAGAAGAATTCCAGTAAGCTAATAAAGTGTGGATGTTCTTGGTGACTCGGGAAAGGTTTTGGTGATCCTTGGATCGTGCACAATTCTTATTGGCGGTCTGCATTGAAGTTGGAGTTTGGATTTGATGTAAAGACCACCGGTTGTTGGTGTTCTTCCTGAGACTGGCCGACCGGATGTATTACACGTCTTGCGGATGATCTTGTAGGTGTTTGCCGACTTAAATGATTGTTCCTAAGTCGATGCCTTGTATAAATAAGGGATTGTGAATTCATTTTGAAGTGTCTTGGTGTGATGAGTGTGTGGTAGCGAAGAGGAGGGCGAAAGGCAGAGCAAAAGTTTTTGGGCTTAAATGGAACTGATCCAAGCATGGTAAAGATGTCAATCTCCAGTTCAAGTTTGTGATACTTGTTACTTTGTAGACAGTGTGTCTCTTGTAGGCAATGAGCCTCTTGTGAGCAGTGTGCTCGGGCAGTGAGCCCTAATTGGCATGTGCCATCTATTTTTCTTATTCTTCTAACAGATAATAATCCTTGGGTTAATCACCCCGTGGTTTTTCCCTTGACCGGGTTTTCCACGTCAAAATCTTGGTGTCTCATGTGTTGATGTGTATTTGCTCTGGTGTTTATGCTTTATGCTTTCATGAATGATTAATTGCTATGCTATTAAATAACAAAGTGGATTTAAGTGTTTGAATTGGAAGCAAGTTTAGGATAACTAATTCACCCCCCCCCCCTCAGTTATCAACAGTCTTCATAGGTCTTAATCACCTCTCCTTCCATGGGTGGATGGTCATCAACAAGTGTTGGTCCAAGAGATATCTCCAACTGAAAAGCAAGTGTATCACTTGTCATAACTTTTGTCCCATGACTGCAAGTTATCTCTTCATGAAGACATTTCTCTTCCATCCTCAAAACTTCACAATGGGGTCCATCAAATTGTTCATCCATTTGTCTATTCTTCACAAACTTCGTATTGAATTGTTGTTCTTTGGATGTAGCTGCCATAGATGACTGAATTTCTGATTTGGATGATGAAGAATGTGCCAAGGTCAACTCCAAACAAAGTTCATCAACTTGATCTTCAGATTCTTGAAGGGCCATTTGAGTACTCTTCAAGGAATCCATAGTAACCTTAAGCTCAAGGTTAAGCTTATCAACTTCATCTTTTTTTCCTCGCAATGCATCAAAATATATTTCATCTAGCTTGAAGAGATGATCTCTATCTGAAAGTAGATGTAAGTAATTTGACTTCATTACTACCAAGGCTTCTTTGAGTACCTGTAAGTCTGCAAGAGATAGATCTCCTTCAATGTCCTTGCATCTCCTTTGAGCCTTCCAACAATAATCTACCATCATCTTATGAGTATTGTCAAAATGCGTTGGGGCTGCAACAATCATTTCCTCATTGACCTTCAATTGATTTTCCAAATGATGTGGCTCATGGGACCTATCCTCTTCATATAAAATTTCCGATTTGTCTTCACAATCAAGCCTCTCAAAATTATCTGCCTCTATGACCTCTTCTCTGCATGATCCATGTTTTGAAGTTAGATCGGCATCATGCTCAATCAAGGAGTCATCATCACAATAATAAATAGAATCATCTCCAACATGTTTGTCTTCACTTGCTGGTCTAGAAAATGTATGCACGGCTATGACTTCCTTAATCATAAAGTGATCCTTCAACCCTTGCAATGCTAAATCAATTTTATCAAAGTCCCTTTATTCACTACATAACAAAATTTATGAATTGCCTTCATATGTATGAACAACATTACCTTCAAAGTTACCCAATTTTCTTTGCAAGTCATGATTAGTGTTGTTGTTGTGGTTGTTGTTGTTGCCTCTCTCTCCTCTAGGTCTATCTTTGTTCTTATACATCACATTGTAAAAGTCCGGCCATGGCAGGGCATCTCAGCACTCTTCACTCAATGCTAACCACTCTCTTCTATAATCATCAAATGTCTCACCTTCAACTCGTGGCCCATTTTCCGTAGCTCTTTGCTGATCCAAAAAGGTAGGCATGAGAGGTCTCACCACGGATGCATGGGATGCATGAGTAGGAGTGTCGCCATTATTTCCGGAAGTACTAGCCTTGTTATGTCTATCACCTCCATTGCCTCCTTTATTGCCTCCATTATTCTGCATAAGCTGAGCCATCATTTGCACTAGATTTTGTTGTCCTCTAGCAAGATCACGAAGGATATCCTTCATGCTAGGTTCCTCTATCACTTTTATCACCCATGTTAGCTTCTTCTTCTTCAAGACCTGTATCAACAAGTCACTGCCTTCTCCTATGTGTGATGAATTCTCTATCTTCGGGATTCATACATCAACATTAGATGATCACCAATACAAAACTCACATACAAAACCCTGCAAGCTAGCAAGATCAAAGCTCTAATACCACTGTAATATCCCCAATTGGATCAGCCCTAAAATTCTGAATATTATTTTCTGAATTCTGCCCTAGTTTTCTGCACTTTAGAATTCTGCTCCAAACCCTAGAATTCTGATTTTATTTTTCTGATTTCAAACAATTACGGACAGCGAACATATATACATTCAAATTGCTCAAATAACATAGCAATAATGAACCCTTATGGTAATATCTTCAAACATGAACTCATCCAACCATATATGACATCAAAATGCAACAAATATAGGGAACAAATCTGATTTCTGAATTAATCATTCTGCTGCTATAAATCAGAACTTCTGAATATGCAATTACATCAAAATACATAGGCCAAACATGCTCAAATACATCTCAGAAATTTGCCATTACAAATAAGACCTAACAATAGGTTTGTAAATACCAAAATGATATAGAATGATGCTCCAAAAACCCTCTACAATGATGGCGCTTGGGCTGCTGCTCGGATTAGGGTTTAGAAACCCTCAATGATGATGAAATCGCCTCCAAAGGCCAAGTCGCCCTCCTCTAGGTGTGGCGCTCCAAATTCGGGCAAGCCCTAATGCAATGAACACACAAAAGACCATAAGAATGATCCTCCAAATGTGGCGCACAAGTCTAGGGTAAAACCCTGGTGCCAGATGAATGCAAATGCCACAAAGAAATCTACTCCAATGCTGATCCAAAATCTGAATATGCAATCAAAGCTCTTCTCCTCCACAAATCGCCAATGAAGTGCAGTTATGAACTCCATATGAGTCCACCTCCAAAGTGTGATTGGGTTTTCGTCCAATCCACCTATCTTCCTTAGGGTTTTCGTCCTAGGAAGGTGCTGAACCAAAAATGGCAGCCAAGAGATAAGTCTCCAATGAAAGGAATATGAATGAATGATGATGAAATGAGTTCAAACTTCTTATATTTATACTTGATTTTCTCTCCTTCTTCAAGGCCGACCTAGCCTTGGTATTTTCTTATTTTATTTCACTTTATTTCCCTCTCCTAGGGCCGACCTCATGCTAGGCACCCAAAAGACAAAAGAAATATTATATTTTATTTTTCTCCTTCCTTGGCCGACCCAGATAGGATGTTTATTTTTTTATATTATTTCTTTCCCTTCTCTGAGTAGGGGGAACCACTTGGGCATAAGATACATCATGTTTTGTCCTCAAATTGAGTCGTCCTCCTCAAGGTGAGATATCATCAAATATTCTTATTTTTCCAAATGCATTTTTCCCTATTTTCTTCTATTTTTCCTTCTCGAACTTGGTTGCTCCACCTTAGGGCAAATTATTTTATTAGTGTTTACTTCCATAATCATTTTGCCGTACAAAAATGGTTAAGTGTGAAAACTCGCCAAATAGGTCATTCCTTGAGCCCTACGGCTTAGCCTACGGGAATGGAAATAGGCTAGCCAACTCCACTAGGTGATCACTCCGAAAATGGGGACATGACAAGAGATTAATTGCCTCATAATGAAGTTCCTCTCATTTTTTATTTTTGTATATTGCCTTTTGGCAATTGGGCATTTCTCATTAGTCA
The DNA here is from genome assembly GCA_027924645.1 of Cunninghamia lanceolata. Lineage (NCBI taxonomy): Eukaryota > Viridiplantae > Streptophyta > Pinopsida > Cupressales > Cupressaceae > Cunninghamia > Cunninghamia lanceolata. Next base: position 26,884,208 of record BSBN01000809.1, on the reverse strand, counting down.
ACATTGAATATAAACTATGATATGATATATCATAATTAACCTTATCATATAGACTTATAATACTAGTTACAATAACTTTAAATAATCAAAGGTTCATTGTCCAATGCTCATTGTTTGCAAGCAGTATGTGGTAGTTAAAAGTTATAACGATTTGTCTACTTTGATTTTATTGACAGATTATACTATTTTTTCCTTATGTTGGCGTTTCTAACACTATTTTGAAATTTTCCCATTTCCTATAGAAGTAAAAACAAATTACAATCTGTATCCAGACCCGAGCCATCCCAACTTCTGATACACTTATTTATGGCATATTTCCAAATTCCAGTTTCTAATACTTATTGCAACATAGGCAGAATGGATCACAATATCATCGTCATTTGCAAGATGAAAATAAGGAAGCATCATATTTAGCTTTCACAATGAGGGCTTGCAAATTTCTCATGGGAGATTCATCCTTCAACAAACTAACTATTAGGACATATATAGACATCTTCAACACCATACAAAGATCTAACCATGCCAAGATATACAATAGGGTGATTGCTAACATATACACCAGTTTTACTATCAGAGTATGTCAATCTCCACTGCACAATGCTTAGTATCATACTTATGTTTAAAAGGGGTAACCTAGAGTTTAATTATCTTTATATTTTTTATGTTTAGACTGTGTTTGGTTCAACTTGTTATGTTTTATTAAAAAGAACCATACATGCTTGCAGTAAGTATGAAATTATAATGACTAGTAGGGTATTTGACAATTAAGCAGTAAGCAAATTAGATGTGTGCAATAATCAAGGTCACTCCTCTAAATACAGCCTTTCGTCTAGTGCTTTGGCATGTTGTATTATTGCATTACTCCACCCTTCTTTCTCTACAATGATCCAGATCTGCACATGGTAGGTGTACTTCAAAAACAAGCCCACATACAGAAATGAGTAATTATAGAAATACAGCTCAAAAGTTCATTCTGATTGTATTTGTTAAATATGCTATTGCATTGTTTGTCTAGAGAATTATATTGTATTCTTTCTGACTAGCCAAATGAATTGGATAACAGATTCCAATTCCTGAACTTATCCTATAGTCGCCAACTTATTTCATGATCCAAGAAAGGGATGTGCTATACAACCATATCAGATCGAACCTGATAACACAAGTACAATCTCGTTGAGATGATTTGGGAAAAAAACTTACCATGCAAAAAAGCCCCAATTTGTGTCAAGTTAAAAGTATTCACCCTCTATACTATGGCTAACATATGGCATCCATGGGACATATCCAACATAAACATCTGAAAGAAAATTCAATAAAGCTCTTATTAAAAAATAAAAAGTATATGGAATAATATGCATTTATGCAGCAGTTTCCCTGTTTGTGTTCTGTGTCATTCTAGTTGTTTCTTGGACAGGCAAATTTTAATTTAGAAATTTAGGCCAATCTTTGTCAATAAAGAAAGCTCAATATTTTTAAGATTCGTGCCAAACTAAAACATACTTGTCAATTTTCATAAGATGTTATATGTTCTTCTTAAAAAGTGACTAGGTCTCAAAGACAAAAAGTAGTCGATAGAAATTGAGGCTTTTGAAATTTCTTTTTGACCAAAGAAATGAATTGACCAATATTAGCTACTAAACTTATCACTATTTGGGCTTGTCTTTCAATGCTGCTATGATTTGCAGAAAATCAACCTCTTTCTCAAAGGCGCGTCTCCATTCCCACATTCAACTGATTGGCAGAAAGTCTCCCGAAACATCTACTTTCATGATTGTTCACACAGTTCAACCCAGAAGCTTTTCTTTACAGCATTTATGGACTGTGAAAGACTTAAGTCTTTAACTCTCATACAAGTTTCCGTCAAGTGACGTAAGAAGTTCACTTCGATTAAAATAACTGCACTCTCCACCACCCAGAAACAATTCATTGAAGGAAGAAACAAAAATATTAAAATTAAAATAAATGCTATCCATTAAATGCCATCAAAAACTTCTGGTTGTTGACAGAAAAGCTTCCCGATTGACAAATTAAGGCATTTCTGAAGCAATTATTATTTTAATTGTTAGGTTTTTTTATTTATAAAAACACCTACAATATAAACGAAAAGAAAAAGAAAAAATCATAAGGACTTCAAACCTCAACTTACAGTACGCATATTATCAAGAATCCAAGCCTCGGTCTCAGGTTCGACTCCCGTGAAAAGCTCGGGCCATTTAACTTTTGCTGCCTACAATAGCCTAAATTAATGTTTTATTTTTTAAAAGTCCTCAGTTATAAAATTTTAAATCCCCATTTACGGTCTGCAATATTATGCATACTCTGCATTGTAATAATTTGCAATACAAAGAACATAATTAAAAATTGGTGCAATTCATACATACCTTGAGGGCAGAGATGGAGCTCTCCCCACAGCTGTCGCATAAGACGCCATCAAAATCAAGAGCGTAAAGGCTACCCATGTTAAAATCCTTTGGTTTTCGTCAAAGCTCTTCTGCTCTGAACTCTGTACAATTCAAGAAACAAAAACACAAGAATAAATATATAAATATATATATCCCTATGGCCCGCTCTTTTTTTCTCCCAATTTGTTCATAATTTTATCATTGGCTTTTTTTGTTCGTTGGGATATATATATATATATCCCAATGGCCCGCTTTTTTTTCTCCCAATTTGTTCATAATTTTATCTTTAAGTCAAGCAAGTATTGAGTCCAGTGGATTAAATCCCTAGTTCCACTGGGACGTGTCCCCCCCTGAAATACAGTCGTCCCTGAAGTCTCCCCGTTTTCGGGACGGAGAGATTTCAGGGAAACGTCCCCTATCGTTCCCCCATTTCACCGCCGCATTTCTTTTAGGCATTATGTCAAACAGTTCACGTGCCTTGTCTATGCTTCCACATTTTGCATACATGTCTAGCAGGGCAATTGCAACTACAACATCTGACAAAATTCCTCTATCCTTTATGTTTTGATGGATGTCCATACCCTATTCCAAAGCTCCCATTTTGACATAGGCAGGGATGATGCTGGCAAAGGTTGTGGAATTTGGCTTTACACCAGCCAATTGCATTTGCTTTAAAATTTGAATTTCTAAAGCCTTTTCAACAAATCCATTTTGTGCATATCTTGCAATCATTGTAGTCCATGAGACCACATTTCTTTGAGGCATTCTATCAAACAGTTCACGTGCCTTGTCTATGCTTCCACATTTTGCATGCATGTCTAACAGGGCAGTTGCAACTACAACATCTGACAAAATTCCTCTATCCTTTATGTTTTGATGGATGTCCATACCCTATTCCAAAGCTCCCATTTTGACACAGGCAGGGAGGATGCTGGCAAAGGTTGTATTTCAATGCAATATGTTTAAACTCTAAACTTTACTTAAGTTATTCCTTAGGCTTCTACAGTTATACATCTTTTTATAACTAATTTTTCAAGTACTATATGTATTTCAACGCACCGCTCCCCCGCCGTCCCCTGCCGCACCCAAAATTAGACCCCCCGTCCCTGAAACGCGTCCCCCACCGTCCCACTATCCCCATCCCCGAAACTCCGTGGAACTATGATTAAATCCAAATGCATGGTGTTGGTATTGTTTGATCTTTATGCTCAAATGACATTATTCTCAAACACTTTGAGTTCATTAGGTTGAGTTGATTGTTAGAAATGATACATTTTTCGTGTTAAAAAAGTTTGGAGTATCATCTAAGAGATGAAGAGAGCTTCCTAGGAATAGTTACACAAAGGGAGGAGGACTCAATATATAGTCGTGTCTCAATAGTTGCTATGTTCAACACACATGGCTTTTCAGTTATATCAGCTCCTTACTTTTTCTTGTTCTAGTTGTTTGCTAATTGTTTTTAACTTACCTCTCTACTATTCAACAATTGACCACGACATCACTCTTAGACATATGAGTGAGAAAATTTGGGACAAACAAGGAGGGGAAGTTTTTTGTTGTTTTATCAACTTCAAAAAGGCATTCGACACAGTACCTAGAAGCAAACTTTGGAGCAAAACAGAAGAGCTAGGAATACTAGAAGAGTATAGGGTAGCGGTCCAAAGACTTTACGATCAGGTCTGAGCCAAGATCAGAACAAAAGACAGTCTTTCGAAATGTTTTGGGAGCAACATTGAAGTCAAACAGAGATGTCCATTGTCCCCAACTTTGTTCAAGCTATACATAGACAAGTTAGAGGAGTGGCTAAACAAGAGGGGAGGGGGTGGTGTCCACTTGGCCACTTATGTGGTGAAGCTACTATTATATGTTGATGACCTTACTTTAATGGCAAAAATGGCACATAGTTTGCAGGAACACCTAAGAGCTATAGAGCTATTTTGGCAGGAAGTAGGAATGCAAGTGAACATAACCAAAACTAAGATCATGATCTTCAATTTGAGAAGAACTAAGAAACAAATAAATTTTGAGTTCGAAGGTAGTTCTCTCCAGGTGGTAGACGAATACAAGTATCTGGGTCTTGATTTCTACAATAATCTTAGTTGGGAGACATACAAAACAAAAAGAATCCAAGGCGGATGGAAAGCTCTATACATGCTGCAAAACAGATGTAGATCAGCTAAGTTATTGGACTAGAAAACAAAGAAGAGTCTTTTTAGGTTGCTCATCATGTCAGTGGTTTTATATGGGTGTGAAGTTTGGGGCAACAACACGTCGGCAGCAAAATCAAGCCAAATAGAAAGATTACAGAGGCACCTAATCACAAGTAGTTTTAAAATCAAAAGCATGGTCCCTTATGAGATTATCTTAGCAGAAGCAAGAGCTTTTCCGATTGAGGCGATGGCAATTATCCATTTATTAGGTTATCTAAAGAGAATTGAGAACATGGAAGAACACCACTGGCCCAAAATTGCAGCAGAGGAAAAGTTAACTAGAAGGAAAAATACATGGATGAAGCAAAATGTAAAGTGGGTGAACAAGTGGGGCATTAACACACATGAATGTCCAAACACAAACATGAAAATTAAAAAGTATGTTAGAAAGAAAGTCAAGGCAGCCATGTGGACTAGACAGCTTGAACGAAAAAGAGAGCACTATGTCATACAGTTTAACCCCACATGTGACCACAAGCAAAAGTACTATATAGGTACCGATATCAAATGGAAAGCTAAAATACTAATGGCCCAACTCAGAACTAGCTCACACTATCTTAGATGTGAAACGAGGAGGTGGAAGACATCCAAAGAGGAGTGGGTGGATAGGATTTGTCATATATGTCCATCAGGTCTAATGGAAACAGAATAACATTACATCATGGATTGTAAGGCATATGAGGACATCCAAATCAAATACACGAATGTGCTAAATGTGGGGTCTTTAACAACCTTGTTTGAAGAGGAGAGGATAGTTAGAGCAGCTAATTACCTATGTAGAATTCATAGCAGAAGAAAGGTGATCAACAGTGAAATGGAGAGAAGCCAAGAGTAACAAGGTGGCTGCCAATTGTTTTCTTTGTTTGATGCAATCTGTTTTGCCTCCAGGTCCCACAAACTGTGGTCTCATGGATGTCATTAAAAACTTTCATTCATCCATACCCTCCTATCCTTCATTTTTTGTTCCCCTTGAACCCCCCTCCCCTATTGTTTTTACAGGTCAAGTCTGCAATCCAATTTCTTATACTCCTCTTCCTGATAATGGATCACTAAATATGATCTGAAATGTCGATGAAAAAGATACACAATTAAATCCAAAAACATTCAACATAATTTCATGGACTGTAGAAAACTCATGCCAATAAAAATCTTTAAAAAAATTACTAAAGCATTAATACATGTTCACATGTACATGTACCCCTACACCATTCAAGGTGAACAAAATAAAGGACACTATAGTTGCAATTAAAAACTTTGAAAATAAAATACACTCTTTGAATTAATTACATGTTCAAATGTTTACAATAACCACCCTTTTTGAGAAGTGACAAAAGTCAAATAAATTTAAATGAGACATCCCCATCATTACTTTTTGGTCCCTAAGATACTAGAAGTTCAGGTCCATGTCCTTTATATGGGCTCCACATGTTCTCATACTTTCTCTCGCTTCTTAATTTTAGTATTTTCTTATATGGATGAATTTTATCTTGGTGTCTTATTTATTTAAAGAATTATTTTTAAGAGATTAAAAGTAATGTTTAAAAAACTTTTACAATATTTATCTTTTTTCCAAAGAGTGACTTTTAAAGTTTTTTTTACATGTAATATTAGTCTTTATTAGTGTAACATCCACATTCTAAAAACATAGTAAAACCACAAAATTTACCATGGAGTAATTTGAAACAAGGTAAAAATGAGATAGAGAATTTTTTTCTTTTATTAAACATATAATCCAATATCCATAATTACAAGATTTTTCCCTTTGCATAATACAATACATCATGATGTCTTTCTCAATGACAAAGTTTACAAATGTAAATCAATTACATATACAAATTTGGAATAAATATTGCTGCTGAATATCTGACATCTTTATCACAAGTCCTGGCATATCTTCTGCTTGGAGAGAGAGTATCTTTCTAGTGATTTACCTTCATCCACAGACCGGCAGTCTCCCACACATCTTCCACATAGGAAGTGGCCCTACCCTTCACGAGGGATATAGACCTTAGGTGACCAGTGGTAATTTGCCTTTCCCGAGTACATAGTGTTGTATACTACTCAACTATATCAACCATACAACCCTAGATTCCCTCTAGCTAAGTATGATTTCCGATAAGATGAGCAATCCGGATATAGTGAACCGACAATGCATGCAGAAGACACTTGCATTACTTTGGCCAAAGTTTTTAATATCAATATCATTCATAATGAACGTAGTCGTTGTGTTCACCCACCCCTACTCGACTTGGATACTGTCATATTCTCGCAGTTTAATTCTCTTACCAACCCTAGTTATGTAATAGTTCAATCTATGAGTCATAATAATAATACCTTTATACTTAAATAAGTCTTTATGACGAAACTATATAGTTGGTTCAAAATCAGCTCTAGGGTTTACCTATTATCCCATGGCTAATATAATATTGCTTATGTAACCTTATTGCTTATCTAGGAAACCTAGATTCGCTATTGTTTTGTGGCTAATTCAACCAAAGATTAGAACACTATAGTTCTTCAAATAGATATTAACCCCTGTCAAATACTTTTAATAATGTGATAGTACAAAACATACCCTTTATGCCTTTCCTACAAAGTCATTCTTTGTTAGACTAGGTCTACTCTATTGTATTGAATCTCTTCAAGGATAACGTGAATATTAAAGACAAATAGTCATTAATGGGTTCTCACAAAAACCTTATTCCGTCTTCCATAGTATCTCTGAGTTACTATCATTTGAAATGATACAATATTTACTAAAGATTCATACGAATCGAATTCTCAAGGATCGATAATAATATTTGTTAAATATATATATGTATATAGTCTAAACAAGACAATATGTTGAAACATTATAAGGTCTCTATACTATATGGTTCACATTGAGAGTATAAAAACAAGGTTCATTCATTTCCTTAATATTTGAGAGCCTATTGTTTTGATAGCTCACAATAATTTCAATGACTGGTTATAAACTTATTCGATAAGTGATCTATTTTCAAAGCAAATGATAGTTATGACAATCTCACACTATGATGGACGTTTATCCTTCATTCTAAGCATTCGATATGATAATTGGTTTCTATTAAAAAGCAAAAAGGTCGATTCAATAACTGTAACAATGTACTCACTTGTATTACCAAGTGTCAACCTTATAATTTGCATTCTAAATCTCATTATAAATAGAGATAAAAATGACATAGCTCCTTCAGGAGTTAACTATGTTTTTCCTACGTTGAAGCTCACTAATTATTGACTGTCATACAATGAATTCAGGAGTTTAAAACTCTCCCTTAGTGTACTCATATAGTCGACCAAGACTATAGTGATAATACTAACAAATGATAACCGTTCTCTGCATGGCTTAATAGAATCAAAATCGAAGAATACCTGATAGCAATTTGACTTAGGAGTTAACTGAGATATGCATAGGGTCGACGCCTTCCAACCGCGTATTCCCTTGCCATTTCCAGCTAAAACCACTTCTCACCCTCAGCAATACGTTCTATATTCTACTTCTAGTCATGTTCTTCCTTCTACTGCAGGCTCAAATGAGTTGTTTTTCCTAAAAAGGACTGAGGCATGACTCCTACAAAGTCACCCCACTTCGTCCTTCATAAAGAATTTAGTTGCAATACTTAATGCAACTACAACAGCTTTTTGTGGCTAAGTCACAACCGAAATCGATTTACAAGCAAAAGTCCACATGTCATTTGTGGAAAGCCGCCATATGGTTCATTTGGTTGGGCAGTTGGTAAACACAGTCATCCTCATAAGGATGCGGCCGACACTTATTTAAAACATAACTGATCTTTTAATGATCAAAACATGTGGTTCGATCCACCACTTATCACTAATGAAGTCTCTACTATAATTTAGCCTACGGCTCCTACAATACCATCGACTCATTAAGAGGTATTATCCTATTACGATGCTAAGGCATTTATATATTTGATTACATCATATATACTTCTTATAATATTGCCATTATAATAGATAATCACAGTTTAATCAATAATAATAATAATATTTAAACATGGAATTATGGATAATGTGGTTGGGTTGAGCTTGTCTCCCCATCACAATCCATCGACAATAATCACGTATTCTTAACTCGACGAAATCATCTAAATGATTAAGAATCGTTTATAATACGTCACGAGACTTTATAAAATAAGAGAATCATTTTACAACAATTTACGTTGTAATATTTACGTTAAACGTAAATAGTCATAGTTCAAGTTCAAATGACGTCGTTATCGCTACTTATGACTAAGACGCTTATTGCGACTTTCAAAGATTCATAAGGTATCGACTACCTATCGATTGGGTTTATAAGTAAACTGACAAGTTAAGGCTTACCTCTCACAATACACCGGTTCATACTTTGTTACACATCATACTCGTTTTGGCAAATAAACCACTCGTAACCCGAGGTCTATATCACTCTCCTCGAAAGATACTCTCTCTCTCTCTCTTTTCTCCAAGAGTCATGAAAATCTGTAATCCTGTATCAAACTTGTTACCAAACAAATTATAATCAGTGCATCATTATTCAAATAATAAATCAATTTTCATAATGCAATATTAAATCGATAATAACATAATCATTTCCATAATTTCATAAATGACATTCAATATAATCCATGTCTTTCCTTGTCATTAATCTAAACATCATAATAAATTTACTTATGTCTAGGTAAAAGTAAAAAGTATAGCAAGACAAAAATTGGGGATGTAACATATCCTTCCCCTAAAGATTCATTGTCCTCGATGATATAAAGTATCAAAAGTAACTAAAAAGCAAGTTCATTGTTTTTAACTAGTAACAACATTAAATAAATGAGGAAACTTTTGATAAAATTCATGGTAATCCTCCCATGTAGCATTTTCCTCAGCATATTGGTCCCATTGGACCTTGCATTGCAAGACCTCTCTGTTACGCAAGCAGAGCTTGCGCGTTTCTAACACCTTAAGTGGCTTGATTGTGACCACCCCTAGGTCTTGCATCTGTAACTTGAATTTCAATTTAAAATATGATTATCACCTGTAATATATTTCTTCAAATAAGACACATGAAAAACATTGTGCATTCTAGACAAGGCTGGTGGTAGAGCAATTTTGTAGGCATCCAGATTGACTACTTCAAGTACTTCAAAGGGTCCCACACAATGAGGGGCTAGCTTAGAAGACTTCCCAAACTTAATATAACTCTTTTGAGGTTTTACCCTCAAAAGAACTTTTTCTTCGACAGAGAAATGCCTCGGAACACGCTTTGCATCCGCATAGCTCTTTTGTCTGTCATTGGCTTCTGCCAATATTTTTCTGATCAACTTCACCTTCTCTTCCATTTCAGCTAGCATTTCTGGTCTAATGCTAATCCTATCTTCTAGCTTATCCCAGCTTATAGGAGTTTGACATCTTCTTCCATACAATGATTCAAATGGCGCCATCCTAATAGTAGAATGATAGGAAATGTTATAATCAAATTCCACAAGTGGTAAGTATTCCTCCCACTTATATTGCTAATCCATGCAATACATTCACAACAAGTCTTCTAAAACTTGGTGTACTCTCTCAGTTTGCCCATCTGTTTCAAGATGATAAGCTGTACTCATGTTGAGTTTTGTCCCTAGTGCAGAAAACAAAGTTTGCCAAAACCTTGATGTTACTCGCGCATCTCTATTCGAGATAATCTTTTTGTTAGGGTTAGCTGGCAGAAGATATCAATTAAATGCAAATAAAGATTAAACAGAGAAATGGAAATACACAGAAATAATAACAGCGAGACACAAGTTTTAACGTGGTTCACCCAAACTTGGGCTACATCCACCAAACAGAGAGTCCAATATTATTATCCAGTAAATCAAACCGATTACAATCAGCAATCCCTGCAACTCAATACCGCTGCAAATGCTACAATACAATATCAAAACCCTAACCCTTGTCCACTTTTTATCAAGCTTTTTGTCGGTTACAAAAAAAGGGTTTTCTTATGTCGGTCAATGAAAAATAACTCCCGATGCTTTAAAAAAATAATTAAAAACCGTGTGAGGTTTCGGGGGCATTGCCCCTAGAACCTGCCCTATATCGCGACAGGGAACGCGCCAAGGGCACTGCCCCTGGACCTCGCAAGGGGCGTTGCCCCTTGACCCCATCTTGGGGGTGCTGCCCCTTGACCCCGTAGGAATTTGGGGGGAAATCGCACCGATAAAAGTGGGTAAATATAACCTCCGAGTCTGATTAGGTTCCATATAACAACACTTTTCAGGGAAGTCATGCAATCTACACACCTCTTGCACAAATTTGCAAGCCAACATAGGTGCTCCATCAGTCAAATTCCCTGGTATAAAATGAGATACCTTTGTAAGTTTATCAACCACAACTAAAATGGCATCATGTCTATTCCTTGTCATTGGAAGACCCTGAACAAAATCCATACTAATAACTTGCCATTTCCACTCTAGCACATCATGTGGGTACAACAATCCTGCAGGGTGTTGGTGCTCTACTTTTACCCTTTGACATTCTAAACAGCTTGCCACAAATCTTGCAGCATCATTCTTCATTTCTTTCCATAAATAAAGAGTTTTAACATCTGCTAGAAGTTTGGTTACTCCTGGATGTCCAGAATATGGTGCAATATGAACTTCTTTCCATACTAAATCCCTTAAACCAGCTGAATCAAGAACATACATTCTACCTTTAAACCTTAACAGTCCATCTGACTCAAATAGAAAACCATCATACCTTGGATCTCTAGGATTATTTTTCAAAGCCTGCTTAACCTACTCATAATAGTCATCACCAGACAAATTTTGCAACACCAAATCTTTGAAATTTCCACGAATAGAAACAATAGAAGCTATATGTCTTCTACGACTCAAAGCATCAACTACTCTATTCTCTTTTCCTTTGATGTAGTTTATTTCAAAATCATAGTCAGGTATCAATTCTAACCATCTCCTTTGTCGAGCATTCAAATGCGGTTGAGGGTAAATATACCTAAGACTTTGATGGTCTGACTTAAGTACAAAAGTTTTCCCCAACAAATAGTGTCTCCACATCTGCAAAGCATGAGTTACTGTTGCTAATTCCAGATCATGTGGTGCACAATTTTTCTCATAGGATTTCAATTTCCCTGACTCATATGCTATAACTCTCCCATCTTGCATAAGCACTCCTCCTAATCCTTCTCTCGAGGCATTTGTAATTACCTCAAATTATCCTTCGGGGTTAGGAAATTTCAAGATTGGAGCTATAGTTAACTTTTCCTTAAAAAGATCAAATGCATCCTGACATTTGTCTGTCCATTCAAATCTCTTTCCTTTCCCCTGCAGGGAAGTGATTAGACTAGCAATATTGGAGAAATTTAAAATAAACTTCCTATAATAGCCAACTAGGCCCATGAAACTACGCACCTCATGCACATTTGTTGGTACAAGCCAATCCAGAATAGCTGTGATTTTTGTAGGATTAACGGATATTCCATTAGCTGATATAATATGCCCTAGACCTATTGGATCTCTTTCTACAAGAATGTGCACTTAAATAGTTTTCCAAATAACTTGTGTTCCCTTAAATGTTGCAGAACTATTTGCAAGTGTCGATGTTCTTCTTCATTCTTAGAATAAATGACTATATCATCCAGAAAGACTAAAACAAACTTATCCAAACAATCTCTAAATATACTATTCATGAGATTCATGAATGCAGCAGGTGCATTCGTCAAACCAAATGGCAACACTGTGAACTCATAGTGTCCATATCTGGTTCTAAAAGTTGTCTTACATGAATATCCTCATCCTTCAGTCTTAACTGATGATACCCTGATCGCAAATCAATCTTTGAAAACACAGTAGCTTCACGCATCTGATAAAAAAATCATCAATGCGTGACAAAGGATATTTGTTCTTTACCGTTGCTTTATTTAGCATACGATAATCTATACACACTCGAAGGGTTCCATCCTTCTTCTTAACAAAAATAATCGGGGCACCCCAAGGTGAAACACTAGGCCTGATCATACCTTTTGCCAACAATTCTTGTAATTGTACTTTCAATTCCATTAACTCCGTAGTTGTCATACGGTAGGGTGCTTTTAATATAGGCTTAGATCCTGGTTTAATGTTAATTGCAAAATCAAAAACCCTCTTGGGAGGTAGTCCTAGAAGTTCTTCTGGAAGCACATCCTAAAACTCCTGAAGAAAAGGATACTTTTCTCCCAAAGTTGAACTAGGGTTTTCTAATCCTTCCTCTACTTGTTCCATTTTGACTACAAAAAGATGACAACCTTTTCTTCTAACTCTTTTCAATTGCTTGGCAAAGATAGGTCTGATTTTAACTTCTCTTTGAATCCCTTGGAATTGGATTTGATTTCCCAAGTCATCTAAGCATTCAACTATTTTTGAAAAGCAATCAACCTTAGCTCTATGCTTCCACAACCAACTCATTCCTAGGATTACATCATAGGAACCTAAGGGAGCTACATACAAGTTTACTTCAGTAGAGAAACTAGGGAGGTCAATCTTGGCTTCAAACAAACATTGCTCTACCTGAGCCTTAGATTGGTTAGCATATTCTACTGACCAAGGTTTAGACATGTACCCAGCTTTTCTAGGAAACTTATCCAAAATTCTAGGAGAAACAAAATTTTTAGTGGCTTTTGTATCAATCAAAATAGATATAGGGACTCCAAACAAAGTACCTGTCATCTCAATAGGTGTGATTTGATACTCTGCTTGTCGATTGTCGAGCGCTGCATGAATCCTTTGCTAGAATGCTTCCTGCTGAGTAGGTAGTACAGTACCTCTTTGTTGACCATTTTGATTCTTGTTAGGGCAATGATTTGCATAATGTTCGCCCCCACAAGTAAAGTATCCTCCAACAGGACCTTTCTTATCTGAGGTCTTCCCATTATTATCCTCATTTCTTTTATAGTTGCCATTCTTCTTCTCATTACTAGATCCACCCTTGTTCTTCTAAGATCCTTTATCTTTCCTCTTGTTATCATAGCTCTTTTCATATCTTTTATTGTATGGTTGGTTGTTAGGAGTTCCATTAAACCTCTTGTGGTTTCTATCACGATAAGCCGAGATGGATTTCAGCTTTTGTTAGGGCAATGATTTGCATAATGGTCGCCCCCACAAGTAAAGTATCCTCCAACGAGACCTTTCTTATATGAGGTCTTCCAATTATTATCCTCATTTCTTTTATAGTTGCCATTCTTCTCATTACTAGATCCACCCTTGTTCTTATGAGATCCTTTATCTTTCCTCTTGTTATCATAGCTCTTTTCATATCTTTTATTGTATGGTTGGTTGTTAGGAGTTCCATTAAACCTCTTGCGGTTTCTATCACGATAAGCCGAGATGGATTTCAGCTTTTGCTCTTGCTTGATTGCTTTCTCGTACACTTGATCCATTATTGTGGGACCATGTACATTCACTTCTCCTCTGATTTGAGCATTTAAGCCCATGATAATTTTTTTGATTCTGAATCTCTCATCCTTTTGATACTAAGAAACATATTTCAGGAGTCAGGTGAACTTTTCTCCATATTCCACCACTGTCATATCTCCTTGACAAAGATTTTGAAAATCAGTCAGTTTCTGGTCAAAATAGAGTTGTGGTAACCATCTCTTGCGAAAGAGCTCCACGAACTCATCCCAAGTTACCCTTAGAAAGCTTAAATTCAATTCCATCTTCTTATTCATCCACCAAGTGGATGCTTCTCCTGCCAGTTAGAATGCTCCCCATACTGCCTCAAGGTCACTTCTGAGTAATTCCTTATCTTGAAATATTTTTCCATTTCCATTAACCAAGCTTCTACAACATCTCCAGTTACTGTTCCATCAAATTTTGGTGGAGTGACCTTCTTCATGTCCTTAGAGAGTTCTGAGGTCAGTCTATCTCTTGCCTCTTTATGAGGTTCTGTACTCTTACTACGCTCTTCATGATTTTCTCCACTTTCTCCATGTGAGTTTTCACCTCCTCCCTCAGAATTTCCTTTATCATCCACTTTCTTTTCCAAATCACTCAGTCTTTTCTTGGTTTCCTCAAGCATGGTTATGATTTGGTCCAGCTTATTATTTGGCAGGTGGTTTTCCTCTTCACTTTCTCCTTGGTTTAGTTCTTGTCTGAACCATGTTTATCGATTTCTCACACCTGAGAACATTGAGTTGTCCATTAGTTCATGATTATAATGCATCCCATTAAATCAAAACATAATGAACTCAAATTAAACAATAGTTTGGCACAAAAATAACTATTTTTATTTATTTCATTCCAAAAGCAAAGAGTATTCCTTATTTATACAAGAAATGACTTCAAAAGTCATGCTCAAGAGGAGTATATCCTTCAAACTCATTTTTAGATACATAATCTCGAGGTATATAACCCTCTGACTCACCATCGAACCTAACTTCTATGATCTCAACAATTGGGGGTATGCGGGGATCTCACCTAACCATAGTTATTTCCTCATCTTTAACTCTTTCCAAGTATTCCCTTTTCACTCGCTTAATTCAAGTTAATGCAGTCACCAAAGTTTCAATATCACTTAACAAAATGTCACTCTCATCATTGGTTCCCTCAAAAGTTTTGATAATGGCCTCACATTCTCTTTTTGTTTCAAGGAAACGTTGACTCATATTAACAAACTTTCTTGCTATCTTCTTAAGACGTACCATCTTGGCACAAAAATTTTCAAACATTAGCTAACTGCATACTGTTGGCTATAGACAAGCATAGTGGTCTCATTAGCCCTAGTGCTGAACCTGGTAGCTCTGATACCATATGTAACATCCACATTCTAAAAACATAGTAAAACCACAAAATTTACCATGGAGTAATTCAACAAGGTAAAAATGAGATAGAGAAAAAAAATCTTTTATTAAACATATAATCCAATATCCATAATTACAAGATTTTTCCCTTTACATAATACAATACATCATGATGTCTTTCCCAATGACAAAGTCTACAAATGTAAATCAATTACATATTCAAATTTGGAATAAATATTGTTGTTGAATAGCTGACATCTTTATCACAAGTCCTGGCATATCTTCTACTTGGAGAGAGAGTATCTTTCCAGTGATTTACCTC
Organism: Cunninghamia lanceolata; assembly: GCA_027924645.1. Lineage (NCBI taxonomy): Eukaryota > Viridiplantae > Streptophyta > Pinopsida > Cupressales > Cupressaceae > Cunninghamia > Cunninghamia lanceolata. Next base: position 26,868,488 of record BSBN01000809.1, on the reverse strand, counting down.
CATCCATAGACCGGCGGTCTCCCACACATCTTCCACATAGGAAGTGGCCCAACCCTTCACAAGGGATATAGACCTTAGGTGACCAGTGGTAATTTGTCTTTCTCGAGTACATAGTGTTGTATCCTACTCAACTATATCAACCATACAACCCTAGATTCCCTCTAGCTAAGTATGATTTCTGATAAGATGAGCAATCCGGATATAGTGAACCAACAATGCATGCAAAAGACACTTGCATTACTTTGGCCAAAGTTTTTAATATCAATATCGTTCATAATGTACATAGTCGTTGTGTTCACCCATCCCTACTCGACTTGGATACTGTCGTATTCCCGCAGTTTAATTCTCTTACCAACCCTAGTCATGTAATAGTTCAATCTATGAGTCATAATAATAATACATTTAGACTTAAATAAGTCTTTATGGCGAAACTATATAGTTGGTTCAAAATCAGCTCTAGGGTTTACCTATTGTCCCATGGCTAATATAATATAGCTTATGTAACCTTATCGCTTATCTAGGAAACCTAGATTTGCTATTGTTTTGTGGCTAATTCAACCAAAGATTAGAACACTATAGTTCTTCAATAGATATTAACCCTTGTCAAATACTTTTAATAATGTGATACTATAAAACATACCCTTTATGCCTTTCCTACAAGGTCATTTTTTGTTAGACTAGGTCTACTCTATTGTTTTGAATCTCTTCAAGGATAACGTGAATATTAAAGACAAATAGTCATTAATGGGTTCTCATTAAAACCTTATTTCGTCTTCCATAGTATCTCTAAGTTACTATCATTTGAAATGATACAATATTTACTAAAGATTCATACGAATCAAATTCTCAAGGATCAATAATAATATCCGTTAATATATATCTATATCTATATATATATATATAATCTAAACAAGACAATATGTTGAAACATTATAAGGTCTCTATACTATATGGTTCACATTGAGAGTATAAAAACAAAGTTCATTCATTTCCTTAATATTTGAGAGCCTATTGTTTTGATAGCTCACAATCATTTCAATGACTGGTTATAAACTTATTCGATAGGTGATCTATTTTCAAAGCAAATGACAGTTATGACAATCTCACACTATGATGGACGTTTATCCTTCATTCTAAGCATTCGATATGATAATTGTTTTATGTTAAAAAGCAAAAAGGTCGATTCAATAACTGTAACAATGTACTCACTTGTATTACCAAGTGTCAACCTTATAATTTGCATTCTAAATCTCATTATAAATAGAGATAAAAATGACATAGCTCCTTCAGGAGTTAACTATGTTTTTCCTACGTTGAAGCTCACTAATTATCAACTGTCATACAATGAATTCAGGAGTTTAAAACTCTCCCTTAGAATACTCATACAGTCAACCAAGACTATAGTGATAATACTAACAAATGATAACCGTTCTCTACATGGCTTAACAGAATCAAAATTGAAGAATACCTGATAGCAATTTGACTTAGGAGTTGACTGAGATATGCATAGGGTCGACACCTTCCAACCGCATATTCCCTTGCTATTTCCAACTAAAACCACTTCTCACCCTCGGCAATACGTTCTATATTCTACTTCTAATCCTGTTCTTCCTTCTACTGCAGGCTCAAATGAGTTATTTTTCCTAAAAAGGACTGAGGCACGACTCTACAGAGTTGCCCCACTTCGTCCTTCATAAAGAATTTAGTTGCAATACTTAATGCAACTATAACAGTGTTTTGTGACTAAGTCACAATAGAAATTGATTTACAAGCAAAAGTCCACATGTCATTTGTGGAAATCCGCCATATGGTTCATTCGGTTGGGTAGTTGGTAAACACAATCATCCTCATAAGGATGTAGCCGACACTTATTTAAAACATAATTGATCTTTTAATGATCAAAACATGTGGTTCGATCCACCACTTATCACTAATGAAGTCTCTACTATAATTTAGCCTACGGCTCCTACAATACCATTGACTCATTAAGAGGTATTATCCTCTTATGATGCTAAGGAATTTATATATTTGATTACATCAAATATACTTCTTATAACATCGCCACTATAATAGATAATCACAGTTTAATCAATAATAATAATAATAATATTTAAACAAGGAATTACGGATAATGTGGTTGGGTTGAGCTTGTCTCCCCATCACAATTTGTCGACAATAATCACGTATTCATAACTTGACAAAATCGTCTAAATAATTAAGAATTGTTTATAATATGTCATGAGACTTTATAAATTAAGAGAATCATTTTACGACAATTTACGTCGTAATATTTACGTTAAATGTAAATAGTCATAGTTCAAGTTCAAATGACGTCATTATCACTACTTACGACTAAGACGACTTATTACGACTTTCAAAGATTCGTAAGGTATCGATTACCTGTCGATTGGGTTTATAAGTAAACTGACAAGTTAAGGATTACCTTTCACAATACACTAACTTTGTTACACATCATACTCATTTTGGCAAATAAATCACTCGTAACCCGAGGTCTATATCTCTCTCCTCGAAAGATACTCTCTTTCTCTCTCTCTCTTTTCTCTGAGAGTCATCTGAAAATCTGTAATCCTGTATCAAACTTGTTACCAAACAAATTATGATCAGTGCATCATTATTAAATCGATAATAACATAATCATTTCCATAATTTCATAAATGACATTCAATATAATCCATGTCTTTCCTTGTCATTAATCTAAACATCATAATAAATTTACTTATGTCCAAGTAAAAGTAAAAAGTATAGCAAGACAAAAATTGGGGATGTAACAATTAGTCACAAGGTGGGTAAAAAACCTAATGGAACTTAGGTGTGTCATTCATAAAAACAAAAAATAAATAAACAAAGCAAGCATAAATCATTTTAATTTCGAGGAAAATTTTAGGAATTATAACAAGTGGCTCCTCTATTGAAGAGATTATAATATATATTATTAGAAAATATTTCCTTAATTAGCTAAAAATGAGTAAGTAATCTAATTAAATTGAGGCATCTAAACTACTTAGTATAAAGGTGTGGGAGTCTCAAAATAGGTCAGAGGTAAAATTATGGTTGTTGTGTATAAGGTAACAAAGTACTTGTGCCATGGCTTCTTTTAGCTTGATCTAAAAAGATAATAAAATTCAAACAAAATAATAAAAAGGTCCTTGTCTAATAGTTGTGTTGTTAAAAGTCACTAAATTTCTATTTTTTTGAAAGAAATTTACATGGGTAATTGTGTTAATAGATTATGTTTTATCATAAGAGATTGTGTTATTTGTAGTGTTGTGAAAAAACCTTGCAACATTGGATAGATCACCATTGAAATGATGATCTTCATCTGCTTCTTAGAGGGGCAACTCCGTCATGTGAATGAATATTTTTTATTTTTTAATAATCTCCCCTCCTTAATAAAATGGAAATTTGTGACTAAAATAAAAATAGATTATTAATAGCACAAAGACTATTAATATTTTCTGAGCACAAACTTATAAATAGGAGTGAAATAGATACTTGTATGTAAGAAATCAAATTAAATTCAAATATTAACAGCACACAAACTCTCAATTCATCCAAATGGTGGGTACATAAAACCAAATATTTGTTAGTGTGAAAAGAGTATTCATCTAGTTTACTTCTATCTAGTTCCTAGCCTAGTAGACCTATTCACACTAGATTAAGTTCACTTAGTGGTTTAGTTGTCTCACCTCATAGACATATGACACATGCTCTCACACTTGTCCCATGTGTTCTATATGTGTCACACATTATGGAGGGTTAGTGAGTGTTTGACTCTCAACTTCTCACTTCCTCCTTGTCCTACATATACAAGGAGTTCATTGTACATTTATATACATTTTTTTTGTAGGGTCAATGTTCAAGGTCTTCATCAGTTTTTGCTGGTCGCTGAAAGTTCAAGTTCTCTGTTGCAGGGTCGAAGCCGACTACAAAGGGCGTGGTTTACTCTTTTGGTTGCTATTTTTTGCAACTCGCAGTTTTTGAACGCTTATCTCCATTTCTGGTCACCAAGCCATTCCTTGTTGTTGGTTTCATTGTTGTTGGCAGTTCATTCAAACCTACCACACGGTGCTCTCTACGTAATAGTCGCCATTCTTGCCAGGAGGTTGCCATTTATTATAGGTCGACTTCCTATTTGCTTGGTTTATGGATGCCTGACGCCAAGACCCACTCAGCCCGCATTGATCCTCCTGCTGGCCATTACTTTGGCCCAATTGGCCCAGCAAGCTGATTCACTTGGACTCTCCACCTTGTGGACTCCATTTTGACCCTTAATCTGACCTCCACATCCAGCCATGATCTAATCAACATGCCTTCAATCTAGGCTTCGCGCCCATCATTCGGCCTCAAATAAGCCTCTGTCGGCCTCCCAAGCCATGCGACTGGGTCTTCGGCCTTCACACAATTTCCTGCAATTTGTGACTATTATTTTATGTTATTTTATTGTTGTGTCTACATTGTATTTGCATTATACTAATAGCGGTCGCTCCTTCTCCAAGCAGTTATTCTCACCTTTTTTTGGTAGTTTCCATTTTCATATGTCACAGTTTCAAACTGTGCATAGATAGTGGTTAAGCACTTCACATATGTTAGCATTTGTCAATAACATTTAATGTCACATTTACTTTAACAATAATATATTTGTAACCACTAGCAGTTTAATATTAGATCGTTAGCATTTAGTGTCACATTATCATTTTATGTTCAGTTTAATTGCAACATTTATTGTAACCGCTAACAGTTAAAGTTAGCATTACATGTAACCTTCAACCACACTCAATTATAAAGCGCCAAAATTCGGGGGGGGGGGGGGGGGGTGGTGTGAGCTTCTTTTACAGTTTTTAATCAAACTCAAGGGGGTTTGTAAGGCACAATTTACGTGCCTCTTTGTGTTTCTCAAGCATAGATCCTTAAATTGATCTGTTAACACCAATAATTTTCACACATGGAAAACAAAAGTACAACAACTTCTTCAATCTAAAGGGCTATGGCAAATGCTAAATGATCAACAACTGCAATTCAATAGGGAGTATGAGCAATTTGTCTATCGCAATAAGTTAAATGAGGCAATGGGAATAATTCATGGCCTCCACGTATCTAATAACTTGCAATTTCGTCTAAGCAATTATACAACTCCTAAGTAAATGTGGGACACATTTAGTGATTTATTTGGTAAAGTTGATGAGTTCAAAATACTTCAATTGGATGTTGAATTAACAACTTTGTCTCCTGATGTCTCCTGATGTCTTTCTCGACTTCAAGGTTGTGGTAAAACAAAAATAGATAAGGAATGTGTCTTCTTGGTTTTGTCAAAGTTAAAAGGCCCCTATTAGGTCTTCGCTTCTATTTTTACTCTACAATGGATGCACTTGGTTCAACATTTACTATGCCTACTTTGAACAGTTTTGTGATCGACTCGCGAGAGAACAATCTAAGTTACTCTCCATGGATTCTAACACTTCTTCAAAAAGTCAAGCATTATTAGTTCATGCATCTAAGGGTAAAGGTAATAAGCATTCAAAATAGTCAAAGGAAGAATCAACTTCAAGAAATAAGAAATCATCTAAGCAGAAGACCAAATCTAATACTTCAAACACAAAATCTTCCAAGTCAAGTAAAAGTTCTTTCAAGAAGAAAAGCAGAGGGCCATGTACTTTTCACGGGATGCAGAATCCTAAAATCAAGATTTGTCATCAAAGGATTGAGGCTTTGGAAGAATCCATGAAGTAACACAACATTGATACTCCCAAACCTAGCAAAGGCCACGCCCTTACTGTTACAGGTTTGAATTCATCCATATCAAATTCGATAGTTAACTCAGGAGCTTCACATCACATGACTCATTTAGTTGATCTTCTTGAGTCTCTTTCTGATAGCACCACTTCTCATATTTCACTGGGAAAAAATTCACAAATTCCAGTTATGGGTTCAGGTTCAGTTCAGTTGGCAGATGGTTGCATTGAGGATGTCCTCTTTGTTCCTAAGATTTGTGCCAATCTTCTCTTCATCTATCAGATATGCCATACTGGGGATGGGAAGACTATTGAGTTTTTTCCACATGATGTTGTTGTTCGTGACTTGCAACATCCAAAGAAGATCATTGCTTCAAGTAGAGCAGATCATGGGTTTAGATTATACAGGTTTCACAGTTTTGAGACATCAAATGGTTCATCACACATTGCCCATGCAGACTCTTTGAGTCACCTCTGGCATGAGAGGTTTGGACACCTCAATTATAGGTATCTTCAGCAATTAAGTACACATGAGATGGTACTTGGTCTCCCTAGCATAGAGGGCATTTGTTAAGATTGTGTGCTTGGAAAACATCATCAGGAACCCTTTTGTAAGGGTAAATCCCATCATGCTACTTCCTTACTTGAGTTGGTTCATAATGACCTCATGTCATTTCCAACTCCTTCATTTTTAGGAGCCAAGTATGTACTTACTTTTATTGATGACTTCTCTTGCCACACATGGGTGTACTTCTCAAGTACAAAAGTGATGTATTTAACACTTTCAGGACTTTCAAGGTGTTCATGGAGAAGCAGATAGGTTCTTCTATTCAATAGATACACACAAATAATGGGGGGAGTATGTGAATCAGACCTTTTAGGACTATTGCACAGAGCATGGCATTCATCATTAGTATTTAGTTCCCTACACTCCTCAACAAAAAGGTGTTGCCGAATGAAAGAATATAACACTCAAGGAAATGGTAAATTGTATGCTTCAGTCTTGGTTTATGGCCCCAACTTTTTGGGCTGAAGCAATCAATTGTGCCAACTATATTCAGAAGCACACTCCCCACAAGGTAGTTTAGAATGTCACTCCAGAGGAGGCTTGGTCAAATATCAAGCCTAATGTTTCCTTCTTCAGGGTATTTGGTAGTGAAGCTTGGGCATTCATACCGGATGGTTGACGTAAGACAATGGAGAAGAAGATTCAACCATTCATCTTTGTTGGCTATTGTGAGGATGTGAAATCCTATAGGTTATTTGATCCTATTACTCAAGATGTCTTCTTTCGAAGAGATGTCCAGTTTGATGAGTGTTTCACACAAATGGATCCTCCATCCACTTCTTCTTCCTCGCTACCTACTCCGCCCTCTTCGTCTCATGAGGATACCTTAGCACTTGAGGATCCTATAGATGTTGGTCCTAATCCACCATCCCCACCACCTCCACCACCACTTCCACCTCCACCCACTTGTGTTTTACCTAAATTGGCCCGTAATACTATTCAAAAGGCTAGATCTTTTGTTAGTGATCCTATGACTTCTCACCGCACTTGCTCACAAACTTTTGGCTTTGGTCTTTTGAGTCATTCCATATCCCTAGATCCACATAGTTTTTTAGAGGCTTCAAGTGTTCTAGAGTGGGATTCGGCTATGACAGAGGAGTATTCTTCTTTGATGAAGAATAATACATGGGATTTAGTACCTCTTCCTAAGGTAAGAAAGATGGTTCGATGCAAGTGGCCCATGTACCGCATAAAGTATGTAGCTAATGGTTCTATTGAAATATACAAGGCACGTCTTGTTGCAAAGGGGGTTTCACGGGTTGAGGGTATTGATTACTCTAAGACCTTTGCCCCTATAGCCAAGATGGATTGTGTTTGCCTTATTCTTTCTATTGCTGCATCTCAGAGATGGTAGGTATTTCAGATGGATGTGAAGAGTGCCTTCTTGCATGGTGATCTTCATGAGGAGATCTACATGGAGAAACCTCCAGGATTTGTGCAGGAATCTTCACTTGTATGCAGGCTTCAACATTCTTTATATGGTCTCAAAAAATTCACTCGAGCTTGGTATGAGAAGATTGATAGCTTCTTGCTTGCATCTGGTTTCACACGTTGCCACTCCGACCACATTGTCAATATTCATAGACATGGCAATAACCTTTTGATTCTAGTCTTGTACGTAGATGATTTGCTTCTGACTAGTAGTTCCTCATCCATTCTTTAGGATATTCAACACCCTTTTGATGGAGCATTTTGACATGACAAATCTTGGGCTTTTGCACTATTTTATTGGTCTTCAGGTTCTTCAGTCTATTTAGGGGATCTCCATATGCCAGCAAAAGTATACCATTGATATGCTTCATCATTTTAGCATGGCTGATTGCAAGCCAACTCCTACACCATTTCAGTTTGATGTTATTTTCACTACCACTTGCACAACACCTTGTGTTGATGCATCTTTGTACAAATAGTTAGTTGGTAGTCTTTTATATCTGACACATATTTGCCCTGATATAACCTTTGTTGTTGGGCTTGTCTCCTATTTTTCACATGACCCTCATGAGAGTCATTGGAAGGTAGCCAAGCACATTTTGAGGTATATTCAGGGCACCACACATTTTGGCATTTAGTACACACCAAGAGCTTCACAGATAGTAGGCTTCACTGACTCAGATTGGGTAGGTGATGTTGACTCATGGAAGTCAACCTCTGGGTTTGTTTTTTGCCTTGGTTCAACTCCAGTTGCTTGGTCTTGCAAGAAGCAAACTGCTATTACATTATCATCCACTAAGGCTGAGTATCAAGGTGTAGTTCTTGCTATCTAGGAGGTACTATGCCTTCGATGACTTTTGATAAAGTTTGGTCTACCACTAGATCTTCCTACTATTCTTTGGTGTGATAACGAAAGTGCCATTCACATTTCATGCAACCCAGTCGAGCATCAGAGGATGAAGCATATCGAGATTCACATGCACTTCATTCGACAACTTATCTAGGATGGTGTTATTTCCTTAGAGTATTTGTCTACTCAGGAATAGGTTGCTGACATCTTTACTAAACCTTTAGCATCACCTCACTATCTTTAGTTGTGACGTATGCTTGGGGTGAAGGAAGTTGTCCTTTGTATATAGATCTCTTTTTTGGAGAGGGTTTTTTTCCCACAAGGTTTTCTCCTTTACTCCATTTGTGAGAGACTTTTATTTTGTACATGAGTCCCTCATCAAGCCATGTTGTTGGGACTCATCTTCTAGTGATTTTCTCCCTAAGTATCATTTAAGGGGCGTGTTAGTGTGAAAAGAGTCTTTACTCATCTAGTTTACTTCTATCTAGTACCTAGCCTAGTAGACCTAAATTTAGACTAGCTTAAGTTCACTTAGTGGTTTAGTTGTCTCACCTGATAGACATATGACACATGCTCTCACACTTGTCCCAAGTGTTCTACATGTGTCACACATCATGGATGGTTAGTTAGTTTTTGACTCTCACCTTCCCACTCCCTCCTTGTCCTACATATCTACAAGGAGTTCATTGTACAGTCATATACATTTTTATGATAGTTTTAGTTGTTGCTTTGTGTGCACATTCATCTTGTGAAAGTTTTGGTTATTGCATTCCTTGCATTGTTGCTCCAATAATATTAGCAGCACACAGACTGTCAATATCATTACAAATTGTAAATATAAAAATCAAATATTAACAACACATAAACTATCAATATATTGCCAAGTTTGTGATACAAAACCTACTAATTTTTAGTAGGACAAAGACTACCAGGGAATAAATATATAAAAAGAAAAATATTTATTTCTCAATATAAAATTATGAATTTCACATACTATAATTTTGGATGTAAATATTGAAAAATGTTACATATAGCATGAGGAGGAGAGGAGAGGAGAGAAACCCCTTGAAATGAAATTATCTCTTTTTAAACTTTTTACTCACACACAAGTAGTTGAGTAACTACTTGTAACTCTCTTTTACCCAACTTCCACCTTTAATGACTTTTTAATCTTTCATTCACTAGGAATTTTCAAACCAAAAATATTAACCATTTTATACTTTGCGTGCAATAATTAATTCTAAAAAGAATTAATTTACCCAACTTGACATTATCACTTACTCTCACTAACATTTGCCCACTTTACCATGTACAATATTTGATTACTTTTGCACATTATAATACTATTATTTAATCCTTAAAGAATTAAATAAACAAATTAGTGAAAAAGTAGTTTTCTCCTAAGATTAATATGATTTAATTTAATAATGTTATTTGATTTTGACTTGATACTTGGCCTCTGATTATTGTCATGCTTTAATCTCAATTAACATTTGATTTCTCATAAAGTCCATCTCAAAGGGTTATCCAAGACTTGCCAAAATCAGGGGTAACAATTAGCAACCTTCTAAAAATTCTATCCTCTTCTACACTTTTATCTATTTGTAGCTTAGCTATGAAAAAATAGTATTGGTGCAAAATATAAATTCATACAAAATTGATGTCAATATTATCCTAATTCTATCCTATGTCCTTTCCTTAGAACACTCGAAACTAAATTTAAAAATAAAATACAAAAAAACCAACCCATGTTGGAAAGGAGACTAGAAACATTTGGTGCAATACTAAAAAAATTTATACCTAGAATTTTTTGACACTTCACCCTTACATGAGTTACTTAGCATTCTAACTTTTGTGTGGGCTTTATGATGCGCTCAGTCACGTAATCTTGTTTTGGATTCAAGGTTCCAAATTGGTTGTCCACAACTACAAATTTAGAGTGCATTTCTTATGCAACATTTTCTATATCTTTAGTGGTTGTATGCAACATTTGTTGAAGCTCCTTAAATTGTATAGCATCTCATGTGTGAGTCACTCAATTTCTAACATGAATGCCTAAACTTGTGCATTGGTCCTCTTAGAATATTCATCTATGATATATTCTTTCTTCCTCAAGGATCCCTTGCATCTCACTCAATTCATTTTCCTTATTTGTAAGCCATGTTTTAATCCACTAGGATGTATCTACTAAAATCTTGTGTTAATAGACACTATTTCCACCTCGGCTCTTTTCTCCTCCATTTGCCTGACATTTTCTTCCTCTAATGTTACCCTTTCTTTCTATTATACTTCACGTTAGAGCTCGTCCCTCTTTAGTTGTACGACTAATTCCATTGATGATAGATATTGAGTGAGGAGATGTTGAATAAAACTTTCTAGAGCATCCAATTGTCTCTACATGAAGCTATTTTGCTAGCATGATTACTTTGTCCTCTCCTAAAACATCATTATGTGCACCTATAATTTCTTGTTGCAATTGTAACAATGCAACAATAATTTGGGCTTGTGCATGGAGATCCTCTTGCACCTTTACTTGCTCATCATGTGCCTCCTACAATGCCAAGATACGTGCATTGGTTTTTCCTTAGATTCACTATAATTGAGTTAGCCTACACCTTCTTATAGTTATCAAGAAACAAAACACTTCTTGTGTTTTATGAAATGTGTCAACATTTGTCTTTCTCACATTTTAATGTGTAACAAAGAGGATTTTTAAAATTATGATGTTTAAAATTGCAATTTATACTTTGATGGAGGTTTATATTGTTCTAAATTTTATATAATGCACCACCAATAATGACATTGTTTAATGAAATTATTTGTCCATAAAGTAATCTTCTAAATGAAATTTTATGGTTAGAAAACCATGTCCATTTATGCTTGTAACTTCCTTCTACAAGTAGCTTAAGGGTGACTAGCCAAGTGTTATATGATATATCCCCTATTATAGGTAAAATTGTAAGAAGAAACATATAACAGAGCCATTGCCAAAGATAATCAGCACAAACTAGAACAATAAAAACATCAAATTGATATAGAACCTTAAGATGTAACATTTTATCATTTTTACATTTAATTTTTATGCAATATTTGGCTTATCAAAAAAACCATGCACTTCTGGTATACCACCATTAGACAAAAAGTTACAAAAATCCATGGTAAGAATTTGAAAGTTAAAAATATACCACTACAATGATTGTTAAAATCATCAGACCAATAATGATGTATTTAATCACACTAGCGAGAACTTGTTAACATCACACCCTACAACTAAAGTGTGCAAGCTAGGTTATACATGTGAATACCATTCAATGTAACCAAATCTCTCTACAAGCTTGCCAAATTCATTTCATGAATTCTAATTAAGATTGAATTAAAGTTCATGATGAATTCCTATTAGGTTGAATTAAAACTCTCAATTGGGTTAGACAGTTCTAGTATATAAGAAGTTTGAAAGCACTCTACAACATCATACAAATGCTCTTCCATCTTGTGAACCATTCTTAGATTCAATCATGTTTTATCAACATTTTTGTTGAGCTTAAGATCATCCATCAATAAGGTTTTGGCAATAGGTAATGATTTAACCAGAATTTATTGTCAAGATTTTTGTTATAGATATCATGCTTGATACCATTACCTACAATTTTGACTAAGTCGTTTTTCAAAAGTTTGGTCAATATTATGCCTTGTTGAGTTAGTCAATGTTAGGTCCCAGTGTGCTAAATTACAAAAATCTCAAGGTTTTCAAGTCCCAAGTCCTTCTGAGTCTTTTTCGAGCCTTTGGATCCTTCACAAAACTTGTTAGCACTTTAATTGGTTATTGAAACCTTCTAAAACTCCACCATAGTTCTTTACAAGCCTTTGTCAACATTTCCTATCGTTCACAAAACTCCTCTAACTATCGACAAAGCTTTTTCATATAATTTGTTGGCACTTTGCTTAGTTCTAAGAACCTTTATGATCCTTGACAATTTTCCTTTCCAAAATTGGTTGGTGTTTTCAATAGTTTTCAAAACCTTCAAAAACTAAGTGAAAGTGTGGGTAAGTGCAAGAAGATGGGGGGCCAAAAAGGTGTCTTAAGTGGGCCACTTTTTTTTTTTTTTTTTTCCTGAAATCAAGAAATACTGACCTTGGATGAGAAATTGAGCATAGTTACACTCAAAATTTTAAGATGCAACAAAAACAATGTTCGTAGTGCTCTGATTCTACTTTCTAAACTACTATATTTTTTAAAAAATGCTATAGATTAAGGGGTTCAAAAAAGGGAGGCACAAAAATTGGTGTTGTTTCTGTCAAAAAAACATAACATAGCGTGTTTTGTGGCTCCCTCAAAAGGTTAACTTTTTTTTGGTATTTTTAAAATTGCTTCGGTTAGGAATTAGCTAACAACATGTAGTTTATGCCCGATTTTTTTGATAATTTTTTAATGACTATTTGATTTTTTACTAATTTTCAAAGTGGACACATCCTGAAAAACTAAATTTTGGCCGTGCTACCCTTGTAAATTTTGAAAACTAATTGAAAATTAAATTTATTTTTTTAATATGTGTAGCATGGAGTCTAGTTTATAAAAATGTAATTTATTTGAAATTTCAATGGATGGTTAATTTATAATGAAAAAAAATACCAAACACTGGTTTTTGCCAAAAAAGGACACATAAACAAACGAAATTAAAGATGAAAGGCTTAACATTGTTAAAATGTGAAAAAATTACATTGTTATTTAGCTAAGAGAAAGCCTAATATTACCCAGGTGTTTGATTTGTTCAACCTTGAAACACATGCAAATCTGAGGGTTAGCACGAACGAAATTATGTGAAATCCTATAGAATATGCAAAAACACGTCTTTGGATTTTGGGAAGGCACTACAAGCCTTTGGGTTGGAAATCCAAAGCAAATCCCAAGCCTAAGGCTTGAGATTCCCAAAGCAAAATATAATGCGAGCACACTATAATGCGCTTGCATTATGTTTTGCATTTTTTTTTGCAAGTTTGCCTGATGTTTGCCCAGTTCAACATAACGCGAGCGTGTTATAACACGCTCATGTTATTTCTCGCTTGGAATGATTTGTGTTCAAGGTTTTTAAGTAAGTTTGATGTATGTATGTTTGCGTATATATATATATATATATATATATATATATATATATATATATATATATATATATATATATATATATATTTGTATTTATATATGTACGTATGTATTCCAAATTGTATGTATGTATGTATGTATGAATGTATGTATGCATGCTTGTATGTATGTATATGCCTATATGTATACATATGTATTCTTATATGTATGTATATATACATGCTTGTATGTATGTATGTATGGTTATATGTATGTATGTACATGTATACATGTTTGTATGTATGTATATATGTATGCATGTTTGTATAAATGTATGTACATGTATGTATGTATGCCTATATGTATGTATGTATGTAAGGGTTTTGGGTTTAGGGTATATAAGGACCTGAGCCCGTATAGTTTTTAGGGTTGAGGGTTGAGGTTTTTGGGTTTAGGGTTTAAGGTATAGGGTTGAGGGATTAGGGCTTAAGTAATAGGTAGAGGGTAGAGGGTAGAGGGTAGAGGGTTACAATTGAGGGATAATATTCAGCTTATTGAGTGTATAAAATTAAGCGTATAAGGCATGGGGATTAGGGTTTAGGATATTGGGTTTAGGGTTTACGATATGGATTGAGGGTATATAAGGCATAGGGTGACTTGGGTTGAGAGTGCATGGTTTAGGTTTTAAGTATAGGGCTGAGGCATAATATTCAGGGTTTAGGGTATAAGGGTGAGGTTATAAGGTATAGGGATGAGGGTTTGTGGGTGTAGGCTTTAAGGTTTAAGGTATAGGGTTGAGGATTGAGGGATTAGGGATTAAGTATATGGTTAAGGGTTGAGAGTTTATAGTTGAGATATAATGTTCAAGGTTGAGTGTTTAAGATATAGGGTTTAAGATTTAAGGTTGAGGGTACATAAGGCATATGGATGAGGGTTGAGGGTTTAGGGCATAAGTATAGGGTCGAAGATATAGGGTAGGCTAGAGGTTTGAAGTTTGAGGGACAATGTTTAAGGTTAAGTGTATAAGGTATAGGGTTTAGGGATTTAAGGTTTAAGGTTTTAAGGGTATCTAGGGGTTGAGAGTTTAGGGTTTTAGGGTTTAAGGTTTGAGGGATTAAGGGTTTAAGGGTTGAGGGATTAAGATTTAAGACATAGTATCAAGGGTAAAGGGATTAGGGATAGGGTTTAGGGTTGAAGGTTTAAGGATTGAGGGTTGAGGCTTTAGGGCTGAGGGCTAAGGGATTAGGGTTTAAGGTATAGTGTTGAGGGTAGACGGTTTAAGGATAGGGTTTAGGGTTTAATGTTTAAGGGTTGAGGGTTGAGGCTTTAGGGATAGGGTTTAGGGTTAAGGGTTAAGGGATTAGGGTTTAAGGTATAGTGTCGAGGGTTGAGGGTTTAGGAATAGGGTTTAGGATTTAAGGTTTAAGGGTTGAGGCTTTAGGGATAGGGTATAGGGTTTAGGGATAAGGGATTAGGGATTAGGGTTTAGGGTTGATGGATTAGGGTTTAAGGTATAGTGTTGAGAGTTGAGGGTTTAGGGATAGAGTTTAGGATTTAAGGTTTAAGGGTTAAGGGTTGAGGCTTTAGGGATAGGGTTTATGGTTTAGGGATAAGGGATTAGGGTTTAAGGTATAGTGTTGAGGGTTGAGGGTTTAGAGATAGGGTTTAGGATTTAAGGTTTAAGGGTTGAGGGTTTAGGGATAGGGTTTAGGATTTAAGGTTTAAGGGTTGAGGGTTGAGGCTTCAGGGATAAGTGAGAGACCTAGATGGCTAAGGGTTGAGAGATAGGGGAGAGATGTGGTGAGGCAGATAGGGGAGGAGAGGGGTGGATAAGGGTTGAGGGTTTAAAGATTTAGGGTTGGGGGATTAGGGTTTAGGGTTGAGGGATTAGGGTTTAAGGTATAGTGTTGAAGGTTGAGGGTTTAGGATTTAAGGTTTAAGGGTTGAGGGTTGAGGCTTTAGGGATAGGGTTTAGGGTTTAGGGATAAGGGATTAGGGTTTAGGGTTGAGGGATTAAGGTTTAGGGAATTGAGAGATTAGGGTTGAGGGTTGAGGGATTAGGGTTTAGGGTTGATAGATTAGGGTTTAAGGTATATTGTTGAGGGTTGAGGGTTTAGGGATAGGGTTTAGGATTTAAGGTTTAAGGGTTGAGGCTTGAATCTTTAGGGATAGGGATTAGGGTTTAGGGTTGAGTAATTAGGGTTTAGGGATGAGGGATTAGGGTTTAGGGTTGATGGTTTAGGGATAGGGTTTAGGATTTAAGGTATAGTGTCGAGGGTTGAGGGTTTAGGGATAGGGTTTAAGATTTAAGGTTTAAGGGTTGAGGGTTTAGGGATAGGTTTTAGGGTTTAGGGGATAAGGGATTAGGGTTTAGGGTTGATGGATTGGGGTTTACTGTTGAGGGATTAGGGTTTAGGATGAGGGATTAGGGTTTAAGGTATAGTGTTGAGGGTTGAGGGTTGAGGGATAGGGTTTAGGGATAAGGGATTAGGGTTTAAGGTATAGTGCCAAGGGTTGAGGGTGTTAGGACCATCAAAAATTTCCATAGTCCCATTTGGTTTCATAAATTTTCCTTCCATAAATCCATCTTATGGGTCCATATTCATTTTAAAGTTGTTCCAGTAGTCATTCAAAGGCATCCCATATCATGGTCCATGTGAAAGATATTTAAATTCTTTTATCATTGATGTGTTTTTGTCTCTCACCGTAGCCCCACAACACATTCAAACAACCTTCGCAAGTGTGCGAGAACTAAAGGAGGAGAAATGATAGTTACTGCTTCCCCGTAGTGAGCAAAAAATCTAGTTGCGGGCTGGTGGCATGAAGTAAATGGCATATGATGGTTGCCATGGTCCCGCGACGGTCTCAAGATAAGGTGGCAGGATGGTGGTATGAACGTGAGTGGCATATAATATGACACCGCAGTCCTATGGTAGGTAAAGCGTTGACTGTCGACAATGCGGTAAGAAGGACCAGAGGAAAGATGTTTCACCGCGCCCCCGCGATGGTCTCCAGTAGAGCTTGCGACATTGTGGTATAAGGAGTTCAAGTGGTCTATGTGTCGAGTACCACAGCCCCTTAATGGTTCCAAGGAAGGATTGCGGTAGTGCGGTGAACGCTTCAGGCGATATGTGGTATTTTACTGTGGCCCCGCGGTAGTTTCAAAGGAGGTTATCGGTGGTGCGGTAAAGTCTTCATGTGATAGGTAATGTAATATACCACCGCTTGTGGTAAGCAGTGAAAGGTGACGCCAAAAAGACTCCGCAGTCCCGCGACGGTCAGGCCAAAGGTTGGCGGTAGCATGGTAAAAAGACATCAGGGATAACATGTATCCTTCCATCCTATGATAGTGTGTAATAAGGCTTGTGGGGTGGCGGTAAGCGGTGAAAATGAATGTAACCATCCAAGCTCCTGTGATCCTATGATGGATCTCAGTAGGTCTTGCGGTGATGCGATAAGGCATTCAATGCTGACATAACTTGAGGGAAAGATGGGTAAGGAGGAGGTCAAGAAATGAATAATATAAAGTTTTGTATAGCAAGCTATAATGCACTCGTGTTATAATGCGAGCGCGTTTTGTCTTTCTATACAAATGGTAAAAAGGGTAAGACAACCATGATCTAGGCCCGTATGCTCTATTTTCTTCTGGTTATGCATGTGTTCTGACAAAAAGAAAGCTTTTTCATGCTGTTGGGAAGAGCACATGCACATTTTTCACATTGTACCACCTTTGCATGAACTTTCCACCACCTTTTTCTGGTTTGCCAACTTGAGGAAATAACATAGTTTTCACATCAATTTTGATATATATCAATTCAAGTTTCAATTTTTGTAGTGTTGCAATGTTAATTGTGATTGAATTGTAGGAATTTAACATTATACATTGGTTAATTGTATTGTTGTTAGTAATTCTATTTGAGTGTTATTCAATTGAATGTTGAAAAGGAAGCAAGTGGTGAAAAACTCAAATTGTTGAGGAGTTTGATGCAAGAAGAAAAAAAGACTATATAATTGGGTACTCATTTGAATCTCTGTTTTTTAGGTATATCAAGTCTTTACACATGTTCTAAGTTACATTTTACTTAATTCTAATTGAATTACTTTATCATGCCTTATCATATATGTTTATATGACTTGTATGGTTTATATATTTTGTGTTTATATCAATTATGTTTATATTTTATGTTTATAGTTCATGTGCCTTGTCTATGCTTCCACATTTTGCATACATGTCTAATAGGGAATTTGCAGTTCGAGCTTTGAATTTCTTCCCAAACAACTGTAAATAAACAATACCCATCATGATCCATGGATCATAGTTCTTACTACCCAAAGAGCTTATTCATCAGACACAAATCTACCCATCATGCAAACTATTATGTAGAGATCTAGCACTATGTTATGTCCTTATAATAGACTATGTTCAATCAATTCATGGTATGCATAATAAAAGATATCTCAAATCTAAACATTAATTAAAATAGACATAATCGCAATATCATTGTTAATTCCCTTTGCATAATGAACCTTATAATACAAACTCATTAATGTCTAGAATGAGATTCAACCTAAAGGACCTCATGTAAAATTCCATCATGTGTGTTTCCTTTAAACCTACATAGATAGCCTTAAGTTAAATCTCTAGATTTTATTACTCAAGAATCCATAAGGTGAGATTACAATATGTCATGGTGCCATGTATATTTTCTATAGGAGTCAATAAAATCCTTGGCAACATAAACTTACATCATCTTAGAGTTGGGATCTTTGATAGTTCAGATCAGGACTCACATTGCCATGGAATTGATATACGGTCTCAAGATAGTTCAGTCACAATAAAGTGCAAAGGTTACATCATATCATATGAGGAAAAGCTAAATGATCCTCAAGACAACCATGCTTGGGTTTCCATTCAATATGCCTTGGAGAGTTACCTCATTTTTTTGAAATTTATCTCTATAATGTCCCTTTCAAAGAAAGGTGACCAACGCATGCCAACAATTATATTTACCTCCTCTAAGCTATTGTTATAATGTTGAACTTAGACTTCAAAGACTCTTACCATGATGCTCCAAGACTTACCACTTCAAAGATGGCTAGAATCATATTGTTGGTGGGCTAGAAGGTAGCTATAATGGTCACATTTTACTTGGGATTTCCCCCCAAACAACAATATATCAGTTGGAATATTGGCACCTAGTATCCCCAAAGGATGAGACCTCTTACATACAACATCAATCAAAGAAATTTTCTTTATACCTGCAGACCTGTAGCTGCTCATGAAAGATATCATCAATCTAAAACATGAATTTATCAAAATGATCAATAGGAACATAGTATCCTAGCTGCAAAATTGAGTTCCTTTATTCAAATTCAAAAAGTAAAAAAAAGGGATTACGATACACTCCTCTCCAATGTAAACTAGTCATGACAACCATAGAACATCTAATAATGATCTAACAACTATTAAACAAACATATCTACCAACCAAAGAAATAGAAAAACCTAAAAAATTTCCATACAACCAAAACTAAGTTCTTGTGAACATATTTTCTAGTGGTGTCGAAAACATACCTTCAAAGTGGCTTGGGAGTACAAACTTGAGAAGCCTTAACTACCATTTCATTAAAGGGATGAAAGTAGCTAGATTTTCTGCAAAATCACTTCTAATATATGCTTTAAGTCTCAATGTGCTCATCATCCACACCCCTTCCTTAGATAGCTTTGACAAACTTTAAGGCAGCTAGAGAGGAGCAATTAAAAATTAAAGATAGTTTATTGTTTGACATTACACATTTCCTAAAAGAGTCGTGAGGTCTACCTTCATTAGACTTAAGAGCCATTATTCCTATCCACCTAATAATAAGCCACAAGCACCACCCCCAACAACCACTACTCAACTAACCAATTTGAAACCACCATAAAAAAAATTCAATGCCTTAATTTTAAGAAAATATCACCCTTTACAATTTTAATGTCATTACTTGCATTACACACCCTAACTTAAAGCTCAAATGAGAAGTTAAGTTGGAATAGGGAAGATTAGTACACTCACCATGATCAACTCTAAGAGCCCCAAAAACATTATAATGGAATTGATTTATAGGGCTTGAAAGATAAAAAATGGTCACAATTTGACCATGAATTTGGAAGGGGGATTTCTAAGGGCCTTCAAAGATGCATAAAATTAATGAGGCATACATCTTAAATGAATATCTATATTCCAGCCCAATAACTGGTTTGATGGTTGTAGGGTACTATATGGGGCTCTTTGTCCACCCAAAACTTTCCCATAAAATCTACTACTTAGTTGAGTATGCACCTGCAATGTTGATATCTTATAGACATAAAATTAGCACCAATTTAGAGGGCCTCTTATGTAAAGTGCTTTAACCTTGAATTTTAGCAAGATCCCTTTAAAAGTGAATTGAAAACTCTTCTTTGACTAGTTGAGAACACTTCAACAATGGTAATGGGATGAAAAATCCTCCACCATGTGATTGAAAACCCTTCTTTGACTACAAGGAAAGTGTGGGAAGTGCTATAAATGTTGAGGGCAACAGACCTAAAATTTGGAACCATATTCATTTCTTAGGAACTAATATTTGTCTCTTTATCATGCTACAGATAAATTCTCCATCATGTCAAGGAAATGATCGAGGATTAAACCAACACAGGAAGAGAAAGAAGATAAGAATGCAAAGAAAGCAACGACTATGAGGGAACTTTGTGAGAAGAGGAAATTGGACACAATTGTCAAAGACATGCCAATTGAAGAGGAACCTAAACCATCAACAAGAGATATGGTATTGGCGGCACAAAGGGAACAAATGCAAAAACTTCGTGCTATGAGAGATTTGAAGACTGTAGTTGGAGACACGTCCTCTACTACAAGTCAAGATGGAGGGACACCATCTACCTCATCTCAAGTTGAGAGTACATCATCACTCACATGTGAGGAAGGAGGTACGCCATCATTCCCACATCAACCTCAAGGTATGTCATCTCTTCCATCTCTGATCGAAGGTACGCCTTCTAGCCCATCTCATTTAAATATTGATGAAATTCGTAATGTTGAGATGAACCTACCTTTCTTAACACCACCTAGAATTTTGCATAGAAAGCCAAAGTAATTAATTGATATTGATGAGAATATTTTGTAGCTAATGGAAGGTAAGACTCCAAAATGCACTTGTAGAAGATATGCTCATAAGATTTAGAGAGTGTGCTTTGAAAAGTTAAACGAGACCACAAGATGTCAACTATTCGTTGAAATGATGTGAAGTATAAATTATAGATCCATCATGAAGATTCTTGGGTTGAGAACATCAGAGGCTTCAAGTGAAAAATCTATTGTCAAAAATCTAATGAGTGCATTTGAGAGTGTGGGTAACACCTCACACACAAAATATAGTAATGTCACATGACGTGTCATTACATTGACAATAGTAAGTAATCAAACGAGGAAAACTCATCTCATTAGAAAGACAAGTCAAGCATTGAGAATTAATAGAAAAAAATTATCAAGAGCCATTGGAAGGTGCCAAAGAATCGAGGACACTGATGCCAATGAATTATGGGTGTTCTCGGAGAGACTACCATGAAAATATAAACTAATTTTTGAAGCATTGTGATCACTAATTGAAAACTTTTGGAATAATTACACAAGGATATCTCCAAATCAAAGGGATGTGGTAGTCAAACTGTGAGCCACATCCAAAGCATTTTTTGGATGACTCAAACACAGTTTTTTGGTAAATTTCTAGAGATGTATCCTCAAATTAAAATCTCTCAAAGATATTTTGAAATGCTAAAACCTTTCTATGTCAAAATAAATCACACACACACACACACTACTTGTTGTAGATTACATATTGAATTTTCTAACCATTTTCATGTTTATCGGTCTATATGTTTAGATTTGCATACCAACAATGTTTTGTAGGATTGTGGCATACATGCCCCACCAACATCTTCAAGAGACTTCATATCAACAATTTTATGTGAAAGAGAGGAAGGTCAAATATTCTATAGAAAATTGTGCTTGGGTGGTACATGTCGGTATTGTGGTGGCTTGCAACGTATGCCATTATGTGAACATATGGAAAGAACATGCATGCAGTTGGAAACGAACTAGTAGAGTTTGGCAAGTATAAAACAATGGCCTACAATACAAAAGATGGTAAAGAAGCAAAGAGTTGTGATTTGGTTATTCAAAAGATTCCAGTGTCTCAGTTTATGTCTACATTTTGTGGCAGTGTAGTGTATGAGTATGCAAGGCATACCCATAGAGCTCGATGGTTGGACTTGCAATTCTAGTTATGCAAGGACACATTTCCACTTGGTAGCATTGTTTCAATCATCGACTTTGTAGAGAACTACAATCTATAGCCACAACATGAAGTGCAATCACAATATTACAACTCCACACATGTTTCTATTTTTTTTCACATCGCATTCATTCATGAGAATGATAGTACAGAGGATGACAAAAAGATCATAAGGGTGTATCATTTTTATATTAGTGATGATCGCACACATTCTACAGAGTTCATGCAAGCTTGCTTTCAGGTGTTCTACAATGATTTGGCTAGAAGGGGAATATCATTTAGTCAGCATATCATATGGTCAGATAACTGTGCATCACAATTCAAGAACTCGTGGATGTTCTATTGGTTGAGGAGACATAATATTACAGGGGTATGTGGAACTTTTGTGAGGCTAGGCATGGAAAGGAGGAGCATGATGGTGTAGGAGCATGTATCAAAAGAGCCATAGTATGAGAAGAGTTAAAGTATAAAGACAGTGCAAAGTTGACAGATGCAAAATCAATCGTCAAGTGGTATAATGCTTCGATGGGTCCAGGCAATGAAGGTAAGTCTTTGGTTCATAGATTTTTTGGTTGATAGATGATACTAACATTGCACCATATGAGGATTGTTGTACAGTGATAGGATCAAGTGATCTACACTCTTTTAGAAGCTCAATTGCAGGTTCATGGAGTGTCCATACACGGAAGATGGCATGCTTTTGTTCTTCATGTACAATTCAAGCTTGGAATGAGTGTGAGTCAAAGGAGTGTGTTGACGAATGACGGTTATCTTAGACCACTTGACACGTATCGACCCCTGATGACACTGGAACTAACACAAATGGAATCATTGGTTGACTTTGAACACATATCAGATCTAGTTCAACCAAGTAATATATCTACTTGCATAGTTTTTAAAATTCCTAATGTTATCTTACTTTGTAGTGTTTTTGTAATGTTGACTAATTTCATCTAATTTGTTGCACATAACAATGTAGGGCATGTTTATGCAGTTATTGTAGATGAAGACAATGGAGAGGGGACATATTATTACTTGTGTCATTGTGTTGAGGCTAAAAAGAAATTGGAGGCCCCAATTAAAAATGGAGAAAACATTAAATACCCTACAAGCTTGGTGGTTGTTACTGGAACATGGCTTAGAAGGTACCCACATAAGAGTGTTAATGTTTGGCTATTTAAGGACTTTGACACACATCAAAAGATTCTTCATTACTCAAAACTTGTCGTGTCATCCAATGTTCATTTGATACAATATCAGGGTAGACCTTTGAACAAGACCTTATAGAAGGTGTGTGTCTGACCATGAGACAATACTTGACACAATAAAGAGTAGAGTAGACTAGATGGTTTGTTGGATCAATTTGTAAGAATGCACATTGATTTTGTAAAGTCATGTTATTGATATTAATGTATTGCAGTTGATAGTTAGACCTTTCATTTCTATATTTCAAGTTTATATATGTTTTGGTTCCAAGTTTACATATGTTTATCTTTTTTTGCTGTTGCATTTTTACACATATACAGTGAATATTGGGCAAATTATATGCATATTTATGGTTTCACCATTTGACCATCTAGAGACCTCAATTTGCAAACTTGACGTTTGCAGCCCTAGATTAGACTTGGGAGACCCTTCCTCAACCATCATTTCACCTAAAACATGATCATGAAAAGCAATAACTCATGTGACCAAACTGACAGTTCCAATGCATCTGGATGGGTACGTTTAGGTTAGGCATGGTCCTGTTTCACATCCAAACATGCCGAAACAATCCGAGCTACATTGTACCGATGATATCCCTTAAGAGACCAAAGTGCAAAAAGGTAGCAATCTTTGACAAGATGTTACTTGAAAACTGTGTCACTTAGAAACATTCTGTCTAAGGCTACGGGATCATGTAGGGTCCCTCTAGAATAACCTCTCTTGGTTTTTTATATCTCTAAGGCATTTTCCCGTGGTGAAAGTTTTTCTACTGCTCCAAAAATCGTCAGATGCATGCAACGTAAAGTTGCAAAGGAGTGCAACTTTCAGTCTTCTCCTCGTGCAGCCAAACTGATAGTTCCAATGCATCTAGATGGGTATGCTTAGGCTAGGCATGGTTATTTTTTCCACCCAAACATGCCGAAACAGTCCGAGCTACATTGTACCGACGATATCCCTTAAGAGTCCAAAGTGGAAAAAGGCAACAATCTTTGATGAGATTTCACTTAGAAACCATGTCACTTAGAAACATTCTATCTAAGGATATGCGATCATGTAGAACCCCTCTACAATAACCTCTCTCAGTTTTTGATATCTTTGAGGCATTTGCCCGTGGTGAAAGATTTTCAGTTGCTCCAAAAATCATCAGAAGCATGTAGTGTAAAGTTGCAAAGGGGTATAACTTTCATCCTGCTTCTGATGCAACCAAACTGATAGTTCCAAAACATTCAGATGGTTATGTTTAGGCTAGGCATGGTCCTGTTTCACACCTAAACATGCCGAAATAGTCCAAGCTACATTGTACCGACGATATCCCTTAAGAGTCCAAAGTGCAAAAAGGTAACAATCTTTGACGAGCTGTTACTCAGAAACTGTGCCACTTAGAAACATTTTGTCTGAGGCTACGTGATCACATAGAATCCCTCTACAATAACCTCTCTCAGTTTTTGATATCTTTGAGACATTTGTCCGTGGTGAAATATTTTCTGCTGCTCCAAAAATCGTCAGAAGTATGTAGTGTAAAGTTGCAAGGTAGGCTACTTTTTGTTTTGTTCTTCGTGGGGCCAAACCGTTAGTGCAAACACATCTAATTGGGCACATATACGCTATGCATGGTCACTGCCCTTCATTATAAAAGGGTCATAGTCTTTCCTATTCAAAGGGTCACAACTTTTCACCTTTGAAATGTCATCAGTATTTGTGAGAGCCTAAATTCATTTATTTGCAATATTGCCTAAGGTTGTATTCTTAATTATATTCTTCAAACATGTTATGGATGTCTTTCTCAATGATAAATTTCTCTCCCTTTTATGTTATTGCATATCAACCTAATACATGAAGTATGAGGCGTACACATGAATACATGTAATACATGAAGTATACACAGGAAACATGAAGCATACATGTGAGTACACGTAATACATGAAGTCTATACATGAAGCATGAAGCATACATGTGAAAACATGAAGTATACATAGGAAGCATGAATCATACACGTGAACACATGAAGTATACACAAGAAACATGAAGCATACACGTGGAATGGTAGCATGAAGCATACACGTGGAATGGTAGATGCCTTCCTTTGTGGAGAGGTATGAGGTCACATGTAATAATGTCTTGTTCATTTTTAGTTGCATATTGCAAAGTGCATTATCTACTTACATGAATTTCATTACCATGCTACAATGGTTATTATATTCATATGATTGATTTAATGTTTAATAATCTTAGAGAAGAATAATGTTGAAACTTTATATATTTATAATTATATAAAGGAAGAGTGCATGTAATACAATTGGACTTTAAATATTTGAAGTAAACCATCTACAAATGTCTATTGAAGCATGGATTTATAATGCAAATATGGACACCATCAACAAAAAATATTTGTATTAACCAAATATCCATATAGGCATACATCAATATCTGTCAATATAAGTATAACATATATACAAAATAGCCATATAGGCTTACAAGAATACCATATAGGCATACAATGTCAACTATATGCAATACAAAATATATGTCCACAAATGCCATATAGGCATACAACAAAGGAACCCAATGAAAAGTCATTCCCCTTTGTCTGGTGAAGAAAATAGATCACAGACATCCTTTGATCTTCAAGGGGATGGGGATGCATATGAGATTGGTCTACTATGAACCCGAGGGCTCCTCCTCCTATTTAGTTCTTCATGGAGGTGTAGTTGTGACAATAAAAAGTATAGACATTAATATATAGAAAT
This sequence comes from Cunninghamia lanceolata, assembly GCA_027924645.1. Taxonomy (NCBI): domain Eukaryota; kingdom Viridiplantae; phylum Streptophyta; class Pinopsida; order Cupressales; family Cupressaceae; genus Cunninghamia; species Cunninghamia lanceolata. Next base: position 26,842,529 of record BSBN01000809.1, on the reverse strand, counting down.
TACATTATAAAAAATGAAACATTTAACAAATTAATCACTTACCGCTACCAGATAATGTCTTTCCTCATTTGCCTCAGTACCAGGATCAAGTTGTGGCATTGTAATGTCCTATAGAAACCATCTAGATAGAAATTAAACTTCAAATCAATAATCATTTGATTTTTCAATAATAAACAACTATAACAATGAATGTAATTTGAAATTTACTAATTTGCCTCATACCCACGTCAAAGGCATGGAGCTATCAATCACAGAAGACACACCATGCTCCATTGCCCTATGAACTTTGGGAGTTGTCTCCATAGCCTGCATCATCTGAAAATAAAATAACATTATTCAATTACGAAAACTAGAATAGTGATGCAAGTCATGGCTCCTAACATACACACACGTTCACCTAAACATGGAAGTACACACAATAAAGAACATAAGTCACATGCTTATATACAAATTAGATGAAGATTCATGACTATTGTATGGTATAAGGGTCAACAAAGGAGGGACCATAGTAGCATCAAATTTTAGGTTTAAGAAGTCAGAGAGGGAGTGAAGGTGTTAGTTCAGGTTTAGGTTGGTGGTAGGGTGGGGTAGGGTTGTGCTCAAATTTTTGTTTGTTTGGTAGTGATGAAGGTAGGACAATGCCTAAGCTAGAGGGTTTTAATACGTCAGGAAAAGATTGGTGATGGGAATGAGGGGTAGAACAAGGGATACAATAATGGCACTAGAAATCAGATAGACACTAGGTAAGTTTATGGGTTTACGGGAAGGAGGAATATCAAGAGTTTGTGGGATAATAGGAAGGAGGAAAGATACTAGATAGGACAAGCAAAAAATTATTTTAAAATTTTCTTATCATTTTCTTTGTCTTGAGGTTTGTTAGGGGGTGGGTTAGAAGCAAACTAGGTCTGGGACGTCTGGTAGGGGTAGATTAGGAAATAGGTAGGGTAGATATGGGTAGGTTAGTAGGTTGGGTGTAGTGTTGGGGAATTTTCTTAGGCCTACTTTTAGAAGTGGATGGGAAAAGGTCCACTTTATCTTGGAGGAGTGTTAGAGGGGAGATATAAGACAATGAGAAAGGTGAAGTAGTAACAGGTGGATATATGGTGGGGAAGATAGGGGCATAGCTAGTGGAGCAGGTGAAGTAATAGAAAGAAGTTGTGGGGTTGGGGCAGCAATGCGTTTAGAGGCATAAGATAGGTAAAGGTGAAAGAGGGAATTGGTATGAGGTTGAGGTGGACTAGAAGGGGTTGACAAAAAATCATCTAAGGAGAATTATCTTAAGGTAACAACTAGTTGGAATGGGCTATGAGAAATGGTGAAGACATTACCATCATGGGGAATTTAAGGCACTAGTGGATGACAGTTTAGGGACAACCCACATTGCAATGAGCCAAGGATGACCTAAGAGAATAGATAGTGGTATGAGGAGGGGATGATATGACATGATACATCTAGGCATTTAGGTCCTACCTAGATTAGTAGGGTGAGGGAGCCAAAAGTAGGTATAAAAGTGTCATTATATGTACACTAGGAGATATCTGAGGGGGATAAGAATCTCTTTGCAACCTAGTGATGTATAAGTGTTCCTATGTAACTGCATTAATTCCACCTTGATGTATAAGTGTTCCACGTTGATTCAACTATCATTTTATAGTGTACTTGTGCCTCAATCTACAGAGGATCGTTATAATCATCAATAGACACATGGTCAATCAAGAAGGTGATGACAGGTGTAGGAGTGGGTTGAACAATGAAATTATAAGGTTGAATGTCTAATGTGCCTATCATCTCAAAGAATATAGTAGTACTAAAGGAAGGGTCCTCATTAGACTTAGGTGGGTTAGATGTAGGATCAAAAGTAGGGATGGAAGAAATTGAGCCAATAGGATTGACATAGTTTGTAGGGGAATGGGTTAGTGTAGATTTGAAGATTTTGGTTAGGGGTGACTTATTGCCCCTATAATTAATACCTATAACCTAGATGATGTTGGAGTCAATCATATGCTATATAATATGTCATAGGTTCATGCCCCTCTTTGGTGTCATGGACTCATGTCCTGGGGTCTAATTGGTAGTAATTAGATGAGTTTATTAGAGAGAATTTGTCGAAGAATAGTGTGGAGGGGATCAACAAGCTTTAGTAGACATGTATAGAAAATGTGGTAGCATAGACAAGACAGTGAGTTGTTTAAAAAGATGCCTCAAAGAAATGTGGTCTCATGGTAATGTCCTTGTCTATGCATTTACTTGTCATGGCATTCCATGAGACCACATTTCTTTGAGGTATTTTTTCAAATAACTATATTGTAATTGAAATTTTATCATCTATCAACATCTAGTTATTAGTTATTCAATGTCTGGTAATGCTTTGAGTTTGAAAGATGTGCAATGCAATGTAATCAACGACATGAATTTAAACTACACAAATCTAATAAGTACAATTCATAAGTTAAACTATTTATTTTATTACCTGAGTGAAGCTTTGAACTCCACCACCACTAGGAGGTGTTTCTGTGAAATCTCCAAGATTAACCTATTCAACATCCAAAATCAGATATTAGAATACCATTCATATAACAATGCTATTCACATGTAATATTTATAATTGTTTACTAGTTACATACCTCGGTAGTAGATGTCGTAGTGTAATATGGAGGTGGAGAACCGCTGAAAACTCATGAACGCTATATGACCCTGAAATTTCATTAAAATCATCAAACTAAATTAGTTATTCTTGCATTTCAAAAATAAAATTTAATAAATTAAATTCAATGAACTTGCTAACATTTACCTGAGTATTAAGGCCAAAAGTTTCACTCAGGAGGGCATCTATCATCACCATATGCTCACCTGCAGATGTAGCCTACGCACTTGCGTCCCAACTTTTCGTGGGGTCATAACCACAAGTTGACCTGCAAGCCCGACAAGTATGGGGTGGATCCCTACTCGAACTCTCCCTCGGCCCACGTTGTGTTGCAGGACTGTCTATGATACTCTGGGTCAAGGCACTAATGGACTGAAGTTTCTTGACCTCAACACTCTCCTTAACAACCAAAGGAAAAGACACGTGCTCATGGGCTGGTTTGGTGAGTGCTCATCTCGTTGGCTGATGTGGGTCAACATGTGCCCCTGGTCTATCCTGTGCTGACCCCCCACCTCTACCCTGGAAGTCTCGCATATCAAAATAGTTTGGCACTTTATTTTTGACAAACTCACAGTAGAATTTCCTCAAAAAGTATTGCGAGACCTCATTATTGTTGCATGGAGGATGGTAAAAAACCATCCACCACCTCTGCCCAAAACTATCTCTTATTACTTGGTTGTTGCACCAATGGATAGGGAACCTCTTGCATGTAAGGGGTAGAGGTTTATTTGTTCGTGGGTCTGTGAAAATGGAACACAAGTCCAATTTTGTAATTTGTTCATTTTTACTTGTTTATAGGACAACTTGTCTGCATAGTACTCTCTAAATTCACTCCTCTTTTTTTAACACGTGCCCTGGTCTATCCTGTGCTGACCCCCCACCTCTACCCTGGAAGTCCCACATATCAAAATAGTTTGGTACTTTATTTTTGACAAACTCACAGTAGAGTTTCCTCAAAAAGTATTGCGAGACCTCATTATTGTTGCATGGAGGATGGTCAAAAACCATCCACCACCTTTGCCCAAAATTATCCCTTATTGCTTGGTTGTTACACCAATGGATAGGGAACCTCTTGCATGTAAGGGGTAGAGGTTTATTTGTTCGTGGGTCTGTGAAAATGGAACACAAGTCCAATTTTGTAATTTGATCATTTTTACTTGTTCATAGGATAACTTGTCTGCATAGTACTCTCTGAATTCACTCCTCTTTTTTGACCAACTAGATATTTGCTTGCTAATTGAATCTACATTTGATAACATAGATTCAAGAGATTGTGCAAGCATGGATCTATGCGAGGTTGAAGTTATAGGATCTTTCAACCTTGCAATTATGTCCTCAATTTGTTTTTTATTATTTTCAATTTACCCCATTAAATTTTCTTATGTTCCAAGGGCATATTGAGGAATGAATGGAAGTGTTTGTTGTTGGAGTTGTTCTTCAATAGGTATTTGCTATTCAGGTGATGGAGGGTTTTGTGGATTTTTAGGACGAGGAGGAGGTGCATTATCATTTCCTATAAATTAAAGAAATTTACATAAAAAATCTACTTAAACCTACCTATTTAGCAACAAATTCACACAAAAAAGTAAATACAATTTACTCCTTCCACCTCCTTGACGTCGTGGTGGCATTTTAACAATGAATCAGTGATAATTTGGTGATTAATTTGACCTCCAATAATGCAAGCACTCTCTCAAGGGTTTACAGGCCATGGGGTTGCTAGAAAATGAAATGAAACAATGAGCATAAACACAGGTTTTTTTTTTAAATACTTAAACAAAACGCGCTCGCGTTACATTATGGCTTGGTGTTGTCGAGCCTTAGGCTCGATTTCACCAAACCATAATGCGAGCACATTATAACATGCTCACACTATGTCTTAGAAGGTTTTTTTAAAAAGTTGGCCACTTTTTGGCCCCCCAACTTTTTGCACCCACCTGTGTCCCTTAAAAACCTTTTGTTAGTATTTACTTTTAGTTTCCAGAGCCACTCAAATCACTAACAAAGTTTCTCCACATCTTTGTTGCTACTTTCCATAGTTCTTGAAACTTCTTAAACCTTTGAAGAGCTTTGCCATTTCTTTTTGTGTTAGCATTTTTGTTGGTTCTCATAACATACCTAACCCCAAACAAGGTTTTCTACAATCTTAAAGCTTTAACCAAAATGAAACAAAAAGGCAAGCAACCTTTGTAAAGAAACAAGGCTTGTCGACATTTTTCCAGGTTCACAAAACCTTCAAAACCACCAACAAAGTTTCAAAAAAGGCTTATTGGCATTTTTTAGGGTTCTCAAAACTTCTAAAACATTGAAAACATTTGAAGGCTTAATTAAAGTAGGACTAAAGGAATTGTTGTGACCTAATCACAACTCGCCCCATTACAAATGGGGACCCCCAAATTTTTGCTTTAGGTTTTGGCAGTCCAAAGAGTCTTGATCACGAAACTAGTCCACTATCCACGCAAATGAAAGTCATCTATCAAACAAGTTTTAACAGTGAATTTCAGGGTTAATTTTAGAGGAAAATGAAGTAACCTTGTCAAAGTCAGAAATTCTAACAACATCGGAGGATAGAGGAATGAAGAGTTTGAAATGTTGAAAATGACTAAGTATCAAGCATGAAAGTCACTAATTTCTTGCACCTATGGAATATGCACCCAGGGAAGTGGAAAATCCTCACCAAGAGGGAGAATGCGCCCTAGGAGGTGGAGAATTCATTGACTTAAGAAATTGAAGTTGCATTCCAAATTGCATGAGATAAATCCTTAAGACACTTCAAACCTATGAAGGATGAATTAGAACAATTTGTCAAGTGTTTGTCAAATACGGAGATGAAATAAAGAATCCAAGAATGGGAGCGCAACATTCTTGCTAATGGGGAGAATGCGCCCTAATAAAGGTCTCATTTTTGGAGTCAAGATAATGAAATGTTACTCTCCTTAGTCAAATTCATGAAAATGCATGAGGAAACCATGTGAAATTGCTTAAGAAAGTTGAAAGAAATGAGAAATCTTTTGAATTTGACTAAGTGTGAAAAGTGGAAAATCCTCATCAATGAGGAGAATACGCTCCAAGATGAGGGAAAATCCTCACCAACAAGGAGAATGCACCCTGAGAGAGGATACATCTGGGATAGGAGATTGTCATGCTATGAAAGTTTGAATAGTGAAAATCCTTGGAAACTCTCTTGATGAAGTCATTACAACACTTAGAAAATTTATGATTGGGAAAAGTGGAAAATCCTCACCAACAGGGAGAATGTGCCCTAATGAAGGTCCTCATTTTGTGAGTCAAAACAATGAAATCTTATTTTCCTTAGGTGAATTATTGAAATCCATGTGAAAATCTTGAAGAAATTTGCCTAAGTAAGAGTTGCAAATGAAGGAATATGTGCCCTTGCAAGTAGAGATAATTTTATGAAGAATCAAGATCAAGAAACTTGAAGATTTCAACTAAAGGCATAAGAAAGTTGGAATGGAGCAAAGTGACAAGTTCAAGAAAATGAAGGAAAATCCTCACCAATGATGATTATGTGCTCATACAAAGAAGAATCCTTTCACATGAGGAAAATCTACCCACTCAAATATCTAATTCTCGCAAGAGTGATGCAATTTTATGAGGATTTAATGCCAAGGACTTGGAAGAAATTCACTAAGTTGGGAAGATCTGCACTAAGGTTAGGTCGTTAGATCCTTATGAATGAGGATTATGCGCTCACATGAGATGAAGCCTTAAGTTCAAACTTGCTAACATTACTTGAAATTCATCAAAATGCATTGAGAACTATTTGAAATCCCTAAGTGTCCATGCCAAAGGAGTGAGAGGAGTTGAAACTTGACAATGAAAATGCCTAAGAGAGGTCACATATTTCTCATTAATGAGGAGGATGCGCTCTCCTAATTTTCTTTCCTCTAACTCAATCCAACAATCTTGAAAATGGTTTCAATTTCATAGCTCAATCTAACAAACTTTGACAATGATTCCAACAAAGGTTTAAGGAAAAATTGAGAAATTTGAACAAGTAAAGGTTCAAAAAGTGAATGAGAAATGGATGAGCACAAATTTCTCATCAATGAGGAGAATGCGCCATTTCCAAGTCTCGTTATTTTGAAGAAAATTCAACCACCTTTGAGGGGGATGATTATTTCATCAAGGTTCAATCAAGATTCAATGCAAAAAGTTTGAAATTCACCAAGGAGAAATTTGAAAGTTTGAGAATGAAAAAGTCCAAAGGAGAAAAGGTGGAAAATCCTCATCAATGGGAAGAATGTGCCCTTCTAGTTCTCCTCTACTTAGCTCAATCCAAAAAAACTTTGAGAGTGATTTCACTTCCAAATTTAATGGAGGTCTAAGGGAAGGATTAAGAGATTCAATGAATTTACTAAGGAACAAGTCAAAGTTCAACAAGTGAAAATGAGAAGTGGATATCAACGGAGCACAAAATCCTCATCAATGAGGAGAATGCGCTTGGAGTGAGATTCCTTCTAAAACAAAATCTTATCAATCACCAACAATTTTGAAAGAAATTTCAATTTCATTTGCCAAAAGGAAGAGTTTGGGAAGTTTAAGGAAAATGTCTTAAAGAAGAAATAAAAATTTGAAGATGAAAATTCTCAAGGAGGTCAGAAATTTATTACTCATGAGGAGAATGCGCTCAAACTAGGCGCATATTCCTCCAACACAAGGAAAATCCACCCTTAATATCAACAGGAAAATCCATTTAATGCAAAAGGAAGTCGGCCTAGGAGAAAGAAAATTGAGTTTTTGAATAAAGAAAAATCACTTCAAATTGCAGGCCGACCCACTAGAAGGAGAAGTTAAAATGCTATATAAGGAGGTTCAATCCTCATTTCTCCACAATATTTCAAAAACAAATAAGTAGACCAACAAAGAATAAGAGTAGAATTCCTTCAAAGAAGAGAAGATTTTATCCAAGAAAGAAGGGTAAATTCATAAAAACTAAAAGGATAGAGTAAGAGCACTACAAGGCAAAGACTACAATTTTTATTTCTCATCAAACTCAAACTGAAAAATCAGACATGCGGAGCAAAATAGCAGAATTCAGGGCAGAAGTTTTCCATAAGAAGAGTAAATTTAGTCAAGGAGAGAAAAGTAACTAAGTTTTTTTATGTTTTTTTTTTTTTAAAAGAGGGTAAAAACTTTATTAATCAAAGATAGCAGTACAAAGCATAAAAGCAGCAAGAGGCCCAAATGGGCCCCGAGACAACAAACAAGAAGTCAAGAAGTGGTCATCGAACATCTCACATCCTCTGTGACCAAATCCACCAAATCCTGAGCAAGATCCCTAGGTAAATTGTCCCAATCATCCACTAGGCAGGTCCCATTCTTCTCAGAAGCCCATTTTGCCAACCCATCAACCACCTTATTCCATTCCCGAGGGATATGAGAGAAGGTGATAGAATCAAATAAATCTCCAAGATTGGTGATTTGCTTAGCCACCACCGCAAGCTACCAACTAACATCATCAAACTGCCTTCTATTTATTAAGTCTATTACCACCTGAGAATCCAACTCGCAAATAATCTTATTCTAGCCAAGGGCATATGCCTTCTTCAAAGACAAAAGAATAGCCAAGGCCTCCATAAGATTATTAGAGTGCAGCCCCCTATACTCCAAGAAGAAAAAAACAACCACCCCAGAACTGTCTTTGCCCACCCCACTAATGCCAGCATGCCTAGGGTTACCCCTTGCAGACCCATCAATATTGATTTTCAAGACTCCAGTGGGAGGGGGCAGCTAATGCCCTTCCCTAGAAACCTTCCTTTTAGAACACCTGCTCTGCCTAATCTTGGGCCTTCCGGGACCCCCAACAAGAATCCCTAGATTACGAATCACTCTAGTATCACCAGGATCCACTGGGGCTAACATATCACATTTAGCATACAAGGTCTCCTGCAAAGCCCCAAGAATGCGAGACCAAACTTGACCCACCAGCAACTTCTTATCCAGAAAGATCCTGCGGTTGCGCTCCAACCAGATGTGCCATATAATCAAACTAGGGCCAATTGGCCAAGCTATGTGTAGAAATGAAGTCCTCACTGGAATGGGCCCAAAGTTCTGCCAAAACTCCTCCAGAGAAGAAGGGTGTCTGCACTGTAAACTCCAGGCCCCCCACCAAAAATGCCAAATAGTCCTAGCAAAAGGGCACTGGAAGAAAAGATGTGAAATAGTCTCAACATTTTTTAGACATAAGAAACATAGGGAAGGACCTTGGAAGCCATGCTTACAGAGGTTATCCCAAGTCAAACACCTGCCATAAACCACCAGCCAAGAGAAGAAATTGCATTTTGGCCAAGAGAATTTATTCCAAATATTTTTCTACCAAGGAACCTCAGCACTACTCCAGGCCTGTCTATCCAAAACACGATACCCTGAAGCAACAGAGAACTTCCCTTTTGGATCCGGACCCCAAGCCAACACATCCCACTCTAGGAGAGAACAACAGACTCTATTAGCCAAAATAGAGGACAATTCTCTCCTATCCTCCAAAGATCCACCCATGGGCCATTCCTACATATCCTTCCACTGGTAAACAATCGTTTGCCCCAAAACCTGAGGGGCTTTGAAATCCATCACTCTACTCCAACCAGCCTGAACAAAAATCCTACATAAGTCCCCCAAGTGAGGGTGCGAGGAGAGGATAGGCGGGAAGCCATCCCAGGAATCATGCTAAAAGAGAGCATCAAAGCCTCTATTGTAGATCCAAAACAGGCCTTGTTTAACCAGCGCAACCCCCCTCTTGAGAGTATCCCATATCATAGAACCTCTCCCCAAAAGACTAAAGCGAGGCACCTCAGCGCCCTCCACCTCCCCAAGGTACTTGAAGGTAAGGATCCTAGCCCAATATTGATGCTGATATGAACACCATCTCCAGTAAAGCTTAGCAACCAAAGCATGTCCATTCCAATCTGTCCTACGCAAACCCAGACCACCATCCTGCTTTGGCTGGCAAACAACTTCCCACTTAATTAAGCTCCACTTCTTTGAAAGGAGATTACCCGACCAAAGAAACTGCCAACAGAGGCCCTCAAAATCTTTGATGAAACTTGCGGGAGCCATCAACACAAAGCACCTGTATATAGGAAGGGCTTGAACCACGGACTTCAATAGAGTAACTCTACTCGCCGTAGATAACCATCTATAGGTCCAGTGACAAACCAGCCCATGAAATTTATCCATCACATCTTTCCAAAAACACCTGGGAAGTGGGCGCATATCCAGAGGGATGCCAAGGTAAATAAAGGGAAGTTTCCCCATCTGAAACCTTAAGATCTTGGTAATACGCTACTGAATAAGATTGGGGGTATTAAAGAAATAAATACAAGACTTACTTTCATTAATGCTTTGACCAGAGGCAGCCAGGTAACAATCCAAAATCTAACGCAAAGCAACCACTTTAGCCACCTTAGCAACACCCATCAAAACCGTATTATCCACAAACTGAAGATGAGTTTGAGGAGGAAGAGAATTGCTCCATTTCCATCCTTGGAAGAGCCCATTCAAAACATGAGATTTAATGAATCTCCCCAAGCCTTCAGCCATTAAGATGAACTAATATGGGGATAAGGGGTCCCCCTGTCAAAGACCTCTAGAAGCACCAAATAGATCTAAAGACTCCCCATTTATGAGAACAGAAAATGAGGAGGTCCTTACACAGCTCATGACCCAATCAATCCACTAACAACTGAACCTGAAGGCTCTAAGAATATTGATAAAAAAGCCCCAGTTAACTCCTCCATAAGCTTTAGCCATGTCTAACTTTATAAACATAGCCTTTTCCTTAGAAGAGGCCATAGAGTGAATAGTCTCAGCTGTAATAACTACTCCATCCAAAATCTGTCTACCTGCAACAAAGCCCCCTTGTTCCTCCGAGATCAACTTATCGAGACATGGCTTTAAACGATTAGCAATTAGCTTTGTAATGATTTTATACACCACATTGCACAAAGCAATTGGTTGAAAAAGATCCAGAGAATCAACACCCTCGCGTTTTGGGATAAGAGCAAGAAACGTGGCATTCATGGCTCACAACATTTTTTGTTCTTCCTTGCATCAAATTTAAGTAGTTTTGGATATATGTATGTGGAATATTGCTTTATAAGGATGATTTATCCCACATTGGCAAGGAGGATGAGATTTATCATTATTTGTTCTTGATATCAAATATCATGTCAACATGCTAACTTGAGGTATTTCCACTTGTAGGTTGATGATGTATGCTAAAGGAGCGTCAAGTGTTGAAGGAGAGCGACCCTAACTTGGGACAAATTTATATGGATAAGATCAAGAGGAAAGATTAAAGAATCCGAAAGTGAGCTATCCAGAGGAGCATCTAGAGGATCAAGGTATCATCAAGCTCATTCACCTTGCATCCAAAGAAGGCGTTATCCCTAGAATGGAGAAGGAATACTACACTTCATTGAGACATCATCAAGTTTGCCATCATCTTGCTTCCAGAGGAGAATTTCATCACTAGAAAGATAAGAACTTCATCATCATCTTGCAAGCTCAATCATCTGAAAATGAAGAAGATCACTCCACCTTACATGCTCAAGAATCCAGCATCACAAGAGGAACATCCATCCAGAGGTTCATTTCCTAGGATTCATTTTTATGTTCAAGTTCCAGAATCATCCATTTCATGTGCTAGAAGGACAAAGCATCCATCATGAAATCTATTCCAAGAGTGCACATACATGACATCTTCCTACATCATCAAGAGCTGAAGCCTACAAAGGAAACAAGAATTTCACAAAATTACAAATCAGCAAAGATCGTTAAGAAATCCATAAATTTCACTAAGGCATGAAAGATAACTTGAAGAATTCCAAAATTCCCAAATTTTCAAGTTCTAGAAGTGAAAATCCAAGTTCAAAGACTACTCCAAAAAATCCATAATTTGGGAAAATATTTCAAGCAGTGTGAAAATAGAGAAGATCAAACTGGTTAACTCAATGCTGAAGTGGCATGCACACATCATTAGTCAATCAAAATTTGCCATGTCATTTGTCTAAGTTCATTGCATTTGTAAGAAGATAAGAACAAGAAGGGCGTCCCATATGGATATTCTTCATTTATTCCATTTCATCTCTCACCTTGGGAAACATGCCTTCATTCCTTGAGTTTTTATGTACACTTGTGTCAGCTTTTACTTTTTTCTAAAAATAGCAAGTTGTTGTAACTAATTGCTGATGTGGCAAGATCTCGGCCCTTGATTCTCAAATCAATCTTGGCCATTCATTGTATTTTGAGGACTATAAAAGCCCTCACTCCTTTCTCATTTAGAAGATTGAGACTTTGGAGAATTGTTGCAAGAGATCTTTGAAATAATACAAGACTCATTGATTTGGTGATATTGTTTTGTTTCAAGTGTTGCATGGTTTCCAATTCCTCAAGCATAGAATAAGTTAGAATAAGTTTTATTTTCAAGCATTATGTTAGTTGATGGAAATGATTATTATTGTTTCATGGTGAAATCTTTAAGTTCATACCATTTGTGATTTGTGTCTTACAAGTTGCAGTGCATGGTTAGACTGAACTCAAACGACCTTAACTTCAATTATTTGTGTTTGTTGATACTTCATCGATGTGAGTGATTTGAACATCTTACATTACCTTAGAAGATTGCATCGTCTTTGTGTAGTTGTTTGATTTGGTGAAGCAAAGTCGGTTGATTTCACCTGGTTAATTATAGTTTCTTGCATATAGAATTAGAATAGTTTCTTCAAACCCTACGTCTTTTGCACTTTTTTATCAATCATTGTTAGGAATTAGGATCAAGAACCCCATTGCAATATCATACGCCTTAAGTTGTAGTACTTAGAAATTTTAAGAAGTCTCCTTTGAAAGTGAAACAAGAATTGTGCTTGAATGATTGTTTAAGTCCCTTTGTGTAAACAACATATCACATCCTACTATTGAGTTTATCCGTCACTAATCACGTGTAAGGAACCTTGGAGTGCTCTCATTTGATCACATAATTCAACATTTGAGAGGCTTTGTTCAAGAGAGGATAGGATACTTGGTATTTTATTCTATTGTTATTGTTGTCACAAAAACATCATTAACATGAACCTCTAGAGAAGTTAAAGGCAAACCTTCAAAGGAGCTCCATCAATGAATTCAGTGGTTCTCAGAACCACTTGAACCTCTAACAAGCTACATGATTAGTGAGTTTAGGATGATAAATGAAATACCACTAGAACAAATATAAAAGGAACATTGATAAATTTTAAGGTTCTCATAACCTTTAAAAGTGGCAACATATTTTTGAAGATATTTAAAAGCACTAATAATTGCAAAACAAAGGGCAATATATAAAAAGGGCTTTGGGTTCATTTGTAAACATATAACTTCAAAACATTGACAAAGCTCTACAGCCTCACCACTCAACTGAACTCTATTGCATATGTTGTCATTGATGCCAAAAGAGTGGTAATCATTGACGTCAAAGGAGTGCTGATCAGAGGAGTAGATCGGAGAAGCAGATCAAAGGAGCAGTAATAATCAGTATCATCTATACACAATTGTACCTTATCTTCTAAAGTTCATGGATAAGTGTAAGTTGTCAAAGTCAATTGTCTTATCTTTTGAAGTTCATGATAAGTATAAGTTTTCAAAGTCTTTCATGTGTTGTGTTGATAATAAATGTTATGGGGCAATGTTGGTTGTATTTGTTGTATTTTGATGATATGGAATCATGATGGTTGGTGCTTGATGAAGAAAGTTGCAAAAAGTTTGAAGAAATTTGTCTAAGTAAATTTCCAATCATGAAGGGTGTCACAGGCTTAGGAAAATGTACTGCATACCTCCATAAATTAAGACATAAGCCTGTGGATTGGAAGTTAGCTAGTAACAACTCTAAGGCATGTGTGGTTCAAATTTGAGATCACAAAACCTACCGCAAGGCATTCCAGAGTCAACAGAGTGAAGGTAGTGGTGTTGCAGTCTCAAAGAGACAAAAGAATGTTTCACACTTCTCCACACCTGAAGATATGATACTACAATTTGGAAGATAGCTAGATACAGGTATGAGGCATGCATGGTTTAAGTTTCAAATGATACAATGTACCCCAATGGTTTTTTCAGAGTCATTTGAGTAAGGACAAGTCATATTGTTTCTTAAGGTAATCAGAGGAAGAACAAAAAGCCACTGACTTCACCACACTTTGTTGTTTGGATTTGCTATTTGAAAGATAAGTTCAAATGCTTAGTTGGTATGCTTAGTTCAAATTTCAAGATTTTTTATTTACTGCAAATATGTTTCTCAATATTCCATATCAAGAAAGGGTTACCATACTATTTAAGGGATACCGACTGAAAGGAAGCTAGGTGTGCGGAAATCGCTTCCTACACTAATCTAATGAGGGGAGGAGAGTGCAAATTCAAATTTATCCTAACTATTACAGCAACATTAAACCATTAACATGAGATATTGCAACAAACACATAACAGAGAAGGTGAGATAGAAGAAGAAAGACACAAGATATACGTGAGGAAAACCCTTATCAGGTGAAAAACCCCACACTCCAAAACCTGCACAATGCATTATCAAAACAAAGAATGTTTACAACACACTTGCAATGCAAGCTCTTAGGAGTCTTCAACAATCATACTGGAGACAAACTGGCAGCATAACAGTACCTGTCAAACTTGTAACACATCTCCTTCTCCAAGCACATTTTTATATAGAATATACAAGGCAATATTGGTCCTATCTTGGAATGGGCGTCCATCTTGGCCTCATGGCCCAAAACCCATGCCTAAGGACACTTGGTCAACATTGTAGAATGTGCTTGACACTTGTCCACAGCTCCCATCCCAAAGAGGTCGCCTATTTCCAAAATGGGCTATGACAAATGCTCTTATGACTCTTGCGACTGTCATAGAATCTGTCACAGCAGTTACAACTTATAGCTGTAAGAGAATCTATCATACATAGGATATAAATAGCATATTCTCTTATAACATGTCATAGTCCACCTTGGGACGCCCAAATATGCCTTTTTCAAAGATGCTTCATGACACATGTCTTCACCTATAGTACAAGCTTCTATTTCTGACTCTTACATGTCATAACTTTGTCATAGGAATCCATCATAACCGTTTTGGTCAAACATTCCCTTACACAACACCCAAGATGCCGACACATGGAAAAATGCTCCTACCACAAAGTGGGATGCCTATCTCCTCATGTGAGGACAAAATTACAAGTTGTCATGTTCCATGTAGGATGACACATCACCGTGCCACATCCCACAAACTGACAATATGGAATTTACAATAAATTTACAACATAGGCAATGAATTAGGAAATACAAACATAAATAATGCAAGGAATTACCAAGGTTGAGACACCTTAATTCCCAACACCGACATCAATGTTTAATTGCTTGCACCAGCAAGAAGGAGCATGAAATGATAAAAGGAGTATATGCGAGGACTTTAAAGATCATATAGTGTTCGTGGCTTGATCTGCATGGTGATATCTTTCTCCTCCAATACTGCATAGGGTCTGGAGCTAATATATGAAAGGATAAGTGTTTTTGCAGTGCCGACATGATATACTTTGGTGATTGCACCATGTGTGTGGTAGTGCGCGCCATCAGGAAAGCTAGGGAGAAAGTGAAATGGGTCCAGTTGATTACTTGGTATGAACCACATAACATGATTTGATTCCTATATTACCATAGATGATTTGGGAACTAACATGTTATGCCGATCACACGTTTCATTAAGGCCAACAAAGGTGAAGTTTTGAAGACTTGTGGAGCATATAAATGAAAGCTCACGATCGCTGCAAGTGTGAGATGTGTGCGTGTTGTGTGTTAGAAATGATAATGTAAATAAGATAATTACAAAAGCATTTTGATGATGAAGTGTGGAAAGGATCAATTTAGGTAAGCTAATGCAAAAGTGATGTTGCTGCAGAGGTAGTTGAGGAAGTTGTGATGATAGAGAATATGTACTTGAAGGAATTATGATATTGTAGAGCCTAGTATAATGATTGTGCAGAGCTAAATGGAAAGAAGAAGATAGTTGTAGAGTCTGGAGAGATCGGCAGAAGCTTGAGGTTGAAGCAGTTTTATAATTTTGAGAAGAATCATCTGAATCAGACAAGTATTTTAGTACAGAGGTTGGAGCCTCATTTTGTAAGTGTTGTAGCACTTTAGGGAGTTGTAGCTTTCTTTGGGTTGAAGCCCATAAAAATTTGTATTAGGGAGTTGAAGATTCCTTTGGGTTGATGCCCATAAAGTTCATTGTAAATCTCTTTTTATTTGTGAGGTTGGATTTGGATAGTAGATCCAAGCAGCTTGCTCACCGTATTTTTTCCCACCTTGGGTTTCCACATAAATTTGGTGTTATGTGTGTGTGTGCTCTTATGATTCATTTGGTTTAATTGTTTAGTTGAATTGAATGCATTTAAAAGGAAATAATTTAATTAAGTACTAATTCACCCCCCTCTCAGTACTTTTGTGTTCAACAATTGGTATTAGAGCAAGGTTCCTTGATACAATCTAACAGCTAAGGTAGATCTTGGATTGGAACACATGGAAATTGAAGTTCTGAATAATGATAAGCACCCTGCGAACGATGATGAAGATATGAAAATCATTAATGAAGAAGAATGTGAAGTTGATTTTGAAGGATAACTCATTTATGCTCTTGAAGATCTGGAAGCATCAAGGAAAGAAAATGGAGAATATAATCCCAAGCTTAAAGAATCAGAAGAAACAATTGATAACATGAAAGTTCAAATTGAAGAAGATAAAAGAGTTGTGGATTGCCTAAATGCTAAGGTCAATGTTAAATCAGATGAATGCTCCAAACTTGAAGAAGAAATTGTCTCCCTGAGGAAGGAACTAGAGAAAGTAATCATAAAATAAATAAATAAATAATTGTTTGAAGTCATGGAGTGGCAGGGCCAAAACCCTGTTTCCATGACATAGCCAAGTAGATGGGCCATGACCCTCCCATAGGGTCTGTGACCCTATTGTGGGCACAACCAAGGCCATGACCCATGAGGGGTCATTGCCTCCCTTGGGACTTAAGCCTCCCAAATGGCTTCGCCTCATTCATGGCAGGCACTTGCAACATTTTTTTTATCGTTGTTGCTTACCCTCAAACAAAATCAATGTAATAAGAAAATCAAACTTATCCTTAAATCACATATGAATAAATAAATAAATAAATAATAAATACAGTTCAACATATCTAAAAATTAAAAGTATTTCAATATATATATATATGTAATTCATTATATAAATAAATAGATCTCAAAGAGTGAAAGAATGGTTTTGTAGAATAATTAAATGAAAGGAATTAAATAACATTGAAGGAACAAAGAAAAGCTTCAAGCTAACCCTTGGACCCTTGGGAAATAGATGTTTCCATTTTCCTTGGCTCTCCCCTTCCTTGCAAATGAGAAAGATTATAAATAAAATTTCATTTTATGAGCAACCTTAAGAATTAGGGTAATTCTAAGAGCTTGCCCTAGATCCAAGGGTGGAGATAGATCTCATCCAATGGATGAGATCTATTTACTCACCCTTTTGAAAATCTACTTAAGTTAGTTAAACCCTTTTTAGCCAAATAAACTTAATTAGGTCATGGTGGGGACTATGTCCCCTAGCACCCATGACTTAAGTCACAACTTAAGTGACTTCTAAAAAAAAGTGAAATTAATTAAATGCGTTCTATGTTATGATTCCATAGTTGTAATTTATCAAACCCTTGGTGTTATGAATGTTAGTAATTATTAATTTGTTGATGGCATATCAAGCTTGTAATAAAGTATAAGTTATTATTAGTTAGCATGCTCGTTACCATTAGAGTAGTTTGATATGGGTTAAACCATTTCCAAGATTCATAAGTGCAACTTAATAAGAGTGTATCAGAACTAATGAATGGGTTTCAACAAATTTAAAAGGGGTTTGTATCCTAGTAAACTTAGCTAACAATGGCATCCTAAGGGAGTCAAATGTTGTCTCTAGCATGTCAAACATATTCATTAGAATATTTCCCTCAAATGTTGTTGCAAGTATGTGCTTACCGATGTTGTCATTGATGTCAGCATATCTGTGTTGTCATTGGTGCCAACTGTTCTCTTGTTTTGATGCTTACTTATTAAGTTAGTTGCTTTGTATTGGCTTACATAAGTTTTGAAGATAATGAGAAAGTGTTCCTGATACTAAGTTTCCAAGTGCTTTTGAGAAAATTTGCTCTCTTAATGGAAACAATGTGTTGTAGAGTTTCCTAGCTTGTAGAAGTAAAGTGTAGTGTTTTGCTACGCATATTCTGTATACTGAATATCTTTGTTTGCGGATTGGAAGTTATGTTAAAGAATGTTTGTAGATGCTATGTTTCAAGTTTGAGCCTCCGGTGTGAAGATTTAAGTGAGTTCTGTTCACCAGAATAAAAACTATTTTTTTGTTTTACAGTCTGTGGTTCTGGAATTAAGTTTGTATTAATAATATATGCCTTTAGTTCAAAGGGTTCATGATTTGGTGCTCCGCAAGTGATCTTTCCTTTATGACAGTGGCCGACAGTGATGTTCAAGTGCTCTGGTTTGAAGAATCTTATGGACAAAGTGTTTAGAGGTTGTGCGAATGTTCTTGGTGATTGAAACGTTCTTGTGGATGTCTCTATATTGTGTTCCTACTTTTTGATTTGTCCACAAATAATCCGGATTGTGCATAAAGTGTGTTCCTAAAGGTCTTAGTGTTAACACCAGTTTTAGTAGGCTTGGTTGTTTTCACTACTTGCGGTTATGCTTTGGAGATTGTGGAAGCGTGTTACTGTGTGGAAGATTGCATTTGAGCCCCATCTAAGGAGTGGTGTGATCCACATTCATTCTTTTCCTCTGCAAATCTATTTAGGTCCAGACCTATTCTAATATATGTGTGTAATGTCGACCTTGGAGATTGCTCTAACGGTTGATGATTGTAATGCCGACCTTGATGTACATTCCAAGGTTGATGAATTGTATAAATGTATGTAATGAAGCCGTTGAAAAGAGAAAGAAGTGCGAAGGTGTGTAGATAAGTAAAAAGTGAAAAAGTAGAGCAGAGCAGAGGTGATATACTGTGCTTCAATGGAACTGAACTTTGGCATGGCGTAGATGCTACTATCTCAGTTCACCAACTCTAGCAGTGAGCCACCCACCAGTAGTGAGCCACCCCATTGGTAGTGAGCCTCTTCTTTTGCAGTGAACATTCTAGGCAATGAGCCTTTGATTTTTGGTATTGTTATTACATATTATATTATGAGCTAACACTCACCGTGGTTTTTACCTTATTAGGTTTTCCACGTAAAAATTTGGTGTCTCATGTGTTGAATGTGTGAATGTGCTTAAGTTTCTAATTTCATGTTTTCATGGTTAAAATACAATAACAGTGGTTAAGTGGTTGATGTGTTAATGGTTTTGAAATTTTGGAGACAACTGATTCACCCCCCTCTCAGTTGTCTTGCGCATTTCAACAATTGGTATCATAGCGAGGGTTCCTTGGTAAAGAGCCTAACAGCTCAAGGTAGATCTAGGATGGCACACAAGGAGTCACCGCAGTTTGATGGAATGGATTATACTCTTTGGAAGGTATGGATGAAAAGTCATCTCATATCTCTTGGTTATGGTGTTTGGAAAATGGTAGAAACCAAGTATACTCTTCCTCCAAATGGTTCATCAGATGAAAATGAAGTCAAACAATACGAGTTAAATGGAAAAGCTAGAGATGCTTTGTTAAAAGCCTTATCTAACACTGAGTTGGTGAAAGTCATGAATTTGGAGACTGCTCATGAGATCTGGGATAAGTTGAAAAATTTATATGAAGGAGATGATTCTGTAAAGAGTGCCAAATTACAAAACCTAAAGGCGAGGTATGAATCCCTGAAGATGAATGAAGATGAGAGCATAACAATCTACATGCAAAAAGTTGATGAAATTATCAATGGAATCAAAGGTCTTGGAGGAACTATTAATGATGATGAGGTTGTGCTGAAGATTCTTAGGTCGTTGCACAAATCCTATAGTCACAAGGTGTCAACAATTGAAGAGGTTATGAGTGTGAAAAAGATTTCAAAGGATCAGTTGCTTGGGAAGCTTACAACTTTTGAGATGAGAGAGTTTGGTGATGCACTACTGAAGATTGAGACTGCTTTCAAAGACAACACTTCAAAAAAAACTTCAAGAGCTTAGAAGTATGTTGTAGAATTAGATGATGACCTTGATGAAGTTGAAGCCAACTTTGTGGACAAAATGCAAAGAGGTACTGGTAAGTTTAAAGGCAAATTACCATTCAAATGCTTTTCTTGTGAAAAGATTGGTCACTATGCCTCCAGGTGTTCGGAGGGAATTGAGAGAGGTAAGAAGAAATTTGAAAGTAGACCTAGAACTATACATAAATGCTATTATGTTAGAGACTTTGATGATGATGGTGTGATAGATAATGAGTCTGATGATACTAGTGCAAATGTATGCTTGTTTATTGCTATTAAGGAAGAATCCGTGTCTACTAATCCTACTAGCTGTGTGAAGGAAGAAAAACCAATGGAAGAAAGTACTATGTCTGTCCAGGTTGAGAAGGATAAGGATGAATGGATTATTGATAGTGGATGTTTACAACACATGACCGGTGATAAAAATAAGGTTGTAAGTTGGGAAAAGTATGATGGAGGACTGGTTAGGTTTGGAGATAATGCAGTTGGTAAGATCCGTGGAAAAGGATCTATTTCTTTTGATGGAAAGCACAATACAAATGATGTTCTATATGTCAAGGGTCTAAAGAATAATCTTTTAAGTATTGGTCAGATGTGTGATAAAGGGTATGATCTGAGATTCAAGGACAATGCATGCAAGATCATGGAAAGCTTTGAAACAATGATTGCAACCGGTAAGTAGACTAGAGGTAATATTTATCATTTGAGAGGAACTATTTACTGTTGTTTATTGGCTCAAATAGAAGAAAGTTGGCTGTTGCACAGAAGGATGTGTCATATCAATTTTGACAACTTGGTGAAGATAAGTTCAGTACAAGCTGTGAGAGATTTTCCTAAGCTTGTGAAGCCTGCTAACACTATTTGCAAGGAATGTCAATTGGGGAAACAAAAAAGGATAAGTTTCAAGAGTAAGGAACAATTCTTTGCTGGATTACTTGAGCCGGTGCATACAAATTTGTGTGGTCCTACAAGAACAAGAATTTTTCAAGGAGACAGGTACTTTATGTTGCTTATTGATGATTACTATAGGATGACTTGGGTCATTTTTCTAAAAGAAAAATCAGAAGCCCTAGACACGTTCAAAGTTTTCAAGGAGATGGTTGAGAATGAATTAGAGTTGAGAATCAAATGCTTAAGGTCTAATAGAGGAGGTGAGTTTACATGAAATGAATTCAACATTTTTTGTGAAGAACATGGGATAAAGAGACTATTGTCTGCACCTAGGACTCCTCAGTAGAATAGAGTTGTTGAAAGAAAGAACGAGAGAGTTCAAGAGGATGCTAGGTCAATGATGTTAGAGGCAAAACTACTGGAAGTGTATTGGAGAGAAGCTATACATATTGCTATCTACATTTAGAATGTAATTCATGTCAAAGGTAATGGCACTAAAACTCCTTATGAATTGTGGTATGGAAAAGTTCCTACAGTGAACTATTTCAAAGTTTTTGGAAGCAAATGTTATATCAGAAGAGATGAAGAGTTAGGCAAGTTTGATGCAAGATGTGATGAAGGAATTTTCCTTGGATACTCTACTAAGAGTAAGGCCTATTGGTGCTACAATAAGAGACTGAGAAAGATCATTGAGAGTGCTAATGTGAAGGTTGATGAAAATAGGGAAAGACTATATGATCTGAGTGGATATGAATCTGATGAACCTGCTACTGCAAAAAAAATTGAACAACAAGACAATGAAGAAGAAGAAAAAGCTCTGAAAAGTGCTGCTAAGACTCCCAGGTATGTAAGGATTAATCATTCTAAAGATCAAATTATTGGTGACAAAAGAAAAGGGGTATTGACAAGGAAAAGAGTTGCAGAGGAACAGGTGAACTACTATTTACTTTCATAGATTGAACCTAAAACTGTAAGTGAATCTTGCAAAGATGAAAGTTGGGTAAAATCTATGAAAGAAGAACTGATGCAAATAGAAAAGAATCAAACTTGGGAATTGGTCCCTAGACCTACTAATAATAATGTGATTGGAACCAAATGGGTTTTCAGAAACAAGTTGAATGAAAGTGGAGAAGTCGTAAGAAACAAAATAAGACTAGTATACAAAGGATATTCTCAAGTTGAAGGTATAGATTTTGAGGAGACCTTTGCTCCGATGGCAAGGATTGAAGCAATTAGGATGTTTTTGGCATTTGCAACACACAAAGATTTCAAGGTGTATCAGATGGATGTGAAGTTTGCATTCTTGAATGGAAAGTTAGAAGAAGTTTACATTGAACAACCAGAAGGATTTCAGTTATCAGACCAAGATGACATGGTGTGCAGAATGAAGAAGTCTCTGAATGGACTCAAGCAAGCTCCCAGAGCCTGGTATGCAAGGTTGGACAAGTATCTGATGCAATTAGGGTTTAGTAAAGGTACTATAGACAGTAATCTCTACTTCAAAATTAATGATGATCAAATTCTAATTTTGTTGTGGTCTTTGTTGATGATATTATCTTTAGAGGCAATGAAGGTATGTGTAAGAAATTTGCAGAGGAAATGAAAAAGGAATTTGAGATGTCTATGTTTGGTGAAATGAATTTCTTCTTAAGACTGCAGATTACTTAATTAGAAAAAGGAATTTTCATTTCTTAGTCCAAGTATATGAAAGAATTGTTGAAGAAGTTTGGAATGGAGGATTCTAAGTTAGTATGTACTCCTATGGTAACTGGTTGCAAGCTGAGCAAGAATGATGAATCACCTAAGACTGATCAAAAAAAGTATAGGTCTATGATTGAAGGATTACCTTATCTAACCCATAACAGACCTGACATAATGCATGCAGTATGTCTTGTGGCAATATTTTAAGAAGATCCCAAAGAGTCACATGTGATGGCAGTCAAGAGGATCATGAGGTATTTGAAAGGTACTCCAAGCTATGGATTGTGGTATTGTTGGAAACATAGTCAAGAGGCACTACTGGTATGATGGAGACTTGATGTCGACATTGATGGAAACAATCAAACATGACTTAGAACAGCTCCTGTGACAAAGTTGTACACAGCCTTTTCATCTGGAAAGATTAACTTAGCCACAATTGACTAAGTACTGACAGGGTATCAAGACAGTGATAAAAATTTAGTTGATACTCCTCTGCACTTGAAGATCACATTATGTGGTTTTAGTATGTGATTCTTAGCTGTCTGATGATGTTATGTTCTAGTTTTCAAGTCTTGATTTCCTCTAGAAGTCATATGGTGAATTGTCTAAGTTCAGGTGAACTAATTTAAGTCAGAAACAGTATAGAGTACCTGAGTAATTTGGTCTGCATTCCTCCACTGATGAATACTTTGACTTATGGTTTTGAGGTATTGAAGATATATGTCATGAGCATCTAAATCCATAATTATAGAGCTTGAAGTTCATCGGATCACAATTTACAAATTCTCCAGTATCAACTTTTAGGTTGACAATATTTCTCTGTGACAAAACAATAGTTATAAGATCCGCATTTCACTATCAAAGAGTATTATGCTCTGCATTTCTGAAGGTATGATAAGAGGTCCATAGTGAATGTTGGTTATGAATTTCAAAGTCTCATATGGTTTGGATTGAATGTTATGGTATGATAATCAAGATAGTTGCGTGTGCACTTAAGAGTTAAGCTGACAATCATATTAGATCGATATGCGGTGAAGGTATATGATTGGAATCATTAATCTAAATGGTTCTATAATAGGTCTAGACTCATATGAAGAGTCTTGCATGATTGATTGGGTCCGCATTATTGTTTGGGCATAATAACAAACCGACAAGGTATAACTTGAGTATATAAGCTTTATCTTTTGCATGTCGACCTAGTTTGAGGAAATTCTTGATGCGGATATATATACTCAATTAATTTTGGCTTTGGAAGGATGAATGTGTGTGGAAATAGTGCAGATTCAATGTGTGTATGATCTAAGGTAGTTTTGTGACCAGAAAAGTATAGTAAGGGTAGAAGAGCAGAGTATATGTGAAGTAGAGCAGAAAAAGTAGGGTAGACATTATGAAGACATTTGAGTCTGTATACTGAGATAAATGGAACTGCACCTCAGCATTCTGTAGATGCACTTGTAGCAGTTTTCTTTTGGTAGTGAGCCATTCCTTCTCTATCTTCTCTTCTCTTAACTTTTGGCAGTGAGCCTATTGAAGTGAGCACTCCTTTGGACAGTGAGTCCTTGGGTAGTGAGCCTTCATGTAATTTGGTATTGATATCATAATATATTGTGAGCTAACACTCATTATGTTTTTTCCCTTTTTGAGTTTTCCACTTAAAAATCCTAGTGTCTATGTATTATGTCTGTATGGTTGCTGTTCTTATGTTTATTCTACTTTCATGTTATTGAATTTGGTAATTAGATCAATGAACATGTAAAGAAGTGGTTTTGTGGAATACTGATTCACCCCCCCTCTCAGTATTCCTTGTGTTCAACAATTGGTATCAGAGAAAGGTTCCTAGGAAGAAGTTTAACAACTTGAGGAAGATATGGGAAAGAGTACTCATGGCAGCAAGAAGGTATCCTACTCTAGGCAGTGTCATAGTTGATCAAGAATTAAAAACAACCCTTGAAGATCTTGATAAGTATGAAGCAGATATCCAGGATTTGAAGGAAAATGTCAAAGAAGTAGATGAATGCATCCTGAAGCTAAGAGAGAAAGTTAATAGATCAAAGGATAGGAATAGAGAGCTAAGTGAACAGTTGATTGAAGCAAATGAAACCCTAAATAATTTATCAAGGTTGGTTGAAGAGAAAGAAAAAGTTGAGGACCATTTGAATCAAATATTGAAAGAGAAATCTGAAGAATGTGTAAAGTTGGGAAAATATATTATACTTCTAAAGTTTGACTTGGAGGTGGCAAACAGTTACAAAGAAAAATTCAAAATAAGCTCTACAAAGCTTGAGGAGTTGATTGAAAGTTAGAAGAGTCCAAATGACAAGCAAGGCTTGCGATTTGAAAAAGGAGAAAGCTCAAATTTAGGACAAGTCAATATTAAGAAGAAGAAAGACAAAGGCAACTGGATCCGGAATCAGAGAAGAAGACCTAGAAGACCTTCGGTCAGACAACCAAATGCTCAAAGGTACCCATCTTTCAATGGCTATTGTTTTAATTGCAATAAGTTTGGTCACAAGGCTACTCAGTGTAGGACTAGAATGAATCAGAATGTTCCATCATTCTCTGGTCAATGTTTCAATTGCAATAAAATTGGTCATAGATCAAATGACTGTAGAAGTCTGGTAAGGAATGGTTTTAACAATACAAGGAATACTCAATCTTTCAATGGAAAGTGCTTTGCATGCAATAGATTTGGGCATATGTCTAACCAATGCAGATCAAGAATGAATCCAATCAATAAAAGGAATTAGGGATAGAGGAATGTGGTATGCTACAATTGCAATAGGTTTGGACATGTTGTAAGATTCTGCAGAAGCAAGAATGTGAAAAGAAACTATCCTATAGAAGAGAAGAAAACATAGCAGAGGGGAAATAAAGGAAAGAATAAAGTTGATCCCATTGAAACCAATAAAGAGATGGGCAAGATTTGGATCAAGAAAGATGTAATTGAGGTCAAGGAAGGGTTTGCACCAACTTCTGGTGCAGATACTTCCTCAGGGAAGTGAATTGGGAACTCTGGCTCAGGGGGAGTTGTATTGAAAATCCTAATCCCCTAGCCAAATAGTCAGTGCTGGGATCTGGCACGAAGATATGATGAAAAGCTTTATATGATAGATATTTTGAAAGAAATTCCTATAGAAAAGGTTCAAATGCAGAGCATTGTGGAGCAATCCTAATCAACTGTATTCTATAGTGAAGAGTTTGATAGCTTTTGGAGAACAAGCATTTATGACAACTAGGTTGTCATAATAAGGGTTAAAAAGGAGCTCATTCAACAAACATTCCACTTTGCATTCAAGCTATCAAGAGTCCAAGGAGAGCTAAAGTAAGATTCCAAATGACTACAATGATTTCCAAAGCATCTCATAGCAAATCAAATGAACCCTAATTCGGCAAAAGAGGTATTTTTTGGTTTGAAACCCTATTGTGAACTTATTTGAATTCCTGCAAAAATGGCTGCACCACATGTTATTGATATCACTGAGAGACCACGACCTAAATTCAAGAAACATCCACACAAATCCACAGAAGTTGATCTTGACGGTGCTTTTTTGGAAGTGCCTTATGGTGTGATACATGAAGAAGACATTAGGGGTTGCATCCACATTGCCCTAGATGAACATAATGATAGCAAACTTAGAGAATTATATATGAATCATCTATGTGGTGGGGATTACGTATTGAAGGAGGAATACAGAGCCCTAGAAAAGAAGAAATTCATGCAATATATAGAATTTCCATCACTTGCAGAGGACTCATGGGTCCAGTACGTACTAATTAAAGTACATGATGAGTTTATGTGGCTCAATACACCATTCATGATCACAAAGGATACTATAAAGGCAGTCACAGGGTTGAATTCTACTAGTACAGTACCTATATTGAAGGCAGTGAAAAATAACACAGTGACAGAAGCCATCGGAGCCAAATTCAATAAAAGGGCATTGAAAATCAATGACATTGAAGACCATGTAGTTAGGTTTGCATCCATGGTGATCAGCTACAAAATCTACTACTCAAACTAGGAAAACTTTTTTTTCGGTACTGCTATATACATAGCCTATGAGATGGTGAAGAAGAATGCAGATTATGACCTGCGTGAATTACTCTAGTAGCAACTAATGGAGAATCTAAAGAAGACAAAAGAAAGCAAGTATCCCTTCAAATTTGGTAAGTTGATCATGTGCCTATTTTTCTATTTCATGCAAGAATTACTAGGAATGAAGTTGATCTAGTCTAGCAGTCAACCAGTTGCAATTCAAATTAGAAATCACCTGAATGGCATAGGAAACAAAGATGCACAGAATGCAACTCTGTGGGGCTATTTTAAGAATTTTTAAAAAGTTATGCATTCTAGACAAAGGATACCTGAATCAATTTTTGAGAGATATAGAAATGATATATGTTTCATTGTCAACAAAGATCAATGTATGATGGAGGCTGTTGAGCCTAGAACAGTCTGGATTATGCCAATGGGGTATGAAGTAGATGTAGATGTGTTAGATGGATATGCCAAGCTCATGTTAAACAAACCTAGGGATACCTCTGAGCCAATATTTGGCACTTATGAAGAGTTATCTGTGAAAGTTCATGTTGAACTAAGAAAACTAGAAACCCAGAAAAAGATGAGGAAATTGGTGAAGGAATATGCCCAAAGCATAGGGATTACAAAAGAAGAAGATGCTAAACCAAGGGCAAGAACAACTGAAAAATTGAAGGATACACAAGTTGTAAATATCCACAATAACTTAAGTAGTCTAATGAATAAGAGAGAAGAAATTAAAAATGAGTTGTGCCAGTTAAGAGGGTTGATAAGTCCTAAAATAGATTCAATGACAAATCTTATAGAAGAAGCTTTGAAAGCAAAAGCAATAATTGATACACCCTCAGATGTACAGAAGATAGAAAAATTAGTTTTTCTGATAAATGGTTACATTCAAATTTTGGAGAGTGCAAACAATAGATGGGATGGAGAGCCAACTCTGATAAAGACCATTTATAATGATATTCTACCACCTACAACTAACTATGATGGAAGATTGCACCTGTACATATGCGACAGAGTATGATAGTTTTGAAGTTTTGACACTTTGCTACTTGTACATACACCTTTGCCATTGATGTCAAAGGGGGAGAAGAAGATCTAGTGAAAAATGGTCAAACATCTCAAAGGAAGAAGAAAAATAGAGTGTATATAGTAAGGGGGAGCAGATAAGCATTTTTCACTAAGTGTTGCCATCAATGCCAAAGGGGGAGATTGTTGGCAACATAGTCAAGAGACACTACTGCTATGATGGAGACTTGATGTTGTCATTGATGGCAATAATGAGACATGACTTAGAATAGCTCTTGTGACAAAGTTGTACATAGCCTTTTGGTTTGGAATAACTTAGCCAAAATTGACTAAGTACTGACAGGGTATCAAGACAGTGATAGAAATTTAGTTGATACTCATCCGCACTTGAAGATCACATTATGCGGTTCTGGTATGTGATTCTTAGCTATTTGATGATACTATGTTCTAGTGTTCAAGTCTTGATTTCCTCTAGAAGTCATATGGTGAATTGTCTAAGTCTGGGTGAACAGAGTTAAGTCAGAAATAGTATAGAGTACCTGAGTAATTTGGTCCGTATTCCTCCGCTGATGAATATTTTGATTTGTAGTTTTGAGGTATTGAAGATATATGTCATGAGCATCTAAATCCAGAATTATAGAGCTTGAAGTTCATCGGATCACAATTTACAAGTTCTCCAGTATCGACTTTCAGGTTGACAGTATTTTTGTATGATAGAACAACGGTTCTAAGATCCGCATTTCACTATCAAAGAGTATTATGTTATATGGTTTTGAAGGTACGATAAGAGGTCCATAGTGAATGTTGGTTATGAATTTCAAAGTCTCATATGGTTCACATTGAAAGTTATGGTATGACAGTCAAGATAGTTGTGTGTGCACTTAAGGGTTAAGCTGATAGTCATGTTAGATCAATATGCGGTGAAGGTATATTATTGGGATCATTAATCTAAGTGGTTCTATAATAGATCTAGACTCATATGAAGAGTCTTGCATGATTGATTGGGTCCGCATTGTTGTTTGGGCACAATAACAGGCCGACAAGGTATAACTTGAGTATATAAGCTTTATCTTCTGCATGCCAACCTAGTTTGAGGAAATTCTTGATGCAAATATATATATACTCGATTGATTTTGTCTTTGGAAGGATGGATGTGTGCAGAAATAGTGCAAATTCAATGTGTGTGTGATCTAAGGTAGTTTTGTGACTAGAAAAGGATAGTAAGGGCAGAGGAGCAGAGTATATGTGAAGCAGAGCAGAAAAAGTAGGGTAGACATTATGAAGACATTTGAGTCTGTATACTAAGCTAAATGGAACTGCACCTCAGCATTCTGTAGATGCACTTGTAGCAGTTTTATTTTGGTAGTGAGCCATTCCTTCTCTATCTTCTCTTCTCTTTTCTTTTGGTAGTGATCCTATTGTAGTGAGAACTTCTTTGGACAGTGAGTCCTTGGGCAATGAGCCTTCATAATATATTGTGAGTTAACACTCACCATGGTTTTTCTCTTTTTGGGTTTTCCACGTAAAAATCCTGGTGTCTATGTGTTATGTCTGTATGGTTGTTGTTCTTATGTTTATTCTGCTTTCAGGTTATTGAATTTGGTAATTGGATCAATGAACATGTAAAGAAGTGGTTTTGTGGAATATTGGTTCATCCCCCCCTCTTAGTATTCCTTGTGTTCAACAAGTATCCCAAAGATATTGATTTCACTCTTAGTGCTTATACAGATGTTGATTGGGTTGGAGATGCCAATGACATAAAAAGTACAAGTGGAGGTGCTTTCCTCTTAGGTAACAGATTGATTTCATGGCTGAGCAAAAAGCAAGAAGCAATTTCCTTATCTACTACAGAAGCATAATATATTGTTGCAGCATGTTGTTGCACTCAAGTGTTTTGGATGAAGCAAACATTGAAGGACATACGAGTAGTGTATGAAGAACCAATTTCAATCTTCTGTGATAATACAAGTGCTATAAATATTTCAAAGAACCCAGTGATGCACTCAAGAACAAAGCATATATCAATAAGGTATCACTTTCTGAGAGAAAAAGTAACAGAGAATGAAGTGAAGATGGAATATGTATCTACCAAGGATTAGATTGCATATATTTTCACCAAGCCTCTTCCCAAGGATACTTTTGAGTATCTCAAAGAAAAGTTAGGGGTTATTACCCCTCATGCTCTAAACTAAGATGCAGAGGAGGTGCATTAGTCCAGTGGTGCCCAAATCATTATTCTTTGATCTGGATTGATGTTTTGAAGGCTACCTCTCAGGGGGAGCAAGTAGATGTTACTATGAGTCCTTGATAAAGAAAAGTAAGTATTGCAGTATTGTTGACAGAGTAAATCAAGTTTGTTCAGAGCAATAGTTTGCAAGTATGTATAGAGGAAGAGTCTAAGTGATGCACTTTGCCATTGATGTCAAAGGGGGAGAGAAATCATGTGAAAAACTTAGGGGGAGAAAGAGTTTAGATGTGTGAAGAGAAAGGGGGAGAAAGTAATCAATGCAGAATCTTGTCTTGATGGTTCTTATAGTTTTTCACATCAATGTTGCCATCAATGACAAACAGGGAGATTGTTGCAAGTATGTGCTTACCGGTGTTGTCATTGATGTCAACATATCTGTGTTGTCATAGGTGCCAATCATGCTCTTGTTTTGATGCTTACTTATTAAGTTAGTTGCTTTGTATTGGCTTACATAAGTGTTGAAGATAATGAGAAACTATTCCTGATACTGAGTTTCCAAGTGTTTTTGAGAAAATTTGCTCTCCTAATGGAAATAGTGTGTTGCAGAGTTTCCTGGCTTACAGAAGTATAGTGTAGTGTTTTTCTATGCATATTCTGTATATTGAATATCTTTGTCTGCGGATTGGAAGTTATTCTAAAGAATGTCTGTAGATGCTATGTTTCAAGTTTGAGCCTCTGGTGTGAAGATTTGAGCAAGTTATGTTCACCATAATAAAAATTGTTTTTCTGTGCTTGTAGTGGTGTCAGGGAGAATGTATTCTGCTCCACATTTCTTTGCATTTAAGTTTTATAGTCTATGGTTCTAGAATTGAGTTTGTATTGATAATATGTGCCTTCAGTTCAAAGGGTTCGTGATTTGGTGCTTTGCAAGCGATCTTTCCTTTATGACAGTGGCCGACAGTGATGTTCAAGTGCTCCGGTTTGAAGAATCTTATGGACAAAGTGTTTAGAGGTTGTATAGATGTTCTTGGTGATTGAAACGTTCTTGTGGATGTCTCTAGATCATGTTCTTGCTTTTTGATTGGTCCTCAAAGTATAATTTGGATCATGCACAAAGCATGTTCCTAAAGGTCTTAGTGTTAACACCAGTTTTAGCCAACTTGGTTGTTTTCACTACAAGTGCAGTTATGCTTTGGAGATTATGGAAGCATGTTGCTATGTGGAAGATTGCATTTGAGTCCTAGCTAAGGAGTGGTGTGATCCACATTCATTCTTTTCCTCCACAAATCTATTTAGGTCCAGACCTATTCTAATATATGTGTGCAATGCCGACCTTGGAGATTGCTCCAATGGTTGATGATTGTAATGCCGACCTTGATGTACATTCCAAGGCTGATAAATTATATAATGTATGTAGTGAAGCCATTGAAAAGAGATAGAAGTGCGAAGATGTGTAGATAAGTAAAAAGTAAAAAAGTAGAGTAGAGCAGAGGTGATATATTGTGCTTTAATGGAATTGAACTTTGGCATGGCGTAGATGCTACTATCTCAGTTCACTAACTCTAGCAGTGAGACACCCACTAGCAGTGAGCCACCCCATTGGCAGTAAGCCTCTTCTTTTGTAGTGAGCATTCTGGGTAGTGAGCCTTTAATTTTTGGTATTGTTATTACATATTATATTATGAGCTAACACTCACCGTGGTTTTTCCCTTATTGGGTTTTCCACGTAAAAATCTAGTGTCTCATGTGTGAATGTGCTTAAGTTTTAGTTTTCATGGTTAAAATACAATAACAATGGTTAAGTGATTGATTTGTTAATGGTTTTGAAGTTTTGGAGACAATTGATTCACCCCCCATCTCAGTTGTCTTGCGCATTTCAACAAATGTTTCTAAGCCTTATCTCTATCTGAGCCTAGATACCCACACTGTCAAGTTATCAAGCATAACATTTGTTTGCTCTTATCCTTATCACCTTGCTTTTGTACATGTGCCATTGGTATGCATCTCCATTGTGTGTAGTCCGATTGTCATGTTGCATGTGATGATGATATGTACATGTGAGTTGTTTATGCTATTGTGACACAAACAAACCAATTGATAGGGTTTTATTTGAGTTATTTTTCATGTTCCTAGTTGTGGGCATTACATAAAGAAAATGATCTATGATGAAGATCACCTCTTTTAAAGGTTAAAAAATAACTAATGCTATAGTATGATCACCATAATTTACAAATAATATTTTGAGGATATTTTAGATTGATTGTAATGAGTATGCAAGAGTTTCAATTATTAAAAACGTACTCTATAATCTTCGATAAACAAATATTTATGATCTAAATATTCTTTAAATCAAGCAAGAACAAACTCACATGTAAAATATATTCAACGAAAGAAGTGTACACATGCGGATATTGAAAATAAAATAATTATACATATTATAGATATAACACAAGTACTTGAGACCAACAAATTCTTTATTTTGATTTTCTTGATAAAATAGTATTAGAATGTTCGTGTTTCATCAAAGAAAATATTTACAATATGAAAATGATCCAAAATCTATTCCATTTATTGCAATTTAAGAATAATAAAGTGGAATTTAAGAATAATACAATCTTCTCACAAATTGTCAAACATTTTTGCACGAAGTATTCAATAGGAGATGATAAGCACATATTTAAAATAATCCTAGTATTATATGAATATACAATCATTAGAATGATTAGATTTGAAATTATTATTTAGATAATAAAAATGTCAATTTAATACTAGATATACTTGAAAATTTCAAAAGAATACTCAACCATCAAGAGATGTCACAAGAAGATCTCGTTGATCAAATAAATCTCTCAAAAATCATATTATACATAAACCATGATATGAAAGTATTACATTTATAAGTTCTTGCAATAATACCTATGTATTTTCTCCCTTGTTTTCTATATCATAAAGTCTTAAATAGTCTTCCTTTTAGATATAAATTAGTTGTAATTGACTACAACTTGTAACATCAAGTTATAGACTTTTTAATATTAAGATCATTAACTTTATTTTAGTCATTCAAGATTTAAGTTATTTTAAATAAATGACTTCTAAAAATAAAAATTCTTACTACAACATATAGTTTGGGTGGTATCCACAACCTTGACTTATTTTAAAAAGTAGTATTATCTAACTCAAACAAGCATAATAATCCAAAATAATGAAGCACTTAAAAACTACTACCATGCATGTATATCCAAAAATTATCTTAACCATGCAATATCACTTTGATCAAAGAAAATGTCATACAAGAATTGAAGTATCCAAGAAAGATAATATATATCACTGACTATAATATCACCCAACATTAGAGAATATTCAATGTATTAAAAACTCTCAACCTTTCATATTGTTCACTAAAAAAGTAGAAAGGAAACAACTGTCAATAAAAACTAAATAGCTTGATCCTCCTCCTAATTCAAGTCCAACAATGTTGTGTTGGTATCAATAGCACACTCTGTGTATTTATATGGGGTTCTTGGCAATTCAATATAAGTCAAAATCCCAATTTCATCTTGCATTTCAAGTTCAAATTTCTTAAGCACTTATGTCACCAAAGGTAGGGTAGAAGAGGATCTGGCATGCTTAGATGTGGAGGGAAAATCTTGTGAAAATGTGGTGGGATGAGATGAAGAACAACCACAAGGTGGAGAGATAGGGTGAACAACATTTTTATTGACTTGAGGTAGATTAAAGGGTTGATCAAATTTTAAAGAAACATGGGAAACATCCTAAGAAACAATCAAATCATGGAGATGAGAATTTATTGATTGTTGAGAATGAGAGGTTGAATAAGTAGGCTTTTTCATAATAGGATGACCAATATCATTCTCAAACTAGTTGGGGTTAAGAGGGATATGATTAGGATTTGGAAGAAAATGAGGGTTTTGTTGTTAATAGTGAGTTGGTTAAACTCTCCATGTGTAGAAAGTTCAATAAAGTTCCAAAATTGAGGGTTATGAGCATCCACATGAATGGATACTCAAGTGTTCCTACTATACATGACCCCTATTACCTAAAACACAAAATGACCTATCACCTCAAAGCATGCCACTGTCTTTCTAAACTCCATGGTTACCTCTGATAAAGTTATATTCCCAAAATTGGACTAGTTATTCTATCCTCCTTGAGATCCACTTCTATAGGAGTTATTTTCCTAGTTCCAACCTAAAATATTTGGAAACAAAGTTTATTAGAACTAAGCTTTGAGCAAGTAAACCTGATTGTATCAAAAGAATAAAGAACTCATAGCAAATCTTTATTTTGATAATAATTAAAAGTTGAAACCAAATACAAAAAGTTAATTTGCAAACAAATTTTAGTCATTACAGTGACATAAAAATCAATCTTTCAAATGCAACCTCTATCTTTTATTGTGCTACCATACTACACCATTTGACATATTCAAACAATAAAAATGCTTTGGGTTTCAAAATGAACTATTTTTGTTTGCAAAAAATAAACCTTGAACAAAATTTGAAAAAATATTTAGAAAAAACAAAACTATTTAATGTTTCTATTAATAAACCATCTTTTAGAATAGTTAAGGTTTTAGGATTACTTGCCTTATAACTTTGAAAAACCCAATCTTGAGTAGTAGTCGAGGGCTAAACTTGAGAATTTCCAACAATCCAAGTAGTAACCATAAGGGTAAATTGAAAATATAGAATGTAAATAACCAAGAGAAGATCCCATAATATATAATAATAGCTCGACAACCAAAACCAATTAATGAGCATAAATGAACTATACTTATCCCACTATTAGGTGGAACTTACCAAGTAATAATGCTTGGTATATTGAAATTTAAAAAAATGCATCAATCACTTTGAATTTACATGCCAAAAAAAAAGTTTACATGCATCATTTAAAGTCCCAATACTACTTTATAGGCTTTAAAATAGTTGCCAAATTAAACACTCCCCTATATTCATGCATTCCACTACATAGTTGATCAATATGATATCCAAACAACCATGTATGTCTATTAACCTTTATTGAATCTTCCAAATTATGTTGTTATCGAGGAACCATTTGGAGGATCTATTCATGATTCAATAGGGATATTTGATTGGTGAAGATTTGTGCAACCTTAACAAGAACAACGAATATAACCATCACTGTCCAAAAAAATTATAAATTTGTATATTCATGCTAGATTAGTGTTCATTTAGATATGCCTTGATTATGCAAGTTAAGAGAGATGAAACACTTTAAATAAAAAGTAAAGAAGTGTCCCCTACCAAGGACAAGTTTAAGAATTCAAATATTTTCACATATGCATTTGGTTCAAATTGCGACAGAAAGGAGGGCTACAAAAATTTAGTATAACATAATCTTTGAGACATGGCTTAAGTTTCTAGACTACCTCCTTTAATGATGGAACAAACTTATTCAAGTTAATGATCTTCCCCAAGTGTTGTTTGCACTCATCTTTGCAACAAAGATCTCTTCAAAAAGGGCATTTAGGATTTCAAAGACTTATGGGATTTCCCCTTAATGAATTAGAAAAGTGACAACTAGTTAAAACAAGAGCTATGGCTTGCCAATGCTTAGTTTCCTAGTGTGCATCTGGTTCAATCTCTAGTTCCTCCCAAATTGTAGATTAAACTCTCTTCTCTAATGCACTACAACTTCTTCAAGGATTGGTGTTCGGTCATTGGTACCAAGATAAGCTTCTTTTCTCTTAAATCCATCTACAACATGTTGTTTCCCAAACTTGAACTTGACACAAGGTTTAACATCAAGTGAAAGTGTAGTATGCAAGCTTCTAGATGGTACAAATTGAATCTCTCCCTTTGGAAGTCTAAAGCTAGTTTTCAAGAATTTTTTTTGTCTTGGAAGATATTGTACCACCAAAATCATGTGGGTGAATGCTTGCACTTGCTACAGTCTTAGATGATCAAATGTTCCTTCTATTACAATAAATAAACAATTAAACATGCCTTTTAGATTTTTAACTTACAGACCCAAAAAATCTGGCAAGTTATGATGTCTTCACTCCTTTTTATTTTTAATAGAATTATTAAATAAAAAATTACTTTCCTTGGGATTCACAGTTCCTCTAATGTCATCTCTGAATCTGATGCAGGAGCATTCGAGTGGACTAGCGAGCAACATCAACCAAAAAAAATTGTTGGTTTGTTTTCTTTGAGTTTTGGTTTGTTTTGATCTTTTATGGTATTTCTCAACTTTGGGAACACTTCATGCTTTCAGGTTTGCAAAAAAAGAGTTTTTGTCAGGTGGTAGTTTTGACACTCCGTAGGCCATTTTGATAATTTTATTCCCAAAGATCTGTAAGAGATAGAGTAGATTCCTTTTGTAGGGGCATTCTTGGAGGTACCATATTAAGTGTGCAAAAAGAATCAAAGTCATACCTTTCTCTGTTTGGAAGAAATTAATGCCAAAAAATTGTGCTGTTAATGTCGAAGGTGTGTTGTCGATTTACGAAAATTTCAATATCTCCTAATTCTAGAAGTTTGTATCAAAATACTTTTGCATGGGTCCTTGGGATGTCATTCCAAGTCTACTCACCAATTTTCATAGATTTCTGAGAAGTTTGAAATTTTCCACCTGCAACACTCGATTCAACACATTGTTGAAGTCGCATATTTGGAATTTTTTCCAAATGGTGTATTCAACCTCACAAGGTAATGTTTGGTGGATTTTATTTATCTCATATTCATATTTTGAATTCAATTGAAAATTCGAAAGAGGATTTTTTATTCTTGCCATAATTTCACTTTTCACTACATAATTGCTCCCTGGCAAAACAAAAAAAGAAAATCAATTAGTGGGCAGAATATTTAATAAAACCAAATATGGTTGATTACATATTGACTGTGCATTAAAAACAAATATTAAAGGATGTAATTTATTGGTAAGGCGTCACCCAACTATGGAAGTTGAATGGTTTTGAAACCTTTCAATTCTCATCTCCATAGTGATAAAAAAACCAACATATGGCTATAGAAGGGTTCGCTGCCAAAAGAAAAAATACAGAAGGTAGTGAGAGGAAAAAGAGAAATTGTGGAAACAAAGTGTGATCGCTGTCCAAATAGAAACAAGAGGAGAGAAATTGCAATTCATTGCCCAAGAGGAATGAAAAGAGTGAGTAGAGATAAATGAATTTGCTGCTAAGAAGAAGAGTAAATACCTACAGAAGTTCGCTGCCATATGGGTTGGAATGATGGCATAGAACAACACAGAAAAGAGAAAGGAGAGTTCATGTGCTGGGAGGAAGATCTGTGGAGAGGCACAATGGTTAGTAGATTGTCCTGTGTATCTGAGAAGGCCATATTTGTAATATTCTTGTAGATTGACTTTGTTTTGAATAAGTAACATCATAAATTTGGTTGCAATCTTTTATTGTGTTGGGTAGAGTATTGCCCATGTGAATGTGTGTATATTTGGTTGTGGGAGTTTGTTTGTCAATTGTTTGTGTTTTTATCAAGAGGAGAGTACCCTCTTGCATCAAGTGTATCAGAGCCATAAGATCTTGAGAGTGCAGCGTATACACCTAGACCTGCGGGTGAAGAGGAGTCAAGATTGGTGAAGAGTGAAGCCGTGAGAGAGTTGATTCTGTGAGAATCATGTCACTAATAGAAAAATAGAAATAAATGACTAAAAAAACTACCAAAAATTGATCATGTGACCATTGATAGTTTATTGCCGGTCATTTATCTCGCGACCAAATTTATGACTAAACAATTTTTAGTCATTAATTTGATAGTATATTTAGTCATCAATTTGGTAGTATATTTAGTAATCAATTTGGTAGTATATTTAGTCATTGATTGTTGTTAATTGGTCATTTATTTAGGGGCGGGTGCAAAAAGATGGGGGGCCAAAAAGTGGCCAAAATTCTTAAAACTTATTAAAAAGCCATAACGCGAGCGCGTTATTGTTTTCTTTGCATTTTTTTTTTTTGCAAAAGTTTGCCCAATGTTTTGTCAAGTTTGAGGTTGTTTATTGAATGTTTTATGTTCAAGT
Organism: Cunninghamia lanceolata; assembly: GCA_027924645.1. Lineage (NCBI taxonomy): Eukaryota > Viridiplantae > Streptophyta > Pinopsida > Cupressales > Cupressaceae > Cunninghamia > Cunninghamia lanceolata. The sequence continues at coordinate 26,804,768 of BSBN01000809.1, read as the reverse complement.
TTGTTAAGTATGTTTGATGTATGTATGTTTGTATATATATTTGTATATATGTATGTATGTATGTATGCCAAATTGTATGTATGCTTGTATGTATGTATGTATGCCTATATGTATGAATGTATGTATGCATGCTTATGTGTATGTATGCTTATATGTATGTATGTATGCTTGTATGTATGTATTAATGGTTGTATGTATGTATGATTGTATGTATGTATGTATGCATGCATGCTTGTATGTATGTATATATGTATGCATGTTTGTATGTATGGTTGTATGTATGGTTGTATGTATGTATGTATGAATGCTTGTATGTATGTATGTATGCTTGTATGTATGTATGTATGCTTGTATGTATGTATGTATGTATGTAAGGGTTTTGGGTTTAGGGTATATAAGGACCTAAGCCCGTATAGTTTTTAGGGTTGAGGGTTATAGTTGAGGGATAATATTCAGTTTAGGATATTGGGAACTTAGGGTTTATGATATGGATTGAGGGTATAAGGGTGAGGTTATAGGGTATAGGGATGAGGGTTTGTGGGTGTAGGTTTCAGGGTTTAAAGTATAGGGTTGAGGATTGATGGATTAGGGCTTAAGTATATGGTTGAGGGTATAGGGTAGAGGGTTAAGAGTTTACAGTTGAGGGATAATGTTCAAGGTTGAGGGTATAAGGCATATGGATGAGGGTTGAGGGTTTAGGGCATAACTATAGGGTTGAGGGTATATGGTATAGGGTAGAGGTTTGAAGGTTGAGGGATAATGTTCAAGGTTGAATGTCCAAGGTTAAGTGTATAGGATATAGGGTTTAAGGGTTTAATGTTTAAGGGTATCTAGGGGTTGAGAGTTTATGGTTTAAGGGTTTAAGGTTTGAGGGATTAAGGGTTGAAGGGTTGAGGGTTTAAGGGTTGAAGGATTAGGGTTTAAGGCATAGTGTCGAGGGTAGAGGGTTTAGGGTTGAAGGTTTAAGGGATGAGGGTTGAGGCTTTAGGGATGAGAGTTAAGGGATTAGGGTTTAAGGTATAGTGTCGAGGGTAGAGGGTTTAGGGATAGGGTTTAGGGTTTAAGGTTTAAGGGTTGAGGGATTAGGGTTTAGGGTTGAGGGATTAGCGTTTAAGGTATAGTGTCGAGGGTTAAACTCTAATCCCTCAACCCTTGACACTATACCTTAAACCTTAAACCCTAACCCCTAACCCCTAAACCCTAAACCTTATCACTTAACCCTAAACCCTAAACCCTATCCCTAAAGACTCAACCCTCAACCCTTAAACCTTAAATCCTAAACCCTATCCCTAAATCCTCAAACCTTAAACCCTAAACCCTAAACCCTATCCCTAAACCCTCTACCCTTGACACTATACCTTAAACCCTAATCCCTTAACCCTAAACCTTAAACGCTAAACCCTATCCCTAAAGCCTCAACCCTCAACCATTAAACCTTAAACCCTAAACCCTATCCCTAAATCCTCTACCCTTGACACTATACCTTAAACCCTAATCCCTTAACCCTTAGCCCTAAATCCTCAATCCTCAACCCTTAAACCTTCAACCCTAAACCCTATCCCCAAACCCTCTACCCTCGACACTATGCCTTAAACCCTAATCCCTCAACCCTTAAACCCTTAATCCCTCAAACCTTAAACCCTTAAACCCTAAACTCTCAACCCCTAGATACACTTAAACCCTTAAACCTTAAACCCTAATCCCTAAACCCTAAACCCTAATCCCTAATCCCTCAACCCTCAACCCTAATCCCTCAACCCTCAACCATAATTTTGATTTTCTTCCATTGCTTCAACATCATTGTTGTTTTCCCCATTAGAAACTAATTCATTCAGCAACTTGTTGCCCATTGGTTGACTTGAACTACATACTATGTTAGAAGAAGGGCATCTTTTATTTGTATAAATGTTGGTATTCATAAGTTGGAGCTCGCATTGATATTTTTCACACACCCTATTCTTTGAAATGTCTTAACCTTAAAATATGACTTGGCATGTACTTGAACACACTATGTTTTCTGTAATGTCTTAGTAATGTTATATGGCATGTTTTTCTAGCCCATCTGGGGTTCATTGTGCCAATAGGTGTACACACTATGAGAAAAGCTTTGCATATGGTACATCCACAGTGAGTAATTAACAGTTGAAATCAGAAGGATGATCATTATGAGAAAATCTTTGCATTGGGGTACATCCACAGTGGGCAATGAATGGTTGAAATCAGAACCCCTGGTCAACATTAAGTGAACATTTTTTTATTAAGATTTCTTTACTCTCTCCACCTATTTGCTTCAATTTAAATCAGGGCCATAAAAATGTGCACACATCTACTCCCAATGTATAACCTGGGTGTAATTAAAAAAAATCAACTAGATAAAATAAACAATTTTGGCCATAAAAATCAACCAGTCTTTAAAAAATAGATATATTAGTAACTATACATTTTAGATATCAGTAACTATACATTTTAGTACTATTTCTTTCTTGATTTTCTATTTTTAATTAACTAATTTTTGTTTGTTTTAGACAAAATATTACAATCCTCATGAAGATCTTTTCTTGTATATAATTTTCTCCTTTTATCTTTGCCCTGTCTTTTCCCTCCTAGAAGTTCTTTCAAAAGGATCCTTATTTTATCTTTTGATCTATATGAAGTCTAAATATAAATCTATGTTTCTTGCTGTCCACCTACTCAAAGATGCAAACATCTCCTTGATATTATTATGGCGTACAAAATATGCCCACCTTGCACTTAGGGTAGGTATATTATTATGAAATAGGCAAATAATCTCCCATTGTTTATTGGCTCTATCCACAAGAACTACTAAACTTTTTTCTCTTGTTAATTGTAGAGGACATTCACCTATTTTTGGCAACTCCTGCATTCCCAAACCATTACAAAAACTAAGTTATTTTAACCCAATAAATAGCTGATTGCATTGGTTTAATACTCTAATATTAAAGCTTAGCATTCACACAAATGCAGATGTTCATATTATAGATGACTGCATTATATTAGACTATTAGAGATCCCTCAGAAAAATGTAATAACAAAACTGCTTTGCCTTATGTTAGCTTAGAATTATTTACCCATTCTTTTTGACACTCTTCTCTTAATAAAGTAAGAGTAATAAGAATAGAAGGCAGAGAATTTGATCTTACTAGTAGGCATGGTCGTTTACATTCTGTGACTTCATTTTCATTGAATAAAAAGGTAAATATTTGATTTGAAAGGTGGGGCAGAGTTCACTGTCATGTGCTTTTCTAGACGATAGGGTTCATAATGTCTAGGGTTCTTCAAAGAAAGGCCTGTAACATAATTAAGTTTTTGTTATACCAATCCTCCAGGTAAAGCTACAATTCAAATGCCTGCTTTGAAAGTTGAAATAAATTAAATTAGACTTACAATTTTGATTTTCTTCCATTGCTTCAACAACATTATTGTTTTCTTCATCAGACACCAATTCGATCAGCAACTTGCTGCCCATTGGTTGACTTAAACTACATCCTCTATTAGAAGAAGGGCATTTTTTATCTGTATCAATGTTGGTATTCATAAGCTGAAGAGCATTGATATTTTTCACACACCATGTTCTTTGAAATATCTTAACCTTAAAATATGACTTGGATATGTACTTGAACACAGCAAAATCTTCAATGTCCAGCCCATGATGATTCACAAAATTTTCCTAACCCTGCCTAAATTCTAGTTTATTTATGGTACCCCCTAATTGTACATCCCACTCCTGCCCACCTGGGCCTTGTAACACCATATGTTCGTCTGTGTTGTCTATAAACTATGAAACAAATGCAGGAGGAATGCGCTGCCATAAACACATTACATAATTAGATTTTACAAGTTCTTAACAATGTAAAGGAAATAAAAGAATGAAAAATAATGTATAGAGTTACCAATTTTTGTGTAAAGTCTCCAAGCATAATTTTGAAGAAGGAGGCACACCTATTAAACCAATTCAATCAGCAACTTGCTACCCATTGGTTGACTTGAACTGCATCCTCTGTTAGAAGAAGGGCATCTTTTATCTGTATCAATGTTGGTATTCATAAGCTGAAGAGCATTGATGTTTTTCACACACCCTATTCTTTGAAATATCTTAACCTTAAAATATGACTTGGATATGTACTTGAACATGTAACAAAAACTCCAATCTCCAGCCCATGATGAGTTGACTTGAACTGCATCCTCTGTTAGAAGGACATATTTTATCTGTATCAATGTTGGTATTCATAAGCTGAAGAGCATTGATGTTTTTCACACACCCTGTTCTTTGAAATATCTTAACCTTAAAATATGACTTGGATATGTACTTGAACATGTAACAAAATCTCTGATCTCCAGCCCATGATGAGTTGACTTGAACTGCATCCTCTGTTAGAAGAAGGGCATCTTTTATCTGTATCAATGTTGGTATTCATAAGCTAAAGAGCATTGATGTTTTTCACATACCTTGTTCTTTGAAATATCTTAACCTTAAAATATGACTTGGATATGTACTTGAACATGCAACAAAATCTCCAATCTCCAACCCATGATGAGTTGACTTGAACTACATCCTCTGTTAGAAGAATGGCATCTTTTATCTGTATCAATGTTGGTATTCATAAGCTGAAGAGCATTGATGTTTTTCACAGACTTTGTTCTTTGAAATATCTTAACCTTAAAATATGACTTGGATATGTACTTGAACATGTAACAAAATCTCCAATCTCCAGCCCATGATGAGTTGACTTGAACTGCATCCTCTGTTAGAAGAAGGGCATCTTTTATCTGTATCAATGTTGGTATTCATAAGCTGAAGAGAATTGATGTTTTTCACACACCCTATTCTTTGAAATATCTTAACCTTAAAATATGACTTGGATATGTACTTGAACATGTAACAAAATCTCCAATCTCCAGCCCATGATGAGTTGACTTGAACTGCATCCTCTATTAGAAGGACATCTTTTATCTGTATCAATGTTGGTATTCATAAGCTGAAGAGCATTGATGTTTTTCACACACCCTGATCTTTGAAATATCTTAACCTTAAAATATGACTTGGATATGTACTTGAACACAACAAAATCTCCAATCTCCAGCCCATGATGATTCACAAAATTTTCCCAACCCTACCTAAATTCCAATTTATTTATGGTACCCCCTAATTGCACATCCCACTCCTGCCCACCTGGGCCTTGCAACACCATATGTTCGTCTGTGTTGTCTATAAACTATGAAACAAATGTAGGAGGAATGTGCTACCATAAACACATTACACAATTAGATTTGACAAGTTCTTAACAATGTAAAGAAAATAAAATAATGAAAAATAATGTATAGAGTTACCAGTTTTTGTGTAAAATCTCCAAGCATAACTTTGAAGGAGGCATGCCCATTAAACCAACTAATTCAACAACCTGCTGCCCATTGGTTGACTTGAACTGCATACTCTATTAGAAGGGCATCTTTTATCTGTATCAATGTTGGTATTCATAAGCTGAAGAGCATTGATATTTTTCACACACCCTGTTCTTTGAAATATCTTAACCTTAAATTATGAATTGGATATGTACTTGAACACAAAAAAAATCTCCAATCTCCAGCCCATGATGATTCACAAAATTTTCCCAACCTGCCTAAATTCTAGTTTATTTATGGTACCCCTTAATTGTACATCCCTAAACCCTAAACCCTAATCCCTAATCCCTAAACCCTAATCCCTAATTATAATTTACAGAACCCTAATCTCTAAACCCTAAACCCTAATCCCTTATCCCTAAACCATAAACCCTATCCCTAAATCCTCAACCCGCAACACTTAAACCTTAAATCCTAAACCCTATCCCTAAACCCTCAACTCTCAACACTATACCTTAAACCCTAATCCCTCAACCCTAAACTTTCAACCCTAAACCCTATCCCTAATCCCTTTATCCTCAACACTCTACCTTAACTCTAATACCTCGACCCTCAACCCTAAACACTATCCCTAAAGCCTCAACCCTAAACCCTAATCCCTCAAGGTCCTAAACTCTAATCCCTTATCCCTAAACTCTAAATCCTATCCCTAAACCCTCAACCCTCAACCCTCAACCTTAAACCTTAATCCCTCAATCCTAAACCCTAATCCCTCTTGACCTTAAACCCTCAACCCTTATCCACCCCTCTCCTCCCCTATCTGCCTCACCCCCATCTCTACCCTCCTCTACCCTTGACACTATACATACATACATACATACATACATACATACATACATACATACATACATATAGGCATACATACATAGATAGATACATACATATATACATACATACATACATACATACATACATAATAACCTTGAACATAAAAAAATCCAAGGGGGTCATAATGTGAGCATGTTATGTCAAACATGACAAACATTGAACAAACTTTTGCGAAAAAAGAAAAAATGCAAAATAGAACATATCGCAAGTGCGTTATAACGCTCTTGCGTTATGTTTTGCTTTGGGAATCCTAAGCCTTAGGCTTGGGATTTGCTTTGGATTTCCAACCCAAAGGCTTGGAGTGCCCTCCCAATGTCCAGAGACGTGTTTTTGCATATTCTACAAGATTTCACATAATTTCGTTCGTGCTAACCCTTAGATTTGCACGTGTTTCAAGGTTGAACAAATCAAACACCTGGGTAATGTTAGGCTTTCTCTTAGCTATTTAACGATGTAATTTTTTTCACATTTTGACAATGTTTAGCCTTTCATCTTTAATTTCTTTGTTTGTGTGTCTGTTTTTGGGCAAAAACCACTGTTTGGTCTTTTTTTCATTGTAAATTAACCATTCATTGAAATTTCAAAAAAATTACATATTTAGAAACTAGACTCCATTCTACACATATTAAAAAAAATGATTTTCAATTAGTTTTCAAAATTTATAGGGGTAGCATGACCAAAATTCTATTTTTTAGGATGTGTCCACTTTGAAAATTAGTAAAAAATCAAATATTCATCAAAAAATTATCAGAAAAATCGGACATAAACTACATGTTGTTAACTAATTTCTCACCAAAGAGATTTTAAAAATACAAAAAAGAGTTGACCTTTTGAGGGAGCCACAAAACATGCTCTATTATTTTTTTTGACAGAAACAACACCAATTTCTGTGGATCCCTCTTTTGAACCCCTTAATCTATACCATTTTAAAAAAAATAGTAGTTTAGAAAGTAGACTAAGAGAACTACGAGTATTGTTTTGGTTGCATCTCCAAATTTTGAGTGTAACTATGCTCAATTTGTCATCCAAGGCTAGCATTTCCTGATTTCAGAAAAAAAGTGGCCACTTAAGACCCCTTTTTGGTCCCCCATCTTTTTGCACTTGCCCTTAATCATTGTAATCATTAATTGCCGTCAATTGGTAGTATATTTAGTCATTTATTTATTTAGTATATTTATTTATTTAGTCATTTAATTATTCATGGTAGTCATTTATTTGGGTGAATCAATGATTCACGTTACAAATCAAATCTAACTTAATTAATCCTCACAAATTTATGCATATAAACTTCAAGTATCATAGATATTCAAATGTTGAGAGGAGCACCATGAAATGAAGACTAAAATTCTTGAACAAATATGATTAATCACTCTGAATTTTTTTTACTTCATTAAGCCTCACTGGCAAATCAAATACATTCAATGTCTCATTGACAACAATATTTAGGACAGCCACAGCGGGGAGGGGATGTGTCCCAAGGACGCTACATGTGGTAGAAACACAAAATATTTTTAAATATTAAATACAAAAATGTGATCTACAAGACAAAAGATTTTGATTACAGTGTAATTTTATTGAAAATAGCCCTTTGTCAGTTAGGTCAATTGTGTAATAACTCCAGTGGCCCCAATTTGATCACTCTTCATAAAGGAATGCATGGATATTATAAAAAAAGCACGACAAATGGTATTGCAAGTCTTCTCACAACCTGAATTTTGCATATTGTCTGCCATATTTAACATAACAAAAAATGTAAAAAAGACTTCCAAAATGGAGATCTTAATTTTCCCTCCTCCAGTAGTTCCCTTAGATCCTTGTGTTACATGACAGATTTTCTTAATTAGAAATTATGTGACCAAATTTCAATGCACAAACACATATCAATGTATCTAAGGTATTTTAGTGCCATATCATTCTTTAACTCAAAGAAGATGGTTTCCACAAGGCTGGTGATTTAGCAGAAAAATGACTGTAATGACCAAAACAAAAGGCCACTCAATTTTCTTAAGAAGAGTTGTAATGAAAATCTCTTCAAAGAAGTCATCGTATAACAAAAGGGTTCCATGGGACTTAGATCTCTTCAATCTCTATCATTGCAACCCAATTTTTTTGTATGGCTGCCCTCATTATATTCTCTATAAGATCAAACCCTTATTTTACCTAAAAATTATAAATCGAAAACCACATGATCTTTCTTTGAAAATCCTTTTATCTAAAGAATTAAGGAAATAGTTCCGCCTGTTAAAAATAAATTCAAGGAAAGAGGCAATGTAAATATCTTGCATTGAAATAAATTTTGGCATATTTTTTAAAACGACAGCAATGGGGTTTCTATTTTTCTGTGGTTAAGGAAATTGCAGCAAGCCAATTTTTAGTTTTTGTGCTAAAAAAACAAAGAACTAATGCAGATACCTTTAAAAAAAGATTTCCTCCACTACCTTGGATCGATTCCTTGGAAGGTGAATCTTTTGTTTTATGTTCTCACTCCCTTCCAACTCACCTCAAATCTTGCAATTTGATATGCTCGCCTACGTTATTTGCTTTCAACCGTTTTCCCTTTCCTTTTCCTTTGAAAAAATATAAAATAGAAATCCCAGAGCATCCAGCGAGGAACATTTAAATGACATGAGACTTTTTATGATACGATTTTTTTTCCCAGCATGAGAGCAACTGACAAGTTTAGAAAATCTTCCGGCATGAACTTTTTTACAGTGTGAGAAACATTTCCGTTCGTTTTGGCACCGAGACCTCCCCGCTCCATAATCGTGAAAAGACTAGAACACTTGATTTTCTTGTCCACACACTGCATTCCCTCCCTCCCCAACCTGGAACCTTCTAAATAATTAAGGGATTGTCCTTTCTCAAAATCCCATTGGATCTGTAATGGGGTTTCTCACCTTCCTCGCCTACTTGTACAAAATAATACAAGTCCAAAGCCTTTTTGAGTGCTATAGAAGAGGGACGAAAAATCACAAAAATCGGCACTAAAGTTCTCCTATTCCCGAATACTAATCCCGTTTGCAGTAGCCCGACAACAATAAAAGCATACCTTTCTCTTTTTTCTCATCTGGGTCGCCATGGCTTAACAACAAATTGAAAGCTTAAGCTCACTCACCTGCTGCACTACGATGAAATTTTAAGTGCCCTGCTCTACTCCAATCATTCACAACAAAAAAGAGAAGACGATGAAATTTTAAGTGCCCCGCTCTCCCCAATCATTCACAGCAAAAAAGAGAAGCCGATGAAATTTTAAGTGCTCCGCTCATCTCCAATCATTCACAACAAAAAAGAGAAGCCGAGACCGATAAGAGTAAGAAAATAAAAAGGAGATGAAACAAAATAGGTTAGGGTTTTGAGCCTTTCTGAGTTAGGGTTTCAACAAGATGGGCGCCAAAAGTGAGCAGTGAAATGAAAATAATTTTGGCGCCCTTATTATGTTAAATGAAAATTATGTTAAAGGCATCCATATTATTAAATATATTATAATATAATATTATATAATAATATAATATTATAATATTAATAATATTATATAATATTATATAATATAATATTCTATAATATTATATTATATTATAATATTATATAATATTATATTATATTATATAATATTATATTATATTATATAATAATATAGAATATTAATTGGATGGAGCGTGTGCACGGGAGCTCTATGCAGTCCTGCGACCTGTAGCAGGTCGCAGTCTGCATGTGTTTGTTCTCTATTGCATGCATTTTTTCTTTGCAGATCGGGCTCTGTGGGGTTGTTTTCAGCAAGGGGTGGAGTTTTTTAGCTTTCGGGGGGGGGGGGTTTCTTGAGTGTGTGCATTGTTCGGTACAGGTGTGGGGTGCGAGGGTTTGAGGGGTTTTTCTAATGGCAGCATCTGTGTCTTTAGGTGAGAGGTCGGGGGATGTTGCTATGGCAAAGGTTGGTGACGGGTTTCCTCATCCATCCCCGTCTGATGTTCAGGTTTTTAGCACTGGTGCTTTGAAATTACACAAGATAAATGGATGCTTGGAAAGAGCTCAAGTTTGTCCGAAGCTGGTGATTCAAACAGAGGCGGTAGCCAAGGACCTGGAGTATTATAGCAAACATGTTTTAATCTGTAAATTTATGGGATTGAGGGTTTTGATGCCATTTCTGGAACCCTGGATTCACAAGACATGGAATCTGGAAGGTGATTTTGAAATCTTGCTAGCTGCGAATAACTTCTTTCTGGTGGTTTTTTCATGTATCTCTGATCGTAACAAGGTTTTTGAGGGAGGGCCCTACTTTTATAATCAAGTTGGCCTTTTCATGAAGCCTTGGCATGCAGGCTTTAACTCGGTAGAGGAGCTGCCCTCGAAGGTGCCGGTGTGGGTTCGTTTTCCTCGGTTGCGGTTGGAATGTTGGAGACATGATATTCTGCAATCAATTGCGTTGCTACTGGGAAAGCCTATTGGCCCGTCTCAGCAAAACTCTGGAGAAGCGTATTTTTTCCTATGCCTGGGTCTGTGTGGAGATTGATCTAAGCCAACCTCTGCCAGATTCTATTGATCTAACTTTTGGGTCTAGCTCCTGGACTCAACAGTTAGACTATGAGACTTTACCTTTCAGGTGCCGGCTGTGCCATGACTATGACCATCTTCAAAGGAGGTGCCCTCGTGCCTCAGGTGTTGGTGGTTCAGATAATGCGAAGACTTTGTCTAATCCAAGGGCAGAAAAGGGTAAAGTACCCATGTAGGGGGTGGTATTGGATAAAGATGGCTTTGTGCCAGTTAAGGCACGAAACAAGAATCAGGGTCTGAAGAGGACTCTTTGGGATCGTTAAGAGGAGGAGACTTTTAACAAGTTTAAGGCTTTGGATGAATTAGTCCATGAGGAGGGGGTTTCTTTTGACATGCATGTTGAATCTTCTCCTTTAGTTGATCATAATTTAGAGTCTTTGCCTGTCACTGCCTCGGTCCTAGTTCCTGTGGTGGCTTCCGGGGTGGTGATGGATTCAGTTGCTCCTCCCCCCGATGCTGGGTTTGGAGACTCTTGTGGTTTGGTGGAAACCCCCCTGGCCTCTTCAGATGAAAGGGTGAGTTTAGCTAGTGGACTGGGTTTGGAAGACTCTGGTAAGAAAAAAGCCCTCTCTTCTTCTCCTACTCTGGGTCTACAGCAAAAATCCCTAAAAAAGTGTGCTCCTGATAAGCCCCAGAAGGTGGGGAGGAAGAAGGATCAGGAGAAAGTTAAGATGGCTGGAGAGACATTGGTGGAATCTAGGTTGGTGAAGACATTGGATACTCACTTCTCTCACCCTTCACGATGATTGTGTTATCATGGAATGTAAGGGGTATGAATAGCATCCCTAGACAAAAGGCTATTCGGGACTTGGTTAGTGCTCATTCTCCAGATGTGGTTTTCCTCTAGGAGATGAAGTTATCTGTGCATGGTATGATGCAGTGTGTTTCTAAGATTTAGAACAGAGGGTTTTGCCAGTGTGTGGGTGCGCAAGGAAGCTCAGGGGGTCTTACTTGCCTCTGGGATCCTTGACAAATTTCTCCTGTTTGGTGGATCTCTAGTAGATTTTCCATTTCTGTAGTTGCAATTAGTTTGGAGACGGGGGAAAGAATTCTTCTTTCTAACATTTATGCTTCAACAGATGTCCCTGGTAAGACTCTCTTGTGGTCTCATATCAATTTTCTGAGATCGTTGGATCCTTTCCTCCTCTGGATTATGGCAGGTGACTTCAATGCAATTGCCTCCCTCGAGGAGAAAAGGGGGGTGTAATTTGTTTGGACCCCTCATCTAATCTTCTAAGGGATAATTTGGCTTAGCTCTGGCTTGTGGATATCAAACCTTCAAATGACATGTTTACTTGGAATAATAGGAGGCTTGGGGATGATGCCATTTTTGAACGGTTAGACAGGTTTCTTGTTTCCTGTTTTTGGGTGGGTGACAAGTGGCTGTCAAGTTCTAAAATTTTAGATTGGTGAGGTTCAGACCATTGGTTGATCAAATTCTCTACCCGTTTGGCTGGTGGTCCTAAGAAACAAACTTTTAGATTTCAGCTTATGTGGCTCATGGAGGAGAGTCTTCTGGACTTGGTTTCTAGATGGTGGACTGAAGGATGACTTGCTTTTGGTACAGCTATGTACTCATTTGTGAAGAGGCTTCAATTTGTGAAGTATAAATTGAAACATTGGAATAAGTATCAATTTGGCAACGTGTTTCAGTGGAAAAGGGTTGCCCAGGAGCACTTGGATTCTATTACCAGGCAGATTTGGGATCAGGGTCTAGATGCGAATTTAAGTAGGCTTGAGGTTAGTGTGGTTAAAGACCTCGAGGAATGGGAGCTTCGTGAGGATTTTTTTTGGAAACAAAAGGATCATGTTGATTGGCTTCAAGAAGGGGACATGAATACTTCCTTCTTTCATAAATCGGTGAAGGCTCGAAGACAAGGTAACTTTATCTCGTCTCTCCGCTCTCCTGAGGGTTCTATTCTTTCTTCCTCTTCGGGGATCTCTAGTGAGGTGGTTCATTTTTTCTTTGCTCTCTTTTCTGAAGATACCGCACCTGCTAGTGAGGAGGAAGCTTCTATCCTATCTTGTATTCCATCTCTAGTGACTATGGATATGAATGCTTCTCTTCTTAAACCTATTTCTTTGAAGGAGTTGGAGGATGTGGTGTTTCAGTTGAAAAAAGGGAAGGCTCTTGGTCCTGATGGGTTCTCGACCGAGTTCTTTCAGGATTTTTGGGAAGTCATCAACCTTGATCTATTAAAGGTGGTGCAGGAGTCTTTTAGGAATAAGCAAATGTTGCGAGCCATGAATGCCACATTTCTTGCTCTTATCCCAAAATGTGAGGGTGCTGATTCTCTGGATCTTTTTCAACCAATTGCTTTGTGCAATGTGGTGTATAAAATCATTACAAAGCTAATTGCTAAACATTTGAAGCCATGTCTAGATAAGTTGATCTCAGAGGAACAAGGGATCATTATTGTGGGTAGACAGATTTTGGACGGAGTAGTTATTGCAGCTGAGACTATTCACTCTATGGCCTCTTCTAAGGAAAAGGCTATGTTTATAAAGTTGGAAATGGCTAAAGCTTATGACAAAGTTAATTGGGGCTTTTTGATCAAAATTCTTAGAGCCTTCAGGTTCAGTTGTGATTGGATTGATTGGGTCATGAGCTGTGTGAGGACTTCCTCATTTTCTGTTCTCATAAATGGGGAGTCTTCAGATTTGTTTGGTGCTTCTAGAGGTCTTCGACAGGGGGACCCCTTATCCCCATATTTGTTCATCTTGATGGCTGAGGCTTGGGGAGATTCATTAAGTCCTGTGTTATGGATGGGTTCTTTCAGTGATGGAAATGGAGTAATTCTCTTCCTCCTCAAACTCATCTTTAGTTTGTGGATGATACGACTTTGATGGGTGTTGCTAAGGTGGATGAAGCGATTGCTTTGCGCCAGATTTTGGATTGTTACTTAGCTGCCTCAGGTCAAAGCATTAATGAAAGTAAGTCTTGCATTTATTTATTTAATACCCCCAGGCTTATTCAGCAGCATATTGCCAGGATCTTAAGGTTTCAGGTGGGAAAACTTCCCTTTATGTACCTTGGCATCCCTCTGGATGTGCGCCCACTTCCTAGGTGTTTTTGGCAGGATGTGATGGATAAATTTCATGGGCTGGTTTGTCATTGGACCTATAGATGGTTATCTATGGCTGGAAGAGTTACTCTGTTGAAGTCTATGGTGCAAGCCCTTCCTTTATACAGGTGCTTTGTGTTGACTGCTCCCTCAAGTTTCATCAAAGATTTTGAGGGCCTCTGTCAGCAGTTTCTTTGGTCGGGGAATCTCCTTTCAAAGAAGTGGAGCTTAATTAAGTGGGAAGTTGTTTGCCGGCCAAAGCAAGATGGTGGTCTGGGTTTGCGTAGGATAGATTGGAATGGACAGGCTTTGGCTGCTAAGCTATACTGGAGATGGTGTTCATATCAGCATCAGTATTGGGCTAGGGTCCTTACCTTCAAGTACCTTGGGGAGGTGGAGGGCGCTGAGGTGCCTCATTTTAGCCTTTCGGGGAGAGGTTCTATGATCTGGGATACTCTCAAGAGGGGGGTTGCGCTGGTTAAATAAGGCCTATTTTGGATCTGCAATAGAGGCTCTGATGCTCTTTTTTGGCATGACTCTTGGGATGTCTTCCCGCCTATCCTCTCCTCGCACCCTCACTTGGAGGATTTATGTAGGATTTTTGTTCAGGTTGGTTGGAGTAGAGTGATGGATTTCAAAGCCCCTTAGGCTTTGGGGTAGACTATCGTTTACCAGTAAACGGATATGCAGGAATGGCCCATGGGTGGATCTTTGGAGGATAGGAGGGAGTTGTCCTCCATTTTGGCTGATAGAGTCTGTTGTTCTCTTCCAGAGCGGGATGTACTAGCTTGGGGTCCGGATCTAAAAGGGAAGTTCATTGTTGCTTCAGGGTATCGTGTTTTAGACAGACATACCTGGGGTAGTGCTGAGGTTCCTTGGTGGAAAAATATTTGGAATAAATTCTCTTGGCCAAAATGCAATTTCTTTTCTTGGCTGGTGGTTTATGGCAGATGTTTGACTTGGGATAATCTCTGTAAGCGTGGCTTCCAAGGTCCTTCATTATGTTTCTTATGATTAAAATATGTTGAGACTGTTTCACATCTTTTCTTCCAGTGCCCTTTTGCTAGGACTATTTGGCATTTTTGGTGGGGGGCCTGGAGTTTGCAGTGTAGGCACCCTTCTTCTCTGGAGGAGTTTTGGTAGAACTTTGGGCCCATTCCGGTGAGGACTTCATTTCTACACATAGCATGGCCAGTTGGCCCTAGTTTGATTATATGGCACATCTGGTTAGAGCACAATCACAGGGTCTTTCTGGATAAGAAGTTGCTGGTGGGTCAAGTTTGGTCTCGCATTCTTGGGGCTTTGCAGGAAACCTTGTATGCTAAATGTGATCTGTCAGCCCCGGTGGATCTGGGTGATACTAGAGTGATTCGTAATCTAGGATTCTTGTTGGGGGCCCCAGAAGGCCCAAGATTGGGCGGAGCAGGTGTTCTAGAACGAAGGTTTCTAGGGAAGGGCATTGGCTGCCCCCTCCCACTGGAGTCTTGAAAATCAATACTGATGGGTCTGCAAGGGGTAATCCTGGGCATGCTGGCATTGGTGGGGTGGGCAGAGACAGTTTTGGGCTGGTTGTGTTTTTCTTCTCAGAATATAGGGGGCTGCACTCTAATAATCTTCTGGAGGCCTTGGCTATTCTTTTGGCTTTGAAAAAGGCATATGCCTTTGGCTGGAATAAGATTATTTGCTAGTCAGATTCTTAGGTGGTGATAGACTTGATAAATAGAATGCAGTTTGATGATGTTAGTTGGCAGCTTGCGGTGGTGGCTAAGCAAATCACTAGTCTTGGAGAATTATTTGATTCTATTACCTTCTCTCATATCCCTCGGGAATGGAATAAGGTGGCTGATGGGTTGGCCAAATGGGCTTCTGAGAAGAATGGGACCTGGCTGGTGGATGATTGGGACAATTTACTTAGGGATCTTGCTCAGGATTTGGTGGATTTGGTCACGGAGGATGTCAGATGTTGCATCACCACTTCTTGATTTCTTGTTTGTTGTCTCTGGGCATGTTTGGGCCTCTTGCTACTTTTTATGCTTTGTACTACTCTCTTTGATTAATAAAGTTTTTACCCTCTTTTATTTAAAAAAAATATAATATTAAAAAAAAAAATATATTAAAGTGGATAATTAAAAATATATAATAAATATTATATTATATTATTATTATATAATTATATAATATAATATTATATAATTATATAATATAATATTATATAATATATTCAATCTTATATATATATTATATAATATATAATATAAATATAATATATAATATAAATATAATATTGTAATATTAATAATATAATATTATATAATAATATATAATAATATAATATTATATAATAATATAATATTATATAATAATATAATAATATAATAATATAATAATATATTATAATATATTAAATTATATTGTATTGTAATATAATATATTATTATATTATATTATATTATAATACAACCCACTCTTCGAATTTTTTTTTTTAATTATCCACTTTAATATCATTTTGTCTAATTTTTATTTGTGGGACTAATTGTTTAGTTATTTTTATTTGTGTGACTAATTATTTAGTTGTGTTTTTACTAGGAATGACCAAATTAGTCATTTATTTAGTCATTTATTTGGTAATTTATTTAGTCATTTCAACTGATAACCAAATTAGTTATTTATTTAGTCATTTATATAGCTGTGTTGCAAAAAATTAGTAGAGTTTTAGTCACGTGACTAAAAGTTTTAGTCACCTGGTCATTTATTTGCCATATTTCTACTAGTGTGTTGGTTGTCCTCCGATAGAGATGAAGTTGGGTAAAAGGTGTGCAAACTTCTTCCATTGAGAGGAAGTGGGTAGAAGAGGTCTTGTAAAGGTGGATCTTCCAACATCTTGTTGGGTAAAGGATAGTGGTGAGAGAATTTGGTTGCAGGGTAAATGAAAGAAGATTCTAAAAGATTGTAGCAGTGAGTAGAATGAAGATATATGCGTGGAAGCCAGTCATATTGGATGGCTAGAGAAGGTACAAAAGGAAGGGATTTCTTAGAGAGATGATAGAAAAGATTGAGAGGATTGACAGGATGATGGAAAAATGTGACCAGTTAGAAGCTATGCAACGTGACAAATGTAGAAGGAATGAGTTTACAATGAAAACATGTCATGAAGATGGCATGAAAGAGAAAAATGAAGAAGTGGCTGAAATCCTTTAAAGGATGAAAAGAAGAAAGAAGAAGTGGCAGCAGATATGAAGAATGAAGAAGTGGAGATCCTTCGGCAAAAGGATCGAAAGGGAAGAGAGAAGAATGCAACTGAGGTTGCAAAAGAGAAGAAGAGTTGCAACCCTTTGGTAGAAGGGGCATGAGAAGAAGAACATATGGGAGCAGGGCCCATACATTCCGAAAGGAAAGCAAACCAGAAAAGAGAAGAGACAAGGATAGAAAAGAGTGGAAAAAGAAAGAGCATTCAACTGTAGCATGCTATTTTGAAAGAAAAGAAGAGGTAAAACATGAAAGTGCAGCAGAGGATAACCCATGGAAGGGCATAAAATATGTGGGACAACGATGTAGTGAAGAGACAAATCATGAAGAAATGAAAAGAGTTGAAGCATTAGAGATTTCAACAAAGGTATGCATTTTGAAAGACATAGATGAAGAAAATAAAATTGATGTAGCAACAACAACAATAGATCATTTGGAGGATATGAAGTTAGAAGCGGAAGGATACAAACTTGCAGCTGAGGAGCAGAAAGTTGTAGCAGATGTAGAGGCAGAAATCACAAAGTTGGAAGGCCCCAAGTTTGATAAACAAGTAGAAGAAGAGAATGATGTACTATGGAACTTGAGCTAAAGAAAATAAACTAGATGCTTGAAGGAGAATGGATAGAAGACCATGAAGAGATGAATGATGCAATAGAAAATGAAGGCAAAGAAATTGGAACAACGAAAATAAATGAGGTATAATTTGATAATTTTGAGTGTGATTTATTTCAAATGATGAATATAGTAAAGGATAAAGGACAAGAAGAAAAGAGTAGATGCATGGAAGCTTTCCATTTTCATGAGGATGTTGTAGATTTGATTATGGAAGAGTATAATTTGTTTGAAGAAGGAATTGAAAAGATGGAAGGATTGTTTCGTTTGAGTGAGCACTTGATAAATATGTATGGGGTAGTTGTGAGTGATGTCATGACAACGAGAAGTGGAGAGGTAACTTCTAATTTTTCTGAATTGTATGAAGAAGAAATTGATATGGATTTGTTTGTTGCTGAGGTGCCGGATAAGGAGTTGCAAAGAGATGGGAAGAAAACAAATGAAGATACAAATTTGTATGCAACATGTTATTGTGAAGAAGTTGTTGAAGATGATACAGTTGGGAAACATGATCTACAATAGTTGATGACATGGGAATGATGATGGGAATAGATGGGGTAAATGAAAACCTCACAGTGAAATATGAGTGGATGAATATTGTAGCTAAAGATGGTGAAGGAAACATTGCAGTAGTGTAGAAAGAGGTAAATTTGTTTTCATATGTGATGATATTGTTTTACATTGATTTGTGATGTTGAGGGTTGATGAGTCTGGAGAAGAGTAGATGGAAATTATTGATTCCCATGATGTTGTAGTGGCAGATTTGAATGTATATGTTGCTGATTATGATGTGTATGATGAGGGAATTTGGTGGAGGTGGTCGGATTTTGGTGGGTCAAAACCCACAGAAGAGGAGAAGAGTAGTGAGATTATTTGGTGGAGGTGGCCGGTTGATGATGGTGGGTTGGATCCCATGAAGGAGGAGAGGAGAAGAGATAATATTTAGAGGAGGAGGACGGTACATGGTGGATGCAAGTCCACAAGAGGAAGGAGGAAGAGAATGCAGGTTTGTTGGAGGAGCGTGAAGCTTGTTCCGATGAGATGTTGGAAAAAGAGGAAAAATAAATCATTTTTGGTGCTCACGTTTCAATGATGGAGTTCACTGTAGACTGCTTGCAATCTAAAAGAATGGTTCTACCATTCAACTCCACGTTTGTGAGTTTATGTTCACAAACTTCCTACCTGATGTGTCTGATGCAGGAGCATTCGGGCGGACTAAACAAAAAAAATTGTTGGTTTATTTTCTTCAAGTTTTGGTTTGTTTTGATCTTTTATGGTATTTCTCAACTTTGGGAACACTTCACACTTTCAGATCTGCAAAAAATGAGTTTTTGTTAGGTGGCAGTTTTGACACTTCGCAGGCAGTTTTGATAAATTTATTCCCAAAGATCTGTAAGAGATAGAGTAGATTCCTTTTGTAGAGGCATTCTTGGAGGTACCATCTTGAATGTACAAAAATAATCAAAGTCATATCTTTCTCTGTTTGGGAGAAATTAATGCCAAAAATTTGTGCTGTTAATGCCGAAGGTGTGTTGTCGGTTTACAAAATTTTCAATATCTTCTAATTCTAGAAGTTTGGATCAAAATCCTTTTGCAGGGGACCTTGGGATGTCATTCCAAGTCTACTCACCAATTGTTGTTGAATTTTGAGAAGCTTGAAATTTTCTGCCTGTGGCACTCGATTCAACACATTGTCAAAGTCGCGTATTTGGAATTTTTTCCCAAATGGTGTATTCAGCCTCACAAGGTAAAGTTTGGTGGATTTTATTTATCTCATATTCATATTTTGAATTCAATTGAAAATTTGAAATGGGTAGTGATGGAGAATTTTCTATTCTTGCCATAATTTCACCTTTTCAGTACATAATTGCTCCCTAGCAAAACAAAAAAAGAAAATCAATTAGTGGGCAGAATATTTAAGAAAATCAAATATGGTTGATTGCATATTGAATGTGCATTAAAAACAAATATTAAAGCATGTAATTTATTGGTAAGGTGCCACCAGTTATGGAAGTTGAATGGTTTTGAAACCTTTCAATTCTCATCTCCATAGTGATAAAAAAAACCAACGTATGGTTACAGAAGGGTTCGTTGCCAAAAGAAAACATACATAAGGTAGTGAGAGGAAAAAGAGAGATTGTGGAAAAGAAGTGTGATCGCTGCCCAAACAGAAACAAGAGGAGAGAAATTGCAATTCGTTGCCAAAGAGGAATGAAAAGAGTGAATAGAGATAAATGAATTTGTTGCTAAAAAGAAGAGTAAATACCTACAGAAGTTCATTGCATATGGGTTGGAATGATGACATAGAACAACAAAGAAAAGAGAAATGAGAATTGAAGGCCATATTTGTAATATTCTTGCAGATTGACTTTGTTTTGAATAAATAACATCATAAATTTGGTTGCAATCTTTTATTGTGTTGGGCAGAGTATTACCCATGTGAGTGTGTGTATATTTGGTTGTGGGAGTTTGTTTGTCAATTGTTTGTGTTTTTGTCAAGAGGAGATTACTCTCTTGCATTAGAATCTTTTAGACAAACATTTCTGAAGTATATTTATTATTAATGCAATGTTGTTTTCTCAAAATCGTTTCACCGTTTGGAAGTTATCATGCATGGTTTGTTCTCTAACATCTTGTTGCAAATGGCCAATCTTACCACAATGCTATAAAAAACACTCACTTGAGCAATTTAAATTTGTAGCAGATGGAGTCTACAAGCTCAATTGGTTGCTTTGTTTGAGGATTATAAAGATTTAATAAATAGAGTTGATAGTTTGATCAACGACACTAATTTTCTATCAAACATGAAGAATCTCTTTAGAATGGACATATCAATAAAGTCAATTTGCTTTAGTCAAAGAATGCACAATTTAACATGGTTAATAGTTTAGCATATTTAAGCACAATCTAGAAACCACTTAGACATATATTTTAGAGTACAAAATATAACTAATTTAGTGATATGCATATACCTTAATATAATTTTCATATATTTTAAGTAATTGTAGTATAAGATAACCAACAATTAATCTTAATTAACCTCCAGGGCTTAAATTTGACAGTTGTATAGCTATATTTAGGCATTTTAGTTGTAAAATACAACTGAAATTTTGAAAAGACTGTATCATATGAAAGGAGAGATTTTGGACAAACTGTCAAAATTTATATAGGATTATGATGATAAATATTTAGTTTTTATATGATTTACTTATATTAAAATATATTATAGTATTTGAAAGGCACCATTGTATAGATAACTGTCATAAAAAATTTGTTTGACAGTCAAGGTTGACTGTCAAATTTAAGCCTTGTTACGCCGAGAGGCGTTCTACATTCACAGCAAGGGCTGAAAGATTTAGATTCCCGTAAACAATTAAGATTCAGATTCCATGTAAACAAAATTCATTAAATGTGTAAAAAAATAAATTCATGGAAGCCAAATGGATAGAAAAATAGAAAAACTTGGGTAGTTATGGAGTGAAATCTTTATCACATTAAACAAAAAATAAATAAATTTGTGGAAGTCAAATGGATAGAAAAATAGAAAAATTTGGACAATTATGGAATGAATCTTTATTAATATGAGATATATATTTTTAAATATAAATATACTAGTTAACCTCAATTATTATGATAGATAGTTTGTAAGAACTTATTTTTATCTTAATTAATATATGATTATTTTAATAAATTAAAAAAAAAAAATTAAAGGCACAATTGGAGATTGATATTATTGTATACATTTTGAATACGTTACTTATAGAACACAAGAGACAACCCTCCTGGACCAAAAAAAGACCTTTCCTTGCCTTCTTTCCTAATTCTCACTTCAACCTAAAATGTAATATTCCAGAAATATGCACACGTGTTCCTATTCTCCTAAAAAGTTAAGCTCCTCGCCGAACCGGATCGAGGTTAGTCGCTTGTCTGACCAGTTTGGATTACCGGCTACAGCAGGTCATTCGTAGAAAGTAGCGCGGAGTTACGCTGCGGATTCGAACTGTAGACGTGGATTATACTATCCAAAAACGGCGTGAAAGCAAAGGACAGCGGTAATCAAAAGGAAACAAAAAGACAAGTTGACGCGATCGATTTCTTGAATTGCAGGTTTCGGAAATGGACAAAACCAATACGTGTACACCACGATAATATTAACTCACACATATCCGCACACAGTAGAACAAACTCGGATTTCTCTATAAATTACAAAAAGTGGAAATCGAAGCCGTGAGAAATCATAAACTTTTGTTTTTGGCTCGGAAATCATGAAAGGACAAAAAACGGTCAAATCCATTGATTTCAAAAGATCTGAGATTATTTTGTTATTGCGTAAACTTCAAGCAAACTGATGAAGAAAAATGTTAAAAGGACGATGTTCTGATCTGTAGAATTCATTCATTTCAGCGTTTTTGTGTTTTTGTGTTTCGTTTCAAATTCTTCGATTCTTTTATAATGATCAGGTAATAATGAAGCACCGAGTTTTGATTTTCCTTATATTGAAGAAGATTGTATCGAATTAAGAAATTTTCAGTTTCTGTTTCCAGTAACAGAAGTTTTTATCTTCAAATTTTGTCCTTTGACATTCGACCGGCAAACTTAATTTCTCCAGTCTTTAAATTTGTTAGTTCTCCTGACATTCGGATTTTGAATTTACAGTGCTTTCAAAGAAGTAAGGCGCTCATTGTCGCAGCTCAAAAGAAAAATCTTCAAGAGAGAATCGAAAGGTACATCTAAATTTCCAACGCTTAAAAATTTAAATTCTTTGAATTTTTTACAACAAAGCCATGAATCATGTAACGCAATTTGTAGGAAACTGTCTTAAGAACTCAAAGAAGCTGCCTAACCAGGCTCTCATGGAAGATTTTAACGAAGAATACGCAAAGGCTTTCAGAAGAGAGTCATATAATATCTTCTGGCGCAAAGTTGAAACCCTAACAGGACGAACTCAAGGCGAAGGAAACAAAGATAGTACAGCAAGGTCTCGTCTTCCCTCGTACAGAACCTTGGCAGAGCGGCTCCTCGAACCAGGGCAAGAAGCTGTTTATCAATTCCTGCAGTCAAATCTACAAACAGACATTAATTACAATCTCGCTTATGAATACTTCAATAATACCGCAGAAGCCTTCGAATTATGCAGCTTTCTCCTCGAAAACATCGACCAGGGGAGAGCAAATGACCATGACATACAAGAAGTTACGGAAATAGCGCAGAGTTCAAAGACTTTAAGTGAAGATCAATATAACTGCATAATTCAACAGTTTGAGTCATTCCTGGCACTTGATAATCCATTTAGGGTTGCTTCGACGCAGTATTTTCAAGAGATTCAGGAAAGATACGGAGACTTCGAGGGAAAATTGAAGCATTGCAAAAAGGTTGGTTAAAAAAAGCCTTGAATCTGTTCATAAAACTTCTTATTTTAATTTTGCTTTAAAAGTCATTTCTTCTGATAACTTTAAACTTGACAAAAATTCAATTTCTTAATCATTTGCTTATTTAGCAACTTAGATTTTCATGTTGTATGGGTGATTCGCTTGTGAAGTATCATTTTCTCGTCTATTCTCTTTCTTGTGAGTTAAGCATAGTGTTTTTCTTTAACTTCTAAAACCAGATATTGATCCACATGCCCTACCGACTCTCCTCCTGAATTGCAAGCATGACTTTTGAATATTGAAATATGTTTGCAGGCCTACACATTTAGAAAAAAAAAATAGTAGCAGAAGATAATCCATTTTGTTTTTCCTAGTGAAGGGATTTGTATATTTACTTCGTAATCCTTCCCTTTCTGGAGTTACAGCTTGATGCTGCGGCCAAGGGAACATATATTCTTCACGGAGACCTCGACACCATGAGCAGGCTTGTGAAGCTCCTCGATGATGAAATTGAGCACAGTAGAAGCCTGATGAGATTCTCCTTGGAAAGAAGGGACGAGATGTGCCATGCACATGAGGTAGCAATACTATTGCAAAAGAGCCATGGCTATTTCGTCCAACAATTAGATGAATTGGAAGAGTATGTTTTCTTGTGTTTTGCAAGTATTAACAGAGCCAGACGCCTGGTTGTTACACAAATCGAGAGCCATCAAGTTCATTCTTGAACAATTGCAAGAAAAATTTGGTCTGATTTTCCATTTACCTTTTCTATCTCACATGATTTTCCCTGTGCATTGTTGGAATTATGCAATCTGTATTCATTCTACTTCCTGTTGGGTCGGGAAATGTGATCCAAAAACTTTGTTTTCAATAAATTATATACAAAGTTTTTGCTTAAGTACTCTTTAGGGATAAATAGATTTAATAATTGGGAACTTGTGGTAAGTTTAGATATCAGCTTCATTTGTTTTTTTTTTTAATTCTTAATAGAATCCGAACAGAAGTACAAATGAAAACAAGTGTAGAGATTATACTGTGATTTAGCCATCAGCATTTTTATTTAAATTTTGAGCTCGTGAACCGTTGGAGGTCATAGCACGGTAAGCCCACCTTAAATAGTCGGCACTCCTTTTTTTCCACACTACTTAAATATCATCCACTTCAATGGTCAAACACTCAATAGCAATTTTACACTTCATTCACAATAAAAAGTGGTAAATATTTGTCCTATTCTTTCACCTGCAAATTCTTCCACAAAATCAATCAACCGGTTCCGCAAGCAACATTTCAACCAGCCGGCTGTTTTACAACGTGCCCACTGGTTAAGGTTTACCCAACCTTCATTTCAAATCAAAACTAATAACAGTTAGAAGAGTTAATATAGTTTGTTTGTTGTGGTTAACTATAGTTTAGTTAATATCTAGATCAATTTACAACACATAAATTTCATTTTTTAAAGTTAAAATGAAATTATTGTGTAAAATAATTATAATAATTTAATGCATATTTAATTTGTAATATCATTAAACATCAAATACTATAAAAGATGAAGTTGGTTTATATTGTTTGAGTAGATATAATCAATCCTTGGGTATAAGATATGTTGAAACATTTTTAATCTGAATTTTGTGTTTACGTACAGACTGTAGTTTAAGAGCAATAACTATTGGGTGGTTTTATATACCATAAGTTGCTTGAGAAAAGCAGTTGGAATTGTGAGCTTTAGGAGGATATTTTCCTTTACAGTTTTTAAACTGGTGTAAATCTGAACGATACCTAGAAGTCTAGAACAATACACAAGAGTTTAGAAAAGCAATTATAGTCTATAGAACAATATATAAAAGTTCAGAAAGCAATTTGAAAAAGACATATTGATAAGATAGAATGACTTTTGAGACATATTGATGAGACAGAATGACTTTCCATTCATTGTATTTTTATTTATTAGAAGCATGTGGTTCTCAAGTTTATCACTACTTACAACATATATGATAATATACATGCAGATTTACGATTGCTCATGAATAATTTAAGTAAAAGGTTTATTGCTTGCGTATAAGGAAGCTCCGAATCTTCCCTGCACTTGGGGTGAGCTTTCGCTCCAAGGGTTGATATGTGGTTGTATGGTTTGTTTTTAGTGTAGGTTAAATCTAAAATATGCTAACATTTTTTTTCCATTGCAGGACCCCTCTAGTGCTTCATATGACTATGGACAGTTCAAATGCTTTTAAAAATGATGTTTTTTATGGCCAAGATTTAGTGTTACAGCGTCCGTATGGAGATTAAGGATGGAATTGCATTTTTGTATCTTTGACTTTTTACAGAAGTTTGGGGTGCATGCATGGTTTTATTATTTATTGTTCTGTGCACGCATGAGAATATGCAGTTCACTCAAAAGGTGCGTGCGTTATGGTAAAACTGTTCGTTAATTTTAAATTTGATGGTTGTATAATTGTATTTAAACTTTTTTATTTTAAAATATTAATTAAAGTTTTAAGAAGATCATATATATATATATATATAAAATGAATAATTATCATAAAAATTTATTTCACAAGTAGAATAATTTTGTATTTTTTAGATTAATTTTTTGTTTGTGTAAAGTCTAAATTTGATGGTTGTATGGTTGTGTTTAGACATTTTTATTTTAAAATATTAATTAAAATTTTAAGAAGATTGTATATAACAATTTTGAATGAATAACTATCACATAAATTTATTTGATAAGTAGAGGAGACTATCAAATTTAATTCTATTTATTATGTTTTCTAGATTAATGTCTTATGGTACACACAAAGAGGAATAGGAAGCATGGTCTTGGTATGAGAGGAAGCTGCATATTTTTTATTTTCAATCATAACAAGAACTTGAAGGTGAGGGTGATGGTCACAACTGCAACCTTTATATCTAATTGGAAGAGTTATTTGTGAAATACCATATCAAGTTGATAGGCATGTAGCTATTGTGTGCCCAACCAACCATATTATGCATCATCAAGGAAAAACGAATATTCTTTTACTTGAATTGTTTTGTTTTTATAGTTTACTAAGGATTTTTTAATGGGCTTTCATTTATGCAAAAAATAAAAATAAATATGACAAGAAAGAAGCATACAGGGATGAAGCCCAACTAATACAAAGCTTACTAGATAGATGAGCCAAAAAATAGACAAGCCAAAAAAAGGTGAACAACCACCAAAAGCATACAAATATCCATACAAAATATAGGCCGTAGTCCAAACACTAAAACCAACATAGGCCATAAAAATCCTTCGAGATTGTCACTAGATAGGTAACCCCCTTGAGGATATCATTAGATAGGCAAATAGCATATCACATTAGTTCATAATGGGGTATTAAATATTAGAAAAAATAGATAGATATATCACTGGGTATTAGGGGTAGAGAGGGTAAAAAGACAACGGAAGGGGTTGGGAGTTAGGTCTAAGGGACAAGAAATTAGGTTATAGATACATTGTTTTCTTAGGTATTGGGGGTAAGATAGTGGAAGGGGTTGGGGTTAGGTCTAAGTGATAGGATGTTGCGTTGTACCAAGGGATAGGAAGTTGGGTTATTATATAGTAGAGAGGGTAATTATATGAATACACTTTTTTTGTATATATAGCCCAACTTCCTATCCATTAGACCTAATCCCCAACCCCTTCCACTATCTTAGCTTAATACCTAAGAAAAATGGATATAGCCCAACTTCCTATCCTATCCATTGTCTTACCCTCAATAAATAAGAAAAAAAATGTATATGTAACCCACTTCCTATCCCTTAGACCTAACCCCTTCCTCTGTTTGATCCCGAATACCTAAGAAAAATATGTATTTATATAATTACCCTCTCTATCCCTAATACCTAGTGATATATCTATCTTTTTGTTTTGATATTAATTACCCCATTATTGACTAATGTGCTATGATATCGCCTATCCAATGACATTCACAGGGGGATTGCCTATTTGGTGACATCCCCATAGGGATTTTATGGTCTGTGTTATTTTTAGTGCTTAGGCTTTGGCCTATATTTTATATGGGTTTTTGTATGCTTTTGGTCGCTTCTTCGCCATGTTTTTGGATACTTTGCTTAGAAGGATTTGTATAAGTTAATCTTTTTTTGCCATATTTTTGGCTCATCTATTTAGAAAACTTTGTTTCAATTGGACTTCATCTTTGTATGCTTCTTTCTCATTATAGATCTTTTTATTTTTTGCATAAGCAAAGGCCCTTGCTAAAAACCCTTAATAAATTATATAAAAAACTATCCAAGCAAAAGAATATAATTTATATATATATATCCCAAATTCCTATCCCTTAGACCTAACCCCAACCCTTTTTACTATCTTACCCCAATACCTAAGAAAAAATGTATTTATATAATTACCCTCTCTACCCCTAATACCTAGTGATATATCTATCTATTTTTTCTAATATTAAATACCCCATTATGAAATAATATGCTATAATATTACCTATCTAATGACATCCTTGGGGAAAACCAGAAGCCTAACCAATAAAAATATTTCTAGGAAAATGAGCCAAAAACATGGTGAACAAGCCATCAAAAGTACACATAAACCCATTCAAAATATAGGCTGCAACCCAAGCACTAAACTAGCATACACCATATAAACATCTCACAAAAATCTACACTAATAGACTATTGCCAAGCCAAGCATCAATTATACAACTTTCTCTCTAATCGAGAGACATCACAATAAGGGGGTGACATCCCATTTTCCAATTCCATAGCAACAACTGAAAGAAGCCCCCAATGTGACATTGAAACCACCCAAACATTTTTTCCTTTACTTATGGAGGGACATTGACTCACCATATAGGGGTCTATTTTAACACTAGGAATAACCTCCAACCATTTAGCTAAGCAAAGAAGAGCACCCTTTGCTAGTTGTGGGAGGTGAAGGTGTTGGTGATGAGAAAATTCTTCACCACTACACCTACAAATCCTAGAAACAAAACGACTGGACATCTTGAAGCTAGTGGTTAATTGCTAGTGGTTCATTATTTAGAACATGGATCTCCCCATGGGACACAAATTCCATTAATATACCACCCAACACAATTGATGAGGAAACTATGGTTGTAGCCTCAAATGTCTCTTCTGGTTAAAGAAAATTTTGCAACCAATCCTTCACTAGAGCATCCATCACCTTTCCCTCTAAAAGAGATGAGAAATTAGCCTGAATGGAGGCCTTTCTCTATAGCTTATTAGAGTCATGAATACCATCTTCTTCTAGAATGATTTTAACAAGACATGGAGCTCCTAGTGAGGAATAGTTAAAATAGAAGTAAGCTTTTTATCAAATATTGCCCCTTAAAGGAGAGGTCATTGGGAATCCCCTTCCTCCCACACACCATCATAGAAGGAACCCAACAAATGTTGGAATTAGGTTCCATACAGGTCTTGCAATTTTTGAATGTTCATATTTATTTTAATTTGTATGAATTATGTGCCCACAAGGAAATGGGTGCCCCACTTGATGTGGCATTATTCACCACATGTAAAAATTATAACTTTTATAGAAAAAATTGTAAGTAACACTTATTGTCATGGAAGTCATTAATGCGACTTTGATGTTTGTAAGGTGTGAAAATATGTTATTTTGGGTAAAGATCGTGAAAAGAGGGAGTTAGGTGTGGACTAGAAATCAAAGGAAGCTCTTTGGATGATGCGTGAGATCATCTTGCTAAAAAGGTGGATGCATCCAAGATTTTGTTCTTGATTTAGGTGGCAAGTTTGCCTATGGTTTTAGCACATTGCATTGGAAACTATCCTTGGTTTCTAGTTTTGGACTTGCCTATATATTAAATGTATGTGTTGGTGGTAAAAGAGGGGGAGCACATGTAATGCAACATTATGTTTTTAAATTTCCTCCATGGTTTATCTCTTGTTGCTTGTGGTTGTGGCATTGTAGTATGGCCATGGGTGTATGGGTAGGATGTTGTTAGTTTGTTCACGTGGTAGAGATCATGTGTTAGACATATGGGTTATGGGTAGATTGACTCCATGAAGCTAGTGGATTGAGATATCTTCCTTGTACTCTTGATAGAGCACTATTAATTTGATAACATATTATAACTCTTTTTGGTTATAGAATAATACATTGAGTTCACTTTGAAGGTTGGGATTTTCTTGAAAAGGTTTCCCAAGATATATCTTGTGTTGTATGTTTTTCATTGCTATTAGCTTTAGATCTATACCTTATTTGGATTACTTCTCTCATGGGATTAATGTAGGAACTATTTAGTTTGCCTTTTCAAGCTTAGTTTCCTTTCACTTGGTTTGATACAAGTGATGTTATGGGAATATTTCCTTTTGATTTGGTATTAGAGCCATTGTTTTGGCTATAGGAGGCTTGTCTACTTGTGGTATTAATCCATGTTTCAATGGAAGATCTATGTAGGTGATCTTGCTTTTAGGCATGGAGAATGGAAACAAAACAAGATGGAGAGCATGATTCTAGTTTGGAGAATCTAGTTACATGTGTGCAAGTTATGGAAGAGTTCTATTGATGACCTAGAAGCTCTTGTAACAATTCCCTAGTTTTTGTAAAAAGGTTGTGGAGTTGGTCATGTGGTAACCTATAGCTCCTAGACAACCTATGGAAACATGGTGCAGATCCATGTTTTTTTGATCTACTAGTTGAAGATCTATTATAGTTTGTCATTTGGAACATGAATCTAGTGTTTTTAGATTTTTGGGTGTTTTATATGTGTTAAGCGATTCAAATTTACATGTATGATTTTATAGATTTTTTGGTTAATCAAATTTTTTGGGTTGTGGATCTATGGAAGACTATTTTAAAGAGGGTTTTCTAGATGGAGACAATTTTAGATTTGTTGTGGTTTCTTGTTGGGTTCTTGAATGAGTGGAAGTTCCAAGTTGCATATTTTTTGGAATATTGGATTTGAGGGATTTTGGATCATGTAATGTTAATACCATGGAAGGAATCTACATGATACTTTGGGTAAGGTGTTTTAATCATGGGATGCCTCAAGCTATCACTATAATGATACCTTAGAGGGCATGGATTTTAGAATTTAATCTTATAAAGCAAGGAGATTGAAAGTACTCCTGGACCTAGGACTCAATCTATTTGCACCATGATACTTTGCACAAGTAGAAGTAATTTGTCTTGAAGGATGTATCAATACATTGACCCCTCAAAGGGTGAAAAATCAAAGTTGGTGTCAATATTTTACCTCAAGCTTTCACTAGGATGACACCTTGGAGATCATGGACTCTTAACTATGCAGACAAAGGAGAGGATCTATCACTATGGTGAGAACTCTTGGAGAGTTTTGGGTTGCAAACTTGGATTTCTCTTGGAAAAATATGTAATTTAGAAAAAATGACACTTGATTTCAAGTTCATATGAAAAAGTTATGGCTCATGAAAGTTTTAATAGTGAGATGCTTCAGTCAAGTGTCACCTAGATGAAATCTTCAAAGATGGAGAGACCCTTAGGTTTCACCATGGTGATACTTGGATGAATGGGAAGACCCCAAATCATTTCCATGATGATATCTTATGGTTTTAGGAAGTTGAGATAGTAAGGTGTCACCCCAACAACACCTAAAGTGACTTAGAGAGGAATTTTCCAAGTTTTGTCCCAACCTTACCTCAAGTTTCTTAGAAGAAAATTCTAATATTTAGCCATGGTGAGACCTCAATGAATGTCCATTAGGGGATAGGAGACATGAACCATTCTACCATGGGAAGATCCAAATCACTTTTGAGTGGGAATTTTGATAGTGATAATGGTTGGTTAAAGAAAATTCTAAGTTATTGTGTAAGACCTTAATAAATGTTCTTAGGTTTTTTTGAGTACACGAACCATTATTCCATGGGAAGATCTAGATCATTCCTTAGTGGGAGTTTTGGTGGTGACAAAGGTTGCTTGGAAAAATTTGAAGTCATCACTACCAAACAACCTTAGTGTATGTTCTCAAGTTTTTTGAGGGCATGAACCATTCCACCATGGAAAGATCCAAATCACTTTTAAGTGGGAGTTTTGGTAGTGATAATGGTTGAATGATGATTTTTTGGTTGGAGATAGATGGTCTTCAAGGTATTTTGAGAATGTGGACTATGCTAACATTTTATGCTCCAAATCACAATTGTATGAGAGTTTTGTGTAGGGACATGGTATATTGTGGTAGTTTATCTTCTTGGTTTGGAGATGGTGGTTTTTACTTTTTGTTTTGGGAGATTAGGTGGTAAGTAGTATTTGTTTGAATTTCTTTGATTTTGTTAAGTCCATGTTTCATCTTCAGATTTTAGGATATGTTTATCATGGTGCCATGAGTGGCTCTAGATCACACTAAATGAGAGCTTTGGTAGTGACTGTCACGATGCCATAGGTATCTCTGGAACACTTTTAGTGAGAGATTTGGCAATGATGTTTTATTATTCCATGGGAAGATTTGGAACCATTTCAATGAGAGTTTTGACATGATATGGATTCATTTGAGTAGATTTGTTAGTTGGAGACAAATGATCTTCTATTGTGAAGATGTAAATCATGAAATCATGAGAAGCTCTTGGATTCTATAGTGAGATTTTTGGCAGTAATTTGAGTTTTGTATGAGGCTAGAGATCATTTGGATTTTGGAGATCAAGTGTTGGAATAAAGACTCTTATTGAGGTTTTAATAGAAAGATTGAAGAGCCTACACTTGGAATTAGACATAAGTTCAACATACTCAATCCAGAATGATTTGATAGGCTTTTCCCACCTATTGTTTAGATGCATTCTAGTTTTGTGTCTCTTCTCATATGATTTGAGTCTTGAATTATGGTGTCATCTTTGAGGATGGGTTTTTCTTGAGCTATGGTGTTAGTTTTGAGGACTAGTTTGATGAACACAAGGGATGGTTAGTGGCTTTAGTCTTATTCCCTAGGTGTGGGAATGGATGTTAGTTGGATGTGTGGGCGACAAGTTATTGTCATTGTTCTAGATATATAGGTATAATATGTGGTAGTTACTCAACTTATATTTTGGAGGAGTGTTTAACTTTGGAGTTTAGTTGTTACAACATGGTTGTACCCTTTAGGGACTAGTTTACCTTTCTTGTTTCCCTTTTTCTCTTGAAAGGTATATGACAAGTGGGAGAATGTTGGGATTAGGTGTCATACACCTTACAATTTCCTAACATTTATATTTAGTGTAATTTGTATTAATTATGTGCCTACATAGAAATGGGCATCCCACTTGAGTGGGATTGTTTGCCACATGTAAAAATGAAAAAAATTATAATTTGTACTTAAAACATTGTAAGTAGCTGCACTTAGTGTTTGTAAGGTAGAAAATATGACCTAATCAATTATGAACTAACTAGATCAATATTTCCTATCAAACATTAGAACACAAGCCACCAATGGCCCTATGCTTGGTTGCTGTCCCTAGAGAAGAGCTAAGCTGTGTCAGTGGGGGCTCTGTTCCTTTGTTGCAAATATGATAGATTGATAACAAATGGGTTGACTAAACTAAGCAATGTGTAGACCAAATTGATTAACTAAGCAAATGTGCAGACTACTATTATAGTTTTAAAAAAATAGGAGTAGAATAGAAATGAGCAGATAGAATGGAACTTGGCACCGAAAGCGGGAGTTGATTGGGTAGGACACTAGTGCTAGGTGCTAGAGTCCTTAGGGTTTTGTATGGTCTGCACTTCTGTGTGATGATGTTTGTGTATGTCCTTCCATCTTCTTGTCACTTTTTGATGTCTTAAATCATTTGTTGCGACTTGCACACATGCAAAAGGGGGGAAAATGTTTGCGGCTATATAGGAGTTTTGGTGCAGGGGCACCCACAGTGCTTTTATGCCTCCAAGGGGTCAAAAGTTGATATTTTGTTTTGTTTGAGTTGTTTATGTGTAGTAAGGTCTTATAAGACCATTTCATGTGTGTTGGAGTCTAAGCTAGGTCATTAGGTGAATGGACGTGTCTAGTTGCAAAAAAGTGTCAATGTTGCACAACGTTGTCAAGTTCACATTGGTGGAATATGAACAGTTGTAATTTGAAAACTTGGTTGAGAACCATTAAAAAATGGTTGTAAATGTTTCAAAAGGCCTTGTATGGTTGACACAAAGGGAGGGGGGATGATAAAAGGATGAGAAAATATTGGAAATTTGAAGTTTTGATAAATAAAACCTTGTTTTCTGTGCATTTTTCTGTAACAGTCTCATTCTTTCACATGGTATAGATATGTATGGACTTTGTATAATCTACATGTGGTATGGTTGGAAATATATTTGAGTTACCTTTATAATTATTTTAGATTGGTTGATTTTCGTCATGTTTTGTGAAAGTTATGATCAAATTAGTGATTGTCACTTCTAAATTTTTATGGTGAAACAACAAAAAACTTGCTCAGTATAGTTTTGTACGATCTAGTATAGCTGAATGGATGATTAAACATTGTAGAGGTCACTCTTACCTTTAATGGGTTTTTGATTTGGTCCATTTTCATTGAGTATCAAGGGAGATATTGTCATTTTTCTAAAACTAGTTTGAAACCCTAAGGCCTAGTCAAGAAGCAGGACAGTCAAAATTTGAAGCTTTCCATACAAAGAAACCTACCCTGATTTTGAGATATGTTGTATAAAGACAAAATAGGTATCTATAATTGTGTTTATATTTTTGATATCATGTCTGCACTGAAATTTATGACCAAAAAACCTAATTTGCTGCCCCCATGTTTTAGGCTTTAAGGATTGAAGGCTTGTGAGGAAAAACCCACCAAATGATGCTTCAGGGTTTCAAAGATTAGTTGATTGAGGTTGTTTTAGAGTTGTCCACCCCTTCTCTGCATCAAGTTTACCTCAGTTAAACCCCTATTTTGGTATTCCTACCTCATGGATAACCAGATCAATAACAACAAATAGTGGGTACTCAGAATCTTAAGTGTGTCTAAGATCATGGTGAGTAGTGACAAAAAAATAAGATCAAAACCCTACTTAAGTGCGTTAGAGTGGATTCCTATATGCTTGAATCAAAAGGATACAATATCCAACCCAAGAGAGATACATTACTCAAGGGAAATAAGTTTTAGATCTGCAAATTCACCTCAATGAAGTAGAGAGTGACCAAAGGTTGGAGGCAAGAACAAGCTGAAACCATACCAAATCATGATGAAGAGGTACAAGACGATCATCAATCAATGATCCCAACTATCCTTCAATCCTCTTGAAGCTCCAACCAAAGGTAGCAAGTAGACAAATAGCTAAAAATCAATTATAATAGGGCTTTTCCAAAATGCAGAGCCAATGACCATTCCAGTCTAGAGCTTTGCTGTAGAATTCACATCATGCTTCATAATGGAAAAACCACTAGTTTAAATAGGGAATCATAGGAAGGATTTAGAGTAGAGGCCGCCATGTATTTTGAATTTGGGAGCTATTTTAGCACGCTCACGAATGTAAAAATTAAGATTGTGTCATCCAAGGCAAAGGTTGACCTTAAGAGCTTTCTGCCTTTTTAGAATGAATGGACAACACACTAGTGCTGGGCACTAGTGTCCTACAAAATCAACCCAAAAGATGACCTAATCAATTATGAACTAACTAGATCAATCTTTCCTATCAAAATTGGAAAACTAGCCACCAATGAATCTATGCTTGGTTGTTGTCCCTAGAGAAGAGCCAAGCTGTGTTGGTGGGGGCTCTATTCCTTTGTTGAAAATATGATAGATTGATAACCAATGGGTTGATTAAACTAAGAAATGTGTAGACCAAATTGACTAACTGAGAAAATTGTTGGGAATTAAGGTGTCTCAACCTTTGCAAATTCCTAATGTTGTATTTATTTATCCCATGTTGAGTTGGCATAGTTGACACCTTGTGTACATGCAGCAGGCTAAATTTAGGTGACTTTAGCAGCCACGGTTTCCCCCTTGAATAATTAATGGGGGTTTGGGGGTAGCGCCCCCAAGACGGGGTCAAGGGGTGGAGCCCCTTGCAGGGTCTAGGGGCAGCACCCCTGGCGTGCTCCCTGTTGCGGTATAGGGTGGGGTCGAGGGGTAGCGCCCTCGTGGGGGCTTGGGGGCAACACCTTTGAAACCTCAAATGAGTTTTATTTAATGACAAGTGTCGGTGAGTATCTTTGCATGAGAGAAATGCATCTTTGGGTGGTCAAGAGAGGTTATGACAAGTTGTAAGAGGAATAAGATATTTTTAGTTAGTGTTTGACAGATTCTCTTACAGCTGTAAGTGCTGTCAGTTATGACAGATTTTATGACAGTTGTAAGGTGCGTAAGAGCATCTGTCATAGCCTATTTTGGGATAAGGCACCCACATTGGGATGGGATGTTCGACAAGTGTCCTTAGGCGTGGGTTTTGGGGCATGAGTCCAAGATGGACGCCCATCTCTAGAAGGTTCCATATTTGCCTTGTAAACTCTATAAAAATAGGTGCTTGGATGAGAGATAAGTAGTTTTTGTATTGGTACTGTTATGCTGCTGGAATATCTCCAGATTCGACATTTGAAGACTCCTGAAAGAGCATTGGCTGTAAAACTGTATTGTAATTTGTTATTGTTTACTGTAATACATTTGAGCTATGTTTTGGAGTGTGGGGTTTTTCACCCGTAAGGGTTTTCCCCACGTATATCTTGTCTCTCTCTCTCTCTCTCTTCTGTCTACTTTCTGTGTGTATGTGTATTGCTGCAATATCTCTGTTAGATGTTCTATGTTGCTGTAGTTGTAAGAATTAAAATTGAATTTGCATACATCTCTCCTCATTAGATTAGTGTAGGAAGCGATTTCTGCACACCTAGCTTCCTTTCAAAAATGTACAGACAATTGTTACTGTTTACAAAAAATAAGTGTAGAACTGAAATGAGCAGATCAGATGGAACATGCCACTGAAAACTGGGGTAGAATGGGCAGAACACTTGTTATGCCCTTATTTCTATAGTGTATATGGTTATGAATAGTCAGCTTGTGGCTATCTTAACTCTTAATTAAGTCATATTATCATTATTATATTGTTATTTAGTTGTTTAGGTCGGCCTAAGGCTTCTATAGGTCTATCTAAGTCAGCCTGGGTGATATCCTAGGCATAAATAGGTATATATAGGAGGTAGTGAGTCTCATTTCATATCATATTGAGTATTGTGTTCTTATTGAAGACTATTGGAGGTATCCCCCTCGAAGAGGATTAGGAGGTTGCCCCCTTGAAGTGGAATATTATTATCAAGTATTTGTAGCATATTACTATTATATTTAGATATTATGCAAGTTGTTTCATTACAAGTGGTATCAAAGCATGATCTTGGCACCGTAGAGGCAAGGTTTCTTCTCAATATTAGAGGTGATTTTGGGAAGAGCATAAATTTCATATTTTAGTGAATTTTTTAAATATTTTTAAAGGGTTTTTGAAGACCATATTAAAGAAGATACAGTCCAGATTTCAGAGGAATTAGAGCAGATTTGAGCAAATTATTACAGAATTACAATTTCTACACAATTTATTTGAGATCTACATATCTCTCACATCCTACCGAATTGGAGTATAATTTGTATTGGGTTTGTGAATACATAATAGGGGATCCTACAGTCCAAATCTTGGAGAAATTGAAACAAAAATAAGCAAGTTATTGCAACATTAGGGTTTCCAAAAAATTCACTCTCAAGGCAGCAAATTTGCTAATTTTTTGGATTTTTTTCTGGGTAAGTTGTATCTTGGATCTATTAAGTTACAATAAAATTTTTAGAGAATTTACGTTTCATTTGTGTGATTTATTTCAAAAATATTGGTTTCCATCATGACGGGGCCTGCAACAAAAGGCAAAAAGAATGCTGCCACACCGGGGAAATCCTCTGTTAAGGATGGGGAAACAATAGAGGATAGTAACCCCAATGAGGAAATAAGTAAGTTCAAGGAAGAGATTAAGAGGGATATGTGTGACCTAAGAGGAGATATATTAGATTTACGAAGCATGTTAAGCGCCTTTATGAATGAACCAAGAAAGGTGGTCTCAAGCAACCAAGAAGAAGAAGAAGAAGAAGAAGAAGCAGATGATGATGATGATGAAGAAGAAGAAGAAGAAGAAGACAAAGAAGAAGAAGAAGAAGAAGAAGAAGAAGAAAAAGAAGAAGCGGAAGAAGCCGAAGAAGAAGAAGAAACAAAAGAAAAAGAAAAAGGCAATGAAGAAGAATAAGTGAAAGAAGAAGAAGAACTTCCTAGTCAAGTTATTTAAGCAATGCAAGGGTACCATGTACTATTCCTCACCTCTTCCTCTATGGCACATCAAAAGGTTCAAGTAAAGGAAGAACACATTCATCACCATCAAGAGTTAGATGTAAAGGGAAGACACATCTTGGAGCTGAAGTTAATTTTCCAGACACACATGAATAAGCTGAGGACATCAATAGTTCCAAATTACCTTGTTATAAGGAAATATCTTCTAGTTGAAGTTACCACATGGGATGATGAAGATTATATGAAAAAACTACCACAATTAATCAGCGTTGAGGACAACGCTTTTGTAAAGGTGGGGGGCATGTTATGCCCTTACTTCTATAGTGTATATGGTTATGAATAGTCAGCTTGTGGCTATATTAACTCTTAATTAAGTCATATTATCATTATTATATTGTTATTTAGTTGTTTAGGTCAGCTTAAGGCTTCTATAGGTCTATCTAAGTCGGCCTGGGTGATATCCTAGGCATAAATAGGTATATATAGGAGGTAGTGAGTCTCATTTCATATCATATTGAGTATTGTGTTCTTACTAAAGACTATTGGAGGTATCCCCCTCGAAGAGGATTAGGAGGTTGCCCCCTCGAAGTGGCATATTATTATCAAGTATTTGCAGTATATTACTATTATATTCAGATATTGTGCAAGTTGTTTCATTACAACACTAGCGCTGGGTGCTAGTATCTTTTGGGTTATGTACGGATAGAACTTCTATTTAACGATGTCTGTAAATGTTCCTTCTGTCTTTCTATTGCTCCTCAATGTCAGAAACCTCCTATTGCGATTTGCACATGTATGCAAAAGGGGAAAAATGGTTGTGTTGTATAGGGGCTTACCTCAATCAAACCTTGTGTTGGTGTTCCCACCTCCACAAAAATAATGATGATGATGATGAAGAGTGTGTGTTCATGATGAACAGAGGAAAAACAAATGATAAAGATTGCAGCAAACCAATATCATGAAATGGTCTTACCATAAGCATGAAACCCTTGTTGGATTGATGTTGCAACACAAATCGCCCATAAGGAGTTGACAGAGAAGGAAGAAACTTCCTCAAATACCTGTAAGGGTTAGCGCCAATAACAAATAATCTTCACAAGTAGAGAGCTTCAATCAGATCTAGATTGCATAAAATAATTCACATTAGAGAGCTTTTTGATAGATCGATCATCTACCAAAATGAGGGAGAGAGGGTTGTTTATATATGAATCCCAAATATTTTTTGAGGGCCCATTTAGGTAAGGCCAACGAGGTGCATCGCTCAATGCAACAAGGCCGACATTCAAGTTCAAAATCTTTTGGAGCTTATGGACATGACTTTAGTGTTGGGCGCTAGTGTCTTGGTGAATTTTGCTCTTGAAATGCCAGTTGTCAAGGGACTTCACCTATTTTCTTAGAAAAGTAGTGAAATATGCACATATCAAGCAAAGACAAACATACATGCTAAAAACTGAGTGCTAAATCTAGTGTGAAATTCTAGGCGGTGACAATTTACGACACTACATTTAGCCCCCACTTTAGTGGGGGTATGAACTTACGTTCATACGCACATTAAAGTATGGAGAAGCCAAATCTCTTCATCGGAATGTTGATGATGTAGAATATCGCTAAGTTGAGTGATGCGATAGCCCCCAATCTTAGGATTCTATCGGTCTACAATGCTCAGATAAAGAGGTTACACATACACAAGACACAAGGCAAAAATCACACATATACATGAAAATTAACAAATACAAGATGAGGTTGAATATTATATGCTGAAACAACTATGGTTTGAAAAGTAATATAGTCAAATTAGAACATACACAAAGCATACACGGAGCATACATGGAACATACACAAATCATACACAAAGCATATGAGGAACAATTTGATGCATTGGAAAGATCGTGAAGAGATTTATCAAGCTATAACCTACTTCGTCAGTTACGACAACTTTGGGGCATTTAGGTACCTCTAAGTGCCTCAAATTTGAGTTCAAAACTTTTTCCAGGAGTTTCAAAAGATGAAAACTTTAATATCTTGCAATGTAGGTATGATCTTGAATCAAAACTCACCCAAGATGTTTACTTGGCATTTCTGCACCTTTTGAGAAAATTTCAGGTCCATCCGTGCTCAAATGTAGAGTTACTAAAAATAGTAAGCCCTGCCTTTTTTAGCCCCTTTTGGAAACTTTGAAAGTTCTAAACCATTCTTCAAGATAAAGGGTATTCAAAAATACCAAAATTGGGAAGAATAAAAACCTTTTGTAGTTACAAGGTTGAAACACTTTTCTTAACAAATCAAAATTGATTACCAGCATGCAATTTATTTAAATTAGAGCTATTTATTTTTAATATTATTAATATATTTTTGACAAAGGCTAAATTGTAGATTCAAAGAAAGATTTAAGGTGCATTTTGGAGTAAGGGAATCGTTTATTTTGCAGCCATGCTAAAGGTTTGCACAAACACAAAAAACTTGTTTGTTTTAAGATTTTTTTTTTTTTTTTATAAAACAAGCCACCCACCCCTCTTTTCCTCGAATAGAGGTGTGGGAACTTGATTTATGTAAAAAAAAATTGTCGCTTTATATATAAAATAAATAAATGATTTAAATTCAAAACTTTTAATTCTTTTGAGTCCTTCAATATGTTTTATTATTGTTGCACAAAATTTACAAGGAATGCTACAATGAATTTACAAGGAATGTTACTACCTCTCATTTTCAGCTAATAACTTTTTGTTACTACTAGTTTTATTTGGTTTTTTTGGAACATACAAAATGGTACATGAATAAATAATTATAACCACAAAAACACAATTCTTACATCCATGATACAAAATGTTATTTATTATATTTTTCCTTTTAAGAAAGAGTAATAAACCATGAGTGTTATTTATTTTATTTTACATTTTATTTCTAGTGTGAAAAACAAACTATACATATATATGTATTTGGATATTGATACATCTATATATATCTATGCATATCATTTGAAATAAAAATGTTCCTTCTATTTTGCTTGGATATAATTATATATATTTCTAAAAAAATAGAAAATCTAAAATTGAAGGAATAAAAAAAGATTGAAATTATAATTTAAATTTGTTCTAATCAATTTGATTTCTTTTATTTTTTCCTCATATTTCTAGCCATGTAATAAAATGAATAAATAACTAAACTTCTTATTTTTTTTTCACACAATAATACAAACTCAGAATTGATAAATGAAGACAAATACTTTTAACAACTATAGGTATACAAACATGTACATTTCTTTCTCTTTAAATAATAAATACAATAGCAAAATGGAATAATATTTCCATTTACATGCTAGATTCATTCTTCTCGACACACTCTAACATGTCATATCCAAATGGGTAAAATCTCATAAACCCATAACAATGAGGGTTTTAAAATGACATGAAGGAATATATATCATATCTTCACAATGAGGAATCCATCCAAGGAATAGTTCAAATCTGTAACACAATTAGCCACAAAACCTCTCATGATCAAGGCTAGCTCGCTTCCCAACCATAAGATTGGTAATACAAGTCCACCCTTGAGCTAAGAGGGCTCAAGAAACCAGGTTTCACATCAACAAGAATACACAAACACACAAATTTGTTAACTATCCAAAGGTTAACACAACACAAGAATCTTTTTAAGATTCATAGCAAAGGGGGAGTCAAGGGGACACACTAACCTCTTGGAGAAAAATATAAATGACATCAAATATCCTTTCTTTTTCCAATATCCATGTACACCAAAACACATGATAATTCTCCATCACCAATTTGCACCTTCCACAACATTATGGTCATAAATCTACAAAGTATTTTTCTCACATCCCATGATATCACACATTAAATGCAAATGCACTCAATGCCTTGAAAACACCACAAACCCCACATGAATACTCCTTATATCACTAAGAAGCATAATTCAAACAAATATGCAAGGGCACTTATGCTTTAAAATAAATGTAAATTGAATATATATTGTTGGGATAAGGTGCCATTAACCTTGTGAATCCCAATATTATATTTATTCCATTTATTATTTGTACTTTGTAATTACCTATAAGGGATGTACAAGTTTCATCGGCAATGGTAACAATTATTTATTGTCCATGGTATGGAGTTACTGCACGGTAAGTCCAGGAGTTACCGGCAGCAGTTATGGGATGTCATTTACTATGGTAAATGGTAATTGGTCAAAGTGGGGTGCACATGTGGAGGAATAATCTATTTTTAGTGTTATGACACACGTCATAGATGCTGTAAGAGGGTATAAGAGATTCTATGACAACTGTAAGTTGTCATAAGAATCTATGACACTAATAATAGCATATGACGCGTCCTAAGATGTTGTAAGTGGCTATTTTTGGCCCCAAGTCATTCAAGCTTGCATGGGAACATTTTTCCAAGTGTAGGATGCATGTATGACATCATTTATGATCCTGTAAGAGCCTAGTCTTGGCTATGGACGCCCAAGGTTGTATTGTTGACTCTTGACAAGTGTTATGGGCTTGTAAGAAGTCATTTAATGTCTCGAGGTTGCGTAAATTCTATAAAAACCATAGCATAGTAGATGAGATGCATTTAACAGTTTACAGGTACCCAGGTTCTACCAAAGTGAAGGTTGGAGGACAGAGGAAGTGAATGTATTTGTAATCTCCTTTTGTGAAGATAATACAACTTGGCCTCTTTTCTTGGTGGAGTTTTTTACCCTAAAGGGTTTTCTCCACGTTAAACACTTGTGTTATCTGATTCATTTTGCTTCTAGTATATTTCTGTATTGTGGGTTTATGTTTTGATTACAATCTCCATTATTAATGCACACTTAAAAGATTGCTGAAATTTATTCGAATCAGATTTCCATTGAAGTAGTGTTACTTTCATTTCTAACATTTGGTATTAGAGCCTGGCCAGCTTTGACTCTTGGGTGGTAGTGTGGAAGCTGTAGCTGCAGTGGGAGATTTGGTTGCATTTGTTTTGCAGATCTTGTGTTGTTATTATGGCTGCATCCACCGTTGCATCAACCTCTTGAATGGACATTGAGAAGTTCAACGGAACAGGGTATGAGTTGTGGAAGCTGAAAATGGAAGATTTGTTGGAAGAAAGAAACCAATGGGTGGCTGTCCAAAAAGAGAAGAAACCTAACGATGTCTCTCAAGATGAGTGGGATAGACTGGATAAGAAGGCACAGGGAACCATCTGGTTGTGTCTTTCAGACTCTGTCCTATTGAATGTCACAAAGGAAGAGACTGCATACAAGTTGTGGAAACGGTTGGGTGAGATCTATCAAGCCAAGAGTATGGTAAATAAACTTTATTTAAAAAGAAAATTGTTTTCCATGAAAATGCGAGAAGGTGAATCAGTTGCAAAGCATTTAAATTCTTTTAATTTGTTAGTGAGTCAGCTTGATTCAGTAGATGTTGAGGTTAGTGAGGAAGATAAATGTATCTTACTTCTTTGTTCTTTACCTGAGTCTTGGGAGAATATTATCCTTGCTATCACTGATAACCTTGTGGATCCGAAGTTGGATGCTCTTGTTTCAGTGCTACTGTCACAGGAATTGAGGAAGAAGAGTTCAAATAGTTCAGGGGATGCTCTTAGTGTCAGGGGAAGGTCTAAGGAAAGAGGACCTAAGGGGAATCAGAAAGGGGCTAAGAACAAGTCCAAGGGCTGGTCTAAGACTCATGTTAAAAAGAACAGAGTTAAGTGTTAGAATTGCGGTAAAAGGGGACATGTGAAGGAGTATAGAAATCCCAAGAAACAGTGGGAGAGTTCTTCAGATAAGTCCTCGAATGCAGGTGAAGAAGTTTTACTTTCTACATGTAATCTTGTTTCTAATGATCACTGGTTGATTAACTCAGGATGCTCATTTCATATGACCCCACATAAGGAATGGTTCTCCTCATATGAAGAATATGATGGAGGTAATATCTACCTTGGTGACAACTCTAC
Organism: Cunninghamia lanceolata; assembly: GCA_027924645.1. Taxonomy (NCBI): domain Eukaryota; kingdom Viridiplantae; phylum Streptophyta; class Pinopsida; order Cupressales; family Cupressaceae; genus Cunninghamia; species Cunninghamia lanceolata. The sequence continues at coordinate 26,761,492 of BSBN01000809.1, read as the reverse complement.
ATATCTGATTGTCGGGAAAGGAAAGGTATTGTTGTGTTTCAGTGATGGGAGGATTAAAACCCTCACTGGTGTTTTTCATGTTCCTGGATTAGATAGAAATCTAATTTCAGTTTCAAAGTTGAATGATTTAGGAATGCATGTGACATTTGACAAGCATGGCTGTAGATTGGTGAGAGGGAACTTGGTGGTAGCGAAAGGGAAAAGATTCAGGAACTTGTTTAAGCTTGAAGCCACTACAGTTTGTAATGCCTCCTATGTATATGAGGCCACTACTAAAAATACATGTATGTTGTGGCACCGTAGATTGGGCCACACAAGCAATAATGTATTGAAAACTATTAAGAATAAAAATTTGTTGGATGGTTTCTCTTATTTTGATGAGCACTTTGATTTATGTGAGCATTGTGTGTTTGGTAAACAAAACATAAAATTATTTCCTTCAGGAAGCAATAGAGCAAAAGAGAAGTTAGAAATTATTCATACGAATGTGTTTGGACCTATGGATAATGAATCTATTGGACAATCTCATTATTTTGTAACCTTCATTGATGACGTATCCAGATTTACATGGATTTATCTTATGAAGCATAAATATGAAGTTTTCATTAAGTTTAAGGAATTCAAAGTCTTAGGAGAGAACCAATTAGGTTTAAAGATAAAAATATTAAGATCTAACAATGGAGGGGAATATTTCTTTAAGGAATTTGATGAGTTTGCAAGCATGCAGGTATAATCAGACAAAAGACAACTCCGTATACACCACAACAGAATGGTGTTGCAAAAAGGATGAACCGGACAATTATGGAAAGGTCCAGAAGTATGCTTAGTGATGCACAGTTGGATAAATGCTTTTGGGAAGAGGCTGTGTGTAGTGCTTGCTACTTGATAAATAGATCTTCTTGTAAGGCTCTTGATTCGACACCATATGAAGTGTGGATAGGTAAGAAACCTTCTGTTTCACATTTAAGGGTTTTTGGTTGTTAGGCTTTTGTTCATGTGCCTAAGGAAAAGCGATCTAAGTTGGATCCAAAGGCTGAAAAGTGTACATTCATTGGATATGGTGATAATGTGAAAGGTTATAAGCTTTGGAATCCACTAACCCACAAGATTATCTTTTCTAGAGATGTAATTTTTAGGGAACTTAGAGCTATTTCTAAACCTGAGTAGCCAAAAGAAAAAGATGAAAAGGTAAAGAGAGTGCACTTTGAGTTAGAGAAGTAAGATGCACCTCAAGAAGAACAAAATGATGGATTAGGGGATGAAGAAGAAGAAGATTCAAGTAGTTCTGATGAAGATGAATCTGTTGTGATAGAAGAAGTTGCTATAGATGATCATGCAGAAGAATGAGTAGAGTCTCTTACTCCACCCTTGAGGTGATCCACAAGACAATGAAATCTAGTTGACAGGTATAGCCCACCAGATTTTCGTTGTGTATATGCTTTATTGAGTATTAACAATGAATCGAGATCCTACATGGAAGCTATTTCTGCAGATGATAGTGAGTCTTGGCAGCTAGCCATGCAGGAGGAGATGATGGCTTTGGACTCTAATAACACCTAAGATCTTGTTCATTTACCCAAAGGAAGAAAGGCCATAGGATGCAAGTGGGTCTTCAAGAAGAAGTTTGGAGTAGACAGGTTATTGGAGAAGTACAAGGCTAGACTGGTAGCTAAGGGCTACTCTCAGAGAGAGGGAGTTGATTTTGGTGAGATATTCTCTCCTGTTGCTAAATTGACTTCTATTAGATTTCTCTTATCCATTGCTACAACTTATGATTAGGAGATTGAGCAAATGGATGTTAAGATTGTGTTCTTGCATGGAGATCTTGAAGAAGAAATTTATATGCAATAGCCTACAGGTTTTGAGGTAAAAGGAAAAGAACATTGGGTTTGTAGGTTAAAGAGGTCTCTTTATGGTCTAAAATAGTCCCTCAGAATGTGGTATCAAAAGTTTGATTCTTTTGTTTTGAAATTGGGTTTTGTTAGAAGTGAGGAGGATCATTGTGTTTACATTCATTGTGTTGATGATTCTATACTGGTTATTGCTTTGTATGTTGATGATATGTTGTTTTTTAGCAATACTAAGAGTATGGTCAGTGAACTTAAAGCCCAACTTTCAGGTGCATTTGAGATGAAGGATCTTGGTGCTGCAAGGCATATTTTGGGAATGGAGATTAGGAGGGATAGAGTTAACAAAAAGCTTTGGTTGTCACAAAGTAAGTATGTGAATACTATTTTGTAGAGGTTTAGTTTGCAAGACCGTAATCCAGTTAGAGTTCCTTTACCCATTGGTACTAAGCTTTCATTAGATATGTGTCCAAAGATTGAGGATGATCTTGATGATACGTCTAATGTGCCATATGCTAGTGCTGTAGGGAGTTTGATGTATGCAATGGTTTGCACTAGACTAGATATTGCCCAAGCAGTGGGAGTTTTGAGCAGATTTATGTCTAACCCTGTAGACAACATTGGAACTATGCAAAGATGGTGTTTAAATATCTTGCAGGTACTCCTGATCATTGTTTGGTTTATTCTGGTACTGACAGTGCTGATAAATCTTTGGACATACAGGGTTTTGTTGATGCAGATTGGGCATGTGACTTGGATAGTAGAAGGTCCACTAGTGGCTATGTTTTAACTCTATTTGGAGGTGCAGTGAGTTGAATGAGTAAGAGGCAGCCCATAGTAGCTTTGTCCACCACAGAAGTAGCGTATATGGCTGCAACTCATGTCTCTAAGGAGGCAGTTTGGTTGAGGAGACTGTGTACAGGTTTTGGTTTTGATTGCAGGAATATTCAGATTGGTTGTGATAGCCAGAGTGCTATTTGTTTGGCTAAGAATCCCATGTATCATACTCAAACTAAGCATGTTGATGTTCAGTATCACTTTGTTCGAGAGTTGGTTGCAAATGGAGAGATTGAGTTGAAGAAGATAGACACTCAGGAGAATGTTGCAGATTCATTGACCAAGCCTGTGAGCACAGAGAAGTTCCTAAGGTGTAGAGAGGCCATGGGCCTTCTTTCTAGTGCCTGATTATTTTTCATTTGATTTCCTATGGGTTGATTTAGAATGTATAATGTCAAGTGGGAGAATGTTGGGACAAGGTGCCATTAACCTTGTAAATCCCAATATTGTATTTATTCCATTTATTATTTGTAATTTGTAATTGCCCATAAGGGATGTACAAGTTTCACCGACAGTGGTAATAATTATTTAATGTCCATGGTAATTACGGAGTTACTGCACGGTAAGTCCCAGAGTTAGCGGCGGTAGTTACGGGATGTCATTTACTATGGTAAATGGTAATTGGTCAAAGTGGGGTGCACATGTGCAGGAATAATCTATTTTTAGTGTTATGACGCACGTCATGGATGCTGTAAGAGGGTGTAAGAGAATCTATGACAACTATAAGTTGTCATAAGAATCTATGACACTAATAATAGCATATGACACATCATAAGATGTTGTAAGTGGCTATTTTTGGCCCCAAGTCATTCAATCTTGCATGGGAACATTTTTTCCAAGTGTAGGATGCATGTGTGACAACATTTATGACCTCGTAAGAGCCTATTCTTGGCTATGGACGCCCAAGGTTGTATTGTTGACTCTTGACAAGTGTTATGGGCTTGTAAGAAGTCATTTAATGTCTTGAGGTTGTGTAAATTCTATAAAAACCATAGCATAGTAGATGAGATGCATATAACAGTTTACAGGTACCTAAGTTCTGCCAGAGTGAAGGTTGGAGGACAAAGGAAGTGAATGTATTTGTAATCTCCTTTTGTGAAGATAATACAACTTGGCCTCTTTTCTTGGTGGAGTTTTTTACCCGAAAGGGTTTTTTCCACGTTAAACACTTGTGTTATGTGCTTCATTCTACTTTTGGTATATTTCTGTATTGTGGGTTTATGTTTTGATTACAATCTCCATTGTTAATGCACACTTAAAAGATTGCTGAAATTTATTCGAATCATATTTCCATTGAAGTAGTGTTGCTTTCATTTCTAACATATATCTCCAAGAGATGGTCCATACCTCTCTCAACCCCATCACATGGGTGGCTCTTAATCCAATTAGAAAGATATGCACCCAAAACACATAGCTTCCATCTCAAATGAGCTTCAACACATAATACTAAGAGTGATTTCATACAATAACAAGAATTTTTATAAAATATTCACCAAGATTTCAAGCATCATTTCAACAACAATATACACTCTAAATGGTTTAAGAGTCTACCTCAATATTTCAACAAAATTTGGAAAGCCCTCCATCCAAGCTCTTCAATCCCTCCTCTTCCCCAAGATCTCAAGCTCTTTCCCAAATCTCTTCTTTCACCAAGCAACTTGATATAAAAAAAGTAACAATGACAAAATATAAAATCCAACCCTCAACAAAGCTTCAAGAAAACTGTAAATAAAGAACAATTGTCTAGATACAATGAACCTAGGGAAAAGTTTGACTTTGCCACCAAAATTAGATTTGCCTCCAAATCTCGTTACTTATCTTCCAAGACACTTTTCAAGGATCTAAACTCATCAAAAAAATATATTAAATACTCTAACATAGATCCATCTCATAGGTTATCACTTTAAGAGTTTAATTTGATTAAAATAATAATAAAAATAACATTAAAAGACCTCTAAAATTTTCTCGTAAGTTCAAATCCAAGATTTGACACTTAAGGGGACTTAACCAAACCCTAACTTAACAATGATAAATATAATCATAAATTAAAAATAATAAACAAGATTTCACACACAACATATTTACACAATAATACCTTAATCCTCTCTTAGGGTAAAGCCTAGATATATTGGGGAATCACAATAGTGATTTTTAAGAACCTCCACAATTTTTTATTGGTCATGGAATTTAATCTATGCACTTGCACACAAATGTCAAAATATCTAAGATAATAGTCAAAGAACATTTACAATTAAATCAATATACACAACATAGATACATCATAATTAAACAAACATCATCATGATTCAATGAAAATCAAATAAAAAGTTTAATCCATCATCCAAATCATATTTACACATAATCGTCTGAACACATAGCATTTATCCAAATACATTGAGATTCATCATTACACAATTAAGTCCATTTTAAAATCAACCCATGGTGACAAGATACATGTAGCTTCTAAATTCTAATATAGATAAAACAAACAAGTCCATAATCATTAGTTAACCAAATTATCATCAAAACAAATGATAAACTACTATTCAAGCATAGAATTGGTGTTAACATAGTCTCTAATCTTAACATAGTATAATAGCATAACCATGAGTGTCATAAGAAAAATAAGTATATCAAAATAGAGTGTGATCATGAGGAGAAGTGGGCCACACATTAAATGTTTCTCGTTTGAATGATAAGTCTTTCTTAGATGGTTAACTGCTCTGTGCCTATAGACACCTAAAAATGTCTCGACCCTTTGACCACCCTTCAACACCATCCATATCATTGACTTCCCATCTAATTAATTAATTAATTAATCTATCCAACACTTGAATCATTCATTGATCCTTCATCAATTAACCCCTAATTGAATTAATTTAATTAATTCAATAGTTACACCTTACTAACATCATCCCAATTAATTAAATAAATATGCAAATATTTATTTGGTTAATTTGTCCACTTCCCTAAACCCAATTAATTAGGTAAATTATACTTATCTGATTAATTTTCCCTACTTATAATTAGCCTACCCCTAACCTAGTTGATTAAATACCTATTATTTAATTAGCTACCCTAGCCTACAAGACCCCTAGACCTGGATTAATTAAATAAATCATTATTTAATTAATCCTAAACCTTGATTACCTCATTCACTAAAATTTTCCAGCCACATTAACTAAGTTAATTACCCTGATTAACTTGGTCAAATCATGTTTAACACCTTCTCCCACCCACAAATTAAAAATTGCAAAAAATACATAAACCCTTCAACTCATTTTTACCATTTTCATGCTAAAACATCTTCCACATTTTTAGCTTACAAATGTAAGAGCCTAAAAATATACATGTGTCCTAGATGACCTTCACATTTCCACATAAAATAAAAATTTTAATTCCACCTCCTCCCAAGGAAATTAATTTTTAATTTCCTCACACATCTAAATCACATTTAACACTAAGTCCTCCTCAAAATAAATAAAAGATTCATTTTTATCCTCCACCATCCAATTTTGTTGATCAAATCCTAGCCCTCCATCTCACAATCAATATAATCCCTTGATCTCAACAATCAATCTCCACCGTTGGATCAAAATTCCCTCTAATTTGCCTATAAATACAAGCCTCCACAAGCCATTTCATCATCCAATTTTAGAGCAAGTCTATTATGCTAAAATTTCTCTCAATTTCCTCCATTAGAGCTAGGATAGAGTGATGTTTTGCATTGATATAGTGAGCATTTCACATTACAAATGATAGTTTGGATATAGCTAGGGACTTAAGGGTGCAAGTTTCCTCCACCTTATCAAGTAGTGAGGAGTTGGAATGCATTGCAAGGTATAAATTTCTTGTTTGTTTGTTTGTTTGTTTCATTTTATGTTTTTATGCATTTCTAACTTTCTCATCTTCATTTGGCACGAATCCGGTGGGACTCCATAGTCCCAATCTAACCTTTTGTTTGAGTTTTCTTGCAAAGAGCCGAACAAGGAGGAGTTTCAGTGCCAAAACCTCTTGGTTTGGCACCATCGTTTTGCAGAATAGCGCCATTACCCACTGTTTTGGAACCATAATCTCATGACCTTTTTGTGCATGTTAGGCTTAGAAAAAAAATCTACGTCATTTTTAGAAATTTTAACACATTTTAGAGTTTTTAGCTCTCTGTTTTTATTAGAAAGCAATAGACACAGGGTGTCCTAATGGTGAAATTTATCTAGGAATGAATGATAGTGAGTTTTTGTATGACCCTAGGTTATTTCATTATAAACTAATTAGTTTTATGCTCTAATCTGGTTCATGGTGCTCTTTGACAGGATGAGAAGCCTTCTAACTACCTTTTGACTTGGTCATTTTAAGTTAACATCATTTTTGAGCAGGTTTTAGGGAAACTCTGCGGTTTAGCGCCATATACACACAAAATGGCACCACTGAACCAGTTAGCTAGGTAAGATAGTTAACAGACCTTTCAGCACCATTTTCCAAAATTTCAGTGCCATGTTGGAAATTAGCGCCATTTGTCTTATTTTAGCACCATCTTTATTTTGTTGTTTGTCATCTGTTTAATCTTAGAGTCTGAGAATTTTAGTGCCTTTTTTGTTGTTTTAGCACCTTTTTCCTAATTTTGAGTGTCATCCGATTCTATTTTAGTGCCTTACTATTTTGTTTTAGTGCCTTTTATCTTTGTTTTGGTGCCATATAGTTAAAAATGTTTTAGGATTTGTGCAGGGTACTGACATGTTTGTGCAGGTAAAAGAATGCAAGTCAAAGGCAAAATCTTGAAACTACTGACTGATTTGTTGCAGGTTTCATTGGTAGAAGACTCTTTGTTTTCTCACTAGCTTAGTCACAATAAATTAGTTAGAAGGATAATTAACAAGTGTATGCTTTGATTGGTTCACTTGTAGACGTATACTCTCCCCTCGCACCTTAGGGTGATCGTGGGGATCAAAAGTCTACTTGTGAGCATTTTTCATGCTTTTAAGTGTTACCCAAAGGGGTTACTTTTCTTATTTCTGCTCTCCCCTCGTGCCTAGTGCGATCTTGGGGATCAAAAACAAGAGGGTAGTTTCTTCTTAGGAGGCCTGCTTGGGGATTTCATCACCCCAAGGGATGACCTCAACTGTGTGTTCCAGCGCAATATATAAACTTTGCAATTTGAAAGATAACTTCAAAGGAAGGACCCTCTCGTCTCCAAGTAATTGACCTCCAAGACCCTTGGTCTGCCAATACTTGATTGGTTGAGTGTCAACTGATTGGGACAGCCCCGTTCATAGACATTGGCCTCAAGTACCTTGTGTACACTAGAGGACTCCTCTAGAAGCTTGTAATTATCCTAGCTTAATACCTTTTAGCCGTATGAGATTATAATGCAATGAATACCAGTTAGGTCTGTGAAGTTACTCACTACACAAGCCACATTTGATTTATCACCAATTGCAAATGCCCTCTAGAAATAGGCATACATGTCGTGTATGCTCTCCCCTCACGACGTAATGAATGATCTTGGGTGATCAAAAGCAATTAGTTTCCTCCTCATGGGACTTGCATGTTAAGCCTATATAAAGGCAGTGAGGTGGGCTTATGGTCTCATACACTCCTACTTGATTAATTTCTAGGATGTTAATATGCTTGGAGTGTCTTCATGTTATACCCCGTGAAAGCAAAAGTTATTTTGGTACATTGAGTCAAAAACCATTGTGTTTGATTGTTTGATTTGTATCTGCTTACCAAGAAATCTTATCAACATTGTCCAAAACCATTTGAACCTTTGAAAATCAAACCATTGAACATTTGATCCTTTGAAATCAGAGAATTTTAGCCTTGAAAAATCCAAAATCTTGAGTCAAAAATCCAAAATTTGCCAAAATTTGCCAAATCCCTAGTTGAAATCTTAGAGACTGTCTCACTTTAGCACCATAACTCCTATGTTTGGTGCTACAAAATTTTCCTATGGCGCCATTTTTTGTGGTGCCATAAACTTATATTACAGTGCCATCTATTTGTGTTCTGACACCATTTGCCTATGTTTTGATGCCTTCTATCTAGAAATTAGCACCATCTGTAGGGTAGATCACACACATGTCTGTTGACCTGTCCTAGAATCCTTAGACTCTGTTCAGTCCAAAGCTATGGTCACCTTGTCAAAATTTGTCAAAATCCAAATTCACCTTTGATCATAAACCCATAACGTTTTGTTCAAAATTCATCCACATCCTTTTCATCTAGACCTTAGAGAAAATCATCTTGATTTTATTGGACCCTTTTTGACCATAATCTCATCTAAAATCAATTGCCAAGTCCAACCTTAGTCCATATTTCCACTTCCAACTATAATCGAACATTTCATCCAAAGTCCATTTTCCCTATCCCCTTTGACCTTAGATAAACTTCATTTTGATATTTCATCTTTGGTTATACCTTGTCCATCCATTAATCATTTCATTCCAAAATCCCAATCCAAATTCATTATCCCTCCTTAGATGAACATTTTGATTTTCATCCTTGGACCTTTGTACATCCATTACAAAATCCATTTTGAATCCAAGTCATCCCAACTTTAGTCCAAATTTAATCATCCAACAATCCCCAACATTACCCAACCTTATCCAAATCCTATCCATATTATCCAAAGTCCAACATCAATATCCAAAATCAAAATTTATCCAAAATCCAAAAAATCAATCAACATCCAAAACCACATCTCAAATCAATTTTGTGCAGGAATTAAATCTAGATCTTACCATCCTCTAGTTTATAGGGTACTTAAGACTTTGTCTACCTTAAGTGATTTTATAAATTAGCCTTTATTAGCCTTTAGAATAATTGATTTAGGAGCCTAGACAACTCCTAAGTTGATATATTCTAAGGTATCCCATTTTGCTTGTTGGTCATTAGTCTACCTTCAAGTAAAATAATCCTCCCCTTTTTTCTTAAGGTCATAAGTCTACCTTAAGTAAAGAGCGATACCCCTTTTATAATCCAAAGATCTAGATTTATTCAAGTTCACCTTTGATTTGAAAATCCTTTTCAAACATCATCAAAATTACCCAACATCCTTAGTCATCCAATATCCAAATCATCTAAGGTTTTCCTTGGTTGATTATTATCCAAACCATACTAAGTACATCTTAGTTATCTGGATTTCCAAATCATCATCCCCTTTCAAGTTCATCCTAAGGTCATCCTCAAATTATTATTCGCCTACATATACATTGTCACCTTGGCCTAAGAAATCCTTTTAAGATTTAATCTCTAAGGGTTATCTTATACCTTTATCCCCAAAATCATTTCCCAAAATTTCCAAAAAGTCATTATCCACTCCATCCATCCTTTATCCCACATTTTCAATTTATCCTTCCTATTAGGTCCATTTTTTTAAAAATTGACTCATCCATTTATATTTGAGGTTTAATCTCTAAGGTTTCTCATCCATCCTCATAACTTCATCATTTACTTCATCCTTAGGTTAATTTTTTTTTTGAGATTTATTCTCTAAAGCTAAAAACCTATACCAAACCTTTCCATATCATATCATTACTCATCCTTAGGTTTAGAATTTTGAGATTTTATTCTCTAAAGGCTAAATCTTTATTCCCTTTCATCACACCAAAGTTCACCATCCCCTATCCTTGGGTCCAATATTTTGAAAACTATTCTCTAAGGTATCAACCTTCATCCACCTTTCAATAATCCAACCAAATTCACACCTAATCCATTGTATGCCCTTTACAAGGTCTCAAGCTAAGAAAAACAAGGACATGGAATCCTTTAGAGTTAACTTTGGCATTGTGATGCCTCAAACTGATCAAAACAATAATCCCACAAATCAACCACAATCATCCCTTGATGCAAATGCTATGCTAAATTCTTTTGTCATTATACCACTAGCACCACCATCAAACATCAAGAATGTGGATCAAGATGTTTTAGAATTAATGCAAGATGCCGATTCAATGGACATATTATATAGAGTCCTAAAATTAGATCCTAAGAAACATCTTGAGTTCCTCATCAAAAATTGTGCTAGTATACCCACCATCACTACCTCATCACAACCATCCACATCCCATACTATTCCTAACACATCCCAAACTTCAAATGTCACCACATCCACAATTCCTACTAACACAACAACCACACCAAATACCACGACCATATCAACATCTACTATCACTACATCTACGCCACAAATCACCCTTAACATTCCCAACAACACCATGCACACAAGTGCTTCCACAAGTGTGCCTCAATTTGACACCAACACCATAGCCTTCATGACACAATTATTCTCCTAGAAACCACCTTACAATATGTCCAACATTTCCAACAAGAATCCATGCAACAACCCTTCATCTAACTTCACATACGTACAACCTCTAATTTTCCAAATGCTTATTACATCTTCCATCCAAAGCTCACAACAAAATCCCAATAAAAATAAACAAATTTTGCCACATGTTCTACAACAACTCCTTGCCTACCAACAACAACTCGCCCATCAAAATCAAAATCAAAACCAAACCCCACAAAACCAAAACACCCAACATCAACAAATTCCACCTTTCTTCCAACAATTAATCCAAAACCCACAAACCCACATTCCACAACTGCCACCTAACCAAGATTTACCTAGCATTGTGCAATCTTTGATCCAAAAGGTTGATGATATGCAACATGGAAACAAAATAAAGCAATATTCTCTCAAGGATATTTGCCCATACCCATTTGATAGAACCATACATATGCCACCCTTTCCTACAAATTTTGAAACACCAAAATTTGACAAATACAAAGGAAAGGGAGACCCTAGGGAACACCTTAGGGAGTTTTACATTGCTTGCCTAGAGGTCTCATATGATGACACATATTTAATGAGACTCTTTCCTAGAAGCCTCAGTGGCCAAGCTACTAAATGGTTTGCTCATCTTCCCCCCAGTATTAAGACATTCCACGAGATTGCGAAGAAATTTGTAAATCATTTCTCTTATAACTTTGAACATGAAATATCTATGACCAACCTTTACAACACAAAACAAACGAGTGGGGAATCCTTCGCCACCTTTTTACAAAGGTGGAGAAGCCTAGCAAGCAAACTCACTTGGCCAATTCTCAAAAAACAATTAGTCATTATGTTTGTGACTAATCTTAATCAAGAAATGGGGTTCCATTTATAATTCCAATGTGCATCAACCTTTGAGGAGGTTATAGACAAAGGGACAACCATTGAAAGAGCCCTTATCGCTCAAGGCTCTATAAAACTTTACAACAACAACAACAAGACCAACAACAACAACAAAGTCAACAACAATAAAACCAACACTTCCCATATGAACAACAATGCACAATCCAATGATAAACCTCTCTTTTGGGGTAAAAACAAGAATACCCTCAATGATGGTGTCACCAATGTGAAGGCCATCCAAAATGTACAAAATCCCATTCCACCAAGTACATCCACAAACAATAATAATGTCAATGTTCCTAGGGGACCGCCAAGACAAAACAATAACCCCAAGAGAAAATTTACACCATTAGGGGAACCCATCGAAAATGTTTTGAACAACCTTGTAAAGGTAGATTTGATAACATTACCCCCTATTCGGGCTTATGGTGAAAATCAATTTAAACCCTCTTGGTTTGATAAAAATGCCTATTGTGAATATCATCATGTGAAAGGACATAAAACATCTAAGTGTATGAGGTTGAAACATTGCATCCAAGAACTTATAGATAGAGGTGATATAACCATCGATGAACCTCCAAAACAATCACCTAATGCCAATCTAGGAGCATACAAGGATCCACTTTTGGATCATAACAAAGGAAAAGCCTCATCTTCCAACCAAACATACAATGTCATGCCACCTCCTTCTTTTGATTCCATTGTGGGTCGAATAGAAGATTATTCCAACCATGTCAATACCATCACCATTAGAGCCAAAACACCTAATTGTGCTGTTACTACTCGTTGCGACTGCATCTCCATCCATGGAGCCCCTACTAATGATCAACCTTCTACATCCACACCTACTAATCCACCATCCACCCACAAGTGCAACCTCCTAGATCACCTTGGAAAAACTCACACACAAATTTCCATCCTCAAATTACTATGCACATCTCCCCTCCATAAGGAAGTCCTCAACAAAGCCTTAATGGAAACTCAAGTACATACCAACTTGAATGTTGATCAATTCCAAGCCATGGTAGGCCACATCACCCAACCTCATTGCCTCACCTTCTTGGAAAAAGACCTACCCACCTCTAATGCCACATATAACAAAGCCCTACACATCGAAGTCCTAATTCATAAACATACCATCAAATGAGTCTTAATAGATGGTGGCTCCGGCCTATATCTTTGTACTCTAAAACTATTAAAACATTTGGGATACTCTGATGTGGTTTTGGACTCTAGTGAGTGTATAACTATCAAAGGTTATGATGACTCTAAAAGATTGTCCGAAGGCACCATCAAGCTTCCCATCCAAGTGGGACAAAATATTTTAGAAACCAAATGCCAAGTACTTGATCTTGACCTCCCATACAACATCCTCCTTAGCTGACCATGGATTCATGCCATGTAGGCCATTCCATCTACCTTCCATCAATGTCTAAAATTTCCACACAACGGCACAAAAATCACTATGTATGCTGACCCTCATTCTTTCCAATACTACAATTTCTTGGAAGGACATGACCACACTTTTTACCCTTACAACAATGCTACTAAAACATCCACCCCTCGTGATAATCCTACACTATCCACTTCCTACATTGATCCTTCTAATATTGCAACCACATCACAAACATCCACTCCTCCCGAGGTCAAGATCAAAGTAAGTGACATGGGATGTGGTGAATATGACCTACATGACACATTTTGTGTGGGCCTATTACTAACATCCCCTAAGACATTTGGTACCCCCAAAGAAGACAAAGGTTCTACGGTTGTCATTGATAGGCCAAAACTGGGGTAAAGAATGAAATTGATTTAATATTAATAATAAAATGTAGTTTGGTCTAAGTGTCAATCTGAGGGCGTAAACTTGCAAAAGATGTTGTGGCTATATGCACAAGGGTTGCAAGTTGTGAGGTAAGTGGGGATGAGAATGCACTCTTAAACAGTTGAAAATTAGATTAATGTTTCTATTTTTCTTTGTGATAGGAATTGCTACAGAAATTGTAACTGGTTCTGTCGTATTTCTGTGATAGGAATAATAAGAATTATAGTATTTCTGTGATAGGAACTGCTAACTGTGACAACAACAATATGCAATAGTAACACCAGCAGTCACGCCAATAACAACAATTTACAACAGAAAAGAAGATGTTGAAATTGAAATCACACAGCTATTTAAATTTTGAATGACAACATTAAAATCATTTAAATATAAATCTTATTGAAAGCTATTCTGAAACAAAATCTATTGTAACCAAACCAAATCGAAAAGAAATAAAATACAAAAAATAAAACATCACTGAGCTTCCCCAAGGAGTGCCCTTGCTCCTTATTTGCACAATGGATGGGACAAGAGCCTTTCTACACTTCCTGGATTAGAAGAAACATAGTTTTTATATTATCAAAAATGATACAGAAGTCTGCATACATAAATCTGCCCCTTTGAGCTGATATTACAGTCCACATATATAGAGATCAAATTTCTAACAACTGATATCTAAGCAGTTTAAAATGGAACAATTTGTTTTGGCCCATGGCCAACAAACTGGAGATTATTGGCTCACGTAAAACCTTTTTTTCTGACCACATAATAAAATAGTTTTATTATAACAACAACTGGAAAATATGAAATGATAGATTTTGGTTTTCTCTAATAACAAGCACATATTTATTGCAGGTTATTCTCCTCAACAACTAGCAAGTGAATCACGGGTTCTTCTCCTCAATTAAATCTAGAAAACCTCAACTAATGGGGCAGTAATGATTAACAGATAGGACCATGTGCTGAAGTGGCATAAACAACTGGGAGAGACGTCTTCTAATAATGCCAAATATTGAGGTGAAGGTCAATGTTAAAACATTCAATATGCTTATATGTGTGGCCATGTGACACAGGTTCGATGCCTCTTGAAGATGCCTTGGTAGATGTGGTCGCATGGAAGAAAGAATGCATTGAGCTGATGTGCCAAGAGTCCATGTGGCAATAATGGAAGAAAGAGTTAAGTGACAGGATGGTTCCTGCACATAAGGTGACATGAAGATTTGCAATATATATTTTCTTGACATAATGGAAGAAACATTAGTAAATACAATCCGATATTAATTATTCACAATAAATTAAATATTACTTATATATATTAAATCATATGCAACATAAAATGGTAAAATGGTATGGAATGATATAAAAATGGAATAAATTAGACTATGATTGAAGGCATGTGAAAAAGGCTAAAATGTGGCATAAAATGGGACAGAAATAGGTCTCATCATTCTAGGCCCAACTTAGCATATTGCACATCCTCGTGTAATCATTATTTTTAAGAGGTTCTGATTTGTATTGATAGCCATTGGATTAGGACTTTCACCTTCTTCACCCTTAACTATTATAGCTCATGCATAATCACAATTCCCTTCATTTTTCTTAGCTTCTCATGACAAGCTTCATTGCTTATTGATACCTCCTTCAATTTATTTTATTTTATTTTTTATCATTTTTTCTTTTCTCATATTTTTTTCAAAATTTTTTCATTTGTCATTTTTCTCATAGCATTTTTTTTTTGAAATGCCATCTCTAGGAGGTATCATAAAAATTTATTTCAAATTTCATGAGCTATCTGAAATGGGTGAAATGATATGCAATGTTCATGAGCTATGAAAGATGAATGAAATGATAGGTAATATGAATGATTACGAAGGGTGAAATAATGGATGCGATAATAAGGATAATGAGAAGTAAAGAATGAAAAGGTAATAAGGATGGTGTACCTTCCCCCCAACTTAAAGGGTTGACCGTCCTTGGAAAACAAGGAGAGGATAGGTATAGATACTGCATATAAGATTAATATAATAAGAAATATTAATAAAGTTAAGAGATAAAATAATGAAAAATAAAACCGATTGTTTTACCAACTTGCATGTTTAATAATGCCAAGATCTGGTAGCCAATGTAACTCTACAAATGTGAATCTCCAGCAAGGAAGGAACCAAAAATCATGACAAGGACTGTAGCCACACCACACATGAAAGATCTCCATGAAACATACTGATGATAGCCTGGATTCTCACTTCATTGTTTCTAACACCTCAACTGAATGTGTAACTCTTGCTACAAGTGATCAAAGTCATGTTGACCACAACAAACTAGAGCACAAGTGAATTACAGGAGGTGCTAGTAGGTACTTAGACAACCATTGAAGCAACAAGGTGTACCTGCAAAATGATTATCCCATAGAAAGAACACAAATTATTTTTTCCTTTTTTCACTTTTTTTTCTTTTTTTGTCATTTTTTTCTTTTTTCTTTTTCCAATTTTGATAACGACAAGTGACCGCTGGCAAGCCAGTTTTCAATCACTTACCGCTTAGTGGCACTGTGAAAACAATTTTTACCACTAAGAATTTATTTCAACTACAATATGCTAGAAACTGGTTTTCAAATTGTAGTTGTCTAACAACGCCCAAAGGTTTTCATTGTTAGAATTTATTATTTTCATTATTTCCATTTTCTTCATAAAACCTGCATATAATGACCAAAGAGAAGGAAACTCTCATATGTCCATGTTGATGTGGCACCATCCAAAACCTGAGTTCATTCTGTGACCCCACAAAAAGTCACTGTTGAAACTGGATTGCATGTAGATCTTGAAATGATGAGCAACAACAAGAATATACCTTCATGAAGATCAATTATGCATATCTCATAGCACCACTGCTACAAGAAATCTTGATCTCATTTAGCTCATGCCACTATATCTGAAAGATACTTGTAGAACTTTGAAATACATGCCCAATCACTTAGTTGAAAGAATTACTTACAAAAGAAGCAATCTTCCAAAGATAAGGCTATGTAGTGAAAGACCAATGATAGTCTCTCAATGTATCTAATAGCTTTAGATAGGTGGATGAAACAATCCTGATGATGAAGTGTGATGATTTGTATTAGAATCTGTTCAAGCTCTATGTTCATATCTTCAAGTGGTCTTTGGATTTGTGGCTTGTGAAGAGATAGCCAAGAACATAGTATCTTGTTTCTCATACACCAAGTTACATACTATCCTCCACATGGTCTAGCATCAAAGTCAATTTGGAAGAGAACTTGTGTCCATGAGTGTTGAACACCATGTCCAAAAATCCTCTTGTGATCTCCAATAGTGAAGAACAAAGGAAACTTGTTGTGTTCCATATAGCTAGCAAGGCCAACAAAATGTTAGAAAAGCCAACAAAGTGTGTCATTCAATGCTCATGTAGAGAAGCATCATCAACTGGTATTGGTGCAAAAGTGTTGGGTAACCACAATAAGAAACCTGTAACCATATTCTCATGACCAAGCATATCAAGTATAGTAATGTAATATCATCCATTTAATAACTCCTCATTTATTTATTAGAAAATGAATGGTAGAGTTATTAATATGAATAAATACTTGATAAAAATGGATGAAGAAATACTATTACAATAAATGCTTGTGTAGACACAATAATTAACAAAATAATGCATACCTTGATTTGGTCCAAAGCTCACACACGTGGTTTTATTAGAAGCACCAAAGAAACAATCAATGAAGGCATTATTGGCAATCAACCAACAATTTCACAAATCCAAGGGATTTCCTCCCAACTTAACTTCATACTGCAAAAGTATGAGGGCATTAGGATAATCCAAAGAATCAAGAAAGATAGTGACATATTTAATAATACCTTGAGACTTGTTAAATGAACAATCATCCTTTGTAGCATGTTTGGTATGGTCATTAATGTATTCAAACTCATCTAGTTATGCGTAATCATAAAATTAATTATTTGTGGACCTAAATCAATAATTTCATGAGGAATATGTATTTTGACCATAGGCTTCCAAAGATCTAGATGTTTGGGTATAAGCACATTGAATAATAGATCTTGTAGGCTTTCATTTTTCATCTCACACAATTCTTGAATGATTAATGTATAATGTATAACACCTGTATAATAATTTTTCAACACACACATTTAGGAGCTCAGTGATAAAACTAGACTCAAATTGAAGTGTTTCTTTATGTGTGAATTCCTTTTAAAGGTTGTGATTTGCTAAATAGAAAAGAAGAACTAAATTATTGAGTATTTTTTAATTGATCATATTGTTCTTATAATTCATTTAAATCAAAATCACATCCTTCAGTTGTATTAATTGATTTCAATTGTGATTCACCAATTTCAAGCACATTAATGGAATGTAAAGGGATCATTAAAATCTCATTATTATATGCAGTTTGAACCACCTTATTATGTAATGTTTTATTAGGCATTGTAGTTGCCATTGGTGGATATGTTGAAGTGGATAGTTGGTGAGATGAATGGGATAATAAAAATGGTAAAATTTGTTTTGGATGTAGAGTCGGTGGGATTAAGTAGGATGGGTATTGTGGAGACGATATTTAGCCGATAGGCTTTTATAGGTGAGCATTATAGTTCTCAGAATTGTCTCACACCATAAAAAAATTCACGCCACAAAATTTTCTAAACTTGTTGGTTGTTCCTATCGGTGTATTCCTTGAACCTCCTATGGGTGCAAGTGCTAGTATATAAGATGGATATGGTGGAGATGGGTATTATAGTTGTTTTGAGCATTTACTTTGCCATTATTGGTAGTATGGGGATTGTTTCCATTCACCATACATACTAGATGGAGAAGCATTTTGTGAATAAACATGTTGTCTTTCTAATCCACTAGAATTATAAGACATGTTAAAATCATCAAGCATACCTAGATCTTCCCCATTTGATGTGTGAAGTTGACCTTGAGTTACAAAAAAAACTTGTTCACTTCCACTGTTGTTTTGTTGAGGCTTACTTATGACTTGTGTCTCCTTCCCCATGTCCTCTTGACCAACTTGGCATGTGCACTTAGCTTCTTCCTTGCAACAATCAGAACAACAAATGGTCAAATCGTCATCTATGATTTCCTTTTAAAAAATCTAGTGTCTTAAAAATTCATTGATTATTTTTTCTTGCTCAGTTGAAGAAATAACATTTGTAGATGCTTGTGACAATGGTAATGGAAGATCATGATAAGCTAAGTTGCATTTGTTAGGTAGAGGAGATACAAAAACATCATTTTGAGTCGGTACGATTTCCCCACCAATTTTTTCTTTGGTTTTTAAATTTGAAAGCTGGGGTTTGGGGGCAATAGCCCCCAGCGGAGTTGAGGGGTAGCGCCCCCACCACCAAGCACATTTTCCTTCTTCTACAACCTTCAAATTCTTCATTTTTGAAGCATTTTTCCTTGAAAAATGATGTGTTTGAACTACCTTGAAAATGCAACATTTTTATTATTTTTACATTGTTTCTTCAAACTTACTTCTTACCTATCAATTAACTCACAACAAATAGTGTTTATATATAAATGGTTTTGACTTCTAAGATCTACCTACAAATTTCCAATCATGTGTCTATATGATTTAAACAACACAAATTAGGACTAATCACTTAGGCAAGGCTAGCAGTCGCGTGAGCTTTCATCCTAACGCATTGGTCCTAACTCAACTCACCAAGCTAATAGGCCTTTAACACCTTTCCCTAGCAACGATGCCAAAATGATAGGCCAAAACTAGGGTAATGAATGAAATTGATTTAATATTAATGATAAAATGCAGTTTGGTCTAAGTGTCAATCTTGGGGCATAAACTTGCGAAAGATGTCATGGCTATATGCACAAGAGCTGCAAGTTGTGAGGTCAGTGGGGATGAGAATGAACTCTTAAACTCAATCAATTACCTAAGTTGAAAATTAGATTAATGTTCCTATTTTTCTTTGTGATAGGAACTGCTATAGAAATTGTAATTGGTTCTGTAGTATTTCTATGATAGGAATAATATGAATTTATAGTGTTTCTGCGATAGGAACTACTAATAGTGACAACAATAATCTATGAGAGTAACAGTAGCAGTCGCGACAATAACAACAATTTACAATAGAAAAGAAGATGCCGAAATTGAAATCACACAGTTATTTAAAGTTTGAATGACATCATTAAAATCATTTTAATATAAATCATATTGAAAGCTATTCTGAAACAAAAGCTATCATAACCAAACCAAATCGAAAAGGAACAAAATACAGAAAATAAAACATCACCAAGATTCCCCAAGGAGTGGTCCCTTGCTCCTAGTTCGCATGATGGATAGGACGAGAGCCTTTCTATGCTAGCTTGATAAGAAGAAATGTTGTTTTTATATTATAAAAAATGATACAGAAGTCTGCATATAGAAATCTACCCCTTTGAGTTGATATTACAATCCACATATATATAGAGATTGAATTTCTAACAACTTGTATCTAAGTGGTTTAAAATGGAATAATTTATTTTGGCCCATGGCCAACAAACTGGAGATTATTGGCTCACGTAAAACCTTGTTTGCTGACCACACAATAAAATGGTTTTGTTATAACAACAACTGGAAAATAGGAAATGATAGATTTTGGTTTTCTCTAATAACAAGCATTATTGCAGGTTATTCTCCTCAACAACTAGCAAGTAAATCATGGGTTCTTCTCCTCAATTAAATCTAAAAAACCTCAGCGAACGTGGTAGTAATGATTAGCAAACAGGACCATGTGTTGAAGTCGCATAAACAACTGGGAGAGACGTCTTCTAATAATGCCAAGTATTGAGGTGAAGGTTAGCGTTTAAACATTCAATATGCTAATATGTGTGGCCATGTGAAATAGGTTTGATGCCTCTTGAAGATGCCTTGGTAGATGTGGTCACATGGAAGAAAGAATGCACTGAGCTGATGTGGCAAGAGTCCATGTGGCAGTAATGGAAGAAAGAGTTGAGTGATAGGATGGTTCTTGCACAGAAGGTGATAGGAAGATCTGCAATATATATTTTCTTGACTAAATGGAAGAAACATTAGTAAATACAATCTGATATTAATTATTCACATATTTTATCTAAAAATTAAATTAAATATTACTTATATATATTAAATCATATGCAACATAAAATGGTAAAATGGTATGGAATGATATAAAAATGGAATATTAAAGACTATGATTGAAGGTATGTGAAAAAGGCTAAAAAGTGGCATAAAATGGGACATTGTGAGGCCCACCCTTGTGCGACTGGACTAGTTGTACCTTTAGACCATGTTGTTTTGCTTAACCTAGTAAGGGTTCGATCTATGGGAGTGTGACCCTATCTTCAAGTTAATGTAGTGTTGTTTTGGATCTTTTGTTTAAGGTGGTTGTGTTAGTTTGGGTATGTGTAAGTGATGCACACCCTAACTAGGATTGTTGGAATATCACCTATTTGTGCTTGATCTAGAACCTTTAGTGTTGTAGTGCAAGGCTACCATGTGTTGCACTTCTTACTTTGCTTATGAAACTTATTCTTCAAATTATCTTTATCATGTGGACATTTTTAGGGTTGTTGACCCCCGTAGATTCAAACATTCATGGACTTACCTCACACCTTGATTGATTTATGGATTATGTTGTGATGATGTTATAGCTATGCATGTTAGATTATAGTTGATTCTATGATGTTTAATACAAGGTTAATTTTGAGGCAATTGAAATGTTAATTAATGAGTACACTGATGAGGTATGATGCAGTATATGATCCTAATTTGATTATGTGAAATGCAAGTGGTTTGAAATGCAAATGAATTATGAATCATGTAAATGATAGCATGTGTATAATTGAGGATATAGGTGATTATGCGACTCTGTGTGTATGTGTGCATTTCCTTTCACTTCATCTATGATAATCATGTGTTATTGATCCGTTTGTGGAAGTGTGCAGGTAATTTTCCATGTCCATGGAAAATCGGAGGTCATTCCAGTAACCCTATGTGATATCTATGTTTAGCCAACCTAGTCCCAAGAGGGACCAAGGTCATTTGTGATGGAGTATAATGATTTGTAATATCTATAATTGATGTTTATTTTGATTAGGGTTCACCTTTTTAATTGATTTATTGATGTGCTGTAAGTTGTAATGTTTGAGTTACACTATTTTGGTGCTATTTATTTATTGGGCCTTTTTATGTGAATTTATGGACCCCTTGGTGTTTATTTTGGTCAAGTAATGACCCTAGGTTATACCCCTAGGGTCTAGGACCAATTTGAACATGTGAGACCTTTATTTAACCTTCTTTTGGTTACCTTAACTTGACCCTAAAGTTAAGTGACGAAATTTAAAGTTGGGTGAGGTGATGGACAAGTCAAGATTCCACCATGACCAATTCCACTTCCCTACGATAAGGTCTCCCTTATCTTGAAGGCTTGGGAAGCTTCCAAGGCTTTCAAGTGTGAGAGACTTCATCCCTATGCTCTCACACATGTGTGAGAGCATCTATGAGGGAATGGGTTTGCCTTGTTGGATAGGAGGATGACATGTGTCTTCTCCTTATCCTTATGGAGTCTTCCATGTGGGATTCCCCTCTCTACTATGTGTGAGAGCATCTATGAGGGAATGGGTTTGCCTTGTTGGATAGGAGGATGACATGTGTCTTCTCCTTATCCTTATGGAGTCTTCCATGTGGGATTCCCATCTCTACTATGCTCTCACACATGTGTGAAAGCATTTGTGGGAGAGTGTGAGGCTTTGTGGGATGGGAGTGTGACATGTGTCACCCCCTCATCCTTTAGGGTTTTGTGAGTGGGTTGTGAGGAGGAACGAGAAGGTGACATGTGCCATCTTCTCATTCCTCAAGGCTCTTTGGTTTAGCATATTAAACTCCCTCTTTGAGAGATGGAGAGGGTTCTTCATTTTTGCTTTTTGAATATTGATTTGGGGGAGATAGCTTAAGTTAGAGGATTTTTTATGCAAGGAGAATAGAAGGAGACTTGGGAGCTCTTCCTCAACCTCTTGTCAAATTTGAGCTTATAAGGTAAGCACCCAAGGCTATATGCCTTCCTTTTGTTATTTACTTTAATTGTATGTGAAGTTGCTTTGTGTATGTTTGAGTTTTGGTTTATGTGTTGTGTGGGTTTTCATTTTAAGTGTTTGATGAAGCTCTCCATTGAGAAGAGCTCATCTTGTTTTGGGGTGGGAGAGGAGTGAATCTCCTCAGGGTCACCCTCGCTATATTTGGAGGTATCAATTGGTGGCCATGCAAGTACATTGTGAGGTATTTGAGATTTTGGTGAAGGCAAGAGTGCCTTGGGATTTTTTTTGACATTTTGAGATATTAAGGCAAAAGGCCTTGTGATTTTGAGCATTATGTGTTTTGGTGATTTTGGGTTCCCCCCTTGAGTTGAGAGTAGTCCACTCTCCTACCCCCAAAAATCTAAGTAAATGGATTAGTTATGTGAAATCCTTGGGAGGGTCTGTTTATGATTTGTGTGAGTGTTTTGGTGTTGAATATTGGGATAAGTTGCCATTAACTTGCAATTCTAACCAATTCATGAGTCTCTCAAGTTCTTGGAATGTGTTCCCCAACACATAAAGACTTTGAGAGATTAATTATTTATTAATTACAACACTTCAACTTTTGCATATATGTTCTAAATGGATAATATCAAACTTGGGCACCCACTTTGAGATGGGAGCCATGAAGACCTTGTTGACTGCTCCTAAATCTTAAGATAGAGTTTGATAACTCCTAGTCAGTGGGAGTTTGACTTGGGTCCTATTTTAGACTTGGAGTTGTGCTTTTTTATGTACATGAGTGGATATTGTTGAGACACCTTGCATGGATATAATGTTGGAGTTAACTACAGTATTAGAAATGCATGCAGTGGATATTGCTTGCATGTGGTCAGAATAGTTTGCATGGACTTGCATGTTTTTACATGTAGCTTGCATGCACTTGCATGTTGTTCATATTGATTTGCATGTTGTTGCATGTCACTTGCATGTGCTTGTATGTTGTTGCATGTCATTCCTATGGACTTGTATGACCTTACATGTTCTTGCATGTCAGTTATATGACCTTGCATGTAGTTGCATGCCATTTTGTGAGATTACTTGCAGAACACTCCAACTCCAAAAACTTGTAGGATGGTACATCTCAATGATTTAGGAAATGGGTATCAGTTGCATGTTGTTGAAAATACTTGCATGTCAGTTTTAAGATATTATTTGCAGGACACTCCAACTCCTGAAAGTCGTGGGATGGTACTTCTCAGAATTTCAGGTAATGGGTATCAGTTGCATGTTGAATTTGGTGTTTGCATGTCACTTGCATGTACAAAACAGGATAATTCAGAATAATATTGGGAACATCAATTGTGCAAGTTGTTGCATGAGAGTTGGTGTGTGTTGATCACTTCAGTTGACTAAAATAGATTGGGCTAACTTGAGCACCCAATCTTGGGACTTTCAGTTGTTGCTTTTATTTAGAAATATGTTTGATGTTGGCAAAGCTATTTTTAGCATACTTGTGTTCACACATCATGAAGGGGCAGTTAACTCAAAGCTTGGACTTTGTTTGAGTTCAGTCTTCTCAATTTAAGTGAGCTTGATTTTTGCATGAGATTTGGAAGCTATGTTATCAATTGTAATTTATTATAATTTGAGTTTCAAGCTTTTGAATTAAAAGAGGGTTTTTGATTTAATTGTAAACCCCATACATTTTCCAGAGAGTTGTTTTGAGGAAAAAAACTTAGAAGATAAAAACAAGAAGTTTTTTGTAAAAGACTTAGAATAAAAAAGCAAAGATCTTTTTTGACTTAGAATAAAAAAGCAAGAAATTTTTTTATTGAAGAAGTTTTTGAAGGAAAAAGAAAGAAGATTTTTTGAAGTTTTTTATAGGTTTGAAGATTGAAGAAGCTTTTGAAGTGCATCAAGGACTTAGAGGAATTTCAGTATTGAATCTTTTCCAAAGAGATTTAATACAAGCAGGAAACATCTTTGAGTGTGGAGTATTTTCCCGAAAGGGTTTCTCCACATAAATACTATGCAAGTTCTTCTCTTCTCTTCTCTTCTCTTCTATATTGAATTGAATGTGCAAATCAATTGTTGAGTAAATTGTTACAATTTAATCTTTATTTCATCTTTGCTACACAAAATTTTAAAGTTCATAGCAGTAGTTCTACCTTCATTTTCAACATTTGGTATCAGAGCTAACGGTTGTGTAGAGTGAGGGATGCCTTTCTCTTAAAGTGTTGAAGGTTTTTTGGCTGTAGTGGGAGCTTTGTTTTGTAGGTTTTGTAGTTCTGTGAGATTGGAAGCCATTGTATTTTTTCTCTCAGATGGATACTGCCAAAAGAATATTTGTTGGGCTCTTGAGGCTTAAGGTTATGGATCTTTATGGAGTTGATCTTGTGGTAGTGATTTGGAGCTCCATTTTGACAATATATGTATATTCTCTTGTTTGGTGGTTTTATTCTTTTACCTTGTGGTCAGCAATGAAAGGGTGTTTATGTTGGGTGGTTACTTCTAGTACCTTAATCACATGAAAAAACATTCATTTCTTGGACTACAGTTTGGAGTGCTTATGTTGGGTTCATGGCTTTAGCCCATGGTTACATGAAAGCACTGGATAATTTTATCACTGGTTGTATGGAGGTTGTGGAGTTTGTATTTTTATGATTTGGACACTCCTGAACAACCTGGTTTCTCCTTTCTCATATTCATGTTATTTTGAATATGTAAGTTTTTCACAATTTTCCTGTTTCAAAAGATTGTGGGTTTGTAGATCTGTGATATTCCATTATTTTCAGATGACATATTTGACGGTGTTTCATTGGTGTGAATATTTGGATGTTTAAGTGGTTTTAGATTTACAGAGATATGGTTTTGCAGGTTTTACATGATTTGTAGAAAATTGTGTTCAGACATTTTCTGGATGGAAACAATTTCAGATTTGCAAGGCTGCTTGTTGGGTTCCTATGATCTATAGTTTCTCCTATGTGGATTTATTTGGCAAATCAGATTTAAAGTTGATTCTAGTGTTTGAGTCTTGGAAATCTACATGTTATACTTGGTTAGATTTGTTTTACATGTTACTGATGTGGGGTTGAATCCATTTTTTTCAGTTATTAAAGGTTGGAGCACTGATCATGTTTTTCTCCTATGAGATGTTACATGTGTGCAGATCTTGTGAATAAGCTGATATGGGTTCTATTTGGTTGGCCTCTTCTTGGTCACCTTAATTACATTGGTATTTTTCGTATTGAGACAAAAGGGTAGTTTGGAGTACCTGATTTATTTATTCATTAGAATCTATAACAGTAAAGTTATGTTGCATAAAAGGCTTTTTCACTTTTAGTGGAGTTTTTGGTAATGATCTTGATCATGATACAATGCATAACTTGGTATCACTTTCAGTAGGAGTTTTGTACAATTACATAAAGTGTTCTATCTTCTTTGTTTAAAGATATTAGTTCTAAATTGTTGTTGTTACAGTGTTGTGAGCCATGCAAAATCTTTGATTAGAAGATGCAATGGTTGTTGGTGTCATAAGAAGCTCTTGGATTATGCCTTTAGTATGCAGTAAGGGTTCATTGACATTTTTGGTCCTATTGATAGAGGATGCTAGATCTTCATGTTTTTTGAAGAGGTGTTGACATCTTGGTTTTCCATGGAGGACTCTTGAGTTTTTGGTGAGGTGTTGGGTTTATAACTTATCAATTTTTGATATATGATCCTTGGTTTAAAGAATTTATAGTATTATGTCATGATGCACTCTTGATCATGAGTTAGAGTTTTTTTGGCATAATACTGGTGCTCTTAGGAGCAAGATATGTTCATTGGAGCATATGATCTTCTTTTTGAGAAGATGTTAGATCATGATGTCTTGATATGTTCATGATTCTATAGTTGGAACTTTGACAATGGTTTGGTTAAGTTCTCTTTGGTATTGAAGTATTAATCATTTGCTTGGAGCTTCATGATTCTGCAGATTGCATTTGAAGTTGGCATGGATTGATTGTTGAAAACTCATGGATACTAGAGAGACTTGGGTGAGGCTTGATATCTCTTGAACTTAGATATATGTGTTGGAAAGATTTCCCATTATGAGATGTCAACAAAAAGGACTGAGAAACCTACACTTGGAAATGGATGTGAGTCCATTATAGACCTTATGAGAAGGTTGTCTTTATTATAAGCTTTTATTGCTTGGTGTTATATGCAAGGACAATCTTGTATCCCACTCTTGGTCTACTCGGCAAGTAAATGATCTAATAGGTGTTGCCCACTTGATTATTAGATGCATTCTTTATATGTATCTTGTCTTCTCTTTTACACTAGTCTTGAAAAGGATTGTTGAGAAGTAGATGCATGGGTTTATAGATTTTTGTTGTTCTCAGTACTATTTGATCTTGAGCTATGGAACTAGTTCTAAGGATTTGTTTTGGAGAGGTACAGAAATGGTTTGTGGTTTTTTGGGCTTATTCCCTTTGTTGTGGGAATGTTTGGTTAGTTTGATCTTCTTTCAGTGAGAGGTTAACATCTATTGCTGCCATGTTTCCATCATAAATTAGATGTTAGATGATTGATACCTTTTCAGTTTGGGAATGTTGAAAGAGATCTCACTTTACACAGTTTGGCACAGGTTAGTGTGGTATAAAGACATGGTATGATTTTGCAATTTCTCTCTTTCTTGGTATATTATCTTCTTCTTAAAGGTTCTCATGTTTATGGAGTTGAGGTTTGTATTGGAGTCAAGTGTTATTGTTTTCAACAATAATTTGGTAGCTCCTTGATCTTTTTCTTCATCGGTTAAGAGGACTTGGGAGAGTTATTCAGAGATTGGTAAAGAGAGATGTTTTATGCATATCATTATATGTTTTGACACTATATGGTAGAGGATTTAGCCACATCCTCTAAGAGAAGTGCTATAGGAGGATTTGTAATGCCTTGATCTTATTTTCAGATTTGACATTACCCATGCAGTGGGAGTTCTTGGATCTATATGCTCTTTATTATCATGATATCTTCTTGGTTGTCTCAGTTTGCAGGTTATTGATGTGAAGATGATTTTGCATGTTTCACTATTTGGATCTACGAGTTGTGTAGGTTTAGTGGGTTGTCTTTACCCATTGGTTGCATTGAAGACTTGGATGTGGACTATCAATATCCACATATCCATTCAGTGTTATTGCAGATTTTTTTTGTTGGCCTTGTCTTTGGTCATTTGTACATTGGTATGTTACATTGAGATGAGAGGATGGATGATTAGTAGGATTGTTTTACAGGGACTTGATTACAGTTTTGGGTTGGTATGTTGATGGCATGGAGTTCTACCTATGATGGTTTGTTTACCCTAGTTTTGAGGTATGGATATTTTGGATGAGCTAGCAACTTGCTGTAGTTGCTTTTCCATTTGGTATGAGTGTGGCAGACACTCAGAGTATTATGTTATCATATGATTTGATGCTTGTGTTCATGTTGAGATTGGTGCAGGTTTCACTGATAGTTGATATGTTTCACCTTGGCATGTTTCTTGTTTATCATGGGTGACATGATGTAAGGAGTTCTTGTTTCAGATGATGGTTATCATGGTTGCTTTTATAGGTATCTTGTTGGAGCACAAAACTATGTTGAAGAATTAATGGTACATTGATGGCTAGGGATGTTTTTCCCTGTGATTTAAAGTTTGAATTATTTTCATTTAAAGTTATTACAATGTATAATGTCAAGTGGGAGAATGTTGGGATAAGTTGCCATTAACTTGCAATCTTAACCAATTCATATGTCTCCAAAGTTCTTAGAATGTGTTCCCCAACACAAGGACTTTGAGAGATTAATTATTTATTAATTACAACACTTTGACTTTTGCATATATGTTCTAAACGGATAATATCGAACTTGGATGCCCACTTTGAGATGGAAGCCATGAAGACCTTGTTGACTTCTCCTAAGTCTTAAGATAGAGTTTGATAACTCCTAGTCAGTGGGAGTTTGACTTGAGTCCTATTTTTAGACTTGGTGTTGTGCTTTTTCATGTACATGAGTGGATATTGTTGAGACACCTTGCATGGATATAATGTTGGAGTTAACTACAGTATTAGAAATGCATGAAGTGGATATTGCTTGCATGTGGTTAGAATAGTTTGCATGGACTTGCATGTTTTTGCATGTAGCTTGCATGCACTTGCATGTTGTTCATATTGACTTGCATGTTGTTGCATGTCACTTGCATGTGCTTGCATGTTGTTGCATGTCACTTGCATGTTCTTACATGTTGTTGCATGCCATTCCTATGGACTTGTATGACCTTGCATGTCCTTGCATGTCAGTTATATGACCTTGCATGTAGTTGCATGTCATTTTTGTGAGATTACTTGTAGAACACTCCAACTCCAGAAACTTGCAGGATGGTACATCTCAGTGATTCAGGAAATGGGTATTAGTTGCATGTTGTTGAAAATGCTTGCATGTTAGTTGCATGTCAATTTTAAGATATTACTTGTAGGACACTCCAACTCCTGAAAGTTGCAGGATGGTACTTCTTAGAATTTCAGGTAATGGGTATCAGTTACATGTTGAATTTGGTGTTTGCATGTCACTTGCATGTACAAAACATGGTAATTTAGAATAACATTAGGGACATCAATTGTGCAAGTTGTTGCATGAGAATTGGTGTGTGTTGATCACTTCAGTTGACTGAAATAGATTGGGCTAACTTGAGCACCCAATCTTGGGACTTTCAGTTGTTGCTTTTATGTAGAAATAATTTTTATGTTGGCAAAGCTATTTTTAGCATACTTGTGTGCATACATCATGAAGGGGCAGTTAACTCAAAGCTTGGACTTTGTTTGAGTTCAGTCTTCTCAATTTAAGTGAGCTTGATTTTTGCATGAGATTTGGAAGCTTTATTATCAATTGTAATTTATTATAATTTGAGCTTCAAGCTTTTGAATTAAAAGAGGGTTTTTGATTTAATTGTAAACCCCATACATTTTCCAGAGAGTTGTTTTGAGGAAAAAGACTTAGAAGATAAAAGCAAGAAGTTTTTTGTTAAAGACTTAGAATAAAAAAAAAAGATCTTTTTTGACTTAGAATAGAAAAGCAAGAAGCTTTTTTATTGAAGAAGTTTTTGAAGGAAGAAGCAAGAAGCTTTTTTGAAGTTTTTTACAGGTTTGAAGATTGAAGAAGCTTTTGAAGTGCATTAAGGACTTAGAGGAATTTTAGTATCGAATGTAATCTTTTCCAAAGAGATTTAATACAAGCAGGAAACATCTTTGAGTGTGGAGTTTTTTCTTGAAAGGGTTTCTCCACGTAAATACTGTGCAAGTTCTTCTCTTCTCTTTTCTTCTATATTGAATTGAATGTGCAAATCATTTGTTGAGTAAATTGTTACGATTTAATTTTTATTTCAGCTTTGCTACACAAAATTTTAAAGTTCATAGTAGTAGTTCTACCTTCATTTTCAACATTAAATCCCTTGTTGTTGTGTGCACCTGGTTATGTGGGAGACCTCCAAGCTCGGGGGTGACTTGTTTCAAGTCTATGGATGGGAGGTGAGCTCCCATGGGCATTTGGAAATCTTCCTTGTAATTTTTGTAGGTTTTGCGTGATATTTTGAGTTTTGGAGCTTGGATGAAATGATGGGTTTCTTTTGTGTTTTGTATAATTTATGGCATTTTGGTTGCCATGGCTCCTTGAGTTGTAAGGAGTGTTGTTGTTTGAGAGTAAATATCTCCCTCTTTTATCTATGTTGTACACATCTCTTTTGTAATAATATGGTTTCATTTTCTATATTATGGGTGTGTGAAAAAATGCTTGATATTGTTCCTTTGGAAAAATAGATTTACTCGTGTGAAGAATAAAAAAAGTCTATCTCTCTCTCCCTATTTATGTTGGATGGAAGGTACTTTTATATGCTTACAAAAAAATAAATAGAGAGAGAAAACTATGTTTACCTTATGGTTATTTTCAAAAAAAGAAAGATTTCTATGGGTTAAAGTTATAGGAAATACATGTAAACTCATTTATGTATTGTCCTAAATATAGCCACATTCTCTTATGTAAAGAGAAGGAGATTTACTTTTTAAACTATTAGCTGTGTCATTCCTTTATCATTCATATATATATAATATTGTTTTATACTGCAAAGTTGAATAAAGAAAAGATGATAAGAGAAATTGTTTAGGGCTTCCTTTATAAGTTTTTTTTTTAAAAAAAAAAAGTTAAATAGGAAAAGAGGGTCATTGGCAGCGACAACCATGGCTGCCACTGCCCAACGGCTAGGAGCCTCAAAATTTTTATTACGAATAAAAAAAAGTTTATGGTAGGTCAAAGGGGCAGAAGCCGGCCCTACACCTATGTCCTCCTTGCACAGGGAAAGGGGGGCAGCGGAGCCCCACCCCCTTGGCCTCACGTTTGCCCTCGCCCCTCCATTATTTCGAGGCCTTTATATGATTCTTCAATGCCGCCCACTATTGGGCCAAATCAATGTCTCTGCATTTTTTTCTTACAAAAAAAAATAACCATCGCATTTGTTGTATCTAAATCTGCCCTGGTATTTCTCGAATCCGGCCTCAACAAAAGTTTGACGCTACTTTTTCCTTGGATTTTGATGCTTAAAACATAAACCCTTCCCCATGATGCTTTAGCCCTACCATATCCCCCTACTGCCGCTGTGCCTAAATCACGATGCCCAACAAAAATGCTTACCCTTAAATTAGCGGCCTCTACATATTTTTTCAATTGACTGTGCAAGGATTTAAACATGGCCATTCACTGTGCATTTCTTTAAAAAAAGAGAGAAGAAACCTCTGAGATATACTCTAAGATATCCTGTGTACATTTGAAATTCTACAGAACAAAAAAATGGAGAGATAATCAACTAGTAAGTTAGGGTTAGTAGAAAACCAAAATGAATTTTAAAGAAATAAAACAATGGTGATAGAGGAAATTATATGCATTACGGTAGAAAATATTACATAAGTAATTAGGGTTAGAGGAAAAAAAAGGAATGATAGAAGAAATTAATTTGAGTTTTTGACCAACCTGTAGTGAGCATGAAGGAAAGTTTGAAAATAAAACAAATGATTTGAGGTTAATAGGTTATGTACTTTTATAACCATAGATTTTTAGGGTTCTGTGTTAGCCCTTGGTTATAAGCATGTTTAGAAGTTTTAAATTAGATTAATTAACTTAACCCCACTTGGTGAGTGGGAGGAAATTATCTCCCTTGTGTTTATTATGGGCATTTAATCAAATTGAAAATTATTTTAATGTATCCTTTGAATTTTGTGAAGGAGAGGTATATAACCTTTATGAGGTATTCTCTTTAGTGCATTAGGTTACTTTATTTTGGCTCTCCCAACACCTTTTTGATGCGAGGGTGATTTGTAAATGGGAGATTATATAAATGAACTCCATGGGTTTAGGATTAAGTATATTGGTTTAATTTTGGTGGTCTTGCCTAGTTAAATTATTTAATTGATTTATGTGGGGAAGGAATTTTATGGATAGTTTTAATTCTTAATTTTTTTAAAAAGGGGTATGTGAAAATTAGTGTTTTAAATTATTATCCTTCCTTTCTTGAATGATGGGGTGGTGCTATGCTGCTGATTTTTCCCTAGATTATTGAAACATATAATTATATGATTTCATACACGTTTTTACTTCATTGCTATATTTATGGTTGATTACTTTGATTAATGACTTATATGGAAGTAATTAATGTTAGTTATGATGGTAGTTCTCCTAGTGTTGGATTTCGAATCTTGTCAAGATCATACCACTTCATCTAGGAACCTTAGGGTTAGTTCCAACTATGGAAACTAACCCTCTTAGCGGCACTCCTCGTGTTGCATACCCCCTTAGTAGGCTTTCATTTCGTAGGGGTAGTGAAAGGAATTCACATTACCCTAATGTTTGATTGATGTCTTCGCCTTTGTGTGTATGTCACTGAGCGTGCGAGGGGTTTTTTAAAGTCGGGTGGGAAACATTTTTGGTAATTCATGTCATGACCACATGCCAAATGTGAACATGACACATGGATATCATGTTACAACCACATGGGAGATGTGGGCATGACAGACATAAATTCTCTCATTAGTCATCAAATGCAAACCGTCACCAACCTTTGAGAAAAAGCACCTCCTTGAACAAGATGTTCTCAAAGAAATATCCTCTTGGTTATACAAGGATGAAGAAAAATAAGAAGCTCCTAATCTCCCAACTGAGATCTATGGAAAGGGTCTCAAGATTGTCAAATACATGGACTACAAAGGATAGGGTTGTATAGGTCTCCATGAACAAGGAATTGTCAAGCCTATTCGAGCAACAAGGAACCCATATCTCCACAGGTTAGGGTATGGAAAACAAGAGTCCCCCTCCACTAATACTGAGTATATCTTAAACAAGGTTGCTAAGGCCTTCCCCATGATAGATAGCATCAATGAAGAGGACAATCAAGACTCTTTCAATGATTTTGCTGAACTTTTCGAATCATCCATATGCACCATCTATACCCTAACCACCATGCCATCTACATCCAATGACCTACCCCTCGTCTATCACCAACTCATAGATTGGGACCAACAAGGACCTCTCATCCTTGATGTCGCACAAAATGATGAAGCAATAGCCGAAATGATGGGGGTTAGAGATCACTTTCCCCTTGGAGACCACAAGGCCAGCTATATCATGGAACTAAACACATCTGTATACTTTGGAGAGACAATCCAAACTCTTAGTCACAAAAATATGAAAATAAAAATAACATCCCCTAGTGAAAACCACCTTATGGCACTTTTGGATAAAGAAAAAATCAAAATAAAGGACATATCCCCTAGTGAAAACCTCCATGAGGTGCTAGGAGATGAGAGAACGGACCTCCTTGAAGTACCTAAGTTCTATCAAGAAAGATCACCGATCCTTGTAGAAAAATCACATGAGATGAAACTTGGAACAAAAGAAGCACCCAAGATCACATTTAGAGAAGAATCCCTCATAGCAATAGAACAAGAGGCTTTCTTAGCTTTCTTCAGACAAAGGAGTCAAAACTTTGCATGGACATATGTCAAAATGTCAGGATTGGATCCTGCTCTAGTTGTCCATCATCTTGTTGTACATCCAGATGCTAAACCGGTAAAATAGAAGCTAAGAAAAATGAATCCACAAGTGGCACTCCTCGTCAAAGTAGAACTCAAGAAACTTTTAGATGTGGGATTCATTCATCCTATAGACTATCTCGAGTGGATATCAAACATCGTACCTGTAGAAAAAGTCACTGGGGGCATCCGTTGTTGCACAAACTTTAGAGACCTTAATAAGGCATGCCCTAAGGATGACTTTCCATTACCCAACATAGATATCATTGTGGATCTCGCCTCAGGACATGAGATGTTGTCATTAATGGATGGATTTTTCAGTTACAACCAAATTGGGATAGCTTAAGAAGATCAACATAAGACCTCCTTTATATGTCCATAGGGAACTTATTGTTGGGTTGTGATGTCCTTTGGGTTGAAAAATGTAGGAGCTACCTATCAGAAAGCCATGACAGTTATCTTCCATGACCTTTTCCACATCATAATGGAAGATTATGAAGATTATTTATTGGGAAAATCAAAGACTAGAGAAGACCACTTTAATGTGTTGGCTAAAATCTTTGACAGATTAGAACAATATAAAGTATGACTAAATCCCAAGAAATGTGTCTTTGGAGTCACCTCTGGAAAACTCCTAGGATACATTGTGTCAAGAAGAGGAATCAAAGTTGACCCCGCCAAGGTCAAGGCTATAATGGAAATGCCTCCACCTAAAACACTCAAGCAACTTCGTAAACTTCAAGGGAAACTTCAGTCTATCCGCCACTTCATAGCACAACTTGCAGGCAAGTGTCAACCATTTCAACATCTTCTCTGAAAAACACAGCATTTGTATGGGATAACCAGTGCCAGAATGCCTTGAACAACTAAAGTAATATCTTGCTACACCACCTGCCCTTATTCCACCAAAGGAAGGACAACCACTCCTTCTATACATCTCAACAACGGAAACAACAATAGGGGCCTTGCTAGAACAAAATGATGAACAAGGAAAAGAGAGAGCTATATACTATATTAGCTGCACCTTGGTGACCTATAAGCTAAATTACACTCCTATTGAATGAGCATGCCTTGCCATTGTCTTCACTTCTCAAAAGCTAAGACACTACATGCTCAACCATAAGACAAAGCTCATTGCCAAGATGGATCCACTCAAGTATTTACTAACTAGAGCAACTCTCACAGGACTGATGGCTAAGTGGGTTATGATCCTAAGTGAGTTCGACATTGAGTACATAGAAAGAAAATATATCAAAGGACAAGTTATTGTCGATCAATTGGTCGATGCATCTATCCCGACAGAACAACCATTGCTTTCTTAATTCCCAGATGAGTCGATACTGATAGTAGCACCAACAACAAATACATGGAAAATGTATTTTGACGGATCCTACACACATCGTGGCTCAGGGGCAGACATCTTGTTTGTTACCCCTCAAGGAGACACTATTCATTCTAACCAGAAATCCACTAAGCATGCATATTTCAGAATTTTAACCGAATGCCAACAAGGAAAAAGACAAACAACAGACTGTGTATCATGCAAAACCTGATTGTATATTTTACCAAAATGATCATAACTTGCAAAATATGGCAAATTTTAAGATGGTTCAAAAGGCAACCCTGGCTCATTTTGCACAAGGAATCCAACCGTATCATGCACTGGTACTAAAAATGTAATTTTCTCTATTTTTGACGAAGGTTTGCAAACTTTTGACTCTTTTCCCCTTACCACCAAACAGAACAACACGAGCAGAAGCGAAAAAGCAAAGCAACAGCAGGGGTCCTCATTTTGCTAAGGAGCAAAATGGGGCATGTTGTGAACATCACAACAACTAGCAACCAAACAAAACAATTAAATTCAAAGATAAATAAATCCATAACTTCCGACTATCTTTCCTGCAAATCATTATTCAGCTCGAGACTTAAGGTATTCAATAAGGGTGTATGAATTTTCATTTTAAGTTTAAGTATGTGCAAGTGATTAATTATCCTCATCTTGAAAATCGATTGAACAAACCAGTGACTGAAATTAGCCTACATAGTTGAGGATATTCCCTCATAGCTGACTGGATAGAGCCTTGCTGCCAGCGAGCGTTCATAGCCTCGGCAAGGTTATCGTTACAATTCTCCTAAGTAGAGCCCCACTGCCAGTGAGTGTCTATAGCCCCGGTAGAGTTACTTAGATGGCTTAATCTAGATTTTCAGTATAATCCACTTTATTCATTTTTTTATATTTTATATTTTCTGATTTTTGAAAGAGATTTCACAAGATATAGCAATTTGTTGCTTCATGATGCAAGGAGTGAACACTTGCTAAAATTAAGCTGAGAATTGTAATGGTAGCAAGGGTGACCTCAGATTTTTCACCTAATATCTACACTGGTAGGTTCAACTAACCCAAAATTTTAGGTGTGTCATCGTGAGAAACCTCCTTGAATTCTCAATCACATTTATTGAATACGAAATTTTAGAAACTAAACAACTCTCTACATTCATGACAGTCACAAAAAGTTATGTGCAAATTGCAAATGATTAACCT
The DNA here is from genome assembly GCA_027924645.1 of Cunninghamia lanceolata. Classification (NCBI taxonomy): domain Eukaryota; kingdom Viridiplantae; phylum Streptophyta; class Pinopsida; order Cupressales; family Cupressaceae; genus Cunninghamia; species Cunninghamia lanceolata. The sequence continues at coordinate 26,725,146 of BSBN01000809.1, read as the reverse complement.
GAATATTCTAAATTTCATACTGTTTTCAATGGTTGTTAGTTTGCTCCTTAATGCTCTAAAGTAAAACAAAGATCCCTGCTGAGGAGACAACCAACAAACAACAGATAGACTGTACAAAAAGCAAGAGAAGACAAAACTGTACAAACAGAAAGAAATAGAAAACAAAACTATACAGACAGCCAACCCAAAAAAAGAAAAAACAAAAGAAGAACTGTACATTACTTACACCATATTACACCAAAATGGACTGCCCTTTACCTTAAGCCTGGAAGTAGTGTTTCAAATGTTGGCCATTAACTGGTAATGGCACCTCTTCCCTTGTCAAGGTCTTGAGCCTAAATGTGTTGTCTCCTATTATTTCTGAGACCTGTAATGGACCTAGCCATAGTTTATCGAATTTTCCATGGCTTCCTTTCTTTTCATGTGCTTTGTCCCAGTACAACACTAAGTCTGATATCCTAAATGTTTTGACTCTTGCCCTTTTATCAAACCACCTCTTAACAACTGCTTGGTGTTTGGCAAGTTTCTCGATGGCTTGACCTCTTTTCTCATCTAATTGTAGCATTTGTACTATCTTGGCTTCCCTATGGTTATCAAAGCCTAGATACTCATTGGCAAACTTCCAGGTTGGTATTATCAGATTTACTAAAAGTATGGGATCAGTCCCATAAACTAAATGATAAGGTGTGCTACCTAAAGCTGTCTTAAACTTGGTCCTATCTACCCATAATGCATATCTTAACGGGGTATTCCACTCTCTAGGACTCTTTGCAATCAACTTCCTGATTATGTCTAATAAAATTTTGTTCGTTGATTCAGCTAATCCATTACCTTGAGGGTAATAATTTGAAGAAAACCTTAAAATGATCCCGTATTCAAATGCCCATGTAGAAAACTTTAAAGAAGAGAAAGCAAGGCCATTATCACATACTAATGAATAGGGAGTTCCAAACCTGGTGATGATGTTTTCTTCAAGGAAATTGATAACTACATCAGTTGTGGAGAATTTGCAGCAGGTAGCCTCAGTCCACCTTGTACAGTAGTCTGTCACTATCAGTATAAATTTGTGTTCTACAGAAGAAGGAGGATTGATGACTCCAATAAAATCCAAGCCCCACTATGCAAACGGTCTTGATTCAATCACAGGTTGTAGTGGATTGGCCTGATTTCTTCCCTTATCTGTTGCAGTCTGACAGGTGTGACAACTTTTAATGTGACTCTTAGTATCTTTGAACATTGTGGGCTAGTAATAGCCCGCCCTCAGTATTTTGTGTGTTGTAGCTAGATGGGAACCATGACCGGTTCCGTACTTGTCATGCAATTCTGTCAACACTTTATCTGCTTCAGTTCTGTTTAGACATCTCAAATAAATTCCATCATGGTTCTTCCTGAATAGAAGACCTCCTTGCACCATATATTTTTGTGCCTTAACCTTCAAAGCTCTCCTTTGAGAAGCTTTCATCCTATTTGGGTACTTTCCAGCTATCAAAAAGGTATTTAAATCATCATACCAGTCTGATGCGTTCTGGGAATTCAATCCATACTACTGTTTTATCAAATCTGGATCCATATTTGCTATCGTTTGCACCAACGCCTGCCCTCTGACCAGCTTCATGGGAATGATTTCCATGTCAAACTCCTACATCATGGTGATCCATTTGGCTCTATTTTCTCCAGGTTTGTTCTGCATCAGCAACATCTTTACTGCTACGTCTGGCACTGTGGCTTTGATCTGGCTACGCAGAATGTAATGTCTGAATTTTTTCACAGCCCTCATCAATGCAAATGCTTGTCTCTCAGTGTCTAGATATCTCAGCTGTGCATCCTTCAGAGGTGCGCTCATAAATGCTATGGGCCTTTCTTCATTGTTTCCATCTTTTTGTGTCAAGGCAGCCGCGACTGCATGAGAAGATGCACAGGAGTATATGTAAAATGAGCATGTGTAGTTTGGACTTGCCAATATAGGAGCATTAGAAATTGCCTCCTTGATATCTTCAAATGCAGCCCTAGCCATAGGCATCCATTCCATCTGCGCATCCTTCTTCAACATGGCATTTAACGGCTGCACGATCTCTGCAAAACCGGTGATAAACTTCCGAACAAAGTTAATTTTACCAAAAAATGATTTCAACTCTTTCTTATTGTTTGGTATTTGCAAATTTTTTATGGATTCTATTCTATCTAGATCAATTGAAATTCCATCTTCAGAAATGACATGGCCTAATAATTTACCTTCAGTTACGCCAAATATACATTTCTTAGGATTAAGGGAAATCCCATACCTTTCACATCGCTTGAGTATTTTCCTAAGATCTTCAGCGTGGGTGGATGCATTCTTGGAATACACAGTCAAATCATCCATATACACAACAATGCACTTACCTGATAATCCACGGAATGCAATGTCCATGGCTCTCTGAAAAGTGGCACCTGCATTGATCGGACCAAAAGACATTCTCCTATATGCATAATTTCCCCATTTACAAGTGAAGGTGGTTTTTAATCTATCTTCTCTATTAATTAAGACTTGGTTATAGCCTGAGAAGCCATCTAAAAAAGACATCATCCTTGCCCCGTTTATTGCTTGCAGCACTTCGTCTATTGGAGGCAGAGGATAATTATCCTTTTCAGATGCTTTGTTTAAATTTCTAAAGTCTACGCATAACCTGATGTCTCCATTTTTTTTCCTCACTGGTACTAAGTTAGCTACCCAAACTGAATGTCTGACTGGGAAAATTATTCCAGCAGACAACAATTGTTTAACTTCCTCAAAGATTAAAGGCTCTAGAATGGCGTTCACAGGCCTTTGTTTTTGCCTGAATGGTTTAACCTCTGGCCTTAAAGGTATTACGTGAGTTATGATGGATTTATCAAATGTTTTCAAGTCTTCATAAGTCCATGCTATGACATGTTTATATTCTTTCAGAACGTTTAAAACCTCTTTTCTAATTTTCTCAGAGCAAGCCTTCCCAATTAGTACATGTTGTGGATTTTGCTCTGTCCCTAAGTTGTGTTAATCACACTTACCCCCTTCTTTTTTGGGCAAGTCCTTCTGTCTTATTACCCCATCGAAGTCAAAGATATGTTCTAATTCAATTACTCCTTTGGGTAAAAAGTTGCTCTTCAAGTTGATTATATCCTCTTCGTCCCATGTTATTTTAGGCCTCTCTTGCTCATCAATGATTTGAGCCTCAAATGCCTCATTACAAGTCAGAAAATCAATAATTTGTTGATCCCCCCCGAATACCTGAAAGTGTGTAACGTTGTCTGGGATACTGGGAACATTAACTAGCTCAACAACAAATCGTCTCAATCCTAACAGTGTCAAGGGTTCTAGTCTGCTAGCAGCAACTGCTAGTGCACCTGGCCTGTGGTTCAGCTCTCTAGGGATGTGCTCTATGTTGAATGCATCAAATAAATCTATTAAACCCCACACTCTGTGTCTGTAACTAATCATTTTCTTGTAATTGCAGGCATATAGTTTCCTTACTTGTCTGACTACTAATTCAGAGTCTAAAAATACTCTGATCATTTTCACCTTTTTCTTGATGGCCATGACAAGTCCTAAAATTAGGGCCTCATATTCAGCAATATTGTTAGTACAGGAAAATTGTAATCTATATGCTACCAGATGTGATTTACCCTGAGGATCTATGAGTTCAACACCTGCACCCGTGCCCTGTTTTGATTTGGACCCATCACATTTTAATGTCCACATGCTACCCTTACTTTCCTGACCTTTTATTTTGGCATGCTTTGTCTCTTTTATCACCTGCGGGGTGTTGTCCTGTTTATTCATGGGTTTTTCTGTTTGGTTAACTTGCATATGTGTATTTCCATCTGGTAAATCAGAAAGACAACTACCCTTGTCTTCTATCTCTTCTCCTAAATCTGAAATCAAGGCATCTACATCACCTCGAATGTATTTCTGTGTTGGATTGGGATTCTCATTTTCCTCTTGTGACTCTACCCTCTTTATGCATTTTTTGTATTCACACTCAATGATATCTTTGCACATTCCACAGCTCTCCTCAGAATGTTGCTTATCATGGACCCTACATCTGTTTTTATACAATTTACATTGGACTGGCAGATTTTGTTTAATGCACTCTTCCACCTCTTGTCTAATGGCATGGCTAAATTTGCCTATTGCATTATTTTCTTCATCTGAAGAATTTCCATCAGACTCAATGAATAATGTTGTCTCCTTGTTGACACATTTTTTTCTAATGTTTAACATCATGATCTCTTCAATTTGTACCCCATTGTTGGTAATTCTATAGACACCAGGTTCAACAGCAGCATATAATATTTCATTCGTTCGATTATACTCTATTATCATGTGTTTCATCTTGGGCTCTGCCTCTATTCTAATCTGGTTTGGGACACCTCTCCAAGGTAGCCACATATGTGAAAAGTTAGTGGCCATATATCCCTTTAATGTCTTGGACCAATCCCTACTCAGCAACATTCCATAATTTATGGGTATATCCACTACTTGAATGTCAATGATTTGACTTAGCCTAGGGTTAGAAGCTAATTGCATCTGAATGTTCATGAGTTCTCCTATCACGCTAACCTCAGTTTTATCTAATTGTGTGACAACCTTGGCAGATTTGGTGGGAGTCAGCCCGAGAGTTTTGCATATTCCTAAGGGCATTACGTTGGCTGAGGCACCAGAATCTACCATGCAGTTGTGTATGTTCTTCCCACACAATCTAACAGTTAACAAGAAAGGAGGAGCATCCCTTTTATCCGCATGTATTACTACGTTTGTATTGGAAGGCTGCTCAACTTTCTTACTTTTCTCTTTAGGCGGTGAATCTCTATTAGGAACATTTATATCAGTAGAAACCTCATCTGTCATGGATGTATCCAGGGATTTTATAAAAGCATTTTTAATCCCTGGAGTTTTCAATAATTCATTTAGAGGTATATTGACCTTAATTTTCTTTATTTCCTCTAACAAGTAACTCATTAATCTTGTTGTCTTTATTGTTTCAGTTTTACTTGTTTGATCCTTTTGTACTGCTGTTCCACTATTTGTATGCTGATTAGCTTTAAGTATGGCAGGATTGTTGCTGGCATTCTGATCTGGGGGGGTATTGAAGTTGTTTGGAGGAATGGAAGTGGTGAAAGGTCCTCCTGGCCTAGGGTTGTTCCTCAAATTGTAGGTGTGGTTTTTATTTGTCTGTTGAAAAGCCTGCACCTCTTCTGTTTCAGTTAATACCTCATTTTCAGTTTCAAAGGGAAACTAAAAAGCATTTAACACAAAGGCTGATTTAGGATAAAGGTTTTCACAACAATATGGTCCATCTTCTAGCAATTCATCCTCTTTCTCTTCTGCAGTTGCAAAGGTAAACGTTTCTAAGACTAAGGCTGTATCATATCCTGAGGGTACTATCTCATTACCCTTGGGAATGAGAAATTCAGAGGTAGGAGGCTGCACATCCATATTAAAAATGCTGGCTGCTAAGTGGAACTGTGGATAGTCGTGCTCAGCATGGGCATTGGTATTGTGAAATCTACACCAATTTTTGGGTGCTGTATTGGCCATTTGGATGCTAGCCATTTGTTTTGCATCATGATTATCTATATTCTCAAAAGGAGAAGCTAGAGTACCATTGTTGGGCCCAGTGTTCCATGTCTTGGGTGGCCTAGGTTGATTCTGATTTCTGTTATTATTGCCCCAGGTCCTATTATCTACCACTGGCTCTCTATTTTGCATTGGTTGCCCCTGGTTAGGGCCTTGATGTTGATTATAGTTTTGGTTTTGATTGTAATGTTGATTTTGATTGGAACTATAGCTCTGATTTTGGCCTTGGTTGTGATTCTGATTTTCATTGTAGTTTTGGTTGCCTCTTCCATAGAGGTTCTCATTTCTTAGTTGTGTCACTTCGGTGGTTAACCTTTTCAAATGTGCAGTGATCTCTTTGATTTCTTCCCTTTCCTCCTATGCTTTTGCCATAGTTGTATCCCTAGGAGGTTGGAAGAAAGGCTGACCACTACTTTGACTGTTATTGGAAGTGCTACCCGTGTAAGGAGTTATAGCTTGGATTGGGGTAGGATTGTACACAGGTGTGTAAGAAGGAACTGAATTTAATAATGGAGTGTGCTGCATGGGAACTCCATTCCATGGTTGTGCCTGATTCTGCACTCCAAAATTTCCTCCATTAAAAAATGGGCTATAAGTTGTGTGCCTCATCTCTTGGTTCACTGAGGCTGCCTCTTTGTAGGCTTTGGATATTGAATCTATGTCAGGTTTTCTTTTGACAAACATGGCAGTTAAAGGATCCAAGGCTGCATAGTACATAGCCAACAAGGTATCATCATCCACGGTGTAAGGGTCCACTAACCTAGAGAAGGCCTTCTGAAATCTGTCATTGAAATTATCAATCAACTCTCCCTCACCTCGTTTTATGGTAGCCAATTTATGATACAAGATGCAAGGGTCAATGGGCCCTCTAAATCTTGACAGAAATGCTTCTTCCATAAATGACCAGGAAGAAATGTAACCGTTGGGTAGGTTCACATACCAGTTAGAGGCTTGTTCACTAAAGGTGTAGGGAAACAATCTACACACAACGTCCTCATGCTCTAATCTGGCCCTAAAACATGCTTCCTTGAATATTCTAATATGATCTTCCGGGTCTTGGTGCAACTGGTATTTGGGACATATCTTCTCTGGATTTTTGGGCATCTCATGATAATCATCAAAAAATATGGGAGAATTGACATTGAAATAAGCCATTGTAGGTGTTTGAGCTTGACCTGAGCTTGTAGGAATACCTAGATTGATTGGTGGGATAGGATTTATAGGAGGACTGAGACCTCTAGGAGTGCCTGAACCAAGATTTAAAGATCTGAATAGTGATCTGTCAGGACTCACAATGCTACGGATGTTAAAAGGTGACCCAGGAGGTGTTCCAGATGAACTTCTTGCTTGCGATATTTTAGGATTCCAAATCAAAGGGTTCTTACTTCGCCTTATATCAGATAGTTGCACAAATATATCTCCTGAACTAGATCTAGACCTGGTCACTCTATCACTGTTATTAGCCAGTTTGAAACAAACCCTAATTCAAGTCAGGCCCTCCTTCTAGCGCCAGAAAAATTGTTGGTGATTGTTTTGATGCAATCATAACAATTAAGTTAAAATTCACATATAATGAATTGAAACTATACTTGAAAGATAAGAAGGAATCGTTTAAGATTCACTTAATCCCAAGTCTACAGTGGTCAAGTCTTGACCTGTTGGTCAAATTCAGTTGGTCAATGTGAAGCTGTAATGTTCAAGGGGCCTTACGTAATTTAAGGTTGCTTGTTGGTCAAATGGACTCAAACTATGCAAAAAGATCATGAATACAGCAAGTTGTCTATTCCTTTTGCATGAAAATGTTTCTGTGCTGCAAGACTTTTAATGGTTTTCTTGAATTATTGCAGCTTTCTTCTTTATACATTTATGAAAACTGTCTACTTTTAACTCTGTTGTTCATGCTTCTTCGAATTTGAGACAAATTTCCTTTAGATTTCTACGTTTTCAGCTAAATATTTTAGATGAGTTGGGAAAAGTTAGAAAGATCTAATCTACACCTCATTTAAATCTACCAAAGGATCTAATTGTTCTGTTATGCACTATGTAAGTCATACAGCAATTTGATCAAATCCACAGTTAAAACCTTAAATGTAAGTTCTGAGCATTTTCACAAACATACATTTAAAATTGCAAGCTCTCAAAGAAAAGATTTCAAAACACAAAGAAGAGCAAGAGAACACTCAGAAGATAGATGCAGAACTCCAGATTCTATTGTATTAGAAACAAACAGTCATACATGATTTACAATGTCAGAATGACTCTTAGTTTCATTGATCAAATTACAGAGAACTTACAAGCTTTACAGATACAATAAGGAAGCCAAATGTTCCACGCACTCCTTACTGTAGACAACAGGCGACCTCCTTCTTCTACTCCTAAACTCTATGCTAAACTGCTAAAAAAACTGTGTGTTCCTAAAATTCCTATTGTAGCCCCTGTGTAAAGTATTACAGTGTAGAGAGGCACAATATATAGACTTTTTGATTGTCCTCACTATAGCAAAAACCCTAACTAAACCCCTGGTTCAAACCCCCTGGTTACAACAATAAATGTAGGTGAACCAGTTCCCCAAAATACCCCCTGAGCATACATGAAATCTAGGCGAAATATTGCCCCCTCTGAGAAGTCTAGCAGGTTAGTAATAACTTGTATGGTTCACTGCAGTAATGTTTTCAACTGCAACTTTGTCCTTCACTTGAATGGCCTTTTTGACTTCCTTGCACTTCATCCTTACTTCTTGCTCCTGAGATCGAATTTTCTTCCTCTGAGTGATGTCATCGTCATCGAGTTCCAGCTACTTCGCTCAACTGCAAGCCTGCAAATAGACAAATCAACAATAAGTGTCGTTTCAACAAATGAATAGTAGGAGACCAAAATTTTTGTTGAAAAAAAAGGGTGTGACCGTGCAAAACATATGGAAATCAGGTCCAAAATCAGCAAAAACCACGTTCAAAATGCATACAGACGTCCAAAATGTCATGGGTCCACCATCGCTGACCAAAAAATGCAATTGGGCGCCAAAAAATGTCCAAAACCCCATCGTTTTGTTCTTTTCCCGCCCATCGGCGTAACAGTCAACCGTCGGTGAAAATCTAAAATTTCATTCCGATCACTAAAGCTTCGCCGATAGGCCCTTTTATTTGGTTAAGTTCTTTTGTTCATCGGGCTTGTCATCGGCGTGAGCTTCTCTTATCGGCAGGCGCAAAAATACCTTGGCCGATATCTATCGCTATGCCGATATGGCCTTTTCATTTCCTCCATCGGCGTAATATATACCATCGGTGTGATAAAAAACTTCTCTGCCGATTTCCATTGTTTGGCCGATGTCCAATATCGGCATAACCTCCACCGAAATGGCCTTATTGGCTTGCATTTTATTCCTATCGGCATGATAAACACTATCGGCAAGCCCCAAAAAAGAGTGGCCGATAGCATATTGCTTGGCCGATCGCCCTTCTTCCATCGGCGTAACCGTAGACTATCGGCGAGGGCTCCAAATTCTATACCGATCGCCATACTCCAGCCGATATCCCCCTTGTCGGTGTGATTCTTGCTGAAGTAGCCCTATCAGCATGACATCGCCCATTGGCAATAGTTTAAAGTGTTGCTCCGATAGTTGCTGGTTATGCCGATGCCCTTTGCATTGGCGTGAGTTCCTTCATCGGCAAGGGTTTTGGATGTTATCCTGACTGTTGTTTGTTACGCCGATTACCTTTTAGCGGCGTAAGTGCTGCCGACGCCGCATCCTTTATGTTCGATCGGCGAGAAACCTCCCCTCAAAGAGACAAATTCGAACTCGGCCGATAGTGAAATTCATACCGATCGCAAAAGGCCATCAGTGAGAGACTCGACTTTGGGGAGAAACTTTCGAGCTCGGCCGATGCTGAATGTTATTCCAATGACCACTATCATCGGCGAGAGACCCCCCCTCAGCGTGACAATTTCAAACACCGCTGATTGCATCTGTTATGCCGATGGCGACACCATTGCACCCGCATAACACATATTTCGTTGTAATGTTATAAGGCCCGCATGAAATATATATTTTGCCCAAACATTTAAATGAATTAACTTTGTAAAATAACCCCTTGGGCCTGCCATTTTATAAGTGCACCTGTGCATTTGATACAAAGTGGAAATCAAAACAATATTCATTCTAACCAGAAATCCACTAAGCATGCATATTTCAAAATTTTAACTGAATGCCAACGAGGAAAAAGACAAACAACAGACTATGTATCATGCAAAACCTGATTGTATATTTTACCAAAATGATCATAACTTGCAAAATATGGCAAATTTTAAGACGGTTCAAAAGGTAACCCTGGATCAGTTTTCACAAGGAATCCAATTGTATCATGCACTGGTACTAAAAATGTAATTTTCTCTATTTTTGAGAAAGGTTTGCAAACTTTTGACTCTTTTCCTCTTACCACCAAACAGAACAACATAAGCAGAAGCGAAAAAGCAAAGCAACAGCAGGGGTCCTCATTTTGCTAAGGAGCAAAATGGGGCGTGTTGTGAACATCACAACAAGACCTACATGTACCTCCATGATAACATCATCCCACCGAATCTAACATCTGCACAATGCGAAACCTTCATCCACCGAACTTCCCGTTTCACCATCATAGGAGATACCCTATACCAAAAAAGTCTTGATGGTACTCTTTTACGATGTCTTGACTCTAGGGAAGCTGAAGTGGCCTTGCAAGAGGTACACAAAGGCATTTGTGGGGCACACTCTAGTGGACCTACTCTAGAAAAGAGAATTCTCATAACATGGTACTATTGGCCAACAATGGAATAGGATGCCTACCGATTTGTGAAGAAATGTTTACCATGTCAACAATACGGTGATCTTATCCATGTACTTTCACAGGAGTTATAGCCGATAACAACAACTTTGCCCTTTTCACAATGGGGACTCGACCTTGTAGGAAAAATCCACCCACCCTCATCCAATGGTCACAAATTCATCATTACCGCTACCGAATATTTTACCAAGTGGGTAGAATCCATTCCACTCACTTTCACCACTGGCATCCAAATCGCTAAATTCACCCTCCAGTACATAATATGTCATTATGGTATTCCCTTCTCTATTATCACAGACAATGAAAAACCATTCAAGAACCAGGAAGTCCGCACCCTATGTGAGAAATTCCATATCCAACATCACTTTTCCATGCCATATTATCCTCAAGGTAATGGTCAAGTTGAAGCTTCTATCAAAACCATCTTACGCATCCTGAAGCAGGCTGTGATTGGCACCTTCAACTTAATCCTACCCTATGGGTCTATCACACAAGCATTCACACACCCACATGAGCCACACCATACTCATTAGTATTTGGTTCTGAAGCCATTTTGCCTATTGAGGTCGAGCTCCCTTCTCTCAGGATTTCATTACAGAATATAATCACTGAGGAGGAGTACCAAGTTGCACGATTGAATGAGCTAGAGCTATTGGATGAGAAATGCCTAAATGCTCTTAATCACCTTCAAGCCCATCAAAACCGCCTACGTAGAAGCTACAACAATAAGATCAAGAACCGCAAGTTTGAGATAGACGACATTGTCCTTATGGAAAATTAGAGAAAACTACAAGAGCACCACAAGAAAGGAAAGTTTGAACCTAATTGGTTGGGACCCTATGTCATTACAGCTAGCTATGGATCAGGAGCTTACCAACTTGCAACACTTGAGGGGTAACCTCTAGATGAGACTATGAACATCATGCACCTAAAAAGGTTCTATGCATAACCCATCAAGTATTCCAAATCAAAAATACAAAAAAAACAAAAAAATAAAAAAAACCCGAGTGCAATTTAAAACAGTCTAATGGTGAAAATCACTTCAATGATGCCTTGGATTAGTACCATGGTGAAAACCTGTCTTAGGTGCCATGAGTAGTGGTCGGTTCTACCATTTAATAAGTCCTCCTACCCATCATAACATTACATATCACCTACATCCCATGGCTTGGAATTCTAAAACATTCAATCCCATCACCCGCCCTTTAGCACCCCACCCAAGGCTAATCCATAGAAAGAGGATCCTTGTATGCTCCCCTTGAACAACTCAAAATCTAGAAAACCTAAAAAACATTACAAAAATTCTAAAAATCCAAAACATTAGAAAACCAACCAAATAAAAAATAATAGAAAATCCAAAACCCCCCCAAAAAAGAAAAATTACAAAAACTCCAAAAATAATCTCAACCATCGCCACAATTATCCAAAACATCCAACACATCATCCAACATCATCTCATCTACCCTGAACCATTCCTACATCATCACTACAAACCAGAACTACATATTCATCACCACTTGCATCTTAAAGTGCCTTGATCCCGTGGACATAGGGTATGTAGGCAGTCTAGAATACAAAGGAAGTATCCAGTACTCAGGTACAAAAGATGCACCCATCCAACCCTCTTGGATGGTCCCTATCCCCTGAGCTTATAGTTAAATCCAAACAAACAATACACAAACCAAGCATACTCTCAAAACATCACATCTTATGCAAAAACCATCAATTAACAAACTGATCATAATCATAACATATGGCCTACTATCTTTTTTCCCACCTTCCAAAATTTATCCAACAACATCCAACCGATTTTCGCCTTAATGGATATATCATTCCTACAATAGGTAGAATCCATAATCCTATCAACACTTATCTTGACAAGAGATACAATGGTTGTTTGTATGGTTCGTTGGTCTTTTTTATTATTGATTTTTATCTTTTGTCTCATTTTAAGGATCATTCCAAAGCTACCTTGATCTCACTATATCATGGTATGTGGCAGAAAACACCTAGAATAGGGCATGGTCATTGTTTTGTATGCCATGCTTGTGGGTTGATTTAATTACTTGAAGAATGGTATTCATATCTTGAAGATGTAGGGTCGACTCTAGAATATTATTCCCTATTTGCATACAAGGTTAATCATACCTTCTATGTACTAAAGAACTTATGCTATGAGTCCCCTTCCCTCATCTAGGCAAGGTTATACTACCTTGAGCATGCATGAGACCAACCTATTGTTTTTGGGTCTAGTCCATGCAAAGATAGATATATATCATCACCGTGGTCCTTTCATACCTTGGTGAAAATATCCCCTTTTGCTATAATAAATCTAGAATTGCTCTCAATAATGTCAAAGCAAGTGCTTAGCCTAGCTCACCTATCCCCCTCTCTATCATCAACCATCAAACACACTACTCAGACTTAGCATCTAATGATGATTAAAACCCCATCCATTTAACCACTTTAACAAACCCCCCATAACTTATCACTCTACATATTCCATCAAAACCCCCTCTAACAATGTGGCATCTAGTGACCTAGTATTCCCTATCCCAACCATCCCAAAACCTATCCCAACCTCCTCACCCCATCGCCCATGGTTCTAAAAACATCACAATGTATCATGACAACAATCCATCCCATTACCCATTATCATTTATCCATTTATCCATTATCATTTATCATTTCCATTTGCATCTATCATTTTACCATTATCCATTATCATTTGTCATTTCCATTTTAACCATTATCATTTTAATTATCCATTAAGCCATTATCCATTTATCATTATCATTGCTATTTATCCATCACCATATTCATTTTACCCATTATCATTTATTCATTAACCATTAATCATTACATCATTATCCATTACCATTTTACCATTTATTCATTATCATATACCCATAATCATTTATCCATTTCATTACCCATTAATCATTACATCATCATTTATCATTGCATTATCCATTACATATCCATTTCCATATCATCCATACATGATATATGTTTGTTAATCAGAGCATATATACATCTTATGTATAATCCACATCATGCATATCGTAAATCAACATCATAACATAATACCCATCCACGAACAAAAAATGCATCCATAATAAAATAAGTCCATCCACAATGCATAACATCCATAAACATCATCATAACATACATCTACATTATCATAGGAAATCCATAACATCCATAAACATCATCATAACATACATCTACATCATCATAGGAGATCCACAACATCCATGAAATCATAAATGCATCATCACAACATAAATCCATAAACCATAAATACCCATAACCATAAATGCATATCATATATATTGCCGCCAAAATATACATCGCTCAAAATAATAATACATCTCATGATACAACAATGCATCAAGGGCCAAAATACATCAAAGTCTAACCATCAACCATGGGCCAATGACCCCCTAGTTGAGTCGGTAGGAGACCTAGGTGGATGCTATGGTGGTGGCCCCATAGGTGGCTTCTGTTGAGGTGGTGGCTGCTGAACCAACTATTATGATCTCTTGGACCTATAGGAACCAGACATCCTTGATTCACTCCACTAGCTGTAGCTCAGCACATGCTGACCCTCAAACACTGTAGTGTAATAAGTCCCATAATAGTACTCAGCTCTTAAGTGCTGCTCTAAAAGCTCATCCTGTAGCTATTGGATCCATGCCTAGGAGTCTAACCAAATCTGCCCACTATTGGTCCCAACTATCATACCCTACAAACAAGTGACCTCAGCCTGTAGTCCTACAGCCTGTCCCTTAGCCTATTGTGCCCTAGTCTTGACACTCTATATCCTCACCTCAGTTGTCTGTCGCAGTGATCTCTCTGTATCTCTCTCCACCATAATCATAGCCATCTGTGCCTGCATATGTGATTGTAGCTGCCATATCTACACCTGCAATACGTAGATCTGAGGGTCCCCATCTCCACCACTCACTCCATCTATCAGGGCCCAAACTCCCTACAACTTTTGTAGCTCCTGTCTCTACCGAGCCACCTCATCCTTCAAGCTGGCCACATGGGCCCATAGAGTGTCTACCTCCTCCTCCCCGTCGGCTTGAGTCCGTCGATGCCCAATCCAAACAACAGGAGGAGGGCTAGGTGTTGTCCCTAATGGCCCTACCTCTGAAGCCCCAACACTTGTAAATAGCCCCACCAGCACAAGTCCCTGCTGTTGTGTAACTTGCTGCTGTGGCCTTTGTTATTGTGCAACCTACTGCTGTGGCCCCTATTGTTGCTACCGAGGTGCTCGCAATGGCAACATCTAACCTCTCTAACCTTGTTGTATAGGTACCTGCTGCTGCTGAGGTGCCCTCTGTCTCTGCCCTCGCCCTCTCCCTGTTGTTGTTGCAACCAACACCCCAATACCATCACCCTCATCAACGGGCACCTCCTCCATCACATACTCCACCCATACCTCATCCCCCTCCTCTTCCTCCTCCTCCTCATCCTCCACCATAAAGTCAGGCTCCGCCACTGGATCAGCCTCCACACTTGCCACCATTTTTCATATGTTGGGGTAGTGCTAGCATCCACTATTTGACTATCCTAGTCCCAATGTACTGGTTGTAGCCCTGCAAAATTTGAGATGGCCACATAAGGGACAATCGGTGCTAGCCACCACACATCCTAGGGAGTCCTACCAAAAATGACCATGGCCTGGGGCAAGTCCTGTACTAGCCCGAACTCCCTCATCACTCACGAGAGGATATACCTGTCTATAGTATGATCCCCCCGTCCCATCAAAAAGCACAACTGAAATGTGTAGGGCATGTGAATATGGTCATCAACCCAGGCCTCTACACCTATGTATGGATGCTAGATGATGGAGTCCAGGTCATCCAAAATCTGTCTCCAATATCACAACTGTCCTAGGGTGCTTCCACAATAATGGGTTACACTTTCTGGGACATCCTGATTTTTGCTAAAATCACATATTTTTAGAAAAGATAATGATTTAAGCCTTGAAAGATTCCATTTAAAAGATTTTAATTGAATAGTGTTTAATCAAACCCCCTAAGATTCAAACCCCTTTGGATAGTACCTTGCTAGTTTTAAACCATACATATAATGGAGTCTCCTATCAAAATGCTGATAAAAAATCACTTTTGGCTTACCTTTTGGGGGATCAAATGAATTCATTTAAAATTTATGTTTTGTAAGTATGTAGTCCTTATTATAAGCTTCCCAAAAAGTATAATTTTAAATATATTTAATTTGATTATTATATTTATTTTTTATTTCTTGTGAATGTAGGTTTTTCACCGAACATCAAGTTCTTTGTTCCACACACATGGAAAATTAGTAAATTAGTAATTTTTTTTTTGAAAAATATCCATGCCTTAGGTATTGATGTCCTTGTTTCAACAAAAAAGATATAATTGAATTTTGATACTATTTAGGGTAAAATTGGATTTCGTTAATCTTTTGTTATTTAGATGTTTGAATACTCCTTTCACCCTAACATTGAAGGATCTAGGGTCGAGTGGCGAGCACTATCATACCCTAGGTCACTTACAAATGAAGGGAAACTTGGATTAGGGAATTTAATTATTAATTTTCCTTCTCTTATGCCCAATTAACCATTAAAACCATAATTATGCAAATACGGCAACAAATTGATGAAAGACGGAAAAAGCTCTTGCAGATGGGAGTAAAATAACAAATTACAGAATACCTATTTTTGAGGTTCCGAGGCGAAACAGTCGGGGACTAAGGTGCGGGTGCCCAAGTCCAAGGTACCTGCTTTTTCAGGGAATTTGGACCTCCTTCCGACATTGATCAACCTTGTAACTTCTATTTCCCAAGATCTATCTGCGGAGGACACTCTTACGAGCGCCCTAGTCCTGGAAGTGCTCCTTTGTCCAACTTTTCTTTAGATCCTGAATCCTTGATGCCTGCCAATCCTTCCTGCAACTCCACTTTTCCCAAATGCGACACCTGTAACCTGCAATCACAAGACTTGGTTTGGGGTTTGTGGTGTTTCGAGGTTTGCCTTAGTCAAGCCCCGGAGGACACTTAAGTCTCCGAACACAATTGTCAGACAAAGAGTGCGTGCCCTTGTGAGGCAGAGGCAAAAACCAAAGGAAACAACAACAAAAACACAATATTATGTCACCTTGTAGTGAAGCTCTCATGGAGGAAGATGCTCTTCATGCCATAAGGAGATTGATGCTCAAATTTGCAAATATCAACACACAAAACATACAAGTCTGCTCTTGCAACACAATAGAAAGCCTTGAATCACCTTGAGAACACAATAGCTTGCTAGTAATCATCTAGTTTACAAATAAATTCCTACACATGCTTATATATGCAACTACAAGCATTCCCGCCAAGATTTTAAAAATCAAACTTTATCGTGTTGGCAAAAGAACCAACTAACGGTCATAAACCAACACCCAAAAATTAGGGCTCCCCCAAAATAGGGCAGGACTAGGGCATGGGCGCCCAAGTCCTCCCCCCTATTTTAGGTAGGGTACAACTCAAGGGGTCCTCCTAGGTCTCATTTGCCATGAAACCTAGGTCTCATTCCATCAAGATGCTAAAATATGAACTAAAATATCTTAAATGTATGCTAAAGACCCGAGAGCTAAACCTTATGAGGGAAAAGCCCCCAAGGGGTCATTTTTCGACGTTACATTTAGCCCTCACTTTAATGTATGTATAAACGCAAGGCCCATACATGCATTAAAGTAAGGTCACAAACACAGCAAACACACCAAGCACAGAGAAGACACACCAATCACATAGAAAACAGTAACAAGCATGCAAAACACAGAGAAGATAGTAATAATCACGCAGAACACAAAGCAGACAATTAATGCATAGAAGACACATTAATGCATGGAAGATAGAAATGATATCTTTTCTTTTCTTTTTCTCATACATATGAAATGCAAATGCAAGTACTGGAAAGTAAACAAACTTCCCATAATACAGGATGCACTACCCAAGGACGCAGGTCTCAGTATATATGGGGCAACACACACGCAAAACCTCCCAAAAATGCAGGAAGCACTACCTGAGGGTGTTGGTCTCTGCATATGGGGCAACAAACACACCACATAAAACAAGCACACCAAAACACACACACTTGAAGACATGGAGAAAACACAGAAGACAAGCGATGTAGTGTACCTATTTCTAGGTCCAACACCATCTCAGGCACATTACAGGGACACACTAACGATTGGGCTTCACAACAACAATAGTCGAAGACACACTTATGGGTTGAGTTAGTCACAGAACCGCTCCCCGCCTCTGCAGAGGACTTTTGAAAATGACAGGATGATGCAATCTACTCTAAGAAGTACACCATCCCCGCCTCCGTAGAGGGCTTAAGAAAAAGGATATGCTTGATATACCGCCTCCGCAGAGGGCTTACATGATTGATTGCAAACAAGCTCAAGATGCACGATGCACTACCCTGGGATACAAGTCTCTGCATCTGAGGTCAAACACATTGCTAACATCTATAATAGACATCTCATTTTATATATGCCCCCACCTTAAGGTGGTTGATATCAGTTATCAATATCAAGCACGTTAAGGTAGGAAGAAAACACACAAGGGAATACTGACTTTCGCAAAGCCCATGCCCCCTGGAGGTGACATGTATTTTACAATCGCCAAATATTCCCACAAACACATCCCTACAAGAAACATTTTAGTGTCTACAACATTATGATAAACAACAACATCAATGCATATGATTAACCACACAAAGAGCTAAGGTTATACAATGAATTTGGAGTTTGAGGATAACCATAGGGCTATATCACGAAGCTCTTCGAATCAAGTACCGCCAAGGCTAGATTCAAAGGAAAACAAAGGTGCATAGAGTAGCAATATTGTTAAGGTTTGTAAATACGACAGAAACATCATAAAATTCACTACGCGGAAAGCACGAGTGCTTCCACTAGCCAAGCGTCAGATAATATATACAACCCCATCGTCATATTAGGAACTAAGTCCTTTTTTTGATTGCTCTCGAAAGGGACACTAGGTCCACATCAATATAAGTGTTTGTCGTCATCCATCTGCTAGATGGAAACACTAGAGGAAGGGAAACAATAAATAAGAGAGGAGAAACAAGTGTCTTAGGGATAGTCACGTAGGAGGGTGCCCCCAAGTGACCAACCACAAGACACAACACGCAACAATGAAATCAGAGAGGCAATATAGAAGAATGATGATACAAATAGGTCACAACAGAGGTGGTCTCCTGGTATCCCGAACCTTACGGGAGAATCCGAGGTCATCCCAAGAGGTCTCAACACATAACACATCATAGGGGAAGCACATCACGAGAGAGATAAAGGGTTAGGGATACTTACCTGCAGGGTCCTTTTGGGTAGAAGTTGTCCATAAGCAAATCATCGTCATCATCTTCCCACTCCCTAATGTTGGAGGATAGTGGGACATAAAGTACCATAACCATATTCAAATCTTGTTCATCATGTTGTTCATCGTTATGATGATTATTGTTTGTTTGAAAGTTGGGATCAATGTTTTCTCATTGAGAGGCAAGGTTTATAGCATAAGCTTATCTTCTTTTTCTTCTTTCTCTTGCTTTTATGTTTCTCTTTCTTCGACCACTTATCTCTTGTAAGACAAGGCCTTATTCTTTCATGGGTTTTTGCAATTTAGAAGTTGAAGCACCGGGATTAAATCTCATTTGTCGCAATGGAATATTTTGTTGTTGACAATGATGTCTTGATCTTTGTAAGGATTTCGGGGGAGGAACCTTAGCATAGGAATCTTGTCCTTTCAGTCTAAAGTTCTCTTCACATGTGGGTTGTTTCTCTTTTGTCATTCTTTGTGTAGGTGGGCTAGATACTATATGCAATAATTTCGCTTTGTAATTTCTATAGCTCAAAAATGTAAAGTCTGTTCGTAGCTCTAATTTTTTGCTAGTATGTTTGTTACAAAAGTAATCCAATGTGAAGTGTTGTTGTGTAGTTGAAGGTTTGTATGTATTTCATGAATGACATGCACTTGTCCATTCAAAGGAAATTTAACACATTTATAAATAGTTGAAGGGACCGCTTTCATAACCTTTAACCAAGGGATTCCAAGTTTTATGTCAAAGGTATTAGAATTAAGAGTAATATCAAACAATTGTTCAACATGTTTCTCAAATACCGTTACTATCAATGATATCTTACCCAATGGTTTCTTTAAAGCTCATGTATGTGTCTTAATCATCCAACTCAAAGGGCTATAAGGTC
The DNA here is from genome assembly GCA_027924645.1 of Cunninghamia lanceolata. Taxonomy (NCBI): domain Eukaryota; kingdom Viridiplantae; phylum Streptophyta; class Pinopsida; order Cupressales; family Cupressaceae; genus Cunninghamia; species Cunninghamia lanceolata. The sequence goes on along the minus strand of BSBN01000809.1, from coordinate 26,705,467 downwards.
CTTGTATTAATTGATTCGAAAAGAGAAATTTTTTAATGGAAACATTGGCCATGCAATTAGGATCAATAAGAGTTCCCTCCACATTATTTCCCATTATTTTCACGGTGATGTAAAGAGGTCCTTCAAAGTCACCGATTGTTCTATCATGAGGAGTGAAGACAATTTCAGGTTCAGGAGCCTTTCTTTTCATGTAAGGTCTAGGAGAGAACTTATTGTTGCTATTATGATTAGAGGCCATATTTATATGCTCAGACCAATGCAAAATCAGATTTTTGAAAGCTTTTCAAAATCGGTGCAAAAGACAAGAGCAAAAGCAGCACAGATTGCTTTATTTTTTGATACTTTTCAAATGGAAATGAATGAAACAAAGGGTGCTATGAAGATTTCAGTCAAGTGCAGCAAGTTATATGTCTGATATCAGTCCAAAATAGAAATATAATCACTCTCAACATGCTCTTGATGCAAATCCAAGATAATGCCAAGTCAAAATATAGTGAAAATATGTCAAAATAGGCACTTTTTTCCACCAAAATTCAATGCAAAAGAGCATAACAAAGGGTGTTGTGAGGAAAATGATGATGGAAAGAAAATAATATCAGTAATAATAGCCATTTAGTGTCAAAATACTCAACACAACATGCTTTTAGCGCCACTTAAGGTCAAACCCTAGTGAAAATATAGTAAAAATAGGTTTTTTTTAGGGTTTTTTAACTCCAAGACCTAGCAAAAGGGGTATTGCAAGGAATTTTAGGGGGTACAACAAACAATATCCACAATATCAGTCACCTCAATCCATAAAATTGATCATAACATGCTTGGAGTGCAAACTAGGTCAAACCCTAAGGCCAAAATAGCCAAAATGTGTGGTTTTTTTGCAAAATTTTCACTACAAGAGCCTGATAAAAGGGTGTTGTGAAGATTTTTATGAGGGGTAGAAAATGATTACCCTGGTAACAGCAAATTAATGCAAAAATATCCTTCACAACACACCTATAGTGCAAGTTTAGAGAGTCGATAATGTCAAATTTAGCAAAAATCGTTGTTTTTGAAGCCCTAGGTTTGAAATCTTGGGATAAAATTCTATGTGAATACTTTGAATTCTAATTAATGATGAAATTGATTTACTCTCAGATCTGAAAATAATTTTCAAGGTTAAGCATGCAAAATGCCCATGCAATTTTAATGAAAATGCATCAAAATTGCCAGTTTTTGTTGAAATTTTCTATGCAAAATTGTAAATATTTTAAATGTAAATGCAAATTCACACTAAAATGCAAGATTATAGCCAAATGCAAATTTGAATGAGCCCCTAAAATTAGTAGAAAAATATGATAAAATATTTTGCCTACAAACCCTAGATTTTGGAATTACTAGGTTATATAAAATTGTCAAAATTTCCCTAAAACCCTAGCAATTAAATGATGAAAATGCAATGTAAATTTCTGATTTTTTAGATTTTTCTGTAGTTTATATCAGATCTGATGCAAAAATTATGAATTAGGAAAATTTAGGAAGAATTGATGCAATTTAGTAAACCAAACAATGCAATTTTTTTGTATTTTTCTATTTTTTTATTTTTTTTGAATTTTTCTCAATACAATAAAGTAAATGACGAAATGAATGAATGAAATCACACCAAATATGAAAACAAACACTCAGCAAGTTGGAATTTAAGTCCAAAAACATGGGTTCACCAAAATGTTTAGGGTAAAATTAAATTTCATTAATCTTTTGTTATTTAGATGTTTGAATCCTCCTTTCACCCTAACATTGAAGGATCTAAGGTCGAGTGGTGAGCACTATCATACCCTAGGTCACTTACAAATGAAAGGAAACTTGGATTAAGGAATTTAATTATTAATTTTCTTTTTTTTATATTTAATTAACCATTAAAACCTTAATTATGCAAATACGGTAACAAGTTGATGAAAGACAGAAAAAATTCTTGCAGATGGGAGTAAAATAACAAATTATAGAATACCTATTTTTGGGATTCCAGGGTAGAACAATCGACAACTAAGGTGCGGGTGCCCAAGTCCAAGGTACCTACTTTTTTGAGGAATCTAGACCTCCTTCCGACACTGATCAACCCTATAACTTCTGTTTCCCAAGATCTATTTATAGAGGACACTATTGCGAGCGCCCTAGTCCTAAAAGTGCTCCTTTGTTTGACTTTTCTTCAAATCCTGAATCCTTGATACCTATCAATCCTTCCTGTAACTCCACTTTTCCCAAATGTGATACCTATAACTTGCAATAACAAGACTTGGTTTGGGGGTTGTGGTGTTTAGAGGCTTGCCACAGTTAAGCCCCGGAGGACACTTAAATCTCTAAACACCATTGTCAGACAAAGATTGCGTGCCCTTGTAAGGCAGAGGCAAAAACTAAAGGAAACAATAATAAAAACATAATATTATGTCACCTTGTAGTGAAGCTCTCATGGAGGAAGATGCTCTTCATGCCATGAAGAGATTGATGCTCAAATTTGCAAATATCAACACACAAAACATACAAGTCTGCTCTTGCAACACAATCGAAAGCCTTGAATCACCTTGAGAACACAACAACTTGCTAGTAATCGTCTAGTTTACAAATGAATGCCTACACATGCTTATATATGCAACTACAAGCATTCCTGCCAAGATTTTAAAAATCAAACTTAACCATGTCGGCAAAAGAACCAACTAATGGTCATAAATTGACACCCAAAAATCGGGGCTCCCCCAAAATAGGGCAGGACTTGGGTGATCGCAGGACTTGGGTGCTAGGGCGCGAGCACTCAAGTCCTCTCCCTATTTTAGGTAGGGTACAGCTCAAGGGGTCCTCCTATGTCTCATTTGCCATGAAACCTAGGTCTCATTCCATCGGGATGCTAAAATATGAACTAAAATGTCCTAAATGCATGCTAAAGACCCGGGAGCTAAACCTTATGAGGGAAAAGCCCCCAAGGGGACATTTTCTGACGTTATAGATACATACAGAAAAAATTATGTTTTACGGAATACGCCTATGTCTAAATTATAATTAGTTTGACTTCAAAACTTAATTAAAAAAATATTCAACAAAACATTATGAAACCAAATGCATGCCCTATATATCGGTGTTACCAATTTAAATTCAAAAGAATCAGAAGTTTATCCTTTGTAGAAAAAAAGTTATGTGCTACAAAATATACATCACTTTAAAAAAATGTTGTTTACTATTAAAAACTAGTTATCAAAGGAGACACAAATTTTTTTACAATTTAACTCCAATTTTTTTTAAAAAAATATATTTAGAATCTACAAACAAAATCTCACAAATCACTAGTTCGCATCATCTTCAAATCCCTAACAGTTTAGCAACTATAGGTGTTAGAAAGTGAATATTTAGTTCAAAATGTTGATTTCAATGTCAAGTTTGGCAAAAAATGTAACCCATTATTGTGGGATGACCTCCGGTACATAGGAAGATGTAATAGGTGCTCTATACAAAATACAAATGCCTCAAACTGAGCTCGGAAATAAGCCACCTGAGGCCGCACAATGGCAATATGCTCAAAAGCCCACACATGCAACAATGTAATCCCAGTAGATACAACCCTATCCATATGATACACTACTGTATGCATCTCATGATAAAGTTGTCCTAACATACAGGGCCCCCACACATAAATGGTCCGCTGAGTCACCATCTTCTCTATCACCACAGCCCAACCAATCGAAAAACCTTGCGAGCATCAATCAGGCATAACAATACCTCCAATCACTGCACATACAAATAGGGTAAACTCATCCACCCCAGCCGCCTGAGTCTGTCTATAGCTCATTTGTCGTCGACCTTGCACATACACTAGATGTTCAGGTGTAAATACTCTATCCTGTGCCACTGCTCTTGAGGGTACATCATATGTAACCGTCGCTCCAGCTATAGGGAGTCTCAGAATCCTCCACAAATCCTCAAGGGTGATGGTAATCTCATCTGTAGGTAGCAAAAAGGAGCATGTCTCACTCCTCCATCTCTCTAATAGGGTTGTCATCATAACCCTATGCGCTCGTATTTGGGGCATCTCTACAACGATTCGCAATCCTATCCTACCTAATCTAAGTAAGGTAAGTTGATCAAACTGATCTAGTAACCTCATCACCGAGGGAACTCGCCGCTCCCGCGACTGCACAATCTCACTAGGAATCTACATCCAAAAACACCATCAAAACTTAACCCTTTTCTTTCAAAAATAACACTATAACACTAATCCATACCCATATGGTGCCAAAACAACTCATTTGGAGCCAATTCTAGCCTACATGGCGCTAATTCATCTGATGGTGTTAATCCCTACGCCCTTGGTGCTAAAATAGAGTTTAGCGCCAAAACTCTTCTACATGGCGCCAAATCGCCATTCGTCCATAGACCCATGCACCATTCTAGAGCATGGCACTAAAACTACCAGGTATAGCGCTATTCCGGAGCATAGCACTAAAATGCCGAAATATGGTGCTAAAACCTAAAACCCTAAGTCTATGGTGCTAAACTAGAGCTTAGTGCCAAAACTTCTAGATATAGCACTAAAAATCAAATTGTGTATTTTCCCCCTGGCGCCAAAATAGAAGATAGTGCCAAAACTTTAGCATATAGCGCTAAAACTACATGTTCCCCCCTTTTAGAGGATGGCGCCAGTCCAGAGGATGGCGCCAATTCGACCTCAGATGGCACCAAAGTAGTTGCACTAGGCGCCAATCCGTCTAACTACCCATTTCTTGATGCAATAAATACCCTAAAACCCAAAATTAACAAAGTCAAAGGTTGACCAACATACGTGGGCATCTGCTATAGGTGGTCTCATGTAGTCACGAACTCGTTCGGATCAATGCTCATAGTGTGGGAAAGGTGGTTGCACCATCTCATCTCCTTCTCTCCTCTCGTCCAATAGGCTCAATGTATGCAAATGTGGCACTTTGGGCCCACACTTTCCATTTATAGAAAGCCATGTCACCCCCTCACCTTTTTCTCTTCCCAGTGTGCAAAATGTAACCTTTTTCGCCTGTTTTTCTTCCTATCCACCCAATTTCTTGTCCTCTGTCCATTTTTCACCATCATTTCCTCCTTTAGAGAGATCACCTGGATTTTTTTTCACCTAAATTTTTTTCACCTAACCTCTCGAAGGGGCATCCCTCATCCATTTTATTCCTTCCTGGCAGTTGGGGCAAAATTCTTTGACTTGTCGCCATACCTCTACTAGGTCATGATGTCATGTCAAAGAGGGGCAAATGTAGACACCTAAAAATGTCTCGACCCTTCGACCGCCCTTCAACACCATCCATATCATTGACTTCCCATCTAATTAATTAATTACTTAATTAATCTATCCAACACCTGAATCATTCATCCGTCCATCAATTAACCCCTGAAATTGAATTAATTTAATTAATTCAATAGTTACACCTTACTAACAACATCTCAATTAATTAAATAAATATGCAAAATATTTATTTGGTTCATTTGTCCACTTCCCTAAACCCAATTAATTAGGTAAATTATACGTATCTGATTAATTTTTCCTACTAATTAGCCTACCCCTAACCTAGTTGATTAAATACCTATTATTTAATTAGTTACCCTAGCCTACATGACCCTTGGACATGGATTAATTAAATAAATCATTATTTAATTAATCATAAACCCTGATTACCTCATTCACTAATTTTTTCAGCCACATTAACGAAGTTAATTACCCTGAATAACTTGGTCAAATCATGTTTAATACCTTCTCCCACACCCACAAATTAAAAATTGCAAAAAATACATAAACCCTCCAACTCATTTTTACCATTTTCATTCTAAAACATTTTCCACATTTTTAGCTTACAAATGTAAGAGCCTAAAAATGTGCATGTGTCCTATGACCTTCACACTTCCACATAAAATGGAATTTTAAATTCCACCTCCTCCCAAGGAAATTAATTTTTAATTTCCTCACATATCTAAATCACATTTAATGCTAAGTCATCCTCAAAATAAATAAAAGATTCCTTTTTATTCTCCACCATCCATTTTTGTTGATCAAATCCTAGCCCTCCATCTCACAATCAATCTCATCCCTTGATCTCAACAATCAATCTCCATTGTTGGATCAAAATTCCCCCCAATTTGCCTATAAATACAAGCCTCCACAAGCCATTTCATCATCTAATTTTAGAGCAAGTCTATTATACTAAAATTTCTCTCAATTTTCTCCATTAGAGCTAGGTTAGAGTGATGTTTTGCATTGACATAGTAAGCATTTCACATTTCAAATGATAGTTTGGTTATAGCTAGGGACTTAAGGGTGCAAGTTTCCTCCACCTTATCAAGGAGTGAGGAGTTGGAATATATTGCAAGGTATAAATCTCTTGTTTGTTTATTTCATTTTATGTTTTTATGCATTTCTAACTTTCTCATCTTCAGTGGCGATTTTCTTTTTTGAGTAATGGTTCTAGCACCATGATTGATAACTAGTGGATTGCTATGTAGGCTTCCTTGAAATTCATGGGACTCTTTGGTAGAAACAAAGCCAGACAAAGGTTGGAGGGCTTCAAAAGAGATCTAGCAAAATTGATTAATGTAGAATTTCATCTCTAGTATTCCCCTCATGACTTTGCCTCTTCAAGAGGAAGATATTATGGTTTAAGCATTGTGTTAAGTGTGTTTAGAATTATTAGGGTAGAGATCCAAGCCTGAAAAATTAAGCAATCTAGGTGATGGATTTGCTCTTTGAACATTAGGGGAACTTTGGTTGAGGATGGGTCAAACTAAAATTGTCTTTCATTCATTTTAAATAGATATTTTTACTTCTAATTCAGTTGGTGTTGAAGTCAATGATGCTATAAAGTTTGTGTTCAAGATTTTTTCTAAGAAACTAAATTTTGCCATCACTAATGAGTTGCATGATTTGATACCTCTTTGGATGAAGTAGTTGAAGTTATATCTTTTAGCAATGAAAAAGCTCCATAGATTGATGAATTGCCATTAGAATTATACAAAGACAGTAAGAGACTAGATATCTATTGTCTTACCTCAAGTTCTAAACTTGCTTTTCATAAATTTGTGATACTCAGTTGGAAAGATACTCCTCCTAACTGGCTTTCCTCTATGGGTTGGAATTCAAGGAGTCCTTCCAAGATGGTTAACTATCTTGGTATTCCTTTTGCTCTTGCTCCTTTTAGAGATATGTGGAACTAGGTTATGGAGAAACTATCCAAGAAAGTTTCTAAGTGATAAGCTCATCTTCTTTCTCTCGCTCCAATAGGTTTCAGTTGTACTAGAAAGTTTTTTATTCCTACTTTATCTTCTATTTCTCCTATTAGCTTGTTTGCTTCTCCCATATATTAACTAGTTAAACAAGGTTATTATAGATTTTTTATGGTCAAATGTTAAATGTTCTAGGAAATGACATGCTATCTCCCAGAATGTTTGTTGTTTGCCTAGAGGTTGGTGGCATTGATTTGAAGAATTTATTTTTACAAGGAGTCTCTCTTGTTGTCAAGTAGATCATTAGGGCTCTGGATGGTGATGAACCATGGAAAGTTTTAATTAGGCACAATATTGAAGCTAGTTTTCCTAAAGGAAAGGCTATGTGTAATCATTTGCATCTTTCTAACTTGCTTTATGGTCTCTTCAAGGTTAGAATAGGTGGCTCCATAATTTTTAGCTCTATATGGAATGCATGGGGGTTGGCTAGTACCTTCACTAGAGGGTATACAACCTATGTAGACAGGAAAGATTCTTTTAAACAATTTAAGTCCATTTGGTGGAATTGATATCATTAAAACAAGCCTCTCTCTTATTATGGGTTGCTCTACCAAAGTTTGGCATGCTAAGAGGCTAAGAAATTTTGATCAGTTGCTTGGGGCTAATGGGCTTCCTTCTTGGGACACTCTTATAGATAAATTCTCTTTACCTGACATCACTAAAAGTACATTTTTCTATAATTACTAAGCTTTTGAGGCTTGATCAACAAACCTCTTCTCAATTTTGGCTTGATGAAGTTGAGTGGATTGGTGGTAGTAGGTTACTGTAGGCTTCTCCCAAGTATATTCATTACTTGTTATCCTTCACTGATGTCAAAATTTTTTCGAAGCTCAATTCCATTTGGGGTTTGACAAACCCACTTAGTGTTTGGTCTAAAAGGTTTAAGTTCTATGGTCCCCTTTGCTTGGGCCAATTTTTTTAGGTGGTTGCTTGTTCATAACAAGCTTGTTCTTGGGTCTATTTGCTCTTTTTCTCAATCCAATGCTTCTTTGGTCTATGGTTCTATTGAATCAAGTTGTTATTTGTTTTTGAGTGTCCTTTTGCTAAGTTTGTGTGGAGTGTCTTTTTGAGTGTTTGGTCCAATTTGATTGAGAACAAGTGCATTAGCTAGTTTAATATTCTTTTTGGTTGTTTGAGTTCCAATATTTCCAAGCATTTGTACGATCTCTAGTTATTCTCTATTAAGATTCTCCAATTTTTATGTAATAGAGCTAATGATGTTTTCCAAGGTAGAAGAAGAGTTCTTACTGTCTTCTCTAGAGAAGTCATGCTTTCTTAGATGCCCATGCAAGTTAGTTTACAATTTGGATCTAATCCCAAAGACATGAAAAAGTTTGTTGTTGGTGGTGACCCAATTCCTCAAAGGATAGTGTTACTAAGCCCTCTTAGGCTACTAGTCCAAATTATAATATGCTAAGAGCTAATAGTAAGAAAGGGCCTATACAAGATGATGTTGATTATGATATTTCCACTAATAATTCATTGGACTCCAACTCTTTTGGTGATATTGTAGATGCATCTAAGCCTTTGTACCTTCATTGGTGGATTAAAGAATGCATGGACTATATGCTAAATAGTAACATCAAAAACATTTGAAGTTGTGTTATCCTAGCTTGATAAAAAAGCTATTGCTAAAGGAAAAAGAGCAAGGATGCTAATGACAGATACACAATCTTTACTTTTGGGGTTTTTTTATTTGTAGTTGCTCTCTAATAGCTCTGCAATACAACCTCTTGCAGGCTAAGATTTTGTAATGTTCTCAACCATTCTCCTTAGGAGATCTATTTTGTTGTTTATGATTTGTATTGCACGCTAGAGTTATATTTGTAATTGTATTCTTTCCCCAATATAAAAAATGCTTATGATCCAATTTAACCTCCTCATGTCCTTAAATAGATGTTGGAGGGTTCTCCTTGTGCATATGAAGACTCTGCAATCATAATTGGAAGAGGAAATGTCGAACTATTTGCTTCATATTGTCATTTATGCTATTGAGATGAAACCACCCCTTTGAAAATAATCAATGGTTTTGTAACCGCCCTTTTTAGAGAATTAACGATTTCGAAATCACCTCCTATTAGAACCGATGGATTTCTATTGCTAGTTCCCGAGGTATGTTTGTGAGCGTGAAACTTCATAGGTAATTCCCCCTACTAATGTATCATCCTCCCTATATCTTTACTAATCAACAATAGTACCAAAGTGTTAGTCAATATCATTAACCAAAATGATAAGTACAATATATTTATATAATATTAAAAGAACTAATCTCATCATAATCATCATTATTGATAAATTATGAAAAAAAACATTTTATTTTTTAATAAATTCTAACAAGGTACATAATTTTAGGATGTAGCATGACATCTCAATCTAACTTACAATCACCTCTAGGAGAAAGCTTGACTTACATAGAGATTGATTTTCTCTTTCTCAAGGTAATTGTATTATGTTTGGGTACATATTTTTTTAATATTAATTTTCTCTTTCTCTTGAGATAATTGTCACTTGTTCTATTATTTTAAAAAATCCATAGCTATAGAGGCATTTGGATATTGTACTCCTTATACACAACTTTTAAATGTTTGTGCATCTTTGAGTTCCACTCAATATGTGTAAGTGTCATATTTCTCTATTAAGGCTATATCTAGTTAATTTAGCAACTTCATGCCTAAAGAAAGACTATGTATTATGTCCCTTGTAATGTCCCACATGTATTACATAAACTACTAGAGGTTGGCCCGTACAATCCTAAATAAGAGAGAGGAACTAATCAATACATGGGCTAACTTTGAACCCTTCAAGCTCCTAAATGGTAATTTTGTAAAAATGTTGTCGTGTCTTTGTCAACGAGTTAAGTGCTTAAAGCTATTATCCAAGTTTGGCTCATCAACGACATGGCCACATTAGTGATAACTTTGCTAAAATTAGCAATGTCTTTGCTAAGTTGTCTAAAAACACAAAAAATGTTAGTCTAAAACATGTGCATCAAGTCATGTATTATCATGTGCCTTATGTGTCACCACATGATTGGTTGTTTCTTTGATGCGAATTGTCAAAAGGGATACCTTTTGTCCATTTATTAGGTAAAAACATAACAACTACTAGTGTTGCACAAGAATGTGACTATTATTAGACTCCACACCACAATTGGGTCCTCTCCCCTACCCTACCTAATTCCCCATAGAGGCATCATTTTTAAATTTCACTATTTCTAAGTCCTCCCTACATTGTTGCCAAGGTCCTACCCTCTTCACCTTCTTATGACAAATGCCCCACTAGGGGTAGTGGTGTGGCTACTTAAACTCCTCTTGGCACCGCTCTCATAGCTAACAGAAAGGTCGTGTTGGGAAACCTTCTTGCTAGACCACTTTGGATGGTCGCCAGGGGGCTGGTTGCCACTTGCTTATTGCTTTCCATTATCCTCTCAAAGGCATGGGTGTCACCCCTGCCATCACCTTGAATAGGAGTGCTTAGATACAGCGAGGTGTGCAAGACTCCCAACTATAGGAGGGAGAAGACACCACTCTTGTCGGTTGGGGGCCAATGGAATAAGGCAAAGACCCACCTAAGAGGTGGTGTAACCGAAATGATCAAGATCCCTCCCGTTGCTAATTTTATGGCATTTGTTGCTTAATTTACTTTTTATTTATGTTTTTATATTGAACATGTGACTTTAATGGTTGTTTCTTTTTTGAATGACTTGTTACATGACACTTCCTCTATTTGCTTTGTCCGTTTGATTTTGGGGCATGATTCCATCCTACCCACTATTTTTTGAAGATTGACTATACTTTTTAACTTCAGTTTTAATATATGGTCTAATTCATAAAAAAAAAAAAAAACTCATTTCCTATTTGATGGGGTTTCTACTTATCCTTTCTGTATTTGAGTTGTCCTACTAGCGGGATATGGAATACTTACTAATGGCCATTTGCTTAAAATATTATGGTGCTTTGCTCTCTATTATAATGTGGAATTTTTGGGTTGAACCAGACAACGTCCGACACCCAGAAAGAAAGGGATAAAAATAAGGCAAGCTCTCTATTATAATGTGGAATTTTGGGGTTGAACCGGACAACTCTCAACACCCAGAAAGAAAGGGATAACAATAAGGCAATTAACCACTGAGTATAGTTTAGAGGCAACCTACCCAATAGAATTTCAAGGTTTGCAAATAAAGTCCCCGAACCTCCTGGGTAATGCAATAATAGAGGCTACAAGATTCTTCCTAATTATAACAAAAACATCTCTTCGGAACATCATATGTTGGTATGTTTTATTTTGTTGTGAACCAAATAATTTGCAACGTGCCGAAAGATGCTTTAATAGTCTACGTACCATCTGTTCCACTGTAGGTACAAATATGTGTCAAGTTCGTAGTTTAAGAGAATCATTAAAAATTTAAAATGCATTCCTTAATCTACACATTTTATAAATGGAAAAGCGCTATTGGGTTCTAGTAAGTTAGCAGCGGAAAATTCTCAAGACTTTTCGACTTCCCATTTGAAACAATCCTTCCAATGCGTCAAGGGCATGTGCCCCAAGGCTACTTAATTTTTACTTGATTCGATGCATCATGTGAACCAGATTCGCTGGATAATCTAGTTGTCTCTTAGATTTCATTCCATTGTTTTAGTTGCAGACCAAATAGCCCAAAGGGTTGATTGCAAACTCTCAACTTTTTGAATTGTCCTGAGTTGATAAGAGATTGGAGAGAGCCCATGCATCACCCTAGAAATTGGGCTTCTCACCATTCCTGATTTCCCATATGAGATACCACCTTATCGATTCCAGTGAAAACCTTACAAAGCTCCACATAGCCAAGGAGATATACATGCAGTGAAGAGTCTTTCCGGTATATTAGAACCAAGATTTACTGATCTTAAAATTTTACCCTAAAGCCTAGTGCACTCCTAATTACATAAAACATATTTGCCCAAGATCCATATATAGTAATTTTCCTGATCCAAGTGCAGCCCCCAACAATCTAAATTCTCCCATTTTCTTTGCTGAAGTATATTTTTCCAAGCAAGAAGAGGTGTTCTGAATTTTCATTACATCTTCATCTCCATTAGAAAGATGTAAGTGAGCTAAAATTATTAAAGATTTGAAATTGATATGAAATAAATGAGGACGGCTTGCAGAGAGGCCTTAATTGGCTTCCTCATGCCTACAACATTACTTATACTTCCAAGTAGACATTGATTTTCTGCCATAGAAAATAGGCAATACTTAAATAAGTGCATGCGAATGATGTCTTCTAAACTCCGTGGTTTTGCAAAGGTGACACTAACAACCTTCTTTGGTGTACAAAAGGAATTTTTTGATTTTACCTTGGTTATCTTCTTTTGTGTTGTTTTCTCAAAGGAGCATAACATATGTAGCTTTATCAGTGGATAGGTCTACGAAAAGAATGTGTCATCCACAAATTAGAGGTGTTATGTTTCTGACATTGAGGAGACTTGTATGCATTTCAAAATGCTCTCCTCCTGAGATTCCTTCAAAGCTCTTTCACCTCTACAAGAAGGAAATGTATAATTGGGGTAAAGGGCGCCCCTGCCTTAAAACTCAAGACACCTTGAAGTGCCCTGCTGCAATCTGATTTATTGTTGGCAAGAAATGAGAGGGAAACCAATCCAGAGATCTGGTCCTCAGTCAAGTCTTTAAAGTCTAGTTTATACCCTAGTCAGAGAATGAGAAAAACATAGATAAACATCAAGGGAATCTGTTATGTGATACAATCTAAATAGAGTAAAGCATTCATAAGACACATACACTTATATCATAACCATTATATCTCCTTTGTATATATTTCTCATTAACTAATACATACATGTTCATATCAGCAAGTCTGAGTCTCTACCTTATGCATATCTATCTCATACTCTCTTACTCACTCTTACACTCTTATTTTATATTGTTTATGTGTATGTCCTATATATCTACATAGAGGTGTGTCCTTTCCCAAAATACATCTTTATGTGTCAACTCTATCCTCCGCATGCCCTTTGCGGTAACCTGCGGTAGGTTCTGCTTGGTGCCCTGTTCTCTGCCAACATCATTCCCCCTTTTAAAAGTATGTCTTGTCCTCAAGACATGCTCTTTCCAGTTTGAAGGTAGGATGTTTTTGTATATTACTCTGAGTTGGGCCATAGTAGTGTCCCACTGTTTCTTTGTAGATGTCAAAATTTGTATTTGACTCTCTAACTGAATATATGTGTCCTCTGCATCGCCTAAGGTAGCCAGTAATTGTATCTTTTGTGTAATTTGTTTAGCCTTAGTAAACACTCCGGTCAAGGAAGCTAGCCTCAAGCTTACTACTTCTCTCAGTTGTTTAATCTATGCTTTTATATGTTCCTTTTGATCCTGGAACTGCTGGAGTTGGGAGTTTAAGGTCTCTACTTGTGCCCTTATGGCTCCATTAGTATCTTGTATTGGATCATAAGTACTAGCTACTTGTGTTATTTGTGTCTCTAATACCTCTATTTGATCTTTTATGTTTTTAGTAGTAGTAGGCCATTGTAAACAAAATTGGTAGAGTACCTTAGCTTCCTCCATACCTTGCTAGATGCTCTTTATTTGGGCTTCTAGTTTATTGTGTGCCTTTGCACATTTGTTAGAAACATCGGCTAATCTTTTCTGTTTCATTTTCTATGTTATTTTCTCTTCACAATGGGCCTTAAAGCTCTGCATCTTCTCTAATCTTTTCTGTTTCATTTTCTATGTTATTTTCTCTTCACAATGGGCCTTAAAGCTCTGCATTTTCTATGTTATTTTCTCTTCACAAGTGGTCTAGGTAATCCGCATCCAAATTTAAGGGTTGAAGGTTTTGTATACAATTTAGTAATTCTTCCCATTGTTTGTCAACTCTAATTTGAACATTAACAAAATTAGGCTGATATTCTAGAGTTGTATATATTTGTGATAGGGCTAGGGTTTGGTTATGTTCATCCCTCCGCATACTTCTTAATTGATCATATGCATCAATTCTTCCTCCTATACTTTTTAGAAGTTTTGTAGCCTTGTCAATATGTATTGTAATAGGCTCAAGATTCTCTATATCTCTTTGTATTAAGTTTGTGGTAGCCTCTATTGTTGTTTCAACTATTCTTTTTCTTCCCTTTATATTTTCTACTCCAGCAACACCCACCTTGGCACGCTCAGTAGCACCCTCATTGGCGCGCTCATCCAACTTATTATTTTCTTCTGCAAATTCTCTTTCATGATTTCTACTTCTCTTGCCTTCTCCATCCTTCTGTGGTACCTAAACTATCGTACCTGTGTTTGTTTTTGTCTCTCCTCTCTGCTTATCTCCATTTTGGTTGGTACAATTTCTCTGATTTCCCTTAATCTTTTGTTATCCCCTTTTGCCATGGGTGTTTTTGATTTGGAATCATATTAATCCTTATGTATCCCATGGTTGGCTCTTTTTGAAGAGATACATCTTTTCAAGGATCTTTTTAGATCCTCCCCCTGTTCCATTTGCCATCCCCTTAAGTGCATGTCCCCCTCTCACAAGGGTAGGAACTTAAGAGAATTCAAAATCTTCGGCATATCATAAAAAAAATTCTTGTCACTCAAGTTTTCTTACTTTGCGCTACTCCGCACTTCTTTTATTGTTTATTCTCTCTTTTCTTCACTATCCTTTTCTAGGGTCCCGATAACGGAACCAACTGTTGGCAAGAAATGAGAGGGAAACCGGTCCAGAGATCTGGTCCTCAATCAAGTCTCTAAAGTCTAGATTATACCCCAGTCAGACAATGAGAGAAACATAAATAAACATTAAGGAAATCTGTTATGCGGTACAATCTGAATAGAGTAAAGCATTCATAAGACACATACACTTATATCATAACCATTATATCTCCTTTATCTATATTTCTCATTAACTGATATAGACATGTTCATACCAGTAGGTCTGAGTCTCTGCCTTATGCATATCTATCTCATACTCTCTTACTCACTCTTACACTCTTACTTCACATTGCTTATGTGTATGTCGTATATATCTACACAGAGGAAATACCTCTTTATATGTCGGCTCTATCCTCCGCATGCCCTTTGCGGTAACCTGCGGTAGGTTCTACTTGGTGCCTTGTTCCCTGCCAACATTGATCAACACTGAGAAATGTGGAGAATTGTGGTAACCCCTTGCCCAACATCTCCAATCATTCAAAAACCAGAATATTTCCAGCTTCTTATCAAAAAAATCGAAGTTTATTCTATCATATGCCTAGTTTATTTCTATCTTAATTAAAAGACATACCCTGATTCTGCTAGTAGCTCACTGATATAGGGCTCTAAGATCTGTCTTACAGTGATGAACTCAACATGTTCTTCTGAGATTTATCATTGGAAGGAAAGATTTTAATATATTATCCATTATCTTGGCCACCAAATTGTACACAGTACTGCATATTAAAAGTGGATGGTAAGTATGAAAAGATAAGGCAATATCTTTCTTTGGCATGAAAGCCAATAATGGGAACCAAAAAAAGGGTAAATTTTTATAATATTCAAGTAAACAGAACTACGTGACTTTGAGGGAAAGTGTGTGCATAAATCAGATTCACCTTACATTCAAAATTGAAAAATAAAATAAAATAAAATCCCTAATTCTGGATTTATTATAATCAAATTGTTTTTTCCATCCAAACTCTTATGAATAACATGGCCCTTCATACGAACGAAGGTCCCTTTGGGATAGCTATTTAAGAGTGAAATAGATTGAGCATATTTAAAATTATGAAATAAAATCTAGATAGAGTAATATGTTCTGAGATGCTTAAAAGGTAAGAAGAAAAAATACCAGTTAAATTTGCTTTGATCCATGGTACATGAAATGACAATGCTAAGATATACATTCAACACACCATTCAGCAGTAACATGTCCTTGGGGGGATTTGAACCTTAGTCTCATCATGAGAAGCACACCCCACACACACCATTGTTTGTCAAATTTCTCAAACACAAACTTTTTAAACTTTTATCACTGCTTATTATCCATAGCAATCCTAATACTTTCATGCTAAAAGCTTAGCTTATTTCTAGGGAATCAAGTTTGTTAGGTGCCTACATAAAAAAGGGTTCAAATTATTGTATCATAAGGTTGAATCTGTGTATCAATTATTCATCACAACTACATTGTTCTCAGGCTTCAAATAATTTCAATATTCTAGCATTTTGTGATCTCAAAACTTTGTACCATTTTATCCACTTATAATCATGCCAGCTCAATGGAACTGGCCAATGCATGGTATACAGTGCCCATACGGGTCCTGCATTTGACTAATTATTCAAATAGTTTTGGAACATCAATGAAAAGAACCATGCCTGATATCTGATAAACAAAAGCCATCTTATATATTTCTCACCCTTGTCTTTAGGTATGCCAATGACATTTACTATGGCCTAAATGTAAATGGCTGGCACCTTTTTTGTTATTTTGGAGTCAAAACCCCAAAATAATAAATAAAGTACCAGCTGTTTAAGCTTTAGTAAAAGAAACAAACAGAATCAAAAGTAATAAAATCTGAGCTGCTTGCTGCCATTCTGGTCTCCAGTCTGAGCCCATCGAGCCTTCTACAAGCAAAAACAAGTTTACGGAAAAGGATGGGTGTCAGCCCAGTTCTCCTTTGCTTCCATCTGCGGAGGGAATGGCCCCTAAAAAAGAATGTTCAGTCAAGAAAGGTTGTTGCCAACCTGTTTCTACTGACAGAAACAAAGGGAGACCAGCTAAGAAGGATAATCACTTTAGGGATCTGTCATAAGGGGCAACTCAATTCTCCCTGGAATGGTTTGGTTTCAAACTGGCTTGAGTTGTTTTTTGTTTATGTGGTCTGTGGGTTGTATGCCCTATTTGTTGTGTTCAGCTCTTTGGTTGTTCTGTTAGTCTTATGCAGACTTTATGCAGTCTTTGTGCTGCTAGTTCCATGATGCTGCTCTTGGATGTTTGGTTAAGATCCATTGACCTATCTTTGTAAAATGGTTAGGGCCCTTTCAAATACCCTACCTTTACCTTTATCAAAAATAAAATAAAATCTGAGCTGCAAAAACATAGCTGATCTAAAATATATAAAATGTAAATAAGATTATCTATTTTTGATATTTAATTTGATAAATTTGGATATAGTATGGCTCCACTGAAAAAAAGAACCCAAAGCACATGAAAAATGAAGTAAAGGAACTGCTAAAACAAAATTCGGAAAGAAAGAAATAATAAAATAAATTATATTACTAAAATAGGTCCATTGGAATCAAAAGTACAACCAACAACAATGGTAACAAACCATCTCTTGAGTAATAAAGTAACAAAAGAGTTGGGACATATATAATGCTATAATGGCCTTGCTGGGCAATGGCTATTTATCAGTGTCCCCCGAGGATACATCCCCCCTATTTTTTTGTCATTTCCTCAAAAGGGAATGCCCAAGGGATGTGGGACACGGAAAGAACGTCCCTTCCATCCAACAATGCCCCCTGTACAAAGGGAACATCCCCCCATTTGGCAACACGAAGGGGGTGCCATGATAGACACTTTTTCAAATGCTAGATAAAATTCAAAAAGCACTGTCTTTTTTTTTCCTAAAACCCTTGTGTTGTGTGGTCTTCACAAGCCTTCTCAGCATAAAAAAATATTTAGTTTATGCCTATTTACTCTAGCCCACTACGATTTCTCATTTTATTGTTTGCATTTTGCCATTTCTGTTTCAGTCATAGACTCATCTACAGCAATGTTATAAAGTTATTAGCAGATTTTTTACCATTTCTCATTTTCAAGCATCTACAGCAGTGCTCCTTAATTTTAATATATATGTATAGCTGTCCCCCCACCATCCCCTGTCATCCTCAAAATTCTGGAAATGTTTTGCCGTCCCTGGAAATCCATTCATCTCTCTGGAAACTCGGAGAAACACTTCTATTTATATGAAAAATTTCCCATGCTTTTCCACCAATACTGGCAGAATATTGACTTAGCTACTCAAAAGTTAAAAACTAATATGCTGATTTTGCCAATGGGTACACAGAATGGTGAAAGGCCTCATTATTGTTAACTTTTGAGTTTTGACTTACCAACCAGAAAAGTGGTAAATGATCTGATTGCTAAACTATAATCCACATCTGGCCTGACTTTCTGCAACTTTATTTGGGCTAAATAATCAACAGAAATCCATGCAAAACTCAAAAGTGGAGCACTGGGATAACCACCCGGTTCTGTTAGGTTTTCAGTGTTCTTCTGCACCCATGTTGGATGATAGGTTACATGGTACCACGCAGATGCTTTGGCTTCGTATTTGGACTGTTCACAAGGCTCCAGATTTTGAGAATCTTTTAATCCCTCAAAAATCAACCTAAACTCATTTCTCAAAGACCTGTATGCATGCTGCAACCTCTCCTTGATTTCACCCTGTCGCCGGCTACCATATTTGGAGAGGGAAGAAATCTGTCCAGTGACTACTTCCCCCTCTTTCTTAACACTGAACTGACCTAACAAAGCCTGAAGTTGTCTATCGTACAAACATTTGCATTCCCAAGCTTCGTCAATATAATCTTTAAATCCATTGACTTCTAAATCATTATCATAAGGCACTGTTTCCAATTCAGTGACAAATTTAGCAAAGCATTTTTGTTTCTCAATCTCTTCTCCAAACATATCCTTCACCTTGCAATACAATTTGCCTAAAACCTTCTCTGATTTATAAGAAACCCAAACCTCTTTGTCCATAAAGTCTGGATATTGCTTGGGTTTCAGAAATTGTGGCATCACTGCTACCTTTCCAGTTTTAGGAAAGTCTAAAGCCATGGCTGCCAACTCTGCAAGTTTAAGACAGTCTTCATCCAATGCACCACAATCACTTAGATCTGCCAGGACAACATGTGCATTACAAATAACTCCCAAACTATCGTTGACCATGTGTTTCACAAAAAAATCAATTAAATCCTGCAAAAAGTCCAGGAGTCAATAAAAGATTTAAGGAGAGCATTTTAAACCCGAAACATTCTTATTTAACTTTCACTCTCGTTATGATTTTATACAGAAAAAAATAAAAAACCGTGTAGAAAACTAAATAATTTAAAAATCAAGTACACAAAGTTCTGCCAGAAACTCTCAGCACAAAAAATTCAATTTTGTCCTCAAAATGTCAAGTATTACTATTAACAAATAATTAATTCCAAACCCTAAACATTTTCTCTGTGACGCTCAATATCATGATTTTATATAAATTGAATAGGAGAAAACATTCGGCATACAAATACATAAAGTAAGTAAAGACGGTTTTACCAAAAATTTTGGCTAACATGCAAACATGCATCATTATCAACTCCAACTGCACAGGACTAACTGAGACTAAAAGACTGGCTACAAGAGCTAAAGTTCTGAAATAAAATGATTGGCCACCCAGAAGTAATCTAAAAGTGAGAGGACCTGTTGTGACCTAATCACACATTGCCCCATTGCAAATGGGGACCCCTCTTTTTGAGCTCTGATGCTTTGCATGAAGTTTTGATGATGTCTTAGAGCTATTTCATGATGAAGTCAGTGGTGTTTGAGTCCTATAGTCCCCTGATGACCTGATCCTAATGTTTGAGACCCTGAAAATGACTAAGTCCTATAACATCAAAAAATTTGACAAAGGAATGATTCAAGAGTCTAGGCGCCCTTTCCATGTTCAAATGATCATAAGAATTGCGCCTTGGGTTAAAGTGAATGAGTTTAGGTGCCATTTATTGTCGCTTTTGCCATTTAGGCGCCTTGGCAATAGTGTGGATGAACAACCTCAAAATGGGTGCCTAAGGATGATCCAGTCTCACAAGGGTGTAAACAACTTCAAATGTCAAAAAATGAGCAAACTTAAGCTAGGCGCCCTTCATGCATTAGACTATCCATTTTGGCGCCTTAGCATGAAATTGGATGTTATTTAAGTGTTAGGTGCAATTTCACACTCCAATCATCATCGAATTGCACCTAGAAGAGAAATCAAGTTGGAAATCACCAAATTTGGCTTAGAGAAGATGCTTGAAGTAATGAAATACCAATCCAACAATAAGTCTCTCTCCTAGAAGTTTTTGTTTGCTTCATAACTGGAAGTCTCACCTGGAATATGAACTTGCAATAATGAAGAGTCTTAATCAAATTCCATCCAACTAATGAACACTGAGACCTAACCCTGATGTATGTTTGAGATGATCCTGAAAATGACTAAGTTTGGTAGCCTGAAATCCTGAAACACTGAAAAATTGACTAAGTCTGAAATCTGGTGGATCCTCCAAATTCTATAATCTACATATTAAATCCAGTGGATCTGAGACCTATCTCAAACATCCTAAAAGGTATATTGAAAATACCTTACCCTCTGGACTTTCAGTTCTGGGTGCGAATTCGCTCCAGGAAGCTAGGCGCATTTTTTCCACTTGTGCTACCTCAAAACTCCGGGCGCCTTTCACGATTCAGACAAACTCTAGATTGCGCCTTGAGCAAGGAGAAGTAACATCTTAGGCACCTTGAGAGATATGATTATTCTAAGGTCTCTCCATTCGCTTGAATCATCAAAATGACAAGTATGAAGCCACTTGAACCTTAGAGGCCCTTTCACTCCTCTGTAAACCTATTATGGCGCCTAAGCATGATAAGAGAGTCTAAATTTATACAAGGTAGCGCCTTAAGAAACTTAGCCTTCCATGAAGTTCATAAGGATGGTTAACATGCTGAATTGCTTATCTTGAGCTATGGCGCCCTATTACACCTAAATCACCATCAAGTGCGCCCTTTAAGGAGACCAATATCACTAAGAGAGGATAGGCGCCATTTCATACTTAGAGCATTATCAACCCCTCATGTATTATAGGCGCCACTTCTAGTAGTTTTGATCATCAAATTCCGCCTAGGAAGTATAATGCTTGGGTATATGAGTTTGAGCGCCTAAACTCAAAGGGGTATTTATCAAGCAATTTGAAACAGTTCTAGTCTTGAGGTACCTTTGTTGAACCTTCACTAGTATTTAGGAATGAAGTAAGCCTCTTTTCAACTCAAGGCGCCTTTTCGCCTTCAAAAGAACATTCTTTTGGCGCCTTGGAGGAAGCTAACTTACAATGACAAGTCTTGGAGGTTTCTCATTTTGGATGATGTCTTTTAGAATGATAAGGTGGGTGAAAGGAGTCCTCATCTCACCTAGGCGCCAAATTCAACTCAAAATCACTATAGAGTGCGCCTAGACAAAGAACATATTTAATCTATCATTGTGGGATACTTGAAGTGTCTTGAACACTTTCTTAAGCTTATCTAATGACTTGAATCCATAAGAAGTAAAGCAAATACTTGTGTGAACTTAGGCGCAAATCCATACCTTGGCAACTACAAAGTGCATTTAGCAATGAACTTAGGCGCATTTTACTCTCTGAACAACCTCAAAATGCACCTCAAGAGGGATCAACTTCACTAAGACTCAAAGTGCATACTCTCACCTAAATTGACCAACATTAGCGCCTAGTAGTGGTAGAGATCCCAAGCAAATCAAAATGTGGAGTTGGAATGTTGAATGATGAATTAAGGCGCCTTGCTTGCCTCGTCATACCTCCATAAGCGCCTTGGAAGAATTTGTATGAAACAACCCTTTGAGTGGGCGCCTAGGTCAGGGAAGTCCTTCTAAAACATTCACCATTGTTTAAAACACAAAAAAATGACAAGTAAAGCTTTCAGGAGACCTTAGGTGCCCTTGCACCTTCATACCAACTGAATTGGCGCCCTGGGAAGAATAACATCAATTGACCTTTTGAAGTAGGCGCCTTGAAAGGAAAAATCATTCTAAGTTATTTTAATTGTTTGAAATCATCTATATGCCAATTGTGAAGTTATCTTGTCCTAGGCGCACTTTGCTCCTCATTACACCTAGATTTGCGCCTAGAGTGTTGAATGCTTAAAACATGTTTCTTATATGCTATAGTATGCAAGGTTATCAATTATTTGATATGTTGTTTCTTTATGTTGTAGGAATGTTGATCCAGGAGAAGCGTCTGGAGTCACCTTCATCCAAGGAGTGAAGTCAAGAAGTTGTCATTACAAAGAAGAAACATCATGTTAGCCACCTTTGGAGACCACTTCAAGATCATCATCAAGTTGCATCATTTAGAGGGGTGTTGATGAAGCCAAGGAATAATCTGAAGGACAAGCACCTGAGTCACCTTCAAATTGTAGAGGAGACATCAATGGCATCATGTTCGAAGACATTCAAGTTCCATTCAACCTTCAAGTCCAAGAGAGATCTCTAGTTCATGTCATCGTCTACTTTTACATGAAGGAAGCATCATCATCTCCTACTACTCTATATGAAGATGCATCGAAGAAGATCAACATCAACCTACTTGTAAGAAGGAACATCATAGAGTTAGTCAAATGAGTTACAAGTATCATACACATCTAGTTTACAAGAACAGAACAAGGCAAGATCAACAAGATACATCTTAAGTGTTCATCATCAAAGCAATCATATTGAAGAAATCATACAAAGATGATACAATTTGGGAATATGCCCATAAGACAAATTGAATAAACAGTTGAAATCCACAAAGTATGCTGAGGTGGCACCTACATGGCATGTACCTATCAATCATCCAATTATAATCAGCCACATCATATGACTACATTCAGTGTATTATTTAATAAAAAAAGCCAAAAGGACGCCTATGTGGAAGAGGCTTTAAATGATTTCATCTTATCTTTATCTTCTTGGAAAACGTGACTTCATTGCCTCTCATATGTACTAAAAATAGCAAGTTGTTGTAACTACCTGTTGAGTTGGCATGATCCTGAGCCCTTGGCTACATGAATTGATCCTAGCTTTTCATTGTATTCTGGACTCTATATAAAGGCCTTGTTGCCTCATTTGTAATTATTAGATTTTAGAGGTAGAGTAGGACAGACTCAAAATTCTCTGAGAGTACTTGAAGTTGTTGTACATATTTCCCAAGATTAATGCAAAGACATTGGAATTTATATGGTGTTAAGTGTTGTCTTGTGGAGTAACATGGTTTCTTGTATCTTGAATTGAATAGAGAGATGTTTCAAGTAGATTAGAAGTAGATTAGAAGCTCTTTGATGTAATGTATGTTTGCGTTGAATATTTGATCAACTCCTAGCTCATGCTTTTAACATTCATCGCTGGTGAAGTGTTGTGTAAAGCTAGTCTGAGCTTTATAATTTGCATAGGTTCGATTGTGGATGCTTGTTTGAGCTGCGTTGTTTGATGGGTGCTTGTATAAGCCTTCATGATTTGAAAACCATTCGCATACCTTAGGAGATTGCACTAACTTCATATAGTTGTAGGCATCCTTGGCGAAATGGAGTTAGGTTGATTAAGGAGTTTGTCTATTCAAGCATCATCATTACTTCATTGACCTTAGATAGTTTCTTTAAACCTTACCTTTTTACTTTTCTTTATCATTGAAGTCTTGTATATATGTCATCCACACTGAAGGAGAGATAAGCTAAATGAAAGATGAAGAAGTCTAATGTAAGTCCCTTTGTGATTATCAGCAAGATCACATGTAATCACTGAGTTAACCCATTATACATCATAAATAAGGAACCTTGGAGTTACTTCACTGGATCACATAGTTCAGCGTTTGAAGAGCTTTGTTCAAGAGAGAGTTGGATACTTAGTGTTTTACTCTATTGTTGACTTGTTGAAAAACAATCATCAACAGGACCTATCTAGCTAGAATAAATATTCAAATTATAATCTGAAAGATTTATGATAGCATGGCATGAACAAGCTGTGAGGCAGAATCTAGATGTTCATATAATAATTAGTCCATTGCTTAGTTTACTATCATTGAAATGACCGAACTGTTGTAAGAAGTATATGAAAACTCTTAATTGTGCAATGACCTGGTAATCAAATAAAATAGTGCCCTCTGCTTAATCCAATGAACAAAAGTTTGCTCACTACCATTTTGTCAGGTCAGCCATAGGTAAGAAAGAACATTAGAGTACCCACACACAAAGGGAAGACAGAGAGAAAATAATCAGCAGCATAAGCAGACAAATGCTAGAGTACAAGGACTAGAAAGAAAGTGTGTACCAAACCATGCAACTTTAAGTAATGATATGAACTTTCTGAATTCATACTTCGCGACATAGGCAATTGCAATTAGACACAATAACAAATGCATGAACCACACCAAGTTGAACTAATTCATAATAAGAGACTTTGTTTGAAATTGTTTCTAGAGCAATATGTTTGATTTTTTAGTCTAGGTATGAAGTGATAATTAGTGTCTAAATTCCCAGTTGTATGCAAAAAGGGAAAATGTCAATGGGCAAACTAACTTGTGCATATACCCAAGTAAATCCTGCTGATCAACTATGCATCATTATGAATCCACATGAATCCCACTGATCAGCTAGGCATTGCTTCTGGATCGACACTTTATGAAATAGGAAAATGTCATCAGACAGGACAATAACTACTGTCCTTTTGGTTGTGCAATGAAGGTTATAGGATCCCTCAACCATGGGAAACAAATGAGGCCCATTTCCAGGTTATGTTACTACACATGTTTTTTAATGTTTGTACGTATATACCAGGAGCATCCCCAGTGGTTCCTAGGGCGAGATTTGAATGCAAGTGATCATTGTTTTAATGAATCATCTTTACCACTCAGTCACAGATGCTGGACTACAGGACACCAACTATTGTGTATAGAATCAAATGAATTCTTAGTGTATATTCCAAGTTGTACACAGAATAAGAAAATGTCACCGGGCATGGTAATTGGTAACTAGTATATATATCCAAGTCAATCATACAGATCAACTATGCACCATCAAGAATCCAAGTGAATCCTACAAATAAAAAATGGTTTGTTCGTGGATTCATACCCTATGAAATAGTTATGAAATATGAAGTGATAGTGAGTGTCTAACTTCCCAGTTGCATGCAAAATAATAAAAGTTACATGTCACATTAACAAGTGTATACACACAATCAAATTCTATTGATCAACTGTGGATCATCATGAACCCAAGGTGCTGATTTTCTAGTGTTGGTATGGAGCAATAACTAATGTGTAAATTTCCAGTTGTATGCAAAATCAAAAAATGTTACATGGCATACTTACTAACGGATATACCATGGTTACCATGAAATTCCATTATGCCCAAGTGAATCCTCCTGATCATGCCAATGATTAATTGTTTATGTATTCATATGTTACAAAATAGGTAAATGCCATGGACACAACTAGTGTTGTACGCATCTATCCACCTAAGTCAAACAAATCTTAGAAAATGAACTAAGTTTGCAATTGTTTCTTTAGCAAGATACTGCTTTTCTCATTTAGGTTTGTAGTAATAATTAGTGCCTAAATTCCTGTTTGTATGCAAAAAAGGAAAATGTCACAGGGCGCATGGCCTAGTCTGTATAACTATGTAAATCTCACTGATCTCAGGCATTTTAATATTTTTCAGTTGCTTTCATAGTAATAATCCTAGCTTACAGTTTTTGTCAAATGCTTAGTACTCTAATCATGAAAATACAGCTTCTTTCGATTACAAAAAGATCTTGTTGCCACAATTTTTGAGGAGTCCAAAGCAAGCTCTCAAAGTGAAGAATCCCTCCTTGAGAGGCAAAAATGCAACCAGAAATCTTTCCCCATTTCAAAGCAATTTCAATCCCAAGCTAATCCAATTCCAAGAAATTCCAAAAACACTTCCTTTCAAATGTAGATAATTTTGTGTGTGTATGTGTGAGAGAGAGAGAGAGAGAGAGCGAGAAGGGAGGGGGGGGGGGGGGGGGTGGTTTCAAGCACAAAAAGAAAAGATGCCCAAAATGCCTTTCCTTTTTCTTTTTATCCCTACTTCCCTTTTCCCTCTATTTCATTTTTTTGATATTTTCAAAAAAAGACATTTGCAATAATGGATATTTTACTCAAAGATGTTTTCTAAATAACATAAATACCTAAAAAAAACACTAACATTTCGAAATTAAATTCAATTAAAGTAATTCTTTTTCCCAATGAATTAGCACATTCAATTTAATCAATTTGGCTAAGGCATAAAGCCCAATCAATCTGTTAAATTTCAAATGCATTTTAGAATATCACAATAGTTAAATGTATAGGACCATTCCATGATTGTAACTAAATATTTAACTTTCACATTTAACATATAGGCAAATTGCAAGAGCTCCAAAATAAGTAAATGCAGAAATCAAATAAATGCAAATGAAAACTAGGAGACAAAATAAACACACATAATGAAAACATACACATTACTGGTTTATTCACAACACATGGATCTAGAATCGACTTCGATTCAAATCCTAGTTTCAAATATATCACAGGGTATGTCTCATAACTCAAACTGAGTGAGATGGGGGAGATATACACACAACATATTTGTCCAAATCAAACCGTCTCCAAATAACAACCATTGGGGCAAAACCTGTGCTTGCATACTCAATGAAACATCAAGTATACATGCTCCATACAAGATAGCCGAAGCACAATAAACACTCCACATGATATAATATAAATGAAATAACATCAATAACTGCATCAACTGAAATTCATTCTAAAGTCACATGATTCAGAAACATAAATACAGATATCGATAATTAGAATAAGCATGGTGTTGAACTAAATAACATGATAGATCACATATAACAGATATAGTCAAAACAGTGAAGCTGAACACTAAAATAGTCCAAATACATCTAGTCACAACATATGTATCCCATAATACATAGTCTGAAAAAATATGCCAATACAAAATATCATCAATAATGTACATCGATGGCCATGAAAAACCTCAACGATAAATATAGTATCAAAACAAATATATACAAGCAATCATACAAGGCATCTATGCCTAAGGCCTTACACAACCAATCTTTGATTGCCACGTCCAACGCTTTAGAATCCAAACGAGCATTAAACTTCATGCAAATTGATGTACTACTATGACACTTAACAAAGTCATTCTCGTCTTCGTCCCCCAACACACTTTTAACCACTTCCAAAGCTCCCAAGTAGAAACAATCAAAAGCTGCTTTTAATCTCCTATAAAATACAACCCACGAAGGAGAGGGTCCTGGGGACCCCTCTTCCATCTATGGGCCATCAAAAAAGCAAACCAGCACAAAAAACAACAAAGACCACCCACCAAAGGTAGCAAACCATAAGCACCAAGTTCAACCAAAAAACATAGCAAGCCACACCACATTGTGAATGAGAGCAAAGTGAGAAAATGCCTAATGATAAAGCCTCTCACACAAGCCTCCATGCCTAGCCTTGAATGAATCATATATGACCACTCATCATCCCATCTAAGCATAACTTGATTGCCATAAATACACAAACATGCCGTTAAAAGGCCAAATGTTAAACCACAAAGCAATCTTTCCAAAGGACATCTCGATGTATGGGCCTTTGCAAGCACACATCCCATTAGGATACAATTATGATGGCTTTTCATTTTGAATAATACCTTCCAAATTATCCCAAGCAATGGTATTGTCAAAAAGGAGACTTGTCATCGAATCAATGTCTATACCATGATTAGCAATAAGATTTGTGGCCTGATTCCCCTCCCAATAGAAATGGGCACAGGAGATTATTAAAACCTTGGCAAAATAGTTAAGCTTCCACCAGGAGAGCCATTGGCCAGCCAGTTGTTAAAAGTTCCTCAAGGCAAACCTTGAATAACAATTGTCGAACCTCCATCTTGTTTACTACCAGATGAATCTAATTGTTTTTCATACAGAGTAAACAAGAAAGATAATTGCACTATCACATTGTACTAGAATGAATTACATTGTACGAGAATGACAAACATAGAATTGATACTCAGAACTTCAACTGCATATATTGATTCAGAACAGTAAGTACAATAACAATCCCAAAACTCCATGTTCACACAATGGACTCACAAGTACATATAAAGTTTGTGGACGGTTGCCAACCGTCGCCAACCGACGTACCGATCGGGAGTAACTACTCACCGATACAAACTAACAAACATAAACATACTTCCCGATGCAACTAATCAAAACATATTTTGCCGGAAGATACTAAAACTATAATGTACGCCTAACATCATCCCCCCCAAAAAACTTGTTGTCTTCCAGACGACTACAAAGCAAGATCCAAAAATAACTAGGAAGAACGAGGGTCAGTGGATGTCCATGGAAGTGTGAATGCCATCCGAGCTGAATCCAAAGTCTCCTGTTGAGGTAGGACCAATCGCCGAAGCCTGTAAACTTCTTCAGTCCTTTGTTTTAGATGTGTCGTGGCAATGATATGCTTGTCTATGGTGAGACGTACCATCTGGACGGCCTCCTCCAACTGCTTTTTAGTTTTTTCCTGTGTTGCCTGAGAGTTGGCCAACTCCTTTGTAGCCTTCAGCTCTACTCTGAGTGCATCGGCCTTGTTCCTTTCGGCCTGTGTGAGCTCGGCTTCCTATGCCAGCGGCCGTTGGGAGTGCACCTGTTGCTCATCAATTTTCTCCCTCAATTTCTTCCTTAAAGCTGCAGCCTCCTCTAGTCTTTTGTTGCACTGTGTCTGCTTCTAAAAATCCTCCTGTCTAGCATAATATAATGCTCTGAACTGATCCTCAATGGTATGAAGGGCTGCCAGTATCTCTCTATCGGCATCTCCAACTCCAAAGTCTAGTCTCTCTGGTTTCCATGCCCTCTGCATCTCCTCAGTAATCACTTCCGGCCAACCCCTATTCCAAAATATGCTTACAAACTTTGTTTCAGCATTCTTGACACAATGTTCAATTCTTTGTACCTTTGCAAGTACTATTGGCGAAGAGTATTGGGGATTGACTCTAGCAGCAATATCAGACACCCTTTGAAGAATGGCTCCCATAGACCCTAAATCCTGTGCATACCTGAGAATGGTGCCAAGTGGGTCACTCTCATCTGGGTCACCCATGTGTATTGTCAAACCTGTCGGCTTAGTTGAGCAAGAAGTATCCTCTATATCATCAGCATTGCTTGCCATACTAGTATCAGTGCCTTCTTCCTCTGAGCTACCTGTGGTTGTTCCTTCCTCCACTTCAGAGTCGCTAATCATTATTGCATCTTTTGGTGCATCCACTACCTTCTCCTTTGGTTGTGCCATCTCACCCTCAAGTGCAAGTGGTGGCGGTAAAGGAGATCTAGTGGGGCTTAGTGGAGGAATGTTTGCTAGCTGTGAAGGTACCCCCAGTAGCTGAAGCCAAGTATCTACATGTACTGAACTCTCCACTTGTGCCGAACTCTCGGGAGACAGTCTCAAACGGAGTAATTTGCCCTGACAGAAGAGGAACTGGTACGGTGGCATCCCCCCTTCATCCTCACGATCTGACTCCATGAAACATGAGTGGTGCTAGGCTGAACAAGAATCTCCACCTGAGCACGTGTGTCTAAATGCAAGTGTGCATGCCTCTTCCCGAGTGCAACATCCCATCTGTTCTCTCCTGTTGGTACTATAGGGCTGGGGCTGGCGGGGTTGCCAGGAGTGGCTGAGGTTGACGAGGCCTCAATGAAATCCTCCTCGGCACCTTGTGCACTATACGATGCTTTTGACGATGACTCGGTTACCTCATGCTATTTTCTCTTTTTGCTGCTCCTCAACTCATCTCCTTTCCCGCCTTGAGCAGGGGCATTTAGGTTTGTCCATCTGAAGACAGTTGGCCATGCTAGGTCATAACGTTCATCTGGCTGGAATGGGGCTCGTGCCAGTGAGGGGACTTGAGTGCAGATGGCGTCTAGAAATAACACAATGGCCTGCTGAGTCATGTAGAATGACTTATGGGTCATCTTCAGGAACTCGTGAATCCTATCTGAAAGAACTGCTGCCCAATTGTACATTGCACCCTGGCTAATGTAATGTCCCTTACCCGACTTGCCCTAGAATTCAATTGTGAATTAGGTTTAGGGTTTCTTCTCTTTTAATGGGGTAACCTTGGTTTGAATAGCTCACACGTTCTTTTGAATTAGGACCTGTAGCATCATGTATATTCAAGTCCATATTGCTACATGTTGGTTTTAATATCTAGTATTCATCAGTCCAACATAAACACACTTGCATTTTGAAAGACAGAGGTAAAAGAAAACATTCATCATGCCAGGGGAGGGAAATACATAAGCTCTTAGTAGCCTAAGGCCTACCACAGTCCTATTGCTCGAACCCTTGACTCGAGCCTATGGGGGCTGGTCCTTTTGTCCAATACCTCGTCTCGGGCCTATGGGGGCATGTTCCAATGTGGGACCCCCATCCCTCCATGGTCCAAACCCTTGACTCAGGCTTACGGGGGCATAATGCCCAAACCTTTGTCTCGGGCCTATGGGGATGGAACCTTAGATGGGGTTTATAGGCAATCTACTAAGGTTTATGCATTCTCCCTTCTTGGTTGAATCACAAACGCAATACATACGGTTTCCACACACATTTCCAAAACATACAATTTGCCTTTATTATTATGAATCGTGTTATATAGTAATATATGATACAACATGAGATATATTTGTAATGTCCCTATGCCTATTCTTTAATATTTATATATTATAGTATTTGTTATAATATTAATAATATCTCTATCTTATATTATTATATATGTTATTAATAGTATATATATATATATATATATATATATATTTGATTGCTTGCCAACACTTGAATTTTATTGTTTTTTTATTATTAACATAAATAATATATTACTATTCGTTACCATTATAATATTACTATTATAAATATATATAGATATCATTTAATTATATGTATATATATATATTATTATAATATTATTTATTAGTGTTATTATAGTATCATTATTATTGTAGTGTTATCATGAATATAATTTTTAATAATGTTTAATCGTGTCGATCTCTATCGGGACATCACATCCTTTATCTACTATATATATTTGTTTTTTTCCTTGAATCATTCCTCCCATTTACTGCTGATGAACATATCTCTATATATTAATTTATGATATCTTTCCTACTTATGACTCAGAAATATATGTATAATGCAGATCTAAATATATGTATTTATTGGATACTTTTTTTATATTTTCTTCCGATGATGTTTTCCTTCTATCTCACAACCTTTATTTATTTCCCTTTCAAGGGATATGTTTGAAGAGGCACATCTTTTATTATACTTGGTGGTAAAAGACATACTTACCCTCTTATAATTTTTATTACTTTATATTAATTCCCTTTTGTGGTAAAACTAGTTCTAACCATATGTAACTCCCTTATCATAAGAGGATAGGTTAAAAGATGTTTATTTATATTATTTGTATTTATATTATATCATTATAATAAATGATATATTATTTATATTATATCATTTATATCATAATATATGATTTATATTATATTATTTATATTTATATTACAATATAAGATAATAGTAATAATATTTGTATTTATATTATTAGATATATTTATAATATATTATTTATTTATATTATTTGTATTTATATTATATCATTATAATAAATGATATATGATTTACCTTATATTATTTATATGTGTTATTTGTAAATATAATAATAATATATCTTGTTAATTGTTTTAAATAAATATTATTTAAATATAATAAATATATTCTATTTATAATATTATTCATATATTTAAATGGAATGAATAATACATATTGGATTCAATTATAAATTACTAATATAGGGACATGACAACCCTCCCCAATCAGAATTGCTTGTCCTCAAGCAATCACAACTAGGATTAAAGGATTAGGTGAAAGTATAAGTAATTCAATATTAAAGTATACATTAAAAATGGTAATAATAAATTTAATATTAAAGTATATAATACTTTTTTTTTCTTTTATTTATTTTTTATTTATTTATTTTTAAACGTTATAGTTATGTTTAATAGGGTTGTGGATCTAAACACATGGTTATTATGATCACAAATTAATTAATTTATGTGTTTTTTGAAAATACATCTATATGTATTTGTACAACATATAATATTTATAATATTAATTGATTTACTATATGGGGTTATATATTATGATATAATCTTATATCTATTAAATAACATTAAGTTGAGATGAAAATAACTTTTCCAAATATATTACTTTATGAGAACTTAGAGATATCTTACTACATATTTATTTATAAATTATATTTTAATTACTTTATTTTACTATTTCATTTAGTATATTTACTTAATGAATTATATTGTTATACAAGTTGTTTTATTTATTTTATTTTATTTATTTATTTATTTTTAATTAAGTATTATTCACATGATGGCAGGATGATTGCTCTGATACCAATGTAATGTCCCTTACCTGACTTGCCCTAGAATTCACTTGTGAATTAGGTTTAGGGTTTCTTCTCTTTTAATGGGGTAACCTTGGTTTGAATAGCTCACACGTTCTTTTGAATTAGGACCTGTAGCATCATGTATATTCAAGTCCATATTGCTACATGTTAGTTTTAATATCTAGTATTCATCAGTCCAACATAAACACACTTGCATTTTGAAAGATAGAGGTAAAAGAAAAAATTCATCATGCCAGGGGAGGGAAATACATAAGCTCTTAGTAGCCTAAGGCCTACCACAGTCCTATTGCTCGAACCCTTGACTCATGCCTATGGGGGCTGGTCCTTTTGCCCAATCCCTCATCTCGGGCCTATGGGGGCATGTTCCAATGTGGGACCCCCATCCCTCCATGGTCCAAACCCTTGACTCAGGCCTACGGGGGCATAATGCCCAAACCCTTGTCTCGAGCCTATGGGGATGGAACCTTAGATGGGGTTTATAGGCAATCTACTAAGGTTTATGCATTCTCCCTTCCTGATTGAATCACAAACGCAATACATGCAATTTCCACACATTTCCAAAACATACAATTTGCTTTTATTATTATGAATGGTGTTATACAGTAATATATGATACAACATGAGATATATTTGTAATGTCCCTATGCCTATTCTTTAATATTTATATATTATAGTATTTGTTATAATATTAATAATATCTCTATCTTATATTATTATATATGTTATTAATAGTATATATATATTTGATTGCTTGCCAACACTTGAATTCTATTGTTTTTTTATTATTAACATATATAATATATTACTATTCATTACCATTATAATATTACTATTATAAATATATATAGTTATCATTTAATTATATATATTATTATAATATTATTTATTAGTGTTATTATAGTACCATTATTATTGTAGTGTTATCATGAATATAATTTTTAATAATGTTTAATCGTGGGACATCACATCCTTTATATATATATATATATTTATTATTTTTTTATATTTTCTTCCAATGATGTTTTCCTTCTATCTCACAACCCTCTTATTATACTTGGTGGTAAAAGACATACTTACCCTCTTATAATTTTTATTACTTTATATTATTTCCCTTTTGTGGTAAAACTAGTTCTAACCATACGTAACTCCCTTATCATAAGAGGATAGGTTAAAAGATGTTTATTTATATTATTATTTATTTATATTATTTGTATTTATATTATATCATTATAATAAATGATATATTATTTATATTATATCTTTTATATCATAATATATGATTTATATTATATTATTTATGTGTTATTTGTAAATATAATAATAATATATCTTGTTAATTGTTTTAAATAAATATTATTTAAATATATTAAATATATTCCATTTATAATATTATTCATATCTTTAATTGGAATGAATAATACATATTGGATTCAATTATAAATTACTAATATAGGGACATGACAATTGAGACCAATCATATAGTCACTCATCCAAAATAGAATGTTTGACGAGCGTGAGGCTCTAGTCAGCCACCCCTGATCACATCCATTATACATCGCCATTCTTCATTCGCCAAGTGATCTCGTCGAAGTCCCCTATTTCCTGTAGCCTTCAACTAGTTCTTTTCTTTCTCACTCAAATCTAGCCTACAAACTTTGCCATTATGTTGTTTTTATGCCTTGCAGTGATTTTCTGTTTGCCGACTGTAAATCCTTGGTGCGGTACACCCATCACTCTCTCAAAATCCTGTGGCGTAAATGTGATTTTGACTGATACATTCATGAATCTGATGATGGTATATTTTGATCGGGGGTTGTAATTCGCCACCATGCTTTTCAGTATTGCCTCAAACTTCCTGAAATTAAAATAAGCCATTTGTATTACCTTATCCACCTTTGCCTTCTGTAATGCTATCTTGAGAGGATGGTTGTCGGCATGGCTACTCCACCATTGTTTACACTCGTTCACCGTGAGGCTTTCCCACTGCAAAGAATCCACTGTGATTTTTTCTTTTTCTTTCCCTTTCCCTTTCGGCTGCTTCTTCTATGTTGATGAACCTGCATCAATTTGTGGCGTCTATTTTGGTGGAGACTCTTCGACGATCACTTTTGCTGTCATTTTTCTACCTTCAGCATCTCCTGATATCTGGATTTGCTTCCCTCTGCTTTATGCTCTGGTTACCCTGTTCGCTGGTGAAAATGACATTCTGACCCTTTTTTATACTGCTCGGCGGATTTAGTTATGGTCGTTAGGCTGATCTGGCACTTGGGTGTATTGCTTCACAATGCACGGTGACTAGAAGTCGACTTTGTACGGCCAACTCTATGACTTTGTAGGGTTCTATTCAACACTGGTATGACGCACCCATGATTAACTCATACGATAGACTTGTCCAGGGGAGAGTCGTACGGCAGCATTGTCAAAGGGAACTCACACTGTGGGATGAAGTTGTACGGCAGCAATGAAGACTCGTATGACATATGCCTGCAACTCGTATGGCCGATCTCTGCAACTCGCACCAGGGTATTTGGAACACGACGTACAGTGGCAGGAGTAAGTTCAACTCGTACGGCCGTCAATTTCCAAGTTGTTACCGTACGGTAGAGAAAACCCTCACTTCGTACAACCCTTTTTCCTTCTACTCGTACGACAGAGTTTTAGTATAGCTCCAGGATGATGATGGCGTACGACGGTCAGTGAATCTTAGAGGTACTTCGTACGGCCTTCAGGAGCTGTGATTTCGTACAGTCGATTGAGGACTTGGCAGCAAAAAAACTTCTTCCTCGTACGGTACAGTTGTACGATCCTTGACACCCTTTAGTCTCTTGGCACTTAATGGAGTTGTAGTCCTTTAAAACCTTTTTTTTTTTTCTCCTGCTTTTTCTATTTTTGATTTTTTTTTTTACTCTTCTTTTTTTTTTTAATTATTTTATTCTAGTTTTCTTTTACCCCTACTTGGCTTGGCGGTTTCCAATTCTTTGAACTCCGCCATCCTCCATTCACTCTCCCAATTTTCTCTCTCCTTGCCATTATCGTTCTCTTTCTCATCCAGGATCTCGATTTCTGTCAGCTAGCGAAAGATACAATTTATATACCCTTTCTATCTCAGGGAGTCATTCGAGCAGCATTTGTCAGTTTCTTCCAATTCCCAAATCCGGTCGAATGTCACAGATTGATCTCTTACCCATGTCAAGTTCCATCCCATTGGCTCCTGAACCCATTGAAATGTTTTTCCGTCATCGTTCATCTTAACATTTCTGCTTCTGTACTTCACCTTCCAAATCCGACTTCTCAAAAGTATTTATGAGATACTCCGACTGGCCAATTTTTCATCCTTAATGCCCAAACCTCATCACAATAGGGTGACTTTTCCACAATGAACATTGTTTCTGCCAAGTACTTCCTTTTTGGTGGGTCCCGAACTTCCTTTGGTAATAGGAACTCAAATTTATCCCGTACTTGGTTGCATTCTCTTATCCAATTGTTCCAGGCGTCATCCTATTTTTCTTGACTATCCTTGTTGATCCATTTACCCCCATAATCTTCATCAATTAGGCCTTGCTGGGCTTCTATCTGCAGTGGTCTTGGTGCAAAGAACCCGGTAACTGGTTCAAACTGGGTACTTGAAAAAACCATCCCGTCAACCTTGTTTTCTGCCTTCTTGTGTTGTTTGCCTCTTTCCTCCCTTTCGCACTGGTTTGTTATTGCGTATCCGAGCATATTGATTTGTATTGCTTCTCCTCCTCTCTATTTGTAAATCTTCAGTTTCGATCCGTTCACTGCTTCTTTGATCGGGCTTCCATCTAAATTGTCCAATTTTATAGCCCCGTTATCCATCAATTCCCATATTTTGAATGGTCCTAACCACTGAACTTTGAACTTCCCGGGCTTGATTTCGTTACGGCCGTTATATTTGAGAACTAACTGCCCCGGCCAGAATTCCATTCTCTGCAGATGTCTATCGTGCCAATACTTCCAACATTTCTGCATAATTTGAATCAACCACTGGGCCAAAATTCTTTTCTCGTCCAACTTATTCAACTAGAACAGTCTTTCTTCCAGGCTCTCCATATCTCCTAGTCGGTTTTCCACTGTGATCCTCAGACTTGGAACCAGGTATTCTGCTGGTACTACAGTTTCTTGCCCATACATCAACTGGAAAGGAGTGTGCCCATTCGTCACCTTATAAGTGGTTCGGTAAGCCCATAATACTGCCGGTAACCTCTCTTCCCAGTTCAATCTTTCGATACTGCACGACTTGTGAATTACCGAAATGAGCACGTTATTTGTTGATTCTGCCTGTCCATTTGCCTTTGGGTAGTACGGACTTGATAGGGTGTGAAGGATTTTGAACTCCGTGGTCATAAGTCGAATGATGTGGTTGACGAAATGTCCCCCATAGTCACTTGTCAATTGAATTGGAATTCCATACCTTGTCATGATCTTCTCATATATGAACTTTGCCGTACTTAATGCAATGTTATCTTCAAGTGCGCTCGCTTCAGCCCACTTCGTCAAATATTCAGTGGCCACTATTATATACTGACATCGGTGTAGCTGGCTGACCTTCAATGGTCCTACAAAATCCAGTCCCCATCTCTCGAAAGTTCTTGAGGCTGTGATGGCCATAGTGGCATATAATCTCTCTCTAGCAGCTTTCCTACCCTTTGGCAGGTGTCACATTGAATTACCCACTCTCGGGCATTCGTGTGTAACGTCGGCCACTATAGACTGGCAAGTAGAACTTTCCGTGTTGTGGCGTTGGGACCCATATGGCCCCCTGCTAGTCCCTCATGGGCTTCCGCCAACACACCCCTTATCTCTTCTTCCATCACGCACCTTCGGAGAATGTGATCGGGCCCCATTTTGTAGAGTAGCCCATTTATCAATTGAAACATCTTGCTCTTAAGTGCAATCTTTTGTCGTTCACTTGTAGACATTTCTGGCAGGAACGTTGATGTGGACAGGTACTCACCAATTTTCTCGTACCAAGGCGGCAAGGCCACTATTTGGAATAGGTGGGCATCGGGAAAATCCTCATTCACTCCGTCCCTCGGTTTTCCTGATTTAATCCTTGAGAGCTGGTCGGCAATTACATGGCTTTTCCCTGGTCGTACAATAATGGTGAAAGTGAATTCTTGCAAAAGTAACAACCATCTGCTGAGTCTCCCTTGAATGATTGGTTTGTTGACCAAGTACATTAGAGCTTGATGATCTACGTAAAAAGTGAATGGTGTTGCCAAGAGATAATGCCTGAATTTTTGTACCGAGTAAACCATTCCCAAAGCCTCCCTTTCAGTAGTACTGTAATTTTGTTCCACCTTGGAGAGCAACCGACTGGCGAAGTACACTGGATAATCAAGACCATGGGATCCCACCTGTGCCAGAGTGGCACCAATTGCAAAATTTGATGCGTCAATGTGCACGTGGAATTCCTTGTCCCAGTTCGGATAGGCTAGAATAGGTGCACTGATGAGTCTTGTCTTTAATTCTTCAAATGCTTTCTATTGCTCATCCAACCATACAAACTGTACCCCTTTCCTTGTTAACATGTCCAATGGGTATGATACCTGAGCAAAGTTGATAAATCTTCGGTAGTAGCCGACATGGCTGAGAAAAGACTTTACTTCGGTGACATCCCCCAGAGCTTCCATCTCCACAATCACCCGAATCTTGTATGGGTCTGCTTTCAATCTTGTTTTGCCTACAATATGGCCAAGAAGTTTCCCTTGCGACACCATAAATCGGCACTTCTT
Organism: Cunninghamia lanceolata; assembly: GCA_027924645.1. NCBI lineage: Eukaryota > Viridiplantae > Streptophyta > Pinopsida > Cupressales > Cupressaceae > Cunninghamia > Cunninghamia lanceolata. The sequence continues at coordinate 26,667,133 of BSBN01000809.1, read as the reverse complement.
CGGGTTTAAGGCCAACCATGCAACCCTGCAATGCTCCATGCACTCGATGAGAGCTTTGAGGTGTGTCTGCTGGTCGCTGTAAATTGACCAGTCGTCCAGGAATGCCTTGAAGTTTCCCACTGACATTTTGTCAAATGTGTAGAATGATCCTTTGAAAGGTAGCTGGTGCATTGTACAAACCAAACGGCATCCGGTTGTATACATATACACCGTCTTCAACCACAAATGTTATCTTCAGTTTGTCCTCCTCAGCAATACTGATCTAGTTGTACCCCGAAAATCCATCCATAAAAGAATATATTTCATGACCGGCCACCTCTTCCAAAATGGAGTCTGTGAATGGGATGGGGAAGGGATCTTTGATTGTTACTGCATTGAGACATCTGAAATCCATGCAGATCTTGATTTGTCCCCCTTCCTTCTTGAGTGATATTACAATTGGCGAAACCCACTCACTCGTCTCCACCCTAAAGATTATTTTGGCCTCCAACATTTTCTCTATTTCTTCCTGCACCTTAGCTACGTAATTTTTGTTCATGCGGTATGGCCTTTTCTTTACTGGATGTGCTCCTGGTATGAGTGGAATTCTATGGACGCACTTTTCTGGTGGTATCCCCTCAAGTTCTTGTATGTCCAGGCAAACACATCTTTGTACTCTAGAAAGATTCTGAATGCTGCTGCCTTTAGTACTGGATTCCAGTCGTCGCCGACGAGAATTACCTTCAGGTTACTCTCCTCACCGAGATTAACTTTCTTTGTTACTAGCTCTTTGTACATAATCTTCTTCTTAGATTCAAACTGATGTGCCAATGTGCTGTCTAATTCTGCATTCCCTTCCTTATATTCCCCATATGCCGCCGGAAACATGTGGGCCACTTCCTTCCCCTTGTCGCTTGTCCGTTCCTTCTTCCCCATTGTTTCACTGTCGCCAAGTGTTTCGTTCAGTTCACTCGTCGTTCCTAAGCTTTCACCAACTTCTTTTATTGAAATCGTATTGCATTTCGGCTGAAAAAACTCATAATCTTCCATCTGCCAATGGAATAACCCGCTGAAGGAATTTGTCTCGTCCCCTGAGCATTCATGTAATTTCAGTACCCCTTCCTCATCGAGTTCCATCGGCCCCCTTTCTCCCTCTGACGACTCCCCTCCATCCGAGCCAGAGTCTGATGCCAATTCTTCGCTGACGGTTTGTGTCCTCAAATCAATGACGAACTTCTTACCTCTAGTTTCTATGGACAGAGTGTTTTTCTTTCAGTTGTGGTTGGCCTTGGCGGCTATTAGCCATCCTCAGCCGAGTAATGCATCGTACAATGCATTTCATGCTATTATGACTACAAAATTTAACAAAAATTGTTGGGTACCAATTCTTACCTTTTGAGCCATTAGCACTCCCAGCGCCTTGATCCTGTGTTGGTTGACTCCCACTAACTGGAAGTTCTGTGGCACAGAGTAGGCTTGCCGAGGCTCTTCCAGGTCTCTTCTGGTAGCACATTTACTCTGGATCTACCGTCAACTATCATACTCGTCAAGTTCCTTCCAAGGATCTCCATATGTACTACAGCTAGTTTCTTCTCGGTGTCAATTGCCAGCAACCTTGGGTCGAGCACTTGTTCTCCCGTCAGCGGTGGTTCCACTATAACGTCTTATGTATGGGCTTGGCTTTTGTGCGAGTTATCTTCTATTACCTTGGATATTGCCACCTTTAACTGAGGCAAGCTCTGGAGGAGATCCGCCATTTTAATTGATACGGTAGCTTGCAATACTTGGCTTGCTATATTCCTATCCGATTCCGACCGTTCAGTTCCCATGGCAACTTCCACTTCCCTTCTTGCATCACGGAGTCTTTCCTTTTCCGTACGGGGATCTGGATAATGTGCATTCTTAGCTTGTGCTCGAGTGACAGCAAAGACTCTGTCATCTCCTCCTTCAATATGGATGAGATTTACCGTGCCTTTCTGTTTTGGGCAATCGCTATCTTCGTGGTCGCCCGGTCCACACCACTTACATAGTCTTCCCTCGGAGTTTTGATCATTCTAACATTCTCTGACAAAGTGGCCCCATTCATTACACTTCCTGCACTATATCATAGGCCTTCCTTTGCTGTCACACTATATTCTATTTTTGGGGCTACTGTTGTTACTTCTTCTATTGTTCCGATAACCTCCAGGGGATGCGTTGGGATTTTGGGGTTTCGGAGGTGTAGTCAGTGGAGTTGACGACTCTCCTTGTGTGAAGAGTACCTGAGTACTTGCTTTTAGATTAAGGGGCATTCCTTGATTGAATGTCCCATCACTTGGCAGATGTCACAAAATAGCTTCTTTGGATAATTTGCTTTTATGTGTCCTTCCCCGTTACAATCAGTACACCATAGTTCTCGGTCCTCTTTGGTTGTTTCTTTATTAGCCTTCAATTCTTTCATCATGTGAATCATATCCTTCCTTAGCGCTTGGATGGTCTTTGACTCACCGTCACTGCTGCCATCATCTGTACTCTCATCATCCTCGGTCCTTCTTTTACTCCGGGAAGATGTCTTGTTCTCACTTTCTATATCCATCGGATTGTATGCTTCAGCGTACGATGACAGAGGTACGACTTTCATTTTTTTCCTTAATGACAAAAGTAGTCCTTCGATAAACCATCTCTTCTTCGGTTCGTCGACTGGCTGGGTTTCCAATTTTCCGAGCAATTCCTTGAGCCTCTTATTATATGCTCTCACGTTCTCATTTTTTTCTTGTCTGGTGTTGTAGATTTCCGCTACAATCTCGTTATCATCTCTTAGAAGCTTGAATTCATTTTGGAAGGCTTTCTTCAATTCATCCCATGAGGCCTTCTGCGTCGCCTCTAGATTTGTGTACCAATCAATAGCTATACCTCTTAGCGTTGTTGGGAATGCTTTTACCCAGTAGTCTTCATCTTCTTGTCCATTTGCCTCTCCCTTGTCGATGGAGTCACCATCTTTCTCGCGGGGTGCCCTCTCTGTGTCTTTGACCCGATTGGACCGGTTCTACCGTGCCGTTTCGGTGTCTTCCTCACACTGTCGGCCACGTACGGTTCCTTCCCACGTCCATTCTCAGCGTCCTCTACACTTTGAGTCACCTCCGGTTCTCTCTGGTACTCCCTCTGTGCAGGGGTCTTGGGCTCAGGTCCTCTGATCCTCGAACTCTCGTCCGAATTGGACAATGCTACAATACGGCGTATGCTATCTTCAAGCTCTTCTGTCAATTTCTTTCCATTTTCTTCTTCTCTATTTATTGATGTTTTAAAGTTTTGTTCATCAACTCCCTCGCTATGAAACTCGCCAATATCTTGATTTATTTCTTCATGTTGTTCATTCCCTTTTTCAATAATCTGTTTCAACCTTTTTCTACGTTCTTCTTGTTCTCTTAACATTAGTGATCTTCTCAATATTTCTTCCGGTGTTTCCTGCCCACTTGGTATTTTATTCTTATCCTTATTAAACTATATGGACATTAATTGTGCTTACACGTTGTTAGTTGTACGGCGTGCAACGGCGATTGGCGTCGTGCTCTTCCTCTTGTTTCATATGCTCCTCATACCTCTTGAGTACTTGTTGTCGTCACAATTCTCTATCTCTCTCTTCTCGGAGGTCTTGGAGAGTTATCAGATTCCTTGCCAGGAGTCAAGGGATACGATTCAGAAGGTTGTCTACTTCAATATTGACACGCATGTTTTCTTCGATAATTTCCTCCGGAATCTCCCTACAGATGGATTCATTCCTTACGTACTGCTCGACAGACAATAACCACAGGTTTACCAATTCCTACGTTAAATCATCTTCTCGGCTCCTTGGTTCATTCTCTTCCCTATCACTTCCCTCACGTTCTTCTTGAATTTCTTGTCCTATTTTTTCTACTTGTCTTCTATTTTGTAATTCCTCGTCGGTGTGGATCGGTTGCCCCATTATGCTGCCATCTTTATTGTGTTTTCCTCGACCCTGAGTATACCCGACGGTTTGCTCGTTCCTGACGATTCAACTTGTCATCGGCTGACGACCCGACTTATCTTAGACCCGCTTCGAATAGGCAATGGCGCCAAAATGTTTACTGCCAGATGAATCTAATTGTTTTTCATATAGAGTAAACAAGAAAGATAATTGCACTATCACACTGTACTAGAATGAATTACATTGTACGAGAATGACAAACATAGAATTGATACTCAGAACTTCAACTGCATATATTGATTTAGAACAGTAAGTACAATAACAATCCCAAAACTCCATGTTCACACAATGGACTCACAAGTACATATAAAGTTTGTGGACGGTTGCCAACCGTCGCCAACCGACGTACCGATTGGGAGTAACTACTCACTGATACAAACTAACAAACATAAACATACTTCCTGATGCAACTAATCAAAACATATTTTGCTGAAAGATACTAAAACTATAAAGTACGCCTAACACATCCACCATGAGATTCTTGCACCCAATTGATTGGGTGACATTCAGATCTTCAACAGCCACCGTCGATTTAGCCTCATTATTTGATTTAGATCAAAGGAAAAAAGAACCCCAGTAACAAAATTCCCATACTCATCTCTAATGATAACCCCAGCACCTGATTTTCCTTGGTTGCCCCTAGAAGCACCATCAAAATTTATTTTAAGAAAGTCAGGAGGAGGAGGATCTCATTTGGCATTCTTGCATCAATTTTGTCTCTCTTATCCCATTAACAGGGTGTGGATGAAAGAAATTTGCCAGTTGGACGTGTGCTTGTTCCCAATGAGATAGAGAAACTACTCTTCACAGAGCCCGAATGCAGTAAGCACTAACTGAAGCCTCTATTTTGATCCAACATCTGTGCCATGCGTTAGGAGATCCCTAAAAATTCTGCTATTGCATTCAAGCCATATCCCCCAAAAGATGCAAGCCAAAGCTATACACCATAGAGCTTCCAGCTTTTTAGGGCTAATCGGCCAACTGCAGATGAATTGTCTCAGCTAATGGGACCTACCCAAACCATATTCAGACGTTGATATACCTGGAAATAAAATCATATAATTTATTGTTATAATATAATTATATATGTTGCATTCCAGCAGTATTGTTTCATACCTACAGAACAATTAATCACTTGTTCCTTTTTTCCCTATGTTTAAACATGACCATATTGAAAACAAAATCAGTGAGCTCCTTTGATTCTCATAAGCCAGAAGATTCTACACAGAATCAATATTATTAAAGCTGGTAAAGTTGGTCCAGAATTTAATGATAGAAGGGCATATTAAAAAATATGATACTATCTTCAGTTTCTCAGTTAAATTTTAGCCATTCATTCTGTCAGACAATGGATGGCACCCATTTTCACATGTCTAACTGATATACCAAAAATTCATAGGCCAACAGGGATTGAAAGAGATAATAAGTTAGAATTTATAGGGCTATGAGAAAATGATTGCTCTTCTTTGAAACTGTCAACATTTAAGCAACTGCAAACTAGTTTAAACCTAATACAGTGTCCTTCAAAACCATTAATATATGGCACTTTGTTTTTAAAAAATGGATGTATCTTCAATCTTTGATATTACTAAAACTAACCATCTTTCAGTGGTAAGTTGAAGAAATTGGATTCTATATCCAAAAGGATTTATTATTTAGAGACTGTCTATCTGTTTTAAAGAGTCAAATCATTTCCTCTATATTAACTTCCAAACATAATTCTATAGTTATATTTGTATTTGCAATATTGCAGCCACACACAACAAAGCGTGTATAAGGATAAGACAGCAATTGGATTGAAAAGTATATTTTCTATGTTGTCATTTGTGAGATTCAGAGCCAAATATCACAAATTAAAATCAAAAGATTTAACAAGACATCTTACAAAGCAGACAGAGTGTCATCCAAGAGTTTGTTTTCTTGTAACATGTTTAAAATTATAACTAGTTCAAGTTACTGCTTAATTGGGTTCTCCAAAGTAGTTGTACGAAGATGTAATAGACTATAATAAAAACCATAATACAGACACTTCTTGAGAGGTTATATTGCACAAGAAAAGAGCACTAGCTGTGAGACCAAAAATTTAGGGTAGAAAGTGAGGGATGGATGAAGAAAATAGGCATACCTCTGTTTTCACAGGCTTGATTGACTCTCCAAGTTGACCTGGATCATAATCCATCGGTTCATAACTCTCACCGCTTGATGGTATGAGCCTAGAGTCCGAGGAAACAAAGTAGATATCCCCGTCAAGGTCACTTCCTGAAGCTTCATTAGGATGAGGCCTGAAGCCCTTCTGGGGGAAAACCAAACAATCTACTAAATGATGCAATCCAGGAGCATCAACTGCTTCTAAAATTCGAACATCACCAGGATGTAAGCAAGGATTCTTGGCTACAATCACCTTTCCTTTGATTACTGTTGTACTTGTCCTCCTTTCTCCAAAGCTTGACCCATTTTTGAGAAAGCAGCCATCCACTGGAATATTTGAAACCTTTATAAAACACTGGCTGTATTCCAGCTCCCCTATTTCGTCCAGACAGCCCATTAACCATCTACCATCAGGGACAAAAATCCTACACTTCTTCAGCAGTTCTTCTAACTGGACAGCTCTTATGAAAGAAAGCATATCTTTGAGATGTGGTTCTGTTTGAGGTTTAAAACCAGCACTTAGCATTAAAGTGGCAGTGTATTGTAGATCTCCTGTGCAGGATGTTGTTAATATGTCAAATGCCACTTCAACATTTTCAATCATTTGACTGAGCTTATGTACCATTGAATCTTGTAGTTCATTGAAAGCACTGTCAGGAACTGACAGAGATGATAGCAATGTAATTATCTGCCTGTTCAGAAAGCAAGGTAGGAAGCGTGTCCAAGTGATTACTTCAAGCATGTCATGTTGAGATTCAAACTTTCTCATGCTGGGCCTCAATGAGAGCTTATAGTTGCTTCCAGTTTCTGCTTCCCATGTTGTAACCACACCTTTGTAGCCACCATATCGGATCTGGTAGGCTGATGGAGGGTTGATATTCAATTGTAATTTCTGAGCAACTTCCATGGCAAGATCTGGTGTGATCTTTCCTATACCTTCTGAGAATTCATAGCTATTCCTTATAATGTCCTGAATACTTTCAACTTGGTCTTTTGGTACCTGTACCGTGCAATAGGTTGAGGAGAAGCATTGACCCATTCTTGCAGCATGCTTGGCAACGTTGTAGTTAGGAAAGATCCCCATCCAGCTCTTAATTTGTTGGACTTCAATATCTTCTGCATTTGCAAAGAACCATGCAGAACGGTCTCTCAACTGATTAGCAGAAAATGCAAGAAATGAATATTTACATCCACACAGCTCAAAGCCATTATGCAGTATTTGCTTCACTCGCCTATAAATAGCAGTCCTATAGGCAGGACAACTAGAGGAAACCTGTTTAACAATAGGTGCTATAGACACTGTTAATGCCCCAGAAGACAGGGCTTCCATGCTATCATCCATGAAAGTTACTCGCAGAAATCTATCTGCATACCTCTTGAAGTGCCTTATGACTTGGTTTGACAGCTCTACTTCCGGAGGAAGACAGTAGGCTTTTGTAGGAGTGATAATCAATCTCCTTACTTCAATTGTTCCCTCTGCAATCTTCGGGTTTTTCAGAGGCTTTGGGTTTCTTGATATCCAACCAATCACAGATTTAATTCTTGTAAATGCATCATAAATAGGGTTAGTGTAGGCAAGTATGTGCCTCAGTGCCATTGTGGACAGCTCAGTGGGTGTGACAGAGGGATTGAACATATCATAGACCTCGGGGGTTAATCTATGATAATTGACAATGCCCTTATGCACAAGAGCATTTAGGAGGTACATGGTATCAAAGTGAATTTCTCCATTTGGAGGAAGGACAAAAAAGAATCCCTCTGTGGCAACAGAAGGTTCGTTCAGAGTCCTCAGTCTAAGAAATTTTTCATCCACCAAACGGTGCTGTTTGAAATATACTCTGGCTTTTTCCATGGTGTGACCCATACGAGGAGATAGTGAAATCTTATACACCAAGCACCTGCCGAGGGCATTGTTAGGAGTAAAGTCCAAGGTTCTAATCCAGGGATCATCATCATCTAGCAGTGCAAAAGCATCACGTACATAGATATCATCATCTGCGGTCCTATAACATATCCATGGAGGCACCCAAAGCTGCAGCAGCATAACCAAAGTCCCCCTCTCATTAAGAAACCTCACATCCCTAATGTCTCTCACAAGAAACTCAATCTTAAATTCACATTTTACGACCATATCCCTATCCCTGTCCCAACCTTCACCCAGAGTAAAACCCTGATCACGAGTAAGCAAAATCCTACATCTTCTATCAAATGGATCTACATGAAAATCCATCCCAGAAGTGGCTGCTTGCCAGGCAACCCAAAACTGATCAAGACCGTACATTGAACCAATTTCTACTTTAACATCAGAAAACCTAAGCGGCTCGATTCTTCTTTTAAATGTTCTAGATGAGGTTTCAGTACCAACCTTGACCTTAAGAACATGGGTTTTGAACATAAGTCTTCCCCTTTCAGCAAGCTTTTTGACCTCGTTGACAGCCCCTGGAGATGCAAAGTGAACAAACGCATGAGGAGGCACCTCGGCTTTGTTCTGAATTGAAGAATCCCCATTGGTTTTTGTGAAGTTTGGGAATTAGTATGGAGGAGTCCATGATGTCTTCAGTCTGCATCTCCACAACACTCCTACACTGTCTTCTAAGTATTCTGTGAGTTCCTTGGCACTTACGTCTTGTCCGAATCCTCCCAAACTTATTTGGGTTGCCTCCATCTCTGCACGTCAACAAATTTCTGGTTATAGGGTCTCCATTTATGAACAACTTATTACAATCCCTCCAGTTGTAATTTCTTGTATGCAGCAGAAATGCATGTCTAGGATAGGAATAATTGTACAAGTTTGCGGGCAGGCAGACAAGTATAGTTTGCACCTTAACCGAAATGTAGGCCAGAAACAAAGCAGTACAGCCAAGATATCTCCCTTCATGGCAAAGAAAGTGTGATTGTGATCTGTTATTCTGGCCAATTAGGCATTACAAATGGCAACAAATTTCTGGCTATAGGGTTTCTATTTATGAACAACTTATTACAATCCCTCGACTTGTATATTTCTTCTATGCAGCAGATATGCATGGCTAGGATAGGAATAATTGTACAAGTTTGTGGGCAGGAAGACAAGTATAGTTTGCACCTTAACCGAAGTGTACACCAGAAACAAAGCAGTAGAGCCAATATATCTCCCTTCATGGCAAATAAGGTGTGATTGTAACCTGTTATTCTGGCCAATTGGACATTACAAATGGCAAAGTAGCGCGGCTGGCATGCAATGACACTGATTTGTATCAGCATTTGAAGGAAAGAAAATCAAGAGCCCCGTAAATAAAAAGGCTGACATAATAAATCTCTCTTAGAGAAAATCAATTACCTCCTTACACCTATAAGAACCAAATTTAAAAAGGGTTCCCGTTAATAAAACATTCATTTTCAAATTATCTGGTTTAATTACTTAAGCAACCAATCAATATAGTGAGAATTGAAATACATAATGAAATTAGTAAAAGGATAAGTTTACTTAGCTTTAGATGTGATAAGTATATGATGTATTGTAGCACGTGTTTTATGATCCAACGTTAATTTTTACTATCAAATCTACAACTATTAGGATCTAATAAAGTTTATTCTTGTACCTGTAGCCTTGATCTCCGCACTTGTGACCCTAAACCTCTTTTCACGACCTTGAACTTGCTCTAGAGCCTTGAACTTTGCACTTTGGGTCTTTAGATTCCTATTCACCTTTGTTATCTAAAAATGGTGGTGCTTAAAAGCATTGTTGGAACTTGCTATGTTATGATAGGGAAGTCAACTAGCTTCCCACCTCGCACCTCACTCAAGCCTCTTGATCAATTCAATGATTTTCAATAAATTTGAAGACACACTAAGCAATAATGTAAATGCATATGTATGTCCTTATGATTGCAAATGTCGATGCGATACTCTCTATGATGACTATGAAATAGTTAGATAAGAGATAATGAATTTTGTTGGATGTCTAAAATGAACTAGAGCTTTGCTTTTTTATACAACACCTTATCTTGTAAATTTGAATATTTCATGCCTGAGTTAGCAACTAATGGCTAATTGGGGGCAAGTTATCTTGGGCCTAGAATTAAATTTGATTTAGGAAAAAGGGGTTCAACACATGCCATCTTGAACCAATTTCAAGGTCATAGATGCAATCTTGAAATAGGACTGAAAACAACAGATTTGAGGCTTGGGTTTGAATAGTACACGATGGATGTTAACTCTTGCACAGAAATATGCCATTTGGACACTAGACCATTGCATTAGAAATAAAGGGTCAAAGTAAGTCCAAAACAAATAGGGAAAAGTGCTCAAGATGAAATTTTCACCCAAGTATATTTTGCCCCCACTTTGACTTGCATGTGAACTACTATGAATCGTACATGTCAAAGTAAACAATCAATCAACATGAAAACAAATGATAAGCACATATATAAAAATATGGATATGGATGATGATTGCGCGTGCTTCATCTAATAACAGTTCCATATTTAGACATGTAAGCACAAATTTCCATGAGTAGCATCTAATAAAAGTTTTATATAAGCATGAACAACTACTTAGCAATACTAATGAAAAGTAAAATGGTAGGTGCAGGATTGTGAGTGAGTCACTTTAACCCAAAAGAGATAAGGTGAGAGAGATAATGGTGTAGGATTAAGAAGATCAATTTAACTAGCAAAGGAGAAAGTGCAAGATCATAAGTAGTTCACTTTAGTTATGAGTATGTGGTGTAGGACCCTTTGGTAGCCACTATAACCATAGACATGAAAGAATATAGTGACATTATATGCCCCCTCAAATTGATTGTATATGAGTGATGAAAGAAATTTAAGGAGAGGAGAAAAAATATTATGATAAATATATATGATCATGTAAAATTGTCATAGATATCATTATGCGTCAAGCATGAGATAAGATATCAAGATATACTCATGAAATCACATGTAAGAGGGAGCAATAAGGTGCCCCCAATGTTTCTCCCAATAATGAGGAGAATGAACAACCAATATTATCCAAAATGATAGATAGAAACATGTAAGCATGTGTGTGTGTGTGTGTGTGCGTGCGCGCGTGCATGCATGTATGCATGCATGCATGTATGTATGTATGTATGTATGTATGCATGCATGCATGCATGCCATGTAAAATTTAATCATGTATAATCATAAGTGAATGTAATGGAAGATGTAAGCATAAACATGCATGCCAATAAGATGTGAACATATAAGATAATGTAAGCATGAGAGAATGAGATACTAGTATGTAAGTGTAATTATCATCAAATAAGATAAGACAAGTGACATAAAGAGGATGCCCCCAAGTGGGGAATATGCCAAACATCATAAACAAAAGCAACATTTGAGAGACATACAAGTAGACAAGAAACGAGCCATAATAATTAATATAGAACATGAAATTAGAATGAAAATAAAATAAAGGAAAGCATAAGCCAATTAATGACATGAGTCAATAGAAGACATAATAAAAGGAGAAGCACAACAAGGATGGCTCAATTAAAAAGGTCAGAGAAAAAACAAGAGCAAACATAAGCTATGTTTTAAGTCAAAATGATAAGAGTGGCTTCCAATCACTCCATAACTTTGCATCATCCTAAATCCATAGTGAAAACACATAGAAGACAAAAAGGAAGAAGTGACATAAACCACACAACACATGTTCATAGTCATTTGTGTCAACATGCACCACTAAAGATGTCTTTCCATCATCCACATGCTAACTAAGAACATGAAATACATGAAAAACATAAAAACAAAGAAGATAAAACAAAAGCACAAGGTATCAACCATCTAAGAAGAATCTTCCTCAAGGAGATCATCCTCCTCCTAATCAAGAATATCAATGTGCTCATATTGTATTACCAAAATGTTTTATAATAGATGCTTCTCATCAGTGTGTGAATTATTACTTTTAACAAATATCCTTGAAAGAGGTAGTCTTTCTAATTTTTATTTTCATAAACATTGTTCTAGTTTCTTTGAAGGTACATATGGATTATGAACGTGATTATTATTTGTGTCTTTCTTTTGAATACAAGTAGTTTAAGAACCCTTTGAAGATGAAGTAGATCTATATCTATTATCCATAATATTATTATTCATGTCATATTTCCTTAGTAGATATGTGATTTATTGCTCATAAGAATCCATTGTAGGCAAGAAGGTATCCAAACCTTGATGCTTATAAACTATAGACTATATCACTTGTGGCTTTTCCAACTTTGTAGATTGTATCTATTTCTTTTGATGATCATAATATGGAGGCATGTAAATTATTTTTCTTTTTATCCTCATAGGCTCTTTTAGTTTTTCAAAGACTTGCACATTTTCTTCATTTTCCCTCCATTGTTCTTCTTTAAACATTTTGTAATGTATGTCATATAAATCATATTTTCTCTCATAAGACATGTTGTGGCCTCCACAACATGCTCTAATTCTTATAGAATTGAGGACCAGGTTCTTTTGAGATCTAGTGGTTTTAGTCCTTGATTCTAGTCTTGTCTACATGGTCATGTGGCACTTTTGTATTTAAAGTTGTAAAAATCACTTTTCTCTATTTGAGTACTTAAGGATCTTATGATGTCATTTCAAAAGTTGCAAGGATCTCTTATATGAAAATCAATTTTTCATCATGTTTAGTTTTGAAATCCATTGAATACAAATTCATGCTCTGGTTTGGTTTTACAAAAGATGTTTTTTCCACATTTCATGATGGTGTAACATGTTTTTAGGTTAAACTATGTTGAGATAAATTTGTAGTAATAAATTGATGTTTCAGATCATGCTACATGATCCTTCTTCAAGATAAGAAGCACAATTTAAGAAGAACATGTATAAAAATTACAAGGCAAATAGATATAAATAAATGGGGGAGGACAAATTAAAAGAGGTAAGGCAAATGGATGACATAAGAAAAATAAAATAATTGTATAAAAGTGAAGAATTGAGAAAGAAAATGAGAATTAATAAAGAAGAAACTCTTTAAAAGTAAACAAAATTACAAAATATGTGAGAAACTTAAAGAATAGGAGAAAGAAATAATACAAGAAAACATGAACAAAAGAGAAGGGAATTAAAGAGAAAGAAAATAAGTTTAATCAAGAATAACTATTCAAAAAGGATTTTAGGAAAGACAAAACTAAATAATAAAAGAGAAGAAAAATAAGAGAGAAAAGAAAGAAAATAGAGGTAAAATATGAATAATTAATAAGAACAAAAGAAATACCAATAAAGATAGTTGAAATAAAGTAATTAAAAAATAGAAAGGAAATGAAGAAAACATAATGGAGAAAAGATGAAAAGACAAAAATAAAATAAAATAAAATTTGCAAATAAAATAATTAAATAAACAAGATAAACTCAAAGAAAAATGATGGCTAAAACATCAAGAATAAGTAGGGAAGCAAAATAAATAAACTCAATAATAGGATGAAAGGCAGAGCAAAATAATGGAACCAAAATGGAGAAAAAAAGGAAGGGGGAGGACTATGCAAAAAGATGGGGGACCAAAAAGTGGCCAAAACCACTTTTTGGTCCAAACAAGATATAACACGAATGCGTTATAATGTGCTCCCATTATGGCTTGGTAGGTACCAAGCCTAGGCTCAGTCACTACCAAGCCATAACACGAGTGCAATAGAATCCAAACATGTTATAATGTGAGCACGTTATAATGTGAGCGCATTATAATGCACTCACATTATTTCTATATTGAAATAAAAGCCCAAAAACACATCTATGCTTTAGACATCCACCTATCTTGAAAATTGATGAAGATGCTACCACTTACATATGTTTTAGAGAAGCCAGAAGCTTCTCATACTCTTTGTCCATGGAAAAATTGATCTTCTATAAGAGTCTAAAGTGGCACTCTAGTTGAATGGTGCATTCAAAGGGTGTTATAATGTGCTCGCATTATTTCTTTATAGAAATAAAAACCCAAAACACAGCTACCACTTTCGACATCCACCTATCTTGAAAATTGGTGAAGATGCTACCACTTACACATTTTTTAGAGAAACCGAAAACTTCTCCCACTCTTTGTCCAAGGGAAAATTGATCTATAAAAGTCTAAAGTGGCACTCTAGTTCAATGTTGCATTCATAGGATACCTCATGTGCTTGAGCCATAGATGTTTGTGCAAGGGCCTCTATCTCTATCAATGTCTTGAGAACTAATTGAACCTCTTTGATAGAAGGAGCTAAGGACCACATGTTGAATATAGTTTCTTCTTGGCTCTTCTTATTCACTAGCTCTAGAAATTTATCGTGTGGGAGAACTTTTTGATTCTCATCTAGTGGTAAGGGAAATCCCTACTAGACTAGTTCATTAATATAGGTCTACATACCCTATTTTGTTTGTTCAATGAAATCTATGTGTGCTTTACATTCCTCATTGGCCTTATGCATTTCTAAGATGTCATTCATTTTCCATGCTATATTAGTTCTACTCATAATTTGTGTCATGACTAGCTTGGTTGAGAGGCAACTATAGAACATCTTGACATAGGACCAAGCATCTTCAATTATTGGAGAGAGCGTGGTCTCTACCATATCAATCTCTTTCTTCACCATATCACTTAGAGCCTACACCATCTCCTTAAACTATAAGGCTAGAGTAAAGATGATGTGGCCTCTATTATGCCCTTTCAGTGTAATCTTTACAAGAGATGATGTGGCCTCCATTTTGGCATTGCAGTATGATCTTCACAAGACCTTGATGTGGTCAAGGGAAGCCAATAACTATTTGAGCTCTTTAATTTGGGACTTTAACCTCTTGACACCTCCTTTGATTCTTCTAGTATATTCTTTAGGTTAGCCTCTTTTTCTCTTAGGCCCTTGAGTATCTAGGCCTAGGTGTCCACTTGATTATTTAGCTTGGATAGCTCATAATCTTGGCTACATGCATTTTTCTTTAATGATCCTATTTTAATAGCCTCGGCACTAGTTTTAGCCTTTTCATGGCTCAATTATACCTCCAAGTCTTCCACTTTCTTTGATAATGCATTCTTGATGGTTGTCTTAGTTACCATCTAGCTTTTCCCTACTGTTGTATGATAGAAAAGAGAGACCAAATCACTATTCAACTAGCTAGGTCAATCTTTTCAATCAAACATTGGAACACAAACCAAGCTTGGCTATAGTTTTGAAGGAGAGCCAAACTACAGGGGTTCTCTCCCTTTGTTGTAATTAAAAATATTTAGGCAATTAGGCTAGATCTAGGGTTTCTATGATGAAATATGTTAAAACAGGACTTACTTACCTATTAGAATTGAAAACCTAGAAATCAGGACCTGAACTAAGAAGAGTAAAACTATCGGGGACCACCACCAGAAACAGGGGTCAGATTTGGAGGACTATGGCACCCAGGCATGGGTGTCCTAGGGTTTTGGACTATCAAAAGTCTAAGACACTTCTGACACCTATATCTTTGACTTTTTGTAACCCGTTTCTATCAGATCTTATGTCTTCGACCTGCACACATAAAAGAGGGAAAATATTGGTCTTGTTTAGGGGATTGCCTAAGTCAAACCCCATGAATGGTGTTCCCACCTCCACAACAACAAGGATTAGATCAAGAGTGTGTGCCTTAGGAGGGTAGAGGTAGATTTGAATGATAAAAGATAAATGTAACAAGCATAAAGGAGAGATGTTACCATGAACATGAAGTCCTTGATGGGATGATGTCACTATCAAACTAGCACAAGGAGAGAATGAAGGAGGAAGGAGCTTCCACCAAGATCTACAACAACTTGGGTTAGTACACACAACAATAATCTGGAAATAGAGAGCTTGTAGATAGAGAGATCAATTCCTTTTTAGAGAGCCTTATCATAGAGAATCATTAGCTAGACTGTCATTAGGAGTAAATGAGTGAGAGAGACTTGTTTATATATGCATTCTAATTACTTTATGAGGGCCCAAAGTGAAATAAGGTCAACATGGTGCATTACATAAGGCCAATAAGGCCACCATATCCAAATTATGGGACAAAGAGGCAGGACACTAGTGCTTGGGCACTAGTGTCATGGACCTATTCTTCCTCAAAGTGACCATCACAAAGGACTTAACCATGATCCCAAATCAAGTCCTAAAATGGGTATGTCATAAGTAGGGACAAAAATACAAGTTAAACATGAAAATGCTAAGCCTAATGTGAAATTGTGAGACATGACTGTACGCTCAAAATCGTGACCTCAGTTGCTTGGGGTTGTCAGGTTAGATTTCAGGATGCACACAAACCCTTCCCTCCTTGCCACGGGGTGATCCACCATGTCACTCTTGCTCTCGTGGAAGTAGCCAATTGAGAGGAGGCGAGACATGACGGGGGTCTGGCTCGTTGGAGAGCTAGACTTCATGGATATGGGTTGGCACGTCCTAGGGCCTTTGTCATTGTGTGCTAATGTGAATGTTTCATTCAATGATTGTTGTTGTAGAGATAACCCTATGACCCAAAGGGTCACTAGTTACTCTTTTTTCTGTTGGGGTTTCTACTATTCCACCTCTGTGTGGGTAAGCTGTTACTTTTGTTGATGGCCTCTTGTCTTTTGATTTGTTGGATGATTGCACGTTGTATTTGAAGTTGTCTATATGCCTCTAGTTGTTGTAAGACAAGCGGATCTTGTTGAGATCTTAGATGGTTTTCCTCAATCTCGTCGAGGACTGCCCTCACCCACTCACCTCTTAATCTTGGGCACATTCATTAGCCAAGACAAGGGATAGGTGTATGTGGACTAACCTTGACTAGACTTAGGGTTTGACCTAGGGTTTTACTTGAACTAGGGTTTAGTTGTGCATTTGATTTTTGTTGATTGTGGTTGACCTTGCGATGATATCAAGGGTTTGCAATGTATCTATATCCCTAATGTTTTTGTGATTTTCTATATTTTTATGAATGCAACTATATGACATGCAAACTTGTTTTTATGCTTTTTTTATATTTATGGAAATAAAGATGCTTTTTAATCTAGGAAAGGAAATATTAATGCAATTTAGAATGAATTTAACCTAATGCAATTATTCTATGTTTTTGGGGTTTTGAATGTTTTGAAACAATTAATCTAGAAAGGGAAATTGCAAGTAATTGAATTTAACTAAGAATGCAAATTACTTCTAAGATGCTAGATCTAACCTTTCTATCAAGGAAAAAGCAATAAATTACTAATCCCAAGAGCAATTTTGATTTTCTAATTACTACAAATTGACAAAAGCATAGAGGAACCTAAAAATAGAGAAGATTGTGTGACTCCACTACCCTCAGAAATCTTTGATGGCAACCTCGTATCCTCTTGAAGCAGTGGGAAGACCTCTTAACGACAAGACAACACAAAGAAGCAAAAGAAGCTTGTAGAAGCTTAAGAAAGCTCAATGTGAGCTTTTGATGAGAACAATGGTGTTGATTGAAGCAACATAATGATGCTTGAAGAGATTTTTGTGAAAGCTTGATGAACAATGAATACATAAAAGGCACCTTCATCCTGTGTGAGCATGAGAATGCTGATTGGAGAGCAAAATCTTAGCAAGAGTTGTGTGCTCAATGAATTTACCTCCCTTTGTGCTTGAGGGAGTGGGGTATTTATAGGTTGGAAGAAGGGAATTGATTGAGAAGTTAACTCCATTGATTGAAGAGTTAACAAGGATTGATTAGGGAGTGAACTGGATTGATTAGCTAGTGAACTCAATTAATTAGTGAGTGATAAATTAATAATAGATTATCACTAAAGAGGAATTAGAGTTGGAAGAATGCATGAGTAAGAATGAGTTGTTAATTTTAGATCAAATGGAGTTAATTATGCATGTGTGGGTGCATGAAATAGTCAACTCCATATTAGGCATAAAAAATCATGCGAATTGGAAGAAAAATAGGCAAAAAATGAAGCTATTTGAGTGAGAAACTCAAGTTTTTCTGTGGCTGGAAACGCCTCACTAGTAGGGTCACCCGGGGGGAGATCCTACTTTTTAAGGGTTGCCCAGTAGGAGATCTAGAAAGAAAGGGGTCTGGAAGGAAATGCATGATGGGAGATGGTAGAGAAGATGAAAAGGAGGTGATCTACCTCCCAAAATAGGTCAATCATGTGCAAGAATCCAAACCTCCACTTGTGAAGTAGGATCTCCCAAGGGGAGATTTGGAAATAATAGAGGCATATTTGGATTGGTTGAGTGAAACTAAAAACTGAAAGTGGGAGATGGGTCTGGGGGACCTCTAGAAGGCTTCTAGGGGGTGGAGAGGATGAAAACATAGGGGAAAGGTGAAAACTCACCTACAAGACGCTTACAAGGCTTAGGAACAGGGTCAAAAGCTCAGAAAATGCAAATCGATAAGTGTCGCAAAAGTGTCGAAAAGCGTCAATGACAAAGAGAGGGAAAACAACAAAGAAGAAACAACACAAGATGAAAGAAGTGACATGTCATCAAGAGGTTTGTTGCTTAGAGGACATTACTTCACTCTTACATGTACATGACAAGGATTAAAATCATCATAGGGATCCTCGTGGAGGCTATGCGTGATTTTTGTAATTACATATTTGCCCCCTTGAGGATGGTAGTCTACATGAAAGGTAGGTACCATTCCCGAACTAGGTATTACCTGTTGTCAATTTTCCCGCAATTGTACCTACAATAACTAGTATTAGTTCAACATTTAAATATATCAAAACAAATAATGAAAGTTGAAATGACAAACTTACCATAGATCTTGAGAGTTTGACTGGTTGTTTGCCTTTGTCAGTGAGACCTGTAAGAATGAATGCACACAAAACGATGCACCAAAGATGCATGGAAGCAAAAAACTAATCTAAGAATGCATAAAAGAAGCTAAGGGTAAACAAAGCAAGCAATTAATGAAATCAGATTGAATCGGCGATGGAATCGATCCTGTGAGTAGTCGTTGAGAAGATATCGTTGAGGAGATTGCAAAGATGAGCACCTCTTCTTCAATGATGCAAAATTGAGTACTAAATAGTAAAAAACCCTTCTCTAAACCCTAGTTTGAATTTTATGAAAAATCTCTTGAATTTGTATGTTTTTGGCAATTCTTCTTATTGAATTGTCTCTGTTTCATCATTTAAAGTAGGATAAATCTTCATTTTCTGAAATCAACTGAGAAATGAAGATTTTAGGGCATTTTTAGCTTGAGGGATCTCCATTTAGGGTCAACCCTTTCGTCAGGCAGGTCACCCGGGGGGTGACCTTGTTGGGTAGATTCTGCTTAAAATTTGGTGTTTTCTGACATTCGTTTCACTCTGATATGACTTAATTTGACTCTTGTTTATTGTAATTTTGAAGGTTTATACACTTTTTTGTGAGATTTTCTGCAAGTTTTACGATTTTTAGGATTTTTGCGAGTTTATGAGATCTAATCTAAAGTTCTTTTCTAATTTGTAGGATATGCACATTCAATGGAATGCTTTCCGAGAGAAGATATGGCTCTCAAAGATGTTTGCTTCGTTGAGTGATGAGGACCATGCTATTCTAAGTAGAGCAGATTTAGCTAGAGTCTGTCATGTGCCAATTGTTCACCCTTTATCATGCATATGTTGCGACATTCTGACTTACTGTGATGTAGGCAGGAACACTTTTAGGTTCCCACAAGTTTTAGGAGAGTGGACTATCACTCTGTTTGATGTTTGCCGTATTCTTAGAGTTCATGTGAGAGGACATCCTCTCATCCTTCCTGCTAGCGAGTCCTTTGAGGACAAGACATCTTGGGCATAGTTTATGGGGGTTAGTCGCCCTGAGGACCAGATGGGAGTCCAACTTACTTCAGTGCCACGACTTCGCATTCCTCTCTTGAGGTGGATCTTGATTGGTTTGATTGCATCGAGGTTGTCTGGAGATAAGGCCTCAACTCGCTTGAGATGGTGTTGGGCACCGATCATACAGGGTCTTGAGGAGGGCAAGGTCTATGCTTGGGGGCTAGAAATTTTGGCCATGGTATACAGGGACTTCTATTGCATTGCACGATGAGGGGCTCTTTCTTTCAGCTACTCTTCCTTGATTATGATTTGGATCTTTGAGCACATCAAGCCCTACCAAAAGCTTGTTCTGATTCCTGATAGACGACTACAAAGAGCTGCTAGATGGATGCAGATGGGTTATTTTGATGCTTCTTTGCACAATGTGGCTACTCTTATGGATGAAGATATGATCTTTGATCCTTATCTAGATATGAAGGGATCCTAGGTTTGAAATGGTGAGATCCAAGAGTACTGTCGTGGCATGTCCGAGGTTTCAAATTGTAATGGTCTAGTTGAGGTTCATCGCGTTGAGCGCGTCTTACAATAGTTTGGCGAGGACTTCCCCGAGGAGTTGTCCCTAGTGTCTACTTGTTATAGGTCCATTTAGGAGATGGGTGAGGCAAGTCATAGGATAGTTATTTGGACTCCCTTGACTCCTAGAGTCTTCATTACTAGAGTTCCTAAATCTTCATGAGGAGGACAAAAGGGAGGGAGAGGGACTTCTTCCAGATCACTCATTGTGATTGGGGACTTAGAGTCTACTGACAAGTACTATATTCCTGATGATGATGATTCATTAGATGAGGGCCCACTGAGGATGCATAGGATGATGGGCTTGATAGTACAGATGATGGGGATGATGCACCTGACATCCCTAAGGGTCCGTCAGTTGTTCCTGGACCTCCTCATTCTGATGAGGTGATGTGACAGTTTGACCCTGCCTAGTAGCTTGGTGATCCACGTAAGTCTACTTTTGTTTTATCATTTTTTGTGCTTTTGTCTTTTCTCTCTTCTCTTCCTTTTTGTGAGGAACTAACACATCTTTCTCCTTTGGTTCACTTTGCAAGTAATGTCAAAGAGTGGAGGGCTTTTGTTTGTGAGATATTATGTTGGCTTGGTTGCCCCCTTCACTAGGATGACTCGAGAGAGTCTCTTGGTTGGTCCTGGTATGCCCCTTGCTACCGGGTGACACACTTACATTTTTGCTCCTGTCTATCATGGATGTCAGGCGAGTGCAGACTTGAAGGCTAAGATTCACACACTTAAGGGTGAAAATCAGGTGCTTCGAGAGATGGCTCATCTCAGTTTTGGACAACACGATGCTAGTACGATAGGGCCTTCACAATCACACGCTCATAGCAGGATGCCTCGCTCCCATAGGTCTCATGGAGTGACGAGCGGTAACAAGCGGTACTCATAGGCAGAGGAGAAGAAGGGTGTTGTTGGAGGGAACTGACCTTGATATTATTTTTCCTTCTTTTGAACTCGTGCTCCCTGTTGATGATCGTTTTGATGCAATCATAACAATAAGTTAAAATTCACATGAAATGAACTGAAACTATACTTGAAAGATAAGAAGGAATCATTTGAGATTCAACTAATCCCAAGTCTACAATGGTTCGGTTGGTCAAGTTCAATTGGTCAATGTGAAGATGTAATGTTCAAGGGGCCTTACGTAGTTTAGGTTTGTTTGGTGGTTTACTGGACTAAGAATATGCAAAAAGGTCATGAGATATGTCAATACTTTTCATTCCTTTGCATAAGAGTGATATTGTGCTGCAAGTTTTAGATGGTTTTCTTGAATTTTTTGCAGCTTTCTTCTTTATCTATTTATGAAAACTGTCTACTTATAGCTCTGTTATGCATGCTTTTTCAAATTTGAGACAATTTCCTTTAGATTTCTACGTTTTCAGCTAAATATTTCAGATGGGTTGGGAAAAGTTAGAAAGATCTAATCTATAACTCATTTAATCTACCAAAGGATCTAATTGTTTCTGTTATGCACTATGTAAATACCGCAGTAATTTGATCAAATCCACAGTAAAAACCTTAAATGCAAGTCCTGAGCATTTTCACAAACATACATTTAAGATTGCAAGCTCTCAAAGAAAAAATTTCAAAACACAAAGAAGAGCAGGAGAACACTCAGAAGATAGATGCAGAACTCCAGATTCTATTGTATTAGAAACGAATAGTCATACATGATTTACAATGTAGGAATGACTCTTAGTTTCATTGATCATATTACAGAGAACTTACAAGCTTTACAGATACAGTAAGGCAGCCAGACATTCCACGCGCACCTTACTGCAGACAAACAGGTGACCTCCTTCTTCTACTTCTAAACTATGCTAACTTGCTGCATGTTCCTAAAAGAAAATCCTGTGTAGCCACTGTTGTTTTTCTAAAATCCCTGTTGTAAAGTATTACAGTGTAGAGAGGCACAATATATAGACATTCTGATTGTCCTCACTACAGCAAAAACCTAACTGAACCCCTGGTTCAAACCCCTGGTTATAGCAATAAATACAGGTGAACCAGCTCTTCAAAAATATCTCTGAGCAGTGTCAAATCTGGGCAAAATATTGCCCCTTCTGAGAAGTTCCGGCAGCTGGGTAATAACTTCTGTTTGTCTGTTGCAGTAATACCTTCAGCTGCAACTCTGTCCTTCACTTGAATGGCCTTCACTTTTTCGCACTTCATCCTTATCTTCCTGCTCATGAGATCAGATCTCCTTCCTCCATGAGGTCACTGTGTTGACTTTCCAGCTGCTTCCTCAACTGCAAGCCTGCAAGACAAGACAAGCAATAAGTATTTCATTTATCACATAAACAGCAGGAAACTAAAATAATCATTTAAATCCAGATGACTACGCAAAATTGTGGAAATCAGATCCAGAATACTCTCAAAATGCGTCCAAAACACATTCAGACCGCTCAAAACCCATCGGGTCAACCATCGCTGACCGGGAAAATGCTATAGGCACCAAAAAAAATAGTTTAAAACTCCACCGCCTCATTTCCCGCCCATCGGCATGACCATCGCCATCGGCGTGTCAAAAAAAACATGTTAGCCGACATTCTCTTCATCTGCATGATATTCTGGAAATATGATGCTCTCCCTTCCGAAGGTCCAGATGACGTCATCAGGATGTTTCGCTCTTGTATATCGGGGAAAAGAATAACATCATCATCATCTTCATGTTGAAGGAAAATAGGAGGATGTGAAATATGATCCCGCTGCTGAGGAAAGGAATATGATGGTGACGTCATCGTCATATTCGGGCTTCGTTAAAATGCAAATGATGGCGTCATCGTCATATTCGTTAAGATCAGGGGATAAATGCAATATCGGGTCACCTAAGGAGCATGATCAGGATGGTGATTGATAATATGACCCCTTTGCGGCCAAGGTAACCCTCTCGAAAGATCAGGATGATGATGATCATCAGGATATTTGGGGCTTTTATCAAACTTATAATAAGACGTCATCATCATATTCGCGAACCGGATCGTGCTTTGGAAAATATCCTGCCGAAGGGAAATGTGATGATGATGATCATCAGGATATTTACTTCTTCGTTTATCAGATCGGGATGACGTCATCATGATATTCGGAGCTTTCGTGAATGCGTTTTGGATGCGTTTTGAGAGTATTCTGGATCCGATTTCCACAATTTTGCGCAGTCATCTGGATTTAAACGATTATTTTAGTTTCCTGCTGTTTATGTGATAAATGAAATACTTATTGCTTGTCTTGTCTTGCAGGCTTGCAGTTGAGGAAGCAGTTGGAAAGTCAACACAGTGACCTCATGGAGGAAGGAGATCTGATCTCAGGAGCAGGAAGATAAGGATGAAGTGCGAAAAAGTGAAGGTCATTCAAGTGAAGGACAGAGTTGCAACTGAAGGTATTACTGCAACAGACAAACAGAAGTTATTACCCAGCTACCGAAACTTCTCAGAAGGGGCAATATTTCGCCCCAAACCGCTCAAAACCCATCGGGTCAACCATCGCTGACCGGGAAAATGCTATAGGCGCCAAAAAAAAATAGTTTAAAACTCCACCGCCTCATTTCCCGCCCATCGGCATGACCATCGCCATCGGCGTGTCAAAAAAAACATGTTAGCCGACATTCTCTTCATCTGCATGATATTCTGGAAATATGATGCTCTCCCTTCCGAAGGTCCAGATGACGTCATCAGGATGTTTCGCTCTTGTATATCGGGGAAAAGAATAACATCATCATCATCTTCATGTTGAAGGAAAATAGGAGGATGTGAAATATGATCCCGCTGCTGAGGAAAGGAATATGATGGTGACATCATCGTCATATTCGGGCTTCGTTAAAATGCAAATGATGGCGTCATCGTCATATTCGTTAAGATCAGGGGATAAATGCAATATCGGGTCACCTAAGGAGCATGATCAGGATGATGATTGATAATATGACCCCTTTGCGGCCAAGGTAACCCTCTCGAAAGATCAGGATGATGATGATCATCAGGATATTTGGGGCTTTTATCGAACTTATAATAAGACGTCATCATCATATTCGCGAACCGGATCGTGCTTTGGAAAATATCCTGCCGAAGGGAAATGTGATGATGATGATCATCAGGATATTTACTTCTTCGTTTATCAGATCGGGATGACGTCATCATGATATTCGGAGCTTTCGTGAATGCGTTTTGGACGCGTTTTGAGAGTATTCTGGATCTGATTTCCACAATTTTGCGCAGTCATCTGGATTTAAATGATTATTTTAGTTTCCTGCTGTTTATGTGATAAATGAAATACTTATTGCTTGTCTTGTCTTGCAGGCTTGCAGTTGAGGAAGCAGCTGGAAAGTCAACACAGTGACCTCATGGAGGAAGGAGATCTGATCTCAGGAGCAGGAAGATAAGGATGAAGTGCGAAAAAGTGAAGGCCATTCAAGTGAAGGACAGAGTTGCAGCTGAAGGTATTACTGCAACAGACAAACAGAAGTTATTACCCAGCTGCCGGAACTTCTCAGAAGGGGCAATATTTTGCCCCAGACCGCTCAAAACCCATCGGGTCAACCATTGCTGACCGGGAAAATGCTATAGGCGCCAAAAAAAATAGTTTAAAACTCCACCGCCTCATTTCCCGCCCATCGGCATGACCATCGCCATCGGCGTGTCAAAAAAAACATGTTAGCCGACATTCTCTTCATCTGCATGATATTCTGGAAATATGATGCTCTCCCTTCCGAAGGTCCAGATGACGTCATCAGGATGTTTCGCTCTTGTATATCGGGGAAAAGAATAACATCATCATCATCTTCATGTTGAAGGAAAATAGGAGGATGTGAAATATGATCCCGCTGCTGAGGAAAGGAATATGATGGTGACGTCATCGTCATATTCGGGCTTCGTTAAAATGCAAATGATGGCGTCATCGTCATATTCGTTAAGATCAGGGGATAAATGCAATATCGGGTCACCTAAGGAGCATGATCAGGATGATGATTGATAATATGACCCCTTTGCGGCCAAGGTAACCCTCTCGAAAGATCAGGATGATGATGATCATCAGGATATTTGGGGCTTTTATCGAACTTATAATAAGACGTCATCATCGTATTCGCGAACCGGATCGTGCTTTGGAAAATATCCTGCCGAAGGGAAATGTGATGATGATGATCATCAGGATATTTACTTCTTCGTTTATCAGATCGGGATGACATCATCATGATATTCGGAGCTTTCGTTAAACTTAAAACATGACGTCATCATGATATTTCGCCAACCGGATCATGTTTTGGAAAATATCCTGCCGAAAGGAAATGTGATGATGATGATCATCAGGATATTTACTTCTTCGTTTATCAGATCGGGATGATGTCATCATGATATCCGGGGCCTTTGTTAAACTTAAAACCTGCCGTCATCCTGATATTTCGCCAACCGGATCATGTTTTGGAAAATATCCTGTCGAAAGGAAATGTGATGATGATGTTCTTCATACAGCAAAACCGAGTTTATAAAATATGACCCTCCTAAAATCATGATGCTCACGATGCGCATAAGGTCTTTTGACGGGTAAAGGGCACTACCACCTAAATTTGATGTCCGGATATTGCGACTGCATGATCTTTATCGGGTGATAGATTAAGATCATGATGACCTTGACAACATGAAAAAAATATGATGATCACTTGCGATTATCAGGTTTGACCAAAACTTTGACTGTGCATAACTTCCACATATGGACGAATTTTCAAGTGATGTAAAAGGCAAACCTGCATGGAATTTCAAGCTCTTTCTAAATATGAGGTCATAGAAACAAAATATGAACTTTGACAAACTGACCTCATAATGATGACCAACCTCATCCAATATCATGATGATGATGCACCTGACCTTCATTTTTACCAAACCGCCAGAAAGCAGAAAAAACACAAGCAGAAGCAAAAAGCAAAACATCAGCAGGGGTCCCCATTTTGCTAAGGAGCATAATGGGGCGTGTTGTGAACATCACAACACTCCCTTGCATGGGGAGCCTTTATTTCCCTTGAGAGCATTTTTTCCTAGTTCTTTGATACTTTTATATATGTAAACTTTGGATATATCTATGAAAGTTCATCTTTTTATGGTTTTCGTCTATCAGATTTGTACTCATCTCTTGTGCATTTTTGGAGGTTTTAAGAACTTTTTTATTATGTTTTTGACCTTTTCAACTCTTTTAACAATGCAAGTATGATAACGATGTTTATTTTTACCATTTTTTTGTGGCATATGTATGAGATGTTTACGATATGCAGATGCAAGAACACAAGAAATGCTGAAATGAAACATTTAATTCTACTAAATGTCATGATATATGACATTGACTTCTTGCTTTGAGACTATTTTTCTGATTTTGGTATGGATGCTATGTGGAACAAACAATATGACTGCTCTTTAATACGATTTTCAATCCAGGGGATTACAATTTGTCCTGATAAAAGAGACCTATTCAAGGCTGTGAGATAGAATTTTGAAACTCAAATGGGGAGAAGGAGTGAAAATGGAGTGCTTCTGATTTTGGGCTTTGCTAAAGGCTAAACACTAATCCTTATCTAGATAAGACAAGCTAGCAAGCTTTCAACTTAGACAAGTAACAAATTTTGATGTTCGCTAGACTTAGATCATAGATGGCAAGCAAGATAGACCCGGGGTAAAGGATAAATGGGAAAGAACAAGGGTTCCTAGATAGAAGATGATCCTAGATATTACTAGACTCTTAGCTTTGCTTAGCTAGTGCATGTGTGTGCTTTGTATCTTTCTTTCTCTATTAGAATGTCACACTTGAGGCTTCGAGCTTAGACTGATCTCCACACAAGAGTATGGACATTCAACAATCTTCTCTCTTTCACTCTTTGTTTGTATCTCTCTTTCTTTTTGCTTTTTCACTTTTTTTTATATTTCCTCACTTGATTTTTCTCATTTTTTTGGATTTTGACTTTTTATGAAAATGAATGCTTTTTGGAACTTTTTGTTTTTTGATATGCAAGCTTGATCTCTCAATTCTCACTTTTTTCAATCACTCTTATTTTGATCACTCATTTTTTTTTATTCACTTGGATTTTTGATTGCTTCCTTCAGAGTTTTGATCCTCCTGACGTTTTTGGCCAGGAAAGATAAGGGACTGAGCGCCACCTAAAGTTTATGTAATCTGGTCAGACTTCTCTACTACTAGGGAAGAGTTGGGAAGGTCTACTTGCAAGGTTCCTTTGAACACTGTAGGTTTGAATATTGACTTTGTTAAGACCTAACATCTTGGCTCATTAAGACTTGGATCAGTGTAAAGCTAAGAGCTAGGCTTTGATTAGAATCACTAGGAATGAAAAGGGGATAATGGCGATTGTGAAAATGGGGAATCTCTAGGTCCTGAAAGGATGACATATATCTAGGAAACATTAGACTCCTTACCAAAATGAAAATAGTATAAGAGCAAGTCACTAATAGTAATGCAAAATGAATGGAATGAAATTGAAATGCAAGAAACAAATTATTTTTAACATTTTTTATTTTTATGATTTTTTGTATTTTTATGTTCTATGAATTTTTTTTTGTATTTTTATGTTTTATGATTTTTTTTTGTATTTTTAGACATAGTATTTCTTGAGGTGAAAGGCATTAATTGTTTCACCAAATTCCTTTCCCTCCATTGTGCACAAGAGACAGGCACCATTTTTGACATCTTCTTTGACCATGTAAGGACCTTTCCAATCTTCTAAAAAAGTTATTTTTCATCTTCTTTTCTTATTCTTTGTGCTACCTCTTCTCAAGACAAGTTCTCCTATTCTGTAGGGCTTGTCATTTGATTCTGTTGTTTCCAACTTGGTGGTTTCCCTTGGAAGTGTGAGACAAAGTAAGTCCTGAAAGGTTTGTTGATGGGAAGGGGTCCAATACAGGACTCCATCACAATTTAATAACTCTGTTACCAAGTCAAATTGTTCTTGCATGTAGATCTTCACATCTTGTTTGTCTTGAATTCTTTACAAAAATTAGAACAACTCAATGGGAGTTTGTGGCTCCTTTTGCTCATCAGGAGGGACAAAACTTATATTTGTCCTCCCATTTCATTCTGGTCTTAAGTCCATGGAATATCTGATATAACTCCCTGGCAACTCAAAGATGACAAGGTCATTAGTGCTGACTGACACTCTCATCTTCCATTCTTTGTGAAACATTCCCTCACTTCCTTTATCTTCGTTAAGAAGTCTTTGAACCATTTCAATTTGTACTAAAGGTGCTTCCCACTCACTGAGTTCATTTGATTGAACTAAGGCAGAGGTGGATGGCTTCTCTTGTGGTTGAGACACCATGAACATCCTAGGTAGCATTCCTATTGCATTACTTGACATTAGCTGACTCATTGTCAATAGAATGCACCTCCTCCATGGGTGTCAATGGTTGATATGAATCCTCTATTGGTGTGAGAGGTTCATAAGATTATGTTTCTTCTGGTGTCTCGAGGACACATGATTCACTTAAGGGTGATAAAGGAGTGTAACTTTCTATCATGTCTTCCTCAGGATCTGAGAAAGCGTGCGGGTCTACATTACTCAAATCTAACGCAGTGGTTTCAAACACTGGTCCCTCAGTCCTGTGAGGTTTCTCCCCTATGCAAGGGAAGAGTTTGTAGGTAGGTTGAAAATTGATCATGAGCACTTCTAGATCAAATTGGAGAGGTCCATCTTGCTCTATCCATTCCATGATCTTAATTATCTTTTCCTTGGGAACAATTTCCTTTGGTTTCAATTTTTTCTGGTACCTCATCTTCTAGAGTTTTCATTTTTGCAGTGTTTATGGTCTTCTCTGGAGTTTCTATTCGCTTGATGCTTATTAACTGCGGTGTAGGACTAGGGATGATCAATTTGTTGGTAGGGAGTTCATAGTCTATGGGGATACCTATATGCTTGTTTGTTGTGTTTGACTTCAACATGTTGAAAGGTTCTGGGTCCCCTTTCGCAACGTACACCTTCCCTAAGTGTAAAAATTGAGCCTCTTGAAATAATGTGGATGGTACTGCTTTCATCCTATGGATCCATGGTCTTCTAAGGAGAAAATTGTATCCCGTGTCTTTGTCTATGACATAGAGTGTGGTAGGAATGGTTTTAGGTCCCAAAGTCACTGGAAGGGTAATTTTACCTATCGTGGCAACTTTTAGATTATCATACCCACTCAAAGTATCTTGTGAAGCGGTGATATTGGTGTGTCCATAACCCATCTCTCTAGAAGGGAGAACAGAACTATGTTCATTGTGGCTCCATCATCAATTAAGGTTTGTTTAATGCATGTACCATAGATCCAAACTTGTAAGTACAATGTAGGGTCTCCTTTCTTGGTTAACTTTGCCTTGGAAGGCATCTACTTTAAATTGAAGAACCTTGGATCCTTGAGTTCTGAGTTTGGTGGACTGATGTCATAGTCCACATGGTCGATCTGTTCTCTAGGTGGTGACAAGGGTCGTTGGTCCTTGGCATTTAATCATGTTTTCATGTGTCAAGTCTAGGGCTGTGTCCTTGGATATCCGCAATTAGGGATCCTATAGTTACTAGTCTATTTAACTAATTCTGTTAATCTTATTTTCTCTAGAAATTAATACTGCTGGTTTATCTGCTATGAAAGTAAATTCTTAATGTACTGGAAATAAAGCTGAAACAATAAAATGCTTAATACTGACCTATTCTAATCCACACAATTGAAACATACATTTATCTATGTGAAAGCAATAACTATCTTCCTAAGCAGAATTTGAAACAAGGTAATGAACAAACAAATACTAGCCTCATGTCTTCAATGGCGGGAGTGGGCCCTTGCTCCTCGCCCTCGGGACTAAAGACTAAAGCAATAAATCAGTATAGAAATAAAGTATCACAATCTTTCTTTAGTCTAACTTCATCAGTATGCTTTGTATTCAGAAAATATATCCAATCTGGAAAAATTGAGATTACAACAATTCCACTATATCATCTCTAATCTGCTTCTACCTTATATATCTATATATCAAATCAAGCGATGAGATATCACTCTACTCTAACTATCAATTTATCTATGAGATAGCATCAATCTCTTATTTTATCAACTGTTTAACTGCAGAGTAAAATCATGCAACTGAAATAGACTTTAGTGGTACAACAGTGCCACTAAATCTAAAGTCTTAGTTTAAATACAACTGGGCAGTGAGGCCTTGAAAATATAGGTATTTAATAAGTCTTTTGGGAACTCATACAAAATCAATAAAAGAGGAATTAGACCTCTAGCAGTCAACCAGAGTCTTCACCTGATCATTCAGGTGTTGGTTGAGCAATCCCCAGAGCACTCCAATTTGCCCCCGGAAGTGTTGATTGATAGTGGCACTGAAAGCTCTGCACCGTCTTAAGGGCTTTGAAGATGTGTGCTTTTTTGAGGAGCTCCAAAGATGCGCTTATGACTTCTATCCAACTCCAGAGATGATCCACCCTTGGTCCTCCTATTTCAAAATATCTCCAATCATATTAGAAAAACATTGGAGTCTGGTGTAGTATCCCTCATGTCAGCTCCAGAGACTATTAGGGCCATCTCTGGAGATGCTCAAAATTGTCTTTGCCCATACAACTGCACCTGTAGACGTAAAAAGAGAGAATTTTCTACATATTTCCATTAATTTGTTGCACATTAGTCCTTCAATCAAAAATCATGACTTTTGGTAATTCATCTCTCATTAATGTAATTAGAACCAACCTTATCAGTCTACTAGCAATCACCAAGACAATAGAATAAGAAGGAGGGAAAAGAGAGGTAAAAAGGGTATATTTTTATGGGTGCTACCTGGCACTCATCATCCTCCCTGAACTTGAAGGGTAGCAGGTCCTCCTACTCTTCATAACCTGGACTTATTTAGGTGGGATATTCTATCAGTCAAATTGAAATCATTTGCATATGTGGACCAAGTAGTGCTATTTGTATTGCCATTCCCCCTAAACTACTCAACCTGCTTCAGCCATTCTTGAAATCTAGCATCTTCCATTTGTTTGGTCCATATAGGCAGTGGCTCAATAATGAGAGGAGGTCTGAAATGGCCACCTATCCATTCTTGTTTGTATTTGTCCATCAATTTGGACACTACTCTGGCTTTCCTCATAAACAACCTTAGGTTGGCAGGAGACACTACTTCTCTCATCTTTTGTTCTGTAGTTAAAGTATTCCATCTTTTCTTTGCCATTGGAAGTACTTGATTTGATAAATTATTCATGAGGAAACCAAAATCAATAGCACATTCCTGCAGATGTTTCTGATATAGAGGTAAAATCTTTGTCTTACCTTCTGGGGAGTAAATGTTTACCCTAAAATGAATCTCAAAAGCTTTGGGATTTAGACATTCCCTCCTGAGGAAGAGGCTTGTTTTTGCATCCTTCTTTGTGTAAACTTCCATCCTTTCATTCCAAATCTGATGATTTCTCATTAGTGACATGAATGCCCTGAGTTGGCATTCCCCCACAAAGTAGTTGATAAGGAAAGTATGATCATTGATGCAAAAACCATGCAAATACAGCTCACATAGGAAATCCTTATCCTCATTAGGACATTTCATGTATGCCTCCATGAAGCCTACCTCAGTTTCTATGTCCTTAGTTAAATCAGACAAAATCAAAGATATCTTCCTCTGGATAATTTGCTCTTGCAAAAACAAAGCATAACTACCACTGGGAGGTCTGCAAGATAAGATTTCAGCTAAAATGGTGGCTACCTAGATGACCTTTTCCTCCAAGGTTTGTACTCTTTGTGACATGGCAGTCACTGCTCTTTGCAGTTGCAGCATTGGCTTTGATTCTTCATTTTCCTGACATCTTCTTGCCCAATGAAATAGGGCCTTAGGAATGTCTATTGGAACTGCCCCTAGGTATGTGTCTGTTTGAATCCCCTATTCCATGGTTGCAGTTGGGCTGGTCAGCTCATGAATGTATTCTTCCTAATCATCTATCTTGTTAGTGGCCCATGTCAATTATTTGGCTTGACCTTGTGTCTTTTCAATGAGTGCTACAATTAATGTGAGACTATTGTCTCTAGGTCTCATAATATTAGAAATATTTTGTGCTACTTCCTCTTCTTTTTCTCTGATATGTTGTGTTGCTTCCTCTTCTTTTTATTTGATTTCCACCTCTTTCTCCTGAATTATCTTTTGTTTGTCCTTGAGTTCTATTTGTAGCCCTTCAATTATCTGCTTTTGTTCCATTTCTTTCTCTTTCATGACCTTTTTAAGGTTAGTGATGATTAAGTTTTTCCACCACAACAGTCTCTTTAGATTATCAATTTCCTCTAATAGTTGTTGTTCTCTTGGAACCTCTATATCCTCCTGATTAGAGGGGTGAGAGTAACTCCCTGTTTCCCCCTCTTCTACTCTTTCCTCTCCAGGGGTTTCAATGTTTTGCTCCACATTGTGAGTTGCATCTTCTTGTTCCTTCGCATCTTCCCCTAGAGTCTCTTTCTCATCATCCCCTAAAGTCTCCTTCTCATCCTAAACTTCCTCTTGGCTTACATATGCAAATGTTGGGGCTGATGAAGGTCTAGCCTCAACCATGGAAATTTGGAAGCCCATGAGGACCTCAGCTAAGAGAGCAGTATTCTTTTCAGTCTGAGTAGGTTGTCTCTTTTTCTGGCTTTGCCATAGCACTGGTAGAGCTTGTGTCTCAAAAGTAGGTGCATTATCCTCAGAGTTTGAAGAAATGGTGAGGGTTTCTTTTTCTACTATCTTCGAAGCTTGGGAATGTTGTGGCTCTGGAGTCTGAGACCTCAGATGAATAGGTGACTCTCAGGGAGTTCTCTTAACTTCTCTTTGTTTTCTTTTCCTAACCAGAGGGACTTCATCTGAGTCATCGGATTCTTCCTCAGCCTAGTAATGTCTGCTGGACTCATGTGCCTTTGGAGTTCTTTTTGCTTTCTTAATCTTCCCTGTTCCTTTCCTTTGCTTTTGTTATCCTCAAAATTAGTTGCACTCAATTTGTAGGATGACCCCTACAAAATTTGTCCATTTTGTAGCCTACAACTCTAAACATGCAAAACAAGGTGAATCACATTTGCCCTCGTGCATGGTCTCCTATCCTTGGAACATCCTTTCGAGTGTCAACTTGTGTCAGTTTTTTGAATTTTGCAAAACAAGTCTAATTGAAAATTTCACTTTTTAGGAGTTAGTAATTTTTTGTTATATGCACTGGCGGTGATTTTTGCCTCCATTGCATCTTTATATGTACTAGCGGCAATTTTTGCCGCCCGTGCATGTTAAGCCTTTTGTCACATGCACTAGCGGCGATTTTTGCTACCCGTGCATGTTGGTCCCTTTGTCATATGCACTGGCAGCAATTTTTGCCGCCCGTGCATGTTAAGTCCTTTGTCATATGCACTGGCGGCGATTTTTGCTGCCTGTGCATGTTAAGTCCTTTGTCATATGCACTAGCAGCGATTTTTTCCACCCGTGCATGTTAAGTCCTTTGTCATATGCATTGGCGGCAATTTTTGCCACCCGTGCATGTTAAGTCCTTTATCATATGCACCAACGGTGATTTTTGCTGCCCATGCATGTTAAGTCCTTTGTCACATGCACTGGTGGTGATTTTTGCTGCTCGTGCACAAAAGCAATTTCCTCCACATGCAAGGGCAGCAATTTTTGCCGCCCGTGCACTTACTCCCTAAAAATTTTCTAACTCTGGGAAAATTTTCAAGTTGTTAACTTTAGCCCATTTTCACTCAGTTTTTCGCTCTAATCGCACTTTAGCCCTTCAAAGCCCATGCAAATGCTCAATTCTCCCTCACTACTGTAATTTCTAGTCAAAGAGACCAAATGTTTCTTTCCACAATGAAAAGATAGGCATTCAGTAACATGATCGAAAGGAGTTCGAAGATCAAGCTTTCTCAGTGGCTCCTATGGATAAGTTGTCAGATTCATAGTTGACCTTGGACATTCTCAAGGTAGTTCTGGGTAAACATGTGAAGGTTGCTACCTTCGTGAAAGTTTTAGTAACAAGAACTTGTGTCATTTCCAAGGACACTTTTGGACCAGACAGCCTAGAGATGCAAATGGTGATAACAATGGATGGAAGTTTCTCTCAAGAAGGATGTTGATGGGAGTTGATAAATGTGATCTTTGCCTTAGTATATTTTCTATTTTTCATATGTACTTTTGAATTAGTTTTGGACATATTTACATGTACTTTTCTCATATGTAATTACATGTAAAAACTTAGGAAGTCCCAAATCAATAAGGACTCCTATTTTTGAATAAGTCAAAGTAGTTGTAAATTTCCTATTTTTGCTCCAGGCTCCTCCCTATAAATAAAGAGGGCCTCTTTTGTAATAGATATCTTTAATCTTATGCAACAAAGTGCTGCCCAAATTGAGACTCAACTTTGAGACTTTGTGTTCAAATTGTATGATCAATTCCAATCAATAAAGAAGGCGAGTTTTGATATCAAACTTTGTGTTGAATCAAATTTGTATGAGCGAGGATGTACATATGGCATTTTTGTTGTCTTCTCTTGTTGATTGATTGGATAAAGTGGTGCTTGGTTATTATGATTGGAGGACATTCAAGATAAGTTATATAAACTTTGTGTTATATTATTGCCTTGAATCTATGTGTGTTGAAAGCGTTTCTTGGTGAAGGATTATAAAGACTTTGAGCTTGTAGTTGTTCACTTTGTATATGAATCGTGTTGAGAACTTGTAGACTTTGTGCTATGATTTTCAATCACATTTGTATGAATCAGTGGTGTTGTTAGTTGACAGACTTTGTGCTCCAACTGGTGATACGGTTACTTTTAAAATCTTTTTGGGGATAATTTCAAGACTTTCTACTTGAGATTATTCACTTGGTTCGTGAATCTTTTTGTGAAGTAAGTTGAAAGACTTTGTGCTTCAACTTACAAGAATATTGTTGATTATTGTTTAAGTGTCCAAGCATTATTGAATATTACTGTGAAACATTGCAAACATCTTTTCTGAAAGAAGAGAAAAGGATGAATGTAACACACCCCCAAAGCTAGTATTTAGTGTAAATAAGTTTGTAATAGTTAAAAGGGAACCTCCCCTTGCTGAGAGGAGAGATTTATCTCATCACACTGTGGTTGATATAACCATTTTTCCGTTAATTAGCTAAACAACAAAATATTCACCCAATAGCTTTTTGTGGCCAGAAGTCTGGGTAGGGGCCAGTGTAATTTCCTCTTCCATAACGATAACTTCCCCTGTTTGCTTGGCTAGAATGGACTCCTCAGCCAAGGTTATTCTTCATTTTGCTAAGTGAGTCATATGGAAGAGTTGCTCTATAATAGGTTCTTTTAGTTGTTCTATGGTAGCTGAGGCTTCTCCCAAAACTTCTTTCCCTTTTCTTTTGTTAGTAACAGGGGCAAAAGTTGGTGTTTCCTCCATTGTTTGTTTCTGGCTCTTGCCCTTTTCAGTAGCTGGGGAGGAGGTAGAAGGTATTGTGTCATCATCTTGCTGAGTAGAAGAAGTCTCATCTATACCCTGTGTCTTGCCTGGTGTCCTATCCTGTGGTTTTTTTTCTAAAAACTGTCTTCCATAAAGCCTCTCCATCAACTTGGGACAAGAAGTGATGTTTTACAATCAAGGAAGTGAGGCCGTGGTTTTTAATGCGACCCTTCCCTTATTGAAAATTGTCTGCCAAGTCTATGAGAGTAGAATACAAAAAGTTTGGGATATTTATGCTAAATTCTGAATGGGCATGCCCATGCCTCAGAAAAATTAACATTTTCATGATTAGTCCTAAAACTATAGAGAATTGTCCATTACATGTGAAATATTTCATTAACCACATAGCTAGAGATTGCCATGGTCATGGGAGTGAGGTCCTAACAATTCCTTTGACTTCATTTTTTCTTAAATGCAATTGTATTTCAGGTTCACCTTCTTCAAAGAAATTTTTAATCAAATCAGTGTACAGGGTTTTTAGATGGTAGAACCTCTCACCTTGTTCTAGTAGCCCTGAGATATGGCTGATAATGGTGGATGAGACATTGATTTGAATCCCTCTCACTATAGTTTGATTATTCTTTAGGTTGTGTAGGAAATCATCTATAATGTCCTCCTGAAATCCTTCAAACTTCTCCAAAAATTCCATCCACTCAGCATTCCTTACGATGTTTGCTGCAGCGTGGTCTTGTAGCAGACCTGTTACACTCTCCAGCTCTGACTTCTTTTTCACTCCCATATTCCTGTCTTATTTCACCTCCTCTGGTTTAACCGTCCCTTGATTTCCTCTGTAGTTTTCCCCTTTTCTACTACCTTATGAAAGACTATGGCAGTAAAACTTGAAGGGAAATTCTACAATTTCTGAACTGGGTTTGATGTCTGTTAACTGCAACTGCTTAGATTATGGGGAGGTGGCTTGAAATTAGTTATGAAGTGATTGTTCAGTCATAATGGCAGGGAGTGATATGACACTCTGGAGAAAGGTTGACAGTGTGGCAATTAAGGCGGTATGTATGAGTTAAAATGGAAATAATGGCAGGGACATGTGTCGAAGTAACTACACCTAAAAATAGAAATGATAAGACGTTAATAATTAACTTAATTCAAGCGAATTACCTAGATCACTTTTTGTGATGATGGCCCAATGTACTTGGTGGATATGCTACGGCTTTGATGAGGCTTGATGTGACCAGGCATGTGAGCAGCCCCTGGGTGGCTTGGACTGGCGTCATCATTTTCATCGTCATGTGGCTTGAAATCCTTCATGCTGAGTAGATTTGGAAATGACATGCTGTCAAGTGACGTCAGGAGAGATATCCGTGATGAACTGTGCATGTGGTAGCAATTATCTTTTTGATTGCTAATGACGTGCACGCTAACCTCATCGTTGTTTATTTCAAAAAGTGGAGGAGGAGTCATGCTGACCTCATCATATGATGTCCCCACTTTGATACCTAGAGAGGTGGGTCCCCTCCTTTCTTTTTATTCCTTGAAATGATTCCTTATTGGTGAAGAGCCAGAGGTGCTCCTAGATTGCTACAGAGATGTGTCTTAGTAGCTCCTGGTGTCTGATTGGCTCCATAGATCAATTACTAAAATCCTGCAAGAAGAAGGGAACCGCCATTTACTGGTTTTCAATCCCCTCAGTCAAGAAAGATAGCCATTTACTAGTTTTCCATCTTCCCCCTTTGTTTCTTCTTTTTTTCAAGAGGTCGCCATTTGCTGGTTTTCAAGCCCCCTCTTTTTCTTTCTTTTTTTTTCAAGAAGGCCACCATTTGCTAGTTTTCAACCTTTTTTTTTTTATATATTGCCCTTGAACATCTCAATCTATGATAGAGGCTATGACCCCTATAACCAAGCACAAGTCCTTGGTAAATTCCTCCTTAGTTGACGTCCTTATATAGAGTCAAATTTTGTGGCCATTTACTACAAATGAATCTGTGCTTCCATCAATGGGTGCTAGCAAAACCATCCCATTTTCATAAACTTCCCTTATTTGATAAGGGCCCATCCAATGAGTTTGTAACTTCCCTTTGAACCCCTTAAACTTAGAATCATATAGGAGAACCCAATCACCCTGCTGAAATGTCCTCCTTTTGATGTGTTGGTCATGCCATTGTTTCCTTTGATATTGAACAAGTTTTGTTTGGTGTATGGCTTATGTACGGATTTCATCCAACTCATTGAGTTGAAGAATCTTGTTCTACTATGCTATCGACAATGGTAGGCCAATATCTAATGAAGTTTTGAGTGTTTGCAATTTGAATTCTATAGACATAATGGGTTTATTTCCATAAACCAATTCATATGGTGAGAACTTGGTTGTGGACTTCCAAGTGGTATCATAAGCCCAAACTACTTCAGGTAACCTGCTAGCCCAATCCTTTCTATTCATGGCCACTGTCCTTGTCAGGATATTTTCTAGTTCCCTGTTAGTCACTTCTACTTGCCCATTAGCTTGGGGATGGTAAGGTGAAGACTTACTGTGTTTAACTTGATATAAATCTGTGAATGCTTTAATTACTTGAGAAGTGAATTGGGGTCCTCTGTCTGAAACTATTGATCTTGGGACTCCAAACCTTAGGAAGATTCTATTATAGATGAAATCAACAACTTTTTTTTCTCTTACAAATTGCAATGCTTGAACCTCTGCCCATTTAGTTACATAGTCTATGCATACTAAAATGTATTCTTTGCCTGAAGATGGTGGAGAAATTGGTCCCACAAAGTCTAGACCCCATTGCTCAAATGGTTCCAGCACTACTTGAGGATGAAGTGACATTTCTTGGGTAAAGGTTGGCTACCCCATCCTTTGGCACTGATCACACCACTGCACATACTTCTTAGTATCCTTATGAAGAGAGGGTCAATAGTAACTAACTCCCATAATCTTGTAAATGGTTCTGTGTGAGGAATAATGCCCACCAAATGGTTCATCATGACATGCCCTTAATACATAAAAAATTTCATCAGCTTTTAAGCACCTGCATAAAATGAAATAAAGACCACACTTAAACAGTAAACCATTTAATTATTTGTAAGATAAGTTTTCTTTCAACAAATGATTCTTTTGTTTTGAGGTGAAATGAGATGGAAACAAGCCTATAACTAAGAGATTAGCTATGTTTGC
Organism: Cunninghamia lanceolata; assembly: GCA_027924645.1. Classification (NCBI taxonomy): domain Eukaryota; kingdom Viridiplantae; phylum Streptophyta; class Pinopsida; order Cupressales; family Cupressaceae; genus Cunninghamia; species Cunninghamia lanceolata. The sequence goes on along the minus strand of BSBN01000809.1, from coordinate 26,628,189 downwards.
AAACCAAGGTATAGTAGAGGAGATAGCAAAAAGATGTTCATTTGAAAATTTATCCTCCATTGGTTGGTTTTCTCCCCCTGTATGTAATCTTGATAGAAAGTCAACAACCAAATTGAATTTCCCTAGATTATCAACTATGGTAATGTCAAATTCCTACAATAGCAATAGCCACCTAATTATCCTTGCACCCACTACCGGTTTGTTCATTAAGTACTTGATAGCTACATGATCAGTATGTACAAATATTTTGTATCCGGTGATATAATGTCTGAATTTGTTTATAGCATATATGACTACCAAGAATTCTTTTTTGGTTGTGGTATAGTTTCTTTCTGCAGAGGTAAGGTTTTTACTAATGTAGTATATGGCATGCATACCTTCTCCCTCCTCCTTCTGTCTTAGGACTACCCCAATAGACTCATTTGAAGCATCAATTTGCATGTGAAATGGCATAGTCCAATTGGGTCCTCTCAAAATAGGTGTTCAACAGTAAGTTTCTCTTTAAGGGTTTCAAATGTTGATTGGCAATCTTTTGTCCTTAAGAAGTCAGTGTCCTTGGTAAGTAGGGGAAACATAGGAACAACTATTCTGCTAAAATTTTCTATAAATCTCCTATAGTAACTTGCATGACCTAGAAAAATTCTAACATCTGTCTAGTTTTTAGGTGAGAGTAACTATTTTATCACTTCTATTTTGTTTTGGTCTACTTTGATCCCGTTTGTTGAGATGTGATGTCCCAATACAATTCCTTCCTCTACCATCATAAAGCATTTTTCATGGCTCAGGGATAGTTTTTTCCAAGTATTTTAGCACCTTCTCTAGGTTTATGAGAGCTTCTTCAAAGTTGTCTCCATACACAGAAAAGTCATCCATATAGACTTCCATACACTCATTAGCTAATTCAACAAAAATGGCTAAAACAAGCCTATGAAATGTAGCTGGAGCGTTACATAGCCCAAATGGAAGAACTTTGTAGGTAAAAGTTCCCCAAGAACAAGTGAAAGTGGTTTTATCCTGGTCCTCAGGTGCTACTTGAATTTGGTTGTATCCACTAAACCCATCCAGAAATGAGTACTTTCTCACAGCAAGGTTGTCTAACACTTGGTTAATGAATGGTAAAGGAAAGTCTCCTTCTTTGTGGCTTTGTTTAGTTCTCTATAGTCAATACACATTCTGCACTTCCCATTCTTTTTAGGTACTATGACTAGGGGTGAGACCAATTGACTGTCTGAGATTGGATATATGAACCCTGCTTGCAGTAACTTCTCTATCTCAGTCTTAACAATATCTTTCAAAGTAGGATTTAATCTTCTCTAGGGTTGTTTGACAGGTTTGACATCTTTAGTGTATATATGATGAGTATAGATCTCAGGAGGGATGCCCTTCATATCTTGGTATTCCCAAGCAAAATCTATTGAATGGGAGACTAGGAGTTTGAGAAGTGCTTCTTCCTATTTTTCTGCTAACTGGGTGTTGATATTCAGTGTTTTCACAGGTAAAATCATGACCAGTTTTGTAATTTGATCCATAGATGTCCTTAATTCATATCCTAGAGTCATAGTATTGAGGGGACAAGAATGTAGGAGCAACATGTGGAATGTGGCTTAAGTCTCTATAAAAGGTCTCTCCACAAGGAATAATGTTTGCTAAGGTACAATGAGTAGCAGTGAGAAATTCTCTGTTTGAATCTTGGGCTAGTTTCATCATATCTTTGTCAATAAGAATATGGGTGATATCTTCTATTGTATCATAGTTGATTTCTTCTTCTAACTTGCCCAAATGTTCCTTGATGGTAACCATAGCTACTAAGGCACTATTTTCCATGTTGTTCAACTCATCTACCCACATTTTTCCTAAATAATGTATTGATGGTTTAGATGGAGGGTATAAAGAAATTTTCTTCAAATCTATTCCATTGGAAATGACCATATCCCCTATTCGACAATCAATAGATATTGCTGTTGTAGCTAGCCATGTCCTTCCCAATATTAATGGGTATGCATTTCACTGGTTTCTAGGTTCTAATATTAGAAAGTCTACTGGGAATTCCCATGACTACCACAACTGAGACATCAGTTAACACCCCTTTTGGAATTGCTACCAACTGGTTAGCCAATTGGAGGATGGTGGATGTGGCCTGGACACCTGTTAGAGCTAATTTGTCCATGGTGTGCACAATCATTAAATTTATTGCTGCCCCCAAATCAACCAAAACATTAGATATTTCCACCCCTGAGATATAGACAGTTATGACAGGGTTCCTAGGGTATCCATATTTTGGGAGGAGCATTTCTCCCATTAGGAGGTCTACTACTTTCCCTTCCACCTGGATGGTGGTAGGAAAGTTTTTCTTCCTACCCTGGGTTTTAACACAATGTTGTTTGATGAATTGGCTCAGTTCAGGCACATCTCTAATTGCTTGTAGGAATGGAATTTCAATGTTCAATTGTTTGATTTCTTGTAGAAGTTCTGATTCTAGGGTAGGTTGGACTTGATTTTGTAGGACCTTTTTTTGAGGGACATGTTGTTTGAGCTGTTCTAGGTATGGTGCTAGTTTTTCTATCTCTGGAGTAGCTCCAGAGTTCTTAACATAAGTGTTTCCAGAGGTGTTCTCTAAAGCTGTTCCTTTAGGAGGAACTTCAGCGTTACCCAAGGATGGTTCTTTTAGCATAGTTTCGATAGCAATATCCTCCTGAAGCTGATTGGATGGATTTTCAGGTTCCACATCGTTGATTACTTCAACTATAATTGGGGCAGATGGTCTTGGAAGTGCTTTCCCAGAACATAGCTAGAGATTATTGGAATATATACCAGCTATATTTTATTATTTTGTCATGTAAACAACTACTTGTTTATTTTGTGGGTTTGGTATAGGTTGGGCTAGTAAAGGTGGTTGACTAACTTGCTTATTTTGTGACTGTCCTTATGTGTTGGGGGGCCCAATTAGTAGTGCTTGTTGTTGAGGTTGGAAATGTCTAGGTTGCCCATGGTATTGTTGATTATAACCCTGTTGAGGACCCCAATGAGGTTGCATGTTTTGTGATCCAAACTGTTGTGGCCATTGTTGATTTCCCTAAGTCTGATTTTGCCAATGTTGGTTCTGCCATTGCTGGTTTGACCAATCTTGTGGTCCCTAAGGGGGAATATTCTGAGGCCCATGCCACACTAGATTCCATTGATTATTTCCCCAGTTCAAAGGACCCCTATAAGAAGCCTGGTTTGGATATCAATTATAAGGGAAATTCCCAGCTTGTGTTTGTCCTACATAGTTCAACTCCTCCTCTATAATGGCATTCTTTTTAGTTAGCCTTTTTAAGGCTAGGAGCTGATCACATTGATTGGTAGGATGTTCTCTATCATAGATCTGACAGATTTCTGATTTATCTAAAGGGCATTCTCTCAACAGGTGTTTGTTCCTACACCTAGGAGAATATATGGAGAGTGGTTTAGTTGTTCAATTGTGATCAGTTGCTCTAGTTTTTGCCTGAATCCCATCTAATGTGGTATTTAGTTGGACTAGAATGTTTGTTTTAAGATTTGCAATCTCCTCCATTAACTGTCCTATTTCATTCTTCCCTATGAAAGATTTGGGTGTTCTCACTCCATCTTGGGTTCTAGAATAGTTCCTGTAGAGTTCTTCTATAGCAAGCATATCCATTTTGTTGATGTTCCCTTTTCCCATTAGATCTAGGGCCTATTTTGATTCTTTGTTTAATCCTTTTACAAACAAGGTTCTGGCCAAAGAGTGAGCCACAGGATTGCCATACCTTCTCAAAGCAAAGTTGAACCTATCCACATAGTCCTCTAATGTTTCATCCTCTCTTTGTTTAATTTTGAATAGTTCCTCATTTTTATCACTAACCCTGCAATAATCCTAGTATTTTCCCAAAAATTATATTTCCATCTGTTCCCAAGAATGAATGGAGTTTTGGGGTAAGCCCATGAACCATCTCGTAGCAGAATCTTTCAGGGTTGAAGGGAACAGTTTAAGTTTTTGATTATTTGATCCATAATCATAAGTCTGGCATACCACTTTGAATTCAAACAAAAACTGATTTGGATCCTCAAAAGCAAGACCCCTAAAATTTGGCAAATGTGAAGGTGAAATATTCTTCATAGGGGCATTATTTCCAGCAACCAAGGCAATGGATATGACAAGGTTCTTGAAGCCTGATTTTCCTCCTCATCACGATTATCATCCATGTCTGACATTGGTTCTTCTTTTTGAGATTCAGTGTGGGGTTATGAGGAATTAGTTTTTGTCAAAGGATCTGCCTGGAATCTTTCTTGCAACTCTTGGATATATTCAGAGAGTGAAGGACTTTGAGGATTTGAGGAATTATTGAGTTGGGGTGCAGTTTACAAGGTAGGTTCTAGGTGCCTCTCTTCAATAAGATCTTGTGCCACCCTACTGATTTCTCCTATAGTTTGTTGCTAGGGTCTCTATTTTATGTATCTACCTTTTAAATCCCTAGGTCTAACCATACAGATTCAATTTAACCTAAAAACCGTTAACTAAGTTTTCCTAATTAACATAGAGATCCCTGGCAATGGTGCCAAAAATGACAAGGGTCATTGGTCCTTGGCATTTAATCATGTTTTCATGTATCAAGTCCAGGGCTATGTCCTTGGTTATCTACAATTAGGGATCCTATAGTTACGAGTCTATTTACCTAATTCTACTAATCTTATTTGCTCTAGAAATTAATACTGCTGATTTATCTGCTATGAAAGTAAATTCTGAAAGTACTGGAAACAAAGATGAAACAATAAATTGCTTAATATTGACCTATTCTAATCCACACAACTGAAGCATACATTTATCTATATGAAAGCAATAACTCTCTTCCTAAGCAGAATCTGAAACAAGGTAATGAACAAACAAATACTAGCCTCCTGTCTTCAATGGCGGGAGTGGGCCCTTGCTCCTCGCCCTCAGGATTGTAGACTAAAGCAATAAATTAGTATAGAAATAAAGTATCACAATCTTTCTTTAGTCTAACTTCATCGGTATGCTTTGTATTTAGAAAATATATCCAATCTGGAAAAACTGAGATTACAACAATTTCACTATATCATCTCTAATCTGCTTCTACCTTATATATCTATATATCAAATCAAGCGATGAGATATCACTCTACTCTAACTATCAGTTTATATATGAGATAGCATCGTTCTCTTATTCTATCAACTATTTAACTATAGAGTAAAATCATGCAACTAAAATAGACTTTAGTGGTACAACAGTCCCACTAAATCTGAAGTCCTAGTTTAAATACAATTGGGCAGTGATGCCCTGAAAATATAGGTATTTAATAAGTCTTTTGGGAACTCATACAAAATCAATAAAAGAGGAATTAGACCTCTAGCAGTCAACCAGAGTCTTCACCTGATCATTCAGGTGTTGGCTGAGTAACCCCTAGAGCACTCCAATTTGCCCCCAGAAGTGTTGACTGATAGTGGCACTGAAAGCTTTGCATTATCTTAAGGAGGACTTCGAAGACGTGTGCTTTTGTCTGTGTTGCAAATATGTGCATATGATGTGTTGTCATTGATGTCAACATATCTCTTTGTCAGAGACAATGAAGATAGTGCATCTCAACAAAGTAGATTGTTTCGCATTTCTAGTGAGATAAAGATCAGAGTCTATAGAACAAAGGGTTTTGTAGAGGATTGCCTGAAGTTGCTCCAGTTAAGATTTGAGAGGTTCGCATGAAGTATTGGTGAAGTTATGGCCATTTGACTAGAACCGGGTTTTGCAACTGTTTAGAGGTAACAGAGTGACAGGAGTTTGGTCCGGATTGCTCTGCATTGGAATATTATGGTCTGCGGTTCTAGAGGTATGTTTGGGATGTTGGTGTGTATCGTCAACTCAAGTGGTTCATGGTTTGGAGGTCTGCAAGCAATCTTTCTAGTGTGACAATCATGACAGTTAGTGTTCTTATGTTCCTGGATGAAGATGCAAGTGTTTCTGGTGATTTGAGGTGGTGCAGTTGTTCTTGTTGATTTCATTGTGTTTGTGGTGGTCTCTAGATCGTGTGCTTATTATGTTGGTGGTCTGCATTGAGGATTGAGCTCATGGTTGAAGATTTCTCCTTGGGTATTGCTGTTCTTTCCAGTCTTGGCCGACTGGATGCTTGGTGCATGTTGCAGATGATCTAAGAGAAGTTCTATAGAGCATGGCATGTTGTTTGAGGGAGATTTGAGTCCCAGTTTTGTTTGGCCAATAGTGTAACGGTTCGCATGTAGTATTTTAAGTCTTGTAATAGTAATTGCTTGTAATACCTATCTTGGAGAATGTTCCAGATAGATGATTGTTTGGCCAACTTTGATGTTCATTCCAAAGTTGATGACATGTATAAATAAGTGTTGTGAAGTCGTGGAAATGTGTGGTGGAGAGCGAAGATGCGGATGTAGCGAGGAAGTGAGTGGGGGTAGAGTAGAGGTATTGTGCGCTTCAATGGAAGTGAACCTTGCATGAAGAAGATGCTATTTCTCAGTTCAACCTTTCAATGTTAACATTGTGAATGTTCTTGTAGGGAGCGAGCCTCCTTTGAGTAGTGAGCTCTGGGTAGTGCGCCCAAAGGCAAGTGCCTTCCCATTTTTCTATTCTTTTAACAGAGAATAAATCTTGTGCGTTAGCCCCCATTGTGGTTTTTCCCTTAACTGGGTTTCCACGTAAAAATCTTGGTGTTATGTGTGTTGATTATGTTTTTGCTCATGTGTTGTTGATTTATGCTTTCATGGTTATATCATTAATTTGTTACTAAGTGGTAAAGAAGATTAAGTGCAGCAAAAGATAAAAGTTTTGTGGCAATTGATTCACCCCCCCTCTCAGTTGTTTGCCCTAATTTCAATAGTCTGGGGCTCTAGAGATGCGCTTATGACTTTTGTCCAGCTCTGGAGATGATCCACCCTTGGTCCTCCTATTTCAAAATATCTCCAATAATATTAGAAAAACATTGGAGTCTAGTGTAGTATCCATCATGTTAGCTCCAGAGACTGTTAGGGCCATCTCTAGAGATGCTCAAAATTGCCTTTTCCCATACAACTGCACCTGTAGACGCAAAAAGATAGAATTTTCTGCATATTTCCATTAATTTGTTGCACATTAGTCCTTCAATCAAAAATCATGACTTTTGGTAATTCATCTCTCATTAATGTAATTAGAACCAACCTTATCAGTCTACTATGGTGCAATTACCAGGACAACAGAATAAGAAGGATGGAAAAGAGAGGTAAAACGGGTATATTTTTATGGGTTCTACCTGGCACTCATTAGGTGGTGGTGTAATTTGGTCGAGGTACTTTAACCCTATTGCTTTTAGTAATGCTATGCAATGTGAAGGGGAATTCCTGAGCAAGTCAATGAATGAAATGTGAGCATATGTCTTCTTTATGTCTTCGATAAGCTTATAGGGTCTGATCAGGGTAGGTATTGGTTCCACTACTAAAATGATACTCTTACATACTTCAATTTGTTCATTTTCATTCTCATGATCTTCCTCTTCTTCTTTGTTGTGTAAAATCTTGACTAGTCCCACAATCCTAGCTTTACCTTTCTTCCCTAGTTGTGGTGGGATGCCCATGTTACTACCTTGGGCTACTTCATTTTGATTTGATGTCTTTGCATCTTTATGCACAGGAAATGGGTCTTCATAGATTCTCGTGTTTGCATTTTGCAGGTCTATTAGGGCTTGGGTTTGCCTTGTGCCCTTGTTATCCGGTGTGACTTCTTGTGGGTTCAAGAACATCTCTATGAATAATCATTGTTGGTCTTTTGGTAGCCTCACTATGAACTGGTTATATTCTCTATAGGATTCTATGTTGTACCCCCTTGTTCTATGAAAAGAACAAAATTGATTGATATGGGGGTCTCTCATACCTTCCATCATTTCCATTTTCATTTCCGTTGTGATTCCAATTTTGGTAATTGTCCCTAGGGTAGTACCCATTGTTTCTAGGTCGGTCAATTGCATTGACATTGGGAGGATAATAGTCTCTCCCATTGTAATCGTCTCTTACTTTCTCGATAGGGGCTGATTTGTCACCCTGCCTATGGTTGCATTTCTGTTATTCTTAAGAATTTTGATTACAGGAGCATTACTCCCCACATCTTCTTTTGTTAACTTTCCATTTGATCCATAGACCTTTCTGCCACTGTCAATGGCAGCTTGATCTATCCTCAAAGCACTTTCTAATGCTTCTTCATAGGATTTATATGGAAATTTCTAAACATCTTCCCTCATATCCTTGTTCAAGGTGTGTAAGAAAAGATCACAAAGTTCACGATGATCCATGTTTGGGGCGCTAGTTGAGGAATAAAGGACTTTCCTCCATTGAGTCACAAAATGGGCTACAGATTCATTCGGTTCTTGCTTTATGGTGAGGAATTCTTTGATCCCTATTTTGAGGAGTTTGTTCATGTTGAATGCCATGAAAAACTCTTTTATTAGTTGTCTGAATGAGTGAATTGAAGCCTTTGGCAAATGATAGTACCAATCTAGAGCTATTCCTTTGAGAGTTTTTGAAAAGATTTTGGCGACAATCCCATCCCAAGGGAGGAGTTCTCTTATCGCTGTAGTGTAGACTTTAATGTGGGAGTTTGGATCTCCCTCTCCTTCAAATTTTGGGAGATCTGGCAATGGTTGATGTAACTACACGTTCCTTATGTTTTGATCAAGAGATTCTTTCAAATACTTGAGATATGTTCTGAGAAAGGCACTTTGAGATTGCAAGGTTGATAGAAATAACCCTGTAGGTGGCTTTTGATAACCCATTGTTAGATTTGTTAGGTTGTTCTGAACATGGGGGGTTCCCATTCAGACACGTATCGTTACTAGCATTTTGTGAATAGTAGTGGAGATGGGGGGATTTTTGCCTTCTTTCAGGAGTAGCTTGTTCTGCTTCCAAGATTCTAATCCTTTGCACTAGAGTTGCAATTAAGTCTGCAAGAGTGGCAACTCTAGGTGTTTCCTCGTTTCTAGGATTCTCTCTCTAAGTATTGTCGTGATGGTATGCTTCTTCTCGTGCAACATTTTCTCTTTGTTCTTCTCACAAGGTTACTCTCAAGGCCTCTTGAGCATCTTTCGCTTCTTTAAGGTGTTTTTCTAATCATTTGACTTCCTCATCGAGATGACTACTTGATGTGCTTGTGGAATGTTGATCAGGTCGATGTATTTTTTACCTTACCCTCCTAGCTTTATGTGGTGCATTTGGTATGGTTGGATTGTTTTCCCAAGCTGGGTTGTTGAAAGATAGAGAACGTCTGGATTCTCTTTGGTCTCTTTGATCTTGTTCGTAAGTGGAGTCTTCGTAGTCATAGCAGTTGGTGATTGGTGCATCCAGATGTAGCAGCACATACCTATCGAAAAAAGGAGTTTTCAGTTCTCTTGAGGGAATATTCCCTTGGTTTAAATTGGGTTTCATCATATCTGGGGGTGCCATAGACACCACAGAATAAATGGAACGGATGATGGCGAAGGTGATAGAAGCTGAAGTGGTGGAAGAGGCTATGAAGAATAAAGTGAAAATGTTTTGAATATTTTGTTTAATGTTTCTAAGCGTTGAATGTTTTTGAGATCCAAATAATGGGAACATAAACTACAAAATGAAAAGAATATGTAATTCACCTTGGGTTCACCAAAATATGTACACTCAAAATTGTGACCTCGGTTCCCTGGGGCTGTTGGGTTGGATTTTAGCATGCACACAGACCCTTCCCTCCTTGCCAAAGGGTGATCCACCATGTCACTCTTGCTCTCATGGAAGTATCTAGTTGAGAGGAGGTGAGACACGGCAGGGGTTTGGGTCATTGGAGAGATGGACTTCACGGAGAGGGGTCGGCACATCCTAGGGCCTTTATCATTGTGTGCTAATGTGAATGTTTCATTTGACGACTATTGTTGTAGAGATAATCCTATGACCCGAAGGGTCACTAGTTACTCTTCTCCTATTGGAGTTTCTACTGTTCCACCTCTGTGTGGGTAAGTTGTTACTTTCATTGATGTCCTCTTGTCTTTCAATTTGTTGGATGATTGCATGTTGTATTTGAAGTTGTCTAAATGCCTCTAGTTTTTGTAAGACAAGCAGATCTTGTTGAGGTCTCGGATGGTTTTCCTCAATCTTGTAGAGGACTTCCCTTACCCACCCACCTCTTAATCCTGGGCACATTCATGAGCCAAGACAAGGGATAGGTGTATGTGGACCAACCTTGACTAGACTTAGAGTTTGACCTAGGGTTTTAGTTGACCTAGGGTTTAGTTGTGCATTTGACTTGTGTTGATCGTGGTTGACCTTGTGATGATATCAAGGGTTTGCAATGTATCTATATCTCTAATGTTTTTGATGCAGAGGTGTCAGGACTTATGAGATGATTTAATAGAAACAAAAGATTTCAATGGTTTGTGGCTTCCACCAATAAGACTTCATTAGTCTTCCCTTTGCCTTAAACTCTTCCAAAGGGCTCAACTTAGGGTTCCAACTTCTCAGATGAAATATTGCATCTTATAGGGTCTCAACCTACCCCTACCAACAAGATTCAACAGGTTTCACAAACTAATTTGATTTGTTCTTGACAATTCCACTTGACTAGGCCTAATCCTAGTAGCCCTGTTCAGCGACAAAATTGCACTTTTCTCCAAACTTTCCCAAAGAACTTCCAAAAATATTGACTGATCTGAGTACCCTCTATTGATTTATTTAACATACTTCAAAATCATATACTATTGTTTTGGACGGAATCTGACTGTCCTAACAACCCTGCTGTCTTCCTACAAGGCCTAATTTGCCCACTTTACAAAGGAACCCTATCAAATACTTGCCCCACTCACTTCAAACCTTGAAATAGTCTTAGGAAATGATCTAAAACAAAGGATTTTCTAGGTCTAATGCAATGATTTTCTCATTCAAGTGTTTAAACACCAAACCCCCATTTCTAGGCCCCAAAAACCTAGTTAACAGAGTAGTTTTAAAAAAAAACATGATATCTTCCTCTAGGAATTGAGTTAAGACCTCCTACTAGATGAATTTGAAAGGTAACTCAATACTCTTTCCAACCATATATGGCTTGCCCCTGTATCTATCCGTACAGAACCGTACCAAACACTGCAACAGGATTGTTATGGGAGAATTTTGGAAATTGCAGTCACTAAAACGGTCATAACTTCCTCAATATTACACCAAATTCAATGAGACAAAAAGTAAAGGGAGGGTGGTTGAATATAATTTCATTTTAAATCAAAAATAAATGTCCTCCTACCATTATTGGGCCGTACCATGCAAGAAAACAACAAATTTCTGTAGAAATGCCTAAAAAAATAGTCTTCTTTATTGTTCCAATTCTTGAATTCAATCACCCACGAGTTTCTAAAGGTTACAAGGCATTTTTAAAGGAATTAGACATGTATTTTCAGTTTCTAAATTCTTAGGAATGAATCAAGAGCCACAAGACTCTTCACCTTCCAAGTTTTTACATTGTTGCATTTTTGAAAGATAACTTTTCCCATTTTGCAAAAGAAGACAAAACTTGAACATTTAACCTTCCTAATGACTTCATCAAATGAAATATGACATAATTTATCTTATTACAATATTAAACCATTCAAATTTAATCCAACTCCTATGGAAGTCTCAATTTGTCAAGGTGCTCCTACACCATACAACCAACCAACAAAATTTCCAAGTCCCTTGGAAATGTAACAGCAACAAAGGTCTTTCTCTACATCTCTGTCTTCATCTTCTTCAGCTTCAGGCTTCAAATCTTCTCATTCATAGAAAGGTGACCAACCAACCAACAAATCAAACTATCAACTTTAGAGCTTCTTCAGGCTCATTCTACTCCCATCAGTGGAGTACTCTTCAGGCTGCAACATCAAGTGCTTCTTCAGGTATCCATCTCTCTCACTGCTTCACAACACCAACTTACCAAACCGTTCATCTCACCCAATAGAAGATCCTGGTGATGCACCTACCACTCTCTCCTTAGTGGTTTCTCTATGCACCCTTATCCAGCCTAATCTCCATTGGAGAATGGTCATGACAGACCTCATCTTGTCTGCCCATACACACAACCTCAGAAAACATCCTTCTGTAGTTAGATGGACCAAGCACCTGCAACCAAACAACTTAGCAAATAACGGTCACTAACATAACATATTATTCATCTCCTCCCAGAGATTTTGCTAGCTCTAATACCAATTTGATGCAGAGGTGTCAGGATTTATGAGATGATTTAATAGAAACAAAAAATTTCAATGGTTTGTGGCTTCCACCAATAAGACTTCATTAGTCTTCCCTTTGCCTTAAACTCTTCCAAAGGGCTCAACTTAGGGTTCCAACTTCTCAGATGAAATATTGCATCTTCTAGGGTCTCAACCTACCCCTACCAACAAGATTCAATAGGTTTCACAAACCAATTTGATTGGTTCTTGACAATTCCACTTGACTAGGCCTAATCCTAGTAGCCCTGTTCAGCGACAAACTTGCACTTTTCTCTAAACTTTCCCAAAGAACTTATAAAACTATTGATTGATCTGAGTACCCTCTATTGAGTTCTTTAACATACTTCAAAATAATATACTATTGTTTTGGATGGAATCTGACTGTCCTAACAACCCTGTTGTCTTCCTACAAGGCCTAATTTGCCCACTTTACAAAGGAACCCTATCAAATAATTGCCCCACTCAATTCAAACCTTGAAAAAGTCTTAGGAAATGATCTAAAACAAAGGATTTTCCAGGTCTCATGCAATGATTTTCTCATTCAAGTGTTTAAACACCAAACCCCCATTTCTAGGCCCCAAAAACCTAGTTAATAGAGCAGTTTTAAAAAAAAACATGATATCTTCCTCTAGGAATCGAGTTAAGACCTCCTACTAGATGCATTTGAAAGGTAACTCAATCCTCTTTCCAACCATATATGGCTTGCCCCTATATCTATCCGTACAGAACCGTACAAATGCTGCAACAGGACTATTATAGGAGAATTCTAGAAATTGCAATCACTAAAATGGTCATAACTTCCTCAATATTGCACCAAATTCGATGAGACAAAAAGGAAAGGGAGGGTGATTGAATATAATTTCATTTTAAATCAAAAATAAATGTCCTCCTACCCTTACTGGGCCGTACCATGCAAGAAAACAACAAATTTCTGTAGAAATGCCTAAAAAAATAGTCTTCTTTATTGTTCCAATTCTTGAATTCAATCACCCACGAGTTTCTAAAGGTTACAAGGACATTTTAAAGGAATTAGACATGTCTTTTCAGTTTCTAACTTCCTAGGAATGAATCAAGAGCCACAAGACTCTTCACCTTCCAAGTTTTTACATTGTTGCATTTTTGAAAGATAACTTTTCCCATTTTGCAAAAGAAGACAAAACTTGAACATTTAACCTTCCTAATGACTTCATCAAATGAAATATGACATAATTTATCTTATTACAATATTGAACCATTCAAATTTAATCCAACTCCTATGGAAGTCTCAATTTGTCAAGGTGCTCCTGCACCAGTTTTTGTGATTTTCTATATATTTATGAATGCAACTATATGACATGCAAACTTATTTTTGTGCTTTTTTGATATTTATGGAAATAAATATACTTTTTAATCTAGGAAAGGAAATATGAATGCAATTTAGAATGAATTTAACCTAAAGCAATTATTCTATGTTTTTGGGGTTTTTGAATGTTTTGAAACAATTAATCTAGAAAAGGAAATTGCAAGTAATTGAATTTAACTAAGAATGCAAATTACTTCTAAGATACTAGATCTAACCTTTCTATCAAGGAAAAAGCAATAAATTACTAATCCCAAGAGCAATTTTGATTTTCTAATTACTACAAATTGACAAAAGCATAGAGGAACCTGTTGGTCTCCAAATTGGCAGAGGGTTTGCCAGTTCCTATGCACAGGCAGATTCAGCCAACAGATACAGGAGGTTGTGTGAGCTCCTCCCCTTCACTTCTAGTTCTGCTGCACCAAGGGGGGTATCCCTATAGCTAAAGGTTTAACCTTGACTCACCCAATGACAAAAGATTTAGCTCTACAATAACAGGCAGAATACTTTCATGTATGGACCAAGATTTGGGTGATAGATCACAAGGTTGGCAGTGTTCTTGGACATATCTGATTGGTTAGGAATGAGAGTATGCAGGGTTCCTATTCCTACTCCTACAAACTAACAAGTTGGGATTATGAAATGATTTGTATTAATATTTTGGATGCAAGACAAGGGGTTTTGGAAACATAACTACTACACAGGGAGCAGACTGGTGGCTATCTCAAGGCAAGGAGTCAACTAGATGTATACAAATAAATGAATTCCACTGGCATTCAAGTTTCAAGGCATCAAATGGGTGCTTGCCTTACAAACACACCCAAGGATGAGTATTTAGCTGCTTCTACTTACAAATATCCTTGCTGACATACAATCTTTTCCATGCTCAACCTAAAATAATTTAATCGACTCCTTGAATGGAAGTTAAAGATTAAGCATGTGATACAGAAATCTATACCCTAGAATCTAAGAAACCCTTAGCAACCAGATTCAAAAGAAGAGAATGCATACAACACATGGAGAGAGACAGATAAACACATGCAATAATACATTTTTCATATAAAATGACAAGAAACTAAACATATGTGCAACTTGCATTCAAAATGCAACTCATAAACTCCAAAAATGAAACATAACAACCAAGAAAGGCTTTGTTTTTGTTATTTTCTCCAAAAAATGCCCAAGTCTTCAACAACCTTTAATGAGTAACATAGTTTGCTTTTTATAGAAAGAATTTGCACTTAGCATTCAGTACAAGGTCATTTCAAAATTTTGCCAGATACACTGCACCATTAGAATGACACCCAAAATAATCAATACAGTAGGCAGGAGAAGAGGCTAGGAGTGGTTGAACTCGAGACTCGCACCGCCACCTGGGGATTTTCTTCTTCAATCAAGTAGTTGGCCGGTCTATCTCTTCGACCATACTTTTATAACATCTGCCATTAATGGCATACCAACTCGCAGCCTTGGAAACACAGCAGACTGTGTGCCTTGTAATTTTCCCGCCCAAAAATAGCTACATATACAAGGAAAACCCTCCATTTGAAAAGAGTATTGATTTTGCCCCATTGCCAAGATTTGCGGCCCCAAATTGCTTTGAAAAGTCACCATCCAATGAAATTGTGCCACGTAGGCACCCCTAGCTTCTATTGCTGACTTTTCCCTTTCTTATTTTGCCTTTTCCGCCTTTAAATCCTTGTATATGCAAATGCATATACATACAATTGACTTTGGACATGTGGCAGCTTCTGATTTGATCTCCATCGCTAAGAAGATGCACCTCCATCAGCCATTGGAATGACCTTGGGAGTATTTGCCGATAAACAACATTATGCCGACGAGCCAATGTATCTTTTCCTTTTGCATATGTGGGATATACAATGCCTCACATACAAGGCGGACCCCAAAAATTTATGAAACATATTTAAACTCACCATCAGGTCCAGGTTGTATCTCCCCCATGCACATATTCTTTTATATTGCATATACATATGCAACATACAAGCCGCAAATTCCAGCTCATGTATCAATCAAAATGTATACCCTCTTGAAATCTGGCTTGCATCTTGACTCACATTCCACATTGTATATTTTCATTGTATGCTCATCAGATCGTATATCGCATATACAAATGTGAATATACATACCGCGGACCTCAAACTTGTATAAAACAATTTTAAACTTCAATCGGGTCTGGGCATTGTATGTTTTATCTCCTTTGTATATCCGCAATATACAATGCGCACATACATACAAGTTGCGAACATCAACCTATGTATGAGGCAGATTGGAGAATCCTTTGAAATCTGCGTTGTATCTTTTTCCTTGCATCATTGCTTTGTATATCACAAACATACAACACAGATATACAAAACAAAATATACAATCCAGATCTCAAACCTGTATCAACCAGAATGTATAATTTCTCAGGTCTGGGCCTTGCATATTCGGTTGCATGTGCCAACATACAATTGCCTTTGTATGCAACTGGTGGGCCCGACCCTTTATTTTTCTTCTTTGCACATTGACAATGCATATCTCCTTTGTATGTTGCCACCAATGTACATTCCCAATGTATGTCGGACATACATTCACCTTTGTATCTTTGCAGTATACATTGTCCCTTGCATATTTTGCTTGTATGCCGCCAATGCATCTTTTCCTTTGCATGTCTCCACTGTATCTAGTTGTTGCATGTCTAAACATACAACACAAATATACATGCAAACCTTCACATACAAGCAGGGAATATTCTTAGAATCTACGACAGATTCTTCAATGCATATACAAACCCGATATGCATATAACAATGCATACAACCATTTTTTCACTTTTTTGAAAGTCGATTAAACATTTTTGGCCCGCCAATGTACATTTACACTTGCACATATCAAATGTACGTTCAAACAACAATGTATATACAAGGATATATGCATGAAAAAGGAGGCCGCTACACTTAGAATTTTCTGGGTTTTTTTTATGAAAGGTGCCTGCGAATGAATACTTGAAATCTAAATGTTTATGTAGGCACCAACATTGGCTCTGTCTGAGGACGCATGTCTCTTGTAGGCATGGAAAGAACCATAGATCTCTGGGATGTAGACCAGTCCCTTATCCATTGGGCTATAGAGTCAAACATTGCGCCAACCTGCATCACAAATCACACTTTAAAAAAAAATACTTGGCGGCTCAGGGCCACCAAAAAGGAAAAACCAAAATTTTCCTCTGTCAAATATCCAATTTTTTTTTGATTTCTTCAAATAAATCCTGAAAACATCTTGTTGTCTGCAGCACCTAGTATTGCAATTGTTTGTGCTACTGCCCACTTTTCTTTCTTTGACAAATCTACAACAAGCTTCATCAGCATTCATTATTATCAACTACAGAATGTCATCATCATATGAGTCACCAATGTTGCTTAGAAAAATAACAAACTCATATGAAACAAATGAATCCATATCATAATTGTGCCCTTCATAAAAAAATAAAAGCTCCTCTGTATCAAACAAACAATACTCAGGCACAAGCAACATCTCATAATCATATTCATTTTTATAAACATTCAGATATCCATCATCATTATTGTCAACAATTTTATCATTAATGTCCACTTGGAATGTCTCAAAAGAAGGCATAAATAGCTCAGAGTGCAACCCTTCACTGAAAGCTTTGTAGTCACCCCTGCAACCAACACTATCCCCAACTGTATGAGCACACACATCTACAACTTGTCCATTCACACCTAAATAGTGACCCTGATTTTCCCCTTCACCAATGCACTGATGACCAAAAGCAAAATTTTTAACCTCTACATTGTAAAGGTGGTCATAATCTTCAAGGAAACATTCATATTCAACATCCATATATATTTCATCATCTGAAAGGCTCACACATGCATCTGAATGCTGACAGTCACTAACATTATCACTGTCATCCCTTGAATCAACATCATCTATATTCAGAGTGAAGCTCTGCATATCCACCTTGTACAAATAATTAGGAATAACTTGGATACGCCTATTGCTGCAAGACACAACTTCATGTATATCTTTCATTTCATCATTTGAAATGCATTTTGCATCTGTAGGCTTCTCTTCTAGAGGCTGATAATAACCTTTGTCTTCACCATTATAGGATGTGCCCACATTTTCTACAACATCTTCTTCATGTTTATGCATTACATCATGACTACACATACTGTTCTAAAATATATTTCCTTCTACAAAATCATTTCTCAATGAAGACACTGGGAAAGCTGAAATATATTCAAATTGATAACTGTTTTGAAAACTTGCAGCCATGAAACCTATTGGCATTCCATATTTCTGATTATTTTCAATATCCATAGCAAATTTGTAGGCTTGGTGAAGTGTAGTTGGTTCTTTATCTCTCAATAGATAACTCATTTCTTCATGAAACGCAGCCAAATAAATTGTCAAGCACAATGCATCATTAGGTCGCATATATTTAGGAATTTGCTTGAGCAACTTAATGAATCTAAGATTAAAGGTTGGAACCAGTTCCTCATCTTCCTTTTGGATATTCATGAAATGTATGATCAATGAGGCCAAATCAAATCTTTCACCAAAATGTTCTAGGAATGCAATTTCTAAATCTTCCCATGAAGAAACTGAACAAACAGGTAGGTCTGAAAACCAAACCCTAGCATCATCCTCTAATGACTAAACAAAAAGTCTCATTATTACATCTTCAGCCTCTACCTCATAATCTTCTATCAAATTACAAAAAAATTGTAGATGTTTGTTTGTAGACTCATAATTTGATCCACTATATCTCGACAAACATTTTCTAATCTTATTGGGAATAACATTTGGGTAACCATATATTCCTTTGAAATTTAGGGCTTTATATCTTTCAATAACAAATGGTCTTCTTTGAGAGCACAACCAGGTTTCTGCTCTAAACTCATCATCTTGAATGAAAAGATGGAATACTTGGGAATATGTTGCATCTTTGGAATGTTCAATCAACAGAGTCACCACCTCTCACAGAGAGGACATAATATCAAGAAGGCACCTTTGTTTTCTAGATTCATCACGCCAGCAGAGCACCACATGGTCGTTCCTTGGTATTGCTGCAACAACTTCACTGGAAACTAGATTTTCCAGCCTTCAAATCACTTGACTCATCCCCAACAGAGTCGCCAAATCTGTTGGTGACTTGGATGGGCAAAACTTCACCAGAGATTACAAGATAACACTTTCATATTATCCCCAACAAAGTCACCAAATCTGTTGGTCTCCGAATCGGTAGAGGGTTTACTAGTTCCTATGCATAGGCATATTCGTCCAACAGATACGGGAGTTTGTGTTACCTGCCTCCCCTTCACTTCTGGTTCTGCTGCACCAAGGGGGGTATCCCTATAGCTAAAGGTTTAACCTTGACTCGCCCAATGACAAAAGATTTAGATTTACAATAACAGGCATAATACTCTCATGTATGGACCAAGATTTGGGTGATAGATCACAAGGTTGGCAGTGTTCTTAGACATATCTAATTGGTTAGGAATGAGAGTATGCAGGGTTCTTATTCCTACTCCTACAAACTAACAGGTTGGGATTATGAAATGATTTGTATTAATATTTTGGATGCAAGACAGGGGGTTTTGGAAACATAACTACTACACAGGGAGCAGACTGGTGGCTATCTTAGGGCAAGGAGTCAACTAGACGTATACAAATAAATGAATTGCACTGGCATTCAAGTTTCAAGGGGTCAGACTGGTGCTTGCCTTACAAACACACCCAAGGATGAGTATTTAGTTGCTTCTACTTACAAACATCCTTGCTGACATACAATCTTCTCCATACTCAACCTAAAATAATTTAATCCACTCCTTGAATGGAAGTTAAAGATTAAGCATGTGATACAGAAATCTATACCCTAGAATCTGAGAAACCCTTAGCAACCAAATTCAAAAGAAGAGAATGCATACAACACATGGAGAGAGATAGATAAACACATGCAATAATGCATTTTTCATATAAAATGACAAGAATCTGAACATATGTGCAACCTGCATTCAAAATGCAACTCATAAACTCCAAAAATGAAACAAAACAACTAAGAAAGGCTTTGTTTTCATTATTTTCTCCAAAAAATGCCCAAGTCTTCAACAACCTTAAATGAGTAACACAGTTTGCTTTTTATAGAAAGAATGTGTACTCAGCATTCAGTACAAGGTCATTTCAAAATTTTGTGAGATACACCGTACCATCAGAATGGCGCCCAAAATAATCAATGCAACAGGCAGGAGAAGAGGCTGGGAGTGGTTGAACTTGAGACCGCCGCCACCTGGGGATTTTCTTCTTCAATCAAGTAGTTGGCCGGTCTATGTCTTCGACCATACTTCTATAACATCTGCCATTAATGGCATACCAAATCGCGGCCTTGGAAATGTAGTAGACTACGTGCCTTTTAATTTTCTAGCCTGGAAATAGCTGCATATACAAGGAAAACCCTCCATTTGAACAGAGCTATTGATTTTCCCCCATCTCCAAGATCTGTGGCCCCAAATTGCTTTGAAAAGTCACTAGCCAATGAAATTGTGTCACGTAGGTACCCCTTGCTTCTATCGCTAACTTTTCCCTTTCTTATTTTGCCTTTTTCACCTTTAAATCCTTGTATATGCAAATGCATATACATACAATTGACTTTGGACACGTGGCAGCTTCTGATTTGATCTCCATTACTAAGCAAATGCACCTCCATCAGCCATCAGAATGACCTTGGGAGTATTCGTCGATAAGCAATGTTATGCCGACGAGCCAATGTATCTTTTCCTTTTGCATATGCAGGATATACAATGCCTCACATACAAGGCGGACCCCAAAACGTTATGAAACATATTTAAACTCACCAACGGGTCTGGCTTGTATCTCCCCCATGCACATATTCTTTTATATTGCATATACATATGCAACATACAAGCCACGGATTCCAGCTCATTTATTAATCATAATGTATGCCCTCTTGAAATCTGGCTTGCATCTTGACTTTCATATTCCACATTGTATATTTTCATTGTATGCTCATCGGCTCATATATCGCATATACAAATGCGAATATACATATCGCAGACCTCAAACCTGTATAAAACAATTTTAAACTTCAATTGGTCTGGGCATTGTATGTTTTACCTCTTTTGTATATCCGCGATATACAATGCGCACATACATACAAGCTGTGGATGTCAACCTATTTATGAGGTAGATTGAAGAATCCTTTGAAATCCACATTGTATCTTTTTCCTTGCATCATTGCTTTGTATATCACAAACATACAACGCGGATAGACAAAAAAAAATATACAATCCGGATCTCAAACCTGTATCAACCAAAATGTATAATTTCTCAGGTCAGGGCCTTGCATATTCGGTTGCATGTGCCAACATACAATCACCTTTGTATGCAACTGGTGGGCCTGACCCTTTGTTTTTCTTCTTTGCACATTGACAATGCATATCTCCTTTGTATGTTGCCGCCGATGTACATTCTCAATGTATGTTGGACATACATTCACCTTTGTATCTTTGCAGTATACATTGTCCCTTGCATATTTTGCTTGTATGCTGCCAATGCATCTTTTCCTTTTCCTTTGCATGTCTCCACTGTATCTAGCCGTTGCATGTGTAAACATACAACACAAATATACATGCAAACCTTCACATACAAGCAAGGAATATTCCTGGAATCTGCGACAGATTCTTCAATGCATATACAAACCCGATATGCATATAACAATGCATACAACCATTTTTTTCACTTTTTTGAAAGCCGATTGAACATTTTTGGCCCACCAATGTACATTTACACTTGCACATATCAAATGCACATTCAAACAACAATGTATATACAAGGATACATGCATGAAAAAGGAGGCCGTTACACTTAGAATTTTCTGGGTTTTTTAATGAAAGGTGCTTGCAAATGAATACTTAAAATCTAAATGTTTATACAGGGACCAACAGAACCTAAAAATAGAGAAGATTTGTGTGACTCCACTACCCTCATAAATCCTTGATGGCAACCTCGTATCCTCTTGAAGAAGTGGGAAGACCTCTTGACAACAAAACAACACAAAGAAGAAAAAGAAGCTTGTAGAAGATTAAGAAAGCTTAATGGGAGCTTTTGATGAGCACAATGGCATTGATTAAAGTAGTGTAACAATGCTTGAAGAGCTTTATGTGAAATCTTGATGAACAATGAATAACTAAAAGGCACCTTCGTCCTGTGTGAACATGAGAATGCTGATTGGAGAGCAAAAACTTAGCAAGAGCTGTGTGCACAATGAATTTGCCTCCCTTTATGTTGGAGGGAGGGGGTATTTATAGGTTGGAAGAAGGGAATTGATTGAGAAGTTAACTCCATTGATTGAAGAGTTAACAAGGATTGATTAGGGAGTGAACTGGATTGATTAGCCAATGAACTCAATTAATTAGGGAGTGATAAATCAATAATAACTTATCACTAAAGAGGAATTAGAGTTGGAAGAATGCATGAGGAAGAATGAGTTGTTAATTTTAGATCAAATGGAGTTAATTATGCATGTGTGGGTGCATGAAATAGTCAACTCCATATTAGGCATCAAAAATCATGCGAACTGGAATAAAAATGGGTGGAAACGAAGCTATTTTGAGTGAGAAACTCAGATTTTTTGTGGCTAGAAACACGACAAGGTCACCCCTTTCACCAGTAGGGTCACTTGGGGGCGACCCTAGGTTGCCTGAGGGGAGATCTTGCTTTTTGAGGGTCACTCAGTGGGAGATCCGGAAAGAAAGGGGTTTGGAAGGAAATGCATGATGGGAGATGGTAGAGAAGATGAATAGGATGTGATATGCCTCCAGAAATAGGTCAATCATGTACAAGAATCCAAATCTCCACTTGCAAAGTAGGATCTCCCAGGGGGAGATCTAGAAATAATAGGGGGAGATTTGGATTGGTTGAGTGAAACTGAAAACTGAAAGTGGTAGATTGGTCCGGGGGACCTTTAGAAGGCTTCTAGGGGGTGAAGAGGATGAAAAACATAGGGGAAAGGTGAAAAATCACCTACAAGAAGCTTACAAGGCTTAGGAATAGGGTTGAAAGCTCAAAAAATGCAAATTGATAAGTTTCGCAAAAGTGTCAAAAAACATCGACGACAAAGAGAGAGGGAAAATGACAAAGAAGAAACAACACAAGATGAAAGAAGTGACACATCATCAAGAGGTTTGCTTCTTAGAGGACATTATTTCACACTTACATGTATGTGACACGCATTAAAATCATCATAGGGATCCCCGTGGAGGCTGTGTGTGATTTTTGTGCTTAGAGTGATAATTTACGACACTACATTTAGCCCCCACTTTAGTGAGAGTAGGAACTTATGCTCCTGATCATGCTAAAGTACAAAGAAACAAAAAACCCCTCATAGAATGTTGCTAAGTTTGAGAGATGTGCTAGCCCCCAAGCTTAGGATTCTATGAGTCATAAAGCACATGGCATAAATCATACACACATACACATACGCATACATTTGTGAACATGAGATAAGACAATGTATACATAGAGAATACATGTAAAAAATACAATACACGAAGCAAACACATAATACATGAAGTAAACATAGAGAATACATGCAAAAGGCATGTGGAATACATACAAAACACATGCAGAATACATGCATAATACACATAAAGCATACATGAAGAATTACATGGAAGACAAAAGCATACAATAATGAAGTCATCACAAATACTTGAGCACACAAAGTGAAATCTTGAGTCAACAAGGTAAGAGAGACCTCAGTTTAAAAGGTTGTCTTAATTACCATGCATTGTCCCCAAGATGTAATAAAATAGAGGAATTCTAAAAAGGAGATAGAAGAATAGAAAGAAGACTTATAGATGGACAAAGGAGAAATCAATATGAGAGAAAGATAACATGAACAATGCTCTCACAGATCACAGACTAGTAAGGACTGCCGAATTACTAGGTGACCATGAGTGTAACAATGCAAGATCACATGAAACACACAGGCTAGCAAGTTGCGCTATGCTAGGTGGCTCATGGACAAAGAATAAAAGGAAACATCACAGGCTAGTAAGAACTACCAAATTAATAGGTGAGTTCCATGTCAAGTGAAGACATCATGGGCTAGTGAGGACCGTCAAATCACTAGGTGACCTCCATGCCAACTTTATCAAAGATAACAGGCCAGGCAAAATGTAATGTTTTCTAGGTAAAAAATGATCAAAAAGTGTTTTGATATCAAGATCATCCACATGGTGCATGAACAAGGTAAAATGCATAGTATAATGTGTGCTCCCACCTTAAAGTGATTTCTAACTCCACCAGGGAGCAATTACCTTTAAGATAGAAAAAGAGATATATGCAAAATAGGCCCGAGAACTTTTTCAGAAGCACATGCCCAAATGATATATGTTCTCAAAAGCTACATCGTAACAAGGGGTTTCCCCCAAGATGGGAAAATCAAGGCAATGCTACCAACATGTTGCCGACATGATACACAATGACTTGTGTAGTCATGGTATGGTGCGAAGAATTACAACGAGGTTTCATATAAATTGAACAATATCATAATATATAAATGTATCAAGCATGGTGCAAGGTGCTAGAGACATACCTTGTTCGAAGTTGTTGAATTTTGTCCTGCAAGGCTTGACATTCATTAGTAGAATGGCCAAGTACTCGATGATATGCACATAAAGGAATTTTTGATTGATTATTTTTTGGAAACTTTTTGCATGTTGGAGGAGGAAGAGTGATCAAGCAATTCTTGAGTAGACTTGACAAAATACACTCTTGTTGAGATATAAGTGAAGATGTAGGTTCAAGTAGGAAGAAACTGTTTCCACTGTGGAGAGGAGTTTGATTTTTGAAAATAAGGGGTCATAGACACTTTAGAAGATGGTGGGGGGAACATAGGAGAAGGTTGGAAACCTAAACCTACTTTAGACAAGTGTGGTGTCAGTTCGATAGGATCTTTAATGACTTGTTCCATGCATCCTAAACCATTTCCATTGTATCTATGTTTAGTAAGAATTTTGAATCCACACCCATAATGTGTCTCCAAATCTAAATGAAGAGGAGAGGCTACATTACAAGACTTGTTGAAATGAGGATTGTGATCATATGTTGAAGAAGTATAAGGATCATTATTTTTATCATGGTGAGGAGGGTCAACTTTAGATTTAAGATACGTAAGGGGGTTGAACTCTAAAGAACCCCAGTCAACTTATTTCGAAGAAATAGGTTGTGTAGAATAAACTGAAGCTACCTTTGGGATCTTAGGTTTAGATTGAGGCATTTTGTACTCTCCAATAAAGGAGGATGTAAAATCTAGTGAACCCTAATCATCGCCGAAAAATGTACTCAAAGGATCAATTCTATCCTGATCATCACTCTTGTTAGCAACAGAGGATGGTGGGTCAAATTTTGAAGAAGGAACCAAATTCAAAAAAGGGGTCAATACCCTGCTTCTGCTTGCAAGCAACTTTTTTCAGATTCGAATAAGCTTCAACCGTATGGAGCTTGTTATTATAAACAAACTTCAATGTATGGTGAAGAGTAGATGGGACTGTCCCCATGGCATGAATCCATGGTCTACCAAGAAGAAGATTATATGAAAGAGGATTAGGTATGACATGAATAAGCATAGGCAAAGTCACAGGTCCAACCTCAATAGTCAATGTGATTGTGCCTAGTGATTGTCTACCAACATTATCGAAGCCACGAATATTAAGAGTATCGGGCTTAATAAGAGAAGTATCTACACCAATTTTATGTAGTAGGTCTATGCCATAAACATTAAGGCCCGATCCATTATCAATCATAGTACACTTTATTCCATTTCTCTTAATGATGACAAATATCATGAGAGGATCATATTGGTTTTGCACTTCTATGGGCTGTAATTCATGTTGTGGAAAGGTGATATCTAGACTCATCACATGGATACAATCTATCAGGGCTACTACGTCCTTTGGTCTAACAGGAGGTAGGATGGTCACCTTTTGTAGAGCCTCCTAGAGTATCTTGTGGTATGTAGGCAAGATTTGTATTAATTCCCTGAGTGAGATCTTGGTCAGAGTAGCACAAAGCAGCTTGACAAGATCATATTCTGTGTTAGCATGTTGAGAAAGATGAAGTAGTGGAGGAAGAAAAGGTTGAGAAGGTGGAAGAGAAATAGGAACAATCAGAGGTTGTTTTGAGTAAGTTGTTTTGCATAATTGTGAATGTAGCCAGGAGGTCAAGGTGGGTTTGGAACACCTTGAATAGAGATTATAGGGTTAGAACAAAGATGTACAACAATTTTAGGTTTCACAAGCTCTTTTTGGGAACCAAGAACATAAATTGTATTGATTTGTTTTTTATCAACATCTATCCCTATGGGATTTGATGTGAGTTGTGACTTTTCTTCTACCAATGCCACATTGCCATAAGGAAGGGCATTGGAATGAGAAGCAGGCAATGTGAGGTTAAGAAAATTGTCAATTATTGTATCCTTAGTGATGTCCAAGGGTCTTGCACATGCAACCAAAGGAGGAAGAAGAGAGGTCCTCACATCCTTAGTGATATCCAAGGGGCTTGAACATGTGACTAAAGGAGGAAGGTCATCATGGACTATAGAAGATGTGATAGAAGTAGAAGTGATATGCTCAACATCCACTAATGCCTCATGTTTAGAAAAGTGATCATCCAAATGAAGAAGAGGTAAAGTAATGTTAAGGAATGTGTCAATGATTTCATCCTCTCGCACCAAAATATCCTCACAAGTAGGAGGAAGTTTAGGAGAGGGAAGAAGAAAAGAGAGCATGTTTAGGTCTTGATTGTTTTGGGTTTTGTTTGACATGTTTAAATGTTTTATTTTGTAAGAAAATAAAAGATTAATAGAAGTGTCTAACCAGTTAATTAGCTGATCAAACATAGCAAAGAGAGTTACATGAATGTAAAATAGGTCAGGTTTACCAAAATGAGGTTTTGGTAACCACAACAATAAAGATGAATAATTGCTTTTCTTTCTAGACTAAATACTTGAGATAAAGGAAGATATGTAACATAAATTTTTAATATGATATATCAACTAATTAAACACGTCTACATATCTAAACAATGAAATTAGTAAGTGTAAGTGTAGGATACATTGGGTTCACCAAAATGTATGATAGAAAAGAGAGACCAAATCACTATTCAACTAGCTAGTTCAATCCTTTCGATCAAACATTGGATCCCAAACCGAGCTTGGATACAATTCTAGAGGAGAGCCAAACTATAGTGGTTTTGTTCCTTTGTTGTAATTAAAAAGATTCAGGCAATTAGGCTAGATCTAGGGTTTCTATGATGAAATATGCTAAAACTGAACTTACTTATCTGTTAGAATTGAAAACCTAGAAACTGGTACTTGAACTAAGCAGAGCAGAGCTATCAGGGACCACTACCAGAAATAGGGGCTAGATCTGGAGGACTATATCGCCAAGGCGTGGGTGTCCTAGGTTTTTGGGTTGTCGAAAGTCTGAGACACTTGAACCACACTTGTATCTTCATCTTTCTGTCAGATCTTTCATCTTCAACCTGCACACATAAAAGGGAAAATATTGGTGTTGTTTAGGGGCTTGCCTAAGTCAAATCCATTGAATGGTGTTCCCACCTCCACAACAAGGATTAGATCAAGAGTGCATGCCCTAGGAGGGCAAATGCAGATCTAAATGATAAAAGATAAATGTAAGAAGCATAAAGGAAATATGTTACCATGCACATAAAGTCCTTGATGAGATGATGTCACTATCAAAATGCCATAAGGAGAGAATGACGGAGGAAGGAGCTTCCACCAAGATCTACAACAAGGGTTAGCACACACAACAATAATCTACACAAATTGAGATCTTGTAGATAGAGAGATCAATTCCTTGTTAGAGAGCCTTATCATAGAGAATCATTAGCTAGAGCATCATTAGGAGTAAATCAATGAGAGAGACTTGTTTATATATGCATTCTAATTACTTTTTGAGGGCCCAAAGTGAAATAAGGTCAACATGGTGCATTACACAAGGCCAATAAGGCTGACATATCCAAATTCTGGGATGAAGAGGTAGGACACTAGTGCTTGGGTGCTAGTGTCCTGGGCCTATTCTTCCTCAAAGTGACCATCACAAAGGGACTTAACCATGAGCCCAAATTAAGTCCTAAAATGGGTATGTCATAAGTAGGGACAAAAATACAAGTTAAACATGCAAATGCTAAGCCTAGTGTGAAATTATGAGAGGCGACAATTTAAGACACTACAACTGCCAACTCTATTCTTGCTTTAATCAATTTTGTTTTAACCTCTAGGAGTTATTTTTTAGTTGCTTCTACCTATGTATCTTCAAATTCAATGGCATTCTCTACAACTATGGTGACCTATCCTTCAAATGCTTTAAGTATTTTCTTAGCCTACTCTAGCTTGGTGCACTTCTTGAATTTTCTCTCCATGGGTATTGGTGAAGTATACATTACATTTGCACCCTCCAGGAGCAAATCTACTCTTTGCTTTATTTCAAATCTACATATAATTTTTATGATAAAAGATAATTGACCAACTAATAAGAAAGAGTTTTAAGGTATTAATATGATCAAGCAACAAGATAGTGGGTAATTTAAGGATGTTATACATACACCAGTACTATAGTCAATACTGGAAGAAAAAAACAACAAATAGAGAGGGGGAGAGGGACAATGAAAGATAGAGATAGAGAGAGGGAGAAATAGAGGGATAGAGGGGGAGATTGAGGGAGAGATATAGATGGAGAGAGGGAGAGGGAGACAGAGAGAGATAGAGAGAGAGGGATGGAAAGAGGGAGAGAGGAGAGTTAGAGGGAGGGAGAGATAAATATAGAGAGAGGGAGAGATCGATAAGGAAATGGAGATAGAGATGGAGAGATAAAGATAAAAAGATATAGAAAGGGATATATATATATATATATATATATATATATATATATATATATATATATATATATATATATATATATATATATATATATAGAGAGAGAGAGAGAGAGAGAGAGAGAGAGAGAGAGAGAGAGAGAGAGACTTTCTACCTATCCTCTCTCTATCTATATATGTCCTCCCTCTATCTCTATCTCTCTATCCTCCCTCTATCTCTCTATCCTTCCTCTATCTAGCTATCTCTTTCTATCTCTCCCCCTCTTTCTATCTCCCTCTTTCTCTCTATCTCCCTCTCCCTATCTCTCTCCCTCTCTATCTCTCTCACTACCTCTCAATATCTCTCCCCATCTCTCTTCATCTCTTTCCCTATCTCTATCTCTCTACATCTCCCTCTCTCCCCCCATCTCTCTCTATCTCTATCTCTATATCTTTACCTCTCTTTCTCTCCCTCACTCTCTATCTCTCTATCTCCCCCCTCTCCATCTCTATCTCTATCTCTATCTCTATCTCTATCTCTATCTCTATCCCTCTATCTTTCCCTTTCTCTATCTCAGCCCCCCTCCCTCTCCCTCTCCCTCTCCCTATCTCTTTCTCTTTATCTCTCCCTCTCTCTATCTCTCTACTTCCCTCTCTCTAGATCATGTAGAATGAAGTTTTCGTCACTATGTATGGTAGAACCTATAACAAATGTGAGAGAGTGGTGGAATTATTGATTTATATTTGTTTACCCATTATTCCTACTCCTTTGGAGGTGATTCCATATGTATAATTTTGCATTGCAAATATTTCTTTGGGACCTAGAAGTAGAATAAGTTCTAATATTTTAAAATTCTTTATCATTTACAATACCTTTATGCTTTCCATTTTCCTTGACATATGATTAATTTTTTTTCATAAGGATCTCATAAATGCATAAATTATCAAACCCTTTGTTGACTTTTTCCCAGACTGGATGCTCATTCCCAGATTTCCCTACAAGGTAGCCATCAGTGATCAACAGGATCTCTGGGCCAGGGGTTCAACAGTGTAGGAGATAGACTCTATATTTTATCTCCTCTTCTTCTTCAGGCTCTGCAAGACCTAGGGGGTATTCCCTACTCAACATCCATGAGGATATGCATGCAAGGCTGGGATGTTGACAGAAAGCAGATGAGTCCTCCTGTAAGTAGACCAAAACTGAAAGATAAGAGCAAAGGGGCTAGCTTTGGGCCTATTTGCAGTTGTAGACAGAGGACTGAGGTTCCTAAAACTAACTCTAATGTCCTAATGTTGGTTTTAGATTTTGCTTTGGAGTTTAAGTGTGGATGCAAAGCTGGATATGGTTATAACACAAAACAAAGCATGATTGGTGCCTATCCAGGGCCTGGAGTCAGTAGACATACACCTGTGAATGATCAGCATGAACAGCTAAAACTGGATTTCAAGGGGATATGTGTGACACCTGCCTTACAAGTATCTCCCAATACAGAGTGTTAGGTTATCTCTACTTATGGTATCCCTACTGCAGTATACCCTTCCCAATGTTCAACCTGAAAACAGTTTAATCTACCCCTTGAGTAGAAGTTAAAAGATCAGACAGTCAACATAGGAATTCTATGCTCTAGAATCTAAACATCATCAAACATCCAGATTCAGAAGAAGAATACATGCAGTACTAGAGACAGAATTAACACAACACATGCCAAACAGCATTTCTCATATAAGTTTAATCATGAAATCAGTGGGTTCATGCCAAAAACATACAACAAGAGATACATAAACTCACAGGTAAGCTGTACAGAGCAACCAGATCAGCTTGTTATGCATTACAGAGCCAAAATCATCAACTTTCAACAACCTTGAATAAATAACACCATCTGCATTATATAGCAGGAAGGTGCATACAGCATTAACTACCAGGTTGACCAAAATTTTTTCCAGATACACAGTATCATGAAAATGGCGCTCAAACACAACCGGATTGGCGCCCAAACTTGAATGCAGCAGGTAGGGGAGGAGACAGGAAGATATCTCGAGCCCTGCGCCACTACCGCTGATGTACGCCTTCAGACGGGTACAAGATCCGCCCACGCCATCGCCCATACCTCTGCAACAATCGCCATTAATGGCGCACCAACCGGCGGCCTTGGGAAGATCATCATACAGACTATCGCAAGCATTTCCCGCCGAGATTCATCATCATGATATTTGAAAATGCAGGATATCAATATCCCACATGCACCCCGCGATGACCTCAATAACACTTTATATACTAGGTCATGAGCATATATCATGTCGGTGCTTTTGCTCCTGACGACACTAGTATAAACCTCATCATCATCATCCTCCAGCAGCATGATATCCTGTTGCTCGAAATATCACCCTGACGTCATCATGATATTTGAAATATAACCTTCATGATAATCGGCACAACCTGATCCTTCGGAGGAACATCCTCCTGCTGAGCTTATACCAAAAGTCTGGCCGATGAACATCCTGATGATGTCATCATCATATCCTGCTGACGTCATCATCATATCTGCCTACTGCGCACCTCCTCATATTCGGATGACGTCATCATCATGTTTGCAAATATCAGGAGGTCTCTTCAAGATGATCAGTGTTAGAAATATGACCCCTCCGGGACCTTGATGACGTCATCATCATATTAACATCATCATGATATTCGGAAGACAACCGGATATTTGGAAATATCCTCCTGATGCACAAATATCAGGTTGCACTGTAGCTCCACTATAAGATCGGGGCGATAACTGAATATGATGATGATGCTGCTTGAAAAGATCACCCCCAGTAGATAATGCGCGAAGCCAGCAGGCGGATATCCCCTTGATATCAGCATCATCATGATGCTCGAACAAACACATATCCGGGTGATATGAAAATATCACCCCTTCCTTCGGAAATATCATGATGCAGATAGGCAGAGAAACAAATATCACCCTGATATATAAGGATGACGTCAGCATCATCAGGATGTTCAAAACAACGAACAAGAGGTGATACAACATCATCAGGATGATATTGACTAAGATCATCCTGACGTTCAAAATATGATGACCCTAGTGAATATCGGGTCGCACTTAGAACTCTTCAACATCATCATCAGGATGATATTAACCAAGATCACCCGATGATAAAAATATCACCCCGGCGAAATATCATGAAGGCAGAAAATATGATGACCTCTTCAAGCAGCAGGATGATAACTGGAAATATCATGATGATGACGACCCTTAAGAAAAAACAAGTTAGGTCGAACAACACAAAGAATAACCCCTTCAGGATAATCGGGGCAACATCATCATCATGATTGAGCAAGGTGATAAATGGAAGATCACCGGATACTTTGAAAAATCACCCTCGCAAGCAACTGAGGGCGCACTGTAGCTCACCAGTATCATCAGGATGATATCCAAACATCACCCGATAGTTGAAATATGATGATGACGATGAGAAACCGGTCGACGAAGAACATGATGATGAAGATCATCATCGAAGACAAGCTGATGATGATGACCTCCTCCTCAGGAAAATATGATGCTGCAGCTGAAAAATGCTGAGGAGGTCCAACACTTAGAAAAAATGGGCAAGAAGATAAAGGCTTCAAATGAAGAAACCTCCTGATCATGACAAATCAACCCCAGGTCAAAATGAGTGCTAACAGTGGCTCCGAATGGGGACGTGCAGGTGAAAACCTGCAGTGAGAACCAGATCTCTGGGCAGACCTGACAAAAAGCCAAAAAACGCGAGCTGTACAAGGCATTTACACTACATACATATTTTTACAAATGTGCACAGCAACCAGCTATTCATGCAAAATAGAATTTAAGGAATTGGCCATGCACAGGCAATTCCAGAATTTCACCATCTAGGGCCTGGAGGAAATAAGAATCCTCCCCATGAGTATTGCAAACCTGATATGGGCCCATCCATAAGGGTTGAAATTTACCATGTTTACCCTTTTCCTGATCTTTAGCATTCCAAATGAGCACCAGATCATTGACTTGAAACTTCCTTTTTGTAGTTCTCCTGTCAAACTGATATTTCATATCTTGTTGTCTTTTGAGATTGATCTGGTGGGCTCTCCTTCTGTCTTCATCCAATGCAACCAGCTGATTCACTCTTTCTGTCATGGGATCTTCAATCTCATCATCATTTTCTTGAATGAATCTGTAAACTGGTAGGAGATTGTTTATGGGCAGTCTAGCTGATGCACCATATACTAATTCAAAAGGTGACTTCCCAATAGCCCTTTTCACAGTCACTCTGTCAGCCCATACTGCTAAATTCAACTTTGAATCCCAAGCTCTCTTGTTCTTGTCCAGTATCCTCTTGACAATTTTCATGATGCTCTTATTGCTTGATTCTGCTTGACCATTTCCTTGGGGGTGATATGGTGATGTATATGACAGATTTATCCCATACTTGTTGCAAAAATCAACAAACTCACCTGATCTGAAGCACATAGCATTATCAGTGATAATCTTAAATGGTACTCCAAACCTGATGATGATGTTTTCTAGTATGAAATCTGTCACCACCTTACTTGTGGCTCTCTTAGTTGGAATGGCCTCAATCCATTTGGTAAAGTAGTCAGTTGCCACCAAAATCCAACTGTGTCCCCCACTTGATTTGTCTGCAATTTCCCCTATAAAGTCAATTCCCCATTGCTGGAATGGAGCATCCACAGGTACAGTTCGGAGGGGTAAAGCACCATCATATTTCAGCTTTCCTGAGAATCTCTGGCAAGGGTCACACTTCCTTACTAACTTTTGTGCATCTGAAAAGAGAGTGGGCCACCAATATCCTGCCCTAAGGATTTTATGAGCTGTTGTTTGGGCAGTATAATGTCCACCACACAATCCTTTATGCATATCAACCAAAACATTGTTAGCCATGTCTTCATCCACACATCTCAGCAGCACACCATCAGGGTTTTTCCAGTACAGCTCACCTTGAACAATGACATACCTGATTGCATGTAGCTTCAAAGTCCTCTTTTGATTGTCACTGAAATGGGAAGGACAATTCAGATTTTGCAAATAATAGACAATATCCTTGTACCATTCAGATCCTGATACATTTATACTCTCATCTTGGACTGCATTAACTTGGCATGCTTCCAAGTTGGATTGTGCCATCATCTTGGCTAATCCTTGTCCCCTTATCAACTTAGTAACTTGTATGTCTATGTTGAATTCCTGCAGTTTGTTTATCCATCTACACCTTCTTCCAGTCACCTCCTGCTGAGTGAATATGTCTTTGACAGCTGCATGAGGTACATATGCAATTATATATGACCCTACCAAGTATGGTCTGAAACTTTTGATGGCTCTAACAAGTGCATATGCCTGTTTTTCCATAATGTCATATTTCAACTCAGAGGCCTGTAGGGACATGCTGAAGAAAGCAATGGGCTGTTCAAAACCATCATCATTTTTCTGTAACAAACATGCAGCTACAGTATGAAAGGAAGCAAAAGAAAACACTTGGAATGGCCTAGAAAAATCAGGAGATTTAAGAACAGGGGCCATCTTAATTGCCTCTTTGATATTCTGAAATGATTCTGTTGCTTCCCTTTCCCAGTTGACAGTTGCATCCTTCTTCATCATCTTGGAAATGTTCCTTGTAGTTTCTGCAAAGTTGGGAACAAATCTTCTAACAAAGTTTATCTGTCCAAAGAAGGACTGAACTCCTTTCACAGTTTTTGGCATTTGAATCCTGTCAATAGCTGCCACTCTCTCTGGATCTATCCTGACTCCATCCTTGGAAACAATGTGTCCCAGAAGCTTTCCTTCAACTACTCCAAAGGCACACTTCTTTGGGTTTAAAGAAATACCATATTCTAGTGCTCTTATGAAAATCTGCTCCAGGTGCAAACAATGCTGCTCTTCTTTCTTTGAGTAGGCAGTCAGGTCATCCTGATATACTGCCATGATTGAATCAATCAGCCCTGCAAAAGCAACATCCATTGCTCTTTGAAATGTAGCACCTGCATTTGTTAGTCCAAATGGCATTCTAACATACACATATGTCCCCCATGGAGTGGTAAAGGCAGTCTTATATTGTTCTGATTCCTTTACCTTTACCTGATTATATCCTGAAAATCCATCCATCATGGATAGGAGTTCACAACCAGTCACTCTCTGCAACATAGCTTCCATATTAGGCAATGGATAGTTATCCTTCAAAGAGGATACATTCAAGTTCCTGAAATCAACACACAACCTAATATCACCATTCTTTTTCCTGACTGGGACAAGGTTAGACACCCAAGTTGAATGTCTGATTGGCACAATTATTCCAGCTTCCCTGAGCCTTTTGAGTTCTTCTTGCATCTTGGGAGCTAAGGTAGGATTTATAGGTCTCTGCCTTTGTCTAAATGGCTTAGCTTCAGGCTTCAGTGGGATCTCATGCTGGAATAAGTCTTCCCTATAAGCTTTTAGGTCCTCATATGACCAAGCAAAAACATGTTTATACTTTTTCAGTAATGCAATCAGCATACTTCTTATGTGTGGTTTGAGTTGTTTACCAATATATACTTTCTTAGGGGCCTGAGATGTCCCCAAATTTATTTCTTCTAAATCCTCCCTATTTGTGGGGGATGTCCTTGTGACCATTTTGTCTCTACTGTCAAAGGCTTTTTCTAAAGCCACTAACCCTCTAGGGATCTTGTTAGTCTTCAACTGAATGATCTCTTTTCCCACAAGGGTCTCTTTTCCATCTACAGTTTCTACAAAAGCTTGGAAATCAATCTGTTGATTCTCATACTCATCTATGCAGTGCAAAAATTTTAGCAAATCCCTATCATCATTAAAAACTTGCCAACTGCATATATTTTCTGGTATGGCAGGCCTAGTTTTAACCTCTACATCTGTGACACCTGACAGAGTGATGTCATCTGGCCTTATTGCAATATTAGCTAAGAAATCAGCCATAACATTTTTTGACCTTTCTATCCAGCCAATTGAAAATGCATCAAATAATTCAATAGTATCCCAAACAGCATGCTTGTATTGTTTCAGTCTTTTATTTTTTGCAGCATACTTATTTCTGATTTGGGATACAATCAGCTCAGAATCCCCAAATACTCTTAACATCTTAATCCCATGTTTGAGAGCAATGTTTAGGCCTAAGAGTAAAGCCTCATATTCTGCAATATTGTTTGTGCAATCAAACCTCAGCAAGAAAGAGGATTTGAGGAGCTTACCAGTTGGAGACAGGAAAACCACTCCAGCTCCAGAGCCTTCTTTTGCACAAGCTCCATCAAAGAACATGGTCCATAAGCCTAGCTGATCCAGCTCTTCAATGCAGGCATTTTTCTTTTTATCTTCTGCATCATCTGAGACAACCTTGAAGTTATCACAATCAGTGTCTACAAAGCATATCTGTTCATTTGCTTCTTGGTCTTCCACTGTCTCTGATGATCTTTGCTCTCTGATTAGCTTGACATCCCTGCCATTCATTGGAATCAGGGCATATGATAGGTCCAGCTGCATACTTCCACCTATTAGTGCTGCCCATCTTCTTGACAGCAACATACCATACTGTGGCTTGATGTCAACCACTGTTATATTCATTTTGTATCTTTTTTCAGGAAATGCTGCCAGTTTGAAATCTACATCCTTCATGATTCCAATGACTGGTACCTCTCTGGCATCCATAGCATAACACTTTCCACATGCCTTGTCAATCTTTAATCCAATTTGTTGCATGATAGCCAAAGGCATAACATTTGTAGATGCTCCAGAGTCAAGCATACAATTTCTAATTATTTTACCATTTATAACCAGGGAAACATAAAATGGTTCCACCTGTGAAGGACACTTTGTCATGGTCATTCCTAAATAGACTTCAGGAGTCTCATCTTCTTCATTGCACATGACATGTTTCTCACCCTGGGTCTGATCATTCTGTTTAGCTTGAAAAGGTACCCCTGAGATTAGGGATATTGTCCTATTCTTGATCTCTTCCACTTTCATGAGTTCCATAAGTGGAACAGAGACCTTTACCTGAGAGAGGATCTGGGCTATATCAAATGGAGCACAGTTCTGTACAACAGTTGTAGCTTGCTCCACAGTCTTGCCTTTATCCTGAGTTGATTTAGTTTTCATTTTCATAGTTCCCTGATCATCGTTCTTGTCTTGGGAACCTCTACTTTGATCTTCAACCTGAGGGGTTTTGTTTTCTGGTCCTTGAAATTCATGACCTGTTCTGCATCTAAAGTTTTGCTTATTATTTACCCACTGCCTTTTTTGTGGTTCAGTTCCTTTATGACCATGCATCAGCTGACCTGCAGAAATATCTTCTGGCTGATGTGGGCTGCCAACTTGATTCCTACCTCTGAGGTTGTAGTTGCTTTTGACCTGAGCAACTGCTGCAGCTGTGAAGGCTCTGATTTCCTCATCAGAAGGTCGTTGTAGGTTACTCAGAAAGTTGTGTGAGTTCTGAGCATACACATAGTTATCTTCATCATCTTCATCATATGGGGACTGTTGGCAGGCCTGAATTTGATGATCTGTCTTCTCATCAGCATCATAAAAAGTATATCCATTACCTATAGACATCATATTAACATCATCATCCTGCACATGATGTGGCTCATTGCATTCATTACAAGATGTAGCATTATCATACAAAGATTGAGCAATCATGCATTGTGACTGTGAATGTGGCATCTGACAAATTATACACCACGGAGCATCATCAGCAATATTTATAGTTTTCTTTAAAGGATCAGGAGTTTCCTTGACATGTTGAGCCCTCTGATTTGTGTTGTTACGTGGATATACAGGCTTACCATCATGCCAATTGGTGTTATAAGGCATATCATGTAATGATGGCCTCTTTTCATGCCTTTCATGCCTTTGATAGACTTGCCTATCAGGACCCATCCCTTTTTCACTTCTAGCTAATCTATAGCTCAGGTCCTTAACAACATTTGCCAGTTTGTCTATCTTATCTTCAGGAGCAGATGTACTACCTTGTGTGTTCTGAGGCTTGTTTGGATTCTGCAAAATTTTTATATCATCCCTTCTATTTGTCTTGCCTGATGCTTTCCTATTGTTTTCAATATTTACTGCAATTCTGAAAGCATCCCTGAGAGTGGCAGGACCTTTATCTCTCAGTCCATATGCAGTCTTTGCATCAAAGGCATTGATATACAAAATTATGCACATAGGTTCATTTGGCCTCATGTGATGTGGCAATTTGTTCAACACTTTAGTAAATCTTGCGTTAAAGTCCGCAACCTGCTCATTTGACCCTTTTGTGATACTGGTGAACTCATTTACAAAGAAGCTAGGGTCAGTTTTATCACCATATTGCTCCTTGAACATCCTCTTAAAATCATCCCATGATGATATGCTCCGGTCAGGCAGATTCCTGTACCATTCTCTTGCCTCATCTATTAAGGATTGCATGAATGACTTCATGAAAACATCCTCATGCTCAACCTCAAAATTATCCATGACATTTTGAAAGGCCTTTAGATGATCTTCTCCTGACACTGTGTTGTTTCCTGAAAACTTAGGCACTTGCAGCCTCAGATGCTTATCAATGGGGTTAGGATACCCAGGAATACCATCAAACACCAGCTGCCTGAATCTATCTAGCTGCATGAGCTGTCTGTTTGGCTGATTAACATTAACATTTCTATTTGCATTTTGGTTTCCTGTATAGTTCAGTGGTATCCTAGCATCATTCACATATTGTCTGTCATCATGATGCTGATGATGCATTTCATATCTTTGCTGATGTCTTTGCATATTTGCATTCTCTAGAGTAGGAACTGAATCATTTTGGGCAGTTCTCAAGGCTTGCACTTTCTGCTTCATATCATCTCTGATTTTCATGGCTTGTAGGTATTCTAGTTCTGCTCTTAGGCTTTTGATTTCTTCAGCTAGCTGTTCATCCTTAGGTCTGGAGGTGGATGGTCTCATGCCATTTTGGTCATCATCTTCATCATCCCTTAGAGACTCTGCCTCTTCAAACCTTTCACTTGGGTCTAGAAAAGGGCGTTCTTGGAACACCTCTGACCTCATTCTGATGCTACCACCCTGTTGCCTCTCATATGCACCTTGGATATCAGCTTCTGCACTTGAAAAATAAGGAGCATGCTGTCCTGATGGCCTAGGGTTATCTTGTGCATCATCACTTTTTCTGGGGGAGCCCTCATGACTAACTGAGACAGTTCCCTTTCTTCTATACATCATTCTTTTTGTTAATGGTAACTCTTCAAATAGAGGATTTTGTTGGGATCTTCTCCCCTGCATATAATTTTACCTTGTTGGGAGATTACTTCGGAGTCGCCACCTATTTCTAGGAACTGTTTTCTTCTGAAAACCAGGGTTCTTTCACAAGGTTCCCCAGCAGAGTAGATTATTTCTGTTGCTGACTCAAATGGGTCACATGTATTGCTGGAGATGATTATATAGTACTTTTACTTCTCATTCCCCAGTAGAGTCACCAATTTCTGTTGACTTTTTCCCAGACTGGATGCTCATTCCCAGATTTCCCTACAAGGTAGCCATCAGTGATCAACAGGATCTCTGGGCCAGGGGGTCAACAGTGTAGGAGATAGACTCTATATTTTATCTCCTCTTCTTCTTCAGGCTCTGCAAGACCTAGGGGGGTATTCCCTACTCAACATCCATGAGGATATGCATGCAAGGCTGGGATGTTGACAGAAAGCAGATGAGTCCTCCTGTAAGTAGACCAAAACTGAAAGATAAGAGCAAAGGGGCTAGCTTTGGGCCTATTTGCAGTTGTAGACAGAGGACTGAGGTTCCTAAAACTAACTCTAATGTCCTAATGTTGGTTTTAGATTTTGCTTTGGAGTTTAAGTGTGGATGCAAAGCTGGATATGGTTATAACACAAAACAAAGCATGATTGGTGCCTATCCAGGGCCTGGAGTCAGTAGACATACACCTGTGAATGATCAGCATGAACAGCTAAAACTGGATTTCAAGGGGATATGTGTGACACCTGCCTTACAAGTATCTCCCAATACAGAGTGTTAGGTTATCTCTACTTATGGTATCCCTACTGCAGTATACCCTTCCCAATGTTCAACCTGAAAACAGTTTAATCTACCCCTTGAGTAGAAGTTAAAAGATCAGACAGTCAACATAGGAATTCTATGCTCTAGAATCTAAACATCATCAAACATCCAGATTCAGAAGAAGAATACATGCAGTACTGGAGACAGAATTAACACAACACATGCCAAACAACATTTCTCATATAAGTTTAATCATGAAATCAGTGGGTTCATGCCAAAAACATACAACAAGAGATACATAAACTCACAGGTAAGCTGTACAGAGCAACCAGATCAGCTTGTTATGCATTACAGAGCCAAAATCATCAACTTTCAACAACCTTGAATAAATAACACCATCTGCATTATATAGCAGGAAGGTGCATACAGCATTAACTACCAGGTTGACCAAAAATTTTGCCAGATACACAGTATCATGAAAATGGCGCTCCAACACAACCGGATTGGTGCCCAAACTTGAATGCAGCAGGTAGGGGAGGAGACAGGAAGATATCTCGAGCCCTGCGCCACTACCACTGATGTACGCCTTCAGACGGGTACAAGATCCGCCCACGCCATCGCCCATACCTCTGCAACAATCGCCATTAATGGCGCACCAACCCGCGGCCTTGGGAAGATCATCATACAGACTATTGCAAGCATTTCCTGCCGAGATTCATCATCATGATATTTGAAAATGCAGGATATCAATATCCCACATGCACCCCGCGATGACCTCAATAACACTTTATATACTAGGTCATGAGCATATATCATGTCGGTGCTTTTGCTCCTGACGACACTAGTATAAACCTCATCATCATCATCCTCCAGCAGCATGATATCCTGTTGCTCGAAATATCACCCTGACGTCATCATGATATTTGAAATATAACCTTCATGATAATCGGCACAACCTGATCCTTCGGAGGAACATCCTCCTGCTGAGCTTATACCAAAAGTCTAGCCGATGAACATCCTGATGACGTCATCATCATATCCTGCTGACGTCATCATCATATCTGCCTACTGCGCACCTCCTCATATCCGGATGACGTCATCATCATGTTTGCAAATATCAGGAGGTCTCTTCAAGATGATCAGTGTTAGAAATATGACCCCTCCGGGACCTTGATGACGTCATCATCATATTAACATCATCATGATATTCGGAAGACAACCGGATATTTGGAAATATCCTCCTGATGCACAAATATCAGGTTGCACTGTAGCTCCACTATAAGATCAGGGCGATAACTGAATATGATGATGATGCTGCTTGAAAAGATCACCCCCAGTAGATAATGCGCGAAGCCAGCAGGCGGATATCCCCTTGATATCAGCATCATCATGATGCTCGAACAAACACATATCCGGGTGATATGAAAATATCACCCCTTCCTTCGGAAATATCATGATGCAGATAGGCAGAGAAACAAATATCACCCTGATATATAAGGATGACGTCAGCATCATCAGGATGTTCAAAACAACGAACAAGAGGTGATACAACATCATCAGGATGATATTGACTAAGATCATCCTGACGTTCAAAATATGATGACCCTAGTGAATATCGGGTCGCACTTAGAACTCTTCAACATCATCATCAGGATGATATTAACCAAGATCACCCGATGATAAAAATATCACCCCGACGAAATATCATGAAGGCAGAAAATATGATGACCTCTTCAAGCAGCAGGATGATAACTGGAAATATCATGATGATGACGACCCTTAAG
Source organism: Cunninghamia lanceolata (assembly GCA_027924645.1). Taxonomy (NCBI): domain Eukaryota; kingdom Viridiplantae; phylum Streptophyta; class Pinopsida; order Cupressales; family Cupressaceae; genus Cunninghamia; species Cunninghamia lanceolata. The sequence continues at coordinate 26,586,888 of BSBN01000809.1, read as the reverse complement.
AAAAAACAAGTTAGGTCGAACAACACAAAGAATAACCCCTTCAGGATAATCGGGGCAACATCATCATCATGATTGAGCAAGGTGATAAATGGAAGATCACCGGATACTTTGAAAAATCACCCTCGCAAGCAACTGAGGGCGCACTGTAGCTCACCAGTATCATCAGGATGATATCCAAACATCACCCGATAGTTGAAATATGATGATGACGATGAGAAACCGGTCGACGAAGAACATGATGATGAAGATCATCATCGAAGACAAGCTGATGATGATGACCTCCTCCTCAGGAAAATATGATGCTGCAGCTGAAAAATGCTGAGGAGGTCCAACACTTAGAAAAAATGGGCAAGAAGATAAAGGCTTCAAATGAAGAAACCTCCTGATCATGACAAATCAACCCCAGGTCAAAATGAGTGCTAACACCCTTTATGCACATTAACTATAAATTTTGCAATAATTTGAGGTGCTTTACTCCTTTCTTTGTTTATTTCTTTAAAACATGAATGCACATAAGTAACTTTGGACCTATCACTATAGGCTCACTTGGTCTTATAAATTGCCAATTCTTCTCTTAGTTTTTCTTCCTTATACCACTTGATACATTGATCTAACATAGAATACATTGAACTTTACATTGCTATATCCAAGGTCTACCAAGTAAAATATCAAATCTATTTGAAGAAGAATTAATGTGACATAAAATTTGCACCACTTTTGAACCAACCTCTAAAGGCAAGATAATGCATCCCATAGTTTCATTCAATATGTCATTTGTCATTTTTATGATACTTTAGAATGTGCATAAGCTTATTCTTGAATATGATGATTAAACAAGAATTCCTCCATGAAACATTAAATTGACATGTTGGAAAAGAATTAGTATAGATTTTCAAAGTCTTAAGCACTTTCTGTAAAGGCTTATTCAACTCTATCTCTCTCTCTCTCTCTATATATATATATCCTATCTCTCTCCCTCTCCCTCTCTTTCTCTCCCTCTCCCCCTCCCTCTATATCTCTCTATCTACCCCTCTTTCTATATTTGTCCCTCTCTCTAACTCTATCTCTCCATCTCTTTCTATATCTCCCCCCCTCTCTCTCTCTCCGTCCTTCCCTCTCCCTCTCCCTCTCTATCTCTCTATGTCTCCCTATTGCTATCTCTCTCTATTTCTCTCCCTCCCCCTCCCCCCCTCTCTCTCTCACTCTCCTCTCTATCTTTCTCTATCTATCTCTCTCTAACTTTATCTTTCAATCTTTCCCTCTCTCTCTCTCTCACTCTCTCTAACTCTATCTCCTCATCTAACAAAGTGCATATGATGATACTTGTTCCAACACTGTCTCTTCTATTTGAAGTATGGAGGCCTTGAGTCTTCATCCTCATCATCACCCAATGATATAATAGTTGTCTCTTCCTAGACATGAGGCTACTCTAGAGTGAAAGAAGATGGAGGGGTGACATGAGTCTTCTCATACAATTTGTCCCACTTAGCATCCAAGGAATTTTAACTGATATGAAATATAATTGTATTTTTTAGTGCTTTGGGAAATTCCAGTCCCAAGGGTTGGATTTGCCTCGGGCATCCAACCCAAAGGGTTGGACCTACCATTTGGATGCCAAAGACATGTTTTCAACAAAACATAGAAAATCAACTAAATCCCAAGCGTGCTCTCCATCAGGTTTACATATTTTTCAACATGTTAATACAAAAAATACCAGGATGACTTCAAATTTTTTATTAGCTTTCCAACCATGTATTTTTTTATAAAATCTGATAACATTAAGGTTTCCATCTTCAATTTCTTTTTCTAATGTGTTCTTTTTTTGCAGAAAACCTATGTGTAGTATTTCTGGTGTCATTTTTTATGCGTTCATCAAAATTTGAAACAATTTACATATTTATATTCTATACATATTGATTTTTATTTATTTTTGATTAGTTTTCAAAAGCTTTAGGGGGGAGCACGCTCAAATTTTCATTTTTCAGGATCTGTCCACTTTGAAAATTTATAAAAAAATCATATATTCGTTAAAAAATTAATAGAAAAATCAAGCATAAACTACATGATGTGAGCTAATTTTCCACCAAAGTGATTTGTGAAATACTTAAAAAATTCAACATTTTAGGGGGAGCACACCAGATGCTATGTTATATTTTTCTGACAAAAATAGGAGCACTTTGTGTGCTCCTTCTATTTGAACCTCTTAATCTCCACCATTTTTAGAAAAAAATAGTAGTTTAGAAACTAGATTCTGAGCACTACAAATCTTATTCTTATCACATCTTCTAATTTTGAGTGTGACTATCTTCAATTTCTCATCCACGATAAGTTTTTATTAATTTTAAAAAAAGTGGCCACTTTTGACCCCCTTTTGGTCCCCCATTTCCATGCACATACACAGAGGGAGATCATGACAAGAAGGGAGGTAGAACAATCATAAAGGAAGAGGGATTGTTTTGTTTCGGATACAGGTAAGAAAATGTTTCCATGAGAGACTAATATTCCAACCATTGTCATCGTTAATATTGGAGGGGTGCTAGACAATTTCAATGGATTCTAACATTTTCCTTTTGAAAAAGTTAGATTCTTTGGCTAGAATCTAAGAATCCTCTAAGCAAATTTGGTGTTTAGTGGAAAGAGAGTGCTTAGAAAGAGCTAACTTAGTGACATGGTCATGATTAATGTCAACACCATGTTCTTTAAATCTAGTTTTGAAAGACTGACCTGTCTCACCAATGTACGAGAGACCACAAGAACATTCAAATTTGTAACTCTTGAACTGAGAAAGGGGTCGGTAGGGTATTTGAGGGAAGGGATACAGTTGTGGATGGGCATGACTGGTTTGAACACACACCTAATGCCTTTTCTCACCAAAATATTGGAGATTTTTTGGGAAAGCCCTTCGATGTAAGGCAAAGAGGCCACAGATTGGGAGGAAGAACTAGAGTCTTTATATTTGTGTTTAGAGTGAGAAATGGTTTAATTGAGCATTCTCCTAATAGTCTTGGTCTTAAACCCATTGAGTTTGAAAGCCTTAGTAAGGTGTGGGAGTTCCAAATCCAGGTACTCATCATTGCAAATGCCATGTACCCTGGTTACTAAAGTCTTAAGAACACCAATTTTTTGGGAAGGATGGTGATTGAGAGAAGAATGGAGGTATAGGTCAACGTGGGTGGCTTTTCTAAAGATACTATGACCTAGAGAGCCATCTAGTTTTTTGATGAGTAGGACAACAAGGAATGGGAGTTGGCCCTTGGATTCCAACTCTTTAGTGAAAGAAATACACTTGGAAATGCTATTAAGGTGGGTATGGAACTTTTCTAAGTTTTCCAAGCCATGTGGCCAACAAATGTTGGTGTCATCCACATAGCATTTCCATCACTTGGGTTTGAAGGGGAAAGAATGGAGTGCAACCTCTTCGAAATACTCCCTGTAGAGATTAGCAACCATGTGGGAGAGAGGAGAACCCATAGCCACTTCCTCTGTTTGCTCATAGAACACTCCTTGGAAGGAGATGAAAGTAGACCTAAGGCAAATTTCAAGTAAAGAGATGATCTCTTTTGAGGTTTTGCGACTAATAATCTCAGTAGAGTCATTGATGGGGATCTTGGTGAAGAGAGAAACCACATCGAAACTAACCAGAAGGTCACCTCCATCAAGCTTTTTGACATTAATGAACTCTACGAAATGGGAGGAGTCTTTGATGAAGGAACTAGAGGAACCTACTAGTGAAGAGATAAGTTTGGCAAGAAAAGTTGCAAGTTTATAGGTAGGGGAGTTTATGGTGTTAGCAATGGGCATAAGAGGGATGCCAACCTTATGAATTTTTGGGACACCATAAATGCAGGGGCTACTGTACTAGAAGGTTGTTGGAGTAGGTGTGTTGTACACCTTACATAACATTGATATTATTTTATTATGTAAAATAAATATTTATTTGTGGTGCATCATGTGATGTGTTTATCCACATTAAATATTTATTTGGTGCCACTTGTAAAAGTTGTATGTAACATTGGGTTAATTATTTTATGTGTGTGGGACACATAGAGTAATTAATTTTTTTATTTGTAATTATTTAATTTTTTATTTGTCAATGGTTTTGTAGACTTATGGTTTTGGGGAAGATGGTTTTATCATACCACATATTGTATTTGTGTGAGCTTCTGTTTATAAAAGCAAACACACGAGTAGTTGGAGAGGTTGGTTGTTTAGCTTGTGATCTTGTTGGTTGGGTTTTGAGCATCTCTTGCAGGTTGCATTTGTGAGGGTTTGAAGCATGACATTTCATGTATGGTTACATGCTTGTTCACATGGAGTGTAGGTAGAGAGAGCTTGATGTTTCAGAGGTGATCTTTGCATATGTATTGTGATTTTATTGCTAAATAATGTACATGAGAGATGGATGCTTTTGGAGGCTATGTTTTTCCCTCATGGAGGGTTTTCCTAGGGTATATCTTGTGTCACCATTGATGGTATGATTGTCTATTTCTTTTGCATATGGGTTTTTGGTTATTGTTGCACATTAATCTCTTATTGGGTTATGAGGAATTAGTCTATATGGCTGCATATTTCTAACATTTGGTATCAGAGCTTTGTTTCTTAGTTGTGGGAGGAAATCCTTATCTAATAACCCTAGCTATGAGTGGATTTTTATGTATAGTGGAATCCATGGCTTTATAGGAAAGAATGGAGGCATTTTTAGGGTTACAAGGCTATTTGCAGACTTGGGTTGTTGTAGATCTAGGATTTCATAGACATTTGGTATGTGGGTTTTCATTTTGGGTTTTTTGCATGAGGGTTTCAGGGGGTGAGCTTTTGCAGGAGGCCTCCTAGGAAAAAATAGACATCATGGTTGAGTCCAGAAGGCATGAAAACCAATGGATCCATATAAAACTTGATATATTTTGGTCGTAGAAAAAATTTGCCCTATTTCGCCCATGAAGGAATTTGCCGAAAAAAGATCCCTGCAGTATGGAATCCATACGACAAAGAATCTCGAGTGGATCCTTAAAAAAAATATGGGTGTTGCAAAGTTTAAAAATTAAAAAAAAAATTGACGGGGGGGGGGGGGTCTGCAGACCCCCGTACCCTCTGTGCCAGCAGACGCAAGTAGTATAGATAGGGTACTACCAGGGCTGACAGCTCTGTCAGCACCACCAACGCCTCCAGCCGGTTGCTTGCAGGGGTGCCGTGGCTGGTGGGCCTTTGGCCCCTAGTTTGATAGGGCCAAGGTATGCCCCGAGCGCTTTAAACCATTAAAATTTAAAACTTTAAACTTGTTTAAAACTTTAGAAACTAAAACATGTTACATTATAATTTTAGGTCTACCACCCCTGCCAACAAGGCATCACCTAGACGCCATTGGTGTGCTGCCACCACCGGCGGGCCACCACCTAGCCACCACAGGGCCACTAGGGCTTGGCCTATAAGCATAATTGGGCAGATTTTTTCCAGGAGGCATAACTTGGTCACACGATGTTGGTTTTTCAACTTCTTATAGTCGAAGGAAAGCTCTTTCCATGAACTACACTGTGATGATAGAGATTTTCTAGATATTTCCATTTTGATAGTGTTTTTTTAGTTGGAAGCCAGATGTTCAATTTGAGCTATGATCGGGCATAACTTGTGCATACGGAGTCGTATTTCAGACTTCTTATAGGCGTTAGAAAGGTATTTCTGAGCACTACGTAGTGGAGTAGGTTTGGAGATGATATTCCAAGGTTTGTTTAGTTTGTATCAGTTTGAGCTTGTTTTGGTTCCTTTAACTTTTGGTGTGTTTGTGAGTTGATGGAAAATCAAATTTGGGATGATTTGGTGTTTGAGTCATTGTATACTTATAGATCTATCTCTGATTATTCTTTGTTGACAATATTATACATGTATTGTTGAGTTTGCATGTTGCATTGTGAGATCTATAGGTTGTGCAGTGTTGTAGGTTGTCTATGCTTACATGTTGCATATATGACTTGGATGCAGGTTGTCTATGATCATAGATGTTTCAGTGTTGATGTAGATTCTGATTTGTCGCTTGGTTTAGTCACATGTTGCATTGGTTTACTTGTCATTATGAGATATAGAGAGAGATGGTATTACCTGATATAGTCATGATATGGGACCTATGTTTGTTGACTATATGGTACAATTGTGTGAGACTTGATGGGAGTTTGGTGTAGGTACATTGGGTGGTGATCATGGTGTCATGGATGTTCCTTGTTTTGTTGGGACTTTGGCATGACATGATTGTTTTATAGGTGCAGTTTTGGTGGTGTTGGATTGATGTTTGGTTTATAGGTTTTGTTCATCTTCTTGGTTTAAAGATTATGGTTTACTCGACCTTTTAGGAGTTGTGTTGTTACAGTGGGATTCTTTGATTGTGTTGGGGCCATGAATGATCTTCATTTAGGAGATGATTATCACGATGTCATGGATAGCTTGGTTACATGTGTTAGGAATTAAGGTGTCTCAACCTTTGTAATTCCTTGTATTTTTACATTGTATTCATTTATTATTTGCCTATTGTATTAATTGGATGCAAATCCTATGTTGTCATATTGTGGGAGTTGTCACGGTGATGTGTCATCCTACATGGCATATGACCACACGTATTTTTGTCCTCACATGAGGAGATAGGTGTTGTGTGGTTACACAACACGCCCCATTTTGCCTTGGCAAAACAAGGACCCAACTTTTTTGGCTTGTTCCCTTGCTTTTGTGCTCTGGGCGGTAATGGTAAAAGGTCATGACAGTCAGTATGCATATGCCTAATGTCGGGTATATTTGTGATCTTTAAATCTGAACCAAAATCTGAAGTCTGAGTCTGTCCCTAGAAAGCTTACCATGTGAAAGAGCTTGAAATTTTAGGTAGGTTTGCCTTTTATATCACCGAAAAATTTGTCAAAATGAGAGAGTTATGACGGATCAAACTTCTGGTCAAACCTGGTTGTTGAGGGGGAGGATCATATTTTAAATATCACCCCAGTGCAGACATGATGATGAAGCCATCATCATCATCCTAATCTTTAGAAGGAGGGTTATGTTAGTCGCAGGGGTCATATTACATTTATCACCTGATCTTAAATATGACCCCATATTACAAATATCCCTTGATTTTACCAATATGATGGTGACGTCATCTTTTGCATTTTAATGAAGTTCAGAATATGATGGTGACGTCATCATGATATTCGATGAGGAAGATCATATTTGTTAACATCTTGCATATTGATAATGTGCATTAGCGGATCTGAAATAGTTATTAAATAAGATTAAATGCTTGTATATCCGGTGCTTTATATGTGGGCCTCAAAACGTACATTACATAAGCATACAAGTGGACATATAATGCTATATGCATTGGGCCAAGATAAAAAGGTTTTAATTTTAGATATTGGCCTGACTTGTCATATCGGGGGAGTCTTATATTTTCTCCTCGATTATATGTGTTTCACCAATGGGTGGTCATCGGTATAACTTGTAGTATCGGTGGAACTTTGTGTTCTCTCACTGACTGGGGTTGTCTCCCCAATGGGTGGTCTTTGGTATAGCTTTTGACTATCGGCCATGTTTGGTATTTTCTCCCCGATCATAGGTGGTCTACCCGATGAGGCCCATCGGCCTAACTTTGTTCATTGGCCTTGGTTAATATAGTCTCCCCGATAGGTATGGTCTGCCTGATGGAAGTAATGTGATCGGTATAACATGTGGCCATCAGTCTGCGATGAAGTTTTCACGCCGAAGGGCTTGGTCTCCCCGATGCCGCTGATATACAAAACGAAGTGTATGTTTCTCAGATACAAAGGTGGGGGGTGTAGCAGGATATACAACGCCAGATTTGAAAGGATATTAAAAGTAGCAAATTCCTTGTATGTCTGGGCCACTTGCATGTGCATGGGATGCAACCCAATATGTACAGGAAGGCATATGCAGGAGGATTTTAAAGGCCCAATATACCAAAAAATGGGCGAGAATGCAAAGCGATAGAAATTTAGATCACTAGAATGCATTTTTCTGGTCAACAATGGTTGACTCACTTGTTTTAGCGCCATATATGCATTAAATGCATAATTTTCGCTGATTTGGAGCCCGATTGCCTGTAGATGCACAAAAAGGGCCTGTTTAATAAAATGTTTAAATTCCTGTTGTTTATCAAATGATGCTAGGCTTAATGCTTATCTGTTTGCAGCAGGAAATCTCAAAGCTGTTTGAAGCTGAACATTGCAGAAGTTGCATACGGATGTAACCCGAACCTAAAGAGGATATTGTCAAAAGGCTGTTTGCTAGCTGGAGATCGAGTCAAATCAAAGATGCTAGAATATTTTGTGCCAGTTGTATAATTGCCAGTCTAGCAAAGCACGTGCTTTTCATCTGGACCGTTGAATGTTTTGGGAGGATTTTGATCATTGGATCATTGTAGCTATTTTTTGGCTTTTATTCTATAAAAGGGTCAGAGCTTGTCAAAATAAAAAAAAGACACAGACTCCACAGAACGAGGATATCTGGCAAAGTAAGGCCAATTTACTATAGAATTAGCAGGAGATCGAATTGCTGAGACTAATGGAGATTAAATTATTGAAATGTCAAGGTTTTTTCTTCAGATCACTGTAAATGTACCTATTCTTGAGCATACTGAATGGAGATGAAGTTTCAGATTACATCCTGATTGTAAATTTTACGTAATCTTCAAGTTGATTTCTGGATATGTACTGGTGAATGCTGTGTTCAAATAGAAGCGCTTTCATTTTATTACATGTTGTTGTCAACTTTTCCTTTGAAGATTTGCACTGGATCATGCAGATTTGTGGAATGTCCTGGTGAAGTATGATTCTAGTTTCCTTCTCTTCATTGCATGTATGGGAACCTGTATGTGGATCAGTGATCCAAGTCAAGTAGTTTTGGGAATCTCATTCCTTAACTCTCTTCTTTATTTTAATTTCATAAATTCATCATCATAACTACAAATCCTGACAAATAATAAGCAGAAATAGAGAAATATGCTGACATCTCGTAGATAACTGAATATCACTAGCATATTTGAGCTGAATGCATGTAATGTTGAAAATATCATGCAAAGACTTGCAAATAATGGTAAAAATCATGCAAATATCAGCCTGTAGGCACATTATTTGACTGAATTTATAAGTGCAGAGGTAAAATTGTTGGAGATTTATGCAGAGTAGACATATAGGACAGGACATTTGGAGAAATAATGATGAACTTTGCAAAAATTTGCTGGAATATGTAAGGCCCCAAAACAGAAATAGCAACACACATCAACCACTAAGTAACGTTAGTAGATTATGAACTAATCAACAGAGACTTGGGATCATGAATTCTCTGAATTCATCGTATCTTTCAAGATGAGTAAAGATTGTTGTGTAACTTTTATTCTATGTTTGGTGTATGACTAACATCATGACCAACATAAATTGGCGCTAGAAGGAGGGCATAACTAGAAAGAACATATAGCTTTAGTCATCATTCATTGAGTGCAGGCTCCTCGCTCCTAACACAACATAAATTGGTGCTAGAAGGAGGGCCTGAACAAAGGATTTCTAGATTTTTGCAAATATTGCATAAATATTTCATCATTTGAGTTGAATGTCTGCAAATATCTCTTATCTGAGAGGTTTTGGTTGCATCTTTGCAAAGATCCAGCTCTAAACTTTAAGAATTTGTTGATTTGTCTGAACTTTCAAGTTTTATTCTGAGATATGTTAGATCTCATTAAAAATTCAAAATCTTAAAAATTGGAAAGCAGAGTTTTAGTTTGATGGATGCATATGAGAGTAATTGTCAAGTTAACATTCCTTTATTTCAGGAAACTTTGAATAGGCAGCTTTATCCTCACAGTTTATATACCTTTGGTTTATCTACTTGTTGTAGGTTACACCAGACTGTAGAACATAGTGAAATTAATTGTTTAACTTTCCTTACAAGGTTGGATTTATATTTGAAAGGACTGATATTTTTCTTAGATGTGTTCAACGCTGAAATTTGCTAGGAAAATGAAGAAGTTCTGGACCAGCGAAATGAGGAAATTCTGGAACAACAAACAGAGACAGCACCAGAAGTTATTAGTTGTCCAGACACTGAAGTGGATTGCTCTGAAGATTTTGAATTATATTTTTTCTAGAAACATACAATGTAGTCAAATATTAGGTTTATCCAGTGATGATGTCCTGATTGAAAGCTGGTGCAGATTACATGATTAAGGGCATTCAGAGAGAGATTGCTACCTTGCTTGGTCATGTTGAAAATGATTCTAGAAAATCAATAGCTGAATCAGTTCCAGAAGATGCAAAAGACTTTGGAGTTGTTGTACATGATCAGACGTCACTCCAGAAATATTTTGAAAATGAAACAGGGGAGTATTCTTATCAAGTGAAAGTTGTTTCTCCTTTACAGTCAAATGATTTAGAAATGATAAATTTCTGTATCCCAGGTTGTGATAATAAAGATACTTATTTAGATGCTGATGTGCAGGAAATTGAAGAAAATATTGAGAAGTTTCCTGAACTAGAGGATAAATTGAATGTCTAGAATGAAGGAACAAATATGGATAAAGATGAAGAATTAATACATCAAGAGTCATACATCCTTCAATTTGAAGTGAGACCAGACATTCGGCCAAGCAATGAAAATATAAGGTCAGATGGAGGATCAGCTATCAATAAACCAGCATGTCCAACAACAGAATTAGAAATGTACTAGGTTGTATTTCTCCTTTCCACAGTGAATAATGTTGAATATTATTTTGATTATAGAAATTTGAAAGATAAAACATGCATATGGATTAATCATGAACATGATGAGCTGCCTCAGTTGCTGATCATCAAGGGTTATTCAGTTGAATACAGTGAATTCATAATATCAGAATATTTTTCAGAATATAAAGATAAATTTGCTAGGTTGAGAACCATATCTAATACCCTAATGCTCCTGCACAATCAAAAGAAGTATGCAAATACAGGTGTCTTTGGGTCTTTTTCTAGTTTTTGTTTACCTAGTAGTGGTTTGTATATAGTTTTGCAGGTTAGTTGTTTGTACAGTCTGCTTGTTTTGCTTTCTTGTTCTGTTTCCGTTGTCTCCTTTTGGTAGTTAGTTGTTTGTACAGTTTGCTTTGTGTTTTGCATTATTGAGCTTTTGTTTTGGTTGGGCAAAGCTAGTGCACCTTGTTACTTAAAGAACACTGCATAAATTGTTAGAATTCAAAAGTTGGATATAAGTTTTATATAGGTTGTAACTCATATCAGTATAGGTACTCTTGATCAGGTCTGTGGTATCATATTCATCAGTACTACTTTTCTTGAGTCAAGGTGATCCTCACAATGACACACTTAACAACCTTGGCTTTGTTGAACATGTCAGTGTAGGTGTTAAGTGAAAAATCTAAAGGTTGCCCTTGCTACCATTGCAATTCTCAACTTAATTTCAGCAAGTGACCACTCCTTGCATCATGAAGCTATAACTGTTACATCTTATGAATTAAATTTAAAATATAAAATAAATAAAATAATAAAATAGATTTTATGAAAATCCAGATTAAGTCATCTAAGTAACTCTACCAGAGCTATGGATGCTTGCTGGCAGTGGGGCTCTACTTAGGAGAATTGCAACGATAACCTTGCCGGGGCTATGGATGCCTGTTGGCAGCAAGGCTCTATCCAGTTGGCTATGAGGGATGAACCAAACTATGTAGCCTCATACCAGTCACTGATTTATTCAACTCACTTTCAAGATGAGTATATGAATCACATGCACACACTTGATCCATTATCAATTCATTGTTATATTGATGAACATGATACCAGTTAGAAAGGATTAGGATGCTCATGCTTAATAGGAGTTGGAAATTTATGTTTTAACTTATCCTCACCTTTTGAATTATTTGAATTTTGTTGTTTTCTTTGGTGGCAAGTTGTTGTGTGGTTACACAACACGCCCCATTTTGCCTTGGCAAAACAGGGACCCAACTTTGTTGGCTTGTTCCCTTGCTTTTGTGCTTTGGGCGGTAATGGTAAAAGGTCATGACAATCAGTATGCATATGCCTAATGTCAGGTATATTTGTGATCTTTAAATCTGAACCAAAATCCAAAGTTTGAGTCTGTCCCTAGAAAGCTTACCATGTGAAAGAGCTTGAAATTTTAGGCAGGTTTGCCTTTTATATCACCTGAAAATTTGTCAAAATGAGAAAGTTATGACAGGTCAAACTTCTGGTCAAACCTGGTTGTTTTAGGGGAGGATCATATTTTAAATATCACCCCAGTGCAGACATGATGATGAAGCCATCATCATCATCCTAATCTTTAGAAGGAGGGTTACGTTAGTTGCAGGGGTCATATTACATTTATCACCTGATCTTAAATATGACCCCATATTACAAATATCCCCTGATTTTAACAATATGACCGTGATTTAATCTTTTGCATTTTAATGAAGTTCAGAATATGACGGTGACGTCATCATGATATTCGATGAGGAAGATCATATTTGTTAATATCCTGCATATTGATAATGTGCATTAGCGGATCTAAAATGGTTATTAAATAAGATTAAATGCTTGTATATCTGGTGCTTTATATGTGGGCCTCGAAACGTACATTACATAAGCATACAAGTGGACATATAATGTTATATGCATCGGGCCAAGATAAAAAGGTTTTAATTTTAGATATCGGCCTGACTTGTCATATCGGGGGAGTCTTATATTTTCTCCCTGATTATATGTGTTTCACCGATGGGTGGTCATCGGTATAACTTGTAGTATCGGTGGAACTTTGTGTTCTCTCGTCGACTGGGGTTGTCTCCCCAATGGGTGGTCTTCGGTATAGCTTTTGACTATCGGCCATGTTTGGTATTTTCTCCCTGATCATAGGTGGTCTACCTGATGAGGCCCATCGGCCTAACTTTGTTCATCGGCCTTGGTTAATATAGTCTCCCCGATAGGTATGGTCTGCCCGATGGAAGTAATGTGATCGGTATAACATGTGGCCATCGGTCTGCGATGAAGTTTTCACGCCGAAGGGCTTGATCTCCCCGATGCCGCTGATATACAAAGCGAAGTGTATGTTTCTTAGATACAAAGGTGGGGGTGCAGCAGGATATACAACGTCAGATTCGAAAGGATATTAAAAGTAGCAAATTCCTTGTATGTCTGGGCCACTTGCATGTGCATGGGATGCAACCCGATATGTACAGGAAGGCATATGCAGGAGGATTTTAAAGGCTGATATACCAAAAAATGGGAGGGAATGCAAAGCGATAGAAATTTAGATCACTAGAATGCATTTTTCTAGTCAACAATGGTTGACTCGGTTGTTTTAGCGCCATATATGCATTAAATGCGTAATTTTTGCTGATTTGGAGCCTGATTGCCTGTAGATGCACAAAAAGGGCTTGTTTAATAAAATGTTTAAATTCTTGTTGTTTATCAAATGATGCTGGGCTTAATGCTTATCTGTTTGCTACAGGAAATCTCAGAGCTGTTTGAAGCTGAACATTGTAGAAGTTGCATACGGATGTAACCCGAACCTAAAGAGGATATTGTCAAAAGGCTGTTTGCCAGCTGGAGACCGAGTCAAATCAAAGATGCTAGAATATTCTATGCCAGCTGTATAATTGCTAGTCTGGCAAAGCAGTGCTTTTCATCTGGACCGTTGAATGTTTTGGGAGGATCCTGATCATTGGATCATTGTAGCTATTTTTTGGCTTTTATTCTATAAAAGGGTCAGAGCTTGTCAAAATAAAAAAAAGACAGACTCCACAGAACGAGGATATCTGGCAAAGTAAGGCTAATTTACTGTAGAATTAGCAGGAGATCGAATTGTTGAGACTAATGGAGATTAAATTGTTGAAATGTCAAGGTTTTTTCTTCAGATCACTGTAAATGTACCTATTCTTGAGCATACTGAATGGAGATGAAGTTTCAGATTACATCCTGATTGTAAATTTTACGTAATCTTCAGGTTGATTTATGGATATGTACTGGTGAATGCTGTGTTCAAATAGAAGCGCTTTCATTTTATTACATGTTGTCAACTTTTCCTTTGAAGATTTGCACTGGATCATGCAGATTTGTGGAATGTCCTGGTGAAGTATGATTCTAGTTTCCTTCTCTTCATTGCATGTATGGGAACCTGTATGTGGATCAGTGATCCAAGTCAAGTAGTTTTGGGAATCTCATTCCTTAACTCTCTTCTTTATTTTAATTTCATAAATTCATCATCATAACTGCAAATCCTGACAAATAATAAGCAGAAATAGAGAAATATGTTGACATCTCATAGATAACTGAATATCACTAGCATATTTGAGCTAAATGCATGTAATGTTGAAAATATCATGCAAAGACTTGCAAATAATGGTAAAAATCATGCAAATATCAGCCTGTAGGCACATTATTTGACTGAATTTATAAGTGCAGAGGTAAAATTGTTGGAGATTTATGCAGAGCAGACATATAGGACAGGACATTTGGAGAAATAATGATGAACTTTGTAGAAATTTGCTGGAATACGTAAGGGCCCAAAACAGAAACAACAACACACATCAACCACTGAGTAACGTTAGTAGATTATGAACTAATCAACGAAGACTTGGGATCATGAATTCTCTGAATTCATCGTATCTTTCAAGATGAGTAAAGGTTGTTGTGTAACTTTTATTCTATGTTTGGTGTATGACTAACATCATGACCAACAATAGGCATCCCACTTAGTGCTAGGAATATTTTGCAATGTGTCAGCATCTTGGATGTTCTATAAGTGAATTTTGATAGTAACGGCCATGACAGATTCCTATGACGAAGTTATGACATGTAAGAGTTGGAAACATGAGATTCTATGATAGGTGAAGACATGTGTCGAAGAGCATCTTTGAGGAAGGCATCTTTGGGTGCCCCAAGGTGGGTTATGACATGTTGTAAGAGAATATGCTATTTTTAGCCTATGTATGATAGATTCTCTTACAGCTATAAGTTATGATAGCTATGACAGATTCTATGATGGTTGTAAGAGTTGTAGAAGCATCTGTCATTGCCCATTTTGGGAATAGGTGACCTCTTTAGGATGGGGTGACCTGACAAGTGTCAGGAACATTCTACAAGGTTGGACAAGTGTCCATAGGCATGGGTTTTGGGCCATGAGGCCATGTTGGATGCCCATTCCAAGATAGAGCCAATTTTGCCTTGTATATTCTGTATAAACAGGTGCTTTGAGGAGGTGATGTACTACAGGTTTTACAGGTACTGTTATGCTGCCGGATAATCTCTAGATATGAGTGTCAAAGACTCCTGCAAGAGCATTGGCTTTGTGTTGTATTGTAACCTTAATTGTTTACATAATACATTTGAGCTATGTTTTAGAGTGTGGGGTTTTTCACTCGTAAGGGTTTTCCCCACGTATATCTTGTGTCTCTCTTCTTCTGTCATACTTTCTTGTTTATGTGTTTGCTACAATATCTCTGTTAGTGGGTTTAACATTTCTCTAATAGTAAGGATAAAATTGAATTTGCACTCTCCTCCCCTCATTAGACTAGTGTAGGAAGCATTTTCCACACCTCTAGCTTCCTTTCAACATGTTTCAGTGGGAGCTTTTGATAGTGATGATCTGATGTTTATGATGTTGCCATGTATAGTGCAGTATGAAAATTCAATGGGACCTTTGGCAAGATATGGTTTTCTTCATGTGGTTTGGAGATGTAGTTCCTTGGTTTAGAGATGTTGATATTGTGTCTTGATTTACTCTTGATCTGGATTATAGTGTTGGCATGATACATGTTCTCTTGAGATAGGATGTGCACATTAGTGCATGTGATCTTCCTTTGAGGAGATGATTAGATCCTGATATCATGATATGTTCCTTGGTTATGCATATGTGTAGTAGGAGCTTTGATGGTGCAGAAGCACCAAGACATCTAGGATTGGGTTGATCTTCAAGTAGTTTGTCTTGTTTAAATAAGGTCCTTCAGACCATTAAATGTTGTAATGAGGCTTGAAAGCCATGCTTGTAAGGGACTATGTTCAAATGTCTAAAAGAATCTATTCTCTTGTTGTGAGTCCTAGGGAGGATAGTCATGTTGTAATAGGTAGTTTGCAATAGTCATTTATGTAAGCCTTTGTTGAGGCATATAGGATAGTCATTTAATTTTTCATGTTTGTAAGCCTTTAAAGGCATGTCAAGGGTTAGGAGGAATGTTAACACCTTGTCCTAGGTTAACTACATGTTAGAGAACATCATTCTAAACATCAAGCTGTCGGTGTAGTCCTAAAGAGGACAGTTTCTAAAATAGTCTTTAGTGCTGCAGTTAGAAATCAAGAAAAAGCTCGATGGTTGGGCAGTTTTCTTCGACCCCAACCACTTCAATCGACTTCATACAATGTAGGAAGCCTTCTTTAAGCTAAAGGGATTCATTTTTGTAAGGGACATCTGGTGGTTTGCAAGAAATAACAAAAAGATCTCTGTTTTCCTACCTTTTCTGCATTTTTTTGAGTTTTCATGTGCATTTGAACTGTACTACTATATAGTACGGCTCTATCATGGAGTGTTGAGTGCTTGGGAGTGAAGGTTGATGAGTTAACTATCTATTAAGACAATTTTGGACTCTTGATGTTGAATGGAAAGAATGCTATGACTATGGAACCTTAAACTGCTTTTGAACCTGCTGTTACAGTCAAAGAATTCGCTGTTTTCCTATGTTGTCCATACCTATACGACTGAGTAGTGGTTGGTGTTTGTGATGGTTGGTTAGGGTGGAGAGTCACCTATCATTTGCAAGTGGTTTGGGCTTTTGACATTTATTTATGTCTCTGTATTCCTCTTTTCTCTACAAGTGGGTTTGAAAACCTAATTTAGGGCTTTTTTGAGTAGCCCGATGAGTTTCTCCTCATTCCACTGATCTTCTTTGTTTCTGATCAGTGGAATGGGTTGTAGGATAGATAATGCTAGGGCTTGTGAGGAATGTGGAGGTAGGAGAATGGTGTAGAGTGAATTTGTCATGTTAATGACTCTACAGAACCATATGTTAGAAGTTCATGAAGGACATCAGCAACTAGATGAAGGCCACCGACTATGGGAATGGAGATTTTGTGAAATGCAGTCATTGTCAAAGGTGCAATATGATTTGGATCTAGCCAAGATCCTGTGAGAGAAGGTAAGACAAAGTCTTCCTTGAAACCTATTCTTTCTGCCTACATTAGACTCTGCTAGTCCTCATTGGAAATAGTCACTAGCAAAGAAGGTATTAGTTTGGGTTGTTGATTTGTCAAGGAAGGTAGTAGATATGTGTGGCAAGTTATAGATTTGGTATGTTGTATGAGGTTGAGGGTGTCTTGATAGAGACCACCATATGAAGGATATTGTGACTGTCAAGTAATGTTATGACTGTCTGTGGAAAACATAGTTGTGACTGCTGTCCTACAGACCCTGCATAGTGGGTTAGATGGAGTCTTGATTGGAGTTAGGCACCCTGAGATAAGTGTCTTGAAGTCTACTCCCTTTTATGTCATGAATATGTATTATGTTGAGTTAAAACCCTGCCTTATGTCTAGTTTGATCTCTTTCAGAAGAAAATAGTAATCTTGAGAGACCTTCCATTGAAGTTGTGAAACATGCTTCTGCTGTCCTAGATGCTCTGCATCATTTGAATATGATCTTGATGGTTCTCTTGGTATTGAGTACATTGGTCATGTGCTTGGGAGCTTCATGATGGTGTGGTTTTGCATTTGGAGTTTAGCATGGATTGATCATGGAGGTAATCATGGATACTTGGAGACTTAGGTGAGGCTTGAGTTCTCTTGGTATTAGAGACATACATGTTGATATGGTTACTCTTTTATGAGGATTTCAGTAGCAAGACTGAGGAGCCTACACCTTGGTTGGACGTGAGTCCAAAATGGATATGTTGAGGAGATTGTTCTTGGAGAGAGCCTTCGAGGCTTGGTGCATCTTGGAGGAGCAATCTCATCCCCACTCTTAGTCCACTCAGTGGTGAATGGTTTGATAGGTATGCCCACATGTTATTCAAATGCATTCTTTTCTTTATATCTTATCTTCTCATGCTTGAGTCTTGAGCTATGGATTATGGTTGTGAGGACTTGTTTGAGGAGTAGATGCTTGTATATGATTAGTTATCTCCTTATGTTTGATCTTGAGTTGTTATGAGATCATTGTGTGTAATGGGGATAGTTAGTGGCTTTGGGCTTATTCCTATTTTGGGATGGTTATGAGTTTGATCTACCTTTTGGTTTGAGAGGATTGCATCTTGATTTGTTGGATGTTGAGGAGGCTTCTTATTTTTTGGGTTGTAAAGGAGATCATACTTTTCATGGCTATAGCACATTAGTGTGGATAGAAGGACATGGTTATGATTTGCAGGTTCTCTCTCAAGATTGGTCTTATTCTTCTTCCTAGATATTTATGTTCACATGACATTGGAGTTGAGATGTGTATGGAGATTTTGAGTCTCTTTGACTTGTTTCTCTTGTGATGTGGAGGATTTGGGAGAGATATGGACTTGAGGGGAGAGTTATGTTGTAGCTATTTAGTTTGCAGATTTTGCATATCTATGTGTGTGTTCTTTGACACTATGTGATAGAGGATTCAACCACATCTTCTATGTGAGTGGTATTAGTGGATCTTTGGATGCCTTGATCTATTTTCAGATTTCACATTTACTCATGCAGTGGGAGTTTTAGGATGTATATGATTCCTTTACTGGATGTTCTCATTATGCTGTGGTATGGAGGGTCTTGAGGTTTTTTATCACATGCTTTGTGTTGTTACCTTTGAGGACTTCTTTATGCAGGATTGAGTATATACAAGGACTTTTATCATTGTGATTTGAGTTGGAAATGTTGTTGGCATACGGTCTACTTGTTATCTTTTGAATACCTTGGTCTGGAGGTATGGTTAGTTAATGCATTAGCAACTAGCCGTGGTTGCTATTTCAGCTATGATGATTGATTCTTGTTAGCTACTTGAGCCTATTTGTTACCATTGGATTTGGTGTTTGTGTTTGGATATTAGTTGATGCAGGTTTCTTGCTTATATGTGATAGTTTAGTGTGGCATCTCTTTAAATGATCTTATTCTTCATGTTTTGGCTAGATGTAGGATGAGGGGATTCTTGTTTGAGATGGTGGACACTTTGATTATTGTTGTAGATATCTTGGAGTGCATGGAGCACATGGATGATTATATGGTACATGTTGGGCATATGGATGGTTTTTCTTGATGTTTTGAGTTTACATGTTGATCCCTTATGCAATGTATACAACAAGTGGGAGAATGTTGGAGTAGGTGTGTTGTACACCTTGCATAACATTGATATTATTTTATTATGTAAAATAAATATTTATTTGTGGTGCATCATGTGATGTGTTTATCCACATTAAATATTTATTTGGTGTCACTTGTAAAAGTTGTATGTACAACATTGGGTTAATTATTTTATGTGTGTGGGACACATATAGTAATTAATTATTTATTTGTAATTATTTAATTATTGGAAAAACTTAGTACCAATAATTAAGTGGGGGAAATGGTTTTGTAGACTCATGGTTTTGGGGAAGATGGTTTTATCATACCACATGTTGTATTTGTGTGAGCTTATGTTTATAAAAGCAAACACATGGGTAGTTGGAGAGGTTGGCTGTTTAGCTCGTGAACTTGTTGGCTGAGTTTTGAGCATCTCTTGTAGGTTGCATTTGTGAGGGTTTGAAGCATGACATTTGATGTATGGTTACATCCTTGTTCACATGGACTATAGGTAGAGAGAGCTTGATGTTTCAGAGGTGATCTCTGCATATGTATTGTGATTTTATTGCTGAATAATACATGAGAGATGGATGCTTTTGGAGGCTAGGTTTTTCCCTCATGGAGGGTTTTCCCAGGGTATATCTTGTGTCACCATTGATGGTATGACTGTCTATTTATTTTACATATGGATTTCTAGTTATTATTGCACATTTAATCTCTTATTGGGTTATGAGGAATTAGTCTATATGGCTGCATATTTCCAACAAAGGCAACAAATGCCTTTTAGTGACATCATCAAAAGAAGAGGAAAGGATAGTAGCCTTAACATTATTCATGATTTTGGAAACTAGGTTGCAAGATAATATTTTATAGCTCTCTGTGTCCGAGAGGAGTGTTGGGACAGGAAAATTTAAAATTTTCTTGTATTCTTACTCATCCATATCCGACCAAATCATAAAACATTTCACCCCAAATCAGAATTGAAATTGGGCTTAAATTTTCTTAATATCAGCAAGACTTTATATTATCTATACTGATCCATAAGAAACTAGTTGAAATGGCCATCAACGTGAAAACAAGGATTGGAGAAAAGATTTCAGAAAATACCGATGAAGAAAGTGGCACCGATGACCTTTCATCGGAGAGAAAACGCATGGTCACGCCAATCGGTGTAAGGAAAGACCATCGGAGAATACTCTGAAAACCTTCCCGACAGCGTAAATCATACCGATGGAGGAGCTCGGTGAGACTCTCACTGATCACTTAATAGAGCGGAGGAAACTAATGGTCATCGGCAGGAAATGAGTATCGGAATAAGAAATTAAGAAGTTTCTGATGCTATAATGTCTCAGTGATTGATGAAAATGTTTCAGTGTAAGTCATGCCGACATGTATAAGAACCATTGGTGAAAGTGAATGAATCGGAATAAAGTTTGTAAGTCTGGCTGAAGCAATACTCATAACGATGTCAGTGACATGTTGTGAAGATCTCTCCGATCAAAATATATGAAAGGCTATCAGGGAAATGACTGTGATCGGGTAACCCTAAATATGTTATCTCGATGACATAAATTACCTCGATGACAATGATAGTAACATTCATCGGCGAGACTCTCACCGATAACCATATCGGTGACACTTGAGATATCAGGGAAGAACATTATTCTTATAACGATGAAGGAAGTCATGCCAATAAGTCTGAAGAGGTGATACAAAGGAGTTTGCATGTATTCGGCTTTGTATCTAAAAATTGGATACAAGTATTGTTGCATTTCGGAAGATATAATTAGAAAAGTGATGTGGGCTCCACCGTTTGCATATCGGGCTTGTATAAATAACAATGTATATCTTTGATATACAAGCCGATATACAAGTTAAAAGGATGCAAATAAGAGATACAAACCAGATGCGAAAAGAAAGTTAAATACTGAAAAGTCTTTGTATGTTCGGGGTGCTTGTATGTTTATAATATACATACCCGATATACAAAGGAATAAAAAGTATTGTTGGGGATATATGTATACAATATGCAAAAGGTAATACAAAAGGATATATACAAAGGCGGATATGAAGATAATTTCAATTTATTTCATAAACCCAATAAAGTCTGCGCTTGTATATGAAAGACATGAATTCGATACACAAGTCAAGAGTATACATGACCGGATATGTAATTAATTCTAGTTTGTTTTATAGACCCGATGGAGTCTGCATTTGTATGTATGTCCCGAATGTATATACAAAAGTTGATACGAAGGAATTTCTGATGCATATATGTTTATTACAACTCTGAGATGGATTTGTTTGTTGCCAGAGCAATATGAAGAGGGTCGTATAAAACAAAAATGAGATTTTGTCGATGTAAAAATTGATGTATTGCTTTTAGCAATGAGAATAGGCGCAACTTATTCGATAGAAACTGTAATATGGAATACCTTGCCAAATGAAGATTAATGGATCCAACTCTTAATAAAATTCATCTATTTCTTAATCCATTTATGTGAAAAGGTGTGAGCCACGAATAGTCATACTATTTCAGCTTAAAGTTTGTTTCCCACACATATATATTAGGGAAAACAAGGGGGATAGATAGAATCATTAGCAGTAGAATATATACTTATAATTTACAATGTTTCTCAAAGACCATGTTGCAAGTTTATTATTGAAGAAGTAAATTGAAGTTCTCTAATTCAGTGGTTCTATTCTGGCATTAATTGTTTGTTAAGATTATTCAATTGTGTGGTTGTCTCCATTTCAGTATTTCCTTGTTATTCAAATTAATATATCAATTATATAGTTAATTTGTCAATGCACATTTGCTGTATCTGTGTGATTGAATAAATTGATTTCCATTAGAGGAATTAAAATCCTTCTGATCAATCACAGTAACCTGGAAGTGTTAGTTTGGATTACTAAGAAGAACCATATAATTAGGATTGTCATTCTGTCTCCAAGTTAATATTATCTATTATTCTTGCATATTTCATTCAATTGGTTCCTTCAAGAAAGGATTAAATTACCTTCTGGTGAAATACAAGATATCTGATTATATTGGTTGGATTGTTAAGAAGAGTTTGTCAGTCATTTCTTTACACATTTATACAAGTTATAAACTAAAGTATTGTGCCAAACAGTTAGAGTTACTGCTAACTATAAGCCACTAGTCTAAGTCTTCCATTTGACTCTATTTACCCAACAAGGCACTGGTCTCATTTCAATTCATCACTTAAAACCCTTTTATTAGTTAAGCACAATCAAAGAATTCACCTTGATATTGCTTATACAATTTCTACCAACCATTCATCAGATATTAGATAAAGATTTCATTAGCAAGCTTTCATCTATCCGACACCATTTGCCACTGTATGCAGATCCATTTAATTAGTCAATACATTTACATTTGGTCTGTTTTAATTCCCAAGGTTCACCCACCTAGGTGTAGTAGGACCTAAAGTGTAGGGAATCATCAAACCCTAAAGGTTGATTCCGTCGCGTTAGTTTAAAAATGTTGCGAATCTAAGCATAGAGCCAGGCATTCTCTTAGGATTAACAACCTGCATTTTTGAGACCTAACAAATTGGCAACTCTATTGGGGATATAAATAAAAGACCTTAGTAACAAACCATTCCTTCTATAGAGTCATTTCAGAAACTTTAATTTGGTAACTCTACTGGCAATAAGAACCCAGAAAGATAAATTACAAACTTTTTCCTATTTACAAAATAGGTGGCGACTCTAGTGACTATTATAACAGAAAATTGATACCAAATGGATGGTAGGAGATCCAAGATGGAAGGCAAGAAATTGCAATCATCTCCACCAATTAGAAACATATCCAAAAGAAATGGAACATCAAATTATTCTCACCAGAATGATAACCAGGTGGCTCAAGAAGATAATGCAGAGCAAACTATTGTAATTCACAATAAGTTCACACCTTTGCATGATTCAAATGAAAATCTCAACGTAGTAACTGATGATATATTGGTGAAATACAGACCTGATCCTCAAGAACAACTTGAGTGTGAAGCATGGGTGATAAGGGAAATCGATCAAAGACAAGCTGAATATGATTTCAAAATGTTATTACATCAGGGAGAAGGGGTAAAACATGGATTCTCAACTCAAGAAGTAAATGACAGCCTAAAGACTTCAGGAGGTATGAATCAAGCACAACAGGATCTGCTTAGGCTCCAGGAATTACTTGAAATGATCAAGATAGAGGAAACTAAGAGGTTGCAACAAGAGATTAAATAGACAAAGAGTAGAGCTAAAACAACCCCCCCAAAATATGTACCTCCACATAGGGGAAACACTTCAAGGAATCCATAGCAAAATCTACATCAAAATGTAGGTGGTGCTTCAAATTCACAAGCATCCAAAAATCATCAGAATACTATTCCTAAAGTTCCTAGACCACCTCCCATGCACAATACCTCTCAACATATGGTTAATCCTTACCCATCCCCTGGCCAACAATATTATAGACCACAAAATCCTTACATAAATCCCCGCATAAACCCACAGCAACAATATGTCTATTATCAGCCTCCAAGTGGATATAATTACTATCCTAATCCACCACCCATGAATTTTCCACCTCAAAACCTCACAAATTTATGCAGCCAATTTGATCTGACTGGATATCAGTTGTATCCATATCCTATGGATAGTAATTGGAGAAATATAGTTCCTAAGTTCACTGGGAACAATGCAATATCAGCCGAGGATCACATCAGAAGCTTCAATGCTTTCGTACAAGATATTGGTATGGACTGGGAAGATGTTAGAATGAGGTTATTCATGATGTCCCTAATTGAAGATGCAAGAGATTGGTTCAATAGCTTACTTGATTCCTTAATCACTTTAATAACTGATTTCCATAATCAATTTAAGGAGTAGTATGGTAATCAGTATGCCCTTGAATTTGCATTACATGAATTGATAAGTATCTAGAAATACCAAAATGAATCAGTGTATGACTTCAATCTAAAATTTTCCAAATTACACAACAAAGTACCACATCGATCCAAACTATCTGATCCAGCAGGATTGAGCATTTATATGAAAGCATTTGATCCCAAGACAGAGTACGAACTTAGAAATTGATGCCCTACAACCCTGGCTGAAGCACAAAAAGTGGCCTTAACAATTGAAAATAATAGGAAAGCTGCAGGTATGGTTAGCAAGAGGGATAACCCTAGAAATCCTTAGAACCCAAACATTCAACAAACTAAAAAAGAAGGTTAGCATATGCATGAGAGGCCCGGGTTGCATGATATGTCATATAATACCAATTGGAAAGATGGGAGACCCATTGATAACAGCATAAAATAACATTATGGCAAGGATACCCCTGACCCTCTAAAAAGAAATATTGCACATATGGTAGAAGATAAACATTGGTGTTTGGTATGCAATTTACCACATTCACCTAAGTATTGTGAGGTGGCTAAAACAATACAACAAGAAGAAATGTTATATAATTATAACAAAGACAATCACACTATAAACATGATGCAAGATACACCATATTTGCTGACTGAAGAATATTCTTCTATAGAGGAAGAGGGATATGAATATGTGTGGGAAACCAAAGACATCATATCAATATGGGAGAACAAGAAGTGTTCTCAAATTAGGAGGATGGTTATGAGGAACCTACTTATTATAACAATCAGCCATATAATCAATGGAGAAAGCCCACTGAAAATGAAAGAGAAGCTCTTACAATAGCTACAATAGCTCAAGCTAAAAGTGCTTATAACTTAAAGAATAGGAGAGTGAATGTTGAACAAGGAACACCTGGGAGTGTATTCATAAAAGATCAGAATTACAAAAAGAATAATGCAAAGTCATCATTCAAAGAATCGAAAAAGGGTGGTAATAGTAAAACAAAAGAAAAATCACAAAATCAAGAAAAAGAAAATATAAAGACAGAAAAGAATGATCAGACTATGGCCCATTCTTTTGACATTGCTCATGCAATATCTCAGGTAAAAATATTAGTTCCACTTTTAGAAATGGTGAAGATAGACAAATACATGAATACAGTAGTTAAACTGATCTCAGATATACCAAGTCAAAAACATAAAGGATTTAAAAATAGAACAAACAATGTTCATCAAGAAACATTCCAAATGCCTGAGGTATACCTAGGTGATACATTGACAAAGAATCCCTCACAGGTGGACCCTTTCTACACTAGATTATTGATCAAAAATAGGATAGTGAGGAACTACATGATTGATTCAGATGCTACCATGAACATCATGCCAATAGAAGTTATGAAAGAACTGGGAATGTGGGTTGATACTACATTTGGTAGGTGTTATGCAATGGATAATAGATCCATCTCAGTCGTTGGTATTATGAGGGATGTGGAGATAAAACTTGCCTCATACCCTGAAGCAACTTATAACATTGATATTACTGTGGTTGACATCCCACCATATTATGGAATGCTTCTATCAAGACAATGGGCTGCAATGGCAGGAGGGAATGTCCAATTAGACTTATCATATGCCACAATACTAGTTGGAGGTAAACAAATCAAGCTATGCAGGGAGCCAAGGTATGAAAATATTATAGAACACTTGGATCAACATCAAATAAATTTCTTTTGTGATACAGATTTGGGAGCCTTCGAGGTTGGAAAAAATCAGCCAGAATTGCAGAATACTGATCCAATACATATTGAATCTAAGAAAGAAGAAAATGATGTCTGGAAGATGTATTTTGATGGTGCATGCAACCAAATAGGAAATGGGGCTAGAGTAGTGTTTATTTCACCAGGAGGTAAAACTTTCAAATACTCCTTTCTATTAACATTTGAGTGCACAAACAATGTAGCAGAGTACAAAGCTTTGCTCATTGGTTTGAACATAGCCACCAAGCATAAAATAAAAAAGTTAGCTGTATTTGGTGATTCTGAATTGGTTACTTCCCAAGTGAGAGAAAAATACCTGTCAAAAAACAAGAGGTTGAGACAGTACAGAAATGTAGTCTGGGATGCTATTGAATTATTTGATATCTTTTCAATCAACTGGATTGGTAGGTCTAAAAACATTATGGCAGATTTTCTAGCAAATATCACATTGAAAAGAGATGATGTCACAATGGGAGGTATTACAGAAGTTGAGTTCAAAACCAGATCCACTATCCCAGATACTGTACATAATTGGCAAGTATTTGACAATGATGCTGATATAATCAACTTGCTGCATTGTGCTGACTATTATGAAAATCAAGAGATTGACTTCAATGCATTTGTAGAAGAACATGATGGGAAGGAAACCCTTTTTGGTCAAGAGATAGTTTAGTTGAAAACAAATAAAATACCTAAGGGACTCATAGCATTGGAGAAGGCATTTGATGGACATGATAGATTTAAAATGAAAGACACACCAGTGGTACAGAATGACCTTGAAGAAATTAATTTGGGGACACAAGCAGCCCCAAAGAATGTGTATATTGGAAAAAATCTTAACCCAAAAATTAGGAGTAGAATCATCAACTTACTTAGGAAGTATAGACACGTGTTTGCATGGTCATATGATGATTTAAAAGCATATAGAGAGGATCCGTTTTAGCATGAAATACCACTAAAACTAGATGCTAAACCATTCAGGCAAAAATAGAGGCCTATCAATCCTACATTACCTCCTAAGATGCTTGAAGAGCTTACAAAATTAAGAGATGGAGCTATCATTAAACCCATTAGGCATTCTTCTTGGGTTTCTAGTTTGGTGCCTGTCAGGAAAAAGAACGGTGATATTAGATTATGTGTGGACTTCAGGAACTTAAACAAATCTTCCCTAAAAGACAACTATCCCCTCCCTAATATGGAAGCAATATTACAAAAAGTTATTGGATGTGAACTGTTGTCAATGATGGATGGCTTCTCAGGTTACAATCAGATGAAAGTTAAAGAATCAGAGCAATTTAAGACTGCATTCACCACTCCATGGGGAACATATATATATATATATATATATATATATATATATATATATATATATATATATATATATATATATATTTAAGGATGCCATTCAGACTCACTAATGCTGGAGCAACATTCCAAAGAGCAATGGATGTGACCTTTGTTGAATTGATTATTAAAATCATGATAGTATATCAAGATGACTTGACAACATATTCCAAAAAGGCTGAGGATCATTGTGCACATTTAGAGCAAATATTTATTAAAGCCTTAGAATATGGGATTTCATTGAATCCTAAGAAGTGCCATTTCATAGTGACAGAGGGGAAGTTGCTTGGTCACATAGTCTCAAAAGATGGAGTGAGAATAGATCCTAAGAGAGTAAAAGCAATTGACCAAGTCCCTGTCCCTAAAAATGTGAAAGCTATACAGTCATTTTTTGGCCAAATTAACTTTGTCAGGAGGTTTATATCAAATTTTGCAGAAATTGTTACTCCCATATCAAGGATGTTGAAAAAGAACTTAGAAGTAAAATGGACAACAGAAACAATAGAAGCATTTGACACTATCAAGAGGGCAATCAAAGAAGCCCCTGTCCTAATATCCCCTGATTTTAGTAAACCATTCCAACTGTTTTCATTTGCCTCATATCATATAGTTGCCACAGTATTATTGCAGAAAAATAATGAAGGACATGAACAACCTATTTCATTTTTTAGCAAATCCCTTGAAAATGCAGAGTTGAAATATGACATTATTGAAAAACAGGCATATGCATTAGTGAAGGCAGTTAAAGCCTTTAGGCCATACTTGGTGGGAGCTGAAATCATAGCATGTGTGCCTAATGCTACAGTAAAAGATGTATTGGTCCAAATTGAAGTCACAGGTAGAAGATGCAGATGGATCAATAGAATTCAAGAGTTCATTATTGAAATCCAGATCACTAAACTAGTGAGAGGACAGGGTCTTGCTAGGTTGATGGCTGAAAGTAATCTTGAAGCTTCTTAGATATGTAGTGCTAGTGATGTTGATAATACAAGTTCTAGCATTGAGAACACTCCGTGTTATACTGACATCATATATTATCTAAAGCACATGAAATGTCTTGAGGGGTATGATGATAATAAAAGGACACTTAAATTACAAGCCTCAAAATATGTATTTATTGATGGAGATCTTTATTGGAAGAATAGCGATGGAATTCTACTATTATGCCTAGATGAACATCAATCAAAACATATCATGAAATAGCTACATGAAGGCATGTGTGGAGGTCATTTTTCAGCAAAGACTACAACCCACAAGATCCTGAGGGCTAGATACTATTGGCCTAAAGTTTTTAATGATTCATATCATTACACTAGGAAATGTGAAGCATGTCAGAAGTTCTCAGGAAAGTTGAAATATCAAGGAGGATTGCCTTTCAAACCCATGCAGGTGGAGGCTCCATTCTATCACTGGGGTATTGACCTCATAGGAGAAATTACAGAGAAGTCAAGTGGTGGACACAAATGGATTTTAGTGGCGACAGATTACTTCACAAAATGGGTGGAAGCAATCCCAACCAAGCAAGCAACAAGCAGGGTGGTGATTAATTTTCCGATGGAAAATATTATATTCAGATTTAGCACTCCAGTAAGGTTAATCATGGACAATGAAATGTGTTTCAGGTTTGATGAATTCAAAAATTTCTATAGTACACATGGCATCACTGTGTCCTATGCTGCCCCATATCATCCACAAGCAAATGGACAAGCAGAATCCAACAACAAAAGCCTTTTGAAAATCATAAAAAGAATGTTGGAAAGAAACAAGAAAGCATGGGATTCAAAGTTAAGAATGGCTGTATGGGCTGATAGGATTACTATGAAAAGAACAATTGGGAGATCTCCTTTTGAACTAGTATATGGAACCCAAGCGAGAATACCATTGGAAAATCTCCTACCAGTTTACAAATTTATTCTTCAAGAAGATTTAAACATTCCTAGACCAATGGAAGAAAGATTAGAACATCTTGCAGAGCTTGATGAAACAAGGAGACTAGCCCAAAGGTAGAATATTAAGTTACAATCACAAGTGAAATACCTCTTTGACAAAAAGGCCAAAGATAGGAAGTTTGAGATAAATGATTTAGTACTAATGTGAAATACGAGGTGCCAGGACAAAGGAAAGCATGGAAAATTTGAAGCTTTATGGTTAGGTCCTTTTTGTTATAACTAGTAAAGGAGGTGATGATTCTTACTATTTGCAAAACATGTTCAGAGAAGAGCAGGAATTGCCTGTGCATGGGCAATATCTGAAACCTTTCTTTTCATAGAATATCCTGCACAAAGAGAATTAAGTGTTGCCAGTGCATGGACAACCCTTAAAATTCTCAAACATCTTTTTCATGTACAGTAGTATAGGATCATTCTTGTTTCCCATCATTATCACTTCCATCTCCCATTCTCATAAAATTGTCATCCCAAACAAATAAAACATATGGTCTACTCCCTCAAGAGATCCAAATTCTTGTTATACTCACAAGGAGTATACATCCCAGACACAGCCACTATTGGGAAAGGAAAATTTCAAATTTTCTTGCATTCTTACTCATCCATATCTGACCAAATCATAAAACATTTTGCCCCAAAATCAGAATTGAAATTGATATATCCCATAAAAAATCCTACGACAAAACAATGTAAAGGGTTTAAATTTCTTAATATCAGCAAGACTTTATATTATCTATACCGATCCATAAGAAACTAGTTGAAATGGCTATTGGCATGAAAACAAGGATCGGAGAAAAGATTTTAGGAAATATCGATGAAGAAAGTGGCACCGATGACCTTTCATTGGAGAGAAAACGTGTGGTCACACCGATCGGTGTAAGGAAAGACCATTGAAGAATACTCTGAAAACCTTCCCGACAGTGTAAGTCATACCGATGGAGGAGCTCAGTGAGACTCTCACCGATCACCCAATAGAGCGGAGGAAACTAATGGTCATCAACAGAAAATGAGTATCGGAATAAGAAATTAAGAAGTTTTTGATGCTATAATGTCTTGGCGATTGATGAAAATGTTTCGGTGTAAGTCATGCCAACATGTATAAGAACCATCGGCGAAAGCGAATGAATCAGAATAAAGTTTGTAAGTCTGGCTGAAGCAATACTCATAACGATGTTGATGACATGTTGTGAAGGTCTCTTCGATCAAAAGATATGAAAGGCTATCGGGGAAATGACTACAATCAGGTAACCCTAAATATATTATCCTGATGACATAGATTACCCTGATGACAATGATAGTAAGATTCATTGGCGAGACTCTCACCGATAACCGTATTGGTGACACTTGAGAGATCGGGGAAGAACATTATTCTTATAACGATAAAGGAAGTCATGCCAATAAGTCTGAAGAGGTGATACAAAGGAGTTTGCATGTATTTGGCTTTGTATCTGAAAATTGGATACAAGTATTGTTGCATTTCAGAAGATACAATCAGAAAAGTGATGTGGGCTCCACCGTTTGCATATCAGGCTTGTATAAATAACAATGTATATCTTCGATATACAAGCTGATATACAAGTTAAAAGGATGCAAATAAGAGATACAAACTGGATGCGAAAAGAAAGTTAAATACTGAAAAGTCTTTGTATGTTCGGGGTGCTTGTATGTTTATAATATACATACCCGATATACAAAGGAATAAAAAGTATCGCTGGGGATATATGTATACAATATGCAAAAGGTAATACAAAAGGATATATACAAAGGCGGATCCGAAGATAATTTCAATTTATTTCATAAACCCAATAAAGTCCGTGCTTGTATATGAAAGACATGAATTCGATATACAAGGCAAGAGTATACATGACTGGATATGTAATTAATTCCAGTTTGTTTTATAGACCCGATGGAGTCCGCATTTGTATGTATGTCCTGAATGTATATACAAAAGTTGATACGAAGGAATTTCTGATGCATATATGTTTATTACAACTCTGAGATGGATTTGTTTGTTGCCAGAGCAATATGAAGAGGGTCATATAAAACAAAAATGAGATTTTGTCGATGTAAAAATTGATGTATTGCTTTCAGCAATGAGAACAGGCGCAACTTATTCGATAGAAACTGTAATATGGAATACCTTGCCAAATGAAGATTAATGGATCCAGCTCTTAATCAAATTCGTCTATTTCTTAATCCATTTATGTGAAAAGGTGTGAGCCACGAATAGTCATACTTTTTCGGCCTGAAGTTTGTTTCCCACACATACATATCAGGGAAAACAAGGGGGATAGACAGAATCATCAACAGTAGAATATATACTTATAATTTATAATGTTTCTCAAAGACCATGTTGCAAGTTTATTATTGAAGAAGTAAATTGAAGTTCTCTAATTCAGTGGTTCTATTCTGGCATCAATTGTTTGTTAAGATTATTCAATTGTGTGGTTGTCTCCATTTCAGTATTTCCTTGTTATTCAAATTAATATATCAAGTATATAGTTAATTTGTCAATGCACATTTACTGTATCTGTGTGATTGAATAAATTGGTTTCCATTAGAGGAATTAAAATCCTTCTGATCAATCACAGTAACCTGGAAGTGTTAGTTTGGAATACTAAGAAGAACCATATAATTAGGATTGCCATTCTGTCTCCAAGTTAATATTATCTGTTATTCTTGCATATTTCATTCAATTGGTTCCTTCAAGAAAGGATTAAATTACCTTCTAGTGAATTACAATATATTTGATTATATTGGTTGGATTATTAAGAAGAGTTTGTCAGTCATTTCTTTGCACATTTATACAAGTTATAAACTAAAGTATTGTGCCAAATAGTTAGAGTTATTGCCAACTATAAGCCACTAGTCTTAGTCTTCCATTTGACTCTGTTTACCCAACAAGGCACTGGTCTCATTTCAATTCATCACTTAAAACCCTTTTATTAGTTAAGCACAATCATATAATTCACCTTGATATTGCTTATACAATTTCTACCAACCATTCATCAGATATTAGATAAAGAATTCATTAGCAAGCTTTCATCTATCCTACACCATTTGCCACTGTAGGTAGATCCATTTAATTAGTCAATACATTTACATTTAGTCTACTTTAATTCCCAAGGTTCACCTGCCTAGGTGTAGCAGGACCTAAAGTGTAGGGAATCATCAAACCCTAAAGGTTGATTCCATTGCGTTAGTTCAAAAACGTTGCAAGTCTAAGCAAAGAGCCTGACATTCTCTTAGGATTAGCAACCTACATTTTTGAGACCTAACAAGGAGACATCACATTTTGGATACAATCTTTTCTATTCAAAATGATGGTGGCATTGCCTTTGTCAACTTTTGTAATAACAAAGTTATTGTTGTTCATAAGATTTTTAAAGGCATGCAACTCAGATTTAGGAATGTTACATTTGGGAAGTTTGGAATACCTTAAAGCCACTACGCAATCTTGTGTAATCTGTTATGCTACTTCAGAGGAAAAGGAACGAACAACCTTCTCAATTTCAAGTAAGAAATTGATGTGAGGAATACAGACCAGGTGACTGCAAAACCTAAGCCTCTTTTGAGAAAGTTGAAGGCATGGGGGTTGATATGTATACTAGACAACTTAACTACTAGTTTATTCTCCCAATTGAATGAATACATGTTGGGGAGGGGTAAAAATGGTCCTTGCTAGAAATCAAGTTGACATCACGAGTCTGGGATGACATATTGGTAGAAAAGAGAGGAGAGGAATTATGAGCAAGGGTAGAAGCAATACTAGAATGGTTGAAGGCGACGAGGATAGGTTGCAAAGTTCAAGCGAGGAAAACTAGGGTGAACATATTTATGGAAGTGAGTCACAAGAATGTAACAACTCACAACTAGAAGGACAACCCGCAAACTCAGGAACAAAGGATGAAATTGGGGTGAGAAACAAAAGTTTGGTTTGTCAAATGAATTTTAAATAGACTTGCTCTCATATCTCTTTTTTAAAGTCATGTACATGTGCATTTTAAAATCCTTATAGATTACCAAAGGTTGGTTTTGAAACTCTTTACTCATGCATATTCTAGCTTATTTAAGACTTCATGGTGTGGAAAGGCCTTTGTACCTATGCATTTTGGTTTAATCTCAAGCTTTGTTTACAAAGTATTGCCTCGGATTACTTTGTGATATTTATGGCGGATTCTTATAAAATACTTTTCTAAATCTAGTCGAAGACCTATACTCCATGTCTCCGTGCTTTTCATGCCCTTTGAACCTCATTGATGTCCTTTGTTTTGACTTAAAAGCTTATATTTGGTCTCATGATTGATGTCCTTTGTTCTAAGTTAAAGGCTTGCATTTGGTCTCATGATCGAGATCCCTTGCTTGATATAAGTCATGCTTTAAGGTCGAGCTACACATCATAAGTTTGTGCGTTTCATTCTATTCCAATGTTGACCAACGATTGTTGGTTCTTAAGTGCTCAAGTGACTTTCTTATAGAATGAGGGTGGCTCGTTACAATCCCCGTTGAACCAATGGCCTTGCAACTATGGTGTTTTATATGTGAGCTACGTACTTGTCTTAATTGTAACCCAGCGGGTGAGTTACCACCTTACATCTCATTCCTTGACCGATACTCCATGACCATGGATTTAGAACAAAACAGATCTTGACCATTAAGATATGCCAATATAAGGAAGTTAAATGATTATGTTATAAATGCATGGATTACTTCGTAATAAGAGGTTTTATTTCGTAATCAAACGTTTAAGCTGAATCATTTCCAATATACAAACAATGGGCTAAACATTCCCTCAACCACGCATCAATGCAGGGGATGAACAGCACAATTAAACTATGTGCAATTTCCCTTTTGACATTCTCTCCATTGCCACAGATCTTAATACATTTCTGTCGAGTCGTCAGATCATGGCAGTACTTATGCATGACTCATAACTTTAACTTAAGTTAGTCCTGCACTTGTCTTTATTAAAGGCGTAAGGAACACAACATGTGGTATTATTTTTTTACACCGAGAATCAACAGTCACAAGATTGATCCTATAACTCAGTGTCCATGTCTTGACTACTCTCTCAACCAGGCACAGCATTTAAATTAGGGTTCGAACTTACGACCACTGTCTGTGTTTTCCAGGCTCAACCATTCAAGGTCAATGTTGTGGTATTATTGATAGAAGTGATAAAATGCTAACATGTAGACATGAAAAGTTGACTGTGGCAGGCCTGTTATTTTATGAGTGCTCTTTAAGATATTAACTATTTACTTCTTGGATGTGTGTCAGCACTGAGCTAAAACAACCTTGGTAGACTACATGCAACTAATCTTGATTGCTGTTGCCTCTACCATATGAAATATGAGACCTTTGAGGTAATCAATTTGACGGTCAGGCATAAAATAAAAGATGATTTGCAGACTCGTGCAGTGAACATTGAAGAACTTTTGAACCAAGAGCTTATATACTGCAAACCTTAAGATGCTCCAAACTATGACTGCTTCCATTACTATGATTTCAAACTAAAGGTTATAGACTATGCACCGAGTTATAAATCTTACTTAAACACTGGCTATGACATGAATATGAATATGATGTAAAACTGATATGCACTGCAAAGTCGTAACACCATGAGCCAGGGTACAATGTAGAGAACCCAAGAGAAATTTTGGAACTATGAATCTCTTTATTACGGCTTTGTAATGCCAACTTTGAACTGCAAATAAAATTAATGAAACCTAACTAAAATGTAAAGTAGAATATGAATTTAATCATAAGAATGGCCAAATTTTCACAGGTCTTTTACATTGAGACCTCGATAAGATGAGAAAGATCACTGTCAATGCAACTATGAATATGAGCTTTTCTAAAGGTTGTGAACCCTGAATGATGACATAGACTATATGCTACAACTTGCGAGCGAGATTATAAAATTCAGTTATGAAACATGGCCCTAATGGTAACATGGCGCTAATGATAACATGAAGTGGGTTATTAAACTGGTTTGTTACCCCGAAACATCATACATGAACCATAGAAGAATTAAGAAGGGCTTCGTTATGAACTATGAATTTGAATGTGATTAGGATTATGAGCTCGACATAGATGTTAAGATTGCTTTCAAACTGAAAATGATAAAATACTGAGCCAATATATAATAACATGATTTTGAGCTTGAACTTGGATGACCATAATCAAACTAATGATTTATGATTAGAGGAACTTTTGACACGGTTTGATTTTGTATTGAACCATTTAAAATTGGTTGTTTTCATGATACATTAGTAATTGAGTGGATCCTAGGAATGTATTGTTGAAACTAAGTTGTTGAATGGGATCCAAATGGATTGGTAATTGGTTAAACTTTTATCAAGGAATTTCTATTTTTTGTGTAGGTTTTTAAAATGTATAAAATTAGTATCTTATTTAGGAGATCTATTGCACATGAAGAATATTAACTTGGAGTAATGTGGACACCCCATTCACTATATTTAAAGGATTATGAGAGTATTGTTGAATCAATCTCGATGGAAAAAGACACTAGGGCTTATTGATTTATGAATATCGTTGTAGCTTCTTAAGGATACAAATTGAATATTCATCCTAATGAGCTTGTTGCCAAATGCAAATGAAGTTTTTTTCATTGGAGAGCAAGGAGGAATCTAGGTAGCCTACATTGAGATTCTACACACAAAGGTTAAATAAGAAAACCATTCAAACTGAGAAAGTGCCATTCGAGGGAGACCTATTTGATGCATCAATTAAAGAGTTGTTAAAAAATAGACTTATTAAGGAGGTTATTATCACAACTTTTGCATGGATCATTGAGTTTGGAACTACTAATTGGGTAGAGGACAAGAACTATATTGTTAAGGAAGATCTATTATTACTTAGATTCACTAAATTGGATTGTCCATTTGAATTTAGACCCACTATAGTTTGTAAACTTGAATTAAATTCAAATTTTATGGTTAAGTGGAGTGAAAAGAATTGAATATCTCTTCATTGGGAAATCTTTTGGCCATCCTTCCTTATGGTGCATCATAAGCTAGTTAGGCTTGAGAAGTTACTCACGCTATACTTTCATAGTGGGGAGATAGAACTCACTTTGGGCTAGGCTTTGGCCTCCAAGGTAAGGGGTACATAGGTGGTACATGACCTTGCATTCCCTAGCTATCCATCATTTGATAAATAGTATATTGTGGGCCCACAAGGATTGATACTCCCACTTGAATAATCTAGGGTGTTATTGTGCTTGGTGTGTTTTCATTTGTCAAAACCGATGCACTCCCTTAATCCAAAATCAAATCTAAATCCTTTGTAAACTTGTACATGTTGTGTATAAATTTATTGTTTGCAATTGCCCAAGGTCAAGCTATCCCCAATCACCTTCTAATCATCCACTTCATCCAAATCCAAATCATCCACCTTATCATAATCAACCCAAATCCAACTTACTCCTAAAAACCCCAATCCAATTTCCTCAAAATCATCCTAATCATTATCCTAATCATCCTATCTACACCATCTTAATCTATCCTAATATAATCTTAATCCATTATCATTGGACCCTAACCCAAATCAACTTGCCAAATCCAATCAAGGTCCTAGTCTTAATCCATTCTATCCATCTAATCACCTTCCTAATCACCATCATTATCCTAATAAAATCCCATAATTGATCTTAATCAAGTCCTCCATCATTCTAATCACCTCCTCATCCAATCCTTAGTCTATCATCCTTCATCCATTATCATCCCTAACCCACATCATAATCCATTATCCCTAATCCAATTTCATAATTTATCCATCCCCTAATCCTAATCATTTCATCCCTGATCTTAATCCAATCCATTATCCTAATCACCTCATCCACTTATCCCTTAATCCCATAACTATCCCATTTAATCATCCTTAATCCAAATTCCATCTATCATCTAATCATTTCACCCAAATCCTAATTCAACCCTGAATCCCTTATCCCTAATCATCTTATCCATTAACCAACCGTAATCATAATCCCATCATTGAGCTTAATCCAATTCATCCCTCATCATCCTTAATCCACATCATAATCCACTTTCCCTAATCCAATTTAATCATCCATCCTAAAGCTAATAAAATCATATCCATTATCCAATCCCTTATCCTTAATTATCTCATCCAATAACCAACCATAATCATAATCCCATCATTGAGCTTAATCCAATTCATCCATCATCATCCTTAATCCACATCATAATCCACTCTCCTAATCCAATTCATCATTATCATCTTAATTCTAATCCCCTTATCCCCCTAATCATTTCATCCACATCCTAATCAAATCCAATCAAACCTTCATCCCTTATCCAATATCCATCTATCCATCCCTAATCAACATCCCATCCCATATCCTCAATAAAAAATTGTCCTTTGAAAATCAAAATTTGGTTAAGGACTTAACCCCTTTCAACCCCATCCAATTTCATCCAAACCATAATCATTTTTCCTCCAAATCATCATCTAAAATCCTCCATCCAAGGGTCCTAGACCTAATCCCTAATCAATCCCCATTAAGTCCATCTAAAATCCATCAAACCCAATCCCTAACATCAAGTTTGAGATCTATTTTCACAAACAAGCACCTCTATCCCTAAACAAGTGCTTCTATTTACAAACAAACACCTTTGTCCTAAACAAGTGCCTCTATAATCCTTGAGAACCTTTGTGTCTACACAAGTGCCTTTATCAAAGTAGGCCAAATCATCTCCATCCCGCAAATCAAATATCAAAAGGGCCCTTGGCCTAATCAAGCCTAATCTAAGCCAAATATCAAGTGCCATATATCGTTGACCTTGATTAATAAAATCCAATCCAATCCAATCCAAGTATCAAGTGTCATATATTATTGACCTTGATCAATCCAAAATCAACCAACCAATCAATCAAACCCCCTCTAATCCAAAATCCAAATTTAAGGTCTTTTTAATATCAAAGCAAATATTAAGTCCTAAACCTTAGAAAATCAAAATCATCAAGTCATCTTACATCACATCATCCCAAATCCAAATCCAATCATGAATCCCTTCAATTCTAATGATGATGATAGTCTTGTTGACCAAGACAAAATAAAAAATCTTGATGAAATCATTGAAAGAAAGCTTGCCATAAACTACCCTCGCCCATTGATAAACATGCAAGCACCTAATGACCATGCATTGGCTAGCACAAGCTACACCCCTGCACCTAATTTCATACCCTATGGTCATCCTTATGCTACCCTTGACAAGGGAAGTCCATTCTATCCCCCATCCATATCCCAACATCCATTCTCATATGAAGCCCCCATTGTAGGAATAGCCAAGGATTCTCTACAACACTTGATATTCACTCTCACAATATGGAAATTGACAAATAGAGATAATAAATCAATGATATTGATGAACCTAATTTGAGCATAAACATATCTTAATCTCACTTGATAATTTACATAGGAATGCCTTATTATATATGCATGGATAAGGCAATCCACCTTGCATGTGGATTGACAAGTGCCCCATGATGTGGCACATGCATGTAGACAAGTGTCCTATAGGTGTCAACCTTTGGATCACTTGGAATGTGCAAACCAACAACCTTTTGACCAAGTCATCAACATTGGTGACACGTGTTGAATAACTACAAAAGTGACCTTTGAGGTGAGATGAAAAGTCTTCCAACCTCAAAATGTATGCACATGAGGTTTACCAAACAACTAGGTAACCTCTAAAGGCCTAAAAGGTTGCCCATTCAGTTAGACAAGATTTTGTCTAACCTCATCAACCTAAGTACACTTAAGCTATAGTGAATAGATAAATTATTCACTCTAACACCTCCCCTTAAGTGATACTTGGGGAGGTCACAATTTAGTGCAAGAGATACATAAATATGGGCCCTGGCTACTAGGTCATGTCAGGTACCCATGTACAAAGTTTTTCATAAAGTGGAGTAAAGGAGAAAACCCTGTGGGAACAAAACTCCTCTCCAAAAAGAGAAACAAAATGCATGAAAAAGAAAACAAGTGAAGGAGGACTTATATCATGACCCCCCTAGGACAAATTCTATCACATGTGTACAATAAATTTCTCTAAAATAGGAGATACAAAGAGAGACTTAGAAGTCCCCCCATAAGATATGCTGTAGTACGTGTAGATGCTTGATGAAGTATGCTGAAGAGAATCCATGAATGCTAAACCACATTTCTTCCCTTAGGAAGAAATAGAACCACATAAGTGTGCAAGTAATATTCCCATTCCTGATAGGAACATATAGGAAGAAGTAGGAATGTCTTTGAATTCTGCGTGCATGATTCAAAGACTTATATGAGGCCCATGATGTCTTTAAAAAATGCTCAAGAATATCCAAGCCAATGCTGTCCTGTGACGAATACTGATGGAGTAAATCAAGTATCATAGAAGATTCTATAATAGGAACCATAAGAACCATAGATGTATGGTGATAACTAGAACCATATGAATCTAATACTATCACTATAGAAGCTAATGTAGGTGAAGAAAGAGAAATCATATCTAAAGAAGACAAGGCTGATGTAACTTCATCAAAGTTGTCATCGAAAAGAAGACTGATGTCCTCAATGTGTGCTTTCGTGTCAGCAATGCGAAACTCTACAAACAGACACGAAATGTCATGTAGATATACATCCCAATCAACAATGCTAGGAAGACAAATGTGATCCTACTACAAAGAAGTACTCGAATCTTGCAAAGAAGCAACACTAACATCTGATGAAGCAATAGTAGATAGTAGAGGAATGATTATTGAACCTTTATGTCAACTGGACATTTTGTATCTGAATCATGATGCGGGATGTGAGTTGTGATCATAGAAGGATCATGCGGGAAGGGAGAAACATTAGAGTCTCCATATATGTCCCAAATTTTGATCCATAATGCATGTCGACATTCAATATACATGATGTCATACAAAGTGTCATCTAGTATATGTAAGATGAGTAATCCAACAATATGATCACGATTATTAAACAACTTATTCTTCTTAGATTAGTTACCTAGTCCAGGGACAAGTCAATATAGATAGGGTATGAGATTGTGGAACCTAAGATGTTTCACAATGCCTTCACACTAAGACTTATAATTTCCTAGTTTTAGGTGGATTACAAAAGAGTGAATTTGATATCCCATGATTACAAATAGGTTAATTCCTTTAGACAATGGAAACTCAACACATTAGGAACCCCCATGATTAGGTGACCCCCCCAAATTTTGACAATTTATAACTTAGTGTGTTTTACAATGTGAATAGATCCAATGCGTGGGAAATGTAAAAATATTAACTTTTTCAAAAAATGGTGTTCAATTTCGAGCTACCAGTCAAAAGTTATGATAAAAAAATTTCTCGTAAAATAGGCCTATTTTAATACACTTGCACTAGAAATCAGAAAAAAAATGCCTATGGAGAGATAAACCTTGCCTTCCAACTACTTGTTGGAATCAACATGGAGTGAGTATTACAATGATTTTATTTGTGAGGGGGAATTGGCCTCTTGCCAACTCGAGCCTCACCCTTCGTCTTTGTCAGGCAAGGATACAATTGTTTTAAAACCATTGATTCTTCAAATGAAAAAAATGCCCTTTGAATTTGCCTCCTAATTTACAATAAACCCCCAAAATTATGCATTTATAGTATCTTAATAAACATTTTGCCTCCTAATTTACAATAAACCCCCAAAATTATGCATTTATAGTATCTTAATAAATGTAATGCAAATGCTTAATTAAAAATAAAATGTAAATGCTATTTTGATGAGCAAAAATAGGGCAAAAATGGGTGGATTATGGCAAAAAGAGCCCAAAAAATTGCAGGGACAACCAAATTTCAGCTCTATAGGGTGAATTTCTTCCTTTCAGGTCAATATTAGGCAACCATAGGGTGATTTTAGGCAGCTATAGGTTGAGTTGAGGTAGATTGAAGCTGTTTAAAACCCTACACATGCAAAAAATGCGATTGAGGCTGTTTAAAAAATGCCACACAAGCCAAAAACGTGATTGAGACTATTTAAAAAATGCCACACAAGCCAAAAACGGGTAGACTAAGGCGCCTTAATTGTGCAGGCCACAAGGAAAACTTTCCAGATCATTTGATTAGGGATTTCAATGCCTTTCATAGGCTTGAACCGCTGCCACAAGGATAAAACACCTAATATTGGGCCTGATTTCCAACGCCTTGAGTGAGATGTATCTGAACAAACCCTTCAATTCAAAGATTTTTGCAAGACTAAACACACCAAACCCTTCAAATTTCTATGCCTAGCCTCCAATTCTAGCCAACCCTTCAAATGCCTGCAAATCTTCAATTTGCAAAAAAAATTGCATTTTGAAACAAAAAAATTCACAAAATTACACAACAAAAACAATTTTTCTAAAAAATTTTTGCTTGTGAGATCAATTTTTCTCCAGGACGCACTGACTTTTTCCTCACATCTGGATCCCCTCAAAATGAAGAGAATGTCCAAGGATTCTTTGTAACACTTGATATTCACTCTCACAATATGGAAATTGACAAATAGAGATAAGAAATCAATGATATTAATGAACCTAATTTGAGTATAAACATATATTAATCTCACTTGATAATTTACATAGGAATGCCTTATTATATAGGCATGGATGAGGTAATCCACCTTGAATGTGGATTGACAAGTGCCCCATGATGTGGCACATGCACATAGACAAGTGTCCTATAGGTGTCAACCTTTGGATCACTTGGAATGTGCAAACCAACAACATTTTGACCAAGTCATCAACCTTGGTGACAAGTGTTGAATAACTACAAAAGTGACCTTTAAGGTGAGATGGAAAGTCTTCCAACCTCAAAAGGTATGCACATGATGTTTACCAAACAACTAGGTAACCTCTAAAGGCCTAAAAGATTGCACATTCAATTAGATAGGATGTTTTCTAGCCTCATCAACCTAAGTACACTTAAGCTATAGTGAATAGATAAATTATTCACTCTAACACCTGTCACCTCCACCTCTTATCCAACCCATGCATTCCCTTATCAAACAAATCCATCATATCATTATCCACCTAATCCATCATCTAATCCTCCTACTAAATCCAAATCCCTCTTGAGATTTCTCCAAGGACTCCTAGCTAAGGATATCGAGCAAAACCACAAAAACAAACTTGTGGAGTCATGCCGCCCCACTCATCTACAAGCACCCAAATGTGTCATTGATGATGCCATCACCCACCTAACATCCATCAAAACTACACCAAACCCCTCCTTTCTATCCAAAATTCTATCCCAAACTTCTCCCACTCCTCCATCTACCCCATTAGAGGAGTCTATCCAAACACTAAATAAAGTTACACACTCTTCCCCCATTGCACCATCCATGCAAATCCGGTTATGTCAAGAGCCTTGTCTAAAGCATATTAAGACATCCAACCCCCATCCCAATCAAGATCCAAGCATCCAAACTCATCCCTTTCTCGATACCACACCATCTCCTATTAATCCACCATAATTCTCTATTAATCCTTATCGTCCCCTATTGACCCTTTACTACCTCTTATCAACCCCATCCCAAATCCATCATCCTATCCTCTTAGTCCCACTACCTTCATCTATGGTGGTTCTCTCATAGGAGAATACCAAATTATATCCACCACCCATCCTCCCCCATCTAACAATGGACTCGCATATTGTTTCCAAAACAACAACATCCCATCACCCATCGCATGCTCCAAAACATGAACTATCAAAGAAAAGGCTTAGGCTTTCATGAACAAGGTATCTTGGAGCCCATCCATGTCAAAATCCATCCACAATTGCATGGCCTTTGTTATATATCCCACGGAAAATAATCTAAACATGTTGGTACCACCATCACACCTCCTAAGGTAACTTCTTCCAATACTAAACTCGGTACCCTCTATCATGTCTCCAAACCATTTGTCACTATCCCTCCTCCCTTATCATACAAATCCAAAAAGTATGCCACTATACCTCCTCCATTTTATCCCAAATGTCCTTCTATCCATAAATCCAAATGTGCTCCCATCCCCAAATCCACTCTTCCTCCTATTCTCCCAACCCTAATACCCCCATCCTCAAATCCCCTAATCCTCCCATC
Source organism: Cunninghamia lanceolata (assembly GCA_027924645.1). Lineage (NCBI taxonomy): Eukaryota > Viridiplantae > Streptophyta > Pinopsida > Cupressales > Cupressaceae > Cunninghamia > Cunninghamia lanceolata. The sequence continues at coordinate 26,543,562 of BSBN01000809.1, read as the reverse complement.
CTCAACACCCTTGTCCATAAATCCCATATCCATAAACACCCCAAATACCCTAAATTCCTATCCCCCAAAATCCCTAATCATGACCAACAAGCACACACATCATCTAAAGACAAAGCTGTTAGACTTAGGGCACACAACTGAGAGGGGGGTGAATCAGTTGTGCAAAACTTTTTCCAATTTACACACTTAAATCCTCTTAGTGATTAGTAGTATATTAAACATGAGACATAATGCACTCAAATCAAAAGCAAAAACTCATCAACACATGAGACACCAAGATTTTGACGTGGAAAACCTAGTTAAGGGAAAAACCACAGGGTGATTAACCCAAGAATGTATTCTCTGTTAGAAGAATAGAAAGAACAAAATGACACATGCCAATTAGGGCTCACTGCCTGAGCACACTGCTCACAAGAGGCTCACTGCCTACAAGAGACACACTGTCTACAAAGAAATAAGTATCACATACATGAACTGGAGAATAGCATCTTCACCATGCTTGAATCAATTCCATTAAGCTCAATACTTTTGCTCTGCCTTTCGCTCTCCTCTTCGCTACCACTCGCTCATCTCCACAAGACACACTTTGGAATGACTTCACAATCCCTTATTTATACAAGACATTGACTTAGGAATAATCATCTAAGTCAAAAAACACCTACAAGAACATCCACAAGATGTGTAATACATCCGGTCGACCAGTCTTAGGAAGAACACCAACATCCGGTGGTTATTCTTCAACTATGAACTTTAGCTTCAATGCAGACTACCAACATGAACTGGGACTGATCCAAAGATCACCACAATCTTTCCTAAATTACCAATAGCATCTGCACTTCATCTGCTTACTGGAATCCTTCTCTCCTTCATCCAAAACCTCAAGAACATAGTCTGTCATCACTGTCACAAAGGAATAGGTTCTTTTGGACCTTCAAACCACGAACCAATCGACTTGAAACTTCACAAGGACGTTCTCAACACTTCCTCAAATCTGCAAAATGGGATAAAGCATTTCCGGATCTCACAGGACCTATCTATGTCACTCTGTCACCTCTGAACACCTGCCAGAACTAGTTTCTACTTGAGCAACCATAACTTCTTCCGATCTTCATGTGGACCTTTGAAAACTTGACTGGAGCATCTCAAGACTTATATCTACAAACCCTTTAAACCGCATCCTCTGATCCTCAACCTATCTTGGACTTTTACCTTGTTGTCATCACTGTTCTTCATTGTTCCTAATTAAGACTAATTTTCTCAATATCCTTAGCACACAGCTCATCCAATCCTTCTCATTACTGCAACATGAGTATGTTGACATCAATGATAACACCAGTTAGACCCATACTTGCAACAATCTCCCCCTTTGTCATTGATGGCAACATATGATGTGAAAATCCATCAAGACAGGAACTTCTCCTTACTGTCATAGCTCCCCCTATCAGCAATAGCTATTCACATGTCTTCTCTTCCTTTACTGCTCCCCCTTTGATCATCAACCATTTGTTTTTCACATGTCTTTTCTCCCCCTTTGACATCAATGGCAAAGGGCTCATACTTGCAACTCCATCACTTCAGAACATACCAACTGCTCCCCCCGAGTAGCAGCTTCCCATCATCAATCCAGATCACAAGATGTGACTGTGATATCCACTGGACTGATGCACATCAGTGCATCCTAGTTCATCACCGGAGGGGCAATAACCCCTAACTTCTCCCTGAGATACTCAAAAGAGTCCTTGGGAAGAGGTTTAGTAAAGATATCTACAATCTGATTCTTGGAGGGCACATACCCCAGTCTGACTTCATCCTTGTTCACTTGCTCTCTTAGAAAGTGAAACTTGATAGATATATACTTAGTCTTAGAATGTAACACCGGATTCTTAGAAATATTTATTGCACTAGAATTATCACAGAAAATTGTGATAGGCTCCTCATATTCTACTTTAATATCTCTTAGCATCTGCTTCATCCACAAAACTTGAGTGCAACTACCTACTGCTGCAATGTATTCTGCTTCAGTTGTAGACAAAGATATTGCCTCTTGTTTCTTGCTTAGCTAAGAAACCAATCTTTTTCCCAAAAAGAATGCTCCACCACTGGTACTCTTCCTGTCATCCACATCTCCTGCACAATCTGCATCTGTATATGCATGAAGAGAGAAATCATGATCTCTAGGATACCACAAACCATACTCAACTGTTCCTTTTAGATACCTAAAAATCCTTTTGATTGCCATGACATGAGATTCTCTGGGATCATCCTGGAATCTCGCAACAAGACCAACAACTTGCATTATATCTGGTCTAGTTTGAGTGAGATACAATAATCCTCCAATCATTGATCTGTACTTTGTCTAATTTGCCTTAGGAGAGTCATCATCTTTGCTCAACTTACATTTGGTTGCCATGGGAGTATTCATTGGCTTTGAATCTTCCATTCTAGATTTCCTCAACAATTCTTTCACATATTTGGTCTGAGAAATAAAGATTCCTTTCTTTGATTGAATAATTTGCAGACCCAAGAAGAAATTCATTTCACCAAGCATTGACATCTCAAGCTCACTTTTCATTTGATTTGCAAAGGTTTTACACATACTGTCTCTTCCTCCAAAGATGATATCATCAACAAATACTTCAACAATCAAGATGTTTTCATGATCAATTTTGAAATATAAGATACTGTCAGTAGTACCTTTGTTGAAACCAATCTTCAAAATATGTTTCTCTAATCTTTCATACTAGGCTCTTGAAGCTTGCTTTAGTCCATACAGTGCCTTCTTCAGCTTGCAGACCATATCACTATGCTCAGATAATTGAAATCCATCTGGTTGTTCAATGTACACTTCTTCTTCTAAGTCACCATTCAAGAAAGCAGATTTGACATCCATCTAATACACCTTGAAATCCTTGAAGGCAGCAAATGCAAGAAATAATTTGACTGCTTCAATTCTTGCCACCAAAGCAAAAGTTTCTTCAAAATCAATTCCTTCTATTTGAGAGTAGCCCTTGCAGACCAATCTGGCTTTATTTCTGATTACTTCACCAACTTCATTTAGTTTGTTCTGGAAGACCCATTTGGTTCTAATCACATTCTTGTTTCTAGGTCTGGGAACAAAATCCCAAGTGTGATTTTTCTCAATTTGCATCAACTCTTCCTCCATTGCTTTGGTCCAGTTTTCATCATTGTAGGCTTCATTTATTGTCTTAGGTTCAATCTTTGAAATTAGACAATATTCATCTGAATTTTGAGCAATTTTCCTTCTAGTTTGCACACCTTTGCTTTTGTCACCTATGATCTAATCTTCAGAGTGGTTCAGTCTTACATACCTTGGAGCTTTGGGAGTTTCTTGCATTTTTGATTCTTGATCAGGCTCATTTAGACCTATCTCTTCTTCCTAATTTACCGGATCAGTCTGAATCTGACTTTCAGAAGAGGATTGAACTCCTTGAACCAGAACACCATTATGATCATCTTCATCATATTCATAAAACCTTGAGGGTTTCTCTATTCCCTCATCAACCTTCATATTTGTACTTTCTATCATCTTTCTTAGTCTCTTGTTATAACACTGGTATGCTTTGCTTTGAGTAGAGTAACCCAAGAATATTCCTTCATCACTTCTAGGATCAAACTTGCCTAGATCTTCATCTCTTTTGATGTAACATTTACTACCAAAGACTCTAAAATATCTTACAGTAGGAGTAATGCCAAACCAGAGTTCATAAGGGGTCTTACTGGTATTGCTTCTGATTTGAACTCGATTAAGAGTATAGACTGCAGTGTTGACAACTTCTCTCCAATAGATCTAAGGAACATTTGCTTCCATCATCATGGTTCTAGATGCTTCCTAGATGGTCCGGTTCTTTCTCTCCACTACTCCATTTTGCTGTGGAGTCCTCGGAGCAGACAACTGTCTCTTAATTCCATGTTTCTCACAGAACTCTATGAACTCACCGGATGTGAATTCTCCACCTCTATCAAACCTCAGACATTTCAACTTTATTCCCGTTTCATTCTCTACCATAGCCTTGAATATTTTGAATTTCTCAAGAGCTTCTGATTTCTCCTTTATAAAGGTTACCCACATCATCTGGGAATAGTCATCAATTAGTAGCATGAAGTATCTGTCACCTTGAATACTCCTGGTTCTTTCCGAACCATAAAGATCAGTGTGAACTAAGTCCAATAATCCGGTAGAAGACAGTTCCTTGCTTTTGAATGTGACTCTGCTCAGCTTACCCAACTGACATTCCTTGCACAAGTTGTTAGTAGGTTTCACCAATTTTGGAAGATCTCTTATAGCCTGAGTATTTCTTATCTTGATGATATTATCAAAATTCACATGACACATCCTTCTATGCCATAACCAACTTTGATCAACTTGAACAAATAAGCAGCTTTTACCAGTACCAACCAAATGGAAGATGTTACCTTTAGTTTGAGTACCGGATGCAATCTCTGTTCTAGAACTTTCAAAGATTTTGCATTTTCCATCCTTGAATCAGAGATCATAGCCTTTGCCCACCAACTGTCCAACACTGAGAAGATTGTGCTTCAAACCTTCAACATACAGTACAATACCAGTTTTGTTTCTTCCATCAAAAGAAATAGTTCCTCTTCCTCTGATTCTACCAGCAGAATTGTCACCAAACTTTACCACTTCTCCTTCATACCTCTCCAAATCTACAAACTTATTTTTTTCACCTATCATATGGTGAGAGCATCCATTGTCAATGACCCAATCATCCTTCTCTACAATTTGGGCAGCTAGAGCTCTTTCCACAGTCTTAAGATTGACAGATACAAAGGACATTGGATCTTCTTCCTTGATGGCAATGAACACCCATTCATTTCTAGATTGGTTTCCTATCTCTGATTCATCATCTGTTACTCCTTCATTATCATTATCTTCATGTACATAGTAACAGTTCTTTTGGAACCTTGGCTTGTTAGGATTTTGCCTTGAAAATCTTTCCAGACACCTTGAGGCAAAATGACCAATCTTATTGCAGCTAAAACACTTAAAAGGTAATTTTCCTTCATACTTACCAGATCCTCTTGGTAGCCTCTTTGCAATAAGGGCTTCAAGTTGGGCAGTTTCTACTTCTTCTTCTTCCAGATCTTTTCTTGCTTTTTCATACCATGATAATTTTCTTGAGGAATTCTCTCCCAGATCAAACCTTTGTTTACCTATAATAGAGGCACTGGCTTTGAATGCAGATTCAGTCTTGGGGGGGTCATCTCCAAACTCTATCATTTCAAATGTAGCCAATTTCCAAGCTAATTGATCTCTTGTGACAGTTGTATGTGTTGATAACTGAGAGGGGGGGTGAATCAGTTATCCTAATTATTTTTGCTTTCTAAACTTTATTAGTAATCAATGTAACATTAATTCAAATGAGCAAACATAACCATGAAATGGAAATACACATGACACAATATTTTTGACGTGGAAACCCTGTTAAGGGAGAAAACCACGGGGTGATTAACCCAAGATTGTATTCTCTGTTAGAAGAATGGAAATACAAAATGGCACTTGCCAATTAGGGCTCACTGCTCAAGCACACTGCTCACAAGAAGGCACACTGGCTACAAGAGACACATTGTCTACAAAAGAGTGTTATACAATATTTGAACTGATTGGTAGCATCCACATATGCTGGAGTTTAGTTCCGGTTAGGCTCAGTACACTGATCTGCTGCACTTCATCTTTCCTCTTCTCTTATGCTACTTTCCTTTCACACACCGAACCTTCCTTACTGCTTCTGCTCTACTCTACTTTTATTCACACACCAATAACAACCACAACACTTCTCACAACTAAATCCATTGTGTATAAATATCCGCACAAGTGATTTCATCACCTTTCTAGTCGGCACCCGGAATAGTCAATGTTTTCACAAACTTTGATCTGTCAGCTGAATCCTTGCACACCAAGTAATGCGGATCAATGATATACTTGTGGAAATCATTAATCATGTCGGCTAAACATAATTCATGCCTTCATAACCTTCACCAACATCAGTAACACATCCAGAATAATGTCTGATGTTCTGCCAGTCAGTTCTTCCTCTGTTCACACTGTCACATGAGAACCCGACACTCAAACATTCATATCTCTTTATCCTTTTCACACCAGAGGCTCAAACCTTGGAATCTATCAGTCAAGATACTCCTCTTGACTTCCCCAAATCTGCACTTCACCAAGATACTTCCTCTGAGAGATCCGGACCTGTCTGTCGGACCTTGCCACATGCTCTGTTCTTGTTTACTGGACCACAAAAACATTCTTCACTCTAACTTCCGGTAGAGACATACCATGTCCTGCAGATGTGTGGGATGAACTTTGTTGCCATCAATGACAACATTCATGAATCCATATAGTGTCTCTTTCCAACAATCTCCCCCTTTGGCATTGATGGCAACACTTAGTGAAAAATGACTAAGTGTTTACACTATGCTCCCCCTTGGCTGATGCTCTGTTTTTATATACATTTTTTTGGAGCTCCCCCTTAGTTGGATTCCTCATTTTTCACTACTCTTCACTCCCCCTTTGACATCAATGGCAAAGGGTAGGGTCCGCATATCAAAACTTTCAAAAATTCAACTATACTTAGCCGCATAAGTATATACATATGGCATACTTACATATACTTAAGTATGTCTGCAAAAGTTGTCTACAATTGAATAAGTTCTATAGCCCAACTTTGCTTCATTCTGTCCAAAATTGAAATATGACCACTCAATAGGAACGCAAAAGCATCTGCCCTTTTTAGATCTGTTGGATCATTGGTCTAGGTTGTGATTTGAGCTTCACTTAAGGCCTCATGCATGGCCTCTAACTTAGGGATGATGATCCTTCTAAGTTCACCCATCTGACTGATTATGTTCTTCCTTTCCTTCTCAAAATTCTTTATTGCATTTGTGATTGCAATAGTCTGACACTCTTGATTTACTATGGAGAATGAGAGAGGATCAAAACTTTGAGACAGACTTAATAGTTTATCCTCTTGTTCTTTTACTTTTCTCTCAATATCTTTGGTCACTGTGGGCCAAGATAAGCAAAATTTGTATATATTTCCTCCATCTTTGAGAGCATTTTCCAAGCTCTTTATCCCAATATCCATGACTTTCCTATCATTTGTTATCAGACCTTGCACTTTAGAGAATCTCTTATCCAAAAACTCCTTCCGGACCTTTTCTTCAGCTGACTTCTCTAGAGAACCAAAATGTGTGCTGACACTGTTGACTAGAGTTTTGAGATTACTGGATGTGGAGGCTGTGGGATCTTTCTGAAACAATGGCATAATCTTTTCAAGCACTCCGGAAGCAGCTTCTATCAACTCACAGTCTTCCATATGAGACTTTAGGAGTTTTTCTTTAACCTTTGCATTAGCGAATGAAGCTATCTTCATAGTCTGTACTGGAGAGAGAGAATCAAAATTAAATGGCCCTTGTAGAAGCTCCGGTTCATCAATTTCCATTGTTTCTTTATTCAAGAATTCTTGGATAGTTTTTGTAGTGTCTCTTACCAGAGACAGATTTTTCTTTTCTTCTGCAGTCACAGAACTGTCTTTTGGAGCTTTCTCTCCTTCCACAACCTTACCACTAGCAGTTGTGGTCTTCTTTGTTGATGTCTTCTCTCCTTCTGCAGCCTTGGTACTGTCAACCTCTTTTTCCTTCACCTCTGCTTCTTTCTCCTATATTCTTTCTTCTCCTTTAGATCCAGAGACTGTAGGTGAAACCAGAGGAGAAATGTTAGTCTATTCAGGGCCCACCTCTTCTGTCATTTTCTCAGTAGATTCTTCTGCAACACTAGTGGTCGAGGGGTCAGTACCCAAGTCCTCTATAATAGGAAGATTAAATCTTTTGAAGGCCTTCCGGAGGATCTCTTCTGTGTCCTTGGCTACCTTGTCAGTCTCACCAAGCATCATTTGATTCATCCTTGCTTTGCTTCTGAATTCATCCTTACAATCTTTGAATGTCATATTCATTGTTTTGGGGTCGATTGAAGGATATAGCTGAATTGCTATCTGTTCCCGGATCTCAAGGTCTTTTGCCATGGCATTAGTCTTTCTCATTTCTAACTCCTTTTCTAGGCTCTTGGGAATAAGAGATATAATTTCAATAAATGCCTTATTATATATGTTTAGATACTTAACTGTAGCTTCCTGTAAGATCTTTTGGTCAGCCTCATTATAATAATCATAGAATTCGGTCATTGGTTGAAGGTTTCCATCCACAGTGACTGATTTGATTACACTTTCTAAAGACAGGGTGGGCTTTTCAACAAATTTCTCTGACATTTCTTCCTTGTCTTGACCTATGGAAGGTTCACCGGATCCTTTCTTCTTCTACCTTTTTATTTCCTTTATCCCCTCATCAGATTCAGTTTCCTCATCATCCTTTAGGCTAACATAGGACCTTGTTGCCTTTTTCTTTGTTCTCTTTTCTCCTTTTCCGGATGCTTGGACTTCCGGTTTTGAGCTTCTTGAGCTTTTGGCTGAGACAGGTGCTGATCTCTTTGATGATCTTGTCCAGGTGGAAGATTCTATCAGACCACTTTCCTTACTTCCTTTTGCTTTCTTCTCTTCCTCAGCCCTTTCTGTCTTCTTCATGTGGGCATCAAGTGCCTCCTTTGAGATGCCAAGGCCTTTGACAATATTTTCTACTTCTTTTCTCACCTTCCTCTTGATCTCTGGTTCTCTGAGTTCCACATGAATTTTTACACTCAGCTCCTCAAAGGTTCCAAACCTTTCTGCCTTTGGATCCTTTGGCTGACTTAGCATGTGTTGAACATGCAGCTCCATAATTTGTTCATCAACTTCATACCCCATGGGCATGATCCATATAGTTCTTGGTTCTGCTGCCTCCATTAGGCATTGATCAGTCTCTACCATAAAACAAACTGTGTCTTTGTATTTCTCAACAAGAGACTGGGGAATCCTTTCTCTTGCTTGCATCATGTTCTGGAATTCTTGAAGTATCCCCACAGGGCTGTATTTTGTGCTTTTTCATTACCAAGTCCATGCAAATAATCTCTGATTTGGATAGCTACTGGTCTATCATTTTCCCACACCTAGCCATTAGATCTAGGAAACTCATTCATAAAGTAGAAGAATAAGCATAGTATTAATCCACCATACTTTAATCCACCATACTTGAATGAATTCTTTTTATCTTTCTTTATTTTCTGTAGATTCTCCAAGAGTTCGTTCAAGAGAAGCTGACAAAGATCATAGTCTGCATCCTTTCTTAGCATTTCATAAGTGGTGTAGATGGCCATTCTAGGTACTAAATTTTCCCTGCTAGAATGATATATTTTATATCCAATGATCATGGAGGCATACTTGACATCTGGATCAGAGATATCATCTACTGTCATTGCTCTTTTGTCAAACTTGGATCTGGTAGCCTCACTCATAGTTTGGTTCTTCACAGATTTAAGAATAGGAATCCCATCGGATGAGTGTAATCTGGTAACTGCCCTGATGGCATATTTTGTGATTTTGAATGGTCCGTTTAACCACATGAAGTTGTCATGTATTCTGCTCAAAATATACCTGATCCATTCATCCTCAGTAAAACAGGGGAAATGTATGTATTGTGCAAAGTGCTTATTCCGGAGCCCCTTGGATTGGGGTTTGAGCTCAAATGAATCATCTAATAGTTGTTTGTGATAGATATCTCTTAGTTTGAATTCCCCAAATTCTTCAACATTAGCGTGTATGTAAACCCTAATATCTTCAGTGTGCAAAACACCATGCGGAACACTAGAGAAGGCTCCTAGGGGATCTACCTCCAAGGATTTGTATGGATGCTTCTTAAATACGGGGTGAGGTCTATCAGAAATCTTTACTATATTCAGAGTAGCCATCATCAAAGAATCTTACTGAGAGATAGCAAGAACGAAGAATACCTTTTACGCTATTTAGGGCACACACGATGAAATCTGGATTGAGTTGTATGAAGAATCGCCTTGATCTTTGGGAGAAGTAGTTACAGAGCTCCTTTTCTCTCTTCTTCTTGAATGTAGAATGAACAAGTGATTAATGAGAAAACCCTTATGTTGCTCTGCAAACCCTAATGTCAGGTTGCAATAAATGCTCGACCTAAGTTATTCCAGTTGGCCTTATTCAGATGACTTGAAGAACCGGATCAGTCTTGATCTTTAAACATCATGTGGATCTTCCAAAACTTAACCATAGTTTGTTTGGATGTTTCCCTTATGAGCCCTTCAATCCGTAACTCTTCTTGTGCCAGTTCCGGCACCAATTGACTGGCTGGGGGAACAAGGTTTTCTTTGAGTCTCCCCCCGAGCCAGAGCTCACTTTTTAATTTTTGGAAGGAATTTCAACACCAGAGTCTGGTGTGGATCCATCCTCTACATTCTCTGTAGTTTTCTTCACCCAAATCTTGTTCATCTCACTTTGAACTTCATCCGCATTTACTTTTTGTTTTCCCTTATCTTGATTTTGATTATGATATACCAGACCTCTTTTGTCCTGAATCTTGCTTCTACAGAATTTTGCAATGTGACTAGATCTATTGCAAATTTGACAAACAATATTTCTTTGCATATTTGATTGATATCCTCTTGATCTGCATTGATTAGCCATATGACCCATTCTATTGCATGCAAAGCATCTACCATTGAATGAATTGTTCATTTGCATATTTCTGCATTTATGAGATTTGTGACCATACCTTTTGCAGTTGAAGCACTGTTCAGAGAAAGATGTATTAGTCTGATTCATTCTCCTTCTGTACTGATTAGCTTTATGACCAAAGTTATTGTAGTTGTGGCAGTATCCATTGAAGGATGGATATCTTTGAGCATTAGGCTGCCTTATCGGAGGTCTTCTAGGCTTGTTCCTTGGATTTTCTGATCCAAAATTCTTCTAACCGGATCCGGAGCTTTCTCCTTTCTCATAACCCAAACCACACTTGTCATCTACCCTCTTTTGACTTCCAAGAAGAATTTTAAGTTGAGCAGAACTTATCTTGAATTTATCTTTATACTCATTTGCTATTTGAAGATCTCTTTTGAGAGAGACAATTTGATCCTCAAGTTCTTCTTCATTATCTTTAGCATCTTCAAGATCAGATTCAAGATGACTGATAATTCTATCCATCTTATAACAATCTTCTGATTTCTCCTTGAGAGATTGTCTTAGATTATCTTCAGTTTTTCTTTTCTCTTCAATCTCTTGGGTAAACTTTATAACTCCTGATTCCATTTCATGTCTTACCATAATGATTTCTTTTGATAGCTTTTCACATAACTTGGTTTTCTCATTCAGCTCTTCATTTGCATCATTTGCTTCACTTTGTCTTGCCAATTGCTGAAGCAGCTCCTTTCTCTTTTTCATAGAGAGACTTAATTTGTCTTTTACTTCTCTCATGAAATCATTAGCCTGTTTGAGTCTTTCCTTTAATTCATTGACTTTAGAGTTTGACTATTCAAGATCATCAAGGGTAGTCTTGAGTTGCTCCCTTAAACCCTATGCATCCATTTGAATACCCAGATCTTCCTCAAGCTGTTAGACTCTGTTAGGAGGAACTTGGCTCTGATACCAATTGTTGATAACTGAGAGGGGGGGTGAATCAGTTATCCTAATTATTTCTGCTTTCTGAACTTTATTAGTAATCAATGTAACATTAATTTAAATGAGCAAACATAACCATGAAATGGAAATACACATGACATAATATTTTTGACATGGAAACCCTGTTAAGGGAGAAAACCACGGGGTGATTAATCCAAGATTGTATTCTCTATTAGAAGAATGGAAATACAAAATGGCACTTGCCAATTAGGGCTCACTGCCCGAGCACACTGCTCACAAGAAGGCACACTGGCTACAAGAGACACACTATCTACAAAAGAGTGTTATACAATACTTGAAATGATTGGTAGCATCCACATATGCTGGAGTTCAGTTCCGGCTAGGCTCAGTACATTGATCTGCTGCACTTCATCTTTCCTCTTCTCTTATGCTACTTTCCTTTCACATACCAGACCTTCCTTACTGCTTCTGCTCTACTCTACTTTTATTTGCACACCAATAACAACCACAACACTTCTCACAACTAAATCCATTGTGTATATATATCCGCACAAGTGATTTCATCACCTTTCTAGTTGGCACCCGGAATAGCCAATCTTTTCACAAACTTTGATCTGTCGGCTGAATCCTTGCACACCAAGTAATGCGGATCAATGATATACTTGTGGAAATCATTAATCATGTTAGCTAAACATAATTCATGCCTGCATAACCTTCACCAACATCAGTAACACATCCAGAATAATGTCTGATGTTCTGCCAGTCAGTTCTTCCTCTGTTCACACTGTCACATGAGAACCCGACACTCAAACATTCATATCTCTTTATCCTTTTCACACCGGAGGCTCAAACCTTGGAATCTATCAGTCAAGATACTCCTCTTGACTTCCCCAAATCTACACTTCACCAAGATACTTCCTCTGAGAGATCTGGACCTATCTGTTGGACCTTGCCACATGCTCTATTCTTGTTTACCGGACAACAACATTCTTCACTCTGACTTTCGGTAGAGACATACCATGTCCTGCGGATGTGTGGGATGAACTTTGTTGCCATCAGTGACAACATTCATGAATCCATATAGTGTCTCTTGCCAACAGTATGGGCTCTGAATTCTTCAATGGCAGTAGCCTTGATTTTGTAAGAAGCAGGAAGGGATTTGAGAATTTTACCAACAATCTCATTTTCATCCAGGACTCCACCAGCATTTCTAATTCCACAAACCAACTCATTCACTCTTGGCATAAAAGTGGTAATATTTTCATCATCTCTCATCTTCAATTTTTCAAATTTCCATTTTAGACTCTGTAACCTTGCACATTTAACATACTGGTCTCCTTCATGCAAAAGTTCCAGTTTATTCCAAATCTCAAAAGCAGTTGGTAGGTCAATAACATTTGAGAGATCTGAGTAAGATAATGCACTTAGAAGAGCTTCTTTGGTCCGCAGATTATTTTCAGCATCTGTGATTTCATTTAGGGTTGTTGGACCACCTTGTGGAGGTACATATGCTTTTGTAACCATGGACCAATATGCCATTCCCATACACTGCAAGTGACATTTCATGCGACCTTTCCAAAGAGCAAAGTTGGTTCCATCAAACTTCAGACTATCCTTCTTGTAAGACGACATCCTGGATCTCCTCAAGCGGTTATGCTCTTTTTTAGAGGAACTTGGCTCTGATACCAATTGTTAGACTTAGGGCACATAACTGAGAGGGGGGGTGAATTAGTTGTGCAAAACTTTCTCCAATTTACACACTTAAATCCTCTTAGTGATTAGCAGTATATTAAACATGAGACATAATGCATTCAAATCAACAGCAAAAACTCATCAACACATGAGACACCAAGATTTTGACGTGGAAAACCTGATTAAGTGAAAAAACATGGGGTGATTAACCCAAGAATGTATTCTTTATTAGAAGAATAGAAATAACAAAATGGTACATGCCAATTAGGGCTCACTGCCCGAGCACATTACTCACAAGAGGCTCACTACCTACAAGATACCCACTGTCTACAAAGAAATAAGTATCACATACATGAACTGTAGAATAGCATCTTCACCATGCTTGAATCAGTTCCATTAAGCTCAATACTTCTGCTCTACCTTTCGCTCTCCTCTTCGCTACCACTCACTCATCTCCACAAGACACACTTTGGAATGACTTCACAATCCCTTATTTATACAAGACATCAACTTAGGAATAATCATCTAAGTTGGCAAACACCTACAAGAACATCCACTAGATGTGTAATACATCCGGTCGGCTAGTCTCAGGAAGAATACCAACATCCAGTGGTTATTCTTCAAATATGAAGTTTAGCTTCAATGCGGACTACCAACATGAACTGGGACCGATCCAAAGATCACCACAAGCTTTCCTGAATTACCAACAGCATCTGCACTTCATCTACTTACTGGAATCCTTCTCTCCTTCATCCAGAACCTCAAGAACACAGTCTGTCATCACTGTCACAAAGGAATAGGTTCTTTTGGACCTTCAAACCATGAACCAATCGACTTGACACTTCACAAGGACATTCTCAACACTTCCTCAAATCCGCAAAATGGGATAAAGCATTTCCGGATCTCATCGGACCTATCTGTGTCACTCTGTCACCTCTGAACACCTATCAGAACCGGTTTCTACTTGAGCGACCATAACTTCTTCCGATCTTCATACGGACCTTTGAAAATTTGATTGGAGCATCTCAAGACTTATATCTACAAACCCTTTAAACCGCATCCTCTGATCCTCAACCTATCTAGGACTTTTACCTTTTTGTCATCACTATTCTTCACTGGTCCTGATTGAGACTAATTTTCTCAATATCCTCAGCACACAGCTCATCCAATCCTTCTCATTACTACAACATGAGAATGTTGACATCAATGACAACACCAGTTAGACCCATACTTGCAACAAAAGCTACTACCATACCCATGTGATTCCAAAATAATACTTTGTATGCCTCCACACATAAAGCAAAAAATTAACAAACGCCTAAGAGTTATCATGCCGTAGGGCTTCGATATACAAAACCAAAGCAAAATCCATCTAAAAGGTTGCAAAAACCCACACCTCCTAAGGAAAAAATAAAAATGATGTGGGTCCACAATAAAAAGAGATAAATCCAAATGGGGCATCTAAATCCATGCTTCTAAAATCCCATTCCATCCCAAATCCCAAAATCCCTCTCCCTCATCCCGCAGGTGCCCAATTAAAAAATCCTAAAAATCCTAAGTCCATTTGGGTCCCCAAATTCCCAAATCGGTAATCCCACCATCCCCCATCCCGATCCCATAATAAAATATCTCCCATCCTCATGAACCCCACATCCACATTACTCCCCACACCCCACCAAAATAAAAAACTTCAAAATCCACCACAGTGTGTGCAAACGTTGGTCTTAGTTCCACTTACCTACCGTTATCAGGTCATCTTCTATAGAAATGACCATCGTTTGTGTTGCTACCAGATCAGCTGCACCTTCCCTTTTAATGGGAAAACTAACATCAGGAGGAAGAGTATTAATGAAGAAACACCTCAACAGAGCATCTCCAGGTCTCACATCAATGGGAATTCTATTCACCACTTTATTAAATTTTGCTAAAAATTCTCTCATTTGCTCATGTACTTGCTTTCTCATTAAAGATAATTGGGCCACTAGTGTATGCTCATTGTTAGGTGTCTTTAATCTACTCTCAAACAGTTGCCTCATAGTTGCCTAATCTCTAATAGATGCATTAGGCAGATGATAGAACCATTCTGTTGCAACATCAGTCAGAGACTCAACAAACAACCTCATAGATACGTTTTCGTGTTGGACACCCATAATAGAACAAGCTGCAAAGAAAGAATTGATATGCTCATCTAGGGTAACCTTTTCATCCCCTTTGAACTTAGGTATTATCTTACTTGATCCTCTAGGTAACTCATGAAGTTGTAATCCTAGCCTTAGAGGACCTATAGCTGCTCCCCATGGTATGGGAAATGGATGAGCCATATTGGCTGGGTTATAAACTAGGAAACTAACTTGCAATGGTAAAATAGTATCATCAAGGATGAGAGATTGACAAGAAGAACTAGAGGTATCTCTTCTCAGAGGAGGAGATAATGGTCTACTGGAAGACTTGACTTTGCGAGTGGGAGGAAAAGCAGAGAAATTTAAAGATTGTAACAAGTCAAAATATGAATCAGTAATGACCTTCTTTCTATCACCCCTAGTATATCTCTTCGAAGCCAATTTTCACAAATACAGAAAATCAAATAGGAGAGTCACCAACCACTTACTGGTTATTATGAGGATGATTTTGTCAAATGTTTACTTGATTTCTTGAATTGTTTGCTCGATTCCTCCGCTTGTTATCAAGAACTGTGTATTTGGAGATGTCTCTCTCTTTGAGGTACTGCAACCACGTCTTCCACAAGGATGATTTCTCGAGCTTCACCAAAACATCTAGCATTTTCTCTTATTATGTCTCCGAGCTCTTCTTTAATTTCAAGAACTTTATTTACTTGGTGAAACTATTGATTTGTTCTCCTATTCTGCCAATATAAATTTCACAGACTAGTAATAATATCTTCCTATTCACCAGTGAGCCAATCTACGTTGGGTTGGAGGACTGGCGTAATTCTTCCTCAGAGAACCATAAAAACCAATGATAAAGCAACTCAATATATGCAAACAGTCCCCAATAGAGTCACCAAAAATCTATTGGTATACAGATTTGTCACTTAACTCTATCTTCTCTCGCCCATACAAATGACAACTAAACCAATAGTTGAGTCAATTGCAATGGTATCTTGCAATGACTCTCTACTTATTTTACAAGGCGCGGGTACCCTCCAATGATATACAATGATTGAAAACAATGTATGCTTTTTACCAGAAAGTAGAAAAGGAGGTGCTTTTAACCAAAAAGCATAAAAGGCAATGAATCTCAATACAATTTGAAATACTAAGAAGCACAAAGACTTCAACTACAACTATCACAAACTTATTTTATTTATCATATAATCACCGCTGCAAACCATTCATCAAAATAAAAATCATTCACAACAATGAGTCAAAATAAATTCTACAATCACTTCAACATAGAATTGCAAGCTAATAAGTTGACAACATATTCAACATAAGAAGAATAAATATTCATCCACCATAACACAAAGTTTACGTTTCAAAATTCCACTGCACCAACTTCCATTCATATATTTAAAGTAACTGAAAACAACATCACATAAGAATTGACCTTCCACAAAACAAAGTTTGCCAAAAGATCCTAAATGCATCGACAGGCTTAGAATATATATGTTGATATATTGTCATTGATGTCAAAGTTGGATGTTAGAGGAGAAGTGCATAGAAGAAAAATGTCTAAGGCAAAGAAAGGAAGAGTTATTGATTTGTTGTCACTTCAGGGTGTATGACCAAACTAATGACTTCATTTTTTTTAAACACCTAAATGGGTATCCCCAATTTTAGTTTGGTGAAATTTGGATGAAAATTGGCTAAGTTATAGCCAGTCAGAGGTTTCTTCAGTTTACAAACTGGAAGATTCACCGGTTTTGTTTTCTACTGATTCACTAATAGAAGGGTAAGTGCTCTTGTTGAACACTTAGAAGAAAATAAATACTTGAAAGAAAAAAAAGGTTAAGTTTCGACAGTTCGTAAGTTATGTTTTTTTTTTGGTTCACCGATAGGGCGATTTGCTGACTAAAGAGAAGGGAGCGCACAAGGAAGAAATCAAGAGAAAGTTCAAAAGACTTAGTCAGAAACAAGACTTAGTTGGGAAAGTTCTCTTTTTGAGAACTAGTTCGAGAGTTCAGAATTTTTTTGATTCACTGACTGAGCGACATGTGGCAAAGAAAAACACATTGTGTGAAGTGATAAAGAGAAAGTCCTAAAGTTGAAGTACTTTGTTCGGAAAGTTTCAAAATATCAAACTAGTTTGCAAGTTCAAATATTTCCTAATTCACCGACTAGGTGATAGAGAGCTCAAAAGATGGTTCAGAGTTTTATGTTTTTGCCGATAAAGGAAGAGGTGCTGAGGACTAAGTCAAGTTCACAAAAGACCTAAATTTCTAATAGAGAGAAAGAAAAAGCACTCAAGGAGAGTTTGAAGAAAATGAATTTCACCGACAAGGAAGAAAAAGAAGAAAATAGACCAAAGTTCAGAAAAGATAGACTTCACCGTCAAAGAGGAGATAAAGCCAAGGTTAGAGAAATGATGTTTTCACCGATAAAAAAGGAAATAAAAGGGAAAAGGAAGAGAACAAAAAAGTTTGAAGAAATGAACTTTTGCCGATAAAAGGCAAAGGGACCCTAGTTCGCAAAGATGTGATTTTGCTAATAAGGGAATCATAGGGCAAAGTTTGAAGAAACGAGAATTCCCCAATAGAAGGAGACAAGGCCGAGGTTCAGAAAAAAGTAAAGTTTGCCAATAAAGGAGTTTAAAGGATAAGTTCTCAATAGTTGAAGATCACCGATAGAGGGCCAAAATCTAAGGTTAGCGAAAAGATAAAAATCGCCGATAGAAAAGGAAAATGAAATAAATAAAAGTTATAAATGGTTATATTTTTGACACCTAATCTGCATGGTGTAAACAACAAATTGCATAGCGACGACAAAGTAAAACATTTAAGAAAAGATGGAGTGTTTGCATGCACTCAAGTATAAATAGAACTGTGACTGTGGTTGTTTCTAATAGCAGTAAAGCATATTTAAAGCATGCATAAAGCCACATGTAAAGTGGATTTTTTGGGAGATGCATAGTGTGTTGCTAGACATGCAAAAAAAATGGAAGTGTAGAAAAGCAAGGGTTTTTGCATGTAGAAAAACTAGAGTGTGCACATGCAAATGTGCAAGTGTATGCAGAGTTAGATGCATATAAATAAAAGTGATTGTACACAAAATGAGGTGACTATGTTGTAGAAACAAATTGATGCAAGTGTGAGTAGAATTGGAGTGTAGAGCAAATTTGGGTGAGCAGAGTGAGAGGAGTGAAAGGAAGCTAGGTGTGCGGAAATCACTTCCTACACTAATCTAATGAGGGGAGGAGAGGGAAAATTCAATTTTATCCTTACAATTACAACAATGTTAAACCACTAACAGAGATATTGCAGCAAACACAAACAAGAAAGTGAGACAGAAGAAGAGAGACACAAGATATACGTGGGGAAAACCCTTATCGGGTGAAAAACCCCACACTCCAAAACCTGCAGAATGTATTATCAAAACTTAAATGGTTTAGGAGTCTTCAACACTCATATCTGGAGACAAATTGGTAGCATAATAGCACCTGTCAAACCTATAATAATCTCCTCCTCAAAGCACCTGTTTATATAGAAAATACAAGGCAAAATTGCCTCTATCTTGGAATGGGCGTCCAACTTGGCCTCATGGCCCAAAACCCACACCTATGGACACTTGGTCAACATTGTAAGATGCTTCTAACACTTGTCCACACACCCCATCCCAAAGAGGTCACCTATTTCCAAAATGGGCTATGACAGATGCTCTTACGACTCTTACGACCGTCATAGAATCTGTCATAGCATTTACAACTTATAGCTGTAAGAGAATCTGTCATACACAGGCTATACATAGTATGTTCTCTTACAACATGTCATAGTCCACCTTGGGGCGCCCAAAGATGCCTTTTTCAAAGATGCTCTTCGACACATGTCTTCACCTGTCATAGAATCTCCTATTTCTGACTCTTACATGTCATAACTTCGTCATAGGAATCTGTCATAACCGTTATGGTCAATATTTCCTTACACAACATTCAAGATGCCAACACATGGAAAAATATTCCTATCATAAAGTGGGACGCCTATCTCCTCATGTTAGGACAAAGTTACAAGTTGTCATCTTCCATGTAGGATGACACATCACCGTGCCACATCCCACAAGATGACAATATGAATTTATAATTTAATTTACAACATAGGCAATAAATAAATAAATACAATGAAAATAATACAAGGAATTACCAAGGTTAAGACACCTTAATTCCCAACATTCTCCCACTTGTCAAACACCTTGTAAGAGCCAATAGAATTAACAGGATTTAACTGCTATAGGCTGAGAGGCCCATAGACTTAGAACACCATCTGAACTTCTCTGTGCCCACTGGCTTCGTCAATGCATCTACAACATTCTTCAAAGTATCTACCTTCTCCAAATTTACCTTCCCATCCTCTACCATGTCTCACACGAAGTGAAACTATACATCAATATGCTTTGTTCTAGCATGGAAAGTTGGGTTCTTTGCAAGGAAAATCGCACTCTAACTATCACAACAAATCGTAATATGTCTTGCATCAACACCAATATTTGAACACAATCTCTTAAGCCAAATGGCTTCCTTACAAGCATGAGTTTCTACCATGTACTTAGCTTCTGTCATGGACAAAGCAACCACAGGTTGTCACTTACTCATCCAACTAATTGCACCACCAAACATTGTGAACACATATGCACTGGTGGATCTCCTGCTGTCAATGTCACCTACCTAATTAGAATCCACAAATCCATGAATACTAACTGAATGCGGAGGTCCTGTAGCATTTCCATGATAGCAAATGGAATACTCAAAAGTACCCCTCAAATATCTGAACACTCGCTTAACTGCATCCCAATTTACTCATCTAGGATTAGCCATAAATTGACTAAGGACTCCCACTGCTTGGGCAATGTCTGGTCTTGTGCACACCATGGTATACATCAAACTGCCAACATCACTAGTATAAGGTACTCTGCTCATGTCCACCTCACTAGGAGATTTTGGACAATCACTAACAGACAACTTTGTCCCCAAGGAAACAGGACCACACAATGGTCTACAATCTACCATGCTGAACCTATCTTACACAGTCTTCACATACTTACTTTGGCTTAACCAAAGTTTTCTGTTAGTTCTATCTCTTCTAATTTCCATTCCTAGAATGTACTTGGCTACCCCTAAATCTTTTATTTCGAACTGTGCTGCCAACTGAGACTTAAAATCAAAAATCATATTCTTACCCTTCCTAATCAACAAAATATCATCAACATATAATGCAACAATGAGAATATGATCACCATCAAACTTATAATACACACAGTGATTCGATTTCAATCTCACAAATCTAATTGACAACACAAAGACATCAAACTTCAAGTACCACATCCTAGAAGACTAATTCAAACCATACAAAGACTTTTTCAATTTGCAAACCAAATTTTCTTTACCTTTCACTATGTAATGCTCTGGCTGTGACATGTAGATTTCTTCCTCCAAATCACCATGAAGGCAAGCTGTCTTCACATCCATCTGTTCTATCTCTAAGTCATAAGCAACTGCAAGAGATAACAAAAATTGATGGATGTCAGCTTTGCAACGGGAGAGAAAATTTCACCACAGTCAATTCCCTCCACTTGCGAGTACCCCTTCGCAACCAATCTAGCCTTGTACTTTTCAACACTGCCATTTACACTAAATTTCTTCTTGAACACCCATTTACAACCAATGGGTTTCCATCCATTAGGCAAAGGCACCAAGTCCCATGTTTTGTTCTTTTCCAAAGAAGCCATCTCATCCTCCATGGCCTCCTTCCAGGAACTTGCATCTTTCATGCCCATAGCCTCTTTCACAGTTCTAGGCTCATCAGTGTTAGTAAGTAAAGCAAAAGCACAACTAGAATCAAGTAATGAATAACCAAACCTATCAGGTTTCTTTCTTGTTCATGTAGACCTCCTCAATGGCTGAGGTTGAGGTTTTGCTTCTTCTTCTGAGCTTTTAGAGCTTCTAGAGCTCTCCTCATCATTAGGTCTCATAGGGTCTGTCAGTTCAGTCTTCTCAGGGGTAGAAGGAAACTGAACCACATCTTCTTTCTTTTCTGTCTATTCTGGCTGTAGAACAATGGAAGAAGGTGTTAGCTCTCTGAAGATAACACTTTTTCTATATAACACTTTTTTAGCCACCATATCCCAAAGGTTGTATCCTTTCACACTGACACTATAGCCAAGTAAAATACATTTAACAGCCTTGTTCTCCAATTTAGACCATTTCTCCCTAGGCATATGTGCATATGCCTCACAACCAAAAACATGAAGATGTCTAACTGAAGGCTTCTTACCAGACCACACCTCCATAGGTGCCTTACCAACAAGAGCTGATGTAGGAGATCTATTTACTAGATAGCAAGCAATGGCAACAGCTTCTGCCCAAAACTTTTGTCTGAGGCTTCCTCCACTAAGCATACTCCTAGCCTTCTCCATCAGTGTCCTGTTCATCCTCTCTGTAACTCCATTTTGCTGTGGGGTATATGGAGTTGTCTTATGCCTTTCAATCCCTTGCTCTTTATAGAACTTATCGAACTCTACCGAACAAAACTCACCACCGTTGTCAATTCTCAAACACTTAATCTTTTTACTAGTCTGATTTTCAGCAAAGGCTTTAAACTCTTTAAACTGACTAAAGACTTCAGTCTTGCTTCTGATAAAATAAACCCATGTCCTTCTATTGTAATCATCTATGAAAGATACAAAATATACATATTTTGAAATTGAAGGAACATTAACAGGACCAAACACATCAGAATGAATAAGATCCAATACACTAGAAGACTTGTGAGAACTAGAGTAAAACTAAACATGGTTTTGCTTTCCATAAATGCAATGTTCGCAAAAGTCAAACTCGAGATTACAATCATTTAACCCCTCAATGAGGTTTTTATTTTTTGGGGTACGTAGACCCTTCTCACCAATGTGGCCATATCTCAAATGCCATAACATAGTCTTTTCAGTAGGAAGCTTAGCTTCCATAGCATGTGCACTACCATCAAAACTAGTTACAACAGATTTCTTCATTGCTCATTCAGATGGTGGGGATGAAGTGACTGCAGCTCATTTCTTTGAGTCAAAAGAACTATTGTACTATGAAGTACATGCCTCCCATTGAAATAGAGTACCTCTCTAAGTACCCTTTGCAAGCACCATAGATCCTCTAGTCATCTTCCATCCATCCTTCTAAAAGACAACCTGCACACCTGCATCATTCAACATACTTTAAGAAAGGAGGTTCCATGCAAGGCCTGGAATGTGCATAACTCCAGTGATCCCCTTCACTCATCCATTAGGGAATTAGATTAAGACTCTTCCACGACCAACAATCTTCAGATGAGAGTCTTCACCTAGGTACACTCTTCCACCATCAAACTCTTCATATTTCATGAACCAGTCTCGATGTGAGGTCATGTGGAATGATGCACCAAAATCAATCAACCACACATCATTAGATGCATGGGTGGCCAGGGCTACGATGAAGGCATCACCATCATCTTATGACTTGTCAGAATCTGAATCAGGAGCTTTCTTCTTCTTTTTCTTCTCCTCTTTGCATTCCTTTCAAAAATGCCCAGTTTTTCCACAGTTCCAATAGAGAGCCTTAGACTTTTCAGGAGATTTGGATCTCCCATGAGATTTGGATCTAGCCTTATCACCTTTCTTGTCCTTCTTCTTCCCTTTCTCTTTGGGTCTTCCATGAACTGCAAGAGCCTCTTTGGCTACATTAGAAGAATTCCTCCGTATTTCTTCAGATAACAGTGAGGACACCACATCTTCCATCTTGAAGGTGGTAGTGGTGCTTTCGATAGCCATGACAAGATGATCCCATGAATCTGGCAAAGAACAAAGCAGTGTCATACATCGATCCTCCTCCTCTATTTTCACACCCACAGATGTTAACTGTGCAACAATCATGTTAAAAGCGTTCATGTGATCTGCAACAGGTCCTTCATCTTCCATCTTCAGAGTGACCAACTTATTTTTCAAAAAAAGTTTGTTTACCAAGGACTTGGCCTGATAAACATCACCCAACTTCTTCCAAAGATCTTTCGTGCTCTTCTCCTCATGGACATTCAACAGGATAGAGTCAGCTAAACAGAGTCTTATGAGACCCTTAGCCTTTTGATCTTTGAGGTCCCAATTAGCTTGTGACATTGCTGTAGGTTTCACACCAGATATCGTTTCCCATAGGTCATGATCAACAAGTAGGTCCTCCATCTTGAGTTTCCACAACTCAAAATTAGTGCCATGTAATTTCTCAACCTCTAACCTTCTGGATGTGGTTGCCATCTCCTTGTTGCAATAAGATACAGAATACTCTGCACAACACTCCCACTTAATCTAAGATCAGCTCAAAAAACCCCTACCCAACAGCTAAGACCAAAACTGGCCAGGCTCTGATACCCACTGAAAAGAAGCTAGGTGTGCAGAAATCACTTCCTACACTAATCTACTGAGGGGAGGAGAGTGCAAAGTCAATTTTATCCTTACAATTAGAGCAATGTTAAACCACTAACAGAGATATTGCATCAAACACATAAACAAGAAAGTGAGACAGAAGAAGGGAGACACAAGTTATATGTGGGGAAAACCCTTATCGGTTGAAAAACCCCACACTCCAAAACTTGCACAATGTATTATCAAAACTGAAATGGTTTACAATACACTTGCAATGCAAGCTCTTAGGAGTCTTTGACACTTGTATCTGGAGACAAACCGGTAGCATAATAGTACCTGTCAAACCTGTAATAATCTCCTCCTCAAAGCACCTGTTTATATAGAAAATATAAGGCAAAATTGCCTCTATCTTGGAATGGGTGTCCAACTTGGCCTCATGGCCCAAAACCCATGCCTATGGACACTTGGTCAACATTGTAAGATGCTTCTGACACTTGTCCACACACCCTATCCCAAAGAGGTCGCTTATTTCCAAAATTGGCTATGACAGATGCTGTTACAACTCTTACGACCGTCATAGAATCTGTCATAGCAATTACAACTTACAGCTGTAAGAGAATATGTCATACACAGGCTATAAATAGCATATTCTATTACAACATGTCATAGTCCACCTTGGGGTGCCCAAAGATGCCTTTTTTAAAGATGCTCTTCAACACATGTCTTCACCTATCATAGAATCTCCTATTTCTGACTCTTACATGTCATAACTTCGTCATAGGAATCTGTCATAACCATTACGGTCAATATTCCCTTTCATAACATCCAAGATGCTGACACATGGAAAAATAGTCCTACCACAAAGTGGGACGCCTATCTCCTCATGTGAGGACAAAATTATAAGTTGTCATCTTCCATGTAGGATGACACATCACCGTGCCACATCCCACAAGATGACAATATGAATTTACAATTTAATTTACAACATAGGCAATAAATAAATAAATACAATGAAAATAATATAAGGAATTACCAAGGTTGAGACACCTTAATTCCCAACAAGGAGAATAGTGTGTATATGAATTAAAAGGTGCAATTAAGGTTGATAAAGAACCAAATGACTGCATACATGTATATGTGAAGATTTAGTGAGGTTGGTGCCTCTAGTGGATTGAGTTGGTGCTCAGATCTGGGGAATGTAGTCTCCTTAGAGTTGGTGCTCTTAAATAAGGAATTTTGTGATTCCCTAGAGTTGGTGCTCTTAAACATTGTAATCAAGGTTTCATTTGTGAGGCTAGATTAGGATGGTAGATCCTAGCAACATTTTCTCACCATGGTTTTTCCCACATTGGCTTTTCCATGTATATCTAGTGTTCATGTGTGTATGCTTTCTCCTTGTTGATGTTATTGCATTGAAAGTTAATTTGATCTGCATACTAGAAGTTTGAAGTTTTATTGATCTACTGATTCACCCCTCCTCTCAGTAGATTGCTTATGTTCTAACAATTGGTATCAGAGCGAAGTTCCTTGGAGAAGAATAACAACTAAAGGTTGATCTGGGAGATTGAAAACATGGCTGGTCAAGAAGGATCTCACTCAAACAAAGCACCATTGTTTGATGTAACAAATTATGCATTCTAGAGTATACAGATGGAAGCCTACCTGACTTCAATAGGGCACGATGTATGGAAATCTATTAAGGATGGTTATACTACTCCTGGAACTCCTCCAACAAACCAAGTGGGTAAGAAGGAATGTGAGAATATTGCTAAGGCTAAGAATGCAATTCTATGTGGTTTAGCTAACTCTGAATTTGTGAAAGTAATGCAATGCAAGTCTGCCAAAGAAATATGGGATAAGCTTTAGAGAATATATGAAGGAGATACAAAGGTGAAACAAGCCAAGATGCAGACCTTTAAAGGAAGATTTGAAAGCCTAAAAATGAGATAGGAAGAAAAGATTATTGATTACCTGCTCAGAGTTGATGAAGTTGTGAATGCCATGATTGGACTAGATGAAGAACTAGAAGAGTTAATGATTGTTTAGAAGGTACCTAGATCTTTACCTTCTAGGTATGATTCTAAAGTATCTACTATAGAAGAAGCAAAAGAGCTTGATAAGATAATTGTTGATGAGCTACATGGTATTTTTACTGCCTATAAAATGTGGACATGTCTTACTGATACTTCAAAGAAAGAAGCTATATTTAAGGCATCAAAGAAGTCAAATAATGCTGAGCCTGAATCTGAGATAGACAAAGAAGAGGCCAGTTTTTTAAGAAGATAGAAGAGACGATCTGGGAAGTATAAAGATAAGTTACCCTTTAAGTGTTTTAATTATGGAAAGGTTGGTCACTTTTCTGCTAAATGTCCTTTTGAAGGAAAAGATAAAAGTGATGAATTTGATAGTAAGAAAAGTAACAAGCTGTTCTATCTATAGAAAAAAAAGTTTTAGAAGAATTTTTAGAAAAACAAGAAGAGTTTTTATATATAAGCTAACAATAATTCCTCTGAAGATAGTCCCATCTTAGAAGACAACAATGAAGGCATTTCTGAGGTTGAAGAAAATGAAGACCTATTCATGATAGTGGAGACTACTGATATAGATCAGAACAATACTAATCTAGAGAAGATCTTGATAATGAAGTAGAAGCAAAAGTAGATTTGGAAGGAGAGCTAGTATGTGCTTTAGAAGAGATTGAGAAAATTAGGAAGAAAAACTCTAAACTAAAGTTGTAACTTCAAGAAGATATGGTGTCTAAGAAGCTTGCCGAATCAGAAGAGCTAATTGTTGTTTTGAAGAGACAAGTGGAAGAAGCCAAGAGAATAGAAGAAGTTGCTAAATCTAAATTGAAAGCTAAATCAGAAGAATTTCTGAAGTTGGAATTTGAAGTGGTATCTCTTAGAAAAGAATTAGAAAAGGCTAAGGATAAGATTGACCTAAGTCTAAAATTTGAAAAGAGCAGTGGGATTCTTGGTGAAATGATAGGCAGTCAGAGATTTCCAAAGAGCATGGCTGGTTTAGGATTTGAAGAAGGCTAACATTCAAAGTCTAATGATCCTCCTAAAAAGACTAAGGAGAAGAAGCAGAAGAAGGAAGATGATGGCTTCACTAAATTCAAATATTTAAAGGAGAAAAGATTCAAAGGTCCCCCTTCAGCAAGATATTCTGGCATGATTAAGTTTACTCAATCATTTTATGGCTATTGTTATTCATGTAATCAATATGGTCATAGGGTTGTTAGTTGTAGAATTGTTCCTAGGAGAAGAACTGATTTTATTAGCAAAAATTCTTTTGCACCTATAGGAGATTTTAGAGTAGTTTGTTATAAATGCAATAACTTTGGTCATATTGCAAAATTCTGTAGAACAAACTTTGTGAAAACTAACAAATAGGAAAGAAAGGAGAACATTCCTCCTAAGGAGGATAATGCATTAGATTCTCTTGCGAATAAAGAGAAGGAAACTAAGAAAGTCCGGAAGAAGAAGAAGGATGATCAGAAGAAAGAAGCATCTCTGATAATACAATTGACATTTCATGCTAAGAGACAAATCCATGGGTGATAGACAGTGGTTGTTCCAGTCACATGACAGGAGACAAAAGTAAGTTTATAAGTCTACAAGAATTGAATGGAGGCTTAGTTAAGTTTGGTGACAACACATCTAAAAAGATCTACAGTAAAGGAATAATAGAAGTATTTATGGAAAAGCCAAGACTCACAATGCCTACAATGTGGAAGTATTGAAGCACAATTTGCTAAGTGTAAGCCAGATGTGTGATAATGGATATAATCTGACATTTAATGCAAAAGGCTCTGAGATCAGGAAAGAAAGTTCTGGTAAGTTGGTTGCTGAGGCAAGTAGAATAGAAAGTAATCTCTACAGTCTCAAGGAGATTCAAGGTAAAAGTTGTTTGCTGGGATAGATTGATGAAAGTTGGCTGTGGCATAGAAGACTGGGACATATCAATTTTGACAACCTTGTGAAGGTAAGTTCAAAAAGTGTAGTTAGGCATTTGCCTAAAATCACCAAGCCAACAAATACAATTTGTAAGGAATGTCAGCATGGGAAGCAGACAAGGTCAAGCTACAAAACAAAATAATACTCTACTTCAAGACTCTTGGAGTTAGTTCATACTGATCTATGTGGTCCAACCAGGACACAAAGACTGAAAGGTGAGAGATATTTCATGTTATTGGTTGATGATTTCTCATGAATGACATGGATAGCCTTTCTAAAGGATAAATTAGAAGCCTTAATGATAATATTCTTCACCTAGAACACCACAATAGAATGGCATTGTGGAAAGGAAAAACAAAATAGTAAAATAAATGGCAAGAACAATGCTAAATGAGGAAAAATTACTTGATGTTTATTGGAGAGAGTTAGTACACACAGTAGTGTATACTTTGAATAGAGTGTAACTAAGGATAAACATTAACAAGACATCGTATGAATTATGGTATGGCAGATCGATGACTGTCAAATATTTCAGGATGTTTGGTAGCAAGTGCTACATCAGAAGAGACGAGGACAACCTTGGAATCTTTGATTCAAGGTCTGACAAAGGCATATTTATTGGATATTCTAGCAGATCCAAAGCGTATAAGTGTTATAACAATAAATTACATAAAATTGTGGAAAGCGCTAGATGAGGGACAACCGGATCTATCTCATAACAAAGACAGCTGCTCAGAAGAATCGGTTATAACAGAAGAAAAAGAAGAAGAAGAAGAAGAAGATGTGACTGCTGAAAAAGAACTTTAAAAATCAATTGGTAAGGCACTTGCTAGATATGTGTGGAAAAATCATCTAGAACAACACATAATAGGTGATAAAAATGAAGGTGTGCAAACTAGAAGAAAGCTAGCAAAGTCAAACGAACACGTAAATTTCTCTTTACTCTCTAAAATTGAACCTAAAACATTTAATGATGCTAGTGAGGATGAAGGATCCATATCAATGCAATGGAAAAGGAACTCAATCAAATTGAGAAAAATTAGATGTGGGAATTGGTTCCACGACTTGTAAAAAAAATGTGATAGGCACTAAATGGGTGTTTAAAAACAAGCTAAATGAGGATGGAGAAGTTTGAGGAATAAGGCATGTTTGGTTTGTAAAGGATATGCATAGGTTGAAGGCATAGATTTTGAAGAAACAATTGCACCTATAGCAAGATTGGAAGCCATTAGGAGGTTTTTGACATTCTCTGTTTATAAGAACTTTAGGGTTTACCAAATGGATGTTAAATTTGCATTCTTGAATGGGAACCTTAATGAAGAGGTCTACATTGAGCAACCTAGAGAGTTTCAACTATCAGAGAAAGAAGATTATGTGTGCAGACTGAAGAAGGCTTTGTATGGTTTGAAATAGGCCCCTAGGGCCTGGTATTCTAAGCTGGATAGTTACCTCCAACAGCAAGGATTCAGAAAAGGATGTGCAGATAGCAACTTGTACTTCAAATCAGAAGGTGAGAACATGCTAATTGTAGTAGTATATATTGATGACATTATTTTTTGTGGTATTAATAACAGGATGAGCAAGGAATTTTCTAATCAGATGCAGAAATAGTTTGAAATGTTCATGCTTGGAGAACTTTCTTTCTTTATTGGTTTACAAATATCACAATTAGACCAAGGTATATTTATATCAAAAACCAAGTATGCAAAGGAAATGCTCAAGAAGTTCAAGATGGATGACTGTAAGCCTGTGAGTACCCCCATGATGATAGAATGCAAGTTGAGCAAGAATGATGAATCACCTAATACAGATTAGACAATGTATAGATCTATGATAGGTAGCTTGTTGTACCTAACTACATCCATACTAGATATCATGCAAGAAGTATGCATGGTGGCTAGATTTCAAGCTGCTCCTAAGGAATCTCATGTTCAAGCAGTGAAGAGAATCTTTAGATATCCAAAAGGTACTGTGAAGTATGGATTATGGTACCCTAGAAATGATGATTTTACTTTGACAACATATACAAATGCTGATTGGGCAGGAAATATAGATGACAAGAGAAGTACCAGTGGTGTAGCTTGTTGGCGATATGTGTTGTCATTGATGTCAACATAACAGATGGAAATGTATAGACATACTTGTACAAGGAATTAGTATAGTCAAGGCAAACTAGTTTGGGAGAAGAGTAAATAAGCCTAAGTATGGATCAGTTTTGGGTTTCAATATTATGTGGAGGCAAACACTCATATCCTAGCATGACTTATGCATATACACATACACATCTCATCAATTGGGAGTACCACACTCAAAGGTAAGAAGTTGAAAAGTGTCTAAGGCATTCACAGTGTACATTCTAAGGCAGAGTCAACTTGAACTAGTTTGCATCTCTCCACAAAGGACAATTTGGCCATGTGGCTCTAATGATAGCTTATGACATGAATTGACATGACATATCTAAGGTTTCAGCCTCTCACTCACTTAGCATGAAAAGTTAAAAGGGTTTGTACATCAACCATCACCTAGACAGAATAGAGCAGTATTAAGGAGACAATGGAATGCTCTGTATTCCTCTAGAAGAGATTTGTTTGTAATGCGGCTCTAAGGATTGACTAAGATTAGTATGTTATATGTTTTAATAAAGTTTCAAGTGTTCTAGTGGTTAGCAAAAGTAGTACTCAAGTGATAGAGGTATCACATTGTCTTCCAAAGCTGCAAACACTTAAATCATTTTTGAATTCCTCTAAAAACTCCATAAGAAGGTGTGTGGACCCAATGAGTTGCATAGTTTTATATCTTTGATCATTTCCAAAAGGTTTTAGGCCTTATATCTTACCGCAACTTCATATTCTAGGGCGAGAAGAATTACATAAGGTCCGGAAGACTTTGTTCTCTATAGAGTAATACATTTCTTATCTTGCAGATACATAACTTACTATGATACTTCTCTACGAAGGTGCATGAATGTTTTTGAGCTGGTGTATGACTGAATCATTAGTCTGCATTGAAGTTTTGGCTTCTCCTCGGCAAT
This sequence comes from Cunninghamia lanceolata, assembly GCA_027924645.1. Classification (NCBI taxonomy): domain Eukaryota; kingdom Viridiplantae; phylum Streptophyta; class Pinopsida; order Cupressales; family Cupressaceae; genus Cunninghamia; species Cunninghamia lanceolata. Next base: position 26,512,760 of record BSBN01000809.1, on the reverse strand, counting down.
TGAAAGATGAACAGTTGACAGTGTCAAACAGTATGAGTTGACTGGCTAGGTTCTTGATGCATGTGGAGGCTCCTAATCAGTTTCTCTAAGTTTGAAAGGTATGGAATGATGTGTCCTAACATGTTTCTTAAGGCCCTAAGGTCCACAACAAGGTTGTTTTCAATTTGCATATGTTGTGGCCGACGTGTGACTTGGTACACGTTACATTCAATATTGTTTTGGATACTGATCTAATCAAAATTTTGAGGTGTTGCAGAGGATATATATAGAGGATATAATTCTTTTGAAAGGGAATTAAGGCAAGTATGAAGAGAGCAAAGAAAATATGAAATATGTAGAATTAGTTTGAAGATAGATATATTGAGCAGACACAGCAGACTGCACCATCAACATACAACAGATATTTTTCCACTAGCAGTCCTTGTATTTATACTATCATTGTAATAGCAGTGAGCTAAAATTTTAGGGAGTAGTAGCTTCCTTGGGTCATAACCTTAAATCAAAGTTGTAAATTAGGGAGTAGTAGATTCCTTGGGTAGAATCCCTAAAACAAAGTTGTAATACTTTTACAGTGAGCTTATTATATTGTGAGTTAATCCTCACTGTTGTTTTCCCCTATTTTAAGGTTTTCCACGTAAAAATACTAGTGTTATGTGTTGACTTTTGATTTGCATGTTTTCTTTCATTTTTTCAAAGCTATTCAGTTTTATCAGTAAATGTTTGGCTAAAGTTTTAAAGTGTGTTGATTCACCCCCCTCTCAGCACCCCATTGTGTTCAACAATTGGTATCAGAGCCAAGTACCTCTGAGAATCTTGACCATTGAGGTAGATCCTCCACTTGAACACATGGAATCTGAAGTGTTGGAAAATGAAATATTTGCACCTGAACCTGATCTGGAAGCAATGGATCTTGAAGGTTGGGACTTTGAGTCTAATGAGTGTGAAATAGATCTTGAAGAAGAACTCAAAACAACTCTAAATGATCTTGAGGAAGTAAAAGATCTAAACTTAGACTATGAAGACATGCTTGAAAAGGAAAAGGAGACAACTGACAAGTTGAAAATAAAAGCCAAAGAATCAAAAGAGGAAATTGGGAAACTAAAAACTCTGATAGAAGGAAATAAAGGAGGTGATAATCTCAAGGAGGTTGAAGACATGATCTCAAAGTTAAAGGTCATGGCTGAAGAAGAAAAAAGGATTGAAGATTACTTAAATATCAAGCTCAATGAGGAATCAGCTAAATGTTCAAAACTTGAAGAGGAAGTTGTCACTCTGAGGAAAGAACTAGAAAAGGCAAAAGAAAAAATTAACAAGGGGCTGAAACTAAAAGGAGGAACTGATATCCTTGATGAAATAATAAGTTCTCAAAAACCAACTAAAGAAAAAATAGGTTTTGGTTTTGATAGGGGAAAGAACCCTATGATCAGTGTCTCTACAAACCTATATGATAACTTTCATACAACAGGAAAGTCTGAATCTAGGAAAGAAGAAACCTACACTGAAGATCCTACAAGAAAAACTTACATAAATTCAATAGAAGATGAATTCACTCATGTCCAAAGAGAAAGGAAGAATGTCAAGAAGAATTTCAAGCCTCCTCAACCTACAAGGCAATCAACTCGCTTTAGGTATTCTTAGAGCTTCAATGCTAATTGTTTTATTTGCAATAGGTTTGGTCACAAGGCTATGGATTGTAGAAACAAGATAAATCAAAATATGTTAAGATGTTCCACTTGCAATAAAGTTGGCCATAAAGCTGTTGAATACAAAAGTAGGATGAACCAGAGCTCTATTAGATGTTATGTATGCAACAAGTTGGGACATAGGGCAAATGAGTGCAGAAGAAAAATACCAAGGTATAACAGGGATAATGCTCAATCTTTTCATGGATATTGCTACACTTGTAATAAGTTTGGCCACAAACTAGTTAACTATAGATCAAGGGCAAGAAGGAGTGGAAATGCTCAGCAAACTAAGTGCACCTATCATGAGTGCAATCAAAGAAGGAATTATGGAAAGAATGTGAAACCCATTGACATTGCTAAGCAAAGAATGGAAATGAATGAAGTATGGAAGAAGAAGGAATTTAGTGGTATTTCCAGACCTCTGCCCAATGTAGGTGGGTCCTCCAATAATTAAAAGATAAGATATTGGGTTAGGGGGAGTTACAACAGTAAAACTTTTAAACCCTTGAACATGCAAGATGCTAAATTTTCAACATATGGTTCAGTGTCAGCATGAGAATGATAGGATTAAGGAATTAAATAAGTCTAGTGAAAATTCTAGAGAAAAATCTCTAAATGTGGCAGAATGCAGAAGATTTTAGGGTTTGCAGTGATAAGGTTCTCCACCAAGAAGTTACATGGACTCAGGGGGAGTTCATTTCAGAAAACTATCATACTCTCTTCATAACTATGAAAGCATTCAACATGTAGATGATCTCAACAAAATTCTGGAGCATTTGAATGATCTGCGAAGGATTGCTGAAGGTTTACAAGGTTCTGCATATGATAAAAGCAAATTAGGTCAAAACAAGAACTGCAATTAATGCAGAGGAGAATTGTTTGGTGAAATATATATAAGCGATGATTGATCATTTTTTTATCACATTTGAGCAAAGACAGAAGCCCTGAAGAGTTAAAGGAGAATTGAAGGCACTCAACAAGTTAGTCAAGCAAGATCCATCATCTCATATCTAGGTATTCTTCATCCTTCTAGTTAAAACCCTAGATTAGTGAAATTTTCATCATGGCTACAACATTTACTCCTAAATTGATCAACATTACTAAGCAACCCCAACCAAAATTCAAGAAACATCCATACAAGGCAATGGAAGTTGATGGCAGCGAAGCATTATCTAATGTTCCTACCTTTGTGATATACACAGAAGATGTTAGGAAATACATTCATGCAAAATTTGAAGAAATTAATCATGAGAAATTCAAAACCCTAAGGCTTGACCTATTGGATGATGACAAAACACACTACAAGCCTGAGTATGCCAACATTGGAATAAAACAACTGGATGTTTGGAAGGATTTTCTAGATTTTCAAAATGAACCTGACTGGATTAGATACATTCTTAGCAGAATTCATGATGAATTCATATACCTAGACAAACCCCATTAAATAACCAAAGAAGCCATCGGGGCTGTAACAGGATTGTGCTCTATTGGACCCATACCACAGTTGAAATCAATTAAGAATGAAAAGGTCATGGAATTAACTAGAGCTAAATTTGACAAAAGGGCATTAACAATTGAAGACATTATTGATCCCAGTGTAAGGTATGCAGCAATGGGAATTGCCTACAAGGTATATTACTCCAACACAGAGGGATCTACCACAACCACAACCATACATATTGACTATCTAATGGCTAAAGAAGGCAAGGATTTTGACCTGTGTGAAGTAATGAAACAACAGCTGTTGGAAAATCTGATAAAAACTAAGGAGAGAAGATATCAATTAAAATATGGCTCATTGATAATCTGTTTAGAATTCTATTTCATGAATGAGTTGCCAGGGTTTAAAGGGAAGGTATGGCAACAAGACATACCAAAAACAACACAAATAAAAGAATACATAAGAAGTTTTGACTCACAAAATTATAAAACTATTTTCTGGGGCTTCTCCAAAAAATTTTAAAGTGAAATGCATAAAAGGGAAAGAATTTCCTTTGATTTGGTTTGGAAATACAAAGATGATATAACATTTCTTTTGGACAAAGATTGTTGTTATATGGCAGTAGTTGAGCCTAGAACCTCATGGATTCCCAAGATTGCTTATGAAGTCCCTGATGAGGAAGTTAAAGCATATGCAGAAATTTTGCTAAACTTGGAAAAAGATCCTAAAGGTGAAAGATTTGGAACCAGTGAAGAAATTCAGGACAAGCAGATCAAGAGAAGGGTAGAGGAAGAGGTAGAGAAGAATAGAGAAAAACTATTCAAGAGGGTAGGGATTCCTCCTGGAGGTTTTTCTGCTCAAGGTACTCTAGAATAGGATATGCCTCTCACTTTTGAATATTTGACACCAAGAAGATCTGGAAAAACTACCTCCCAATCAACTGCCAGCATTCCTCAATCAAACCTCCCTGAAAATACAACTCCCACCAAACAAGTTTCTAGAGAGAAACATAGACAAAAACTAAGAGAAAACCTTCAGAAGAGAAGAAAGAAACTATTGTGGAAGAGATTTAAAGTGATAAAGATGAAGAAGCAGTTTCTAAGAAACAAAAAAAGCAAAAGAAGAAAAGGGATTCAAGAGTCAAAGTTAGCCAAAAGAAACAAGAAACAAGATGTAGAAACAAGTGAAGAAGAAGAGGAATCAATCTCTTCTCCTCCCAAAAAGAAAAAGAAGAATGACTCTCAGGATCCTCCTATGTCTCTAGAAGTAGTCTACAATGCAATTGTTTATCACAGTTTATTTGATGAAACTCTGGTACTCCATCCTGAGTCCTCACCTGAGAATCAAGCCATCATTGAAAAGGTTGTTGTCATGTATATGATGAGGTACACCAAGTGTCTAGAAGAAATTTTGGTTAAAGCACTAGAAAGTCTTCAGAAAGCCTTGATAAGGGATAGAGATGAGGTAGTAACTCTTGATGGAAAACTCAGACAAGATGCCTTGAACAAAGCTAGTGCTTCACTCTCTAAGGAAGAAAAAGAAAAATTGAGCCCAAAGGCAAGCACAACAACTCAGGACCAAGCATAGGGTAGACACTCTCATGCAAAATAGAAAGGAGGACAATGAACAAATTGTGAAGGAAACTAAAGAAGTCACTCAGAAGGTCCTTGGTGAAGTGACAGAAATAAAAGATATAGAAAAATCACATGTCTCTCTGCCACAATCACCTCATCATGTTATTGCACCTCCTTTGGAGAAAGAAGAACAGGCTAAAAAGTATAATGACATGAATGTTGATCCAACTTCCCAAGAGAATCTACAAAATGAACAAAGTATTCCAAAAAACACTATACAAGTGGAAGATCAGGCAAATATACAAGACTTACAGATTGATTCAGAAACCTTAAGGCAAAATGAAGATCCTGGCACAGACAAAGAAAATACTCTAGAGAGAAGTCAAGACAGGACAAAAGAGACTGATCAAGACTCAACTGATTCTCTCACTGAACTATTAAACTTGCAGATTCAATTTCAACCAGTTAGTACTCCCCAATTGTTGCAAGTTCCAACAAATGAAGGGAAACTTGATTTATCAGGCATATCTCCTCTACACAAGTTGCATCTTGGAGACATATTGCATGCTTTTGCAAGGAAAGAATTTGTAGAAGAAAATATGAAGAAATCTAGTGCAATAGAAGATGCTGTGAAGTTGGTGCAAGAAGGGTTACCAAAGGTAACCATTGATCCCTCACTACCTTCGAAACAAAAGCTAAAGCTTCTAATGGACTCCTTTAAAGATCATTCATCCCTGATAGAGCAAAAAGTAGAGAAAGAGGCAGCACAAAGGATTGATGACAAAAGAATGGCAGATATGGCTGATAAGTGTGCTAATGTACATATATAACAAGCTCAAAGAAAACATGAAAAAATTTAAAGATTGTATTGAGGAGGCCACAACCTTGTACCTATTCTATTTGAATTGGCGAAACTCCACACAACAGATCAAAGCTTAGATGGACTCTATTGAGTCACAGATTTCCAAGGTGGTTGAAGTATATGACTTGTCAAAGGACAAGATGGGTGCAACAAGGGCACAAATTGAGAATCTACATGCACAACTGTCCTAACTACAGGACCAAAGAGAACATATAAAGAAGCAGTTTGGTCAGTTGAGAGAGACAATGAATTTGTGACTAGCCTCAATGTCTAGTTTGTTAGGGGGAGCAGAAAAGGTAGATCAAAAGATGAAGCCTCCAAGCAACTTAGAGGAAGCTAAAGAAATGTGCATGGAAAATGAGTGTCAAAACTACATGCTTACATCAGAATGTACTATCTAGAATTCAACTGTCCAACAACTCAAGGTAATGTACAAAGCCATCTTGCGATCCAAATGAGTTGTTAATGTAAATAGAATAATTTTGATTGTGGAGATAGTAAGTAGTGTGGTAGTTCCATTTTGATTTCTAAGGGTTCAATTTTGTAACCAAATCATATAGTCAGGGGGAGCACAGTTTAGACATCTTTTTGTAAGGGGGAGCACATATAGTTTTGGTTTGATAAAAAGGTCATCAATCCCTTTGTCCTTGATGTCAAAGGGGGAGAGAATCTAAGGGGGAGCATATGTTTCCATCAATGACAAAGGGGGAGATTATTGGTGATATGTGTTGTCATTTTTGTCAACATAGTATACATTGATGTTAACATATCAGATGGAAATGTATAGAAAGACTTGTACAAGGAAGGAATTAGTATAGTCAAGGCAAACTAGTCTGGGAGAAGAGTAAATAAGCCTAAGTATGGATCAGTTTTGGGTTTCAATATGATGCAAAGGCAAACACTCATATCCTAGAATGACTTTTGCATATACACATACACATCTCATCAATTGGGAGTACCACACTCAAAGGTAAGAAGTTGAAAAGTGTCTAAGGCATTCATAGCACACATTCTAAGGTAGAGTCAACTTTAACTAGTCTGCATCTCTCTGTAAAGAAAGATTTGGCCATGTGGCTCTAATGATAGCTTATGACATGAACTGACATGACATATCCAAGGTTTCAACCTCTCACTCAACATGAAAAGTTACAAGGGTTTATACATCGGCCATCACCCAGATAGAACAAAGTAATATTAAGGAGACAATGGAATGCTCTACATTCCACTAGAAGAGATCTGTTTGTCATGCAGCTCTAAGGATTAATTGAGATCAATATGTTACATGTTTTAATAAAGTTTCAAGTGTTCTAGTGGTCTGCAAAAGTAGTACTCAAGTGACAGAGGTATCACAGTGTCTTCTGGAGCTGGAAACACTTAAGTCATTTTTGAATTCCTCTAGAAACTCCATAAGAAGGTGTGTGGACCCAATGAGTTACATAATTTGATATCTTTGATTATTTTCAAAATGTTTCATGCCTTATACCTTACCACAACTTCATATTCTAGGTTGATAAGAATTACATAAGGTCCGGAAGACTCTATTCTCTACAGTGTAATACATTTCTTATCTTGTGGATGCATAACTTACCATGATACTTCTTTGGGAAGGTGCATGAACATTTTTGAGCTGGTGTATGATTGAATCCTTGGTCCACATTGAAGTTTTGGCTTCTCCTCAACAATTGAAAGATGAATAGTTGATAGTGTCAAACAGTATGAGCCGATTGGCTAAGTTCCTGATGCATGTGGAGGCTCCTAATCAGTTTCTCTAAGTTTGAAAGGTATGGAATGATGTGTCTTGACATGTTTCTTAAGGCCCTGAGGTTCCGCAACAAGGTTATTATCAATTTGCATATGTTGTGGCCAACCTGTGAATTGCTACACATTACATTCATTATTGTTTTGGATGCCGACCTAATCAAAATTTCAAGGTGTTGTAGAGGATATATATAAAGGATATAATTCTTTTGAAAGGGAATTAAGGTGAATATGAAGAGAGCAGAGAAGATATGAAATATGCAGAATCAATTTGAAGACAAATATTGAGCAGACACAACAGACTGCACCATCAACATACAATAGATGTATTTTCACTAGCAGTTCTTGTATTTATACTATCATTGTAATAGCAGTGAGCTAAACTTTTAGGGATTAGTAGCTTCCTTGGGTCATAATCCTAAATCAAAGTTGTAAATCAGGGAGTAGTAGCTTCCTTGGGTAGAATCTCTAAAACAAAGTTGTAATACTTTTGCAGTGAGCTTATTATATTGTGAGTTAATCCTCACCGTGGATTTCCCCTATTTTAGGGTTTTCCATGTAAAAATACTGGTGTTATGTGTTGACTTTTGATTTGCATGTTTTCTTTCATGTTTTCAAAGCTATCTAGTTTTATCAGTAAATGTTTGGCTAAAGTTTTTAAGTGTGTTGATTCCCCCCCCACTCTCAGCACCCCATTGTGTTCAATAGAGCTTTCTTCCTTGGTGATAGGTTGGTATCTTGGCTTAGCAAGAAGAAAGATTTAGTCACATTGTCCACTGCTGAGGAAAATATGTTGCTACTGTTTCATGTTGTGCACAAGTTTTATGAATGTAGTAGACATGGATATTAAGGTAGAGTTTAATGATCCTATTTCCATTCTTTGTGATACTACAAGTGAAATCAATATCTCAAAGAATCTCGTGATGCACTCAAGAACAAAGCACATTTCCATTAAATACCATTTCTTTAGGGAAAAAATTGTAGATCAAGAAGTTAAGTTGGAGTATGTCAGCACAAAAGATCAAATTACTGATATCTTCACAAAGCCACTTCCCAAAGGTAGAAGCTAGGAGTTATTGCTCCTTCTCACAAGTAGAAGTGTAGTTGTGACAACTATCTAGGGAGAACAGATCAAGGAATATTTTTCATCCCTATTTTGGACACTGACTACCTTTCAAGGTGAGCAAGTAGATAGATGGTAGTTTGGATGTCACAAGTTCATGTGACATGGTGAGGAGAAGCATTTCAGATAGAAGCAGTTGGTTGTTAGACAGGAGGTTGTTTACCTCCCTTTGCCATTGGTGAGAAAGGGGGAGAATAAGAGTAAGTGGGAGCAGATGCAGAAAACCCTAGAGAAGCACCAAGAATAATTTATGCATGAGTGTTGTCATCAATGAAAAAGGAGGAGATTGTCGATATATTGTCATTGATGTCAAAGTTGGATGTCAGAGCAGAAGTGTATAGAAGAAAAATGTCTAAGGCAAAGAAAGGAAGAGTTATTGATTTGTTGTCACTTCAAGGTGGATGACCAAACTAAGGACTTCATTTTTGTTAAACACCTAAATGGTAATCCCCTGTTTTAGTTTGGTGAAATTTGGATGAAAATTGGCTAAGTTATAGCCAATGAGAGATTTCCTCAGTTTGCGAATTGGTAGGTTCACCAGTTTCATTTTCTGCCGATTCACCAATAGAAGGGTAAGTGCTCTTGTTGACCACTTAGAAGAAAATAAAGACTTGAAAGAAAAAAAGGTTAAGTTTAGGCAATTCACAAGTTATGTTTTTTTTTCGGTTCACCGATATGGCGATTCACTGACTAAAGAGAAGGGAGCGTGGAAGGAAGAAATTGAGAGATAGTTTAAAAGACTTAGTCAGAAATAGGACTTAGTTAGGAAAGTTCTCTTTTTAAGAACTGGTTCGAGAGTTTGGCATTTTGCCGATTCGCCGACTAAGCAACATGTGGCAAAGAAAAGTACAGTGTGTGAAGCGATAAAGAGAAAGTGCTAAAGTTGAAGTACTTTGTCAGGAAAGTTTAGATATTTCTTGATTCATTGACTGGGTGAAAGAGAGCTCAAAAGATGGTTCAGAGTTGTATGTTTTTTCTAATAAAGGAAGAGGTGCTGAGGACTAAGTCAAGTTCACAAAAGACTTAAATTGCCGATAGAGAGAAAGAAAAAGTGCTCAAGGAGAGTTTGAAGAAAATGAATTTCACCGACAAGGAAGAAAAAGAAGAAAATAGACCAAAGTTTGGAAAAGATAGACTTCACTGACAAAGAGGAGATAAAGCCAAAGTTAGAGAAAGGATGTTTTCACCGATAAACAAGGAAATAAAAGGGAAAATGAAGAGAACAAAAAGGTTTGAAGAAATGAACTTTTGCCGATAAAAGGCAAAGAGACCCTAGTTCGCAAAGATGTGATTTTGTCGATAAGGGCATCATAGGACAAAGTTTGAAGAAATGAGAATTTGCCGATAGAAGCAGATAAGGCTGAGGTTTGGAAAAAGTAAAGTTTGCTGATAAAGGAGTTTAAAGAAAAAGTTCTCAATAGTTGAAGATCACCAATAGAGGGCCAAAAGCCAAGGTTAATGAAAAGATAAAAATTGCTGATATAAAAGGAAAATGAAATAAATAAAATTTTTGGTGCCTAATCTGCATGGTGTAAACAACAAATTACATGACGATGACAAAGTTAAACAACAGAAAAGCTAGAGTGTTTGCATGCACTAAAGTATAAATAGAACTATGACTGTGGTTATTTTTAACAGTAATAAAGAAAATTTAAAGAATGCATAAAGCCACCTGCAAAGTGGAATTTTATGGGAGATACAAAGTGTATTGCTAGACATGCAAAAAAAAAATGGAAGTATAGAAAAGCAAGGGTTTTTGCATGCAAAAATACTAGAGTGCACACATGTAAATGTGCAAGTGTATGCAAAGTTAGCTACATATAAATAAAAGTGATTGTACATAGAATGAGGTGACTGTGTTGTAGAAATGAATTGATGTAGGTGTGAGTAGAATTGAAGTGTAGAGAAAATTTGGGTGAGTAGACTGAGAGGAGAAGAGTGTGTATGATTTGAAAGGTGCAATTGAGGTTGATAAAGAACCAAATGAATGCATACATGTATATGTGAAGATTCAGTGAGGTTGGTGCCTCTAATGGACTGAATTGGTGCTTAGATCAGGGGATTGTAGTCTCCTTAGAGTTGGAGCTCTTAAATCAGGGATTTGGTGATTCCTTAGAGTTGGTTCTCTTAAACATTGTAAACAAGGTTTCATTTGTGAGGCTAGATTAGGACAGTAGATCCTAGCAATATTTTCTCACCATGGTTTTTCCACATTGGGTTTTCCATGTATATCTGGTGTTCATGTGTGCATGCTTTCTCATTGTTGATGTTATTGCATTGAAAGTTAATTTGATCTGCATACTAGAGGTTTGATGTTTTAAATTTTATTGATCTACTGATTCATCCCACCTCTCAGTAGATTACTTGTGTTCTAACAATATAGCCTTTCCAACCATAACTGTCTTTAAAAATAATAATGTCTTCTTGAAGATAGCCAGTTAAAAGATAACTAAAAAGCTATTAAATATAACAACTCTCCAGAGCCAATCATTTTTTAAAGAAACAACATAAAAGTATATGAAAATTCACTATGTGACGATTGTCAAGTATTCACTTTGCACCACTTCATTTTCTTTGTTCTATCCTCCAGATGTTGTTGAGTCTACCTGTGCACGTAACTTTGCCTTGTATGCCCTGTACCTGGTGATAATAGGGGTTTACACTTTGCCACTTGGGCTACCTATGATCTAAGCTCGAAGCCTTCGCTTATTCATCATTCTATCCATATCAACCATCCTTTTATTAATTTCATTCATTTCATTCTTAAACATCCTGAGATACAATGCTGTACTTCCCAGTTTTCCCATTGATTCGCCAGTCACTATATCGGCACCAACAAGTTTTTCATTAAGAATCTTCTTGAAGTGTTACTTTACCTGTTTGATATCAAGAAAATTCTCTCCATTTTCATCTAACATATCCAACTCCAAAATAGTAGCTATTACTTTTGAGCTCATTTAGATTAGAATGATACTGACTCAGTGTTCTCCTTATTTCACCGTCTAGTCCCTCTAACACATAAATCTTCCATTCAAGTGTATCCAACCAAGGCACCGACTCATATTCTGTAGGATCATTCAACATCTTTTTAGCTAAGAGGACATTGCTATCAATTTTTTCCATCTCTTGTACTTCTCTAAACACCATCATCAAATTGTTGTTATCTTTTTCAATGTTTTGCAACTCCATGATCAATGCTTTTCTCTTATCAGAAATAAGGGTATACAATTTCATGGACTCCTCAATATACAACAATCCATTAAAGGTAATTTTCTCCACTCACTGCTCAATGGCTTTAGCTATGGATTGATACCTCTTAGTTTGTTGCAATATATCGAGATCTATACCATCCATAGTTATAATAGGTGTTGCATTTGAAGACTGAGCAATAATTTTCAAAATGGATTGAATGAATGAGGTTAGAGTATTTACCTAAGCTTGCAATTTGGCTTTCTCCTGCTGCTCAGCTTTGACCCTTTTTGATAGTGCACTTACAAAAAATTTGGCATGGTAAATATCACCTTCGACAGTGGAAGGACCCATATCAATTCCACTCATATTAAAATCTGCTTCAGTGACCTCATCTTCATTCTTTTCACCAATTGGGTCTATAATCTCCAAGATACGGTGTCTAGTAGAAGGATCTACAACCATTCTTGACATCCTCTTATCCCTCTTGGGCTTAGGTGTATCCTATAGCAACTTGGCTATAGTATCTATATTTGTGTCAATCATTGGAGGGTATATTTTCTTCTTCTCAACCACTTTCTTTATCCATGAAGGTGATGGTGATGTAGAAGTACTAGTATTAGCACCCAAAGCAATGTTATCTAGTTGATTAGAAGGATTAGGGGTAGAAGTTCCATCTAGCATAGGAGAATTTGGGTTATTGAACAAAGAATGAAAAACATTATCTTCACCGATCTGATTAAAAATCAAAGAGTCACTATCAGGCAGCAGAGAGTTGGGAGAAACCACATGTTTGACCTATAATTATTGTAGGGCATTCATTTTCTTTTCTGTCCCTACTCTTGTGGATGCCAATTGGCTATCTTTCTCACATGCACTCTTCAATCTTATGTTATCCTCAGGTTGCTCTCCATCACCTCCAGATTGTGAGCCAACTCTATGAAGAGTTGTATCCACATTAGTTGTAGCTCTTGGAGCATTAGAGACCTAGTATGTGCCCTATTCTTTTGTTGCAGATTCTTTTTACATAGAGGAACCAGCATGTTCCCTTATTTTCCCTTCCAACCATTTCTTAGTTTTTCTCAACACAAAAGAACATTGAGCCATAATATTTATGATCTCTTTATCACACCAATGTATCTAGGGAAGAGGTTCAAAAAAAATATTTTGATAACCCTCATCCACAATTTCAGAATTATCATCAACACCATCTAGGACTTGCAAGGGCAGATTGAGAGCCCAGACTTGGTCTATTGTCAACCTCATCCAATCTCTCTTTTGACTTCCCTTTCATCAATATAATCTTCCCAAAAATCCTTGCGTTGAGGTTGATTTTCAGAAAGACTTTCTCCATGGAAATTATTTTTGAAATTTTTTTTACTATCAAAAGATAACCGTATAGACAATGGATAAAAATTATACTTAGCAAAAATCTTCTCAACATTTTTGGCATTATAATTTCTCTTGCAGACAAATAAAGATAAAGACATAGGGAAAGTTTTATGTCATAAAATGTCCTCTAGGACTTTTACCTCCTAAGTTTAGCACTCGGGTCCCTTAGATTTAATCATGCATGTTTGAAATGAATCCTGAAGCAAAATCCCCTGAAACCCATGTCAAATGGGACCTAGGGGTGAACCTTAAGCATAATATGGACCCAAAATAGGCCCCTAGACTTGGGTGCCTGTGCCCTTGTCCTGCCCTATTTTTTTGGGGTCCCAAATTTGAATGTTAGTTTGTGACCATTAAAAAGGTTTCCTTGTTGGCATCTTAAGTTTGAATTATGCAATCTTAGCGAGAATGCATATATAATCATGTTTAGGATTTAATTTTACAACTAGATGGATAATGCGAACTTGTGATCTTATGCTAAGGATACTCAAGGCTTTCATTGTGTTGTAGAACAGTATCATGTTGTGTTTGTATTTGTTTTTTACAGATTTGTCTTCATCAATCCATCTCCTCATGGCGTGAAAGATCTTCATCTCCCCATGAAAGCTTCACCTCCGAGGTGACATCTACTTTGTGTTTCAATCATTTTATCATATCATTTGCTTTTGCCTCTGTCCACTAAGGACACAAACTCTCTATCTGACAATGATGTTGGAAGGCTTGAATGCCATTCCAGGGCTTGACCAAGGCAAGCTCCTAAACACCACAAGCCCCAACCCCTCTCTTGTGATTGTAGGTGATAGGTATCGAATCTTGCAGAGAGGAGTTGCAGGAGATCATTACAGAGCATAAGGATTCTAGATCTGAAGAATGTAGTAGAAAATATCCCTAATAGGACAAGGGTGATCCCTCTTTTGTCCCTCAATTTATCATTGTCAGAAATCCCTGAGCAGGTACAATCTACAACATATTTGGCTCTTGACCTCCAGAAAAAGTGCCACCTTGGACAAGGGCGATCCCTCTTTTGGCCCCGAAGCTTCCACTTTCTAAAATTAAAATCTTGGTATGTTTCTAATCTATATTTAATGCCTTCTTGTGCGAGTATTTGTCAGGATTCATTCGTTTGTTTACGATTTTGCATAATTAGGGTTTTAGGCCTAATTAGATTAGGGTTTAACAAAATATCAATCTATTCTATCTTTCTAAGCATCTCATAGTGACATTAGACCTATAGCTGATTCCTCTATCGCAACTATGACTTAGCTTGATCTATGTCCTTGAATGTATGTCTGAAAGAAGGGTTTGATTGAATTTAATTAACACACAATTTGATCATCCCATTTTTCATACATAACATTTTGGCAAACCTGTGTTTTTATGAACATTGCATCTTGTTGACTATTTTAAATCAGATTTGCATTGATACATATCATATCCATCATTCTACATTAAAAAATCTTGCATAAAAATTGAAAAACTCATGCATCCTAGGCTTGCATTTAGGCATAGTTTGCACTATTTTCATTGCATTTCATCTAAATCATATAAATATCTGATATGTACATCATATCTAACATAAATTACAGAAATACATCATTTCATAATCATTTCCCTTGCATTTACATGCTTTATTTGCTAGGGCTTGCTTGAAATTTTGCATTTCTCATATGACCTAGTAATTCCAAAAGCTAGGGTTTGTAGCTAAAATCTTGTTTCAAATTTTACTACTCATGTTCAACATTCATTCAAATCTGATTTTGGACTGTAGTATTTCATCATAGTGTGTTTTTGCATCTACATTTCAAATTTTGCATTTACACATTATGTATTTCATCAAGTATATCTTGCTCCTTGGGTTCGTTCTATTAGTTTGTGCATTGAGTGTTGTATGCTTGTGCATGAGTCTTATAACCCACTGCCCTAATAGAAATATCCCTCTAAGGAGAAGTCTTAGATTAATGGGTTCTAGTGCTCCTGATAGTAACAATGTTCTTACATCAAAAAAGCCATTGAACACCTTCTTTACAAAAGGAGAAACACAAACTTTGTACGATATTATATCTCCTACAACTACAATGGAAGAACAAACATTTCATGATTTTGAAGATCCTATTGATGTGATAACACATGTACCTAATGAGAAAATAAACAAACTCGACAAAGAACTAGCTGATTTTCAAGCATTTGTGGAAAAAGAAAGGATAGCTGAAGAGGCTGTACTTGTTATTCATAATCTAAGAGAGTTGTTAAAAGGACAAGATGGTGTTAATACACTATGTGGACTAGCCCATATAGTGCATAATAACATTATGACAGTGACTGAATGTGCAAATACTATTAATATGTCATCACCGATTCATACACAAGTATCGGCACCTATATCGACTACTAAAATGTCTACTTTTACATCATCAATCCTTACTACCAATGCACATGCTTGTAGTAATGCTACTACTAGTGTTGGAGTATCTAATGGCATTAAGTCATATAATTACAAGGCTATGGGATTCAATTATCAAAACCTAGCACCTTGGGTGACTTCTTATATGAATAATCACTATCAACCACCTCTCCATTCCACTTATTCTCAACCACCTTCCACTCACAATTATTCCCAACCACCTTTTGTTACCACTCACAATCAATCACCACAAAATTTCATGACCACAAATTCTAATTCTCAAAATATATCTCCTAATGATGCCCTCCTAAATCAACTTTTGCAAAACATGACTTCCTTACAACAAAAGATGACAAGCTTGACAAATTCTTCTCAACCTAGTATACCAACATATCATGCTCGTAGTCCTTTATCTTTTGCAATCCTAAGAACTCCTATGTCTGATAAGTTTGAGGCTCCTCGCTTTGAAAAATATGGTGGAAAAGGTGATCCTAATACTCATGTGGTAGCATTCATGACTATGTGTAGTGATTTCTTCTTTGAAGAGGACTTGTTAGCAAAACTCTTCCCGTGATCGCTCAAAGATACTACTTTGGAATGGTTTTGTTCTTTACCTCTGAATTTAATACATTCTTTCTCACAACTCATTGATTATTTATTACAACATTTTCAAGCAAACATTAAACCTTAAGTCTCATTAATTGATTTAGTTCATTGCAAGCAAGGTCTGAAAGAGAAGCTAACTGAGTTTATCAGTCGATACCAAGCTCTATATGCATAGATTCAATACCAATGAATGATGAGGATGTTCAGAAGGTGTTTATTACAAATCTACAACCTAACATCCATGATAAGATCATGTTGATGAAGTATAGCTCTTTTCACCATTTATGCACAACCCTTCGTGATTACCAACTTTCGTCTAGTTAGTATGAAAATCAAAACTCATTGTCATGCCCACTTTTTCCTTGTGGTCACAACACACATCGCACGTGTCATAGCCACATCTGTCATGTGGTTATGACACGAGATATGAAAAACTTTTCTCACACTGTCCTAAAAACCCCTTTCGCATGCGTACGCATGCTCAACGGTGTTCTCTCATGGCGAAACACTATACTCATCGGCGGAATACAAGTACAATGGCGTGCAACCAGAAGCATATAGATCAACAAGAGGGTCTATACAACGCTGCTAACGTCATTGCAAGAGTGAGATTACCAAAATTCTTAAATCGAACCCTCGGCAATGTTCGGTAGCAGAATGCCTTACGGCGTTAGTGGGAATTACGCTGCACTCATTTACGCAAGTGGTTCGCTGATAGAGGAACCACTCCCCACGACGCCTTGTTCTGACTAAACCGGCTAGTGATCTCCCTATTTAGTCATTTTTTAGCCAGGCACGGTTGTCTGTCTCCTCTCTTGTTTCCCGAAACATACTTCTCCTATGACTTAGCATTTTCAACAAGGCGGTTTGGTTGCCCTCTCTTCCCTTTTCACAAGTTCTTAATTTTGATTATATCTTTATCGCCCTTACCTTAACGATTTCTGAGTTCATTTAGTGTTTTTATATTTCGGTCTCTCTCTCTCTTTCATTTTCTATGCTTTCTTTATGTGCATCCTGTCCTTTCTTCATGATTTACGTCAATCAGGGTTATCACTGCAGTTATTGTTGATAATAAACCTAATTTCAGGATGATCTAGGTCACAAAGGCTGGTTTACTATTTCGCTGGACTCGGTCTCCTAATCTTCCCCGATCTAGGTCCCTCCTCTTCGTAAATACTTAGTCAACTTGTTCCTAAGCACAATTGACAGAAGGGTCCGTCAACTTAGTTCTCTTATCCCGTGTGAGAAATGTCGCGCATTTTCTCCTCTGTGTTTTCCAATGTTAGTTTTTCCTTCTTCGGAACCTCTTACAGGTTTACATATGAGATCGTTGCTACAGTTGAGATTAATATGGCCACATGGATTGTTAGTGGTGGCTTCTTAAGTTATTTCTAGTGTTCTTTTGAGCAAGGAGTTGTGTAATTTTCCTCTTCATTTTCCGGGTGATTGTTAGTATGTTATTAGTTGAAACTTCCGAGAAACTCTTTCCAGAGTATCACTGAATATTCCTAAACTCTCTTTTACATTATAATTTTATTTTCTCTTGTTTAGAGTTACTGTTGTTACTATTACTCTTAATTACGATTCATACACTGATTGTGACTCGTATGACGTTGTCAATAGATATAGGTGGTTCACCACTTATAAAACTCTATTCATGGTAATATATCTTCTTTGGTTGTTGTGTTCAACACTTAATAACATCTCCTGTGAGATTATAATTGTATATTTTTTTTTTCTCTATATCCATGAGACATAGTTTATAACGATTTTAAACGAGGCCAATAAATTGGTTCATAGATTTACTCCTATGTATTTTATATATCTATATATATATATATATACATACATACATATATATAATATATTATTTTAATGTCTATGTAAAGGACGAATTGGTTTACCACAACTTATATATCTATATCTCTATATATATATATATACAGATATATAATCATTATTATATTATATATATAGCTATATACATAGACATATATAATATATATATATATATATATGCCTATATATAGAGCTATATAAAACTGAATTTATATTCCAAATAACCAATCATATGTTAGGGCCAAGCCCTAACATTTTATTTGCTGCAGTTTCCACAGCCGACGGCGGCCATGGGCGCGGGTGGCCGCTGAGACAGAGAAGCAGGGTCGGGGTGGCCGCAGAGTGGCGGGCCTGTGCAGGCCGCGGGAGGCATAAGGGATTGGGGGGGGGAGATGTGGAGTGGGGCGGAGCCCCACCCACATTCCCACGACGTGGGGTGTGGGTGGGGCTCCGCCCCACTCCACACCTCCAAATGTAACAAAACAAACCTGCGGTGGGGTTTTCTCCCCACCGCCCTATGTAAAATTTGACTGTGTTTTTTTTCTATCGCGGCTTAAATTTGGTCCGCCATTCTTATGTGCTATTCGTTGATTTCTCCAACAATAAAATATATATTTATATATATATATATATATTCATAAATATATATATATTTATCAATGATTATATAATTATATATATATATATATATATATATATATATATATATATATATATATATATATATATATATATATATATATATATATATATATACCTATTTTTATATTGATATTTATCAGTCAATCTCATAAAAATGATAATTTATTTTCAATTTCTCTATTATTCTGAAAAATGATAATTACTCAAAATATGAAATATATATACATTTATATCTATATATATATAATATTTAAATTATTTATATATAAAAATATTCTTATATGTGCTTAACTAATTCCTAAATTTCTCAATTTCACTACTTTATTGCATTTTCTCCAAATCACCTGTTATAAAGAAATTGTCATAACAATTAGATATAAATATATATATATATATAATTAATTATATATATATATATATATAATATATATATATATATATATATCCCAATTTCACTTATTGATAGAAATGGTAACTAGCTATCCCCTATTATAAGTATATATTTTCCATTTTCATAAACATTTAAGACTTCGTAAATTTACAACAGATTATATATTTACATGCTAGATTTCCTCTAATCCTTCTAAATTAACAGAATCCATTAATATGGAGAATAACTCAAATATTTAAAACTGTCTTTTCCATTTAACATTGAAAAGAAAATTAGCATTTCAACTAGTGAAGCAATTCCAAACTTTCAATGTAAACAACTCAGATTAAGTTGCAAAAACAAACTTGTTCTTTTCAGTAATACTTGAAACACAAAAATTGCTATTGAACAAAGTTTGCAAACATCAACTTAAAATTTAAGCACAGTCAT
The DNA here is from genome assembly GCA_027924645.1 of Cunninghamia lanceolata. Lineage (NCBI taxonomy): Eukaryota > Viridiplantae > Streptophyta > Pinopsida > Cupressales > Cupressaceae > Cunninghamia > Cunninghamia lanceolata. The sequence continues at coordinate 26,493,428 of BSBN01000809.1, read as the reverse complement.
ATTACAGCTTCTCAATCATGAATACCAACTTCCCAGATATGAACTTTCTCCTCCCAAACAGTATACAACTGAAAACTTATGACAACCAAGAAAAGTTCAATAATAACAAGATCAGGGAGGTGATTTTCTTCACTCCCAGAATATCATTAATTTACAACAATAACAAGAGAGGTGTTCTCTCTTCATCTCTATGAAATGAACCAGGCCTAATTCTCATGACAAGAAGATGATCTGTTTCTTCATAAATAGCCAACCAGAAGCTCCAAGAGAAAAAACCTGCGTATCAAAGACAAACAAAGAAGAAAATACCACTCGTCTAGCTCTCCTCCCTACCGTAGACCCGCAAGAGGGTCACCCCCGAGCTAGGGAGACCATCCTCACACCTGGGTACTCAAACACTCACTTCACAACAGAAACAACAACAATCCAAAGCACACATACACCCGTGGGTATTTTACACAATACGGGAAACTCAACTACAGTGAGTTTCATAAGGGGCAGGAGAGTGGACACACTCGACTCCAGAGTGTCACCCTGACAGATAATGAACTAATTTAAATTTCTCTTGGTCTCAACCAAGTGTGATCACAATTTGTAAGAAATCTGTATATGACTCTCAAGTCAAAAATACAGTCACAGATACATGCCCTCAAGGCTTCCAACATCCCAAAAGATGGAAACAGGTATGCACCCGAGGAGGATCTCTCCTCCCCTACCCCAAACTTGATGAGCATTTCTCCCAAGTGGGAGACGCTCTGTCAACAACCCGACAAGAACCCCACAGAAAACAAATTTAAACACATATTTCACACACATTTCATACACATTTCAGTTCTACCAAAACAAAGGTAAAATTCAGACCAACCTTGCAAAGCCCTCCTGGAATGAAGTTGTTGCAGAGTCCACAGAGTTCACTTCCAACCTTAGCCACCAACTCCCTCTCCCTTCTCTATCTTCCAAACTAACTTCTCTATTTTTGGTAAGGCCAAATGAACGATTTTCCCCAAAATTCAACTAACTCCCTCTCATCCCAAAATTTGAAATAAATAACCCAAAATCCTCTTTCTTTCTAATTTGAGAAATGGGGAAGTGACACTTGTCACCTCCTCACCCTTCCCAAAATCACTATTCTGTCAGGTGGCTTATGTCACTCTCCATTCCCAAGGGTACTCCTTATTCCTCTCATGTGACTCCACTTTCTCATGGGAGAATAAAAAAAAAGAGTTAAATGGGAACAAGACAGGTGACCCATGCCTCTTTCTCCTTTCTTCACATGGGTGTCCCCATAGTACATGGGGGAATCTTACTAAGAAGAGGTAACTTTCACTAATGGATGGCATCTCTTATCTAGGGAAAAGTAGAGGGGATGGGTTGAGTGTTGGTACAACCCATCATGTCCCCTCCTACCTCCAATTTTCGCCACTTAACTTCAGGGGAGGTTAAGTTGACTAGATGGAGGTTACTCAAGGGTTACCATGCCAAATGGGCCCCTGGACCCATGGGGTAGAACCCAGGGTCAATTTAACCCATACAAGACACCCCAGGTCAAGGTAAAGCACAAGAAAAGGGCCTCATAATTTAAATAAAAATAGAAATTTCAAATTCAATCTCTTACAACACTTACTTTAAAAATAATGTTACATGAGGGTAACCTAACCCACTCGACCATACGAAAGACCACATTACATCAAAGACATCAAACACAAAGAGATCTTGGTTCCTCGTGGAACCAGATCGGCTTAACAGGGAATAACAATTAACAAGGTGTGGAATGATCTCCGAAATCTGTGGTTTGATTAGTAGTCCCTGCACACTCAATTACAAGATCAGTAACCACATAAATTCATCATAGCCGAAGCAACTTAAATAACACATGCATTCTCATGCCCTAGTACAATTTAACATAATTAAAAATCATATTACAATTTTCCATCATCACCTAATTCATTTTTCTGAAAGTAACTTATCCAAACATCACCCAATTAGTTTTTCCGCAAACATAATAAAGTTAAATAGTCTGACAATTTCGGGAACTGCTATCCCACAAATATGAAAGTAACAAATAACAGTACTGTAATTAGTCATAACAACAGTAGTAAAAAGGGCGGTCCTCACATCCTCTCCCCCTAGACGGTACTTCCTCCTGGAAGTCGTAAAAAAGGTGAGGATACAGGTCTTCAATCTCTCTGCATCTTCCCATGTTGCAGTGACTTCGTCGTATAAGTCCCATTGGACTCTAACCTGGTCCAGCTCTCGACCTCGAAGGGCCAGCCGTCCGATGAGCCAATATGCAAATTGGCTCCAACGCCAGTTGTCCGTCTGCCTCTACCTGAAGAGCACTCAATCCAACACATGAGATAAGTCAGAAATATATTGACGTAAAACTGATACATGAAATACATCGTGGATACGTGACAGGCTAGGTGGCAAGGCTAGATGATAGGCTACTGGTCCTATCCGCTCCAAGATTTCGAAAGGTCCTACAAATCGAGGTGCGAGTTTAGAGAAGGTCCTACAAATCGAGGTGCGAGTTTAGAGCCTTTTCCGTAACGGATTGGACTTTTGTGCGGCCGCACTCTCAAAAATACTCTTTCCCCCACAGAGAAGCTTCGGTCTGTCCTTTTTGCATCGGCATACTTTTTCTGCCTGTCCTGTGCTTCCAGAAGCCTCTGTCTTATCTGTTTAACTTGCAGTTCCATATTCTGAACTATCTCTGGGCCGATGACTGTTCTGTCCTCTATACGATCCCAACTCAAAGGTGTTCTGCATGGTCTGCCATATAATGCCTAGAAAGGAGGCATACCCAACGAGCTATGATGCCCATTATTGTAGGCGAATTCAACTAGATACAGGTACTCCTCCCATCTAGACTGGTGGTCCATCACATACATGCGAAGCATGTCTTCTAACACCTGGTTAACTCTCTCTGTTTGTCCGTCGGTTTCCGGATGATATGCGGAACTGAAGTTGAGCTGTGTGCCCAACGCCTGATGTAAGGCTTTCCAGAATGATGAAGTGAATACGGAGTCTCTATCAGATATAATGCGGCGAGGTATCCCATGAAGTCTAACAATCTGATCAAGAAACACCTTTGCCACTGATGGTGCATTGTATGTTGTACATATTGGTGAAAAATGCGCCACTTTGGTCAGCTTGTCAACTGTCACCATAATAGCATCATGGCGACGTGATGACATAGGTAGACCAACGATAAAATCCATAGAAATGGTATCCCATTTCCATTCAGGTATCTCGTGAGGGTACAACAGTCCCGCTGGATGCTGATGTTCGGCCTTGACCCTCTGACATTCCAGGCAACGAGCAACAAATTCGGCAATGTCACGCCTCATCCCAGCCTAATGATAAAGCTGTCGTAAGTCAGCATGCATCTTCTTCACTCCTGGGTGTGCTGCGTAGGGTGCTCTATGAGCCTCTGATAGGATTACTGTACGAAGATTACCCGCATGGGGTACATAGATGCGTTGCCGATGTCGAAGCATACCATCAGAATCAAGGGTATATCCTGTAAATTTGCCCTCAAGGGCCTTCTGATTTAGTACTGCCTACTGCACTTCAAGAAACCATTCGTCCTCCGGTAGATGCTGTAAGATGCGATCCTTCAAGTCCATCTTCAAGGTCAGGGTCTGGATCTCGTGGCGTCTTTGACTCAAAGCATCAGCGACCACGTTCTCCTTCCCTTTGATATAATGGACATCGAAGTCATATTCGCAAAGGAATTCCATCCAACGCCGTTGGCGGGCGTTCAAATTAGGCTGTGTAAAAATATACTGCAAACTATGATGGTCTGAATGGAGTTCAAAGCGTCGCCCTAAGAGAAAGTGTCTCCAGCGAACCAAGGCATGAACAACAGCTGCAAGCTCTAAGTCGTGCGTAGGATAGTTTAACTCATGTGTCTTTAGTTTCCGCGATTCATATGCGATCGCTCGACCATCCTGCATAAGCACGGCTCCCAAACCTTCTAATGATGCATCCGTGCAAACTACAAACTCTTCCGAAGGATCTGGAACTGCTAAAATAGGAGCGCTCGTAAGACGCTCTTTGAGGACTCCAAAAGCCTTTTCACACTGCTCGGTCCAAGTGAAACCCTTCCCTTTTCGCTGAAGGGAAGTAATGGGATGTGCTATCCTGGAGAAACCTTCGACAAACCGACGATAATACCCGGCTAACCCCATAAAGCTTCTGACCTCTGTCACGTTCGTGGGTGCCGGCCACTCCTGGATTGCTCTAATTTTAGATGGATCTACGGAGATGCCATCGCCTGATAAAATGTGTCCCAAATACTGCACCTCTGTCCTGAAGAAGGCACACTTCGCCAAGTTGCCATAAAGTTGCTGCCCTCGTAATTGCTGCAAAACTTGACGCAAGTGCTCTACATGCTCCTCCTCAGTCCGTGAATAAATCAGAATGTCATCTAGGAATATGATCACGAACCGGTCTAGGTATGTACGGAACACCCCGTTCATGAGACTCATGAATACTGCAGGAGCGTTCGTCAACCCGAAAGGTACCACTGTGAATTCATAATGGCCATATCTGGTTCGAAAAGCAGTTTTATGAATATCTGACTCCGTGATGCGCAATTGATGATACCCAGATTTTAGATCAATTTTCGAGAACACTCTGGCTCCCTGCATCTGATCAAAAAGGTCGTCAATCCTAGGTAGAGGATAACGATTCTTCACCGTCACCTTGTTCAACTGCCTGTAGTCCATGCATAGACGAAGAGACCCATCCTTCTTCTTCACGAAGATCACTGGTGCGCCCCATGGTGAAACGCTAGGTCGGATGTGTCCCTTCTCAAGTAATTCTTCCAACTGCAGCTTAAGTTCTGTGAGTTCATGGGTCGTCATTCTATAGGGTGCGCGGGATATCGGCTCTGCACCTGGCACTAAGTCGATGTGGAAGTCCACTTCTCTACGTGGAGGCATACCAGGTAATTCTGGCGGGAATACATCGGCAAACTCTCTAAGGATAGGGTGATCATCTAAAGTAGCCTCAGGTTCATCCTCTGCTCTATCACTGACTGTGATGGCAAACATCTGACATCCCTTCCGCATACAGCGCTTAAGCTGTTGTGCGGATATCATACGAACCGCCGTGGGCTTTTGAATGCCCACTATCTCAACCGATGAACCATGATCGTCTAAACAGCTAATCGTTCTCTGGCGACAATCAAGCTTGGCTCTATGTGCCGCAAGCCAATCCATACCCAGAACTACTCCGTAAGACCCTAATGGCATAATCCTAAGGTCACATGTTGTGGTGAAGGGTCCCAATGTGATCTCACAGTCTTTAACCAAGGTATCTACTGACATCCTGGCCCCTGAGGCCAACTCAACTTCCCACCTAATGTCTTGCCTAGAAGCCACCAGCCTGCAACGCTCCACTAACGATGTAGACAAAAAGGAGTCAGTAGCTCCTGAGTCAAAAAGGATCGAGATGGGAAAGTCTCTAATCGTACCTGCTGCCTCGATGACAGAAGCCTGGAAATCAGCCTGGCGGTTATCAATCGCTGCAAACATGTGGTGAGATCTGCCCACGTCACCTACGGTCTGCTCGGACCCTCCTGATCGGGGCTGACCCCCTGCAGTAAATCCCTGCGGACACTCTCTAGCCAGATGCCCTGCCCCACCACATACATAACATGGTCCTCTAACCTGTAACTGCCCTGACTGTGTTTTGCCTGATTGTTGTTGCCCGGTCCGTCCGGTGGATCCCTGTGAGCCTCTGTAAGACTGCTGGGACCTTGCGGGTCCTGCCGATGAACCCTGCTGTCTCTGATCCCTGCGTGGTCCCTGCTGCTGCCATCCACGGTTCTGTCCTCCCTGTCCCCTCTGTTGAAATTTGGATTTTTGCTGATGTTGCTGTTGCTGTGGAGGCCTAGGAGGTAATGATGAAGGATTATATCCTCCTCTCTGTGTTGTGTTTTGAGGCCTTTAGAAATTTTGCTGTTGTTGGGGATTCCGTTCCTGGTACTGTGGGCGTGAATTCTGTCCTCGTCCCTGAATTTCCTCTGATATAAGGGCCTTTTCAACAGCCTCGCTCATGGTTTGGGGATTTGCCATACGAACTGGTCCTGCTATCCCGTGATTTAGCCCCCTGATGAATTTGTGTATTAAGATTTTCTCGTCATGGAGGTATTCCGCGTAACGAGAAAGCTCTATAAATCGGCTCTCATACTGAGTAACGGTGAGTCCCCTCTGCTGTAGATCATGAAACTCATCGATTCTGCAATGTCTATAATGTTCGGACAAATACCGCGCATTGAAGCGCTCAATGAAGGTGTCCCATGTGAGTGTATCCACGGAGAGTCGGCGCTTGCACTCCTCTGTGCGCCACCAGGTGGCTGCTGCATCCCTAAGAAGATGAACTGCCACTCGTGCTTTCGTGTTGCTCTCATACGGTCGCAATGCGAAACACCTGTCTAAGCTAATTAGCCAAGCCTCGGACACAGCTCCCTCTGTAGCTCCTGCGAAGGTGGGTGGGTTGAGCCTCAGTAGATCTCTGATAGGGTCCCCTCTGTCTCTAAGTCTCCCAAGTGGCTCTTCCACACCATCCTCATATACTCCCTGCTGAACCTGTTCTTGTCTCAAAAGTCTCGGAGGACTCCTGCTCCGTGCTCGGGAGGCCGACCCTACCTCCTCTACTGTTGTGTCAGGAATCTCAACGAAGGGCTCCACACGTATCACCTCTAGTGGATCAACGCGGGGCTCCATACGTGGCTCAATACGTGACTCGGCACGTGGCTCCTCTCGCGGATCAACACGAGGCTCTATACGTGGCTCAGGAATCACTGGTGGTAACCTATCTAACATAGTCTGTAGTGCCTGTAAGATCTGTGGACCTATATCCGATACTGGTGTCGCCTGTGGTACTAGTGGTGCTTGTGGTACAGGTGGTGCTGCTGAATCTGCGGGTGCCAGTCCCTCGGCTGAGGAATCGCTGTGCACCTCGACTGACGCTGTGTGGCGTGATCGCGCTCGTCGAACACGTCGGGGAGGCATCCTACAAAACAAGGTAGAAACTAATTAGCCAAAGTTGCGGAATAATAACGTGCCCAAATACGCCCAGTGTTTACAAACTTGGCTCTGATACCAAATGTCATGCCCACTTTTTCCTTGTGGTCACAACACACATCGCACGTGTCATAGCCACATCTGTCATGTGGTTATGACACGAGATATGAAAAACTTTTCTCACACTGTCCTAAAAACCCCTTTCGCATGCGTACGCATGCTCAACGGTGTTCTCTCATGGCGAAACACTATACTCATCGGCGGAATACAAGTACAATGGCGTGCAACCAGAAGCATATAGATCAACAAGAGGGTCTATACAACGCTGCTAACGTCATTGCAAGAGTGAGATTACCAAAATTCTTAAATCGAACCCTCGGCAATGTTCGGTAGCAGAATGCCTTACGGCGTTAGTGGGAATTACGCTGCACTCATTTACGCAAGTGGTTCGCTGATAGAGGAACCACTCCCCACGACGCCTTGTTCCGACTAAACCGGCTAGTGATCTCCCTATTTAGTCATTTTTCAGCCAGGCACGGTTGTCTGTCTCCTCTCTTGTTTCCCGAAACATACTTCTCCTATGACTTAGCATTTTCAACAAGGCGGTTTGGTTGCCCTCTCTTCCCTTTTCACAAGTTCTTAATTTTGATTATATCTTTATCGCCCTTACCTTAACGATTTCTGAGTTCATTTAGTGTTTTTATATTTCGGTCTCTCTCTCTCTTTCATTTTCTATGCTTTCTTTATGTGCATCCTGTCCTTTCTTCATGATTTACGTCAATCAGGGTTATCACTGCAGTTATTGTTGATAATAAACCTAATTTCAGGATGATCTAGGTCACAAAGGCTGGTTTACTATTTCGCTGGACTCGGTCTCCTAATCTTCCCCGATCTAGGTTCCTCCTCTTCGTAAGTACTTAGTCAACTTGTTCCTAAGCACAATTGACAGAAGGGTCCGTCAACTTAGTTCTCTTATCCCGTGTGAGAAATGTCGCGCATTTTCTCCTCTGTGTTTTCCAATGTTAGTTTTTCCTTCTTCGGAACCTCTTACAGGTTTACATATGAGATCATTTGCTACAGTTGAGATTAATATGGCCACATGGATTGTTAGTGGTGGCTTCTTAAGTTTATTTCCAGTGTTCTTTTGAGCAAGGAGTTGTGTAATTTTCCTCTTCATTTTCCGGGTGATTGTTAGTATGTTATTAGTTGAAACTTCCGAGAAACTCTTTCCAGAGTATCACTGAATATTCCTAAACTCTCTTTTACATTATAATTTTATTTTCTCTTGTTTAGAGTTACTGTTGTTACTATTACTCTTAATTACGATTCATACACTGATTGTGACTCGTATGACGTTGTCAATAGATATAGGTGGTTCACCACTTTATAAAACTCTGTTCATGGTAATATATCTTCTTTGGTTGTTGTGTTCAACACTTAATAACATCTCCTGTGAGATTATAATTGTTATATTTTTTTTTCTCTATATCCATGAGACATAGTTTATAACGATTTTAAACGAGGGCCCAATAAATTGGTTCATAGATTTACTCCTATGTATATTATATATCTATATATATATATATATATATATATATATATACATACATACATATATATAATATATTTATTTTAATGTCTATGTAAAGGACGAATTGGTTTACCACAACTTATATATCTATATCTCTATATATATATATATATATATACAGATATATAATCATTATTATATTATATATATAGCTATATACATAGACATATATAATATATATATATGCCTATATATAGAGCTATATAAAACTGAATTTATATTCCAAATAACCCAATCATATGTTAGGGCCAAGCCCTAACATTTTATTTGCTGCAGTTTCCACAGCCGACGGCGGCCATGGGCGGCGGTGGCCGCTGAGATAGAGAAGCAGGGTCGGGGTGGCCGCAGAGTGGCGGGCCTGTGCAGGCCGCGGGAGGCATAAGGGATTGGGGGGGGGGAGATGTGGAGTGGGGCGGAGCCCCACCCACATTCCCACGACGTGGGGTGTGGGTGGGGCTCCGCCCCACTCCACACCTCCAAATGTAACAAAACAAACCTGCGGTGGGGTTTTCTCCCCACCGCCCAATGTAAAATTCGACTGTGTTTTTTTTTCTATCCGCGGCTTAAATTTGGTCCGCCATTCTTATGTGCTATTCGTTGATTTCTCTCAACAATAAAATATATATTTATATATATATATATATTCATAAATATATATATATATATATATATATTTATCAATGATTATATAATTATATATATATATATATACCTATTTTTATATTGATATTTATCAGTCAATCTCATAAAAATGATAATTTATTTTCAATTTCTCTATTATTCTGAAAAATGATAATTACTCAAAATATGAAATATATATACATATATATCTATATATATATATATTTAAATTTATTTATATATAAAAATATTCTTATATGTGCTTAACTAATTCCTAAATTTCTCAATTTCACTACTTTATGCATTTTCTCCAAATCAACCTGTTATAAAGAAATTGTCATAACAATTAGATATAAATATATATATATATATATATATATATATATATATATAATTATATATATATATATATATATATATATATATATATATATATCCCAATTTCACTTAATTGATAGAAATGGTAACTAGCTATCCCCTTATTATAAGTATAATTTTCCATTTTCATAAACATTTAAGACTTCGTAAATTTACAACAGATTATATATTTACATGCTAGATTTCCTCTAATCCTTCTAAATTAACAGAATCCATTAATATGGAGAATAACTCAAATATTTAAAACTGTCTTTTCCATTTTAACATTGAAAAGAAAATTAGCATTTCAACTAGTGAAGCAATTCCAAACTTTCAAATGTAAACAACTCAGATTAAGTTGCAAAAACGAACTTGTTCTTTTCAGTAATACTTGAAACACAAAAATTGCTATTGAACAAAGTTTGCAAACATCAACTTAAAATTTAAGCACAGTCATATTACAGCTTCTCAATCATGAATACCAACTTCCCAGATATGAACTTTCTCCTCCCAAACAGTATACAACTGAAAACTTATGACAACCAAGAAAAGTTCAATAATAACAAGATCAGGGAGGTGATTTTCTTCACTCCCAGAATATCATTAATTTACAACAATAACAAGAGAGGTGTTCTCTCTTCATCTCTATGAAATGAACCAGGCCTAATTCTCATGACAAGAAGATGATCTGTTTCTTCATAAATAGCCAACCAGAAGCTCCAAGAGAAAAAACCTGCGTATCAAAGACAAACAAAGAAGAAAATACCACTCGTCTAGCTCTCCTCCCTACCGTAGACCCGCAAGAGGGTCACCCCCGAGCTAGGGAGACCATACTCACACCTGGGTACTCAAACACTCCACTTCACAACAGAAACAACAACAATCCCAAAGCACACATACACCCGTGGGTATTTTACACAATACGGAAACTCAACTACAGTGAGTTTCATAAGGGGCAGGAGAGTGGACACACTCGACTCCAGAGTGTCACCCTGACAGATAAATGAACTAATTTAAATTTCTCTTGGTCTCAACCAAGTGTGATCACAATTTGTAAGAAATCTGTATATGACTCTCAAGTCAAAAATACAGTCACAGATACATGCCCTCAAGGCTTCCAACATCCCAAAAGATGGAAACAGGTATGCACCCGAGGAGGATCTCTCCTCCCCTACCCCAAACTTGATGAGCATTTCTCCCAAGTGGGAGACGCTCTGTCAAACAACCCGACAAGAACCCCACAGAAAACAAATTTAAACACATATTTCACACACATTTCATACACATTTCAGTTCTACCAAAACAAAGGTAAAATTCAGACCAACCTTGCAAAGCCCTCCTGGAATGAAGTTGTTGCAGAGTCCACAGAGTTCACTTCCAACCTTAGCCACCAACTCCCTCTCCCTTCTCTATCTTCCAAACTAACTTCTCTATTTTTGGTAAGGCCAAAATGAAAGATTTTCCCCAAAATTCAACTAACTCCCTCTCATCCCAAAATTTGAAAATAAATAACCCAAAATCCTCTTTCTTTCTAATTTTGAGAAATGGGGAAGTGACACTTGTCACCTCCTCACCCTTCCCAAAAATCACTATTCTGTCCAGGTGGCTTATGTCACTCTCCATTCCCAAGGGTACTCCTTATTCCTCTCATGTGACTCCACTTTCTCATGGGAGAAATAAAAAAAAAGAGTTAAATGGGAACAAGACAGGTGACCCATGCCTCTTTCTCCTTTCTTCACATGGGTGTCCCCATAGTACATGGGGGAATCTTACTAAAGAAGAGGTAACTTTCACTAATGGATGGCATCTCTTATCTAGGGAAAAGTAGAGGGGATGGGTTGAGTGTTGGTACAACCCATCATGTCCCCTCCTACCTCCAATTTTCGCCACTTAACTTTAGGGGAAGGTTAAGTTGACTAGATGGAGGTTACTCAAGGGTTACCCATGCCAAATGGGCCCCTAGACCCATGGGGTAGAACCCAGGGTCAATTTTAACCCATACAAGACACCCCAGGTCAAGGTAAAGCACAAGAAAAAGGGCCTCATAATTTAAATAAAAATAGAAATTTCAAATTCAATCTCTTTACAACACTTACTTATAAAAATAATGTTACATGAGGGTAACCTAACCCACTCGACCATACGAAAGACCACATTACATCAAGACATCAAACACAAAGAGATCTTGGTTCCTCGTAGAACCAGATCGGCTTAATAGGGAATAACAATTAACAAGGTGTGGAATGATCTCCGAAATCTGTGGTTTGATTAGTAGTCCCTGCACACTCAATTACAAGATTAGTAACCACATAAATTCATCATAGCCAAAGCAACTTAAATAACACATGCATTCTCATGCCCTAGTACAATTTAACATAATTAAAAATCATATTACAATTTTCCATCATCACCTAATTCATTTTTCTGAAAAGTAACTTATCCAAACATCACCCAATTAGTTTTTCCGCAAACATAATAAAGTTAAATAGTCTGACAAATTTCGGGAACTGCTATCCCACAAATATGAAAGTAACAATAACAGTACTATAATTAGTCATAACAACAGTAGTAAAAAGGGCGGTCCTCACACTCATCGGCTCAATTTAGTCAATCCATGGCTGGACCTTCACAGAACAATTTTAAGAGGAATAACAAGAGCTTTATTAAAGTAAATGGGCAAAATTCAAACAATTTTCAATCACAAGTGTCTGCTATTAATAATCCAAAGAGGGCATCGTTTCAGTTTCAACAACAACAAAGATAGTTTACTCCAATATCTAATTCACTACATTCTATTATGAATCAAGCAGTGAGCAGTAATCTCTTGAAGCTTCCTCCATTCAAACCATTGGATAGTAATAGAATGCAAGGACCTCACTTTGATGCTAATGATTTCTTTCATTATCATCGACAATAAGGACATGACACTAAATGATGTATGTGTCTTAAACATGAAATTCAAGACCCCATCGACTTGAATGTGATACAGGTAACTGGTGTGAATGACAATGGAAATAAGTCAGTTGACCCTCCAAATCAGAATTTATAAATCTTTACTAATTCATTTCATAAGCATAGCGACAACAATATGGTAGAGAAAAATACAATAGAGCAAGAAGATGACTATCTTGATTACAATGAAACAGTTGGTATGATAGAAGTGGATAAGGAGAAAATTGAGGATTTAACTCATCCACGAGAAAAAGGTATCTATACTGAGGTTCCTCTATCGTTATCCCTTCAAGGATTGTGAGATAACCAAGATGCACTAGATTCACAAATTGAACAATTGTGACAAGATATTATGACACAAGAAAAAGCTACCACAGTGGAAAGTGTTCCATTCCACCGCGAAAGGTTTATTCATTGAAATAAGAAAGCAAAAGATCAGAAAAGAACAAGGTGGTAATCATTAGTGGGAAATAGAACTGATTCCCCTCCTCACATGCAACATAAGATTTCAAATAAATAGGGATTTGAGAAACAAACACCGCATGACCATTTTGGAAATAAAGATAACTCAGGTATGAATCATTCACACTTTGTACAAAACTTGATGGAGCACCTTTCTAAGATGCTCACAAGTTCAAATTGCTCTTAGATAAAATGCAAAAATATATATTTATATATATGTGTTGCATTCCCCTGTGATGTATTATGTGTTGTTTAGGCCTCCTTGGATGACCCTTGATACTCTTGTAAGGTTAAGGATACCGGGAGACCGCCTCTATTGTGACCATTCTTCTATTTGTATCATCATTCTTATATTGTTCCTCTCCTCTATTTTATTTTTGTGTGTCATAACTTAAGGGCATAGAATTGTAGTTGATGACCTGGGGGCATCCTCCTATGTGGTATTCCTAAGGCACTTGTTCTCCTCTCTCATTTTATTGTTTACCTTCTAGTGATTCTTCCTAGTTGGCGAATGACGAAAAAAATAGATACTGATACGGACTGTGTGTCCCTTCAGTGAGAAAGCAAAAATAGACCTAGTCCATACATGATGATGGGGTTGATTTAGATATATATATCTGATGCTTGACTAGTAGAATCACTCGGTGTGATGTATCATCATGTGACATTTCTTGTGACTAACATTTTACAATCCACTCAATATGCTCTTGTACACTCTGATTGGTATCTCACCTTATTTCTACACTCAATTTTGAGGTACCTATAGTATAGCCCAATGGTTATACTTAGTTCTGTACCCGTAGTATAGCCTTGGTCCTTGATACGACTATTTTCATGCATAGCTTTAATGAATTGCTTTGGTTTATCTTAGAGTAAGATTTCTAACCTCTATTGTTATCTCATCTTAGCATATCATATCAATGTGTTTGTGGGAACATTCAGCGATCGTGAACATATGTCACCTTGGGGGCATGGGCTTTGCAAGAGCTCTTATTCCCTTGTGTGTTTTCTCTCTACCTCAACATGCTTGATATCGGTACATGACATCAACCACCTTAAGGTGGGGGCATATATAATGATAACTGTCTGATGATTTTGGTACTAACAAAGCATGTTTGTAAGCCCTCTTTGTGAGGCAGGATATTGTATCTTCAGCATGAGTAGACTTCTTTATTTATATTGCAAGAAAAAATCCCTCTTTGTGAGGTAGGATAGCATATCCTTTTATCAAAGAAGCCCTCTACAGAGGTGGGATAATGTATCTCTTGAGCTAGTGTGTATCCTTTTATTCAAAATCCCTTCTGTGGAAGGTAGGATGGTGTATCTCTTGAGCTAGTGCACATCCTTTTATTACAAAAGTCCTCTGCAGAGGCAGGGTTGGATCTTGAGACTATCCTCCCTTAAGCATGTTTTTGGCAGTTGTTGTGGCATAAGACCAACCATTAGGTGTGTTTGCAACATGTTTGAGATGGTGGGACTTAGCAATAAGCCCCTTATATTGCCCTTGTTTGCCATGTTTAAGATGTATAGTATGTCTATGGCATGCTATACAATGCTCATGTTTTCCATGTGTCTTCCGTGTGTTTTCCCCAATGTGTGGTTTCAAGGGTGTAGCGATGAGCTCCTCCCACACTGAAGCTTTTTTTGGCATGTTTTCCCTTGTGTGTGGTTTCGAGGGTGTAGTGATGAGCTCCTCCCACACTCAGGTTTTGTATGGCATATTCTCCCCCGTGTGTGGTTTCAAGGGTGTAGCGATGAGCTCCTTCCACACTCGGGCTTTGTATGCTGTGTTTTTCCCCCTGGTGTAGTTTCAAGGGTGTAGCGATGAGCTCCTCCTACATTTTGGGGTTTTGTGTTGCAATTTTTATTTCCATGCATATATATATATATAAATGAAAATGTTATATCAATGTATTCATTGTGTTTTGCATGACTGCTCTCATGTATTCATAGTGTCTTGCATGTCTTCAATATTGTCTTCTCCATGTCTTATGTGCTTCCTACTGTCTTCATTGTGTTTTGCATGTCTGTGATGTGTCTTCCAATGCTTACCTAAGATTGGGGGCTAGAAATAGTTCCTCAATCTTGGTGTATGCCTTAGCTTTAAGTGCCTGGCGTGTTTGATGTGTTTTCAACCGTACTTTAATGCATGTATGGGTCATAAGATCATACATCTATTAAAGTGGGGGCTAAATGTTATGTCGTAAAATATCCTCCTAGGACTTTTGCCTCCTAATTTTAGCACTCGAGTCCCTTAGATTTAATCATACATGTTTAAAATGAATCCTGAAGCAAAATCCCCTGAAACCCATGTTAAATGGGACCTAGGGGTGAACCTTAAGCATAATATGGACCCAAAATAGGCCCCTGGCTTTGGACTCCTGGGCCCTTGTCCCGCCCTATTTTATCTGGGTGCCAAATTTGAATGTCGATTTGTGACCATTAAAAAGGTTTCCTTGTCGGCATCTTAAGTTTGAATTATGAAATATTAGTGGGAATGCATATATAATCATGTTTAGGACTTCATTTTACAACTAGATGGATAATGTGAACTTGTGATCTTATGCTAAGGATACTCAAGGATTTCATTGTGTTGCAGAGTAGTATTGTGTTGGTTTGTACTTGTTTGTTGCAGATTTGTCTTCATCAATCCATCTCCTCATGGCATGAAAGATCTTCATCTCCCCATGAGAGCTTCACCTCCGAGGTGACATCTACTTTGTGTTTCAATCATTTTTTCATATCATTTGCTTTTGCCTTTGTCCACCAAGGACACACACTCTCTATCTAACAACGGTGTTGGAAGGCTTGAATGCCATTTTGGGGCTTGACCAAGGCAAGCTCCTAAACACCACGACCCCCAATGCCTCTCTTGTGATTGCAGGTGGCAGGTGTCAAATCTTGTGGGAGGAGTTGCAGGAGATCATTGCAGAGCATAAGGATTCCAGATCTGAAGAAATCAATGGAAAATATCCCTAACAGGACAAGGGCGATCCCTCTTTTGTCCCTCAATTTATCACTATCATAAATCCCTGAGCAGGTACAATCTACATCATATTTGGCTCTTGACCTCTAAAAAAAGTACCACCTTGGACAAGGGCGATCCCTCTTTTGTCCCCAAAGTTTCCACTTTCTAAAATTAAAATCTTGGTATGTTTCTAATATGTATTTAGTGCCTTCTTGTGCGAGCATTTGTCAAGATTCATTTGTTTGTTTACGATTTTGCATAATTATAGTGTTAGGCCTAATCAGATTAGGGTTTTACAAAATATCAATCTATTCTATCTTTCCAAGCATCTCATAGTGACATCAAACCTGTAGCCAAGTCCTCTATCATAGCTGTGACTTAGCTCGATCTATGTCCTTGAATGTATGTGTGAAAGAAGGGTTTGACTGAATTTAATTAACAAACAATTTGATCATCCTATTTTCATACATAATAGAAAGAATACCCTATCTTCTTTATGCTATGATACTTGTTATTCACAGTTGCCATTTGGAAACAAACCTCCAAAAGAACAAGATAATCTAAAGAATATTTGGGTAATTTTAAGGGTGCACTTTTGAAACCCCCAATCCATAGATAGGTAAATCTATCAAATTGAATGTAAAAACTTTGAAACCTCATTATCAATACCACTACTTAAGGAGAAATCCTCCTCTCGAGTGAGCCTTCAATCCTTTTTGTAGATAACATGAGAAAAGCATCATTTACCCGTTGAAAGTCTTTCATCCCATTTTCTTTTTGTAGCTGCGAAAAATAACAATACATAGGTGTATCTGGTGTAAGGGACCCTTGAGTCCTCAGACCAGGCTAGATAACCTCTTTGCTAGCTAGAATGTAAATTAGAAAAGAGCACATATGGAAAGACACCCTATGATGAAAATTTTCTAGTTGTTCGTTCATATGTTCACTTATTAATTTTTCCCAGTCTACATACTGAGATTCACTGCAAATCACCAAAATAAATTGGCACATCTAGTTCTCGAATGAATCCAATTTGACACTCCCAACAACATGGTACAATAAAGTAATCATATCATAGATTTCTTCTTTAAAATGTCCTCTCTTCAAATTGGCGGGAAGCTGAGATTTACCTTTCCTTTCAAATTTAAGCCAACTCTTAGCAATACGGTTTTGGCACTAATCATTTTTATCCCAAAAATATCCCCAACCCATGGTAATAGACATATCAAAAAACTCCTCATGGTCTAGTAACCTTAATGCATGTGACACAACCTCTGAATCAACTTTGGTAATCACAGAGCCATCGAAAGCTTGTATTTCCTGAGAGTCAGGATAATAGTTTTTTGCATAGGAAACAATCAAATCTGGACATGTCATGGTAGGTGGAAAGCCTCCAGCATGGGCTAACCCACTACTTACAATACTTTTTGCAATTGAAGGCCTGGTTTCTTGCTATATTATAATCCAAAAATCCTCCATGTCTACATGCTTGAGATCGGTATCCTTTACTTTGGAGAAGCCATTTTCAATTATAGAGGCAATTGGAAACCCCTGATACTTGTATTTCATTTTGACTTGTTTTAAAAACTAGGAAATGAAAGATTCTGTAATTATTAAGGGCACTAGAGAGACCTGTAAGGCATTTGAGGAAGACTGACCACCCAGACTCATGAAAGAAAAATTGTTCTTCTTCACCCAGATAAATCAAGGTATTTAATTTATCACAACAAGAAAAAGTAGGAAAAGGAGCTGATTATCTAACTTGGTTGCAAATACTTCTGCAAATTCTTCCTTGGAATTGAGGCTCAGAGCTCCTCTAGCATACTCTCGTCACAATGTAGAATAAGTCTTTTCTTTTGCAAGGTGGTACCTTTAATAAAGCTTCTCATTAAATCCCATTAAAATTTGGTGGCGTAAAGTACTGAGCAATTCATAATGATCCACTTTAACTTCCCTCTGAAAAGTGTATGAACACTTCCCCTAACACATTCCAAATTTATTGCAAACTGATAGGTGTCAATATGTCATACATGTTAGCAGTCGAAAAGACAACGCTTCGAGGATCAGGATGCATGTTCAGTCGGGGCGTCGGGAATTTTGTGAAGTAACAAACCAATAATTCAAGAGTTCAAAATTTCAAAGAACTTCTGACTTCCTGACCACAAAGGAATTTTTATTGAACCAACATGAGACCAATAACTAAGACTTAGATGTTGACTTGAGTGAAGAGTCGGGAAATTAGGTGGTTACAAAACTTATGAACTTGCCGACCAAGGTACATAAAAGTGAAAGATTGCCGACTAAGGGGGGAAAATGACTAAGTAAAGGCTGTGACTTACAAAGAGGATGAAAAGGTAAAGAATAAGGAGGGGACTTGGACTTAACATATGAATGACTAAAAATTTCAATCATAGGGTGACACATTAATTTTTAAAGGGACTCAGTAATAAGCAACATTTTCAAGTTGAATCAAGCACAAGGACTATTTTTGAGAGGAATCAAGAAAATAAATTATATTTAGAGGAATTAAGTATAAGCAATATATTGAACAAATGATCTATATCTACTTGTACTTTAGAAATCTCAAGGAGCGATCCATCTATAAATTATAGATTATTTATTAATTTTCTCAAGATAATTTGGTAATTATGGGACCACATAAATGTCATCAAAGAAAAAGGAAGCTTGTAATGCCCCGCCATGCAACCCTAGAGATAAGTTTAACTAAGCAATAAAGAGGGTGAATTTTTTTAAAAATAGAAGTAATGATAACAAAACATAACATAGTCTATAATCAACAAGTTAAACTAGCATATCTAGGGATTACACAGCTGCATTATTGAAATTATACAATAATCAACAACATACATAGTTTAATTGAATAAACCAATTGAATCAAACCAGCATCTTTCATTACGACTGCTAAATACTTCAAGAAGTTTGCATTAAGATTTCAAGTACAAAATAATATATCTTACAAGAGGAATTACATAGTTTCATTGTTACAAAAGCTCTTTTTCTAAATACATCAAATTACATAATGAATTCCACTGATACATTGATCTAGATGCAAATAGTACAAATAATAGTCTTCAAATACAGGTGCAAACTAGAATCATGAGAGTTACATCTTCTTTACATGCAAGCCACGATGCCAGAAAACTAATGGAATAAAGCACAACCACCTGACCATGTGGAACCTTAAGGTCCAACCCCCGTACTAGGAGATAACAATAAGGTCCCACAACATGAAACAGTTAAGAAGATAGGAACACAACACAAAAGGCTAACATGACTCCAACATACAAGTACACATGACATTCACAATAGAGTCACCACTTCCCCCAACAGTCAAAAAGATAATAGACTAACAGGTACAGGGACTACACATGACTCCAAAACAACACCAGTCAATAAGGACATCACAAGTAACTCAAACAACACCTCCAAAGGCATTCACAAAACAAAGGGGAGAACACAACTAGAGAATGCTAGACTGCAATAGGGATGAGTGTCATCGCATGGTCCTAGCATGGGTTACCTTGATAGTCTCTAGCTAGATGCCGGCCCCCATCTATGGTTACCTTGACAGTCTCTCACTAGATGCCGGACCCATAGGGTGACACATGAACCAACATTCCTTTCGTGAGGACAAGGAAGTTGATTTTGCCAACCATGGCCTTCTCATCTCATCCTTAGCTTGAATGAGCACTACAGGCATGAGTGAGGCATCCAATTATCTTGATTAATGTGAAAACTAACCAACCCTCTAAATTTATTATTAAGTTATCACTAGATTAACAACTTCCAATGGGTTACCCTGATAAGCCACTCACCGGCCCCACATTGAAAGCCACTCCCCCTTCACTGCATCTAGATTCTCAAAGCCCAAAACAAAACCCAAGCATGAACTACCACATTCTCATCATGATGCATTTACAACACAAAATATACATCATTTCACATTACATAGAGCAAGGCGTTACCCATCTTGCATAGTTATCATAACCA
Organism: Cunninghamia lanceolata; assembly: GCA_027924645.1. Classification (NCBI taxonomy): domain Eukaryota; kingdom Viridiplantae; phylum Streptophyta; class Pinopsida; order Cupressales; family Cupressaceae; genus Cunninghamia; species Cunninghamia lanceolata. The sequence goes on along the minus strand of BSBN01000809.1, from coordinate 26,473,429 downwards.
CATGAATAGGTACACTGAGCAAGGCATTATCCATCTTGCACAGTCATCATAACCACATGAATAGGTACACTGAGCAAGGTATTATCCATCTTGCACCATCATCATAACCACATGAATCCATAAACAGAGTGGAGTCAACATATAACCAATACATATTCAACCATTAGCAAGATTACATAATCATAGGAGTCATACACACGACTACCCCTCTTGGCCTCTAGAATCAACTTTCCCAAATGACACAAACACTTGACACACTAAACACTATGGTCTCACATCACATTCACTCTCAAATGCACATCATCACCTAATAGACCAAACTAAGATCCTTCATCAATAATTCAAATACAACACCACAATTGCGACATATGACATAATGCACTAATTATGGGTCTTGAAGAATGTAACATTAATTAAATCATGATCAATCATAAAGTGAATCTTCCTCAATAATATAAAACTATCATATTCCAAACACTAGTAATAGTTACTTATAGGATCATAAGATATAATAGTCCACGAGTAACAATATTTTAACTAATAGTTCCCAAGACTTATGTTAATTTCATTTAATTAAAATGACTGTGAACAAACTGCAAATAACTCTAAGGCATACTAATTAAACACAACAATTATTTACACTATTTACACTGATGTAGATTTCCTTAATAATCTAGACAATTGTAAATACTATTAAATATAACTATATAAGCAAGGCTAAAAGCCTATAATATCAGAATGCTATAAATATCTTACACTAGTTAGAATCACAAGATACAAAACCCGAAGCTACAATGAAAGAACTTTGTTCTAAGGTTAGCTTGAGAGGAAAGGAATATAGAACAACAAAACATTCCTATAGATCTAACATCTTCATCAAATCTACCACACTTTTAACCACATGCATATGATAGGATCAACACAAAATAAATTTGTTGAGAAGGCTTTAGAAGCTACCAACAATGCAAAATGTGAAAGCATAGACAGGGCACACAGACTAATTGGTAGAATGCCTCAAAGAGAGTCATATGATGGAAAGAAATGATTGTAAGTTATGCACAAAATGAATTTGTTGAAAAATCTTAGAGAAACCTAGTTCAAAAATATAAAGTTATTGGTGACGCAACTAATTGTTTTAATAGAGACGAAATGGGTGAGAGGTAGACAGTCACAAAATATTCATATCCCAAAAATGACCAAGTGGGTATGGCTGAATTTTGGATATGATTTAGATATCTAGCTGTTCAGCATATATAAAAACATTAGAGAAATCCAGTTCGTAAAATAAAGTTATGGCCAACGCAACAAACTGCTAAAACACAAACGAAATAGGTGAGAGGTAGACAGTCACAAAATATTCATATATCAAAACTGACAAACTAGTTATGGCTTATTTTTAGATATGATTTATATATCTAGGCTATGCACCATATATTAAAAAATTAGGGAAACCCAGTTCGTAAAAATAAAGTTATGGCTAATGCAACAGACTACTAAAATAGAGATGAAATGGGTGAGAGGTAGACAGTCACAAAATATTCATATCTCAAAAATGCTAAACTAGGTATGGCTAATTTTTGGCTATGATTTAGACATCCAGGCCATGCACCATATATAAAAAAATTAGAGAAACCCAGTTTGTAAAAACAAAGTTAATATTTTACTAAATCTAATGCAACAATAAATCAGATTCATATCTCAGTCCATACCTAGAATATTACTTCTATCACATCTTCACAAAATTCCCAGCTCGCATCCATTTTCCCCCAAGTTGTTTCTTTTGGAAACTATCGTTTATGGTGCCAAAAGAAAAATGAAAAATTTTTGAGAGAGAGATCCCCAAAACATAAAACATATTCCCTATTTGAAATGCACGCTCCCCCCAAATTATGTCTTGAGATTTCAAAATAAAGTTGAGCATGCATAACCACCCCCCATAATTTCTTCCAGAAGATTCTCCTTTATTACTTTCTTACAATTTGCTATTTTTAACCAAACAATAATTTCTCTCTAATTTTATTTATTTTAGAATTTGCTATTTATTTCATTTACAACCAAACAAAAATAATTTCTTTCTACTTTTCTAAAATTAGTCTCTTACACAAAAGAAACAATTATTTCTAAGATTCCCTCTTGAGGTGCGTAACTGCCACTTCTTCCAAGTGGCCAAAATGGAAAATAATTACTCAAGGCAATAATAATAAAGAAAGAGAATCTTTTTCAGACATAATAATACATATTTCCTCACAACTAAAATTTACATAAAAGCATCTATATTTATTTATCAAAGTGCCCTCTTGACTTAATAATTTTATTGTAATTAAGCAATTAACCAAAACATTAATCAAATAATTCCAAACAAAATAACCCAAATGCCAAACAATACCTGACACAATATATGATTGAAAGCATGACCACAATGATAATGACTGACCATTACGTCCATACAAACAACACTGACTGGGTGCAAAATTGGATACTCATCCTTTTCAAGGATGATGGCTAACTAGGGGACCACATGTAATCTCCGTTCAACAGTTTCCATTAGGTTTAAGGCACACTCAGACCTGTCAATTCAAGTGGAGTTGATGCTTGGTACCTGCATCCTGCAACAACCAATAGTCAAACATATATATATATATAGTCAAATACACCGTGAAAGGGAATCATAGCGTAGCAGGATACTCATGCATGAGTAATACGACACTATTCCTTTCACCATCACATCAAACATGTAATCACAACACACATAGCAATCAGTTACTAAATGACTAAATAAGAACCATCATCAGATAATCGCATGATACACATAATAAGATTAATCCACACAAAACATCACAACATAACATCTTATGATACAGAATTAGTCATATAAAAATTAATTCTAACATATGACAATCATAGTAAGATCAACATCATAATCACCTGAATGTAAAACAGTGTCAGATCATATAAATTATCAGTGTCGCAACAAAGATTATCGAGAAAACATACTAACTGTCATATGAAACTACACATGAGCATTTAATCAGGAATGTCATCAACATGAATGTAGCATCTACTAACATCATATAATGTACAACATCAACTATCTAACATACCCTAAATCTTCCTATTATTTTACCTTCATCTTCATGCTCCTTAGCTAGACCATCTGCACATCCAAGATGAGAATGGAGGGACATTACAAAGCTCATGATACCTGAAGAAATTAAAGCAAACCAAGAGAAGGAGGCAAAATGATAAAGAGATAGGAGATAGATGATTCAAGAAATGAAGAATGTTGAAGCATCTAATTTGGTATGGAAGAGGAGAACATTGAAGAGAACAAAATGGACAAGGTGAATGTAGAAGATGTCAATGTGGAAATGGAAAATGTGGAAGAGAAAAATATGGAAAAGGTGATTATGAAAATAACTCCAGGTAAGTCTTCAATTGTACTCAATGATGATGATTTTATTTTTTCAAAAGGAGCTAGATATAACAATGTTAATTAAATTATGTTATTAAAAAAACACAACAAAAAATGATACTAAAATCTTCCTTGGTCTAATCTTCCTAGTATGAGTGAAAGTGAAAAAATATATTTTTTAAATTGAAAGAAATGCATTGGATAATTTTCCTACTAAGATATCTTGGAGAGAAATTCAAACTCATGCAAACAAATTGTATAAAATACTTTTTTACTTTAAAAAGGTCTAGGATTTCAATGTCAATTAGGAAAATAATTAATTAGAATGTCAAAAAAGTGAAGAGTAATGAAAAAAATAGGCATATTCGTAAAACCTAAAAATAAAGATGAATCAATGAAACAAATTATGTCTAGCTAATGCTATTGATTCTATTGGAAGAAAGACCTGGTCTAAATATTGGAATACAACATGATGGGCAATAACAACTGCTTTATATAATAAATTAATTTTGAGAAAAATAATGATAAGCAAGACAAGTGGATTTTAAATGTAAAAGATAAAAATTTGAGAAGAGCCCTGGTAAAGTAAAGAGTATGTATTGAAGATGATCCAATTAACCAATGCTGGGATTTTAGCAGTAGACTCCCAAGGTCTACATGAAATTGAATAATAATACTAGGTCTTTAATAAAAATATTGGCATGATAATACAAGGGTATCGTCTAATGCTAGAGATGTTTCAAAATTAAGAGTGGGGTCAAAAAATAATGTTTTTCATCTAAAACATCTATTAGACATGACTCAAACAAAATTATAAAAATTTCTAGATGATTCAATTATAGAAAAATTTCATATAGGTCAAAGATCATTTGAAAAATGTCAGCTTTGGTATGTTAAAATTAATAAACAATGAATCTCCTGTTGTTGTAAAACTCATGTATAATTCCATTAAATTATTATGATGTTTTTCAATATATATGTTGTACTTTGCATACTAACCAAATTGTACATGAATGTGATATTAATATTCCACCTAGAAAAATTAAGGAGTTTATAACATGTTTATTTCAATGTGAAACACCTAATAGACACTTGTTTTATTTAAAATCTCATATCTATGGACAATGCAATAGATGTGTTAACCTTTCATTGTTAGGAGAATGCATGCATGAAAGTAGTTCACATGATTTTGGGCAACAATTAGTGGATGTGAAGAGGTTCAACAATGTTTAATATCAATTAAAGGATCAAAAGATTGGAAAGCATTGTGAGATAGTCATAGAACAAAGTAGTGTGCATGCATTCTGTAGACACCTAAAATTGACCATGTATTGTGACATCACATTTTGATACCTCTTAATACACCTTGTGAGACATTTTGTCCTAGGACCCTTGCATAACCCCTTCCATCATCCAATTAGTTAAATAAATTATATTTATTTAACTAATATCGTTTAATCCCATTTGTCCTCTCTAGCAAATTAATTAAATAAATTATATGTATTTAATTAATTCCCACCTATTCTTCCACCATCCAATTTAAATAAATAAAATATTTATTTAAATTAAATCTTACCATATAATTTAAATAATTTTATTATTTAAATGATTTCACCTTTATTCTCATCGTCACACGTCTCTCTCAAAATTTAAATAATTTTATTATTTAAATTATCTGTCACACTATCTCTATCCTCAACCACTTACCACTTTCATTAAATTAAGTGATCCAAAATTAAATAACCTTAAATCCTAGCCATCCACATCTTTTAATCTCAACCATTCATCCTTGATCCATGTCTCCCTTAATCCTAGCCATCCATTCCTATCCCTCACCTCCTATAAATCAAGCTTCAACCAAACGATTTGATCATCCACATTTCAAGTATCATCATATTGTCAAAATCATTCTAGCTCTTCCATTATCATACATCATCCATTATCATTATCTAATGTTATGCTGTAGAATTTGAGCAAACCAACATATCAAAATCATGATCAAATATCATAGGATTGCTTATCATTTTCATTATCTTGCTTACTCTTTTGATCCCTAGATGAGGTGTTGTTCAAGTGTGGAATTGGTACTTTCATTTTATTGTTTCCTTATTTAATTTCCATATTTTTGCATACACATTTTTGGCACACCGGACCTCATGTCCTTGATTTGACCCCTTTTTGGGAGAATATTGTTGGAATACACTAACCACCGAGAGGGGGGTGAATCAGTGGTACAATAAAACTAGTTCATCCAATTTTTCAATACTTGTAAAAACAAATAATCCAAACACATCAAATTACTTAGAGAATAATGGAATCACACAAATTTTACCATGACACATGTATGCATGTGGAAAACCCTAAAAAGGGAAAAACCTCTGTGTGAAATATTGGTTGGGTTTGCTTAACCAATCCAACTTCACAAGAAAATCACCATTAGGTCTCACTGACCAAATCTCACTAATTACAATTTGTTTAGGAGCACCAACTCCAATTTACCTAGGAGCACCAACTCCAATTACATAAAAAGAAGACAAATAATCAGTATAATACATTGTTTACAATATCATCTTAGATAAAAAAAAAAACACCCGCAACAAATACTTCCTCATTCACTGCCCTGTCAAATTCAAACCCTTCAATCTATGTGTACACATCAATATCCCTTCCTTCTTTTACCCTCACATTCCATGAATGATTCTATAAGAATTTTATCAACAACCCCACACAAAACAAATGTGCTTGATTTATAGAGGTATATCACGTGCAAAAACTCGGGATATAGACCTAAATGCAGTTGTTGAATCTGCTAAGGCCATCACATTCGAAAACAATTAATAAAACTATTCAAACTACTATAGAACTAGTAAAATGGGTAATTGTCTGTCAAACATCATTCACTGGAAGATGACCATTGAGGATTTGAATGTCCACCATCGATATCCTATTTCACGCCACCAAAGAATTAAACAAACACCGTCGATGTAAACTTTGGCGCTTGTTTATAAACATTTCCTCAGACCAACTGGTCACTGCTAGGTCATGGGCCAGTTACTCTATGATGAACATGACTTAAGTTATCACTTAAGTTATAAGTGACCGATGACAACAAGTCACTGATAAATTAAAACAAAAGAGGAACCGTCATAAAGAAAACCTAAAACAACTTTGCTTTTCAGTCTTTAGGGTTTTAGGAGATCCTTAAGGTTTTAGGACCTTAGAGTTTAGGGCTACAAATTTTGACAAACCCTAATTTCCATTAAGGATCATAGATTGAAAAGGTGATCCTTAGCTTCTACAGACAACCCCTGATGTAGAGGACCAGATGATATGATGAAGTTGTATAGGGATTTCTTTGATCTTGAACCAAACAATTCTAAACAAAGACACCAAATCATTCCACAATAACTTCAGTAAGTATGAGATAGATTTACACTGATAGAAGATGCTTTATGTGATAAGAATATTGACTAATACCTTTGACATTAATGACAAAAATGCCAACAAACTCCCCCTTTGGTATTGATTTCAACACTTATAACAAATTTACCCATTTTGCAACAAATACTCTTATCAAGCTCCCCCTAAGGAATACTGTCACTTTTCTAGGAAAATTGACATGTCATGTTGATGCTAACTATGTAACACATAGATCAATCATGCACTGAACATATACTGATGAAACTACATGCCGTAACACTATGAATGAGTAATGTATGTTGTTATTACTGGTACCTGATATCACTGGCTCTTGTACACTAAACCTTGCAACTAATGTCATTACAAATGTGATACAACCACACAAGCATCCATGAAGTATGACATTGTTAACAGTGCCACAACTATCTGATACATACACACAACAAACACTAACTTCTCCAAACATTCATATGTGCAAACACTGCTATACATTGACTTCTCCAAACATCACTAACTTCTCCAAACATTTTTGCACTAATGCAAACACTACTATATACTATTTTACATTGCTACAAATAGAACTAGACTACAAGTGATGACTGATACAAACAAGTATCTGAATCCTCTGTTACAAACACTTTCAATCAAGAATGCATTTGACAAACACTGTCAATCAAGAATACATTTGATACTATCATTATCTTTACTCCCCCTTTGACATCAATGACAAAGGGTGCATTGACTGAGAGACTTATACTGTTTAAGTTTCATAGATGTAGAATAAGGATCTTATGTTCCCCCTAAAACTATACCAGGACTCTGATCTAGTGGATATAAGAGAGAGAAATTGAACACCTAACCTCTGTCTCAAATGTTCAAACACATCCTTGGCTAAAGGCTAGGTAAAAATTTTTGCCACTTGATCTTTAGTAGCAAAATAGTCCAGTGCAACCTCATTTGCTAGTACTTTCTCTCTCAAGAAATGATATTTAATAGAAATATGCTTAGTTCTTGAGTGCATAATAGGATTTTTAGAGATATTTATAGCACTAGTGTTATTACAAAAAATTGTAACAGGATTAGGCACTTTTACCTTGATGTCATTAAGTGTTTGCACCATCCAAAGAACTTGGATACAACATGAAGCAACAACAATGCATTCTACCTTTGCAGTTGACAAAGACACTGACTCTTGCTTCTTGCTATGCCATGACACTAATTTGCCACCTAAGAAAAATGCTCCACCACTAGTACTCTTTCTATCATCAATGCACCCTGCCCAATCAACATCAATATAGGCAAGTAATGTAAAGTCATCAGTCCTAGGATACCATAAACCATAGTCTAATGTGCCTTTTAGATATCTAAAGATTCTTTTCACTGCATTCACATGAGATTCTTTGGGATATGATTGAAATCTTGCTACCAAACACATTGCCTGCATGATGTTAGGCCTAGATTTTGTCAAATATAACATACTACCTATCATGGACATGTACATAGTTTGATCTGTATCAGGTGAATCATCAACCTTGCTCAACTTGCAACCAATTATCATGGGAGTGTTGACTAGTTTGCATTCATCCATTTAAAACTTCTTAAGCATCTCCTTTGCATACTTAGTTTGGGAAATGAAAATACCTTTGTCAAGTTGTGAAACTTGCAATCCAAGAAAGAAGGACAACTCTCAAAGAAAGAAATTTCAAATTCTAATTTCATGAGGTTAGGAAAATCTTTACACATATGATCATCACTACTACCAAATATGATGTCATCCACATAAACTACAACAACTAGTAAGTCCTCACCTTTTGATTTGAAATATAGATTGCTATCTACTCCACCTCTAGTGAATCCTTGCTCTTGCAAATACTTGTCCAACCTAGAGTACCATGCTCTAGGGGCCTACTTCAAACCATACAAGATCTATTTTTAATCTATAACCATAATGATGTCCTGCTTCACACTAAAAACCTTCAAGTTGCTCTTGTTGAAAAGAGCAAGACAACTAAGAGGGGGGGTGAATCAATTATAACCAATATTTCAAAACCATTAAAACATCATCCACTTAATCAATGTTATTGTATTTAACCACGAAAGCATGAAATTAAAAACTTAACACATTCACACATTTAACACATGAGACACCAAATTTTTTATGTGAAAAATCCAATAAGAGAAAAACAACGGTGAGTGTTAGCTCACAATATAATATGTAATAATAATACCAAAAATTAGAGGCTCACTGCCTTAGGGCTCATTGCCTAGATTGCTCACTGCAAAAGAAGAGGCTCATTGCCGTTGGGGTGGCTCACTATTATATTTGGTGAATTGAGATAGCAGCATCTACACTATGCCAAAGTTTAGTTCCAGTGAAGCACAATAAACATCCTCTGCTCTGCTTTGCTTTTTACTTCACACTTATCTTCACATCTTCACACTTGGATACATTTTCATGACTCAATTACAAGTATTTATACAATTTATCTACCTTGGAATAATCATCAAGGTTGGCATTACAATCATCAACCATTGGAACAATCTCCAAGGTCGGCAAACACATATACATAAGAATAGGTTTGGACCTAAACAAATTAATGAAAGAGAAAGAATGAATGTGGACCAAACCACACGTTAGCTGGGACTCAAACACAATCTTCCATGCTACAACATGCTATCACAACCTCCAAAGTATAACTGCAAGTAGTGAGAACAACCAAGTTAGCTAAAACTGGTGTTAACACTAAAACCTTTAAGAACATGCTTCATACACAATCCAGATTGTACTTTTCTGACCAATCAAAAGGCATGAATATGATCTAGAGAAATCCACAAGAATGTTACAATCACCAAGAACATCTACACAACCTCTAAACACTTTATCCATAAGATTCTTCAAACTGAAGCACTTGAACTTGTCAGGGTTAGTTGACAGAAGATATCAATTAAATGCAAATAAAGATTAAATAGAGGAATGAAAATACACAGAAATAATAACAGTGAGAGACAAGTTTTAACATGGTTCACCCAAACTCAAGCTACATCCACCAACAGAGAATCCAATATTATTATCTAGTAAATCAAACCGATTACAACTAGCAATCCTTGCAACTCAATAGCACTGCAAAATGCTACAATACATCAACGGAAACCCTAACCCTTAGCCATTTTTATCACGATTTTTTTCAGTTACAAAATAGGGTTTTTTTATGTCGGCCAAATGAAAAAATAACTCTCGATGCCTTAATAAAATAATAAAAAACCATCTTGGGGGCACTGCCCCTTGACCCCATAGGAATTTGGGGGGAAACCACACTGATAAAAGTGGGATAAATTTAACCTCTGATTTTGATTAGGCTCCATATAACAACAAAACTTTACTGTCAGCCACTGTCATAAAAGAATGATCACTTGTGGACCACCAAATCATGAACCATTTGAACTAAAGGCACATATCCTTATCACAAACTTAATTCCAAAATCGTAAATTGTAAGACTTAATTGTGGAAAAATGCGGAGCAGAATACATTCTCCCTGTCACCACTAAATGCACATAAAAATAGTTTTTACTCTGGTGAACATAACTTGCTCAAATCTTCACACTGGAGGCTCAAAATTCAAACATAGAAACTATAGACATCCTTCAACATAACTTCCAAACTGTAGACAAAGATATTCAATCTACAAGATATGCGGAGCAAAATACTTTACTATTCTTCTACAAACCAAGATACTCTGCAACACACTGTTTCCACTAGGAGAGCAAATTTTCTCAAAAGCACTTGGAAACTCAATACCAGGAACACTTTCTCATTATCTTCAACACTCATGTAAGCCAATACAAACCAATTATCTCAACACAAGAAAGCATCAAAACAAGAGCACAGTTGACATCAATGACAATATAGATATGTTGACATCAATGACAACACCGGTAAGCACATACTTGTAACAATCTCCCCCTTTGTCATTGATGGCAACATTGATGTGAAAAACTATAAGCACCATTAAGACAAGACTCTGAACTGATTACTTTCTTCCCCTTTCTTTTTACACTTCTAAATTCTTTCTCCCCCTAATTTTTTCACATGATTTTCTCTCCCCCTTTGACATCAATGGCAAAGGACATCACTTCTCTATTTACACATACTTGCAAGTAACTACTCTGATCAAACTAGAATTTCTCTATCAGCAGCTCTGCAATACTTATTTCTCTTTATCAGGAACTTATATCAGCAACATGTACCTGCTCCCCCTGAGAGGTAGCCTTCAAAACATCAATCAAGAGCAAAGAATAAGACATTAGGGGTGCTGCCACAATAATGGGTTACACTTTCTAGGACATCCTAATTTTTGCTGAAATCACATATTTTTAGAAAACATAATGATTTAATCCTTGAAAGGTTCCATTTAAAGGATTTTAATTGAAGAGGATGTGATCAAACCTCCTTAGATTCAAACCTCCTTGGATAGAACCCCGCTAGTTTTAAACCATACCTATAATGGAGTCTCCTCTACACCTATCAAAATGATGATAAACAACCAATTTTAATTTATCTTTTGAGGGATCAAATGAATTCATTTAAAATTTATGCTTTGTAAGTATGTAGTCCTTATTATAAGCTTCCCAAAAAATATAATTTTAAATATATTTAATTTGATTATTATATTCATTCTTTATTTCTTGTGAATGTATGTTTTTCACCGATTATCAAGTTCTCTATTCTACACATGGAAAATTAGTAAATTACTGAAAAAAAATTCTAAAAAATATCTATGCACTAGGTATTGATGTCCTTGTTTCAACAAAATAAAAAAAATTAAATTTTAATACATACAGAAAAAGTTATGTTTTACGGAATATGCCTATGTCTAAATTATAATTTGTTTGACTTCAAAAATTAATTAAAAAAAATATATTCAACAAAACATTATGAAACCAAATGAATACACTATATATCGGTGTTACCAATCTAAATTAAAAAGAATCAGAATTTTTATCGTTTGTAGAAAAAAAGTTATGTGCTACGGAATACACATCACTTTAAAAATATGTTGTTTACTATTAAAAACTAGTTATCAAAGGAGATACAAAAAAAATTATAATTGAACTCCAACTTTTTTTAAAAAAATCTATTTAGAATCTACAAACAATATCTCACAAATCACTAGTTTGCATCATCTTCAAATTCCTAATGGTTTAGCGGCTATAGGTGTTAGAACGTGAAGATTTAGTTCAAAATATTGATTTCAATGTCAAGTTTGTCCAAAAATTGTAACCCAGTATTGTGGGATGACCCTTAGGCACCACTGGATTGATGCACTTCTCATGCATCTTAGTTTAGAGTAGGAGGGGTAATAACCCCTAATTTTTCTCTGAGATACTCAAAAGTATCCTTAGGCAGAGGCTTTGTGAAAATATTTGCAATCTGATCCTTTGTAGATACATATTCCATCTTTACTTCATTCTCTGTTACTTTTTCTCTTAGAAAGTGATACCTTATAGATATATGCTTTGTCCTTGAGTGCATCACTGGATTCTTTGAAATGTTTATAGCACTTGTATTGTCACAAAAGATTGAAATTGGTTCTTCATACACAACTCTTATATCCTTCAATGTTTGCCTCATCTAAAGTACTTGAGTACAACAACATGCTGCAGCAATATATTTTGCTTTTGTAGTAGACAAAGAAATTGATGCTTGTTTCTTTTTTAGCCATGAGACCAATCTGTTACCCAAGAGGAAAGCACCTCCACTTGTACTCTTTCTGTCATCAGCATCTCCAACCCAATCTACATTTGTATAAGCACTAAGAGTGAAATCAGTATCTTTAGGATACCACAATCCATAGTCTAAAGTGCCTTTCAAATACCTCATGATCCTCTTGACTACCATCACATGTGATTCTTTGGGATCTTCTTGAAATCTTGCCATAAGACAGACTACATGCATTATGTTAGGTCTGGTATGGGTTAGATAAAGTAGTCCTCCAATCATAGACCTAAACTTTTTCTGATCAATCTTGGGTGATTCATCATTCTTGCTCATTTTGTAGCCAGTTACCATAGGAGTACATATTGGCTTAGAATCCTCCATTCCAAACTTCTTCAACAATTCTTTCACATACTTGGACTGAGAAATGAAAATTCATTTTTTTATTGAGTAATCTGCAGTCGTAAAAAGAAATTCATTTCACCAAACGTAGACATCTCAAATTCTTTTTGCATTTCCTCTGCAAATCTCTTACACATACCTTCATTGCCTCCAAGGATAATATCATCAACAAAGACTACAACAATAAGAATTTGATCATTATTGATTTTGAAATAGAGATTGATATTAGCAGTACCTTTACTGAATCCTAATTGCAACAAATACTTGTCCAATCTTGCATACCATGCTCTAGGAGCTTGCTTAAGTCCATACAAGGCTTTCTTCAATCTGCATACCATGTCACCTTGGTCTGATGACTAAAATCCTTTTGGTTGTTCAATGTAAACCTCTTCTTCCAGCTCTCCATTCAAGAATGCAGACTTCACATCTATCTGGTACACTTTGAAGTCTTTGTGTGCTCCAAATGCCAGGAACATTCTTATTGCTTCAATCCTTGCCACAGGAGCAAAAGTCTCTTCAAAATCTATGCCTTCAACCTGAGAATATCCTCTGCATATCAGTCTTGCTTTATTTCTCACTACTCCATTTTCATTCACCTTGTTTTTGAACACCCACTTAGTTCCAATCACATTCTTATCAACAGGTTTAGGGACCAATTCCCAAGTTTGATTTTTCTCTATCTGCATTAGCTCTTCTTCCATGGCTTTTACCCAACTTTCATCTTTGCAGGCCTCATTTACATTCTTAGGTTCAATCTGTGAAAGTAGACAATAGTTCACCTGTTCCTCTACAACTCTTTTCCTTGTCAATACCCCTTTTCTTTTATCACCAATAATCTGATCTTCAGAATGATTAATCCTTACATACCTGGTGGTCTTTTCCAGAGCTTTTTCTTCTTCATCTTGACTATCCATTTGTTCAACTTTTTCTTCATTCTTTGTAGTATTAGGCTCATTTGATTCATAGCCTCCCAGATCTGATATTCTTTCCTTGTCTTCATCAACTCTGACATTTGTACTCTCAATGATCTTTCTCAATCTCTTATTATAGCATCGATAAGTCTTACTCTTAGTGGAGTATCCAAGGAAAATTCCTTCATCACATCTAGCATCAAACTTGCCTAACTCTTCATCTCTTCTGATATAACATTTGCTTCCAAGGACTTTGAATTATTTCACTGTAGGAATTCTTCCATACCACAATTCATAAGGGGTTTTAGTACCATTACCTTTGACTTGAACTCTGTGTTGAATGTAGATAGCAGTATATATAGCTTCTCTCCAATACACTTTTGGTAGGTTTGCCTCCTTCATCATTTTCCTAGCAGCCTCTTGAATTGTCATGTTCTTCCTTTCAACAACTCCATTCTACTGTGGAGTTCTAGGAGCAGACAACTCTCTTTTTATCCCATGTTCTTCACAGAATGCATTGAATTCATTTGATGTAAACTCTCCTCCTCTATCAGACCTTAGGAACTTGATCCTTAAATCTAACTCATTCTCAACTATCACCTTGAAAAACTTGAACTTGTCTAGGGCTTCTAATTTATCCTTTAAGAAAGTAACCCAAGTCATTCTTGAATAATCATCAATAAGAAACATAAAATACATGTCTCCTTGCAGATTTCTTATTCTTGTATGACCACACAAATCTGTATGCACCAGATCAAGCAATCCAACAGAAAATTGTTCCTTACTCTTGAAATTTGCTCTTGTCTGTTTGCCCATTTGACATTCCTTGCAAATAGTGTTAGCAGGCTTCACAAGCCTAGGCAAATATCTCACAGCTTGCACTAAATTTATCTTCACCAAGTTGTCAAAATTGATATGACACATCCTCCTATGCCACAACCAACTCTCATCTATCTGAGCCAACAAACAACAATCATTAGTTCCTCTCAAATGATAGATATTGCCTCTAGTCTTCTTACCAGTTGCAATCATTGTTCTTGGTGCAGGGAACCTAAATCATTTTGATAGCAATTTGTTAAGTTAAAGTTCTTTTTCAGTATGGTTTGTAATAAGGCTTTTTAGCCATGATTGTAAGGTCTTGTAAGGTCCATTTTGTATGGTCAAGAGGTTTGAGGTAATCATATAAACCTCAAATCCTTCTTAGTCCATTTGGACCCTAGTTGAGTCATTTAGGCCTAGTAGGTCTAATGTTGATTTTTTTTTAAATCTAGTTGGTAGTATTGATATTTTGTCATGTTTTTGGGAGTATGGTGGATGTTTGGGTTCCATTGGCCAAGCAAAACCAATCGCCATCCTTGTGTCAAGGTACAAATGCCATAGTTGTCCAAATGTGTTATGTACTTGAGCGGTTACAACTCACTTTTGATGGTTGCAACTATTTTGGGAAGCTGCATACTGACTTGGATCAGTTGATATGGGTGACATCTTGCTCCAGTATGGGAGAGAAGATTTGGTACAGAGTTTTGGGCACAAAAATAATAAAAACTAACTATTTTTCCCTGCATTTCTTGAGTTGTACGACCTGTATGGATTGGCAGAGGAGATCAATGTACTTTTTCTAAAAATAGGTTGAGTCAGGGTTCGAATGCAACAGGTTTGAGGTCTTGAAGTGGTTTCAGGAGGGAGATATTGCATTTTTTATTTCGACTGCTCTAAAACCCTGATTTCTAGGGTTTGTCATACAAATCCAGCCCTAGAATGCATTCCAACTAGTGAAATCTCATGCAAATCAGTGAAATGTAGGCTAGGGATGTATATTACCTAATTCCAAAAGCATTTGGTGGGGAAAGACTGTCTTCGATCCTTGGAGTGATGCCCTAGGTCAAGTATCTCTATGTATTTGACCAAAAATGTGCAATTTAGTGTTATATTTGACAAAATCTGAAATGTGGATGAATGCCTGATGGTTTTCTGAGATGTTTGAAGGTTGTGGAGGTGTTCCAAATTCCTGTCTCTAATCTATGACCCCAACTTAGACCCTTTGCTTTGTAACCTAGACCTAAAGTGATCAATTAGGCCTAGTGACCTAGTAGGTGTTTTGAGTTGCTGGAGTAGAGTTGAGACTGGAGGTTTGGGAGTTTGTTAGGGTCCCTTAAAGGGTATTCAAATCCACCATTGGTTTGCCTGGTCATTTGGGGTTTTGTCAAGTTGTGTAGAGAAAACTAGTTTAGGAGGGCTAGTAGCCTCACTAGGCCTAGTCAAGGTTGGAGAGTTGTGGGAAGTTGGGGATCAAAACAACTATTGGTAAAGAGTTTGCAGACCTACCTTGAGGTGTGAAAGAAGCCTTAGGGGTTGGACAATAGCCTAGATACCAAATCCCTAATTTACCTTTGGTGTGACTTTGGTTGGATTGAGGTAGTGAAGTGGGTGAGTGGGCAAAGAAGACTAAACCATTGTTGCTTCCATTGTGCCACTCTACATCAATTCCAGAGCCTTCCATGATCTTGCATGCATTGTCCTTGAAAATTAGATCATACCCTTTATCACACATCTAGCCAACACTTAAAAGATTATGTTTTAGGCCCTTAACATATAGAACATAATCTGTATTGTGCTTTCCATCAAAAGAAATAGATCCTCTTCCACAGATCTTACCAGTTGCATTATCTCTAAACCTAACCAGTCCTCCATCATACTTTTTCAAACTTACAAACTTACTTTTATCACCGGTCATGTGATGTGAACATCCATTGTCAATAATCCATTCATCCTTATCCTTCTTAACTTGAACAGACAAAGCACTCTCTTCCATTGGTTTTTCTTCCTTCACACAGCTAGCAGGATTAGTAGACACAAGTTCTTTAATAGCAACAAACAAGAATTCATTTGTACTAGTATTAGCATCATCAGACTCATCATCTGTTACACCATTGTCATCAAGATTTCTGACAATATAGCATTTCTTGACAATTCTAGGTTTACTTTCAAACTTCTTCTTATCTCTTTCAATTCTCTCTGGACATTTGGATGCATAGTGACCAATCTTACCATAAGAAAAGCATTTGAATGGTAATTTGCCTTTGAACTTACCAGAACCTCTTTGCATTCTATCCACAAAGTTGGCTTCAACCTCATAAAGGTTATTATTAGATTCCACAACATATTTCTGATCTTTTGAAGTCTTTTCTGAACTGCTGGCTTTGAAAGTAGTCTTAGTCTTTGGCAGAGCATCACCAAACTCTCTCATTTCTGAAGCAGTAAGCTTACCAAGCAACTGATCCTTTGAAACTTTTTGCACAGCCATAAGTTCTTCAATTGAAGACACCTTGTGACCATAGGATTTAGGTAATGATCTAAGAATCTTCATGACAACCTCATCCTCATTAACAGTTCCTCCAAGACCTTTGATTCCATTGACAATTTCATCAACTTTTTGCATGTAGATTGTTATATTCTCATCTTCACTCATCTTCAGGGCTTTATACCTTGCCTTCAGGTTTTTTAATTTGGCACTTTTTATAGAATCATCTCCTTCATATAAATTTTTCAACTTGTCCCAGATGTCATAAGAAGTCTCCAAATCCATAACTTTCACCAGCTCAGTGTTAGATAGGGCATTTAACAGAGCATCTCTAGCTTTTTTATTTAATTCATACTGTTTGATTTCATCTTCATCTTTTGGACCATTTTGAAGATTAGTGTATTTGGTTTCTACCATTTTCCAAACACCATAACAAAGAGAAATGAGATGACTTTTCATTTGTACCTTCCAAAGAGCATAATCTGTTCCATCAAACTATGGTGATTCCTTCCTGTGCGCTATCCCGGATCTACCTCGAGCTGTTAGACTCTTTACCGAGGAACCCTCGTTCTAATACCAATTGTTGAAAAGAGAAAGACAACTGAGAGGGGGGTGAATCAATTGTAACCAATATTTCAAAACCATTAAAACATCAACCACTTAATCATTGCTATAGTATTTAACCATGAAAGCATGAAATCAGAAACTTAACACATTTACACATTTAACACATGAGACACCATATTTTTTACATGGAAAACCCAATAAGGAAAAAACCACAGTGAACATTAGCTCACAATATAATATGTAATAACAATACTAAAAATCAGAGCCTCACTATCAAAATTGCTCACTGCAAAAGAAGTGGCTCACTGCCAAATTTGGTGAACTGAGATAGCAGCATCTACACTATGCCAAAGTTTAGTTCCATTGAAGCACAATAAACATCCTCTGCTCTGCTCTGCTTTTTACTTCACACTTATCTTCGTATCTTCGCACTTAGATACATTTTCACAACTCAATTACAAGTATTTATACAATTTATTAACCTTAGAATAATAATCAAGGTTAGCTACACAATCATCAACCATTGGAACAATCTCCAAGGTCGCCAAACACATATACATAAGACTAGGTCTGGACCTAAATAGATTAATGAAAGAGAAAGAATGAATGTGGACCAAACCATGCCTTAGATGGGACTCAAACACAATCTTACACACTACAACATGCTATCACAACCTCCAAAGTAAAACCGCAAGTAGTGAGAACAATCAAGTCGGCTAAAACTGGTGTTAACACTAAAACCTTTAAGAACACGCTTCATGCACGATCTAGATTATACTTTTTTGACCAATCAAAAGGAAGGAACATGATCTAGAGACATCCACAAGCACGTTACAATCACCAAGAACATCTGTATGGCCACTAAACACTTTATCCATAAGATTCTTCAAATCGGAGCACTTGAACTTTACTGTCAACCACTATCATAAAAGAAAGATCACTTGCAGACCACCAAATCATGAACCATTTGAAATGAAGGCACATATCCTCATCACAAACTTAATTCCAGAACCATAGACTATAAGACTTAATTGTAGAGAAATGCAGAGTAGAATACATTCTCCCTATCACCACTAAATACACATAAAAATAATTTTTACTCTGGTGAACATAACTTGCTCAAATCTTCACACCAGAGGCTCAAACATGAAACATAGCAACTATAGACATCCTTCAACATAACTTCCAAACTGCAGATATGTGGAGCAAAATACTTTACTATTCTTCTACAAACCAAGATACTCTACAACACACTGTTTCCACTAGGAGAGAAAATTTTCTCAAAAGAACTTGGAAACTCAATACCAAGAACACTTTCTCATTATCTTCAACACTTATGTAAGATAATACAAACCAATTATGTCAACACAAGAAAGCATCAAAATAAGAGCACAGTTGACATCAATGACAACACATATATGTTAACATCAATGACAACACTGGTAAGCACATACTTGCAACAGCTCCATGTAGACTTCTTCTTCTAGGTTCCCATTCAGAAAAGATGATTTCACATCCATCTAGTACACTTTAAAGTTCTTAAGACAAAGAAAGCTAAAAACATTTTTATGGCCTCAAGTCTAGCCACAGGTGCAAATGTCTCTTCAAAGTCAATATCCTCAACTTGGGAGTATCCTTTACAAACAAGTCTTGCTTTGTTTCTAACAACCTTAGCATTTTCATCTAATTTGTTTCTAAATACCCATTTGGCTCCAATGATATTCTTGTCTTCAGGCCTAGGAACTAGTTCCCAATTTTTTATCTTCTCAATTTTACTTAGTTCTTCCTCCATGGCCTTGATCCAATACTCATCTTTTCTAGCCTTACTGTAATTTTTTGGCTTTATTTCTAATAACAAACGAAGATTAGCTTGGTCATTTGATTTAGCAAGTCTTCTTCTAGTTTGTACTCCTACATCTTTGTTCCCAATAATCTTCTCTTCAAGATGATCTCTTTGTATAGTTCTTGAGGGAGTCTTTACCATAGTTTCAATAGGATGTTTAGGTGTCAACTCTTCTTTTGGAATTTCTACTTCTTTTTCTGATTCAGATTCCCCTTCAATATCTTCTAACTGTTGTCTGTCAATCTGCCACACACCAATGCTCATATGGAGTTTTCTTGGAATTTACCCTCAATTGGACTCTGTTCAAGATGTATATAGCTGTATGGACTACCTCTTTCCAGTAGATATCTGACAAATTGGCTTCATTTAGTATTGTCCTAGCCATCTCCTTGTCTGTCTTGTTTTTTCTTTCTGTCACACCATTTTGTTGAGGCATCCTTGAGGCTGAATAATATCTTTTGATGCCATGTTGTTCACAATAGTATTCAAATTCCCTTGAAGTATATTCTCCACCTTTATTAGACCTCAAGAATTTTATTTTTTGGTCTAATTCGTTTTCAACCAGCTTTCTAAAAACCTTAAGTCTTTCAAATGCCCCTCATTTGTGTTTTGGAAATGTTACCCAAGTCATTCTTGAGTAGTCAACAATGAATAACATGAAATATCTTTCTCCACTTAGAGCTTTTGTCCTTATAGGACCACACAAGTCTATATGTACTAACTGCAATGGTGTTGTGGATGAATTATCTTTTGACTTGAAACTAATTTTGGTATGTTTTCCATGCTAACACTCTTTGCATGTGTTGTTGACAGGTTTGGTGATGTGAGGCATGTCTCTAACATTCTGATTTTTACTAACCTTGACTAAATTATCAAAATTTAGGTGCCCAAATTTAGGTGCCCAAGTCTTCTATGCCATAACCAACTCTCCTCCACCTATCCCATAAGGCAGATTCTTCCATATCCATCTCTATTTTTAGTCCCTTTGAGACTATATACATTACCTTTTGTTCGCTTACCTTTTGCCACTATTTTCCCTAATTTTTTCTTAATCTCACAGCCTTGAGCATTAAATAAAATGTGGTAACCACTGTCACAAATCTGACTAACACTTAATAGATTGTGTTTCAGACCTTCTACATAGTAGACATCATGAATAGTTGTTTTGTCATCTAAAAATAGAGTTCCCTTGCCTCTGATTTGAATGGAAGTATTGTCTCCAAATTTGG
The DNA here is from genome assembly GCA_027924645.1 of Cunninghamia lanceolata. NCBI lineage: Eukaryota > Viridiplantae > Streptophyta > Pinopsida > Cupressales > Cupressaceae > Cunninghamia > Cunninghamia lanceolata. Next base: position 26,452,630 of record BSBN01000809.1, on the reverse strand, counting down.
TAGAGCCTCTAGTATAGCCTTCAAGTTTGGTGAATTTGATCTTATCATCAGTCATGTGAATTGAGCATCCACTATCTATAACCCATAGATCTTTCTTTTTAGCCTACGGGGCAGTTTGTACCAACATTGATTTTTCAACTTTTATGTCTTTTTCTTTTTGCTTCCATATTGTTTTTGATTTATTCTTCTTATCAGGATTTGTAAGATTCATACTCTCCATGGGATGGGCATCACCCTTCTTTTCTTGTTCATCAAGATTAGGTCTACAATACTTGATTATACGACCAAAATTATTACAATTATAGCATCTTAGATTGTTCAAGATATCAAAAGGATTTCTGCTAACAAAGTTAGATCTTTTTCTAAGAATAACCCTACAATCACTAGCTTTATGGCCATATTGATTACAATAAAAAATAACCATAAAAGTATGAATTGAACCTGAATGGAGTGCTTCTTCTTGCAATAGGTGGTCTTCTGAACTTCTTATTTTTGACTTTTGTAAAACCATTTGCATCAACACTCTTGATTGGACTATTGTGATTAGTTTTTGAAGTATTTTGGTTGCTTTGTTCAACTTTTTTCTTTTGAAGATTACAAGTCTTTGAATTTTGACCTATCTCATATCCCAAACCAGTCATATCTTTGAACCTCTTTTGCTTAACCAAAAGGTCTTCCAATCTACTGGTACTGTCATATCTTTCTAACTTCTTCCTCAAAGAAATAATTTCTGCTTTGACAATCTCTTACCTTGACTTCTAACTCTGTATTGGTCATCTCTTCAACTCTTTTACTTTCCTCAAGTTGTGTTTTCAGACTAATAATCAGTTGATCAGATTCTTTGATTGTGCTGATCAATTTTTCACTATCTTTCAAAGTCTAATCTTTTTGTATAGAGGCCTCCTTTTTCAATCTTTTTATTTCCCTTAGGGGACAAATCAGTTCACCTTCAAGGTCAGCTTCATCAACTTCAGTTTACTCATCCTTATCAGATTCATTGTCATGTCTATCTATTTGATCTTCATTTAAACTTATAACAGTCATAAATAAGATCTCTCCTTCTTCATCAATGGAGTCTTCAAAGTTGCTATCAGACACATCAGTATCTTTAATAAATAGGCTCTTCTTCTTTTTAAAAGAGTACTTTCTTCTAGCATTATATTGTTTCTTTTTACCTTGCTTTCCATCATCCTCTACATCACTTTTAGATTCACCATAAGGAGACTTGGCAGCAAAATGTCCTATTTTGCCACAATTAAAGCATTTGAAAGGAAGTTTTCCTTTGTACTTCCCTGATCCCTTCTTCAAATTTCTAATAAAGTTTGATTCTTTTACATCTATGCCATCAAACTTAGAATTTGTTTCTTTACACTTCTTCACAGTCTTAAAAGTAGTTTCTCTGTTTGTGGATTCTTCATTGTGTGTTCTCATTTCATAGGTAGTGAATGTACCATGTAACTCATCTAAAGTGAGCTTCTTCAAGTCTCTTGCCTCTTCAACTACAGACACCTTAGAATCATATCTAGAAGGAAATGATCTTAAGACCTTTTTGACCACTACTGAATCTTTCACCTCCTCTCCAAGACCCCTAATGACATTAACTATCTCATCTACCCTTAGAAGATAATCAACAATCTTCTCTTCTTCATTCATTTTTAATCCTTCAAATTTTTCTCTAAAAGTTTGCAACTTGGCTTCTTTAATTTTGACATCATCTTGATAAATGCTAACTAATTTGTCCCAAACTTCCTTTGTAGTTTTACAATGCATACCCTTAACTAGGATTTCATTAGACAAACCACAAAGAATGGCATTCTTAGCCTTGGCATTGCATTCATAGGCTTTTCATCTACAGTAATTGGTGGTTGAGAAGGTACAATATACCCATTTTCTATTGTTGTCCACACATCAAATCCTAAGGAGGATAAGTAAGACTCCATCCTAATACACCAAAAAGCAAAATTTGTAGAGGTGCTCTAGTAGTAGAAGATCCTTATTGATTAGCCATAGTATTCCACTACCAAGATCACCTAAGATTATTAAACTTTTGCAAGGAACCTGCTACTTTGATACCAATTGTTGGAATACATTAGACACAGAGGGGGGGTGAATCAATGGCACAATAAAACTAGTTCATCCAATATTTCAATACTTGTAAAAACAATTAATCTAAACACATCAAAGCACTTAGAGAATAATGGAATAATACAAAATTCACCATGACACATGTATGTATGTGGAAAACCTTAAAAAGGGAAAAACCATTGTGTGAAATGTTGGTTGGGTTTACTTAACCAATCCAACTTCACAAGAAAATCACCATTAGGTGTCATTGACCAAATCTCACTAATTAAAATTTATTTAGGAGCACCAACTCCTTATCATATTAGGAGCACCAACTCCAATTTACCTAGGAGCACCAACTCCAATTACATAAAAAGAAGACAAATAAATAGTGTAATACATTGTTTACAATATCATCATAGATCAAACAAAAACACTTGCAACAAATACTTCCTCATTCACTGCTCTGTCAAATTCAAACCCTTCAATCTATGTGTACACATCAATATCCCTTCCTTCTTTTACCCTCACATTCCATGAATGATTCTGCAAGAAGTTCATCAGCAACCCCACACAAAACAAATGTGCTTGATTTATAGAGGTATATCATGTGCAAAAAATTAGGAAATAGACCTAAATGTAGTTGTTGAATCTTCCAAGGCCATCGCATTCTAAAACAATTAATAAAATTGTTCAAACTACTATAGAACCAGTAAAATGGGTAACTACCCATCAAACATCATTCACAAAAAGATGACCATTGAGGAATTGAATGTCCACCGTCGATATCTTGTTTCGCACCCTTGAAGAATTAAACAACCACAATCGATGCAAACTTTGGCGCCTGTTTATAAACATTGCCTCGGACCAACCAATCACTGCTAGGTCACAGGGCCGGTTACTCTTTGATGAACATGACTTACACTGTCACTTAAGTTATAAGTGACTGGTGACATCAAGTCACCAATAAATTAAAACAAAAGAGAAACCGTCATAAAGCAAACCTAAAAAAACTTTTCTTTTAGGTCTTTAGAGTTTTAGGACCTTAGTGTTTAGGACTACAAATTTTGACAAACCCTAATTTCCATTAAGGTGTTGGCAACTTGTGATATTGTCATTGATGGTAAAAAGAAAAGGAATAAAGGTTAGAATAGAAGTTCTAGTCCAGATAAGAAGACAACCATATTTGGTTGTCTTAGCAGTACACAAGAAACAATGACAGAGAGGTAGAATAATGGTTGGCATTGGTCCGTAGTAGAAGATCATATCATGTGGTTTAGGTATGTTGTTCACAGTCCTTAGATGATCATTTTCCCAAGATTTCAGTCCTTGATGAGTACCGGAAGCCTATCTTCAAAAAGTCTAAGTCTGACAGTGTAGAGAACAGAGGAAATCAGAACAAAAGACTCAACTAAATTGGTCTACATTCCTCTGATGTGGTATATCTTGTTGTGCAGTTTTGAGGTGTTGTAAACACAAGTACGAAGTATCTAAATCTAGATTTGTAATTCTTGAGTTCCATCAGAGAGTCAGTTATGAATGCCTAAGTATCGCTACTTGGTATGGAGCAGTTTGACTATGACAAGGCATGTGTTCTAGTGGTCTGCATTCTGCTGGAAAAGAATATTTTGCTTTGCAGTTTTGAAGGTATGATTTGTGATGTGTGAAGAGTGTCTGATATGATTTTGGAAGCATCTTGTGGTCCGTAGTAAAAGTTGTTGTCTGACAGAGGAAGTGAACTAGTGGTAATCTGTGTTAGAGGTCGACATGACAAGTTTGATTTGTATGCGGTAAGTTCTACTATACAAAACTTAATCCTAAGTGGTGAAACAATTGAGGCTGACATGTGTGAAAGTGTTTCAAATATTGTTTGGGTCTGCTATAGATATTGGAGAATGAATTTGGCCGATAGAGTACATAATGCTTGACTACACAGTACACTTTATTAGGCCGACCTAATATGAAGATTTTGTTTGTTGCAGATATATATATGGGATTGAATTTGGTGTTTAAGTGATAAGATATGAATGTGAATGTGTGAAATATGTGAAGTTCAGAGCAGGTGACAAGAGCAGAAGAAGAGAGATCTTGTCTAATGTAAGAGCAGAATAGTGAAACAAAGTAGTCAAGATGAAGAGTTTTGAGACAATATTTTGAGCATTCATTGGAGCTACATCCATGCATGTGTAGATGTAATCTGAGTAGTTCATTTTGGCAGTGATCCATTTCCTTTCTTCTTTCGTTCTCTAGGCACCGAGCCTTCTTGCAGTAAGCACTTCTTTTGGGCAGTGAGCCTTTATTGTAATTCGGTATTGTTCCTATTATCACCTAGAATTACACTCTGCTCAGAGAGAGTCTGAGTATTCTAGTGACACAATGGGAATGATCTCAAAGTGTGGGACCTTGTGAATTGAGGTCAAAACTCTGGAGAAGGCCGACTTCCTACCTCGGAGCCTAATGTTTAGAGGAAAATATCTAAACCTAGTGCTAATGCTTACAGGGGAAAAGGGTTAGAAGGAAATTGAATTAAAAAGGAGTGATACACCAGATTTAGTGAGCGATGGTGATCTTGGTTTAGACACAACAATGATTTCAATAATGAAGGGGATTCACATAGACTTATGACTGATTGAGGCTTCAGTATGAAGGTCAAACTTGCAGAGGAACCATTTTACTCACATAATAGACTATAACTTCAATTAAAACACAGAAATTAGGACACAAGAGAGGCAAAAAGTCATGCATATATTAATCATGAAGGTCATAAACCATTACATTACAGAATATTCAGTAGCAGAAGTCTGACTATAGAAAAATCGGTAGCATAACAGCCCAAAATAAAACCATCCTCCTTGTTAATGAGGTTACATTGCATTTTATAGGTCAAGCTCTCGTGTAGAAAGGAATGAAGTCACTGCTCCACAAGATCTGAGGTCATTAATGGAGGAACAAGGGTGCAAAGATAGGGGCATGGTGAAAGGATAGGAACCATGCCGCTGGCAGGTCCAAAACCACAGAAAACGGGTGCCCCAAACACAAGATAGGATAGGGCATTGAAGAAGAAATCCCCAAAGTCACCGCCCAACATACAAAGATCGGCTAGCAAGACACAGAGCCCATACACATTGAAGAGTGAGGCCATCCACCATGAATGCACCCACAAAACTCACCAACCGGAGCTACTGTGAAAATAAATAGCCTCTACACACGCCAAAAGGGGTCGCTGAAACGTCCAGTCAGCCGAGCATGCAAGCCCATATCTAAATTAAAAGTAAGAATATTCCCCTCAAAATCCCGCCAGATGAAAGAGGAGGCAAAAACAAGCACTTTTGCCTTTTGAAGCATGTTGAAATTTGCCAGGATGCAGAATATATTCACGGTCAAAGTTTCGGTCAACTATATCCTGTAATTGTATATTGCTTTGTATCTGCACTTGTATTAGCCTTTGAATTTTCCTTTGAATCTGCCTTTGCATATGCAAAGTGCTTTGTATGTATCAGGCTATCGGGGCGACCTCCAGTTGAGTCACCATATGCAAAGTCTTGCCGAAATGTTCATTGTATGTGTTTTTTACTTTCGACATTTAAATGGCCTTTGAAATTGCCTTTGTATATTCATTTGTATATGCATGTTCCTATGTACAAACATGGGTCTTTACCTTTTGAAACAACCTTTGTATCGCTCTTGACATGTGGCACCACTTGGTTGGTCACTGAGTTGAGCCTAGGACCAATCGCTTGAACATTTGCATGCTTTATCGACCATCAGAAAGATCTTAAAATGAGCTGCTGATATACATTGTCTCACCAAAAATCCCTTGTATATGACCTTTGTATATCTGATTGTATATGCAAACATACAATCGCAAATATACATACAATGTGGAACTCAAAGGGTTATCGGCCATATTGGAACTTTGCTACAGGTCCAGCCTTTGTACCCTTTCTCTTTGTATATCGACATATACAAGCACTTCATCATACAAGTTGCGGACCCCAAAATGATTATTCGCTGCATTCGATTCTCCAGTCGCGTCCGGGTTGTATGTCCTCCCTTGTATCTTTGCCTTGTATATCACATATACAATGTGAATATACAAGCAAAACATACATACAATTGCACTTCTGCCTTGCATATTGCCTTTGCATCCTTTCTTCTTTGCACATTGCCTTGTATGACTTGTATATCGCCTCTAGTATATTTTAATTGTATATCGTAGAGACAATGCGAAATATACAAACAAATTGCATGCAAACACTTGCACATACAATCACTTCATCTTGGCACATACATGTGACATTTGTATATCGGCCTTGCATCTGACCCTTGTATGTGCAAACATACAAGGCGAACATACAAACAAAGAAAACATACAACTACTTGTGCCATTATCAACCAAATTGCATAATCTTTTTGGGTCTGGGCTTTGTATGTTAGGAATGTATATGCCCCTTGCATATGCAATTGTATGTGTGAAGATACAATCGCATATCATACAATTGGTGGGCCCAAGGCTTTGTATCTCTTTTGACATGTTTCCTTGCATGTACGACTTGTATATGAGATACAATCACCTTTGTATGAAAGCGGACCCCATTGTCCTTTGTATATTGTCCCTATATATCTGCTTGATGCATCGGCCCATCGGAGAGATCTTGGACTTGGCCGCCGATGGACATGTCATGCCGATACATATGGCATTTGTATATACAATCATACAATGTTGAATGTATATGTGAATATACATTCGAAAATGCATACATAAATACGAAGCATGAAACTGAGAAAACCCTGCAATGGAAAATACTTGAAGCTAAAAGATTTCTGGGTTTTCCTGGGGTTTTGGCAAGGATTCTCCAGGTAAGATTTTAAGAAATTTGGCAAAGTAGAGCATGGATAACTAAAGGATTTAAGCTTTTCCTCTTTCTATTTAGGCTTTCTCTGATCGGATTTCTTTGATAGAAAGAAGGGGATAGGAATATTTTTGGGGGGGGGCAAAATATGACATCTTTGGTGACCTCTCAGGGGTGTTTGCCTACTAAACAAGTGGATCAGTGGCCTTATACACCCATTGGGCATGGAGTCAAAAGAGACTGCAACACTGGGCAAGCTACCGAGCCAAAACAAAAAACAACAAGCAATCATGTATCTCCTAATGAGAATACAACAAAGTGCAAGGGCACTTATTGAAAGGAAACCTAAAACTGAAATAAAATCTATTCTAATCCTAAACTAACCAATCAGAGGTGACCTTAAACAAAGCCATTAACTGGTTCTTGAAAGTAACTGCCCTTCCTTAACAATTTACATTATTTTTTATGCATGTGGGCAGTTAAAAAGAGGTGAGGGGGAAATGGGCATATGACAAATTGATAAAACACCCCCCACAGAATGGAGATAAACTCACCTATCCACCTAGACTGAGTACTGATGCTACTAACTTGTGGTGAATAAATGGGCTGATCCCACTCATTTTGATGCTCAACTTCATGCTTAGAGGTAAGCATGACAAGTGGTGACTTTTCTTGATGTGTCTCCAGCTGGGCTAGATGCCTGATTGGGCATCCCCTTGAAGTGACATGTAAATCAACATGGTTGATCTCATGTCTCTACTCTGATTCTTTCTCTTCTTGCTCTTGATTTGGTATGATGGTGACCTCCATTTGACTCTCATGTTCCTCTTGTGTATGAAACAACTGACTTGGGACCCCATGGTTTTCTCCTTCTTCCTTCAAAGAACCCAAGAAGGCTGATATAATGTTATCATGGCTGCATTCTTCAAACCTTTCTATTATTTGTTCACGGCTGTCCTGGTTCATGGCTAAGGTTGGACAATAGAGAAGACATTTTGAAAGCTCAGAAATAATATCATTATCTTCACCTTGCATGATAGTTTGCCATGTTGATTACTCCTCCATGCTCAATGGAACATCCTCCTTTACTAGGATAGCCAGAAGCTCATCAAAGCTATTAGCTCTTAGAAGACCTTTACAAACAGCTGGCTCAAGCTCAGAATTCCCATTATTACTCAAAGAAGTACCCTACAAATCAAGCTTTTCTTCTTCAATAAAGGAAGGCAAAAGTTCAAACAATGAGGTAGCCTCTTCGTGCAGACTTTCATTTGCTATATCAGCCTCAAACTCTTCTGTACAATAGAAAGGAAGCTCCTCCAACCAGCTAAGATCTTGCAAATCAGTGTCATCAGCCTCAACCTGCAGTAATTTGTCATTATTTTCAGTGTTCTCTTGTTGCTGCATATCCAAAACCAGCTGTCCGCTTTCTTCATCTTCAACATAGTCAGGTAGCTCATGAAGTAGGGTAGTATCATCCACTTCTGTAGTGCTCTTAACAACTTCTTCCCCCATGTCGCCATCCTTTGACTGCAGCTCCACCGGATTGTGTTTAAGTTACCTCTGCAGCTGAAGGTTTTCTCCATGCACTCTTTGCATTTCAACCTTGTTTGCTTGATCAGATGCATTTGAAAAGGCTTCAAAAGAACTAAAGTCTAGAGGACTCAATCCCTTATTTGGGTTAATAGTACTCATAGGTGCAATAGGCTCAAACAATTCTATCTCTGTGAGTGTAGGAACAAACTGCTCCTCATTAGTTTTATCTTCTTCCACCTCCTCTTTTGGCTCATCTTTCCAATTATCTTGGTAGATAATAGGTCCACCCTTGAGGATTGAAATAGCATCTAGGAAACAGGCCTGAATATCTTCTTGAATCTCTTGGAGGGGAGAGGGTTCTGGACAAATTTGTTCCTAGGGAGTGATAATTTGAGTTTACATAGGAATAGGGACTTGTGGAGGGATATAGGCTTTGAAGCTTGGGAACTTGTGGAGTCTAGGTTGCTCCTGGTTATGAATGGGTTGCTGGGTTGAAGAAACACTCCTAAAACTTGGAATTATGTTAGGCTTAGATTCTACAACTGTTTCCTCTGCCTGATTTTGAATTGGTATGAGAGGATTGGCCTTTACAAGGTTTGGCATTTTGTAACCAGGATGCTTGGTCTAAGAAGGCTACCATGATAGAGAATTCTGAAGCTCTTTCATAGATTGACTTTGGTTTGAAGGGTGAATTTGTTTGAAGCTAGGAATAGGAGAGAAATGTTTTACTTTGAGCTCTTGCACTTGAGCAAGCAACTGTTTGTCTTGTTTCTCCTTAGTTGCAAGTTGTATGTTCAGGCATTCCTCTTCATACACCCTTCTATTTTCTACCTCTTGTTGGTGCAAATAAGCTTGATATGCAAGCTCCTCTTGCTGCATGTTATACTGTGCTTCTCTATCTATTTCTAAAATTTTCCTTTGGAAATCTAGTAACAAACTCTTAATGCTACCCAAATCAGCATCATTTTGGGACTGACTAGGGAGGCTGCACATTTGATAGAGAGTAGAATAGGTTTCATAAGGCTGCCTATAGGTATGAATGGGTTGCAAACAAGGATAAGCAAGAGTGGCTTGAAAATGCTCCTGCTGGTAATGCTGATCATAATGAGGCAAAGAGTTGTTTGGCATAAATTTAGAGGCATTTAGGGCCTAGTATTGCTGATATGGGGGCCAATAGCCTGTATTTGGATTAGGGGTAGGGGAATAGCCATGATTCCCATAAAATTTTGACATTTTATAGCATCTAAATGATGGATAATCATAAAAATGTCAGAATTAGAGCAAAATAGGTCTGCAACCAAAGAGAAACTAGATACATACTAGAGAGGGAGTCACCTGGTGATTGAGATGCTTCTAGAAGTTGAATAGACCAGGAAGACCACCAAAATCCTGATCTTTGATAAAATTTTAGGTGCTTGGGCTGCTTTCACCAGTAGATTTGTTTAGTAGAGTCACCATGGTGTTGTTTGTATTGCCTCCAAAGGCTGGTAATACTAGGAGAAACACCAAATCTCTTAGTACTTTGATGAGAAGTTCATCGAACGAGTTCCACCGGGCATGCCAGAAACTATTATCACCTAGAATTGCACCCTACTCAGAGAGAGTCTGAGCATTCTAGTGACACAATGGGAATGATCTCAAAGTGTGGGACCTTGCAAATTGAGATCAGACCTCCAGAGAAGGCTAACTTCCTACCTCTGAGCCTAATGCTTAGAGGAAAATATCTAAACCTAGTGCTAATGCTTACAGGGGAAAAGGGTTAGAAGGAAACTGAATTGAAAAGGAGTGATACACCAGATTTAGTGAGTGATGGTGATCTTGGTTTAGACACAACAATGATTTCAATGATGAAGGGGATTCACACATACTTGTGACTGATTGAGGCTTCGGTATGAAGGTCAAACCTACAGAGGAGCCATTTTACTCACATAATAGACTATAACTTCAATTAAAACACAGAAATCAGGACACAAGAGAGGCAAGAAGTCATGCATATATTAATCATGAAGGTCAGAAACCATTACATTACAGAATATTCAGTAGCAGAAGTCTGACTATAGAAAAATTGGCAACATAACAGCCCAAAATAAAACCATCCTCCTCCTTGTTAATGAGGTTACATTACATTTTATAGGTCAAGCTCTCGTGCAGAAAGGAATGAAGTCGCTGCTCCACAGGATATGAGGTCATCAATGCAGGAACAAGGGCACAGAGATAGGGGCATAGTGAAAGGACAGGAACCATGCCACTGGTAGGTCCAAAACCACAGAAAATAGCTGCCCCAAATGCAAGATAGGATAGGGCATTGAAGAAGAAATCCCCAAAGTCGCCGCCCAACATATGAAGATTAGCCGGCAAGACACAGAGCCCATACACATTGAAGAGTGAAGCCATCCACCATGAATGCACCCACAAACTCACCAACCAGAGCTACTGTGAAAATAAACAGCCTCTGCACATGCCAAAAGGGGTCGCTGAAACATCTAGTCAGTCGAGCATGTAAGCCTAGATCCAAGTTGAAAGTAAGAATATTCCCCTAAAAAGTCGCCAGATGAAAGAGGAGGCAGAAACAAGTGCTTTTGCCTTTTGAAGCATGTTGAAATTCACCAGGATGCGGAAGATATTCACGGTCAAAGTTTTGGTCAATTGTATCCTACAATTGTATATCACTTTGCATCTGCACTTGTATCACCCTTTGAATTTTCCTTTGAATCTACCTTTGCATATGCAAAGTGCTTTGTATGTATTGGGCTGTCGGGGCAACCTCCAGTTGAGTCACCGATATGTAAAGTCTTGCCGAAATGTTCATTGTATGTGTTTTTTGCTTTCGACATTTAAATGGCCTTTGAAATCACCTTTGTATATTCATTTGTATATCATGTTCCTGCATACAAACGCGGGTCTTTACCTTTTGAAATGGCCTTTATATCACTCTTGACATGTGGCACCACCTGGTTGGTCATTGAGTTGAGCCTAGGACCAATCGCTTGAACATTCACATGCTTTATCGGCCATCGAAAAGATCTTAAAATGAGACATCGATATACATTGTCTCACTGAAAATCCCTTGTATATGACCTTTGTATATCTGATTGTATATGCAAACATACAATGTGGAACTCAAAGGGTTATCGGCCATATTGGAACTTTGCTACAGGTCCGGCCTTTGTACGCTTTCTCTTTGTATATCGACATATACAAGCACTTCATCATACAAGCTGCAGACCCCAAAATGATTATTCATTGCATTCGATTCTCCAGTCGCGTCTGGGTTGTATGTCCTCCCTTGTATCTTTGCCTTGTATATCGCATATACAATGTGAATATACAAGCAAAACATACATACAATTGCACTTCTGCCTTGCATATTGCCTTTGCATCCTTTCTTCTTTGCGCATTGCCTTGTATGACTTGTATATCGCCTCTAGTATATTTTAATTATATATCGCAGATACAATGCGAAATATACAAACAAATTGCATGCAAACACCTGCACATACAATCACTTCATCTCGGCATATACATGTGACATTTGTATATCGGCCTTGCATCTGACCCTTGTATGTGCAAACATACAAGGCGAACATACAAACAAAGAAAGCATACAACTACTTGTGCCATTATCAACCAAATTGCATAATCTTTTCGGGTCCGGGCTTTGTATGTCAGGAATGTATATGCCCCTTGCATATGCGATTGTATGTGCGAAGATACAATCGCATATCATACAACTGGTGGGCCCGAGGCTTTGTATCTCTTTTGACATGTTTCCTTGCATGTGCGACTTGTATATGAGATACAATCACCTTTGTATGAAAGCGGACCCCACTTTCCTTTGTATATTCTGCTTTGTATATTGTCCCTATATATCTGCTTGATGCATCAGCCTATCAGAGAGATCTTGGACTTGGCCACCAATGGACATGTCACGCCGATACATATGGCCTTTGTATATACAATCATACAATGGTGAATGTATATGTGAATATACATTTGAAAATGTAAACATAAATACTAAGCATGAAACTAAGAAAACCCTGCAATGGAAAATACTTGAAGCTAAAATATTTCTGGGTTTTCCTGGGTTTTTGGCAAGGATTCTCCAGGTAAGATTTTGGGAAATTTGGAAAAGTAAAGCATGGATAACTAAAGGATTTAATCTTTTCCTCTTTCTATTTAGGCTTTCTCTGATTGGATTTCTTTGATAGAAAGAGGGGGATATGAATATTGCGGGGGGGGGGGCAAAATATGACAATAGTTCCCACATAATATATTGTGAGCTAACACTCACCATGGTTTTTCCTAGTTTTAGGTTTTCCATGTAAAAATCTTGGTGTTCATGTGTGATGGTGTTTGGTTGTCTCTTCTATGCTTAGTCTATTTAATTATTGCATTCAATAAATGTATTGTTAGATTAACAAGTAAAAGTTTTAATACAGTACTGATTCACCCCCCTCTCAGTACTTTGGGTATTCAATAATTGGTATCAGAGCCTATTTCCTTAGAAGAAGTCTAATAGCTTAAGGAAGATCTTGGAGACAAAACACATGGTAGGCAAAAAATGACCTACTCCTCCTGAAGAAATTGATGCAATTGAAATTGAAGAAGAATGTACACTTGTCAATGAAGAAGAACTCAAGCTTGCACTAGTAGATCTTGAAAAGTTTGAAATAGAAAATATGGATATGAAAGATAATGTCAAGGAAGCAGATGAGTGCATAAAGAAATTAAGGGAGCAGGTTAAGAAGTTCAAGGAAAAATACAAGGAGGTTAGTGAGTAATTGATATCTGCAGAAGACACCTTGAGTAATCTAAAAGTGGAAGTTGTAAAAAGAGAAAAATTAGAAGATGACCTAAATCAGTTGGTGAAAAGAAAAAACTAAAGACTACACAAAACTTGAACAAGAAGTTGTGGATCTAAAAGATCTAAAACATGCATGGAGCCAGGAAGAAAAATTTAGAGTAAGTGCTTCCCAACTTGATAGAATACTCTCCAGTTAGAAGAGTCCTGATGATAAAGAAGGCTTGGGATTTGAAAAAGGTGAAAGTTCCAAAACCGGTCAAGAAAAGAATGCTGGAATCAAGAAGGACAAATGCAAACAGTTTTAGAATCAAAGGAACAGACCTAGAAAACCACCAGTCAGGCAACCAAATGCTCAAAGGTACCCTTCTTTCAATGGTTATTGGAATGCATGCAATAAATTTGGTCATAAGGCTACTTAGTGTAGGAGCAGAGTAAATCAAATTGTTCCATCATTCTTTGGTCATTGTTTCACTTGCAACAAAGTAGGTCACAAAGCTAATGAATGCAAAAGTCAGATAAGGAATAGTTTCAACAATGGAAGGAATGTCCAAACTTTCAAAGGTAACTGTTTTAATTGTAAGAGGTTTGGTCATAGAGCTAGTGAATGTAGAAGTTAGATAAGGAACAAATATAATAATGGAAGGAATATTCAATCCTTCAATGGGAATTGTTTTATATGCAATAGATTTGGGCACAAGGCTGACCAATGTAGATCAAGGATGAATTAAAGGAACAATAGATAGAGAAATATTGTATGTTTCAATTGCAACAGGCCTGGACATATTGCAAGATTCTATAGAAGCAAAAACATAAAAAGGAACAATCAGGTAGAAAAGAAAGAACTGATACAAAAGGTAGATCTGGTACAGATCAAGAAGGAGATGAATAAAATTTGGGTCAAGAAGGGAGTGTAAGAAGTTAAGGATGAGTCTGTACCAAACTCTGGTGCTAGTACTTCCTCTGGGAAGTAAATTGAGAGCTCTGGCTCAGGGGGAGCTTAATACAAAATCTTACTCCCCTGGTCAGAAATGTGGTGCTGATATCCAACAAAAAGATCTAAGTTATAAGACTGAATGACAGATCCTATGAAGAAGATTCTGGCAGAAAAGAAGCTAATGCAGTAAATTGCGAAGCAATCTTGGTCGACTATGACTAGCAGAGAAAGGGTTTGACAACTTTTTGAACAAAGCATTTATGACGATTAAATTTCAATGAGAAGAGAATATAAGAGATCCATTTGAAGGAAAAATCACTTTGCTTTCATACATTCAAGTGACTAAAGAGACTTGAGAAGCAAGCTAGGGCAAATTCAAGCAACCTATTTTGAGTTTGTGAAGATGAATACCCCCAAGTAGTTGAGATAACAGAGAGGCCCCACCTTAAGTTTAAGCAACATCCCTTTAAATTGTTAATGATTGATCCAGACGGAGCATTTTCTGAGATTCCACATAGTGTTATGCACATAGAGGATGTTAGGGCATACATTCATGCAAACCTAGAGGAATACGATCACATAAAATTAGGGAAATTGTATTTGGATGAGTTGACCACTGTTAATCTTGTGTTGAAAGAATAATATAATGTTCTACATGAGAAGAACTTGGATACTGGTTAGATTTTCTGGTATTTTCAAATGTTGCATTGGTTAGATATGTTCTGAGAAGAATTCATGATGAATTCTTTTGGCTTGATGTACCCCACATGATAATAAAGGAAGCTATCAAAGCAGTGACTAGCATGAGATCTATCGAAAAGGTTCCAACCCTAAAAACCATGAAGAACAATGTAGTAATGCAGTTAATCGGTGCAAATTTGATAAGAGGGCACTAACTGTGAATGATATTGAGAATCTGACAGTTGGATTTGCATTGATGGTTATTGGATATAAAGTCTATTTTTCTAATAGGGAGAATTCAATGTCTGCAACTGCTATATACACAACATATGCTATGGTCAAGAATAACACAGACTATGACCTATGTGAGTTGCTTTGGGAACAACTAATGGAAAACCTAAAAAGAACAAAGAAAATGAAATATCCCTTTAAGTATGGAACTTTGATTATTTATTTGTTCTTTTACTTTCTGAAAGAGTTACCTGGTATAGACAATATAGGTTGGCTTGATCATGCACATGTAGCTGCTCAAATCATAAATCATTTGCATAGTTTGGGAAATGCTGACAAACAAAATGTAGCTTTATGGGGTTATTTCAAAAAATTCCAAAAGAAATGCAGGCCAGGGCTAGAATCCCTGAATCGGTTGTAAAGTAGTATGAAAAGGATATTGTGTTCATGGTGGACAAGGAAAAATGCCTGATGGAGGCTATTGAACCTAGAATTGTATGGGTCCCAACAATGGGATATGAAGTCTCAGAAGAAGTATTAATTGGTTTGGTAGATCTTATCTCGAGCAAACCAAGAGACCCCAAGGAGGAAAGTTTTGGTACTTTTGAGGAACTGTCTCTCAAAGTACATATGGAGAAAACACAACTGAAGACACAAAGAAAGGTCAAGAAGTATGTAGGGGAAATTGCCAAGAGACATGGGTTCACAGAAGAGTAAATAAGTAAAGCAAGAGCACAGGTAGAGGCATCAAAAGTTGCAAGTACTCTAGAAGGGCAAACATCAAAAGGCCCGAAGAAGAAAGAAGAGGAGAAAATTGAAAAGGAGAAGCTTGTATATGGTCCTGCAAGAAGAACAAGATCCTCCACCTCAACAACTGTTTCAAAGAGTTCTAGACCCTCTATTGAAAAGACAAAGATTGCAAGTGCTAAAAAAGAGGCTGAGCTTGAAGAACAAGTAACGGTGGAGAAAACTATAGAGAAGAAGATGAAAGAAAACAAACGCAACAAAATGAGTATATGTAAGCCTGGGTGAAGGAGAAAAAGTAGAGACAGATGAGGAGACTAAAGCAAAATAGGAAAGAACAAAGGAAACCACTTCTCCTAAGAAGAAAAAGCCCTCAATAAAGACCAAAAAGAAGAAGATAAAAAGACTGAAAGTGAAGCAACGTTGTCCTTGGAAACTGTTTAAGTGAAAATTGGATTGTTTAGTTTAGTGTTTAAATCCTCCTTTCACCTATTACATTCAAGGACCTTCAGATCGAGTGGTAGAGCACTAATAGGTCCTTGGTCACTTACAAATGTAGGGAAGCTTAGATTAGGGTGTTTAATTATCAATTTTCCTTATCCTATGCTCAATTAACCATTAAAACCCTAATTTTACAAATACAACATTAAACAGATGAATTATAGAAAAAGCTCTTGCAGAGAGAAGTAAAATGACAAATCACAGAGTACCTATTTTTGGGGTTCTGAGGTGGAAAAGTTAGGGACAAAAGAGTGGGCACCCAAGTCCATTGCCCTTCTTTTTGTTAGGATCTATGAACAAGATCTGCAACTTGTTTTTGCTGCATTGAAGGTTTTCCCGTCACGAAACTTTGAAGACTAATGAGCGGGCGCCCAAGTCCAGGTGGTTGTTTCTTTCACTAGTTTGCAATTCAAACACTTCAACATGCCCTCCTGCAACTTCACTTTGTCTAGCTCCTCAACCTATAACCTACAACCATGAAAACTTTGGGAGGGGGTTGTGGTGTTTAGAGGCTTGCCTCAGTCAAGCCCCGGAGGACAGTTAAGTCTCTGAACCCCTTTCTCAGATAGAAAGTGCCTAGGGAGGCAGAGGCAAAAACCAAATGAAATAATGATCACAAACACAATATAATGTTACCTTGTAGTGAATATCTCATGGGAGGAAGATGCTCTTCATTCCATGATGAATGGATGCTCAAATCTGCAAACACAAACACATAAACCACACAAATCTGCTCTTGCAACACAATGAAAGCCTTGAATCACCTTGAGAATAGAATAGCTTGCTAGTAATCATCTAAATTGAAATCTAGTTTACAAATGAATGCCTAAACATGCTTGTATATGCAACTACAAACACTCCTGCCAAGATTTTCATAATTCAAACTTACCATGTTGGCATAGGACCCAAATAACGGTCACGAGCCTACACCCAAAAATTGGGACTGCCCCAAAATAGGGCAGGACTAGGGTGCAGGTGCCTAAGTCCCCCCCCCTATTTTGGGCAAGGGCAAGCTCAAGGGGTCCCTCTAGCCTCATTTGTCATGATACCTAGGGTTCATTCCATTAGGATGCCAAATTATGATGTCATATGTCCTAAATGCACACAAAAGACCTGAGAGCTAAACCTAAAGAGGGAAAAGCCCCCAAGGGGACATTTTCTAACGTTACATTTAACTCCCACTTTAATGTATGTATAAACGCAAGGCCAATACATGCATTAAAGTAAGGTCACAAACACAACAAACACGCCAAGCACAGAGAAGACACGCCAATCACATAGAAGATAGTAATAGGCATGCAAAACATGGAGAAGACAATTATAGTCATGCAGAACATGGAGAAGAGAGAAAATGCATAGAAGACGCATTAATGCATAGAAGATAGGCATGATTCTTTTCTTTTCTTTTTCTCATATATATATATGAAATACAGATGCAAATACTGGAAAGTAAACAAACCTCCCATAATGCAGGATGCACTCATTACATTGGTCTTTAGACTACATATATGGGGCAACATACACGCAAGACACGTAAAACCTCCCAAAATGCAGGAAGCACTCATCGAGCTAGTCTTTAGACTACATATGGAGCAATAGACACTCCAAACAAAGCAAGCTTGCCAAAACACACACAGTTGAAGACACAGAGAAAACACGGTAGACAAGCGATGGAGTGTTTCTATTTCTAGGCTCAAAACCATCTCAGGCACATTACAGGCACACACTGACGATTGGGCTTCGCCACAACAATCACCGAAGACACGCTTAAGGGTTGACTTAGTCACAGAACCGCTCCCTGTCTCCGTAGAGGACTTTTGAAAATGATAGGATGATGCAATCTAATCTCAGAAATACACCATCCTCGCCTCTACAGATGGCTTAAAATAAAAAGGATATACGTGATATCCTGCCTCCGTAGAGGGCTTACATGATTGATTGATTGATTGTAAACAAACTCAAGATGTAGGAAGCACTCATCGAGCTAGTCTTTAAATTGCATCTGAGGACAAGCACATAGCTAACATCTACAACAGACAACTTACCTTGTATATGCCCCCACCTTAAGGTGGTTGATATTGGGTATCGATATCAAGCACGTTAAGGTAGGAAGAAAACACACAAGGGAAGACAAAATCTTGCAAAGCCCATGCCCCCCAGAGGTGACATGTACTTAACAATTGCCAAATGTTCCCACAAACACATCCCTGCAAGAAACATGTTAGTGTCTACAAAATCAAGATTAACAACAACATCAATGCATATGATTAAACACACAAAGAGCTAAGGTTATACTACAAATTCAGTGTCTGAGGATAACTGTGAGGCTATATCATGAAGCTCTCTGAATCAAACACCATCGAGGCCAGATTTAAAGACAAATAAAGGTGCACATAGCAACAGTGTTGTTAAGGTTTGTAAATGTGATAGAAACATCATCATAGTCACTACGCAGAAAGCATGAGTGCTTCCACTAGCCAAGCGTCAGATAAAATATACAACCCCATCGTCATAATAGGAACTAAGTCCATTTTTTGATTGCTCTTGAAAGGGACACTAGGTCTGCATTAGTATAAATTTTTCTTGTCATCCGCTTGCTAGATTGAAACACTAGAGGAAGGGAAACAATAAATAAGAGAGGAAAAACAAGTGTCTTAGGGACAGTCACATAGGAGGGTGCCTCCAGTGTCACCAACCATAATGCTATGTTCGTAAGACACAATACACAATGATAAAATTAGAGAGAGAGGCAATATAGAAGAATGATGATACAAATAGAAGAAGGTCACAATGGAGGCGGTCTCCTGGTATCCCGAACCTTACAAGAGAATAAGGGGTCATCCCAAGAGGACTAAACAACACATAACACATCATGGGGGAAGCACATCATGAAAGAGACAAAGGGTTAGAGATACTTACCTGTAGGGTTTTTGGGCTAAGTCTTGTAATCAAGTAAATCATCATCATCCTCCCACTCTCAAATGTTATAGGAAAGTGGGACATTTAAGGTATCATAGCCCAATTGTTGTTCTTGTTTTCATGTTGTTCAATTGTAAGCTCTTCTAGGTTTGATTTAATGTTAGGTTGAATGTTTTCTAGTTGAGATTCATTAGTACACATATTCACTATCCTCTTAGGTGGTGAGAGAAGCAAATTATTTTGAGTGATCTCAACATCCATCTTTGATGGATTTAATGTGAGGGACTTCTCCTCATCCACTAGTGCTACATCCTTAGTGATGTTCAAATGATTTGAATGTTAAATCAAAGGAGGGACACTAAAGGTCTTCTCTTCCTTAGTGAAATCCAAGGTGTGTGAACAATCAACTAAAGGAACAAGGTTGGTAGGATGATCCATAGAGGTTTTATGCATTATGATAGAGTTTTGATTGCTGTTAGATGAAAGCTCATTGTCTACCCATGGAATGTTCTTTGCTGAAAGGAGTTCTTCATTAACTAATGCTTCTTCTTGGCCAGGGAGAGCATTGGAATGACAAAGTAATGATGAGTCTTCATTTGCTAATGCTTCATCTTGGCCAGAGTGAGCATTAGAATGAAGACTTAGTGGTAAGATGTTATGAGATGTGTCAATGAAATCATCCTCTTGCATCAAAGTGTCCTCATGAGGAGGAACAACCTTGGGAGAGGGATCATAAGGTAAACCAAAGTTATCATCACATGTTTTAGCAATAGGTGTCGGTGGGGAATGTTCCAGAAAGTCATCTAAGGCTTCATCTAACATTTTGAGGTCGTCACTAGTATATATACTATTGATCATGAGTTTAGTGAGATCATCTAATATCAAAGGATATATTCCCATGAGATTTGTTAAGCTATCAAAATTAGATATATAACAAAGGATTTCATATGTAGAGCACATAGAGAGATCAACATCATGAATGTGTGCTATTTGCTCTAAAACTTGAGGATGTCTATCAGTAAATTTAAAGAAATGATCAATGTCTACGATGTATGAAAACAAATCTTCTAAAGAAGTAGCCATAATATATGTCTTCAAATCAATGCAAAATCAGATTTTGAAAGCTTTTCAAAAGTATGCAAAAGACAAGTGCAAAGCTATATGCAAAAATGACCTAAAATGCTTGATTTTTTGTACTTTTTTCAATGAAATTGAATGAAACAAAAGGTTTTGTAAGGATTTTGATCAGGGGCAGAAAATTATATGTCTAATATTAGTCTAATATAGCAATGAGATCCTTCACAACACACTCTTGATGCAAATTTAAGATGGCAATAAATCAAAATATCATGAAAATATGGTAAAATATGCGATTTTTTTTACCAAATCTCAATTCAAAAGAGCATAACAAAGGGTGTTGTGAGGAAAATGATGATGGATAGAAAATTATATCAGTAATAACAGCCACTTAATGTCGAAATATCCATCACAACACGCTTTGAGTGCCACTCAAGATTAAACCCTAGTGAAAATATAGCAGAAATAGGCTATTTTCACAGTTTTTCAACTCCAAGACCTAGAAAAAGGGGTGTTGTAATGAATTTTAGGAGGTTCACAAAAAAAAAACAATGATATCAGTCACCTCAATCCATAAAATTTGTTAGAACACACTTGGAGTGCAAACTAAGCCAAACCCTAGGGCAAAAATAACAAAAATGTGTAGTTTTTCACCAAAATTTCAATGGCCAATCAAAAGGTGTTGTGAGGTTTTTTAGGAGGGGAAGCAGATAATTACCCTGATAACAACCAATTAGTGAAAAAATACCCTTCACAACACACTTATGGTGCAAGTTTAGAGACTCGATAAGGCCAAATCTAGTGAAAATCAATGTTTTTCAAGCCCTAGGTTTGAGATCTTGACACAAAATGCTATATGAATGGTTTGAAGTCTGATTTATGATGAAAATTAAATACTCTTAGATCTGAAAATTATTTCCAAGCTTGAATATGCAAAATACCAATGCAAATCTAATGAAAATACATGAAAATTGCTAGTTTTTTGTTGAAATTTTCTATGCAAAAATGCAAAAATTTGAAATCTAAATGAAAATTTACACTAAAATGAAAGACTAAAGATAAAAACAAGTTTGAATGAGCCTCTAAAATTAGTAGAAAAATCTGCAAGAAGATTTTTCCTACTAACCCTAGATTTTAGAATTACTAGGTTATATGAAAATTGTCAAAATTTCTATAAAACCCTAGCAATTATATGATAAAAATGTAATGAAAATTATTGAATTTTTTTATTTTTCTATAGTTTATATCAGATCTGATGCAAAAATCATAAATTAGGGAAATTTAGAAAGAATTGATGCAAATTAGTAAGCCTAACAATGCAATTGTTTTTTAATTTTTCCAAATTTTTCAAATTTTTTGAAATTTTATTAATGCAATAAGATGAATAACTATATGAATGAATGAAATAAATCCAAATCTGAAGACAAACACTCAAGAAGTTGCAATTAAGTCCAAATACATGGGTTCACCAAAATGTTTAGGGGAAAAATGGATTTTTTAGTTTAGTGTTTAAATCCTCCTTTCACCTATTACATTCAAGGACCTTCGGATTGAGTGGCAAAGCACTAATAGGTCCTTGGTCAATTACAAATGTAGGGAAGCTTGGATTAGGGTGTTTAATTATCAATTTTCCTTCTCCTATGCTCAATTAACCATTAAAACCCTAATTTTACAAATACGACATTAAATAGATGAATTATAGAAAAAGCTCTTGCAGAGGGAAGTAAAATGACAAATCACAGAGTACCTATTTTTAGGGTTCTGAGATGGAAAATTTAGGGACAAAAGAGTGGGTGCCTAAGTCTAGTGCCCTGCTTTTTGTCAGGATCTGTGAACAAGATCTGCAACCTGTTTCTGCTGCATCGAAGGTTTCTCGGTCATGAAACTTCGAGGACTAATGAGCGGGCACCCAAGTCCAGGTGGCTATTTCTTTCACTGGTCTACAATTTTGACACTCCAACATGCCCTCCTACAACTTCACTTTGTCCAGCTCCTCAACCTATAACCTGCAACCATGAAAACTTTGGGAGGGGGTTGTGGTGTTTAGAGGCTTGCCTCAGTCAAGCCCCGGAGGACAGTTAAGTCTCTGAACACCTTTATCAGATAGAGTATGCATGCCTAGGGAGGCTAAGGCAAAAACCAAATGAAATAATGATGACAAACACAATATAATGTTACCTTGTAGTGAAGATCTCATGGGAGTTTGCTCTTGCAACAAAATGAAAGCCTTGAATCACCTTGAGAACACAATAGCTTGCTAGTAATCATCTAAATTGAAATCTAGTTTACAAATGAATGCCTAAACATGCTTTTATATGCAACTACAAACACTCCTACCAAGTTTTTCATAATTCAAACTTACCGTGTTGGCATAGGACCCAAATAACGGTCACGAGCCTACACCCAAAAATTGGGACTTCCCTGAAATAGGGCAGGACTAGGGCGTGGGTTCCCAAGTCCTCCCCCCTATTTTGGGTAGGGGCAAGCTCAAGGGGTCCCTCTAGGCCTCATTTGTCATGACACCTAGGGTTCATTCCATTAGGATGCCAAATTATGATATCATATGTCCTAAATGCACACAAAAGACCTGGGAGCTAAACCTAAAGAGGGAAAAACCCCGAAGGGGACATTTTCTGACATTACATTTAGCCCCCACTTTAATGTATGTATAAACACAAGGCCAATACATGCATTAAAGTAAGGTCACAAACACAATAAACACGCCAAGCATAGAGAAGACACACCAAGCACATAGAAGATAGTAACAGGCACGCAAAACATGGAGAAGACAGTTATAGTCACGCAGAACACGAAGAAGAGAGCAAATGATAGAAGATGCATTAATGCATAGAAGACAGGCATGATTCTTTTCTTTTCTTTTTCTCATATATATATATGAAATGTAGATGCAAATACTGGAAAGTAAACAAACCTCCCATAATGCAGGAAGCACTCATTGCATTGGCCTTTAGACTGCATATATGGGGTAACACACACACAAGACACGCAAAACCTCCCAAAATGTAGGAAGCACTCATCAAGCTAATCTTTAGACTGCATATGGGGCAACAGACACTCCAAACAAAGCAAGCTCGCCAAAACACACACACTTGAAGACACAGAGAAAACACGACATACAAGCGATGGAGTGTTCCTATTTCTAGGCTCAACACCATCTCAAGCACATTACAGGCACACACCGACGATTGTGCTTCACCACAACAATCACTGAAGACACACTTAAGGGTTGAGTTAGTCACATAACCGCTCCCCGTCTCCGCAGAGGACTTTTGAAAATGACAGGATGATGTAATCTAATCTCAGAAATACACCATCCTCACCTCCGTAGAGGGCTTAAAATAAAAAGGATATACGTGATATCTCGCCTCCGCAGAGGGCTTACATGATTGATTGATTGATTGTAAACAAACTCAGGATGTAGGAAGCACTCATCGAGCTAGTCTTTAAACTACATCTGAGGACAAGCACATAGCTAACATCTACAACAGACAACTTACCTTATATATTCCCCCACCTTAAGGTGGTTGATATTAGGTATCGATATCAAGCACGTTAAGGTAGGAAGAAAACACACAAGGGAACACAAACTCTCGCAAAGCCCATGCCCCCCAGAGGTGACATGTACTTAACGATCGCCAAATTTTCCCACAAACACATCCCTACAAGAAACATGTTAGTGTCTACAAAATCAAGATTAACAACAACATCAATGCATATGATTAAACACACAAAGAGCCAAGGTTATACTACAAATTCAGTGTTTGAGGATAACTGTGGGGCTATATCACAAAGCTCTCTGAATCAAACACCACCAAGGCCAGATTCAAAGACAAACAAAGGTGCACATAGCAGCAGTGTTGTTAAGGTTTGTAAATGTGATAGAAGCATCATCATAGTCACTACGTGGAAAGCATGAGTGCTTCCACTAGCCAAGTGTTAGATAAAATATACAACCCCATCGTCATATTAGGAACTAAGTCCATTTTTTGATTTCTCTCGAAAGGGACACCAGGTCTGCATTAGTATAAATTTTTCTTGTCATCCGCTTGCTAGATTGAAACACTAGAGGAAGGGAAACAATAAATAAGAGAGGAAAAACAAGTGTCTTATGGATAGTCACATAGGAGGGTGCCTCCAGTGTCACCAACCACAACGCTATGTTTGTAAGACACAACACACAATGATAAAATCAGAGAGAGAGAGGCAATATAGAAGAATGTTGATACAAATAAAAGGAGGTCACAATGGAGGTGGTCTCTTGGTATCCTGGAACTTACAAGAGAATCAGGGGTCATCCCAAGAGGCCTAAACAACACATAACACATCATGGGGGAAGCACATAATGAAAGAGACAAAGGGTTAGAGATACTTACCTGTAGGGTTTTCGTGCTAAGTCTTGTAATCAAGTAAATCATCATCATCCTCCCACTCCTGAATGTTATAGGAAAGTGGGACATTTAAGGTATCATAGCCCAATTGTTGTTCTTGTTTTCATGTTGTTCAATTGTAAGCTCTTCTAGGTTTGATTTAATGTTTTCTGGTTGAGGTTCATTAGTACACATATTCTCTATCCTCTTAGGTGGTGAGAGAAGTAAATTATTTTGAGTGATCTCAACATCCATCTTTGATGGATTTAATGTGTGGGACTTCTCCTCATCCACTAGTGCTACATACTTAGTGATGTTGAAATGATTTGAATATTAAATCAAAGTAGGGACATTAAAGGTCTTCTCTTCCTTAGTGAAATCCAAGGTGTGTGAACAATCAACCAAAGGAACAAGGTTGGTAGGATGATCCATAGAGGTTTTATGCATTATGATAGAGTTTTGATTGCTGTTAGATGAAAGCTCATTGTCTACCCATGGAATGTTCTTTGTTGAAAGGAGTTCTTCATTAACTAATGCTTCTTCTTGGCTAGGGAGAGCATTGGAATGGAAAAGTAATGATGAGTCTTCATTTGCTAATGCTTCATCTTGGCCAGAGTGAGCATTAGAATGAAGACTTAGTGGTAAGATGTTATGAGATGTGTCAATGAAATCATCCTCTTGCATCAAAGTGTCCTCATGAGGAGGAACAACCTTGGGAGAGGGATCATAAGGTAAACCAAATTTATCATCACATGTTTTAGCAATAGGTGCCGGTGGGGAATGTTCTAGAAAGTCATCTAAGGCTTCATCTAACATTTTGAGGTCGTCACTAGTATATATACTATTGATCATGAATTTAGTGAGATCATCTAATATCAAAGGATATATTCCCATGAGATTTGTGAAGCTATCAAAATCAAATATATAACAAAGGATTTCATATGTAGAGCACATAGAGAGATCAACATCATGAATGTGTGCTATTTGTTCTAAAACTTGAGGATGTTTATCAGTGAATTTTTAAAGAAATGATCAATGTCTACAATGTATGAAAATAAATCTTCTAAAGAAGTAGCCATAATATGTCTTCAAATCAATGCAAAATCAGATTTTGAAATCTTTTCAAAAGTATGCAAAAGACAAGTGCAAAGCTATATGCAAAAATGACCTAAAATGCTTGATTTTTTGTACTTTTTTCAATGAAAATGAATGAAACAAAAGGTTTTGTAAGGATTTTGATCAGGGGTAGAAAATTATATGTTTGATATTAGTCCAATATAGAAATAAGATCCTTCACAACACACTCTTGATGCAAATTTAAGATGGCAATAAATCAAAATATCGTGAAAATATGCTAAAATATGCGATTTTTTTTTACCAAATCTTAATTCAAAAGAGCATGACAAAGGGTGCTGTGAGGAAAATGATGATGGATAGTGTTGATAACTGAGAGGGGGGGTTGAATCAGTTATCTTAATTATTTCAGCTTTCTGATCTTTCTTAATAATTAGTGCAGCATCAATTCAAACAAGCAAACATAATCATGAAATGGAAATACACATGACACAATATTTTTGACGTGGAAACCCTATTAAGGGCGAAAACCACAGGTGATTAACCCAAGATTGTATTCTCTATTAGAAGAATAGGATTACAAAATGGCACTTGCCAATTAGGGCTCACTGCCTGAGCACACTACTCACAAGAGGCACACTGCCTACAAGAGACACACTGTCTACAATTTATAAAGATTGTGATACAATACTTGAACTGATAAGGAGCATCAACATATGCTGGAGTTCAGTTCCAGTTAGGCTCTGTATACTAATCTGCTGCACTTCATCTTTCCTCTTCTTTTGTGTTGCTCTCCTTTTACATACTGGACCTTCCTTTCTACTTTTATTCAGCTCTACTGCTTTTATTCGCACATCACCAAAAACCATGACACCTCTTACAACTAAATACATCTTATATATATGTGCACAAGTGATTTCATCACCTTTCTAGTCGGCACTCAGAATAGTCAATATTTTCCACAAACTCTGATCTGTCGGCTAAATCCTTGCTTACCATGATGCGTATCAAGGATATACTTGTAGAAGTCATCAATCATGTCAGCCAATCATAACTTATGCCTTAAGAATCTTTACCATCATCAGTAACACATCTGGAATAAAGTCTGATGTTCTGCCAGTCAGTTCTTCCTCTATCCACATTGCCAATCAGGAACTCGATACTCAAGTATTCATATCTTTTTCCTCATCTATCACCGGAGGCTGAATCCTTGGTATGTATCACTCAAGGTAGTCCTCTTGACTTTTCCAAATCTGCACTTCACCAAGATACTTCCTCTGAGAGATCCAGACCTATCTGTTGGACCTCGCCACATGCTCTGTTCTTGTTTACCGGACCACAACATTCTTCACTCTGACTTCCGGTATAGACATACCATGTCTTGCGGATGTGTGGGATGAACTTTGTTGCCATCAATGACAACAATCATGAATCCATATAGTGTCTCTTGCCAACAATTTCCCCCTTTGGCATTGATGGCAACACTTAGTGAAAAATGACTAAGTGTTTACACTATGCTCCCCCTTGGTTGATGCTCTATTTTTATATACATTTTTCAGGAGCTCCCCCTTAGTTGGATTCCTCATTTTTCACTGCTCCTCACTCCCCCTTTGACATCAATGGCAAAGGGTTGGGTCCGCACACCAAATATTTCAAAATTGCAACTATACTTGGCCACATAAGTATATACATATGGCATACTTACATATACTAAAGAATGTCTGCAAAAGTTGTCTTCAATTGGACAAATTCTGTTGCCCAACTTTGCTTTATTCTGTCCAAAATTGATATATGACCGCTCAATAGGAATGCAAACGCATCTGCCCTTTTTAGATCTGTTAGATCACTGGTCTAGGCTGTGATTTGGGCTTCTTTTATGGCCTCATGCATGGCCTCTAACTTAGGGATAATTATCCCTTTGAGCTCACTCAACCTACTTATTCTATTTTTCTTTTCCTTCTCCAGCTTCTTGATTTCATTCGCGACTACAATAGTCTGACATTCTTGATTTATTATGGAGGATGAGAGAGGATCAAAATTCTTTGATAGATTTGTTAGTTTGTCCTCCTATTCTTTTACTTTCTTCTCAATGTCCAATGTTGCTTTGGACCATGATAAACAAAATTTGTATATTTCACCTCCATCCTTAAGGGCATTTTCCAAACTTTTTATCCCATTACTCATAAATCTTTTGTCATTTGATATTAACCCTTGCAGCTATGAGAATCTCTTATCTAAAAACTCTTTCCTAACCTTCTCCTCAGTTGATTTCTCTAGAGAATTGAAATGTGTGTTGATAACTGAGAGGGGGGGGTGAATCAGTTATCCCAATTATTTCTCTATCTGAACTTCCTTATTAATTAATGCAGCATTAAATCAAACATAGAAAACATTACCATGAAATAAGAAACACATGACACAGTATTTTTGACGTGGAAACCCTGTTAAGGGAGAAAACCACGGGGTGATTAACCCAAAAATTGTTCTCTGTTAGAAGAATAGGAAATTACAAAATGGCACTTGCCAATTAGGGCTCACTGCCTGAGCACACTGCTCACAAGAGGCTCACTGCCTACAAGAAGACACACTGTCTACAAAGTGATAAGAATCACAGTCTTGAACTGATTGGAAGCATCTGCATATGCTGGAGTTCAGTTCCGGTTAGGCTCAGTACACTGATCTGCTGCACTTCATCTTTCCTCTGTCCTTTATTCTGCTATCCTTTCACATACCGGATCTTTCTTGCTACTTCTGCTCTGCTCTGGACTTGTTCGCATATTCCTTCACACATTCACAACCTTCACAACTAAATCCATCCTCTATATATATCCGCACAAGTAATTTCATCACCTTTCTAGTCGGCATCCGGAACAGTCTAGTTTCTTACAAACTTTTGTTCTGTCGGCTGAATCCTTCCTCACCAAGCAATGCGGATCAAGCATATACTTGTAGATATCATTAATCATGTCGGCCAAACATGATTCATGCCTTCACAACCTCTGTCATCAACAGTAACACATCCGGAAAGCAGTCTGATACTCTGCCAGTCAGTTCTTCCTCTGTTTTCACTGTCTCTCAGGAATCCGGTACTCAACTATTCATATCTTTTTCCTTGTCCATCTCCGGAGGCTAAATCCTTGGTATATACCACTTAAGATAGTCCTCTTGACTTCCCCAAATCCGCACTGCACCAAGACACTTCCTCTGAGAGATCCGGACCAATCTGTCGGACCTTGCCACATGCTCTGTTCTTGTTCACCGGACCACAACAATCTTTAATCTGACTTCCGGTAGAGACATATCATGACTTGCGGATATGTGGGATGACCTTTGTTGCCATCAATGACAACAACCATGAATCCATATAGTGTCTCTTGCCAACAATCTCCCCCTTTGGCATTGATGGCAACACTTAGTGAAAAATGACTAAGTATTTACACTATGCTCCCCCTTTGCTGATGCTCTGTCTTTATATACAATTTCCAGAACTCCCCCTTAGTTGGATTCCTCATTTTTCACTGCTCCTCACTCCCCCTTTGACATCAATGGCAAAGGGTAGGGTCCGCACACCAAAATTTTCAAAAATTTTCTATATATAGCCGCATATTTACATACTCACATATACTGAAGAATGTCTGCAAAGGATGTCTGCAGTTGAATCATTTCAGTAGCCCAACTTAGCTTCATTCTGTCCAAAATTGAAATGTGACCACTCAACAAAAATGCAAAAGCTTCTGCCCGCTTGAGATCTGTCGGATCTTTTGTTTGGGCAGTGGTCTGGGCATCACTGATGGCCTCATACATAGTTTCCAACTTAGGGATTATAATCCTTCTAAGTTCTCCCATCCGGTTGGTGATGTTCTTCCTCTCCTTCTCAAGATTCTTTATTTCATTCAAGACTGTAATAGTCTGACATTCTTGATTTATTATAGAGGAAGAGAGAGGATCAAAACTTTGAGATAAGCTTTGAAGCTTGTCCTGTTCCTCTTTTATTTTCTTGTCAATTGCTGCTGTTGCCTTTGACCAGGATATACAAAATTTATAGATGTCACCCCCATCCTTAAGAGCATTTTCTAAGCTCTTTATTCCAATGCTTACAATCTTCCTATCTTTAGAGATTAATTCTAATATTTCTGAAAATCTCTTATCCAAAAATTCCTTCCGGACCTTTTCTTCAGCTGATTTTTCTAGAGAATCAAAATGTGTATCAATACTGCTGACTAAAGTTTTTAGATTACCGGAAGTGGAGGCTGTCGGATCTATCTGGATTGATGGCATGATCTTTACAAGTACTCCGGAAGCAGCCTCTATCAACTCACAGTCTTCCATATGAGACTTCAGGAGCTTTTCATTTGCCTTGGCATTTGCAAATGAAGCTATCTTCATTGTTTGTACCGGAGAGAGAGAGTCAAAATCAAATGGGCCTTTTAGAAGCTCCGGTTCATCAATCTCTAGAGTTTCTTTGCTCAAAAATTGTTGAACAGTTTGTGCAGTGTCTCTTGCCAGAGACAGATGTTTCTTTTCTTCTGCAGTCTTAGAACTGTCAACCTCTTTGTCTTTCACCACTGCTTCCTTCTCTTGTAATTGCTCTTCTTCTTTGGATCCGGAGACTGTAGGGGAAACCGGAGGAGAGATGCTAGCTTGTTCATGGGCCACTTCTTCTGGAGCAGAGGGTCCCAAGTCCTCAGCTGTTTCTGTACCTAAATCCTCTACAACAGGAAGATTGAACCTTTTGAGGGCCTTCCGGAGGATCTCTTCTATTTCTTGGGCCACTTTGTCAGTCTCACCAAGCATGAGTTGATTCATCTTGGCTTTGCTTCTGAACTCATCTTTGCAGTCCTTGAAGATAATGTTCATTGTCTTGGGATCAATTTGAGGATATAGCTGAATAGCTATCTGCTCCCAGATCTCAAGATCTTTAGCATGAGCATTATTCTTTCTTACTTCCAATTCCTTTTCTAGGCTTTTAGGAATAAGAGATATTATTTCAATGAAAGCCTTATTATATATGTTAAGATATTTTACTGTGGCCTCCTGCAGAGTCTTTTGGTCGGCCTCACTGAAGTCATCATATGATTCAGTCATTGGTTGAAGGTTTCCATCCACCGTGACCGACTTGATTATGCTCTCTAGAGACAGAGTGGGCTTTTCAACAGATCCTTCTGCCATTTCATCCTTGTCTTGGCCTGTGGAGGGCTTACCGGATCCTTTCTTCTGCTGTTTCTTTATTTCTTTTACTCCCTCATCTGACTCTGTTTCCTCTTCATCCTTTTGGCTTCCATAAGCCCTTGTGGCTTTTGTCTTAGATCTCTTACCGGATGCCTGGACTTCCGGTTTTGAACTTTTGGTTGTGGGAGGTGCAGGTCTCTTTGATGATCTGGTCCGGGTGGGAGCTTCAACCGGAGCACTTTCTTTACTTTTCTCTTCTTCCTCAGCCTTCCTCCTCTTTTCCCGGCTGGCATCAAGTGCCTCCTTTGAGATGCCTAGGCCTTGAGCAATGTGCTCTACTTCTTTTCTCACCTTCCTTTTAATTTCAGGTTCCCTGAGTTCTACATGTATTTTTACACTCAGCTCCTCAAAGGTTCCAAACCTTTCTGCCTTAGGATCTTTGGGCTAACTTAGCATGTGTTGAACATGCAGCTCCACTATCTGTTCATCCACTTCATACCCCATGGGCATGATCCAGACAGTCCTTGGCTCTACTGCCTCCATTAGGCACTGATCAGTGTCAACCATAAAGCACACTGAGTCTTTGTATTTTTCAACAAGAGACTGGGGAATTCTCTCTCTTGCTTGCATCATGCTCTGAAAGTTTTTGAAGTATCCCCATAGAGCTGAATTTCTCGCTTTTGCATCCCCAAGTCCATGCAAGTAGTCTCTTATCTGGACTGCAACAGGTTTGTCATTCTGCCATACCCATCCACTTGTTCCGGGTAGCTCATTCATGAAGTAGAAGAATAGACATACAATAAGAGTACCATACTTAAAGGAATTCTTCTTATCCTTCTTGATTTTCTGTATATTTTCCATTAATTGGCTTAGTAGTAGTTCGCAGAGATCATAATCTGCATTCTTTCTTAGCATTTCATAGGCAGTGTATACTGCAGTTCTGGATACAGAATTCTCCCTGTTGGAGTGATAGATCTTGTATCCTATTATCATTGATGCATATTTGATATCCGGATCCGAAATATCTTCAATGGTCATTGCCCTCTTATCAAATTTTGATCCGGTGGCCTCAGTTACAATGTTGTTCTTGACAGATTTGAGGATAGGTACCCCTCCGGAAGAGTATAGACCAGTTACTGCTCTAATTGCTTCTTTTGTGATCTTGCAGGGTCTATCTAGCCAAAGGAAGTTGTCATGCATCCTGCTCAGTACATACCGGACCCATTCATCTTCTTCAAAGCTGGGGAAATGAATAAATTGCTCAAATTGTTTCTTCTGGATACCCTTATACTCTGGTTTAAGCTCAAAAGCATTGTCTATCAGTTGCTTGTGATAGAGGTCTCTTAATTTGAATTCCCCAAATTCCTCAATGCTTGCGTGTATGTAAACCCTAATGTCTTCAGTATGTAAAACTCCGTGGGGGACACTAGAGAAGGCTCCTAGTGGATCTACCTCCAATGATTTGTAAGGATGTTTCTTGAATGTGGGGCGAGGTCTATCAGAGATCTTAACTATATTTGGAGTAGCCATTCTTCAAGGATTTACAGTGAGATAGTGAAAAACGAAGAATACCTTATGCGTCTTCGGTTGGCACGGAGTGGTTGGATTGATTTCCTTATGCAATGACTTCGGCAGGAGATCCTTGGTGTGCTTGATGAATTTTGTTGCAGAGCTCCACTTTTCGCTTCTTCTTGAGTGTAGAATGAGCAAATGACTTTTGAGAAATCCCTTATATTGCTCCGCAAACCCTAATATCTGTCTGTAATAAATGCTTCACCTGCATTATTCCGGTTTGCCCTGTCTGGACAGCTTGGAGTATCCCGGATTAGTCCTGATCACTGAATATCATCCGGATCTTTAAATCATGAATAAGTCGAGGTAACACATTACAAGAACATCCCAAACACTCTGTCCAATCCGCAGAACAAGATCGTCCACTTCTGGATCTCTCCGGACCTTTTTGTAATCCTTTGTCATACCGGAGCGTCTCCCTGAACAGGTCTTTACTTGATTGATCACAGATTCTTCATAATTCCATGCGGACCTCTGAAAACTTGACTGAAGTATCTCAAGACTCATATCTACAAACCCTTTGATCTGCATCTTGTGCCACATCCGGCACCACTTGTTTGGCTGGGGGAACAAGATTTTCTTTGAGTCTCCCCCTGAGCCTGAGCTCACCTTTTAATTTCTGGAAGAAATATCAGCACCAGAGTCTGGTGCGGATCCAACCTCTACATTCTCTAAACTTTTCTTCACCCAAATCTTGCTCATCGGATTCCTAACCTCATCCGCATTCATCTTTTGTTTACCCTTGTCTTGATTCTGATTATACACCGGACCTCTTTTGTCCTGATTCTTGTTTCTGCAGACTTTAGCATTATGACCGGACCTATTGCAGATTTGGCAAATAACATTTCTTTGCATATTTGACTGATATCCTCTTGATCTGCATTGATTAGCCCTATGACCTATTCTATTGCATGTGAAGCATCTACCTTTGAATGATTTGTTTACTTGCATAATTCTGCATTCATGGGATTTGTGTCCATACCTTTTGCAGTTGAAGCACTGTCTGGAGAAGGATGAATTAATCTGATTCATTCTCATTCTGCACTGATTAGCTTTGTGACCAAAGTGGTTGCAGCTGTGGCAGTATCCATTGAAGGATGGATATCTTTGAGCATTTGGCTGTCTTACCGGAGGTCTTCTAGGCCTGCTCCTTGGATTTTCTGATCCAAGATTCTTTTGACCGGATCCGGAGCTTTCTCCTTTCTCATATCCCAAACCATACTTGTCATCTGTCCTCTTTTGACTTCCAAGAAGAACTTCAAGTTGAGCAGAACTTATCTTGAATTTCTCTTTATATTCATTTGCTGTTTGAAGGTCTCTTTTGAGAGAGGTGATTTGATCCTCAAGTTTTTCTTCATTATCTTTGGCATCTTCAAGATCAGATTCAAGATGTCTGATAATCCTGTCCATCTGGTGGCATTCTTCTGATTTTTCTTTAAGAGATTGTCTTAGATTGTCTTCAGCCTTTCTTTTTTCTTCAATCTCTTGAGTAAACTTTATAGTTCCTGATTCCATTTCATGTCTTAACATAATGACTTATTTTGATAACTTTTCACATAACTTGGTTTGCTCAGTCAATTCTTCATTTGTATTGCTTTCTTCACTTTGTCTTGCCAACTGTTGAAGCAGCTCCTTTCTCTTTTTCATAGAGAGACTTAATTTGTCTTTTAATTCTCTCATGAATTCATCAGCCTGTTTGAGTCTTTCCTTTAATTCACTGACTTCAGAATTTGACTGTTCAAGATCCTCAAGAGCAGTCTTGAGTTGCTCTCTTAAACCATATACATCCATTTGAAATCCCAGATCTTCCTCAAGCTGTTAGGCTCTATTAGGAGGAACTTAGCTCTGATACCAATTGTTGATAACTGAGAGGGGGGGGGTGAATCAGTTATCCCAATTATTTCTCTATCTGAACTTCCTTATTAATTAATGCAGCATTAAATCAAACACAGAAAACATTACCATGAAATAAGAAACACATGACACAGTATTTTTGACGTGGAAACCCTGTTAAGGGAGAAAACCACGGGGTGATTAACCCAAAAATTGTTCTCTGTTAGAAGAATAGGAAATTACAAAATGGCACTTGCCAATTAGGGCTCACTGCCCGAGCACACTGCTCACAAGAGGCTCACTGCCTACAAGAAGACACACTGTCTACAAAGTGATAAGAATCACAGTCTTGAACTGATTGGAAGCATCTGCATATGCTGGAGTTCAGTTCCGGTTAGGCTCAGTACACTGATCTGCTGCACTTCATCTTTCCTCTGTCCTTTATTCTGCTATCCTTTCACATACCGGATCTTTCTTGCTACTTCTGCTCTGCTCTGGACTTGTTCGCATATTCCTTCACACATTCACACCCTTCACAACTAAATCCATCCTCTATATATATCCGCACAAGTAATTTCATCACCTTTCTAGTCGGCATCCGGAACAGTCTAGTTTCTTACAAACTTTTGTTCTGTCGGCTGAATCCTTCCTCACCAAGCAATGCGGATCAAGCATATACTTGTAGATATCATTAATCATGTCGGCCAAACATGATTCATGCCTTCACAACCTCTGTCATCAACAGTAACACATCCGGAAAGCAGTCTGATACTCTGCCAGTCAGTTCTTCCTCTGTTTTCACTGTCTCTCAGGAATCCGGTACTCAACTATTCATATCTTTTTCCTTGTCCATCTCCGGAGGCTAAATCCTTGGTATATACCACTTAAGATAGTCCTCTTGACTTCCCCAAATCCGCACTGCACCAAGACACTTCCTCTGAGAGATCCGGACCAATCTGTCGGACCTTGCCACATGCTCTGTTCTTGTTCACCGGACCACAACAATCTTTAATCTGACTTCCGGTAGAGACATATCATGACTTGCGGATATGTGGGATGACCTTTGTTGCCATCAATGACAACAACCATGAATCCATATAGTGTCTCTTGCCAACAATGTGTAGTAATACTATTGATCAAAGATTTGAGATTACCGGATGAGGAGGCTGTGGGATCCTTCTGAAATGATGGCATAATCTTTTCTAGCACTCCGGAAGTAGGTTCTATCAACTCATAGTCTTCCATGTGAGACTTCAAGAGTTTTTCTTTAACCTTTGCATTAGCAAATGAAGCTATCTTCATTGTCTGTACCAGAGAAAGAGAAACAAAATTAAATGGTCCTTGTAGAAGCTCCGGTTCATCAATCTCCATTGTTTCTTTGTTCAAGAATTCTTAGACAATTTTTGCAGTGTCTCTTGCCGGAGACAGATTTTTCTTCTCTTCTGCATTCTTAGAGCTGTCTCTTGGAGCTTTCTCTCCTTCTACATTCTTACCACTAGCAGTTGTGGTCTTCTCTATTGAATTCTTCTCTCCTTCTGCAACCTTGGTACTGTCATCTTCTTTTTCCTTCACCTCTGCTTCTTTCTCCTGTATTCTTTCTTCTCCTTTACATCCGGAGACTGTAGGGGAAACCAGAGGAGAGATATTTGTTTGTTCATGAGCCAACTCTTCCGGAGTAGGAGATTCCAAGTCTTTATCCTTTTCTGCACCGGTGTCCATGACTTGCTCAGTGGATTCTTTTTCAACACTTGTGGTTGAGGGGTCAGTACCCAAGTCCTCTATAATTGGAATGTTGAATTTTTTAAAAGCATTTCGAAGGATCTCTTCAGTCTCTCTTGCCACTTTGTTGGTTTCACCAAGCATGAGCTGATTCATCCTAGCTTTGCTCTGGAACTCATCCTTGCAGTCTTTGAAGATCATGTTCATTTGATGCAGAGTGATTGAAGGGTATAGCTGAATTGCTATCTATTCCTAGATTTCTAGAACTTTTGCTTGAGCATTGTTCTTCCTCATTTCAAGGCTTTTCTCTAAGCTTTTGGGAATTAGAGAGATAATTTCAATAAAAGCTTTATTGTAAGTGTTCAAAATCTTAACTGTGGCTTCCTCCAGAATCTTTTTATCTACTTCATTCTATGCATCATAGAATTTTGTTAAGGGTTGCAGGTTCCCATCCACAGTGACTGCTTTCACTACAACATCTAAGGATAGAGTGGGTTTTTCAACAAATTCCTCTTCCTTCTCTTCTTCTCCTTGACCGGTAGAGTGTTCACCGGACGATTTTTTCTTCTTCTTCAGTTTCTTTATCTCCTCATCTGATTCAGTTTCCTCATCATCCTTTAGGCTAACATAGGACCTTGTTGCCTTTTTCTTTGTTCTCTTTTCTCCTTTTCCTGATGCCTGGACTTCTGGTTTTGAGCTTTTAGCAGTGACAGGTGCTGATCTCTTTGATGATCTGGTCCGGGTGAAGATTTTGCTGGAACACTTTCCTCACTTTTCTTTTCTGCCTTTTTCTTCTCTTCCTCAACCCTTTCCATCTTTTCCCTGTTGGCATCAAGTGCCTCCTTTGATATGCCATAGCCTTTTGCAACATCTTCAACTTCTTTTCTTACCTTCCTCTTGATCTCTGGTTGTCTGAGTTCCACATGAATCTTTACACTCAGCTCCTCAAAGGTTCCAAACCTTTCTACCTTTGGATCCTTTAGCTGACTTAGCATGTGTTGAACATGCAGCTCCATAATTTGTTCATCAACTTCATACCCCATAGGCATGATCCACACAGTTCTTGGTTCTACTGCCTCCATTAGGCACTGATCAGTCTCTACCATAAAGCATACTGTGTCTTTGTATTTCTCAACAAGAGACTGGGGAACTCTCTCTTGCTTGCATCATGTTCTGAAAATTCTTGAAAGATCCCCACAGGGCTATATTTCTTGTTTTGGCATCCCCAAGCCCATGCAAATAGTCTCTGATTTGGATGGCAACCGGTCTGTCATTCTGCCATACCCATCCATTAGATCCGAGAAGCTCATTCATGTAATAAAAGAATAGGTAGAGTATCAAGCCACCATACTTGAAGGAGTTCTTCTTATCCTTCTTAATCTTTTGTAGATTTTCCAAAAGTTGGCTTAGAAGAAGTTCACACAAATCATAGTCAGCATTTTCTTTTAGCATTTGATAGGCTGTGTAAACTATAGTTCTCGGTACTGAATTTTCCCTACTGGAGTGATAAATCTTGTAACCAATTATCATGGATGCAAATTTGACATCCGGTTCAGTGATGTCTTCAATTGTCATAGCTCTCTTGTCAAATTTTGATCCAGTTGCATCACTTACTGTTTGATTCTTGATAGATTTGAGAACAGGAATTCCACCGGATGAGTGTAGACCGGTTACTACCCTAATTGCATCTTTGGTGATCTTAAATGGTTTATTCAACCATAAGAAATTGTCATGCACTCTACTCAACACATACTGAACCCATTCATCTTCTTCAAAATAGGGGAAATGAATGCACTGTGCAAAATGCTTATCCCGGATGGCTTTATATTGAGGTTTAATCTCAGAAGAATCATCTATCAACTGTTTGTGATAGATATCCACTAACTTTGATTCCCCAAATTCTTCAATATTAGCATGTATGTAAACCCTAATGTCTTATGTATGCAACACACCATGCGGAACACTGGAAAATGCTCCTAGGGGATCTACTTCCAAAGATTTGTATGGATGTTTCTTGAATTTGGGGTGAGGCCTATTACAGATTTTTACAATATTTGGAGTACCCATCATTCAAGGATTTATAGAGAGATATTTGATAAAGGAGAATACCTTTTGCGCCTTTCAGTTTCACGGAGTTAGTCGGATCGATTTCTGGATGAATTAACTTCTGCAAATGATCTTTGATGAGCTTGAGGATTTTGTTGCAGAGCCTCACTTTTCATTTCTTCTTGAATGCAGAATGAACAAATGCTTAATGAGGAAACCCTTATATTGCTCTGAAAACCCTAATGTCAAGTTGCAATAAATGCTCGACCTAAGTCATTCTAGTTTGCCTTATTCGGATGACTTGAAGAACCAGATCAATCATGATCTTAAATGTCTTGCGGATCTTCCAAATCTTAACCATAGTTTATTTAGATGTTTTTCTTAAGAACCCTTTAATCCACAACTTGTCTTGTGCCAGTTCCAACACCAATTGACTGGCTGGGGGAACAAGGTTTTCTTTGTGTCTCCCCCTGAGCCAGAGCTCACTTTTTAATTTCTAGAAGGAATATCAGCACCAGAGTCTAGTGTGGATCCATCCTCTACATTCTCTGTACTTTTCTTCACCCAAATCTTGTTCATCTCACTTTTCACTTCATCTGCATTCACCTTTTGTTTTCCCTTATCTTGATTCTGATTATGATATACCAGACCTCTTTTGTCCTGATTCTTGCTTCTACAGAATTTTGCAATATGACCGGATCTATTGCAAATTTGGCAAACAACATTTCTTTGCATATTTGATTGATATCCTCTTGATCTGCATTGATTAGCCATATGACCTATTCTATTGCATGCAAAGCATCTACCATTGAATGATTTGTTCATTTGCATATTTTTGCATTCATGAGATTTGTGACCATACCTTTTGCAGTTAAAACACTGTCTAGAAAAGGATGAATTAGTCTGATTCATTCTCTTTCTGCACTAATTAGCTTTATGACCAAAGTTATTGCAGTTGTGGCAGTATCCATTGAAGGATGGATATCTTTAAGCATTAGGCTGCCTTACCGGAGGTCTTCTAGGCCTGTTCCTTGGATTTTCTGATCCAAAATTCTTCTAACCAGATCCGGACCTTTTTCCTTTCTCATATCCCAAACCACACTTGTCATCTACCCTCTTTTGACTTCCAAGAAGAACTTCAAGTTGAGCATAACTTATCTTGAATTTCTCTTTATAGTCATTTGCTGTTTGAAGATCCCTTTTGAGAGAGACAATTTGATCCTCAAGTTTTTCTTCATTATCTTTAGCATCTTCAAGATCAGATTCAAGATGTCTGATAATTCTATCCATCTTGTGGCAATCTTCTGATTTCTCCTTGAGAGATTGTCTTAGATTATCTTCATTTTTTCTTTTCTTTTCAACTTCTTGGGTAAACTTCATAACTCCTAATTCTATTTCATGTCTTACCATAATGATTTCTTTTGATAACTTTTCACATAACTTGGTTTTCTCCTTCAGCTCTTCATTTGCATCATTTACTTCACCTTGACTTGCCAATTGCTAAAGTAGCTCTTTTCTCTTTTTCATAGAGAGACTTATTTTGTCTTTTAGTTCTCTCATGAAATCATCAGCCTGTTTGAGTCTTTCCTTTAACTCATTGACTTTAGAGTTTGACTGTTCAAGATCATCAAGGGTAGTCTTGAGTTGCTCCCTTAAACCATATGCATCCATTTGAATTCCTAGATCTTCCTCAAGCTGTTAGACTCTGTTAGGAGGAACTTGGCTCTGATACCAATTGTTGATAACTGAGAGGGGGGGTGAATCAGTTATCTTAATTATTTTAGCTTTCTGAGCTTTCTTAATAATTAGTGCAACATCAATTCAAACAAGCAAACATAATCATGAAATGGAAATACACATGACACAATATTTTTGATGTGGAAACCTTGTTAAGGGAGAAAACCATGGGGTGATTAACCCAAGATTGTATTCTCTATTAGAAGAATAGGATTACAAAATGTCACTTGCCAATTAGGGCTCACTGCCTGAGCACACTGCTCACAAGAGGCACACTGCCTACAAGAGATACACTGTCTACAATTTATAAAGATTGTGATACAATACTTGAACTGATAAGGAGCATCAACATATGTTGGAGTTCAATTCTGGTTAGGCTCTGTATACTGATCTACTGCACTTCATCTTTCCTCTTCTTTTGTGCTGCTCTCCTCTTACATACTGGACCTTCCTTTCTACTTTTATTTGGCTCTACTACTTTTATTTGCACATCACCAAAGACCACGACACCTCTTACAACTAAATACATCTTATATATATATGCGCACAAGTGATTTCATCACCTTTCTAGTCGGCACCTGGAATAGTCAATATTTTCCACAAACTCTGATCTGTCAGCTAAATCCTTGCTTACCATGATGCGGATCAAGGATATACTTGTAGAAGTCATCAATCATGTCGACCAATCATAACTTATGCCTTAAGAATCTTTACCATCATCAGTAACACATCTGGAATAAAGTTTGATGTTCTGCCAGTCAGTTCTTCCTCTGTCCACACTACCAATCAGGACCCTGATACTCAAGTATTCATATCTTTTTCCTCATCTATCACCGGAGGCTGAATCCTTGGTATCTATCACTCAAGGTATTCCTCTTGACTTGCCCAAATCTGCACTTCACCAAGATACTTCCTCTGAGAGATCCGGACCTGTCTGTCAGACCTCACCACATGCTCTATTCTTGTTTACTGGACCACAACATTCTTCACTCTGACTTCCGGTATAGACATACCATGTCCTGCGGATGTGTGGGATGAACTTTGTTGCCATCAATGACAACAATAATGAATCCATATAGTGTCTCTTGCCAACAGATAGAAAATTATATTAGTAATAATAGCCACTTAATGTCAAAATATCCATCACAACATGCTTTGAGTGCCACTCAAGATCAAACCCTAGTGAAAATATAGCAAAAATAGGCTATTTTTCATAGTTTTTCAACTCCAAGACCTAGAAAAAGGGGTGTTGTAATGAATTTTAGGAGGTTTAGAAAATAAAAACAATGATATCAGTCACCTCAATCCATAAAATTTGTCAGAACACACTTGGAGTGCAAACTAGGCCAAACCCTAGGGCAAAAATAACAAAAATGTGTAGTTTTTCACCAAAATTTCAACACAAGAGGCCAATCAAAAGGTGTTGTGAGGTTTTTTAGGAGGGGAAGTAGATAAGTACCCTAATAAAAACCAATTAGTGAAAAAATACCCTTCACAACACACCTATGGTGCAAGTTTAGAGAGTTGATAAGGCAAAATCTAGTGAAAATCAATGTTTTTCAAGCCCTAGGTTTGAGATCTTGACACAAAATGCTATATAAATGTTTTGAAGTCTGATTTATGATGAAAATTAAATACTCTCAAATATGAAAATTATTTCCAAGCTTGAATATGCAAAATGCCAATGCAAATCTAATGAAAATGCATGAAAATTGCTAGTTTTTTGTTGAAATTTTCTATGCAAAAATGCAAATATTTGAAATCTAAATGCAAATTTACACTAAAAGGAAAGACTATAGATAAAAAAAAGTTTGAATGAGCCTCTAAAATCAGTAGAAAAATCTGCAAGAAGATTTTTCCTACTCACCCTAGATTTTAGAATTACTAGGTTATATGAAAATTGTCAAAGTTTCTACAAAACCCTAGCAATTATATGATAAAAATGTAATGAAAGTTATTGAATTTTTTTTAATTTTTCTGTAGTTTATATCAAATCTGATGCAAAAATCATAAATTAGGGAAATTTAGAAAGAATTGATGCAAATTAGTAAGCCTAACAATGCAATTTTTTTTTTTTTTCTAAATTTTTCAATTTTTTTGAAATTTTATTAATGCAATAAGATGAATAACTATATGAATGAATGAAATCAATCCAAATCTGAAGACAAACACTTAGGAAGTTGCAATTAAGTCCAAATACATGGGTTCACCAAAATGTTTAGGGGAAAAATAGATTTTTTAGTTTAGTGTTTAAATCCTCCTTTCACCTATTACATTCAAGGACCTTTGGATCGAGTGGCAGAGCATTAACAGGTCCTTTGTCACTTAAAAATGTAGGGAAGCTTGGATTATGGTGTTTAATTATCAATTTTCCTTCTGCTATGCTCAATTAACCATTAAAACCCTAATTTTACAAATACGACATTAAACAGATGAATTGCAGAAAAAGCTCTTGTAGAGGGAAGTAAAATGACAAATCACAGAGTACTTATTTTTAGGGTTATGAGGTGGAAAATTTAGGGACAAAAGAGTGGGCGCCTAAGTCTAGTGCCCTGCTTTTTGTCAGGATCTGTGAACAAGATCTGTAACCTGTTTCTGCTGCACTGAAGGTTTCTCCGTCATGAAACTTTGAGGACTAATGAGCGGGCACCCAAGTCCAGGTGGCTATTTCTTTCACTGGTCTACAATTTTGACACTCCAACATGCCCTCCTACAACTTCACTTTGTCTAGCTCCTCAACCCATAACTTACAACCATGAAAACTTTGGGAGGGGGTTGTGGTGTTTAGAGGCTTGCCTCAGTCAAGCCTCGGAGGACAGTTAAGTCTCCGAAC
Organism: Cunninghamia lanceolata; assembly: GCA_027924645.1. Taxonomy (NCBI): domain Eukaryota; kingdom Viridiplantae; phylum Streptophyta; class Pinopsida; order Cupressales; family Cupressaceae; genus Cunninghamia; species Cunninghamia lanceolata. The sequence continues at coordinate 26,409,918 of BSBN01000809.1, read as the reverse complement.
CCCTTTCTCAGATAGAAAGTGCCTAGGGAGGCAGAGGCAAAAACTAAATGAAATAATGATCACAAACACAATATAATGTCATCTTGTAGTGAAGATCTCATGGGAGGAAGATGCTTGTCATTCCATGATGAATGGATGCTCAAATCTACAAACACAAACACATAAACCACACAAATCTGCTCTTGCAACACAATGGAAGCCTTGAATCACCTTAAGAACACAATAGCTTGCTAGTAATCATCTAAATTGAAATCTAGTTTACAATGAATGCCTAAACATGCTTTTATATGCAACTACAAACACTCTCGCCAAGATTTTTATAATTCAAACTTACCGTGTTGGCATAGGACCCAAATAATGGTCACGAGCTGACACCCAAAAATTAGGACTGCCCCAAAATAGGGCAGGACTAGGGCGTGGGCACCCAAGTCCTCCCCCCTATTTTGGGTAGGGTCAAGCTCAAGGGGTCCTCCTAGGCCTCATTTGTCATGATACCTAGGGTTCATTCCATCAGGATGCCAAATTATGATGTCATATGTCCTAAATGCACACAAAACACCCGAGAGCTAAATCTAAAGAGGGAAAAGCCCCTAAGGGGACATTTTCAAATGTTACAGAAGCACTAGTCAATGTATTTTCTCAGCATGGAAATTTGAAACCCATAGCTAAAATGTATGATGAAACATCTGATGTAGACAAGATAATTATTGAAACAACAGTCATTAGATATGTGGAAATCTTTAGCAAAGGTTTGATTGAAATCTTGGATCAATTTCCAGATAGCCTAGCCAACATTATGTCAGCAAGGAAGGAAGTGGCTATGGCCAAAGATGTTGAGATAAAAGAATATGTTTTGTTGAGTCTTTGTCCAGATATAACAAAGGAAGAAAAAGTAAAAATCACAAAGATACTCAATGATAAATTCAGAACAAAGAGAAGATTTAATACTCTTATGGACAGTGACACTAAGAGACTAGTAAAAGAGACAAAGGAGATGATCCTGAGTGTATTGCATGAATTACAAATTACAACTATTGCAGATACTGATGGGGAAGAGCAAGTTAACAATATTGACACTTCTAATGCTGCTCTAGAAGCAAATGTTGAGCAGAGCATGGACCAAGGCACAACTACACCTTCAAAGAGTTCAGGAAAGGTTGAGGAAATGAAAGAAACTAAAGAAGAGAAGAAGTCTCAAGAAGTAAGGACAGTCCATGAACAAAATATCTTTGAGGAACAAGAAGAGAAGAGAGAAGAGGAAAATGAACAAATGATGGACATTCTTGCTCTGAAAACTGAAGGAAATGAACAAGAAAACATTCAAGATCCCCCTTTAGAGAGTCAAGATACTAGAATGTCTCAAGAAGAAATAAAAAGAGACACTACTGACTCATTAAGGGAATTCCTGTCAAAATAGAAGGAGGCACAAATAGCAGACACATTTGAACTATTGCAAGGTCAAATAAACCTAGCAACCATGTCTCCCCTATAGAAATTGAAGTTGGGTACAATGTTCCAAGCAACTGCCCAAGAAGAAATAATAAAGTCTCGCATGGAAGATAGTGAGCTGCTTGGTGAAGTGATAAATATTTTTGAGAAGATCATGCCCAGAGTTTAGAGAGATAGAACACTCTCTCCCACAACACAAATGAAAAGGCTTATGGAGTCCATGAATTCCCATTTTGAATCCTTTGAGCAAGTTGCTGATAAAAGGGTATGATAAGATATTAGTTGAGCTGAAAGATAAGGTTTCTCAAGAAAAAAATTTGTTAGATAAAAGTATAGAATATGCACAGTTAGCCCTTATAGAAGCAAGCGAACTATAACAATTTTGTCTTACATGGATGGACAAGACTAAGGATATGAAAGATAAAATAGAGTGATGGGAAGCTCAAATAATGAAGATATCCAAAACCTATGACTCGACAAAAGATGCTATTGGTAATCAAAGGGCACAAGTGGAAACTATTCATTATAATATACATAAGTTGCAGACCCAAAGGGATATCATAAAGCATAGAATGAGTCAACTCTGGGAGGTAGCAAGTTTCAAAATTGCTTCCCTAACCAAGTTAATAACATCAACATACAAGACAAGGCAAATCTTTGAAGCCCCTAATACAGTAAAGAAAGCAGAAGACTTGGTGTCCCAGATTAATGGGTACATACTAATTTTGAGTGATGCCAAGACCACTTGGGATGAAGAAATGGTACAACTGAAGATAATCTATAAAGAGATTCTTCCAGAACAACAACAACAGTAAACTTTTTTTTGATATCACTTGTACATATGCGGTAAAGTAGAAAAATAATTTTGAAATTTTGGCAACTTGTATATATCCTTGTATCAGACACCTTTTCTATTGATGTCAAAGGGGGAGAAGAAATGAAGCATGTGAAAACTTCTAAAAAATAATAAAGCATGAAGACAGGGGGAGTTATAACAGTTTTTCACATCAAGTGTTGCCATCAATGCCAATGGGGGAGATTGTTGGAAATTTGTGATGTTGTCATTGATCACAAGAAGAAAAGGAATAAAGGTTAGAATAAAAGTTCTGGTCCGGAGAAGAAGACTTAGCCATTTTGGTCAAGTGTTGGCAGTACACAAGAAACAATGACAGAGAGGCAGAATAATGGTTGGCATTGGTCTGCAGTAGAAGATCATATCATGTAGTTTAGGTATGTTGTTCATAGTCCTCAGATGATCATTTGTCCAAGATTTTAGTCCTTGATGAGTACCAAAAGCCTATCTTGAAAAAGTCAAAGTCTGGCAGTGCAAAGAACGAAGGAAATCAGAATAGAAAACTCAACTGAATTGGTCCGTATTCCTCCACTGTGGCATATCTTTTTATGTAGTTTTGAGGTGTTGTAAACACAAGCATGAAGTATCTAAATCCAGAGTTGCAAGTCCTAATTTCCATTAGAGAGTCAGTTATGAATGCCTAAGTATTGCTACTTGGTATGGAGCAGTTTGACTATGACAGGGCATGTGTTCTAGTGGTCCGCATTCTCATATGTGAAAGTGTTTAATATGATTTTGGAAGCATCTTGTCATCTGCAGTAAAAGTTGTTGTCTGATAGAGGAAGTGAACCAGTGGTAATCTGTGTTGGAGGCCGACATGACAAGTTTGATCTGTATGCAGTAAGTTCTACTGTATAGAACTTAATCCTAAGTGGTGAAATAGTTGAGTCTGAAATGTGTGAAGGTGTTTCAAATATTGTTTGGGTTTGTTATAGATTTTGGAGAATGATTTTGAATGCTTGACTACACGGTACACTTTATTAGGCCAACCTAATATGAAGATTTTGTTTGTTGCAGATATATATATGGGATTGAATTTGGTGTTTGAGTGATAAAATGTGATTGTGAATGTGTGAAATATGTGAAGTTTAGAGCAGGCAACAAGAGCAGAAGAAGTAAGAGCAGAACAGTGAAACAGAGTAGTCAAGATGAAGAGTTTTGAGATAGTATTTTGAGCATTCATTGGAGCTGCATCCATGTATGTGTAGATGTAATCAGAGTAGTTCATTTTGGTGGTGAGCCATTTCCTTTCTTCTTTATTTCTCTAGGTAGTGAGCCCTAAGGCAGTGGGCCTGTATTGTAATTCAGTATTGTTCCCACATAATATATTGTGAGATAACACTCACCGTGGTTTTTCCCAGTTTTGGGGTTTCCATGTAAAAATCTTGGTGTTCATGTGTGATGGTTTTTGGTTGTCTCTTCTATGCTTAGTCTGTTTAATTATTGCATGCAGTAAATGGATTGTTAGATTAACAAGTAAAAGTTTTAATATACTACTGATTCACCCGCCTCTTAGTACTTTGGGTATTCAATATAAGGATCATGGAATGAAAAGGTGATCCTTAGCTTCTATAGACAACCCCTGATGTAGAGGACCAGATGATATCATGAATTTGTATAGGGATTGCTTTGATCTTGAACCAAACAATTCTAAACAAAGACACCAAATCATTCCGCAATAACTTCAATAAGTATGAGATAGATTTACACTGATAGAAGATGCTTTGTGTGATAAGAATATTGACCTATATCTTTGACATCAATGACAAAAATACCAACAAAGTTCTGTCATTTTGTTTTGCAGGTTGTAGATCTATGCTTCCGAATGTTAATCCACATCTATGTGTTGATTCTATAACCTTGTTTATCGCTTTAGCACCTATGGTCTGCAGATACATGCCTATGGTCTATAACAACGTGCTTTTGGTTCACAAATCCATGCCTTTGTTTTAGGGCCTTATTTTGAGAATCTGCTTATTGAACAAGGTGTGATTTTGGCTATACTTTCTAGATCTGGTCTAATTTTTGCCTAACAGTGTATTTTGCGGGGGTTTTCTACCATTTTAGGGTTCATTTAGGCCTGTTTCACATATTAGCACCCTTGGTTCATATCTGAGTGCCTTTGGTTTAAATCTAAGCACTTTTGGTTCATAGATCCATGCCTATGTTACATTTTAGGTCACCATGGTGCCCTAATTCATAGATCCACACCTACTATTGATAGATCTGTGCCCTTGCCTACTAAATTCATGCTTGTGTCACCTGTTTCTGTTCCTGTGTTACATTTTAGGGAATCCTGGTAGCTTGATTCTAAATTCATGCCCTTTCTTGCTAAATCTGCACCCTTGCTGGCTAAATCCACGTCTTTGCTTGCTAAATCCATGCCTTTGCATGCCATATCCATGCCTATGGTTTTGAAACAGTCCTTTAAACTTCAAACCCTCGTAACTTTCACAAAACTTAACAAAATTTGATGATTTTTTTTTTGAAATTATATAGAAGGTCATAAGGAATATTTTGGTGACATATAATCTTTGGTATCTTGACAATTATTTCTAGTTTTTTGTAGATTTATCCTTTTTTGGGATAACACTTGTATGTAGGTTCGCTTGTCAAAGGCGAAAATTTATCAAAACTACTAACAAGTTTCTTGCAGGTTTCGATAGTCAAAGTCATATCATTTGAAACATTGTGTTTTCCTTTGTGTTTGCTTCATTTTGTGTATGCTCTTTCCTTGCACTTAGTGTGATCTTGGGAATCAAATGCATCCTTGAGCCACATTCACTTTCACACACACATCCTTTTATCTAAAGGTTAATGAATCTTATTTTGTGTATCAATTGTATGTGTATGCTCTCCTATTGCACCATTTGGTGATCTTGAGGATCAAAACATCTCTTGATTCACCTTTGTCACCTTAAGATTTGCTTGTTTATGTGTATGCTCTCCCCTCACTCTTCATGTGATCTTAGGGATCAAAAACACCAAGTATAATCTTTCCCTTAAGAGGCCTACCTTTAGAGACACACCCACTCTAAAGGGGAAACCTCAACAACATGTTTTGGCAGGGTATATCAAAGGGAGAAAGTGAAAGCTATACCTCAATCTAGTTGCATAGTCATTGGGGCAACCTTGGGGCCACTGGTAAATCCAGACACAAGGTGAAGTGACTTGTCACATCCCTTCAATGAACTAGTGTTCACATACTTGGGCCTCATCGTACCTTGTGTATTTGGAGGACTCCCCTAGATGCTTGTATAGCCTAGTTTAAGATCTTTTGACCATCTTCTAGTGTGGTGCAAGGGACACATAATGCCCCTTGAAGTTACTCACCATTGTACCTCCTTGAAGTAGAGATAGAAGTCTTCTTTGGGTAATGCATAAAAGCCTCCAAGGAAAGGGGTATTGGGTGCAACACCCTTATCCCTAGCTATCTACTTAGGGTGAAGTGTTCTTAGTTAGGTAAGAACATGGATATGTATTCTATTGTGTGGGCATACACTATGAAGACACACCCACTTGATTAATCTAGGTTGTTGTGTATTATGTGTGTGCTCATTTGTATTGACCAAATCCTTATCATTTGAAAAACTTATGCATGTGTGCTTGAAACATTGTGTTTGTCAATTTGCCAATTTGTCTTTTGCCCAAGTCAAGCTTTTAAAACCATTCCCAACATTTCCAACATCATAGAGTCCATAGGCCAATATCTTGAGATAATCCTTGTCACACTTTAGCTTAAGGTTGACCTTGTTGAGATCCATATCCATAACCATATGGCTTCCATCCACATCAAACTTGTCTTAGACTTTAAATTGAAGATTTTAGCCCTTGATCAAGACCATCATCATTTCAACCATTTAATCAAATCCTAGTCAATCATAGATCATGTTTGCTTAAGATCATAAGTCTATCTTAAGTATTTGGAATCTATACTTATCCTTAATCAAATCAAATCTAACTTGGTCTTGTCCCTTGATCTTAATCTCAATTGTAGTCCTAGTCATCAATTATCCTTTTGGTCCAAGTCATCAACATCCTTCTACTCCAATCATCCATCCATCCACATCATCCCTAGTCTTGTTGTCATCTAATTATTCATTTCCAATCCATGATCTTCAATACATGAACCTTTTGTCACATCATTAAGATCTCTCATATTATGCCCCCCATAACTAGATTACAAGCCAAGAAAAACATGGACTCACACATTGATAACCAACATCTTCTCCTCCTCCCACAAGTGTGTATGATGATCAAGTTAAATACTCACTTGCTTTCATGACATACCATCATATAGAACCTTTTCCACATCATAATCCCAATGACACACATGAACATGAGCATGAACAAAATGTTGACCAAGATGATATTTCACCTAGATTTGTTGATTTTATGAGCAACCTCCCACGTAACGACTTAGTCATGAAACTTCTTATAGACCAAGGAGTAGAGGTTCCTTCACCATATAAGACATTAAAGCTTAAATATCTCATTAATCATGGTCCTTCATCACAATCCCTCATGGAACATCCTCAAAGCAATACCTATGGAACATCCTCAAAGCAATCCCATAGGTAATGTGGCCTTGCTTCCACCTATTAATGATCCTACTTCCACATACTCCTTTCAATTAGGTCCACCCACATCACTCATCCCACAAATTTACAAGCCACCTAGAACATTACCAACTTCATTTCCACCCATTTATATTACTCAACAAACATTAGCAAGTCCATCTAACCCACTCTCTTACCACACACCACTAAGTCATCCACAAACCACCTATTCACATGTCTATTCATATGCTTCATCCCAACCCAATACATATTCAATTAACACATCCCATACTTACAATCAACTCAACCCTCTAAACACTCAACCGATGGTCTCATATCCACAACACACTTATCATCACACCATATCCAATCCTTTGATGTCACATGTCACTACATAATCATTGTCACATGGACCTATAAACTCCACCTCATCATCACCAAACCCACTTCCTTTGGACCATAAAGTACAAGAGATGGTAGAAAATGCCCTTGAAAAATTTCAAATTGGATCACAACATAAACATTTCAAATTTGAAGACTTTTGTCATTATCCCTTGGATTGTTCCATCATGACAACTCCTTTTCCTTCTAATTTTGAGGTTCCCAAATTTGACAAATATAAAGGAAAGGGAGACCCTAGGGATCATGTAAAACAATTATTTATGGCTTGCTAAAAGGTTTCCCATTATGACATTTATCTATTGAAACTTTTCCACTAAGTTTGGCAGGACAAGCTTTAGATTGGTTTCATCATCTTACCCATGATACTGTCACAACTTTCACCGATTTATCAAAAAAAATTGCTTCTCACTTCTCATATAATGTTAAACATGAACTCACAATGTTAGACCGTTGTAATGCCAAACAACATAATGGATAAATCTTTGCTTCTTACCTACAAAGGTGGAGAGGGATTGCTAGTCAAATCCCATGGGCAATACCTAAAAATGATTGGTTAGCATATTTATCCAAAACCTTAATCAAGAAATGGCATTTTATCGCCAAATTCATTATCTTTCCACATTTGAAGAGATTGTTATGAAAGGGATAACCATTGAACAAGCCCTTATATCTAAAGGTGTAATCAAACCTCAAACCCAAAACAATAGTCCTCCAAATGATAAATTCAAATCTTTGGCCAAGAATAAACATATGGTTAGTGATGGAGTATTCGATGTTAAACATGTCCAAACCACTCAAACTTCTCAATATCATGTGCCAAAAGTCCTCTCAACTAGTACCATTACCCTCCCTAAGCGATAATTTAGAACACCCCCAAATTTGTGAAGACATTTTACTGACTTAGGAGAGCCTATTGAGTCCTTTCAAAAGCTTGTGCAAGACAACATGGTCACGTTCCCTTATACAAGACCTTATGCCGATAATGAGTCCAAACCCACAGGGTATAAGGAACATGAATATTGTGATTATCATCATGTCAATGGTCACCCCACACGTAGTTGTATGAGGCTCAAATATTATATCCAAGACCTTATTGAACAAGGAACGTTGGAGGTCCCTACTAAGCCTAAATCTTCCAATGTGCACAATTGGGTGTTGGTGTAGTCATAGTAAGAGGGTTCATAGAATGAACAATCCAAACCATGCAGCTAGAGTAAAAATAATGGAAACAACTCAAAGATATATAGCAAATGTAGTTTTAGTTATTCAACATATCATAGAATTCAAATATAGATTGGCCAGCAACATGCGGGCTTACAATTAGGGCTCACAGGCCTGATTAAAGAATATTAGAATATGCACAAGATATAGCTTTGAAGCTCCTTCGCACAAATATAAACTATCAAACTATCATTATGTCCCTTACCCCTTTCCTAGGGATCTATTACATCATTGTATATCATCACCGAAACCAAATATTCCTTCACGTCAGCCAAGGAAGATCACAAACTCCAATGAAGAGCTATAACGTGTGTACACGAATAGGTCAAACCTAAATGAGTAGAACTCCTCTGCAAATGAATGGAATGATGTGTAGATCTCAGGGAAGGTCAGCCGCGAACCAAACAACATTGAATGATGTGTCATTAAGCTTTGAAGGTTATGACAAGCTCCTCAGGTCTTCTCCTTTAACTGGTTGTCTGAGACTATCAGGATGCTCTGCTTGGAGAAAACAATCAATCCTCTGATAGAGATATCTTTCTAGTACCTTAACCAAATGCTCTGAGGTTCGGATATGTTGTGCATGAATGTCTCTAGATACTAAGTCCAGCTCTGCAAGGTCTGAAATGCAACTACAGTAGAATGTAGACCAAAATATAGAAAATACTACTGATTGAACTACCTAAATTGAATTGGAAAATGAAAAGAAACAAATTGAATTGCAAACAAACTAAAATGCATATGTTTTTGGTTGATGCAATATTGCTCTTGAACCAGGGATGCTCCTGCATCAGACATCCAGAGTTATTGAAAAAGTGAGTCCCTCATTTTGTTGGGGCTAGAGGAAAACCAAGGTGGTCTAGCTCAGCCTAAGAAATCCATGATGAATCTTCTTCTGGTTTGCCTTTCCATTTCACAAGATATTCTTTGTATTGTCTTCCTCTGGTGCTGTGTCCAACTCTGCTGTCCAAAATGTCTTCAATCTACTCCAGTGCTTGTTGTGGTAACTTCTTCTTGAAGTCTTCTTCCATGCTATCATTGAACTCTACTTCATGATATTGAGATAGGTCTACAATGTTGAATATAGGTGATATACCCAATGTCTCCGGTAGCTCCACTTCATATGCATTTCTTGAATCAAATTTTTTGAGTATCCTACAAGGTCCAAACTTCATCTTCAACTTGTTATATGTCCCAACTGGAGATATTTCTTTTCTCAAGTATACCATCACTTCCTCACCAACTTCAAATTCCTTATGTCTTCTCTTCTCATCTACTTGTTCTTTATACTTGCTGTTCATACCCTCCAAATTCTTCTTCACCTACTTATGCACTGTCTCCATATGTTCTGCAAATTCTTCTACTTCTGCACTTCTCTTATCTGCCATACTGATATCTCTCAATTCTACAATTCCTCTAGGGTTTACTCTGGTAACAATCTCAAAAGGTGTTCTTCTGGTGTTCCTATTTACTGAAATATTGTATGCAAACTCTACTTGTGAAAGAATCAAATCCCAACTTCCTATCTTCTCTCCAACCAAACATCTCAACAAGTTTCCCAAACTCCTATTCACTGCCTCTCTTTGTCCATCAAGTTGTGGATGAAATGTTGAACTGAACTTCAAATCTGTTTTCATCTTCTTCCAAAGTGTCTTCCAAAAATATCCAAGAAATCTTGTGTCTCTGTCTGGCATTATGTTCTTAGGTAATCCATGCAACCTCACAATCTTGTTGAAAAATAGGTCAGCTACATGCACTGTATCAGTTGTCTTCTTACAAGGTATGAAATGTGCCATCTTTGAAAATCTGTAAACTACTACAAATATTGAATCATGTCCTCTTCATGTCTTCAGTAATACCATTACAAAATCCATGCTGATGTCTTCCCAAGGTCTCTCCAGTATTGTCAAAGGTTTATACAATCTAGTATTTTGACTACTCCCTTTTGCAACTTGACAAACTCTACATATCTATACAAATTTCCTAACATCCTTATGTATCTGAGGCCAAAGTAGTTTTCATTCACCAAAGCCACGGTCTTGTCATTACCAAAATGTCCTGCCAATCCACCACTATATTTCTCCTTGATCAAATTGTCTCTCATTGAACTTTTAGGTATGCACAAATGATTTCCTCTGAACAACATTTCCTCCTGAATGAAATAGTCCAACCACTTTGGTGCAGGAGCACCCGTACATGATCAGGATATAGGAAAATTGTCCACATGATGACAGGACATTAGTCTATTTTTAGTATGTTTGACTTCATCATGTAATAAGGTCCATTGGACCGATGCTATGTATTAGTTCAGCCTAGGAGTATGTGTAGGCAGTTAGAGATCGTGATAAGGTAGTCTGAGCTGTCCTTCTCCCAGCCGCTTGGAAGCTCCCAGCCGCTGGGAAGTGAGTTGGTAGTACTCGAAGGACTTTGCTATATATACCTTCGATCTGTTAGGGTTTAACATATATTGATATTACAGATGTTATGTTAGTTGCGTTATGTATTGGTGTTGTGATTGAGTTGAGATTCAGGAGAACAGTTCAGACATTGTGAAGCTGTATTCAGAACTTTTGAATTTCATTTGAATAAGATCTCATCATTTGCAGTATCTGAGTTTATCAGCCATATCTGTTTTGATTTCTTTTCTGTTTGCAAGTTGATGGGTACTTTCAACCCTTCCACCGGTTGATCCTGTGAATCGGTCGAATGGTCCTGTATTATAGTTTAGTTTGCATTTGTGTTTTCTGTTTATGCATTGCATTGTTCAAGAGATCAGTTAGGAGCATGCTGTGAATCAGCCTAGCATCCTCATGTGCTAGGTCTAGAAAGATAATCTGTTAAATTTTAGTTTGAAGGTGATCCGGCCCGATCATCATATTGTCTTTGTGAAATTGAGCGGTTCTGAGTGTTTACATGCAGCGGACAGATATACAGGAGTCTGCATGTGCGTTTCCAGTCGGGATGAGCCGCATCGTCATCTGCGAATGCATCGCCATCAGGATCGGGTCATGAAACTGTTGAAGTTTCCATGTTGCAAGTGCATCAGGATATTTTATGTCAGATATATACTCAGTGTATATATCGCCGTCAGGATCATCTCTCGGGGGTGCCCATCATCCGCGTATCGCTAGCAGATGCGGGAGTGAAAGTTTAGTTTTTTTGACTAAGTGTTGAAGAGGTCATCAGGATATTGTGTGACGTCATCGTCATCAGGATATGACGTCATCATCATCAGGATATTGAGATATCATCCTATGCAAGTTTATCCTGCTGTCGCTAAGTGCTTAGGTATCGGCGTAAGTCCTCGGCAGAAAGTTGTGTTAACATCATCAGGAGGTTTTGAGAGAACCGGATAAATCAGATCATGATGCTGTTGCTTGTATCATCGGCTATCGGGGCATCGAAGGGAAGGTGCTAAAGTTGTCGTCATCAGGATATTTGGAGCAACCGGATATTTGATATCCTGCTGACGAAGGGAGTGTTGAATATCATGATGATGTCGATAGTGTTTGGCGCCCGATGAACAGTACAACCGGAGGATGTTTGCGCTCGTTGTGTATCATGATGATGATGATAGGCGACAAGCGGAGGAAGTGAACAGTAGTCAGCAGGAGGATAATTCTGCTCGTCTGAAATATGATGATGCTGTTGTTGTTTTTAGGAAATATGATGATGATGCTGAGCCGATAGGGATTTTTATCAAGCTGTTTGTATTATTGGCTCCTCCTTCCTGTTAGTAAGCTCCCGTTGCGTTTTACCTCTGCATCATAGTGGTATCAGAGCAAAGGAAGGATCTTCTGGAAAAGATAAGCAGGATGTCAGACGAAGAAGGAACATCTGAGGTTCCGGCAAGGATGACCAATGCTGAGTTGGCAGTTCTGGTGAAGAAACAGATTGCAGAAAGCAAGGCCGTGAAGGCTCAGAATCAGGAGTTGAAAGATGAGTTAGCAAAGTTGAGGAGCAGAGTAGGTTCTGGTAGAGAAGAAGATAGGGAAGAAGAAGAGATCCCTAATTGGAGCGAGGAGGTCGTTCCTGCAGACCAGAGACCACTGTTGAACGCCCTCAAGGCCATGGAGAGGAGAACCATGGATGTGAAACTGGATTTGCCAGTGTTTACAGGCAAGATGGACCCTGATTCAGTGATGGAGTGGATAGACTGTTTGAACAATTTCTTTGTAACAGAGGAGATACCAGAACAACAGAGAGTGAAGATAGCACAGTCAAAGATGAAAGAAGCTGCCTTGACATGGTGGAATTTTGTTCAAGATGATAGAGTACAAGAAGGAAAACGTAGAGTTGCCACATGGAAGAAGATGGTGGCATTAGTAAAGGAAGCTTATATTCCATTGGATTACAGTATCCAATTACACAAGAGGAAGCAAAACCTGAAGCAGAAGGAGCTAGATGTCAGCTCATATACAGAAGAATTCATGAAACTCTGTATGAAGACAAAGGTAAAAGAAAGTGAAGAAGAGAAGGTAGCCAGATACCTTAATGGATTGAGGTTTAATATTCAGGAAGATCTAAGTCTGCATAATCCAGATACAGTGCAGAAAAGCTTTCAGTTGGCATTGAAAGTGGAAGAAAAGTTGAAGAGAAAACAAGAACAAAACAATAGAGGAAGAGGAAGACAACAAAGAGGTGGAAGAGGTCCTTTTAGAGGCAGAGGACATGGACAGGGATATCAAGGAGAATCCAGTCATGACAATAGTAAGGGCAACAATATCCAGAATCAGAGGGAGAATTACAGTCAGCAAGGAAACTTCAGAGGTAGAAGACCTTTCAGAGGAAGATCCCAGGGCAGAGGATCCATCAGATGTTATAACTGTAACAAAGAAGGCCATATAGCCAGTAGATGTCCAGAAAAGGCCACAAGCTCAGCAGGAGAAAGGAGAACAAATCTGGTCCAAGAACCTGATAATCAGAGTAGGACAAGCTCTAATGATTTTCAGAGTGTGAATGCTCCTGATAATTATGGATACCCAGAAAGTGGAGAGTCTCTGATGATGAGAAGAACAGTAACTACCATGAAGGTACCTGACAAAGAAGCCCCTCAGAGAAAGTCTCTTTTCAGAACTATTTGCAAAGCAGGAGGTAAGGCATGTAAAGTTTTGATTGATTCTGGTTCTACTGAAAACTTTGTGTCTGAAGAAATGGTGACAAAGCTGAAGCTTAGGAGATTACCTCACCCATCCCCATATAAAGTCTCATGGCTTACACAAGGTCAGCAGACAACTGTAGAAGAGCAGGCTTGGGTAGAATTTCAGATTGGTGGATATAAGGATAAGTTGTTGTTTGATATTACCAAGATGGATGCTTGCAATCTTTTATTTGGTAGACCATGGCAGTATGATTTGAAGGCACAGCATGATGGTGTTAAAAACACCTATAAAACCACTAAAGATGGTAAGGATGTAATGTTATTCCCATTGAAGGAGAAAGAGGAGAAATCAAAAGGAAAAGAGGTGAAGGTCATGCTGATGGAAGGTAAATAGTTCATGAAAGAAGTAGCAGCAGAAGGTGCAGTTGCATATGCCCTAATCCCATGTATGAGTGTGAATAAAGAACAGCAGCAAGAAGTCAAGAAAGAGAAAAAGCCAAGGTTCATAGACCCAGCTGTCCAAGAGCTATTGGATAAGTACAAAGGTGTCATCTTAGAGGGAATGCCAAGATCCCTACCACCTGTCAGAGATATCAGTCATTGCATAGACTTAATTCCAGGGTCAACACTTCCCAACAAAGTAGCCTATAAGCTTACTCCAGAACGGAATGCAGAAGTAGCTAGACAGATTGAAGAATTGTTGGATTCAGGTCTGATTGGGAAGAGTTTGAGTCCATGTGCAGTACCAGCTGTACTAGCACCAAAGAAGGAAGGTACTTGGAGGCTTTGTACAGATTCCAGAGCTATTAACAAGATCACAATCAGGTATAGGTTTCCAATCCCTAGAATAGAGGATTTATTTGATTGTTTGGGAAGTGCTAAGTACTTTACAAAAATAGATTTGAAGAGTGGATACCATCAGATCAGGATTAGACCAGGTGATGAGTGGAAGATAGCATTCAAAACAAATGAAGGGTTATATGAATGGAAGGTTATGCCTTTTGGTTTATCTAATGCACCTAGTACTTTTATGAGGCTGATGAATGAGGTTCTGAAAGAATTCATTGGTAAGTTTGTCATAGTATATCTAGATGACATTCTGATTTTCAGTAACACAAAAGAAGAACATCTCAGGCATATAGATTTGGTTCTTAAGAGGTTACATGAAGAGCAGCTGATGATAAATTTAGACAAGTGCTTGTTCATGCAAAAGGAGATCACATATTTGGGTTTTGTCATTTCACAAGGAAAGTTACAGATGGATAAGGAGAAGGTAAGTGCCATATTGTCTTGGCCAACTCCACAGACTATGAATGATGTCAAAAGTTTCCATGGGTTAGCAACCTTCTATAGGAAGTTTATCAGAGGGTTTAGTCATATTTGTGCACCCATGCTGGATACCATCAAAGGAGGATAGAAGTGCAGATTTGTTTGGACTCAAGGAGCAGATGACTCTTTTGAAACACTGAAGAAGAAGGTGGCACAGCAGCCAGTCCTTGCACTTCCAGATTTTAACAAAATCTTTCAGGTAGAGTGTGATGCCAGTCACATGGCCATTGGAGCAGTACTCAGCCAAGAAGGTAGACCTATTGCATTTTTCAGTGAGAAGCTCAATGATGCTAAGAAAAGGTATTCATCATATGATCTGGAAATGTATGCTTTAGTTCAGTCCCTCAAGAAATGGAGGCATTACCTGATGCCAAAGGAATTCATAGTATTCACAGATAACCAGGCTCTGAGTTTCATAAACAGCCAGGAAAAGCTGAACCACAGACATATGAAATGGGTAGAAACCTTACAGGCTTTCACTTTTACATTGAAGCATAAGAAAGGGGTCAAGAACAAAGTTGCAGATGCTTTGAGCAGGAGAGTTCTCACAGTCAATCGGATTCAGTTAGAGAGTGTTGGCATTGACTCACTCAAGACCATGTATGAGTCTGATGAAGATTTTGGAGAGATATATCAGGTCTGTACTTCTTTTGGGGAGAAATACCATGCTGAGTTCTCTGAATTTTTGATTCAGGATGGATTGTTGTTCAAGGGTGGACAGTTGTGTATCCCAAGGTGTTCTATGAGGTTAAATATAATCAAGGAGAAACATTGTGGAGCTATGGCAGGTCATTTTGGTCTAGATAAGACTCTTGATCTGGTCAGAAGGCATTACTTTTAGCCTAAGTTGCAATCAGATGTCAGAAAATTTGTAGAGACATGTGTGATATGTCAGAAAGCTAAAGGCAGGTTAACTAATGCAGGTTTATATCAGCCCTTACCCATTCCTTCCAGACCATGGGAAAGCATCAGTATGGATTTTGTCTTGGGTTTACCAAGGACAAGGAGAGGATTTGACAGTGTTTTTGTTGTAGTGGATAGATTCAGTAAAATGGCACATTTCTTGCCATGCAAAACCACTGCTGATGCTTCATACATTGCAGATTTATTCTTCAGGGAGATTGTCAGAATTCATGGATTGCCTTTGAGCATAGTGTCAGACAGGGATGTGAAGTTTATTGGTCACTTCTGGAGAACTCTTTGGAGGAAACTGGGAACCAATTTGTCTTTTTCCTCTGCATATCATCCTCAAACGGATGGACAGACTGAAGTAGTGAACCGTTCCTTGGGGAATTTGCTTAGATGCTTGACAAAACAGCATGGAGAGAAGTGGGACAATATTCTGTCTCAAGCTGAGTTTTCATATAATGATACTGTCAATCAGAGCACAGGAAAATCACCTTTTCAGATTGTATATGGTATACATCCCAGAGGAATTTTGGAGTTGAGAGATCTACCTACAGCAGACCCTGTTAGTGCAGAAGGAGAAGCTTTTGCTGAAGCCATAAAAGAGGTTCATGATCAGGTCAAGACCCAACTCCAGCAAACCACCTTAAAATATAAGGAATATGCTGATAAAAAGAAGAAGGATGTTCAATTTGATGTTGGAGATTTGGTTTGGGTTCACTTGAAGAAAGACAGACTTCCTAAGGGAAAGTATACTAAGCTCATGCAAAGGAAAGTTGGACCGTGTCAGATTTTGCTCAAGCATGGACAGAATGCTTATGAGATCCAACTCCCACCTGATCTTGGTTTGTCTCCTATATTCAATGTATGTGATTTAACTCCATACAAGGCTAATCCAGATGCAGATCAGGATCTCCTACAGGATACAGTTGCTGATGACATTCCCCAGCATGATCCTCCACAGTTACAGAAGGTTTTGGACACCAGAGTGGTCAAACAGACTAGGAACAAACAATACTTGGAGTATCTCGTCTCTTGGAAGGGACAGCTGAACTCTGAAGCCGTCTGGATGACTGAAGATCAGCTCCAGAAACATGGTGCAGACCTTGATACTCTCATCTCAAGTGGACTTGAGATTTCTTCTTCTGGGGAGTATGGTGCAGGAGCACCCGTACATGATCAGGATATAGGAAAATTGTCCACATGATGACAGGACATTAGTCTATTTTTAGTATGTTTGACTTCATCATGTAATAAGGTCCATTGGACCGATGCTATGTATTAGTTCAGCCTAGGAGTATGTGTAGGTAGTTAGAGATCGTGATAAGGTAGTCTGAGCTGTCCTTCTCCCAGCCGCTTGGAAGCTCCCAGCCGCTGGGAAGTGAGTTGGTAGTACTCGAAGGACTTTGCTATATATACCTTCGATCTGTTAGGGTTTAGCATATATTGATATTACAGATGTTATGTTAGTTGCGTTATGTATTGGTGTTGTGATTGAGTTGAGATTCAGGAGAACAGTTCAGACATTGTGAAGCTGTATTCAGAACTTTTGAATTTCATTTGAATAAGATCTCATCATTTGCAGTATCTGAGTTTATCAGCCATATCTGTTTTGATTTCTTTTCTATTTGCAAGTTGATGGGTACTTTCAACCCTTCCACCGGTTGATCCTGTGAATCGGTGGAATGGTCCTGTATTATAGTTTAGTTTGCATTTGTGTTTTCTGTTTATGCATTACATTGTTCAAGAGATCAGTTAGGAGCATGCTGTGAATCAGCCTAGCATCCTCATGTGCTAGGTCTAGAAAGATAATCTGTTAAATTTTAGTTTGAAGGTGATCCGGCCTGATCATCATATTGTCTTTGTGAAATTGAGCGGTTCTGAGTGTTTACATGCAGCGGACAGATATACAGGAGTCTGCATGTGCGTTTCCAGTCGGGACGAGCCGCATCGTCATCTGCGAATGCATCGCCATCAGGATCGGGTCATGAAACTGTTGAAGTTTGCATGTTGCAAGTGCATCAGGATGTTTTAAGTTGGATATATACTTAGTGTATATATCGCCGTCAGGATCATCTCTCGGGGGTGCCCATCATCCGCGTATCGCTAGCAGATGCGGGAGTGAAAGTTTAGTTTTTTTGACTAAGTGTTGAAGAGGTCATCAGGATATTGTGTGATGTCATCGTCATCAGGATATGACGTCATCATCATCAGGATATTGAGATATCATCCTATGCAAGTTTATCCTGCTGTCGCTAAGTGCTCAGGTATCGACGTAAGTCCTCGGCAGAAAGTTGTGTTAACATCATCAGGAGGTTTCGAGAGAACCGGATAAATCAGATCATGATGCTGTTGCTTGTATCATCGGCTATTGGGGCATCGAAGGGAAGGTGCTGAAGTTGTCGTCATCAGGATATTTGGAGCAACCGGATATTTGATATCCTGCTGACGAAGGGAGTGTTGAATATCATGATGATGCCGATAGTGTTTGGCGCCCGATGAACAGTACAACCAGAGGATGTTTGCGCTCGTTGTGTATCATGATGATGATGATAGGCGATAGGCGGAGGAAGTGAACAGTAGTCGGCAGGAGGATAATTCTGCTCGTCCGAAATATGATGATGCTGTTGTTGTTTTTAGGAAATATGATGATGATGCTGAGCCGATAAGGATTTTTATCAAGCTGTTTGTATTATTGGCTCCTCCTTCCTGTTAGTAAGCTCCCGTTGCGTTTTACCTCTGCATCACACTTACTCCTATTTGTCACAACAGGTTCCTTACATGCTTTCCAAGGTTCTGCAAAATCAATGTCTCCCTCATACAGGTTCTTCAATTCATCAAATCCTATCACTTCAACTCTCATCTCTATCAACAAGTTCCTTCTCCTACTTAATGCATTTGCAACTTTGTTTGATTTTCCACTCCTATGCTTTAACACAAAAGTATAACTCTGTATGAACTCTACCCATCTCATATGTCTCTGATTCAACTTACCTTGATTGTTCAAATATTGCAAAGCTTAATGATCTGTATACAAAACAAACTCCTTAGGCAAAATGTAATGTCTCCACTTCTTCAATGCTTGAATTATGACATAGAACTCTTGATCATAAACTGAATATCATCTTCTTGCATCATTCAACTTCTCACTGAAATATGCTACTGGTCTACCTTCTTGACTTAATATTACTCCAATTACATTTCCACTTGCATCACAATCTACTTGAAATACCTTGTTGAAATCTGGTAATGCCAAAATAGGTTGCTCTGTTACTTTCTATTTCAACAATTCAAAACTTTTATCTGCTCCTGATGTCCACTTGAAATCTTCTGTCACCTCTCATTGTCTCTGTCATAGGGTTACAAACTGAACTAAATTTTTTGATGAACTTCCAGTAGAAACTAGCTAATCCATGAAATGATCTAACTTCACCAATACTCTCTAGTGTAGGCCATTCAACAATTGCTCTCACATACTCAGGGTCCATCTTCAATCCTTTTGCAGAAATGACAAATCCCAAATATACCAACTCTTCCTTCATGAAACTACACTTCTTAAGGTTTATCAACAATTTCTCTTCTCTCAGTCTCTGCAATACTTGTCTCAGGTGCTACAAATGTTCCTCCTTTGTCTTACTGAAAATTAGAATGGCATCCAAGTATACAATAACAAAATTACCCAAGAATTTTTTCAAAACTTCATTCATCAATCTCATGAAACTACTAGGTGCATCAAATGTCAATCCAAAAGGCATCACTAATCACTCATACAATCCTTCATTTGTCTTAAAAGTAGTCTTCCATTCATCTCCTTCTCTAATTTTGATATGATGGTATCCACTCTTCAAGTCTATCTTTGTGAAATATTTTTCTCCACTCAAACAATCCATGATATCATCCATCCTAGGTAAAGGAAATCTAAACTCTGATCTTGTTTATTGCTCTAGCATCTGTACACATTCTCCATTCTCCATCTTTCTTTAGTGCTAACATTGTAGGTATTGCACAAGGGCTCAAACTTTCTTTGATCAAACTTTTCCTCAACAATTCTTGTATCTGTCTATTCAATTCTTCATTTTTTGCTGGTGTCATTCTATGTGCTGCTTTGTTAGGCAAATTAGCTCTTGGCATAAGATCCATGTGATGACTGATACTGCTGATTGGTGGTAATCCTTTAGGTACATTGTCTGATATGATGTCTTCATACTCTGTCAGCAATTCAATTATCTCCTCCAGTTGTACTTCTTCATTCTCCTTCTTCAATGTTTTAGGCTTCTTAGGGATCAAAGCATAACACATATTCTCATGTCTCAAGCCATCCAAAAATTTCCTTCCATCTACCAAACATATTCTAGCATTCCCACATACTTCACTCAGGATCATCTTCCAAAGGAATCAAAGTAATTCTCCTTCCATTTGTTGTTATACTGTATGTATTCTTTCTCTCATCATGTATAGCTTTTCTATCATATTGCCAAGGTCTACCCAACAAGATATGAAAAAAACATCCATAGGCATAATATCACACAATAATTCATCATGATAAGATCCAATATGAAATTTCACCAAACATTGTTCACTCACTAGTACCTTATGATCATCCTGAATCTATGCTATCTAATAGGGATTAGGGTGTTTCAATCTTTCCAACTTCAGCTTAGTCACCATCTCCTCTAAAACTATGTTATCTGAACTACCACTATCAATTACAACCTTACAACATTTACCTCTTGATTTGCATCT
Organism: Cunninghamia lanceolata; assembly: GCA_027924645.1. NCBI lineage: Eukaryota > Viridiplantae > Streptophyta > Pinopsida > Cupressales > Cupressaceae > Cunninghamia > Cunninghamia lanceolata. Next base: position 26,389,355 of record BSBN01000809.1, on the reverse strand, counting down.
TGTTCTGAACAAACTCTTCCTCTGTGGTGGTTCCTCATTTGTTTCTGCTTGAAATAGTGCTCTCCTCATCACAAGTGATTCTCCTTTCTTAGGTTTGCCAACTGAACTAGGTGATCCAATAGGTTCTTCTTCCACATAGACCGCTCTTCCACTGTTCTTTGTCCTCTTGCTTGTACTCCCCTGATTACATTCAAATGCTCTATGTCCTTCACCTCCACACTTAAAACAAGTACCTCTGAATATTCTATTATCAAATCCTCTTCCCTCTCTTCTATGTCCTTCATTTCGGTATGAATTATAATTACCTCTATGATAAAAATTTCTGTCATTGCTCTGGTAGGCATATCTATCTCTGTCATCCTTCTTAAATGGGTTGTCAAGTTTGTTCTACTCTAGATATGATCTATCTCCCCTAGAAACTATTCTGCCTCTCTAAAATTTACCTCCTCTGCCTCTTTGTCTCTGATCATGTCTCTTATTCAAATTATCTTCAACTTTTAGGGCAAACTAGTATGCTTCCTCCAAAGATGTCATCCTTACCAAGCTTAGTTCTTCTTGAATGTTCAATCTCAATCCATTGATGTATCTAGCCACTTTCTCCTTGCTTGCTTCACTATGTCCTGTCCTTATGATCATCTTATGAAATTCTTCAGTATACTCCTTCACAAATTTCTCTTTTTGTTTCAAGTTTTGTAATCTCTTCAATAATTCTAACTCATAGTGTGCAGGTATAAACTAATTCTTCAATTTTGTCACCATTCTATCCCACTTTGTAATCTTTTCTTTTCCTCTTCTATTCCTATCCAACTGAACTTCTTTCCACCATATAGAAACATGTCCTTGTAAATTTCACCTTCTCCAGATCTTCAACTTCTTCATACTCAAAGTATTCTTCCATTTCATTTATCCAGTCAATCAACTCTTCAAGGTTGAAATTGCCAGTGTAGTTCAGTACATCAACTCTTGGTCTCTTCCTAGTCTTTAAAATAGCTTGCAACATCTTGACTTGATCTAATTCTTCTTCTTCATCACCTCCTAGGGTTTCACCAATTTGATCCATAGATTGAAATTCCTCTTCATCATCACTTTCAACATTAGGTCTAGGTGTCAATCCTCTTCACCTATCTTTCTCGACATCATCCAATTGAATTCTCATTGTTTTCATCATTTCCATCATTTCATCCATCCTACTAGCCATTGTCCCAACAACAGGGATTCTCCTTCGCAGCATTCTTCTTTGGATCAAGTGCAAACTACCTCAAGTTCAGTGATTGGGCTACAAGGTGACAACTGCCTCACAATCGGTGATTGGTTGCATCACAAGTAACCTACCTTGGATTCAACAATCTATTTACAACCAGTTCTTACAGAATTCCTTCACCCACTTCACTTAATTCACTCCCAAAGATTCAAACTTTCACTCTGATACCACTTGGTGCAGTCACGGTAGGAGGGTTCACAGAATGAACAATCTAGACCATGCAACTAGAGTAAACACAATGGAAACAACTCAAAGATATATAGAAAATGTAGTTTCAGTTATTCAACATATCATAGAATTGAAATATAGATTGGTCGGCAACATGTGAGCTTACTATTAGGGTTCACATGCCTGATTACAGAATATCAGAATATGCACAAGATATAGCTTTGAAGCTCCTCCGCACAAATCTAAACTATCAAACTATCATTTTATCCCTTACCCCTTTCCTAGGGATCTATTACATCATTATATATCTATTGGTAAACAGATTTGTCACCGCGAAATAACCTTTGAAAATGACTCGTTGCCCTTAGAGCGGTGACTAAATAGTCCCAATAGTTGGAGAAGTTGTTACTAGACTAACAATTTTCCTCTGCGTTTGAGAGGGGCAGCTCCCTCATATGATAGGGGTATTTGTGGTTTTTGTGTACTTTTATCCTGAAAGTACAAAAAGGAAGAAAAAGAAAATAATAGGAGAAATGGGCATGCAGAAACCCTCGTGGTAGACATATGAAAACCAATAGGAGTTTCACAATCTTATTGAAAAGTATGAGGGGGTTTCACCACAAAGCTAGAAACCACTTTCCTAAGCTCTATGATGGATCTCATGACATATATGCAACAACGATGAAGAAAGATGGCAAATCTCAACATACGAAGAGATAATTTATCTAAACACTTTCAAATCAGGATACCAAGACATGATTGTGCTTTATCACCTCAATTGCATGCTTTAATGGATAACTTTGATTCACACAAATACATAGAAAGATCACCAATTTGACATATGAGAAACTAGTAATCATAACTCAGAAATACATCAAGAATATACAAACTGAAGATGCATTCTTCATTATCTTTTCAAAATTATACAATTCCAAAAGTAGACTATACAATGTGTAGAACCAAAAATGTTCCAAGAAGTTAATTCATAAGTCCCCCCTACAAAAGTTCTCTCTAAGGAGTCCCCCCATTACATTTCAAATAGCCTTATATTTATAGGCTTTTTCCCATAACCACCTAGTAACCACTTTGTAACTACCTCACAACTACCTAATAACTACCTTTTTGAAAAACAAAAATATAATGAACCTTATTTTTGGTTATATTTTACACCACTTTTTGGAAATAAAGTTCATTTTCTAACTTGTGAATTACAATAAGTGACGTAAGTCACTTTTTACAAAAAGGTAACTAAAACTTGTAACTTTTGAGTTGTGAACTTTGCTAGGTTACTTTCTATCTCTATTTGCTCCATTTCGGTGGTCAATCCTCACAAATCTTGATGACAACTCTAAATACCTAAATCTTAGACTCCTGTGTCCATGCATACAAGATATGAATTCTGTGGAAATAGTAAGTATTTTACCAAGAATGCCAACATGATAGGCATAGATTGATAACACTGCACATTTTCTTGTTGTAATTGCAATCATAAAATGTCATTACCATCCACTACTCATACAACTCGTGTCAACATACAAACTGTCAAGGTATTTCAAATACATCCACTTATCATTTTCAGCTAGATGTTCTAGCAAAGGTCACTGAATTCAACTTAACATCCAATACATTTGCTTGAAAATTTTCAAAGCCTTTCAAACAAATTCATTATGCATTCATATCTGTCAAGGCGTTCCTTCTTTAGTATTGTGGTGAATAACTATACACAACTCCAAAACTTCCATTCTGGCATGGCACGTGAGAAATAACAAAGTTAACATTACCCTAGAGAGCCACTATGAATTGCTAAACACAGAAACCTCCTTTACACGCTCTTCATCCCAAGATTTCAGTAATTCATCTATAAATATTGTCTTCACCTTTGGCATAGCTTCATCATTAGGCTTAATGGAAGTCTCTACAAATGCTACCTTTGTACTCCTGTGACAACCAAATACAATTTATTTCTGCAGACGTCTAAATGCATTCATAGTATTTTGATGTGTTGTAAACTGTAGGAATGCAGACCTATGTTTTTGTCCTTCATTTATTGCCTTTCATTTGACCACATTTCTTTCAAAGCATTCTATCAAATAGTTCACATGTTTTGTCTATGGTTCACATTGTGGACATTTCCACAATATCACAAATTCTTTCAAATAGATCATACGCTGCTCCAATGGTGCTCAATCACGTTAAAACTTACAGCCCCAATTTTCTGCTTCAAACTACTCACTCAGTACAAAAGATATCTTCAAACTATTTCTGGGTTTTATTGTCCCCTTCATCATCTTTCCAAAACACTTTGAAATTTTAAATTTTGTTTTGAAATGACAAAAATATCGCAGTTTTACTGTGACTGCATTAAATTGACATAAAGAAATGCCATTTTAAATTTAACACAATTAAGTCAACAAAAATGGTGTTGCACTACTATCATTTCCAATTATAGTATCTGACAAAATCTCCACTATCATCATGCTTTTATACTTTTCCAAGAATCTTGAGAAGATATTGGTGAAATTAGTAGGGTTTAAACGTTATATTTGCCTATTCGCACTTCCTTCAATCCCAACTGTTTCTTTTGTAGTTGCAATGACTAGAACACCTACCTCTTGCATTTGCTTAAAAAGTTTCAGTGGCCCTTTTCAACAAATCCATTTTGTGCATATACTGAAGGTTTCTAAAGATTCTTCAACAAAATCATTTTGTGCATATCCTGCAGTCATGACAGTCCATGAGATTCATTTCTTTGAGGCATTTAGTCAAACAGTTTATGCACTGTGTATGCTTCCACATATTACATACATTTCTACTAGGGTGTTTACAACTAGTTGAGGATTATGCTGAGATGATTGGAATACTTTCTTGATGCCAAACAAACCCACTCGCTTAGAAGTTCTTGAAGCATATAAAACACAATAACTATGTGCTATGGTAGGCCGTAAACCTTCTTTTGAGAATCCTTGGCTATTTAAAAACACTTTCGAAACTGCATGAAACCGCCAAGAAATAAAACTTCAAAACCTTCTCTTTCGGCATTTTATTGCTTTTTGATAAGTCCTATTGGTGTTTGAGAAGAATTTCAAAACCTTCTCCTCTCTCCGAAATAAGTTTTAAAAGGTGCAAGTTGAATACTTTCAAAAGTGAGAGCATTAGCTGATGATAATGGGGAGTTCCTTCGTCGACATTGGAAGTGATTTTCACAAATAATAACTAATTTTTAAGTTGTGACTTTTCCTTTTTCATAACCTCAACCTTTTAACTAACTTTTCACAACTTAGTTACAACTTGTGACTTGTTCTTTTCGCAAACTTTCGTGAAATAACTACCAATTAGAAAATTATGACTTCTCCAAACCTCTAACTTCACCAGTAGTTAATAAAAATTATAACTTGTTCTTTCCATTGAGTTGGCCAAATTCACAAGTTGGAAACTTGTGAAAATTTCTAAGTTGCATCAAGTTAGCCAAAACTAAAAGTAGCTTCCCACTTTTTGAAAACTGAAAGTGACTTTTTTTTTTATTCACACTTAGCGAAAAGTGAAAGTGCATCCAACGCGGGTTTTCACTTAGCCAAAAGTGAAAGTGAACACCAACTTAGGAAAAATCAAAAGTAGACTCCCACTTAGTGAAAAATGAAAGTAAACCCGCACTTAGTCAATTTCGAAAGTAGACGGATTCCATTGTGCGAACTTTAACTTCTTCAATCGTGCAAGTGTGAAAAATAGTAAAATTTGCATAACTTTTGATTGAAGCCGTGAATCTTTATGAAATTTTGGCCAATCATTGATATAGTTGATATGAGCTTGGTGGCAAAATAATTTCTTTTTAAACTCCAATAAATTTGTTGTTTTAATTGTTTCCGCAAATTGCCTGCCGAAAAATTGAAAGTTTAAAATCTCTCAAACCATAAGGCGCCATGACATAAAAAGTTGCCACATTAGGCAAAATAGCCATATAAAATTTCCTGTAAAATGATTTCTTTCCAGCCTTTGTAGATTTTGAAATTTAATTGTTTTTGCAATTTATGGCATAGTAGAACCGCTTCCAGGATTTCAGCTGAAACAAGCAAACAATTCCTCCTTCAAACTAGAAATCAACTTGACACTTTAGTAGAATTTGTGACTAGGGGTGACTGAACATAAGGATTTGATGCAAAAGTTTGAAAATTGACAAGTTGAAAATGAGGCCAACAATATCATATCCAGAACCAAAGATTCCTCTGCGTCGGCCAAGGAAGATCACAAACTCCAATGAAGAGTTGTAATGTGTGCACAAGAATAGGTCAGACCTAAATGAGTAGAACTCCTCCATAAATGAATGGAATGATGTGCGGATCTCAGAGAAGGTCAACCATGAACCAAACAAGATTGAATGATGTGTCATTAATCTTCAAAGGTTGTGAAATGCTCCGCATGTCTTCTCCTTTAACTGGTTGTCTGAGACTATCAGGATGTTCTACTCAAAGAAAACAATCGATCTTTTGATAGTGATATCTTTTTGGTATCTTAACCAAATGATATGAGATTCAGATATGTTGTGCATGAATGTCTCTAGATACTAAGTCCAGCTCGGCAAAGTCTGAAATGCAACTGCAGTAGAATGTGGACCAAAATACAGAAACTGCTACTAACTGAACTGCTTGAATTGAACTGCAAAATGAAAAGAAACAAACTGAACTGCAAACAAACTAAAATGCAAATGTTTTTGGTTGATACAAGATTTCTCTTAAACTAGGGATGATCCTGCATCAGGTGTTTATAATGATCCTTTTCCAAAACATCAAACCAAGTCTGTTGCCACCAATCCCAAGATAATCATACCAACAATGTTCACTATAACAAAGTTCCTCTTTCAATGATGACAATGTCATAGGAAGAGTTGATTATGATCCTTTACAAGTTTCTATCATCACCACTAGAGCCCCATCTCCTAGATGTGTTGTCACTACTCATCGTGGAACCGTTACTATCCCCCAACCTTCATCTTCCACATCTGCACCTTTATCTTCCTCATCCACTCATCCATCCCATTATAATATCCTTGATCACCTTGGGAAGACTCTTGCACAAATATCCATCTTAGATCTCCTTGAGGTCTCCCCCATTCACAAAGCTATATTAGACTGTGTATTCCAAGACTCTCAAGTACCACATGATATTGACCCTAATCAATTCCAAGCCCTTGTGAGTCACCTTCTTCCACCTATCACCTCACCTTTACACAACAAGACATGCCATCTATTGATTCATTTCATAACGATGCTCTTCATATAGAGGTATTGATCTCCAAAAGCAAAGTCAAATGCATCCTTTTGGATAATGGAGTTGGCTTGAACATATGTACCTTGAAGTTAGCAAAACAATTGCGATATTCACAATCTGACTTGGAATTATACCCCTATATTATCAAAGGCTATGATAATATTAAGAGAGAATGTGAAGGCACCATATCTCTTCCTATACAAGTTAGACTTGTCCTTTTGCATACTACATGTCATGTTCTTGATCTTGAGCTTCTGTATAACATCTTACTCGGTCATCCTTGTATCCATGTTATGCAAGCCCTACCTTCTACTTACCACCAATGTGTCAAATTTCCACATAATGGTGTTGAAATTACTATCCATGCGGACCCTAGACCTTTTGCATATTGTAGAGCCTTGGGAGTTGCTCATTCTATAGATAACCTTTGTCCTCACAATGATATTTCACCATCTTCCACATCTTATGTTCATCCTAATGACCTTGCTTCCACTTCATCATCTAAATATCCTCAAGTTACCAAAGTTAAGGTTATAGACAAAGCTTGTGGAGAATATGAATTACATAATTCTTTCCATGTTGAACCTCTCCATGATACCTCTTATGGTCTAGGATATATGCTCTCTAGAGTGAACATAAAAGATCCTCATGTTCCCTTTGCAAGTCCTAATGAACCCTCTAATGTTGTTGAAAGTACCATTGATGGGACCATCAATGCCTCTACCAAAGATCTTGACATTTCATCCTTATTCCATGACAATGCCATCTTTACCATTGAGCCTTCATTGCCATATCTGCTTCCACTTCATTGGACCAACAAAATCCAATTTCTCACACTCCTTTTCATAATGATGGAGAACATAATGAAACCCTTAGTCCTATGCCTATAAAATCAAAGAATTTTAAAAATCCTAAAGCATTAGACTTCAAAGAAAGCAATCCTAGGGTATTCAAAGTCAAAGAAAAATCCATTATACCCCTAGCATCCAAAAAGCATTTACTTGAAGAAAAGAAAATCCATTTGAGTATTGATGCAAATTCAAATAAGGTTTCTAAAAGTGAGATTGTTGGTCCCCCATCACTTTCTCTCCATAATACTTACACTACCTTCCATACTCCCATATTACATACACCTCGCTCCATCCGTAATCAAAATTTCTATGATGGTTCCCATTTACGTTGCCTAAATACAAAAGAGACTAATCTTGCACTTAAGGAGGTGCATGATGGTATCCTTGGTGCCCATCTTCATGACATTGTCTTTGTAAAGCAACTTCCACATGTCATCCACCATCATGTTCATTGTCCACTTCTTCCAAAGTCCCCATTTCCACCTAATATCATACCTTCCCATGCTTAGCTTGTTGTCATATCCCAATATATACAAAAAAAGAAAAAAAAAGAAAATAAATAGTAAAGAGAAATAATTCGTCCTATGGTGAAAACATGCTCACAGGTGCCATGTGTAGTTGTCAGCTTCCATTATACTTTAATTCTCTAAGTTTCTTTCCTCATATGTCTAGACAAGGCTGTATTATGCTGGGTGCACAAGACACATCATCATCCTAGTCTTTATACCTTGGTGCATAATGTCTAATGCTATGTTATATTATATGGTTACTCACCTCATTACATCATAACATATCATTCATCCCCTTCTATCCATCATCTTTCTTGCATCCTCCCTCTCCTTGACCAACCCATTTTATCAATTTCAAGAGCCTACCCGTGTTCTTCCAACCTGCCTATCCTCTCAAGGGTGCATCATCCTATCCTTACACTGTCATCCCATCCTTACATCCATTCCTCCTTGTCACTCTTTCAAGTGGCTGGGGCATCCTTTTCCTCCATCCATACCTTATCTTCTTTGAAATGATGTTACTTCTTTTTAGTCACAACATCATCTCAAAGAGGGGAAAAATGTAGACACCTAAAATTGACCATGTCTTGCGACATCACCTTTTGATACCTCTTAATTCACCTTGTGACACATTTTGTCCTAGAACCCTTGCATAATCATCCAATTAGTTAAATAAATTATATTTATTTAACTAATCTCATTTAATCCCATTTGTCCTCTCTAACCAATTAATTAAATAAATTATATTTATTTAATTAATTTCTAACTATTCCTCCATCATCCAATTTAATAAACAAAATATTAATTTAAATTTAAAACTCTTACCACATAATTTAAATAATTTTATTATTTAAATTATTTCATCTGTATTCTCATCCTCACACTTGTCTCTCATAATTTAAATAATTTTATTATATAAATTATTTGTCACACTATCTCTATCCTCAACCACTTACCACTTTCATTAAATGAAGTGATCTAAAATTAAATAACCTTAAAATCCTAGCCATCCACATCTTTTAATCTCAACCATTCATCCTTGATCCATGTCTGCCTTAATCCTAGCCATCCATTCATATCCCTCACCTCCTATAAATTAAGCCTCAACCAAGCCATTTGATCATCCACATTTCAAGTATCATCATGATGTCAAAATCATTCTAGCTCTTCCATTATCATACATCATCCATTATCATTATCTAATGTTGTGCTGCAAAATCTAAGCAAACCAACATATCAAAATCATGATCATATATCATAGGATTGTTTATCATTTTCATTATATTTCTTTGTCCTTTGATCCCTAGATGAGGTGTTGTTCAAGTATGAAATTGGTACTTTCATTGTATTGTTTCCTTATTTGATTTCCATATTTATGCATACACACATTCATCACAGAACTCAAGAACAAGATTGTGTAAAAATATGTGAAACACTCTCAATATGCTTGTTGGATTGATGAATAGCTTCGCATATATAAAACTACATTTCTAATTGGAACTATACTTTCAATGGTTGACTTTGCATAAAACTACACACTTGCTCCACAAGAGGAGATTCAGTCTCAAATTTTATGATTTAGTACAAGTGGCTATTTTTTTCATATTGTATACACACATCTAGATGATAGTGCATAAGATGATACAGAAATCTTGAGGTTTGAGTATCATTTCTATTTGAGTGATATCCGATTACATTCATCAGAGTTTGTGTAGTATTGTTTCAAAGTATTTTATGACAATTTAAAGGAAAGAGAAATTCAAATAACACATCTCATATGGTAAAACAATTGTAAAGGATAATTAAAAAATTCTTGAATGTTTTATTGGCTATGTAGGGACCATAAAGAAAATAATATCTAACATATGTCGAATTTTTTTGAAGTTGGGCATGGTAAAGGAGATCATGATGGAGCTAGAGCATGTGTTAAAAGAGCTCTTGTTAGGGAGTAGTTAAAATCTTTGAATGCAACAAGATTTAAAGATGCATGTGTAATTGTGAATTGGTGTAATGCAAAATTGTCATAGGATCAAGTGAAAACTCAAAATTTTTATGGTTCTTTTGGTTAGTTGAAGAAGAAAACATTCTTCCTGAACATGATTGTGAGACAATTGTTGGATCAACAAAATGGAATTCATTTAAGATTTCAAATGCAAGCACATGGACTATATGGACTAGGGAGATTGTTTGTTTTTGTTAGTTTTGTAATGGAGGTGAGTGGAAAGCATGTGAAAATATAGAAAGGGTTGAAGAATTTGGAAACATAGATTCCTAACACCTATACAAACACATGATCAACATGTGATAGCATTTGAAGAGGATAATCGATTGTTTGCATTAGATGACTATGATCATGTTTCAAACCTTGTACAAGAAGGTAAATTAATTTTATATCTAGTTTCATTACATTGTTTTGTAATCTATAATTCTATACATGCATGTATTTTTGTGAATTGTATAGCATGTCCTATTTTATTGAATTTGTAAGTTTTTTGCAGGACATATGTACACTATTGTTGTACCTAAATACAATGAAGAGGAAACAAAGTATTGATTGGCTTGATGTGTTGGGACATAACATAAGTTGTTAGAGCCTAGAGTAGATGATGATAACTACGACTATTAGATAGGATCTATGGTTTTTGTTGGAACTTGGCTATGAAAACATCTGATAAGGAAGAATGCTTTACCTACATTTGAATATTATGAAACACATAATAAAATTATGTACTACTCACATTTCGTTGTCACAACAAATATACAATTAGTGAGATATCAAGGGAAACATGTTACAAAAGAGTTACAGACACTTTCTAGGGGAAGAGCATGAGGCAATTATAGATGCATTACAAGAAAGAGAGGATAAAAATGGTACAATGGAGTAATTTTTAAAAATATTTTACAGGTATGTAGAAATTTAGATAAACTTTTAATCTTTATGTATTTACTTATTTTTTTAATCTTTATTTTTCACTAATGTAGAGTTGTATATTTTACTTGATAATTAATTGATTTAATATCATGCCCTAAGAAAATTAGTAAGTGATCCTCCTAACTCTCCTTAAGCCATATGTTGGGTTAAACTAGTTCTTAGGTTAGAGTTAGTGGATTAACCATTAGTGGTCTTTAGCACATGGTTTTGTGCTAGTTGTTTTGGTCCATGGTTTTGGAGCTCATGGTTTTGAGCCCATGGTTTTGCATGTATGGAAGTCTATATAATGGCTTGGTGACTCCATTGTATGTGTGGCTGGTTGAAGCCTCCAGGCTCAGCCCGGTTTGGGCTAAGGGTTAATATGAAGATCTTCATTGCTAGTTTTTCCCCGATTTGGGGTTTTCCAGGGTAAATCACTATGTTGTGATTGTGTTCTTGTTCCATGCTTGATTTGAGTTTCTGCTATGCATGCTATGCATTCTAAATTCTTGGCTGTGTATGGACATTATCTGTGGCGGGGGGGTTTGTATGTTTCTAACAAGTGGTATCAAAGCTTGAGTTGTAGCTCACAGCATGTGGAGATAAGGCAACATTTATTTTTTGATTTGGTATTCTTGCTAAAACAAAAGGTTTGAGCATGTACCTCAGTGCTCTGGCTCCCAGAAGAAGGTTGAGCAGGTCTGTGCAAGATTAGTCATGGTTGCTGTTGTAGGCATGTTGCCTGGTAAAAGTCATTGTATACAGTTACTGCATGTACCCGCAGCAAAGGTGCTACAGGTGCCCACAGCCAAGGCTGGCTATAGCAAGAACAAGATTGTAATGGAGTTGTATGTAAAATTTAATATATGTATTTAGGTTGATGGTTGTAAGACTTGGTATGGCTTGCTCAATCCCTGAAAGGAAAGGCCTGGTAAGAGAGGAGTTCTCCCATGTGGTAAGGGGGGCTTAGAGTCATGTGGATTCTTGGTTTGATGTCAATCTCAGTGATAGAGAGGGCATTACACTTGGTGCTTATGGAAGGGGGGTTTGGTGCTAACCCCAAGACCAAGTTTAAAGGGGGGATTGTTGGGTTAAACTAATTCTTGGGTTAGAGTTAGTGGATTAACCATTAGTGGTCTTTAGCACATAGTTTTGTGCTAGTTGTTTTGGTCCATGGTTTTGAGCCCATGGTTTTGCATGTATGGAAGTCTATATAATGGTTTGGTGACTCCATTATATGTGTGGCTGGTTGAAGCCTCTAGGCTTAGCTCAGTTGGGGTTGAGGGTTAGTATGAAGATCTTCATTGCTGGTTTTTCCCTAGTTTGGGGTTTTCTAGGGTAAATCACTGTGTTGTGATTGTGTTCTTGTTCCATGCTTGATTTGAGTTTCTACTGTGCATGCTGTACATTCTAAATTCTTAGCTGTGTATGGGTGTTATCTGTGGTGGGGGGGGTTTGTATGTTTCTAACACCATCCTCTTAACTCCCCTTAAGTCATCCCCTAGCTATGTTCCTTGAATTAGGTAAGTACGATTTAGTTTAATAACTTTGGACTTTGGTCTAGTAAGTTTAGGATTAAGTAGAATTATATTTAATTGATTTACTAACACACACTTGGAAAATTACTAATTGATTGGATGTCCCCTGAAGCCATTCCCTTAACTCCCCTTAAGACAACCCCTAACTACGTTCCAAAAACTAGGTAAGTTTAATTTACTTGAGTAACTTTGAGATTTGGTTTAGTAACTTGTTTAGGATAAAGTAAATTTATAGTTAATTGATAACTACTACTACTCCCTTAGCCAATTAGTAATTGGTTGAATGTGCCCAAGTTAAGCCATCCCCTTAACTATAAGACATGTTACAGTAGAATACTTCTCTTTTTATGTAGATAAATATTTTATTTTTTGGCTTTACACTCCCATGTTCATTATACCTTTTATCACTTTTATTTCAGGTTGTTAGGAATTGTATGTAGAAGATATCAATTAAATGTAAATAAAGATTAAATAGAGGAATGAAAAATACACAGAAATAATAATAGCGAGAGATAATTTTTAACGTGGTTCACCTAAATTTGGGCTACATCCACCAACAGAGAGTCCAATATTATTATCTAGCAAATCAAACCGATTACAACCAACAATCCTTGCAACTCAATACTGCTGCAAATGCTACATTACAATATCAATGAAAACCCTAACCCTTAGCCATTTTATCAAGACTTATGTCGGTTACAAAATAGGTTGTTTTTTAATGTCAACGAATAGAAAAATAACTCCTGACGCCTTTATAAAATAATAAAAGTTGTTTGAGGTTTCGGGGCGCTACCCCTTGACCCCGTCTTGGGGGCACTGCCTACAAACCCTTGTTAAATAATTTGGGGGGAAACCATATCAATAAAAGTGGGGAAAATTTAACCTCCAAGTCTGATTAGGCTCCATATAACACACATGACTCCTAGAACTAGTTGACATGATTGTCACTACTTGTGAATTCAACATGTGACAACATATTGGATTTTTATGTACTAGGCATCACTTGAATGTAAAGAATTTCTATTGTAATTTTCTAAATTGATTTATTGTAATTTTCTTACCTGACTTAAAATTAGGACACATATATTTATAGTTAGTTTATTTACTTGTTGATTATACACATATATTTTGTAGATAAGTATTTTATGTTTTGGCTTTATGCTCCCATGTTCATTATACTTTTTATCATTTTCATTTCAAGTCTCCTACAACTAGATGACATGATTGTCACTACTTGTACATTCTATGTGTGATGGCATCACTTGAATGCAAGGAAATTCTATCCTACAATTTACTATAAACTAGGAGTCTAGAACTTAGAATTAGGACTCATGTAATTGTAATTTTGACTATATATTTTAACTTAGAATTAGGACTCATATAATTGTAATTTTCATACTTCTAGAATCTAATAATGGTATTGTTGAATCTTTGAGGATTGAATGTGCTATCTTAATGATGCAACTATTCATTTATCTTTCTACTACATAATGTTCAAATTGAATATCTAGTAATGGGGTGAGGGCTTTGTGGTGGGGGATTTTGAGGTGGGTAGTTTTGTGGTGGAGGTTTGTTCTGTAAAACTTGTTCTAATAGTAAAAATTCTTATTAAGACAATTGATCCATATGAGTAAAGGAACTAGTTGTAATTACAAAAAAGAAATATAAATTTAATTACTTGTACATTGAAATGCTAAATGCACAATATTTATACATTTAGTGCAAATATAAATAAATAAATAAATACATTTTACAATTTAAATTAATACAAATTTTGCAACATTTGAATTGTTTAAAATAAGCATCATTGAAATATTTATACATGGTTTAAAATAATACATTACATTTGAATTGTAACAAGTATCATTGATTTACATAAATATGCATTCGATTTATAATTCAAAGAATTATATATCAAATTTGTATCAATCCTACTTGATTACACAAATATATTAAGTGACATGATAGCCACATTTAGTGAGAATTGATCCCACTACATAATTTGGATAATTTGTCTTAATATCAAATGACTATTAAAAATTAGGAAAAATAATAATTAGTGGTATCTACACAACCTTAGCTTCAATTAAGTCAATTATTGACCTTTTTCATGTCCCTATCCACATGACCTTTGCTTTGGAACCTTGTTTTTTTGCATTAGTTATAGGATAATAAATGTGAGAGAATGTGAACATAAACCTTGTTTATGAATTTCCAAGTGCCATGAAGCTCCCTTGAATTCTATGAAAGCTTTTCTAGTGTGTTAGTCTATGTTCATACACGAATCAAGTCTCTAGGTTGACCCATACATGATCTTTAACGAAGATGTATCAGAGGTATTATTTATTCTCTTCATTCTAAAAGATCAATACTCTATAAGAACTTATGTTAGTATAAGGTTGAAAGAACTTAAATCCAACATGATATAGGTGCACTCTTCCCTAGTCTATCTAAAGATGACGTGTCATCTATGTTGATCAATTTTAAGAATATATGAGATTATTGAGTCCATTATTCAACATCCACATAAAATGAGTAGGTTTTTAATGGCTAGACCAAATCATATAACCAACTTCTCAAATAAAATCTTCTAAGATATGAGGCCATTCTTATAGACATTAGTTGACATGGTAGGAACATGATGATAATCTAATCTCATATTAATTTTTGTGGAAACATTTTCCCCTCAAAAAGATCAAGTATCTTTTCTCAACAATGATATTAATAAGTGCACAATAGTTAATGTAAGGATTTCCTATCCCATCCATCATTCTAGCTAGTATAATCAATTATTTCCACCATGTTAGGTGCTTGGTTTAGCAATGCTTCTTAGAATTAATACAAAAATATATTTCTTGATATATAATGGTTTATTTGGTATTGGTGTTCTAAGGATGGGATCAATTAAATGCTTTAGAGTTAGAAATGATGAAGATTACATGTATTATTGATATTTCTAGGGTTTCTAGTTTATCATATTAAATTTTATATGTATTGATTGTTGGTGTATATCATTATTGGTGTATATCAATTAATGTCAATTGATATATCAATCAATATCAATTGATATACACTAATTCAATCAATACATATAAGATTTATTATGTATAGATTGTTGGTACATACATATCCAATTGATCTTTCTATGGTTTCTAAATTGTATCATATTAAATTTTATGTATTGATTGTTGGTGTATTTCAATTGATATATAGATCGATATCAATTGACAAAAAACTATTGATTGTTGGTGTATATCAATTGATAGAAATCTAGGATTTCTATTGTATCATTTTAAATTTTATATGTATTGATTGTTGGTGTATGTCAATTAATCTATCAATTGATATATTGATTGATATCAATTAATATTTCTAGGGTTTCTATTATATCATATTAAACTTTATATGTATTGATTATTGGTGTATATCAATTGCTATATTGATTGATATAAATCTAGGGTTTCTATTGTATAATATCAAATTTTATATGTATAGATATTTCACTACAACAAAAGAGGCAATTAGTGCCTAAAATAGCACCAAATTTAGTGCATTTGAGTTTATGAATTGGACACTTTTGTCGGCGCCAAACTTGGTGCCCAATTGCATTTCACTTTAGCACCGGGTTTAGTGTTGGGTTTTAGTGCCAGGTTTAGCATTGAATTTAGCACCGATTTTTTTTGCTTCCAATTTGGCTTTCAATTTTGCTTCTGGTTTTGCTTCTTGTGTTGTTTCTAGTTTTGCTTCCAAGTTTGCTTCTGGTTTTGCTTCCACTTTGGCTTCTAGTTTTGCTTCCAGTGTTGCTTCTAGTTTTTCTTCCAATTTTGCTTCCAGGTTTGCTTCTAGTTTTGCTTCTAATTGTGCTTCCAATTTTTCTTCCAATTTTGCTTCTCATTTTGCTTCTGGTTTTACTTCCAATTTTGCTTCCAGTTTTGCTTCCAGGTTTGCTTCTAGTTTTGCTTCCAATTTTGCTTCCAGGTTTGCTTCCAATTTTGCTTCCACTTTTCCTTCCAATTTTGCTTCCGATTTTGCTTCCGGTTTTACTTCTGGTTTTGCTTCTAGGTTTGCTTCCAATTTTACTTCCAATTTTTCTTTCAGTTTTGCTTCCAATTTTGCTTCCAATTTTGCTTCCGATTTTGCTTCCAATTTTGCTTCCTCTATAACGATGCTTGTTGCTTCCAATTTTTCTTCCATTTTTGCGTCTTTTGTTTCTTCTAATATGGCTTTTATTATTGCTTCTAAAATTGCTTCCATTATTACTTCTTTGTTTGCTACCTGAATTGCTTATGTTTTTGCTTCCTAGATAACGCCAAGTTTTGCTTCCAAGATTGTTTCTGGTTTGCTTCTAGTTTGGCTTCCATTGTTGCTTCCTTGTTTGCTTCTTAAAATGCTTCTTTTTTTTCTTACATTTATTAATTTAATATGTTTTATTTCAATTTAATTAGTTATATATATCATGCCTCTTAAATAGCTCATATGATTATAGAGCAAGTAAATTAAATAATATGTTTTATTTCAATTTAATTAGTTAAATATATCATGCCTCTTAAATAACTCATATGATTATAGAGTAAGTAATTTAATTATTTAACTTATATGATTAAATAACAAGATAATTATTATAACATGATCATCATCTATAATTAAAACAAGTGAGTCAAATATCTATAATTTAATTGAATTTGACAACATCCATCCTGAGTAGTAAATTAAAATCATCATACATAATAAATATCCATCCAAAAATCATCGACCACTTTCAATATATATAAATTGACAAGTCAATACTGATAAGATCATCATCATATATAACTAAAACAAGTGAAAGACAAATATGCCAGTAGATCAATAACATGTCAAAATGATACATGTCCAACAGTCGACATAAGTCAAAATGATACATGTACAAATGATATAAGTAAAAATGATAAATTATGTAACTCAAAATGATACAAGTTAAGATGATACATGTCTAAATGATATAAGTCAAAATGATATATAAATTTATGATACAACTCATTAATATGGTACTACAAGCTGTGAAAATGATACATATGATAGTAACCATGAAAAGAGGCATCATAAAGATATATCAACAATGATCCATGATGCAGTCTATATGATCATGAATGTCACTGGCTACTACCAACAATTGCCTCATCATCATCATGATCATCATTGTTGTCATCATCATCGTCATCAGCCTCGATGGCTTCTGTATCTGCATCATATCATCCTCTGCCATGTGATCTGTACCAGAACCAACATAATCTAGATCTATATCATAAGGATCATCTTGATCTTCTGGAAGACCCATGTTCTGCAAAAAAACATTTAAAATGAAAAGTTATTATTTATTTCATGCAATAATTTATTTTTCTATTATATATCTAATATTACAATGTATATGAAATGAAACCATAATCATATTACATCATATCAAAGTGCACATACCATAATAAAATTTCAAAAAAGTTATAGCTAATATGTCATTCTAATGATGTAAAACATGCAACAATTCTAATAAACGGTAGTAAAGATCATAAAAAAAATTGTTATACAATTTAACTATCAACTGTAAATTCTATTACATAACCTTAAGTGCCATAAATTGCTTGGTCCATGTATGTTCTTTTTCACTATTAATCTAATAACCTACATTAGACAGAAACATTAAAGAGTTTTTAAGTAGCAATTGATTAAATTCTCTTACATGTCATTAAGGAATGCATAGTTTTTTTCAATAATTATTTATCTTAAGGTTCATAAGTAACCTTAGGATAAAGGTCTATTTTGTTTGAAAAAAAAATGAAGTTAGCAATATGGCTTTATCCGGCCGATTTTATAAAGAAAAAATGTTAGTCTTATTCCCGCTCATAGGTCTTCAATGTGAGCAGGAATGGGGAAAATTTGGAGATTTAGAAAGAAAGATAAAGTTTAGGGTGTCTTCAAGATAGCCAGCATGGGCAAGGAGGTCAACCATGCACACATAATGATCAATTGTAGGTGTAATGCAATAAGGGTTACAAATGTGATCGAAGTATATACAACTCTCATCCACTAAACCTGCATGGTTGCATGCACCTAGAATACAAGCAAAGCTTACAATGTTAGAATATGTTCCAGAGTGCTTAATTAATTCAAATATTTTGAGAGCATCCTTACAAAATCCATTTTGTGCATATCCTGCAATCATTGCATTCCATGAGATGACATCTCTTTAAGGAATTCTGTCAAATAGTTCATGTTTTTTTGTAAATGATTCCATATTTCGTGTATATCCTGGAATCATTGTAGTCCATGAGACCACATTTCTTTGAGGCATTCTATCAAATAATTCACGTGCCTTGTCTATGCTTCCACATTTTGCATACATGTCTAACAGGGCAGTTGCAACTACAACATCTGACAAAATTCCTCTATCCTTTATGTTTATGATGAACAAAGTGCCACACTAAGGGGCATACAACTACAAACTATCTAGTGGTGGGAGCTCAAGCTATTAATGCCACATAGTTCCCTCTTTCTCAACACATACCTAATTGCACGATATGTCATGAGACTCATGAAATTGTCCACTACTACAAAAGTGAAAGGATGTTCCTATCAATTACTAGTGCAAGGTTTGTCACACATCAATCTCTTGAAGGCATGGATGGAAGTGAGTCTGAATGGAGGTGGGTGGAATGAGCGCAGAAGTACTTCTAAAGTGCAAATCAGTTGCAGGCTCAACATAGTCCATCCATTCATTTGCTAGCCTTGGGATTTGTAGGCTTTGATGAAGCCTCTCAAGGCTTCTATAAAATTAAAGTCCATCGTAGGAGAAGTAGGAGAATCCTCAAGCATGATACAAAGGCAGACTCTAAGAATGAACCTACAAATGGAGGCGGTCTGGCGAGATGCAAATGTACCACCTTCCCGTAGGTGGCAAAATCTTGCGCATGGAATGGTGATCCTCGAGATTGGAGGTTGGGGGAGAACTTGCCCATAGGCTTCTTTTTAAGGTAAGGTGAGATTGAAGCAAATTATGCTATTTGTTCTTAGGAATGGTCCAAATGAAGCGATGCCTCAACATTTCAGAGTGGAGTGCCACTGCAAGGAGGATGAAACCGGAGGGCAACAAATTATGTAGCTATTCAACAAAGCCTCTGATGAAGAAAAAGTGGCCATCTTGAAAATGAGCGGGGCTAGTTTCTAGTTAGGAGGGCACACGCATGACAGACAAGTGCTGGAACATTTTTTCCAGAACTATGTACAGGTTGTGGGAGCAAGGCTCTGGGGGCTAAGAGATGCAATGAGATTGGTGAGGGAAGATCTAATGGACATGGTTAGGACTGCCATGGATGGTGTGGTAGTGGAGCCCGAACAGGGATTTTTTATTGCCACCCTCAGCCTGAATGAGGAGAAGAAGAAGGTGAAGCTGCACAAAGCCTAGGCCCTCTACAAAAAGGGCATGGAGAAAGAAAATAACATAGGAGAGTTCTTTAAATTCCAGGAAGCCAACCCGAGTCTGACTGATGAAAATGTAATAGCTAGGATGGTGGATATTGCTGAAGGCGTAGGTTATATATATCACTAGATGTAATGCCTTAGCTTTCTATGTAACTTTTTTTTGATATTTTAATATAGGGAGCTACCTCCATATCTAGTAGTGCTTACCAAAAAAAACATTTCTTTGAGGCATTCTATCAAATAGTTCACGTGCGTTGTTTATGCTTCCACATTTTGCATACATGTCTAACAGGGTAGTTGCAACTACAACATCTGACAAAATTCCTTTATCCTTTATGTATTGTTGGATGTCCATACCCTATTCCAAAGCTCCCATTTTGACATAGGAAGGGAGGATGCTAGCAAAGGTTGTGGAATTTGGCTTTACACCAACTAATTGCATTTGCTTTAAAATTTCTAAAGCCTTTTTCAACAAATCCATTTTGTGCATATCATGTAGTCATTGCAGTCCATGAGACCACATTTCTTTGAGGCATTCTATCAAATAGTTCACATGCCTTGTCTATGCTTCCACATTTTGCATACATGTCTAACAAGGCAATTGCAACTACAACATTTGACAAAGGAGGACTTAAGCATTCAAAAACCTGACCATGCCACCTTGTGTGGATTTGATGAATGGATTGTAGCCATCAAATCAAATGAACTCTTAAATCATGTCTTTCTTAATATGGACTAGCAATGTAGAGACAATCCTCTATATCTATCCCCTTGGCAGTCTCAAGGGCCACCTTGAGACAAAAAATGCTAATGTACTATTATGACAGTTATGATTGTCCTCCATCATTTCATTATGCATTTGAAACTTGAGATGAGGATTGGGGAGGTCTCCATTGGTATTTTGTCATAGACAATTTGGGAATAGCAAACCCCCATCTTATCAATAATGAAGATTATATAAATCTTGAATAAAACAAGAAAAACCTCATGACTATCTTGCATGTTAGCAAATTGACTGTGACAGTAGTAAGGTTAGTCAATAATTTCCACACCTTTATATTCAATCTTTGGATCATTAAGGGGTAAAAGCATGGAAAATACTCATGGAAAGATCTTGAAAATAGGCATATTCAACTTCAAGCATTTCTATAGACCCTAGGAAGGTGGATGTAAACTTAGTGACTATAATTACCACCGCAAAGACTATCCCCTTTGTGACTATGACAAGGTAGCACTGTCATGCTCTTTATGACAATCCCTTCTCCAATGGGTGATGGCCTAATAACATTTATCTCTTTTGTGATTTCATTGCCTCTCTAATGCACTATCATAGGAGTCTTGATAGTCCTTATGTATTCATGAAGAAGGCTTCCAAAAAATCTAAAAGGAGGGCTTAAGATTACATACAAAGTCCTAGACTTCATACCCTAGTCACATATCACCCCTCTATGAAGACCTCAAGACTTTATAGGTTCCAAACATAACACAAACCCAGTCCTATGTGACTGTCACTACTCTAGTTCCCTCAAAATTGTTATATCAACCTTCCCTTAGCTGGCAAGGGTTTTGAAACTCCATTGTCCCTGTTAGTCTAAACTTGGAATGGTCAATATAATGATTCTACTACAATGCATAGTTAGGGCTACACTAAGGAAGTCCTACCTACCCTAAGGAAGTCCTACCCACACCTAAACTATGATGTATCTGTGATCTTATCAAGCATGATCTTATGATAGTGTTTGGATTGAACCTGTATAGTTTTAGGGCATTCACACATCTCAGTTACAGTGTGGTTTGTGAGGAATTATTACCAAATGGTTGCTACCATGCACATAAACTTTACACATATCTAAAGACTGTAATATGACATTATTGTGATGGAATCCTAGGTTGGAATGAAAGCTAGGCCTCAGACCATTTTAAATTGATTCCCTACAAAAAATATATGATATGAGAGCCATTGTGTCCTCGAATACCATTCCACCAACCTGTGGACCTAGTGCAAGGTGTGCAACAAGTCTAAGAAGCAATAACATCCTTCTTTCTGTTATATTGAGAACCACAAAATAAGGGATTTAAATCATGGAACATATATAATTGATACCTTTAATGCATCTTCCATGCAAGTGAGTTTAAAAATGAAGATTTAGGTGTAGGAAAGGGCTTCTGAATAAATGTTCATTAGAAAAGAAAGAAAACAAATGAGTGCAACTTTGATCTACTTGGAGTGCAACTTTCATCTTCCTTTAAATCACCTTGACTTCATAAGGAATCCAAAAATGGGATCTTAACTCCATTAGTTAGAGGCAGGAAAACAAGGGTTTTCTATTCATTATTAGCCCATTAAACTTAAGCATATGAGATAGCATGGCACACATAACAAGTTGTGGATAATGACCACAAGATTAGGTTAATTGCAACCACTTTTTGTAAGCAAGCACAAGACTAGTATACTCATTATGATCCTAATGGCACCAAGAAGGGTCCCCAAAGATATAAGAGTAATCATTTGTCATCTAATAGAAATCTTACATTTAAGGGTGCTAACTATGTGCCTCAAGAACAATATTTTTGGTATGGTGTAGAGCTAGTAAAAAAAAATACAATGGATGAGAATTTAATAAACCAATCCCATGTACCCTAATTATAGTGGAAGAAACATTTACCCACACAACCATTTAATATGTGTAATAAGTTATACTACTGATTCATGCATGACTTTCTTAACCCCTTGAGTTTACAAGGCTTATTGTGGGTTCATCCTTAGTGAGTATATCCATAAATACAAGAAAACAAATACTGAGAAGTGGTGCTTCAATCCCATAGAGGAAATGCTTACTATGTCACTTGTCTGGGTATGGCTCTTACTTTTCCTTAAGAACTTTGGAGTACATACAATCTAAAGGCAATAGACAACTCTGATGGAGACTTCTATAATTACTGATACGCCCATTGAATCCTCTGAACAATCCCTATTGCACATAAACGATGAAGGATACCTTCTACAATTTGATGTGAAAACCATGGGAAAAGATGCCTGTTGATTAAAGCCTAGTTGAAATGATAGTTTGAAGACTTGGAAGCATAGAGACAAAATGCACACTTATATGATTGTTCTGTAAAGGTAAACAGGTGAATTCATAATGAGAGTGACTAAATTTCAAATCTCAACGCTGTAATAAGGTAACTAGGAGGACATGTGCACATGTCTAGGACTACAAATAATGGGACAATTGAGTGGGATCTAGGGCCAACAGAGAAGCACTTTAGAACTCATCCTACTCATCAATAAACAACTCAACACAAGAAATGCAAATTGACACATTAACACAACAATATCCAACTAAGTTATTGAAAGTCAACTATTGATACCTTGTTCTCCATCCAAATTACAAAATCGGTCCACTTTTTGCTTTGTAACATTTCCTTTTCAAATTGGCTTGGATGCTGGCCATATTTCTCCTCCTGTCAAAACATGGCACATGGACTAGTTAAACTAATTAATATGCAATCATTTACTTTTTCCTAGGAAATAAAAAAAATATCATTTAACTTATTAAATATACTTACAAATGTACAGATCAAGGCTTGTAAACCTTTCTGGCCATTGTGATGCATGGCATGAAGGTTCTCAAGCCTAGCCTTGGTGGCCTTGTCTTGAAACATATACTAATTCAATTTAACTATGCACAAATAAAATTTAAAAATTGTTTAATAAATTTGATAAAATCTTATGAGAAAATTCAAAAACTTGCGTACTCTCCTCACCAGACTTCCTCTATGCATTAGACTTCTCATATGCTTTTACAAGCTCTTTCCATACTTTCAAACTTACATCAATTGGAGTTTTTTTGAACCTTAGCTCAGGAGGGAGTTTTTTTATCTTCTTTGTTTGGTTGCACCAAAATCTCTTGCAGTTTTGAGACATTCGTAGCTTTATCTTCTTTATAGACAAACTTGTGCCAAATTCAATCTCCATGTCTTGGATAACTTCTTTTTGCAGGTGCATGGGTATCTTTGAGAATGGCAAATGTAGATGGTCTTTGAACCGTTGAAGGCATGATTCCTTCAACCTATTCACAAACATTTTTCCAGTATCTGTCAATCGGACTTCCCTTGAAACTACATCATATTCTATCTTAGTATCGTAGATACCAATGCAAGATGCAAAACATGGCGTGGTGGTTGAAGAAGTCTGTGTCCTAGGAGTGGGTGGGACATTGGAAGCCTCTATTCCCTGTTCCACATTTTTAGAGGTTATTGTTATTGATTTACTCCTGGATCTTTTTCTCGATCTACGACTGGTTGGGGAATCAATTGATTCCATTTGGAACTGTTGATTTGGTTGTAATGTTTCAGGGGCTTTACCAGATCATTTTTCTATGTATCTGGAAAGCATTGTCAAGTCCACACCATCCAATTTGTTCACTGCCTCTATCCCCAATGTGGAAGCCAATGCCTCTTTATCTTTGTCAGTCTCATGTCCCTATATATATAAAATAAATTTCTTCTTTTAAATTTACAATTAAAAAATTAAAAACTAAAAATCAAAGAAATAATGGAAACATTTACAAATCTATAAATTGACAATGAATTACCTCATTGTGGCCAGAGTCTACTCCCTTTGCTCTCTTCCCTCTATTGCTTGACATTTTGAGGTGACCTAGGGCAAATTATTTTCGTTCAATTTGTGGAGGCAAATGAAGTACACATTGCTAGGTATGAAAGTTTTCATCCAGTTTTTCTGTATTCCTCAAGGTTTTTGACCTTTACTTTGTAGAGCAAATCATGAAGCTATTTTCCTATGAATCAATTGCTTCCTTGGGAGGGAATCTATAGTTCCGAGCCTAATTTTAGTTTGCTCACCCTCGTCTCAAAAGACCTATCTCCTTGTATTGTCTTGACCAACCTCTGTTTTAGTTTTCTCACCCTCGTCTTTAAAGCCCTAATTTTTGTTTGCTCACACTCGACTTGTCTTAAAGCACTTGACTACTTTTTTAGGAAGGAAGCAAGAAAGTTGTCTTTAGAGAAAGGTATTGATGGGAATGATAAGCGAACCTGGGCATTGGGGTTTGAAAAATGTGTTCAATGCAGAGGAAATAATGCAATGTCTACAATTTTACCCTCCTCCTTTGCAACCACATGAGAGTTGAACGATTTGCTTGTAAACAAAACAATATTCACAACCCTTTCTTCACAATCCTTTCCATTTAATTAAAACAAAAATATTTTTGGGAATGAAATTTTTTTATTGTAACCGTACCTATGGTGTCGCAAACTAAATCGAATTTCTCATCTACTTGCTTGTTTTTCCCTTTTTTCTCCCCTCTTCGCGCGGCATTTCTCTACTTTTTTATCCTCTAATTCACGGGGTTTTTTTCTCCTGTAATTATCAAATTTCTCATATAATTCAAGCGGGAAGTTTTTATTTTTTGTTTTTGATTTACTACTCGGTGCTATACTTGGCATAGTTAACGCCGACTTTAGTGCCTTCTTTTAGGCCTAAATGTAATCATTTTGGGTTGTCAAAGACGATGCAAATTGTGCCTAATTTAGTGCCAATCAGTGCATTTTGGTTATGTCCTTGTGACATTACTCTCTAGATATATATCTCCTCTTTATAGTGACAAGGTTTCAAGAACATGACAACTTAGGTAAGGTATCAACTTGTCTCTTTAACCTCTGGATTGTCATTTATCAAGAATTGATCTCATTGAAATGCAAAGACAACATGTTGATTGATGACTAACTACATTATTACTAGGATAGTGACTTAACTTGGTCACAAGATTAATGAGACAATTTTATAGTAATAACTCTATGGATGCATACCTAGATATCCTAGACCTGTACTATGACAATAATTTAATGTTGCTAGTGTTGCTTTTAAACCTCCTATGGTTGTTACCTATTCCTCATGGTATGACAACCTCTACAATGTTAATTATGATATTCATATGATGGTGAACATTGGAGCAATGGTTTGGATGACCTAATAACATTTGTGATAGTCCTTTGTGGTTGTGATAGACCTTTTGGGTTGTAACAATACTTAGGACGATTGTCCATCAACTATAACAAGGCATAATGTGTTGGATTTAGGACAAACAACTGAGAGGGGGGGGTGACTCAGTTGTCCAAAACTTTCTTCCAATTAATCACTTAAATCCTTTACTTAATTCAACAACATAATGATAAATTAATCATGGAAACATAATGCAATAATTTAAGAGCAGAAACACATTAACACATAAGACACCAAGATTTTTGACATGGAAAACCCGGTTAAGGGAAAAACCACGAGGTGACTAACCCAAGATTGTATTCTCTGTTAGAAGAATAGGAAGAACAAAATGGCACATGCCAATTAGGGCTCACTGCCCAAGCACACTACTCACAAGAGGCCCACTATCTACAGGAGACACACTATCTACAAAATAATAAGTATTACATACTTGAACTGAAGAATAGCATCTTCACCATGCTTGAGTCAGTTCCATTTAAGCTCAATACTTCTGCTCCTCTCTATTAGACTTAGGGTAGACAACTGAGAGGGGGGGTGAATCAGTTGTACGAAACTTTCTTCCAATTAAACACTTAACTCCACTTTGCAATTCAACAACATAATTAATAAATCAATCATGGAAACATAATGCAATGAATCAAAAGCATAAACACATCAACACATGAGACACCAAGATTTTGACATGGAAAACCCGGTTAAGGGAAAAACCATGGGATGATTAACCCAAGATTGTATTCTCTGTTAGAAGAATAGAAAGAACAAATGGCACATGCCAATTAGGGCTCACTACCTGAGCACATTGCTCACAAGAGGCCCACTGCCTATAGGAGACACACTATCTACAAATAAATAAGTATCACCTACTTGAACTGGAAAATAACATCTTCACCATGCTTGAATCAGTTCCATTGAAGCCCAATATTTCTACTCTACCTTTCACTCTCCTCCTCACTTCCACACACACATCTCTACAAAGTCACGTATGAAATGACTTCGTAATCCCTTATTTATACAAGACATCAACTTGGGAATAATCATCTAAGTTGGCAAACATCTACAAGAACATCCGCAAGATGTAAAACTCATCTGGTCGGCTAGTCTTAGGAAGAACACCATCATCCAGAAGTTATTCCTCAATTGCGAGCTCTAACTTCAATGCAGACCACCAACACAAATTGGACACGGTACACAGACCTCCACAAGCTTGCCTGAACCATCAAGAACATCCACACTTCATCTGCTTACTGAAATCCTTCTCTCCTTCATCTGGAACCTCAAGAACATAGTCTGTCACCACTGTCCCAAAAGAATAGATGCTTGTGGACCTTCAAACCATGAACCAATCAAGTTGACACTTCACAAAGACTTCCTTAACACTCCCTCAAATCTGTAGAATAGGATAATGTATTTTTAGATCTCACTGGACCTTTCTGTATCACTCTGTCACCACTGAGCACCTACTAGAACCAATTTTACTTGAACGGCAACAACTTCTTCATATCTTCATGCAGACCTCTTAAATCTCTACTGGATCACCTTAAGACACATATCTACAAACCCTTTAATCCGCATTCTCTGATCCTCATCCTTTCTTGGATATTTACCTTATTGTCATCATTGTTCTTCACTGTTCCTAATTGAGACTAATTTTCTCAATATCCTCAGCACACAGCTTATCCAATCCTTATCATTAATGCAACAGGAGTATGTTGACATCAATGACAACACCAGTTAGACCCATACTTGCAACACTCTCTACCACACTCTCATCTCGACAAGATACTTTTGAAATGACTTTACAACTCCTTATTTATGCAAGACATTGACTTAGGGATAATCATCCAAGTCAACATACATTACAGAGCAAATACATAAATACAACATAACTAATTACAAAAATACTTCACACGGATCAACACACTATTGGCCACAAAGATCTGAGACTTCAATCTTCCTTTAGGAACACGCCATTCTCCACATAACATCTTCAAGATCATCCATAGGATGTGTAACTCATCCGGTTGGCTAGACTTAGGAAGAACATCATCATCCAAAAGTAATTCTTCAATTATGAGCTCAATCTTCAATGCGGGCCACCAACACAAACTGGACACAATCCAAAGACCTTCACAAGCTTTCCTGAATCACCAGAAACATCCATACTACTTCTGCTTACTGAAATCATTCTCTCCTTCATCCAGAATCTCAAGAACACAGTCTGACATCACTGCCATATTGAAATAGATGCTTGTGGACCTCCAGACCACAAACCAATTGAGTTGTCAATTCACATTGACTTCCTAAACACTCCACCAGATCTGGAGAACAAGATATTGCATTTCTGGATCTCACCGGACCTATCTGTGTCACTCTGTCAATTCTAAACATCTGCCAGAACCAGTTTTACTTAAGTGGTCATAACTTCTTTAGATCTTCATGCGGATCTTTGAAATCTTTATTGGCTTATCTTAAGACACATATCTACAAACCCTTTGAAGCGTATCCTCTGATCTTCATCTAAGTTGGGATCTTTACCTCACTGTCTTCACTGATCTTCTCTGTTCTTGATTAGGACTAATTTTCTTAATATCCTCAGCACATAGCTCATCCAATCCTTGTCATTAATGTAACAGGAGTATGTTAACATCAATGACAACACTGGTTAGGCCCATACTTGCAACATAATGATGGTCCTTAATATCATCCCCCTATAATGATAGTAATCCACCATATACCAACAATTATATAAGTTATAACAATCCTAATGGTTGAAAGATGATCTTTGATACCCCTATTAATAGTCAAGGAAACATTTTAAGGTGGTTTCTATATTAGCATTTTTTAATAATAAATGATTACCTAACTTATAATGTTAGCAATGCCTTTGCTTATTTTTGTTATTCACAGTCCTATATCATATGGTGGCTGCCCTTTATTCCCATATCAGTCCATTGACTTACTAATAAAGATTCTAAATCATTGTTAGTACAACATTAGGTGGTATTTGGATGATAGCAATGATATGACAACCTTTGAATCCTCATGATCCCACTACAATAGTAGATCAACACTATGATGGTCAAATATGAAATAAATGTCAAATATGAGAGTCAAATATGAAATAAATGTCTTTTTGATGTGAATTTGTAGTCATCTTGTAATCATAAGATTTGAGCTCTAGTTTACAAGATTCTGCGTGTAAACTTTTTCTAAAGAGCAAAATGTTGCAATGTCCTATTTTGTTTTTCATAGTGCATCTTAATGAAAAGTGAGTGTATTAACAAGATAAATTCAAGAATATTCTCTTGGTGCACAATTGTTATGTGACTATTGTCATTGTTGTGTATTACAAGATCCAGAGGAGGCCATGGATAGAGGACGTGGACGGTATAGAACTACTAAATCACAGAGAGGAAAGTGGGTGGAAATAGATATGACAACAAAATCTGTAGATACAATAGAGGTAAGAAGAGAAAGCAACCTCAACCAAAGGAGGAAGGTGTTTATGAATTCACAAAATGCTACAACACAGAGGAGATAAAGTCATTTTTTACTATGTTGTGTACTAAACATTATTTACTATGTTGTGTATTATAGGGGCTAGATGAGGCCATGGCAAAAGATTGTGTCATATCAAATGAGGACACAATGGATGAAGTGGGACATCAGGTACTCAAATCCAATTTCCTTAGGAAAAAATGATCTAATGGCATTTTGTGATACGTCCATCTTTTTTCATAGTATTATTGAAATTTATGATGTATTATCCAATCTTGACATAAATTAATGCATGTTGTTGATTATTTTAGATGGAGATTGGAGCAAATGCAGAGCCTGAGCGTTCAACTAGCAAACAAAAAAGATATGTACGTGGACGTGGACCTAAAACTGTTAAATCACATAGATGATAGTGGGTGGAAGAGGATATGACAATGGATCCTGTAGACACAACAAATGATTGCACTGAACAAGAGGTTGGTTAGGACTATAGTACATGGGATGAATACTTTTAGAAAATTGTTGTTTGTGGATGTTCTGTATGTCATGGAAAGAAACAATTCAAATGAATGATTGTACAAAGACATTACATAGATGATGAGCTTCCAGTCAATAGTATGCCTCCTACAATCGAATCAAATCCAATAGGAATTGTGGTAAGGAATTTTCCAAATTGATATAAATAACATGTATACTTCATTTAAACATTATTTTATATTATTTAAATAACTAATTTTTTTCTTAATGGATACTTGTAGGATAAAGTTCTTGGTTTAAAGTTTCCTAGATCACCGACTTCCATCCTAGAGGGCAATGATAATTTATCAAATGATACATCTAACAAAAATATGTGCCAATATACCAGCTCGGAAGATGAGGAATTGATGAAAACAAGCAACAGAACAAGAACCGATTTAAAGATGAATAATTTGTTTAAAGACAAGGGGAAGGTGGACTACATACCCTATGAGAATGAATGTGATGGAGATGATGACTTGCCCCTAACTTTGAGATCAATTTACAAAGAGACATTTGATCATCAACTATATTGTGCTTGGCCTAGTGATCAACAACTACCTAGAGTGTACGAGGTGTTTCAATTTTGGGGATACAGCTACATGATATGACCCTCCAGTATTCATGGAGGGAATCTAGGCCTCTTTATTGTCCAAAATGTACATGTGGGATCTAAACATAGAAACAATTCAGAAAAAACCACTAGGAGATTAATGCCATATTATGGTCCATCATATTACAGTGGTGAATGGAGAAGGCTAGCAGAATATAAGCCTAGCATGTCAGCATATGGTCTAAATTCAAATATGTATACACATCATCTCCAATTGGAAAGTGGAAAATAAATGAATAGAGGTCATCTTATGTATATAGATGGATGTGCATACACGCACAAAAATATTGCAGGATTTATAAATAGTAGTAAGGGAAGGGACCCTACTATAAGACTGAATTGTCAATTTGTTGAGGTTATAAATGATAAAGATGGAGATATGGAAAGAGAGGTTGATAGATTGATAATGGTTGAGGCTATTATGGACCTTACCATTGGGGATGAGTTATTGATTGATTACCCCTTCTTAAAACACACTCCTACGCGAAAGAAGAGGGAAGAACAAGGTCTCCCTAAGGATGTTCTTAAGGGTAGAAAACCAAAGAATAATAAATGAGTGTGGACTGATGTTTTATAAACTATGTTGTCAAAATTATGTTTTATTTAAATTATTGTATTAAAAAGGTAGTCTATAAAATAATGTTCCATTATTCAATTGATGTATATATGTTCATACAATTTATATATTTTTTTTAAGCCATATTTGATTATATTTCTTTGAAATTGATACATTTATGGTTTATCCAATTGTTGCCAAACATTAAATAATGCTTGTGTTTGTTGATAGGTAGAAGATGATGAAACACATACTAATACCCAAGATCCAACTGGGTTATTAAGATTTGGATGGGATGATCCAAACCATCCTTTAAACAATGCCAGGGCAAAAAGAGCATTATTGAAGAGAATACTACCAGCTGAGAAATTTGAAGAGCTGATGAGATTTGCATACACTAATGACATGCCACCTAGCCTTAGTAATGATGATCATGATAGTGAAAATGCAGTGCATGAAGAAGGATTGAATGAAATGCTTATAGATTTCTTTGGGGATGAAAACAATGATGACAATAATGATCATATGGTTGACAGTAAAAATGATAGCAGGGGTAATTACCACCAACATAATGTTGATGATAACAACCTGAAAGACTCCATCAAGCAAGCAGTGAAGACAACCGTGTTCAAATTGAGTGCAAGTAGAACCTCAAAACTGGCATGCACATTAATATTATTAGAAATCAAGTCACTATTTGGTTGGTCAAACAAAGGATTCACTACCCTACTGAAGTGAGTTGAAATCTATTTCTTACTTTGCAATTGTTAATTGGTGTACATAATTGGTAAACATTCATCAACTTCATTTATATTTCTTTAAGGAGATTTTAAAACCATATATTGTATATAAACAATCCTAGTATAGATTGACATATCAAACATGTTCATCATAAGTCAAACATTCAATTGATTTAATCTCTGGCAATCTTACAGGGCACTAAAAACTAAAATATTCCTTGAAGAGAATGTGTTTCCATCAACTTGCAGAGAGGCGCATATGTTGTTGGTTGAGTTGGGGATTGAATATAAGCAAATTCATTCATGTAAAAGTGATTGCATTTTATACAGAGATGAATATAAAAACAAGGCAGAATGCCCTGTATGCAAAGAGAAGAGATATTGTACAGATGTACAAGGTCCTATAGTTCCAAAGAAGGTTTTACGTCACATACCAATTATACCTAGACTTCAACGAATGTTTCATTGCAAGTCACTTGCACAATTGATGGATTGGCATGCAAAGAACAGGAGTAAAGATGGATTCATGCGAATTTTGGCCAACTCCAAAGCAATGAAACACATAGAGGAAAAATGGCCAAGAAAATTCAAAGATGAACCCTGTAGTATCAGGTTTGGTCTTGCAATTGATGGACTATGCCCATTCTCTTTCCTGAGCTCAAATTATAGTGTTTGGCCAGTCGGATTGATAGTATACAATGTCCCCCCATGGATGAGTGTTAGAAAGGAACACCTTATGCTGACTCTCATTGTTCCAGGAAAACATCAAGTTAAAATGTAGTGCCCCTCCGCCTTCACTTTGGTTGTGTAGGTTGTCTGGCTAAGGAACCTGAAGATGAAGATGGAACAAAAGCTTCTGTTAGTACTTTTGTGGGTATGATGCATATTGTTATATAAAGATTCATTTGGAAAGTTAAGTGATGAAGTAGTATGTTGATAGGATAGGTGGAAAGGGCGACATCGTACCATTGAACGTATGGGGGACATACGGGAATGAGATATGAATGTTAGAGTTCCTTTCCAAGTGCTTCATCTATTAAGAATATGTGCTCTAATCGATATGCCTGAGTGAACAGGTACTAGGTTATGTCTCCATGATGCAGAGGCATCCACACTATAACCTTACAATACAGCATGGATGTCTGCAGACCATCATCATCATCATATTCATCCTCATCATCATCATATTTTTGCTTAACACTATCAGCATCATCATATTGACTGTCGCCGACCGATATCCTCCTGCAGACAAGTCTTAGCACTTTCGCCTGTCAACAGCATCATCACCTTTACTACCGGCAGCATCCTCATGTTCGACCAGCGTGAACATCCTCCTGACGTCCACTGTTCACTTCAGCGACAACTTCCTCCTTCACTACCTTCAACATCATCATGATGTTCAACGGGCGCACACATCCTCCGATTGCACTGTTCATCGGGCGCCAAACACTAGCGGCCTCATCATGATATTTAACATCACCTTCGTCAGCAGGATATCCAAATATCCGGTTGCTCCAAATATCCTGATGACGTTCCACTTCAACAACTTGCCTTCGATGCTCCACTGCCCGACGATACAAACAACAACATCATGATCTACTTTATCCGGTTCTCACGAAACCTCCTAATGATGTTAATACAACCTTCTGCCACAGACTTCCGCTGATACCCAAGCACTTAACAACGGCAGGATAAACTCGCAAGGGAGGATATCTCAATATCCTGATGACGATGACGTCATATCCTGATGACGATGACGTCACCCAATATCCTGATGACCTCTCCAACACTTAGTCAAAAAAAATGAACTTTCACTCCCGCATCTGCTCGCGATATGCGGATGATGGGCTCTTCCGGTAGATGATCCTGATGCCGATACGCTCCTCCTGATGATGATCACCCCGACGCACTTGCACTTCATGCAATCGACAACATCATGCTCATCTCCTCCACTTGTCAGGATGACAATGCCTAACCCGACTGCAGGATATTTGCAGAAATATCCTGATGATGCCGTCTTGGCCAATTTCCAGCTTTAGCGAAATTTCACTTCGCCGATCCCCCAGGGATGACCCGATCCACTCTCAGGGTGATCTTCCACACTCTATCTTATCAGCTCAACCTAGCACATGAGGATGCTAGGGTCTTCAACACCTTTCGATGGTGATCCTGCACACCTGCATGTAAACAAACATCAACCTACAACCTAACCTACTGTACATGACCATTCCACCGATCAGACGGATCAACCGGTGGAATGGATCAGTAAATCCATGAACCCACTCAAACCAGCAAATCGATTACATAAGGAGATCAACCAGGAAGATGAAAACAGGATCTTTATTTATTTCAAAGATGCAATACAATATGATCAGACTCTCTCTCTCTCTGCCTCACTCTCTGTAACCTAGCTCGATCGATGATATCTATCTATATCTGTATATCCAATATCGACCGATCTCATGCTTAAATAGACTTGCCTACGAGTACTACTGACCCGACTCCAAGCGGTTGGGAACTCTCTCCAAGCGGCTGGGAGATCCCACCGACCATACATCACGACAGCTGTGCTAACAAACTACCTAAAAATAGCAAATCCTGGTCAGCATGATCTTATCATGATCAGCATGACCTTATTACATGCAATTGGTCTTAACAGACCTTCTTGGAAACCTAAACAGGACCTAAAACTACTAACTGCCTTATCAAGACCAGCTGTTAGGTAGGTGCCCCTGCACCATACTCCCCAACAGAAAAGAACTCATGTCCCATGAGGTTAGTATGTGGAAGACTTCCACCTTGACACTTTGCCTTGTCAGTCTTCTGACCTGTTCTAGCTTTTGCTGCTGCTGTCTCTTGGCTGCTCCAAGGCTTCTGAACTGTAACTTGCTTTCTGGCAAGTGAATCCTCATGCCTGTTGATGTAGGCCTTACTCAGGTTGTCTCTGTGTTTGTCAGGTTGTCTGACCAGAATCTCTTTCTGAACTGCCTCTTGAACTGCTGAAATGTTCAATCCTGTCTTCCTTTCAACCGTTATAGGACAAGCAATAGTCCCAACCATGACAACATCCTTGTCATTCCTCTGAACTGGTTGCTGTTTGCACCCCTATTTCGGCACCTGCTGCTGACCTCTGTCAGTCAGAACTGAAACTGTCTTCAGCTTGTTGTCTGTAACAACACCTTTCCCTGCAGTATCCTTCTCTACCTTCATGCCTGATCCTCTAGGCATCTGCACATACTCCTTCTTTCCCATTAAAATGACTTGTGCTGCCTTCTGTACTGCAGCGTTTGCCTGTAATGGCATCAACTTAATAATCTTCCCATCCTTCTTGATGGTGTAGGTATTAGCATACCCATCATACAGTACCCTTCTGTCAAATTGCCATGGTCTACCCAACAGTAGGTGACAACATTCCATGGGCAATATGTCACACAAAATTCTATCATGATATGCTCCAATCTGGAAATCCACATATGCCTGTTCAGAGACAAAAAGTGATTGACTATCACTTACCCAAGATGCCTTGTAAGGGTGTGGATGTGGAATCCTTGCCAAATTCAATTTATTCACCATCTCCTGAGATACCATGTTGTCTGTTGAACCAGTATCAATGACAACCTTACATACTTTACCTTTGCTCTTGCATGTAGTCCTGAAAAGAGCTCTTCGTTGCATCAGATCCTTTGATGCCTGCAAACTAATTCTCCTTAGCATCAGTGATTCTCCACTCTCTGGATATCCATAATTCTCAGGACCTCTGTTTGAACTCTGTGCACTTTCTTCTACTTTCTCTTCTTGCACAAGTTGTACTCTCTTGTCACTAGTTCTATCATTTCTGGATGATGAACCTTTGTTTTCTGGACATTTGAAGGATGGATGACCAAACTCACCACAGGTGTAACATTTCCCTGAAAATGTAGTAGAACCTCTACCACCTCCAAATCTTCCTCTATTACCTTTCCATCCACTCCTGAAATCAGACTGTCCCTGTCCTTTACCAGTGTCTTCTTGACCCTCATTGGTTTGCTTTTGTGCAGGGGCTGCTCCTCTTCCCCTATGGTTTCCTCTTCCTCTCATGGACTTATCATGTCCTCTATTCATCTTTTCTTCAATCCTGATTGCCATTTGATAACAATCCTCCACACTCTTAGGGTTAGCTAAAACTAACTCATCCTGTATGTTAAACCTCAAACCAGCCAAGTACCTAGCCACCTTTTCTACCTCATTCTCATGATGACCAGATCTCATACTCAACAGATAAAATTCCTCAGTATATGCTTTCACATCCCTGTCTTTCTGCTTTAAAAACTGCAGCTTCTTAAACATCTGGATTTCATAATCCCTTGGCAAGAATTTACCTTTTATCCTTGCTACCATCTTATCCCATGAAGTGATCTTTGACTTCCCTTGTTTCCTTCTCTCAGACTGTACATAGTCCCACCAAACCAAAGCATGACCTCCTAACTTGGTCTTTGCAATCTTCACCTTCTGATCCTCAGCAATATCTTCACATTCAAAGTGATTATCCAATGCAGCAATCCAATCCAGCAACTCATCTTCATTCAAGCTTCCAGTATACTTGGTAACATCAACCTTTACCTTAGGTTTATCACCCTGCACTGCCTTTAACAGTTTTACAAATTTCTGGTCTTCAACCTCCAGATCTTCAGCTACCTCTTCATACTCTTCAACAGTATCTTCATCTTCTTCAGACTCACTGTCTGCCACTTCCCTCTTTTTGTTCTTTTCCAGGGCTGTAAGCCTGGCTTGAAGTGCTTCAGCAAGCTCCTTCATCTTCCTCATCTCTCGAGCATGTTTCTCTTTCATCTCCTGCAATTCCCTTGCAGTCCCACTACCTTTAGGAGGCATTTTATCAACCTCTCACTCAACACACAGCACACAATCAACTCTACTTCTGCCCTTTCGGTGACAGAATCAACACACAATAGCCCAGACCTTTAACTTGGCTCTGATACCACTATGATGCAGAGGCATCCACACTATAACCTTACAATACAGCATGGATGTCTGCAGACCATCATCATCATCATATTCATCCTCATCATCATCATATTGACTGTCGCTGACCGATATCCTCCTGCAGACAAGTCTTAGCACTTTCGCCTGTCAACAGCATCATCACCTTTACTACCGGCAGCATCCTCATGTTCGACCAGCGTGAACATCCTCCTGACGTCCACTGTTCACTTCAGCGACAACTTCCTCCTTCACTACCTTCAACATCATCATGATGTTCAACGGGCGCACACATCCTCCGGTTGCACTGTTCATCGGGCGCCAAACACTAGCGGCCTCATCATGATATTTAACATCACCTTCGTCAGCAGGATATCCAAATATCCGGTTGCTCCAAATATCCTAATGACGTTCCACTTCAACAACTTGCCTTCGATGCTCCACTGCCCGACGATACAAACAACAACATCATGATCTACTTTATCCGGTTCTCACGAAACCTCCTGATGATGTTAATACAACCTTCTGCCACAGACTTCCGCCGATACCCAAGCACTTAACAACGGCAGGATAAACTCGCAAGGGAGGATATCTCAATATCCTGATGACGATGACGTCATATCCTGATGACGATGACGTCACCCAATATCCTGATGACCTCTCCAACACTTAGTCAAAAAAAATGAACTTTCACTCCCGCATCTGCTCGCGATATGCGGATGATGGGCTCTTCCGGTAGATGATCCTGATGCCGATACGCTCCTCCTGATGATGATCACCCCGACGCACTTGCACTTCATGCAATCGACAACATCATGCTCATCTCCTCCACTTGTCAGGATGACAATGCCTAACCCGACTGCAGGATATTTGCAGAAATATCCTGATGATGCCGTCTTGGCCAATTTCTAGCTTTAGCGAAATTTCACTTCGCCGATCCCCCAGGGATGACCCGATCCACTCTCAGGGTGATCTTCCACACTCTATCTTATCAGCTCAACCTAGCACATGAGGATGCTAGGGTCTTCAACACCTTTCGACGGCGATCCTGCACACCTGCATGTAAACAAACATCAACCTACAACCTAACCTACTGTACATGACCATTCCACCGATCAGACGGATCAACCGGTGGAATGGATCAGTAAATCCATGAACCCACTCAAACCAGCAAATCGATTACATAAGGAGATCAACCAGGAAGATGAAAACAGGATCTTTATTTATTTCAAAGATGCAATACAATATGATCAGACTCTCTCTCTCTGCCTCACTCTCTGTAACCTAGCTCGATCGATGATATCTATCTGTATCTGTATATTCAATATCGACCGATCTCATGCTTAAATAGACTTGCCTACGAGTACTACTAACCCGACTCCAAGCGGCTGGGAACTCTCTCCAAGCGGCTGGGAGATCCCACCGACCATACATCATGACAGCTGTGCTAACAAACTACCTAAAAATAGCAAATCCTGGTCAGCATGATCTTATCATGATCAGCATGACCTTATTACATGCAATTGGTCTTAACAGACCTTCTTGGAAACCTAAACAGGACCTAAAACTACTAACTGCCTTATCAAGACCAGCTGTTAGGTAGGTGCCCCTGCACCACTCCACCTGAATTGGTAGGTCTGAGCGTACCGTGAAAATCCAATGGATCAGTTGATCGAAGATAGCACTCGGTCCCCTGCCCTAGCCATCATCCTCGAAGAGGATGCGTACCCAATTTGATACCTTGTCAAGTACTATCGGTGGTCAGTTAACATCATTTCAAGTTTTTCTTTTTACCCTAGTTAGTGGTCAGGTGATTGTTTTGGCTTTTGGTTTAATTGGTCTGATAATATGCCTTGGGGAATAAATATATAACGATAATTAACAATAAAATAAATTTATAATGTAATGTTAAAAATTAAAGTAAAATATTATAAAGTTGTGAACATAGATTGGTCACTTGCATTAGAAGCATCACAAAAGCTTATCCTAAAAGAGGTCTTGTTTAGGGAATAGAGAAGAGAAATGCATGTGTAGTCAACTCTAAGAACTACATTATTGAGAAAATTTAAAGAATGATTTGACTATAATAGGAAAGGTTTTGTATTATTTCATTATGTGTGTAATACCAAGAATAATAATTATGGAAGTTATGGAAATCATCTCTATTCCTTTGGGTGATAGTTGTCATTCATGGTAGCATGGGCATTTATCCACCTTTTTCTTAGTATTACTTTCATGTACCAAATTGGAGTGATGTTTATATTTGCAAAATAATCCTAAAATATAGGGTACAAGACAATGTTTATGAAGATTAATGTGAATACACATGCTTAAACCAATAACCAATGGAGTATTCATATTGGTTGGGCACAATTCACATTGTCATTGGCCATGAAGGAGCCAAAAGGTTCCCGCTGATTTCGTTGTCAAACCCGCCAAGTGAGGGATGGATCGGAATGTGAACCGATGTTGTTGAAGTGGAAGTAAAAAGATTGCGGGAGATCTTGTAAAAAAAATGGTGGATTGATAACTCAGTCACAATGATAGACAAAACACTCTAAATCTGGAGCGTCATCTGGAGGAGGGGAGTGATTTGTCCTGTGGACATTTGGGCGATTGCATGATCAAGGAGCGTCGATTGATAAATGATCACATTGTTGGTTGGAGCACTTGGCTGGGAAGAAGTCATTAGCTGTTGATATAATTCCTTGTAGATTTTCAGTGATTATCAACCGTAGCCGCCGCTTCTCGAAGGAGCATTTTTTCTCACTGTTGGAGCTTTCGCTATAGATCTGGTAGAAGACGTTGAAGACTGGATCAAGATTTCATAGCAATATTTGGACTTTTTATATCAGGCTTCATAATTCATAACTCGAGAGATTATTAGTGATCTTTGATTTCACCCTGTAAGCCAAATTAGCACATTCAGAGATGGAGTTTCCATCATAGAAGGAGATGCAGCAGTTGGTATATTGTTTGGAGGCCTGTCCTTATCTAAAGCGACCAATTTGCATTCCTACGGGTAGAGCATTCTTGAAGAGCAGTAGATAAGTAACAATGATTAGCCACGAATCTCAGATCCATGCAGCCTAACAGGTAAGTCTCAATGTGAATCCAATTGATTAGGATGCAAATTTATGTTTTTTTATTCAGATTGCTTTGTTTAGCATCGCCAAAAATCTCCACTCGAAAATTAGCCTTGTATAAAACGATGGATATGGTTCGCATCTCTCACAACAGCCTTCATCTTCTGAGCCAATTTCTCTATGCCATCTCCTCTGTCGATGGATGTGATCTGTCTCCTACACAAAAAACATGTACCATTTCATGGCCGTTGATCCAACTTTATCGAGGGATCTTTTTAATTTCCTCTATCGTTCATCAATCTCCTTAACCATTTGAATCTCACCATACCTGCGCACTTCTGCATAGATGTTTGAGAAAAGAACATAAATTAATCAAAAAACAATGTTACTGTAAATACTCCTAAGCCGGTATTCATATGTGATCTACAGGCACCAAGAAAACACAACGATACCACCGACACAGATTTAACAGGTATCTTAATGATAAAGTTTAGGGTGTCTTCAAGATAGCCGCACGGGCAAGGAGGTCAACCATGCACACATAATGATCAACTTAAGGTGTAATGCAATAAGGTTTACAAATGTGATTGAAGTATATACATCTCTCACCAGCTAATAAACTACATGGTTGCATGCACCTAGTCCACAAGCAAAGCTTACAATATTAGGATATGTTCCATGTGCTTCATTAACTCAAATATTTTGAGAGCATTCTTGCCAAAATCCACGATCATACATTCCATGAG
This sequence comes from Cunninghamia lanceolata, assembly GCA_027924645.1. Lineage (NCBI taxonomy): Eukaryota > Viridiplantae > Streptophyta > Pinopsida > Cupressales > Cupressaceae > Cunninghamia > Cunninghamia lanceolata. The sequence goes on along the minus strand of BSBN01000809.1, from coordinate 26,348,646 downwards.
ACAACTCTTTGAGGCATTCTGTCAAACAGTTTGTGTGCCGTGTCTATGCTTGCATGTTCAACATACATATAATAGAAGGAAAGAAATTATGTTTATGTTCACAGGTTACCAAGATATGTCAGTGGGATTCAAAGGTATAATAAATAATGCTAGCTCCTAAACTTATGATCCATCTACAGGCTTACATTAGTTGGTAAAACCTTTCTTAAAACTACAAATTTAAAGACCGGGTATTTTTCCTACCCGGGAACTTCAAAGACTCAAAGATGATCGAGTGTTGGGAAGCATTTCGTCTCAATTAACCTCGAACTGTTAAAGTAGAACCCATTTAGTTTTCTTCGAACCAACATCAATAAACCCCAGAGCCTCAAGCTACAACGCAATATATATTCATTAGGATATCTTGTTGTTTTTAGCAGCGAGGATGATTTTTTTCGAGCTCATGATGTACGTAGATCCCAGATCTTAAAATGATGGATGAAGATCAATTTTTTTTCAAAGTTGCACAATAGGGTTTTAAAGTTTTTCAGTGGTGCAATCAATGTTTATCATGAGAGCATGTCAAACCTATTGCTAAAATTGCTTCAGACCTAGAGTAATGATGTAATGGTCTAATTACGTCTTCTGGTATTTTTTTGACCTATCAATGTAATTGATTTCATGGGGTTTTAAGTAGGTGCCTGGCTGGAGATCCCACTTGGGTTTTTCAATATATATTTAATTTTAGAATCAAAATGGCGTTAGTTCAAAACAAAGAAGAATCTCACTGTCTTAGTAGTGTAATTTGCTAAAATCAGCACCTAATGTTGTCCATAGGCAGCATTTCTATAACTAATTTTGGCCTTTGAATAATTACATTGTCAGCGGCGGTTACTTTCAAAGGATTGTGGCTATGGTCACAGGATTAGAAAGAGTTTGGAAGCTAATTTTGCAACGTCAAGAGTTTCAAGGAAAATTAGAGCACCCATTCTTGTCAAGGAGAAGGAACCCCATACGACAGGTATTTAATTCTTTATCGACCAACATATGTAGATCAATGTTGAAGCTCGGTTCTGTTGAAGTTGATGCCTGCAATTATCTCTGTTATTACACAACTAGTGTAAACCAAAAAAAAAGTAAAAGAGTGAATAGTAGAAAGATAAGTCAATCATCAATTCAGAATTCCAGGAGCATACTCAAGCAAGAATTAGTGGCCAAATCGAAAATACAGTCTGTAGATGCAAAGCAAAAGACAAACACAACCAATGTAAAAAGAAAAGGTGAAAGAGCCAATCTTAGAAAAGTAAGTCAATTATCATTTACTTTATAATGAAATGTTAAGTATAACTTCGAGTTTATGATCCATGAAATGTAAATTGGTATTATTAATACCGACTGTGCATAAGGACATGTATTAAGTTATTAGAGATTATAGATTTTGAATATTATATGATTATAAGTTATTACATTATGAGCACAAATTGCTCATTGTGACCAATATGAATGGAGTGCATAAGCTCTTTATATGAAGAGTCGAATGAGATCTATTTTCAAAATATAATACTCAAACAAAGCTTGATGCCTTGAGACTTTGAACAGAGGCTTAGAATAAGTGCATGGAGACTTCTTAGTTGATATTTATGTATTAGAAAACTTTAGTCTTATTCTTTAAATATCTAAACCTTAACTCGGCTTGGCATTTAAAATGCCTTGTTCACTCTATTACTTATATCTATATATAGTAACACACTCATTTTGGAAAGTCTTTTATTCATACTTAGTTTTGGGAAGTGATTCCTTGATAGGTTGTTAATATCAAGAGTGAGAAACTATACTTGTCGTTCATTATCTTGTGCATCGATATCAAATATGTTTATATTTATTTTGCGGGACTAGTGTGTTAAATCTAGTTATGCAAAAAGAATTGTGTAAATAAATTTAGGTAGATTGATTTGTTCTGTAAGTAGATAAGTCATTCAAATTAAATGATTCGGAGTAAATAGTAAATGATTTGGTTTACTCTTGTAATTAATTATCAAATAAGTAATTCATATCTTTATAAGTATTCAATGGTTGTTAGTAAAATTGTTATGTGATTTAATTACTTAGAATATTGTTGCTATTGTTAATTTCAAATATAATTATTTGGGGTAAATAATCTTTTAATTGAATTATGGGGTTTAGTGAAAATGAGTGATTGGAATAATGTCATAATATTCAGGATATCTGTGTAGTTATAGTACTATGATTAATTGTTATATTTAATAATGTGCCTTGATTGTCGAATTAAGGTTTATTTAGTCACTGAACATGGATGTCGTATGTGTGAAGTATGTTGGAAACTGTGTTCATTATATTGGTTTCCAGAGGCCTAGGAAGATTTACCAGGACAGTCCATATCCAGCTATGTGATAACACTCCTCCCTATTGCAGTCTAGCACTCTTTAGTTGTATTTCCTCCTTCTATTGTGTGAGTGCCTCCGAAAGTAAAGTAAGTGTTGTAAGAGAGGTTGGTGTGGTCAGTAGTGTTGTGTTGGAGATATGTATAACCCTTGTCTACGTTAACTTGTTACCTTTTGACTATCTGTTGGATGTGGGACCTAGTGTTATCTCGTAGCACAGGGGGTGGACCTCAGGGTTCCACATGGTCGGGTGGATGGTGCTTTTTCTCCATTGGGTATTCTTGTTGTATGTCCGTGAGTGTGGTGATTGATCATCGTACTATGGATTCCAGTTCCTGTTCCAGTTGAGAAGCCATCCTTTCATGAAAAGGGTATATTGGATTATAAATTTCATTATATATTTCTTGATGAAATTTGATGTGACCTTCCTTATGTATTAGGGAAAAACAATGTTGTACATATTGTAATGATGTAACAATTATTAATGTCTTCATCTTGTAAAAGTATTGTTAGGTAATGTATCATTTATATGCTAAGTTAGATAGAAAATGATTTGTAGTATTTGGTTTTTTAGTTGCCACATTATGGAAGTGAGTAATATAGGATCATTTAACTTGGTGTTGTAAAATAAACCTTGCTTGTTTATCGAATATGTATCTTTTATCATTCATGGTAGTTTCTAGTAATCTTGATGTGAGCTTTGTGAGTAGCGTAGTCGGGGAAACTCTAGAGGACCTAGGTTTAGATTATCATGTTACATTGTGCATTCCATTGTTATTTGTTCTAATAAAAAAAATATTCCAATAATTTGACCTAGTTTAGAGCTATTCTCTAGGATTCCTTGGTGGGGTAAAGACATGGATGTTTATCTTGCACCTTTTATTGATGAGATGCAACTACTATGGAAAGGCATAAGAATGTATGGCATATCATGCCCCCCATCAAATAGGTCCTTCGTGTTGTATGGTGTGCTATGTTGGACTATTCATGATTTCCCAAGACTTGGTGTTTGTTTTGGTAAGATAAAATATTTACGTATTTACACTCATAATTTATTTTCATCCCAACTTTCATACTTAGTTTTATACTATTTTTTTGTATGTTATTAACATTATTTATTGAATTATAGGGCTTCAAAAAAAGGGGATATTTGCATGTCCAAGATGTGCAGAACAATTTCAAGGACGGTATTCTAAAGATCTACATAAATTTATTTATGCAAACAACAGGGCTTTTCTACCACTAGATCATAAGTTTAGAAATCGCCTGAAGAATCAATTTGATGGAAAAGTTGAAAATAGAGGCCCTCCCATGATTATGGGTCTAGTTGATTAGCTTAAGAAGTATGAAGATGCTGAATTGAAAGGTTGGGAGGATTTTTTTTATCAAGGTGATTCAATTGAAGAACCAGAACAAGTTGTAATTAATATGCCAGAAGGAATGAAAAGGAAATCCATATTTTATGAGCTCTCTTACTAGAAGGATCTATTAATATCTCACTTATTAGATCCTATGCACGTCTTCAAAAATGTCCCAGATTCTATATTTCAACATATATCAGGCAAAGAGAAGGACACCTTGTATTCGAAGAGAGATATTGCTCTTTTGTGTACCAAAATTGATAGAAAACATTTGTGGCCAAACAGGGAAAATGAAACATATGCAAAAGCTCCATGGATTTTGAAAAAAAAAAGAGCTAGACCAACTAAAAAATGTCATCCATTCAATAAGGACACCTATTGGCTATGGGTCATCATTGGCTAAAGCTTTTACAGTTGATGGCCATATCACAGGATTTAAAACACATGATTTTCATAATTTTATGAAGGTATTATATATCATCATTTAACATTTACTGGTAACATTGATTAAGTACTAAATATATTTTGATATTTTGTTGTGTGAGAAAAAATTAATAATGACCTTTTCATAAATGTGTTTGATAGCATATCATGCCATTGGCAATTAGGGGGAATTCTTGTCTTACAGTTGACTTAAGGAATGCTATAAATTGATTGTCAGCATTTACAAGGTATGTGGTTATATGAAATGTTCATGTGTGAGATATTATATTGCATTTTAATTTTTGACTAAAGGTTCATACTAATTTACTATTCTTATATTAGGTGGGTGACCTCCAAGGAGATCCACGAATGTGAAGTGCCAAAATAGAAGAAGGAAATTGTAGAAATTGTATGTGTATTGGAGAAGGACCTTCCTACAAGTTTCATGAAACTATAAGTCCATTTACTTATACACCTAGTCGATGACATTGAATTGGTGGGTGTCGTATCAATGAGGTGGATGTTTTTCTTTGAGAGGTATATGAAAACTCTAAAAAGATATGTCCGACAAAAGGCACATCCAGAGGGTTGCATGGTTGAAGGGTATGTATTAAATGAAGCATTTTTCTTCCTATGTGAATTCCTTGGTAAGGATTTTGAAGATGGGCCACACTTCTGGGATGAAGAACAAGCATCAAATATTATTGATAGAGAAAAACCACAATCTAATGGTGTTCAAGTAGAAATTAGTAAGTAAATTCATGATCAGTGTGGTTGTTTCTCTTGCAATCATTAATTTACTCTGTAATTTGTTTGTCAAATTAATAGCATGATATTTGGAGTTTGAAATAAACATGTTGACATGTAATAGGTGTAGACAAAAGTGCTATACTCGACAAGTTCATTCTATACCACATGGACTTTATGAACAAATGGATTGATTTGTATGATAAAAAGAGAGAAGTGTTAGAAGCAAGGAGATAGTTTAAGAGATCAAACCCAAGGAATACTCCACTTCCCACTGATATGCTTAGGGAATGGGGAAAAGATTACACACTAGAATGGGTTACTGAACAAATTCAAAATCAAATAGAAGATGCAGGTATAGATTCAAACATAACAGAAGATGAAATCAACATGTCTAGAGGATGTGAAAGAAAGGTACAGTTGGAATTTTACAAAATGTCATTTCCTTAAAGTTTTGACACTATTAACTATTTTAATATTCATCTTTATATTTTTTTTCACTAAAATAAATGGTCTTTCATTGGTGAGGAAATATCCAGCAATGTGGGCATATGGTTGACATTAACGTGTAGAAAGTGTAGATGCAAAGAGACGATCCTTTGATTGTGGCATCATGGTTGACTTCAAGCAATCTAGTCAATCAAGCTCAAAAGATAAGAATATAATTGAAGGGAATCTACAATATGTTGGGAAAATATAGGAAATTATTGTGTTGGATTACCTCTCTTTTAAATGTTTTATTTTTAAGTGTAGATGGTATGAAGCATTTTAGAGGACACAAAGACATGATACCCATAGTGGATTGTTTTCTATAGATTCCTCATGTTTCCTACCAGAGGATAAGGAGCCTTATTTTCTACCAATTCATTGTGAGCAGGTATTTCTTTAACTCAAACAAGAAGCGGTAGTGATCATTAATCTATTAATTCATAGTTTATTGCAAATATATACATGCATTTATTAATCAATAAAATTGTTATACCATACGTCTAATATATCTATGTCGTTTGTGTGCAAGTATTTTTCTATGAAGATATTTTGGACCCGAAATGGATATTTGTCATACATTATGATCCAAGATTAAGGCATGTATTTGATGATGCATTAGTGGATATTGAGCAAAACAATGATGGCTAACAAAATGAGAGAGAGGGATTAGAGAACATCGAATAAATTGACATCCATGATGATATTGAAGATGGTTATGTTCATGCAAAAGAGACAACAATCCAAAGTTAGATGATGTTATGGAAGACAACAATATGGATGGTATAGAAAATGATGATCCAAATACATCTGGTAACAATATAGATGGTCTACAGTCAAATTTTAATGATGATGAAGATGATGTAGGTCAAGATGAGGATGATGATAATATTAAATACTTGAAAGAACATATGAACATTGACAATGATACATTAGATGAGATTGTAGAAGACAATAATGTTAATGACCAAGACTTCTAAAATTTTAGAATTATTTGCAATCCATGTTTAAAAAAAAGAATGATTCTTATGGCCTAAACTTTGAAATGCTTCAGTAATATTATTTGTGTCGATACAAATTACCTATTGCAATATCCTTAAATTATTGAATCTTTGGTATGAATTGTTGGCAGAAAAAATTAGGATTACTTGGATGCAATTTCCTTTTCATCGCTTTATATTTTGCTTTAATGTCAAGGTCTCAACCTAATCCTCATTTTGCACTAAGAAGAAACCTTAGGCTTAACTCTACAATGGCCTCGATTCATCGCGAGGAAGTTATGATTGAGGATTTGATGACTGCTACATATTTTAATGGGGAAGATGTTTTTCATCATGATGCACATGTTGCACATATGGATAGGCAAGACATGAATCTTACTACACAAATACTTATATCAAACCTTTATGAATTTGAGCAATAATGTTAATTATTCAAATTTGATTGATGTTCTTCATAACTTGTTAATGGATAATCCTTATGTGATGGAAGTATTAAGTGATATAGGTCAAAGGATAAGCTCATTAGTTCCTTAAATAGTATGTCTCCTCCCCTTCCTTCACAAGCCTCTTTGTCTAGTGTGTCTCCTTCCACATCTTCTCCTGTATTAGCCAAGTCACATATTTCTTCTCTTCTCTACATTGCTTATCAATTTTTCATAGCTCCTATCATTGATCCTCTCATTGTACCTATTTCTCATATTGTACCTTCCACTCATCCCCTGATTGTGTTTACTTCTCACCCACTTCTAGTGTTGTCATTCCAACTTCATTCTTTGTCCCCTGATCAACCTACACTCCACGTATTATCTCATGTTGCCACTTCCACTCCCATTTTAATCATAACTCATAATGTTCATCCTGTTAGGTCTCAAAAACATAGGTCCTAAACCCTAAGAGGTTGCCAAGCTCTCTTCACATTTTTGGCTAACTGACATAGGGTAGAAATGGCTAAACCCCCTTCACTTTAGGCTCTGCCAAACCTAGGTGGGTATACTCAAATGGCTGAAGCAAATTTTTATGTAACCTTCATGATGGAAAATGAGTGTGAAGTAGATATAACGTTGTGAGTTGTTCCTAATGTGATATTTGTAGTTTGAAAATGTGAATGAGTTTTAGAAATAAGTATGACCAGTGCTTTATCTATTGGGCAAGAGGAGTCAAAAGTTATTGGTGTATAGGTTTTTAGATTGGCTTGAACTCAAATTGTTGGGCACTTATGTAAATCTATACCTTATACAAATTAGGCAGGGATGTTAGACTATAGGGCTATTCTTATGAAATCCCAATGATATTCTCCTAAATTGTTATGATCAGAAGAAAGGATTTAGATCAGATGGGAAGGAAACCCACTAAAACATACTTGTTCAAAGGATTTTTAATTCTTTAGGCAGAAGCCAATGGACATAGACCAATTTAGCAGGAATTAAATCAACTTCTTTATGAAACCAATCAACTGAGTCACACAGTAACAACAATTGTGTACTGATAAATTGAAAACACCCTTGATGTATCAATTTAAACAAATTCAAGAGACCATTCTAGAGACAACAATGTAATCTAAAAGCATAAAATTCCACAGAACAATTAAACACAATATTTAACTCACCAAATAACTTCCAGTCCTTTGCCTTAATTTATAAGTTCAGAGCACATGGAAACGTAAAATAACATAAATAGTCCAGGATTTTCTTTCATATATAAGATAAGAGTTTTCTAATTCATTCAATGATTTGAAAAAGGCCTTGGTATCCCTTATTTATGGGATGTGAAACAAGCTTCAGGCTGAAAGGACATATCTTTTCATAAGTATATTCCTAACTAATGTGATAATTAAGAAAATAAGAAAGTAGTTTGCAGATACACAAGGTGATCAACAGTGTGCTCGGTTATTCATCGGAGGTAGACTCGTGACCATAGGTTTGGCAAAGTCATCCTCTTCATGATCAATTTTGACACATCCATGGTACTTGCTCAAAAATTTCTTTGCACCCATGTATTTCTACTATGCCCTGGATATAAAAATATTCACTCTGGCAAGATGATCAATATATTCCTAGTTGACAAATGTATCAGAGGCAATTATATCATTCATGGCAAATTCTAGGGCGAATAGCTTCTCGAGGCACTGGTAGGTATTATCTATCACTTTCTCTTCATCATTTACCTTATCTAGAAGTGGTGGCAGCATTTGGCTCATTTCATGCACCCAGTCATTCTTATCTCAGAGGCCATTCCTAGAGAAGAAGTTTGGAAATGTTAGCTCATGGTGTTGATCAAAATCATTTAAATCATCTGTCAATAATTTGTTATATTTCTCATGTTCAACAATCAAATTATTATATTCTTCAAGTATTTGTTCTTGAACATCCAACTTAGCACTCAATTCTTCTTTCTTTTCTAACATCCTTAAGTGAAGCCTTTTGTGCTCTTGATGTGCAAGATATGTTCTTTTATGCATGCTCCCAGTTTGGTCACTAAACTTCATTATATTATCAAACCTCCTTTGGATCAATGTTGAGGCCATGTGGTACTTGAGTAATTTTATTTCAACCTCAAGTTGTTCACTTTTCTTCTAAAACTTTTCTGCTTTGTATTTCCAATAATTTGAATCAGTTTTCACTTCCATGATCTTTTGATCTTTTTCCAGGTAAGGTGAATAAGAACTTGGTGCATGTAGTTTATCTTTTTAAGTGGTCACTTCCTGTCTTAATTTTGCATTTTCAACCATATAAGCATTATTTTTCTTCATCAATTGTTCAATCTATGCTTTAGTAAATCTTGCAACATTGATATTTAGGTCAGCAGTCTCAATAGGATCTATGTCCTCTACTCACTAAATCATCATATGGCCAAATGTTTCATTAGGATTATTTATGACCTAAGGCTTTTTGTGTGGAGGATAGAGTGACCATATCGGCAATATCCTTTTATCAGGGTCATAGCTAGATCCACTTTTAATCTTATCAAGTGCTTCGACACTAAGCTGCATCCTTTTCTCTTGATTCTTTCTGAAAGTATCCAAAAAAATAGTTGAATTCATGTCCCACCCAAGAACCAACACCACTCCTGCTTCCTTGAGCAATTCTCTATCCTTTTCTGGTGTCATTTCTCCCATGGCATTATCTATTTCTAATTGAAGTTCTTGCAGAACTTCCTCTTGGACCTCAAGAGTGATATCCTTCATCTTTTCTCTGGCTTGTTTTCCTTTATATTCATATAAGAATGCTTTGAACTCTAAAGTTTTGATAAAGTTAGCATCTGCAATGAAATTCTTACTAGCCAGGTATCTCACATCATCTGTCAATTCATCAGAAGTCTCTATTATGACTTCCTCTCTATCTACTGGAGGCTGATATTCCTTAATAAGAGAAGAGGATGCTTGTAAGACTTTATTATTCTCTTCTTCACTTTCTTATTCAAAAGAGATTTTAGGAGTTTATTGAGGAGGTAACTGGGAAATAGGAACCTCATCTACTACTTGAGTTCTTCTAATAGCTCTTCCTTCTCTTTTAAACACATAAGAAGGGACATTTTGAATGAAATCTATAGCATTTTTTATCAATGTATTCAACCTTTCAATGGGATCATTAATATCCATGAAGGCACCATTATAAGTGGGGTTTTTGGCTATCCTCCAAGCCTCACTAAAAGGAAGCTAGGTGTGTGGAAACGCTTCCTACACTAATCTATTGAGGAGAGGGCTATGCAAATTCAACTTTATCCTAACTATTACAGCAATGTTAAACCATTAACATGAGATATTGCAGCAAAACACAAGAGCCAGAAAGAAGACAGAAAAAGAGAGACAGAGATTTACGGTGGGTAAAACCCTTATCGGGTGAAAAACCCCACACTCAAAAACCTGCACAATGTATTAACAAATCTAAAAGAATGTTTACAATACACTTGCAATGCAAGCTTCAATGGTCTTCGACACTCGTGTCTAGAGTCAATCCGGCAGCATAACAGTACCTGTAAACCTATGATACAAACTCCATCTCCAAGCACCTGTTTAAATAGAACATACAAGGCAATTTTGGACCTTTCTTGGAATGGGCGTCCAATATGGCATCTTGGACCAAAACCCATGCCTAGGGACACTTGGCCAACATTGTAGAATGTATCTGACACTTTTCCATAGCTCCCATTCAACAGAGGTCACCACTTTCCAAAATGGGCTATGACAGATGCTCTTACGACACTTACGACCATCATAGAATCTGTCATAGCGGTTACAACTTACAGCTGTAAGAGAATCTGTCATACACATGCTATAAATAGAATATTCTCTTACAACACATCATATTCCACCTTGGGGCATCCAAATAAGCCTCATTCAAAGATGCTTCATGACACATGTCATTATCTGTCTTACAACCTTCTATTCTCGACTCTTACATGTCATAGCTTTTTCATAGGAATCTGTCATAACCGTTTCGGTCAAACATTCCTTACACAACATAGAAGATGCCGACACATGGTAGAATATTCCTACCACTAAGTAGGATGCCTATCTCTTCATGTGAGGACAAAATACCAAGTTGTCATAATCCATGTAGGATTAACACATCACCATGCCACATCCCATAATATGACAAAGTGGAATTTCCAATTATTTATAGCATAGGCAATGAATAATACATACAAACATTACAAATGCAGAGAATTACCAAGGTTGAGACACCTTAATTCCAAACATTCTCCCACTTGTCGAACACCTTGTAAGAGCCAATAGAAAAATAGGATTTAATTGCTATAGGCCGAGAGGCCCATAGACTCCGAACACCATCTAAACTTCTCTATGCCCACTGGTTTTGTCAATGCATTTGCAACATTCTTCAAAGTATCTACCTTCTCCAAATTTACCTTTCCATCCTCAACCACGTCCCTCATGAAGTGAAACTGAACATTAGTGTGCTTGGTTCTAGCATGGAAAGTTGGATTCTTTGCAAGGCAAATTGCACTCTGACTGTCACAACTGATCATGATCTGACCTGCATCAACACTAATATCAGAACACAATCTCTTAAGCCAAATGGCTTTCTTACAAGCATGAGTTGCTGCCATATACTCAGCTTCTGTCGTGGACAAAGCAACAACTGGTTGTCACTTACTCATCCAACTAATAGCACCACCAAACAATGTAAAAACATAAGCACTGGTGGATCTCTTGCTGTCAATGTCACCTGCCCAATCTGAATCCACAAATCCACGAATATCAATAGAATGCGGAGGTCCTAAAACATTACCATGATAGCAAATGGAATACTTGAAAGTACCCCTCAAATATCTGAACACTCGCTTAACTGCATCCCAATGAACTCATCCAGGATTAGCCATAAATCGACTAAGGACTCCCACTGCTTGGACAATGTCTGGTCTTGTGTAGACCATAGCATACATCAAACTGCCAACAACACTAGCATAAGGTACTCTGCTCATGTCCTCCACCTCACTAGGAGATTTTGGACAATCTTCAACAGACAACTTTGTTCCCAAAGAAATAGGAACACACAATGGTCTACAATCTGCCATGCTGAATCTGTCCAACACGGACTTCACGTACTTACTCTGGCTTAACCAAAGTTTTTTGTTGGTTCTGTCTCTTCTGATTTCTATTCCTAGAATGTACATGGCTGCCCCTAAATCTTTCATTTCAAACTAAGCTAACAACTGAGATTTAAAATCAGAAATCATATTTTTACCCTTCCTAATGAGCAACATATCATCAACATACAGTGTAACAATGAGAATACGATCACCATCAAACTTATAATAAACACAGTGATCTGATTTCGATCTCACAAATCTAATTGATAACACAAAGGCATCAAACTTCAAGTACCATCTCCTAGGGGATTGCTTCAAACCATACAAGTACTTCTTAAGTTTGCAAACCAAATTTTCTTTACCTTTTACCATGTAATGCTCTAGCTGTGACATGTAAATTTCTTCCTCTAAGTCACCATGAAGGAAAGCTGTCTTCACATCCATCTGTTCTACCTCCAAGTCATAACCTGTTGCGAGTGACAATAGGAATCGAATGGATGTTAGCTTTGCAACGGGAGAGAAGATCTCACCATAATCTATACCCTCCACTTGTGAATACCCCTTCGCAACCAATCTGGCCTTATACTTCTCAATACTGCCATCTGTACCAATCTTCTTCTTGAACACCCATTTGCATCCAACAGGTTTCCGTCCAGGGGGCAAAGGCACCAAGTCCCAAGTTTGGTTCTTATCTAAAGAAGCCATTTCTTCCTCCATGGCCTCCTTCCAGGAACCTGCATCCTTCATATCCAAAGCCTCTGATACAATTCTAGGTTCATCACTGTTAGTAAGCAAAGCATAAGCACAACTAGAATCAAGCAATGTAAAACCAAACCTTTCAGGTTGCTTTCTTATCCGTGTAGACCTCCTCAAGAGATAAGGTTGAGGTTCAGCTTCTTCCTCTAAGCTTTCAAAGCTGCTAGAGCTCTCCTCATCATCAGGTCTAACATTGTCTTTTTGTTCAGTCTTCTTAGGGGTGAGAGGAAACTAAACAACATCATCTTTCTTTTCTTTTTCTTCTAGCTGCAAAACAGTGGAAGAAGGTGTAAGCTCTCTAAAGATGACACTTCTGCTATACAACACTTTTTCAGCCATGGGGTCCCAAAGCTTGTATCCTTTCACACCAACAGAATAGCTAATGAAGATACACTTAATAGCTTTGTTCTCCAACTTTGACCGCTTCTCCTTAGGCACATGTGCATATGCCTCACAACCAAAAATAGGAAGATACCTTACTAAAGGCTTTCTACCAGACCACACCTCCATGGGTGTCTTTCCAACAAGAGCTGATGTAGGAGATTTGTTCACTAGATAGAAAGCAGTGGCAATAGCTTTAGCCCAAAACTTTTGTTCTAGACCAGCTCCACTAAGCATACTCCTAGCCTTCTCCATTAGTGTCTTGTTCATCCTCTCTGCAAATCCATTTTGCTGTGGAGTGTATGGAGTTGTCTTGTGCCTTTCAATCCCAAGTTCCTTGCAATACTTATCAAATTCTGTAGAACAGAACTCACCACCGTTGTCAGTTCTCAAACATTTAATCTTTTTACCAGTCTAATTTTTAGCAAAGGCTTTAAACTCCTTAAACTTGCTATAGACTTCAGATTTGCTTCTGAGAAAATAAATCCATGTCCTTCTACTGTAATCATCTATAAAAGATACAAAGTATATAGATTTTGATAACGAAGGAACATTAACAGGACCAAACACATCAGAATGAATAAGGTCCAACACACCAGAAGACTTATGAGAACTCAAGTAAAACTGAACACGGTTTTGTTTTCCATAAATGCAATGTTCGCAAAAGTCAAACTCAATATTACAATCATATAACCCCTCAACGAAGTTCTTATTTTTTAGGGTACGTAGACCCTTCTCACCAATGTGGCCAAATCTCTTATGCTATAACATTGTATTTTCTGCAGGAAGTTTAACTTCCAATGCACGATTACAACCATCAAGATTAGAAACAACAAATTTCTTCACTACTCGTTTAGATGGTGGGGATGAAGTGACTATTGCCCTCTTCCTTGAGTCAGAAGAACTATTGCATTGTGTAATGCATGCTTCCAGCTAAAACAGAGTACCTCTTCAAGTACCCTTAGCAAGCACCATAGATCCTCTAGTCATCTTTTATCCTTCTTTCAAAAAGACAACCTGCACACCTGCATCATTCAAACTACTCATAGAAAGAAGGTTCCGTGCTAATCTTAGGATGTGCATAACCCCAGAGATCCCCTTCACTCGACCATCAGGGAATCGGATAGAGACTCTTCCATGACCAACGATCTTCAGATGAGAGTCGTCACCCAGATACACCTTTCCACCATCAAACTCCTCATACTTAGTGAACCAGTCTCGATGCGAGGTCATGTGGAATGATGCACCAGAGTCGATTAGCCACACATCATCAAATGCATGGGTTGCCAGGGCTGCGATGAAGGCATTGCTATCATCTTGTGATTTGTCAGAATCTGAATCAGGAGCTTTCTTCTTTTTCTTCTTCTCCTCTTTGCATTCCTTTTAGAAATGCCCGGTCTTGCCACAGTTCCAACAAAGAGCCTTGGACTTTCTAGGAGATTTGGATCTTGTTGATGATTGTTTTGATGCAATCATAACAATAAGTTAAAATTCACATATAATGAACTGAAACTATACTTGAAAGATAAGAAGGAATCATTTGAGATTCAACTAATCCCAAGTCTACAATGGTTCGGTTGGTCAAGTTCAGTTGGTCAATGTGAAGCTGTAATGTTCAAGGGGCCTTACGTAGTTTAGGTTTGTTTGGACGTTTACTGGACTAAGAATATGCAAAAAGGTCATGAGATATATCAATACTTTTCATTCCTTTGCATAAAAGTGTTACTGTACTGCAAGTTTAGATGGTTTTCTTGAATTTTTGCAGCCTTCTTCTTTATCTATTTATGAAAACTGTCTACTTATAGCTCTATTATGCATGCTTCTTCAAATTTGAGACAACTTCCTTTAGATTTCTACGTTTTCAGCTAAATATTCAGATGGGTTGGGAAAAGTTAGAAAGATCTAATCTATACCTCATTTAATCTACCGAAGGATCTAATTGTTTCTGTTATGCACTATGTAAATTCCACAGTAATTTGATCAAATCCACAGTAAAAACCTTAAATGTAAGTTCTGAGCATTTTCACAAACATACATTTAAAATTGCAAGCTCTCAAAGAAAATATTTCAAAACACAAAGAAGAGCAGGAGAACACTCAGAAGATAGATGCAGAACTCCAGATTCTATTGTATTAGAAACGAATAGTCATACATGATTTACAATGTAGGAATGACTCTTAGTTTCATTGATCATACTACAGAGAACTTACAAGCTTTACAGATACAGTAAGGCAGCCAGACATTCCACGCGCACCTTACTGCAGACAAACAGGCGACCTCCTTCTTCTACCTCTAAACTATACTATCTTGCTATGTGCTTCTAAAAGAAAATCCTGTTGTAGCCCCTATTGTTTTCCTAAAATCCCTGTTGTAAAGTATTACAGTGTAGGGAGGCACAATATAAACACATTCTGATTGTCCTCACTACAGCAGAAACCTAACTGAACCCCTGGTTCAAACCCCTGGTTACAGCAATAAATACAGGTGAACCAGCTCTTCAAAATATCTCTGAGCAGTGTCAAATCTGGGTGAAATATTGCCCCTTCTAAGAAGTTCTGGCAGCTCAGCAATAACTTTTGTTTGTCTGTTGTAGTAATACCCTCAGCTGCAACTTTGTCCTTTACTTGAATGGCCTTGACTTCTTCGCACTTCATCTTTATCTTCCTGCTCCTGAGATCAGATTTTCTTCCTCCATGAGGTCACTGCGTTGAATTTCCAGCTGCTTCCTCAACTGCAAGCCTGCAAGACAAGACAAGCAATAAGTATTTCATTTATCACATAAACAGTAGGAAATTAAAATAATCATTTAAATCCAGGTGACTGTGCAAAATTGTGGAAATCGGGTCCAAAATACTCTTAAAACGCGTTCAAAACGCATACAGACTGCTCACAACCCATCGGGTCAACCATCGCTGACCGAAAAAATGTCACGGGCGCCAAAAAAATGGTTTAAAACTCCACCGCTTCATTTCCCGCCCATCGGCGTGACTATCACCATCGGCGTGTCAAAAAACATGTTGGCCGATATTCTCTATTTGGCCGATGTTCACCCTTTTCGTCTGCATGATATTTTGGAAATATGATACTCTCCCTTTCGAAGGTCTAGATGACATCATCAGGATGTTTCGCTTCTGTATATTGGGGAAAAGAACGACATCATCATCATCTTCATGTCGAAGAAAAATAGGAGGATATGAAATATGATCCTGCTGCTGAGGAAAGGAATATGATGGTGACGTCATCGTCATATTCGGGCTTCGTTAAAATGCAAATGATGGCGTCATCGTCATATTTAGTTAAGATCAGGGGATAAATGTAATATCGGGTCATCAGGAGCATGATCAGGATGATGATTGTAATATAACCCCTTTGCGGCCAAGGTAACCCTCTCGAAAGATCAGGATGATGATGATCATCAGGATGTTTGGGGTTTTTGTCGAACTTAGAATATGACGTCATCATGATATTCGCAAACCGGATCATGCCTTAGAAAAATATCCTACCGAAAGGAAAATGTGATGATGATGATCATCAGGATATTTGCTTCTTCGTTTATCAGATCGGGATGACGTCATCATGATATCCGGGGCCTTTGTTAAACTTAGAACATGACGTCATCATCATATTCGCGAACCGGATCATGCTTTGAAAAAATATCCTGTCGAAAGGAAAATGTGATGATGATGATGATCAGGATATTTGCAAAAGGTCATATTTCTCGGCAGGAGGACTTTATGAAATGTCGGGTAGACAAACAAGATCATGATGATCTTGTCAACAGGATAGGATAAAAAAAATATGATGACCCTCCTCATCGAATATCATGATGACGTAACCATCATGTTTTTGTCTTCGGAGCATGAGGATGAGTTGAGGTCATCATCAGGTTAGCGCTAGGGTGATATTTAAAATATGATCATGCTGTTGAGGAATGGAATATCACCTTCCCTTAAAAGATAGGGTGATCATCATGATCATGCAAAAGAAGATCAGGAGGATATGAAGACGTCATCATCATCTTAGTGAATTTCAGCAAATATCAGGATGATGACCCTCCGATAGGATTTTAACATGCGCATGCAAATATGCCGATGGTGGATTTTTCTAAGTCAGGGTGATATTTAATATCAGCATGATATTATAATTTCAGGTGATGTTAAAAAATCATGATGATGCTCGCGATACAAAAGATCGCTCGACGGGGAAAACTTACTATGACTTAAAGTTGACGTTCGGATATTTGAACCTCAGGATATTATCGGGGGGGCGTTTCAAATATGATGATGATGTTCTTCATGCAGCAAAACCAAGTTTATAAAATATGGCCCTCCTAAAATCATGATGCTCATGATGCGCATAAGGCCATTTGACGGGTAAAGGGCACTACCACCTAAGATTGACGTCCGGATATTGCGACTGCATGATTTTTATCGGGTGATAGACCAAGATCATGATGACCTTGACAACATGAAAAAATATGATGATCACTTGCGATTATCAGGTTTGACCAAAACTTTGACTGTGCATAACTTCCACATATGGACGAATTTTCAAGTGAAGTAAAAGGCAAACCTGCATGGAATTTCAAGCTCTTTCTAAATATGAGGTCACAAAAACAAAATATGAACTTTGACAAACTAACCTCATGATGATGACCTACCTCATCCTGACCTTCATGATGATGATGCACCTGACTCATTTTTACCAAACCGCCAGAAAGCAGAAAAACACAAGCAAAAGCAAAAAAGCAAAACAACAGCAGGGGTCCTCGTTTTGCTAAGGAGTAAAATGGGGCATGTTGTGAACATCACAACAACTAGCAACCAAAACAAAATAATTAAATTCAGAGTGTGCAAGGAAACTAGATGAAATGAACTCATAACTTCTGACTATCTTTCCTGCAAATTACTATTCAGCTTGAGACTCAAAGTATTCAATAAAGATGCATGAATTTCCATTTTCAGTTTAGTTGTGTGCGCGTGATTAATTATCCTCATCTTGAAGATCGGTTGAACAAACCAGTGACTGACATTAGCCTACGTAGGTGAGGATATTCCCTCATAGCTGACCGGATAGAGCCTTACTTCCAGCGAGCGTCCATAGCCCCGACAAGGTTATCGTTACAATTCTCCTAAGTAAAGCCCCACTGCCAGCGAGCGTCCATAGCCCCGGTAGAGTTACTTAGATGGCTTAATCTAGATTTTCAGTATAATCCGCTTTATTTATTTATTTATTTATTTTTTGTTTTCTAATTTTGAAAGATTTCATAAGATATAGCAATTTGTAACTTCATGATGCAAGGAGTGGACACTTGCTGAAATTAAGCTGAGAATTGTAATGGTAGCAAGGGTGACCTCTGATTTTTCACCTAATATCTACACTGGTAAGTTCAACAAACCCAAGGATTTTAGGTGTGTCATCGTGAGAAACTTGCTTCGAATCCTCAATCACATTTATTGAATACAAAACTTCAGAAGATGAACAACTCTCTACATTCATGACAGTAACAAGCTATGTGTAAATTACAAATGATTAACTTGAATATCCTAAATTTTATACTGTTTTGAATGGTTGCTAGTTTTGCTCCTTAATACTCTAAAGTAAAATAAAGATCCCTGCTGAGGAGACAACAAACAAACCAAACAAATAGGCTGTACAAACAACACAACAAAAGAAAAAACTGTACAAACAGAAAGAAACAAAAGCAAAAAACAAACAGAAGACAAGCTATACAAACAGCCAACCCAAAAGAAAACAACAAAAGAAGAACTGTACATAACCCACAGCATTTTACATTTAAGAGAAAAAAAAAGGACTGCCCCCCTTTTACCTCAAGCCTGGAAGTAGTGTTTCAAATGCTGGCCATTAACTGGTAATGGCATATCTTCTCCAGTCAAGGTCTTAAGTCTAAAGGTGTTATCTCCTATTATTTCTGAGACTTGTAATGGACCCAGCCATAATTTATCGAATTTTCCATGGCTTCCTTTCTTTTCATGTGCTTTGTCCCAGCACAACACTAAGTCTGATATCCTAAATGTTTTGACTCTTGCCCTTTTGTCAAACCACCTCTTAACAACCGCTTGGTGCTTGGCAAACCTCTCGAGGGCTTGACCTCTTTTCTCCTCTAGTTGTAACATTTGCACTATTCTGGCTTCCCTATGGTTATCAAAGCCTAGATATTCGTTGGCAAACTTCCAAGTTGGTATTCTCAGATTAACCGAAAGTATGGGATCAGTCCCATAAACTAAGTGATAAGGTGTGCTACCTAAAGCTATTTTAAACTTGGTCCTGTCTACCCATAATGCATATCTTAATAGGGTATTCCACTCTCTAGGACTTTTGGCAATTAACCTCTTGATTATGTCTAATAAAATTTTGTTTGTTGATTCAGCCAGTCCATTACCTTGAGGGTAATAATTCGAAGAAAACCTTAGAATAATCCCATATTCAAATGCCCATTTAGAAAATTTTAAAGAAGAGAAAGCAAGGCCGTTATCACATACCAATGAATAGGGTGTTCCAAACCTGGTGATAATGTTTTCTTCAAGGAACTTGATAACTACCTCATTTGTGGAAAATTTGCAGCAGGTGGCCTCAGTCCACCTTGTACAACAGTCTGTTACCGTCAATATAAATTTGTGTCCTGCAGAAGATGGGGGATTGATGACTCCGATAAAATCCAAGCCCCACTGTGCAAACGGTCTGGATTCGATCACAGGTTGCAGTGGATTGGCTGGATTTTTCCCTTTGTCTGCTGCAGTCTGATAGGTGTGACAACTTCTGATGTGACTCTTAGTATCTTTGAACATAGTGGGCCAGTAATAGCCCGCCCTCAGTATTTTGTGTGTTGTAGCTAAATGGGAACCATGGCCGGTTCCGTACTTGTCATGTAGTTCTGCCAACACTCTATCAGATTCAGTTCTGTTTATGCATCTCAGATAAATTCCATCATGGTTCTTCCTAAATAGAAGACCTCCTTGCACCATATAATTTTGTGCCTTAATCTTCAAAGCTCTCCTCTGAGAAGCCTTCATCCTGCTTGGGTACTTTCCAACTATCAGGAAGGTGCTTAAATCATCGTACCAGCCTGATGCGTCTTGGGAATTCAATACATATTGTTATTTTATCAGATTTGGATCCATGTTTGCTATTGTCTGCACCAACGCCTGCCCTCTGACCAGCTTTGCGGGAATGATCTCCATGTCAAATTCTTGCAGTGTGGTGATCCATTTGGCTCTTTTTTCTCCAGGCTCGTTTTGCATCAGCAACATTTTTACTGCTGCATCTGGTACTATGGCTTTAATCTGGCTGCGCAGAATGTAGTGTCTAAATTTTTTCACAGCCTTCACTAATGCGAATGCCTGTCTTTCGATATCTAAATATCTCAGCTGTGCATCCTTCAGAGGCGCACTCATAAATGCTATGGGCCTCTCTCCATTATTTTCACCTTTCTATGTCAAGGTAGCCGCGACAGAATGAGAAGATGCAAAGGAGTATATGTAAAACGGGCTTGTGTAGTTTGGACTTGCCAATACAGGAGCATTAGAAATTGCCTCCTTGATATCTTCAAATGCGGCTTTGGCCACTGGCGTCCATTCCATCTGTGCATCTTTCTTCAACATAGCATTCAACGGCTGCACGATCTTTGCAAAACCTGTTATAAACTTCCGAACAAAGTTAATTTTACCAAAAAATGATTTCAACTCTTTCCTACTGTTTGGTATTTGCAAATTTTTTATGGATTCTATTCTGTCCGGATCAATTGAAATTCCATTTTCAGAAATGACATGGCCTAATAATTTACCTTCAGTTACGCCAAATATACATTTCTTAGGATTAAGGGAAATCCCATACCTTTCACATCGCTGGAGTACTTTCCTGAGGTCTTCAGCGTGGGTGGATGCATCCTTGGAATACACAGTTAAATCATCCATATACACAACAATGCATTTACCTGATAATCCACGGAATGCAACGTCCATGGCTCTCTGAAAAGTGGCACCTGCATTGATTAGACCAAAAGGCATTCTTCTATACGCATAATTTCCCCATTTGCAAGTGAGGGTGGTTTTTAGTCTATCTTCTCTATCAATTAAGACCTGATTATAACCTAAAAAACCATCTAAAAAAGACATCATCTTTGCACCATTTACTGCTTGCAGTACTTCGTCTATTGGGGGCAAAGGATAATTATCCTTTTCAGATGCCTTGTTTAAATTTCTAAAGTCTACGCACAACCTGATGTCTCCATTTTTCTTCCTCACTGGTACCAAGTTAGCTACCCAGACAGAATGTCTGACTGGGAAAATTATTCCAGCGGACAGTACTTTTTTAACTTCCTCAAAGATTAAAGGCTCGAGAATGGCATTTACAGGCCTCTGTTTCTGCCTAAATGGTTTGACTTCTTTTCTTAAAGGTATTACGTGAGTTATGATGGACTCATCAAATGTTTTCAAGTCTTCATAAGTCCATGCTATGACATGTTTATATTCTTTCAGAACGTCCAGAACCTCTTTTCTAATTTTTTCAGAGCAAGCCTTCCCAATTAGTACACTTTGTGGATTTAGCTTAGTCCCTAAGTTATGTAAATCACACCTACCCCCTTCTGTTTTGGGTAAGTCTTTCTGTCTTATTACTCCGTCGAAGTCAAAGATGTGTTCTAATTCAATTACTCCTTTTGGTAAGAAGTTGCTCTTTAAGTTGATCATATCTTCTTCGTCCCATGTTACTTCAGGCCTTTCTTGTTCATCAATGATTTGGGCCTCAAATGCCTCATTACAAGTCAGAAAATTAATAATTTGCTGATCCTCTCCAAATACCTGAAAGTGTGTAACGTTGTCTGGTATACTGGGCACGTTAACTAGCTCAACAGCAAATCGTCTTAATCTTGACAGTGCCAATGGTTCTAATGTACTAGCAGCAACTGCTAACGCATCTGGCCTATGGTTCAGCTCTCTAGGAATATGCTCTATGTTAAAAGCATCAAATGAATCCATTAAACTCCATACTCTATGTCTGTAACTAATCATTTTCTTATAATTGCAGGCATATAGTTTCCTTACTTGTCTGACTACTAATTCAGAGTCTGAAAATACTCTGATGGTTTTTACCCCTTTCTTGATGGCCATGACAAGTCCTAAAATTAGGGCCTCATATTCAGCAATATTGTTAGTGCAGGAAAATTGTAATCTATATGCTGCCAAATGAGATTTACCTTGAGGATTTATGAGTTCAATACCCGCACCTGCGCCCTGTTTTGATTTGGACCCATCACATTTTAACGTCCACATGCCATCTTTACTTTTCTGATCTTTTACCTTGGCATACTTTGTCCCTTTTATTGCCTGTGGGGTGTTGTCTTGTTTATTCATGGGCTTTTCCGTTTGGTTATCTTGCATATGTGTGTTTTTAGTTTGCAACTCAGAAAGATAACTACCCTTGTCCTCTATTTCTTTTCCTAAATCTGGAATCAAGGCATCTATATGATCCTGAACATATCTCTATGTTGGATCAGGATTCTCATCTTTCTCTTGTGACTCTACCCTCCCTATGCACTTTTTGTATTCATATTCAATGATGTCTTTGCATATTTCACTATTCCACCTCTCGTCTAATAGCACGACCAAATTTGTCTATTGCATTGTTTTCTTCATCTGAAGAATTTCTGTCAGACTCAATGAATAGTGCCGTTCTATTGTTGACACACTTCTTTCTAATGTTTAACATCATAATCTCTTCAATCTGCATCCCATTGTTGGTAATTCTATAGACTCCTGGTTCAACAGCAGCATCTAATATTTCATTAGTTCGATTATACTCTGTTATCATATGTTTCATTCTGGGCTTTGCCTCTATTCTGATCTAGTTTGGGATGCCTCTCCACGGTAACCACATGTGTGAAAAGTCAGTAGCCATATATCCGTTTAATGTCTTGGACCAATCCCTACTTAGCAACATTCCATAATTTACGGGTATATCCACTACTTGAATGTCAATGATTTGGCTTACCCTAGGGTCTGAAGCTAATTGCACTTGAATGTTCATGAGTTCTCCTATCACGCTAACCTCGGTCTTATCTAATTGCGTGACAACCTTGGCAGATTTGGTGGGAGTCAGCCCGAGAGTTTTACATATTCCTAAGGGCATTACGTTGGCTGAAGCACCAGAATCTACCATGCAATTGTGTATATTTTTCCCACCCAACCTAACAGTTAACAAGAAAGGTTGAGTATCCCTCTTATCCGCATGTATTACTACATTTGTATTGGAAGGGTGCTCAACTTTCTTACCTTTCTCCTTAGGTGGTGAATCACTATTAGGAACAGTTATATCAGCAGACACCTTGTTTGTTATGGATGTATCCAAGGATTTTAAAAAAGCATTTCTGATCCCTAGGGTCTTCAATAATTCATTTAGAGGTATACTGACCTTAATTTTCTTTATTTCCTCTGATAAGTAATTCACTAATCTTGTTGTCTCTATTGCTTCTGCCTTACTTGTTTGATCCTTTTGCACTGTTGTTCCATTATTTGTGTGCTGACTAGCTTTGAGTATGGCAGGATTGTTGCTAGCATTCTGATATGGGGGTGTATTGATGTTATTCGGAGGAGTGGAAGTGGTGAAAGGTCCTCCTGACCTAGGGTTGTTCCTCAAATTGTACGTGTGGCTTTTATTTGTCTGTTGAAAGGCCTACACCTCTTCTATTTCATTTAATATCTCATTTTCAGATTCAAAAGGAAACTGAAAAGCATTTAACACAAAGGCTGATTCAGGATAAAGACTTTCACAACAGTATGGTTCATCCTCTAGCAATTCATCCTCTTTCTCTTCTGCAGTTGCAAAGCTAAACGTTTCTAAGACTAATGCTGTGTCATATTCTGAGGGTACTACCTCATTACCCTTAGGAATGAGAAATTCAGAGGTAGGAGGCTGTACATCTATGTTGAAAATACTAGCTGCCAAGTGGAACTGTGGACAGTCGTGCTCAGCATGGGCATTGGTATTGTGAAATCTGCACCAATTTTTGGGTGCTATACTGACCATTTGTATGCTAGTCGTTTGTTTTGCACCATGATTATCTATGTTCTCAAAAGGAGAAACCAGAGTACCGTTGTTGGGCCCAGTGTTCCATGTCTTGGGTGGCCTAGGTTGATTCTGATTTCTGTTATTATTGCCCCAGGTCCTATTATCTATCACTGGCCCCTTATTTTGCATTGGTTGCCCCTGACTGGGGCCTTGATGCTGATTGTAGCTTTGGTTCTAATTGTACTGCTGATTTTGATTGAGACTATAATTCTGATTTTGGCCTTGGTTGTGATTTTGATGTGGATTGTAGTTTTGGTTGCTTCTTCCATAGAGGTTCTCATTTCTTAGCTATGTCACTTCGGTTGTTAATCTTTTCAAATGTGTGGTAATCTCTTTGATTTCTTCCCTATCCTCTTGTGCTTTTGCCACAGTTACATCCCTAGGAAGTTGGAAGAAAGGTTGACCATTATTTTGACTGTTATTGGAAGTACTAGCCGTGTAAGGAGTTATAGCTTGGATTGGAGTAGGATTATACACAGGTGTGTAAGAAGGAACCGGATTTACTAGTGGAGCATGCTGCACAGGGACTCCATTCCATGGGTGTGCCTGATTCTGCACCCCAAAATTTCCTCCATTGACAGATGGACTATAAGTTGTATGCCTCATTTCTTGGTTCATTGAGGCTGCCTCTTTATAGGCTTTGGATATTGAATCTATGTCAGGTTTTCTTTTGACAAACATGGCAGTTAAAGGATCTAAGGCAGCATAGTACATAGCCAACAAGGGAGCATCATCTATGGTATAAGGGGCTACCAGCCTGGAGTAGGCCTTTTGAAATCTGTCATTGAAATTATCAATTAGCTCTCCCTCACCTCGCTTTATAGCAGCCAATTTATGATACAAAGCGCATGGATCAATGGGTCCTCTAAATCTTGACAGAAATGCTTCTTCCATAAGTGCCCAGGAAGAAATGTAACCATTAGGTAAGTTTATGTACCAGCTAGAGGCCTGCTCATTAAAGGTGTAAGGAAACAATCTACACACAACATCCTCGTGCTCTAACATAGCCCTAAAACATGCTTCCTTAAATATTCTAATATGATCTTCTGGGTCCTAATGCAACTGGTATTTGGGACATATCTTTTCCAGATTTTTGGGCATCTCATGATAATCATTGAAGAGTATGGGAGAATTGACATCGAAATAAGCCATTGCAGGTGTTTGAGCTTGACTTGAACCTGCAGGAATACCTGGATTGATTGGTGGATTAGGATTGAGAGGAGGATTGAGACCTCCAGGAGTGCCTGAACCAAGATTTAAAGATCTGAATAGTGATCTATCAGGACTTACAATACTACGGATGTTAAAAGGTGACCCAGGAGGTGTTCCAGATGAACTTCCTGTTTGCGATATCCTTGGATTCCAAATTAAAGGGTTTTTACTTCGCCTTGTATCAGGTAGTTGCACAAATATATCTCCTGAACTGGATTTAGACCTAGTCACTCTATTGCTGTCGTTAGCCAGTTTGAAATGAAACCTAACTCAAGAAGGCCCTCCTTCTAGTGCCAGAAAACTGTTGATGATTGTTTTGATGCAATCATAACAATAAGTTAAAATTCACATATAATGAACTGAAACTATACTTGAAAGATAAGAAGGAATCATTTGAGATTCAACTAATCCCAAGTCTACAATGGTTCAGTTGGTCAAGTTCAGTTGGTCAATGTGAAGCTGTAATGTTCAAGGGGCCTTACGTAGTTTAGGTTTGTTTGGTGGTTTACTGGACTAAGAATATGCAAAAAGGTCATGAGATATATCAATACTTTTCATTCCTTTGCATAAAAGTGTTACTGTACTGCAAGTTCAGATGGTTTTCTTGAATTTTTGCAGCCTTCTTCTTTATCTATTTATGAAAACTGTCTACTTATAGCTCTATTATGCATGCTTCTTCAAATTTGAGACAACTTCCTTTAGATTTCTACGTTTTCAGCTAAATATTCAGATGGGTTGGGAAAAGTTAGAAAGATCTAATCTATACCTCATTTAATCTACCGAAGGATCTAATTGTTTCTGTTATGCACTATGTAAATTCCACAGTAATTTGATCAAATCCATAGTAAAAACCTTAAATGTAAGTTCTGAGCATTTTCACAAACATACATTTAAAATTGCAAGCTCTCAAAGAAAATATTTCAAAACACAAAGAAGAGCAGGAGAACACTCAGAAGATAGATGCAGAACTCCAGATTCTATTGTATTAGAAACGAATAGTCATACATGATTTACAATGTAGGAATGACTCTTAGTTTCATTGATCATACTACAGAGAACTTACAAGCTTTACAGATACAGTAAGGCAGCTAGACATTCCACGCGCACCTTACTGTAGACAAACAGGCGACCTCCTTCTTCTACCTCTAAACTATACTATCTTGCTATGTGCTTCTAAAAGAAAATCCTGTTGTAGCCCCTGTTGTTTTCCTAAAATCCCTGTTGTAAAGTATTACAGTGTAGGGAGGCACAATATAAAGACATTTTGATTGTCCTCACTATAGCAGAAACCTAACTGAACCCCTGGTTCAAACCCCTGGTTACAGCAATAAATACAGGTGAACCAGCTCTTCAAAATATCTCTGAGCAGTGTCAAATCTGGGTGAAATATTGCCCCTTCTAAGAAGTTCTGGCAGCTCAGCAATAACTTTTGTTTGTCTGTTGTATTAATACCCTCAGCTGCAACTTTGTCCTTTACTTGAATGGCCTTGACTTCTTCGCACTTCATCTTTATCTTCCTGCTCCTGAGATCAGATTTTCTTCCTCCATGAGGTCACTACGTTGAATTTCCAGCTGCTTCCTCAACTGCAAGCCTGCAAGACAAGACAAGCAATAAGTATTTCATTTATCACATAAATAGCAGGAAATTAAAATAATCGTTTAAATCCAGGTGACTGCGCAAAATTGTGGAAATCGGGTCCAAAATACTCTTAAAACGCGTTCAAAACGCATACAGACTGCTCACAACCCATCGGGTCAACCATCGCTGACCGAAAAAATGCCACGGGCGCCAAAAAAATGGTTTAAAACTCCACCGCTTCATTTCCCGCCCATCGGTGTGACTATCGCCATCGGCGTGTCAAAAAACATGTTGGCCGATATTCTCTATTTGGCCGATGTTCACCCTTTTCGTCTGCATGATATTTTGGAAATATGATACTCTCCCTTTCGAAGGTCCAGATGACGTCATCAGGATGTTTCGTTTTTGTATATTGGGGAAAAGAATGACATCATCATCATCTTCATGTCGAAGAAAAATAGGAGGATATGAAATATGATCCTGCTGCTGAGGAAAGGAATATGATGGTGACGTCATCATCATATTCGGGCTTCATTAAAATGCAAATGATGGCGTCATCGTCATATTTAGTTAAGATCAGGGGATAAATGTAATATCGGGTCATCAGGAGCATGATCAGGATGATGACTGTAATATGACCCCTTTGCGGCCAAGGTAACCCTCTCGAAAGATCAGGATGATGATGATCATCAGGATGTTTGGGGTTTTTGTCGAACTTAGAATATGACGTCATCATGATATTCGCAAACCGGATCATGCCTTAGAAAAATATCCTGCCGAAAGGAAAATGTGATGATGATGATCATCAGGATATTTGCTTCTTCGTTTATCAGATCGGGATGACGTCATCATGATATCCGGGGCCTTTGTTAAACTTAGAACATGACGTCATCATCATATTCGCGAACCGGATCATGCTTTGAAAAAATATCCTGCCGAAAGGAAAATGTGATGATGATGATGATCAGGATATTTGCAAAAGGTCATATTTCTCGGCAGGAGGACTTTATGAAATGTCGGGTAGACAAACAAGATCATGATGATCTTGTCAACAGGACAGGATAAAAAAAATATGATGACCCTCCTCATCGAATATCATGATGACGTAACCATCATGTTTTTGTCTTCGGAGCATGAGGATGAGTTGAGGTCATCATCAGGTTAGCGCTAGGGTGATATTTAAAATATGATCATGCTGTTGAGGAATGGAATATCACCTTCCCTTAAAAGATAGGGTGATCATCATGATCATGCAAAAGGAGATCAGGAGGATATGAAGACGTCATCATCATCTTAGCGAATTTCTGCAAATATCAGGATGATGACCCTCCGATAGGATTTTAACATGCGCATGCAAATATGCCGATGGTGGATTTTTCTAAGTCAGGGTGATATTTAATATCAGCATGATTTTATAATTTCAGGTGATGTTAAAAAATCATGATGATGCTCGCGATACAAAAGATCGCTCGACGGGGAAAACTTACTATGACTTAAAGTTAACGTCCGAATATTTGAACCTCAGGATATTATCGGGGGGGCGTTTCAAATATGATGATGATGTTCTTCATACAGCAAAACCAAGTTTATAAAATATGGCCCTTCTAAAATCATGATGCTCACGATGCGCATAAGGCCATTTGACGGGTAAAGGGCACTACCACCTAAGATTGACGTCTGGATATTGCGATTGCATGATTTTTATCGGGTGATAGACCAAGATCATGATGACCTTGACAACATGAAAAAATATGATGATCACTTGCAATTATCAGGTTTGACCAAAACTTTGACTGTGCATAACTTCCACATATGGACGAATTTTCAAGTGAAGTAAAAGGCAAACCTGCATGGAATTTCAAGCTCTTTCTAAATATGAGGTCACAAAAACAAAATATGAACTTTGACAAACTGACCTCATGATGATGACCTACCTCATCCTGACCTTCATGATGATGATGCACCTGACTCATTTTTACCAAACCGCCAGAAAGCAGAAAAACACAAGCAGAAGCAAAAAAGCAAAACAATAGCAGGGGTCCTCGTTTTGCTAAGGAGCAAAATGGGGCGTGTTGTGAACATCACAACAGATCTCCCATAGGATTTGGATCTACCCTTCTTAGCTTTCTTGTCCTTCTTCTTCCCTTTATCCTTGGGTCTTCCATGAACTGCAAGGGCTTCTTTGGCTACCTCAGAAGACTTTCTCCACATCTCTTCAGATAACAACGAAGAAACCACCTCTTCCATTTTGAATGTGGATGTGGTGCTTCCGATTTCCATGACAAGATGAGCCCAAGAGTCTGACAAAGAACAAAGCAGGGTCATCCACCGATCCTCCTCCTTCATCTTTACACTGATAGATGTCAATTGTACAACCAGCATGTTAAAGGCATTCATATGCTCAGCCATGGATCCTCCATTCTCCATTCGAAGAGAATACAACTTCTTTCTCATGAAAAGTTTATTGACAAGGGATTTGGCTTGATACACATCCCCCAACTTCTTCCAAAGGAGTGTTGTAGTAGTCTCCTCATGGACATTTAACAACACAGAATTGGCAAGAGTAAGTCTTATGAGACCCTTAGCCTTCTGATCCTTGAGATCCTAATCAGCTTGTGTCATTGTAGCTAGTTTAGTTCCATTCACACTTTCCCAAAGGTCTCGGTCAACTAACATGTCTTCCATTTTGAGCTTCCACAGCTCGAAATTACTGCCATTAAACTTCTCTACTTCAAACCTTCCTGATGTGCCTGCCATCTCCTTGCTGCAATAAGATAAAAAATGCTCTGCATGGACTCCCACTCAACCTAAGATTAGCTCAAAAAACCCCTACCCTACAACTATGACCAAAGGTGATCAAGCTCTGATACCAACTAAAAGGAAGCTAGGTGTGTGGAAACACTTCCTACACTAATCTATTGAGGAGAAGGCTATGCAAATTCAACTTTATCCTAACTATTACAGAAATGTTAAACCATTAACATGAGATATTGCAACAAAACACAAGAGCCAAAAAGAAGACAAAAGAAGAGAGATAGAGATTTATGGTGGGGAAAACCCTTATCGGGTGAAAAACCCCACACTCAGAAACCTGCACAATGTATTAACCAATCTGAAAGAATGTTTACAATACACTTGCAATGCAAGATTCAATGGTCTTTGACACTCGTGTTTGGAGTCAATCCGGCAGCATAACAGTACCTGTAAACCTATGATACAAACTCCATCTCTAAGCACCTGTTTAAATAGAACATACAAGGCAATTTTGGACCTTTCTTGGAATGGGTGTCCAATATGGCATCTTGGACCAAAACCCACGCCTAGAGACACTTGGTCAACATTGTAGAATGTATCTGACACTTGTCCACAGCTTCCATTCCAAAGAGGTCACCACTTTCCAAAATGGGCTATGACAGATGCTCTTACGACACTTACGACCGTCATAGAATCTGTCATAGCGGTTATAACTTACAGTTGTAAGAGAATCTATCATACACATGCTATAAATAGTATATTCTCTTACAACACATCATATTCCACCTTGGGGAACCCAAATAAGCCTCATTCAAAGATGCTTCATGACACATGTCATTACCTGTCTTATAACCTTCTATTCTCGACTCTTACATGTCATAGATTCGTTATAGGAATCTGTCATAACCGTTTCGGTCAAACATTCCTTACACAACATAGAAGATGTTGACACATGGAAGGATATTCCTACCACTAAGTGGGATGCCTATCTCCTCATGTGAGGACAAAATACCAAGTTGCCATAATCCATGTAGGATTGACACATCACCGTGCCACATCCCACAATATGACAAAGTGGAATTTCCAATTATTTACAACATAGGCAATGAATAATAAATACAAACATTACAAATGCAGAGAATTACCAAGGTTGAGACACCTTAATTCCCAACAAAAGGCACCATTATAAGTGGGGTTTTTTGGCTATCCTCCAAGCCTCAGCCAATGTTATCTTGTAATATAAATCTTACCTCTCAATTGCAACTTTCTCATCACAATTTCTAACCAAGCCATCATCGACAAATAGGACATGATCATATTTCTTAAGCTTTTGTTTTATTTTGACACTACTTGTAAAGTTTTTTGCATCAAAACTTTCTTTGCAATTTCTTGATGGTAGCTTGAAATGCTCCAGTTTCTTGTCAATTAATTGGTATCCTTTGTCTAACATAACTATAAAATCCCCAAAACATAGTGCCTGGCATAAATGACTGCTTATTGTGTCTTTTTAGATGTATAAAATTAGAGAGAGCAACTTGTCTTACAATCTCTAGATAAGAAACTCTGTCAAGACAAGTCTTTGGTAATAGCAAGGGAGATCCTTCAAATCCAAACACCCTTGTTTTTGTACAATCAGTGCAGGAATACCAATCTCCCCAATTATGAGTGAATTTCCCTGGTTCATGCTTATCTTTTGGCCTTAAAAATTTCTAAATTTCTGGTGACAGATTGTAATTACAAGGATACCCTAGGTGCTTATATATTGGTTTCACAAAATATTCTTCAAAAAAGATGTAATGGGACTTATCACACCTACTGTCCCATATAGCAGTCCATCTCTAGATGGGTTTTACATATCCATTCCTATCCAATTCCCTGACTCCCAAGCATCTATTCCACAACCCCAAGTTTTGGCCTTCATACAAGACAAGATGCATTAATATAGAGTAATGCTTGAATTTACTCCCTCCTCCCTTGATGGAGACTAGTTCATTATGAAGGGTGCTTGCTAGGAACTCAGCATAATCAAAATGTAGGGCTTGTTGGCTTTGAATATCGGTAGCTAGGATCACAAGAGCAACTTCCATAAACATAGAAGCCTCTACCCCTAACAATTGGCACACAGAATAATAAGTATACTGGAAATATTCTTCAAAAAATTCAACAGAATATGGGGGATCCTCTGTGACTGTGAAAACCCTTAGCTTGTTGTTTTCATCACAGGGTCTATGTGTGAGGCCGATTTATTTCACTTCCCTATTTTGATCATTTCATATTATAGTTGGAGACATTTTAGACATTTAGAAACTATTGATTTCCAGTATGAAGATTTAGACTATATCTCCTTATTTTGGATTAGATTTGATTAGTATGTGGTGATTTGATTAGATCCTATTTTGATGCTCTTATGATGTTAGACATGTGTGATACATTTGATGTTTATTAGTGCTGTTGATTATGAGCTCATTATATGGATTTGCTATGTGATTCTGATTCTGAGATAGTATATAGAAAATGCAATTATGAATCTTAATTATTATGTGAGTTGTTTAATGATTTGTATGAATTATGTGATGACATGAGTGTTACATTTTGTTGCTTTGGCTATGATATATATATGTTGGATTGATCGTTTGTTCAAGTGTGTAGGTGATTTTCTAGGCCACGAAAAATTAGAGGTCGATCTCACACTTATGTATTTCCTTGTTAAGCTGATCCATTCCCAAGAGGAATAAGGATTATGTGTGATTGAATGATGTTTTTGTGAATTCTTGTATTTAATTAATTGGCCTAGTTCACCCCTTTTCTTTAATTTAATTGATGTGTTGTAAAACTTGTGTTTTAATTCACACCATTTGGTGTTCTTTTTATTTTTGGGCCATTTAATGTGATTTTACACCTCCCTAAATGTTTATTAGAGTTACAAACTAACCCTAGGTGGTACCCCTAGGGTCTAGGGTCCATTTGGGCTTACTAAACCCTAGGGTAACTCCCATCTGGTCACCTTAAACTTGGGTTAAGTAAAAGTGGCGAAAATTAAAAATGGCTAAGGGTGGGAGATGAGTCATGCCTTGAAAGAAGACCCATCTCTCTTCCCAAGGCTTGGGGATTCCTTCACCTTGAAGACTTGGGGAGTCTTCAAGACCCCCAAGTGTGTGGAACCTCCCTCCAAGACTCTCACACATGTGTGAGAGTATCTTGGAGTGAGCGGGCTCTCTTGGAGGATAAGAGGATGACATGTGTTATCCCTTATCCTCATGGAGCCATGGGGAGAGATGCCACCTCTCCATTTTTTCTCTCACACATGTGTGAGAGCACAAGTGGAGAGGATGAGGGTTTGAATGGATAAGAGAGTGACACTTGTCACCCTCACATTCCTTCTCCCTTGCAAGTGGCATGGGATGAGGAAGGAGAAGGTGACGTGTGTCACCTTCTCATTCCTCAAGGCCTAGATTGGAGGCCTATTTTATCTCCTCTTGGAGAGGAGTTGGGGGTTCTTATTTTTTTTTAATTTTTTATCTTTGGAGGTTTTTGGGAAGGAGTTAGAGGAATTTGGAGGATTGGAGGCTTCGAGAAAGCTTGTGGGCTCTTCTTCAACTTGCATCCATTGTTGGGCTCTTAAGGTAAGCTTCATGGCATTTAGCCATTCCTTATGCTTGTTATGTATCTTTGCTTATTTGCTTGGTTGTGTGTTTGGGAGTATTTTCTTTTGTGTGCGTTTTGGGTGTTTGTAAGAGCCTCTCCATTTGAAGGAAATGCTCAACATGTGTGGGGTGGGGGAGGAGTGAACCTCCTCAAGGTCACCCTCCTGGTATTGGTATTCTTATGGCCTTGAGGGCATTATATTGAGTATGGTGTTGTTATTCTTATGGCCTTGAGGGCATTAATTGGAGTATGGGATTATTTTGGTTGGCATGAGTGGCATGGTGATTTTGTATTTCATGGAGATATCATTTTTTTGGCTTGAGGCCTTGTGGTGTTGAGACTATGAGTTTTGGAGTGACCTCTTGAGTCAAGCGGTCCACTCCCCTACCCCCTCCAAACTCATTTCTATGAGTTTTGTATTGTGCATAAACTATGGGTGATTTTGTGTTGTTGGCTTGCATTCTGATTTTTGTTGTGGAATGATAAAACCCATGTGAGATCGACCTCTCAGCTCGGGGGTGACCCACTAGCAGGTCTATGGTAGGGAGGAGGGTAGTTGTCATGGCTTGGCTTTCCCCTCTTTGTGTTGAAAATTATTTCCGGTTATGTTGGTTGTCTTGGAGCTTGAAGAAATGGTCATTATAGCTTTATTTGTATTATTTTGTTGGTTGTTTTTTGTGAGCCATGGTCTTGGAGACCTTATTGTATTTGGTGGAAAAATTTAGTACTCTCCATTGTATATTGTGTTGAAATGATTTTTAATGTGTAATGTATCTTGTTGTGATTTGGAATGGTTTATTATGTTGTTGTTTGAGTTCTATGATGTTATGAGAAGCTTGCTAAATGTAAAATATTTCTATGCTATTATTTCAAAACTACAATGAAAAAAAAATGCATTATGTTGCTATTCCAATTTTTATTTGTATGCAAGAATAGAAAATGGAGAAATAGCTAAACTATATGTTTTATGATTCCTAGAAAATTGTAATTTCTGTGCTATTTATTATTGTTGTTAGAAAAATATATATAGAGAGAAAATTAATGTGACTGTCTTATTTTACTTGTTGTTCAAAAAAAAAAAAGAGAAATTAGTTGTGTTCAAAAAAATAGTTTTCTGTCATAATTTATTTCTGCAAAATATATATATAAATTTGTTCCTTGCTAGTTTTGCTAAACATATATTTTATTTAGTTGGTTGATTTTCTCCTCATTTGGGTATATCTATAATATAATACACACACACACATATTATATTTATATATTTCTGCTCAAAGTTTATTTTTAAACTTACTGTTAAGATTCATGTTATACTGTGTATATATACCTGTTTATATATATATATATTAATGTCAAATGTAATGTATTATAAAAATAATTGAATGCCATATATTTATTGCTGTTCATATTTTAGAGAGAATATAAAAAAAGGGGCAGAATAAGATTTAGGTTAGCCGACCCTAACATTTCTTAGGGTTTGAGTTTTTTTTATGTTTTAGAAGGAATGGCAGATTGTGTGACGGCAGCCATAAGCCGCCACCACACAGCCATTTAGCTTTGTAGGAAAGGGTGTGGGTGGGAGTTTGGCCTCCCCTCCCCACACCTACCACCATTTCCCTTCACATAAAACCTACGATTTGCCTTGAGCACCGTGTTGATAACTAAGAGGGGGTGAATCAGTTATCCTAATTATTTCTGCTTTCTGAACTTTATTAATAATCAATGTAACATTAATGCAAATGATCAAACATAATCATGAAATGGAAATAAACATGACACAATATTTTTGACATGGAAATCCTGTTAAGGGAGAAAACCACAGGGTGATTAACCCAAGATTGTATTCTCTATTAGAAGAATGGAAATACAAAATGGCACTTGCCAATTAGGGCTCATTGCCCGAGCACACTGCTCACAAGGAGGCACACTGCCTACAAGAGACACACTGCCTATAGAAAGAGTGTTATACAATACTTGAATTGATTGGTAGCATCCACATATGCTTGAGTTCAGTTTCGGTTAGGCTCAATACACTGATCTGCTACACTTCATCTTTCCTCTTCTCTTATGCTGCTTTTCTTTCACATACCGGACCTTCCTTACTACTTCTGCTCTGCTCTGCTTTTATTCGCATATCAACAATACACACCCCTCCTCTCACAACTAAATCCATCGTGTATATATATCCGCACAAGTGATTTCATCACCTTTCTAGTCGGCACCCGGAATAGTCAATCTTTTCACAAACTTTGATCTGTCGGCTGAATCCTTGCACTCCAAGTAATGCAGATCAATGATATACTTATGGAAATCATTAATCATGTCGACTAAACATAATTCATGCCTTCATAACCTTTACCAACATCAGTAACACATCCGGAATAATGTCTGATGTTCTACCAGTCAGTTCTTCCTCTGTTCACACTGTCACATGAGAACCCGACACTCAAACATTCATATCTCTTTATCCTTTTCACACCGGAGGCTCAAACCTTGGAATCTATCAGTCAAGATACTCCTCTTGACTTCCCCAAATCTGCACTTCACCAAGATGCTTACTCTGAGTGATCTGGACTTGTCTATCGGACCTTGCCACATGCTCTGTTCTTGTTTACCGGATCACAACATTCTTCACTCTGACTTCCGGTAGAGACATATCATGTCCTGTGGATGTGTGGGATGAACTTTGTTGCCATCAATGACAACATTCATGAATCCATATAGTGTCTCTTTCCAAAAATCTCCACCTTTGGCATTGATGGCAACACTTAGTGAAAAATGACTAAGTGTTTACACTATGCTCCCCCTTGGCTGATGCTCTATTTGTATATACATTTTCCGAAGCTCCCCCTTAGTTGGATTCCTCATTTTTCACTGCTCTTCACTCCCCCTTTGACATCAATGGAAAAGGGTAGGGTCCGCATATCAAAACTTTCAAAAATTCAACTATACTTAGCCGCATAAGTATATACATATGGCATACTTACATATACTTAAGTATGTCTGCAAAAGTTCTCTTCAATTGAATAAATTCTGTAGCCCAACTTTGCTTCATTCTGTCCAAAATTGAGTAATGACCACTCAACAGGAATGCAAACGCATCTGCCCTTTTTAGATTTGTTGGATCATTTGTCTGGGCTGTGATTTGAGCTTCACTTATGGCCTCATGCATGGCCTCTAACTTAGGGACAATGATCCTCCTAAGTTCACCCATCCGGCTGATCATGTTCTTCCTTTCCTTCTCAAAATTCTTTATTTCATTTGTGATTGCAATAGACTGACACTCTTGAATTGCTATAGAGGATAAGAGAGGATCAAAACTTTGAGACAGACTTAGTAGTTTATCCTCATGTTCTTTTACTTTCTTCTCAATATCTTTGGTCACTGTGGGTGAAGATAAGCAAAATTTGTACATATTTCTACCATCTTAAAGAGCATTTTCCAAGCTCTTTATCTCGATATCCATTACTTTCGTATCATTTTCTATTAGACCCTGTACTTCAGAGAGTCTCTTATCCAAAAACTCCTTCCAGAACTTTTCTTCAACTAACTTCTCTAGAGAACCAAAATGTGTGCTAACACTGTTGACTAGAGTTTTGAGATTACCGGATGTGGAGGCTGTGGGATCTTTCTGAAATGATGGAATAATCTTTTCAAGCACTCCGAAAGCAACTTCTATCAACTCACAGTCTTCCATGTGAGACTTCAGGAGTTTTTCTTTGACCTTTGCATTGGCAAATGAAGCTATCTTCATTGTCTATACCGGAGAGAGTGAATCAAAATTAAATGGTCCTTGTAGAAGCTCCAGTTCATCAATCTCCATTGTTTCTTTGTTCAAGAATTCTTGGACAATTTTTGCAGTGTCTCTTGCCGGAGACATATGTTTCTTCTCTTCTGCATTCTTAGGGCTATCCCTTGGAGCTTTCTCTCCTACATTCTTACCACTATCAGTTGTGGTTTTCTCTGTTGGGGTCTTCTCTTCCTCTACAACCTTGGTACTGTCAACTTCTTTTTCCTTCACTCCTGCTTCTTTCTCTTGTATTGTGTCTTCTCCTTTAGATCCAGAAGCTGTAGGGGAAACTAAAGGAGAAATATTTGTTTGTCCATGAGCCACCTCTTCTGGAATAGAGGATTCTGAGCCCTTGTCTTTACCAGAGTCCTCTGTGATGAGAATGTTGAACTTTTTAAGAGTATTCTGGAGAATCTCTTCAGTCTCTTTTGCCACTTTGTCAGTTTCACCAAGCATGAGCTGATTCATCCTAGCTTTGCTTCGGAAGTCATCCTTGCACTCTTTAAAGATCATATTCATTTGCTGCGGAGTGATTGAAGGGAAGAGCTGAATGGCAACCTATTCATGGATCTCGAGATCTTTTGCTTGAGCATTGTTCTTCCTCATTTCAAGCCTTTTCTCTAAACTTTTGGGAATTAGAGAGATTATTTCAATAAAAGCTTTGTTGTAAGTATTCAAAAACTGAACTGTGGCTTCCTCCAAAATCTTTTTATCTGCTTCATTATAATCATCATAGAATTCTGTTCAGGGTTGCAGGTTTCCATCCACAGTGACTGCTTTTACTACAACATCTAAGGATAGAGTGGGTTTTTCAACAAATTCCTCTTCCTTCTCTTCTTCTCCTTGACCGGTAGAATGTTCACCGAATTATTTCTTCTTCTTCTTCTTCAGTTTCCTTATCTCCTCATTTGATTCGGTTTCCTCATCATCCTTTAGGCTAACATAGGACCTTGTTGCCTTTTTCTTTGTTCTCTTTTCTCCTTTTCCGGATGATTGTGCTTCCGGTTTAGATGCCCTTGAGCTTTTGGCAGTGGCAGGTGCAGATCTCTTTGATGATCTAGTCCGGGTGGAGGTTTCTACCAGAGCACTTTCCTTGCTTTTTTTTGCCTCTTTCTTCTCTTCCTCAGCCCTTTCCATCTTTTTCTTGTGGGCATCAAGTGCCTCCTTTGAGATGCCAAGGCCTTGGGCAATATTTTCTACCTCTTTTCTCACCTTCCTCTTGATTTCAGGTTCTCTGAGTTACACATGGGTCTTTACACTCAGCTCCTCAAAGGTTCCAAATCTTTCTTCTTTTGAGTCCTTTGGCTGACTGAACATGTGTTGAACATGCAGCCCTACAATTTGTTTGTCAACTTCATACCCCATAGGCATGATCCAGACTATCCTTGGCTCTACTGCCTCCATTAGGCATTGATCAATGTCTACCATGAAGCACATTGTATCCTTGTATTTCTCAACTACTGAGTTGGGGATTCTTTCTTTGATTTGCATTGTATTTTGAAATTGCTTGAAGTAACCCCACAGAGTTGTATTCCTTGCCTTAGCATCCCCAAGTTCATGCAAGTAGTCTCTGATTTGAATTGCTACCAGTTTGTCATTTTGCCATACCCATCCATTTGATCTGGGCAGCTCATTCATGAAGTAGACAAATAGACAGAGTATTAGTCCACCATATTTAAAGGAATTCTTCTTGTCCTTTTTGATTTTCTGTATGTTTTCCATTAGTTGGCTCAAAAGAAGTTCACAGAGATCATATTCTACATTCTTTCTCAGC
Organism: Cunninghamia lanceolata; assembly: GCA_027924645.1. NCBI lineage: Eukaryota > Viridiplantae > Streptophyta > Pinopsida > Cupressales > Cupressaceae > Cunninghamia > Cunninghamia lanceolata. Next base: position 26,309,724 of record BSBN01000809.1, on the reverse strand, counting down.
ATCTCATAAGCAGTATATACTGTAGTTCTGGATACTGAATTCTCCCTACTGGAGTGATATATCTTGTATCCTATTATCATAGATGCAAACTTGACATCCGGGTCAGTAATATCTTCAATGGTCATTGCCCTCTTATCAAATTTTGATTCGATGGCCTCAGTTACAATGTTGTTTTTGACAAATTTGAGGACAGGTATCCCTCCGGAGGAGTATAAACTGATTACTACCCTAATTGCCTCCTTTGTGATCTTGCAAGGTTTGTTCAGCCATAGGAAGTTATCATGCACCCTACTCAATACATACCGGACCCTTTCATCTTCTTCAAAACAGGGGAAATGAATGAACTGATCAAAATGTTTCTCCTAGATGCCCTTATATTCTGGCTTAAGCTCAAAAGTATCATCTATCAATTATTTGTGATAGATGTCTCTCAGTTTGAATTCCCCAAACTCTTCAATATTTGCATGGATGTAAACCCTAATGTCTTCTGTGTGCAAAACACCATGTGGAACACTAGAGAATGCTCCTAGGGGATCTACTTCCAATGATTTGTATGGATGTTTCTTGAATTCAGGGTGGGGCCTATCAGAGATCTTTACTATATTTGGAGTATACATCTTTCAAAGCTTTGTAGAGAGATATTGAGAACGGAAAATACCTTTTGCACCTTTCGGTTTCATGTAGTTGGCCAGATTGATTTCTGGATGAATTGACTTATACAAATGATCTTTGATGAAGTTGTGGAATTTTGTTGTAGAGCTTCACTTTTCGTTTGTTCTTGAATGCAGAATGAACAAGTGATTAATGAGAAAAACCCTTATATTACTCTGCAAACCCTAATGTCAGGTTGCAATAAATGCTCGACCTAAGTTATTCCGGTTTGCCTTATTCGGATGACTTGGTGAACCGGATCAATCCTGATCTTTAAACATTATGTGGATCTTCCAAATCTTTACCATAGTTTGTTTGGATGTTGCCCTTATGAGCCCTTCAATCCGCAACTCTTCTTGTGCCAGTTCTGGCACCAATTGACTGGCTAGGGGAACAAGGTTTTCTTTGTGTCTCCCCCTGAGCCAGAGCTCATTTTTTAATTTTCGGAAGGAATATCAGCACCAGAGTCTGGTGCGGATCCATTCGCTACATTCTCTGTACTTTTCTTCACCCAAATCTTGTTCATCTCACTTTGAACTTCATCCACATTCACTTTTTGTTTTCCCTTGTCTTGATTCTGATTATGATATACCAGACCTTTTTTGTCCTAATTCTTGCTTCTACAGAATTTAGCAATATGACCGGATCTATTGCAAATTTGGCAAACAACATTTCTTTGCATATTTGATTGATATCCTCTTGATCTGCATTGATTAGCCATATGACCTATTCTATTGCATGCAAAGCATCTACCATTGAATGATTTGTTCATTTGCATATTTCTGCATTCATGAGATTTGTGACCATACCTTTTGTAGTTAAAACACTATCTGGAGAAGGATGAATAGTTTGATTCATTCTCTTTCTGCATTGATTAGCTTTGTGACCAAGGTGATTGCAGTTGTGGCAGTATCCATTGAAGGATGTGTTGTGATGTTCACAACACGCCCCATTATGCTCCTTAGCAAAATGGGGACCCCTGCTGATGTTTGCTTTTTGCTTCTGCTTATGTTTTTTCTGCTTTCTGGCGGTTTGGTAAAAATGAAGGTCAGGTGCATCATCATCATGATATAGGATGAGGTAGGTCATCATCATGAGGTTAGTTTGTCAAAGTTCATATTTTGTTTCTATGACCTCATATTTAGAAAGAGCTTGAAATTCCATGCAGGTTTGCCTTTTACTTCACTCGAAAATTCTTCAATATGTGAAAGTTATGCACGGTCAAAGTTTTGGTCAAACCTGATATTCGCAGGAGGATCATCATATTTTTATATCCTAAGTCGTGTTGTCAAGATCATCATGATCTTGGTCTATCACCCGATAAAAATCATGCAGTCGCAATATCCGGACGTCAATCTTAGGTGGTAGTGCCCCTTTACCCGTCAAATGGCCTTATGCGCATTATGCATCATCATCATGATATTTGACCCCCCCCCCCCCCCCCCGATAATATCCTGAGGTTCAAATATCATGATGACATCAACTTTAAGTCAAGATAAGTTCCCCATCGAGCGGTCTTTGTATCGCGAGCATCATCATGATATCTTTGCATCGCCTAAAATTTAAACATCATGCTGATAATGTCGGATCACCCTGACTTAGAAAATCCACCTTCAGCATATTTGCATGTGCATGTTATAAACCTATCGCAAGGTCATCATCATGATATTTGCTGAAGTTCGAAGTATGATGATGATGACTTCATATCCTCCTGATCTCCTTTTGCATAATCATGATCATCATCCTGATCTTTCACGAGGGTCATTCACTGAAATTCGCTAAGTGATGGAGACATCATCATCATAAATCGATAAAGGGGATCATCATCTTCATATCCTCCTGATCGCCTTTTTTGCAATATCATGATGATCACCCTATCTATTCAGAAGAGGGTGATATTTCATTCCTTAAACAGCATGATCATTTTTTACAATATCACCCTAGCGCAAATATCATGATGACCTCAACTCATCCTTGTGCTTCGAAGACAAAATATCATGATGACATCATCATGATAATTCGATGAGGTGGGTCATCATAATATTGTTTTATCCTGTCCTGTTGTCAAGATCATCATGATCTTGTTTGTTCACCCGATATTTCGTAAAGTCCTCCTGCCGATGAAATACAACCTTTTGAAAATATCCTGATGATCATCATCGTCACATTTTCCCTTCGGCAGGATATTTCCCAAACATGATCCGGTTGGTGAAATATCATGATGACGTCATGTTCTAAGTTTAACAAAGGCTCCGAATATCATGATGACGTCATCCCGATCTAATAAACGAAGAAGCAAATATCCTGATCATCATCATCATCGCATTTTTCCTTCAACAGGATATTTTTTCAAGCACGATCTGGTTCGCGAAATATGATGATGATGTCTTATTCTATGTTCGACAGAAGCCCCAAATATGATGATGATCCTCATCATCCTGATCTTTCGAGAGGGTTACCTTGGCCGCAAGAGGATCATATTACGTTCATCATCCTGATCATGCTCCTTAGGTGACCTGATATCACAATTATCCCCTGATCTTAACTGAACATGATGATGACATCATCCTTAGCATTTCAATGAAGCCTGAATATCATGATGACGTCACCATCATTTTCCTTTCCTCGGCAGCATGATCATATTCATATCCTCCTATTCTTCTTCAACATGATGATGATGTTCTTTTCCCCAATATGCAGAAGCGAAATATCATGATGATGAAGTATATCGACCAACATGTTTTTTTTTTACGCACCGATAGCGATAGTCATGCCGATGGGCGGGAAATGAGGCGGTGGAATTTTAAAGTGTTTTTTTTGGCGCCTCTGGCATTTTTCGGTCAGCGATGGTTGACCCGATGAAGTTTGAGCAGTCTGAACGCATTTTGGGCGCGTTTGAGGAGTATTCTGGATCCGATTTCCACGATTTTGCACAGTCACCTGGATTTAAACGCTTATTTTAATTTCCTGCTGTTTATGTGATAAATGAAATACTTATTGCTTGTCTTGTCTTGCAGGCTTGCAGTTGAGGAAGCAGCTGGAAAGTCAACACAGTGACCTCATGGAGGAAGAAAATCTGATCTCAGGAGCAAGAAGATAAGGATAAAGTGCGAAAAGTCAAGGTCATTCAAGTGAAAGACAGAGTTACAGCTGGAGGTATTACTACAATAGACAAACAGAAGTTATTGCCCAGCTGCCGGAACTTCTCAGAAGGGGCAATATTTTGCCCAGATTTGACACTGCTCAGAGATATTTTTGAGGACTGGTTCACCTGTATTTATTGCTATAACCAGGGGTTTGAACCAGGGGTTCAGTTAGGTTTTTTGCTGTAGTGAGGAGAATCAGAATGTTATATATTGTGCCTCTCTACACTGTAATACTTTACAACAGGGATTCTAGGAAAACATAGCAAGTTAGCATAGTTTAGAGTAGAAGAAGGAGGTCGCCTATTTGTCTACAGTAAGGTGCGCGTGGAATGTCTGGCTGCCTTACTGTATCTGTAAAGCTTGTAAATTCTCTGTAGTATGATCAATGAAACTAAGAGTCATTCCTACATTGTAAATCATGTATGACTATTCGTTTCTAATACAATAGAATCTGGAGTTCTGCATCTATCTTCTGAGTGTTCTCCTGCTCTTCTTTGTGTTTTGAAATATCTTCTTTGAGAGCTTGCAATTTTAAATGTATGTTTGTGAAAATGCTCAGAACTTACATTTAGGGTTTTTACTGTGGATTTGATCAAATTACTGTGGTATTTACATAGTGCATAACAGAAACAATTAGATCCTTTGGTAGATTAAATGAGGTATAGAGTAGATCTTTCTAACTTTTCCCAACCCATCTGAAATATTTAGCTGAAAACGTAGAAATCCAAAGGAAATTGTCTCAAATTTGAAGAAGCATGTATAACAGAGCTATAAGTAGACAGTTTTCATAAATAGATAAAGAAGAAAGCTGCAAAAAATCCAAGAAAACCCTCTGAAACCTGCAGCACAGTATCACCTTTATGCAAATGAACAGAATACTTGTTGAAATCTATGACCTTTTTGCATATTCTTAGGCCAGTGAACCACAAAACAAACCTAAACTACGTAAGGCCCCTTGAACATTACAGCTTCACATTGACCAACTGAACTTGACCAACCGAACCATTGTAGACTTGGGATTAGTTGAATCTCAAATGATTCCTTCTTATCTTTCAAGTATAGTTTCAGTTCATTTCATGTGAATTTTAACTTATTGTTATGATTGCATCAAAACAATCATCAACAATTTTTTTGGCACTAGAAAGAGGGCTAGAAGGCTGTATGTTGCAATCATCAACAGTTTTCTGGCACTAGAAGGAGGGCTAGAAGGCTGTATATTGCAATCATCAACAGTTTTCTGGCACTAGAAGGAGGGCATGATTTGGTTTAGGGTTAAAATTCTGAGTTTTAAATGTTATATTCTGAGATATGTTAGATCTCATAAAATTTCAAAAGGCCTAAAAGGGTGAAAAGAAGGTCCCATTTTTTTTTTTTTTAATGGACACATATGGGGACATTTTTCAAATTAACAGTCCTTTATTTCAGGGAGCTTTGAATGAACAGTTTTATTCTCAAAGTTTATCTAATTTTTGTTTGTCTAGTTGTTGCAGGATACACCAGACTATTGAACACAATGAACTTAAATGTTTAACATTCCTCACTAGGATAGATTCATATTTGAAAGGACTAATTATTTTTTCAGATGTGTTCAGGGCTGAAAGCTGGTAGGAAAAAGAAATTTTGCAGCAACAAGCTAATACAGCACTAGAAACTAATAGGTGGTTAGAAAATACAATAGAAAAATCAATTCTGGAAGGGAATGATAACAGAGCATCTTTTCTTAGGTCATATTATGGAGGGATTGATAGTAGGTCTCTACTTCCTAATACAGGAAAAGGGGAGTGCAAGTATAAATCTTTTAAATCTTGTAGAGAGGAAACCATTTGTCAGGATAAGGTTTTTATTGCTGATCCTAATGCTTTTGGTAAAGATAGTAAAACATCTTTCCTTGAGTCATTTTATGGAAAGGAGAAATGTGGGCAAATGAAAAAATTAGAGTGCACTGAAATTGATGAGATCCCTACTATAAAAACTAGTGAAGTCATAGAGGAGAAAGTAAATCCCAATCCCATGACTGATTTCTTTGAATTGAATGACCAAGTTCAGGATTGTTGCAGGTTAATAGAAGCAGACTCCACACTGGACGATAAATGTGAGTCAGTTGATGACCAATTCTTAAAAATTGAAAATACAGAAGATCATAGAGCTGCTGTGCATAATCAGACATCCCCCCATGCCATGTTGAAAATAAAACAGGGGAGTACTCCTGTCAATCAAAAGATGTCGTCCCACCTTTACTCTCAAGTGATTTAGAAATGATTAAATTCTGTATATCAGATGATGATGAAGATACTTACTTAAGTACTGATGTGCAGGAAACTAATGAGAACATTGAGAGGTGTGCTAAATTTGAGGGTAAACTGAACACCCAGAATGAAGAGACAAAGCTGGATGAAGATGAAGAAATGATACATCTAGAGTCATTTCTCTTTCAACTTGAAAAAGGACTAGACATAGAGCTGGGCAATGAAAATGCAGAGCTAAATGAAAAGCTAGCTATTAATAAACAAGTGTGTTTCACAGAGCTAAAGGCACATCAGGTTGTCTCTTTCCTTTCCTTAGTAAACAATGATAGATGCTATTTTGATTATGGAAATTCAAGAGATAGGACATGCATATGGATTAATCATAAACCCGATGAGTTGCCTCAGTTACTAGTTATTAAGAGCTATTCTGATAAACACAATGAATCTAGAATACCAGAATTTTTTTCAGAATTCAAAGATAAATCTGCTAGGATGAGGACCATAACTAGTACCCTGTTACTCCTACACAATCTAAAGAAATATGCAAGTAGGGGTGTTCTTGGGTCTTTTTCCTGGGTTTCTAATTGCCTTGTAGAGGCTTGTATATAGTCTGGTAGGGTAGTTGTTTTTGTTTTTGTGTTCTTCTTTTGCTGTGTTCTTTTTAGGTTAGTTGTTTGTATAGTTCCTTTTTGCTTGTTTTTGCTTTTTGTTTCTTTCTGTTTGTACAGTTTTTTATTTTGTTGTGCTGTTTGTACAGCCTGTTTGTTTGGTTTGTTTGTTGTCTCCTCAGCAGGGATCTTTATTTTACTTTAGAGTATTAAGGAGCAAAACTAGCAACCATTCAAAACAGTATAAAATTTAGGATATTCAGGTTAATCATTTGCAATTTACACATAACCTGTCACTGTCATGAATGTAGAGAGTTGTTCATTTTCTGAAGTTTTGTATTCAATAAATGTGATTGAGAATTCGAAGCAGGTTTCTCACGATGACACACCTAAAATCCTTGGGTTTGTTGAACATACCAGTGTAGATATTAGGTGAAAAATCAGAGGTCACCCTTGCTACCATTACAATTCTCAGCTTAATTTCAGCAAGTGTCCACTCCTTGCATCATGAAGTTACAAATTGCTATATCTTATGAAATCTTTCAAAATTAGAAAACAAAAAAAAAATAAATAAATAAATAAATAAATAAAGCGGATTATACTGAAAATCCAGATTAAGCCATCTAAGTAACTCTACCGGGGCTATGGACACTCGCTGGCAGTGGGGCTCTACTTGGGAGAATTGTAACGATAACCTTGCCGGGGCTATAGACGCTCGCTGGCAACAAGGCTCTATCCGGTCGGCTATGAGGGAATATCCTCACCTACGTAGGCTAATGTCAGTCACTGGTTTGTTCAACCGATCTTCAAGATGAGGATAATTAATCACGTGCACACAACTAAACTGAAAATGGAAATTCATGCATCTTTATTGAATACTTTGAGTCTCAAGCTGAATAGTAATTTGCAGGAAAAGATAGTTGGAAGTTATGAGTTCATTTCATCTAGTTTCCTTGAACACTCTGAATTTAATTGTTTTGTTTTGGTTGCTAGTTGTTGTGATGTTCACAACACGCCCCATTATGCTCCTTAGCAAAATGGGTCCCCTGCTGATGTTTGCTTTTTGCTTCTGCTTGTGTTTTTTCTGCTTTCTGGCGGTTTAGTAAAAATGAAGGTCAGGTGCATCATCATCATGATATAGGATGAGGTAGGTCATCATCATGAGGTCAGTTTGTCAAAGTTCATATTTTGTTTCTATGACCTCATATTTAGAAAGAGCTTGAAATTCCATGCAGGTTTGCCTTTTACTTCACTCGAAAATTCTTCCATATGTGAAAGTTATGCACGGTCAAAGTTTTGGTCAAACCTGATATTCGCAGGAGGATCATCATATTTTTATATCCTAAGGCGTGTTGTCAAGATCATCATGATCTTGGTCTATCACCCGATAAAAATCATGCAGTCGCAATATCCGGACGTCAATCTTAGGTGGTAGTGCCCCTTTACCCGTCAAATGGCCTTATGCGCATTATGCATCATCATCATGATATTTGACCCCCCCCCCCCCCCCGATAATATCCTGAGGTTCAAATATCATGATGACATCAACTTTAAGTCAAGATAAGTTCCCCGTCGAGCGGTCTTTGTATCGCGAGCATCATCATGATATCTTTGCATCGCCTAAAATTTAAACATCATGCTGATAATGTCGGATCACCCTGACTTAGAAAATCCACCTTCGGCATATTTGCATGCGCATGTTATAAACCTATCGCAAGGTCATCATCATGATATTTGCTGAAGTTCGAAGTATGATGATGACGACTTCATATCCTCCTGATCTCCTTTTGCATAATCATGATCATCATCCTGATCTTTCACGAGGGTCATTCGCTGAAATTCGCTAAGTGATGGAGACATCATCATCATAAATCGATAAAGGGGATCATCATCTTCATATCCTCCTGATCGCCTTTTTTGCAATATCATGATGATCACCCTATCTATTCAGAAGAGGGCGATATTTCATTCCTTAAACAACATGATCATTTTTTACAATATCACCCTAGCGCAAATATCATGATGACCTCAACTCATCCTTGTGCTTCGAAGACAAAATATCATGATGACGTCATCATGATAATTCGATGAGGTGGGTCATCATCATATTGTTTTATCCTGTCCTGTTGTCAAGATCATCATGATCTTGTTTGTTCACCCGATATTTCGTAAAGTCCTCCTGCCGATGAAATACAACCTTTTGAAAATATCCTGATGATCATCATCGTCACATTTTCCCTTCGGCAGGATATTTCCCAAACATGATCCGATTGGCGAAATATCATGATGACGTCATGTTCTAAGTTTAACAAAGGCTCCGAATATCATGATGACGTCATCCCGATCTAATAAATGAAGAAGCAAATATCCTGATCATCATCATCATCGCATTTTTCCTTCAACAGGATATTTTTTCAAGCACGATCTGGTTCGCGAAATATGATGATGATGTCTTATTCTATGTTCGACAGAAGCCCCAAATATGATGATGATCCTCATCATCCTGATCTTTCGAGAGGGTTACCTTGGCCGCAAGAGGATCATATTACGTTCATCATCCTAATCATGCTCCTTAGGTGACCCGATATCACAATTATCCCCTGATCTTAACTGAACATGATGATGACGTCATCCTTAGCATTTCAATGAAGCCCGAATATCATGATGACGTCACCATCATTTTCCTTTCCTCGGCAGCATGATCATATTCATATCCTCCTATTCTTCTTCAACATGATGATGATGTTGTTCTTTTCCCCAATATGCAGAAGTGAAATATCATGATGATGAAGTATATCGACCAACATGTTTTTTTTTTACGCACCGATAGCGATAGTCATGCCGATGGGTGGGAAATGAGGCGGTGGAATTTTAAAGTGTTTTTTTTGGCGCCTCTGGCATTTTTCGGTCAGCGATGGTTGACCCGATGAAGTTTGAGCAGTCTGAACGCATTTTGGGCGCGTTTGAGGAGTATTCTGGATCCGATTTCCGTGATTTTGCACAGTCACCTGGATTTAAACGCTTATTTTAATTTCCTGCTGTTTATGTGATAAATGAAATACTTATTGCTTGTCTTGTCTTGCAGGCTTGCAGTTGAGGAAGCAGCTGGAAAGTCAACACAGTGACCTCATGGAGGAAGAAAATCTGATCTCAGGAGCAAGAAGATAAGGATAAAGTGCGAAAAGTCAAGGTCATTCAAGTGAAAGACAGAGTTGCAGCTGGAGGTATTACTACAACAGACAAACAGAAGTTATTGCCCAGCTGCCGGAACTTCTCAGAAGGGGCAATATTTTGCCCAGATTTGACACTGCTCAGAGATATTTTTGAGGACTGGTTCACCTATATTTATTGCTATAACCAGGGGTTTGAACCAGGGGTTCAGTTAGGTTTTTTGCTGTAGTGAGGACAATCAGAATGTTATATATTGTGCCTCTCTACACTGTAATACTTTACAACAGGGATTCTAGGAAAACACAGCAAGTTAGCATAGTTTAGAGTAGAAGAAGGAGGTCGCCTATTTGTCTGCAGTAAGGTGCGCATGGAATGTCTGGCTGCCTTACTGTATCTGTAAAGCTTGTAAGTTCTCTGTAGTATGATCAATGAAACTAAGAGTCATTCCTACATTGTAAATCATGTATGACTATTCATTTCTAATACAATAGAATCTGGAGTTCTGCATCTATCTTCTGAGTGTTCTCCTGCTCTTCTTTGTGTTTTGAAATATCTCCTTTGAGAGCTTGCAATTTTAAATGTATGTTTGTGAAAATGCTCAGAACTTACATTTAGGGTTTTTACTGTGGATTTGATCAAATTACTATGGTATTTACATAGTGCATAACAGAAACAACTAGATCCTTCGGTAGATTAAATGAGGTATAGAGTAGATCTTTCTAACTTTTCCCAACCCATCTGAAATATTTAGCTGAAAACGTAGAAATCCAAAGGAAATTGTCTCAAATTTGAAGAAGCATGTATAACAGAGCTATAAGTAGACAATTTTCATAAATAGATAAAGAAGAAAGCTGCAAAAAATCCAAGAAAACCCTCTGAAACCTGCAGCACAGTATCACCTTTATGCAAATGAACAGAATACTTGTTGAAATCTATGACCTTTTTGCATATTCTTAGGCCAGTGAACCACAAAACAAACCTAAACTACATAAGGCCCCTTGAACATTACAGCTTCACATTGACCAACTGAACTTGACCAACCGAACCATTGTAGACTTGGGATTAGTTGAATCTCAAATGATTCCTTCTTATCTTTCAAGTATAGTTTCAGTTCATTTCATGTGAATTTTAACTTATTGTTATGATTGCATCAAAACAATCATCAACAGTTTTTTTGGCGCTAGAAAGAGGGCTAGAAGGCTGTATGTTGCAATCATCAACAGGATGGATATCTTTGAGCATTAGGTTGTCTTACCGGAGGTCTCCTAGGCCTGTTCCTTGGATTTTCTGATCCAAAATTCTTCTGACTGGATTCGGAGCTTTCTCCTTTTTCATACCCCAAACCACACTTGTCATCTACCTTCTTTTGACTTCCAAGAAGAACTTCAAGTTGAGCAGAACTTATCTTGAATTTCTCTTTATACTCATTTGTTGTTTGAAGATCCATTTTGAGAGAGACAATTTGATCCTCAAGTTTTTCTTCATTATCTTTAGCATCTTCAAGATCAGATTCATGATGTCTGATAATTCTTTCCATCTGGTGGTAATCTTCTGATTTCTCCTTGATAGATTGTCTTAGATTATCTTCAGATTTTCTTTTCTCTTCAACTTCTTGGGTAAACTTCATGACTCCTGATTCCATTTCATGTCTTACCATAATGATTTCTTTTGATAACTTTTCACACAACTCAGTTTTTTCCTTCAGCTCTTCATTTGCATTATTTGCTTCACCTTGTCTTGCCAATTGCTGAAGTAGCTCCTTTCTCTTTTTCATAGAGAGACTTAAGTTGTCTTTGAGTTCTCTCATGAAATCATTAGCCTGTTTGAGTCTTCCCTTTAATTCATTGACTTCAGAGTTTGACTGTTCAAGATCATCAAGGGTAGTTTTCAGTTGCTCCCTTAAACCATATGCATCCATTTGAATTTCCAGATCTTCCTCAAGCTGTTAGGCTCTGTTAGGAGGAACTTAGCTCTAATACCAATTGTTGATAACTGAGAGGGGGGTGAATCAGTTATCCTAATTATTTTTGCTTTCTGAACTTTATTAATAATCAATGTAACATTAATCCAAATGAGCAAACATAATCATGAAATGGAAATACACATGACACAATATTTTTGATGTGGAAACCCTGTTAAGGGAGAAAACCACGAGGTGATTAACCCAAGATTGTATTCTCTATTAGAAGAATGGAAATACAAAATGGCACTTGCCAATTAGGGCTCACTGCCCAAGCACACTGCTCACAAGGAGGCACACTACCTACAAGAGACACACTGTCTACAGAAAGAGTGTTATATAATACTTGAACTGATTGGTAGCATCCACATATGCTTGAGTTTAGTTCCGGTTAGGTTCAGTACACTGATCTGCTGCACTTCATCTTTCCTCTTCTCTTATGCTACTTTTCTTTCACATACCGGACCTTCCTTATTGCTTCTGCTCTACTCTGCTTTTATTCGCACATCAACAATACACACCCCTCCTCTCACAACTAAATCCATCGTGTATATATATCCACACAAGTAATTTCATCACCTTTCTAGTCGGCACCCAGAATAGTCAATCTTTTCACAAACTTTGATCTATCAGCTGAATCCTTGCACACCAAGTAATGCGGATCAATGATATACTTATGGAAATCATTAATCGTGTCAGCTAAACATAATTCATGCCTTCATAACCTTTACCAACATCAGTAACACATCCAGAATAATGTCTGATGTTCTGCCACTCAGTTCTTCCTCTGTTCACACTGTCACATGAGAACTCGACACTCAAACATTCATATCTCTTTATCCTTTTCACATCAGAGGCTCAAACCTTGGAATCTATCAATCAAGATACTCTTCTTGACTTCCCCAAATCTGTACTTCACCAAGATGCTTCCTTTGAGAGATCCGGACCTATCTGTCAGACCTTGCCACATGCTCTGTTCTTGTTTACCGAATCACAACATTCTTCACTCTGACTTCCGGTAGAGACATATCATGTCCTGCGGATGTGTGGGATGAACTTTGTTGCCATCAATGACAACATTAATGAATCCATATAGTGTCTCTTGCCAACACACCGACACTGGTAAAATATGGCTGCCACCAGTATATTGATACTTGCCATTTATCAATGGTCACTCTATGATTTTTACCTTATATATATATATATCGCATACTTGATATTTTAACAAAAAAACTTAGTATTTTAACCAAAAAACTATTTATACTCTTAGATCTGCAACACACACACACACACACACACACACACACACACACACATATATATATAAACAAGAAACCTATGTATATATAACGAATATATACCTTGAGGCTGAATATCCATGGCTTCCCTTGTGCAAAAACCCTACCTACAAAACAAAACAAGAGAAAACAAAAATGGAGGAAAATAAAATGAAAGGAGAAGAATAGAGGAAAAGAAAAGATAGGATTAGGGCAAATAGAAATAAACTAATAAAACAATAGGGTGATTTTTAGGGTTGGGTAATGAGAGGGAAAATTAAAATGAATTTATTTTATTCACTTCCATTTTCACATGAGTTTTATTTCCCCTCTTCCATTCTTTTGAAATTTATCTTTTGGGATTTTATTGTTTATTATTCTCCTTGGGGTCATTTTCATGTGGGTGATTTTATTAAACTTTGATAGATGTTATTATTACCTAGGGATGAAATAATATTTATGTGGGGTTTTAATTTAAAGGTCTATTTTAAATTTGGGGGTATGGTAGTTAGGGATTTTAGTGGGTTTTCCTTTTCTTTTTGATTTTTGAATTTTAGACTTCAATATTACTCCTTCCTAGTGGGATTTAATTTAATTAAATTGGAGATCCCATTTATTAATTTAATATTGTTAATTGATTTTGTTGGGTTGGATAAGGTTGTTTTAATTCTTTCTTGGAGAAATTTACTTTTGAATTTTAATAAATATAATTGTTGGAATTATATTTATTAGTTCTTGTTTATTATTGTTGGGGTAATTATTTAATAATTTTATTTAATTTTATTTTTTGATTATTTTGGGTGGGTAATATTTACATGGTTATTTAAGTAAATTTAATTTAATTTTTTTATTTAAATTTTCTCATAAATGAATTCTAGGGAGACCTTTTTAAAATATTTATTTCAAATGTTAATAATGCATTATGCTGACAAAATTTTCTGAGACTTAGGGTAGTTGTTTTAAGTGAAATTCCTTGGCATTAGTTAACATTTATTTTGTCTTGCGATTACTATCTTAATGAAGGTGTATTTTAATTTATTTTATGCTCTAGAATTAGGGTTGGATTTCGACTCCTGTCGGAATCATATCACTCACTTAGGAAACTTAGGGTTCGGGTCCATTCAATCCTAACCCTAGTAGCGACACTCTTCGTAACGCATAACCCCCTAGTCAGCTATCATCATGTAGGGGATTACGTATGTAAACACTCTTCCACGAGTTTGATTGACATGTTTATGCCATATGCACATTGCCACCGAGCATGTTGATGCGTGTGAGGGGGTTTCTAGGGACATGTGGAAAAGTTTTTGATATTTTGTGTCACGACCACATGACAAATATGGACATGACACGTGTGTTGCATGTCATGGCCACATGGGAAATGTGGGCATGACACTATGCATAGGCAAAGTCCATCTCTTGTAGTTGTTGCTCAAATTATAATATTCATTGATCAAATTCCTAATTTGAGTTGTACATCAAAGCCAGTGTCTAATTGGAAAACCATTGCTATGTAATCCTGGGTGATAGGGATAAACCCTATTTCATCCTTAATTCAACCATATGACTCTGTGCGTTATAACTTCTAGCTAGCAGTTTTAGAAGTTCAACATTCACAAAGATGTTTGGTACTATTAATTTCCCTAAATTCAAATTCCATGGGTTCAAAACAAGGGAATGCCTATGCATTTTCTTATAATGGTAGATGAAGAGGTCGTATCCCCTTACGGGAGTCCATACATCTCCCACTTGTCTATTTTCATCTTCCAATTTTTCTGCATTTGGGTTTAGCTGGGCATTCCTCTAGGATTTTTGTCCTGACTTCAGACACTAGTATATTAGATCCTTGTTTAGGTGTCTCTCGTTCAACTTCTGCCTTTTAGCCTTAGGGTTCTCATGTGTTTCTTCCATAATGTAATGTGAGAGAATTTTCAAATGCAATTTAGAAAGCTTAGATTTTAAGCTCAGAACACTTACTTGGAAAGCCAAATAGTATTCGTTGCAGATGCTTACCCTAGCTCCTATGCTTGCATACTGAACCAAATGTTTCAAGATTTCCTTTAACTAGTCTACTCTGAGCATTAATGGTGGATTTCAAATCATTGGGAAAACATTTATTTCTCACAATAGAGCACCTTCTATCACCTTGCTGAAATAATTGTTTCACTTAAGGGTTTTTATTATTTCTTTATTTCATCAAGATTTCATTGTGGCTCAAAATGGTGGTCTTGCCAAAATCCCCTCTTTTCGATATATGTGCTCCCCTTCGATGCCTTCTTGATTATTGGCATGTTCATTTTTTTAGGAAGACTGAATATGCATTCTCTTCGACACTCTAAAGTTTCAATCAGATTTTCAGTAAGATAGTATTCTAAGTCACCTCATCATGTCAAAATGATATGTTATGCTGATATTTTGTAGTCTCTTCAATATACTCCTAATGGGTTGGAATGTCGAAGAGACCCTTGAAGGACTTATCCTGACTCTTTGATATCTCTGTCTTCTCGAACTTGAAATGTTAGTTTGAAATACATGCCAAATGGTTTTCTTTTTAATTTTATCATTTTATTGATGTGACACATTTAAGTGTCACACCAATCTCCTGATCACCTTTTAACATCTTTTCAGGGTGTCGAAGTGATCCTTGAAGAAGTCTCATCGATATGCTGAGGGTTTTTTTTTCAATAATTATGTGAAGGTTAAGATTTTATATTCCATTGTTGTTTTATCGGTGTGACACATTCAGGTGTCACACCGATCTCCCAATATATCTTTAACCCTTTTCGGGGTGTCGATGAGACCTCTAAGCTGGTCACTTCGATATTCCTTGAGCCTTTTTCACGGCATGGTATTAAATGTGGCTTTTTTAATTTTTGGATGAAAGTGATTGATTGAGGAAGGGATTAGGGTTTACTCTTTTGGGTTTATGATAGGAATGAAGCAAAAATTTATTAATGGTGGCTTTCACATCATCGAGAAGACATTTAATTCTCATAATGGGAATGTCTTGTCACCTCCTCGAATCAATAAATCATACTTAAGGAGTTTCATCATTTTTTATTATTGTCAGGATTTCGTTATGACCCAAATGGGTGTCACGTTGAAATCCTGTATTGTTAAGTCTCATCGATATCTATTTATCCCTTCAATATGTTCTCTTTATTATCATATTCACTTTTTCAAAGGGACAAGTTATCACCTCCCTTCAACATCCTCAATCCTCTTCCTTTGTATTTCTTTATTTGGCATCTTACTGATGGCTTTTCAGCAGGACTGGAACTTAAGTCATTTTGATATTCTGAATCTTCAAATTATATGTCACTTATGTTTGCTCAAAAAATTGAAGAGACTACAAAGAGACTCACTCTGATACTCTGATCTCATTTGTTCCTTCGATATTTTGTTATCAAACTGACACAATGCCTAAGTGTTTGTTTTAGGCCCTAAATTAGGCGCTAAAGTAGGTGCTAAATTCGGCGTAAATTAGTGCTGAATTTAGCACCTACTTGTTCTGATCAGTGCAAAAAAGTCCAAAATAGTGCCATCCCGATAAATAGCGCTGACTTTTTCAAAAAATTAGAGAAAAATACATTAAAAAAGTGAGTGGAAACAAAAATGGAGCAAAAAAGGGAGCTAATCACAAGGATTTGTTGTAGTGTTTCTAGGGTTTCTATTGTAGCAGATTAAATTTTATATGTATTAATTTTTAACCTCTAACTAAATTACAAACCTTAAACCCTAAGTTTAGGGTTATAGATTACATTTTAGGGCCTTGGGTTTAAAGTAGGGCGTAGGATTTATGTTTTAAGGTGAACAAAGTTTGGTCTAAGGTTTAGGTTTGAAAAATAAATTTACATTGAAAAACAAGGAAAAAAATTTTTAAAAAAAAAAATGCATACACTAAAGAGCTACCTACCTCAAAAACCTATCAATCAGTTCTCATGGAGGGAGGAGGTGGAGCTAGGATGCTATTGAGGTTTTTAGATGCAGTTACATGTTTTGAGCTCTTATTCCTAGTCATTGTTGTTGTGCAAACAAAAGCAAATGAGGTCACAGGGGTGAAAAAAGTTTAATACATTTTTAGAATGGGTACCTAATCCTAAACGAGTTCCCCTTTCTTTTAGGATCAAGTGCATGTTTCAAAATGGGTAGGTGTTACTAATGGGTACTTGTTTAGGAATGGAAGTTTGAACCAAATTGGGTACCCATTCTCTAAGGGTAGGTGTTTAGGTTCAGGATCCCATTCCTAAGTGCAAACACATTTTTTACAAAACATGTACATGTTCTTGTCAGAATTTTTTACCTGTGATGCTTTCACTAAAAGTGGACTCAACTTCTTGTTTTTACCCTAATGTTATCTTAATAGATGCATGCCATGTGTTTCTAGGAAGGCCATGGAAATATGATAGAAAAGTAACCCATGATAGAGAAAAGAACACATGCATTTTTTGAAGGATGGCTTAAAGGTAGTTCTATTACCTCTTAACGATGAAGGGAAAATGGAAATAATTTTGTCCATAAAAGGATTTATCAAGTAGATGAAAATGGTAGGGTTCTATTATGCCTTAGCAAAAAAGAAAGAAGAAATATAAATTCTACAAATACTAGTAGAAGTAGTAAATGTGTTAGAAGAATATGTCTATGTTATACTTGATGAGTTATTGGATGGTCTACCACTAAAGAGAAACATTCAAAATCACATTGATTTAATTCCAAGATCACATTAATGGATGATGATGCAAGATTATATTGGTAAGTTTGTGATTGTATATTTTGATGATACTATGATATTCAATAAGAGTAAAGGAGAGCACTTAATGCATTCATTATATTCTATCAGTTATAACAAACAAATTGTCAATAATTCAAGGATGATGCAAACTAATAATTTATGGTATTTTCCATGTAGATTCACTTTGTAATTTTTTTGAATTTTATAAGAAAATATTTCTATCATATTTGGTTAGTTTAAAAAAAACTATCTTTTTACTATTTTTATATAGTAACATTTTCTTGTAAATCATAATTGAACTATGTAACAACCCCAATGGAATAATTTGATATTATTTTTTTTTGTAAATAATAGCACCACACAGAAAATCTAAAATAAACCCTTGTATTTGAAACCCTTATAACAATATTTTTTGAAGTTATTTGAAATACCCACATAAAGAGTCAATTTCATATAACAAACTATGCATCAAACTTTGACAATTTTTGCATTGAAACTCTCAAATATCCTTATATATTCAAAATATGTTTTTTTTAACACATGTAATCTTCTATAACATAAACAATAACTACAACCACAACAACAACAACAAAATATGGAAATACACTTTCAAGATCTTCAACCAAACACTGTAAATAACACATCAAACTTGCACAATTTACTCCACAAATACCTATAACAAATTTTTATTAATTTTTTATGATAATGAATATTACAAGAGAATAATATATCAGTTACAACATAGTAGCAAAAGAAAACCCCCAAAATGAAAAATAAATCTATCAAACTCCTCACAATGTTGAAATACACATCACTATGAAATTTAACCTACCAAGCTCCAACAACACCCAACTACAAAATAAACATATAAAACCTTAGGAATTTATGTAGAACATAAAAACACTACAAATGAAGGTGCCACAATATGGTAGGAGGGTTCACAGAGTGAACTGTCCAGGCCATGCAACAAGAGTAAACACAACATAAACAACTCAAAATATGAAACAAATGAAGATCTAGTCATTTAGTATACCATAGAATTCAAATACAGATTGGCCGGCAACATGCAAGCTTGCAATTAGGGCTCATAGGCCTGATTACAGAAAATCAGAATATGTGCAAGATATAGCTTTAAAGCTCTTTCGCTCAAATTCCAGCTATCAAACTATCACTATGTGAATCACTACTTTCCTAGGGATCTATTACATCATTACATTTCATATTCAAGACATAAGATTCCTCTGCATCATCCAAGGAAGATCACAAACTCCAATGAAGAGTTTTAATGTGTGTACACAGATAGGTCGAACCTAATTACATAGAGTTCCTCCGCAAATGAATGGAATGATGTGCAGATCTCAAGGAAGGTCATCCATGAACCA
Source organism: Cunninghamia lanceolata (assembly GCA_027924645.1). Classification (NCBI taxonomy): domain Eukaryota; kingdom Viridiplantae; phylum Streptophyta; class Pinopsida; order Cupressales; family Cupressaceae; genus Cunninghamia; species Cunninghamia lanceolata. The sequence continues at coordinate 26,290,551 of BSBN01000809.1, read as the reverse complement.
TAGAACATTGAAAGATGTATCCTTTAACTCTGTAATTCAAGAAATGCTCCGCAAGTCTTCTCCTTCAGCTGATTGTCTGAGATTGTCAAGATGCTATGCATTGAGAAAACAATTGATCTTCTGATAGCGATAACTTTCTGGTACTTGATCCAAATGGTTTGAATTTTGGATATGTCATGCATGAATGAATGTAAATGATAAGTCCATCTCTGCAAGATCTAAAATACAACTGCAATAGAATGTGGACCAAAATACAAAAACTACTACTGACTAAACTAAACTAGAAAATGAAAAGAAACAAACTAAATTGCAAACAAACTGAAATGCAAATTTTTTTGGTTGATACAAGATTGCTCTTGAACTAGGGATGCCCCTGCATCAGACATCTAGGGTTATTGAAAAAAAGTGAGTCCCTCACTTTGCTTAGGCTAGAGGAAAACCAAGACGGTCTACCTCAACCTAAGAAATCCATGTTGAATCTTCTTCTGGTATGCCTTTCCACTTCACAAGATATTCTTTGTATTGTCTTCCTCTAGTGTTGTATCCAACTCTATTGTCCAAAATGTCTTCAATCTACTCTGGTGCTTGTTTTGGTAACTGCTTCTTCAAGTCTTCTGCAATGCTGTCACTGAACTCTACTTCATGATACTGATATAGGTCTGCAATGTTGAATATAGGTGAAATGCCCAATGTCTCTGGTAGTTCCACTTCATATGCATTTCCTAAATCAATTTTTTTGAGTATCCTACAAGGTCCAAACTTCTTCATCTTCAACTTGTTATATGTCCCAACTGGAAATCTTTCTTTTCTCAAGTATACCATCACTTCATCTCCAACTGAGAATTCTTTGTGTCTTCTCTTCTCATCTGCTTGCTCTTTATATTTCTTGTTCATATCCTCCAAATGCTTCTTAACCTAATTATGCACTATCTCCATGTGTCCTGCAAATTCTTCTGCTTCTGCACTTCTCTTTTTTGCTATACTGATATCTCTCAATTATACAACTCCTCAAGGGTTTATTCCGGTAACAATCTCAAAATGTGTCCTTCCAGTACTCATGTTCACTAAATTATTGTATGCAAACTCTACTTGTGAAATAATTAAATCCCAACTTCCTGTCTTCTCTCCAACCAAACATCTTAACAAGTTTCCCAAACACCTATTCACTACCTCTGTCTGTCCATCAGTTTGTGGATGAAAAGATGAGCTGAACTTCAAATCTGTCTTCATCTTCTTTCAAAGTGTCTTCCAAAAGTACCCTAGAAATATGGTGTCTTTGTCTAAAATTATGTTCTTAAGTAATCCATGCAATCTCACAATCTTCTTGAAAAATAGATCAGCTACATGCATTGCATCAGTTGTCTTCTTACAAGGTATGAAATGTGCCATCTTTGAAAATATGTCCACCACTACAAATCTAGAGTAATGTCCTCTCCATGTCTTAGGTAATCCCATCACAAAATCCATATATCTTCCCAAGGTCTCTTCGGTATTGTCAAAGGTTCATACAATCTAATATTTTGACTACTCCCTTTTGCAATTTGACAAAATCTACAACCTTGCACAAATTTCCTAACATCCTTATGTATCTAAGGCCAAAAGTAATTTTCACTCACCAAAGCCACTATTTTATCAATACAAAATGTCTTTCCAATCCACCACTGTGCTTTTCTTTGATCAAATTATCTCTCATTGAACTTCTAGGTATGCACAATTGATTTCCTCTAAACAACATATCTTCCTGAATGAAATAATCCAGCCATTTACTCCTATATGTCACAACAAGTTCCTTACATGCTTTCCAAGTTTTTGTAAATTTAGTGTCTCCCTCATACATGTTCTTCAATTCATCAAATCTTATCACTTCAACTCTCATCTCTGTCAGCAAGTTCCTTCTCCTACTCAATGCATCTGCAACTTTGTTTGATTTTCCACTCCTATGCTTCAATACAAATGTATAACTTTGCATGAACTCTACCCACCTCATATACATTTGATTCAACTTTCCTTGACTGTTCAAATATTGCAAAGATTAATGATTTGTATACAAAACAAATTCCTTAGGCAATAAATAATGTCTCCACTTCTTCAAGGCTTGAATTATGGCATAGAACTCTTGATCGTAAACTGAATATCTTCTCCTTGCATCATTCAACTTCTCACTAAAATATGCTACAGGTTTACCTTCTTGACTTAACACTACTCCTATTGCATTTCCACTTGCATCACAGTCAACTTGAAATACCTTATTGAAATTTGGTAATTCCAAAATAGGTTGCTCTGTCGCTTTCTGCTTCAACAATTAAAAACTCTTATCTTCTCCTGATGTCCACTTAAATTCTTTTCTGTCACCTCTCATTGTCTCTGTCATAGGATTACAAACTAAACTAAAATTTTTGATGAACTTTTGGTAGAAACTAGCTAATCCATGAAATGATCTGACTTCTCCAATGCTCTTCGGTGTAGGCCATTCAACAATTGCTCTTACTTTCTCAGGATCCATCTTCAATCCTTCTGTAGAAATCACAAATCCCAAATATACCAATTCTTCCTTCATGAAACTACATTTTTTATGTTTATCAGCAATTCCTCCTCTCTCAGTCTTTGCAATACTTGTCTAAGGTGCTGCAAATGTTCCTCTTTTGTCTTACTGAAAATCAGAATGTTAGCCAAGTATACAATTACAAGCTTACCCAAGAATTTCTTCAAGACTTCATTCGTCAACCTCATGAAAGTACTAGGTGCATTTGTCAATCCAAAAGGCATCACTAACCACTCATACAATCCTTCATTTGTCTTAAAAGTAATCTTCCATTCATCTCCTTCTTTGATTCTGATCTGATGGTATCCACTCTTCAAATCTATCTTTTTAAAATCTTGCTCCACTCAAACAATCCACGATATCATCCATTCTAGGTAAAGGAAATTGATACTTAACTTTGATCTTGTTGATTTCTCTAGAGTCAATACACATTCTACATTCTCCATCCTTTTTAGGTGCTAACACTATAGGTACTGCACAAGAACTCAAACTTTCTCTGATCAAACCCTTCCTCAACAATTCTTGTGTCTGCCTATTCAATTCTTCATTCTCTACCAGTGTCATTCTAGGTGCTACTTTGTTAGGCAAACTAGCTCCCGGTATAAGGTCCATGTGATGACTGAACTCCTTATAGGTGGCAATCCTTCAGGTTCATTTTCTGATATGATGTCTTCATACTCTGTCAGCAACTCTTTTATCTCCTCCAATTGTGATTATGTAGTCTCCTTCTTCAATGTTTCAGGCTTCTTAAGAATCAAGGCATAACACATATTCTCATGTCTCAAACCATCCAAGAACTTCCTCCCATCTACCAAACAGATTCTAGCATTCCCACATACCTCACTCTTAGGAGCATCCTCCAAAGGAATCAAAGTAATTCTCTTTCCATTTGTTGTTATAGTATATGTATTCTTTCTCCCATCATTTATAGCTTTTCTATCATACTGCCAAGGTCTATCCAACAAAATATGACAACTATCCATAGGAATAATATCACACAAGACTTCATCATGATAAGATCCAATATGAAATTTCACCAAACATTGTTCACTCACTAGTACCTTATGATCATCCTAAATCCATGCTATTTGATAGGGCTTAGGATGTTTCAATCTTTCCAACTTTAGCTTAGTCACCATCTCCTCTAAAACTAGGTTATCTAAACTACCACTATCAATAACAACTTTACAACATTTACCTCCTGATTTGCATCTGGTTCTAAACAAACTTTTCCTCTGTGGTGGTTCCTCATTTGTCTTTGCTTGAAATAGTGCTCTCCTCATCACAAGTGATTCTCCTTTCTTAGGTTTACCAACTGAACTAGGTGATCCAACAGGTTCCTCTTCAACATAGACTGCTCTTCCACTGTTCTCTATCCTTTTGCTTGTACTCCCCTGATTACATTCAAATGCTATATGTCCTTCACCTCCACACTTGAAACAAGTGCCTTTGAATGTTCTCTTATCCAATCCTCTTCCTTCTCTTATGTATCCTTCATTCCGGTATGAATTATAATTACCTCTATGATGAAAATTTCTATCATTGCTCCTATAGGTATTGCTATCTATGTCCTTAAATGGGTTGTCAAGCTTGCACTGCTCCAAATGTGATTTGTCTCCTCCAGAAAATGTTCTTCCTTTCTAAAATTTACCTCCTCTACCTCTGTATCTTTGATCATGCCTCTTATTCAACTTTTCTTCAACTTTCAGGGAAAACCGATATGCTTCCTCCAAAGATGTCATCCTCACCAAACTTAGTTCTTCTTGAATGTTCAATCTCATTCCATTAATGTATCTAGCCACTTTCTCCTTGCTTTCTTCACTATGTCCTATCCTTATGATCATCTTATGAAATTCTTCAGTATACTCCTTCATAGATTTTTCCTTTTGTCTTAGGTTCTGCAAACTCTTCAATAATTACAACTCATAGTCAGCAGGTATAAACTGATTCTTCAATTTTGTTACCATCCTATCCCATTTTGTAATATTTTCTTTTCCTCTTCTGTTTCTATCCAATTAAACTTCTTTCCACCATATAGCAGCATGTCCTTTCAACTTTGTCTTTGCAAATTTTACCTTCTTTAGATCTTCAACATCTTCATATTCAAAGTACTCTTCCATGTCATTTATCCAATCAATCAATTCTTCAGGATTCAAATTGTCAGTGTAATCTAGTACATCAACTCTAGGTCTCTTTCCAATCTTTGAAATAGCTCACAACATCTTGACTTGATCTGATTCTTCTTCTTCATCACCTCCTAGGGTTTCACCAATTTGATCAACAGATTGAAATTCCTCTTCATCATCACTTTCAACATTAGGTATAGGTGTCAATCCTCTTCGCTTATCTTCCTTGATAGCATCCAATCGAATTCTCATTATTTTCATCATTTCCATCATCTCATCCATTCTACTAGCCATTGTTCCAACACCAGCAACTCTCCTCGGTGGCATCTTCCTAGGATCAAGTGCAAACTGCCTCAAGTTCGGTGCTCAGGCTACAAGGTGACAACTGCCTCACAATTGGTGATCGGTTGCGACACAAGCAACCTGCCTCAATTTGGCGGTCTATCCACAACAAGATCTTATAGAATTGCTTCAGCAACTTCACTCAATTTGCTTCCAAAGATTTGAACTTTCGCTCTGATACCACTTGGTGCAGTCAGGGTAGGAGGGTTCACAAAGTGAACTGTCCAGGTCATGCATCAAGAGTAAACACAACGAAAATAACTCAAAATATAAAACAAATGTAGATCTAGTCATTCAGTATACCATAGAATTCAAATATAGATTGGCCAGTAACATGTGGGCTTGCAATTAGGGCTCATAGGCCTGATTACAGAAAATAAGAATATGTACAAGATATAGCTTTGAAGCTCTTTGGCACAAATTCCATCTATCAAACTATCACTATGTGAATCACTACTTTCCTAGGGATCTATCACATCATTATATATCATTTCCAAGACATAAGATTCCTCCGCTTCGGCCAAGGAAGATCACAAACTCCAATGAAGAGCTGTAACATGTGTACATGGATAGGTCGGACCTAATTGCGTAGAGTTCCTCCGCAAATGAATGGAATGATGTGTAGATCTTAGGGAAGGTTGGCCACAAACCATAGAACATTGAAAGATGTGTCCTTTAGCTCCGTAATTCAAGAAATGCTCCGCAAGTCTTCTCCTTCAGATGATTGTCTGAGACTATAAGGATGCTCTACACTGAGAAAATAGTTGATCTTCTAATAGCAATAACTTTCTAGTACTTGATCTAAATGCTCTAAATTTTAGATATGTCTTGCATGAATGAATGCAAATGCTAAGTCTAGCTCTACAAGATTTGAAATGCAACTACAGTAGAATGCAGACAAAAATACAGAAACTGCTACTGACTGAACTGACTCAACTGAACTAGAAAATGAAAAGAAACAAACTGAACTGCAAACAAACTAAAATGCAAATGTTTTTGGTTGATGCAAGATTGTTCTTGAACTAGGGATGCTCCTGCATCAACACTATACATATAAAATCTGTAACTAACTCCTACAACACACCACACCTACAAAAACACACAACACTGGAATCCTTTATATCTACAATACTTTGAAGCACTGATGCAACCTCTAAATAAGATTTTTCCTAGTAAATCAATGGGGTTTTGTCAACTAACTTCTAATCTCCATTGGGTTTTCATCCAAGAAGATTGTTGTAGAACCAAAGTTCACACAAAAAATATGAGATTATAAAATGGCTAAAAGATCCCTTGCTAGAAAAATCCATGATATTTATATTGGCCAAGCACAAAATGGACGTTCAAAAACCAAATGCCAACTTGGGAGGGAAAGAAATAAAATATCAATTAGAATTTGCATTTTAAAATGTCCACCTCCTATGCAAACCAAAAATAACTCCACTTACACCTCACTACTGTAAGAAAATCAAATCAAATCTTTATAAGATTCTAAAATCTCCAATAAAAGCATATGTAGTTGGCAAATGGATATTTCCCATTTCTAACTCCCCCATAAGAGAAAATAATTATTCAATTTGATATTTAATTGCCGAAGAAGTTATAAATAATGATGGGACAAATTTAAATATTAAATTAATTATTTTTTCAATGCTATCCCATTAACCCAAACTTACTATTTTTGGATAGTGAAAAATTACTATTTTTAGTAAGTGCTATTTTTGGAAAAGGGACATGACAAGTCCTTCCTTCCCAAAATTACTTTTCCTCAAGCAATTGCAATCATAATGCTCAGATTCCTTATGCCAAAATGATGAAACATGTCAATCTGCATACCAACCCTTGATCCCGTACCTATGAGGTGTAGCATCTTTTGCCAAGGGACACTGTGCAAACTTGGAAACTCAGATTCCTATGTGACAATGTCATGAAACCAACAATAATATCCATCCAAATATTTGATACATTCACTCCAAGTCCAAATATGAACCACATCTGAATAAATAATTTCTACAATTTTGGCCAACATCCTTTCTTTGACAACTTGTCCTTCCCACTGTATATATGATCTAGCATGTGATAAGACAAACCTGAAACTCCTGCAACTTCTCCCAAGGATATATTTATCTAAATTTTATAGTGTATAGGGCTTTTATAGCAGTCCATGCATCCTCCATAACAACAACTACATATTTTTCAAATTATTACTTCTTTCATCTTCACATTGCTGAAATACACAATACATAATTGCACAATAATAGACCTATACATTACCCCACCTTGTGAGGTGTTAATTTCAGCTTCATGGACTAATTTGTAGGAGCCAAGGTACCATAGTGGAGTAGCCATTAACATCATACAACATCAATATTCATACCACCACACTCTAGAAAATCTGAGTAGTGAACATGTGAAGTGTAGCTTTGTAGGAGAAATCTCCAAGGTGCCACTGTCTAATTTGTGCTACCGATTGGAATGTAATATATCTCCAATCTTCTTCTATCAATAACCTTTCTTTCTCTACTTGACCCCAAATCTGTGAAGAGGCCCTAACATGAGACATGAGCTAGAAGAAAGTCAAACCAAACAACTCCCCCAAAACTAAATTACTGATAACATTTTCATCACAACCATCAAGCTTCAACACCTCTCTAAGAAATGAGTCTACCTCATCATGTGCCCTGAACTTAAAATGGATAGCAAGAAAGAAGGTTTACTTCGCTAATCTATTCATAACATAGTTGAAATTTTCATGTACTCCAAAAGTACATACAATGATATCTTTAAACACACCTTTCCAACCTTGGTAAGGAGTAAGCAATGGCTCCAACAAATTCAATAAAAATACATGTTTTACCTCAATCCAATGGAAAATGATGTACTCCTTTGAGTGTTTGAGAACTCCCTCCTCAAATATCCTCCATGATAATCCCTCATGGCATAAATCAACTTGCATGTAGGCTGGAAACACATCATAGCAATCACAAACCTCCCCGGATCTCCTCCAAGTTAGTGTCAGGATGGATGGAGTAATTCCCACTAGTAGTGGAGACCTTCTTCTAACATCATTATGCAAGGAAGCTTCCTGCAAATGCACCAATATATCATTGTTCATAACTGAGATCATCAAAATCAGCCATATACAAATGATGCAATAACTAAACAATGTTGGCAAGTGACACTGTGTGGCTTCATGAGTGTTGTCATTGATGGCAACAAAGTCTATCCCACACATCCACAGCACATAGTATGCCTATATCGGAAGTCAGATTGAAAATTGTTTTGATCTGGTGAACAAGAACAGAGCATGCAACAAGGTCTGACAATCAAGTCCGGATCTCTCAGACGGTGTAACTCAGCAAGTTGTGGACTTGGACAAGTCAAGAGGAGTATCATGACTACTATATTCCATAGATTGAACCTCCAGTGATAAAACATGGAAAAGATATGAGCATCTGAGTGTTGGGTTCTAGACAGGCAGAGCAGACTAAGGAAGAACTGACCGGCAGAGTATCATACTTCAATCTAGATGAGTAATTGATGTTGATCAAGCTATTTGAGGGAGCATACAATGTTGGCTGACATGATTGATGACTTCAATGCCTATGTTTTTGATACACATCACAAATCAAGCATGGATTCAGTCGACAGATCAGTAATTTGTAAATATCTTGAGTATTCTGGTTTCCAACTAGAAAGTTGTTGAAATTCTTGGTGCAGATATATATACTAGATGGATTCCAGTATGAAGGTGTGTGTGTGTACAGATATGATAAAATAAAGTGCAAAGAAAGGTAGAGATAAGTGAGGAAGCAGCAATACAATCTAGTATGTGACAGAGTAGCAGCACTAAAGCAGAGGAATAATGAAGTGCATCAGATCAGTATATTGTACCTAACCGGAACTAAAATCTAGCATTTGTAGATGCCTCTCATCAGTTCAAACACTTGGTTACCTTTTGTAAGTTCTGTAGACAGTGAGTCTCTTGTAGGCAATGTGCCTCTTCTGAGCAGTGTGCTCGAGTAGTGAGCCCTAATTGGCAAGTGTCATTTTGTACTTCTTATTCTTTTAACAGAGAATACAATCTTGGGTTAGCCACCTCGTGGTTTGTCCCTTAACAGGGTTTTCCACGTAAAAATCCTTGTGTTATGTGTGTTGATTTTATTTCTATTCTCATGATTATATATGCTTATATGTTCTGATGCTACACAAATTATAAAAGAAGAAAAGAAAGTTAAGATAATAGAGATAACTGATTCACCCCCCCTCTCAGTTATCTACCTTGTTTCCAACAATTGGTATCAGAGCTAAGTTCCTCTAAACAGAGCCTAACAGCTTGAGGAAGATCTGGGAATCTCAATAGATATGTATGGTATGAAGGAACAACTTTAGTCTACCCTAGATGATCTTGAATGATCTCACTCTAAAGTCAATAACTTGAGAGAAAGACTCAAACAAGTTGATGATTTCATAAATGAGCTAAAAGAAAAACTGAGTATCTCTGTGAAAAAGAGAAAGGAACTACTTCAAAAATTAGCAAGTCAGAGTGAAGCCAATGATACTAATGAAGATCTAAATGAGAAAAACAAGCTATGTGAGAAGCTATCAAAAGAGGTCATTATGGTAAGGCATGAGATGGAATTAGGGGTTATGAGATTCACCCAAGAAATTGAAGAGAAAAGGAAAATTGAAGATAATCTAAAACAATCCCTCAAGGAGAAGACAGAAGACTACCACAAAATGGACAGAATAATCAACCATCTTGAATCTGATCTTGAAGAAGCTAGAGATAATGAAGAACAACTTGAGAATCAGATAGACACTCTTAAACAAGATATTCAAACAACAAATGAATACAAACAGAAATTCAAGATAAGCTCAACCCAACTAGAAGCTCTTTTTGAAAGCCAAAAGAGGGTAGATGATAAGTGTGGTTTGGGATATGAGAAAGGTAAAATCTCTGGATCCGGTTAGAAGAATTTTAGATTAGGAAATCAAAGAAATAGGCCTAGAAGACCTCTGGTAAGGCAACCAAATGCTCAAAGATATCCATCCTTCAATGGATACTGCTTCAATTGCAACAACTTCGGTCATCAAGCAACTCAGTGCAGAAGGAGAATGAATCAGACTAATCCATCCTTCTCCAAACAATGTTTCAACTGCAAAAGGTATGGTCACAAATCTCATGAATACAAACATATGCAAATAAACAATTCATTCAATGGTAGATGCTTTGCATGCAATAGAATGGGACATATGGCTAATCATTGCAGATCAAGAGGATATTAGTCAAATATGCAAAGAAACGTTGTTTTTTACAATTGCAATAGATCCGGTCATATTTCCAAATTCTACAGAAGTAAAAATTAGAATAAAAAGGGTTCGATGCATCATAATCAAAAACAAGATAAGGGAAAAGGCAAAGTGAATGTGGATGAAGTTCAAAGGGAGATGAGCAAGATTTGGGTGAAGAAGAGTAGAGAAAATGTTGGGGATGGATCCGCACTAGAATTTGGTGCTGATATTTCTTTTAGAAACTAAACAGATGAGCTCTGGCTTAGGGGGAGTCACAAAGAAGAATAAATTCCCCCAGCCAGTCAATTGGTGCCTAAATTTGGCACATGGAATGTTGCGGATTAAAGGGTTCTCAAAAAAATATCTAAATAACCCTCGTTAAAAATATGAAAGATCCGCATGGAGTTTTGCAAGAGTTTAATCATCCAAGATTGATTTGGTTTGACAGCCATCCGGTAAAGCAAGATTTTCATAGACAGATCCGGTATGATTCAAAATTGAAATACTTTGATTTGTGGATCCATGGCATGATTGGAGAAAAGAAGATATATTGTCAATCCTCACTGAAAATGATTCTAAGTGCAACATAGTGATTCAAAAAGATCTCTCTCATAATAGGGCAACCAAATAACTTAAGTTGTGCATTTATTGGAAAAGGAAATTAGGGTTTGTACAAGAATAAAAGGGTTCTTTCACTCATCATTTGTACATTTGCATTCGAGAAGAAGAAAAGAAGAGCTCTGCATCAAGTTTCTACAACTCTCTCAAAGATCAACTGCAAAATCTAATTCAACCAACGATTTGTTCTAGTTCTTATTTCAAACCCTAAAGCATAAAAAGGTACTTCCATTCTAAAAATCTCTCTCTGAATCTTTTTCAAATTGGCTACTCCAATGGTTGTTAAGATAACTAATAGGTCGTGCCCAAAATTCAAGAAACACCCCTACAAATCCCTAGAAGTTGATCCTTTAGGCGATTTTTCTAGCATTCTGCATGGGGTATTGCACGTAGAAGATGTTAGGGTCTACATCCATGCCAACATTGAGGAATATGGAGAATCTAAGTTGATGGACATCTATCATAAACAGTTAATAGATGAAAGTTTTAAACTCAAACCTCAATACAAGGCCCTCTGGGATAAACACTTCGGACATTGCATTCACTTTCCCTGTTTTGCAGAAGATGATTGGGTCTGGTATGTCCTTAGCAGAATGCATGACAATTTCATGTGGTTAATGAAGCCCTTCAAGATAACAAAAGATGCCATTAGAGCAGTAACTGGACTGCACTCATCTGGTGGGTTACCTGTACTTAAAACTGTCAAGAACCAGATAGTAACTAAAGCTACCGGATCTAAGTTTAACAAGAGAGCAATGACCATAGATGACATCATAGATCCGGATGTCAAATTTGCCATAATGATAATTGGGTATAAGATCTATCATTCTAGTAGGGAGAATTCTGTGTCTAGGACTGCAATATATGTAGCATATTAGATGTTGAGGGAAAACGCAGATTATGACCTATGTGATCTTCTTTTAAACCAGCTATTAGAAAACTTGCAGAAGATCAAGAACGATGAGAAGAACTCCTTCAAGTATGGTTGTTTAATACTGTGTCTATTCTTCTACTACATGAATGAGCTGCCCGGATCAAGTGGTTTGGTTTGGTAAAATGGCAAACCAGTTGCAATACAGATTAGAGACTATATGTATGGACTTGGTAATGCTAAATCTCAAAGCACAACACTTTGGGGTTACTTTAAGAACTTCCAAAGCATGATGCAAGCCAAAGAGAGGATACCTCAATCCATAGTTGAGAAATACAAGGATACAGTGTGTTTTATGGTAGATACTAATCAATGCCTAATGGAGGCAGTTGAGCCCAGAATAGTTTGGATAATGCCAATGGGATATGAGGTTGATGAGAAAATCTTAGAGCTGCATATTCAACACTTGTTAAGTCAGCCTAGGGACCCTGAGGTAGAAAGGTTTGGAACCTTTCAATAACTAAGTGTAAAAATACATGTTGAGCGAAGACAACCTGAGATAAAGAGGAAAGTTAGAAGGGAAGTTGAGGAAATTAACAAAAGATATGGCATATCAAAAGAGGCAGTAGATGCAAACAAAGAGAAAGTTGAAAGAACTGAGAAAGAGAAACAAGAAGTAGAGAAAGGAAGTGTTCCGGTACAAGCCTCCTCCCAGATTAGATCCTCCAAAATCTCTGCACCTAAGACCTCAAGAGCCACCAAACCAAATGTCAAGACATCTGGAAAGGGAGAAAAGAGAATGAAAACAAAAGCCACAAGGTCTTACACAAGTCACAAGGATGATGAAGAAACAGAGTCTGATGAGGAAATTAAGACAATGAAGAAGAAGAAGAAAACATCCAGGGAATTCTCTGCTAGCAAAAACAAAGAAGAAAAAGTAGAAAAATTTGTTGAAAAGCCCACTCTTTCCATTGATGATATCATTAAGGCAGTTACTATGGACGGGAATCTACAACCAGTAACAGAATTCTATGATGAATATAGTGATACTGACAAGAGGATCTTAGAAGAAGCTATAGTCAGGTACCTGAATATTTATAATAAAGTATTAATTGAAATTATTTCATTAATTCCCAAAAGTCTAGATAAGGTACTTGAACTTAGAAAAGAGAATGCAAAGGCAAAAGACTTAGAGATCCAAGAACAGATTGCAATTCAGCTCTATCCATCTATTACTCCAAAGCAAATGGACATGATCTTTAAGGACAGTAAGGATGAATTCTGGAGCAAAGCAAGAATGAACAAACTTATGCTTGGAGAAATTGATCAAGTAGCAAGAGAAACAAAAGACATCCTCCGGAATGCCTTCAGAAGATTCAATCTTCCTATTGTAGAGGAAACAGATGAAGAACCTTCCACCATGGATGTTGAAGGATTAAATGCAGTTTGTAGACACCTAAAAATGTCTTTATCATCAAACTGACTCCTGACATCCCTAAACATACCAATTTCCCTTCTAATCAGTTAATTAAATTTTTATTTAATTAATTATCCCTTCATCACCTAATTTTTCATCATTCTATCCCTAACAATTGGATTAATTTTATTAATTCAATAGTTTAACCTTAGCCAATTAATTAAATAAATATGCAATATTTATTTGGTTAATTTCCCCCTTCTCACTAAATCCAATTAATTAGGTAAATCATGTTTAACTAATTAATTCATCCTATTAATTAACCTATCCCTACCCTAGGTAATTAAATAGTCATTATTTAATTGCCTACCCTAGCCTATCTCATCCTAGCCTTAGGATTAATTAAATAAAACTTTATTTAATTAATCTTAACCTCTCATTAACCCATTCCCTAATTTTTTTCAGCCATATTAATTAGGCTAATCACCCTAATTAAAGTGGTCAAACCTAGATTAACACCCTTCCCCACATCCTCCAAATAAAAATTTGAAATATATCCCACATAAATCAATTTTTTATACACGTGTCCAACATCACATTTAATACCTCTTACACCCCTTACACATGCCATACCTCATTAATATCCACTCTTCCCCAAATAAATTTTTAATTCATTTTACCCTTCCCCATGTGAATTTTTAATTCACAAATAATCCATCTCACCCAACCTCATGTAATTCACCCCTTTCCCAAGATGAATATAAAATTCATCTTTATTCCTAGCCCTCCATCCTCTAGGATGAAATCTAGGCCCTCCACATCATCTTCATCCTCCACCATTGATCTCTCAAATCAATCTCAACCCTTGGATCAAAATCTCTCCAAAATACCTATAAATACAACATCTTCCAAGTCATTTCATAATCCAATTTCTAAGTAATGTTGCCATGTCAAAATCTCTATTGAGCTAAGTAGATTCTTGAGTTGCATTTGTAAGCTTGAGAGCATTTCACATCTCTTATTAGTATCTAGGGTATATCTTGGAGCATTTGGGTGCAAGCTCCTTCACCCTTATGAGATTGGGTCTTCATAATCAAAGTATAACTTCTTGTTTTGCATGCATTTAATTTACACTTTTTACCTTGATTTGAACCTCCTAATCACATTGGCATGCCCAGTGGGACTCGCAAGGTCTCAATCTAATCATTTTTTTATGAGTTTTATTGTTTGATACATGTTTTACAGGTTTGGTGCTAGCTACTTACACAGTGGCGCCATTTGTGGCGCATTTTAGCACTATCTTCTAGTTCAGTGCTATTTGACATGACACTTTTTCATAGATTTTACTCACACATTTCTTCTACTTTTTGGTTTTCCTACCGACTTCCTAGGTTTCTTTGCTCTCTGTTTTTACAGGTATCGTGCACAAAGAGGGGGAGGTCATGCCAAAATTTTCTTGAGAACCAAATACACCATTTTTTGCTTTCATCTTGTTTTGGTTTCCATTCACTAGGCCAACAAGACTAACAAGACCCCTTTCTTTGCAGTCTAACCCTCTGTTTTGGTTAGGAAGACCTTTGTTTTGTAGGCCTGACAAGTTCAACCTCATATCAGCGCTATGAGCACCCAGAGCAGTGCTATATTACAATGTTGACCAGACCATTCAAATGCACGCGCAGTGGCACCTTGTTCCATACATATTAGCGCCATATTTAGTTTTAGCACCTTCTGTAATATATTTTAGCACTATCTGTTATTCTAGCGCATTCTATATCTCATTTTAGCACTATGTTGTATATCAACACTATATGTACGTATATCAGTGCTATGTTCTAAGGCAGTCAGGTTTTTAGGTCAGTTTCTGTCAGTAGCGCCATTGTAGTTGAAGGTGGCGCCATTTGGTCTCTGTTTTAGTGCTATTTTTACAGGCTAACTTTGGGTTCTGTGCAGGGACTGGTAAGCTATTTGCAGGTCATCACCATCATTCTAGAGCCACTAACAAGTTCTTGCAGGGTTTTTCATCTTTAGATTAAACAAACACATTCAATTGGTGCTTAAAAGAAATCCTTGTATGTTAGTTTAGAAACAACATTTCAATTTGGTGCACTAAAATTGATCAACAACAAACAAACAACAAACAAAATCTTTGTGTGCCTTAACTTAAACAATATTTGAATTTGGTGCTCTAAAATTAACAAATGCTTGCCAACAATCTACAAACATTTCAATTTTGGGCTTAAAAAGAATGACAAGTGCATCATAATTCATTGGATTAAAAAGAACAATAATCTATATTTTTCACTCATCTAAACATGAAAACAAATCAATTGTGTGAAGTGTTTTGTGATGATGTTTGTGTGGTGAAAAGTGTATGCTCTTCCCTCGCACCATTGGTGATCTTGGGAATCAAAAGCTTCTCACAACACTTGCATAAATCACCCCCAACATAATCTAAAGAACTAAAAATGAACCTTGTTTAGTGTAACCCAAGCACAAAATATATGTATGCTCTCCCCTCGCATCCTTGTATGAACTTGGGGATCAAAAGTATTTTTGTGGTTGTGTTGCTTTTGTTAAACCTTTAGAGGGCTTGCCACCCTGCTTCAAAAGGTGGGAACAACCCAAGCGGCAACAAGCTAAAGCCAAGCTCTTTCGAGCCGCTATATAAATAATGTGTTTGTAATGAAAGTCACAAGCAATAGGTGTTGTTGTGTCATACCGACAGCCAACCTCCCCTAAAACCCTCCAAGGCGTAACCCTTGGAGACTGGGAGACTCCATAATGGAGAGTAGCACTGCTGCACGTATGGCCACTTGAACAAATGCACTTACTATGAACCTTTGTTTTAGCAAGCCAAAAACCTTCTATTTGTTGACGTAGAAGGGTAACCTTTGAAGCGGCCCCGATTCATGTGGTTCTTAGCTGAGATAGCAGGGACAATCCTAAGGTTTAGTGAGGGACAAGCCTTCGTGGAAACCCAGATCTTGGTATGCATGAGAAGTGAGTGCATTGTAAGGGGGAGCCAGTGCTACCAAGATCCTGGAGCTACCTGCTTTGAATAGGCGTAGCTAGGGGATTCAACAAATACTATCCTATCTTCGCCTTAGGTTGTGCAAAGTGCTTGTTTAAGAAAATCACACCTCTTTTCACAAACAAAATCTTGGTTATTGTGTGTTATTGTGCTTAAAGTGCTTTCAAAAAACTTGCCAAGAGACAATAAAAATTATTTGATCAAACTTCATATCAAAACAAATCCAAATTTGTCATCAAAATCCATCTTTTTCAGAGCCTCGACCAACACTGACCTATTTCAGCGCCATCTCTGTTTGTTTTTGGTGCCATTTCACTTGTGGATTGGCGCTATTTGCAAACTGACCTACCTGAAACTAAGACAAATTTCATTATGATCTTTAGCACCTTCCTGACCATAATCCATAATCACGTTCCCAAAAATCTGTCAATACCCCATCCATTTTCTTATTAAAAATTCCAATCATACCTTCATTTTGACCTTAGAGAATCAATCATTATCACTATCAGACCCCTTGCCATAATCCACTCAATTTCATATCTATTTGTCCTCATTAATCTTTACATACCTTTTGGACCAAACAAACATCCTTGCTACAAGAAATCATTCCAAAATCCTTTTGCTTCTCTCATCAAAGACATATGCAAAATATTCTAAATCCAAACACCCATCAAAAAGTCATCAACCAAAACTCATCATCCCTTTGAGCTAAAGCTAGATCTAGATTTCATCTTTTACATCATATTTTGCTTGGAGAGTCATTACTCAACCTTTCAAGTAAAATAATCATCCTTCTTTGTGTAAGGTCATTAGTCTACCCCAAACAAAGAAAAACATCCATATGTGCAACACAAAACTAGATCTTACCTAAGCTCATTCCTTGACCTTCAAATCCTTTTCAAAAAACATCATACCCCACATCTAGTTCATCTAAAAATTTCACCCTCCAAATCAACATCAAAAAAATCCCTTCCGTCAAATCATCCTCAAGCAAACTTCATCTATCATTTACCATTTTGGTCCAAATTTTTATAAAGATCAATATCACCCACTCTTATCATCCTTAGATTGCACTTTTTTGGGAAGATTCATCTCTTAGAAGTGAAAATCTATCCTTTAACATGCTACAATCACCCTTTCATCTTTTATTCCATTCCACTACCACATCCTCTTTGGGTCCAACAAATCAATCTGGATTCTCTAAGGTCTCCATCCCCCTTTCATCCACCTCAAAATCAAATCCATACACTTGCATGCCCATAACTAGATCACAACACAAGAAGAATCAAGCAATGGTAACTTTGGACAATATATGGGCATAGGAATGCCTAATACCAACAACAACAACCTACCAATCAACCAAACACACAATCCACCTTCGGTCTTTCAAATTCTGACATATAATCCCAATGAAAATCCCTTCCATTTCTTGCAACCACCACCACCACCACCACCCATCCAAAACATCACCACCCTGTCCCAAGATGATCAAGATGTCTTGAACTTTACACAAGACGTCGATAACATGGACATGCTTGACAAAGTCCTAAGGTCGGATCCAAATAGATATCTTGACTATCTCCTCAAAATTGGTGCCCAACCACCCCACAACATGACATTGTCCCAACCGTCCACCTCTAACATCAATCCTACCACATCCTCCCAACCATCTACATCAAACACCCAACCTACCGTCTCTCAAACCCCAACTCCCATCATATCTACCACCCCCACAAGCTCTAATGTTACCACATCCACAATTCCCACAAGTGTCTCCAATCCAACCACCTCCCAACCTGTCACCACATCCACTACCATAACTAGCGTAAACTCTTCAGTTCCGCAAATCACCTTAGGCATCCAAGGGAACCTCACGCATGCAGGTGCCTCCACAAGTGTGCCTCCACTCAACCCTCAAACCATAGCCTACATGAGACAATTCTTTTCACAACCACCTTACAACACGACCAATCCATCTAACGTCAATACATCCAACATCAACCTTTCCAATGTCAATTCGTCTAATCTCACGTATCTACAAAACCCTATAGCATCATCAACACAACATAATCCCAATCCTCAAATACCTCCTCATATTCTCCAACAAATCCATGCTTACCAACAATATCTCGTACAACTCAACCAAAATACCACCCCACAGTACCAAAACACGATCTCCCAAAACCTCCAACATCAAATCCCACCCAATGTCTAACATCTCATCAATTAGCAAACCTACACACCACAACCACCAACAACCCTAGATCTAACAAGTGTTGTACAAGCCTTGATTCAAAAAGTAGACGATATACAAACTAGGGGCAAACACAAGCATTATTCTTTTGAGAATATTTGTCCCTATCAATTTGATCAAACATTGTACATGCCCCCTTTCCCCCAAAATTTTGAAACGCCAAAATTTGACAAATACAAGGGAAAGGGAGACCCTAGGGATCATCTTAGGGAGTTCTACCTCACTTGCTTAGAAGTCTCAAACAACGATACATATCTAATGAGACTATTTCCAAGAAGCCTCAGTGGTCAAGTCGCTAAATGATTCGCACATCTTCCCCCGAGTATTAGGTCTTTCCCTGAGCTCGCGAAAAAATTTGTCAATCATTTCTCCTATAATTTCGAACATGAAATATCTATGACAGACCTTTGCAATACAAAACAAAAGAGTGGAGAATCCTTTGCTTCCTTCTTGCAAAGGTGGAGAGGCTTAGCAAGCAAACTCCCTTGGCCAATTCCTGAGAAATAATTAGTCACCATGTTTGTGACTAACCTAAATCAAGAAATAGGGTTCCATCTACAGATCCTTTGTGCATCTACCTTCAAAGAAGTCATTGACAAAGGTACTACCATAGAAAGGGCCCTTATCTCCAAGGGCTTGATCAAATTATATGACAACAAGTCCTATAGTGACAACAACAACAACAAACTCAATATCAACGTCCCCAATGCAAACAACAACAACAACACACAATCAAACGAAAAGTCATGCTATTGGGGATAGAACAAAAATACCTTGAATGATGGAGTCACTAATGTCAAGGTCATCCAACATGTACAGAATCAAACACCCTCAAGTACATATGCTACCAATGTAAATATCCCAAGGGGGCAATCTAAACAAAACAAACCTCGAAGACAATTCACACCTTTAGGGGAACCAATCGAGGATATCCTCGACAGATGTCTAAAGAAAGGTTTGATAAGTCTCCCACCTATTAAGCCCCACCAAGAGAGTGAGCTCAAAGCTGCGTGGTACAATGAAAATGATTATTGCGACTACCACCACATTATGGGCAACAAAACAGCCGATTGCATGAAATTAAACCATTGTGTGCAAGACCTCATAGATCAAAACAAAGTCAATCTTGACCAAAACACCCAACCATCATCTAATGCCAATCTAGGAGCTTACAAGGATCCACTACCCAATCATAACAAAGCCTCATCATCCAATCAAGCCTACAACATCACCCCACCTCCTGCATCTTATGACTCTATTGTGGGGTAGATAGAACCATCGTCTAACCATATCAACACAATCACCATTCGGGCTCAAGCACCTGATTGTGTTGTCACAACCCGTCGTGGCCGCGTATCCATTCATACAGCCCCTACCATTGATCAAACACCCGCATCTACGTCAGACTCCCTTCCCAATCATCCAACTACACGCTCCTAGAACATCTAGAAAAAACCCTTGCGTAAATCTCCATACTTGAGCTGCTTCGCACGTCACCTCTCCATAAAGAAGTCCTTGATAAAACACTCTTGGAAACCCAAGTCCCCGCCAACCTGAATGCTAATCAATTCCAAGCCATGGTGTGTCATATCGCCACGCCTCATCATCTCACCTTCTCAGAAAAAGAAATTCCCACATCTGAAAACTCACATAATGACGCCTTGCACATCGAAGTCTACATCCAGAAGCATATCATCAAGAGAGTCTTAATAGATGGTGGCTCCGTCCTAAAATTGTGCACTTCTAAATTACTAAAACCTTTGGGATACTCGGATCTGGTTGTAGACACCAGTGAATGCATAACAATCAAAGGGTATGATGACACTAAACAACTATCTGAGGGTACTATCAAGCTCCCTATTCAAGTGGGACAAAAGATAATGGAACAAAATGTAAGGTCCTTGATCTTGATCTCCCTTACAACATTCTTCTTAGCCGACCATGGATCCATGCCATGCAAGCAGGTCCCCTCTACATTCCATCAATGTCTAAAGTTTCCTCACAATGGCATGGAAGTAACTATCTATGCCGATCCCCACCCCTTCCAATATTGTAGTTTCTTGGAAGGCCATGACCACACCTTCTGTTCATGTAACAAAGCCATCACAAAAGCCAACCCCACAACATCCACCTCGTACATCGACCCTACTAACATTGCCACCACTTCATCCCACACACTTCCACTGCCCGAGGTCAAGATCAAGCTTAGTGACATGGGATGTAGGGAATACGACCTACATGGTACCTTTTATGTGGGCACATTACCCAACCCTAAAATGTTTGGTATCCCAAAGAAAGAAGAAGCCAATACAGTTGTCATCAAATGTAAACCATCACCTACCTTTGAGAAGAAACATCTCCTTGATCAAGATGTGCTTGAAAACATATCATCATGGCTATATAAAGATGAGGAAATAGAGCAAGAATCTCCCACAATACCAACAGAAATCTATGGCAAAGGGTCAGAGATTGTCAAAAACATGGGCTATAAAGGACAAGGCGGTATCAGCCTTCATGAACAAGGGATCATGGAACCAGTTCAAGTGACAAGAAATCCTTATACTCAAGGGTTAGGATATGGTTAATGACAACGTATCCTCACCACTAGCGAATGTATCTTAGCTGAGGTCGCTAAAGTCTCCCTTGAAGTTGATAATGTCAATGAAATGGGCCATCAAGACTCCTTTAGTGACTTCACCGAATTCTTTGAATCATCCATATGTACCATATACACAGTCACCACCCTAGCCTCTTCATCCAATGACTTACCCCTTGTATACCTGGACCTCATAGACTGGGACCAACAGGGACCTCCTATCTTTGATGTAGCACCAAATGATGAAGAAATCACTAAAATGATGGGGGTTAGAGATCACTTCCCCCTGGGAGATCATAAGGCATGATACATTATGGAACTTGATATGGCTTCCTATTTCAAGGAGACAACCCCTGCTTCTAGTCACAAAAATATAAAAATCAAACATGGATCTTATGGTGAAAACTACTCCGCGGCAGTGTTAGATCCCAAAAAAGTAAAAATAAAGGACGTATCTCTTGGTGAAAACCTCCACGAGGTGCTAGGAGATGGAAGCATGGGTCTTTCTGAGATAGAGAAGGTATACCTCGACAGATCACCCATCCTGGTAGAGCCAGCTCAAGAGATGAATCTTGGGACAGAAGAAGAGCCAAAAATCACCTTCAGGGTAGAATCTCTCAGCGCAATAGAGCAGGAAAACTTCTTAGCCTTCTTCAAATGTAGAAATCACAATTTTGCATGGACTTATGTTGACATGCCAGGGCTCAATCTTGCTTTGGTCGTCCATCACCTTGTAGTGCGGCCTAATGCAAAACTAGTAAAATAGAAGCTTAGAAAAATGAACCCTCAGGTGGCCCTCCTAGTCAAAGCAGAATTGAAGAAACTACTGGATGTTGGGTTCATCCAACCAATTGATTAGCCTGAATGGGTTTCCAACCTAGTACTAGTAGCCAAACCTCATGGCCGAATCCATTGCTGCACTGACTTCTGAGATCTTAATAAAGCCTGCCCGAAGGATGACTTCCCTTTACCAAACATTGACATGATAGTGGATCTTATGGTAGGACACGAGATGTTGTCCCTAATGGATGGTTTTTCAGGGTATAATCAAATCAGGATCGTAAAAGAGGACCAACATAAGATAGCCTTTATATGTTCATGGGGGACGTACTGTTGGGTGGTAATGTCGTTTGGCCTAAAGAATGCTGGAGCCACATATCAATGAGCCATGACTGTCATCTTCCATGATCTTTTCCACCACATCATGGAAGACTATGTGGACAACTTGCTAGGAAAATCAAAGACAAGGGAGGAACACCTAGATGTATTAGCAAAGATCTTTGACTGACTGGAGCAATACAATGTTCACCTGAATCCAAAGAAATGTGTCCTTGGGGTCACCTCTGGAAAACTTTTGGGATACATAGTCTTCAGAAGGGGAATTGAGGTAGACCCCGCAAAAGTCAAGGCCATTACTAAAATGCGTCCTCTAAAAACACTAAAATAGCTAAGTCTGCAAGGGAAACTCCAGTCCATCCGTCAGTTTATTGCTCAACTTGTTGATAAATGTCAACCGTTCCAACATCTACTCTAAAAGGATATAGATTTTGTCTAGAACAATCAATGTCAAGTTGCCTTTGACCACCTAAAAGAATACTTAGCTAATTCCCCTGTTCTGACTCCGCCAAGGCAAGGAGAACCCCTCCTATTATACATCTCAGCAACAAAAATAGCTATTGGAGCCTTATTAGCACAACACGATGAGCAAGGGAAGGAAAGAGCCATATATTACATCAGTTGTACCCTGATATCCTATGAGCTAAACTATACACCAATTGAACAAGCATGTCTAGCCCTAGTCTTCACTTCACAAAAACTAAGACACTACATGCTCAATCACAAACCCAAGCTCATCACCAAGATCGATCCACTAAAATATATGCTAAACAAAGCTGCTCTTACTGGGAGAATGGCAAAATAGGTCATGATCCTCACTAAATTTGACATTGAATATACTAAGAGAAAAGCTATCAAAGGACAAGTTATCACTGATCAGCTGGTTGAAGCACCCATTCCTGCAGAATATCCTACACTGGTAGAGTTCCTTGATAAACCCATCTTGACAATAGCACCGGCAACAAAAACATGGAAAATGTACTTTGATGGGTCATACACACATAGAGGCTCGGGGGTAGGCATCTTGTTTGTTACCCCTCAAGGTGACACCATCCCCAAGTCATTCAAAATTACATTCCCATGTACCAACAACGTGGCAGAGTATGAGACCCTTATCACAGGTCTCTGAATGGTAATCAAATGGAGAATTGAGAAGTTGACAGTGTATGGAGACTCTCAACTAGTCATCTGGTAGGTAAACAATGAGTATAAGACCAAGGACGATAAACTCTTGCCTTATAAAAAGATGGTCGATGACTTTAAAGACTATTTTGATGACATCCACTTTGAACAAATCCCAAAGCTAAACAACAAAGCTGCAGATACCATGGCCACCATCAGATCCCTAGTCGACATGAAGAAAGACAGCAAGAAGTGTGAATTCCTGATAGAAGAACTCCCTATTCCAACATATGATGTTCCCCAATCAAAGCTAGTATGCAAAGTCATTGGTCCCCTATCCTCGTGGTATCAAGAAACTTATCTATATCTCCATGATAACATCATCCCTCCTAACTTATCTGCCTCACAATGAAAAACTTTCATCTGTCGAGCCTCCCGCTTCACCCTTGTAGGAGATACCCTATACAAAAGGAGTCTTGATGGCACACTTTTACGATGTTTAGACTCTAGGGAAGCTAAAGTGGCCTTGCAAGAGGTACATGAGGGCATCTATGGGGCACATTCAAGTGGACCTACTCTCACTAAAAAGATCCTGAGGACTAAATACTATTGGCCAACCATGGAATGAGACGCCTACCGGTTTGTAAAAAAATACTTGCCATGCCAACAGCATGGAGATCTCATCCACGCACCAGCACAGGAATTGCAACCAATCATGACGTTGTGGCCTTTTTCACAAAGGGGACTTGACCTCGTAGGTAAAATACATCCACCATCATCCAATGGCCATAAATTCATCATCACAGCTATTGAATACTTCACTAAGTGGGTGGAAGCAATACCACTCACCTTCACCACCTGAACCCAGATATCCAAGTTCATCCTCCATTATATCATATGTCATTATGGTATCCCTCATTCCATCATCACCAATAATGGAAAACCATTCAAGAACCAGGAAGTCCGTACTTTGTGTGAAAAATTTCAAATCCAACACCACTTTTCCACTCCATATTACCCTCAAGGAAATGGTCAAGCAAAAGCTTCAAATAAAACCATCCTCCACATTCTAAAGAAGACGGTTAATGAAGCCGGATGTGACTGGCACCTCCAGCTCAATCCCGCCCTATGGGCCTATCGCACAAGCATCCGTACCCCCACAGGAGCCACCCCATATTCACTTGTATTTAGATCCAAAGTCATTTTACCTATTGAGGTCAAGCTCCCATCCCTAAGAGTATCTTTGCAAAATATAATCAATGATGAGGAATATCGGGTCGCAAGGTTGCATGAGCTAGAACTACTAGATGAGAAACGTCTGGATGCGTTGAACCACTTGCAGGCCTATCAAAATCACCTCAGAAGAAGCTATCACAAGAAAATCAAAAACCAAAAATTTGAAGTAGGTGACCTTGTCCTTTTGGAAAACCAAAAAAACTTGCAGGAGTGCCCTAAGAAAGGAAAATTTGAGCCCAATTGGCTAGGGCCTTATATCATCACAGCCAGCTATGGATCAGGAGCATACCAGCTTGCAACACCTGAGGGGCAACCTCTAGATGAGCCTATGAACATTCTACACCTGAAGAAATTCTATGCATAACCCATCGAGTACACCAATCAAAAAATTAAAAAAAATTAAAAAAATAAAAAAATAAAAAAATGTCAAGAAAAAACCCAAGTGCAATAAAGACTTCCAATGATGAAAATCACTTCGGTGACGCCTTGGATTGGTACCATGGTGAAAACCTGTTTCAGGCACCATGTGTACTGGCCGGTTCTACCATCTAATAAGTCCTCTTTCTGTCACAACACTCCATATTGCACACATCCCATGGCTTGGAATTCTGAAACATCAAGTCCTATTGCCCACCCCGCAATATCCCACCTAAGGCTAATCCATGGAACAAGGATCCTTGTAAGCTTCCTTTTGTATAGCTGCAAATCAAAAAATCCAAAAACAATAGAAAATCAAAAAATCCAAAAATAATAGAAAATCAAAAAATCCAAAAAAAATAGAAAATTGAAAAATCCAAAAACAATAGAAAATCAAAAAATAAAATTAAAAAAAAAGAAAATCACCAAAATCCAAAAAAAATCCTTTCTAACAATTCACTGTAAATCACCCCCATACATCGATCTCGCTGCAATTCGCGACCATCAACATCCATCAAGCCTTAGTATCACACCCATCCTAAACCATTTCCACATCATCAAGTCTTACTAGAACTACATATTCATCTCACCCGCATCTTGAAAGTAGCTTGATCCCGTGGACACAGGGTATGTAGGCAGTCTGGAATACGAAAGATGTATCCAGTATTCATGTACATAAGATGCACCCATCCAACCTGTTTGGATGGTCCTTAGTCACTAAGCTTGCTGGACCCAATAAATGATGCACACGCTAAGTATATGCTTAAAGCATGGTCCCTAACGCAAAAATCATCAATCAACATACCAACTATAATCCCACACATGGCCTGACTATCCTTTTACCCAACTTTCAAAAATTATCCAACAAAATCCAACTGATTCGCGTCCTAGGATATATCGTTCCTACAATGGACAAGAATCTGTCATCCTATCAACATGTATCTTGGCAAGAGCACACAATGGCTATTTGTATCTTTTTGTTGGTCTTTTTGATTATTGATTTTTATTTTTTTGTCTCACTCTAGGTCATTTCCAAAGCTACCTTGATCTCATTATATCATGGTAAGTGGCGGACAACACCTAGAGTAGACATGGTCATTGTTTCTGTATGTTGTGCTTGTGGGTTGGTTTCATTACTCCAAGAATAGTATTCATATCTTGAGGCATGGGTTGGTTCTAACATGATGTGCCTCATTCACATATACAGGCATCAATACCTTATATGTACTATTAGCACTCATCGTTATGAGTCCCCTTCCTTGGCCAAGCAAGGTTATACTACCTTGGGCATGCATGAAATCAACCTATTGTTTGTGGGTCTAGTCCATGCAATCATGGGATATATATCATCACCTAGGTCATCTCATACCTTTGTGAATTGTATCCTAAATTGCTATAATAAACTAAGAAATGCTCTCAATTAATGTTATGTAACTACTGTTATTAGCTCAAATCATCCTGCTAATCATTTATTCAACTATACCATCTGGGCCTAGATTTTGTAATCACCTAGCCTACCCCCCCTCCCAAATCCCCTCACTAATCCCACTCCTCCAACTTATTCTCACTCAACACATCCTGAGCCAAATTAAATCCTTCCTCAATGACGTGGTGTTTCATGACCTAGCAACTCCCTCATTAACCATCCCACTCCCCCTCCCAATCTAGCCGCAGCCAATCATATCCATACCCCATCCATCCACCCTTATCCTCTCCCCACCTATTCCCCTATCACACAGCCCCACCACCCAGGGTTCAACAAGGAACATCATGTGTATCAAGACTTAATCATCTCACATAACATTTAGTTTACATCTCATATGTCATTTAATTTGCATTTCATTTAGGTGCATTTTTAGAATCATTTAGTTTGCATCTCATATATCATTTAATTTGCATTTCATTTAGGTGCATTTTTAGAATCATTTAGTTTTCATCTCATATAATCATTTAATTTACATTTAGTTTGCATTCCATAATTGTTACATTGCATTCCATATCATTTAGTTACATTTACTTGCATAGCATAATTATTTCATTACATTACATAATCATAATCATAATCATAATCATTTAGCTACATTTTATTACCATCTAGTTGCATATCCATATTTCTATACATAACATGTGTTTATTAAGATAAACATACATTTCCATTGCATTACATTTTACATCCATAATAAATGTTTATTAATTTGAACATGTATTTGCATTCTACATCATAGTCCATAAATCACAAACATGCATATATCAAAATAAGTAAACCATCATTACATCCATCATGTTACATCAATAGGTACATCCATAACATCAACATAATAAATTGCATAAACACAACACATCCATAGCATATAATCCATAAAGCATACTGCATCCATCAACATAAGTATCATCATAATTATATAAAAGCATCATAAATAAAGTAATAGGCCATCAAAAAGCATCATCTCATATATGATCATCACAAAAATGCACATCGATCATGTATATACATAATAATATGTCATGATACAATGCCTCCAAGGGCCAAAATGATACAACTGTCACATAGAGGACCCTCTCTCTGACTCAGTGGGGGATCTTAGTCCTGGTGGTGGCTGTGGTCCTACCTGTGGATATGGCTGTGGCTACGGCTGAACCTGTACCTGTGTAACCTACTGAGGCACATGTGATGGGGGACCCATCACCTGCTGAATAGATTGAACTGATCTAGACCTGTGTGACCTAGACGTCTTGGATCCACTGAGCTGACTGTAGCTCGGTGTACGCTGCTCTGCAGGCACTACCACATGATAGAGGCCCCGATAATAATTCGTCCATCTTCTGGCCTCTAACAACTATCCCTATACCTGAGACAACTGTCCTGTGCCTGAGACAACTGTATTTGCATCAGTGTCAAAATTGGGGCCATACCAGCACCTGAATCCTGTAAACTACCCACCATAGCCTCCGCCTGCCAAGCTCTCACAAGTGTAGCATCTCTCACCCCGGTCAAAACCGCTATCTCACCCTGTGCCTAGGCTAGCTATGCCCGCAATGTAGTCACATGTCCATCTGTACCATCTAATAGTGCAACTATACCTCGCAACTACACTAACTCTACCTCGCGACTCTCTAAAGCCACCTACAGGCTGGCTACCTATGCCCATAGAGTCTCAACCTCCTCCTCCTCTCCACTCTGAGGCCACTGACAAGATGAAGACCCTCAAAGCCCTGACTCTCCACCTACCACTAAAGTTCTTGCCTCTGCCTGTTGTCCTGCTGCAACAGTCAGCTGCTGCTATGATACCTGTGGTGGGGGCAAAACACCCCTACCTACCCTCGAATATCCCCCATGCTGTCGAGGTCCTCCCTGCCTCTATACCACTCTGATCTAGACCTATTCAACAGGTACCTATTGTACAGGTACCCCCTATCGCACCTGCTACTAGGGCACCTGTGAACTACCACCTGCCTGTCCCTCTCCCCTGAGCCCGACCCATCCAGCTGCTGCTGCTGCTAACACATCCATCAGCTCCCCATCTCTCCCAATCTCCCTCTCCTCCCCATCCCCTCCAACCTCCACAAGATAGTCCGCAATAATCTCCTCACCCTCCTCCAAGAAATCATCTCCATCGGAATCATCATCTCCATCCTCCTTAGACTCCTCATCCCTTGACGCTACCACCTCCTCTGTGGGGACTACTTCCTCTGCAGGGTTGGTGAACTGTGTAGGTCACCACATCTGCCACCATGTCTCATACGCAGGAGTAGTGCCTGCATCCCTGACCACACCCTGCTAATCCCACATCAATGGCTCCAAAGCTGTAAAATCCTCTAGGGCAACCCGGGGCTGTATGGCTGTAGGCCAATAACGGACATCTCGATGAGTCTATGCAAAAATTGCCATCTGCTGTGGAGCATCCTGTTGTAACCCAAACTATCGCATAACTCCTGATGGTTGATACATATCAATCATGTGGTCCCCTCGACCTATCAAGTAGTGCTGCTAGAAAGTGAAAGGCATGTACACATCATCATCTGGCCACGGCTCCACTCCGATGAATGGTCACCAGGTAACCCGAATGATGTCATCCAACACCCGTCTCCAATACTAAACCTGCCTAGTGTATGTATACTCAGGATCTCGATACAGGAAAATAAAGGCCTCAAACTGACGATGATAATACCCACATCTCGGCTAAGTGATAGAAATATGCTCCCAGATCCACACATGCAGTAAAGTAACCCCAGTTGATAAAGCTAAATCATAATGATAAACCACTGTATGCATCTCATGATAGAGTTGTGCCAACATCGTCGATCCCCAAGCATACACGGTCTTCATGTCTCACCATCCCCTCAATCACCTCTCCCCATCCAACCGGAAATCCCCTGCCTCTCCTAGCTGGCATCACTATGCCACCGATCAATGCACACAGGAATAATGCAAAGTGATCTGCACGCACCACCAGTGTCCCCTCATAGCTCATCTCCCTCCCATCTACTGATAAAGCCATGTGATCACGGAAAAATACTCTAATCAAGGTCCTTTGTTTCCTCCTTGTGTCATATGTCACCTGACAACCATGAATTGGTAGCTTGAGGATGTGATAAACATCCTCAAGAGTGATAGTGATCTCACCAGTAGGAAGCAAAAATGTACAGGTCTCTAGCTGATACCACTCTACAACAGCTATAATCAGAGCTCTATGAGCTCGCAGCACTGGTATCGATGCAGCTGTCAAAAGCCCTAACCTCGCCAGTCAAGCCCAGGTGGCATCATCGAATAGACCAAATAGAGCCATCACAGACAGCACGCGTCGCTCCCGTGAGGACACTATAAATGACCTCGTATCCTGCATCCACAGTTTTCTAGTCAAAAATCTACCTATCTTCTTCCAAATCCACCCCTTTCTTCTAATGTTGAAAGCCAAAAATATTTTGGTGCCACAACAGACCATATCTTATGCCATTCCTAATGATGGCACTACCACATTTTCCCAGGGCACTAATTCACAATATAGCACCACTAAGCAGCCTTTTTGCGCCATTTAAACAAATGGCACTAACCTTCCATTTGGCGCCACTATAAAGCATGGCACCACTCTTCCCGATAGCACCTATATCAACTATAGTGCTACTCCTACACATAGTGCTAATCTTAATGATAGTGCCATTATCCAGCATAGTGCTTATCTAGAAGATAACGCTACCCTTCCCCCTATTTGGTGCCAAAACACCAAAATCTTAACCCTTGTACAAATTGCGCTAATACAGAGGATGGTGCCAAAACATCAATAATATGGCACCAATATGCCCATGTGCTACCCTAGCAGATAGCGCCAATCTAGAGGATTGCGCTAATCCGCTTCTTTTTAGCGCTGCGCGATCTTACGATAGCGCCACAATGCTAATCCCAAATTCCTGAAGCCCAAAAATGTGACAAAATCAAAAAATGACAAAGCTAGGGTTAGGCCCTACCTGGGGTCTAGCCTCTGGTGCCCGTCCATATGATCAGAAATGCTCAAAAATGTGGGTGAGTCGTGGGAATCTGGGATTGTGCTCTGCCATCTCTCCTTTGCTCCTTCTTCTCACGAATTCAATGTGTGCAAATGTGGCACCCTTAGGGCCCACTAGTCTAAATATAGTAAGCAATGTCATCCTTTCACCCATTCTTTCTCCCCTCCAAGGTGTAGATCACAACCTTTTTCCTCCGTTTTTCTTCCTATCATCTTCTTTTTCCATCCTCTATCCCACTTTCACTCCTATCGCATCCTTTCAAGAGCTCACCCAAAAAAAATTTATTTTTCACTGACCTCTTGAGGGGGCATCCCTCACTCATTTCATTCCTTCTTGGCAGTTGGGGCATATTTTTCTTTGACCTTATGCCACTTTCCTGCTAGGTCCTAACGCTACATCAAAGATGGGCAAATGTAGACACCTAAAAATGTCTTCATCGTCAAACCAACTCTCGACATCCCTAAACATACCAATTTCCCTTCTAATCAATTAATTAAATTTGTATTTAATTAATTATCCCTTCATCACCTAATTTTTCATCATTCTGTCCCCAACAATTGGATTAATTTTATTAATTCAATAGTTCAACCTTAGCCAATTAATTAAATAAATATGTAATATTTATTTGGTTAATTTCCCCCTTCTCACTAAATCCAATTAATTAGGTAAATCATGTTTAACTAATTAATTCAGCCTATTAATTAACCTATCCCTACCCTAGGTAATTAAATAGTCATTATTTAATTGCCTACCCTAGCCTATCTCATCCTAGCCTTAGGATTAATTAAATAAAACCTTATTTAATTAATCTTAGCCTCTCATTAACTCATTCCCTAATTTTTTCCAGCCATATTAATTAGGCTAATCACCCTAATTAAAGTGGTCAAACCTAGCTTAACACCCTTCCCCACATCCTCCAAATAAAAAATTGAAATATATCCCACATAAATCAATTTTTTATACCCATGTGTCCAACATCACATTTAATACCTCTTACACCCCTTACACATGCCATACCTCATTAATATCCACTCTTCCCCAAATGAATGTTTAATTCATTTTACCCTTCTCCATGTGAATTTTTAATTCACAAATAATCCATCTCACCCAACCTCATGTAATTCACCCCTTTCCCAAGATGAATATAAAATCATCTTTATTCCTAGCCCTCCATCCTCTAGGATGAAATCTAGGCCCTCCACATCATCTTCATCCTCCACCATTGATCTCCCAAATCAATCTCAATCCTTGGATCAAAATCTCTCAAAAATGCGTATAAATACAACATCTTCCAAGCCATTTTATAATCCAATTTCTAAGTAATGTTACCATGTCAGAATCTCTATTGAGCTAAGTAGATTCTTGAGTTGCATTTGTAAGCCTGAGAGCATTTCACATCTCTTATTAGTATCTAGGGTATATCTTGGAGCATTTGGGTGCAAGCTCCTTCACCCTTATGAGATTGGGTCTTCATAATCAAGGTATAACTTACTGTTTTGTATGCATTTAGTTTACACTTTTTACCTCAATTTGAACCTCCTAATCACACAGTCAATGAAGAATCTTCTGACAAAAATGTAGAAGGGTCAAAAGAGATAGATGAGGAGAAGTCTAAGGACTTGGATTCCTCTGTTCTGGAAGAGGAAGTTCATGAAGTAGTTAACATCTCTCCTCCGGATCCCACTGTAGACATTCCAAATTCAGGAGCTGAAGGAGAAGGAAGAAATGAGGAGAAAGTGAGTCAAGAAGAGGAGGTAAAGGGAAAAGAAGAAAAACAAGCAGAAAAGACCTTTGATGACAGTTCTGAGATCCCAAAAGAAAAGAAGACTCAGTCACTTGCAAGAGACACTGCAGAGGCAGTGAAGAACTTTTTGAACAAAGAAATGATGGAGATAGATGAGCCTGAACTATTTCAAGGGCCACTAAATTTTGACTCTCTCTCTCTCCGGTCCAGACAATGAAAATAGCATCTTTTGCTCAAGCCAAAGCAAAAGAAAAACTTCTAAAATCTCACATGGAAGACTATGAGCTGTTAGAGATTGCATCCAGGATGCTGGAGAAGATCATGCAATCTTTTCAAAAGGATCCTTCAGCCTCTCCATCTAGTAACTTGAATTCTCTAGTAAACTCTATTAGCACTCACTTTGAATCTTTAGAGAAATCAGCAGAAGCAAAGGTCCAGAAGGAGTTTTTGGGAAAAAGATTCACTGAAGTACAGGTACTCATTACTAATGATAGGAGGACCCTAGATATTGGGATAAAGAGCCTTGAAAATGCTCTTAAAGATGGTGGGGACATGTATAAATTTTGTCTATCTTGGCCCAAAGTGACAGAAGATATTGAAAAGAAGGTGAAAGAGCAAGAAGGTAAACTATCAAGTTTATCTCAGAATTTTGATCCCCTCACTACATTCTTAATGAATCAAGAATGCCAGGCCATTGTCATTATAAATGAAATAAAGAGGTTGGACAAAGCAAAGAAGAATATAATAAACAGGATGAGTGAACTCAGAGGGATAATTATCCCTAAGTTAAAGGCAATGCATGAGGCCTTGACAGATGCTCAGACCACAGCCCGGACCAGTGATTCAGCAGATCTAAGAAGGGCAGTGTATATCGAAAAATTTGGATTTATAAATGGAAATGATCAAACAATTGAAATGCATAACCTAAACCCAAATAATTCAATACCTCGAAGATGCAAGATGAGCTTGATTGATCAATTTGTTGTGTTGGTTGCTCGATTCCGCAGCATAACGTTGATAAGGATGCAAGCTAGATGGATTGAAGATGATGGATGCAAAGGCTCTAATGATATTTCGACAGAATAATGGTACTTGAAGCTCCATGCATGCTAATGATAATTTGGCAGAATGATGTTACTTGAAGCTCAATGCATGCTAATGGCTTATGAGGGGGTTGATTTATAGGAAAGGCTTGGTTCCAATGGATGGCTGAGATTAAAAAGCTAATTGATTGATGTGGATGGCTAGGATTGATTCGATTATCCCACTCTTCAAGGGAGTTGTAGTCATTTGACAAGTGTCAAGGAGAATAGGGCTCATGTGAAAGATAATAAATAAAAGGCTGTAGTACCACTTACCTTTTTAAATGAAAGAGGCACACATATCGGCTAAATGATAAGATAAATTAATTAAATAAATAAAATTTATTTAATTAATTGGAAAGTCGGCTTATAATGAGAACTTAATTCAAATAAAATATTTGAATTAGTTGGGATATGAGTTGGATATTAATTAAATAAATAAATTTATTTAATTAATTGGCTAAGTAGGATAAGGATGGGATTGAATGGGATTTTAATTAAATAAATAAAATTTATTTAATTAATTGGCTAATGGAATAAGTGGGGTTAAGAGTGGGATTTAGGACAAAATGCTACATGATGTTTAAGTGATGTTTTTGACAAGGTGTTGCTAGACATGAACAAAGTTGGGACAAATTTGGGTGTCTACATTTTGCCCCTCTTTGAGATGATGTTCGAGATGATGAGCTTTGTATCGAGTAACATCATTTCAAAGAAGTTAAGGTATGGATAAAGGAAAATGATGATGATGATGTAAGGATATAATGATGATGGAAAGATAGGATGATGATGCCCCCTCGAGAGGATATGCGGGTTGGACAAACATGGGTAGGCTCTCGAAAAGAAATAGTTTGGCTAAGAAAGATAGCTAAGGGAATGGATAGAAGAAATGAATGATGCGTTATGCTGCAATGAAAGTGAGCAACCATGATGTTTGATATAGCACTAGACGTTATGCACCAAGGTATAAGGACCAGGGTGACGAGGTGTCTTTTGCCCCAGCATAATACAACCTTGTCTGGATACAAGATATGAGTATTAGCTGGAAAGATACGGATTTGATGCAAATGCAAGATAACATGATAACACACACAAGCAAGCAAGCAAGCATGCACAAATGATACAAAAACAAACAAGGTATTGCCCCTGTCAAGCTGTAAACCAATGATT
Source organism: Cunninghamia lanceolata (assembly GCA_027924645.1). Lineage (NCBI taxonomy): Eukaryota > Viridiplantae > Streptophyta > Pinopsida > Cupressales > Cupressaceae > Cunninghamia > Cunninghamia lanceolata. The sequence continues at coordinate 26,256,070 of BSBN01000809.1, read as the reverse complement.
GATTGTTTTGATTGATAATAGTTAAGTGTGTTGTCATTGCGGGGAAAGACATATCCCTAGATCAACACAAGGTTGTTTGCTGAGTTGGTTGGCTGATTGACTGATTGCTTTGGCTTACAACAAGGCTAGGATCAAGACCATTGATTGAGCTTGGATAACTTGGCTTGATTGATTAACTTGATTGGTATGGCTTAAGGATTGACTTGCATTTGGATCTTTGTTTGGAATGGTTGGAAGATGATGAAATGCTAATTAGATTGATTTGATGAAGGATGGATGATTTGTGGTGGATTGAGCTGCTTTGGATTTGTTGAAGTGATTAGATTTGTTTTGATGGCTAGCTTGATGTGCTTTGGTTTTGATGTTTGCTATTGCTGGGTTGATTGTTTTGATGATTAGATTGTTTTGACTGATGATAGTGATGGTGTGATGATTAGAGTGTCCACTCAATCTAAGCATAAGCAAGTGTTCTCAATATGCTCAAAGGATGTAAAACAAACAAGGTATTGCCCTTGTCAAGTCATAAACCAATGGTTGATTGTTTGATTGATGATGATAGATAGTGTTGTCATTGCGGGGAAAGCTATATCCCTAGATCAACACAAGGATGTGGGAACGCTATATCCCATTGATGATGATCGATTTGGTTCATGACAAGATTAGGATCAAAAACTTGTTGATTTAAGTGGATAATGTTCCTTGATTGATTAGCTTGCTTGATATGGATTAGTGTGACTTAGATTTAAGATCATTGCTTAGATTGATTTGATTGATATGATTGGAAGAAGTGATTGATTGAAATGGATGAATGTTATGTTATTGATAGGAAGAATTGATGATTATGATGATTTGATTTTGATTGAATGGAGTGGATTGTTTTGGATGATGGGATTGAATCGATCATATTGCTTGGATTTTTTTGTTGGATATGTGATTTTTTTGTGTTCTTGGAATATTTTGATTTTTTTGTGTTTTTTGGAATATTTTAATTTTTTTGTGTTTTTGAATGTTTTGGAACATCAATGGATTTACAATTTGGGTAGCCTTTGTGCTTGATACCAATGACAAGGGAGAAAACCAAGTCTAGGTGCAAGGATGGATGTAGGATGGATGGATAAAAGGATGGATGATAGTAAATGGGATGGAAGGCACATGAGAGATGGATGGGATGGAAGGCTCATGATAGATGGATAGATACAAGGATAGGCCATATAAGGGATGGATGCATGCCTCATGATAAATGAATAGGTAGGTTATAGTGGAAAGTTCATGAGAAACAGATAGGGATAAGCTATAAGATGGAAAGCTCGTGATAAGGATACACCATAGTGGATGGATCATAAGGGAGCTAAGACGTGATCTCCAAAGGCTATGTTGCATAAGAGGAAATTGCCCCATTCTAGGTGGTAATGCTTAGGATTTTACATGACAAAGTTCATGACCATGGGATGACATGATATGTTGGTTTGAATGGGATGGAAGGTTCATAGATAGAACTTGGTTTGGAAAGGAGGTATGTCAAGAAATATCCAAACATGTTTCAACTTTTTTTCCCTATGTCTTCATCAAGATCAAAAGGAGGAGGATGGATAAATTGGTTCAATAGGATAGGCATGTTTATGTAATGGCTAAGGATGGTATGATGGCTCGATAGGACATGGTATGATGGAAAATGATAGGTTGGTATGATAGGATGGATAGGTTGGATGAGACAATGTGCCCCCAAGTGTAAGTGACATAGAAGATCAACCTACACATGACGCCTGTTTGCCAGGTTTTCATCATGGTACTTATCCAAGGCGCCTGTTTACCAAGTTTTCACCGTTGGACGAAGGGATTTCTCTTTACTTTTTTTATTTTTGATTTTTTTTGTTTTTTTGCTTCGTTTTCTTTTTTTTGCTTTTAGATGGGTTGACAATTACACATGGCGCCTGTTTGCCAGGTTTTCACCATGGTAATAGATAGGAGGGACTCAAGTGGCTAATGCTAAGAAAGGTGATAGTGTCCCATTAGAGATGGATGATGTCTTCGCATGGACCATGTCAAGTGTGCTCATAGATGTTGATAAGGGATTGCATGGATGGGGATAGTGGATTATGGTGTGGATTGTATTGGCTTATGGAATGAAGATGGATGAAAAGTTTATGCCAAAGCATGGACCATAGGGATAGCACGGGGGAGATATGTAGGATAATGGATGGAAGATGGGGAGATGTAGTTATGTGGAGGTGTTGCGGAGTGGAAGGGAACCATGACCAATGGTTGCACACACCGTGATAAACATTGAAGCTTTTGATTGGATGGTGGTGTAGGAAGCAATGGAGATGTTTGCTTAGGGGATGGTTGACGAAGTGATTTAGGAACCCACATAGATTTAATATTTTTAGTGATTTTATTTTTCTTGTGGGATTTTTGAAGGGAATGGAAGTTTTGGATGGATATAGGCTCTTGGATAGAGATAGGTGATTGGGATTCTTGAGATGTGGATGAGGATGCCTCATTCATTTTGCTAGCTATTTGCTTAGGAACCCAAACCATTTTACTTTTGGGCTTTGCATTTGGAGGTAAGGGCTTAGATGGCTTCTTAGATGAGCTTTTCTTTGAGTTTGATTCTTTATGTCCTAAGGTATGAAGACCTTTAAGATTTTTGGTAAGATTTTTAGCTTTATAAGTAGAGGCATCAAAAATTTTGCTTTTGAATCCCATGGGGTGGGTGGAGTGGATGGAATGATTGGAAGCTTTATGCTTAGATGATGTGTGCTTTTGTTGGCCATGATTAGGGATGTAAGGATACTTATGAATGATAGGTACGTTAGGTGTTGGAAGCAACGATGGCAAGGTGGATGGAGGGATATTTGGAGTTGGTAAAAGTGGAGGCAAAGTGGATGGTGGAAGGTGTATGGTCACATGCTTTTGACATTTATAGGATGATGGATTTGGATTGACAACATATGTTTTGGGTAGATGGGGGGTGTGATGGAAAGTGATAGGTTTAGGATGCCTGAAGAGATTACCAACATCTTGGCCTTGTTTACCTTGGGGTGTGTATTCAAGGCCATATGAGCAGGAAGGAATCTTGACATGGTTTGGCTCCAAAATACCTTGTTTATAAAGGCCTAGACCTTTGTCTTTATAGTTCATGTTTTGGAGGATGCGATTGACTATGGGACTAGATGTGTTTTGAACACTAGACTTGAGTTCATTATTGGATGGAGAAGATGAAGTGGATAAAGGTCCTTGTTGTCCTAAGGAAGAACACTCATGTATAAGGGTGGATAGACCAATAGGACATGATGGATTTGAAGTAGAATCGATGGTGGATGTGGAAGGAGGCTCATTAGGATCTTGATTAGCATTGTGTTCATGTAGATCCAAGTTATTGATTTGATCTTCTATGCTTGCTTGGGGGACAAGTGTCTCATCATGACAAGTGGATGTTTGCTTATTATGGATAGGGCTAGATGGCATATGACTAGGAGCAATGTGGATATCTTGCTCATGAATGGTTATGGGATTATGGATAGGATCAAGGTACTTTTTAATAGGTTCTTCATCATAGATATCATCTTGATCATGAGATAGATAAAGTTTTGCCAAATGGATCATCATGGTTTTCATGATTTTAGCTAGAACCTTGATCATAACTATGAGCAAAAGTAGGATTAAGTGGGCTATAAAAGGGATAAATTTGCTCATGAATGAGGTCATAGTGATGGCTAATAGCTTGAGGGCAACCCATAAGTAGGTCATTGATAGGTGGAACTTAGAGGTGCTTTGATCTTGATTAAGACTAGGGTTCGATATTTCCACATGTTTAAGATTATGCTCTTGACATACCTCTTGACTTTGGATGGAAGTGGAAGGTTCTTGAGTGGACTTGATAGGCTCTTGACTTAGTCTTGTGGTTGGAGACTCTTGAATAGACTTGTTGGCTTGTAGATCACATGATGGGCTTAAAGGGCTAGGCATGTTAATGGAAGGCTCTTGAAGAGGCTCAAGGATATGTGAACCACATGATGAGATTATAGGATTGGACATGACCTTTGGAAGTTCAGTGGTAGGCTCATGAATTGGTGTTTGACATAGGGGTAGTCTATTCCTATCTAATAGCCAATGGATCACATCCTTTGCAAGTGTATGGGTGGATGGGAAATATAATGGATGGATGATAAGGGTAGATGGTGTTGTAGGCTTATGATTAGGATTAGGTTGAGGGCTAATTGGATTGGGTGGATTAGGATTTGGACTAGATGGGGGTGACACATGGGATTGGGATGATGTGGCATGATTTCCCATTATAGGTAGGTACGCCTTGTAAACAATTGAGACAAATATTGGGCATTGATTTGTATTGTGGCCTTTGGTCCTATGGTATGCACAATAATCATGTTCATCATATGGACTTTCTTCACATGGTTTGACTTCAGGAAGTTCAATAAGTTTTGCTTCAAGCATTCTTTGTAAAACTCTCTCAGCCATATCCTTTGGTGAAGGATTAGAATGGCATACTGATGAAGGTAATGAAGGGCTTGGTGATTTGGAAGGTTGATGGACCAATGGACTAGGAGTAGGATCACATGGTGATGTTGGGAGAGGACTTGTTGGCTCATGTGTTGGCATGTGATTGGATGGTGGTGGCCACTCTAGATTGGTATCTCCCTTGTCAAAGGTTATTAGATCTTGCATAGGATAACTTGGGCTTGTTTGATTTATGTACAAGGGGCCATTGGGATTTGGATATGATTCTTGTTGGAAAGGTGGACTTAGGTCTATCAACGGTGCTTGGTGGTCTTGTTGAAAAGGTGTACTTGGACTTGCTTGATTTATGTACAAAGGGCTATTTGGACTTGCATGTTGTTCTTGTAATATCACTTGATTGTTTTGTGGATGGGCTTGGTAGTGCATTGGAATGGTGGTATGAGGGATTGGATAAGCTTGAGGTGGATGTTCATAGGTTGGTGTGGCATTGACTTGGTGGATAGGTGGATTAAGTTGATAGGAAGTAGATGGATATGACATGTGGCTATGAGGTGGATTAGGTTGATAGGAAGTGGCTGAGGATTGATGTACTTGTCGAGCTTGACTAGTGGCTAAAAGGTGTTGGACTTGGGCTATGAAGTGTTGTAGTTGAGGTGATTGGCTTGCATGGGGTTGAGCTCTTTAGATGAAGAATTGTAATGTTTTAATGGTATCTTGGTTTAGGGGTTGTGATCCTTGATAAAGATTTTGGAGGAATCTTTGGAATTTGATTTCTAGGTCCTCTAGTGTAGACATGTTGTCACCAAGTGTTTGTCTTAAGTCCTTTTAGCAAGTGCTTGTTTAGGGATTTGGATGATGATGTGGATTGTTTGGATGACTTGGTTATGTTTGGGATGAAAGTGATTGGGTTTGAATGTTATTGGAAGAATGTGTAGGATGACTTGTCTTTATGTGTTTGGGTGTTTAGACCTTGATGTGGCAATATTCAAACAAATGATTATGCATATACACACATGAATCACTCACGCAAGACACATAAGCAAGTTGTTAGTTTGGAAGAATGTGATGATGGTTAAGCAAACACATGAAAACACTTCAACAAGTCCTAGTCAAGGCAAGGCCACTATCACAAGGAGGTTCTAGTGAAAATCCGGGGGACTGGCACCCCACGAGCATCCAGCAAGCCACTTAAGACTTTAACTAACCCTACTAGGAGTTTTAATATACACAATGGTACACCTCCTTTCGAGTTAGCACTGTATGGTGAGCGCTAATACCGGTTAGACTTGGCTTTCGCCTTATCCTCTAATTTTTATAGCGGACCGGATGAAAGTACCACTTGAGGTCGTTCCCTTGGGGTGGATACCAAGGCAGGCCTCTCTAAGGCTAAACAAAAGCAACACAAATAAATGTTTTTGATCTCCAAGTTCGTGTTGGGACGCGAGGAGAGAGCATACACATTTACTTGGTCACACTCGCTTGAGGTTCATTAACCTTAGAAATTCCATGTGTGGAAGACAATGCAAGCACTTGTTTGTTTTAAAACCCAAATCCAAATGTGATGAAAGACAATGGTTCATTTTAGCCCAATGTTTTGATGTGAATTTGTAAACAATTGTTTGTTTTATGCCCAAAATCCAAATGTGTTTGCAAACAATGATTAGAAGATGAAAGAGATGAAAGATTAGAATGAGTGCACCTGATACAATCACTCTCCAATTTGCTATAGATGTTGATGCCAATGCTGGTCCAGCGCCTTAGATGCCCTTACAAGTCACCAATTCCAAAAAGAAACAAGTAAACTTGCAAAGAAGATGATTACATGAAAAAGATGAAATCTAAAAATTTTGATGAAAATGATCTGATACAAAAAAAATGGATTGCATAAACAGAAAGTTTAGGAGATTCTAAGCAATTTGAAAAAAAGTTTCGCTGAAAAACGATCAAAATTGCTCAAGTTATGCTCAAATGAAATTTGCAATGAAGCTAAACTTTGACTGATAAAAAAGCCTAAAAAATAGTACAGTCACCTGATAAAAGTAGTACAGTTGTGAAGGTCGTCCTCCCAGCTTTTCAACAAGTCCTTGTTTGTGCGATTTGGCCTCCGTATGTGAAAGTTATGCAAGTTTGAAAAAAATAGCTTCCTTTGGCATGCAGGAGGTACGGGTAAACCTTGGCGGTTAAGAAAAGTGCAGAGGCGATTTATTGTTAATCATAAGCGATCTCCTTTTAGCAACATGCGAGCCTTTGCATATTAAATGCGATGCAAAAACACCAAATGCGACTCCTGTAGGGTTATAGGCGATCCGGATAAACCCTTAAGCGATCGATTTCAGCCTATAGGCGACCTGTACCTGCAAAATGACAGTTGCAACAAAAAACCCTATTCTGCAAAGGTGAGCTCTATCAGTTCAGAAGTGATGCATATCAGATTAAAAGCGGCTATTTTCAGTTCATAAGCGATGCACATAGGGTTAGAGGCGACCACTGTTATTACAAAAGCGATCCACAAAACACTGTAGGCGGTCGATTTCAATGTAGAAGCGACGCAAAGATACAGAAAGCGGCTGATTTTTGCTCAAAAGCAATGCAAAAATGGATAAAAGCGTCAAATAATAGTTCATATGCGACCAACAAAAGACCAAAAGTGATGCATTATAACCCAAAAGCGATCTGGAGAGTTTCAGGAGACGGAATGCAAATGTTAACCATAAGCGATCAATTTTACCATATGCTATCAGTTTTTGTTCAAAAGCGAGCACTGTTTGTTCAAAAGCGGACCAAATTTGACCATAAGTGACTACTGTTTGCCCAAAGGCGAGCTGATTTAGCCTAGGTGAATGCTGTTTGATCAGAAGCGACCTGAATTACCAGAAGCACATTGTTGCAGTCCGGTTGTTGTTTTCTTCACCAAACGCTCCATTTTTCATCAAATTTAGGCAAATTTGTACTCAAAGTTTATGGAAACGGCCTCTTGGATGCAATGGTGAGGTTATATTTGGGCTAAGAGATCATCTACATATAGTTTTAGCCAAATCTTTGCAAACTAGGGTTAGAAAAATGCAAATTTTTGCTACAAAAGCTTGCAAAAATGAAAGATTCATGCTCCAAGAGATCTAAACTTCATAAAAACAACTCAAACAAGAGAGGTTAATCAAGGACGTGAGTCCCACTGGGCGTGCCAAATGTATATCGAAAAATTTGGATTTATAAATGGAAATGATCAAACAATTGAAATGCATAACCTAAACCCAAATAATTCAATACCTCGAAGATGCAAGATGAGCTTGATTGATCAATTTGTTGTGTTGGTTGCTCGATTCCGCAGCATAACGTTGATAAGGATGCAAGCTAGATGGATTGAAGATGATGGATGCAAAGGCTCTAATGATATTTCGACAGAATAATGGTACTTGAAGCTCCATGCATGCTAATGATAATTTGGCAGAATGATGTTACTTGAAGCTCAATGCATGCTAATGGCTTATAAGGGGGTTGATTTATAGGAAAGGCTTGGTTCCAATGGACGGCTGAGATTAAAAAGCTAATTGATTGATGTGGATGGCTAGGATTGATTCGATTATCCCATTCTTCAAGGGAGTTGTAGTCATTTGACAAGTGTCAAGGAGAATAGGGCTCATGTGAAAGATAATAAATAAAAGGCTGTAGTACCACTTACCTTTTTAAATGAAAGAGGCACACATATTGGCTAAATGATAAGATAAATTAATTAAATAAATAAAATTTATTTAATTAATTAGAAAGTCAGCTTATAACGAGAACTTAATTCAAATAAAATATTTGAATTAGTTGGGATATGAGTTGGATATTAATTAAATAAATAAATTTATTTAATTAATTGGCTAAGTAGGATAAGGATGGGATTGAATGGGATTTTAATTAAATAAATAAAATTTATTTAATTAATTGGCTAATGGAATAAGTGGGGTTAAGAGTGGGATTTAGGACAAAATGCTACATGATGTTTAAGTGATGTTTTTGACAAGGTGTTGCTAGACATGAACAAAGTTGGGACAAATTTGGGTGTCTACAGGCAGAAGCATATGCATTTTTGTTGAGTGATCACATCTCCATTTTGGACAGGATGAAGCAGAGCTGGGCCACAGAGTTTGTACAGTTGAAGGCCACTTTTGCGGATATACTTAAGTATATGTAAGTATAACATGTATATATACTTATGCGGCCATGTATAGGTTAATTTTTGTAAATTTTGGTGTGCGGATTCTGCCCTTTGCCATTGATGTCAAAGGGGGGGTGAGAAGTAGTGAAAAATGTGGAATCCAGCTAAGGGGGAGCTCTGGTAAAATAGTGCATAAGATAGAGCATCAGCCAAGGGGGAGTTTGCTACAACACTTAGTCATTTTTCACTAAGTGTTGCCATCAATGCCAAAGGGGGAGATTGTTGGCAAGTGACACTGTGTGGCTTCATGAGTGTTTTCATTGATGGCAACAAAGTCTATCCCACACATCCACAGCACATAGTATGCCTATACCAGAAGTCAGATTGACGATTGTTTTGGTCCGGTGAACAAGAACAGAGCATGCAACAAGGTTCTTCAATCAGGTCCGGATCTCTCAGATGGTGTAACTCAGCAAGTTGTGGACTTGGACAAGTCAAGAGGAGTATCATGACTACTATATTCTAGAGATTGAGCCTTTAGTGATAAAACATGGAAAAGATATGAGCATTTGAGTGTTGGGTTCTAGACAAGCAGAACATACTGAGGAAGAACTGACCGACAGAGTATCAAACTTCAATCCAGATGAGTAATTGATGTTGATCAAGCTATTTGAGGGATCATACAATGTTGGCCGACATGATTGATGACTTCAATGCCTATGTTTTTGATACACATCACAAATCAAGCATGGATTCAGCTAGTTGATCAGTAATTTGTAAATATCTTGAGTATTCTGGTTGCTGACTAGAAAGTTGTTAAAATCCTTGGTACGGATATAAATACCAGATGGATTCCAGTATGAAGGTGTGTGTGTGTATAGATATGATAAAATAAAGTGTGAAGAAAGGCAGAGATAAGTGAGGAAGCAGTAATACAAGTTCTGTATGTGACAGAGTAGTAGCACTAAAGCAGAGGAAGAATGAAGTGCATCAGATCAGTATATTATACCTAACTAGAACTGAACTCTAGAATTTGTAGATGCCTCTCATCAGTTCAAACACCTAGTTACCTTCTGTAAGTTCTGTAGACAGTAAATCTCTTGTAGGCAGTGTGCCTCTTGTGAGCAGTGTGCTCAGGCAGTGAGCCCTAATTGGCAAGTGTCATTTTGTACTTCTTATTCTTTTAACAAAGAATACAATCTTGGGTTAGTCACCCCATGGTTTTTCCCTTAACAGGGTTTTCCATGTAAAAATCCTTGTGTTATGTGTGTTGATTTTATTTTTGTTCTCATGATTATATATGCTTATATGTTCTGATGCTTCACAAATTATAAAAGAAGAAAAGAAAGTTAAGATAATAGAGATAACTGATTCACCCTCCCCTCTCAGTTATCTGCCTTGTTTCCAACAAACAAATGATAAACCTGAGCAAGAATCATCCATCTGGTCAAAGTAACATTAGTAGGAGACCAAGTATTAATAGTCACAAACAGGAAAATAGTATTTCCCATGGCTAGAGTTCCCACTATACTATAGGTTGCAACACTCATGAATGTATACCAATCATCCCATGTGCAAGTGTGCATGAATGCAATTAGCCATTCAAAGTTGGGAAACATCAGAATCAGAAATACCAAGAGACTGAAATAATAGTAAATCAACAATGTTTGCAAGATGGAGGCTATGATCAACCACATAGTGACAAAAAATATGTTCACCCACATCTATATACTTCTAAAACCCTTAAAAAATAGAAACCTATTCTTTCTCATTATAATTTGATCCATGTAGGTGATGTCAATCTCCCCTATAGATACTTTAGTAGAATGATCATGTTGTTGAAATGCACTCCTAACTATATTCAATTGCTCCTAGATATCTTTCCAAGTATGGATGGAGATCAAAATATTATCAACATTAATGATTTCAAAATTTCTTACCATTTCACCTAATGCAGGAGCATCCCTGATTCAAGAGCAGTCTTGTATCAACCAAAAACATTTACATTTTAGTTTGTTTCTTTTCATTTTCTAGTTCAGTGCAGTTAGTTCAGTCAGTAGCAGTTTTTGTATTTTGGTCTGCATTCTATTGCAGTTGTATTTTAGACCTTGTGGAGATGGACTTTGTATCTAGACATATTCATGCACATCATATCCAAATATCAAATTATTTGGACCAAGTATACGTAAGATACCACTATCAGAAGATCGACTGTTTTCTTAGAACAGAGGATCCTGATAGTCTCAGACAAACAACTAAAGGAGAAGACCTGCAGAGCATTTAATGATTTGTGGGACTAAATTACACATCATTCAATGTTGTTTGGTTTGTGGCTGACCTTCCTTGAGATCTGCACATCATCCCATTCATTTGCAGAGGAGTTCTATTCATTTAGGTCCAACCTATTTGTGCACACACGTTACAACTCTTCATTAGAGTTTGTGATCTTCCTTGGCTGATGCAGAGGAATCTTTTGTTTCGAAGATGATATATAATGATGTAGACGTCTAGGAAAGTAGTGATTGATAGTTCTAAGTTTGATAGTTTAGATTTCTTGTGAAAGAGCTTCAAAGCCTTATCTTAAGCATATTTTGTAATTCTGTAATTAAGCTAGTGAGCCCTAATTGTAAGCTCGCATGTGTTCGGCCAATTTGTATTTGAATTCTATGATATACTGAATGACTAAAACTACATTTGCTTTATATCTTTGAGTTGTTTCCATTGTGTTTACTCTAGCTGCACAACCTGGATAGTTCACTTTGTGGACCCTCCTAACCGTGACTGCACCAAGTGGTATTAGAGCAAAAGTTTGAATCTTTGGGAGTGAATTGAGCAAAGTTGGTGAAGGAATTCCATAAGATCTTGCTTTGAATAGATCACCGAATCTGAGGTAGCTTATTTGTGTTGCAACTAATCACTAATTGTTAGGCAGTTGTTACCTTATAGCCCGATCGCTGAATTTGAGGCAGTTACACTTGATCCAAGAAAGAGATGCTGCCGAGAAGAATCCATGATGTTGGAATAATGACTAGAAGAATGGATGAGTTGATGGAAATGATGAGAACAATGTGAGTTTGGTTGGATGTTGTTGAAGAAGATAGGTGAAGAGGACTTACACTTAGACCTAATGTTGAAAGTGATGATGATGAGGAATTTCAATCCGCTGATCAAACTGGTGAAACCCTAGGAGATGATGAAGAAGAAGTATTAGATCAAGTCAAGATGTTGCGAGCTATTTCAAAGATTAGAAAAAGACCTAGAGTTGATGTACCAAACTATATTGTCAATTTGAACCTTGAAGAGTTGATTGACTGGATAAATGACATAGAAGAATATTTTGAGTATGAAGAAATTGAAGATCTAGAGAAGGTGATTTTCAAAGACAGTTAAAAGGACATGCTGCTATATGGTGGAAAGAAGTTCAGTTGGATAGAAATAGAAGAGGAAAGGAAAAGATTACAAAGTGGGATAGAATGGTGACAAAATTGAAGAATTACTTTATACCTACTGACTATGAGTTGGAATTGTTGAAGAGATTGCAAAACCTAAGACAAAAGGAGAAATATGTGAAGGAGTATATTAAAGAATTTCATAAGATGATCATAAGAACAAGACATATTGAAGTGAGAAAGGAGAAAGTGGATAGATACATCAATGGACTGAGATTGAACATTCAAGAAGAACTAAGTTTGGTGAGGATGACATCTATGGAGGAAGCATATCAGTTTACCCTGAAAGTTGAAGAAAATTTGAACAAGAGGCATGATAAAAAATAGAGAGGCAGAGGAGGTAAGTTTCAGAGAGGTAGAACATTTTCTGGAGGAGAAAGATCATATGTGGAGCAGAACAGAAAAGAGAACACATTCAAGGAGGACATAGATAATAATGCATACCAGAGAGATGACAAAACTTTCTACCATAGAGGAAACCCTAGTCCATACCAAAGTGAAGGATACAGAAGAGAAGGAAGAGGACCTGATAGGAGAACATTCAGAGGAACCTGTTTTAAGTGTGGAGGTGAAGGGCATAGAGCATTTGAATGTAATCAAGGGAGTACAAGAAAGAGAATAGAGAATAGTGGAAGAGTAGCCTATGTGGAAGAAGAACCTATAGGATCACCTAGTTTAGTTGGTAAACTTGAGAAAGGAGAATCAATTGTCATGAGGAGAGCACTATTTCAAGTAGAGACAAATGAAGAACCACTGTAGAGGAAAAGCTTGTTCAGAACCAGATGCAAATCAAGAGGTAAATGTTGTAAAGTTGTTATTGATAGTGGTAGTTCAGATAACCTAGTTTTAGAGGAGATGGTGACTAAGCTGAAGTTGGAAAGAATGAAACACCCTAAGCCCTATCAGATAGCATGGATTTAGGATTATCATAAGGTACTAGTGAGTGAACAATGTTTGGTGAAATTTCATATTAGATCTTATCATAACAAAGTACTATGTGATATTATGCCTATGGATGTATGTCATAGCTTGTTAGGTAGACCTTGGCAGTATGATAGAAAAGATATACATGATGGGAGAAAGAATACATACACTATAATATCAAATGGAAAGAGAATTACTTTGATTCCTTTAGAAGATGATCCTAAGAGTGATGTGGGAATGGTAGAATCTATTTGGTAGATGGAAGGAAATTTTTGGATGGTTTGAGGCTTGAGAATATGTGTTATGCTTTGATTCCTAAGAAACCTGAAACATTGAAGGAGACTAAAGAATCACAACCGAAGGAGATAACTGAGTTGCTGATAGAGTATGGAGACATCATATCAGATAATGTACCTGAAGGATTAACACCAATTAGGAGCACATGGACCTTATACCTGGAGCTAGTTTTCCTAACAAAGTAGCACACAGAATGACACTGACAGAGAATGAAGAATTGAATAGGCAGATACATGAGTTGTTGAGAAAGGGTTTGATTAGAGAAAGCTTGAGTCCTTGTGTAGTACCTGCAGTGTTAGCACCGAAGAAGGATGGAGAATGGAGAATGTGTATAGACTCTAGAGCAATAAACAAAATCACAGTTAAGTATAGATTTCCTTTACCTAGGATGGATGACAGTACGGATTGTTTGAGTGGAGCAAAATATTTCACAAAGATAGAATTGAAGAGTGGATACCATCATATCAGAATCAAAGAAGGAGATGAATGGAAGACTACTTTTAATATAAATGAAGGATTGTATGAGTGGTTAGTGATGCCTTTTGGATTGACAAATGCACTGACTACTTTCATGAGATTGTTGAATGAAGTTTTGAAGAAATTCTTGGGTAAGTTTGTTATTGTATATTTGGATGACATTTTGACTTTCAGTAAAACAAAAGAAGAACATCTGTGGTACCTAAGACAAGTATTGCAAAGACTGAGAGAAGAGAAATTGCTAATAAACATCAAGAAGTGTAGTTTCATTAAGGATAATTTGGTATATTTGGGATTTGTGATTTCTATGAAAGGATTAAAGATGGACCCTAAGAAAGTAAGAGCAATTATTGAATGGCCTACACCAAAGAGCATTAGAGAAGTTAGATCATTTCATGGATTGGCTAGTTTCTACCAAAAGTTCATCATAAATTTTAGTTCAGTTTGTAACCCTATGACATAGACAATTAGAGGTGACAGAAAAGACTTTAAGTGGACATCAGGAGTAGATAAAAGTTTTGAATTATTGAAGTAGAAAGTGACAGAGCAACCTATTTTGGCATTACCAGATTTCAATAAGGTATTTCAAGTAGACTGTGATGCAAGTGGAAATGCAATAGGAGCAGTATTAAGTCAAGAAGGTAGACTTGTAGCATATTCCATTGAGAAGTTGAATGATGCAAGGAGAAGATAATCAGTTTATGATTAGGAGTTATATTTCATAATTCAAGCCTTGAAGAAGTGGAGACATTATTTGTTGCCTAAGGAGTTGGTGTTGTATACAGATGATCAAGCTTTTCAATATTTGAATAGTCAAGGAAAGTTGAATCAGAGACATATGAGATGGGTAGAGTTCATGCAGAGTTATACTTTTGTGTTGAAGCATAGGAGTGGAAAATCAAACAAAGTTGCAGATGCATTGAGTAGAAGAAGGAACTTGTTGATAGAGATGAGAGTTGAAGTGTTATGATTTGAAGAATTGAAGAACATGTATGAAGAAGATCTTGATTTTGCAGAACCTTGGAAAGCATGTAAGGAACTTGTTGTGACAGATAGGAGTAAGTGATTGGACTATTTCATTTAGGAAGATATGTTGTTCAGAGGAAATCAGTTATGCATACTTAGGAGTTTAATGAGAGACAATTTGATCAAGGAAAAACACAGTGGTGGATTGGCAAGACATTTTGGCATTGATAAGACAGTGGCTTTGGTAAGTGAAAATTACTTTTGGCCTTAGATATATAAGGATGTTAGGAAATTTGTGCAGAGTTGTAGATTTTGTCAAGTTGCAATAGGAAGTAGTCAGAAAACTGGATTGTATAAACCTTTGATAGTACCGAAGAAACCTTGGAAAGACATAAGCATGGATTTTGTAATGGGATTGCTAAAGACATAGAGAGGACATGATTCAATATTTGTAGTGATGGATAGATTTTCAAAGATGGCACATTTCATACCTTGTAAGAAGACAATTGATGCAGTGCATGTGGTTGACCTATTTTTCAAGGAGATTGTGAGATTGCATGGATTACATAAGAGTATAATTTCAGACAGAGATACAAGATTTCTTGGATAGTTTTGGAAGACACTTTGGAAGAAGATGAAGATAGATTTGAAGTTTAGTTCAGCATTTCATCCATAGACTGATGGATAGATAGAGGTAGTAAATAGGAGTTTGGGAAACTTGTTGAGATCTTTGGTTGAAGAGAAGGTAGCAAATTAGGATTTGATTCTTTCACAAGCAGAATTTGCATACAATAATTTAGTAAATAGGAGTACCAGAAGAACACCTTTTGAGATTGTTACTGGAGTAAACCCTAGAGGAGTGACAGAGTTGAGAAACATTAGAATGAAAGATAAGAGAAGTGCAGAAGCAAAAGAATTTGCAAGACACATGGAGACAATGCATAATCAGGTTAAGAAGCATTTGGAGGAGATGAATAGTATGTATAAGGAGCAAGAAGATGAGAAGAGGAGACATAAAGAATTTGTAGTTAGAGATGAAGTGATGGTGTACTTGAGAAAAGAAAGATTTCCAGTTGGGACATATAACAAGTTGAAGATGAAGAAGTTTGGACCTTGTAGGATACTCAGAAAGTTTGATTCAGGAAATGCATAAGAAATAGAGTTACCAGAGACATTGGGTATATCACCTATTTTCAACATTGCAGACCTATATTAGTATCATGAAGTAGAGTTCAATGACAGCATTGAAGAAGACTTAAAGCATCAGTTACCACAACAAGCATCAGAGCAGATTGAAGACATTTTGGACAACAGAGTTGGATGCACCACCAGAGGAAGACAGTACAAAGAATACCTTGTGAAATGGAAACACTAGTAGAATTTTGGCAAATAAATGACTAAGTGATTAAAACTTTTAGTCACAACAACTAAAAATGACTAAATTCTACTAATTTTTTGCAACTCAGCTATAAATGAGTAAATAATGACTAATTTGGTAGTTGACTAAAAAAATATTTAGTCACACAAATAAAAATGACTAAATAGTTAGTCATTTATTTATCACAATCCATTTGAATAAATCATTTAAGGAATAAAAAATCAATAGCCCACCAAAATTCTCTAAAACTTTAATAAACATACCCTAAAACTTTCATCAAGATCTTATTTTCAGGAGTAGCCCACAAAAATAGAGTTTTCATTTAATAAACATACTCTAAAACCTTTGTCGAAACCTTATTTTCAGGTGTATCCTACCAAAATGGAGAAGTGTTTCAGTAAAGAATGACAGAATGGTAAGGAGATGTGCGTGACAGGAGGCATAGGATTCATTAATTTTTATCTCATTCCTGCTCTACTCAACAAGGCTTACATTGTTCGCGCTACTGTTTGTAATCCAGGTATATAATTGACATATATTTGCATAATCTCAAATTCCTAACTCAGATGCTTTTGAAGTATCAATGTATCCTATATAGGGTTTAGAATGTATGCTATGTAGGGTTTAGAATGATTTCTTTTAATTTAAAAAAATAAATAAATGATGTATTTGCCTATGATTGATAATGTGGAGATCTCCTAAATCTGCCCCAGCTCACTGTCCTCTTTGGCACTGTATTCATTACTCCAGCTGCTAGGGTTTTGCATGTAACATCTTTAATATCTTCATGACAATGGCTTTTAAATAGATCTTAGTCTTTGCTTTAATCTTTATCATGGTAACCCTTGAGTTCCATAATCCACCTTCAATCTCTTCCAAGAACGTTGTCTTAAGCTAGACTGCATAGTATGCATATAAAGTAAGTCCTTCATACCTACAATTGCTCCAAACCACCACTCACTGCCTTGCTTAAAATGCTACCTCCATAAGCACAATAACATGTTTTAAAATCATGGTTGCCAGTGATTGACCATTAAGGTCACTACTTTCATCAAGATACAATGAGATTTTTGTCTTCAAACTCAAGGCATTATGCAAGATAACATTGTGAATTGTTTATTGTGTAGGGTTTGATTTTATTGCATATTTACTACTTTGCTAACTAACTTTAAGACTGGATATTGCACCCTCAGCTGCAATCTCAAATAGCTCACTCACTGTCTCTTGAAGATTCCTTTAATGAGCATCCTTCTATAAAATCAAACCATGCCCTATAGATTGCCTACTTACTTACTACAGGGGACTCATTGTTTCATGGTATTGTGGGTCTTAAGATCCTTCAACCTTATTGTCACTACTTCACAGTCCACAAGGTATTATTCACTATTCTCCCATCTTTGATGAGTCTCAAAACATTGCTCAAACATGCAATCCACTACCTCCATTATACAATGGCTAAGAAGAAACATTGAACTTGTGATTACCACTATTACTTCATTTGGATAGTCATTCCTTGATTGCATTTGCCTTGTCTAACACTGTCAATAGCATTTGAAAAACCCTTAAGGTCAGCAAGGGGGTAAGGAAACTCACTGTTAAAATCTCCACTTTACTATGCAAGGTTTGAGCTTTATTATCTTGTCACGGATCAACCTCTTTTTGATTGTCACACCTTAAGTGACTATCATTCTTCTTACCATAGATTACATTTACAAATGTCATTGAGCTACATAGTGTGCTTGTTATTGGCTACAATCTTTAGATTGCAAGATTTTGTTATTGGCTACAATTTCTCAATCTTTCTGGTAAATTGCAACCTCACTAATCTGCTAGAGTTATGGTTTATGTTTCTACGGAGGCCTAGAGTTTGTACCCTAGTCATGCTCTTACCAATGCTTTTGTTGGTATTAGAAAACAACTTTAAATCTTGGGTCATAAAATTAGTTGTCTTGACAGGGTGTGGTATGATCTTGGATTGTATCCTAGAGTGTGTGGGAAGCTTATGTTTGATCATTAAGGTATGTAAACCTGATCAAGGAAATGTATCTTATATAGCATGGGTCTTTCTTTAATACTTCCCATAATGGTTATTAGTAGATCACATTATTATAGTTTGTGGTAACCCAAGATTGCATTCAAGTATGTAACAAACTTGGTTTGTAGTTTAAGCTGTACACTTTTAAGTAACATTCATAAGGTTTAGAAAATCTTGATCACTCTCTAGAATAGCCCATTAAACATGGGTTGTGCTTGAATGCACTACATAATTGATATAACACAACCACTCTGCATATCAACTAGAGTTATAGGCTCTTTATTGTAACAAGAGGTAATCACTTTTGGATCATGCTATCATTACATTGTAACCTGTTAAACTTGAGTCAACTTGAATGCACCCAATGATGATTGACACCTAATTGTGATGACAATGATTAATTTGTACATGAATTGTGCTCATATGAGTGCCTCCATTTCTATCACAACATAGCCACATTAAACTTGGGTCACACATGAATGCATCATGTATTTGTTATAGCACAACTATGCCACATGACCAATAGAGTTATGGATCACATAATTACAGTCACAAGAATATGTTCCTCGGTTGTGCTCTTATGGTGATTCCATTATCATTACAGCATAACCCTTTGGACTTATATTGCTCAAATCCTTACATTGCTTATTTTCTCTTTGGATGGATGGAAATTCAATGGTAGGGATTTGTATGTAGGTCATTCTCATATAAGTGCCTTCGTCACCATTACACAATAGTACATTGGAATTTCCATTCTTGAACCTTTACTTCATTTTTTATTGTTAGGGTTTCTTAGTGATTATTCTATTTCCACATGGCATATTGATAAAAGAAACCAAATAAAAAATCATTTTGTTTTTAGTTAACTTCTACTAACATACTTTTGGAATAAATGTTTGATTGCATTACTTTGAGTTTGAAGAATTTTGTTTTCTGCTTATAATACATTCATTGAGAGCTGTAGTAGAAAGCTTCTTATGCTGAAACCCATCCTGTAAACTTGCTTTAAGATAAATTTAGGAGGCTTCATGGATTTTTTGTGATTTATACAGATTTTGTTTTGATAGTAAATGACATCAGATTCTTTTTGAAATTGAAATGATTTATTAATTATGGTTTTATGATGATCAAATGTTTTATTTAGAAGGGGTTAATATGTGGCATTTTTATGTGTAGGAAGAATAGATTGTGATGAAACATTCAGGTATGGGTGGTTTAGGAAAACTTGGATTACTATTAGTGACATAACCAGGTTGGAGAGTACCTTGAGTTGGTCTAAAACACTTCCAGGTGTTTTCACTCGGAAGCAAAACTTGAGTATAGGAATACAAACATCGGTGGACAGAGAAAATCATAAATCTACTGGTCCAATTTTGGATCCAATTTGAGGTTGTGAATATTGGACAGAGAAAGTTCCTACATTCTAAAGATAAAATCATAAATTTTCTGGTCCAATTTGAGATCCAATTTGAGGTTGTGAAGCTCCTACAGAGAAAGTTCCTACATTCTAAAGATAAAATCATAAATCTACTTGGTCCAATTTGAGGTCCAATTGTAAGGATTTGTCTTTTTAATTATACTTTCTGACATTTGTCTTGATACAAATTGTTACTTTAGAATTATAGTATTGCTTTTCTTCTAATGTTTTCAACCCTCATTTCAAGGAAGAGCTCCAAAGATGGTTCCTTTAGATGGAGACTACACTTTTCTATTATAGGTTTCGTCTAGAAGCACCAGAAGCTCAGGTACTATTATACTCAGAGCAAAAGTAGGAGTCATGTAATGACAAGATACTCATTTTTGGAGCTTTGATTAAGAACTTTAAATGTTTGGCTATGTGCACAGAGAATGTTCATGGAGTGCAAACTTCCTTACAAAGCAATTACCATAGCAAAGTTTGAGGTGAATTACACCTGCTATTTTATGTTGATATGGATATGTTCTAACCTATAGTTAATTGTTGTAGCATAACATATAAGATAAATAGTTGTTCATATACCATTGTTTCTAATTCAAAATTGATATACCTTATTCTAGGAGCAAATCATAGGGGGAGTTTATACATAAGACACCATTATTTCAAATTCAAAATTGTTGGTTCTTTCACAATTGTTTTCTTCATTTATTTGATCTAAGATAGCCTGTTGTATAGAAGATGCTCTCAAAATCACAGTAAAATCCTTTATTCTAGGAAAACTGTTCAAAATCTTCCCATAATAACAATGAACAAAAGCATCAGTCATTAACTTGAACTTTGCAAGAGTTTCATCAAATTCTACTTTTCCACTCTCTTTTCCATTCTAAATTTTATTCCCAATTTCATCCATGAAGAACTTCCTTAGCCTGTAGATCCTGTTGTTAGCCATAACTTAAATACCAGGTGTCGAGGATAGCTTCAAGTTTTTACCCAAGCAAAAATTGATAAAATTTGGCCTTACCAGATACAATGTGTTGAAAAGCTCTTTGAAGTTATTTTGGAAAAGAGTTCTTGAGAGTATAATGTGCAGTGTTGAATTAATCTTTTTGCATGAATTCCATTGTATCTGGTAAGGCCAAATTTTGACAAAAAATAACAATTAACAAAATTAAGCCTTACCAAATACAATGGGATTCATGCAAAAAGGTTAATTCAAAACTGTGCATTATACTCTTAGAAACTCTTTTCCAGAATAACTTCAAAGAGCTTTTCAACACATTGTCTCTGGTAAGGCCAAATTTTGTCAATTGATGCTTGGGTAAAAACTTGAAGCTATCCTCGACACCTAGTAAAGTTATGGCTAACAACAGGATCTACAGGTTGAGGAAGTTCTTCATGGATGAAATTGGGAATAAAATTTAGAATGGAAAAGAGAGTGGAAAAGTAGAATTTGATGAAACTCTTGCAAATTTCAGGTTAATGACTGATGGTTTTGTTCATTGTTATGATGGGAAGATTCTGAATAGTCTTCCTAGAATAAAGGATTTTACTGTGATTTTGAGAGCATCTTCTAGACAGCCTGCTATCTTAGATCAAATAAATGAAGCAAATAATTGTGAAAGAGCCAACAATTTTGAATTTGAAACAATGGTGTCTTATGTATAGACTTCCCTTGTGATTTGCTCCTAGAATAAGGCATAGCAATTTTGAATTTGAAATAATGGTATATGAACAACTATTTAGCCTATCTATTATGCTACAATAATTAACTACAGGTTAGAACATATCCATATCAGCATAAAATAGCAGGTGCAATTCACCTCAAACTCTGCTGTGGTAATTACTTTGTAAGGAAGTTTGCACTCCTCCATGAACATTCACATTTTGCATACATGTCTACCAGAGCATTTCTAGTTCTATAATATCTGACAAAAATCCCCCTTTCATTATGTTATGATGGATGTCCATACCTTGTTCCAAAGCTCCCATTTTGGCACAGGTAGGGAGGATGCTGGCAAAGGTTGTCAAATTTGGCTTTACACCTGCTAATTGCATTTTCTTGAAAGTTTCTAAAGCCTTTTCAAAAAATCCATTTTGTGCATATCCCGCAACCATTACATTCCATGAGATGACATCTCTTTGAGGTATTCTACCAAACAGTTCACATGCCTTGTCAATGCTTCCACATTTTGCACACATGTCTACTAGGGCAGTTGAAACTACAACATCTGACAAAATTCCTCTATCCATTACTTTTTGATGGATGCCCATACCTTGTTCCAATGCTCCCATTTTGGCGTGCAGGCAGGAAGGATGCTGGCAAAGGTTGTGGAATTTGGCTTTACACCTACCAATTGCATTTGCTTGAAAGTTAGTAAAGTCTTTCCAACAAATCTATTTTGTGCATATCCAACAGTAATTGCTCTCCCCGCATCCCCGTGCACACACAAAAGTTCCTTCGCAGGGATGCAGGGAGAGCCCACCATCCCGCACCCTCATGCCCTGGCTCCTTGTAGGGTTGCGGGGGAGCCTGGACTACATAGAGATAAGTAGGTGAGGCAACAATCACACCAAATGAAATACCCAACAGATGTCTTCCCTAAATTTCTAAGCAAGTTCATCTTGCATGGCTACATTACTTACACCTCTCTTCATTCTTCTTTCATCCTTTATATTGTAGTCGATCAGGAGGCTAACAATATGAACACACTACCATTCAAATCATTGTACATACCATGAAAGTTTCATACCGCCTTCTCAATCATATGATCTCTCTCTAAGTGGTTAAAATCTCTCTCTAAGCTCTTTCTATGCAGTCCATGAGACCACATTTTTGCTCTTCTCGCATCCCTGTGCACACACAAAAGTTCCTTCACGGGGATGCGGGGAGAGCTTGCCATCTTGCGCCCTCATTCCCTGGCTCCTTGTGGGGCTACAAGGGAGCAATCACACCAAATTAAATACCCAACAGATGTCTTCCCTGAATTTCTAAGCAGGGTCATCCTGCACAACTACATTAGTTACACCTCTCTTCATTCTTCTTTCCTCCTTTATATTGCTATTGATCAGGAGGCTCTCTCTAAGCTCTCTCTATGTAGTCCATGAGACCACATTTTTTTGAGGCATTCTATCAAATAGTTCATGTGCCTTGTCCATGGTTCCACATTTTGCATACATGTCTACCAGGGTAGTTGTAACTACAACATCTGATAAAATTCCTCTATCCTTCATGCTTTGATGGATGTCCATACCCTATTCCAAAGCGCCCACTTGGGAATAGGCAGGGAGGATGCTGACAAAAGTTGTGGAGTCTAGCTTTACATCTTCCAATTGCATTTGCTTGAAAGTTTCTAAAGTCTTCTCAAAAAGTTCAATTTGTGCATATCCTGCAATCATTGTAGTCCATGAGACCACATTTCTTTGAGGCATTTTGTCAAACAGTTCACATGCTTTGTCTATGTTTCCACATTTTGCATACATGTCTACCAGGGTAGTTGCCACTACAACATCTGACAAAATTTCTCTATCCTTTATGCTTTGATGGATTTCTATACCCTGTTGCAAAGCTCCCATTTTGTCACAGGCTGGGAGGATGCTGGCAAAGGTTGTAGAATTTGGCTTTAGAACTACCAATTGCATTTTCTTGAAAGTTTTGAAAGCCCTTTCAACAAATCCATTTTGTGAATATCCTAAAATTATTGCATTCCATGAGATTACATCTCTTTGAGGCATTCTTTCAAACAATTCACAAGTTTTTTCTATGCTTCCACATTTTGTATACATGTCTACCAGAGTATTTCCAACTACAATATTGGACAAAAATCCATGTTTCATTATGCTTTGATAGAGGTCCATACCATGTTCCAATGTTCCCATTTTGGCACAAGCAGGGAGGATGTTGGCAAAGGTTGTGGAGTCTGTCTTTACACATGCTGGCAAAGGTTGTTAGTATTTTATTGATAATGTTCTATAGATTTTTCATTATGGTCCAACTAGGAAAACTTAAAAAAAAATCATTGATCGAGTATTGAAAACTATATTTTTGCTTTACAGGTCCTCTCTTTATTGTTTGAAAGGATAGTCTGTGAAAGAGCTTCTAGCTATGCATGAAGAAAACCTACAAGTGACTGTCAAGGGGCAGAGATTCATGCAAAAGACAGTGATCATGCAAAAATTAAAAGATAATCTTAGAGTCAATGAGAAGAACTATGCAAAGGTTAGAATCTTGTCAGTGTCTCAAGAGGCATTTAAAGGGGTAAGGAGACAACCTTCTAGTATGCATTTGACAGTGCCAAATGTCATGATAGTCAAGAGTCTTCATGTTAGATGCATGAACACCTAGGACAGTACCATAGAGTTGGTACAAGTGAGTAGTAACAAGGTTGAGGGTTATCATGAGCTATCTACCAAGATAGATATTTTGCAATAGAAGTATCATAATGGGATGTTGATTTCTATATTAGAGGTGATGGTACGATATGACAGTTGTTCATGATAGTGATGTGATAAGTGATAGGACCAATGATGGACGGTGTGAACTTGTAACAGTCTGGAAGATGACATAGAGTGCATACCTAGGTAACAGTAGTAATGGTGAACTATTTTTAAGGAATTTGGAAAAGATATAGTGATGTCAGAGGTAGTCAAGGCATTCAATAGAGGGGCAGTGTTCTATGTTGATGGGAGGCACAGTACAAGTGAAAGCATGCCAAAATAATGAGCTAGGTAGTGGCAGTCATGAGGCATTTTATTTTATAAATGGAAAATGCATGATAGTAGGTTGACAAGTGATTGGACAATGCATTTCAAGAAGCTACAAGTTTGATTAGGACAATGCATAGCCTAGTCATAAGGCAATATTGTTGAATAACAATCCATGACAATTGAAGTATCCTACCAAAGATGACAATCATCAAAGGCATAATCATCAGAGATAAGGACAATTATTTGCTACAGGTAACAATTCATAGTGGTAGCTTATGAACTAGAGCAAGTTGGGTGCATGAGACAGGATCTTTATGGAGACGATAGTGTGATCTTGAACTAGGACAGTGAGCTTCATGGGACAGTCATGGATTTGTGAAGAAGACATCTATGAATGTCTTTGTGCTTCTATGCTTAGTGATACTCAAAAAATTAGTTTCTTGCTCATTCTTTGAGCTATGTAGTATAATCATGAAGGTTTTTTTAGCAAAGAGAAAGCATTGTAACTTATTTTCAGATCTGTATGTTGTTTGTAAGCATTTTCATCAATAAAACAAGCTATTTTTACCTTCTCAAAGTTGTTTCATTGTGCAAGCTTCAAAATATACTACTAAATATACTAATGACTAAATGCAAACTTCAAAATGACTAAATATACTACTAATTGATGTCAGTTATAATTAAATTGACTAAATATACTACCAATTGACATAAATCAGTGAATAAATATGACTAAATATATGACCAGTGTTAAATCAGTGAATAAAAATGACTAAATATACTACCAAATTGATCAAAATGATGATTAAAATTAATGACTAAATACACTACCAATGGACATAAATTAGTGAATAAAAATGACTAAATAAGTGACCAGTTAACAACAATCAATGACTAAATTAATGACTAAATATGTCAGTGAAAAAAAATGACTAAATAAGTGACCAGATTACAACAATCAATGACTAAACCAATGACTAAATATACTACCAAATCAATCAATCAAAACAACCAATAAATGACTAAAAATGGTTTAGTCATCAATTTGGTCACATTATAAATGACTGGAAATAAACTACTAATGGTCACGCGACCATGTTTGGTCATTTATAAGCAATTTTTAGTTTTTTTTACTAATATATTGCTCTTTTTGTACTAGTGAAAGGAAGACCGGAAGAAGACTCATCTTGGATTTCTCAGGCTAAGGTAGACCACCTTGGTTTTCCTCTAGCCCAAGCAAAGTGAGGGACTCACTTTTTCAATAACCCCAGATGTCTGATGCAGGAGCATCCATGGTTCAAGAGTAATCTTGCATCAACCAAAAACATTTACATTTTAGTTTGTTTCTTTTCATTTTCTAGTTTAGTATAGTCAGTAGCAGTTTTTGTATTTTGGTCTGCATTCTACTGCAGTTACATTTCAGACCTTGCGGAGTTGGACTTAGAATCTTGACATATTCATGTACATCATATCCAAATCTCATGTCATTTGGACTAGGTACCGGTAAGATACCGCTATCAGAAGATAGACTATTTTCTCATAATAGAGCATCCTGACAGTCTCAAACAAACAGCTAAAGGAGAAGACTTGTGGAGCATTTCATGATTCACGGGACTAAATTACACATCCCTCAATGTTGATTGGTTCATGGCTGACCTTCCCTGAGATCCGCACATCATCCCATTCATTTGCAGAGGAGTTCTATTCATTTAGGTCTGACCTATCCATGTACACATGTTACAGCTCTTCATTGGAGTTTGTGATCTTCCTTGGCCAATGCGGAGGATTCTTTTGTTCTAGAGATGATATATAATGATGTAATAGATGTCTAGGAAAGTAGTTATTGATAGTTCTAAGTTCGATAGTTTGGATTTCTTGCGAAGGAGATTCAAAGCCTTATCTTACACATATTCTGTAATTTTGTAATTAGGCCAGTGAGCCCTAATTGTAAGCCTGCATTTTGCTAGCCAATTTGTATTTGAATTCTATGATATACTGAATGACTAAAACTATGTTTGCTTTATATCTTTTAGTTGTTTCTGTTGTGTTTACTCTATCTATATAGCCTAGATAGTTCACTTTGTGGACCCTCCTAACCGTAACTGCACCATCATCCCAAGCTCTACCACTTGCAAGATGGTTAAGATTAGATTATGTGTGGACTAAAAATTATTTGTAACACTACATTCCTTCAAAGCCCATAATAAAGGAGTCTTTGCACATCTCTTGTTCACCCACCGGGATGACCCAATTCCTTACCTCCATGATGCTTGAAATTCTTAGTGTCTCCTCCTTCATGGGTCCTCCATACAACCAATGGTAGAAAACCTACATGTACCTTGATCCCACAAATACCATGCCATGTTTAGTAATGAAATCCAAAATATCACAATGACATCTATTGGGCTTAACCCATTTCCTTAGTAAGCATTTCATTGTACTGATCTCCATCTCCAAGGAATGATCTATGAATTGTGAGCTTTAATCCCTCACAGTGTGGTTAGCATGCACAACAAGCCCTGCATGATTCCTCATAAGCTTCTTTCCACTCCACATGTAAGAGATGGAAAACCCAAAGGTGACATCAATGCCTCTATCTACCTTAATCCTTAAGAAATTACATGGATCCCATATGGAAGAACAAAATTGATTTTGAATAAGAGAGTCTACATGCCCTATGCTGCAAGTTGTATCCCTTACTCTATCACCTTCTTTAGCATGATTTCCATGATGACAAAAATTTTGTAATGACATGGAAGAAAATGACAAATCTAAAATATGATCATTATTTTCATGCCTTATGCTATAAATAAAATGTTCATCCTCATTTTCCAAAAGAGAGATTATTGAGATATCCTCAACAACTCCATTTTTGTGACTCAAAACCTTTAAATTAGGCCAACCAAAGTATTCTTCTCAAATGCATACCCATCCATAATGCTACTCTGCAAATCAAACAATGGCTCACCATTTGGAAGTTTGGAAGATAGTGCATGTATTGGTGCATCTCCCTTCAACTTGTGCCCTTTGCATCTAACAAGTGATGCTTGTTCCTCTTTGACTTCATTAATATTTTCTTGACATATGAAATCATTAGAAGTCAATAAAACATCTTCGAAGACCAAAGAATTTTTACCTTCATCCTTGTTGGTTTGGAGTGCCTTTGGTTCATTTCTTTCTTTTTCCTGCAAATAAATTTGCTTCTCAAGAATTTTTTGAGGATATTCTAATTCTTTTTCTAGCTTCACTTCTTCTTTGCTCCCACATCTATGACTTTGCTCGCAGGGATCTTTGCATGAGAAACAAAGTTTTTGTCTTCTGAGCTCATTTTTACTATCTTCATTCTTTCTTGAGACACATTGAATTTTTTCATTTACAAGAACTTTCTTTGATTCCTGCTCCTTAGCAACTTCTTTCACTCGTGGCTTTTCTTCTTCCTTTTAAAACTCTCTTAGATCTTCTTTGCTTGAAAACTTCCCATCAAAATTTTAACTCCAATATCTAGTGCATAGATATTTTTAGAAATTTCTTGGACAGATTTTTAAATCCAATATCTAGTGCATAGATATTTTTCAATTTTATTATTAATTTTTTAATTGGCAATAACAGAATCTAGACCTATATTTTATCCCAATGTGTTTTTCTTTGTGTATATATCTAATTAAAAATTTTCATTACAAAAATGATATTGATATAGAGTGTAGTACAATTTTTTTGAGATTTTTTGACATGGTTTGTGATTTTCCCCAATGTCTCAAATAAAGGTTATTATTTTTGTATATATATAGATATTTCCCTCTAAGACACATGCATCGATTTTACTAGTTGGAATTTCCCACTTTACATCATTTTCAGGGGTCAAATGAAGTTATATAAACATGAAATGTTACACATCAATAGCCCTCATTGTTAATTTCTATAACTTCATTTGACCCCTTGAAAATGATGCAAAGTGGCAAATTTCGACTAGTAAATCAATGCATGTGGCTTGGAGGGAAAATTGTACCACATAAAATGTTTAAACCTGACACACATATACATGTTGAGAATCTCATCTAAAATGAACTTAATCTATTTTTCATTGTATTCCATGATTATGCACTATTTTACATAAATTAGTAAATCAACATGTAGCCCAAAAAGGATAGACTATTTTACATAAATTAGTAAATTAGTAAAATACCTAAGTTATGGGAAAACCCACTAATGTTATAATCAGTGGATAAAAGAACATATATAAATCTACGAATAAAGGTTATGCCCTGCAGGTAAAAGCAATGGCTTGTGTATAAGTCGATAGAGGCTAAAGGTTAACCTGTACCTAAATAGCGCATAAACTGAGAATAGGGTATTGTACAACAACTCAATACTATATAGTCCATATGGATCTGTATGGTACGAATTCCACTGACTAAAAAGAATTCAAAACAAAAAACCTCCAAAATATATCGTGCCATAAATGGATCATCCTAAGGTTTTTGGGCCTCCTAGACACAAACGTGAGTTCTATTTTTCCCTAGGAGGCTTTCTGCAACAGTCCACCCCCGGATCTTCACCAAATGAGTATAAACCTGCAACAAAGAGCTCACAAAACCTACAAAAACAAGCTAGATCAAGGGGTGGAGGTCCCATTGGGCGTGCCAAAATGAAGACAAGAAAATATTAAAGGTAAATAAAACATAAGATAATGCAATATAACTCAATACCTTCACCTAAAACCCTTCCTTCTCCTTTGACATAGTAGAATGAAGTGCACAAGCTCTAATGGCTATGCTCTTGATGATAATAGATATGTTGATTGCTCACTAAACCAACAACATAACTTTACATTCAAATTGTGGATGATAATGGTTTGGTTGATAGTTGATTTATAGATAGTTGGATAATATGATGGATGGCTAGGATTAAGAGGTGCAATGGATGGTTGAGATTTGATGAGACAACATTAGGGCAAGGATGGAGGCTTATAAGGCATTCTTTATGTGAACGGTTGAGATTAAGAGGTGGAGAGTTAAATGAGTGGCTAGGATAAAAAGTTAGTTTGACTTTTAAGATGATGATGAGGACAAAATGGGAAATTAATTAAATAATAGGATTATTTAATTAACTTTTAGAGAGGGGATCATGTGTGAGGATAAATTAATCACATAAATAAAATTTATATTAATTAATTTATGGCTGTAGGAAATAATGGATTAATTAATTAAATAAATGTATTTTATTTAATTAATTTTGGGTGATGGAGACAAAGGATTAATTAATTAAATAAATAAAATTTATTTAATTAATTTATGATGGGGAAAAGGGAATTAAATTAATTAATTAAATAAATATAATTTAATTAATTAATTATTAATTAATTTAAATAATGCAAAAGGACATGGTAAAGGGGATATGTTAAGATGAAGGTGATGTTAGGACAATGTTGAAAATGATGGTGAAGGCATGGACATTTTCAAGTGTCTACAGGTACCACATAAAATGTTTAAAGTACATACATATACATGTTGAGAATGTCATCTAAAATGAACTTAATCTATTTTTCATTGTGTTCCATGATTAGGCACTATTCTACATAAATTAGTAAATAACATGTAGCCCAAAAAGGATAGACTATTATGCTTCATCCCTAATACTAAATTTATAATAATTTGTTTGGACTTATAGAATTCAATCATTCTTCTCATGATATATACTAATGCATATACTAGAATATGATCTCTTATTTCAAATAGACCATAAATATAAATACATGAACTCAATCATGTTAAATCTATCATTTCTTTCCTTGACTTAATAATGATTACGCCGAGAGGTGTTCTACAATCACCTAGGGGTGGAGTTGAAGACCTAAAAGATTCCAAGATTCCTTGTAATTTTATAAGATTCCAATCTAAAAAACAAATAAAAGATTTATATGCATGAGATTATTAAGATAGATGAAACACGACAATAAATACACCACTCTCAAAGATGCTTCTACTATTTTAAACCAAAGTGCAAATATTCTAGCTCCAAGTCATTTATAAATGCCAAGAATAAGAAATATATTTAATGGGAAATGAAACACTTGCATTCTATGCGAGTAATTTATAAAAAATAAAAACCAAAAACCAAAAAACAAATTGGAAGATATCTCTCCGTGTACTTAGATATATTTTTAAAATATAAATATACTAGTTACTCTTCTTATGCTATTATATAGTAGAGAAATATATATTATTTCAAGTAGACAATAGATAGTTGCTTTTCTGATGACCATTCTTCTCATATTGATATATACTAAATTTATTATTTCTTGTAACATGTACATAATGATGATTCTTATGCTAGTATATGGTAGAGAAATATATATTATTTCAAGTAGACAATAGACCGATGTTTTTGTGATGACCATTCTTCTCATGTTGATATATACTAAATTTATTGCTGTTTGTAGCATGGACATAATAATGATTCTTCTTTTTATGTTGATATGTATACCAAAACAAGATTTATTATTTCACCATAGATACACAACTTTATCCTGAATTAAATACCATATAATAATTATTCTTCTCATGTTAATATACATTAGAAAATTTCTTTTATTTCACTTAGACTAAAATAAAGATATATGATTTTAGTATTAGAATTTTTTTTTTTATTTCACTTGAGTAAACTGAAGGTATAAGATTTTAACCCTACTAAAGTTGAGACCTTATAATTTAATTCGTCTTCCTATGATATATACTAAAACATAGATCTATCATTTCAAATAGACCATAGATATATAATAAGATAAGATATATTAAATTTCAAGTAGATCATAAATAAATACATGACTTTAACCGTACTAAATTTATCATTATTCTTTTGAATTTAATAGCAATTGTTTTCCTCGTGTTGATATGTACTAAAAATTCAATATAAATTTAACCAATAAATAGACCATAAACACATGATTTTAACCATACTAAAATTATCATTCCATCACTGGACTTTATAATAATTCGTATCCTCAAAAACATATTCTAGCACACCTTGTATTGCTTTAAGTAGACCATTTTCACACGGCTTTCACCATGCTAATGTAACGCGGAATTATATTCTCTTGGGTTGGGTTGGGTTGGGTTGGGTTGGGTTAATATTCAACTATTTTTGAATATTAATGTGTCCCAAGGACTCCAAGAAACGGGGCACGAGGAATAAAGAATTAAAGAATAAAAAATAAAAAATAAAAAAACGACAAAGGATTCCCACCAAACATCTAGTGGCCACAGTCCCGGCAACAAAAACATGGTGTCCATCGAAGAAAGACTAATCGTTCCAAAACACGGGGAAAATCATTGAATGACTTGCATAGACTTTATACAACACTAGAACAACATAGCATAGTGGAAATTATTGTGGGCCGAAGTTGTATTTCATTTTTATCGAACACGAACGTTTCATATTAGAATTAACGAAGCACTAAGTTAAAAAATTTGAATAAATAATGCGCACCCCAGATTCCATTCCATGATGAGGTGGAATTTGAAGCGATAATTTAGGCTTGTTTGGGAGATTTTTAAGGCTGGAGATCCGATCGGCGGTGAGAATCATGTGAATAAATTTAAGGCTGACATGTCCCACACCTATTTAACATTTAGGATGAAGGGCCATGAACCTGTCACCGGCTTATTAGATGTCATACATTTAAAAGCTTAAGATAAACAAGTTGCACAGAGAGGAGACAGTTGGTGAAACAGTAAGCGGCCGGCATTATCCATAGAGAAAGCTTTTGCCACCTGTACTATTCTTTCATGAGTTGACTCCAAATACATTCACAAGTGCCAGGTACATGTACAACTGCTCCAAAGGCATGTCAGCAAAAAGCATGCTTCTATAGCTCATCATAACACAAGCAATTTTGCGTCGTTTAGTGTAGCCAAGGGTTTAGTGCCATGTCCACATATTTTTTTTCTATTATCTTTTGCTCGCCGTGACGTTGGACCTTTTTTTTGGTTATAAAACTAGGGGGTTTTCATTCTGTGAGAGGCATCGTGTAGAAGAGAGCTGCAGATTTTTAGTTGTGTTGTTTGAGGAAGTAAGGTCCTTCTTGGTTAAGATATATAGTAGAAGAGTGGTTATTAGAAAGATCTCATTTTGTGAGAGGCATTGTGTAGAAGAGAGCTGCAGATTTTTAGTTGTGTTGTTTGAGGAAGTAAGGTCCTTCTTGGTTAAGATATATAGTAGAAGAGTGGATATTAGAAAGATCTTGAATTTTTTTTTAGGGCTGCGGCTTTTAATCTCTTAGACTGCTTGGTCTCGTGGACATCATTCAAAATGCCTGCTGCCGCTAAAATGGAAAGAGCTGCCGCTAAAATGGAAAGAGCTGTCCGTTTGGAGAGAAAATGGACGGTGGTTCCCGCACGTGCTTCGGTGGCTCAGCAGTGCCGGCTTTGCTCATCAGATCTGCAGATGCTGGGCTGCAATTATATTCAGAAAGGTCTTGTTTATTCTATGGAGGGTGCCACCTTTGATTTTAGGGGCGTTGTGGAGTTGCTCAAGAAGAGCCTTTCTGAGGCTCTGGTTTATTTTTATCCGTTGGCTGGAAGGCTCGCGAGCTCGTCTGATGGCGTCGTGGTTATTGACTGTAATGACAGTGGAGCTGATTTTATTGAAGCGAGTGCGGAGGGAGTTGGGATTGAGGAGATTATGGAGGAAAATATCAGTGGTGCTGTAAGGGAGCTTTTTGTTTTGGACGGTGCAGTTAATACCAACGGTTATTTTTTGCCTTTGTTGGCCGTTCAGGTATATTTCAATTTTCTCTGTTCGACTGTGGAGTTTGTGGTTTGCCTTTTCGGAGCGTTTAATGTGAAATTGAGTGTTGTGGAGGTTTGATTGGTTCTAGGTTCCTTTTGATTTCTTGTTTTTGAGATTTTTGTGTACGGCTCACCTATGGAAAGTTGAACTTTTTATCAATTGAAGTTTTTTTTTTTAAACAGTTGCTTTGTTTTTTTGGTGTGCCTTTCGAAGTATACCAGCTTGGCAATTCAGTTCGTTTGAGTTAATTGGTGGCTTTATAGTCTGTATTTTCTTTTTCAGTGGAGTTTGTGCAGCAGTCCAGTTTGGATTTCATATTGTTGTTTCTACTGCGGTTCTCTCTTCCCTCACGAGGTGCTGTCTGTTTTAAAAAATTCGAAAATTTTTCTGAGTGACTCGAACCCCCCACCTGTAACTCTTGTGTTGAAAGCTCTGCGCTGTTTATAAGTTTGTCTCTACAAGTGTCCTGTCTGATGTTTTTTTCTTTTTTCTCGTCTCTTTAATGTTTTTTCTTTTAACTTACTTTGGTGGTGTTCTTTAAACCTGTGTTTAACCAGCATATTGGATGAATTTTTTTTTATCAAAATGACTATTAATTTTGTTGGAGTATGCTCCCCAACATAACTGTGTAGAATTTTTTTTTACATTCACGAGTATTAACCAAACATTTTATGGACCCGAGTAAATTTTATATAGTATATATGTAGTAATTTTGATTTTAGTTGAATTTTAAAATTTTATGCTTGTTGGAATATTGTAATTTTAAGTTTTAAACTCCAATCAAAATCAATAATGTTAATATGGACAAGTATAGAAAAGTCAATTAAAACATTTAAGTCAAACAAAAACTAAGGTTTGATCTTCTTCTCTACTTACGGGTTATGTGTGAGGGAAATATAATATCTATTAATTGTTAAATTTAATTTGTAAATTTGATTTGTTAACATATTTTTAAATATGAGGTAAAATCAAGTGTTAAATTTGATAAGTAAGAGTCATTTTTTGTAGTGTGTTAAATTATGATATTTTTTATTAGGATTATATTTAAAATCAAGTGTTAATTTGATAAGTAGGAGTTAGTTTTTATAGTGTGTTAAATTATGATATTTTATATTAGGATTTAACTGTATAACTTTTTAGTCAAACACATGATTCATATTTTATGAATACCACCTAAATGCAATGAATGTTAAGTGGACCATTTATTCTTACTCATAAAATATGAGTCATGTGTTTGACTAGAAAACTATACAATTAAATTCTAATATAAAATATAATAAATATTAATTTCTTATATGTAATTTGTAGATTTGATTTGCTGAGGTATATCTAAATATCAAATGAGCAAAAGGTTACCTGATATGAAATCAGCAAAAAATCTTTTTCCAACAAAACTGGATTTTAACTGGCTATCAAGATTTTCGTGAAAGGACATTGGGTTTTCCACCACTTCTGCCATTAGCAGGTGCTTGCGTACGATTCCCTGGGTTCGTGATCCACTTGTACTCTTGTCGTCTAGAAGATAAGGTCAGTGTACAATCTGTTTGGGTGGTGGTGAGTGTTAGGATTTTGTGCTTTCAAGGACATTTGAAGTCTGAGCTGATCTTTCAGTACCAAAAGAAATTTAGTAGAATTTAATTGTTACTGGAGATCATTTATAAGTTAATTTTTGTTACGGGAGTAGGAGTCTTTGGTTGAATTTCTTTGATTTTTGTTACCGGTGTTACAGGAATCTTAAGCTGAACCTCTTTAATTTTTGTTACGGGTGTTATGGGAGCAGGATATGCTGAACCTCTTCCACTGAAAATTAAAGACTGAAGTTTTACAAAAAATTTAATATTAAATACTAATATAAGAAATGAAAATATATATATATATATATATATATATATATGAAAAGGTAATAGTGTTGATGGGCCTTTCGCTTTATTAGGTAACGTGCATGAGTCGCTAATAACTCCATTGTTTACACTATTATTTAACTCTCTGACGATTTATAAACTTCATTGTTGTCTGTCGATTGCTGGTTTTCTTCATGGTTGGTTTTGATGCCTCCTGTTGGGTTGTTTTGACAGTATTTGATATATTGAATCCTTCTAACAGAGTGAAATGTTTATATTTGTTTTGTTTGATCAGGCGACGAAGCTAAGAGATGGAGTTGTAGTATCATTCACAGTAAACCATGCAGTTCTAGACGGAACTTCTCTGTGGCACTTCATCAACTGTTGGTCTCAACTATGCCGAGAATCATCAGCCTCCATAATTCATCTCCCGCCCCTCCATACGCGCTGTTTCACTACAGGCCTTCCCATAAAACTTAACCTCCATCACCCAAAAATAGAAAACCTTCAGATATTCAACCCTCCAGCCCTGAGCGAAAAAATATTTCACTTCACAGCTGAAACCATTTCTCGTCTAAAGCAAGCTGCTAACCGGTCTACATCCAAAGACAAACCTATTTCCTCGTTCCAGGCGCTCTCTGCACACATATGGCAGGCCATCACAAAAGCTAGGGGACTCTCTCCCTCAGAGCTAACAACCTTCAAGCTTGCAATCAACTGTAGGCCCAGAATGGTCCCACCACTACCGTACTCTTATTTCGGTAACGCCATCCAATTTGCGAGCGCCACCATTTGTGCAGGAAAGCTTTTGGACACAAGTATGCCGTTTGTAGCACGGATACTACACAATATCATATCAGCCCACCAAGATGCCAACATTAGAGCCGAATTGGGAAAACCTCCCACAGTCCTTCAGCTCGACAAGTCCAGTCCTAAAAACACTGTGATGATGGGAAGTTCTCCCAGATTTCCAATGTATGATAATGATTTTGGATGGGGAAGGCCGATTGGCGTCAGAAGTGGATGGGCGAATAAGTTTGACGGGAAAATGTCTTCTTATCCTGGATGTGAGGGCTCAGGAAGTGTGGACATTGAAATTTGTCTGCTTCCAAAAACTATGAGTGCTTTGGAATCGGATCCACATTTTCTTTCTCCTTTTCCCCTGCTATGACCTAGCACGTGGCTATTCTGATCCAGTGTCATTTTGAAATGGAAATCTTATCGACTGTGGCAAAAAATTTCTGTAAGCGATCTGAATATAGTTTGAATGATTGCACAAAATTTAACTATTTCAGAGTAACTATGTCCACGTGGTTAAAGGATTTCTTCCCAACTTGTATATATTCCACTTTATGAATAATAGTA
The DNA here is from genome assembly GCA_027924645.1 of Cunninghamia lanceolata. Taxonomy (NCBI): domain Eukaryota; kingdom Viridiplantae; phylum Streptophyta; class Pinopsida; order Cupressales; family Cupressaceae; genus Cunninghamia; species Cunninghamia lanceolata. Next base: position 26,219,810 of record BSBN01000809.1, on the reverse strand, counting down.
ACGTTTTTACAAGGTGCTTTATACCGTAAGACAACAAAAACTTGTTTCAACATAAGCAGAAACACGAGTTCACACATGATCTTAAAAGACAAGATTATCATAGAAGAAACTCCAGACACCATATTACACATGGTCTTAAAAGACAAGATTATCATAGAAGAAACTCGACGCATTATATCACACTTGGTCTTAAAAGACAAGATTATCATAGAAGAAACTTGACAGCATAATGTTTACTTTGTTGGAATAAGAATATTAAGGTTCACGTTTAAAATAAATTCACTATGTTGAAATATTAAAATTTATATTTAAAATAAAGTTATTTTAATGATTTAAGTTAGTAATTAGTTTTATTTAGAGTGGTTTGGCAAGTTGTAATGCGCTTATTGTATGTTGTGTCGACTGTTTATGGAATTTTCGACTTCGATTTTTTTCGATTTCTTATTTCGACCTGTTCACTGCACTGATCTAGACCTGTTCAACCAGGTCTTATTTTGATCAAATGGTCGAAAATTGTTTAGTCGATACAATTTCTACGACCGTTTACAACGTGCTGGCTGGTTAAGCTCTTCCGTTGTAATGGGAATGCAATTTTTATTTATAAGCATTTGCACAATACTTTGATATTATGATTATATTTTATTTCTGTGCAAATGTAAATGCCTTGCCATTTCCAACACTTTAGACTTTGTTTAAATACTACCAGACGCTTTAATTGTTACAAATTTACAAATGTTGAATATTTAATCAGGCAATCTCATATCAACGTTTAAAATTTAATTGTATACTTTAATTATATTTACATTCAATTTAAAATTTAGATTCGATGTTAAAGGTTATTTTACAAAATGATAATGTTGCCTAATTGACAAAGACATGAAGAAAACATTTTACTTTTTAACAATTTAATATAGTTTGGTCCTAATTACTTAATATGTTAAGAAAACATTTTTTAAATATAGTATAGCTTAATTAGCTTTACATTTTATCATAAGAAATTTTATAAGATAATATATTAAATTTATAGTAAAAACATCACATACAAAGAGTTATTAAGGGATGCCAAAAAATATACGCACAAATTACTAATAAAACCCTAACATATTACAAGCCTTATTTTTAAATTTTAAGAAAGGTAATCTTGTAAGTTGATATATTAAATTTATTAAAAAAGAGTGGCATCAAATTTATTTTAAAATTTAGCATATAAAGAGTGTAAAGAGTGTGTATATAACCTATTAAAAGAACACCAACATATCACAATTCTTAGTTTTGTAAAACATTTTTTTTATAGTTAATTATAGCTGTTAAATACCATGAAAATACATTTAAATGATAAAAATGTAAAAAATATAATATAAATGTTAATGTAATATATGGGTTTTTTATTTTGAAGATGTAAGAATTTTTTTTTGGGCAAAGTCTTCCACCCAATTTGAGATTAACATCTTAATATACTTGTATCAAATCCATTGAAGAATGTCATAATCCCGATTGAATATATGCATCAATACCTGTCAGCAATTATTTATATCATAATATTATTATTAACTAACACATAAGACAAAGCGTCTCCTCAGCAGTGATTTGTTTAAGAAAATAATCAGAATTAATGCAGCACTCCATAAGGATAAACAAACCATTTATTAAGAGATGCGATTTGGTGGAAGGACGCCACCCTTGGAAGTGATGCATTCATTCAAACATGAGATATATATATTATTGTTGAGGGGCATTTCAGGAGGGCAAGCAGCAGAGATATTATAGGATTTAATACAGAGAAGAAGACATTAGAAAATATTAAAAGTATTAGAAATAAGAGATAAAAGGTAGACTGTAGTATTCAGAGATTCAGTCAGATCTGCAGAAAGAGCAGCAGCCAAAGAACTTAGAATCAGAGTAAGTAACATATGTTAATAATAATTTGTAAGTCTAATAATATAGTTGCAATCAAGAATTAATATCCCTTGCAATTTACATTACTTATGTATAATGAATCATGTATAGAATACGAGATAATAATACAGTATATGATATTGTTTTCTTATGCATTCAATATCTTTTAGATATAAAATATATGGAACCTCATTGTGGAGGAAGGGAAGGAGACATAGGTAAGAGAGTATAAGGTTTCCATCTGAGTACCCCACCTTGGATGGATGTCAAAGCCCTGCCATCAAGGCCAAGAGGGTCAAAGTCCCACTCTTGGGCTTAGATTGGATAAACTGAGAAATCCGCTATGATCCCAATACCATTCCTACCATGATGAGTTATTAATTATAAGTGATAAGGCATGGATAGGGAAGTAAGACCAGCAGTCTACTAAGTACCCCACTTTGGTGGATGTCTAAGTCTTGCCACCAAAGCTAGGAGGGCCAAAGTTCTGCTCTTGGGCTTAGTATGGGTTGGTTGGGTCAAACCTATCATGTCCCTATCTCGATAGTGTTGGAATTGTATTATGAGTTTGATATATTTGCAGCTAACCCTAACAATGGCATTAGTTTATATGTATATATATTGTACTTGTGTTCTTTATGTGATGATTGCAAGAGTTCTATTCAAGAGTATAATGAAGAAATAACTACTTGTAAGTCATCTCCCTAACCCTAATGTATCATAATTGTGATTGTAGGGTTTAATCTAGGGCAAATCTATAAGGGGACATTACAAATGGTATCAGAGCATAATCCTGCCATCCTGTGAAAGAATTGTTGATGCAAAATAGTCAAAGGGCTCAAAGAGCTTTGGAAAGAGAAAAGAGGAAACTAGCTTCAATTAATAACTCTATACCTAACTACACCATGGGTGAACAAGGGAATAATGACTTGAGAACATTCACACAAGCTTTAATGGAGCAAAATGAAAAAAACACTCAACTCTTCCTCAAAGCAATCCAAAATCTATCTAACAATAGTAATACAAATGATGAAAGAGCTATTCATTCAAATCATTCTGAAAATAATAACTCCATAAAAGACTCAACCACTCGACCCACTAGACCCTCTTTCCTAGCACAAGAAATAGAGGTGGAGGATGAGGGAGAAACCAATCAAAATACGAATAGCATAGAAGAACTAGCAGAAGCTTACTCAAAACTCAGCTCTACTGTTAAGAAAGATGTCTCTTTTAGAGATTACTGTGATGCCAAAAGACGTGACAAACCAAACCAAAAAAGAGTAAAACCCGACAAAGACCTAAAGGGAAGAATTAGTAAGATGAATGTCCCAAAATTTGATGGATCCGGCAAGGTAACAGCACGTGCTTGGGTCCAAACATTGGACACATACTTTACACTTAGCCCTATGACAGAAAGGAATGCAATAACATTTGCCGTCTTCCACTTAGAAGGGGTGGCACATGATTGGTGGCATCACGGTCTCATTACCGAAAATCATCAAAACATAACATCCTACGATGAGTTCACACAAGAACTCATCCAAAGATTCGATCAAGAGCATCCCGAATGGTATTTTAGAGAACTGACACTCCTAAGACAGCAAGGAACCGTGAAAGAATACGTGACTGAGTTCTAAAAACTTGTGGTAATGGTGCTTGAGGTATCTCAACGAAGGTTAACATACCTATTTGTCCAAGGACTAACAGAGTCTATCAAGGGATTGGTAAGTGCTCTGAATCCTTCAACACTAAAGGATGCCATTCAATAGGCATTAAGTATGGATACCCCACCTACAAAAGATAAATCCAAGAGCACTAATCACCATTCCAAATACCATTATAGAGATGCAAGGCATAATAAGGAATCCCAAAGGGGAAAACCATGCTATCATTGTCAAGAACCATGGGAGCGTGGACACCATTGCAAAGGAATGGACCTCAGAAACCAACGTGACGAATTAAAAAGGAATAGGTTATGCTTCAAATGCAAAGAACCATGGAAACAAGGACACATATGTGATAAGGGAAGTAGAATGCATAACATAGAAGTAACATTCGATGATGAGACAAAAGGAAACCCTAGTAAAAAGGCAAGAATGGAGGAAGAAGAACACGGGTCCTTAGCTGCCATCTCTCAAAACAATGAACACCGACCCTTCAAAATTAGAGGCACCCTAAAGGGACAAAAGGTAATTGCCCTATTAGACAGTGGGGCTTCACATAACTTTATTAACAAAAGACTAGTGACAAAAAGGAAATTAGAAACCAAAAACTTCAAGGGATTCAAAGTAGCTCTAGCAAATGGATCTATAGACCAATGCACCCAAGTAATTCCCAATTTAGAAATCACTTTTGTAAAGCATACCATTAAAAAAGATTTTTATGTTGTAAATCTAGAAAATGATGTAATCTTAGGGACCCCTTGGATACACTCCTTGGGACGTTTCACCATGGATCATCCAAATTTGGAAATCTGTTTTCAACACAATGGACAAGAGGTCACATTAAAAGGATTACCTAATGGATCCCCAAAAATGGTTTCATGTAAGAAAATGGAAAGAATATTTAGGCATAGCCAAGCTGAATGGGTTGCACAATGTATGATTCTGGATAGATCTTCTCCTCAAAGTCAAGCAATCCACATAGATATTCAACCTATTCTAAGAAAACATAAGAGAATTTTTGAAGACATCCCACCAGGCCTTCCCCCAAAGAGAGGATTTGAGCATACCATAGAATTGGAGACTGGTGCCAAACCAGTAATTACCACTCCCTACAGGCATCCCCGCAAATTTAAGGAAGAAATTGAAAAAACTATTAAGGAATTGTTGGAAATGGGATATGTTCAACCTAGTAGTAGCCCTTTCGCATCCTCAGTCGTATTGGTTAAAAAGAAAGATGGAACTATGAGGATGTGTATAGATTATAGAGCTCTAAACAAAAAAATGATAAAGAATCGTTACCCCATACCTAGGATAGATGAATTAATAGATGAGCTCCATGGGGCCCGATACTTCTCAAAGATCGACTTAAGATCAGGATATCACCAAATCTGAATGAGGGAGGAAGATATACCCAAAACAGCCTTTAGGTGTCATTATGGACATTTCGAGTTTTTAGTCTTACCCTTTGGCCTTACAAATGCCCCTGCCACCTTCCAATCATGCATGAATCATGTCTTACGTAAGCAACTAAGGAAATTCCTACTTATATTCTTTGATGACATACTTATCTATATCAAGACATGGGAAGAGCACCTACAACATATTGAAGAAATTCTAAGTATCTTGGAATTTGAATCCCTGTTTGCCAAGGCCTCAAAATGTGAATTCGGCCTAGAAGAGATCCTTTATCTAGGTCATAAAATCAGTGCAGAAGGAGTAAGTGTGGACGAGGAAAAAATTAAAGCTATTAAAGATTGGCCAACACCTAAGACCTTGACTCAACTTAGGGGATTTGTGGGTCTATGCAGCTACTACAGACACTTTGTCAAAGGATTTTCCAAAATTGCTGCTCCCCTAATAGACTTAACTAAAAAGGGAGCTTTTGCATGGAATGAAGCCTCACAACAATCCTTTGAGAAATTAAAAGAAGCAATGAGTTCATGTCCCATCTTAGCTATTCCAGATTTCACCTTACCCTTTGAATTACAATGCGATGCTTCGGGAGAAGGAATTGGGGCAGTGCTTATGCAAAACAAACACCCCATAGCCTTTGAAAGCCATAAGCTTACAAACACAGAAAAACATTACTCTATATATGATAAAGAAATGCTGGCTATTATGCATGCTCTAAACAAATTTTGACAATATTTGGTATGTGGAAAATTCAATGTCAAAACTGATCATAATAGCCTAAGATTTTTCATGAATCAAAAAGACCTCAATGATCGCCAACAGAAGTGGGTGAGCAAAAACCAAGCCTACGATTTTGATATTGAGTATGTCAAAGGAACCAATAATGTTGTAGCAGATGCATTATCTCGACGACTCCACTTAAACACCATAACTAGCATTGCAGGGGATTGGAAAAAGGATATTATTGTGGAGTATGCTAAAGATCCCCAAGCCAACGAGATTCTTGATGGGAATGTATCACATAATGAGTATAAGGTAGTTGAAGAGCTCATTCTATATAAAGATAGAATCTACCTTGTACCCAATTCCAAAATAAAAGAAAAAAATGTAAAGGAGTATCATGACAACCCCTTAGCAGGACATCCCAGATATTATAAAACTTATAAACAAATACGGGAAAGATATTCCTGGAAAGGGCTCAAGAAGGATGTTTTGAAATATGTCCAAGAGTGCATGACTTGCCAGAAAAATAAAACTGAACAAAATCATCCAGCCGGTCTATTACAACCATTACCAGTCCCGAATCAAAAGTGGGAAAGTATTTCGATGGATTTTATCACTGGGTTACCCAAGGTACAGGGAAAAGATTGCATATATGTGATAGTGGATCGATTAACAAAATATGCACATTTCTTTGCAATATCAACTAACTTTAGAGCACCACAAATAGCTGAAGTATTCTTCAAAGAGGTCTTTAGATTGCATGGTTTACCTAAGAACATAATCAGTGATCGAGATAGCCGCTTCCTTAGTCAGTTTTGGCAATAATTGTTCCGATTAGCAGGGACTGATCTCACTCCTAGCACGAGTTACCATCCCCAGACAGATGGACAAACTGAGATAGTCAATAAATGGTTAGAGGGGTACTTAAGAAATTATGTCATGGGCCAGCAAAGTGCATGGCTTAGATGGTTACATTTAGGGGAGTATTGCTACAATACCACCCACCATATGTCAATCAGTATGAGCCCATTCAAGGCCCTATACGGGTATGAAGCCACTTCTTTTGGAAGCTTGATCATCCAAGATAGCAAGGTACCCGAAGCCCAGGACTTCATACAACAAAGCACTGACATTATACGTACTCTTAAAGACAATCTACACCATGCTCAAAACCAACAAAAGATCTATGCTGATCGAAATTGGGTAGAAAGGACATTTGAAGTTGGAGATCTAGTTTTTCTAAGACTCCAACCATATAAGCAATCTTCGATCAAAACCAGTGGAACCGAAAAGCTAAAACCCAAGTTTTATGGACCATATAAAGTCCTACGGAGAATGGGTGAAGTAGCATATGAATTGGAGCTGCCCGAAAGTAGCAGAATTCACAATATCTTCCATGTATCCAGACTTAAAAAGGTCCTTGGGCAACAAATCATTCCATGTGTAGAATTACCCCCGATTGATGATGAGGGCAAACTAATATTGGAACCTAAAGCAATCCTAAATATGAGAGAAAAAAGATTAAGAAACAAAACAATTTCTGAGTTCCTAATCAAATGGAAAGGTTTGCCAGAGGAAGATGCTACATGGGAAGGGGAAGATATCTTTAAACATCCAAGTCTAAATTGCTTGAGGACAACCAAATTTAGGAAGGGCAGACTGTCATAAACCCGATTGAATATATGCATCAATACCTGTCAGCAATTATTTATATCATAATATTATTATTATCTAACACATAAGACAAAGCGTCTCCTCAGCAGTGATTTGTTTAAGAAAATAATTAGAATTAATGCAGCACTCCATAAGGATAAACAAACCATTTATTAAGAGATGCGATTTGGTGGAAGGACGCCACCCTTGGAAGTGATGCATTCATTCAAACATGAGATATATATATTATTGTTGAGGGGCATTTCAGGAGGGCAAGCAGCAGAGATATTATAGGATTCAATACAGAGAAGAAGACATTAGAAAATATTAAAAGTATTAGAAATAAGAGATAAAAGGCAGACTGTAGTATTCAGAGATTCAGTCAGATCTGCAGAAAGAGCAGCAGCCAAAGAACTTAGAATCAGAGTAAGTAACATATGTTAATAATAATTTGTAAGTCTAATAATATAGTTGCAATCAAGAATTAATATCCCTTGCAATTTACATTACTTATGTATAATGAATCATATATAGAATATGAGATTTCTTATGCATTCAATATCTTTTAGATATAAAATATATGGAACCTCATTGTGGAGGAAGGGAAGGAGACATAGGTAAGAGAGTATAAGGTTTCCATCTGAGTACCCCACCTTGGATGGATGTCAAAGCCCTGCCATCAAGGCCAAGAGGGTCAAAGTCCCGCTCTTGGGCTTAGATTAGATAAACTGAGAACTCCGCTATGATCCTCGTACCATTCCTACCATGATGAGTTATTAATTATAAGTGATAAGGCATGGATAGGGAAGTAAGACCAGTAGTCTGCTAAGTACCCCACTTTGGTGGATGTCTAAGTCTTGCCACCAAAGCTAGGAGGGCCAAAGTTCTGCTCTTGGGCTTAGTATGGGTTGGCTGGGTCAAACCTATCATGTCCCTATCTTGATAGTGTTGGAATTGTATTATGAGTTTGATATATTTGCAGCTAACCCTAACAATGGCATTAGTTTATATGTATATATATTGTACTTGTTTTCTCTATGTGATGATTGCAGGAGTTCTATTCAAGAGCATAATGAAGAAATAACTACTTGTAAGTCATCTCCCTAACCCTAATGTATCATAATTGTGATTGTAGGGTTTAATCTAGGGCAAATCTATAAGGGGACATTACAAAGAATTTGTAAAGGTAAGAATTTGTGATAAATTTGATATAAATGTTTTCAAAGAGAACACGAGAAATATTATTGATAATGTTTTTTATTTTGAAGCCTTTTATATTCTTCCTAAGGTATTCTCTTATTTTATACATTTTATGATGCTTGTATGGGAATGATCAATTTGTGTAGGACAACCTTAGGATTTGATGACAACTAGAAATTTAAGTGTGTTTCCAATCAAATGATAAAGCTATAATTAGTAAAGCAACAAAATTTATTAGTTTAAATAATTTATAATTATAAGAATTAATTGAAAACTTATATTATAGTTCAACATTTTATTCTTCATAAACCAATTCAAAATTATTTTTACCATCCAATTTAATAGATATAATATCAACTTAATCAAAAGAATATTTGATGTTTCATATAAACTAGAAATAATATTTAAAGATGGTTTCAATATATTTACTAATTAATAATTAAATAAATTTTATACCTTTAATTACATCATAAATAAACTAAAACCTTTTAGCAAATGAATTTAAAATAAATATTTATAACCTGATTTAAATTAATAAGAGCCATTATTCTAAATTTCACTTTAGAAATAATAAATTGTAAACACATTAATAACTTGCAAATCATAATTATAATTCAAAATTCAAAATTAAATGTCCAGTAATAAAAGAAAAATTAAGTTTTTGGATAAAATACATCTTGTCAAAGCTTAATTTGATTTAACGCCCACCATTTGTTGTGCTGAAGTTTACTAAATTTTTGACTTGTTGAAATACCCACTTCTTTCACCCACCAGTTGAATTGACAACCCTTCTGTTTGTCCATCAACAAACCACAAGTCCCCAGGATTTCAACAACTCAGACTTTTACAATTATGGGAAAAGGATAGTTTAGGAATTACAAATAAGCTATGGAAAAAAAGGGGGATTGAAATAAGCAACCACTACATAATGAAAAATAAGTCCTGTTTGTGCATATATTTCCTTCCCTCCTTTTTTCTTTAATTGTAGTGGTTGCTTATATTGAATCAGAAGAACATTACAAGGCCAAGAGAAACAGGCCCACCAAGGGCCAAAGAAAGCAAAGAATTAATTCTCACCCAAAAAGCACCTCATATCCTCCATAACCCATTCCTCCATAACCTGGGCCAAATCACCAGGAAGGCTGCCCCAATCATCCACATACCAAGAACCCATCCTCTCTATAGCCTATCTGGCCAAACCATCAGCCACCTTATTCCACTCTCGAGGAATATGGCAAAAAATAATGGACTCCAAAGTAGAACATAGAGAAACAATTTGCTTGACAACCACAACCAACTATCAATTCACATCCTCCAAATGACTTTTATGCAACAACTCAATAACAACCTGAGAATTAGACTCGCAAACAATCTGACGCTACCCAAGGCCCATTGCATGCTCAACCACTAGAAGAATAGCAATAGCCTCCATGAGATTATTAGTATGCAGCCCTCTATACATTGAGAAGAAAAAGACCACCACTCCCATACTATCCCTTCCAATGCCTCCAACTCCAGCATGCCTAGGATTTCCCCTAGAAGACCCATCCATATTAATTTTTAGTTCCCCCAGGGTAGGAGGACACCAGAAGCCAACCTGAGAAACCCTCTCTCACCCAAGATGCACAACTTTCACATTCTGCCTACCTCCTACAACAAGACCAAGAGCATTAGCCACTCCCAAATCCCCAAGCTCAATCGGCACAGATGAATCATACTTTGCAGTTAGAGTCTCCTGAAGGACCCCCATAATTCTCATCCAAAGCTACCCAATAAGCAACTCCTTATCTAAGAAAATCTGCCTGTTACGCTCCAACCAAATATGCCAAACATTCAAACTGGGACCAATGATCCAGGTAATACTAAGAAAAAGAGGTCTTAGTAGGAGAGGGTCCCTGTCTCCTCCAAAAATCTTCGAAAGAAGAAACATGGCAACACGGCAGGTTCTAGAGATTCCACCAGAGATGCCAAACAACTTTTGCAAAAGAACACTGGAAGAAGAGATGTGGAACACTTTCATCATGCTTAGTACACATAACACACATGGAGGGGCCCTGGCACCCCTTATTCCGTAGATTCTCCCAAGTAAGACACTTGCCTTGAACCACTAACCAAGAGAAGAAGTTACACTTAGGCCAAGCAAACTTATTCCAAACATGCTTCCACCAAGAAACCTCAGCACTCCCAAACACCTGCTTATCTAGAACTTGTTAACCAGAGGCCACCAAAAATTTACCTTTCAGATTAGGGCCCCAAGCAAGCACATCTTTCCTAGGAAGGGAATTGCAAGCACGATTTGATAAAATTTTGGCAAGCTCCCGATGATCCTCCACCACACCACCAGAAGGCCACTCCAAAGGATCCTTCCACCTAGACACCATAATCTGACCCATGGTACGCTAAGATTTGAAATCAGCCTCACAACACCATCCCACATCCATAAAAACCTAGCTCAAATCCAGCAGGTGTGGATGAGAAGACAAAATGGGAGGATGTCCATCCCAAGAGTCATGCTAGAAGAGAGCATCCCAACTACCATTGCAAATCTAAAAAAGCCCCTGCTTAACAAGCTTGGCACCCCTTTTGAGAGTACCCCAAATCATAGATCCCTTCCCCTCCAAGCTAAATTTGGCAACCTCAGCACTCTCCACCACCCCTAGGTATTTAAAGGTGAGAAGTTTAGCCCACAACAAATGTTGTTGAGAACACCAACACCAATATAATTTACTAGCTAAAGCCTGTCCATTCAGATCTGTCTGATGCAATCCAATCCCACCTTCCTGCTTCGGCCTACAAATAACATCCCACTTAATCAAACTCCACTTCCTATGGAGAAAGTTTCCAAACCAAAGGAATTGACGAGATAGTCTCTCAAAGTCCTTGATGAAGTTGGAAGGAGCAGAGAGAACAAAGCATCTATAGAGAGGGAGAGCTTGAACCACTGACTTTAAAAGAGTCACTCTACTAGCTGAAGAAAGCCACCTACAAGTCTAATGACTGACTAGACTTCTAAACTTATCAAGAATCTCTTGCCAAAACCATTTAGTAAGTGAATGAATAGCAAGAGGGATTCCAAGATAAATAAAGAGGAGAGAACCAATCTAGAAATGAAGAATGCCAGCTATTCTCCTTTGGATAATCTTAGGAGTATTGAAGAAGTATATGAAGGACTTCCCCTCATTAATACATTGACCAGAAGCAGCCAGGTAACTATCCAACATGTTGTACCAATGAGTAGCCTCCTCAACCTGCACCCTACCCATCAAAGCTGTATCATCCACAAACTAAAGGTGAGACTAAGGAGGAATATCATTTCCCCAACTCCAACCCTAAATCAAGCCACTCTCTACTCGAGATTGAGTAAACCTCCACAATCCTTCCGTAAGCAAGATGAACAAGTAGGGAGATAAAGGATCCCCTTGTTTGAGTCCTCTAGAAGCACCAAACAAAGCCATGGGTGCACCATTAATTAGCATCGAAAAGGAAGAAGTAACTCAACTCTTTACCCATTCAATCTAGGCACCAACAAAGCCAAACGCTCCAAGAATCTTAAATAAGAAATTCCATTTAACCTGATCATACGCTTTAGCCATATCCAACTTGATAAACATAGATTTTTCCTTAGAAGACTCCATAGAATGAATGGTCTCCGCAGCTATAATGACACCATCCATAATCTTTCTACTAGCAACAAAACCCCCTTGTTCCTTCAAGATTAATCCACTTAACCACAGTTTTAGCTTCTCAACAATCAACTTAGTAATGATTTTGTAAACAACATTACATAGAGCAATTGGTCTAAAAAGATCTGGAGAGTTGGCCCCTTCCTTCTTTGGAATGAGAGCTAAAAAGGTTGCATTCAGAGACTTTAGCATTTGTTTATTCATGAGAGATTCCTGAACAACCTCCAAGAGATCCAACTTAACCACTTCCCAAAATTCTTGCAAAAATTTCACTGGGAACCCATCCGGCCCGGGAGCTTTACCTTTCTTCATCTGAAACACAAAATTCTCAAGCTCCAACAAGGAAATAGAAGAAAGCAAAAACTCATTTATTTCATTAGAGACCAGCTACGGAATATAATCCAGGATCCTAGCTGCATCCTCCTCCACAGGAGGTGAGTCCTCCAAAAATAAAGCAAAGAAAAAGTGAACACATTTAGCAGAGATAGTTTAGCAAAGGAGGACAAAATATTTCCATCCAGCGACAAGAGAGAGGAAAGAACATTACCTTGTCTCCGATCCTTAACAGAATTGTGAAAGAAAGAAGTATTCTGATCACTAGCCTGGAGCCACTCAATACAGGACTTCTATTTCCAAAAAATCTCTTCTCTTAACTGCCATTCCTCCATGTCCTTCACTGCAATAGCCTCCAACAAACCAAGCTCCTCAGTGAGATCCTGATCACGAATCTGCCTAGTGGTCAAGTCCAAGCTATCCTGAGCATTCTATTTTCCCTGAAAGAGATTACCAAAGTACTATCTATTTTAGCGCTTCAACCTATACTTAACATACTGAAGCCTCTTGGAGAAAGAGTACATAGCAGTGCCATAAGCTGGTTTCCCAAGACACCACCCGCTGGCAAGCATATCATGAAGAGAGTCATCCCTAAGCCACATAAGTTGGAACTTAAAGACTGCTTAACACAATGTTGGGGTAACTCAGTACAAAGCTCAATCAGCCAATGATTAGAGCCCCGTCCATCCAAAATTTCTGAACCAATCACCCACCTATCCCCCATCCAAAAACTGGACACCAAAAATCTATCCAGTCTTTCAGAGATAACAACATCTCCACTTCTTCTATTACTCCAAGTAAGGACTCCATTAGCTGGTTTAATGTCAACCAACTTAAAAAAAGCCACATTATCCTGCAAGAGCCTCAAGGAAAGCTTGAGGCAAGCACTGCCTCCCCACTTCTCCTCTAAGGAGATGACAACATTAAAATCCCCAGCCAAGATCCAAGGCAGCTAAGGATCCAGAGATCCCACGTATCTAATATGATCCCACAGCTAAACTTTACCTTGAAAGTTAATCAGAGCATAAATATTAGATAAGAAGCAATGCAAGAAATCAAACCCCTGCAGGAGAACCACCAAATTGGACCAACTTTTTGAGGATCCAATAAATAGGCCACTCCTCCAGAACTACCAAGCGTTCCCACACATTGACATTGCCCATGACCCCAAATCTTCGAAGCCACACACAACATACTATCAACAGATAACTTAGTTTCATGAAGGAAGAGCACATTAGGAGAATGAGCACGAACCAAATCTTGAATAGCCTTTTGTTGAGGGACGCTATTCATACCTCTCACATTCCAAGAAAGCATAATCATTGTGGAGATTGGGAGAAGTGAGCATCAATCGTCTTCACCGAACCAGCCTCAACTAGTGTCTCACCAGCTAGCTTCACCTTTTCTTGGTCCTTCTTGCGACCAACTTTAGAAGGTTTCTCAGGAACCTCTTTCTTAAGAGTTCTTTGCTACAAACCCAAGGCAGAGGAAGAAGACTTGTTTTTACCTGAATCAAAACTACCCCGCACCTCCGAGATAACCCCACCAACAACAGAAGAGCCTCTAGAGTCCATAATCACTCCAACACCCAGATCTGGAGCCAAAGTAGACAAAAAAACATCCATCTGAGGACCTTGATCACCAACCAGATCCCTCCTAGAAATCACCGAACGCTGCTCATCAAGCAACTCCTTAGGATAAGAGCCAACTTCCAACTGCATATTAGCCAAGAACCCTTCCTCCTGAGCTAACTCATCTAAAGCCTCAAATCTATTGAACATTTCCTCCTCCTGCCTATCCTTGAGAGATCTCTTTTGCCCTCGACCATGATTACGAGACTTAACTGAAACAAAACCATCTTTGTCCGCTGCCACCCTCTACATGGGAGCTTTACCCTTTTCCAACCTTGAATTAGATTGAGAAGCCCCATAACCTGAACCCACAGTACCAGAAGCACGAGGACACCTTCATTGGAGATGACCATACTCATGACACAACTAGCACTGGAAAGGCAATGTCTCATAGTCCAAAGGCTGCTTGTCTAGGAGCTAGAATCAACAGTCAAATCAATAGAATTTGGCAAGGGCTGACTCAAATCAATATCAACACATACTCGTGCATAAGAAAAAATCCTCTTATCCAAAGTGTACTGAGAAGGACCAATAGGTTTTCCCAACAACATAGCAATCGACTGCAGTATATCATTTCTCCAACATTCAAGTGGTAGTCGAGGAAGGCGAACCCAAACTGGAACCTTGGATAGCAACTCTTCCACCAAATTAAAGCCAGTATGCCATGGCTTTATGAATAGGTCTACTCGATTATAAAAATGCGGCCCACCTTCAAATGCCTTGTTTCAATCAGAAATACACAAGAAATCCACCAAAAAGAAGTTATTTGCAGCCAACAAAATATCAAAGTCACCCTCTGGATTCCATGTCTTACAGATCCAGGGTTCAAGGAATGGAATTGAAACCCTCATCCCCATAAACTTGCAGATCAAAACATGCTTGCTGTAATATTCTAGATCATCAACCACTGCCTCCGATTGAATCACCAATACCGGTCAAACTTGAGCCCTCTCCAAGCACCTGTTTATCTTTTGCAATTTAAAAGTACCAGTTCTAGGCAAGCCCACTCCAGGAGAAGACGGAATATGAACCCCATCACCAACCTCTGCTATCGTTGAATCCCCTGATACCTCATCCAAAGGAACAATCGAAGCCATAAAACTCCCCCCACAAACCCCAGCTAGAATTCACCCCACACCAAACCCTGGCCGCTTCAAGACCCAAGACGGGTATGCATGCAAGATAGACCGCTAGAGAAAAGAACAAGGACCACAAACGACACAAAAGGTTGCAACCAACACCCAACCCAACACACCAAACCCACAATTGGGCAAGGTAGCCGAAGCACTAAGAGAAAAAGGTCGCGCCAAATAAGACAACACCTCACAAAGGACAAAGAAGGCGACCACACCACCTGCGGGCAAAGCCCACACTACCATCGAGCAGCAAGGAAACACGCCCCAGCCTACAACAAATGACTCAGCAAGAGTGAACTAAGGATCAAAACCTCCAATCGCCCCTCCGCATGCAGCAAACCCCCCTAACACCAATATGTCCAACAGAAGCAAAGATCAGGAAACCACAAGCGCATGAAATGAGCAGAGGAGACATGCAGCACGGGCCTCAATGGTCGTAGGCAAGCATGCTCACAGAGATGAAAATGCAAACAATCGCCATCTTCTAAATTAAGATAATTAAGATAATTTATTTTTATTTTTTATATAATAAAAACTACAAATTAAGATAACTACTTAAGATAAGTAGAAAAATAAAATATTCATGGAGTCACTAGCTCCACAAATATCTCCTAGAAAAATTGAAAGTGACTACTAGCCAAAATATTGTCATCTTCTAAATTAAGATAATTAAGATAATTTATTTTTATTTTTTATATAATAAAAACTACAAATTAAGATAGCTACTTAAGATAAGTAGAAGAATAAAATATTCATGAAGTCACTAGCTCCACAAATATCTCCTAGAAAAATTGAGCAGTGGCTACTAACCAAAACAAACAAAACAAGCTAATTGTTTAAGATGTACATTTGAATTGACAACTCCCCTGTTTGTCAATCAAATTTCTAACAAACCTTTTACAACATTCTAACATGCTGACTGTTTAAACTATAACATTATATAACAAATACTAGAGTCCATTAAAATCAAAACTCCTTATAGTCGTGCAAATTTCCAAATGTGAAAGGTGCAGATTCAATCCAAAGAGCTTGGAGTGCATTCCAGAGATCTCGGAGCGCATGGACACCGTTCTCTACAAGGAAATTTGCGCAGCTTTTATCTATGTTGTGGTTTAGATAAACGGAAAGGAAAAAGTGTAGAAACAGATATTTGTCTTCCTGTTGAGTTCAGTGTAGTGATGTGAGCATTCTTGTTTTTTTCTCTGCTATTCTTCATCACGTGGCTATTTGCAGGATATTGTAATCCCGTGCTCTCTAAGTACTGCATTAAAAACAAAAAAAAATTCGTACACACTCCCAGCGATTTTGTAATATATATTGTTTGTTAGCTGTTCAAATGTTATGAGAAATTCAATGTTCAAGCCATTTAAACTGTCACAGTTACAATGCTGACGTTGAGAATCCTCCATCAACAGTAAATATTCTGTGTCATGTGATACAATGGATTAGAACTAACCTAAATTTTATATTCTTCTTAAGCAGACGGCTGTTTTGTAATGTACTATATTCTTTTTTTTTAATTCATTAATGGAACTTTAATTCAATAAATAAATTAAAAAATACAAAATAATAATAGTAGCAGACATATGGGGGAGGTGTCTTGTATTGTCAAGTGCAGTATGCGCCAAACCAAAAACCACCATCCAAGGATTAGGTTTCTGAAAAATATAATACAACTTAATACAAAAGCAGCCATCTTTTTTATTAGACTACTATGCATTAGTTTAATATTTTAAATGTGTTTTTCCTTTAGATTCAATATTGTACAAGTTCAATTATTCTATGGTGGCTACTTTCCGGTCATTAGTTTCAGATGTTTGAGAATCTTTGCAACAAATTAGTAAAGATTTATTTAATGCATGTACCTTATATAATTTAATATTTGCTTATATAATATAACATTTAGGATTAAAAAGTCAACAACATTAGAATACATAGATAAATATGCACATCAATTTCATTAATATTTGTAATGGTGTATATCCATGTCAATTTTTATTTAGTATTATTTGTAATGGTGTATATCCATGTCAATTTCCATTTAGTATTGGGTTCATTTTATATCATTTTATCAATGATTTTGATAGAATGATTTAATATCATTATAATTATAAGTGAGGTATGTCTGTGTTAAGTTTGTCTTTTTCTTTGATTTATTTTCTTATTGTTATTCACACCTATTTCTGTATATTTGTCATTATTGACTATTTATTATAGTTACTATTGCAAACATATCCATGCATTCAATCCCCACTTCTAGATATATAGTTTCTTGTCTCAAATCAATCCCAAGGCACTTAGGATTGATCCTTAGTTGCTCGAGATTGACCCCAAATTCAATTTTTTTAAATTCAAATTGTTGATGTCACATCCCAAATTTTGACTATGTTTTACTTTTTACTTGTATGTAATTAGTGGATAATTTTGCATGAATTAATGATTTGACGTTATGAGAAAATGTCAGGAAAAATCAATGTATCATGACTTTATATTTAAATGAGTAGAATTTAGACATGTGATTATTTGATGTCATGATTATTTATTCTTATGGTTTATGGATTGACTAACAGTTCACTGATCCTAGTTTGGTGGTTGTAAGTTGTAACCAGGAAACATGTTTTTTTTTTCCACCCTCTAAGAAAGAGAGGGAGAGCATCATCAGAGAGAAATGAATAGACGTATGGATAAGAACATATTGTTGCCATCTAAGTCTCGTGCTTGCTTAGTTTAGTGAATTTTTGTCGAGATAGGTAAGTTGTGTTCAACCCATTTGGTCTAATTTGGTTTCTACTTGACAATTGTTGATTTGTCGTTAAGATCCATTAAATTTAGGTTTTGTCGAAAAACCAAGTCTGAATAGTATGACCATCGACACTTGATAGGGTCGATAGTCATTAAATCTTGTGTGATATGAATATAATTATTTTCAAGAGAAAATATTTATTTAGGCTTAAACAAATTCATTATTGGTAATTTATGATTGAAATTCTATTATGATAACCCATCTATTTTGGTGTTTATGCAAGATAGAGAGGGGGATAATGCCTCGACCCCATTCTAGTATCTTGTCGAGTGCTTGGAAACAATGTAAGTATACCTAGTATGCATCTACATTAGGTTGTTATATATTTATATTTATTTATTATGAATTTATAGTTTAAACCTATAATTTTGTTGACAATGAGTTTCTTAAAGAGAGTGGTATGATTGCAAATTTAGTTGCAACCACTTCTTGTTTATTTTTGGAGATTCAACCCCTTTATCTCCATGGTGGTTTGGAGAGTATGGGGGAGTTCTTAATTGAGTGGGGAGCATGATCATTATTACCAGTCACTCCACCACCAAGCTATTTGCACCATGAAGAGCAATTATAGGCTCTATTTTAGCAAGGAATCTTGGCGGTAAATGATAACCTAAACCTTGTGAAGGCTATATCATAATGGAGGATGGATAGTCGAAGAGAGTGATATCACTTAATGATAACATGCTATTGTTATAGCATATAGATCTTGAGTTAATACTCAGTAAAAATTGAGTATAGTGAGCTCTGTTGAGCATAGATGTCATATCCCCTCCTATGGCTGACTCGTTTTCTTACAAGGAGTGCCATACTGCATAAGACAAAAATGTCTTAATTAAAAATAAAATCATATTGAGTGATTTAGGTAACAAAATGAATACCAATCAAAGACAAAAGGATAAATATTCAAGGTAGTGCGATTAAGGTAAAGGCAACAACAATGATTAGCATTGAAGACAAAAGACATAAAGAGAAGATAAATACTATAAAGTGATATGTAGATCTGAACAAATATAGTTAAAAGAAGTTGAGAGATCAAAAAGGAGATATGAATCACTAATAAGATAAAAGTCTTAGTCAAGGGCATCACTTAATAAAAGTAAGACAAAAGTTTTATTTAAAAGATATCATGCGATTTATTTTGGAGAAGATACGATTGAGGAAGAATGAGTAATAGGATTGATATCAAGCGGTAATGCAATTGATAAATGGAAATAGTGCGATCTATTATTGAAAGTGTGATTTTTTTAAGTCTCTTTTGCTAGTGATTAAATTGAGGAGGTGTGTTGGTTAAGAAGTGTTGCTTTGTTTGGCAATGATTGCATCCCTCATTTAGAATCCTTAAGGTATATAAGGAGTATAAAGAGAGGGAAGCGGGGGGAATAAGGAGGAGAAAAGACATATGGAGAAATAAATACAATGCATTATAAAATGATTTAGAACACATATCAAAAGCATAACAACATAAGAAAAATAAATATATAATTGAAGAAATATATGGAATATGAGCTAATTTAGAGAAAAGATAAATCCGTAGACTTTAGCAGAGATATGCAAATATTTGATAACAACAGATATTGAACTATTATCCTAATATTGTTATTCTTTCTATAATTTTGCCTATGCACAATAGAATCAATATATCGACTTCCTTATGGTTCTCATTCAATTGGTCAGTCCATTATGGAGGGGAGTTAGTGCATACAAGGAATGCAAGTAGCTAGGACTCCGTTTCAATAAGGACACCTTGAGGGGGGCTGGGAGGCCGAATGGCAGGTGTCATTCCATACTTGTGGGCTGGATGGAACAGCTAGAGGTACCTTGTATGATCTCCCAAGTGGTGCTCCATAATGACGATGGGCTGTTTGGATGAAATCTTAAAAGGAATCCATATATACATATTGAATATTATCTAATTTATTCATCTTTATTATTTCTAACATCCCTTTCTAGTAGTTCTTATTGTTACAGGCCAAGAAATTGGGTATATCCTAAAAGGGGACATTACAATTGGTATCAGAGCATCCTTCTTGCCATGCTGTGAATGATAGTTGATACAATGTGTATTCATGTGTATATTTCATGTCTTACGTACATTCATGTATATTCTTCGTGACTTATGTGTATTCAAGTGTATACTTCATGACTTACATGTATTCAAGTGTATACTTCATGCCTTATATACATTCATGTATATGCTTCATGACTTAGTGTATTTAGGTGTATACTTCATGCCTTACGTACATTCATGTATATGCTTTGTGGCTTACGTGTATTCAAATGTATACTTCATGACTTACATATATTCATGTGTATGCTTCGTCACTTACATGTATTCATGTGCATACTTCATGTATTACATGTATTTACGTGTATGCTTCATTCTTCATGTCTTACATGTATTTATGCATATGTACTTCGTATATTATGTGTATTTATGTATATGCTTCACACTTTGTGACTTACGTGTATACTTTGTGTATCATGTGTATTTATGTGTATGCTTCATGCTTCACATTTATTTATGTGTATACTTCATATATTATGTGTATCTGTGTATATGCTTCATGCTTTGTGTCTTACATGTATACTTCGTGTATCACGTGTATTTATGTGTATGCTTAATACTTCACATGTATTTATGTGTATACTTTGTATATTACGTGTATCTATGTGTATGCTTCATGCTTTGTGTCTTACGTGTATACTTCATGTATCACATGTATTTGTGCGTATGCTTCATGTATCATGTATAACTATGTGTTTTCTTCCTGTCTAATGTTTTTTCCAACAAGTTTACTCCCTTACTTTATGCTTAAAAATTATGAAAATGTCAAATCTATCAAAGCTTTATTTGTAAAACACTTATTGGGTTGAGAAGCACTAACAAATTAACTTATGCAATAATGAAGAGTTGTAACTAGTAAAGTGAAAAAGTGTTTCATTTGAAAAAGACATCCAAAACATCATTGAAGAATTCAATTGAGAATAGAACCCTAAGTGATTTTACAAGTAAATTAAATTAGGTTCTCACGAATAATGATGATGCGAGAAAAGATGAAACACCAAATACAAAAAGTGTGACCCTTCAAATGTAGGACTTCCTTAATAATAAAATATAAAAGGGGAATCATTTCCTTACAAAGAAACCATCAATAAGAAATAAATCTAACAATCAACTCAAAGGTATAGTATTATTCTCAAAAAAGGCAGCCAAGAAGAGTACTGACTCCTTCAAGAAATAGATACAAAGGATAAATAAATTCATTGACATAAGATATCGTCACTCATCTATTCATCAAGAAATCAAAATATCAAAAGTTTCCCAAGGAAGGGACAATCAATCATAACCACTCAACATAGTTAAATCTAACGATATAATTTCACTTCCAATTCTCAAATGAAAATCTAGTTGTCATGAAAACTTAGGCATAACTAAAGATACAAAGATGGATTAAGGTTATCTTTCAAACTTTGAGATTTAGGTACACTGTGGTATCATTGTGACCTAGGATGGTCAATCTCTTAAAAGAAAAAATAATAATTTTGAGAGAATGTAATGAAGATAACTCAATTTTGTAGGAACCTACAAATTTGGAGAAATGTTGGAAATTTATCGTAAGATATATTCATCAAGCTTCATTGAGGTAGGAACACATTTGATTCTATTCATTTTGGATGAGATCATAATGCTTAATCAAATCCATAACACATATGATCTATCCCTCACTCATGGAAACAATGGCAATACATGGATCAACCTTGTAACTTATAAAATTGATCTAGTAAACTTATCTTATGGACCAAATTCACTTCTATATTAGATCATTTCTTCTAGGAGTCTCCTCCTAAGTTCTTTTCTTGATCAAAGTAACTCCACATTCATAAAGATCAAGGACATTAGTATTAGGCATGTAGGTACTTTAGATAAATTTAATGCAAATCAAGTTACAACAAAATTGTCTCATAAGTCTATGATAAGTTATATTATGGGCCCATAACCCACAAATCCTAGGATCAAAATGGAAGAAAGATTATGAGGACATACCCTGATACTCCTTTAGAGGGTCATCAAGACTATTATAAAACATACAAACAAGTAGACCAAAAAGATATAAGATCATTGCAGTCAAGGTCATAGATGTGTGTCATGCTTCTAATTCCCATCTTAATATATGGAAAGATCACTTTCCTACATGAATTCAAAAGGATATCCATGTGTGAAGGTTGGACCAACTTAACTGGTTCTTTAAAGATGTAGTTGATACCCAAGAATAAATTGATTTTCGGATTGATGCTTCCTTTCAAACTATACTAATGAAGATGGGCCTTTAGTTTCTTCTCTCTGAGAATGAGGGAAAACTTGTCTTAAGTTAGGGACCTTACTAGTCACCAACTTTGAGAGATATTAGGAAATACAAGTATATGTACTAGAAGAACATTAGACAACATTATCCTCACACTTTAGGAGAAGGTTATCAACTATGTTAGCGGTTGGATGGAGACAAACATACTAACAACCATTCTTCAAGGAGGATCGATTTGGGATCCTGATTACTTAGGAGTGTCCTAGTTGTGATTGCTTGAGGGAAATAAATCTTGCCCGCGGGGTGGACTATCATGTCCCAGGTCCTATGGTCGACTCCTTTCCTTAAGGAGCACCATAATACATAAGACAAAAATGTCTTAATTGAAAATAAAATCATATTGAGCAATTTAGGTAACAAAATGAAGACCAATCAAAGACAAAAGGATTAATATGAGGTAGTGCAATTAAGGTAAAGATAACAACAATGATTAGCATTGAAGACAAAAGACATAAAGAGAAGATAAAAACTATAAACTGATACGTAGATCTGAACAAATATATTTAAATGAAGTTGAGCGATCAAAAAGGAGATATGAGTCAATAATAAGACAAAATTCTTATTCAAGGGCATCACTTAATACAAGTAAGACAAAAGTTTTATTTAAAAGATATCATATGATTTATTTTGGAGAAGATACGATTGAGGAAGAATGAGTAATACAATTGATATCAAGTGGTAATACGATTGATAAATGGAAGTAATGCGATCTATTATTGAAAGTGTGTGATTTGTTTAAGTCTCTTTTGACAATGATTAAATTGAGGAGGTGTGTTGATTAAGAAGTGTTGCATTGTTTGTCAACGATTGCATCCCTCATTTAGAATCCTTAAGGTATATAAGGAGTATAAAGAGAGGGAAACATGGGGAATAAGGAGGAGAAAAGACATATGGAGAAATAAATACAATGCATTATAAAATGATTTAGAATAGATTTCTGAAGCATAAAAGCATAAGAGAAAGAAATATATAACTAATGAAATATATGGAATATGAATTAATTTAGATCAGAGATATATATGCTAATATTTGATAACAACAGATATTGTTATTCTCCTAATATTGTTATTCTTTCTATAATTTTGCCTATGCACAATAGAATCAATATATCAACTTCCTTATGGTTCTCATTCAATTGGTCAGTCCATTATGGAGAGGAGTTAGTGCATATAAGGAATGCAAGTAGTTAGGACTCCATTCTAGTAAGGACACCCTGAGTGGGGCTGGGGGGCTGAATGGTAGGTGTCACTCCGTACTCGTGGGCTAGATGGAATGACTAGAGGTGCCTTTTATGATCTCCCAAGTGGTGCTCCATAATGACAATGGGCTATTTGGATGAAATCTTAAAAAGAATCCATATATGCATACTGAATATTATCTAATTTATTGATCTTTAATATTTCTAATGTCCCTTTCTAGTAGTTCTTATTATTACAAGGCAAGAAATCAGGTATATCCTAAAAGATGACATTACAACAAAGAGCTTAGCTCTTATTGAGATAATCCACAGGATCAAGGAAGATTGTGTTTCTAGGAAGCTCGACAGAGGGAATAAACTTAGAGAGCTCACTGATTAGCGAGTATATAGAGCTTACAACACTGACAGTTGAGGGAGAAACAAGGTAGAGGTAGCAGACCTCATGTTTAAAAACATTTGTTTCTTTCTTAATGTGATAAAAGTACTCTATGGAAACTTGCATAAATATCGTTAAGTAGATTCTTGAGATATATAATTAGTAAGATTAGAATCTCTCTGGCTATGTAAACATAGACAGTTTTGAATAAGAGTAATATTCTTTTCTTGTGATTTGAAACCACATCTTGAGTGTAGGAGATTTTAGAGTTGGAATCATGTTAGAGATATCATTTCTATTGTTGTCAAAGAGTATAAGTGTAATAGTAGTATATTGTGTAGAACAATTTTCTCACTATTGTTCGATAGATCCTCAGAACACTGATAGTATGTTAAACATAGAAATATTATCATGCTAACATAGTATCATCAAACCTAGAGATTATACATGTTTAAACTTTTTGTTAGACTAAAGTCTAGGTTTGTTAGACAGTAGACTGTATGTCAGATGACCTAGTATCATATGCCGATTGATCTATAATGATAGGAGGAGTGTTTGAGAACTTAGCATAGTAGTCTATTTCTTTTACTACCTTAGTGGTATAACAAGACAAAATGTTTATTAAAAGCTAAGACTAAACTTGTTTGAGGACTATAGTATTAACCTAGAGTTAAGCTTATTGAAGTTTAGGTAGAGATAGGTTTTCATTTTTCCAAGATTTATATATACAAGTGACACTGTGTACTATCAAAGACTTAGTGATAGGTTTTACTTATTCTATAGTATATAGAAATGTTATAGAAATCATTGGGAACACCTAAAGATACTATATATTAAGATATATGCATTATTTGATTATGACAAGTATATTCGTTATATGTAAGGATGATGTGCATGAGTTTATATCCTTTCTATATCTAGAGTTGGTATACAAAAAGAGACCATTAGGTCGATAAAATTATTTTATTATTTCTTTTGACTCAAAACATATTTAGATTTGAAAGATTGAATTTGATCAAGAGTACTTATGCTAATGATAGTATTCATCATGATTTTATATGAAAGAGGATAAAACCTCGTATTGTATATACGTAATATGAGAAATGTGTACTCGATCAATACCCAAGTGGTCAAGAGTAGACTAGGGGTTATTACAATCATGTTATTTTATTACTTTTTAAACTTTGGGAATCAAGGGTACTTGATATTTAATTTTATTGGGGTGAGAGTCTAAGTCATAACCCTAGAATCAACCCAGAAGGGTTTATAAATCTTAGAACTCTTAAGTTGGTTAAGACTTTGTTTAGTCTATTGTGCATTAGGGTCAACAATAAATGGTAAAGAAAATCATAGTTTAAAATAGCATAGATTAAAAAGAGTTATGTAGTACTTTGATAAATTTAAGTGATTTCTTGATAGAGTCAAAACTTGACATAGAGCACAAGAAGTGCTTATTCTTTGAGTCATTGAGTAGAATGACAGGAAGTCATAGACCCTAATTTTTGTAATAATACAATGAGGGGCTCTCTAAAGGGTTAAAATTATCTAAACCTATATATAGCATGAATATCCTAGATTAAGGATTAAATTCTAAGTTAGATTGACTAGGAATTGAGTTTAGCCAAGATATTTCATGTCTAGAATTACTAGACAAGCAAGTCAAACTATAGGATGAGATAGTTTCCAAGTCGAGTTAGAGGTGTGTGAACAAATGACTATGTTTATTACAAACGTCTATTTATATAGAAACTTTTGCCAAATTGATGCATTTGTCTATGCGTGCTTTAGTCAGTTTACAGTGTCTAGATGGTGTGACCTATCAAAATGATCATACCTAGCTATAATATTGTTTAGAGTTTTATGGTTGATTGAGTTACATAAGACATATCCCTAGGACTTGGATGGAAACCTATTGGTTCTTTATGTCTATACTCTTCGTGAAGGGTAGGTCCACTTCCAGGAAGGAAGATGAGTGGGGGACCGCTGGTCTGTGGTTGGAGGTAAAGCACTCAAATGATGCTCTCCTTTTATAGTAGAAGACTCACCGAGACTTGTGTGACAGATATCAAGACTCTAGGTGTGCAGTACTCTTTATATTATGACTTATGATTGACAAACTTATGTAAACTTACTTATATTGCCAAGTGCAAATTTTTTCAAAATGTATAACTTGATGTAATTCCACTATGTTTTTATCTTTGAATATATTATTATTTTTCAAGGTTGAAAAATGTTTAGGAAAGATATGCTTTTATTTCTTTGTAATTATGCAAATGATAAAAAATATATATTTCACTCATGTTTACCATGTTCATTTACTTTCTTAGTAAATTGTTGTGTAATTCTGAGTAATATGAGAAGGCATGTTAGATATGGTATCAAAGTAGCCAGGTTCAACACATGGACCTAGGTGCTCACTACAAGAAAACTTGTCAACACTCAACAAATTGGCTAATGTTTGAAATTGGTTTTATGCTAGAATGGTGTGGAGAAGAACCAAGAAAACTGCCAGAAAGTCTGTTCCCCAACATTTACCCAAGATAGAAGTTAAGAAAGAACCTACTAAGGAGGTTAAACTGAAGAGCATATTAACTACGCTGAGGGTGCATGGATGGAAGATTCTGAGACTTTGGCTAACACTCTTAAGTGTATTTAGATAGAAAGGAAACAACAAAATAAACTAGCCAAGAAACCTATTGTTCCTACTTGTGTAGTTAAACCAAGTAAACCTTCTTCTAGTTGAGACATGCCATTTGGGTGTGGTCATGATGCCCCTAATTTAGGAAAAAGAGGTGATGGAGGAGTACCTGTGTGTACATCCACCCTCTAAGTTTGTTTTAGTAAATTCCAATGGGGAAGAGGAACCTGAGAAATGTCCTTTAACCAACAGTGACATGTAGTCTTGTTGTGTTATCTATTTAATATGGATGTAATTGTACCCAGAATAAACTATAATAAAGATGAGATTATTTTGCACAAATCTACATTTTGTGAATAGATTTATTGATGAATTTTGAATTAATGAGATGCATTATTTCTGAATTCTAATTTATAACTTGATATGAATATCAAGTGTGATATATAGTATTATCATGGTTCGAACTCAAACAAATCTTGAAGATAGTCAAGGACAATCAAATCCCTCTGAAAACCTAATGACTAAGATGGATAAGATTTTAACCATGTCGAATGAAACCCAAGAGAGGCTTGGAAACCTAGAATAGAAAGTTAGGGGTCAAGACAGATCCGAAGGAGAAAAAGAGGACTCTCATCAAGAGGATGATAATTTTGTCCATGAACCCAAATACTCATAGTGAACGAAGGGAGGATGTTGATAAGACTAAGTCTCAAGAAGAAAAGAGAAGTAGACTTGCCTCAGAGTTGTCAAGAGATATGAAGAAAGTGGCGCCACCCAAGTTCAATGGAATAGTAAGTGGTGATGCTGCAGAAGCTTGGTTGATAGAGATGGAAAAGTATTTTGAGATCAAAAATTACTCTGAAATAATCAAGGTAATATGGGGTGCCTACCAGTTGGTAGGTGAAGCATCCACTTGGTGGATGAACAAGAAAATGGAATTGGGGTTAATTTCTCTGAGCTTAACCTAGGATTAGTTTGTGGTCATATTTCTCTAGAGCTGGTTACCTCAGCTTTTCTTCGATCAAAAGCTAATAGATTTTTAGAATCTAAGATAAGGAGAGATGTCAGTGGTTGAATATTGGGAAAAGTTCACCCATCTCCTAAAGTATGTGCCACAATATTAGAAAGATGAAAGGTTCAGAATTAGGAAATTCATCATGGGTTTGAATGCCTAGATAGGTGGAGAAGTGGATGTGCATGGTCCTACCACTATGGACCAAGTTTTTGAGAAGGCAATCAAGCAAGAGCAAAAACTAAAGTCAATTTCTCCATATCGCGAGAAGAATCACAAGAGGTGTAATAAGTCACCAACTTATCAACCTTCAAATAAAAGGAATGGCAAACAATATGTGAATAAGAAATTGATAAGGGTTTTAGAAGTAATAGAGATGGACCCAAAAATGAGAAGAAGAACAATAGTAATGTCTGGAGGAATGACAATAATTTAGGAAAACCCACTAAGAAGTGAGGACCTCCTAGAGAATGTTTCTCTTGTGGTGGAGATCATTATGCAAATCAATGTCCAACCAAGAACCAAGTAGTTCAGTAGCATGGTAACACATTACCTACCCAACAAGCAACTTTTCAATAGAGGACCCATGCAGCATTGGATAATTGCCAAGCATAGTACCATATTACTCCAATAGAGATGATAGGTACTTTGTTTGGAGTTCCCATTTCTATTTTAATTGATACTGGAGAAACTGAAAGTTTTATTTTAAGAGTATTAAGTAAATTTTCTAGAAGAGCTAGATATATGGCTAAACTCGGGTTAGTTGAATATGCTAATCAAACTAAATCTTAGGTAGAGCAATCCCTATTTGAAGCTAAGATTAAACTTCCTAGTTTTTCGACTAAGGTGAATTTGTTTGTAGCCCCCTAGGTTCCTATGATGTTATCTTAGGGATAAATTGGCTATGGAGACATAAGGCCAATGTTGACTATTTTGCAAAAATAGTTGAGTGTCTGGATGATATAGGAAACAAAGTCTTTTTGTAAGGCACACAAAGAGAAGTCAAAATTAGACCAATCTCTTCTATGAAACTAAAGAGGGCTAGGTGAAAAGGTTGTCAACTTTTTGCAGTCAAAATGGAGTAAGTAGAAGAGGATCCTAGTAATCAAAATGTACCTTTGGAGAACTATCCTTTCCTTTGAGATTTTCAAGATGTTTTCCCAAATGAACTTCTGGGGTTACCTCCAAAGAGAGCTTTTGATTTCTCTATTGATATAATACTTGGATCTAAGCTGATTTCAAAGGTGCCATACCATATGACTGCTATAGAGTTGATGGAATTGAAATCCTAGCTTTAGGAGCTGTTGGCTAAAGGGTTGATTAGACCCAATGTTTCTCCTTTGGGAGCACTTGTGATCTTTGTTAAAAATAAGGATGGAACCTTATGTCTGTGTATAGACTATCGTATGCTTAACAAAGCAACGATAAAGAATAAGTATCCTCTACCACGTATAGATGATCTTTCTGATTAGATGTGTGGTGCAACGGTATTCTCTATGACGATTTGTGATCTAGATATCATCAACTGAGAATAAAAGATGAAGACATTCATAAAAAACTTTCAGAACAAGGTATGGACATTATGAGTTTGGACTTACGAATACCCTGCAGCATTCATGAATTTGATGAACAATGTTTTCTGAGATTGCTTGGCTAAATTTGTTCTAGTGTTTCTTAATGACATTCTTATTTTTTCTAAGGAGGAAGAGCACTTGTAGCATCTACAGTTAGTTCTACAACATCTGAGAGAGCATAAGTTATATGGGAAACTTTCTAAGTGTACTTTCTTTCAAAAAGAGATACAATATCTAGGACATATAATATCAGCTGAAGGGATTTTAGTAGATCCTACAAAGATCAAAGCTATATTAGAATGGCCTGTGCCAAAGAATGTGCATGAAGTGCCCAGTTTCATGGGGTTAGCTGAATATTATAGGAAGTTCATTTTGAACTTTTTTAAGATTGCAAGCCTAATCACTTTGCTTCATAGAAAAGGAAAGTGTTTTGACTAGTCAAAAAAATGTTAGAAGGCATTTAACCAGTTAAAAGAGAGGTTAACAATTGTACCAATATTGAAAGTATCTGATCTAAAAATTTAATTTGTTGTAATCACTGATGCCTCAGGAGAAGGTTTAGGAGGAGTGCTTATGCAGAATGGGCAAGCGGTAGCCTATGAATCCAGAAAGCTGAGGGAATATGAGTAGAATTATGCTCCTCATGACTTAGAGTTAGCAATAGTTGTTCATGCTTTGCAAGTGTGGCAACACTACTTGCTAGGAAATCCTTTTGAGTTGAAGTCAGACCACCAAGGTCTTAAGTACATATTTTCCCAACATCATCTGAATGCTCAACAAAGAAGATGGTTGGAATTGATATCTGACTATGACTTTGAGATAAGCTATATCAAAGGTAAAAAGAATTGAGTAGCAAATACTCTAAGTCGACAAAGGTGTATCTCTTCAATTGTCTCTATCCACTTGAACTTCAAGGATTTAGTGTTACAAAATTCTGTAGGTGACGAGTATTATGAGAAAGTTAAATAGGCTCTCATAGTAAATCCTCAAGACTCGAGGTATGATGGGTTCTACTTTGAACCAGATGGGTTTTTAAGATACAGAGGCAGAATGTATGTTCCAAATTTGGCAGAATTAAGAAACCTTGTGTGGAAGGAAGTTCATTTCGTACCATATTCAAGTCATCCAGGAGTAACCAAACTCCTAGCCAATGTGAAGCCTCTTTATTTCTGAAAAGGAATGAAGAATGATGCTGCAATATTTGTAGCAAGTTACTTAGTATGCCAGAGAGTCAAGGTTGAGCATCATCATCCAACAGGACTTTTGTATCCACACAATATTCTTGAGTGGAAGTGGCAGGTTATTAGCATGGATTTTGTACAAGGCCTCCCAATGTCCCGAAATAGACATGATGCTATTTTAGTGGTGGTGGACAAACTAACCAAGGTAGCTCATTTTATACCTAGGAATCTAATGGATGGAGCACTAGTTATAGCTCACAAGTTTGTGCAAGAAGTGTTTAGATTTCATGGAGTTCCTGATAAGATTAACCCAGATAGAGATGAGCGTATGACATCAAGATTTTAGCAAACTTTGTTGTTAGTGATAGGAACTCAACTTAATATAAGCTTGGCTTATCACCTTGAGAAGTTAGAAAGGGTAAATCAAGTTCTAGAAGATATGTTGAAGATGTATTGCATGGATCAGTAATACAAGTGGGAAAAGTATCTGATGTAGAGCTAACCAGTAGAAACATGTAAATTAGGTGTCAACCCCTCACCCACATACATTTACCCTTGTCTATTTACCCATCGGTCAGATATCACACTGTCGGCTGGGAAAAACAACCTTCACCCGATCGCATACCTTATACCGATGAATGCGCTTTCCATCAGTTGCCTATCGACAACACATGAGCTATTAGCTTCTCCAATCTGAGTCAACCTGATACATTCAGTTTTGTAGATTAGAATTGCTGAACTATCTCTGTGGTTGAACCTTTGAACCACTTGAAACATCCAAGTTCATTGAACCCGTGAACCCGTCGAACCCAATGAACCCCTTAATACCTTTGAATCATTGAACCTTCAACTATTAGCTCAATACACTTCCATCGCACAGTCTTAACACTGTCGGCAACTCTCGGTTGAACCGATTGAACCCATCTATGCTTTGTTGAACTGGCAGACAAAACAAACCTTGGTATCTCGTTGAACCCGCTAAACTCCTTGAACCGTTGAACCGTTGAACCATTGAACTAGTTCAACCGTCGGTTCAACTATCGGCACCTCTTACTCCGTTGAACCAATGAACCCATTGAACCATTGAACCTTTAATTATTCAGTTCAACATACACTACCGGTTCAATATACCATCGTCGCCTAGACTTTACCGATTGAACCTCTCAAGTTCATTGAACCGTTGAACCCGATGCTCCCTGTTGAACCAACGAACCAAATGAACCCACTATGTCTATTGAACCGTTAAACCATTGAACCATTGAACTAGTTCAACTGTCAGTTGAACTGTTGGCAATACTTACTACAATGAACCAACGAACCTGTTGAACCTTGAATTGGTTCAACCAAACATTTTTAACCCAATACTCTCAACTTCAAATATGTACTGCTCAACCTTCTATTGCCGATCACACAATGAATCTTCATGCACTTTGACTGCTACAGCAGGTCAACACTTGTATCCGTAGAAGATGAACTTCCAACGCACCCTCACCGAAATGTATATTCGCATATAGTTGCAATATAGACAGGAAATATACCTCCAGTGAAATAACACCAAAATCTAATGCTGAGGATGTCCTCTGCAACCAAACTCACAGTCTATTCTGCCATGACCACGAACAAAATAGAAAACTAATGTACACAGACCATTCCACTAATTTCACAGAAATCCACCAGTAGAATGGTTTTAATTGTGCATCTCGACCACAGAAAACTAAATTAAATACAAAACAATTCTATATAGATAATATACATAGAATAATTTGATATATAGAGTATTTACACAGAATCCATAATTTGTAAAACACAACTGACAGAATTTCTATTTCTTTTTTCCAGCTTCATCTCTTTGTGTCTTAAGGAGCACAGACTGATTACAGAGACTCATACATTTGATAATTTCAGAAGATAAAAAGCCAACCAACAACAACTCTTTTCTCAATCAGCTCTGCCTATTTTTATATTCAACTCCTCTGTTATGATTTTGCTTAAACTAAGATTATAATAAAAAACCCTAACTAATCACATGACACCTATTAAGCACAAGACAACAAAACACCTAATCATACGACACATTGATTTAATCCTCGACATACCCCAAGTGTCTAATGATGTCCAAATTGACTTATTGGGATGCCAAATTTGTGACCTTGATTCATATGGTGGGGTCGGTTCTCATGGTGGGGTCAGTTCTTACAAACATGAAATGTTAACACAAATACTACATGACAACATAAAATGCATAAAACATATTAGACCTTAGTCTTCTCCATCAGATGTATATTTAGCTTGTTGAAGGGGTGCTCTTGCACCATACTCCCTGGGAGAAGAGATCTCAAGCCCACTTGAGATTAGAGTTTGAAGGTCTGCACCATAGTTTGTGATCTAATCTTTAGTCATCCAAACTACCTTTGAACCAGGTTTCTCGTGCCAAGCCACCAAGTACTCCATGTACTCTTTGTT
The DNA here is from genome assembly GCA_027924645.1 of Cunninghamia lanceolata. Lineage (NCBI taxonomy): Eukaryota > Viridiplantae > Streptophyta > Pinopsida > Cupressales > Cupressaceae > Cunninghamia > Cunninghamia lanceolata. The sequence goes on along the minus strand of BSBN01000809.1, from coordinate 26,186,869 downwards.
CCTTATCTTCTTTCTCACTCTTGAGTCTAATATCTTCTTCAATTTTGGTGGATCATGCTTAGGAATATCATCATCTGCTGCATCCTACAATGGTTCGTGTTCTACATCTGCATTCTTCTTGTATGGATTGAAATCACATACATTGAAAATGGGTGACAATCCAAGATCAGGAGGAAGTTGGATCTCATAAGCATTCTGCCCACACTTCTTCAAAATCTGACATGGTCTAATCTTCCTCTGCATTAGCTTGGTATATTTACCTTTTGGGAGCCTCTCCTTCTACAGATTAACCCACACCAAATCTCCAACATCAAATTGTACATCCCTCTTCTTCTTATTAGCATATGCTTTGTACTTCAATGTAGTTTGTTGGAGTTGGGTCTTGACTTGATCATGCACCTCTTTGATGGCCGATGCAAAAGCTTCTCCATCTGCACTAATAGACTCTCCTCTAGGCAGATCTCTCAACTCCAAAATACCTCTTGGATGAATACCATATACCACTTGAAAAGGTGACTTCCCTGTACTCCTATTAATGGTGTCATTATAGGAAAATTCTGCTTGTGGTAGGATGTTATCCCACTTCTCTCCATGCTGCTTTGTCAAACACCTTAGCAGATTTCCCAAGGAACGGTTAACCACTTCAGTCTGCCCATCCGTTTGAGGATGGTAGGTTGATGAGAAGGATAAATTGGTTCCAAGTTTCTTCCAAAGAGTCCTCCAAAAGTGGCCTATAAATTTTACATCTCTATCAGACACTATGCTCAATGGCAATCCATGTATCCTTACTATTTCCTTGAAAAATAGATCTGCAACATATGAAGCATCACAAGTGGTTTTGCATGGCAAGAAGTGTGCCATTTTAGTAAATCTGTCGAATACAACAAAAACACTATCATATCCCTTCCTTGTTCTAGGCAAACCCAACACAAAGTCCATGCTTATTGTAGCATCCACGTTCTAGGATCATAGTAAAAACCAAAAGTTTCACCATAAAGTAAATTTACAAGGTAAAAATGAGACAGAAATTTTTTTTTTTGCTTTTATTCAACATAAAGTCGAGTAACTACAATTACCAGATATCTCATTACAAATTCAATAAACCATATTGACTTTCTCAAGTACAACGTTTACAAAAATAAATCAATTATAAATACCTGAAACAGATAATATTTTACTTAGTCTCAATAAACACAAGTCTCAAAGATATACTGCATCTGGAAATCTGACATCTTTATTGCAAGCCTCGGCATGTCTTCTGCTAGAGAGAGAGAGAGTATCTTTCCAGTGATTTACCTCCAACCACAGACCGTCGATCTCCCGCACTCCTTCCTAACCGGAAGTGGCCCTTCCCTTCACGAGAAGTATAGACCAAGGAGACCAGTGGTAATTTACCTTTCTGAGTACATAGTGTTGTATCTTACACAACTCTATCTATCATACAACCCTAGATACCCTCTAGCTAAGTATGATTCCCGATAGGATGTGCAATCCAGATACAGTGAACCGACAATGCATGCAGAGACATATGCATTACTATGGCCATAGTTTTCAATATAAATTGACGTTCGCAAAGAACGTTGTCATAATGTTCACCCACTCCAACTCGACTTGGATACTATCATTTTCCTACAGTTTGACTTGGTCAATTATGTTTAACTTGAGAAGTTATGGCATTTGAAACAATTGAGTCTTCCCGACCCATACATGTTTTCTTACACTGTCTATAATCCATAGACCCGTTCAACTTTCTTTATTTATGAGGACTCTCCTTGCTTCATCACAATATCTGAGGTCCACGACTTATTGTCTCCTAATATAAAAGGATAGATTAATTATGAGTAAGATGATAACCTTAACCAGGTCAAGCATTATAGTCTAGGAATCTAAATCACTTCTTGCAAGTAAGAATAGTTACGCATAGTCAGGGCACTAGACCCTTCATTCATGATCTAAATAATGATCTCAATGTCTTAATATAATAATTACCATATCTAGGTTAACTATAGATTCAATTGATGAGTTTTGCCTAATTCAAACCTAGTCTTTCCGACTTAGGTGAATTCACAAGACACTGTCGTTGCTCTATAAATGTTATGGAAAGACTATCCATTCTTAGGTATCTCTTTTCGCATCTATGCAACATTAAAGATTCACCCCCTTGCTGACAAGCAATAGCTTAAGAGAAGTTATGATAAGAGGTATAATGAATTAATGCTTGACTAACCATTTAATGGTACCTCTTGCATACTTGCAAAATCTGTGTCTTACGACTTGCAAAACAATCAAATAGGTCTTTATACCAAGGAATAACATTATCGTTTAGGAAAAATCTCCTTTGACAAGAAAATATAATCATTCATAATTAGGGTACTCGACCCTTCATTGTCGATCCAGATAGAAATAACTAAGACAAGATGTAACCATAAAGGTACATTAAATAACTCTACCTTTCTGGGTTAAATCTAGGGATTTGTCTTCCCTATTCCATCATAATGGAATAATGCATCGAATTGGTTTTTGGAAAATAGTAATAGTAATATTATATAGGAAAGATCGACCTCGAGTCTTCTTCCAACTACGTGGTCGTATAAATTTCCCAAGTCAAGACTATTTTCATAAATGAGTATACCTTAGTTATATCCTAACTCTAGGTTCCAAACATAATTATACTTCGACTAATTTTGTTTGATTCCAAAAATAAATGTAAATAAATTATATCTATAATCTAACTATTAATAACCATAGTCCAAGGTTCCTTCTCTTTAACACATATGCAAATATTGGCTCATTAATGCATGAATGTCTTCATCTAAGGATGATGTAGGGAACATCTCTCGCTAAACATCCTAGTAACAAATTGTTTTCCTAATGATAACAATAATCATTTATACTAAAGTATTCTAGTGAGCATACGAATACTAATTTCTTAGTATCTTATGACATGCATACTCACCACTGTCATAAGAGAGTTATTTTACATTCAACCCTATGGTATGCAAGAAAGTATAGACATAAGCATATTTTGTTACACAGTGTCCAACTAAGTATGTTCATATTGAGCATACATATATATAAATCTCTATTAGACATTATGGACTCTTGAGATTATGAAACTACATAACAATATTTATACTTTATTCTCATTGTAATAAGCATATAAAAGTATCACTTTTTAAACTCTTCCCATGGCAATATATAAAAACAATATTGTTATCCAACGAGTTTCTGACAACGTGCTTCTAAGAAGAAAGCATATAAACTAAGACAAGAGGTTCGGCTCTTACCTGAGCATGCCTCAACAAAGGGATACCGATGATGTGTGGATTTTACCTATTGACTAATTAACTTGGCTCACCGCAACCAGCGTCCCTCCATTATGCTGACGCTACTGTCTACCCTCTTGTTCCTCTCGTCTTCTTAAGATTCAAAACTATCTTCCTCGATTACTAAGCTATCCTCTCAGCTCTAGACTCCAAAGTCTGTGCTCTCACAACATAACCAAGCTCTCTTCTACTCTCGTGAATGTTCCTCATGAATAGATGTCAGTCACTTCCAACTACAGACCCCTAGATTCCTCTTGAACACCGCATACAACTATATTTGAATGCGTCTTTCTATACCAATCATTCATTTGGCTCTAGCAGCCATTCTTAAGAGATGAAGACTGAGCCATAGTACATGGCCCCTCTGCAACAAGATTAACTCCCTCCAAAACATTTCCCACATACATCTTAGTGTATTAGTCCTATTAGTTTGCAATTCCAGTGGACTTGCACCCACAAGGGGTTCTTGGAAATGTGGGCAAACTCCTTCCCCGCACGCCCACAACGATAGAGTATCATGGCCTTTAACTAATGCCGTTACATGCCTATACACAAGGAAATCGGTTTCTTTTTGTTTTTCATTCACAACAACCGAACTGATGCCCGTTTTGCACCCTCAACGATGGATTAAATGGCATCTTGCTCACTGTTCCACTTTATCCTCCACCGTCTAATCTCCTACTGTCCATAGTGAAGAGGATTCAATTGTCATTTCTGCGGTTTTTGTTTCTAAACAATAACCGCCCTCAATGATGGAGTATCCCCGGCCTTTAACTCTTAGTTTTCTATATCTAAACCTCCGAATGCTCCAACTGCCCACGGTGATAGTAACATAATGCCATTAAACTTCTGTTCGTTTCCTTGGCTCCCCCTCTCCCACCGAAAGCAGACATTCTGCCCTAGTCTTTCCTAGCACACCCAAGTGAACCTAATGGTTAACATTATATGTTTCTATCTTGGAGGCACAACTTCAATCTGGCAAGGGATAGAGTATGTGCACCCTGTAGTCCGACCCAGTCAAGTGTGATAGACGTCCCATATGCACAATTCGTCGTGAAACTTATAATTAACTTTTCTTTCTTTTTCCAATACCACACGCAAAAACATCCCATCCCAAAACATGCCCACCATTATGGACCACTACCGTTAAAAATACCCTGCCTTTCGGGTAACGATTTTTCTTTAGACTATCCCGAGCCAAAAACTTCTCAGTGAAACTAAGGACTTCTAGTCTCTTCTTCTGTAGTCGGTCCTTCTCTCTAAAGTTTCCACGTCCTCCTTTTTCCTTCTTACACTCACTTAACATCTAACTCCTTCCAACTTCACCATTTTGGTCTCCTCTTTTTGAGGCCCGTTCCTCCCCACGTATCAGATATAAACTCTCCATAAGTATGCTGACTCCCCGCGCCATCTTTCTACGGTTGATCACGTCTTAATGACTATTGACCCCTCCACAAGTAACTTACTCGACTCCACTACATACGTGGATGCTTTCTTCCTATAACCACGGAAGACTCAAACAAAACCGTTAAAACAACCTCCTACAGGTTTGCAGATTCTGCCACAAGGAAGCAGCACTAAAGACTCCAATTACATTTCTAAAACCTGCCCACGGCAAAAGATTGACGGCTCACCAAACACCGGTCAAGCCTATCAAGTGGGAAACCTCTTCGGTACACAAAAATGACTCTTATCATCGAAAGTGGGAATGTGGGTATCTTAATGCCAGTCCCACATCAATCCACACCTAATCTACAATCAATAATGGTCGGCATGCTAAAATCACTTCTCATTTTGAGTTATTAAATCTCTACTCAAAGTAGTTAAACTTTCCACAACTAACAAAATGACTCACAACAAAGTTGGCAACAATTTCTCTTTAAAACTGCAAACATCATTCCTTGGCGGTCTTAATGCTAGTAAACATGAGAGGTTGCATGGTATTAAACACCACCATCTTTCTTATTAAAGCCGTCACCTTATAAATTAAAACTCAAGTTTTCGTTTAGATAACACATAGCTATGAAATCCTTTACTCGAAGTCATTAAAACTCTTCTATATGTCCCACCTTAACCACAATCTGCAAGTTTAAAAGCCTACGTCCTCATCATGGACTTCTCCTAAAGGATCTAGGCATGAATGGTTAAAGCGACAATGAGGTAGCATTTGCCCATAACCATTTACCAGGTTCCCTCTTCAATACCTCTAGTAAAGAATAGACGGATATGATAATAGAGAAAACAATTAAAAGTAATTTGACGATCAACTCATTTCGACCACTAAGGATTATAGATGATGTGAATGGGTCGAGTTTACCTCCCCATCACAATCTGTCAACAATACTCGCGTCATCTAGCTTGATGAAAATGTCTTGATGTTAAGAAGCGACAACAAACCCCAAGTGACTCAAGAAGAATAACGCAACCGTTTATGGCTATGACTTTGTTTACTTTACAACCGACTATGTCGACTCACCATCGACTTGACTAGATGATAATCAAGGTATCGACTATCCATCGAATTAGATTCGAAAGTAACTGGCAAGACAAGACATACCTCATATGACTCATTGGTTCACATTATCGTTTAACACTAGACTCGTTTGGTAAATTGACCACTCGTAATCCAAGGTCTATCTCTCTCTTCTCAAAAGATACTCTCTCTCCTCTCTGAGAGTCGATACCCTATAATCCTGTTTCACTTGTCATCAAACAATAAGAGATCAGTGCATCTTTATTCGAGAAATTCAACTAATAAATCAAATCTTATAATACAGTTATTAAATCGACCATAACATAATCATTTCCATGATTTCATAATTAATATTCAATACAATTCCATGTCATATCCTGTCTTAAGTCTTTAACATCTCAACAAATTTACTTATGCCCAAGTAAAAAGTAAAAGTATAGCAAGTTAGAAAATAGGGATGTAACATATCCTTCCCCTAAAGATTCATCGTCCTCGATGATATACAGTATCAAAATACAACTTAAAAGCATATTCATATATTGCATGATTATATTTCTCATATATAAATCTCAAAAAACATGATGTCTCCTCGCAAAACTAGTAATAAATTGATCCTGGTATTCAATACAATTTCTAACCTTAATTTTTTTTTGAAGGGTCCTTTATACTTAGGAACTGGCTTAGAATACATTCCATTCTTTAGGAAACGTTTTTAGGGGTTGAACCCTTAAAATAATTTTCCTTCTCTAACCGAGAATTGTCTTGGTGTACGCTTAATCATTAACGTAGCTTTTCTATTCATTATCCATTTCCTCTGATCTTTCCTGATCAGTTAAATCTTTTCATTTATTTCTAATAACATTTCCGGACTAATGCTAATCCTACCTTCTAGCTTACCCAGCTTATAGGAGTTCGGCATCTTTCTGTCCAATGTTTCAATTCAAGCCATCTTAATAGCAAAAATTAGGTATTGTCAAAGACTTTACGTGATAAGTAGCCTCCCTACTCGTATTGCTAATCCATGCAACATGTTTGGGGCAAATCTTCTAAAACCAGGTTAACTTCCTTAGTTTAACCATCTGTTCACAGGATAATAAATTATACTCTTTTAAATTTCAGTCCTTAACATAGAGAACAAGTTTGCCAAAAACTTGACATTACACGCATATTTCTATCTAAGATAACCTTCTCAGGAAACTAAGCAGTCTAAACACATCTTGCACAAAATGTGTGCTAACATTGATGCTCCATCAGTCCAATCCCCTGGTATATAATGTGTTACCTTCGAGAGTTTATCGTCTCAAAATGGCATCGTATCTTTTCCCAGTCATAGAAGGACTTCGTACAATATCCATGCAAACAGCTTGCCATTTCCACTATGGCACGTCATGTGGGTACATCAATCCTACAGTTGTTGATGTCCTACTTTTTCCTTTCACGCTCTGGACAAAATGCTACAAATCTCGCAACATCATTCTTTATTCCTACAAGAATTAAAGAGGTTTTATATCTATTAGTGCTTGGTTAACCCTAGATGTTCTGGGTATGGGGGAATATGAACTTCTTTCCACACCAGCTTTCTTATTTCAGAAGAATTAGAAACACACATTCTTTCTCTGAAACTCAATAGTCTGTGAGACTCAAAATGAAAAACCTTTCATACCTTGAATCTTTTAAAATTTACCACAAAAGCTTGCTTAATTACTCATCATGTACAGGTACATCCCTTAAACCATCTCCTGAGGCATCAATTTTTCCCTCAAACTATCCTTCGGAACAGGAATTCATAGCATTGGTGCTGTTGTAATTTCTCTTAATCATTATAGAATCACTTGCACATAAGGATAAAGTTCTCCTTCATGCTTAAAATAAATAAATACATCTTCTAGAAGACTAGAACACATATGTCTAAACAATCTCTAGACACACTGCTCATGAGATTCATGAATACAACGAGGCGTTTGTACATCCAAAGGACATCACTGTAAACTCTCAGTGCCCATTCTTGTCCAAAGGTTGTTTCAAGGGTACCCTCATCCTTCAATCTAGGAAAACATAACAACTCAACCCATCTAATCAAAGAGGTTATCGATACGTGGTGAAAGATTTTTGCTCCTTATTGTGGTTTTTATGAGCAAATGAAACCAAATACACATTTGTAGAGTTATGTCCTTCTTGACAAAAACAATATCTAGTGCACCCCATGGTAACATACTAGATCTAATCAAACCTTTTAGCCAATAATTCTTATAAGGGCTTTTGATTCCATTAATCCTAAAGTTGTCATAAGATAAGGTACTTTTCCAGGTAACTCATCCCAGAATTCTAAGAGGGTCAAGGTTTTCCGTTGATTCAATCACTGTTCCATCAACTTTGGTGGAAAGGCTTTCTTTTCCAAAATACTAGGTATCTTCTTAGTTTTAAACATGGTTAGGATTGCTCCAATTTGATCAAGAGATTAACTAGTACAAGACTATATGCCACTGTTGTTTTAGTATTTTCCAGTTTAACAAACATAGAGGGTCGATGTACACACAAGTACTCCAACACCTTTGTCCTAAAATAGAAGTATCATGTCATCCTTCAAGTGACATGTTGTAACTGGCTATAGTTTACTAGGTTTTACTACACCAGTAGAAATAGTAGGATTCTTGGTTAGTTCAAAACATTGTTTTCTTTCCAGCCGAATACGCTTAAGCGCATCAGCAAAAATCTCTAAATCCTCCAGCCAAGCACCTTCAGAGTCAACTACATGCTCTTTAAGTTTAACCTCCTCGATAGGTTTCTTCTTAACCACTAATCTAGGCAAAAGCTGGGGAACAGACTTCCTAGTTGTTTTCTTTATTCTTCTCCACGTCATTCTAGCACAAGAAGATTTGAACATTAGCTAACCGCATAATGTTGACTATAGGTTAGCATAGTGGACTCATAAGCCCTAGTGTCAAACCCGATAGCTCTGATACCAGATGTAGCATCCACATTCTAGGATCATAGTAAAAACCAAAAGTTTCACCATAAAGTAAATTTACAAGGTAAAAATGAGACAGAATTTTTTTTTTTTCTTTTATTCAACATAAAGTCGAGTAAATACAATTACCAGATATCTCATTACAAATTCAATAAACCATATTGACTTTCTCAAGTACAATGTTTACAAAAATAAATCAATTATAAATACCTGAAACAGATAATATTTTACTTAGTCTCAATAAACACAAGTCTCAAAGATATACTGCATCCAGAAATCTGACATCTTTATCGCAAGCCTAGGCATGTCTTCTGCTAGAGAGAGAGAGAGTATCTTTCTAGTGATTTACCTCCAACCACAGACCGTCGATCTCCCGCACTCCTTCCTAACCGGAAGTGGCCCTTCCCTTCACGAGAAGTATAGACCAAGGAGACCAGTGGTAATTTGCCTTTCCGAGTACATAGTGTTGTATCTTACACAACTCTATCTATCATACAACCCTAGATACCCTCTAGCTAAGTATGATTCCTGATAGGATGTGCAATCCAGATACAGTGAACCGACAATGCATGCAGAGACATATGCATTACTATGGCCATAGTTTTCAATATAAATTGACGTTCGCAAAGAACATTGTCATAATGTTCACCCACTCCAACTCGACTTGGATACTATCATTTTCCTACAGTTCGACTTGGTCAATTATGTTTAACTTGAGAAGTTATGGCATTTGAAACAATTGAGTCTTCCCGACCCATACATGTTTTCTTACACTGTCTATAATCCATAGACCCGTTCAACTTTCTTTATTTATGAGGACTCTCCTTGCTTCATCACAATATCTGAGGTCCACGACTTATTGTCTCCTAATATAAAAGGATAGATTAATTACGACTAAGATGATAACCTTAACCAGGTCAAACATTATAGTCTAGGAATCTAAATCACTTCTTGCAAGTAAGAATAGTTACGCATAGTCAGGGCACTAGACCCTTCATTCATGATCTAAATAATGATCTCAATGTCTTAATATAATAATTACCATATCTAGGTTAACTATAGATTCAATTGATGAGTTTTGCCTAATTCAAACCTAGTCTTTCCGACTTAGGTGAATTCACAAGACATTGTCGTTGCTCTATAAATGTTATGGAAAGACTATCCATTCTTAGGTATCTCTTTTCGCATCTATGCAACATTAAAGATTCACCCCCTTGCCAACAAGCAATAGCTTAAGAGAAGTTATGATAAGAGGTATAATGAATTAATGCTTGACTAACCATTTAATGGTACCTCTTGCATACTTGCAAAATCTGTGTCTTACGACTTGCAAAACAATCAAATAGGTCTTTATACCAAGGAATAAAATTATCGTTTAGGAAAAATCTCCTTTGACAAGAAAATATAATCATTCATAATTAGGGTACTCGACCCTTCATTGTCGATCCAGATAGAAATAACTAAGACAAGATGTAACCATAAAGGTACATTAAATAACTGTACATTTCTGGGTTAAATCTAGGGATTTGTCTTCCCTATTCCATCATAATGGAATAATGCATCGAATTGGTTTTTGGAAAATAGTAATAGTAATATTATATAGGAAAGATCGACCTCGAGTCTTCTTCCAACTACGTGGTCGTATAAATTTCCCAAGTCAAGACTATTTTCATAAATGAGTATACCTTAGTTATATCCTAACTCTAGGTTCCAAACATAATTATACTTCGACTAATTTTGTTTGATTCCAAAAAGAAATGTAAATAAATTATATCTATAATCTAACTATTAATAACCATAGTCCAAGGTTCCTTCTCTTTAAAACATATGCAAATATTGGCTCATTAATGCATGAATGTCTTCATCTAAGGATGATGTAGGGAACATCTCTCGCTAAACATTCTAGTAACAAATTGTTTTCCTAATGATAACAATAATCATTTATACTAAAGTATTCTAGTGAGCATACGAATACTAATTTCTTAGTATCTTATGACATGCATACTCACCACTATCATAAGAGAGTTATTTTACATTCAACCCTATGGTATGCAAGAAAGTATAGACATAAGCATATTTTGTTACACAGTGTCCAACTAAGTATGTTCATATTGAGCATACATATATATAAATCTCTATTAGACGTTATGGACTCTTGAGATTATGAAACGACATAACAATATTTATACTTTATTCTCATTGTAATAAGCATATAAAAGTATCACTTTTTAAACTCTTCCCATGGCAATATATAAAAACAATATTGTTATCCAACGAGTTTCTGACAACGTGCTTCTAAGAAGAAAGCATATAAACTAAGACAAGAGGTTCGGCTCTTACCTGAGCATGCCTCAACAAAGGGATACCGATGATGTGTGGATTTTACCTATTGACTAATTAACTTGGCTCACCGCAACCAGCGTCCCTCCATTATGCTGACGCTACTGTCTACCCTCTTGTTCCTCTCGTCTTCTTAAGATTCAAAACTATCTTCCTCGATTACTAAGCTATCCTCTCAGCTCTAGACTCCAAAGTCTGTGCTCTCACAACATAACCAAGCTCTCTTCTACTCTCGTGAATGTTCCTCATGAATAGATGTCAGTCACTTCCAACTACAGACCCCTAGATTCCTCTTGAACACCGCATACAACTATATCTGAATGTGTCTTTCTATACCAATCATTCATTTGGCTCTAGCAGCCATTCTTAAGAGATGAAGACTGAGCCATAGTACATGGCCCCTCTGCAACAAGATTAACTCCCTCCAAAACATTTCCCACATACATCTTAGTGTATTAGTCTTATTAGTTTGCAATTCCAGTGGACTTGCACCCACAAGGGGTTCTTGGAAATGTGGGCAAACTCCTTCCCCGCACGCCCACAACGATAGAGTATCATGGCCTTTAACTAATGCCGTTACATGCCTATACACAAGGAAATCGGTTTCTTTTTGTTTTCATTCACAACAACCGAATTGATGCCCGTTTTGCACCCTCAACGATGGATTAAATGGCATCTTGCTCACTGTTCCACTTTATCCTCCACCGTCTAATCTCCTACCGTCCATAGTGAAGAGGATTCAATTGTCATTTCTACGGTTTTTGTTTCTAAACAATAACCGCCCTCAATGATGGAGTATCCCAGGCCTTTAACTCTTAGTTTTCTATATCTAAACCTCCGAATGCTCCAACTGCCCACGGTGATAGTAACATAATGCCATTAAACTTCTGTTCGTTTCCTTGGCTCCCCCTCTCCCACCGAAAGCAGACATTCTACCCTAGTCTTTCCTAGCACACCCAAGTGAACCTAATGGTTAACATTATATGTTTCTATCTTGGAGGCACAACTTCAATCTGGCAAGGGATAGAGTATGTGCACCCTGTAGTCTGACCCAGTCAAGTGTGATAGACGTCCCATATGCACAATTTGTCGTGAAACTTATAATTAACTTTTCTTTCTTTTTCCAATACCACATGCAAAAACATCCCATCCCAAAACATGCCCACCATTATGGACCACTACTGTTAAAAATACCCTGCCTTTCGGGTAACGGTTTTTCTTTAGACTATCCCGAGCCAAAAACTTCTCAGTGAAACTAAGGACTTCTAGTCTCTTCTTCTGTAGTCGGTCCTTCTCTCTAAAGTTTCCACGTCCTCCTTTTTCCTTCTTACACTCACTTAACATCTAACTCCTTCCAACTTCACCATTTTGGTCTCCTCTTTTTGAGGCCCGTTCCTCCCCACGTATCAGATATAAACTCTCCATAAGTATGCCGACTCCCCGCGCCATCTTTCTACAGTTGATCACATCTTAATGACTATTGACCCCTCCATAACTAACTTACTCGACTCCACTACATACGTGGATGCTTTCTTCCTATAACCACGGAAGACTCAAACAAAACCGTTAAAACAACCTCCTACAGGTTTGCAGATTCTGCCACAAGGAAGCAGCACTAAAGACTCCAATTACATTTCTAAAACCTGCCCACGGCAAAAGATTGACGGCTCACCAAACACCGGTCAAGCCTATCAAGTGGGAAACCTCTTCGGTACACAAAAATGACTCTTATCATCGAAAGTGGGAATGTGGGTATCTTAATGCCAGTCCCACATCAATCCACACCTAATCTACAATCAATAATGGTCGGCATGCTAAAATCACTTCTCATTTTGAGTTATTAAATCTCTACTCAAAGTAGTTAAACTTTCCACAACTAACAAAATGACTCACAACAAAGTTGGCAACAATTTCTCTTTAAAACTGCAAACATCATTCCTTGGCGGTCTTAATGCTAGTAAACATGAGAGGTTGCATGGTATTAAACACCACCATCTTTCTTATTAAAGCCGTCGCCTTATAAATTAAAACTCAAGTTTTCATTTAGATAACACATAGCTATGAAAACCTTTACTCGAAGTCATTAAAACTCTTCTATATGTCCCACCTTAACCACAATCTACAAGTTTAAAAGCCTACGTCCTCATCATGGACTTCTCCTAAAGGATCTAGGCATGAATGGTTAAAGCGACAATGAGGTAGCATTTGCCTCATAACCATTTACCAGGTTCCCTCTTCAATACCTCTAGTAAAGAATAGACGGATATGATAATAGAGAAAACAATTAAAAGTAATTTGACGATCAACTCATTTCGACCACTAAGGATTATAGATGATGTGAATGGGTCGAGTTTACCTCCCCATCACAATCTGTCAACAATACTCGCGTCATCTAGCTTGATGAAAATGTCTTGATGTTAAGAAGCGACAACAAACCCCAAGTGACTCAAGAAGAATAACGCAACCGTTTTATGGCTATGACTTTGTTTACTTTACAGCTGACTATGTTGACTCACCATCGACTTGACTAGATGATAATCAAGGTATCGACTATCCATCGAATTAGATTCCAAAGTAACTGGCAAGACAAGACATACCTCATATGACTCATTGATTCAGATTATCGTTTAACACTAGACTCGTTTGGCAAATTGACCACTCGTAATCCAAGTGTTGGATCTAGGGCATACAACTGAGAGGGGGGGGGGGTGAATCAGTTGTATAAAACTTCTTCTTCTTTCAAACACTTGATTCTTTGTTGTTAGTTAGCAGCATATCAAATAATCATCCATGAAAGCATAATACATAAACACAAGAGCAGATAAGCATCAACACATTGAACACCAAGATTTTGACGTGGAAAACCCGGTTAAGGGAAAAACCACGGGGTGATTAACCCAAGAATTATTCTCTGTTAGAAGAATAAAGAAAAATGAATGGCACATGCCAATAAGGGCTCACTGCCTGAGCACACTGCTCACAAAGAGGCCCACTGCCTACAAGGAGACACACTGTCTACAAAGTGATAAAAATCACAGTCTTGAACTGGAGAATGACATCTCTACCATGTCCGGATCAGTTCCAATTAAGCCCAAAAATCTCTGCTCTACCTTTCGCACGTTTCTTCGCTATGCCACACTCATCCACACACCACACTTTGAAATGAACTCACAAACCGTTATTTATACAAGACATCGACTTAGGAACAAACATCTAAGTCAGCAAGCAACCATAAGAGTATCCGCAAGATGAATAACACATCCGGTCGGCCACCACAAGAACATTCGCAGGATGAACAACTCATCCGGTCGGCTAAATAGAACAAGAACTTCATCCGGAAGAATAACTTCAATTCCTGGCTCTACCATCAATGCGGACCAACAACACAACCTAAACATGATCCAAGAACCTTCACAAGCCTGTCTGAATGACCGGATACATCCGCACTTCCTCTACTTACTGGAATCTCTTGTCTTCCTCATCCGGAACTTCAAGAACACAGTCTGTCGCCACTGTCATAATGCAAGAGGTACTTCCGGACCTCCAAATCATACACAGATCAGGATGACACATCACAAGGACATCCCAAACACTCCGTCCAATCCGCAGATTAGGATAATACAATTCTGGACCTCACCGGACCTTTTTGTGATCCTCTGTCACCTCTGGATACTTGCCGGAACCGGTTCTATACCGACAGCCACAACTCCTTCAGATCTTCATGCGGACCTCTGAAATCTTAACTGAAGCATCTCAAGACTCATATCTACTAACCCTTTAATCCGCATCCTCCGGTTCTCATCCTATACAGTACATTTGCCTTCTTCTCATCACTGTTCTTCACTGTTCCTGACTGAGGCTAATTTTCTCAATATCCTCAGCACACAGCTCATCAAATCCTTCTTGTCAATGCAATATGAGTATGTTGACATCAATGACAACACTGGCTCACCTCATACTTGCAACAATCTCCCCCTTTGTCATTGATGGAAACATATGATGTGAAAAACCATTAAGACAAGAACTTCAACTTTTCATATGTCTTCTCTTCCTTTACTGCTCCCCCTTTGATCATCAACCACTTGTTTTTCACATGTCTTCTCTCCCCCTTTGACATCAATGGCAAAGGGCTCATACTTGCAATTCTCATACATCAGAATCATACCAGCTGCTCCCCCTTAGTTGCAGCTCCCCATCAGTCCGGATCACAAGATATGACTATGATAGCCACCGGACTGATGCACATCAGTGCATCTTAGTTCATCACCGGAGGGGCCATGACCCCTAACTTCTCCCGGAGATATTCAAAAGAGTCTTTGGGAAGAGGTTTTGTAAAGATATCTGCAATCTGATCCTTGGAGGGAACATACTCCAATCTGACTTCTTCTTTGTTTACTTGTTCTCTCAAAAAGTGAAATTTAATAGATATGTGCTTAGTCTTAGAATGCAATACCGGATTCTTGGAGATATTAATTGCACTTGAATTATCACAGAAAATTGTGATAGGCTCCTCATATTCAACTTTGATGTCTCTTAGCATCTGCTTCATCCATAAGATTTGAGTGCAACTACCTGCTGCTGCAATGTATTCTGCTTCAGTTGTAGACAGAGATATTGCATCTTGTTTCTTGCTTAGCCAAGAAACCAATCTCTTCCCCAAAAAGAATGCTCCACCACTAGTGCTCTTCCGGTCATCCACATCTCCTGCCCAATCTGCATCTGTGTAAGCATGAAGAGAGAAGTCTGGATCTCTAGGGTACCATAGACCATACTCAACTGTTCCTTTCAAGTACCTAAAAATTCTTTTGATTGCCATAACATGAGATTCTCTAGGATCAGCCTGGAATCTTGCCACAAGACCAACAGCCTGCATTATATCTGGTCTAGTTTGAGTGAGATACAATAATCCACCAATCATTGATCTATACTTTGTCTGATCTGCCTTTGGAGAATCATCATCTTTGCTTAACTTACATCCGGTTGCCATAGGAGTGTTCATAGGCTTTGAGTCTTCCATACCAAATTTCTTTAACAATTCTTTCACATATTTGGTCTGAGAAATGAAGATCCCTTCTTTTGTTTGAGTAATTTGCAGACCCAAGAAGAAATTCATTTCACCAAGCATAGACATTTCAAACTCACTTTTCATCTGATTTGCAAAAGTTTTGCACATACTATCTCTTCCTCCAAAAATGATATCATCCACAAACACTTCAACAATTAAAATATTTTCATGATCAATTTTGAAATATAAGTTACTGTCAGCAGTACCTTTGTTGAATCCAATCTGCACAAGATGCTTATCCAACCTTTCATACCATGCTCTTGGGGCTTGCTTCAATCCATACAAAGCTTTCTTCAACTTGCAGACCATATCATCATTATCAGACAATTGAAAACCATCCGGTTGTTCAATGTAGACTTCTTCTTCCAGATCACCATTTAGGAAGGCAGACTTGACATCCATCTGATATACCTTGAAGTCTTTGAAGGCAGCAAATGCAAGAAGTAATCTAACTGCTTCAATTCTTGCCACCGGAGCAAAAGTCTCTTCAAAGTCAATTCCTTCTATTTGAGAGTAGCCTTTGCAGACCAATCTAGCTTTGTTTCTGATTACTTCACCAGCTTCATTTAGTTTGTTCCGGAAGACCCACTTGGTTCCAATTACATTCCTGTCTCTAGGTCTGGGAACAAGATCCCAAGTATGATTTTTCTCAATTTGCATCAATTCATCTTCCATTGCTTTGGTCCAGTTTTCATCATTGCAGGCTTCATTTATTGTTTTAGGTTCAATCTTTGAAATCAGACAACATTCATTCTGATTTTGAGCAACATTCCTTCTAGTTTGTACACCTTTGCTTCTGTCACCTATGATTTGATCTTCAGAGTGGTTCAGTTTTACATACCTTGGAATTTTGGGAGTATCCTGCACTGCTGCTTCTTGATCAGGCTCATTCAGACCTATCTCTTCTTCCTGATTTACCGGATCAGGCTGACTCTGTCTCACCGGAGAGGATTGAGGTCCTTGAACACTGTCTTGGTCATCTTCATCAAACTCATAAAATCTTGAAGGCTTCTCAATTCCTTCATCAACCTTTACATTGGTGCTTTCTATCATCTTCCTCAATCTCTTATTGTAACACCGGTATGCTTTGCTTTGAGTGGAGTAACCCAAGAAAATTCCTTCATCACTTCTAGCATCAAACTTTCCTAGATCTTCATCTCTTTTAATATAACACTTGCTACCAAATACTCTGAAATATTTCACAGTAGGAGTGATGCCAAACCAGAGTTCATAGGGGGTCTTACCGGTGTTGTTTCTGATTTGAACTCGATTGAGAGTGTAGACTGCGGTGCTGATAGCTTCTTTCCAAAACATTTGAGGAACATTTGCTTCCAACATCATTGTCCTAGCAGCTTCCTGGATGGTCCGGTTCTTTCTCTCAACTACTCCATTCTGCTGTGGAGTCTTAGGAGCAGACAACTGTCTCCTTATACCCTGTTTCTCACAAAAGTCAATGAATTCACCAGATGTAAATTCACCACCTCTATCAGACCTTAGACACTTTAGTTTCAATCCGGTTTGATTCTCCACCATAGCTTTGAAGATTTTGAACTTCTCAAAAGCTTCTGATTTTTCTTTTAGAAAGGTAACCCACATCATCCGGGAATGATCATCAATTAACAACATGAAATATCTATCACCCTGCAGACTCTTGATTCTTGTCGGACCACATAGATCAGTATGTACTAATTCCAACAATCCGGTAGAAGACTGATCTTTGCTTTTGAAAGAGACTCTGCTTTGTTTACCTAACTGACATTCTTTACACACACTATTTGTAGGTTTCATCAATTTTGGAAGATCTCTCACAGCCTGAGTATTGCTTATCTTGATGATGTTATCAAAATTTACATGACACATTCTTCTATGCCATAACCAACTCTGATCAATTTGAACAAACAAACAACTTTTATTTGAACCAACCAGATGAAAGATATTACCTTTTGTCTGAGTACCGGATGCAATTTCAATTCCGGAGCTTGTAAAGATTCTGCATTTTCCATTCTTGAACCGAAGATCATAGCCTTTGTCCACTAACTGACCAACACTGAGAAGATTGTGCTTCAATCCTTCAACATACAGTACATTACCTGTTTTGCTCTTACCATCAAAGGAAATAGTTCCCCTACCTCTGATTCTGCCAGCAGAATTGTCACCAAACTTTACCATTCCTCCTTCATATCTTTCCAAATCTAAGAACTTATTCTTGTCACCAGTCATATGGTGAGAACATCCACTGTCAATAACCCAATCATCCTTTTCTTCCACTTGAGCAGCCAAGGCTTTTTCAACAACTTTGTGATTGACAGATTCAGAGAGTATTGAATCTTCTTCCTTGATGGCTATAAACACCCACTCATTTCTGGATTTGCTTCCTAGTTCTGATTCATCATCTGTTACTCCTTCATTGTCATCTTCTTCATGAACATAATAGCAATTCTTTTGAAACCTTTGTCTGTGAGTATTAGATCTTGCAGATCTCTCCGGACATCTTGAGGCAAAATGACCAATCTTATTGCAGTTGAAACACTTAAAGGGTAGTTTCCCTTCATACTTACCGGATCCTCTTGGCAGTCTCTTTGCAATGAGGGCTTCAAGTTGAGCTGTTTCTGCTTCTTCTTCTTCCATGTCTCTTCTTGCTTGATCATACCATGACATTTTCCTTGATGAGTTTTCACCCGGATCAAATCTCTGTTTGCCTTTCACATAGGCACTGGCTTTGAAGGCAGATTCAGTCTTGGGAGGATCATCTCCAAACTCGGTCATTTCAAATGCAGCTAGTTTGCCAGCCAGTTGTTCTCTTGTGACAGTTGTGTGGGCTCTGAATTCATCAATGGCAGCAACTTTGATTTTGTAGGCAGCAGGAAGGGATCTTAGGATTTTGCAGACAATCTCATTTTCATCTAAAGTTCTACCAGCATTTCTAATTCCACATACCAGCTCATTTACTCTTGGCATAAAGGTAGTGATGTTTTCATCATCTCTCATTTTCAATCTTTCAAATTTCCCTTTTAGGCTTTGCAACCTTGCACTTTTGACAAACTCATCTCCTTCATACAGAAGTTCCAGTTTAGTCAGGATCTCATATGCAGTTGGTAGGTCAATAACATTCGAGAGATCTGAGTCATTCAATGCGCTTAGAAGAGCTTCCTTGGTCCGCAGATTGTTTTCAGCTTCTATGATTTCATTCAGAGTTGTCGGACCACCTTGTGGAGGTACATATGGTTTTGAAACCATAGCCAAGTATGCTTTTCCCATACATTCCAAGTGACACTTCATGCGACCTTTCCAGAGAGTGAAGTTGGTTCCATCGAACTTCGGACTATCCTTCTTGTATGACGACATCCTGGATCTCCTCAAGCGGTTAAGCTCCTATCAGAGGAACTTGGCTCTGATACCAATTGTTGGATCTAGGGCATACAACTGAGAGGGGGGGGTGAATCAGTTGTATAAAACTTCTTCTTCTTTCAAACACTTGATTCTTTGTTGTTAGTTAGCAGCATATCAAATAATCATCCATGAAAGCATAATACATAAACACAAGAGCAGATAAGCATCAACACATTGAACACCAAGATTTTGACGTGGAAAACCCGGTTAAGGGAAAAACCACGGGGTGATTAACCCAAGAATTATTCTCTGTTAGAAGAATAAAGAAAAATGAATGGCACATGCCAATAAGGGCTCACTGCCCGAGCACACTGCTCACAAAGAGGCCCACTGCCTACAAGGAGACACACTGTCTACAAAGTGATAAAAATCATAGTCTTGAACTGGAGAATGACATCTCTACCATGTCCGGATCAGTTCCAATTAAGCCCAAAAATCTCTGCTCTGCCTTTCGCACGTTTCTTCGCTATGCCACACTCATCCACACACCACACTTTGAAATGAACTCACAAACCGTTATTTATACAAGACATCGACTTAGGAACAAACATCTAAGTCGGCAAGAAACCATAAGAGTATCCGCAAGATGAATAACACATCCGGTCGGCCACCACAAGAACATTCGCAGGATGAACAACTCATCCGGTCGGCTAAATAGAACAAGAACTTCATCCGGAAGAATAACTTCAATTCCTGGCTCTACCATCAATGCGGACCAACAACACAACCTAAACATGATCCAAGAACCTTCACAAGCCTGTCTGAATGACCGGATACATCCGCACTTCCTCTACTTACTGGAATCTCATGTCTTCCTCATCCGGAACTTCAAGAACACAGTCTGTCGCCACTGTCATAATGCAAGAGGTACTTCCAGACCTCCAAATCATACACAAATCAGGATGACACATCACAAGGACATCCCAAACACTCCATCCAATCCACAGATTAGGATAATACAATTCCGGACCTCACCGGACCTTTTTGTGATCCTCTGTCACCTCTGGATACTTGCCGGAACCGGTTCTATACCGACAGCCACAACTCCTTCAGATCTTCATGCGGACCTCTGAAATCTTAACTGAAGCATCTCAAGACTCATATCTACTAACCCTTTAATCCGCATCCTCCGGTTCTCATCCTATACAGTACATTTGCCTTCTTCTCATCACTGTTCTTCACTGTTCCTGACTGAGGCTAATTTTCTCAATATCCTCAGCACACAGCTCATCAAATCCTTCTTGTCAATGCAATATGAGTATGTTGACATCAATGACAACACTGGCTCACCTCATACTTGCAACAATCTCCCCCTTTGTCATTGATGGCAACATATGATGTGAAAAACCATTAAGACAAGAACTTCAACTTTTCATATGTCTTCTCTTCCTTTACTGCTCCCCCTTTGATCATCAACCACTTGTTTTTCACATGTCTTCTCTCCCCCTTTGACATCAATGGCAAAGGGCTCATACTTGCAATTCTCATACATCAGAATCATACCAGCTGCTCCCCCTTAGTTGCAGCTCCCCATCAGTCCGGATCACAAGATATGACTATGATAGCCACCGGATTGATGCACATCAGTGCATCTTAGTTCATCACCGGAGGGGCCATGACCCCTAACTTCTCCCGGAGATATTCAAAAGAGTCTTTGGGAAGAGGTTTTGTAAAGATATCTGCAATCTGATCCTTGGAGGGAACATACTCCAATCTGACTTCTTCCTTGTTTACTTGTTCTCTCAAAAAGTGAAATTTAATAGATATGTGCTTAGTCTTAGAATGCAATACCGGATTCTTGGAGATATTAATTGCACTTGAATTATCACAGAAAATTGTGATAGGTTCCTCATATTCAACTTTGATGTCTCTTAGCATCTGCTTCATCCATAAGATTTGAGTGCAACTACCTGCTGCTGCAATGTATTCTGCTTCAGTTGTAGACAGAGATATTGCATCTTGTTTCTTGCTTAGCCAAGAAACCAATCTCTTCCCCAAAAAGAATGCTCCACCACTAGTGCTCTTCCGGTCATCCACATCTCCTGCCCAATCTGCATCTGTGTAAGCATGAAGAGAGAAGTCTGGATCTCTAGGGTACCATAGACCATACTCAACTGTTCCTTTCAAGTACCTAAAAATTCTTTTGATTGCCATAACATGAGATTCTCTAGGATCAGCCTGGAATCTTGCCACAAGACCAACAGCCTGCATTATATCTGGTCTAGTTTGAGTGAGATACAATAATCCACCAATCATTGATCTATACTTTGTCTGATCTGCCTTTGGAGAATCATCATCTTTGCTTAACTTACATCCGGTTGCCATAGGAGTGTTCATAGGCTTTGAGTCTTCCATACCAAATTTCTTTAACAATTCTTTCACATATTTGGTCTGAGAAATGAAGATCCCTTCTTTTGTTTGAGTAATTTGCAGACCCAAGAAGAAATTCATTTCACCAAGCATAGACATTTCAAACTCACTTTTCATCTGATTTGCAAAAGTTTTGCACATACTATCTCTTCATCCAAAAATGATATCATCCACAAACACTTCAACAATTAAAATATTTTCATGATCAATTTTGAAATATAAGTTACTGTCAGCAGTACCTTTGTTGAATCCAATCTACACAAGATGCTTATCCAACCTTTCATACCATGCTCTTGGGGCTTGCTTCAATCCATACAAAGCTTTCTTCAACTTGCAGACCATATCATCATTATCAGACAATTGAAAACCATCCGGTTGTTCAATGTAGACTTCTTCTTCCAGATCACCATTTAGGAAGGCAGACTTGACATCCATCTGATATACCTTGAAGTCTTTGAAGGCAGCAAATGCAAGAAGTAATCTGACTGCTTCAATTCTTGCCACCGGAGCAAAAGTCTCTTCAAAGTCAATTCCTTCTATTTGAGAGTAGCCTTTGCAGACCAATCTAGCTTTGTTTCTGATTACTTCACTAGCTTCATTTAGTTTGTTCCGAAAGACCCACTTGGTTCCAATTACATTCCTGTCTCTAGGTCTGGGAACAAGATCCCAAGTATGATTTTTCTCAATTTGCATCAATTCATCTTCCATTGCTTTGGTCCAGTTTTCATCATTGCAGGCTTCATTTATTGTTTTAGGTTCAATCTTTGAAATCAGACAACATTCATTCTGATTTTGAGCAACATTCCTTCTAGTTTGTACACATTTGCTTCTGTCACCTATGATTTGATCTTCAGAGTGGTTCAGTTTTACATACCTTGGAATTTTGGGAGTATCCTGCACTGCTGCTTCTTGATCAGGCTCATTCAGACCTATCTCTTCTTCCTGATTTACCGGATCAGGCTGACTCTGTCTCACCGGAGAGGATTGAGGTCCTTGAACACTGTCTTGGTCATCTTCATCAAACTCATAAAATCTTGAAGGCTTCTCAATTCCTTCATCAACCTTTACATTGGTGCTTTCTATCATCTTCCTCAATCTCTTATTGTAACACCGGTATGCTTTGCTTTGAGTGGAGTAACCCAAGAAAATTCCTTCATCACTTCTAGCATCAAACTTTCCTAGATCTTCATCTCTTTTAATATAACACTTGCTACCAAATACTCTGAAATATTTCACAGTAGGAGTGATGCCAAACCAGAGTTCATAGGGGGTCTTACCGGTGTTGTTTCTGATTTGAACTCGATTGAGAGTGTAGACTGCGGTGCTGATAGCTTCTTTCCAAAACATTTGAGGAACATTTGCTTCCAACATCATTGTCCTAGCAGCTTCCTGGATGGTCCGGTTCTTTCTCTCAACTACTCCATTCTGCTGTGGAGTCTTAGGAGCAGACAACTGTCTCCTTATACCCTGTTTCTCACAAAAGTCAATGAATTCACCAGATGTAAATTCACCACCTCTATCAGACCTTAGACACTTTAGTTTCAATCCGGTTTGATTCTCCACCATAGCTTTGAAGATTTTGAACTTCTCAAAAGCTTCTAATTTTTCTTTTAGAAAGGTAACCCACATCATCCGGGAATGATCATCAATTAACAACATGAAATATCTATCACCCTGCAGACTCTTGATTCTTGTCGGACCACATAGATCAGTATGTACTAATTCCAACAATCCGGTAGAAGATTGATCTTTGCTTTTGAAAGAGACTCTGCTTTGTTTACCTAACTGACATTCTTTACACACACTATTTGTAGGTTTCATCAATTTTGGAAGATCTCTCACAGCCTGAGTATTGCTTATCTTGATGATGTTATCAAAATTTACATGACACATTCTTCTATGCCATAACCAACTCTGATCAATTTGAACAAACAAACAACTTTTATTTGAACCAACCAGATGAAAGATATTACCTTTTGTCTGAGTACCGGATGCAATTTCAGTTCCGGAGCTTGTAAAGATTCTGTATTTTCCATTCTTGAACCGGAGATCATACCCTTTGTCCACTAACTGACCAACACTGAGAAGATTGTGCTTCAATCCTTCAACATACAGTACATTACCTGTTTTGCTCTTACCATCAAAGGAAATAGTTCCCCTACCTCTGATTCTGCCAGCATAATTGTCACCAAACTTTACCATTCCTCCTTCATATCTTTCCAAATCTAAGAACTTATTCTTGTCACCAGTCATATGGTGAGAACATCCACTATCAATAACCCAATCATCCTTTTCTTCCACTTGAGCAGCCAAGGCTTTTTCAACAACTTTGTGATTGACAGATTCAGAGAGTATTGAATCTTCTTCCTTGATGGCTATAAACACCCACTCATTTCTGGATTTGCTTCCTAGTTCTGATTCATCATCTGTTACTCCTTCATTGTCATCTTCTTCATGAACATAATAGCAATTCTTTTGAAACCTTTGTCTGTGAGTATTAGATCTTGCAGATCTCTCCGGACATCTTGAGGCAAAATGACCAATCTTATTGCAGTTGAAACACTTAAAGGGTAGTTTCCCTTCATACTTACCGGATCCTCTTGGCAGTCTCTTTGCAATGAGGGCTTCAAGTTGAGCTGTTTCTGCTTCTTCTTCTTCCATGTCTCTTCTTGCTTGATCATACCATGACATTTTCCTTGATGAGTTTTCACCCGGATCAAATCTCTGTTTGCCTTTCACATAGGCACTGGCTTTGAAGGCAGATTCAGTAGTGGGAGGATCATCTCCAAACTCGGTCATTTCAAATGCAGCTAGTTTGCCAGCCAGTTGTTCTCTTGTGACAGTTGTGTGGGCTCTGAATTCATCAATGGCAGCAACTTTGATTTTGTAGGCAGCAGGAAGGGATCTTAGGATTTTGCAGACAATCTCATTTTCATCTAAAGTTCTACCAGCATTTCTAATTCCACATACCAGCTCATTTACTCTTGGCATAAAGGTAGTGATGTTTTCATCATCTCTCATTTTCAATCTTTCAAATTTCCCTTTTAGGCTTTGCAACCTTGCACTTTTGACAAACTCATCTCCTTCATATAGAAGTTCCAGTTTAGTCAGGATCTCATATGCAGTTGGTAGGTCAATAACATTCGAGAGATCTGAGTCATTCAATGCGCTTAGAAGAGCTTCCTTGGTCCGCAGATTGTTTTCAGCTTCTGTGATTTCATTCAGAGTTGTCGGACCACCTTGTGGAGGTACATATGGTTTTGAAACCATAGCCAAGTATGCTTTTCCCATACATTCCAAGTGACACTTCATGCGACCTTTCCAGAGAGTGAAGTTGGTTCCATCGAACTTCAGACTATCCTTCTTGTATGACGACATCCTGGATCTCCTCAAGCGGTTAAGCTCCTATCAGAGGAACTTGGCTCTGATACCAATTGTTGGATCTAGGGCATACAACTGAGAGGGGGGGGGGTGAATCAGTTGTATAAAACTTCTTCTTCTTTCAAACACTTGATTCTTTGTTGTTAGTTAGCAGCATATCAAATAATCATCCATGAAAGCATAATACCTAAACACAAGAGCAGATAAGCATCAACACATTGAACACCAAGATTTTGATGTGGAAAACCCGGTTAAGGGAAAAACCACGGGGTGATTAACCCAAGAATTATTCTCTGTTAGAAGAATAAAGAAAAATGAATGGCACATGCCAATAAGGGCTCACTGCCCGAGCACACTGCTCACAAAGAGGCCCACTGCCTACAAGGAGACACACTGTCTACAAAGTGATAAAAATCATAGTCTTGAACTGGAGAATGACATCTCTACCATGTCCGGATCAGTTCCAATTAAGCCCAAAAATCTCTGCTCTGCCTTTCGCACGTTTCTTCGCTATGCCACACTCATCCACACACCACACTTTGAAATGAACTCACAAACCGTTATTTATACAAGACATCGACTTAGGAACAAACATCTAAGTTGGCAAGAAACCATAAGAGTATCCGCAAGATGAATAACACATCCGGTCAGCCACCACAAGAACATTCGCAGGATGAACAACTCATCCGGTCGGCTAAATAGAACAAGAACTTCATCCGGAAGAATAACTTCAATTCCTGGCTCTACCATCAATGCGGACCAACAACACAACCTAAACATGATCCAAGAACCTTCACAAGCCTGTCTGAATGACCGGATACATCCGCACTTCCTCTACTTACTGGAATCTCATGTCTTCCTCATCCGGAACTTCAAGAACACAGTCTGTCGCCACTGTCATAATGCAAGAGGTACTTCCGGACCTCTAAATCATACACAAATCAGGATGACACATCACAAGGACATCCCAAACACTCCGTCCAATCCGCAGATTAGGATAATACAATTCTGGACCTCACCGGACCTTTTTGTGATCCTCTGTCACCTCTGGATACTTGCCGGAACCGGTTCTATACCGACAGCCACAACTCCTTCAGATCTTCATGCGGACCTCTGAAATCTTAACTGAAGCATCTCAAGACTCATATCTACTAACCCTTTAATCCGCATCCTCCGATTCTCATCCTATACAGTACATTTGCCTTCTTCTCATCACTGTTCTTCACTGTTCCTGACTGAGGCTAATTTTTTCAATATCCTCAGCACACAGCTCATCAAATCCTTCTTGTCAATGCAATATGAGTATGTTGACATCAATGACAACACTGGCTCACCTCATACTTGCAACACCAAGGTCTATCTCTCTCTTCTCGAAAGATACTCTCTCTCCTCTCTGAGAGTCGATACCCTATAATCCTGTTTCACTTGTCATCAAACAATAAGAGATCAGTGCATCTTTATTCGATAAATTCAACTAATAAATCAAATCTTATAGTACAGTTATTAAATTGACCATAACATAATCATTTCCATGATTTCATAATTAATATTCAATACAATTCCATGTCATATCCTGTCTTAAGTATTTAACATCTCAACAAATTTACTTATGCCCAAGTAAAAAGTAAAAGTATAGCAAGTTAGAAAATAGGGATGTAACACTTATGCTCTCCCACGGTCTAGAAGGAATGGGTAGTGGCTGATACAAACTTGCATTAGTGGATCTCCCTTTTGCCTTCTGACATATCACAAATGCCTCCACAAATCTCCTCACGTCTGACTATAACTTGGGCCAATAGTAATGCCTCTTTACAAGATCAAGAGTCTTATCTAGACCAAAATGTCCTGCCATGGCCCCACAATGTTTCTCCTGAATGATATTCAGTCTCATAGAACATCTTGGAATACACAACTGTCCACCTTTGAAAAGTAATCCATCTTGGATCAGAAATTTAGAGAACTCAACATGATATTTGTCATCAAAGGAAATACGTACCTTATAGATTTCTCCAAAGTCTTCATCAGCATCATACATGGCCTTCAAAGAGTCAATGCCAACACTCTCCAACTGGATCTAATTGATGGTTAGAGCCCTCCTGCTCAAAGCATCTGCTACTTTGTTCTTAACCCCTTTCTTGTTCTTGAGTGTGAAGGTGAAAGCTTGCAAAGTTTCCACCCACTTCATGTGTCTATGGTTCAGCTTCTCTTGACTGTTTATAAAACTGAGGGCTTGATTGTCTTGGAACACTATGAATTCTTTGGGCATCAAGTAATGCCTCCATTTTTTGAGTGACTATACTAGGGCGTACATCTCCAAATCATATGATGAGTATCTCTTCTTTGCATCATTTAGTTTCTCACTGAAAAATGCAATAGGCCTACCTTCTTGACTGAGTACTGCTCCAATTGCCATGTGACTTGCATCACATTCTACCTAGAAAATCTTGTTGAAGTCAGGAAGTGCAAGGACTGGCTGTGCTACCACCTTCTTCTTCAATGTTTCAAATGAATCATCTGCCTCCTTTTTTCCAAGTGAATCTGCACTTCTGTCCCCCTTTTATGGTGTCAAGCATGGGTGCACAAATATAACTAAACCCCTATAAACTTCCTATAAAAGGTTGCTAACCCATGGAAACTTCTAATGTCATTCAAGGTTTTAGGAGTTGGCCAAGACAATATGGCACTTACCTTCTCTTGATCCATTTTTAGTTTGTTATGTGAGATGACAAAACCCAAATAGACGATGTATACACCTAAAATTGGCTTGGGTCGAATTAAGTAAATATTTTAATATTGATCTTAATTCTTATTTTCTTCTGTCAATTAAATAAATATTGTAAATTTATTTGATTGGTTCATTATCCCATAATTAAATGAAATCATTTTATTTAATTAAAATCCCAAAATCCTTCTAATGTCCTAAGTCCTAAAATCCACCTCACAAAATCCACTTCATCAATCCACCTCATCTCTTCCACCTCACCATGTTGCACATATAATTAAATATTCTTAATATTTAATTAGCTAATATCCTCTATTATCCAAAATTGAATTCTTAATTCAATTGTCCCCCACTATTCTCCACTCATTGAATTCTTAATTCAATTGTCCCCCACTATTCTCCACTCATTGAATTCTTAATTCAATTGTCCCCCACTATTCTCCACTCATTGAATTCTTAATTCAATTGTTCCCCACTATCCTCCACCAATTGAATTTAAAATTCAATTGTCATAACCCACTCTTCTCAAAAAAGAATTTTTAATTCATCTATTATGAATTAAAGATTCACAAAAAAAGAGAGCCATTGATCTCATCTTTTGATCCTCACCCTCCATTGCCTTTTCAGAAAATCTATAAATAAAACTCTTCTCTAAGCAATTAAAAGAACTTGATCTTGCACAATAACTATACCCAAATTTCTCTTCTTCTCTCTATTTCTAGTATCCTCCATTATCATGTGTTGGAAGCTCACATTCAACACAAACAAGTATCAAAGCCATTCTTCCTTTGTCATCTTCAACAAGCAAGCAAGCAAGGAAAGCTTCTAAGGGCTTCACAATCAAGATCAAAGAAAGATAGGCAAACAATGGAAGCCGTAGGGTAACAAGTTTTGTAAGTTTGTACTTCATTTATTTATTCTTGTTATTTGCATATTTCATTGATGTTTGGGTTTTATTATCATTATTGATCAATCCATTTCCCCATTAATAGATGTTCTCTTCCTGCATGAACAAACACTTTCCTAAGTTGATCATTAGCTGCTCTTCATGTAACCTTTTGAGGACCAAGTCTATATGGTTGAGGTGCTCTTCCCTTATATTACTAAAAATTAGGATGTCATCTAGATATTCTATGACAAATTTTCCCATAAATTCCCTCAAGACCTCATTCATCAACCTCATAAAGGTACTAGGGGCGTTGGACAAACCAAAAGGCATGACCTTCCACTCATATAACCCCTCATTGGTTTTAAATGCAGTTTTCCACTCATCTCCTGGCTTAATCCTAATCTGATGATAGACACTCTTTAAATCTATTTTTGTGAAATATTTAGCACCCCCCAAGCAATCAAGCAAATCTTCTATCCTAGGGATTGGGAACCTATACCTGATTGTTATCTTGTTGATAGCCCTTGAATCAGTACAAAGTCTCCAAGTGCCTTCCTTCTTTGGTGCTAGTACAGCTGGTATTGCACATGGACTTAAACTCTTGCCAATTAGGCCTATCTCCAACAATTCCTCAATCTCCCTTGCTACCTCTGCATTCTGTTCTAGGGTAAGCTTATATGCTATTTTGTTTGGAAGTGTAGATCCTGGGATCAGATCTATGCAATGGCTAATGTCCCTCATAGGTGGTAGGGACCTTGGCATTCCATCAGAGATGATGCCTTTGTTCTTGTCCAATAGCTCTTGGACAGCCAGATCTATGAACCTTTACTTCTTCTCTCCCTTGACTTTTTGCTGCTGCTCCTTGTTCACTTTTAGGCATGGAATTAGAGAATATGCAATTGCTCCTTTTTCTACTATCTCTTTCATGAATTGTTTGCCTTCTACCATCATCGCCTTGACTTCTTTTCCTTTTAATTCCACCTCATTCTCCATCAACGGTAGCAACTCTATCACCTTACCATCCTTGGTGATGGAATATGTGTTTCTAACTCCATCATGGTGTGCTTTCAAGTCATATTGCCATGGTCTTCCAAATAGGAGATGGCAAGCATCCATCTTGGCAATGTCAAACAATAATCTATCCTTGTATGGTCCAATTTGAAGTTCCACCCAAGCTTATTCTTCCACAACTGTTTGTTGACCTTGAGTGAGCCATGAGATTTTGAATGGGCAAGGATGTGGTAGTCTTCTAAGCTTAAGCTTTTCTACCATTTCAATTGACACAAAATTTTTAGTGGATTCGGAGTCAATCAGAACTTTACATACCTTTCCTCCTGTCTTGCAAGTAGTTCTGAAGAGAGACTTCCTTTGTGGGGGTTCTTTGTTAGGCACCTTCACGGTGGTCATTGCTCTCCTAATCATCAAAGATTCTCCTTTCTTAGGATATCCATAATTGTCAGGAGCATTCACACTTTGAAAAGTGTTTGAGCTGGTCACACTTTGAAAATCAGATTCTTGGATCAGATTTATCCTCCTTTCTCCCATTGAACTTGTTGCCTTTTTGGACATCTGCTGGCTATGTGGCCTTCTTGATTGCAATTGTAACATCTGATAGGTCCTCTACCCTGAGATCTCCCTCTAAATGGCGGTCTTCTGCCCCTAAAGTTTCCTCTTTGATTGTAACTTCCCCTTTGGGTTTGATTGCTATCTCCTTTGTTTCTCTCTTGGTTTGATTCACCTTGGTATCCAAATCCATTTCCTCTGCCTCTGAAAGGGCTTCTTCCCCCTCTTTGCTATCTCCCTCTTCCTCTACTATTCTGCTCTTGTCTTCTATTTAATTTTTCTTCCACTTTGAGTGCCACTTGGTAGCACTTTTGGACTGTCTCTGGGTTATGCATATTTATGTCTTCTTGGATGGCAAACCTCAATCCATTGAGGTACCTTGCCACCTTCTCTTCTTCATTCTCCTTTACCTTTGTCTTGACACATAGTTTCATGAACTCTTCTATGTATGAGCTGACATCTAACTCCTACTTCAAATTTTGTTTCCTCTTATATAATTGGATGTTATAATCCAATGGAACATAGGCCTCCTTCACTAAAGCCATCATCTTCTTCCAAGTAGCAACTCTATTCTTTCCTTCTTTCACCTTGTCATCTTGGATGAAAGTCCACCAATTTAATGCAGCCCCTTTCATTTTGGATTGAGCCATCTTCACCCTTTGGTGGTTTGGTATTTCCTCGGTCTCAAAGAAATTATTCAAGGAGTCTATCCACTCCATCACTGAATTAGGTTCTATTTTTCTTGCAAACACTGGCAGGTCTATTTTCATATCCATGGTCCTTCTTTCCATGGATTTGAGGATGTTAAGTAAGGGTCTCTGGTCTGCAGGAACCTCTATCTCTTCCTGCTTAGGGATCTCCTCTTCATCCCTGTCTTCTCGCTTACCAGAATCTTCTTCTCCCTTCACTACTCTGTCCCTCAACTTCTCTACTTCTTTCAAAGCCTAATTCTGAGCCTGAGTTGCTCTGCTCTCTACCATTTGCTTTCTCATTAAGGTTGCCAACTCAGCGTTGGTCATTTTTGCTAGGTACTCTTGTGACCCCTCTTCGTCTAACATCTTGTGAACTTCTTCTACCCAAATGATACTCCTTTTCTCTGATACCACTTGATACAGAGCTAACTAGCAGAAACATGTAAATTAGGTGTCAACCCCTCACCCACATACATTTACCCTTGTCTGTTTACCCATCGGTCAAATATCACACTATCGGCTAGGGAAAACAACCTTCACCCAATCGCATACCTTATACTGATGAATGCGCTTTGCATCGGTTGCCTATCGGCAACACATGAGCTATCAGCTTCTCCAATCTGAGTCAACCTGATACATTCAGTTTTGTAGGTCAGAATTGCTAAACTGTCTCTATGGTTGAACCTTTGAACCACTTGAAACCTCCAAGTTCATTGAACCCATGAACCCATCGAACCAAATGAACCCCTTGATACCTTTGAACCATTGAACCTTCAACTATCGGCTCAATACACTTCCATTGTACAGTCTTAACATTGTCAGCAACTCTCAGTTGAACCGATTGAACCCATCTATGCTTTGTTGAACCAGTGGACCAAACGAACCTTGGTATCTCATTGAACCCGCTGAACTCCTTGAACCATTGAACCATTGAACCATTGAACTAGTTCAACTGTTGGTTTAACTATCGGCACCTCTTACTCTGTTGAACCAATGAACCCATTGAACCATTGAACCTTTAATTATTTGGTTCAACATACACTACCGGTTCAATATACCCCCTGTCGCCTAGACTTTGCCAATTGAACCTCTCGAGTTCATTGAACCGTTGAACCTGATGCTCCCTGTTGAACCAACAAACCAAATGAACCCGCTATGTCCGTTGAACTGTTGAACCGTTGAACCATTGAGCCGATTCAACTGTCAGTTCAACTGTTAGCAATACTTACTACGATGAACCAATGAAACTGTTGAACCTTGAATTGGTTCAACCAAATGTTTTCAACCCAATACTCTCAACTTCAAATATGCACTATTCAACCTTCTATTGCCGATCAGACAATGAATTTTCATGCACTTTGACCGCTACAGTAGGTTGACACTTGTATCCGCAGAAGGTGAACTTCCAACACACTCTCACTGAAATGTATATTCGCATACAGTTGCGATATACATAGGAAATATACCTCCATTGAAATAACACCAAAATCTAACACCGAGGATGTCCTCTGCAACCAAACTCGTAGTCTATTCTGCCATGACCATGAACAAAAGGAAAACAAAACAAAAAACTAATGTACATAGACCATTCCACTGATTTCACAAAAATCCACCAGTGGAATGGTTTTAATCGTGCATCTCGACCACAGAAAACTAAATTAAATACAAAACAATTCTATACAGATAATATACACAGAATAAGTTGATATACAGAGTATTTACACAAAATTCAAAATTTGTAAAACACAACTGACAGAATTTCTATTTCTTTATTCCAGCTTCATCTCTCTGTGTCTTAAGGAGCAGAGACTGATTATAGAGATTCATACATTTGATAATTCCAGAAGATAAAAAACCAACCAACAACAACAACTCTTTTCTCAATCACCTCTACCTATTTTTATATTCAACTCCTCTATTCTAATTTTTCTTAAACCAAGATTATAATCAAAAACCCTAACTAATCACACGACACCTGTTAAGCACAAGACAATAAAACACCTAATAATACGACACATTGATTTAATCCTCCACATACCCCAAATGTCTAATGATGTCCAAATTGGCTTATTGGGATGCCAAATTTGTGACCTCGATTCATATGGTGGGGTCAGTTCTCATGGTGGGGTTCTTACAAACATGAAATGTTAACACAAATACTACATGACAACATAAAATGCATAAAACATATTAGACCTTAGTCTTCTCCCTTAGATGTATATTTAGCTTGTTGAAGGGGTGCTCCTGCACCAGTATCTACCACTTATGGAATTTTCTTATAACAACTCCCACAATTCTGCTATTAAGATGGTTCCATTTGAAGCATTGTATGGAAGAAGATGCCAAACTCCTATAAGCTGAGATAAGCTAGAAGATAGGATTAGCATTGGTCTAGAAATGTTGTCAGAAATGGAAGAAGAAATCAAGCTGATCAGAAATAGATTGGTCAAAGCAAATGATAGACATAAAAGTTACACTAATGCTAAGCGTACACCAAGGAAATTCATAATTGGAGAAAAAGTTCTTTTGAGGGTCAAACCTCAAAAAAGCTCCATAAATTTTGGAAAGTCTTCCAAACTAGCTCCTCCATATGTAGGACCCTTTGAAGTTATCAAAGTAATAAATCTGGTTGTCTACAGAGTCGCTCTACCACCAGCTCTAACCAGGATGCATAGTTTTTTCATGTTTCATATTTGAAAAAGTATATAACAGGTGATAATCATATTTTTGATTGGAATGCTTTATAGGTACAAGACCCATGAGTGGTCATGATCGAGCCTCTCAAGGTGCTTGAAGTTTGCAAGCTCCTCTTGCATAACAGAGAGGTTACTCAGTGTAAGGTCCAGTGGGACCAATATGCAGAGGATAGTGCCACATGGGAAGATTGCCATGATTTTTATCAAAGATTTCCTCATTTGTTTTATGCTTTTCAAAGTTGAACAAAAACTTTATCATATTATTGTTTTGGATACACTGGATCATCGAGTATGATGAATCTTATGGGGGGAGGTATGTCACATCCCAAATTTAGACATGTGATTATTTAATTTTATGATTATTTATTCATATGGTTTATGGATTGACTAATGATACACTAATCCTAGTTTGGTGATTGTAATTTGTAACTAGGAAATAGGTTTTTTTCCACCCTTCGAGAAAGAGAGGGAGAGCATCATTGGAGAGAAGTGAATAGACGTATGGATAAGAATAGGTTGTTGCCATCTAAGTCTCATCCATGCTTAATTTAGTGAATTTTTGTCGAGATAGGTAAGTTGTGTTCAACCCATTTAGTCTAAGTTTGGTTTCAACTTGACAATTGTCAATTTGTCATCAAGATCCATTAAGTTTAGGTTTTGTCGAAAACTTGAGTTTGAATAGTATGACCATCAAGAAGATAGGGTTAATAGTTGTTAACTCTTGTGTGATATGAATATAGTTAATTCAAGAGAAAATATTTATTTAGGGTTAAATAAATTCATTATTGGTAATTTTTGATTGAAATTCCATTATGATAACCCATCTATTTTGTTGTTTATGCAAGATATGGAGGGGAAGAATACCTCAACCCCATTCTCACATCTTGTCGAGTGCTTAAAAACAATGTAAGTATACCTAGTACATGCATCTACATTACATTGTTATTGTTGAAATGTACCAGACAACTGAGAGGGGGGTGAATCAACTGTCACAAAACTTTAACCATTTATGAATATCAACACATCAAGTTCTTAATCACTGTTATTAAGATTAACCATGAAAGCATGAAATAAGAAGCTCAACACGATAACACATGAGACACCACAATTTTTACATGGAAAATCTTATAAGGGAAAAACCATGGTGGGTGTTAGCCCACAGAAATAAATAAGTTATAGCAATACCAAAAATTAGAGGCTCACTGCCCAAAATGCTCATTGCAAATGTTAGGGCTCACTACCAAGATTTGTGAACTGATTTGATAGCATCTACTTCATGCCTAAGTTCAATTCCATTGAAGCACAATATAACACTTTTGCTCTCCTCTTCTTACACCTTCGCACTATCTTTTCAGTTTTGCACTTTCACACTTTTTTGCAACCACATTACATGCTTTTATACAATTCATCAACTTGGAATGTACATCAAGGTCGGCCTTACATTCATCAACCATTGGAACAATCTCTAAGGTCGGCATTACAAACATAAATAGAAATAGGTCTAGACCTAAATAAAACTAGCTAAGGAAAAGATGTATGTGGATCATGTTATGCCTTAGCTAGGACTCAAATGCAATCTTCCATGCCACGACACACTTCCACAATCTTCAATGCAACTCTGCAAGTAGTGAGAACAACCAAGTCGGCCAAGACTGGTGTTAACACTAAGTCTTCTAAGAACAGTCTTCATCCACGATCTGAATTTCTCTTTGTGAACCAATATAAAGGTAGGAATACAATCAGGAGACATCCACAAGCACATTGTAATCACCAAGAACATCTGCACAACCTCTAACCAATTTGTCAGGAGGATTCTTCAAACTGGAACACTTAAACAACACTGTTAGCCACTGTCATAAAGAAAAGATTGCTTGCAGTTCACCAAATTACGAACCATGGGAGTTGAAGACAATTATCATCATTACTAACTTGATTCCAAAACTGCAGACTAAAATATTTAATTGTGGAGGAACATAGAGCATAATACATTCTCCCTATCACCACCAAATATACAGAGAAAATGATTTACACTTTGGTGAACATAACTAACTCAAATTTTCATACCAGAGGCTCAAACTTGGAACATAGCATCTTCAGACATGTGTCTAAATAACTTCCAAATTGAAGATAAAGATATTCATTCTACAAGAAATAAGGAGCAATCTGTTGGACTGTTCTTCTATAGACAAATATACTCTGCAACACACTGTTTCCACCGGAGGAGCAAATTTTCTCAATATCCTCAATATTAGGATCTCCAACACTTATAAGAGCATCTAACTTATTACAAACAAGCATCAAAACAAGAGCATAGTTGACACCAATGACAACACTAATATGTTGACATCAATGACAACACCGGTTAGGCACATACTTGCAACAATATATTCATATTTATTTATTATGAATTTATAGTTTAGACCTATAGTTTTGTTGACAACGATTTTCTTAAAGAGAGTGGTATGGTTGCAAATTTAATTGCAACCACTTCTTGTTTAGTTTTGGAGATTCAAACCCTTTATCTCCATGGTGGTTTGGAGAATATAGAAGAGTTCTTAATTGAGTGGGGAGTGGTCATTATTACCAGTCACTCCACCACCGATCTATTTGCACCATGAAGAGTAATTATAGGCTCTATTTTAGCAAGGAATCTCCGTGGTAAAGTAGAACCTAAACCTTGTAAAGGCTATATCATCATGGAGTATAGATAGTAGAAGAGAGGGATATCACTTAATGATAACAGAGTAATGTTATAGCATAGAGAAGAGTTAATACTCAGTAAAAATTGACTAGAGTGAGCTCTATTGAGCACATAGAGCTTAGCTCTTATTGAGAGAATTTGTGGGATCAAGGAAGATTATGTTTCTAGAAAGATCAACAAAGGGAATAAACTCAGAGAGCTCACTGATTAGCAAGTATATAGAGCTTATGACACCGACATTTGAGGGAGAAACAAAGTAGAGGTAGGAGATCTCATGTTTAAAAACATTTGTTTCTTTCTTACTGTGATAAAAGTAATATGTGGAAACTTGCATAGATATTGTTATGTAGATTCTGGAGATATATAATTAGTAAGATTAGAATCTCTATTGCTATGTAAACTTAGACAATCTTGAAGAAGAGTAATATTCTTTGCTTGTGATTTGAAACCACACCTTGAGTGTAGGAGATTTTAGAGCCAGAATCATGTTAGAGATATCATTGCTATTGCTGTCAAACAGTATAAGTGTAACATTAGGATACTGTGTAGAACATTTTTCTCACTATTGTTATATTGGCCCACAATTTCTATTAAACCAAAACGTCAACCTATCAATTTCTCATACAAGTTGTGAGGCCGATTATTTTACCTCCCTTATTTTGATCGTTATGTTATTCAGTAAATGACACTATCAGACCTTAGTGACTATGTTCCATTATGCAGACTTGATGTTTTATCTCACTGATTTGATACATGTGATTTGATTTGGTCATAGTGGATGATATGTTGTGGTTTGATATATGGGATTTATATTAGATGTTGTTATGAGATTCTAGTTATTTACGTGATGTGAACTATTTGACATATGATGGAAAATGCAGTTTAATTTGGAGTTATGTATTGATGTTTATTTCAATTGCGTGAAGTTAATTTCAATTGCTTCGGCTATGACTTCTCATGACAGGACTGACACTTGATCGAGATGTGCAGGTTTTACGTTCCCTAGCCACGGGAAAATTGGAGGTAGGATTCACACCATGTTATTCCCTGCAAAGCCAATCCATTCCCAAGAGGGATAAGGATCACGTGTGTAATTGAATGATGATTTATTGTGCTTGGTTTAATTTTAATTATTTGTAGCCTTAGTACCCTTTCTTTTTCTTATTTTTGATTAATATTAAGTGTTGTAAAATTTTATTTGATTTATGCCACTTGGTATTTATCTTTTTTTTTAGGCCATTTAAATGTGGATTTTTAACCATTTCATGAACCCTAGTGTCCCAAAAGTTACCCTAGGTGGTTAACCATGAGTCTAGGGTCAACTTGGACTATCTAACCCTAGATTTGACTCACCCTAGGTCACTCTAAACCATGGGTTAGTATAAGTGACGAATTTTTTGGAATAAGGAAAATGGGGGATGGGCCATGCCTTGGGAAGGACTTATCTCCCATCCCAAAGTTGGGAATCATTTCCCAAGTGAGTGGGTGCTCCCTCCAAGACCCTTGTTTTCATGGAGGTGTGAGTGGGTGCTCCCTCCAAGACCCTTGTTTTCTTGGAGGTGTGAGTGGGAATCCAACTCACCATTTGTCCCCCCCACTTGTGTGAGAGCACAAGTGGATGAGGTGAGGATTGAGAGGGAATGAGAGGATGACACTTGTCATCCTCTCACTTCCTCTCCCTTGCAAGTGGATTGGTAGGAGGAAGGAGAAGGTGACAAGTGTCACCTTCTCATTCCTCAAGGCCAAAATTATGGCCTATATTATCTCTTTTTGTTGAGGAGAGGGGGGTTCTTCTTGCAAAATTTTTAAGTTCTTTCTATTTTGGGGGAGTTTGGAAAAAGTTGGAGGAATTTTTCTTGAAGATTGGAAGATTTGGGAAGGCTTGGAGCTCTTCACCAAACTTGCTTCCATTTTAAAGGGCTTTGAAGGTAGGCCTCTTAACTTGTTATCTCACCCTTGCTTATTGAATGTTTTGTGTTTTAGTCTTTGGTTGTTTTGTTGTTGCCTTGTTTTGTTGGGATGGGAGTATGGTGAGAGCACCTCCAATGGAGGTAATGCTCAACTTGTTTGGGTAGGGGAAAGGAACCTCCTTGAGGTCACTCTCATGTGTGATATTTTGCCTTGAGGGCTTCTCATTATTGTGGAGAATATTTTTTTAAGATGGCAAGAGTTCCATGGAGTTATTTGTGACATTGGAGAGTTGTGGTTTCTTGGATATTTTGGCTTGAGGCCATGTGTTGGTACTTTTATCTTTTGGGTGACCTTTGAAGTAGAGGGGTCCATTCCCTACCCTCAATAAACTCATTCTTATGAGTTAAGTTTTGTGTTAAACCTATGGGCTGATTTTTGTGTTGTTGTGTTAGATTTATGTTGTGGAATGTTCAATCTGTGTGAATCCCTACCTCCCTAGCTCGGGGGTGACCCACTTGCGGGTCTACGGTAGGGAGGAGAGCTTTTTGAAGTGGCTGGTTTTGTTGTTCTTTTTGCGGTGTTTTGTTGCAGGTGTTTAAATGGGAAATGGAGCTTATTGTGAAGACCATTTTGTGTTACTATTATCCTTGTCGGTGGCTATTTGAGCCATGGCCTTTGTGGCCCTAGTGTATTTATTTTGGTAAGTTTTATACACTTGGAGTTAGCTGTGAAAAGTATTGCAATGTAAACATTTTGTTTATTCTATTTAGAGTGGTTTATTCCCTTATTGTGAAAATAGCATGGTGTGAGAATGGTATGTGAAAATGAATCTAAATATTAACCTGCCATTGTTCTAAAAAAAAAATAATATGCATCAATGGTTGTTTAAATTTTATTGCATATATATGAAAGAGGAATTTGAGGTTAGATATCTGTTTTGTTGCACTAAAATTTTTATTGAAATTTAGTTGCTGTTAGAAAATTATGTGAGAATGCATATTCTACCACATAGATTTTTCTCAGAAAAAATATATATATCTTTGTTTAAATGTGTTCAAAAGAAAGCTAGTACTATGTTATCTATTTATTTTGATTCAGAAATGAATGTGTTAGTAAAAATAAAATTAAAAAAAACATAAAAATAGAGTTAAATCTGGAGTTAGTATTTTGTTTATGGGCTAATGTTTTGAGAAAGTAGTTGTATGTATTTACATAAACTTATTCAGTTGACCCAACTTGCTGAGTTGTGTGTGTGTGTGTGTGTGTACATTTATAAATTTATGAATATACACCAGTAGAAAATGTAATATTTTTTTGGTCAAACTGTGATACTTTTTTTTACCAAACTGCATGTATCATTCTCTCTCTCTCTCTCTATATATATATAAACCAGAAATTAAATTTTAATTAAAAAAAACAGCAATCAGATCCCAACAGTGGACTGTGCTATGGCTGTGAGAATTTTTTTTTTTTTTTGACAGGCTGCAGGCAGCGGCGCCGCCCACAGCATTTCGCTTATGTGAAGGGGTGTGGGGAAGGAGGCTCTTTCCCCACACCCCCCCCCCCCCCCCCCCCTCCCAAACCCCACACTCCTCCATGTGCTGTGAATACTCCATGGAATGGATCAACAAGCTCTTCCATGGCCTTTATGGGAAACTTCAAGCCCTAACCTATAGAAAGGAAGAAAATAACACTAGAGAGAAAATATGCAACTCCATCCCTACCTTGCCATTATTGATATTTAGAACTTAAATAAAAAAAATATGGTAATTTTATTGCTGTTATACCTCTGTGGAGGTTGAGGAAGAATTCATGGCTTCCATTCTGGTTGAATCCCAACCTGCAAAATAGAAAACCAAAATAAAAGAATTAGAGGTTAGGGCAAAATTAGTAGAAGAGAAAACAAAACAAAAGAGGAGAAAACAAGAGATTAGGGCATGAAGAGAATATTAGA
This sequence comes from Cunninghamia lanceolata, assembly GCA_027924645.1. Classification (NCBI taxonomy): domain Eukaryota; kingdom Viridiplantae; phylum Streptophyta; class Pinopsida; order Cupressales; family Cupressaceae; genus Cunninghamia; species Cunninghamia lanceolata. The sequence continues at coordinate 26,146,428 of BSBN01000809.1, read as the reverse complement.
GTTAGAAGAAATTAGGGCAACCTTGTTTTTAGAAATGAATTTTTTTAAAAAAATGTTTAGGGTTTCATTTTGAACACTTAGTGTTATTTTAGATTAGGGCTATTTTCTCATTTTAGATTTAGAAATTTATGATTTTCCTTGAGAGGAATGTGAGGAAGAGGGTTTTAAATTTCAAATTTTAATTTTATTCAGTTAAGCCTCTCTTCCCCATTTGGTTTTATTTATCTCTTGGGAATTTTCTTCTACATTGATTTATAATTTTTGAATGGATTGATTTTGTATTTTTTTTAATTGTTGACTTGCAATTTGTATTTATTGGGAGGGAAATTTTTTATGCATTTTGGGAAGGATTTTCCATTGTATTTTTTTTTTAAATTCACTTTAATGGGATTATTGATTTCAATTTTCTTTGGCGGGAATTTTTACCATTTTAAATTATTGAGTTATTTTATCATTAATTTTACGAGGGGAGTTAATTAAACTCTCCTCCCTTGTCCATTAAATTTTTGAGTGAGATATTAAATATAATGCCAAAAATTATGTTTAATAACGAACTTGATTTTTTTGGTTGAATTTAACCTACGTTTTGTCATTTTAATTTAATTTTATTATTTTACTTTATTTCGTTGAATTTGTTTCTAGGTTAATTTAATAATTAATCGTATATTTTATTTATTTATTTATTTTGGTGTTTTATTTAAAATTTATTTTTGCTTTTATCGAAAATGCGTTATGCTACCGAAATTTTGCTAGATTCCTAGGATTTAATTGATGCAATGTTTTATCTATTCCATTCCATCTTTCCACTTGATTCACGTGCCATCTTACCATTTTGATTAATCACTTTTCGATACAAGTTTAATTAGGGTTCATTGCGGGCAGATCCATCTTCACCTAGGAAACTTAGGGTTTAGATTAAATCAGTCTAACCCTACAAGCGATACCCTATGTGTCGCATACTCCTTAGACGGCCTTCGCCATCACGGTTACGATGACATGTCTACGCCTATGCGTATTGCCACCGAGCACGCAGACGCGTGCGAGTGGGTTTCTAGGGAAAAGTAGAAAAGTTTTTCGTAGTTCGTGTCATGACCACATGGCAAATGTGGACATGACATGTGTGTTTGTGTGTCGTGACCACATGGGAAATGTGGGCATGACACAAGTGCCAGAGTTAATGAATCCACGGGAGGTGTTTAGTCAATGTCACGAATCCCATGGGGAGCGCTGACCATTTTTCAACAAACTCCCTCCCCCCCAGCATGACCCGGGGGATTCGAACCTGTGACCTTTCTCTCTAATACCAATTGTTGGCCCATGATTGCCGTTAAACCAAAAGGTTGATCTATCAATTTATGATACAAGCACCAGAGTTAATGAATCCATGGGAGGTGATTAGTCCATGTCACGAATCCCATGGGGAGCGCTGACCATTTACCAACATCTTTGATATCCTCAGAACATTGATACTTGTTAAACACATAAACATTATCATGCTAATGTAGTATCATTAAACCTATAGATTATACATGTTTAAACTTTTTGTTAGACTGAAGTATAGGTCTGTTAGATAGTAGACTATATGTTAGATGGCCTAGTATCATATGCCGACTAATCTATAATGATAGGAGGAGTTTTTGAGCACTTAGTATAGTAGTCTATTTCTTTAATACCTTAATGGTATAACAAGACAAGATGTTTATTAAAAGATGAGAATAACTTGTTTGAGGACTATAGTATTAACCTAGAGTTAAGCTTGTTAAAGTTTAGGCAGAGATAAGTTTTCATTTTTCCAAGATTTATATATACAAGTGACACTATGTACTATCAGAGACTTAGTGATAGGTTTCACTTATTCTAGATAGTATATAGAAATGTTATAGAAATCATTGGAAACACCTAAAGATACTATATATTAAGATATATGAATTCTTTGATTATGACAAGTATATTCGTTATATATAAGGATGAGGTGCATGAGTTTATATCCTTTCTATATCTAGAGTCGCTATACGAAAAGAGACCATTAGGTCGATAACATTATTTTATTATTTCTTTTGACTCAAAACCTATTTAGATTTGAAAGATTGAATTTGATCAAGAGTACTTATGCTAATGATTGTATTCATCATGATTTTATATGAAAGAGGATAAAACCTTGTATTGTATATACGTAATATGAGAAATGCATACTCAATCAATGCCCAAGTGGTCGAGAGTAGACTAGGGGTTATTACAATCATGTTATTTTATTACAACTTTAAACTTTGGGAATCAAGGGTATTTGATCAACATTTCATTGTATTGGGGAGAGATAAGTCATAACCCTAGAATCAACCCAGAAGGGTTTAGAAATCTTAGAACTCTTAAGTTGGTTAAGACTTTATTTAGTCTATTGTGCATTATGGTCAACAGTAAATGGTCAAGAAAAGCATAGTTTAAAATAGCATATATTAAAAAGAGTCAAGTAGTACTTTGATAAATTTAAGTGATTTCTTGATAGAGTCAAAACTTGACATATAGCACAAGAAGTGTTTATTCTTTGAGTCATTGAGTAGAATGATAGGAAGTCATAGACCCTGATTTTTGCAAGAATAAAACAAGGGGCTCTCTAAAGGTTTAAAATTACCTAAACCTATATATAGAATGAATATCCTAGATTAAGGATTAAATTCTAAGTTAGATTGAGTAGGAAGTGAGTTTAGCTAGGACATTTCATGTCTAGAATTACTAGTCAAGCAAGTCAAACTGTAGGATGAGATAGTTTCCAAGTCAAGTTAGAGATGTGTGAACACACGACTATGTTTATTACAAATGTCTATTTATATAGAAACTTTGGCCAAAGTGATGCATTTGTCTTTGCGTGCATTAGTCGGTTCACAGTATCTAGATGACGTGACCTGTCAGAATGATCATACTTAGCTAGAAGATTTCTAGAGTTTTATGGTCGATTGAGTTATGTAAGACACAACACTAGGACTCAGATGGCAACCTGTTGGTTCTTTATATCTATACTCTTCATGAAGGCTAGGGCCACTTCCAAGAAGGGAGATGAGTGGGGGACCACCGATCTGTGGTTGGAGGTAATGCACTTGGATGATGCTCTCCCTCTGTAGTAGAAGACTTGTTGAGACTTGTGTGACAAATATCAAGACTCCAGATGCAATACTCTTTATATTAAGACTTATGATTGATAAACTTATGTAAACTTACTTATATTTCCAAGTGCAAATTATTTGAAAATGTATAGTGATGTAATTCCACTATGTTTTTATCTTTGAATATATTGTTATTTTTTAAGGTTGAAAAATATTCAGAAAACATATGCTTTTATTTTTTTTTGTAATTATGGAAATGATAAAAAAAATATATTTCACTCATGTTTACCATGTTCATTCACTTTCTTAGTAAATTGTTGTGTAATATCGAGTAATATGAGAAGGCATGTTATAGTTGATACCTACACTTTTATACTAGCCATTGTGATCCAAATTAGTACTCATTTGCATGAATTTTTGCTATGTATTGGTATTTAAAGACATTCATATGTATAATTAAACATATCCAAGAATTAGGGTTTTTATTAAAATTGTTAATGGGACTGGAGCAAGGATGGTGAAGGAGCAGGAAACTTTTACAAATCACAGGTTGCAAGGTACGAATAGGATTCTTGAAGTAGGGGAGGCATGTGATGATGGGGCCATTTCGAGTGAGGACCCACCATAATTTGTTGAAGAAATATCAAGGTGTCAGGATGCCCTAGACCCAAGTGTGGATAAAAAAAATATCATGCTAGGCTTCTTGTGGCCCAAAATTGTGGACAACCTATTCTTTGGATTCAAAAAAGATCTATGCAAGAATAAAGGCCCTGATCAGAAAAATAAATTGATTTGGAGTGTTTTCAACTAGGGTGGGGTGATTCTTCTAAATATCCTAGATTGTCTAGTAGAAAGGGGTTATGCTAAGATAAGGTCGACTCTTGTTGGCAAGTTTCATGGTTCATGGACAAACTTTGATGCTATGCATGTTTGGGCCAAGAAGAGATGGGGCGTAAAATGGAAAGTGGATAGTTGTGGTATGTAGAAAGTTTTTTTTCCTTTTGTTTCTCATGCGAGGACTTAAACAAAATTATGTTGCGTGGCCTATGGTACATGGGTAGATCAGACTTATTTTTGAAGAAATGGTATTCAAGTTTTAACCTAGATAAGGAGTCTTTAACTATTACTCCTATCTAGGTTAGACTCGTGGGTCTTCCCCTCAAACTCTAGTAGGGAGAGGTGTTCAAAGCCATTGCTGCTTCATTCAGTCAACTAGAAGACATCAACTAGACAACTCAGGAATCGTGTAGACTAGTATTTTCTTGTATTTGTGTTAACATTTTAATGGAGATATCCCTACCTCCTTCCATTAGTCTTTCTCCAAACTATGGCTTGTGGACCTAGCACCTATTCTATGAGAACTCATTGTTTGCATGTTTTGCATATAAAAAGTTAAAGAACTATTGAAGAACTAGACAAGGCTATAAATGAGGTTCTATATTTGAATGTCAACCCTAATCAATTCATTGGATATTGTGATGACTAGGACCATCACACAAAAGATATTATTCCCTACTTTGATCCCATTATGGATAGGAGTGAATTGTGGACCATGTTATTTGATGGCGTGTACTCAAAATATGGTTTTGGTGTAGGTGTTATCATAATCTCACCTAGTTGTAAAAAGTTCAAAATTTCTTTCAAGTTATCTTTCCATTGCACACACAATATTGCAGAGTATGAAGCTCTCATGTTGGGGCTAAATATTGCACATAAGTATGGGGTAAGGTGCTTGAAAATTATAGGTGTTTTAAAATTGGTTATCTCTTAGGTTAGAGGCAGGTGTGTGGCAAAGGAAAAGAAACTCGAGATGTACAATAATGTTGTGTGGGACATGTTGGTTCTCAAAACTGTACCTACTAATTTATAAAAGGTAGGAAACCTTTATGATCAAAATTGAGTGAAGCTTGGCCAACGAATGGGAGATTGGTTTAACACTCTCCTCCCCTACTCTTCAAGCTTTGCAATACCTAGGTGGGTTTCCCTTTATGATACTAGATACAATTTAACAATAGATTTGAAACATAGTGCCTAGCAGATGGAAGGCTTCATACATATTGACAAGGATTTGTACAAATAAACACATGGGTGTCATATCCCTTGTAATCCCTCAAGGATTTGGTATGAAGTTTGAAAATAATTAGAAATAAATTACAAATAGCTTAATTTTTATCATTTAAGGCTGGGATCCTGGAAATGGATACTACACAATATTGATTTGTGCCTATCGTGGGCCACAGAGTTATGCATATTACATATCACAACATTTAAATGTATTCCTAATGGTTAGTTAAAATACTATCACCTAGTGATAGTAAGACCTCCTAAATCCTACAATGCAACTATACATAGTAATCCAATTTAAATTATAATACTCCTGTACCTCTCAAGAAAACATAAACATTGTCCCTTAAATAGAAAGCAAATTATGAAAAGAACTTAATACATAAAATGTGTATGACAAATTCTATATTCCTTGATTATTTCATTTAAAAGAGTATTATACTTCAAAGTTGGAGATAATTACTTAGCAATATGTATTCATATATGCATAGTTTCCTGATACAAAAATGTTGTCATAAATGACTTACAAACAAAGGTATGAGACCCTACAATAGACTTAACTCATTTTCCCTTTACAAAGCCCCTATCAAATTTTCTAGCACCATCAAACCATTGAGCACTACCCTTTTATAACACAAGGGGGGCTCTTACAATGCATTGAGATTCCCTCAAAAGTTTACAACAATATTCAATTGCTTCAAAGAGTGTGAACCAGATTCAAACCCCCCTAATCAGTTCAAGATAACTATTTTTTTTGTTTACACTCACTCCTTGAGCATGGGCCATTGGGTCATTCAGATGACTCCCCATCTTTTAATTTGGGGCTACCAAATGTCAGAGCTTGTAGAGGCATTGAGGTATCCATGAGCTGTTAGATCGAGAAGCAATTGTGACTGCTCCTTAGAGGAAGCTAACGCAGGCATAGCCATAATCCAAGTATGTAGCTCCCTGATTCTGCCAATACTTAATTGGGGTTGTTAGAATTTCAACTATTAAATTTGCTCTGGTTAAGTAGCTACATGCAGTTGGAGCCCTTAAGCAGTCTGAAACCTCCCTCACTAGAATGACACAATTAACGGGTGGATACAATAGATCAATACCAAATGTAAAGCCCAAAACAATCATGAAATAAATAGAAACAAATCTAGCATACAAAAACTTTCTACATACCCACAACATTTATATATAATACATAAAACTTCAAATAAAAATTCAAAACCTACCTCAGTTCCCCAAGTTAGGGAGAGCCCATAAACTGGTATGCAAATCCCTTGAAACCAAAAGCACCTGAGAAACTTCTTCTTTGATTTTCCAAGCCCATCCTTCCAATTCTTTTCACAATTTTATTCCACTTTCTTTCCCACACTTCACAGAATTTTTTCTCCAAGAACCCTAAAAATTTCCAAGCATCCCCCAAAGAAAACAACTGCCTCCCATAAATAACCAAAAACTAAAAAAAAACCAAAAAGAAGGGAGACTTCTTTATTTTTCCTTTCCCTCCAACCCCACAATTCTAAAAAAAACAATAAATAAACACCCCTTATCCTCATCTAAAAAATAAAAAACAATAAATTAATTAAAAATAAGATTAAACTCACATAATTAACAATTTAATTTTAATAAAATATAAATGGACCCAAATTTAGCCTAAAACAAATAATTAATTAATTCACACCACAAATTAGTCTTCACCTCTTCCATGGGTTAGACTAAGCTAATAGGTTATCACAAAAAGGGTTCTTGAAACTCTCTGAAACTAATTGATCTTGGCCACCCACCTGCACACTCCAATTTCGAATACCAGACTGTCTTGGTAGAAATAGCTAAAGCAACATTAAAGTAAACATACAATCAAATATTAACTAGTCATTTCTCATAAAATCTATTTAACTACACATTTATTTTCAAAATTCCATTTAAATTTATATAATTTAATCTAAAATAAATCCATTCAATCAAACATAAAAGTATTCCAATCATGTAATTTCTATAACAATCATCATTCTAAAACACATAACTCTAGAAATCAAAACCACAAAATAACAACCAAATTTCTAGTCACACACACAAAACCACACTTACATAATATCCAAACATAATGAAACATAGTCCCCTACATCCATACATAAAATATCATCATAATAGTACAAGAATATAGTCCTAAATGTATAAAGCCATGAGAGCATATAGAAGTATCTATCTAGTGTGAAAAGGGTGGGCCTTATAGCAGCAAGGCTATTAATGCCACAGACTCATACTTTTACCTAAACCATCCATTCCCTAGACAACACTCTCCTTGTTCGACAAAAATCTCCTTGTTCTTAATTCGGAATGGATAAGTTTGCAACCAGGAGAAAAGGGACATGCCTCTTTTGGAAATAGAGGACACAGAAGGCAAAAAAACAAGAAAATAATCTGCATTGTACCTAAGGCAGAAACTGATGCAAACTAATCATGTAAATACTTTTATTTATAGCTAAAAAGGATGAATGCCCTTCATCTGAGTACTTCCCACTTACAACAACCCCCATCAATCCAATTCTGGCACTTGCAGGCTTTGAGCACTCAATCTTTATCTGAAAATCTTTGAAGATCACATCATACCTCCAGAAGTAACAAATGGAGGCATGGACTATTCATGACTTATCAGAGATTGCCTATGAACATATCTCACACCAATGCCGAATGTCCAATCGGTTCACCAAAAACCTGACTGAAGATCAAGACTAGTTGGTGAGATGTAACTGGTGTCAAATCATAAGCCTCTATGCATCCAACGATAACTTCCTGCTTCAAAGGCCCTAGCTCCTACCAGAACATAGTTGAGAACCTCAAAATTCATGAGAAATATGTCGTGTAATAGCCATTTCACCATTATTGCCCACGCACTCACTAGACTATTTGCAACAGGAAAATTCAAAATTTGAATGAAGACTGTTGATACAAGGCTTGTCAGGGCAAGATAAATAGCTCAAGATAGTTTGAGTTGAAAATCCACCGTGTACATTGAAAATTCTTTGACCAACCAATTTGTGCCAAATGAGAAAGCTTTACATGTCAATCTTCATAAATTTTCCATGTGTCACCATCTCACATCCTTGCACTCCCCATCAAGTACCAAATTTCTAATAGTGTGAACTTGTGCTAGACTACCAAGTGGAATGCACTATCCTTCAAGCTTTGCATGTACTTGACAAGTTGCATATACAGGTGGCACCAAATCACAACAGTGTGATGCCAACTCGGATCTGATAGCATGTACTTCATGGTAGCACGTGATGATTCAAAAAATTCACAGCTGGACACTCCTTAGCTTTGACTTTAACAAGACTATGGACCCACTGAATAGATGACATTATTCCATAGCTGCGCAACCTCTAAAAAGTACAAATCTCTAAAGCTTGCAGGTGCACACCAAGCTACCAAGTGTCTTCATCATACTTAATACCTCACACTATAGACTTAGGTTTTTAATATTTCAATTATTTAGGGCCATTGTCAATCAGCAGCTTAGGACAAAGGGGTCGGTAAAACATGACACATAGAGGCTTGATCCATAACTTAAAAGGCTAGCAACCGAGACTAAGGGGTCAACAACAAAACATAAGATTAAAGCACATCAAGAGGGTTTTAGAGTTTTAGATCAAGAGGGGTTTCGGGTTTTAGGGTGTAATGCCTCGCCATGCAACCCTAGAGATAAGCCAACAAAAACAGTAAAAGGCAGAATTTTTTTTTTAATAGACTTAATGGTAACAAGATATAACATAATCTGATACAACAAGTCAACTAATATCCCTAGGGATAACATGATTGCATTATTGTAATTATACAACATACAACAACATGCAACATTCATTCAATTATACTTAACTACATGACCACATTACCAATTACTAACATGATCAACTAACAGTTATGGGTTGTACTAAATACACACATACACAATTAATAATGTCTACCAAGATAATATCATTAATGAACTCAACAGGATGATAAGATATCAATTTACAAAATTTATCTTAATAAATCTCAAGTCAATAATTGGAGTATATCAGCATTCATCAAAATGAAATGTAAGATACAAATTTTTCAATGAGTTTATGCACATTGATACACCTTTACCAATACTGTCAGATAGCCAGCTGTTCGCCAAGTGGAAAGGTACCTCCTTAGCTCCAAAGATCTACATGGCTTATAGCTCTCAAACTATACATCTACTCAAACATGAGTCCTTGTTAATGACACAATATGATATCAATTACATCAAATGAAAAACCTAAGGCCCTAAGGGCTGACCTAATGTCTTGGGGGCTCAAGATGGCCTTGCCTACGTATGCGTAGTGCAGAGACTTCGTAGTTCGGGACTAGAATTTGTAATCACATAATGGTTTCATCAAAACCTCTAGGCTGTTATTATCAAGATAACAATAATTTCTTATCCTTAGATATATAATCATACAAGAATAGCATTAGATCCACTTTACAAAGTAAACAATACTTATTTCTCCATTTAATATAATAACCATGCATAGTTTTAACTTAATGCACAAGTGAAAAGATTAGAAGGATATTTCTTTCTCTACATTCCCGAGTAATTCAATTATAACTACTAATCATATTGATAGTTTAAGAAGAAAACTACCTCTTACCCCGTGTTACTTTTATTATGACACAAATGAACCTCAATACCAAAACATTATTTGATCATATCTTGTGTATACATTACACATTCCTTAAAAGAAGACAACATTATTCACACCTTTAAATCTTCACAAGCCTCTTCTGAAACTAATAGTTCTCATCTCATAAGATACCTATTTGCAATACCTTTTTTCACCCAATTACTGGTTAGAGTAGTACTCCCTTCACTTGAGACATCCGATGCATGAAATAAAGAATGTGTTATGAAAACACTATTGACACCTCCAAAGAAAAGCTACACTTAGTTCATAGGATGTTAGACATCTTTGTCAATACCAATTTCCATCCATCCTTCAAACACAAAGTTAATCTAAGGTGATCAAAATGGTAGATGTTCAAATTCAAATTTTCTTAAATGCAAATCGAGCAAAAAGTTAGTCCATGTATCATTAGATGCTTCAATCATCAATCAGTCAAACTCACACCAATAAGATAAGTATTCAACTTCTTCTATTCCCTATTACATAGTCAAATTATCTCTCCTATTTAATGAGTTTAATAACATATATTTAACTCACACCAATCTTGTATAGACAATGGATAACATTTCATTCAATCACTTACTAGAAACACATTTCAATCCAACATACATGACTATAGGCATTGCTCAGAAATTCAATACATGAAAATTTATGAAAGACTAGTCCTAGTCTTACATCAATTACTTCTACTAACATATATAAATAGATTTATATTATTTCACTACTGACTGGTAACATAGTTAGGATTCTATAGAGAAATGCCTAAGATACATCAACACCTTTATATAGCTATGCCTTGGGATTCAAGGTTTGAATATGATTTCAATCTGTAAAAGAAATAACTCAATTAGCATCAACATACATACATCCATACATATTTATACGGTACTAAAAATTATAATATCAGATATCTATATATATATAACTTAAAGAACTTTCATTATCACCAACCATATTTAATACCTCCACTCAGAGTCATTAAGACCTACTTGGCACCATCTCATAAAAGAAATCCTGCAATAAACATTATAGGTTTTGATAACGGCTTAAAGTATATAACATACTGTGGTAAAAGGAGATGAGGGAGCCGTGACTTCACAAATATTCAATGCATTTGTTAAAAGATTTAATCTTTTATGTATATTTATTTCTTTCAACACAATGAGTTCACTCTCATTCAAATTCCAATTCATGCATTTATCATAAGACGCGGCTTGTTAAGGCGTAGCATGATACATTGGAATATTAATGGCTTAGGTTGTTTTAGTGACATATAGCCACAACAAAGGTGCTCACGCTATAGCATAGGGAAAAAGCTGCATGGAGACCCAACATACTCAACACAGAAGGACTTCAAAGAAGGGCAACGAAGCTATTTTCCCTAAATCTCTTCAATTACCAACAAGATATTCAATAAATCTGACATTATATATATATATATGATTTAGGAGATAATAATTATGACTAAATTTGGAGTAAGGCAACTTTCTACTAGCATGTTTGGATGCTATAACCACATTTTAAATAAATTGAATTATCCTGCAGGGGTGATGTTATGCCAACAACAAAATAATATTTAGGGTTTAGTAACAAAGATATAAAATAGATCTAGTTATGAAATAAAGGATTGATATAATAATTCACTCTAAGTAGGCTCATCAAACCATGCACATAGATAATCAAATAGAGTCATTGGTGCAGGAGCTTCAGTTTTAGTCATTTTTTTGACTATAACATTTTGTGACCTTGTTAATTTTGGTTTTTCCTAAGGCTTTGAAAGCCATTTTCTTGTTTTGTAATAAAGACTTAGTCATTTGATTGACTAGTCCAATATGGAGTTAACTTAGGCCTATTTTATAGGAATGCTCTTATAGAAACTTTTTTTTTATGTAAAACAACCACTTCCATCAGTTCACTGCCTTCTATGGGCAGTTGTACAGACTATAAGGAAGTGGAAATGTTGGGGAAAACTTCCTATAAACTTTAGTCTGAATAAACATGCCAAATAGGAATAGAGAGGAGGAGTTTATTAAGGAAAAAACTATGTTTTTCTATTTTTGTTTGAGAACAACCATTCTGTACGGCCTGGTACAGACTGTTTATCAATTAAAATCTTGAAAATGTGTTAGGTCTGTCAAATACCTTTCTTTTGCATCTAATCGGAGCTCTTGACACTCCTGTAGAAGGTAGAAACAATCTAATTTACAAAAACTGTTCTAAAACCCTCTTAGCTAGGGTTTGTGTCCAAAAATGGTGAATTCTTCCTCTATCCTCTGAAAGTTTCAACCATTTTCAGAAGGATGGGGAAGATTAGGTTAGGTTTTATTGTTTTCCATGGTTTATAGGTTGAAGACTCCTCTTCCAAGCATCTGGCATGATCCTAGCTAGTCAAAAACAGTGACTAGTTGGAAGAAATGGTGTAAGAACAATGTTTATCTTGAAAACAACCATGTGCACAGTCAAATGAAGATTGGATTTCATGTCTTGGAGCAAGGATAAATCTCTACAGATGGTTGATAGAGCCTGAGAAGGTAGATTAACTATATTCTTTACATATAATCTGGATTAGGCCTTTTGCTTTGGAGAAAAATAGTTTACTATTTTCTGTACGTTAGTGGTATAGTACGGTTGCATGCTAGAGGAGGAGTACATGTCCCATATAGGTATTTGGATGAGGTATTGAGAGGTGATGGTTATTGAGGTTTATGAGTGTTTATTGTTGTGTTAAACATTCTTTTTGATTACAAGGTTTAACCTCCTTTTAATACTATTTCCTTGAAGACAGTCATAACCCAATTACTGTTTCTGTCAGAACAAGTACTGAGGTGAGGTGTTGGGTCAGGGACCTCAAGTTGATCCTGTCCTTGGTGAATGCATGTGGTGTTTAGACCCTTGTTGGTAGAGGAGTTGATGCAGGTTCAGTTGTCCATAACAGCTACAAGGAATAAGCTGCCATTTTAACACTGTCATAGGACAGTCAAGCTGCAATTGCTATCCTCTATCCTATATAACACAATGTGAGCCTCCATATGAGTAAATGGTTGTTTGTTTACATTGAGTGTTTAGTATGCATTGAGTGTTGATGGTCATTTAAGGCATTAAGACGTTGGTTGAACCAATTCTATAAGACTTAAGCCTTCTTCAAACACTGTCCTAGAACAGTCCTACTGTTGTTACTGTGCATTGCCCTAGAGAATGTAGAAATTAGTCTTTTGGTCAGAGACCTCATGATAGTCATGATTCCTTGACAAGTATGTGTTAACAGTATAGGTGGACACTGTTGGTAGAGGTGTGGGTAGTAGGTTGTGAGTCCTTAAAAGGTGGATTGTGAATAGAGATTGGATTGAGCAGTGACTCTCCAAGGTGAGAAATGGGTAGCCTGTGAGGAGGACACTAGATAGTGGTCCTAGGCTAGGTCAATCTCAGTAATAGTCTTGAGTAGGCTTTGACTTCACAAACACCTATGTGAATCTCTCAAAGAAAACATTGAGATCTAAGTTCATTGTGTGAACCTTATCCACTATTACCTTACCCTCTGCATCATATTGGTATCAGAGCCAATATTCTGATTGGAAGCAAGTGTATGCCAGAAGAGGAAATTGAAATAGAGGCTAGTACAATGCCTCCCAAGACAATGAGTCAAGATGCGATCAAGAAGTTGGTGGAAGAGATGGTTGAAGCAAGATTGTAAGAAGCAAAATTACAAGAAGAGAAGAAGTCTAAGGGCAAGACCAAAGAAGAGGGAAGTTCTTCTGACACGAATGAAGAGTTAGAGGTAGAAGAGGATCCTCTAGAGCAGGATATGTCTATAGATTAGAAAGCCTTCTTGAATTCACTTAAGGGTGCTCATGGAGACAGTGGTGATCCCAAGATGGACGTGCCTACTTTTCATGGCAAGTTGGATGGAGATGTTCTCACCGACTAGATAGAAGCTATGTGCAACTTCTTTGATTACAAGGAGTTCAATGACAGCAAAAAGGTCAAGTTTGCCAAGACAAGGCTAAGAGGTTTTGCACTTGTATGGTGGAACTATATGTAGAGTGAGAGGGAGAAGATTGGGAAGAGTCCCATCAGTAAATGGAGTAGAATGGTGGCTATGTTCAGAAGCAAGTTCATGCCACCTAACTATGAGATTCAAATCATAAGGAGGTTTCAGAATTTGAGACAAAAAGACATGGATGTGGCTACCTACACAGAAGAATTTCATAGACTTAGTATGAGGGCCAATCATAATGAAGATGAAAAAGGGATGGTGGCTAGGTACCTGAATGGATTGAAATACAATTTGCAAGATGAGATAAGCTTGGTGTTACCAAAGACAGTGGATGAATGTTTCTTATTGGCCTCCAGAGCAGAGGAAAAGCTGAGAAGGAAGGGTGAACAAAGTGCCAAAGGTAGAGGTGGTAGAAACCAAAGAGGAAGAGGCAATTTTGGCCATGGACAGTTCAACAAAACTGAAAATAACAGTCAGCAAGAAACACAATCAGCAACAGAGCATAGAGGAGGCTTCAGAGGATAGAGAAGTCATAATGTCAAGGGCAGAAATGGTGGAGGAGGTAGAGGACCAGGAGTCTTCACTGGAAGATTTTATGGCGGCAACCAAGTTGGCCATACAATGAACAAATGCCCAGGGAAAGCCAACAACTCTCATGATAGTGGGAAGAGAAATCAGTTAGTGAAAGATGATGACTATAAAAGTGTGAATTCACCAATGGGAAGTGCTGCACCTATTTTAGATGGAGAGAGTATGATGATAAAAAGGTCTATGTTGAAGATGCCATTGAAGCAAGAGCCCCCTCAGAGAAAGAATCTTTTTAGAACCCAAGGCCTAGCCTATGGGAAACTTTGCAAAATCATAGTGGATTTAGGGTCTACTGAGAATGTGGTATCCACTGAGATGGTTGAGAAGTGCAAGTTGAAGAGGTTACCTCATATCAGTCCTCACGAGATTTCTTGGTTGAACAAAAACCAAAGTTTCAGGGTGGAGGAACAAACTTGGGTTGAATTTGCAATTGGGGACTATAGGGACAAAGTGCTATGTGAAATCATCCCTATGGATGCATGTCACCTGCTTCTTGGACATCCATGGTAGTATGATGTTAAAGCTCAGCATGATGGTGAGAAGAAAACTTATGTCATCACCAAGAATGGAGGCCATTCAAAATGGATCCTTTGTTGGAGCAGCCCAGGGGAAAGGAAAATAATAGCAGTGTCATGTTGGTGAATGGCAATGAGTTCCTAAACATCTTGAAGGAGAATGACAATCAGGGGTATGCCTTGGTCATGAAGCCCAAGAGTGGATCAGATCAGCAAGATCAAAAATAGAAGGAGATTCCATTGGAAGTGCAGCAACTTCTCGGTAAGTATCAAGACCTTGTGGTAGAGGAAGTTCCCAACTCCTTACCACCCATGAGGGATATTAGTCATCAAATTAACTTAATATCTGGTGCTACATTGCCTAACAAGGCTACATACAAGATGAATCCATAGCAAAATGAAGAGGTGGCAAGGCAAATTCAAGATCTCCTGGAGAAAGGGCTGATTAGGAAGTCTAAGTCCTTGTGTAGTTCCAAGTGTACTTGCTCCTAAGAAGGATGGAAAGTGGAGGCTATGCACAGATTCTAGGGCCATAAATAAGATCACCATAAGGTACAGATTCCCAATGCCAAGGATTGAAGATCTCTTGGATTATCTAGGAGGATCATGCTATTACTCAAAGATTGATTTGAAATCTGGATATCATCAAATCCGGATCAGACAGGCAAATGAATGGAAGACTGCTTTCAAGACCAATGAAGGTCTTTATGAATGGCTTGTTATGCCATTTGGTCGTAGCAATGCGCCAAGTACATTTATGCGCTTGATGAATGAGGTATTAGTTGAATTCATTGGTAAATTTGTTATTGTTTATCTTGATGACATACTAATCTTCAACAAGACAAGGGAAGACCATGTGAAGCATGTTGGTCAGGTGTTGGAGATGTAGACACCCAAATTTGTCCATGTCCATGACACCTTGTTACATCCCTAATCCATTATCCAATTAATTAAATAAATTTTATTTATTTAATTAAAATCCCATTCTCATTCACTTAGCCAATTAATTAAATAAATTGTATTTATTTAATTAATTCCACATCATGTCTTATCTCATTTTATGCATTTATCATATTAATTAAATAAATTTTATTTATTTAATTAATTTCCAACTCATATCCCACTAATTCAAATACTTTATTTGAATTAAGCCTTTATCATTTATCACATTTCAACACTTGTCCATTTCCCATTTATCATGTGTTGT
Organism: Cunninghamia lanceolata; assembly: GCA_027924645.1. NCBI lineage: Eukaryota > Viridiplantae > Streptophyta > Pinopsida > Cupressales > Cupressaceae > Cunninghamia > Cunninghamia lanceolata. The sequence goes on along the minus strand of BSBN01000809.1, from coordinate 26,130,280 downwards.
AAGACAACTTTCATTTAAAATCCTTCACATGTACAACTAATTGGACCTAAATTTAGTAACTTTCAATCTGAGCCATTCACATAGCCTTTGAATCTCCACCATTGATTGATCTTGGTTGAGTCCTATATAAACAGCCTCTCATTCCATATGAGACATCCAGAAATCTAGCAATCCAGAAATCCAGCAATCCAGCAATCATATAGCAACTCCATTATCATCTTGAGCATTCGAGCATTTGAGCTTTTATCATCCATCAATGGCAGCTTTCAGCTTTGTGATTGTTTATCGTTGAAGAAGCAGTCCACATTTCCCTCTCAAACAAGGAATCGCACGGTCTAGGTGATGTTATGCTTGCATTGCATTGTTCTTTTGGCTTCATTTAGATTAGATTCCTTGATGATGGTAGGGTTAGGGTTTCATGACTATGTCTGATCTTCCACACCTGACTTTCACCTATCACATTTTGGCACGCCCGGTGGGACTCACGTCCCTGATTAACTTCATTTTTTTTGGAGTTGTTTCCTTGAAGATCAGATTTTGCAGGTGCTCGCAGAAAATTCCAGTCGCTTTTAAAGGAAAATCCGCCGCTTCGGGATTTCTGCGTCGCTTCTGAGCTGGATCAGGCCGCATATTCCTCTCTGGATCGCCTTTGACCTAACAGTCGTCGCCTTAGGTAAAACGCATCGCTTTTATCATTAAAATGATCGCCTGGGACCGTATTTGCCGCTTTTGATCTAACAGCCGCCGCTTTTGCACATAATCAGATCGCTTTTAATCTAACAGGGGTCGCCTTTGCACAAATCCGCATCGTTTTTGACTTAACAGTGCACGCTTTTGTCCTGATATGATACGCTTATGAGCTAATAATATTCGCCTGTGCAGGTTAGGGTTTTTGATTTTTGTTTTGCAGAGACAGGTCGCTTTTGATTTCCAACAGGCCGCTTCCGGTATAGTGCGATCGCATATGAGACGACAGACGCCGCTTTTGCATATATTTGTGTCGCTTATGGACTAATATTATTCGCCTGTTAGGCTAGGGTTTTTGTTTATCGGCTGTGTTTTGCAGAAACAGGTCGCATCCAGCCCTCAATCGATCGCTTATGGAAAATATGCATCGCTTATGAGCTAACAGGCGTCGCATACTGTGTTTTTGTGCGTCGCATATGATCCGCAGTCTTTTGCCTCTGACATAATAGAGGTCGCTTTTGATCAACAGTGTGTCGCATCTGGTAAAGCTCTGTTGTTTTCAAGCCTGTTTCAGTTCCAGTTTGATCTTTGGCTATTAACTGGGTATTTGCGTAGCATCTTATCGATCTGTCCAAGAAAGGAGGTTATCAAATTACTGACATATCTGTTGCAGGTTCGATCGGTCCAAGATTTGTGGTTTTTTTCACTAAATTAGGCATATTTGGGCTTGGTGCTTAAAATGAATTACTGTTTACTCCGTGCTTGATTTATCTTTTTGATTGCTTGCATGTGCCTGATTGTAACCCAAATTTAATGACAAAAGTATCCTCTCCCCTTGCCTATCAAATGGATCTTGGGTGCATGAGAACCTGTCATTATCTTTAGAGGGCCTGCCTTCCCGGTGTGAGAAGGGATACGACCCAAGCGGTAACGGGCTAAAGCCAAGTCCTTCCGAACCGCTATATAAGAAAAGTGTTTGTGTCGAAAGCCACAAACAACGGGTGCAGTTGTGTTATACCGACAGCCAACCTCCCCCAAAACCCTCCAAGGCGCAACCCTTGGAGGCTGGGAGACTCCATAACGGAGAGTAGCGCTGCCGCACGTATAGCCACCCGAACGGATGCCCTTATTAGCAACTTTGTGTAGTAGCCAAAAACCTTCTATCTGTTGACGCAGAGGGCAAAACCCTTGAAGCGGCCCCGATTCATGCGGTTCTTAGCCGAGGTAGCAGGGACAATCTAAAGGTTTGGAGAGGGTCAAGCCTTATAAGAATCCCGGATCTTGGTATGCGTGAGAAGTGTGTGCAAATGTAAGGAGGAGCCGGTGCTATCAAGATCTTGGAGCTACCCGCTTTGAATAGGCGCAGCTAGGGGATTCAACAGATACTGTCCTATCCTAGCCTAGGTTGTATCAGTTTGTGCTTGTTGTGAGTGTGAGTGACTGTTATCATTGTTTTCTTGCTGAAAAAAACTGCAAAAATCAGACCACTGGTACACAAACACAGTCACTTTTGAACCTAAACTGCTCGCACAGACCATCAACATCGCTTCTGAACTGTAGTGACTCGCATTCTGCCTGAACTGCATCGCTTTTAAACAACAACTGCTCGCATACTGCTTAAACAGAGTCGCTTTTAAACTGCAGTTGATCGCCTTTTGCTTGAATAGAATCGCTTTTGAACCACAGCTGATCGCCTACTGTCTGAACCAAGTCACATCTGATCCATTACCAGTCGCATATTGTTTGAGCCAAGTCGCTTTTAATCCACAGTTATTCACCTGATGCCTGAACAAGCTCGCCTATGAACAACAGACTGTCGCCTTTAGGGATATCTGAGTCACCTCTGAACCAACAGTAATTGCCTTTGAACCAACAGTCATCGCCTCTGGCATAGCATTCGCTTCTGGTTAGCACTGTCATTTTTCTGTCGAAACTAAACCAGGTCGCATTTGAGCTATCATTAATCGCCTTTAGCATCCTCTGCGTCACCTTTAAGCTATCATCAGTCGCCTGTAGCTAAAATTCTTGCAAATCTCAGTGCATCAGCTAAATTAGCCTCAGGACCAGCTTGCTTGAACCTCACACATCAGTTTTCAGACTTACCTTTGATCAACAGCAAACACCTGGACTTTGTCTCCTATTTTGAGCTTATCAATCAATCACAACTCATGAGCTTTTCCATCTTTTTGAGATCCCAACCAACAAATCAGACATCAATCCAATCATTTCGAGCAACAAACAACCTTCAGTTTTAGCTTCAGCCAACAAACAGCCTTCAGCTTTAGCTCCAGCAAACAATCTCTTTTTTTAGCTCCAACAAACATCAACAGCAAACAACCTTTCCCTTGAGTGATTAAGCTACCTCTAGGGACAACCAACAACAACTCAGCCAAACCAAATCAACCAAGCAACTTAGCCAAACTAGCAAAACCAAAACAACAACCAATCAACCAACTATCATCTTTTGGGTCTTAAAACTTTGACAAGCTCAACTTCATCATCAACATCATGCCTCAAACTAGGAGTCAATATCGAGCTGAAATAGAAGCCAAATTGAAAGCTGAAATGGATGCCAAATTGCACGCTGAGATGAAACAATTCACAACACCTCTTAAGGACGCAACTCAATTCACAACTGGTATGCCTTCTCATATGTTTATACCTCAAGGGTACACTAGGGGCGAATCATCTTCACAACAAATGCACCCTCCACCATCCTTGGAAACTCTCGAAGAACAATCTCACGACGACTCATCAGAATTTCAAGATACCTATCTATGGGACCAAGTTGAGAAACTCATGATATCTGAGCCTGATCGCTGTTTTCTCCAACTTGCTCGCATGGGTGCTAAACTACCTAAAGACTTTGATATATCCACTATTAGAGAGCACGATCCCAACACTACTGCTGTCGTTGCGAATCAACCATCTACTATAGTCACATCATCTCCTATTACCTCGCAAACACCATCCTCATTGCCTCTTGTTGCTTCATTTGAGTTACCACGATCAGAGCATACCTTAGAACCATTGATAGTGCCCACCAATGTGCTTCCTCTCATGTCACAAAATCTCAACATCCCACCTTTTCATGTCCCTCAACATATCTCTCCTTCTACCATGACTGTTTCCATGCCTCACGTCACACAAGCTGTCCATGTAATGCAAGCACAAACACTTCGAGCATCACAAGCAATTCCCATATCTTACGGTGTGCATACCTCTCAAACCATTCCAACAACACATGTCCTCCATGCTTCACAACCATTGCAATCTACCACATCTCATACACCAACTGCTAATTCCTTCATGTTATCCCATAATCCCAATGTTAGCCTTATTGACATGAGTGATCCCCTCATTTCTCAAGCCAATCCAAACAATAAGATTGCTTATGTTGATCAACTTACATCCATGCTGTCCTCTTCTTCCAATCCTTCACACACTATCAATCCATCTTATGCTACCCAAGGCTTCTCTAATATCACCCAACACATGACATATACCAATCCTCATATTGTCCAAAATACCAAACCCAACGTTCACCCTTCTGTTGCATCTACCAATCCCTCCGTCACTTACCATGTCATGAATTCAATTCCAACTTCCCAACCATCTGCTACTATCAATCCCACATCCACTTCTCATGTAATGCACACCCACTTACCACTTGTGTCTCAAGGACAGCAATCCTCTAACACATACATGTCACATACCACTCCTTTGACATACATTGTGAGCACACAACCCCAACCAACCGTTACAGCTTCGTACATCTCACAACCACAACAAACTGTCACAACTCCACATATACCACAACTGCAACCACAATATGTTTCATATCACACTCCACCCCCTTTGCAACAACAGCAGTTATCCTCAGCCGATATCCAACAGATGATCGATGAAAGGGTAGGACAAGGCAAGAAACCCTTCTCTCTCGAAAACATATGCGCTTATCCATTTGACAAGTCTCTTAATATGATACCTTTTCCACCACACTTTGAAATCCCACAATTTGATAAGTACAAAGGGAAAGGAAACCCGGATGATCATCTTCGAGCCTTTTTCGTGGCATGTCTCGATGTTGCCTATGATGATACATATCTTTTGAGACTATTTCCTCGAAGCTTAGCAGGACAAGCTCTCGAATGGTTTTCCCATTTACCTCCAGGAATTAAGACTTTTCCCGAATTGGCAACCAAGTTTCGATCACATTTTGCCTTCAATATTGAACATGAGGTAAACATGAATGACCTTGTCAACAACAAACAACGCAATGGTGAAACCTTTTCCTCATTTACCCAACGATGGCGTAATATGGCTAGCAAATTATCATGGGAAATCCCTGAGAAACAACAGCTTGACATCTTTGTTCAAAATCTTCATCCTGAGCTGTCATTCCAATTACAATTGCAAAGTGCTAGCACCTTTGACGAACTAGTTTCCAAAGGAGTTATTATTGAACGAGCCTTAATTGCCAAAGGAACCATCAAGATCTTTCGTGATAACAAAGATTCTCCCCAAAATTCCAATGATAAGTCTCGCTTTTGGAACAAGAACAAGAATGTTGTCAATGACGGTATTGTTGATACAAAGAATATCCAAACTATGAGAGCTCCTATCAACATTCAAGCAGCCTCTCCACCAAGACAGTCTTTTCCACAACAAAGAAACCAACGCCAAACTTCTAATCCACGCCGACAATTTACACCATTAGTGGAACCCATGGAAGTTACTCTTCGAAAGCTGCTTCAAGCCGGAGATGTTATTCTACCTGATGCACCACCAAATGGCGAACCACTCTTTCGAGCTCCTTGGTACAAAGAGAATGAGTATTGTGATTACCATCGAGTTAAAGGACATAAAACAAATGGTTGTATGTGCTTAAAACATGTTATCCAAGACTGCATTGATCAAGGTCTAATCAACGTCACACCTTCAACACCTCAACCTGCTCAACAATCCACATCAAACTATGATCTAGAGACTTTCAAGAATCCACTTCCATCTCATGATCAGACAAATAACCTTCAAGCTGGAAATGCTATTCCCTATAGCTATGCATCATCTACCATTGGTCGCATTGACCATGCTCGCATTTCTACCATTACCGTCCAAGGAGCACCTGATTGTGCCGTAACCACGCGAAGAGGTCGAGTTACCGTTCAAGGAGCACCTCCTCATCCTCCTCGACCTCTCTCTGACTATAACCTCTTGGATCACCTTGGCAAAACACCCGCACACATATCTATCCTTGAGCTGCTCCGCATATCCCCCGTACATAAAGCTATCCTTGATAAGGCCTTACAAGAATCTTCGGTGCCTAATAATATTAATATCACACAATTTCAATCCATGGTCGCTAGCATTGCAGCCCCTTGTCATTTAACCTTTTCTGACAAAGATCTTCAACCCTCCATGCATCCGTCACACAATGAGGCCCTCCATATTGAAGTATTTGTTAACCAACGCCGTATCAAACGAGTCTTGATAGATGGGGGAGCTGGTCTAAATATATGTTCTTTGAAACTTATCAAACAATTGGGATATTCTGAGAAAAATGTTGACACCTCCAAGGTTATAACTATCAGAGCATATGATGACGCTGAAAGAGATACTGAAGGGATCATCTTATTGCCTATTCAAGTTGGACCGGTCATTACAGAAACTCGCTGTCAAGTCCTTGATATTGATCTGCCTTACAACATCATCCTCGGTCGCCCTTGGATCCATACCCTTAAAGCAGTTCCATCTACATATCACCAATGCCTTAAATTTCCGCATAAGGGTGTTGAAGTTACCATTCAAGCTGATCCTAATCCATTTGAGTTTTGCCGTGCTTTTCAAGCTAAATATCAGAGTCCAAACCGTATCCCTCTCAACACCGAGGCATATCCATCATCCTCCTATGTCGACCCATCCGATCTCCTCAAGCCCTCATCTAGCAAAGCCGCTTCCAACCTCCATATCAAATATACCGACCATGGCCCTGGTGAGTACAAATTGCAGGAATCCTGTTGCGTTGGCACCCTTCCGTTATCTCCTAAATCCCACGGTAAGCCTTCTATATCTAAGCCCACTTCATCCTCCGCTGTTATCAAAGCTCCCCCTACCGTATTCATTAAAGGTGGTTTCTTGGATGACGAAGACATTAAGGACATAAACTCTTGGATATTCTTTGATGAAAATGACCAAGTCCAACTTGAAGTAGAGCGATACAACAACGGGTTTCGTATCATAAAGAACATGGGCTATAAAGGACATGGCGGCTTGGGATCACAGGAACAAGGACCTATTGAGCCCCTTATTGTGTCTAAGAAGTTTAATAAGCAAGGCCTTGGTTACCAACCAGAGGTACCGCGTTCCAAAGACATTAAGTGTATTTCCGATATTGACGTTGGACCTTCTTCGGTAGGAGAGACTTCTAACTCGGATACCATCGACGACTCCTCCCTTCATATCACCGACCTCTTTCAAGAACATTCCATCTTCATGTTTTCCGCAATCTCTTCTAGCCATCACGATCCCTCCATTAGCCTCTCACTCGTATATCCTGACCTCATCGATTGGGACCAACAGGGGGCACCGACATTAGATACATTTGAAAATGACGAAGCCATTGCAGAATTCATGGGTTTGAGACAAGGTATCCCATTGGGTGATCACAAAGCAGGTTTCATGATGGAATTACCTAAACTAGCATATTTTGGCAGAAGTATCAAATCCTTCAGTCGCAAAAGTGAAATAAACAAAATTCAACAAAATAGGTCACTAGGTGAAAACCGCAAGGCACCTCTTGACCGTGAAAAAGTAAAAATAAAGGACGTATCCGAAGGTGAAAACCTCTCTGAGGCACCTGAGGATGAGGGATTTGATCTTCCTGTCACCGCTGATTACCATGAGAAATCAACTGTGCTAGTTGAAAAATCACAAGACATGAACTTGGGAACAGAACAAAATCCGAAGATCACCTTTTTGGCAGCATCACTATCAGAGCAAGAACGAAAGAACTTCACAGCATTTTTCCTGAGACGAGCTATAAATTTTGCATGGACTTATGCAGACATGCCAGGACTAGATCCTTCACTTGTGGTACATCATTTAGCAGTATTCCCTGATGCAAAGCCTGTCAAACAAAAATTGCGCAAAATGCATCCACAAGTTGCCTTATTGGTTAAAGCAGAAATTCAGAAACTATTAGAAGCAAAGTTCATAAAGCCTATTGATTATCCAGAATGGGTTTCAAACTTGGTACCTGTAGCAAAACCAGATGGACGAGTTCGCTGCTGCACGGACTTTAGAGATCTTAACAAAGCATGTCCTAAAGACGATTTTCCATTACCAAGCATAGACAACATTGTTGATCTTACAGCAGGACATGAAATGCTATCTTTGATGGATGGATTTTCTGGTTATAATCAAATCAGAATAGCAGAGGAAGACCAAGATAAAACGTCTTTTATTTGTCCATGGGGCACATATTGCTGGGTTGTAATGCCTTTTGGTCTCAAAAACGCTGGAGCTACCTATCAACGAGCCATGACAGTTATTTTTCATGACCTTTTTCATACTATCATGGAAGACTATGTTGATGACATCCTGGGAAAATCTAAGACAAGGGAAGGACATCTACAAGTATTGGCACAAATTTTTGATCGATTAGAGAAATACCAAGTCAGACTAAATCCAAAGAAGTGTGTATTTGGTGTAACATCAGGAAAACTATTAGGATATATTGTGTCTCGACGAGGCATAGAAGTGGACCCAGCTAAGGTAAAAGCTATCATAGAAATGCCTCCACCAACGAATCTCAAACAGCTCCGCAGTTTACAGGGTAGGCTACAATCTATCCGCAGATTTATCTCACAACTCGCAGATAAATGTCATCCTTTTCAGCATCTTCTTCGCAAGGGTGAACCTTTTAAGTGGGATGAAAAGTGTCAACAGGCTTTTGATAAGATAAAGGAATACTTGGCAACACCTCCTGTGTTAATACCTCCTGTACTTGATCGTCCATTACTGCTTTATATATCATCAACAACCGCAGCATTAGGTGCACTTCTAGCTCAACATGATGATTCAGGAAAAGAACAAGCCATCTATTACATTAGCAGAACTCTTGTGGGATATGAACTTAATTACTCATTCATGGAAAAAGCTTGTTTAGCATTAGTGTTTGCTTCCCAAAAGTTGCGACATTATATGTTGAACCAAACAACAAAGCTCATCTCTAATGTGGATCCCCTCAAGTATCTCCTTTCAAAAGCACTTCTCACAGGGAGATTAGCAAAATGGGTTATGATCTTGAGTGAATTTGACATACAATATGTGAACCGTAAAGCTATCAAAGGACAAGTCATTGCTGATCAATTAGCTGCAGCACCTATCACAGACATTCAGCCCATATATCCCGAATTCCCTGATGAAGGATTGTTTACTTTCAGCTCTCCAGCACGATGGCAGCTATACTTTGATGGATCATACACTCAACACGGATCTGGAGCAGGTATCTTGTTTGTCACTCCCCAAGGAGACTGCATACCTAAATCATACAGAATAGCATTCCCATGTACCAACAACATAGCAGAGTATGAAGCTTTAATCACAGGTTTGCGCATGGCAGTACAATGGGCTATCAAATAGTTACGAGTCTTTGGTGATTCTCAGCTAGTTATCAAACAGGTCTTAGATGAATATCAAACAAAAGACGAGAAGCTTCTTCCATACAAACTAATGGTGGATGATTTCAAGCAATATTTCGAGGACATTACCTTTGAACAAATTCCAAGACTACAAAACAGAGCAGCTGATGCCATGGCTATGATTGGATCTCTTTTAGACATGCCATCTAACACCCATAAATGTGAATTCTTGGTCGAACAGCTTTTGATCCCCGCATTTGAAGTTCCACAGTCTGAGCTCATATGTGAGATTGTTGGTCCCAACTCGTTGTGGTACAAAGATATATACGAGTATCTCCGTAATCACACCTTGCCTCTTCAACTATCCAACACCCAACGTAAAACTTTTATCCGTCGAGCCTCTCGTTACACTATCTTAGGAGACACCCTTTATCGTCGGAGTCTTGATGGTATCCTTCTTAGATGTCTTGATTCTGAGGAAGCAAAAACGGCCTTACGTGACGTACATGAAGGTGTCTGTGGTTCGCATTCCGCTGGCCCTGGCCTTGTTAAGAAACTTCTGCGAGCAGGATACTATTGGCCAACTATGGAAAAAGATGCCCAACAATTTGCAAAGCGATGTCTACAATGTCAGAAACATGGAGATCTAATACATGCCCCAGCACATGAGCTTCAGCCTATTGTCACTCCATGGCCTTTTTCGCAATGGGGACTTGATCTTGTGGGTAAAATCCATCCTACTTCATCAAATGGTCATAAGTTTATTATCACTGCCACTGAGTATTTCACAAAGTGGGTAGAAGCCATACCAATGACCTACATCACAGGTAAACAAATAGCTAAATTCATCCTACATTACATCATCTGCCGTTATGGAGTTCCTCAAGCTATTGTCACAGATAATGGCCGGCCTTTCAAGAACCAAGAGGTTAGAGATCTTTGCAATAAGTTTCATATTCAACATAGGTTCTCTACGCCTTATTATCCTCAGAGCAATGGTCAAGCTGAAGCCTCTAATAAGACAATCATCAAGATCCTTAAAAAGACTGTTAACGAAACTGGTCGAGATTGGCATCTACAACTGCATCCTGCTTTATGGGCATATAGAACAAGTGTCAGAACTCCTACTGGCGCCACACCCTATGCTCTAGTCTATGGCACTGAAGCTATTTTGCCTATCGAGGTTGAGATCCCCTCTTTGCACATATCCTTGCAACATACTATCTCAGATGAAGAATATCGAGTCTCCCGACTCCATGATCTTGAGCTCTTAGATGAACGCCGCCTTACAGCATTGAACCATCTTCAAGTCTATCAAAACCGGATACGTCGCAGCTACAACAAAAAGATCAGAGAACGCAGATTTCAGGTTGGCGACCTTGTCCTTAAAGAAAACCAAAGGAATCAACAACATCGAGAGAAACAGGGCAAGTTTGAACCAAATTGGCTTGGTCCTTTCATTATCACAGCAGTTTATGGATCTGGTGCATACACTTTGTCAACACCTGAAGGCATTCCCTTGGATGAACCCGTCAACAGCGTTCATCTCAAGAAGTTTTATCCATGAATCTCAGCTATCCCACAAACACACCAAAAAAAAAAAAAAAAAAAAAAAAAAAAAAAAAAGCCATAAGATAAATAATCCGTCCTCTGGTGAAAACCTGGTAAACAGGCGCCTTGGATAAGTACCATAGTGAAAACCTGGCAAACAGGCGCTATGTGTAGTGACCAGCTTCCCTCATTTGTTTGGTTCGTTTGATCATTTTCCCCACTGCATCTTGTCTAAGCTATTTTCATAAGCCCTATCGCAATCTCACACATAGCCTTTCCTCTTCATCCTTTGCCAATGCTAGCTATCATATGTGAGACATTGTCGTGATATCTATATCTTTTGGCACCTTAGCATCTTGGCCACATCTTTTCTGCATTGTCGCTTCTGCATAATAAACCTCATCCCACACTGGGGGCATTTGTTGAGTCTTATTTGGAAGTGGATCCTGTTATCTTTAGCTCATAACACCTCAAACAACTCAGCTTTCAACACAGCACACCTTATCAACTTCAGCCATGGCACATGTCCACCGACAACTATGACCTAACGACTTGCAACCAGGACTCATACCTTCACAATTCATCAACATTCATCCAACAATCGCAACAAACATCGCTTGATCAAACATCCAATCGATTAGCCACATCAATAAGAACTACATCCAGCTCTATCGTTGACGCCTTGATCCCGTGGATACAGGGTATGTAGGCAATCTGAGATGCGAAGGAAGCACTCTGATTCAGGCTAAGACGATAGCCCCTTTCATCATTCATCTTTCATCTTTCTTCTAAACATCCTTCACTCTTTCAGCTCAAATTCTTCTATCTTTCATCAATTACATCATCAATAAAACCCAGAACTACATATTCATCATGTCTCATCTTCATCGTAAATGTGCTTTGATCTCGTGGATACAGGGTATGTAGGCAGTCTGGAATACGAAGGAAGTTTCCAGTACTCAAGCACCGATGATCCCCCCATCTTCTTCATCTTCATTCATCATCCATCTTCTCCTCTTTGATCAGCTCAAACAGGACGCAATCCATGTGTATATTACAAGCTCCAGCACTTTAACCAATCATAGGTAAGCCAGAAGCTATTTGTCCGCATTGCCTTAAGCCAACATTTGCTATAGCAGTTTATCACCAACTTTAGCCTTCAACAGGATGTAGCTTTCCTCTTAACAAGGCGCCAGCTTAATCTATCCACGAGCACCCAAATTTGGCAAGAGAACGTGATGACAGTATCTTTTGTTTTATCTTTTGATTTATCTTTTGTCCCTTTTCTGTACCTAGTCAAGACTGCCTTGATCTATTTATATCTTGGTATGTTGCGATGAAGTAAGGACTGGGGCATGGTCATATAGCTTTCGTATGCTGTGTTTGCGGGATGATCTTATTCTCTTCCTATGCGTCTTGGTATCTTGTACGTGTTGGGATTAGCATCTTACATATCAATATCTCTAGCATCTGAGAAGCTAAACAGTCTCTTATGCATTTGAGACTATTCTATGTTAAGACTAACTCCATACATATACCCAGCAAGCTATCATTATGTGTAGTGGAGATAAGCTCAAACCATTGTTTGTAGCGTCAAAGTCCAACACTAGCTGTTATTCATATCTTGTGCAGGTTGGCTCAACATCTTGACCACATGCGTTCAGACAAGATTGTAACACGTTAGTTACGCATTGGATACCTCGACACCTTGGTCTCTTATACCTTGGTGCATAACATCCATATGCTATATCAAACATAAGGACTGCATTTCTTTTCATTTTGAGCAATTACTTGAAAGCTGCCCATCATCATCTTATCTTATCCATTTTATCTATCCATTCGTTCCGTCATCCTCAGCCAAGATCAATCATCTCCATCATTCTTTGTCCATATTCCCGCTCCTGCAAAACAAGTGTTAGCCATACATACGTCCATTACATATCTTTTTCTTTACCATCTACTTATATGCATACATCTATCCATATCCTTACCATTTACATATTCATACATTTTCTATTCATTACCATTTGCATAAACATCCATCCATAATCCATATATAATCCATACACATAACATGCATAGCCATCATAATATCAACATCACAACCAATATAACATCATATAGATCGCCAAAACTGCTATATCTATATATATATATACATGTGTGTCAAAATACAAGTGTCTACAATACAAGCTGAGCCCTGAAAAGAATGAATGTACAACAATGGCTCTAGGCCTCATCATGATACAATGTCAACAAGGTATGCCCTAGCGACTACTGCCAGCTCCCTCACCCTGACCACCACCACCAACAGGTCCTGTACCTGGTCCTCCATCTCTCGGTGGCCCCATCACTGAAGCTACTGACCGAGATCCACCTGACCTCCGTGAGCTCGAAGCCCCTGACCTGCTCCTGAAGCTAGGCTGTCTCTGCTCTGCCGGCACCGCTCCATAATATAAACCTCTATAATACTCAGCCTCACCCTGCACTCTCCTAAGCTCGGCCTGTACCGCTGTCAACTGTGTAGCTAAGTACATAGTAGCTCCATCAGTCCCCAAGGCAGTCACTGCTCTATCCCGCTCACTAGTCATACCCTGCAGCTGCTGTACTGCCCTATCTCTCTCAGCTCGCAGACTATCTCTCTCAGCTCGCAGCCCATCTCTCTCTGCTCTCATAGCCTGCTCCTGCTGTACTGCAGTATCTCGCTCAAGCCTCATCATCTGCTCATGCTGCCTAGCTGTATCCCTCTCTCCTGTAACTCTCGCGAGCGCACCATCATCCTGTCCATCTCCTCTCTGAGCTCCCAACTGTAGCTGCGTCTGATAAGTCTGTGCCTGTGCTCTAGCATGCCTCAGACTGATCACGGCCTGATGCCTATCCATCTCCACCCTCCTCAGCCTCATCTGTGCTCGCTGCCTCCATCTCCTCTCCTCTCTGATCCGTCTCCGCAGCTGCTGCATACCCACATCATCCCCTGCTCCGATCTGTGCCTGTGGCTGTGCTAATATAGCTGGCTGACCTGGCACCTGCCCTGGCATCTGTATCCCTGGTGCAGCTGGCACTACTGCCTGTGCTGGTGGAGCCCATCGTCGTCGCCTCCGAACTGGTCTCTCCATCCCAATCTCCCCAATCTCTCCATCTCGTGTCAACCGAGTCGGCCTAGCTGTCGCCCAGTATGCATCATACTCTGGCAATGTACCTGGATCTGCCGGACCCTGTCTCCACTGCCATGCTACTGGCTGCAATCCATCTCTCTCTGCCAAGGCTGTGTCCACCACAACCTCTGGACCCCAATCGAACACCTCCTGCCTCGTCCTCCCAAAAATGGCATCCCCTACAGGTACTGCCTGTGCCTCTCCAAACTGTCTCAGAGCTCTCTCTGGCAAATAGCGCTCTATAATGTACATGCCGCGTCCAAAAATGTACCTCGCTTGTCTCACATAAGCAAGCTCGGCATCCTCCTCCTCCCACTGCTCACATCCTAGCCATGGCCTCCATACAAACCTGTCTATCTCATCCAACCTCCGTCGCCAGTATACCACCCCTCGGCGCTGTCGATACGTCAAGGCTCCTCTATACATCCGTGCAAATGGCTCTCCTGCTGCTCTAGCCACCCATCCCTCTGGTCTCATCACTGGAATGTGCTCATAAGCCCATACGTGCAACACTGTCACTCTTGCTGACATACTGGCTCCGAACATATATGCACAATCGTGTAGGTAATGATAGAGCTGTCCCAACACGCACTCTGCCCATGCATATCTCGTGCCATAGGAGAACATGCCCTCCATCACTGTCCCCCATCCTACAGGAAACCCTCTCGCTCTCCTATCACCCACTAGCCATCTGATGATAGCCACTACCACTCGTTGCAACCTGTCACAGAGCTCCTCCATCCTCCCCATCGGTATCTCTGAACCCTCTGCTCCGATGTCTGGTGTCCCAAACAATCTCCTGAATGCCGCTGGGCCCCTCTCCGGATCATAATCTACCCGATCCCCATCTATCGGAATCCTCAAAATCCGGAACACATCCTCTAAGGTGATGGTCGCCTCTCCTGTCGGTAACAAGAATGAACTGTGCTCGCTCATCCATCGCTCCACCATCGCAGTCATCAGCCCTCGATGTGCCTGCACTGGCTCTAATCGTGACACATGCTCCAAACCCAGGATCTCTAACACCAGTAGCTCCTCTGCATCCAACCGTCTCACTAGCCGCAAATCTCTCGGATGGGGCTCCCGTGATAGTAATGGCGGTAGTACATCCTGCATCATCCATTTACTCTTGTCAGTCCATTCCGTTAATCATTCATCTCCAAATCTGCCTATCTATCTGCTATTTTCTCCTACACCTACCATATGCGGTTCACTTTACCACAAGCGACCTCTTTCTGCTCATTAGCGACCCCTTTCACCATATGCGCCTCTGTTTTGCCTACATGCGAGCTCTTTTGCACATGCGCTCACTGTTTTCCTAAAAGCGACCACTATTACCATGTGCGTTCATCCTTACTCTATCTGCGAACCATATCCCACATGCGCGTCTTTTTACTCCAAAAGCGAGCTCTTTTCCTATATGCGCCTATTTTCTCCTCATAAGCGAGCTAACTCACACTAAGCGACCATTTTCGCCCTATATGCGCGCTATCTACCATATGCGATCTATTTCTAGTCCTAAGCGAGCTCTTTTCCTATATGCGCCTATTTTCTCCTCATAAGCGACTAGTTTTTATCTACACGCGCATTTCCGCTGCTCTTTTCCCGCCGACAGGATGCGACCACTTTTTTCCTAAGCGACCTACCCGCGCCTGTAAGCGACCTACATTGCTCTAAGCGACCTCTACTCCTACATAAGCGACCTATATGTGCCATGTCCTACACTAGTCGCTTTTGGTGACGTGTGTGAATTAATTACGCTTCTAGGCTATTAAATGCACGCTTTTGGGAAAAGTTTTGAGACATACCGGTGCGCCTGCTCCCTCTGGTCGTCCATGTGTCCTCACTCGCTCCGCACGATGATCTCTGCGTGGAATCACCATCCTGCTAGCTCTGCCACTCTCACTCTCAGGAGCTCTGGATTTCTCTAGGTTTCTAAGCACAAATGAGCACAAATGAGCCTATTTGCCCTTGCAGCCCCTACTTATAGCCCTTCTCCAAACCCTAATTCTTCTATACCACAGCCTATTTTCTTCGCATCTGCCCTCTTTTCTGCCTTTTCTTCTATCGAGCGCCAACCCAGTCTTTTCCTGGTTCGCCTGGCTTACCTCTCGAGGGGGCATCACCTGCCAGTTACACTGGGGCATAACTTGTTTATCGAACATATCTCACATCTTCTTTGACACAACGTTCTATCGAACATTGTATCAAAGAGGGGCAAAATGTAGACACCCAAATTTGTCCATGTCCATGACACCTTGTTACATCCCTAATCCATTATCCAATTAATTAAATAAATTTTATTTATTTAATTAAAATCCCATTCTCATTCACTTAGCCAATTAATTAAATAAATTGTATTTATTTAATTAATTCCACATCATGTCTTATCTCATTTTATGCATTTATCATATTAATTAAATAAATTTTATTTATTTAATTAATTTCCAACTCATATCCCACTAATTCAAATACTTTATTTGAATTAAGCCTTTATCATTTATCACATTTCAACACTTGTCCATTTCCCATTTATCATGTGTTGTAAGACAACTTTCATTTAAAATCCTTCACATGTACAACTAATTGGACCTAAATTTAGTAACTTTCAATCTGAGCCATTCACATAGCCTTTGAATCTCCACCATTGATTGATCTTGGTTGAGTCCTATATAAACAGCCTCTCATTCCATATGAGACATCCAGAAATCTAGCAATCCAGAAATCCAGCAATCCAGCAATCATATAGCAACTCCATTATCATCTTGAGCATTCGAGCATTTGAGCTTTTATCATCCATCAATGGCAGCTTTCAGCTTTGTGATTGTTTATCGTTGAAGAAGCAATCCACATTTCCCTCTCAAACAAGGAATCGCACGGTCTAGGTGATGTTATGCTTGCATTGCATTGTTCTTTTGGCTTCATTTAGATTAGATTCCTTGATGATGGTAGGGTTAGGGTTTCATGACTATGTCTGATCTTCCACACCTGACTTTCACCTATCACAGGAGAAGCTGCATGAGTACAAGTTGATGATCAACTTATGCAAATGTGAGTTCATGAAAACTAAACTTGTATACTTGGGATTTGTCATTTCTAATGGCTGTTTGAAGATGGATCCCTCTAAGGTTGAGGCTATTCTCAGTTGGCCTACCCCAAAAATAGTGGGAGATGTGAGAAGTTTCCATGGATTGGTGACTTTCTATAGGAAGTTTATTAGAGGTTTCAGTCACATTAGTGCTCCCATCCTCAACACCATCAAGGGTGGAGTCAAATGTAGATTTCAGTGGACAAAGGAAGCTGATGATAGTTTTGAGTTGTTGAAAACAAAGATGGCTAAGTTACCTACCTTATTACTCCCTGATTTTGATAAGGTATTTGTTGTTGAGTGTGATGCAAGTTAGCAAGCTATTGGTGCTGTTCTCAGCCAAGAAGGACATCCAGTGGCATTCTTTTCAGAAAAGTTGAATGAAGCCAAGCAAAGGTATTCTACCTATGACTTAGAACTCTATGCAATGGTGCAAGCTCTTAAGAAATGGAGACATTATTTGCTACCCAAATAATTTATTGTGTTTACTGACAATCATGCTTTAAGCTTTCTTATCAGTCAAGAAAAACTGAACCATAGACATGTTAAATGGATGGAACAACTACAAGTTTATACCTTCACAATTAAGCACAAAAGAGGTGTCTCTAATAAGGTAGTTGATGCATTGAGTAGGAGGTTGCTTCTTATTCATGAAATCCAGTTAGAAAGCATGGGTATTGACTATTTAAAGGAGCTATATAAAGAAGATTCTAATTTCAAAGAGGCTTATGATGTTTGTGTGAACTTGGCTAACACATTCCATGGAGAGTATGCAGATTTTGTTTTGCAGGAAGGCCTCTTGTTTAAAGGCAATTTGCTGTGTGTCCCTAAGGGCTCCATGAGGGACAACATCATCAAGGAGAAGCATAATGGTTCTTTAGGATGACATTTTGGCTTAGACAAGACACTAGAACAAGTCACAAGGTTCTATTTTTAGCCAAAGGTGCAATCAGATGTGAGAAAATATGTAGCTAGTTGTGTAATCTGTCAAAGAGCCAAAGGTGTGTCTTCAAATGTAGGTCTATACCAGCCCCTTCCCATTTCCAACAGACCTTGGGAAAGTATTAGCATGGATTTTGTGCTTGGGTTACCCAGGACAGCTAGAGGGGTGGATAGTGTGTTTATTATTGTTGATAGGTTCAACAAGATGGCTCATTTTGTGCCATGTAAATGCACAAATGAGGCATATCATATTGCAGGTTTATTTTTTAGAGAGGTAGTAAGGATACATGGTTTACCATTGTCCATTGTAACTGACAGAGATTCTAAGTTTGTAGGTCACTTCTGGAGGACCTTGTGGAAGAAGCTGGGCACACAGTTATCCTTTTCATCAGCCTACCATCCACAAACTGGTGGTCAGACTAAGGTGGTTAATAGATCACTTGGAAACCTTCTAAGGTGCCTTACAAAGAAGCATGGTTTGGCATGGGACTTGGTTATCAGTCAGGCTGAATATGCCTACAATGATTCAAGGAATAGGAGCACTGGTAAAAGTCCTTTTGAGATAGTTTATGGTTTTCATCCAAGAGGGCCACTTGAGCTGAAAGATCTCCAAGGTTGGGATAGAAGGAGTGCACTTGGTGAAGAGTTTGCTACCTCCATGAAAACAGTCCATGATCAAGTCAAGTTGCAACTAGAAAAATTAGTCACAAAGTACAAAGAAAAGGCAAATTTGAAGAAAATAGAAGTATAGTTCAAAGTTGGTGACTTAGTTATGGCATATCTAAGGAAAGAAAGGTTGCCAAAGGGTCAGCCAACTAAACTCCTGATGAAGAAGATTGGACCATGGAAAATAGTGCACAAATTTGGTCCAAATGCATATGAGATTGAGCTACTAGATGGCCTTAGTATCTCTCTAATTTTCAATGTTTGCAATCTTTTTCCTTTCAGACCTCCATTGCCTGATGAAAGTGGATCAGATGTGGTGGCTGAAGATGTTGATTGGATCAAGGATTTGCCTCCAAGCAAACCTTTACAGTTGGAGTGCATTATGGATTCCAAAGTTATCAAGAAGACTCGGAGAGGTGTCTATAAGGACCACTTGGTGAAATGGAAGGATCTCCCTAACTCAGAGGCCACCTGGATGACTGAAGCAGATATCTTGAAGCATGGCATGACACTTCAACAATTGGCAACTCAAGGGACTTGAGTTTTTCCCACAGGGGGAGTATGGTGCAGGAGCTTCAGTTTTAGTCATTTTTTTTACTATAACATTTTGTGACCTTGTTAATTTTGGTTTTTCCTAAGGCTTTGAAAGCCATTTTCTTGTTTTGTAATAAAGACTTAGTCATTTGATTGACTAGTCCAATATGGAGTTAACTTAGGCCTATTTTATAGGAATGCTCTTATAGAAACTTTTTTTTTATGTAAAACAACCACTTCCATCGGTTCACTACCTTTTATGGGCAGTTGTATAGACTGTAAGGAAGTGGAAACGTTATGGAAAACTTCCTATAAACTTTAGTCTAAATAAACATGCCAAAAAGGAATAGAGAGGAGGAGTTTATTAAGGAAAAAACTATGTTTTTCTATTTTTGTTTAAGAACAGCCATTATGTACAGCCTGGTACGGACTGTTTATGAATTAAAATCTTAGAAATGTGTTAGGTCTGTCAAACACCTTTCTTTTGCAGCTAATTGGAACTCTTGACACTCCTGTAGAAGGTAGAAACAATCTAATTTGCAAAAACTGTTCTGAAACCCTCTTAGCTAGGGTTTGTGTCCAAAAATGGTGAATTCTTCCTCTATCCTCTGAAAGTTTCAACCATTTTCAGAAGGATGGGGAAGATTAGGTTAGGTTTTATTGTTTTCCATGGTTTGCAGGTTGAAGACTCCTCTTCCAAGCATCTGGCATGATCCTAGCTAGTCAAAAATAGTGACTAGTTGGAAGAAATGGTGTAAGAACAGTGTTTTTCTTGAAAACAGCCACGTGCACAGTCAAATAAAGATTGGATTTCATGTCTTGGAGCAAGGATAGATCTCTGCAAATGGTTGATAGAGCCTAAGAAGGGAGATTGACTATATTCTTTACATATAATCTGGATTAGGCCTTTTGCTTTGGAGAAAAATAGTTTACTATTTTCTGTACGTTAGTGGTACAGTACGGTTGCATGCTGGAGGAGGAGTACATGTCCCATATAAGTATTTGGATGAGGCATTGAGAGGTGATGGTTATTGAGGTTTATGAGTGTTTATTGTTGTGTTAAACATTCTTTTTGATTACAAGGTTTAACCTCCTTTTAATACTGTTTCCTTGAAGACAGTCATAACCCAATTACTGTTTCTGTCAGAACAAGTACTGAGGTGAGGTGTTGGGTCAGGGACCTCAAGTTTATCCTGTCCTTGGTGAATGCATGTGGTGTTTAGACCCTTGTTAGTAGAGGAGTTGATGTAGGTTCAGTTGTCCATAACAGCTACAAGGAATAAGATGTCATTTTAACACTATCATAGGACAGTCAAGCTGCAATTGCTGTCCTCTATCCTATATAACATAGTGTGAGCCTGCATATGAGTAAATGGTTGTTTGTTTACATTGAGTGTTTAGTATGCATTGAGTGTTGATGGTCATTTAAGGCCTTGAGAAGTTGATTGAACCAATTCTATAAGACTTAAGCCTTCTTCAAACACTGTCCTAGAACAGTCCTACTGTTGTTACTGTCCATTGCCCTAGAGAATGCAGAAATTAGTCTTTTGGTTAGAGACCTCATGATAGTCATGATTCCTTGACAAGTATGTGTTAACAATATAGGTGGACACTGTTGGTAGAGGTGTGGGTAGTAGGTTATGAGTCCTTAAAAGGTGGATTGTGTATAGAGATTAGATTGAGCAGTGACTCTCCAAGGTGAGAAATGGGTAGCCTATGAGGAGGACACTAGATAGTGGTCTTAGGCTAGGTCAATCTCAGTAATAGTCTTGAGTAGGCTTTGACTTCACAAACACCTGTGTGAATCTCTTAAAGAAAACATTGAGATCTAAGTTCATTGTGTTAACCTTATCCACTATTACCTTACCCTCTGCATCAGTCATAGATAGTGATTACTTCAAAATGTTACAATGATTTTTTTTTAATGGCATCACTGGCTGTTAAGGTGCCAAGCTCACCATTGCTAAAATAGTACTCTTCTTAGGATTTAATTATCGTTGTTCCATAGTAACTAATTACAACAATATCATTAACTTTATTTTCTGATGCAAATCCATTATTAACATAACATACATTACTTTGATTAATATAAATATACCAGGAAGCCCTATTAATTTCTATCATTACCAAACTAATTTGACAGAAAACATAACACAGGAGTTATTGACGACAATTAGTACTATGGAATAGAGTCGTGGGATAAGAAGAGAAGGATTTAATTTCACTCAAAGAAAACAAGCGTAAGGAAAAACCCAAAACACATGGCAAGGTTAAGTTTAAATAATATAGACCCAACCAGTAGAGAAAATGTATATTTGAAGGCAGATAAGTTGATGAGAATTGTCAGATTCACTTTCTCAACTACTATTATGTACGTGGAGATTATTAACACAAATCTTTAAAGAATTTTCAGTACAAAATATGTATATAAATGAACCTGGATGTATATAATTTCCTTAAAAGAGGATGAAAGCGCAGAGTGCACTGTCAGCGGTGAGAAGGGAGAAAGTAATGGCCATAAAGGCCGCGCCTTTCTTAGACATGGGACTCGGAGCCACAACATCCACAGCAATCACAACCCCCAAAGATATACCAAGACAAGCATTCCCATGTATGCAATAGTAACGGAGAATCTCGATGCCTCCATTTCATAGAAGGATATGTTACTGAAATAGGAAATCCTAACAACAAAACCTTGGATTGAAACTCTAAGTTAGAATCCTTGACACCTGCTTATGGAAGATATTAACAAACTCTTTAACGCATTAAAGGATTAAAAATTATGGCAGAGAGGTCACAACACCGGATGTCAACAACAATATACAAATTTAGCCATGATAGAGTTTTGAAAAGATCTTTGGACATGGATAAAAGATCCCAGATTGAAGTTGGGTTTATAGCATAAAATGGTACAAGGTTTCTAAACAGAAGCATATTGGCTTGGAATAGATCTAAGGAGCAAGTGACACAGAGATGATCAACTTAAAATAAAATCTCAAGTTCCAACATTGTCATCATGCATGGAAAAGAAACCAAATTCAAAGAGTGTTTTAATAACTTACTGATGACACACTATGAACTTTATTGGTATCCTTGGAAGCTGAGTGCTCAACTGAAGAAGATCATCCTCCTACCTTCAGAAAACTATCACATCCCAATATCATCCAGGAGCATTACACAATCCTCTCCTGCCTCCTCCTCCAGTTCAAATTTTTTCTCTCCCTTTTTGTGCTCGTCTCTCCCCCTTCCAGTAATTATCCTCAGCTATTTTTAACACACCTCTCGATATTCGTAACGCTAGAAATATATTTATTGATCTATTATTAGCATTTGTAGAAGTTAACATGGACTGTCTCAAAATAGACTGAATGGTTGTGGGGTAGAGCTAGGACAATAGGAATGACCGACCAGTTTAGAAAGTTTCTCTGGTGTATTTATTGGGATAAGATAACAACAGATTTCTTGTTGTAGTTAACAAGGTGACAATTATAGAAAAAGTTGATTCCTTTAGAAAAGATATTAACGACAGGTGCACAAAACCATAAGTCTTAAGAGTCACACAAAGACTATATCTTGATGCAATACAGACACCATGATTTTACAACCAAAGACACAGATGAATCATGCAAGTTAGAGGGACTAAAATTGACTTAGAAAAGAATTAATCTTGTAGTTACAAATAAATCATTGTGGAGGATTTTGGTTAATACATTTGGTCAGTGTTCTAAAATTTAGATGCTATGTTGAATTATGGAGCCTGTTATAAGACAATATATGTAACACAAGGTATACTTTTGTGACTCACTCAATGGAATATGCATAAAATGAGAATCACGCAGGTTTAAAGAAGAGAATATATATAACTTTCAAACACATGAGTAACCCAAATGCCAAACATACCTAGCACAACCCAAAGTGAAAACGGAGGGCACTACATTCTCCCCCCTAAGACTTGACTTACTCTTGGAAGTTGCAACTAGGATGGAAACATTACATGTTAGTAACAACAACAACACTGATTCATTCATAAAAATAATATTCACTAGTTGCCTAAGGAAAAGATTTATACAATATAAACTTATAATTCATTTCAACCATAGTCTACACTTCTAGTTTCCAATATAACAATAATAATACAATTGAAATTTGCATTTAAAAATGATTCTATAGTACATAACCCACTCAAAATCCTTACATTATAATCATATAAGATACTCAATTTTAAATGTACCACCATTGCAATTCCTCTTCCAATTTGTTGTTAAGCAATCAATAGGTCATAATGCTACATTTTTACCAAAATGTCAACATATTTATACACATAAAACACACATTTTTCATTAGATATTCATCATTTAAAGCAAGACATTTCACTACAATTATTGTACCGCACTAAATCCAATCACAATTTATCATTTCATAAGTACTATTTTCATAATTTAACATACATTCTTCACATACACAGAGATTCACATCACCGGAAATCACATCACAGGGCTACACATGGGTCCATCTGGATACCAAAAGAAGCATACTAATCCATGATACATAATCCATGAGCCAAGAGTCAAAATCCATCTCACATAATCCATACCTCACACTTAGTGACTTGTTGGTGTTAGGCCACACTCTCAGGGTGAGACCATCCAAACAAGCCATAATGAGTTCTCTCTTGTGGTATAAGGTGGTTAGCCTCCAAGAGATAGTCATCACACATAGGTGGGTAGTGGGTCCTAGTTGTATAATAGCCTCACATACCCCCATCCTCAAAGTTCCCTACGCCTGCTTCCTCATATACACTCACCAAGTCTGCCTCATACGTTCTTGGAGAGGAAGAACAATACGATGCATGGCCGACATCGAAAACAACAAGGATAAACTAGTTTAGCCACCAAGTCATAAAGAAAGATTAAATAGAATTTCAATTTCAACATTAAGGCAAGAAATGCGAGCAATTTCAACACTAAATCAAATGTAACCACAAGGGCTACAAGAAAATAAGATCACAAGGTGTGGCTAAACCATCACAATCAAATATAAACAAGGTTTCAGCCTTCACAATCAATAGAAATTCATCAATAACCATAAAGAAAGTCCACATTTTTTGAAATTACACTTTACAACACTGTGTGACTAGATACTAGCCACCAAACGAGGAAGGAGGGAACAACGTCAAGCTGTAACAGTAGCCCTCATGTGGTGCAGAATGAGCACACCATCCACATGGCTCAGAGTGTACTCCTCGGCTACACCCTACATCGCGTCGTCATGTGGCATGGACTAACCAAGTGGCCCACACACTCCTTGGCTACCTGCATGGAACGTGCACCTCAGCCACATCTTGCATCATTTCTCAGTGTGGCATGGTCATACGCCAACTGGAGAAGGCACATACTGGCCATATGCCGCATGGCAGTGTGTTTGTGGCTCCATGGAAGTAGGCATGCATAGAACACACCCTGCATAGCGACACCCCGTATAAAAGGTACACATAGGTACTTGCCGTAGCCAGAGGTATACATGGCTAGGACCTACCCATATGCTAGCCGACCCAACACTATCAAAAGAAAACATGAGTATCCCTCTACAAGTGTGCGAGGCCCCATTACACTCATCACACAAGTAGGCTATAACACAATCTCATAGTGCACCTTCATGTGTCTAAGCACGTGGCATCGTGTCCTCGAGCCCAGCTTGCTACTATGAGCAACACGGCATCATCACCAGCACTATGTCGGAACATTAGTGGGATGTGTCATCGTACCTATTGCATCATGTCAGAATAGGTACAAATACGGGATCTATCTCAGCATGGGTAACAAATCTCCCTCCTCATCCTGGACCTCAAAATATACATGGGGCACATGGTCTCACTTGGGTTATCCATGCAAGTCCTAGACCCCAGCCCCCAAGTGATGACTCATGTCATCACATAGTTCCAGTTGGGTTGTCCATGCAGGTCCTAGACCCCGACCCCCAACCGACAACTCATGTGGCATATCATACCTTTTGTGAAGAGAAGGTAAATGATCCTCCAAGAGATACCATCCAAATGCTTAGAAAATGTGGGGATCAGGCTAACACATATGGATCAAGTATCCTGATCCATCATAAGGGAAAGTAGTGAGTACGTTTCCTCAGGTTCAGTTGAACAAGGGACCGCTCTGCACCGTCATAAGCGTACGCTGCACACTTTGCCCAAAGAACTTTGTGGCTGCTACTACTACTACCCCTTAATAGACTGAGGAACTAGAGAACCAAAAGAAGAGAATCTATGAGTCTAACTTTTGTCTACTCTTTTTATATATATTTTCAACCACACAAGGGTTGGCCCTCAATCGGGTAACAAACATACAAACACACATAATCGTATGGTTGATCCCACACCTAAAATACGCATTTCCCCATGGATGGGTACCCAGTATCTCAATCTAAAGGGCACACAAAGCAAGTACAGGGTATTCACAACACTCAACCAATGCACAGTTACTGGTTTCACACTTTTATAGGGGAAGATTATTTTTACATACACAATTCCATTACTACCAATATGATTCCTGTTTGCAAAATCATAACATTACCTGTTATCCACTTCCCTATGCCAGTTTCCTTCCACACTACTTTTTTGCATATCACATGATGCTAAATCTCAATCTCATGATCATCTATCCAATACCTCAATCTAGGTGTATAGATCAAACATAGTATCCTACTCAAGAGTTTTCCTACCACTTGTATAAAAAGTACTACTATAGCTAAACATGGGTGACATCATTAATCCAGAAATCCCAGTACTGAAACCTAGCTTTGATACCAAATGTAATGCCCTACCATGCAACCCTAGAGATAAGCCAACTAAAATAGTAAAAGGCGGAAAACTTTTTTTTTTTTAATAGACTTAATGGTAACAAGATATAACATAATCTGATACAAGTCAACTAATATCTCTAGGGATAACATGACTGCATTATTGTAATTATACAACATACAACAACATACAACATTCATTCAATTATACTTAACTACATGACCACATTACCAATTACTAACATGATCAACTAACAGTTATGGGTTGTATTGAATACACACATACACAATTAGTAATGTCTACCAAGATAATATCATTAATGAACTCAACAGGATGATAAGATATCAATTTACAAAATTTATCTTAATAAATCTCAAGTCAATAATTGGTGTATATCAACATTCATCAAAATGAAATGTAAGATACAAATTTTTCAATGAGTTTATGCACATTGATACACCTTTACCAATACTATCATATAGCCAGCTGTTCGCCAAGTGGAAAGGTACCTCCTTAGCTCCAAAGACCTGCATGGCTTATAGCTCTCAAACTACACATCTACTCAAACATTAGTCCTTGTTAATGACACAATACGATATCAATTACATCAAATGAAAAACCTAAGGCCCTAAGGGATGACCTAATGTCTCAAGGGCTCAAAATGGCCTTGCCTACGTACGCATAGTGTAGAGACTTCGTAGTTCGGGACTAGAATTTGTAATCACATAATGGTTTCATCAAAACGTCCAGGTTGTTATTATCAAGATAACAATAATTTCTTATCCTTAGATATATAATCATACAAGAATAGCATTAGATCTGCTTTACAAAGTAAACAATACTTATTTCTCCATTTAATATAATAACCATGCATAGTTTTAACTTAATGCACAAGTGAAAAGATTAGAAGGATATTTCTTTCTCTACATTCCCGAGTAATTCAATTATAACTACTAATCATATTGATAGTTTAAAAAGAAAACTACTTCTTACCCCGTGTTAATTTTATTATGACACAAACGAACCTCAATACCAAAACATTATTTGATCATATCTTGTGTATACATTACACATTCCTTAAAAGAAGACAACATTATTCGCACCTTTAAATCTTCACAAGCCTCTCCTGAAACTAATAGTTCTCATCTCATAAGATACCTATTTGCAATACCCTTTTTCACCCAATTACTCATTAGAGTAGTACTCCCTTCACTTGAGACACCCGATGCATGAAATAAAGAATGTGTTATGAAAACACTATTGACACCTCCAAAGAAAAGCTACACTTAGTTCATAGGATGTTAGACATCCTTGTCAATACCAATTTCCATCCATCCTTCAAACACAAAGTTAATCTAAGGTGATCAAAATGGTAGATGTTCAAATTCAAATTTTCTCAAATGCAAATGGAGCAAAAGGTTAGTCCATATATCATTAGATGCTTCAATCATCAATCAGTCAAACTCACACCAATAAGATAAGTATTCAACTTCTTCTATTCTCTATTACATAGTCAAATTATCTCTCCTATTTAATGAGTTTAATAACAGATATTTAACTCACACCAATCTTGTATAGACAATGGATAACATTTCATTCAATCACTTACTAGAAACACATTTCAATTCAACATACATGACTATAGGCATTGCTCAGAAATTTAATACACAAAAATTTATGAAAGACTAGTCCTACTCTTACATCAATTACTTCTACTGACATATATAAATAGATTTATATTATTTCACTACTGACTGGTAACATAGTTAGGATTCTATAGCGAAACGCCTAAGATACATCAACACCTTTATATAGCTATTCCTTGGGATTCAAGGTTTGAATATGATTTCGATCGATAAAAGAAATAACTCAATTAGCATCAACATACATACATCCATACGTATTTATACGATACTCAAAATTATAATATTAGATATATATATATATATATATATATAACTTAAAGAACTTTCATTATCACCGACCATATTTAATACCTCCACTAAGAGTCATTAAGACCTGCTAGGCACCATCTCATAAAATAAATCCTGCAATAAACATTATAGGTTTTGATAATAGCTTAAAGTATATAACATACCGTGGTAAAAGGAGATGAGGGAGCCGTGACTCCACAAATATTCAATACATTTGTTAAAAGATTTAATCTTTTATGTATATTTATTTATTTGAACACAATGAGTTCACTCTCATTCAAATTCCAATTCATGCATTTACCAAAAGATGCAGCTTGTTAAGGCATAGAATGATACATTGGAATATTAATGGCTTAGATTGTTGTAGTGACATATAGCCACAACAAAGGTGCTCACGCTATAGCATAGGGAAAAAGCTGCATGGAGACCCAACATACTTAACACAGAAGGACTTCAAAGAAGGGCAACGAAGCTATTTTCCCTAAATCTCTTCAATTACTAACAAGATATTCACTAAATTTGACATTATATATATATGATTCAGGAGATAATAACTCTGACTAAGTTTGGAGTAAGGTAACTTTCTACCAGCATGTTTGGATGCTATAACCACATTTTAAATAAATTGAATTGTCTTGCAGGGGTGATGTTATGCCAGCAACAAAATAATATTTAGGGTTTAGTAATAAAGATATAAAATGGATCTAGTTATGAAATAAAGGATTGATACAATAATTCACTCTAAGCAGGCTCATCAAACCATGCACACAGATAATCAAATATAGTCACAAATAGTGATTACTTCAAAATGTTATAATGATTTTTTTTAATGGCATCACTGGATTTTAAGGCGCCAAGCTCACCATTGCTAAAATAATACTCTTCTTAGGAATTAATTATCGTTGTTCCATAGTAACTAATTACAACAATATCATTAACGTTATTTTCTAATGCAAATCCATTATTAACATAACATACGTTACTTTGATTAATATAAATATACCAGGAAGCCCTAATAATTTCTATCATTACCAAACTGATTTGACAGATAACATAACACATAAGTTATTGGTGACAATTAGTACTGTGGAATAGAGTCGTGGGATAAGCAGAGAAGGATTTACTTTCACTCAAAGAAAACAAGTGTAAGGAGAAACCCAAAACACATGGCAAGGTTAAGTTTAAATAATATAGACCCAACTAGTAGAGAAAATGTATATTTGAAGGCAGATAAGTTTATGAGAATTGTCATATTCACTTTCTCGACTACTATTATGTACCTGGAGATTATTAACACAAATCTTTAAAGAATTTTCAGTACAAAATATGTATATAGATGAACCAGATGTATATAATTTCCTCAAAAGAGGATGAAAGCACAGAGTGCACTGTTAGCAATGAGAAGGGAGAAAGCAACAGCCATAAAGGCCGCACCTTTCTTAGACATGGGACTCGGAGTGACAACGTCCATAGTAATTGCAACCCCCAAAGATATACCAAGACAAGCATTACCATGTATGCAACAGTAATGGCGAATCTTGATGCCTCCATTTCATAGAAGGATATGTGACTGAAATATGAAATCCTAACAATAAAACCTTGGATTGAAACTCTAAGTTAGAATCCATGACACCTGCTTATGGAAGATATTAACAAACTCTTTAATTCATTAAAGGATTAAAAATTATGGCAGAGAGGTCACAACACCAAATGTCAACAACAATATACAAATTTAGCCATGATAGAGTTTTGAAAAGATGTTTGGACGTGGATAAAAGATCCCAGATTGAAGTTGGGTTTAAAGCATAAAATGGTACAAGGTTTCTAAACAGAAGAAGATTGGCTTGGAATAGATCTAAGGAGCAAGACACACATAGATGATCGACTTAAAATAAAATCTCAAGTTCTAACATTGTCATCATGCATGGAAAAGAAACCAAATTCAAAGTGTGTTTTAATAATTTACTGATGACACATCGTGAACTTTACCGGTATCCTTGGAAGTTGAGTGTTCGACTGAAGAAGATCATCCTCCTACCTTCAGAAAACTATTACATCCCAATATCATCTAGGAGCATTACACAATCCTCTCCTGCCTCCTCCTCCAGTTCAAATTTTTGCTCTGCCTTTTTGTGCCCATCTCTCCCCCTTCCATTAATTCTCCTCAGCCATTTTTAACACACCTCTCTATATTTGTAATGCTGGAAATATATTTACTAATCTATTATTAGCATATGTAGAAGTTAACATGGACTGTCTCAAAATAGAATGAATGTTTGTGGGGCAGAGCTAGGACGATAGGAATGACTGACCAGTTTAGAAAGTTTCTCTGGCGTATTTATTGGGATAAGATAACAACAGATTTCTTGTTGTAGTTAACAAAGTGACAATAACAGAAAAAGTTGATTATGATATTTTGGTGCAGTACATATACCATGATTTCACAACCAAAGACATAGATGAATCATGCAAGTTAGAGGGACTAAAATTGACTTAGAAAAGAATTAATCTTGCAATTACAAATAAATCATTGTGGAGGATTTTAGTTAATACATTTGGTCAGTGTTCTAAAATTTAGAGGCTATGTTGACTTATGGAGCCTGTTATAACACAAAATATGTAACACAAGGTATACTTTTGTGACTCACTCAATGGAATATGCATAAAATGAGAATCATATAGGTTTAAAGAATAGAATATATACAACTTTCAAACACATGAGTAACCCAAATGCCAAACATACCTGGCACAACCCAAAGTGAAAATGGAGGGCACTACACAAGGGGTCAACAATGAAACATAAGATTAAAGCACATCAAGAGGGGTTTAGGGTTTTAGATCAAGGATATCATTTTGCAAGGGTGACCCTAAAACCCTAGAAAATTTGTAGGTTCTAACAGTGGCTCTTTTTGGGGATGCACATTTCAATGGAATGTGGCTAGAAAGTAGAAAAATCTAGGATGCAGACCAGGCCAAACAAACAAGACAAAAATAAAAACACTTTGTTATGGGTTAAAAACAACCATATCTACACAACACAACACACGGAGTAGAAAACCCTAACTACTAAGAACAAAATAAACATGAGCATAAGCTCATGAGAAAAAGTACTTCAAGAATTGTTTGTGCATAGGCAATTCTTGATATTCTCTAGACAAACTCTTCAGGAAATAGGAATTCTCTCCATGGATACTCAGTATGGTATAAGATCCTAGCCACATGGAATCAAACTTCCCTTGCTTCCCTTTGTCTCGTGCCCTTGCATTCCATACTAGTACCATATCCCCACATTTAGACTTCCTATCCTTAGCCTTCTTGTCAAACAAATACTTCACTTGTTGTTGTTTCTTGACATTTACCATTTGTGCCTGTCTCCTTGTTTCATCTAATTTGACCAATTGGTTTGTCCTACATATCAAGGCATCTTCCAAATCATCAAAATGTTCCTAAATAAAATTTTATATAGGAAATAAATTATTGCTAGGAATATTTACATTCATGCCAAACACAAGTTCATAGGGTGATTTTCCTCTAGATTTATTTAGAGTCACTCTATCTACCCATAAGGCCAATTTTAATTTTGAGTCCCAAGCCTTTTTATTTTTTCCCAACATCCTCTTAACAATCCTAGCCATTTCCTTGTGGGTGGTATGGTGAAGACTGTGATGCAGAGGAAAGGACCTTCTTTAGGACAACTTTTCAAAAAGACAGTGTTCTTACACATTTCTAAATCATGCTCCTAAGTGCACTTCACTAGGCCTCTAGCATTGACCTTATTTGGGCCTTTGAACTAACTTGTTTGAACAAATGCAGATGACATGGTAGACTTACCTTGGGGCTCAAAAGATCTTGAACATGATCTTAGACACTTCTATGTGGTGATGACCCAACAATACAACAACTCATTGGCTCACAACTTCTTGTATTGCTGCTCCTAGTAACTTCATTGGATTAAGAATCAACAATAACAAATGGTTTTTAACACTTAACCACTGATGTGGGAACCCTTACACCTTGAATACAAGTACTTTCAAGGAGGTTTCAAGATCTACACACACCAAAAAGGTTCACACTAGACTGGTCACGATTTGAGGGCTTCAATGGCTTATGCAATCTACTTGGGATAGTCATGACATTTTGTTATCTAAATGCCAACCTTGATATCCAACACCTTTACTAGGTCTATAGGACCTTCTAAGACCCCTTCCCAACAAAGAATATACACAAAAACACTTTTAGACTTAGATTTGTTCAACCTTCAATTGTTGTACCAACACTATCATACATAGTGCTTATAGGATAGTCATTGCATGTTGTCATATAATAGCCAAGAAAGCTCAAAAACTCCTTAAACAGGTCTATAAGACCTTCATACACACTCTCAATAACATTCTACAATACCCATGAATCCATTCTTCTAAGATTTGTAATCAATTTACCTTTTTTTTGTCACATAGTCAAGAATAGATCTGCTAAACAAAAACCATATCAAACCAAAAGGTAGGGATCTAAAACTTTGGAAACATGAAATATATATAAAAACAGAATTTCTAACAAAATTTCATGATTTTTCACCATACGGATTTCAAGATATGATCAAAACAAGTTGACTAGAAACCCTAGACAGGGTTTTTGACAGTTTTTACAAAAAAACTCATAACTTACACAAATCAAATTGAAAATTCATAAAACTAGTTGAAAATGAAAGATAAAACATAAATCTATATCATACAATAAGTTGTAGGGCTGTACTATGGCGTACCAGGCCATACAAAGCAAAAGAACAACATTTTTTTTTCAGGAAAAGTACCAAAATCTTACTCAAAATGCTTCAAACTTTGCTCAAATGTTTTTAACAACCCCCCAAAAATGAGTTTGGGATAAAATTTATACAATTTCCATCCTTCCTTGCATTTGTAACTAACCCCATCTTTTAATTTTCCTTAATCACCACTTAACCACTTTTCATGACATCGTTTTGACAAGTTTTTAGCAATTTTCCAACTTTTCCCACCAACGACTAACCCACAACCAAAAATGAATTGAATACATAGGAGATGGTCATAAATGATCTTAACCACTAAAACCCATTTTCAACCCAAAATTACAAAAATACCAAAAATGGACAATAATGAAGCACCTAGTGCTCCTGCACCAGAATGGGATAAGTTGATTCCATATTAAGTGCAAAGATCTACTAGCTCAGTTGATCTAAAACACATGACATTATCTGTGATTAACTTGTTTGGTACCCCAAACCTTGAAATGATGTGATCCATGAGAAAATCTATAACAACTTTACTATTAGCCTTTTTAGTTGGGATTGCTTCTATCCACTTGGTAAAGTAGTTATTTGTTACTAGTATCCACTCAAAACCTCCACTGGACTTTTCAAAGATTTCACCAATGAAATCTACCCCCCACTATTGGAAAAGGGCCTGTACAACCTGAGGTCTCAATTGTAAAGTCCAGACCACTTCAACCTACCAGAGAATTTTTAACATGCTTCACATTTCCTAACTAAATTGTAAGCATTTAAAAACAAGGCAGGTCACCAATATCTTGCTCTAAGAACTTTATGAATAGTAGTTTTGGCCATACAGTTATCTCCACAACTTCCACTATGCATATCTTTCAGGACCCATCCTGCTGTAGACTCATCCAAATAGTTTAGTAGAACACCATCACCATTTTTCTAATATAGATCTTGTCCTATGATGACAAACTTCAATGCATGCAACTTTAGTGTTCTTTTCTGATTATCACTTAAATTTTTAGGATATCTCAAATGATTCAGATAAAATATGATATCCTTGTACCAACCTGACTCTCTCAAATTGAATTTTTTTGATAAAGGCATATCAGCCACACATATTACTTGAGTTGCTTCCAAATTGGATTCTTCCATAAGCACTGCCAATCCTTGACCTCTAACCAACTTGGTGATCTGGATCTCTATGTTGAATTCTTGGACTTTATTAATCCACCTGCATCTTCTGTTAGTAAACTCTAGCTACATAAAAATATCCTTCACTACATCATGTAAAACATATGTTGTAATTCTAGCTCCCACCAGATAAGGCCTAAAATTTTTTACAACCTTAACAAGTGCATTTGCAAGGTTTTCCATGGAGTCATATTTCAACTCAATAGCGGATTGATTTTCTAAAAAATTAAATGGACTATTCGAAACCATAACTATTCTTTTGTAACAATACTACTGCTATAGTGTGAAAAGAAGTGATAGAAAATAGTTGGAATTAGCAAAATTAGGAGAAGTCAATATAGGGCTTGTTTAATTGACTCTTTGATACCATGAAAAAATGTGATTGCCTCACATTCCCATGTCAAGGTTTGTCCCTTCTTCAACATCTTGGAGATGGACTTAGTCTTTTCTACAAAATTGGGGACAAATCTTTGAATGAAGCTTATTTGCCTAAAATATGACTAAATCCCCTTGACTGTTTTAGGATGAGGAATCCTTTTAATGGAAACTACTCTCTCAGGGTCAATTCTAATTCCATCCTTAGAGACGATATGACCCAATAATTTTCCCTCATTTACCCCAAATAGAGATTCATGGGATTTAATGATATACCATACTCCATAGTTCTCACAAAAATCCACTCCAAATGGTTACAGTGGTCTTCCTCTTTTTTAGAGAAGGTCATTAAGTCATCCTGGTACACAACCATGATAACATTTATTAGATCAGAAAAGGCTACATCCATACCCCTTTGAAAGGTGGCCCCAACATTAGTTAGCTAAAAAGACATCCTGACATAAACATATGTGCCCCATGGAGTAGTGAATGTAGTTTTAAACTATTCTAACTCTTTTACTACCACCTGGTTATAACCAAACAAAACCATCCATCATAGACCAGAGCTCACAACTAGTTACCCTCTGTAACATGGCCTCCATATTTGGTAAAGGGTAATTATCCTTTAACAATGATATGTTTAGATTTCTGAAGTCAACACAAAGTCCAATGTCACCATTCTTTTTCCTAACAAGGACCAAATTTAATACCCAAGTTGAATGTCTAATTTGTTTAATAATACCACATCACCGAGTTTAGCTAATTCTTGCTACATCTTGGGTGCTAGGGTGGGATTTATGGGCCACTATTTCTGTCTAAAAGGTTTTGCATCTGGTTTCAATAGAACTTCATGCTGAAATAGATCTTCCCTATATGCCTTGAGGTCATCATAAGACCAAAAAAATACCCTTTTATACTTCCTAAGCAAAGAGAGAAGCATAGATCTAATATTAAGACTCAATGTTCTACCTATGTAGACATTCCTTGGTTGGGCTTCAGTCCCCAAATTTATTTCCTTTAATCATCCTGATGCACAGGTGTAGGCCTGACAGATTCACTATCTGATCCATCAAATATTCACTCCAAAGCCACCAATCCCCTCTGGATTTTATTTTTCCTTAACTAGATGACCTTATTGCCAAAAATGGTGTCCTTCCCATTAATCTCTTCAACAAAATTTTGAAAATCTATTTCTTGTCCTAGATACTCATTCATACAATTCATGAATTTGTATAAATCTTGATCATCGTTGAAAACTTGCCAATGAAAAAAATTGTTTAGAATAGAATGCCTAGTTAGTACTTACAAATTTGAAATCCTTACTAAGGTTAGATCCTCTGACTTGATTGCCACATCGGTCAAAAAATCAACCATTACATTCTTAGTTCTCTCCACTCAATCGATTGAAAAAGCATCAAATGCCTCAATTGTATCCCAGACAACTTTTCTGTATTGTTTGAGCCTTAAATTTTTAGAGGCATATCTATATCTAATCTAGGAGACCACAAGTTTAGAATCTCCTAAACCTTCTTTTTAATCCCATAGTTGATGGCTAGTTTCAACACTAGGAGAAGTGCCTCATATTCAACAACATTATTGGTACTCTCAAAGCCAAGTTTGAATTATGATCTATATGTTTTCTCAAAAGGAAAAATGAGTACAGTTCCAATCCCAAAACCTTCCTTAGAACATGTCCCATTAAATTGCATTGACCACAATCTATCGCTCTCGAGGGGCAATTATGACTTATTCAATTATAGCATTCTACTTTGTTTGATCAACATCACTTGAGTCCACCCTGAAATTGCCCATATCAATGTCCAAAAAATACACTTGATCATTTTGATCTTCAAAACCATCTAAACTTGTGGGGGCTCTTTTTTCCTTATCAAGTTTAACTTCCTTTCCATCCATAGGGATCATAACATAAGATGAATCCATTTGAATACTTCCCCAACAGTGGAGACCCATTTTTTGTATAACAACATTCCATACCTAGGAGGGATGTCCACTAGTAATTTTTATTTTGTAGTCCTTTTGAGGGTAAGCTACCAATTTGAAACCAATATTTTTAATTACCCCAATGATAGGGACCTCTCTAGAATCCATGGAAAAGCATTTTCCATATGCCTTTGTAACTGTCAAACCCAACTCAGTCATAATATCCAAAGGCATATGTTTGTTGAATCCCCAGAGTCAATCATACAATTCTTCAAGAGCCTATCCTTTATGAGCAAATTTACATAAAATGGATCGACTTGAGGAGGAAATTTCTGCATAGTAGTTTCCAAATATACCTTTGGTGTTTTGGGACTCCATTTTTCATCAGTCTCAACTGTTGTACCCCCTTTTCTAACCTTTCACTACTCTTATTTTGAGATTTTGACTGGCTTGGCACTGCATCATCAATGATAGCCAATGCCTTGTCCTTATGTTCTAGTATTCTCATCATTTCTAACAAGGGAACATTTACCCTTATTTGGCTAAGGATTTGAGCCATATCCAGAGGGATGTACCTTGGTAGAGGATTATCATGGACAGTGCCATCATGTGTAGTAGGAACCTGAGGGACACTTTTCTTTTCCTTTCCTGGGTGGACCTCTTCAATATTTCTTTTATCATTATTGTTCCCTTTGGTTTCTTTGGTCCTCTAATGTGGATTATGATGGGGAGTAGTTTTCACTAGTACTTCCTTGGACTTACCTTGAATACTCATATCCTTCTTAAGATTGGGGACATTCTTCAATCTTCCTTAATAAAAATACTACATGCATTCCCTACAGTACTACTCTCCCCTTGAGTCTTATTTCTTCTCAAATTGTACAATCAATCTTAACCTAAGAAATCTTGGCAGCACCAAGGACTTAATTTCCTCATCAAAAGGTCTTCTTAGTTGAACCTTAGGATTTCTTGACTCCAACTAAAAAACATGACGATCATCCTCATCATCATCACTGAAGATTTGTTGCTTAAGCCAATTTTCATGCTGTCTTATATTTTTAATATCATCATCTAATACAACCTCTTCATCAGATGTATCATCTTCTTCACATATTAAATTATGGGCTAAAACTATATTTATACTCTGGTCCTCTCGGTCATCCATATCACTGCACTCATCATAAGGACCTTTTGAATCAGTAATTGATTTAGCAATGACACATGAAGAAGGAGAACGAGGAGCATGACAGACTAGGCACTAGAGGTTGTCCTCAATAACATACACCCCTTTTCTCAAAGGATTAAGGGTCTCTTTATGAGGATTTTGCCTTTTGTTTGGAGGAACTGGCCTCCCATTTTAGCAATTTGTGTTATAAGGTTGGTCTAAAAATATTTGCATTCTTGTTGCAAGTATGTGCCTAATCAGTATTGTCATTGGTGTCAACTGTGCTCCTATCTTGTTGTTTACTTGTGATGAGTAAGATGCTTTGTATTTACTTATGTAAGTAATCTTGATGTTGAGGATATTGAGAAAATTAACCTCTCCGATAGAAATAGTGAGTTGTAGTGGAAACAGTGTATTGCATATAGAAGAATAGTTCAGAAGAATGCTCCACATTTTCTATAGAATGAGTATCTTTGTCTACGGATTGGAAGTTATTTAGAAGTCCATCTGAAGATGCTTTGTTCTGAGTTTGAGCCTCTAGTATGAAGAATTGAGCGAGTTATGTTCACCAGAGTGAAAATAACTTTTTCTATATGTTTGGCAAAGATAGGGAGAAAGTGTTATGCTCCACATTCCTCTGCATTGAAGTATTTTGATCTGTGGTTCTAGAGATAAGTTTGAGATAATGTTAAGTGCCTTCAACTCCAATGGTTTGTGATTTGGTGGTCCATAAGCCATCCTTTCTTTATGACAGTAGCTGATAGTGTTTTTCTTGTGCTCCAGTTTGAAGAATCTTCTTGACAAAGTGGTTATAGATCGTGTGGTTGTTCCTAGTGATTACAATGTGCTTGTGGATGTCTCTTGATCATGTTCCTACCTTTGGATTGCTCCACAAAGAGAAGTGTGGATCATGAAGGAATAATTTTCTTAGAAAACCTAGTGTTAACTCCAGTCTTGGCTGACTTGGTTGTTTTCACTATTTACGGAGATGCAATGAAGATTGTAGAAGCATGTTGTGGAATGGAGGATTGCATTTGAGTCCCATCTAAGGCATGGCATGTTCATCATACTTCTCTTTATCTTTCCTTAGCTAAATTTTGTAATAGGTCTAGACCTATTTATGTGTATGTTTTGTAATACCGACCTTGGAGAATGTTCCAATGGTTGATGAATGTAATGCCAACCTTGATGTACATTCCAAGGTTGATGAATTGTATAAAAGCATGTAATAGAGTTGCAAAAAAGGTGTGTGCATGAATATGAAGAGATAAGTGCGAAGGTGTGAAAGAGTAGAACAGAGAAGTTTTATTGTGCTTCAAAGGAACTAAACCCAGGCATGGAGTAGATTCTACTTAATCACTTCACCACTTTGGTAGTGAGCCACCCCTTGGCAGTGAGCCACCTTCTGTCAATGAGCCATTCTTTTTAGTGAGCAATTTGGGTAGTGAGCCTCTATTTTTTGGTATTATTATAACTCATATATTTCTATGGGCTAACACCCACCATGGTTTTTCCCTTTTAGGGTTTTCCACGTAAAAATCTGGTGTCTACTGTGTTGAATGTCTATTTGTGATTAAGTTTATTGTTTCATTCTTTCATGGTTAAATCTAATTATAAGCAATTAAGTTGTTGACGATTTGATGTTCATATGAAGCTAAGTTTTTGTGACAACTAATTCACCCCCCTCTCAATTGTCTCGTCTATTTCAACAATTATTTCCTGTCTCACAAAAATAGGCTTGCCATTAGAGGGTCCCTTATCATTCTTAGCCATGGAAATTTTTATTTCCTTGACAAACTTCCATAGTTTTTCACACTTATTAATGGTAGGAACTCTGTTGCCTTGTCCCCTATCCAAATGTGCAATTTTTTGATCACTTATTTAATTAAACTTTCTTGAAGCCTTTCTCTTGCTCTCAATATTAGAAACAACTCTGTATGCATCTCTAAGTGTTTGAGGATTTTTTTCCCTCAATAGAAACCCCATCTTACTATCAGAAGCATTACTCTATAAAACCAGATACATAGATTCATTGGGTCTTAAATGAGGTGGTATCCTTGCTAATACTTTAACAAATCTATTATTAAATTATGATACTAATTCATTCACTCCTTTAGTGATGCTCATTAATTCATTTGTTGTGAACCTTGCATAAGAATTATCTCCATAATGTTCTCTAAATATGTTTTGGAAATCTCTCCATGAATTAATGCTATTCTTAGGTAAAATTTTGTACCATTCTCTAGCAGGTTCATCTAAAGACTACAAAAATAGATTCATGAGTACATCTTCATCCTCCACTTCAAAGTAATAGATCAGATTATCGAAATATCTCAAGTGTTTCTCTCCTGAAATGACATTGTCACCTAGGAACTTCACTAGTCTACTTAAGATTTCATTTGGGATAGGAGGATCCCTACAAAATTTAATTACCTGTATCTAGCTAGGTTAAGAGGTGTTCTGGAAAACTTTTCCTAGTTATCACGTGGGTTATTTTGATATCCCTTATTTAATCCTTTATTTGCTCTATGTTTATTTTGAAATCCAACATTTACATTTTCATTTCCCACAGGGTATTCACATGGCCGATGTTATTAGCCATATCAATCCTTCTTCTCAACTTGCTAACCTCCTTTTCTGCCTCTAATCTAGCCACTTGTTCCCTAAGTCTATCTCTCTGACTACATATTGACTTCTAGGGGTATCAGATCATCTTGGTATTTCTTCCCCTCTTCCCCCTTCACCTTCAACTCCAATATTTACCCTAGGGTTTTCACCATCGTGACCATGATATCCTCCATCAAACCAATCATCAAGATTAGACACATCACAAGGTCTTACTGCTGGCATTCTGGATGACCATATATTAGTTATTACATTTGTGACTAAGGGGGAACTTCTGGGTTTCAAGGCATCATAGTATCTTTTTAGGGTAGCTTCTATTTGTATTTCTCTTTCAATCCTTTCATTTTTTAAGAGAAGCCCATCTTTCCTCCTCCTTTGAAGTATTTAGCTTATTTTCTGAAATGTCAATTTCATATCCTGCTAATCTTTCTTTAACTCTAGGACGTTCAACTTTGACATGAGGGTTAGATGACTCACCTTTATCTTTCATTTTCTAGGTAGCTTGCTCTTTGTCATTAGATTTTGTCACCGGCATCTTTTTCAGGTTGTTGTACAATGATCTTCTCCCATCCATTATTGAAAAATAAAGAAGATAGTCAGGTCCTTTTCTTTTCTTAAAAATAATACAAAGTTGCCACCCACCTCAGGGATTGGATGAAAAGAAAAACTCACACACACTTCCCACACCCAAAGCAACAATAGAGGGTATGACAAAGACAAAATGATTGGACAATTGTTAAATAATTACTTAAAGTATGAAATGACCCTATCTAATGGACAACCTCTAAGGTTTCCCCAATAGAGTCACCAGTCTGTTGGTTCTCCAAACTATACCCACTAATTTCTAAAAGGTAGGAAACCTTTATGATCAAACTTAAGTGAAGCTTAGCCAACAAATGGGAGATTGGTTTCACACTCTCCTCCCCTATTCTCTAGGCTCTGTAATACCTAGGTGGGTTTCCCTTTATGACACTAGATACAATTTAACAATAGAGTTGAAATAGAGTGCCTAGCAGATGGAAGGATTCATACATATTGACAATGATTTGTACAACTGAACACATTGGTGGTTTATCCCTTGTAATCCCTCAAGGCTCTAGTATGGAGATTGAAAATACATATAAATAAATTACAAATGGTTGGGATCCTGGAAATGGAGACTGCACAAAATTGACTGGTCCCTATCGTGGGCTACAAAGTCACAATGTTATGCATATTACATATCACAACATTTAAAGGTATTCCTGATGATCAGTTAAAATATTATCACCTGGTGATAGTAAGACCTCCTAAAGCCTACAATGCAACCATACATAGTAATCCAATTTAAAATATAGTGCTCCTATACCTCTCAAGCAAGCATTTACACTGTCCCTTAAATAGAAAGAAAATTATGAGAAGAACTCAATACAACAAATGTGTATGACAAATTCTATAGTCCTTGATTATTTCATTTAAAGGAGCATTACTCTTAAAAGATGGAGAAGGTTACTTAGCAGTATGTATTCATATATGCATAGTTTCCTGATACAACAATGCTATCATAAATGACTTACAAACAAAGGTTTGAGACCCTACAATAGACTTAACTCATTTTCCATTTATAAAGTCCCTATCAACTTTTCAAGCACCATCAAACCATCGAGCACCACCCTTTTGTAACACTAGGGGGGCTCTTAGAATGCATTGAGATTCCCTCAAAAGTTTACAACAATATTTAGTTGCTTTAGAGAGCATGAACCAGATTCAAACCTCCCTGGTCAGTTCAAGATAACTATTTTCT
Organism: Cunninghamia lanceolata; assembly: GCA_027924645.1. NCBI lineage: Eukaryota > Viridiplantae > Streptophyta > Pinopsida > Cupressales > Cupressaceae > Cunninghamia > Cunninghamia lanceolata. Next base: position 26,088,434 of record BSBN01000809.1, on the reverse strand, counting down.
TTTTTTTACACTCACCCCTTGAGCATGGGCCGTTGGGTCATTCACATGACTCCACATCTTTCAATTAGGGGCTACCAAATGTTAGAGCTCCAAGAGCCATTGAGGTATCCATCAGTTGTTAGATCAAGAAACAATCATGACTACTCCTTAGAGGAAGCTGCCGCAGGTGTAGCCATCATCCAAGTATGCGGCTCCCTAATTCTGCCAATAAAATACCAACTCTCCATCACCAACTGGACCACCCTAATGTGATACTCTTCAATTATCACAACTGTGCCTCTAATGAGTGTCAACTTATCTAGAAAGGGGGAGAGGGCATAATGATGCCTCTTTTCCTGAGCATCTAACTCTAATACTTAACTAGGGTTGTTAGAATTTAAACAATTAAATTTGCTCTAGTTAAGAAGCTACATACAGTTGGATCCCTTAAGAAGTCTGAAACCTCCCTCACCAAAATGACACAATTAATGGGCGGATACGAGAGAGCATCAAGGCTACTGATGCCACATACACATACTTTTAACTGAACCATCCATTCCCTATACAACACTCTCCGCGTTCTTAACTTGGAATGGACAAATTTGCAACCAGGAGAATAGGGGCATACCTCTTTGGGAAATAGAGGACGCATGAGTCAAAATAGACAAGGAAACACTTTGCATTGTACCTAAGGTAGAAACTGATGCAAACTAATCATGTAAACACTTCTCTTTATAGCTAAAAGGGATGAAGGCATTTCATCTAAGTACTTCCCACTTACAAAAACTCCCATCTATCCAATTCTGGCACCTACAGGCTTCACGCACATAATCCTTATCTAGAAATCTCTGAAGATCACATCATACCTCTCGAAGTAGCAAATGGTGGCATGAACTACTCATGACTTATCAAATATTGCTTACGAAAATAGCTCACACCAATACCAAATGTCCAATAGGTTCACCAAAATCCTGACTGAAGATCAAGACCAGCTAGCGAGATATACCTGGTGTTAAATCACAAGCCTCTATGCATAAAATAACAACTTCCTACTTCACAGGCCCTAGCTCATACCAGAACATAGCTAAGAACCTCAAAATTCACAAGAAAGATGTCATGCAATAGTCATTTCACCATTATTACCTTCATAGCCACTAGATTGTCTACAACAGGCAAATTCAAAATTTGAATGTAGACCATTGATACAAGGCTTGTTGTGGAAAGATCAATGACTCAAGATAGTCTAGGAGAGTTGCAAATCCACCATGTGCATTGAAAAGTCTTTGACCAACCAATTTGTGCCAAAAGAGAATGATTTCCTCATTAAGCTTAAAAAATTTTCCACGTGTCGTCATCTCGCATCCCCACACTCCCCATTGGGTACCAAATTTCTAATAGTGCGGGCTTGTGTTAGATTGCCAAGTAGAATGCACTATCCTTCAGGCTCCACATGTACTTTGCAAGCTAGATACATGTGGCACCAAATTAAAACAACGTGATGCCAACTTGGATCTGACAACTTGTCCTTCATGGTAGCACGTGATGAATCAAAACATTCACAGGTGAACCCTCTTTAGCTTTGGCTTTAATAAGACTGTGGGCCCACTAGATAGATGGCATTATTCCGCAGTAGCATGACACTGATAAATTATAGATCTCTAAAGCTTGCAGGTGCATGCCAAGCTGCCAAGTGTCATCATACTTAATCCCTTGTACTATAACTTAGGCTTTTAATATTTCAATTATTTATGGGTGTTGTCGACCGATAGCTTAGGACAAAGGGGTTGATAAAACATGACACATAGAGGCTCAATCCATAACTTAGAAGACTAGTAACTGGGACCAAGGGGTTAATGAAGAAACATAAGATTAAAGCACATCAAAAGAAGGGTTTAGGGTTGTAGATCAAGGATAGCATTTTACAAGGGTGACCCTAAAACCCTAGAAAATTTGTAGGTTCTAACAGTGGCTCTGTCTAGGGACACACATTTCAATGGAATGTGGTGAGAAAGCAGAAAACTCTGGGACACAGACCAGACCAAACAAACAAGACAAAAATAAAAACACTACATTATGGGTTAAAAATAACCATATCTGAATAAAACAACACATGGAGCAGAAAACCCTAACTATTAAGCACAAAAGAAAAATAGCATAAGGTCATGAGAAAAAGTACTTCAAGAATTGTCCATGCGTAGGCATTTCTTGATATTCTCAAGACAAACTCTTTAGGAAATAGGAATTCTCTCCATTGATACTCAGTATGGTACAAAGTCCTAGCCATATGGAATCAAACTTCCTATGTTTCCCTATCTTGTTCCCTTGCATTCCAGACTAGTACCATATCCCCACATTCAAACTTCCTATCCTTAGCCTTCTTGTCAAACAAATACTTCATTTTGTATTGTTTCTTGACATTTACTATTTGCGCTTTTCTCCTTGTTTCATCCAATTCAACCAACTGGTTTATCTTGCATGTCATGGCATCTTCGAGTTCATCAAAATGTTCCTGATAAAACTTGTATATATAGGAAATGAATTATTGTTAGGCATATTTTCATTTATTCCATACACAAGTTCATAGGGTAATTTTCCTATAGATTTCTTTATAGTCATTTTGACTACCCATAAGGCCAATTTTAATTTTGAGTCCTAACCATTTTTTATTTTTTCCCAACATCCTCTTGACAATATTCATCAAGATTTTGTTACTTGACTCTGCCCGACCATTTCCTTGTGGGTGGTATGGTGAAGAATGGGATAAGTTAATTCCATATTCTATGCAAAGATCCACTAGCTCAACTTATGTAAAACACATGACATTATCTGTGATTAACTTGTTTGGTACCCCAAACCTTGAAATGATGTGATCCATGAGGCAATCTACAACAACTTTACTAGTAGACTTTTTAGTTGGGATTGCTTCTATCCACTTGGTAAAGTAGTCAATTGCTACTAGTATCCACTTAAAACCTCCACTAGACTTTTTAGAGTTTCCACTAATGAAATCTATCCCCCACCATTAAAAAGGGGCGTCTAGACAACCTGGGGTCTTAATGGTAAAGTTCTAGACCAATTCAACTTACTAGAGCATCTTTGACATGCTTCACATTTCCTAACCAATTTGTAAGTATCCAAAAACAAGGTAGGCTGCCAATATCTTGCTCTGAGAACTTTAAGAGTAGAAGTTTTGGCAATCCAATGACCTCCACAACTTCCAATGTGCATATCTTTTAGGACCTATCCTACTGTAGACTCATCCAAACATTTTAGTAGAACACCATTGCCATTTTTCCAGTATAGATATTGTCCTATGATGAAAGACTTCAATAACTACAACTTTAGTGTTATTTTCTAATTATCACTTAAATTTTCAGGATATCTCAAATGATTCAGATAAAATATGATATCCTTCCAACCTGACTCTCTCAAATTGTATTTTTTTATAAAGGCATATCAATCACACAATTTACTTGATCTACTTCCAAATTGGATTCTTCCATAAGATTTTCCAGTCCCTGACCTCTAACCTATTGAATGCACAAGACAACTAAGAGGTGGGGGGTTGAATGAGTTATATCAAAACTTCAAACCCTCACAAACATTTAGATCCACATTAACTATAAAACATGTTATGATGATTAAGCATGAAAAGAAAATAACTGAAACTAAATCATAACAACACCACACACAAGAGAACACAAAATTTTACGTGGAAAACCCTAAAAGGGAAAAACCATGGTGAGGATTAGCTCACAATATAATGTAGTAACAATACCGAATTACAAAGGTTCACTGCCCAAAGAAGAGACTGCTCACTATAGGTGGACTCACTATCCAAATGGGCTCATTGCCCACTGAGAAAGAAAGAAAGAAGAGAAGAATGGCTTACTACCATGATTTAAACTTATATAATTGCATATAACCTATGCATGGAATTAAGTCCCAATGAAGCACAATATACACCACAATACAAACAACACCTTCGCAGCAACACTGATAAATGGTAGACACCTTCTACTCACTGCATCTAGTAGCCTAAAACATGAAATCCCTCACTGTCCTAATCAAATTTGCACCACTTACATCATATGCCCCACGCACACTCGTAATCACAAATCCTTGACTCTTATTTATAGCACCATCAACCTTGAAATCAATCTCCAAGGTTGACAAACCAACTTAACTCATAAAATTCAAATTAGGTCTAGATCTAAATATTCCCATGGAGGAAGGGAATGAATGCAGACCATACCACATCTTAGAATGGACCTCAACCCACTCTTACACATTATTCCATCCTTCCACAATCAACTAAGCACAACTACAATTAGTGTAGACACCCAAGTCGACCAAACTTGTGTAAACACTACGAATTATTAAGAACACGCTTCCTCAAAGATAAACACATCTTGTGGATCATACACAATGCTTTAACACTATTTAGAAACATCCATGAACATCTTGAAGTCACCTAAAAACCAACAAATTCAACCAAAACAACTTTCACCTTAAGAAAGTTCATAATCTGCTTACAAACAACACTGTCAAACTCTGCTACACAATACATTTCTTTCTGGAGTACCAAATCACAAACCTTTTAGATGGAAGATAAATAAGAACCTTACAATAATATATCTAGAACCACAACACTTGAAACCATTCTATGGAGAAATGCGGAGCAAAATGCTTTCTCGTAGACACACTGCAAACACTGTCTTCAAACTGGTGAACATATATTTCACTGCACAGTAATCTAGAGTACCAAATTCTAGATTTAGTATCTTTAAGCACTTCTCAACAACATATCTAAACCACACACTTAGATCTCCAACACAGAAGAAATGCAGAGCAAAAATGCAAACAACACACTATAAGCTAGAAGAATTCTTCAACACACTATTTCCATTATTAATCAAATTTTCTCAAAAGAACTTGGAAACCAAACAACAGAAGGATATTCTCAACATCTTCAGCACCTCTATCAAGAAATCAGATCAACTTTAGCAAGGTAACTTAAAAAATCAACAATAACCTCATCAGAAGACATGATTACCACCAATGATAACACAAGCTTGTTGACATCGATGACAACACCAATTAGCACATACTTGCAATAATCTCCCCTTTGTCATTGATGGAAACACATGATGTGAAAAACCATCAAGACACTACTCTACACCAATCTTCTTTACTTTCTTACTCTCCCCCTTTCTTTTACACATCTTACTTTTTCTCTGATTACTGACTCTTTTATTTGAACTCTCTCCCTTTTTATTTTTCACATGAACTCTCTCTCCCCCTTTGACATATGTGGCAAAGGGTGACACAACTCTTTCTCTCTCTCTCTCTCCATTTTATGATACTACACATACTTGCACTATTCATTGCTGCTCTGAATACTCCCCCTTAGGAGTACACACCAACCTGCAACAACTCTTGCTCCCCCTGACTATAACAACCATGAAAACCACTACCTGCTCCCCCTAAGAGGTAGCCTCCAGTCATCAGTCCAGAAAATCTTGAAACACACTAGACTGATGCATCTCCTTATGAATCTAGTTCAAAGGATGGGAAATAACCCCTAACTTCTCCTAGAGATACTCAAATGTATCCTTAGGAAGAGCCTTAGTGAATATGTCAACAACCTGATCCTTCGTAGGCACATACTCAAGCTTTACTTCATTCTCTGCAGCCTTCTCTCTTAGAAAGTGATGCCTAATTGAAATATTCTTTGTCCTTGAATGCATCATCAGATTCTTTGAAATGTTAATAGCACTTGTATTATCACAAAGAATAGAAATTGGCTCATCATACACAACTTTGATATCCTTCAAGGTTTGTCTCATCCACAACACCTGTGTGCAACATGATATTGCAACAATGTACTCTATCTCTACAATAGATAAACAAACTAAATCTTGTTTCTTACTTAGCCAAGACACCAATCTACATCCTAGAAAGAATACACCACCGCTTGTATTTTTCCTGTCATCTATACAACTAGCCCAATCTGCATCCGTATAAGCACTTAGTGTAAAGTCAATATCTTTTGGATACCACAAGCCAGGATCTAGAGTGTCCTTTAAATATCTAAATATCCTTTTCACTGTCATAACATGTGACTCTCTAGGATCTACTTGAAATCTAGCCACAAGACAGACTACATGCATAATATATGGTCTAGTAGCAGTTAGATATAGTAGTCCCCAATCATTGATCTATACTTGCTCTGATCAGCCTTAGGAGATTCATAACTATTTCTCAACTTACAAACATTAGCCATTGGAGTACAAACTAGTTTCTAATCTTCCATTCCAAACTTCTTTAATAGTTTTTTTACATACTTGGACTGAGAAATTAAAATACCTTTATTTGTCTAATTGATCTGTAACCCAAGAGAGAAATTCATTTCCCCACACATTGACATCTCAAATTCTTTCTACATTTCATCTGCAAAACTCTTACACATACCTTCATTTCCACCAAAAATTATGTCATCTACATACACTTCCACAATCAGGATTTGATCTTCACTTTCTTTGATGTACAAGTTGCTATCTGCGGACTCTTTGATGAAACCTTGATGTAATAAATGCATGTAGAACCTTTCATACCAAACTCTTGGAGCTTGCTTCAATCCATAGACTGCCTACTTCAACTTGCAAACCATATCTAGTTCATTTGATAACTGAAATCCATCTAGTTTCTCTATGTACACTTCCTCTTCTAACTCACCATTGAAAAAAGCATACTTCACATCCATTTGATATACTTTGAAATCCTTATGTGCTGCAAAAGCCAAAAAAATTCTAATGGTCTCCATTCTTGTGACCAGAGCATAAATTTCTTCATAATCTATTCCTTCCACTTATGAGTAGACTTTACATACAAGTCTTGCCTTGTTCCTTACTACTTCTCCATTCTCATTTAGTTTGTTCTGGAATACCCACTTAGTTTTAATTACAATTTTGTTCTTTGGTCTTGGGACAAGTTCCCAAGTCTGATTCTTTTCAATTTGCATTAGTTCTTCTTCCATATCCTTGATCTAATACTCATTCTTGCATGCCTCAATCATTGTTTTGGGTTTAAATTTAGACAGTAAAAATTGATTTACTTGTTCTTCAGCAGCTCTACTTCTTGTCAAAACACCTTTGTTCTTATCACCAATGATCTGATCTTTAGTATGATGCCTCTACACATACTTGGGTTTTTTAGGAGACTTCACAGGAGCTTCTTCTTCTTCAATTTGTGCTTCTTTTGTTTTGGATTCTTCTTCTTCACTGGAAGAAGAGTCATCCGATTCATAATTATTAACCTTTAAAATCTTCTATATGTCTTCATCAACCTTCACATTCACACTCTCAACAATCTTCGTTAACTTCTTTTTATAGCACCAATAAGCTTTTCTTTTGTTAGAGTACCCAAGGAAAATACCTTCATCACTCCTTGCATCGAACTTTCCTAGTTCTTCATCTCTTCTGATATAACATTTACTTCCAAAAACTTTGAAATATTTAGCAGTAGGAATCCTTCCATAATTGTAATGTTAGAAAATGTCCCCTTGGGGGCTTTTCTCTCTTTAGGTTTAGCTCCTAGGTCTTTTGTGTGCATTTAGGACATCTTGCATCATAATTTGGCATCTCTATGGAATGAACCCTAGGTATCATGACAAATGAGGCCCAGGGGGACCCCTTGAGCTTGACCTTGCCCAAAATAGGAGGGGAGGACTTAGGTGCCCACGCCCTAGTCTTGCCCTATTTTGGGGCAGTCCCAATTTTTGGGTGTCGGCTTGTGACCGTTATTTTGGTGCTATGCCGACACGGTAAGTTTGAATTACGAAAATCTTGGTGAGAGTGTTTGTAGTTGCATATAAAAGCATGTTTAGGCATTCATTTGTAAACTAGATTTCAATTAGATGATTACTAGCAAGCTATTGTGTTCTCAAGGTGATTCAAGGATTTCATTGTGTTGCAAGAGAAAATTTGTGTGGTTTATGTGTTTGTGTTTGTAGATTTGAGCATCCATTCATCATGGAATGAAGAGAATCTTCCTCCCATGAGATCTTCACTACAAGGTGACATTATATTGTGATTGTGATCATTATTTCATTTAGTTTTTGCCTATGCCTACCTAGGCACGTACTCTCTACCTGACAAAGGTGTTCAGAGACTTAAGTGTCCTCTGTGGCTTGACTGAGGCAAGCCTCTAAAAACTGCAACCTCCTCCCAAAGTTTTTATGGTTTTAGGTTATAGGTTGAGGAGATGGACAAAGTGAAGTTGTAGGAGGGCATGTTGGAGTGTTAGAATTGCAGACCAGTGAAAGAAACAACCACCTGGACTTGGGTACCCACTCATTAGTCCTCAAAGTTTCATGATGGAAAAACCTTCAGTGTAGCAGAAACATGTTGCAGATCTTGTTCACATATCCCAACAAAAAGTAGGGCACTAGACTTGGGCGACCACTCTTTTGTCCCTGATTTTTCCACTTCGGAACCTTGAAAATAGGTACTCTATGATTTGTCATTTTACTTCCCTCTACAAGAGCTTTTTCTGTAATTCATTTGTTTAATGTCATATTTATAAAATTAGGGGTTTAATAGTTAATTGAGCATAGGAGAAGGAAAATTGATAAATAAACACCCTAATCCAAGATTCCCTACATTTGTAAGTGACCAAGGACCTGTTAGTGCTCTGCCAGTCGATCCGAAGGTCCTTGAATGTTTTTGGTAAAAGGAGGATTTAAACACTAAACTAAACAATCCAATTTTCCCCTAAACATTTTGGTGAACCCGTGTTTTTGGACTTAATTAAAAATTACTAAGTGTTTGTCTTTAGATTTGGATTTATTTCATTCATTCATATAGTTATTCATCTTATTGCATTAAGAAATTTTCAAAAAAATTAAAAATTTTAGAAAAATTCAAAAAAATTGCATTGTTAGGCTTACTAATTTGCATCAATTCTTTCTAAATTTCCTTAATTTATGATTTTTTCGTCAGATCTGATATAAAATATAGAAAAATACAAAAATTCAATAATTTGCATTACATTTTTATCATATAATTGCTAGGGTTTTGTAGAAATTTTGATAATTTTCATATAACTTGGTAATTCTAAAATCTAGGGTTAGTAGGCAAAATATTCTTGCAGATTTTTATACTGATTTTAGAGGATCATTCAAACTTTCCTTTGTCTTTAGTCTTTCATTTTAGTGTAAATTTGCATTTAGATTTCAAATATTTGCATTTTTGCATAGAAAATTTCAACAAAAATCTAGCAATTTTCATGCATTTTCATTAGATTTGCATTGGCATTTTGCACGTTCAAGCTTGGAAATCATTTTCAGATCCAAGAGTATTTTATTTTCATCATAAATCAGACTTCAAAAAATTCATATAGCATTTTGTGTCAAGATCTCAAACCTAGGGCTTGAAAAACATCGATTTTCACTAGATTTGGCCTTATCGACTCTCTAAACTTGCACCATAGGCATGTTGTGAAGTGTATTTTTGCACTAATTGGTTGATATCATGGTAATTATCTTCTTCCCCTCCTAAAATACCTCACAACACCTTTTTATTGGCCTCTTGCATTGAAAATTTGGTGAAAAACTACACATTATTGCTATTTTTGTCCTAGGGTTTGGCCTAGTTTGCACTCCAAGTGTGTTGTGAAAAATTTTATGCATTGATGTGACTGATATAATTTATTTTATTTTTTGTAACTTATAAAATTCATTACAACACCCCTTTTTCTAGGTCTTGGAGTTGAAAAACCATGAAAAATAGCCTATTTTTGCTATATTTCACTACCATTTGATCTTAAGTGGAACTAAAAGCATCTTGTGACAGATATTTTGACATTAAGTGGCTGTTATCATTGATATAATTTTCTATCCATCATCATTTTCCTCACAACACCCTTTTTCATGCTCTTTTGAATCAAGATTTGGTGACAAGATTATATATTTTGACATTTTTTCACTATATTTTGACTTGTCATCATCTTAGATTCACATCAAGAGTGTGTTGTGAAGGATCTTATTGCTATTTTGGACTGATATCAGACATATAATTTTCTACCCTTGATCAAAATCCTTACAACACCCTTTGTTTCACTTGTTTACATTGACAAAAGTACAAAAATCAAGCATTTTGGGCTATTTTTGCATATAGTTTTGCACTTGCCCTTGATATACTTTTGGAAAAACTTTTAAATCTGATTCAAACATTTAAACATGGCCTCTAATTGCAACAACAACAATAGGTTCCCTCCTAGACTTTACATGAAAAGAAATTCCCCTAAACCTGAAATTGTGTTTACACCTCATAATAGAACAATTGGAGACTCTGACGAGCCTCTTTACATCACTGCAAAAATAATGGGAAATCTTGTGGATGGAAGTCTTATTGATCCTAATTGCATGACTGATGTTGCCACTGAAGAGTTCCTCTTTTCACATCAATTAATGCAAGGTTCTTATGACCCTTCAAACATGATGATTAAAACACATAAGGGAACCTTTATCAAACCTCTAGGTAAGATATCATTGTTGGTAACACTATCTAGAAAACATGTCAAACAATGGTTTGATGTTATCCTTGTTTCTGACCTCTCCCATATCAAATTGGGACACCCTTGGTTAAAAGAAATGAAAGCTATCCCTTCAACAATACATCATTGTCTAAAATTCCCTTTTGATGGACGAGTAATTACCATCCCTTGCAACAAGTATAAACCTTTGGTTGAGAAAAAGCATTACATGTTTGATTATTTTTGGGACAAAACTGAAAAGGAACTGGAGTTATGAATAGACTTACCTTTTTGAGCTATAGAAACTACAAAGCAAAACTTTTACACCCAATGCTTGAGCCTTCTATACAAGAAATAACAAAAGATAAACAACCCACATGTGAAGAGAACCTTAGACTAAAAGGACAAGGTCTCTATGCTAAGATCCTTCCCCAAAAATCCTTACAAGGATGGGGAGGTCATTGTCAACAACAAAATATTCCACCACAACAAATGAGATTTGAACCCGACGCTTCATATTCTAAATTACACAAACCTATGAAAGAGAAAAGCCCTATCTTACAAGAGATAAGTGGTAAGAGGAAATGAAATAGACAAGCAAGAGAAAGAAGAAGAAGAAGAAGACAAGCTTATGCGATAAATCAAGCATCTCAACAAAAAACATTAATCCTAACATTAAACCAAACAAACATGATCCTAACAATGAACAACATGATGAGCAAGACATGAATTGGGCTATGGTACCTTATGTCCCACTTTCCTCTAACATTAGGGAATGGGACGACGATGATGATTTACTTGATGATGAGACTTAGCACGAAAACCCTACAGGTAAGCATCTCTAACCCTTTATCTCTCTCGTGATGTGCTTCCCCTGTGATGTGTTATGTGTTCTTTAGACCTCCTGGGATGACCCCTGATTCTCTTGTAATGTCTGGGATACCAGGAGACCGCCTCTGTTGTGACCTTCTTCTATTTATATCATCATTCTTCTATATTGCCTCTCTCTCTTAGTTCATCATTGTGTGTTGTGTCTTACAGACATAGCCTTGCGGTTGGTGACTTGGGGGCACCCTCCTACGTGATTGTCCCTAAAACACTTGTTTCTCCTCTCTTATTTATTGTTTCCCTTCCTCTAGTGTTTCTATCTAGTGGGCAGATGATGAAAAACATTTATACTGATGTGGACCTAGTGTCCCTTTCGAGAGCAATCAAAAAATTGACTTAGTTCCTAATATGACGATGGGGTTGTATATTTTATCTGACACTTGGCTAGTGGAAGCACTCGTGCTTTCTACATAGTGACTATGATGACATTTCAATCGCATTTACAAACCTTAACAATATTGCTGCTCTATGCACCTTTGTTTGTCTTTGAATCTGGCCTCAGTGGTGCTTGATTCAGAGAGCTTCCTGATATAGCCCCATGGTTATCCTCAAACTCTAAATTCGTAGTATAACCTTGGCTCTTTGTGGTTAATCATATGCATTGATATTATTGTTTGTCTTGATTTTGTAGACACTAATATGTTTCTTGCAGGGATGTGTTTGTGGGAACATTTGGCGATCGTGGAGTACATGTCACCTCCGGGGGAATGGGCTTCGCGAAAGTCGATGTTCCCTTACGTGTTTTCTTCCTACCTTAATGTGCTTGATATCGATACCTGATATCAACCACTTTAAGGTGGAGATATATATAAGGTAAGCTGTGTTAGGGTTAGCCGGAAGAAGATATCAATTAAATACAAATAAAGATTAAACAAAGGAATGAAAAATACATAGAAATAATAACAGTGAGACAATTTTAACGTGGTTCACCCAAACTCGGGCTACATTCACAAGTAGAGAGTCCAATATTATTATCTAGTAAATCAAACTGATTACAACTAGCAATCCCTGTAACTCAATACCGCTGCAAATGCTACAATACATCAACAGAAACCCTAACCCTTAGCCTCTTTTATCATGACTTTTTTCGGTTACAAAATAGGGTTTTTTTATGTCAACCAATAGAAAAATAACTCCCGACGCCTTTATAAAATAATAGCCAATTTTTTCTTCAGGGGCGCTGCCCCCGAGCCCCTGAGCCCCCGACTGGGGGCGCTACCCTCAACAGCCCCCACTAGGGGTGTTGCCCTGAAACCCCCACCATGGGCTCCGCCCTCGGGCCCCCATTGGGGGGATAAGCCCCCCAAGCCCCGCAAGAGGGGCTCTACGCCCTTGCACTCCCCTATTAAATAATTTGGGGGGAAAATGTGGGGAAAATTTAACATCTAAGTCTGATTAGGCTCCATATAACAACAATCTCCCACTTGGAGACTGATCAGACTCCACACCATATCATCTCCCACTTGGAGACAGATCATAACACTGCTGACCCTGTAGCTCCCACTGGAAATAAGCATCCTAGACTCTACTGTTCTGATTTTGTTTTTAGTCTTGAAGACCAACTGAAGCTGAAGAGGAGCTCAGCTTCTCCCTTGTCACTACCTTTGTAAACATATCCACTGGATTTTCATTTGTATGTATCTTTTCGAGCCTTAACTATCCATCATCCAACATTGACCAAATGAAGTGATACCTCAACTGTATGTGGTGGGTTTTTGAATGCAAGGCAAATTCTTTGCAAGATGTATGGCACTCTGGCTATCTATAAATAAATAACTGTTAGCCTATTGTTTGCCCAATTCTTCCATGAAAGATTGTAGCCATATCATCTCCTTGCTTGCCTCTATTGTAGCTACACATTCTACCTCTATGGTGGATAAAGCAACCACCTTTTATAACTTAGAAATCCAACTCACCCTTGTCCCACCTATAGTAAAGACATAACCTATAGTACTCTGCCTAGTATCAAAATCCCTTGCCAAATCTGAGTCTACATAACCTACTAAATTAGTATTAGAGCCTCCAAAACATAAATGTTTATTGGATGTACCTCTCAAATATCTGAGAATCCATTTTACTGCATTCCAATGCTCCAATCTGGGATGACTCATATACCTACTTACGACTCCTACAACATGTGCAATATCTAGTCTCATGCATACCATGGTGTACATTAAACTTCCTACAACTAAAGCATATGGTACCTTGGACATTTCTTCTTCCTCCTTTGGTGTCTTAGGACACATCTCCTCAGTCAATTTCAAATGACTAGGCAAAGGTGTACTGATAGCTTTTGTATTCTTCATATGGAATCTTTGCAACACCTTTTCAACATAATTAGCCTGAGATAGAGTCAATTTTCCATTCTTCCTATCTCTGCAAATTTTCATACCAAGGATTTGTTTTACTACCCCCAAATCGTTCATAGAAAATGACTATGCTAACTACTATTTTAACTCTCTTATGTGATCCATGTTAGACCCTGCTACAAGCATGTCATCAACATATAAACATAAAATAATGTAGTTGTCATTATCCAACCTCTTAAAATAAACACAATGGTCATAATTATGCCAGTTGTAGCCTTGCTCAGCCATAAAACTATCAAATTTTAAATACCATTGCTGAGGTGCTTGTTTCAGGCCATACAAACTCTTCTTCAATATGCACACCAATTTCTCCTTACATTTGACCTCAAATCCTTGTGGTTGTTCCATATATATCTCCTCCTCCAAATCACCATGAAGAAAGATAGTTTTCACATCCAACTATTCCAAATGCAAATCTTCAATAGCCACAATACTTAAAATAGTACGAATAGAAGTCATCTTGACAACTGGAGAAAATATCCCATCAAAATCAATCTCTTTTTCTATGCAAAGCCTTTTTAACTAACTTGGATTTAAATTGTTTCTTACCTCCATCTTCCTCTTTTAGCCGATAAACCCATTTGTTTGGTAAAGCCTTTTTACCTGCAGGCAACTTACATAATTCTCAAGTCTGATTCTTCAGCAAGGAATCCATTTCTTCTTTCATTGCAAGCTCCCACTGAACTTGTGTATCCACCTAGATAGCTTCATCATACCCTTCTAGTTCACCAGCATCTGTTAACAAAATAGAATACAAAGAGGGAGAAAACCTTTTAGGAGGTCTACTTAGCCTTGTTGACCATCTAACATTCACTGGAGTTTGTGGTATTTCTGGTTGCTATTGCAGAGCATGAGGAACCACTGGAACATAACTATTTGGAGTATCATCCAGCACCACATAATCCTTTTATTTCTTTGTACAACACCTTCTCAGTATCAACATGCTGCTGCAACTGATCTTTGTACAACACCTTCTCATTGAATACAACATCCCTACTTCGCACAATTTTCTAATTTTCAAAATTCCAAAGCATATAACCAAATTCATCAATGCCATATCCAACGAAGGTACACTTTTTTGATTTTTCATCTAGCTTTGTTCTATTTTCATAATCTACATGTGCAAATGCTTCACATCCAAAGGTTTTGAGAAAAGAATAACTCACCTTCTTACTTGTCCATGCTTCCTTTGGAATTCCATAGTCCAAAGGAACCAAAGGACCTCTATTAATTAAATATATAGCGGTGTTGATAGCCTCTACCTAGATATTTAAAGGCAGCCCATTATGCAATCTCATGGTCCTTGTACACTCCATTATTGTCCTATTCATGCATTCAACCACTCCATTTTCCTATGGAGTCCCTGGAACCATTTTCTGCCTACGAATTCCATTAAAGGAACAATAATCCTCAAATTCTTTGCTACAATACTCACCACCATTATCAGATCTGAGACATTTTAATCTTTTACCCATCTCATTCTCAACCAAGCTTCTCCATTTCTTAAATGTTTCAAACACATCAGATTTCTCCCCGAGGAAATAAATCCAAACCTTCCTATTTGCATCATCTATGAATGTAACATAATACCGAGAGCCACCGAGAGAAGATACCTGAGTTGGTCCCCATACATCTGTATGCACAAGCTCTAACTTTTCATCTTTCTTTTGCTTCCCATCCTTGAGAAATTTGACTCTCTTTTGTTTTCCATACACACAACTTTCACAGAAATCCATATTAATGCATTTCAGACCTGGTAAAACCTTCTTAAAATGAAGTACCTTCATACCTTTTTCACTCATATGCCCAAGTCTATTATGCCACAGTGTTGTCTCAGAACCTGTAGCAACTGTTTTAGTCTCTTCCTGCGAACCTACAGCAACTGTTCCTGAACCTGTTTATTTTTTCTTTGCAATAGCTAAAGTAGAAGGAACAATATGACCTATACAAAGATATAAGGTGCCTACTTTCACACCTTTTGAAGCCTTCCAATTTTTATCAGTAAATGTAACAATGCAACCTTCTTTAGCTAACTGCCCCATTGAAATTAAATTCCTACTGAGCCTTGGAACGTGCCTTACCTCTTGTAGTAGCCAATGATTCCCATTCTGTAACTTAATCTTAATTCTTCCCTTTCCAACAATCTGATAGGGTTCGTTATCTCCCAAATAAACCAACCTAAAATCCCCTTGGACATAACCAAGAAAATAACTTCTATGGGGCGTAGTATGAAATGAGGCCCTTAAATCTAAAACCCATGAATCATTAGCATTATCTAAGGAAAGAATCAAAGCATCATCTTCAGATTTATTACTTACCACATTTGCCTCCTTATTGCCTTCTTGTTTGTCTCCTTCTTTATTCTTCCAAGACCAGCAATCTTTCTTTAGATGACGTAGTTTCCCACAGTACCAGCAATCCTCCTGTCCTTTGGATTGGGATCCCTTGTCCTTTGATTTTCCTTGTGACTTCCCATGACCTCCACAACCTTTTCCTCTCTCCTTTGATCTGCCCCTACTTTCTTGACTCAAAACACTACCTGATGTGGACCCTCCTGAGCTTTTCTGTTGTATTTCCTCACTAAGGATAATACCAACAACATCATCAAATTTTAAAGTGTTTTAACCAGAGACAGAGTTACTTATAGCCATTACCAAGCTATTCCAACTTTCTGGCAAAGAACATAAAACTAAGAGAGCCCTCACCTCTTCATCAAATTTTACTTTTACATAAGTCAACTGACTAACAATTGTATTAAAATCATTTAAATGATCTGTCACAGATCCACCTTCAATCATTTTCAAATTAAACAAACGCTTCATGAGAAATACCTTATTTGAGTCTGAGGGGTTTTCATAAAATTTAGCCAAAGCTTTCATCAGTTCACTTGTTGTCTTTGCTTCTATTATATTGAATGCCATAGATGGTGCTAGGCACAACTGAATGGTTCCCAGTGCCTTTCTATCTAGAAGTTCCCAATCCTCATCCATCATTCCTACTGGTTTCTTGGATACTCCTTCCAACGGCCTCCATAAATCCTTCTGATAGAGGTAATCCTCCATTTACATCTTCCATAACTGATAGTTCTGCCCATTAAATTTATCAACCTTCAATTTACTCTCATCTGCCATTGCTCCCACTCAACTGTTAGACTCCCACTCAACCGCGAGACCTTCCTGTAGATGATAATTGAACACAACCTGCTCTGATACCACTTGTTAGGGTTAGTCGGTAGAAGATATCAATTAAATGCAAATAAGGATTAAACAAAGGAATGAAAAATACATAGAAATAATAATAGTGAGAGACAATTTTAACGTGGTTCACCCAAACTCGGGCTACATTCACCAACAGAGAGTCCAATATTATTATCTAGTAAATTAAACTAATTACAACCATCAATCCCCGTAACTTAATACCGCTGCAAATGCTACAACACATCAACAAAAACCCTAACCCTTAGCCACTTTTATCACGACTTTTGTCGGTTACAAAATAAGGTTTTTTTATGTCGGCCAATAGAAAAATAACTCTCAACACATTTATAAAATAATAGGCAATTTTTTCTTCAGGGGCGTTGCCCCCAATAGCCCCCATTGGGGGCGTTGCCCCCAGACCCCCACCGTGGGCTCCATCCTCAGGCCCCCACCAAGGGGATAAGCCTCCCAGGCCCTGCAGGAGGGGCTCTGCCCCCCTGCACTCCCCCATTAAATAATTTGGAGGGAAAACACACCGATAAAAGTGGAGAAAATTTAACCTCCTAGTCTAATTAGGCTCCATATAATAACAAGCTATCTGTTGTAGATGTTAGCTATGTGCTTGTCCTCAAATGCAGTTTAAAGACCAGCTTGATGAGTGCTTCCTGGATCCTGAGTTTGTTTACAATCAATCAATCAATCATGTAAGCCCTCTGCGGAGGTGGGATATCAAGCATATCCATTTTCTTAAGCCCTCTATAGAGGCGAGGATGGTGTATTTCTCAGAATAGATTGCATCATCCTGTCATTTTCAAAAGTCCTCTGTGGAGGTGGGGAGTAGTTCTGTGACTAACTCAACCCTTAAGCGTGTCTTCAGCAATTGTTGTGGTGAAGCCCAATCATTGGTGTGTGCCTGTAATGTGCCTGAGATGGTGTTGAGGCTAGAAATAGGAACACTCCATCGCTTATCTGTTGTGTTTTCTCTATCTTTAATTGTGTGTGTTTTGGCATGCTTGCTTTGTTTGGTGTGTCTGTTGCCCCATATGCAGTCTAAAGACTAACTTGATGAGTGCTTCTTGCATTTTGGGAGGTTTTATATGTTTTGTGTGTGTGTTGCCCCATATATGTAGTCTAAAGACCAACGTGATCAGTGCTTCTTGCATTAAGGGAGGTTTGTTTACTTTCTAGTATTTGCATCTACATTTCATATATATATGAGAAAAAGAAAAGAAAAAAATCATGTTTGTCTTCTATGCATTAATGTGTCTTCTATTTATTTGCTGTCTTCTCCATGTTCTATGTGACTGTAACTGTCTTCTCCATGTTTTGTGTGCCTGGTACTATCTTTTATGTGATTGGCGTGTCTTCTCTGTGCTTGGCATGTTTGCTGTGTTTGTGACCTTACTTTAATGCATGTATTGGCCTTGTGTTTATACATACATTAAAGTGGGGGCTAAATGTAATGTTGAAAAATATCCCCTTGGGGGCTTTTCCCTCTTTAGGTTTAGCTCCCGAGTCTTTTGTGTGCATTTAGGACATCTTGCTTCATAATTTGGCATCTCGATGGAATGAACCCTAGGTATCATGACAAATGAGGCCTAGGGGGGACCCCTTGAGGTTGACCCTGCCCAAAATAGGGGGGAGGACTTGGGTGCCCATGCCTTACTCCTACCCTATTTTGGGGCAGTCCCAATTTTTGGGTGTCAGCTTGTGACTATTATTTAGGTCCTATGCCAACACGGTAAGTTTGAATTATGAAATCTTGGCAAGAGAATTTGTAGTTGCATATAAAAGCATGTTTAGGCATTCATTTGTAAACTAGATTTCAATTAGATGATTACTAGCAAGCTATTGTGTTCTCAAAGTGATTCAAGGATTTCAATGTGTTGCAAGAGCATATTTGGGTGGTTTATGTGTTTGTGTTTGCAGATTTGAGCATCCATTCATCATGGAATGAAGAACATCTTCCTCCCATGAGATTTTCACTACAAGGTGACATTATATTGTGATTGTGATCATTATTTCATTTGGTTTTTGCCTCTGCCTACCTAGGCATGCACTCTCTATCTGACAAAGGTGTTCAGAGACTTAAGTGTCCTCCGGGGCTTGACTAAGGCAAGCCTCTAAATTCTACAACCCCCTCCTAAAGTCTTCATGGTTGCAGGTTATAGGTTGAGGAGCTGGACAAAGTGAAGTTGTAGGAGGGCATGTTGGAGTGTCAGAATTACAAACCAGTGAAAGAAAAAACCACCTAGACTTGGGCACCCACTCATTACTCCTCAAAGTTTTGTGATAGGAAAACCTTTAGTGCAGTAGAAACAGGTTTCAGATCTTGTTCATAGATCCTAACAAAAAATAGGGCACTGGACTTGGGCGCCCACTCTTTTGTCCCTGAATTTTCCACCTTGGAACCCCAAAAATAGATACTCTATGATTTGTCATTTTACTTCCCTCTACAAGAGCTTTTTCTATAATTCATCCGTTTAATGTCGTATTTGTAAAATTAGGGTTTTAATGGTTAATTGAGCATAGGAGAAGGAAAATTGATAATTAAACACCCTAATCCAAGCTTCCCTACATTTGTAAGTGACCAAGGACCTGTTAGTGCTTTGCCATTTGATCCAAAGGTCCTTGAATGTGTTAGGTGAAAGGATGATTTAGACACTAAACAAAACAATCCAATTTTCCCCTAAACAATAACATAGCTCGTAGGAAGTCTTTGTATCATTTGCCTTTAGTTGGACTTTGTTCTGTATGTAGACAGAAGTATGAGTTGCTTCTCTCCAATAAACTTTAGGTAAGTTTTCTTCTTTTATCATTGTCCTTGCAACTTCTTGAATAGTCATGTTCTTCCTTTCAACCACCCCATTTTGCTAAGGAGTCCTAGGGCAGATAACTGCCTCTTTCTCCCATGATTCTCACAAAACATGTTAAATTCATTAGAATTAAATTCTCCACCTCTCAAACCTCAAACATTTAATATTCATATCCATTTCATTTTTAAATATTGCTTTAAAGGCTTTAAACTTATCTAAGGCTTCTAATTTTTCTTTAAGAAAAGTTACCCATGCCATTCTAGAGTAATCATCAATAAATAAAATGAAGTACCTGTCACCTTGAAAACTCCTTACTCTAGTAGGACCACAAAGGGTTGTATGTACCAATTCCAACAATCTGATAGAAGATTGTTCTTTGACTTTGAAACTTCCTCTTGCTTGCTTTCCAACTCGACATTCCTTGCAAATGGTATTGATAGGTTTTGTGATCTTTGGAAAATCTCTCACAGCTTGAACTAAACTTATCCTTACCAAACTATTGAAATTGATGTGACACAATCTCCTATGCCATAGCCAACTCTCACTGATCTGAGTCATAAAGAAATAACTATCACCACCTTTGAGATGATAAACATTTCCACTAGTCCTCCTTCCACCAGCAATCACTTTTCCAGATCCCTTTTTGCTCTCACAACCATTATGCTAAAACACAAGATTGTAACCCTTTCTACACATCTACCCAACACTCAAGAGATTATGTTTTAAACCATTAACATAGATAACATCATTAGTGTTGTTCTTTCCATCAAAACTAATAGAACCTTTTCTACAAATCTTAGCAACTTCATCACTACCAAACCTAACTACTCCACCATCATATTTTCAAGTTTAACAAACTTACTCTTATCACCTGTCATATGATTTGAGCAATCACTATAAATGACCCAGTCATCTTTTTATTTTTTAGCATGAAAGGCAGACATTATAGTGCCTTCAGGGTTAGTACTTACTTCCGGACCCTTTTCCATCACACAACTTTTAGAGTTAACATAAATAGTTTCATCTCTTATGGCTATGAATAATCATTCATCATCATCATTATCTGAATGATCAAATTCATCATCAGATATACATGCATCTTCTCTAACATTATAACTTTTCTTAACAATCTTACCTCTGTTTTCCCTATTCTAAATTCTTAGAGCTCTGTTAGGACATCTTGAAGCATAATGCCCTATTTTTCCACAATGGAAACATTTAAAAGGCAACTTACCACTAAACTTTCTAATACCCTTTTTCATCCTTCTCACAAAGTTGGCTTCCACTTCATCAATGTCTTCCGGATCTTATTCCACAGTCTTCTTTGATTTGCCAGCCTTAAAAATAGTCTCATCCTTTGTGGTTCCACTAGTTGTACCAAATGCTCTTATTTCAAAAGCAGTTAGGGTGCCAAGCAACTGATCTTTTGTAAACTGATTCAAATTTTGTAATTCTTTAGTAGCAGAAACCTTATGACTATAAGTTTTAGAAAGAGATCTAGGTACCTTCTGTTAGTAATAATTTATGTTTGGGGTATCATGTAGGCGCCTTCCCAAAAAATCCAAAGAAGTCCTAAGTCTTCAGCCTCAACAATTTTCAACTTCAGCATCATATTTTCTTCGGAGGTGGTTAGCTTTATCATGATATTCTATTGAGCGGATATTTCATCAGGATCATCATGTTTCAATATCGGGTGATATTCGGATATCATCCTGATCCTGCAGTAGAGCTATAGTGCAACCTGACATCGTAAGGAGGGGGTGATATTCAAACATCACCCCGATGTTTTAATACGGCTACAGTGCACCCTGATATTTTGTGGGGGGGTGATATTTCTAAATATCGGGTGATCTTACGAATATCACCCTGGCACCAATATGCTGATGACGTCAGCAGGATATGACGATGACATCATCCGAATATGTGGAGGTGCGTAGTATGCGGATATGATGATGACGTCATCCAGATTTTTGTGGACATGCAGGATGTTCGTCGGCCAGACATTTGGTATTGGGTAAGCAGGAGGATTTTCCTGCGATGCATCAGGTTGTGCCGATGAAAGTGATTATCATGCTGGTGATGTTGCAGTGTGATGTTGACGTCAGGGTGATATTTTGTGCATCCAGATATCATGTTGCTGGAGGAGGATGATGATGAAGGCTTATACTAGTGTCATCGGGAGCAAAAGTGCCGACATCATATATGCTCGTGACCTAGTATATAAAGTGTTAGGAAGGTTGCCGCGGGGTGCATGTGGGATAATTTGGTCCTGCATGTTTTCAAATATCATGATGATACGTTTTTGCGGGAACAGTTTGCGATGCATAGTATTCTGCATTTCCCAAGGCCGCAAGTTGGTGCGCCATTAATGGCGGTTGTTGTAGAGGTATGGGCAATGGCGTGGACAGATCCAGTACCTAACTGAAGTTGTACATCTATGACTGGCGGTGCATGGCTCGAGAACCTCTTCTGTCCCCTTTTCCCTCTGTTGCATTCAATACGTTGGGCACCATTTTTCTGATACTGTGTATCTGGCGGGATTTTTGGTCAACCATGTAATTAATGTTGAGTACGCTTCTTTGGCTGTTTTAAGCAGGAAGTGTTACTTATTTTTGTGGTTGTTGAAAGTTGAACATTTTTGGCTTTGTAATGCAATACAGCTGATTTGGTTTCTCTGTGCAGCAAAACTTGTGAGTTTATGTATCTCCTGTTGTATGTTTTTGCATGAATCCACTGATTTCATGGTTAATCCTATATGAGTAATGCTATGTTTGCATGTGTTTTGTTAATTCTGTCTCCAGTATTGCATGTATCTTTCTTCTGAGTCTAGATATTTAAGGAATGTCTAAGATTCTAGAACATAGAATTCCTGTGTTGAATGTTTGATCTCTTAACTTCTGCTCAAGGGGTAGATTAAATTGTTCTCAGATTGAATATTGGGAAGGATATACTGCAATAGGGATGCCATAAGTATAGATAGCTTAACACTTTGTATTGGGAGATATCTGTAAGGCAGGTATCATATATATCCCCCTGAAATCTAGTTTTAGTTGTTCATGCTAATCATTCATAGGTGTATGTCTACTGACTCCAAGCCCTAGATAGGCACCAATCTAGCTTTGTGTTTGTGTTATATACCATGTCCAGCTTTGCATCCAAATATAAAATCAAAATCAAAATTCCAAAACAACCATTAGGACAGTAGAATTAGTTTTAGGATCCAAGTCCTCTATCTACAACTGCAAATAGGCCCAAAGCTAGCCCCTTTGCTCTTATCTTACAGTTTTGGTCTACTTACAGGAGGACTTATCTGCTTTCTGTCAGCATCCCAGCCTTTATATGCATATCCTCAGGGATGTTGAGTAGGGAATACCCCCCTAGGTTTTGCAGAGCTTGAAGAAGAAGAGGAGATAAAATATAGAGTCTATCTCCTACACTGTTGGCCCCTGGCCCATAAATCCTGTTGATCATTGATGGCTACCTTATAGGGAAATCTGGGAGTATGCATACAGTCTGGGAAAAAACCAACAGAAATTGGTGACTCCGCTGGGGAGACAATGTCATATCCGTGAAGCTTGAGTCTAAGAAATTGAAGAATTAGACCTGGAGGTGCCTTGTTGCAGCAAAAGAAAAAGTTTTATTTGTGGCTCTGCTGGTGGATGACCCAGAAAGAAAGAAATCAATTTTCAGCTTCAGCCTATTTGAAGCTCATTCCTCTGCCAAGGAGGTGGCGACTCTGTTGAATGAATCTATCAGCTACTGCAACATATCCAGGTATTTCAAGTTTTTGAAAAGTTCCCTATTTGGTGAAATAGCACTGGTTAAAAGGGAAACATTGGTGAAAACAGAGCTTGCATGTTTTTGTTAGAACCTACTCTGTATTTCAAAAGGGCATGCAATGTTGTTTAAAAGACTCATATAGAGGACTTTAGGTAGGTTGAAATAGCAGTTTGTATTTTAAGGGCCTAAGGTCATATTGTGATTGAAAATCTGAGTAGAGAAGAGGGTTGCAAAAGCATAAAAAGATGTATTGTCAGCTTATGCACCCTTGTGAGGTGTCAAATGCAAAAATGTATAGTAGTCAGTACCAACCATGTAATAAAAGAGGCTTCAACATAGATAGATACAAGCCCATAAATTTTAGTGGCATTTGTGGCTACCCAAATGCTTTTCCACCTAAAATCAGAAAGTATTTGCCCAAATTTAGTGGTGCAAAGGATGAATCAGCTGAGAGACACTTGCAACAGTTTATAAATGTGATAGATGACTTTGAGATTGACCATGAGGACGTGGTTATGAGATTATTTGTTCAATCTCTAGATGAAGATGCAAGGAACTAGTTTTCCTACCTTCCAGCTCACTCTGTCAGCTCTTGGCATGGTTTTAAATCCACATTTCTAGTACAATATGGTGAAAGAATCTCTGAATATGTAGTTATTAGTGACTTTATGTATATCCACATTGAAGAAGATGAGTTGATCCCAGCCTTTAACCTCAGATTTATGAGGGCATTGAATAGAATTCCAGAATGCATGAGACCTAATGATGCACTGTGCTTAGTTGTCTATTTGGGAGCCTTTGATAAGAAAATGAGTTATAGATTGAGAGATAAGGAGCCCACCACATTGCATCAAGCACATCAGTTTGCAATAGATATTGAAAACAATTGGAGGTATGGAATACAAAAGGGTTATTTTTCTAAAAATTTTTGTTGTCCTGCAGCCCCCAATGTTGATGAAGGATTTAATTCAGGTGTTGACAATGAATGTCAAAGCATTCACACCCCTATTGTCCCAGTTTTTGCAACATTCCAAGATGATGATGTTTCTGTTATAGAGGAGGATGTCTTGTTTTGCCCAGTAAATGAAGTTGAAAATAATAAATTTTCAAGTAATATTTGCATACTAGTCTCAAACAAAGAGCTGTCATGTTTAAATGATCCAGTTGTGCAGAGTTGTGATCATGTGGATCAACAGTCAGTATCAGTTTCATTAGGAAGTATTAGAGGGCTGGAAAATGATACAGATAGTTCAACTTTAGAGTACATTGAAACAGCAGAAATCTTGTATATGGGGCAATCAGATGATAAAAATGATATCCATGATCAATTCATGGATTAGGTTTGTTCTTCTTATGACTCTGGATCTGATAATAATGAAGAAGAATTGGATTTTCAAGAAGAAGCAGAGGCCTTTGCAGTGAGTGTGAATCCCCTTTATTATGAGCCTCTGGATGCCTTTGATGCTGTGAGTCTTGACTTTCAGTGGTGCAGGATTAACCCTCTTTTTGAGGATGATGATGAATATAAAGAGACTGTTGACCTTGCTGTTACATCAGTTTGTGAGGAGGGGACATATGAATCAGATATCTTTAGTTCTTGTGAAGATAGTATGGATTTGCAAACTATGGATAATGTATGTTCATCATCACTTGATCCAGACATGTGCAACCGATGGTGTGTGGATCAGATTTTGTTTTCAATATCAATAAATATTGGGGGTCTCATATTTTCTGAATGTCTTCAGTTTTTGGATCAACTAAATGAATGCTTGGTGATATGTAACAGCTAGGTGGATGAGGAGAATATACCATCTAAAGAGTATAACATGCATATGTTGCTTAATGCTGAAGGATTTTTTAGCATGTATGGCTACATGTTTGATTTTGAAATGCAGAGTGACAATGGCAATACTACAAATGGCAAGTTGTCAAAAATAGTGGAATATCTAATTGAGCAGATGACCTTATGGGCAAACTATGCCAATCTTTTCAGTTGGGATTGCGATCTTTCAATTTGGAATTAGGCATTTGACAGGATAAAGTTATGGTTCTTCCTTTTTGGCTGCCCGGGGCCACCAAAATAATATTTGAAAATAATGTGTTTGATGATGCAGATCAATATAACTTCATGATTCTATTGCCCAATGGATGGGGGACTGGTCTGCATCCCAGAGATCTGAGGTTCTCGCCATGCCTTCAAGAGGCATGTGTCCCCAGACGGAGCCTATGTTAGTAATAATTTATGTTTGGGGTATCATGTGGGCGCCTTCCCAAAAAATCCAAAGAAGTCCTAAGTCTTCAGCCTCAGCAATTTTCAACTTCAGCATCATATTTTCTTCGGAGGTGGTCAGCTTTATCATGATATTCTATTGACTGGATATTTCATCAAGATCATGTTTCAATATCGGGTGATATTTAGATATCATCCCGATCCTGCAGTAGAGCTATAGTGCAGCCTGACATCTTAAGGAGGGGGTGATATTCAAACATCACCCCAATGTTTCAATACGGCTACAGTGCACCTTGATATTTTGTGGGGGGTGATATTTCTAAATATTAGGGGATTTTACGAATATCACCCCGGCGCCAATATGTTGATGACGTCAGCAGGATATGACGATGACGTCATCTGAATATGTGGAGGTGTGCAGTATGTGGATATGATGATGATGTCATCCAAATTTTTGTGGACATGCAGGATGTTCGTCAGCCAGACATTTGGTATCAGGTAAGTAGGAGGATTTTCCTGCGATGCATCAGGTTGTGCTGATGAAGGCGATTATCATGCTGGCAATGTTGCAGTGTGATGCTGACGTCAGGGTGATATTTTGTGCATCCGGATATCATGCTGCTGGAGGAGGATGATGATGAAGGCTTATACTAGTGTCGTCGGGAGCAAAAACGCTGACATCATATATGCTCGCAACCTAGTATATAAAGTGTTAGGAAGGTTGCCGCGGGGTGCATGTGGGATAATTCGGTCCTGCATGTTTTCAAATATCATGATGATATGTTTTAGCGGGAAAGGTTTGTGATGCACAGTATTCTGTATTTCCCAAGGCCGCAAGTTGGTGCGCCATTAATGGCGGTTGTTGCAGAGGTATGGGCGATGGCGTGGATGAATCCAGTACCCAACTAAATTTGTACATCCATGACTGGCGGTGCATGGCTTGAGAACCTCTTCTGTCCCCTTTTCCCTCTGATGCATTCAATGTGTTGGGTGCCATTTTTCTGATACTGTGTATCTGGCAGGATTTTTGGTCAACCATGTAATTAATGCTGAGTACGCTTCTTTGGTTGTTTTAAGCAGGAAGTGTTACTCATTTTTGTGGTTGTTGAAAGTTGAACATTTTTGGCTCTGTAATGCAATACATCTGATTTGGTTGCTCTGTGCAGCAAAACTTGTGAGTTTATGTATCTCCTATTGTATGTTTTTGCATGAATCCACTGATTTCATGGTTAATCCTATATGAGTAATGCTATGTTTGCATGTGTTTTGTTAATTCTATCTCCAGTATTGCATGTATCTTTCTTTTGAGTCTGGATATTTAAGGAATGTCTAAGATTCTAGAACATAGAATTCCTATGTTGAATGTTTGATCTCTTAACTTCTGCTCAAGGGGTAGATTAAATTGTTCTCAGATTGAATATTGGGAAGGATATACTGCAATAGGGATGCCATAAGTATAGATAGCTTAACACTTTATATTGGGAGATATCTGTAAGGCAGGTATCATATGTATCCCCCTGAAATCTAGTTTTAGTTGTTCATGCTGATCATTCACAGGTGTATGTCTACTGACTCCAAGCCCTTGATAGGCACCGATCTAGCTTTGTGTTTGTGTTATATACCATGTCCAGCTTTGCATCCAAATATAAAATCAAAATCAAAAATCAAAAACAACCATTAGGACAGTAGAATTAGTTTTAGGATCCAAGTCCTCTGTCTACAACTGCAAATAGGCCCAAAGCTAGCCCCTTTGCTCTTATCTTACAATTTTGGTCTACTTACAGGAGGACTTATCTGCTTTCTATCAGCATCCCAGCCTTTATATGCATATCCTCAGGGATGTTGAGTAGGGAATACCCCCCTAGGTTTTGTAGAGCCTGAAGAAGAAGAGGAGATAAAATATAGAGTCTATCTCCTACACTGTTGGCCCCTGGCCCAGAAATCCTGTTGATCATTGATGGCTACCTTGTAGGGAAATCTGGGAGTATGCATCTAGTCTGGGAAAAAACCAACACCTTCAATATCACTTCTTTATCATCTATATCTTTGCCAAGTCCTTTGATGCTATTGACAACTTCATCCACCTTCTGTAAGTAGCTTGTAATGTTTTCATCTTCAGACATACACATGGTCTCATAAGTGAGCTTTATATTCTACATTTTAGCTTGTTTAACCTTCTCATCTCCTTCATAAACACTTTCTAGCCTTTTCCAAATCTCATTAGCAGTTTTCAAGTTCACAACTTTCACGAGCTCAGAATTAGTAAGACCACTTAAAAGAGCATGTTTAGCCTTTCCATCTATTTCAACAGCTTTGATCTTATCATCAGATTTTATATCATCCTTAGGTGGAGTGTAATTAGACATAACACATTTCAAAATCTTATAACCAAGAGTAATTAAAAAGGTTTCCATCCTTACCTTCTAGAGAACATGGTCTAATCCATCAAACAAAGGGATATATTTCTTGTGCACCATCCCAAATCTACCTCAAGCTGTTGAGGTTTCTTCAAAGGAACCTTTCTTTGATACCAATTGTTGAATGCACAAGACAACTGAGAAGGGTGGTGAATCAGTTGTATCAAAACTTCAAACCCTCACAAACATTCAGATCCACATTAACCTTAAAACATGTTATGATGATTAAGCATGAAAAGAAAATAACTAAAACTAAATCATAAAAACACCACACACAAGAGAACACTAGATTTTATGTGGAAAACCCTAAAATGGAAAAACCATGGTGAGGATTAGCTCACAATATAATGTAGTAACAATACTAAATTACAAAGGCTCACTACCAAAGGGCTCACTTCCTAGGGCTCACTGTCCAAAGAAGAGAAGGCTCACTACGAGTGGACTCATTGTCCAAGGGGACTCAGTGCTCACTGAGAAAGAAAGAAATAAGAGAAGAATGGCTCACTACCATGATTTGAACTAATATAATTGCATCTAACCTATGCATGGAATTTAGTCCCAATGAAGCACAATATACACCACAAAACAAACAACACCTTCACAGAAACACTGATAAATGGTAGACACCTTCTGATCAATACATCTAGTAGCCTAAAACATGAAATCCCTCACTACCCTGATCAAATTTGCACTACTTACATCATATTCCACACACACACTTGCAATCATGAATCCTTGACTCTTATTTATACCACCATCAACCTTGAAATCAATCTCCAAGGTTGGCAACACAACTTAACTCATACAATTCAAATTAGGTCTAGACCTAAACATTCCCATGGAGGAAGCAAATGAATACAAACCACACCACATCTTAGCATAGACCTAAATCCACTTTTACATATTATTTGATGCTTCCACAATCAACTAAGCACAACCACAATTAGTGTAAACACCCAAGTCAGCCAAACTTGTGTAAACACTAAGAATTATTAAGCACACACTTCCTCAAAGATTAAAACACCTTGTAGATCTTACACAATTCTTTAACACTATCTAGAAACATCCACAAACATCTTGAAGTCACTTGAAAACCAACAAATTCAACCACAACAACTTTCCCCTGAAGAAAGTTCACAATCTGCTTACAAACAACACTGTCGAACTCTGCTACACAATAAATTTCTTTTCGGAGCACTAAATCAGAAACCTTATAGATATAAGATAGATAAGAACCTTATAAGAATATATCCAAAACCACAACACCTAAAACCATTCTATGGAGAAATGCGGAGCAAAATACTTTCTCCTAGACACACTGCAAACACTGTCAGACACTATCTTCAAACTAGTGAACATAACTTTCACTGTATAACAATCCAGAGTACCAAATTATGGATTTAGAATCTTTAAACACTTCTCAACAATATATCCAAACCACACACTCATATCTCAAACACAGAAGAAATATGGAGCAAATACTCAAACAATACATTGTAAGCCAGAAGACTTGTTCAACACATTATTTCCATTATTAATAAAATTTTATCAAAAATACTTGGAAACCAAACAATAGAAGTATATTCTAAACATATTCAACACCTCTATCAAGCAATCAAATCACCTTAGCAAGGCAACTTAGACAATCAACAACAACCTCATCAAAAGACATAGTTGACACCAATGACAACACAAGTTTGTTGACATCAATGACAACACTGATTAGAACATACTTGCAACAATCTCCCCCTTTGTCATTTATGGCAACACATGATGAAAAAAACCATCAAGACACTACTTTGCACCAACATTCTTTACTTTCTTACTCTCCCCCTTTCTTTTACACATCTTACTCTTTCTCTGATTATTGACTCTTTTCTCTAAACTCTCTCCCTTTTTATTTTTCACATGAACTCTCTCTCCCCCTTTGACATCAATGGCAAAGGGTGACACAACTCTTTCTTTGTCTCTCCTTTTTATGATACTGTACATACTTGCACTATTCATTACTGCTCTGAATACTCCCTCTTAGGAGTACACACCAACCTGCAACAACTCTTGCTCCCCTAACTGTAACAACCATTAAAACCACTACCTGCTCCCCCTGAGAGGTATCCTCCAATCATCAGTCTAGAAAAGAATGTATCTTGAAACACACTAGACTGATGCATCTCCTTATGCATCTAGTTCAAAGAAAGAGGGCCAATAACCCCTAACTTCTCCCAGAGATACTCAAATGTATCTTTAGGAAGGGCCTTAGTGAATATGTTAGCAACCCGATCCTTTGTAGACATATACTCAAGCTTTACTTCATTCTCTACAACCTTCTCTCTCAGAAATTGATGCCTAATTGAAATATGTTTTGTCCTTGAATGCATCACCAGATTCTTTGAAATGTTAATAGCACTTGTATTATCACAAAGAATAGAAATTGGCTCATCATACACAACTTTGATATTATTCAAGGTTTGTCTCATCCACAGCACCTGTGTGCAACATGATGCTACAACAATGCACTCTACCTCTTCATTAGATAAAGATACTGAATCTTGTTTCTTACTTAGCCAAGACACTAATCTACATCCCAAAAAGAATGCACCACCACTTTTCCTGTCATCTATACAACCAGCCCAATCTGCATCTGTATAAGCACTTAGAGTAAAGTCAGTATCTTTTGGATACCACAAGCCATGATCTGGAGTGCCCTTTAAATATCTAAATATCCTCTTCACTGCTATAACATGTGACTCTTTAGGATCTGCTTGAAATCTAGCCACAAGACATATTGCATGCATAATATGTAGTCTGGTAGTAGTCAGATATAGTATTCCTCCAATCATTGATTTGTACTTGCTATGTTTAGCCTTAGGAGATTCATCACTCTTGCTCAACTTACAACTAGTAGCCATAGGAGTACAAACTGGTTTAGAATCTTCCATTCCAAACTTCTTTAACAGTTCTTTTACATACTTGGACTGAGAAATGAAAATACCTTTATCTGTTTGATTGATCTGTAACCCAAGAAAGAAATTTATTTCCCCACACATTGACATCTCAAATTATTTCTACATTTCATCCACAAAACTCTGACACATACCTTCATTTCCATAAAAAATTATGGCATCTACATACACTTCCATAATCAGGATTTGATCTTCACTTGCTTTGATGTACAAATTGGTATTTGCAGACCCTTTGATGAAACCTTGCTATAATGAATACTTGTCATTGTATACCAAGCTTTGAGAGCTTGCTTTAATCCATAGATTGCCTTCTTCAACCTGCAAACCATATCTAGTTTATCTGATAATTGAAATCCATCCAATTGCTCTTTGTACACTTCGTCTTCTAACTCACCATTCAAGAAAGTAGACTTCACATCCATTTGATATACTTTGAAATCCTTATGTGCTGCAAAAAGCCAAAAACATCCTAATGGCCTCCATTCTTTCGACTGGAGCATAAGTTTTTTCATAAACTATTCATTCCACTTGTGAGTAGCCTTTATATACAAGTCTTGCCTTGTTCCTTACCACTTCTCCATTCTCATTCAGTTTGTTCTAGAATACCCACTTAGTTCCAATTACATTTTTGTTCTTTGGTCTTGGGACAAGTTACCAAGTCTGATTCTTTTCAATCTACATTAGTTCTTCTTCCACAGCCTTGATCCAATACTCATCCTTGCATGCCTCAATTACTATTTTAGGTTCAACTTTAGAGAGTAAACATAGATTTTCCTGTTCCTCAGCAACTCTACTTCTTGTCAAAACACCTTTGTTCTTATCACCAATTATTTGATATTCAATGTGATGCCCCTACACATACTTGGGATTTTTAGGAGACTTCACGGAGCTTCTTCTTCTTCAATTTGCACTTCTTTTCCTTTGGCTTCTTCTTCTTCACTGGAAGAAGACTCATGTGATTCATAATTATTAACATCTGAAATCTTTTGTATCTCTTCATCAACCTTCACATTCGCACTCTCAAAAATCTTTCTTAACCTCTTGTTATAGAACTAGTAAGCTTTTCTTTTGTTAGAGTACACAAGGAAAATACCTTCATCAATCCTTGCATCAAACTTTCCTAGTTCTTCTTCTCTTCTAATATAACATTTACTTCAAAAAAATTCAAAATATTTAGCAGTAGGAATCCTTCCATACCATAGCTCATAGGGAGTCTTTGTGTCATTTTCTTTTACTTGGACTCTATTCTGTATGTAGACAAAAGTATGAATTTCTTCTCTCCAATAGACTTCCGGTAGGTTTTCTTCTTTTATCATTGTCCTTGCAGCTTCTTGAACATTCCTGTTCTTCCTTTCAACCACTCCATTTTGTTGAGGAGTCCTAGGGGAAGATAACTTCCTCTTTATCACATGATTCTAACAAAACATGTTAAACTCATTATAAGTAAATTATCCACCTCTGTCAAACCTCAAACATTTAATCCTCATATCCATTTCAATTGTAACCATTGCTTTAAATGATTTAAAATTATCTAAGGCTTCTTATTTTTCTTTAAGAAAAGTGACCCATGCCATTCTAGGGTAATCATCAATAAACAACATGGAGTACATGTCACCTTGAAAACTCCTTACTCTGGTAGGACCACAAAGGTCTATATGTACCAATTCCAACAATCCAGTAGAAGATTGTTCTTTGACTTTGAAACTTCCTCTTGCTTGCTTTCCAACTTGACATTTATTACAAATGGTATTGATACATTTTGTGATCTTTGGCAAATCTCTCATAGCTTGAACTAAACTTATCCTTACCAAACTATTGAAATTGATGTGACACAATCTCCTATGCCATAGCCAAATATCACTAATCTGAGTCATAAAGCAATAACCATCACCACCTTTGAGATGATAAACATTTCCACCGGTCCTCCTTTCAGCAGTAATCACTTTTCTAGATCCTTTTCTAATCTCACAACCATTACCTGAAACACAAGATTGTAACCCTATCTACACATCTACCCAACACTCAAGAGATTATGCTTTAAACCCTTAACATAGAGAACATCAACATTGTTGTTCTTTCATCAAAACTAACAGAACCTTTTCCACAAATCTTAGCAGCTTCATCACCACCAAACCTAACTACTCCACCATCATATTTTTCAAGTTTAACAAACTTACTCTTATCACCTAACATATGATTTGAGAAATCACTATCAATGACCCAATCATCTTTTTCTCTTTTAGCATGAAAGGTAGACATTATAGAGGCTTCAAGGTTAGTACTTGCTTCTAGACCCTTTTCCTTTACACAACTTTCAGAGTTAGCAGAACCAGTTTCATCTCTTACGGCTATGAATAAGCATTCATCATCATTATTATCCTTATGTTCAGATTCATCATTAGATATACGTGCATCTTCTATAACATAGTAACTTTTCTTAACAATCTTACCTCTATTTTCCCTATTCTTAATTCTTAGAGCTCTGTCAAGACATCTTGAAGCATAATGACCTTTTTTTCCACAACTGAAACATTTAAAAGGAAACTTACCATTGAACTTTCCAGTAC
This sequence comes from Cunninghamia lanceolata, assembly GCA_027924645.1. Lineage (NCBI taxonomy): Eukaryota > Viridiplantae > Streptophyta > Pinopsida > Cupressales > Cupressaceae > Cunninghamia > Cunninghamia lanceolata. The sequence goes on along the minus strand of BSBN01000809.1, from coordinate 26,054,692 downwards.
CCTTTTGAAAGGAAGAAAGGTATGTAGAAACACTTCCTACACTAATCTACTGAGGAAATACTTATGCAAATTTTACTTTTATAGTTACAGATCAAGATGCACATTAACAAAAAGATAATAACAACTTCCAAATGCAAACACAAAACTCACAACACAAGATATACGTGGGGAAAACCCTTTCTAGTAAAAAAACCCCACACTCCAAAGCCGCCCAATATATTATTCAAGAATCAAGAAGATTACAATATACTTGTAGAGCACGCTTTTACAGGAGTATATCCAACTAGAGATCTACGAGGTAATTCGACATCTATAAGATTCTTACATACAACCTCCATCTCAAGTTCCTTATATATAAGAGATACAATACAGTACACTGCCAACGGTAATTACAAAACCATGAGATAAAACCACCCAAAAGTGGCACCCAAATTATCACCAATCAAACATGCTTTGTTATGTGCCAAACCACACACCAACACATGTAACTCTTGCCTTTACAGCCCTTTTATGTGTCCAACACATTTTTACATTTCCCAAAACAGAAGGTCCAACTTCCAGGGGCCATAACTTTTGATCCGGGTGTCCAACTGACGAACCGTTTAATGCGATGAAAATCTTGTGAAAAGATCTATCACCCTATAATTGGCTATGTGGGTTATGACAAATTTTGGGATGTTTAGAGAAGTTTTGATTCTGGTAATTGAGTTTAAAGACTTTTTCTTGGTAGTTTCAAAAAAGAAAAACTTTAATATCTCACCATCCAGATATGATCTTGAGACGAAACTCACTTGAGATTTTCACTTAGCTATTCCACACCTTCTAGGAAAAATTTAGGTCAATCCAAGCTCAATCAAAGGACTTACTAAAAATAGTAAGTCTCGCTATTTTTAGCTTGTTTGGAAACTTTTGGAAAATTTGAAAGTTCCAGACCATTATCCAAGATAAAGGGTATTCAAAAAGACCAAAATTGGGAAGAATAGTAATCTTTTGAAGTTACAAGGTTAAGACACCTTTCTTAACACTTTTTTCATCCTTCACACAAAGTTGGCTTCCACTTCATCAATGTCTTCTGTATCTGATCCCACAGTCTTCTTTGATTTGCCAACTTTAAAAGTTGTCTTATCCTTTGCAGTTCCACTAGTTGTACCAAACTCTCTTAATTCAAAAGTAGTTAGGGTGCCAAGCAACTGATCTTTTGTAAACTGATTCAAATTTTTTAATTCTTCAATAGTAGAAACCTTATGACTATAAGTTTTAGGAAGAGTTCTAAGTACCTTCAATATCTCTTGTTTATTATCTATATCTCTACCAAGTCCTTTGATACTAGTGACAACTTCATCTACCTTCTGTAAGTAGCTTGTAATGTTTTCATCTTCAGACATATGCATGGTCTCATAAGTGAGCTTTAAATTCTACATTTTAGCTTGTTTAACCTTCTCATCTCCTTCATAAACACTTTCTAGCCTTTTCCAAATTGCATTAGTAGTTTTCAAGTTCACAACTTTCACCACCTTAGATTTAGTAAGACCACTTAAAAGAGCATGTTTAGCCTTGCCATCTATTTAAGCAACTTTATTCTCATCATCAGGATTTATACCATCCTTAGGTGGACTATAATTAGACTTAACACATTTCTAGATCTCATAACCAAGAGAAATTAAAAAGGTTTCCATCCTTACCTTCCAGAGAACATAGTCTAATCCATCAAACAAAGGGATATATTTCTTGTGCACCATCCCAGATCTACCTCAAGCTATTAAGGTTTCTTCAAAGGAACCTTTCTTAGATACCAATTGTTGAATGTACAAGAAAACTGAGAGGGGGTTGAATCAGTTGTATCAAAACTTCAAACCTTCACACATATTCACATCCACATTAACCTTAAAACATGTTATGATGATTAAGCATGAAAAGAAAATAACTGAAACTAAATCATAACAACACCACACACAAGAGAAAACCAGATTTTATGTGGAAAACCCTAAAAGGGAAAAACCATGGTGAGGATTAGTTCACAATATAATGTAGTAACAATACCGAATTACAAAGGATCATTGCCCAAAGAAGAGAATGCTCACTGCAGGTGGACTCATTGTCCAATTGGACTCACTACCCACTAAGAAAGAAAGAAAAAAGAGAAGAATGGATCACTACCATGATTTGAACTGATATAATTGCATCTAACCTATGCATGGAATTAAGTCCCAATGAAGCATAATATACACCACAATACAAACAACACCTTCATAGCAACACTGATAAATGGTAGACACCTTCTACTCACTACATCCAATAGCCTAAAACATGAAATCCCTCACTTCCCTGATCAAATTTGCACCAATTACATCATATCCCCCACACACACTCGTAATCACAAATCCTTGACTCTTATTTATAGCACTATCAACCTTGAAATCAATCTCCAAGGTCAGAAACCCAACTTAACTCATTAAATTCAAATTAGGTCTGGACCTAAACATTCCCATGGAGGAAGGGAATGAATATTTACCATGCCACATCTTAGCATGGACCTAAATCCACTCTTACACATTATTCCACGCTTCCACAATCAACTAAGCACAACTGCAATTAGTGTAAACACCTAAGTAGGCCAAACTTGTGTAAACACTAAGAATTATTAAGTACATGCTTCCTGAAAGATAAACACATCTTGTAGATCTTACACAATGCTTTAACACTATCTAGAAAAATCCACAAACATCTTGAAGTCACCATAAAACCAAAAAATTCAACCACAACTTTCACCTAAAGAAAGTTCACAATCTGCTTACAAACAACACTGTCGAACTCTGCTACACAATAAATTGCTTTCCGGAGCACCAAATCATAAACCTTCTAGATAGAAGATAGATAAGAACCTTATATGCATATATCCAAAACCACAACACCTAAAACCATTATGCAGAGAAATTCAGAGTAAAATACTTTCTCCTAGACACACTGTAAACACTGTCAGACACTATATTCAAACTGGTGGACATAACTTTCACTGCATAGAGATCCAAAGTACCAAATTCTAGATTTAGCATCTTTAAACACTTCTCAACAACATATCCAAACCACACACTCATATCTCCAATATAGAAGAAATGCGGAGAAAAAACTCAAACATCACATTGTAAGAGAAGACTTCTTCAACACAATGTTTCCATTATTAATCAAATTTTCTCAAAAGAACTTGGAAACCAAACAATAGAAGCATATTATCAACATCTTTAGTACCTCTATCAAGCAATCAGATCAGCTTTAGCAAGGAAAATTAAATAATCAACAACAACCTCATCAAAAGACACAGTTGACACCAATGACAACACAAGCTTGTTGACATCAATGACAACACCGATTAACACATAATTGCAACATAACCAACTTGGTGATCTTGATCCCTATGTTGAATTCTTGGACTTTATTCATCCACTTGTATCTTCTACTGGTAACCTCCTACTACACACAAATATCCTTCACTACATGTGGAACATATGTTGTAATTCTAGCTCCCACCATATAAGGCCTAAAATATTTTACAGCCTTAACTAGTGCATATGCAATTTTTTCCATGGAATCATATTTCAACTTAGCAGCTTGGAGTGATTTGCTAAAAAATGAAATGGCTTTTTCAAAACCATCACTATTCTTTTGTAAAAATACTGTTGCTACAGTATGAAAAGAAGCGAAAGAAAACAATTGGAATGGTTTAGCAAAATTAGGAGAAGCCCATACAGGGGCTTTTTTAATTGACTGTTTGATATCACGAAAAGATGTGACTACTTCATATTCCCAAGTCAAACTTTGTCCTTTCTTCAACATCTTGGAGATGGACTTAGTCTTTTCTATAAAATTGGTGATAAATCTTCGAATGGAGTTTATATTCCTAAAAAAATGACTGAATCCCCTTCACTATTTTAGGTTGAGGAATCCTTTCAATGTTAGCTACTCTCTCAGGGTCGATTATGATTCCATCTTTAGAGACGATATGACCTAGTAATTTTCCCTCAATTACCCCAAATATACATTTCTTGCAATTCAATGATATACCATACTCCATAATGCTCACAAAAATCTACTCCAAGTGGTTATAGTGGTCTTCCTCTTTTTGAGAGGAGGTCGTTAAGTCGTCCTAGTACACAATTGTGATAACATTTATCATATTAGAAAAGGCTACATCCATAGCCCTTTGAAAGTTGGCCCCATCATTAGTCATCCCAAAAGGCATCTTGACATAAACATATGTGCCCCATGGAGTACTCAAAGTATTTTTAAACTATTCTGACTCTTTTACTACCACATGGTTATAACTAAAAAAATTGTCCATCATAGACTAGAGCTCATAGCTAGTTACCCTCTGTAACATGGCCTCTATATTTGGTAAAGGGTAATTAACCTTTAACAATGATATGTTTAGATTTCTGAAGTCAACAAAAATTCTAATGTCACTATTCTTTTTCCTAACATGGACCGGATTTGATACCCAAGTTGAATGTGTAATTGGTTTAATAATACCCCCCTCACTAAGTTTAGTTAATTCTTGCTTCATCTTGGGTGCTAGGGTGGGATTTATGAGCATCTATGTTTGTCTAAAAGGTTTTACATCTAGTTTTAATGGAATTTCATGCTGAAATATATCTTCCCTATATGCCTTGAGGTCATCATAAGACCAAGCAAAAACCTTTTTATATTTCCTAAGCAAATAGATAAGCATGGATCTAATCTTAGGATTCAATGTCTTACTCATGTAGACATTCCTTGGTTGGGCTTTAGTCCCCAGATTTATTTCTTCTAAATCATCTTGATGCATAGGTGTAGGCCTAGCAGTTTGACTATCTGCTCCATCAAATATTCACTCCAAAGCCACCAATCCTCTTGGGATTTGATTTGTCTTTAACTAGATGACCTTATTGCCAAAAATGGTGTCCTTCCTATTAATCTTTTCAACAAAATTTTGAAAATCTATTTCCTATCCTTGATACTCATCCATACAATTTATGAATTTGTATAAATCTTGATCATCATTGAAAACTTGCCAGTAATAAATATTGTTCCAAATAGAAGGAATAGTTAGTACTTCCACCTTTGAAATCCTTGCTAAGGTTAAATCCTTAGACTTGATTGCCACATTGGCTAAAAATCAGCCATTGCATTTCTTAGTTCTCTCCACCCAATCGATTGAAAAAGAATCAAATGCATCAATTATATCCCATACAACATTTCTATCTTGTTTGAGCCTCAAATTTTTAGAGGCATATCTGGATCTAATCTTGGATACCACAAGTTCATAATCGCCTAATACCTTCAACTTTTTAATCCCATACTTGATGGCTAGTTTCACCCCTATGAGAAGTGCCTCATATTCAACAACATAATTGGTACACTTAAAGCCAAGTTTAAATGATGATCTATATTTTTCTCAAAACAAGAAATGAGTACAATTCTAGCCCCAAAGCATTTTGTAGAATAGTCCCCATAAAATTGCATTGACCACAATCCATCACTCTTGGGGGCAATTTGTTCTTCTTCAATTATAGCACTCTGTTTTGTTTGATCGGCATCACTTGCCTCCACTTTGAAATTGTCCATATCAATGTCCAAAAAATACACTTGATCATTCTAATCTTCAAAAAATTCTAAACTTGAAGGGGCTCTTTTTTCCCTATCAAGTTTGACTTCCTTTCCATCCATAGATATCATAGCATAAGATGAATCCATTTGAATACTTCCCCCAACAATGGAGGCCCATTTTCTAGATAACAACATTCAATACTTGGGAGAGATGTCCACTACAGTAATGTTCATTTTGTAGTCCTTTTGAGAGTAAGATGCCAATTTGAAACCAATATTTTTAATTACCCCAATGATAGGGACCTCTCTAGAATCCATTGCAAATAATTTTCCATATCCCTTTGTAACTATCAAACCCAACTCATTCATAGTCTCCAAAGGCATATTTTTTCTTGAAGCCCCAAATCGACTTGAAAAGGGCATTTATGCATAGTATTTCCCAAATATACCTCTGGTGTTTTGGGAATCTATTTTTATTAGTCTCAACTACTATAATCCCTTTTTTGACCTTGCACTACTCTTATTTTGAACTTCTGACTGGCTTGGCACTGCATCATCAATGATAGCCAATGCCCTATCCTTATGTTCTAGTATTCTCATTATTTCTGACAAGGGAATAGTTACCCTTATTTGGCTAAGGATCTGAGCCATATCTAGAGGGATGTACCTTGGTAGAGGTTTATCATGAATATTTCCATCATGTGTAGAAAGAGCCTGAGGGACAATTTTATTTTTCTTTCTTGGGTGGACCTCTTTAGTTTTTCTTTTATCATTATTGTTCCCTTTGGTTTTTTTGGTCCTCTGATGTGGATTAGTTTTCACTAATATTTCCTTGGACTTACCATGAATACTCAGATCCTTCTTGAGATTAGGGACATTTTGATCTTCCTTAATAAAAATACTCCTTGCATTCCCTACAATACTACTCTCCCCTTGAGTCTTCTTGCTTCTCAAATTGTAATCACTCTTAACTTAAGTAATCTTGGCAGCAGTCAAGGACTTGATTTCCTCATCATAAGGTCTTCTTAGTTGAACCAAAGGATTTTTTGACTCTAATTGAAAAACATGATGATCATCCTCATCATCATCACTAAAGATTTGTTTCTTAAGACAATTTTCAAGTTGTCTTCTGTTTTCAATATCATCATTGAATACACCCTCTTCATTAGATGTTTCATCTTTTTCACATATAAAATTATGGGCCCAAACAATATTTATACTCTAGTCCTCTCAGTAATCTATATCACTGCACTCATCACAAGGACCTTTTGAGTAATTGATTTAGCAATGGTACATGAGGAAGGAGAATGAGGAGCTTGATAGACCAGGTACTAGAGGTTGTCCTTGACAACAGACACCCCTTTTCTCAAAGGATCAGGGGTCTCTTTACTAGGATTTCCCCTATTATTTGAAGGAACATGCCTCTCATTTTGCCAATTTGTGTTATAAGGTTGGTCTGAAAGTCTTGGCATTCTCTCCTGTCTGGTGCAGTGCACCTAGAATAATCATTTAGTCAAATTTTTGTAATTTTGGTTGTTAAAGACAAAATAAAGTTTTAAATTAATATATTAAAGCCTTTTAAAGGCATGTTCATGTAGTGGTGGCCTTAGAAAAGGAAAATTTCTAATAATAGGCTTGCAGATTTTTTTTCCTAGATTTTAGGACAGCCTTTTGTTTTCTTTATAGAAAGCTTTAATTACCTTCTTTTTTTGGATTTCCACAATGGAAAGAGGAGAAAAACATGGATTTTAATGTAATATGCATATGATATCTAAGAGAAATCAAATTTTCTTGTGTGGGGAAAGTTTTCAAAAGAAATAAGAGAAAAAAATTATAGTTTTTCTACAATTTTTGGTGGTTTTCTTAGTTTTCAAGCACTTGTACGGAAATGTACAGAATTTTCATGGAGGGAACCAAATGAAATATGGAAGAGGGCTGTGTTAGCTCTATTTTTCATTTTATTTGGTAGATTAATATTTTTGTTTAAGAATTTTATTGGCATTTTTATGATTTTTGGTCCAAAAATCTAGTTTCTAGGGTTTCTGAAGAAATTGATGGCTTGGGAGCCATTTCCATCCACACTCTAACCAAATAATGGATGAGATGGAGATATTTTGTTGCTGTTTCTCTGATTTTTGTGTTGCAGGAATGGTGGAGTTGGTGTGAAAGGATAGATTTGTGTCTCTTGAAGTCCAATAACACTATGTTTTGACAGTCCTAACATAGGTGGAGTTGTTTTTTTCAAGGGAAATGGAGAAGTTTGGCACAAAACCTTTGAAAACAGAGTATTTAGACCTTTTATGATCTATTTGATACCTTGGAGTGGGTATTTGTAATTGGAAATAAGTTTTCTAGCCTTTTTTCATGTCTAGGAGGCCTAATTAGCCCTTGGGACAGCAGGGTACAATCAAGTTTTGGATGTAGTGTTCCAAAGAAACCTATGCTGCATGTTTAATATGTTCAAGAACAAGGTAATGGGTAGTCAAAAATCCCTTGGTAGTGTGGAGAAGAGGTCTGAAACAAAAGTTATTTTATGACAGTCCTAAAAAGAGGGCTACAAGGAAGTGAGTCAGTTTGTGAAGGAGGTGGTACAAGGAGGTATCCCCTAAGAATTTTTATGGTTTTGCGGGCTTGGGAAAGTAAAACCTAGAAGGTCAAGGGTTCCTAGAAAGTTTGGGAAGGTTCCCATGTGTATGAACCTACAAATGGTGTCATTATGCTATGTTGAAGCAATGGAGAGTGAGTGGACAATCTTGTCTTGTTTGATGTCAAGTGTTGCTGTTTGGTCCACTGAGGCCTAGAAGAGTTGTTTTCCCTGCCATCCCCTCTATCCTCTTCCTCTTGTGTTGTTAGTTTGATCCCTTTGTGGTCCTTTATGTTGTTGCCTCTGCATCAAATTGGTATCAGAGCACAGTAGTCTATGAAGTGTTGAGTTGAAGAGGCAGTTTATCAAGATGCCTCCAAGAGCAAGAAACATGGCTCAAGAGATGAATGAGCTAAAAGAGAAGCATGCTAGAGAGTTGAGGGAGCTGAAGGAAAGAATGGCTACCCTAGAACAAAATTAGAGAAGAGGAGTGGCTCTAGGCAAAGAGATTGAGTCTGAGGAAGAAGAAGAAGTTGAGTATGGAGATGTGGAAGAAGAGTTAGACCCCAAGGATCAGAGGATGGTAAAGTTGCTGAGGGTAGTAAAAGAAGACAAGCACAAGATGAAGATAGATGTGCCAAAGTATGGAGGAAGCCTGAATGATGAAGAGTTGCTAGATTGGATTACAGAATTGGACAATCATTTTGAGTGTGAAGAAGTTCCTGAGGATCAGAAAGTGAAGATTACAAAGACCAAGTTGACAGGTCATGCTTTGTTATGGTGGGATTATCAGCAGACAGAGAGGAGAAAGAAAGGAAAGGTAAAGATTGTCTCATGGGACAAGATGGTAGCAAAAATCAAAGGTAAATTCTTGCCTAAAGATTATGAAGTTCAAATGTTTAAGAAGCTTCAAGGTTTAAGGAAAAAAGAAATGGATGTTAAGACATACACTGAAGAGTTTTATAAGCTAAGTATAAGGTCTGGTCAAAATGAAACTAAAGTACAAAAAGTTGTTAGGTATATTGGTGGTTTGAGATTTAAGATGCAGGATGAGTTGGTGTTGGCAAATCCAAGGAGTGTGGAAGACTGTTATCAGATGGCAGTTAGAGTGGAAGAGAAGATAAAAAGAAGACAAGATAAGTCAGCCAGAGGCAGAGGCAGTACCTCTAGAGGTAGAGGATCTTTCAATACAAATCAAGTTAGTGAAAGTCAAGAAGACATGAGCAAGGCACAAGGACAAGGTGTTGATTTCAGCCAAGGACAAAGTGCATATTTCAGAGGTAGAGGTTCTAGAGGTAGATTTGGTGGTGGAAGGAGTACAAACACCTTTACAGGTAAGTGTTATAATTGCCAAGAGTTTGGGCACCCAGCATATAAGTGTCCTGAAAAGAAATTTTTTTCAAATGATGGTGAAAGGAAGAGTGAAAGAAGGACTCAATTAGTCCAAGAAGAAGAATGTGGTAGTTCTAGTTACACAAGGTGTGATGCTGAGGCAGGAGAAGCATTGATGCTGAAAGAAAGAGCATTGTTGAAGACTTCTAGGGAGAAGGAGCTGATTTAGAGGAGAGCATTGTTTAAGACAACTTGCAAGAGCAAGGGCAAGGTATGTAAAGTGATAGTGGATTCTGGTTGTACTAATAATATGGTGTCAAGTGAGATGGTAGATAAACTGAAGTTAAAGAGAGTTCCTAGGGAAGTTCCCTACAAAATTTCTTGGGTGAGTGATCATCAGTCCATTTTAGTGACTGAACAAGCATTAGTTGAGTTTAAAATTGGAGCATATGAGGATAGGGTACTTTGTGACATCCTACCTATGGATTGTTGCCATGTGATACTGGGAAGACCCTGGCAATTTGATAGGTTTGCATTCTATGATGGAAGAGCTAATACCTTCACTATCAAGAAGAATGAGAAGACTTTTGTGCTATTGCCATTAGAGGAGCAGTCAAGAGCAGCAAGTATGATTATGTTTGGCAAGAAGGAGACATTGATGTTTGAAGAGAGTAAAAACAAGGAGTGTGCAGCCTTTTCAAGGCATGAAGTTATTGAAACAACAAATAGGAAGTGTGGAGCTGATTTGTAGCCTATTGAGAAGAGAAATATCTTCATGTGGAAGAAGGAACTGACTGAAAATGTGAAGTGTAAGAGTGTAGAGCCTATGGTAAGGTAAGAAGTGAGTGAAGGAGTCTTAGTAGGAACAATCATGTGCCCTGTGGTGAAGAGTAGAAATAAGAGACAACCAAATGAAGTTGGTGCAACAGTTTGCAAAGTTCCTAGGACAGGGAACACCCTAGTTGTAGGTTTGATAGAGGTTGGTAAAGGTAAGGTGACAGTGGACAATAGAGAGCAAAGTATGAGACAGTGGTGTGAGAAAGGAGTTGAGAAGAAAGTGTTGATAGAGGTAAAGAAGAGTGAAGTTGATAGAGCACTCTATGACAGAGTGAAACACATTTCAAAGAAGGACAAGAGCAAAGATAACAAGGACAGTGAAGGATCAAGGCAACATGGACTGAATGAAGACAAGCATGGAGCCATGAAGGACAATTTGCAAGAAAATTTCCAAGGTACTTGGAAAAGTTACAAGTTAGGGTGTATGGTGCAGTGCACCTAGAATAATCATTTAGTCAATTTTTTGTAATTTTGGTTGTTAAAGACAAAATAAAGTTTTAAATTAATGTATTAAAGCCTTCTAAAGGCATGGTCATGTAGTGGTGGCCTTAGAAAAGGAAAATTTCTAATAATAGGCCTGCAGATTTTTTTTCCTAGATTTTAGGACAGCCTTTTGTTTTCTTTATAGAATGCTTTAATTACATTCTTTTTTTGGATTTCCATAATGGAAAGAGGAGAAAAACATGGATTTTAATGTAATATGCATATGATAGCTGAGAGAAATCAAATTTTCTTGTGTGGGGAAAGTTTTCAAAAGAAATAAGAGATGTAATTTTTGGTGGTTTTCTTAGTTTTCAAGCACTTGTACAGAAATGTACAGAATTTTCATGGAGGGAACCAAATGAAATCTGGAAGAGGGCTGTGTTATCTCTATTTTTCATTTTATTTAATAGATTAATATTTTGTTTAAGAATTTTATTGGCATTTTTCTGATTTTTGGTCCAAAAATCTAGTTTCTGGGGTTTCTGAAGAAATTGATGGCTTGGGAGCCATTTCCATCCACACTCTAACCAAATAATGCATGAGATGGAGATATTTTATTTCTGTTTCTCAGATTTTTGTGTTGCAGGAATGGTGGAGTTGGTGTGAAAGGATAGATTTGTGTCTCTTGAAGTCCAATAACACTATGTTTTGACAGTCCTAACATAGGTGGAGTTGTTTTTTTCAAGGGAAATGGAGAATTTTGGCACAAAACCTTTGAAAACATAGTATTTAGACCTTTTATGATCTATTTGATACCTTGGAGTGGGTCTTTGTAATTGGAAATAAGTTTTCTAGCCTTTTTTCATGTCTAGGAGGCCTAATTAGCCCTTGGGACAGCAGGGTACAGTCAAGTTTTGGATGTAGTGTTCCAAAGAAACCTATGTTGCATGTTTAATATGTTCAAGAACAAGGTAATGGGTAGTCAAAAAGCCCTTGATAGTTTGGAGAAGAGGTCTGAAACAAAAGTTATTTTATGGCAGTCCTAGAAAGAGGGCTACAAGGAAGTGAGTCAGTTTGTGAAGGAGGTGGTACAAGGATGTATCCCCTAGGAATTTTTATGGTTTTGTGGGCTTGGGACAGTCAAACCTAGAAGGTCAAGGGTCCCTAGAAAGTTTGGGAAGGTTCCCATGTGTATGAACCTACAAATGGTGTCATTATGCTATGTTGAAGCAATGGAGAGTGAGTGGACAGTCTTGTCCTGTTTGATGTCAAGTGTTGATGTTTGGTCCACTGAGGCCTAGAAGAGTTGTTTGCCCTACCGTCCCCTCTATCCTCTTCCTCCTATGTTGTTAGTTTGATCCCTTTGTGGTCCTTTGTGTTGTTGCCTCTACATCACTGTCTCACAAAAATAGTCATCATTAGAGGGTCCCTTATTATTCTTAGCTATGGAAATTTTCATTTCCTTGACAACCTTTCACAACTTTTCACACTCATTAGTGACATGAGCTCTAGTGCCTTGTCCACTATCTTGATGTACAATTTTCTGATCACTTCTTTTATTAAACTTTCTTGAAGCCTTTTTATTGCTCTCAATATTTGAAGCAACTCGGTAGGTGTCCCTGAGTGTTTGGGGATTTTTGTTCCTCAATAGAAACTCCATCTTAATATCATAAGCATTACTATATAAAACCAGACACATAGATTCATTGGGTCTTAAATGAGGTGGTATCTTTGCTAATACTTTAACAAATCTATTATTAAATTCTGATACTTATTCATTCACTCCTTTAGTGATGCTCGTGAATTCATTTATTGTGAATCTTGCAAGAGAATTATATCCATAATGTTCTCTAAACATGTTCTGGAAATCCTTCCATGAATAATGCTATTCATAGGTAAACTTGTGTACCATTCTCTAGCAGTTTCATTGTGCACAAATAGCTTCATGAGTACATCTTCATCCTCCACCTCAAAGTGATGCATCATATTATCAAAAAATCTCAAGTTCTCCTCTTATTGATGCATTTGTTTGGCACAACAACAAGAAATAAAAGTTTCACTCAAACCTCTATTTATCTTGAAGAATACGATGAACTCAGAGAATTCATGATTCCAAGTCTCCATGTGTTAGGTCATAATAATTCTATTGTTACTCAAGGTTTGATGTGATATGATATTTTCCATTAGGGGCCTTACATACTTTCAAGGAATCTTCATCCAAATATTTATCCTTTTTCACCTGATCTGCATATATTCTCTTCAAACTACATCAAAACTTATAATCTTTAGCCTAGATCTGCATATATTTATGTAAATTTATCATAAGTTTGATCAATTCTTCTAAAACTATCTCTAGCTAAGGCTATTCTCTTATGATCTTTCTAACTTTGATTAGTTCTTCTAAAATTATCTCAATTTGAACTAATCCTCACTTCTTTACCTCAAAGTCATTCAAATATTGTGTAAATAAGCAAGTATTTCACTATTATTCTCCATTATTTGCATGATATCCACTATGATATGATATTCACTCAAATATGCTAAGGATATGTGACAATTCAATATATTTTCTCTATAGCTGCTTGTTATTTACCATTATTTGCAACTATGTATGATTATTTATGAAATTGAAATGAAATAAAATGAAATCAAACTGAAATTCTAAAATTACTGAAATTATTGAGTTTTGATCAATGATCCACATGCAACTTTGATACTTTCATGAAAAGGAGATAAACAAAACCATGTTTCACCAAGACAGTCCACAATTACGCATGGTAGGTACTAATATTCAAAGGATAAGATGATGACAACATGCACTAGATGAATGCACCTATGAGGAGCACAACAATTCATAGTAACATATCAAGAAATCATCCACAAGATTGCTCAAGATTTACAATTAGGTAGTAATCTAAATCTCCATTATCATTCAGTATGCTAAAAGTGTGCACATATACATTTGATCTTGAGAAAGAACCATAGGGAATCACAAAGTTACAAAATAGTACACTTAGTGTCCACAAGTTCATCAATTCAATCTCAATTCAACTACTAATAATTTTACAAATGACAATCAATATCCTTTTATAGGACAAGGATAAGATTTAGTTACAATGATCCAATGGTTAGGATCTAGTCAAGATGATCAATGGTCAAGAATAGTGGCATGTGATTGCTAGTTGGCAATCGTTGGTGGAGGACAGTTGGCAAAAGAGGAATATTCTCAACATCTTTGACTTGGTCTTTAGGATTTTTTATTCAGCATCTTCTTTAGATTCCTCCTTTGTCGACCCTTCATGAATCCAGAACCCTTTGTCCATACCTTTGAAGAATGCATATGTCCCAATATGCTTGTTTATTTCATCTCTATTTTGCACTTTAGCTTTCTCCTTGGCATGCTCTTGTGTTTGTAATTTCTCTTTCAAGGTTATCCATCTACTAGTCCTATTATCCAAATCCTCATTATAGGCATTTATTTTGGACTTCATATCATTACATTATCAATAACATCCTCTGAGAAGTGTTGGATCGGATCCTCCATGGCCAGGTTAAAATTATCCTTGAATGTCTTAATAGCATTTTGTTCATCTTCATTTCCAACTTTGTCTTCTACTCCACCCTCTAACTTCTCCAAAATGGTCATCTCTTCTGCCATAAGCTCATGGGCCTTTATGTTGATTTCCACTGCTTTGGTATTCCATCTTTTCAAAATGGATATTTCAAAATTTATATCATCTACCCAAAGGTCCATGCTAGGAAATACCTGGAGTGTCAAAATCTTGTTGGTTATGAGGACGTGATCATCTACCTTCCTCATGTTCTTGAGCATAGTCAAGAACCGGTTGCTCTCAACTAGCCTCTAGCTAACATCTTTCATTAATGCATCTGCTTTGCCCTTCATATGGCTAAGCATATCCCAATTGGATAGTGACATCCTTATTACTTGTTCTCCTTGTTCTAAGTATCTTTGAAACCATTTGTTCATCACATTGGCTTGATACTTTTGTGCATCTAACCTAGTTATCTCTTGTTGTGACACCAGAGCCAAAGGTGTAGTTTCTGTTATTTGGACATTGGCAGGGGTGACCAACCCTCTTATGAAGGCTTGAAATTGGACAATTTTCCCTTTATACTCTTTGTTATTGGCCAATGCTTTTGTGATCTTGGTTGGTACTGCTTCTGTACTTTCCCTTAATTCTTGGATATCCTGATCTGCAATTGTATGCCCTAGTTCTATAGTGGTCACTTGAAACTCACATGCACTTAACTCCCCTTTTCTCTTATCCACTGTAGGTATAGCTAATTGAGATGTCATCTTCCCTATAGTAGGATCTCACCTTATTGCAGAGGTTGCCCTTGTTCTATGCTTGGGCTTTGTAGGCTCAAGTGAAAATAATGATTTAATGTCAAAATTAGAAGAATCTATAATAGGAGGCTGAATTACCTCAGATGCTAGCCAATTAGGTGCAGTGGATTCTGGT
This sequence comes from Cunninghamia lanceolata, assembly GCA_027924645.1. Taxonomy (NCBI): domain Eukaryota; kingdom Viridiplantae; phylum Streptophyta; class Pinopsida; order Cupressales; family Cupressaceae; genus Cunninghamia; species Cunninghamia lanceolata. The sequence continues at coordinate 26,039,452 of BSBN01000809.1, read as the reverse complement.
CCATGCTGACATGTCTACTTAATGTGAACATCATGCACATCTACATATTTATACTTTGGAGCTTCTACACTCACTTTTTGCTAATCCTTATCCCTCTCAACTCTTTTGGATGTCATATCCTCATCTTGTGTTACTTCTTTTATCAGATCTTCCTATACATGCATATCCATATGGATGTCTACATCTTTCTTAATCTCATCCTTATGGATATCTTTAGGAACTCCCATATCCTAATCCTGTGCCACTAGTTCGTCTCATATTTTAGGGACTATGATGATGTCTACACTTTGCTCCCCTTGGTGACTATGATCTAGAACATCTAGATGTACATCTTGATCCATTTCAGTTTCTTTTTCCTTTGGATCTTCTTTGTCACCCTTGACTTGTGGACCTTCATGTCTGGATATATCTACGTTTTGTTCTATTTGTGCATTTGCCTCAGTATGTCCCTCTTCACTTACCTGGACATTTTTCTCTAGATGTTCATTCTAGGTATCCATGTCTTCAGCTGTATCATCTTTATTTACTACATCATCCATAGTTGTATCCTCATTCTTATCATCAACCCCATCATATGCTAAGTCAATTACTATTGAGATAGTAATAGTTTTCATTAACATATCTAAGCCAATAGTCTACACCACTACCTCCGAAGGTCCAAGCTTGTCCATATCCCTGACACTTTGTGATGCTTGTGGTGTGCCTTGGGGTGTTAATGCAGTATGCTTCAACAAGTTTTCAATAGGATTGGCTACCAAATCCCTTGTCACTTCATCATCTGTCAAATCACTTCATCATCTGTCAAATCAATTATTTTTCTTAAAGGGAAGGTTTGACCTGCCATCCTCTTCATTTCTTATTCTCTTGGTTCCTTAGCTTCCTTGGCCAATGCATCTTTAACTTTAATTATGGTCTAAATGGGTACATTGTGTTGGAATTCCTTGTACGGTGCTACCACATCCCCTTAGACCATTGCTACTATAGATGTCCCTGCCTTATGTTTCTTTTTAGCAAACATCTACTCCATCTTTGTTGGCTCTTCATGTTCTTTGAGAAGGACATTAGACTGTACATTGGTTGCTCCCCTCATCATGGGTATTTGTCCTCTCCTTTGTCTAGGGATGTTCATCCCATCTAGTAGATCCTCACCTTTCTTCACAACTACTTCTTCCTCCTCAATGTCCTCATATGTATCTTTTGGCTCATCCACTTGTGTTGTAGTGATGGGGTTGGTTGGGATAGGTGTATCTATTTGAGGTGAGGGCATAGTAGCAATTGTAATACCTCATGTGGTGAACTCTCCAGCTACCTTAGAAGTCTCTAGTTTGGCCATCTTGGTCTCCATAATTTGTCTCTTTTGAATCAAAAAGTCATCAAACTCTAGATCTATAGATCCTTTCTTTTCCTCTTCTTGTCAATAGTCACTGCTACTCCCTTATCCTTTATTTCCACTAGTCTTTGGTTTAATACTAAGTGAATTCTATGACCTTGGTTGTGATCAACTCCAGGGATGTGACCTCTACTTGGTTCCAATCTGGAGGAGAGAGAGACTCTTTGTATATTTGTTTCTCCTCATACTCTTTATCCATTAGTTTGCCATCATCAGAGTGGGGTTGTGAGGGAATATCAAAACATCTTAATGTTTTGAAATGGTTGAGAGTAAGTCTTTGATAATTTTGTTTCCTTACTTCTACCTCATCTGGACAATCTGTCCAGTAATCTTCTATGTGTACTTCATGTTTCATCTTCTTATTCACATACCTCTCCATTCTATGGAATGGATCATAATACCTGGCCAAAGAGAAAGGTTGCAGATGCAACATATGTAGCTTTGCTTCTGATTGCTTGGATCCATTTATGGATCGACTACTTCTACCTCATCTGGACAATCTGCCCAGTAATCTTCTATGTGTACTTCATGTTTCATCTTCTTATTCACATACCTCTCCATTCTATGGAATGGATCATAATACCTGGCCAAAGAGAAAGGTTGCAGATGCAACATATGTAGCTTTGCTTCTGATTGCTTGGATCCATTTATGGATCGACATGCATACCACCTGTTGGCAACATAATCAAGAGAAACTGCTAGTATGATGGAGACTTGATGTTGTCATTGATGGAAACAATTAGACATGACTTAGAACAGCTCCTGTGACAAAGTTGTGCATAGCCTTTTGGTCTGAAAAGACTAACTTAGCAAAAATTGAGTAAGTATTGACAGGGTATCAAGACAGTGATGGAAATTCAGTTGATACTTCTCCGCAGTTGAAGATCATGTTATGTGGTTCTGGTATGTTACACAAAGCTATCTAGTGATGTCATGATCCAATGTTCAAGTCTTGATTTCCTCTAGAAGTTTCATGGTGAAATATCTAAGTCTGGGAAACAAGGTTAAGTCAAAAACAGTGTAGAGTACCTGAGTATTTTGGCCCACATTCCTCTACTATTGAATATTTTGTTTTATGGTTCTAAGGAAATGTAGACACATTTCATAAGCATCTAAATCCAAATTTGTAGCACTTGAATTTCATTAGATTATATTCAACAAGTTCTCTAGTATCAGCCTCTAGTTTGACAATACTTCACTAAGACAGAATAATAGTTTTGAGATCTGCATTTTGTTATAGAAGATTATTATGTCTTGCGGTTATGAAGGTTCGCTAAGAAGTCTATAATAAATATTAGTTATGTTTTTCAGAGTCTCATATGATATGCATTGAAGGTTATGGTATGATAGTAGAATTAGTCAAGTGTGCACTTAAGGGTTAAGCTGACAGTCATGTTAGATCGATATGCAGTGAAGGTATATGATTGGAATCATTAATCTAAGTGGTTCTATAATAGGTCTAGACTCATATGAAGAGGCTTGTATGATTGATTGGGTTTGCATTATTTTTTGGACACAATAACAGGCCAACAAGGTATAACTTGAATATAGAAGCTTTATCTTTTGCATGCTGACCTAGTTTGAAGAAATTCTTGATGCGGATTTCTATACTTGATAGATTTTAGTATTGGATGAATGACATGGTGCGAATATAGTGTTAATTAGATGTGTGTGTGATCTAAGGTAGTTTTGTGACTAGAAAAGGATAGTGAGGGCAGAAGAACAGAGTATATGTGAAGTAGAGCAGAAAAAATAGGGCAGACATTATGAAGACTTTTGAGTCTATATACTGAGCTATAAATGGGACTGCACCTCAACATTTTGTAGATGCCTTTGTAGCAGTCATCTCTTGGGAGTGAGCCAATCCTTATTGTCTCCTCTCTTCTATCTTTTTGGTAGTGAGCCTATTGCAGTGAGCACTTCTTTTTGACATTGAGTCCTTGGGTAGTGAGCCCTAAGGTAGTGACCCTTCATGTAATCTAGTTTTGATATCCTAATATTTTGTGAGCTAACACTCACCGTGGTTTTTCTCTTTTTGGGTTTTTCACGTAAAAATCCTAGTGTCTATGTGTTATGACTTTGTGGCTACTCTTCTTATGTTTGTTTTGCTTTCATGTTATTGAATTTGGTAAATGGATTAATAAATATGTGAAAGAAAAGTTCTACAAAATATTGATTCACCCCCCCTCTTAGTATTCTTTGTGATCAACATTTGGTATCAGAGAAAGGTTCATTGGGAGAAGATTAATAGCTTGAGGAAGATCTATGAAGGTGTACACATGGCAGCAAAAATGTATTTTACTTCTCCTAAACCAAGTCACCCAGGTAGCATTAAAATTGGTAATTGTATAATATATGTCAACAATGAACAACTTCAAGCTTCTCTTGAAGATCGTAACAAGTCTGAAGCAGATATCAAAGGTTTGATGGAGAATATCAAAGAAGCTGATGATTACATTCTAAAATTAAAAGAGCAAATCAAGAAGTTCCAGGAAAAAAGGAAGGAGTTAAGTGAGCAATTAAAAGAAGCACATGAATCCATAGACAGTCTATCAATGTTTGTTGAAGAAAAGTCAAAAGTTTAGGAGTATCTGAATCAGGTTGTGAAGGATAAGTCTAAGGAATGTGAAAAATTGGGAAAAGATGTGTTACTTTTGAAATTTAATCTAGAAGCAGCTAACAGTTATAAAGAAAAATTCAAAATAAGACCTACAAAGCTTGAGGAGTTGATTGAAAGTCAAAAGAGTCAAGATGACAAGCAAGGATTGGGATTTGAAAAAGGAGAAAGTTCTAAATTAGGCCACGAAAACATTGAGATGAGGAAAAACAAAGGCAACCAGTTTTGGAATTAGAGAGGCAGACCTAGAAGACCTCCAGTCAGGCAACCAAATGGTCAAAGGTATCCATATTTCAATGGCTATTGTTTTAAATGCAATAAGTTTGGTCATAGGGCTACTTACTGTAGGAGTAGAATGAATCAAAATACTCCATCTTTCTCTAGTCAGTGTTTCAATTGCAAAAGAATTGGTCACATGGCAAGTGAATGTAGGACTGTAATCAGGAATGGTTTCAACAATATAAGGAACACTCAATCCTTCAATGGAAAATTCTTTGCATGTAATAGATTTGGGCATATGGTTAACCAATGTAGATCAAGGAATCAAGGACAAAGGAATATTATGTGTTACAATTGCAACAAACTTGGACATATGGCAAAATTCTGTAGAAGCAAGAAAAGAAACTACTATGCTAGAGAGAAGAAAAGAAAGCAAAGGGGAGATAAAGGAAAGAGTAACGTTGATCCGGTTGAAACCAAGAAAGAGAAGGGCAAAATTTAGATAAAAAATGATGTGATTGATGTCAAGGATGGGTTCGTACTAGCTTCTGGTACAGATACTTCCTCCAGGAAGTAAATTGGGATCTCTAGCTTAGGGGGAGATTTATTGATAATCCTAATGCTCTAGCCAGATAGTTAGTGTTGGGATATGGCACGAAGATATGATGAAAAGATTTATATGATAGATCTTTTGAAAGAAATTTTGGAAGAAAAGGTTCCAATGTAGAGCATTGCAGAGCAATCCTAATCGACTGTATTCTATAGTGAAGAGCTTGATAGCTTTTGGAGAACAAGCATAAATGACAACTAGGTTATCATAACAAGGGTTAAAAGGAGCTCATTCGATAGACAATTCACTTTCCATTCAAGCTATCAATTGTCTAAGAGAAACTGAAGAAGAATTCTAAGTGATATCGATGGTCTCTAGATATTCAAAGTAACTCAGAGTGATTCAAGTAAAGAAAACCCTAGTTCAACATAAAAAGGTATTTACAGTTGAAACCCTATTGTGAATTTGTTTATATCTTTGCAAAAATGGCAACTCCACAAGTTGTTGATATCATTAAGTGAGCTCGATCAAAATTTAAGAAACATCCCTTCACATCAACAGAAGTTGATCCAATGGGTACATTTTCGGTTATACCACACAGAGTAATGCATGCGGAGGATGTTAGGGATTACATTCATGTTGCCCTAGAGGATCATGGACATAGCAGGTTCTCAGATTTATATCTAAAGCATCTAAGTGGTGACAAATTTGAGTTGAAGGAAGAGTATAAGTCTTTGGTAGAGAAGAATTTCATATAGTATAGAGACTTCCCAACATTTGTAGAAGATGAATGGATGCGGTGCGTGTTGAGTAGGATCCACGATGAATTCATGTGGCTCAAAAAACCCTTTAAGATCACCAAGGATATGATTAGGGCTATGATAAGACAATTCTATTGGTAGTGTGCTCTTGTTAAAAGATATGAAAAATAACACTATGATAGAAGCAACTAGAGCCCAATTTGACAAGAGGGCATTAATAGTTAATAATTTTATAGACCATGCAGTGAGGTTTGCATCAATGGTAATTGGATATAAGATCTATTTCACCAACTAGGAGAACTCTGTCTCCAGTACTAGTATATACACTGCTTATCAAATGATTAAGGAGAATGCAAACTATGACTTCTACGAATTTCTATGACAACAATTAATGGAAAACCTGAAGAAGACAAAAGAGAGCAAATATCCCTTCAAATTTGGTACATTGATCATTTGCTTATTTTTCTACTACATGCAAGAATTACCAAGAATGTAGAACTTGTTCTGGTTAAATAGTCAACCTATTGTAATGCAAATTAGAGATCATCTAAGTAGCATAGGAAACTATGATGAACAAAATACATCCCTATGGGGCTATTTCAAGATCTTCTAGAGAATTATGCAATCTAGGGAAAGAATTCCCAAGGAAATTGTTGAAAAGTACAAGAATGATATATGCTTCATTATAACAAAAGACCAATGCAAGATGGAGGCTATTGAGCCTAGAACATTCTGGATTATACCAATGGGGTATGAAGTAGATGGAAAAATACTAGATAATTATGCCCAACATATGTTAAACAAACCCAGGGACCCCAAAGAAGAAAGATTTGGGACCTATGAGGATTTGTCAACAAAAGTCCATGATGAACAAAATACATCCCTATGGGGCTATTTCAAGATCTTCCAAAGAATTATGCAATCTAGGGAAAGAATTCCCAAGGAAATTGTTGAAAAATACAAGAATGACATATGCTTCATTATAACAAGAGACCAATGCATGATGGAGGCTGTTGAGCCTAGAACATTCTGGATTATACCAATGGGGTATGAAGTAGATGGAAAAATACTAGATAATTATGCCCAACACATGTTAAGCAAACCCAGGGACCCCAAAGAAGAAAGATTTGGGACCTATGAGGAGTTGTCCACAAAATTCCATGTTGAATCAAGAATGCCTGAAATTTAGAAGAAGGAAAGGAAAAGAGTTGAAGAATATGCCCAAAGTTAGGGATTTACAAAGGAACAAATCTCAGAAGCAAGAGAAAAAGCTCAAGTAGATAGGGTAACAAGAGAAAAGAAGGAAAGTGAACTAGTTAAAGCTTTGGAAGAGCCTAAGAGGAAACCAGAGAACCCAATAGTGACTAAAAGAAGAACTAGAGGTTCTACCTCTACATAAGTTGCATCTATGTCCTCCAGGCCCACACCCTCTGCAAGTGTGGAAGCCCCTACAACGAGTCATAAGAGAAAGAAGACGGAAGCTAAAAGAATGCATGTGAGCATAGGAGTTGATGAGGAGGAAATAGAATCAAATGAAGAAGTTAAAAAGATGAAGGTTAAATCAGTAGAAGCCTCTGGTACTGGTCAAGAGAAGCCCTCTGGAAAGGTAAGAGGAAGTAAGAAGGAGAAGAAGGTAGAGCTTGTGAAACTACAAGATACAATAAGTATAGAGAATGTATTGAAGGCCATTATAGTTGATGGTAATCTAAAACCTATTGCCCAATTATACATGACTATGATGATGCAGATAAAAACATCATTGAGACTTTTGTCATCAAATACTTGGACATATACAATAAAGCCCTTATTGAGATAATTACTAATCTCCCAAATAGCTTGGGAAGTATAATGTTTGCAAGGAAAGAAGCTACTATGGCTAGGGACATTGAGCTTAGAGAACATACACGAATAAAGCTATGTCCTGAAATCACCCTAGAAGAAAAGGCAAAAGTCTCCAAAGTGCTTCATGGAAAATTTAGAATAGAGAGGAGGATGAACACTCTCATGTCAGATGACATTGAGAAGGTAGTTAAGGAGACTGAGGAAATCACTTTAAAAGTATTGGAGGAATTTTATCTCCCAACCATATATGATAATGAAGGAACAAATGTTGGAGATGACACATCTATTCCGAAGGTTAGCCTAGACCAAGGGTTGGATAAAAATAATGAAGGGATAAAGGAAAATGAAGATCAAGCCCCTACTACTAATGGTCTGGATACAATTGACAAGGAGAAGACTGATGATCAGAACAAAGTTGATGATCAAGAACTTGAACAAGCTAAGAAGAGCCCTACATTGGAACAAAATATTGATGAACATGAGGCTATGGATCTAGAACCACCAGAACAGAATCAAGAAGAAGAAGTGTTCGAAGAAATGACAAGAGACATTGCTACTACTCCAATTGATTATGTCAAAGAATTTTTAGAGAATAACAAGTTTTGGATGAGTCTGAGCTTCTACAAGGACCAATAAATTTGGCCTCAATGTCTCTTGTGCAAAAATTTAAACCAATATCAATTGTGCAAGCAAAGGCACAAGAAGATATGCTAAAGTCACATATATAGGATAGTGAACTCATTGGTGAAGCATCTAGCATCTTGGAGAAGTTGATGTCTTCTTACCAAAAATATACATCTTTGTCATCAGCTGATTAGCTCAAAGGTCTAATAAACTCTGTAAATACTCATTTTGAATCCTTTGAGAAGTTTGCAGATGCTAAGGTCAAAAAAGAATTTGATGATAAAAAGTTGACTAAATTAAAGAACAACTTAGACAATGACAGAATTTTACTAAATAATAGTATTAAGAATATAGAGAGTGCTATCAAGGAGGCATGTGATATATATAAATTTTGCTTATCATGGCACGAGACTACCAAGGAAATAGAAGAAAAGGTCAAAGCTATGGAACTTTAACTAGTGAATATTTCCAAGACATATGATCCGACAGTTGACTCCATAAGTAGTATGGAAATACAAGTTGAAAATACTCATAATAACATAAGAATTTTGCTAAGAAAAATGGAAGAAATGAAAACAAATGTTCCAGTTGAGAGGGTTAATAAGCCCTAAAATTGACTCCATGACAAGTCTAGCTGCTAAAGCCACAAAAGTTAAGGTAATCACCGATACACCTACTGATGTACAAAAAGCAGAGGACTTAGTTTTTTAGATAAGTGGAAACATTCAAGTTTTGGAAAGAGCCAAGAATGGACGGGATGGAGAGGTAGCACAATTAAAGATTGTCTAAAATGATATCCTCTCACCTACTACTAACTAAGATGAAAGATTGTACTTGTACATATGCGGTAGAGTATGACATTTTTGAAATTTTGACACAAATTTTCTACTTGTACATACACCTTTGCCATTGATGTCAAAGGGGGAGAAGAAGATCTAGTGAAAAATGACCAAAACACCTGAAGAGAATAAGAAAATTAGAGTGTACAGAGTAAGGGGGAGCAATATATATTTTTCACTAAGTATTGCCATCAATGCCAAAGGGGGAGATTGTTAGCAACATAGTCAAGAGACACTGTTGGTATGATGGAGACTTGATGTTTTCATTGATGGAAACAATTAGACATGACTTAGAACATCTCCTGTGATAAAGTTGTGCATATCCTTTTGGTTTGGAAAGACTAACTTAGCCAAAATTGACTAAGTACTGACAGGGTATCAAAACAGTGACAGAAATTTAGTTGATACTCCTCCGTAGTTGAAGATCATGTTATGCAGTTCTAGTATGTTACTCACTGCTATCTAGTGATATCATGATTTAGTGTTCAAGTCCTGATTTCCTCCAGAAATTCCATGGTAAAATATCTAAGTCTGGGAAGCAGAGTTAAGTCAGAAACAATGCAGAGTACCTGAGTATTTTGGTCCGCATTCCTCCGCTGTTGAATATTTTGATTTTTAGTTCTAAGGCAATGTAGACACATGTCATAAGCATCTAAATCTAGATTTGTAGTGCTTGAAGTTCATTAGATTATATTCGACAAGTTCTCCAGTATTGGCCTCCAGTTTGACAATACTTCACTAAGACAGAACAATAGTTCTGAGATCTGCATTTTGCTGTAGAAGATTATTATGTCTTGTAGTTCTAAAGGGTTGATAAGAAGTCTATAATGAATATTGGTTGTATTTTTCAGAGTTTCATATGATCCGCATTGAAGGTTATGGTATGGTAATAGAATTAGTCAAGTGTGCACTTAAGGGTTAAGCCGATAGTCATGTTAGATCGATATGCGCTGATGGTATATGATTGGAATTATTAATCTAAGTAGTTCTATAATAGGTCTAGACTCATATGAAGAGGCTTGCATGATTGATTGGGTGCTTGCATGATTGATTGGGTCTGCATTATTGTTTGGACACAATAACAGGCCGAAAAGGTATAACTTGAATATACAAGCTTTATCTTTTGTATGTCGACCTAGTTTGAAGAAATTCTTGATGTGGATATATATACTTGATAGATTTTAGGATTGGATGAATGATATGGTATGAATACAATGTGAATCTAATGTTTGTGTGATCTAAGGTAGTTTTGTGACCAGAAAAGGATAGTGAGGGCAGAAGAATAGAGTATATGTGAAGTAGAGCAGAAAAAATAGGGCAAACATTATGAAGACATTTGAGTCCATATACTGAGCTATAAATGGAACTGTACCTCAGCATTCTGTAGATGCTTTTGTAGCAGTCATCTCTTGGCAATGAACCAATACTTATTCTCTCATCTCTTCTATCTTTTTGGTAGTGAGTCTATTTTAGTGAGCACTTCTTTTGGATAGTGAGTCCTTAGGCACTGAGCCCTAAGAAAGTGAGCCTTCATGTAATCTAGTTTGGATATCATAATATATTTTGAGCTAACACTCACTGTGGTTTTTCCCTTTTTGGGTTTTCCATGTAAAAATCTTGGTGTCTATATGTTATGACTTTGTGGCTGCTCTTCTTATGTTTGTTTTGCTTTCATGTTATTAAATTTGGTAAATGGATTAATAAATATGTGAAAGAAAAGTTTTATAGAATACTGATTCACCCCCCTTCTTAGTATTCTTTGTGATCAACACCACCCAATGAGAATAGGGAACCTAATGTTACCTCTTTTGCTCTTCCTCATATACGCCCCATAAGAGGGTATGATTTGTCTGGTCAGCTCCAGTAGTACCACTTTATTTGTAGGATATCTTGGGAGCATAAATGGTTGTCCCTCAAATCCTTCCATGTGGATGTATGTGAAGGTGGGGAATTATATAAATCGGGCTCCATTGTTCCTAACTGTCTCTTGAGCTTCATTGCTCATCATTTTTGCTCAATCCCCTTCCATTAGTCTGACGAGATGTATGATAAAGCAATCATTTACTCTCCTATAGTTATGAATAGATGCATTTATTTCTAATTGGGGATAATGCTCCCACACTTTCTTCTCCTCTGGATGTCTTCCTATTCTTCATATTGTTTGCAATCCAGAGAATGTTGATTGGGATGCGCATGCATATACCATATATGAGGACATATAGAATAGGCATCTCTTGCCTCCTCGCTTCATACCTTCATCAAGGATGTCACTGATGAGTGTGGCCCATTGTATTACTCTATCTGAAGACTCCACCATCTGGATGAGTCCATACATCTAGGGTTTAAAATCACCAGTCTGCCTTTCCAACCATCCTGCTTAACAACACTATCATGTATGACACCTTTGGTGTGAAATTAAACTTGAACAGTTTGTTTAGCAATTTTGCCACTTCCTTGGCCTTGTTGGATAGATATCTCCAAAGTGTAAAGATTATTTTCCTGCAGTCTGTAGTCTTGTTCTTATATTGATCCTCTAGGTCTTTAATGTTTATACGGAACAAACTAAGGCCTATGGACAATTGAAATGCCTCTATAATCCCTTGGATTGAGAAGTCCACATATACTCTTCCTTGTTTCTCCACTTTCCTTTTGGTTGGGTTATAATTCTGTATACATGCCAACACCAACTCTAGGGCATCTGCCACATAGGGAATTCTGGCTACATTCCACATGCCTGAATTGAAAATATTTTGTAGAGTGGGATTTCCATCCCCTCCATTCAACTTAGTGGTCCAAGTTCTCAAGTTTGTATTCCTGAGGTGCATGTCCCCTATCTTTCCAAACTGTGGGCATATCACCCCAAGAATTGGGAACATAGGGTTCTTGAATTCTACATCATTTCTGTTCTTTCAATCCTACATCTTGTCCTACAATTGACAAATATGCATAGTTTAACCTATATTTCATTTATCATTCTATCATTTGTTTTAAACATATTGACTTTTACCATTTTCACAAGATAACCATGTTCATATGTAGATAGATTTATCCTAAGTACGAGGTTTACCTTGCATTATATAGTAATCAAATGACAAAAGCAAAGGATAGGGTTTTATCTTTTACATACCTATTTTATGGCTTTAAAACCTGATTAATATATCTAGATATCACCTTTTAGCTTTGCTTTTACCATTCTATTATTTGCCATTCTTCACCTCAACTTCCCTATTAGTACTTATGATCACCGTAAAAATCACCCTAAGATCACCTGAGCTCTATAATTCTCTTTATGAATACTCTATTAATGTTAAAATGATCTAATTCTACCTTTTATACATTAAAATCTAGAATTAGGGCATACTAAATGCTAATTTGCATCAACTCAGGGATGTTCACTTATATGGCTTGGAAGATGTCAACAAGTGGCAAGCTCTAATTTGAAATTTTGAAAAGCCAATGACTTCTTTTTGCGGCATTAAATGAGGGTCTGGATATAGGATATGTGCTTATGGACACTTAAGTGATATACTTGTTTTTCAGAATGTCCATATGGATATATCCATTTGATGTCATCGATCGTTTGGTCAAGTTTTGACTAAAGGATGAATGCCGGGATGAAAGATCACAATGTATTTACCTTTGTTTTTGATTGTCAGGACATAAAAATGTTTAGGTTCAAAAGTAACCTATGTACCACGTGGCACCATTTCATTGGATTACAGGAGGCATCTTATAAAAAATAGGGATATGGATATTCATAAATGTCTGGACATTAAACTCACAAAATATCCCTAAACTCGAATGTCTATATGACATCAGCTTCGTGAAATGATTCTTTAGGAATGAGGAAAGTGATGTCATCAGGATATTAGGGAACGTTTGGACATTAAGGTTTGTGAAATATCCCATCCCTCAATATCCAGGTGATGTCATCATCATAAAATGTTTCTTTGGAATGAGATGGGATGACTTCATCTAGATATGCACATGAAAGGATCCAGACATTAAATATTCATGCGAATGTCCATAAGCTAATATCCAGTTGAAAAGTCAAACAGGACATGTCATGATATTGATGAATATATGGTCATTAGCTCTACAAGTATGGACATTAAGGCAAGTCAGGACATTAAGGAAATGGAAATTATTAGTTTTCCACAGTCCATGATGTTGTAAATGAATGCTTCTGGATTTGACTGTGTTGCTTATTTTTACTCAACATTTCAAATCACACTCAGTAATCCATCATCAGGAGAATGAGAGCAAGAGACGAGAAAAAAAAATATAAATTGCAGACCAAAGCAACATAAAAAGAGGGAGGGAGAGGGGACATGGATGCCAAAAGATATCTTAGGAAAGGGTAGATCAACTAATTGATCTGAAGAAACCAAGAGAAGAAAAGACTACAAAGAAAGAAGAACTACAAAAAGGCCACAAAGAGCACTAAGAGCACATTAACTTAAAAGAATATAACCAAAAGACAAGAATCAAAAAATTCAACCATTACAAACAACCTACCAAGGAAACATAAACAACAATGAGTAAAAATTAAAATAAATTAATATCAAAACATTAATAAATTATATATATATGGGCAATAAATAAATATATATAATTTATATACTTTTCATATATACACATATATTTTTTCTTTTTAGGTTCATATATATGCTCCTTAATATATTTTTTGTTTCTAGATATATTTATTTCCTCTCTAATATACATAATTTATATACTTTTCATATATACATATATTTTTTGCTTTTCAGGTTCATATATATGCTCTTTGATGTATTTTTTGTTTCTAGATATATTTATTGCCCCTCTCTCTATATATATACCATTTATATTTATAATTTATATTTATATATTAAGGTTTTTATATTAATTTATTTTAATTTTTAGTCATTGTTGGTTTATGTCTCCTTGGTAGGTTGTTTGTAATGGTTGAATTTTTTATTCTTGTCTTTTGGTTATATTCTTTTATGTTAATGTGCTCTTAGTGCTCTTTGTGGCCTTTTTGTAGTTCTTCTTTCTCTATAGTCTTTTTTTCTCTTCGTTTCTTTGGATCAGTTAGTTGATCTCCCCTTTCCTGAGATATCTCTTGGCATCCATGTCCCTTCTCCCTCCCTCTTTTTATGTTGCTTTGGTCCAGGAAATTTATCATTTGTTTTTCTCCTCACTTGCTCTCACTCTCCTAATGATGGATCACTGAGTGTGATTCAAAATGTTGAGTAAAAATAAGCAACATAGTCAAATCTAGAAGCATTCATATACAACATTCAGGAAATGTCAGGACATTAAGATTGAATAATCCATATTGTGTAAATTCATACACATGTCAGTCTCATTGCATGCTGTGGTGAATTTGACATGCACCCTCTATGTATATCAGGATGGATATCAAGATATTCAGCATAAGATATGGACATTAAGTAAGTGCAAAATATCCATATAATGTTGACCAAGCTTTGACCTTGCATAACTTCTTTGTTTCAATGAATTTCAACATGATTTGAAGGCAAATATGCTTAAAATTCAAATCTCTATCCCTTGGTAGGATTCATGAGGGAGAAAATCATACTTGGAATTTTGACTCATAACTCAAGATCTAGATAATCCTAAGACATGACTTAGACATACTATTTGATAATGTTTTTTACCATACCACCCAAAAACAAAAGGGGAAACAAACAAAAGTAAACCAAATAAAAGTTGGGTCCCTGTTTTGCTAGGGCAAAATGGGGTATGTTGTGTAACCATACAACTTGCCACCAAAGAAAACCACCAAATTATAATTAATTCAAGAGAGGAGGACAAATTAGGACATGGAATTCCAACTCCTATTATACATAAACATCCTGACCCTTCAAACGAGACCATATTCATTAACAAAACTATATGATGGGAAGGAATTTAGGTGTGTGCATTTGATTCATTTCCTTCTTAAGAAATGTTGAAAATGATAGTAGTTAGTGTTAATCTACATGATTGGATTTAACCTCTAATCCAACCATGGATAGAGCCTTGCTTCCACTCAAGCATCCAAAGCCTCGGCAAGGTTATCTTTAAAATTCTTCCAAGTAGAGCCCCACTGCCAGTTAGGTGTCCATAGCCCCGGTAGAGTTGCTTGGATGACCTAAAGAATTTCTTTTCTTCAGATTTTCAATATTTTCTTTTCTCTTTTTAGTTTTCATATGATATGATCTTCTAAGCTCATTTGCAAGGTTTGGGCACTTGCCTGTTAGGTTGAGAATTATAATGGTAGCAAGAGCAAATCTTTAGATTTTTCACTTAACACAGACACTAGTACTTTCAACTAATCTAAGGTTGTTAGATTTATTCATGTGATGATTCCTTGAACAACAAAGGTTAATATTGATGAATATGATTTCATAGACTGGATCGAAATACCTAAGCTGACAGGAATTACAACGTATGTGGAAATTTGTAATTCTTTCTTGAATTCCAACAATTTTATTATTTTCTAAAGTGAAAAGGTGCTCCATATTGCCTAACCAAAACATGAACTCAACAAACAAACAAAAACAAAAACAAACAAATAGTTATACAAGAAAGTATTTACATATATACATGACTCTGATTTTCCCTATTCAGGCCTAAAAGTAATGTTTGAGAAACTATCCATTGACAAGCAATGGGACATCCTCACCAGTTATGTTTTTAAGCATATAGGTACTGTCACCTAATATCTCAACAATCTGAAAGGGACCAGTCTATAGTTTATTAAATTACCATGATCTCCTTTCCTTTCATGGGCTTTATCCCATGATAAAACAAGGTCTAATATTTTAAAGGCTTTAACTTTGGCTCTTCTATCAAACCATCTTTTGACAATAGTTTGATGTTTTGAAAATTGATCTAAAGCTCCATCTCTCTTCTCTTCTAGATGCATGAGTTGCAATAATCTAACCTCTAACTTGTCATCTAGACCTAAGTTTTCTTGTGCAAATTGAAGAGTGGGAATCTTGAAATTCACTGGTAGGATTGGATCCACTCCATACACTAATTGGTAAGGGGATTTTCCTAGGGCTTATTTTACTCTTGTCCTATCCATCAATAGTGCATATTTTTGTAGGGTATTCCATTCCCTAGGATTTTATCTACCAATTTCTTGATATTGTTCAATAAGTTCTTATTTGTGGATTCTGCTAATCCATTTCCCTGAGGATAATAGTTAGATGCAAATTTTAGGGTTATGCCATACTCAAAGGCCCAATTGGAAAATTTCAATGAAGTAAGAGTAGGTCCATTATCACATACTAGGGCAAAGGGAAGCCCAAACCTTGTGATAATGTTGTTTTCTAGGAATCCGATATCATCCTCAGTGGTGCATGTTTTGCTGCCATTGGCTTCAGTCCACTTGGTACAATAATTAGTGACTATTAAAACATACCTATGTCCAACTGAAGATGGTGGATTGATTGCTCCTATGAAGTCCATCCCCATTGTGCAAAAGGGTGCATCTCCATCACTAGATGCAAAGGCTACACAACATATCTTTCTTTATTGGTAGCTATTTGACAAGTATGATAATGTTTTCTTTGTTCAGCAGTGTCTTTGAAAATTGTGGACCAATAATATCCTACCCTAAGGATTTTATACGTTGTGGCTAGGTAGGATCCATGTGCAGTTCCAAACATATCATTGTATTTCTTGTAAAACCTTATCGGCTTCTGGCCTATCAAGGCATCTGAGGTATATCCCCTCATGATTTCTTCTGAATAAGATCCCTCCCTTCATCATATAATTCTGGGATTTTACTCTTAATGCTCTTCTCTAAGAAGACTTCATGTTGCTCAAAGGCTTTCCTGAGATCAGGACATGTTTAATGCTAGAATACCAGTCATCTTGATTGTTGGAATCTAATGTGCATTGCTGACTGATCAGATTTGGGTTAGTTTCCGCAATCATTTGAGTCAAAGCTCATCCTCTGAATAGCTTCATTGGAGTGATCTCCATGTTAGATTCTTGCAAAATAGTAATCCACTTGGCTCTTTTCTCACTAGGCTCACTTTGCATCAATAACATCTTAATTGTTGCATCAGGCACCACAACAATCACCTTGCTTTTTAGGATGTAATGGCTAAATTTATTTGTGGCTCTTACCAGAGAAAGAGCTTGTCTCTCCACATCCAGATACCTTATTTCTGCATCCCTGAATGGAACGGTCATAAAGGACATGTGTTTCTCTTCTTTGTTCTCATTCTTTTGGGTTAACACAGCTACACAAGTATGACTGGAAGAAAAAGAATATATGTAAAAATCTTGTGTAATCAAGGCTACTTAGTACTGGGGCATCAACTATTATTTTCTTGATGTCCTCAAATGCTATCTTGGATTCTAGAGTCCATTAAATCTTGGAATCTTTCTTTAACATAGCATTAAATGGCATTACTATCTCTACAAATCCAATTATGAACTTCCTGAAAAAATTTATCTTCCCAAAATAGGATTTCAATTCTTTCTTACTTGATGGCAATTGAAGCTTCATGATAGAGCTTGCTTGATATGGATCTATGATGATCCCATTTTATGACACTAAATGTCCCAATAGCTTACTAATAGTGATGCCAAAGATGCACTTCTTAGGATTTAAAGAGATGCCATACTTTTCACACCTTTGGAGCACTTTTCTCAAATCTCCAATGTGATCTCCTCTTTGTTTTGAGAATGCTATTAAGTCATCCATGTAATTGATGATGCATTGACCAACTAAACCTCTAAAGGCAATGTCCATAGCACACTTAAATGTTTCTCCAACATTGATCAAGCCAAAAGGCATGCACCTATATGCGAATATTCCCCACTTGGTGGTGAATGCAGTCTCCAACCTGTCTATCTTATCTACCATAACCTGGTTATATCTAGAGAATCCATCTAAGAAAGACATCATTTATTCTCTATTGACCATCTGGAGTACTTCATCTAATGAGGGGAGAGGATAGTTATCCTTCTCTGTAGCTTTATTTAGATTCCTGAAATCTACACATAAATGGATGTCCCTATTCTTCTTTCTCACAGGTACTATGTTAGCTATGCATGTGGAGTGTCTCACTGGAAAGATAATTCTAGCTGCTAGGAGCTTCTTAACTTCTTCAAATATTATTGGTTCTATCAAGGTATTCACTGGCCTTTACTTCTATATGAATGGTTTGACATTAGGCTTTAGTGGTATAGTGTACGTAATGATGGAAGTATCATATGTTTGCAACTCATCATATGTTCATGCTATCACATGTATATAGTCTCTGAAAGCCTGGATTATCCCTTCACATTTTTCTAGAGTGCATACTTTTCCTATAAGGATATTTCTAATGTCTAAACCTTGCTCTATATTAATAGGCTCATACTTACCACCATCTATTTTGGGTATATCATTTTGTTTAGTGATATTATCCAGATCAAACATTCTCTCGAGATCAATCATTCCTTTGGGAATTTTGTTATTAGGCAACTTGATAATCTCTTCATCATCCCATGGCAGATCATCAAGACTATGCTCATCTATTACTTGAGCTTCAAATATGTCTCTATTAGTGATGAAATCAAGAATGTGCTGGTCATCTTCAAAAACTTGGAAATTTATCACATTGTTAGATACTGATGGCACTGACACTAACTCAACTAAGAATTTCTTGAGTCCTAACACTATCAACGGTTCTAGGGTACTAGCAGCTACGGCTAATGCATCTATACATTTATTCTATTGCTTGGAACATGAGTAATGTTGAAGGCATCAAATCCTTCAATTAAGTCCCACACTCTGTGTCTACAATTGGATAACTTATTGTAATTGCATGCATATTGTTTCTTCACTTGTTTAACAACTAACTCTGAATCTCCAAACACATGCAGTATCTTCACCTTTTTCTTTAAAGTAAAAAGTAGGCCATGGATTAGTGCTTCATACTATGCCACATTATTATTGTAGTGAAACTGGAGCCTATATGATACAAGATAAGATTTTCCTTGTGGGTTAATCAAATCAATTCCTACTCCAACTCTTGCTTTAGACTTGGATCCATCAAACCTTAGTCTCCAAGGTCTATCTTCTATTGGATTTTTATCCAAACCTTTCTTCTTCTTAACTCTAGCTACTCTACCTTCGGTGATCCATCTTAGAGTGGAAGGTATAGATGATGTGAGACTATTTGGTGTTGTAGAGGATGAAATATTTGGTGGTTAGATATCTAGACATCACCAAACTCTACCTCTATTGAGAGTAAATCATCAGGGATATGGATATCCAGATCTTTCTTTTCTGTCAAGATCTGGTTTGGAAAATGACATGTAATCTTAGACTCATTTTTACTTACTTCATGATTTTGTTTGGTCACTTCATGACCTATTTTTTTTTTCTTAAACTTTGTTTCTTCTAGGATGTCACTAGACATCTTCAATTTACTTCCTGCACACCAACGTTCCTCTCTATTCACTATGTGTAGACAGAGCACAAGATGTTTCTAAATGTGGGGATTCATGTAATTTACACCATCCCTCAATTAGTACCTGATTAGATGGAATGCATTGGAGAATACACTTTTGGATTTTCTTGTATAAGAATTATTTAGACATTGTCAAACAACTACCTTTGTCTTCATCTGATAGTTCATAATCAGACTCTACTAAGCAATCTATCCCTAATGTGATTATATTTACTCCACCGTTGTCATGCACATTACTGTACATCAAGACTTCTTCTATAGTAACATCTAGAATTTGAATTCTTTACACTCCCTGTTCAACATTAGTATACAGTACCTCATTATTCTGATGATATTTTGTGATCATGTGTTTCATCTATGGCTCAGCTTCAATCTAGATCTGATTAGGTATCCCTCTCCATGGCAACTACATGTGTAAAAAATCCATGGCCATGTATCTATTCAAGGTTTTGGACCAATGCCTACTCAAAAGCAACCATAGGTATCTGGGATGTCTACTACTTGGATATCAATGAAGTGTTGCACCGTTGGATCTAAGGCTAAATGCATGTGAATGTGGGTTAACTCACCTACCACACTTACTTCTAACTTGTCCAGCTGAGTGACTTTCTTCAAGGACTTAGTAGGTGATAAACCTAAAATTTTGTATATTGATAATAGCATAACATTTGTAGATGAACTTGAATCTACCAAACAATTGTGTAGATTCTTCCTAAATATCCTAATGGTAAGGAGAAAAGAAGGAGACTTTATTTTCCCCTTATATAATGATACTTGTAAAGTATCAACTACATGGACCCACCCTTTATCTTAAGATTTGACAGGAACATCCCTAGGACTGGAATCCTTGGTTGGAGAACTATTAGGAATACTCACATTTACTACAGGCTCATCCAGAGACTTAAGGAAAGCCCTCTTTATCATAGGAGTCTTTAGAAATTCAAACATAGACAAACTAATTTTCATTTTCTTAATTTCATCTGCTAAATAAGCAACTAACTTGTTAGAATCTGAGATCTCATTTATACCTTTTGTCAGTAGGATGATGATGCAAAATGTTGCCAATACACCCTTGGTGGTCCTAGATTATTTCTAGCATACACATCCAGAGGTGTATTAAAATTATTTGGTGGGACTAAACTTGTGAAAGGACCAAGGGGTCTATTGCTATTATTTCTAAGATTATAATTATGTCCCCTTTGATGATGTTAAAAGGCAGACACTTCATCTAGTTCTTGTTCTATTTCATTATCTTATTCATAGGGAAACATGTAGTCTTCCAAGACTAGAGCTGTCTCTTCAAATCCTAGGGTGTAATTCTCATGTATCACATCCACTTGTTCTTGGTGATCCATAGAACTTTCTATGACCATTGTTGATTCATACCCTAGGGGTACTATTTCATTGCCTTCAGGGAAAGTAACCTCCCCTGTAGTGTTTTGTACTTCTTCTTGAAAGATACTAGCAACAATTTTGAACTAAGGACAATCCAGTTGTGCATGTACACTGGTGTTGTGAATACTACACCAATTGTTCAATGTAACTTCAACTAAATTCACTCTTGTAATCTTTTTTGGTTCAAGATGTGCTTGATTGTCCAAAGGTGATGGAAATGTACAATTATTTGGCATGGTATTCCAAAATCTTGGAGGTCTAGGGGCATTGGTGTTATTGAAACCCCTATCATTGTTGTATCCTCTATCATTATTATATCCTCTATCATTATTATATCCTCTGTCAGGTTATCCTCTATTTTTTTGGCTTTGTACATTAGCCTGAGAATAGAAATTCTGGGTCCTCAAATGTGTCACCTCAGTGGTTAACTTCTTCAGCTGAGCAACTATTTCTATGATGTCTTCCTTTTCTTCTTGCACCTTAGCCACTACATTGTCTTGACTACGGGAAAAGAAAGAAGTACCATTTCCATTTGGTCTATTTTCAATAAGAGAATATCCTGAATATGGAACTATATGGTCATTTCCTTGAGGAGGAATTGCATTGATTGGAGGAATTTACAAAGGATTAGTTATTGGAGTAGGATTTGATAGAGCTCCATTGATGTGTTACATCTGGTTAGATAATGTAGGGGGTCCTATGCTTGGTAAAGGTCCATGTCCTACTTGTTTCATTTCTGTTGTAACTTTTACAGCCTCTATATAAGAACCAGATAAATCTGTCACAACAGGGTTTGCTCTTCTTACAAACATGGATGTCAAGGGATTTAAGGATGAATAATAGACCAGTAATCATGCACCTACAACAATGACATATGGAGCTACAAGTTTGGCATATGACTTTTGGATATAGTCAATGAAGTTGACAATGAATTCACCTTCTCCTCACCTAATCTTAGTGAAGTGATGATAAACTGTAGTAGCATCTTTAGGGATCCTAGATCTAACTTTAAAAGCATCTTCCAGCAATTGCCAGGAATTAATTGATTTCTTAGGCAAATTCACATACCACTGGTGCTGCCTCTTCTCCCAAAGAGTAGGGAAACAGTATATAGATTTCATCTACATGTTGTATTCTCACTCTAAAGAAAGCTTCTTTGAAGGTTCTCAGATGATCTTCTACATCTTGATATGGATGATATCTAGGGCACAACTTATCTGGATTCTTTGGGGTAAGTCATTATAAGCTTAAAAGGTCAAAGGTGAATCATCATTGAAGAAAGCCATAGGGATTTGCATAGGAACTACTGGTGATGCAGGGATTGTTGGCCTAGGTTGAACACTAACTAAATGCAATCTCAGTCTAA
The DNA here is from genome assembly GCA_027924645.1 of Cunninghamia lanceolata. Taxonomy (NCBI): domain Eukaryota; kingdom Viridiplantae; phylum Streptophyta; class Pinopsida; order Cupressales; family Cupressaceae; genus Cunninghamia; species Cunninghamia lanceolata. The sequence goes on along the minus strand of BSBN01000809.1, from coordinate 26,017,380 downwards.
CAACAGGTAATTCTTGTAACAGTCCAATGAATCTTGACCTAGTGACAGGTCAACTAGCCAGCTCAATCAATCAAAGTGAACTTTAAAGATTTAGACTAAATCTTCACAAATGTATAAGTAAATCCTTTGTAGAAATGGATATTCGTGGTCATTTGTCCTAGATAATGAGATATTTAGACAATCTTTGAAGTGATGCAAAGCTTTTAGTTCAAATTCAAAATTCTCTGACAACTCTCTATAAATATCTGACCAATTATCCTCAAGGGAGAGATGTTTGTACTCAGATTCCTCAAATTATTGAGTATTGATAGGATTTTTGTGGAAACACTTAAAGCTTTGAGCTAAACTAAGAAATTAAGAAATAATTCTTCACAGAGATGTAGTTAGACTCATTCAGATGGAAATTTTTTTTAAGTTTTATGGAGGCCCTCCTTCTAGCACCAAAAACCTATTGATGCTTTTGTTAGGCACAACAACAAGAAATAAAAGTTTCACTCAAACCTCTATTTATCTTGAAGAATACGATGAACTAAGAGAATTCATGATTCCAAGTCTCCATGTGTTAGGTCAAAACATTTTTGTTGTTACTCAGGGTTTGATGTGATATGTTGTTTTGTACTAGGGGCCTTACATACTTTCAAGGAATCTTTATCTAAATATTTATCCTGTTTCACCTGATCTGCATATATTCTCATTAAATTGCATCAAAACTTATAATCTTTAGCTAGGATATGCATCTATTTATGTAAATTTATCATAAGTTTGATCAATTTTTCTAAAACTATCTCTAGCTAAGACTATTCTCATATGATCTTTCTAACTTTGATTAGTTCTTCTAAAATTATCTCAATTTGAACTAATCCTCACTTATTTACCTCAAAGTCATTCAAATATTGTGCAAATAAGCAAGTATTTCTCTATTATTCTCCATTATTTGCATGATATCCACTATGATATGCTATTCACTAAAATAGGCTAAGGATATGCGATTATTTATGTCAATTCAACATATTTTCTCTTTATCTGCTTGCTATTTACCATTATTTGCAGCTCTGTATGATTATGTATGAAATTGAAATGAAATAAAATGAAAGCAAACTGAAATTCTAAAATTACTGAAATTATTGAGTTTTGATCAATAATCCACATGCAACTTCAATACTTTCATGAAAAGGAGATAAACCAAACCATGTTTCACCAGGATAGTCCACAATTATGCATGGTAGGTGCTAATCTTCAAAGGATAAGATCCTGACAACATGCATTAGTTGAATGCACCTCTGAGGAGCGCAACAATTCATAGTAACATATCAATAACTCATCCACAAGATTTCTTAAGATTTACAATTAGGTAGTAATCTAAATCTCCATTATCATTCAGTATGCTAAAAGTGTGCACATACACATCTGATCTTGAGAAATAACCATGGGGAATCACAAAGTTACAAAATAGTACACTTAGTATTCACAAGTTCGTCAATTCAATCTTAATTCAACTCCTAATAATTTTACAAATTACAATCAATATCATTTTATAGGACAGGGATAAGATTTGGTTACAATGATCCAATGGTTAGGATCCAATCAAGATGATCATGGGTCTAGAATAGTGGCACGTGATTGCCAGTTGGCAATCATTGGTGGAGGATAGTTGGCAAAAGAGGAATATTCTTAGCATCTTTGACTTGGTCTTTAGGATTTTTTATTCAGCATCTTCTTCAAATTCCTCCTCCGTTGACCCTTCTTGAATCTTCAACCATGTGTCCATACCCTTGAAGAATGCATATGCCCCAATAGCCTTGTTTATTTCATCCCTGTCTTGCACTTTAGCTTTCTCCTTGGCGTGCTCTTGTGCTTGTATTTGATCTTTCAATGCTATCCATTTGCTAGTTTTATTATCCAACTCCTCATTATAGGCATCTATTTTGGACTTCATATCCATTGCTTTATCAATAACATCCTCTGAGAAGTGCTGGACTAGATCCTCTATGGCTAGGTTAAAATTATCCTTGAATGCCTTAATCTTCATTTCCAACTTTACCTTCTACTCCACCCTCTAACTTCTCCAAAATGGCCAGCTCTTCTGCCAAAAGCTCATGGGCCTTTACGCCAATATCCACTTCTTTGGTATTACATCTTTTCAAAATGGAAATTTCAAAATTTATATCATCTACCCAAAGGTCCATGCTAGGAAGTGCCTGGAGTGTCAAAATCTTGTTGGTTATGAGGACCTGATCATCTACCTTCCTATTGTCCTTGAGCATAGTCAAGAACCATATGCTCTGAACTAGCCTCTGGCCAACCTCTTTCTTTAATGCATCTACTTTGCCCTTCATATAGCTAAGCATATCCCAATTGGATAGTGATGTCCTTATTACTTCTTCCCCTTGTTCTAAGAATCTTTGGAACCATTTATTCATCACATTGGCTTAATTCTTTTTTGCATCTAACCTAGTTATCTCTTGTTGAGACACCAGAGCCAAAGATGTAAATGCTATTATTTGGACATTGGTAGGGGTGACCAACCCTCTTATGAAGGCTTGCAATTGGGAAATTTTCCCTTTATACTCTTTGTTTTTAGCCTTTACTTTCGTGATCCTAGCTGCTACTACTTTTGTACTTTCCCTTAATTCTTGGATATCCTAATCCATGTGAAACTCACCTGCGCTTATCTCCCCTTTGCTCTTATCTACCGTAGGCACAATTAATTGAGTTGTCCTCTTCCCCATGGTAGGATCTCACCTTATTGCATAGGTTTCTCTCGGTCTACACTTGGGCTTCATAGACTTAAGTGAAAATAATGATTGCATGTCAAAATTGGAAGAATCTGTAACAGGAGGCTGAATTACCTCAGATGCTAGCCAATTAGGTGCAGTGGATTCTGGTCCTTGCTGACCTGTCTAATCAATGTGAACATCATGCACATCGGCATCTTTATCCTTTGAAGCTTCTACACTCACTTATTGCTGATCCTTATCCCTCTTGGCTCTTGTGGATGTCATATCCTCATCTTGTGATACTTCTTTTGTCAACTCTTCCTATACATGCATATCCATATGGATGTTTGAATCTTTCTTATTCTCATCCTTATGGATATCTTTAGGAACTCCCATATCTTGATCATGTGCCACTTGTTCATCTCAGATTTTGGGAATATTTGCACTTTGCTCCTCTTGGTGACTATGATCTGGAACATCTAGATGTACATCTTGATCCATTCTAGTTTATTTTTCTTTTAGATCTTCTTTGTCACCCTTGACTTCTGGACCTTCATGTCTAGATATATCTACCTTTTGTTCTATTTGTGTATTTGCCTCAGTATGTCCCTCTTCACTTACCTGGACATTTTTCTTTGGATGTTCAGTCTAGGTATCCATGTCTTTAGTTGTATCATCTTTATTTACTACATCATCCATAGTCATATCCTCATTCTTATCATCAGCCCCATCATATGCTAAGTCAATTGCTATTGGGCTAGTAATAGTTTTCACTAACATATCCAAGCCAATAGTCTACACCACTGTCTCCAGAGATCTAGGCTCATCCATATCCCTAACACTTTGTGATGCTTGTGGGGTGTCTTGGGGTGCTAATGTAGTATGGTTCATCAAGTTTTCAATAGGATTGGTTGTCAAATCCCTTGTCACTGCACCATCTGTCAAATCAATTATTTTTCTTAAGTGGATCTTCATTTCTTCTTCTCTTGCTTCCTTGGCTTCCTTTGCCAATTCATCTTTAACTTTAATTATAGTTTGGATGGGCACATTGTGTTGAAATTCCTTGTGTGGTGTTGGCACATCCCCTTGGACCATTACTGCTATAGATGTCCCCGTGTTATGTTTCTTTCTAGCAAACATCTTCTCCATCTTTGTTGGCTCTTTGTGTTCTTTGAGAAGGACATCTGACTATACATTAGTTACTCCCCTCATCACGAGCATCTGTCCTCTCCTTTGTCTAGGGATATTCATCCCTTCCAGCAGATCCTCACCTTTCTTCATAGGTACTTCTTTCTCCTCAATGTCCTCATATGTATCTTCTGGCTCATCCACTTGTCTTGTAGTGATGGGGATCGCTGGGATAGGTGTATCTCTTTGAGGTGTGGGCATTGTAGAAAATGTAATACCTCTTGTTGATGTAGAGGTAAGGAGGCAAAATATGAAGATTTCAATAAGTCAAGGCAATGTTTACATCATTCATGTTTCTTGACATGCTTGGAGCATATTTAGCTATCAACTCAAATGAGGAATCATCAACTTAATCCCTTACCCAATCCTTTGTAGACCTTGCATAGAGTAACAATGACAAATGCAATCCTTCAATGACCAACTAGCAACATAGACCATTCAACAGTAAGTCCTTCCTTGTAAACTGTCCTAATTCCTTGTAGCCCTTCACAGGGCCTTATTGGGACACAACTCTTCATACAAAATTACAACCAAAATTATAAATACCATTCTGAGTACCCATTAAGGAGTTTGATAACATATCAAAAACTTAGGTAGGTTTGTTTTGTAACAACACCTTCAAATCTTGACTAGTAATTCAATAAATAGGCCCAATTAGCCCTCCTAACCTAACTGTCAGGATTTTAATCTTAGGACATATACTGAAACCCAAAACTGATAACACTTTTGGATACCCTTTTGTCTTGTATAAAACATATCTCAAAATGGGTATAGGTCACTTTGGGTGGTAGGGCTCAAAACAGGACTTTCACTGTTCCAATTAGGCCTAATTTAGGCTTGTGCTCACAAGGGTTTATTGGTTCCTTTGGTTCCAGGCCCCAAATCTCTTCACTATCACTTCAAACACTCCCATGCTTCTTTAATGGCTTTTCATTAAACCCTAGCCTCTAAGCTCCTTATTTGCTCACAAAACACTGTTTGACAGCCTAGGGTGTCATTATATTTGCCCAAAACCTCACCTTCTAATCCTGTAGCTTGGATATCTTTTAGAAAACATAGAAATACTTCATTCTACCAATTTGTAGGAGTTTTTGAGAATTAGAAATGGAGAAATACAAATTTGAAGGCCTACTATGACCCTAAAACAGGGTTTTAACTAGTTCTCAGAAAACTTACAATATCTTCCTCAAATTTTCATCAATTCACATGAAACCAACTCTACAGGAAATAAGATTCAAATTAATTTCACATACAATCATAAATAAATGAATTTCTTCCTGTACAGGGTTGTACAAGAGCTTGGAACAGAGAACATTCAAATTTTGCAAGAAAACAGTGATTGTATTGATTCTCTTCATCTCAAAAACACACCACCACCTCATTCGACCATACAAAGGTCTCTTATATCTTTTTACAACTATTTTTCTAACTTTCCTTTGAGATTCAATAACCAAATAATGTCTTACAGCCTAATGACCCTTCAACTTCCCAATCTTGTACTTTTTTGCAACTTTTCTCAAAATTGACATTATATGACAACTTTTGAACAAATCTACTCTAACTGACCTCTAAAGACTTACATTGACTCAAATTGACTCAAATTTATAGAAAATGACCTTAGAAAGTCTTATTACACTTTACAAAGATAAGATGCCCAATTTTGGCTCATAAAACTAACTAGAAACCAAGGTGCTCCTGCACCATACTTTGGAGAAGAAAGAAATTCAAGTCCACTTGAATAAGGAATATCAATATCAGAAATATGCTTGAAAGTTTTTGATTGATATCTTGAAATTCCTGCATTCCATCCACCTTGAAAGAATTCAATATTTGTTTCATCTTCACCTTAGGTTTTCCCAACTTCTTTTTAAGCTACTTAGGTCTGTTAGAAGGAATAAGTTGCTTCCTATCTACATCTCTAGATACTTGTATTTGGATAAAGACAACATGAAAAACAACTTGAGTAGTACCATTACCAACAATGGGTTCTTTTATCTTTCTTGGTGACCCCTATAACATAACAACATTTAGTTGAAGCATCTTGGTTTGCAACTCTTCATCAGCAACTTCAATATCAACACCAACTTTATCAGTAATATCAACACCCTTATCTACTTGTTCATCTTGCTCATTAGACTCAAACAATTGAAAATGGTATGAAGACTCATCCATAAATATGTCTACCTTGTCCTTCTGAACTTCTTCAATGCTTGATGTCAAAACAGTCATAGATGTACTCACCGTTTCATTGCTCACCTCTTCCTCTTTCTGAGATTGCTTTTGCTCTTCCTCTAATGCTTCTATCCTTGCTTGTCTCCTTCATTTTTGAATAATCTTGTTGATTTGGCCATTGTAGCATCCTCCTCAATGGTAAATGCCAACTACTCAACTGCTACATCTCTAGAGCAAATCTTGTCTCCATTTCTTCCAAAGCTTGACCCAACTTTTGTACCTCCTTAAGACTTTCTAGTTCTTCCTTGTCATCTTTTTCCTTCTTCACACTTGTCTCTTTTCTCTTCTCTTGCTTCTTGTTTGTTATCTCCTTACTCTGCAAAATTCCATGCATTACTCTCTTCCACAAATCCATTTTCCTTTCTCAAGCAAGTCCCTTTAGCCTTGCTTCCTCTTGTCTTTGCCTCACCTAGGTCTCTTCTCTTTTCCTCTACCTAGTCTTTTGGCAAACAGGTTCTCTCTTCAACCTGTACAAACACAAATACACAAACACCAAACTCTCTTTCCCAGACCTTCTAAGCTCTAATACCAATTAATGCAGAGGTAAGGAGGCAAAATAAAAAGATTTCAATAACTCAAGGTAGTGTTTACATCATTCATGTTTCTTGACATGCTTGGAGCATATTTGGCTATCAACTCAAATGAGGAATCATCAACTTAATCCCTTACCCAATCCTTTGTAGACCTTGCATAGAGTAACAATGACAAATGCAATCCTTCAATGACCAACTAGCAACATAGACCATTCAATAGTAAGTCCTTCCTTGTAAAATGTCCTAATTCCTTGTAACCCTTCACAAAGGCTTATTTGGACACAACTCTTCTTACAAACGTCCAACCAAAATTATAAAGACTATTTTGAGTACCCATTAAGGAGTTTGATAACATATCAAAAACTCAGGTAGGTTTGTTTTGTAACAACACCTTCAAATCTTGATTGGTAATTCAGCAAATAGGCCCAATTAGCCCTCCTAAACTGACTGTCAAGCTTTTACTCTTAGGGAAGACACTGAAACCCAAAACTGATAACACTTTTGGATACCCTTTTGGCTTGTCTAAAACATATCTCAAATGGGTATAGGTTACTTTGGGTAGCAGGGCTCAAAACATGACTGTCACTGTTCTAATTAGGCCTAATTTAGGTTTGTGCTCACAAGGGTTTATTGGTTCCTTTGGTTCCAGGCCCCAAATCTCTTCACTATAACTTCAAAAACTCCTAATATGACCTTCTTATGCTTTCCCAACCAATTCCCATGCTTCTCTAATGGCTTTTCATTAAACCCTAGCCTCTAAGCTCCTTATTTGCTCACAAAACACTATTTGATAGCCTAAGGTGTCATTATATTTGTCCAAAACCTCATCTTATGATCCTGTAGCTTGGATATATTTTAGAACACATAGAAATCCTTCATTCTACCAATTTGTAGGAGTTTTTGAGGATTAGAAATGGAGAAATACAAATTTGAAGGTCTACTATGACCCTAAAATAGGGTTTTAACTAGTTCTCAGAAAACTTAGAATATCTTCCTCAAATTTTCATCAATTCACATGAAACCAACTCTACAGGAAATAATATTCAAATTAATTTCACATACAATCATAAAGAAATGAATTTCTACCCGTACAGGGTCATACAAGAGCCTGAAACAGAGAAGAACGTTCAAATTTTGCAAGAAAATAGTGATTGTATTGATTCTCTTCATCTCAAAAACATACCACCACCTCATTCGACCATACAAAGATCTCTTTATATATTTTTGCAACTATTTTTCTAATTTTACTTTGAGATTCAATGACCAAATAACTTCTTACAGCCTAATGACCCTTCAACTTCCCAATTTTGTACTTTTTTGTAACTTTTCTCAAAATTGACATTATATGACAACTTTTGAACAAATCTACTCTAACTGACCTCTAAAGACTTACATTGACTCAAATTGACTCAAATTTATAGAAAATGACCTTAGAAAGTCTTATTACACTTTGCAAAGACAAGATGCCCAATTTTGGCTCATAAAACTAACTAGAAACCAAGGTGCTCCTGTACCACCTGTGGTGAACTCTCAAGCTACCTTAGAAGACTCTAGTTTGGCCATCTTGGCCTCCATAATTTGTCTCTTTTGAATAAAAAATTCATCAAACTCTGGATCTCCTAGATCCTTTCTTTTCCTCTTCTTGTCAATAGTCACTTCTACTCCATTATCCTTTATTTTGGCTAGTCTTTGGTTTACTCATTTCTTAGTGAATTCCATGACCTTGGTTGTGATCAACTCCAAGAATGTGACCTCTACTTGGTTCCAATCTAGAGGAGAGAGAGACTATTTGTATATTTTTTTCTCCTCATACTCTTTATCCATTGGTTTGCCATCATCAAAGTTGAGTTGTGAGGGAATATCAAAACATCCTAATGTTTTGATCTGGTTGAGAGTAAGTCTTTGATAAATTCTTTTCCTTACTTCTGCCTCATCTAGACAATCTGCCTAATAATCTTCTATGTGTACATATTTTAGCTTCTTATTCACATACCTCTCCATTCTATGGAATGGATCATAATACCTGTCCAAAGAGAAAGGTTGTAGATGCAACATGTGCAGCTCTCTCTCTAATTGTTTGGCTCCATCTATGGATCCACATGCATACCACCCAATAAGGATAGGGAACCTAACGTTACCTCTTTTACTCTTCCTCATATATGCTGCATAAGAGGGTATGATTTGTCTAGTCAGCTCCAATAGTACCACTTTATCTATAGGATATCTTGGGAGCATAAATGGCCGTCCCTCAAATCCTTCCATGTAGATGTATGGGAAGGTGAGGAATTGTATAAACTAGGCTCCATTGTTCCTAATTGGCTCTTGGGCTTCATTGTTCATCCTTTTTGCTTGGTCCCCTTCCATTAGTCTGACCAGATGCATGATGAAGCAATCATTTACACTCCTATAGTTCTAAATAGATGCATTTCTTTCCAATTGGGGATAATGATCCCACATTGTCTTCTCCTTTGGATGTCTTCCTATTCTTCCTACTATTTGTAACTCAAAGAATATTGATTGGGTTGCGCATGCATATACCACATATGAGGACATATAGAATAGGCATCTCTTGCCTCCTCACTTCATACCTTCATCAAGGCTGTCACTGATGAGTTTGGCCCATTGTATCACTCTATCTGTAGACTCCACCATCCAGATGAGTCCATACATCCAGGGTTCAAAATTACTAGAGTCTGCCATTCTAGCCATCCTGCTTAGCAAGACTATCATGTATTGCACCTCTGGTGTGAAATCAAACTTGAACAGTTTGTTTGGCAATTTTGCCACTGCCTTAGCCTTGTTGTTTGGAGCTCTCTAAAGTGTGAATATTATTTTCCTACAGTCCACGATCTTATTCTTGTATTGAGCCTCTATGTCTTCAATTTCTATACAGAATAGATTAGGGCCTGTGGATAATTGGAATGCCTCTTTAATCCCTTGGACTAAGAAGTACGCATACACTCTTCCTTGTATCTCCATCTTCCTATTGGTTGGGTTATGGTTCTATATACATGCCAACACCAGCTCTAGGGCATCTTTTGTATAGGTCAATCTGGCTGCATTCCACATGCCTGAATTGAAAATCTTCTATAAAATGGGATTTGCATCCCCTCCATTCAACTTAGTTGTCCAGGTGCTTAAGTTTGTATTCTGGGGGTGCATGTCCCTTGTCTTTCCAAACCATGGGCATATCACCCAAAGAATCAAGAACATAGGGTTCTTGAATTCTGCATAATTTCTTTTCTTTTGGTCCTGCATCTTGTCCTGTAATTAGCAAATATGCATATTTTAACTTATATTTCATTTATCATTCTATCATTTTTTTTAAACATCCTGACTTTTACCATTTTCACAGGATAACCATATTCATATGTAGATAGATTTATCCTTAGTACAAGGTTTACCTTGAATTGTATAGTAATCAAATGTCAAAAGCAGAGGATAGGGTTTTGTCTTTTACATACCTATTTTCTAGATTTAAAACCTGATTAATATGTTTGGATATCACCTTTTAGCTTTGTTGTTACCATTCTACCATTCTTCGCCTCAACTACTTTATTTGTGATTATGATCACTGTAAAAATCACCCTAAGATTGTCTGAGCTCTGTAATTCTCTCTATAAATACTCAATTAATGTTAAAATGATCTAATTCTACATTTTATGCATTAAAATATGGAATTAGAGCATAACAAATTCTAATCTGCATCGACTTAGGGATGTTCACTTATATGGCTTGGGAGATGTCAACAAGTGGCAAGCTCTAATTCAAAATTTTGAAAAGCCAACAACTTCTTTTTGCGGCATTAAATGAGGGTCTGGATATATGATATGTGCATATGGACACTTAAGTAATATACTTATTTTTGGGAATGTCCATATGGATATATCCATATGACATCATCAGTCGTTTAGTCAAATTTTGACCAAAGGATGAATGTCAGGATGAAAGATCACAATGTATTTACCTTTGTTTTCTAATGTCAGGACATAAAAATGTCTAGGTTGAAAATTCAATCGTGTGCCATGTGGCACCATTTCATTGGATTATGGGAGGTAGCTTATAAAGAATAGGGATATGGATATTCACAAATGATTGGACATTAAACTCATGAAATATCCCTAAACTTGAATGTCTAGATGACGTCAGCTTCGTGAAATGATTATTTAAGAATGAGGAAAGTGACATCATCGAGATATTAGGGAAAGTCTAGACATTAAGGTTTTCGAAATATCCCATCCCTGAATGTCTAGATGATGTCATCATCATAAAATGTTTCTTTGGAATGAGATGGGATGACGTCATCTAGATATGCACATTAAAGGATCCAGACATTAAATATTCATGCGAATGTCCATAAGCTAATATCTAGTTGAAAAATCAAATGGAAGAGGTCATGATCTAGGTGAATATATGGTCATTAGCTCCATAATTATGGACATTAAAGAAAGTTGGGACATTAAGGTTCAAATGTTGGGACATTAAGATTGAATATCCATACTATGTAAATTCATACACATGTCAGTCTCGCTGCATGCTGTGATAAATTTGATGGGCGCCCTCTATGGATATTGGGATATGGATATCAAGGTATTTAGGATAAGGTATGGACATTAAGTAAGTGCAAAATATCCATATGATGTTGACTAAGCTTTGACCTTGCATAACTTCTTTGTTTCAATGAATTTCAACATGATTCGAAAGGCAACAATGCTTAAAATTCAATTCTCTATCCCTTCGTAGGCTTCATGAGGGAGAAAACCATACTTGGAATTTTGACTGATAACTCAAGATCTGGATAAGCCTAAGACATGATATAGCATACTATTTGATAATGTTTTTTACTGTACTGCCCCAAAACAAAAGAGAAAACAAATAAAAGCAAAGCAAAAAAAAAGTTGGGTCCTTGTTCTACTAGGGAAAAATGGGGTGTGTTGTGTAACCACACAGCACGTCTCCTAAAATGACATTGTTACCTAGGAACTTCACTAGTCTAGTCCTAATTTAATTTGAGATAGGATTTGGAAAACCAAGGATCTGTACAAAATTTAATTACCTGTACCTAGCAAGGTTAAGAGGTGGTCTAGAAATTTTTTGCTAGTTATCATGTGGGTTATTTTGATAGCCCTTATTTAATCCTTGATTTTATCTATGGTTGTTTTGAAATCCAACATTTACATTTTCATTTCCCAAAGGAATATACACATGGCCAATGTTATTGTCCATATCAATCTTTCTTCTCAACTCACTGGACTCCTTTTCTACCTCTAATCTAGCCAGTTCTTCCCTAAGGATGTCTATCTCTCTGACTGCATATTGACTTCTAGGGGTATAAGATCTTCTTGTTATTTCTTCCCCTCTTCCCCCTTCACCTTCAACTCTAGTATTTACCATAGGGTTTTCACCATCCTGACCATGATATCCTCCATCAAACCTATCATCACGATTAGCCAAATGATGAGGTATTACTACTGGCATTATGGACGACCCTATACTAGCTATTGTGTTTGTGACTGAGGGTGAACTTCTAGGTTTCAAGGCAACATAGTATCTTTTCAGGGAAACTTCTATTTGTATTTCTCTTTCAATCCTTTCTTGTTTTAAGAGAAGCCATCTTTCCTCTTCCTTTTAAGTATTTATCTTATTTTATGAAATGTCACTTTCATATCCTACTAATCTTTCTTAAACTATAGGATGTTCAACTTTGACATGAGGGTTAGATGACTCACCTTTATCTTTCACTTTCTAGGTAGCTTGCTCTTTGTCCTTAGCTTCTATCATCAACTTTGTTTTTAGGTTGTTGTGCAATGATCTTCTCCCATTCATTATTTAAAAATAAAGAATATAGTCAGGTCTTTTTCCTTTCTTCAAAAGAATCTAGAGGCTCCACCGACGTCAGGGATCAGATGAAAAGAAAAATTCACACACACTTTCCACACCCAAATAGACAACAAAGGGTATGATAGACAAAATTGTTGTACAGATGTTAAATAATTAATTAAAGTCTTAAATGACCCTATCCAATGGATGAACTCTAAGGTTTCCCCAGTAGAGTCACTAGCCTGTTGGTTCTCCAAACTACACCCACTAATTTCTAAAAGGTAGGAAACCTTTATGATCAAAATTGAGTGAAGCTTGGCCAACGAGTGGGAGATTGGTTTCACACTCTCCTCCCCTTATCTTTAGGCTCTATAATACCTAGGTGGGTTTCCCTTTATGACACCAGATACAATTTAAAAACAAAGTTGAAACATAGTGCCTAGTAGATGGAAAGGCTTCATACATGCTGAGAAGGATTTGTATAGCTAAACACATGGGTGGCTTATCCCTTGTAATACCTCAAGGCTGTAGGTATGAATCTTGAAAATAATTAGAAATAAATTACAAATGGCTTAAGATTTATCATTTAAGGTTGGGTTCCTAGAAATGGAGATTGCACAAGATTGACTAGTGCCTATCGTGGGCTATAGAGTCACAATGTTATGAGTATTACATATCACAACATTTAAACATATTCCTGATGTTTAGTTAAAATACTATCACCTGGTGATAGTACAACCTCCTAAAGCCTACAATGCAACCATACGTAGTAATCCAATTTAAATTATAATACTCATGTACCTCTCAAGCAAGCATTTACACTGTCCATTAAACAGAAAGAAAATTATGAGAAGAACTTAATACAACAAATGTGTATGACAAATTCTATAATCCTTGATTATTTCATTTTTTTATGTCAGAAAATGTCCCCTTGGGGGCTTTTCCATCTTAATGTTTAGCTCTCGAGTCCTTAGAATGCATTTAGAGCATCTTGCATGTTAATTTTGAATCCTGATGAGAAAACCCTAAAGTCTTATGGCAAATAGGACCTAGGGGGTGCTATTTTGATGATCTTGGAACAAAAATGGGAAGGTGGACCTGGGCTCTAGCGCCCTAGTCTTGCCCTATTTTGGGTCTGCCCTAAATTTAAATGTTGGTTTTATGACCATTATTTAGGTCCTATGCTGACATCTAAAGTTTCAATTATGAAATTCTTAATGGGAATGTTTGTAGTTGCATATATAAGCATTTTTAGGGTTTCATTTACAAACTAGATGGACGTTGTGAACTTGTGACTTTATGTGAAAGTGATTCAAGGCATTCATTATGTTGCAGAGTAGTATTTTGTTGTTATTGTGTTTGTATTTGTAGATTTGACTCCATTTCCTCATGGTATAAAATAGCTTATTCCTTGCATGATATCTACACTACAAGGTGATATCTATTGTGTTTTCAATCATTTATCATTTGGATTTTTCCTCTATCCCTTAGGGATATGCACTCTTATTTGACAACAGTGTTTAGAAGACTTGAATGTCTCTCCAGGGCTTGACCGAGGCAAGCCTCTAAACACCACAATCACCTCCCACACTCCTTTGTGATTACAGGTTATAGGTATTGAGTTTCAAGGAGTGGAGTTGCAGAAAGGAGGTTGTAGACAACAAAGATTCAAGATCTGAAAGAAAAAGGACAAAGGTGAACATAATTTTAGGACAAGGGAACAGAAGATACAGTACAAATTGGTGTTAGAAGGAGATTTCGATTTCATGATGAAAATGGTACCTTAGATAGGGGCATTAGTACAAGTGTCCCTGTCTATTCCACATTCCAGATTTCAAAAAATAGTAAGTTAATAATCTCTGTCCTTCATCTTGGTCTGAAAGGATTTGTCGTAATTCATTAATTTACTTATTGTTTTACATATTTAGGGTTTTAAGAGTAATTGAGTATTAAATTGCAATATTATTTGATACATCTAAGGTTCCAACTCATTCCATGTGGCAGCCCAACCTATTAGGTGATTGGTCTCGCTTAGTGGAGATTCAAATCGGTTGATATGCCCTTGAATGTCTGGTGAGAAGGGAGGATTTGCCTTTGAAACCTAGACCAAAACATCTCCACCCTTTTTTTTAACCCTAAAATTTTTGGTGAACCCATGTTTTTTTTTTGAATTTTTGCACCTTGCCGAGTTTTGTGTGATAGATTTGCATTCATTCATTCTATTGCATTTGAAAAATTACAAAACAATTGAAAATTTTGAAAAATTTGAAAAAATTGGCATCTTAGGCTTGCATTTTAGCATAATTTGAATTAATTGGAATTTAATTTCATTAAATTTCTATCATTGTCATTAGATATTATTTAAATTACATAAATTCATCATTTAATTATTCATTTGCATTGCATTCCCATGCTTAATTTGATAAAAATTGCTTGAAATTGTGCATTTTTCATAAAAACCTAGTTTTGCATTAGCTAGGGTTTGTAGTCAAAATCTTGTTTCAGATTTTACTACTCTTTTTAAACACTCATTAGGACTTATTTATAATTGTAGTGTTGCATCATAGTGGCTTTCTTGCAAAATTTCATGTCTAGGGTTTGAAAACCTTGCATTTTCACTAGATTTGGTCTTATCATCTCTCTAGATTTGTACTATAAGCATGTTTTGAGGGATTTTTCTGCATTAATTGACTAATATTAGGGTTATAATCTTCTGTCCTTCCTCAAATTCCTTACAACACCCTTTCTATTAGGCATTTACATTGAAAATTGATGAAAAATTACATATTTTAGGTGTATTTTCACTAGGTTTTGACTTGTCATCACTCTAGACTTGCATCAAAAGCATGATGTGAAAGATATTATTGCATAATTAGACTTTTATTAGACATATTATTTTCTTTCCCTCTTGAATTTTTTCACAATACCTCTTCTTTCATTCATGTGCATCGAAAAAACGTGAAAAATCAAGCATTTTAGGTCATTTTCATACATACTTTTGCATTTGTTTCTTGCATAATTGTTGAAAATATTTAAAATATGATTTGGAATTCATTTGAAAACATACACATGGTTTCTCAATACATCAATAATTCTAGGCTTGCTCATAGGCATTATTTGAAAAGACGAGCCCCTGAACTGGAAATAACATTTACACCTCATGACAAAGAAATGGTAGATACTGAAGGACCTCTTTACATTACAGTGAAAATAATAGAAAAAAATTGAATGGAACACTTATAGACCCTAATTACATGACTATTGTGGTTATGAAAGAGTTTCTTCTTAAACATGATTTGGCACAAGATTCTTATGAACTGTTGGATTTTAGAATTAAAACATACAATGGAGCTTTAATGAATACATTTGGAAAGATAACCTTATTGGTCTCAGTTTATGATAAGGCTATAGATAAGTTATTTGATGTTATCCCCTTATTTGACCTCTTCTATGCAAAAATAGGACATCCATGGCTTAAGGCTATGAATGTCATCCCTTCAACTATTCACAAATGCTTAAAATTCCCTTTGCATGGAGAAATATGTACTATCCGCTGTAATTCATATCGACCTCCAGCTAAGGGCAAGAATTTCACTCTTGATTACTTTTGGCCACAACCTGATAGAGACTTTGAGCCACAAGGAGACCAATCTTTCCTAGACTACAGACAATATAAAGCAAAACAACTAGCTAGAGTGGCCAAGCCTCCTTTACAAACAATAAGAGAAGAGCAACATGCATTTGAAGATCCCCTTAGAGTAAAAGGAAAATGACAAAATGAAATAAGAATAACACAAGACTATTATGACTATGATGAAATAATTGGCATGATAGAAGTGGATAAGGGAAAGTTTCATAACTCACCTCATCCACGAAGAGATGGTATTTATGCTGAGGTTCCTCCACTGTAATCCTTACGGGGATCAGGAGGTTTTCATAAAAAAACAAAACATTCCAACAAGACCAATGAAATTTGAACATGGTGCTTCCTCCTCTAATGTACAAAACCCTATGGAAAAACATGAAAATGACTTTGAAGAGATAAGTAGTAAGACAAGAAGGAATAGACAAGCAAGAGAAAGGAGGAAGAGAAGACAAGTTTTTGCCCAACGATTTGCAACTCAACAAGAAAATTCAACCTTACATAGAATCAAACTTAGATGAACTTTACATTGAATAACTTGAAGACAAGAGCAAAAGTCAGACTATGGTAACTTACACACCTCTTTCCTCTAGCATTCAAGATTGGGAAGAGGATGATTTGCTCATTGACAACCCTTATATTTCTAACCCTTTACCTCTGTGTTGTGTTTCCCCCATGATGTGTTATGTGTTGTTTAGGCCTCCTAGGATGACCCTTAATACTCTTGTAAGGTCAAGGATACTGAGAGACCACCTCTATTGTGACCATTCTTCTATTTGTATAATCATTCTTCTATATTGATTCTATTTTCATTGTTGTGTGTTGTGTCTTACGGACATAGTGTTGCGGTTGGTGACTTGGGGGCACCCTCCTATGTGACTATCCCTAAGGAACTTGTTTCTCCTCTCTTGATTTATTGTTTACCTTCCTCTAGTGGTTCTATCTAGTGGGTGGATGATGAAAAACATATTATACTGATACGGACCTAGTGTCCCTTTGGCAAGAAATCAAAAAATGGACCTAGTCCATGCATGACGATGGGGTTGTTATATATTATCTGACACTTGGCTAGTAGAATCACTCTGTGTGATATCTTGATATTGTCTTATCATACTTACAAAAAATAACAATACTGCTGCTCCATGCACTTTATCTATCTTGGATCTAGCCTTGCATTGTTGTTTATCATGATTATATGGATGCTAACACCTTTTCTTGCAGAAAATTGTGTGTTTGTGGGAACATTTGGTGATCATAAAGTACATGTCACCTCTGCAGGGCATGAGCTTTGTGAGAGCTTGTGTTCCCTTGTGTGTTTTCTCTCTACCTTAATGTGCTTGATATTGTCACATGATATCAACCACGTTAAGGTGGGGGCATATATAAGGTAAGCTGTCTGATTTAGATGCTAGCAAAGTGTGTTCGTAAAACTTGAAATCTATTGCAATCACTTAAGCCCTTTGTAGAGGCGGGACATCATGCATATCCTTTTTGTTTTAAGCCCTCCATGCCAGGTGGTGATGGTGTATTTCTCGAGGAGATTTCACATCCTGTCATTTCTAAAAGTCCTCTGAGTAGTCGGTGAGTAGATATTAGACTATCCTAACCCTTAAGTGTGTTTTTGGTGACTGTTGTGGAAAATCCCAATCATTGGTGTGTACCTTTAATGTGCTTGAGATAGATGCAAACATAGCAATAGGTTTCTTCCATCACTTGTTTGCTGTGTCTTCTCCATGTCTTTCATGTGTGTGTATGGCATGTTTGTTCCCAAGCATAGTTTCAAGACTGGTGGCAAGACCGGTGGCGATGAGCTCCTCTTATTCTTTGGGATTTGTATGGTGTGTTTGTTCTCAAGTATAATTTCAAGACTAGTGGCGATGACTTCCTCCTACACTTTGAGATTTGTTTGGCATGTCTGTTGCCTCTTATGCAGTTTCAAGACTCATGGCGATGAGCTCCTTTTGAATTTGGGTTGTGTGTTTACTTTCCTTGTATGTGCATTTGCATTCATATATGAGAAAATGAAAAAGAAATAATCATTGCTTTCACTGTATTCACTGTGTTTTGCATGTCTTCAATGTTGTCTTCTCCATGTTTTGCATGACTATTACTATCTTCTCTGTGTTTTGCATGCCTATCATTGTCTTTAATATGATTGGCATGTCTTCACCATGCTTGGCATATTTGCTATGTTTGTTGACCTTACTTTAATGCATGTATTGGCCTTGCATTTATACATACATTAAAGTGGGGGCTAAATGTTATGTCAGAAAATGCCCCCTTGGGGGCTTTTCCCTCTTAATGTTTAGCTTCCAGATCCTTAGAATGCATTTAGAGCATCTTGCGAGTTAATTTTGAATCCCGATGAGAAAACCCTGAAGTCTTATGAAAAATAGGACCTAGGGGGTGCTATTTTGATGATTCCAGAACAAAAATGGGAGGGTGGACTTAGGCGTTAACTCCCTAGTCTAGCCCTATTTTAGGTCTGCCCTAAATTTAAATGTTAGTTTTATGACCGTTATTTAGGTCCTATGCTAACATCTAAAGTTTCAATTACGAAATTCTTAGCGGGAATGTTTGTAGTTGCATATATAAGCATGTTTAGGGTTTCATTTGCAAACTAGTTGGATGTTGTGAACTTGTGACTTTATATGAAAGTGATTCAAGGCATTCATTGTGTTGCAGAGCAATATTTTGTTGTTATTGTGTTTGTATTTGTTGATTTGACTCCATCTCCTCATGGCATGAAAGAGCTTCTTCCTTCCATGAGATATACACTACAAGGTGATATCTATTGTGTTTTCAATCATTTATCATTTGGATTTTGCCTCTATCCCAAAAGGATATGCACTCCTATCTGACAATAGTGTTTGGAAGACTTGAATGTCTCTCTGAGGCTTGACTAAGGCAAGCCTCTAAACACCACAACCCCCTCTCACACTCCTTTATGATCATAGGTTACAAGTACCGAGTTTCATAGAGTGGAGTTGTAGAAAGGATGTTGCAGAGAACAAAGATTCAGGATCTAAAAGAAAAAGGACAAAGGTGAACATTTCAAGACAAGGGTGCTAGTACCAGTGTCCTCCATCTTTTCTGGGGCAGAAATGGAAGATACATTGTAGATCAGTGTCAGAAGGAGATTCAGATTCCATGACAAAATGGTAACTTAGACAAGGGTGTAAGTGCTAATGTCCCCAACTGTTCCGCATTTCAGATTTCAAAAAATAGTGAGTTAATAATCTCTATCCTTCACCTTGGTTTGAAAGGATTTGCCATAATTTATTAATTTTCTTATTGTTTTACATATTTAGGGTTTTAAGAGTAATTGAGCATTAAATTGAGATATTGTTTGATACATCTGAGCTTCCGCATCATTCCAAGTGGTATCCCAACTTTTTAGGTGATTGCTCTCACTTAGTGGAGATTCAACTCGGTTGATATGCCCTTGAATGTTTGGTGAGAAGGTAGGATTTTCCTTTGAAACCTGGACCAAAACATCTCCACCCTTTTTTTTAACCCTAAACACATTTAAAAGAGTATTACACTTCAAAGCTGGAGAAAGTTACTTAGCAGTATGTATTCATATATGTATAGTTTCCTGATACAAAAACACTGTCATAAATGACTTACAAACAAAGGTTTGAGGCCCTATAATAGACTTAATCCATTTTCCCTTTACAAATCCCCTTTCAAAATTTTCAGCACCATCAAACCATTGAGCACCACCCTTTTATAACACAAGGGGAATCTTACAATGCATTGAGATTCCCTCAAAAGTTTACAACAATATTCATTTCCTTCAGAGAGTCTGAACCAGATTCAAACCTCTCCAGTCAGTTCAAGATAACTATTTTTTTGTTTTACACTCACTCCATGAGCATGGGCCATTGGGTTGTTCACATGAATTCCCATCTTTCATTTTGGGGCTGCCAAACGTTAGAGCTCCTAGAGCCGATGAGGTATCCATCAGCTGTTAGATCAAGAAGCAATCATAACTACTCCTTAGAGGAAGCTGACACAAGCATAGCCATCATCCAAGTATGCAACTCTTTGATTCTACCAATAAAATCCCAACTCTCCATCACCAACTGGACCACCCTAACGTGATACTCTTTAGCTATCATAATTGTGCCTCTGATGAGTGACAACTTATCAAGAAAGGGGAGAGGACATAATGATGCCTCTTTGCTTGAGCATCTGACTCTAATACTTAATTGGGGTTGTTGGAATTTCAACAATTAAATCTGCTTCAATTAAGTAGCTACGTGCAGTTGGAGCCCTTAAGAAGTCTGAAACCTCCCTCACTACAATGACACAATTAACGAGTGGATACAAGAGAGAAGAAAGGTTTCTAATGCCACAGACTCATACTTTTACCTGAACCATCCATCCATAGACAACACTCTCGCTATTCTTAATTCAAAATGGACAAATTTGCAACTATGAGAATAGGGGCATGCCTCTTTGGGAAATAGAGGACAAGGGAGCAAAAACATACAAGAAAACCTCTGCATTGTACTTGTATATGCCTAAAAATGACACGGCTCTGTCTAAATAAATATTCTTAATATTTATTCCATTCTAATTCCTCTATCAATAAATAAATCAATTTATTTATTCGATTCATATTCTTCTAAATTAATTAAATATCAAAATATTTAATTACCTCTTCTAATGTCTTCCAATAATTAAATAAAATCCTTTATTTAATTTAATTCTTCCAAAAAATTAAATAATTTTCATTATTTAATTAAATCAAATCATTCCTCCAAATTTAAATAAATCAATCAAATTTATTTAAATTATCTCAATCTCAAAAAATAAAATATAATCGAATATTTTATTTATTCTGTCATGCCCACATTTCACATGCGGTCACAACACGCATTTACGCATGTTATGTCCACATGTGTCATGTGGTCATGATGCAAACTATCAAAAATTCCCCTTACTACTTGAAATTTCCCCCTTGCACGCGTAAAGGTGTGCGGTTGCGTACTTTTAAGGTGTTAACGATAATGTTGTTTTCAGAATAATCCACACTTTAGTGTGCATTCACCAAGTCATCGTAGCAAGGTTAAACTTACATAGCCCCTAAACCCTAAATTTTGGAAAAGTTCGAGTAGCCAGACGCCTTACAGCATGAGTGGAAATTTATTACATTATCACTGATCTTGGTTACATGATTTTCTTGATTAGATTAATTTCCCTAATTACTAGATAACCCAGGTCATTTACATAAGACTTACTATCATTGCTAGATAATGTTCACTAGTTTTACGCTCAGTTTGATTCTCAACGTTTGAATTCAGTTGCTAATTAATTTTGCCTCTATTTGGATTTTTCACACGCATTAACTCCTCTATTAAAATCATCATATTTATTCACTTGTTAACTTGGAAATTCATTTGGAAGTCTCTAACTTTGAAATCACATTTTATTATTATTATTATTTTTATAAATATTTATATAGTGTAAAGTACATTATCCCTTATAAATTAAGCACAATCAAATTGCATATCTTATCTTCCCTAATGGAAGAACTGATCTTATTAAATTTATTACTTCAACGTCAACATATAAATCCTATACTAGTTAATTCCTGTTACCAAATCTACAATAGTTAGAAATATATTTATATATATATCCTATATTTCTCTATTTAAATACATTTTCTTATCCAAGTAAATTGACAAAGTTAGGTGAATATATATATATATATATATAAATATTCACCTAACTTTGTCAATATATATATATATATATATATATATATATATATATATATATATATAGTTACTCAATGAATATACCAAAGCTAATACAACCCTTGTTATACATATATGTATGAATACTTATAGTTTTATAGATAGTTACATAACCATTAATTTAATACTTATAGTTTAATATATATATGTATGTATTAATTATTTGATTAAATCTTATACTTTGCTTATAATTTTCTATTCTTATAAACCTTAGGCTACAATTGTAAACCATGCATTCCCTTTTGTCTTCATTAGGCAACCCTAATATTAATGCGTGAAGTTTATTTTTGTTTTAGAGCTGAGTTGTAGGGAGGAATGGGCGACGACAGCGTTGATGGACGCAGGGGAGGCCGAAAGAGGTTTGAGAGTGTGGGAATAAGGCAGTGGGCAGAGCGGAGGTCACTGTGAGTGACGGAGGGGAGTGGACCAGGCGACGGTCATGGGAGCCGGCGGTAGAGAAGGCAGCGCAAGCCGTGAGGAAGGAAACCACAAGAAGCGGCTCAGCGGGGGTGTGGGTTTAAATGCCACGGTGGGGGATGGGGTGTTAATTCATGGTGGGGGGTGTGGGTTACGGTGGTGGCGGTAGGGAAGATCCGTGGCTTTGGAGGCCGCGGTGCTAGTTCATAAGATAGGGGGTGTGGGGAGGGGCGGAGCCCCCACCCACATCCCACTAAGTGGGGTGTGGGTGGGGGCTCCGCCCCTCCCCACACCCAATATACTCAGCGACAGTGGTGGGAAGGATCAAACCCTTCCCACCACCATTCCATGATTTTTATCTTAGTGCTGTGTATGGATACAACGGATAACTGCAAAATAATTGTATTTTAATTTCACATTGTTAATATCGTTGCTTTTATAACATCTATAAATTATAATTATATATATATATAATTCACAACATCTTTCAGGATTATGCCATTCACAGTTCATTTATAAATCAATAAATGAAATAATAAATACAGAGAATTAGATATATGTCTATTTACTACCATTTACAATTTTTTTTAAAATATATATATATATGCAATTTCCGAAATTAGACTTCATACAATTAGTGTTTAACAAGAGATATAGTAAAATCGTCTTTTCCCTTATATTAAATCTAATTTACTAGTTTTCAATTAAATATGCTTTACCCTAAAATATAAAAAGGAAAGAATAGTTATAATTACATTGGCTCACTACAAGTAAGTTTATGTCTTTATCACAGATTCTTTTTCATTTCCAAAGATAAAATTACAATCTCCAAAATTAACTAAATACAAAATCTCCACCAAACAATACAATAGTTAAATTTTATCATTTTGTCTAAGACCACAACTAATTTCACCACTTAACAATTAGTTATACAAGTATAAAAATAACTGTAAAATTCACAACTACTATCACTTTAAGGAAAGAATTGCTATCTTCTCCTAATACAATATTTACTATTTCAAAGGGAGTACTCTCTCCTCTTTTACAAGAAGCTTATCCAAGAATAACCTTAAGAGACCAAGCTCTCATTACATGTAGGGAAATAGATCATTTTCTCTAAACAATAAAACTTTCCCATTTCTCTTCCATAAGCTCCAAGAGAAACCTGCATAACAACCAGGAGGGAATACACCACACAACAAGCTCTCCTCCCTACCATAGACCCGCAAGAGGGTCACCCCCGAACTAGGGAGATCATCCACACACCTAGGAAGAATAGACCAATACACTTCACAACATTGTATAACAACAATCAAAGCAAACAGCTCACAAACCCCCGTGGCTTTACTAACAATACAAAAACTCATCTAGGAGAGTTTACAGAGAGTAGTAAATTCTAGGGATATCACAAATAGGCTCTCAAGCCTTATAGTCATTTTTCTCAACTACACAAACATGCCCTCAAGGCCACCATATACCAAGAAAAGAACACACCCGAGGAGATTCACACCTTCCCTTCCCTATACATGATGAGCATTGCCTTCCAACTGGAAGGAGCTCTTTCAACACCCAACACAAACCCCAAAATAATAGAAAAACAAATAGAAAACATTTGCAATCCTCATTCATCAAACAAGAACAAAACATACATAACAAGTAACAGATCATACAAGTGAGTAGTCTTGTTCACTAACCTTCACAAGCCCTATTATGGATGAAATTTGTAGAAGAGATCCACTCTTAGCCTCCTCCTCCAAGTCCTCCTTCTTTCCACAATAATCCAACCCCCTTACTCTCCTCCTCCCCCCTCTTTAAAAACTAATTCCCTCTATTTTCTTTATTTCCCAAGTGGCATTAATAAACTAAACCCAATCCTCATCCATTATCCTAGTGGACTTAAAACAATTAACCCCACTCAAGAGGTCCCCCACTATAGTCCTTTTACAACACATGGAGAAATAAAATACAATAAGTAAAATAAAAATAAAAAGGGAGTGGATGACACACCACCCTTATTAAGGGGAACCCCACCAAAACAGAGGCACAAAGAGACAAGCACTCCATTATTAGGGGATCATGGAGTTATTCCATGACTTGGAAGTGGGCCTGAGTGTGGATTCCACTCATCCCATTATCCCCATGCTTCCAAATTCGTGACTTAACTTCACTGTGAAGTTAAAGTGACCATATGGAGGTTATCCCAAGGTTATCCTAATCAAAAGGGTCCCTAGACCCATGGGGTATAACCCAGGGTTGATTTTTACCTAGTTAGAACTCCCAAAGTCAAGTAAAAACACAAGAAGAGGGTCTAAAAGAAATAAAGTTAAAACAAGATTCAAAACAACATTTCTTTCAACACATATCACAATATAAGTAAATCAGAAGGTAGCCCTAATTCCCTTGACCTCATGCAACATTACAACATTACACATTACAACATTTCACCAAAACATGAGGTTGATCTTAGTTCCTCATGGAACTTAGATCGGCTTCACAAGGGATACAACATAGGGTGTGGAATGATCTCCTGTATTTGTGGTTTCATTAGTAATACCTGCACAATCAAACTTGAAGTTAATAACATATAAAAATATCATAGCTGAAGTAGTATAAATACATGCATACCTAAACATTCTACCATATAAACATATCGAACTCATATTAAAGTTCATTTTCTAATATTATCTATTCATCATTCTCTTAAAAGCAACATCTAACTATCATTGCACAATTGTTTTCTTAAACATCAATTAGGTTTAATAAACAAGATTCCAAGATCAACAGTCCTTCAACATAAAAGTAATAGCAATAGTGCTGCAAATAGTCTTATGAATAGAAGTGGAAAAGGTAGGCCTCACATATTCTTCCAAATCATGCACAACATTTAAATAAATTTATTTATTTAATTTGCTTTCTTATCTTCAAATTTCTCAAAAATCTTCCAAATCTTCTAAAAATAAATCTTCTTCTTCATGCATACAAAATTAAATAATTTATTATTTAATTTCTCTCAAATCATGCAAAAGCAAATCACAAGTTGAGTTAACTGATTTAATCAATCTTGTTTTTATCAACAACTCTTAAATTAGAAAAAAGCTTTCTAATTTATGAAATCAAATCTTATCTCTATAAAAGAAAGTAGTTAACTCAAATAAAACAACTTTTTGTGTGACACTTGTCTTCTTTATATTCGCACGCATCCTCTCAAGTCTTCTATACCATTGATCTTCTCTCTCACAACTCTATAAGTACAACCCTATTCCTCCATTCCAATCATCCAAGCTTTTAGTACCCATACCCTACAGGTATTACAGCGTGCTTTTGGCACCCAAATTCCTCCATTGCTTGTGATCACCCTTTTATCATTGCCATTGTTTTGAAGCTCATCTTCATTGCAAACCTATCATAGCCATTCCCACTTGACATCTTCGAAATAGCAAGGAAGTGTACCTTCTGAGGGCCATATTCATATGCAAGATCATTTGAGATAGGCGACCAATGGAAGCCACGAAGTAAAGAAGTTTGTTGAGGTATTTTTCATCATTTTAAATCTTCTTTGTTTCTTATTTCATTGAGTTTATTGGATTACTTTGATATTATTGATAAACATTCCAATTTTCTGATAACATTTTTGGTGTCCATATGGGGCCTTTCCCTGATTTAACCCAAAATTGAGTTTTTTTGTGCAAGGTTCTATACACAGGAAGATTATGTGCATTTGATCATTTCTAACATGCATCTAAGCTCTGTTTTGATGCATTTGGTATTTCAGTGCATATACCCCCTGAAGCTGCACATCTGTGTTCTATAACGGCATGTCTATTCTTTCTGCACATATGTCTTCTATCTCTACGCATATGAGCTCTGATTCTGCACTTTTGTAATTCTGCACATTTGACCTCTGTCTCTATGCATCTGATCTCTGTACCTGTGCATCTGATTCTAACAGTGACTTTTTGAGTTGTTCCTTGTGATTTTGCTAACATTAATAGTTCTCGCAGGAATATTCTCTGATCTACTTGCAGGTTAGGGGCTAGTTTAGTCATATAGCTGCATTTGTTAACTCATCTCTATATCTAAAGGAAAGTAAATGGATGTTCATGCAAATCTCATTTAGTTCTAACTAGGAGGATTGTAATTTGATCTTGTTGCATCAACAAATTGAATTTAGTCCCAATGCTAGGAGGATAAAATTGAACCATTGCTATCTTGCTTTCAAAGTTAACAAATCACGTGTGTGCCCAAGTAGCTAACTCATTTAGTCTTTTTTATTTTAACTAGGGGGAAAGAACCATTGTCTTTTGTGTTTTTGGAATGATACTAGGCCTATGCTCTCCCCTATCTTGGATGACCAAAATGCTAGACATATCATTTCACATGTGTTAAACCTTTAGAGAGGCCTGCCCTTGGATATCCTTCCGTCCAAGTGGGAACAACCTTAAGTGGTAACAAGCTAAAGCCAAGCTCTTCCTAGCCACTATAAATAAATTATGCTTGGAATGAAAGCTTCATGCAATGAGTGTTCTTTTGTTATACCGACAACTAACCTCCCCCAAAACCCTCCAAGGCGTAACCCTTGAAGGCTAGGAGACTCCATAACGGAGAGTAGTGCTGCCACACGTATAACCGCTCGAACGGTTGCACTTACTAATCATCTTTTGTTTTTAGTAGCCAAAAACCCCTATAAGCTAGTGTAGGGAAGGGTGATTATCACCTCTTGAAGATGCCTTAACTATAAATAGTGAGAATTCAGTTTATATTGTCCCAGCTAGCCTAGGATTTGTACTTGTTTTTTAGTCAAAAGAGTCCATATTTTTTTTAAAAAAGATTAAAAAAAATCATGAAAAATTCTTTGTGTTTGTTGTGTCTTACCTGCCATAATTGAGAAATCAAATAAAAAAGACCAACTTGCATCCAAGAAACCAAAAACCCTAAAAAATATGCCCAAAAAAATATAAAAACAACCAAGAAAACTAGAGCTGCATATTCATTCTACATAGCTACGCATCTATGCTGACCTATTACACATTTACTATGACTTTCTGCGCATTTATGATCTATTATTGTGCATTTATCCTTTAATAGATCTGCGCATTTACCTCAACTTACTGCGCATATACCCTCTGTTTCAATGCATCTGTAGCTGTGCATCCAAAACAGTGAGCTTTTCCACATATTTTGAGGGAAAATGTTCAGCATTTCTGGGTACCCATTTCAGCCTTGTTCCAATTTTTGAGATCAGATTTACCATGCAGTCACCTCTTCCATCCATTTCCATAGCATACCCTCTCTTTCATCGGTCGTCTCATCCACCTTTTACCACGTCTTCCCATAAACAAGTCAAAGTATCTATATCAGATTAGTGTAAGACCTTTTTTAGATCAGTTCAGATTCAAGTAACCCTAGTAGGTCTCCACTATCAAGGATCAGACATCTTTTTCTCTCAAAACTTCACTAGTGGTCTTGGTGCAAGACTAGTCTCTACATTGTAAACAAGTATCTTGTACCCTTACTTGTGGCTATCATCTTGTATCAACCAGCTTACTTGGAATCATTGATCAAAAGAGTCCCTTGTTCAAGTCTCATCACTGCAAGTATCCTCTTATCACCAACCTACACCAACACCTTACCAGAGTCTCTAGTTTCACCCCACTCCTTCCCACATTGCCTTGCATGGTCTTAACTAGATCCCAAACACAAAAGCAACTTGAAATGACTAGAATGTTAGATAGGATTGTGTCCCCTCGTGATAGCAATGAGGAAATCTCCCATGAGGACTTCCAAGGAGCCCTCCAAGATCAAAAATTTCAACACATGATGGACAAAATACTCAACAAAGACCCCCAAAAGTACTTTCTTCATCTTGCAAACCAAGGACTTAGACTCCCCTCGGACTTTGATCTCAACAAATTAAGAGAAACTGTAGTGGAAGAAACTCATGAGGACTGCACAAGTGAAGATAAAACTATTGGCCTAGATAAAGAGACAAAAGCCACAGACTCAAATGCACCTCTAAACACATTAACAAAACAAATCTAGAACCTAATGTAGAAAGTAGTGGATCTCCAAACAGGGACATCCACTAAAACTTACTCATTAGAAGACATTTCACCATATTCCTTTGACAAGAGCTTAAAAATGATCCCCTTCCCCTTTAGATTTGAAGTACCAAAATTTGACAAGTATAAAGGAAAAGGAGACCCAAGAGATCACATTAGGGAATTTAGTGCCGAGTGCCTAGAAGTAGCTCAGAACGACACCTTCCTAATAATACTATTCCCTAGATCTCTAGGTGGACAAGCCATGGAATGGTTCTCATAACTTCCCCTAGGTATCAAAACTTTTGGTGAGTTAATAAACAAGTTCGTCACACACTTCTCATATAAGATTGAACACGAAGTTTCCATACTTGACCTATGCAATACAAAGCAAAAGAGTGGTGAATCCTTCACAACTTTCTTACAAAGGTGGAGACAACTCATGAGCAAATGCTCATATCACATGCCTAAGAAGCAAATGACAAAGATGTTTGTCCACAACGTTAGCCCTGATCTAAGTTACCAAATCCAAATTCAATGCCCTACGTCATTTATGGAAGTCATTGAGATGGGATTATTTATCAAGAAAGCTATGATAGCCAAGGGGCAAATAAAATTGTACAAGGACACCTCTAACTCTAACTACACCACGAACAAGTCAAAGTTTTGGACAAAGAACAAAAATATCATCAATGATGGAGTAGTTGATGCCAAAGTAGCGGCTCCTAAACAACAACCAATCTTCACTCTCAAAGGAGAAGCAAGCAATGCTACACCAAACAAAACCTTCTCTCATGAGCCAAAACAATGGTTCACCTCTGCTCCTAGACAAAAATTCACACCACTAGGGGAGTCCCAGGAGTTTGCATTAAGAAAGGTATTAGCCAACAAAGAAATCACTCTTCCTGCCACTAACGACTATGAACCTCAAGTAAAACCTCATTATTGGAAAGATATTGATTTCTGTGAATATCATAGAGGAAGAGGCCATAAGACCAATGACTGTATCCATCTGAAACACATCATTCAAGACATACTTAACCAAAATCAGGTAGGCATTAAAGAACATACCTCTAATGAGACACATGTGGCATACAAGGTTCCACTCCTCAATCATGACAGGCCATACAATAGCAACAACAACAATAACAACAATAACAACCACAACAAGAAGAATCAAAATAACAGACACAACAATGCTAACTATGTGAACATGTCATTCGATTATACCATCAACTACATATCAGAGCACATCCCACAAGTCAATGTAGTCACATTCAACCAACAATCAGGACCCAACAAAACTGATTGCAGCATCATCACCTACAGTGGTAAGGTCACTTTAAACATGCTTCCTCCTAGGTTGTTACCTTCTCCGTCTAACTCCCATAAGTATAGTGTCATAGACCAACTTCGGAAGACTCCTGGCCACATATCCATCTTAGAGTTGTTGCATCTGTCTCCCTCCCACAAGGAAATTCTCGATAAAGTCCTAGTGGAAACAACTGTGCCCACGAACCTGGCCCAAGAGAAGTTTCAAGCCATGCACCCTATCGTTTACCAAACAGGATGACCTTTTAGTGTCTCATCCCCATAACACACCCTTGCATATTGTCGCCTTCATTCATAAACACCATATCAAAAGGGTTCTCATTGATGGAGGAGCAAGTTTAAATATTTGCACACTCAAGCTAGTCCTTACATTGGGGTTCTCAGAAAGTTTGATGGATCCAAGGAAAAAGATCACCATAAAGGCCTATGATGAAGAAGAAAGAACTACTAAAGGAACAATGGTGTTACCAATACAAGTTGGACCAGTGATAAAGGATGTTGTTTGCCAAGTCCTCGATAGGAGCTAGCCTATAACATCCTCCTAGGTAGACCTTGGATTCATGCCATGAAAGCTGTGTCTTCTACCTACCACCAATGCATCAAATTTCCTCATAACAACAAACAAATCACCATCCAAGGTGATCCGAATCCTTTTTAGCATTGTAACACTATCTGCTCAAAGTTTGATTGCATCATTCCCAATAATAAAGCTTCTACATCCCCTATATCACAACATTATTCTACCTATAAATCTTCCTCATCCAAGCCCAAATAGTAGAAAATCACAATCAAAGAAATAGGGGTAGGGGAATACTCCATCGAGCACAACCTCAACTTAGCCAAAATGCCTCAATCTCCAAGATCCTTTGGGCAACCTACACCTTTTCCAAAGCCATCTGCTCCTCTTGAACCTCACACAGCTCCCTTTGTAAAATAGTGGGCCCTATCAGATGAAACTAAAGAAAGAGATATCTTGCAATGGCTCTACACAGAGGAGGATAACACATAACAGGAACCACCTAAGCTCCAAATAGAAATCTATGGGCGTGGTGAGTCTATTCTACATAGAATGGGTTATGAAGGGCAAGGTCCCATTGGCCTAAGAAAAGAAGGAATAATAGAACCCATCCAACCCTCCTCATCCTCATTGGTAAGAAATACAAAAGGGCTAGGATACAAGGACAAAGGCAAAGCTAAGGCAAATGCTTGTTTTGTGGAACAGATCCATAACCTACAAAAAGAAAGTGACACAGACTCTAATGAGTATGATTGGGATGAACTCATAGAGCACTCCTATGAAGACAAATAAGTTGACACCGTTCAAACCTATAGCCCCTACCATGAGGGACAAATGCTAACGCATAGACCATTAGAGTGTGATTCACAACTCCTGAGAGTACGACTTTTGAGGAAGGTGGGAGTTCCAATGCAATAAATAATCTTGACGAAAGTACCATTCTAGATCCTATCCCTATCAATCTAAACCCTACTTATGTATCCATCCAAACTATCACACCCAATGAATCAGATCCACCCTCTGATCCCCTCCCCCTTATGCATCTTGAACTTATCGATTGGGATTTACAAGGAACCCTGCAACTAGACATGTTCCAAAATGATGATGCCTATATTGACTACATGGAACTTAGGGACCACCTACCTACATGAGATCATAAAGTTGGCTTTGCCATTGAACTTAACACCGTGGCTTATTTTGGAGAGGGTACCAAGCCTTCCAGTCGCAAAAACATAAAAATATCAACTGGATCTGATGGTGAAAACCACTTTGCGGTAGTATCAGATCCCAAAATAGTAAAAAGAAAGGACACATCAGATGGTGAAAACCTCTCTAAGGTGCCAGACGATGGAAGGCTTGACACTCTCCCCAATGACATGTACTAGGTGAAGTCTCAGATTGTTGTGGAACTTATAGAACCTGTCAATATTGGAATAGAGAGCAATCTTAAGATCATTCACTTTGCAAAATCTCTATCTCCACTAGAAAAACCAAATTTGTACCATTCTTCAAGAAAAAACAAGTCAACTTTGCTTGGTCATACACAAATATGCCTAGTTTAGATTCAGATTTGATTCTACATCATCTTCCACTAGATCCAAGAGTGAAACTAGTCAAGTAGAAGCTCAAGAAAATGCATCCATACATTGCATTACTAGTAAAAGAGGAGCTCAAGAAACTGCTAGATGTAGGGTTCATCAAGGAAATAGACTATCCAGAGTGGGTATCCAACATAGTGCCAGTATCCAAACCTGATGGCAGAGTTAGACTGTGCAATGATTTTTGGGATCTAAACAAGGCATGCCGCAAGGATGACTTTCTATTACCTAACATTGACATCATAGTCGATTTGATAGTAGGACACACCATGTTATCTCTTATGGGTGGCTTCTCTAGATATAATCAAATTAGGATAGCACCAAAAGACCAACATAAAACAACTTTCACTTGTCCATGGGGCACCTTCTGCTAGAACGTCATGCCATTTGGGTTAAAGAATGCAGGGGCAACATATCAATGTGCTATGACCACTATCTTGCATGATATGATGCACATCACAATGGAGGACTATGTAGATGACATCCTTGCAAAATAACTAACAAGAGAATCACACCTAGATGTACTAGAGAAGGTCTTTCAGAGACTGGAACACTTCAAAGTTAGGTTGAACCCGAAGAAATGTGTGTTTGGAGTTACCTCCGACAAGCTCTTAGGCTTCATTGTATCAACAAATGGGATTGAAGTAGATCTTGCCAAAGTCAAAGCTATCATGGAAATGCCACCGCCAAAAAACATCACTGAACTGTGATCTCTATAGGGTAAGTTACAGGCAATTCATCGGTTCATATCACAACTGGCAGACAAGTGTCAACCTTTTACTCACCTATTGCACAAAAACATACCATTCAGATGGGATGAAAGGTGTGAGGAAGGATTTCGCAAGCTAAAGGAATACCTCACGAACCCTCCTATTCTAATGCCACCTATCCAAGGTAAGCCACTGTATTTATATATATCTACTGTGCCAACAACTCTCAAAGCCCTATTAGCACAACAGGATCATGAAGGCAAAGAAAGGGCTATCTACTACATCAGTCACACAATGGTGGGCTACGAATTGCAATATTCCCAAATAGAAAGATCTTGTCTTGCTGTGGTTTTTGCTTCCCAAAAACTACGACATTACATGCTAGCACATTCAGTCAAGTTTATTGCAAAGATAGATCCACTAAAATACCTATTAAGCAAAGTAGCTCTAATAGGCCACCCAGCCAAGTGGGTAATGTTGTTAAGTGAATATGACATTGAGTATGTAGAAAGGAAGGCTATCAAAGGTCAAATCATCGCCGATCAGTTAGCAGAAGCACCATTGCAGGATACCACACCAATGATATTCGAATTTCCAGATGCATCCATATTCAGTTCACAACACACTCATGGAAACACTACTTTGATGGATCCTATACAAACCATGGATCAGGGGAAGGCATCTTGTTGGTCACTCCTCATGGTGACACCATACCTAAGTCTTACCATTTGCTATTCCCATGCACAAACAATATAGTAGAGTATGAGGCCTTGGTCATTGGTCTCAAAATGGTAGCAGAATGGAAAATAAAGGAGCTACATGTCTATGGAAACTCCCAACTGGTAATCAATCAAGTCAATGATGACTATCAGGCCAAAGATGACAAGTTAATACCATACAAGTATATGGTAG
Organism: Cunninghamia lanceolata; assembly: GCA_027924645.1. NCBI lineage: Eukaryota > Viridiplantae > Streptophyta > Pinopsida > Cupressales > Cupressaceae > Cunninghamia > Cunninghamia lanceolata. The sequence continues at coordinate 25,983,955 of BSBN01000809.1, read as the reverse complement.
ATGACTTTAAAGAGTACTTTGTGATCATTTCCTTTGAGAAAATACCTCGCATTGAAAACAAAGCAGCAGACACCATGGCGACCATTGCCTCGCTCCTTGAGATTAGGAGAATGAGTCACGGTATGAGTTCTTGGTAGAGTCAGTTATGCAACCAACTTATGATATCCCTGAAACACACTCCATTTGCCTCTTAGTCAGATCTAATTCACACTTGTATGGTAAGATTTACACTTACCTCAAGGATAACACCCTACCACCTGATTTGTCTACCAACTAACACCAAACCTTCATTCGCTAAACCTCCTGTTACACCATTATCACTGACACCTTATACCGACGAGGTCTAGATGGTACTCTACTCTAATGTTTAGAATGTGAAGAATCTCAAACTGCCTTATGAGACATGCATGAAGGAATTTGTGGAACACAGTCTAGCGGTCCTTCTTTAGCTAAGAAACTCGTGTTTGGGATACTATTGGCCAAACATGGAAACTGATTCATATCAGTTTGTGAAGAAATGCAAGCAGTGCCAGATACATGGTAACCTTATCCATGCACCAGCTCAAGAGCTCCGACCTTTAACGACACCTTGGCCCTTTTGTCAATGGGGACTCGACCTTGTGGGAAAAATTCACCCTCCATCATCCAACAACCACAAGTTCATAACAACCGCCACTGAATATTTTACCAAGTGAATTGAAGCCGTTCCACTCACAAATGTCACAGGAAAATAGATTGCTCCCTTCATCCTTAGTTACCTCATTTGCAGATATGAAATTCCATCATCCATAGTCACAGATAATGGAAGACCTTTCAAGAACCAGGATGTCCAAGAGCTTTGTGACACATTCAAAATCTAACACCATTTCTCCACCCCCTACTATCCACAAGGCAATGGCCAAGCAGAGGCATCCAACAAACAATCTTGAAAATCCTCAAGAAAATTGTCAATGATGCCGGCCGTGATTGGCACATACAACTGAATCCTACTTTGTGGGCCTATCAAACTAGTATATGCACTCCCACAGGTGCTACCCCTTACACCCTTGTCTATGGATTAGAAGCCATTTTTCCCATTGAGGTCGAGTTACAATCTCTAAGGGTGTCGTTAAAAGGTCTTATCACTGATGAAGACTACAGAGTTTCCAGATTGCAAGAGTTAGAGATGTTAGAGGAGAAGAGACATAACGCTTTCAATCATCTCAAAGCATATCAGCAAAGAATGTCATGAATCTACAATCACTGGGTCCATCCAAGGGTCTTCAATGTTGGTGATCTAGTACTCAAGGAAAACCCCCGCAATTAGCAAGATCGGGAAAAGAAAGGTAAGTTTAAACCCAATTGGCTTGGTCCTTATGTAATCATTGCTACCTATGGATCAGGAGTGTATCAGTTAGCAACTTTAGAAGGTGAGCTATTTGACAACCCAATCAATAGTATGCATCTTCACCGGTTCCATACCTAAGAGAACCCTAATGCAAGGGGGGAAAAAATTCAAAAAAGCAAAAAAAAATGGAAAAAAAAATTGTCCTCTAGTGAAAACCTTGCAAACAGGCACCTTGGATAGGTACCATGGTGAAAACCTAGAAAACATGTGTCATGTGTACTTTTAGCTTTCATGCAAATAAAAACAAGTGGTGAAAACCTGGTAAATAGGTGCTACTTGTGACAAACTACTTCCTCCATCTTTGGGAAACCAATCACCTTGTGTCCATTCCTCCTTCCATTGTCCCTCATCCAATCCATATCTAGCTCATAATAAAAAACCTAGTGATAACCTATCATGGCTTGATACTCTATCTCATTTTGTCGCCTTATCAACTAAAGTCTTATCTAGTATCTTATCCACAGTGTCAGCTTAGCATAGTGTCTACCATCAGTATCATAGGGTCAGCCCCGAACTAGGTTGCCTCTGCGTCATCACGTAGGCAAGGCCATTATCAATGCACCCCTGAGGCTCCACTTCCCATCCATCCCATACCTTGTCATCTATCCTCTAGTCCATCCACATGGTCTAAGTCCCCAAACTACGTTGCCTCTGTATCATCATGTAGGCAAGGCCATTTAGCAATGCCCCCCTGAGGCACTAGGTCAGTCCCTTAGGGTCCATTTCACCAGGCATGTAGGCACAAGCAAAACCTACTTTCAAATAGAAGTTTTGATGCAAGACATCAACCTATCCAAGGCAAAGAAAACAAGTACCTAAAGCACCCTAAATGATTCTATCTAAATTATGGCAAGAAAACACATCTAATGCAAGAATGTTTTATGTTTGTGAGTAGGTTAACTTACAAAGTCTTGATTTTTGTTATCATGTCTTTCTGCGCTACTCAAGGATGCCAAAAGCTAGAGATGCTATGATGGGGGTACGATTATCTTCTTTGTTTTCTATTTGTGCATCAATCTTTAGTAATGTGAATCCTTGTCTAATGACATGATCAGCTAAAGATGATTAAGGACATTAGAGGTCTAACATGAAAGGGGGCAATCCTTGCCTATTGAAACACAAGAAATACTCAAGTCATCTAGATTCAATTTTGACTAGATTCTTGTATTAACTTGCTATATCAAAATCCATGTAAGCAATACTCAAGTCATCTCGGTTCAATTATACCTAAATGCTTGTATTTTCTTACAACATTTGGAAAAAGTACCAAAAAAATTGCCAATGATGAAATAATCACTTCAAAATACTTACAAAATTAAGGTGGCAAAACCATTCACATCCAAAAAGCATCCATATCCCATGAAATAAAAAGCCAAAGTGCAGAGTATCAATGTTTTACAAATAAAAGCTTGTGATCCTTTCATTCACATTTCTTCTATCAGTCAGTCTTCTATCTATCTTGTGTAATTTCTGTATCGATTGAGTACATTTAGACATAACAAAAACATAGCATAAATTGCATATCATATCACATGAGATAGTCAATAAACATGATTAAATCATTTGCATACATAATAAGTGCATTAGGTCATCCATATACATTTGCATCATAACATAGTGTCAACAGTAAAAAATCAAAAACATAGACAAGTACATATATATCATCTCATAAAGTGCATAATCATATGGATAACATTCCCATTTACATATTAGGTGTATACATGAAATCATCTAAGTCTACATCAGATCATATAGACATCAAAAGTAATGTGCATCCATCAAGACATCACATAGCATCATATAGACATAATATACGTGTGCATCGCATATGAAACATCATAAGATAGAACGTATCCATGACATATAGCATAAACAACTACATATAGAGATCGTATAGCTGCATCATCATATAAATAAACATAAAGCATGTCCAAATGTAAAATATATCAAGTGTCTATCATCTTTGAGTCAAAATCATATAAAGTGTATACATCACAAAAATAATGATATATGTCTCGGTAATGGTACAAAATGAGATAAGTATACATATCAGGCTATCCATGAGCCATCAAAAGTGTGTGCATAAATCAAGAATTGGTACAAGTGTAAATGCTAGCCCTGCTACCATGGGACACTACTCCCAGCAATGCCCTCTCCACCTCTACTAGCCCCAGACTGCTATGGACCCATAGTAGAGGTCGCTGACTGTGAACCCCCTGCCCTCTGAGATGTACCTGCCACTAACTGACTCGTATAGTTGGGTGCACGCTATTTTGCCGGCATGGCCCCATGATATAATCCCCTGTAGTATTGAGTCTGAGCCTGTGCTCTAGCAAGCTCACCCTGAGCTTGGGTCTACACTCCAGCAAGCTCACCCTGAACCTGTACAAGCTGTGCCTGAGCCTGCTGCACCTGTGTAACTAAGAAATTGGTGGCTCCATTGGTACCCAAGGCAGCTAAACCTGAGTCTCTCTCCAGTCTAATAGCCTACACCCTTGCCAGTACTATATCTTGCTTCACCATGAGCCCAGATATGATCCCTACATCTGCCTCCCTCCAGGACTCTGCCATCCTAAGTTGTGCCCTAAGCTATCTGACGTGGCCCTACAACATTGTAATAGTTTGCTAGTGTAGGTCAAGCTGGGCACGAATCTTTGGACCCTGCTGCCAGGGCACTTGTTGTACCTATCCCTATACCTGCTATGGTGCAGCCTACTACTGCACTACCTGCTGGGGCACCTGCTACTGTACTGACACCTGTATTTACTGTGCAGCCTACTGCTGAGAAGGTTCCTCTCCATCTCTCCTCTTCTATCTCTGTCTACCTCTGTCACCTCCTCCTCCTTCGTCACCTCCGTCATCTCCATCTCCTTGTCCTCCTCTACCCCTCCTCCATCTCCTCCTCCTCCTACCTCCATCATCCTCATCATCTGAATCCACCTCCTCCAAGTGAGGAACTAACTCTCTCGGTCCCAAATACCTTGGGAACAGGTTAGCTGCAAACCACTCCTCATAGTCAGGAGTCATCCCCGCGTCTACCACCTCCATCCTCATCGGCCAAGCCACGTAGGGAATCAGCTAAAAGTCTACTAAAGCCTCCTCATAAGATGCAACTGGACCCCATCTCAGTTGCTCTGCGTGTGTCTGAGAAAATAGTGCCTGCCCCTGTGGTCGACCCTGTATCCTCCTGAACTATCTCCATACCTAGCTAACAATCTACCTCAACTGTGTCCTCCCAATGAGCCACTGAGTCTAAAAGCAGTGGGAGAGCTCATTGTCCTCATCATCCCATGGCTCACAATCTAGATACGAGCACCCGATAACTCTATCTACATTATCTAGCACATGTCTCCAATACTCAATCTTTCCCAACTTATGCTGGGAAATAACACCTACATATCCATAATTGTAGGGCTCACCTCTCTACCTAGAAAAGATGCATATCGACCAAGTAATAGAAATGTGCTCCCATAACCAAAACTGTAGTAATGAGACACTGGCAAACAAACTAGCTCCTCTATGGTATACCACTTGATGCATATCATGGTACAAGTGAAGCAAAACACAAACACCCCATGCAAAGCAGGTGCCGTCTATGATCATCCTCTCCATATTCCTACCCCAACCAATGGGGAACCCATGTGACCTTCTATTGAGGCAGACAAGACCCCCGATCAACCCTACCACTATCCTTGGGAAATAGTCATAATAGTCGTGAATGTCCTACCAAGAGATAACCCGACCCTCTAGCTTAGCATCATCAAACACGCACCTACACTCTACTAGTCTAGCATCACGTTGGGCCTTGTACTCTAAAAGCTTACCCTAGATTAGTAAGTGCATAATCCTTTAAAAATCCTCTAAAGTAATGGCCATCTCATTGGTAGGCAAGTGGAAGGTCTCATCCTCACTATGGAAATGCTGTACCACTGCAGTCAACAAACTGAGGTTCATATGAATCTCAGGCATGAAGCACATGTAGTCCAATCCCATAGCACCGAGAGCCTCTTGATCCATCTTAGTAAGCATGTACCTCTGCAACAATGACAAAGGAAACTGCTCCCACAACATAAGTATATCACGAATGTCCTCTTGCAATCAAGCAAAGCAATGCATCAACCAAAACTACAAATTTTCTCAAAGTATCAAACTATCCTATCACTTACTGAACATATCAAATTGATCAAAACAACATATACATCTCTTGACTAGATTCTTGTAATCTTAGAGATCGCTTATCAATTGACACATCAAGCAAGATGCCAATTAAGTCAATTTCGTTAAGTAAACTGACTACCCTAGTACAAATGCACTGAAATAGTTCACAAATGCGTAGTTTCATGTCAAAAGTACAACTTCAGAATGAATGCACCTAAGAAGGTAACACATGCACAACTTTTGTGTATGCGCAGCTTCCGATATCAAATGTGCAAGTTCATAACAGATGCGTCGACTCATATCGTATATGCATAGCTTTATCAAATGTGTAGTTAGATGTCTCAAATGCACTGAACCACATCATATGCGAGGTTTTAGAGTGCATATGTGCTGAAACACAATTCAGTGCATCTTTCCTTGCAAATTTTCCCTAGCATTTATTAGCCTAATAAATGACCCTAGGCAAGTTTTGTCGAACTACATATCGGTGATCCTGCCTCAGCTGGCTGATCGAACCATTGAATGCACTCAAAGCGGTGCTCCTCACATGGAATATCCATCTCTATGTTGAATGCTCTAGTTCCTATGCTCTCCTAAGCTTTGAGGGACCTATCAACAAAAACCAAGTGTGCAAATGACTAGGATTGTGGACCCAACTCCTATATATAGCAAGTGAACCCTAACTGGTTGTGTGACAACCGTGACTACTTCCCAAGCCCATTCCCTTCCATTTCTTTGAACTGTGACCCATTTTTCTTCATCATGAGATTGTCCATCTCACCTCCTTCTGCCTTCTTCCCATCTAATCTCTCAAGGAGGCATCTTATCATTAAAACCTATACCAGGGGCAAACTGGGGCATGTATCATTATTAGAAAAATCTATTGTTTAAAGCAACATGATAAAACACATTGCATCAAAGAGGGGAAAAATGTATACACCTAAAAATGACATGACTCTGTCTAAATAAATATTCTTAATATTTATTCCATTCTAATTCCTCTATCAATAAATAAATCAATTTATTTATTTGATTCATATTCTTCTAAATTAATAAAATATCAAAATATTTAATTACCTCTTCTAATGTCTTCCCATAATCAAATAAAATCCTTTATTTAATTTAATTCTTCCAAACAATTAAATAATTTTCATTATTTAATTAAATCAATCAAATTTATTTAAATTATCTCAATCTCTAAAAATAAAATATAATCAAATATTTTATTTATTCTTCCAAATCATGCACAACAATTAAATAAATTTATTTATTTAATTTGCTTTCTTATCTTCAAATTTCTCAAAAATCTTCTTCTTCATGCACACAAAATTAAATAATTTATTATTTAATTTCTCTCAAATCATGCAAAAGCAAATCACAAGTTGAGTTCACTAATTTAATCAATCTTGTTTTTATCAACAACTCTTAAGTTAGAAAAAAAGTTTCTAATTTATGAAATCAAATCTTATCTTTATAAAAGAAAGCAGTTAACTCAAACAAAACAACTTTTTGTGTGACACTTGTCTTCTTTCTATTCACGTGCATCCTCTCAAGTCTTCTATATTGTTGATCTTCTCTCTCACAACTCTATAAGTACAACCCTATTCCTCCATTCCAATCATCCAAGCTTTTAGTACCCTTACTCTGTAGGAATTACAGTGTGCCTTTGGCACCCAAATTCCTCCATTGCTTGCGATCAATCTTTTATCATTGCCATTGTTTTGAAGTTCATCTTCATTGCAAACCTATCATATCCATTCCCACTTGACATCTTGGAAATAGCAAGGAAGTATACCTTTTCAGGGCCATATTCATACGCAAGATTGTTTGAGATAGGCGACCAATGGAAGCCACGAAGTAAAGAGGTTTGTTGAGGTATTGTTCATCGTTTTAAATCTTCTTTGTTTCTTATTTCATTGAGTTTATTGGATTACTTTGATATTATTGATAATCATTCCAATTTTCTGATAACAGTACCTAAGGTAGAAACTAATGCAAACTAATCACATAAACACTTCTCTTTATAGCTAAAAGGGATGAAGGGCCTTCATCTAAGTACTTCCCACTTACAACAACTCCCATCAATCCAATTTTGGCACCTATAGGCTTTGCACACTTAATCCTTATCTAGAAATCTCTGAAGATCATATCATACCTCTAGACATAGCAAATAGAGGCATGAACTATTCATGACTTATTAGAGATTACCTACAAACATATCTCACACCGCTATCGAATGTCCAATCGGCTCACCAAAAACTAGACTGAAGATCAAGACCAGCTAGTGAGATGTACTTGGTGTCAAATCACAAGCCTCTATGTATTGAACGACAACTTTATGCTTCATAGGCTTAGCTCCTACCAGAACATAGTTTAGAACCTCAAAATTCATGAGAAAGATGTCATGCAATAGTCATTCCACCATTACCACCCACGTACTCACTAGACTGTCTGCAGTAAGAAAATTCAAAATTTGAATGTAGATCAATGATACAAGGCTTGTCATGGCAAGATCAACAACTCAAGATAGTCTAGGAGAGTTAAAAATCCACCATGTGCATTGAAAATTCTTCAACCAACCAATTTGTGCCAAAAGAGAAAGATTTCCATGTCAATCCTAAAAAAATTTCCACATGTCACCATCTCGCATCCCCGTGCTCCCCATCATGTACCAAATTTTTGATAGTGTGGGCTTGCGCTAGACTTCCAAGTGGAAAGCACTATCCTTCAGGTTCTGCATGTACTTGGTGTTACCCCGAAAATTTAAACCCAAAATTTTCAAATTTTTGTGCTTAAGGATTGATGCAATCATCGCTTTGCTCCAGTCTAGTCTTTTTTTTTAAAACCCTAAAGTCTTGGAAACCTCTCTATAAGTCTTTGTCGTTGGGCAGTTTTTAATTTCATGAATCTTTTGTTTACCCGACTTGTATTCTTAAGTTCTTGAAATGGCCGACTTCCCGACTTCTCTTTTGTGTCGGGAAAGTTCAAAGCCCACTATCAGAAATTTTCATGTCTTGTGAACTCCTTCAAAGTTCTAAATTTACTCCGACCCCCGACTAATCAATGTCTTTGCAGTGCCCATTTTCCAAGGTATCGCCAACCTATCAGTTTGCTTGTGTAATATATGGTGAGAATGTCTTTTCAGAACCTGTGGGATGAAGTTCAAATCTTGAGACCTATTTCCCAAGATATAAAATTAATGATGCATTAATGACAAGTGTAACGAAGCTCATTAAGATGGTGGCACAACGTTAATAAGTTTGAAAGACATCATTACTTACTAATGTAATTAAGTAAAGGTGGCGGTGCTCTCTATGTTCAATTTTCTTGCCATCCAAGCTATTTTTTAGAATGGGACTTCTAGTAAATAATGAAATTTGGGATGATGAACCTATGCCTGTTCTGCAACTTGATTTACAATGGCCTGAGGAGGAGCAGATCGATATCATTTCTCAGCTGGGTACAGTTTCTTGGAAGGAGAAAACTGGATACATTGAATACCACAGGACAATTGACATTCTGGAGGAAGAAGAAGAGCGTGTTGAACTACGCCAGCTTTTTATGGAGATATGCCTAGAATTGGGGGAAGATTAATGCCACCTGTCTTGTATATTTGAAGTCTTTTGTAATTAGTGATGATTACTACAATTTTGGTATGATGTAACCATTTCCATTTTGAGAAGTCACTTTCTTGATTATCTTTACTCAAAAAGACCGTTTTCGAATAGTTATAATTTTTGAGAAGTTATATAAGGGGAGGGGATTTCAAAGGAAGGTATCTTTTTTCGGTGGCTATCTGTGAATAGTGGTGAAGAAGAGCAAGTTTATTTTGTTTTAATTTCCATTTATACTTTTCTTAGCTCTGTTTATGTGTAGAGTCATTACAAAAAACTTTGAGTTTTTGTTATATTGAAGAAATGAAGAATTACTTACAGAACTTTGTGTCTCCAAGTGTCTTCTGTGATTGCGATTGTTCTTATGTCAATTCATAATTTGTTTTTAATATTGCTTCTTTTATATTGACATGTTTTAAGGTGGAATATAACTGTATCTCTCAATTAATTTATCCGTGTTTATGAATGTTGGATAAGTGGGCTGAGTATCATTTATCTACATTCATTTCTTTCTGTAATTAGTCATGCACATCTATTTCATGGTGATAGGTAGATGTTGATAGAACTTTTCTACTTTCTAGTTAAAAGCACACCCCATATTTTTATTTGCTGCATATCTTAAGAGGAAGCTATACCTCAAAAATTCAGAGGAAAGTTGTCAATCCAATGACAACTTCTCCAACTGTTAGTGTAATAAGTGAAATCAAAATGAAGATTAAATATGAATCAAATGCAAAAATACACGATTATACCTTCATAACGAACTCACAAATCCAAGAGGGAAGGAGTTGCACTTGATTAGTCTCCTTTGATTTTACCCATGACTAGAATGAAGATGTGGATTGCTCAAGGCTCAACACAATGTAAGATGAGAGACAAGTGGATTCAGATAGATTAGATGGAGATGAGGCAAGATTTTGATATTAGGATGTTAGGATGAGGAGATTGTGGAGTGATTTTGGTAGAGGTTTGATGCATGAAGAAGTCTCTCCCAAATGGCTTGGAGAGGGTCTTATTTATAGATTTCCTGAAAGGAGGATGGAGGGTGAGGATTGAAAGATGAGATCAAGGGCTAAGAATAAAAGTGAATCTTTTATTCATTTTTGGGAAGAGGGGTGATAAATGAAATGAATTAAAAATTCATTTGGGGAATGGGAAATGAATTAAGAATTCATTTTGGGGATAAGAGGTAATGAATGAGGATGGGTGAGGTAAGGGGTGTGTAAGAGAAGTAAATGTGATGTGTGATTTATTTGAATTTTTAATTTGTGGGATGTGGGGAAGGGTGTTAAACTAGGTTTGACCACCCACATGAGAGGTTAGGACTAATCAAACAGAGGTTTTGTTTAATTGATCCTAGGGCTAGGATGAGGTGGGTTAGGGTAGGTTAGGGTAGGTCAATTAATAGGCTAGATCAATTAGATAACCATGATGTATCTAATTAATGAGGATTAGGGAAAAGGAGAATTTAACTAAATAAACATTGTGAATATTTATTTAATCAAATGAGGATATAGTTGTAAGATAAAAGTGATGAACTAAATAGACTAATTGATCACAAGGGATAGACAGATGGTTAGGGAAGATACGGGAAATTGATTTGTAGAGAAAGTCAATTTTAGGTGTCTACATTTACCCCTCTTTGAGATGGTGTTGCAGCTAAGTAACATCAGTTTAAAGAAGTTAAAACATAGAGTTGGATTGGATAGAAAAAATATTTTGGCTTAGAAGAATAGGGTAAGGTTTGGGGATAATTGGTAAGGGTGATGCCCCCTCGAGAGGATAGGCAAGTTGCAAGAACATGATTGTGCTCTCGAAATGGATGGAAGAGATTAGTTGAAGTGGTTGGAGGATAATTGGTGAGATGAAAGAATGATGATGGTGGGAGATTGATTGGTGGATGATCATTGTGTTGAAAAATGATTTAGAGAAATCCTAGGTTTGATATAGCAAAGTGGATATGTTCACCAAGGTATAGAAGACCAAGGTGATGATGTGTATCCAACATTTGCATGGACTAGACACGCAAATAAAGGGATTATCCCATGCATGCCCAAGATAGTATAACCTTGTCCTAATGAGGGAAGGGGACTCATAGCATAAGTCCTTAGTACAAAAAAGGTATGATGAACCTTAGATGCATAAGGGGACCAATACGCTAGACCAACCCTATGATCAACAAGATATGAATACTAGCTTGGAGTAATGAAATCAGCCCACAAGCACAGCATACAAAAGTAAGACTATGCCCCGTTCTAGATGTTTTCTCCAATACCATGATATAGTGAGATCAAGGTAGCTTTGATGTGATCTTCGAATAGAACAAAAGATAAAAATCAAAAACAAAAAGACCAACGAACCAAAACAAATAGCCATTGTCTCTCTTGCCAAAATGGATAATGATTGGATAGATTCTGCCTATTGTAGGAAAGATATATCCTAAGGCAGGAATCAATTGATGATTGGATCATGATTAGTTGATGTTGTAAGATTGGCTCAGGATATGATGGTGACAAGTTGTGGTTGATGTTGATTTGATAGTTGATGATTTTTGTTAAGGGATGATGCTTTGATAGGTGATGCAATGCTTGGATCTAGTGTAAGCTCAATGGGTTGGATGGGTGCATCTTATGTACCTAAGTACTGGAAACTTCCTTCGTATCCTAAACTACCTACATACCCTGTGTCCACGGGATCAAGGCACATTAAGATGCAAATGGTTATGATATGTAGTTCTAATTTGTGATGATGATGTGTTGGATGATTTGGGTGATTTTGAGGATGTTGGAAGATGACGAGATGTTGATGGATGATTTGTGTGATTTTGAGGATAATTTTTTTTGGGATTTTGTGGATATTTTGATTTTTTTGGATTTTGATTTTGTGATGTTTTTAGATTTTTGATTTTGTGATGTTTTTGAATTTTTTGATGTTTTTTTATTTTTTGATTTTTGGAAAAGGGATGGTTTATTATGATGGTTGCATTGGATTTCGTGTGGATAACCTTTATGCTAGATACCAAAGACAAGGGAACACCAAGTTTAGAGGTGGAGGTGATGGGGTTGGATAGGGGGATTGGCGATGAAAGGATAATGGATAGGAGACTTGTGATAGATGAATGGACAAGCGATAGGGATGCATGTTAGATAGATGGAAGATAGGGATGAGGATTTTCTCCAAGGGCTAGGTTGCAAGGAATCATATGCCCCAATGCTTAGAATTTTACATGATGGGTTCATGTTTGAATGGATGGACTTTGTAGTAGATGGATGGGGGATATACTTGGAAAGGAAGTATGCCAAGAGGTCTCCAAAGCATGTTGTTGATATTTTGCCCCTTGTCTTCATCAAGATCTAAGGAGGAGGAAATAGTGGATAGAATGGATGGGGAATTATAGGATGAATAGGGGATGGTAGATAGGAATATGATAAGATAAATAGGGGATAGTGGATAGGATATGCAAAAGGATGTTATGGATTTGGATGATTAGATTGTTTTGCCCCAAGTGTAGGGATACAAAATGGATGGAGAAGGGATTACGCATGATGCCCACAAGGGGTTTTCATCAAGGTACTTGCCCAAGGTGCCACAAGGAGTGGTTTTCACCATTGGACGAATTTTTCTCTTTACTATTTTCTTGATTTTTTGATTTTTTTGGTTTTTTTGATGGGATGGGGACTCTAGCGTATGTTTCCATAGCATGAAGAAGATGGTCCCATGTTGGATAGCATTATGGATTATGAGTGCATGGATTGTTGGAAGATAGGAGAAGAAGGAATGGATGGTGGATAATGGATTATGATGTGGATTATGCAAAAGCATGGACCATAGGAATGTGATGGGGAAGATATGTAGGATAGTGAATGAAAGATGGAGAGATGGGGGTATGTGGGAATGTTAAGTGGTGGAGGGGAACCAAGACCAATGGTTGCACACACCGTGATGTATTTAGAAGCTTGTATTTTGGATGTGGAGTTGGGAGTTGTTGACTTTTTCCCAGACTGGATGCTTATTCCCAGATTTCCCTACAAGGTAGCCATCAGTGATCAACAGGATCTCTGGGCCAGGGGGCCAATAGTGTAGGAGATAGACTCTATATTTTATCTCCTCTTCTTCTTCAGGCTCTGCATGACCTAGGGGGGTATTCCCTACTCAACATCCATGAGGATATGCATACAAGGCTGGGATGCTGACAGAAAGCAGATAGTCCTCTTGTAAGTAGACCAAAACTAAAAGATAAGAGCAAAGGGGCTAGCTTTGGGCCTATTAGCAGTTGTAGACAGAGGACTGAGGATCCTAAACTAATTCTAATGTCCTAATGTTTGTTTTAGATTTTGATTTGGATTTTAAGTTTGGATGCAAAGCTGGACATGGTTATAACACAAAAACAAAGCATGATTGGTGCCTATCCAGGGCCTGGAGTCAGTAGACATACACCTGTGAATGATCAGCATGAATAGCTAAAACTAGATTTCAAGGGGATATATGTGATACCTGCCTTACAGATATCTCCCAATACAGAGTGTTAAGTTATCTCTACTTATGGCATCCCTATTGCAATATACCCTTCCCAATGTTCAACCTGAAAACAGTTTAATCTACCCCTTGAGCAGAAGTTAAAAGATCAGACATTCAACATAGGAATTCTATGCTCTAGAATCTAAACATTACCCAAACATCCAGATTCAGAAGAAGAATACATGCAATACTGGAGACAGAATTAACACAACACATGCTAAGATAGCATTTCTCATATAAGATCAATCATGAAATCAGTGGGTTCATGCCAAAAACATACAACAAGAGATACATAAACTCACAGGTTAAGCTGTACAGAGCAACCAGATCAGCTTGTTATGAATTACAGAGCCAAAAATCTTCAACTTTCAACAACCCCCAAAATGAGCAACACAACCTGCTTATAACGGCCAGGTAGGTGCTCAGCAATTAATTACATGGTTGACCAAAAATCCCACCAGATACACAGTATCAGAAAGATGGCGCTCAAACATTACCAGATTGGCGCCCAAACTTGAATGCAGCAGGTAGGGGAGGAGACAGGAAGATTTCTCGAGCCCTGCGCCACTGTCTGCTGATGTACACCTTCAATCGGGTACCAGATCCACCCACGCCATCACCCATACCTCTGCAACAATCGCCATTAAAGGCGCACCAACCCGCGGTCTTGGGAAGAACATCTAACAGTCGATCGCAACCATTTCCCGCCGAGATTCATCATCATGATATTTCAAATATGCAGGATATCAATTATCCCACATGCACCCCGCAGCAACCTCGTTAACACTTTATATACTAGGTCATGAGCATATGTGATGTCGGTGCTTTTGCTCCTGACGACACTAGTATAAGACTTCATCATCATCATCCTCCAGCAGCATGATATCCTGTTGTTTGAAATATCACCCTGACGTCATCATCATATCGCAATATAGCCTGCATGATAATCGGCACAACCTGATCCATCGGAGGAACATCCTCCTGCTGAGCCTATACCAAAAGTCTGGCCGATGAACATCCTGATGACATCATCATCATATCCTGCTGACGTCATCATCATATCAGCCCACTGCGCACCTCCTCATATCCGGATGATGTCATCATCATGTTTGCAAATATCGGGAGATCTCCACAAGATGATCAGTGTTAGAAATATGACCCCCCCGGACCTTGATGACATCATCATCATATCCACATCAGGATGATATTCGGAAGACAACCGGATATTTGGAAATATCATCCTGATGCACAAATATCAGGTTGCACTGTAGCTCCACTATAAGATCGGGGCGATAGACGAATATGATGATGCTTGAAAAGATCACCCCCACTAGATAATGCACGAAGCCGGCAGGCGGATATTTCCTTGATATCAGCATCATCATGACGCTGGAACAAACATACACCCGAGTGATATGAAAATATCACCCCCTCCTTCGGAAATATCCTGATGCAGATAGGCAGAGAAATAGATATCACCCTGTCATAAGAATGACGTCAGCATCATCAGGATGACAAAACAACGAACAAGAAGTGATACAACATCATCAGGATGATATTGACTAAGATCATCCTGACGTTCAAAATATGATGACCCCAGTGAATATCGGGTCGCACTTAGAACTCTTCAACAACATCATCAGGATGATCATAACCAAGATCACCCGATGATAAAAATATCACCCCGACGAAATATCATGAAGGCAGAAAATATGATGACCCTCGCAAGCGACACGGTGATAACTGGAAATATGATGATGATGACGACGACCCTTAAGAAAAAACAAGTCAGGTCGAACAACTTAGAGAATAACCCCTTCAGAATATCGGGGCAACATCATCATCATGTTTGGGCAAGGTGATAATTGGAAGATCACCGGATACTTGAAAAAAACTCCTCTGCAAGCAAATCAGGGCGCACTGTAGCTCATCAGCAGGATCAGGATGATATCCAAACATCACCCGATAATAAAATATGATGATGACGTTGAGAAACCAGTCGACGGAGAACATGATGATGCAGACCATCATCGAAGACAAGATGATGATGATGACCTCCTCCTCAGGAAAATATGATGCTGCAGCTGAAAAATGCTGAGGAGGTCCAACACTTAGAAAAAATGGGCAAGAAGATAAAGGGTTCAAATGAAGAAACCCCCTGATCATGAAAAATCAACCCCAGGTCAAAATGAGTGCTAACAGGAGTAATGGGGATCGGGATGGGAGATTTGTGGATGGTCGATTTGGGGTTTTAGGGACCCAAATAGACTTAGGATTTATGGGATTTTTAGATGTGGAGCAAGATTTTTGGGAGTTTGGAGTGGATTGGGATGTAGATGCCTCATTTGTTTTGATTGATCTTTTCTTAGGGACCCACACCATTTTTGCTTTTGCTTTTTCTTGTGAGGGTGTGGGCTTTGATAGCCTTTTGGATTTTTCATTTTGATTGGAAGGGATAATATCTTTAGGCTTTTGTGCTTTATGCATTGAGGCATTCAAATTATTAATTTTGAATCCCATGGATTTGAGGGAAGCTTCATATTTGAAAGATGTGTGCTTTTGTTGGTCTTGATTGGGAATTTTAGGGGGTTTATGGGTGGAGAAATTAAAAGTGGATTTATGGATAAATGGATGAGGAGATTTGAGGATAGGGATATTAGGAGTTGGTAGGAGTGGAGGTAAAGTGGATTTGATAGAGATATTTGGAGTTGGAAGTAGTGGAGGTAAAGTGGATTTGATAGAGATATTTGGAGTTGGAAGTAGTGGAGGTAAATTTGATGGAGGGAGATGGATGGTCACATGCTTTTGCAAATGATAGGATGATGGAGGAGGGATGGCGACATATGTTTTTGGAGTGCGATGTGATGCACCATGTTTGGGATTAGGTGAATGGATTTTAGAAGGTGTGTGGGTGGTACCAACATGTTGAGATTGTTTGTCTTGGGATGTATAGCCAAGGCCATGCAAGGATGGATGGAATGTGGTGTGGATGGGCTCCAAGATGCCTTGCTCATGAAGGCCTAAGCCTTTGCCTTGATAGTTCATGTGTTGGAGTATGCGACATGTGATGGGATGTTTAGTGCTTTGGAAACAAAATGCGAGTCCATTATTTGTTGGAGAAAGATAAGTGGTGGATGGAAGTTGTTCACCTCTTATGAGGGAGTTACCATGGATGAAAGTGCTTTGTCCAAGTGAATAGAAGGATGGATTTGGGATGGGATTGGTATATGGTATGGGATCAATAAGTTGATCGATAGATGGGAGGGGATTGGGGATGGGATTAGATAGGATGGTTAGATCTTGATTAGGAGATGGGGTTGATGTTTCAACATGCTTTGGATTTGATTCTTGACATAACTCATGTGCTTGGATAGAAGTGGGAGTGACTTGGATAGATGTGGTAGGTGCTTGGATGGATGTGATAAGTTCTTGGATGGATGTGGTAGGTGCTTGACTTATGTGTTCTTGAACATGGCTACATGATGGTTCTTGACTTATGATAGGGGGTTGTTCAAGAGATTTGGTGGATGTTGGATTGCATGAGATGTTTGATTCCTTGCTAATAGCCAATAGTTGGCATCCTTCATGAGTGAATGGGTTGAAGAACAATATAATGGATGGATAGTAAGGGTGGATGGTGTAGGATTATGATTGGGATTCGATATGTGGGTGATGGGATTAGGTTGTGATGGTTCGTGGATGGGTTCAAGGATAGGTATTGGACTGGATGATGGTGTTGGAAGGGTGGGGGATTGGGGGGATTCCTTTGCTTTGCTTTCATTTTTAGGTGATGTTCTCTGGAGGAAATACCACAAGGATTCTTTGGATGTGATAGTGTTGGGACTTGGAAGATTTGATGGTGGATTAGATGGTGGATGGGTGATAGGGGTTGGTGGATTGGGAGATACATAAGGTGATGGATTAAGGTTGATAAGGTTGGAGAGATATTGTGATGAGGGGATTGGAGGATGGGGATTAGGAGATGGAGGATTTGGTTGTTGATATGAGGTTTGGATTTTAGATATAAGGTGTGCTAGATTGGTGTTCCCTTGATCAAAGTTAGCATGACAAAGGTTGGGGGATTGATAAGGTAGAGCTATGGATTGATTGGATAAGTATGATGGCATGGATGTGTAAGGGGATGAAGATTGATATGAGGGTAAAGGTTGATATGATGAAGGTTGATATGATGGAAGTTGGTATGAGGTTGAAGGTGTGGATATGTAGGATGATGGTTGATATGAGGTTGATGGAGTGGATATGTAAGATGTAGGTTGGTATGAAGGTTGAAAGAATGAAGATTGATATGATGTGTATGGGGATGATGTGTAGGGTGTTTGTTGATATGATGGAGGTTGGTATGAGGTCAATGGTGTGGATATGTAAGATGTTGAAGGTTGATATGATGAGGGTTGATATGATGAAGATGGGGTAGGGGTTTGGGATTCTCTAATGATGAGGTGTGCTAAGGGGATATCTTTAATGTCATTTTTGAATTGTTCCTTAGCATTAGGATCCATGTTCTCATAGACTTTTCTAATTCTTTGTACTTGTTGTATTGCTTCATAAGGATCCATTCTGTGGGAGATAGTATGGGATGATGGATGATTGTGATGTTGGGAATCAAAATTTCAAGACCTTAGGATGATTTGATTTGATTTGATTTGACGAATGGTTCTCTATGCTTAAGATAGACTAATGATCTTAAGCAAGAGGGTTGATTGGGTTGATTTGGATTTGGAGTTTGATAATGATGTGGGGGATTTGGATAATGATTGGGATTGATGTTAATTTTGGATTGGATTTGGAATATGGTTTGGAAGATTATGGATTGATGTTGGTTGGATTTTAGATTTGATTTGGATGAGATGGGATTAGAATGATGTTGATGAATTGGATTAAGGGTGATGAGAGTGATTAGGATAAGATTAGATTGAATGATTTGGATGATGATGTGGATAAGATAGGTGATTAGGATGATTAGGATAGATGAGTGCTTGGGTTTGAATGTGTTGGAAGAATGAGGTGAATGACTTGTCTTATGTGTTTGATGTTTATCTTGATTTGGCAATGTTGAATGAAATGATCACACTTGTACAAACATGAATCACTCACACAAGACACAAGCAATTTTGAATTTTGAATTTGAATAATATGATGATGATTAGACAAGCACACTTGCAAAACAAATCAACATGCCCTAATGTCTAGTTTGATGTAAGGTATGGCCAATTAGGTTTGGGCAATGTTTACACGAGGTTGACTGATGAATTGAAAGTGAAATCCTGTCACACAGCTAGGAGAAGGGGGTAACCCACCCTTTACCTTCACTTCCCATAGGTAGAAAGTTCTTTGGGGCTTCGCCAAGAGTGACAAGATTCTGATTTCAATGAGGGTGTCTTTCGATTCAACCTCGGATGAGGTTTGTAGACACCCAAAATTGTCCCAACTTTGTCCATGTCTTGCAACACCTTGTTAAAACGTTATCTAGACATCTTGTAGTATTTTATCCTAATTTCCCTAATCCATTAAGCCAATTAATTAAATAAATTTTATTTATTTTATTAAAATCCGATCTTAATCCCATCCTCATCCTACTTAGCCAATTAATTAAATAAATTTTATTTATTTAATTAATTCCACATCATATCCCAATCATATCCTATCCTCATCCCAATTAATTAATTAAATTTTATTTATTTAATTAATTTCCACATCACATCCTATTCATCTACCCAATTAATTAAATAAATTTTATTTATTTAATTAATTTCCAACCATATCCCAACTAATTCAAATATTTTATTTGAATTAAACACTCATCTTTCACCACATTCCAACACTTGTCCAGTCAATCATGTATTGTAGTACAACTTTTATCTTTCACATGCACAACTAATGGGACCTAATTTTAGTATTTATCTACACAAGCACACCTAAGCCTTATCTTCCCTTGCCACATGTCAATTGACTACAATTTTTTGATGTGCAAGGAAACCTAACTTAATCCTATCCATCCATTTCACCTAAAGCCCTAATTGATCCTAGCCATCCATTTGAACCAAGCCAATCCTATAAAACAAGCCTCTTTTGAGCCATTTGGAACATTAGAGAGGACATTAGAGAAGAGATTAAAAGAAGAGATTAGAGAAGGGATGATTCTTCTTCATGCAACCTCACTCTGCTAAATTTTTATCTCAAGCCATTATCCATCATCTTCAATCCATCTAGCTTGCATACTTATCAACGTTATGCTGCAGAAGTGAGCACCCAACATTCCTCCAACAATAATCCTTCAAAATCTTGCATGCTCATGCGAGGTGGAAAAGAGAAATAGAGATAAATAGAGCATAGCATGGAGATCAGTTTGCATTTACATTTGTTATTTTAATTTTCATGTTGTCTTGTGCTTCATTGTGCATTGCTAGGGTTTTTATCATTGCTATTTATTCATTTGCCCTGATTTGCAATTTTACCCTAACTACATTCTGGCACGCCCGGTGGGACTCACGTCCTTGATTAAACTCTCTTGTTTGAGTTATTTTTTATGAAGTTTAGATCTCTTGGAGTACCAATCTTCCATTTTTACAAGCTTTTGTAGCAAAATTTTGCATTTCTCTAACTCTAGTTTGCAAAGATTTGGATAAAAATGTATGTATATGATCTCTTAGCCCAAATCTAACCTCACCATTGCGTTCGAGAGGCCATTTCCATAAATTTTGAGTACAAATTTGGCTAAATTTGATGAAAAATAGAGCATTTGGCGAAGAAAACAATAACCGGACTGCAAAAATGTGCCTCTAGTAATTCAGGTCGCCTTTGATCAAACAGCAATCGCATGGGCTAAATCAGCTCACCTTTGATCAAATAGCAGTCGCTTATGGTCAAATTTGGCTCACTTTTGAACAAACAGTCATAAGCTTTTGGTAAAATTCAGCTCGCTTTTGAACAAAAACGGATCGCATCTGGTAAACTTGGTCGCATATGGTTATTATCTGCAATCTCTCACTCGAAACTTTCCAGATTGCTTTTGGGCTATTGTTAGTCACTTTTTTCCTTTTCTTAGTTGCATATGAGCTATTACCTATCGCTTCCATCCTTTTTTGCATCGCTTTTGAGAAAAAATCTGCCGCTTTTTGCATATTTGCATCGCTTCTGCACTGAAATCAGCTGCATATAGTGTTTTTGTGGATCGCTTTTATCCAGACAGACATCGCCTTTGGCATGATTTGAATCACTTTTGTCTAGAAAGTACCTGCTTTTGGTATAAATGAATCACTTATGAATTGATAGTGCTCGCCTGTGCAGAATAGGGTTTTGTCTTTCAACTGTCATTTTACAGATACAGATCGCTTTTAGGCTGCAATCGGTCGCTTCTGTATTCATCCGCATCGCTTACAAGCCTACAAAGATCGCATCTAGTGTTTTCTAAGTTGCATTTTATTTGTTGGGGATCACCTATGGTAAAATAGTGGTCACTTCTAATCAACAGTAAATCGCATCTGGCAACTGTAACTTGCTTCTGGTTGCTGTCATTATGCATCTTGGTATTTCTATCATAACTTTCACATACGGAGGCGAAATCATACAAACAAGGACTCGCTGGAAAGCTAAGAGGATGAACTACACCATGGAGTAGGTTTTATCAGTCAAATTTTAGTTTCTTTGCAAACTTTATTTGAGCATAACTTGAGCAATTTTGATCATTTTTCAGCGAAACATTTTTTTAAATTGCTTAGAATCTCCTAAATTTTCTGTTTATGAAATCCATTCTTTATTATCAGATCATTTTTATCAGAATTTTTGGATTTCATCTTTTTCATGTAATCATCTTCTTTGCAAGTTTACTTGTTTCTTTTTAGAATTGGTGACTTGTAAGGGCATCTAAAGAGCTGGAGCTACATTGGCATCAACATCTATAGCAAATTGGAAAGCGATTGTATCAGGTGCACTCATTCTAATCTTTCATCTCTTAATCTTGTTTGATCACACATTTGGACTTTGGGCTTAAAATGAATGATTGTTTGCAAACTCACATCAAAAAAATTGGGCTAAAACAAACCATTGTCTTTCATCACATTTGGATTTGGGCTTTAAAACAAACAAGTGTTTGCATTGTCTTCCACACATTGAATTTCTAAGGTTAATGAACCCCATGCGAGTGTGACCAAGTAAATGTGTATGCTATCTCCTCACGTCCCAACATGAACTTGGAGATCAAAAACATTTACTTGTGTTGCTTTTGTTTAACCTTAGAGAGGCCTGCCTTGGTATCCACCCCAAGGGAACGACCTCAAGCAGTACTTTCATCCGGTCTGCTATAAAAATCAGATGATAAGGTGAAAGCCAAGTCTAATCGGTATTAGTGCTCACCATACAGTGCTAACTCGAAAGGAGGTGTACCTTTGTGTATATCAAAAATCCTAGTAGGGTTAGTTAAAGTCTTAAGTGGCTTGCTGGATGCTCGTGGGGTGTCGGTCCCCTAGATTTTCACTAGAACCTCCTTGTGATAGTGGCCTTGCCTTTACTAGGACTTGATGAAGTGTCTTCACATACTTGCTTAACCATTATCACATTCTTCCAAACTAAAACTTGCTTATGTGTCTTGCGTGAGTGATTCATGTGTGTATATGCATAATCATTTGTTTGAATATTGCCACATCAAGCTCTAAACACCCAAACATATAAAGACAAGTCATCCTACACATTCTTCCAATAACATTCAAACCTAATCACTTTCATCCCAAACATAGCCAAGTCATCCAAACAAGCCACATCATCATCCAAATCCCTAAACAAGCACTTGTTAAAAGGACTTAAGACAAACACTTGGGTGACAACATGTCTACGCTAGAGGACCTAGAAATCAAATTCCAAAGATTCCTCCAAAATCTTTATCAAGGATCACAACCCCTAAACCATGATGCCATTGAAATATTACAATTCTTCATCCAAAGAGCTCAACCCCACGCAAGCCAATCACCTCAACTGCAATACTTCACAACAACAAGTCCAAACACCATCCCAACCTCAACAAATTCCACATCAACCTTACATGTCATATCCATCCACTTCCTATCAACCTAATCCATCTAGTCACATGTCATATTCATCCACTTCCTATCAACCTAATCCACCTATCCACCAAGTCAATGCCACATCAACCTATGAACATCCACCTCAAGCTTATCCAATCCC
This sequence comes from Cunninghamia lanceolata, assembly GCA_027924645.1. Taxonomy (NCBI): domain Eukaryota; kingdom Viridiplantae; phylum Streptophyta; class Pinopsida; order Cupressales; family Cupressaceae; genus Cunninghamia; species Cunninghamia lanceolata. Next base: position 25,961,080 of record BSBN01000809.1, on the reverse strand, counting down.
TCATACCACCATTCCAATGCACTACCAAGCCCGTCCACAAGGCAATCAAGTGATATTACAAGAACAACATCCAAGTCCCTATTGCCTTTTGTATATAAATCAAGTGAGCACAAGTCAACCTTGGCAACAAGATCAAATGCCCTCAACTTTGGGTCCACCTCAAGATATTTTGTCTACATATCCTACCATTACACCTAGCTACCAAGACTATCAATGGCCTCCACAACAAGCACAAATGAGCCCAAATCCACCTTTACAACAAGAAGCACATCCAAGTCCAAGTAGTCCCTTGTACATAAATCAATCAAGCCCAAGTTATCCTATGCAAGATCTAATAACCTTTGACAAGGGAGATACCAATCTAGAGTGGCCACCACCATCCAATCACATGCCAACATATGAGCCAACAAGTCCTATCCCAACACCACCATGTGATCCTACTCCTAGTCCATTGGTCCATCAACCTTCCAAATCACCAAGCCCTTCATTACCTTCATCACCATGTCATTCTAATCCTTCACCAAAGGATGTAGCTGAGATAGTTTTACAAAGAATGCTTGAAGCAAAACTCATTGAACTTCCTGAAGTCAAACCAGGTGAAGAAAGTCCATATGATGAACATGATTATTGTGCATACCATAGGACCAAAGGCCATAATACAAATCAATGCCCAATATTTATCCCAATTGTTTACAAGGTGTACCTACCTATAATGAGAAAACATGCCACATCATCCCAATCCTATGTATCACCCCCCTTCAATCCTAATCCATCCAATCCAATTAGCCCCCAGCCTAATCCTAGTCCTAAGCCTGCAACATCATCCACTATTATTGCTCATCCATTATATTGCCCATCTACACATACCCTTTCAAAGGATGTGATCCATTGGCTACTAGGTAGGAATAAACTACCTCCATGTCAAACACCCATTCATGAGTCTACCAAAGAACTTCCAAAGGTCATGTCCAATCCTATAATCCCATCATGTGGTCCACCTATCCTTGAGCCTATCCAAGAGCCCTCAATTAACATTCTTAACCCTTCAAGCCCATCATGTGACCTACAAGTCATCAAGCCTATTCAAGAGTCTCCTATTATGAATCCAAGTCAAGAGTCATCATGTTCTCATGTTGTTGACCAAGAGCCTATCCAAGAGCCTTCCACTTCCATTCAAGCAACCCAAGAGGTATGTCAAAGGTTTAATCCTAAGCATGTGGAAACATTAAGTCCTAGTTCAACTCAAGATCAAAACACTTTTATGCAACCCATCCATAACATTTACCTTCTTTATGATCAAGATGATACCTATAAAGAAGCTATCCATGAGCACCTTGATCCTATCCCTAATCTTATATCCATTCATGAGCAAGATATCCACATTGCTCCTAGTCATCTACCATCTAGCCCTATCCATAATGAGAAAACATCCACTTGTCATGATGAGACACTTGCCCCCCAAGTAAGCATAGAAGATCAAACAAATAACTTGGATCTTAGTGAACACAATGCTAATCAAGATCTTAATGATCCTCCTTCCACATCCACCATCGATTCCACTTCAAATCCATTATCATGTCCTATTGGTCTTACCACCCTCATCCATGAGTGTTCTTCCTTAGGACAACAACGACCTTTATCCACTTCAGTTTCTCCATCCAATAAAGAGCTCAAGTCTAGTTCCCTAAGCACATCTAGTCCCATAGTCAATCGTATCCTCCAAAACATGAACTACCAAGGCAAAGGTCTAGGCCTTTATGAACAAGGCATTTTTTTGGAGCCAAACCATGTCAAAATCCCTCCATGCTCATATGGCATTGGATACACACCCCAAGGTAAACAAGGCCAAGATGTTGGTAATCCCTTCATGCCTCCTAAACCTACCACTTTCCATCACAAACCACATCATATACCCAAAACATATGTAGCCATTCCACCTCCATCATCCTATAAATGTCAAAAGCATGTGACCGTACATCTTCCGCCATCCACTTTACCTCCACTTCTTTGAACTCCTAATATCCCTCCATCCACCTTGCCACCATTGCTTCCAACACCTAACATACCTATCATTCATAAGTATCCTTACATCCCTAATCATGACCAACAAAAGCACACATCGTTTAAGCATAAAGCTTCCAATCATTTCATCCACCGGGCATGCCAGAATGTATATCAAAAAATTTGGATTTGTAAATGGAAATGATCAAACAATTGAAATGCATAACCTAAACCCAAATAATTCAATACCTTGAAGATGCAAGATGAGCTCAATTGATTGATTGCTTTGTTGTGTTGATTGCTCGATTCCGCAGCATAACGTTGATAAGAAGATAAATGATGGTGATTGATAGGTTCAAGCTAGGTAGATGAAAGAGGATAGATAATGGCTTGAGATGAAAATTCAAAAGAGTGAGGTTGCACAAAGAAGAATCCTCCAATCCTCCTTTAATCTCTTCTCTAATGTCTTCTCTAATGTTCTTAATGGTTTGTAGAGAGGCTTGTTTTATAGGATTGGCTTGGTTCCAATGGATGGCTAGGATCAATTAGGGCTTTAGATGAAATGGATGGATAGGATTAAGTTAGGTTTCCTTGCACATCAAGAAATTGTAGTCAATTGACATGTGGCAAGGGAAGATAAGGCTTAGGTGTGCTTGTGTAGACAAATACTAAAATTAGGTCCCATTAGTTGTGCATGTGAAAGATAAAAGTTGTAACACATGATTGACTGGACAAGTGTTGGAATGTGATAAAAGATGAGGACTTAATTCAAAAAAAATATTTGAATTAGTTGGGCTATGAGTTGGATATTAATTAAATAAAATAAATTTATTTAATTAATAGGATAAATGAATAGGATGGGATAAGATATGATGTGGAAATTAATTAAATAAATAAAATTTATTTAATTAATTAGCTTAATGGATTAGGGAAATTAGGACAAAATGCTACAAGATGTCTAGAATAATGTTTAACAAGGTATTGCTAGACATGGACAAAGTTGGGACAATTTTGGGTGTCTACATTTTGCCCCTCTTTGAGATGATGTTCAAGGTGATAAGCTTTATGTCGAGTAACATCATTTCAAAGAAGCCAAGGTATGGATAGAGGAAAATGATAGTGATGATGGAAAGATATGATGAGGATGATGATGATGGTGGAAAGATTGGATGATGATGCCCCCTCGAGAGGATAGGTGGGTTGGACAAACACGGGTAGGCTCTCGAAAAGAAATGGCTTGGCTACAAAAGAAAGATAAGGGGATAGATAGAAGAAATGGAGAGGCGTTATGCTGCAATGAATTTGAGCAACCATGATGTTTGATATAGCACTAGACGTTATGTACCAAGGTATACGGAACCAGGGTGACGATGTGTCTTGTGCCCCAGCATAATACAACCTTGTCTAACGTATGAGGAAGAAAACTTAGAGCATTGAAGTCCTAATGCATAAAAGGTATGATATGACCTTAGATGCAAAGGATAGTGCAAAAATCTATTCCAACATACACAAGATATGAATATTAGCTGGAATGATTTGGATGTGATACAAATGCAAGATAAAATGATAACACACATAAGCAAGCATGCATGCATGCACAAATGATACAAAAGCAAACAAGGTATTGCCCCTGTCAAGCTGTAAACCATTGATTAATTGTTGATTGATGATGATAGTTGAGAGTGTTGTCATTGCGGGGAAAGCTATATCCCTAGATCAACATAAGGTTGTTTGTTGAGTTGGTTGGCTGGTTGATTGATTTAGCTTACAACATGGCTAGGATCAAGACCATTGATTGCGAATGGATAACTTGTCTTGATTGACTAACTTTATTGGTATAGATTAATGATGACTTGCATTTGGATCATTGCTTTGATTCTTTGGATTGATTTGTGGTGGATTGAGCTACTTTTGATTTGCTGAAGTGATTGGATTTGTTTTGATGGCTAGCTTGATGTGCTTTGGTGTTGACACTGATGATTGATAGGATTTATTTTGATGGTTGGATTGATGTGCTTTGAGTTGATTTTCTTTGGTGTTGATGCTAATGATTGATAGGATTTGTTTTGATGGTTGGCTTGATGTGCTTTGGTTGTGATGTTTGCTATTGCTAGGTTGATTGTTTTGATGATTGGATTGTTTTGAATGATGATAGTGATGGTGTGATGATTGGAGTGTTCACTCAATCTAAGCATAAGCAAGTGTTCTTAGTGTGCTCAAAGGATGTAAAATGAACAAGGTATTGCCCTTGTCAAGTCATAAACCAAGGGTTGATTGTTGTATTGATGATGAGAGTGTTGTCATTGCGGGGAAAGCTATATCCCTAGATCAACACAAGGATGTGGGAATGCTATATCCCATTGATGATGTTTGATGATGAGTGATTTGGGCTCATGACAAGATTAAGATCAAAACCCGTTGATTTGATTGGATAATGTTCCTTGATTGATTAGCTTGCTTGATATGGATTAATGTGAGTTGGATTTAAGATCATTGCCTAGGTTGATTTGATTGATATGATTGGAAGAAGTGATTGATTGAAATGGATGATTGAATGTTATTGATAGGAATAATTGATGATGATGATTATTATTTGATTTTGATTGAATGTTGATGGAGTGGATTGTTTTGGATTGGTTTTATTGCTTGGATTTTTCGTTGGATAGTTCATTTTTTAGATTTTTTGACATATTTTGATTTTTTTTGTGTTTTTTGGGATATTTTGATTTTTTTGTGTTTTTGAACATTTTGGGATGTCAATGGATTTACAATTTGGGTAGCCTTTGTGCTAGATACCAATGACAAGGGAGAAAACCAAGTCTAGGTGCAAGGATGGAGGTAGGATGGATGGATAAAAGGATGGGTGATGGTGGAAAGGGTGAAAGGCTCATGATAGATAGGTGGATAAAGGGATAGGCTATAGTGGAATGGAAAGCTCATGATAAATGGATAGACCATAAAAGGGAAAATGCATGATAGATGGATAGATATGAGGATAGGTCGCAAAAGGGAAAGTTCATGATAAATGGATAGGTAGGCTATAGTGGAAAGCGCATGATAAACAAATGGCAATAAGCTATAAGATGGAAAGCTCATGATAAGGATACGCCATAGTGAAGGGATTAGAAGGGAGCTAGGATGTGATCTTCAAAGGCTATGTTGCATAGGAAGAATAACTTGCCCCATTCTAGGTGGTAATGCTTAGGATTTTACATGATTAATTTCATGACCAAGGGATGACATGATGGATTGGTTTAAATGAGATGGATATATGGTCAATGGATAGGACTTGGTTTGGAAAGAAGGTATGCCAAGAAATATCCAAACATGCTTCAACATTTTGCCCCTATGTCTTCATCAAAATCAAAAGGCAGAAGGATGGATAAATGGGTTCAATAGGATAGGCATGTTTATGTAATGGCTAAGGATGGTAGGATGGTATGGTAATGGTAGGACATGATAGGATGGAAAATGATATAATGAGATAGATAGTTTGGAAATGGATAGGTTGGATAAGACAATGTGCCCCCCAGTGTAAGTGACATAGAAGATTAACCTACACATGATGCCTGTTTGCCAGGTTTTCATCATGGTACTTATCCAAGGTGCCTGTTTACCAGGTTTTCACCATTGGACAAAGGGATTTCTCTTTACTTTTTTTTTTTTTTGCCTTTAGATGGGTTGACAATTACACATGGCACCTGTTTGCCAAGTTTTCACCATGGTAATGGATAGGAGGGACTCAAGTGTTTAGTGCTATGAAGGTTGATAGTGTCCCTTTAGAGATGGATGATGTCTTCGCATGGACCATGTCATTATGCTCATCGATGTTGATAAGGGATTGTGTGGATGGGAGATAGATTAGGTAGATAATGGATTATGAAATGAATTATGAAAGGTTCATGCAAGGATAGCTGGATGGGGATAGTGGATTATGATGTGGATTATGAAAGGTTCATGCAAGGATGGATGGATGGGGATAGTGGATTATGATGTGGATTATGAAAGGCTTATGCAAAAGCATGGACCATAGGAAGGTGATTGAGGAGATATGTAGGATAATGGATGGAAGATGGGGAGATGTAGTTATGTGGTAATGTTTTGGAATGGAAGGGTACCATGACCAATGATTGCACACACCGTGATAAACATTGAAGCTTTTGATGAGATGGTGGTGTAGAAAGCAATGGGGTTGTTTTCTTAGGAGATGGTTGCTGAAGTGATTTAGGAACCCACATAGATTTAGTATTTTTAGTGCTTTTATTTTTCTTGTGGGATTTTTGAAGGGAATGGAAGTTTTGGATGGAAGTAGGCTTTTGGATGGATATAGGTGATTGGGATTCTTGAGATGTGGATGAAGATGCCTCATTTGCTTTGCTAGCTATTTTCTTAGGAACCCAAACCATTTTTCTTTTAGGCTTTGCTTTTGGAGGTATGGGCTTGGATAGCTTTGTGAATGTACTTTGCTTAGATTCTTTGCTTTTCTGCTCTAAGGAATTAGGATTTTTAGGACTTTTAGTAGGATTTTTGGCTTTATGGATAAAGGTATCCAAATGTTTATTTTGGAATCCCATGGGTTTGATGGAAGTGGGGTTGGTGGAATGAGTGGAAGCTTTATGTTTAGACAATGTGTGCTTTTGTTGGCCATGATTAGGGATGTAAGGATACTTATGAATGATAGGTATGTTAGGTGTTGGAAGCAATAGTGGCAAGGTGGATGGAGGGATATTAGGAGTTGGTAAAAGTGGAGGCAAAGTGGATGGTGGAAGGTGTACAGTCACATGCTTTTGATATTTATAGGATGATGGAGGTGGAATGACAACATATGTTTTGGGTAGATGATGTGGTTTGTGATGGAAAGTGGTAGGTTTAGGATGCACGAAGGGATTACCAATATCTTGGCCTTGTTTACCTTGGGGTGTGTATCCAAGGCCATATGAGCATGGAGGAACTTTGACATGGTTTTGCTCCAAAATACCTTGTTCATAAAGGCCTAGGCCTTTACCTTGGTAGTTCATGTTTTGGAGGATGCGATTGACTATGGGACTAGATGTGTTTTGGGAGCTCGACTTGAGCTCTTTATTGGATGGAGAAGGTGAAGTGGAGGACAAAGGTTGTTGTTGTCCTAAGGAAGAACATTCATGGACAAAGGTTGTAAGACCACTAGGACATGATAGTGGATTTGAAGTGGAATCGATGGTGGATGTGGAAGGAGGATCATTAGGATCTTAGTTATGTTCATTATGTTAGCTAAGATCCAAGTTATTTATTTGATCTTTTATGTTGGCTTGGGGGACATATGTCTCATCATGACAAGTGGATGTTTGCTCATTATGGATAGGGCTAGATGGCGGATGACTAGGAGCAATTTAGATATCTCGCTCATGGATGGATATAAGATTATGGATAGGATCAAGGTGCTCATGGATAGCTTCTTCATAGGTATCATCTTGATCATGGAAAAGATACATGTTATGGATAGGTTGAATTTGGATAGCTTGCTTGTGAATGGTTGTTGGGAGATGGATAGTATCAAGTGGCTCATGGATAGATTCATCATTATGGCTATCATCTTGATCATGGACAAGATACATGTTATGGATGGGTTGCATAAATGTGATTTGATCTTGAGTTGGACTAGGGCTTAATGTTCGCACATGCTTAGGATTAAACCTTTGACATACCTCTTGGGTTGCTTGAATGGAAGTGGAAGGCTCTTGGATAGGCTCTTGGTCAACAACATGAGAACATGATGACTCTTGAATAGGCTTGATGGCTTATAGGTCACATGATGGGCTTGAAGGATTAGGCATGTTAATTGAGGGCTCTTGGATAGGCTCAAGGATATGTGAACCACATGATGAGATTATATGATTGGACATGACCTTTGGAAGCTCTTTGGTAGGCTCATGAATGGGTGTTTGACATGGAGATAGTTTATTCCTAGCTAGTAGCCAATGGATCACATCCTTCACAAGGGTATGAGTAGATGAGCAATATAATGGATGAATGATAATAGTAGATGGTGTTGTAGGCTTATGATTAGGACTTTTATTGGATGGGAGGATAATGGAGTTTGAGAAGCTAAAATTTGGATTGGATGGGGGTGATACATGGGATTGGGATGATGTGACATGATTTCTTATTGTAGGTAGGTACACCTTGTAAACAATTGAGACAAATATTGGGCATTGATTTGTATTATGGCCTTTGGTCCTATGGTATGCACAATATTCATGTTCATCATATGGACTTTCTTCACATGGGTTGATGGGGGGAAGTTCAATGAGTTTTGCTTTAAGCATTCTTTGTAAAATTATCTCAGCCGCATCCTTTGGTGAAGGATTAAAATGACATGGTGATGAAGGCAATGGAGGACTTGGTGGTTTGGAAGATTGATGGACCAATGGACTAGGAGTAGGATCACATGGTGGTGTTGGGATAGGATTAGTTGGCTCATGTGTCGGCATGTGATTGGATGATGGAGGCCATTCTAGATTGGTATCTCCCTTGTCAAAGGTAGTTAAGTCTTGCATAGGATAACTTGGACTCATTTGATTTATGTACAAGGGACCACTTGGACTTGCATGTGCTTCTTATTGCAAATGTGGACTTGGGCTCACTTGTGCTTGTTGTGGAGGCCATTGATAGTCTTGGTGGTTGGGTGAAATGGTGGGATGTGTAGATAAAAGGTCTTGGGTTTGATATGAAGTTGATGGCATTTGATCTTGTTGCCAAGGTTGACTTGGGCTCACTTGATTTATATACAAAAAGCCATTGGGACTTGGATGTTGTTCTTGTAATATCACTTGATTTCTTTGTGGATGGACTTGGTAGTGCATTGGAATGTCAGCATGAGGGATTGGATAATGTTGAGGTGGAGGTTGATATGTTGATGTGGCATAGGTTGATGTGTATGGTGGATTAAGTTGATAAGAAGATGGATATGACATGTGGCTATGAGGTGGATTAGGTTGGTATGGAGTGGCTAAGGATTGATGTACTTGTTGAGCTTGACTAGTGGCTAAAAGGTGTTGGACTTGAGCTACGAAGTGTTGCAGTTGAGGTGATTGGCGTGCGTGGGGTTGAGCTCTTTGGAGGAAGAATTGTAATATTTCAATGGCATCTTGGTTTAGGGGTTGTGATCCTTGATAAAGATTTTGGAGGAATCTTTGGAATTTGTTTTCTAGGTCCTCTAGTGTAGACATGTTGTCACCCAAGTGTTTGTCTTAAGTCCTTTTAGCAAGTGCTTGTTTAGGGATTTTGATAATGATGTGGCTTGTTTGGATGATTTGGCTATGTTTGGGATGAAAGTGATTGGGTTTGAATGTTATTGGAAGAATGCGTAGGATGACTTGTCTTTATGTGTTTGGGTGTTCAGAACTTGATGTGGCAATATTCAAACAAATGATTATGCATATACACACATGAATCACTCACGCAAGACACATAAGCAAGTTTAATTTTGGAAGAATGTGATGATGGTTAAGCAAGCACCTGAAGACACTTCAACAAGTCCTAGTTAAGGCAAGGCCACTATCACAAGGAGGTTCTAATGAAAATCTGGGGGACCGACACCCCACGAGCATCCAGCAAGCCACTTAAGACTTTAACTAACCCTACTAGGAGTTCAATATAAACAAGGTATGCCTCCTTTCGAGTTAGCACTGTATGGTGAGTGCTAATACCGGTTAGACTTGGCTTTCACCTTATCCTCTAATTTTTATAGCGGACTGGATGAAAGTACCTCTTGAGGTCATTCCCTTGGGGTGGATACCAAGGAAGGCCTCTCTAAGGCTAAATAAAAGCAACACAAGTAAATGTTTTTGATCTCCAAGTTCGTGTTGGGACGCGAGGAGAGAGCATACACATTTACTTGGTCACACTCGCATGGGGTTCATTAACCTTAGAGATTCAATGTGTGGAAGACAATGCAAGCACTTGTTCTTTTTAAACCCAAATCTAAATGTGATGAAAGACAATGGTTTGTTTTATGCCCACTTTTTGATGTGATAGAAAATAATGTTCGTTTTAATCCCAAAGTCCAAATGTGTGATCAAACAAGATTAAGAGATGAAAGATTAGAATGAGTGCACCTAATACAATCACTTTCCAATTTGCTGTAGATGTTGATGCCAATGCTGCTCCAGCTCCTTAGATGCCCTTACAAGTCACCAATTCCAAAAGGAAACAAGTAAACTTGCAAAGAAGATGATTACATGAAAAAGATGAAATCTAAAAATTCTAATTAAAATGATCTAATACAAGAGAATAGATTGCATAAATAGAAAGTTCAGGAGATTCTAAGCAATTTGAAAAAAAGTTTTGCTGAAAAAAATCAAAATTGCTCAAGTTATGCTCAAATGAAGTTTGCAATGAACTAGAACTTTGACTGATAAAAAAGCCTAAAAAATGGTATAGTCACCTAATAAAAGTAGTACAGTTGTGAAGTTCATCCTCCCAGCTTTCCAACAAGTCCTTGTTTGTGTGATTTGGCCTCCGTATGTGAAAGTTATGATAGAAACACCAAGATACACAATGACAGCTACCAAAAGCAAGTTACAGTTGCTAGATGCGATTTACTGTTTATCAGAAGCGACAATGTTTTACCATAGACAAGCCCCTATAGATCAAATACAATTTAGAAAAGCACCAGATGCGAGCAGTGTAGGCTTATAAGTGATGCAGAATATCCCAAAGCGATTGTTTTCAGTCCACAAGCGACTTGTCCCTGCAAAATGACAGTTGCAACAAAACCCTATTCTACTAAAGGCGAGCACTGTCGAGCCTAAAGCGACACCATTATTGCAAAAGCAGCTACTTTCTATTCAAAAGTGATGTGGATCAGATTAAAAGCGACAAATATTATCACAAAAGCGATCCGAATATCTTCATAAGCGATTACTGTTAGATCATAAGCGAGCAACATAGTTTAAAATCAACCGCTAACAATAATAAAGATCATAGGCGAGCTCTATTGAGACAAAAGTGATGCGTATCATACCTGAGGTGATCACTGTTGATGTAAAGGTGATCCAGAAAGTGATATAAGCAGCCGATCCTAGCGTAAAAGCGACGTAGAGATACAAAAAGCGGCGGATTTTTGCTCAAAAGCGATGCAAAAAAGGATGGAAGCAATAGATAATAGCTCATATGCAACTAAGAAAAGACAAAAAGTGACTAACAATAGCCCAAAAGCAATCTGGAAAGTTTCAGGTGAGAGATTGCAATAATAACCATATGCGACCAAGTTTACCAGATGTGATCGGTTTTTGTTCAAAAGCGAGCTGCATTTTACCAAAAGCTTATGACTGTTTGTTCAAAAGCGAGCCAAATTTGACCATAAGCGACTGCTATTTGATCAAAGGCAAGCTGATTTAGCCTAGGGGATTGCTGTTTGATCAGAGGCGACCTGAATTACCAGAGGCACCTTTTTGCAGTCCGGTTATTGTTTTCTTCGCCAAATGCTCCATTTTTTATCAAATTTAGGCAAATTTGTACTCAAAGTTTATGGAAATGGCCTCCTGGACACAATGGTGAGGTTAGATTTGGGCTAAAAGATCATCTACATACATTTTTAGCCAAATCTTTGCAAACTAGGGTTAGAAAAATACAAATTTTGCAACAAAAGCTCGCAAAAAATGAAAGATTGGCGCTCCAAGAGTTCTAAACTTCATAAAAACAACTCAAACAAGAGAGTTAATCAAGGACGTGAGTCCCACCGGGCATGCCAAAATGTAGTTAGGGTAAAATTGCAAATCAGGGCAAATGAATAAACAGCAATGATAAAAACCCTAGCAATGCATAATGAAGCACAAGACAACATGAAAATCAAAATAACAAATGTAAATGTAAACTGATCTCCATGCTATGCTTGATTTATCTCCATTTCTCTTCTCCACCTTGCATGAGCATGCAAGATTTTGAAGGATTATTATTGGAAGAATGTTGGGTGCTCACTTCTGCAGCATAACATTAAGATGAAGCTGCTAGAATGAATGATAGATGAAGGATGCAAAGGCTCTAATGATATTTCAACAGCATGTGGATACTTGAGGATCAATGCATTTTTGAAAATTTGGCAGAATAAGGGTACTTGAGACTCAATGCATGCTAATGGCTTATGAGGGGGTTGATTTATAGAAAAGGCTTGGTTTAAATGGATGGTTGAGATTAAAAAGCTAATTGATTGATGTGGACGGCTAGGATTGAGTCGGTTATCCCACTCTTCAAGGGAGTTGTAGTCATTTGACAAGTGGAGGGAGGATAGGGCTCATGTGTGCTTGTGTACATAAAAAAGTACTACATATGAAAGATATTAAATAAAAGGTTGTAGTACCACTTATCTTTTTAAATGAAAGAGGCAGACATGTCAGCTAAATGATAAGATAAATTAATTAAATAAATAAAATTTATTTAATTAATTGGAAAGTCGGCTTATAATGAGAACTTAATTCAAATAAAATATTTGAATTAGTTGGGATATGAGTTGGATATTAATTAAATAAATAAAATTTATTTAATTAATTGGATAGTGGGGAACTTAATTCAAATAAAATATTTGAATTAGTTGGGATATGAGTTAGATATTAATTAAATAAATATAATTTATTTAATTAATTAGCTAATGGATAAATGGGATTAAGAGTGGGATTTAGGACAAAATGTTACATGATGTCTAGGATAATGTTTTAACAAGGTGTTGCAAGACATACACAAATTTGGGTGTCTACATTTTGCCCCTCTTTCAGATGATGTTCAAGATGATAAGCTTTATGTCGAGTAACATCATTTCAAAGAAGCTATGGTATGGATAGAGAAAAATGAATAATGATGATGTAGGATAGGATGAGGAAAAGATAGGATGATGATGCCCCCTCGAGAGGTTAGGTTGGTTGGACAAACACAGGTAGGCTCTCAAAAAGAAATGGCTTGGCTACAAAAGAAAGGTAAGGGGATAGAAGAAATGATGATGTGTTATGCTGCAATGAAAGTGAGCAACCATGATGTTTGATATAGCACTAGACATTATGCACCAAGGTATAAGGAACCAGGGTGACAATGTGTCTCGTGCCCTAGCATAATACAACCTTGTCTGACGTATGAGGAAGAAAACTTAGAGCATTGAAGTCCTAATGCACAAAAGGTATGATATGACCTTAGATGCAAAGGATAGTACAAAAAGCTATTCCAACATACACAAGATATGAATATTAGCTGGAAAGTTATAGATGTGATACAAATGCAAGATAAAATAATAACACACACAAGCAAGCAAGCAAGCATGCACAAATGATTCAAAAACAAACAAGGTATTGCCTTTGTCAAGCTGTAAACCAATGATTAATTGCTGATTGGTTGTTGATGGTTGAGAGTGTTGTCATTGTGGGGAAAGCTATATCCCTAGATCAACACAAGGTTGTTTGCTAAGTTGGTTAGCTAATTGATTTATTTGGCTTACAACAAGGCTAGGATCAAGACCATTGATTGTGCTTGGATAATTTGGCTTGATTGATTAACTTGATTGGTATGGATTTAGCATGGGGTTGCATTTAGATCATTGTTTGGATTGATTTGAAGATGAGAAAATGATTAGATTGATTTGATGGATGAAGATTGGTGAAGGATAATGATTTGAATTGAACTAATATAAATGGATGATTGGATTGATGAAATGTTGATGATGTGATGATATGTGGTGGATTGAGCTACTTTTGATTTGTTGAAATAGTTGGATTTGGTTTGATTGGAGTTGATGTGATTGAGTTGATTTGCTTTGGTTTTGATGTTTGGTATTGTTGGGTTGATTGTTTTGATGATTGGATTGTTTTGAATGATGATAGTGATGGAGTGATGATTAGAGTGTCCACTCAATCTAAGCATAAGCAAGTGTTCTCGGTGTGCTCAAAGGATGTAAAACAAAAAAGGTATTGCCCTTATCAAGTCATAAACCAATAATTGATTGATTGTTTGATTGTTTGATTGATAATGATAGATAGTGTTGTCATTGTGGGGAAAACTATATCCCTAGATCAACACAAGGATGTGGGAACGATATATCCCATTGATGATGATTGATTGATTGAGCTCATGACAAGATTAGGATCAAAACCTATTGATTTGATTAGATAATGTTCCTTGATTGATTAGCTTGCTTCATATGGATTAGTGTGACTTGGATTTAAGATCATTGCTTAGATTGATTTTATTTATATGATTAGAAATGGATTGATTGAAATGGAAGAATGAATGTTATTGATAGGAAGAATTGATGATGATGATGATTTGATTTTGATTGAATGTTGAAGTGGATTGTTTTGGATGATGTGATTGGTTTTATTGCTTGGATTTTTTTGTTGGATATTTGATTTTTTCAATTTTTGAGAATATTTCAATTTTTGTAAATGTTATGGATGGGTTGCATAAAAGTGTTTTGATCTTGAGTTGAACTAGGACTTAATGTTTCCACATGCTTAGGATTAAACCTTTGACATACCTCTTGGGTTGCTTGAATGGAAGTGGAAGGCTCTTGGATAGGCTCTTGGTCAACAACATGAGAACATGATGACTCTTGACTTGGATTCATAATAGGAGACTCTTGAATAGGCTTGATGACTTGTAGGTCACATGATGGGCTTGAAGGGTTAAGAATGTTAATTGAGGGCTCTTGGATAGGCTCAAGGATAGGTGGACCACATGATGGGATTATAGGATTGGACATGACCTTTGGAAGTTCTTTGGTAGACTCATGAATGGGTGTTTGACATGGAGGTAGTTTATTCCTACCTAGTGGCCAATAGATCACATCCTTTGCAAGGGTATGTCTAGATAGGCAATATAATGGATGAGCAATAATAGCAGATGATGTTGCAGGCTTAGGACTAGGATTAGGCTGGGGGCTAATTGGATTGGATGGATTAGGATTAAAGGGGGTGATACATAGGATTGGGATGATGTGGCATGTTTTCTCATTATAGGTAGGTACACCTTGTAAACAATTGGGACAAATATTGGGCATTGATTTGTATTATGGCCTTTGGTCCTATGGTATGCACAATAATCATGTTCATCATATGGACTTTCTTCACCTGGTTTGACTTCAGGAAGTTCAATGAGTTTTACTTCAAGCATTCTTTGTAAAACTATCTCAGTCGCATCCTTTGGTGAAGGATTAGAATGACATGGTGATGAAGGTAATGAAGGGCTTGGTGATTTGGAAGGTTGATGGACCAATGGACTAGGAGTAGGATCACATGGTGGTGTTGGGATAGGACTTGTTGGCTCATATGTTGGCATGTGATTGGATGGTGGTGGCCACTCTAGATTGGTATCTCCCTTGTCAAAGGTTATTAGATCTTGCATAGGATAACTTGGGCTTGTTTGATTTATGTACAAGGGACTACTTGGACTTGGATGTGCTTCTTGTTGTAAAGGTAGATTTGGGCTCATTTGTGCTTGTTGTGGAGGCCATTGATAGTCTTGGTAGCTAGGTGTAATGGTAGGATATGTAGACAAAATATCTTGAGGTGGACCCAAAGTTGAGGGCATTTGATCTTGTTGCCAAGGTTGACTTGTGCTCACTTGAATTATATACAAAAGGCCATTTGGACTTGGATGTTGTTCTTGTAATATCACTTGATTGCTTTGTGGATGGGCTTGGTAGTGCATTGGAATGTCAGTATGAGGGATTGGATAAGCTTGAGGTGGATGTTCATATGTTGATGTGGCATTGACTTGGTGGATAGGTAGATTAGGTTGATAGGAAGTGGATGGATATGACATGTGGCTATAAAGTGGATTAGGTTGATATGAAGTGACTAAAGATTGCTGTACTTGTTGAGCTTGACTAGTGGCTAAAAGGTGTTGGACTTGGGTTATGAAGTATTGTAGTTGAGGTGATTGGCTTGCGTGGGGTTGAGCTCTTTGGATGAAGAATTGTAATATTTCAATGGCATCTTGGTTTACGGGTTGTGATCCTTGATAAAGATTTTGGAGGAATCTTTAGAATTTGATTTCTAGGTCTTCTAGTGTAGACATGTTGTCACCCAAGTGTTTGTCTTAAGTCCTTTTAACAAGTGCTTGTTTAGGGATTTGGATGATGATGTGGCTTGTTTGGATGACTTGGCTATGTTTGGGATGAAAGTGATTGGGTTTGAATGTTATTGGAAGAATGTGTAGGATGACTTGTCTTTATATGTTTGGGTGTTTAGAGCTTGATGTGGCAATATTCAAACAAATGATTATGCATATACACACATGAATCACTCACGCAAGACACATAAGCAAGTTTTAGTTTGGAAGAATGTGATGATGGTTAAGCAAGCACGTAAAGACACTTCAACAAGTCCTAGTAAAGGCAAGGCCACTATCACAAGGAGGTTCTAGTGAAAATCTGGGGGACCGGCACCCCACGAGCATCCAACAAGCCACTTAAGACTTTAACTAACCCTACTAGGAGTTTTAATATACACAAAGGTACACCTCCTTTCGAGTTAGTATTGTATGGTGAGCGCTAATACCGGTTAGACTTGGCTTTCGACTTATCCTCTGATTTTTATAGCGGACTGGATGAAAGTACCACTTGAGGTCGTTCCCTTGGGGTGGATACCAAGGTAGGCCTCTCTAAGGCTAAACAAAAGCAACACAAGTAAATGTTTTTGATCTCCAAGTTCATGTTGGGACACGAGGAGAGAGCATACACATTTATTTGGTCACACTCGCATGGGGTTCATTAACCTTAGAAGTTCAATGTGTGGAAGACAATGCAAGCATTTGTTTGTTTTAAAGCCCAAATCTAAATGTGATGATAGACAATGGTTTGTTTTAGCCCAATTTTTTGATGTGAATTTGCAAACAATTATTCATTTTATGTCCAAAATCCAAATGTGTTTGCAAACAATGATTAGAAGATGAGAGATGAAATGATTGCACCTAGTTAATTTGCTATCCAAATTGCTGTAGATGTTGATGTCAATGTTGCTTCAGCTCTTTATGATCACCTACAACATAAAAAAAATGATATTATAATGCAGGCATAAAAAAATAGGCTCATCAGGCAAGAAAAATTATAATTTTAGATGCATAGCTGAATTAGATTTGATTATTTTGATACATGTTTGGTTCGAAAATTAAAAAATCAAAAAAGAGACCCATATTAATTTTTAGAAAGCTTTCTGAAAATGTAAAGAAATCAGAAAAATTCCCTGATTTGCGCCCAGAAATGTGGATTTATGAAAACGGTACAGTCGGCAAAGTTCTAATTTTTTTGCACTATAAACGAGCTCTAAATTAAATTTGTAAAAAATAGACCCCCATTAGAATTTTGAGAGATTTCTAAAAATATAAAATTTCTAAAAATTCGCTGAATTTGCACCCAGAATTGTGATTTTATGAAAAAATATAAAAACGTGATAAATCTCGCAAAAATTGCAATAAACCCAAAATGTTTCTGCTGTAGCTTCCTTATATCATGTACAAACTTTTGCTAAAATCTTGTAGAAAAATTCATGGCCATTTGGAAGATATAATGAAATCTTTAAAACCTAGGTTTTTGTCCAAAAAGTAGCAGATCTGCAACAAAAAGTTAATTAAACCTGCAAAACTCAACAATGGGGGTTATATGAATGCAAATTCTTACTACAAAAACTTGCAAAAAAGATCAAGCGAAGTGTGTCCCACCGGGCGTGCCAGAACGTATATCAAAAAATTTGGATTTACAAATAGAAATGATTCAAACAATGAAATGCAATAACCTAAACCCAAATAATTCAATACCTCGAAGATGCAAGATGAGCTGGATTGATTGATCTCTTTGTTGTGTTGATTGCTCAATTTCACAGCATAACATTGATAAGGAGATAAATGATGGATGATTGGTAGATGATAGATGCAAGCTAGGTATATGAAAGAGAATAGATAATGGCTTGAGATGAAAATTCAGCAGAGTGAGGTTGCATGAAGAAGAATCCTCCCTCTTTTTTCTAATCTCTTCTCTAATGTCCCAAATGGCTCAAAAGAGGATTGCTTTATAGGATTGGCTTGGTTCCAATGGATGGCTAGGATCAATTAGGGCTTTAGATGAAATGGATGGATAGGATTAAGTTAGGTTTCCTTGCACATTAAGAAATTGTAGTCAATTGACATGTGGCAAGGGAAGATAAGGCTTAGGTGTGCTTGTGTAGATAAATACTAAATGCCATATAGGCTTAGGTGTGCTTGTGTGGATAGGATTAAGTTAGGTTTCCTTGCACATTAAGAAATTGTAGTCAACTGACATGTGGCAAGGGAAGATAAGGATTAGGTGTACTTGTGTAGATAAATACATATGTAGCCATTCCACCTCCATCATCCTATAAATGTCAAAAGCATGTGACCGTACATCTTCTGCCATCCATTTTACCTCCACTTCTTCCAACTCCTAATATCCTTCCATCCACCTTGCCACCATTGCTTCCAACACCTAACATACCTATCATTCATAAGTATCCTTACATCCCTAATCATGACTAACAAAAGCACACATCGCCTAAGCATAAAGCTTCCAATCATTCCATCCACTCCATCCATCCCATGGGATTCCAAAATAAACATTTGGATGCCTTTATCTATAAAGCCAAAAATCTAACTAAAACTCCTAAGGACCCTCATGCCTTAGGGAATCAATGTGAAAAGTCTCTAAATCATCCATCTTCTAAGCAAAGTACATTCAAAAAGCCATCTAAATCCTTACCTCCAAAAGCAAAGCCCAAAAGCAAAATGGTTTGGGTTCCTAAGCAAATATCTAGCAAGTCAATGAGGCATCCTCATCCATATCTCAAGAATCCCAATCACCTATCTCCATCCAAAAGCCTACTTCCATCCAAAACTTCCATTCCCTTCAAAAATCCCACAAGCAAAACAAAAGCACTAAAAATACTAAATCTATGTGGGTTCCTAAATCACTTCATCAACCATCTCCTAAGAAAACAACCCCATTGCTTCCTACACCACCACCCAATCAAAAGCTTCAATGTTTATCATGGTGTGTGCAATCATTGGTCATGGTTCCCTTCCACTCTGCAGCACCTGCACATAACTACATCTCTCCATCTTCCATCCATTATCCTACATATCTCCCCCATGCTATCCCTATGGTCTATGCTTTTGCATAAGCCTTTCATCCATCTTCATTCCATAAGCCTATATAATCCACATCATAATCCACTATCCCCATCCATCTATCCTTACATGAGCCTTCCATAATCCACATCCTAATCTACTATCTACCTAATCCATCTCTCATCCACGCAATCCCTTATCAACATCTATGAGCATAATGACATGGTCCATGCGAGGACATCCATCTCTAATGGGACTACCAACATCCATTGAACTAGCCACTTGAGTCCCTCCTATCCATTACCATGGTGAAAACCTGGTAAACAGGTGCCATGTGTAATTGTCAACACATCTAAAAGCAAAAAAGAAAAGTACAAAGAAAAAAAAATCAAAATAGTAAAGAGAAATCCCTTCATCCAACGGTGAAAACTTGGCAAATAGGCCCCTTGGATAAGTACCATGATGAAAACCTGGCAAACAGGCATCATGTGTAGGTTGATCTTCTATGTCACTTACACTTGGGGGCACATTGTCTCATCCATCTTATCATATCCAACCTATCATTTTCCATCCTATCCTATCTTACCATCCTACCATCTTTAGCCATTACATAAACATGCCTATCCTATTGAACCCATTTATCCATCATTCCTCCTTTTGATTTTGATGAAGACATAGGGGCAAAATGTTGAAACATGTTTGGATATCTCTTGACAGACCTTCTTTCCAAACCAAGTCCTATCCATTGACAATTTATCCATCCCATTCAAACCAATCTATCATGTCATCCCTTGGTCATGACCTTTGTCATGTAAAATCCTACGCATCACCACCGATAATGGGGCAACTTATTCTTCCTATGCAACATAGCCTTTGGAGATCACATCCTAGCTCCCTTATGACCCATACACTATGGCATATCCTTATCATTAGCTTTCCATCTTATAGCTTATCCCCATCTGTTTATCATGAGCTTTCCACTATAGCATACCTATCCATTTATCATGAGGCATGCATCCATCCCTTATATGGCCTATCCTCTTATCCATCCAACTCTCATAAGCCTTTCATCACATTTACTATGAGCCCATCCTTTTATCTATCCCTTGCACCTAGACTTGCTTCTCCCTTGTCATTGGTATCAAGCACAAAGGCTACCCAAATTGTAAATCCATTGGTGTTTTCCAAAACATTCAAAAACACAAAAAAATTAAAATATGTCAAAAATTCCAAAAAATTAAATATCCAACAAAAAATCCAAGCAATAAAGTCAATCACATCAACCAAACCAATCCACTCCATCAACATTCAATCAAAATCAAATCAAATCATCATCATCATCAATTCTTCCTATCAATAACATTCATTCATCTATTTCAATCAATCACTTCTTCCAATCATATCAATTAACTCAGTCTACGCAATGATCTTAAATCCAAGTCACATTAATCCATATCAAGCAAGCTAATCAATCAAGGAACATTATCCAATCAAATCAACAAGTTTTTGATCCTAATCTTGTCATGAACCAAATCAACCAGCATCAATCATCATCAATGGGATATAGCGTTCCCACATCCTTGTGTTGATCTAGGGATATAGCTTTCCCCGGAATGACAACACTATCTATCATCATCAATCAAACAATCAATCATTGTTTTATGACTTGACAAGGGAAATACCTTGTTTATTTTACATCCTTTGAGCACACTGAGAACACTTGCTTACACTTAGATTGTGTGGACACTCCAATCATCACACCATCACTATCATCATTCAAAACAATCCAATCATCAAACAAATCAACCTAACAATAGCAAACATCACAACCAAAGCACATCAAGCCAACTATCAAAACAAATCCTATCAATCATCAGCATCAACACCAAAGCAAATTAACTCAATCACATCACAAGAATCACTTCAGCAAATCAAAAGCAGCTCAATCCACCACAAATCATCCATCCTTCATCAAATCAATCTATATAGCATTTCATCATCTTCCAACCATTTCAAGCAATGATCCAAGTGTATGCCCATCCTTAATCCATACTAAGCAAGGTAATCAATCAAGCCAAGTTTTCCAAATGCAATCCATGGTCTTGATCCTAGCCTTGTTGTAAGCCAAATCAATCAATCAACTAGCCAACCAACTCAGGAAACAACCATTGTGTTGATCTAGGGATATAGCTTTCCCCGCAATGACAACACTCTCAACCATCATCAATCAACAATTAATCACGGGTTTACAGCTTGACAGGGGCAATACCTTGTTTGTTTTTGAATCATTTGTGCATGCTTGCTTGCTTGCTTATGTGTGTTATCATTTTAACTTGCATTTGTATCAAATCCTTATCATTTCCAGCTAATATTCATATCTTGTGTATGTTGGAATAGCTTTTTGCACTATCCTTTGCATCTAAGGTCATATCATACCTTTTGTGCATTAGGACTTCAATGCTCTAAGTTTTCTTCCTCATACGTTAGACAAGGTTGTATTACGCTAGGGCACGAGACACAACATCACCCTGGATCCTTATACCTTGGTGCATAACATCTAGTGCTATATCAAACATCATGGTTGCTCACCTTCCATTGCAGCATAACGCATCATCCATTTCTTCTATCCATTTCCCTATCTTATCATTCTTGACCAAGCCATTTCTTTTCGAGAGCCTACCCATGTTTGTCCAACCCACCTATCCTCTCGAGGGGGCATCATCATCATATCTTTTCATCATCATCCTTTTCCTCTATCCATACCTTAACTTCTTTGAAATGATGTTACTCGACATAAATCTTATCATCTCGAACATCATCTCAAAGAGGGGCAAAATGTAGACACCCAAAATTGTCCCAACTTTGTCCATGTCTTGCAACACCTTGTTAAAACATTATCTAGACATCTTGTAGCATTTTATCCTAATTTCCCTAATCCATTAAGCCAATTAATTAAATAAATTTTATTTATTTAATTAAAATCCCATCTTAATCCCATCCTCATCCTACTTAGCCAATTAATTAAATAAATTTTATTTATTTAATTAATTTCCAACCATATCCCAACTAATTCAAATATTTTATTTGAATTAAACACTCATCTTTCACCACATTCCAACACTTGTCCAGTCAATCATGTGTTGTAGTACAACTTTTATCTTTCACATGCACAATTAATGGGACCTAATTTTAGTATTTATCTACACAAGCACACCTAAGCCTTATCTTCCCTTGCCACATGTCAATTGACTACAATTTCTTGATGTGCAAGGAAACCTAACTTAATCCTATCCATCCATTTCACCTAAAGCCCTAATTGATCTTAGCCATCCATTTGAACCAAGCCAATCCTATAAAACAAGCCTCTTTTGAGCCATTTGGAACATTAGAGAGGACATTAGAGAAGAGATTAAAAGAAGAGATTAGAGAAGGGATGATTCTTCTTCATGCAACCTCACCCTGCTAAATTTTTATCTCAAGCCATTATCCATCATCTTCAATCCATCTAGCTTGCATCCTTATCAACGTTATGCTACAGAAGTGAGCACCCAACATTCCTCTAACAATAATCCTTCAAAATCTTGCATGTTCATGTGAGGTGGAGAAGAGCAATGGAGATAAATCGAGCATAGCGTGGAGATCAGTTTGCATTTACATTTGTTATTTTGATTTTCATGTTGTCTTGTGCTTCATTGTGCATTGCTAGGGTTTTTATCATTGTTGTTTATTCATTTGCCTTGATTTGCAACTTTACCCTAACTACAAGGTTGTCCCTAGGGGTGATGAAATCCCTTAGCAGGCCTCCTAGGAAAGGGTAAACAAAAGTGAATCAAGTGAGGTGTTTTTGATCTCTAAGGTCACCTTGCAGTGCGAGGAGAGAGCATACACAGACACACTTGACTCACACTTGCACTTGGTTAATTGCCCTTAGAAAAATTGAAATGTGATGAAGACACTTCAATCAATGGTTCTTTTTAGCCCAATTTGAAGATGTGATTGAAGACAATGGTTCATTTTAAGCCCAATTTTGATATGTGATGAAGACACTTGTTGATTTTATGAGCCCAAATCAAAATATGTTTGCAAACAATGATTCATTTTATGTCCCAAAGTGAAGTGTGTTTGCAAACAAGATTAAAGAGGAAAGATTAGAATTGATGTACCCAGATTGTTTTTGCTATCCAAATTGTTGTGTTTTTTGATCCTGATGTTGTTCCAGCTCCGTAAGATCACTTGCAAGTCACAAAAATGAAAACAGAGCAAGTAGACTAGCATAGGTGATCGTTTTGCAAAAATTGAGAATCTGATAAAATCTGATGAAAAAAGAACTGATATAGAAAAATTAATTACATGAACATATTCTTTAGGAAATTCTATGTGATTTCAAAAAAAAATTTGCAAAAATTCGATCAAAAATGCAAAAGATATGAGCATTTGAAGATTTGAAGCATGTTTGACTTTGACTGCGAAAAAAGTGGTCAACATGGTATAGTCACCTAAAAATTTCTTCACAACTGCGTAATTCTCAGTGTCCTCTTTCCAATGAGTGTTCATTTTCTTGATTTTGCCTCCGTATGCGAAAGTTATAGCAAAAGGAAAAAAAAGCCTCCTTTAGGGTTTGCAAGGACTAGGTATGGTTTGGCAGGTTGTTAACCGTTAGCTGTTTGGTAGACTGTGGTCACATGTGGGCTGCCTGCTCCTGAAGGCTAACCCTGGAGGTTAGTTTTGATGCTGGGGGCTGAGATTATATAGACCCCTGGTCACCCATGTGACCAAGAGGTAATCAGAGGCAAAAACAAATAAAAAATAAAAAATAAAAATAAAAGAGAACGTAAGGGGGCCGATGACCTTTAGTCCCCCCCGATGTATAGGTAACTGTCCTCCATGAAGGCAAGGAAACTTTAAACTATCCCCTAAAGAATATGAAATCCTAAGTTAAGCAATGAAGAGGTGGCAGAGGAGCTCAGGCAAGTGGGGTCTAGGGTTTCGTTTGGAGAGAGCAGCGAAGATGGAGAATAGACACAGGTAGAGGTTGGGAGGTTGGGAAGAGGGACCGGGAGTGGACGATGCAGGAGTGGTGGTTAGTGGTTGTTAGTAAGCGGTGGTGACCAGTGTGGGGTGGTGACTGGGGGTTACAAATCTTAGGCGGGAAGCTGAGCAGCGATGGCAGATTTCAGGAGCAGCAACGGAGAAATTTAGGGTTTCGATGACTATGACTGATGTTTGGGGTTAGTAGCTAGTGGTCGATGGTAGTGACCCAGAGCTCGAGGGGTGGTGATGGGAGTGGTCAGTGGCGAGTGGATGGGGTTTGGATAGTGGCAGGGGTCCTCGAAGGTGGCGGCGACAGGGGTAAAGGGGTGGCGACCTTGAAGGAAGAGGAGTCGACACAGAATTTGGGAGTGGTGGTTGTTGTATTGACCGAGCGGAGGGTAAGTTTATGCATGGTGTCGACCGGGTGGTGGTTAAGGGTGTGGGGACCAGGGGAGGTGAAGTGGTAGTTTGGGTGGCAGTTTGGGCAGTGTCCCAAAAATCCTACAATTTTGACCCTGCTACCTGCATAGATGCACTTCCCTGCCAAACATGAAAAACCTCACAAAGCTGGAGATCAGTACACTAAGGGCCACGGGATCCGTACGGTATGGCCTATGGCCCTAAAATTTTTTCAAAATTTTTCAAAAATTCTAGTGAGCAAACATAGTCAACTTTATAGTCAAAAAACTCAGAAACAACGTTCTGATCACAATAGTGGGGTCGGTTTTCACCCAAGACACAACCTGTAACAGCTCACCCCCAAAACTTGCAAAACCTCACCAAACAAGCGTTAGAAAATGAAGGTTTTGACACAAAACATTCAAAAAGTGACGATTTGATCTAGGACCAGGCATGCCAATGTAATAAGTGAAATCAAAATGAAGATTAAATATGAATCAAATGAAAAAATACATGATTATACCTTCATAACGAACTCACAAATCCAAGAGGGAAGGAGTTGCACCCGATTAGTCTCCTCCAATTTTACCCATGACTAGAATGAAGATGTGGATTGCTCAAGGCTCAACACAATGTAAGATGAGAGACAAGTGGATTCAGATAGATTAGATGGAGATGAGGCAAGATTTTGACATTAGGATGTTAGGATGAGGAGATTGTGGAGTGATTTTGGTAGAGGTTTGATGCATGAAGAAGTCTCTCCCAAATGGCTTGGAGAGGGTCTTATTTATAGATTTCCTGAAAGGAGGATGGAGGGTGAGGATTGAAAGATGATATCAAGGGCTAGGAATAAAAGTGAATCTTTTATTCATTTTTGGGAAGAGGGGTGATAAATGAGGTATGGGTGTGAAAGAATGTGAAATGAATTAAAAATTCATTTGGGGAATGGGAAATGAATTAAGAATTCATTTTGGGGATAAGAGGTAATGAATGAGGATGGGTGAGGTAAGGGGTGTGTAAGAGAAGTAAATGTGATGTGTGATTTATTTGAATTTTTAATTTGGGGGATGTGGGGAAGGGTGTTAAACTAGGTTTGACCACCCACATGAGAGGTTAGGACTAATCAAACAAAGGTTTTGCTTAATTGATCCTAGGGCTAGGATGAGGTGGGCTAGGGTAGGTTAGGGTAGGTCAATTAATAGGCTAAATCAATTAGATAAGCATGATGTATCTAATTAATGAGGATTAGGGAAAAGGAGAATTTAACTAAATAAACATTGTGAATATTTATTTAATCAAATGAGGATATAGTTGTAAGGTAAAAGTGATAAATTAAATAAACTAATTGATCACAAGGGATAGACAGATGGTTAGGGAAGATACGGGAAATTGATTTGCAGAGCAAGTCAATTTTAGGTGTCTACAGTTAGTACTATTTGTTCTTCTTAGGCATTTTGAGTCATTTCTACATTTATTCTCAAAGGACAAATCTGTCAACGAACAAATTTTTGGTGACTCTGTTGGGGATCCGAAAGTGAAGAATGGTGCTATTGTTTTCCCAGATACTTGAAGGTGCCTTCCCGAGGATGGAAGCTGGTGGTTCTCTAAAGTGGACATTACTCAGAAGCATTTGGTTCCAGTAAGACTCCTACTGATTCATTTTTCAGTTTTGCATGATGGCTTTGGTTTCTCCTTAGCCATGGGGAAATCATTTTGGACCTCTCTTTTTGTCTTAGTTTTCACCTCTGTTGGAAGGATCACGAAAACATTTTCCAAAGTTTAGTGGAGAAGGCTCTCAAGATGCTAAAAACCATATTCTGGTATTCAGAGTTGCGTGTGGTATCCTGGGGGTATGTGAAGAAAATGTTTTTGTAAGATTATTTATTGAATCTTTGATTGGACCTATACCAGATTAGTTTTGTTGTTTAGAAGAGAAGTGCATAACTGATTGGGATTCATTGAAGAAGAAGTTCTTAGCAAGATATAAGGGTCCTGTTAATGAAGCTGCCCTGTTGTATCAATTTTTCAACATTCAAAAGAAAGAAGGTGAGTCCATCAGAGATTTCATGGACAGATTCAACCGGATGCTCAAGAAGATTCTAACCCTTCTTCAACCAAGTGAACAACTTCATCTTTGTATTTTTATTTCCTCTTTGCATCCTGATGTTCAATTTGAGTTGAAATGGAGTAAAGTGAATGATATTAAATTTGCACAACAAGAGGCCATAAAAATAGAAGATGATTTGATTTTAAGTGGTCTTTGGAAAGCAAATCAAGTTGTAAATAATTTAAATGTTGAGCCTATGGAAAAATCTGTCATGCATAAACAAAGATTCCAGCTTGTGAGTTTTCAAAATGCATAACCTCTTTCTGCTAAATACTGTAATCTCTCTATTTCTTATCTAAATTTTTTTGGTGAAAGTAAGATAAACAGTGTAGAAATTAAACCTCACGTGGATAGAAGAATAGAAACTTTCTATTTCCATTAGGAAGAAGATAATGTTGAACCTGTAAGCCCCCCATATGGCGTAGAAGAAAAATGATCCTCCCTTGGTACAAATCATGGTGTAGATGATACAGAAAGGGAGTCATTCACTTTTTCTGATAATTAAGAACAACTTGAGGCTACACAACATAAAGATGAAGTGTTGAATGTTCATCCTTCGAATTGTATGCAAGCTAAATATATGACTTTCAAATCTCAGGAAGAAGATGATAAAGGAGAAATATTGCAGCCAAAGGTGAGTGAAGAATTCATCTTTGAGTCATTTTACTTCAAAGATGCAATTATGTCTTTTGAGAATGATTCATCAAATGAAGCTTGTGTTGGAAGTCTATGCAATAATTTTTCAAAATTTGAGGCTAATAAGGAGGAAAGGAATAGTCAAGTTGATTCGCAGCCTTAAGAATTTTTAGAAGCTTTGGATGGTGACCTTCTTTGTGAAGAAGATGATGTGCTCTTTCCTATACTTGAAGAAGAATGCCCTCCTGTTGAAAGCGTAGCCAGTAAATAAATTTTCAATAAGGAGATTATTTCAGTTGAGGATGATTTTTAGCCTCATGAAATTATTGCTTGCGATACAGATTTTCAGTCTAACTCACTTCCAATTTTGCATAAGGTTGATGATTGGTCCTCTGATGATCTGAATGATTCTCTATCTACTGCCAAAAAAGTTAATTACATGTGGGAATAGGATGAGACATGTGGCAAATTAGAAATCAAAATTTTTAGATGGTGTAGTCATTCCTACATACAACAACAAAGAAAATTTCTTATCTCAAGGCTTGTGTGTGGGATGTCTAATTCAAGGATTGGTTTCTCTAGGCTTGTCAAATCAAGTGCATCATGAGGTCATGACTGGTGAAGTCAGTAATCATATACTGGGAGATACTGATGTGAGTCATCAAATTGGAGGAGTGTACAATGAAGAATGGCTTCTTGGGCATCAAGTCATATCTAAAGTCATTTTTATCAGTTTAATCATGGTGGTCACAAGTTTGCAACTGGTCGCTTGTGGACTTTTTGTGCATTCAACATTATTTCAAACAGGCACCTATTTCTCCCAGCTAGTTAATGGATTTGCATGACTACTCTTAGGTCATTGGGGGGGGGGGGGTAGGATCTTCCTGCCACGTATATATTAGGAGTTTTTGGTTTGCTTGTAGTCTAGTTTCCTTTCCTATTTGCCTTGTTTTTGGCTTGTTCTGGCTCCTTGTTCCCTATGCTGATTTGACTCTGTTGCCCAATGAATAAGGCACTGATCCATACTTATGATTCTAGGTTCCTTGCTTCATCCTTTGCAGTCCTTGTCTCCAATCAGAGCCTATTGTCACCCTAAAAATTTAAACCCAAAATTTTCAAATTTTGGTGCTTAAGGATTGATGCAATCATTGCTTTGCTCTAGTCTAGTCTTTTTTTTAAAAAAAAATCCTAAAGTCTTGGAAACCTCTCTATAAGTCTCTGTCATCAGGCGGTTTTTAATTTCATGAATCTTTTGTTTACCCGACTTGTATTCTTAAGTTCTTGAAATGGCTGACTCCTCGACTTCTCCTTTGTGTCGGGGGAGTTCAAAGCCCACTGTCAAAAATTTTCATGTCTTGTGAACTCCTTCAAAGTTATGAATTTGTCCGACCCCTGACTAATCAGCATCTTCGTAGTGCCTGTTTTCCAAGGTATCACCAACCTGTCATTTTGCTCATGCAATATACGGTGAGAATGTCTTTTCAGAAGCTGCAGGATGAAAGTTTAAATCTTGAGACCCATTTCCCAAGATATAAAATTAATGATGCATTAATGACAAGTGTAATGAAAATCATTAAGATGGTGGCACAACGTTAATAAGTTTGAAAGACATCATTACCTACCAATGTAATTAAGTAAAGGTGGAGGTGCTCTCTGTGTTCAGTTTTCTTTCCAGCCAAGCTATTTATTAGAATGGGACTTCTAGCAAATAATGAAATATGGGATGATGAACCTATGCATGTTTTGCAACCTGATTTACAATGGCCTGAGGAGGAGGAGATCGATATCATCTCTCATCTATGCATAGTTGCTTGGAAGGAGAAAACCAGATACATTGAATACCACAAGACAATTGATGTTCTAGAGGAAGAAGAAGAGCACACTGAACTACACCAGCTTTTTATGGAGATATGCCTAGAATTGGGGAAAGATTAATGCCACCTGTCTTGCATATTTGAAGTCTTTTGTATTTAGCAATGATTACTACAATTTTGGTATGATGTAACTGTTTCCATTTTGAGAAGTCACTTTCTTGATTACAGTTACTCAAAAAGAACCATTTTCGAATAGTTATAATTTTTGGGAAGTTATATAAGGGGAGGGGATTTTAAAGGAAGGTATCTTTTTCTGGTGGCTGTTTGTGAATAATGGGGAAGAAGAGCAAGTTTATTTTGTTTTAATTTCCAGTTATACTTTTCTTAGCTCTATTTATGTATAGAGGCATTACAAAAACTTTGAGTTTTAGTTATATTGAAGAAATGAAGAATTACTTATAGAACTTTGTGTCTCCAAGTGTCTTCTGTGATTGTGATTGTTCATATGTCAATTAGTAATTTGTCTTCAATATTGCTTCTTTTATTGGTGCAGAAGCACCTTCACAAATTGATGTTTCCATAGGAGTTTGATTGAAATTTGATGATTTAACAATGTAATGAGATAAATTAAGTCATTTTTCCTTTTATTAAAGTCACTAAGAGAGGTCTAAGTTCAAATTTGTGTAAATGATGCAAAATTGTAAAGTTGCAAATGATGCAAACTTGGAATATGAAAGGTCATTTTGGTTCTAGGTGTTGATAGGCAGTTAGAAATCAGTTGGAATGTGAGGAGTCATGATGTAATGCCTTTAAAAGGCCTTGTATCCATTTGTGAAGGTATAGGGGAGAAGGTTGGAGAATGTGGGTTGTTACATTTTGATGTGATATCAATAAAAGATACCCTTGTTTCTACATTTCTGAATGTTAAACTGTTGTTTCAGAGATTGGTACAGATTTGTACAGATTTTATATGACCAGAATGTGGTATGGATGGAAAACATATTGAGTCTACTTTCCATTTCTTTTTGTTACATCAAATTTCATTAAAATTTGAATAAGTTATGGCATTTTTATTGAGGGTAGGTCTGCAGAGTTTAATTTTCTGAAAATGCAGTCTGAAAATATGCATGGTACAGCCTGGTACAACCTCACATTGATGCATATAATATATGGATGGAAAGATATGTGTTTCTAGTTTACAATTATTTTGGTTTGGTATAATTTAATTAAGTTTTGTGAGAGATATTGTAATTTTTGTGAGGGCAGGTCCGAATGTTGCCTAGGGTTTGCAGTTTTGGAAAAAAAATCATAACCTTCTCCCCTACCATTGGATCTTCATGAAAATTGGAGGAAAAATATGTATTAATGTTCTCTTCAACTTGACCAAAGCAATTGGATTAGTTCTTTGATTTGTTAATGTTATTGAGGATAGTTTTAGTCCTCCTACCTCTGCATCAAATTGGTATCAGAGCTGACAAAAGATTTGGGTGTTGTATTTGATCCTGTCACTGAGAAGGCAGGTGAAGAACTGAAGGAAAGAATGTGTTGGTGACCATTATTTGTTTGTTACGTTGTTTGGTTGTAGGTGCTTGTTCCATCTAGCTGTAGAAGGATGTTTTCTGAGGTTGTGTGTGTGGGCAGACAAGATGAGGTCTGTCATGACCATTCTCCAATGGAGATTAGGTTGGATAAGGGTGCAGAGAGAAACGAGAGTGGTAGGTGCATCACCAAGATCTGCTATTGGGTGAGATGAATGGTTTGGTGAGTTAGTGTTGTGAAGTAGTAGAGAGATGGATACCTGACTGAAGAAGCACTTAATGTTGCAGCCTGAAGAGTACTCCACTGATGGGAGTAGGAGCCTGAAGAAGCTCTAAAGTTGATAGTTGTTTGATTTTGTTGGTTGGTTGGTCACTAGCTATGGATGTGAAGATTGGAAGCCTGAAGCTGAGAAGATTGAAGCTAAAGATGAAGAGACAAACAGAGGAAATGCAGAAAAAGATAGTTTTGTTTTGCAGATACATTTCCAAGGGACTTGAAAATCTTTGTTGGTTGGTTGTATGGTGCAGGAGCACCTTCACAAATTGATGTTTCCATAAGCGTTTGATTGAAATTTGATGATTTAACAATGTAATGAGATAAATTAAGTCATTTTTCCTTTTATTAAAGTCACTAAGAGAGGTCTAAGTTCAAATTTGTGTAAATGATGCAAAATTGTAAAGTTGCAAATGATGCAAACTTGGAATATGAAAGGTCATTTTGGTTCTAGGTGTTGATAGGCAGTTAGAAATCAGTTGGAATGTGAGAAGTCATGATGTAATGCCTTTAAAAGGCCTTGTATCCATTTGTGAAGGTAGAGGGGAGAAGGTTGGAGAATGTGGGTTGTTACATTTTGATGTGATATCAATAAAAGATACCCTTGTTTCTGCATTTCTGAATGTTAAACTGCTGTTTCAGAGATTGGTATGGATTTTATATGACTAGAATGTGGTATGAATGGAAAGAGTATTTAGTCTACTTTCCATTTATTTTTGTTATATCAAATTTCATTAAGATTTGAATAAGTTATGGCATTTTTATTGAGGGTAGGTCTGCAGAGTTTAATTTTCTGAAAATGCAGTCTGAAAATATGCATGGTACAGCCTCACATTGATGCATATAATAGATGGATGGAAAGATATGTGTTTCTAGTTTACAATTATTTTGGTTTGGTATAATTTAATTAAGTTTTGTGAGAGATATTGCAATTTTGGTGAGGGCAGGTCTGAACGTTGCCTAGGGTTTGCAGTTTTGGAAAAAAATCATAACCTTCTCCCCTACCATTGGATCTGCATGAAAATTGGAGGAAAAATATGTATTAATGTTCTCTTCAACCTGACCAAAGCAATTGGATTAGTTCTTTGATTTGTTAATGTTATTGAGGATAGTTTTGGTCCTCCTACCTCTGCATCAAATTGGTATCAGAGCTGGCAAAAGATTTGGGTGTTGTGTTTGTTCCTGTCATTGAGAAGGCAGGTGAAGAACTGAAGGAAAGAATGTGTTGGTGACCATTATTTATTTGTTAAGTTGTTTGGTTACAGGTGCTTGTTCCATCTAGCTGCAGAAGGATGTTTTCTGAGGTTGTGTGTGTGGGTAGACAAGATGAGGTCTGTCATGACCATTCTCCAATGGAGATTAGGCTGGATAAGGGTGCAGAGAGAAACCACTGAGGAGAGAGTGGTAGGTGCATCACCAGGATCTGCTATTAGGTGAGATGAATGGTTTGGTGAGTTGGTGTTGTGAAGCAATAGAGAGATGGATACCTGACTGAAGAAGCACTTGATGTTGCAGCCTGAAGAGTACTCCACTGATGGGAGTAGAAGGAGCCTGAAGAAGCTCTAAAGTTGATAGTTGTTTGATTTTGTTGGTTGGTTGGTCACTAGCTATGGATGTGAAGATTGGAAGCCTGAAGCTGAGAAGATTGAAGCTAAAGATGAAGAGACAAATAGAAGAAATGCAGAAAAAGATAGTTTTGTTTTGCAAATACATTTCCAAGGGACTTGAAAATCTTTGTTGGTTGGTTGTATGGTGCAGGAGCACCTTCATAAATTGATGTTTCCATAGGAGTTTGATTGAAATTTGATGATTTAACAATTTAATGAGATAAATTAAGTCATTTTTCCTTTTATTAAAGTCACTAAGAGAGGTCTAAGTTCAAATTTGTGTAAATGATGCAAAATTGTAAAGTTGTAAATGATGCAAACTTGGAATATGAAAGGTCATTTTGGTTCTAGGTGTTGATAGGCAGTTAGAAATCAACTAGAATGTGAGGAGTCATGATGTAATGCCTTTAAAAGGCCTTGTATCCATTTGTGAAGGTAGAGGGGAGAAGGTTGGAGAATGTGGGTTGTTACATTTTGATGTGATATCAATAAAAGATACCCTTGTTTCTGCATTTCTGAATGTTAAACCACTGTTTTAGAGATTGGTACGGATTTGTACAGATTTTATATGACCCAAATGTGGTATGGATGGAAAGAGTATTGAGTCTCTTTCCATTTCCTTTTGGTGCATGAAATTTTATTAAGATTTGAATAAGTTATGGCATTTTTATTGAGGGTAGGTCTGCAGAGTTTAATTTTCTGAAAATGTAGTCTGAAAATATGCATGGTACAACCTGGTACAGCCTCACATTGATGCATATAATAGATGGATGGAAAGATATGTGTTTCTAGTTTACAATTATTTTGGTTTGGTATAATTTAATTAAGTTTTGTGAGAGATATTGCAATTTTGGTGAGGGCCTAGGGTTTGCAGTTTTGGAAAAAAAATCATAACCTTCTCCCCTACCATTGGATCTTCATGAAAATTGGAGGAAAAATATGTATTAATTTTCTCTTCAACCTGACCAAAGCAATTGGATTAGTTCTTTGATTTGTTAATGTTATTGAGGATAGTTTTGGTCCTCCTACCTCTACATCAAATTGGTATCAGAGCTGGCAAAAGATTTGGGTGTTGTATTTGTTCCTGTCACTAAGAAGGCAGGTGAAGAACTGAAGGAAAGAATGTGTTGGTGACCATTATTTGTTTGTTAAGTTGTTTGGTTATAGGTGCTTGTCCCATCTAGCTGCAAAAGGATGTTTTCTGAGGTTGTGTGTGTGGGTAGACAAGATGAGGTCTGTCATGACCATTCTCCAATGGAGATTAGGCTGGATAAGGGTGCAGAGAGAAACCACTGAGGAGAGAGTGGTAGGTGCATCACCAGGATCTGCTATTGGGTGAGATGAATGGTTTGGTGAGTTGGTGTTGTGAAGCAATAGAGAGATGGATACTTGACTGAAGAAGCACTCGATGTTGCAGCCTGAAGAGTACTCCACTGATGGGAGTAGAAGGAGCCTGAAGAAGCTCTAAAGTTGATAGTTGTTTGATTTTGTTGGTTGGTTGGTCACTAGCTATGGATGTGAAGATTGGAAGCCTGAAGCTGAGAAGATTGAAGCTAAAGATGAAGAGACAGACAGAGGAAATGTAGAAAAAGATAGTTTTGTTTTGCAAATACATTTCCAAGGGACTTGGAAATCTTTGTTGGTTGGTTGTATGGTGCAGGAGCACCTTCACAAATTGATGTTTCCATAGGAGTTTGATTGAAATTTGATGATTTAACAATGTAATGAGATAAATTAAGTCATTTTTCCTTTTATTAAAGTCACTAAGAGAGGTCTAAGTTCAAATTTGTGTAAATGATGCAAAATTGTAAAGTTGCAAATGATGCAAACTTGGAATATGAAAGGTCATTTTGGTTCTAGGTGTTGATAGGCAGTTAGAAATCAGTTGGAATGTGAGGAGTCATGATGTAATGCATTTAAAAGGCTTGTATCCATTTGTGAAGGTAGAGGGGAGAAGGTTGGAGAATGTGGGTTGTTACATTTTGATGTGATATCAATAAAAGATACCCTTGTTTCTGCATTTCTGAATGTTAAACTGCTGTTTCAGAGATTGGTATAGATTTGTATGGATTTTATATGACCAGAATGTGGTGTGGATGGAAATAGTATTGAGTCTACTTTCCATTTCTTTTTGTTGCATAAAATTTCATGAAGATTTGAATAAGTTATGGTATTTTTATTGAGGGTAGGTCTGTAGAGTTTAATTTTCTAAAAATACAGTCTAAAAATATGCATGGTACGGCCTGGTACAGCCTCGCATTGATGCATATAATAGATGGATGGAAAGATATGTGTTTCTAGTTTACAATTATTTTTGTTTGGTATAATTTCATTAAGGTTTGTGAGAGATATTGCAATTTTGGTGAGGGCAGGTCTGAACATTGCCTAGGGTTTGCAGTTTTAGAAAAAAAATCATAACCTTCTCCCCTACCATTGGATCTTCATGAAAATTGGAGGAAAAATATGTATTAATGTTCTCTTCAACCTAACCAAAGCAATTGGATTAGTTCTTTGATTTGTTAATGTTATTGAGGATAGTTTTGGTCCTCCTACCTCTGCATCATTTATATTGACATATCTTAAGGTGGAATAGAAATGTATCTCTTAATTAATTTATCCTTGTTTATGAATATTGGATAAGTGGGCTAAGTATCATTTATCTATATTCATTTGTTTTCGTAATCAGTTGGGCACATCTATTTCATGGTGATGGGTAGATGTTGATACACCTTTTCTTCTTTTTGGCCAAAAGCACACCCCATATTTTTATTCATTGCATATCTTAAGAGGGAGATATACCTCAAAAATTTAGAGAAAAGTTGTCAATCCAATGACAATTTCTCCAACTGTTAGTACTATTTGTTCTTATCGGGCATCTTGAGTCATTTTCTACATTTATTCTCAAAGGATAAATCTGTCAACTAACACTTGGTAAGATGCATAGACATGGCACCAAATCACAACAAAATGATGCCAACTCAGATCTAACATGTCCTTCATGGTAACGCATGATGAATAAAAAAATTCACAATTGGACCCTCTTTAGCTTCAGCTTTAACAAGACCATGGGCCCACTGGATAGATGACATTATTTCGCAGCAACATGGCCCTAACAAAGTGCATATCTCTAAAGCTTGTGGGTGTGTGCCAATCTACAAAGTGTCCTCATCATACTTAATCCCTTGCACTATAGATTTAGGCTTTTAATATTTCAATTATTTATTGGTGTTGTCAACTGGTAGCTTAGGACAAAGGGATTGGTAAAACATGACACATAAAGGCTCGATCCATAACTTAGAAGACTGGCAACTAGGACCAAGGGGTCAACAACGAAACATAAAAATAAAGCACATCAGAAGAAGGGTTTAGGGTTTTAGTTCAAGGATATCATTTTGCAAGGGCAGCCCTAAAACCCTAGAAAATTTGCAAGTTCTAATAGGACACTTTTGAGCTATTTGTGTGATTGTTATTAATTAGATTGTTAAATTAGAAAATACTACAATTGACTCTTTGGTGGTTATGGCATTTAGATTTGATAGGTAGTTAGCTTCCCTAAATTGTATCTATAGTATATAGGTGCTCATAAGGCCTTCTATACTAGATAATATATATAGTTGGTAGGTCTATGAAAATGATCAATAGATTCTCAGGTTTATGAAAAAATTAGATGAGTTTGATGATCAATTTGACTATAAATCCATGGTGGAAGTGGAAGACGAGAAAGAGATATTATTTGGGAATGAGATAACACATATAAAGAATAATACTATGTCAAGAGGTCTAGTTGCTTTCAAAAGGATGTTCAATGTTCTAGACTATTGTAAAGCATGAAGTAAACTAGTTTTTGGGAAGATATAGAGGAAGTTAATCTAGGAATTGATGATGCACCCAAATTGTTTTACATTTGTAAGAAGTTGAATCACACAAAAACATACTTGATTGAACTACTAAAAATTAAAAGGATCCTTTGCTTGGTCATACAATGAGCTTAAAAAATATAGGAAGGACTTGTTCCAGCACACCATTCCCTTGCAACCTAATAAAAAACCTTTTTAGAAGTAGAGACCTAAAACCCCACTTTAGCCCCTCATATGTAGAAGGAACTTAGGAAATTGAAGGAAGGTAGTATCATCAAATACATTAGACACTCATCATGTGTGTATAACCTTGTGCTAGTAAGAAAAAATAATGGAGACATTAGATTGCATGTGGATTTTAGAAATTTGAATATTACATAGATCTTAAGGACAAATATACTCTACCAAGCATGGATCATTTCCTACAAAGGGTCGCCAATTTAGAGTTGATGTTAATAATGGATGGATTCTTAAGTTATAATCATGTGGTGGTTAATTAATTAGAATAGCATAAAATGACCTTTACTACTCCTTGGGTACTTATGTGTATGTGAGGATGCCATTTGGATTGAAAAATGCTGGTGAAACCTTCTAGAGGGCAATGGATGTAGATATTAGAGAGATTATTGATGAGATCTTAGAAATTTACTAGGATGATCTTACCACATATTCAAAAAATAGGTTTGACCATTACAAACATTTGGAGTGGATTTTAGTAGGTGCCTTGAATATGGGATTTCATTAAATCCAAAAAAATGTGTGTTTGGAGTTAAGAGAGAAAATTATTAGGTCACATTGTGTCAAAGGGAGGAGTGAGGATAGACCCAAAAAGAGTGAAGGCTATTGACTTCATTCCTCAATCCAAAACTATTAAGGGTGTGCTATCTTTCTTTGGAAAAAAAAACATTTTCAAGAGGTTCATTTGCAACTTTATAGAGAAGGCTAATGCCATCTCTATGATTCTAAAGAAAGGATATTTAGTTGTATGGAGTAAGGATCTAGTTGATGCAATTGCAGAGATCAAAGAAGCTATTAAGTATACATTAATCTTGATAAGTCCAAACTATTTTAAGTATTTCTATCTCTTCTCATTTCCTTCATTTTACACCATTGTTATTGTATTGCTTGAAACAAACAAGGATGGATATGAGTAGCCTATTGATTTCTTTAGAAATTCCTTACAAGGTGAGGAGTTGAAATATACAACTATGGAGAAACATGCATATGGAATTATCCAGGTAGTTAAGAATTTTAGATCTTATCTTATAGGTGTAGAAATTGTTGCTTATGTGCCACACATAGCAATAAATGATATCTTCACTCAACAAGAGGAATCTAGAAAAAGATGTAGGTAGATCAACAAGATCTAGGAGTACAACATGGAGGTGTAAACAATTAAATTAGTTTAGGGACAAGGCTTGACAAATCTTATGACATAAGTAAACCTAAATGTGGTGGAAGTGCATGAGGTAAAAACTAATTTTGAGGTCTTCTCTTGCATCTTGAGAGATAACCCATGGTACACGGGGATAGTGTTTTATGTGGAAAATATAATTTTCCCTCCTAGAATGACTATAAATTAGCAAAGGAACTGATGTTGCAATCCCAAAAGTATGTGCTAATTTAGGGAGTATTGATGAGGAGAAACCAAGATGAGGTTCTGTCAAATGTTCAAATAAAGAATAGTTTCTCCAAGTGATTAATGAATATCACCAAGGGATTTGCAATGGAAATTTAATGTCCAAGACCACCACACATAATATTTTAAGAGTAGGTTATTGTGGTCAACAATATTCAAATATGTGTCATTGCAATAAGGAAATGTGATGTCTACCTAAGATTTTTAGGTAAGCTAAAGTTTTTAGGTGCACTAACTCTTACATATATATTTTTTGAGGCTCCTTTTTCTATAATGGGGCATAGATCTCATAGGAGAAATAGTAGAAAAGTCAAGTAGTGGTTATAGATGGAAACTTGTAGCGACTGACTATTTCACCAAGTGGGTTAAGGCAATCCCCACCAAGAATGTCAAAACAAAGGTGGTAGTTGATTTCTTATTGAATAATGTAATAACAAGATTTAGCATGCCAATAAGGTTAATGGTTGATAATGTCATGTGCTTTAGATCTAGTGAGTTATTTGACCTATACACCAAATATAGGATAAACTTGACCTTCACATCACCTTATCATCCACAAGGTAATGGAGAAGCTTAATCTAGCAATTTAAAGTCCTTATAAAGATCATTAAGAGGATGGTAGATGTCAATAAGAAAAAATGGGATGATAAACTAAGGTATATGATATGGTCAAACATAATTACTTATAAGAAGGCTATTGGTAGGAGTCCTTATGAATTAGTGTATCATGCAAAAGCTAAGATGCCAATTAGTTTAGAATTACTAGTATATAAGTTGTTGTAGGAAATTGTTGAAGAAAGGGGTGGTGCGATCTTTGAAAGAATACATGATTTAGTGGAATTATATGAAAATAGGAGACTTGAAAGAAAGATTATTGGTGTAGTAGAAAAATGAAATTTCTATTTGAAAAGAAGGCCATTTAGAGATATTTTTAGCTAGGAGATTTGGTTCTAATATGGAATACTAGATCATAGGATAGAGGAAAGCATGGTAAGTTTGATACTTTATGGATTGGTCCATATCAAATTTTAGATAAGTGTGGTTAAGACACATTCTATGTTAGGAGTTTGGAAGGTGATTTCATGGAGTTGTCAGTTCATGGCTAGCACCTCTAACATTATTTTTTCTAATTGTAAAGGTATTTTGGTGTTGTAACTATTTTTTCTTGTTGTGTTGTGTATCCATGACCCATGTTTCTCATAGTGAAGTGTTGTTGTCTCATGTCTATTTCATAAATTTTGTGTTTTGACTTGCTCCTTGGAAGTGTGTTTTGGTCTACTCTTGAAGATCTTGCTGTGGTTCTTGTTGTGTCCATTCTAGATGTTGTAATATAAAAATTAAGCTACTTTTAACTTCTACATTACATTCATATGAGTTGGACTAGAAAATGATAATTTATAGAAAACTGAATTACAAATTGAAAAACTAGATTCATAATTGTATATTATAGAGAATATAGAACTTGGCATTGAAAGATGAAGCTTATTGTCTAGGATGCCAGTGCATTGTGTGGATATATGTGCTAAGCATTGTCATCCATATGACCCATAAATGTGAAATTCTAGCCTAGAAATTCACCCAATCTACAAAATCAGAAAAGATAACACAACAACAAGACACCAAATACTAATAGAAATAAAAATAGTAA
Source organism: Cunninghamia lanceolata (assembly GCA_027924645.1). Taxonomy (NCBI): domain Eukaryota; kingdom Viridiplantae; phylum Streptophyta; class Pinopsida; order Cupressales; family Cupressaceae; genus Cunninghamia; species Cunninghamia lanceolata. The sequence goes on along the minus strand of BSBN01000809.1, from coordinate 25,921,432 downwards.
TTATTTAACAAAGTTATTTAAATAGAATGAATAAATGACAAATAAAAGGAAAATGAAGATATCACCAAACCCCCAAGAAGCTAGATATCTTCTCCTAAAGAAACTTGTAGCTAGAAAGAATAGGAAAAATTGTTGGGGTTGTTTGGGGGTGTTGGTAGGATATATAAGGTTGTGAGGCACCACCCGTGTCATTTGGGTCATTTCTAGACCCATATATCCATTATATATGCCTTAAATATCCTTAATCACACCCTAACACACCTAAATAAGCTCTAATAAAGATAAAAATCATAAAGGAAAGAGTGAATTCGTGGGAAGAAGATAATTAAGAGTGTTTATGAAAGGACATGAGGGAAAGACACCATGAAAAGGTATTAAGAGGCTATATAAGGAAGACGAAAGGGAGAGATAAGAGCATGGATCATATGTATTAAATATGTGTGAGAAGAAATAAGATAATAAGTAAAAGGAAATCATGAAGAATGGATTATAAGACATGTGTAAGACATTAAAATATATTAGTATATGATTTTATGTACATATGTGTGTATATATATGAATATATATAATTTCTTATAATTTGGTTTATACTTATTGCATATCTAAGTTCTCCCTTTTTATTGCATCACACTGAGGTTTACTACATATAATAAAGTATAAAACCTGAGACTCTGATCTAGGTTTTTTGTCAACATTTGGTTCCATTGTGGGGATCTTGGTTGTTGTTACATAAGGAGGGAGATCATACCAAAGAAGAAATTAGTTTTAAAAAGTTGAGGAGAAATGAAAAATTTGGATTCTTTTTAACTTTACATGGCTAAAATATTTATTATGAAGAGGTGTGGTCAATTCAATTAAATAAAGAAATTATTTGTTTCAATGATAAAAGTTGGTAAAAGAGTTAAGAAGGAAAATGAAAATTAGATGTGTGAAAAGGATTTTTTGGAAGAAGAATTGATGAAAGTTAAAAAGGATAATAAATCACTACTAAAAGGATAAAGGAGTTAAGAAAGGAAATAAGTGAATATTTATGTGAAAACTATAATCTAGTTTAAAACAATTGGAAAAAGTTCAAGATAAAAATGAAGAACTAGAAGAAAAGTTGAAGTTGTTTGAAGATTTGGAAGAAAAATTGGAAAGGTTAGAAAAGGAAAATAGCCTACAAAAGGATGAAATATTAAAATTGAAAGAACAAAATAATAAGTTAGACCAATCACTTATAGCATGCATAAAGTAAAATGAATGTCTAAGCTCTAAACTGGTACTTTGTGATGTTTCATATGATACAAATGATTTGTGTGATATAGCTGAAGCTTCTTTACAAAATAAAGTTAAAGATAACAAGGAGATTGAATTTGTAAAATTTGGTAGTTGTGATTATGATGACATAGGAAGTTCTTCAAAAAATGTTGGTTTTAATACGATGAGAAGAGTAGGATATACAAGATAAGTTTTGGGAAAGTATATGAACAAGGAATTAAAGAGCCCATTAAACCAAGAGTGCAGCCAAAGAATGAAGGTCTTGGATATGGAAAAGTAGACGATGTTACAAGTACAAAATAGGTACTAACAAATCAGTTCAAGAAATGCAATGTTCTCATTGTCATAGGAAAGGACATAGAAAAGAAATGTGTTGGTATCTTCATCCTTGTAGCCTTTGTGGATTGAAGAATCATTCTAAAAAGATGTGTTGGAACAAAGAGTGGAAAAATAAATCTATGTCAGATTGTATGCAAATGAATTATGGATGGATTGATGGATCAAATTGGAAACAAATTACAAGTATGTTTAAAGTGTTGTATAGGCATAAGTATTCTCATGTCGAAAAGAAAATGAATAATGTAAAAATAATTCAGAATCATCAAAAGGGAGAAGTATGGAATAAAAAGAGTTATTGAAGGAAATAATATAAACAAGACATAAATTTTTTTATGATTTGTGAAATATTCTTTTAGGCCCTAGCCTCATGAGAGGGGGTTAGGCACCTAGGGGATGATGAATGGAAAAGGGGGGATCTTGAAGGGATCCTTGAAAAGATGTGACTGATCAATGTAGGACAAAGATAAGCCAAATGGGATGCATAAAAGGATCAATTCAATTCCAAATCATTAACTCCCCTGGCAAAAGGAGAAAACAAGAAATTAAGGCAAATTAAAGATATCATTGAATTAATGATGGAGTTGACCACAAAATAGATATTGGAAAAGATTAGAGAAAACCAAGAAAGGATAAATAGAGTGTGCCAGAGGGTGCTGTTGAAGGAGTTGAAATAGAGCACGCTAGAAGGGTTGTGGCTAAAGAAGATGAAGTTAGAGCACACCAATGAGGGTACTGCTGAGCATGCCAGAGGGACTACTGCTGAGGAAGAACCATGACAAGAAAGACAATCATGAATGATACAAGTGGTTTCACTAGGTTGTCTTGAGGAAAAGACAATGTTTTAGGCCTGGGGACAATATTGGCAAGATATATAAGGTTGTGATGCACCACACATGTCATTTGGGTCATTTCTAGACCCATATATCGATTATATAGGCCTTAAATAGCCTTAACACACCTTAACACACCTAAATAAGCTATAATAAAGATAAATATCATAAAGGAAAGAGTGAATTCATGGGAAGAAGATAATTAAGAGTGTTTATGAAAGTACATGAGGGAAAGACACCATGAAAAGGTATTGTTGACCTACTTTCCTCTGCCAAAAGTCAAGTAGTTCACCTTCAAAATCTTGATTGAATATTTTGAGAACCTAGCTCTATGTTAGGACTTGCATTTTTCATGCATTTCCTACCCAAGGTTGCATTTGTTCATGCTTGCTAAAACCCTAAAAGCCTAAAAAACCTTCAAAGTTTGCCTTCACGTGCCTATTTTTATAATCCTCTGTTGACTGCTTGTTGCCCATTCCCATTCACTTAAGTCATTTCCTGAGTATTCCTTACCATTCGGTGATTGGCTCCTTCCCTAGATTATTCATCACATGGCCCCATTTTAAAACAACCTTTATGCATGTGCACAAAAAACTATTAAGTTGTGTCAAAGTTGAAACCATGTCAGTAAGCTTTTTCTTTTCGTTGTGGTTTCCCTATTTGCCAAGCTGTGTCTTGAGTTTTAGTGGCACTGTGGACTCCATCGTAGCATCCTAATCATGAGTTCTTTATTTTCACTAGGAGCTCTCTCTTTTCTAAGCCTTATTTTATGTTTTAGGGGTACTGCAAGCTATCCGAGCTTGTCTGGAATGGCACCCATGTAGACATTTCACTAAGGATAGAGTCTTCATGGGGCCTTCCAAACACAGTCAATGGGACTGTGAACACTTCAAAGTGTTAGAAAGGGTAGAGGTTGAGGTCTTCGGTGCCAGTGTGGCTCTCGCCTGATGTGGCAGCATTTCTTTTAAGGTGATGAGAAAAGTGATGTCATTTGGACATTGGGGAGATTTGGACATTTAGATAATGTCTAGATATTAACTTTACAAAATGTCCAAGTGCCAGAATGTCCAGATGATGTCGTCAGTGTTTAGTGTTTCTTTGAAATAAGTTTTAATGATGTCATCTAAATGTTCACATTAAAGGATCCATATATTCAGGAATGTCTAGATATTAAGGAAAGTAAGGATATTAGATGAATGTCTGGACATCAAATATTCATGAATATGATGGCTTCGCTATACTGCTAGGGTAAAATAGATGAGTGCACATCTGGATATTGGGATACTAGACTATGAACATATTGAAGTATTATGAAGGACAGAAGTTGAAGATTTAGTTTCCAGCATGGTGGTTCCATTTATGTGGTGGCATTTCATGGAGACCATACACTTTGTTGTGCTTTCCAAATAGCCTTTGGGACCGCAAAGCCTCACCTACAATCTGTGTTGGAATTAGGTAGAACAACTAAGGGGGGGTGAATCAGTTGTCAAAAACTTTATCATTTGTAACAATATCACTTAGAACTGATTAAAGCATTTAAAGCATGAGTCATCAAAACATGAGTAGAAACAAATAAACACACATGACATAATGATTTTTGATGTGGAAACCTAGTTAAGGGAAAAACCATGGTGGGGGTTAACCCACAAAGATTATACTCTGTTAAAAGTATTACAATTGGGAATGCACATGCATTCGGGCTCACTGCCCAGAGCTCACTACTCAAAAGAAGGCTCACTGCCTATAGAAAGAAGATTACAATGATTTTGAACTGATAAATAGCATCAACCAATGCAAGGATTTAGTTCCAGTTAAGCACAAAATATTGTCTTGATACACTTCATCTTTGTTCTGCTCTGTTTACTACTCTACCATAATCTGGATCTTAGATCTCTTCCTTTTTGCACTCCTATCTGCCCTTTTCACACTTACTCCATATTTGCATCACACACACACCTAAATCATTCAAATCCATCAACTATATATATCTGTATCCTAATCTTCAACCACTTTTCAGTCAGTTTCAAGAACACTTAGAACTTTATTGAAGATTTTACTTTGTCAGATAAATCCATGTACAACTTGTAATGCAGACTAAAACTTACACACACAAATCATCAATCAGGTTAGCTACTATCACTAATTATCACAACTTGTCCAACCAACAACTTCCATACATCTGGAACCAAGATCAATTACAAGGTCGGCTTGTTCTTCTTCTATCTACTCTGTCAAACTGTTAACCCGACACTCAGATGGTAATAACTTTTGAATCCTTCATCACCAGAGACCAAAACTTTGGATTTAGATTATCTTGACAATTCTTATGATTCCTTTAGATCCGCAACATACTCTGATTTTCCACCAAAGAGATCTAGACCAAGATACTGGACCCTGTCGCATGCTCCGTTTTTGGCTACCCAGACTTATATAAATTCTTATTTTGACTTCTGGTATGAACAAATTAAGTTATGTGAATGAGTGGAATAGTCTTAGTTGCCATCAATGACAACACATGTCATGTGAAGCAATGTCTCTTGCTAACAATCTCCCCCTCTGGCATTGATGGCAACACTTAGTGAAAAATGACTAAGTGTTACTCCCCCTTGCTTTATACTCTTATGTTCTCCACTGATTCCAGAGCTCCCCCTTTGCTAGACTCCTCATTTTTCACTATTCTTCACTCCTCCTTTGACATCAATGGTAAAGAATGGGGTCCGCAAGCCAAAATTCTCAAAAAATACAGTGTCGCATATGTACACTAAATCAATAAGTTATATTTACATGAACTTGAGAATATTTGCAAAACTATTTTGTAATTGCTCAAGTTCAGAGGCCCAACTTCTTTTCATACCATCCAAAATTGAGATGTGTCCACTCATAAGAAATGCATATGCTTCTACCTTTGTCATATTTGGAGGATCACTTGTTTGAACTATAGTTTGAGCTTCTAAAAATGTATTAAACATTGTTTCTAACTCGGGGGGCAATTAATCCCTGGAGCTCACACATTCTCTTCACAATATTCTCTTTTTCTTTAACAAGCTTCTTTATTTCATTAATCAAGCTAATTACTTGACATTCCTAACTTGTAGGAGAAATTGTTAGAGAATCAAAATTTTGAGATAGATTTGACAATTTTTGTTCTTGCTCCTTTATCTTCTTCTCAATATCCTTACTGACTTTAGGCCAGGATAGACAAAATTTGTATATATCACCTCCATCACTTAGAGAATTTTGAATACTTTTTATACTGATACCAAGTATCATCCTATCATTCCTTATTTGGTTCTTTATTTCACTAAATTTCTTATCCAAAAATTCACTTCTGACTTTAGTTTCTACAGACTTCTCAAAAGACTCAAAATGTGTACTTACAGAATTTACAAGATTCTTCAGATGTCCGGAGGGAGAGTCAGATGGGTTATTTTGGAGGATTGGTATTATCTTCTCTAATACTCCAGATGCAAGGCCTAGTAGCTCACTATCCTCAATGTGAGATTTCAACATCTTTTCTCTTGCCTTGGCTTGTGTGAAGGATGCTATTTTCATTACTTGAACCAGAGCTCGAGAGCATCTAGATTGATCAGTCCTTGAAATAGCTCTGGTTCATCAAACTCAAGCATTTCTTTATTTAGGAGACCTTTTACTACATTTGCAGTGCCTCTTGCCACAACTCCTAAACCACCTTCCTTTCCTTGAGATTTGTCAGTGTTAGTATCAGGACTGATTTATACAGATGCATCAACATTTGCACCATCTTCTTCTGTTTTATCTTCCTTACTTCTTTCTCTTCCTTTGTTTTACCTTTCATTGTGCCACTTGTAGGGGAATTCTTTCTCGTGTCCTTACCATTTGAAATCTATTCAGAAGGATTTTGTATAGCAGCAGTAATCTCAACACTGTCTTCTTTCCCGGATTGATCAAGAGAAGTTGGAGTATCTCTTGAATCATCGGTTTGGTCTACCATCTCTATATCTTCTTTGTTTATTTGTTCCTCTTCTGGAACATAGGAGTCATCAACCTTGGTTTTCTACTCATCAATTTCCATCTTTTCAACATCTGGGATTGATGAATCAATCTCATCATCAGTCTCCTCAACAAATGGAAGATTATGTCTCCTCAATGCACTTAGAAGTATTTCTTGTGTTTCTTTAACTATTTGGTCCAATTCTCCAAGCATTAGTTTGTTCATTCTCTTCTTTCTTCTAAATTCAACCTTCATATCTTTGAATATCATACTCATTTGAAATTGAGTGATCTGAGGGCATAGTTTTATTAGTACATGCTCTCTAAGCTTCATATCTTTGTTTTTTGTATTTTCTTTCCTCAATTTCAAAGTGTTTGCAATACTTGGAGGGATCTCAGAAGTTATTTCAATTAGGGCCTTATTATAAATATTCAGATATCTGATAGTTGCTTCCTCCAACACCCTCTTATCTGTGTCACTGTATTCATCATAAAATTCAGTCATGGGTTTCAAATTTCCATCCATAGTGACTGATTTTATTACATCTACAGAGATTGTGGGCTTCTCAATATATGTATCTATCTTGTGCCTTTTGTTTGTCTTTTTACTTTCGGAGGGTTTCTCCTTAGTCACTTTGGCAGCTTTTGTTCTAGAGGCTTTCAACTCCTTTACCTCAACATCAGAATATGTTCTTTCTTCATCAACTTTTGTGCTCTTATAGGTTCTTTTGGCCTTTGTTTTCACTCTTTTTCCTTCTTTTCTGGATGATTTGCCTTTTGGTATCTCAGGATTGGTAGGTTTCTGAGGAATAGGGATAGCAAGAGAGCTTCTAGTAATTCTTGATGTGGAGAAGGATCCTACTGGAGCACTTCCTTGTTTCTTATCCTACTTCTCCTTCTCATCCTTTTTAGTTCTCTCCTAGAATTACCTCATAGCTTCCTTTGTGAGAACTAGATTCTCAGCCAACTGCTAAACTTCTTTTGTTATTTTTTTGTTGGTTTCAGGTTCTCTGAGCTCAGTATGTAGTTTTAAACTTAGCTCCTCGTATGTCCCAAATCTTTCAACTATTGTGTCTTTTGGTTTGCTTAGAAGATGTTGAGCATACATATTCAATATTTTTCCATCTACTTCATACCCCACGGGCATGATCCAAACAGTTCTAGGTTCCCCTACTTCCATTAGGCACTGATCAGTGTCAACCATACAACATATTTCATTCTTGTACTTCTCAACAATTGATTTAGGGATTCTTTCCCTTGAATGCATCATACTCTAAAATTTCTTAAAGTATCCCTAGATTGTAGTTTTCTGAGCTTTATAATCACCAATGCTATGAAGATGATCTCTAATTTGAATGGCAACTGTCTCATCATTAGTCCAGTGAAAACCCTTTACTCCAGGTACTTCATTCATATAGTAGAAAAATAGGCATAGAACCAATGTACCATATTTAAAAGTGTTTTTCTTATCTTTTTTGATTTTGTTTAGGTTTTCAATTAGCTAGTTTTGTAATAGTTCACATAGGTCATAATCTGCATTCTTCTTCAAAATTTGACATGCTGCATATATGGTAGTTCCAGAGACTGAATTCTCTCTACTAGAGTGATAGATCTTGTAGCCAATCACCATGGAAGCAAACTTCACATCTGGTTCTATAATGTCATTTATGGTCATTGCCCTTTTGTCAAACTTTACACCAGTTGCATCGGTAACAATTTGGTTTTTCAGAGATTTCAACATGGGTAATCCACTGGTTGAGTTTAACACAATTACACTTCTAATAACATCCTTGGTAATCTTGAATAGTTTTAATAGCCATATAAATTCATCATGCATTAGACTCAATACATACCAAACCCACTCATCTTCATCAAATGTTCGAAACCCCATAATCTGAATAAAATGTTTATCAAGTAGTGCCTTATACTCTGGTTTAAGGTCGTGATTTTCATCCCTGAGATGACTCTCAAACAAATCTACATACCTTGAGTCCCCAAATTCATTTATGTTTGCATGAATATAAACCCTAATATCTTTAGTATGCAGCACATCATACAGAACACTTAAAAATGCACCTAATGGGCTGACTTCTATAGATTTGTGTGGATGTTTCTTAAATTTGGGTTGAGCCCTTTCAGTAATGTCAACGACCAAAGGTGTAGCCATTGGAAAAAGATTATAAGTTCAAAGCTTTGCAGATAAATACCTTTTTCATGAGATTAGGGTTGAAGGATAAATTCACCAGTCGCACTTTAATTCCTTGTAATCTTAGCTTAGACACTATTCTTCTTTCTTTCTTCATGTGCAAAGTGCTTCAAATAAGGAGTGAACACCTTTTTATGCTCAGTAAAACCTAATTTGCCTTTGTAATAAATGCTATGTCCTAACTTCATCTGGTTACTTAGTTTCTTGAACAATTCTTCATGAATCACTCCGCAAATTTCCATATCAACATCTTTTCTTTCAAAAATCCTTCCAAAAGTTCTGAAACAATTCAAAATATCTTCTCTCATTATGCCAGATCGAGGCACCCACTTGCTAGCTAGGGGAATTTAATTTTCAATGCAGCTCCCCATGAGCCAGAGCTCCAAATTCAATTCCTAGAGGAATTATCAGTACTAGATTCTGGCACGGACTCATTACTATTGTTCTCACTTATTTTCTTAACCCATGTCTTGCTCATTTCATTCTAGATCTCATTCACATCAATTTTTCTTTTGCCTTTGTCTTGTCTCTGGTCATCCAGTTTTCTATTTGCTGGACCTCTTCTTTCATTATTCCTACTTCTTCAGAATCTTGTAGTATGACTAGATCTATTGCAATTAAAGAAAACAACATTTCTTTGTTTATATGCCTAATTTCCTCTTGATCTACACTGATTAGCCATGTGTCCATATCCATTGCAAGTAAAGCAGTAACCATTGAAAGAGTTGTCATTTTCTCTAGAGTTATTCATTATCATACTTCTGCATTCATTTGATCTATGACCATACCTCTTACACTTGAAACATTGACCAGAGAAGGATGGACCATTTTGATTTACTCTGCTTCTGCACTGAGTAGATCTATGACCAAATTTATTACAATTAAAACAATTTCCATTAAGTGATGGATATATTTGAGCTTTAGGCTATCTTACCGGAGGTCTTCTAGGTTTGTTTCTCTCATTCCTTGGTTGAAAATGTCTTTGTCCAGATCTAGAGCTTTCACCTTTCTCATATCCAAGACCATGCTTGTCATTAGCCTTTTTCTGTCCTTCAAGCAGTGCTTCAAGTTTAGCTGATCTTATCTTGAACTTCTTGTATTCATTTGCAACTTCTAGGTCATGTATGAGAATGACAATTTTCCTTTCAAGTTCTCTCTCATTGTCTTTTCTTTCTAGTAGATTAGACTCTAGGAGGCTAACGATTCCATCCAATCTGCAGTATTCTTCAGTTCTTTCTTTTAGATTTTGATTCAGTTCTTCTTCAATTTTCTTTCTATTTTCAATTTCTTTGGTTAGCCTCATCACCCTAGATTCCATCTCATGTTTTAGGACAATTTCTTTGGCTAATTTCTCACATTCCTTGGTAATCTTTTTCAGAGCCTCATCCTTGTTGTTATTCTCATAATGATTTCCTAGTTGAAGAGGTTGTTCCTTCCTCTTTTCATTGGATTTGCTCAATTTTTCTTTTAAAATCTCAATGAAGTCTTCAACATTTTTGAGGTTCTCTTGCAGCTCTTGGACTTTTTCTCTAGCCTACTCAAGATCTTCTAGAGAGAGATTAAGTTTCCCTTGAAGGCTATATTCATCCATTTTACTACCTTCCCAGATCTTCATTAAGCTATTAAACTTTTTCAAAGGAACCAATTTCTGATACCAATTGTTGGAATTAGGTAGAACAACTGAGAGGAGGGGGGTGAATCAATTGTCCAAAAACTTTATCATTTGCAACAATATCACTTAGAACTGATTAAAGCATTTAAATCATGAGTCATCAACACATGAGCAGAAATAAATAAACACACATGACAATGATTTTTGACATGGAAACCCGGTTAAGGGAAAAACCACGGTGGGGGTTAACCCACAAAGATTATACTTTGTTAAAAGTATTACAATTGGGAATGCACATGCATTCGGGCTCACTGCCTATAGAGAGAAGATTACAATGAATTTGAATTGATAAATAGCATCAACCAATGTAAGGATTTAGTTCTGGTTAAGCACATAATACTGACTTGATATACTTCATCTTTGTTCTGCCCTGTTTACTGCTCTGCTATAATCCAGATCTTAGATCTCTTCCTTTTTGCACTCTTATCTACCCTTTTCGCACTTACTCCATATTTGCATCACACACACACATAAATCATTCAAATCCATTGACTATATATATCCGTATCTTGATCTTCAACCACTTTTCAGTTGGCTTCAAGAACACTTAGAATTTTATTAAAGATTTTACTCTGTTGTCTAAATCCATGTACAAATTGTAACGTGGACCAAAATTTGCACTCATAAATCATCAATCAAGTTGGCTACTAACATTGATTATCACAACTTGTCCAACCAACAACTTCCATACATCCAGAACCAAGATCAATTACAAGGTTAGCCTATTCTTCTTCTGTATGCTCTGTCAAACTGTTAACCCAATACTCAGATGCTAATAACTTTTGAATCCTTCATCACCAAAGGCCAAAACTCTGGATTTAGATTATCCTGACAATGCTTATGACTCCTTTAGATCTGCAGTATACTTTGATTTTCCACTGGAGAGATCCGGACCAAGATACCAGACCTTGTCACATGCTCTATTTCTGGTTACCTAGACTTAGATAAATTTTAATTCTGACTTTTGGTATGAACAAATTAAGTTATACGGATGAGTGGAATAGTCTTAGTTGCTATCAATGACAATACCTGTCATGCGAAGTAGTGTCTCTTGCCAACAATCTGAGGTGGCACTTCAAATGATGACTTGGGCACATCGTGGCATCTCTTCAAATTGCAATTAGAGTTTTGGAGCCCCAATGCAAAGGGTGATGGATGTGTGGTATGTGATGGCTGTCAATTGTGTCTAGGGATAGTTTCATCCATAGTCAGGATTTGAATTAGAGGCAGGCCACGACTTAGAAAGCGGGAAAAGTTGCCGACTAAGGATGGAAATTTATAGAATCAGAGGCCGAATTATTCAAAAAATTTAGAAATCAAAGAGAAACACAGAGTTGTAATAAATTGTAAAAACTTTAAATGTTTATGCAGATATTTGAAGTGTTGTAAAAGCTTTGTAAAAATAGATGTTTTTCATTAATTGTTCCTAGTTGTTGTTCATTAGCTGCATTCATTAGAGAGAAAATATCTTCCAATTGCTCCATGATCTAGATATTTTCTGCAGATAGACATGTCATTATTTTCCTTTGCCCAGAGTCAAGTAGTTCACCTTCAAAATCTTGATTGAATCTTTTGAGAACCTATTTTAGGACTTGCATTTTTCATGCATTTCCTACCCAAGGTTGCATTTGTTCAGGCTTGCTTAAACCCTAAAAGCCTAAAAAACCTTCAAAGTTTGCCTTTGCATGCATTTTGTTATAATCCTATGTTGACCATCTGTTGCCCATTCCCATTCACTTAAGTCATTTCTTGAGTATTCCTTACCATTCAATGACTAGCCCCTTCCCTAGATAACCGGTCATATGACCTGATTTTAAAACAACCTTTATGGATGTGCACAAAACACCTTTAAGTTGTGTCGAAGTTGGTACCACGTCAGCAAGATTTTTTTTCTATGGTTTCCCTCTTTGCCAGACCATGTTTTGGGTTTCAGCAGCACCGCGGACTCCAACGTGGCATCGTAATCATCAATTGTTTATTTTTGCTGGGAGGTCCCTCTTTGCTGATCCTTATTTTATGTTTTAGTGGCACTGCAGGCTATCTAAGCTTGTCTAACATGGCACCCACATAGGAATTTTATTGAGGATAGAGTCTTTGTGGGGACTTCCAAACAAATTCAATGAGACTATGAACACTTCAAAGTGTTAGGAAGGGTGGAGGTTGAGGTCTTGGCTGCCAATGTGGCTCTTTCCTGACGTGGCAGCATTTCTTTTAAGTTGATGAGAAAAGTGACGCTATCCAAACATTGCAGAGATCTGGACATTTAGATAATGTTCAAATATTAACTTTGAAAAATGTCCAAGTGTTGGAATGTCTAGATGATGTCATCAGTGTTTAGTGTTTCTTTGAAATAAGTTTTGTTGATGTCATCTGGATATTCACATTGAAGGATCCAGATATTTGAGAATGTCTAGATATTAAGGAAAGTTAGGATAATAGATGAATGTCCATGCATATGATGGCTTTGCTATACCAATGGGGTAAAATTGATGGGTGTACATTTAGATATCAAGATACTAGACGGCAAACACATTGAAGTGTTATGAAGGGTGGAAGTCAAAGCTTTGGTTTCCAGCGTGGCGGTTCCATTGACATGGTGATATTTCGTGGAGACCATACACTTTGTTGGGCTTTCCAAATAGCCTTAGCAGCACTATGAAGCCTTACCTACAATCTAAGGTGCCACTTCAAATGACGACCTGGGCACATCACGACATCTCTTCACATAGAGTTTTGGAGCCCCAACGCAAAGGCAATGGATGTGCAGTATGTGATGGCCTTCAATTGCATCTAGGGATAGTTTCATCCATGGTCAAGATTTGAATCAAAGGTAGCCCATGACACAGAGAGTAGGAAATGTTGCTGACTAAGGATGGAAATTTGCAGAATCAAAGGCTGAATTATTCAGAAAAATTTAGAAATCAAAGAGAAACATAGAGTTGTAATAAATTGTAAAAACTTCAAATGTTTATGCAAATATTTGAAGTGTTGTAAAAGATTTGTAAAAGTAGATATTTTGCATTAATTGTTCCAGGTCGATGAATGAACTTCTTTCATTAGAGAGAAAATATCTTCCAACTTCTCCATGATCTAGATATTTTCTGCAGTTATTTCTTGTAGATAGACATGCCTTTTGCAGGGATATTTTTTGACCAACCCATGGGGGTTAATTTATTATAATAGATGAGTGAGGTCAGTGTAAATCAAATGCTATATATGTATATTTGTAAGATGTATTGATGGTTGGATGCTTTTCATTATGTATTCAAATAGAGCCCTCCTCAGCTGTAGCCGCACCTTCTGATTGAATATATGCTTGTGTTTTACCTTTTCTATTGTCTTAGCCCTGTGTGATTCAGAACTGATTGTCTGTGAATGTTTCTTTCCTCTCAATCTTGTTCATTTCCTTACCTCTGCTAAGAATTTGTTAGATTTGTGTAAATGATCAACTATATTTCTTTATTTTGTGCATTTTCTTAGTTTTGTGAGAGATTTCATAGTCAAACCCAGTATATCACCTCCATTAATTTTTATTTTTATCCCTCTCTCTCTTTTCATAAATAATGAATAGATTAGGTTTACTCTTAGGAATACCTGAATCTCTTATTCAATAAAGGAACCAGCGTCTCTGTGGAGATTTGATCTCCCTGCAGGGTCCCACACTTAGAGATCATCTCAATGTTTCACTAGATTGTTAGAGCCCTAAAAGCCTTCAACATAGGGTACAAATCCAAGTAACAATAGGTATTAAGAGGCCATATAAGGAAGAGGAAAGGGAGAGATAAGAGCATGGATCATATGGATTAAATATGTACATGAGAAAAAGGAAGATAATAAGTAAGAGGAAAGCATGAAGAATGTATTATAAGACATGTGTAAGACATTAAAATATATTAATATATGATTTTATATATTCATATATCTGGGTCTATATATATTTATATATGTAATTTCTTATAATTTAGTTTATACTTATTGCATATCTAAGTTCTCCCTTTTTATTGCATCACAACAAGGTTTACTACATATAAGAAAGTATAAAACCTCAGACTCTAATCTAGGTTTTTTTTTTCAACAAGGGGTTTTTCTTCAAGTTAAACCCTTTCTTTGATGTTTCTACCTCCATAGCAGCCAAGATAGATAGATAGAAAATAGTGTGTGTTCTTAATCTAAGTGCATCTAGAAATAAGAATAATGACTAAGATGAGAGATTGATGAGATGTGAGTATCCCAAGGCGCTCGTGGGCACAACAAAAGGAAATGCTTGCAATAACAATAAGAAGCAAGAAAAATATCACATGTAGAGGCTTGATGAAGCCAATCGGATAATCTAGGGATGAAGAAGAATGTCGTAGAACTATTGTAATGGGTTGTAGATCTTGAGAAAGTTGTATCAGTGTAAGAGATAATCCCAAAGAGAGAGAACCAAGAGAATGCAAGAGTGAAAAAGATAGGTTCAAAAAGAGAGGAGGGAAGAGGAAGAGGCTGATAAGTCATTTGAATTCATTCTCAACCATTACCACTAAATCGTGAAAGTGACAAGTGGTGAAACTCTAAAAAATGACCACCAAACAAGAAACTATCATAGGATGCTAGTGCATCGCATGAACGTCCGTGCTAAGTGCCAGTGTCAAGATATTTTAAGCTAAAAGACAAGACACTAGAAAATTATAGGGATAACACAAAAGTGACAACAAAACATGAAGATAAGGAAACATAGGAAACAAGGCCTAAGTACCATAGGGAGGAAGACTCATGCAAGGGATAAAATGATCCTACAAAAAACTAAGGGAATGAACACTAAAGCAAGGCCATAATATAGTGTGAAATTGCAAGGGTATGCAATTTTTAGCATTACATTTAGCCCCCACTTTAGTGGGATTATGACACTATGTGAGTATGCATGGTAAAGTAAAAATGATAATACTGAAAGTAAATAATATTACAACACTAAAATGATATTGTAGAGGATGTAGAGCGCTTCAAGCAGAAAAATGAAGCCCCAGGTTGAGAACCTACAAAACAAATACATAAACAAAAAAAGCCTGCACAAGATAATAGTGTTTTATATATAAATAAACATACATAGAGGAGAAAACACATAACAAGCAAAGAAATTTTTTAAGTAAGCAATGTGAAAGAGACCTCAATGTGAAAGGTTGTCTCAATACTATGCATAATCCCCAAAATGCAATAAAAAATAGAGAAAACAAAAACTAGATGAATTCTTAAGAGGAAAAAAGAATATAACGAGTCGATCGATTGCTTCAAGTAGAGAATACATACAAATAGATAGGGAAGCAATCAATATGAGCAGAAGAGAGTACATGACTTGAACACTAGATTTCTTTGTTGCTATGGGTCACAAAAATAATAATACCCTGATGGATCACATAATAACTAGTTGTATTATGCTAGGTGGCCATGGGTGTAAATGTTTAAGTCATATGAAGCATAAATATGAGCAAGTTGTATTATGTTAGGTGGCTTACATGCTACCAACGCCCCTCATGGATCATAGAATAGCAAGTTGTATTATGCTAGGTGACCATGAGTGTAAAAAGGTGTCATATGAAGCACATAGACTAGCAAGATGTATTATGCTAGGTGGATCATTGACTACTAAAACCAAAGGGAGCATATAAAAAACCAACACTGTAGGGGTTAAACACTTCAGGGAGCATCAAAATAAACAATGGTATAGGGGAAAAATAATATTTAAACAATACCTTGGGGGCACAAATAAAGCTAGGTGTATTTATGGATGCGCAAATATTTTATGGTAAAGAAAATGGGAAGAAAGAAGAGGAGAGATCCTTAGAAAGAATGCACACCCCTAGAAAAAGTTGTCTCTGACCCCTAGATTATGGGTGAGGACAACCATGAAAAAGAATATTGTGTTGTTACCAAAAATAAAGTATGGTTGCACATGATATTGTACCACCATGAATGGAAATGAGAAAACAATGAAAGATATAGGTGCCACATAGTGGGTAGCAAAACAATAGTCTCAAGAGAAAATAGAGGAAGAACAATGAAACACATAGAGGTCATGCTCAATATAATGTATCAGTTTAAGAAGAGAAAGGTGCATCAACAAAAGGAATAGTGATGACACCTATGTCAAGAAGTAGTTGTATTTTATCTTGCAAGGCCCGACATTCACTGGTAGAATGGCTAAGAACTTAATGATATGGATAGAAAGGAAGTGTTGGTTGAATGTGTTGTGGAATCTTTTTGTGTGTAGGAAGAGTGATCAAGCATACCTTTAGAAGCCTAAAAAAATTACATTCTTTTTTAGATAGAAGAGAAGAAGTAAGTGGAGTAGGAAGTGGTGGGAATTGAGGTGTCTCAACCTTTGCAAGTTCCTAATGTTGTATTTATTTATTTTTGCATACTATTGTAATTTTCTATCCAAATTATATTTCGTCACTTTGTGGGAGTTGGCATGGTGATGTGTCATCCTACATGGAAGGTGAATAGATGTAATTTTTGTCCTCATATGAGGTGAGATGCATTCCATTTTGTGGTAGAGGTATTTGCCATGTGTTGGCATCTTTTGGGTCTTGTAAGAGGTTTATGATGCGTAAGATCTATGATATATTCTATGACATTTTAAGAGATAGAAATAGAAGGGATGCAACAAGTGTCATTTGTATGCATGACACTGTAAGAGACATATTTTACTTAGCCTATTTTTGGGGCACCTAAGTTTTGGGATATGACAAGTTGTAAGAGAATCGCTATTAATAGTCAGTCATGATAGATTCTCTTATAGCTGTAAGTGTTGTCATATATAATAGATTTTATGACGATGTAAGAGTATTTGTTATACCTATTTTGGGAAAATTTGGGGCACCCAAGTATCGAGGGTTGTAAGAGGTCTATGGATTTGTGATGCAGAGCTACACAGTGGAGTGGTGAAAACAGTTCAAGAATACTGAACTATTACTGTGGTTGAACCTTTGAACCACTTGAACTAACTGAACTACTGAACCTACGGTCACTGAACCATTGAACCTCATGAACCATTGAACCTTCAACTATCAGTTCAACATACTTCTATCACCCAGACTTAATGTTGTCGACAACTATCGGTTGAACCGTTTGAACCTCTCTAACCTGATGAACTCGTTGAACCTTTGAACCTTCAATTATTTGGTTCAACATACACTACCGGTTCAATATACTCCCATCACATAAACTTTACCGATTGAACCTCTGAGTTCATTGAACCATTGAACCTGATGCTCCTTGTTGAACTGATGAACCAAATGAACCCGCTGTATCTGTTGAACCGTTGAACCAGTTCAACTATCGGCAACACTTACTATTGTCAGCCAACCCAAAATTCCTTCGGCCGATGCACCACTTACTTCGATGAACCAATTGAACCTGTTGAACCTTTGAATTGGTTCAACCACCCACAAACATCTACTATCGGTTCCCCCTATATGCTTCACCCTGATACATAGATGCAGGATACACACGAAATGTATATTCACATACAAATATGATATACACATGAAATGTACTCAGGTACATTAGCGATATACACACTACTTGTATATTCAACGAACAACATGAACTTAACCCAAAAGGACTCTTATACATACCTTTCTTCACAGGATATACACAGGATGATACTCGCATACAAATGCGATATACTCACAAACTATTCTTGACATGCAATTAACGTATATACATAAAATGTATATTTGAATCTCACGCCGATAACCTCCTCTGTAACAAATCTCGCAGTTTCTATTCTTCCATGACCATGAACAAAAAGAAAAAAAATAGAAAACTATTGTACAAAGTCCATTCCACTAATTTTAAAGAAATCCACCAGTGGAATGGTTTCAATCTTGCATCTCAACAACAGAAAACTAAATTAAATAAAACAATTCTATACAGATAATATACATAGGACAATTCGATACATAGAGAATTTACACAGAATCCAGAATTTGTAAAACATAATTGACCAAATTTCTATTTCTTCATTCCAACTTTGTCTCTCTGTTTCTCAAGGAACACAGGCCGATTACAAAGATTCATACATTTGACAATTCCAGAAGGTGGAAGGTGATCCATTCCTCAACCACCTCTGCCTATTTTTGTTCTAGACTCTTCCTCCTCTAAATTTTGCTTAACCAAGATTATAAGCTAAAACCCTAACTAATCACACAAGACATGTTTAGCACAAGACAACACAACACCTAACAACATGACACATTTGATTTAATCATCCACATACCCCAAATGTCTAAGATATCCAAATTGGCTTAGCAGGATACCAAATTTGTGACCTCGGTTCACATGGTGGGGTTGATTCACATGGTGGGGCCTTTATTACAAACATGAAATGACAATACAAATATTACATGACAACATGAAATGCATAAAACATATTAAAACCTTAGTCTTCTCCCTCAGATGTATATTTGGCTTGTTGAAGGGGTGCTCCTACACCAATTTGGATGCCCATCTCTTATTGCTTTCTCTAGAAGCTTCCTTCATGCTTATTTCTCGCTCTATATACAAGTTCTTGGAGTTGGAGTTGTATGGTTCATTTGTAGGTATTGTTATGCTGCTAGAATTACTCTAGTATTTGACATTTGTGTACTCCTGGAAGAACTTGCATTGCAAGTGTGTTGTAATCATCGATTTGATAATACATTGTGCAGGTTTTGGAGTGTGGGGGTTTTCACCCGAAAGGGTTTTCCCCACATATATCTTGTGTTGTGAATATTTGTATTTGCATTTGGATGTTGTTATTACCTTTCTATTAATGTGCATCTCAATCTGTAACTGTAAAAGTTAAAATTTGCATAAACCTTTCCTTATTAGATCAGTGTATGAAGTTTTCACGTACCTTGCTTCCTTTCAGTTGGTATCAGAGCTTGATCACCTTTGGTTCTAGTTATTGGATAGAGGCTTTTTTGAGCTGATCTTCATTTGATTGGGAGCTTGTGCAGAGGATTTTTAAATATTTGTTGCAGAAAAGAGATGGTGAGCACATCTAGGAGGTTTGATATAGAGAAGTTTAATGGAGGAAACTTTGAGTTGTGGAAACTCAAGATGGAGGAATTATTGGTGGATAGAGATCTATGTCTCACAGTATTTGGATCTATGTGAATAGACATGAAACAAGAAGATTGGGATTTGATGGATTGGAAGGCTAAGGGTCTGATAAGACTCTATTTGGCTAATTCAGTGCTCTTGAATATCGATGAAGAGAATATTGCAAAAGATCTTTGGAAGAAACTTGGAGATGTTTATTAGGCTAAATCCCTACTAAACAAGTTATTCCTACAAAAGAAATTGTATTATCTAAGGATGGAAGATGGAGAATCTATCGATGATCACCTGAATACATTCAATAGACCTTTGTTGGTGTGAAGATGGAGGAGGAGGATCGATGTATGACATTACTATGTTCCTTACTAGATTCATTGGACCACCTTATTATGGCCATTGGGAGTACCACTACCACCTTCAAGATGGATGAAGAGGTTTCTTCATTGTTGTCTGAAGAGATGCAGAGAAAATCTTCTAAATCCGCTAAGGAGGCTCTTGCAGTTCATGGAAGATCTAAAGAGAAGGGAAAGAAAAAGGACAAGAAGAAGGAAGAAAAAGGAAGATCCAAATCTTGTGGAAGATCTAAGTCTCTTGGAAAGTCCAAGGCTCTATGTTGGAACTGTAGTAAACCTAGTCACTTCCACAAGGAGTGCAAGGAGCAGAAGAAGAAAAAGAACTATGATTCAGATTCTAACAAGTCCTCTCAAGATGATTGAGAAGTGTTTGTTGCTGCCTTAGCAACTCATGCATCTGAGGATGTGTGGCTTATTGACTCTGGTGCATCCTTCCACATGACCTCACATTGGGGTTGGTTTTTGAAGTAGAAGAATATGATAGTGGGAAGGTGTACTTGGGTGATGACTCTCACCTAAAGATTGTTGGTTGTGGAAGAGTCTTGATTCGATTCACTGATAGATGAGTGAAGGGGAACAATGGTGTCTACATATCCTTGGTTGGCATGAAACCTATTATCATAAGTTAAATGATGTGGGTGTGCAAGTTGTTTTCTCAAATGGAGTCAATGCAATATGACTAGAGGAGCTATGGTGCTAGCTAAGGGTGTTTGGATTGGCACTCTGATTCAGCTTGATGCATGCATAGTTTAGTGTAATTGTGCCTTTGTTTTGAAGAAGAGAACTTTAGAATCTTCATCCTTACCATTGGAACTAACAATGAAGAGGACTGTTGCATCTACTTCTGATGGTCATGCTTTATGAGTACCTAAGGGTGCTCATTCTATGGAGATGAAACTTCTAGTCAAGAGGAGACATTATTATGGCACCAAAGGCTTTGTCAGATTGGTGAAAAGGGTTTGAGGACCTTAAAAAATAAAAACTTCATTGAGGGTATGAATGACTGTAACCTTCAGTTTGATTTTTGCAAACATTTCATTTATGGAAAACAAAACCGTGTTTAGTTTTATTCTAGTTCTCACAAATCTTCTAAGGTGTTAGACTTGACTCATTCTTATGTATTTGGTCTTGTTAATGTTCCTTCAATTTTAATTTCTATTTACTTTGTTTCATTCATTGATTATTATGGTAGAAGGACATGGATGTATTTCCTTAAAACACAATCTAAAGTTTTTACTAGATTCAAAGAGCTCAAATCTCCTGTAGACAATCAAAAGGATAGAAAGATTAAGTGTTTGAGGACTGACAATGGTGGTGAATTTTGTTTAGTAGATTTTAACAAGTTATGTAAAGATCATGGTATTGAGAGGCACAAGACAACTCCATATACCCCTCAACAGAATGGAGTTTCAGAGAGGATGAACATAACATTGATGGAGAGATATAGGAGTATGCTAAGTGGAGCTAGCCTTGAACAAAATTTCTGGGCTGAAGTTGTTGCTACTTCTTGTTACCTGGTTAATAGGTCTCCTACATCGACACTCATTGATAAGACACCTATGGAGGTGTGGTCTAGTAAAATGTCTTCATCGAGACACATTCAAGTGTTTAGTTGTGAGTAATATGTGCATGTGCCTAAGGATAAGAGGTCTAAGTTGGAGAACAAGGTTGTGAAGTGTATCTTGATCAGTTATGGCATCAGTGTGAAAGGGTACAAGCTTTGGGATCTAGTGTCTAAGAGAGTTATGTATATAATAAGTGTGATCTTCAAAGAGCTCAATCATTCTTTTGATGTTCTACAACCAGAGAAAGAAGAGAAGAAAGAGGATGTGGTTCAACTTGCTTCCACCCTTGAGAAAGTTGAACTAAAGAGATCCATTGGACATGATGATGAGGAGAGCTCTAGTAGCTCTGAAAGTTTAGAAGAAGAAGAAGAACCTCAACCTCAACTTTTGAGGAGGTCCATGTGGATAAGGTGGCAACCTGATAGGTTTGGTTATTCATTGCATGATCATTACAGTTGTATTTTTTCTTTGATTTTTAAGACCGATGAGCCTATGACCATAAGGGAGGCTATGGGTATGAGTGATGCAGATTCTTGGAAAGAGGCCATGGAAGAGGAGATGGCTTCCTTGAAGGAAAATAATACTTAGGATGTGGTTCCCTTACCTAATGGACGTAAATTTGTTAGATGCAAATGGGTGTTCAAGAAGAAGTTTGGTTTAGATGGAAGTGTTGAGAAATTTAAGGCAAGGTTGGTCGCGAAGGGATATTCTTGAGTTGAGGGAATAGATTATGGTGAGATTTTCTCTCCCATTACAGAGTTGACATGTATCAGATTCTTGTTATCACTTCCTGTAGCATACGATTTAGAAGTTGAACATATGGATGTGAAGAAATCTTTCCTTCATGGTGACTTGGAGGAAGAAATCTATACATCACAGCCAGAGCACTATGTGGTAAAAGGTAAATAAAATCCGGTTTGTAAGTTGAAAAAGCCTTTGTATGGTTTGAAGCAATCTCCTAGGATATGGTACCAAAAATTTGATACCTTTGTGTTGAGTTTGGGATTTTTGAGATCAAAATTAAATAAATGTGTTTATTATAAAATGGATAATGATTACATTCTCATTATTGCATTATATGTTCATGATATGTTGTTCATTGGGAATGCTAAAAGTTTGATTTCTGATTTGAAGTCTCAATTATTAGCATAGTTTGAGATGAAATATCTAGGGGCAAACAGGTACATTCTTGGGATGGAAATTAGAAGAGATAGAGAAAACAAATAAATTTGGTTAGGCCAAAGTATGTGAATTCTATGTTGGAGAGATTCAGCATGGCACCTTGTAGACCATTGACTATTTTTTATAGTGGGGACAAAGTTATCTGTTGTAGTTTGTCCAAAGTCTCATTCTAAGATGGAGGATATGAGAAGAGTTCCTTATGCTAGTGAGGTTAGTAGTTTGATGTATGCTATGGTCTATATAAGACTAGACATTGCCCAAGTAGTGGGAGTCCTTAGTTAGTTTATGGCTAATTTTGGATAGGTACATTGGGATGTGGTGAAGAGAGTGTTTAAATATTTATGAGGTACTTCAAAGTATTCCCTATGTTATCATGGTTATCCTATAGGACCTTGGCATTCACTTTGTATTCAAGGATTTGTGGATTCAGATTCGGTAGGTGACATTGATAGCAGGAGATCCACCAGTGCTTATATGTTCACTATGTTTGGTGGTGCTATTAGTTGGATGAGTAAGTAACAACATGTGGTCTCTTTGTCCACTATTGAAGTAGAGTACATGGCAGAAACTCATGCTTGTAAAGAATCTATTTGGCTTAAGAGATAGTGTTTTAATGTTGGGTTTGATGCATGGAAGATTACTATTTGTTGTGACAGTCAGAGTGCCATATGTTTGGCAAATAATCCTACTTTCCATGTGAGGACAAAGCATATTGATGTCCATTACCATTTTGTTCATGACATGGTAGAGGATGGGAACGTGAATTTGGAGAAAGTTGACACTTTGACGAATGTTGTAGATTCCTTGACAAAACTTATGAGCACGGAGAAGTTCAATGGTGTTCGGAGTCTATGGGCCTCTTGGCCCCTAGCAGTTAAATCTTTTCTTTCTATTGGCTCTTGAAAGGTGTTCAATAAGTGGGAGAATGTTGAAATTGAGGTGTCTCAACCTTTACAAGTTCCTAATGTTGTATTCATTTATTTTTGCCTACTATTACAATTTTCTATGCAAATTGTATTTCGTCACTTTGTGGGAGTTGGCACCATTATGTGTCATCCTACATGGAAGGTGACTAGAGGTAATTTTTTCCTCGTATGAGGTGGTAGGCATTTCATTTTGTGGTAGAGGTATTTTCCATGTGTTGGCATATTTTGGGTGTTGTAAGAGGTTTATGATGCGTAAGAACTATGACAAATTCTATGACATTGTAAGAGCCATAAATAGAAGGGATGAGACAAGTGTCATTTGCATGTATGACACTGTAAGAGGCATCTTTGACTTAGCCTATTTTTGGGGCACCCAAGTTTGGGATATGACAAGTTGTAAGAGAATTGTTATTAATAGTCAGTTATGATAGATTCTCTTATAGCTAGAAGTGTTGTCATATATGATAAATTTTATGACGATGTAAGAGCATCTGTCATACCTATTTTGGGTAAATTTGGGGTACCCAAGTATGGAGGGTTACAAGAGGTGTAAGGGAATATTGTACACGTGTCATGGGAGTCAAACATGTGTTTGAAAAGTGTGCCACATGGATTTGGATGCCCATATCTTGTCGCTTGCTCTAGAAGCTTCCTTCATGCTTGTATCTCACTATATATACACATGTGCTTGGAGTTGCAATTGTATGGTTCATTACAGGTACTATTGTGATGCTAGAATTAATCTAGTATTTGACATTTGTGTACTCCAAGAAGAACTTGCATTACAATTGTGTTTTAATCATCCTTTGATTTGAAAATACATTGTGTAGGTTTTGGAGTGTGGGGTTTTTCACCTGAAATGGTTTTCCGCACTTATATCTTGTGTTGTGAAGCTTTATATTTGTATTTAGATGTTGTTATTACCTTTGTGTTAATGTGCATCTTAATCTATAATTGCAGAAGTTAAAATTTACATAAACATTTCCTCATTAGATTAGTGTAGGAAGTTGTTTCTTCATACCTTGCTTCTTTTTAGGAAGAAACACTTTCTATTATGGAGAAAGATTTGATTTCTTAAAAGAAGAAACCATAGAGACCTTAGATATTGGAAGAGGGGATGTAAACAAAGGAGAAGGTTGGTAACCTAAACCCATTTTATAAAAGTGCAGTGTAAGTTCCATAGTGACCTTAACTCCTTGTTCCATGTGCCCTAGACCATTTCCATTATATCCATGTTTAGAAATAACTTTGTATCCAATCCCATAATGTGTCTCCAAATCAGAAAGATGAGGAGAGGAAACATTGCTTGCCTTTTCAAAATGAGATGTGTATGCACATGTTGGAGAAGAAGAAGTAGTTGAATTTACATAAGAAGAAGGATCGATTATAGTATGAGAATTCAGATCCTTGTTGAATGTGGAAATGTTAGAGGGAGAAGGGTTGATTTAAATATCTCCCACAAAGGAAGGTGTAAAATCCAAAGAACCCCAATCATCACCTAGACATGCATTAGAAGATGAACTTATGTCTTTATCATGGTCAAAAATAGGAGTTGACGATAATGAATCATATTTCAGTGAAGAAGAGGGAATGATATTACGAAGTGTTGGAGAAGAATCATGTTGATTCACGGGATCCATCTGCTGACTTTATTGCAATGGATCTGGATCAACTTTGATTGTATAAGTTTTCTTTTCACAAAAAAAAAAAAAATAATCCATGCAAGGTAGATGGAATTGTGCCCATGATGTGAATCCATGGTCTACCAAGAAGGATATGATAAGAAAGCACTTCGAGAATGACATGTACAAGAGCAACCAAAGTAACAGGGCCCAATTCAATAGACAATGTGATTTTTCCAAGGGCTTGTCTACTTATGTTGTCAAAACCAAAGAAAGATTTGTGGGGGATATGTAAGACATCAATATTGAGTTAATTTAACAAGTCTACTCCACAAATGTTGAGACTTGAACCATTATCAATAAGTGTATGCTTGACAACAATAGAATTGATGCCAACAATAATGAGAAGGGGATTAGTTTGTTTTTGAACTTTCAGAGATAGTAATTCATATTGTCGAAAGGTTATATCTATGGAATTTGTGTATATGCAATCAAGTAAGGTAGCTACTTCTATAAATCCCACCCGTATACACATATACAAATGTGCATAAACACAATGCTACTAACATTTTTCTTTTTTTTTTGTTACAACACCTCACATTAGTTAATTAAGCACACTTGACATTATTGCACATGAAATTAGAATGAGGGCACACCACTCAAGATAAAGAGAAACAATAACAAAATCAGGTGTTATGGAATCCCATTCATAACACCCTAGAAAAATGAAGATAATCTAACAAGGTGTCAACATTATTATGCATGGAATCGTAAACAGAAAAAATCATGAGTATTTTTCCCCTAAGATTTCTAAGATGCAGTGATAATTCATCATCACCTTAAAGCAACTTGACCAATAAATTCTAAGAGTCTAAAATAAAATAAAACAAACAAACATAGTTTAATATTAAATCTAACCAACCATCTAGCATTATTTTAATAGTCTTTAAACTCAATTGCAATTAAATGAAATTGATGAGAAATATTGCCACTTAAAATTTAATCTACCATAACTACAATAAATTTATGGAGTAAATAGATAGTTATCGACTGCATAGATAAATCAACTTTAAGTTGGCTAAAAAGATTCAACACATATTATAATACACCTTTAACCTCTGTGATTCCATGCATAATAACATTGACACCTTGTTAGATTATCTTCACTTTTCTAGGGTGTTATGAATGGGGTTCCATCACACTTGATTTTGTTATTGTTTCTCTTTATCTTGAGTGATGTGCATTGATTTCTCCTCATCACCTACTCTACCTTTCACTATTTTTGCCTCACTCCATCTCCTTCCAAGTGTGAACCATTAATTATATATTTAATTTATATTAATAAAATATTCAAATATTTTAATTATACCTTTCTACATTATTTTTTATTTTAAAATTTTATATAGTTTATAATTAATAATGTTATTAATTTAATTATAAATTTGTAATATAATAGAATAAAATAATTGATAATTAAGGTATAATTTTATAATTAATATATTATATTAATAAACTCTTAGATAAATGTATTAAGATAACTTGACTAATTTTATAATTTACTAACAAATAATAATTTTATAAAAAGTAAATTTGAAGTTATCTTCGGGGAATGATGTCGATGCTGAAAGGGTTTGGGTCTACAAAGCTACCAGATGCTAGGGGTTCAGCTGAAGGTGAGGTGAGGGTTTCCAGCATTGATGGTGTTTTTCAGGGCGATGGAGATTCTTCTGCACTAGTTTTGTTGGTTAATGGATGCATTAAAGGAGCTTCTATGCATGATGACAATGAGGGTTCAATTCCTGTGGCACCTTCCTCCAGCAACTCATGAGCTTGGGCTAGGTATGGAATTGACCCTCACATGGTTGGCTTCTCTCCACGCTCTTTCGAGTCTTTTCCCTTGGGAGACAGATCCACATCTGTGCCCTACTTTGCAAAGATAGTGAAATGTGGGCAGAGCAAGGATGTGCGACTTGCAAATACCTCTATGGTGGGCACTCCGTTGGAAAATCCCAGCTCTAGGTCTGGTTCACCTAGGGTCTCCTCGAATCCATGAAACTCAAGTAAAACCATTAGGAGGTCAGTTCAATGCTTAGACAAACCTCTAGAAGTGAATTTTAGTACCATTTTATTAAAGGAAATGCGTGAAAATGAATTTTTTTTTCTAAGAATGGGCTGATTGGTAGGTTTAGTCAATTTTGGCCTAGCCTCCCTATATTACATGAATGGATTTCAAAATCATGGGGTCCCCTAATGGAAAAAAACTTAGAAATTTACTCCAGTGCAAAAGTTTTTTTCACAGTAGTTTTTGATAGAAAGCAAGACAAAAATGCCATTCTCAATCACACATGGCTGTGGGGTGAAAGCACTTTGCTTCTAAAATCTTGGCATTCAAACTTTGATCTAGCTATGGAATCATTTATTGTTATGCCTATTTGGGTTCACCTCCCAAATCTTCCCTTACCTTATTGGTTTGAGTCATGCTTTACAACTATTGGTGATTCTTTTGGTAATTTCATAAGCATAGATGTAAATTCAAAAAAATTCATTCAAACAATGTTTGCGAGGATTCTGGTTGAGGTAGACACCTCCAAAGCCCTCCTGATAGAAATCATTTTGAATGCAAATGGTAACAGTTGGTTGCAAACTTTAGATTACGAAGGTTTAATTTTTAGATGCAGAAGATGTTACAAAGTTGGTCACATTGCAATAGATTGTCTGAAGGTGAAATCTCAAGCAAATGGGAGGCTTCCTAGTGGAAAGATGCCTCCCTAAAGCACTATTCCATCTCAAACTCACCCAAAAGCTATGGCTCATCAGTAAATGATATCAGCACAAAGAATGAGGAGAATTTTCATGAGCCTTCTCTAGCTTCTAAATCTGATCCAAAATTGCCTACTATGATCAAATCTTGTGACCTGAAATGTGATGTGGGTAGTGTTGCTGCTCCATCAGTCAAACAATGCTCAAAATCTATTGTTGCAACTAAGGATGCATATATAACTGTGGCTGAAAATTACCTCTCAGGAACCTTCATTTGCATTAAAAGATCCTATTGATGGGGATGGGGAAGATAATTGGAAAACATTTAGGGAAAAGAAATAGATCAACAGTCAAAGAAAGGTTGGCTGCAATGAATCACAGCTTCGGTCTTCCACCATTTCAGCCCCAGAGAAACAAATGTTTGGGGGTGTTGATGAACAGCTCAAAGTACAAAAAAAGGAGAATGCTATCCTCAATCTAATGGAGTGTAGAAATAAATTACTCTCTCATGGTAATTTTGGCATCAATTCTTAGTAAGCAACTATTGCCATGATTTTTTCTGGCTGCTCTTGGTTGGTTGCACATGGCTCTGTGTGTGGTTTGTCTTTTGGCAGTTTGTTGTTTGTAGCCTTATACCTTAGGGAGTTCTAGTTTTTGATTGTAGTGACTAAACCAAGTAGATAAAAAACTTGCATGGGTTTGTATGTCTATGGATGATTTAATTAGATGTAACTTTGAATCCATGGGGATGAGATCCCTCTTCTGTGATCTCACTTGATGCGGGCCATACCAAATTTTGACTTCAATACAAAACTCTCTTATTATGAATAAAAAAAATTATAATTTACTAATATAGATACCTTAAACCTCTACTCTCATCTCCATTCTTATTTCTTTTGTAACGCCCCCTTGTTTTTGGCTTGTGATAGTTGTTAGTTCTACATTGCTCTTTGTCAGTCTGAGACAGTTGTTAGTTCTTCCATTGCTTTTGACAGTTCTGAGACACTTGGATTTGTAGGTTTATGGTTTATGTTTATTTTGATCATGATAGACTATGTTCGACTGATTTAGTTTTGACATGTGTTATGAGTTCATGATGACATCACTATTATTCTAGTTATTATGATTTTGATATGTTTAGTAATGGTTTAATATTATCATGTTTTATTCGATCTGTTGATATCTGAATTCAAATAAAGTGGATTATAGTCATGTTTTAAAAGCAGGGATGGTGTAGTACTACTCTCTTTGAGAACCCTACTACGTCGTGACTCTTTGACTCTATGTGTGTAGACATATATGCTTTTGATCATATTCAACCTATTGTTCTGATGTAGGCTGCAGGTACCGAGCCTCGACTCCACTTGGTATAGTAGGTTTGAGCGAGCTCTTGGACCAATGGATATCGGTGATGGGAGATAACTCCAAGTTTATTTTGCTAGGTCAGTCCCAGTCTTTTGTTGTGGTCGTGTGCCACGTTGTGATGCTTGGACCTCACCTCTTGTTGTGGAGT
Source organism: Cunninghamia lanceolata (assembly GCA_027924645.1). NCBI lineage: Eukaryota > Viridiplantae > Streptophyta > Pinopsida > Cupressales > Cupressaceae > Cunninghamia > Cunninghamia lanceolata. The sequence continues at coordinate 25,892,151 of BSBN01000809.1, read as the reverse complement.
ATTGTCAAGTTTTGTTTTAGTTGTGGTTATGTGTAATTTGGTAATACTTTAATGATTTATTATTAAAATAATAATGTTTTGTTTTATATGTTTTATTGGTTAGTATTTTGCTTGGCCTCGAACTTGGAATAACACTGTAGTAAAATTTTAAAATAGATTAAAATTAATTATCTGTTATCCAAGAGTATTTGTGTCATAAGTTGTGGTTACGGGTAATTAGTATATAGTTGATTAAAGAATATTTTGTTTAGGGAAGAATTTATGATGGTGAGTTGTCGAATGTGAATTCTTAGATTTGTGAAATCTCTATTATTAGAAAAATTTTAAAATTCCCAAAGGAGTGGGGATTTTGGGTCACAAAGGCATGATTGTGGCAATTTATGAGATTTGCTATGGTTTTAATGGATGGGGGAAGAGGAAGAGGAAGAAGACATAAATTTGGGAAATCGTGGGGACAGAAGCTAAAGAATTTTGGGGGAGCTGAAGAATTTTGAAGTCTCAGATCGAATTTGGGTATGTGGTTCTAACTGATTGAATGCTATCTAAATTTTGGATTTGAACCATTATCTCTCTTCTGTGCTTTTAAATCGGTTTGTTTTGGTGATTGTTCTTGTTTTATTGTCACCGTATGCCTTGAGGGATCTTGTTAATCTTGATTTGACTCTCTCTTGTGATCATCCTCATCTTCCCTTATGCAATCATCTCTGTTGTTAACCTTGTAACTTGGCCTTCCTCTGAAATCGAGCTAGCAAGCTCTTGTGTGTATCTTTAATCTTCAATAAACCTTTTTGGATTCTTGTATAAACACTATTGTAATCCGAGGTTTTGGTCCTCCATCTTTTCAAACCAAACCCATCTTTGGATGGTCACCATTGGAGTAATCTAAACTTTACAAAATTCTTTTGTTACTTACTTTTGTTTAGGGGGATCCATGCTTTTCATATGGTATGCAACCAATCATGCCCTTCAAAATTTTATTTGCCTTCTTCTCTCTCTTCAAGGCAGAGCCTTCTTTTTTCTTTTCCATTATATTCTTGTTGCCTAGGGTTGCTGAGGAAGGCGATGTCTTTTATGGACTTGGTGATGCATTGTTTTGTGGACCTTCTGGCACCTTTCCCCACCAGATCGCTCTTTGGTTGCCATACTCAAATGCCGGTAAATTGTGATTTCTGATCTTTTGTTAACCTTTAATCTTTTCTTTCCTGAGGCAATGCCCTTGAAGTTTTTGTTGAATGTCATATCTGCCATCCTCCTTTCCACATGTCTGTTGGCTAGATCGCGTCCCATCCCAGCTGCAAACCTACCACTAAAAATCATCCCATTTTGTGTGTATCTTACGTTATGGCTATTCCTTAGACTTTTGGGCTGACACAATTCCTCTTTTTGGCGTGAGAGCCATTGCATATATTGAAGTCTTCCATTTTCTTTTGTCGTTGTCTCTGTAAATTTATGTATTGGGCTATTTCTAAAACCAGGCCGTAGTTTGCATATCGTTATCATGACAAATAAACTTGTGTTACCTTCTATCATGCCGATCTGCGGTGGCCTAAACTCTTTCATGCCAAAACAGCTTTAAACAATCTTCTTCAATTAGAGAGCAACGAGTTGCATCATCGCTGTCTTACTTTCTCGCACTCTGTAACTTCTTTTCACTAATAATCATGACCTCTTGACCTACACCATGGGTGGAGAAACCTTGTGCTTGCTCTCTGGAACTCATTTTCTTCACCTCATGCCTCTGTCTGTGATTCAATCTCATCTTTGTGTGCATTTAGCAATAGTTGGAGGCTGGATTGTAATGCTTAGGGAAAGTTTTTCCTTGTTAGAAAATTCTTAGTAAAATCCTTGATCGACTGGCAGATCTCATTTGTAATTTTTATCTTTTGCATTGGTTAATTTGCCTCAATGACTCGAATTGACCACCATATGAAAATAGTAATTAAGTTAAATCGTACTCTTGGATGGTTAGGTTAGAGCTATGATAAATCTCTTTTGAAACGCTTAGGAATATACTTGTTTTTAGAATATGTTAAAATGTTAATGTTGAAAAGTTATAACATTGTTGATGGATATATTCACTTTCTTGTTTAAGTTATATGTCATTAAATTTAGGCTTAGATTAATCTTATTTCTTTTGCTTAATAGGATTAACCTAGTATCATTTATTAGGAAATTTTTATATATAGTTAGAAAAATAGAATGATTATGCCAAACTCATATGGTCACTAAATAATTGTTATACTCTTGCCTCCTTGTTATATTTAAACTTGTTAGTTATGTATTGGAAATTCCATGCCACGTAAATGTTAGTAAGTAAATAATTAGTGGAATATTGGAGTTATTTGAATTATTTTAGTTTCATAGGGTATTATTAGGGTGAAAATCAAGTATTGAATACCTTGTTTATATAAAATTGTTAATTATGCTTGTATGGGTGATACCATAGTATATGTTATTTTACTTCATTTAAAAGAGAATAAAAACATTGTGATGTTTGTCGGTTTATACCATCTATTGTTGCTATTATAGTATGGTCAAAATTCCTTATTTAATTTGTATCAGATTTTGCCTTGATGCAATTGGGATTATCGTGTTATTTTTGTCTTAAGTCATATTGTTATAAGACATGTTGTAAATCATTTATATCCTCATGCTATGATTTATGTAAGTGGCTTTGTGTGCAATTACCAACTCCAGGGGTTAGGCCTTTTTGGGTCTTCAATCTGTTTTGTCATCTTTCTATTCAAATGTTTATGGATTTGAGTGGTTTCTAATGAGCAAGGAAAAGCTTTATTGTAGAGGTGGAAATTGGAATGTATTGGTTTGTAAAAGGCATATGTTTTTAGTGTCCTTGCCATGGTATGTATTGAACTTGAACATTGATTAGGAGTGCTAGTTTTTTGTTGGGGAGTGGCTTCCATGGTGGGGCTGGTGCCCAAAGTGGCTGCCTAGAAAATACCATGGAAGTTGTAAGCAAGTGATAACTTAATAAATTAATCTAGGTGGGTTGGGTAGTATTCCACATAACAAGATAAGTAGGATGCCTCACCCATGCCTTGAGTGCTTTCATAGGCTAAGGATGGGATGAGAAAGCCTGGTTGGCAAGGTCAACTTCCTTGTCTCCATGAAAGGAAGTGTCGACTCTGCATGTGTCACCCTATGGGGCTAGTACCTATAGAGAGGTCGCCAGGAAAACCATAGATGGGGGCCGGCTTCTGGTGAGAGATAGCCTAGAAAACCCATGCTAGGACCATGCAATGACACTCTCCCAATTGCAACGTAGTCACTTCCTTTTTCCTCTTGTTGTAGCCTCTGGAGTACTTTATTGACTTGTATTGATGATTGATTTGACTTGTTGAGTTGTGATCTAAGTTGTCTATGTCTAGTCTGTATCTGCTTGCCTGTAGCTATTGGCCTAGTAGAGCTTCAATGTTATCTCCTAGCTCAGAGGGGTGGACCCTAGGGTTCCACATGGTTGGGTGGTAGAGATATCCATTAGTTCCTTCAGATATTCGGTTCGAGTCCAGTACAGAAGTGTTCCAGTTCCAGATTGGTTTTACATCTTCTGAGTTGTAGCATTCATTCACAATTGTATCAATTTGTAACCGATGTAATCGGCCTTGTAACCTTGTATAGAATCTTGTAATCATTTATCTCAGCAAATGTAGAAAGTATTATTCTTATGTTACATGGTGTTGCATAATACTTGAATGGTTATAATTCTATCTGATGCAGTTTTGTGCCCTAGAGGTGTTAGTTGTGCATAACATATAATGTTGTTATTTTAATGTATAATGCATATTTTAGCTTCAAAAAAAAAATCTGTATTGTTGTCTCTTGTTAGTCTAACACTCTAGGATTGCATGATGGGGCATCACATCTTTCACTACATTTTGTTCATTAAATTAACTATAAATATCAAATAATTCAATAATCAGAAATAAAATTTTATCAATAAAAATAAGATGACAACAAAGTAATAAATAGATAAGATGTAAAATTATCATTAATTATTTGACCTAAATCAAAACACTACTTTTACCCTATCACCATTTAAGAAAAATATGTTTATCTGAAAAGAAAAATAATAATTCCTCCACTCTCATTCAATTCACCAAGGCCACCTTTCTATCAGCACACCAAGATTCTTATGTCAGAGCTGAATTGGAAATGTTCTCAGAAGTGATCTAGTTGGACAAGTCAGGGCCTAAGCACAGCGTGATGATTAAAAGTTCTCTAGACTTCAAAAGGAGCACAAGTTGGTTTGTGAAGTGGATGGGAATTTTGACAATTATGTTTGATGGCAAAATATCTTTCTATCCACGATATGATGGATCAAGAAGTAGAAAGATCAAGATAGAAATTTGTCTTCTTCACTTAAAATATGAGCGATTTGGTGTTAGATTAGTGTACTCCATTGATGTAGGTGCTCTTAAGGTATGAACAATATTTTGTGAAACTTATTGCCTTTGCTATCTCTTTGAAATGTCATTTGAATGATTACATGCAATTTAGGTATTTCAAAGTATTATTTTTCTCTTTTATTTTCTTTGGAATGGGGATGTTTTCATGGTTAAACTAAGCTATCATTAATTAGAATGTTTAATTTCTATTGATTCTTCCTACTTTGTGTGACATGCATCTCCAAACTACATTACGTAATACCCTCGTATTTCTTACAGAGAATTGGAATTTGAGTGAGGTATAAGTTGAAATAGAAAGGTTTATCAATTTTTAAATGTTAGAAATAGAAAATGGCTCAGAAACTAGCCCATTATTTTTTGGAAAAATTGAGATTTTATAAATGCCTTTGTATTCTAAAAATGTAAGTATTAGTATATTAAGAATTGGTGAAATTGGAAAATAAGTTATGAACATAATAACCAGTAACTAAAAGCAAGACCACTAAGTTTGTATGTTTGTTCTTAGGTAAAATTAATCAACAAAACACAAAACCAACCATACCTAAGCAACAACCATAAGAAAAAGAACAAAAATAGAGAATAAATCATTTAGAGGGGCCCATGCTAGTATTGGTTTCCTCCTTTGCACTCACATGTTTACTGGGCTCAAGGAAATACTACCTTCTAGCAGGACAAACAACACTTGGGGATACCTGGTAGGGTAAACAGAATCAAAATGACACCTAGATTATCCATGTAGGGCCAAAACCCTTATAACATATTGGGAGGCCCACACCTTTTCCTTTTATGTGGACACTTTAGTATTTGACATGTGTGCGTGACTATGATATAATGTCTAGATGATTGTACTATTTCTTTATGTTGATACTAGTATGGGTAGATTTATGTTACTATGTTATTTTTAGGTTTGAACATAATTCATGGGTTATTTGAATTGTTGTGTTTATTATAATGACAAGAATAATTGAGACATTAGAATTTTTATATATATTTATGCTTGAGTAATTTAACATGATTTAAAAATGGTACTATAAATTTAAGATTTCATGGTTTAGAATTAAATTTTAAGATTTAATTTAATTAGATATTTTGTTACATAGTGAACTGGATTATATAAAATTGAATATTATACATGTATGATTATTTTAAGGTTGCTTCAGCTATTTTCTATGACATATTGATATTCAAAATTTGAGTTGTGCAAGTGGGTGACCAAGGCAAAAGAATCCAGAGACTTCCAAGGAACCTCTGTTGTTTATACCCTATTTACCTAAACCTAATCTTCAGAATGGATTTAAGGTTTATAATGTCATGGGAATGTGTGTGAGAATGAATTTTAATTATTTAAATTTTCTTGGTTGACTAATAAGATTTTTGGATATGTTATTTGAAGGTGTGAAAAGTAAAGTGAGATAAGTTTCTTGGATTTTTATTTTTTTATTTATTTCTTATTATTTAATTGTGGGATGTGGATAAGAAGGGTGTTGTTTTTAGAAGGTGAGTTGTTCTGGAAAGTGACACTTCAATAAGAGAAAATCTTGGGGAAAGTTTCCCTCTTATTTTCCACTTCCACCTTGTGGTAGAAAATGATTTAATTTTTGTTTTGTAAATTTCATGGGGATGGATCTGTTTGGATTTTTTTATGTTATGTGTTTTTGGGAGGGTTTTGGAGAAGAAGAAATGGAAAAGAAAAGGGAATTATAGGAAGAAATTCGGAGAAGGAATTTGTATAGAGAAAGAGGATTTTCATGTGCAAAGATTCTTGAGAAGATTTGGGATTTAAAGGGCTTCTCCTAACTTGGGGAAGCACAAGGTAGGGTTTTGATATTTACTTTCTTGAAATTACAATCATATGTATTTTTGTTGTATGTGAAGGATTTGCTTGAATGTATTGAATGTTGTATTATGTGAATTTTTTTATTTGGTTGTGGGGAGGGTTGTTTGGGAGTTGACCTCCCTTGAGGGATGAGAGCCTTCCACGTAATGGGGTCTGAGAGAGGTGTGGAACCTCTCTTGGGGGATTTGTTTTGTATGTGTTGGTGTTGTGGAGTAATTTGATAGTGGAGTTGGGTTTGGGCATGAGTGCCCTTGTTTAATTGGTATTTTGTTGATGGTTATGGAGGTTTCTTGGAGGAGGTGTGTGACTATGGAGTTTTGTGGAGATAAAAGGAAATGCTAATAAACAAAGAAATGAAATGAATATATATATATATGTGTGTGTGTGTGTGTGTGTGTGTGTGTGTGTGTGTGTGTGTGTGTGTGTGTGTGTGTGTGTGTGTGTGTGTGTGTGTGTATGTGTATATATATATGTATATATATGTGTATATATATATGTGTGTGTGTATATATATGTGTGTGTGTATATATGTGTGTGTATATATCGATGTGTATATATATGTGTGTGTGTGTGTCAGAAATTGTCCACCTACATGGAATGGTACAATTTCCCCATGGTTTACCTCCTCGTCTTTTGTGACCTTTCAACCTAGCTTTTACAGACCTTCCTAAACCCTGACTGACTTAGCCCTAACTGGAAGAATCTTGCATTTTGGAATAGCTGAAGACTGAACCAAGGAAACAAGGTTGGATTTGGAGTCCCCTAACCTCCCTAAGGTAGCCCTATTCGAGAAATTAGGACTTGGACTAGGGCACTAGTGCCCTTGTCCTCCCTGATTTCCTAGGGTCTTGAATTTCAGAGGGATGTTGGCTCTTACTATGCATTCTGAGATTCTGCTTTCAAATTTTTGTTTTTCATGTGATGTCGACATCTTATTTTGAAATTTGAAATTCCTAAGGTTGGATATAAAAAGACATTTGAAAATCATTTTAACACACACAATTCTTGTGCAAGTTTGATGCTAAAACTCTGTTGAAAGTGCCATTGAAGATCAACGACTTGTTGAAGCTCTTGAAACTCTTTTGATTTTGCTATCATGGAGACATTGGATGGAGATTATAAATCAAGATCTTAAGACTATATTGCTCTTCCTAGGGTTTTTCATACCTTTTGCATGATCGGGAGAAGGTTTGAAGCCTCCAACATCAAGCTTGGAGATCCTCCATGGACATTGCTGATTCACCTTCTTGTTCATGCAAGTCTTCATTAATTTCATCTCCTTGAGGTGAAGTTGTATTTGTGAGTTTATGCAAGTTATTGATCTTCCCTTGATTGCGACATCTAGGGTTTATTATTTTATGCATACACTTTGCTAGGGTTTGCACATACATCTGTAAATCTTTATCTCTGGCTATTGTTGCGGTGGGAACACCAAAACTGGGCTTGATCGAAGAAAGCTCCTATATAGATGCAAACATTTTTGTCTCCTTTTGTAGATACAAGTTCTATTTGTTGAGATCTAACAGAAAGGAGTTGCAGGAAGATTCATTTTGTGGATACAACCATGACAAAATTTAGATTTCAAAATTCTGATACTTTTGGGACAACGGTGATGGTGCGCTAGTCCAACTAGACAAAATTTCTAAGATCTGGGAGTCTCTGAAGGTTGTCATTCCCCTAATGCAGAAGATCCTAACATTTGGAAACTTGCGGGACAAGGTTGATGGCACCCTAGTCCAACTAGTCCTCAATTTCTGGGTACATTGCCTCTGATCTATTTACTCTACATTTCTGTATTTGTTTCACCAATATCTATGTCAAAAATCAAGTTATTTCAATCTGATATGCAAATTAGGGTTATAGGATTAGAGAAAGTGAACTAGCTTGTAAATCCTAATTTCAAACTGTCATATAGTCATAATAAACAGGAAAAGGGAACATTGGTGAACAATAGTTTATCCCTAAACTTACCCTTTGCTTCCCTAATGTCTTAGTTGGTGAAAGTGTGGGGATTTACATCTCTTATCTCATCTTCTAGCATTTTTACCACACTAAACATTTTGGTGAACCTATGCTCTAAAGAATTTGTATCCTTTTACAACTTAGATCTGCTTTAGTTTGTTGTCTTAAAACATATTTAGATTGCAAGCTCTCTTTCATGAAAGTACATGTTTAAAAGTTTTGCATAATCCTTCTTTATTTTCATTGAAAGAAGATTGGAAATTAAAACTTTGTGTGTTGCATAGTGTTATTATCTTTCTTTTTCACGAAGTTTACTTTATAACATTGTATAGCATTCAAGTCTTGAATTAATTTGAGCATGTTAAAATGTCAGATTATTTTTTGGAAGACTTTCATGCATACGATGAGCCGTTCAGTCGTGATGACTTCAATATGTTAGATGAAGCCCTTGATGACTTCATCTCCATTGAACAGTCCACTACAGCTCTGAAACCTTCATTTTTTCAAAGATTTGTAAATACAATTTATGTTCATAAAGCTAGAGAAGAGCCCATGAAACCAATAATAGTGGTCACTACAAGTTTAGATGCAGTTCAACCTCCTTGTAAACTAGTGTTCACTATTAAAGGTTCATCACCTTCTTCTTGTTCTCTAGATCACATTTACAATTATGCTAAACAAATTTCATGTTCATCTATCCAACAACCTAGTCACACTATGGTTGCTCATACATACAACACTCAAGATAATAAACAAAGCAAACAACAATTGGACATTCTAATATCTTTACCAGCTTCTCAATCGATGCTTCCTCAAGCACCCCATCTAACACAAAAGGTTGGTCAAGATTATGATCTTGTTGAGTAGCTTCGGGCTATCCCTGCTAAGATATCTCTTTGGAAACTTATTCAAACCTCACCTACATACCATGGAATGCTTCAAGAAGCATTATAAAAGGTGATTGTGCCAGCTACTGTCAAGCCTAATGATGTGGTAGCTCTCCTAGACTGTATTCATGCAACAAAAATGGATATTTTTTTCAACAGCATGAGTTGCCATCTATTGAAGTTCAAAATCACTATGATCCTTTGATTATATTCATTACAATAAACAAGAAGTTGATTAAATAGGTTATGTTTGATAATGGGTCAGCTCTTAATGTTTGTAGCCTCAATCTACTATACAAGATCAAAGTTGATACATCTTTGATTAAACCAAATAAGATAAGTATCCATGGTTTTGATAATGTCAGATGACAATCTGTAGCCACTATAACTTTACCAATACAAGTTGGGATTGTAACATTACCTACCTTAATTCATGTCATGCCTTATTCTTTATCTTATAACATGATTTTGGGTAGACCATGGATTCATGTATTGGGGGTAGTCCCTTCCACTTTGTATCATTCGATTAAATTTATTCACAGAGATAAACTGCACACTATTCATGCTGATCCTGAACCCGATCTCTATCTACAAATTGAGTCACAGAAAAAAATTGCTCAACACAAGATTTTAGGCAATTTGAAAATTGATCAGTTAAACTCTCTTGCTACAAATAATGCTACTATAGACTCTAGAGAATCAAATGCATTTATTGGTGATGATTGGGGTTCATTAGATTTTACATCTCCCTCCATGAGTGAATATAAACTTAATGATCTTGCTCCTAAAACATCAAAGGTCACTTCGATACTTTCTCAAAAGTTGAATATGGAATTCAAAGTCTCGTTGGTTACCAATTCAGATAATACTTTCAATTATACTACAGATTAAAAGATTGATGAAGCCCCACCCACTTCTAAAGAAATGGTTTCTCTTTATGGTTGAGGATTTCAGATCCTTTATAAGAATTGTAACTATATGGGTAAAGGTTGCGGTATTAATCAACAAGGAATCAAGGTCCCTATAGAATCTGCTTCACACCACTATTCAAGTGGCATTGGATATAATCCTTTCAAAGAATCTAAAGCTCATCGATGTCCTAAACTTAATGTGAATACCATATTGACATTAAATTTGATCTTTCTTGAGATGATTGACACCACTTGTCCACTAGGAGAGATCCCTTTAGATTTCTTCTCCATAGATGAAGCAATAATGGAATTCATGGGTGCTTATGATAATCTTCCTCGTTACCACCATAAACATGGGTTACCTTATTATTTGAATAATGATGCATATTTTGGAAAATATGCTAGCATGATGGGTAATGCTTTGACATCTAAAGACCAAATTGAGGAATTACAAGAATCACTTGATCCCCTAGACCACAGTACACTACTAAATGGAAGACTATTGATGTCTTTATGGAGAAAGATAATGCTGATAGAGTTATTCCTATTGGTGATTGTTTAAATTCAGTAGAAAAAGAAGAAATAACCAATTTGTTACAAGAATATTCTAACTTATTTTCATGGAATTATTTAGATATGCCTGGCATTGATCCTCAAATTGTGACACATAACATCGTCTTGAAACTAGATGCTAAACTATTTAAACAAAAGATTCGTAAGATGAATCCTAAGATTGCAATGCTTGTAAAAACTGAGATAGAAAAATTGTTACAAGCCAGGTTTATTTGCCCTATCGACTATTCTCCATGGATTTCAAATATTGTTGTTGTCGCTAAACCAGATGGCTGCCTTCAAATGTGTACTAATTTCAGGGATTTGAATCTTGCATCTTTGAAAGATGATTTTCCACTTCCAAATACTGATATGATTGTTGACTCAATAGCTGGTCATGAATTACTTTCCTTCATGGATGGATTCTCATGATATAATTAAATTTTCATAAACCCTCAAGATCAATATAAAATAGCTTTTATAACACCTTGGGGAACATTTTGTTGGGTGGTAATGCTATTTGGACTTAAAAACACAGGAGCTACTTATTAATGAGCCATGACCCTTATATTTCATGATTATATACACAAAACTTTAAAGGATTATGTCGATGATATCTTAGTGAAGTCTGTTCATCGTTAGAATCACGTCCCAACCCTTTGACAGTCTTTGATCGAATAAAAAAGTACAACATACGATTAAATCCCCATAAGTGTGTATTTGGTGTAGACAATAGAAAACTGTTGGGATTTTGATGAGTGCCAATTAGCACCCATAAAATACATCTTTTTACCTCTCTTTTTCTCCTTTCTGATCCCAACTTCTTGATGTCTGCACCTGAATAGGCTAGCAAAGTTGTTCTAAATAATGATTAACTGAAGATAAATTACTTAAGATCATGATTTCTGATTAAAGGACTAATGTGCAAGGAATTGATGGAAATATGAAAAAAACCTTCTCTTTTTGAATCAACAGGTGTAGATGCTCAAGATGGCAATTTTGTACATCTCCAGAGGTAGTCCTAAATATCTCCAGAGACTATACCAGAATCTCATGACAGCAGAAGTTTTGAAGTAAGAGGAAGAGCATCTCCGGAGCCAAGCAAGAAGGCCACAATTATATCTCCTGAGCAACAGACATATCTCCAGAGCTGCAGATAGAGACATACATCTCCAGTGCCTCTTTAGAATAGGGTAGATTTCTAGTACAGCTATCAGTCAGGCACTTTCAACGGTGATCGTGATACCCCCTTTTTATTACTCAAATCATCACTTGAGTAATTAAGGGCCATCTTTAGTTAACTGCTAAGAGTTTTTTTTATCTCTTTTAAGTTTTTGCATGAGTTACCGATGAAACTGATCTAATATTCATATTTTTAGGGCCTCACTACCCAAATCTATTAAAACTCAAACTTAGAATTCAGAGTGGACTTCTGCTCCACTCATTCTATTCTTATTGCATGATTATTTTTCATAGTTAGATAGCTAGTATAATAAAGAGATGGATGTCATCTCATAGAAGAACTGGTAGATAAGAGGAGTGATATGTCATCACTCATTTGATATATATATTTACTGAAGCAGCAAAAAAAGGACAGATTATTTTTGTGTAATTTCAATTAAGATATCAATATTTCAACTAATGTAGAGTGAATGGAATTGGACCGAATCTAGTTGTGATCTTATTCTCTAGTATTGATTCTTTACTGTAGCCTTCGGCCCTAAGGGTGTGGAGCAAGGGCCCACTCTCACCACCAAGGTAGAAGGCTAGTACCACTGTTTTTTTGTTTCAAATTTTGGTTTATAAAATACTTACTAATTTTGATAGACAGATGCATGTTGTAGTTGTAGATTTGCTTTGAGTAATTTATTGTTCAATTCTGTTTCTAGTATTCTTTGAATTCATTTCATAAGTAGATAGATCAATCTCTTTAAATTAGTGAAAGCCATTAGAATTAGCTAGAGAAAACTGGTAACTATAGAATCCCTATTTGTAGACAATCAAGGACACAGCCCTAGATTTTGACATCTAAAATATGATTAAATGATGAGGGGCAATGACACCTTGCCAATTTTGGCACCGTTACTAGGGATAGTTGTGTTAACTAGGGAAACTTAGCTAAACAGTTTTAGGTTAGGTCTATATGGTTAGAGCTAGAGACTCAAAAGGAAGATACATAAAGCAGACACCCCATCAACAAGATATAGGAGAAAGCAGTAGGGTGGCACAAGATCTTGTTGAAGAAAGAAACCTGGAACCTACCTTGGAAGTGGCACCTCAAAACAATAATCCCTTAGATCCTACAAATCTTCCACTCACTAATTATATCCAAGAATTACAACAAAATTTTTAGGTAGATCCTTTGATAGAACCTGATAGCCTAGAACCTCGGAGAGAAGAACTAGTACTAAACATGGATGATAATAATGATAATCATGAAGAAGAAGAAAATTAGGCTCCAAGAACCTTCTCATATCCTATTGTTTTGGCTACTGGAGACAATGCTCCTATGTAAAATATCTCACCAGCACACCTGCCAAACTTTAGAGGTCTTTCTTCTGAGGATCCAGATTAGTTTCTGTTTGAATTCAAAGTAGTATGCCAAACTTATGATTATGGATCAGATAACCAAAAACTCAAACTGTTTCCTTGAACCTTGAAAGATTATGCGATGAGGTGGTTTATGGGTTTACCCCAGAACTCTATTCATTCTTGGAATCAGATGGAAACAGAGTTTTTAGGAAAGTACCAAGATTACTGTAAAACCAGTAATAAAAATGAGGAATTGTTTAAAATTAGGCAAGGAGAGGAAGAGACCTTAGAGGACTATGTGGACAGGTTTAACTTCGCCTTGAGAAGATATGGCAACCCAGTAAATCACTCTTTGGCTAGAACCTTGTTTGTAAAAGGATTGGATAAGGAATCAAAACAAGCACTAGATCTAATGGGAAAAGGGAATATCAACAAAATGGATATACCCGCTATAGAAGAACTTTGCAGGAACTATTCTAGAACCCAAGATGGAGTGAGATCATCCAAAACTTTCAAAAGGAAGAATGAAATACGACAGTTAATGGAAGAGATTGCAAATCTAAAAACAAATATTCTAGTCCAATTAAATATGACATTGGATGGGATTCAGGTAAAAACTAGAACAACTGATCAAAATAGAACAACTGAACCACTGTCCATCTATTGTCCTAGGTGTAGAAACAAGCATCTGTTGAGAGAATGTCCTTTGGACAAATTAGAGATTTGTCATATCCATGACAGGGAACATCCTACCAATCAATGTAGTCAACTTCCAGCCTTGAAAAGATTGAGTAAGAAGAATGTTGTAATGGAAGAAGAATTAAACTATGTGGGATAAAAACAAACTGGGAATTTCCCTTATAATCAGTATCCAAACCAGCCTTCTTACAAGGGTCCTTCTAATTGGGGAATTAATCAACGAAATCCAACTTGGCATGGGTCTCAGAATAATCCTCCTTGGGGATAACAGGATTGGCCAAATCAACATTGGTAAAACCAAAATTGGCAAAACCAAAATTGGCAAAATTAGCATTGGGGAAATCAAGAATGGCCACCATAGTTTGGATCTCAAAACATGCAACCTCAATGGGGTCCTCAGCAGGGATATAATCAACAATACCAAGGACAACCTAGATGTTTCCAACCTCAACAACAAGCTTTACTAACTGGACCTTCCAACACACAAGATCAGTCACAAAATGAGTCAGTTAGTCAACCACCCTTACCAGCTCAGCCTATACCAAACCCATGAAATAAACAGGGAGTAGCTATTTACATGGTGGAGCAAGAAAACATGGTTGGTATTAATGCTATATATTCAAATAATCTCCAGCTACATTCTGGGAAAGCATTCCCAAGACCGTCTCCTCCAACTATAGTTGAAGTAACCAATGATGAGGAACCTAAAAATTCATCCACTCAACTCCCAGAGGAGATTACTATCGAAAAAGTGCTAAAAGAATCATCCCTAGAAAGCTCTAGAGATGCTCCTGAAAGACCAACTCTGGAGAACATTCCTAGACACAATTCTGATAAAATCTCTGAAGATGGAAAAATTAGCACCGTACCCAGAACGACTCAAACAGCATGTCCCCCAGAAAAAGATCTTACAAAAACAAGTCCAACCCAGCCTAGAGTCAGAACTTTTACAAGAAATCAGGTAACTGAACATTGAAATTCCTCTCCTGCAAGCAATCAGAGATTTACCAGAACTAAATCAATTCATTAAATAGCATTGTGTCAAAACATAGGGCAGAAGGAAAAACTTTCCTTCTACAATATAGGTGGAAGGGAAAGTAGTAGATCTATTGATGGGAAAAATGTTTCTCCCAAAATATGGAGACCCTGGAAATCTTGTAATAACTGTTTTCATCTCAGGGGTAGAAATTTTAAATGTTTTGGTTGATTTGGGAGCAACAATTAATGTGATGATGGTTCATACAATGGACAAATTAGCTCTATTAGGTATCCAATCAACAACTACAATTCTTCAACTTGCTAACCAGTCAGTAGCTATTTCAAAAAGAGTAATCATTGATGTACCAGTTGTGATAGAATCATGGGAATTTCTAGTGGACTTCCTGATATTAGAACCTAGAAACCAGAGAAATGCTTATCCACTGATTTTAGGAAGACCATGGCTAGCTACAGCAGCAACATCTACTGATTGTCAAACCGGGGATATGGTCATTTCTAATGGGATAGATTTGAAGAAAATATCTTTGTATCCTCCAGCTAAACCATCAATACACTATACAGGAAGAGTATGGGTGGATGAACCAGAGAACAATGACAATAGTGCCTTAGTAGCCATGGTAACCATCAGGGAACATCTGGGAGAATTGGAAGAAGAAATCTACTATGATACAATAGAAGACATTACCCACATCCTAATCAAGAGGATGTGATGGAACTTGCCCAAGATTCTAAGAGAGAACTTACTTCTTCTCATTATACCCTTGCAAATATCATTCCTTATGGGGAAACCTTTTACAGAGACTTAGCCACATTCCACATGTTGCTTCCACATTATTTTCCCCTCAATACCATGACTCCAGTGTACAAATTAACTACATCCATGGATCAAATCACAAAAAAGGTCATGATTTTACCAGGGAAAACACTTAATATCAATACTTGGTTAACAACAAATCAGGAAGAAAAACTTATCCAACTTTTGATTTCCCATTCAGTAGATTTTGCTTGGGAATACCAAGAAATGAAGGGCATACATCCTGAGATCTGTACCCATCATAAATACACTGAGGATATTAAACTTGTCAGACAACCCTAGAGAAGATTGAATCCTGCTTTAAAGGACATTGTCAAAACTGAAATAGAAAAATTACTGCAAGCAGGGTTTATATATCCAATCTCAAATAGTCAATAGGTCTCATCCCTTGTCATAGTGCCTAAAAAGAATGGGAAATGGAGGGTATATATTGACTATAGAGAGATAAACAAGGCTAAAAAAAGGACTACTCTCCCTTACCATTCATTGACCAAGTACTGGACAACCTTGCTAGGAGAAAGTATTTTTCTTTTTTAGATGGGTTCAGTGGGTATAACCAAATTCAAGTAGCACCTAAAGACTAGGAAAAAACCACTTTCACTTGCTCTTGGAGAACTTTTCTTATAAAGTTCTCCCATTTGGACTATGTAATGCCCCAGCTACATTTCAGAGACTTGTTTTAGCTATTTTTGCTGAACTAGATAATGAATGCATGGAGGTCTATATGGATGACTTTACTGTGTATGGGGATAATTTTGAAGAAGCTCTCACAAACCTTGAGAAAGTACTAAAATGCTGTGAGAAAAATTAATTATCTCTTAGCCATGAAAAGTGCTTCATGATGGTAGAAGAAGGAATTGTATTGGAACACCACATTTCAACAAATGGAATCAAAGTGGATCAAAACAAGATAGAAGTGATCACACAGTTGCCTTCACCCAAAAATTAGACAGATGTTAGAAGTTTTCTAGGTCATGCAAGCTACTATAGGAGATTCATAGAAAATTTTAGTAGAATAGCTGCCCCCCCTATTTACCCTGCTTAACAAAGACATAGAATTCCTATGGACAGAAGACTATCATCAACATTTGAAACCTTGAAAGAGAAGCTTACTGTAACACCAGTTTTGAGAGGACCTAATTGGACTTTACCATTTCACATACAAACTAATGCTTCAAATGAGTCCATTGGGGCAGTTTTAGGACAAAAGGAGGAAGGAGAGAGTATGCATGCCATTTATTACATTAGCAAAACCTTACATCTGCAGAAAGAAATTACACCACAACTAAAAAATAATTCTTGGCAGTCATTTATGCTATAAACAAATTTAGGCATTATATCACTGGATATAAAATATTTGTGCACACTGATCACACAACCATCAAGTACCTAATGAATAAGCTAGTGGTGGGCACTGTTGGGTCTCAAAAATGCAGGTTGTAGAGTTTAAGGGGATGCCAAGCCCTATGGTTGAATCTACAACATTTTTGAGCCAATGATTGGAGTTTGACCTTAAAGATCAACTTCTCCCTGTGCTTTAGGTCCTGCTACAACCTAGGCAGGTGAACCTTGGATTATTAAAGCAAGTTGTATGATTAAATCAATGTTGGTTTGTTGCTAGTTTATTCAATTACAATGGCATACTTGTAAATCAGATGAAATATTGTAAACTATTTCTAAAGAAAGCAAATGATTTAATCTAAATTCTAATAGAAATAAATAACAACAAACATGAAATGAATCTACAACAGAGTAAAGATTTTAAACATAAAATAAATTAATAGTTAGATTGGTGCTTTGTCTGTTTGGGCAATGGAGTCAGGATGTCAAAAACAAATACTTGTATCAGGTAATAACTCAATCTGATTGGCACATACAATAGTTTGCAACTTGTACAAACATGCAAGGAAGAAATTATTAATTCATTCTTAATAATCCAAAGGACATAATTGAATTAAATGCAAAATATTAAAAGGATTTTAATCTTCTCTGGAAAGAACCAATTTAACTTTGCAAAATTATAAATTAGATCAACTATGGAGACAAATTAATAACCCTAATCAATTAATCATACTTAATAATCCATTCAACATTCTAAGATTACTATAATTGATGAGAAAGGATTTAATTCTCTCTGAGAAACCAATCAAATCAATTATACTAAATTATCAACTGTAATCAGACAATTTAAACATATCCTTAACACATTCAAATTGAATAATCAAAAAATAAATGATATGGAGATAATTGAATTGATTGAATTAAAACAACAAACAGATGATACCATCACAATGTATTTTGAATTCGAATCCTCAACTGCTGCCTCAGAACATATCATGCACCATAGCCTTTCTTAGAATGAAATTGCATATAAGGATCAAATTTGCATCAGATTCTAATCCTAAAATGCTTCAATTTGTCTTTGTGTAAAAAATCTCTATTTCTAACTTAATTCTAACTCCCTTCTTTGGGTCCTGGGATCTCTATTTAAAGAGATGCAACAAGCCTCAGACCCGTTACATTCATTTTGCAGTTTAAATAACTGACATAACAGATATATGGTTTTAAGTAATAAGAAAATAAATCAATCATCCGGGAAAGTATTTAATCTTCACGACTGCATCTTTTCATCTTCGGCTTGAAACACTTGATGATTATCTTAGGCTAAAAATTAATCTTCCTGAGCCACTTCATTTAACCGCCAGTTGAGAACTACTTCAAAGTATTCAGTATAACCATAATCCTGCAAAGAAAAATTATTCGTCAGATAAACATTATATAAATAATATATGATTTGTATCGAGGTGAACCTTAGGACCTGTGGCATGCGGTAATGTTTCCTTGTTTCCGTATATTTTCTCACATTTTTTAGGGTTGCAACCCTTCACATATTTGTCTAGTGCAACACTTCATTTTATTTTAATTAATTGCCTCTGACAAAATAATTTAACTTTAAATTCTTATCTTTGTGATCTCCGTGAAATTTAATTCTAATGATAATCTTTCTTTGTTGGAATTTTACCTTTCACCTGATGTAAAATACTCTTATTAAAATAATCACCCATTGCAAAGCTTTAAATTTAATTTCCTCCGTGAAAAGCTTTAATAGTTAAAATATCCTCTAGGTAAAGTAATCATCTCTCCCTTGGTAAAACTATTTATCTTGTATTTACCTGTATGCATTTTTCACTTGGCTTTTAGAAAAATATCCCTTTGGATAAATTAATACCCGTTATCTTGGTGAAAAATATTTTACCTAAAAATGAATTTTCATAATATGATAAAATTTCTACATTCTGGGAACAAATGGGGTGATTTTAATAGTTTTCAAAAAATATTCGTACCATACATCTTTGCAATGGTGTTTTATTTCCTTCATGGCCATACAACTCTTTGATAATATTTATTTTATCTTTTTCATTGTGATCTCATTCTTTAGTCCTATCGGAGAGACTTGGAGTATCAGGGAGACTTTAAAAGTGTCCTCCGATGCTCTATCTCTCTCCGATAGGCTTTTACTTTATTTGCTATTTTAGGGTTTTTGCCTCTGACATGGAGAACGTTTGGAGTGCTTTGGATTTTAGTGCTGCGCATACTCCAATATTTCTAGTGATTTCAGCTATTTGGAGCAAATATTTAAGGTGTGGGACTGGTGTTGCATTAGCACTAGGATGAAACTGCTCAGCACAAAAACTCTTTTTATTTTAAATACCCAAGGCATCAATCATTATTTCATCACTAAGATTTTCATTTGGCAAATACTGAGCAAAGCCCAATGCTGCAGTACCTTGAGTGACAATTGTTACTTTCAGAAGGGGTTCTGCATACTCCAAAAACCATCCAACTACAGCATGACCTGATTCATGATATGTGACAGTTCTCCTTTCTTCCTTGCTAATTACCTTTTTTTTTTTTTTCAAACCCCTAATGATTCTATCAATGGCTGCCTCAAAGTGCGGCATACTAATCACCATCTTCTCATTCCTCATAGCTATAAGGGCAGCTTCATTGCAAACATTTGCTATATCTGCTCCTGCAAATCCTAGAGTAAATGCAACAAGCCACTAAGAGTAATACTTCGGTTCATGGTTGAGCTTAAGTTTCTTTAGATAAATTTGAAAAATTTGCTCCCAGCCATTTAGATTAGGTCTATCAAAAGCAATTTTATGATCAAAGTGACCAGGCCCAAGAAGGGCTTTATCTAAGATGTCAAGTCTGTTAGTGCCTGCAAGTACCACAACACTAGATGTTGTCCCAAATCCATCCATCTCCACAAGCAACTGGTTGAGAGTGCTTTCTCTTTCGTCATTTGCTCCTGCTAAACCACGATGTCCTCTTGCTCGACCAATTGCGTCGATCTCATCAATAAATACAATACTTGGTGCAGATTGGCTTGCTTCAGCAAACAAACTCCTAACTCTAGAAGGTCCAACACCAACAATCATCTCCATAAAATCTAAACCACAAATTGAAAGAAATGGGACCACTGCTTCACCTGCAGTGGCTTTAGCTAGAAGTGTTTTGCATTTACCAGGAGGACCCACTAAAAGAGCACCTTTTGGAATTTTGGCTCCTAGCTCTTGGTATTTTTTAGGAATTTTCAAAAAATGTACAAACTCCATAATTTCTTGCTTTGCTTCATCACATCCAGCTACATCTTTGAATAATATCTTGTCCTTTGCATTCTTATCTAGCTTTGTGACATTAGCTTTGTCAATATTAAAGATTCCACGAGCACCCTTGCCTCCACCTCCTCCTACATCAAAACCTCCTTGCATTCTTTGCCCAAAGTAAAAAAGTGATCCAAGAATCAGTGTTGTAGGCACAAATCTCAATAGTTCTTAGTACCAAATCATTTCTGAAACATATGTTACAGGTACATAATCATGAGGATCAATGTCTAGTTTTTCTTGTCCATCTTCCAACTTCTCCTCAAATGATTCAATGTTGCCAATATTAAAATAGTACTTATATTGGCCACCAACACTAGGAGAGGTTCAACGGGGACATATTTCACTATTCTGGCTATCACTTTGTGTAGCAGTATTGACTGAATTTCAGACATAAACCTTAGCGACAAACTTGTTTGAAACTACAATATGATCCACAAGACCAGGTTCCATTTATTTTTGGAACTTTATATGAAACTTAAATATCTAGCTAATGTATGGCTTCTCTTGCACTCAAGCTCTCATCTTGTCAAATACCTATCATCATGGATTGAGTTATGGAGATATGTAAACCACTAATGGAATCTCTTCATACAATGCCATTGCTAACCCAAGGTAAAGCAACCCAAGCATGCAAAATGGCAAGCTGCAGAATTAATGATAAGGGAATATTGAAAAAGAGGAAACATGCCACGTGAAAAACACATATGGCACACAAAGAACTGCCAAGATCTTCATAAGAATAGGTGTTATAATTTCTCAAAGAACCCATAGACCATGGAAATGAGAAAATCCATCTGACATGCTTCTATATGTGGTCTAGTTTCCACCAGCAATAGTTACTAGACCGCTAATGTTTGTAGACACTATATGATCTCTAGAAATGCTGGCACTATTATTAGCTAAGGGATTTGATGCTAATGGACGAATCCCACTTCAAGCGGGGAGCACATCTGAGCGGCGTACCTTAACATTCAAGTAATCACCGATGGCACTTTAATTTTTTTTGAAATAATTTATTGGAAATTTTCAATTCCAACAGGTGCAAGGATCATTAGGTGGTTATTGCTATTACAGGAATTCGATATTACCATCATTGATAATCCAGGCAAGTTTAATTTGGTTGTTGGTTTTCTGTCAAGATTGCATACAAGAGGAGAAAACCAACCAATGGAGGACAGGTTCCCAGATGAACATCTTTTTTCTATTTCCTCTACTATACTTTGGTTCATTGACATTGCTAATTTTTTAGCTACAGGCTTGTATCCATCCCATTTTACTTCAAAGCAGAAAAAGGGTTTAGTTAAGGAAATCTTATCTTACAAATGGTTAAATGGATTGTTGTTTAAATGTGATCCTGATTTCATTTTGCGCAGATGTTTGAAAACTGACAAAATTTTTGATGTATTAAGAGCATGTCATGATGAACCATCTAATGGGCATTACTCTTCCCATAGAACTATCCACAAAATCCTAGGATTTGGTTACTACTGGCCCTCTCTTCATAAGGATACTAAGAAGTATGTGCAGCAGTGTGACTAGTGCCAAAGAATGGGACAACCAACCTTCACCCAAGAGATGTTACTACATCCTCAAGTCATGATGGAACCATTTGAGTAGTGGGGTTTAGACTTTATGGGACCAATTCCACCATCAGTAGGCAAGGAGTATATTCTAGTATGCACAGACTATGTTACTAAATGGGCTGAAGTTCAAGCATTACAATTTACACGAGAAGAAAAAGTTGCTGATTTCCTTTATAATAAGATTTTCTTGAGGTTTGGAGCCCCAAAATCCATAGTTTCAAATATAGGACCTTAGTTTACTTCATAGGTAATCAGAGCATTCACAGATTTATATTAGGTCAAACATAGGAAATCTTCACCTTACCATCCTCAAGCCAATGGGTAGGTAGAGGTAACTAATAGGAAACTTGAAAATATTCTGACAAGGACCGTAGCAATGAACAAAAAAGATTGGGTTAACAGATTACCTGAAGCAGTTTGGGCTTACAATACCACTTGGAAATCCACAACAAAATTTTCACCATATGAATTAGTTTATGGGAAAAAGCCTATTCTGTCTATAGAATTTGAACTCCAAACACTTAAAACTGCATTGGATATTGGTCTACCATTGTCCATAGCCCAATAGAACAGAATTCTTCAGCTCAATAAATTGGATGAAATCTGAACATAGGCCATTCAACAAACAGAACTGGTTCAGTATCAAAGGAAGCAGTGACATGACCAACACATCAAGAGGAGGACATTTCAACAAGGTGATTGGGTTCTTCTTTAAAACTCTAAATTCAAGGAGTTCAAAGGGAAATTACAAACTCATTGGATGGGTCCTTATCAGATAAAGGAAGTTTTTGAAAATGGAACCGTACTGTTGAAACCTATTGATGGAAGAACAAACACATTCTTAGTGAATGGCCACTGAATCAGACTCTATAAAAGGCCATCCACTAAAGAAGAGTTCCTCAATGATTTATGCTTTGATACAGGGGATACCTCCTTTGTCATAGTTTTGGATTAGTAAAAAAAAATAGAGAAGGTTGAAAACCAGCAAATGGTGGCCTTCTGTAAAAAAAATAGAGAAGGTTGAAAACCAGCAAATGGCGGCCTTCTACAAAAAAAAAAAGGAAAGATGGAAATCGAGTAATGGTTGTCTTTCTCGACCAAGGGAATTGAAAACTAGCAAATAGCAGTTCCCTTCTTCATTCTAGTTAAGAATAATCAAGCTACAAAGGTGATTAGGTGCTAGGAGCTACTCAAACACACCTTCAATGCTTCACAGTTAGGAGCACTTCCAGCACTTTTTAACTAGGTGCATCTCTGGCGCTCCACCAATAAAAAGTTATTTATAACTATAATTAGTGGGAGGGGACCCACCTCTCTCGGTAATAAAGTAGAAATGTCAATTGATGAGGTCATCATTACTCATCCTCTATGTTATGATAGATACTTGCAAAGACTGCACTGATGTCACCCAAGATACATGGATTCTTGAAATACTCAACGGGAGTAGGAGCGGGAATGATTACAGGTTGTGTGACAATGAAGGTGATTGACATCATCTCATGCCACACAAAGCTATTCAAGTGCCACATCGCGTCTAGTCTAATCAATGCCACAACATCTTAGCCAAGTACATTGCCCCTCATCATTAAAAATGGTTCAGGTAATTTTATCTTCATTAAGCATTAAATAGAAACTATCTTGTCTTTCTATTTTTGGGTGCCGTCATTATGACACGTCTTCCTGCCATCACTTTTCTTCCCAAATTCATGCATGTCACCATCTTTATTGTACTATCACCATGCCTACGGAGTGTCCCATCACTCTGCTTCATTTATGATCACATAAACACTCTAACTGATTCCAGTCCTTTCTCCATCAACCTAAGCCATTAAGTGAATTAACAAAATAATCCTCATTTAAATTGTAACATTCCCTAAAGAACAGTGTCAGTTGAAACAGTTCTTCGGAGCCTACGGACTGAGAAAGCATTGTAAGCACAAAGAATAGACAAGGAATTTAAGTATGGGGGTTAAGAAGAAATTAGAACCAGAAAATACTATAGGCCTTTTGTAGGATGAAGCTGCAGCAGACATTCTAAGGAATGTAGGATGGTTAGAGTTTCTAGAAAAATTTAAGGGATTTCGAGAAGATATTGTTGATGAATTCCTAAGGAACCTGAGGGACAATCAAAAAACTATAAGGGGAGTTCAAATCAACCTCTCTGCCACCATTATTAGTCATATTTTTGGGCTTCTTGAACAAGGTGAGAGGTTCTATCATCTAAAAACCTTATATGCTGATTTGATTAAGAATTTCTCTATTGAAGGTGAAACTGCAATACAAGTGCATTTAAATAAAAATTAGGTTAAAGGAATTCTTACGTCCTGACTACCAAACCCTTGGCATTCTATAGCTATATGGCTGATGAAATATTTCACATGTGATGGTCAATTTTCCTTAGTTTTAGGACCAATAATGAAAATGTTGATTTTTCTGAGGCATGGGAATGGACACCCTAAATTCAGCATAAACATTCCCAATTTCTTGTACTTTTCCATTAGGGCAACTGCTGAAAGATATCAACAAAACAAGGGTCCTATGAAACATCATGGCCTCATTTTTCTGATAGTGAAACACCACTTTCTATCTCAAACTAATGGGGAAGAATTATGGCAAACATTTCTTGAACAAAATCCCCAGAGCAGAGAACCAGAGAAGGCACAATCAGAGGGTGAGGGTTCCTCCACCCAGCCAAAAGAAAAGACAGAACCTTCGACTTCCTCTATGGCTGTCCAGGAAGGAAAGAAGTTATCACTGGAGGCAACTTCAACTGCAGCCCCTGTTTCTGATAAAAAAATAAAGGCAAAGAAATTAAAGAACTTGCTCTTGAGAAAACTCCATATATGACTCGCTCAGCCCAGAAGAGAATGACTCTGTCTAGGGAATCTTTCCCTGAGGAACTAACAAGGAAGAGGTCAGTGTACAAAGCAAAGAAAACCCCAAAGAAAGATGACCCTGGAGAACACTATTGGGCTAAAGAAGCATCCCATGATTCCAATGAGATCCCTCTAGTGAGAAAGAAAAGATTGAGAGAAGTTTCCCCAGAACCATCTGTCCATTTGGGTTCAAGACCAACTTCAGAACAATCCCCTGCTCTAGAGACAGAACACAGTCAAACCTTTACTATTTCCTCAAACTCTGAGGATGAGACACCCACTCCAGAGACACCTGCCCCACCTATGCTATGGAGAAGCAAAAGAAAAAGGCAAGTCTCCCAAATGGAGAAAGATACTGCTCTCCTAGCTGAAGTGCTTCTGGGTTTGATAACTTCTGAGAAGGAAGCTGAGCCTTCATCAATTCTAGCACAAATAGAAGAAACCCTAGAAGAACCTCAGGACAAGGAAACTATAGGAAAAGATAAAACAGAGATGGGTGCAGCCAACAGTGCAAGACAAATGGCTATGGAAGACCTGGTATGCAGCAAATAAAAGAAGAAACATGAACTTTCTCTCATCCCGCTGATCAAGAGAATATCAAGATTTTAAAAGAGCAGCAACTGTTGGAAGAAATTGATAATCTAAAATGATTACTTTGGGGGAAAAATTAGATTATTACTGACCTCAAGAAAAATAGAATGGAAAGAGAGCTGGAGCAAAAACAAATATTTGAAAAACTACAAATAGAGCTCCAAAATAAAGACCAAATAATTCAAGAGAGGGAAGCAGAACTAGAATCCCAGAAGATAGAGACATCTAAAATCATGAAGGAAAAAGAGATAGAGGTAGTACACAGTATCTCTGATCTTACCAAATCTAGAGACAATAGTCTCATAGTAATTGCAACATTAATTGAAAAAGTATAGAGTAAAGATAAACAATTGACCTGGGCCAACAACAAAATAGATGATCAAGAAGAGTATATTCAAGAATTGGCTGGTCCAAGGGCAACCAGTGAATAGGAAGTACAAACAGATCCATATGTGGGTCCAATCCCCATTGATATTCCTAAGGCCCTGTTTTATTGGGAAAAGAGATGTAGAGAATATGAGGCTTCTAAGCCTGTGCTACAACTACAGAGGGTAGTTACTACCATGACACAAAGAATGGAAACCTTGGAGAAAAGAATCATTCAAATGGCCTCCATTTCTTCTGAGATTTTATCTTGTAGATCTCCAAGTGTCAGTTATGCCATGTTTTTACAAGAAAGGTTCTTACAAAGAAGGCTGTCTTTAGTTATGTCTGATCTACCTGAGAACATAGAAACAATAGAGGGGTTCATTGAAGCCTATACAAAGAGCTCTGATGAAGACAAAAATTTCCTATGTGAATTATATCTACATGGATTCTGTGTTGATGATATGACCTTCCTTAATTATTTTGTAGGAGACTGCCAACTTAGAGCATTCATGTCAATATTGAGGAATCATCAGATTTGGAATGAACAAATGGAGGCTCACCTCAAGATGGATAAAAAAACAAATCTTTTCATCAGAAAAGAGTGTCCCAACCCTCAAGCTTTCAAGATCCAATTTAGGGCATATGTCTATCACCCTGATAGTAAGAACACAATTTTTCCATTATACCTAAAAAATTTGCAAGAGTGTTCTATTGATTTTGGTCTTTTTATGAATAGTTCAGCTAATCCAGTACTTGCAATAGCAAAGAAAAGGTGGAATATTCTGACCTCAGAGCAGAAAATGAGAGAGGTGGTCACCCCTACAAACTTAAGGTTATTTATGAGGAAGGCAAGATTAATATCCAAAATGATGGATAAGCATAAACAGGAGTGGATAGGTGGGCATTTCAGGCCACCACTCATAATTGAACCACTCCCTATCTAGGCCGAACAGATGGAAGATGAGAAATTACAAGACTGGTTAAAGCAGGTTGATCAGTATAGGGGAAATGGTAATACCAACCACACCACTTGGTCTACCTATGCACAAGACTACAGCTTGACTGGCAGGCTACTCCACTAGAATAAATCTAGATTGTGAGAAGCAGGAGGACCTGCTAAACCTAAGGTATGGGGGGATGATGAGTGCCAATTAGCACCCATAAAATACATCTTTTTACCTCTCTTTTTCTCCTTTCTGATCCCAAATTCTTGATGTCTACACCTGAATAAGCTAGCAAGGTTGTTCTAACTAATGACTAACTGAAGATAAATTACTTAGGATCATGATTTCTGATTAAAGGACTAATGTGCATGGAATTAATGGAAATATGCAGAAAAATTTCTCTTTTTGAATCAACAGGTGTAGATGCTCAGGATGGAAATTTTATACATCTTCAGAGGTAGTCCTAAATATCTCCAGAGACTATACCAGAATCTCACAATAACAAAAGTTTTAAAGTAAGAGGAAGAGCATCTCCGGAGCCAAGCAAGAAGGCCACAATTATATCTCTGGAGCAATAGACATATCTCCAAAGTTGTAGACAGAGACATACATCTTTGACGCCTCTTCAGAACAGGGCAGATTTCTAGCACAACTGTCGGTCAGGCACTTTTAGCGGTGATCGTGATACCCTCTTTTTATTACTCAAATCATCACTTGAGTAATTAAGGGCCATCTTTAGTTAACTGCTGAGAGTTTTTTATCTCTTTTAAGTTTTTGCATGAGTTACCAATGAAACTGATCTAATATCCATATTTTTAGGGCCTTGCTGCCCAAATGTATTAAAACTCAAACTTAGAATTCAGAGTGGACTTCTGTTCCACTCATTCTATTCTTATTGCATGATTATTTTTCATAGTTAGACAGCTAGTATAATAAAGAGATGGATGCCATCTCATAGAAGAACTAATAGATAAGAGGAGTGATATGTCATCACTCATTTGATATATATATATTAACTGAAGCAACAGAAAAAGGATAGATTATTTTTGTGTAATTTCAATTAAGATATCAATATTTTGATTAATGCAGAGTGAATGGAATTGGACCGAATCTAGTTGTGATCTTATTCTCTAATATTGATTCTTTACTGTAGCCTTCAGCCCTAAGGGTGTGGAGCAAGGGCCCACTCTTACCACCAAGGAAGAAGGCTAGTACGACTATTTTGTTGTTCAAATTTTGCTTTATAGAATACTTACTAATTTTGATAGACAAATGCATGTTGCAGTTGTAGATTTGCTTTGAGTAATTTATTGTTCAATTCTATTTCCAACATTCTTTGAATTCATTTCATAAGTAGATAGATCAATCTCTTTAAATTAGTGAAAGCCATTAGAATTAGCTAGAGAAAACTGGTAACTATAGAATCCCTAGTTGCAAACAGCTGAGGACACAACCCTAGATTTTGACATTTGAAATATGATTAAATGATGAGGGGCAATGACACCTTGTCAGATTTATCATTTCACACCATGGTATTGAAGTGGATACAAAAAAGATTGACACGATCGTCAATATGCCAGCACCTAAGAATGTATCTCAACTATATAGTTTGCAAGGAAAGATATAGGCCATCCGCTGATTTGTGTCCCAACTTGTGGATAGGACTCTTCCTTTTACTCAACTACTGAAGGACTTGAAGTTTCAGTGGAATTCAAATTGTCAGAAGGTTTTCAAGGACTTGAAAAGCTATCTTGCTAGACCTCTTGTGTTACAGCCTGCTATGTCTGGAAAACCTTTCATTCTTTACACCTCAGCATCTAATCATGCTCTGGCAGCGTTATTAGCCCAACATAATGCTGACGATAAAGAATGTGTTGTTTATTATGTCAGTCAAACATTGCTTGATTATGAAGTACAATATACTGCTATTGAGAAGCATTATTTAGCTCTAGTCTTTGCAACACAAAAACTTAGACACTATCTATTAAATGCTGAAACACATGTCATCATAAAGTTTGACCCTTTGAAGCATCTCATTTCTAAAACTGATTTGTTGGGTCATCTTTCTAAATGGGTTATGTTATTAACTAAATTCAACCTTAAGTTTGTCTCCCAGAAGGCAATTAAGGGACAAGCGTTAGCAGACCATTTAGCCAATCTGCCTTCTCTGTTTACTACACAAAGCAAGGATACATTCCCTGATGACCAAATATTGACCATCACTAAAGAAGATGAATGGGAATTGTACTTTGATGGATCAAGATGTCGAACTGGCTCTAGTGTAGGTGTCATACTGATACCTCCTTTAGGAAAGTTGATGCCTATGTCTTATTGTCTCAACTTTTCATGTACAAATAACATCACTGAGTACGAAGCTCTTATTGCAGGACTCCATATTGCTTTAACATTGAACATCAAGCATCTCACCATATATGGTGATTCATAACTTATAGTACGACAAATAAATGGATCCTATCAAACTAAACAAGATAAATTGTCTCAATATCAGGATCTTGCTCTTTCTTTGTTAAACATGCTAACATCTTTTACAATCAATACCATTCCCAGGAAAGATAATAGACATGCGGATGTAATGGCAAGTGTAGCTTCCTTCATATCCCCCGATGATTCTTTTGGTGACTTTGTCTTTCATATTCAAAATCTCAAAACACCAGCTGTGGAAGATTCTATCCTTACACCTTCAGAACTCTGTGGAAATATAAATCAAGATGAATGGTTCTCCTATATATTCAATTACTTGCGTGATAGAACTATTCCTAATTCAACATCTAAGAATGCTCACATTTGTCTACACAAGCTTGCAGCACATTACATCATATTATCAAATGTCTTGTATAGACGAAGCTATAATGGTATTTTGCTCCAATGCTTAAGTAATTCAGAGATTCTGGTAGCTTTAGAAGAAGTTCACTCTAGTGCCTGTGAAGGGCATTTCAGAGGTAAGACACTTGTACAAAAGTTAATAGGTATGGGATACTATTGGCAGACCATGGAACAAGATTCCTTTGCTTACATCAAGAAGTGCCTATAGTGTCAGCAACATCAACACTTAATCTGAGCACCTACCCAAGAACTTCATGCCCAAGCATCACCTTGGCCATTTTCTGTTTGGGGCTTGCACTTAATTGGCAAGATATTCGCACCTTCGTCACAAAGGCATACTTGTATAATCACTACTATAGATTATTTCACGAAGTGGGTTGAGGCTGTTCCTTTGCGATCCATGACCGTAGAAGTAATTTGTGGGTTTGTACAAGATAATATTATATCTCGATTCGGCATACCTTCTTCCTTTGTTTTTGACAATGGCATGCCATTCAAGAACAAGGAAGTGAAGGCATTTTTGGACAAATACCACATTCAACATTGCTTCTCTATGCCTTACTATTAGTCAAATGGTCAAGCTGAGGCTTCAAATAAGGTTATCGAACAAATTTTATAAAAAACTGTTAACGAACATCAAAAAGACTAGCATACTCAGTTGACCTATGCATTATGGGCATATAGAACAAGCATTCATACTACTATGGGGACCACCCCATGTCTATGGTGCTGATGTAGTAATGCCCTTGGAGCTTGAAATCCCTTAAGAGTTTCTTTGAGGGATGTTCTTGATGATGACATGGAACGAGAAAAGTGATTGCAACAACTTGAAATACTGGATGAACAACGTATCCATGCTCTTGAGCATCTTAAAGCACATTAGAAAAAGCATACAACAATCATATAATGAACATGTTATACACCATTCATTTGACATTAGAGACTTGGTGCTAAATGAGAATCAACACAATGTGAATGCACCTCTGGGAAAAAAAGGGAAATTTAGTCCTAATTGGCTCTAACCGTATGTTTTTACTGA
Organism: Cunninghamia lanceolata; assembly: GCA_027924645.1. Lineage (NCBI taxonomy): Eukaryota > Viridiplantae > Streptophyta > Pinopsida > Cupressales > Cupressaceae > Cunninghamia > Cunninghamia lanceolata. The sequence goes on along the minus strand of BSBN01000809.1, from coordinate 25,861,615 downwards.
AGCCTTTGGATCAAGTGCATATAAGATAGCTGATGAACAAGGTACGCCACTTAAAGAACCTATTAATGTGGCACACCTCAAAAACTTTTATGCTTAGGGTCATGTGTTAAAAGTTATATAAGTTAAATTACTAGCTAATTTAGCTTCAATTTTGACAAAATATGGTTTTTGTCTTAATTCATTTAACACATTATCCTTTTTGGTTAATTATTGTTGTATCTTGTTTAAACATTTTAAGATCACCTCTAAATTAACTGTATTAAGCATCAAATATTCTACAAAGTAATGCATTGCACAATAATCACATTTGATAACCAAAAACAACAATAAAAAAACATCATATATATATATATATATATATTCAGTGTTGATATACATCTGAGGTGACTATCCTATATAGCAAAATGAGATGTCATAATACAAAACACATCTATCACATAGTGGAACCCCTGTCGCCTGTACCTACAGAACCTCATGGTGTATGTGTGATGGAAGGCTGACCATGAGTGGCTATGGATCGTGAATGACTTCTAGAGCCACTTTGCACTCATAACCCACTGACCTCTCCCCTCAGTCCCAACACCCATCATGTGTATCCTGGTACATCTACTGATACCGGTCCCTCTCTGAGGTGACTCTCTCTAGCTCTGCTTGAATCCTGTCCTTGTTAGCTCTTGTCTGATGTAACTCTACCAATGAAGCCTTGCTACTGATGTGACCTCTCTTAGGCACAGTAGCTGCTGTAACCTACTCATAAGTGCCTATAGCTCCACCTCCATGCACTCAACTCTCTGAGTGGACTGATCTATGATACCCTCTACTAATACTCTGTATCTCATGAAAGGCATAAAGATCTCTGCATGCTGCCCTACAAATGGCTGTGGCGAATAACCTACCTACACAGGCTGCTCAGCCGCATCAGATGGTACTATCTCCGCTATGACGTGACTCACAAAATCGTGCCATGCATTTGTCCTAACTGCAAAATAGAAATAAAGTAGATTTCAGCACCTCATATAAAAACATAAATATGAATATAACTCAAAATACTCATAATCTACTGCATATAAATACACAAAAGGTATCCTACTAGGATCACCATCTCGCCAAGATGGATCTTAGATAGTTGATGGTATGATGAGCTCCACAGCCACCGCTGTAGGTGGGGACATATACCTACTGGACTCTCCCTCCTCGTGTCAACTTGATCTCCTCACACCTGCAAGTGAGGGAACCTGAGCACTCGACTGAGACGGAGTATCCTCTTCCTCATCGATGTCTGACTTCTATTGGTCTCTCTGTGTCCTTTCTCTAAAAGCGTACCACAATACAAACTTTACCTCATCATCATCCTCATCCTCCTCATCACCATCTACATCATAGTGTCCTTCTAAGTCACTAAAATCATCCTCCATCCCTACATCGGTCCCTTGCCTAGGCCAAGGCCAAGGATCCCTACTGTGGTGACTAAGTAGATAAATGGGAGATGGTCACATCGTCTGCCACCAAATTGTATACACCCGGGTCACTCTGACATCGTCCGCGTCAGACACTGGCTCTACACCCTCTGGACCATCATCATCACTCACTATCACATCTACTATAGGTGATCATCGGGCACTATCCACCTTGACTACGCTGTGCATAGAGCATGGATAGCTCAGATACGTTCTGGGTACATCTTGCCGCTATCCAAATTGGCATGCTACTTGATCATAGTAGAAGCATGAGACGACATGATCGAGTTGATCAGCTAATAGTTGATCCTTCTACATCCTGGCTAACTATCTCCGCTCACTAGGCCACGCTATACAATAGCGATAAGGTCTCCAAACAATGTCACTAGGGTGTAATATGTCAAATATAATCCTCTAGTAAAGCAAATGGCCAAACCTCCAGCATTTGATGAGGGGATAGGCTTGAGCTCATGGATGAGATAACTCTAGTGCTATAGGAAAACCTATAGGCCGTATGCAGCTAATATGCTCAAAGGCCCACACCTGCAATAGTGTGCAACACATCAAACCCTACGCCTCATAATGCACATACCAATCCAAATCACGATACAGGTGTGCAAGCATACTGTGCCCCCATGTGTACACTATCTTGTACTTCTCCATCGCCCTGATTGTGTGTACAAGGCCACCATGGAGGTGAGTGCCACAACCATCAAGTGCGACTGCTAAGGCTATCATCACAATCATGATCTGCCAAACCAATGGAATATTCGTGCATCCTTCTCTAGTAGTTGAAGCTATATATGCCCATGCTCTGCATGAGTGACTATGTGGCCAAAATAGTATATCTGACTCTGTTAGGTGTACTCTACTAAGTAGCGGCCTGCGACTCTCACTGTCTCTCCTCGTATAGGCAGCTGCAGGATCTGGAATACATCCTCTAGTGTAATGGTCATCTCTTCTATCGTTAGATGGAAAGTTGATGTATCTGCATCCCATCTCTCCATAAGTGCCATCAACATGCTCGCATGAAACTTGATTGTAGGCATGTCAAAGACACACCAAAGCCCTACATCCTATAAGTGGCTACGCTCTGCAACTATCATGGTATTGATGTGATCTCGTAGAAGCGACATAAGGCAACCGCCTATGTGCTATCGCATTGTAGGGACAACCTGTATGACATGAACAACAACATCTTGTATTAGTTCCTGAAAATCAGAAAGCAACATCATGATAGAACTAAAGAACAGTGCTCGGTCTCTGGGGCCCTTGTCCTTTCTGGACTTGGGCACCACAGGAGGACCTAGGCATCCAAGTCAGACTTGGGTGCCCTAGGCGGACTAGGGTGCCCAAGCAAGACTTGGGTGCCCCTAATTGGGACCCTTGTCCAGTCTCCCCTAGCAGGCACGAAAACATAATAGAAATTGAACAAATGACAAACACAGCAAATTGAGCAAGGATCAAGGACCTACCTCAGCCTCAAGGCACCTATCTGCTACTCGAGCTCGAAGCATCTCCATTCTCGGTAGATGGTATGGACATCAAGTCAACATTGTTGATCTCCTCTTCCTTCTCCTCTACTCCTCTACAAGATGACAAGTAATAAATGAGTAGTGAAAAGTGATAACTCTCTTTATATATAGTAAAGTAAATGAGAAATCCTATACTACCTAGGTGTAAACATAGACTAGTTTCATTCTGGAGGCTTTATCTTGAGCTAGCGAACTTAGATTTTTTGCGCCATCTATTGCATTGGAATCTTGGTTCCACTCCCCATCTTACCCAATGTGTTGTACTTGAGCATTGTTTCTACAAATGACCCTCGTAACACATTTATCATTAAGTTTCTGTCAAAATCGATGCATGTAGATATCTCCTTGTTTCTCCTTTTCAGACTAAGTAAACAGAAACAAGGGGGGCATATATCTCCCTCAATTTCCTCCCTCATCATGTCTTGTCAGTCAACCCCCTTAGTGTTTTTAAACTAACTTATTGGTGGTGGTTGCAGGTTGATCTAGATTTTGATTTTCTAACAAGATGTTCCTTTGTAGGTTGCAGGTTCCTAACTTTGTGGTCTTGCAGGATTACAGACTTGGGGGCTTCTTCCTCTTATGCAACAACATCTCTGCATCCTCTACAGTATCCTTTTGGGTATCCTTTTTCATGATTGATGTATTTACTTTCCTTTAGTTGCATATGCACGTAGTGTCATATGGCCACTAAAGTGGGGGCTAAATGTTATGTTAGAAATTGTCCACCTACATGGAATGGTACAATTTCCCCATGGTTTAGCTCCTCCTCTTTTGTGACCTTTCAACCTAGCTTTTATAGACCTTCCCAAACCCTAACTGACTTAGCCCTAACTGGAAGAATCTTGCATTTTGGAATAACTAAAGATTGAACCAAAGAAACAAGGTTGGATTTGGAGTCCCCTAACCTCCCTAAGGCAGTCCTGTTTAGAAAATTAGGGCTTGGACTAGGGCTCTAGCACCCTTGTCCTCCCTAATTTCTCAGGGTCTTGAATTTCAGAGGGATGATAAGGCAGAGCCCATGGAAAAATGTAACATTAATTCCATAATTTTGTTGGAACAATAAACAAATTATCTATGGATAACATAAAAGATTTGATATATTTGTATCAGGCTCTTTCCATGCATTCTAGGATTCCACTTTAAAATTTTCATTTTTCATGCAATGTTGACATCTTATTTTAATACATAATTCTTATGTAAGCTTGATGCCAAAACTTTGCTGAAATTGGCATTGAAGATTAGCAATTTGTTGAAGCTCTTGAAGCTCTTTTGATTTTGCTATCATGCAGACATTGGATGGAGATTAGGAATCAAGATCTTAAGACTATCTTGCTCTTCCTAGGGTTTTTATACCTTTTTGCATGATCGGGAGAAGGGTTGAAGCCTCCAACATTGAGCTTGGAGATCCTCTGTGGACATTGCTAATTCACCTTCTTGTTCATGCAAGTCTTCATTAATTTCATCTCCTTGAGGTGAAGTTATATTTGTGAGTTTATGCAAGTTATTGATCTTCCCTTGATTGAGACATCTAGGTTTTATTCTTTTCTGCATACACTTTGCTAGGGTTTTCACACACATCTACAAATCTTTATCCTTGGCTATTTTTAAGGTGGGAACACTGAAACGGGGCTTGATCGAGGCAAGCTCCTATATAGCCGCAAACATTTTTCCTCTCCTTTTATAGATATAGGTTGTAGTTGTCAAGATCTAGGGGATCTAAGACTTTTGGCACAACGGTGATGGCACCCTAGTCCAACTGGACAAAATTTCTAGGATCTGGGGGCCTCTAAAGGTTGTCATTCCCTTGATATAGAAGATCCTGACATTTGGAAACTTTTGGGACAAGGTTGATGGTGCCCTAGTCCAACTGGTCCTCAATTTCTGGGTGCATTGCCTTTGATCTGTTTACTCTGCATTTCTATATTTGTTTCATCAATATCTATGTTAGAAATTAAGTTATTTTAGTCTGATATGCAAATTAGGGTTATAAGATTAGAGAAAGTAAACTAGCTTGTAAATCTTGATTTCAAACTGTCATATAGTCATAATAAATAGGAAAAGGGAACATTGGTGAATAGTAGTTTATCCCTAAACTTACCCTTTGCTTCCCTAATGTCTTAGTTGGTGAAAGTGTGGGGATTTACATCTCTTATCTCATCTTCTAGCATTTTCACCACACTATATATATAATGGCCATGATTTGAGTAATGGTGTTATTGGTGGTGGATTGTGGTGTTGCATGGATGGTATTGTTATTAAAGATTAAAGAGCATTGATGTGATTATTTTACCCCCCAAGAGGGATGATTATCCCATCTTTCCCCCTCTTGTTGAATCTATGAGGGTTCTTTGTTTGTGAGTCATCCTATGTGTGTTTTAGTGTGTGTATTTTTATGTGTATTCTATGTTATACCATCTTTCTTCCATGGTTTTTTACTGGTACTTGGAAGTCTCCTAGCTCTAGCTCGAGGGTGGGCTTGTTTTCAAGCCCTACGGTAGGGTGGAGACTAGGACTTAGCTATCATTTATTGTTGTGTTTGTAGATCTATAGATAAAGGCTTCATAGGAGATTCATATGAGTTTGGAGACGATTAATTTTATCATTTTCATTAATAAAGAGCTCTCAAGCTTTCTTTTATTCTGTTGTAAAACATTGAATTTTAAAATCCAATTTATATAGTATTTACTTTAATTTTGTTAAATCTATATCTGTGTTTAGTTTTGGGAGATGCATGTATTATTTTCTTTAAGAAATTTTATGTTATTATTTTGATGCTAAAGAGTTGTATGTAAATTTGTTATAAATCCTATAGGGAGAATTGTTTCTATGCAATTCCATTTTTGTAGCTTTTTATTCAATTATATGGAATTATTTTCATAAAATATAACTTGATATATTGATGCCATTTTTTATAAAACTGGTCATTCATGTTAGTAAATATTTTATAGACAATCTTGGGTTTTGTAGTACTTCATTTTACCTTTCCAAAATATTTTGAATTTAAAATTTTGATTAATAAATGAGTAAGTTATGGTTGTTTTAGTAATAGTATGCAAAGCCATTTTTTATTAATTTATTGTAATTACTTCATTTAAAATTTGAAACTAATTGGTAACTACCCACTTTACCTTAGAAATATTAATAGTTATAATTAGAAAGTTCTATTATTTGGTAAGTTGTCTAGTTTCTCTTTCTAAGTTTAAATTTAAGTTATTATCCTTTCATATCCTTTTAACTAATATATATATATATATATATATATACACATGTCCTTTTAACTAATATATATATATATATATACACATGTCCTTTTAACTAATATATATATATATATATACACACACATATATATATATAGGTAAGTGCTATAAAAGGGGTAACTCCCTATATTATATAAAAAGAAAAAGAATATTACATTGCAATGGATATGGTATTAATACCATCTACCAGTTCATAGCCTTCTCTAGCAGAGATGAGATCCCCATAGATACTAACCGGGTTTGTAAAAGCCCTCCCAAAAAATATTCAGGGTCTCGACCCCCTTCCCCGTTAAGCCCTGCCAATGAAACCATTTGTGGGCTTTGGATAATTGTGTTGGTCTGCCTTTCCCTTGATGCATGGCTTTCTTTTCAGTCCTGGGAGGGAGTAAGGGGAGCCAAATCTTCATTTCAAAATCTGAATCTGCTTCCTGATCTCCCGACCTGCTAACTCCGCCCTAACATTGCTTCCGGTCCTTTACCAAGTGTAAAGACATTCCCTCATTTCTTTCCAAGTAGATAGAGTTTGAACGTCACTACGATACCGTTCTCCTTTCTTGTTTCAATATGATCGGTGTATATCTAACCGGGGCTACCAACGAACCCGTGTCAACTCATCAGTTTTAATATGGATTGCAGTTTTGATTTCACTCCTCTTTTGAAATTAAAGACTCAAACTCCCGATGTTCGCTTCCATTATCATAGACCACTTCTAAGTCTTTTTGGGTAACTCCCATATTTTCCAAAAGGTTTGCTGCCCCATTTGCTTCTCTGTAAATGTGGACCATCAACCAATTTCCCATATACTCGAGGCTATCTCTGATCTCATCAACCCATCTCCTCAATTTCTAATTTTGTACTTGATTATTCATAACTATGTTGACACAAATCATCGAATGACCCTTAATGTCTAAGTCTCTCAGTCCTTTCTCTTGACAAAAACCAAGACCCTTAGCCAATGCCTCGAACTCTGCTTCATTATCGGTTGCAGTACCTACCTTTCTTGAGAAGGCCCAAATGCACTCCCCATCTGCATTCCTGATGATGCAAGCAACCAGCCCCTGTTGGGCATATATATATTTTGTATATATATTAATTTTAGTATAAGTTGATTAATATAGAATATTTTCTTTTATTATTATATTGATTGAATTAATGGTTATAAATTACATAGTTTTCCTTATAAAATTATTTTAGATAGAATTAGTAATCATTTTAGTGATTTAAAGTGTTGTCATAGTTATCTTTAATGTCAAATGGAATTAATAATTAACTTCGTTGAAAATATTATCATGTTAATCCCAAATGGAATTGGTTAATAATCTAATGGAATTGGTTAATAATCTTTCCTTAGGTTAAATTCGTATATTAGAAAGATTCTATTTTTTTTAGTAAGTTAATTAAATTCAACAATGAGATTGTTAAGTTAAAGTAATTGAGATCTTTAGTCAAGTAAAGCTTCTAATTTCAGTTGAATCATTTCCATAATGTGTTATTAGTTAACTTAATTTAATAAATTCTTATTCAAATTCTCATAATAATTTCAATAAATTCATCTATTTCCTTATTTAAAAATATTGTTGGATAATTCAGGCTTAAATTTGATAGTCAACCTTGCTTGTCAATCAATTTTTTATGACAGCTATCTATTCAATTTTGCCTTTAAAATACTATGACACACTTTAGTATAAGTAAATTATATAAAAACCAAATATATCTATCATCATAATCCTATATAAATTTTGACAGTTTGTCCAAAATCTCTCCTTTCATATGATACAGTCTATTCAAAATTTCAATTGTATTTTATAGCTAAAATGCCTAAATACAGCTATACAACCATCAAATTTAAGCCTTGGTTGGATTAATTGAGAAATAAATCAATGGATTATTATGTTATATTAAATTTAGAAATTATCATACTATTAATTTCTTTGATGTATTAACTATAGTATCAATTGATATTGATTCATGATTTTTCCTTAAATTAAAATCATATAGTAGAAAGCTTTAAGTTTCTTTAGTAAGTTATTTAGATTTTCTAAATTTTATGTTAAGTTCACTATCTAGTAGTAAGATTTGTATTTCTATATTAATTTCCATGGATCCTTATCTTATAGTTGGTCACATCTTTTGTTGGCATACTTTCTAAATTTTTTTAATTTTTATCCTCTAATAAATAGAATAGATAAAGTGCCAAGAAATATACCTTTTTTATACTTAAGATTCTTTTTCTAATTTAGTGCAAGGTAGTTTCCTAAAAAGTAGTTGATTTGTCCAAGTTCTAATAATAGTTGTTTTTAATTTAAGAAAAACAATCATATACATTAAATTGAGATTTAATTTTTAAATAAATTATTAAGTTTTACATTATCCAAACTTTAGCTATTATTGGTATTAAATTTTAGAATTATAGGTAATTTTAAATTGTCAACTTTTTCTTTAAATTAAAATAGTGTTCCTTTATTTTAATTAGCAAGTTTATTTTAATTCTAATCATAGCAACAAGTATTTCCCTATTTTTACTTAGCCATTTAATTTGTTATGACGTGATTTCTAATTAGATAATTTAAATCATTAGTGCTCTATATTTTTTTTGTTATTTTTTAATTAATTCCTTACAAGCAAATAATCTAAAGTAAATTGAATTAGATTATTTATTTATTTAATTTCATAATTTATATCTTTAAGACATGATGATTTAAATTTATTTTCATAATTAATAATTTTATAGTCAATGATATTACTTAATTAAATTTAAGTTGATGTTTAGAGTAAAAATAAAATAAAATTATAAAAATATTGAGTTGAATAGAACTAGTTTTGTTAATTGCTTTATTATGTTTTAATATATTTATTCTATCCCATTTTTAATTTGGTGTGCTCTTGTTGCTCAAACAAGTTTTCTTTCTTAGACAATAAGTGTAAATATAATTTGTATGTTAATTTATTTGATCTTTGTTAAGCAAAGAATTTTTTTTATAGTTCCACTTGTGTGTGCACCCACTTGTATGTGGGTGTATAGGTGGGCATGACATTTGGTATTAGAGTCAGGTTTCTGGGGATGTGTTTACGTTATGTTGTTGTATGTACCTTTGTGCTAGTGAATGGTGTAGGATAATTACATGTTTTTGAGAATTCCAATTTTTTTCTTAAAGTGATAATGAAATGGTTTAGGGGCTTATGTAAATTGATAGTTAGTAGTCTCTCATTTCATTTAATTAATGTGATGTGCCCATTTCCATGTATCTTGTTTAGGGGCTTGTTTGAATTGGAGTCAATCTTTTGAAAATGATTTGTTTGACCTTGTTATATATAGACCACCTTAGATAAAATGTAAATTAAAACCTTACATAAAGTGCACCTTAGTCATCTTGAAACTAAACCTCACGATTCTAACCTTGAATTTTTAAATGGTGTTTTAACATATTTCTCCTTGTTAATTTTTCATTATTGTGTCCTTAGTAATTCTTTCAATGATAGCATCTTTTCTAATTGATGAGAGGATTTGACTTGGGGAAATAGTTAGATCAAGGATTGATGAAGACAATACTCTACCCTCTGCTACAACAACACTCACAAAAACAAAACTCTACAAGAGAGTCACTCACAAAAACAAAACTCTACAATAGAGAAGACTCTCTGCACTCGACTTGTACACTCAAAGATTGCAACCAACACTATATTAGATTTGATTCAATTTAGCACAGTACATAAAGAAATCTGTATAATGTTTCCAACTCTATTCAACACATGAATTACCAAAACTCAAATTCAATAGTTTTATTTAATGGACAACAAAATACATCTACCACATTATTTACATATAGTCTTCATGGCCTGTCAATCTTCTCTCTAGCTGTGATCTCACACAGCAAACTCCTCTTCTCACATACTTTATTTCTTTGGCTTTATCCTCTGCTGGTAGCCTTCAATCTCATTACTACTCCCTCCCTTCTACCAGGCCCCACCTGCTATACTCTACACAATGATAATTACTTTTTCTTCCTACTGAGGTTAACCCCTCACTGGAGCCATCCCATTTATTTTTAATACTGCCAAAGACATTTGAGAACCTTCAATTATGAATATGAAATAACGCCAATATAAGAATGAAATGTCCTCAAATAGCTCTTGTTATGCTACTCACTTGACTCAAGTCAATCAGCCAAATCTAGCATTTCTTATTTTTTATGGGAGGTTTTGATTACATATTTAATAAATACAATGCAAAAAGCATTGGTCCCATAGATGAAATGTTAGGGTTAGCCGATAGAAGATATCAATTAAATGCAAATAAAGATTAAACAAAGGAATGAAAATACACAAAAATAATAACAGCGAGAGAAAAGTTTTAACGTGGTTCACCCAAACCTGGGAAACATCCACTAACAGACAGTCCAATATTATTATCCAGTAAATCAAATCAATTACAACTAGAAATCCTTGCAACTCAATATCGCTGTAAAATGTTACAATACAATGTCCATGGAAATGCTAACCCTTAGCCATTTTTATCAAGACTTATGTTGGTTACAAAAATAGGGTTTTTTATGTCAGCTAATAGAAAAATAACTCTCGGTACCTTTGTAAAATAATAGGCAATTTTTGCTTCGAGGGCGTTGCCCCTAGCAGCTCCCCCTGGGGATGTTGCCCCTAGACCCCCATCGTGGGCTCCGCCTCGGGGCCCCCACTAGGGGGATGGCCCTGCAAGAGGGGCTCTGTCCCCCGTGTACTCCCCGTTATATAATTTGGGGGGAAACCACGCTGATAAAAATAGGGAAAATTTAACCTTCGAGTCTAATTAGGCTCCATATAACAACAATCTCTCACTTGGAGACTGATCAAACTCCACACCATATCATCTCCCACTTGGAGACTGATCATAACACCACTAACCCTATAGCTCCCACTGGAAATAAACACCCTAGACTCAGGTGTTCTAATTTTATTATTTTTTAGTCTTGAAGACCAATCGAAGCTGAAGAGGAGATTAACTTCTCCCTTGTTATTGCCTTTGTAAACATATCCACTAGATTTTCATCTGTATGTATCTTTTCCAGCTGTAACTATCCATCATCCAACACTAATCGAATGAAGTGATACCTCAACTAGATGTATTTGGTCTTTGAATGCAAGGCAAAATTCTTTGCAAGATGTATGGTACTCTAGCTATCTGTAAACAAATAATTGTTAGCCTATTGTTTGCCCAATTCTTCCATGAAAGATTGCAGCCATATCATCTCCTTGCTTGCCTCTATTGTAGCTACATACTCTGCCTCCGTGGTTAATAAAGCAACCACCTTTTGCAACCTGGAGATCCAACTCATGGTTATCCCAGCTACAATAAAGGCATAACCTGTAGTACTCCACCTGGTATTAATATCCCCTACCAAACCTAAGTCTACATAACCTACTAAATTAGTATTAGAGCTCCAAAACATAAGTGTTTATTGGATGTACCTCTCCAATAGCTGAGAATCCATTTTACCGCATTCTAATGCTCCAATTCAGGATGACTCATATACCTTCTTATGACTCCTACAACATGTGCAATATTCAGTCTCGTGCATACCATGGCGTACATTAAACTTCCTACAATTGAATCAAATGGTACCTTGGACATTTTTTATTCCTCCTCTTGTGTCTTAGGACACATCTCCTTAGTCAATTTCAAATGACTAGGCAAAGGTGTGCTGATAGCTTTTGCATTCTCCATAAGGAATCTCTACAACACCTTTTCAACATAATCAGCCTGAGATAGAGTCAATTTTCTATTCTTCCTATCTCTACAAATTTTCATACCAAGGATTTATTTTCCTGCCCCCAAATCCTTCATAGCAAATGATTGTGCTAACTATTGTTTTAACTCTTTTATATGATCCATGTTAGACCCTGCTACAAGTATGTCATCAACATATAAACATAAAATAATGTAGTTGTCATTATACAACCTCTTAAAATAAACACAATGGTCATAATTACACCTGTTGTAGCCTTGCTTAGCCATAAAACTATCAAATTTCAAATACCATTGCCGAGGTACTTATTTTAGGCCATGCAAACTCTTCTTCAATCTGTACACCTGTTTCTTCTTACCTTTGACCTCAAATCCTTGGGGCTATTCCATATATATCTCCTCCTCCAAATCACCATGGAGAAAGGCAGTTTTCACATCTAGCTATTCCAAATGCAAATCTTTAGTAGCCACAATACTTAAAACAGTACGAATAGAAGTCATCTTAACAACCGGAGAAAAAATCTCATCAAAATCAATGTCTTTTTTATGTACAAATCCTTTTATAAGTAACCTGGATTTAAATCTTTCCTTACCTCCATCTTCCTCTTTCAGCCTATAAACCCATTTGTTTGGTAAAGCCTTTTTACCTGTAGGCAACTTACATAATTCCTAAGTCTGATTTTTCAGCAAGGAGTCCATTTCTTCTTTCAGTGCAAACTCCCACTAAACCTTTGTATCCAACTGCATAGCTTCATCATACCCTTTTGGTTCACCAACATCTATTAACAAAATAGAATACAAAGAGGGAGAAAACCTTTTAGGAGATCTACTTAGCCTTGTTGACTGTCTAACATTCACTAGAGTTTGTGGTATTTCTTGTTGCTGTTGTAGAGCATGAGGAACCACTGGAACATCATTATCTGGAGTATCATCCAGAACCACAAAATCCTTTTCTTTCTTCTCATACTGCTGATCTTTGTACAACACCTTCTCATTGAATACAACATCCCTGCTTCTCACAATTTTTTTATTTTCAAAATCCCAAAGCCTATAACCAAATTCATCAATGCCATATCCAACGAAGGTACATTTTTTTGATTTTGTATCCAGCTTGGTTCTATTTTTAGAATCTACATGTGCAAATGCTTCACATCTGAAGGTTTTTAGAAAATAATAAATCACCTTCTTACCTGTCCATGCTTCCTCTGGAATACCACAACCCAACTAAAGCACCTCTATTAATTAAATATACAGCAGTGTTGACAGCCTCTACCCACATGTTTAAAGGCATCCCAGTATGCAATCTCATGGTCCTTGCACACTCCATTATTGTCCTATTCATGCATTTAGTCACTCCATTCTCCTGTGGAGTCCCTAGAACCATTTTCTGCCTATGAATTCCATTAAAGGAACAACAATCCTCAAATTCTTTGTTGCAATACTCACCACCATTATCAGATCTGAGACAATTTAATCTTTTATCCATCTCATTCTCAACCAAGCTTCTCCATTTCTTAAATGTTTCAAATACATTAGATTTCTGCATAAGGAAATAAATCCAAACCTTCCTAGTTGTATCATCTATGAATGTAACCTAATATTGAGAGCCACTGAGAGAAGATACCTAAGTGGGTCCCCATACATCTGTATGCACAAGCTCCAACTTTTCATCTTTCTTTTGCTTCCCATCCTTGAGAAAGCTGACTCTCTTTTATTTTCCATACACACAACTTTCACAGAAATCCATATTAATACATTTTAGACCTGGTAAAACTTTCTTAGAATGAAGTACCTTTATACCTTTTTCACTCATATGCCCAAGTCTATTATACCACGGTGTTGTCTCAGAACCTGTAGCAACTGTGTCAGTCTCTTCTTGCGAACCTGTAGCAACTGTTCCTGAACCTGTTTGTTTTTTCTCTGCAATAGCTAAAGTAGAAGGAACAATATGACCTGTACAAAGATATAAGGTTCCTACTTTCACACATTTTTCTACTATTAAGGCACCTCTTGTAACCTTCATTAGCTAGCTACCCTACTGAAATTAAATTTCTACTCAGCCTTGGAGCATGCCTTACCTCTTGTAGTAGCCAATGATTCCCATTCTGTAACTTAATCTTGATTCTTCCCTTTCCAACAATATGATAGGGTTCATTATCTCCCAGATAAACCAACCCAAAATCCCCTTGGACATAATCAAGAAAATAACTTCTATGGGGCATAGCATGAAATGTGGCCCCTGAATCTAAAACCCATGAATCATTAGCATTATCTAGGGAAAGAATCAAAGCATCATCTTCAGATTTATTACTTACCACATTTACCTCGTTATTGCCTTCTTGTTTGTCTCCTTCTTTATTCTTCTGAGACCAATAATCTTTCTTCAGATGACTTGGTTTCCCACAGTACCAGTAATCCTTCTGTCCTCTAGATTGGGACTTCTTGTCCGTTGATTTTCCTCATGACTTCCCATGACCTCCAGAACCTTTTCCTCTCTCCTTTGATCTGACCCTGCTTTTCGCATTCAAAACACTACCTGATGTGGACCCTCTTAAGCATTTCTATTGCATTTCCTCGCTAAGGATAACACCAACAACATCATCAAATTTCAAAGTGTTTGAACTAGAGATAGAGTTTCTTACAGCCATTACCAAGCTATTCCAGCTTTTTGGCAAAGAACATAAAACCAAGAGAGCCCTCACCTCTTCATCAAATTTCACTTTTACAAAAGTTAACTAACTGGTAATCATATTAAACTCATTTAAATGATCTATCACAGATCCACCTTCAATCATTTTTAGATTAAACAAATGCTTCATGAGAAATACCTTATTTGAGCCTGAGGATTTTTCATATAACTTAGCCAAAGATTTCATCAATTCACTTGTTGTCATTGCTTCTATTATATTCAACACCATAGATATTGCCAGGCACAACCGAATGGTTCCCAGTGCTTTTCTGTCCAAAAGATTCTAATCCTCATCAATCATTGTTGCTGGTTTCTTAGCTATTCCTTCCAACAGCCTCCATAAATCCTTTTGATAGAGATAATCCTTCATCTGCATCTTCCATAATTGAAATTTATCTACCTTCAATTTACCCTCATCCGCCATTGCTCCCACTCAACCGTGAGACCTTCTTGCAGATGATAATCGAACACAACCCGCGTTGATACCACTTGTTAGGGTTAGCCAGCAGAAGATATCAATTAAATGTAAATAAAGATTAAAAAGAGAAATGAAAATACACAAAAATAATAACAACGAGAGACAAGTTTTAACATGGTTCACCCAAACCTGGGCTACATCCACCAACAAAGAGTCCAATATTATTATCCAGTAAATCAAACCGATTACAACTAGCAATCCTTACAACTCAATACCACTGCAAAATTCTACAATAAAATGTCCATGGAAACCCTAACCCTTAGCCGTTTTTATCAATCGTTATGTTGGTTACAAAAATAGGGTTTTTTATGTTGGCCAATCAAAAAATAACTCCCGACGCACTCCCCCATTAAATAATTTGGGGAGAAACCGCACCGATAAATGTGGGAAAAATTTAATCTCCGAGTCTTATTAGGCTCCATATAACAACATGAAATACTTAAAAATACGTTTGTTTCAGGGTAGTTCACCTTATTACCATAATGTCACTCTCCACATATTATTGTTTAGACTATTCAATGGCACCATTGTGCATATACTGGTTGCTTTCTTGATAAAAATCAGCCAGAAATCCAAACCCATTCCTCATGTGTCATCTATTGAAATCATTTGAATAGGCTTCTTTTAGCATTGGCTTGGAAAAATGGAAGCACCATGATCAACAGATATAAACAAATAGTTTGCTTTGTCTATGAATGACCATCTCTCATGCCGTATGTTAGGTCTCAAAAATGTAGGTTGTTAACCTTAAGAGGTTGCCAAGCTCTCTTGATGCTTTTGGCTAATGACACGGGGCAAATATGGTTAAAACCCCCTTCACTTCAAGATTTGCCAGACCTAGGTGGGTATACCTTGACTATTAATGTAGACTTGTATTACCTTCACAATGGCATATAGGTGTGAAGTAGATGTAAGGATATGAATTATTCCTACTGTTAATATGTGAGATTCTAAATGTGTGAAAGGTTTTGAAATGGTATTTGTAATGACCAGTGCTTTATCTATTATGGGCAACAGAGTTAGGATATGTAGGATACATGTATCCTCCCTCTTGGTTTAAGTCTAATTATTTGACACTTTTCAATTGTTTATACCTTGTATAAACATGCAAGGTTGTCATCTATTTGTGCTCTTCTTACAAATCCCAATGATATTCTCCCAAGTTACTGTGATCAATTGAAAGGATTTTTAATTCTGGTGTGAAGGAAACCAATCGAGATGATTCGTTTAAAGGGTTTTAACTCCTGGCAGAGACCAATAAACATAAATCACCTGGAAGGACTTAAATTGACTTCTCACAGACACCAATCAAACAGACCACATAGAAGTAGCAAATGTGCCCTGATAAATTAAGTATATCCTTGATATATTAATTTAAACAACAAAGGAAAATCATTTTGGAGACAGCACAAATAACATATATGAATTAATTTTGACAAATAATTGAACACCAAATGTTGGGCATCATATTATAATATTTCTTCTCCATTTAAAATTTCTTTATAAGATTTTACATTTTATGATTGGAAGTGACTGCTGATTTCTCTAATTGTTGCTGCTTATTACCGCTCATGATTTCCAACTTACCTTTATCTTCCATTTATATAAATTGTATTTTTAGGGTTATGACCCTTCGCATTCGGCGCAACTCTTCATTTAATTAATTGTCTTTGGCAACTTAAAATATTTGATCTTAATTTTCTTTATTGTTGCATTCCCTTGAAAAATAAAGTATTTCACCATACTTTAGTCTTTAATTCTTTTTGCCAGCAATTCCTAGTTTACATTTACTTTCCGTGAAAATGTTTCACTTTGCATTTTTACGCAAAATATACCTTTTGAGTAGAGTAATTACCT
Source organism: Cunninghamia lanceolata (assembly GCA_027924645.1). NCBI lineage: Eukaryota > Viridiplantae > Streptophyta > Pinopsida > Cupressales > Cupressaceae > Cunninghamia > Cunninghamia lanceolata. The sequence goes on along the minus strand of BSBN01000809.1, from coordinate 25,844,602 downwards.
GTCTCAAGATTTTACATCTTCATTTCACCTCATCTGTGAACACTTGCATTTTCACATAAGTAAATATTTTTAGGTAAAATAATTACCTAATTGGTTAATTCTTCTCATAAAATTATTTTATCTCCGTATGAAAATATTCCCATCTTTGATTATTAAAATTTTTCATTTGGTAAAATAATTATTCATCTTATATCCCCTTTGGTGGAAATATTCCATACTCCATGTGAAAGTATTTTACAATTCATAACTTGGGAAAATATTTATTTTTTATGGAATTCCATTGTGCCCATACTCTTGCCTTGATTTTATCTTCTACCCTAGCTACATCACTATATCGAAGGGACTAAAGAATGAGTCATTCCAATATTAATAAGTCCACTCAATATTCATTTTATTTCTCATACTTTTATCTTGACATTGTTTATTAATTATAACTTCTGGGCCCACTTAAATAATCTCTCATTGATAAAAGATTGTGCCTATACTTTTCATGCCTCTCAGAATTTTGGAGAGACTAGCTAAATGGTCATTCTAATATGAAGAGGTCCTGCCGATATTAGGGTTTCTGAATAGTTTCGTGATCCACATTTTGCATACATATCAATCAAAGTATTTTCAAACTATAATGTATGCCAAAAATTTCCACTCTCCTTTTGGTGGTCCATACACTATTTCAAAGCTCTCATTTTGGGTGGACTAGGAGGGTAATGGTGTAGGTCATGGGCTTGAGTGTGCTGACAAAGGTTGTAAAATTTGGCTTTACATCTATGTTTCCTGATTTGTAGACATGGCTACGAGGGCACTTACAGTTCAACAATGTTTGACATAAATTTCCTTTCCATTCTTTCCATGCTTGATCTTGTCATAGCAAGTATCTCCATACAAATAAGATGTGTAGTTCATGTTCTCTAACCTAAGGATCTTCTAAGGTGTAAGTAAACTGAGGTAGATCAGAATGCCTTGGATGAGGATTAGATAGTGGAAGCAAACATCCCTTGTGTTGGCAAGAGACACTATATGGATTCATGGTTGTTGTCATTGATGGCAACAAAGGTCATCCCACATATCCGCAAGTCATGATATGTCTCTACCGGAAGTCAGATTAAAGATTGTTGTGGTCCGGTGAACAAGAACAGAGCATGTGGCAAGGTCCGACAGATTGGTCCGGATCTCTCAGAGGAAGTGTCTTGGTGCAGTGCGGATCTGGGGAAGTCAAGAGGACTATCTTGAGTGGTATATTCCAAGGATTTAGCCTCCGAAGATGGACAAGGAAAAAGATATGAATAGTTGAGTACCGGATTCCTGAGAGACAGTGAAAACAGAGGAAGAACTGACTGACAGAGTATCAGACTACTTTCCGGATGTGTTACTGTTGATGATAAAGGTTGTGAAGGCATGAATCATGTTTGGCCGACATGATTGATGATATCTACAAGTATATGCTTGATCCGCATTGCTTGGTGAGCAAGGATTCAGCCGACAGAACAAAGTTTGTAAGAAACTAAACTGTTCCGGATGCCGACTAGAAAGGTGATGAAATTACTTGTGCGGATATATATAGAGGATGGATTTAGTTGTGAAGTGTGTGAAATGTGAAAAGGGATATGCGAACAAGTTTAGAGTAGAGCAGAAGTAGCAAGAAAGATCCGGTATGTGAAAGGATAGCAGACTAAAGAAACAGAGGAAAGATGAAGTGCAGCAGATCAGTGTACTGAACCTAACCGGAACTGAACTCCAGCATATGCAGATGCTTCCAATCAGTTCAAGACTGTGATTCTTATCACTTTGTAAGACAGTGTGTCTTCTTGTAGGCAGTGAGCCTCTTGTGAGCAGTGTGCTCGGGCAGTGAGCCCTAATTGGCAAGTGCCATTTGTAATTTCCTATTCTTCTAACAGAGAATAATTTTTGGGTTAATCACCCCGTGGTTTTCTCCCTTAACAGGGTTTCCACGTGAAAAATACTGTGTCATGTGTTTCTTATTTCATGGTAATGCTTTTGTGTTTGATTCAATGCTGCATTAATTAATAAGGAAGTTCAGATTGAGAAATAATTAGGATAACTGATTCACCCCCCCCTCTCAGTTATCAACAATTGGTATCAGAGCCAAGTTCCTCCTAATAGAGCCTAACAGCTTGAGGAAGATCTGGGATTTCAAATGGATGCATATGGTTTAAGGGAGCAACTCAAGACTGCCCTTGAGGATCTTGAACAGTCAAATTCTGAAGTCAGTGAATTAAAAGAAAGACTCAAACAGGCTGATGAATTCATGAGGGAATTAAAAGACAAATTAAGTCTCTCTATGAAAAAGAGAAAGGAGCTGCTCCAACAGTTGGCAAGACAAAGTGAAGAAAGCAATACAAATGAAGAATTGACTGAGCAAACCAAGTTATGTGAAAAGTTATCAAAAGAAGTCATTATGTTAAGACATGAAATGGAATTAGGAACTATAAAGTTCACTCAAGAGATTGAAGAAAAAAGAAAGGCTGAAGACAATCTAAGACAATCTCTTAAGGAAAAATCAGAAGAATGCCACCAGATGGACAGGATTATCAGACATATTGAATCTGATCTTGAAGATGCCAAAGATAATGAAGAAAAACTTGAGGATCAAATCACCTCTCTCAAAAGAGACCTTCAAACAACAAATGAATATAAAGAGAAATTCAAGATAAGTTCTGCTCAACTTGAAGTTCTTCTTGGAAGTCAAAAGAGGACTGATGACAAGTATGGTTTGGGATATGAGAAAGGAGAAAGCTCCGGATCCGGTCAGAGGAATCTTGGATCAGAAAATCCAAGGAGCAGGCCTAGAAGACCTCCGGTAAGACAGCCAAATGCTCAAAAATATCCATCCTTCAATGGATACTGCCACAGCTGCAACCATTTTGGTCACAAAGCTAATCAGTGCAGAATGAGAATGAATCAGATTAATTCATCCTTCTCCGGACAGTGCTTCAACTGCAAAAGGTATGGACACAAATCCCATGAATGCAGAATTATGCAAGTAAACAAATCATTCAAAGGTAGATGCTTTACATGCAATAGAATAGGTCATAGGGCTAATCAATGCAGATCAAGAGGATATCAGTCAAATATGCAAAGAAATGTTATTTGCCAAATCTGCAATAGGTCCGGTCATAATGCTAAAGTCTGCAGAAACAAGAATCAGGACAAAAGAGGTCCGGTGTATAATCAGAATCAAGACAAGGGTAAACAAAAGATGAATGCGGATGAGGTTAGGAATCAGATGAGCAAGATTTGGGTGAAGAAAAGTTCAGAGAATGTAGAGGTTGGATCCGCACCAGACTCTGGTGCTGATATTTCTTCCAGAAATTAAAAAGTGAGCTCAGGCTCAGGGGGAGACTCAAAGAAAATCTTGTTCCCCCAGCCAAACAAGTGGTGCCGGATGTGGCACAAGATGCGGATCAAAGGGTTTGTAGATATGAGTCTTGAGATACTTCAGTCAAGTTTTCAGAGGTCCGCATGGAGTTATGAAGAAGCTGTGATCGATCAAATAAGACCTGTTCAGGGAGATGCTCCGGTATGATAAAGGATTACAAAAAGGTCCGGAGAGATCCGGAAATGCACGATCTTGTTCTGCGGATTGGATAGAGTGTTTGGGATGTTCTTGTAATGTGTTACCTCGATTTATTCATGATTTAAAGATCTGGATGATATTCAGTGATCAGGACTAATCCGGGATACTCCAAGCTGTCCAGACAGGGCAAACCGGAATAATGCAGGTGAAGCATTTATTGCAGACAAGATATTAGGGTTTGCGGAGCAATATAAGGATTTCTCAAAAGTCATTTGCTCATTCTACACTCAAGAAGAAGCGAAAAGTGGAGCTCTGCAACAAAATTCATCAAGCACACCAAGGATCTCTTGCCGAAGCTATTGCATAAAGAAATCAATCCAACCACTCCGTGCAAACCGAAGGCGCATAAGGTATTCTCCGTTTTTCATTACCTCACTGCAAATCTTTGAAGAATGGCCACTCCAAACATAGTTAAGATCTCTGATAGACCTCGCCCCTCATTCAAGAAACATCCCTACAAATCATTGGAGGTAGATCCACTAGGAGCCTTCTCTAGTGTTCCCCACGGAGTTTTACATACCGAAGACATTAGGGTTTACATACATGCAAGCATTGAAGAATTTGGGGAATTCAAATTAAGAGACCTCTATCACAAGCAACTGATAGACAATGCTTTTGAGCTTAAACCAGAGTATAAGGGTATCCAGAAGAAACAATTTGAGCAATTTATTCATTTCCCTAGCTTTGAAGAAGATGAATGGGTCCGGTATGTACTGAGCAGGATGCATGACAACTTTCTATGGTTAGATAGACCCTGCAAGATCACAAAAGAGGCAATTAGAGCAGTAACTGGTCTATACTCTTCCGGAGGGGTACCTATCCTCAAATCTGTCAAGAACAACGTTGTAACTGAGGCCACCGGATCAAAATTTGACAAGAGGGCAATGACCATTGAAGATATTTCAGATCCGGATATCAAATATGCATCAATGATAATAGGATACAAGATCTATCACTCCAGCAGGGAGAATTCTATATCCGGAACTGCAATATACACAGCCTATGAAATGCTAAGAAAGAATGCAGAATATGATCTTTGTGAACTACTGCTAAGCCAATTAATGGAAAATGTACAGAAAATCAAGAAAGACAAGAAGAACTCCTTTAAGTATGGTACTCTCATTATATGTCTATTCTTCTACTTCATGAATGAGCTACCCGGATCAAGTGGATGGGTATGGCAGAGTGACAAACCTGTTGCAGTCCAGATAAGAGACTATTTACATGGACTTGGGGATGCAAAAGCAAGAAATACAGCTCTATGGGGATATTTCAAAAACTTTCAGAGCATGATGCAAGTAAGAGAGAGAATTCCCCAGTCTCTCATTGAGAAATACAAGGACTCAGTGTGCTTTATGGTTGACACTGATCAGTGCCTAATGGAGGCAGTGGAGCCAAGGACTGTCTGGATCATGCCCATGGGGTATGAAGTTGATGAACAGATAGTGGAGCTGCATGTTCAACACATGCTAAGTCAGCCCAAAGATCCTAAGGCAGAAAGGTTTGGAACCTTTGAGGAGCTGAGTGTGAAAATACATGTAGAACTCAGGGAACCTGAGATTAAGAGAAAAGTGAGAAAAGAAGTAGAGCACATTGCTCAAGGCCTAGGCATCTCAAAAGAGGCACTTGATGCCAGCCGGGAAAAGAGGAGAAAGGCTGAGGAAGAAGAGAAAAGCAAAGAAAGTACTCCGGTTGAAACTCCCACCCAGACCAGATCATCAAAGAGATCTGCACCTTCCACAACCAAAAGCTCAAAACCGGAAGTCCAGGCATCCGGTAAAAGATCCAAGACAAAAGCATCAAGGGCTTATGAAAGCCAAAAGGATGAAGAGGAAACAGAGTCAGATGAGGGAGTAAAAGAAATCAAGAAACAGAAGAAGAAAGGATCCGGTAAGCCCTCCACAGGCCAAGACAAGGATGAAATGGCAGAAGGATCTGTTGAAAAGCCCACTCTGTCTCTAGAGAGCATAATCAAGTCAGTCACGGTGGATGGAAACCTTCAACCAATGACTGAATCTTATGATGACTTCAGTGAGGCTGACCAAAAGACTCTGCAGGAAGCCACCATCAAATATCTGAACATATATAATAAGGCTTTCATTGAGATCATATCTCTTATTCCTAAAAGCCTGGAAAAGGAATTGGAAGTAAGAAAGAACAATGCTCATGCAAAAGATCTTGAGATCCGGGAGCAGATAGCTATTCAGCTATATCCTCAAATTGATCCCAAGACAATGAACATGATCTTCAAGGACTGCAAAGATGAGTTCAGAAGTAAAGCCAGGATGAATCAGCTCATGCTTGGTGAGACTGACAAAGTGGCACAAGAGACAGAAGAGATCCTCCGGAAGGCCTTCAAAAGGTTCAATCTTCTTGTTGTAGAGGATTTAGGTACATAAATAGCTGTGGACTTGGGACCCTCTGCTCCAGAAGAAGTGGCCCATGAACAAGCTAGCATCTCTCCTCCGGTATCCCCTACAGTCTCCGGATCCAAAGAAGAAGAGCAATTACAGGAGAAGGAAGCAGTGGTGACAGACAAAGAGGTTGACAGTTCTAAGACTGCAGAAGAAAAGAAACATCTGTCTCCGGCAAGAGACACTGCACAAACTGTTCAACAATTTTTGAGCAAAGAAACTCTAGAGATTGATGAACCGGAGCTTCTAAAAGGCCCATTTGATTTTGACTCTCTCTCTCCGGTACAAACAATGAAGATAGCTTCATTTGCAAATGCCAAGGCAAATGAAAAGCTCCTGAAGTCTCATATGGAAGACTGTGAGTTGATAGAGGCTGCTTCCGGAGTACTTGTAAAGATCATGCCATCAATCCAGATAGATCCGACAGCCTCCACTTCCGGTAATCTAAAAACCTTAGTCAGCAGTATTGATACACATTTTAATTCTCTAGAAAAATCAGCTGAAGAAAAGGTCCGGAAGGAATTTTTGGATAAGAGATTTTCTGAAATATTAGAATTAATCTCTAAGGATAGGAAGATTGTAAGCATTGGAATAAAGAGCTTAGAGAATGCTCTTAAGGATGGCGGTGACATCTACAAATTTTGTATATCTTGGTCAAAGGCAACAGCAGCAATTGACAAGAAAATAAAAGAGGAACAAGACAAGCTTCAAAGCTTATCTCAAAGTTTTGATCCTCTCTCTTCCCCTATAATAAATCAAGAATGTCAGACTATTGCAGTCTTGAATGAAATAAAGAATCTTGAAAAGGAGAGGAAGAACATCACCAACCGGATGGGAGAACTTAGAAGGATTATAGTCCCTAAGTTGGAAACTATGCATGAGGCCATCAGTGATGCCCAGACCACCGCCCAAACAAAAGATCCGATAGATCTCAGGCGGGCAGAAGCTTTTGCATTTTTGTTGAGTGGTCACATTTCAATTTTGGACAGAATGAAGCTAAGTTGGGCTACTGAAATGGTTCAACTGTAGACATCCTTTGCAGACATTCTGCAGTATATGTGAGTATGTAAATATGCGGCTATATATAGAAAAATTTTGAAAATTTTGGTGTGCGGATCCTACCCTTTGCCATTGATGTCAAAGGGGGAGTGAGGAGCAGTGAAAAATGAGGAATCCAACTCAGGGGAAGTTCCGGAAATTGTATATAAAGACAGAGCATCAGCAAAGGGGGAGCATAGTGTAAACACTTAGTCATTTTTCACTAAGTGTTGCCATCAATGCCAAAGGGGGAGATTGTTGGCAAGAGACACTATATGGATTCATGGTTGTTGTCATTGATGGCAACAAAGGTCATCCCACATATCCGCAAGTCATGATATGTCTCTACCGGAAGTCAGATTAAAGATTGTTGTGGTCCGGTGAACAAGAACAGAGCATGTGGCAAGGTCCGACAGATTGGTCTGGATCTCTCAGAGGAAGTGTCTTGGTGCAGTGCGGATCTGGGGAAGTCAAGAGGACTATCTTGAGTGGTATATTCCAAGGATTTAGCCTCCGGAGATGGACAAGGAAAAAGATATGAATAGTTGAGTACCGGATTCCTGAGAGACAGTGAAAACAGAGGAAGAACTGACTGACAGAGTATCAGACTACTTTCCGGATGTGTTACTGTTGATGATAAAGGTTGTGAAGGCATGAATCATGTTTGGCCGACATGATTGATGATATCTACAAGTATATGCTTGATCCGCATTGCTTGGTGAGCAAGGATTCAGCCGACAGAACAAAGTTTGTAAGAAACTAAACTGTTCCGGATGCCGACTAGAAAGGTGATGAAATTACTTGTGCGGATATATATAGAGGATGGATTTAGTTGTGAAGTGTGTGAAATGTGAAAAGGGATATGCGAACAAGTTTAGAGCAGAGCAGAAGTAGCAAGAAAGATCCGGTATGTGAAAGGATAGCAGACTAAAGAAACAGAGGAAAGATGAAGTGCAGCAGATCAGTGTACTGAACCTAACCGGAACTGAACTCCAGCATATGCAGATGCTTCCAATCAGTTCAAGACTGTGATTCTTATCACTTTGTAAGACAGTGTGTCTTCTTGTAGGTAGTGAGCCTCTTGTGAGCAGTGTGCTCGGGCAGTGAGCCCTAATTGGCAAGTGCCATTTGTAATTTCCTATTCTTCTAACAGAGAATAATTTTTGGGTTAATCACCCCGTGGTTTTCTCCCTTAACAGGGTTTCCACGTGAAAAATACTGTGTCATGTGTTTCTTATTTCATGGTAATGCTTTTGTGTTTGATTCAATGCTGCATTAATTAATAAGGAAGTTCAGATTGAGAAATAATTAGGATAACTGATTCACCCCCCCCTCTCAGTTATCAACACCTTGTATTTGGTAGCTAATTCCTTGGGCCTTTTCTCAAATTGGTATGATTTTGACCACCCAAAGCCGAATCCATTGAATTTTTATTGTAGATCTCCCAAATTTCAAACTTTGTCAAATGCAGATAGCAGATCGAACCGAAACGTGACTAAAATCAATCCAAATTTGAGAATCTACTTAATAATTTGATCCTTTTCAACTACCCAAATGATTTGTTCAACTAAGATTTTAGGATGAAAGAAGAATAAATATACCCTAATTTACAGAAAGATCAAAACAAATTCCAAAGAATCCTTTGTGTGGATGTGGAAATTTATTTGTAAGGACAGAATTTCTGCTTTATGTCTTGATTCTGACGTTAATCTTATCAAATCCACGTACTGACAACTATTTGAGGGTTAATTCAATGTGATTGAGTCGTTCAATATCTTATTCATTAAGACATATGGCCTTTTAAGTCTTCTATTTTGGAGAGAATATTTGAATGATTTGGATGTGAAAATAATTGGGCCCTCAATCTTCACAAGATCTTTTCCATCCTGTATGATTACCAATTGTCTTTCTGTGATAATCCCCAACTTACATAGAGGGCAGTCCATAAACTTGAATCATGTTTTGAATGATCTATCTCGTAATACACCCCACTCACTTTTCCATTTGAATCTCCATTTATTAAATCTTTCTTCATAAGCAAAGAGCCCACATCACATTTCATTGAACCAAGCATTTCTTTACTCTAAATGCCTAAGTTCCTTGTTTATATATTGCTCCCCACCACTATTTGCTTTATAGCAATCTTTGGGCAAAGATTTTGGTGTATTTAACTTTTCCTTTTACTTGCCTACAATGATGTTGAATTCAATGTTCCAAGAGACTTATAGAGGCTCCTAAAAAGAGTTCCAAGCTTAATGGTTTGCCTAGATGGAGTGGGGCTCCCAATTCTACCCCATCATCTTCAGAATCCCCGGTCTCTGCCTCCACTTCCAATGAAGACAACATCATGCGCTTCAAGAGTGATTCCTCATCCTCTTTGCCTCCAGTCAAAAGCCACAATTTAGCCCATAAATAGCCCTCTTTCTAATTCTAGCAAGAATTCCACCATTCCATTGATCATCTTTGAAGGATATCTCCTGAGTCTCTGCAATCATTTCTCCACAAGAAAAGCTGGGAGTCACAAGCTCTCCATCACAATCTTTATTAATTTCTCACAATTATCACAAGTACTTGTTGGTGATTGTTTTGATCCAATCATAACAATTAGTTAAAATTCACATAAAATGAACCAAAACTAACTTGAAAGATATGAAGGAATCGGTTAAGATTCACTTAATCCCAAGTTTAATATGGTCAGGTCTTGACCTGTTGGGCAAATTCAGTTGGTCGATGTGAAGCTATAATGTTTAAGGGGCCTTATGTAGTTTAGGGTTTCTTATTGGTTAACTGGACTTAAACTATGCAAAAGATCATCAATATCAGCATGTTGTTCATTCCTTTTGTATAAAAAATGTTACTGTGCTGCAAAGCTTTAAATGGTTTTCTTGAATTATTGCAGCTTTCTCCCCTTCAATATTATGAAAACTATCTGCTTTCAACTCTATTATGCATACTTTTTTAAATATGAGACAAATTTCCTTTAAGTTTCTGCATTTTAAGCTAAGTATTTTCAGATGGGTTGGGAAAGGTTAGAAAGATCTAAACTAAACATCATTCAAATCTACCAAAGGATCTAGTTGTTCTGTTATGCACTTTAAAAATAATACAGCAATTTGATCAAATCCACAGACAAAACCTTAAGTGTAAGTTCTGAGCATTTTCACAAACATACACCTAAGATTGCAAGCTCTAAGAGAAAATGTTTCAAACACAATGAAGAGCAAGAAAACACTCAGAAGATAGATGCTGAATTCCAGATTCAATTGTATTAGAAATAGACAGTCATATAAGATTTACAATGTCTGAATGACTCTTAGCTTCATTGACCAAACTACAGAAAACTTACAATCTTTACAGATATAGCAAGGAAGCTAGATGTTCCACGCATTCCTTATTGCAGACACAGGCGACCTCCTTCTTCTACTTCTAAACTAAACTAAAATGCTATTTTTACAAATTCTTGCTACTACAAATCTCTATGTAGCCCCTGTGTAAAGTTTTACAGTGCATAGAGGCACAATATATAGACTTTGATTGTCCTCAATATAGCTCAAAACCTCTATTTTAAACCTTGGTTCAAACCTCTGGTTACAATATAAATGTTGGGGATCAAATCTCCCAAAATATCTCTGAGCATACATCCAATCTGGTCGAAATATGCCATTCTGGAAACCCTAGCAACTCAATAATAACTTCTGTGGTCTGCTGCAATAATGTCTTCAACTGCATTTTGTCTTCATCAGTGAAGACCCTTGACTTCTTCACACTCCATCCTTATCTTCCTTTGCTCCTGAGATCTGATTTCCTCCTCCGTGATGTCACCACCATTAAGTTTCAGTTCCCCTTCAACTGCAAACCTGCAAAAATGAATAAGCAATAAGTATCACATTTAATAAAACTGTAAGAAGAAAAACAGCTACCAAATCTAGTCGTGATTATGTGAACGCATCAATCAGGCCCTGAATTTGCTAAAATCACATCTAAAAAATGCATATACAGTGTCCAAAACAGTCGGGTCAACCATCGTTGACCAAAAACATGCATTCGGGCCTCAAAATTGACCTCCAAATTCCTATCGCTCTGTCTTTTCCCACCTATTTCTCTATTTAAATCCATGTATAATCCGCTATAGAAGCTGGATGTGACGCCTCCATTAAATCAGATTTCAATCCTCCTTTCGATTCCGTGTTGTATGTAGCGCTTGTATATTTGCAATGTATGTCGGTTTGTATATTGCGATATACAAACGCAAAATATACAAGCACCTAACTCTATTTTATAACTTTCTCAATTCCGCCTAATGTATAAATGCATGTATCTTTTAGATATTCAATTCGAACGTGATACAAGTATTTAACCAAATTCAACTTCCCCTTTTGATTCCGCGCTGTATGTATGTTACTTTGTATCTTCCGATATAAACTTGGGTTTGATACAAGCATTAAATCAGTTTTGATTTTCTCTTTGATTCCGCGCTGTATGAGCGCAATGTATATCAGCTTGTATATAAGAATATACAAGCACAAAATACACATTGAATTAACTCTTCTTTATGAAATTTCGGTTCCGGGCAATGTATAAAACACTTGTATCTTTCGATATACATTTTGGACGTGAAGCCCTATATATATCACATTTCGATTTACCTTGAGTTCTGCGTTGTATGTTACTTTGTACCTTTCGGAACATACATACAAACGCGGAAATATACAACAAATTAACTTCCTTTAACAACTACCTTAGGTCCACAATGTATACCTTGATGTATGTTGAGCGATGTATATTTTGATATACATTTTGGATGTGATACATCCATTTAATCAGATTCTAATATTTTTTTGGATTCTGGTTTGTATTCAGCGATGTATGTTTGATAATATACAAGTCAGATGCGATACAATGACTTCCCTCTGGTTTATAACTTTTTGGATTCCGTGTGATGCATACTTCGTTGTATGTTATAATGTATGTATGAAATATACATTGCACCAAATATACAATGATTTAACATCATTTGATAACTCTTTTAAGTCCACCATTGTATACTTCGTATTGTTTGTAACAATATACAAGGCTCGAATATACAAGGAATTTACTCATTTTAATAAATCTGTCGGGTCCGCTCAATGTATATGTGTTTGTATCTTGGCAATGTATGTAAGATCTATACATTGCGGATACATGCAATGAATTAACCACTTTTAATAAACTTCAAGTCCGCGCGATGTATATTTTACCTTGTATGTCCAAATATACAAGCACCGAATGTACATTGATTTAACAATGTTTAATGACTTTTTCAGTTCCGCTATGTATATTGGCATCATATATTGACTTGCATGCTCCACTTGTATGTGTTTTCTGATATACAAGGAATTTTCTATTTTGGACCCGTATTTTGAATCTGGCTTGTATGTAACCCTGCATGTATCATTTGTATGTATGAAACATACAAACGCCGAAACATACAACCATTTAATTCTACTTAAATAACACTTCGGGTCCGCAGCTTGTATGTAACCTTTGCATATAACCTTTGTATGTTTGAACATACAAACCAAAAGATGCAAACGGCGGACGTAAACTTTTATACCTTTCAACTGTGAGTTCCGTCGAGTCCACTTTGTATGTATGAAGAAAATAAAGTATTTGTAAATGCATACAAGTAAAACAAAGCACCCGATATACAAGTAGACTTGTATAAACAAACAACAAACCCCTCCCTTGTACATTTTACCAAAATGATCATAACTTGCAAAATATAGCAAATTTTAAGATGGTTCAAAAAGCAACCCTAGCTCATTTTTCACAAGGAATCCAACCATATCATGCCCTAGTACTAAAAATGCATTTTTTCTTCATTTCTATCAAAGTTTGCAACTTTAACCCCTCTTTTTCCCTTTACCACCAAGCAAAACAAAACATACAAGCAAAAGCAAAAAAGCAATAGCAGGGGTCCTCATTTTGCTAAGGAGTAAAATGGGGCGTGTTGTGAACATCACAACAGTACTTTTGCATCTTGTAGCATCAAAATTTTCACAAAAATGAGCAAGTTACAATACCCTTCGGTAATCCACAGTATTTTCACAATAATTAACCATCCGTAAAAGATTATCAAGGTTTGCCTCTAGTATATTGCTTGAATTTCCCAAAGCTCCATGACCCCCTTTGAAGAGTGTTAAATTTTGTTCTGAAGCTCCTTGTGTAAGCATGTGCTTTACGTGGATATAATCACCATAGTTGTAATGAAAAATTAAGATGAAGGAATTTAATCCAGCTTGACCACATTCCTAATGATAGCTTTCAATACACTTTTGCAATAAATGATGAAGAGTGAGACAAGAGGAGAAACTACAAGAGTTACACTAGGGAAAACAATAGCTCGTAACTGGTAATTAAGGATTTTTCCACCTTCAGTAGGCATCAAAACAAATACATCATGTCCACTCATTGTTGCATTGATCACTTCTCTTTGATTTGGTCGAAAAGAATGATTGCCAAAGGCTTTTCTATTATTTATCTCTATCTCTCGGGTCCAGGGGAAATCTTTTCTAATCCACTTTTTATCGCTAGACCCTTCAGTGTAAATATGGCAAGGACACATACAACATCATTTGCTGCAAGACCAATTAAGTGATGACCTGATAACTCAACCGATATACAAGATTGGGGGCAACCCTGTGAGTGACCACAAAGCATCTATGGCATTGATCTCGAAAGTACCATACATACTAATGCAAACTCATACTTTCAACATCTTTTGCTTCACTAAAACCCTTATGACTTCATGACAGTGTGAAGCATGTTGGGTCCCCTTGTGGGCCTGGCTAATTTTTTTTTCATTTTGAAACAAGTTTTCTATCTTGAATTGTATTGACATTGCATTTGTATGCTCATAAGGTACACAAATGAAATGGGTTGTCATTAAAAAAAATTCAGGTATTTTGTATTGTGAGTAAAACATGCAAAGTAGCCTCTAGAATTGTTTTTGAAAACTGATCAAATCATCTCCTAGAGTCATGAAAATGCATAGGTATGTAGACTTTCATCCCAAGAATTCAATGCAACAAACAACTTGGTAAAACGTGTCATAAGGTGCAAGATGTTCACATCCAAAGTAGCCCACTTAGCTTTTTTTGCAACTGTAATTGTTTAAAATTGATTAGAGCTCACCAACTTACCATTTTGAAAAATTATCAAATATCATCCCTGGGGCTGCCACTTGGGGAATTAGTTCATTTAGGTCAAATGAGCACGTGTACAAAATGGTTTTCCATTAATCCATCTCCTTCACAAAATATCAGGCATCAAAGTTGACCTCTGTGACAACTTTCTGGAAGTGCAGATGTCAAAACTGTGTAAAACCCATTTGCTTTTGGTTTTGAAAAATATCAACGATATGCTAGGGTCTTGAAAATTGACATAGGAGCACATTATCATGGGGGAAATTTGGAACACTGATTGGTTTACCATGACAATCCTCCAGTTGATAAATATTTACCTCTGAAGCTGGCCTCTTTGGCAGATTTCATAATGTGCAGACATCAAAATCTCTCAGAACATTTCAAATTGACACTTCAAAACTTCATCAAATCAGATCATAAGAAGCTGAAATCAAGTGGACACACTCACATATGGCAGATAAACATTCTTGCAAAGTGGTCTGTCATGGAATTGAATAAACTCTGAATTATGACCTCCCAAAGTAGGTCACTGGGTAATTTTTTTAGGTACATTTCTGAGTATGGTATTCAAATTTTTCATCATGGGAACCTAAAATTTTGCAAAAAATTGAAGGAAATTTTAGGTTCCAACAGTGGCTCTTGCTTGGGGATTTATGCCCCTTATGGGCATAGCAAGATCCCAGATCTTTAGGGAGTAGACCGAGTGCCTACTCCATTAGGCAATAGAGTCTGAATATCACTTCTGCCCTAAACTAATATGGTTTGAAAACCACATGACAATTGATGGCTCAAGGCCACCAGAAAAAAGAAAGGTTTATATTTTCCTCTATCATATACCTTGTTTTGGTCTAATTTTATTGAATTCCACTTGAAGAAATTTATGCAATCATCATTTCGGTCTCTGTCATGTATTATAGAATGATCTCCCAGCTGAACTGAAAACTGAAAATATTTATAATCCACCATATAGTCAAGTCATTAGGTCTAATTTCATCATATGTTTGCATAGAAAATCTGAAATTATCACATGGCCACTGATGCAAAGTAGGGAAATAACTTCTCAATGTAAGGCAATCATAATTACCCATTCCATTATCTGAATGCTTCTCACATGGGTCTAAAAATTCTACCATATTAACATATGTTGAGATAGCCTGATCTGAAATACTTTTCATATCACCATTTGGTATTATCCACCTCTGATCCATACATTCATCAATCTGCACATTTGGACATACATTATACATGATGTGTGAGTCATTATCACTCTTACATGGGCTAAAGACCTCTACTTTTGATTTACACGCCTCTTCTTGGACAGGAATAAACATGAGATTTTGATCAACTCAAGAGTATGTTCATCATTGCCACACAAAGTTCCTTCATCATCAAAGCAAATGTATGTTGGACATGAAATTTTAGAATCACTCTTGAGTGTATATTTATGATATTCAATGGTCAATAGGTCTGAAACTTGCTCAGGGCTAAGGGAACATACTTCCTTTTCTGCATCTTCCAATGCATTTTCCTCTTGACCCCATAAGAGTTGCAAACATCCTTGCCAAAAGTACGATCATAATCTGATATGGAGGCTTCATCCTTGTTAACATCCAAACTGTCATAACAACTATTTTCATTTGTATATTCATTCTCTATGGACTGATCACAATCATTGTCCTCTTCATTGTTGCATGGCATGCTACCCCCTTGTGTTTCAGCTTCTAGCATAAATGGTTGCACCTATATTGTTTGATCATGAAATGCACTTAGATTATTATGTATACCATAATTAGGTGTGCATATTTCTTCTTCATCATGTGTTTGATTTCTTTCTTGAACATACAAATACTCATCCTATTCTTCCTCACACTGTTGATTTAGGTATTGAGGTGGGTGGGATGGGAAAATAGGAACATCCATACTTTGAAGACTGCTCTCATCTTCTAATGTATCATATGTCATTTCATTGTTTGTTAGAATATGCTGAGGCTCCAAGTCTTGTGTAAAATCCTCATAATTGTCATCAAACTGACTCAGAAATAGCCTCTTGAAATCTTCCCATGAAGACACACTTTGCATGGGCAATCTTTTACACCATTCTCTTGCATAATCCCTCAATGATCTTGCAAAGCATTTCATAATAACATCTTTTGAATAAATCTGAAAGTCCTCAATAAAATCCAAAAATAGTTGTACATGCCTATGAGCTGATTCATGTACCTTTCCATAAAATTCAGGGAGATGTTTTATGTGCTCAATAAGATAATGATTTGGGTAACCTTGGATATTATTGAAGTTGAATGGTTTATCAATATCTCGGACATACACCTTTCTTTGTGGATATGGCTGATATTGCTAACTACTCTAGTGTGGGTCTTGACATTGATAATGCCTAGCATACTGATTGTATCCATAATCTTGGTAGCCCACTAGTCTTCGACTAGGAGGAATAGAGTAAGCATTTATTTGATTTGAGGCTTGTGGTATAAAAGTGTATTGCTATACATGATATGCAGTATATCCATTGCCATGATCATGATGCACTTGTGAGCTCAAAGGATCACTTGACTTCATATACCCATCCTCATTAGATGCTGATATATATTGTGATGAATTTGAAGCATGTTTGGCTCTTAATCGCTATAATTCTTGAATCACTTTTTTCTCTTCCCTTAACGACTCCAGTAGTTCCTCTTCTTCTGACATATCCATTTTGACTGAAAATGGTGTTGTTACAAGATCAATTGATATTCTTCATTGAATTCTTTTTAGAGTCACCACCTCTCATCAAAAGAGGAATGATTTCATCTTTTCGGGTCCTTCTTGCCAACAAAGTTACCAATTTTGAATTCAAAAATTTATTGACATTGTAATGAGATGGTCTTTAACCAAGATTCTAAAGTACTCCCCAACAGAGTTGCCAATTCTGTTAGGTCTCAAAAACGTAGGTTGTTAACCTTAAGAGGTTGCCAAGCTCTCTTGATGCTTTTGGATAATGACATGGGGCAAATTCTATGGTTAAAACCCCCTTCACTTTAGGCTCTGCCAGACCTAGGTGGGTATACCTTGACTATTAATGCAGACTTGTATGACCTTCACAATGGCATATAGGTGTGAAGTAGATGTAAGGCTGTGAATTATTCTTACTCCTAATATGTGAGATTCTAAATGTGTGGAGGGTTTTGAAATGATATTTCTAATGACCAATGCTTTATCTATTATGGGCAATAGATTTAGGATATGTAGGATAGATGTATCCTCCCTCTTGGTTTAACTCTAATTATTTGGCACTTTTCAATTGTTTATACCTTGTATAAATGTGCAAGGTTGTCAGCTATTTGTGCTCTTCTTACAAATCCCAATGATATTCTCCCAAGTTACTGTGATCAATTGAAAGGATTTTTAATTCTAGTGTGAAGGAAACCAACCAAGATGATTCATTTAAAGGGTTTTAACTCCTGGCACAGAGACCAATAAACATAAATCACCTGGAAGGACTTAAATCAACTTCTCACAGACACCAATAAAATAGATCACACAGAAGCAGCAAATGTGCCTTAATAAATTAAGTATATCCTTGATATATTAATTTAAACAACAAAAGAAAACCATTATGGAGATAACACAGATAACATATATGAATTAATTTTGACAAATAATTGAACACCAAATGTTGGACATCAGATTATAATATTCCTTCTCCGTTTAAAATTTTTTTATAAGATTTTACATTTTATGCTTGGAAGTGACTGCTGATTTCTCTAATTATTGTTGCTTATTACTGCTCATGATTTCCAAATTACCTTTATCTTCCATTTATATTTTGCATTTTTAGGGTTATGACCCTTCGCATTTGGCACAACTCTTCATTTAATTAAGTGTCTTCGGCAAATTAAAATATTTGATCTTAATTTTCTTTATTGTTGCATTCCCCTAAAAAATAAAGTATTTCACCATACTTTAGTCTTTAATTCTTTTTGACAGCAATTCCTTGTTTACATTGACTTGCCGTGAAAATGTTTCACTTTGCATTTTTACCCAAAATATACCTTTTGAGTAGAGTAATTACCTGTCTCAAGATTTTACATCTTCATTTCATCTCCTATGTGAATAGTTGCATTTTCACATAACTAAAGTGTTTTTAGGTAAAATAATTACCTAATTGGTTAATTCTTCTCATAAAATTATATTGCCTCCGTATGAAAATATTCTCAGCTTTGATTATTAAAATTTTTCATTTGGTAAAATAATTATTGATCTTATATGCCCTTTGGTGGAAATATTCCATACTCCATTTGAAACTATTTTACAATTTCATAACTTGGGAAAATATTTATTTTTAATGGAATGCCATTTTGCCCATACTCCCACCTTGATTTATCTCCTGCTCTAGCTACATTGATATATCGAAGGGACTAAACAATGATTCATTCTAATATTAATAAGTCCACTCGATATTCATTTTATTTCTCATACTTTTATCTTAACATTCTTTATTAATTATAACTTCTGGGCCCACTTCAATAATCTCTCACTGGTAAAACATTGTGCCTATACTTTTCATGCCTCCCAGAATTTTGGAGAGACTAGTTGAATGGTCATTCTAATATGGAGAGGTCATGCTAATATTAGGGTTTCTAAATAGTTTGTGATTCACATTTTGTATACATATCAATCAGAGTATTTTCAAACTATAATGTATGCCAAAAATCTCCACTCTGCTTTCAGTGGTCCATACATTGTTTCAAAGCTCTCATTTTGGGTGGGCTGGGAGGATAATGGCGCAGGTCATGGACTTGAGTGTGTTGATAAAGGTTGTAAAATTTAGCTTTACATCTAAGCTTCCTGATTTGCAGACATGGCTACGAGGGCACTTGTAGTTCAACAATGTTTGACATAAATCTCCTTTCCATTCTTTTCATGCTTGATCTTGTCGTAGCAAGTATCTCCATAAAAAATAAGATTTGTAGTTCATGTTCTCTAACCTAAGGGTCTTCTAAGGTGTAAGTAAACTGAGGTAGATCAGAATGCCCTGGCTGAGGATTAGATAGTGGAAGCAAACATCCCTTGTATTTGGGAGCTAATTCCTTGGGCCTTTTCTCAAACTGGTATGATTTCGACCACCTAAAGCCAAATCCATTGAATTTTTCCCATAGATCTCCCAAATTTTGAACTCTATCAAATGCAGATAGTAGAATGAACTAAAACTTGACCAAAATTGATCCAAATTTGAGAATCTACTTAATAATTTGATCTTTTTCAACTAAACTGAGATTTTAGGATGAAAGAAGAATAAATATACCCTAATTTAGGGAAAGATCAAAACAAATTCCAAAGAATCCTTCGTGTGGATGAGGAAATGTATTTGTAAGAACCAAATTTCTACTTTATGTCTTGATGCTGATGGTAATCTTATCAAATCTACGTACTGACAACTATTTTAGGGTTAATTTAGTGTGATTGAGTCATTCGATATCTTGTTCATTAAGACATATGGCCTTTTAAGTCTTCTATTTTGGAGAGAATATTTGAATGATTTGGATGTGAAAAGAATTAGGCCCTCAATCTTCACAAGATCTCTTCTGTCCTATGTGATTACTGATTGTCTTTTTGTGATAATCCCCCAACTTACACAGAGGGCAATCCATAAACTTGAATCATGTTTTGAATGATCTGTCTCATAATGCACCCCACTCACTTTTCCATTTGAATCTCCATTTATTAAATCTTTCTTCATAAGCAAAGAGCCCATGTCACATTTCATTGAACCAAGCATTGCTTTACTTTGCATACCTGAGTTCCTTGTTTATATGTTGCTCCCCACCACTATTTGCTTCAGAGAAAACTTTGGGCAAAGATTTTGGTGTATTTAACTTTTCCTTTTACTTGCCTGCAATGATGTTGAATTCAATGTTCCAAGAGACTTACAGAGGCTCCTAAAAATACTTCCAAGCTTAATGGTTTGCCTAGATGGAGTTGGGCTCCCAATTCTACCCCATCATCTTCAGAATCTCCAGCCTCTGCCTCCACTTCTAATGAAGACAACATCATGTGCTTCAAAGGTGATTCCTTATCCTCTTTGCCTCCCGTCAAAAGCCACAATTTAGCCCATAAATAGCTCTCTTTCTAATTCTAGCAAGAAATCCACCATTCCATTGATCATCTTTCAAGGATATCTCCTGAGTCTCTGCAATCATTTCTCCACTAGAAAAGCTGGGAGTCACAAGCTCTCCATCATAATCTTTCTTATTTTCTCACAATTATCACAAGTACTTTTGCATCTTGTAGCATCAAATTTTTCACAAAAAATGAGCAAGTTACAATACCCTTCAATGATCCGTAGTATTTTCACAATAATTAACCATTTGTAAAAGATTCTTAAGGTTTGTGTCTAGTATACTGCTTGAATTTCCCAAAGCTCCATGACTCTCTTTGAAGAGTGTTAAATTTTGTTTCGAAGCTCCTTGTGTAAGCATGTGCTTTACCCAGATATAATCACCATAGTTGTAATGAAAAATTAAAGATGAAGGAAGGTTATCCAGCTCAACCACATTCCTGATGATAGCCTTCAATACAATTTTGCAATAAATGATGAAGAGTGAAACAAGAGGAGAAACTACAAGAGTTACACCAGGGAAAACAATAGCTCGTAACTGGTAATTAAGGATTTTTCCACCATTAGTAGGCATCAAAACAAATACATCATGTCCACTCATTGTTACATTAATCACTTCGCTTTGATTTGGTTGAAAAGAATGATTGCCAAAGGCTTTTCTATTGTTTACCTCTATCTCTCAGGTCCAGGGGAAATCTTTTCTAATCCACTTTTTATCACTAGACCCTTCAATGTAAATATGGGAAGGACATATACAACATCATTAGCTGGAAGACCAATTAAGTCATGACTTGATAACTCAACCATTATGCAAGATTGGGGGCAACCCTGTGAGTGACCACAAAGCATCTGTGTCAATGATCTTGAAAGTACCATACATACTAATGTAAACTCATACTTTCAACATCTTGTGCTACACTAAAACCCTTATGACTTCATGACAGTGTGAAGCATGTTGGGTCCCCTTATGGGGCTGACTAAAAAAACATTTCATTTTGAAACAAGTTTTCTATCATGAATTATCTTGACATTACATTTGTATGCTCATAAGGTGTAAAAATTAAATGGGTTGTCATCAGGATCCATTTTTAGGCATTTTGTATTGTGAGCAAAATAGGCCAAGTAGCCTCCGGAATTGTTTTGAAAAACTGATCAAATCATCCCCTAGAGTCATGAAAAGGCATAGGTATGTAGACTTTTGTCCCAAGAATTCAATGCAACAAACGGCTTAGTAAAATGTATCCCGAGGTGCAAGATATGAATCACATCCAAAGTAGCCCACTTAGCTTTTTCTGCAACTGTACTTGTTTAAAATTGATTAGGGCTCACTAACTTGCCATTTTGAAAAAATATCAAATCTCGTCCTAGGGGCTGCCACTTGGGGAATTAGTTCATTTAGGTCAAATGAGCACATGTACAAAATGGTTTTCCATTAATCCATCTCCTTCATAAAATATCAGGCATCAAAGTTGACCTTTGTCACAACTTTTTGGAAGTGTAGATGTCAAAACTGTGTAAAACCCGTTTGCTTTTGGTTTTGAAAAAATATCAAACGATATGCTGGGGTCTTGAAAACTGACATAGGAGCACATTATCATGGGGGAAATTTGGAACACTAATTGGTTTTCCATGACAATCTTCCAGTTGATAAATATTTGCCTCTAAAGCTGGTCTCTTTGGAAGATTTCATAATGTGTAGACAACAAAATATCTCAGAACCTTTAAACTTGACACTTCAAAACTTCATCAAATTAGATCATAAGAAGCTAAAATCAGGTGGACACACTCACATATGGTAGATAAACATGCTTGCAAAGTGGTTTGTCATGGAATTAAATAAACTCTGAATTATGACCTCGTAAAATAGGTCACTAGGGTAGTTTTTTTAGGTGCATTTCTGAGTGTGGTATTGTCATGCCCACATTTCCCATGCGGTCACAACACGCAAACACATGTGTCATGTCCACATGCGACATGTGGTCATGATACGAACCATAAAAAATTTTCCCCTTACTACTCTGAATTCCCCCTCGCACGCATAAGCGTGCTCGGTTGCGTACGTTTATGGAATCAATGATAATGTTGTTTACGAAATATTTCACACACGTGTGCATTCACTATGCTGGACCTACTATTTGCTTGATGACGTTCACTACGTTTACGTCGGTTTTAATTTTAGCGTTTAAATTTACTTGATAATTAGTTGGCCTCTATTGGTTTTCTTAGTCTATTTTAATATTGACATGCATTAACTCCTCTATTATAATCATTATATTTATTTACTTATTTAATTATTTATTTATGTTTCAACTCCTTGGAAATTCATTTGGAAGTCACTAAACTCTGAAATCACATTTATTTATTTATTTTTCTAATATAAATATTTATTTAGTGTAAAATACATTATCCCTTATAAAATATGAACAATTAAATTACATATCTTATCTTTCCTATTGGAAGAATTGATCTTATTAATTTAATGATTCATTGTCAAACATATAAATCCTATATTAGTTAATCCTGTTACCAAATCTTCAATAGATAGAAATATATTTATATATATATCCTATATTTCTATATTTAAATATATTTTCTTATCTAAGTAAATTAACAAGGTTAGGTGAATATATATATAGTTATTCAATGAATATACTAAAGTTAACACAATAGTTGTTATATATATATGTATGAATACTTATAGTTTTATAGATAGTTATATAACAATTAATTGTTTTTATCATATGCTTTGTTTAATATTTTGTCTTATCCTATACACACATGCTAAAGCTAAATACATGTATTCACATTTGTTCACAAGGAGCAACCCTAATCTTTTGATGTGTTTTGGCATGAGGGTGCAGGCATGGCAGCGGCGACAATGGAGGTGGGCCGCGAATGGAAGTTGGTAGAGGAAGTAGGATGGAGGGAACGTTGGCCGCGGTTAACAAATGCTAGGGATGTGGGAAGGCTGCAGTAAGTGGCAGAGAAGAAGGCAGAGGGCGGCGGTCAGGCCGCGGCAGAGAGGAGTGGTGGCTCGCGTGGTGAGGAAGGCCTGTGCACAGGCCGCAGGGATTAATGCATGGTGGGGGAGTGGGGTTACGGTGGCGGCGGGCAGAGAGAGTCCATGGCTTCGGAGGCCACGGTGCTGGTTCTCAAATAGGGGGTGTGGGGAGGAGCGGAGCCCCCACCCACATCCCACTACATGGGGTGTGGGTGGGGGTTCTGCCCCTCCCCACACCCAAAATACTCAACGACAGTGGTGGGGAGGTTCAAACCCTTCCCACCACCACTCCACAATTTTTACTTGGTGGCTGTGTATGAAACACAGCGAATAAACTACGAAAATAAATGTATTTTTATTTCCCATTGTTAATTTTGTTGATTTTATAACATCTCTAAATTACAATGATATATATATATATATATTTCACGACTTCTCTCAGAAATATTCCATTCACAGTTCATTTATAAAACAATAAATGAAATTATAAATACAGAGAATTAAATATATATCTATTTAACTGCCATTTACACTTTTATTATTATTTTTTATATATATATGCAAATTCCAAAATTAGACTTCATACAAATAGTATTAAACAGGAGATATAGTAAAATCAATTTCCCCTTATATTAAATCGAAATTACTAATTTCAATTTAATATATATTAGCATACAATATAAAATGGAAAGAATAGTTATAATTACATTGGCTCACAACAAGTAAGTTTATGACTATATCACACATTCTTTTTCATTTCCAATGATAAAATTACAATTTCCAAAATTAACTAAATTCATAATTTCCTCCAAACAATACAATAGATAAAATTTACCATCTTTGTCTAAATCAACAACTAATTTCACTACTTAACAATTAGTTATACAAGTATAAAATAAACTGTAAAATTCACAACTACAAACACTTAAGGGAGGAACTACTCTCTTCTCCCAAATAACAATGTTTACAAAATCAGAGGGAGAAAATCTCACCTTTAACAAATTCATCTAGGATAAAACTTGAAGAGACCAAGCTCTCTTCACAAGTAAGGGAAATGAAACATTTTCTCTAACCAAGTAAGAACTCCTCCAACCCTTTCAACATGCTCAAGGAGAAACCTGCATAACAAACAAGGAAGGAATACACCACACAACTAGCTCTCCTCCCTACCATAGACCCGCAAGAGGGTCACCCTCGAGCTAGGGAGATCATCCACACACCCAGTGAAGAATAGTCCAATAACACTTCAACATTGATTCACAACAATAGAAGCAGACAACACACAAACACCCATGGTTATACTCACAACACAAAAACTCAACTAAGGTGAGTTTGAAGAGGGTAGGGAAGTAGACTCACTCAACTCAAGGGTGTCATTCTTCTCAACATTTTATCACAGCTTTTCTCATGGCCTCAAGCCAACAAAATTAACTTTCCTCATGGCCTCAAGCCAACCAAATAATTAAAATCCCAGGAATATCACAAATAGGCTCTCAAGCCTTATAGCCATTTTGCTCAAAACCACAAACATGCCCTCAAGGCTTTCTTATACCAAGAACAAGAATGCACCCGAGGAGGTTCACACCTTTCCTTCCCCATACATGATGAGCATTGTCTTCCAAGTGGAAGAAGCTCTTTCAAACACCCATCACAACCCAAAACAACAGAAATACCACATAGACAACCTTTGCAAAACAACATTCATCAAACAAGTAACAGAACATACAAGGGTGAGTAAACTTTCTCACTAACCTTTACAAGCCCTATTATGGATGTAGTTGAAGAAGAGCTCCACCCTTAGTCTCCTCCTCCAAGTTCTCCTTCTTTCCACAATAATCCAACCCCCTTAGCCTCCTCCTCCTTTCTCTTTTAAAACTAATTCCCCCAATTTCCTTATTCCCAAGTGGCATTAAAAAACTAAACCCACTCCTCATCCATTATCCTAGTGGACTTAAAATAATTAACCCCACTCAAGAGGTCCCCCATTATATCCCTTTTACAACACATGGAAGAATAAAATATAATAAGTAAAATAGAAATAAAAAGGAAGTGGATGACACACCACCCTTTTTATGGGGAACTCCCACCCAAAAAGAGGCACAAAGAGACAAAGCACTCCATTATTTGGGGGATCATGGTGTCATTCGATGACTTGGAAGTGGGCTTGAGTGTGGATTCCACTCATCCTATTATCCCCATGCTTCCAATTTCGTCACTTAACTTCATTGTGAAGTTAAAGTGACCATATGGAGGTTATCCCAAGGTTATCCTAGTCAAAAGGGTCCCTAGACCCATGGGGTATAACCCAGGGTTGATTTTTACCTAGTTAGGACTCGCAGAGTCAAGTAAAAACACAAGAAGAGGGTCAAAGAAATAAAGTTTAAATAAGATTTATAACATTTCTTACAACACATATCACAATACAAGTAAATCAGAGGGTAGACCTAATTCCCTTGACCCCATGGAACATTACAACATTACAACATTTCACCATACACAAGGTTGATCTTAGTTCCTCGTGGAACTAGATCGGCTTCACAAGGGATACAACATAGGGTGTGGAATGATCTCCTGTATTTGTGGTTTCGTTAGCAATACCTGCACACTCAATATCAGAGTTAATAACACATAAAGATATCATAGCCAAAGCAATTTAAATACAAGCATACCTAAATATTCTACCATATACTCATATTGAAATCACACTAAAGTTCCATTTATGACATTATCCATTCATCATTCTCTTAAAAGCAACATCTAACTATCATTGCACAATTTGTTTTCTTAAAATTCAATTAGGTTTAATAAAAAAATTCCAGGATCAATAATCCTTCAACATAAAATTAATAGCAATAGCACTGCAAATAGTCTCATGAACAAAAATGAAAAAGGTAGGCCTCACATCCTCTCCCCCTAATTGTACTTCCTCCTGGAAGTCATCAAAGAGGTGAGGGAAAAAGGGTCTTCAGTCTCATTGCATCTTCCCATGTTGCAGTGAACTCATCATACATACCCCACTGGACCATAACCTGGTCTAGCTCTTGACCTCGAAGGCCCAGCGTCCGACGAGCCCAAACAACTACGAGATCTCTGACCTCGTTACGTAGGCAAGGCCAGCCTGGATGAGTTCTCATAGGTCTGGCCCTTAGGCCCTATCAAGTTCCTTTTGCTTTGAATTTTTAACTATTAATTATATCATTAGGATGGAGAGACTAATCATGTCTCTAGGTTTGCAGATATCATGTAGACATTGGTTATTGGAATCAACTTGGATTGTTTATGGTGAGGCAAGGTAAACAAAAAGGATTATGGTGTACTCATTATCAATCTTAACTATTTAAGGTTGGTGCAATTCTTAGAGATAGATCTTATGGATGTATGTGAGGAAAAATCATACATTTAGTTAGTACTACTTTAGTGGCCAAAGTCATATCCCACCTTAACTCCAATGTTATCGAAGAATGACATATATTAAGTGTTGATTTAAGGATTCAATGTAGTTCATTTTGATGTGAAACAAATGTGAAGTTTGTTTAAATAGATTCATAGTCTTTCTCCCTTGGTAAAGTAGATATTGCATGATAGGTGTCCCAAATCGACACTTAAATATGCCCTAACCTATGCGAGGAAGGATTAGGGAAACTGTCCAAATTTATATAGGGTTATGATTTACTTATACTAAGATATGTCATAGTTTTTAAAGACTCCAATGACTAGATAATTATCAAAAATGAATATGCTTGTTAATCAAGGTCGACTGACAATTTCAAGCCTGATAAGCTACCCATTACAACACCCCAAGGTAATCAATGAAAGCCACATTATGATTAGATCGTTCATCATTTACAAGAAAAAAAAATTACTTGAATTATAAATTACATGATAATGAAGCTTTTCAAATGTAAAAGAAGCACTAATCGATTCTAATACCGAAAGAATATCCATCTTTTCTTTTCTTAGGTTGTAACAATTTTTCTTTAGTTAGAAAGAAAATAAGTAACTTGAAATAAGCTTTATTTCGATCCCACTATATTTGTTTGAAATCTATCTCATAGCAACGTGGGGAATAATTTTCCTTGTATACCTACATGCATTCTTTCTGAATGAGTCAATTGCTTAGAATCTATATGTCTAACTATATCCACATCAATGACTAACTTTTAACCCAAGAGGCAATTTGAGAATGCAACCACTAACATGCATGGAAATCCACTACTAAATGTTGAAATCTCTCCTTGCATATGTTATAGCCTTTAAAATAGTACAGCGCCCCTTCATTTGACACGGTCTTTTAAAAAAAAATAGTAAATCACTCCTTACAATATGATGCAACCCTTTTTTTTTTAAAACAATAATAAAATAAATAAATATCTAGATCAGATTTGACTGCTGACTTTGCTTATCAAACAAATTTTCTTACAACAGATGTTCTGTATGTGGTGCCAGTAAAATACTATGGTAGGTTTTCATATCTAAGTAAGTTTTGTTGCACCAGTCAAAGTAAGTACAAAAGATACATATACAATAAGGAACTCATCAGATTATAAAGTATGATAACTAAATGTTATCAAGGCATAATCCTATTCACAAAACACACTGTATTGATTAAAATCAACATAAAGAATTTCATGTTCATTTATCACACATGCATAAAGAATTCACACATCGTACAACCTGTTTATATAGAACATCAACTCGATACATCAATTACAAATCTTACATCTAAACACATATTTTCATTCATCACATTACAGGTATTTACTTCACAGGGCTCACATAAAGGTTTAGGGGATGTCATAGTCTCATCTTAAAACCAAGTAACCAATAACCAGGTAGAATGATGGTCTCAGGGCCACATGCCTAGGGGCCTCACCATACATTCCCACAATGGCCTACCTCTTGTTTGTATAAGGGGTTTAGCCTCCAAGAGATAACCAACATAAGAACAAGATCACTAGGAAGGTAAGTGGACAATAACCAGCCCATACTAGTCCACACCTACCCCCATCCTCATAAGTTTCCCGCGTCTGCTTCCTTATATACACTCTACCAGAGGTCGCTCCATCGACATGGCGAGAAGAACATCACAACACATGACCAACACTTGCAAACAAAAATAATCTAGCTTAGCCACCACAAATAACAGATATACCAAAATAGAGGAGTTTCAATATCCAACAGTAAAATAAATAAATGCATGCCATTCCAACAATAAATCAACCATAACCACAAGGGTTACGTGAAAAATGGAGAAATCAAAGATTTGTGGCTAAGCTACTTTCAGACAAGATTAAATAACATGGTTGTTCCACACAAGCAAGATACAAAAAGGTCATCAGACAACCAAAAGAAAATGATCGTAATCCATGAAAGTGCACATTACATCACTATGTGACTAACATTAAGTCACCAATAAGGAAGGAGGGAAACATGGTCGCTACACATGTTATGCAAACACAACCAATGCAATAACATCATGTAGGTAAGTATTATTAATGCACCTTCACGTACTCTTATGTGGAATCGTGCCCTTCTCAAAGGTAGCACGTCATTAGTATAGTACATCATGCCCTTCTCAAAGGTACACGTCATCATCATAATGCAAATGTCTCTAGGATGCTATGCATCCACTCAAATAAGAGACCAAGGGTAAGTTTATATCTGCACCAAGTAGCATGGCCTCGAGCAATTCACATGCCCATACCAAACCATCACCAAGATCCCAAGTCAAATGTCAATAGTACCATCAAGGAAATATAGCATAATAGGATAGCACGATGGGCCTCTCAAAGGTCCATTTACTAAGGAGAAGTAGGGGGTACTCTGGCATATGAAGGTATGGTTGGTTGGGTAATCCCAAACCAATGCCACAACATGTCGCCATAGCTTCCTAAGTTCTTCCTCTCCACTACTTAACTCCACACATGGAAGGTCTCCAACTCCAAGATTGGACCTTACAGGGTATACATATAAACAACCACACAAGCATGAGTCCATCATACTTGTAGTTAAACACTCAACCCATGGATGGATACCCAGTATCGCAAGCTCATGAGTACACTAGGCATGTACGGGATAATTACAACACATAGCAAACATGCTCATAACAAGTATTCACATCCACAAGGTAACACATAATACAAGTTTTCCTCTATCATTTATTACTTGGTGAAGAATAACTTTCATTCACAAGGTCACATAAGATTTACCATAAAAATTTCTAAGAAGTCTACCAAACATCAATTAGAATTACCATTTCTAAGGCATAAATGGAATCTAACCATGACTTCACATTTAGAGATAAGGCAATACCCCCAAGTAAGTACACCAATTTACTAGCTATGCTTGATAGATCATAATTGAACCCAAAAAACATTTTTTTTTTCAACTCACAAGATGGTGACTCACATCACATATCATGGAGTTAACGATAACCCATATAACACTACATATGCACTACGAAACCACCACACATTTATCTAGCACAAGGTTCATAAAGTAGAGGCATGTCACAAGAAGAATCTAATAGCAAGACCACGTCTCTAATTTTACTATTCGACTATATGAAGCCCAATCATCTTTTCCGCACAAGGTATATGATATCAAACTTACACGAAAACCAAATTATAATATGTAAAATTTTATTTTGTAGAAGTACTTTACAAAAATGTCGCCAAGCACACAAATGCCTTATTGAACAATTTGAGGACATATGTTAATTCTTAACAATTTGCCATACAAAAAACTAATTTTCACCTCTTTCTTTCTTAGTATTTTTATAAGGTAATCTAATGAAATCACACACGTAACAAATTACACTCATAAAATTTAAAACAAGATACACTTCATGCAATCTTTTCTAGTTATCAATCCAAGAGAAACAATGCCAATTTCCAATGATATAAAGGGTTAGGAATTCAAGAAATTATGTCATTCAACCTTATGATAAACACACGTCAAGTTCACAAGGCAAGAATAAATCAAATGGGTATTTAAAGTGTCACTACTCTCCACAAAATACACAAGGGAAAGGAAGGGTACAACGCAACCCTCACAATCTAGACCAATCGACTCGAAAGGACAATCTACGAGGAGGAACACAACCATCACAAATCACAAGCGGAAGATTTTGAAAATCGCGTGACAAGGCCACCACGATGTCAAAACAAGAGGACGGATATTCCTCCACGGTGAAGGCTAGTTGACAAACCGCAACCTCACTCTCATGCAACTACACAGAGTAGGACAAGGGTCAAACCACACTCAACTCACTCCATATTGGTCTAAACAACACGCAAACCTTAGAGCTCCCAATGTTGAAACATGCGCTCTGATACCAAATGTCATGCCCACATTTCCCATGCGGTCACAACACGTAAACACACGTGTCATGTCCACATGCGACATGTGGTCATGATACGAACTATCAAAAATTTCCCCCTTACTACTCTAAATTCCCCCTCGCACGCGTAAGCGTGCTTGGTTGTGTACGTTTATGGCGTCAATGATAATGTTGTTTACGGAATATTTCACACACGTGTACATTCACTATGCTGGACCTACTATTTGCTTGATGACGTTCACTACGTTTACGTCAGTTTTAATTTTAGTGTTTAAATTTACTTGATAATTAGTTGGCCTCTATTGGTTTTCTCAGTCTATTTTAATATTGACGCGCATTAACTCCTCTATTATAATCGTTATATTTATTTACTTATTTAATTATTTATTTATGTTTCAATTCCTTGGAAATTCATTTGGAAGTCACTAAACTCTGAAATCACATTGATTTTTATTTTTTTCTAATATAAATATTTATTTAGTGTAAAATACATTATCCCTTATAAAATATGAACAATTAAATTGCATATCTTATCTTTCCTATTGGAAGAACTGATCTTATTAATTTAATGATTCATCGTCAAACATATAAATCCTATATTAGTTAATCCTGTTACCAAATCTTCAATAGATAGAAATATATTTATATATATATCCTATATTTCTATATTTAAATATATTTTCTTATCTAAGTAAATTAACAAGGTTAGGTGAATATATATATATATATATATAGTTATTCAATGAATATACTAAAGTTAACACAACAGTTGTTATATATATGTATGAATACTTATAGTTTTATAGATAGTTATATAACAATTAATTGTTTTTATCATATGCTTTGTTTAATATTTTGTCTTATCCTATACACATAGGTTAAAGCTAAATACATGTATTCACATTTGTTCACAAGGAGCAACCCTAATCTTTTGATGTGTTTTGGCATGCAGGGTGCAGGCATGGCAGCAGCGATAATGGAGGTGGGCCGCGAACGGAGGTCGGCAGAGGGAGTAGGATGGAGGGAACATTGGCCACGGTTAGCAAATGCTGGGGATGTGGGAAGGCCGTAGTAAGTGGCAGAGAGGAAGGTAGAGGGTGGCGGTTGGGCCACGGCAGAGAGGAGTGGTGGCTCGCATGGTGAGGAAGGCCTATACGCAGGCTGCGGGGATTAATGCATGGCCGGGGAGTGGGGTTACGACGGCGGTGGGCAGAGAGAGTCCGTGGCTTCGGAGGCCGCAGTGCTAGTTCTCAAACAGGGGGTGTGTGGAGGGGCGGAGCCCCCACCCACATCCCACTACGTGGGCTATGGGTGGGACCTCTGCCCCTCCCCACACCCAAAATACTCAACGATGGTGGTGGGGAGGTTCAACCCTTCCCACCACCACTCCACAATTTTTACTTGGTAGCTGTGTATGAAACACAGTGAATAAACTACAAAAATAAATGTATTTTTATTTCCCATTGTTAATTTTGTTGATTTTATAACATCTCTAAATTACAATGATATATATATATATATATTCCACGACTTCTCTCAGAAATATTCCATTCAAAGTTCATTTATAAAACAATAAATGAAATTATAAATACAGAGAATTAAATATATATCTATTTAACTGCCATTTACACTTTTATTATTATTTTTTATATATATATGCAAATTTCAAAATTAGACTTCATACAAATAGTGTTAAACAAGAGATATAGTAAAATTGATTTCCCCTTATATTAAATCTAAATTACTAATTTCAATTTAATATATATTAGCATAAATATAAAATGGAAAGAATAGTTATAATTACATTGGCTCACAAGAAGTAAGTTTATGACTATATCACACATTCTTTTTCATTTCCAATGATAAAATTACAATTTCCAAAATTAACTAAATTCATAATTTCCTCCAAACAATACAATAGATAAAATTTACCATCTTTGTCTAAATCAACAACTAATTTCACTACTTAACAATTAGTTATACAAGTATAAAATAAACTGTAAAATTCACAACTACAAACACTTAAGGGAGGAATTACTCTCTTCTCCCAAATAACAATGTTTACAAAATCAGAGGGAGAAAATCTCTCCTTTAACAAATTCATCCAGGATGAGACTTTAAGAGACCAAGCTCTCTTCACAAGTAAGGGAAATGAAACATTTTCTCTAACCAAGTAAGAACTCCTCCAACCCTTTCAACATGCTCAAGGAGAAACCTACATAACAAACAAGGAAGGAATACACCACACAACTAGCTCTCCTCCCTGCCATAGACCACAAGAGGGTCACCCCTGAGCTAGGGAGATCATCCACACACCCAGGGAAGAATAGTCCAATAACACTTCAACATTGATTCACAACAATAGAAGCAAACAACACACAAACACCCATTGTTATACTCACAACACAAAAACTCAACTAAGGTGAGTTTGAAGAGGGTAGGGAAGTAGACTCACTCAACTCAAGGGTGTCATTCTTCTCAACATTTTATCACAGCTTTTCTCATGGCCTTAAGCCAACAAAATTAACTTTCCTCATGGTCTCAAGCCAACCAAATAATCAAAATCCAAGGAATATCACAAATAGGCTCTCAAGCCTTATAGCCATTTTGCTCAAAACCACAAACATGCCCTCAAGGCTTTCTTATACCAAGAACAAGAATGCACCTGAGGAGGTTCACACCTTCCCTTCCCCATACATGATGAGCATTGTCTTCCAAGTGGAAGAAGCTCTTTCAAACACCCATCACAACCCAAAACAACAGAAATACCATATAGACAACCTTTGCAAAACAACACTCATCAAACAAGTAACAGAACATACAAGGGTGAGTAAACTTGCTCACTAACCTTTACAAGCCCTATTATGGATGTAGTTGAAGAAGAGCTCCACCCTTAGTCTCCTCCTCCAAGTTCTCCTTCTTTCCACAATAATCCAACCCCCTTAGTCTCCTCCTCCTTTCTCTTTTAAAACTAATTCCCCCAATTTTTTTATTCCCAAGTGGCATTAAAAAACTAAACCCACTCCTCATCCATTAGCCTAGTGGACTTAAAACAATTAACCCCACTCAAGAGGTCCCCCACTATAGCCCTTTTACAACACATGGAGGAATAAAATATAATAAGTAAAATAGAAATAAAAAGGAAGTGGATGACACACCACCCTTTTTATGGGGAAACTCCCACCAAAAGAGAGGCACAAAGAGACAAAGCACTCCATTATTTGGGGGATCATGGTGTCATTCGATGACTTGGAAGTGGGCCTGAGTGTGGATTCCACTCATCCTATTATCCCCATGCTTCCAATTTCGTCACTTAACTTCATTGTGAAGTTAAAGTGACCATATGGAGGTTATCCCAAGGTTTTCCTA
Organism: Cunninghamia lanceolata; assembly: GCA_027924645.1. Lineage (NCBI taxonomy): Eukaryota > Viridiplantae > Streptophyta > Pinopsida > Cupressales > Cupressaceae > Cunninghamia > Cunninghamia lanceolata. The sequence continues at coordinate 25,810,544 of BSBN01000809.1, read as the reverse complement.
GTCAAAAGGGTCCCTAGACCCATGGGGTATAACCCAGGGTTGATTTTTACCTAGTTAGGACTCGCAGAGTCAAGTAAAAACACAAGAAGAGGGTCTAAAAGAAATAAAGTTTAAACAAGATTCATAACAACATTTCTTACAACACATATCACAATACAAGTAAATCAGAGGGTAGACCTAATTCCCTTGACCCCATGCAACATTGCAACATTTCACCATACACGAGGTTGATCTTAGTTCCTCGTGGAACTATATCAACTTCACAAGGGATACAACATAGGATGTGGAATGATCTCCTGTATTTGTGGTTTCGTTAGCAATACCTGCACACTCAATCTTGGAGTTAATAACACATAAAGATATCATAGCCGAAGCAATTTAAATACAGGCATACCTAAATATTCTACCATATACTCATACTGAAATCACACTAAAGTTCCATTTCTAACATTATCCATTCATTATTCTCTTAAAAGCAACATCTAACTGTCATTACACAATTTGTTTTCTTAAAATTCAATTAGGTTTAATAACAAAATTCCAGGATCAATAGTCCTTCAACATAAAAGTAATAGCAATAGCACTACAAATAATCTCATGAACAGAAATGAAAAAGGTAGGCCTAACAAGTATTCAAAATTTTCATCATGGGGACCTCAAATTTTGCAAAAACTTGAAGGAAATTTTAGGTTCCAACACTTGGACCTTCCAAGGTCACTTATATGATGTTTTAAATGATTTGATTTACTTTTGTGTTAGCATTGGGCCACACCTAATCTACGCTCTCTTCCTTTTATACAAAGACCTTTCTCCCAACGACAGGATATGAGGCGTCGCCTCAATGCAATATCCACTTCAAGTTAAAATTTTAACCAGAAGCAAATCTTTTAAGTCATATGTAACTCCTCCATGTAATAGACTGACCACCTCTATCTTGAAGCACACTCAAACTGAAACATAGCATATTGAGATAATGCCTCTATTTGATCAGGTCTAATCTGATAAGATCATTGAGCATCTGGAGTGTAATGCCCCGCCATGCAACCCTAGAGATAAGTTTAACTAAGAAAAAAAGGGCAAATTTTATTATTATTATTTATTTCCATAAACTCCAATTCTCATAAAGGCATATATATTTATTTATTTAACAAAAATGCTTTCATAACTAATAATATTATTTTAATGCAATAATTAACCAAGGCAACAATCAAACAATTCCAAACTCAATAACCCAAATGCCAAACAATACCTGACACAATGAATGATCGAAAGCATGACCATAATGACAGTGACTAACCATAACGCCCATACAAACAACACTGATAAGGTGCACAACCAGATACTCATCCTCTTCAAGGATGATGGCTAAGATAGGGGACCATATGTCATCTCTGTTCAATAGTTTCCATTGGATTTAAGGCATGCTCAAACTTGTCAATTTAGGTGGAGTCGATGCCTGGTACTTGTAACCTGTAGCACACAACATGGTCTATGCACAAGTATAATAAATATCAAATAGTCACGGAGTGAAAGAGAATTGCAACGTCGCTGAATGCTCACAAATGAGTCGTATGACATTGTCTCTTTTCACACCACACAATAATCAAATCATCCTATAATACAAAATCAGTCGCATAAAAGTCAATTCTAATTTATGACAATCATAGTAAGATCAACATCATAATCACCTGAATGTAAAACAATGTCAGAGCATATGGATTATCAATGTCGCAACAAGGATTATCAATAAAACATGTTGTCATATGAAACCACACATGAGGATAATCACGAATGTCACCAACATGAATGTAGCATCTACCAACATCATATAATTTACAAGATCAACTTTCTAACATACCCTAAATATTCCTATTATTTTACCTTCATCTTCATGCTCCTTAGCCAAACTATCTATACATCCAAGATGAGAATGGAGGGGCACTACATCCTCCCCCCCTAAAACTTGACTTACTCCTGGAAGTCACATACTAGGGTGGAAACATAACATATTAGTATTGTAATTTTCTATTACCAACATACACATCCATATTAAGTAATTATTCATAAGACAGGCTCAATCGTTCAATAAGGACAACAATAACATCAATTCCTTACCTTTAAGGCATATCATGTGACCTACTTATAACCAATCACACATATTTTGAGAATTTCAAACAATTTAGAGAATTGCATTCACATAGTAACAAGGAAAAATACATCTCATCTCTTATTTCCACTAATTAGCAACCATGCAAATACAATTCTCCATGGAGTCCTCCCTTGAACATACTATTAGAGGTTCAAAATGAACATGATAGAAAAAACACTTAACACGAAATGGAGCCATCAGAAACAAACATTCGGAATAGCCACCGTAGAAATTTAAAAAATGCAAACCCAAGCGGGGAAATAATCAAATTCAATCTTAAGTCACAAAATGCCAACAATTTTCAACAATAAATCAAGTATAAAGAAAAGAGTTTTGGTGACCACTCCTATCATAAGAGAGTTCAAAGAAAATAAATTCACTATTAGCCCACTAGCAACATATGAACAACTATCAAAAATTCCAAAACAACAAAATCACCAACAAATCCACATCACGATGTGACTAATTTTAGCCACAAAAGGGAGTATCCGCTACACAACACCCCAGGACTCAAAGTCCAGAATGCATTAGAGAATGTACACCAAACACACAGAGAACTAAGTTTTCTACATCTTCATATCTAAGCAACTTTTATTCAAGAATTTAAGGCAACACGGTTGCTACTTATATACAAAAAAAAAATTCTATCTTTAATGCAGTACAATTCTTGTTTACCAAACTATGAACATATACAATTACTTCCTTATGCAAAAAGATACTTACAGAGGAAATGTATGATATCACACACAAGAATAATTCAAAACTCTAATCGACTTACAATGTCACATTCATGATCTTATGGGTCCAACACAAGCTCCAATTTGATCTCCCGCACATGGTTCTTACACAGGCATACACAATGATAACTTCCACAACAAAACTTCCACATGAGGTCATGGCCAACAAGGAGATAGATATCAGATTATCAATCAACCATATAAAGATACCCCACACATGACAACACCACATAACCACATGAATCGCGATGCATGATGCCACTGAATGATTAAATCATTCTAATACTTACACATATAATGCAATTAACATAAAGATGGTATGGTGCTTCTACGCCCATAGCTAAATGTAACCCCCAAGTATGATTACTTCACAAAACTAGGGAACACAAAACACCACTGGCCTTTCACAACACCCCGCATAGAATGGGTACAGGGCATTCACATCACTAGAGGGGCCAAATACCACACTCCTAATTACATGCACTAACAATAATCATGCTTCTTTCTTCTAAAGAACTAGAGACCACAAGAGGAACTCAAGGCCTCAACAAATCAACAAGCACTAACATTCAGGAAACACATATTGTCAGATACATCATCACATTTTCAGAAAAGAAGGAGGGAGAACACATAGCAGACGCATAAGTAAAACAAGGCATAAACAATTTATTTCTTCCAGAATCAAAGAACAAGTCTGTAAACTTATCAACCTTCTAATGTCACACTAAGACACATAGGTGAGAGGTATTATTACCAACTCGCCACAAGGAGAAAAAAAATGCTTAACCTAGAGCAACAACAACAATCTAGAGGTCCCAGTGTTGCAAATCTGGCTCTGATACCAAATGTAATGCCCCGCCATGCAACCCTAGAGATAAGTTTAACTAAGTAAAAAAAGGGCAATTCTTTTTTTATTATTTATTTCCATAAACTCCAATTCTCATAAAGGAATATATTTTTATTTATTTAACAAAAATACTTTCATAACCAATAATATTATTTTAATGCAACAATTAACCAAGGCAACAATCAAACAATGCCAAACTAAATAACCCAAATGTTGAACAATACCTAACACAATGCACGATTAAAAGCATGACCACAATGACAGTGACTGACCATAATGCCCATATAGACAACACTGACAGGGTGCACAACCAGATACTCATCCTCTTCAAAGATGATGGCTAAGCTAGGGGACCATATGTCATCTTTGTTCAATAGTTTCCATTGGATTTAAGGAACACTCAAACCTATCAATTCAGGTGGAGTCGATGCCTGGTACCTGCAACCTGCAGCACACAACATGGTCTATGCACAAGTATAATAAATATCAAATAGTCATGGAGTGAAAGAGAATCGTAACATCATCGAACGCTCATGAATGAGTGGTACGACATTGTCTAATTCACACCATAGAATAATCAGATCATCCTATAATACAAAATCAGTCGCATAAAAGTCAATTCTAACTTATGACAAACATAGTAAGATCAACATCATAATCACTTGAATGTAAAACAATGTCAGAGAATATGGATTATCAGTGTCACAACAAGGATTATCAATAAAACATGCTAACTGTCATATGAAACCACACATACGGATAATCAGGAATGTCACCAACATGTGTGATGCAGGGACTTCTGGAGGTCATAACTTTTGACTTGGATGTGGGTTTTCTACGAGATTTTATAGGTGGATGCATTATGAGGTGGCACTTTTTCAGGGCTTGAAACTTTGATCTTGGCTCTCAAAATGGCAATTTAGTGTTTTTTTGTAGATTTTTAAAAAGTTGCTTTTGTAATAACTTGAAACTCATGTTTCAAATTTAGAATATTAGTTGGCTTTTAGTCCTACCTTAGTTTTAGGAATCTTTTGGGAAAAACTGGATTCTTAAGATATGATTGTAAAATTACCTAAAATGGCAAAATTTGAAAATTGTCAAAATCTACCAAAAACGGTAATTTTTTGTTTTTTTGTTTTTCTTGGATATAAGAGAGTTTTCTCTCATTGTAGCGGCAGAGTTGGTGAATAAAAGTTTTTTTTTAGTTTTCAAATCTTTGGCTCTCACACATGATTAATGTTACAATTTAATTGAGTGTATGTTGTTGGCTACATCAGAATGTAGCATCTACCAACATCATATAATGTACAACATCAACTGTCTAACATGCCCTAAATATTCCTATTATTTTACCTTAATCTTCATGCTCCTTAGCCAGACTATCTACACATCCAAGATGAGAATGGAGGGGCACTATATGGAGATTGTACTATTTGTCAAAATGAATTTGTTGCCTGTTGTTCTCAAAATCAGCTACGCTCATTTTGTAGACAACCCCACGAAACTTGTCCGTTTCGTGAAACTACACTCTAAGATCGCAAATCGAGAAAAGATGTTCTTGTTCTCGTGCGAGGTCATTTGACATTTTTACGACGCTTCCTTGAATTAATTTCTCAATGAAGGCGAGGAAAGTCCAAGTCGTAAATTGGTCAAGGTGTTAATTTTAGTTTTGTTAAGTTTGGTAAATTTTGACTCTTGATATGCAAGAGCGGCAAAATTTGCCGCTCTTACATATCCCTTAAGTTTATTTTTTGTTTGTTTTGATGTAAAGTCGGCAAAATTCGCCGCTATTACATCATTTTTTAGTCCAAAGTGCGAAAGTGGCAAATTCGACCGCTATCGCATATGTCGAGTGACTGTTTCACATGCATCGGCGGCCTTTTTTGCCGACTTCGCATATTAGTCAACGGCGATGCACGAGCGTCCGAAATCGCCGCCCGAACGAGATCTTCGGGATTCTGCCGTCGAGTGCCATTAATGGCCACTCATGCTAGGCGCTTCAACTCCCGTTTCAACCTTTAAAAAGCCTTTTCTTCTCACCATTCATCATTCCTTATCCACAAAACTCCTACGCGACTCGCTCGACGCTTGTTTGATCTCACCGTTCGCCGATCCACCGACGGAGCTATCCTTAGGGTTTCCTCTACAAGCACGGGTAAGTCTCTCCTTGCCACTCGTCGTTCAACTCTTTCTTCAAGTTTATCATAGGTTTTTCGCGTTGAAGGTTTTGTTTCTTAGTTTTTAGTTTTTGTTTTCATTTTTTGTTTGCTAGGTTTTTGGTTCTTGTCTTGTGTTGACAACCATAGGCTGCCCTAGGTTTTTCGCCTTCAAAATCCTTAAAGCTAACTACTACCCCGAAAACCCTAGGGATTCCCTCGCCTTCGAATTCCCAAACCTTCGACACGAAATTCCCCTCATGTAGCATCGGTGAATTTTACCGAGTTTACCTGGACATAGCAAATTTTGCCGAGTGTTAAAGCGGCGGACGTCGGCGTTTTTCGCCGCCCGAACTTGCAGATGTTACCTTGCCATGTAATGTCAGCGAAAATCGCCGCTCGCACATATAGGGAACCCCCATGTGGTGTCGGCAAAAATCGCCGACGGAACATTGAAAAGAAATGAAGTTGCTAGTCGTCAATGCAGTGTCGGCGAAAATCGCCGCCCGAACATAAAAACCTCTCGTTCCTTTTGCCTGCAAAAGCGGCGAAAATTGCTGCTCTTACCAAACGAACCCCAGTTAGCCTATTTCCTGCATCGACGGCAAATTTCGCCGCTCTAACCGTCTCACGATTCTTTTAAGCTGCATGGGCGGCGAATTTTGCCGCCGATGCACAAACATCAAACCCCTCACATGCAAGGGCGGCGAATTTTGCCGCCCGTGCAGAAAATATCCCAAATTTTCCTAACACTGGAAAATTTTCAATTTCATTTTCCCGAGCCCGCTTCTCCTCTGATTCTTGGCCAGCTCGCACTATAGCCCTTTTTCAAGCGCACTCCCATAGTCATGATCGTCAACATGCAATTTTCCCAGATTGCCCATATTTTCCCTGATTGCATGATCATGATTTCTGTTGCAGTTTCTTCTGCGGAGCTCCTTTCGACGTCAAATTTCTTCTCAGTGAAAGATCGTCCAAATGACTGATTTGTCTCCGAAGAAGGCTAAAGCAATGAAGTATAAATACCAGGGTGTTTTCCCAATCACCTCAGTCCACTCTAATGTTGAAGATATTAGAGATACAGAGATTGGCCATGTTGATATGGCTGAGTTCGTAGAGAGAACCAAGTCGAGCAACCCCAGTGCTATGATGAGGAGAATAGTAGAAAGTAATGTTCATCTGGTATCCTCCTTCCCAGTGGCGGCTCACAATACAGAATTTGTTCTTCAGTGCGCCCATTTCTACAACAAAGATATCAGAGCTGTGGTGGACGCCAGTGGTAATGTAATAATCAGGTTGGACCCTGAGTTTATTGACAAGGTGTTCATGTGTCCTCCTGCAACAGAGGTGTTGAAGCTTGATTTCACCGATGCTCAAAAGGAATATGATAAGAATCCAGAGAAGGCAAAGAAGGTAATCAACAACAAATGGTTGAAGATTGCGAGGTCAAGTTTGTCTAGATGGCCACACAGCTTCCCTCGAAGTGATTTCGTGGAAGAAGTTGGTGACTTGATTACCCTTCTCAGCAGGATAAGAGGTTTGTTTTCCTCTTCACAATTTCAGGAATGGATGTATCCCTTCATTAAGGTCATACTCCAAGGCAAGCAGGTCATTTTCTGGGGAGAGCAAATTAGTAACGCTTTGCATGATCAGTTGACAAAGGTATCCACTACCTCCAAGTTCTTCATGACTTCCTATCTGGTATACATTGCAGCCTCCATGAGGATTTTTCCAGGGTTGTCGTCAGAAGGGGATAGAAGAGTAGTCCCAGTATACCAGTACTATTCTCAGCTAACATTGAAAGGCTCAATTCACCATTTCAGGAGAGTGAATGATGCATTCTTTGCTGTATTCTTGTGCCTTTTCAATCCCCAACTGGAGCAGAGAAGAATCTCAGATGAGGCATGGACAGTGGTTAATGGTTTCGGTTGTATGTTTTTGCAATTTCCATCTTTCTCCTACTTGAGGGTTGGCTTTTTCCAAGGTTACCCTTATATGCTTCCAAGGTTTCCTTCAGATAGATTGGTGTTGATGGAGTTGTGCAGGCAAATGATTGTCGTGCATAACAAGCAGATGGAACTCAAGAAGCCTGGCTTCAGATTCCCTGTAGAAATCGGCAGATACTCAGTATTGACTGCCGCAAAGGCAAGAGCTATGGAAACGGAGATGCAGCTGGTCACCATGAAGCAATTCAAGAGGAGGCCAAAGTTTGATTACCGGGGTGTAAAGGATAAAATCAAGAGGAAAACACAGTTCCATGAACCCATGGTGGAAGATGTCTGGATAGACTTGAGAATAGAGGAAGACATCTGAAAACTGGACTATAGCAGGCTGTCTCTAGAGCAAATTGAATACCTTGGACTTGCTGATATCCCAGAGGACCTTGTAGATGAAGGCGAATTGGTTGATGCCAAGTATGAAATAGAACAGATAGCTGGTACTCCTCTACCGCCAATCTAATGGTCCCAAAAGGAGCTGACTTCCCTAAGGAAGAGATTTGAACCCATATTGGCCAACACCAATAAGTGGCTGGAAGATAAAGGAATTACGCTGAAGGAATTCCTCACTGGTTCAGAAACTGAAGTTCAAGAGCAAACTGGTAAGAAGGTTGAAAATAGAATGAAGAATAAGAGTGATGCTCCATCATCCTCTAAAACACATAAACCTAAAATCAGATTTGTGACAAAGAAAGCAAAGATTGTTGAGAAGGAACCTGAAGCGAAGGATATGGAGATTGAGGAGCCAGTGGCCGAGGATCCAGCAACTGAAGAGCCAGCTACAGAAGAGATGGATGTCGGAGACAAGGGGTCAGAGGAACAAGATAAAGAGGCTTTGTCTCCACAAGACAATACACCTGTTGCACCCCCTGTGCCTGCTTCCCCCATTATCATTCCTTCTTCTGAATCCCCCTCTCCTCCTAAGATAATCTTTGATAATCCCCAGGGCACTTTTGAAAATGTTCTCCATTCTTCTGATTCCATTCCTAGTTTGTCTTCTTCGTCATTTGATATAGGAGATACTTCTATGTTTGATCATTTTGTGATGAATACTGAGCAAATTTCAAGTGCCAATGTAACAGGTGCGGTTTTTACCAACACCCCGCCTATTGTTACTACCACCAGCACAAGTACAGTCCCAGTAACACCAGTGGCAGGAATGGACTCCAATGTGGATACTTCTCTGCTGCCACCTTGGTTATCAGCTTACACGCCAAAGAGGAAAAAGCAAGTCATCTCTCCAGATGATTTCGATTTCACTAAGCTGACACCTGCAAAACCAAAGGCTCCGAAGAAACCAAAGATCCTCTCAAGAGTACTTGAAGAAAAGGGGCAGAAGGTTTTGGAGATAGCAAAACCTCCACAGGATGCAACTGTCGAAAATTTTGACATGAATGACTACTCTATTTCTAGGGTTGAATTGGGCAAAATCACCCATGAAAGCGCTAAAAATGATATGCAGTCAGCCATGGACATCCTGATCCAGAAATTCGACAAGGAAAAAGAAATGAAAGACTACTACAAGGCAAAAGCAGAACAGCTGACTGCAGTGGTAAGAAAGATCACGTTGAATTCAGAAGCAGTTACTCCAGAGGCCGTGTCTGTAGAAGACCCCGTCATCCTGAAAGCGGAAAAGACTCACCTCAGAGGAAAAGTACTTGAAGAGTACTTAGACAGGATGCGAGCTCAGGGAATCTCTTTGCTCAAGGAGGTTTTTGAGAAAACGGATAAGATGAGGAAAGTAAGAGCAGAACTCAACGATCTCATCGATGCCATCTCTCATGATATTGAGCACACAGAAGATACTCATGATAAGTGGGTTGAAATGAGGAAGCTGAAAATGAGCACTTTAATATCCATTGGCGCCATTTCCAACAGGGATTCATATATAGAGACAAAGGAAGCTCTAATGTACAGGAGCAATGTGCTAAGAAATTTGATCAAGGATCTCGAGGCTGCCAAGGAAACCAGTGAAGAAAATGATGTTAACATTTTGCATAAGCTGGAGGAGTTGCCCTGTAAATTGGTATCACAGGATAACCAGTTTCTTTCTGCAGAAGAAATGGTCAAGGAATTTGAGGACATGTTTCAGCAGGAATTTGAAGACAAGGTATTCTCAATAACTTCTGTGGACAACATATTAGACAACCAGTTAACCTTGGACAATTTGAAAACCAGGTTAACCAATCACGCCAAGTCAATCACTACAGTGAGGGATGCCATAGTGAGGGCCAGGATGATTTTCAAGAACACATTCAAACCAGATAGCATTGAAATGCAGGCAACCTTCACTATGTATGATGACCACGTGAAAAAGGGTGGCGACACAAGTCGAAGCAGCTGATTTTTTCCCTTAGTTTATTTTCTGATTTCCATATGTACTTTCAAAACAGTTTTGGACATTTTTACATGTACATTTTTGATATGCAATTACATGTAAAAAATAGGAAGTCCCAAGTCAATAAGGACTCCTATTTTTGAATAAGTCAAAGTAGTTGTAGATTTCCTAGATTTTCTCAAGGTCTTTCCCTATAAATAAAGGGGACCTCTCTTTGTAAATTTTATCTTTTATCTATTGCAAGAAAACTCTGGCGAATTGAAAAGCAAATCAAGACTTTGTGCTTATTGTGAAAATCAATATTCAAATATTCATCAATACAAGAAAGCAAGTTCAATTCCAATCTTTGTCTTAGGGTTATTTGCGTTGTGATAGTTTTGTTCTTATGTCTTGCTATCATAATCTTAATTGATAATAATTGAAAGGTGGAGTTTGTTTCAAGTGATTGAAGAGCGCTCTAGATTTGATTCTGATAAACTTTGTGTTATCAAATCGGTTGTGGGTTATATGTTCATGTTTGTGAAAATACAACAGTTTGAAGACTTTGTGCTGCAAGTTGTTATATTTGAATCGTTTTTATCATATTGAAGAAGAGTGAAGACTTTGGGCTGCATTTTGCTTCAAACAAGTTCTGGTTACAAGTAGTGAGTGAGGTAACAGAAAACTTTGTGTTTCTGTGATATTGTGATAATTTATAAGTTTTATATTGAGAGTTTGACATATAAACATCTATTCTGAAAAAAGAGAATGAGATGAGATGGAACCACCCCAAACATAGTTTTTAGTATACATAAATTTGATAAGTGTTTGATTTACAAAAGTTAAGCAATTAGAGGGAACCTCCCCTTGCTGAGAGGAGAGACTTTGTCTCATCATAGCTGTGGCTGATATACCCATTTTGCCGTTAGCGAGTTAACGACAAAATATTCACCCAACAGTTTTTTGGCGACTCTACTGGGGATCGAACGCGCAACTTGAAGCCTCACGCTTCGAGTTGAAGCATTTTTTAGTTCTTTTCCATTTTTCTTGCAAATATTGTGGTTAGTATAATACAGTCTGGCAGATTCCCGGTACACCAGAAGTAAGAGGGCTTAGGGTATTATTGATCCTGCATTTGAATTAATGCGGCAGAATAATTTTGGATTCTTAACTCCACGACCTCGTCTTCAGCGCACCAGGAGTTTTCCCCCTACAAACACCAGGTCTCCAATACCAGGTGAAGTTTCTACTGTCAGTACTAATAGAGTTTTGGCTGTTCATACACCACCAAGGTTTACTATACCACCTTTCAACCGGCGTATCATGGCAGCCCAAGGCCCTTGGGGTAATACCTTTGGTCCTCTAAACTTGACCCCACCATTACATGAACTACCTCGTAGTTCAAGAAAGAATTTCCCCAAATTCTATGGTGACGGAAAAGTTCATCCTGATGAGCACATTGCGGCTTTCTGTATAGCTTGCGGTGTAATAGGTGTCGAGCACGAAGACGTGGCTATGCGACTCTTTATAGAAACACTACAAGGCGCTGCTGCAGACTGGTTCTATCACCTCCAAGCTCAGACCATAACAAACTGGGCTACTCTCAAAACTAAGTTCGAGGCCAGGTTCAAACCTACAGAAGATGCTCATGCGTTGTTAGCACAGCTGACACAGATGAAAAAGGAACCTCAGGAACCAATGCGAGATTTCATCGCTAAGTTCAACAAATTGAGGAATAGGATTCCTGCTACTGCTGAGCCCACAGCGGAGAATCTCAAATGTTTCTTCATTAATACACAGCTTCCAGAGGTGAGTTTCCTACTGAGGCGAGCTGCTCCTACGGATCTTGCTGCGGCTCAGATTCTGGCAACAGAAGTAGAAGATGATCTTATCCTAGCAGGTAAGATAAGAAGGGATGCTAATAGAAACAAAAGCTCCTCTTCTACTGAAAACCATTCCACAAGCACCACAGATCCCATGGTGCAAAAGCTAGCGAATGAATTGCTGGCTCTCAAGAGACAAATGTCCCAAGGTGTATCTGCGTCTCCTTCTTACCGAGATATACCCAGGAGGACATTCCCAAACAATTCATATCAAGGCGCTGCTGCTAGGAATCAAGGACAGCAAAACCGTCTTCCTCCTACTCAGGGGAAGCTTGCTATTGAGGCAGCACCGGTCAACTCTGCTGTTGGCTACTATGAAGCCGAGAATGAACTCTCTTTCCAACCTGAGTTGGAATATGAAAACGGTGCTAATCTCTTCACAGAAGGAGAAGAAGAGTTAGCTGGCGACTCTACCATCAGCTTTCTGAAGTACCAGGACGAAGCTGAAAAGGGAGAAGTGAGTGAAGGAGCATATGCTGTTTTCACTAGGTCTCAAAATCAGTCAGCTCCTCAAGCTGATAAAGGGAAGGTGAGAGAAGAATCTCAACCGGCGATTTCAATCGCTAAACGGGGGACTCCACTACCTTTCCAGTCAAAAGACCCAGTGGTAAATAAACAGGTAAGTGTTTCTAATGAATTTGCACCTTCCACTTCTAATCCTCAGACTAGTGCTGTTTCAACCAAAAATCAAAATGATGGTTTTTCTTCCTCCATATCTAATTCTTTTCAGCAGTTCGACATAATAGACCATGCTAGGAGAACTAAGATACAAATGTCTGAAGTTGAATATTTACAGGCTAATCCTGAACAGTTTGATAGATTAGCCAAATATGTCAAAAATAAGACCGTCCCTGCAGGACAAGAGTTTCCCAAAGCTACTCATGACTCCTCTAAAAGTAAAACTACCCAAAACAATCTTGTTACTACTCCCCCTGAGGTTTCTGGAAAAATCGAACCCTTCTATGTTTCCCTATTTGTAAATGGCCATAAATTGAGCAATTGCGTAATAGATTCTGGAGCCTCAGACAATGTAATGCCTGCTAAGGTAGCAAATGCCCTTGGTCTCACCTTAACCAAAACTTTTGGAAGGTGTTTCTCTATGGAGAATAAGCAAGTTCCACTTTTGGGTCAAATCAAAGACGCCCAATTTGCATTTGCGGCTTTTCCGGATAAGAGAATCAAGATGACAGTCTTGGTAGCTGATGTCCCAGCTTCATACGGCATTCTCCTTGGACGGAATTTCTGCAAAGATGTGGGTGGTGAGTTGAACATGGATTTGTCTGAAGCTAGGATACCCGTTAAAGGTGTCATGCAGAAATTGCTTCCTGAGAAGGAAGCGAAATATATTGTTACTCAAACATCAAACCCCAAAGCTCAAATTTTGTTTGAATCCTCGGGAATGGGTAACTATTTTCTGTCTACTGAAGATTGTTCCGATTCATCAGATGAGGCTACATCAGGTGATAGCTCCGATATGTCAGATGGAGACTCAGAGGAGTTTTCAGACGAAAGCTCAGGTAAAGATATAGCAATTCCAGATTCTTCCCTCACCGATGAAGAGGAATCTTCTGATCAGAGGAAGTTCAAGAAATCAAATTCTGATGGAGTCTGGATTTTAGAATTTGATGGTAGCTGTTCTTCTACCGGTTCTGGAGCCGGAGTAGTTTTGATATCGCCACAAGGTGATATTTTGCCTTTTTCATACAAGCTACAATTTGACAATACCAATAACACCGCCGAATACGAGTCCTTGTTGCTCGGATTGGAAGCGGCGCATGCCAGGGGTGTTAAGATCCTTCATGCTCAAGGGGACGCCGAATTGGTGGTTTGTCAAGTAAGAAATTTGTACCAAACAAAAAATGAAAGGTTGAGACACTATCGCAATCGCGTATGGGATTGCATTGAAGATTTCGATGCTTTCAATATTTCAGCTATGCCAAGAGAGTTCAATGACCGTGCAGATTCATTGGCTGTTTCCGCCACTCTCATGGTGCCTCACAAGGATTTCAAAGGAAATAAGTACACTATTGAACTGGTCTTCCGACCAAGTGTACCTGATAACTCTGACCATTGGCAGGTGTTCAATGGTGACAATCAGATCATTGCTTTCCTGGAAAAGATGGATAGCTTTGATGAGCTTTACTTTGAAGGAAGTGAATCACCACCTCGTGAATATGTTTCTGAGGTAGATTCGCAGACTGGCGAAGAATTTCTACAATTGAAAGGAAATAAAATCCCAAAAGGATTGGTTTCCCTTGAGAGGCTCTTTGATAAACACGACAGGTATATCAAGCAGCGGCAACAACAGCAGGATTCTAATTCCTCCATGGAATTTGAATAGGTCAATTTGGGTACAGAAACAGATCCTAAGATGGTCAACATCGGAAAATGCTGCACGGCTGATGAAAGATTCAAATTCATTACCCTCCTCCGCCATTACATAGATGTTTTGGCTTACTCCTATGATGATCTGAAGTCTTTCAGGCCTAAGGAGGTTCGACACGAAATTCCCCTCAAAGCTGGATCGTTGCCTTACAAACAGAAGCAGAGGCAATACAATCCAAAGATATCAGGTACGATTCTTTCTGAAATTTAGAAGATGCTGAATGCGAGGATTATCTTTCCAATTCATCATTCCACATGGATTTCAAACATAGTACCTGTAAGGAAGAAGAACGGAGAAATCCGTATCTGTGTTGATTTCAGAAATCTCAACCAGTCTTCTTTGAAAGATAACTACCCCTTGCCCATCATGGACCAAGTTTTGCAAACAGTGACAGGTTCAGAAATGCTATCTATGTTAGATGGTTTTTCAGGGTACAATCAAGTGGAGGTAAATGAAGCTGATCAGTTCAAGACCGCCTTCACCACACCGCGGGGCACATTTGCATATCGCAGAATGCCTTTTGGACTGATCAACGCTGGCGCAACATTTCAGAGAGTGATGGATCTTGCTTTCAGAGATGAAATGGGTAAGTTCATCGTGGTGTATCTCGATGACTTGACTGTGTTCTCCAAAAACCGTCATGATCATGTACATCATTTGCGACAAGTGCTGGAGCGCTGTCGGCAAAATGGTATTTCACTCAATCCCAAGAAGTCAGTTTTTGGGGTAACGGAAGGCAAGCTTCTCGAACACATAGTATCCCGAGAAGGTACTAAGATCGATCTGGAGAGGGTCAAATCTATTCAAAGTCTCACTCTGCCAGCAAGTAAGACTGCTGTTCATTCTTTCTTTGGAAAGGTGAATTTTCTGCGAAGGTTCATCCCGGAGTTTGCAGAAAAAACCCGTCACATTGTTAATATGATGAAGGGTAAAGCCACTTTCCGTTGGACTGCGGAAGGTAAGGAAGCGTTCGAGGATATCAAGAGAGCTATTGCTCATGCTCCGATTCTTGTCTGTCCTGACTACACCAAGGATTTCCTAGTCTATAGTTACGCTTCAGAACACACACTTTCAGCTATTCTGGTTCAGCAGAATGAGGAAGGCGTTGAATCCCCCATATCATTTATGAGTTGTCCTCTCAAAGCTCATGAATTGAAGTATTCGAATATGGAGAAGCATGCCTACGCCGTAGTCAAAGCGGTTAAGCATTTCAGGTTCTATATTCTAAATTCACACACTGTTGTCATGGTGCTTGATACAACAGTCAAATCCATCCTAACTCAACAAGAGTTCAGAACGAAGAGAGGTAACTGGATCGCTAAAATTCAAGAATTCGATCTGGATATCAAGCCTACCAAGCTTGTGCGGGGTAAAGGTTTGTGTCAATTGATCGCAGACAACGTTCCAAAAGAGACAGGGGATGAAGAAGAAGAAGTTGTGGACACGCCAACTATTCTTTTTGTTACTACAACTGACGAGTGGTATTCCAATATCGCTCATTTCCTTACCTATGGTGAGTGCCCTTCTCACTTGTCTTATAAGGAAAGGAGAACTGTCAAGTTAAAAGCTGCTAACTACGTCCTTTGGGACAATGGTTTGTACAAGAGAAGTCTTGACGGTGTATTTTTACGTTGCGTGGATAAAGCGCAACAAGGTAAGCTTTTGGAGTCCTTCCACAATTTGGCTTGTGGTGGACATTTTTCAGCACCTGTAACGGCTCATAAGATATTGCGAGCTCGATACTATTGGCCCACACTATTCCAAGATGCGTATAATTGGGTACGCAGGTGTGAGTTATGCCAGCAGTTTGTTGGGAAACCAAAATTGGCAGCCTTACCTCTCAAACCAGTGGTGATTGAGGAGCCTTTTCAGCAATGGGGTATTGACTTCATTGGCGCAGTGAATCCATCATCAAGTGCCGGACACAACTATGTCCTCACAGCAACAGACTATTTTACCAAATGGGTGGAAGCTATTCCAGTCAAACACGCCACTTCAGAGGTGGTATGCAGTTTTCTTAAAGAAAACATTATCTCCAGGTTTGGAATCCCAAACAAGATTGTAGCAGACAATGCTACTTGTTTTTCCTCTTATGAGATCACTGAGTTTTGCTACGAGCATGGGATCACTCTTTCCCATTCTTCAGACTATTATCCGCAAGGGAATGGTCAAGCAGAATCAAGCAACAAGAATCTGGTCACTATCATCAGGAAGCTGGTTGATGAGAATCAGAGAACTTGGCATAAGGCGTTGTTCGATGCTTTATGGGCAGATAGAATTACACCCAAAAGGGCAATAGGCATGTCGCCATTTCAGCTTCTATATGGACTGAATGCGGAGATACCGATCACCTTGGAATTGCCAGCATTGAAGTTGGTAAAGGCATTGGAAGATAGAACTTTTGATAGTTCTATTGATAAAAGGATCATGTATTTGGCCGAACTTGAGGAGCAACGCACTGTTGTGGTGGACCGCATTGCTGAGCACCAAAATCAAGTAAAGAGACTCTTCGACAAGAAGGCGAAGGCTCGTGAGTTTCAGGTTGGAGATCAAGTCTTGTTGTGGGACAAGAGGAGAGAACCAAAAGGAATGCACGGAAAGTTTGATTCCTTGTGGAGAGGTCCATTCACCATTCATCAGTTCTGTGGTGAAAACAGTTTCTTGCTGGAGTATCAAGATGGGACACCATTCTTGTTGCCCCACAGTGGACATCATCTGAAGCACTTCAATCCTTGAGGTTTCAGATAAGTTAAATTGTACATTTGTATAGTTTTGTTTTATTTTTGTGTTTTCGTTTAGTCTTTGTGTCTTTTTCCTTTTAGCTTGACTCTATAGCCCAATGGCATGGATGAAGGCACTTAGAGACTGGATTCTACTCCCCTCAATCATTTCAAAGTTCGATTGAAGGAAGTTCCCCAGTTAGAGCCAGCTGTTGTTCTCAAAATCAGCTACGCTCATTTTGTAGACAACCCCACGAAACTTGTCCGTTTCGTGAAACTACACTCTAAGATCGCAAATCGAGAAAAGATGTTCTTGTTCTCGTGCGAGGTCATTTGACGTTTTTACGACGCTTCCTTGAATTAATTTCTCAATGAAGGCGAGGAAAGTCCAAGTCGTAAATTGGTCAAGGTGTTAATTTTAGTTTTGTTAAGTTTGGTAAATTTTGACTCTTGATATGCAAGAGCGGTAAAATTTGCCGCTCTTACATATCCCTTAAGTTTATTTTTTGTTTGTTTTGATGTAAAGTCGGTGAAATCGCCGCTATTACATCGTTTTTTAGTCCAAAGTGCGAAAGCGGCAAATTCGACCGCTATCGCATATGTCGAGTGACTGTTTCACATGCATCGGCGGCCTTTTTTGCCGACTTCGCATATTAGTCAACGGCGATGCACGAGCGTCCGAAATCGCCGCCCGAACGAGATCTTCAGGATTCTGCCGTCGAGTGCCATTAATGGCCACTCGTGCCAGGCGCTTCAACTCCTGTTTCAACCTTTAAAAAGCCTTTTCTTCTCACCATTCGTCATTCCTTATCCACAAAACTCCTACGCAACTCGCTCGACGCTTGTTTGATCTCACCGTTCGCCGATCCACCGACGGAGCTATCCTTAGGGTTTCCTCTACAAGCACGGGTAAGTCTCTCCTTGCCACTCGTCGTTCAACTCTTTCTTCAAGTTTATCATAGGTTTTTCGCGTTGAAGGTTTTGTTTCTTAGTTTTTAGTTTTTGTTTTCGTTTTTTGTTTGCTAGGTTTTTGGTTCTTGTCTTGTGTTGACAACCATAGGCTGCCCTAGGTTTTTCGCCTTCAAAATCCTTAAAGCTAACTACTACCCCGAAAACCCTAGGGATTCCCTCGCCTTCGAATTCCCAAACCTTCGACACGAAATTCCCCTCATGTAGCATCGGTGAATTTTACCGAGTTTACCTGGACATAGCAAATTTTGCCGAGTGTTAAAGCGGCGGACGTCGGCGTTTTTCGCCGCCCGAACTTGCAGATGTTACCTTGCCATGTAATGTCGGCGAAAATCGCCGCTCGCACATATAGGGAACCCCCATGTGGTGTCGGCAAAAATCGCCGACGGAACATTGAAAAGAAATGAAGTTGCTAGTCGTCAATGCAGTGTCGGCGAAAATCGCCGCCCGAACATAAAAACCTCTCGTTCCTTTTGCCTGCAAAAGCGGCGAAAATTGCCGCTCTTACCAAACGAACCCCAGTTAGCCTATTTCCTGCATCGACGGCAAATTTCGCTGCTCTAACCGTCTCACGATTCTTTTAAGCTGCATGGGCGGCGAATTTTGCCGCCGATGCACAAACATCAAACCCCTCACATGCAAGGGCGGCGAATTTTGCCGCCCGTGCAGAAAATATCCCAAATTTTCCTAACACTGGAAAATTTTCAATTTCATTTTCCCGAGCCCGCTTCTCCTCTGATTCTTGGCCAGCTCGCACTATAGCCCTTTTTCAAGCGCACTCCCATAGTCATGATCGTCAACATGCAATTTTCCCAGATTGCCCATATTTTCCCTGATTGCATGATCATGATTTCTGTTGCAGTTTCTTCTGCGGAGCTCCTTTCGACGTCAAATTTCTTCTCAGTGAAAGATCGTCCAAATGACTGATTTGTCTCCGAAGAAGGCTAAAGCAATGAAGTATAAATACCAGGGTGTTTTCCCAATCACCTCAGTCCACTCTAATGTTGAAGATATTAGAGATACAGAGATTGGCCATGTTGATATGGCTGAGTTCGTAGAGAGAACCAAGTCGAGCAACCCCAGTGCTATGATGAGGAGAATAGTAGAAAGTAATGTTCATCTGGTATCCTCCTTCCCAGTGGCGGCTCACAATACAGAATTTGTTCTTCAGTGCGCCCATTTCTACAACAAAGATATCAGAGCTGTGGTGGACGCCAGTGGTAATGTAATAATCAGGTTGGACCCTGAGTTTATTGACAAGGTGTTCATGTGTCCTCCTGCAACAGAGGTGTTGAAGCTTGATTTCACCGATGCTCAAAAGGAATATGATAAGAATCCAGAGAAGGCAAAGAAGGTAATCAACAACAAATGGTTGAAGATTGCGAGGTCAAGTTTGTCTAGATGGCCACGCAGCTTCCCTCGAAGTGATTTCGTGGAAGAAGTTGGTGACTTGATTACCCTTCTCAGCAGGATAAGAGGTTTGTCTTCCTCTTCACAATTTCAGGAATGGATGTATCCCTTCATTAAGGTCATACTCCAAGGCAAGCAGGTCATTTTCTGGGGAGAGCAAATTAGTAACGCTTTGCATGATCAGTTGACAAAGGTATCCACTACCTCCAAGTTCTTCATGACTTCCTATCTGGTATACATTGTAGCCTCCATGAGGATTTTTCCAGGGTTGTCGTCAGAAGGGGATAGAAGAGTAGTCCCAGTATACCAGTACTATTCTCAGCTAACATTGAAAGGCTCAATTCACCATTTCAGGAGAGTGAATGATGCATTCTTTGCTGTATTCTTGTGCCTTTTCAATCCCCAACTGGAGCAGAGAAGAATCTCAGATGAGGCATGGACAGTGGTTAATGGTTTCGGTTGTATGTTTTTGCAATTTCCATCTTTCTCCTACTTGAGGGTTGGCTTTTTCCAAGGTTACCCTTATATGCTTCCAAGGTTTCCTTCAGATAGATTGGTGTTGATGGAGTTGTGCAGGCAAATGATTGTCGTGCATAACAAGCAGATGGAACTCAAGAAGCCTGGCTTCAGATTCCCTGTAGAAATCGGTAGATACTCAGTATTGACTGCCGCAAAGGCAAGAGCTATGGAAACGGAGATGCAGCTGGTCACCATGAAGCAATTCAAGAGGAGGCCAAAGTTTGATTACCGGGGTGTAAAGGATAAAATCAAGAGGAAAACACAGTTCCATGAACCCATGGTGGAAGATGTCTGGATAGACTTGAGAACAGAGGAAGACATCCGAAAACTGGACTATAGCAGGCTGTCTCTAGAGCAAATTGAATACCTTGGACTTGCTGATATCCCAGAGGACCTTGTAGATGAAGGCGAATTGGTTGATGCCAAGTATGAAACAGAACAGATAGCTGGTACTCCTCTACCGCCAATCCAATGGTCCCAAAAGGAGCTGACTTCCCTAAGGAAGAGATTTGAACCCATATTGGCCAACACCAATAAGTGGCTGGAAGATAAAGGAATTACGCTGAAGGAATTCCTCACTGGTTCAGAAACTGAAGTTCAAGAGCAAACTGGTAAGAAGGTTGAAAATAGAACGAAGAATAAGAGTGATGCTCCATCATCCTCTAAAACACATAAACCTAAAATCAGATTTGTGACAAAGAAAGCAAAGATTGTTGAGAAGGAACCTGAAGCGAAGGATATGGAGATTGAGGAGCCAGCGGCCGAGGATCCAGGAACTGAAGAGCCAGCTACAGAAGAGATGGATGTCGGAGACAAGGGGTCAGAGGAACAAGATAAAGAGGCTTTGTCTCCACAAGACAATACACCTGTTGCACCCCCTGTGCCTACTTCCCCCATTATCATTCCTTCTTCTGAATCCCCCTCTCCTCCTAAGATAATCTTTGATAATCCCCAGGGCACTTTTGAAAATGTTCTCCATTCTTCTGATTCCATTCCTAGTTTGTCTTCTTCGTCATTTGATATAGGAGATACTTCTATGTTTGATCATTTTGTGATGAATACTGAGCAAATTTCAAGTGCCAATGTAACAGGTACGGTTTTTACCAACACCCCGCCTATTGTTACTACCACCAGCACAAGTACAGTCCCAGTAACACCAGTGGCAGGAATGGACTCCAATGTGGATACTTCTCTGCTGCCACCTTGGTTATCAGCTTACACGCCAAAGAGGAAAAAGCAAGTCATCTCTCCAGATGATTTCGATTTCACTAAGCTGACACCTGCAAAACCAAAGGCTCCGAAGAAACCAAAGATCCTCTCAAGAGTACTTGAAGAAAAGGGGCAGAAGGTTTTGGAGATAGCAAAACCTCCACAGGATGCAACTGTCGAAAATTTTGACATGAATGACTACTCTATTTCTAGGGTTGAATTGGGCAAAATCACCCATGAAAGCGCTAAAAATGATATGCAGTCAGCCATGGACATCCTGATCCAGAAATTCGACAAGGAAAAAGAAATGAAAGACTACTACAAGGCAAAAGCAGAACAGCTGACTGCAGTGGTAAGAAAGATCACGTTGAATTCAGAAGCAGTTACTCCAGAGGCCGTGTCTGTAGAAGACCCCGTCATCCTGAAAGCGGAAAAGACTCACCTCAGAGGAAAAGTACTTGAAGAGTACTTAGACAGGATGCGAGCTCAGGGAATCTCTTTGCTCAAGGAGGTTTTTGAGAAAACGGATAAGATGAGGAAAGTAAGAGCAGAACTCAACGATCTCATCGATGCCATCTCTCATGATATTGAGCACACAGAAGATACTCATGATAAGTGGGTTGAAATGAGGAAGCTGAAAATGAGCACTTTAATATCCATTGGCGCCATTTCCAACAGGGATTCATATATAGAGACAAAGGAAGCTCTAATGTACAGGAGCAATGTGCTAAGAAATTTGATCAAGGATCTCGAGGCTGCCAAGGAAACCAGTGAAGAAAATGATGTTAACATTTTGCATAAGCTGGAGGAGTTGCCCTGTAAATTGGTATCACAGGATAACCAGTTTCTTTCTGCAGAAGAAATGGTCAAGGAATTTGAGGACATGTTTCAGCAGGAATTTGAAGACAAGGTATTCTCAATAACTTCTGTGGACAACATATTAGACAACCAGTTAACCTTGGACAATTTGAAAACCAGGTTAACCAATCACGCCAAGTCAATCACTACAGTGAGGGATGCCATAGTGAGGGCCAGGATGATTTTCAAGAACACATTCAAACCAGATAGCATTGAAATGCAGGCAACCTTCACTATGTATGATGACCACGTGAAAAAGGGTGGCGACACAAGTCGAAGCAGCTGATTTTTTCCCTTAGTTTATTTTCTGATTTCCATATGTACTTTCAAAACAGTTTTGGACATTTTTACATGTACATTTTTGATATGCAATTACATGTAAAAAATAGGAAGTCCCAAGTCAATAAGGACTCCTATTTTTGAATAAGTCAAAGTAGTTGTAGATTTCCTAGATTTTCTCAAGGTCTTTCCCTATAAATAAAGGGGACCTCTCTTTGTAAATTTTATCTTTTATCTATTGCAAGAAAACTCTGGCGAATTGAAAAGCAAATCAAGACTTTGTGCTTATTGTGAAAATCAATATTCAAATATTCATCAATACAAGAAAGCA
Organism: Cunninghamia lanceolata; assembly: GCA_027924645.1. Classification (NCBI taxonomy): domain Eukaryota; kingdom Viridiplantae; phylum Streptophyta; class Pinopsida; order Cupressales; family Cupressaceae; genus Cunninghamia; species Cunninghamia lanceolata. Next base: position 25,787,777 of record BSBN01000809.1, on the reverse strand, counting down.
AGTTCAATTCCAATCTTTGTCTTGGGGTTATTTGCGTTGTGATAGTTTTGTTCTTATGTCTTGCTATCATAATCTTAATTGATAATAATTGAAAGGTGGAGTTTGTTTCAAGTGATTGAAGAGCGCTCTAGATTTGATTCTGATAAACTTTGTGTTATCAAATCGGTTGTGGGTTATATGTTCATGTTTGTGAAAATACAACAGTTTGAAGACTTTGTGCTGCAAGTTGTTATATTTGAATCGTTTTTATCATATTGAAGAAGAGTGAAGACTTTGGGCTGCATTTTGCTTCAAACAAGTTCTGGTTACAAGTAGTGAGTGAGGTAACAGAAAACTTTGTGTTTCTGTGATATTGTGATAATTTATAAGTTTTATATTGAGAGTTTGACATATAAACATCTATTCTGAAAAAAGAGAATGAGATGAGATGGAACCACCCCAAACATAGTTTTTAGTATACATAAATTTGATAAGTGTTTGATTTACAAAAGTTAAGCAATTAGAGGGAACCTCCCCTTACTGAGAGGAGAGACTTTGTCTCATCATAGCTGTGGCTGATATACCCATTTTGCCGTTAGCGAGTTAATGACAAAATATTCACCCAACATTGCCAAACATTCTTGAAGTTGAAAGTTGCCAATCAAGACCACACACACACCGAAATTGAAGAAAACAAACTAAAATATTTTTTTGTTGATGTTGATTACCTATTCACCCTAGATGCTCCTATATCAAGGATGTATAATATTTGAAATTAATTAATTGAAAATATTCTAAATGAATTATTAGGTAGGAAATATAGAGGTGTTGGCAAGAGACACTATATGGCTTGATGATTGTTGTCATTGATGGAAACAAAGTTCATCCCACCCATCCGTAGAACATGGTGTGCTCATATCGGAAGTCAGATTGAAGAATGTTGTGGTCTGGTGACCAAGAACAGAGTATGCAGCAAGATCCGACAATTAGGTTCGGATCTCTTAGAGGAAGTATCCTTGTAAAGTGTAGACTTGGGGAAGTCAAGAGGAATACCTTGACTGATAGATTCTAGGGTTTGAGCCTCTGGTGATAAGAGAGTGAAGAGATATGAGTATCTAAGTATTGGGGTCTAGTTTGGCAGAGTAGACAAAGGAAGAACTGACAGACAGAGCATCAAAATTGTTTCGGATGTGATATTGATGGTGCTCAAGGTTCTTAAGGTATCATCCATGATTGGACGACATGTTAGATGACTTCTCTAAGTATCTCCTTGATCCACATCACTTGGTGAGCAAGGATTCAGCCGACAGACTAGAGTTTGGGAAAATATTGACTATTTCGGATGCCGACTAGGAAAAGGATAAAATCTGTTGTGCGGATATATATACTAGATGGATTTGGATACGAAGGTGTGTGTGGTGTGGTGTAGTGTGTGAAGAAAAGAAGAAGAACAATATAGAACCAGTAAGGCAGGTCTAGTATGTGAAAGGATAGCAGCACAGAAGAAAAGGAAGGATGAAGTGCAGTAGATTAGTATACTGAGCCTAACCAGAACTAAACTCTAGCATATGTGGATGCTTTCTATCAGTTCAAGTATCTTGTTACTTTCTTTATAACTTGTAGACAGTGAGTCTCTTGTAGGCAGTGAGCCTCTTGTGAGCAGTGTGCTTGGGTAGTGAGCCCTAATTGGCAAGTGCCATTTTGTATTTCTATTCTTCTAACAGAAAATACTTTCTTGGGTTAATCACCCCATGGTTTTCTCCCTTAACAAGGTTTCCACGTCAAAAACATTGTGTCATGTGTATTGAGTTTATTTATGCTTTCATGTTCATTTAAGCTTATGTGTTTTGATTCTGTACTAGTTGATAAAGAAGAACAGAAAGTTAAAATAATTAAAATAACTGATTCACCCCCCCTCTCAGTTATCAACAATTGGTATCAGAGCCAACTTCCTCCAAATAGAGCCTAACAGCTTGAGGAAGATCTGGGAATTCAAATGGATATGTATGGTATGAGGGAACAACTTCAGACTACCTTAGATGATCTTGAGCAATCTAACTCTGAAGTAAATGAATTAAAGGAAAGACTCAAACAGACTGATGATTTCATAAATAAACTAAAACGCAAACTAAGTATCTCTATGAAAAAGAGAAAGGATCTACTTCAGTAATTGGCAAGTCAAGGTGAAGCCAATGATACAAATGAAGACCTAAAGGAGAAAACCAAGTTATATGAAAAGTTATCAAAAGAGATCATTATGGTAAGACATGAAATGGAATCAAGAGTTATAAAATTCACTCAAGAACTTGAAGAGAAAAGAAAAATTGAAGATGATCTAAGACAATCTCTTAAAGAGAAATCAGAAGACTGCCACAAAATGGATAGAATAATCAGGCATCTAGAATCTGATCTTGAAGATGCTAGAGATAATGAAGAAAAACTTGAGGATCAAATAGACACTCTTAAAAAGGATCTTCAAATAGCAAATGAATACAAAGAAAAATTCAAGATAAGCTCTGCTCAACTTGAAGTCGTTCTTCAAAGCTAAAAAAGGGTAGATGACAAGAGTGGCTTGGGATTTGAGAAAGGTGAAAGCTCTAGATCTGGTCAGAAGAATTTTGGATCAGGAAATCCAAGGAACAGGCCTAGAAGACCTTCGGTAAGGCAACCTAATGCTCAAAGATATCCATCCTTCAATGGATACTGCCAAAACTGCAATAACTTTGGTCATAAAGCTAATCAGTGCAGAAAGAGAATAAATTAGACTAATACATCCTTCTCTGAACAGTGTTTCTACTACAAAAGGTATGGTCACAAATCTCATGAATGCAAAAAAATGCAAATAAAGAATTCATTCAATGGTAGATGCTTTGCATGCAATAGAATGGGACATATGGCTAATCAATGCAGATCAAGAGCATATCATTCAGATATGCTAAGAAATGTTGTTTGCCACAATTGCAATAGATCTGGTCACATTGCCAAATTCTGTAGAAGCAAGAATCAAGACAAAAGGGGTCCAGTGCACCTTAATCAGAATCAAGACAAAGGAAAAGGAAAAGTAAATGCGGATGAAGTTCAAAGTGAGATGAATAAGATTTGGGTAAAGAGAAGTACAGAAAATGTAGGGGATGGATCCACACCAGAATCTAGTCCTGATATTCCTTCCAAAAATTAAAAAGTGAGCTATGGCTCAGGGGGAGACACAAGGAAAAACATTTTTCCCCCATCCGGTTAATTGGTGCCGGAACTGGCACAAGGAGAGTTGTGGATTAAAGGGTTCTTAGAGAAACATCTAAATAAACTGTGGTTAAGATATGGAAGATCTGCAAGATGCTTAGAACAAGATTGTTTCAGTTCATCAAGTTATCTGAATAAGGAAAACAAGGCAAACTGGAATGACTTAAGTTGAGCATTTATTGCAACTTGGTATTAGGGTTTGGGGAGCAATATAAGGGTTTTTGTTATTAAACATTTGTTCATTCTGCATTCAAGAAGAAAAAAAAAGGAGCTTTGCAACAAATTTCCTCAAGCCCATCAAAGATCATCTGCAGAAGTCAATTCATCCTGCAATCGATCTAGCTCACTCCATGAAACCTAGAAGCGCAAAAGGTATTTTCCATTCTTAAATATCTCTTTGCAAATCTTTTGAAATATGGATACTCTGAATGTGGTGAAGATTTCTGATAGGCCATGCCCTAAATTTAAGAAGCATCCATACAAATCTCTAAAAGTGGATCCCTCAGGTGCATTTTCTAGCATTCCACATGGTATTTTGCATGTTGAAGATGTTAGGGTTTACATTCATGTGAACATTGAAGAGTTTGGAGAATCCAAGCTAATGGATATCTATCACAATCAGTTAATTGTTGAATCATTTGAGCTCAAACCACAGTATAAGGCTATCCGGGACAAACACTTTGCACAATACATTCATTTCCCCTATTTTCTAGAAGATGAATGGGTCTGGTATGTTTTGAGCAGAATGCATGACAACTTCATGTGGTTGAATAGACTATTTAAAATCACTAAGGATGCCATTAGGGCTGTAACTAGATTACACTCAACCGATGGAATGCCTACACTCAAATCTATCAAAAACCAAATTGTAAGTGAGGCTACCGGATCAAAGTTTGATAAAAGAGAAATGACTATTAAGGATATCATAGATCCAGATATCAAGTTTACATCAATGATAATTGGATATAAGATATATGACTCCAGCAGGGAGAATTCAGTATCCGAAACTACTGTATATACTGCTTATGAAATGTTAAGGAAGAATGTTGACTATGATCTCTGTGAGCTCCCTCTAAACCAACTTTTGGAAAATCTGCAGAAGATAAAGAAGGATAAGAAGAATTCCTTCAAATATGGTGGGTTGATATTCTGTCTATTCTTCTACTACATGAATGAGCTACCTGGATCTAATGGGTGGATATGGCAAAATGACAGACCTGTAGCAATTCAAATCAGAGACTATCTACATGGAATTGGTGATGCCAATGCACAGAATACAACACTTTGGGGATACTTTAAGAACTTCCAGAACATGATGCAAGCCAGAGAGAGAATTCCCAAATCCTTAGTTGAAAAATATAAGAATACAATCTGCTTTATGGTAGAAACTGATCAGTGCCTAATGGAGGCAGTGGAACCAAGAACAGTATGGATCATGCCTATGGGGTATGAAGTGGATGAGAAAATTCTAGAGCTGCATGTTCAGCATATGCTAAGTCAGCCCAAGGATCCAAAGGTAGAAAGGTTTGGAACCTTTGAAGAGTTGAGTGTAAAGATTCATGTAGAACTTAGACAACTGGAGATAAAGAGAAAAGTGAGAAAAGAAGTAGAGAATATTACCAAAAGATTTGGCATATCAAAAGAAGCACTTGATGCTAATAGAGAGAAGATGGAAAAGGTAGAGAAAGAGAAGGAAGAAGTAGAAAAGGAAAGTGATCCGGTAGAAGCACCCTCCCGGACCAGATCCTCTAAGAGGTCTACACCTACCACTGATAAGAGCTCAAAGAAATCAAAATCAGAAGAAAAATCATATGGTAAAGCTGAGAAAAGAACTAAGACAAAGGCCACAAGGTCTTACATCAGTCAGAAGGATGATGAAGAGATTGAGTCAGATGAGGAGGTAAGGAAAATGAGGAAAAAGAAGAAAGAATCTGGTGAACCCTCTGCCAGTGAAGACAAGGAAGAGATGGCAGAAGAGTTTGTTGAAAGGCCCACTCTATCCTTAGATGATGTAGTTAAGGCGGTTACTATGGATGGGAACCTGCAACCAATAATAGAATTCTATGATGCATACAATGATGCAGATAGAAAGATCTTGGAGGAAGCCACAGTTAAGTACTTGAACATATACAATAAGGCTTTTATTGAAATTATATCTCTCATTCCCAAAAGCCTAGAGAAGGAATTAGAGATAAGGAAAAACAATGTTAGGGCAAAGGATCTTGAAATCTGAGAACAGATAGCCATTCAGCTCTTTCCTTCAATCACTCAGAAGTAAATGAATATGATCTTCAAAGATTGCAAGGATGAGTTCCAGACAAGGCTAGAATGAATCAGCTCATGCTTGGAGAAACTAATAAAGTGGCAAAAGAAATAGAAGAAATCCTTCGAAAAGCCTATAAAAGATTCAATATTCCTGTTGTAGAGGATTTAAGTGATGATCCCTCGAGAATGGATAACAAAGAAGAATCTACTGAGATAGTGGTAGAAGAGGTAAAGGAGACAGGGGAACAAAAAGGTAAGGACTCAGATTCCTCTGCTCCGGAAGAAGAGATCCATGATCAAACAAACATCTCCCCTCCAGTTTCCCCTATAGACTCTGGATTAAAAGAAAAAGAAAGAGTACAAGAGAAGATCAGTCAAGAAGCAAAAGAGAAAGAAGATGACAGTAGCAAGGCTGCAGAAGGAGAGAAAACTCGAACAAAGAAGGCCCCAAATGATAGTGGTAAGGCTGTAGAAAAGGAAAAAATTCTGTCTCCGGCAAGAGACACAACAGAAGTAGTCAAAGAGTTCTTGACCAAAGAAATTATGGAATTTGATGAACTGGAATTGCTTCAAGGTCCATTCAATTTTGATTCCCTCTCTCCGGTCCAAACCATGAAACTAGCTTCCTTCACTCAAGCTAAGGCAAAAGAAAAAATGTTGAAGTCTCACATGGAAGACTGTGAGCTTATAGAAACTGCATCTGGTGTACTAGAAAAGATCATGCCATCCTTCCAAAAGGATCCTACAGCATCCACATCCGGTAATCTAAAGTCTCTTGTAAATTCTATTAAAACACATTTTGATTCTTTAGAGAAAGCAGTAGAAGAGAAAGTTAGGAAATAATTTTTGGATAAGAGATTCTCCGAAGTACAAGGTCTAATTTCAAATGATAGGAGAGTTATGGATATTGGGATTAAGAGCCTAGGAAATGCTCTTAAAAATGGCGGCAATATATATAAATTTTGTTTATCCTGGACTAAAGTAACAAAGGAAATTGAGAAGAAAGTAAAAGAGCAAGAGGATAAACTGACAAGTTTATCTCAAAGTTTTGACCCTCTCTCCTCTTCCATAATAAATCAAGAGTGCCAGACTCTTGCAACTATAAATGAAATAAAGAAGCTTGAGAAGGAGAAGAAAATAAAAATAGGCAGGCTAAGTGAACTAAGAGGGATTATTATCCCTAAGTTAGAAGCCATGCATGAGGCTCTAACTGATGCTCAGACCACAACCTGGACCAGTGATCTGACTGATCTCAAGAGGGCAGAAGCCTTTGCATCCCTGTTGAGTGGTCACATCTCAATTTTAGATACGATGAAGTAGAGTTGGGCAACAGAACTAGTCCAGTTGAAGACAACATTTGCAGACATACTACAATGTATGTAAGTACAACCTGTTTATATATACGGCTAAGTATAGATGAATTTTTGGGCAATTTGGTCTGTGGACCCTACCCTTTGCCATTAATGTCAAAGGGGAAGTGAGGAGCAGTGAAAAATGAGGAGTCCAACTAAGGGGGAGCTCTGGAAAATGTACATAAGAATAGAGCATCAGCCAAGGGGGAGTATAGTGTGACACTTAGTCATTTTTCACTAAGTGTTGCCATCAATGCCAAAGGGGGAGATTGTTGGCAAGAGACACTATATGGCTTCATGATTGTTGTCATTGATGGCAACAAAGTTCATCCCACCCATCCACAGAACATGGTGTGCTCATACCGGAAGTTAGATTGAAGAATGTTGTGGTCCGGTGACCAAGAACAGAGTATGCAGCAAGATCCGACAGTCAGGTCCAGATCTCTTAGAAAAAGTATCCTTGTAAAGTGCGGACTTGGGGAAGTCAAGAGGAATACCTTGACTGATAGATTCCAGGGTTTGAGCCTCCGGTGATAAGAGAGTGAAGAGATATGAGTATCTAAGTATTGGGGTCTGGTCTGGCAGAGTAGATAGAGGAAGAACTGACAGACAGAGCATCAAAATTATTGCGGATGCAATATTGATGGTGATCAAGGTTTTTAAGGTATCATCCATGATTGGCCAACATGTTAGATGACTTCTCTAAGTATCTCCTTGATCCGCATCACTTGGTGAGCAAGGATTCAACCGACAGACTAGAGTTTGGGAAAATATTGACTATTCTAGATGCCGACTAGGAAGAGGATAAAATCCATTGTGCGGATATATATACCAGATGGATTTGGATATGAAGGTGTGTGTGGTGTGGTGTAGTGTGCGAAGAAAAGCAGAAGAACAATATAGAACCAGTAAAGCAGGTTTGGTATGTGAAAGGATAGCAGCATAGAAGAAGAGGAAGGATGAAGTGTAGTAGATCAGTATACTAAGCCTAACTGGAACTGAACTCTAGCATATGTGGATTCTTTCTATCAGTTCAAGTATCTTGTTACTTTCTTTATAACTTGTAGACAGTGAGTCTCTTGTAGGCAGTGAGCCTCTTGTGAGCAGTGTGCTCGGGCAGTGAGCCCTAATTAGCAAGTACCATTTTGTATTTCTATTCTTCTAATAGAGAATACTTTCTTGGGTTAATCACCCCATGGTTTTCTCCCTTAACAGGGTTTCCACGTCAAAAACATTGTGTCATGTGTACTGAGTTTATTTCTTCTTTCATGTTCATTTAAGCTTATGTGTTTTGATTCTATACTAGTTGATAAAGAAGAACATAAAGTTAAAATAATTAAGATAACTGAGTCACCCACCCCCCCTCTCAGTTATCAACAAGATGTTTGTGATTCCTTTAAAATGAAGGTTATTTGAAAAGGAAGTAATTTTTATTTTTTAGAAATTAATGATCTCTTGCCTTATTTTAGAACAATTAAAACAAGATGTTAGATTCAAATGTACTAAAAGCATAGGGAGAATTAAATAGAGATATGTACATATATATACTCTTTGTGAAACAATCAATTTTGTGAAGTAGAAATTTTCCTTTGGTTAGTTATTATGGTGAGAAGAAAAAGTTTTTTGTGAATTGCTTTTCTTAATAATTTAATCACACATATAATATTGTACCTTTTATATGTGTGCGTGTGTTCTTAGGTAAATAATAGGGATTAAATGTAAGAGGTTGTTAGCTAATAGAAATATATAGATTACTTAAATCTTTTATATGCATCTATTAAATGATAAGACTTGTTGGATGATAGTAGATAATTATTTAACGTTCATATTGATGTGTGATCATGCCTTTTTCTTCTTAACTTATGTGAATGTTACTCCATTACAATTACAAGGGTGTGTTGAAGAACTAAATCTCTTTCTTTGTATTTAAGGATTAGAAATTGCATACGAACTTATGTTTTAATTAGTTTGAAAAAATAAATAATGGTCCAAAGAAAAGGAAGAACTAGGGAAAAATGTATGAGATAGATTACGATAGGTATGTTCCTTCTCAAATAAATGTGTGTTTCACTCTCTTTACTCTAATGTTGAAATGTTTATGTTACCTAGTGTATTTTCCTCCTAGTAGAATGAGGGTGCTAGTAGATTTAGAGTAATGGGTGTTCTTTGGGTGACTATGATAATAATATTTTATGAATGTATCTCTGGATTGACTTTTCCTTTTGGTTATCTATGCTCATTAGTGCTTAGAATAGTCGAATCCTTGTTATTACATTGTTACTCTCTAAGTTTGTTAAGCATTTGATACTATCTTTAGATATTAGTGTTGGGACAACTATTTTTAGTTAGGTTTTCATTTTTAATATTGATGATGAGACCACCATGCCCCTTCACCCCTTTGAGTGGCTTGATATAGTCACGATGTGAACTTTGTTGAACAATTTTTAATTTGATTGTTAGATTTCCTTCCTATTTTATATATGTTGTAGAATTATTTAGTTAAATTGTAACTAATAGTATGGAAAATTTGTTTCTACTTTTGGTTTCTTAGCTGATTTATTTTGGTATGTTCCCTTGCCTCAAGAACTCTTCTGTATATATTTTTGATTGATTTTAAATTATTTTTACTGTAGTGGCCACACTTGAATTTTATTATTATTATGAGATTTGATTTTTGATTTTATTTAATACTTTGCTTTTTTCAAAAATTATTGGTTATTGGTTTTTGAGGCCTTTGTTTTATTGACATTGTTGGTAAGTGTAAAGTCTTTCATGTAATAAAATTATACTTTTCCAAAGGGGCCCCTGGTAGGTTGTATGGGGGGAAGAAGGTGGCATGGGAATTCCATAAGATTTAGACCTATTAATAAAATAGCATATGATAGTCAAGTTCTTCTTTCATGGATTCTAGACTGTGTACTTTTCTTCTTGCTTTACCACACTAGGATACTTATGATATCAATTTTTGTTAGGGAGTTGAGACTTGTTGGTATAGTGGGTATTTAGTTGTAGATTCTTTCCATTGTTAGCTAGTTAGCTATCTTAGTTTTAATTCATGGTTATTTCAGAGAAATTGAATCTTGATGAATCCTCATAAAATTACTTAAGTGGACCTCATGTTGTTTTGTGTGAGAAGCCATTATGTTGATTCAATAGGTCTCTAGGGCATGCAAGTTAGTGAGTCCAATTTAAGGAGATTAGACACTTGTTATGTTGCATGCAGTAGTCTTATAATAATTGTGTATTAACATATACTAGAATGATTATATTCTTGTGTGACAAGTATCATTATGTGGCACTGTGTCATATGAATACCAATGTAGAAGTTTGGTAGCTTTCATAGAAATAATAACACCTAAGGGTATTGAATGTTTGTGGTTCAACTATATATAGAGTTCTTTATAGCCTAGGACATGAAACAAAATTACTAAATTTCTTGTCACTACCATAAGTTACTCTTCTCAACTCCTTGAGGGCTTCCAGGAGGAAGCCTATTCCTAAGGGGGGAGGATGTGAGGCCCACACCTTTTCCTTTTATGTCAACACTTGAGTATTTGACATGTGTACGTGACTATGATATAATGTCTAGATGATTGTACTATTTCTTTATGTTGATACAAGTATGGGTAGATTTATGTTACTATGTTATTTTTAGGTTTGAACATCATTCATGGGTTATTTGGATTGTTGTGTTTATTATAATGACAAGAATAATTGAGACATTAGAATTTTTATATATATGTATGCTTGAGTAATTTAACATGATTTAAAGATGGTACTATAAATTTATGATTTCATGGTTTAGACTTAAATTTTAAGATTTAATTTAAGTAGATATTTTGTTAGATAGTGAACTCCATTATATAAACTTGAATATTATACATGTATGATTATTTTAAGGTTTCTTCAGCTATTTTTCTATGACATACTGATATTCAAAATTTGAGTTGGGCAAATGGGTGGCCAAGGCAAAAGAATTCAGAGACTTCCAAGGAACCTCTATTGTTTATACCTTGTTTACCTAAACCTAATCTTCAGAATGGATTTAAGGTTTATAATGTCATGGGAAAGTGTGCCAGAATGAATTTTAATTATTTAAATTTTCTTGGTTGATTGATATGATTTTTGGGTATGTTATGTGAAGGTGTGAAAAGTAAAGTGAGATAAGTTTCTTGGATTTTTTTTTTCTTATTATTTAATTGTGGGATGTGGATAAGAAGGGTGTTGTTTTTAGAAGGTGTTGTTTTGGAAAGTGACACTTCAATAAGAGAGAATCTTGGGGAAAGTTTCCCTCTTACTTTCCACTTCCACCTTGTGGGAGAAAATGATTTAATTTTTGTTTTGTAAATTTCATGGGGATGGATCTTTTTGGAAATTTTTTTCTCTTGGGTGTTTTGGGAGGGTTTTGGAGAAGAAGAAATGAAAAAGAAAAGGGAATTATAGGAAGAAATTCGGAGAAGAAACTTGTGTAGAGAAAGAGGATTTTCTTATACAAAACACATTGAGAAGATTTGGGATTTAGAGGGCTTCTCCTAACTTGGGGAAGCACAAGGTAGGGTTTTGTTGTATGTGAAGGATTTGCTTGAATGTATTTAATGTTGTATCATGTGAATGTTTTTTATTTGGTTGCACATGGAGGGTTGTTTGGGAGCTGATCTCCCTGAGGGGTGAGAGCCTCCTATGTAATGGGGTTTGAGAGAGGTGTGGAGCCTCTCTTGGGGAATTTGTTTTGTATGTGATTGGTGTTGTGGAGTAATTTGATAGTGGAGTTGGGTTTGGGCATCAGTGCCCTTGTTTAATTGATATTTTGTTGAGGATGGTTATGGAGATTTCTTGGAGGCGGTGTGTGATTATGGAGTTTTGTGGAGATGAAAGGAAATGCTAATAAAAATAAAATTATATATATATATATATATATATGGCCATGATTTGAGTAATGGAGTTGTTGGTGGTGGATTTTGGTGTTGCATGGATGGTAAGGAGGATTGATGTGATTATTTTACCCCCCAAGATGGATGATTATCCCCTCTTTCCCCCTCTTGTTGAATCCACAAGGGTTCTTTGTTTGTGTGTCATCCTATGGGTGTTTTAGTGTGTGTATTTTATGTGTATTCTATGTTATACCCTCTTGCTTGCATGTGTTTTTTACGGGTACATGAAAGTCTCCTAAAGACTTGGCTATCCATTGATTTATTGTTGTGTTTGCAGATCTATAGATAAAGGCTTCATAGGAGACTCATATGAGTTTGGAGACCATTCTTTGGATTTTAAAATCCATTTGTTAAATCTATATATGTGTTTAGTTTTGGGAGATGCTTGTATTATTTTCTTCAAGAGATTTTATGTTGTTATTTTGATTATATATATATATATATATATATATATATATATATATATATATATATATATATATATATAAGTAATAATGATCATGATTTGAGTAATGGAGTTGTTGGTGGTGGATTTTGGTGTTGCATGGATGGTAAGGAGGATTGATGTGATTATTTTACCCCCCAAGAGGGATGATTATCCCCTCTTTCCCCCTCTTGTTGAATCCACAAGGGTTCTTTGTTTGTGTGTCATCCTATTGGTGTTTTAGTGTGTATATTTTATGTGTATTCTATGTTATACCCTCTTGCTTGCATGTGTTTTTTACGAGTACATGGAAGTCTCCTAAAGACTTGGCTATCCATTGGTTTATTGTTGTGTTTGCAGATCTATAGATAAAGGTTTCATAGGAGACTCATATGAGTTTGGAGATCATTCTTTGTATTTTAAAATCCAATTCATATATTATTTAGTTTAATTTTGTTAAATCTAGATAGATGTGTTTAGTTTTGGGAGATGCATGTTTATTTTCTTCAAGAGATTTTATGTTATTTTGATGCTAAATTAATTATTTTTTTTAAACTCGTCATTCATGTTAGTAAATATTTTATAAACAGTCCTTGGTTTTACCTTTCCAAAAAAAATTGAATTTCAAATTCTGATTAAGAAATGAGTAAGTTATGGTCATTTTAGTAATAGTATGCAAAACTATTTTTTATTATTTTTTTGTAATTACTTCATTTAAAATTTCAAACTAATTGGTAATTACCCACTTTACCTTAGAAATATTAATAGTTATAATTAGAAAGATCTATTATTTGGTAAGTTGTCTAGTTTCTCTTTCTAAGTTTATTTAAGTTCTTATCCTTTCATGTCCTCTTAACTACTCCATTTATTTCAATCATATATATATATATATATTAGTAGATTAATTTAGAATATTTAAAGAATAATTTCTTTTATTATTATATTGATTGAACTAATGGTTAAAAATTACATAGTTTTCCTTATAAAATTATTTTAGATAGAATTAGTAATCATTTTAGTGATTTAAAGTGTTGTCATAGTTATCTTTAATGTCAAATAGAATTAATAATTAACTTAGTTGAAAATATTATCATGTTAACAATCTTTCCTTAGGTTAAATTGGTATATTGGAAAGATTCTATTTTCTTTTAGTAAGTTAATTAAATTCAACAATGAGATTGTTAAGTTAAAGTAATTGAGATCTTTTGTCAAGCAAAACTTCTAATTTTAGTTGAATCCTTTCCATAATGCCTTATTAGTTAAGTTAATTTAAATAAATTCTTATTCAAATTCTCATAATAATTTTAATAAATTCATCTATTTCCTTATTTAAAAATATTGTTGGATTAATTGGGGAATAAATCCATGGGTTATCATTATCTTACTATTAATTTCTTTGATGTATTAACTAGAGTATCAATTGAGATTGATTCATGATTTTTCCTTAAATTAAAATCATATAATAGAAAGCTTTAAGTTTCTTTAGTAAGTTATTTCGGTTTTCTCAATTTTATGTTAAATTCACTATTAGTATGTATTTCTATATTAATTTCCATGAATCCTTATCTTATAGGTGGTCACATCTTTTGTTGGCATACTTTCTAATTTTTATTTTTATTTTTATTTTTATCCATTAATAAATAGAATAGATAAAAGTGTCAAGAAATATACCTTATTTATACTTATGATTATTTTTCTAATTTAGTGCAAGGTATTTTCCTAATTTTTAATTTAAAAAAAAAAATCATATACATAAAATTGAGATTTATTTTTTAAATAAATTATTAAGTTTTACATTATCCAAACTTTAGTTATTATTGGTATTAAATTTTAGAATTATAGGTTATTTTAAATTGTCAAACTTTTTCTTTAAATTAAAATAGTGTTTCTTTATTTTAATTAGCAAGTTTGTTTTATTTCTAATCATAGCAACAAGTATTTTCCTAGTTTTACTTAGCCATTTAATTTGTTATGACATGATTTCTAATTAGATAATTTAATTCATTAGTGATCTATATTTTATTTATATTTTTTTATTAATTCCTTACAAGAAAATAATCCAAAGTAAGTTGAATTAGATTATTTATTTATTTAATTTCATAATTTATAGTTTTAAGACATGATGATTTACATTTATTTTCATAAGTAATAATTTTATAGTTGATAATATTACTTATTTCAATTTAAATTGATATTTAGAATAAAAATAAAATAAAAATATTGACTTGAATAGAATTAGTTCTGTTAAATGCTTTATTATGTTTTAACAAGTTTATTCTATCCCATTTTTAATTTGGTGTGCTCTTGTTGCTCATACAAGTTTTACAAGTTTTCTTTCTTTGGTTTGATTTCTTTCCTTGGTTTGTTAAACAAAGAATTTTTTTTATAGTTCCACTTGTTGGCAAGAGACACTATGTGGCTTCATGAGTGTTGTCATTGATGGCAACAAAGTCTATCCCACACATTCGCAGCACATAGTATGCCTATACCGAAAGTCAGATTGAAGATAGTTTTGGTTCGGTGAATAAGAATAGAGCATGCAACAAGGTCTGACAATCAGGTCCAGATCTCTTAGATGGTGTAACTCAACAAGTTGCAGACTTAGACAAGTCAAGAGGAGTATCATGACTACTATATTCTAGAGATTGAGACTCCGGTAATAAAACATGGAAAAGATATGAGTATCTGAGTGTTGGGTTCCTGACAGGCAGAGTAGACTGAGGAAGAACTGACTGACAGAGTATCAGACTTCAACCCAGATGAGAAATTGATGGTGATCAAGCTATTTGAGGGATCATACAATATTGGCTGACATGATTAGTGACTTTAATGTCTATGATTTTGATACACACCACATATCAAGCATGGATTTAGCCAACAGATCAGTATTTTGTAAATATCTTGAGTATTTCAGTTGCTGACTAGAAAGTTGTTGAAATCTTTGGTGCTGATATATATACCAGATGGATTTTGGTATGAAGGTGTGTGTGATGATATATTGTGTGCGAAGAAAGGTAGAGATAAGTGTGGAAGCAGCAATACAAGTCTGATATGTGACAGAGTAGCAGCACTAGAGCAGAGGAAGAATGAAGTGCATTAGATCAGTATATTGTGCCTAACTGGAACTAAACTTCAGCATTTGTGGATGCCTCTCATTAGTTCAAACACCTGGTTACCTTCTATAAACTTTGTAGACAGCGAGTCTCTTGTAGGCAATGTGCCTCTTGTGAGTAGTGTGCTTGGGCAGTGAGCCCTAATTGGCAAGCGCCATTTTGTATTTATTCTTTTAATAGAGAATACAATCTTGGGTTAGTCACCCTGTGGTTTTTCCCTTAACAGGGTTTTCCACGTAAAAATCCTTGTGTTATGTGTGTTGATTTTATTTCTGCTCTCATAATTATGTATGCTTATATGTTTTGATGTTGCACTAATTGTTAAAGGTGAAAAGAAAGTTAAGATATTTGAGATAACTGATTCACCCCCCCTCTCAGTTATCTGCCTTGTTTCCAACAATTGGTATCAGAGCTAAGTTCCTCTAAATAGAGCCTAACATCTTGAGGAAGATCTGGGAATCTCAATGGATATGTATGGTATGAAGGAACAACTTCAGTCTGCCCTAGATGATCTTGAGAAATCTCACTCTGAAGTCAATAACTTGAGAGAAAGACTCAAAAAACTTGATGATTTCATAAATAAGCTAAAATAAAAATTGAGTGTCTCTGTGAAAAAGAGAAAGGAACTACAAAACTTAGCAAGTCAAAGTGAAGCAAATGATACTAATAAAGATCTGAATGAAAAAAATTAGCTATGTGAGAAGCTATCAAAAGAGGTCATTATGGTAAGACATGAGATGGAATCAGGGGTTATGAGATTCACCCAAGAAATTGAAGAGAAAGGGAAAATTGGAGATAATCTAAAACAATCTCTCAAGGAGAAGACAAAGGATTGCCACAAAATGGATAGAATAATCAGGCATCTTGAATATGATCTTGAAGAAGCTAGAGATAATGAAGAACAACTTGAGAATCAGATAGTCACTCTTAAACACGATCTTCAAACAACAAATGAATACAAAGAGAAATTCAAGATAAGCTTAGCTCAACTTGAAGTTCTTCTTGAAAGCCAAAAGAGGGTAGATGACAAGTGTGGCTTGGGATATGAGAAAGGTGAAAGCTCCAGATCCAGTCAGAAGAATTTTGGATCAGGAAATCAAAGAAACAGGTCGAGAAGACCTCCGGTAAGGCAACCAAATGCTCAAAGATATCCATCCTTCAATGGATACTACTACAATTGCAACAACTTTGGTCATAAAGCAACTCAGTGTAGAAGAAGAATGAATCAGACTAATCCATCCTTCTCTGGACAGTGTTTCAACTACAAAAGGTATGGTCACAAGTCTCATGAATGCAGAAATATGCAAATAAACAATTCATTCAATGGTAGATGCTTTGCAAGCAATAGAATGGGACATATAGCTAATCAATGTAGATCAAGAGGATATCAGTCAAATATGCAAAGAAATGTTGTTTGCTACAATTGTAATAGATCCGGTCATATTGCCAAATTCTACAGAAGTAAGAATCAAAATAAAAAGGGTCCAGTGCATCATAATCAAAATCAAGATAAAGGAAAAGGCAAAGTGAATGCTGATGAAGTTCAAAGGGAGATGAGCAAGATTTGGGTAAAGAAGAGTATAGAAAATGTTGGTGATGGATCCACACCAGAATCTGGTACTGATATTCCTTCTAGAAACTAAACAGATGAGCTCTGGCTCAAGGGGAGTCACAAAGAAAATAAAATCCCCCAACTAGTCAATTGGTGCCTAAATTTGGCACATGAAATGTTGCGGATTAAAGGGTTCTCAGAAAATTATCCATACAACCCTCAGTGAAAATATGAATGATCCGCATGGAGTCTTATAAGAGTTTAATCATCCAAGATTGATCTGGTCTGATAGCCATCTGGTAAAAGCAAGATTTTCATAAACAGATCTGGTATGATTCAAAATTGAGATATCTTGATCTACGGATTCATGGCATGATTGGAAGAAAGAAGATACATTGTCAGTTATCACTAAAATGATTCTAAGTCCATCTCAATGATTCAGAAAGATCTCTCTTAGAACAACACAATTGGATGACTTAAGTTGTGCATTTATTACAAAAGGAAATTAGGGTTTGCGAAGAGATAAAAGGGTTCTTTTACTCATCATTTGAACAATTACATTTCAAGAACAAAAGAAGAGCTCTGCATCAAGTTTTTACAAATTTCTCAAAGATCAACTGCAGAATCTAATTCAACCAGCAATTTGTTCTGGCTCTTTTTTCCCGAACCCTTATACTTACATTTTAAATATCTCTCTCTCTGAATCTTGTGCAAAAATGGCTACTCCAATGGTTGTTAAGATCTCTAATAGGCCGTGCCCAAAATTCAAGAAACACCCCTATAAATCCCTAGAAGTTGATCTATTAGGTGCTTTTTCTAGCATTCTGCATGGGGTTCTGCACGTAGAAGATGTTAGGGTTTACATCCATGCCAATATTGAGGAATTTAGAGAATCCAAGATAATGGACATCTACCATAAACAATTAATAGATGACAGTTTTGAACTTAAACCTCAATACAAGGCTCTCCAAGATAAGCACTTTGGACAGTGCATCCACTTTCCCTATTTTACAGAAGATGAATGGGTCCGGTATATTCTTAGCAGAATACATCACAATTTCTTATGGTTGATGAAGCCCTTCAAGATAACAAAAGATGCCATTAGGGCAGTAACTGGATTGTACTCATCCGGTGGGTTGCCTGCACTCAAATCTGTCAAGAACCAGATAGTAAGTGAAGCTACCATATCTAAGTTTGACAAGAGAGCAATGACCATAGAAGACATCACAGATCCGGATATCAAATTTGCCTCTATGATAATTGGTTATAAAATCTATCATTCCAGCAGGGAGAATTCTGTGTCTAGAACTGCAATATATACAGCATATCAGATGTTAAGAGAAAATGTTGATTATGATCTATGTGATCTTCTTCTAAACCAACTGTTAGAAAACTTATAGAAGATCAAGAAGGATAAGAAGAACTCATTCAAGTATGGTTGTTTGATACTATGCCTATTCTTTTACTATATGAATGAGCTACCCAGATCAAGTGGTTGGGTATGGCAAAATGATAGACCGGTTGCCATACAAATCAGAGACTATATGTATGGGCTTGGTGATGCCAAGGCTTAAAGCACAGCACTCTGGGGATACATTAAGAACTTCCAAGTATGATGCAGGCTAGAGAAAGAATTCCTCAATCCATAGTTGAAAAATACAAGGATACAGTGTGTTTTATGGTAGACACTGATCAATACCTAATGGAGGCAATTGAGCCCAGAACAGTTTGGATTATGCCAATGGGATACGAAGTAGATAAGAAAATTTTGGATATACACGTTCAACACCTGTTGAGCCAGCCAAAAGACCCTGAGGCAGAAAGGTTTGGAACCTTTCAAGAATTAAGTGTAAAGATACATGTTGAGCTGAGACAACCAGAGATAAAAGGAAAGTTAGAAGGGAAGTAGAGGAAATTGCCAAAAGATATGGCATATCAAAAGAGGTAGTTGATGCAAACAGAGAGAAAATAGAAAGAGTTGAGAAAGAGAAACAAGAAGCAGAAAAAGGAAGTGTTCCGGTACAAGCCTCCTCCTGGACTAGATCCTCCAAGAGCTCTGCACCTGCCACCTCTAAGAGCTCAAGAGCCTAAAAACTGGAAGCCAAGACATCTGAAAAGGAAGAAAAGAGAATGAAAACAAAGGCCACAAGGTCCTACATAAGCCAAAAGGATGATGAAGAAACAGAATCTGATGAGGAAGTTAAGAAAATGAAGAAGAAGAAAACATCCAGGGAATCCTCTGCCGGAAAAAACAAAGAAGAAGAGGCAGAAGAATTTGTTGAAAATCCCACTCTTTCTATTGATGATATCATCAAGGTAGTCACTGTGGATGGAAATCTGCAACTAGTAATATAATTTTATGATGATTATAGTGATACTGACAAAAGGATCTTGGAAGAAGCTATAGTCAGGTACCTAAATATTTATAATAAAGCATTCATTGAAATAATTTCTCTAATTCCCAAAAGTCTAGAGAAGGTACTTGAACTCAGAAAAGAGAATGCCAAGGAAAAGGACTTAGAGATCCGACAATAGATTTCTATTCAGCTCTATCCTTCCATTACTCCAAAGCAAATGAACATGATCTTTAAGGACTGCAAGGATGAATTCCAGAGCAAAGCAAGAATGAACAAACTAATGCTTGGAGAGACTAATCAGGTAGAAAGAGAAACATAAGACATCCTCTGGAATGCCTTCAAAAGATTCAATCTTCCTATCATAGAGGAAATAAATGAAGAACCTTCTACCATGGATGTTGAAGGATTAAATGCATCAAAAGAAGAATCTACTGAGAAAAATGTACAAGGGTCAAAAGAGATAGATGAGGAGAAGTCTAAAGAATTGGATTCCTTTGTTCTGGAAGAGGAAGTTCATGAAGAAGTTAACATCTCTCCTTCAGATTCCACTGCAGACATTCCAGACTCGGGAACTAGAGGAGAAGGAAGAAAAGAAGAAAAAGTGAGTCAAGAAGAGGAGGTAAAGGGAAGAGAAGAATAACAAACAAAGAAGATATCTGATGACAGTTTAGAGATTCCAAAAGAAAAGAAGACTTAGTCTCCGGCAAGAGACACTGCAGAGGCAGTGAAGAAATTCTTGAACAAAGAGCTGATGGAGATAGATGAACTAGAACTTTTTCAAGGACCACTAAATTTTGATTCCCTCTCTCCGATCTAGACAATGAAGATAGCATCTTTTGCTCAAGCCAAGGCAAAAGAAAAACTTCTAAAGTCTCACATGGAAGACTACGAACTATTAGAGATTGCATCCGGTATGCTGGAGAAGATCATGCCATCCTTTCAAAAGGATCCTTTGGCCTCTCCATCCGGTAACCTAAAATCTCTGGTAAACTCTGTCAGTACTCATTTTGATTCTTTAGAGAAATCGACAGAAGAAAAGGTTCGGAAAGAATTTTTGGGAAAGAGATTCACTGAAATATAGGGACTCATTACTAATGATAGGAGGACCTTAGATATTGGGATAAAGAGCCTAGAAAATGCTCTTAAATATGGTGGAGAAATGTACAAATTTTGTCTATCCTGGTCTAAAGTGACAGAGGATATTGAAAAGAAGGTGAAAGATCAAGAAGGTAAACTATCAAGTTTATCTCAGAATTTTGATCCCCTCACCACATCCATAATGAAACAAGAGTGCCAGGCTATTGCCATTATAAATGAAATAAAGAGGCTTGAAAAGGAGAAGAAGAATATAATAAGCAGGATGAGTGAACTTAGAGGGATAATTATCCCTAAGGTAGAGGCAATGCATGAGGCATCAACTGATGCTCAGACCACATCCCGGACCAGTGATCCGGTAGACATAAGAAGGGCAGAAGCTTATGTATTTTTGTTGAGTGGTCACATCTCTATTTTGGACATGATAAAGCAGAGTTGGGCAACAAAATTTGTATAGTTAAAGACCACTTTTGTGGATATACTTAAGTATATGTAAGTATAACATGTATATATACTTATGCGGCTATGTATAGGTTAATTTTTGCAAATTTTGATGTGTGGATTCCGCCCTTTGCCATTGATGTCAAAGGGGGAGTGAGGAGTAGTGAAAAATGTGGAATCCAGCTAAGGGGGAGCTTTGGTAAAATAGTACATAAGACAGAGCATCAGCCAAGGGGGAGTTTGCTATGACACTTAGTCATTTTTCACTAAGTGTTGCCATCAACACCAAAGGGGGAGATTGTTGGCAAGAGACACTGTGTGGTTTCATGAGTGTTGTCACTGATGACAACAAAGTCTATCCCACACATCCATGGCACATAGTATGCCTATACCGGAAGTCAGATTGAAGATTGTTTTGGTCTAGTGAACAAGAACAGAGCATGTAGCAAGGTCTGACAATTAGGTCTAGATCTCTCAGATGGTGTAACTTAGCAAGTTGCAGACTTAGACAAGTCAAGAGGAGTATCATGACTACTATATTCCAGAGATTGAGCCTCAGGTAATAAAACATGGAAAAGATATGAGCATCTGAGTGTTGGGTTCCTGACAGATAGAGCAGACTGAGGAAGAACTGACTGGCAGAGTATCAAACTTCAATCCAGATGAGAAATTAATGGTGATCAAGCTATTTGAGAGATCATACAATATTGGCCGACATGATTTGGTGACTTCAATGTCTATGATTTTGATACGCATCACATATCAAGCATGGATTCAGCCGACAGATCAGTATTTTGTAAATATCTTGAGTATTCCAGTTGTCGACTAGAAAGTTGTTAAAATCCTTGGTGCGGATATATATACCAGATGGATTTCAGTATGAAGGTGTGTGTGATGATATATTGTGTGTGAAGAAAGGAAGAGATAAGTGTGGAACCAAAAATACAAGTTCTATATGTGACAGAGCAGTAGCACTAGAGCAGAGGAAGAATGAAGTGCATTAGATCAGTTCAAACACCTGGTTACCTTCTATAAACTTTGTAGACAGTGAGTCTCTCATAGGCAGTGTGCCTCTTGTGAGTAGTGTACTCAGGTAGTGAGCCCTAATTGGCAAGTGCCATTTTGTACTTCTTATTCTTTTAACAGAGAATACAATCTTGGGTTAGTCACCCCGTGGTTTTTCCCTTAACAGGGTTTTCCACATAAAAATCCTTGTGTTATGTGTGTTGATTTTATTTCTGCTCTCATAATTATGTATGCTTATATGTTTTGATGCTGCACTAATTGTTAAAGGTGAAAAGAAAGTTAAGATATTTGAGATAACTGATTCACCCCTGCTCTTAGTTATCTGCCTTGTTTCCAACACCACTTGTATGTGCGTGTATAAGTGGGCATGACACATATAGCCAATTCAATATGTTTTTTAGGCATCACTTGACAAAGCCCATTGTTCCTTCTGTAACGAATGATCAAGTGTTGTCTCCTCTTCAAGCAAACCCTCAGATCTATAACAATGACAACAATATTTTCATGGGTAGAATTCAACTAAGGATCCATTTCTTATCTTAGAACCAACCATTTATTGCCCAGCCCATCCTCCCCCAAAATCTCATAGATGAATGTCAAAGTAGCAACATAGGAATGTAAGGTTGTATGCAGTCATGATTCATAATTGCAGAGTGCAGATTATCAATGCCAAAAAGAGAATGTAAAAATGAAATAAAAAAAGCATACCGTACAAGGGAACATAATGAGGTGTTGAAGATAAAATGCAGATAAATGAAAGAGTAAAACAGATAAATAATCAAACACATACAGATAAAAGTAGAGACACAAATTTAATATGGTTCACCATTAAAATGGCTACATCCACCAAGGAAAGTAGGGCACACTATTTCATTAATCAACCCAATTACATCAATCTTCATCTCTACCAAAAAGAGAATGAAAAGGGAATTATATAAACTCTTCAGGCAAGTGAAGAGACATGGGAAGAGAAAGATGAAAGGGAAGTGACACTTGGGTTTCATTTCCAACAATCTCCCACTTGAAGTCTAAACTGCACTACTATCCCCACTTTCCTTAAACCTCAATGTTACTTAACTATAGTACCAAGTAACCACTCCATTACATCCACTAGCCAGTCCATTTGATGCTTCCCTTGCAAGAACTGATTTAACCCAAAGGAATCTACAGACCAATGGTAGCCCATCATTGAATATGTGATTAGCCCATAGAGGATTGCTTGGAAAAGGGTATATGGGACTTCTACTGCTACTTGTGCCCAAGCATATACAGTGCCAAAATACATTCCAGTGGCATTTTCTTTATAGAAAACCTGGTGCTCTACATCAACAACAGGTTTCACAGAAGAGCTATTATTTACTCCTAAATGTATTTCTACAGTATACATGGCTCCCATCATCTTGAACAGATCTTGTTCGGTGTCTATTCTTGTCCCTTGTTGCCAGTAGATGACACCAAAGAGCAATGCTAAGACAGAAGTGAAAGAAAAGCGGACCAAATTGTAACTAGTATTTCACCAATATGTCCAAAACTTCTTCCATAGGCAATTTGTAAATTGCTTCCAGGCGTTCTATGCATACCAAGTTAAGAAATAAAGGTCCTTAGCATCAGAAGCCAGGGTACTTAACCCCTTAACTAGTTGAATAGTTTTCCTACAAAGACTTGATTCTCTATAGATCTGAGTGAAGTCTATACCAAGTTGCTGCTCATACGCCATTGAGTTTACCTCTAACATCCATGTTGCAGGATTATGGCTATCCTTGATCTTGGGAACACCTGTTATAGCCTCAAAGTACTCTATGACATTCTTTGAATGGTGACCCAATGCACTAGCATAAATGATTTCACCTCCCCACTTCATTAACAACTCATCAAATGATTCAAAAAAGCCAATATTTGGCTAATGAATAGTGAAAACTACTGTCTGACCTGTATCAACTATATTCTGCACCATACGCATTACTATAGCAGTAGCCTGGGCATCTAAACCAGAGGTGGGCTCATCCATGAATATAATTGAAGGATTTGCTACAAGCTCCGCTGCATTTTTCTTTTCCTTGGTCTCTTCCATAATTCTGTCCTGTAAGGCCATTTCAAACTCTTTCTCTACAGCTTTCTACAAGGTAAGCTCCTTCAAATCCTAATCTTCATCAGACATTGTGTTGCTAGGAACCAAACCATCAAGGAAGTAAGTATGTAAAATTGGCACAACTTTGGTTCGTATTTCCATCCAACCTTCTTCACTATAGTCAACATCCCGGACAACCTCCTGTAAATTTGTGACAACATTGAGTGGGCAGAGTGGTGTATCAATCATGTTCAGACAAAATCCATCCTTCCATATCTCGTCAACATACAAAACATGGTCACCAAGCCTGGCCAATAGCATTTTCTTCAAATGCCAAAGATGACCATTACCCCCTTCTGCTAGCAATTTGTTAGCTTCCTATGACATTTCTTTCAATGACAACAAAGAACATCCTAGTCTCTATCTCTGCAATTCAAGCTTTCTATACATTGCTTCCACTTCATCTGAATGGGAAAGAGACTCCTTTTGCACTTGAAGTTTGGCATCCAGTTTGATGAAGAAGGTGCTTCTCTTGGTAGTGGTTGTCTCCACGCTGCTACCGCTCGCTCCATCTCCTTTCACCCCTCACCCACTCGCATGCTTCTTCTCTTGTTGGTATTCACCATTTTGCATGTGTTTCTAGGGGTCCTCAAACTTTTGTGCTGGGATGCTTCTTCAGCATCTTCGTCGTCACCAATTTCCCCATCCAAAACACACTTTCTCTTAGTCAAATATACATGGCGCTTAATGTATATATATGAAAGCGGCTTCCACTTCTTCAAGGAATCTGGAAGATGAAAATCAACAGGAATCTGAGGTATAGGCAATTGCATAAATATATTTTTTGGACTCTTTTTCTGCCCTACATCTTGGCCTATATCATGAAACTAGGAATGTTCTGAAGTAGATTTGCAGACTGTAAGCAGATAGGACCCATGGGTGACTGTCCACCTCCAAGACTCTTCA
Source organism: Cunninghamia lanceolata (assembly GCA_027924645.1). Classification (NCBI taxonomy): domain Eukaryota; kingdom Viridiplantae; phylum Streptophyta; class Pinopsida; order Cupressales; family Cupressaceae; genus Cunninghamia; species Cunninghamia lanceolata. The sequence continues at coordinate 25,762,968 of BSBN01000809.1, read as the reverse complement.
TCTTCTTGTGTTGGTGATGTTGCTTCCAGGAATAAATATCCTTCTCTCTCTTGCACTTAGGCTTCCTTCCAGATTTTCGCAGGTTGTCACAACTTTTTTCACAAGATTTAACATTTTCATAAGGCTTCCATTCCATAGCTTCTGTCTTTTTAATTTCTGTATTTTTTGCAGAGCACTTGCATTTTCTTGAGCAAATATTTGATCAAATTCCAATAGGTTAAGAAATTCATCAATGACGGAATCAATATCATCTAACCTATCCATTTCACATTAAGCAAGACTCTCTACGACATACATGGTGCCTACTCTGCTACCTCGAGCAATTACCAAGGCCCCTCTTGTGACTTTCCATCTATTCAATTCAAAATCAACTTGACATCCTTGTAAAAACAACTGTCCAGCTGAAATGAAATTTTGTTTGAGCTGAGGGACATATATAACATCTTGTAACATCCAACTATTTCTATTTTTTAATTTTAACAAAACATCCCCTTTGCCAATAACATAATAAGATTCATTATTGCCAAGAAGAACCTTACCAAAGTCACCACTTTGTAGATTAATGAAGTACTCCTTGCACATAGTGGCATGAAGCAATGCTCCCGAAGCGAGCACCCAAACATTTGCTGATGTTTCTTCCAAGGCTGAAACAAGAACACCAATTGTTGCACTGGCATTCTCTTCACATACCAGATTCGCTTCATCTTCTTTTGGCTGATTTTTAGCCTTCTTCAAAAACCAACAATTCTTCTTGATGTGGCCTTGCTTGCCACAATACCAGCAACCAACATCTCTCTTGCTAGATTTTAGCCTCCCTTGTGATTTCCTACGACGTCCTTTATCAGTCGGCATTGCTCCCACTCAAACTCAAACTTCTCATGCCAAATGATCGAGCACCAAAGTTTTGATACCAATTGTTGAAGATAAAATCTAGATAAATGAAAAACTAAAATAGATAAAGAATCAAACACATACAGATAAAAGTAGAGACACAAATTTAACGTGGTTCACCATTAAAATGGCTACATCCACCAAGGAAAGAAGAATACACTATTTCATTAATCAACCCAATTACATCAGTCTTCATCTCTACCAAAAAAGAGAATGGGAAAGGAATTATATAAACTCTTCAGGCAAGTGAAGAGACATGGGAAGAGGAAGACGAAAGGGCAGTGATGGTTGGGCTTCATTTCTAACACAAGGATGCCACCTTAAATAGCTAAACACACTTTAAGGCGACCATCCAACATGAAACATGATAGTTACATGTAGGAGAAACATTTACATCACCTTCCAAATCATGTAAGCAATGTCCATCATTCAAAGGATTGGAGGAGAGTAAAAGGTTGGAGAAGAGTCCACACAAGATCTCACTCCTCTGGAAAATCACTAATTTTCTGCAGCTTGGCTAGATAAAAGACATGTTTCACCTTCTCAAGAATAAATTATATGATTTTTTGCTTTGGTCTTTCTTGATGATAAGATAAATGGAGACCCCAAAAAATCACTGCCATTGCTGATTGTCTTTTGGTTCGACGTGGAGATGTGTTTTCTTCCCTCTTATTCATTTCCAATTTGCATATAACGACGTGATGATGATAAGTTTGATATAGATGTTTCTGGGGAGAGTTCGGGGAATTTGGTTTGAGAAGACTGCAGTACCTTTTTCAGATTCTTCTTACCAACTTCTACTGTAGATTTGGCACGTTTGAGAAGACCGCAGTGATCTTTAAGCAGAGGCTGATGTTAGAAGAAAAGCTTAAACAAGAGGTACACTGTGAGAGGTCAAAATATGTATACAGAGATTTGTCTTTACATGAATTTGTTTTTTCACACTTCAATTGAGCAGGTGGCGCTGGCTATTCATCACATGTATTGTAATCCACCATGCTGTACGTGCCAATTCAGAAGAAAATGTTAGCACGAGACATTTTGCACCATATATTGTTTACTACCTTATCCTGTACTGTTGAGAATGCAATTATTAAAGCCATTTTAACTGCGCAATAACAATTGGAAGTGAACAAACAAGACATGATTATGTTTAGAATCTTTGGATTAATAAAATGTTGGCAAAACACGATCCCGTTAGATGTCATTCATTAGTGTTTTGGCCAAAGTACACTAAGAAAGGAAAGAGAGAGTAAACATGGCTGGTAATTATTGTCTACATACTATTAATATTTATTATTGTAGAGGAAATAAAATATTTTTTATAAATATTGTTTTTGATATTGGTAAAAATGTGAAATTTTGAAAAGGTCCAGACTTTTGTACAAAAAGAAAGACAAAGTATTGAAGCCAAGCAATACAACAAAGAGCAACCACAAGAAACAAGCAACACTACTGATGTACTATATTAGCAAACAAACAACAAAGTGGCAGAGAACAAACTCAAGCAACCAACTAACCCCCAAAGAATCAAGATAGTTTGAAGTTGAATTACTTCAAAGAGCTTTGTGTAACCAAAACCATCTTATCCTTGATGCTGAAATGAAGCTTAATTACTTCGAAGAGCTTTGTGTAACGAAAACCATCTTATCCTTGATGCTGAAATCCTTTCTTACAAGTCTCCTTTTTTGGATGAACCGGGACAATCCAAAGGGCTACATGGAGTCCTAACTCCCGCCATTGACTCTCCTTTATCTCTTCACAACATTTTTTTTAATAAATATTGCTCTTATAATAAATTAACTATAATTTAAAATTTATAAATATTTAAAGAGTTGGGTTATGTTTGTTAATTTAGGTGAATTAATCAAGGTTGCAAATAAATTTGTTGAAATGAAATTGGGAGAGATTAAGTTTTACTATGAAATTGGACTACTATTGATGTTGATTGAACTAATATTGATATAGAAACCTATACACAAATAATCGATAGTGGATTGTCAATAAGAGAGTTGACAAGAGTGAGACCTAAGAATTTGAGAGCCCTGGATGTGATTGCATCATGATCTAGTCTAAATGACATGATATTGTTTAGGTGGAATATTTCATTGTAAGGAAAGATGGACCTTTGGTACATGCAAAAAGTGCTCACCTAATGAATATATGAGTAAGGAAGGAGAACCATCAAGAGCTTCTTGTGCTAGGATTGAAGTGTACAACTTCCTAAACCCAAGTTAGTTAGACCCCTTAGATTGACTTAGCAGTAATACAAGAGATAAATGGTTGCAACAAATGCAATGAATATCATTAAATCTTGTTGAAGCTTGATGCAAGCAAATGAGTGACTATGTCTAAAGATGCATTTAGAGTGTGCTTTGATAATTATTATTGACTTGCTAATTGTTAATTGTTGTTGATGCCTAATATAAATAGATGGGAGTGAGGATGTATTCTTGTGAAAGGATAATTTTTTTGTGTTCTTAAATACATTTTGATCTCTATTGATGATACTAGAGGGACCTAGGATGATGTCTAAATTAAATATACACAACCATAGATGCATAATTAAAAAAATTTGGTGCCCACATTGATGTGACATAGTTAGATCTTAGGTTTGTCAACTTTAAAAGTGAGAGTTTAGATTTTGGAAAAGGGAGATGCAATCGTGTCCACCATTTAATCTAGGGGATATAATTGTAGGCGTGATCTAGTATGGGATGGAAAAAGTGATTAGAAACTAGGTTTGAAGGTTTTGAACTAAGGTATATTATAAATTAGAGTGCAAGGTTTAGGCACGAGGTTAGTACACACCAAAATATATAAATTATGCACTAAAATTATGCATCAAAGACATCAATATAAAATGGCATAAAATGTGTGGTGCCTACCCATGTGTTAACTCAAATTGCCTTGTCCTAATGTTTCTATGATTGGATTAAAGGCCATATTGAGTTGATTATGATATAATGTAATTGTAGGATGGATATTTGCCTTGCTATATTACATTTCCTCATTAGTCATTATATTCTATTTTGGCTATGATCTCTATTATTATATTTTATGCTTCACCTTGAGTGTGCAAGATATATACATGTGTTTAACCATTAGATGGATATGGAGGAGAATGACGTGGATTCACTTGACCTTCTTATTGTGACCAATCCTTGTGGTCAAGTTAGTGACCCTATGACTCTTGTGGTATGTTTGGTTTCTTAACCCATCCTATTTAATTACAAATAAAAAAATGTTGCCTATGTTTACCTAGTTCACCACTAATTTGAATCATTGTTGATTTTGGATCTTTGTGTTGTGGGTGGACTTGCTAAGTTCTTATTTCCTTTATGTGTGTTTATTTAAATTGAGATCACTTGCATTTTATCAGGTTTCTGAATGCTTGTTTTGGAGTGTTTCAAAATATTCCTAAATGCTTAGTCAAGAGCCCTTTAAAAATCCTCACCAAAATTTATGATTGAGAAAGTCTAATCCCTAGCCTATTTAGAGAAACAAGGTATAATTTTATTTTGAAATTAATTTTTTTATTTATGGTAAAAATTAAGTGAATAGTAAAAATCTTAAAGATTCCATTAATGGTGATTAGGATTTTTGCATGTTACTTGAAATTGTAAAAATGTAAATTTTGGATTTTAACCCATCATGTAAAATATTTTTATCTTGTGGGACAAAATGTCTCACTATTGGAAATGTTATTTCCTACCTTTTGGATATGGGTGTCATGTTTTTCATTCTCATTTTGTATGACATGATCTTTTGGGCCATTTTGGGCATTTTGAACTAGGGTTAAACCCTAGATTTAGGAGGAGAGGGGAACCTATTGTGATGTCACCCTACATCCTTATTTGGTAATCTTCTCCTATTTCTTATTGGGTTTTTTTACCTAATTATGTATGTAATTCCCTTTCTTGAGTGTTATTGGATCATCACAATTGTTGCTTGGTGTTGGTGGTTATCACCATTCCCTTGTGTGTTATTGTTTGTTGATTATCATAATCCTTATGTGTCATTATTTGATTATGATCACAATGTGTATGTTTATTGGATGATGATGTCATGCTTTATTTTTCATGCTATGGCCATCTGGTGTAAATGATCATTTAGCATGTGCTCATGCATGAATTATAACATGGTTTTGTAGTGGTTTCCTTCTTTCCTCAACTAGGCTGAAATGAAATGATTAGTGTTGATAATTAGTAAAGGACACATTATGTGGATTAATAGTATTAATGTTCCTTGTATTATCATATTCATTTATTCTACTTTTGGGTGGGCCATGGGTAACCTAGTGATGAATTATGCTAGGACCCTGAATGTGTGTATTCAGGAATTATTGTGCATTGAATTAGTAATGTATTGTTATCGTTGAATTAGTGGTGTGTGATACCCATGTGTAACTATGGTGTGGATTATTGGTGTCTTGTGTGAGACCCTAGTTTGTGTGTGAGATTGGTCATGCTAGAAGTATATCTATGTTCTTCTATCCCAACAGCTTGGGGGTTTCCTAAAGTTGCATAGGTATCTATTTCCATCAATGATGGTAATATGATTGGGATGTAGGTAGCATTCCCTATTGGTTAGCATTTGGAAGGTCACATGGGAGATTGAATATCTCTTGGTTTGGTATATTTTCCATCTTGTATTATGCCTTGAATTATGTAAGGGTTGTAATTATGTGATTTATGTAATTAATCCTGGATAATGTGACCATCCTTATATCCATCGAATGCAAAAATGTAATTGTAATAATTATTGTGTTTTGTGTTTTGGTGGAAAATGCATGTGTACGTAGGTAATTCCATTTCAACGGCATATATGATATTATTCATGCTTTTGAAAAAGTTTTTCAGTGATATTTTATTTCATGGATGTGTTATAGATGTTGTTTGAAACTCCATGGTGTGGTTGGTGCTCACACAACTCTTATTTATATAAAGTTATTATCAATTTAATGCAATTGTAGTTTGATTGATAGGCTTATTCTCATACACTAAATAGTTGAATTTTGATCTTATTTGGAAATAAATTATTTAGGTGAATTAAGCATTGAGTTGTGTTATCAAAATGAAGTGAGATTCATTATTGTATCATGTACTTGCTTAGTTATGATGCCTAGAAAGTTGAGGTCTATATCATATTTTAATAACATGTTAGAGTAGGCTTCTTAGCCATGTAAAGAGAAGAAAATAGTAGCTCCTTTTAGGCACTCTACTCTTGTTTTCCCTATTCTTACTTCTCAAAATTCTTTTTAGACATCTTGAAGCATAATGACCAATCTTGCCACAACTAAAACACTTGAAAGGCAACTTACCACTGTACTTACCTGTACCCAATTTCATTTTTCTCACAAAGTTAGCTTCCACATCATCTGGATCTTCCTGATCTAATTCTATAGTCTTCTCAGATTTGGCAGCCTTAAAGGCAGTCTCAGCCTTTGTACTACTTGTACCAAATTCTCCCATTTTAAAATTAGTTAAGGTACTAAGCAACTGATCTTTGGTAAACTGATTCAAATTAAATGTAATTCTTCAATAGCAAAAACTTTGACTATAAGCTTTAGGAAGAGTTCTGAGTAACTTCAATACCACTTCTTATTCATCCACATCTCCACCAAGTCCTTTGATGCCATTAACAACTTCATCCACCTTTTGTAAGTAGCTTGTAATGTTTTCATCTTCATACATTCACATGGTCTCAAACATTAGCTTTAAATTCTGCATTTTAGCTTGTTTGACCTTATCATCTCCTTCATAAATACTATTTCACTTTTTCCATATTTTATTAGAAATTTTCAAATTCATAACTTTCACTAATTTAGAGTTAGTAAGACCACTTAAAAGAGCATACCTTGCTTTACCATTAGTTTCATAGGCCTTGATCTGATTTGCAGTACTTGGACCATTTTTTAGTATAGTGTACATTCAGTCTCAATAGCCTTCCAGATCTCATATCCAAGGGAAATTAGATAACCTTCCATCCTTATCTTCCAAAATGCATAATCTGTTCCATCAAACAAAGGAACATCCTTCTTGTGCACCATCCTTGATCTACCTCAAGTGGTTAAGCTTTCTTCCAAGGAACCTTGCTTTGATACGAATTGTTGAATGCACAAGACAACTGAGAGGGGGGGTGAATCAGTTGTAACTTATAATTCCAAAACCCTCAAACACATTCAGATCCACATTAATTCAATTAACCCTTAAACTGTTATGATGATTAAGCATGAAAACAAGTAAAAGAAACTGAATCAACTCAACATCAAACACAAGAGAACACTAGATTTATGTGGAAAACCCAAGAAGGGAAAAACCATGGTGAGGATTAGCTCAGAGTATAAAGTAATATCAACACCGAAAAATAATTTAGGCTCATTGGAAAAAGGCTCACTGCCCAAAAGAAAGGGTCACTGCTAGAATAGAGAAGAAGATAGAGAAAATTGTTACAAGGAGAAAACTATCTCAATGCAACAAGGAATTCACCGCAACACCTTCGCAGTCACACTGAAGAATTATAGACACCTTCTACTCACTACATCTAGTAATCTAACACAAAAGATTGTACTGCACCACACATTCAACCACACTATTATTCACATCACCTTCATCATGTGCATACTCGATCACGATCCCTTAACACTTATTTATATTGTCTTCAACCTTGAGAGAATTCTCCATGGTTGGCAAATCACCTTAACCTAGAAAATTCAAATTAGGTCTGGACCTAAACATTCTCGTGATGGAAAGGAATGAAGGTGGACCACAACACATCTTAGCTCAGACCTAAATTCATCCAAGCATGCCACTTCATGCTTTCACAATCACTGAAGCAACTCTGCGATTAGTGTAAACACCCAAGGTTGGCCAAACCTGTGTTAACACAATGATCTTTTAAGTACATGCTTCTTCAAGACAAAATACAACTTTACAGACCACAAACCAAGATTTTTAACATAATCTAGAGTATTCCATGAACATCCTAAAACATCTTGAAATCCAACAAATTCCTTTGTAACAACTTTCACTTGCCGCACAACCTTATCATGTTTATCTAGTATGCTTAACTATCTTTGTCATGCACTGTATCTCTACAAATCAACTTCTAGAGCATCAAACCATGAAAAATTTCAACAGAAGAAATATATGAACCTTATAAGCAAATTTCTAAAACTGTAAGACCTAAAACCACTTTGCAGAGAAATGCGGAGCAAAGATATTTCTCCCAAACACCTTTGCAAACCTCAAAAACATAGTCCAAACACTGGTGAACACAACTTCCTCTGCACAATGAACTAGCACACCCAGTTCTGAATATAACATCTCTTAATGTCTCTAAACAACATATCCTAACCACAAAGATAGACCTTCAACATAGAGGAAATGTGGAACAAAACCAAAACACTACTTTGTAAACCAAAATGACACTTCAACACACTATTTACTTTATTAATCAAATTTTGTCAAAAGCACTTAGAAACCAACTGACAAAAAACATATTCTTAACATCTTCAGTACCTCTTCAAAGTAGCCAAATCATCTTTAGCAAAGCAACTCAACCAAACAACTCATATTATTGTAATAACCTCATCTCTGCTCAACCAACCTCATCTCTTCTCAACTAGTTGACACTAATGACAACACCAGGCTAACATGTTGACATCAATGACAACACTAACTATGCATACTTGCAACAATCTCCCCCTTTGTCATTGATGGCAGCACATGATGTAAAAAACCATCAAGACAACAACATCCTCAATAATATGCTTCATACCAACTCATTTCCTTTCTCTTTCACTCCCCCTCAGCTTGCTACTCTTTTTTCTGACAACTGAATCTCTCCTTTCTCTCCTTTTTCACATTGTTCTCTCTCCCCCTTTGACATCAATGGTAAAGGGCTACATCTTTCTCTTTCTCATTCTCATACTTGTACCTACTCACCATTGCTTTGTCACACCTTTTCTTTTACTACTCATCATACTCCCCCTTAGAAGAAACCAACATTAGAACTTACTCTCCTGACTGCCACAACCATCATGACCACTACCTGCTCTCCCTGAGACGTGGCCTCCAACATCAGTCTAGAATAAGGAATGAATCTTGAAATCCACTGGACTGATGCATTTCCTTATGCATCTAGTTCAAGAAAGGAGGGGAAATAACACCTGACTTCTCCTAGAGATACTCAAATGTATCCTTAGGAAGAGCCTTGGTGAATCTATCAACAACCTGATCCTTTGTAAACACATACTCAAGCTTCACTTCATTCTCTACAACCTTTTCTCTCAAAAAGTGATACTGGATTGATATATGTTTTGTCCTTGAGTGCACCACTAGATTCTTTGAAATGTTAATAGCACTTGTATTATCACAAAAGATAGGAATAGGTTCACCATATACAACTCTGATATCCTTCAAGGTTTGCCTTATCCACAACAATTGTGTGCAGAAAGATGTTGTAGCAATGTATTATGTCTCTGTAGTAAAGACAAAGATACTGAATCTTGCTTCTTACTTAACCATGACACCACTCTACCTCCAAGAAAGAATGCACCACCACTTGTACTTTTCCTGTCATCTACACAACCAACCCAATCTGCATCTGTGTAAGCACTTAGACCAAAGTCATTTTCCTTTGGATACCACAAGCCATGATCTGGAGTACCCTTTAATTATTTGAATATCCTCTTCATTGCTGCAACATGTGACTCTCTAGGATCTTCTAAAATTTAGCCACAAGACAAACTGCATGCATAATATCCAGTCTAGTAGCAATTAAATATAACAATCCTCCAATCATTGACCTATACCTGCTCTAATCAGCCTTAGGAGATTCATCATTCTTTCTCATCTTGCAACCAGTTGTCATAGGGGTACATAGTAGTTTAGAATCTTCCATTCCAAACTTCTTTAATATCTCCTTAAAAAACTTTGATTGTGAAATGAAAATACCTTTATCTGTCTAACTAATCTATAGCCCAAGGAAGAAGTTCATTTCCCCACACATTGACATTTCAAATTCTTTCTACATTTTATCTACAAAACTCTTACACATACCTTCATTTCCACCAAAAATTATATCATCTACATACACTTTTACAATCAGAATTTGATCTTCTCCTACTTTGATGTACAAATTGCTATCTGCAGTACCTTTATTGAATCCTTGATGTAATAAGTACCTGTCTAACCTTGTACACCAAGCTCCAGTGGCTTACTTCAATTCATATAGTTCCTTCTTCAACCTGTACACCATATCTAGTTTATCTAATAACTGAAATCCATCCAGTTGTTCTATGTATACCTCTTCTTCTAATTCACCATTCAAGAAAGTAGACTCCACATCCATTTGATATACTTTGAAGTCCTTATGTGCTGCAAAGGCCAAAAACATCTTGATGGCCTCCATTTTTGCCACGAGCACATAAGTTTCCTCATAGTCTATTCCCTCTAGTTGTGAGTAGCCTTTACACACAAGCATTGCCTTGTTTCTTACCACTTCTCCATTCTCATTCAGTTTGTTTTAGAATACCCACTTAGTTCCAATCACATTTTTGTTAGATGGTCTTGGGACAAGTTCCCAAGTCTGATTCTTTTCAATCTGCATTAGTTCTTCCTCCATAGCCTTGATCCAATACTCATCCTTGCATGCTTCAATTACTATCTTAGGTTGAACTTTAGAGATAAAATATAGATTTACTTGTTCTTCAACAATTTTCCTTCTTGTCAACACACCTTTGTTCTTGTCACCAATGATTTGATATTTAGAATGATGCTTCTGCACATACTTGGGAGTTTTATGAGTCTTTTCTCGAGCTTCTTCTTCTTTAATCTGTACTTCCTTTTCATCAGCATTTTCTTCTTCTCTACAAGAGGACTCATCTGATTCATATCCATTAACTTCTAGTTTTTTTATAGATCTTCATCAACTTTGACATTTGCACTCTCAACAATCCTTCTTAACCTCTTGTTGTAGCACCAATAAGATTTTCTTTTAGTAGAATACCCAAGGAAGATACCTTCATCAAACCTTGCATCAAATTTTCCTAGATTTTCTTCATCCCTTCTGATATAACATTTGCTTCCAAACACTCTGAAGTACTTGGCAGTAGGAATCCTTCCATACAATAACTCATAAGGGGTCTTTGTACTATTTTCTCTTGGCTACACTCTATTCACTATATAAATAGTAGTATGAATTGCCTCTCTCCAGTAGGCCTCCAATAGATTTGCTTCTTTTATCATTGTCCTTGCAGTTTCTTGAATAGTCATATTCTTTCTTTCAACCACTCCATTCTGCTATGGAGTCCTAGGAGCAGATAAGTGCCTCTTTATTCCATGATTCTCACAAAACATGTTAAACTCATTGGAGGTGAAATCTCCACCTTTGTTAGACCTTAAACATTTAATTGTCATATCCATTTCATTCTTAACCATGACTTTGAATGCTTTGAACTTATCTAGGGCTTCAAATTTTTCTTTGAGAAAAAGTAACCTATGTCATTCTAGAATAATCATCAATCAATAGCATGAAATTCCTTACCTTGGTAGGGCCACAAATATTTGTATGCACCAATTCCAGCATTCTGGTAGAAGATTGATCCTTGACTTTGAAACTACTTCTTTCTTGTTTTCCAACTTGACATTCCTTAAAAATAGCATTGATAGGCTTTGTAATCTTTGGTAGATCTCTCACAACTTGATCTAAACTTATTCTTACCAGGCTATCAAAATTGATATGACACAATCTTTTATGCCATAGCAAACTCTCACTGATCTGTGTCATGAAGAAATAACCATCACCACCTTTGTGCTGATATACATTTCCATCTATCCTCTTTCCAGGAACTATCATAGTTCCAAAGTCTTTCCTGATTTCACAGTCACCATCTTGAAACACAAGATTGTATACTTTGCTACACATTTATCTAACACTCAAGAGGTTATGATTTAAAACCTTAACATAAAGAACATCATCAGTATTATGCTTTCCATAAAAACTATTTTAGCCTCTTCCACATATCTTAGCAGTTGTATCATCACCAAATCTAACTAGTCCTAGATCATATTTTTCAAGTTTAACAAACTTACTTTTATCATCGGTCATATAATTTGAGCATCCACTATCAATAACCCAATAGTTCCTTTCCTGTCTAGTATGAAAAGTAGATACCAAAGTACCTTTAGTATTAAGACTTACCTCCAGAGCCTTTTCCTTCACACATATCTCAAAGTTAGTAGAAATAGTATCATCTTTTAAATCTATGAACATACATTCATTATCCTCACAATTTTCATAATCATATTCATCATCAGATATACTTGCATCTTCTCTAACATAGTAGCTCCTTTTTGGCACTCTAATCTTGTTTTCCCTGTTCTTACTTCTCAAAATGCTTTCCAGACATCTTAAAGTAGAATGACCAATCTTGCCACAACTAAAACAGTTGAAAGGCAACTTACCACTATACTTACCTATACCCAATTTCATTTTTCTCACAAAGTTAGCTTCCACATCATCTGAATCATCCTGTTCTAATTCCACAATCTTCTCATATTTGCTAGCCTTGAAGGCAGTGTCATCCTTTGCACTACTTGTACCAAATTCTCTCATTTCAAAATCAGTTAAGGTACCAACCAATTGATCTTTGGTAAAATGATTCAAAGTTTGTAATACTTCAATAGTAGAAACTTTATGACTGTAATCTTTAGGAAGAGTTCTGAGTACCTTCAATACCATTTCTTTTTCATCCACATCTCCACCAAGTCCTTTGATGCCATTGACAACTTCATCCACCTTCTATAAGTAGCTTGTAATGTTTTCATCTTTAGACATTCACATGGTCTCAAACATGAGCTTTAAATTCTACATTTTAGCTTTCTTGACCTTATCATCTCCTTCATAAATACTATTTAACTTTTTCCAAATTTCATTAGTAGTTTTTAGATTCATAACTTTCACCAATTCGGTGTTAGTAAGACCACTTGAAAGAGCATACCTTTCTTTACCATTGGTTTGATAGTCCTTGATCTCATTTGCAGTACTTGGACCATTTTTTGGTATAGTGTATTTAGTCTCAATAGCCTTCTAGATCTCATATCTAAGAAAAATTAGATAACCTTCCATCCTTATCTTCTAGAATACAAAATTTGTTCCATCAAACAAAGGAACATCCTTCTTGTATGCTATCCCTAATCTACCTCAAGCGGTTAAGCTTTCTTCCAAGGATCCTTTCTTTGATACCAATTGTTGAATGCACAAGACAACTGAGAAGGGGGGGATGAATCAGTTATAACTTATAATTCCAAAACCATCAAACACATTTAGATCCACATCAATTCAATTAACCCTTAAACTATTATGATGATTAATCATGAAAGAAAATAACAAAAACTAAATCAACTCAACATCAAACACAAGAGAACACCAGATTTACATGGAAAACCCAAGAAGTAAAAAACTACGGTGAGGATTAGCTCATAGTATAAAGTAATATCAACACCAAAAAATAATAGGCTCACTGTCAAAAGGCTCACTACCCAAAAGAAAGGGTCACTGCCAGAATAGAGAAGAAGATAGAGAAAATTGTTACAAGAAGAAACTATCTCAATGCAATGGGGAATTGCACTACAACACCATCAACACCTTCGCAGTCACACTAAAGAATTGTAGACACCTTCGCAGTCACACTAAAGAATTGTAGACACCTTCTACTCAGTGCATCCAGTAATATAACACATGAAAACTTGTACTACACCACACATTCAACCACACTATTATTCACTTCACCTTCATCATGCATACACTCGATCGCGATTCCTTGACACTTATTTATACTATCTTCAACCTTGAGAGCATTCTCCAAGGTTGGCAAATCACATTAACCCAAAAAATTCACATTAGGCCTGGACCTAAACATTCTTGTAGTGGAAAAGAATAAAGGTGGACCATAAAACATCTTAGCTCATACCTAAATTCATCCAAGCATGCCACTTCATGCTTTCACAATCACCAAAGCAACTCCACACATAGTGTAAACACCTAAGGTCGGCTAACCTATGTTAACACAATTATCTTTTAAGTACATGCTTCCTCAAGATAAAATACAACTTTGCGTACAACAAAAATAGCTTTAACATAATCTAGATTATTCCATGAACATCTTGAAATCCAACAAATTCCTCTGCAATAACTTTAACCTATTGCACAACCTTATCTTGTTTATCCAGTATGCTTAACTATCTTTGTCATGCACTGTATCTCTAGAAATCAACTTTCAGAGTAGCAAACCATGAACAACTTCAACAAAAGAAAGATATGAACCTTATAAGAAAATTTCCAAAATTGTAAGGCCTAAAATCACTTTGTGGAGAAATGTGGAGCAAAGACATTTCTCCTAGACACCTCTGCAAACCTCAGAAACACAATCCACACATTGGTGAATAGAACTTCCTTTGCACAACAAACTAGCACACCAAATTAAGAATATAACATCTCTTAATAAATCTAAACAACAAATCCAAACTATAAAGATAGACCTTCAACATAGAGGAAATGTGGAGCAAAACCAGAACACTACTCTATAAACCAAATTACCACTTCAACACATTATTTCCTTTATTAATCAAATTTTCTCAAAAGCACTTGGAAACCAACCAACGGAAACATATTCTTAAAACATTTTCATCACCTCTTTAAAGCAACCAAATCATCTTTAGCAAGGCAACTCAACCAAACAACTCATATTATTGTAACGACCTCATCTCTACTCAGCCAACCTCATCTCCACTCAACTAGTTGACACTAATGACAACACTAGGCTAACATGTTGACATCAATGACAACACTAACTGCACATACTTGCAACAAATGTTTGGTCCAACATTGTTCTAGAAAACACTTGGTTTGAGGTTGTCATGCCTTGTTTCTATCTAGCTTTCTATAGGATTTTTTATCCTTTCTTTGCAATTATCAGGGCTTTTGTGACCCCAATAGAAGGTTCCTTGCAAGTATCCATTCTATTATGTTGGAATGTGTTCCTTTTAGTGAGAGCACCTAGTGAGTGATTTGGTTAGTTGAGGCCTTGTATCTCCCAATACAAACCCCTTAAGGGGGTAATCCTAGTGAGTGGATGACATTCCCATGTCTTCTTGGATGTTTATTATGTCATCTTGGGATGTGTAATGAAGTGGGTGTCACTCTCATTATATGTGCCTTGTTATATTACATGTTGCTTCAGTTGTGATCTCTATTGTCAAATTTGATGCTTCACCTTAAGTGTGTAAGACATATACAAGTGTTTAACTAATGGATGGATGTGGAGAAGAATGACATGGATACACTTGAACTTTTTACCATTACCAATCCTTGTGGTCAACTTAGTGACCTTGTGACTCTTTTTATATGTTTGGTTTCTTAGCCCATCCTATTTAGTTGTGAACAAAAAGGATGCTCCCTATGTTCACCTAGTTTGCCACTAATCTAAATCATCGGTGATTTTGGATCTTTATGTTGTGGGTGAAATTACAAAGTGCTTATTTCCTATGTGTGTCTTTATTTAACTTGAGTTCACTTTCATTTTATTGGATTTTCAAAATACTTGTTTTGGAGCATATGTGAAATGATCATAAATGCCTAGTTGAAAAGTTAGCAATTTGATTTCATTCATAAAAAGGTCTTACACATTTTAATATTGTGGAAATATTTAGAAAATTCTATAAGTTGTAAGGAATTGTTTAAATTAAATGAATTAACTAGTTAATTCAAGACATTACTATGTTAGTCATTTAAAAGGTATTTTTGTGAGTGAATTTGATTTAAATGATTAGTGAAATATCAAAAGAAAATTTTCTATTAGTAAAACATCTAACATGAAATATCATCTTTTGAATTAGCATGTTAGTGTGAAATGGAAAAGAAAGTGAAAATGGGGGTTTAGGAATATTTGGAATGAAAAAGGAATAGTTTTATGAAGCTCTCTCTCTCTCTCTCTCCCCCCTTGTGTGTGTGGAGACATTCTTTAAAATTGATTGTGTATGGTTGGTGAATTGCTACACTATTGGAAGGAAAGAAACTTGGAAATATTGCTTGGTGTGTGTGGGAGAAAAGAAGATATGTGCAATTTATAATTGTGAAATTGCATTGAAAGACAAAGGTATTCCTCATTTTGATTTATTCAATTTTATGTTATTTCTTTATTTTGGTCATGCCCACACTAAGTGGTTGCATATTGTATCTCATTCCCTAGGATGTAATTGAGTTTAAATTCATAGAATTGATGTATGCATTTATTTTATGATGTTGCAATTTATTTCTAACGAAGTGTACTCCCCCTCAAACACATTCAGACATAATAACATAGTAAGTATGCCACAAACTACTTTAGATTATATTCATAAAAATGTAATTACAACATTCAATTACAAACATTCAAGGGCAACAAGACCACATGTTATAGCAACATGGGTTGTATTACAATTGAAAAAAAAATCTAACTCTAAAATCATGCAAGGTAGAGCTCAAAACTACCTTTCAAAAATTACCTCTATCTTCCCCGCTCTGCCTTCTTATCCTGCCTTTCCCCTTACTTTCTGCTTTCCTTCTCTTGTTCCTTTTGGGAAAGCCTATCCCTTTCTAGTGCCCAAAGAGTCCAGCTATATTTTTCCTACTCAAGAGATTATAAATTTTGAAATTTGGTAACACAACTTCTGAGAGCCATAACTTTTAAACCAGGCATTGATAAACTATTGGATGCATTGGAAAGCTTGCAAAGACTAGTTTTTGGGCCTGTATGGGACCTCTAAGTGCCTCAAATTTAACTTTGAAACTTTTATAGGGGTTTTTTGAAAACATAAACTTTAATATCTCTCAAACTATAAATGATATTGATATGGTTTCTTCACCATTGTCTTAATTTTAGAATTCTTCTTCTCAGGGTAAATTTTTAGGTCCATACATGTACAAATGCAAACTTGCTAAAAATAGCAGGTGACTATTTTTAGATTTATAAATATTTTGACTATCTTGAACCATTGAGGATGTCAACTTGGGCTCCAACACAACTAAACAACCCTACATAACAAAAAAATAAAATAAAATTTAAATATATTTTTTTGGGTGATGCAGGATGGCTTGTGGACCTAGATGCTCCTGCATCAATTTCTTAGAAAGTTAAAATGGCATTGTTAGGATAGTGATATTTCTCCAAAATATTATGTGATTGCATATTTGTGATGTTGGGTTGATTTAAAGAAAAAATATACTATTAGAAAATTGATTCAGTGATTTTCCAAGTTTTGTCAAAAAATGTAAAATGGCCAAAAAACCCTTCAAAAATCCCCACAAAAAATTATGTGAGTGAAAAAGTGATATCCCTAGCCTATTTAGAGAAAGAGGGTATAATCTAATTTTAAAATTAAGCATGTTCTATTTATGTTAAAAATTTAGTGAATAGTGAAAAGTTTGAAGCTTCCATTAATGGTGATTGAGCTTTTTGCATGTTTCTTGAAATTGTAAAAATGTGAATTTGGGGATTTAAGACATGTAAAAACATTTTTATTTTGTGGGAAAAATGTCTTACCTACCTTTTGGATATAGGTGTCATGTTTTTTAGTCTCATTTTTGTGCCATGATCTTTTTGGATTATTCTAGGCATTTTGAGCTAGTTTTTAACCATAGAGTTAGGAGTAGAGGGGAACCTATTGTGATGTCACTTCATGTTCATATCTAGCAGTCTTATCATATTTCACCTAATTATATATGTGATTACTAGGTTACTTGAGCTTTGGATCATCACACCCACTGCTTAGTGTTGGTGGTTGTCACCATTCCCTTGTGTGTTATTATTCATTGATTACAATAACCCTTGTGTGCCATTGTTTGATTATGATCACAATGTGTATTTTCATTGGATGATGATTTCATGCCTTGTTTTTCATGCCATCACCATTTGGTGTAAATGATTATTTAACATGTATTAATGGATGAATTGTAAAATAGTTTTATAGTGGTTTCCTTCTTTCCTTAACTACATTGAAATGAAATGATTAGTGTTGATTATTAGTAAAGGACAATTTACAACAATCAAAATGTCTACATAAAATCCTAAAATCTAATGCCATGCGAACATGAACCTCTAGGAATAAACATAAGACCATCTATAAAGAACCTATAAATCAAAACCATGTAGCATTTCCTTCTACCAACACCTCTAAGTTCTTAAGTTGTGACAAGTATCTCCTTCACAAAACCCCAAATAGAAAAGCCTTATCAATGTCTAATCATTCAACTCAAAGACCAAACATATAATGTGAATCAATATACCAACTAGGATGTAAGAACCTCAAGTTGAAGTAAAATCAAACCAAAAGATCCATTTTGTAAACCAAGGGAATAAGTGCAAAACCATCCTCTACACTCCTCAAATAATCTTTCCATAACTATCATCCATAACTCAAGATTTATTCTTGTGAGAAGACAAAGGTAAAAAATCCTAATCCCATCTCGTCATCCACCTAATCCAATTTCAACCAAATCCTAATCTAGTCAATGTACCACTCATCCATAATCAATCACTCAATATTCAATCCAAAGGTGCTATCCCTAATCCATAATCATCCATTTCAAATCCAACCTTAAATTCAAAAATTAAGACCTTGAGTTGATCCCATCATCCTTAATCCAAACTTGCTTAAGAAGGTGGCCTATCTTAAGTATAGTTATCAAATCCAATGAATTCTTGCTTAAGAAATTTGTCTATCTTAAGTAGAAATCAAATCTAACCAACTCTTTCTTAACACCTTTGTCTATCTTAAGTATAGAGAATATCCCTCATCTAATCAAATCAAATCATCCTAAGGTCTTGACATTTGATTCCCAACCTACATCAAGTTCATCCATCATCTTACATCATCCAAACCCCATCTCAATCAAATCCAAATCCCTATCTAATCCTAATCCTCATCAAAAACCCACATACAAGCATCATGAACTGGCTTGATAAATTCATTATGGAAGTTAGAATGCCTATGAACCCTCCTTTGTGTTTAATTCCATAAGTACATTTTAAACAAATTTCAATAAATACATTTTACAAATAATTACATGATTGTTACCTAGGATCAATAAATATATGTTCAAATAAATACATGATTGCAACCTAGCATTGAATAGGTTAAAGTACAATAGGATCAATATCATCCTAATTTAGCCACCTAGGAACCTTGACTGAAGGAATGTGGTAACTATATCCAAACATATATTTTGGCCAATAGGCCATTCTATATGTGCACACATCTTGTAATTGCCAAAAATTTGGTAGTCTTATTTTTTGGTCGTCCAAAAATTTAATAAAATTTGTCCTCCAAAAAAAACTTTTTAGTTGTCAAGAAATAATTTTTTTTAAAAATGGTTTAAACTACTACAACAATGTTTGTTTCAATCGGCATTACATTTTTTTATTAAAGTGCCATTACACTTTAATTAGAAGTGTGACATCATTTTGCATCATTAAAAAAAAAAAAATACCACAAATAAAAAATACCAAAAAACTATATAAGAAAAAAAATAAGACTCCAATATTAAAAAAAAAAAAACAAAAAAAACTAAATGAATTGGCTATACGGCATCTTCCTTCCACTTTAATGCTTGAATATTTCTTTGTGCCTAGGAAAGAAGATGTAGCAGTTACATTCTATATCTTTGGAACGTTTCACTCTACAACAACTTTTATTTTCCCATTGCCTTTATATAAAATAATGGTACAAAAAAAATAATACAAATAAATTTCTTTGCGGCATCATAAAGAAAAATATTCTTGAATCTTGGTGTTACAACAAATAAATGAATTAAAAAGATAGGTGGACTGCACTAAAAGTGATTTATGGGTATGAACTGTATCTAATTTTTTAAATGTAGACTCCATTGGTGTTACAGAAGCTACCAATTAAATAGGTATGTTTTTTGTTTTTTCATACAGCAGAGGCAAATAACTCAGGGGAGCATCTCAAATTGAAAGATTTGAAGTAAACATGGCTTTATAATTAATCAGAACATGTGAGCCCCCTGTGATCTCACATAAAGTTCTTTAATAATATCAATGGAAAAAATTATGTTAATAAATTAAAGCTTTAGTTTTCTTGAAAGAACTAATTTAGAAAGTTAATTATGACTGAGATTGCTTTAGACAAAATTATGGCCTAAAATTATCTCACATTTTTTTGGGCAAAAAATTTGTCTGTAGAATTATAAGCTTTTATTATTATTTTCTTTTAGTTATTTGAAGATGGAACCATATAATCATCATTCACACCAAAATCATAGCAATGTCAAAATCGTTCAAAAATAGAAAGCCAGATCTTAAAGGATATATCTTATTCTTCATTAGAGTAGCCAAATCTACCAAAGCCACTGTAGCAAGATATCTTATTCTTTTCATTTATTTTACCAGACAATAAAATAAAACTTAAGAGATTTTTCTCTTCCTTTCTCTTGGATGGATGCATGTGCAAAAATCACAGAGGGTTTTTTGAACCTCCCTCCTGCAACATGCAATTCACATTATAATCAGATTTGAACTTGGAGAAAATAAATTAGTTAGGAATTCTGAAAAATAAATAATTAAAATTGCAAACCAAATAGAAATGTAAACAAGAGAAATTACCTTAGAGGCATGAAGGTGCACTATGGTATTCATGGAGCTTCTTCCAAAGAGTCTCCTCTGAGACTTATCATTCAATAAAATAAAGTAAAATAAAAAAAGCTAAATGAATAATTTCTTGTGAATGAAATGTATTTTAAGTTTTAAATAATTACAAGTTTTCAAAATAGAAAAAGATAATTATTGCTTTATTTATTATTTGTAGATAACTTGAGTTAGTTTTTTTAGTAACATATTGCTTTATTATTTGTTTAAAAATATGATCATGTTTTTTTAAATTTATGAAGTGTTTTTTTTTTAATTATATATAGATTATGATTATCCTTAAAATTAAATAAGATTAAATTAAAGATTTATATAGATTGCTTTATTATTTGTTTAAAAATATGATCATGTTTTTAAAAATTTATGAAGTGTTTTTTTATTATATATAGGTTATGATTATCCTTAAAATCAAATAAGATTAAATTAAACATTTATATAAGATTTTATTGATAGGTTTTAAAATTTATCAAGTTTCTTTCATTTAAAATAAGGCAAGGAGGTTATTGAGAATAAAACAATAAAACTATTAATTTGGGTTAAATTTGATTTATTCAATTCTTACATCCAATAGTTTATTTTATTTTATTTTAAATTTAAAAATATAAATATTTAGATACCACTTATTAAATGTTAAAATAATTTTAAATATTTCATTATTAGTTAGTCTTAATTAAATTGGTGTATTATTTATTTACAAGACCTTAGCAATTAGTCCTTTAAATAATTGTTTTTTTAATTTGTTCTAATGGTTGTTTTTAATAGATGTATGGAGTTTTAATCTGTCTTAAGGAGTTTGGATAGAGTAAATCATATACCTATTTATAACAATTAAATTATTTTTAATTTAACTTAGAATAGAAATAGATTAAAAGATTGAACAAAGTAAAAGGTTAAATGAATGAGAATTCTTTGACATGGAGCGTAAAAAGGCAGAGCAGGTATCTGGCGAGGAGTTTAACGAAGGAGAGGCCAAGGTTGATTCGAATGTGGTTTCAAGGAGGGTCGAGGAGGAGGATATCAATATCCTCTTGGAGTTAAAGACTGAAGTAGAACAAGGTGGTCCCACGACCACCCGACTAGCTATTGGCAATGTAAACCTCCTTATCTCAAACGAAGTCCCGATTATTCTGATCCTAGATAACTTGTTAAATGAAAAGGTGGATAGGCTCAAAAAGAATGCAGTAATAGAAAAGTTCATTGGTATCTGGCCCCCTGATGAAAAAGATCAGAGATTAGATCGACAGAAAGTGGTTTGGTCTTAAGGTGGATATCAATTTTCTGGCTTTAGGGTTTCTCCAGATTGAGTTTCAGTTGGAACTTGAAAGAGATAGGATTTGGAATAGTGGCCCTTGGTTTTTGGGTAACACAAGTCTATATATTAGGGCCTGGTCTCCCAGTTTTGATCCACACAAAGAACTTATTCAGAAAGCTTCAGTTTGGTTAAGAATGTATAAGCTGCCACAAGAATTGTGGACGGAAGATAGTTTCAAGCATATTGGAGATTCTCTGGGGTCTTACATTGGGTGTGCGGACACAGCGCTTCATGGTAAGTTGGCTTCATTTGCCAGAATTTGTGCCTACTTAGATTTGAGTCAGCTTATTAGACATACTATCAATCTTTCTTCGGCGATAGGGGTTTGGAGCCAAGAGATAGACTATGAGTGTCTCCTGCTGCGCTGCTTTAAATGTCAGAAGATCAGTCATTTAGCTAGAAATTATCAGTTGAGGGAAGATAAGGGTGATTCCAGAGACAATAAGGTGGCTGGATCTGCTCCGGTTAGTGCTCCCTTGAGTCAAGGGGAGTTCCCTAATCCCAGGAAAAAGTCTTCCATCAAGGAGAGGCAGGGGGATTCGGTGTGTTCACCTGAGGCTGATTGGCTGGGGGATAAGGAAGAGCCCAGGGTTCTAAAGGAAGCATATTCTAAGGTTCGCTTGGCTTCGATTGAGCTAGCCTTGTTGGTTTTAGAAAAGACTAGTGCAGAGGTTATGGAACCTTCTGAGGAAGCGGGGGATTCTGAGGATAAGGAGAATACCTGGTCCATTCAAACTCAAAGTGGGAATAAAGGAAAGCAGATATCTTGATGGATGGGGGAGTTTTTTAGTTAGAGGTAGAAAAACTAATGCGAGTAAGGCTAAAAGTGCAGCCTTGATTGATTTAAGCAAGGGTACACAAGAGTCAATTAATAAATATGTAAAGAAGGGGAGCGAGCACTCCCTATGCCC
Source organism: Cunninghamia lanceolata (assembly GCA_027924645.1). NCBI lineage: Eukaryota > Viridiplantae > Streptophyta > Pinopsida > Cupressales > Cupressaceae > Cunninghamia > Cunninghamia lanceolata. Next base: position 25,740,143 of record BSBN01000809.1, on the reverse strand, counting down.
ATCTAAGAAATGAAGATCTTAAGTTGGAATGTCTGAGGCTTGAATGGCCTAGAAAAGTGTTGCTTGGTTAAGCGACTGCTAGAAAAAGAAGTTCCAGATATTTGTTTGCCGCAGGAGACTAAGGTGGGCAAGGAGGAGATGTTGGTTTTTCTAAAGAGATTATGGAATCTAGCAGGTGATTGTGCTGTGGGAGCATCGAGCTCAGCTGGCAGTCTGTTGGTGGCTTGGAATAGACACAGGTTCTCTAGTCTGGAGTTGGCTGCCAATGCCAATCACCTCACTATAGAGTTTAAGGATGTGGTGGCCTCTGAGCGTTTTGTGCTCTCCAACATTCATGGCCCCAACCTTGAGGCAGATAGATCTAGATGTTGGGCCCAGTTATCCTGAATTTGATCCAATTTTTAGGATAAAAATTGGATGGTTGCTGGTGATTTCAATGCAATTCTTACCCCAGAAGATAAGTTGGGTGGCAGGGCGGTTGGCAGTTTAGGCTCGATCAGCCTAAGGAATTTTTGTGAGGAGGAATCACTCTTTGATATTCATCCAAAGGAGGGCTGGTTCACTTGGTCGAATAGGCACGTAGGGGGGAGAATATCATGTGCAGATTGGACAAGTTCTTGATCAATTCAGATTGGCTCTTGAAGCAAGGGGTTTTTAGTATTAAGGTGTGTAATTTTGGGGGCTTAGATCACTGGCCTGTTATGCTGGAGAGGGTTGGGAACAGGAAGCCAAGAGGGATCCCCTTCAAACTAGAGGCCTTTTGGTTAGAGCATCCAAATTTTTCTGAGTCATTGGAGGGGTGGTGGAAGAAGGAGATAAAAGGAAGTAAGAGGTTTGTCATTCATAAGAAACTCATGGATATTCAGAGTCAAGCAAAGGTTTGGAACAGAGAAAGAATGGGAAATTTGTTTGCAACCAAATTGAAGGCTGAAGAAGAGCTGGCCATAGCGGTGGAAGCTCTTCAAAGTTCTGGCTTCTCCCTTGAAGCTAGAGAAAAAGAAAAAGTCAAATTAGAGGAGCTAAGTAGAATTCTAAGGATGGAAGAAATTTTTTGGTTACAGAAATCAAGGGTAAAATGGCTGAAAGAAGGGGATAACAACACCAAATTTTTTCACCTATCAATAGTAGTAAGCAAAAATCACAACAAAATTGTTAAAATCATCCTGCCTGGGGGTTCCTGTGTTGAGGATATAGATGCTATTAGGGAAGAAGGTAGGATTTTTTTTTAGCGGATGCTTGGAAGCGAGGAGGTTATAGAGAAGGAGGCTCTAGACAGATGTTTAGATAATATTCCAGAGGTAGTTAGCAGTGAGATGAATGAAAATTGGTTGCCCCCTTCACAAAAGAAGAACTCAAAGTGGCTACCATGTCTTTGAGGGCTTGGAAAGCTCCTGGGCCCGATGGCTTCCAAGTCAGTTTCTTCCAACGATTTTGGAGCGTGGTAGAAGATGAGGTGTGGCAAGCAGCTGAAGAATGTAGAATAAAGAAAAGTGTGATCAAGGCTTGGAACCTTACTTACATCACTCTTATCCCTAAGGTCAATTCCCCTAATTTTTTGGATGAATTCAGACCGATTTCACTGTGTAATGTGATTTACAAGATTGTTACCAAAGCTATGGCCACCAGACTCAAGGGGTGCCTAGAAGAAGTGATTTCGGAAGAGCAAAGAGGATTCTTAAAAGATAGACAAATCATGGATGGAGTTGTTATGGCTCATGAAGCTTTGTACTCCACTAGATGTAGAGGGAAGGAAGGCATGGTTTTGAAGCTTGACATGAATAAGGCTTTCGATAGAGTTTCCTAGGCTTTCTTGGATAGAATAATGAGGAAAACGGGTTTCGCGGAGGACTGGTGCAAATGGATCAAAGAATCTCTCTCCTCAGTACAGTATGTAGTTTTAATTAATGGGAGAGCCTCTGATTTTTTTCAAGCAAATCGAGGACTAAGGTAGGGGGACCCCTTGTCCCCCTTCCTCTTCCTCATTACAGCTGAAGCTCTGAGTTATGCGCTAAGAAGAGAAAGGGAAGGTGGTAGGACTAAAGGCCTACAGGTGTCTAGCGAGTGTCCAAATCTGACCCATTTGTAGTTTGTGGATGATACTCTGCTTCTAGGGGAAGCCTCAGTCCAAGAGGCCTCTAGATTTAAAACCCTATTAGAGGACTATGAGAAGGTGTCAGGTTAGAAAGTGAATTTGACCAAGTCTAGATTGTATTTCTTGAAGGAGAACTACACTAATGCATTGGAAGTAAAAAGGATACTTGGCTTTGAAATTGGAGAACTTCCTAGTAATTATCTAGGTATCCCTCTGGTTAGTTCTAAAGCTTTGGAGGAAGAATAGAGAAGAGTGGTCAAAAGAGTGCAAGGGAAACTTACTACGTGGAAGGGTAAGTGGCTGTCCCTGGCTGGAAGAATAACTCTCATTAAGACTTCCCTCGCAGCTGTCCCTGTCTATACTATGTCAGTCTTTAAGATTCCTAGTAAAATAGCTAAATCCCTGGAAAACTCCCAAAGGATCTTTCTATGGAGAGGTTTGGAGGATAAATTCAAATACAATTTGGTAAAATGGGAAGATATCTATAGAGAAAAAGGTGTAGGGGGGCTGGGATTTAGAAGTATCAAGCATATGAATTTGGCTCTAGGTGCTAAATTAAGTTGGAGGGTGTATGAGGAAAAAGATCAACTTTGGAGTAGGATCCTCCAAGCTAAGTACCTCCAAAATGATGCTAAGAATCTATGATCCAATGAGGTGGTGCTTCCAAGTGGGTCCTCAGTTTGGAACTTTATAAAGATTTGCTCCAAATTACTCAAACCAGATCTGATTTGGCAGGTGGGGAGGGGTGACAAAGTGAGGTTTTGGTAGGATGTGTGGGTGGATGGAAAACTGCTGATATCTAGGCCAGGCTTGGCCCCGCTGGCTACTAAATTGGAGCCAAAGTTGGGCCTGTGGGTCAGCAATTACAAGGAAGTGATCGAAGGGTATTGGTGCTGGAAGAGGTTAGAGGATTTGGATGCTGACTCAAGAAAAAAGTGGGAGGAGGTAGTTCTGCTTTTGATAAAGTGCCCATTTAGAGAGACTTCGGATAGAAGAAGGTGGCAACACAATCAGGATAAGATAGCCTCAGTGCGGGAAGTATATAACAAACACTTCTCCATAGGAGTCAAAGTTGCTAAAGAAGTTAGTAATGTTATCTGGTGCAAACAAGGTCTTCCGAAGGCCAAAGCTTTTCTTTGGTTGGCTTGGAGAGATAGGGGCCCTAACTTGGGATCGACTTATCAAACTGATGGGGAGGCCTATGGGTTTAGAAAACCTATCTTGAACTAACACTTCAAGACCTAAATCATTCTCCCTATCAATTCAAGTGCTTAATGACATTTTCTACCCAAAATGCCTAATCCAACCTACACAATCTATTACAGAGGTGAAAGACTATTTGCCTGTTATTTTCAGTTCAGACAATGCTTTCTTGGTGTGAGGTATTCTTCTTTGTCCTCACTACTTCGAAGATTCCCAATCTCCAAGGCTTCTAGCTTTCTTAAGCCCATTATCAGCCCTCCTCTCTGGGTCCAAGGTTCTGATTGCTTGGTGTTCAACTCTTTCTACTCTATTTTTCACCCCTGTCTTCTTAGACTGTAACTTGCATACCTAACCGGGCTATAGCACAACTCGCCTAGGACAAGTTCACATGGCCTCTCAATGATAATCCAATCACTAACACAAATAGAAACAAAAGAGACAAGGTCTCTACTTGATGGCCCTCCATGACTGTACAAGGAAAATGTAGGGGCATCAAGATAGAGACATCTTGTACAAACAAAAACAAAAGAACAGAAATTAAACTGTCTACTCTACTGCAAACTGGATTATACAAATACTCTATAGACAAAATACAAATGGATTCAAATTGTCAGTGTTTCTATTATCAGAAGTTTCTCTATTACATTCAATGTATGTTCTTTAATCTTCCACCACTCGAACCCATTTACAAAGCCAAGAATAGTTCTTATACCATTCGTAATGTCTGTTATCGGATGGTTAGGGTTTCCTGCATTATTTGGTTCTCATCGGCGAAATAGATTCTTCATCTCACCGATCATCTTTCCCCAGTCGACATGCTTCTGTCGATACATTCATTCGTAGCATATAATGTCAAAATATGTTTCCACTTTCTTATCAGCAAGATGATCTCTATCGTTTCACCGATCAAACTATGCTTTTATTTTCCCATCGGCAAGATAATCTCTATGGGCCACTTTAAACAGTCTTCCACCGATATGTCATCTCTCCCTGATGACCTTTGATTCTCTTCCATCGGCTAGACCCTCTCCATCTCTAAGACTTCGGCCTCATCTACCGATGACTCCCTTTATGCCGATGAACACTGACCCATCGGCTAGACCTCCCACCGTCGGCCTAACTTTCACATCTCCCGCCGATATCCTCAGTCACTCTGATGAGCCTTCGGATCTCCTTCATCAGTGTGACTAACATCATCAACAAAACCTTTCACCTCTCCATCGATGACACTCGTCATGCCAATGGCCTAACACCAAATTCACTTTCACCAAGACTTTAACCTATCGGTGTGACTTTCCACTTACTCTTCCATATCAAAACTCTTGCTAACCATTCTATCCCATCGGTGAGACTATATGCTATTAGCTCAACACAAGTTTGTTTACCTGATAGTCTTTCTCACACCGATATAATAGCAACCTGAACCAAAAGAAAATCAGAAACATCACACCAAAAATGCAAACATATATACATGGGCTCCAAACCCTTGGTACTCCTGCACCATACTCCCCCTGCGCAGAGAAATTCAAGTCACCTCCGGTGACAGCAAGGCAAAATTAATATCCCATTTCTTGAACTCAGACTCTGCAACCCAGGTAGCCTCTGCTTTAGGCAACTGTTGCCACTTGACCAAATGCTCCATGTACATGCCATGTCTGGTCTATTTTTGTACTTGAGAATCTAGTATTCTCTCAGCGTGTGGTTTAATTTTTGGAGGCAAGGTCACATCACTCACTGTTTGTGTAGCTTCTAAACTAGATCCCCCTGCTACTGGATGAGGACCTTTATAAGGTACCAGGTCCTAAACATTGAACACTGGTGAAATTGCCAAGTCTGCTAGTAAATCAATCCTATAAGCATTGTTGCCATACTTGTTCAGAATTTTGCAAGGACCAATCTGTCGCATCTGCAATTTGGTTGGTATTCCTTTTTGCAATCTGGCTTTGTTCAAATGAACCATGACTAAATCATCAACTGCAAATTGAATATCCTTCCTATGTGCATCTACCCTATCTTTGATCTTCAGGGTGTTTTCCATCAATTGCTGCTTCACTTGGTCATGAATCTCCTTCATAGACTGTGCAAAATCCTTTACATGACCACTTCTATGTTCCATGTCTCCAAGATGTCAGAGTTCATATACACCTCTAGGATGCATTCCATACACTATCTCAAATGGACTTTTGCCAATAGTCCTATTCACACTGTCATTATAGGCAAATTCTGCCTAATGAATGACTTGATCCCAACTCTGTCCATATTCTTTTGTCAGACACCTTAACAGGTTGCCCAATGTTCTGTTCACCACTTCTGTTTGGCCATCTGTCTATGGATGATATGTTGATCCAAAAGACAAGTTTGTTCCTAACCTCTGCCATAAAGTTTTCTAGAAATGTCCCATGAACTTAGCATCTCTGTCAGACACAATGCTTGCTGGAAGTCCATGAATCCTTATGACCTCTTTGAAAAATAAATGAGCTATATGACTGGCATCATGATTCACCTTACAAGGAATGAAATGACTCATCTTGTTGAATCTATCAACAACTACAAAAATACTATCAAAACCAATCTTAGTCTTTGGTAGACCAACTACAAAATCCATACTTACACAATCCCATGGTCTAGAAGGAATGGGTAATGGTTGATACAGTCTAGCATTTGAAGAAGTTCCTTTAGCCTTCTGACAGATGATACACTACTCCACATACTTTCTGATGTCTTTGTGCATCTTCGGCCAATAGTAGAACCTCTAGACTAACTCCAATGTTTTGTTCAGACCAAAATGTCCACTCAAACTGCCATTATGCTTCTCCTGTATGAGATTTTCCCTCATGGATCCTTTTAGTACACACAACTATCCACCTTTGAACAACAATCCTTGCTGCAATGTGTAATATGCAAATTCACTATGAAAGTGATTTTCAAAGTCTTGACAGACCTTGTATGCTTCAGCAAAATCTTCATCCTCTTTGTATAGGGCCCTGAACTCTTCCATCCCTATACTTCTCAATTGCACTTCTTGCACTGTGAGCAGCCTCCTGCTTAAAGCATCTGCTACTTTGTTGAGCTATCCCTTCTTATGCTTAATTATGAATGTGTAGGACTGTAAATACTCCATCCACTTGATATGCCTATGGCTCAACTTATCTTGTGAGTTCAGAAAACTCAAAGCTTGGTTGTCTGTATACACAACAAATTCCTTAGGTAGGAGATAATGTCTCCATTTTCTAAGTGCTTGGACTAGAGCATAGAGCTCTAAGTCATATGAAGAGTATCTGCTCTTTGCTTCATTTAGCCTCTCACTAAAAAAGGCTACTGGCCTATTCTCTTGGTTGAGTACTGCACCTACTACAACATGACTAGCATCATATTCTAAAGTGAATAACTTATCAAAACTTGGTAGCACTAACACTGGCTGTGTGGCTACTACTTCCTTCAACAATTCAAAACTCTTATCAGCTGCTTGTGTCCATTGAAACTTTGTTTTCATTCCACCTTTTATTGTATCAAGCATGGGTGCACAAATAGCACTAAAATTCCTTATGAACTTTCTATAAAACTGAGCTAATCCATGAAAACTTCTCACCTCAGTTGCTACTCTAGGAGTAGGCCAATTCAATATGGCTTCTACCTTTGACTTGTCCATTTTCAATTCTCCTTTGGACAACACAAAACCAAGGTATACCAATTCCTGCTTCATAAATTCACACTTCTCTAAATTTATGGTTAGTTGTTCATCATGTAACTTTTTCAAAACAATATTTACATGTTCAAGATGCTCTTCTTTAGTTTGACTAAAAATCAAGATGTCATCTAGATAAACAACTACAAATTTACTCGTATAGTCCTTGAGGACTTCATTCATGAGCCTCATGAATGTACTGGGAGCATTTGATAAACCAAATGGCATAACAAGCCATTCATATAGTCCTTCTGTAGTCTTGAAGGTTGTTTTCCACTCATCACCTTCCTTGATTCTGATTTGGTGGTAACCACTTTTCAGGTCTATCTTGGTGAAATACTTAGCTCCTCCTAAGCAGTCCATAAGATCTTCAATTCTGGGAATTGGAAACTGATACCTTATGGTGATCTTATTAATAGCGCTAGAGTCTGTACACAATCTCCATGTTCCTCCTTTCTTTGGTGCCAACACTGTAGGCACTGCACAAGGACTTATGCTTTTCCTAACCAATCCTTGGTCAAGTAACTCTTACACTTGTCTAGCTATCTCCTTATGTTGTTCTGGAGTCATCTTGTAAGGGGCTTTGTTTGGTAAAGATGCTCCTAGAATCAGATCTATCTGATGGCTTATAGTTCTTTGTGGAGGTAGTGTTGCTGGTGTTCCATCACAAATTATGTCCTTATACTGTTCTAGTATAGTTTGTACCTCTTTTGGGATCACTACCTTTTTGTCTTTCTACTCTTCCTTAGGCTTTAGTACAATAGCATAGCCAATACCATCCTCCTTAAGAGTGTTCAAAAACTCTTTACCACTACACTGGGACTTTTTGTCTTATTTGCTTCTTCCTCTTCCAATGATTGAATTTTATAGGTGACACCATCTTTTTGAAAAGAATATGCATTCTTCTCACCATCATGTATGGCCTTCTGGTCAAACTGCCATGGTCTGCCCAATAATAGATGACATGCACCCATAGGTAGGATATCATAGAGTACCTTATCTTTGTATCCACCTATACCAAACTCTACCCAAGTTTGCTCATTGACTATCACATGCTGACCTTTATTTAACCATGTAACTCTATATGGATTTGAATGAGGTATTCTTTGCAAATTTAATTTTCTAACTGCTTCATCTGACACTATGTTATCAGTAGACCCTGAGTCTATAATTACTTGACATACCTTATTCATAATCTTGCATCTGATTCTGAATAATGCTCTCCTCTGGCTTGGTTCATCTTTCACTGGTTCTTTGATCAAGGTTCTCCTTACCATGATGTTCTCTCCCACTTCTGAGGCTAGACTAACTTCAGGTGATTTGTTGCTTGAAGCATATCTTGTACATAATGATTTCTTTTATCAACTCCTTGAGAAGAAGATGTGCCCTTATCAGGACACCTATATGCTGGATGGCCTAATTGTCCACAATTGTAGCATTTCATAGTGGTAAAGTAGGATCCTCTACCCGATCCTCCTAATCTTCCTCTGTTAGATCCCCTCCTCTGTAGTTCCCTCTACTACTAATCTCCCCACTCTGCTCTGTGAGTTTAGATTCTCCTTGGGGTCTTTGAACAGTATTCCTACCACCATAATTTCCTCTTCCTCTACTGTCTCTACCTCTTCCTCTTGATCTACTATTTGATTCTTGTTTCTTCTTACTCTTCTCCTCTACCTTAAGTGCTAGCCGATAGCTTTGCTGTACTGTTGTAGGGTTGAACAAGCTGATTTCCTCTTGAATACTCCACCTCAAACCATTTAGGTATCTTGCTACCTTTACATTTTCATCTTCCATCACCTTAGACCTCAAGCATAGTTTTTGAAATTCCTTAGTGTATGCATTGACATCTAATTCTCTTTGTCTCAAATTTTGTTGTTTCTTGTACAACTAGACTTAATAATCTCCAGGCATGTATACTTCTTTGATTTTAGCCAACATACCTTTCCAAGAAGCTATAGGTTTCTTGCCTTCTTTTTCTCTTTCTGTTTGAACAAATTTCCACCATGTCAAGGTAGCTCCTCTGAGTCTTGATTTAGCCACCTTCACCTTTTGTGCTTCAGTCACTCCATCACATTCAAAGTGGTTTTCTATACCTTCTATCCATTCCATAACCAAATCAGGTTCCATCTTTCCACTAAAAAGAGGAACTCCTTCCAATGACTTGCCACTCATGGCTTTCAAGGCCTTTAAGAAAGGTTCTTCTTCCATCTTAGGATTAGGTGTGGGCTCTTCATCTTCTATAGACACACCTTTTTCCTTACCTTTAGAACTCTTGACTTTCTGACTGACTTCTTCAGTCTTTATTACCATTGCACCTAGCTTACTTTCCATTTCAGCTAGTCTTTCCTGTAGGAGCCTATTCTCCTCTTCTTGATCATCAACCTTCTTTGCCAATTCTGCATTAGTCACCATCTCTCTAGCTGAACCTACAAACTCACTTGAACTCAGTGATGACATACAACTTCTTCTATTCCAACCTAGGAATAGCCCAAATATTTAACTTTGCTCTAATACCAATTTGATGGGGAGGCCTATGGGTTTAGAAAACCTATCTTGAACTAACACTTCAAGACCTAAATCATGCCCAAGTCTCCCTACCAATTCAAGTGCTTAAAGACATTTTCTACCCAAAATGCCTAATCCAACCTACACAATCTATTACAGAGGTGAAAGACTATTTGCCTGTTATTTTCAGTTCAGACAATGCTTTCTTGGTGTGAGGTATTTTTCTTTGTCCTCACTACTTCCAAGATTCCCAGTCTCCAAGGCTTCTAGCCTTCTTGAGCCCATTATCAGCCCTCCTCTCTGGCTCCAGGGTTCTGATTGCTTGGTGCTCAACTCTTTCTACTCTATTTTTCACCCCTATCTTCTTAGACTGTAACTTGCATACCTAGCCGGGGTATAGCACAGCTTGCCTAGGACAAGTTCACATGGCCTCTCAATGATAATCCAATCACTAACACAAACAGAAACAAAAGAGACAAGGTCTCTACTTGATGGCCCTCCATGACTGTACAAGGAAAATGGAGGGGCATCAAGACATAGACATCTTGTACAAACAGAAACAAAAGAACAGAAATTAAACTGTCTACTCTACTGCAAACCAGATTATACAAGCACTCTACAGACAAAATACAAATGGATTCAAACTATTAGTGTTTCTATTATCAGAAGTTTCTCTATTACATTCAATGTATGTTCTTTAATCTTCCACCACTCGAACCCATTTACAAATCCAAGAACAGTTCTTATACCATTCGTCATGTCTGTTATCAGACGGTTAGGGTTTCCTGCATTATTTGGTTCTCATCGGTGAAACATATTCTTTGTCTCACCGATCATCTTTCCCTAGTCGATGTGCTTCTATCAATACATTCATTCGTAGCATACAATGTCAAAATATGTTTCCACTTTCTTATCGGCAAGATGATCTCTATTGTTTCACCAATCAAACTATGCTTTTACTTTCCCATCGGTAAGATAATCTCTATCAGCCACTTTAAACAGTCTTCCACCGATATGTCATCTCTCCCCGATGACCTTTGATTCTCTTCCATCAGCTAGACCCTCTCCATCGCTAAGACTTCAGCCTCATCTGCCGATGACTCCCTTTACACCGATGAACACTGACCCATCGGCCAGACCTCCCACTGTCAGCCTAACTTTCACATCTCCCATCGATATCCTCAATCACTCCGATGAGCCTTCAGATCTCCTTCATCAGCGTGACTAACATCATCGGCAAAACCTTTCACCTCTCCACCGATGGCACTTGTCATACCGATGGCCTAACACCAAATTCGCTTTCGCCAAGACTTTAACCTGTCGGTGTGACTTTCCACTTACTCTCCGATATCAAAACTCTTGCCGACCATTCTATCCCATCGGTGAGACTATGTGCTATCGGCTCGACACAACTTTGTTTACTCGATAGTCTTTCTCACACTGATATAATAGCAACCTGAACCAAAAGAAAATCAGAAACATCACACCAAAAATGCAAACATATATACATGGGCTCCAAGCCCTTGGTGCTCCTGCACCACAAACTAGGTAAGGTAGGGCCATCTAGGTGTCCCTTGTGTAAGAAGGCAGAAGAAGTTGGAGTCCATCTCTTTCTTTGGTGCCCCTTTGCAGTTGATCTCTGGGGAAGGTTTTTATCCAGATGGGGTCTGATCTGGGTCACTCTTGGGTCTCTGAATTTGGTTTTGAAAGGTTGGCATCTTAGAATCAGAAGCAAAGGTCTCAAGCTCATTTGGGAGGTGTTTCCTTCCCTAGTGATGTGGAACATCTAGCTGGAAAGGAATTGGAGAACCTTTGAAGAAAGAGAGAAGTCATTGGATATGGTCTGGGACCAGGTGGAGAGCATGATTAGAGAATTGGGTGAGGTGTGGAAGTCCAGGGACTAGTATGTTTCAGAAGAAGAGCAGGGGTGGGCAGAAATGTGGCCAAGGTTTGGATGGTTGGGATATAAGGGTAGCAAGGACAGTGGCATTATGAGTTGCCTTAAGGTAGGTTGGTCCCCTCCTGATCCTGGTTGGATCACACTGAATTTTAATGGGGCATCCTGGGGCAATCCGGGGCAGGTAGGATATGGAGGAGTTTTTAGGGATGCCAAGGGTCAGCCACTAGGTTTTTTTAGTCTATCTCTAGGAGAGGATACAAATAACATGGCGGAAGCTATTGCAGTTTTGACAAGGGTGAGGATTGCCTTGGCCAAACAATGGAATAATCTTTTGATTGAAGGTGATTCAAAAGTAATTATTGATCTTCTAGTCCCCAAACTTGTTCCCAATTGGAGATTGAACACAGTGATGTAGGAGACCTGGGATAATCTGAAGAAAGTGTCTAACTGGAAGAAATCCCATGTCAAACGAGCTAGGAATTCGGTAGCAGATTGGGCTGCCAATCGGGGTATAGATAACAAGGAGGCTTTCACTGCGAATGGAGGATCGCTGGAGACTGTCTACCTAAAGGAACTTTTGAGTATCTTGCAAAAGGATCTAAAGGTGCATCCTCCAGATATTAGGTGAGAGCGATTCCATCGCAGCCCCTAGCCAAAAAGGAGTGGGAGGTTGAGGGAAAATGTTCTGTATAGTTGGAAGGCCATTTGGCATTCAAGACGTTTGCTTTGTATTGGGGGTGATTAGCCCCAGCTCTATTTTTAGTTTGTGAGGTGACATTTTTTTCTTCTGGCTGATCGGTATTACTGCTTTTAGTTTTCCTTGGCCTATCAGGATGGCCTAGATTTTTAGCCCCTGTATGGTATTTTTTCTGTTTTGTTCTCAGATGATAGTTATTAACTGTTCCATCAGGCTTTGCTTGGTTTTTTGTAGGGTCTTTAGTCCCTAACTAGAGTATTTATCAAAAAAAAAAAAGTTAAATGAAAAATATGTCTAGGAAAAATTATCTAAAAGTAGACAATAGTTATAATCTTTTATACACCACCGATAAGGGCGTGGTTCAGTGGTTAAGTCGCTTGGTTGTAGTGGCGGCCACCAGAGTTCAAACCCCTGCTAGGCCAACGAGCTTGCGGTTTTGAAGTGTTCTTTCTAGGGGATGATGTCCCCCATGTTGTGGCCTCACCAGTTCATTGCTTTGGGCAAAAGCATTTGCATGGAGCCGGAGGGCGTGTCGCACCAGCATCGCCGGTCATGTTAAAAAGTTTACTAGGTGCATTTAAAAAAAAAAACTTTTCTACACTAATTATTTAACTTAGTGAATAGAATTAAATATTCATCTCATTAAAGTTTATTTACTTTTCCCTTTAACCTTTTATAGGTTAAAAGACTAGTATTAGTTGAGCAAGGAATTATTAAAAAAAATACTCTTTCCTAAAAAAAAATAGGGAATTTTTAAAGAGTTTATTCTTAAAAAAATTATTCTTCCTTAAAAAAAGGGAATTGTTAAAAGAATTTATTCATCCCTAAAACATACCATACCCAATTATTAAAAAAGATTATTCTAAATAAATTGAAACAACTAGAAAAAAAAGAACATTATAAAATTGTATCCAAATATGAATTTTTTTAAAGTTTTTTTAATAATTGGTTGGGATTTGTTTTAATATTCTAATCTAATGTTAGTTTTATATTATTGGGTTAATAGTAGTGAACCTTAACTTAATATCATAGAATGCATATGTAGTCATTAAATATACATTGTATGTTCATCATTTTTATTTTAGTGTTAATTAATTTCATTATAGAGTTATTTTGAATTAGGACTTTAACTTATTTTACAAATATATTGTGCATTACAAATTGATTAAATATATCTATCTTAATGGATATTTCTAACCCATTTACATTATGTTGTCAGGGTTAGGGTGTTTCTACTAAAATGGTAGAGGTAAGGATGAAAGATAGTGTGGAGCAAGTTCCTTTTTCAAGAAACCTTTTGACTTCTCCCAGTGAAGAAGTGCAAGAATAGGCACTTTAGGCCTTAGCCATTCTTGCAGACCACGCTTTTCACTCCCATGAATTTGAAGCCATCTCTCATGATATTATTTTTGATTTGTTGCCTTTCTTCTATCATCCTAAAAGTCCTTTTAAGCTCTTTTGGCTTGCCCTAAAAGCAATCGTATACATTGTTCATTGCAAACCTAATCACACAGTTATTGCTTTTACAATTGTGAAGCCGCTTCTTGAAATAGAGGAAGACCTTCAAGTGCTAAAGCTTATTTGCGAGATAATTTTATATTTTTCTGAAGAAGGTGACAATCTTGAATTTATCATTAGAAATAATATTTGTCCATGCCTCATTCAACTTCTCTTTCATGAATCTCAAGGACTCATATACTACTTTTTGTCATGGAAACTATGGCCAACATTGTAGAGTATTGGAATTATAAAGAGATTGTGAATGACAGAGTACTATTACATATTGTGGCAATCATTTCAAGTGGTGACAAGAGAGATTTGAACATAATGAGGCAGCTTCATATGGAGATTTATAGGTTTATTTCCAATATCACAACACTCACCCAAGATGACATTGAGCTTACAATAAAGACATGGGTAATTTTTGTACTTGTGGGGCTCCTTGTAAAGGCAATAGATTGTATAAAGGAAGAAGCATCTTATTCTATTGCTAGTGGTATTATAGGTGGCAATGACGAGCAAGTGGAATACTTTGTCGATCTTGATTGTATAAATCTCCTTACTAATATGATTACACCTGTCAACAAAGGCCTTACACAAACTTGCCTTAAAGGCCTAGAGAAGATGTTAAAGCTCACAAAAGAGAAAAAAAAACACCCACATCTTTTCCAAACTACTAAGCTCAAGGATTTCATTAAAACACAAGCACAAAGCACTCTTTTTAATTATTTTAATCAATGGCTAGATCCAGAGCACTATACTTTTGTATTTTCTTCCTTCTATAGGATACCAATTGAAGTCAACAAGCTTTATGCTTTGACAAGTCTTAATCTTTGTTGCAACAAGTTAACAGGGAATATACCAATAAAACCTTTTTCCAATCTAAGAGCATTGAATTTATCTTATAATGACTTGTCAGGTTATGTTCCCTTAAACTTGAGAAAGTTCCCAAATTCCTCATTTCATCCAGACAATGTTCATTTGAGTTTTCCTTTTGTTCTTGTCTCATCTGATGAGGGACCTAAAATCAATGGCAAGGAGAACATGAGAAGGGCCTTGGAGCACATGTTCAAGCAATAATAATTGGAATGTGTACTACTGGATCCACCCTACTTGTTTCCCTTGCTCTATTTCTGTACTACAAAATAAATTCAACCACACAACACTTTAAACACACTTCACAAATAGAAAGTGAAGACGTGCTAAAGTTCAAACATGCTTCATGAACAAAGTTAGTTCTATCACACACAAAGTAAACACTCAAGTTCAAATATGCCAAAGTACAAACACATATAGTGAATGCCAAATTTAAAACACACTCTTCACACAAAGTTTAATCACTTCACACATAGTTTGTTCAAATACACACTTCATGCATATGCAAAGTAAATGATAAAGTTCAAATAGGCACATAACGTGAATGCAAATGTGCCTATAGTTCACATTGAAAGTGAATGTGAAAGTTCACACACACAAATTGAATGCCAAAGTTAAAAACACACTCTACACACAAAGTTAGTTCAATAATTTCATGTGCACATAGTTTTTTCAAAATCACACACTTCATACATATATAAGGTAAACACTAAAGTTCAACATACCAAAGTTCAAGCATGTGAATGTCAAAGTTAGTGCACTCTTTACAAAATGAATGTGAAAGTTCACACACACACACACACCCATACAATAAAAGAATCAAATCTAAGTGAAAGGTAAAATTGAAACACACTTTATACAAAGTGAATGAAAAAAATTAATTAAAAGGGGTATAAGGTTTTGAATGGATCTTGGAACCCTATTGTATACAACAAAATGTCACTAAATGCGAAGTTGACCCATGACAAAATAATATCAACATTGCAACAAAGAGTAGTAGCTTAAGAGCAGGTATCTCAAAAACTACACAACAACAACAAAGACAAATGCTTAGGGTGGTTTGAAACCAAAAAACACAATCTACACACAAAGTTAGTTCAATAATTTCACACATAGTTTTTTCAAAATCAAACTTCATACATATATAAGGTAGATACTAAAGTTTAACGTACCAAAGTTCAAGCATGCAGTGAATGTCAAAGTTAGTACACTCTTTACATAGTGAATGTGAAATTTCACACACACACATACAATAAAAGAATCAAATCTAAGTGAAAGGTAAAATTGAAACACACTTTATACAAAGTGAATGACAAAGTTTTTAATTAAAAGGGGTAAAAGGTTTTGAATGGATCCTAGAACCTTATTGCATAAAACAAAATGTCACTAAACACGAAGTTCACCCACGACAAAATAATATCAACATTGCAATAAAAAGCAGCAGCTTAAGAGTAGGCATCTCAAAAACTACACAACAACAACAAAGACAAATGCTTAGGGTGGTTTGAAACCAAATCATTTCCATCCCCATCATACAAGAGATCACACTCATCCATATCTCCTTCATCCAAGCCATCATTCTCCTCACCTTCATCTAGACCAATCTTGCTCTTACCCTAAGTAGGTTTCAAAATTTTCTTGCTCATCATCCTCACACCCATGATGAATGTTAAGTAAATTACAAAGATAGTTGAAACACTCACACAAAAAAAGTGAATACTAAATCTTAAACACACACTTCACACACATAAAAGTAAACATAATTCAACATGCTAATTTTCAATTCACTCTAAGTAAATGCAAAAGTTAAAACTTGCCTAAACACACAAATATAAAATAGATCAAATAAGTGAATGACAAAGGTAGTTCACTCATGTTTCACACACAAAAAAATGAATCCATAATTAACTCAAACAAATTAAAGTGATGTCAAAGTTCAAACATATGCTTCACATAAGTAAATTAGATGCCAATGCACAAACAATAAATGGCTCAAGTCCAAGTGAATGTCAAAGTTAGTTCACCCCACACACAAAGTGAATATGAAAGTTAGTTCATACACATTCTACATAGATATAGTGAACGTCAAAGTTCATTCATATAAACATGTGCACACACACTGAATACCAAAGATGACTTTCAACCTACCCACCTACACATAATGAAAGCCAAAGTTCATTCACACACACATACACTTGACACAAAGTGAACATCAGTATTTTTGTAAACACATAGAGTGAGTGCCAAAGCTCATTAAGACACACACATACACACATAGAGTGAATACCAAATTTCATTCAAATACATATGCACATACTTCACACTAATTGAATGACAGAATTAACTTTCAAACAAACACACACACACACACACACACACACACACACACACACACACACACACACACACACACACTTCACATGAAGTGAATGCCAAAGTTATCTTTTAAACATGCACACAATAAATGTTGAATTTTATTCACACACACACACACACACAATGAAAGCTAAATTCATTCAAACACACAAAGACTCAAAATGAACATCATTGAAGTTTTTCTGTAGACACATTCCACACAAAGTGAAAATCAAAGTATATTCATACATCACACAAAATGATAGCCAGAGTTCATTTGTGCACACACACAAAAAAAAGAATGTTAGTTATTTCAAGCACATTTCACATAAAGTGAACATTAAAGTTAATTCATACACTCTACACAAAATAATAGCCAAGGTTCATTTGTACACACACAAAAAAAAGAATGTCAAATATTTTAATTGCATTCTACACAAAGTGGACATCAAAGTTTGTTTATACACTCCACAAAATCTGATAGTTGAAGTTCATTCACTCCACAAAATGTGATAGCTTAAGTTCATTCATAAACAAAGAAAACCTAAATGTCAAAGTTCTTTCAATCTCTCACACACACAACAAATGCCAAAGTTGGTTCAAAAACACATACCACACAAAGTGAATGCCTAAATTAACTCCCCCCTCCACACACACACCACAAAGTGAATGCCGAAATTAAATATCCCACATCTACACACAATTTACATAAACAAAAATTGAATATACCAATGTTCAAACATAATTCATTCACACAAATTTAGTACAAGAATGCATAAACACTTAAGTTCAAACATTCGAAACTACAAACACACTCATAAAGTGAGTGCCAAATTTATAAAACATGTAAAGTGCAAACACACACACAACACAAAGTGAATGCAATAATTAAATTTCACACACAAAATTCAAAATAAAAATATAAATGTATACTATTTAGTGATATGCCTATAAATATTTGTGCCTATCGACCATTTGAGAGCACCTTTGGTGCTTTTACTAGTTATAATTGGATTTCATAGATAAGGCCCCTAGGGGGTGAATTTAATGCCCTTTTGTTCCTAAACTTGTAAGGGGCTAGTTATTAGATGGGAATTTTGAAGACCGTACAACTAATGTCATATGTAAATTTCCTTAAGGATTAGTCCTAAAAATGGATAGTGATTTTAATAAATTATTGATTTTGTATTAAAGATGACTGATGAGCATTTAATTGAAAATTTTAGTCTTAAAATTTGGATTAAACAATCAACATAAATATTGTTACATAATAAGGATGGTTGGCATGTTTTGTTGGAAAAATATTTTAATTTCTATAATGATATTCAAATGGATTAGACTAACACCATTTTATAATGATGTCCTAACAAATCTACCAAGCGTTCAGGCAATCAATGAAGCAAAGGGGTTGACCAAGATAAGGGGATTTGTGTTTTCATTGGGAATTTATGAGCACTAATATGAGTTAAGCTGGAGAGAAAGTAGTCAATGAAGGATATAAAAAAGGTATAAGCTCTGTTAGTAGGTCAAGTACCGAAAAAGGGGATACCAGAGAATACCAGAAGATAGGTCAAGGAAAAGGACCACGGTACCAAAAGAGACATGAGGTGTAAAACAAGAGACATGTCACTTCAGAGGAACACATGTATATATGCCGCATGCAATAGACATAAGAAACATGATAATAAATATATTGAAATATGAATTCATACCTAAGCAGAGACTAGACCTGTCTATTTATACCAATTATGACCTGATATATATATATATATATATGAGTTATAAGGGAATTTGCTTGTCATGGATGGATATCTTTTATTTTTTTTTCATATGGTATGTGTTGAACACACCAAGATACTGAGAGGGAGAAGGGGTGAATCAGTATCTAAACAATCTTCAATTTTAACAACTTCAACTTATCTGAAGTAGATTAAAACTTAAGCATCATAGTATTAACATAGGCATGAAACACTAACACAATGTACATCAACACATAAAACTAGATATACGTGGAAAACCCAAGAAGGGAAACACCACTGTGAGGATTAACTCACAATATATGAAGCTCAAATAACAACTTTATTATAGGGCTACAACCCAAGGAAGATACTACTCTTTGAAGAACTTTGATTTAGGGTCACTCCCAAGGAAGCTACTACTTCATAAAGACTTTATTTTAGGGTTACTCCCAAGGAAGCTACTACTCCTTGAATTGAGAACACATTTACAAAAGATTACAGTATGATAGTCCTTCTACTATCTGAAAACTGACATTGAAATTCACACCTTTTATGATTGCAATTCTACCTCTTCACACTTCCTTCTAATGCTCAAATAAGTTAGGCACAATCTACACTTGATCACTGTCACAAATATGTCTTCAAGATGAATCAGGATAGCATCTAAAACTTCTCATATTTCTCCTTCAGTCACACATCACAAATACATTCATTTTGCTCCTTATTTTGCTTGCAAACCTCATCAATCAACTTGCAATCTCACCTTGCCTTACTCAGTTTGATTTATAATTTATACAAGATATTACATTGATTATATTTCTTGTCAACTAGATACAACATGAAAAATGTATTTACAAGTCATACAGACAACACACAACATGAAACATGTAGAAGATAGGTCCTAAGTAAAACCACACGTTACACCAGCAGAAGACCCATGCCTTGCGGACACAAACACTTGCTTAACCAGGTTCAAAACATCATTCACAGCTTCAAACACCAAGAAATTAAATCTGCACACTCTGCTCACTTGGAAATATGACAACTTTAAGCAAAACATATGAAGAATTGAAGCAAAATGACCACAACTTGAAAACCTTGTGTGGTACTGGAAACAAGAAATATCTTCATGAAACTCTTCCAGATGATTCCACATGACTCATACAACATCTCCAAACACTCCTTTATCTCCACACATCAAATATTTTTGCCACACAACTTTAATCATGAACGCTGAGAACAATCTGTCATCCAAAACACACTGCAACATAATGTCATTCAGAAGCTGAGCTACAAACCACCAAGAACCTTTAAACTAAAAGGAAACATGTAATTGTTATGTCAAAAAAAGTAACCTTGGGAGTTTTTTCCTATTAAGGTTTAGCTCTTGGGTCCTTTAGGATGCATTTAGGACATCTTAAATGTTAATTTGACATCCCGATGAGAAAACCCTAAAGTTTCATGGCAAATGGGACCAAGGGGGTACATTTATGATAAATCTTGCCTGAAATCGGGGGAGGACTTGGGCACTTACACCCTAGTCCTGCCCTATTTTAGGTCAGGACCAATTTCACAGTGCCAGTTTATGACCATTATTTAGTTCCTATGCTGACACGGTAAGTTTGAATTATGAAATTCTTAGTGGCAATGTTTGTAGTTGCATATATAAGCATGATTAGGTTATCATTTGTAAACTAGATGGGCATTTTGATTGACAAGCTTATGTGAAAGTGATTCAAGGCATTCATTGTGTTGTAAAGTAGAATTTGTGTTGTTATTGTGTTTGTATTTGTAGATTTGGCACCCATCTCCTCATAGCATGAAGAGCATCTTCCTTCCATGGGATCTTCACTACAAGGTGATATCAATTGTGTTTTCTATCATTTATCATTTGGGTTTTGCCTCTATCTTGCAGGGATATGCACTCTTTATCTAACAACGGTGTTCGGAAGACTTGAATGTCTCTCTGGGGCTTGACTAAGGCAAGCCTCTAAACACCACAACCCCCAATCTATTTTTCCATAATTGCAGGTTACAGGTTGCAAAAGAAGAAAAAGTGGAGTTGTAGAAGGACAGTGCAAACTATCAAAACTATAGATTAGAGAAGAAAATAGGGACCTAGACTCAAGCACCCTCTCATTAGTCCTCTGGATCCCACAACAGGAAAATCTCCAGAACAGCAGGAACATGTCGTAGACAAGATTCCCAAATCTTGACAAAAACTCTGGCACTGGACTAAGGTGCCCACTCATTAGTCGCTGACTTTTCCATTTTCCAAACTTTAAAATCTAGTATGCATTTGATTATTATTTGATATCTCTGTGTGCGATCATTTTCTGTAATTTGTCCGTTTGTTCACAAATTTGTATAATTAGGGTTTTTAACATAATTGGGCTTAATTGAATAAATAAATCACACAATTCCAATATTTCCCTATGTTCCAAGTGACAAAAGGCCTGTAGTAGGTTTTTCTATTCGACTGAAAGTCCTTGAATGTTTAGTGGTGAAAGGAGGATCAACACAAACAAACCCTCTTCATATTTTACCCTAAACATTTTGGTGAACCCATGTTTTTAGACTTTTTGAAACCTTTTTGAGTGTTGTACTTCATATTAAAATTCATTTCATTCATTCATATCATTATTCATCTTATTGCATTTAAAAAATTACAAAAAATTGAAAAATTGGAAAAAGTTGGCATTTTTAGCTTGCATTTTCAAATAGTTTGAATTAGTTGGCATTTAATTTCAATAAATTTCTGTCATTATCATCAGATCTGATTTAAAATACAGAAATTTTTCATTCATCATTAATTTAGATTGCATTTTCATGCCTAAATTGATAAAAATTGCTTAAAATTATGCATTTTTCTATATAACCTAGTTTTGCATTAGCTAGGGTTTGTAGTTAAAATCTTGTTTTATATTTTAATACCCTTTTAAAACACTCATTAGGACTTATTTATAACTATATTTTTGCATCATAGTGGTTTTCTTGCAAATGTTCATGCCTAGGGTTTGAAAACCTTGATTTTTCACTAGATTTTGGCCTTATCGTCTCTCTAAATTTGCATCATAGGCATGTTGTAAAGGATTTTTATGCACTAATTCAATTTTATCAGGGTTATTATCTTATTCCCCTCCTAAAATTATTTACAACACCTTTTTATTGGACCCTTGCATTGAAAATTTGGTGAAAATTTGCATATTTTGGCTATATTTTCCCTAGGGTTTGACCTAGTTTTGCACTCCAAGTGTATTGTGATGGATTTTATGGATTTAGGTGACTGATATTGCTGCTATAATCTACTTCACCTCTTAAAATTCTTTACAACTCCCTTTTTATTAGGTTTTTGCATCAAAAATTATTGAAAAATTACATATTCTAACACATTTTCACTAGCTTTTGAATTGTCATCACTCTAGGTTTGCATAAAAAGTGTGTTGTGAAGGATATTATTACTTTATTGGACTGATATAAGACATATTACTTTATATACTTCATCAATTTACTTATAACACCCTTTCTTTCACTTATTTGCATTGAAAAAAGTTCAAAATCAAACATTTAGGTCATTTTCACACATCGTTTTGCACTTGTCTCTTGCATAACTTTTGAAAAGCTGTTAAAATCTGATCTTACATTGATGTTAAAATACATTTCACCATGGCATCATTATCTCATTGATCTTTGGTATCTTTACATGCATATATCAAAAACTTTTAGAATTTCTACAATTTTTTTAATTTGAACCCTCATGTTCTCACTTATATACAAGCTATGTATCACAAGGATATATTTCATTTCTCTTCATTTGAAATCCTTGACTATGTATCTGATTATGAAAAATTTATATCCCTCATGAGAACATACCCTTGGGTAGTAGAATATTTAACAAAACACATTGAGAATGATGAGAGTGAAAGTTCTCTTAATGCTTTGGATTTAATAGCTAAAACATATGTTGACCATGACGATGATTCCATAGATTATCCTACTTCTCCTACTATTGAATGTTCAAGGACCTTAGATGCGAATACTATGCATATCTCTATTAATGATACAACACCTTGCCTTCTTAACAACATAATACCTTCCTCTCATTCCAATGCTCTCCCTAGCCAAGATGTAGCATTAGTGGATGCGAAAAGGTCTCTCACATTAAATCCTTTAGGGATAGCTGTTGGGTATAATCAAGAGGAAAATAATGTTAATTCAATCTTCATTATTAGAATTTGTAGCAATATTCCTAAGATGATTGTCTTAGGGGCACCTAGTGCACCCTCTTGCTTAAAACCCGTGATTACAGTTCAAGGTAGACACCCTGATTGCATTTTTTACTATGCTCAACAAATTACTGAAACAAGTCAAGGTGTTCAAAATGTGCCACAACATCCCATAATTGCTCACACATACAACACTAGTAATAACAAGGAAAGTAAACAAACACCACATGTGCCTATCTCTCTTCCATGTTCTCAACCTATGCTTCCTCCACCACCTCATCTTACTCATAAAAGTGGTCAATAATATGATCTTGTCAAATATATTCGAGCTACTTTGGCTAAGATATCTCTTTGGGATTTAATACAAACTTCACCTACATACCATGGAATTCTCCAATAAGCTTTACAAAAGGTTATTGTCCCACCTACTACTAAGCCTAATGATGTAGCAGCCGTATTGGATAGTATGCATGTGACAAAAAGGGATATTCTCTTTCAACCACATGAGTTACTATCAATTAAAGTTCAAAACCGATATGATCCACTAATGATCTTTGTCACAATAAACAAAAACTTGATAAAACAAGTTATTATTGACAATGGATTGACTCTTAATGTTTGTAGCATTGACCTACTACACAAAATCAAGGCCAACACATCACAAATCAAACCGAATAAACTTAGCATTCGTGGCTTTAATAATCATAGTAGTCAATCGGTGGGTACTATAACCTTACCTATACAGGTGGGTCCTACGATTGTATCTGCCATGATTCATGTCATGCCTTGTTCTTTATCTTATAACATGATTCTTGGTAGACCTTAGATTCATGCATTGGGGGTGGTTCCTTCCAACCTACATTGGTCAATCAAATTTGTATTCAAAGATAAACTTCATACTATTCATGCTAACTATAAACTAGATAACTATTTACATATTGAAATGCAAAAACAAGTTTGCAATCTTATGAGCTTAAATAATTTACAGGTTGGTTCATCAATGCCTCTTGCCACAAATAGTGTTGTGCACGACTCTACACCATCGAATACACTCTTTGGTGATGATTGGGTCTCATTGGATTTTAATCCTTGTGGTATAGGGGAATATAAAATTAATAGCCTTGACACATCAAAAGTAGCATCGATCTCACCTAAGCAATCTTTTGAAGCACCTAAGAAACCTAAAGTCCCCTTGGTAGAAAATAAAGACAATACTCTCACTTATACTACAAATTACGAGACCTATGAGGCTTCATTATCCCCTAAAGAAATGACATCCCTCTATGGTCGAGGATTTAAAATCCTTTATAACAACTATGAATATGTAGGTAAGGGATATGGTGTAAATCAACAAGGGATTTGAGTACCTATAGAATTTTCTTCAAGACATCACTCAAGAGGCATTTGATATAATCCTTTTAAAGAAAAGAAAGCCTCTCGTCATCCTAAACTCAATGTTAATGCAATTTCAACAAGACCAAATCAACATGAGAGATATCCTTGATATGTATGTTCTTAACATTGGATTCTATCAGGTAAGTATTTCTAACTCTTTACCTCCATGTTGTGTTACCCCTGTGATGTGTTATGTGTTCTTTAGGCCTCCTAGGATGACCCTTGATACTCTTGTAAGGTCAAGGATATTGGGAGTCTGCCTCTATTGTGACCCTTCTTCTATTTGTATCATCATTCTTCTATATTTCTTCTCCTCTATTTTCACTATTTTGTGTTGTGTCTTATGGACATAGCATTGTGGTTCGTGACATGGGGGTACCCTCCTACATGACTATCCCTAAGGTACATGTTTCTCCTCTCTTGATTTATTGTTTCCCTTCCTCTAGTGTTTCTATCTAGTTGGCAGATGATGAAAACTTATTATACTGATACGGACCTAGTGTCCCTTTAGTGAGAAATCAAAAAATGGACCAAGTCCATACATGACGATGGTGTTGTTATATATTATCTATTGCTTGGCTAGTAGAATCACTCTGTGTGATCTTGATGTTGTCTTATCGCACTTACAAACCATAACAGTACTGCTACTTCATGCACTTTGTTTGTCTTTGAATCTCACCTTGGTTATACTCAATTTTAAGATTTATGTGATATAGTCCCACGGTTATACTTATTCTCCAAATTCGTAGTATAACCTTGGCTCTTTGTGTGAATAATCATATGCATTGTTGTTTATCATGATTATATGGACACTAACAGTTTTCTTGTAGGAATGTGTTTTTGAGAACATTTGGTGATCATAAAGTACATGTCACCTCTGGGAGGCATGGGATTTGTGAGAGCTCATGTTCCCTTGTGTGTTTCTACCTACCTTAATATGCTTGATATCAATACCTGATATCAACCACCTTAAGGTGGGGGCATATATAAGTAAGATGTCTGATTTAGATGCTAGTAAGTGTGTTTGTTCTCAGGTGCAGTCTTAAAGACTGGTGGCGATGAGTCCCTCTTGCACTTTGAGGTTTGTTTGAAATCTATTTCCAATCATTTAAGCCCTCTGTAGAGGTAAGGATGGTGTATTTCTAATGGAGAGTACACATCCTATCATTTTCAAAAGTCATCTATGGAGGCGGGGAGCAATTCTGTGACTAACTCAACCCTTAAGCGTGTCTTCAACAATTGTTGTGGCGAAGCCCAATCATCGATGTGTGCCTGTAATGTGCCTGAGATGGTCATGAACCTAGAAATAGGAACACTCCATCACTTATCTGCCATGTTTTCTCCGTGTCTTCCTAGTGTGTGTGTATTGCGTGTTTGTTCCCAAGCATAGTCTTAAAGATCAGTGGTGATGAGTCCCTCCTATGCTTTGGGATCTATATGGCATGTTTGATTTGTATGGCATGCTTGATTTTTTTGGCATTTCTTTTGCCCCATATGCAGTCTGAAAGACCAGTAGTGATTGAGTCCCTCCTACATTACGGGTGGTGTGTTTACTTTCCTTGTACTTGCATCTGCATTTCATATATATGAGAAAAAGAAAAGAAAATCATCATTGTCTTCATTGTATTCACTATATTCACTATGTTTTGCATGTCTTCCATGCTATCTTCTCCATGTCTTGTATGACTGTAACTGTCTTCTCCATTTTTTGCATGCCTGTTGATGTCTTCTCCGTGCTTGGCATGTTTTCTATGCTTGTTGACCCTACTTTAATGCATGTATTGGCCTTGCGTTCATGCATACATTAAAGTGGGGGCTAAATGTTATGTCAGAAAAAGTAACCTTGGGGGCTTTTTCCTATTAAGGTTTAGCTCCCGGGTCCTTTAGGATGCATTTAGGACATCTTGCATGTTAATTTGACATCCTGATGAGAAAACCCTAAAGTTTCATGGTAAATGGGACCAAGGGGGTACATTTATGATAAATCCTGCCTGAAATAGGGGGAGGACTTGGGTGCCCATGCCCTAGTCTTTCCCTATTTTAGGTCAGGACCAATTTTGAAGTGTTGGTTTATGACCGTTATTTAGGTCCTATGCCAACATGGTAAGTTTGAATTACGAAATTCTTAGCAGGAATGTTTGTAGTTGCATATATAAGCATGATTAGGTTATCATTTGTAAACTAGATGGGAATTTTGATTGACAAGCTTATGTGAAAGTGATTCAAGGCATTCATTGTGTTGTAGAGTAGAATTTGTGTTGTTCTTGTGATTTGGCATCCATCTCCTCATGGTATGAAGAGTATCTTCCTTCCATGAGATCTTCACTACAAGGTGATATCAATTGTGTTTTCTATCATTTATCATTTGGATTTTGCCTCTATCCTACAAGGATACGCACTCTTTATCTGACAATGGTGTTCAGAAGACTTGAATGTCTCTCCGGGGCTTGACTGAGGCAAGCGTCTAAATAGCACAACTGCCAACCCATTTTTCTGTAATTACAAGTTACAGGTTGTGAAAGAAGAAAAGTAGAGTTGCAGGAGAGCAGTACAGACTGTCAAAATTGTAGATAAAAGAAGAAAATAGGGACCTAGACTTGGGCACACGCTCATTAGTCATCCAGATCCCATAACAGGAAAATCTTCAGAACAATACGAACATGTTGCAGACAAGATTCCTAGATCTCGACAAAAACTGTGGCACTGGACTAGGGTGCCCACTCATTAGTCCCTGACTTTTCTATTTTCTAAACTTCAAAATCTGGTACACATTTTATTGTTATTTGATATCTCTGTGTATGATCATTTTCAATAATTTGTCTGTTTGTTCACAAATTTTCATAATTAGGGTTTTTAGCATAATTGGGCTTAATTGAATAACTAAATCACACAATTCCAATCTTCCCCTATGTTCCAAGTGATAGAAGGTCTATAGTAGGTTCCTCTACTCAGCTGAAAGTCCTTGAATGTTTAGTGGTGAAAGGAGGATCAACACAAACAAACCGTCTTCATATTTTACCCTAAATGGTAATACACATCCATAAACATGTCTATAAAACCACAAAAGCAACCATTCACTTCCAGAGGAATGTGGAGCATTCCAATAGGCCTTCAACACTAGCTTACTCTGCCAGAACACATGTTAGTACTCTATCATGCGTAACTTTCACAGTGGAAGGACAAATGATCTAAAAATTTGGAATTATCACCTTCACTTCACCTAGAATATATTTCTAAAACTGCATGGCCATATCTGCAAATGTGGTGGAATGTAGATTATTCCATTTTCCTACATAGAACACCTTCATAGAAAAAAGATTATCTTCAAAATGTCAATAGAAAAACACTCTTCCAGTAATCTAGTCATCATGAAACTTGGAACATACATGCTTCAAGCCATTAGTAACATCAACAACACAACTAATCATCTTTAAGCTTCTAATTCCCATATTAATATGAACTATATATCTTCTCTCTTCTCTTGTTGAATGGGACATGACATCCAATCATGAACACCATCACACCTCCATGATAGTGTTGACAACAATGATAACCTAGTGATAGTGTTGACATCAATGACAACCCTAGGAACCATATGTGTAACAATTTCCTCCTTTGGTATTGATGGAAACACATACCTGCACATTTCTCCTCCTTTGACATCAAGGACAAAGGGCATCTACTACGTGCTCATAGTGACCACATCCCTGCACAGTCTTTCTTAGGGCATAATTTCTTCTTATAGCAAATAGATTTAACATGAACTCCCCATAGACAGATGCACCACTATTCATCTAGCAAGGAGGGGAAATTACCCCTAACCTCTGTTAGAGATCTTCAAAAGTATACTTTGCAAGAGACTTTGTGAAAATATCTACCATCTGATCCTTTGTTGGAACATATTCCAACTTCACTTCCTTATCTGCAACCTTCTCTCTCAAAAAGTGATACCTGATTGCTATATGCTTGGTTCTAGAATGCATCACTAGATTCTTAGAAATATTGATAGCACTTGTATTATCACACAAGATAGGAATAGGATCAACGTACAATACCTTGATAACATTCAGGGTTTTCTTTATCCACAACACTTGTGTACATCAAGATGTTGTTGCAATGTACTCTACCTTTGTAGTTGATAAGGACACTGAATCTTGCTTCTTGCTTTACCATGAAACTAATCTACTTCCTAAAAAGAAAGCATCACCACTTATACTTCTTCTATCATCAACACAACCAGCCCAATCAGCATTAGTGTAAGCACTCAAATCAAAGTCATTACCTCTTGGATACCATATATAGGCCATAGTCCAAAGTTCCTTTCAAGTATATGAATATCCTATTCACTGTCTTCTCATGTGTTTGCTTGGGATTGACTTGATATCTAGCAACCACACATACTGCATGCATAATATCTAGTCTAGAAGCAGTCAAGTACAATAGTCCTCTAATCATGAATCTATAGCCAGTCTGATCCACCTCTAGAGACACATCATCTTTGCTCAAGTGACATCCAGTGACCATGGGAGTACTCACTAGTTTTGAATCCTCCATACCAAACTTCTTCAATAACTCTTTGACATACATAGATTGAGAAATAAAGATACCACCATCTAGCTGAGTAATTTGAAGTCCAAGGAAGAAACACATCTCACCAATCCTAGACATCTCAAACTCTTTTTGCATCTCCTTTGCAAACCTCTCACACATATCATCATCTCCACCAAAGATGATGTCATCAACATATATTGCAACTATCAATATCATGTCTCCTTCCTTGATGTAAAGAAATTGCTATCTGTAGTACCTTTCTTGAAACCCTGTTGAAGTAAGTACTTGTCCAACCTAGCATACCAGCTCTAGATGCCTGCTTAAGACCATACAAAGCCTTCTTGAGTCTGCACACCATGTTTGGATCTTATGATATTTGGAAACCATCTGGTTGTTCAATATAAATCTCTTCCTCCAAATCACCATTTAGAAATGTTGACTTAACATCCATTTGATATATCTTGAAGTTCTTATGAGAAACAAGAGCAAGGAACATTCTGATTGCCTCCATCCTTGCTACTAGAGAAATGGTCTCCTCAAAATCAATACCCTTCAACTTGTGTGTATCCTTTGCATACCAATCTTGCTTTGTTTCTTACAACTTCACCTTCTTCATTCATTTTGTTCCAGAACACCCACTTTGTTCCTATAAAATTCTTATTTGTTGGTCTAGGAACCAATTCCCATGTTTGATTCTTCTTGATTTGATCCTATTCTTCTTCGATGGCCTTTATCCATCCATCATCTTTGCTAACATCAACAAAGTTTTTGGGTTCTACCTTTGATAACAAACACAAGTTTACTTGCTCATGTGTCTTGGCAAGCCTTCTCCTTGTCTACACACCTTCATCCTTATCTACAATGATCTGATCTGTTGAGTGGTTCTTCTGCACATACTTTGCTAGAGTCTTAGGAATCTACTCTAGTTCTTGTTCCTTTTCTTCTTTCACTTCTTCTTCTTCATCTACAATTCATGGAAAGATATCAGATTCAGAGTCCTCTTATTCATGTGAGATCTAATACAGATCTTCATCTACCTTGACGATTGTGCTTTCAATTATCTTTCCCAATTTCTTTTTGTAACATCTATAATCCTTGCTTCTAGTTGAGTAACCAAGAAAGATTCCTTCATCATTTCTTGAATTAAACTTTCCTAGGTCTTCTTCATCCCTTCTGATATAGCATTTGCTGCCAAAGATTCTAAAGTATCTGACTGTGGGAGGTCTTCCATACCATAGCTCATAAGGGCTCTTAGTGTTGTTGACCCTTAGTTGCACTCTGTTAATTAAATAGACAACAGTGTGAACTACATCCTTCTAGTACATATTAGGTACATCTACATTTATCAACATTTCTCTAGACATCTCTTGCACAATCCTATTCTTTCTTTCTACTACCTCATTTTGTTGAGGGGTCCTAAGAGCTGACAGATGTCTCCTAATACCATTATGTTCACAAAACTTTTCAAATTCATTTGAAGTAAACTCACCTTTTATATCAGACCTTAAACAATTGATCTTGGCATCTACTTCATTCTCAACCATAGCTTTGAACAATTTAAATTTATCAAGGGCATCTGATTTTTCTCTTAAGAAAGTAACCCAAGTCATTCTAGAATAATCATCAATAAGAAACATGAAATACCTCTCACCTTGTTGACTCTTTACTCTTGTAGGGCCACATAGATCAGTGTGAATTAACTCCAATGGCTTTGAAAAAAATACTTCTTACTTTTGAAGTTTGTCTTTGTCTACTTTCCAATTTGACATTCCTTGCATACTATATTTCAGGGATTTTTTAGTGGTGAATCTTTGCTAATTGGCAAATAGTTCATATTTGCAAATTGGGAATTGGTGAATACATTGCCACCAGTGGGGGGCCAATTCAACTAGATTTTTCAGATTTTTAGTCAAATGCATTTCAATTCACCACCCTATTAATTTTTGAGTTATTTATAGTTAGTATTTTCGCCACGGTATACTATGCGGTTCTAACGGTGATTCGCCTAGAATTTTGGAGGCATGTTTTAATTCACCAACATATTAGCCAATATCATTAAACATTTGGCATGTATGATGACCAATTTCTCTAGTATAATTAAATGGTTCACGGTATGAGGACCAGTTTTGCCAATACCATTATAACTCCATGCTAATCCCAGGGCCATATTCGCCTAGAAAATTACAACATATGTGTTTGATGGAGGTCCATTTCGCCTAACATTTATAATTGTCCTATTAATAGTATGTGAGATTCACCAAATTATTATACTACCATTTGAAAATCTCACGGTATTTGTGAAATATGCATTGATATAAATGTATTTGAAAATCTAATTAATCCTTTACATATTTTGTTTAGCTCTAAGCTCTCAAATCCTCAATTCATTTCAGATCATAGAGAATTTATAGCTACAGGGATTGGCGAGTCACTGAAAGGTAAGTGATCATTTCTTTAATGTGTAATAATATAAGATTCATGTTGATTATTTATGTCTTTGTTTGGTTTCATTGTTACAGATGATGTTGATTGAGTAGGAGTTAGGACTAGGGAGATATCTTAATCTAGGACCCAAGGATCTATATTTTATCATCCATGATTCCTTCTTGAACAAAATGACTTCTGTAGCTTTTAATTTGTGAGAGATGTCGAACAAGAAGAAGTTGTCTGAGGGTGGTGAAGGGAGGTCAAGGTCATCAAAATAGAGAAACATAAAGTTGTTCTTTAGCAATGTTGGTGGTCCATCTGATGGAGCTACAACATCAGAACCTATAACATCTATTGACTTGGATCACAATGACAAGGATGATATTCTGGGGAATACCCAAGGTAGTAGGAATGATGACAATACCATAGATGATGTTCCAGGGAATACCCAATGTACCGGGAATGATGAGAATGCCACAAATGATGTTCAAGGGAATACCCAAGATAGTAGGAATGATGACAATGCCACAAATGATGTTCCAGAGAATACCCAAGGTAGCATGAATGATAATGAAGTTAATGAAGTCATAGAAATCAATGAAGATGAAGATCCTACAAGTGCATGCAAGGGGAAAAGAAAATCCCAATCAAAAAGGGGCGTGATTGGGTGTCAAAATTCCCATTCATTGAACTAGTGGAGAATGTAAACAAAGTTGAACCTCCCATAGAATGCAAGTGTAAGATTTGTAGTTGGAAATATCGTAGGGACAATAGGTTGTAGCTAAAACTTGACACCATAGAAAAACATATTGGAAAAGTTTATGAAAAACAAATCATAGATGGATAGGAAAAATTAGTGATAAGATGGAAAAAAAAGGAAGAATGTCTTCATGTAAAGAATGCCCTTGAATATGATGTGCATATGCAAAGAAGGCCAAAGATTCATGCAGGTGGAGGTTCAATTGAAGCTCAATTTGGAAAGATGATGGGAGAAGCACAAATGGAAAAAACTATTTAGTTGGGTGTTGTTTTCATATTTTGACCAGAGGGTGTCCTATGAAAGACTACCTAGAATATAATAGTTTATTATCTTTTATGGGGGTTCCTAATTTTCCTAACACACATTGGTCAATAAACAGTGAATGGGAATGGGCAAGTTGTCTTTTTGATGTGGAAAAATATGATTTACAGGAAAAAATAAAAGAGTTAACTTTTATTGTATTATCTCTAGATGAAGTTACAACAATAGATAATACTTCTTGGGTATGTATTCATGTGTATACTATGGAAAATCATGTCTGCCAACCTCATCTACTCTTTGTTTATAAAATGAATGAGAATGCAACATCACAAAATCTATTTGAGATAGTTAAGAAATCTTTGAATGAAATTGGAGGTATGGATGGCTGCATAATTGCCAAAAAGTTGGTGTGTGTAGGGCCGATGGAGCTTCAGTAATGCAAGGTCATAGGAACGGTTTGTGTGTAAAGCTACAAACTTATATTTCACAATACATAATTGGCATTCACTGCATGGCCCATGGAATGAATTCAGCATTTAAAATGGTGAGCAAGTTTCCTACAGTATCAAAAGTTGAAGATCTAGTCCACGAGCTCTACTCATACTTCTGCCGAAGTCCCAAATAGTTTTTGGAATTAAAACATTTTGCTAAGGGAATAACTACAAGAAACAATCTTCTTAAGGATGTTGATACTAGATGGATCTCCTTGCATGAGCTAGCGAAAAGAGTTTTAGCAGAATATCAATCCTTGATTGGTGTAATGTATGACCATCACTTTACAGTTGGTAGGGCTCCTAACCTCTTACATAGGTTAAGTGACATAGAGACACTCCTCATTTTAGCTGGTATTCTTTCCATGCTGGAGGAAATGAAAGTGTTTGTGAAAAAATCTCAAGAAAGAACTATGTATATTTCTGAATATACTAGATTGCGCTGAATGATATGCATGACCCTCGATAATCTATATCTGTCATACCGGTCCTTCATAAGTCCAAAATTTAGCAATTGACACTTGATAACAAATGTTACCAATCATGCTAATTTTTTATAATTTAATGATAATAGGTCTTATGTGTCTCTGTAAAGGGATTTGAGATACCAATACACTATTTTAACAAGGTCAAGCACACTATCAGAGAGGAACATGTTTCAAAGGAAGCTTTTGACAAGATTGTTAATTCTATAAGTACTACTTTAAAAAATATTGTGAAATCTCTTTCCTCAGAGATTAGAGATCGATTCCGTCATGATGAATTGCTTGAAGCCATGTCTTTAGTGTATCCTCAATATTGGGTCAACTGTCAGCCAAGTGATTACCACAACAAGATAAAGACCTTAATAAATCATTTTTGCAAAAGTATAGAATTCAATGGACAACAAATAGAAGGAATTTTAAATCAAACTAACCTTACAGAGAAATCAAGTCAATTTGTAACTTCAATGAAGGAACAATTTAAACTCATGGAGGCTCCCCACTAAGATGGATTGATAACAAAGCATTGGGAAACCTTAAGTCAAAGTGAAATATTGCATGATGCATTAACAAAAAATTTCAAACTTGTTGATTTATGTCAAATCATGATATTGGGGTTTGTGGAGGATGAAAGAGTTTTTAGTGCATTGGGGTTTTTGAAATCAAAGATAATAAATAAACTTGACAAGAATTTAGAAAATTGCTTGAGAATGTATACAACTAGACATGATATCTGGAGTTTTCGTTTTGATAGGGCACTCGCAATCTAGAGGTCCTTATGTGAAAGAAGAGGGTTGTTCAACACTTCAAACAATAATAGCACACATGACAGTGACACAATGAATACCAAAACCACATGTAGTGGTATTGGTGTTGATGAGATGCTCTTAAGTGGAGATATGGAGATAGAAGAAAATGAAGAACATGATCAGGATGACATTGGATATCATGGTCAAAGGGAGGAGAATTAGGATGACGAGATGATTTGGCAATTTGAAGGGATTTAGTAGTTACTAGGTATTTATACTTTATTTCATGTTCCACACTCCAAAATGATGTTGATGACATTTTATTTGTCTATTAGTGATGTACATTCTTCATTTTTGATATAAAAAATTAATATTTTAATATTATTATTGTGTGATACTGATAAGTTTTACAAGCATTCAACTAAATGCAAAGTAATTTTTCTTCTCTATAACCATAGTAGTGTTTCATTTGTTTTCCTTTATTGCATTGCATAGTAATCAACAGTAGTAGCATAATAATATACAACATTAGCAAATTTTTAATGTGTATGTAGAAACTAGAGTTTTCCTGAAGTAGGCAATTAAAAAATATAGATAATTTGAACACATAAATGGATTTCAATGTTATATTGATTTTCAAATGAAGGTTCGAAGGAATACATTAAAGTATTACCTTTACAATGTACAATAACTCAAAACCAACTCTACATAATGCTCTGTTGGAAACACATATTACTAAATCATTTTATCAGCTTTTATAGAGTGCTCCACTCTTCATCTGATAGAAGTGTATTTTTTCTTAACCCATGGTGACCAAGTTGTAATTATACTAACATTTCATAATTGATATATTTACTTAACTTGAATGTATCATTCAAAGTTCCATTCAAGGTTCTCGGTGGTGTGATAGAATCCAAAAAGTTTGCCTCATCAAGATTTTGAGGAAACTAGTCCTTATCTAACTTCATTGTATCCTCCATATTCTTTTTGAAAGCAACCTTTCCAATGTATCGACATGATGGGTCAAAATCCACCAGTAAACTAGGCTTTTTGAAGTATTCTTACTTTGTTTGCATCCTCTTTATCAATATTGCAGCTTGTTCCAAAAGATCCTATGCTTGTTCCAACTTCATACATTTTTCAATGATAGATGAGGCCTTTATTGTGGCATCAATACGGTTCTAAATTCCTTTCAATTCCAATTCTTTGCCACTAGCTATGTAGATTGATTGCTAAATTTTATTTGCATCTGACTATTTTGAAGTTGCCATGTCTCCATCTTCATCAATGTATTGTTTGAGTGTATTACTACATAATAGTAGATCATCAATGAATTCAAAAACTTTAGACAAATCATCAATCCTCTTCATTATTTTCTCCCAAATGTTATGTTTTATATAAACCATTGTGTTTCTATAAAATTTAGATACTTTGTTTTGGGAGGATTTTATTTATTTTTCTGCATACTTCAATTTTATCTACAAATTTTTAGAGTTTTCTCTCTCTCTCTCTCTCTCTCTCTATCTCTCTCTCTCTCTCTCTCTCTCTCTCTCTCTCTCTCTCTCTCTCTCCACATTTTCTTCCCACAGTTGTCCTACTTTTTTTGCTGCCTATAGTTTGACATTGGCTTCATTCAAGGATTGTTCTAATTTTTTCTGAATTGGCTTTTTCAATATCATAATTTTTTTTCTTTCACCTAACATTTTCTTTAGTTTATTCACTTCCACCTCTGTTTGTTTATTAACTTCACTTGTAGATGTGGAGTTAGAGTTTTATATCCTTTTCTCTAATTCTTTGGTCTTGATCTCTGCTACTTTCCTCTTGGCTTTTTCATTTTCTATGTCTCCCTATAAATTTTCTATTTGAGTTTGCAACCTGTTATGTAAATCATAAAGTCAAATGAAAATGAGCAATATGAATAGAATTAACATCACTAAATATATTTTCCTTCTATTGTAACTCAATTACTAGAACCTGTGACCTATCTATATTACAACTCTAATTTTTAGACAATATATTCAACAAGGTTACCAGGAAATTAAAAACAACAATACCTTTTTTTGCTCTCTCTTGCTTTAGCAATGATGTGTACACCACTTCGTTGTTCCTTTTTGATACATTAATTTTGTCAGAATTTTTCATTCCATAAAAATCCACTTAGATGGTGCTCACCTCATAGTCAGAGCATTGCATCTGGTCCTCTAGTTTATCTTGAACTTTGGGCACACTAATCATGTAATCCATTTTTCAGTTTCCAGGTCAAATGTAGTCAATACCTTAGTTGTTGTAGGCTCTGAAGTTGCAATAGTCTCTATCTCTAGCACTTGTTTCTTGTGTCTTGTAGATATGTTTGCTTTCTTTTCAAACTCAATTTTGTCATTAGAATTTGTGACACTTGACATAACTTTGAATGGTGAAGGAGTAGTTGTAGTGTTGGCAGCATCTCTAATTAATTGAGGCTAAGGATTAGCCATTCCTATCCCAGTCACACTAATAATAGGAGGGGGTGCCTTCTAGAAATAATTGCTTTGATGTGGATATTGAATCAAAACCTATCATAATCTTTTGCTTCTTAGTCTTCACAAGGCATTATTCTCTAAGTTTGTCTATAGTATCATCTAATGTTATTGTTCGCCTCTTCTGAGTTTGTTGTTGTGGCTCTTGATGACCACTACTATTACTATTACCTATACCATTGCTAGATTTGCACCAGTAGCACTAGAATGTCCACCATCTCTTGCAAGAAAAGAATGAGAAACATGTAGATCAGCAGACCCTTGTGGTACTGTTAGTGATTGAATCTCACTCTAAGGATTTAAAGATGGAATAAAACTAATCTCCTGATCTATATGTGTATGCCCTTTGGCTTGTTCATCACCTCTAATGCTGAGTCAAAGATTGGTAGGTTTTCTAGGGTATACCTCTGGTACCATCCAAATGCCTTATCCTATGGGCCCCAAACCACCACCTTCATAACCCAATTTTTGGGCTATTGATGCCCTTGTAGTATATTTTTCTCTTGTAGTCTCAGTCATACGAGGTTTGAATGCATAGGCACTAAGATCTGTGGGTTGGTCTTCATCCTCATCATCACTTTAGCATTAGTTGCTTCAGTGATAGTGGGATGCTCTATATCCCACAATTTGTTGAACTCTTGATCTTCTGAGTTTTCTTTGAATTATGCAGTAGATTTTGGATCATTAAGATCCTTACTCATAGACCAAAAGGCACTAATTTTTTATTGTGACCACTGTTCCTCTATACAAGCATCTCTTAGAGTCTTTGGAATTTTTGTATACGTATATTTTTTAGTAGCTCTTGTATAGAAATTGTTGTATCTCTTATTTTCCAGTGCCACCTCTACATCTCTCTATGTTTGTGGAATTGGATGCAATCCCATTATTTTTTATGACAATATTTCAAAAGTAATACCTCTTTGAGTAGCAGTTTCTATTGGACTGCACCAGAAAACTGAGAGGGGCGTGAATCAGTTGTCCTAAAACTTTTAACCAATTATGATTATCAACTTATCAATTACTTATATTCAGATATAACCATGATAGCATAGAATGAGAAGCTCAACACAAAAGCATAATCAACATAGGAGACACTAGATTTTTACATGGAAAACCCTAAAAGGGAAAAACCACGATGGGTGTTAGCCCACAAAAATATATAAGTTATAGCAATACTAAAAAATAGAGGCTCACTACCCAAATTGCTCACTGCAAATAAAGGATCACTACCTATGGGTGGCTCATTGCCAAAGGGAGGCTCACTGCCAAAAGGAGGATCACTGTCAAAAGTTGAACTAAGATAAAAACATCTACTTCATGCTAGGGTTCAATTCCATTGAAGCACAAACACCTCTGCTCTACTCTGCTACCTTACTTCTCTTTTATCTTCACATCTTCACACTTGGATACATTTTCATGACTCAATTACAAGTATTTATACACTTCATCAACCTTGGAATGATCATCAAGGTCGGCATTACAATCATCAACCATTGGAACAATCTCCAAGGTCAACAAACATATGTTACATCATATAGGTCTAGACCTAAACAGATTTACAAAGAAAAGAAATGAATGCAGATCACACTGTGCCTTAGCAGGGACTCAAATACAATCTTCCAAGCTACAACACATTATCACAATCTTCGATGCTTCTCCGCAGATGATGAATTCAACTAAGACTGATGTTAACACAAGTATTCTTAAGAACACATTTCATGCACGATCTGAATTATGCCTTACGGACCAATCCAAATATAGGAGCATGATTAGGAGACATCCACAAGCACATTGTAATCGCCAGGAACAACTGCACGATCTCTAATCACTCTAATAGTAAGATTCTTCAAACTAGAGCACATGAATAACACTGTCAGCCACTGTCATCAGTAAAAGATAGCTTGCGGACCACCAAATCATGAACCATTGCATTTCAAGTCACTTAATATCATCACTGACTTAATTCTAGAACCATAGACCAAAATACTTTAATGGAGAGGAATGCAGAGCAAAATACCTTCTCCATGTCACCACCAAGCATACAGAAAAAGTTATTTTCACTCTGGTGAACATAAATCACTCAATTATTCATACCGAAGGCTCAAACTCAAAATATAACATCTTTAGATAGGATTCTAAATGTAACATTAGAAAATGTCCCCTTGGGGGATTTTGCCTCATAAGGTTTAGCTCTTGGGTCTTTAACATGCATTTAGGACATCTTAGTTCATATTTTGGCATCTCGACGGAATGAGACCTAGGTTCCATGGTAAATTGGACCCAGGTGGACCCCTTGAGTTGTACCCTACCCAAAATAGGGGGGAGGACTTGGGCGCCCGCACCCTAGTCCTGCCCTATGTTGGGGCAGCTCTAATTTCTAGGTGTCAGTTTATGACGGTTACTTGGTCCTTTTGCCGACATGGTAAGTTTTGATTTTTAAAATCTTGGTGGGAGTGTTTGTAGTTGCATATATAAGTATGTTTAGGCATTCATTTGTAAACTAGATGATCATTGTGAACTTTAGGCATTCTCAAGGTGATTCAAGGCTTTCATTATGTTGCAAGAGTAGACTTGTGTGTTTTATGTGTTGATATTTGCATATTTGAGCATCAATTTCCTCATGGAATGAAGAGCATCTTCCTCCCATGAGAGCTTCACTACAAGGTGACATAATATTGTGTTTTCATCATTGATTCCTTTAGTTTTTGCCTCTACCTCACAAGGGCATGCACTCTTTATCTGACAATGGTGTTCAAAGAATTCAGTGTCCTCCAGGGCTTGATTGAGGCAAGCCTCTAAACACCACAATCCCCAAACCAAGTCTTGTAATTGCCAGTTACAGGTGTCGTATTTGGGAAAAGTGGAGTTGCAGGAAGGATTAGCAGGCATCAAGGATTCAAGATTTGAAGAAAAGCAGGACACAGGAGCACTTCTAGGACTTGGGCGCTTGCTCTAGTGTCCTCCGCTAGTGCAGGAGTACCAGGACATCAGGGTTTTGCTTGATCTTCAAGTAGTTTTTTTGTTTGATAAGGTCTTTGAGACCATTTAAATGTTGTAATGAGGCTTAATGCCATGTTGTAAATGGACTATGTCCAAGTAGCTTAAACCTATTTTCATGTTGTAGTCCTCTAGAGGATAGTCTTGTGGCAAAAAGGCAGTCATTTAAAGTCCTATTTGTAAGCCTATAAAGGCATGTCACGAACTTGGAAGTTTGTTAGAACCTTGCCAAAGGTTAATCCAAGTGTTAAAAAAGTAGATTAGTCATAAAACAGTTGGTAGAAGACAAGTTTCTAAAATAGTCTTTAAAGTTGCAGTTACAAATTAAGAGAAAAGCCCAATGGTTGGGCTTTTGTATCGACCCCAACCACTCCATGCATTGTAGAAGGCTTATTTGAAGCCAAAGAGGATCCATTGTGAT
The DNA here is from genome assembly GCA_027924645.1 of Cunninghamia lanceolata. Classification (NCBI taxonomy): domain Eukaryota; kingdom Viridiplantae; phylum Streptophyta; class Pinopsida; order Cupressales; family Cupressaceae; genus Cunninghamia; species Cunninghamia lanceolata. The sequence goes on along the minus strand of BSBN01000809.1, from coordinate 25,700,315 downwards.
CAGACATTCAATAGATATGGAAGGAATAACATAAAGAAAACTATTTTCTGCTTTTTCTTATTTTCAGTCGCTGTATTCAATCGTACTGTACTATTGTATGGGATAGTCATAGGCTATGAGTTTAATGGATGAATAGAGGATGGAGATAGTTTGGATTTGAGCATTGGATGGAGGCTTGACACAAAGATAGGTGTGAGAAATCACTGTTTGGTCATAGACTGCCCTCAAACCCACTGTGACAGTCAAGAAAATACACTATTTTCTGCAAGAAGCCGTACCTGTATGGCCTGGTGGAGGTTGATAATTGTGATGATTGTTTAGGGTGGAGAGTTACCTATCTATTGCAATTAGTTTGGGCTCTTGACACCCTTGTTTGTCCCTACATTTCTCCTTTGTGTGAAAGTGGGCTAAAACCCTGAATTAGGGTATTTTTGAGTAGCCCGATGGGTATTCCTTCTTTCCACTGATCTTTCCTATTGGTGATCAATGGAATGGGATGTATGGTAGTTGGCCCACTACCTTGTGAAGGTTGCAGAGGTAGGAGAATGGTATAGGGTGAGTGTAGGCATGGGAAAGACCTTTGCAGAATCATGTGTTAAAGGATTAGAGAAGGAAAACAGTCATACCAAGAAGGTAGTGAGTTTTGTCTATCATGTTGTTGTTTTGTCATTGAAAACATTAGAGGTTAGGTATGTTGTTGAGTTGGTTGGTTATATGGCATTGAGTTGTGTCAATGGAGATCACCCCAAGGAGGGTACCCTGACTATCTCCTTAGAAATCAGAAGTGTGTGACTGTCTTTAATAGACAGTGTTGAAGACTATTGTCCTACATAGTGGTTGGATAGAATTTTGTTTGGAGTTGAGCATCTTGGAAGGTGTGCCCTAAAGTCCTCTCTCTTTGGTTCATGAACATGTGTAGTTGTGAATAAGAACCCTGCTTTATTACAAGCCTGATTTTTGTCAGAGATAGTGAAATTTGTGAGTTATTGCTTTGAGGTTTTTTGGAAGTATGCCTCTGCTGTCATAGATGCTCTACATCAGATTGGTATCAGAGCTAGCAAAAGCTCTGGGAGGAGATGTTGTATTTGTTCCTGTCACTGAGAAGGTAGGTGAAGAACTGAAGGAAGGATTGTGTTGGTGACCATTGTTTTTGTTTGCTAAGTTGTTTGGTTGCAGGTGCTTATCCATCTAGCTGCAAAAGAATGTTTTATGAGGTTTTGTGTGTGGGCAGACAAGATGAGGTCTGTCATGACCATTTTCCAATGGAGATTAGGGTGGATAAGGGTGTAGAGAGAAACAACTGAGGAGAGAGTGGTAGGTGCATCACCAGAATCTGCTGTTGGGTGAGATGAATGGTTTGGTGAGTTGGTTTGTTGTGAAGCAGTTAGAGAGATGGAGACCTGACTGAAGAAGCACTTGATGTTGTAGCCTGAAGAGTACTCTACTGATGGGAGTAGAAGGAGCCTGAGGATGCTCTGTGAAGATGGTAGTTTGATTTGTTGGTTGGTTGGTCACCCTTCCTATTAATCTAAAGATTGGAAGACTGAAGCTAAAGAAGATGAAGAGACAGACAGAGATGCAGGAAAGACTTTTGTTGTAGATACATTTCCAAGGGACTTGGAAATCTTTGTTGGTTGGTTGTATGGTGCAGGAGCACCTGGACATCAGGTTTTTGCTTGATCTTCAAGAGTTTGTTTGTTTGATAAGGTCTCTGAGACCATTTAAATGTTGTAATGAGGCTTAATGCCATGTTGTAAATGGACTATGTCCAAGTAGCTTAAACCTATTTTCATGTTGTAGTCCTCTAGAGGACAATCTTGTGGCAAAAAGGCAGTCATTTAAAGTCATGTTTGTAAGCCTATAAAGGCATGTCGTGGACTTGGAAGTTTGTTAGAACCTTGGCAAAGGTTAATCCAAGTGTTAAAAAAGTAGATTAGTCATAAAATAGTTGGTAGAAGACAAGTTTCTAAAACAATCTTTAAAGCTGTAGTTACGAATCAAGAGAAAAGCCCAATGGTTGGGCAGTTGTATCGACCCCAACCACCCCATGCATTGTAGAAGGCTTATTTGAAGCCAAAGAGGATCCATTGTGATCAGAGATTCAATAGATATGGAAGGAATAACATAAAGAAAACTATTTTCTACTTTTTCCTATTTTTAGTCGTTGTATTCAGCCCTACTGTACTGTTGTACGGGATAGTCATAGGCTTTGAGTTTAATGGATGAATAGATGATGGAGATAGTTTGGATTTGAGCATTGAATGGAGACTTGACACAAAGATAGGTGTGAGAAATCACTGTTTGGTCATAGACTACCCTCAAACCCAGTATGACAGTCAAGAAAATACACTATTTTCTAGAAGAAGCCATACCTATATGGCCTGGTGGAGGTTGATAATTGTGATGGTTGTTTAGGGTGGAGAGTTACCTGTCCATTTCAATTAGTTTGGGCTCTTGACACCCTTGTTTGTCCTTGCATTTCTCCTTTGTGTGAAAGTGGGCTAAAACCCTGAATTAGGGTATTTTTGAGTAGCCCGATGGGTATTCCTTCTTTCCACTGATCTTTCCTATTGGTGATCAATGGAATGGGATGTATGGTAGTTGGCCCACTGCCTTGTGAAGGTTGTAGAGGTAGGAGAATGGTATAGGGTGAGTGTAGGCATGGGGAAGACTTTTGCAGAATCATGTGTTAAAGGATTAGAGAAGGACAGCAGTCATACCAAGAAGGTAGTGAGTTTTGTCTATCATGTTGTTGTTTTGTCATTGAAAACATTAGAGGTTAGGTATGTTGTTGAGTTGGTTGGTTATATGGCATTGAGTTGTGTTAATGGAGATCACCCCAAGGAGGGTACCCTGACTGTCTCCTTAGAAATCAGAAGTGTGTGACTATCTTTAATAGACAGTGTTGAAGGCTATTGTCCTACATAGTGGTTGGATAGAATTTTGTTTGGAGTTGGGCATCTTTGAAGGTGTGCACTGAAGTCCTCTCTCTTTGCTTCATGAACATGTGTAGTTGTGAATAAGAACCCTACTTTATTAGAAGCCTGATTTCTGTCAGAGATAGTGAACTTTGTGAGTTATTGCTTTGAGGTTTTTTGGAAGTATGCCTCTACTGTCATAGATGCTCTGCATCATACTGGTATCAGAGCTAGCAAAAGCTCTGGGAGGAGATGTTGTATTTGTTCCTATCATTGAGAAGGCAGGTGAAGAACTGAAGGAAGGATTGTGTTGGTGAGCATTGTTTTTGTTTGCTAAGTTGTTTGGTTGCAGGTGCTTATCCATCTAGCTGCAGAAGAATGTTTTATGAGGTTGTGTGTGTTGGTAGACAAGATGAGGTCTGTCATGACCATTCTCCAATGGAGATTAGGCTGGATAAGGGTGCAGAGAGAAACCACTAAGGAGAGAGTGGTAGGTGCATCACTAGAATCTGCTGTTGGGTGAGATGAATGGTTTGGTGAGTTGGTTTGTTGTGAAGCAGTGGAAGAGATGGAGACCTGACTAAAGAAGCACTTGATGTTGTAGCCTGAAGAGTACTCTACTGATGGGAGTAGAAGGAGCCTGAGGATGATCTGTGAAGATGGTAGTTTGATTTGTTGGTTGGTTGGTCACCCTTCCTATTAATCTAAGGATTGGAAGACTAAAGCTGAAGAAGATGAAGAGACAGACAGAGATGCAGGAAAGACTTTTGTTGTAGATACATTTCCAAGGGACTTGGAAATCTTTGTTGGTTGGTTGTATGGTGCAGGAGCACTTGGACATCAGGGTTTTGCTTGATCTTCAAGAATTTGTTTGTTTGATAAGGTCTTTGAGACCATTTAAATGTTGTAATGAGGCTTAATGCCATGTTGTAAATGGACTATGTCCAAATAGCTTAAACCTATTTTCATGTTGTAGTCCTCTAGAGGACAGTCTTGTGGCAAAAAGGCAGTCATTTATAGTCATAGTTGTAAGCCTATAAAGGCATGTCATGGACTTGGAAGTTTGTTAGAACCTTGGCAAAGGTTAATCCAAGTGTTAAAAAAGTAGATTAGTCATAAAATAGTTGGTAGAAGACAAGTTTCTAAAATAGTCTTTAAAGTTGCAGTTACAAATTAAGAGAAAAGCCCAATGGTTGGGCAGTTGTATCAACCCCAACCACTCCATGCATTATAGAAGGCTTATTTGAAGCCAAAGAGGATCCATTGTGATCAGACATTCAATAGATATGGAAGGGATAACATAAAGAAAACTATTTTCTGCTTTTTCCTATTTTTAGTTGCTGTATTTAGCTGTACTATACTGTTGTACGGGATAGTCACAGGCTATGAGTTTAATGGATGAATAGAGGATGGAGATAGTTTGGATTTGAGCATTGGATGGAGACTTGACACAAAGATAGGTGTGAGAAATCACTAGTTGGTCATAGACTACCCTCAAACCCATTGTGATAGTCAAGAAAATACACTATTTTCTGCAAGAAGCCGTACTTGTACGGCCTGGTGGAGGTTGATAATTGTGATAGTTGTTTAGGGTGGAGAGTTACCTGTCTATTGTAATTAGTTTGGGCTGTTGACACCCTTGTTTGTCCCTGCATTTTTCCTTTGTGTGAAAGTGGGCTAAAACCCTGAATTAGGGTATTTCTGAGTAGCCCGATGGGTATTCCTTCTTTCCATTGATCTTTCCTATTGGTGATAAATGGAATGGGATGTATGGTAGTTGGCCCACTACCTTGTGAAGGTTGCAGAGGTAGGAGAATGGTATAGGGTGAGTGTAGGCATGGGAAATACCTCTGCAGAATCATGTGTTAAAGGATTAGAGAAGGACATAAGTCATACCAACAAGGTAGTGAGTTTTGTCTATCGTGTTGTTGTTTTGTCATTGAAAACATTAGAGGTTAGGTATGTTGTTGAGTTGGTTGGTTAAATGGCATTGAGTTGTGTCAATGGAGATCACCCCAAGGAGGGTACCCTGACTGTCTGCTTAGAAATTAGAAGTGTGTGACTGTGTTTAATAGACAGTGTTGAAGACTGTTGTCCTGCATAGTGGTTGGATAGAGTTTTGTTTGGAGTTGGCCATCTTGGAAGGTGTGCCCTAAAGTCCTCTCTCTTTGGTTCATGAACATGTGTAGTTGTGAATAAGAACCCTGCTTTATAAGAAGCCTGATTTCTATCAGAGATAGTGAACTTTGTGAGTTATTGCTTTGAGGTTTTTTGGAAGTATGCCTCTGCTATCATAGATGCTCTGCATCAGATTGGTATTAGAGCTAGTAAAAGCTCTAGGAGGAGATGTTGTATTTGTTCCTGTCACTAAGAAGGCAGGTGAAGAACTGAAGGAAAGATTGTGTTGGTGACCATTGTTTTTGTTTGCTAAGTTGTTTGGTTGCAGGTGCTTATCCATCTAGCTGCAGAAGGATGTTTTATGAGGTTGTGTGTGTGGGCAGAAAAGATGAGGTCTGTCATGACCATTCTCCAATGGAGATTAGACTGGATAAGGGTGCAGAGAGAAACCACTGGGGAGAGAGTGGTAGGTGCATCACCAGAATATGTTGTTGGGTGAGATGAATGGTTTGGTAGAGATGGTTTGTTGTGAAGCAGTGGGAGAGATGGAGACCTGACTGAAGAAGCACTTGATGTTGCAGCTTGAAGAGTACTCCACTGATGGGAGTAGAAGGAGCCTAAGGATGCTCTGTGAAGATGGTAGTTTGATTTGTTGGTTGGTTGGTCACCCTTCCTATTAATCTGAAGATTGGAAGACTGAAGTTGAAGAAGATGAAGAGATAGACAGAGATGTAGGAAAGACTTTTGTTTCAGATACATTTCCAAGGGACTTGGAAATCTTTGTTGGTTGGTTGTATGGTGCAAGAGCACCAGGACATCAGGGTTTTGCTTGATCTTCAAGTAGTTTGTTTTTTTGATAAGGTCTCTGAGACCATTTAAATGTTGTAATGGGGCTTAATGCCATGTTGTAAATGGACTATGTCCAAGTAGCTTAAACCTATTTTCATGTTGTAGTCCTCTAGAGGACAGTCTTGTGGCAAAATGGCAGTCATTTAAAGTCATATTTGTAAGCCTATAAAGGCATGTCATGGATTTGGAAGTTTGTTACAACCTTGGCAAAGGTTAATCCAAGTGTTAAAAAAGTAGATTAGTCATAAAACAATCAGTAGAAGACAAGTTTCTAAAACAGTCTTTAAAGCAGTAGTTACAAATCAAGAGAAAAGCCCAATGGTTGGGCAGTTGTATTGACCCCAACCACTCCATGCATTGTAGAAGGCTTATTTGAAGCCAAAGAGGATCCATTGTGATCAGACATTCAATAGATATGCATGGGATAACATAAAGAAAACTATTTTCTACTTTTTCCTATTTTTAGTCATTATATTCAGATGTACCGTACTGCTGTACGGGATAGTCACAGGATATGAGTTTAATGGATGAATAGAGGATGGAGGCTTGACACAAAGATAGGTGTCAGAAATCACTGTTTGGTCATAGACTGCCCTCAAACCCACTGTGACAGTCAAGAAAATACACTATTTTCTGCAAGAAACCATACCTGTACGGTCTGGTGGAGGTTAATAATTGTGATGGTTGTTTAGGGTGGAGAGTTACCTATTCATTGCAATTAGTTTGGGCTCTTGACACCCTTGTTTGTCCCTGCATTTCTCCTCTATGTGAAAGTGGGCTAAAACCCTGAATTAGGGTATTTCTGAGTAGCCCGATGGGTATTCCTTCTTTCCACTGATCTTTCCTATTGGTGATCAATGGAATGGGATGTATGGTAGTTGGCCCACTGCCTTGTGAAGGTTGCAGAGGCAGGAGAATGGTATAGGGTGAGTGTAGGCATGGGAAAGACCTTTGCAGAATCATGTGTTAAAGGATTAGAGAAGGACAACAGTCATACCAAGAAGGTAGTAAGTTTTGTCTATCATGTTGTTGTTTTGTCATTGAAAACATTAGAGGTTAGGTATGTTGTTGAGTTGGTTGGTTATATGGCATTGAGTTGTGTCAATGGAGATCACCCCAAGGAGGGTACCCTGACTGTCTCCTTAGAAATTAGAAGTGTGTGACTGTCTTTAATAGACAGTGTTGAAGACTGTTGTCCTACATAGTGGTTGGATAGAGTTTTGTTTGGAGTTGGACATCTTGGAAGGTGTGCCCTAAAGTCCTCTCTCTTTGGTTCATGAACATGTGTAGTTGTGAATAAGAACCCTGCTTTATTAGAAGCCTGATTTCTGTTAGAGATAGTGAAATTTGTGAGTTATTGCTTTGAGGTTTTTTGGAAGTATGCATCTGCTGTCATAGATGCTCTGCATCAGATTGGTATTAGAGCTAGCAAAAGCTCTGGGAAGAGATGTTCTATTTGTTCCTATCACTGAGAAGGCAGGTGAAGAACTGAAGGAAAGATTGTGTTGGTGACCATTATTTTTGTTTGCTAAGTTGTTTGGTTGCATGTGCTTATCCATCTAGCTGCAGAAGGATGTTTTCTGAGGTTGTGTGTGTCGGCAGACAAGATGAGGTCTGTCATGACCATTCTCTAATGGAGATTAGACTGGATAAGGGTGCAGAGAGAAACCACTAAGGAGAGAGTGGTAGGTGCATCACCAGAATCTGTTGTTGGGTGAGATGAATGGTTTGGTGAGTTGGTTTGTTGTGAAGCAGTGGGAGAGATGGAGACCTGACTGAAGAAGCACTTGATGTTGCAGCCTGAAGAGTACTCCACTGATGGGAGTAGAAGGAGCCTGAGGATGCTCTGTGAAGATGGTAGTTTGATTTGTTGGTTGGTTGGTCACCCTTCCTATTAATCTGAAGATTGGAAGACTGAAGCTAAAGAAGATGAAGAGACAGACAGAGATGCAGGAAAGACTTTTGTTGCAGATACATTTCCAAGGGACATGGAAATCTTTGTTGGTTGGTTGTATGGTGCAGGAGCACTAGGACATTAGGGTTTTGCTTGATCTTCAAGTAGTTTGTTTGTTTGATAAGGTCTCTGAGACCATTTAAATGTTGTAATGAGGCTTAATTCCATGTTGTAAATGGACTATGTCCAAGTAGCTTAAACCTATTTTCATGTTGTAGTCCTCTAGAGGATAGTCTTGTGGCAAAAAGCAGTCATTTAAAGTCATGTTTGTAAGCCTATAAAGGCATGTCATGGACTTGGAAGTTTGTTAGAACCTTACCAAAGGTTAATCCAAGTGTTAAAAAAGTAGATTAGTCATAAAACAGTTAGTAGAAGACAAGTTTCTAAAGCAGGCTTTAAAGCTGCAATTACAAATCAAGAGAAAAGCCCAATGGTTGGGCAGTTGTATCGATCCCAACCACTCCATGCATTATAGAAGGCTTATTTGAAGCCAAAGAGGATCCATTGTGATCAAACAATCAATAGATATGGAAGGAATAACATAAAGAAAACTATTTTCTGCTTTTTCCTATTTTTAGTCATTGTATTCAGCCGTACTATACTGCTATATGGGATAGTCACGGGCTATGAGTTTAATGGATGAATAGAGGATGGAGATAGTTTGGATTTGATCATTGGATGGAGGCTTGACACAAAGATAGGTGTGAGAAATCACTTTTTGGTCATAGACTGCCCTCAAACCCACTATGACAGTCAAGAAAATACACTATTTTCTACAAGAAGCCGTACCTATACGGTCTAGTGGAGGTTGATAATTGTGATGGTTGTTTAGGGTGGAGAGTTACCTATCCATTTCAATTAGTTTGGGCTCTTGACACCCTTTTTGTCCCTGCATTTCTCCTTTGTGTGAAAGTGGGCTAAAACCCTGAATTAGGGTATTTCTGAGTAGCCCGATGGGCATTCCTTCTTTCCACTGATCTTTCCTATTGGTGATCAATGGAATGGGATGTATGGTAGTTGGCCCACTACCTTGTGAAGGCTGTAGAGGTAGGAGAATGGTATAGGGTGAGTGTAGGCATGGGAAAGACCTTTGCAGAATCATGTGTTAAAGGATTAGAGAAGGTCAATAGTCATACCAAGAAGGTAGTGAGTTTTGTCTATCATGTTGTTGTTTTGTCATTGAAAACATTAGAGGTTAGGTATGTTGTTGAGTTGGTTGGTTATATGGCATTGAGTTGTGTCAATGGAGATCACCCCAAGGAGGGTACCCTGACTGTCTCCTTAGAAATCATAAGTGTGTGACTGTGTTTAATAGACAGTGTTGAAGACTGTTGTCCTGCATAGTGGTTGGATAGAGTTTTGTTTGGAGTTGGGCATCTTGGAAGGTGTGTCCTAAAGTCCTCTCTCTTTGGTTCATGAACATGTGTAGTTGTGAATAAGAACCCTGCTTTATTAGAAGCCTGATTTCTGTCAGAGATAGTGAACTTTGTGAGTTATTGCTTTGAGGTTTTTTGGAAGTATGCCTCTGCTGTCATAGATACTCTGCATCAGATTGGTATCAAAGCTAGCAAAAGCTCTAGGAGGAGATGTTGTATTTGTTCTTTTCACTGAGAAGGTAGGTGAAGAATTGAAGGAAAGATTGTGTTGGTGACCATTGTTTTTGTTTGCTAAGTTGTTTGGTTGCAGGTGCTTATCCATCTAGCTACAGAAGAATGTTTTTTGAAATTGTGTGTGTGGGCAAACAAGATGAGGTCTGTCATGACCATTCTCCAATGGAGATTAGGCTAGATAAGGGTGCAGAGAGAAACCACTGAGGAGAGAGTGGTAGGTGCATCACCAGAATCTTCTGTTGGGTGAGATGAATGGTTTGGTAAGTTGGTTTGTTGTGAAGCAGTGGAAGAGATGGAGACCTGACTGAAGAAGCACTTGATATTGCAGCCTGAAGAGTACTCCACTGATGGGAGTAGAAGGAGCCTGAGGATGCTCTGAGAAGATGGTAGTTTGATTTATTGGTTTGTTGGTCACCCTTCCTATTTATCTGAAGATTTGAAGATTGAAGCTGAAGAAGATGAAGAGACAGACAGAGATGCAGGAAAGACTTTTGTTGTAGATACATTTTGAAGGGACTTAGAAATCTTTGTTGGTTGGTTGTATGGTGCAGGAGCACTAGGACATTAGGGTTTTGCTTGATCTTCAAGTAGTTTAATTTTTTGATAAGGTCTCTGAGACCATTTAAATGTTGTAATGAGGCTTAATGCCATGTTGTAAATGGACTATGTCCAAGTAGCTTAAACCTATTTTCATGTTGTAGTCCTCTAGAGGACAGTCTTGTGGCAAAAAGGCAATCATTTAAAGTCATGTTTGTAAGCCTATAAAGGCATGTCATGGACTTGGAAGTTTGTTAGAACCTTGGCAAAGGTTAATCCAAGTGTTAAAAAAGTAGATTAGTCATAAAACAGTTGGTAGAAGACAAGTTTCTAAAACAGTCTTTAAAGCTGTAGTTACAAATCAAGAGAAAAGCCCAATGGTTGGGCAGTTGTATTGACCCCAACCACTCCATGCATTGTAGAAGGCTTATTTGAAGCCAAAGAGGATCCATTGTGATCAAACATTCAATAGATATGGAAGGAATAACATAAAGAAAACTATTTTCTACTTTTTCCTATTTTTAGTCGTTGTATTCAGCCGTACTGTACTGTTGTACGGGATAGTCATAGGCTATGAGTTTAATGGATGAATAGATGATGGAGATAGTTTGGATTTGAGCATTTAATAGAGGCTTGACACAAAGATAGGTGTGAGAAATCACTATTTGGTCATAGACTACCCTCAAACCCACTATGACAGTCAAGAAAATACACTATTTTCTATAAGAAGCCGTACCTGTACGGCCTGGTGGAGGTTGATAATTGTGATGGGTGTTTAGGGTGGAGAGTTACCTATCCATTTCAATTAGTTTGGGCTCTTGACACCCTTTTTGCCCTTGCATTTCTCCTTTGTGTGAAAGTGGGCTAAAACCCTGAATTAGGGTATTTTTGAGTAGCCCGATGGGTATTCCTTCTTTCCACTGATCTTTCCTATTGGTGATCAATGGAATGGGATGTATGGTATTTGGCCCATTGCCTTGTGAAGGTTGCAGAGGCAAGAGAATGGTATAGGGTGAGTGTAGGCATGGGAAAGACCTTTGCAAAATCATGTGTTAAAGGATTAGAGAAGGATAGCACTCATACCAAGAAGGTTGTGAGTTTTGTCTATCATGTTGTTGTTTTGTCATTGAAAACATTAGAGGTTAGGTATTTTGTTGAGTTGGTTGGTTATATGGCATTGAGTTGTGTCAATGGAGATCACCCCAAGGAGGGTACCCTGACTGTCTCCTTAGAAATTAGAAGTGTGTGATTGTTTTTAATAGACAGTGTTGAAGACTGTTGTCCTGCATAGTGGTTGGATAGAGTTTTGTTTGGAGCTGGGCATCTTGGAAGGTGTGCCCTTAAGTCCTCTCTCTTTGGTTCATGAACATGTGTAGTTGTGAATAAGAACCCTGCTTTATTAGAAGCTTGATTTCTATCAGAGATAGTGAACTTTGTGAGTTATTGCTTTGAGGTTTTTTGGAAGTATGCCTCTGCTGTCATAGATGCTCTGCATCATCTGCATCCAAGTTTCAAGAAACAAAAGTTACAGGGCTGATCAGTGTCAGAAGGAGTCTAGATTCTGCAAAGAAACTGGTACTTTGGACTTGGGTGCCCACTCCAGTGTCCCTGACTATTCCTCTTCAGAGCCCCAAAAATATGTACTCTGTGATTTGATATTTTACTCTTGTCTGCAAGAGCTTTTTCCGTTATTCAACAATTTGTTGCCGTATTTGTATAATTAGGGTTTTAATGGTCAATTGAGCATAGGAGAAGGAAAATTTATAATTAAATTCCCTAATCCAAGTTTCCCTACATCTCACAAGTGACCTAGGGTATGATAGTGCTCGCCACTTGACCCTAGATTCTTGAATGTAAAGTGGAGAGGAGGATTTAAACATCAAAACACTAAACATTAACAAATCCAATTTTCCACTTAACATTTTGGTGAACCCATGTTTTTGGACTTAAATTGAAACTTTTGGAGTGTGTGTCTTCATATTTGTATTGATTTCATTCATTTATATAGTCATTCATTTTATTGCATTGAGAAAAATTCAAAAAAATTGAAAAATTAGAAAAATTCAAAAAAATTGCATTGTTTGGCTTACTAAATTGCATCAGTTCTTCCTAAATTTTCCTAGTTCATGATTTTTACATTAGATCTGATATAAAATACATAAAAATCCAAAAATTGAGAAATTTGCAATGCATTTTCATTATTAATTTGCTTGGTTTTTGTAGAAATTTTGAGAATTTTCATATAACCTAGTAATTCCAAAATCTAGGGTTAGTAGGCAAAATCTTTTTTTTTGGATTTTTCTACTAATTTTAGAGGATCATTCAAATTTGCATTTGGATTTAGTCTTTCATTTTAGTGTAAATTTGCATTTAGATTTAGAATATTTGTATTTTTGCATAGAAAATTTCAACAAAAACTAACAATTTTGATGCATTTTCATTAAATTTGCATGGGCATTTTGCATGTTCAAGATTGAAAATCATTTTAATATCTGAGAGTATTTAATTTCCATCATAAATTATACTTCAAAACATTCTTATAGCATTTTGTCCCAAGATCTCAAACCTAGGGCTTCAAAAACAACGATTTGCACTAAATTTAGCCTTATCGACTTTATAAAATTGCCCCATAGGTGTGTTGTGAAAGGTATTTTAGAATTATTTTACTATTATTAGGGTAATAATTTTCTTCCCCTCATAAAACACTTCACAACACCCTTTTATCGGGCTCTTGTAGTGAAAATTTGGTGAAAAACTACACATTTAGGCTATTTTTGCCCTAGGGTTTGACCTAGTTTGCACTCCAAGCATGTTGTGATCAATTTTATGGATTCAGGTAACTGATATTATTGATACTATTTGTTTCATCTCCTAAAATTCATTACAACACCCGTCTTGCTAGGTATTGGAGTTGAAAACCCATGAAAAATAGCTTATTTTTGATATATTTTCATTAGGGTTTTACCTTAAGTGGCACTAAAAGCATGTTGTGTTGGATATTTTGGCACTAAGTGGCTGTTATTACTGATATTATCTAATTTCCATAATTATTTTCCTCACAACACCCTTTGTTATGCTCTTTTGCATTGAGTTTTGGTGAAAAAGTGCCTATTTTGACATATTTTCACTATATTTTGACTTGGCATTAACTTAAAATTGCAATAAGAGTGTGTTGAGAAGGATACTTTTGCTGTTTTCGACTGATATTAGACATATCTTGCTGTCCTTGACTGAAATCCTTACACTACCCTTTGGTTTATTCATTTGCATTAAAAAAGTACAAAATTCTAAGCATTTTTGGTCGTCAATCATATCCTTCTCCTAGGATTTGTGCTCTTAGTTTGTGCGTTGTGTGTTGTATGCTTTTATAAGATTTATGAAATGATGTCCTAAAAAAAATATCCCTTTGAGAAGTAAAATATTAATGGGATCTAGTGCTCTTAAAGAAGTTGGTACTTTGGACACCTTCTTTACAAAGGGAGAAACTCAAATTGTGCAAGATATTGTACATCCTCCAACCACAATGGAAGAAAAAACTTTTCATGATTCTCATAATACTATTGAGGCAATAGGATATGTATCTGATGAGAAAATAGAAAAATTGGATAAAGAGCTAGCTGAATTTCAATCATTTATGGAAAATGAGAGAATAGCTGAGGAAGTTGTCCCTACAATTCATAATATAAGAGAATTGATAAAAGAGGGACAAGATGGTGTAAATGCAATTCATGGTCTAGCACATATTGTATAAACCAACATTATGCCAGTGACCAAATGTGCACAAGTGATAAATAACACTATCACCATCTCATACTCAAGTTTTGGCACCTGTACCAACTATGGGAATATCTACTTTTAAATCAACGATATAAAAAACTAATGCAAATGCTTGTAGTAATGCTACCACTAGTATTGGAGTATCTAATGGTACTAATTACAAAGCTGTAGGATTTGATTATCAAAATTTGTTTCCTAAAGGGACCTCCTCTATGCATAATTGTTCTCAACCTCCTATCTATTTCACTCATTTCCAGCCACCTATTACATATTCGCAACCATCTTCCACCTATCATTATGGCCAACTACCATTAACATATTCTCAGCCTCCACCTATTGTATCTCAAGCTCATTCACCTCCTCACTTTGGTTGTAATTCCTCACAACAAACCTTATCTCCTAATAATGCCATCCTAAACCAACTTTTACAGGGCATGACTGCTTTGCAACAAAAGGTAACCAAATTTGATAAATTCTTCGCAGCCTAGTCTACCAACATATCATGCCCATAATCCCCTTTCCTATGCAATCTTGAGAACTCCTATGCCTGAGAGGTTTGAGACACCCCACCTTGAAAAATATGGTGGAAAAGGAGATCCCAATATTTATGTGATAGCATTTACAGCTATGTGTAGTGATTTTAATTTTGAAGAGGATTTGTTAGCAGAATTTTTCCCACGATCTCTCAAAGATATTGCTTTAGAATGGTTTTGCTTGTTGTCTTCAAATTCAATACACTCCTTTTCACAGTTGATTGATCAATTTTTACAACATTTTCAATTAAAGATCGGACCCCAAGTCACCCTTATTGACTTGGTTCAATGTAAATAAGGTTCAAAAGAAAAAATTCATTAGTCAGTATCAAGGACTATATGCACAGATTCAATATTAGATGAAATATGAAGATGTTCAAAAGATATTTATTACAAATCTACAACCTAATATTCATGATAAGATCATCTTGATGAAATATAACTCCTTTCAACATTTATCCACCGCCCTTCGTGATTATCAACTTTTGTCTAGTCAGTATGAAAACCAAAACCCATCGGCTCAAGTTGGTCAATCCACGGGTGGATCATCACAAAACAATTTTAAGAGGAACAATAATAGGAGTTTCATCAAGATCAATGGACCAAATATGAATGTGTCTGCTATAAATAATCCAAATAAAGCATCATATCAACCAAGAAAGTTTACTCCGATATCTGAGTCCTATCACTCTATCATGAATCAAGCTGTGAGTAATAATATTCTGAAGCTTCCCTCGATCAAGCCTATTGATCCTAATAAACAAGGACCTTACTTCGATGCTAATGCATTTTGTCATTATCATCGGACGCAAGGACATGACACTGAACAATGTATGCATCGTAAACATGAAATATAGGACCTTATTGATTCAAATGTCATCCAGGTATCAGGTGTGAATGATAATGGAAATAAGTCGGTTGCTCCATCAAATCAAAATTTACAAATCTTCACTAATCCTTTCTGTAGACGTATTGAAAACAATATGGTGGAACATGATTTAATGGAAGTAGACGAGGATGATTACTTGGACTATGATAGTATCATTGGAATGATTGAAGTGGATAAGAAACAAGTGGATAACCCACCTTGTCCACGAAGAAACAGAATTTATGCTGAGGGTCCTCCCTCATTATCCTTGTATGGATCAGGAGACAATCAAAATGCATCAGAAAAGAAAGAACAACAATCGATACAGATGAGTAAGATGATATAGGATGATTCCCATTACTATTCTAGAAAGATTCAACAATGAAAACTCGCAAAAAATTAGAAAAGAGCAAGATGACAATCAATAGTCATAAATAATAGTGGTTCTCCCCCTCATAAGCACCAAAAAGTCTCATTTACACAAGAATTTAAGGAACAAACATCATATGATAACAAACAAGACTTTCATAAGAACCACTCAAATTTTACATTAAATATGATCGAATACCTCTCCAAGAGGTTTGCAAGTTCCAAGATCTAATACAAAGACCCTACAGGTAAGTATCTCTAACCATTTATCTCTCTCATGATGTCGTTCCCCTGTGATGTGTTATATTTTGTTTAGGCCTCCTAGGATGACCTTGGATCCTCCTGTAAGGTTCAAGATACCATGAGACCACCTCTGTTGGGACCTTCCTCTATTTGTATCATCATTCTTCTAAATTGCTCTCTCTCTCTCTAATTTCATTGTTGAGTGTTGTGTCTTATGGACATTTATAAGTTAAGATTTCTGTTATAGATGTTAGCAATGTGTTTGACCTCAGATGCAAAGAATTGTGATCCAGAGTAGTGCATCATGCATCCTGAGTTTGTTTGCAATCAATCAATCATATAAGCCCTCTACGGAGGTAGGATATCGAGCATATCCTTTTTCTTAAGCCCTCTATAGAGGTGGGGATGGTGTACTCAGAGCAGATTGCATCATCTTGTCATTTTCAAAAGTCCTCTGCGGAGGTGGGGAGTGGTTCTTTGACTAACTCAACCCTTAAGCGTGTTTTCAGCGATTGTTGTGGCAAATCCCAATCATCAGTGTGTGCCTTTAATGTGCCTGAGATGGTGTTGGACCTAGAAATAGGCACACTCTATCACTTGTCTACTATGTTTTCTTTGTGTCTTCAAGTGTGTGTGTTTTGGCATGCTTGTTTTGTGTGGCATGTTTGTTGCCCCATATCCAGAGACTAGTGCCCTCAAGTAGTGCTTCCTGCATTTTGGGAGGTTTTACATGTCTTACATGTGTGTTGCCCCATATACATAGAGACCTATGCCGTAAGGTAGTGCATCCTGTATTATGAGAGGTTTGCTTACTTTCCAGCACTTGCATTTGTATTTCATATATATGAGAAAAAATAAAAGAAAAGATATCATTTCTGTCTTCCATGCATTAATGTGTCTTCTATGCATTGACTGTATTCTCCATGTCCTGCGTGACTGTAACTGTCTTCTCCATGTTTTGTGTACATGTTACTCTCTTCTATGTGATTGGCATGTCTTCTCCGTGCTTGGTGTGTTTGCTGTGTTTGTGACCTTACTTTAATGCATGTATTGGCCTCGCATTTATACATACATTAAAGTGGGGGCTAAATGTAACATTGGAAAATGTCCCCTTGGGGGCTTTTCCTTCATAAGGTTTAGCTCTCGGATCTTTAGCATGCATTTAGGACATCTTAGTTCATATTTTGGCACCCCGATGGAATGAGACCTAGGTTCCATGGCAAATTGGACCCAGGTGGACCCCTTGAGTTATACCCTGCCCAAAATAGGGGGAAGGACTTGGGTGCCTATGCCCTAGTCTTGCCCTATTTTGGGGTAGCCCTAATTTTTGGGTGTTAGTTTATGACCATTACTTGGTCCTTTTGCTGACACGGTAAGTTTTGATTTTTAAAATCTTGGAAGGAGTGCTTGTAGTTGTATATATAAGCATGTTTAGGCATTCATTTGTAAACTAGATGATCATTGGTGCAGGAGCACCCCTACAAGATAGGATATAGGTTCATTGTCCGCATGACAGGACATTAGTCTATTTTTAGCATGTTTGACTTCATAATGTAATAAGGTCCATTGGACCAATGCATATGTATTAGATCAGCCTAGGAGAGTGTGCAGGTAGTTAGAGTTTGTTATCAGGTTGTCTGAGCTGTCTTCTCCCAGCCACTTGGAAGCTCCCAGCCGCTGGGAATCGAGTTGGTAGTACTCGTAGGATATTGCTATAAATAACTCAGATCAGTTAGGGTTTGATATGATATCAGAGTAGTAGTTGTGTTATGTTGTACTGGTGATCAGAGAGTAGTAGTTATGTTATGTTGTACTGGTGATTGAGTGAGATCCAAAGATCAGTCCAGACATTGTGAAACATTGTTGTAGAAACAGGACATTTGTGTTTCATCTGAATAAGATCTCATCAAATTGCATTATCTGGTTTATCAGCTGTTTATGTTTTGATTTCTGTTCTGATTACAGGTTAATGGATTCTTTCAACCCTTCCACCGGTTGATTCTGTGAATCAGTGGAATGGTCATGCATGTTAGTTTAGGTTGTATTTTAGTTTTCTGTTTATGCATTTCATTGTGTGGGAGATCGATTGGTAGCATGCTGTGAATCAACCTAGCATCCTCATGTGCTAGGGTTTAGGAAGATAAACTGTTAAGTTTTGATCTGAAGGTGATCCGGCCCGATCATCATGTTTTCTTTGTAAAATTGTGCAGTTCTGTGAGTTTGCATGCAGCTGACGGATATACAGGGATCTACATGTGCTTTTCCAGACGGAGTGAATCGTATCGACATCTGTGAGTATATCACTATCCGGATCAGGTTATGAAGCTGACGAAGACTGTATGTTTCAAGTGCATCAGGATGATATAGGTTGGATATATACTTAGTGTGTATATCATCATCAAGATCATCTTTCGGGTGTATCCATCGTCCGCATGTCGCTATCGCATGCAGGAGTGAAAGTTCACTTTTTGGCTAAGGACCGGAAAGGTCATCATCAAGATATTGAAAAGATCACCGGATATTCATTATCATGTTGCGGAGGATATAAGTGTCTTATATCCTGTTGACATCATCATCGGGTGCAAGTGATGTCATCGTCATCAGGATATTGCGAATATCACCCTATGCAAGTTTATCCTGTTGTCGCTAAGTGTTTTGGCATCGGCGTAAGTCATCGGCATAAAGTTTGGTTAACATCATCAGGATGTTTCAATATGACCAGACAAGTCATGCTATTGTTTGAGTAGTCGGATATCAGGGTGACGTAAGCATCGAGGGAAAGGTGCTTGAAGATATCGTCATCAGGATATATGAGAGGAACCGGATATTTCATATCCTACTGACGAAGGGTGATGATGATGCTAAACATCATGATGCTGCCGATAGAGTTTGGCGCTAAGTGAATAGTGATCATCAGGAGGATAATTGTGATAGTCGAGTATCATGATGCTGCTGACAGGCGAAAGGCAAAAGGCGATAAGGAAGTGAACAGTAGTTAGCAGGAGGATATTTCATGCCTCTTCGAAATATGATGATGCTGTCTGTGTTAGCAAAAAATATGATGATGATGATAAGCCGATAGGTATTACATACTGCATGTCTAGGATTTTAACATGCTGGTTGTGTTAATGACTCCTCCTTCCCATTTGTAAGCTTATGTTGCGTTTCCTCTGCATCATAGTGGTATCAGAGAAAAGGAAGGATCTTATGGAAAAGATCAGGATATAGCAGGATGTCAGGTGAAGAAGGAACATCTGAGGTTCCGGCAAGGATGACCAACGTTGAGTTGGCAGTTCTGGTGAAGAAACAGATTGCAGAGAGCAAGGCCGTGAAGGCTCAGAATCAGGAATTGAAGGATGAGTTAGAGAAGTTGAGGAGCAGAGTAGGTTCTGGTAGAGAAGAAGATAGGGAAGAAGAAGAGATCCCTAGTTGGAACGAGGAGGTCGTTCCTGCAGACCAGAGACCACTGTTGAACGCCCTCAAGGCCATGGAGAGGAGAACCATGGATGTGAAATTGGATTTGCCAGTGTTTACAGGAAAGATGGAACCTGATTCAGTGATGGAGTGGATAGACTCCTTGAACAATTTCTTTGAAACAGAGGAGATACCAGAACAATAAAGGGTGAAAATAGCCCAGTCAAAAATGAAAGAAGCTGCCTTGACATGGTGGAATTTCGTCCAAGATGATAGAGTACAGGAAGGAAAGCGTAGAGTCACTACATGGAAGAAAATGATGGCATTAGTAAAGGAAGCTTATGTCCCATTGGATTACAATATCCAATTACACAAGAGGAAGCAAAACCTGAAGCAGAAGGAGCTGGATATCAGCTCATATACGGAAGAATTCATGAAACTTTGTATGAAAACAAAGGTAAAGGAAAGTGAAGAAGAGAAGGTAGCCAGATACCTTAATGGATTGAGGTTCAACATTCAGGAAGATTTAAGTCTGCATAATCCAGATACAGTTCAGAAATGCTTTCAGTTGGCATTGAAAGTGGAAGAGAAGTTAAAGAGAAAACAAGAACAACACAATAGAGGAAGAGGAAGACAACAAAGGGGTGGAAGAGGTCCTTTTAGAGGTAGAGGACATGGACATGGATATCAAGGAGAATCCAGTCATGACAATAGTAAGGGAAACAATAGTCAGAACCAAGGGGAAAATTATAGTCAGCAAGGAAACTTCAGAGGTAGAAGACCTTTCAGAGGAAGATCCCAGGGCAGAGGATCCATCAGATGTTATAACTGTAACAAAGAAGGCCATATAGCCAGCAGATGTCCAGAAAAGGCCACAAGCTCAACAGGAGAAAGGAGAACAAATCTGATCCAAGAACCTGATAATCAAAGTATGACAGGCTCTAATGCTTTTCAGAGTGTGAATGCTCCTGATAATTATGGATACCCAGAAAGTGGAGAGTCTCTAATGATGAGAAGAACAATGACTACCATGAAGGTACCTGACAAAGAATCCCCTCAAAGAAAGTCTCTTTTCAGGACTATTTGCAAAGCAGGAGGTAAGGCATGTAAAGTTTTGATTGATTCTGGTTCTACTGAAAATTTTGTGTCTGAAGAAATGGTGACAAAGCTTAAGCTTAGGAGATTGCCTCACCCATCCCCATATAAAGTCTCATGGCTTACCAAAGGTCAGCAGACAATTGTAGAAGAGCAAGCTTGGGTAGAATTTCAGATTGGAGCATATAAGGATAAGTTGTTGTTTGATATTACCATGATGGATGCTTGCAATCTTTTATTTGGTAGACCATGGCAGTATGATTTGAAGGCACAACATGATGGTGTTAGAAACATCTATACAATCACTAAAGATGGTAAGGTTATAAAGTTACTACCATTGACGGAGAAGGAGGAGAAATCTAAAGGAAAAGAGGTGAAGGTAATGCTGATGGAAGGTAAACAGTTCATGAAAGAAGTAGCAGCAGAAGGTGTAGTTGCATATGCCCTAATTCCATGTATGAGGGTGAATAAAGAACAACAGCAAGAAGTCAAGGAAGAGAAGAAGCAACGGTTCATAGACCCAGCTATCCAAGAGCTATTGGATAAGTACAAAGGTATCATCTCAGAGGGAATGCCAAGATCCCTACCACCTGTCAGGGATATCAGTCACTGCATAGACTTAATTCCAGGGTCAACACTTCCAAACAAAGCAGCCTATAAGCTAACTCCAGAACAGAATGTAGAAGTAGCCAGACAAATTGAAGAATTATTGGATTCAGGTCTGATTGGGAAAAGTTTAAGTCCATGTGCAGTACCAGCTGTACTAGCACCAAAGAAGGAAGGTACTTGGAGGCTTTGCACAGATTCCAGAGCTATTAACAAGATCACAATCAGGTATAGGTTTCCAATCCCTAGGATAGAGGATTTACTTGACTGTTTGGGAGGTGCTAAGTATTTTACAAAAATAGATCTAAAGAGTGGATATCATCAGATCAGGATTAGGCCAGGAGATGAATGGAAAATAGCATTCAAAACTAATGAAGGGTTATATGAATGGAAGGTTATGCCTTTTGGTTTATCTAATGCACCTAGTACTTTTATGAGGTTGATGAATGAGGTTTTGAAAGAGTTCATTGGTAAGTTTGTCATAGTATATCTAGATGACATTCTGATTTTCAGCAACACAAAAGAAGAACATCTCAGACACATAGATTTGGTTTTTAAGAGGTTACATGAAGAGCAGCTGATGATAAATTTAGACAAGTGTTTGTTCATGCAAGAGGAGATCACATATTTGGGTTTTGTCATTTCACAAGGAAAGTTACAAATGGATAAGGAGAAGGTAAGTGCCATATTGTCTTGGCCAACCCCAAAGACTATGAATGATGTCAGAAGTTTCCATGGGTTAGCAACCTTCTACAGGAAGTTTATAAGAGGGTTTAGTCATATTTGTGCACCCATGCTTGATACCATCAAAGGAGGACAGAAGTGCAGATTTGTTTGGACTCAAAGAGCAGATGATTCTTTTGAAACATTGAAGAAGAAGGTGGCACAGCAGCCAGTCCTTGCACTTCCAGCCTTTAACAAAATCTTTCAGGTGGAATGTGATGCCAGTCACATGGCCATTGGGGCAGTACTCAGCCAAGAAGGTAGACCTATTGCATTTTTCAGTGAGAAGCTCAATGATGCTAAAAAGAGGTATTCCTCATATGATTTGGAAATGTATGCTTTAGTCCAGTCACTCAAGAAATGGAGGCATTACTTGATGCCAAAGGAATTCATAGTATTCACAGATAACCAGGCTCTGAGTTTCATAAACAGCCAGGAAAAGCTGAACCACAGACACATGAAATGGGTAGAAACCTTACAAGCTTTTACTTTTACATTGAAGCATAAGAAAGGAGTCAAGAATAAAGTTGCAGATGCTTTGAGCAGGAGAGTTCTAACAGTCAAACAGATTCAGTTAGAAAGTGTTGGCATTGATTCACTAAAGACCATGTATGAGACTGATGAAGATTTTGGGGAGATATATCATGTATGTACTTCTTTTGGAGAGAAATATCATGCTGAATTCTCTAAATTTTTGATTCAGGATGGATTGTTGTTCAAAGGTAGACAGTTATGTATTCCAAGGTGTTCTATGAGGTCAAACATCATTAAGGAGAAACATTGTGGAGCTATGGCAGGTCATTTTGGTCTAGATAAGACTCTTGATCTTGTCCGAAGACATTACTTTTGGCCTAAGTTACAATCAGATGTCAGAAAGTTTGTAAAGACATGTGTGATATGTCAGAAAGCTAAAGGCACGTCGACTAATGCAGGTTTATATCAGCCCTTACCCATTCCTTCCAAACCATGGGAAAGCATAAGTATGGATTTTGTCTTGGGTTTACCAAGGACAAGGAAAGGGTTTGACAGTGTTTTTGTTGTAGTGGATAGATTCAGCAAAATGGCACATTTCTTGCCATGCAAAACCACTGCTGATGCTTCATACATTGTAGATTTGTTTTTCAGGGAGATTGTCAGAATCCATGGATTGCCATTGAGCATAGTGTCAGATAGGGATGTGAAGTTTATTGGTCACTTCTGGAGAACTCTTTGGAAGAAACTTGGAACAAATTTGTCTTTTTCCTCTGCATATCATCCTCAAATGGATGGACAGACTGAAGTAGTGAACCATTCCTTAGGAAATTTGCTTAGATGTTTGACAAAACAACATGGAGAAAAGTGGGATAATATTCTATCTCAAGCTGAATTTTCCTATAATGATACTGTCAATAGGAGCACAGGGAAATCACCTTTCCAGATAGTTTATGGTATGCATCCAAGAGGAATTTTGGAATTGCGAGATCTACCTACAGTAGACCCTGTTAGTGCAGAAGGAGAAGCTTTTGCAGACGCCATCAAAGAGGTTCATGATCAAGTCAAGACCCAACTACAACAAACCACCTTGAAGTATAAGGAATATGCTGATAAAAAGAAGAAGGATGTTCAGTTTGATGTTGGAGATTTGGTATGGGTTCATTTGAAGAAGGACATACTTCCTAAGGGAAAATATACTAAACTTATGCAAAGAAAAGTTGGACCATGTCAGATCTTGCACAAGCATGGATAGAATGCTTATGAGATACAACTCCCCCCTGATCTTGGTTTGTCCCCTATATTCAATGTATGTGATTTAACTCCATACAAGTCTTATCCAGATGCAGATCAGGAACTCCTACAGGATACAGTCCATGATAACATTCCCAAGCATGATCCTCCACAGTTACAGAAGGTTTTGGACACCAGAGTGGTCAAACAGACCTGGAACAAACAGTACTTGGAGTATCTAGTCTCTTGGAAGGGAAAACCTAATTCTGAAGCAGTCTGGATGACTGAAGAGCAGATCCAGAAACATGGTTTAGATCTTCATACTCTCATCTCAAGTGGACTTGAGATTTCTTCTTCTGGGGAGTATGGTGCAGGAGCACCCCTACAAGATAGGATATAGGTTCATTGTCAGCATGACAGGACATTAGTCTATTTTTAGCATGTTTGACTTCATAATGTAATAAGGTCCATTGGACCAATGCATATGTATTAGATCAGTCTAGGAGAGTGTGCAGGTAGTTAGAGTTTGTTATCAAGTTGTCTGAGCTGTCTTCTCCCAGCCGCTTGGAAGCTCCCAGCCGCTGGGAATCGAGTTGGTAGTACTCGTAGGATATTGCTATAAATAACTCAGATCAGTTAGGGTTTGATATGATATCAGAGTAGTAGTTGTGTTATGTTGTACTGGTGATCAGAGAGTAGTAGTTATGTTATGTTGTACTGGTGATTGAGTGAGATCCAGAGATCAGTCCAGACATTGTGAAACATTGTTGTAGAAATAGGACATTTGTGTTTCATCTGAATAAGATCTCATCAAATTGCATTATCTGGTTTATCAGCTGTTTATGTTTTGATTTCTGTTCTGATTACAGGTTAATGGATTCTTTCAACCCTTCCACCGATTGATTCTGTGAATCGGTGGAATGGTCATGCATGTTAGTTTAGGTTGTATTTTAGTTTTCTGTTTATGCATTTCATTGTGTGGGAGATCGATTGGTAGCATGCTATGAATCAACCTAGCATCCTCATGTGCTAGGGTTTAGGAAGATAAACTGTTAAGTTTTGATCTGAAGGTGATCCGGCCCGATCATCATGTTTTCTTTGTAAAATTGTGCGGTTCTGTGAGTTTGCATGCAGCTGATGGATATACAGGGATCTGCATGTGCTTTTCCAGACGGAGTGAATCGTATCGACATCTGTGAGTATATCGCTATCGGGATCGGGTTATGAAGCTGACGAAGACTGTATGTTTCAAGTGCATCAGGATGATATAGGTTGGATATATACTCAGTGTGTATATCATCGTCAGGATCATCTTTCGGGTGTATCCATCGTCTGCATGTCACTATCGCATGCAGGAGTGAAAGTTTACTTTTTGGCTAAGGACCGGAAAGGTCATCATCAAGATATTGAAAAGATCACCGGATATTCATTATCATGTTGCGGAGGATATAAGTGTCTTATATCCTGTTGACATCATCATCAGGTGCAAGTGACGTCATCGTCATCAGAATATTGCGAATATCACCCTATGCAAGTTTATCCTGTTGTCGCTAAGTGTTTTGGCATCGGCGTAAGTCATCGGCATAAAGTTTGGTTAACATCATCAGGATGTTTCAATATGACCGGACAAGTCATATCCTGATGCTGTTGTTTGAGTAGTCGGATAATGGGGTGACGTAAGCATCGAGGGAAAGGTGCTTGAAGATATCGTCATCAGGATATATGAGAGGAACCAGATATTTCATATCCTACTGACGAAGGGTGATGATGATGCTAAACATCATGATGCTGCCGATAGAGTTTGGTGCTAAGTGAATAGTGATCATCAGGAGGATAATTGTGATAGTCGAGTATCATGATGCTACTGACAGGTGAAAGGTGAAAGGCGATAAGGAAGTGAATAGTAGTTAGCAGGAGGATATTTCATGCCTCTTCGAAATATGATGATGCTGTCTGTGTTAGCAAAAAATATGATGATGATGATAAGCCGATAGGTATTACATACTGCATGTCCAGGATTTTAACATGCTGGTTGTGTTAATGACTCCTCCTTCCCATTTGTAAGCTTCTGTTGCATTTCCTCTGCATCAATCATTGTGAACTTTAGGCATTCTCAAGGTGATTCAAGGCTTTCATTGTGTTACAAGAGCATACTTCTGTGTTTTGTGTTGATATTTGCATATTTGAGCATCAATTTCCTCATGGAATGAAGAGCATCTTCCTCCCATGAGAGCTTCACTACTAGGTGAGATAATATTGTGTTTTCATCATTGATTCCTTTGGTTTTTGCCTTTGCCTCACAAGGGCACACACTCTTTATCTGACAATGGTTTTCAGAGACTTAAGTGTCCTCTGGGGCTTGATTGAGGCAAGCCTCTAACCACCACAACCCGCAAACCAAGTCTTGTGATTATAGGTTACAAGTGTCATATTTGGGAAAATTAGAGTTGTAGGAAGGATTAGTAGGCATCAAGGATTTAGGATCTGAAGAAAAGCAGGACATAGGAGCATTTCCAGGACTTGCGCACTCGCTCTAGCATCCTTTGCATCTGAGTTTCAGGAAACAGAAGTTACAGGGCTGATCAGTGTTAGAAGGAGGTCCAGATTCCATGAAGAAATTGGTACCTTGGACTTGGGCACCCGCTCTAGTGTCCCCGACTGTTCCTCTTTAGAGCCCCGAAAAAAGGTACTCTGTGATTTGGTATTTTACTCCTGTATGCAAGAGCTTTTTCTGTTATTCATCAATTTCTTTATGTATTTGTATAATTAGGGTTTTAATGGTCAATTGAGCATAGGAGAAGGAAAATTGATAATTGAATTCCCTAATCCAAGTTTCCCTACATCTCACAAGTGACCTAGGGTATGATAGTGCTCTCCACTTAACCATAGATCCTTGAATGTATAGTGGAAAGGAGGAAATTTACACATCTAAAATCTAGAACATTAACAAATGCAATTTTCCCCTAAACACTAAATAACTCCCAATCTACAGGTAAAGGTATTTATTCTATAGGAAATGTGGAGCATTCTTCTAGACTGTTCTTCTATATGTAATGCACTGTTTCTTTTGCAACACATTGTTATCACTGGAGCGACTAATTTTCTTAATATCCTCAACAAAGTAAGAGCATAGTTGACACCAATGACAACACAGATATGTTGACATCAATGACACCACTGAATAGGCACATACTTGCAACAATCTCCCTCTTTGTCATTGATGGCAACATATGATGTGAAAAACTAAAAAGACCACTAAGACAAGATTCTCCCCCTTTTTCTTTACACATCTGCATTCTTTCTCTCCTTGAGTTTTTCACATGATTTCTCTCCCCCTTTGACATCAATGGAAAAGAGCACATACTTGTATGCTGCTACTTTGATCCATTTACTTTATCATAAACATTTAGCTACTCCTCCTAAGAGGTATTCTTTAGAACATCAATCTAGATCAAAGAATGACACTTTGAGCTCCACTAGATTGATGCATTCCTATGCATCTTAGTTCAATATAGGAGGGGTAAGGACCCCTTAGGTTTGTCTGAGATACTCAATGGTATCTTTAGGCAGAGGCTTAGTGAAAATATCTACAATTTGATCCTTTGTGGACACATATTCCAACTTTACTTCATTCTCTGTCACCTTCTCTCTCAAAAAGTGATACCTTATTGATATGTGCTTTGTTCTTGAGTGCATCACTAGATTCTTTGAAATGTTTATGGCACTTGTATTGTCACAAAATATTGTAATTGGATATTCATACACAACTCTTATATCTTTCAATGCTCTGCTGCTGCAATATACTCTACTTCTACAGTTGACAAGGAGATTGAATCTTGTTTCTTACTTAGCCATGAAACTAATCTATTACCCAAGAAGAAAGCACCTCCACTTGTACTCTTTCTATCATCAACATCTTCGGCCCAATCTGCATCTGTATAAGCACTGAGAGTGAAGTCATTGTCCTTTGGATACCATAAGCCATGATCCAGAGTGCCTTTTAAATACCTCAAGATTCTATTGACTGCCATCACATGTGATTCTCTTGGATCAGCTTGAAACCTTGCAACAAGACAGACTATATGCATAATATCAGGTCTGGTTTTAGTTAGATAAAGCAATCCTCCAATCATGGATCTATATTTTTTTCTGATCAGCTTTAGGTGATTCATTAGTTTTGCTCAACTTACAACTAGTCACCATGGGGGTACACACTAGTTTAGAGTCTTCCATCTAAAACTTCTTCAATAACTCTTTCACATTCTTAGACTGAGATATGAAGATTCCTTTATCTGATTGATTGATTTGTAGACCTAGAAAGAAATTCATCTCACCAAACATGGATATCTCAAACACTTTTTGCATTTCACCAACAAATTTCATACACATACCTTCATTACCTCCAAAAATGATATCATCAAGAAAGACTTCAACAATTAAGATCTGATCATTATTGATTTTAAAATATAGATTTCTATCTGCAGTACCTTTACTAAATCCCAATTACAATAAATACCTGTCTAACCTTCCATACTAGGCTCTAGGAGCTTGTTTGAGTCCATATAATGCTTTCTTCAACCTGCATACCATATCACCTTGATTTGATAATTGGAATCCCTCCGGTTGCTCAATATATACTTCCTCTTCTAACTCACCATTCAGGAAGGTAGATTTCACATCCATTTGATATACCTTAAAATCTTTGTGAGCTACAAACAACAGAAACATTCTGATTGCTTCAATCCAAGCTGCTAGGGCAAAAGTTTCTTAAAAATCTATCCCTTCAATTTGAGAATATCCTTTGCATACAAGTCTTGCTTTATTCCTTACAACTTCTCCATTTTCATTCATCTTGCTCCTAAAGACCCATTTAGTTCTAATAACATTGTTGTCAGCAAGTCTAGGATCTAATTCCCAAGTTTCATTCTTCTCTATCTGCAATAGTTCTTCCTCCATTGCCTTTACCCAATTTTTATCATTGCATGCTTCATTCATAGTTTTTGGTTCAATCTTTGAAAGAAAACAATAATTGACTTGTACCTCTGTAGCTCTTCTTCTTGTTAGCACACCTTTGATCTAATCTTTAGAATGATTGATCCTTACATACTTGGGAGTTTTGACAACACTTTCCGGAGCCTCTTCTTCATCCTGACTATCTTCTTGCTTATCTTTCTCTTCATTTACTATAGTCACAAGTTCATTTGGTTCATAACAACTCAGGTCTAATATTCTTTCCTTGCCTTCATCTACCTTCACATTTGCACTCTCAACAATTTTTTTGAGCCTTTTGTTGTGGCACCGGTAAGCCTTACTCTTGGTAGAGTATCCAAGGAAGATTCCTTCATCACATCTTGCATCAAACTTTCCTAGATCTTCATCTCTTCTAATATAGCATTTTCTTCCAAAGACTTTGAAATATTTTATTGTAGGAATTTTTCCATACCATAGTTCATAAGGAGTTTGAATACCATTACCTTTCACTTGAACTTTATTTTGGATGTAAATAGTAGTATGAATAGCCTCTTTCCAAAATACTTTCAGCAGATCTTCTTTCTTCATCATAGTCCTAGTAGCCTCTTGAACTATCCTATTTTTCCTTTCCACAACTCTATTCTACTGAGGAGTCCTAGGTGCAGATAGTTGTCTCTTTATCCCATGCTCTTCACAAAAAATGTTGAATTCATTTGATGTGAACTCACCTCCTCTATCAGACCTCAAGCATTTGATCTTCAAATCTATTTCATTCTCAACCATTTCCTTGAAAGATTTGAATTTCTCTACAGGTTCTGATTTGTCTCTTAGAAAAATAACCCAAGTCATTCTAGAATAATCATCAATAAGAAACATGAAGTACATGTCACCTTGTAGACTTCTCACCCTTGTAGGACCACAGAGATCTGTATGCACTAGATCTAGCAAATCGACAGAGAATTGCTCTTTGTTCTTGAAGCTTGTTCTTGTCTGCTTCCCTAACTGACATTCCTTGCAAATTGTGTTGGATGGTTTCACAAGTTTTGGTAAATCTCTCACAATCTAACTTGAACTTATCTTTACCAGATTATCAAAGTTTAGATGACACATCCTTATATGTCATAACCAACTTTCATCTTCTTGAGCCAATAAACAATAATCATTAGTTCCTCTCGATTGATAGATGATACCTTTTGTCTTCTTACTGGTAGCAATCACAATTCTAGAACTTTCCATGATCTTGCACCCATTATCTTTGAATCTCAGATCAAATCCTTTGTCACACATCTGAACAACACTCAAAAGATTATGCTTCAAACCCTTCACATATAGAACATTGTCAGTATTATGCTTTCCATCAAATGAAATAGATCCATTTCCACAAATCTTACCAGTTGCATTATGTCCAAACCTAACCAGTCCTCCATCATACTTTTCCAAAATTACAAACTTACTTTTGTCAATAGTCATGTGATGTGAGTATCCACTATAAATAATCCATTCATCCTTATCTTTCTCAACTTGAACAACTAAAGCACTTTCTTCCACTAGTTTTTTATCCTTCACAAAACTAGCATAATGTTGTTCTGAAAATCAGCTATGCTCATTTTTGTAGATAACCCCTATGAAACTTGTCTGTCTTGTAGCCTACACTCTAAGTTTACAAAACAATACAAGTACTCTTGATCTCGTGTGAAGTCATCTAACATCCTAGAAGAGTTTGCAACATTTCCTTATGATGATTCCTCAAAAATTGTGAAGCTTGTTTTGGTCGTAAGCTTGCCAAAATAGCAATTATTGAATATTTTGGGGTGTTAGAAAATTTTTTGTATTCACATGCAAAAGAGGTCCAAATAATCGCTATTACATGTGTTTTCTTTTTTTATATGTAATGATGGCTCTTTTGGCCGCTTTTACATATTTTGTTAAAGTTTCTTTTTAACCTGCATAAGCGGTCCTAACCACTGCCCGTGCATGTTCCCTGACAAAGTCCAACCTGTAAAGATGGTTGTTCTTACCACTTATGTACATCAAACCTTCACATGTATGAGCATGCTTTTTCACCACCTTGACAGATATCACCAAATATTGGAACTATGGTGACATTAATTCCACTCGTGTTGGCACTAATGGCTTCATGTTTTAGCCTTTTTAAACGTGTTATAGTCATTTTGATTAGTTATTTTCCATTGTTGAAACCTTAAACAAGCTATTGAGACCTCCTTGAGATCTCTCCTCCCATGAAAAATCACGGATTTTGATTTATCGTGGACTTCGATTCTTCGTTCGCATTTAGGTTTTGGTTTCTTGTTTGAAGGTAAGTCTTCATTTCATTTTTCTTCTTGTTTTTCTTTATTTTAGGGTTTTATTTAAACATTTTTCATTTTGAGATTTATGTAAATGTTTTGTTTTTCTTTGGGTCATCGAAAGCATACATTTGAATGTGTCTTGAAACCCTACATTGAATGCTTGTGTTCACATCATTTCTTTATTCGAGTAACAGCAGAATTGTTATACCCTACTTCACCATCTTGTTAAACTTCAGTTGGAGTTTCCTTCATGTACTAGCAGTATTTCCTGCCACTCTCACATGAACCTAACACATTAAACCTTCACGTGTATTAGCAGAGTTTTCCCCCACCATCACATCCTTACATGTGTGTTAAGTCTTTCCCACATGTCAGGGCGGTTAGAACCGCTACCCTTACATGATCCTTATGCAAACCTTCCAACATACGATAGAGGTCAAAACTCCCGTTTCTACACCCATAACTTGGAGTTTCCAAAATAGATGTAGTGGCGGTCCATTCCTCTGACCATACATCAAACCTTCTTCAGTCAACATGCATGGGCAGTCCATTCCACCAACTTTGTGTGTGTTGCAAAGACTCAAATATTACACAGATGTAAGGGCAGTCATTTTGACCGCCCCTACATCTAAAACATATTTTTCCAAATACATGTAAAGGTGGTATTTTTCACCGACTTTGCACGAGAGTTATAAACACTTCTTATTAACATGTAAGAGTGGTCAAAATGACGGACTTTACATATGTGAGTAGTCCCTCATGCAGGAGCAGTCATTTTGACCACTCGTGCACATTTTCCTGAATTTTTCCTAATAGTGGGAAAATTCTCCTTTCAAGGCTTGTTAACCCACTTTCACCCTTTACCTTGATTTGTGCACACTCAAGCCATTCAATGCATGCTTTCTTGTTAATGATCATCGAATCACAGTTATCCCAATTTATCCATTTTTCCCCTAACTGCGAGATCATGGCCTTTTGCAGTTCTCAACAAGCATCTGTGGTAGATATCTCTTCCAGAGTTCTCTTCCAAGCTGATGTCAGAGTTGTCTCCATCCAAAGCCAAAATCATGAAGTACAAATACCAAGGGGTCTTCCCTATCACTTTAGTACAGTCGAATATTGATGAAATTAGAGATATAGAAATAAGACATGTGGATATGGTAGAATTTGTGGACAGAACTAAATAGACAAACCCTTCCAGACACATGCAAAAGATCATTGACAACAATATTCACTTGGTTGCCTCATTTCTAGTTTCTTCCCATAATCCCGAGTTCATTCTTCAAGTGGCTAACCATTACAACAGGGACACTAGGGTTGCGACAGATTCCCAAGGGAATGTGATCATGAGGTTGGATGCAAAATTTCTTAATAAAATTTTCATGTGTCCACCTATTGTAAATATTGGACAGATTGATTTTGCTCAAGGGCAAAAGGACTATGATACAGATGTGGAAGCTGCAAGAAGGTACATAAACAACAAATGGTTGAAAATTCCTTGAAGTAATCTGACCAGATGGCTAAAGGATCTCCCTAGGAGTGACTTTGTTGAGGAAGTTTGTGACTTGATCACACTTTTGAGTCATATCAGAGGACTCCCTTCTTCCTCCAAGTTTCAAGAATGGATGTACACATACATCAAGGTGATCCTTTGAGGCACATAGAGAATATTCTGGGGAGAGAAGATCAATAATGTATTGCATGAACAATTGGTAAAGGTCAACACAACATTCAAATTCTATATGACCTCATATCTTTTATATGTTGCTTCTAGCATGAGAAGCTTTCCTGGTTTGACTCAAGTTGGTGATAAGAGATTGGTTCTGTTATATGAGTATTATCCTCAAAATACTCTGAAGGGATCAATCCATCATTTCTGAAGGGTCAATGATGCTTTATTTTCAGTATTCATGTCTTTACGATACAATGAACTTGTTCAGAAGAGGGTCTCAGATGAATCTTGGGAAGTTGTGAATTCTTTTGGTTGCTTGTTCTTATAATTCCCCACATTCACATATCTTAGAGTAGGGTATTATCCTGGCTACCCTTATATTCTTCCATGATATCCCAGTGACCGTATTGTCCTCATGGAATTATGTAGACAGCTGATTGTAGTGCATAATAAACAAATGGAGCTAAAGAAGTCAGGGATAAAATTTCCCATTGAAATTGGAAGGTACTCAGTTCAATCGACTAACAAAACAAAACGAGTTGATTCTGAATTACAGCTGGTCACTATGAGAACTTTCAAGAAAAGGGACCGTTTTGACTTTAGGAGAGTGCAAGATAAGATCAAAAGAAAGTCAACTTTCCATGTACCTATGGTGGAAGATATTCGGGCTGATCTCAGGACATAGAATGAGATCAGGAAGTTAGACTACTGCAAACTTCATCTGAGTCAGATAGAAGAGCTGGGCCTTGTTGATATTCCAAACAGAATGGAGGATGATGGGGATGTTCTAGATCCCAAATATAACACTGAGAATGTTCAAGTCTCACCTCTTCTAGAAGTGAAATGGTCAATTAAAGAGGAAACGTCCATAAGGAAAAGATTTCAGCCAATCCTGGCTAACACAAACATATGGTTGGAAAGCAAAGGAATCAAATTGAAGGATTTTCTCACAGGGTTAAAGATTGAAGCACAAGAACAAATAGCCAAGAAAGTAGAAAATAGGACCAAGAATAAGAGTGACAACCCTTCTTCCTCCAAAATACAAAAACCAAAAATTAAGTTTGTATCCAAGGGAGGGAAGAAGAAAGAAGTTGTAGAAATCTCCAATGTCATTGAATTAGGTGCTGGAGATACAAATGTTGAGCAAATGGAGGTTGAATATGTTTAGACTAACAAGCAAAATATTTAGAAATCTAAGGATGCCCAACAAACAGAAGTATTTGATAAATCTGATGAGGAAGATGAAACTGAACAAGGTAAGGATGAGGATGAAGAAAAGGAACAACTTAGTGATCCAAATCAATCCCCTGAGAAAGATCTTCCCACTGAATCATAAGTTTCTACACCCCTTCCTCATGCTCCTGTTTCTAGTATTTTTCCAATAGTTTCAAGTCTTCCTATTTTCATATTTTCTTTTGATAATACCCCTACTTCTGTAAGAACCAGTTTTGGGACCATTTTTTATTCTTCCAGTTCTAACCCAAGTTTATCTTCTCCGTCTTTTGACATTGGTGAACAATCTGTTTTAGAAAATCTTCTAGATGGTTTAGAAAAGGTTGTTGACACAAGTGTAGTTTTTACCAACACCATTCCTATTACGACCATAACAAGTGTAAATATGGATCCGGCGAAACAAGTAGTGGACTCATCTTTGATTATTAGTGCTTCTGTGCTTCCCCCATGGTTGTCTGCATATACTCCCAAAAGAAAGAAGCAAGTTATTTCTCTAGATGAGATTGATATTGAGAAGCTATTACCTGTGAAATCAAAGACTCTAAAGAAGAAGCCTAAGACTATTTCTAGGCTTATCAATGAGAAAGGAATCAGATATGCAGAGATTACTAAGCCACCAGAAGATGCTATTATTGACAATTTTGACATGAATGATTAAGTTGTTTCAAGGGTTGAGTTAGGTAAGCTAACTCATGAAGGCATAAAAGTAGATTTTCAAACTACTACCAGCAGCTTGCTCAAAAAATATGATGAAGTCAAAAAAGAGAAAGAACAGTATAAGTCTAAAGCAAAAGAACTTGTTGTAGTTCTTCAAAAAATAGTTAAGTCATTTGAGATTGTGGAACCCATGGCAGTGACTGTAGAAGATCCCCTAATCCAGAAGGTTGAAAAAGATCAGGCCAGAGGGAGGGTAGTAGGAGATATTGTGGAACATTTGCTAGCTCAAGGGTGAATTCTACCGAAGACCACTGTAGAAAGAAATGAAAAAATGGATAAAGCCAAAGTTGAGCTGGATAACATGGTTGACTTACTTTCCCAGGAACTACAGGATCAGGAAGAGAGCTTGGAGGAGTGGATAGAGTTGAAAAAGATTAATATAAAGAATTTGATCACCATTGGGGTCATTGCAAATAGGGAATCATTTCTTAAAAATAAGGAGTCTCTGGTTCATCATGTCCACATAATAAAAGGTTTACTTGAAGATCTATGTCAAGCTCATGAAGCCAGTGAAGATAGTGATGTCACGCTTCTACACAGGCTGGAAGAACTCCCATGCACCCTCACAGGTGAAGATCATAAGTTCCTTTTAGTAGATGAGATGATAAGTTCCTTTGAAAAGATGGTTCAATGGAAATTTGAAGATGAGGTGCCCTCAGTACTTTCCATGGATAATCTCTATGATCAGCATTCAACTTTTGAGAACTTGAAGGACAATCTGGACAAACCTGAGAAGGCAATAAAGGTGGTAAAAGATGCAATTCTTCATGCCTGCACTATCTCAGAAAATATAGTTAAACCAGATGCTTGTGAAATGGCAACTATACAGGCCATGTACCAGAATTTATTAAAGAAGAATGATGGAGGAAGCTAATACCTTAGTTTATTTTATTCTTGTATATGTAATTTGAATTTTGTTGTGGACATATTCATATGTAATTTTCTCAAATGTAATTACATGTGAGGCAAAGGAAGTCCTAAGTCAAATAGGACTCTTCTGTTTGAATAAGTCAAAGTAGTTAGATTTTCCTAGTTTTTCTCTCGGTTTCTCTTATAAATAAAGATGACCCTTATTGTAAATATTATCTTTTTTCTATTGCAAAGAAACTCTACCAAATTGGAAAGCATTTAAAGACTTTGAGTTTTTTATGTTAATCATATTTTTCAAGTGAATATCAATATAAGCAGGCAATTTGAGTATCAAACTTTGAGTTGAATCATATTGTTGTATGATATCAGTGTTCTTATGTCATTGGTGTTATATCATATTGAATCATTGTTGGAATCATGGGGTTTATTGAAAGTTGAGAGGAGTGTTCTTATTTTGGTTGAATAGACTTTGTGCTATTTTTCTCATTGTGGGAGTTTGTGTTTATTTGTGAGAACGGAATTGTTTAGAAACTTTGTGTTGTAAACTATTGTGTTCAATTTAGTTATATCATCTTGGGTGAAAGTGGATACTTTGGGCTACATTTGAATTCAATTAAATTTTTTTGTGAGAAATAACCCAAACAATAGAAGAATTTGTGTTTCTATGGTTTGTTTCAGTTCAAGAGTTATCAAATATCATCTATTGTGAAGTTGTTATTTTGTAAGAGAGAAACATCTATTTTGAAAAAAGAGAATAAGATGCTATGAAAACACCCCAAGAATAGTTTTAGTTTATTTAAGTATTAAAAGTTGTTTGTTAGAAAGAGCTCATTATCTAGAGGGAACCTCCCCTTGCTGAGAGGAGAGACTTAGTCTCATCATAGCTGTGGTGATATAACCATTTTTTCATTAGTTAGCTAAATGACAAAATATTCACCCAACAATTTTTTTCGTGACTCCGCTGGGGAAGGAACATGCAACTTGAAGCCTCAAGCTCCGAGTTGAAGCATTAGAGTTCTTTTCCATTGTTCCAAGATTTTTCAAAATTTTGTTGAGTACACTACATTCTGGCAGATTCATGGTATACAAGAAGCAAGAGAGCTCAAGGTATTATTGATCCTATATTTGAGCTGATGCAGCAAAATAACTTTGGTCTTTTGCCTCCACGACCTTGACTTTAGCAAACCATGAGTTTTCCTCCTACCAACGCTAGGTCTCCAATACCATGTGAAGCTTCTAGTTCTAGTGCTAGCAGAGTTTTGTCTGTTCATATTCCACAGAGGTTTGTTATCCCACCCTTTAATCAGCATACCATGGTAGCTCAAGGCCCTTGGGGTAACACTTTTGGTCCTTTAATTTTAACCCCACCATTTCATGAACTACCTCGTAGTTCGAGGAAGAATTTTCCTAAGTTCTATGATGATGGGAAAGTTCACCCGAATGAACACATTGGAGCTTTTTGCATAGCTTGTGGTGTATTAGGTGTGGAACATGAAGATGCAGTAGTAAGACTTTTTGTGGAAACACTGCAAGGTGCTACTATAGATTGGTTTTACCATCTTCAAGCTCAAACTATAACGAGTTGGAACACTCTCAAGACCAAGTTCAAAGCCAGGTTCAAATCAATGGAAGATGCACATGCCTTATTGGCTCAGCTCACACAAATGAAGAAAGAGCCTCATGAACCCATGTGAGATTTTATCACTATGTTCAATAAGTTGACAAATAGGATTCCTACAACCGCTCAACCAACAACGGAAAATCTCAAATGTTTCTTTATCAATACTCAGCTTCTCGAGGTGAGCTTTCTGCTAAGGTAGGTTGGCCCCGCAGATCTTCCTGCAGCTCAAATTTTGGCTACTGAAGTTGAAGATGATCTTATCCTTGCGGGTAAGATAAGAAGAGATTCTAACATAAACAGAGGTCCTTCTTCTGCTGATAATTCTTCCACAAGCACCATGGATCCTATGGTACAAAAGTTAGCAAATGAATTGCTAGCTCTGAAAAGGCAAATGTCACAAGGTATGTCTGCCCCTCCTTATATACCAAGGAGAACATTTCCCAATAAATCATATCAAGGCAATGCTACCAAAAATCAAGGGCAACACAATCATCTTCCACCCACATAGGGGAAGCTCGCCATTGAAGCAGTGCCGGTCAACTCAGCAGTTGGCTATTATGAAGTAAAACATGATCATTCTTTCCAACTTGAGTTGGACTAGGAGAATTATGCTAATCTTTTTGTAGAAGGAGAAGAAGAATTAGCTAGCAACTCTACCATTGGCTTCCTGAATTACCAAGATGAAGCCGAAAAAGAAGAAGTATATGATGGAGCATATGTTGTTT
The DNA here is from genome assembly GCA_027924645.1 of Cunninghamia lanceolata. Lineage (NCBI taxonomy): Eukaryota > Viridiplantae > Streptophyta > Pinopsida > Cupressales > Cupressaceae > Cunninghamia > Cunninghamia lanceolata. The sequence goes on along the minus strand of BSBN01000809.1, from coordinate 25,662,879 downwards.
TTACTAGGTCCCAAAATCAGTCAAACCAACAAGCAGATAAAGGAAAGGTAAGAGAGGAACATCAACTAGTGATCTCAATTGCCAAATGAGGAACTCCGTTGCCTTTTCAGTCGAAGGACCCAGTGGACAATAAGCAAGTAAGTACCTCTAACAATCCTGTATCTTCTACTTCTGTCTCTCGGACTAGTACTACCCCTAATAAAACTCAGAATGATGGATTTTCTTCCTCTGTCCCTAGTTCATTTCAGCTATTTGATATAATAGATCATGCTAGGAAGACCAAAATCCAAATGTCTAAGGTTGAGTATTTATAAGCTAATCTTGAACAGTTTGATAGGTTAGCTAAATACGTCAAAAACAAGACTGTCCCTACAGGACAAGATTTTCCAAAAGTTGCCCATGATTCCTCAAAGAACAAATCCACCCAAAATAATATTGTCACTACTCCCCTTGTTGCCCCAGGAAAAATAGAACCCTTCTATGTTTCTCTATTGGTAAATGGTCATAAGTTGAGTAATTGCATAATAGATTCAGGGGCCTCCGATAATGTCATGCCTGCCAAAGTAGTAGACGCCCTTGGCCTCACCTTAACTAAGACCTTTGGGAGATGTTTCTCCATGGAAAATAAGCAAGTACCATTGTTGGGCCAAATCAAAGATGCCCAATTTGCATTTGTAGCCTTTCCAGACAAGAGGATTAAGATGACCGTCCTAGTAGCTGATGTTTCAGCCTCTTATGGAATCCTGCTCGGGCATAATTTTTGTAAAGATGTGGGTGGAGAACTAAACATGGACCTGTCCAAAGAAATGATACCTATTAAAGGTGTCATGCAAAAGTTGCTTCTTGAGAAAGAGGCTAAATACATTGTTACCCAAACAGCAAATCCCAAAGCCCAAATTTTGTTTGAGTCCTTGGGAATGGGTAATTATTTCTTATCTATTGAAGATACTTCTAGTTCATTAGATGAGAGCTCTGACATTTTAGATGCAGAATCAGAGGATATTTCTAGTACATTAGGTGAAAGTTTGGATGAGAGCATAGTAATGCTGGAATCTCCTCTTTTTGATGATGAGGAATTCACTAGTAACAAAAACATCAAAGTAAGAAATTCAAATGATGTTTGGGTTTTAGAATTTGATGGTAGTTGTTCCTCTACCAGTTCTAGAGCTGGAGTTATTTTGATATCTCCACAAGGTGATATCTTCCCTTTCTCATACAAGCTACAATTCAACAATACCAATAACATCGCTGAATATGAGTCATTATTGCTTAGATTGGAGGTTGCTCATGCTAAAGGTGTTAAAAATCTTCATGCTCAAGGAGATGCTGAATTAGTGGTTTGTAAGTGAGAAATTTGTATCAGACCAAAAATGAAAGATTGAGACATTATCGCAATTGTGTTTGGGATTGTATCGAAGGTTTTGATGCTTTTGACATTTTTGCAGTGCCTAGAGAGTTTAATGATCATGCAGATTCATTAGCTGTCTTCGCCACCCTCATAGTTCCTCATAAAGACTTCAAAGGTAACAAGTACACAATTGAGTTGGTCTTTTGACCAAGTGTACCTGATAATGCTGACCATTGGCAGGTGTTCAATGGTCATAATCAAATCATAGCTTTCTTGGAAAAGATGGATAGCTTTGATGAGCTTTATTTTGAAGGTAGTAAATCTCCACCACGGGAATACGTTTCTGAAATAGATTCACAAACTGGTGAAGAGTTTCTTCAACTAAAAGGGAATAAGATTCCAAAAGGTTTGGTTTCCCTGGAAAAGCTATTTGATAAGCATGATAGATATATTAAACAACATCAACAACTTGATTCAAATTCCTCTATGGAATTTGAGCAAGTAAATTTGAGTTCTAAGGTAGACCCCAAAATGGTCAACATTGGGAAGTGTTGCACTGCCGATTAGAAAGTCAAATTCATTACACTCCTTCGCCATTACATTGATGTTCTAGCTTATTCCTATGATGATCTAAAGTCCTTCAGGCCTACGGAGATTCAACATGAAATTCCTCTCAAAATTGGGTCATTGCCTCACAAGCAGAAACAAAGGCAGTACAATCCCAAAATATCAGGTACTATTCTTTCTGAGATTCATAAAATGTTGAATGTAAGAATAATCTTTTCGATTCATCATTCCACCTGGATCGCGAATATTGTTCCTGTAAGAAAGAAGAACAGAGAAATCCATATCTACATTGATTTCAAGAATCTCAACCAGTCTTCTCTAAAGGATAACTACCCCCTACCCATCATGGACCAAGTGTTGCAAATGGTAATTGGTTCAGAAATGCTGTCTATGTTAGATGGTTTTTTGGGATATAATCAAGTAGAGGTCAGTGAAGTAGATCAGTACAAGACTACTTTCACAACACCTTGGGGCACATTTGCATATCGCAGGATGCCTTTTGGTTTGATCAATGCTGGTACCATGTTCCAGAGAGCAATGGACCTTGCTTTCAGAGATGAGATGGGGAAGTTCATTGTGGTATATCTTGATGACTTGACTATTTTCTCCAAACAACATCATGATCATGCATATCATTTGTGACAAGTGCTGGAAAGATGTCAACAAAATGGTATCTCTATCAACCCTAAGAAATTAGTTTTTGAGGTTATAGAAGGTAAACTTCTCAGTCACATTGTATCCCAAGAAGGCACTAAAATTGACTCAAAAAGAGTCAAGTCTATTCAAAGTCTTACTATGCCTACTAGTAAGACTGCAATTCACTCTTTCTTCGGAAAGGTGAATTTTCTGCAAAGATTCATTCCAGAATTCGTAGAGAAAACCCGTTACATTGTCAATATGATGAAGGGTAAGGCTACTTTCCATTGGATGTAGAAGGCAAAGCAATATTTGAGGCTATCAAGAAGGCTATAGCTCACGTTCCGGTCCTTGTTTGTCCTGATTATACCAAAGATTTCGTAGTATACAGCTATGCTTCTGAGCATACACTTTCGGCCATTCTTGTTCAGTAGAATGAGGAAGGTGTGGAATCTCCTATTTCATTTATGAGTTGTCCTCTGAAGGCTCATGAATTGAAATATTCAAATATAGATAAACATGCTTATGCCATGGTCAAGGCGGTAAAGCATTTGTGGTTCTATATTCTAAATGCACATACTGTTGTTTTGGTGCCTGATACAACAGTAAAGTTGATTCTGACTCAACAGGAGTTTCGAACCAAAAGAGGCAATTGGATTGCTAAGATCCAAGAGTTTGATCTTGATATCAAACCTACCAAGCTCATGCATGGTAGAGGTTTGTGTCAATTAATTGCTGACAATGTACCAAAAGAGACAGGGGATGAAGAAGAAGAAGTTGAGGATATGCCGATTGTTCTTTTTGTCACTACTATAGATGAGTGATATTCAAATATTACTCATTTTCTTACCTCTGGTGAGTGTCCTTCTCATCTATCCTATAAGGAGAAAAGGACTATCAAATTGAAGGATACTAACTATGTTCTATGGGACAATGGTTTGTACAAAAGAAATATTGATGGAGTGTTTCTCTGTTGCATGGATAAAGTGCAACAAAATAGACTTCTAGAGTCTTTTCACAATTTAGCTTGTGGAGGACATTTTTCTGTGCCTGTGACAGCTCATAAGATTTTGCAAACTAGGTACTATTAGCCCACACTATTTTAGGATGCGTACATTTGGGTACGTAGGTGTGAGCTGTGTCAACAATTTGTTGGAAAGCCTAAGTTGGCCGCACTACCTCTCAAGCCAGTTGTGATTGAAGAACCTTTTCAACAATGGGGCATTGACTTCATTGGTGCTGTGAACCCACCGTCAAGTGTGGGACACAACTTTGTTCTCACCATGACTGATTATTTTACCAAGTGGGTGGAAGCCATCCCAGTAAAGCATGCCACTTCTGAAGTGGTGTGTAATTTCCTTAAGGAAAACATTATTTCCCAGTTTGGAGTCCCAAACAAGGTTGTAGCAGACAATGCTACTTGTTTCTCTTCCAATGAGATTACTAGATTTTGCTATGAACATGGGATTATTCTTTCCCACTCTTCAGACTATTATCTGCAAGGAAATGGTCAGGCGGAATCAAGTAACAAAAATCTGGTTACTATTATCAAGAAACTGGTGGAAGATAATCAAAGAACTTGGCATAAAGCATTGTTCTATGCTTTATGGGAAGACAGGATTACCCCCCGAAGGGTGATAGGTATGTCACCGTTACAGCTTCTGTATGGTCTGAATGCGGAAATACCTATTACTTTGGAGTTACCGGCACTAAAGTTGGCAAAGGCAGTAGAAGATAGAACTTTTGAAAGTTCTATTGACAAAAGAATCATGTACCTAACTGAACTTGAGGAGCAGGGAGCTATGGTAGTAGATCATATTGTTGAACATCAAAGTCAGGTGAAGAAACTCTTTGACAAGAAAGCAAGGGCTGGTGAGTTTCAAATTAGAGATCAAGTCTTGTTATGGGACAAAAGGAGAGAACCAAAAGGAATGCATGGGAAGTTTGATTCCCTATGGAGAGGCCTATTCATCATTCATCAACTTTGTGGTGAAAATAGCTTCTTACTGGAGTATCTAGATGGAACACCATTCTTGCTGCCTCATAGTGGACAACATTTGAAGCACTTCAATCCTTGAAGTATCAGATAAGTTTATTTGTACATTTGTATAGTTTTATGTTTTTATTTTTGTGTTTTTGTTTAGTCTTTTGTGTCTTTTTCTTTTTGGTAGCTTGACTCTATGGTCCAATGGCATGGATGAAGGCACTTAGAGACTATATTCTTCTCCCTTCGATTGTTTCAAAGTTCAATCAATGGAAGTTCCCCAGTTAGAGCTAGTTGTTGTTCTCAAAATCAGCTACGCTTATTTTTGTAGACATCCCCTATGAAACTTGTCTGTCTCGTCACCTACACTCTAAGTTCACAAAATGAGACAAGTACTCTTGATCTCATGCGAAGTCATCTAACATTCTAGAAGAGTTTGCGACATTTCCTTATGATGATTCCTTGAAAATCGTGAAGCTTGTTTTGGTCATAAGCTTGCCAAAATAGCAATTATTGAATATTTTGGGGTGTTAGAAAAGTTTTTGTATTCACATGCAAAAGCGGCCCAAATAACCGCTATTACAAGTGTTTTGTTGTTTTATATGTAATGATAGCTCTTTTGGCCACTTTTACATATTTTGTTAAAGTTTCTTTATAACCTGCATAAGCGGTCCTAACCACCGCTCGTGCACATTCCCTGACAAAGTTCAACCTATAAAGGCATTTTTTCTTACTGCTTATGCACATCAAACCATCACATGTATGAGCAAGCTTTTTCACTACCTTGATAGATCTAGCTAAATCTTGGAACTATGGTGACATTAATGCCACTCATGTTGGCATTAATGGCTTCATGTTTTAACCTTTTTAAACATGTTTTAGTCATTTTGATTAGTTATTTTCCATTGTTGAAACCTTAAACAAGCTATTGAAACCTCCTTGAGATCTCTCCTCCCATGAAAAATCACAGATTTTGATTTATCGCGAACTTCACTTCTTTGGCTTGCATTTAGGTTTTGGTTTCTTGTTTGAAGGTAAGTCTTCATTTCATTTTTTTCTTGCTTTTCTTTATTTTAGGGTTTTATTTAAATGTTTTTCATTTTGAGATTTATGTAAATGTTTTGTTTTGCTTTGGATCATCGAAAGCATATGTTTGAATGTGTCTTGAAACCCTACATTGAATGCTTGTGTTCTCGTCATTTCTTTATTCGAGTAGTAGCAGAGTTGTTATACCCTACTTCACCGTCTTGTTAAACTTTGGTTGGAGTTTCCTTCATGCATTAGCGGTATTTCCTACCACTCTCACATGAACCTAACACATTAAACCTTCACGTGTATTAGCGAAGTTTTCCCCCACTGTCACATCCTTACATGTGTGTTAAGTCTTTCCCACATGTAAGGGCAGTTAGAACCGCCACCCTTACATGATCCTTATGCAAACCTTCCAATGTGCGATAGCAAACAAAACTCCCGCTTCTGCATCCATAAGTGGCGGTCCATTTTGCTGACCATACATCAAACTTTCTTTAGTCAACATGCATAGGCAGTCCATTCCACTGACTTTGCATGTGTTAGAAAGACTCAAATGTTACCCTGATGTAAGGGCGATCATTTTGATTGCCCCTACATCTAAGACATATTTTTCCAAATACATGTAAAGGTGGTATTTTTTGCTGACTTTGCACGAGAGTTATAATCACTTCCTATTAACATGTAATAGTGGTCAAAATGACTAACTTTACATATGTGAATAGTCCCTCATGCAGGAGTGGTCATTTTGACCACTCATGCACATTTTCCTGAATTTTTCCTAAAACTGGGAAAATTTACCTTTCAAGGCCTGTTAACCCGCTTTCACCCTTTACCTTGATTTGTGCGCACTCAAGTCATTCAACACATGCTTTCCTGTTCATGATCATCGAATCATGGTTATCCCAATTTATCCATTTTTCCCCTTACTTTGAGATCATGGCCTTTTGCAATTCTCAACAAATGTCTGTGACAGATATCTCTTCTAGAGTTCTCTTCAGAGCCGATGTCAGAGCCATTTCCATCCAAAACCAAAATCATGAAGTACAAATACCAAGGGGTCTTCCCTGTCACTTCAATATAGTTGAATATTGATGAAATTAGAGATATAGAAATAGAAAATGTGGATATGGTAGAATTTGTGGACAGAACTAAATAGACAAACCCTTCCAAACACATGCAAAAGATCATTGACAACAATATTCACTTGGTTGCCTCATTTCCAATTTCTACCCATAATCCCAAGTTCATTTTTCAGGTGGCTAGCCATTACAACAAGGACACTAGGGTTGTGACAGATTCCCAAGGGAATGTGATCATGAGGTTGGATATAGAGTTTCTTGATAAAATCTTCATGTGTCCACCTATTGTAAACATTGGACAAATTGATTTTTCTCAAGGGAAAAAGGACTATGATACAGATGTACAAGATGCAAGAAGGTACATAAACAACAAATGGTTGAAAATTCCTTAAAGTAATCTGACTAGATGGCCAAAGGATCTCCCTAGGAGTGACTTTGTTGAGGCAGGTTGTGACTTGATCACACTTTTGAGTCGTATCAGAGGACTCCCTTCTTCCTCCAAGTTTCAAGAATGGATGTACACATACATCAAGGTGATCCTTTGAGGCACACAAAGAATATTCTAGGGAGAGCAGATCAGTAATGCATTGCATGAACAATTGGTAAAGGTTAACAGAACATTCAAATTCTATATGATCTCATATCTTTTATATGTTGCTGCTGGCATGAGAAGCTTTCCTGGTTTGACTCAGGTTGAAGATAGGAGATTGGTTCCTATATATGAGTATTATCCTCAAATTACTCTGAAGGGATCAATCCATCATTTCTGAAGGGTCAATGATGCTTTCTTTTCAGTATTCATGTGCTTATGGGACAATGAACTTGTTCAGAAGAGGGTCTTAGATGAAGCTTGGGAAGTTGTGAATTCTTTTGGTTACTTGTTCTTACAATTCCCCACATTCACATATCTTAGAGTAGGGTATTATCCTGGCTACCCTTATATTCTTCTATGATATCCTAGTGACCGTATTGTCCTCATGGAATTATGTAGGTAGCTGATTGTAGTGAATAATAAACAAATGGAGTTGAAGAAGTCAGGGATAAAGTTTCTCGTTGAAATTGGAAGGTACTCAATGCAATCAGCTAACAAGGCAAAAACAGTTGATTCTAAATTATAGTTGGTCACTATGAGAACTTTCAAGAAAAGGGACCATTTTGACTTCAGGAGAGTGCAAGATAAGATCAAAAGAAAGTCAACTTTTCATGTGCCTATGGTGGAAGATATTTGGGCTAATCTTAGGACACAAAATGAGATCAGGAAGTTAGACTACTATAGACTTCATCTAAATTAGATAGAAGAGTTGTGCCTCGCTGATATTCCAGATAGAATGGAGGATGATGGGGATGTTCTAGATCCCAAATATAACACTGAGAATGTTAAAGTCTCACCTCTTCCAAAGGTGAAATGGTCAGTTAAAGAGGAAACATCCATAAGGAAAAGATTTTAGCTGATCCTGGCTAACACAAACATATGGTTGGAAAGCAAAGGAATCAAATTGAAGGAGTTTCTCATAGGGTTAGAGACTGAAGCACAGGAACAAACAGGCAAGAAATTAGAAAACAGGACCAAGAATAAGAGTGACAACCCTTCTTCCTCCAAAATATGAAAACCAAAAATTAAGTTTGTATCCAAGGGAGGGAAGAAGAAAGAAGTTGCAAAAACCTCCAATGTCACTGAATCAGGTGCTAAAGATACAAATGTTGAGCAAATGGAGGTTGAAGATGTTGAGACTGAAAAGAAAAATATTTAGAAATCTAAGGATGCCCAACAAACAGAAGTATCTGATAAATCTGAATAGGGCAAGGATGAGGATGCAGAAAAGGAACAAATTAGTGATCCAAATCAGTCCCCTGAGAAAGATCTTCCGAGTAAATCACAAGTTTCTACACCCCTTCCTCATTCTCCTATTTCTGGTATTTTTCTAGTAGTTTCAAGTGTTCCTATTTTCATTGTTTCTTTTGATAACACCCCTACTTCTATAAGAACCAGTTTTGGGACCGTTTTTTATTCTTCCAGTTCTATCCCAAGTTTATCTTCTTCATCTTTTGACATTGGTGAACAAATTGTTTTAGTAAATCTTCTGAATGGTTCAGAAAAGGTTGTTGACAAAGGTGTAGTTTTTACCAACACCAGTTCTATTGTGACCATAACAGGTGTAAATATAGATTCAGAGAAACAAGTAGTGGACTCATCTCTGATTATTAGTGCTTTTGTGCTTCCCCCATGGTTGTCTGCATATACTCCCAAAAGAAAGAAGCAAGCTATTTCGCCAGATGAGATTGATATTGAGAAGTTGTTACCTGTGAAATCAAAGACTCTGAAGAAGAAGCCTAAGACTATTTATAGGCTTATCAATGAGAAAGGAATTAGATATGCAGAGATTGCTAAGCAACCAGAAGATGCTACTGTTGACAATTTTGACATGAAAGATTATGTCATTTCAAGGGTTGAGTTAGGTAAGCTAACTCATGAAGGCATAAAAGCAGATTTTCAAACTACTGCCAGCACCTTGCTCAAAAAATATGACGAAGTCAAAAAAGAGAAAGAATAGTATAAGGCTAAAGAAGAACAACTTGTTGCGGTTCTTCAAAAAATAGTTAAGTCATCTGAGATTGTGGAACCCATGGCAGTGACTGTAGAAGATCCCCTGATCCAAAAGGTTGAAAAAGCTCAGGCTAGAGGGAGGGTGGTAGGAGATATTGTAGAACGTTTGCTAGCTCAAGGGTGAATTCTACTGAAGACCACTGTAGAAAGAAAAGAAAAAATGGATCAAGCCAAAGCTAAGCTGGATAACATGGTTGATTTACTTTCCCAGGAACTACAGGATTAGGAAGAGAGATTGGAGGAGTGGATAGAGATGAAAAAGATTAAGATAAAGAATCTGATCACCATCAAGGTCATTGCAAATAGGGAATCATATCTTAAAACTAAGGAGTCTCTGGTTCATCGTATCCACATAATAAAAGGTTTACTTGATGATCTATGTCAAGCTCGTGAAGACAGTGATGTCACACTTCTACACAGGCTAGAAGAACTCCCATGTACCCTCACAGGTGAAGATCATAAGTTCCTTTCAGTAGATGAGATGATAAGTTCCTTCAAAAAGATGGTTCAAAGGAAATTCAAAGATGAGGTGCCCTCAGTACTTTCCATGGATAATCTCTATGATCAGCATTCATCTTTTGAGAACTTGAAGGACAATCTGGACAAACATGAGAAAGCAATAAAGGCGGTAAAAGATGTAATTCTTCAGGCCTGCACTATCTCAGAAAATATAGGTAAACTAGATGCATGTGAAATGGCGGCTATACAGATCATGTACCAAAATTTCCTAAAGAAGAATGATGGAGGAAGCTGATACCTTAGTTTATTTTATTCTTGTATATGTAATTTGAATTTTGTTGTGGACATATTCATATGTAATTTTCTCAAATGTAATTACATGTGAGGCAAAGGAAGTCCTAAGTCAAATAGGATTCTTCTGTTTGAATAAGTCAAAGTAGTTAGGATTTTCCTATTTTTGCTCTTGGTTTCTCTTATAAATAAAGAGGACCCCTATTGTAAATATTATTGTTTTTCTATTGCAAAGAAACTTTGCCAAATTGGAAAGCATCTCAAGACTTTGAGCTTTTTATGTTTATCATATTTTTCAAGTGAATATCAATATAAGCAGGCAATTTGAGTATCAAACTTTGAGTTGAATCATATTGTTGTATGATATCAGTGTTCTTATGTCATTGGTCTTATATCATATTAAATTTTTGTTGGAATTGTGGGGTTTATTTAAAGTTGAGAGGAGTGTTCTTGTTTTGGTTGAATCGACTTTGTGCTATTTTTCTCATTGTAGGAGTTTGTGTTTATTTGTGAGAATGGAATTGTTTAAATACTTTGTGTTGTAAACTGTTGTGTTCAATTTAGTTATATTATCTTGGGTGAAAGTGGAGACTTTGGGCTATATTTAAATTAAATTAAATTTTTTTGTGAGAAATAACCCAAACAATAGAAGACTTGTGTTTCTATGGTTTGTTTCAGTTCAAGAGTTATCAAATATCATCTATTGTGAAGTTGTTATTTTGTAAGAGAGAAACATCTATTCTGAAAAAAGAGAATAGGATGCTATGAAAATACCCCAAGAATAGTTTTAGTTTATTTAAGTATTAAAAGCTATTTGTTAGAAAGAGCTCATTATCTAGAGGGAACCTCCCCTTGCTGAGAGGAGAGACTTAGTCTCATCATAGCTGTGGCAATATAACCATTTTGTCATTAGTTAGCTAAACGACAAAATATTCACCCAACACATAATTAGTAGACACATGATCTTCTTTAATAGAAATAAACATGCATTCATTTGCACTAGTACTAGCATCATCAAATTCATCATCAGTCACCCCTTCATCATCAAAATCTCAGAAATAGTAGCATTTCTTTGGAACTCTAGGCCTGCTCTCATATTTCTTCTTATTTCTTCCAATTCTTTCAAGACATCTGAAAGCATAATGACCTACTTTACCACAAGAGAAACATTTGAAAGGTAATTTACCTTAGAATTTATCGGAGCCTCTTTGTAGCCTATCAACAATGTTAGCTTCAATTTCATCAAAGTCGTCATCCACCTTGTATTTATCAACTCTGGAGATCTCTACTGAAGTACTGTCTTTAAAATCTGATTCAACTTTAGGAAGGGCATCACCAAATTATCTCATCTCAAAGGCTGTAACGTTTCCAAGTAACTAATCTCTGTCAACAATTTTCACAATCATGAATTCTTCAATTGCAGCTACCTTGTGACTATATGACTTTGGTAGTGATCTAAGAATTTTCATCACAACTTCCTTATCACTGAAAGTTCCTCCCATACTCTTTATGCTAGTGACAAGTTCATCAACTCTTTGCATAAAGGTTGTTATGTTTTCATCTTCATTCATCTTCAAACCTTCATATTTCACTTTCAAGCTTTGTATCTTGGCTTCTTTTACAGATTCATCTCCTTCATACAGATTTTTTAGCTTCTCCCATACCTCATTTGAAAATTCAAGGTCCACAAATTTTGTCAACACTGAGTCACGTAAGGAACTTAGCAGAGCATCCTTTGCTTTGACATCCAACTCATATTCTTTGATTTCATCTTTAGTCATCAAACCATTTGGAGGCATGGTATATTTTGCTTCTACAACCTTCCATACTTTAAAACCAAGAGAAAGAATATGGCTTTTCAATCGTACCTTCCAAAGAGCATAATTTGTCCCATCAAAATGTGGAGCTTCCCTTTTATAAAACATCCTGGATCTTCCTTAAGCTATTAGGCTTTCTTTAGAGGAACTGGCTTTGATACCAATTGTTGGACTGCACCAGACAACTGAGAGGGGGGTGAATCAGTAGTACAAAAACTTTTAACCAATTATTATCATCAACTTATCAATTGCTTATATTTAAATATAACCATGATAGCATAGAATGAGAAGCTCAACACAAAAGCATAATCAACACAAGAGACACCATATTTTTCTGTGGAAAATCCTAAAAGGGAAAAACCACAGTGGGTGTTAGCCCACATAAATATATAAGTTATAGCAATACTAAAAAATAGAGGCTCACTGCCTACAGGGCTCACTACCCAAATTGCTCACTGCAAAGAAAGCCTCACTACCTATGGGTGGCTCACTGCCAAAAGGTTGAACTAAGATAACAACATCTACTCCATACTAAGGTTTAGTTCCATTGAAGTACAAACACATCTGCTCTGCTCTGCTACCTTACTTCTCTTTTATCTTCACATCTTCACACTTGGATACATTTTCATGACTCAATTACAAGTATTTATACACTTCATCAACCTTGGAATGATCATCAAGGTCGGCATTACAATCATCAACTGTTGAAACAATCTCCAAGGTCAGAAAACATACGTTACATCATATAGGTCTGGACCTAAATAGATTTACAAAGAAAAGAAATGAATGTGGATCACACCGCACCTTAGCAGGGACTCAAACACAATCTTCCATGCTACAACACGTTATCACAATCTTTAATACTTCTCTGTAGATGATGAATTCAACTAGGTCGACCAAGACTGATGTTAACACAAGTATTCTTAAGAACATGCTTCATGTATGATCTGAATTATGCCTTGTAGACCAATCTGAATGTAGTAACATGATTAGGAGACATCCACAAGCACATTGTAATCACCAGGAACAACCGCCTGATCTCTAATCACTCTAACAATAAGATTCTTCAAACTAGAGCATAGGAACAACATTGTCAGCCACTGTCATGAGTAAAAGATAGCTTGCGGACCACCAAATCATGAACCATTGCATTTCAAGGCACTTAGCATCATCACTAACTTAATTCTAGAATTACAAACCAAAATACTTCAATGCGGAGGAATGTGGAGCAAAACACTTTCTCCCTGTCACCACCAAGCATACAGAAAAAGCTATTTTCACTCTGGTGAACATAACCCACTCAATTCTTCATACCGAAGGATCAAACTTGGAATATAATATCTTTAGACAAGCTTCTAAATAACTTCCAATCCATAGGTAAAGATATTTATTCTTCAGGAAATGTGGAGCATTCTTCTGGATTGTTCTTCTACATGTAATGTATTATTTCTTTTGCAACACATTGTTATCACCAGAGGGGCTAATTTTCTCAATATCCTCAACAAAGTAAGAGCATAGTTGACACCAATGACAACACAGATATGTTGACATCAATGACAACACTGATTAGGCACATACTTGCAACAATTTCTTCCATGACTTTTTTGACTTCATCCCAAGAATTCTTGTTTCTCAACATTTCTAGCTGGGGTTTACTTTCATGTTGAATTCTAGTTGGAGCATTCTTATTGGCCACAAACCTTGTTTTAATCATGTCACATGGGTCATACTTCCAGTAAGAGTCAACATCAAATTTAAAAAGTTGTAAAATTTCATGTACCACAGTGAATCTCTCGAATGTGAACCCTCCACATGAAAAAGGTAAGGAAGGAAAAATGCTCTTCTTTGCTGACTAACGAAGTGCAGTTGGTCTGTACTCTCCATCTATCATATGTATTCAAATGCATAAAACTTCTCTGTCACATATATTAGAATTTTTTTGGGCTCTACTCCTGATCCATAAAATCTTAGGACAATATATTCCGCTATGAAGTACCAGTCAACCAATTGTATTTCTTTTCCCAATTGAATGCAATTTCTACATGAATCGGGCAATCTAGGCATTGGAGTATTTGTAATGGCTTGATACAATGGAGCCAAAAAGTAGTCCATAAAATGATTGTAGTTCTTTGGATTATGATACATCTTTATCTTATGGGTCCAATCATGTAGTCCAATTTTATCATGTTGAATCTGAAGCTTCTTGTCTCGAAACATCCCAAAAAACCATACTAGAAATAAATAGCACAAGTAGGTTGTGAACCTAAATGTCTTTCTATTGGAACTAGAAGTGGGAGCTTCACTTTGACTTTGTTTAATCATAAAAAAATGACCATGCATGGATTCTGCAATGTGCTCAAGAAATCTGTAATTAGCAGGTTGATTCCATTGATGGATATTGTATACCATTTCAAGGATGCTTGCATCCACTTGACTATTATTATCCAATCCAAGGAAGAACACTAGCATGGAAACAATATCTTGAACCCATGGATTAAAATATCAATTTTATAAGGAGGCTTATGATTCTTATTGAGTTGGGCACCATCCAATGTTAGAGATTTGAGATTTTTTTTTATCATTTTCACTAACTGCTTTATAAGTTCTAGCAAGTTTTTCTAGGTTAATGTGGACTTTTCCACATTCTTTAGTAGTAAAACCCAACAATTGGCCAAAATATTCTCCATTAATGGGAAAAATTACTTCCTAGCTATCTTTTATAACTATTGCTTTTCTATTTTCATCATAATTCTAGGCACAAACCATGATAAATTTAGGGCAAGGGAAAACCTCAAGGAACATCAGGCGTCCCAATCCAACCACCCAAGGTGCAGTCAACCCATTAATTGGTATTGGTGTTTTTGGGTTAGGTTGTACTTGACGTACCTTATTCTCTAATGAAAATCTAAGTTCTGAGCTTATTCATCTATAAAACTTGGGGTTTTAAGTAGTCTGACGTAGTTTGTTTTATTTCTTTGTTTGGTTTTCCCAATTTTGGGTCTGGTAGTGCTGGTAGACATGTTTGTAAACACTCAACTCTAAACCCCAAGATTGAAAAAACTAAAGTCTCAAGGATAATAGTAATAACAATAGTAATAAGAATGAAGTATTTATGTATTTCACTTACCCGAAAAAGATGAATACAAAGACTAGTACTGAGTGACTCCATGGAATCGCACAACCAATATTAAAATTTCTGGTGCACTGCAATCTCCTTGAGTCCTTGACCCTCTCACTTCCAAATAGTATCAATTAAAATTACTAAGTTCCAACTATGAAGTAAAGTGAGTGAAATGTGTTACATTCTTTTATTAAAGTTATAAATTTTATTTCATTCTTGAGGAATTAATTTTTTAAAATTTATTATATTTTATTCTATTCTTCACTTTCAGTACAAGTTTGTAGTTGTAGCTATACTGAGTACTCCCACTTTAAATGAAATTTAAGGATGGCCTATAGGTCAGCAACCTGAATTAATAATTTAATACATGTACATCAAGCAGTAGAATTGAAAAGTATTGTATAATCTCAACCATTGATCTTTGTAAATCTAACGGCTCTTGATTGAATATAGAGGTTTGAGTTCGCAAGTCTAGCACTTCGGACTTTCATTCTAGAATTCAACTACAACCGTCCATCGAAACATTCATTAAATGGTGAAACATGGTGCTAAAGTCTAAATCTCCCTTTATATGAAGTCGGGCCCACTTTGATGATAGAATATAGCTTAGATATATTATATAATAATTATAATTAATATTATATAAAATATTATAATGTTGGTTAAATATATTATTATAATATATTATATAATAATTAGAATTATAAACTATATTATATAATAATTATATTATATTATATATAATAATTATTCATCCGTTGATCTTTGTATCTAACGGCTCTAGATTGATTCCAGAGGTATGAGTTCGCAAGTCTAGTGCACCGAACATTTCGTTTCGGAATTCAACTACAGCCATCCAATGATATATTAGATAATTATTAGATATATAATTATAGTAGATATATTATTATAATATATTATATAATATATAATATCAACGGTGGTGTCTTAAGGCCCTCGATTAATAAAGATATAATAGTCCAGTGCATCGCATAGCTTTAAAGTGTTTGTCCTTGCTACACCCTTAATATTGGTGTACATTGGGTTATGAATAGTTATCTTGTGGCTATCTTAACTCCTAATTAAGTCATGTTATCATTATTATATTATTATTTAGTTAGATAGGTTAGACTAGGTCTTATATAGGGGCGTGTCTATTCATCCTAAGAATAATTAGGTATATATAGGAGGATGTGAGTCGTATTTCATCATCATATTGTGAAGTGTGTTCTCACTAGAGATATTTGGAGGTTGCCCCCTCGAAGTGGCTTGTTATTCTTACTTATTATCAAGTATTTGCCAAATATTTCATATCATCTTCTTCCATTGTGCAAGTTATTTCATTACAAGTGGTATCAGAGCATGATCTTAGCACGGTAGAGGCAAGATTTTTTCTCAATATTGGAGGCAATTTTGGGAAGAGCGTAACTTTCAGATTTTAGTGAATTTTTTCTAATTTTTAAAGGGTTTTTGAAGACCATATTAAAGAAACTACAGTCTAGATTTTAGAGGAATTGGAGTAGAATTGAGCAAATTATTGCAGAATTACAGTTTCTACACAATTTATTTGGGATCTACAAATCTCTCATATCCAACTAAATTAGAACCTGATTTTTATTAGGTTTTTGAAGACATACCAAAGGAGACTACAGTCCAAAATTTAGATAAATTGGAGCAGAAATAAGTGAGTTATTGCACAATTAGTGTTTCCACAAAATTCACTCTCAAGGCTGCAAATCTACTTATTTCTTGGAGATTTTTTTGGGTGAGAGGTATTTTGACCCTAGTAAGTTACAATAAAAATTTCAGATAATTTAGGTCTCATTTGTGTGATTTATTTCAAAATTATTGTTTCCAATCATGACGGGGCCTGCAACAAGGGGCAAAAAGAATGTTGTCACACCAGGGAAGACTCCTGATAAGGATGTGGTAATAATAGAGGATACTAATCCTAATAAGGAAATCATTAAGGTCAAGGAAGACATTTCATCAATTAAGGTGGATATGTGTGACCTAAGAGGAGATATATTAGATATACGAAGCATGTTAAGTGCCTATATGAATGAACCAAGAAAGGAGTTCTCAAGCAACTAAGGTGAAACCTCTAAGTCGGCTAATACTAACACAAATTTTAATACTCCTATGGGATCTAGGAATTTGTTTCCAAAGGTGGATGTGCGCAAGTTCGATGGAAAGGATCCTCTAACATGGATAAACCAAATGGAGAATTTTTTTGAAGTACATCAAATCCCATATGGACAAAAGGTCACGATGGATTCCCTATATCTAGAACCAGACCAATTCATTAGGTATCATTGGCTTTGTACTCATTAGAGGAAAAAGGGTCTCACTGTCTCATGGTCAATTTTTACAGAGGAACTTCAAGCACAATATAGCATTAGTGTGATAGACAACTTCTTCAGCCAGCTTGCTAAACTTCAACAAACAGGATCAGTTAAGGATTATATTCAAAAATTCCAAAATCTATCCTTAAGAGTGGATACAATTACAGAAGATAACTTGAATGATTTATTCTTGGGTGGTCTCAAGGATCACATTCAAAAAGAGGTACGCATGTTTAGTCCTAGCTCAGTAAATGAGTCTTTTATCTTGGCACGTAGGGTAGAGGAGAAGTATTTGATTCCTAAGAAGCAAGGGGCTAATGTGAGAAGAGAGAAAGGATATTCAACACCTTCTTTTCCTCAACCTACTATGTTGACTCCACAACAAATAGAGGAGAAAAGTGCAAAAGTGTTGTGTTTCGATTGTGATAGCAAATACAGTCAAGGACATAAATGTAGTGAAAAGAAATTGTTCTATATTGAAGGTCCAAGTGAGGAAGAAGAGGAGGAACCCATATTAGAGGAGGATAGGGAGTAAAGTGAGGAATCACATGATTCTCAACCAATCATTTCTTGTCATGCACTCTCAAGTTTCAGTGCACCACAAACTCTCAATGTAGTGGGTTTCTTAAAGAAGCAAAAAGTAACAATGTTGATTGACTCAGGTAGTACTCATAATTTCATCAACAAAAAGTTGGCAACTTCTCTAGAAATTGTTTTATATATCTAGCCCCAGAGTTTCAAGTTTTGATTGTAGATGGTGGTATAGTTAGTTGTTCGAGGAAGTGTCATAGCATTAAATTATCCATGGGAGATTATCAACTTGATACCCCAATGTATGCGATATCCATGGGTGCAACATATATTGTTTTGGAAGTACAATGGCTTACTACATTAGGAACAATTGAGATGAACTTCCAAGAACGATTCATGAGATTTCAATCAGAAGGAAAGGTAGTAGAACTGAGGGGGTTGAAGGAAAAATCCCCACAGATAGTAAGCTCTCATTAAATGCAAAAGTTTCTTAAGAAAGGAGCGGATGGATTTGTGGCCCAACTATGTTCATTAGAAGTCTCAATCTAATGCTCCTACTCATCTAGATTTACAAGCAATAATTGATCATCACTCAGTGGTTCTTGGAGATATGCCTAAAGGACCTCCTCCTAAGAGGGATCATGGTCATACCATACAACTAGGTCTAGGGAGCCAACCACTGAACATGAGGCCTTATAGGTACCCACACATACAAAAAAGTGAGATAGAAAAATTGTTGAGGAGATGCTAGAGGTAGGAATTATCAGGTATAGCCAAAGTGCTTACTCCTTGCCTGTGGTGATGGTGTGTAAGAAGGTTGAAACTTAGCGCATGTGTCTGGATTATAGAGTGCTCAATATGTACACCATTAAAGATAAGTTTCCTATTCCATTCATTGATGATTTGCTAGATGAATTGAATGGAGCTATGTATTTTACCAAGTTAGATCTTAGATCTGGTTATCACCAAATTTGGATTAAGGAGGAAGATATTTGTAAGACAACATTTTGAACTCATGAGGGTCATTATGATTTTTTGGTGATGCCATTCGGTCTTACCAATGCACCATATACATTCCAAAGTTTGATGAATTCCATTTTTAAGTTCTTGAGAAAGTTTGTGTTAGTGTTCTTTGATGATATATTGATTTATAGAAAGACTTGGGAAGAATATTTGTAGCATGTAGATCAAGCATTACAATTATTCGAAGATCATCAACTCTATGCTAAGTGGTGCAGGAGCACCAAGGTGTCTGGTTTTTACTTGATCTTCTTGTAATTGTTATGAGTCAATAAGGTCTTAGAGACCAT
The DNA here is from genome assembly GCA_027924645.1 of Cunninghamia lanceolata. NCBI lineage: Eukaryota > Viridiplantae > Streptophyta > Pinopsida > Cupressales > Cupressaceae > Cunninghamia > Cunninghamia lanceolata. Next base: position 25,643,754 of record BSBN01000809.1, on the reverse strand, counting down.
CTTCTTAAGGCTTGTAGCCATGTTTGTAATAGGACTTAGTCCAAATGTCTGAATGAATCTAGTTGTAGTCCTAGTTAGGACAGTCTTGTAGTTATAGTTAGTTTGAAAAAGTCATTTTATAGGTTAGTCATTAAATTCTCATGTTTTTGAGCCTTTTAAGGCATGTCTTGGGTTAGAAAGAATGCCTACACGTTGTCAAAGATTAAACCACATACTAAAAAGCATTATTAAACATAAAAATCACCAATGAAGTCCAAGATTGGACAGTTTCTAATAAAACAATCTTTAGAACAGCAGTTACAAAACAAGAAGGCACGGTGGTCTTGGGTAGTTTTTTTGGTCTCCCACTCGATGCATGCAGTGTGGAGGTTTGTAATATCTCTACCAAGCATTATTGAAAAAACAACATGGAATAGATTGGAGAAAGGATAACAAAGGAGGCTGTTTTCTGTTTTTTACTGTTTTTTTCTGCTTTCCTCGCTGTTTTTCTGAGTTTTCCGTACATGTACGGAACAGTCATGGCCACAATGTATGTTATATGTGTAGGGGCATGAGATGACTCCAAAATGCATTTGGTTTGGTTCCTTAATAGCAAATAACATGGAAGTTATTCACATTTTTCCTTAGAATGTTTTAGATAGTTGATTTCTGAATTCTCTTTACAACAGTCCGTACAATGTTGGGGTACGGCTTTGGTTTGATCCATTTGCATATTGGATGGGAAGGATAAAGTGTTAGCTTGAGTTTGAACCTGATTTGAGACCTTGGTAATATACTAGGTGAAAGATATCATCTAATTATCACAAACTGACATTTTAGGAATTGCTGTCCCCTTCATTTATTCACTGTGTTTCTGCAAGAAACCGTACTTGTACGGCCTGTAGATGGTTGGTCTTTGTAATGCAGATTTATGTTGGCTAATTATTTGCCCTTTGCATCTTGTTTGGGTTTTTAATACTGTAATAAGAGAGAGTAATCAGGGTTTGTTTATAAGCTGTCCTAAAAACTAACCTAGAGTTTCTTCTGAGTAAACCAATGAATTTCTCCTCTTTTTCTTTGATCCCATTTGCCCTGGTCAGAGGAATGAGTGGTATATTAATGAGGGAAAGATCTTGTGAAGGTTTGGAAGGGCAAGAGGATAGTTTGGATTGAGTTTGGGCATGTAGATGATCCTGCAGAAATCTTATACTGGGAGATTGGGAGAGGACAACAACAACTAGGTAAGTTTGGTGAGTTTGTTTACTTTGATAATGAGGCTATAGGCATGTGATAGGTTAAGCATGCTATAATGAAGATGAATTTGTCTTGATAAAGATCACCTTATGGAGATTAGTGTGACTGCCCTTCTCATGGAGAGAGAGATGCTATGAATGTCCTTTGAAGACTTTGACAAGGATGCTATCCTGTAGACCCTATTTGGTGGGTTAGAGAGAGTCTTGTTAGGAATTAGACATCTTGGAAGGTGTAGATTGAAGTTATTGGATCAGAGACCATGTGTTGGTCAAGTTGTGTAATGAAAAATGCTAGTATAAAGTTGATTTGTTCAAGTTATGACAGTCTATAAATATTACTGTCCTGCTGTCCTAGATACTCTGCATCATTTTTGGTATCAGAGCTAGCTAGTAGATCCTTGAAGGTGTTGTGGATCTTGTGAAGAAGATAAGGTTTGTGAGGGTTTGTAAAGATGCCTCCAAAGAACCAGATGGCAAGAGAGAATGCTGAGTTGAGAGAAGCCTTAGAGGCAAGAGAGAAAGAGCTGAGGGACAGAAGAGAACATGATGCTGCTAGAGACAGAGAGCTGAGGCAAGTAAGAAGAGAAAATGCAACAATCTTGGCAAGATTGGAAGCATTAGAGAAGAATCCAAGAAAGGTTGAACAAAGTGAGTCAGAAGAAGATGAGGATGCAGATGAGAATCCTCCTGAGGATGAGTTAGATGCTGAAGAAAAGAAGTTTGTAAGATTGCTGAAGGCAGTCCAAGGAAGTGGAACTAAGGCAAATATAGATTTACCTATCTATCAAGGGAAGATGGATAGTGAAGAAGTGTTAGGGTGGATAGATGCCTTGGAAAATTTTTTTGAATATGAGGAGATGAATGATGAGAAAAAGATCAAGTTTGCAAAGACAAAACTGAGAGGAACAGCACTTACCTGGTGGAGTAGTGTGCAGACAGAGAGAATGGCTAGAGGTGCATCAAAAATCACTTCTTGGAGTAGGATGAAGGACATGATGAAAGACCAATTCCTTCCATCTGATTACTCCATTCAGACAAAGAGGATGAGACAGAATCTGAAGCAGAAGGACATGGATGTTATGTCCTATACTGAGCAATTTCATAAGCTTAGTATCAGAGGTGGATTGGAAGATGAAGAAGAGAAAGTGGCAAGGTACCTCAATGGGCTTAGGTATAACTTGCAGGATGAGATTGGGTTGGCAGTACCAAAATCACTTGGAGAGTGTTTTCAGTTAGCCATCAGGGCTGAAGAGAGAGTGAAGAGGAAGCAAGAAAGGCAAGGAGGTTATGGAAGAGGAAACAGAGGTAGGGGCAAACCTACTAGTGAAGTTCAGAACAGCAATGAGAAGGGTAAGGAGTTGTCTACAGAACAGAGAGGTGGACATAGAGGTGGAGGTAGATTTGGATCAGGAAGAGGAGTATTCACAGGCAGATGTTATCACTGCAATGAGGTGGGACACACATCTTTCAACTGTCCTAAGAAGGATGGTATTGATAAGAGAAAGGATACAAGAGTTCACTTGGCACAAGAGGAGGAGAAGCCAGAAGAACCAGAAATGTCGTCAGCCTCTCCTATGCTGGATGGAGAGATGCTCATGGTGGAAAGAGGTAAGATGCAGCAACCACCACAGGTATCTATTTTCAGAACTAATTGTTTGAGCCATGGCAAGATATGCAAGTTGATTGTAGATTCAGGTTCTCATGATAACTTAGTTTCTTAGGAAATGGTGAATAAGTTGGGGTTGAAGACTTTTGATCATCCCAGTCCTTACCATGTCACCTGGGTCAGTCAGGAGCAGCAGGTAATGGTCACTAAGAAGGCTTATGTTGATTTCACAATTGGTCCATATCAGGACTCTGTTTTGTGTGATGTTATTCCTATGACATGTGGGCATGTAATCTTGGGCAGACCATGGCAGTATTCGAGAAGGACAATTCATGATGGGTATACTAATACCTATGTAGTGCACAAAGATGGTAAGAAGTTCAAGTTGATTCCTTTACCTTGTGAGGAGAAGAAGGAACAGGTTACAATTTGCTTTGGAGAAAAATTGAAGTTGAATGTGTAGGTTCAGGGTGATTGCACACAGCAGCAACAGTTGCAACAGAGTAGAGTGGATGACAGTCCTAGAGAGCAGCAGGCTTGGGACTTGAGTTATGTTAAGGTAGGGGACATTGAGTGTCCTATAAGGAGCCCAAAGAAGGAAGACAAACAGCACAAGACACAAGGAGGAATGAATCAGAGCCTCCAGTTGAGAAGAGCTGAAACATTGCAGCAGCAAGGTCCTAGGCAAGGACACCACAACAAGTTTTATGTTTCTAACACTGTTTACAGGAGCCATGCAGGTTGGAGACGGAGAAAGATAACTCTGGGAGAGTTCATGTTTCCTAGTCAGAGGAACTTTCCAACACAGTTGACGAACATTCGGAGTAGATCCCCTAACTCTTGGGACAAGAGTTTTCATCATGCCGGGGAGTATGGTGCAGGAGCACCAAGGTGTCTGGTTTTTACTTGATCTTCTTGTAATTGTTATGAGTCAATAAGGTCTTAGAGACCATCTTCTTAAGGCTTGTAGCCATGTTTGTAATAGGACTTAGTCCAAATGTCTAAATGAATCTAGTTGTAGTCCTAGTTAGGACAGTCTTGTAGTTATAGTTAGTTTGAAAAAGTCATTTTATAGGTTAGTCATTAAATTCTCATGTTTTTGAGCCTTTTAAGGCATGTCTTGGGTTAGAAAGAATGCCTACACGTTGTCAAAGATTAAACCACATACTAAAAAGCATTATTAAACATAAAAATCACCAATGAAGTCCAAGATTGGACAGTTTCTAATAAAACAATCTTTAGAACAGCAGTTACAAAACAAGAAGGCACGGTGGTCTTGGGTAGTTTTTTTGGTCTCCCACTCGATGCATGCAGTGTGGAGGTTTGTAATATCTCTACCAAGCATTATTGAAAAAACAACATGGAATAGATTGGAGAAAGGATAACAAAGGAGGCTGTTTTCTGTTTTTTACTATTTTTTCCTGCTTTCCTCGCTGTTTTTCTGAGTTTTCCGTACATGTACGGAACAGTCATGGCCACAATGTATGTTATATGTGTAGGGGCATGAGATGACTCCAAAATGCATTTGGTTTGGTTCCTTAATAGCAAATAACATGGAAGTTATTCACATTTTTCCTTAGACTATTTTAGATAGTTGATTTCTGAATTCTCTTTACAACAGTCCGTACAATGTTGGGGTACGGCTTTGGTTTGATCCATTTGCATATTGGATGGGAAGGATAAAGTGTTAGCTTGAGTTTGAACCTGATTTGAGACCTTGGTAATAGACTAGGTGAAAGATATCATCTAATTATCACAAACTGACATTTTAGGAATTGCTGTCCCCTTCATTTATTCACTGTGTTTCTGCAAGAAACCGTACTTGTACGGCCTGTAGATGGTTGGTCTTTGTAATGCAGATTTATGTTGGCTAATTATTTGTCCTTTGCATCTTGTTTGGGTTTTTAATACTGTAATAAGAGAGAGTAATCAGGGTTTGTTTATAAGCTGTCCTAAAAACTAACCTAGAGTTTCTTCTGAGTAAACCAATGAATTTCTCCTCTTTTTCTTTGATCCCATTTGCCCTGGTCAGAGGAATGAGTGGTATATTAATGAGGGAAAGATCTTGTGAAGGTTTGGAAGGGCAAGAGGATAGTTTGGATTGAGTTTGGGCATGTAGATGATCCTGCAGAAATCTTATACTGGGAGATTGGGAGAGGACAACAACAACTAGGTAAGTTTGGTGAGTTTGTTTACTTTGATAATGAGGCTGTAGGCATGTGATAGGTTAAGCATGCTATAATGAAGATGAATTTGTCTTGATAAAGATCACCTTATGGAGATTAGTGTGACTGCCCTTCTCATGGAGAGAGAGATGCTATGAATGTCCTTTGAAGACTTTGACAAGGATGCTATCCTGTAGACCCTATTTGGTGGGTTAGAGAGAGTCTTGTTAGGAATTAGACATCTTGGAAGGTGTAGATTGAAGTTATTGGATCAGAGACCATGTGTTGGTCAAGTTGTGTAATGAAAAATGCTAGTATAAAGTTGATTTGTTCAAGTTATGACAGTCTATAAATATTACTGTCCTGCTGTCCTAGATAGTCTGCATCACTAAGCCATCCAAGTGTGCTTTTGGTATTAAGGAGGAGTATTTGGGACACATCATTTCACATGAAGGAGTAAAGGTGGACCCTAACAAAATTAAGGCTATCATGGAGCGGCCTATTCAAAAAACCATTAAGAAACTGAGGGGTTTCTTGGGATTGACTGGGTACTATAGAAGATTTGTGAAGAATTATGGTTGTATAGCAAAACCCCTCACCACTTTATTGAAGAAGGATTCTTTTCATTGGAATGAGCCTGCTAATGTAGCATTTGAGAAATTGAAGGAGGCTATGTGTACAACTCCAATGCTTGCCACTCTAAACTTCACCAAGGAATTCATTATGGAATGTGATGCTTCTAGAAATGGGATAGGAGCAGTTCTCATGCAAGAAGGTCAACCAATTTCTTTTGAGAGTCATCAATTAAAGGGTAAGAATCAGTTCAAACCTATTTATGAGAAGGAAATGCTAGTGATCCTTCATGCAGTTAAACAATGGAGGCCTTATCTAATGGGTCGACACTTCAAGGTTAAGATAGATCATGATAGCCTAAAATATTTTTTGGCACAAAGATTATCATCTGAAGAGAAACAAAAATGGGTCACTAAGATGTTGGGATATGACTTTGAGATTGTATATATGAAAGGGAAGGAAAATATTGTGGTAGATACACTTTCTAGGAAGGATGAGAAAGATGAAGCCTTATTGTGTGCCCTTTCAATATTATAAGCAAATTGGGTGGAAGAAGCCAAAGCAGAGTGGAAAAATGATGTTGCAACAAGCAATCTCATCCAACAATTAAAAAGTGATCCTAGTAGTTGAGATAAGTTTTGTTTGAAGGGGGATACTCTTTGGTATAAAGAGCACTTGTATCTCTGCAAGAATTCCACTCTCAAACACAAGATTCTCATAGAGCTACATGAGTCCCTAGTTAGTGGTCATTCATGATTTTTGAATACATATCATCGAGTCAAGCAAGATGTTTTTTGGGAAGGGCTAAAAGGTGATGTTCAAAAATTTATGGTTGAATGTTTGTTTTTTCAAAGAAATAAGGGGTACACAATTAAGACACCAAGTCTCTTGCAACCCATATCTATTCCTAGCCAGCGTTGGGAAGAGGTATCCATGGACTTCATCATAGGGCTTCCCAAATCTAAAGGTCATAATGTCATCATGGTAGTAGTTGATCACCTCACTAAATATGCACATTTTATTGCATTATCACATCCTTTTATAGCAAGTGCAGTGGCAAAAGTTTTTTGGAGAATATCTAAAAGCTACATCATACACCTAAGGTTATTTTCAATGATCATGATCCTATCTTTACTAGTCACTTTTGGAAAGATTTATTCTCATTTTTGGGTACATAATTGGCTCATAGTTCTTCATACCACCCTCAATAAAATGGGCAAACTAAGGTTGTTAATAAGTGTTTGGAAGGATATCTATGTTTTTTCACTTTAGAGAAACAGTCTCAATGGGTAGATTGGATACCACTTGCAGAATGGTGGTATAACACTTCTTTTCATAGCTCATCAAAAATGTCTCCCATTTTGGCACTTTATGGATATCTTCCTCCTTCCATCACATCATCATTAAAGGTACCACCAAGAGTTCAGACAATAGAGGACCACTTGCTTCATCAACACCAGGTACTTTTAGGACTCAAGGAGAATTTAACCATGGCACAAAATCAAATGAAACAATAGGTGGACCAACATCATAGTGAAAGAAATTTTGAAGTTGGGGATTGGGTCTTCTTGAGATTGTAGCCTTATAATAAAATCTCACTAAAGAAACAAAAAAAGAATAAGTTGTCTCCAAGATATTATGGGCCATACCAAATCATGCAAAAGATTGGTAGTGTTCCCTACAAGCTAGAGTTACCACCAACAACAAAGATACATCCAATTTTTCATGTTTCTTGTTTGAAGAAGGTAATTGAGCATAATATTCCTACTCAAATAGTACTACTAGAGCTTAATGAAGAAGGAAGAATCATTTTGGAACCAGAGTACATTCTTCAAACACGCACGAAGAAGCTGAGGAATAGAACCCTCATTGAGTATCTCATCCAATGGAAGAATTTACCAGTTGAAGAGACCACAAGGGAGGATGAGGAGTTCATTCAAAAGAATTCATACTTGGTTAGCATCGAGGACAATGTTTCTTTGAAGAGGGGGGGCATGCTACTGTTGGAGTACTTGACAACACTCAGAGGGGGGGGTGAATAAGTGTTGTAGAAAACAAAACAAGTTTAAACACTTTTTTCAAAACTGAAGTAGATGCTGATATAGGCTCTATCAATGCAAGTAACAGTGCATTAAAGAAATAAACAATCAAGTATAATGAACAAATTTATCATGCAACAATTGAGACCATAAAACAAATATTTCAAGAGTGGAAAACCCTCTTGGGGTAGAAAATCGACTCAGTAAAATGCCTTCCTAGCTTATTTAAGAATCATGCCTCACTAGCTATAGAAAAATGTCTCACTGACTTTTATCACTGCCTCACTGGAAACACAAGCCTCATTGGCAACACAAGCCTCACTGGCAATACATCAGCCTCATTGGCATTAAGTCAATCTGTGTCTTACTGACATGACCTTATATCATCTTCAAGAACCAAAGAAAGATATACAATACAGAGGGTTTCTCTATTTCACTACAACTCAGTTCTTGATTGTCTCATTGAATTTGGAGACCTCAAGAATCACATAACCAAAACTGTGCACATCAACTCAAAAATGTTTTTGCATTACAACACACTAGTATTGTTTCAATGATAGTGTAAGATACAATATCATCAACACACGCTCAAGTGTTTACATTACATGCCTTTTTATACTTTCTCACTACCTTTCTTTCTCTCATGAAACAAGTTGTGTCTGTATCTGAACCTTTTCAATTGCCTCAGATAGTTTTTAACTACATAAGTAACTATCAAAGGAATATGGTCGAATAGACCCATACAATGTCTTTAAAATAATAAATCTTTAATCACAGTTTGAATCTTTTAACAATAATAAATATTTAACCACAGTGTTATCATATAGTGTTCAAACTATTTAATGAAATAACGAATGCCTTATCAAACTATAAATACCAACTCATAACTATATCAAATCAAACTGTCCTCAACATTTGTGCAAGAAACCCTAGGGTAGAGTAAATCCATTAAACCTTAACCATGGGTTTATCAAAAAATTGCAAACCCTCAACTCAATCTTTACTATCTACAAGGAAGTTACATAACAGACTGTTCACCATTCATATCCCTTAACAGTTTTTCAATAATCAAATAAGTAAAGTATATGTGACAAAAACCCTTGTAGTTTGAGTTACAAAATTGTTGTCTTTCTGTTTCCAACTGCTTTATAAGCTAACCATAGTTAAAGAAATAACTTCTTAGTGCTAATTTTAGATCTATGGTTCAGAACTAATATAAACCCTTATAATCAAAGAAACAAAAATATTCCTTTCTCAACCTTCTTAAAAAACTAGAGAATCACCATTTACTTTTGATCAAAAATCCCACATGAAAAACAAAGAAGGATATCTCCTATAACTGTCGAGAGGACTAAGACTTTGTTGTTCCTATGAGCTCAAAATATAACTATGTTGCCCTCTCAATTGTTGTCCTTGATGTCAAATACACAAAACTCTCAGTTAGCATGTGACTGTCTCAGTTGGCATGTGACTGTTACATCATGGCATAGCAGAGGTATTTGGGTATTTGGTTTTATATGAGTTTTATATGATAGTGAGATTGGTCTATGCTAGTGATGGTAGTTTTTACAGTGGTAATATGGTTGCACTAGAAAATGTAACCCAACATAAAGCATTAGCAAAGAGCTTTGATCATTATGATTTACATTATTCTTGTTATATGATACAGTTGGCAGACATATGGTATTCATACTCCATGACAACTGATATATGATGACAGTTGATTTGGTATGGTAATTGTGTGGTACTATGATGAAAGTTGGTATGGTATCCTTGTTGTTACATTCACATGGCTATGGTATATGGTTTTCTTGATGTTTCTTGATATTCTTTTCACATGTTCTACAAATGTATTTTCTCTACATGCTCTACAAGGGCATGTTGGTTATGGCACTTTCTATGCTCTACAATTGCATTGGTTTCATACACTTAGTTGGCAAAGGTATTTAGTTTGAGTTGGTTTCATATCCATAGGAAATCTTTGAGTGACTTGGTATGCAAGTGCAGTGATCTCTTGTTTGGAATTAGAGTGGACTCACTTGTATTAGTTTCTTTTAATTGACATTATGATATCATATGTATCATGAGACAATGCAAAGTTATGATCTGAATTGGTTCAATAAACAATCTAAAGGTCATTATTACTATGGTGTTTCATTTAAGCAAGATGTTAATACAAAGCCAAGGTCTTCATTTATCATGTCATATTTTGATCACTAAGGAGGCATCATATTGAGTATCATTATTTGATAAAGGCTATTTATTTGATATGGTTCGAAGATTGTTGATAAGAAAAAAGCATTGTTGGGAATTTAATTTATAACCTGCCTAGAAGGTATCGGCATGTTCAATAGGTAAAAGGTTGTATTAGCAACATATTTGCTACTGGCCCTTTTAGGGCATACAGAATCTCTCGGTGGAAAGTATTTACAATGAAAAAGTTTTTTTAACTCATTTGCATATGGTCGACCTTTGTTTTTTGACCTAGGGTTATAACCGTTGTCAAAAGCATGAAGAACTTGAAAATCGTGATGCCAGATCTTGAAGATTTGACAGAGCTTGGGTCAATGTGAGCTTCAACAAAGTCAAATGTGAGCTTGACAGTTATTTTGAAGCATGTAAGGCATAACAAAAACCTTATTCTTGACGGCAGACTCTAGGTGATATTCTTCTTTTTATAGGTGCATGTTGAAGATTTTACTTTGGTTTCTTATACAAATGGAATTAGTGTCTGAGAGATCTTAAATGGAACTTTGTTTACTATTTTGCCTCTATAGTCTTCCATTCGTGAGCAAAAGAAAAATCAGTCTGAATTCATTGCTTATGGTTTCCTTTTTGAGCTGTGACAGTCTTAGTCTATAAAGTGTTGTTTTGACTTCACCTTGTCTTGGGTTTTATTTATGAGTTAAAGATTTTAAATTGGGGACTGTAAATTAATTTATTTCATTTATATTTTGCTGAAAATAAAACTATGGCTTCTTCTGTTGTATGGCACAAACATTCAAGGGTTTTCTATTGATTGAAAATAGTTAGAAGATATGAATTGTGGACATTTTGTTATGTAACTTCCTTATTTAGTTGTAGACAATAGAAACTGAAATGATGGTTTGCAAACTTGTGATTAACCTATGGTTAGGGTTTTTAGCAATGGTTGTTCAGTTTCCAATCTTTGGTAAAGGGTTTGAAAATTCGTGTTATACCCATGGTTAGGGTTTGACAGCTTGACTCTACCCTAGGGTTTATCATCACAGGGATTGAAGATAGTTTAATGGTTTACTATTTTGGCATCTACAGTTTATCAAAGATTTCTTTATTTTATTGAACAATTTGGATATTATATGTGGTTAAAGATTTATTAACTCTAACTGTGGTTAAAGTTTTTCTTTTTTCAAAGACATTGTATAAAGTCTTCATGGGTCTATTCGACCATACACCAGTGATAGTTTTTTATGCAGTTGCAAATTGCTTGAGATAATTAAATAAGTTTAGTTACATTCACAAACTATTTAATGAGAGAAAGAAAACTTTGTAAAATTGTATAAAAAGGGCTATTGTAAACATTTTATGTAAGTTTGATGGTCTGTGTTTATTGCATCATCATTAAGGTTATACCAGAGTGTTAATAAGCTATTGTATTGATTCTTGAGTCTCAAATAATGAGATAGTCAAGAATTGGAATGTAGAGGAATAGAGTAACCCTCTGAATTATTTCATATTCTTCATTGTTTTTTATTTTGGTATGCTAGTGGGGCAATGACAAAGACAAGCCAGTGAGGCAGTAAAATGTATAAAGCCAGTGAGGCATTTCGAGTGGTTTGTATTCCCCACGAGGGTTTTCCACTCAGGACAATATTTGTGTTATGGGTTGTTATTGTCACTGATGTTTTTGATCCTTATTTAAAGTTATCCTAAGTTATTTTGGTCTGCATGAACACATATTCTTCATATATCATTGTTTGAAATGATGTTCTCTGCTCATCCTTATTATGGTCAATCAAACTTTACAAGTTAATCTCTATATGTTTGTGTGTCTAATATGTGAACACCCTTACTCTTAAGTCTGATGTTCATGAGTCAATATTTATCATAGATTGTTTCATAATATGGTGTTGATGCATTCTTGACATTGATCTATCAGTTTTAGTTGTCATGATACCTATTTTAACTTGACCAAAGCTATCATGATGTTCATAGTTAATATGATGTCTCATCTCCATTCAGTAGAAGTTGCCTTTGTTTCAAAGTTTTGAAAGATTATTTCAAGGTCTCAAGGTCTTGTTAAAATTAGTATACCACTAATTCACCCTGCTCTCAGTGGTATTGTACTCCAACAAACTGTCCAGCTTCACCTTTGACTCCCAAGCATTGTCATATCACCAAAATCCCCATCATGATATAGAATATCAAGAAAATTTTTCATAATGATAAAACCCTAAGTCAAGTGCATGATATCTCAAAGTTTTGACTTTGCATAATGAAAATGCAATCAAACTTTTTTCCATGAACCCTGTTTACCAACTACTCCCGTTTTCCCTAAAAGAGCCAGTCACAAATAAGCATCAACACTAATTTTTTTTACCTGTCAAGTCTACCCCAATACCTGCTAGGCAAGTTACAACTTACATGCCCAACAATGCCTTATGCTTATCAATGATTTACACACTATATCAAAATAAATAGCCTTTATCAATTAATGACACTCAATATGATGCCTCTTTAGTGACTCTAATCACATCAAAAAAGATATGTTAATGAAGACATTGGCTTTGCTAAAAAAATAAATGGAACATCATATAGAACCAATAACCTTGCACTATCTCATGTCATAATGTCAATTGTAACAAGATTGAAAAGAAACTGATACAAGTGTGAGTCCACTGCAATGCCAATCATAAGATCATTGCACTTGTATACGAAGTCACCCAAAGATTGTCTATGGAGATGAAACAAACTACAAACCAAAAACCAACTGAGTGTATGAAACCAATGATGCACCTGTAGAGCATAGAAAGTGCCACAACCAATATGGCATAGAAAGTGCTCAGCCAACTATCATAGTACCATGAGAGTATGTGATTGACATCAAGGACTACAACTGAGAGGGCAACAAACTCCCCCTTTGTCCTTGATGGCAAAACACAACTCTCTCTCCTCCTTTTTACATCAAAGACAAAGGGAGAATGAAGTGTGCCATTGCCTCAAAGATAGATCAGGAATCATAATCCAACATGCTGCAGAATACCATAACTATCCAATGGAGCACAAAAATCAGACTGGTCTGAAACAAAACTGCACTGTCAGTACCAAGAACATGTAGCATAGTAGAAGATATAAAGAACTATCAAGAACAACAACTGAGAGTGTCAAGCATCAAAGAGCAAAACCAGAGATATGATCATTGTCATCTGTAAGGGTAGAATACCATTGTCTCTTGAAATAGTCTAATATCAAGACCCAGCAGAAAGCACCAAAAACATATATAGCAATGATCAAGAATCAAGAAATGCAAGCATTAAGAGAATAACATCAAAGCATCAAGATAACAAACAATATGACAAAGAACAATATCATCATGCAAAGGAATAGTACAACAAACTCCATTTTGCACAGCACACTATTTTATTGAAATCTTTGAATGCTAAAGCTCAAGAAATGAATAATCACTGTGAACAAAATGCTAAACATTGATATCACTATGATAGCCAACACCAAGTCCAAAATTGTTAGGGATGAACCATAACAGTTGACAACCAAAAAACAAATATATAACAACCAAACACTGAAACCTATACCAAAACCTTTATAGACTTTGTTGGAGTACTGTCTAGATCAGAGCAGTATAAGCACACAAAGATGTCACTATACATAGGCTGTCATCTTAAGAACTCTACCACCTAAACATTGTCTCTTTCAAATAAACCTGTAGCATTTCACCTTGCACAATGCTTCACTAATATAACATCAATAACTATTAGCAACCATAAAAAGCTAACATAAAAACCCCAAAAACTGCATTATATCCATCATGGTACAACATCAACTGATAAATACATCAATGAACCAACTGAAAGAGTAAGTGCTATGATAACAACCATTGTAAATCCATGGTGTACCAACATGAAAAGAGATCACAAAAAGAATGAAGTTTGTTCATTACTTGTCACATTAGGGTGCTAAGAAGCTCCCCTTGAGATCAAATCTTATTGCAACTTTCCATTGACCTTAAAGGCCTCAACAATTACTTCACTTGCTTCAAGAGATGCTTATAGTACTAGTTTGTGTCATCTTATCACTAAGAGACATACTGTCCATCATTGCATCAATACTATCAACCTTGCACCGACTGTTTTCCTGAAAAAACACCTTGACACCTCAACATGAATCATTAGAACAAAAAGAAACTGTACTATCCAAATAACAACTAGAAAGCACATCCTTACTACATAAAGCTATCATAAACCGATAAACAAGAACTTTCACCATATTTCAAAAAGATCACAAACATATTTAACTTACTAAACTGCAAAGATAGAACCGTGAACTCAATGTAGCCAACAAACCACAGGGATATAAGATGATACTTAAAGTGTACCCTAAGAACACACATAAAAGATTTAGTGAAGAGAAATATGAGGAAGATTATCCAATCTTTCCCTCAACTGACCAACCATTTTCATGCATTTTGTTTCTTGCAAATTATAAATGTTTCCTTGAGTTCTTAATCCTACTGTAACAATTTCACCTGTGTTCTTTCTAATTTCACACCCAAAAGAATATAAAAGAATATAAAAGCCTTGATCACACATCTGAGTCATACTTAAAATATTGTGCTTGAGACCCTCTGCATAGTACACATCATGTAAAGGTAGATTATCATTCAAAGAAATAGTACCTTTCCCTATGATCTGAATACAATCACCATTTCCAAACCATACTAAGCCACAATCACAATATTCAAATTTGATGAAGTTGTTTATATCACCTGTCATGTGGTGAGAGCATCCACTATCTAAAACCCACACATTTCTTACTTTGACATGTAAAGCTGTCTAATCAAGCATACCTTTTGTCTTTTTATCAAACTTCTTTGGTTTCCAAATCAACTTTGTTTTAGAAGCATTGAACCCATCATTGTTAGAATTTGAACTTTGTCCTTTTATCATCCCTAAGCCACTCTTATCATTATGTGAATTTTGTTTACCTAAGAGATGAGACAATTTATCACTACTTTCACACATTGTAAGATTTTTCCTCAAACTAACAATCTTAGCCTCTCGAGTGCAGTACTCTTTTTCTTTGACATGCAACTATTCTTGAGTGACTCCTAAAATTTTCTTGTTTTCATCAAGTTGCAGTTTCAGATCTGAGATTTGTTTTTCATAGTCAGTAATCTAACTTTTTTGCACCATGGCCTCCTTTTTAAGTTTCTTTATTTCACTAAGAGCACATTTGAGTTCACCCTCAAAATCACCCTCAGTTTCAGACTGATCTAATGTATTTTCACTTTCAACTAAATTGATTGTTGCCATGAACAAGGTTTCATCACCTTCTTTAGCAAATTCCTCTGAGCCACTATCAATAACATCAGCAAACAAACTTTTCTTCTTTTTGAAGACCATTTTCTTAAACTTATACTACATTTTCATACTTTGTTTTTTATTGTCTTCTTCATCACTATCAATTTCTTTGTTTGGACAGTTTGTTGCATAGTGTCCTATTTTTCCACAATTGAAACACTTAAAGGGTAACTTCCCTTTATATCTACCTACTGAGCCTCTTTTTAGTTTGCTTACAAAAACTAACTCATCATGATACACTTTTTGAGACTCAAAATTTATTTCATTATCTTTCTTCACAGTTTTGAAAGCAGATTCTTTGTTAGGATTGTCATTTATCTTTCTCATTTCATATGCAGTAAAATTTCCTTGAAGAGCATCTATAGTTAATTTCTTCATGTCTCTTTCTTCAATAGTAGAAGTCTTAGAATCATATTTAGGAGACAAGGTTCTTAACACCTTTTTAACAATAGTTACCTCTTCTATTTTTTCTCTTAAACCTCTCATAGTGTTTACAGTTTCTTGGACTCTTTGAAGCTAATCCACTACCTTCTCTTCATCTATCATTCTTAAGCCCTCAAACTTATTTCTTAGAGCTTGAAGTTTTGCTTCTTTTATAGCCACATCACTCTCATAGATGTTTGACAATTTTTCCCATATGGAATTAGCTGTTTTGCATTCCATGACCTTAACTAATACATCATTGGGTAGACCACAGCAAATGGCATTTGCAGCCTTTGCATCACAATCATATGCTTTTCTCTCATTAGTAGTAGATGGTGTATTTGGACAATAATAACTAGTTGCAATTGCATTCTATACATCAAAGCCTAAAGACTTTATGTGACCAGTCATTCTATACTTCTAAAAAACATAATCAGTACCATCAAACAATGGAACTCTGAAAGTAGAAAGACCTTCTTGGGCTGACATGGTATGTACTCCACTAGGAATCCCTTAGGTTGGTTAAACCTTTTAGACAAGGGTCTGGCTTTGGTACCACTTGTTGGAGTACTTGACAACACTGAGAGGGGGGGGTGAATCAGTGTTGTAGAAAACAAAACAAGTTTAAACACTTTTTTCAAAAACTAAAGTAGATGATGATATAGGCTCTATCAATGCAAGTAACGGTGCATTAAAGAAATAAACAATCAAGTATAATGAATAAATTAATCATGCAACAACCGAGACCATAAAACAAAGATTTTAGGAGTGGAAAACCCTCTTGGGTAGAAAAACCACTCATTAAAATGCCTCACTAGCTTATTCAAGAATCATGCCTCACTGGCTAAAGAAAAATGTCTCACTAACTTTTATCACTACCTCACTGGCAACACAAGCCTCACTGGAAACATAAGCCTCATTGGCAATACATCAGCCTCAATAACATTAGGTCAATCTATGTCTTACTGACATGAGCTTATATCATCTTCAAGAACCAAAGAAAGATATACAATACAGAGGGTTTCTCTGTTTCACTACAACTTAGTTCTTGATTGTCTCATTGAATTTGGAGACCTCAAGAATCACATAACCAAAACTGTACACATCAACTCAAAAATATTTTTGCATTACAACACACTGGTATTGTTTCAATGATAGTGTAAGATACAATGTCATCAACACACGCTCAGGTGTTTACATTACATGCCTTTTTATATTTTCTCACTACCTTTCTTTCTCTCATGAAATAGTTTGTGTCTATAACTAAACCTTTTTAACTACCTCAGATAGTTTTTAACTACATAAGTAACTATCAAAGGAATTGTTGTGATGTTCACAACACACCCCATTTTACTCCTTAGCAAAATGAGGACCCCTGCTGTGGCTTTGCTTTTTTGCTTTTGTGTGTTTTGTTTTGCTTGGTGGTAAAGGGAAAAGAGGGTTAAAATTGCAAACTTTGGTAAAAATAGAGAAAAAATGCATTTTCAGTACCAGTGCATGATATGGTTGGATTCCTTGTGAAAAATGAGCTAGGGTTGCTTTTTGAACCATCTTAAAATTCACCATATTTTGCAAGTTATGATCATTTTGGTAAAATGTACATTCAGGTTTGTATATCGCTTTGTAGATACAGGGTCATTTGTATATGCAAAGGGTTTTGTTTTTGTACTTAGTCGCATGGGCTATCAAGTTGTATATGCATTATTTGTTTGCATGTTCGGTCGTTGTATTACATACATTTCCCTTTATACATCGATTTCATATACAAAGGCAATTGTATGTCTTTTTTCCTTGTATGCATTTTAATAAAGGTTTTGATATATACATACAAGATGGACCCGAAATAGCTTAAGTAGAAATGAATTGATGTTTAAAATCCACTTTGTATATTTTACATTTGTATGTTTGGCAGATAGAAGCTACAAACATTTTATACATAACACGAAATCAAAAAGTTATGAACAAGAGAGAATTCGTTGTACATTTCAGGCTTGTATATTTATGCATACATTTGGAACATACAACATCCATATGCAAGTTGCAGACCCGAAGAGTTGTTTAAATAAGGTTGAATGCTTGTATGTTTTAGAATATACAAAGTAGGGGATACAATGCAAATGTACATCACCCGGATGTGAAGAGAAGGTCAAAGAGAGTTTAGTCGTTGTATATTCAGCGCTTATATGTTCCAATATACAAGGCCCAATATACAACGCGGACCTGAGGGTTTATCAAATGGACTTAAATCCTTGTATGTTTTGATTTGTATAAGCGAGACATACAACATATACATACAACACATATACAAACCAGAACCCAAAGGAGGTTGGAATTCGATTAATACTTGGTATTGCATCCGACTTGTATATCGGAGGATGCATACAAACGTTATATACAATGGCAGACTTGAGGTGGGTTTTAAAAATGGAAAATTTGTTGTATATCTGCAGATTTAAAAGGAGGGTTTCGTAGTATACAGGACCCCATATACAACGCGGACTTAAAAGGTTTTCAAATTATGGTTAATTCGTTGTATATTCCATGGCTTGTATGTTTCAAAACATACAACGCATACATACAAGCCAGAACCAAAAAATTATGGAATGAAGCTAAATCCTTGTATATTTCTGTGCTTGTATATATGTTCCAAAACATACAAGGCACCACATGCAAGCCGGAATCCAAACGATAATAAAGCGGATTTATCCTATGTATCACATCCGATTTACATATCAAGAGATACATTGCGGATTTGGTGGGTTATAAATTGCCGATTATAATAGCGATAGGTCTGAGGGTTGTATACAACGGTTTGTGCATTGTTTTATATGATGGAATTGAAAAGACATAAAATAGAGTTAAATGCTTGTATATTTTGGCATTTGTATATTGCGATATATAAACTGATATACGTTGCATACATACAGGCCGGATTTGAAATAAAAGTCTATAATAAAAAAAATTGTTGTATGTATCCGACTTGTATATTATCAAGCATACATTGCGACATACAAGCCGCGGAATCGAAGGTAGATTTAAATCTGATTAAAAGGATGTATAACGTCTAGCTTGTATAATGGGCATGCGGAGATTTAAACAAGAAAATAGGTGGGAAAAGATAGAGCGATAGGAATTTGGAAGTTATTTTTGAAGCCCGAATGCATATTTTTAGTCAACGATGGTTGACCCAACTATTTTGGACACTGTATATGCATTTTTGGATGCAATTTTCACAGATTTAGGGCTTGATTGATGCGTTCACACAGTCACGACTAGATTTGGCAGCTGTTTTTCTTCCTGTAGGTTTATTAAATGATGATACTTATTGCTTATCCATTTTTTACAGGTTTGTAGTTGAGGAAGGTCAATAAAGCTTAATGGCGGTGACATCACGAAGGAGGAAATCAGATCTCATGAGTAGAGGAAGATAAGGATGAAGTGTGAAGAAGTCAAGGGTCTTCACTGATGAAGAAAAAATGCAACTGAAGACATTATTGCAGCAGACCACAGAAGTTATTATTGAGCTGCTAGGGTTTCCAGAATGGCATATTTCACCCAGATTGGATGTATGCTCAGAGATATTTTGGGAGATTTGATCTCCAGCATTTATATTGTAACCAGAGGTTTGAACCATTGTTTAACTGGGGTTTTGAGCTGTATTGAAGACAATCAAAGTCTATATATTGTGCCTTGGTACACTGTAAAACTTTACACAGGGGCTACATAGAGATTTGTAGCAGCAAGAATTTGTAAAAATAGCATTTTAGTTTAGTTTAGAAGTAGAAGAAGGAGGTCGCCTGTGTCTGCAATAAAGAATGCGTGGAACATCTAGCTTCCTTGCTGTATCTATAACACTTGTAAGTTTTCTGTAGTTTGGTCAATGAAGCTAAGAGTCATTCAGACATTCTAAATCTTATATGACTGTCTGTTTCTAATACAATTGAATCTGGAATTCTGCATCTATCTTCTGAGTGTTTTCCTTCTCTTCTTTGTGTTTGAAACATTTTCTCTTAGAGCTTGCAATCTTAGGTGTATGTTTGTGAAAATGCTCAGAACTTACACTTAAGGTTTTGTTTGTGGATTTGATCAAATTGCTGCAATACTTATACAGTGGATAACAGAACAACTAGATCCTTTGGTAGAATGAATGATGTTTTAGTTTAGATCTTTCTAAATTTTCCCAACCCATCTGAAAATACTTAGCCAAAAACATAGAAATTTAAAGGAAATTTGTCTCATATTTAAAAAAGCATGCATAACAAAGTTAAAAGTAGACAGTTTTCATAATATTGAAGAGGAGAAAGCTGCAATAATTCAAGAAAACCATTTAAAGCTTTGCAACACAGTAACATTTTTTATGCAAAACGAATGAACATCATGCTGATATTGATGATCTTTTACATAGTTTAAGTCCAGTTAACCAATAAGAAACCCTAAACTACGTAAGGTCCCTTGAACATTACAGCTTCACATTGACCAACTGAATTTGCCCAACAGGTCAAGACTTGACCTTATTAAACTTGGGATTAAGTGAATCTTAACCAATTCTAATGCAGGAGCACCCCTTCAAGATAAAGCATAAGTCTAATTATAGTATGTTTTGACTTTGTGATGTAATAAGGTCCATTGGACCAATCCTTATGTTTTAAGTAAATCTAGGATTGTGTGTCGATAGTTATAGTTTGTTATGCTAGCTGTCTTAGCTGTCTTCTCCTAGCCACTTGGAAGCTCCCAGCTGCTGGGAATTGAGTCTATACTACTCATGTAGAGTAGCTATTTATGCCATAGCTTAGTTTGTTAGAGGGACAGTTGCATAGGAGAAACAGAGATATTGTTTTTGTTGATAACTGAGAGGGGGGGTTGAATCTGTTATCTTAATTATTTCAGCTTTCTAAACTTTCTTAATAATTAGTGCAACATTAAATCAAACAAGCAAACATAACCATGGAATAGAAATGCACATGACATAATATTTTGACGTGGAAACCCTGTTAAGGGAGAAAACCATGAGGTGATTAACCCAAGATTGTATTCTCTGTTAGAGGAATGGAAGTACAAAATGGCACTTGCCAATTAGGGCTCACTGCCCGAGCACACTGCTCACAAGAGGCACACTGTCTACAAGAGACACACTGTCTACAATTTATAAAGAGTGTAATACAATACTTGAACTGATAAGGAGCATCAACATATGCTGGAGTTCAGTTCTGGTTAGGCTCTGTATACTAATCTGCTGCACTTCATCTTTCCTTTTCTTTTATGCTGCTCTTCTTTCACATACTGGATCTTCCTTTCTACTTTTATTCAGCTTTACTGCTTTTCTTCACACATCACTTCCAACCACAACACCTCTCATAACTAAATCTATCTTGTATATATTTCCACACAAGTGATTTCATCACCTTTCTAGTCAGCACCTAGAATAGTCAATATTTTCCATAAACTTTGATCTGTCGGCTGAATCCTTGCTTACCAAGTAATGCGGATCAAGGATATACTTGTGGAAATCATCAATCATGTCAGTAAAACATAAGTTATGCCTTCATAACTTTTATCAATATTAGTAACACATCCGGAATAATGTCTGATGTTCTGCCAATCAGTTCTTCCTCTGTCACATTTCCAATTAGGAACCCGACACTCAAGCATTCATATCTCTTTATCCTTTCCACACTGAAGGCTCAAACTTTGGAATCTATCAGTCAAGATATTCCTCTTGACTTCCCCAAATCCGCACTTCACTGAGATACTTCTACTGAGAGATCTGGACCTGTCTGTCAGACCTTACTGACTACTCTATTCTTGCTTATCGGACCTCAACACTTCTTCAATCTGACTTCCGGTGAGGACTTATCATGCATTGCGGATGTGTGGGATAACCTTTGTTGCCATCAATGACAACAATCAAGAATCTCTAATGTGTCTCTTGCCAACAATCTCCCTTTGGCATTGATGGCAACACTTAGTGAAAAATGACTAAGTGTTATACTATACTCCCCCTAAGTAGATGTTCTATCTTTATTTACATTTTCCAGAGCTCCCCCTTATCTGGCTACAACATTTTTCACTTCTCTTCACTCCCCCTTTGACATCAATGGCAAAGGGTAGGGTCTGCATATCAAAACTTTCAAAAATTCAACTATACTTAGCCTCATAAGTATATACATATGGCATACTTACATATACTGAAGTATGTCTGCAAAAGTTGTCTTCAATTGAATAAATTCTATAGCCCAACTTTGCTTCATTCTATCCAAAATTGAAATATGACCTCTCAACAGGAACGCAAAAGCTTCTGCCCTCTTAAGATCTGTCAGATCATTGGTTTGGGCGGTAGTCTGAGCATCAATTATGGCCTCATGCATGGCCTCTAACTTAGGGATAATGATCCTTCTAAGTTCACCCATCCGGCTAATTATGTTCTTCCTTTCCTTCTCAAAATTCTTTATTGCATTTGTGATTGCAATAGTCTGATACTCTTGATTTACTATGGAGGATGAGAGAGGATCAAAACTTTGAGACAGACTTAATAGTTTATCCTCTTGTTCTTTTACTTTCCTCTCAATATCTTTGGTCACTGCGGACCAAGATAAGTAAAATTTGTACATATTTTCAGCATCTTTAAGAGCATTTTCCAAGCTCTTTATCCCAATATCCATAACTCTCTTGTCATTCGTTATCAGACCCTATACTTCAGAGAATCTCTTATCCAAAAACTCCTTCCAGACCTTTTCTTTAGCTAACTTCTCTAGAGAATCAAAATGTGTACTAACACTGTTGAATAGAGTTTTGAGATTACCAAAAGAGAAGGCTGTGGGATCCTTCTGAAAAGAAGGCATGATTTTTTCCAGCACTCCGAATGCTACCTCCATAAGCTCACAGTCTTCCATGTGAGATTTCAGTAGTTTCTCTTTGACCTTCACATTTGCAAATGAAACTATTTTCATTGTTTACACTGATGATAGAGAGTCAAAATCTAATGGCCCTTTTAATAGTTCTGATTCATCAATCTCCATAGTTGCTTTTGTCAAAAAGTCCTTGACTGATTCTACAGTGTCTCTTTCCGGAGACAAATTTTTCTTTTCTTTTGCATTCTTAGAGCTGTCTCTTGGAGCTTTCTCTCCTTCTACATTCTTACCACTAGCAGTTGTGGTCTTCTCTGTTGAAGTCTTCTCTCCTTCTGCAACCTTGGTACTGTCATCTTCTTTTTCCTTCACCTCTACTTCTTTCTCTTGTATTCTTTCTTCTCCTTTAGATCTGAAGACTGTAGGGGAAATCAGAGGAGAGATATTTTTTTGTTCATGAGCCACCTCTTCCCAAGTGGAAGATTCCAAGTCCTTATCCTTTTCTACACTAGTGTCCATGACTTGCTTAGTTGATTCTTTTTCAACACTTGTGGTTGAGGGGTCAGTACCCAAGTCCTCTATAATTGGAATGTTAAATTTTTTAAAAGCATTTCGGAGGATCTCTTCAATTTCTCTTTCCACTTTGTCGGTTTCACCAGGCATGAGTTAATTCATCCTGGCTTTGCTCTGGAACTCATCCTTGCAATCTTTGAAGATCATGTTCATTTCTTGCAGAGTGATTGAAGGGTATAGCTGAATTGCTATCTGATCCTACATTTCTAGATCTTTTGCTCGAGCATTTTTCTTCCTCATTTCAAGCCTTTTCTCTAAGCTTTTGGGAATTAGAGAGATAATTTCAATAAAAGCTTTATTGTAAGTGTTCAAAAACTGAACAGTGGCTTCCTACAGAATCTTTTTATCTGCTTCATTATATGCATCATAAAATTCTGTTAAGGGTTGTAGGTTCCCATCCACAGTGACTACTTTCACCACAACATCTAAGGATAGAGTGGGTTTTTCAACAAATTCCTTGTCCTTCTCTTCTTCTCCTTGACCGGTAGAGTGTTCACCGGATGATTTCTTCTTCTTCTTCAGTTTCTTTATCTCCTCATCTAATTCGGTTTCCTCATCATCCTTTAGGCTAACATAGGACCTTGTTGCCTTTTTCTTTGTTCTCTTTTCTCCTTTTTCGGATGCCTGGACTTCCGGTTTTGATGTCCTTGAGCTTTTAGCAGTGACAGGTGCTGATCTCTTTGATGATCTGGTCCGGGTGGAAGGTTTTGCTGGAGCACTTTCCTCATTTTTATTTTCTACCTTCTTCTTCTCTTCCTCAGCCCTTTCTATCTTTTTCCTATTGGCATCAAGTGCCTCCTTTGAGATGCCAAACCCTTTGGCAACATCTTCTACTTCTTTTCTCACTTTCCTCTTGATCTCTAGCTGCCTTAGCTCAATATGAATTTTCACACTTAGTTCTTCAAAGGTTCCAAATCTTTCTGCTTTTGGGGCCTTTGGCTGACTGAGCATGTGTTGAACATATAGCTCTACAATTTGTTCATCAACTTCATACCCCATAGGCATGACCCAGACTGTCCTTGGCTCTACTACCTCCATTAGGCATTGATCAGTGTCTACCATGAAGCACACTATATCCTTGTATTTCTCAACTACTGATTTGGGGATTCTTTCTCTGATTTGCATTGTATTTTGAAATTGCTTGAAGTAACCCCACAGAGCTATATTCCTTGCCTTAGCATCCCCAAGTTCATGCAAGTAATCTCCAATCTGAATTGCTACCAGTTTATCATTTTGTCATACCCATCCATTTGATCCTGGTAGCTCATTCATGAAGTAGAAAAATAGACATAATATTAGTCCACCATATTTAAAGGAGTTCTTCTTGTCCCTTTTGATCTTCTATATGTTTTCCATTAATTGGCTCAAAAGAAGTTCACAGAGATCATATTCTACATTCTTTCTCAGCATCTCATAGGTAGTATATACTGCAGTTCCAGATACTGAATTCTCCTTACTAGAGTGATATATCTTGTATCCTATTATCATAGATGCAAACTTGATATCCGGGTCAGTAATATCTTCAATGGTCATTGCCCTCTTATCAAATTTTGATCCGGTGGTCTCAAATACAATGTTGTTTTTGACAGATTTGAGGACAGGTATTCCTCCGGAGGAGTGTAAACCAGTTACTACCCTAATTGCCTCCTTCGTAATTTTGCAAGGTCTGTTCAGCCATAGAAAGTTGTCATGTACCCTACTCAACACATACAGGACCCATTCATCTTCTTCAAAGCAGGAGAAATGAATAAACTGATCAAAATGTTTCTCCTGGATGCCTTTATATTCTAGTTTAAGCTCAAAGGCATCGTCTATCAGTTGTTTGTGATAGATATCTCTTAGTTTGAATTCCCCAAACTCTTCAATATTTGCGTGTATGTAAACCCTAATATCTTTTGTGTACAAAACACCATGTAGAACACTAGAGAATGCCCCTAGGGGATCTACCTCCAATGATTTGTATGGATGTTTCTTAAATTCATGGTGGGGCCTATCAGAGATCTTTACTATATTCAGAGTATCCATCTTTCAAAAGATTTGCAGAGAGATATTGAGAATGGAAAATACCTTTTGCGCTTCTAGGTTACACGAAGTGAGCTGAATCAATTGCTGGATGAATCGGATTCTGTAGATGATATTTGATGGGCTTGAGGAATTTCTGTTGCAGAGCTTCTTTTTATTTCTTCTTGAAAGCAGAATTAACAAATGCTTAATGAAAAACCCTTATATTGCTCCACAAACCCTAATATCAAGTTGCAATAAATGCTTGACCTAAGTCATTCTGGTTTGCCTCATTCGGATGACTTGAAGAACTAGATCAATCCTGATCTTTAAACATCTTGCAGATCTTCCAAATCTTAACCAAATTTTATTTGGATGTTTCCCTTATGAGCCCTTTAATCCGCAACTCTTCTTGTGCCAGTTCCGGCACCAATTGACTGGCTGGGGGAACAAGGTTTTCTTTGTGTCTCCCCCTGAGCCAGAGCTCACTTTATAATTTCCAGAAGGAATATCAGCACCAGAGTCTGGTACAAATCCATCCCCTACATTCTCTATACTTTTCTTCACCCAAATCTTGTTCATCTCACTTTGAACTTCATCCGCATTTACTTTTTGTTTCCCCTTATCTTGATTCTGATTATGATATACCGGACCTCTTTTATCCTGATTCTTGCTTCTACAGAATTTTGCTATATGACCAGATCTATTGCAAATTTGGTAAACAACATTTCTTTGCATATTTGATTGATATCCTCTTGATCTACATTGATTAGCCATATGACCATTCTATTGCATGCAAAACATCTACCATTGAATGAATTGTTCATTTGCATATTTCTGCATTCATGAGATTTGTGACCATACCTTTTGTAGTTGAAGCACTATCCTAAGAAGGATGTATTAGTCTGATTCATTCTCCTTCTGCACTGATTAGCTTTATGACCAAAGTTATTGTAGTTGTGGCAGTATCCATTGAAGCATGGATATCTCTGAGCATTAGGCTTCCTTACCGGAACACTTCTAGGCCTGTTCCTTGGATTTTCTGATCTAAAATTCTTTTGACCGGATCTGGAGCTTTCTCCTTTCTCATATCCCAAACCACACTTGTCATCTACCCTCTTTTGACTTCCAAGAACTTCAAGTTGAGTAGAACTTATCTTGAATTTCTCTTTATATTCATTTTCTATTTGAAGATCCCTTTTGAGAGAGACAATTTGATCCTCAAGTTTTTCTTCATTATCTTTAGCATCTTCAAGATCAGATTCAAGATGTCTGATAATTCTATCCATCTTGTGGCAATCTTCTGATTTCTCTTTGAGAGATTGTCTTAGATTATCTTCAGTTTTTCTTTTCCCTTCAACTTCTTGGGTAAACTTCATAACTCCTGATTCCATTTCATGTCTTACCATAATGATTTCTTTTGATAACTTTTCACATAACTTGGTTTTCTCCTTCAGCTCTTCATTTGCATCATTTGCTTCACCTTGACTTGCCAATTGCTGAAGCAGCTCCTTTCTCTTTTTCATAGAGAGACTTAATTTGTCTTTTAGTTCACTCATGAAATCATCAGCCTGTTTGAATCTTTCCTTTAATTCATTGACTTCAAAGTTTGACTGCTCAAGATCATCAAGGGCAGTCTTGAGTTGCTCCCTTAAACCATATGCATCCATTTGGATTCCCAGATCTTCCTCAAGTTGTTAGACTCTGTTAGGAGGAACTTAGCTCTGATACCAATTGTTGATAACTGAGAGGGGGGTGAATCAGTTATCTTAATTATTTCATCTTTCTGAACTTTCTTAATAATTAGTGTAGCATCAATTCAAACAAGCAAACATAACCATAGAATATAAATACACACGACACAATATTTTGATGTGGAAACCCTGTTAAGGGAGAAAACCACGGGGTGATTAACCCAAGATTGTATTCTCTATTAGAAGAATGGAAGTACAAAATGACATTTGCCAATTAGGGCTCACTGCCCGAGCACACTGCTCACAAGAGGCACACTGCCTACAACAGACACACTATCTACAATTTATAAAGAGTGTAATACAATACTTGAACTGATAAGGAGCATCAACATATGCTAGAGTTTAGTTCCGGTTACGCTCTGTATACTGATCTATTGCACTACATCTTTCCTCTTCTTTTATGCTGCTTTTCTTTCACATACTGGATCTTCCTTTCTACTTTTATTTGACTTTACTACTTTTCTTTGTACATCACTTCCAACCACAACACCTCTCATAACTAAATCCATCTTGTAT
Source organism: Cunninghamia lanceolata (assembly GCA_027924645.1). Classification (NCBI taxonomy): domain Eukaryota; kingdom Viridiplantae; phylum Streptophyta; class Pinopsida; order Cupressales; family Cupressaceae; genus Cunninghamia; species Cunninghamia lanceolata. Next base: position 25,616,450 of record BSBN01000809.1, on the reverse strand, counting down.
ATATATCCGCACACGTGATTTCATCACCTTTCTAGTCGGCACCTGGAATAGTCAATATTTTCCATAAACTCTGATCTGTCGGCTGAATCCTTGCTTACCAAGTAATGCAGATCAAGGATATACTTGTGGAAATCATCAATCATGTCGGCCAAACATAAGTTATGCCTTCATAACCTTTATCAATATCAATAACACATTCAGAATAATGTATGATATTCTGCCAGTCAGTTCTTCCTCTGTCACATTGCCAATCAGGAACCCGACACTCAAGCATTCATATCTCTTTATCCTTTCCACACCGGAGGCTCAAACCTTGGAATCTATCAGTCAAGATACTCCTCTTGACTTCCCCAAATCTGCACTTCACTAAGATACTTCTACTGAGAGATCCAAACCTGTCTGTCAGACCTTACTGACTGCTCTGTTCTTGCTTACTGGACCTCAACACTTCTTCAATCTGACTTCCGGTGAGGACTTATCATGCATTGCGGATGTGTGGGATAACCTTTGTTGCCATCAATGACAACAATAAAGAAGCTCCAATGTGTCTCTTGCCAACAGTGTTTTGGAGATCAGACTGAGCGTTGTGATACAGTGAGGCTGTGATATTTATATGCATTTCTGTTATTGAAATAAAGAAGATCCCGTTGTTTCATTTGTCTAATTTTTGACCCATCTGTGTATTGATTCTCTTGTTGCAGGAGAAATGGTTTCATTCATCCATTCAACTGGTTGATTCTCTGAATTGGTGGAATGGGCATGTACAATAGTTTAGTTTTCTTTTCTATTTTTATGTTCATGCATTTCATATTTTTGGGATCAGTTTGTAGCATGCTATGATTTATCCTAGCATCCTCATGTGCTAGGGTTTAAAGGTTAAATTCTAAATTAAAGTTGCCCTGGAAATGGTTTGGCTCAATTGTAGTATTTTTTGTGTGAAATTTGTGAAGTTTTGAGGGTTTTGTCAAAATGTACATTTGATGGATATACAGTGTTTGTATGTGACATACAATCTGTGTGTATATCATATTTGTATCTGTGTGTATATCGCTAACTGGTTCAGGTGTTAAAACTTGTTAGAAATGCAAGTTTCGAAGGTACAAAGGTGAAACAGTTCGATATACAATCTCTATGTATATCGCTATTGTACATCGGGTCATACAAGTTGTGTGTGTACACATTTTGCATACAATTTGTGTGTATATTGCATTTTCATGTTCGATACAGATCCTGCATATCCATCAAATGCATTTTGTGGTTTGTATGTAGCAAATGTATATTTCAAATATACATTCGGGTGGTATCAGGGAAGGTCAATGGTTAGCAGACTATAAAAGGAATATTCTGAAGAATATTCAATGAATGCATATTTAGTGCTGTGTATTTGAATGTATGTTTGAACATACATTCTGCAGATACAAAGAAGTCAATGCCGAGTCAAACATACAAAGAGTGCATATCTGGAGGAATATTCAGTGTTTGTATATTTTGGTTTGCATGTATCAGTTGCATGTGGAGAATATACAAAGCGCAGATACAAGCGCTAGATGCAAAAGTCGACCGATAGTAAAGGTGGTGACCGGCACTGATGGGTCAGAGTTCGCATGTCTGATGTAAAGGAAACAAAAGATGCAAAGGGATCACAGGATTAGCTGGTAAATGTTTGTATGTATGTATCGTTGTGACAATAGTCATCAAAATAGTGGAGGATGGGGAGACCGATAGAGGAAGTCTTGCCGATAGGCAATATAAGCGAATTACACAGCGGTGTGAAAAGGGGTGTCAGGGCAAGATCTATTGGAGGTGCCGATAGGTATTGTCAGGCTGATAGGCATGTCAGTGAGATAATTTGTTAGCTCTTGCCGATGAGATAAGGAATAGAAAATTCCACCATTCCATTGAACGTTTCCGACTATGCCTTTGCATCATAGTGGTATCAAAGCGAAGGAAGAATCTTTTGGGGAAGATTTGAAGATAGAAAGATGTCAGATGAAGAAGGAACATCAGAGTTTCCAACAAGGATGACCAATGCTGAGTTGGCAGTTCTAGTAAAGAAGCAGATTGCAGAGAGCAAAGCTGTGAAGGCTCAGAATCAGGAATTGAAAGATGAGTTGGAGAAGTTGAGGGACAAAGTAGGTTCTGGTAAAGAAGAAGATAGGGAAGAGGAAGAGATCCCTAGGTGGAATGAGGAAGATGTTCCTTTAGACCAGAGACCCTTGATTAATGCCCTTAAATCCATGGAGAGGAGAACCATGGATGTGAAGCTGGATTTGCCAGTGTTTACAGGAAAGATGGATCCTGATTCAGTAATGGAGTGGATAGACTCCTTAAACAATTTCTTTGAGACAGAGGAGATACCAGAACACCAAAGGGTAAAGATAGCCCAATCAAAGATGAAAGAGGCTGCATTAACTTGGTGGAATTTCATCCAAAATGACAGAGTACAAGAAGGAAAGCGCAGAGTTGCTACATGGAAGAAGATGATGGCTTTAGTAAAAGAAGCCTATGTTCCATTGGATTACAACATCCAATTACATAAGAGGAAGCAAAATTTGAAGCAGAAGGAGCTAGATGTCAGCTCATATACTGAACAATTCATGAAACTTTGTGTCAAGACAAAAGTAAAAGAGAGTGAGGAAGAAAGGGTAGCCAGATACCTTAATGGATTGAGGTTCAACATTTAGGAAGATTTGAATCTGCATAACCTAGATACAGTTCAGAAATGTTTTCAATTGGCATTGAAAGTGGAAGAGAAGTTAAAGAGAAGACAAGAATAGAACAATAGAGGAAGAGGAAAACACCAAAGAGGAGGAAGAGGTCCTTTCAGAGGCAGAGGACATAGATTTGGATATCAGGGAGAATCCAGTCATGACAACAACAAGGGAGATAACAGTCAAAACCAGAGAGGAGGTTACAATCAGCAAGAAAACTTCAGAGGCAAAAGACCACCATTCAGAGGAAGATCTTAGGGTAGAGGATCTATCAGATGTTATAACTGTAATAAAGAAGGCCATATAGCTAATAGATGTCCAGAAAAGGCAACAAGTTCAACAGGAGAAAGGAAAACGAATCTGATCCAAGAACCTGACAGTCAAAGTGCAACAAGTTCAAATGCTTTCCAAAGTGTGAATGCTCCTGACAATTATGGATATCCAGAGAGTGGATAATCTCTGATGATGAGGAGAACAATGACTACCATGAAGGTACCTGATAAAGAACCCCCACAAAGAAAGTCTCTTTTCAGAACTACTTGCAAGGCAGGAGGAAAGGTATGTAGAGTTCTAATTGATTCTGGTTCTACTAAAAATTTTGTATCTGATGAAATGGTAACAAAGCTTAAGCTTAGAAGATTGCCTCACCCATCCCCATATAAAGTCTCATGGCTTACCTAAGGTCAGCAAACTATTGTAGAAGAGCAGGCTTGGGTAGAATTTCAGATTGGAGCATATAAGGACAAGTTGTTGTTTGATATCACTAAGATGGATGCTTGCCATCTTTTATTTGGAAGACCATGGCAGTATGACTTAAAGGCATGCCATGATGGTGTTAGGAACACCTATACAATCACCAAAGATGGTATGGTGATAGAACTGATCCCACGGACAGAGAAGGAGGAGAAATCAAAAGGAAAAGAGGTGAAGGTAATGCTTATGGAAGGAAAACAATTCATGAAAGAAGTAGTAGAAGAAGGTGCAGTTGCATATACCCTAATTCTATGTCTGATAGTGAATAGAGAACAACAGCAAGAAGTCAAGAAAGAGAAGTAGAGGTTCATAGACCCAGCTGTCCAAGAGTTATTGGATAAGTATAAAGGCATCATTTATGATGGAATGCCAAGATCCCTACCACCTGTAAGGGATATCAACCATTGCATAGATCTAATCCCAGGATCTACACTTCCAAACAAAGCAACATACAAGCTAACTCCAAAATAGAATGCAGAAGTAGCAAGACAAATTAAGGAATTGCTAGACACAGGCCTGATTGGCAAAAGTTTAAGCCCATGTGTAGTACCAGATGTACTAGCACCAAAGAAAGAAGGCACTTGGAGGCTTTGCACAGATTCCAGGGCTATTAATAAGATAACAATCCGGTATAGGTTCCCAATACCTAGCATAGAGGATTTACTTGATTGTTTGGGCGGTGCTAAGTATTTTACAAAAATAGATCTAAAGAGTGGATATCATCAAATCAGAATTAGGCCAGGAGATGAATGGAAAATAGCATTCAAAACAAATGAAGGGTTGTATGAGTGGAAACTATGCCTTTTGGTTTGTCTAATGCACCTAGTACTTTTATGAGATTGATGAATGAGGTTTTGAGAGAATTCAGGGGAAAGTTTGTCATAGTATATCTAGATGACATTCTGATTTTCAGCAATACAAAGGGAGAACATCTCAGACATATAGATTTGGTTCTCAAGAGGTTACATGAAGAGCAGTTGATGATAAATTTGGACAAGTGTTTGTTCATGTAGGAGGAGATCACATATTTGGGTTTGTCATTTCCCAAGGCAAGCTGCAAATGGATAAGGAGAAGGTAAGTGCCATATTGTCTTGGCCAACTCCAAGGACTATGAATGAAGTTAGAAGTTTCCATGGGTTAGCAACCTTCTACAGAAAGTTTATAAGAGGGTTTAGTCCTATTTGTGTACCCATGCTTGATACTATAAAAGGAGGACAAAAGTGCAGATTTGCTTGGACTAAGGAAATAGGTGATTCCTTTGAAACATTGAAGAAGAAAGTGGCACAGTAGCCAGTCCTTGCACTTCCAAATTTTAACAAAATTTTTTAGGTAGAATGTGATGCAAGTCACATGGCAATTGGAGCAATACTCAGCCAGGAAGGTAGGCCAATTGCATTTTTCAGTGAGAAGCTCAATGATGCTAAAAAGAGGTATTCATCATATGATTTGGAAATGTATCTTTAGTCCAGTCACTCAAGAAATGGAGGCATTACTTGATGCCAAAGGAATTCATAGTATTCACAGATAATCAGGCTCTAAGTTTTATCAACAGCCAGGAAAAGTTGAACCACAGACATATGAAATGGGTAGAAACTTTGCAAGATTTTACTTTTACATTGAAGCATAAGAAAGGAGTTAAAAATAAGGTAGCTGATGCCTTGACCAGAAGAGCTCTAACAGTCAACCAGATCCAGTTGGAAAGTGTTGACATTGATTCATTGAAGACCATGTATGATGATGATGAAGATTTTGGAGAGAGATATCAGGTATGTACTTCATTTGGAGATAAACATCATGCTGAGTTCTCTAAATTTCTGATCCAAGATAGATTGTTGTTCAAAGGTGGACAGTTGTGTATTCCAAAGTGTTCTATGAGGTTGAACATCATATAAGAGAAACATTGTGGAGCTATGGCAAGACATTTTGGTTTGGATAAGACTCTTGATCTTATCAGAAGACATTATTATTGGCCTAAGTTACAATCAGATGTCAGAAAATTTGTAGAGACGTGTGATATGTCAAAAAGCCAAAGGGAGATCCACTAATGCAGGTTTATATCAGCCATTACCCATTCCTTCCAAATCATGGGAAAGTATCAATATGGATTTTGTGTTGGGTTTACCCAGAACCAGAAAAGGATATGATAGTGTTTTTGTTGTAGTGGACAGATTCAACAAAATGGCACATTTCTTGCCATGCAAAACCACTGTTGATGCTTCATATATTGCAGATTTGTTTTTCAAAGAAATAGTAAGAATACATGGATTGCCCTTGAGCATAGTGTCAAATAGGGATGTGAAGTTTAATGGTCATTTCTGGAGAACTCTTTGGAAGAAGCTTGGAACAAATTTGTCTTTCTCATCCGCATATCATCCTCAAACGGATGGGCAGACTGAAGTGGTAAATTGTTCCTTAGGGAATTTGCTCAGATGCTTGACAAGACAACATGGAGAAAAATGGGATAATATCCTATCATAGGTAGAATTTTCTTACAATGATACTATCAATAGGAGTACAGGGAAATCACATTTTCAGATAGTGTATGGTATACACCCAAGAGGTATTTTGGAGTTAAGAAACTTGCCTACAGGAGATTATGTTAGTGTAGATGGAGAAGCTTTTGCAGAAGCCATAAAAGAGGTATATGATCAGGTCAAGGACCAACTCCAACAAACCACTTTGAAGTATAAGGAGTATGCTGATAAAAAGAAGAAAGATGTACAATTTGATGTTGGAGATTTGGTATGGGTTCATTTGAAAAAGGAAAGACTTCCTAAAGGCAAATATACAAAACTAATGCAGAGGAAGATTGGACCATGTTAGATTGTAAAAAAGCATGGACAGAATGCTTATGAGATCCAACTCCCTTTAGATCTTGGATTGTCACCTATATTCAATGTATGTGATTTAAATCCATACAAACCTAATCTAGATGACAAACAGGACACATTCCAGGATACAGTCACTGATGACATTCCTCAACATGATCCACCACAGTTGTAGAAGATTTTGGATTCCAGAGTGATCAAGAAAACAAGGAACAAAGGATATCTAGAATATTTGGTGGCTTGGCAGGGAAAACCTAATTCAGAAGCAGTGTGGATGACTGCAAAATAGATCAACAAACACAGTTCTGACCTACATACTCTCATCTCAAGTGGACTTGAGATTTCTTCTTCTAGGGAGTATGGTGTAGAAGCACCCCTTCAAGATAAAGCATAAGTCTAATTATAGTATGTTTTGACTTCGTGATGTAATAAGGCCCATTGGACCAATCCTTATGTTTTAAGTAAATCTAGGATTGTGTGTTGACAGTTATAGTTTGTTATGCTAGCTGTCTTAGCTATCTTCTCCCAGCGGCTTGGAAGCTCCCAGCTGCTGGGAATCGACTCTATACTACTCATGTAGAGTAGTTGTTTATGCCCTAGCTTAGTTTGTTAGAGGGACAGTTGCATAGGAGAAACAAAGACATTGTGTTTTGGAGATCAGAATGAGCATTGTGATACAGTGGGGCTATGATATTTATATGCATTTCTATTATTGAAATAAAGAAGATCCTGTTGTTTCATTTGTCTAATTTTTGACCCATCTGTATATTGATTCTCTTGTTGTAGGTGAAATGGTTTCATTCATCCATTCCACTGGTTGATTCTCTGAATCGATGGAATGGGCATGCACAATAGTTTAGTTTTCTTTTCTATTTTTATGTTCATGCATTTCATGTTTTTGGGATCAGTTTGTAGCATGCTATGATTTATCCTAGCATCCTCATGTGCTAGGGTTTGAAGGTTAAATTCTAAATTAAAGCTGCCCAGGAAATTGTTCAGCCCGATCGCAGTATTTTTTGTGTGAAATTTGTGAAGTTTTGAGGGTTTTGTCAAAATGTACATTTGATGGATATATAGTGTTTGTATGTGACATACAATATGTGTGGATACTGTATTTTTATCGGTGCATATATCGCTAACCGGTTCAGGTGTTAAAACTTGTTAGAAATGCAAGTTTTGAGGGTACAAATGTGAAATAGTTTGATATACAATCTCTGTGTATATCGCTATTGTACATTGGGTCATACAAGTTGTGTGTGTACACCTTTTGCATACAATTCATGTGTATAATACATTTCCATGTTTGATACAGAACCTGTGTATCCATCAAATGCATTTTATGGTTTGTATGTAGCAAATGTATATTTCAAATATAAATTTGGGTGGTACCAGGGAAGGTCAACGGTCAGCAGACTGTAGAAGGAATATTCTAAAGAATATTCGATGAATGCATATTTAGTGCTGTATATTTGAATGTATGTCCGAACATACATTTCGCAAATACAAAGAAGTCAATGCCGGGTCAAACATACAAAGAGGGCATATCCGGAGGAATATTTGGTGTTTGTATATTTTGGTTTGCATGTATTAGTTACATGTGGAGAATATACAAAGCGCAGATACAAGCGCTAGATGCAAAAGTCGACTGACAGTAAAGGTGGAGGTGACCGGCATCGACGGATCAGAGTTCGCATGTCCAATGTAAAGGAAATGAAAGATACAAAGGGATCACGGGATTAGCCAGTAAATGTTTGTATGTATGTATCGTTGTGACGATAGTCATCGGAACAGTGGAGGATGGTGAGACCAATAGACAAATTCTTGCCAATAGGCAATATAAGTGAATTACACATCGGTGTGAAAAGGGGTGTCGGGGTGAGATCTATTGGAGGTGCCGATAGGTATTGTCAGGCCGATAGGCATGTCGGTGAGACAATTTGTTAGCTCTTGCCGATGAGATAAGGAATAGCAAATTCCACTATTCCATTGAACATTTTCGGCTGTACCTTTGCATCAGATTCCTTCATATCTTTCAAGTCAGTTTTGTTTCATTTTATGTGAATTTTAACTAATTTTTATGATTGCATCAAAACCATCATCAACATTTTTCTGGCGCTAGAAGGAGGGCATGACTTGAGTTAGGGTTTGTTTCAAGAAAAACTAGCTAATAACAGTGATAGAGTGACTAGGTCTAGATCCAGTTCAGGGGATATTTTTGTGCAACTACCTGATACAAGGTGAAGTAAGAACCCTTTGATTTGGAATCCTAAAATATTGCAAGCAGGAAGTTCATCTGGAACACCTCCTGGGTCACCTTTTAACATACATAATATTGTGAGTCCTGACAGATCACTATTCAGATCTTTAAATCTTGGTTCAGGTACTCCTAGAGGTCCTAATCCTCCTATAAATCCTATCCCACCAACAAATTTAGGTATTCCTACAGGTTTAGGTCAAGCTCAAACACCTGCAATGGCTTATTTCAATGTCCAGTCTCCCATACACTTCAATGATTACAATGAGATGCCCAAAAATCTGGAAAAGATATGTCCTAAATGCCAGTTACACCAAGACCCAGAAGACCACATTAGAATATTCAAGGAAGCATGTTTTAGGGCCAGATTAGAGCATGAGGACATTGTGTGTAGATTGTTTCCCTACACCATTAATGAACAAGCCTCTAACTGGTATGTAAACCTACCCAATGGCTATATTTCTTCCTAGTCACTTATGGAGGAAGCATTTCTGTCTAGATCTAGAGGACCCATTGATCCTTTCATCCTGTATCATAAATTGGCTACTATTAAATGAGGTGAGGGAGAGCTAATTGATAATTTCAATGACAGATTTCAAAAGGCCTACTCTAGGCTGGTAGCCCCTTACATAGTAGATGATGATACCTTGTTAGCCATGTACTATGTAGCCTTGGATCCTTTAACTGCCATGTTTGTCAAAAGAAAACCTGACATAGATTCAATATCCAAAGCCTATAAAGAGGCAGCCTTAGTAAATCAAGAGATGAGGCATACAACTTGTAGCCCATTTGTTAATGGAGGAAATTTTGGGATGCAGAATCAGGGACAACCTTGGAATGGAGTCCCTATGCATCACACTCCATTATTAAATCTGGTTCCTTCTTACACACCTGTGTATAGTCCTACCCCAATCCAAGCCATAACTCCTTACACAAGTAACACTTCTAATAACAGTCAAAATAATGGTCAGCCTTTCTTCCAAACTCCTAGGGATACAACTGTGGCAAAAGCACAGGAGGAAAGGGAAGAAATCAAAGAGATCACTGCACATTTGAAAAGATTGACCACTGAAGTAACACAACTAAGAAATGAGAACCTCTATGGGAGAGGTAACCAGGGATACAATCAAAATCAGAATTATAACTAGGGCCAAAATCAAAACTATAGTTCAAATCAAAATCAACATTACAATTAGAATGATAATCAGAGCCATACCCAAAATAATAGCCAAGGCCAATGTTCAAATCAGAGTCAAAACTATAATCAGCATCAAGGTCATAACCAAGGGCAACTGATGCAAAATAGAGGGCTAGTGATAGACAATAGAGCCTGGGGTAACAATAACAGAAATCAGAATCAGCCTAGGCCACCCAAAACATGGAACACTGGACCAAACAATGGTACCCTAGCTTCTCCTTTTGAGAATATAGATAATCATGATGCAAAACAAACAGCTGGCATCCAAATGGCCAATACATCAGTAAAAAACTGGTGTAGATTTCACAATACCAATGCGCATGCTGAGCTTGACTGTCCATAGTTCCATTTATCAGCCAGCATATTTAATATAGAGGTGCAGCCTCCTACTTCTAAGTTTCTCATTCCCAAGGGTAATGAGGTAGTACCCTCAGGGTATGGTACCACTTTAGTTTTAGAAACCTTTACCTTTTCAACTACAGAAGAGAAGGAAGATGAATTGTTAGAAGATGAACCATACTTTTGTGAAAACCTTTATCCTGAATCAGCCTTGTGTTAAATGCTTTTCAGTTTCCCTTTGAAACTGAAAATGAGGTATTAACTAAAACAGAAGAGATGCAGGCTTTTGAATAGACAAATAAAAACCACACCTACATTTTAAGAAACAACACTAGGCCAGGAGGACCTTTCACCACTTCCACTCCTAACAACTTCAATACACCCCCAGATCAGAACGCTAGCAACAATCCTACCATACTTAAGGCTAATGCAAACAGTGGAATAGCGTTAGAAAAGGCCCAAATAAGTAAAGCTGAAACAGTAGAGACAACAAGATTAATGAGTTACTTGTCAGAAGAAATAAAGAAAATAAAGGTCAGTATACCTCTGAATGAATTATTGAAAACTCCAGGGATCAGGAATGCTTTTATAAAATCTCTGGATGCATACATAATAGATGGGGTTGCTGCTGATATAACTGTTCCTAATAGAGATTCACCGCCTAAAGAGAAAAGTAAGAAAGTTGAGTAGCCTTCCAATACAAATGTAGTAATGTATGCTGATAAAAAGGATGCTCCCCCTTTCTTGTTAACTATTAGATTGTGTGGGAAGAACATACACAACTGCATGGTAGACTCTGGTGCCTTAGCCAACGTAATGCCCTTAGGAATATGCAAAACTCTCGGGCTGACTCCCACCAAATCTGCCAAGGTTGTCACACAGTTAGGTAAGACTGAGGTTAGAGTGATAGGAGAACTCATGAACATTCAAATGCAATTAGCTTCAAACCCTAGGGTAAGCCAATTCATTGACATTCAAATAGTGGACATACCCATGAATTATGGAATATTGTTAAGTAGGGATTGGTCCAAGACATTAAACCGATATATGGCCACAGACTTTTCACATATGTGGCTACCTTGGAGAGGTGTCCCAAACTAGATTAGAATAGAGGCAGAACCTAAGATGAAACACATGATAACAGAGTATAATCAAATGAATGAAATATTATGTGCTACTGTTGAACCTGGTGTTTATAGAATTACTAACAATGGGGTGCAAATTGAAGAGATCATGATGTTAAACATTAGAGAAAAATGTGTAAGCAAGGAGACAACATTATTCATTGAGTCTGATGGAAATTCTTCGGATGAAGAAAACAATGCAATAGACAAATTTGGCCATGCCATTAGACAAGAGGTGGAAGAGTGCATTAAATAGAATCTGCCAGTCCAATGTAAACTATATAAAAACAAATGTAGGGTCCATGATAGGCCACACTCTGAGGAGAGTTGTGGAATGTGCAAAGACATCATTGAATATGAATACAAAAAATGCATAAAGAGGGTAGAGTTATAGGAGGAAAATGTGAATCCTAATCAAACATAGAAATACGTTCAGGGTGATGTAGATGCTCTGATTTCAAATTTAGAAGAGGGAATAAAGGACAAGGGTAGTTGTCCTTATTTGCAAGCTAAAAATACACATATGCAAGTTAACCAAATAGAAATACCCATGAATAAATATACCAGCACCTCACAAGTAATAGAGAAGACGAAGCATGCCAAGGGAAAAGGTCAGAAAAGTAAAGATGGCATGTGGACATTAAAATGTGACGGGTCCAAGTCAAAGTAGGGTGCGGGTGCAGGTGTTGAACTCATAGATCCTCAGGTTAAGTCATACCTAGCAGCATATAGACTGCAGTTTTCCTGTACTAACAATATTGCTGAATATGAAGCCTTAATTATGGGACTCGTCATGGTCGTTAAGAAAAAGGTGAAGATGATTAAGGTATTTTCAGACTCTGAACTAGTAGTCAAACAAGGAAACTATATGCCTGCAATTACAAGAAAATGATTTGTTACAGACATAGAGTATGGGGTTTAATAGATTTATTTGATGCTTTCAACATAGAGCACATCCCTAGAGAGTTGAACCATAGGCCAGATGCACTAGCAGTTGCTGCTAGCACACTAGAACTCTTGGCACTGTTAGGATTGAGATGATTTGTTGTTGAGCTAGTTAATGTTCCTAGTATCCTAGACAACATTACACATTTTCAGGTATTTGGAGGGGATCAGCAAATTATTGACTTCCTGACCTGCAATGAGCCATTTGAGGCTCAAATTATTGATGAGCAGGAAAGACCTGAGATAACATGGGATGAAGAGGATATAATCAACTTGAAGAGCAACTTTTTACCCAAAGGGGTAATTGAACTAGAACATATTTTTGACTTCGATGGAATAATAAGACAGAAGGATTTACCCAAAATAGAAGGGGGTAAGTGTGATTTACACAACTTAGGGATAGAGCAAAATCCACAAAATGTGCCAATTGGAAAAGCTTGCTCTGATAAAATTAGAAAAGAAATTTTAGATGCTTTGAAAGACTACAAACACATAATAGCATGGACATATGAAGACCTGAAAACCTATGATACGTCCATCATAACTCACGTAATACCTTTGAGACTAGAGATTAAACCATTTAGGTAGAAACAAAGGCCAGTAAACGCCATTCCAGAGCCTTTAATCTTTGAGGAAGTTAAAAAATTGCTATCTACTGGAATAATTTTCCTAGTCAGACATTCAGTCTGGGTAGCTAACCTAGTGCCAGTAGGGAAGAAAAATGGAGACATCAGATTATGCATAGATTTTAGAAATTTGAATAAAGCATCTGAAAAAGACAATTATCCTCTGCCTCCTATAGATGAAGTGCTGCAAGTAGTAAATGGGGCAAAGATGATGTCTTTTCTAGATGGTTTCTTAGGTTATAACCAGGTTTTAATTGATAGAGATGATAGATTAAAAACCACCTTCACTTGTAAATGGGGAAATTATGCATATAGGAGAATGCCTTTTGGTTTGATCAATGCAAGTGCCACTTTTCAGAGAGCCATGGACATTGTGTTCCGTGGGTTATCAGGTAAGTGCATTGTTGTGTATATGGATGATTTGACTATGTATTCCAAGAATGTATCCACTCATGCTGAAGATCTCAAGAAAATACTCAAGCGATGTGAAAGGTATGGAATTTCCCTCAATCCTAAAAAATGTTCATTTAGAGTTACTGAAGGTAAATTACTAGGGCATGTCATCTTTGAAGATGGAATATCGATTGACCCAGATAGAATAGAATCAATAAAAAGTTTGCAAATACCAAACAATAGGAAAGAGTTAAAATCATTTTTTGGTAAGATTAACTTTGTTCGGAAGTTTATCACGGGTTTTACAGAGATCGTGCAGTCGTTAAATGCCATGTTGAAGAAAGATGTGCAGATGGAGTGGACGCCTGTGGCTAGGGCTACATTCAAAGATATAAAGGAGGCAATTTCTGATGCTCCTGTATTGGCAAGCCCAGACTACACCAAAAAGTTTTATATCTATTCCTTTGCATCCTCTCATTCAATTGCAGCTACCTTGACACAGAAAGGTGAGGACAATGAAGAAAGGCCCATCGCATTCATGAGCGCACCTCTGAAGGATGCACAGTTGAGATATCTGGACATTGAGAGACAAGCATTTGCATTAATGAGAGCTGTGAAAAAATTTAGACATTACATTCTGCACAGCCAAATCAAAGCCATAGTGCTAGACGCAGCAGTAAAGATGTTGTTGATGCAGAATGAACCTAGAGAAAAGAGAGCCAAGTGGATCACCATGCTGCAAGAGTTCGACATGGAAATTATTCCCATAAATCTGGTCAGAGGGTAGGCGTTGGTACAAACAATAGCAAATATAGACCCAAATTTGATAAAATAGCAGTATGTGCTAAATTCTCATAACGCATTAGACTGGTATGATGATTTAAACACCTTTTTAATAACTAGAAAGTACCCAAATAGGATGAAAGCTTCTCAAAGGAGAGCTTTGAAGATTAAAGCACAAAAATTTATGGTGCAAAGAGGTCTTCTATTCAGGAAGAACCATGATGGAATTTATTTGAGATGTCTAAATACAGCTGAAGTGGATAAAGTGTTGACAGAACTGCATGACAAATATGAAACAAGTCATGGTTCCCATCTAGCTACAACACACAAGATATTAAGGGCAGGCTATTATTGGCCCATGATGTTTAGAGATACAGAGAGTCACATCAAAAGTTGCCACACCTATCAGACTGTGGCAGATAAGGGAAGAAATTAGGCCAACCCATTACAGCTTGTGATTGAATCAAGACCATTTGCACAGTGGGGCCTGGATTTTATTGGAGTCATCAATCCTCCATCTTCTGCAGGACACAAGTTTATACTAACGGTGATGAACTATTGTACAAGGTGGACTAAGGCCACATGCTGCAAATTCTCCACAACTGAGGTAGTTATCAAGTTTCTTGAAGAAAACATCATCACCAGGTTTAGAACTCCCTATTCATTGGTATGTGATAATGGCCTTGCTTTCTCTTCTTTAAAGTTTTCTAAATGGGCATTTGATTATGGGATTGTTTTAAAGTTTTCTTCAAATTATTACCCTCAAGGTAACAGATTAGCTGAGTCTACGAACAAAATTTTATTAGATATAATCAAAAAGATAATTGCATAGAGTCCTAGACAGTGGAATACCTTGTTAAAATATGCACTGTGGGTAGATAGGACCAAGTTCAAAATAGCTTTAGGTAGTACACCTTATCATTTGGTTTATGGGATTGATCCCATACTTCCAGTAAATCTGAGAATACCAATCTAGAAGTTTGCCAATGAGTATTTAGGCTTTGATAATCATAGGGAGGCCAGAATAGTACAAATGTTACAATTAGATGAGAAAAGAGGTCAAGCCATCGAGAAATTTGCAAAACACCAGGTAGTAGTTAAGAGTTCGTTTGATAAGAGGGCAAGAGTCAAGACATTTAGGATATCAAACTTAGTGCTGTGGTGGGACAAAGCACATAAAAAGAAGGGGAGCCATGGAAAATTTGATAAACTATGGCTAGGTCCATTACAAGTCTCAGAAATAATAGGAGACAACACATTTAGACTCAGGACCTTGACAGGGGAAGATGTGCCATTATCAGTTAATGGCCAACATTTGAAACACTACTTCTAGGCCTGAGGTAAAGGGAAGTCCATTTTGTGTAATATAGTGTAGGTACTGTACAGTTTTCTTTGCTTTGTTTTCTGTTTTCTTTTTTAGGTTAGTTGTTTGTACAGTTGTCCTTTTGCTTTGTTTTCTTTTTCTTTTTGTCTTTCTTGTACAGTCTGTTGTTGGTTTGTTGTTTTCTCCTTAGCAGGGATCTTTGTTTTCTTTAGAGTATTAAGGAGAAAACTAACAACCATTGAAAACAATATAAAATTTAGAATGTTCAGGTTAACCATTTGCAATTTATACATAACTTTTTGTGACTGTCATGAATGTAGAGAGTTGTTTAGCTTCTAAAATTTTGTATTCAATAAATGTGATTGAGAATTCAAGGGAAGTTTTGCATGATGACACACCTAAAATCCTTGGGTTTGTTGAACCTACCAGTGTAGATATTAGATGAAAAATCTGAGGTCACCCTTGCTACCATTACAATTCTCAGCTTAATTTTAGCAAGTGTTCACTCCTTGCATCATGAAGTTACAATTGCAATATCTTGTGAAATCTCTTTCAAGAATCAGAAAATATAAAATATAAAATGAATTAAGTGGATTATACTGAAAATCTAGATTAAGCCATATAAGTAACTCTATCAGGGCTATAGACGCTCGCTGGCAGTGGGGCTCTACTTAGGAGAATTGTAATGATAACCTTGTCGGGGCTATAGACACTCGCTGGTAGCAAGGCTCTATCTGGTTGGCTATGAGGGAATATCCTCAACTACGTAGGCTAATGTCAGTCATTGGTTTGTTCAACTGATCTTCAAGATGAGGATAATTAATCACGTGCACATACTTAAACTGAAAATAAAAATTCATGCATCCTTATTGAATACCTTAGGTCTCAAGTTGGATAATAATTTACAGGAAAGATAGTTGGGAGTTATGAATTCATTCCATCTAGTTTTCTTGAATGCTTTGAATTTAATTGTTTTGTTTGGTTGCTAGTTGTTGTGATGTTCACAACACGCCCCATTTTATTCCTTAGCAAAATGAGGACCCCTGCTGTGGCTTTGCTTTTTTGCTTTTGTGTGTTTTGTTTTGCTTGGTGGTAAAGGGAAAAGAGGGTTAAAATTGCAAACTTTGGTAAAAAGAAAAAAGAGAAAAAATGCATTTTCAGTACCAGTGCATGATATGGTTGGATTCCTTGTGAAAAATGAGCTAGGGTTGCTTTTTGAACCATCTTAAAATTTGCCATATTTTGCAAGTTATGATCATTTTGGTAAAATGTATATTTAGGTTTGTATATCGCTTTGCAGATACAGGGTCGTTTGTATATGCAAAGGGTTTTGTTTTTGTACTTAGTCGCATGGGGTATCGGGTTGCATATGCATTATTTGTTTGCATGTTCAGTCGTTGTATTACATACATTTCCCTTTATACATCGCTTTCATAGACAAAGGCAATTGTATGTCTTTTTTCCTTGTATGCATTTTAATAAAGGTTTTGATATATACATACAAGATGGACCTGAAATAGCTTAAGTAGAAATGAATTGATGTTTAAAATCTGCTTTGTATATTTTACGTTTGTATGTTTGGTAGATAGAAGATACAAACATTTTATACATAATGCCGAATCCAAAAGTTATGAACAAGAGAGAATTCGTTGTACATTTTGGGCTTGTATATTTATGCATACATTTGGAACATACAACGTCCATATGTAAGTCGCGGACCCAAGGAGTTGTTTAAATAAAGTTGAATGCTTGTATGTTTCAGAATATACAAAGCAGGGGATACAATGCAAATGTACATCACGCGGACATGAAGAGAAGGTCAAAGAGAGTTTAGTCATTGTATATTCGGTGCTTGTATGTGTTGGCAAGAGACACTATATGTATTCATGGTTGTTGTCATTGATGGAAACAAAGGTCATCCCACATATCCGCAAGTCATGGTGTGTCTCTACCGGAAGTCAGAATGAAGATTGTTGTGGTCCGGTGAACAAGAACAGAGCATGTGGCAAGGTTCGACAGATTGGTCCGGATCTCTCAGAGGAAGTGTCTTGGTGTAGTACGGATTTGGGGAAGTCAAGAGGACTACCTTGAGTAGTATATTCCAAGGATTTAGCCTCCGGTGATGGACAAGGAAAAAGATATGAATAGTTGAGTACCACATTCCTGAGAGACAGTGAGAACAGAGGAAGAACTGACTGACAGAGTATCAGACTATTTTCTGGATGTGTTACTATTGATGGTAAAGGTTGTGAAGGCATGAATCATGTTTAGCCGACATGATTAATGATATCTACAAGTATATGCTTGATCCGCATTACTTGATATGCAAGGATTCAACCGACAGAACAAAGTTTGTGAGAAGATAGACTATTCCGGGTGCCGACTAGAAAGATAATGAAATCACTAGTGCGGATATATATAGAGGATGGATTTTGTTGTGAGATGAGAAGTTGTGTGATGGTGTATGCGAATAAGTGCAGAGCCGAGCAGAAGTAGTAAGAAAGATCCGGTATGTGAAAGGAAAGCAGAATAAAGAGCAGAGGAAAGATGAAGTGTAGCAGATCAGTGTACTGAGCCTAACCAGAACTGAACTCCAGCATATGTAGATGCTTCCAATCAGTTCAAGTATTGTATAACATTCTTTTGTAGACAGTGTGTCTCCTTGTAGGCAGTGTGCCTCTTTGTGAGCAGTGTGCTCAGGTAGTGAGCCCTAATTGGCAAGTGCCATTTTGTAATTCCTTATTCTTCTAACAGAGAATAATCTTTGGGTTAATCACCCCGTGGTTTTCTCCCTTAACAGGGTTTCCACATCAAAAATAATGTGTCATGTGTTTTCTCATTTCATGGTAATGTTTGTTTGTTTGATTCAATGCTGCATTGATTAATAAGAAAGTTCAAAAAAAGGAATAATTAGGTTAACTGATTCACCCCCCCTCTCAGTTATCAACAATTGGTATCAGAGCTAAGTTCCTCCTAATAGAGCCTAACAGCTTGAGGAAGATCTGGGAGTTCAAATGGATGCATATGGTTTAAGGGAGCAACTCAAGACTGCCCTTGAGGATCTTGAACAGTCAAACTTTGAAGTTAATGAATTAAAGGAAAGACTCAAACAGGCTGATGAATTCATGAGAGAACTAAAGGACAAATTAAGTCTCTCTATGAAAAAGAGAAAGGAGCTGCTCCAACAATTGGCAAGACAAAGTGAAGAAAGTAATACAAATGAAGAATTGACTGAGAAAAACAAGTTATGTGAAAAGTTATCAAAAGAAGTCATTATGGTAAGACATGAAATGGAGTCAGGAGTTATAAAGTATACTCAAGAGATTGAAGAGAAAAGAAAAGCTGAAGACAATCTAAGACAATCTCTTAAAGAGAAATCAGAAGAATGTCATCAGATGGACAGGATTATCAGACATCTTGAATCTGATCTTGAAGATGCCAAAGATAATGAAGAAAAACTTGAGGATCAAATTGTCTCTTTCAAAAGAGACCTTCAAACAACCAATGAATATAAAGAGAAATTCAAGATAAGTTCTGCTCAACTTGAAGTTCTTCTTGGAAGTCAAAAGAGGACAGATGACAAGTATGGTTTGGGATATGAGAAAGGAGAAAGCTCCAGATCCGGTCAAAAGAATTTTGGATCAGAAAATTCAAGAAATAGGCCTAGAAGATCTCCGGTAAGACAACCCAATGCTCAAAGATATCCATCCTTCAATGGATACTGCCATAGCTGCAATCACTTTGGTCAAATGAATCAGACTAATTCATCCTTCTCCAGACAGTGCTTTAACTGCAAAAGGTATGACACAAGTCTCATGAATGCAGAAATATGCAAATAAACAAATCATTCAATGGTAGATGCTTTGCATGCAATAGAATAGGTCATATGGCTAATCAATGCAGATCAAGAGGTTATCCATCAAATATGCAAGGAAATGTTATTTACCAAATCTATAATAGGTCCGGTCATAATGCAAAAGTCTACGGAAGCAAGAATCAGGACAAAAGAGGTCCGGTGTATAATCAGAATCAAGACAAGGGTAAACAAAAGATGAATGCGGATGAAGTTAAGAATCAGATGAACAAGATTTGGGTGAAGAAAAGTTCTAAGAATGTAGAGGTTGGATCCGCACCAGACTCTGGTGCTGATATTCCTTCCAAAAATTAAAAGATGAGCTCTGGCTCAGGGGGAGACTCAAAGAAAATTTTGTTCCCCCAGCCAATCAAGTGGTGCCGAATGTGGCAAAAGATGCGGAGTAAAGGGTTTGTAGATATAAGTCTTGAGATGATCCAGATAAGATTTCAGAGGTCCATATGAAGATGTGAAGAAGTTGTGATTGATCAAGTAAGACATGTTCTGGGAGATACTCCAGAATGACAGAGGATTACCAAAAGGGTCCGGAGAAGATCCGGAAGTGCATTATCTTATTTTGCAAATTAGACAAAGTGTTTGGGATGTTCTTGTGATGTGTCATCTTGATTTGTTCATGGTTGGAAGATCCACATGAGGTTCATAGAACAGGACTGATCCAGTTCTTCAAAGTTATCCAAATAAGGCAAACCAGAATAATATAGGTCGAGCATTTATTGCCATCAGATATTAGGGTTTACAGAGCAATATAAGGGATTTCTCATAAATCACTTGCTCATTCTGCACTCAAGAAGAAGCAAAAAGTGGAGCTCTGCAACAAGATTCATCAAGCACACCAAAGATCTCCTGCCGAAGTCATTACATATAGAAATCAATCCAACCACTCCATGCAACCGAAGGCGCATAAGGTATTTTCCGTTTTCGATATCTTACTACAAAACTGCTAAGAAATGGCTACTCTGAATATAGTAAAGATCTCAGATAGGCCTCGACCTAAATTTAAGAAACACCCATACAAGTCATTGGAGGTAGATCCTTTAGGAGCATTCTCTAGTGTTCCTCATGGCATTTTACACACAGAAGACATTAGGGTTTACATACATGCAAACGTTGAGGAATTCGGGGAATTCAAATTGAGAGATTTCTATCACAAACAACTGATAGACAATGCTTTTGAGCTTAAACTAGAGTATAAGGGTATCCAGAAGAAATAGTTTGATCAATTCATTTATTTCCCCTGCTTTGAAGAAGATGAATGGGTCTGGTATGTATTGAGTAGGATGCATGACAACTTCCTATGGCTGGATAGACCCTGCAAGATCACAAAAGAGGCAATTAGGGCAGTGACTGGTCTATATTCTTCCGGAGGGATACCTATCCTTAAATCCGTCAAAAATAACATTGTAACTGAGGCCACCAGATCAAAATTTGATAAGAGGGCAATGACCATTGAAGATATTTCTGATCCGGATATCAAGTATGCATCCATGATAATAGGATACAAGATCTATCACTCCAGTAGGGAGAATTTTGTATCCGGAACTGCAGTATATACTGCCTATGAAATGCTAAGGAAGAATGAAGATTATGATCTCTGTGAACTTCTCTTAAGCCAATTAATAGAAAATATACAGAAGATCAAAAAGGACAAAAAGAATTCTTTTAAGTATGGTACTCTTATATTATGTCTATTTTTCTACTTCATGAATGAGCTGCCCGGATCAAGTGGATGGGTATGGCAGAATGACAAACCTGTTGCAGTCTAGATAAGAAATTATTTACATGGGCTTGGGGATGCCAAAGCAAGAAATACAGCCCTATGGGGATACTTCAAAAACTCCAGAGCACGATGCAAGCAAGAGAAAGAATTCCCCAGTCTCTTGTTGAAAAATACAAAGACTCAGTTTGCTTTATGGTGGATACTGATCAGTGCCTAATGGAGGCAGTGGAGCCAAGGACAGTCTGGATCATGCCCATGGGGTATGAGGTTGATGAACAGATTGTGGAACTGCATGTTCAACACATGCTTAGTCAGCCCAAAGATCCAAAGGCAGAAAGGTTTGGAACCTTTGAGGAGCTGAGTGTGAAGATCCATGTGGAACTGAGGGAACCTGAGATAAAGAGGAAGGTGAGAAAAGAAGTAGAGCATATTGCTCAAGGCCTAGGCATCCCAAAGGAGGCACTTGATGCCAACTGGGAAAAGAGGAGAAAGGCTGAGGAAGAAAAGAAAGAGGCAGAAAAGAAAAGCAAGAAAAGTGCTCCAGTGGAAACCTCAACCCGGACCAGATCATCAAAAGGATCTACACCTGTCAAAACCAAAAGCTCAAAAATATCTAAACTGGAAGGTCAGACATCCGGTAAAGGAGAGAAAAGGTCTAAAATAAAAGCCACAAGGGCTTATACAAGTCAGAAAGATGAAGAGGAAACGGAATCAGATGAGGGGGTAAAAGAAATAAAGAAACAGAAGAAGAAAGGATCCGGTAAACCCTCCACAGGCCAAGACAAGGAAGAAATGGCAGAGGTATTTGTTGAAAAGCCCACCCTATCTCTAGAGAGTGTAATCAAGTCAGTCACGGTGGATGGAAACCTTCAACCAATGACTGAATTCTATGATGACTACAATGAGGCTGACCAAAAGATTCTGCAGGAAGCCACAATCAAGTATCTAAACATATACAATAAGGCTTTCATTGAGATCATATCTCTAATTCCTAAAAGCATAGAAAAGGAATTAGAAATAAGAAAGAATAATGCTCAGGCAAAAGATCTTGAGATCCGGGAGTAGATAGCTATTCAGCTATATCCTCAAATTGATCCCAAGACAATAAACATAATATTCAAAGACTGCAAAGATGAGTTCAGGAGTAAAGCAAGGATGAATCAACTCATGCTTGGTGAGACTGACAAGGTGGCCATAGAGACAGAAGAGATCCTTCGGAAGGCCTTCAAAAGGTTTAATCTTCCTGTTGTAGAGGACTTAGGTGTAGAAACAACTGTGGACTTGGAATCATCTGCTCCAGAAGAAATGGCCCTTGAACAGACTAACATCTCTCCTCCGGTTTCCCCTACAGTCTTCGGATCCCAAGAAGAAGAGAAATTATGGGAGAAAGAAGCAGCAGTAAAAGAAAAAGAGGTTGACAGCACCAAGGATGCAGAGAAAGAGAAGATTCCAACAGAGAAAACCACAACTAAAAGTGGTAAGGATGTGGAAGGAGAAAAGATTCCAAAGGACAAAACTGCAGAAGAGAAGAAACATCTGTCTCCGGCAAGAGACACTGCACAAACTGTTCAAAAATTTCTAAGCCAAGAAACAATAGAGATTGATGAACTGGAGCTTCTAAAAGGTCCATTCAACTTTGATTCCCTCTCTCCGGTACAGACAATGAAGATAGCTTCATTTGCAAATGCTAAGGCAAATGAAAAACTCCTAAAGTCTCATATGGAAGACTGTGAGTTGATAGAGGCTGCTTCCGGAGTGCTTGAAAAAATTATGCCATCGGTCAAGATAGATTCGACAGCCTCCTCTTCCGGTAATCTCAAAACCTTAGTCAGCAGTGTTGGTACACATTTTGATTCTCTAGAAAAATCAGCTGAAGAAAAGGTCTAGAAGGAGTTTTTGGATAAGAGATTGTCAGAAGTACTAGGATTAATCTCTAATGATAGGAGAAATATGAGTATTGGAATAAAGAGCTTAGAAAATGCTCTTAAGGATGGTGGTGACATTTACAAATTTTGCATCTCCTGGTCAAAGGCAATAGCAGAAATTGATAAGAAAATAAAAGAGGAACAGGACAAACTACAAAGTTTGTCTCAAAGTTTTGATCGTCTCTCTTCCTCCATAGTAAATCAAGAATGTCAAACTATTGCAATCACAAATGCAATAAAGAACTTTGAGAAGGAAAGGAAGAATATAACTAACCGGATGGGAGAACTTAGAAGGATTATAATCCCTAAGTTAGAAACTATGCATGAGGCCATCAGTGATGCTTAGACTACCGCCCAAACAAATGATTCGACAGATCTCAAGAGGGCAGAAGCTTTTGCATTTTTGTTGAGTGGTCACATTTCAATTTTGGATAGAATGTAGCAAAGTTGGGCTACAGAACTCGTCCAATTGAAGACATCCTTTGTAGACATTCTTCAGTTTATGTGAGTATGTAATATGCGGCTAAGTATAGTAAATTTTTGAAAATTTTGGTGTACGGACCCTACCCTTTGCCATTGATGTCAAAGGGGGAGTGAGGAGTAGTGAAAAATGAGGAATCCAACTAAGGGGGAGTTCCAGAAATTGTATATAAAGATAGAGCATCAGCCAAGGGGGAGCACAGTGTAAACACTTAGTCATTTTTCACTAAGTGTTGCCATCAATGCCAAAGGGGGAGATTGTTGGCAAGAAACACTATATGTATTCATGGTTGTTGTCATTGATGGCAACAAAGGTCATCCCACATATCCGCAAGTCATGGTGTGTCTCTACCAGAAGTCAGAATGAAGATTGTTGTGGTCTGATGAACAAGAACAGAGCATGTGGCAAGGTCCGACAGATTGGTCTGGATCTCTCAGAGGAAGTGTCTTGGTACAGTGCAGATTTGGGGAAGTCAAGAGGACTACCTTGAGTAGTATATTCCAAGGATTTAGCCTCTGGTGATGGACAAGGAAAAAGATATGAATAGTTGAGTACCAGATTCCTGAGAGACAGTGAGAACAGAGGAAGAACTGACTGACAGAGTATTAGACTATTTTCCGGATGTGTTACTGTTGATGGTAAAGGTTGTGAAGGCATGAATCATGTTTGGCTGACATGATTAATGATATCTACAAGTATATGCTTGATCCGCATTACTTGATATGCAAGGATTCAGCCAACAGAACAAAGTCTGTGAGAAGATAGACTATTCTGGGTGCTGACTAGAAAGATAATGAAATCACTAGTGCGGATATATATAGAGGATGGATTTTGTTGTGAGATGAGAAGTTGTGTGATGGTGTATGTGAATAAGTGCAGAGCTGAGCAGAAGTAGTAAGAAAGATCCGGTATGTGAAAGGAAAGCAGAATAAAGAGCAGAGGAAAGATGAAGTGTAGCAGATCAGTGTACTAAGCCTAACCGGAACTGAACTCCAACATATGTAGATGCTTCCAATCAGTTCAAGTATTGTACAACATTCTTTTGTAGACAGTGTGTCTCCTTGTAGGCAGTGTGCCTCTTTGTGAGCAGTGTGCTCAGGCAGTGAGCCCTAATTGGCAAGTGCCATTTTGTAATTTCTTATTCTTCTAACAGAGAATAATCTTTGGGTTAATCACCCCGTGGTTTTCTCCCTTAACAAGGTTTCCACATCAAAAATACTGTGTCATGTGTTTTCTCATTTCATGGTAATGTTTGTTTGTTTGATTCACTGCTGCATTGATTAATAAGAAAGTTCAAAAGAAGAAATAATTAGGATAACTGATTCACCCCCCCTCTCAATTATCAACAGTATGTTCCAATATACAAGGCCCAATATACAATGCGGACTTGAGGGTTTATCAAATGGACTTAAATCCTTGTATGTTTCGATTTGTATAAACAAGACATACAACATATACATACAATGCATATATACAAACTGGAACCCAAAGGAGGTTGGAATTCGATTAATACTTAGTATCGCATCCGACTTGTATATCAGAGGATGCATACAAACGTTATATACAATGGCGGACTTGAGGTGGGTTTTAAAAACAAAAAATTCATTGTATATCTGTAGATTTAAAAGGAGGGTTTTGTAGTATACAGGGCCCCATATACAACGCGGACTTAAAAGGTTTTCAAATTATGGTTAATTCATTATATATTCCGTGGCTTGTATGTTTCAAAACATACAACGCATACATACAAGCCAGAACCAAAAAATTATGGAATGAAGCTAAATCCTTGTATATGTCCATGCTTGTATATATGTTCCAAAACATACAAGGCACCACATGCAAGCCAGAATCCAAACGATAATAAAGCGGATTTATCCTATGTATCACATCTGATTTACAAATCAAGAGATACATTGCGGATTCGGTGGGTTATAAATTGCCGATTATAACAGCGATAGGTCTGAGGGTTGTATACAATGGTTTGTGCATTGTTTTATATGACAGAATTGAAAAGACATAAAATAGAGTTAAATGCTTGTATATTTTGGCGTTTGTATATTGTGATATACAAACCGATATACGTTGCATACATACAAGCCAGATTCGAAATAAAAAGTCCATAATAGAAAAATCGTTGTATGTATCCGACTTGTATATTATCAAGCATCCATTGCGACATACAAGCCGTGGAATCGAAGGCAGGTTTAAATCCAATTAAATGGATGTATAATGTCCTGCTTGTATAACGGGCATGCGGAGATTTAAACAAGAAAATAGGCGGGAAAAGACGGAGCGATAGGAATTTGGAAGTTATTTTTGAAGCCCGAATGCATATTTTCGGTCAACGATAGTTGACCTGACTATTTTGGACGTTGTATATGCATTTTTGGATGCAATTTTCACAGATTTAGGGCCCGATTGATGCATTCACATAATCACGACTAGATTTCTCAGCAATTTTTCTTCCTGCAGGTTTATTAAATGATGATACTTATCGCTTATCCATTTTTTGCAGGTTTGCAGTTGAGGAAGGTCAATGAAGCTTAATGGCGGTGACATCACGAAGGAGGAAATCAGATCTCAGGAGCAGAGGAAGATAAGGATGAAGTGCGAAGAAGTCAAGGGTCTTCACTGATGAAGACAAAATGCAGCTGAAGACATTATTGTAGCAGACCATAGAAGTTATTATTGAGCTGCTAGGGTTTCCAGAATGGCATATTTTGCCCAGATTGGACATATACTCAGAGATATTTTGGGAGATTTGATCTCCAGCATTTATATTGTAACTAGAGTTTTGAACCATTGTTTAACTAGGGTTTTGAGCTATATTGAAGACAATCAAAGTCTATATATTGTGCCTTGGTACACTGTAAAAATTTACACAGGGGCTACATAGAGATTTGTAGTTGCAAGAATTCGTAAAAATAGCATTTTAGTTTAGTTTAGAAGTAGAAGGAGGAGGTCACCTGTGTCTGCAATAAGGAATGCGTGGAACATCTAGCTTCCTTGCTGTATCTGTAAAGCTTGTAAGTTTTCTGTAGTTTGGTCATTGAAGCTAAGAGTCATTCAGATATTGTAAATCTTATATGACTGTCTATTTCTAATACAATTGAATCTAGAATTTTGTATCTATCTTCTAAGTGTTTTCCTGCTCTTCTTTGTGTTTGAAACATTTTCTCTTAGAGCTTGCAATCTTAGGTGTATGTTTGTGAAAATGCTTAGAACTTACACTTAAGGTTTTGTCTATGGATTTGATCAAATTGCTGCAATACTTATATAGTGGATAACAGAACAACTAGATCCTTTGGTAGAATGAATGATGTTTTAGTTTAGATCTTTCTAACTTTTCCCAACCCATCTAAAAATACTTAGCCGAAAATGTAGAAATTTAAAGGAAATTTGTCTCATATTTAAAAAAGCATGCATAACAGAGTTGAAAGTAGACAGTTTTCATAATATTGAAGAGGAGAAAGCTGCAATAATTCAAGAAAACCATTTAAAGCTTTGCAGCACAGTAACATTTTTTATGCAAAAGGAATCAACAACATGCTGATATTGATGATCTTTTGCATAGTTTAAGTCCAGTTAACCAATAAGAAACCCTAAACTACGTAAGGCCCCTTGAACATTACAGCTTCACATTGACCAACTGAATTTGCCCAACAGGTCAAGACCTGACCATATTAAACTTGGGATTAAGTGAATCTTAACTGATTCCTTCATATCTTTCAAGTCAGTTTTGGTTCATTTTATGTGAATTTTAACTAATTGTTATGATTGCATCAAAACCATCCTCAATAGGAATATGGGTGAATAGACCCATACAATGCCTTTGAAATAATAAATCTTTAATCACAGTTTGAATCTTTTAACAATAATAAATATTTAACCACAGTGTTATCATATAGTGTTCAAACTGTTTAATGAAATAAAGAATGCCTTATCAAACTATAAATACCAACTCATAACTATATCAAAATAAATATCATCAAACTGTCCTCAACATTCGTGCAAGAAACCCTAGGGTAGAGTAAATACTTTAAACCCTAACCATTGGTGTATCAAAAATTTGTAAACCCTCAACTCAATCTTTATTGTCCACAAGGAAGTTACATAATAGACTATTCATCGTTCATATCCCTTAACTATTTTTCAATAATCAAATAAGTAAAGTATATGTGACAAAAACCCTTGTAGTTCAAGTTACAAAACTATAGTTGTCTTTATGTTTCCAACTGCTTTATAAGATAACCATAGTTAAAAGAAAAAACTTCTTAGTGCTAATCTCAGATATGGTTCAAGACTGATATAAACCCTCATAATCAAAGAAATAAAAATATTCCTTTTTCAACCTTCTTAAAAAACCAGAGAATCACCATTTAATTTTGATCAAAAATCCCACATGAGAAAACAAAGAAGGATATCACCTATAATTGTCGAGAGGACTAAGACTTTGTTGTGCCTATGAGCTCAAAATATAACTGTCTAGCTTCACCTTTGACTCCCGAGAATTTTCATATCACCAAAATCCCCATCATGATACAGAATCTCAAGAAAACTTTGCAAAATGATAAAACCCTAAGTGGAGTGCATCATATCTCGAAGTTTTGACTTTGCATAATGAAAATGGAATTTAACTTTTTGCCACGAACCCTGTTTACCAACTTCTCCCATTTTCCCTAAAAGAGCCAGTCACAAATAAGCATCAACATCAATTTTTTTTACCTATCAAGTCTGCCCTGATACCTACTAGGCAGGTTACAACTTACATGCCCAACAATGCCTTATGCTTATCAATGATTTACAAACTATATCAAAATAAATAGCCTTTATCAATTAATGACACTCAATATGATGCCTGTTTAGTGACTCTAATCACATCAAAAAAGATATGTTAAATGAAGACCTTGGCTTTGCTTAAAAAATAAATGGAACATCATATAGAACCAATAACCTTGCATTGTCTCATGTCATAATGCCAATTGTAACAAGATTGAAAAGAAACTAATACAAGTGTGAGTCCATTGTAATGCCAATCATAAGATCACTGCACTTTTATACCAAGTCACCCAAATATTGTCTATGGAGATGAAACCAACTACAAACCAAAAAACAACTGAGTGTATGAAACCAATGATGCACCTGTAGAGCATAGAAAGTGCCACAACCAATATGGCATAGAAAGTGCTTAGCCAACTATCATAGTACCATGAGGTATGTGATTGACATCAAGGATAACATTTGAGAGGACAATAGCTATGCCCTTAATATTGGTTTACATTGGGTTATGAATAGTCAGCTTGTGGCTATCTTAACTCCTAATTAAGTCATGTTAACATTATTATATTATTATTTAGTTAGATAGGTCGGAGTAGGTCTTATATAGGGGTGTGTTTATTCATCCTAATCATAATTAGGTATATATAGGAGGATGTGAGTCTTATTTCATCATTACATTGTGAAGTGTGTTCTCATTAGAGATATCTGGAAGTTGCCCCCTCGAAGTGGCATGTTATTCTCAGTTTTTATCAAGTATTTGTAGAATATGTCATATCATCTTCTTCCATTGTGCAAGTTATTTCATTACATTCCTTCATTCAAGGTTGTGATATGGCCCTGACATGCAATATTCAAAAGATCAAGGTCTGGTCTTGACTGAACGGTTGATATTAAAAAGATGTAACCGTTCACACTTTGCGGCATGATGTGTTTAATTGAGAAATCAATGAGGTGACGATAGAAAATAAATGGATTTCATCCTCCATTTTGAAGTCCATTATGCACATTACAATTCCAAGCATACTGAAGACTGAAGACTTTGTCACTTTTGTGAATTAAAGTAGGTTTTGACTGAGTAGCTGGTGATTGCGACTTGAAAGTTTACGTACGGGGTGACTGCATAAACTGGTATGTTGAATCTTGATCAATAGGGATATATTTGAGTCTTTGACCTACATAATTACATTGAACATTGAGGAAAACCAAATTGACTCCCCTCCCAAGTTGTTAGAGTTGTCAACCCCTCACCCCCTTTTTTCCTTGTAGCCTATCCTACTCCTTTTGCTTGTAATCATGAGTTAGAGCTCCAGCTGTAGGGGTAAAATGAAGAGGGATTTATCCCAAGACCTTATAAACCAACTCTCAGGATCTTCTAAAAAATATAAACATGCCCAGGGTACTGAGAAATTGATAGATAGGTTTAATGATTTTCATCATTACATTAAGGATGCAATCCTACCAATAGGACGGTGGGAGCTATTTGAGTTTGGATACAATCGTCGTGCCCTAGAAAAATCCATTTCACACATTTGGTAATTGGATTTAGGGAAATTACTTATCCCCAATGTATTTGTAAATGTGGACCTCATTCGAACAATTATCCAGAGTCATGATTCAAACAATCGGGTGCTATCAAATTATAAGGGTAAGCAACTTTTCCATCTAAATAGAGAATTGATAATTGAAGTGTTTGGTCTAAACCCCCTAGCTCATGAAAGAATTGTTATTGAGGAGCTAAAGAAGGAATTATACAACAAAAACATGCAGACTTACAAAACATACAAGTTACCTCTTCACAGGCCAAGAAGCATGGGCAAGCATTTGAAAATATCTGACCATGAAACAAAACGTTTCAGCATTGACATGTTTGAAGACTACTTTGTGAAGACTTACTATGCCCTCTGTCGAGTTTTTGGGATCAATTCTAATCCCTTGATACCAAATCATTTATTAGTCATGATTGTTGATATACAAGATAAATACTAGTATAGATGATTTGATTATGCTACATATATGGTTGAACATATCCATGATAAATTGGTACGATGCAAATAGGAAGATCATGCCCCCACCTTTTCTAGGTATTCCTTGTGATGCCATATTTTATTGTACTGTGGGAGAATATTCTGGGGTAGTAAATTGCAAATCCCACATCAAACCAAGGATGAAGAGCCTATGCCAATTCAGGGTAGAGTTCACTTATGGGACTCATTTTGTAGCAACACAAATTACCTAGTGTTTGAGGAACATTTTGCACAAAGGGTGCTGGGACTATTAGGACAAGAGAGGCCTAGTGATGTAGGAGCATCTCTAGTCCAAGAGTAATCTTGCATCAACCAAAAACATTTGCATTTCAATATTTTTTGGCATTTCAATTCTTTCATTTTTCAATTCAGTCAATAGCAGTTTTCAACTTGTGGTCCAGTTTTGGCATTTCACAACTTTTGGATCTAGACTTAGCATCTACATTCATTCCTCTACATCATATCAAGAATTCAGATCATCTGAATCAGTTACTAGAAAGATATCGCTATCAGAAGTTGACTATTTTCTCAGAGAAAAGCATTCTAATAGTTCCTAATAACCAGCTGAAGGAGAAGGCTTGTGGATCATTCCTTGACTTGTAGATCTCAATGAAACATCATTCAATGTTCTGTGGTTCATGGCTAACCTTCCCCAAGGGTCCACACGTTGTTCCATTCATTTGAGGAAGTGTTCTATGCATTTAGGCCTGACCTATCTATGAAAATGTTACAACTCTTCATTGGAGTTAGTGACCTTCCTTGGATGACATGGAGGAATCTATTGGTCCAGAAATGATATATATTGATGTAATAGATCCTTAGGAAAGCAATTAAGAAGTTAGCAATTGATTCATAGTTCATAGTTTAGATTTTGTGCGAAGGAGCTTCAAAGATTTATCTTGCGCATGTATGTAATCAGGCCTGTGAGCCCTAATTCTAAGCCTACATGTTGCCAGATTGTATTTAAATTCTTTGATATACTGAATGAATGAATCTACATTTGTTCCATTTCTTGAGTTGTTTCCATTGTGTTTACTCTTGCTGGATGGTCTAGATAGTTCATTCTTTGAACCCTCCTACTGTGACTGCACCAAGTGGTATCAGAGTGAAAGTTTGATTCTCTGGAGCAAAATTGGTGGAGATTCCATAAGATTTTGTTGTAAGAAGATTGCTGATCTGAGGAAGGTTACTTGTGCACAACTGATCACTGATTGAGAGACAGTTGTCACTTGTAGTCCTATCACCGAATTGGAGGAAATTTGCACTTGATCCTAGGAAGATGCCGCCGCGAAGAGTTCCTCCTATTGGTGCAATGGCTAATAGAATGGATGAGGTGATGGAATTAATGAGAACAATGCAAATTCATTTGGATGTTATTGAGGAAGATAGGTGAAGAGGATTGACATCTAGACCTAATGTTGAAAGTGATGATGAGGAAGAATTTCAATTTGCTGAATAAATTGGTGAAACCCTAGAAGGTAATGAAGAAGAAGAATCAGATCAAATAAAGATGTTGCAAGTTATTTCAAAGATTGGAAAAAGACCTAGAGTTGATGTACCGAACTATACTGGTAATTTGAACCTTGAAGAATTGATTGAGTGGATAAATGATATGGAAGAATACTTTGAATATGAGGAGATTGAAGATCCAGATAAGGTGAAATTTGCAAAGACAAAGTTGAAAGGACATGCTGCTATATGGTGGAAAGAAGTTCAGTTAGAAAGAAACAGAAGAGGAAAAGAAAAGATTACAAAGTGGGACCGGATGGTGATAAAATTGAAGAATCAGTTTATACCTGCTGACTATGAGTTGGAGTTGTTGAAAAGATTGCAAAACCTGAGACAAAAGGAGAAATCTGTGAAGGAGTATACTGAAGAATTTCATAAGATGATCATAAGGATAAGACATAGTGAAGCAAGCAAGGAGAAAGTGGCAAGATACATCAATGGACTGAGATTGAACATTCAATAAGAACTAAGCTTGGTAAGGATGACATCTTTGGAAGAAGCATATCAATTTGCCCTAAAAATTGAAGAGAAGCTGAATAAGAAGCATGATCAAAGATAGAGAGGCAGAGGAGGTCAATTTCATAGAGGTAAAACATTTTCTGGATATGATAGATCATTTGTTGAGCAGAACAAGTTTGACACTCCATTTAAGAAAGATGATAGAGATAACAATGCTTACCGGAGAGATGACATAAATTTTTACTAGAGAGGAATGTTAGGGTTAGCCGGCAGAAGATATCAATTCAATGAAAATAAAGATTAAACAGAGGAATGAAAAACACACAAAAATAATAACAACAAGAGACAAGTTTTAATGTGGTTCACCCAAACTTGGGCTACATCCACCAACAGAGAGTCTAATATTATTATCTAGTAAATCAAACCGATTACAACTAACAATCCCTACAACTCAATACCATTGCAAATGCTACAATACAATATCAACCAAAACCCTAACCCTTAGCCACTTTTATCAAGCCTTATGTTGGTTACAAAAATAGGGTTTTTTTTATGTCAGCTCTTGGAAAAAAAATTTAGGGGCTATGTCCCTGAACCCTTGCTTCTCAGGGGCTGCCTGTGGTAAAATCAAATCCCATACATGGCTAGTGTACAATACTTTCCTGATCAGTCGCCACATACCAACAATCTCCCACTTGGAGACTGATCAGGCTCCACACCAAACAATCTCTCACTTGGAGACTGATCCTGGATAACATTGTTGCGCGTGCAGCTCCCACTAGAAATAAGCACCCTAGACTCTGCTGTTCTGATTTTATTGTTTCAGTCTTGAAGACCAACCAAAGCTGAAGAGGAGCTCAACTAATCCCTTGTCACTACCTTTGTAAACATATCCACTAGATTTTCATCTGTATGTATCTTTTTTAGCCTTAACTGTCCATCATCCAACACTGACCGAATAAAGTGATACCTCAACTGTATGTGTTTGGTCTTTGAATGCAAGGTAGAATTCTTTACAAGATATATGGTACTCTGACTATCTGTATACAAAGAACTATTAGCCTGTTGTTTGCCCAATTCTTCCATGAAAGATTGTCGCCATATCATCTCCTTGCTTGCCTCAGTTGCAGCTACATACTCTGCCGATAGAAGATATCAATTCAATGAAAATAAAGATTAAATAGAGGAATGAAAAATACACAGAAATAATATGACAAGTTTTAACGTGGTTCACCCAAACTCAGGCTACATCCACCAATAGAGAGTCCAATATTATTATCCAATAAATCAAACCAATTACAACCAGCAATCCCTACAACTCAATACCATTGCAAATATTACAATACAATATCAACCAAAACCCTAACTCTTAGCTACTTTTATCAAGCCTTATGTCGGTTACAAAAATTGGGTTTTTTTTATGTCGGCTCATGGAAAAAAGAGTTTAGGGGCTATGTCCCCGAACCCCTACTTCTTGGGGGCTACCTGTGGCAAAATCAAATCCCATACATGGCTAGTGTATAGTACTTTCCTGATCAATTGCCACCTACCAATAATCTCCCACTTGGAGACTGATCAGGCTCCACACCAAACAATCTCCCACTTGGAGATTGATCCTGGACGACACTGCTACGTGTGTAGCTCCCACTGGAAATAAGCACCCTGGACTCTATTGTTCTGATTTTATTGTTTCAACCTTGAAGACCAACTGAAGCTAAAGAGGATCTTAACTTCTCCCTTGTCACTACCTTTGTAAACATATCCACTAGATTTTCATCTGTATGTATCTTTTCCAGCCTTAATTGTCCATCATCCAACACCGACTGAATAAAGTGATACCTCAGCTATATGTGTTTGGTCTTTGAATACAAGGGAGAATTATTTACAAGATGTATGGCACTCTGACTATATGTATACAAAGAACTATTAGCCTGTTGTTTTCACAATTCTTCCATGAAAGATTGCAGCCATATCATCTCCTTGCTTGCTTCTGTTGCAGCTACATACTCTACCTCTATGGTGGATAAAGCAACCACCTTTTGTAACCGTGAGATCCAACTCACTATTGTCCCATCTATAGTAAAGGCATAACCTGTAGTACTCCACCTAGTATCAATATCCCCTGCCAAATCTGAGTCTACATAGCTTGCTAAATCAGTATTAGAGCCCCCAAAACATAAATGTGTATTGGATGTACCTCTCAAATATTTGAGAATCCATTTTACCGCATTCCAATGCTCCAATTCAGGATGACTCATATACCTGCTTACGACTCCTACAACATGTGTAATATCTAGTCTCGTGCATACCATGGCATACATTAAACTTCCTACAACTGAAGTATATGGTACCTTGGACATTTTTTCTTCCTCCTCTTGTGTCTTTGGACACATCTCCTTAGTCAATTTCAAATGACTAGGCAAAGGTGTGCTGACAGCTTTTGAATTCTCCATATGGAATCTCTGCAACACCTTTTTAATATAATCAGCCTGAGATAGAGTCAGTTTTATGTTCTTCCTATCTCTACAAATTTTCATACCAAGGATTTCTTTTGCTGCCCCCAAATCCTTCATAGCAAATGATTGTGCTAGCTGATGTTTTAACTCTCTTATGTGATCCATGTTTGATGAAGGTGGTAAATCATAAAAGACACAACAATAGAAATAGAACATAGAAAATAGAATATTTCTTTATTGATCTGGGCAACTCATTACATTATAGAAGCTCAATTACAATCAGAGGAATCAATCCTCCACAGGCTACAACACACTACAACTACACATCACTAGGCTCTTGAATCTTCTACCTTCTGTAACTCCAAGTCAGCTAGGGTTTCTATTTTCCAACCTATTCTTGACTCCACACTTGCCCCCTTAACTCTACTACTGCCCAGGGTTCCCAAAATAGTCATAAATAGCACTTTTTGGTAGCCTCCAGCTAAATTTCAAAATTTGCAACTCCCTCCAAAAGTAGGTCAACTTCTGGGAAGCATAACTTTTGATCCGAGTGTCCGATTAACAAACCATTTTAAGTGCCAGAAAGCTCACGAAGTGAACTATCACACTAAAAATCTGTAAATGGATTTTTATCAAATTTTTAGGATGTTATGGGATGTTTTAGTGCCTCATATCTTGTTTCAGAAATTTTTAGGGGCTTTTCAGAAAATAAAAACTTTAATATCTTTCAGCTCACAAATGATCTTTGCCTGATTCCTTCGCCAAAGGTCTTATATTTCTATTATGTAACTTTTTGTAACTTTTTGCTTCAATTCATGCCCAAATGTAAACTTTCCTAAAATAGCAGGTACACTTTCCAAAATAGACAGGTTGCTATTTTTAGTAGTTTTAGAAAAACTGAAAGTCCTACATCATTATTTTGGATATTATGGAACCAAAAACACTAATTATGGAAAGAAATAAAAAAATCTACAATTATTTTGAATTATCTTCTTTTTTGGGTGATGCAAGATTGCCCTTACACCACTGGATGCTCCTACATCAGACACCCAAGGTAATTTGAGAAGTGACCCTATCACGTCTCAGATGTTTGTGTAAGAAAAACCCAAATGGTCAACCTCTACCTTAGACAACCAAGAAGAATCTTCAATAGGCCTTCCTTTCCATTTTACCAGATATTCTTCATATTGCTTGTTCCGAGTACTTCTTCCCACATGGCTATCCAAGATCTCTTCTATCTCCTCCATTGAAGTAGATGCCGAAATACTCCACTG
Organism: Cunninghamia lanceolata; assembly: GCA_027924645.1. Lineage (NCBI taxonomy): Eukaryota > Viridiplantae > Streptophyta > Pinopsida > Cupressales > Cupressaceae > Cunninghamia > Cunninghamia lanceolata. The sequence goes on along the minus strand of BSBN01000809.1, from coordinate 25,580,673 downwards.
CGCTTCTATTGGTCCATCCTCTGTTCCACCTTCATGATATTCTGATAAATCAACAATGTTGAAAATAGGGGAAATATTGATCCCACTCGGTAGCTCTACCTCATATTCATTTCCTGAATCATGTTTCTTTAGGATTCTGCATGGTCCAAATTTCTTTATTTTCAACTTATTGTATGTTCCAATTGGGAACCTTTCTTTTCTCAAGTGAACCATGACTTCATCTCCTACCTAGAACTCTTTATACCTCCTCTTCTGATCTGCCTTAGCCTTGTACGGAATATTCATCTTATTAATGTGATTTCTTGCCTCTTCGTGCAAATTCTTTAGATATTCTACAAAGCCTTCAGCTTCAGCACTTGTCTTTTCTCCTTTGTCCAACTTCCTTAACTCAAAAGTATTTCTCAGGCTATTGCCATATACAATCTAGAATGGTGATTTACCAGTACTCCTATTGATAGAATTGTTGTAAGCAAATTCTACCTATGGTAAAATCAAATCCCATCCCTTGGGCTTATAGTAGGTTACCCAAACTCCTATTCACCACTTCCGTTTGTCCATTAGTCTATGGATGGTGTACAGAACTGAACTTCAAATCTGTCTTCAACTTCTTCCATAATGTCCTCCAGAAATAACCAACAAACTCGGTATCTCGATCTGAAACTATGCTCTTTGGTAGACTGTGTAATCTCACCACCTCTCTAAAAAATAACTTTGCAATATGAACAACATCATTAGTCTTCTTGCAAGGAATAAAATGTGCCATCTTTGAGAATCCGTCCACCACCACAAAAAATGGAATCATGTCCTCTCTATGTCCTTGGTAAACCAAGAACATAATCCATACTAATATCATCCCATGGCTTCTCTAGTATAGGTAGTGGCTGATATAGACCTGTATTCTAAATTGCTCCTTTCGCCATCTGACATACTCTGCAACTCTACACAAATTTCTTCACATCCTGCTGCAATTGTGGCCAATAATAATTTTCACCAATAATAGTAATGGTCTTATCTCAACCAAAGTGTCCAACCAATCCTCCACTATGCTTCTCCTTAATCATGTTCTCTCTCATGGAACTCCTTGGAATGCGCAACTAGCTTGCTCTAAACAACATGCCATTTTAGATTATGAAATGCAACCATTATGTCTTGTCCAAAGTAATAGGTCCCAAATAAGCTTTCCAGGCCTCTACAGAATTTGGATCTTCAGGATACAAACTTTTGAGCTCATTAAACCCAACAACCTCTATCTTCATTTCTATCAACAAATTTTGCCTTTTGCTCAAGGCATCTACAACTCTGCTAGACTTCCCACTCCTGTGCTTCAAAACAAAAGTATAGCTCTGCAAAAACTCAACCCATTTTAAGCGCCTTTAGTTCAACTTTCCTTGACTATTAAGATATTGCAAAGCCTAATGATCAGTATATAAAACAAACTCCTTTGGCAACAAATAATGTCTCCATTTCTTCAAAGCCTAAACTATTGCATAAAACTCCTGATCATAAACAAAATACTTTTTCTTGGCATCATTAAGCTTCTCACTAAAATAGGCAATGGGCTTACCTTCTTGACTCAAAATAGCTCCTATACCACTACCACTAGCATCACAATCTACCTGAAATACCTTATTGAAATTTGGAAGTGCCAAAATAGGTTCTATGACTTTTTGCTTCAATGTATCAAAGCTCCCGTCTTCTCCTTTAGTCCATCTAAACTCTTTTCTATCCCCTCTCATTATCTCAGTTAGGGGTGAACAAATGCTACTAAAATTCCTGATAAACTTTCTGTAAAAACTTGCCAAACCATGAAAAGATATTACCTCTATGGCATTCCTCGGCATAGGCCATTCAATGATAGCCCTCACCTTCTCTGGGTCCATCTTAAGACCTTCCTATAAGACAACAAATCCCAAGTATACCAATTCCTTCTTTGCAAAACTACATTTCTTCAGATTAATCAACAACTTCTCCTCCCTCAGTTTCTCTAAAACTCTTCTGATATGCATCAGATGCTCATCCCAAGTCTTACTGAAAATCAAAATATCATCTAAATAGACAATAACAAAACTTCCCAAAAAATTCTTTTAGTACCTCATTCATGAGCCACATGAATGTGCTCGGTGCATTGGTTAGCCCAAATGGCATGACTAACCACTCATACAAACCCTTCTTGGCCTTGAAGGTTGTCTTCCATTCAACTCCTTCTCTGATTCAGATCTAGTGATACCCACTCTTCAGATCAATCTTCGTCAAGTACTTGGCTCCACTCAAATAGTCCATTATGTCATCCATTCTGGACAATGGAAATTTGTACTTGATCATGATCTTATTGATGGCTCAAGAGTCTATACACATTCTCCACTCTCCATCTTTCTTTGGTGCTAGTACTGCAAGTACTGCATATGGACTTAGGCTCTGTCTTATCAATCCCTTCCTCAACAACTCCTGAACTTATCTGTTCAACTCTTCACTCTCGGCTAGAGTTATTCTATGGGCTGGCTTATTTGGTAAACTGGCTCTTGGTATCAAATCCATTTGATGACTTATCTTCCTCACTATTGGTAAACCTTCTGGTACATTATCAGAGATAATATCCTAAAATTATTTCAACATATCAGAAACTTCTGTTGGTACATCTTCACATTTCTCTTGACTACTCTTAGGAATCAATGCAAAGCAATGATGTTCATGCTTCATTCCCTCCAAAAATTTTCTACCATCTACCAAGCAAATTCTGGTAATACTACATACCTTTTCTTCCACCTCTTTCAAGGGCTTCAATTTATGACGAACTCCATCTTTTGTTAGGGAATATGTGTTTGCACACCCATCATGGACAACACTCCTATCATACTGCCATGGCCTCCCCAACAACATATGACATGCGTCCATTGGTATGATATCACACAACACCTCATCATTGTAGTCCCCAATCTTGAACTTCACTAAACACTGCTCATTAACTAAAGCTCTATGGTTTTTCTGCAACCATGCAATCTGATATGGATGTGGATGCTTTCTTCTTGTCAAGTTCAACTTGTCAACCATCTCCTCTGAAACAAGATTATCAGTGCTCCCACTATCAATAATAATATCACAACACTTACCTTCACATTTGCACCTTGTGTAGAATAAACTCTTCCTCTGATTAGGTTCTTTTTCCTCATTCAACAAAGTTCTTATGACAACTAAGGTTTCTCCCCTTTCAGCATCTTCAGAATGCTCAAACTACACATCTTCATCTACATGTGCAACTCGTGCATTACCTTCAGGTCTTCTATTTGTCCTTCCTTGATGTTGCAGACACTCATATGCTCGATGCCCTTCTTCTCCACATTGGAAATAGGTTCCTTTGAAACCTCCTCTTCTGGGTCCTTGCCCAGGTCTGCCTCTTCCTCTTCCTCTTTGCTCACCATTATTCTGGTCACGAGGGTAGTAGGTATTATCCCCTCTCTGATTTTGACTAGTGCCAGCTTCTTTACTTTTCTTTTGATCTTCATTACATCCTACATAGGGTCTTCCACCAGTCCTACTACCTTGACCTCTTCCCCTTTGCTTTCTATCAAATCTTTTATTCATCTTCTCTTCCACCTTTAGGGAAAACTAGTATGCATCTTCTATGGTGGTCATTCTAACTATGCTCAGGTCCTCTTGAATACTCAGCCTCAACCCATTAATGTAATGGGGTACCTTTTCCTTGTTGGGCTCTACATGACCAATTCTGATAGTAATCTTATAAAATTCTTTTGTATACTCCTTAACAGACTTGTTTCCTTGCTTTAATCCTTGCAGCTTCTTCAACAACTCCATCTCATAGTCCACAGGAATGAATTTCTTCTTCAGTTTCTCCACCATCCGATCCCACCTAGTGATATTTCCTTTCCCTCTTCTATTCCTCTCTAATTGGACCTCCTTCAACCAAATATTTGCATGGTCCTTCAACTTTGTTTTTGCAAACTTGACCTAATCTGAGTCCTCCACGTCTTCATACTCGAAATACTCCTCCATGTCATTGATCCAATTAATGAGCTTTTCTAGATTCAAATCTCTAGAATACGTAGAAACTTCAATCTTGGGCCTTTTTCCAATCTTAGAAATGGCTCTCAACAACCTAACTTCTACAGTATCTCCTATAGCTTCTTGTTCTTCCTTAGATAGCTCTTCTTCAACTTCATCCTCGCTTTCTTCTATTTTTCTCAGATCAAACCCTCTTCACATCTCCTCCTGCAATGCATCAATTTGCCTTTGCAGGGTTCTAAAAACCTCTTCTGTCAAAGAATTCCTCCCAATATGATTTATTTGTGGAGGCATCTTGATCTCCGCAGCAAACCCACAACCTCAGGTCCTAATGCAAACTGCCTCACGGTCAGCGATCTGTCTACACACTCAGGAAACCAGGCTCTGATACCACTTGATGAAGGGAGTAAATCATAAAACACACAACAACAAAAATAGAACACAGAAAATAGAATATTTCTTTATTGATCTAGACAACTCATTACATTACAAAAGATAAATTACAATTAGAGGAATCAATCCTCCGTAGGCTGCAACACACTACAGCTACACATCACCAGGCTCTAGAATCTTCTACCTTCTGTAACTCCAAGTCAGCTAGGGTTTTTGTTTTACCCCCTATTCTCAACTCCACACTTGCCCCCTTAACTCTACTACTGCCCAGGGTTCCCAAAATAGTCATAAATAGCACTTTTTGGTGGCCTCTAGCTAAATTTTAAAATTTGCAACTCCCTCCAAAAGTAGGTCAACTTCTAGGAAGCATAACTTTTGATCCGAGTGTCCGATTGACAAACCGTTTTAAGCATCGGAAAGCTCGCGATGTGAACTATCATGCTATAAATTCATAAATGGAGTTTAATTAACTTTTCAAGATGTTATGGGATGTTTTAGTGTCTCATATCTCATTTTAGAAATTTTTAGGGGCTTTTCAGAAAAAAAACTTTAATATCTTTTAGCTCACAAATGATCTTTGCCTGATACCTTCACCAAAGGTCTTATATTTCTGTTATGTAACTTTTTGTAAGTTTTCTCTTCAATCCATGCCCAAATACAAACTTTCCTAAAATAGCAAGTACACTTTCCAAAATAGGCAGGTTGGTATTTTTAGCAGTTTTGGAAAAACTGAAAGTCCTACATCATTATTCTGGATATTATGGAACCAAAAACACTAATTATGGAAAGAAATGAGAACAACTACAATTATATTGAATTATCTTCTTTTTGGGTGATGCAAGATTGCGCTTACACCACTGGATGCTCCTGCATCAATGTTAGACCCAGCTACAAGCATGTCATCAACATATAAACATAAAATAATGTAGCTGTCATTATCCAACCTCTTAAAATAAACACAATGGTCAGAATTACATTGACTGTAGCCTTGTTTAGCCATAAAACTATCAAATTTTAGATACCATTGCTGAGGTGCTTGTTTCAATCCATACAAACTCTTCTTCAATCTGCACACTAGTTTCTCCTTACTTTTGACCTCAAATCCTTGGGGCTGTTCCATGTATATCTCCTCCTCCAAATCACCATGGAGAAAGGTAGTTTTCACATCTAGTTGTTCCAAATGCAAATCTTCAGTAGCCACAATACTTAAAACAATACGAATAGAAGTCATCTTGACAATCGAAGAAAATATCTCATCAAAATCAATGCCCTCTTTCTATGCAAATCCTTTTACAACTAACCTGGCTTTAAATCTTTTCTTACCTCCATCTTCCTCTTTCAGCCTATAAACCTATTTTTTTGGTAAAGCCTTTTTACCTGCAGGTAACTTACATAATTCTCAAGTCTAATTTTTGAGCAAGGAGTCCATTTCTTCTTTCATTGCAAGCTCCCATGGAACCTATGTAGCCACCTGCATAGCTTCACCATACCCTTTTGGTTCACTAGTATTTGTTATCAAAATAGAATATAAAGAGAGAGAAAACTTTTCAGGAGGTCTACTTAGCCTTGTTGACCATCTAACATTCACTGGAGTTTGTGGTATTTCTTGTCATTGTTGTGGAGTATGAGGAACCACTGGAACAACACTATTTGGAGTATCATCCAGTACCACATAATTCTTTTCTTTCTTCTCATGTTGCTGCAACTGATCTTTGTACAACACCTTCTTATTGAATATAACATCCCTGCTTCTCACAATTTTTTGATTTTCAAAATCTCAAAGCCTATAACCAAATTCATCAATGCCATATCTAATAAAGGTATATTTTTTTATTTTGCATTGAGCTTGGTTCTATTTTTAGAATCTACATGTGCAAATGCTTCACATCTGAAGGTTTTGAGAAAAGAATAACTCACCTTCTTGCCTATCCATGCTTCCTCTAGAATACCACAGCCCAAAGGAACTGAAGGACCTCTATTAATTAAATATATAGCAGTGTTGACAGCTTCTACCCACATGTTTAAAGGCAACCCAACATGCAATCTCATGGTCCTTGCACACTCCATTATTGTCCTATTTATGCGTTCAACCACTCCATTTTCCTGTGGAGTCCCTGGAACCATTTTCTGCCTACAAATTCCATTAAAGAAATAATAATCCTCAAATTATTTGCTGCAATACTACCACTGTTATCAGATCTAAGACATTTTAATCTTTTACCTGTCTCATTCTCAACCAACCTTCTCCATTTCTTAAATGTTTCAAATACATTAGATTTCTACCTAAGGAAATAAATCCATACCTTCCTAGTTGCATCATCTATGAATGTAACATAATACCGAGAGCCATTGAGAGAAGATACCTGAGCTCGTCCCCATACATCTATATGCACAAGCTCCAACTTTTCATCTTTCTTTTGCTTCCCATCCTTGAGAAAACTGACTCTCTTTTGCTTGCCATACACACAACTTTCACAGAAATCCATATTAATACATTTCAAACCTGGTAAAACTTTCTTAGAATGAAGTACCTTCATACCTTTTTCACTCATATGCCCAAGTCTGTTATGCCACAGTGTTGTCTCAGAACATGTAGCAACTTTTCTAGTCTCTTCATACAAACCTGCAGCAACTGTTCCTGAACCTGTTTATTTTTTCTCTACAACAGCTAAAGTAGAAGGAACAATATGACTTGTACAAAGATATAAGGTGCCTACTTTCACACCTTTTGCTACTATTAAGGCACCTTTTGAAACCTTCCAATTTTTATCAATAAATGTAACAATGTAACCTTCTTCAGCTAGTTGCCCTGCTGAAATTAAATTCCTACTGAGCCTTAGAACATGGCTTACCTCTTGTAGTAGCCAATGATTCACATTCTACAACTTAATCTTGATTCTTCCCTTTCCAACAATCTGACAGGGTTTGTTATCTCCCAAATAAACCAACCCAAAATTCCCTTGGACATAATCAAGAAAATAACTTCTATGGGGCGTAGCATGAAATGAGGCCCCTGGATCTAAAACCCATGAATCATCAGCATTATCTAGGGAAAGAATCAAAGCATCATCTTTAGATTTATTACTTACCACATTTGCCACCTTATTGCCTTCTTGTTTGTCTCCTTTATTTTTTTGAGACCAACAATCTTTCTTTAGATGACCTGGTTTCCCACAGTAGCAGCAATCCTTCTATCCTCTGGTTTGGGATCTCTTATCCTTTGATTTTCCTCGTGACTTCCCATGACCTCCAAAACCTTTTCCTCTCTCCTTTGATCTATCCCTGCTTTTTGCATTCAAAACACTACCTGATGTGGACCCACTTGAGCTTTTCCTACAAATTTCCTCACTCAGAATAACATCAACAACGTCATCAAATTTTAGGGTATTTGAACAAGAAACAAAGTGACTAACCACTATTACCAAACTATTCCAGCTTTCAGGAGAAGAACATAATATTAAGAGAGCTCTAACTTCTTCATCAAATTTTACATTTACATAAGTCAATTGACTGGTAATCGTATTAAATTTATTTAAATGATTTGTCACAAATCCACCTTCAATCATTTTTAGACTAAATAAATGCTTCATGAGAAATACCTTATTTGAGGCTGAGGGTTTTTCATACAATTTAGCCAAAGCTTTCATCAGACCATCTGTTGTCTTCGCTTCCATTATATTGAATGCCACCAATGGTGCTAGGCACAACCGAATGGTTCCCAGTGCCTTTCTATCAAGAAGATTCCAATCCTCATCAGTCATTGTTGCCAGTTTCTTGGCTACTCCTTCCACCGGCATCTATAAATCTTTTTGATAGAGATAATCCTCCATCTACATCTTCCTTAACTAATAGTTCTGCCCATTAAATTTTTTAACCTTCAATTTACCCTCATCCGCCATTGCTCCCCCTCAACTATGAGACTCCCACTCAACCATGAGACCTTCCTGCAGATGATAATTGAACACAACCCACTCTGATACCACTTGTTAGGGTTAGCTGGAAGAAGATATCAATTCAATGAAAATAAAGATTAAATAGAGGAATAAAAAATACACAGAAATAATAATAGCGAGAGACAAGTTTTAACGTGGTTAACCCAAACTCGGGCTACATCCACCAACAGAGAGTCTAATAATATTATCCAGTAAATCAAACCAATTACAACCAGCAATCCCTGCAACTCAATACCGTTGCAAATGCTATAATGCAATATCAACCAAAACCCTAACCCTTAGCCGCTTTTATCAAGCCTTATGTCAGTTACAAAAATAGTGTTTTTTATGTCAGCTCATGGAAAAAAAATTTAGGGGCTATCCCCGAACCCCTACTTCTTGGGGGCTGCCTATGGTAAAATCAAATCCCATACATGGCTAGTGTATAGTATTTTCTGATCAGTTGCCACCTACCAACAATCTCCCACTTGGAGACTGATCAAGCTCCACACCAAACAAGGAAACCCTAGTGCATACCAAAATAAAGGATACATAAGAGAATGAAGAGGATTTGATAAGAGGACATTTAGAGGTACTTGTTTCAAGTGTGGAGGTGAAGGACATAGAACATTTAAATGTAATTAGGGTAGTACAAGCAGGAAGATAGAGAATAGTGGGAGAGCATCCTATGTTGAAGAAGAACCTATTGAATCACCCAGTTCTGTTGGTAAACCTGAGAAAAGAGAATCATTGGTGATGAGGAGAGCACTATTTCAAACAGAAACAAATGAGGAACCATCACAGAGGAAAAGTTTGTTCAGAACTAGATATAAATCCAGAGGTAAGTGTTGTAAAGTTGTAATTGATAGTGGTAGTTTAGATAACTTAGTTTTAGAGGAGATGGTGACTAAGCTGAAGTTGGAAAGATTGAAACACCCTAAGCCATATTAGATAGCGTGGATTTAGGATGATCATAAGGTACTGGTGAGTGAACAATGTTTGGTGGAATTTCATATTGGATCTTATCATGATGAAGTCTTGTGTGATATTATGCCTATGGATGTCTGTTATATCTTTTTGGGTAGACCTTGGCAGTATGATAGAAAAGCTATCCAGAGGTAAGTGTTGTAAAGTTGTAATTGATAGTGGTAGTTTAGATAACTTAGTTTTAGAGGAGATGGTGACTAAGCTGAAATTGGAAAGATTGAAACACCCTAAGCCATATCAGATAGCGTGGATTTAGGATGATCATAAGGTACTGGTGAGTGAACAATGTTTGGTGGAATTTCATATTGGATCTTATCATGATGAAGTCTTGTGTGATATTATGCCTATGGATGTTTGTTATATCTTTTTGGGTAGACCTTGGCAGTATGATAGAAAAGCTATGCATGATGGGAGAAAGAATACATACACTATAACAACAAATGGGAAAATAATTACTTTGATTGATCCTAAAGATGTAGTATGTGGAAATGCTAGAATTTGTTTGGTAGATGGAAGGAAATTTTTAGATGGTTTGAAATAGGAAAGTATGTGTTATGCCTTGATTCCTAAAATGCCTGAAGTGGTGAAGAAAGAGACTGAACCAGATGAGATAAGAGAGTTGCTGATAGAATATGAAGACATCATATCAGATAATGTACCTAAAGGATTACCACCTATAAGGAGTATCAGTCATCACATGGATCTTATACCGGGAGGAAGTTTGCCTAACAAAGCAGCACACCAGATGACACTGACAGAGAATGAAGAACTAAATAGACATATACAAGAGTTGTTGGGGAAAGGTTTGATTAGAGAAAGTTTGAGTCCTTGTGCAGTACCAACAATGCTTGCACCGAAGAAGGATGGAGAATGGAGAATGTGTACTGATTCCAGAGTAATAAACAAGATCACAATTAAGTATAGATTTTCTTTACCTAGGATGGATGATATTATGGATTATTGAGTGGAGCAAAATATTTCACAAAGATAGATTTAAAGAGTGGATACCATCAGATCATAATCAGAGAAGGTGATGAATGGAAGACTGCTTTTAAGACAAATGAAGGATTGTATGAATGGTTAGTGATGCCTTTTGGATTGACAAATGCACCAAATACTTTCATGAGGTTGATGAATGAAGTTCTAAGAAATTCTTGGGTAAGTTTGTAATTGTGTACCTAGATGATATTCTGATTTATAGTAAGACAAAAGAAGAACATTTGTGGTAGATCAGACAAGTTTTACAGAGGTTGAGAGAAGAGAAATTGCTGATAAACATCAAGAAGTGTAGTTTCATGAGAGAAGAGTTGGTATATTTGGGATTTGTGATTTCTATAGAAGGATTGAAGATGGACCCTGAGAAAGTAAAAGCAATTATTGAATAGCCTACACTGGAGAGCATTGGAGAAGTTAGATCGTTTCATGGATTGGCTAGTTTCTACCGGAAGTTCATTAAAAATTTTAGTTCAGTTTGTAACCCTATGACAAAGACAATGAGAGGTGACAAAAAAGATTTCAAGTGGACATCAGGAGCAGATAAAAGTTTTGAGTTATTGAAGCAGAAATTGATAGAGCAACTTGTTTTGGCATTACCAAATTTCAATAAGGTACTTCAAGTTGATTGTGATGCTAGTGAAAATGCAATTGGAGAAGTATTAAGTCAAGAAGGTAGACCTATAGCTTATTTCAGTAAGAAGTTTAATGATGCAAGGAGAAGATATTTAGTTTATGATCAAGAGTTCTATGCCATAATTCAAGCCTTGAAGAAGTGGAGACATTACTTGTTGCTTAAGGAGTTTGTGTTGTATACAAATCATCAAGCTTTGAAATATTTGAATAGTCAAGATAAGTTGAATCAGAGACATATGAGATGAGCTGAGTTCATGCAGAGTTATACTTTTGTATTGAAGCATAGGAGTGGAAAATCAAACAAAGTTGTTGATGCCTTGAGTAGAAGAAGAAACTTGTTTACAGAGATGAGAGTGGAAGTGTTGGGATTTGATGAATTGAAGAACCTTGGAGAGCATGTAAGGAACCAGTTGTGATAGATAGGAGTAAGTGGTTAGACTATTTCATTCAAGAAGATATGTTGTTCAGAGGAAATTAGTTGTGCATACCTAAAAGTTCAATGAGAGATAATTTGATCAAGGAGAAGCAAAGTGGTGGATTGGAAGGACACTTTGGTATTGATAAGACAATGGCTTTGGTGAGTGAAAACTACTTTTGGCCTCAGATCCATAAGGATGTTCAAGGATTTGTGCAGAGTTGTAGAGTTTGTCAAGTTGCAAAAGGGAGTAGTCAGAACATTGGATTGTATAAGCCTTTGACAGTACCGGAGGGACCTTGGGAAGACATAAGAATGGATTTTGTGTTGGGATTTCCTATGACACAAAGAGGACATGATTCAATATTTCTAGTGGTTGATAGATTTTCAAAGATGGCTCATTTCATACCTTGTAAGAAGACAACTGATGCAGTGCATGTAGCAGACTTATTTTTCAAAGAGATTGTGAGATTGCATGGATTACATAAGAGTATAGTTTTAGATAGAGATACAAAGTTTGTTGGATATTTTTGGAGGACACTTTGGAAGAAGATGAAGATAGATTTGAAATTTAGTTCTACTTTTCATCCACAGACAGATGGAAAAATAGAGGTAGTGAATAGGAGTTTGGGAAACTTGTTGAGATGTTTGGTTGGACACAAAGCCGGAAGTTGGGATTTGATTATTTCACAAGCAGAGTTTGCATACAATAATTCAGTAAATAGGAGTATCAAAAGAACACTTTTTGAGATTGTTACCAGAGTGAATCCTAGAGGAGTTGCAGAATTGAGAGATATCAGTGCAGAAGAAAAGAGGAGTGCATAAGCAGAAGAATTTGCAGACCATATGAAGACAGTACATAATCAGGTGAAGAAGCATTTGGAGGATATGAACAATAAGTACAAAGAGAAGGCAGATGAGAAAAGAAGACATAAGGAATTTGAAGTTGGCAATGAAATGATGGTGTACTTGAGAAAAGAAAGATTTCTAGTTGGGACTTATAACAAGTTGAAGATGAAGAAGATTAGACCTTGTAAGATACTCAAAAAATTTGATTCAGGAAATGCATATGAAGTAGAGTTACCAAAGACATTGGGTATATCACCTATTTTCAACATTGCAGATCTATATTAGTATCATGAAGCAAAGTTCAGCAACAACATTGAAGAAGACTTGAAGAAGCAGTTACCACAACAAGCACCGGAGCAGATAGAAGACATCTTGGACAACAGATTTGGACGTAGCACTAGACAAAAACAATACAAAGAAATCTTGTGAAGTGGAAAGGTAGACTGGAAAAAGATTCATCATGGATTTCTTAGGTTGAGGTGGACCGTGTTGGTTCTTCCCTAGCCCCAGCAAAGTGAGGGACTCACTTTTTCAGTAACCCTGAATGTCTAATGCAGGAGCATCCCTAGTCCAAGAGTAATCTTGCATCAACCAAAAACATTTGCATTTCAATTTTTTTTGGCATTTCAGTTCTTTCATTTTCCAATTTAGTTTAGGTAATTCAGTCAATAGCAGTTTTTAGCTTATGGTCCAATTTTGGTATTTCACATCTTATGGATCTCGACTTAGCATCTACATTCATTCCTCTATATCATATCAAGAATTTAGAGCATTTGGATCAGTTACTGGAAAGATATTGCTATTAGAAGTTGATTATTTTCTCAGAGCAGAGCATTCTAATAGTTCCTAATAACCAGTTGAAGGAGAAGGCTTGCGGATCATTCCTTGACTTGCAAATCTCAATGACACATCATTCAATGTCATGTGGTTCATGGCCAACCTTCTCCAAGGGTCCACATGTTGTTCCATTTATTTGAGGAGGTGTTCTATGCATTTAGGCCCGACCTATCTATGAATAGGTTACAACTCTCCATTGGAGTTAGTGACCTTCCTTGGCCAACGCGGAGGAATCTATTGGTCTAGAAATGATATATATATTAATGTAATAGATCCTTAGGAAAGAAGTTAAGAAGTTAGCAATTGATTCATAGTTCATAGTGTGAGGGGGAGAATGAGTGTTATTCAAATTAATGAAAAACATAAAAACCCAAACACCAATAGAAGTTGAAAGCAAAGAGGAATCAAACCAAAACAAGTAGAAATACTTACAAACCCCTTTTACCTATTGTTTTCCATTGTTTTCCTATCTTGCTTTGATCTTGCTTGTGAAGCCCTTAGAAGCTTTCCTTGCTTGCTTGCTTGTTTGAAGATGACAAAGGAAGAATGGCTTTGATACCTGTTTGTGTTGAATGTGAGCTTCAAACACATGAAAATGGAGGATACTAGAAATAGAGAGAAGAAGAGAAATTTGGGTATAGTGATTGTGCAAAATGAAGTTCGTCCTTAATGGCTTAGAAGAGGGTTCTATTTATAGATTTTCTGAAAATAGAATGGAGGGTGAGGATCAAAGGATGAGATCAATGGCTCTCATTTTTTGTGAATCTTTAATTCATAATGGGTGAATTAAAAATTCTTTATTTGAGAATAGTCGATTATGACAATTGAATTTTAAATTCAATTGGTGGAGGATAGTGGGGAACAATTGAATTAAATATTCAATTGGTGAAGGCTAGTGGGGAACATTGAATTAAATATTCCATTTGTGAATGCTAGTGGGGAACATTGAATTAAATATTCCATTTGTGAAGGCTAGTGGGGAACATTGAATTAAATATTCAATTGGTGAAGGCTAGTGGGGAACATTGAATTAAATATTCCATTTGTGAAGGCTAGTGGGGAACATTGAATTAAATATTCCATTTGTGAAGGCTAGTGGGGAACATTGAATTAAATATTCAATTTGGTGGAGGATAATTGAATTAAAGATTTATTTTGGAAAATGGAGGATATTAGCTAAATAAATATTAAGAATATTTAATTATATGTGCAACATGGTGAGGTGGAAGAGATGAGGTGGATTGATGAGGTAGATTTTGGACTTTAGACATTAGAAGAATTTTAGGGAATTTAATTGATGTGAGACATAAGAAGAATTTCAAGAATTTAATTAAATAAAATGACTTTATTTAATTATGGGATAATGAGCCAATTAAATAAATTTATAATATTTATTTAATTGATAGAAGAAAGTAGGAATTAAGATAAATATTAAAAATATTTACTTAATTCGACTTGAGCTAATTTTAGGTGTATACATTTTGCCCCTCTTTGAAGCAATGTGTTTTATCATGTTGTTTCAAAGAATAAATAGTCTGATAATGATACATGCCCCAGTTTGCCCCTGGTATAGGTTATGATGATAGGATGCCCCCTCGGGAGATTAGACGGGGAGAAGGTAGAAGGCATGAGACGGACAATCTCACGATGAGATAGGTTGATAGGAGATGAAATGGTTGGATGCAGAAGAAAGGGATGAATGATATGGAATGCAAGATAAAAAGATGACACACACAAGCAAGTAAGCAAGTATGCACAAATGATATAGGAATAAACAAAGTAGTGCCCCTATCGAGCGGTAACCAACGATATAGGTCAATGATGTCTGGTTTCAAGAATGAAGTATGTCGTATAGGACTTCGGATCTAGTTTCGACAATACATCCTATCTAAGACATTTGATATGATAACGATATACAATAGTGCTATCATGGCGGGGAGTGATGTATCCCTAGAGCAACATGAAGGATAGTTATGACTGATTGATATGGTTTACGACTGGACAAGGATCAAGACCACTGATTGTGATTAGATCATTTGACAACATTGACTTGACTTGATTAGCATGGATTAAGGGTAGACTTGCAATTGGATACGGTATGGATATGGAAATGGATATGAAGTGCAGTTGGATATGGTATGGATATGGAAATGAATATGAAGTGCAGTTGGATATGGTATGGATATGGATATTTGTCACCTTGATATAGCAAGTATTTTGAAGCGCTTTCATCATTAGGCATTTTTTGGTATTTTTCATTTTTTTGAAATGTGGTAAGAGAATACAAGCATCTAGGTATAGTTAGACCTAGATTTCTTGAGTATCCCTTACCTAGATTTTGATATAGCAAGTTGATACAAGCATCTAGCTAAAATTTGAATCTAGATGACCTGAGTACTTCTTGCATTTCACCAGACAAGGATTGCCCCTTTTCATGTTTAGACCTCGGAGTCCTCAATGATCTTTTGCCGATCACGTCGTTAGACACAAGTCATCACATTACTAAAGTTTTAATCCACAAGTAGTAGACAAAGAAAAATTATGTCCCCATCATAGCATCTCTAGCTGTTGGCATCCTTGAGTAGCATAGGAAGACATAATTGACGAAAATTCAAGACCTTGTAGGTTAACCTGTTGACAAAACATTCTTGCATTAGATGTGTCTTTTTGCCATAATTGAGATAGAATTATTTTGAGTGTTTTAGTATGGTGCTTTGCTTTTTGTTTGTTTTGGACAGGTTGATGTTATGCATCGAGAACTTTGTTCTAGGTGTCTAGTGAAAGTATCGCAATCCTTTATTGGTATCTCCTTTCAGAACGATGGCATTCAAGAACCCAAATCTGCAACTAGGTCAAGGAGTTGCCCCTAGTTTAGACCAAGATCAACTTATTATGGGTGAGATGACTACAGATGTGGAGAGATAGACCCTAAGGGACTAACCTAGTGCCTCAGGGGCTCATTGCTAAATGGCCTTGCCTACATGACGACGTAGAGGCAACGTAGTTCAGGGTGAACCCTGATGGACCTAAGACCTAGGTGATGGTGGCTCTGTAGAAGTGGTATGGACTTAGATGGAAAGACCAGATATGAGACTGACAGGACAACGGAGCCTCGGGGGTGTATTGATAATGGCCTTGCCTACATGATAGCTCAGAGGTGACATAGTTCGGGGCTTGGACCATGGATGGACTAGCGGATAGATGACAAGATATGAGATGGATAGGGAAGTGGAGCCTTGGGGGCACATTGATAATGGCCTTGCCTACATGATAGCTCAAAGGTGACGTAGTTTGGGGCTTGGACCATGGATGGACTAGTTTGGTGTGATGGAGACAAGAGTCAATAGAGTCGGCATAGATGGAGAGAGTGGTTTGTCACAGATAGTGCCTGTTTACCAGGTTTTCACCACTTACTTTTATTTGCACATGCAGCAAAAGTACACATGACGCCTGTTTGCCAAGTTTTCATCATGGTACCTATCCTTTGGTCATTTTTCTATTTTTCTAATTTTTTTGTTCTATTTTTTTATCACTTTTTTAATTTTTTTAATTTTTTAAGGACTCCCTTACATTGGGGTTTTAGGTATAGAACTTGAGAAGATGCATGCTATTGACAGGATCATCGAATAGTTCACCTTCAGATGTGGCCAACTGATATGCCCCCGATCCATAGGCTATAATGACGACATAAGGACCTAACCAGTTGGGTTCAAACATTCCTTTCTTTTCCCTATCTGGCTGATTTCTGGGGTTCTCTCTAAGGACGAGATCACCAACTTGGAAGACTCGGGGCTTTACCTTATGATTGTAGCTTTTGGACATTCTTTGTTGATATGCTTTTAGGTGGTTAAAGGCTTGTTGCCTTCTTTCTTCCAGCAGTTCTAACTCTTGCAGTCTAGTGACTCTGTATTCTTCATCGAAGATGAGGCCTCTTAACGACACTCGCAAGGATGGGATCTCGACTTCAATGGGCAAGATGGCTTCAGCTCCATAGACCAAGGAGTATGGTGTTGCACCTGTGGGTGTGCGGATGCTTGTGCGGTAGGCCCACAGCACGGGATTTAGTTGAACATGTCAATCACGACTGACATCATTGACAGTCTTTTTCAAGATTTTTAGTATGGTTTTATTTGATGCCTCCACCTGACCATTGCCTTGGGGGTAATACAGGGTGAAAAAGTGGTGTTGGATGTGGAATTTGTCACATAGTTCCCTGACATCCAAATTTTTGAAGGGTCGTCCATTATCTGTGATAATGGATGAAGGGATACCATAGCGACAAATGATATAGTTTAAGATGAATGAGGCAATTTGTTTGCCGGTGATGTTGGCTAAGGGCACAGCTTCAATCCACTTCGTGAAGTATTCAGTGGCAGTGATTATGAACTTGTGTCCACTGGATGAAGGGGGTGAATCTTGCCCACTAAGTTGAGTCCCCACTGACAGAACGGCCAAGGAGTTGTCAATGGTTGTAGCTCCTACGTTGGTGCATATATCAAGTTCCCGTGGATCTGGCATTTCTTGCACTTCTTGATGAATCGATAAGAGTCTTGTTCCATGGTCAGCCAATAATACCCCATGCGCATGAGTTTCTTGGCTAGGGTAGAGACACTAGAGTGGGTTCCACATATACCGTCGTGTATCTCGCTTAGAGCGGTTTGATATTCCTCACTATCGAGACATCTAAGGAGAGTACCATCGAGACCTCTGTGATATAGGGTATTAGTAATAATGGTATAACGGGATGCTTGTCAGATAAAGGTTCTTTTCTGGTTATTGGAGAGATTTGGCAGGAGGGTGTTCTCTTTGAGATAGGTGAATATTTTGCTGTATAGGGGGGAATCTACTCCAATAATGTGGCAAATAATGTGGGATTCCAAGGTATCATACGCAGGACAAGATACTGGCTCTACCAAGAACTCATAACGTGATTGATTGTCTGGAATATCTAGGAGAGACGTGATAGTTGCCATGGCGTCTGTAGATTTGTTTTCTATCTGTGGTATCTGCTGAAAAGAGATCTGGTCAAAGTATCCTTTGAAGTCATCTACCATCCATTTGTAAGAAATCAATTTCTCATCCTTTGTTTGGTAGTCGTCATTTACCTAATCTATGACCAGTTGTGAATCCCCGTACACCTGAAGCGCTTTGATATTCCATTATGCGGCTAGCTTGACACCGATGACTAGTGCTTCATATTCTGCCACATTGTTAGTGCAAGGAAAGAGTAGCCTGTATGACTTTGGGATGGTATCGCCATTAGGTGTGATCAACAAGATACTTGCCCCCGATCCATGCTGAGTATATGAGCCGTCAAAGTACAGTTTCTAGATTGCTGTATTGATGTGGAATATAGATTCATCTAGAAACTCAAAGCTTAGAGGGCTATCATCTCTTAGGGGTGCATCTGCCAGCTGATTTGCAAGCGCTTGTCCTTTGATTGCTTTTCTATCCACATATTCAATGTCAAACTCATTGAGAAGCATGATCCACTTAGATAATCTGCCCATTAGAGTTACTTTGTTGAGCAAGTATTTTAGTGGATCAATTTTTGCTATTAATCTGACAGAGTGTGACAGCAAGTAATGTCTCCATTTTTGGGAGGCAAAGACCACAACGAGACATGCTCTTTCGATGGGCGTATATTGCAGCTCATACCCAACAAGCGTCTGACTGATATAATATATGGCCTATTCTTTCCCTTCATAGTTGTGTTGGGCTAGGAGAGCTCCTAGGGCTATTGGCGTAGCCGAGATGTATAGTAATAGAGGTTTGCCCTGAATTGGAGGCATCAACACAAGTGGTTTCACCAGATATTCTTTTAATAGCTGAAACACTTCCTCACATGACTCGTTCCATTTAAAAGGGACATTCTTATGTAGCAGATGGGAAAATGGGTGGCACTTGTCTGCCAACTAAGAAATGAACCTTCTGATGGATTGTAGTTTTCCTTGCAAGGACCTTAACTGAGTGAGATTCTTGGGAGGTGGCATTTCCATGATGGCCTTTACTTTAGCTGGATCAACCTCAATCCCATTTGCCGATACGATGTACCCTAGAAGCTTACCTGAGGTAACCCCAAATACACACTTCTTTGGATTTAGGCACACCTTGAATTGTTCTAGTCTTGTGAATATTTTATCCAGCACTGCTAGATGTCCTCCTGTAAGCGATTTTGCTAGAATATCATCAACATAATCTTCCATTATGGTGTGCATCATATCATGGAAGATTGTGGTCATGGATCTCTGATATGTTGCCCCCACGTTCTTTAAACCAAATGGCATGACGCACCAACAGTAGGTGCCCCAAGGACATGTGAAAGCTATCGTGTGTTGGTCTTTAGGTGCAATCTTTATTTGGTTATAGCCTGAGAAACCATCCATAAGTGAAAGCATGGTATGACCTACTGTGAGATCTACAATCATGTCGATGTTGGGCAAGGGGAAGTCATCCTTCGGACAAGCTTTGTTTAGGTCCCTAAAGTCACTACATATTCTTACCCTATCATCCGGTTTAGCCACTGGTATGATATTTGAAACCCATTCAGGATAATCTATGGGCTTGATAAACCTGACATCTAGCAGTTTCTTCAGTTCTTCTTTGACCATGAGAGCCACATGCAGATGCAGCTTTCTGAGCTTTTGTTTAACAGGCTTAGCTTCTGGAGCTAAAGATAAGTGATGCATGATGAGATTTGGATCAAGCCCTGGCATGTCAGCGTATGTCCACACAAAGTTGACTTGCTTTCTCTTGAAGAAATTTGTAAATGCTAATTTTTTAGGTTCTGTGAGGGCCTTTGCCATGTAGATCATCCTAGGCTCATCTTCTGTGTTGAGATTGGTAGGTTCTGCTGGTTCTATCAATATCGACGATCTCTCCTGATGAGTAAGATTAGGGAGAGGGTCAAGCCTTCCATCTTTTAGCACCTCAGAGAGGTTTTCACCATTGGATGCATCTTTGTTTTTACTATTTTGATGGTCTAACACTGCCACGGAGCGGTTTTCACCATTAGACGCTTCTTTTATTTTGACATTTTTGTGACTGAAAGGCTTGGTGCTCTCCCCAAAATAGGATTGCACATTGAGTTCTATAGCATAGCCAGCTCTGTGGTCTCCTGCAGGTATGTGATTTCTAAGGTCTAGATAATCAATGATGGCCTCATCATTTTCAAAGGTGTCCATCTCAGGGGTGGTACCTTCTAGGTCCCTGTCGATAAGTTCAGGATATATCAAGGGTAAGAGATTGCTAGTTGGGTCTAGTTCACTGGTGTTAATGGCTAGGACGGAATTATCACTGGTACGTATGAGGTCTGCAGTGGTAGTCTCCATTAGTGGATCCGTCAAGAGTGGACTCATTCCTTCCTCACGATTTTCACTATGGTTATCATGTGGTACGGACTCTAGCAGCCTAGCCCTTGGGCTTTGTCCCTCATGTGCGGAGGTCGGGTCATACTCATGGATCACATCAATATCTTTTTTGTCATAAGATAGCTTAGAGAGGCTATCCCACTCATACTCATTAGAATTAGTATCGCTTCACATCTGTATTCTCTGAATGTGTGCAATCAGATTGCTAGTAGCTGCTTCCATTTGTTGGTCTTCGTTGATGTTGGTCCTGGTGTCTTTTGATGCTCCCATGTACCCTAGCCCTGTAGTGTCTCGAGCTGCCAAGGTATGAGGTTGGATGGGTTCAGTGATGCCATCCTTGCTTGAATCCAGTGGACCCTGTCCTTCATACCCCATTCTCTTTAGTATTTGAAAGCCTTAGCCATATTGAGTTGTTTGTATGACGGGGTGGTCCTGTAATGTTGAGGAACTACCTTCATCCTTGGATAGCCATTGCAGGATATCTTTTTCCTCAATCTCATCCTCTAGGCTTCCCCATTTTATAAATGGTCCTCTCGTGATCTTCTCTGCATTTGGTGTTCTTAGTATGGATCTCCCATGGGATCTAGGAGATAGAGGTAGTTGTGCCAAATAGAGGGATCGGGAGGCTATGTACTTACCCAGGCCATTATCTTTGAATTGGAGTCTCGGTTGAGATGCTCTTGAAGAGGAAGCAAGTGTAGTTGGGTCTACATGAGATGAAGAGGCAGTAGAAGCCTAGTTGGTTGGGATCACTACTTCTGGCTTTGGATGAATAGAGTTACAGTATTGAAAGGGGTTAGGGTCACCTTGGATGGTGATCTCTTGCCCTTCATGTGGGAACTTGATGCATTGGTGGTAGGTGGAAGGTACTACTTTTAGAGCATGTATCCATGGTCTCCCAAGAAGAATGTTGTATGCCAGATCCTTGTCTAGGACTTGACAAGCTACATCTTTTACTAGGGGGCCCACTCTGACTGGTAGAATCATAGTTCCTTTGGTCATTCTCTCTTCCTCATCATATGCTTTGATAGTGATTCTCCTTTTTGGATCTATAGCCTTCTCTAAAAACCCCAATGTAAGGCTTAGCTTTAATGTACAAATATTCAGACCAGTCCCTCCATCTATTAGGACTCTTTTGATTTTATGTTTGTGTAAGAAGGCTTTGATATGGAGGGAGGTGTTATGGGGTTGTGGGATAGACATATTATCCTTCTCAGTGAAGGATAAGGAAGGTGGTGAGGTGATGTGACCTACCATAGTTTAGAATTTCTCTTCAGTTAGATTTGTGGGAACTGAGGCTTCTGCTAAGGCTTTATCGAGTATGGTCCTATGGGAAGGAGATAGATGCAGCAGTTCCAATATGGAGATATGTGCCAGTGGTTTGTGGAGTTGATCCATGATATTGTATTGGTGGGTTAGAGGAGTGGAGGCTCCTCTAAGGGTAACTCTGTTACTATGGGTAGTAACGTTACAATCTAGGTCTTTGTTTATAGTGATCACATTGATATGTGAACCACTTTCACGGATATGGTTAACAACATAGTCATAACTGACGTTTGTGTAGTTTGCATTGTTAGAGCCATTATTGTTTCTGTTAGAAGGTCCTGCTTGCTCGTAATTGGGAAGAGGATCCTTGAATGCCTGATGGTCATTATTGGAGGTATGCCCTTTAACAAATATCTTGTTCTGCTCTATTAGGTTTTGGATTGTATGCTTGAGTGTAATACAATCATTAGTCTTGTGCCCCCTGTTTCGATGGTATTCATAGAAATCATTATCAATCCACCAGCGGGGTTTGACCTTTGGTTCATACTCCCGTGCTAAAGGAAGTGTTTATGAGATTGTTGGCGATCACCTTCCGTAGAGCCATTTCTAGTGATTCATCCAAAGGCGTGAACGTTCTTTTAGGTCAAAAGTTGGTGAACCTAGATTGGGTATTTGTTGGTTTATTTTGTGTGGGGTTGGTTTGGGGTGTTGACAGGTTAAAAATTGGTTGTTTAGGTGCCGCATTTTTGGCATCTACTACCCCGTCATTCACAATGTTTTTGTTCTTTGTCCAAAACCTGAGTTTATCATTATTGGCATAGGTGTTAGGAGTGTCCTTATAGTGTTTGATCTGACGTTTTGCGAGTAGGGCTTTCTCTATAATGAGGCCCACCTCAATGACCTTGCTAAACAAAGTAGGACATTGGATTTGAACTTGGTAGCTTAGGTCCATTTGTAGGTTGTAAACAAACATCTCTAACATTTGTCTCTCCGGCATTTGGTGAGGGCACCTGCTTGCCAGTTGTCTCCATCTCTGTAAGAAAGTGGTGAAAGATTCTTCCGCTTTCTATTTGGTATTACAGAGTTCCAATAGTGAGGTGTCATGCTCAATATTGTAGGAAAAATGGGTGACAAATTTATCTATAAGTTCATTGAAAGTTTTGATGCTGGGTGCAATCTAGAGAACCAGTCCATGGCCTGTCCTCCTAAGCTTTGAGGAAAAAGTCGCATAAGATATGTGTCATTATGTGCAACCTCTAGGCAAGCGGCGTTGAATTCCCTGACATGATCCCTTGGGTCACCTTTTCCTCGATATTTGTCAAACTTAGGTACTTCAAATCTCAAGGGAAAAGGTATCATGACTAATGTCCTATCAAAAGGATACGGTGCAATATCCTCTAGGGTGTAATGTTTTGTTGAGGTTCCCCTTTCCATGTCCAAAATTCATTGTTGGAGAGTTTTAACTTTCTGGTTCATCAGACTGAGGGCATCCAAAGAGTCAATTGTTGCTTTGCTCTTATTCATGGGTACTTCATCTTGTCTACTCCCTTCGAGGTTTCTTTCTTTGTCAATTTCCCTTAGAGCCTCTACATCATAATCTTTGGGAAGTTTTACCCCTAGGCTTGCTAGGTGTAAGAAGAATTTTGTAGGGTCTTGTGCAAGTACTCCATCTAATAAATGTTGAAATTTTGTGTCATGTTGCATTTTGAGGATCTCTTCCATGGAAGGTTCTTCGTCACTTTCGTGACTGTCAAAAATACTTTTCTCGGCCATTTCTAACTATTTTTGTTTTTGTAATCTTGTCAAGACCATGCAAGGTGGTAAAGAGATGGGATAAGGTGAGATTGGAAGATTTTGAGCACGGTGCTATGATGGAACAAGGTTTTAGCAAGGTTCCTCTTAGATCTAGGTGGTGTCAAACAAGGTGGGTATACAAAAGTGATAGTCAAAAGCTAGGATGTTAGGAATCCATTACTTGATGTTGACTAGCCTTCACACAATCCACTAGTGGAGTTCTGATAGGGAAGGATAAGGAATCCTTGATACTTGGAGGCTCACTAGGTCTTGTTTGAAATTTGATTTTGATCAAGAAAAATTTGACTATAACCCTGTTGGAAACTTGGGAGAAAGTGGTGAAATTTTGGATGAACAAATAGCTATGGTGCGGAAGAAGGAGAAATGGTTGATCTTGCAAGGTCTTTAATCAGATTTTGAAAAATAGAACAGGTTTGAACTGGTCTTTGAAAAGTATTGACAAATTTTTCTCTTTGGAAGATAGGGTTTCTGCTCTCTGGTTTAAATGCGCAACAACAGGAGGTATATGCGCAACAAGTCGATACGTATGCGCAACACTAGTTAAGTTTGCATGTGAAAAGATAGAGTTCAGATGCGCAGTACTGTCAAATGCATAGAAAGTCAGTTTAAATGTGCAAAATGTCGGTGCATATGCGCAAATCTATCTTTTTGCTTGTGTTTTCTCAGAATTTTGAAAATTTTGGATCGTTTTCAAGATTTTCAGTGTTTTTGGTTTGAAAAACTTGATGTTTCTTGTGAGGTTGATATTCAATTATGGAAAAAGCATAGCAAACACATAGAAGTTTTCCATGATTTTTATCTTTTTTTTTTTTTTTTTGTGTTTTTGGACTATTTTGACTCAAACACAAATACAACCTAGGCTAGATGGGACAATATTCGTTAAATCCTCTAGCTGTGCCACTCAAAGCGTGTAGCTCTAGGATTTGGTAGCACCAGCTCCCCTCCACGGCACTCACTTCTCACGCATACCAGATCTGGGTTTCCTTAGGCTCATACCCTCACCGAACCTTAGGATTGTCCCTGCTACCTCTACTAAGAGTCACTTGAATCGAGGCCGCTTCAAGGGCTCCGCCCTTTGCATCAACAAATAGGGGTTTTTGGCTTGCTATACAATTGGTTCTTAGATAGGGCAACCATTTGAGTGGCTACACATGCGGCATCACTACTCTCCATTATGGAGTCTCCCAGCCTCACAGGGTTGCACCTATGAGGGTTTATGGGGAGGTTGGCTGTCAGTGTAACACAGTAGCACTCATTGCTTGAGGTTTTCACCCCAAGCACAATTTATTTTAAGTGGCTTGGTAGGGCTTGGATTTAGTCTGTTACCACTTAGGGTCATTCCCACTTGGACAAGCGTGCATCCAAGGGCAAGCCCCCCTAAAGGTTTGACAAATAGAATGACAAGTCTAGCACTTTGATCACCTAGTTAAGGGGAGAGCATAAGCCTATTGTCATTTGCAAGTACATAAAACTCTTGTTAATCCAACCTAGTGAAAAGTAGAAAAACTAAATGAGTTAAGCTACTTGTGCACTCACATGATTGTTAACTTGGAAGTGTTTAGATCATAGCATTGTTCATTCCCCATTTGTTAACTTTGAAAGTGATTAAGACATAACATTGTTCATTTTCCATTTGTAAGATAGCAATGATCGAACTAAAGAAGATAGCAATATGTAGATATAGCAATGGTTCAATTACTTTCTTCCTAGTTATGGACGACGTGATATTGGCATGTATGCATTTGTGCTTTCCTAATTAGAGTTAGATGCAAATTGTATGAACAATGGGTTACTCCTTCCTAATTAGAACTAGATGAGAATTGTATGCAAGTTGCATGAACAATTTAAGTTACTCCTTCCTAATTAGAACTAGATGAGTTGTATGCAAGTTGCATGAACAATTTGAGTTACTCCTCCCTAATTAGAACTAGATGAGAGTTGTATGCAAGTTGCATGAACAATTGCCTAAATCAGTCTAATTCCATACTAAGTGAAAATGATGGTCTTCAGTGGATGTTTTGGCACCAAACTGGATTAGCAGTCTCCTGATATCCACCTCTAAGGCTTTCTGGACTCAACGGTGAGCGCGGTTTGTGCGTAGGAGGCCGTTTGTGAGAGTTGATGCCCAAATGTTCTTTGAAATACCTGAATCTACAACAAAAAAACTTAAAACAAACTTTCACAAACAAGATGGGTTAGATCACGGTGGGCGCCAAAATGTGAGGGGGAGAATGAGTGTTAGTCAAATTAATGAAAAACATAAAAACCCAAACACCAATAGAAGTTGAAAGCAAAGAGGAATCAAACCAAAACAAGTAGAAATACTTACAAACCCCTTTTACCTATCGTTTTCTATTATTTGCCTATCTTGCTTTGATCTTTCTTGTGAAGCCCTCAGAAGCTTTCCTTGCTTGCTTGCTTGTTTGAAGATGACAAAGGAAGAATGGCTTTGATACCTGTTTGTGTTGAATGTGAGCTTCAAACACATGAAAATAGAGGATAATAGAAATAGAGAGAAGAAGAGAAGTTTGGGTATAGTGATTGTGCAAAATGAAGTTCCTCCTTAATGGATTAGAAGAGGGTTCTATTTATAGATTTTCTGAAAATAGAACGGAGGGTGAGGATCAAAGGATGAGATCAATGGCTCTCATTTTTTGTGAATCTTTAATTCATAATGGGTGAATTAAAAATTCTTTATTTGAGAATAGTGGATTATGACAATTGAATTTTAAATTCAATTGGTGGAGGATAGTGGGGAACAATTGAATTAAATATTCAATTGGTGAAGGCTAGTGGGGAACATTGAATTAAATATTCCATTTGTGAAGGCTAGTGGGGAACATTGAATTAAATATTCCATTTGTGAAGGCTAGTGGGGAACATTGAATTAAATATTCCATTTGTGAAGGCTAGTGGGGAACATTGAATTAAATATTCAATTGGTGAAGGCTAGTGGGGAACATTGAATTAAATATTCCATTTGTGAAGGCTAGTGGGGAACATTGAATTAAATATTCCATTTGTGAAGGCTAGTGGGGAACATTGAATTAAATATTCAATTTGGTGGAGGATAATTGAATTAAAGATTTATTTTGGAAAATAGAGGATATTAGCTAATTAAATATTAAGAATATTTAATTATATGTGCAACATGGTGAGGTGGAAGAGATGAGGTGGATTGGTGAGGTGGATTTTGGACTTTAGACATTAGAAGAATTTTAGGGAATTTAATTGATGTGAGACATAAGAAGAATTTAGGGAATTTAATTAAATAAAATGACTTTATTTAATTATGAGATAATGAGCCAATTAAATAAATTTATAATATTTATTTAATTGATAGAAGAAAGTAGGAATTAAGATAAATATTAAAAATATTTACTTAATTTGACCCAAGCCAATTTTAGGTGTATACACATAGTTTAGATTTTGTGTGAAGAAGCTTTAAAGCTTTATCTTGCGCATGTATGTAATCAGGCTTGTGAGCCCTAATTCTAAGCTTGAATGTTGCTAGATTGTATTTGAATTCTTTGATATACTAAATGACTGAATCTACATTTGTTCCATTCCTTGAGTTGTTTCCGTTGTGTTTACTCTTGCTACATGGTCTAGATAGTTCATTCTGTGAACCCTCCTACCATGACTGCACCACCTAGACTCTCCAAGGAGATAATGGACTTGCTAAGGCATTTGAAGAGAAAACCAGATGGTGTGATTGATCACAATTGGGGTGATTGGTTCCTTTACAGGAATGTAACCATGATCAAGGTTTATGGGGCAAATGTTAGACCCCACTTATTGCCCAAGAAAGTGCCAAACGGGGTTGCATTTTTGTAGATTATTTGGCAACTTAAAGAATCTGATAAGTTTCGCTTGAGAAATAGTAAAAAGGGGACTTTCCTTACTTCAACAATCAATTTCCCTAATTTCTTTATCAGTGCTAAAGAAGGTTTAGAGGCTTGGTTGGCAAAATTGCAACAATACAGACTGCCCACAATAGACCATAGGAATTATCACTCTAAGAACTTTATTGATAGTGTAAGGAGATGGAAACACGAATTAGGGTTCCAACATTGTTTCGATGAGCAGCAAGATTTTCTTAGAAATTGTGTTTCAGAGGCAGAGATTAAATTGAGAAGAGAAAATTGGGGTCTCATTCTCCTTGGAGAAAGGCAGAGAAAGTTGAAGAACCTTGCATATAATGGTGCCTTCAATGAAATTGTTGATCCTATTCTTAGGATGCAAGTGATGTTGGAACATATCGAGGAACTCAAGTTTGTATCCAAAAGGAAGCCACTGTCCACTGAGAAGTAGTAGATGTCTGAGGAAAATATTGAAGAACTTGCTCAATCTATGGTTTATGAGGTTGTAGGAGAGGCATGGAGTTCACTTCCTCCCCCTGAACCACCTGTTGAAAATCAACCTTGAGTTGATTACTCCTTGAAAGAGGAGGTTGAGGAAAACCAAATTAACTTTGATGAGGTGCAGTCGATGTTAAGGTCACCTCCTAGGAATGAAATACATTTACCAATGCCTCCCCCATCAAGAACTTTATTGAGCCTGCAAGAAAGTAGTGTAGCTATAAAAGATGTTAGGGCATTGGCTTGCAAGGAATTTCTATCTGACAATGAATTCATTGAATCAAAGGAATTCAGAGCTTTACTTATGCAGAGGAAGTCTAAGATGTACCTAAAAAAAGTTGAATGAGGAGTAGAGTAAAGTTGAAAATGAGGATAAGGTAGTAATTGCTCAGAGGGTTTTAAAGGAAGTTGACATGGATGTTAGTAGCATTACCCTTGAGGAAGGAAGTGTTGGGATAGGAAAATTTAAAATTTTCTTATATTCCTACCCACCCATGTCTGACCAAATCAGAAAATATTATGCCCAAAATCGTAATAATAACTAGTATATTCCATAAAAATACCATGAATTTCATCACAAATGGGTGTCTCACCCATCAAACTGCACTATAATGAAGGGCTTTAATTCCTTAATTTCAGCAAGACCTCACTTTTGTTATACCGATCCATGCTCTCTATGATACGGGCTAAAATGAGTATCGGCGTGAGAGTAATGATCGGGGAGAAGATTTTTAGAACCACCGATGGAGAAAGTAACACCGATGACCTTTCATCGGAGATAGTATTCCCAGTCACACCGATTAAATCAAAAGTTAGGACTATTGGCATAAAAAAGCACTATTAGGGAATACTCAAAACCCCCCGACAATATAGATCACACCGATGAAGGAGTTCAGTATGACTCTTGCCAAGCTACCAATGGAATTGGTGAAACTAATGATCATTGGGGAGAGATGCATATCAGGGCGAGAAATTGAAGTATCTCTAACTTCACAGTGTCTCAGTGATAAAGCGGCAATATTTTGGCTTGAGTCACACCTATGTCTAGAAAGAATAAAAAACCATCGGTGAAGGTAAACAAGTTGGAGAGAAGTTTAAAAGTCTTGCCGAACCGATGGTCACAATGATAAAGATGTCGGTGACATATTGTAAATGATCACTCCAATGAAAGATGTAAAAGGGGTATTAGGGAAATGTTGATGATTGTTTTGATGCAATCATAACAATAAGTTAAAATTCACATATAATGAACTGAAACTATACTTGAAAGATAAGAAGGAATCATTTAAGATTCAACTAATCCCAAGTCTACAATGGTTCGGTTGGTCAAGTTCAGTTGGTCAATGTGAAGCTGTAATGTTCAAGGGGCCTTACGTAGTTTAGGTTTGTTTGGTGGTTTAATGGACTAAGAATATGCAAAAGAATCATAGATTTCAACAAGTATTTTGTTCATTTGCATACAAGTGTTACTGTGTTGCAAATTCAGATGGTTTTCTTGAATTATTGCAGCCTTGTCTTTTATACATTTATGAAAACTGCCTACTCTTAACTCTGTTATGCATGCTTCTTCAAATTTGAGACAATTTCCTTTAGATTTCTACGTTTTCAGCTAAATATTTCAGATGGGTTGGGAAAAGTTAGAAAGATCTAATCTATACCTCATTTAATCTACCGAAGGATCTAATTGTTTCTGTTATGCACTATGTAAATACTACAATAATTTGATCAAATCCATAGTAAAAACCTTAAATGCAAGTTCTGAGCATTTTCACAAACATACATTTAAAATTGCAAGCTCTCAAAGAAAATATTTCAAAACACAAAGAAGAGCAGGAGAACACTCAGAAGATAGATGCAGAACTCCAGATTCTATTGTATTAGAAACGAATAGTCATACATGATTTACAATGTAGGAATGACTCTTAGTTTCATTGATCATACTACAGAGAACTTACAAGCTTTACAGATACAGTAAGGCAGCCAGACATTCCACGTGCACCTTACTGCAGACAAACAGGCGACCTCCTTCTTCTACTTCTAATCTAAACTAAGCTAACTTGCTGTGTTTTCCTAAAAATCCATGTGTAGCCCCTGTTGTAAAGTATTTACAGTGTAGAGAGGCACAATATATAGACTTTCTGGTTGTCCTCACTACAGCCAAAAAAACCTAACTGAACCCCTGGTTCAAACCCCTGGTTACAGCAATAAATACAGATGAACCAGATCTTCCAAAATATCTTTGAGCAGTGTCAAATCTGGGCGAAATATTGCCCCTTCTAAGAAGTTCTGGCAGCTCAGCAATAACTCTTGTTTGTCTGTTGTAGTAATACTCTCAGCTGCAACCTTGTTCTTCATTTGGTTGGCCTTGACTTCTTCGCACTTCATCTTTATCTTCCTGCTCCTGAGATTGGATTTCCTCCGTGATGTCACTGTGTTGAAGTTCCAGCTGCTTCCTCGACTGCAAGCCTGCAAGACAAGACAAGCAATAAGTACCATATTTATCAAACGAATAGCAAGAAACCAAAAATATCTGTTTAAATCAGGGTGACCGTGCAAAATGTGGAAATCGGGTCCAAAATTAGCAGAAACTGCGTTCAAAATGTACACAAACTGTTCAAAACCCATCGGGTCAACTATCGCTGACCAAAAATGCTATGGGCGCCAAAAAATATTGTTTAAAATTCCTATCGCTTTGCACATTCCCGCCCATCGGCGTGAGAATTGCCATCGGCGGACCAAAAAACATGTTGGCCGATATTCGTTGTTTGGTTGACAGCCTTTCCTTTGTTTTACCCTTTGTTTCCTTCCTATCGGCGTGAGTTATGCCGATATAGCCCTTCGGCCTGTATTTCTTCCTTATCGGGCTGACTTATACTGTCGGCGGGCTTTTTATTTCCTCCGCCGATGACCTTTGTTTGGCCGACGCTCTTTACTCTTCATTTTTTCTCTGTCGGCGAGAGACTACACTATCGGCGAGCTCAAAATTCCCTCCGCCGATGACTATGGTTACATCGATGTGCTTTTATCGGTGAGACTCATACCGATGACCCCTTCGTTGATGTTCATCGGCGAGAGATCGCCCATCGGCGCCTCATAATTTCCCTCCGCCGATGCCTTTACCTTGGCCGATACCTTTATATTTCGCTCATCCTCCATCAGCGAGAGTTATGCCGATATAGCCCTTAGCGGCTTGTATTTCCCTTCTATCGGCAAGAGATTCGCCATCGGCGAATTCTAAATCTCCCCCGCCGATCGTAACTATCTCACCGATGTCTTTACATCGGTGAGAGTCATTCCGATGACCGCTTCGCTGATCGCCATCGGCGAGAGCCTCCATATCGGCGAAGGGGGAAAAACCTTGGCCGATAGCCTACTGTTATGCCGATAGCCCAAGGCTATCGGCGAGACCATACCGCTCGGGGTGACCTGTAAATGTTCGGCCGACGATGTAAGTTATGGCGATGACAATATCATCGGCAAGAGATACGGCCTCGGGGTGACTTTTTTAAACTTAGCCGATGGTCGCAGTTAGGCCGATGACCATCGGTCATCGGTAAGAAGCCCCCATCGGCGTAACAATTTCAAAGCACCCCGATATCAAATGTTATGCCGACACGCATAACATACTTCGCTGTAATGTATTAAGGTATGCATGAAATACATTTTTTATGCTCAATACCAAATGTATTAATTCTGCAAAATAACCCCTTGGGTTTGTCATTTTAAGTGCACCTATGCATTTTTCTGTCAAACAGACAATTATGAGATACAGAGTGGAACCCAGACAAAAATTCCCTACGACCCGGAACCACTAAGTATGAATTTTTTTGAAATTTAAAATGAATGCCAACAAAAAGGGAAAACAACTGACCATGTATCATGCAAAACCTGATAGTACATCTTACCTAAATGATCATAACTTGTAAGATATGATGAATTTTAAGACGGTTCAAAAGGCAACCCTGGCTCATTTTTCACAAGGAATCCAACCACATCATGCATTGGTACTGAAAATGCAATTTTCTCTATTTTCAACGAGGTTTACAAATTTGACTCTCTTTTCCCTTTACGACCAGACAGAACAAACACAAGCAGAAGCAAAGAGCAAAGCGACAGCAGGGGTCCTCATTTTGCTAAGGGGCAAAATGGGGCATGTTGTGAACATCACAACAACTAGCAACCAAACAAAACAACTAAATTCAGAGTGTTCAAGGAAACTAGATGAAATGAACTCATAACTTCCGACTATCTTTCCTGCAAATTACTATTCAGCTTGAGACTCAAAGTATTCAATAAAGATGCATGAATTTCCATTTTCAGTTTAGTTGTGTGCACGTGATTAATTATCCTCATCTTGAAGATCGGTTGAACAAACCAGTGACTGACATTAGCCTACGTAGGTGAGGATATTCCCTCATAGCCGACCGGATAGAGCCTTGCTGCCAACGAGCGTCCATAGCACCGGCAAGGTTATCGTTACAATTCTCCTAAGTAGAGCCCCACTGCCAGTGAGCGTCTATAGCCCCGGTAGAGTTACTTAGATGGCTTAATCTGGATTTTCAGTATAATCCACTTTATTTATTTATTTATTTATTTTATTTTCTAATTTTTGAAGGACTTCATAAGATATAACAATTTGTAACTTCATGATGCAAGGAGTGGACACTTGCTGAAATTAAGCTGAGAATTGTAATGGTAGCAAGGGTAACCTCTGATTTTTCACCTAATATCTACACTGGTAAGTTCAATAAACCCAAGGATTTTAGGTGTGTCATCGTGAGAAACTTGCTTTGAATTCTCAATCACATTTATTGAATACAAAACTTCAGAAGATGAACAACTCTCTACATTCATGACAGTAACAAGTTATGTGTAAATTGCAAATGATTAACTTGAATATCCTAAATTTTATACTATTTTGAATGGTTGCTAGTTTTGCTCCTTAATACTCTAAAGTAAAATAAAGATCCCTACTGAGGAGACAACAAGCAAACCAAACAAATAGGCTGTACAAACAACCCAAAAAAAAGAAAAGCTGTACAAACAAAAAGAAACAAAAACAGAAAGAAACAAACAGAAGACAAACTATACAAATAGCCAACCCAAAAGAAAACACAAAAGAAGAACTGTACATTACTTACAGCACTTTACATTAAGAAAAAAAAAGGCTGCCCCCCTTTTTACCTTAAGCTTGGAAGTAGTGTTTCAAATGCTGGCCATTAACTGGTAATGGCACATCTTCTCTAGTCAAGGTCTTAAGTCTAAAGGTGTTATCTCCTATTATTTCTGAGACTTGTAATGGACCTAGCCATAATTTATCGAATTTTCCATGGCTTCCTTTCTTTTCATGTGCTTTGTCCCAGCACAACACTAAGTCTGATATCCTAAATGTCTTGACTCTTGCCCTTTTGTCAAACCACCTCTTAACAACCACTTGGTGTTTGGCAAACTTCTCGAGGGCTTGACCTCTTTTCTCCTCTAGTTGTAACATTTGCACTATTCTGGCTTCCCTATGGTTATCAAAGCCTAGATATTCATTGGCAAACTTCTAGGTTGGTATTCTCAGATTTACTGGAAGTATGGGATCAGTCCCATAAACTAAGTGATAAGGTGTGCTACCTAAAGCTATTTTAAACTTGGTCCTGTCTACCCATAATGCATATCTTAATAGGGTATTCCACTCTCTAGGACTTTTGGCAATTAACCTCTTGATTATGTCTAATAAAATTTTGTTTGTTGATTCAGCCAATCCATAGAAAACCTTAGAATAATCCCATATTCAAATGTCCATTTAGAAAATTTTAAAGAAGAGAAAGCAGGGCCGTTATCACATACCAATGAATAGGGCGTTCCAAACCTGGTGATAATGTTTTCTTCAAGGAACTTGATAACTGCCTCAGTTGTGGAAAATTTGTAGCAAGTGGCCTCAGTCCACCTTGTACAATAGTCTGTTACCGTCAATATAAATTTGTGTCCTGCAGAAGATGGGGGATTGATGACTCTGATAAAATCCAAGCCCCACTGTGCAAACGGTCTGGATTCGATCACAGGTTGCAGTGGATTGGCCGGATTTCTCCCTTTGTCTGCTGCAGTCTGACAGGTGTGGCAACTTCTGATGTGACTCTTAGTATCTTTGAACATAGTGGGCCAGTAATAGCCCGCCCTCAATATTTTGTGTGTTGTAGCTAAATGGGAACCATGGCCGGTTCCGTACTTGTCATGTAGTTCTGTCAACACTCTATCAGCTTCAGTTCTGTTTATGCATCTCAGATAAATTCCATCATGGTTCTTCCTGAATAGAAGACCTCCTTGCACCATATAATTTTGTGCCTTAATCTTCAAAGCTCTCCTCTGAGAAGCCTTCATCCTGCTTGGGTACTTTCCAGCTATCAGGAAGGTGCTTAAATCATCGTACCAGCCTGATGCATCTTGGGAATTCAATACATATTGTTGTTTTATCAGATTTGGATCCATGTTTGCTATTGTCTGCACCAATGCCTGCCCTCTGACCAGCTTTACGGGAATGATCTCCATGTCGAATTCTTGCAGTGTGGTGATCCATTTGGCTCTTTTTTCTCCAGGCTCATTTTGCATCAGCAACATTTTTACTGCTGCGTCTGGTACTATGGCTTTGATCTGGCTGCGCAGAATGTAGTGTCTAAATTTTTTCACAGCCTTTACTAATGCGAATGCCTGTCTTTCGATATCTAGATATCTCAGCTGTGCATCCTTCAGAGGCGCACTCATAAATGCTATGGGCCTTTCTTCATTATTTTCACCTTTCTGTGTCAAGGCAGCCGTGACAGAATGAGAAGATGCAAAGGAGTAGATGTAAAACAAGCTTGTGTAGTCTGGACTTGCCAATACAGGGGCATCAGAAATTGCCTCCTTGATATCTTCAAATGCGGCTTTGGCCACTGGCGTCCATTCCATCTGTGCATCTTTCTTCAACATGGCATTCAACGGCTGCGCGATCTCTGCAAAACCTGTTATAAACTTCCGAACAAAGTTAATTTTACCAAAAAATGATTTCAACTCTTTCCTACTGTTTGGTATTTGCAAATTTTTTATGGATTCTATTCTATCTGGATCAATTGAAATTCCACTTTCAGAAATGACATGGCCTAATAATTTACCTTCAGTTACGCCAAATATGCATTAGTTAGGATTAAGGGAAGTCCCATACCTTTCACATCGCTTGAGTACTTTTCTGAGGTCTTCAGCGTGGGTGGATGCATCCTTGGAATACACAGTTAAATCATCCATATACACAACAATGCATTTACCTAATAATCCACGGAATGCAACGTCCATGGCCCTCTGAAAAGTGGCACTTGCATTGATCAGACCAAAAGGCATTCTTCTATACGCATAATTTCCCCATTTGCAAGTGAAGGTGGTTTTTAGTCTATCTTCTCTATCAATTAAGACCTGATTATAACCTGAAAAACCATCTAAAAAAGACATCATCTTTGCGCCATTTACTGCTTGCAGTACTTCATCTATTAGGGGCAAAGGATAATTATCCTTTTCAGATGCCTTGTTTAAATTTCTAAAGTCTACGCACAACCTGATGTCTCCGTTTTTCTTCCTCACTGGTACTAAGTTAGCTACCTAGACAGAATGTCTGACTGGGAAAATTATTCCAGCAGACAGTAATTTTTTAACTTCCTCAAAGATTAAAGGCTCTAGAATGGCATTTATAGGCCTCTGTTTCTGCCTAAATGGTTTGACTTCTTTTCTTAAAGGCATTACGTGAGTTATGATGGACTCATCAAATGTTTTCAAGTCTTCATAAGTCCATGCTATGACATGTTTATATTCTTTCAGAACGTCCAGAACCTCTTTTCTAATTTTCTCAGAGCAAGCTTTCCCAATTAGTACACTTTGTGGATTTAGCTCAGTCCCTAAGTTATGTAAATCACACCTACCCCCTTCTGTTTTGGGTAAGTCTTTCTGTCTTATTACTCCGTCAAAGTCAAAGATGTGTTCTAATTCAATTACTCCTTTTGGTAAGAAGTTGCTCTTTAAGTTGATCATATCTTCTTCGTCCCATGTTACTTCAGGCCTTTCTTGTTCATTAATGATTTGGGCCTCAAATGCCTCATTACAAGTCAGAAAATCAATAATTTGCTGATCCCCTCCAAATACCTGAAAGTGTGTAACGTTGTCTGGTATACTGGGCACGTTAACTAGCTCAACAGTAAATCGTCTTAATCCTGACAGTGTCAATGGTTCTAATGTACTAGCAGCAACTGCTAACGCATCTGGCCTATGGTTCAGCTCTCTAGGAATGTGCTCTATGTTAAAAGCATCAAATGAATCCATTAAACCCCATACTCTATGTCTGTAACTAATCATTTTCTTATAATTGCAAGAATATAGTTTCCTCACTTGTTTGACTACTAATTCAGAGTCTGAAAATACTCTGATGGTTTTTACCCCTTTCTTGATGGCCATGACAAGTCCTAAAATTAGGGCCTCATATTCAGCAATATTGTTAGTGCAGGAAAATTGTAATCTATATGCTGCCAAATGTGATTTACCTTGAGGATCTATGAGTTCAATACCGGCACCTGCGCCCTGTTTTGATTTGGACCCATCACATTTTAACGTCCACATGCCATCTTTACTTTTCTGATCTTTTACCTTGGCATACTTTGTCCCTTTTATTGCCTGTGGGGTGTTGTCTTGTTTATTCATGGGTTTTTCCGTTTGGTTATCTTGCATATGTGTGTTTTTAGTTTGCAACTCAGAAAGATAACTACCCTTGTCCTCTATTTCTTTTCCTAAATCTAGAATCAAGGCATCTATATTATCCTGAACATATCTCTGTGTTGGATCAGGATTCTCATTTTCCTCTTGTGACTCTACCCTCCCTATGCACTTTTTGTACTCATATTCAATGATGTCTTTGCATATTTCACAATTCTCCTCAGAATGTTGCCTATCATGGACTCTACACCTATTTTTATATAACTTACATTGGACTGGGAGATTGTGTGTAATGCACTCTTCCACCTCTCGTCTAATGGCATGACCAAATTTGTCTATTGCATTGTTTTCTTCATCTGAAGAATTTTCGTCAGACTCAATGAATAGTGCCGTTCTATTGCTGGCACACTTTTTTCTAATGTTTAACATCATAATCTCTTCAATCTGCACCCCATTGTTGGTAATTCTATAGACACCTGGTTCAACAGCAGCATATAATATTTCATTAGTTTGATTATACTCTGTTATCATATGTTTCATTCTGGGCTCTGCCTCTATTCTGATCTGGTTCGGGATGCCTCTCCAAGGTAACCACATGTGTGAAAAGTCAGTAGCCATATATCCATTTAATGTCTTGGACCAATCCCTACTTAGCAACATTCCATAATTTACGGGTATATCCACTACTTGAATGTCAATGATTTGGCTTACCCTAGGGTCTGAAGCTAATTGCACTTGAATGTTCATGAGTTCTCCTATCACGCTAACCTCAGTCTTATCTAATTGCATGACAACCTTGGCAGATTTGGTGGGAGTCAGCCTGAGAGTTTTACATATTCCTAAGGGCATTACGTTGGCTGAAGCACCAGAATCTACCATGCAATTGTGTATATTCCTCCCACACAACCTAACAGTTAACAAGAAAGGGTGAGTATCCCTCTTATCCGCATGTATTACTACATTTGTATTGGAAGGCTTCTCAACTTTCTTACCTTTCTCCTTAGGTGGTGAATCACTATTAGGAACAGTTATATCAGCAGACACCTTGTTTGTTATGGATGTATCCAGGGATTTTAAAAAAGCATTTCTGATCCCTGGGGTCTTCAATAATTCATTTAGAGGTATACTGACCTTAATTTTCTTTATTTCCTCTGATAAGTAATTCATTAATCTTGTTGTCTCTATTGCTTCTGTCTTACTTGTTTGATCCTTTTGCACTGTTGTTCCATTATTTGTGTGCTGACTAGCTTTAAGTATGGCAGGATTGTTGCTAGCATTCTGATCTGGGGGTGTATTGATGTTATTCGGAGGAGTGGAAGTGGTGAAAGGTCCTCCCGGCCTAGGGTTGTCCCTCAAATTGTAGGTGTGGCTTTTATTTGTCTATTGAAAGGCCTGCACCTCTTCTGTTTCATTTAATATCTCATTTTCAGATTCAAAAGGAAACTGAAAAGCATTTAACACAAAGGCTGATTCAGGATAAAGACTTTCACAACAGTATGGTTCATCCTCTAGCAATTCATCCTCTTTCTCTTCTGCAATTGCAAAGGTAAACGTTTCTAAGACTAATGCTATGTCATATCCTGAGGGTACTACCTCATTACCCTTAGGAATGAGAAATTCAGAGGTAGGAGGCTGTACATCTATGTTGAAAATACTAGCTGCCAAGTGGAACTGTGGACAGTCGTGCTCAGCATGGGCATTGGTATTGTGAAATCTGCACCAATTTTTGGGTGCTGTACTGGCCATTTGTATGCTAGTCGTTTGTTTTGTACCATGATTATCTGTATTCTCAAAAGGAGAAGCCAAAGTACCGTTGTTGGGCCCAGTGTTCCATGTCTTGGGTGGCCTAGGTTGATTTTGATTTCTGTTATTATTGCCCCAGGTCCTATTATCTATCACTGGCCCCTTATTTTGCATTGGTTGCCCCTGACTAGGGCCTTGATGCTGATTGTAGTTTTGGTTCTGATTGTACTGCTGATTTTGATTGAGACTATAATTCTGATTTTGGCCTTGGTTGTGATTTTGATGTGGATTGTAGTTTTGGTTGCTTCTTCCATAGAGGTTCTCATTTCTTAGCTGTGTCACTTCGGTTGTTAATCTTTTCAAATGTGCAGTAATTTCTTTGATTTCTTCCCTATCCTCTTGTGCTTTTGCCACAGTTACATCCATAGGAAGTTGGAAGAAAGGCTGACCATTATTTTGACTGTTATTGGAAGTATTAGCCGTGTAAGGAGTTATAGCTTGGATTGGAGTAGGATTATACACAGGTGTGTAAGAAGGAACCAGATTTACTAGTGGAGCGTGCTGCACAGGGACTCCATTCCATGGGTGTGCCTGATTCTGCACCCCAAAATTTCCTCCATTGACAAATGGACTATAAGTTGTATGCCTCATTTCTTGGTTCACTGAAGCTGCCTCTTTATAGGCTTTGGATATTGAATCTATGTCAGGTTTTCTTTTGACAAACATGGCGGTTAAAGGATCCAAGGCAGCATAGTACATAGCCAACAAGGGAGCATCATCTATGGTATAAGGGGTTACCAGCCTAGAATAGGCCTTTTGAAATCTGTCATTGAAATTATCAATTAGCTCTCCCTCACCTCGTTTTATAGCAGCCAATTTATGATACAAAGCGCAAGGGTCAATGGGTCCTCTAAATCTTGACAGAAATGCTTCTTCCATAAGTGCCCAGGAAGAAATGTAACCATTGGGTAAGTTTACGTACCAGCTAGAGGCCTGCTCATTAAAGGTGTAAGGAAACAATCTACACACAACATCCTCGTGCTCTAACATAGCCCTAAAACATGCTTCCTTAAATATTCTAATATGATCTTCTGGGTCCTGATGCAACTGGTATTTGGGACATATCTTTTCTGGATTTTTTGGCATCTCATGATAATCATTGAAGAGTATGGGAGAATTGACATCGAAATAAGCCATTGCAGGTGTTTGAGCTCGACTTGAACTTGTAGGAATACCTGGATTGATTGGTGGATTAGGATTTACAGGAGGATTGAGACCTCCAGGAGTGTCTGAACCAAGATTTAAAGATCTGAATAGTGATCTGTCAGGACTCACAATACTACAGATGTTAAAGGTGACCCAGGAGGTGTTCCAGATGAACTTCCCATTTGCGATATCTTTGGATTCCAAATTAAAGGGTTTTTACTTCGCCTTGTATCAGGTAGTTGCACAAATATATCCCCTGAACTAGATCTAGACCTAGTCACTCTATTACTGTCATTAGCCAGTTTGAAATGAACCCTAACTCAGGAAGGCCCTCCTTCTAGCGCCAGAAAAACTGTTGATGATTGTTTTGATGCAATCATAACAGTAAGTTAAAATTCACATATAATGAACTGAAACTATACTTGAAAGATAAGAAGGAATCATTTAAGATTCAACTAATCCCAAGTCTACAATGGTTCGGTTGGTCAAGTTCAATTGGTCAATGTGAAGCTGTAATGTTCAAGGGGCCTTACGTAGTTTAGGTTTGTTTGGTGGTTTAATGGACTAAGAATATGCAAAAGAATCATAGATTTCAACAAGTATTTTGTTCATTTGCATACAAGTGTTACTGTGTTGCAAATTCAGATGGTTTTCTTGAATTATTGCAGCCTTGTCTTTTATACATTTATGAAAACTGCCTACTCTTAACTCTGTTATGCATGCTTCTTCAAATTTGAGACAATTTCCTTTAGATTTC
Organism: Cunninghamia lanceolata; assembly: GCA_027924645.1. Taxonomy (NCBI): domain Eukaryota; kingdom Viridiplantae; phylum Streptophyta; class Pinopsida; order Cupressales; family Cupressaceae; genus Cunninghamia; species Cunninghamia lanceolata. The sequence continues at coordinate 25,540,381 of BSBN01000809.1, read as the reverse complement.
TACGTTTTCAGCTAAATATTTCAGATGGGTTGGGAAAAGTTAGAAAGATCTAATCTATACCTCATTTAATCTACCGAAGGATCTAATTGTTTCTGTTATGCACTATGTAAATACTACAATAATTTGATCAAATCCACAGTAAAAACCTTAAATGCAAGTTCTGAGCATTTTCACAAACATACATTTAAAATTGCAAGCTCTCAAAGAAAATATTTCAAAACACAAAGAAGAGCAGGAGAACACTCAGAAGATAGATGCAGAACTCCAGATTCTATTGTATTAGAAACGAATAGTCATACATGATTTACAATGTAGGAATGACTCTTAGTTTCATTGATCATACTACAGAGAACTTACAAGCTTTACAGATACAGTAAGGCAGCCAGACATTCCACGCACACCTTACTGCAGACAAATAGGTGACCTCCTTCTTCTACTTCTAATCTAAACTAAGCTAACTTGCTGTGTTTTCCTAAAAATCCCTGTGTAGCCCCTGTTGTAAAGTATTTACAGTGTAGAGAGGCACAATATATAGACTTTCTGGTTGTCCTCACTACAGCAAAAAAAACCTAACTGAACCCCTGGTTACAACAATAAATACAGATGAACCAGATCTTCCAAAATATCTCTGAGCAGTGTCAAATCTGGGTGAAATATTGCCCCTTCTAAGAAGTTCTGGCAGCTCAGCAATAACTCTTGTTTGTCTGTTGTAGTAATACTCTCAGCTGCAACCTTGTTCTTCATTTGGTTGGCCTTGACTTCTTCACACTTCATCTTTATCTTCCTACTCCTGAGATTGGATTTCCTCTGTGATGTCACTGTGTTGAAGTTCCAGCTGCTTCCTCGACTGCAAGCCTGCAAGACAAGACAAGCAATAAGTACCATATTTATCAAACGAACAGCAAGAAACCAAAAATATCTATTTAAATCAGGGTGACCGTGCAAAATGTGGAAATCGGGTCCAAAATTAGCAGAAACTGCGTTCAAAATGTACACAAACTATTCAAAACCCATCGGGTCAACTATCGCTGACCAAAAATGCTATGGGCGCCAAAAAATATTGTTTAAAATTCCTATCGCTTTGCACATTCCCGCCCATCGGAATGAGAATTGCCATTGGCGGACCAAAAAACATGTTGGCCGATATTCGCTGTTTGGCCGACAGCCTTTCCTTTGTTTTACCCTTTGTTTCCTTCCTATCGGCGTGAGTTATGTCGATATAGCCCTTCGGCCTGTATTTCTTCCTTATCGGGCTGACTTATATTGTCGGCGGGCTTTTTCTTTCCTCCGCCGATGACCTTTGTTTGGCCGACGCTCTTTACTCTTCGTTTTTTCTCTATCGGCGAGAGACTACACTATCGGCGAGCTCAAAATTCCCTCCGCCGATGACTATGGTTACATCGATGTGCTTTTATCGGTGAGACTCATACCGACGACCCCTTCGTTGATGTTCATCGACGAGAGATCGCCCATCGGCGCCTCATAATTTCCCTCCGCCGATGCCTTTACCTTGGCCGATACCTTTATATTTCGCTCATCCTCCATCAGCGAGAGTTATGCCGATATAGCCCTTAGCGGCTTGTATTTCCCTTCTATCGGCAAGAGATTCACCATCGGCGAATTCTAAATCTCCCCTGCCGATCGTAACTATCTCACCGATGTCTTTACATCGGCGAGAGTCATTCTGATGACCGCTTCGCTGATCACCATCGGTGAGAACCTCCATATCGGCGAAGGGGGAAAAACCTTGGCTGATAGCCTACTGTTATGCCGATAGCCCAAGGCTATCGGCGAGACCATACCGCTCGGGGTGACCTATAAATGTTCGGCCGACGATGTAAGTTATGGCGATGACAATATCGTCAGTGAGAGATATGGCCTCGGGGTGACTTTTTTAAACTCAGCCGATGGTCGCAGTTAGGCCGATGACCATCGGTCATCGGTAAGAAGCCCCCATCGGCGTAACAATTTCAAAGCACCCCGATATCAAATGTTATGCCGACGCGCATAACATACTTCGCTGTAATGTATTAAGGTATGCATGAAATACATTTTTTATGCTCAATACCAAATGTATTAATTCTGCAAAATAACCCCTTGGGTTTGTCATTTTAAGTGCACCTATGCATTTTTCTGTCAAACAGACAATTGTGAGATATAGAGTGGAACCCAGACAAAAATTCCCTACGACCCAGAACCACTAAGTATGAATTTTTTCAAAATTTAAAATGAATGCCAACAAAAAGGGCAAACAACTAACCGTGTATCATGCAAAACCTGATAGTACATCTTACCTAAATGATCATAACTTGTAAGATATGATGAATTTTAAGACGGTTCAAAAGGCAACCCTGGCTCATTTTTCACAAGGAATCCAACCACATCATGCATTGGTACTGAAAATGCAATTTTCTCTATTTTCAACGAGGTTTGCAAATTTGACTCTCTTTTCCCTTTACCACCAGACAGAACAAACACAAGCAGAAGCAAAGAGCAAAGCGACAGCAGGGGTCCTCATTTTGCTAAGGGGCAAAATGGGGCATGTTGTGAACATCACAATAAGAAACAATCGTGATCGGGTAGTTTAAAATAAGTCATCCTGATGTCATAACTTGTTTTTATGATAACAATGGCCACGTTCATTGACAAGACTCTCACCGATAGTCATATCGGAGAAACTTAAGATATCAGAGAAGAATGTTATTCCCACGGTGATAAAGAAAGTCAAGCTGATGATAACCATGCACATTTTTATATCAGGTAGACCTTGAAATATCTTGCCGATACAAACTTATATATGAAAGATGACATCGACGAGACAAATGAAGGGTCACAGCGATTGATCCACATGTAAATCTTCGTGCCATATGAAGATATTTGATTGCCCCAATATTACAAAAGTCTTACCGATGAGAGAAGTTATGATGATGTGACATCTCACAATGATCATGAAAATTAAAACACTAGAACCATTAATTGTAGACAAGGAAGAGATCCTCTGAAATGTCATTTGAAATCACTATAATTAAGTTTGAAAGAATTGTCTGAAAGAAGCACACAAGTGGAGACTTGGAGGAGAAAACAGGGGAATTTGATCATCACCTCTGACAACAAGTACATATATACAAACCTCTATAGAGTAGCCTGCAATTTGAATTTGCTGTCCTAGATTGTAATGGAGACTCTAGTGAAAGGAAAAGGTAGAAAACAATAGGGTGAAACTAGTAAAACTAAGAAACAAAAAATTGACAAAAGCCCTCATGAGAAAATAAAAGACAAAAAACTAAACTAGGACTTAATTGACCAATTGCCTGGATCGACTCCCAAAGCCTAAAGGTTTGCACAACTTAGGGAAAAAGTAGACAAATTAGAAGACAAATGTAAATATCTTGGAAACATGTGGACTCCAATAAGAGGTTATGAATTGTTCAAATTCCACTATAACAGAAGATTCAAGAATTTCCTAGTGTCTAACCCATGGCACTTGAATTTGGGCAAGTTGGTCATTCCTGATGTGTTTCTAAATGCAGAACTCCTCCAACTCCTGGCTAAGCAATATAATCCAAGCCCCAAGGCCATATGCAACCCGTAAGGGAAGCCTGTTATACATTTGTCTAAGAATGCCATTTGTGAAGTATTTGACTTAGATGATTTATGTACTGTTCCTATAGTTTATGAAGATTTGGATAAAGAGTACCAGAGAATGGATACCACATATAATGGATGGAGATTACCTATTCACAGGCCTAGGGTAGAGGGAGAAATGGTGCCTCTCAATGAGAATGATGGACCTCCATTTCATGTGTCATTATTTGAACCATACATACAATACACATACTACTCTGTGGGCCAAGTCCTAGGGTTAGAGGTCCCTGACTTCATGACAATTCCTTTGATGGTGATAGCCACAGATATCCAGTGTCACAATGCTAGGCAGTTTGACTATGCTGCCTATGTTTTTGGAAGAATTGATTCTGGTTTGACTGCAATCAAGAACAATGCCCCACCGGTCTCTTTTGAACACTACTCACTCCTCATGCACATGGTGTTTTATTATGGCCAGGAAATAGGATTATGGCCAAATGAATTTAGAGTTGCTCAAACAGACTAGACGGGACAAAAGTTACCTAGACAAATGTGGACGAGGATATGGGACAGCAGGTATGCCCATTCAAGTTATATTCATTTTGAAGAATACTGTGTGAAAGTATTGTATAGATATTTCAGTCATCCTTGTGAATATTCACTCTCAAATGAAATAAAGAGGTTTCTCAGACCTAAATATTTTGGTGGTCCTCCTACTATTACCCACAACTGGGGAGATTGGTATAGTTTTGAGGATGCTATCATGATCAGAGTTTATGTTTTTGAAGACACCCCTTTTATATTACCCAAGACAGTTCCTAACAGAATTACCTACTTAGAAATATTCACGCAAATGAACTACTCTAATGTGATGCACTTGAGCTCCTATGACAAGAAATCCTTCATGTCTAGTACTCTATGCTTTGGAGACTTTACTGTGGTTTCAAAGGAGGGTTATGGTCTCATTATGGATAGACTGATGCATTACAATATGAGATGTGCAGAAACAAGAAAATGATTTGATCCTGAGGGTTTCATTGATCTTGCTAGGAGAAAACAAAACCTTAGTGGATATACACATGTCCCATATCCCCATGATGACATTGTCAGGAATATGGAAGAAGCTGAAGTTGAATTAATGGTTGAAAAATATAATAGGGACTTAGATGAGAAGAGGAGACAACTTGTATAGATAGAGTTGTTGTCCTCTGGTGATGAAGGACCTACAGAATAAGAAGAGCCACATCAATAGACAACCAGAATGTCCAAACAGAAAATGCAACACTATCAGTCTCCTGGTATAGAACATGATGAGGAGGGGCCTGCTGATGAGGATCCAAGACAAGTAGCATATGATTCTTTTATTACTGATGACCAATTTATTCATTCTAAAAAAATTAAATCATTTTTGTATAAATGCAAGGGTAAAGAAATCAGAGAATCAATTGATAATGTCACAGTTGACAATGAAAGACAATTAGTTGATATGTTGAAAATAACAGTGGATAGTGAATTGCAAGCTATGACTCCTAGTAAGGGTAGACAGTTGCTTGGAGAGGCAGGGGTTATGATATTTCCTAGTTTGGGTTTGAATCCTGCTTTAGTGTTTGATAGTTTTTTGCATAATACAGATGAAAAATATAAGTTCACTCCTGAGGGTGTCACAGAAGTGTATATGGGTACCAAATATAACAACGATGAAAATTCACTAATGATATGGGCCTTGTACCTGCCTCATAAGAAGACAACCATCATAGATACTAAAAAGGCTTTTGGGCATGTCATGAGTTTGAAGGTAGGCGAAACTGACCCCTTGATTACTGTAGAAATTGGCATAAATATTGAAAAGTTGAACAAAGCACAACCTCAGATGCTGATCAAAGAACGAGATGCATACAAATTGAGTTGTGAGAGATTAACAAAAGAAAATGATTTTTTGAAAGATACAGTTAAGAATACCTTCAGAGGGCTAGTGAAAAGGCTAACTCAGGGAGAGAGCTCACAAAGTGCCCAATCACAATCTATTGATCAGATAGCTCAAGTCTAGATTGACACACTTGCAACAGTGCTCCAGAATAGGCATGTTAACATGATGCATTGGATGAACCAATTTTGGGATATTTATTCTGAAACTTATAGGGTGATCCAAGAGCATGAGAGGCTCCACAACAGGCTATAGGAGAAACTCAATGAGACATAGGGTAAGGATGTTTCTGACACTATAGGTACCTCCAGTACAAAAGATTTGATTGAACAACATCAGAAATATTATGACCAGGTCAAGAACAATGCCAAAGAATGTATTGAGGCCTCAAAAGCAAGAGTGCCCATGTTGTTCAGAAATGATAGAGAACTGAAGAGTAAAGATGAATGGAGTAAGGACTATCAATTGATATTGCATGAAGCCTTAGGAGCCCTCAAGGACAAAGACTCTACATCTGGGGAAGCCTACAAGCATTTGGAGAAGATGGTAATGATGGATGTGATTACAAGAAATGCTATTGAATTTACTGATACACATCACAGCCAGGATTATTTGGATCACATTACTCAGATATACCTGTGGTTGAATAGGGCTTAAGGATTGTTATCTTTATTGTTGTTATGTTAATCATGTTAATTTCCAAAGGACATTTTGAAGAGTTATGTCTCTTCATAAGTATTTCTATATAAGTTAAACATATGATGCTGAATAATCATCAGCAGTAGGATATAATACATGAAGTTTACAATATTTTAAAAGACCATGTTGCAAGCATATTATTGAAGAAGTAAATTGAAGTTCTCTGATTCTGTGGTTTTATTTTGGCATCAATTGTTTGTTAAAATTATTCAATTATATGATTGTCTCCAGTTCAGTATTTCCTTGTTATTCAAATTAATATATCAAGTATATAGTTAATTTATCAATACACATTTGCTGTATTTGTGTGATTGGATTAATTGGTTTCCATTAGAGGAATTGAAATCCTTCTGATCAGTCACAGTAACCTAGAAGTATTAGTTTGGATTACTAAGAAGAACCATATAATTAGGATTTCCATTCTGTCTCCAAGTTGATACTGTTTGTTGTTTTTGTATATTTCATTCAATTGGTTCCTTCAAGAAAGGATTAAACTTCCTTCTGGTGAATAACAAGAAATCTGATTTTATCTATTGGATTATTAAGGAGAGTTTGTCAGTCATTTACCTACACGTTTATACAAGTTATAAACTAAAGTATTGTGCCAAATAGTTAGAGTTATTGCCCACTATAAGCCACTGGTCTTTGTCTTTTATTTGACTTTGTTTACCCAGCAACGCACTGGTCTTATCTCAATTCATCATTTAAAAACCTTTATTAGTTAAGCACGGTTGTAAAATTTACCTTGATATTTCTTATACAATTTATACCAATCATCCATCGGATATTAGATATAGGATTAATTAGCAAGCTCTCATCTATTCTACACCATTTGCCACTGTAGGTAGATCCATTTACTTAGTCAAAATACTTACACTCAACCTGCTTTAATTTTCAAGGTTCACCCGCCTAGGTTTAGCAAGACCTAAAGTGCAGGAAGTCATCAAACCCTAAAGGTCAACTCTGTCACGTTAGTCCAAAAACGTTGCAAATCTAAGCATAGAGCTTGGCATCCTCTTAGGATTAGCAAACTACATTTTTTAGACCTAACAGGAAGAAGGTAGTAAAGGAAAGTGGTTTATTGCTCTTTCCAAGATGGGATATCTCATCTGCTATTCCTATGGATACTATTAGAAGGTGGGATGAATTTGATGATGAAGAATTGACACATGAGCAAGCAGAAAAATTGTTTGGAGCAGGTTTTAATGCCAGTCATGAGACTTTGGCAATTTGGGCTATGGATCCATGTGATAATAAACCACAATTGGCAAGGGATATAAATGAGCTCACAGGCTAGGTAATTGTGAGAAGATTAACTAACACCACTGTCCCTCAGGTTACATTGTTGATGGTAGCTACAACAAAATTTAGTGAAGCCGCAGCAAAGAAGCTACAAGAAGAACTATACAAATAGAGGGAGTATTATGTGAGGCTGTTACATGAGTACAACAAGCACAAATCACTTGTTCCTTCCACTAGAATTAAAGTCTTATCAGAATCTTCTATGTCTAGTATAAAGAGTTCATCAGGATATGAAGGAGATTCTATTGGTGTACTAAATTACAAGAGAATTTGAGAAGGAGCAACAATCTCCTTGACAAACTCAAAGAAGAGCACAAAAGTGAATAGGTAGCTCTAATTAAAAACTTCTTGGATCATCAGATGAGCAAAGTGTTGAATAAATTAGATGATACATGGGTTTTTCTAAGTAATTTGAAAAAGGCAATTGAAAGCCACACTATGAATGACTCAACCTTAAGGGATATTCTAGGTACTTGAATTCCCCATGTGCATGTGATGAATCATATTTATAATAGTGCTAGTGTAGGTTCTGATGTGCCAGATGGAGTGATCGGCACACATGAAGTCATAGGCCTTTTGAATGAAGTATTTGCTTTTCATGACCCACTTGATATAATGCTAAAGGACATATTTAATAGCTTTAAGTCTCTTGAAAAGTATTCCTTGCTGCCAGTTTGTACTAAAAATGGCACTGAAAAGTCTCTGTCAGATTGGAAAGCATAATTTGGCAGCATAGTTCCTCTCTTCATCAAATCAATCATCACTGGGAGCAAGATTGATCATGTGCAATGTAATGCTCAATTGGACAGGCTACTAAATTTAAAATCTAGCTTGGGTAGTTTCATAAAAGAAACTAAACTATCGTTAGATGCTAGGTACACAACTTATATGCAAAGAGTTGATAAAATTTTGAAGTACAATTGGCCAGCCAAGGAGGAGTATGATGTATGGGTGTAGAAGTATATGATGTAATCACCATATGTAATTTTATGTCTAGTCTATGTTTAGGAGCAATAAATTATAGGGGATTTTGGTTTGTGCAGTGTGAGTACTTTTGTATGATGTATTCTCCCCAATTGAATTAAATGACACAATGCAAGCTGTTTATGCATCTTATCTCCATTTGTGTTTTTTGTAACTGAGATTGAGAATTTGAGAATTAATACAATTAAGGATTTATAAATTATTACTTCTCTCATGATGAATCTTACTAGCAATTTTAATTATTTCTGATAACTTATAACTTTTAGAGTCACTTGAATTAGGTTTAAAATAAGATTTTAAATTTTAGTCTAATTAGGGTTATGGTTATGTTTATACTTTATAAATCTCATTATAATGTTTTATTTATGTACCTGTTATCACCTAGATTTGCACCCTTGCTGCAGCTGTGAAACTTCAGCAATCTGGAGTAACATGGGAATGATCTCTAAGTGTGGGACTTTGCTAAATGAGATCAAACCTCCAAAGAAGGCCGGCTTCCTTAACTTGTTATCACCTAAAAACTACTAAATCTTAAGAGGAAAAGGGAGAAGGAATGCTCTTGAATGAAAGATGAAAATAAATAACTTGAAAAGTAAAGGGTGATTCACCAAGTTACATAAAAGAACTCCTACAACACTGAGAAAATGCACAGCATAACCAAATATAGCAGGTAGGCATACACAGATTCAACTAATCCTAGCAAAGGTGAGAAACAAGATGATTGAAAGAAACAATACATTCATAGGCAATCATATGTAAATTCACACTAAACTAAAACTCAGTCCAAAGAGGCAAAAATAACTTGCATATATTTAATGGCAAGGCAAAGTTACAGTAGTAGAAAACTCTGTTTGGAAACAAAAGAAGCCTTAATGCTCAAAAAATTTCCAACCCTATTTACATCTTTCAAATGCATATATATAGCATTCCAAAACTAACCTAGGTCGGTTAAAAAATTGCTCTAGGAGCTGCAATAGGAAAAATATCTTCTCTGAATGATTGTCCACCTGCAGAAGTTATGGCTCAAATATCTAGCACTGGGCAGATAAAAGATATTTATGAGTCTTTAATGCAGCTACTGCATCATTGATCTGAAACAAGGCGGTGGAGAGATATTTTTATCATTAATGTGAGCAACTTCATCTTTGTGTAGCAATGAATGCAAGAAATCTCTGCATCTGCTCAAAATGGTCGCTGAGATGTCTACTCACCCAAAACATGCAAATCTAGATCTGAAAATGAAAAGTGACAAAAACCCTTGAAAACCCCGCCAAATAAAAGAGGGGACAAAAACATACATCTTTGCCTCTTGCAGCATGTCAAAATTTGCTAAAATGGAGGAGATACAGGCGGTCAAAGTTTCGGTCAACTACCTGTATATATCACTTTGCACCTATGTATATATCGGTATCCAAATCAGCCTCTGAAATTGCCTTTGGATATGCATGGTGCTTTTTATATCGGGCTACGAAATGTCCTTGTATTTTTAGATTTGTATATGCATACAATTGCCTTTGTATATGCGGGCCCCACCTCTTGTATCTCCTTTGTATCTACAAACATACAAGCCGTGGACCCCAAAATGACCATTAGCTATATTTGATTGCCCTGTCAGGTCTAGCTTGTATTATTCCTCTTTGTATATTTCTTTGTATGTGTGAATATACAAAGCACTTATATATACAAGTTGTGGACTTGACGCCTGATTATGCCAGAATTTGGTCTTCAAGTCAGGTCTGCCTTGCATACATCCCTTGCACCTTTGACTTGTATATCACAATATACAATTGCAAATATACAACTCGGACTTCAAACTTTTATAAAGCTTTCTAAAAAAAATACCTTCGGGTTGGGGTTCAGCTTGTATGCTAGGAAAGCATGCTTTGCTTGTATGCCCAAACATACAAGCCGCATATATACAAGGCACTGTTCATGATATACATTGGCTTTTGAATGTTCCTCTTTTCTATGCATGGCCCTTTGTATATCTGACTTGCATCTTTTCCTTGTATGTGGCCGATATACAAACGCCTTTGTATATTGTGGACCCCACCATTTGCACATTTGGCCTTTGCATATTTTTCCTTGTATGTTTCAATTGTATGTTGGAAACATACAATGCAAAATATACATTCTCTTTTGTTCATTGTATGTACCTCTACTGTAGCTGATGCATATTATCTTTGTATATCGGCCTTGCATGTTGGACTTGTATATCGGCCTTGTATGTGCGAACATACAACCCGATATACGTTCCACTGTACATTCTCACTTGTATGCCAACCTTGTATCTTAGGTGAAGGTCCTTTGTATATTCTACCAATGTACATTGCAAAATGTACATTCACCCTTGTATCTTCTAACATACAATCTGCCTTGTATGCTTCCTTTTTATATGCATCGGGCCCTTGTATCTTTTCGTTGTATGTTGTGAAGGTATGTCGCCGATGTATAAACCCATTGTATATCCGAATATACAACAACAACATACAAACCCCTACATGCAAGTAGGAATCTTTGATGGAATATACCTGTAATGTATAACCCAATATACATATAAAATGCATACAATGCCTTTTGCACTTTTTGAAGCTGATTTACCTCCCTTTTTCGAGCCTGCCAATGTATCTACTTGTTGTATGTCAAACATACGACCCAATATACATGCAAACATTTTGATACATCCTTAGAATATTCCAGGAATCCTCAATGTATATTCCACCTTTGTATGTTTTCCTTGTATCTTTGTCAACATACAAAGGCAAATGTATATCCGAATATACATTAAAAATTGCATATTGAAGCACAAAAATGAAACTAAGAAATCCCAGCGATAGAAAATACTTGAAGTTAAAAGATTTCTGGGTTTTTCTGGGTTTTTTGCAGAGATTCTCAAGGTGAGACTTTTGGAAAATTTGACAAAACATAGTGTGAGTATTTGGAAGATTTAAGCTTTGTATGGGCATCTTCTAAAGATTTTCAAGGAAAATACAAGGTGAACTGTTTAACTCTGGGCAGAGGAAAAATAGGTCAACAGTACCAAATTATGATAAAATGTCACTATTACATATATGTGCCTAAGTGTGTTGTCATTGATGTCAACATATCCTTGTTGCCATTGGTGTCAACTATATCCTATTTTGCTATCTACATAGAAGACCAAACTGTTGAGGATATTGAGAAAATTAATGACAATCAATGCATGTGAATCATGTGGCTGTGTAGAGGATTGTTAGAGATTGCTCTAGTTAAGATTTGAGAAGTTTGCATGAAGATTTGAAGAAGTTATGGCCATCTGAGTAGAACTGGTTCCTGCAATACTTAGGAAAGACAGAGTGATAGGAAAGAGGTCCGGATAGCTCCGGTAATATAAAATTGTGATCTACAGATCTAAAGGCATGTTTGGGAAGTCAATATGTATCATCAACACCAATGGTTCATGGTTTGGAGGTCTGCAAGCTATCCTTCTAGTTTGACAGTCATGGCAGAGAGTGTTCTTGAGGTTCCAACGGAAGATTCAAATGCTTCTGATAATTTGGTTTAGAATGGATGTTATTGGCAAATTCAATGTGCTTTTGGAGGTCTCTGGATCATATGGCTACTATGTTAGAGGTCTGCATTGAAGTTTGAGCCTATTGATTGAAGATTTCTTCTTTGAGGTTGATGTTCCTTCCAGTCTTGACCGACCGGATGTTCCTAGCCTGTTATGGATGCCTTAAGAGCATTTTTTTGAAGCATGGAGTGGTTGTAGAAGTAGATTCAAGTCTCAATTGTGCTTGGCCAACAGTGTAATGATCTGCATCAAGTTTAGCTGACCTTGTTGATCATTCCAAGGTTGATGAAGTATATAAATACATGTTGAAGAGGTATTGAAATTATCCTTGTACAAAAATAGATAAAATCTAAAGGAAGGATCAGGAGTAGAGCAGAGAAGAAAAGGAGTGAGAGCAGTATAGAGTGTGAAGAAGAGTTTGGGGCAAAAGCAAAAGTTCTTGAACATTCATTAAAATTGAAGCAGGCATGAAGTAGATGCTATTTCTCAGTTAATTCTTTCTAAATAAATTATTTAGGTAGTGAGCCTCTCTTTTGAGCAGTGAGCTCTGGGCAGTGCACCCGAAGGCATGCACCTTCTATTTTATTAAGTACTTTTAATAGGGTATGCATTTTTGTGGGTTAACCTCCATCGTGGTTTTTCCCTTAACCAGGTTTCCATGTCAAAATCTTGGTGTCAAGTGTGTTAATTATGTTTCTGCTCTTATGTTGTTGATCTATGCTTTAATGTTTACATCACTAATATGATAGTAAGATAATAAAGAAGATTAAAGGCATAAATTTTTTTATTGTGGGACAACTAATTCACCCCCTCTCATTTATCTAGTTCCAACAATTGGTATTAGAGCCAGATCCTCTCATAAAAGCCTAACCACTTGAGGAGATCCAGGATGTTAACCTACAAGAAGGATAGTCTAAGATTTGATGGAACAAATTATTCTATTTGGAAAAATTGCATGGAGTCCCATTTGCAGTACATGGGCGATGCTTATTGGGTAATAAACAGTGTTAAGTATAAACCTTTGGAGAAAGGTCCTTCAAGTCTTGATCAAATCAAAGATGCTGAAAATAATCTTCGAGCTAAAGAAGCCTTGTTGAGTGCCCTAACTAATTCAGAGATGACAAATGTCTTTGGTCTAAAAATTGCTTATGAAATCTAGAAAAAGTTGGAGTATCTGTATGAAGGTGATAAATATGTCAAATGTGCAAAGTTACAAAGTCTGAGAGGAAAATTTGAAACTATGAGGATGAGCGAAGACAAAAACATCACAATCTACATGCAAAAGATAAGTGAACTTGTGTGTGGCATCAAGGGTGCTGGTGGAACTTTGGAAGAATCAGAAATTGTATCAAAAGTATTCTCGATAAGTATGAAGGAAAATTACCACTCAAATGTTTTGCTTGTAATAAGATTGGTTATTTTGCCTCAAGATGTTCAGAGAGGTTTCAAAACCAAACCCTAATAGGTATAAAGGCCAGAAGAAATGTTACTATGGCAAAGAAAATGGAGAAGGGGTAACATATGATGAATCTAATCATGAAGGCTCCTTTGAAAATGATTAGGTGTTTATTTCTATCAAAGAAGAAGATCCAGTGTCTATTGAATCTGCTAGCTGTGAAAATGTGGAAAGTGCCTTGGCTACTCAGGTTATTGAAAAGGATGAATGGGTGATTGATAGTGGATGTTCTCATCATATGACTGGTGACAAGAGTAAGTTTGTAAATTTTGAAAACTATAAAGGAGGACTTGTGAAATTTGGAGACAACTCTTTTGATGGCAAGAACAACACCAACGATGTTCTGTATGTGGAAGGACTGAAACATAATCTTCTCAGTGTTGGACAGTTGGTTAACAAGGGTTATGATCTTCGGTTCAAGGATGGAAACAAACTAAAGGTAACATCTTTCACTTAAGTAGTTCTGGGAAAAGTTGTTTGATTGCTTAGACAAATCAAAGTTGGCTATGGCATAGGAGGATGTGTCATGTGAATTTTGACAACATTGTCAAAATAAGTTCCACTCAAGTGTAAGAGATCTTCCAAGACTTGTGAAACCTAAAAAGATATGTAGAGACTGTCAATTGGGCAAATAGAACAAAGTTTCAATCAAGAGTAAGGAACAAGGTTCAAGTGAGAGATTGGAACTGGCACATACTGATCTCTGTGGTCCTGCCAGAATTAGGAGTGTGTAAGGAGATAGATATTTAATGTTGCTAATTGATGATTACTCCCATATGATGTGGGTAACTTTTTTGAGAGAAAAATTAGAAGCCCTTGACAAGTTTAAGGTGTTCAAGATGATGATTGAAAATGAGATTGGTGGGAAATTAAAGTGTTTGAGATCTGACAGAGGTGGAGAATTTACCTTTGGTGAGTTTGATGCTTTCTGTGAAAAGCATGGAATAAAAAGATAGTTATATGCTCCTAGGACTCCTCAGCAAAATGGAGTTGTGGAAAGAAAGAATCAGACCATTCAAAAAATTACCAAAACCATGATGATGGAAACAAATGTTCCTCAAGTTTATTGGAGAGAAGCCGTGAGTACTGTTGTCTACACTCTTAACTAGGTGCAGATCAAAAGAAATTCTGGTAAGACTCCTTATGAACTTTGGTTTGGTCATCCTCCTACTATAAGATACTTGAGAGTCTTTGGTAGTAAATGTTATATCAAAAGAGATGAGGATTTAGGTAAGTTTTAGGTAAGAAGTGATGAAGGAATATTTTTGGGATACTCAACTCAAAGTAAGGCCTACTGGTGCTTCAATAAAAGATTGAAGAAGATTGTTGAAAGTGCGAATGTTAAAGTTGATGAAAGCAAAGGACATTCCAGGTACTCCGGATATGATTCAGATGATCAAGATGAAAGTCAAAATCAAGGAAGGCAAGTTCAAGTTTAGACTTAGATTTAGTTTGAACCGGTAACTCAAGGGTTTAAGACAGATGATGAGGAACAAGTTCAAGAAATAGAAGCTCAAACAATCTCCAAAACTCCCAAGTATGTAAGGTTAAATCATCCTGAAGATCAGATCATAGGAGATAAAAGTAAAGGTGTTTGAACTAGGAGAAAAATGTCTGAAGATCAAGAAGAGATTTGTTTGATTTCAAGGATTGAACCTAAATTAGTAAGTGAAGCTTGCAACAATGAAAACTGGGTCAAAACAATGGAAGAGGAATTGATGCAAATTGAAAAGAATCACACATGGGATCTAGTTCCTAGACCTGAGGACAAAAATGTGATTGGAACCAAATGGGTCTTCTGGAATAGACTGAATGAAGATGGCAAGGTGGTAAGGAATAAGGCAAGGTTGGTATGTAAAGGCTACTCTCAAGTGGAAGGAATTGATTTTGAAGAAATTTTTTCTCCACTGGCAAGGATAGAGGCAATTAGATTATTTCTTGCATTTGTTGCCTTCAAAGATTTTAAAGTATATCAAATGCATGTGAAATCAACATTTCTGAATGGAGATTTGGAGGAAAAAGTCTACATTGACCAACCAGAAGGATTTTAGTTGTATGATATGGTTTGTAGATTGAGAAAATCCTTGTATGGACTCAAGCAAGCTCCAAGAGCCTGGTATGCCAGATTGGATAAGCATTTGCTGATCAGATGAAAAGTGAGTTTGAGATGTCAATGTTTGGTGAGATGAATTTCTTCCTAGGTCTACAAATTGTTCAATCAAATAAAGGCATCTTCATATCTCAGTCCAAGTATGTAAAAGAACTGCTAAAGAAATTTAGAATGGAAGACTAAAAGCCATTAGGTACACCTATGGTAACTGGATGCAAGATAAGCAAAGATGATGACACTCCCAAGGCAAATTAGAAAAGATATAGATCAATGATTTAAGGATTGCTTTATCTAACCCAGACCAAACCTGACATCATGAATGCAGTTGGACTTGTTGCCAAATTTCAAGTTGATCCAAAAGAATTCCATGTTATGGTAGTCAAAAGAATTTTTAAATATCTCAAGGGGACAATTGATTATGGATTGTGGTACCCAAAGGACAATAACTTCACTCTTCACGCATATACAGATGTTGATTGGGTAGGAGATGTGGATGATAGAAAAAGTACTAGTGGTGGTGCATTCTTCGTAGGAAGAAGACTGGTCTCTTGAATAAGCAAAAAGCAAGAGGCAATATCTTTGTCTACTGCAGAAGTAGAGTACATAGCAGTAACAAATAATTGCACTCAGGTTTTGTAGATGAAGCAAATGTTGAAGGACATCAGAATTGTGTTTGAGGAGCCAGTCAAAATTTTCTGTGATAATTTTAGTGCAATAAGCATCTCAAAGAATCTGGTACTGCACTCAAAGAAAAAACATATATCTATCAAGTTTTATTTCTTGAGAGAGAAAGTAAATGAGAATGAAGTCAAGTTGGAGTTTGTACCTTCCAAAGATCAGATTGCAGACATCTTCACTAAGCCTCTTCCCAAGGATACTTTTGAGTATCTCAAAGAGAAGTTAGGGGTTATTACCCCCCTGAGCAGAACTAAGATACACTAAGGTGCATCAGTCTGGTGGAACTCACATTCATATCTTGTGATCCGGATTGATGTTAAGGAGGTACTCCTCAAAGGGGGAGTAGTCAATATGCAAATTTTGGGATCAGTTTGAAGCAAAAAGGGAGAAAAGATAGCAAATATGTGCCCTTTTCCATTTATGTCAAAAGGGGAGATAAGTCATATGAAAAACTAGTTGCTGATGTAAGGGGGAGAAGCAAAGAAAGTAGTTGCAGAAGTGAGAAGAGAAAGGGGGAGAAGTTCTTGTCTTGATGGTTAGATTTAGTTTTTCACATCATATGTTGCCATCAATGACAAATGGGGGGATTGTTGCAAATATGTGCCTAAGTGGGTTATCATTGATGTCAAATTATCCTTGTAATTGTATCCTATTTTTTTGTCTGCATAGAAGACCAGACTATTGAGGATATTGAGAAAATTAATGACAATCAATGCATGTGGATCATGTGGTTGTGTAGAGGATTGTCAGAGATTGCTCTAGTTAAGATTTGAAAAAGTTATGGCCATCTGAGTAGAACTGGGACCTGTAATACTTAGGAAAGAGAGAGTGATAGGAAAGAGGTCGAGATGGCTCTAGTAATATAAAATTGTGATCTACAGATCTGAAGACATGTTTAGGAAGTCAATGTGTATCATCAACACCAGTGGTTCATGGTTTGGAGGTCCGCAAGCTATCCTTCTAGTTTGATAGTCATGGCAGAGAGTGTTCTTGAGGTTCTGGAGGAAGATTCAAATGCTTTTGATAATTTGGTTTAGAATGGATGTTATTGGCGAATTTAATGTGCTTGTGGAGGTCTCTGGATCATATGACTACTATGTTAGAGGTCCGCATTGAAGTTTGAGCCTGTTGATTAAAGATTTCCTCTTTGAGGTTGATGTTCCTTCCAGTCTTGACCGACTGGATGTTCCTAGCCTGTTGCGGATGCCTTAAGAGCATTTTTATGAAGCGTGGAGTGGTTGTAGAAGAAAATTCAAGTCTCAGTTGTGCTTGGCCGATAGTGTGATGATCCACGCCAAGTTTAGCCAACCTTGTTGATCATTTAAGGTTGATGAAGTATATAAATACTTGCTGAAGAGGTATTGAAATTATCCTTGTGTAAAAATAGATAAAATCCAAAGGAAGGATTAGGAGCAAAGTAGAGAAGAAAAGGAGCGAGAGCAATATAGAGTGTGAAGAAGAGTTTGGGGAAAAAGTGGAAGTTCTTGAGCATTCATTGAAACTGAATCATGCATGAAGTAGATGCTATTTCTCAGTTAATTCTTTCTAAATAAATTTTATAGGCAGTGAGTCTCTCTTTTGAGCAGTGAGCTCTGGGTAGTGCGCCCAAAGGCATGTGCCTTCTATTTTATTAAGTACTTTTAACAGGGTACATATTTTTGTGGGTAAACCCCCACCATGGTTTTTCCCTTAACCGGGTTTTCACGTCAAAATCTTGATGTCAAGTGTGTTGATTATGTTTCTTCTCTTATGTTGTTGATCTATGCTTTAATGTTTACATCACTAATCTGATAGTAAGATAATAAAGAAGGTTAAAGGCAGAAAAGTTTTTATTGTGGGACAACTGATTCACCCCCCTCTCAGTTGTCTAGTTCCAACAGTCACATGTTAGGAAAGTATCTTTGGCAGGACAATGGAATTCATTCTATAGCCAAAAGTTTAAGGGACACATGGCACCTTATTGTACCATCGTAGCTTTAAGTTTTTGGCTTAAAACAAGGCTGCGAAGTGAGATTATGCAACTTATTATTATATATAATATAATATAATATAATTATAATTTATTATTATATTATATAATTATTATTATTATATATTATATTATATTGATATAATCTATTATAATATATAATAATTATTCAACTATTGGCATTCATGTCATCATTAGAATATTCATAGCAAATGATAAAATGGCACATGTCAGGATTTAGGAAAGTACCTTTGGTGAGACCATGGAATTCCCACTATGGCCAAAGGGATACATGGCACCTTGTTGCATCATCGCGGCTTGAAGTTTTCAGCTTAAAGCAAGGCTACAATGAGGCAAATCATTTTGACAAGACAATAGAGACTGCCACATGTTAAATCTTGGAGGGGATATGCCTAATAAATATTAAAAATATATCAAAATAATATTAAAATAGATGGGGGCGATTAAAAAGAAGGACCCACAGGGAATACATGGTGTCTTCGCAGACCGTCACAACTTCAGAAATATCGGCTTAAATGGAGGTTATGATGCCCATAATGAAATCAGACTTAGAATAAAATAAAGGGGCTCAGGGCCAGTAACATAGAAAAAAGGGGCCAGTAACTTGATGACCACCAAGGGGATAAAATAACAACTTAAGATAGGGAAACTAGCTACATAGGTCAATGATCAATTAGAAGGATAAACCCTAAACACCTCAGACAACACCAATCGTAGTGTTTTTACTTGGGGATTTTGCAATGTGAATTGTGATAAGATAAAAACCCTAAAAATTTTAATTCACATAACACATCCATTTATCTTTTCCCTTTTTATACAGCGCTATACATTGCCATTGAACTCATTTATTTTTTTGCATGTGATAAATGTTATTTAATATTGAAAATTTGAACCATCTGTATACATTGCAATTTGCCATTGAACTCATGTCAATTTCAAACTATAATTACTTCTATATTTTTTATTAAAATTTAACATCACCCTTCAAAAAGATTGGGGAATTACATCGTACATGAACATCTAACCAACCTCAAAGTTCCAAAGAAAACTCCTATCCTTCGACCTTAAAACCTTGCTTTGGTCCTCCAAAATCTTTTTAGTTCCTCTTTTCGACAATGCTTAATGAATATTTCACTATAGTCCATAATTATCCTATTAATAGGCAACGTCTCCATTACAAATTCAATTATGTACTCATTCACAATGTCAATAAATGATTTTCTATGGAACCTTGCTTTATATGTACAAGAAACCACTAGGTATGGGTCACAATAAGGCTAGTAAAGGAGAATTAAATTGATTTTCTTGAGGTCACTGGAAATTGAGTTACAATACCAATTCCATGCATCAATATGAATTTCTAGTATCTCATACATGCATGCATGTGTGGGAGATTAAACCCACCACCCATAATAGAATGTGTCATTTGCAAATATTATTAAAAGAGTCGATTCTTGACACAATTTATTCCACTTGACGAATGCTCTTATTTCTTCATTATGAGAAATACAAAGCAATAACATCCTACATAGCCACACACAAATAAAATTTTCCATCATACTTATTACTATTCTACATCTGTGAACTAAGAACTCTATCACACAGTCAAATTCAAAATCATGAATGAACACAAAATAAGTACTTGATAACTTACTTTCTTCACATTGTTGATGTAATGAAAGACATTACTTTGAACTTTTACAATTTATTGATTCTTCTACTATTTGAAACTTAGTAATGCAATATAACTTGGTTGAAACAATAAACACTATAATATACACATGACATGTACTGCCATGAGAAATGGGTAATAAATTACAAGCAACTCCATTTAATTGCCTTTGTCGTACCCTAGAAATTCACATTGGCTAGTCTATGTGGTTTGTTTCTTGCCATTAATGAACTCAATTGGTATTGGCTAATCTAACCAGTTAAGTGCTTTCAATCAAATCAATTGTATGACTCTAATTAATGATAGAGGTACTGTAAGTGAAATCTATCCTATCAATCATGCAACATTATTTGAATCCATCCCAATTGAGATCATAATTAACCCATTGTAAATGGAAATAAATGAAAATTGATGCAGAAGCATCCAATGGTGTAAAGGCAATCTTGCATCACCCAAAAAAAGATGTGTTTCATAATTGTTGATGTTCTTTCCATTTCTTTTCAAAATTTGTGGTTCTGGTTCCATAATCGCTTGAATAATGATGTAGAACTTTCAATTTTTCCAAACAGCGAAAAATACTAACCTACTATTTTTAGAAAGTTTGCATTTCGACACAGATTAAAGTGAAAATTTACAAAAAGTTACATAATGGAAATTTAAGACCTTTGGCAAAGGAATCACACAAAGATCATTGGCGAGCTGAAAGATATTAAAGTTTTGTTTCCTGAAAAATGCTTGAAAATTATTTAAACTCAGGTTTGAGGCACTAAATGGCCCCGTACGAGCCCAAAAATGGCTAGAACTGATAGAGTAGGTTCTTAGCATGTAGAGCACTTTGCAATATTTCTGATGCATAAAACGGTTTGTCAATCGGACACCTGGATCAAAAGTTATGACTCCCAGAAGTTGACCTATTTTTGGAGGGATATGCAAATTTTGAAATTAGGTTGTTGGCCACCAAAAGGCTATTAATAACCATTTTTGGGAACCCTGGGTGGTAGTAGAGTTAAGGGGGGAAGTGTAGAGTCAAGAATAGGTAGGAAAATAGAAACCCTAGCTGATTTGGGGTTACAAAAGGCAGACGATTCTAGAGTCTGGAAATAGGAAGCTATAATGTGTTGCAGCCTGTGGAGGGTTGATTCCTCTGATTGTATTTGAGCTTTTGTAATGTAATAAGTTGTCCAAATCAATAAAGAAAGTTCTATTTTCTATGTGAAAATTTTGTTGTTGTGTGTTTTATGATTTACCCCCTTTAGCAAGTGTTCCTGAGTGTGTAGACAGATCACCGACCGTGAGGCATTTTGCACCAGGACCTGAGGTTGTGGGTTTGTTGTGAAGACCAAGATGCCTCCACAAAGAAATCGTGTTGGGAGGAATGCTTTAATGGAAGAGGGTTTTAGAGACCTACAAAGGAAGATCAACGCATTGTAAGAGGAGCTGTGAAGAGGGTTTGATCCAAGAATAAGAGAAGAAAGCAAGGATGAAGCTGAAGAAGAACTATCTGAGGAAGAACAAGAAGCTGCAGGAGATCCTACATAAGTTAGGTTGTTGAGGGCCATTTCTAAGATTGTAAAGAGGCCCAAGATCAAAGTTTCTACATATTCTGGAGATTTGAATCTAGAACAACTTATTGATTGGATCAATGACATGGAGGAGTATTTTGAGTATGAAGATGTGGAAGACCCAGATCGGGTCAAGTTTGCAAAAATAAAGTTGAAGGGCCATGCCAATATTTGGTGGAAGGAGGTCCATTTAGAGAGGAATAGAAGAGGAAAAGTAAAGATCACCAGATGGGATCAGATGGTGGAGAAACTAAAGTAGTTCATTCCTGTGGACTATGAGATGGAGCTGTTGAAGAAGCTACAAGGACTGAAGCAAGGCAACAAGTCTGTTAAGGAGTATACAGAAGATTTGTTGATAACTGAGAGGGGGGTGAATCAGTTATCTTAATTATTTCAGCTTTATGAACTTTCTTAACAATTAATGCAGCATCAAATCAAATAAGCAAACATAACCATGAAATACAAATAACATCAATACACATGACACAATGATTTTGACGTGGAAAACCCTGTTAAGGGAAAAAACCATGGGGTGATTAACCCAAGATTGTATTCTCTGTTAGAAGAATAAGATAGTACAAAATGGCACTTACCAATTAGGGCTCACTGCCTGAGCACACTGCTCACAAGAGGCTCACTGCCTACAATAGTTTATATAAGGAAATTAGATACTTGAACTGAAGAGAAGCATCCACATATGCTGAGGTTCAATTCCGGTTAGGCTCAATATACTGATCTACTGCACTTCATTCTTCCTCTTCTTGATGCTGTTGTCTTGTCACATACCGGACTTGTATTACTGTTGTTATTCTGCTCCTCTGCTTTTCTTTGCACTCAACAACTCACTACTACACCTTCACATCTAAATCCATCTAGTATATATATTCGTAGAAAGGATTTCATCCTCTTTTTAGTCAGCATCCGGAATAGTCAATATTTTCCCAAACTTTAGTCTGTCAGTAGAATCCTTGCTTACCAAGTGATGCAAATCAAGGAGATACTTATAGAAGTCATCTAACATGTCAGCCAATCATGGATGATACCTTTAAGAACCTTGATCACCATCAATATCTCATCTGGAATAATTCTGATGCTCTACCAGTTAGTTCTTCCTCTGTCTACTCTGCTAAACCAGACCCCAATACTTAGATGCTCATATCTCTTCACTATTTCATCACTTGAGGCTTAATCCCTAGAATCTATTAGTCAAGGTATTCCACTTGACTTCCCCAAGTCCACACTTTACAAAGATACTTCCTCTAAGAGATCCAGACCTGACTGTCGGACCTTGCTGCATGCTCTGTTCTTGCTTACCGGACCAAAGTATTCTTCAATCTGACTTCTGGTAAAGATACACCATGTCCTGTAGATGTGTGAAGTGGTCTTTGTTGCCATCAATGACAACACCAATGAATCCACATAGTGTCTGTTGCCAACAATCTCCCCCTTTGGCATTGATGGCAACACTTAGTGAAAAATGACTAAGTGCTATACTACACTCCCTCTTGGTTGATGGACTGTTCTATTGTACACTTTACCGAAGCTCCCCCTTAGTGGATTCCACATTTTTCATTGCTCCTCACTCCCCCTTTAACATCAATGGCAAAGGGTAGGGTCCGCACAGCAAAATTTTCCAAAAAAAGCAATCTATACTCAACTGCATAAGTATGTATACATGCTATACTTACATATACTGAAGTATATCTATAAAAGATGTCTTCAACTGGGCAAATTCTGTTGCCCAACTCTACTTCATCCTATCCAAAATTGAGATGTGACCACTCAACAGGAATGCAAAAGCTTCTGCCCTTTTGAGATCTGTTGGATCACTGGTTTGGGCTGTGGTTTGGGCATCAATTAGGGCCTCATGCATGGCCTCTAATTTAGGGATAATCATCCCTCTAAGTTCACCCATTCTACTTAATATGTCTTCCTCTCCTTCTCAAGCTTCTTAATCTCATTCATGACTACAATAGTTTGACATTCTTGGTTTATTATGGATACAGTGAGAGGATCAAAATTCTAAGAGAGGCTTGACAGTTTATCCTCTTGTTCTTTCACTTTCTTCTCAATATCCTTTGTTACTTTAGTCCAGGATATACAAAATTTATATACTTCTCCTCCATCCTTAAGAGTATTTTCTAAGCTCTTTATCCCAATATCCATATTTCTCCTATCATTGGTTATAAGGCCTAGTAACTTAGAGAATCTCTTATCCAAAAACTCTTTCCAGACCTTTACCTCAGTTGATTTCTCTAAAGACTCAAAATGTGTGCTCACAGAACTAACAAGAGACTTGAGATTACCAGATGAAGAAGCTGAGGAATCCTTCTAGAAGGATGGCATGATCTTTTCGAGCACATCGAATGCAATTTCTAGCAGCTCATAGTCTTCCATGTGAGACTTTAAGAGTTTCTCTTTAGCCTTTGCTTGGGCAAAGGATGCTATCTTCATTGTTTGAACCGGGGAGAGAGAATCAAAGTCAAATGGTCCTTGAAGTAACTCCGGTTCATCAATCTCCATTTCTTTAGTCAAGAAATCCTTGATAGTTTCTACAGAGTCTCTTGCCAGAGACAGAGTTTTCTTTCCTTCTGCACTGTCACTTGTGTTCTTCTCAGCTTGACCTTCTTCTCTTCCCTTCACTTCTTCTTTCTCCTCTATTCTTTCTTCTCCTTTAGATCTAGAGACTGCTAGAGAATCTGGATTTACTTCTCCTTGGACTTCCTCTTCCAGAACAGAGGAATCTAAGTCCTTAGCTTTTTCTTCACTAGTCTCCTTTGCCTCTTCTGCTACTGTCTTAGTGGATTCTTCTTTGTCATCCATGGCAGAGGCTTCATCATCTAAGTCTTCTACAATGGGAATGTTGAATCTTTTGTATGCATTCCAGAGGATCTCTTCTGTCTCTTTTGCTATTTTGTCAGTTTCTCCAAGCATAAGCTGATTCATTCTAGCTTTGCTCCAGAACTCATCCTTGCAATCTTTGAAGATCATATTCATTTGCTTTAGAGTGATTGAAGGAAAGAGCTGAATGGCTATCTATTCCCAGATCTCAAGATCCTTTTCCCTAGCATTATTCTTTCTTATCTCTAATTCCTTCTCTAGGATTTTGGGAATGAGAGATATGATTTCAATAAAAGCCTTATTGTATATGTTCAAGTACTTAACTGTGGCTTCCTCCAAGATCTTTCTATCTACATCATTATATACATCATAGAATTCTGTTATTGGTTGCAGGTTCCCATCCATAGTAACTTCTTTGACAACATCATCAATGGACAGAGTGGGCCTTTCAACAAATTCTTCTGCCATCTCTTCCTTGTCTTGACCTGTAGAAGATTTACCAGATCCTTTCTTCTTCTTTTTCATTTTCTTTACCTCCTCATCTGACTCAGTTTCTTCATCATCCTTCTGACTGATGTAAGACCTTATGGCCTTTGTTTTAGTTCTTTTCTCTACTTTACCGGATGATTTTGCTTCCAGTTTAGATGCCTTTGAGCTTTTAGCAGTTGCAGGTGTAGAGGTCTTAGAGGATCTGGTCTGGGAGGGGACTTCCATCGGAGCACCTTCTTTCTCTGCTTTTTCTTTTTCTCTCTCTACTTTTTCCAACTTATCTCTATTTACACCAAGTGCCTCCTTTGAAATTCCATGCCTCTTGGCAAGATCTTCTACTTCCCTCCTTACTTTCCTCTTGATTTCAGGCTAGCTAAGTTCCACATGAACTTTTACACTCAGCTCTTGGTAGGTTCCAAACCTTTCTGCCTTAGGGTCTTTGGGATGGCTCAACAGATGTTGGATATGTAGTTCTACAATTTTCTTATCTACTTCATACCCCATTGGCATGATCTAGACTGTCCTTGGTTCCACTGCCTCCATTAGGCATTGATCAGTGTCTACCATGAAACACACTGTATCTTTGTACTTCTCAACCAATGATTGGGGAATTCTTTCTCTGGTTTGCATCATATTTTGAAAGTTCTTGAAGTAACCCCATAGAGCTGTATTTCTTGCCTTAGCATCCCCAAGCCCATGCAAGTAATCTCTGATTTGAATTGCAACAGGTCTGTCATTCTACCATACCCAACCACTGGATCCAGGCAGCTCATTCATAAAGTAGAAAAACAAACACAATATCAGTCCACCATACTTAAAAGAGTTCTTTTTGTCCTTCTTGATCTTCTATAAGTTTTCCATCAGATGGCTTAGAAGGAGATCATAGAGATCATAATCTGCATTCTTTCTCAACATTTCATAAGCAATATACACAGCAATTCCAGATACTGAATTCTCCCTGCTGGAGTGATATATCTTATAGCCAATTATCATAGATGGAAACTTGATATCCAGATCAATGATATCTTCTATGGTCATTTCTCTCTTATCAAATTTTGATCTAGTGGCCTCACTCACAGTTTGGTTTTTGACAGATTTGAGAACAGGTAACCCTCCTACAGAGTGTAAACCGGTTACTGCCCTAATTGCATCCTTGGTGATCTTGAATGGTCTATTCAACCATAAGAAGCTATCATGCACTCTGCTCAACACATACCAAACCCACTCATCTTCTTCAAAACAGGGGAAATGGATGTACTGACCAAAATTTTTATCCCGGATGGCCTTATACTAAGGTTTTAGTTCAAAAGATTCATCTATCAGTTCCTTGTGGTAGATGTCCATTAGCTTGGATTCACCAAAATCTTCAATGTTTGCGTGAATGTAAACCCTAATGTCTTCTACATGCAAAACCCCATGCAGAATGCTAGAAAATGCACCTGAGGGATCCACATCTAGAGATTTGTATGGATACTTCTTGAATTTAGGGCATGCCCTATCAGAAATCTTCACAACATTTGGAGTACCCATTTGTAAGAAGATTTACAGAAAGATATTCAAGAACGGAAAATACCTTTTGCACTTCTAGGTTTCACGGAATGAGCTGAATCAGATTGCTAGAAGAAATGACTTCTGTAGTTTATCTTCGAGAGGCTTGAGACAATTCATTTGCAAAGCTCCTTTTCTCCATTTCTTGAGTGCAAATGTACAAATGATGAATACAGGAACCCTTTTATCTCTCCACAAACCCTAATTTTGTTTGCAATAAATGCATATCTTAAGTTATTCTAGTTGCTCTATTCTCCTTGTCCTGAGAGATTTTTTCAGATCACTAAGATGCACTTGAAGTTACTCTTGATGGATATTAGCAATCTATCTACCTTTTACAATCATTTCATTTAGCTTTAGATCAAGATACCTCAAATTTGAATCATGCCGGATCTAACTGTGAAAATCCTATTTTTACTGAATGACTATTTAACTGGATCAAACTTGGAAGATTAACTTGTTCAAAACTTCTTGCGGATCTTTCATCTCTTTACCGAATATTATTTGGATGTTCCTCTGTGAACCCTTTAATCCACAACTTTCCTTGTGCCAATTTCGGCACCAATTAACTGGCTGGGGGAAAATGTTTTTCCTTGTGTCTCCCCCTCAGCTAGAACTCACTTTTTAATTTCCAGAAGGAATATCAGCACCAGATTCTGGTGCAGATCCATCCCCTACATTATCTGTACTTCTCTTCACCCAAATATTGTTCATCTCACTTTTAACTTCATATGCATTCACTTTTCCTTTTCCTTTGTCTTGATTCTGATTACGATGCACTGGACCCCTTTTGTCCTGATTCTTGCTTCTACAGAATTTGGCAATATGACCGGATCTATTGCAATTGTGGCAAACAACATTTCTTTCCATATTTGAATGATATCCTCTTGATCTGAATTGATTAGCCATATGTCCCATTCTATTGCATGCAAAGCATCTACCATTGAATGAATTATTCATTTGCATATTTCTGCATTCATGAGATTTGTGACCATACCTTTTGCAGTTGAAACACTATCTAGAGAAGGATGTATTAGTCTGATTTATTCTCTTTCTGTACTGATTAGCTTTATGACCAAAGTTATTGCAGTTGTGGCAATATCCATTGAATGATAGATATCTTTGAGCATTAGGTTGCCTTATTGGAGGTCTTCTAGGCCTGTTCCTTGGATTTCTTGATTCAAAATTCTTCTGACCGGATCCAGAGCTTTCACCTTTCTCATATCCCAAGCCATGCTTGTCATCTACCCTTTTTTAGCTTTCAAGAAGAAATTCAAGTTGAGCAGAACTTATCTTGAATTTCTCTTATTCATTTGCTGTTTGAAGATCCTTTTTAAGAGTGTCAATTTGATCCTCAAGTTTTTCTTCATTATCTCTAGCATCTTCAAGATCAGATTAAAGATGTCTGATTATTCTATCCATCTTGTGGTAGTCTTCTGATTTCTCCTTGAGAGATTGTCTTAGATCATCTTCAGTTTTTCTTTTTTCTTCAATTTCTTGGGTGAACTTTATAAAAACCCTGATTCCATTTCATGTCTTACTATAATGACCTCTTTTGATAACTTTTCACATAGCTTGGTTTTCTCTTTTAGGTCTTCATTTGTATCATTGGTTTCACCTTGACTTGCTAACTACTGAAGTAGGTCCTTTCTCTTTTTCATAGAGATATTCAGTTTCCCTTTTAATTCATTTATGAATTCATTAGCCTGTTTAAGTCTTTCCTTCAATTCATTGACTTCAGAATTAGATTGTTCAAGATCATCTAGGGAAGATTGAAGTTGTTCCCTCATACCATACATATCCATTTGAATTTCTAGATCTTCCTTAAGCTGTTAGGCTCTGTTTGGAGGAACCTGGGTCTGATACCAATTGTTGATAACTAAGAGGGGAGGGGGGTGAATCAATTATCTCAATTATCTCATCTTTTTGAACTTTCTTAACAATTAATGCAGCATCAAATCAAATAAGCAAACATAACCATGAAATGGAAATAACATCAATACACATGACACAATGATTTTGATGTGGAAAACCCTGCTAAGGGAAAAAACCATGGGGTGATTAACCCAAGATTGTATTCTCTGTTAGAAGAATAAGATAGTACAAAATGGCACTTGCCAATTAGGGCTCACTGCCCGAGCACACTACTCACAAGTGGCTCACTGCCTACAATAGTTTATACAAGGAAACTAGATACTTGAACTGAAGAGAAGCATCCACATATGCTGAGGTTCAGTTCCGGTTAGGCTCAATATACTAATCTATTGCACTTCATTCTTTCTCTTCTTGATGCTGCTATCCTGTCACATACCGGACTTGTATTACTACTATTATTCTACTCCTCTACTTTTCTTTGCACTCAACAAATCACTACTACACCTTCACATCTAAATCTATCTGGTATATATATCCGCAGAAAGGATTTCATCCTCTTTTTAGTCGGCATCCGGAATAGTCAATATTTTCCCAAACTTTAGTCTGTCGGCAGAATCCTTGCTTACCAAGTGATACGAATCAAGGAGATACTTATAGAAGTCATCTAACATGTCGGCCAATCATGGATGGTACATTTAAGAACCTTGATCACCATCAATATCTCATTCAGAATAATTTTGATGCTCTGTTGGTCAGTTCTTCCTCTGTCTACTCTGCCAAACTGGACCCCAATACTTAGATGCTCATATCTCTTCACTCTTTCATCACTGAAGGCTCAATCCCTAGAATCTATTAGTCAAGGTATTCCTCTTGACTTCCCCAAGTCTGCACTTTACAAAGATACTTCCTCTAAGAGATCCAGACCTAACTGTCAGACCTTGCTGCATGCTCTGTTCTTGCTTACCAGACCAAAGTATTCTTCAATCTGACTTCCGGTAAAGATACACCATGTCCTACAGATGTGCGAAGTGGTCTTTGTTGCCATCAATAACAACACCAATGAAGCTGCACAGTGTCTCTTGCCAACAAGATTTTTATAAAATTACTATCAGGACAGGTCATGCAGAGCCCAACAAGGAGAAGGTAGCTCATTACATTAATGGGTTGAGGCTGAGTATTCAAGAGGAGCTGAGCCTAGTCAGAATGAACACCATAGAAGATGCATACCAGTTTTCCCTTAAGGTGGAAGAGAAGCTGAATAAAAGATTTGACAACAAGCAAAGGGGAAGAGGTCAAGGCGGAAGGACTGGTGGAAGACCCTATGGGGGCCGAAATGAAGATTCAAAGAAAAGTGAAGAAGCCAACACCAGTCAAAATCAGAGAGGAGATAATACCTACTGCCCTCGTGACCAAAACAATAGTGAACAAAGAGGAAGAGGCTGACCTAGGTAAGGGCCTAGAAGAGGAGGTTTCAGAGGAACTTGTTTTCAGTGTGGAGAAGAAGGGCATCGAGCATATGAGTGTCTGCAACATCAAGGAAGGACGAATAGAAGACGTAAAGGTAATGTATGAGTTACACATGTTGATGAAGATGCACAATCCAAGCGTTCTAAAGATGCTGAAAGGGGAGAAACCCTAGTTGTCAAAAGGACTTTGCTGAATGAGGAAAAAAGAAGTGTTGATCATGATGTTAGTCATTCACAAACATAGAATAAAAGTTACACAACAACCTTTACTCATCTTGAAAGATACGATGAATTCAGAGAATTCATGATCCCAAGTCTCCGTTGATTAGGTCTTAATCTACTGACGTTACTCAGTGGTTGATGTGTGTTGCTATTTTCCATTCAGGGGCCTTACGTGTTTCTGCAAAATTTCATCATTATTTCTCCAAATATCCTGCTCTATATGTCTGCTCTGCATAAATCTCTAATAATTCTACCTCTGCACTGTGAATTTAGTCAAATAATGTGCCTACAGGCTGATATTTGCATGATTTCTACCATTATTTGCAATTCTTTGCATGATATTTTCAATTGTGCATGCATTTAACTCAAATATGCTAAAGATTTTCAGTTACCTACGGGATTTCAGCATATTTCTCTATTTCTACTTATTATTTGTCATGATTTGCAGTTATGGTGATGAATTTATGAAATTAAAAAAAGGAAAAGGGTTAAAGAATGAGATTCCCAAAATTACTTGACTTAGATCACTGATCCACATACAAGCTCCCATACATGCAATGAAAAGAAGGAAACTAAAATCATACTTCACCAGGACATTCCACAAATCTGCATGATCTAGTGCAAATCTTCAAAGGAAAAGTTGATAACAACATGTAATGAAATGAAAGCACTTCTAGTTGAACACAGGATTCACCAGTACATATCCAGAAATCAACATGAAGATTACGTAAAATTTACAATCAGGATGTAATCTGAAACTTCATATCCATTCAGTATGCTCAAGAACAGGTACATTTACAGTGATCTGAAGAAAGAACCTTGACATTTCAACAATTCTATCCTCATTAGTCTCAGTAATCCGATCTCCTAATTGATTCTATAGTAATTGGCCTTATTGCCAGATGTGTCTATCTATTTCACTTCTGTATCATATATATATCTCCTTTTAATGTTCAGGATCTGGCTCTTATATAGAACAAATGCCAGAAAATAGTTACAATGATCCAAGGATCATGATCCTCTCATAATAATCAACAGTCCAGATGAAAAGCACATGCTTCGCCAGTTGGCAAATGTACAGCTGGCACAGAATATTCCAGCATCTTTGATTTGATTCGGTCTCCAGCTGGCAAACAGCATATTTGACAATATCCTCCTCATTTCTGGTTCATGTTGCCTCCATGTGCAACCATACAATGCTCAGCTTCAGCAGCAGCATCATGACTTCCTGCAAGTAAACAAACATTAAGTTCATCATCATGTGGAACATAGCATGAAGTTATTAAACAGGCCTCAAAATGTGCAACTACAGGCAATCGGGCTCCAAATCAGTAGAAAATATGCACTAAATGCATAAACAGCGTTAAAAAACTCAGGTCAACCATCGTTGACTGGAAAATGCAATCAGGTCTTCAAATTTCCATCGCTCTGTTTTCCCGCCCATTTTCATGTATATCGGGTTCAAAATAGATCATGCATGTATCGGCGTGACTACACACTGTCGGGATGACAAATTTTACATTAGGCCGACGGGGAAACTTATACCGACGCCAAAAATCATGATGATGTCCTTCCATCGGGAAGACATGTTCTATCGGCATGAAAAAAATCCAGACTTGGCTGATAGCAAGACTTAAAACTTTCGTCTGCATGATATTTTGGAAATATGATGCTCCTCCTTCCGAATGTCCAGATGACGTCATCGTCATGTTTTGCTTCTGTATATTGGGAAAAGAATGACATCATCATCATCATCATGTCAAAGGAAAATAGGAGGATATGAAATATGATCCTGCTGCTGCGGAAAGGAATATCATGGTGACGTCATCGTCATATTTAGGCTTCATTAAAATGCAAAAGATGATGTCACCGTCATGTTTAGTTAAGATCAGGGGATAAATGTAATATCGGGTCACCTAAGGAAGATGATCAGGTGGATGACTGTAATATGACCCCTTTGCGGCCAAGGTAACCCTCTCGAAAGATCAGGATGATGATGATCATCAGGATATCCGGGGCTTTTGTTCAAACTTAGAGCATGACGTCATCGTCATATTCGCGAACCGGATCATGTTTTGGAAAATATCCTGCCGAAGGGAAATGTGATGATGATGTCATCCTGATATTCGCTTCTTCGTTTATCAGATCGGGATGACGTCATCAGGATATTAGCAAAAGGTTATATTTCTCGGCAGGAGGACATTACGAAATATCGGGTAGACAAACAAGATCATGATGATCTTGGCAACATGACAGGATAAAAATATGATGATCCTCCTCATCGAATATCATGATGACGTAACCATCATATTCCGTCTTCGAAGCATGAGGATGAGTTGAGGTCATCATCAGGTTAGCACTAGGGTGATATTTAAAATATGATCATGCTAAGGAATGGAATATCATCCTCCCTTAAAAAGATAGGGTGATCATCATGATCATGCAAAAGGAGATCAGGAGGATATGATGACGTCATCATCATATAGCGAATATCAGCACATATGACCCTCCCTTGGAAGATCAGGATGATGACGATCATCAGGATATTGACATGCGCATGCAAATATGCAGATAGTGGACTTTCTAAGTAGGGTGATATTATAATATCAGCATGATATTATAATATCAGGTGATGTTAAAATATCATGATGCTCGTAGTTATGAAATATCGGGTTACACTCAAAACATGATGCTCACGATGCGCCCAAGGTCATTTGACGGGTAAAACACACTATCACCTAAGATTGACGTCCGGATATTTCGACTGCATGATTTTTATTGGGTGATAGACAAAGATCATGATGACCTTGACAACATGATTGAGGATATAAATATGATGATCCTCGCGATTATCAGGTTTGACCAAAACTTTGACTGTGCATAACTTCCACGTATGGACGAATTTTCAGGTGATGTAAAAGGCAAACCTGCATGGAATTTCAAGCTCTTTCTAAATATGAGGTCATAGAAACAAAATATGAACTTCGACAAACTGACCTCATGATGATGACCAACCTCATCGAATATCATGATGATGATGCACCTGACCTTGATTTTTACCAAACCGCCAGAAAGCAGACAACACAAGCCAAGCCAAAAGTTGGGTCCCTGTTTTGCCAAGTTAAAATGGGGCGTGTTGCGTAACCACACAACAAGAAGCAAATCAGAGGAAGAGTCTTTTTTGCACAAGGTGAAAATGTGAAGGTCAGTGTTGTGATATTATTATTGACAGTGGAAGTACTGACAATCTTGTTTTAGAGGAGATGGTTAACAAGTAGAAAGCATCCACATCCATATTAGATTGCATGGTTGCAGAAGGACCACCGATCTTTGGTCAATGAGCAGTGTTTAGTGATGTTCAAGATTGGGGACTACCATGATGAGGTGTTGTGTGATATCACACCGATGGATGCATGTCATATGATGTTGGGGAGGCCTTGGCAGTATGATAGGAGCACTATCCATGATGTCTGTGCAAACACATATTCCCTAACAAAGGATGGAGTTTGTCATAAGTTGAAGCCCTTAAAGGAGGTGGAAGAAAAGGTATGTAGTACTGGCAAAATTTGCTTGGTAGATGGTAGAAAAATTTTGGAGGGTATGAAGCATGAGCATCATTGCTTTGCATTGATTCCTAAGATTAGTCAAGAGAAATATGAAGATGTATCAGTAGAAGTTTCAGATATGTTGGAAGAATTTTAGGATATTATCTCTGATAATGTACTAGAAGGTTTACCACTTGTGAGGAATATAAGTCATCAAATGGATTTGATACTAGGAGCTAGTTTGCCGAATAAGGCATCCCATAGAATAACCCCTGCAGATTGTGAAGAGCTGAACAAACAAGTTCAAGAGCTATTAAGGAAGGGGCTGATAAGAGAGAGCCTAAGTCCATGTGCAATACCTATAGTACTAGCACCAAATAAAGATGGAGAGTGGAGAATGGGTACAAACTCTCAAGCCATTAATAAGATCATGATCAAGTACAGATTTCCATTGCCCAGAATAGATGACATAATGGACTATTTGAGTGGAGCCAAGTACTTCATGAAGATTGATCTGAAGAGTGGGTATCACCAGATCCAAATCAGAGAAGGAGATGAATGGAAGACAACCTTCAAGACCAAGGAGGGTTTGTATGAGTGGTTAGTCATGCCATTTGGGCTAACCAATGCACCAAGCACATTCATCCGGCTCATGGATGAGGTACTGAAAGAATTTTTGGGAAGTTTTGTTATTGTTTAGTTGGATGATATTTTCATTTTCAGTAAGACTTGGGATGAGCATCTGATGCATATCATAAGAGTTTTAGAGAAGCTAAGGGAGAAGAAGTTGTTGATTAATCTAAAGAAATGTAGTTTTGCAAAGAAGGAGTTGGTATGCTTGGGATTTGTTGTCTTAGAGGAAGGTCTTAAGATGGACCCAGAGAAGGTGAGGGCTATCATTGAATGGCCTATGCCGAGAAGTGCCACAGAGGTAAGATATTTTCATGGTTTGGCAAGTTTTTACAAAAAGTTTATCAGAAATTTTAGTAGCATTTGTGCACCCCTAACTAAGACAATGAGAGGGGATAGAAAAGAGTTTAGATGGACTAAAGGAGCAGACAAGAGCTTTGATACATTGAAGTAGAAAGTCATAGAACAACCTATTTTGGCACTTCTAGATTTCAATAAGGTATTTCAGGTAGATTGTGATGCTAGTGGTAGTGGTATAGGATCTATTTTGAGCCAAGAAGGTAAGCCCATTGCCTATTTTAGTGAGAAGCTTAATGATGCCAAGAAAAAGTATTCTATTTATGATCAAGAATTTTATGCAATAGTTTAGGCTTTGAAGAAATGGAGACATTATTTTTTGCCAAAAGAGTTTGTTTTATATACTAATCATTAGGCTTTACAGTATCTTAATAGTCAAGGGAAGTTGAACCAAAGGCACTTAAAATGGGTTGAGTTTTTGTAGAGCTATACTTTTGTTTTGAAGCACAGGAGTGGGAAGTCCAATAGAGTTGTAGATGCCTTGAGCAAAAGGCAAAATTTGTTGACAAAAATGAAGATAGAGGTTGTTGGGTTCGATGAGCTCAAAAGTTTGTATCCTGAGGATCCATATTTTATAGAGGCCTAGAAAGCTTGTTTGGAACCTGTTACTTTGGATAGGACAAAATGGTTGGATTTCATAATCCAAGATGGCATGTTGTTTAGAGGAAACCAGTTGTGCATTCCAAGGAGTTCCATGAGAGAGAACCTGATTAAGGAGAAGCATAGTGGAGGATTGGCCGGACACTTTGGTCAAGATAAGACCATTGCTATTGTTGGTGAAAATTATTATTGGCCACAGTTGCAGTAGGATGTGAGGAAATTTGTGCAGAGTTACAGAGTATGTTAGATGTCAAAAGGAGCAAGTCAGAACACAAGTCTATATTAACCATTACCTATACCAGAGAAGCCATGGGATGATATCAGTATGGATTTTGTTCTTGGTTAAGCAAGGACATAGAGAGGACATGATTCCATTTTTGTGGTGGTGGACAGATTCTTGAAGATGGCACATTTTATTCCTTGCAAGAAGACTAATGATGTTGTTCATATTGCTGAATTATTTTTCAGAGAGGTGGTGAGATTACACGGTCTACCAAAGAGCATAGTTTCAGATCGAGATACCAAGTTTGTTGGTTATTTCTAGAGGACATTGTGGAAGAAGTTGAAGATAGATTTGAAGTTTAGTTCTGCACACCACCCACAGACTGATGGATAGACCGAAGTGGTGAATAGGAGTTTGGGTAACCTACTACGATGCTTAGTAGGAGATAACTCCAAGGGATGGGATTTGATTTTACCATAGGCATAATTTGCTTACAACAATTTTGTCAATAGGAGTACTGGTAAATCACCATTCCAGATTGTATATGGGAAAATTTGAAGAAATGCTTCAGAGTTAAGGAATTTGGACAAAGGAGAAAAGACAAGTGTCGAGGCTGAAGACTTTACAGAACACATGAAGAATTTGCATGAAGAGGTGAAAAGGCACATTAACAAGATGACTATTCAGTACAAGGTTAAGGTAGATCAAAAGAGGAGATATAAGGAGTTCCGGGTAGGAGATGAAGTCATGGTTCACTTCAGAAAAGAAAGGTTCCCATTTGGAACATACAATAAGCTGAAAATGAAGAAATTTGGACCATGCAGAATTTTGAAGAAACATGATTCAGGAAATGCATATGAGGTAGAGCTACTATGTGGGATCAACATTTCCCCTATTTTCAACATTGCTGATTTATCAGAATATCATGAAGGTAGAATAGAGGGTGGACCAACAGAAGAACAATGGAGTATTCTAGCATCTACTTCAATAGAGGAGATAGAAGAGATCTTGGATAGCCATATGGGAAGAAGTACTTAGAATAGGCAATATGAAGAATATTTGGTGAAATGGAAAGGAAGACCTATTGAATATTATTCTTGGTTGCCTAAGGCAAAGGTTGACCGTTTGGGTTTTCCTCACACAAACACGTGAGACGTGACAGGGTCACTTCTCAAATTACCCTGGGTGTCTGATGCAGGAGCATCTAGTGGTGTAAGGGCAATCTTGCATCACCAAAAAAAAGATGTCTTTCAAAATTGTTGATGTTCTTTCCATTTCTTTTCAAAATTTTTAGTTCTGGTTCCATAATCGCTTGAATAATGATGTAGAACTTTCAGTTTTTCCAAACTGCTAAAAATACTAACCTGCTATTTTTAGAAAGTTTGCATTTGGGCACGGATTGAAGTGAAAATTTATAGGAAGTTACATAACGGAAATATAAGACCTTTGGCAAAGGAATCATAAAAAGATCATTTGCAAGCTGAAAGATATTAAAGTTTTCATTTCCTGAAAAATGCCTAAAAATTATTCAAACTTAGGTTTGAGGCACTAGACAGCCCCGTATGGGCCTAAAAATGGCCAGAACCAACAGAGAAAATTCTTACCACGTAGAGTACTCCGTGAGCTTTCTGCCATATAAAACAGTTTGTCAATCCGACACCCGGATCAAAAGTTATGGCTCCCGGAAGTTGACTTATTTTTGGAGGGATATGCAAATTTTGAAATTAGGTTGTTGGCCGCCAAAAAGGCTATTAATAACCATTTTTGGGAACCCTAAGCAGTAGTAGAGTTAAGGGGGGAAGTGTAGAGTCAAGAATAGGCGGGAAAATAGAAACCCTAGCTAATTTGGGGTTACAGAAGGTAGATGATTCTAGAGTTTGGGAATAGGAAGTTGTAATGTGTTACAGCCTGTGGGGGGTTGATTCCTCTGATTGCATTTGAGCTTCTATAATGTAATAAGTTGTCCAAATCAATAAATAAAGTTCTATTTTTTGTGTGCAAATTTTGTTGTTGCATGTTTTATGATTTACCCTCTTCATAAAAAATAAATGGAAATAATGTGGCATGCTGCGTGGTTATTGTACAACTATATTTTCACATGTGACACAATAAATATATCCCTAAGCCTCTTCTATAAGTTTATTAGGCATCTTCCTTTTTTTGGTTGTTTTTGTTTTCACCATTTCATGGAAAATTGCTATCATTGAGATTCAAGATGAGTCATTTGATTTATCGTCATGTTTCTCTCTTGCCTTGCAAATGGGAAATGGTAGATTTTCATAGATATGATGAGAAAAAACTACGAAAGGTGTTTCTAATTGACTCCTCCCTGGTTGACAATGTTGTCTGGGATATTATTGGCCATGATATTCTTTCACAATATCCTCAACAAAATCTTTTTAGCGACATCATCTTTGCATTTCTATCAAATTTAATGAACCTACTTGATGATCCAAGTTTGTTGAAGATGATAGGGAAAGCAAGGATTCAAGAATCACTTATCCCTAGGGATAAGCTTGATTTAGCTTTAAATGATTATGATTGTGATGTCAGACCATGGGATAAGGCTGGAATTTTCCCTTTACATTTATTAGAGCACTCGGCTATAGCTAAACACATTCTTAAGGAGACAAGGAGGGGAATTTCTAGAGGCTCATTGGAGCGCTTTAACATGGCCCTTATTTTAGATAATGATTTATCTAACTGTTACTTAAGAAGAGAAAGGTCTATTGTCTATGATGTAGATTTTCTTCTTCACATGCTGGTTGTTAGAAGACAAATGAATGATGGACACTAACAACTTTATTTTGAGTTTTTGAAAATTGAAACTATTTTGAATTTTCCCTTTTCTGTGTATGCCTTTATCCAAGGTTCATGTTAGGGCACCTTGGGCTTGGATTATGACTATGTAAATACTAAAAAATCCTCTGTAGACTATAAACTAAAACTCTTTTGTTTAATATAATATATTAATATGGGTTATCGATATAGATTACAATTGTTGTCAAGATTTTAATTCTCTTGTCTTATTATCAATTATTTTTTGATAATAACATAATTCTAGAACTTTTATTATTTTATGGTTAGATCGATTGGTTGATTCTAGAAGTATTAAAATTTAGAATATATGTAAAAATTGTTTTAATCAAAATCATTCTTTGAATCCTTCTAAAAAGAGATTAACAAATTGTGTAATTAATGAAATTAACAAATTAGAATTAGAATCATATCTCATTTTATTAAGTCATAAAACTTAAACAACTATTACACAAAGATGACATCCCTTTATAATAAAGGTTACATGGTGAAAGAAGAAGACTTCAGCGCCTCGTTGGATAAATATTTCCAGTTGACAGAGAACTGAACACTGTGTATTTCCATCATATTTTCCTTACAACACAATGAAGAAGAAACCTTTGCTTGAGCCCTGGCTACTAGAGTGGGAAGACTATGTAAATGAAATTGGGAATAAAGCTGGGGCTTTCTTCCAAATTTAAGAAGAAAGGC
This sequence comes from Cunninghamia lanceolata, assembly GCA_027924645.1. Classification (NCBI taxonomy): domain Eukaryota; kingdom Viridiplantae; phylum Streptophyta; class Pinopsida; order Cupressales; family Cupressaceae; genus Cunninghamia; species Cunninghamia lanceolata. Next base: position 25,501,563 of record BSBN01000809.1, on the reverse strand, counting down.
TAACATGGTGAAAGAAGAAGTCTTCTGCTGTCTAGATTGTCTCGAAGGAAGCCAAAAGAATCATCATACCAAGCTAGCTGCTAGACACATGAACCAATGGATTGGGAGAGACCACTATCCACAATCCATCACTAGGCTACCAGAATGATGTGTTAATGGATTGGGAGAGAACACTAACCACAACCCATCAGATAGATGCAAGACCATCTAGCATACAATGTTGCCAAATGCATTTGCCTGAGGAACCAAGGACCTTTCCAACTACACTAAAAGGAGATTGATTCCAGAAGGCACCATTCTCCTTTCTCTTTATTTCCCAAGTAGATAGTTGTTATGGTTGTTATCTTTCTAGATCCTCCCATGTCATACATGGAGTTCCCATGGCTCATTTTTTTTCATCTAACAAGAACTAGGTTCTTCAAGGTAAGGATAACAACCCAACTATGTAACCAATCTAACCCCTTCCTCTACCAAAAAAGATTGTATTCTAACTAAATAATTCCCTTCAAATTAGCTAACAAGGAACAACCAAAAGTTGAAATTGATTGTTGGAAGCAACTTTCTCCATCCCTTTATAACCATGACTACTAGGAATTCAAAAAATCATTATCTATCCATTAGTACATCTTACTAAACCTGCAAATAAATCTCCATATGCCAAAATGTCACTTCATATGATGCTCTAAGAGAATTTGGGCATCCAATTCAAGAAATCCTCATATGGACTTGTCATCTCGCATCAAAAAGTACCTTTGCCCCCTTTACAAAGCTTGAATTTTGCATTCAATTGATTGCCTTGGGTGATTGATGTGACCACCAAAACGTTAGCCATCAAAGAAAATTATTCCACTTGTAAATTGTTCCAATGTTTGATGAACAAATGATGAACAGTTGTAGTTCATTTCCGGAAGGTAGATCTTTAACACTACACGTTGCCAAAAAATTCCTCTAGAATCAACTAGGAGTCATTAGATATTATTAGATCAACAGTTGAGATAGATATAAAATATATAATATATTTATGTTGATCATTGTATACCATATTGTATATAATATGAATTATTTAATATAAAATAAAGGTCAAGGTGGTGACAAAGCGCAAGCCCTCAACTATGAACATGGGCCCACCTGTTAATTTTATGATGTACATAAAACATCACGATGCAATAATGATGAGCCACATGGCATACAACATAGTCCACTTGTCTCTATTCTAGAGACTTTATGTAGAAACTTGGGTGTGTCAGTACTTTGGCCTAAAATTGAACTTATGCTGTCAATCTATGATCATCTATTGATAAAAAAATTATTAGGATATTATAAGTACATTGATGTAAATTGTAAGCTTACATTCATCAAATTTTGAGGTGCCAATTTTCCATTTATTGACATGTGCGATAGAAGTGATATTTGTCCTTTAATAATAAATAAGGAATGTCATGAGAAGTGCAATTGCACATTTTTTGGAAGGGAATTTATGCAGCTCATTTATGAATCATACAACAATACACACTGCTAAAATCAATGCAATTTATGGAAACATTTTATTAGGTTTGCAACCCTTGCAGATACCTTATTCTACATTTTCACTGGTGTACTTCAGAGGAGCTCTGGACTGTGTCTTCTACAAGTGTTGAACACGGGCTTTCACAACCAAGTTAGCTAATTGGTGCTCTTTCTTGCCCATTTCTTATAGTGATAAATTTGAATTCTTTAAGCCAACTGGGTGGGAAGAACAATTATTTTTCATGAGTCTAGACTATTTGTTTACCCCAAATCTTTTGGATATTTATTTGCCACCCTTAAAAGTTACAAAAGCTTTTGTTTACTAGTTTCTCAAATAAGTAAAGATGAAGTACAAATATCAAGGTTCCCTTGTGGCTTTAATTATTGGGAATGGTTTAGCTAAGGTGAGGGATACTGAGCTAAGAGAGATTTGGAGGATTTCTGGGCTCAATTGGAGAAAAACCCCAAGTCACCTATAGCTGAGAAAATCCTAACAAGCAGGTTAGCTCGTGTTGGGGGTTTCCCACTTGTTGTGCCATGTCCAAACCTGGTTGTTGCATGTGCAAAGAACTATTATCTTGATATTAAGGTCTGGTCATCCTTTGTTTTAGAGAAGACTGAGAGGTGGCTTAAGAGGAAATTTTGCGAGCACGTTGGTTCTTCTTCTGTGCATAAAGAATCAAAAACAAGAGAGCAAGGAACATCCTAGGCCTCTGAAATTTAGAAAACTTCAACTAGTGTGGAGACAACTCATAACATGGTTCACAATCTGGCGGTGATGGAGAGCAGCCTGAAGATAATAGGAAACTAAAAGGTGTATGTGAACAGGATGGCCAGCCTGCATTTATGAAACCATGAGTAGAGAAGAAGTTAGATTCTTCTGTGTCTGCTTCACCTGGTAATGATTCTTCCATTTTTCAACATATTGCTGATGATAGCACTTTTCATTCCTTGTTTGATATTCTAACCTACCCTGTATCAAATGAAATTCCTATGCAAGATACTCCTAGTCAGCTAGATAGAGTTGTCCTGGGTGCAAGTGAGAGTGGTATAGTTTTGTCTTCCCCTTCCTAGGTAAAGAAAGTTGTTCAGAAAAATAGGAGAATGCCCAAATGGCAGACACTACACCTAAGCCTAAGAAGGCTAAGAGGATGTCTCAGATGGTAATGGATTCTTCCTTAGGGCATAGAATTTTGGAGATCGTAGACCCCATTGGGGATAAAATTGAAAATGAAGTCACAGAAGCGGATTTTAATATGAGCAAGATTGACATGGGTCCTCCTACCATGGAAGGTGATATGTATCATGCAAAATTCTCTGTAGGCATTCTAGGAAAGAGAGTTAAAGCTGAGAAATAGGAGAATGCAAAGTTGCAAGCCTAGGTGAATTTCCTGATATCTTTCATTCAATCTATTTTGAATATTACTTCTCAATCCTCCGATGCAACTCTGAGTGTTTTTGTTGATGGAATGGATCCTAGCATGTTGCAACAAATAATGAGATATCAAACTCTAGCTAAGGCCACTGAGCTATGGGTAGAGAAAGTCACCATTAATAGTTTGTTATATATCAAGGAGGTCATGAAGCTATATACCCTCACTTCTAATGAAAGGAAAGGGTTAGTTGTAGAGTTGAGAAATGTAAAGAGGGAAGACTGTAATCTACTCATGGTGTCTATAGAGATAAAAGATATGATGGAAATTGATACAAATATTCTTATAGCTGAGAAAAATTTTAATGATCCAAATGAGAATGATTTTGTGTCTTGGCTAGATGCACTAGAGTGGAAGAGGTCTATGCTAGAGGATTTTAGTGGAGAAATAAGAAGAATTTTGACTCAATATTACACTGATATGGTTGATCTTAAATACAATTGTACCATCTTAGATGTAGAGATTTCATATGAAAGCAGACAGAACTTGCTTGATGTCAAGGAAGTAAAGAAATTTTTTAAGAAGATGCTTACTGAAGAGCTTGTTGGTGTTGACACAGTTAATGGTGAATCACTAGGGAATCTTGGATAGATAGCAATGTATCTCAAAATTTTCAGGTATGAAATTGATGGTGTCTATAAGAGACTAATAGATGTGGACAGAATGATAAATAAGTGGAAACTTCAGGCAAACATTACATGTAGACCAAGTGTTAATATTTTAACTCCCATCATTACTAGGTACATGAATTACAAGGCAAAATTGAGAGCATAGGTGGACTTGACTACTACTGGTGAACATGACAAGGAAAGTGAAGCAACTCGGGAGGAAGCCCAAACTGCTACCACGTGATGGTATTTTTTATTTTTATGTTATTTCTGTAAACATGCTCTAGATACTCTTCTAACAAAAGACATTATTATTTTATATTTTAAATCGGTTGTCCCCAAGAAGCTGTTTTTATTTCAAAGACAGTTATTTTATGACAAGGCTATATATACTAAGCCTATTGATGTATTTAGGATCTTTTGGAAAACTTTGTGTTGTTGATAGGTCAATTTTGTGTTACTCTATATTTCAGTTATTTTTAATAAATGAATGGAAGCTTGATGAGTTGATTTCTAAAGTCGTAAACTTTGTGTTATGGTGGATGAATCTGTATTCTTCTTATGTATCCTTTTGAATTTTCTTTTATTAAATTATTATCTATTAATTTTTGTTAATCTGAATCGTTTCTTCATTGACACTTGTCTCCATTCTAGAGACTTTATGTAGAAAGATGGGTGTATCAAAACTGTAGCCCAGAATAGAACTGATGTCTTTGATCTCTGCTACTAAATATCCATCGATCTAAATGTACATATTTTTTAAGCTATAAATTCACCAAGTAAATTAATTAGTATACTTTAGCATTTGATATTTTCGTCAACCACATTATGATTTATCAAAAACTTGTGAGCACATTCGCCAAATAATTTATTTTATATTTTTGAATATCTATATAATTTGCCACCTAATTTATTTTAATTTTTGGAATACAACTACAATTCGCCACCTAATTTATTTTATTTTTTGGAATACAACTATAATTCACCAACGATTTTTTTTTTCAAATCTATAAACAATTCACTAGCAAAAAAACTAATGTCAACAAATTTGAAAAAACTTCTCTAATGAATTTTTTTTTCAAAAATAGGCATAGATTTGTCAACATGTTTTTGGCCTCAGGCTAGGATTCACCAGGATTTTATAGGTTTTTTTAGGGGGGGTTCCATAAAGTTATCCTTGGTATTTGTAGGCTTAATTATCTTGGGCATGTCTCTCACTGCATGAGTAGAACTATTCTTTACCATATTATCAAAATTGATGTGTCCCATTCTCTTTTGCAATAGCCAACACTCACTAGATTGAGCCAACAAACATGTTCTTCCATTTACCTCCTTCAGATCATAGATGTCACCATATGTCTTGATACCTTCTGTAACTAGCTTTCTGAACCTTGCCTTCCTAATTTCACAACCCTTGGCATGAAAAGTGAGATTATACCCCTTGCTACACATCTAACTGACACTAAGAAGATTGTGTTCTATCCCTTTGACATAGATGACATCCTCAGTCATGTTTTTCCCATCAATAGTTATAGCACCTTTTCCACAGATCTATGATGACTCATCACCACCAAACTTGACAACACCACCATCCCACTTTTCAATGTTGATAGACTTCTCCTTGTCCCCAGTCATATGATTTGAGCATCCACTATCAATTACCCAATCCTTAGCTTCTTCTCTTGCATGAAAGGCAGTCCATAAAACCTTTGATCTTTCATTGTTTTGGTCTATTTGCAAGGAGCCAGTCTTCTCACATTTTTCAACATCATCCTTTTTGTCACCAACAGTTAAAGCCATGAAAAGTGTTTCATCATTTGAATCATCATGATCCTCACCTTCTAAAGAATAACTACTCTCTTATATGGAATACAAACTTCTTTTGAACTTATCTCTCTTGTTACTACCCCTTGATTCCTTAAAAGGACATTTAGAAGCAAAGTGACCAACCTTTCCATAATGGAAACATTTGAAGGGTAACTTAGCTTTGTATTTCCCAATGCCTTTCTTTAGTCTTCTTACAAAATTTACTTCAACTTCATCAAATCTTTCATCTTCATCAGGAAAATCTTCCTTTGTGTTCACATTGGCTTTGAAATCACTTCTTTCTTTGGAGAATTAGTGCCAAATTCTCTCATTTCAAAGGTAGTACGGGAACCAAATAGTTTGTCTACAGTGTATGTATCCAAGTTTGCATTCTCCTCAGTGACGCATGCCTTATGACTGTAAGATTTGGGAAGAGATCTCAGAACTTTTTTCACAGTCTCATCTTCTTTCACTTCTCCACCAAGACCTCTAATGTCATTGACCACTTCATTCACCTGGAGCATATATCCAACAATGTCTTCATCCTCTAACATTTTTAGGTTCTCAAATTTGCTCTTAAAGATTTGCATCTTGTCTTGCTTTACGTTCTTGTCTCCTTCAAAAATGGTTTCAAGTTTATCACAAACTTCTTTAGCAGAACTGCAACTCATTACCTTTGAATGTTTTGAATCAGCTAACCCACTCATGATAGAAAGCTTTCCCTTGGCATTTTTATCATACTTCTTAACTTCATATGCATCTATAGGAATAGTAACAGGAACTTTGTAACTAGTCTTGACAGAATCCCAAACACCACACCCTAGAGAGTTGATATAGGCTTCCATCCTTAGCTTCCAAAAAGCATAATTGATTCAATAAGACCTAGGCATCTTATTGGATCCACTTTGTGCCATCCTAGACCTTCCTCAAGTGGTTAATCTTCCCTCAGAGGAACTTGGCTCTAATAGAAATTGTTGAACACACCAAGATATTGATAGGGGGGAGGGTGAATCAGTATCTAAACAATATTCAATTTTAACAACTTCAACTTATCCAGAGTAGATTAATACTTAAACATCACAGCATTAACATAAGCCTGAAAGATTAATACAATGTATATCAACATGTAACACCAAATATATGTGGAAAACCCAAGAAGGGAAAAACCATGGTGAGGATTAACTCATAATATATGAAGCTCAAATAATAACTTTGTTTTCTACAACCCAAGGAAGCTACTACTCCCTGAAGAAATTTGATTTAGGGTCACTCCCAAGGAAGTTACTACTCTCTAAAGACTTTGTTTTAGGGTCACTCCTAAGGAAGCTACTACTCCCTGGATTGAGAACACACTTACAAAAGATTACAATATGACAGTCCTTCTACTGTCTAAAAACTGACATTGAAATTCACACCTTTGATGATTGCAATTCTACCTCTCCACACTTTCTTCTAATGATCAGATTAGTTAGGCACACTCTACACTTGATCACTATCACAAATATGTCTTCAAGATGAATAAAGACATCATCTACAACTTCTTCTATTTCTCCTTCAGCCACACATCAAAAATACATTCATTATGCTCCTTATCTTTCTTACGAACCTCATCAATCAACTTGTAATCACACCTCACCTCACTTAATTTCATTTACAATTTATACAAGATATTACATTGATTAGATTGCTTGTTAGCCAGATACAAGATGAAAAATATATTTACAAGCTGGCTATATCTCTAGGTATCCACCAGCTTCATGTTCAGGGTGATTCCAAAATTATTATTGAGGCTATTTCTAAAGCTTCAGAGTGTGGATGGAAACTTAAGGATATAGTGCTTGATATTCAAACTCTTTTACAGAATATTCCTATCATTTCCTTCTCTCATATTTATAGAGAAGGCAACACGGTTATTGATAGCTTGGCAAATTTTGATCAACAATTTCAAAACTGGCATTGTTGGCATCAACTCCATAATATCCCACGTTAGATTGGGGATACCATTCAAAAAGAACAAGTTACTATATGATGATTACACATAATTTCACTTGGCTTATCTACGTGGCCAGTTCTTTAATTTAGGGCATGTTGATTAGACACTCTATTAATGATGAGAGTGAGCTTAGATAGCTTTGCACACATGTGGAAGATAGCTGATTAATATGGAAAGATTATATAAGGACCTCAGGCTATCATCATAATGATTGCCCTAATTTTGATCATTTTTTCTTTGTTGCCTTTTATACTTATTACACTGTGATCAAAGTCTCTCAATTTTCTCACAGTATTGATAGAAGTTTTCTGGAAAATGACTGCTTATTCCTACTTTAGGCCCCTTCAGTTTCACTGGTTTTTTTTATCATGGGAGGTGACAAGATTAGAACTAAACCCAACAACTGTAGAGAATTTAAAGAGCCTTGGTCTGGCATTACTGTAAAGAAGGAGGAGTCACCCCATTCCTTGAATGCTTGAATGGACATGATGAAAACCTGTCTATTCAATTTGCTCAGTCTTGGGAAAATAGTAAGGTGCAAATTGGGAATATCAATTTTGAGGTTTTGAAGAATGAAATTGCTATGGCTATGGGTCTTTCTCCAAAGGGTATGAAGATGTAGAAAAATTCTAGGGTTTCGGATGCTCAGAATCATAAACTATTTCTTGGTGAAGGTGAGGAGTTGGTGCCTTACCAGGGTGGTTTTGAGAGAGCCCATCTTCCTGAACTATGGGCTGACATGTGCTATATGGTGATGAAGTATTTCACCCTTGAGGGCCATTTTACCAGGTTTTATCACTATCATCTTCCTTTGTTAAATCATTTTAGAAGGAATGCCACTATTAGTTTCCCTTTATATTTGCTTTCTTCTCTTGAGCACTCTGTTCAACATGTTAAGAAGACTCTGCTAAAAAAGCCTGATGAGAAGCCTATTCCCTTACATCAAGAGCTCATTCATAGATTATACCAGTTTCACTTAGCTCTATCTCCTCCTTCCTCTATTTAGCCCTCTGCTCAGGATACCCCTACTACCTCTGTGAAAAGTAGTCTTACTACTCCTAAACGGCTTCCTAAAGGTGATCCTTGTTCTAGGACTTCTAAGTCTATAGCCAAGAATGTCCAAAACCCTCCTTCTAGATTCAAATTGAAATCTAAAAGATGTCTCTCAAATGTTGACATGGAGTCTAACCTTTTGAAAGAGGATATTGGGGATTATGGGACCCAGAATGAGCAGAATCGGAGTAGGGAGGGACCCTCAAGGAATTTAAAAAAAGTTAAACTAGCAAACAGATTCCCAAGATGAAGCTGATCGACTATTTTGAAAGTAATTCTGAAGCCTCTACCCATGAGGAGGAGGATAAACCAAAGAGTGATGTTCAAGAGATTGCTATTGAAGATTTTGGTGGTGATGAAGAAATTGATGGGCATGACATTCCTGTGGAGGCCTTTTATACTGAAGATAATATAGGGGTTCATAATTTTGTCCCCATTGATGACTGTGTGGATGTGGAAGATACTACTATTCAGGTGGAGGTGACGGATACTGATGATAACATTGGGAAAGAAGCCCACTATGTTCCCACTATTGTTCTTGTTGAACTTGATCTATTTCAGGAGGATGGAAATAATGCTCAAGATGGCAGGGAGGAAGATAATATTAAGGAAGTAAATTATGTTGATGATCTGTCTCAGTTGAAGGAGTGGGTGGAGTTCCTAGAAAAGAGGGTCTTTTCTCTTGGAAATTTCATTACTAGCATGTTATGCAAGATGACTATGGCCAAACTCTCTATGCTACAGGAACATGAAGTCCTCATTAATGGTGTTGATAAAGATAGGGTTAAAGAATTTGACAAAATGTTGGAGTTTCTTTCTAAGGGAGACGATGACATCCCTTCCTAGTCTTTCTCTGCTTTCTGTTAGCTAATTTTTTACTGTTAGTATCTTTTTGTTGTTTATCAGTTGTATGTAAGATGTCCGTGGAGGCTCTGGCTCTTTTTATTTTCTAAGCCTTTTTACCCTTTTTGGGTTCTACTTTGTAAGGGTTTGGCCCCTAGTTTTCTGCCTTATACTATAAAAAACACACAACATGAAACATGTAGAAGATAGGTCCTAAGTAAAACCACATATTACACCAGCATAAGACCCATGCCTTGTGAACACCAACACCTAACCAAGTCTAAAACATCCTTTATAGCTTCAAACACCCAGAAATTACATCCACACACTCTGCTCACTTGGAAATAGGACAGATTTAAGCAAAACATATGAAAACTTGAAGCAAAATGGCCACAACAACTTGAAAACCTTGCGCGGTACTAGAAACAAGAAAGATCTTCATGAAACTCTTCTAGATGAGTCCACATGACTCATACAACATCTCCAAACACTCCTTTACCTTTGCACATCAAAGATTTATGCCACACAACTTCAATCATGATATCTAAGAACAATCTGTCATTTGAAACACACTGCAACATTATGTCATTGAGAAACTAAGCTACAGACCACAAAGAACCTTGAAACTAAAAGGAAGCATGTAATACACATCCATAAACATGTCCACAAAACTGAAAAGGAAACCATTCACTTGCAAACAAATGCAGAGTATTCCAACAAGCCTTCAATACTACCTTACCCTACCAGAACACATGTCGGTACTCTTTCATGCATAACTCTCATAGAGGAAGGACAAATGATCTAAAAATTTGGATTTATGACCTTCACTTCACCCAAAATATATTTCCAGAATTGCATGGCCATATTTCCAAATGCAAAGGAATATAGAGCATTCCATTGTCCTACACAGAACACCTTCATAGAAACAACATTGTCTTCAAACTGTCAACAACAAAAGACTCTTCCGGTAATCTAGTCATCATGAAGCTTGGAACATACATGCTTCAGGCCATCAATAACATCAGCAACACATTTGATCATATTTGTGCTTCTAAATCCCATATTAATATTAACTATATCTTCTCTCTTCTCTTGTTGAATGGGACATGACATCCAACCATGAACACCATCACACCTCCATGATAATATTAACATCAATGACAACCCTAGGAACCATATGTGTAATAGTATGGCATGTTATGTATGCTTATTTGACCCTTACTTGTTAGACTTAATTCAATGATTGTGTCCTTCAAGGTATAAATAGACTACTCAAATAGTATCTGGGGTACAACTCTCTAGATTGTACCAGCACCATATCTCTTTCCAGCATTGGTTCTGTTGTCGGGACCTTGGAGAGAACAGTTAAGAAACTATAAGCTGGTAGGAACTAGCAAATCAGTAGGATAAAATTAATTTTTGTCAGACCCTAAGGCCAACTTTGTGAGAGGGGGGAGGATTCGAGAGGTCCTTGAAAAGATGTGACTATTTATAAATCTATTTGAAGCTATGATATAGAGGGAAAAGTATCCAGACCAAAAGACATATAGATGGGAAAAGGAAAAATTAAAAAGAAGAGAAAGATACTTAATACCATCAAACTAGGAATAGATATGAATATGGAAGAAAGAAAACTAAAACAAACTCAGGAGAGGGAAGAAATGTACTAGAAAAGAGAGAAAGAAAGAAGGGAAATAGAGCAAGAAAGAAAAATGTTATAGGAGATCCTAAGGAAATGAGGAGAGAGCACCAATGGGGGTGCAGCTAGGAATGGGAGGAAAGAAGGACAAAAACTAGAAGCCAAAAATATTGCAACTAAACATGGAGAAGAACTGATGAAACCTAATCTAGAGAAATCATTAGTTAAAAATAAACTAAGTTTGATTATCGATGAAGAGATACAAGCACAAGTGAAAAGATATGAATAATAGACATCACCCCTAAACTAGGAGTCACCCCTTAAGCTAGATATAACACACATATAAATAGACAAAGAAAGAAAGAAACTTGAATTGTTGATGACATACATGGTAAATTGGGATAGCATAGACAAAATGATCAATCAATTGAGTGGGGAACCATAGAAGGCCAAAGTGATTGTGAAAGGACAGGAAGTGATACTGAATACAATTCCATATTTAGCAATTAGAGAAGTGGTACAACAATCCCAAAAGAAGGATCATTAGAAGAAGACATGGCCACGATGAAGAAAATGCCAGTCTTCGAGAGAGATACTAGCAACTCTATGGAGCACATCTTGCTAGAAACTATATAGAAAAGCCAGAATGAATAGAGGGATAGTATAAAGCTATTTGATTTAATCATCTCCCTAAGAGAAGAACCACTAAAATGGTACCAGAAAGCATACCCCTAGAACAATAAATCATGGGATGAAGTAAAATAGGCTTTCCTAGAAAATTGTGACAACCTAGAACTCCAAACGGAAGGAGTAAGTAAACTAAGGGAACTATGACAAAGAGATGAAGAGTCCATTTTAGAATTTGACAAGAGGTTCAAGGAAGTGGTCCAAAGGCTGGACAAACCACTAAATGATAAATAGAAGTGAGAATGGTTCCTTTTGGCCATTTCTTTGGAACTAAGAATGGCCTTGGACGACTAAAGTTTTGGTTTGTATTCAAAACTAGTTGCGTTAGCATGTCAAATAGAAGGTCAGTCCTGGAGAAGAACAAAGAGAGATAAAGAGAATAGGAAGATGAAAAAGTTATAGTTGGAAATGGACTAGTTACACTCAAGACAAGAACTAATGAAATGAGAAATCAACCCACAAAGACCTACTATTTGGTGTTTCTACTGTAGCAGAGAAGGCCACCTTCGAAATGAATGTCTGATGGAAACTAGGTAAAGGAAGGAAAATGCTTTTAGGGTAGACCTCCACACCATTAGGAAACCAAATTTAGTCTATTGCGGGGTGTGTGGAGAATGGGACAACCATAAAACTGTAGAATGTCCATCCAGTAAGTTTCAGATAAATGAAGAACTAGACCATGATCTGGAGATGGAATACATAAACAGGTTGGTAAAAAGACCATTATATGCACCAAAGCATAGATATAGAGTCCCACCTTGGAAAAATCAAAGGTTCCAGGGAACGGGAGGTTGTTATGATAATGATCCTTACCGAGGAGGAAGAGGGCGCAAACGAGGAAGAGGAAGAAGAGTGGATGCTACTTGTTTCAATTATGGGAAGTCGGGACACTTTGCTATAGAATGCTGGGGGAAAAGAGGAAACATTGTGGATTTTGTAGCGAGGAAGATCATGATGCCTTCAACTATGAAAAAGCACGCCAACATTATAACAGTGCACAGTCTCAAAAAGACAATCAACATGACTTTGACACCATAAGGGGAGATAGACTCCTCCACAAACCACCCAAGGACCCAGAAGAGGGAACCAAACAATGTTGGAAGACAAGGAAGAATGATGGGTGTTAGCACTCATTTTGACCTGGGGTTGATTTTTCATGATCAGGGGGTTTCTTCATTTGAACCCTTTATCTTCTTGCCCATTTTTTCTAAGTGTTGGACCTCCTCAGCATTTTTCAGCTGCAGCATCATATTTTCCTGAGGAGGAGGTCATCATCATCATCTTGTCTTCGATGATGGTCTGCATCATCATGTTCTCCGTCGACCAGTTTCTCATCGTCATCATCATATTTTATTATCGGGTGATGTTTGGTTATTATCCTGATGATGCTGATGAGCTACAGTGCGCCCTGATCTGCTTGCGAAGGATATTTTTCAAGTATCCGGTGATCTTCCGAATATCACCTTGCCCAAACATGATGATGATGTTGCCCCGGTATTCTGAAGAGGTTATTCTCTAAGTTGTTCGACCTGACTTGTTTTTTCCTAAGGGTCGTCGTCATCATCATCATATTTCCAGTTATCACCGTGCTGCTTGCGGGGGTCATCATATTTTCTGCCTTCATGATATCTCGCCGAGGTGATATTTTTATCATCGGGTGATCTTGGTTATGATCATCCTGATGATGTTGTTGAAGAGTTCTAAGTGCGACCCGATATTCACTGGGGTCATCATATTTTGAACGTCAGGATGATCTTAGTCAATATCATCCTGATGATGTTGTATCACTTCTTGTTCGTTGTTTTGTCATCCTGATGATGCTGACGTCATTCTTATCTCAGGGTGATATCTTTTTCTCTGCCTATCTGCATCATGATATTTCCGAAGGAGGGGGTGATATTTTCATATCACCCAGATATATGTTTGTTCCAGCATCATGATGATGCTGATATCAAGGAGATATCCGCCTGCTGGCTTCGTGCATTATCTAGTGGGGGTGATCTTTTCAAGCATCATCATATTCATATTTCACCCTAATCTTATAGTGGAGCTACAGTGCAACCTGATATTTGTGCATCAGGATGATATTTCCAAATATCCGGTTGCCTTCCGAATATCATCCTGATGTTGATATGATGATGACGTCATCAAGGTCCCGGGGGGGTCATATTTCTAACACTGATCATCTTGAGGAGATCTCCCGATATTTGCAAACATGATGATGACGTCATCCGGATATGAGGAGGTGCGCAGTAGGCAGATATGATGATGACGTCAGCAGGATATGATGATGACGTCATCAGGATGTTCATCGGCCAGACTTTTTGTATAAGCTCAGCAGGAGGATGTTCCTCCGATGGATCAGGTTGTGCGGATGAAGGCAATTATCATGCAGGCTATATTGCGATATGATGATGACGTCAGGGTGATATTTCGAACAACAGGATATCATGCTGCTGGAGGATGATGATGATGAAGTCTTATACTAGTGTCGTCAGGAGCAAAAGCACCGACATGATATATGCTCATGACCTAGTATATAAAGTGTTATTGAGGTCATCGCGGGGTGCATGTGGGATAATTGATATCCTGCATTTTCAAATATCATGATGATGAATCTCGGCGGGAAATGCTTGCGATGCAGAATTGATGTTCTTCCCAAGGCCGCGGGTTGGTGCGCCATTAATGGCGATTGTTGCAGAGGTATGGGCGATGGCGTGGATGGATCTTGTACCCGATTGAAGGTGTACATCAGCGGACAGTGGCGCAGGGCTCGAGAAATCTTCCTGTCTCCTCCCCTACCTGCTGCATTCAAGTTTGGGCGCCAATCTGGTAGTGTTTGAGCGCCATCTTTCTGAAACTGTGTATCTGGCGGGATTTTTGGTCAACCATGTAATTAATTGCTGAGCACCTACCTGGCTGTTAAAAGCAGGTTGTGTTGCTCATTTGTTGGTTGTTGAAAGTTGAAGATTTTTGGCTCTGTAATGCATAACAAGCTGATCTGGTTGCTCTGTACAGCTTACCTATGAGTTTATGTATCTCTTGTTGTATGTTTTTGGCATGAACCCACTGATTTCATGATTAAACTTATATGAGAAATGCTATCTTAGCATGTGTTGTATTAATTCTGTCTCCAGTATTGCATGTATTCTTCTTCTGAATCTAGATGTTTGGGTAATGTTTAGATTCTAGAGCATAGAATTCCTATGTTGAATGTCTGATCTTTTAACTTCTGCTCAAGGGGTAGATTAAACTGTTTTCAGGTTGAACATTGGGAAGGGTATACTGCAGTAGGGATACCATAAGTAGAGATAACTTAACACTCTGTACTGGGAGATATCTGTAAGGCAGGTATCACATATATCCCCTTGAAATCTAGTTTTAGCTGTTCATGCTGATCATTCACAGGGGTATGTCTACTGACTCCAGGCCCTGGATAGGCACCAATCATGCTTTGTTTTTGTGTTATAACCATGTCCAGCTTTGCATCCAAACTTAAAATCAAAATCAAAATCTAAAACAAACATTAGGACATTAGAATTAGTTTAGGATCCTCAGTCCTCTGTCTACAACTGCTAATAGGCCCAAAGCTAGCCCCTTTGCTCTTATCTTTCAGTTTTGGTCTACTTACAAGAGGACTATCTGCATTCTGTCAGCATCCCAGCCTTGTATGCATATCCTCATGGATGTTGAGTAGGGAATACCCCCCTAGGTCTTGTAGAGCCTGAAGAAGAAGAGGAGATAAAATATAGAGTCTATCTCCTACACTGTTGACCCCCTGGCCCAGAGATCCTGTTTATCACTGATGGCTACCTTGTAGGGAAATCTGGGAATAAGCATCCAGTCTGGGAAAAAGTCAACAATGGGTACATAAAAGAATAAGATAGTACAGAGGACAAATGCTACACTAAGGCTAGACCCAACAAAAAGGGCAAGGTAGCCGTGGTAACCTGAAAGGACATGGATACTAGAAAGTTGAACCCAGAGACTTCAGAAGAAGAAAACAACTTCGGAGAAGAAGAAGAATTCTACCCCACAAAGGAGCAACAAGACTAGATAGTAAAACAAACTAAAAAAATTTTAGATTAGGAATAAGAGAAAGAAAAGTTAGAAAATAGCTACTTTACATAACAAGAAGTAAAAGTCCCTAAATAATTCACATATTTAGTAGGGCAACATGACCTACTCACTAAATTAACACAACTTAATAAATAATGGAACAAAAAGACCATACCCTAGGTAAGAACTGTGGGAAGAACATTAAAAACTAAGGCCAATTATGATTGAACTCCGGATCCTCTAGAAGAAGATCCCTAACGTTATGGTTGATTTGGGGTCGAATGCCAACTTAATTCCTAAAAGAATATGGGAATATCTAGGCAAACCAGCATTAGAGCCAACTCCCTAAAACATTAGCTTGGTGGATGGCATCGAAATGAAGACAATGGGAACCTAGATGAATGTGGAAGTAAATGTAAAAGGGGTCAAACAATCTATCGACTTCAAGGTGGTCACCATGAAAGAGACATTTGACTCTTTTGATGCACTTTTGGGGCTAAGGTGGTTTGTAGATTCTAAGGGAATTATAGATGCTCAGAAAGAGGAGATTTCCTTTATAGATGATAAGAGAGTGGTCCACATACCCCTAGGGAGGAGGTACAGAGGACCCTATGTAGAAGAAACAAATGCAGAAGATTAAAAAGATAATGACCAGACAATCAACACAATAACCACACCGGTGGATGAAATTCTAGAAGAACCAAATTCAAAAGGAGAACTGGAAGTGGAAGACATTGAAGGTAGTATTCATAGTAAAATAGTTTTAGAGGCATGGATACAAGACAATGTAAAACGCAAAAACTTACATACTAAAAATAGTATTACAAAAACAATGTTCATTCCACATGAGGAAAATTAAATCATTACAAAATACAAATATCCATAATTGTATGATATAGCAAATTTTCCAAATAATGAAATATAATTCCATACACTAAAAAGTGTTACAATTCCATTTACATACACCATTCTAGTGTTACAAAACATCTATTTCAATGTTACAAGTAATGATGTTGCATCAATATATCAGTGAAAGTAAAGTTACATTTTACAAATTGGCTATACTAGCCATCCAAGAGTAATACAATGAATAAAATATCCATGATGAATCATATAACATAGAATCTCTAATCTCCACTGCCGTGATCCTTCAATCTTCTACAAACTGAGACCAAGAGTGTGGTTAAGGTAATTTTTCCACCCAACCACGAAGTACTAGACTTCCTTAGGTTTCTTCCTAACTCAAAGAAAACACTGACCTTGCACAAGGAGCCTAGCAACCTAGAACAGTATAAGGAGGGAATCTCTCGATGCGTACCTGTTACCTATATGCATCCTATCTTATAATGACATAAACTCTTGCAAGTAGGATGTGGTAGAGATATATATAGCTTAAATCTAGGCTTTTCTTAATCCATCTATTTCAATGGTATAGTAGATTGGCCAAGCAATAAAAAAAGTGGTAGTTTTAGAAAAATTAAAACTACCGTCTCTGGGAGACCACATTTGGCATCTTGTCTTGGAAGTAAAAATTACATATAAATAGTAAATAAAGTGCCTTTTTCC
This sequence comes from Cunninghamia lanceolata, assembly GCA_027924645.1. Classification (NCBI taxonomy): domain Eukaryota; kingdom Viridiplantae; phylum Streptophyta; class Pinopsida; order Cupressales; family Cupressaceae; genus Cunninghamia; species Cunninghamia lanceolata. The sequence goes on along the minus strand of BSBN01000809.1, from coordinate 25,484,370 downwards.
CTTATATTTCATGGTTTAAATATCTAATCAGATTTATATATTTTGCCAAAACATTGCTCTTCCAGAAATCATAAGTTTACTCATATTACCTCATTTTGTCAAGTTAACATGTCTAGGTTATGAAATTTCCAAGTTATTTAAAGAGTTAACAATAGAGAATCCATTTACAAGTTTTGAGATACAACTAACTGAACAAATTTGGTTAATTTCTCACATGGATCTACTTTCAACTCTATGTTTTAGGAACCTTCACGGAAAAAGTTTACCAATTTTGCATACAAATTTCATTATATGAATAAATATATTTCCCAACTAATCTAGTATCAATATGGATTCCATAACATTCACTTAACTAATATGGATAATTTATTTACAGCCTTCCAAAGAAATAACATCATAAAATTTGTATATATATATGCACATATATACATATAAATATAATTACAAAACTTGTATCAACAGTATTTAACTAGTTGTTACCCAGAAACTATTATACAGAATCCTTTATTTTATTTATAGTGGTATATTCACACACACACACACACACACACACACACACATATTGAAATCATACAACAATTAAATATAAATCACAGCAGCTGCAATAGAATTTCATTGAAGTTTTAGTGATATATATATATATATATATAGATATATATTCCAAAGAATTGTTTCAGTGAACAAATGAAACAACAAAGAATTTTTATCAAACAACATTCAACTGTTGGGGCCGATGGCCCTTTTGGGAGTCGCTATGGGGGGTGACGTCTTCCCACAGTCCATAAGGTCTATGGGAGGCAGAACCACCTACCGCTCCCTTTCTCTTTTAAATTAAACTTAATTCCAATTTATCCTATGTTTTTTTTTTAATTTATAAACTGTGATTCATATTTTGGATGTCATTTCATATGATGCATTCTATATTCTATTTTGTGTTTAAACATGATTTCACTGGTATAAATTTTTTATAATACATGCACAATGTCTATCTCTCTCTCTCTCTCTCTATATATATATATATATATTAGACAGTAATACAATTGGATTCAATTCATCCTATATACAAATAACTTCTCTTTTCAACAGTATGTAGTTTATATTATTATTATTATTATTATATATAGTAAAAGAAATACACAGTAACATTTAAAAATAATAGAAATCTTCCAATAGATCTTTGTTCACACAAACTAAGACTTAACATAATGGATTTTGCAATAAAAACCTGGTAAAATGCTATCCACAGATGAAATTTGATCAATTCTTTGTTTCCTCAATGCTTCCCTTGTTCCAAATTTACAATCTTATGTGCTCCTTTTCTTCCCAATGAAATATTGTGATTCATAAAACTTCTTAATGTTCAAGAATGAGAGTTGTCTTTGAAAAGTGGTTGTGTGAGAATAATAATTCCTTTCTTCTATTATTTCTTTCTATATTTTTGCTTTGCTTTATTTTTGTGTTTTATTTCCTAAATATAAGTTTTCTTTTTCTATTTTTATATTGTTTTATTGTTTTCTTTCTTTTTGTTTTGTTTCTAAAATTTTGTTTTCTTTTCTAATTTTATCAAAATCTAATATTTAAATATTAAATATGATTACTAGCTTGCATCATATTTATCTATAAAACAAATAATAATAATATTTTCATTCTTCAGATAAAATCAAATAAATATTTAAACCAATTAATCTATTTTTCTATGAGCATTTAATTTTATCCATCAACTTAATTTAAATAACCAACTATAGAAATAAAATAATATAATGCAATGCATCTATATGATTCTAAGTATTGTGTGTGAGAGAGAAATCCCTCCATCTTAACCCTACCAAGTTGCCAACCTTCTCTACCTTAACCACACCCTTGTCTTCAAAAACCTGCAACTCATGATAAATTCAAATTTCTCATTAATAGGTTAGTAACCCAATAGCCGAAGCATAGACGAAGCATCAAAATTAACAACATGAAAATAATATTCATTTCATTTCATATTTTCCATATTAAAATACTCATTCATCTTTCAAAATAACATATTAGTTATCTAACCACACATAATTGTTCATGAAATATTTCCACATAAAGTAATTCCAGAAAGCTTCGAAGTTAGAGATGTGACATCCTTCCCCACTTGGAAGAGACATCGTCTCGATGTCTTATTACAAAACATCTACATAAAGAGTCTTATACATCCAATATCAATAATATAATAAATGTCATCATATGCATAAATAAAAATGAACCAAAATCTCAGATGTGGAAAAGCTTTATCAATATCTTCTGCATTTTCACAGGTGGTATTGTCCACCGAATATTGGTCCCACTAGACCCTATACTGCATGACATTGTGGTTCTACAACTTAACATTGCACCTCTCCAAAATCTTGGTGGGCTCCACTAGCACCACCCCTAGATCCTGAACCTACAATGCACTCTAGTCAAGAATATGAGATGCATCCGGATGGTATGGCTTAAGTACAGAAACATAGAAGACATTATGTATCTGGGAAAGAGCCAGTGGTAGAGCTTGAAGCTTGTAAGCAACCAGATTAATTACCTCCAAGACATCAAATGGCCCAACATATCTAGGGACAAGCTTAGACCCCTTCCCAAATGAGATTGAACTCTTCTGCAGTCGAACCCTCAAGAAGACCTTGTCTCCCACTGAGAACTATTTAAAGGTTCTGTTTCTATTTGCAAAGCTCTTCTGACAATTTGAAGCTTGCTTCAACTTTTCCTTAATTAGCTTCATCTGCTCTTCCATCTCTCTCAATATCTCTGGCCCAATGACAATCATGTCTTCCACCTTATCCCAAATGATAAGTGTACAACATTTACAGCCACACAAAGCCTCGAAAGGTACCATTCCTAGAGAGGCATGAAAAGAGTTATTATAAGTAAATTCTACTAGAGGTAGGTACTCCTCCCAATTATGTTGTTGATCCATACAGTACATTCTAAGGAGATCCTCTACTACCTATTTCACCCTCTCCAACTGACCATCGGTCTGAGGATGATATGCTAAACTAAAGTTTAGTTTTGTCCCCAAAGAAGCATACAAAGTAGTCCAAAATCTAGAGTTCATTCGAGTATCACGATTAGAGATGATTGTTTTAGGGACTCCATGCAATCAGAAAATCTCCTGCAAAACTTCTTTGCTAATACCAAAGAGCTATCCTTAAGATTCCCAGGAATGAAGTTAGCTACTTTCGTCAATTTATTAACCACAACCAAGATGACATCATGTCAATTCTTGGTCATAGACAACCCCTGAATGAAATCCATAGTGATTACCTATCATTTATATTCTGGCACCCTACGTGGGTAAAGAAGTCCTTCTAGATGTGCATGCTCAGCCTTAACTCACTGACATTCTAAACATCGGGCTACAAAAGATTTAACATCCCTCCTAAGTCCTCGCTAGAAATACAATGGTTTGAGCCCTTCTATCATTTTTGTTACACCGAGGTGCCTTGTATAAGTTGCATTATGAAATTCTTCTAGCACAAGTTCTCTCAATCCTGCTACATTTGGAACATACATTCGTCCCTGATATCTCAAAATCCCATTAGAATCAAACATATATCCATCATATCTATGATCTAAAAGATCTTGCTCTAGGGCTTGTTTCACCCTATCATAAAACTCATCACCAAGAAAAGATTGAGTCACCTGATGTCTAAAAGTCAACCTTACAGTTACCATGGCTATGAGATGTCTCCTTCTGCTTAGGGCATTTGCTACTCTATTTTCTTTTCCTTTCATATACTTAATGCCAAAATCATATTTGCTCAAGAACTCCAACCATCATCTTTGTTGAGCATTCAGGTTGGGATGAGTAAAGATATGCTAAAGTCCCAAATGATTTGTCTTCAGGTCGAAAGGCTTCCCCAAAAGATAGTGCCTCCACATTTGAAGTGCATGCACTATGGCAGCCAACTCCAAATCATGTTGTACATAATTGAGTTCATGCTGCTTCAATTTCTAAGATTCTTAACCCACAACTTGGCCTTCCTACATAAGAACTACTCCTACACCTTCCCCTGAAGCATCAGTAATAACCGTAAAGTGTCCATTTGGATCTAGCATAATCAAGATGGGTGCAGAAGTAAGTTTCTATTTTAACAACTCAAATGCCTGCTCACATAAATCACTCCATTCAAATTTCTTTCCCTTTCTCTGGAGTGCAGTGATGGGTGTTGCAATTATTGAGAACCCCTTCACGAATTTTCTATAATAGCTGGCAAGCCCCATAAAGCTCCAGACTTCTGACACATTCTATGGCACTAGCCACTCCATGATTGCCTTGATCTTATCTGGGTCCACTGCTATCCCCTCAGCTAAAATAACATGGCCCAAATAGTGTACCTTAGTCTGGTAGAAAGTACATTTTTTCATCTTCCCAAAAAGCTTATGATCCTGTAAACACTGCAACACTATCCTTAGATGTTTATCATGCTCCTCCTTTGATTTGGAGTATATCAAGATATCATCTAGAAAAACTTGTACGAAGTCATCTAGGTAGTCTCGAAAGATATTGTTCATCAAATTCATAAAAGCTTCTAGGGCATTAGTTAGCCCAAATGGCAACACCGTGAACTCGTAGTGTCTATATCTGGTCTTGAAGGTAGTCTTTGAAATATCTTCATCCTCTATTCTTAGCTGGTGGTATCTCAATCTCAAATCAATTTTTGAGAATACCTTCGCTCCTTTCATCTGGTCAAACAACTCATCAATTCTAGGGAGCGGATATTTATTTTTGATGGTGGCCTTATTTAGAATTCTATAATCAATACATAACCTCAAGGTACCATCTTTCTTCTTCACAAATATGACAGGTGCTCTTCATGGAGACACACTTGGCCTTATAAATCCCTTGTTAAGCAATTCTTGCAACTACACCTTTAGCTCATACAATTCTTTTGTGTTCATTCTGTAGGGTACCTTTGACAGAGGCTCAATTCTTGGTAATAAATCAATCGAGAAATCAAATTCCCTTCTAGGAGGCAACTCTGTCAGTTCATTAGGAAATACATCTTGAAATTCCTTCACAATGGGATGGTCATTAGTTGTTGACTTCAAGTTACCAAGGTCCTTGACCTTTACTATATAAATTGTGCATCCTTTCATGTTGGCCTTTTTTAGCTGCATTGTAGAAATCTACCTGAGCTCTAAGGGTCTTTTAAAACCATGGATCTCAACTCAGTTACCCTGATCATCTAAGCATTTCACTATTTTCTCTTCACAATCTACAATGGACTTTTGATCTGTAAGCCAATTTATTCCCATAATTACATCATATGACCCTAGGGGTGTCACATATAAGTTGACCCATGTCTCAAAACTAGGAAGTTCAAGTTCATTGCATGCAAGACAATGCTCTACCATTTTCTCTACCCAGTTTCCATATTGGATCTTCCATGAATTTTCTATAAATCCCAATTTAACTAATAATTTAGAAATAACACTTAGATCTACAAAACACTCAGTGGATCCGGTATCAATTAAAATCAAAACAGGGCATCCAAAAAGCTTACCCGAGAATTGGATTGGCGTAGCCTAGAAATCTACCTGACGATTATCTACTGTCGCATGGATGTGAAGTTATTTTCTATTTTTCTAATTATTTCCCCTCTAAGGACACACACTGACATAATGTTCACCTCTGCATGTGTAGCAACCACCGCGAGGTGCTCTGGGTCTGTCTGAAGCATCCCTTCTATTATTGTTGTTATATTGTTATAATTTGCCTTCTTGTTACTTTTCTAATTTCCTTCATTATGGTCTTGTGAATTATTTCCTCTCTTAAGATTTTTTATATGCTTATTATTATTCCCTTATTTGTTCTGATTCTGATTATTCTGGTTGTTTCCTTGAGATTTCTTGTTACCATATTTTGCATCTCTACTTTTCTTGTAATTTGCAACCTCTTGTAATTTCTATTCCTACTTGATTGTTTTTTCAAAAACCTCATCCATGGTGGAAGGGTTATGAATGTCTACATCAGCTCCAATCTGAGGCCTGAGCCCCATGATGAATTTGTGAATCTGAAACCTCTCATCCTATTATATTGAGGCATGTATTTGAGCAAGTGGGAAAATTTCTCTCGATATTAAGTTACTGTCATTCCACCCTGGGTGAGATTCTAGAATTTAGTCATTTTCTTATCAAAATACAGCTTTGGTAGCCACCTTTTTCTGAACAACTACAGAAATTGCTCCCATGTTACCTCACCAGGAAACAACCACTTCTCAGCCTTTTCATTATCCCACCAAGTGGCAGCCTCACCAGTGAGTTGGTACGATCCCCATATAGCCTTAGTCCCATTAGACAAATTCCTTGGGGATAAATACTTCTCCATCTCAATTATCTAGGCTTTTTCCGTATCTCCAATTGTCTTTCCATCAAATTTTGACGGGGTGACCTTTTTGAGGTCTTTACCCAATTATTCGGCTACTTTCTCTTGCTTACTTGGGTTTCTTTTAGTCTCAGGGTTTTCTTTATTTTTTTCATTTCTGTTAGCACCATTTCTACAAGTGTTCACCCCAAGTTGACCTGTTTGAATTTCCTTTTCCAGACCATCCATCTTGGCCTCTTGTCAATTCAACATGGCTATGATCTGATCCAATCTTTCATTTAGATCACCTTGGGATCCTCCTCCATACTGGTAAGTGAATCTAGCATCCATCTAGATTACTCTGAAAACATTTCATTAAAGCCTAATTAGGCGTAGGTCCTAGAGTTGAACCTAGCACTCTGATACCAAATGTAAAGTGCAAAAACTAACATACTAAAAATAGTATTACAAAAACAATGTTCATTCCACATGAGGGAAATTAAATCATTACAAAATACAAATATCCATAATTGCATGATATAGCAAATTTTCCAAATAATGAAATACAATTCTATTTACATACACCATTCTAGTGTTACAAAACATCTATTTCAATGTTACAAGTAATGATGTTGCATCAATATATCAATGAAAGTAAAGTTACATTTTACAAATTAGCTATACTAGCCATCCAAGAGTAATACAATGAATAAAATATCCATGATGAATAATATAACATAGAATCTTTGATCTCAACCACCGTGATCCTTCGATCTTCTGCAAGCGGAGACCAAGAGTGTGGTTAAGGCACTTTTTCCACCCAACCACGAAGTACTGGACTTCCTCGAGTTTATTCTTAGCTCAGAGAAAACACTGACCCTGCACAAGGAGCCTAGCAACCTAAATGGTATAAGCAGGAAGGAATCTCTTGATGCAAGCCTGTTGCCTGTATGCATCCTATCCTAGAATGACATAAACTCTTGCAAGTAGGATGTGGCAAAGACATATATAGCATAAATCTAGGCTTTTTCTTAATCCATCTATTTCAATGGTACAATAGCTTGGCCAAGCAATAAAAAAAGTGGTAGTTTTAGAAAAAGTAAAACTATCGTCTCTGGGAGACCACATTCGGCATCCTGTCTTGGAAGTAAAAATTACATATAAATAGTAAATAAAGTGCCTTTTTCCCATATATTTCATGGTTTAAATATCTAATCAGATTTATATATTTTGCCAAAACATTGCTCTTCCAGAAATCATAAGTTTACTCATATTACCTCATTTTGTCAAGTTAACATGTCTAGGGCTAGATATGAAATTTCCAAGTTATTTATAGAGTTAACAATAGAGAATCCATTTACAAGTTTTGAGATATAACTAACTGAACAAATTTGGTTAATTTCTCACGTGGATCTACTTTCAACTCTACGTTTTAGGAACCTTCACAGAAAAAGCTTACCAATTTCGCATACAAATTTCATTATATGAATAAATGTATTTCCTAATTAATCTGGTTTCAATATGGATTCCATAACATTCACTTAACTAATATGGATAATTTATTTACAACCTTCCAAAGAAATAACATCATAATATATATATATATATATATATATATATATATATATATATATATATATATATATATATATATATATATATATATATATATATAACTTGTATCAACAGTATTTAATTGGCTGTTATCCAGAAACTATTATACAGAATCCTTTATTTTATAATAGTTTTTGGGTAACAGCCAGTTAAATACTGTTGATACAAGTTTTGTAATTATATATATATATATAATATTGAAATCATACAACAATTAAATATAAATCATAGTGGCTGCAATAGAATTTTACTGAAATTTTAGTGATATATATAATATTCTAAAAAATTGTTTCAGTGAACAAACGAAACAACAAGGAATTTTTATTGAACAACATTCAATTGTTGGGGCCGATGGCCATTTTAAGGGTTGCTGTGGAGGGGCACTGCCTTTCCACATGCCATAAGGTCTGTGGGAGGTAGAACCACCCATCGCTCCCTTTCTCTTTTAAATTAAACTTAATTCCAATTTATCCTATGTTTTTTTCTTAATTTATAAACTCTGAGTCATATTTTAGATGCCATTTCATATGATGCATTCTATATTCTATTTTGTGTTTAAACATGATTTCGCTGGTATAAATTTTTCATAATACATGCGCAATGTCTGTATATATATCAAACAGTAATACAATTTGATTCAATTCGTTCTATATACAAATAACTTCTCTTTTCAACAGGATGCAGTTTATATTATTATATATATAGTTTAATTAACACACACACACATATATATATATAATATGTATATATATTCTTAATAAGAAAATACTGTATATATATAGTAAAAGAAATACACAATAACATTTAAAAACAACAGAAATCTTCCAATAGATCTTTGTTCACACAAACTAAGATTTAACATAATGGATTTTGCAATAAAAACCTGGTATAATGCTATCCACAGATGAAATCCGATCAATTCTTTGTTTCCTCAATGCTTCCCTTGCTCCAAATCTGCAATCTTATGTGCTCCTTTTCTTCCATATGAAAGATTATGATTCATAAAACTTCTTAATGTTCTAGAATAAGAGTTGTGTTTGAAAAGTGGTTGTGTGAGAATGAGAATTCCTTTCTTCTATTATTTCTTTCTCTATTTTTGCTTTTCTTTATTTTTGAGTTTTATTTCCTAAATCTAAGTTTTCTTTTTCTATTTTTCTATTGTTTTATTGTTTTCTTTCTTTTTGTTTTGTTTCTAAAATCTAATTTTTCTTTTCTAAGTTTATCGAAATCTAATATTTAAATATTAAATATGATTACTAACTTGCATCATATTTATCTATAAAACAAATAATAATAATATTTCCATTCTTCAAATAAAATCAAATAAATAATTTAAACCATTTAATTTATTTTTCTATGAGAATTTAATTTTATCCATCAACTTAATTTAAATAACCAACTATAGAAATAAAACAATATAATGAAATGCATCTATATGATTCTAAGTGTTGTGTGTGTGAGAGAAATCCCTCCATCTTAACCCTGTCAAGCTGCTAACCTTCTCTATCTTAACCACACCCTTGTCTTCAACAACATGCAACTCATGATAAACTCAAATTTTCCATTAATAGGTTAGTAACCCAATAGATGAAGCATCAAAATTAATAACATGAAAATAATATTCATTTCATTTCATCTTTTCCATATTAAAATAATCATTCATCTTTCAAAATAAAATATTAGTTATCTAACCACACATAATTGTTCATGAAATGTTTCCATATAAAATAATTCCATAAAGCTTCGAAGTCTGAGATGTGACAGACAATCAAAGGTATATTCTTGGAGAATATTTATGATAAGACAAACACAACTAGTATAGAGCAGTGTAGAGCAAGACATGTGCGGTACTACTAGAAAGAAAGAAGGGTACAAAAAAGGGGACTCTCACATAATTTGTCTTATCTCCCAAAACACCCAGTCAAAGCTACCTAAATACTCTGGAATAGGTGAATTGTTGTCTTACATAACTGAAATCAAGAAAACTATCCACAATGAAGGCTAGACAAACTACCACATACCCTTACTAGCACTGCAGCAAGCTGGTACAACATACATAAGCAAACCATAAAAAAATGGGACACATTTAAGACCCTGATAATAGAAATATTTCTACCGGAGGTAGGAGACTATGAAGGCATCCCTCCCTATGAAGGTGATATCCATATGGAGAAACACTTAGAAATATGCTGGTACCACTAGGAAGGAAACTGTGAATATGATGATCAACTATACATTCAAATATTAAATTGGACCCTATGCCTGGTGGCAGGAACCTAGTACCTTGATCAAGAGAGAAGAGGGGAGACTGAAACATGGAAATAGTTGACCACAAACTTCATCCATACTTTTTCATTCTTTAGAAAAAAACTTCTAGATATAAATTACACTTGGGAAAATAAAGGCAATTATCTTCAACCTAATACCGGCACCACAACCCCATTCCACACCATCATAAGAAGAGGAAATCTATAATTACAAAGATTGGATGGAATGGGAAGATTCCAGATTGATAAAACACTATTGCAAGATAGAAGATGACAAGGAAGAGCAGATACCAGATATAGAAATTGGTGAAGGGGAAAGTGAAATAGAAGAAATGATCACTTCAAAGGAAAAATACTATAATGAACCCATAAATATGATGGAAGCAAACATTGAAACCGAAGGAGATCCCAAACTAGCCTGGATAGGAGACTACTAGGACGAAAGAGTGGTTGCACAAATAATTGAAACTCTAACAAACTTCCAAGATATGTTTCCCTAGAACTTTACTAAAATGAAAGGAATCAAGGAAGAAGTGGGAGTAATGAAAATCCAACTCAAGGAAGGTACTAAACCAGTCTAGAAAAGACCCTACAAACTAAATCCAAATATGAAAAACAAGGGAAAAACTAAAATAGACAAAATGTTAGCTGCCAGAATAATTAAACCAGTAGAAGATGTGGAATGGATAAGCCCAATGGTAGTTCAAAACAAGAAGACCAAAGAAAGCCAGGTGTACATTGACTTCTCAGAATTGAATAACAAATGTATACATGACCCATTTCCTACACCTTTCATAGAAGAAATACTAGAATCAGTAGCTGGAAGGGAGATTTACTCATTCATTGGTGTGTTTTCTAGATACCACCAAGTAAAGATCAGGGAAGAAGATCAACCCAAAACCACTTTTTCTATGAAATGGGGATCATATATGTATACAGCCATGCCATTTGGATTGAAGAATTCTCTGGTAGTATTTAGCTGGATAATGATTAATACCTTTAAAGACTTTATCCATGATTTCCTTGAAGTATATTTGGATAATTGGATGGTCTATGACCTAGTAAAGGACCATATCTAGGTCCTCTAGATGATGCTAAATTGATGTAGGAACATGTAAATTTCACTAAATCTAAAGAAATGCACATTTGCGGTACCATATGGGACACTCCTTGACCATATCATATGCAAGGAAGGACTAATGGTAGACCCAATGAAAATATCTGTAATCCAGAATCTGTCACCACCAAAGAATGCTCTAGAAGTTAAGACATTTTTGGGCTATACCAGATACCACCAGAAATTCATCAAAGGGTATGCCAGAATCATAGCTCCGCTAGAAGATCTTCTAAAGAAGAAAACATGATGAAGTATTGAATCGAATGAGGAAGCACAAAAAGCTTTTGATATTGTAAAACAGAAAATTGTAGAAGTACCAATCCTCATCTTTCCGGATTGGAACAATCCATTCCATGTTCATGTTGATGCCTCCGGAATAGCTATAGGAGCAGTACTCACTTAGTCTAAGGGGAATAAAGATCATCCTATAGCCTTTGCTAGTAGGAAATTTTCAACAACATAAAATAATTATGCCACCACGGAAAGAGAAGCATTAGCAATGGTATACACATTACAAAAATACTGGTATTATCTACTTTCCACCCCATTCATCTTCTTCACAAACCATGAATCTCTCAAGTAATTACTTAACAAACTAGTAACCCATGGTTGGATCTCAAGATGGTTGATCCTATTCCAAGAGTTTGATTTTAAGATAATGGTGAAACCTGAGAAGAACAACCAAGGCCCAGATTACTTATCAAGAATTGAAACTGGTGAAGAATCAGATGTATATAGAGAGGAACTACCTGGTACACACTTATTTTGCATTACAATGGTACCAAAATAGTTAGATGATATTACAATTCTATTATCCACTAGAGAATTCCCAATAGACCTAAACCCACAAGACAAACAATCACTAGCACGAAGAGTAGCACCATAAACATTAATAGAAGGGGAATTACACCACAAGGGAAATGATGACATCCTACAAAGAGTTGTCTATAACCATGAAAGAAAATCCATACTATAGGAAGCACATAGTAAAATTGCCAGAGGACATAACTTTGGAGAATCAAGAAGGAAGGTAAAATTAGCCGGCCTATGGTGGCCAACACTATATAAAGATGCTAAAGACTATGCAAAAAGATGTGATATTTGTTAGAGAGTAGGAAGACCTACCAACAAGCATGAAATGCCCCTAAGACTGGTACTAGCCCAAGATCCTTTCAAGAAATGGGTGATAGACTTCATTGGGCCCATTGACCCTCTAGAAAAATACTCAAAAGCCTAATTTAATATCACCAGTATAGAATACCTAACTAAATGGGTAGAAGCAGAGCCAACTAGGGACTGTACTGTAAGAACTTCTACCAAGTTTTTATATGAAAACATCATTACAAGATATGGATGCTTGTTAAGCATATTCAGTGACCAAGGAAAGCACTTCATAAATGAAATGATAAAAGAACTCTTACATGATTTTATGATAACACATAATAAGATCTCATCATATCATCCACAAGATAATGGACCTAACAAAGCCTTAAACAAAATAATCAAAAAAGCACTACAAGAATTGTGCAATAGCAATCAGATAGATTGGGATGTCAAGATACCGGCAGTCCTTTGGGCCTACTAGAATTCTTATAAAAGAACTAGCAAATTCACACCATTCTAATTGGTTTATGGTCTAGATGCAATGGTACACATGAATTTCATAATCCTCAACATATGCATAGCCCTAACCCTACGGTTGGAAGAAGATGAATCCTTACAAGAAAGAGTGGAAGAATTAGAAATACTGGGTGAATTCCAGCAAATTGCTAAATACAACCAACAATTAGAAAGGTAAAGGCAGAAGGCATGGCATGACCGAAACCTATGCTTGAAAACATTTAAAATAGAGGACTTAGTATTACTATATGTGTTGCAAGTATGGGCCTAACTGGTGTTGTCATTGATGTCAACATACTCATGTTGTATTAATGATAAGGATTGGATGAGCTGTGTGTTGAGGATATTGAGAAAATTAGTCCTAATCAGGAACAAAAAAGAACAGTGAAGATAGTGAGGTAAACATCCCAGTAAAGATAAAAATCAGAGGATGCGCTTCAAAGGGTTTGTAGATATGTGTCTTGAGATGATCCAGTAAAGATTTTAGAGGTCCGCATGAAGATCTGAAGAAATTATGGCCACTTAAGTAAAACTAGTTTTGACAGGTGTTTAGAGGTGACAGAGTGATATAGATAGGTCCGGTGAGATCTGAAAATGAAATATCCTATTCTGCGGATTTGGTGGAATGTTTAGGAAGTCCATGTGAAGTAACAAATCAAGTGGTTCATGATCTGGAGGTCCACAAGCATCTATTCCAATATGACAGTGATGATAGACTGTGTTCTTGAGGTTCCAGATGAAGGAGAGAATGATTTCAGTAGACAGTAGTAGTGAGGACGTTCTTGGTGATTCAGGAAAGCTTGTGGAGCTCTTTGGATTGTATCCAATTTGTGTTGATGGTTCGCATTGAAGATTGAGCTCGTAATTAAAGATTTACTTCTAGATGATGATGTTCTTCTTAAATCTAGCCAACCTGATGAGTTACACATCCTGCAGATGATCTGGAAGGTGTCCTGTGAAGAATGGCATGTTCCCAAAGAATATTGAAGTCTCAAATCTGTGTAGCCAACAATGTGTTGATCTGTGTCAAGTCTTTTTGTAATAAGTCATGTTGTATTTATGTACTTGCTCTGTTGTGTATGCCGACTTGGATGATAATTCCTAAGTCAATGTCTTGTATAAATAAGGAGTTGTAAAGTCATTTCAAAGTGTGTCTTGTGGAGATGAGAGCGTGGTAGAGAGGAGTAGAGCAAAAGGCAGAGTAGAAGTATTGAGCTTAAATGGAACTGACTCAAGCATGGTGAAGATGCTATTCTCCAGTTCAAGTATGTAACACTTATTATTTTGTAGACAGTGTGTGTCCTGTAGGCAGTGAGCCTCTTGTGAGTAGTGTGCTCAAGCAGTGAGCCCTAATTGGCATGTGCCATTTTGTTCTTTCTATTCTTCTAACAAAGAATATAATCTTGGGTTAATCACCCCATGGTTTTTCCCTTAACCAAGTTTTCCATGTCAAAATCTTGGTGTCTTGTGTGTTGATGTGTTTTAGCTCTTGATTTAATGCATTATGTTTCCATGATTGATTTATTATTATGCTACTGAATTACAAAGTGGATTTAAGTGTTTAATTGGAAGAAAGTATTAGACAACTGAATCACCCCCCCTCTCAGTTGTCTGCCCAAAATCTAACAATTGGTATCAGAGCTAAGTTCCTCTAAAAGAGCTTAACCGCTTGAGGAGATCCAGGATGTCCTCCTACAAGAAGGATAGTCCGAAGTTTGATGGAACCAATTTTACTCTTTGGAAAAGTCGCATGCAATGTCACTTGCAATGTATGGGAATACAGTATTGGACCATGGCCTCAAAGAAGTATACTCCTCCACAAAATGGTCTGAAATTTGTAGATGAAATCACAGATACTAAAAACAATCTGTGGACTAAAGTAGCTCTTCTAAGTGCCTTGTCTGATTCAGAGCTAACAAATGTTGTTGACCTGCAAACTGCTTTTGAGATTTGGGAAAAACTAGAACTTCTGCATGAAGGAGACAAGTATGTCAAATGTGCCAAGCTACAAAGTCTGAAAGGAAAATTTGAAAATCTAATGATGAGAGAAGATGAAAATATCACTACATTTATGCCAAGAGTAAATGAGCTTGTTTGTGGCATTAGATATGCTGGTGGAGTCTTGGATGAAGATGAGATTGTTGGCAAAGTTCTCAGATCCCTTCCTGATTCTTACAAGTACAAGGTTGCTGCTATTGAAGCATTTAGATCTATTTCAGGTATCACAAGAGATCAATTGGTTGGTAAATTGGCTACATTTGAATTGACTGAGTTTAGAGATGCCCCCCCAAGACTAGATCTACATTCAAAGCTAGTGCCTCTGTTAAAGGAAAACAAAAGTTTGATCCAGGAGAGAACTCCTCAAAGAAACTATCATGGTATGAGAAAGAAAGAAAAGACCTGGAAGAAGATGAAGTAGAAGCTGCTCAACTTGAAGCCCTTATTGTAAAACGGCTTCCAAGAGGATCCGGTAAGTATGAAGGGAAATTTCCTTTTAAATGTTTTAACTACAATAAGATTGGTCATTTTGCCTCAAGGTGTTCGGAAAGATTTTCAAGGCCAAATCCTAACAGATCAAAGTTCTAGAAGAATTTTTACTATGTTCATGAAGATGATGATAATGAAGGAGTAACAGATGATGAATCAGAGAAAGGAAACAAATCTGGAAGTGACTGAGTGTTTATTGTCATCAAAGAAGAAGATCCAATGCCCTTTGAATCTGTCAATCATAAAATTATAGAAAGAGCTTTGGCTTCCCAAGTTGAGGAAAAGGATGATTGGGTCATTGATAGTGGATGCTCTCACCATATGACAGGTGACAAAAATAAATTCATAGATTTGGAAAGGTATGAAGGAGGAGTGGTAAAATTTGGTGATAATTCTGCTGGCAGAATCAAGGGTAGAGGAACTATTTCTTTTGATGGAAAGAACAAACCCAGTAATGTACTATATGTTCAAGGCCTGAAGCACAATCTTCTCAGTGTTGGACAGTTGGTGGACAAAGGCTATGATCTTCGATTCAAAAATTGAAAATGCAAGATCTTTGAATGTTCCAGAATAGAGATTGCTTCCAGTACTCAAACTAAAGGTAACATCTTCTGCTTGGTTGGTATTGGTAAAAGTTGCTTATTTTTTCAAATTGATCAGAGTTGGTTGTGGCATAGGAGAATGTGTCATGTGAATTTTGATAATATCATCAAGATAAGAAACACTCAGGCTGTAAGAGATCTTCCAAGATTGGTAAAACCTACCAATAGTTTGTGCAAGGATTGTCAGTTGGGTAAACAAAGCAGAGTCTCATTCAAAGGCAAGGAACAATCTTCTACTAGATTATTGGACTTAGTTCATACTGATCTATGTCGTCCAGCAAGAATCAGGAATGTGCAAGGTGATAGATACTTCATGTTACTAATTGATGACCATTCCCGGATGATGTGGGTGACTTTTCTGAAAGAGAAATTAGAAGCTCTTGAGAAATTCAAAATATTCAAGGCTATGGTAGAGAATGAAACAAGATTAAAGTTAAAATATTTGAGGTCTGATAGAGATGGAGCCGGTGAGTTCATAGAATTCTGTGAGAAACATAGAACAAAAAGAGAGTTGTCTGCTCCTAGGACTCCACAGTAGAATGGAGTAGTGGAGAGAAAGAACCGGACCATTCAGGAAGCATCCAAAACCATGATGATGGAAGCAAATTTTCCTTAGATCTATTGGAGAGAAGCTATAAGCACTGCAGTCTATACCCTCAATCGAGTACAAATCAGAAGCAATACCGGTAAGACTCCTTATGAACTTTGGTTTGGCATCACTCCCACTGTGAGATATTTTAAAGTCTTTGGCAGCAAATGTTACATCAAAAGAGATGAAGATCTAGGAAAATTTTATGCTAGAAGTGATGAAGGAATTTTCTTGGGTTATTCTACTCAAAGTAAAGCATACTACTGTTATAACAAGAGATTAAGGAAGATTGTTGAAAGTACAAATGTGAAGGTTGATGAAGGTATTGAAAAACCCTCAAGGTTTTATGAATATGATGAAGATGATCAAAATTATGTTTTTGTTCAAGAAGTCCAAGCTCCCTTTGAAACTTAGATTCAAACTGATCCAGTAAATCAGGAAGAAGAGATAAGTTCGAATGAACCTGTTCAAGAATCAGAAGTGCAAGAAACTCCTAAAGTTCCATGTAAAACTGAATCACTCTGAAGACTAGATCATAGGTGATAAAAGCAAAGGTTTTCAAACAAGAAGGATTGCTCAAGATTCAGAAGAGTATTATCTAATTTCAAAGGTTGAACCTAAGACAGTGAATGAAGCTTGTAATGATGAAAACTAGATAGCAATAGAAGAAGAGCTTATGCAAATTGAGAAAAATCACACTTGGGATCTTGTTCCCAGACCTAAAAAAAGAATGTGATTGGAACCAAATGGGTCTTCTAGAACAAACTGAATGAAGATGGTAAAGTAGTTAGAAACAAAGCCAGATTGGTCTGCAAGGGTTACTCCCAAGTAGAAGGAGTTGATTTTGAAGAAACTTTTGCTCTGGTGGCAAGAATTGAAGTAGTCAGATTATTTCTTTCTTTTGCTACCTTCAAAGATTTCAAAGTATATCAAATGGATGTCAAATCTGCCTTCCTGAATGGTGACTTGGAAGAAGTATACATTGAGCAACCAGATGGATTTCAATTATCTGATCATGGTTATATGGTCTGCAAATTGAAGAAAGCATTGTATGGACTCAAGCAAGCCCCAAGAGCATGGTATGAGAGATTGGATAAGCACCTTTTGAAGATTGGTTTCAACAAAGGTACTGCTGACAGTAATTTGTATTTCAAAATTGATCATGAAAATATCTTGATTGTTGAAGTGTTTTTTGATGATATCATTTTTGGAGGAAGAGATAGTATGGGCAAAACCTTTGCAAATCAAATGAAAAGTGAATTTGAGATGTCCATGTTTGGAGAAATAAATTTCTTCTTGGGTCTACAAATCACTCAAACAAAGAAAGGAATCTTCATTTCTCAGACCAAATATGTGAAAGAATTGTTGAAAAAATTTGGGATGGAAGACTCAAAACCAATGAATACTCCTATGACAACTGGATGTAAATTGAGCAAAGATGATGACTCTCCTAAGGCTGATAAAAAAAAATATAGGTCAATGATTGGAGGATTATTGTATCTCACTCAAACTAGACCTGACATTATGAATGTTGTTGGTCTTGTTGCTAGATTCCAAGCTAATCCTAGAGAATCTCATGTCATGGCAATCAAAAGAATTTTTAGATATCTGAAAGGGACAGTTGAGTATGGGTTGTGGTATCCTAGAGATCAAAATTTCTCTCTTCATGCTTATACTGATGCGGATTGGGTAGGAGATGTGGATGATCGGAAGAGTACTAGTGGTGGAGCATTCTTTTTGGGGAAGAGATTGGTTACTTGGCTGAGCAAGAAACAAGAGGCAATATCTCTGTCCACTACAGAAGTAGAATATATTGCAGCAGCAGGTAGTTGCACTCAAGTATTGTGGATGAAGCAAATGCTAAGAGACATCAGGGTGGAGTATGAGGAACCTATCACAATCTTTTGTGATAACTCAAGTGCAATAAACATATCAAAGAATCTGGTGTTGCATTCAAAGAATAAACATATATCCATCAATTTCACTTTTTGAGAGAGCAAGTGAACAAGAATGAAGTCAGATTGGAGTTTGTGCCTTCCAAGGATCATATTGCAGATATTTTTACTAAACCTCTACCTAAGGACTCTTTTGAGTATCTTAGGGAGAAGTTAGGGGTTATTACTCCTTCGGTTCTAAATTAAGGTGCACTGATGTGCATCAGTCCAGTGGATCTCACAGTCATATCTTGTGGTCCAGATTGATGATGGGAAGCTGCCACTCAGGGGGAGCAGCTAGCATGATTCTGAAGTAATGCAAGTATGTGCCCTTTGCCATTGATGTCAAAGGGGGAGAGAAGACATGTGAAAAACAAGTAGTTGATGATCAAAGGAGGAGCAGGAAAGGAAGAGAAGACATGTGAATGGTTTTTACTGATAGGGGGAGTTGGGATAGTAAGGAGAAGCTCTTGTTTTGATGGTCAAAAAAGTTTTTCACATCATATGTTGCCATCAATGACAAAAGGGGAGATTGTTGTAAGTATGGGCCTAACCGGTGTTGTCATTGATGTCAACATACTCATGTTGCATTAATGATAAGGATTGAATGAGCTGTGTGTTGAGGATATTGAGAAAATTAGTCCTAATCAGGAACAGAAAAGAACAGTGAAGACAATGAGGTAAAGATCCTAGTTAAGATAAAAATTAGAGGATGCGCTTCAAAGGGTTTATAGATATGTGTCTTGAGATGATCTAGTAAAGATTTTAGAGGTCTGTATGAAGATCTGAAGAAATTATGGCCACTTAAGTAAAACCAGTTCTGGTAGGTGTTTAGAGGTGACAGAGTGATATAGATACGTTCGGTGAGATCCAGAAATGAAATTTCCTGTTCTACAGATTTGGTGGAATGTTTAGGAAATCCATGTGAAGTAACAAATCAATTGGTTCATGATCTAGAGGTCTGTAAACATCTATTCCACTATGACAGTAATGACAGACTATGTTCTTGAGGTTTCAAATGAAGGAGAGAATGATTTCAGTAGACAGTAGTAGCGAGGATATTCTTGGTGATTCAAGCAAGCTTGTGGAGGTCTTTGGATTGTATCTAGTTTGTGTTGATGGTCTGCATTGAAGATTAAGCTCGTAATTAAAGATTTACTTCTAGATGATGACGTTCTTCTTAAATCTGGCTAACCAGATGAGTTACACATCCTGTGGATGATCTAGAAGGTGTCCTATGAAGAATGGCGTGTTCCCAAAGAAATATTGAAGTCTTAGATTTGTGTAGCTGATAGTGTGTTGATCCGTGTGAAGTCTTTTTGTAATAAGTCATGTTGTATTTATGTACTTGCTCTGTAGTGTATGCCAACTTGGATGATAATTCCTAAGTCGATGTCTTGTATAAATAAGGAGTTGTAAAGTCATTTCAAAGTGTGTCTTGTGGAGATGAGAGTGTGGTAGAAAGGAGCAAAGCGGAAGGCAGAGTAGAAGTATTGAGCTTAAATGGAACTGGCTCAAGGATGGTGAAGAAACTATTCTCTAGTTCAAGTATTTAACACTTATTATTTTGTAGACAGTGTGTCTCCTGTAGGCAGTGAGCCTCTTGTGAGCAGTGTGCTTGGGTAGTGAGCCCTAATTGGTATGTGCCATTTTGTGCTTTCTATTCTTCTAATAGAGAATACAATCTTGGGTTAATCACCCCATGGTTTTTCCCTTAACTGGGTTTTCCACGTCAAAATCTTGGTGTCTTGTGTGTTAATGTGTTTCAGCTCTTGATTTAATGCATTATGTTTCCATGTTTGATTTATTATTATGCTACTGAATTACAAAGTGGATTTAAGTGTTTAATTGGAAGAAAGTTTTGGACAACCGATTCACCCCCCTCTCAGTTGTCTGCCCAAAATCTAACAATATGATAGTAAATTCAAGAAATAGGGGAAATTTAATGTCTAGTGGTTAGGACCATATTACATTCATCAAATCAGTGAATCCAAAGCAATTAAACTTCAATGACTAGACAATACACTCATAACTAGGCAGGTCAATGAGGGACAATTAAAACACTACCTACCAAAATAAATACACAAGGAAGAAAACTATATTGTAAATATTGTGAATTTATTAGAAAATTCATGGGGAAAAATACTATAATCATAACTAAAATAAACACTAAAAACTACACGCCACCATCAAATCACCTTAATGGACCCAAAGACCCGTGCATCAGACAAGGCAATAAATGCCCAGCTACTACCATCAACACACTACAACTCACACCCCACTGCCCTCAAGTCTATAAAAACTTAATTACCCCAATAAAAATCCTCACAAAAGTAATCAAACACATTTATTATTTGATGATTGAGCAAGAAAACCCTAAGCACAGAGCCCTCCATCGTATCCCTTTATAAAATGGCCACCCCTATAGTAATCCACATATTAGAGAAGCCTAGACCAATATTCAAAAGGGTTCCATTCAAGGCAATGGTTATTGACAAGGAAGGGGCATTTTCATCAGTGCCGCACAATGTAGTCTATCTGGAGGATGTAAGGAAATACATTCATGAGCCTATCGTAGAGATGAATCACACAAAGCTAAAAGATCTCTGCTACCAACTACTAGGGAATGATATCAAAACATACAATCCAGAATACATAGAAATCGACCGGAAGAGCTTGGATGTATGGAAGGACTACCTAGATTTCTATAATGAAGATGAATGGGTCCAAATTGTGCTAAGCCAAGTCCATGATGATTTTATGTATCTGGACAAACCACACCAAATTACAAAGGAAGATATTCATGTAGTAACTGGACTAAGGATGGTAGGAGGGATTCCAGCCAACAAGGCCATTAAAAATAGCAAGGTGGAGAAGTTGACCGGGGCCAAATTTGATGGTAGAAGTCTGAGCCTAAAAACAATTACAAACCCTGCACTGTGGTACGCTACCATGGGAATAGATTGGAAAATCTACTATGCTAACCGAGAAGATTCGGTAACCACCACCACTATCCACATGGCATACCAAATGGTGGTCAAGGGAAAAGATTTTGATTTGTACGAGGTGATGCAGTAGTTATTACTGGAGAACCTCCACAAGATCAAGACCTCCAAATATCACTTCCAGTATGGGACATTTCTCATTTTCTTAATATTTTATTTCCTAAATGAGCTACCCAGCTTCAAGGGTAAGATATGGCAGCTCCACCAAACAATCACAACTCAAATTAAATACCATACCTAGTAGTATGTGGATTTTTAAAGCCAACAAGCTGCATACTAGGGGTTTTTCAAAACCTTCCAAACATAGATACAAGCAAAGGATTGAGTCCCCTACTTATCAGAGAAGAAATATGAACAAACTATCACATTTTGGTGGAGAAAGATGCCATGTATATGGAGGTAGTAGAACCCCACACAATATGCGTTCTGGCACTACCCTATGAGGTCGCTGCCATAGAAATTGATGCTTATGCAGTAACCCTCCTTTGGAACCCAAAGAACCCTAATGCAGAAAGGTTCGATACATACTAGGATGTAATGGACCAGAAAATGGAACAAGAAATTCAGGAGGACAAGGAAAAGAAGAAAAATAAAGGTTATAAGCAAGGGAGCAAACCGGAAGAGGGAAAGAAACCAGAAACAACCACCCTAGCATAGGCTGAATCCTCCACTACAAGGGCCACTAGATCACAAACGACTACAATAGAAACTTTAGTGGGACCCACAACATTATCTCCAGCAAGCTCCCAACTGGAGAAACCACTGGCCACAAAAAGAGCCTGGCAGCCAAGGAAGAAAGTAAAGGCTCAAAGGCTAAAAGGGGAGACAAAGGGGGAAGAGATTAAAGAGATCTCAGAGGATGAAGAAGGGGTCAAGCAAACTCTAAAGAAAAATAAGAAGACTTCAGACACGCTGCCACTTTAATCAGAGGAGAAAAAGGAAGATGATCCAAAAAAAATTTAGAATTGCTAAGTGGACCCATTGATGTTCTAGCAACATTTAATGCAACTGCTCACCATGGGATGCTACCACAGATCCTATAGGCTTATAAAGAATATGATGAAGAATGTAAGGACAAAATAATACAAAGCTTAGTCTGGTACATCAATTATCTAAATAAAGGACTAGAGGATGCAATGCAGGAATTTCCAGAGGAAATTGTATTAGCAATAAGTACAAAAAGGGCCAAAGCATTAGCCTGAGATGAAGAATTAAAGGAGAAATCCATATCGGCCATAAGCTCCAACATCACTGAGGAGCAAAAAATTGCCCTGGTGCAAGCACATGTGAAAGAGTTTCGGACCAAATACAGAGTAGACAAGCTCATGAAAGGAGATCCTAAAGATACAAAAGTTATTCAGAAGGAGATTGAGGAAAAAACTTGGAAGCTCTATGAGGAAATGAATAAAGGTGCAGAGCAAGACACAGAGCCAAACCCAGATAATATCAACCCCAGATAAACTGATAAGACATCAGAAGAAAAGATGAAAAAGCCAGAGGATAATAAAAGAGAATCTAAAGAAGATAAAATAGAAATAGGAGACAATACAATTGGTTCTAGAGAAGACAAACAAGAGAAGAAGGATGATTTGGTAGAAGTATCCACTCCTTTGGATACTATCTTGGCCATAAAGAACTTTTTGGCCCAACAACAATAGATCTAACTGGTACCAATACCTAAGTTGATCCAAGTCCCATTGGTGGACTCATAGGTGAACCTATCCAATATGTCACCAATCCAAAAACTAAAATTAGGGGATATTTTCCACAACACTGCAAGAGAGGAGCTCCTCCAAGAGCACATACAACAAATGAAGAAGCTACAAGAGGATATTAACACACTCCAAAAGGTGATTCCCCATTTTGTTAGAGACCAGTCCTTCCCCATAATGCAACAATTATAGCAATTGGTAACCAATTTGTAGATGGACATTACGTCCCAAAAGGACCAAATAAGAAAAGAAGCCCAGGAGGAGTTGATAAAACAAAATTCACAACAATTCTTTAAGAAATGTGCTATGACACAAACTCAACTGGAGTTACAAATAAAGAAAATAGAGGACAACAACAAAGCTATTGGTATAATATATCAGTTTTTCGTACAATGGCCTAACACCACAAAAATCCTATGGAACCAGATTACACAAACAGAGGATCAAATAGATCAGCTAAGCTATGATCCCCTATAGGATCCAACAGGAGTAATAAGGGATAATATTGAACAGCTCCACATCTAGTTGCAACAGCTCCATACTCAGAGAGAGCTAGTCAAGGAATAAGTCCAACAGCTCTGAGAGGTAGTGGATAGTGACTTAAGGTTCCTCCAATTTATTTTGAAAGAAGCAAAGAAAATAATAAATAGCATCAACACCCCCCTAGTCTCCAAGAGGTCAAGATTACACTAGCACATATTCAAGCTCTAATAAGTACACTCCTCCATGTAAAGGCACATTGGGCCACCACATTGGCAAAGCTCAAAGTAGAACATCAGGATATATTGCCTAATTGAGCTACATGTCTTAAGGACAAGACATCATTTTAAAAGGGGGGATGATGTTAGCAGGTCAAGTACCAGAACAAGGGATACCAAAGAATACCAAAAGATAGGTCAAGGAAAAGGACCATAGTGCCGGAAGAGACATGAGGTGCAAAACAAGAGACATGTCACTTCAAAGAAACATATGTATATATATACTAGATGAAATAGACATAAGAAACAGAATAAGAAATATACTGCAATATGAATTCATATCGGAGCAGAGACTAGACCTACCTATTTATATCGATTATGACCTAATATATAGGAGTTATAAGGGAATTTACTTGTCATGGATGTATATCTTTTGTCTTTTGTTCATATGGTATGATGTGTTATGTATTCTTATTTGACTCTTATTAGTTAGAATTAATTCTATGACTATGTCCTCCAGGGTATAATTAGACTACTCAAGAAGTATCTAGGGTACAACTCTCTAGACTGTACCAGCCCCATATTTCTTACCAACAAGCTCCATCCAGATACTGGTGTTGATGAATTATGATAAGTATGCCAAGGCAGGATGTTGATGCTATTGTTTATTAGAGTCATATATATCAAATTAGGTAGGTCTCATTCCACTAGAAAGTATCCTTTCTAAAAAGTGTTTTGAGGGTTGAACTTCTATGTGGACATAACTCTTTAAAAATATTATATAATATCCTATTCAAGTCCTGATGCAGGAGCATCCCTGGTTTAAGAGCAATCTTGCATCAACCAAAACTATTTGCATTTCAATTTGTTTTTAGTACAGTTTGTTTCTTTTCATTTTCCAATTTAGTTTAGGTAGTTCAGTCAACAGCAATTTTGGTATTTTGGCCCGCATTCTACCGCAACTGTATTTCAGATCTTGCAAAACTAGACTTAGCATCTAGATTCATTCATCTACATCATATCTAGAAATCAAAGCATTGGGATCAGTTATAGGAAAGTTATCGCTATCAGAAGAGCAATTGTTTTCTCATAATAGAGCATCCTAACAGTCTCAAACACATCAACAGAAGGAGAAGACTTGCGGAGCATTTCTCAACTTATGGAGCCTAATGACACATCATTCAATGATCTTTGGTTTGTAGCTGACCTTCCCTGAGATCCGCACATCATCCCATTCATTTGCGAAGGTGTTCTATGTGATTAGGTCTGACCTATCTATGTTTGTGATCTTCATCAAAGTTTGTGATCTTCCTTGGCTCACACGGAGGAATCTTATGATCTGGAGTTAGAATTAGATTCATAAGTTCATAAATTGGATTTGTACGAAGGAGCTTCAAAGCTATATCTTTTGATATTCTGTAATCAAGCCTTTAAGCCCTAATTGTAAGCCCGCATGTTGCTGACTGATTTGTAGTCAAATTCTATGATATACTGAATGACTGAATCTACATTTGTTTCTTATCTTTGAGTTGTTTCCATTGTTTTTACTCTTGCTGCACGGTCTGGATAGTTCATTCTGTGAACCCTCCTACCATGACTGCACCAAGTGGTACTAGAGTGAAAGTTTAAATCTTTAGGAGCTAATTAAGTGAAGTTGGCAAAGGAATTCCATAAGATCTTGCTGTGGACATATTGTTGAATTGAGGCAGGTTACTTGCGTCACAACTGATCATTGATTGTGAGGCAGTTGTCATCTTGTAGCCCAATCGTCAAACTTGAGGTAGTTTGCACTTGATCCTAGGAAGAATGCCACCGAGGAGAGTTGTTTCTATTGGAAAAATGGCTGGTAGAATGGATGAGATGATGGAAATGATGAAAACAATGTGAATTCGATTGGATACTATTGAAGAAGATAGGCGAAGAGGATTGACACCAAGACCTAATGTTGAAAGTGATGATAAAGAAGAATTTCAATCTATTGAATAAATGGGAGAAACCCTAGGAGGTGATGAAGATGAAGAATCAGATCAAGTCAAGATGTTGCGAGCTATTTCAAAGATTGGAAAGAGACCTAGAGTTGAAGTGCCGATTTAAACAGGTAATTTAAACCCTAAAGAATTGATTGACTAGATAAATGACATGGAAGAATACTTTGAATATGAGGAAGTTGAAGATTTGGAGAAGGTGAAATTTGCAAAGACAAAGTTGAAAGGACATGTGTCTATATGGTGGAAAGAAGTTAAATTGGATAGAAACATAAGAAGAAAAGAAAAGATTACAAAGTGGGACAGGATGGTGACAAAACTGAAGAATCAATTCATACCTACTAACTATGAGTTGGAACTGTTGAAAAGATTATAGAACTTGAGACAAAAGGAGAAATATGTGGAGTATCTTGAATAATTTCATAAGATGATTATAAGGACATAATATAGTGAATCAAGAAAGAAGAAAATGGCTAGATACATCAATGGACTGATATTGAACATTCAAGAATAACTTAGTTTAGTAAGGATGACATCTTTGGAGGAAGCATATCAGTTTGCCCTAAAAGTTGAAGAGAAGTTGAATAAGAGGCATGATTAGAGACAGAGAGGTAGAGGAGGTCAATTTTAGAGAGGAAAAACATTTTTTGGAGGAGACAGATCACTTCTAGAGTAGAACAAGTTTGACAACACATTTAGAAGGATGACAGGGATAATAATGCATACCAAAGAGATCATATAAATTTTTACCAGAGGGGAAACCCTAGTGCATACCGGAATGAGTGATACAGAAGAGAAGGAAGAGGATTTGATAAGAGAACATTCAGAGGCACTTGTTTCAAGTGTGGAGGTGAAGGAGATAGAGCATTTGAATGTAATCAAGGTAGTACAAGAAAAAGAATAGAAAATAGTGGAAGAGTAGCCTATGTTGAAGAACCTGTTGGATCACTGAGTTTAGTTGGTAAACTAGAGAAAGGAGAATCACTTGTGATGAGGAGAGCACTATTTCAAGCAGAGACAAATGAAGAACCACCGCAGAGGAAAAGTTTGTTAAGAACCAGATGCAAATCAGGAGGTAAATACTGTAAAGTTGTAATTGATAGTGGTAGTTCAGATAACCTAGTTTCAGAAGAGATTGTGACTAAGATGAAGTTGGAAAGATTGAAAGACCCTAAGCCCTAATAGATAGCATGGATTTAGGATGATCATAAGGTACTGGTGAGTGAACAATGTTTGGTGAAATTTCATATTAGATCTTATCATGATGAAGTCTTGTGTGATATTATGCCTATGGATGTATGTCATATTTTGTTGGGTAGACCTTGGTAGTATGATGGAAAACTATACATGGTGGGAGAAAGAATACATATACTATCATGCCCACATTTCCCATGCGGTCATGACACATAACACACGTGTCATGTCCACATTTGCCATGTGGTCATGACATGAATTATGAAAAACTTTTCTACCTATCCCTAGGAGCCCCCACGCATGGGTCTACGTGCTCGGTGGCAAAACGCATAAGGTGTAAACATGTCAACAAACCGTGATGATGAGATCTTTCTAGGGGGTATGCGACATGAAGTGTGTCACTTTTAGGGTTAGACTGATTTAAATCTGAACCCCTAGTTTCCTAGGTGTGAAAATAATTTTGCCAACTTCGAGACCTAACTCTGACTTAGGTCAGCACCTAAACGAAGTAAGGATTATGTAAAATGATGGTAAGATGGTGCATGATTAAAGTGGAATGATGGAATGAAAATTAATAAAATAGTGTAAATTTAAAACCCTAGAAATCTAGGAAAAATTTGACAGGGTAACGGGTTTTCGATAAACACAAATTAAAATTTAAAAATAAAACACCAATAAGGGATAAAATAAAATTTAATAGCCAAAATCTAAAGTTAGGAACAAATTCTAAACAATTTAAAATAATAAATAAATGTCCTGCTAAGGCCAAATAATCGACCTTGCAGAAAGAATAAAATTTTTAAAAAATAATATAATAAAATAATAATAAACGTCAAATTGGATTTCAAAATTGAATCCGTTAATAAATATAACTTTCAACCTTACATTTATTAACAAACTCGGAATAATGAGGAGGAAGGAGGTTAAAATACTCCTTCTTGTAAAAGAATAAAATAAAACAGATAAAAGTTAAAAGGTAAAATCCCACTAGGGAAAATTAAAAATAAACCACCCAACGGAAATAATTTAAAAATTGAAAGGAAGAACTCTTCCCAACTTAAAACAAGGATTCAATTCCCTCCCTTAAAAATCTAAATCACAAGGCAATAATCAAAATGCAAGAATAACCCAATCAATATTTGAAATTGATTTAAAGGAACCCAAAAGATAAATTAAAAACAAGGAAAAGAAATAGGGGTTTTTAATTAAAGAATAAAACATAACCTCTCAATGTAAATCCCTCACAATTAAAATATCCTCTCATTAAAATAAGGAAAGCCCTAATTTCCTATTAACACTTAGTTTTCTATTTTCTATTTTGCCCTAATTGCCCATTTAGAATATGTCATCTCAAAGGAACCCTAAATTCCCTTATCTCATTATTCTTTGTTTTGTTTTGTTGTTTTTTTTTTTGCCTCTTTGCATTGCAGTTTAGGGTTTGGATGGAGGATGAAGCCATGGTTGGATCTACTACTACCTCCCATGGAGGTATACACAGCAGATTGAAACCCATACTATAATTATTTAGTTTTCTTTTTTTTGTTTGATCAAAGAGTGGTTATTTCCTTGTGTCTATATATATATAAATGCTGACTGTGTTAAACAATAATTACTAATTGCAGGGTTAAGAGGTCGCAGACTGAGGGAATGGAGGGGAGTGAAGTGTTGGCTACCATGACGGAGAAGGGAGCTGCGAAGCGCGGGAGCCGCGACGGGATCTGGCGGAGCTCTGAGGGAAGAGGGGCGGTGTGGCAGCAGTGCCATTCACAGGGGGGAAGGTGTGGTTTAAAGGAGCAGTGGTGGGGAGGGGGGTGGAACCCCAACCCACACCCTTGGATGTGGGTGTGGGTTCCAACCCCCTCCCCACACCCTAAACTAAAAGAAGCAGCGACGGAGGGGGGTCTGTGGTGGGCGCCGTCCACCACAGCTCCACTCCATTTGTTTTTTTATTTTAAAATTTAAACTCAGTTTTACTACAGCACCACCACCGCTGATGGGATATTTTTGACCTCTCAGAAATTTGCTTAAAATGTTTTCTGTTTTAAATACGTATAATATATATATACATTTTCAAATAGATATTAACAGTTTACTTAAAAATACTCAACATAAAAGTATTTTATTATGTTTTGGGTATATGGGTATATGTGTATATGTGTGGTTACTTCTACTTTTCTATATAAATACACAGTGATAAAAAGAATAAACTGAGCAAAACTAAAATTTTTTCTTTTTGTTCTCTTTTTTTTTCTAATATTAACATTTCATTTCTGAATCAAAATAAATGCCTTAGCAATAAATTTCCTTTTGAACATATATGAACAAAAATATGTATATTTTTTGTTTTGAAAATAAATCTATAAGGTAAACTAAGCATTCTCCTCTACTTTTCTACAGTAACTAATATTATGACCTTCAAAGTAACAAACAGATAACTATCTCCAAACTTTCTCTTTCTTGTATGCAATAAAACATAAACAGCAACTTATGCATATTCCTTTTTTTTTTAAAGAACAATAACAACAAATGTATATAAATTTTCTCCTTCTTTCTTGGAATACAATAAACTTTATTCAGCAACAATCATTCATATTTATAATCTTTTGAAAAGAATGATGGCAGAAAATAAATCAACTCATGCTTTTCTCCACACAAAACCAACTCCACAATAAAGGAAATAACAATCTTTCAATAAAATAAAATAAATTTTGCATTGTAATATTTTTCACAACCAACTCCAAGGGCATACAACCTACCAAAATAAATCCAATAAGGACATAATGGCCATGGCTCAACAGACAATAAAACACTACTAAGCCACCCAAAAATGAACTCCACAACAATTCCATTTCTTCACTCAAAACCTGCAAATAAACACAACAACAAAGAAGAACAACCCAGCCACTTCGAAATGCCCTCCTCCATACTGTAGACCCACAAGTGGGTCACCCTCAAGCTAGGGAGGTAGGAATTCACACAGGTGTAAACATTCCACAATAAGAATCAATAACAACAACACAAAAACAGCCCAACGTTTAACACATAACTCAACTCATGAAAATGAGATTGATGAGGGTAGGGAATGGACCCCTCTACTTCAAAGGCCACCCAAATGATAAAATACCAATCTCATGGCCTCAAGCCAAAAATCTTGAAAATCACCACTCTCCACAAAATCACAAAAATAATCTCCATGGCACTCTTGCCATTCAAATAATCTCCTCAACAAGTAAAAGCCCTCAAGGCATAAATAATACAATGAGGAGGTGACCTCAAGGAGGTTCCTTTCCCCTACCCAAAAAAGTCGAGCATTACCTCCAAATGGAGGTGCTCTCACCATACTCCCATCCCACACAAAAATGAAGAAATAACAACCAACAAAAAAAACACAAACACATCACAATATAAACAAGTAAGGGTGAAGAAACATAGTTCATGAGGCTTACCTTCAAAGTCCTATAATGGAAGCACATTTGGTGATGAGCTCCAAGATTTCCCAAACCTTCCAACTTCAAGAATTTCCCTAACTTCCCCAAAATTGCACCAAAAATAGAAGGAAACTCAAAAATGCCAGAACCCCACACTCCTCAACAAGAGGAGATAATATAGGCCATTAATTTGTCCTTAAGGAATGAGAAGGTGACACTTGTCATCTTCTCCTTCCTCCTCCAATGCCACTTGCAAGGGAGAGGAAGTGTGAGGATGACAAGTGTCATCCTCCAATTCCATCTCAATCCTCACCTTATCCACTTGTGCTCTCACACATATGTGAGAGGAAAAATGGTGAGGTGGCATTCCCATTCAAACCTCCAAGAGGATAAGGGATGCCATATGGCATCCTCTTATTCTCTCAAAGAGCCATCTCCCTCCAAGATGCTATCACACGTGTGTGAGAGTCTTGGAGGAAGATCCCACACACTTGGGAGCCTTGGAGACCTTCCAAGTCTCCTTGGGAAAGGATTCCCAAACTTTGGGAAGGGAGATGAGTCTTTCCCAAAGCATGACTCATTTCCCACCTTCCCTAATTTCAAATTTCGTCACTTTGACTAAACCATAGTTTAGATTGACCAAAAGTGAGTTAATCCAAGGGTTAGTTAGTCAAAATTGACCCTAGACCCATGGGTAACCACCTAGGGTAACTTTTGGGACACTAAGGTTCAACAAGGGGTCATAAATCCACTTTAAATGGCCTCAAAAATAAAAATAATTACCAAGTGGTGTAAGTTATGTTGAGTAATAGTGACTCAGATTACAAGTCAACTGATATGTGATGACTATCGGCATAAGGTTGGCCATCAGCAAGAGTTCAGAGTCTTACATCGATATGCTAGGTTACACCGATGAAGGGAAGTTGTCAGGCTGACATTCTCTATCAGGCTTGCCTAAATTTGTTACTCTGATCTCTTTGGTCTCACCGATGGTAGTGAGCTATCGGCATGAGGTTGACCATTGGCAAAGCTGGTGGTAGTCGCTCCAACAGTTATGTGTCACTCCGATGAACTAGTGAAGGTTGATGAAGTTGACATCAGTGTGAGAATCTCCATTGGCCAAGCTATGAGATGTCAATCCAAAGTCATGTGTCATCCTGATGGATGTATCCTATCAGCGTGAGTCTGGTGATCAGAGAGACATTGAAGGCCTTGTCCAATGGTTGATGTCTTAGTGATGACCTTTACCTATCGGTGTGAGATCTACTATCGGTCGAGCCTTGTGGAGTCCTTCTGATGGGAACTCTCTCAGCAATGGTGTTTTCTTCTAATGATCGACGAGAGGACATCTATCGGCATAGCTTAAAGACTTCAAGCCAATGCACAGTGGTCACTCCAATGAAGGTTTGTGTTGGCGTCGAATGGTGAAAGTTATCTTGATGAGCTATTGATTGTTATCGTCGGCAACAAAATTGCTGACAATAGACTTACTATTTATTTGGGCTTATAAACTAATGTGTCCAAGTTATCCTTATGCATGTGGGACTATTGGTCACACTAGAATGTGAACGGTTGCGACAGTTGGCTGAAATCAATGCTGGAGTAGTCAAATGAAATGGTTAGGGCAGATGTTAATAAATGGTTCTACACTTGCAAACTAAATATAGAGATCTGATGGAGTCGTCGGGTAAGAGAGAGTTAAATCATGAGAGAGTTCAAGTGTTTTTTATCTCTTCTATGAAGTCTGATACAGTCTATTGCACAAAGCATGTTAACTGTATGTAAAAAGACTAAGGAGAGATGAAAAGAACAGAGCCGAGAGTTGTGCTATAAATTATTCTTCAGATGAAGCAAGATGTAAATCTTCATGAAAGGCTTATTGCCAGTTTTGTATTGTAACTATTTTTTTTGTTGCTGAATAATACAATGGTGATCTAGGCTTTTGGAGTGGGGTTTTTTACCTGTAAGGGTTTTCCCCACGTATATCTGTGTCTTCTATTCTACTTTTGAGTTAGCATTTCTGCTGTTGAAACTAGTTAATGCTGTCTGTATTTTCCTCTAAGGGTCAATGTTGGAAATGTTCTATGTCTGTTTCCGCTTTATGGCATAGTTGTGTGTGTTTCTGAAGCAAATGAAAAGTATTTAAATCTGTCGAAGACACCACTATTCTTAGAAATACATTATGAGATGCCATCATTTCATTACAAGTTAAATAAAAATTATACAACACTTAATATTAATAAATTAAACAAAGGGGTACTAGGCTAAAATGATAAAATTAAATCAAGCACTTAAGTCAACATTCAATTTCAAACGTGATCCTTATCCCTCTTGGGAATGGATCAGTTTTACAGGGAATAACATAGTGTGAATTCTACCTCCAATTTCCCATGGCTAGGGAATGTAAAACCTGCACATCTCGATCAAGTATCAATCATGTCATGAATAATCATAGCTGAAGCAACTAGAATTAAATTCATGCCATCGAATACAATAATAATCATCTATAACATCATTCTAAATTAAATTGCATTTTTCCAATCACATGTCAAATAATCATCATCACATGAATAACTAGAAATCACATCGCAAAACATCATCAAATATATCTCGTATGTTGAATCATAAAATAGCATCAAATATGATCAAATCGAATCACATATATCTAATCAATGTCCTATCAAAATCAGGAGATATAGTCAAGTCTGCATAATGAAACCATAGTCTCTAAAAAGTCTGATAATGTCATCAACTGAAATGCATATTGATTAGAATAAGGAAAGAAAAATAATCGGCTTCACATCCTCCCCCCTAAGACTAAACTTTCTCCTGGAAGTCATAAAAAATGTGAGGATAGAGTGCCCTCAAACTAGCTGCATCCTCCCAAGTCACTGTGACCTCATCATAACGATCCCACTGGACCCTAACCTGGTCCAGCTCTCGACCTCAAAGGCCTAGCATCCGACAAGCCAATATGCGAATTGGCTCCAAAGGCAATTGCCCATCTACCTCTACCTCTAGAGCACTCTAGTCAAATACGTGAGATAAATCAGATATATATCACCTCAAAACATAAATATGAAAGACATCGTGGATACGTGATAGGCTAGGTGGCAATGCTAGACGATAGGCAACTGGTCCTATCCATTCCAAAATCTCAAAGGGTCCTACAAACTATGGTGCAAGTTTAGAGCCCTTTCCATAACGGATAGGACTCTTGTGTGGCCGCACTCTAAGGAATACCCTGTCACCCACTGAGAAGCTCCGATCAGTCCTCTTAGCATCGACATACTTCTTCTACCTGTCATGTGCCTCTTGTAACCTCTACCTAATCAGTGTGATCTACTGCTCCATATCCTGAACTAGCTCTGGACCAATGGCAACTCTGTCCTCTATCTGATCCCAACTCAAGGGTGTCCTGCATGGTCTGCCATATAAAGCTTGAAAGGGAGGCATACCTAACAAGCTGTGATGCCCATTATTGTAGGCAAACTCAACCAGATATAGATACTCCTCCCATCTAGACTGATGGTCCATAACATACATCTGAAGCATGTCCTCTAACACCTGATTCACCTGCTCTATCTGTCCATCTGTCTCGGGATGATAAGCAGAGCTAAAGTTGAGCTGTGTGCCCAATACTTGCTGCAAGGCTCTCTAGAATGCTGAAGTGAAGACTAGATCTCTATCAGAAATGATGTAGTGAGGTACTCCATGTAATCTCACAATATCGTCCAAGAATACCCTCGCCACTGCCGGCGCATTGTACGTCATGCGTACAGGTGAGAAATATGCTACCTTGGTCAACTTGTCGACTATCACCATGATGGCATCATGGTGACATGAAGACATAGGAAGACCAACAATAAAATCCATGGAAATGGTGTCCCATTTCCACTCAGGTATATCATGTGGGTATAGAAGACCTGCTGGATGCTGATACTCAGCCTTGACCCTCTGGCATTCAAGGCATCGAGCAACAAACTCTGCAACATCTCATCTCATACCTGCCCAATGGTACAGCTATTGTAGGTCGGCATGCATCTTCTTCACCCCCAGATGTACTGCATATGGTGCTCTGTGAGCCTTTGATAACACTACAGTACGTAGGTCACCTGCGGGGGGTACATAGATGCACTGTCGATGATGAAGTAACCCATCTACCTCCAGTGAATTCCCTGCAAACTTGCCCACAAGGGACCTCTGTGAACTGATCTCCTGCTGCACCTCAAGAAACTACTCATCCTCTAGCAGTTACTAAATAATGCATCCTCTCAAGTCCACACTCAGAGTCAAGGTCAAGAGCTTGTGGCGCCTCTGACTCAATGCATCAGCAACCACATTCTCCTTCCCTTTGATGTAGTGGACATCAAAGTCATACTCACAAAGGAACTCTATCCAACGCCGCTGACGGGTGTTCAGATTAGGCTACATAAAGATATACTAAAGACTATGGTGATCTGAATGGAGCTCAAAGTGACAACCCAACAAGAAATGTCTCCAACAAACTAGAGCATGAACCACTGCCGCTAACTCCAAGTCGTGCGTGGGGTAGTTCAGCACATGGGTCTTGAGCTTTCACGACTCATATGCGATAGCTCTACCACCCTACATAAGTATGGTTCCCAATCCCTCAAGTGATGCATCCATGCAAACCATAAAATCTGTTGCAGGATCAGGAACCGCTAAAATAGGAGCACTAGTAAGATGCTCCTTGAGGACCCCAAAGACCCTCTCACATTGCTCTGTCCAAAGAAAACTCTTCCCTTTCCACTGAAGGGAAGTGATGGGGTGCGCTATCTGAGAAAAACCCTCAACAAAGTGACGGTAATAACCAGCTAACCCCATAAAACTCCTAACCTCTATCACACTAGTGGGTGCTGGCCAATCCTTGATAGCCCTGATCTTTGATGGATCTACTGAGATTCCATCACCAGATAGGATATGCCCCAGATACTGAACCTCTATCCTAAAAAATGCACACTTCACCAAGTTCCCATAAATATTTTGCTCCCTCAAACACTGTAGAACCTGACGAAGGTGCTCCTCATGCTCCTCCCCGGTCTGTGAATAGATCAAAATGTCATCAAGGAAAATGATCACAAACCGATCTAAATAGGTATAGAACACCCCGTTCATGAGACTCATGAACACTACAGGAGCATTCGTCAAGCCGAAGGGAACTACAGTGAACTCATAGTGGCCATATCAGGTCCGAAAGGTGGTCTTATGGATATCCGCCTCTGTGATACATAGCTACTGATAACCGGACTTCAGGTCTATCTTAGAGAACACCCTGGCTCCCTGCATCTGATCGAAAAATTGTCAATCCTGGGCAGAGGATAACGGTTCTTCACCATCACCTTATTCAACTACCTGTAGTCTATGCATAAATGAAGAGACCCATCCTTCTTCTTCACGAAGATGATAGGAGCACCCCAAGGTGAAATGCTCGGTCGAATGTGCCCCTTCTTGAGCAAGTCCTCCAACTGTAACTTGAGCTTTGTGAGCTCATGTGTGGTCATCCTATAGGGTGCACAAGACACTGGCTCGGCACCCGACACTAGGTCAATGTGAAAGTCTACCTCATGACAGGGTGGCATCCCCGGTAACTCTACTTGAAACACATCGGCAAACTCTCTAAGGATGGGATGATCATCCAAAGATGCCTCAGGCTCGTCATCTGATCTGTCACTCACGGTGATGGCGAACATCTAGCACCCCTTCTGCATGTAGTGCTTAAGCTACTGAGTGGATATCATACGCACTGTTGTGGGCTTCTGCATGCCCACTGTCTCAACTGATGTATCGTGATCGTCTAAACAGCTGATCGCCTTTCGGCAACAATCTAGTTTGGCCTGATGAGCCATAAGCCAATCCATACCCAACACCACATCGTAGGATCCCAATGTCATAACTCTAAGGTCACATACTGTGGTAAAGGGTCCCAAAGCAATCTTGCAGTTGTGGACTAAGGCATCTACTATCATCTTGGCCCCTGAGGCCAACTCAACCACCCACCTATCACCTTGCCTAGAGGCCACCAGCCTGCAACGCTCCACTAACGATGGAGATATGAATGAGTCAGTAGCACCAAAATCAAAGAGAATAGAAATGGGGTTACCCCCAATCATACTTGACGTCTCAATCATTGATGCCTAGAAATCAACCTAGCGGTTATCAACCATTGCGAACATACAGTGGGATCTACCCACATCACCAACAGTTTGCTCAGATCCTCCTGCATGAGGCTATCCCCTTGCTATAAAACCCTATGGACACTCTCTAGCTAGGTGTCCTGCTCCACCACAAACATAACAAGGGCCCCTAGCCTGTACTTGTTTAGTCTGAGTCCTACTCGACTGTTGTTGTCCTGATCTACCAGTAGACCCCTGTGAGCCCCTATAAGACTGCTGCAACCTCGCGGGTCCCATAGGTGGTCCCTACTACCTTTGATCTCTGCATAGGCCCTGCTACTGCCAACCTCTATTATGTCCCCCATGTGCCCTCTACTATGTCCTAGCTCTCTAATGCTGCTGTGGGGGCCTAGGAGGTAAGGGTACGGAACTAAATCCTCCCCTATGAGGTGGCTGTGATGGTCTGCAGAAACTCTGCTGATGTTACTACTGTCCACGATCCTGAAACTAAGGGCGTGAACTCTA
This sequence comes from Cunninghamia lanceolata, assembly GCA_027924645.1. Taxonomy (NCBI): domain Eukaryota; kingdom Viridiplantae; phylum Streptophyta; class Pinopsida; order Cupressales; family Cupressaceae; genus Cunninghamia; species Cunninghamia lanceolata. Next base: position 25,447,125 of record BSBN01000809.1, on the reverse strand, counting down.
CCCTCATCCCTGAATCTCCTCAGCAATATATACCTTCTCGGTAGCATCACTCAAAGTCTAGGGGTTTGCCATACGAACAAGCCCTGCTATATTGTGGTTCAGTCCTCTGATAAACTTATGCACCAAGAGTTTCTCATCATGGAGATACTCCGCATAACAGGATAACTCGGTAAATCTACCCCCATACTCTATCACTTTAAGTCCTCTCTGCTGGAAGTCATGAAACTCGTCAATGCGACGCTGCCTGTAATGATCTGATAAGTATCATGCATTGAAGTGCTTAATGAAGGTCTCCCACATGAGAGTGTCTAATGAGAGGTGATGCTTACACTCCTCGGTGTGCCACCAGGTAGCTGCTGCATCTCGCAACGGGTGTACTACTACACAGGCCTTCGTGTTGCCCTCATAAGGACGCAACGCGAAGCATCTATCTAAGATGATGAGCCAGGCCTCTGCCTTAGCTCCCTCTGTGGTCCCGATGAATGTAGGAGGGTTCAACCTCAATAAATCCCTAATGGGGTCTCCTCTGTCTCTGTGCCTCCTGATAGGCTCATCTCTATAATAGTCATAAGGTCTGTGAACAATGTGCTCTACTCATACTGCCTCATCATACCTAGAATGATGTGAAGGGCTCCTGCTACAGGCCCTATCAGTTGAACCAACCTCCTCTGCTGTCGTCTCTGGTACCTCAACATAAGGCTCCACACGTGGTACCCCTCGCGGCTCAATGCGGGGCTCCACACGTGGCTCAACACGAGACTCAGCTCATGGCTCCACATGTGGCTTGACACGAGACTCAGCTTGTGGCTCCACACGTGGCTCAACACGAGACTCAGCTCATGGCTCCACATGTGGCTTGACATGAGACTCAGCTTGTGGCTCCACATGTGGCTCCTCTCATGGATTCTCACGGGGCTTGACACATGGCTCTATAAGCGGCTCAACTACAGCCAGTGGAAGCCTATCTAAAACTACCTATAAAGCCTGTAATATCTATGGCCCAATATCTGGTAGGGCCGGTGGTGGCTGCAGTGCCTGTACCTCAGCTGAAGAGTCACTGTGAACCTTAGGGGATGGAGTGTGGTGGGACTGCGCTCGCCGAACCCGTCGAGGAGGCATCCTAAAAAAATGAGGTAACCACAAATTAATCAAAGTTGTAGAAATAATAATGTGCCCAAAACAAGCCTAGTGTTTAAACTTAGGCTCTGATACCAAATATCATGCCTGCATTTCCCATGCGGTCACGACACACAACACATGTGTCATGTCCACATTTGCCATGTGGTCATGACATGAATTATGAAAAAAAATTCTACCTATCCCTAGGAACCCCGTCGCATGTGTCTGCGTGCTTGGTGGCAAAATGCATAAGGTGTAAACATGTCAACAAACTGTGATGATGAGAGCTTTCTAGGGGGTATGCGACACGAAGTGTGTCACTTTTAGGGTTAGACTGATTTAAATATGAACCCCTAGTTTCCTAGGTGTGAAAATGATTTTGCCAACTTTGAGACCTAACTCTGACTTAGGTCAGCACCTAAACGAAGTAAGGATTATGTAAAATGATGGTAAGATGGTGCATGATTAAAGTGGAATGATGGAATGAAAATTAATAAAATAGTGTAAATTTAAAACCCTAGAAATCTAGGAAAAATTTGACAGGGTAACGGGTTTTTGATAAACACAAATTAAAATTTAAAAATAAAACACCAATAAGGGATAAAAAAAAATTTAATAACCAAAATCTAAACTTAGGAACAAATTCTAAACAATTTAAAATAATAAATAAATGTCCTGCTAAGGCCAAATAATCGACCTTGCAGAAAGAATAAAATTTTTAAAAAATAATATAATAAAATAATAATAAACGTCAAATTGGATTTCAAAATTGAATCCGTTAATAAATATAATTTTGAACCTTACATTTATTAACGAACTCGGAATAATGAGGAGGAAGGAGGTTAAAATACTCCTTCCTGTAAAATAATAAAATAAAACAGATAAAAGTTAAAAGGTAAAATCCCACTAGGGAAAATTAAAAATAAACCACCCAACGGAAATAATTTAAAAATTGAAAGGAAGAACTCTTCCCAACTTAAAACAAGGATTCAATTCCCTCCCTTAAAAATCTAAATCACAAGGCAATAATCAAAATGCAAGAATAACCCAATCAATATTTGAAATTGATTTAAAGGAACCCAAAAGATAAATTAAAAACAAGGAAAAGAAATAGGGGTTTTTAATTAAAGAATAAAACATAACCTCTCAATGTAAATCCCTCACAATTAAAATATCCTCTCACTAAAATAAGGAAAGCCCTAATTTCCTATTAACACTTAGTTTTCTATTTTCTATTTTGCCCATTTAGAATATGTCATCTCAAAGGAACCCTAAATTCCCTTATCTCATTATTCTTTGTTTTTTTTTTTGCCTCTTTGCATTGCAGGTTAGGGTTTGGATGGAGGATGAAGCCATGGTTGGATCTACTACTACCTCCCATGGAGGTATACACAGCAGATTGAAACCCATACTATAATTATCTAGTTTTTTTTTTGGTTTGATCAAAGAGTGGTTGTTTCCTTGTGTGTGTGTGTGTGTGTGTATATATATGCTGACTGTGTTAAACAATAATTACTAACTACAGGGCTAAGAGGTCGCGGACTGAGGGAATGGAGGGGAGTGAAGTGTTGGCTGCCACGGCAGAGAAGGGAGCTACGGAGCACAAGAGCCATGATGGGATCTAGCAGAGCTCTGAGGGAAGAGGGACGGTGTGGCGGTAGTGTCATTTGCAGGGGGGAAGGTGTGGTTTAAAGGAGCAGTGGTGGGGAGGGGGTTGGAATCCCCACCCACACCCAAGGGTGTGGGTGGGGGTTCCAACCCCCTCCCCACACCCTAAACTAAATGAAGCAGCGGCGGAGGGGGGGTCTGTGGTGGGCGCCGCCCACCATAGCCCCACTCCATTTGTTTTTTTATTGTAAAATTTAAACTCAGTTTTACTACAGCACCACCACCGCCGATGGGATATTTTCGACCTCTTAGAAATTTGCTTAAAATGTTTTCCATTTTAAATATGTATAATATATATATATATATATGTATATATGTATATATATGTATGTATATATATATACATTTTTAAATAGATATTAACAGTTTACTTAAAAATACTCAGCATAAAAGCATTTTATTATGTTTTGGGTATATGGGTATATGTGTAAGCACTGATATATATATATATATATATATATATATATGCAATAATTATTAACTTTCTGTGGTTACTTCTACTTTTCTATATAAATACATAGTGATAAAAAGAATAAACTGAGCAGAACTAAAATTTTTTCTTTTTGTTCTCTTTTTTTTTTTCTAATATTAACATTTCATTTCTGAATCAAAATAAATGCCTTAGCAATAAATTTCCTTTTGAACATATATGAACAAAAATATATATATATTTTTTGTTTTGAAAATAAATCTGTAAGGTAAACTAAGCATTCTCATCTACTTTTCTACAGTAACTAATATTATGACCTTCAAAGTAACAAACAGATAACTATCTCCAAACTTTCTCTTTCTTGTATGCAATAAAACATAAACAACAACTTATGCATATTCCTTTTTTTTAAAGAACAATAACAACAAATGTATATAAATTTTCTCCTTCTTTCTTGGAATACAATAAACTTTATTCAACAACACTCATTTATATATATAATCTTTTGAAAAGAATGATGGCAGAAAATAAATCAACTCATGCTTTTCTCCACACAAAACCAACTCCACAATAAAGGAAATAACAATCTTTTAATAAAATAAAATAATGTTTGCATTGTAATATTTTTCACAGCCAACTCCAAGGGCATACAACCTGCCAAAATAAATACAATAAGGACATAATGGCCATGGCTCAACAGACAATAAAACACTACTAAGCCACCCAAAAATGAACTCCACAACAACTCCATTTCTTCACTTAAAACCTGCAAATAAACACAACAAGAAAGAAGAACAACCCAGCCACTTTGAAATGCCCTCCTCCGTACCATAGATCCGCAAGTAGGTCACCCCCGAGCTAGGGAGGTAGGGATTCACATAGGTGTAAACATTCCACAACAAGAATCAACAACAACAACACAAAAATAGCCCAAGGTTTAACACATATCTCAACTCATGAAAATGAGTTTGATGAGGGTAGAGAATGGACCCCTCTACTTCAAAGGCCACCCAAATGATAAAATACCAATCTCATGGCCTCAAGCCAAAAATCTTGAAAACCACCACTCTCCACAAAATCACAAAAATAATCTCCATGGCACTCTTGTCATTCGAATAATCTCCTCAACAAGTAAAAGCCCTCAAGGCATAAATAATACAATGTGGAGGTGACCTCAAGGAGGTTCCTTTCCCCTACCCAAACAAGTTGAGCATTACCTCTAAATGGAGGTGCTCTCACCATACTCCCATCCCACACAAAAATGAAGAAATAATAACCAACAAAAAAAATACAAACACATCACAATATAAAAAAGCAAGGGTGAAGAAACATAGTTCATGAGGCTTACCTTCAAAGTCCTATAATGGAAGCATGTTTGGTGATGAGCTCCAAGCTTTCCCAAACCTTCCAACTTCAATAATTTCCCTAACTTCCCCAAAATTGCACCAAAAATAGAAGGAAACTAAAAAATTGCAGAACCCCACACTCCTCAACAAGAGGAGATAATATAGGCCATTAATTTGGCCTTGAGGAATGAGAAGGTGACACTTGTCACCTTCTCCTTCCTCCTCTAATGCCACTTGCAAGGGAGAGGAAGTGTGAGGATTGCAAGTGTCATCCTCCAATTCCATCTCAATCCTCACCTCACCACTTGTCCTCTCACATAGAGGAAGTGTGAGGATTGCAAGTGTCATCCTCCAATTCCATCTCAATCCTCACCTTATCCACTTGTGCTCTCACATATGTGAGAGGACAAGTGGTGAGGTGGCATTCCCACTCAAACCTCCAAGAGGATAAGGGATGCCATATGGCATCCTCTTATTCTCTCAAAGAGTCATCTCCCTCCAAGATGTTCTCACACGTGTGTGAGAGTCTTGGAGGAAGATCCCACACACTTGGGAGCCTTGGAGACCTCCCAAGTCTTCCTTGGGAAAGGATTCCCAAACTTTGGGAAGGGAGATGAGTCTTTCCCAAAGCATGACTCATCTCCCACCTTCCCTAATTTCAAATTTCGTCACTTTGACTAAACCATAGTTTAGAGTGACCAAAAGTGAGTTAATCCAAGGGTTAGTTAGTCAAAATTGACCCTAGACCCATGGGTAACCACCTAGGGTAACTTTTGGGACACTAAGGTTCAACAAGGGGTCATAAATCCACTTTAAATGGCCTCAAAAATAAAAATAATTACCAAGTGGTGTAAGTCAAATAAAAATTATACAACACTTAATATTAATAAATCAAACAAAGGGGTACTAGGCTAAAATGATAAAATTAAATCAAGCACTTAAGTCAACATTCAATTTCAAATGTGATCCTTATCCCTCTTGGGAATGGATAAGTTTTATAGGGAATAACATAGTTTGAATTCTACCTCCAATTTCCCGTGGCTAGGGAATGTAAAACCTGCACATTTCAATCAAGTGTCAATCATGTCATGAATAATCATAGCTGAAGCAACTGGAATTAAATTCACGCCATCGAATACAACAATAATCATCTATAACATCATTCTGAATTAAATTGTATTTTTCCAATCACATGTCAAATAATCGTCATCACATGAATAACTAGAAATCACATCGTAGAACATCATCAAATATATCTTGTATGTCGAATCATAAAATAACATCAAATATAATCAAATTGAATCACATATATCTAATCAATGTCCTATCAAAATCAAGAGATATAATCAAGTCTGCATAATGAAACCATAGTCTCTAAAAAGTCTGATAATGTCATTAACTAAAATGCATGTCGATCAAAATAAGGAAGGAAAAATAATCGGCCTCACATATACTATAACATCAAATGGGAAGAAATTTACCTTGATTCCTTTGGAGGATGATCCTAAGAGTAAAGTATGTGGGAATGCTAGAATCTATTTGGCAGATGGAAGAAAATTTCTGGATGGTTTGAGACATGAGAATATATGTTATGCTTTGATTCCTAAGAAGCCTGAAACATTGAAGAAAGAGACTGAAGAATTACAACCAGAGGAGATAAAAAAGTTACTGATAGAGTATGAAGACATCATATCAGATAATGTACCTGAAGGATTACCACCTATAAGGAGTATTAGTCATCACATGGATCTTATACTAGGAGCTAGCTTGCCTAATAAAGCAGCACATAGAATGACATCGACAGAGAATGAAGAATTGAATAGATAGATACAAGAGTTGTTAAGGAAAGGTTTATTAGAGAAAGTTTGAGTCCTTGTGCAATACCTACAGTGTTAGCACCAAAGAAAGATGGAGAATGGAGAATGTGTACTGACTCTAGAGCAATAAACAAGATCACAGTTAATTATAGATTTCCTTTACCTAGAATGGATGATATCATGGATTGTTTGAGTGGAGAAAAATATTTTACAAAGATTGATTTGAAGAGTGGATACCATCATATCAAAATTAGAGAAGGAGATGAATAAAAGACTGCTTTGAAGACAAATGAAGGATTGTATGAGTGCTTAGTGATGCCTTTTGGATTGACAAATGCACCGAGTACTTTCATGAGATTGATGAATGAGGTCTTGAAGACATTCTTTGGTAATTTATGATTGTATACTTGGATGATATTTTTATTTTCACTAAGATGAAAGAGGAACATTTGTGGCATATTAGACAAGTTTTATAGAGGTTGAGAGAAGAGAAATTGCTGATAAACATCAAGAAGTGTAGTTTCATGAAGGAAGAACTAGTGTATTTGGGATTTACGATTTCTACGAAGGATTAAAGATGGACCCTAAGAAAGTAAGAGTAATTGTTGAGTGGCCTACATTGGAGAGCATTGGAGAGCATTGGAGAGGCTATATCATTTCATGGATTGGCTAGTTTCTACCAGAAGTTCATAAAAAATTTCAGTTCAGTTTGTAACCCTATGACAGAGACAATGAGAGGTGACAGGAAAGACTTTAAGTGGACATCATGAGTAGATAAAAGTTTTGAATTGTTGAAGCAAAAGGTGACGGAGTAACCTATTTTAGCATTACCAGATTTTAATAAGGTATTTTAAGTAGATTGTGATGCAAGTGGGAGTGCAATTGGAGCAGTGTTAAGTCAACAGCGTAGACCTATAGCATATTTTAGAAAGAAGTTGAATGATGCAAGGAGAAAATATTTATTTTATGATCAAGAGTTCTATGCCATAATTTAGGCCCTGAAGAAGTGGAGACATTACTTATTGCCTAAGGAGTTTGTGTTGTATACAGATCATCAAGCTTTGCAGTATTTGAATAGTCAAGGTAAGTTGAAACAGAGACATATGAGATGGGTTGAGTTCATGTAGAGTTATACTTTTGTATTGAAACATAGGAGTGGAAAATCAAACAAATTTGTTGATGCCTTGAGTAGAAAAAGAAACTTATTGACAGAGATGAGAGTTGAAGGGTTGGGGTTTGGTGAATTTAAGAACATGTATGAGGGAGACATTGGTTTTGTAGAACCTTGGAAAGCATGTAAGGAACATGTTGTGACAGATAGGAGTAAGTGGTTGGATTATTTCATTCAAGAAGATATGTTGTTTAGAGGAAATCAGTTGTGCATACCTAGAAGTTCAATGAGAGGCAATTTGATCAAGGAGAAACATAGTGGTGGATTAGTAGGACATTTTGGAATTGACAAGACAATGGATTTGGTGAATGAAAATTACTTTTGGCCTCAGATACATAAGGATGTTAGGAAATTTGTGCAGAGTTGTAGAGTTTGTCAAGTTGCAAAAGGAAGTAGTCAGAATACTGGATTGTATAAGCCTTTGACAGTACCAGAGAGACCTTGGGAAGACATAAGCATGGATTTTGTGATGGGATTACCTAAGACATAGAGAGGAAATGATTCTATATTTGTAGTGGTAGACATATTTTCAAAGATGGCACATTTCATACCTTGTAAGAAGACAACTGATGCAGTGCATGTAGCTAACCTATTTTTCAAGGAGATTGTGAGATTGCATGGATTACCTAAGAGTATAGTTTTAGACAGAGATACAAAGTTTGTTGGATACTTTTGGAAGACACTTTGAAAAAAGATGAAGAAAGATTTGAAGTTCAGTTTAGCTTTTCATCCATAGACTGATGGATAGATAGAAGTAGTGAATAGGAGTTTGGGAAACATGTTGAGATGTTTGATTGGAGAGAAGATAGGAAGTTGGGATTTGATTCTTTCACAAGCAAAGTTTTCATACAATAATTTAGTAAATAGGAGTACCGGAAGAACATCTTTTGAGATTGTTATTGGAGTGAATCTTAGAGGAGTGACAAAACTAAGAGACATGGGTACAGAAGAAAAGAGAAGTACAAAAGTAGAAGAATTTGCAGATCACATGAAGACAGTGCATAATTAGGTGAAGAGGCATTTGGAAGATATGAACAACAAATATAAGAAGCAAGCAAATGAGAAGAGAAGACACAAAGAATTTATAGTTGGAGATGAAGTAATGGTGTACTTGAGAAAAGAAAGATTTCCAGTTGGAACATATAACAAGTTGAAGATGAAGTTTGGACCTTGTAGGATACTCAAGAAATTTGATTTAGGAAATTCATATGAAGTAGAACTACTAGAAACATTAGGCATACCACCTATTTTTAACATTGCAGACCTATACTAGTATCATGAATCAGAGTTCAGTGACAGCATGATAGAGGACTTGAAGAAGCAGTTACCATAACAAGTACTGAAGTAGATTGAAGACATCTTGGATAGCAAAGTTGGATGTAGCACCAGAGGAAGACAATAAAAAGAATACCTTGTGAAGTGGAAAGGTAGACAGGAAGAAGATTCATCATGGATTTCTCAGGCTGAGGTGGACCATCTTGGTTCTCCCCTAGCCCCAACAAAGTGAGGGACTCACTTTTTCAATAACCCCAGATTTCTAATGCAGGAGCATCCCTGGTTCAAGAGCAATCTTGCATCAACCAAAAACATTTGTATTTCAGTTTGTTTGCAGTATAGTTTGTTTCTTTTCATTTTCTAGTTCAATTCAGGAAGTTCAATCAACAACAGTTTCTATATTTTGGTAAGCGTTCTACCACAGCTACATTTTAGATCTTGTGGAGCTAGACTTAGCATCTAGATTCATTCATCTACATCATATCTAGAATCAGAGCTTTGGGATCAGTTACCAAAAAGTTATCGCTATCAGAAGATCAACTATTTTCTCATAACAGAGCATCCTGACAGTCTCAAACACATCAACTGAAGGAGAAGATTTGTGGAGCATTTCTCAACTTATGGAGCCTAATGACACATCATTCAATGATCTTTGGTTCGTAGATGACCTTCCCCAAGATCTGTACATCATCCCATTCATTTACAGAGGTGTTCTACATGATTAGGTCTAACCTATTCATGTACACACGTTACAACTCTTCATCGGAGTTTGTGATCTTCCTTGGCTGACGCAGAGGAATCTTGTGATCTGGAGATGATATATTTTGATGTAGTAGATCCTTAGGAAAGTAGATTTAGATAGTTACAATTAGATTCATAAGTTCATAATTTGGATTTGCACGAAGGAGCTTCAAAGCTATATCTTATGATATTATGTAATTAGGCCTTTAAGCCCTAATTGTAAGCCCACATGTTGCCAACCGATCTGTAGTTGAATTCTATGATATACTAAATGACTGAATCTACATTTGTTTCTTATCTTTGAGTTGTTTCCATTGTGTTTACTCTTGCTGCACAATCTAGATAGTTCATTCTGTGAACCCTCCTACCGTGACTGCACCAAGTCCTAAGAAGCCTCTCAAATTATTAAGGGTTTTAGAATAGGCCACTCCACAATAGCCTTGATTTTATTGGGATCAACTTTACTCCTTAACTAGTCAATTAAATACTTGGCAATCAGGATGATCTGTAGATGATGTAGATCATCTTCTTCTTTCATGCACTTCATCCTAATTCTTCCAACCAAATCTAGAATCCATCCTAATCATGCCCTTGCATCATAATCACCCATCTAATCATCTCATCCTAGTCATCTTTTTCATCCAAACAAGTTCATTCCTAGTCATTCTACTCATCCATTATTCACCTATCCTAATCATTTATCTTATCCATTTCATATTTCTAATCATTCATTTTCACTTATCCTAATCACCCCATTTTATCATAATCACTTCATCCCTCTTATCATACTCATCCAACCATCTCATTCCAACTAATCCTTTCATCCAAGCTAATCATCCCTTAATCATTTAACCCTGCTCTAATCATGTATCTTCTATCCATTATCCTAACCATAATCCACTATAATAATCCAATATCATCGTACATCATTTTCTTAATCCAACTTCATCCATTTGTACTATATTATACACAATCAAAATCCATTAATCCCCATTTAATCCTATCATTCATCATTTCGATGCACAAATATGGGTTGATTTTTCAAAGGAACCTAAAGGAACCTCTATATTTCTTTCCATTAATGTGTAGTCACTTATCTTTGTGTACTTATCTCCAAAGGACTAATTAATGAAATAAGCATCCATCATATCCATGTGTAAGAAGATGCTAATATATCAACAATTAACATGAAATTCAAAAGATTTTTATTTGTATTTTCTTGAATCAATTTGTTACATAAAACAAGCACAACATATTTTTATTAAAAGTATCTCTAAGTATGTACAAGGAGTAGAAAAATGTTTTTACACAAATCTTTGTATGCCTTGAAATGGTCCATAATTAAGGACATATAGTGGGCTATCAAGAATGAATGCTCAAGTTGGAAATTAGAATTGATGAAAGGATTGGCCATTTAATATTTTTTAATGTGGTCAATACGTGTAAATTCTTAAAGTTGGGCTAAAGAAAAAGGAAATCTAAGATGGCAAAGGAAGAAGGAAAACACATAATGGTTGAATTACCAAGCCCCAAAATGGAAGAAGTGTAGATATAGCCAAACCAAGAGGATTGCAATAGAATGGAAAAGGAATTAAAAAGAAAAATTAAAGTGAAATTACTTCATACCATGCAAGAGCTAAGATACCAAATGTAGTCAAGATAGGGTCAACAAAAGGAAGGACCCAAAACTAAAGGATGATAAAAAGTCAAAATGCATCATGCAAGAACTCAAAAATATTTCACAACTAAAGTTCAATGGAAAAACTTTGAGAGTGAATCCAAAGCCTAGTTGATTAGAATGATAAGGTGTTTTGACTTTTGAAATAGGACTAGCAATGGGAAAGATTACCTTACCATTTACTATTTCAGAGATGAAGCCACATTATGGTGGTACTACTAGGAGAATATTCTCATAGTCAATAGTGACATTGTGATATGGGAAATAATTGAGGAGTATCTTCAAAGGAAATATCTAATGAATGAAGGTTATACCACTAAAATGAATGAATTCTAATTTCTCATGTGGCAAGGCATGATGGTGCTTGAATATAATTCCAAGTTTTTAAGCCTCTTGAAATATGTTGGATATATGTCCTAGGTGGACTAAAGTAAATTAATATATTAGTGGATTGTCCCTATAAATTAAAGGGAAAGTGCAGACCATGAAATCAACAACTCTATTAGATAGAACTTGTAAGGCACAATTGGCCAAGGAAGAAGCGACTATAAAATATTACTTTGATAGTAACTTAAGAGGCCATGAGTTGTCTCAAGGAAGATTAAGAGGATGGTCAACACCCAAATCATTGAAAAAATTCTCATATGAATCATCTTGATTTTCATGAAAAGGGATTAGGAATTTGTGCAAAGATTTCATGAAGAAAATCACTATAATTTTAGAGGGAACCAATCTAGGCAATTTAATCATCTAAATCTCTCAACAAATTGAATCTAGAAAAGGGACTAGAAATGGATGATCAAAGAAATCACTAGTGGAGGACACTTTTTCATCCAATCAAGTTCATTCCTAGTCATCCTACTCATCCTACTCATCCAATATTCACCTATCCTAATCATTTATCTTACCCATTTTATATTTCTAATCATTCATTTTCACTTATCCTAATCACTTCATCCCTCTTCTCATACTCATCCATCCATCTCATTCCAACTAATCCTTTCATCCAACCTAATCATCCCTTAATAGTTTAACCCTATCCTAATCATGTATCTTCCATCCATTATCCTAATCATAATCCACTATGATAAAAAATCTAGCCATTTGTTTTTAAAAAACATATAGGAAAGCTCTGGGCTATCAAATTACTTCCTAAAATTTATTTGTTCAAGGGATTATGGTTTATGGTTTAGGATTTATGGTTTGGGGTTTAGAATTTAGTGTTTAGGGTTTATAGTTTAGTGTTTATGGCTTACAGTTTAGTATTTAGTGTTTAGAGTTTAGGGTTTAGGGTTTAGGGTTTACTGTTTATGGTTTAGGGTTTAGTGTTTAGGGTTTAGGGTTTACTATTTATAGTTTAGGGTTTAGTGTTTAGTGTTTAGGGTTTAGGGTTTACTGTTTATAGTTTAGGGTTTAGTTTTTATAGTTTAGGGTTTACGATTTATGAATTAGGGTTTAGTGTTTTTAGTTTACGGTTTAACATTTATAGTTTAAGATCATGAAAAATAACTAAATATATATCTAAAATGCACTTACAATTTCAAATGAAATAACAATAAAAAATAACAAAAACAAGACAAAAAATAAGTAAAAAAAATAGAAATCTGTAGAGCACCAACCTGGCACAACTGACAGATGATCTGGAGTAGGCAAGGAGGTCCTAGAGGTGGGCAGTGGGGGTCAGGAAATGTGGGTACCCATTTTTGGCATCCTTTCTCATTGTTCTCCATGGTTTGTGGCTGTTAAAATGAAGCCACATTTATTTTTCAAAAAAAAAATACTTTACAAAAATGGGTGCCCGTTCCTTTTATGGGTGCCCATTTTGATTCAGATGCCCTATCATAAATGAGATCGCATTTCATAATAGGCACCCATTAAGGCTCAGGATCTTGTTCCTAAATGTGCACTCGCTATTTTTAAAAATGGTTGCCTGTTCCAATCACCTTTTTTCTTGTGCAAAAAACTTCCATGAAATGTGTACTCATCTTTGTGCATTGACCCCTAACTCCTGGTCCTCGATTTTCATTTTTGTTCTAAGTGTTTCAAGATTAGGACTTTAGTCATTCCCTTATCTCTTTGTCTCTGTAGAATGGTTTCGATAGGATCCAATCCCAATCCTCGATAATTCCATATTTGTCTAAATATTTTAGGATCATAATATTAGAGAGGTTCTTGTTCTGTTTCTCAAGTAGAAGATGATCTGGTGAAGGCCCAAACCCCAAATTTTGACAAGTTTACCTTCAAACTTCAATGTTTGGAGATGTTCTTTTCTTCTACTTTTGAGGCAAATGTTATAGTGGTAACCTGATCCCCGAAGCTTGATGGTTTCTCTTTATTCCCTTTTTTGACTTGAGAGATGAGGGATTTCTTTCACACCATTCAAAGGAAGAACAAGTTATGATGAGGGCTCAATTTCCAAAACCTGATGGCTTTCTTTTTGTCCCTTTTGGATTCCAATGCTCACGGTGTTGTCTCTTGCCTTTTCATATGGAGGTTGGTTTGGTAATGGTCTGGTTGCCAAAAGCTGATGGTTTTACCCTCTTTCACACTTGTCAGCATTACAAGTCCAGTCTCCTAATCCTGATACAAAAGTAAAATACTTGGTGGAAGCCTAATTTTTTAGGGCTCAACAAATTTGCCTTCCCTATGCACAAGCAACTCAATGCATGATAGGACTTCTTAGCGACCCTCCTAATTGCCATTAATTCTTTTTTTAGAGATTTATGGTGTTAGATGAACTTCTCGCACCCCCATACTATTGAATACCCTTCTTATTGTACTAAAGGCATGGGTAATACTCCACTTCTATGTATTTCTTCTAAGCAGCCATGTGTGTATGACATAGCGGAAATGGGGGACCTACAAAACGTGCTAACTACTCTTCTCCTATTTGTCTAAGGCTGCAATAGTGATCTATAGAAACTATATATACATGTAAATAGATGTATTGGGGGTTGTTCTTTTGACAGTTGTGACTCTGTATCAGCTGTAACATTTTGCCTCTTTGATCAATACAAGACCATTTTTATGCCTTCTCATTTTTCCTATACTCTGTGTAATTTTGGGTGTTTGAATTGCTATCAGTGATTTGTGTATGTGTATCATTTGTTTGAGATCACCCTATGCATCTAGGGTTGATATTGTAGTTAAAATACTAAATTTGATGCATCACCCCATTGCAATTCCAACATTCCTCCTTCTCCTCTTTTTCCTTGGTAATTGTTAACATAGGTTTACATAAAGAAGAACCAACCTTCTTTGGAGCTCCAATCTCATTTGCAAGTTCCCACACCTTGAGATCATTCCCATTGTGCCATTGGAATGTTTGAACGAGGTTCAAATAGGGTGCAATTTCGTGTGACAAGTACCCATCCTACAAGTATTCACCATAAGGACTTGTTTTAACTTAATTAATAAAGAAAGAGACACTTCAATACATTTAAAAATCTTTCTAAATTTAAATCTAAGATTTGTCACATGGATGGCTCACAATCCAATACCCCAACACATACAATCTTATAACAAAATAAATTTAAAATTAACATTCTGTAATTTTCACATTTCAACATATTTTTCATAAATGAAGAGATTAGTCTATTCATGGTTAAGGTTAAGGTGCCACTAGGGAATCACAATAAGGGTTTCTAGAGGATCTCCAAATTTTTTTCCATTGGTAATGAAAATCACTTGCACACTTGAAAACAAGCATCAATATATCCCACAAAATAGCCAAACCAACAATAGAAACATTTCAAAACATCATATGCTATAGGAAATACATAATATTGAAATTTATATTAGTTCAAATAATAATCATAATTTAAATCTAACTATCACAATTACACACACAATCCTTATTTATCATAATGTTATTTCATAATTCTCTATCCAAATTTCACTATGTTCAAACATCCATATTCAAGATATCGTTTCTAAATAAATTTTGATTAAATTGATATTCACCACATTGGAACCAAATCATGATTGTGAAACCCTAAAACTATTCATATGAATAATAGGAATAAACCATAGTCAAACTCATCACAATAGCTCACATGTGAAATTTAAACTATCCTAAGTGTAGTGTTGATATCCATACTAATCCATCATTGAAATGAAAATCTAAAACATAAATATGTAAATCCATGAGTACTAATATCCAAACTAAGGTTATTAGGTGAAAATAAAATTGCAAGAAAAAGGTGGGCTTCACATGAACAAGATTGGCAAAAATCTTTGGAAAACCCACCTTAGGATCTGATCTAGCCACGTTACTCAAAGGAGAGCTAGAAGTTGGGGAGAGGGGGATTCCAAAGCATAGGATTTAGACATCCAAAAATCTATCAAAGGACTAGGCCCAATAACTCCATTGGGATCCATAAAAGTGTTAGAAAACTAAACTATGGACATTAGGAAAGATTTCATAGCCTCCACAATTGAAAATACCATTGATGGGGGTCTTATACATAGAAAAAAACCAAATTAGATAACATAAAAACATTTACCTCTTGTAGACCGTATACTAGAGACATTGCAAAAATCCTCCAATCAAAGGTTCATAATCTTCTCTTCCTCTTCTTCATCCTAAGAACTATTCCAATCATCCTCAAACTCCTCTAATGATCCTTAATCATCCTTGTCCTTATCATCTCCATCATCTTCCTTGATACACTCCCCACACTATGTCCTTTGAAAATGGTGAGCCTTGTTCCTTGTCCCATTCTTAATATTAGTTTTTAAAGTAGATATAAAGTCACTATTTGTAATAAGGAAAATAAGCTACCCTTAACTTTTACACTACATTAATGAAATGATGAATGAGGTTGAAAGAATGCTAATTTGTAGGAAACTGGACTATAGAATTGAAAAAATGAATTCAAATTTATAAATAGCAGAAAATAAAGAAATTGGTGTTGAAAGATGAGGCTCACTATCTTAGATGCTAGTACCACACATGGATGTCTATGCAATGCATTATAGTCCTACTTGATGCAGGAGCAACCACGGTCAATGGCAATCTTGCATCACCAAAAATTTTGTTATTTTAATTTGGTTTATTTTCAATAAGGTTTATGGGCTTGGGAAATAATATTTAAATTTGCAACAAATGTATTTTCTTGGGGTATATTAATAAATGTAATTTTGAAGAAAAATACCCCAATAATTTGTAAATTCCTCCATTAGTGGGGAGAAACTTTCCTAGGCATCCACTTGGAGATATGCATTAATTTGTATTTTGGTGGAGCTGATTTGGTGGAAGATTCCGTCATAAGTGGGTTAACAACTCCTATTTTTATTTCCAAAATTGTAACCTTCAAGAAGGGTGTGGATTTCCAAGGGGTGGTTCCACTTGATGGTTTTAGTGAAACCATGGGAAATTGTAATGAAACCATGTGGGCCACAAGCTTTGCATGTTGTTGCATGTCTGGGTCGTAATTATGAAACCTAGTCTGGTAAAATGAACATAAATTTATCATTTCATATCAAAATAAATAAATTCAAAATGTTTTGGAAATTTGGGAAGGAGAGACATGAAACCCAGAAACCATTTAAGAAAATTATGAAAAATGAGGGAGTGGTGAGAGAAATAAGTGACGGGTTTTTCTTGGAGCTGGGAAGAAAAAAATTGCTACAGGCCCATATGTTGGGGAAGGAGTCCAGAGGTGGAGAAACTTATTGTTGGAGGTGTTTGATGTGTAATTCTCAGAAGCTCATAAGCTTCAGGTAATTTTGTAATGCATTTCCAAATTCAATAAAATACAAGTTGTAGATTTCTCTTCATATTTCTGTTGTAATATTTTATTTTCACCCTTGTTGCATAGACTTGTTTGAGTATTGTGTTGCAGATTTGCAAGGAAGAGTTTTTACTTGCATCAAATAGTATCAAATCTGGTAATCTTGAGTGTGGAGAGGATCCACTAGGACCTGCAGGAGAGAAGGCGGTTGTGAAGAGCTCATGAGATTGTTGCAGGTAGAGAGGAGTCCTGAGCAAGTGAGAGCTAGGAAGCCGCAAATAGATTGAGAGTGTGATAAGGATTGCGGAAGATTGTAGTAGCTGATGAGATGGGAATATTGTTGAGGAAGAGACTTGTGATATGGGATGGATGGAGACAGTATGAAGAGAGGAAGATTTTGGCAATGGATAGAATAGAGGCTAGGCAGCATGCAAGTAATGAGATAGCAGGAAAGGAGAAGAAAGGTGATGAAGAGGATATGATCGTAGCAGTGGAATACGAAGAGTTTATAACAAATCACAAAGATAATGAAGATGAGGATGATTTGGTGATGACGTTGTTAGAAATTAAAGAAGAATGGAATGCAAAGTTCGTAGTTGTAGCGAAAGATGCAGAACAAAATGTTGCAGCTGAGGATGATGCAAGAAATATCACCTTGAAAATTAATGTTCCAGCCTTGAAGGAGGATAAGGTAAATATGTTTGACAATGATATTGATTTGTTTTCAAATATGATAATAGAAGAGGAAAAGTATGCAGAAAAGATGGAAGAGAAATATTTGTGTTTAGATGCTACGAGTTTGTGCATAGAAATTGTGAAGGATACTGCAGGGTTTTGGTGGAGGTGGTCGGTGTGTGGTGGGTTGGATCCCACGGATGAAGAGAAAAGAGGAGAGTGTCTTTCAAGGAGGAGGAAGGTATGTGGTGGATACAAAACCATGAGAGGAGAGAAGAATGAAGTGTAGATTTGTTCAAGGAGACTGAAGCTTGTTTCAGCAAGAAGTTGGAAAAAGAGGAAAAAGATATAGCATTTTTGTGCACATATATCAGTGATGGAGTTCACTATAGATTGCTTGCAATCTGAAAGGATGGTCATACCATTCAACTCTATATTTGTGAGTGTATGCTCACAAACTTCTTACCCTAGGTGTCGGATGCAGGAGCATCCATGGTTAATGGGAATCTTGCATCACCAAAAATATTGTTATTTTAATTTGGTTTATTTTCAATAAGGTTTATGGGCTTGAGAAATAATATTTAAATTTGCAACAAATGTATTTTCTTGGGGTATATTAATAAATTTAATTTTGAAGAAAAATACCCCAGTAATTTGTAAATTCCTCCATTAGTGGGGAGAAACTTTCCTAGGCATCCACTTGGAGATATGCATTAATTTGTATTTTGGTGGGGCTGATTTGGTGGAAGATTCCGTCATAAGTGGGTCAACAACTCCTATTTTTATTTCCAAAATTGTAACCTCCAAGAAGGGTGTAGGTTTCCAAGGGGTCATTCTAGTTGATGGTTTTAGTGAAACCATGGAAAATTGTAATGAAACCATATGGGCCACAAGCTTCGCATGTTGTTGCATGTCTGGGTCGTAATTATGAAACTAGTCTCAGTAAAATGGGTATAACTTTCTCATTTATTATCTAAATAAATAAATTCAAAATGTTTTAGAAATTTGGGAAGGAGAGGCACGAAATCTAGAAACCATTTTAGAAAATTCCAAACAATGAGGGAGCAGTGAGAGGAATAAGTGACGAGTTTTTCTTGGAGCTGGGATGGAAAAAAATGCTACAGACCAGATGTTAGGGAAGGAGTCCAGAGGTGGAAAAGATTATTGTTGTAGGTATTGGATGTGTAATTCTCAGAAGCTCATAAGCTTCCTAATTTTGTAATTCTTTTTCAGATTCAATGAAATAAAAGTTGCAGATTTTTGTTCATATTTCTGCTGTAATATTTTATTTTCACCCTTCTTGCATAGGCTTGTTTGAGTATTGTGTTGCAGATTTGCAAGGGAGAGTTTTCACTTGGATCACTACTTTTGCATAGTCATTGTAGTCTTACATTGTCATAAATAGAAAAGTTACAAAACTCAAGGTTTTTACTAGATTTGAACCACCTACACAACAAGAAACAACAACAACCAAAAAAGCAAACCAAGGGATACAAAATGGTATAGAAACAGAGAAATGTAACCAAATCTATGTATTTCAAGAAGAAAATTAAAATGATAAAAGAGGAGAAAATAATAGAAAACCTCTACACATGTAGTCAAATATTCTCCCAAATATCTATAGCTAAAGGACAATAAATATATTTGGAGCTATTTGGGAACTGTAACATCGTAAATTGTGCTTTCCCATAATTTTATGTTATGTCTGATACTCTCTTTAGTATCCATGCCCTATTGTGTTTTTATGATCATTTCTAGCCTTGGCCTTACCCTCAACCCACGAAATGTGCTTATGCACTGCTTTGACTCTTTCTATTGATCATGTGCAAAAACCATAAAAGTGCCTAAATCCTAGGTCTGTCCCAAGTTGCTTAGACCTTTTAAGAGTTAAAATTGTTAAGACTTTAGTACTTAGAGCAGACATTTGCATCACACGCAGATGTCCCAAAATCCTCTATCAACCTTCCAGTCATTTCTGGAAGTTGTCTTTTCACTTGCACAATTCGTCAAAATTTTCTTGATGCTTATCTGTGCCCAAACAACTCTTATCCTTGTTTTTTCACCTTTGCCTTCTCTATTTAAATAGATTTGTCATTGCAAAGGATCAATTCCTTTTTGCAGAGAAGCTCTTCCAAATATGATATTGATTCACTTCCATAATAGAACTCTACTAAGATTTGAGAACCAACAATACTATGATTTGTTTTCTCAAGTTCATACTGCATCCTTTTCATTGAAGTGTGGGAAACTCTGAAGGATCTTGACCAAGGATTAAAAGTTGAATTCTTGAAGACAGGTTGTCAATTACAGGACATGAAAGATCACTATAATGTGATAGTTGAAGGAATTAGAATAGGAGGTTTATACAAACTTGATGTAATTGTAAAATGTTATCAAGCAATACCATCCACATTTATGTCAACAAAAGAACTATGGCACGTGAGGTATGGTCACTTGAATCTTAGAGATCTTATTTATCTACAAATAAAAGAAATGGTCCAAGAGCTTCTAGTTTTTAAGAATGAACATGTTAATTATGATGGTTGTGCATTGGATAAAGAACATATGAATGAATTTCCACTAAGGACAGATAAAAGGAAAATAAATATTCTTGAATTATTACATACATATATGTGTGTTCCCATGCAAACCAAGTCACTTGGCGGAGCATTTTACTTTCTTATATTTGTTGATGATAGCACTAGATACACATGGGTCTATTTCTTAACAAATAAGAGTGAAGTTTTTGAATGCTTCAAAGAATTTAGAACTATGGTGGAAAAACAAACAATTCACAATATTAAGATTCTTAGATCTGACCAAGGGGGTGAATACACTTCAAAAAAAATTATGAAGTATTGTAAGTAAAATGGCATTATCAAACAATACACAATTCCTCATAGTCTGCAACAAAATGGTGTAGTTGAGAGGAAAATAGAACAATAGTTGAGTGTACTAGGAGTATGCCCAAAGGAAAGAATCTCCCTAATAGTTTGTGGTTTGAAGTAGTTAGTACAACTATATATTTGTAGAATAGAAGTCCAACCAAGTTTCTAGAAAATAAAACTCCTTATGAGGCATTCATTGGTACTAAACTAGTTGTTAGTCATTTAAGAGTTTTTGGAAGTAATGCATTCTCCCATATTCCAAAATAAAATAGGAGGAAACTTGATGCAAAGTCAATCAAATGTATTTTCATTGGTTATTGTGCTCATCATAAGGCCTACAAAATGTATAATCATGTTACTCATAAAGTCTTTGCTAGTAGAGATGTTATATTTCATGAATATGCAGATGATATTCAAGGGGAAGAAAGTTCAACTTCATGGAAACTTTTGGAAGAAGAATTGAGAGTAAGAAAATTGTAGATCAACAAGATGATCATCAAAGTGGGCTTTAAACAAGACCAAGTGAAGCTACTCTATCAAGCAATGAAGCACTAAGAAGATCAATGAGACAAATCAAGGCACCAATTAGGTATAATGACTATGCTTTAATGACTCAAGTAATGAGTGTAGATGAACCTTTAAATTTTGAAGAAGACAAGAATCATAAAGAATGGATGATTGTTATGCAAGAAGAATATGATTCAATTCTAGAAAATGGCACTTGAGAACTAACAAAATTACCTACAAATAAAATTCCTATAGGATCCAAATAGTTGTTCAAAAATAAGTTTAATTCTGATGGTAGTATTGATAAATTCAAAGCTAGATTGGTTGCAAAGGGTTATTCACAAAAGGAAGGAATGGATTATGAAGATACATTTGCACCTATAACTAAAATGAACACCATTAGACTTATGATTGTACTAGCTACTAAGTATAATTGGGATCTACATCAAATGGATATTAATTTAGCATTTTTGAATGGTGAGTTAAAAGAAGAAATATATCCTATTCAACCTAAAGGTTTTGAAATGAAGTGACAAAACCATCTTGTATGATGGTTAAAAAAGGTATTATATTGTATTAAACAAGCACCAAGGTCATGGTATGTGAAAATTGATAACTTCTTCTTCCAACAAGGGCTTATCAAAAGTAAGAATGATCCAAGTTTGTACATAAAGAAAGATGAACATGGGAATTTTCTTTTGATTTCATTGTATGTTGATGACTTAATCATAACGGGAAGTGCTAGAGGCTTGATTGATGAAATAAAAAGACATCTATCATAGGAACCTGAAATGAAAGATCTTGGAAAAATGCATTATTGTTTAGGAATTGAAGTATGGAGAGAAGATGGTAAGACTTTGATTACTCAAAGTAAGCATGCAAAGAAGTTGATAGAAAGGTTTAATATGCAAGATGCAAATTAACAGTGATTTTTTTAGTGGCTAATATTCGCCAATTGGCTAATAGTTGAAATTGCGGATTCAAAATTTGGCTAATAGTACAAGCTATAAGGTGACCTGAATTGCCACATTTTTACAAAATTTTAGTTTAGTCCTAATTAAATCGCCAGAATATTTATTTTATTAAAATTTTAAACTCAAAAATTTGCCACAATATTCGATACCTAATTAGATCAGATTTGCCTAAGTTTTAGTAGAAAATAAAATTAATTTGCCAATAATATTATATAATTATTGGTTACTTTAGGGCCATATCACTAATTTTTAATCACCATCATTGATTTTATTTATAATCTAACAGCTAGGGTTAAATTCTATGGCCAAAATGTACCCATGGAGCTCCAATGCCATGGGGCCCAAAATTGCATTTGGGTCATTGATCTCCATTAATATCAACGTCCCAAATGCAATTTTGGGCCCCATGGGCATTGGAGCTCCATGGGTACATTTTGGTCCACGGAATAGAATCCAAACCATTAGATTATAAATAAAATCAATGGTGGTGAAAAATAACTTAGGGCTAATTTAAAATATTCAACGTTTGATTTAAAATATTAAGGAATCAAGGAATTATAGACACGAGCACAACACCTTAAACTAGTCAATCACTGCCACCTTTAGGCCTTTGCTTTTCCATAGGAATTTAATATGTTTTTTACAAAGGATTCACCACGGTAATTAATGCATTTTCCTTTTTTTGTCAAGATATGCCAGGATTTTCTACAAATTTCTAGTGATTTAAAAAATTGGCCAATAAAATTAAATTTTTTTTTCAAAAAAAGGAAAGATTCACCAATTGAAATTAATATTTTTTTTTCAAAAAAATAGAAGATTCACAAGATTTTATATATTTTTTTAGGAGGGGTTTCTTAAAGTTATCACTGCAAATCAATATCTACTCTATTAGAATATAATGTTAAGTTTCCTATTAGTGATGGTACAAAAGAAGTAAATGACACTTTGTATAGACAAATGGTGGGAAGTTTGAACTACTTCACAACAACATGACTAGATATTGCATATTTAGTCAGCATACTTATCCAATTCATGGCTAAATCTCTTGAGACTCATTGGAAAGCAACAAAGAGAGTTATTCCCTACATTCAAGGAACCATTAACTTTGGTATTGAATATACTAACCATTTGAATGTTGAGTTGACATGTTATTCAAATTCTAATTAGGTAGGTGATCCAGATGGTCAAAAATCCACAACTGGTTATGCATTTAGTATAGGATTAGAAATTGTGTCTTGGAGTAGCAAGAAAGAACCAACTATTTCCTTGTCCTCTACTGAAGCCAAATACAAAGCATTGTGCAGTACTACTTGTGAAGCTATTTGGTTAAGGTGTATTTTTGAAGATATGTGACAAAAGCAAGAAGGACCAACTCCAATCAAGTGTGACAATTGAAGTTTAATCAAGTTGGCAAACAATCCAATGTATCATGCTAGATCAAAACATATTGAAACTCAGCATCATTTTGTTTGAAAAAAGATTCAATCTGGTGCATTCGTGATCGAAGAACCTTATTAGGTAGCCCAATCATGCATCTCAACAACACAACAAAAGTATAAACTCATAGACAACACATATGTCCTTTGAATTTATTCAAATCTCTAACTTACTACTCTATGCCTTAGTAATATACACAATCACAACAAAATAATAATTTTATTTAATTATGCAGCTTCTATAGGAATACAAAATTAATCTAATCTTCTTTACAAAACTTTGACCTATTTATTTTTTCCACCTCCTCCAGTAAAACTCCTTTAGTTATTCTCCTTCCATTATTCTGGGCGTCACCAGCCCATCAATGATAGCTCCCTTGACATAATACTCTGCCTCATCTTTCTTCACCAGGGAAATCATCCCACTCTAATCTACTATGGTCTCCCCTCCATTCTGAGAGGAAAAATCCCCCCTAAACAAAATGACAATTGCCTTTTATTCTTCCTCCAAGGAAGTTAAACAGTTATCAAGATTCGGTTATGAAACTAAACAACTAGGTATCCCAACAGCCATTTTAACGTTTCAAATTACTGGAATAGATTAATAAAGTTATCGTGTGATTACTGAAATAATCGCTCTTTATTAAAATCCCTCATCTATAAATCCATCGGTCAACAAGTTCTCCATGAGATATGGGATTCTTCCTTTATATCTCCTTTCTGACAACTAAACACCATCAAGTCCCATACATCAGTGATGTTAGACTTTTCAAACTTTAAATCTTCTTGTATCGGCGAAAAAGGATTCTCGTGAACTACCATATCGGCATCCATACTAGTTCATGAACTAGTGGAAGTGCTGACATATTCACTAAAACATTCCTTCAATCCTTCCATTGGCAGTGTAAACCATTGACAAAATATCTCTCCCACGAACCAAGTCTCTATAGGCAAAACTTGCCTTTCCCGAACCTTGTTGGCATATCGACAATTTTCTGAAACTGTGAACTGGTCAAAGACTTAACTCTTTTTCTTCTATCGGTGATTTCTTCTCTCCATGAACTTTGGAATCAGACCTCACAAACTTAGAGTTTTTAAATGGTACTTTATTACCTATCGGTGAATTCAAATAACTACGAACTCCACTCCATAAAGCCTTTACCAGTGAAATATCATATCGGTGAACCTAAGGATTTGCAAGCCATCTAAAACACTGATAACACACTTGACCAACATTCCACCCTTCTGTCAGCGAGTTTTCCATTCCACAAACTTGGGAAAATTGTCCTTTATGCAATCGACAGAACTTACAAAATTCGAACTTCCTTCCAAGCTTGTCAGCGATCTTCTTGATCGGTGAACTGATTAGTTCGCGAACTTAGGTTTTGGTCGACTGAAGAGAAAACTTTGTCAATGGAAGTCAACTTTAATTCACAAGACTATTGGCAAGAAGGATGTCGATGAACTGCCGAATCGGCAAATTGAGCAGTTCGCAAATTGGAGAAATCACCGACTGCCTATAACTTAGCCAAATTTTAGCCAAATTTCACCAAATTGAAACTGGAGATACCCAATTGGCTCTTCTACATGATTATGCTTTCCACTTGCCCAATTTGAGACTGAAAATCTTCCTGAAGCAAGCTGCCCAAAAACAAACAAAACAGAACAGATTTTTTTTTGGTTGATGCCGATTGCTCGTGGACCTGGATGGTCCTGCATCACAATCACAAGATAGAGTTGATGTATTGTAACACAAATGATAACATGGCTGATGTATTTACAAAGCCATTGGGAAAGATAAAATTTGTACAATGTAGGGATATGCTAGGAGTTCATGAAAATTCAGTTATTCATTAAGGGGGATTGTTAGAATAATTAATAACTGAATGTTAGTTCTATGTCATAGATGTGTGAAATAGCTGTTGTGGTATCATAAAATGTTATAGAGGTGTCGATCAAATTCAATTATCCATTAAAATTCAATTATTCATTAAGGGGGATTGTTAGAATAATTAATAACTGAACGTTAGTTCTATTTCATAGATGTATGAAATACCTGCTGTGGTATCATAAAATGTTATAGAGGTGTCGATCAAATTCAATTATGTGTAATGTAAAGATCCAAGATTGTAGGAAGTTGTTGAGCCAGTCTCCAACTATTAATATTAATCTCCTTGTTCAATAAGTTATTCTGAATCTCTGTTTGTGTGGACAGTTTTTATGAAAATTTAGCAGCAATGTACTTCTCACCGGTGTGGAGACTTTCCCATCGAATTAACCACCTTCAAAATTGCAGGTAACTGCTGACCCAGAATAACTCCTCCATTGTCATTCAATTCGTCAGCGCCACCATTATATCAACGCAACAAGATGCCTACAGAGACGAACTGGAAAAGCCCTCAACAGTCATCCATCTAAAAAACGTTAAATCGTCAGATTTCGAATATATGATAATGATTTTGGATAAGGCGGGCCAGTCGGTCCGGAAAGTGGAATTGCAATTATGTTTGATGTGAAGGTGTTTTTCCATCCACGATATGTCAGATCAGAGAGATTTAGAAATATAAACTTGTCTTCTTCGTCAAACTCTGTGTGACTTGGTGTCAGATCCGCATTTACTTTGTTCATAAAATATGGTTAAAGATTATGGGGCAAATATTATCTTTCCTAGCTATTAAAATAGGGTTTGAATTAATTATTACAGGTAATTATGCTAGAGGCGTTCCTACATGGATGGAGAATAAGAGCTGAAAGATTCCATAATTTCCATGTAAACAAAATTAAAAATAGCAAATAAGATTCCATAATTGAAAAATATATGAACAGATGGATAGGAAGGCGGATGGAAACGGATGACATATCCACTAACATCAAAGAAAGAAACATTATATGAATGACATATCAAAGGACACATATCTTTTTTAAATAGCAACATCTAATTTTTTTAATAAACAGTAGTTAAGTTAGAATTTTAGGGAGAATCTTGTATGATGTTTAAAATTATTAAATCAATTTATCTCACATAGGTGGAATAGGCGCCTCAAAAAGATATGACGTACTTTAGATATATTTTTTAAATATAAGTATACTAGTTTATCATTTTCAAAGAATCTAAGAGAAGTTATATTTAATTGGAATTGGGTTCCTTTTATACATTTATGAAGATATGAAATTAATGAAGATCTCATTAAATAATTAGATACATTACCAAAACATTATTTATATGTAAAATGTTTAGTCTTTACCTATTTTTAAACGATAAGTTATATTGACTTTGTGTGGGGAAAATGAAAATACATCCACATTGCATGAATACCATTTTTCTCCTTTAAAAAAAATTAAGTGAACAAGAAATGAGGGATCCATTTTTGGAAAATTGAAAATGACAGGCTGCAGGTTCATGAATTGCTATCGATTTTTCATATTATAATTGTAGATGAGACATTCAACCTGTTGTTTTCAATTTAAAAAAATGAAATAAAAAGTGACTGGTATGCCAATCCTCCATTTAAATATAGAGGATACAAGTTGATTATGGAAGCAAGGGCATAAAATTTTACCCACATACAAAGAATGCATGCACAAGCTACTAAGAGGTCATCAGATAAAATGCATGGTCCATTTTCAAGAATAGATAAGAGATATTTTTCTGGGTCTTTCTTAATCATTACATACATGGGGCCCTAATATAAAAAAATATATGTAAGCAAAAAATCAATGCAATCACTGGTTGTCTTTTCATTGGTGTATTCATTTGCAAGTTGCATATTACAACAGCTGTCTCAAGGCTCAAACCCATTCAACAACATGTGATGACAAGTTTGATATGGATGTTTCCAGGAAGAATTCATGGAATTTGGTTTATAAGTTTTTCATTGCCACGCTTGAGAAGACCGCTAAGCCCTTTTTAACTCTACTGTAGATTTGGTGGTTTTGGATTCGAAATTTCAAATCTAATGTCTGCTATTCTGTGATACATAAACATTTGTCTGTGCTCCCTTCAATGGTATTCTTATGGAAAAACAAGAGTCAGTGTGGGGTAGCTGATTGCCAACTAAATTTGATGCTAAACTAATTGTCCACCCATGATGTGAGAGCTCAAAATGTGTGGTACAGAGATTTGTCATTACATGGATTTGTCTTTGTTCTTCAATTCATTTGAGTGATGTGTTTTCATTTTCCATGTTTGAGTAGGTTGCACTGGCTACTGCACACAGATGTATTCCACCGGGCTCTACATGCCAATTCAAAATAAAAAGTCATATCTTACCACCCCAAATGTTGTACTATATATTGCTTTACTACCTGTTCCAATACTGTTGGAGATACAATCACTATACCCATTTTAACTGTGCAATTAAAAGTTTAAAGTGAAGAAACAAGACATGATTATGTTTATAATATATAAATAGCATAATGCTGGCACGACAGCATCTCATTATCACTAAATTATATTAAGTCATTCATTAGCCTTTTGTCCAAGTGTAAACAAAATTATGGCAACTATGGCTGATAATTCTTGTCTTGTGACATTGGAGTAATCCATTCCAGATCAAAAACTACCGTCAATTGATTAGGTCTGGAAAAATAGAACATAAGTAGATACAAGCGTAGAAAGAAGCTGTCATCATTGAGAGGACTTATATTATTGTATACTGTTTCTCTCTTAGTGTCTTTCTTAAGTTTTTAATATTGCTGGAATTATAAAAATATTATAAAATATACAAAAGTTTACAATAAAAAGATTAGGATAGGTACGGCTCAAGAGCATAATGTTATCAAGACACAAAATAATAGAAGATTACTATGAACAAGCTGCCACACTAAAGGGAGGGGGATCATCCAAGGAAGAGGATTAACCCACAAAGAGGGCTCCTTTGAGGGCGGATCTAACCCACCAAGTTTTCTTGAACATTTTGTAAAGATGGAGGAAAAGTTCCCCCCACCTTCATGGTTGGAGGGATAATTACTATCATGTCCAACTCATCTTGGGCTAGAGACACCCACCTCAAGGACTAGTAGTAGTCTTCTCATGTGTAGTTGGGCTCCAACTCCTCCACAAAGAAGAATGGAAAGAAAATTGACGTGAGACGAACTTTTATACTCTAACATTGAGGATGGTAATGTTTGAGGTTGGTTACATGCACAATTTGTTAGAAAATTAAAGCACAACTACCCAACAAAAATCTGATTCAAATATAAATTTCTACAATCTTTAACTGTGTATTATCGATGGAGATTATAACATGGAAAAGAAACTATGCAACACAGAAACATCAAAACAAAAAACTGAACACACAACACAGTGTTTATGTGGAGAAAACCCTTGCAGGTAAAAAACTCCACCAGGAAAGAGGCACAAGTTTGTATTAATCTGAAAAAGATTGTACAAGACAACTCAACAACTCTCTCCACTAGTCTTCAACCTGAGAGCATTTCGGCAGCACCTGAGTACCTAAAATCTATATTGCAGCAACAAATACAATGGCAAGTATTTATAGAGGAGTTTTCCCTCCATTCTAGGCATCCACTTTCTCTCTCCTCCAATAACCCCACATGCAAGCAATAAATGTCGTCATACATGCAACCGCCAAGTGGCAATAACTTACCCATACAAGGTGGGGCGCCCAGGTCCAAGAATAGCATGTAAAAGCATCTTATGACATGTCATAACCCTCATAGATACCACCAACAATAAATCTTCCCAATATGGGCGTCTGGGGATAAATATAGCAACCACAACTAATAATGGGTGTCATATGCGTCATGTACATGCATGGAATCTTATGACAACTTGCAGCTGCCATAAATCCACTTACACTGCATTATGACAAGTTGTCATACATGCCAAAAATAGTAGATTCCTCAAGGGGAATGCCTACCCTCATTTACCTCTGAGTTTTTACATTGCCAATAGTAAATGTCACTCCGTAACTTCCGTCTCGGAATTACCTATGTCAATGAGACTACCTCATTCCCTTATGGATAATTACAAATAATAAATGGAATAAATGCAATATTAGAATTTACAAGGTTAATAGCACCTTATTCCAGTAAAATTTTACTCAGTGTACAATGAGCACTCCCCAAGTGATTGATTAAATCCTAGAGGTGATAGAATTTTAGAGCAAATTTTTCATCTTAATCTTGGATGTGAAAGAACATTAAGGTGGGCACATAAAATATCTCATTAATAGAGAATTACATACAAATAATCTCATTTATAAAGATAACATTTTCTCTACTCTTCAAGAGTTGAAAAAGAATAATGGCTTTGAAGAAATTCTAAATGCAAAAAATATAAATTGCCCACTGAACAATATCCCAAAATAGGGGAAATCTCCAAGAAAAAGGCTTAGGATAAAAGGGAAATAAAAGTTTGTGAATCCAAAGGTTTAAGCACTCTGGGCACAAAAATAAGTCCATAATAAGTGTTCAAACATTGTGATTCTAATATAAAGGGGCCACCCTAGGTGTGAAATCCCAATATATTAAAGAGTCTTTTATTTAAAGACAACACTTGCTAAATGTAATGCCCCAAGCTTACACTCGAGATACTAGCAGAAAAAAAACTAGATGAATAATTTTTTTGTGATACAAAAGTGGCATTAAGAAAGCCACACAATAGTCCTATATGCCCAAGGTGACATAACATGTAATGACACACTTTGCATACAAATCAATGCATAATGTAAGGTGACACAAATGGAAGAATTGAAAACACCATGCAACAAAACCCCATGGTTGGCATGGAAAACAAGATAAGGAAGAGAGTTAAGATCTCTAGGGTCATTGAAAAACCCTTACAACATCCCCACAAATTCAATCCTTATATATCTAGGAGTTAAGGAAAGAAAAAAGATACAGACTGCCAAAGATTGGGTTTCATAAAGACTTGCAAAATTTTGGACTTTTCCCTAACGTGGCAACTCAACTTTACAATTCACACTTGCATTTCAGGTTTCTTTCTTTAGTTGCAACTAGGCCTAACACTACTTCGAACTTCAACATCAGGCTACAACTCACAACTTGCAACACTTGCTTGGGTTTTAGAATATAATTACATTTTGCAAACTATAAAGTTTGAAGAGACTCTAATTCCCAGGTTCAGGTTGACTTTAGACTTTGGGGTCTATCTACAACATACAAAAGTCTAGAGTACGACACCGTTAGTAGTTTGAGCTTCAAAGACTAATTGCAATATGCAATATCAAATGTACACCATGCCCCAAATGCCCAAAATTACAATTTTGGCTTGGCACTAAAATCAATGCAACTATTTGTGACTCATTGCCAAAATATATAGAATTCTAAAATATTAAAGAGACAATTCATCCTACAAAATAAATCATTTATTTAATTTCTAAAATACAAATTCCATTTATTTTTTGAAAGAATAAACACAATAAAATATCTGAAATTCTCCATTAATGGAGTTGGAATTAAACCTTCAAAATTCTACAAAATTTCTAGCTTTTGAATTAAGAAAAGTTTCCAAATTTAAAGGGTACCCTTTTAATCCAAAAATGCACAACCAACTTCTTCAATCATTCTTTCCAAATTTCAAAAAACATGAATTTTAGAAGAAAAAAAATGCAAGAACTTGGCCTCAAAATGCTCAATTTAAAAAATTTGAAATACAAAATTAAAATACAAATTAGAAGTTAAATTATTCTCCTAATAACAAGGCCATATGTCAATCTTTAGGGAAGCTATCAAGGACTCTTCTCAAGTTTATCAGTCTTTCTCTAAGCTCCTCATTGAAAGTGTTGCTAGCTCTCATATCAAAATTGCTGATAAACCCCTCACTCAAGAAGAAGAAAACATTGCTGCCAATTGGAGAATTCTTAACCAAATTCCCGCTCATGACAATTCAAAGTAGACTTTGACATTAAATGTTAGATGGACTCCTCCGAGGTCTCATTGGCTCAAACTTAACTTTGATGGGGCTTCTAAGTCCAATGGAAAGGCTAGTGGTGGTGGGATTATCAGGGATGATAGAGGGGAGCTTGTTGCTGCCTATGCTGGTGGTTTAGGTATTCAAAGTAATAAC
Source organism: Cunninghamia lanceolata (assembly GCA_027924645.1). NCBI lineage: Eukaryota > Viridiplantae > Streptophyta > Pinopsida > Cupressales > Cupressaceae > Cunninghamia > Cunninghamia lanceolata. The sequence goes on along the minus strand of BSBN01000809.1, from coordinate 25,415,612 downwards.
TATACTGAGGCCTTTGGTCTCTTATGGGGAGTTAAATTGGTTATTTCTTTGGGCATTCCTTATTTGCATATACAGGGGGACTCTAAACTTGTCCTTGATGCTGTTACCAATGCTTCGGTCTGCGGGTGGAGGCTTAAGGATATCATTATGGATATCCAAATCCTTATTTAGAGGATTTCTAGAGTTCAATTCTCTCATATCTACAGAGAGGGGAATGGATTTGCTGATGCTCTCATAGATTATGGTCAGCAATTTATGAATTGGCGATGTTGGCGACAATATAACAATATTCCCATTAACATAAGGGAACTAATTCAAAAAGAGATGACTTGTCAAGGATGACTCATCACATTAAGAGTGTCAGCCTGGCTGGATGGTTATTGTGTGCGAAGATGATGTGGATGCTTAAGTATGGGGTTATTATGACTTATTGTACTTTTCTGACTAATGCCATTTTGGTATTTCTGACCACTCGCATTAAGATGAGTTGGATATGTGATGATGATAGTGAACTTAAAAATATCATATTTGAGCATGGGAAAAATTGGCAACGATTGGAGATTGTGAAGGCGTTTCAGGATATTGATGACTCGTGCATGTTGGTTTATTGCTTCATTTATTATTTCATCATTCCTTTCAGTGCATCTAGAATTATCTTGCAAAGACACTTTGTGGAAAGGTATCTTCAGCTCTATGTTCTCTATGTTTTCAAGGGTAAGGCAATAATGGGGGGAGACAGGATTCGCACTTAGCCAATATCTTGTTGTGAATTTAAGGACAATGTTGTTGTTTGGCATTATTGCAAGGAAGGTGGCATAAGTCCTTTTCTAGAATGCCTCAATGGTTACGATGAAAACTTGTCTATGTAGTGTGCCTTTCATGGCAAAACCACAGAGTTACCATGGGCAGAATTGGGTTTGAAATCTCTTAACAGGTCATAGCCATGGTGACTGGTGTTTCCACTAAGGGTACTAAGCTACAAAGGAAGGTTAAGGTGACTGACCATCAGAACTAGAAGCTTTTCTTGGGTGAGGGAGAGGAATTAGTCCCATACCAGGGAGGGTTTAAACACGCCAAGTTATCGGAGCCATGGGATGAGATGTGTTTTCTATTAATGAAATATTTCACACTGGAAGGTCGTTTCACTAGGTTTTACAATTATCACCTCCCCCTGATCAATCATTTTAGGTGTAATGCTTTGATAAGTTTTCCTTTTTACTTGATATCTTCTCTTGAACACTCTATTTTCTGGGTTAAAGATAAATTTGAAAAGAAACCCTCTAAACACCCTGTCCCTCTACATCAAGGTTTCATTCTTCGTTTATATAATGTTCACCTTACCTTGGACCCACCTAAGCCAATTCAGCCATCCATTGTTGAGGTCCCTGCTAACACTTCCCCCATTGTTGCCGCTGTTTCTGAGGAACCCTACCCTACTCCTAATTCCTAAAAACTGTAAGGGGTTTCCTTGTCTGAGACCATAGAGGAGACCATGGTGAAGGATATGCATACTCTGGTTTCTAAAGGGAGTGTGAAAAGTAAGAAAAGATGATGCAAGAGCATCCAGTGGTGTAAGGGTAATTTTGCATCATCCAAAAAGAAGTTAATTCAAAATCATTGTAGTTGTTTTCATTTCTTTCCATAATTAGTGTTTTTGGTTCCATAATATCCAGAATAATGATGTAGGACTTTTAGTTTTTCTAAAACTGCTAAAAATAGCAACCTACCTATTTTGGAAAGTGTACCTGCTATTTTAGGAAAGTTTGTATTTGGGCACGGATTGAACCAAAAACTTACAGAAAGCTACATAATGGAAATATAAGACTTTTGGTGAAGGAATCAGGCAAAGATCATTTATGAGATGAAAGATATTAAAGATTTTGTTTTCCGAAAAGCCCCTGAAAGTTTTTGAAATGAGATATGAGGCACTAAAACATCCCATAACGTCCCAAAAAGTTGATGGAAATCTGTTTATGAATTTTCAGTGTGATAGTCCACATCACGAGATTTTCGGTGATTAAAATGGTTTGTCAATCGGACACCCAGATCAAAAGTTATGCTTCCCATAAGTTGACCTACTTTTGGAGGGAGTTGCAAAATTTGAAATTTAGCTAGAGGCCACCAAAAAGTGTTATTTTTGACTATTTTGGGAACCCTGGGCAATAATAGAGTTAAGGGGAAAAGTTTAGAGTCAAGAATAGGTGGGAAAATAGAAACCCTAGCTAATTTGGAGTTGCAGAAGGTTGAAGATTCCAGAGCCTGGTGATGTGTAGCTGTAGTGTGTTGCAACCTATGGAGGATTGATTCCTCTATTTGTAATTAAGCTTCTGTAATGTAATGAGTTGCCTAGATCAATAAAGAAATATTCTATTTTCTGTATTCTATTTCTATTGTTGAGTGTTTTATGATTTACCCCCTTCATCAAGTGGTATCAGAGCAAGGTTTCCTGAGTGTGTAGACAGATCGCTGACCGTGAGGTAGTTTGTACCAGGACCTGAGGTTGTGGGTTTTCTGTGAAGATTAAAGATGCCTCCACGAAGAAATTGTATTAGGAGGAATGCTTTGACAAAAGAGTATTTTAGAGCCCTACAAAGGCAAATTGATGCATTACAAGAGGAGCTACGAAGAGGATTTGAGCTGAGAACAAGAGAGGAAAGTGAAGATGAAGCTGAAGAAGAGCTATCTGAAGAAGAACAAGAAGTAGCAGGTGATCCTGCAGAAGTTAGGTTATTGAGGGCCATTTCTAAGATTGGAAAGAGGCCTAGGATTGAAATTTCTACATATTCTAGAGATTTGAATCCAGAAGAGCTTATTGATTGGATCAATGACATGGAGGAGTATTTCGAGTATAAAGATGTGGAGGGCCCAGATTGGGTTAAGTTTGAAAAAACAAAGTTGAAGGGCCATGCCAATATTTGGTGGAAGGAGGTCCAATTGGAGAGGAATAGAAGAGGGAAAGTAAAGATCAGCAGATGGGATCAAATGGTGGAGAAACTAAAGAAGCAATTCATTCTTGTGGACTATGAGATGGAGTTACTAAAGAAGTTGCAAGGACTAAAGCAAGGTAACAAATCTGTTAAGGAGTATATAGAAGAGTTTTATAAGATTACTATCAAGACAGGCCATGCAGAGCACAACAAGGAGAAGGTAGCCTATTACATTAATGGGTTGAGGCCAAGTATTCAAGAGGAACTGAGCCTGGTCAAAATGACCACCATAGAAGATGCATACTAGTTTTCCCTGAAGGTGGAAGAGAAGCTAAATAAAAGATTTGACAGCAAGCAAAGGGGAAGAGGTCAAGGCAGAAGGACTGGTGGAAGACCCTATGGGAGCTGAAATGAAGATACAAAGAAAAGTGAAGAAGCCAACACCAGTCAAAATCAGAGAGGAGATAATACCTACCGCCCTCATGACCAAAACAATGGTGAGCAAAGAGGAAGAGGAAGAGGCCGACCTGGGCAGGGACTCGGAAGAGGAGGTTTCAGAGGGACCTATTTCCAATGTGGAGAAGAAGGCCATCGAGCATACAAGTGTCCGCAACATTAGGGAAGGACAAATAGAAGACCTGAAGGTAATGCACGAGTTGCACATGTAAATGAAGATGCACATTCTGAGCATTCTGAAGATGCTGAAAGGGGAGAAACCCTAGTTGTCAGAAGAACCTTGCTGAATGAGGAGAAAGAACAAAATCAGAGGAAGAGTTTATTCCACACAAGGTGCAAATGTGAAGGTAAGTGTTGTGATATTATTATTGATAGTGGAAGCACTGACAATCTTGTTTCAGAGGAGATGGTTGACAAGTTGAAGTTGACAAGAAGAAAGCATCCACATCCATATCAGATTGCATGGTTGCAGAAGGACCACAGAGCTTTGGTCAATGAGCAGTGTTTAGTGAAGTTCAAGATTGGGGACTACCATGATGAGGTGCTGTGATATCATACCAATGGATGCATGCCATATGTTGTTGGAGAGGCTGTGGTAGTATGATAAGAGCGCTGTCCATGATGGCCATACAAACACATATTCCCTAACAAAAGATGGATTTCGTCATAAGTTGAAGCCCTTGAAGGAGGTAGAAGAAAAGGTATGTAGTACTGCCAGAATTTGCTTGGTAGATAGTAGAAAATTTTTGGAGTGTATGAAGCATGAGCGTCATTGCTATGCATTGATTCCTAAGATTAGTCAAGAGAAATGTGAAGATGTACCAGTCAAAGTCTTAGAGATGTTGGAAGAATTTTAAGATATTGTCTCTGATAATGTACCAAAAGGTTTACCACCAGTAAGGAAGATAAGTCATCAAATGGATTTGATACCAAGAGCTAGTTTGTTGAATAAGGCAGCCCATAGAATGACCCATCTAGAGAATGAAGAGCTGAACAGACAAGTTCAAGAGTTGTTGAGGAAGGGACTGATAAGGGAGAGCCTAAGTCCATGTGCGGTACCTACAGTACTAGCACCAAAGAAAGAAGGAGAGTGGAGAATGTGTATAGACTCGAGCCATCAATAAGATCACGATCAAGTATAGATTTCCATTACCCAGAATGGATGACATAATGGATTGTTTGAGTGGAGCCAAGTACTTCATGAAGATTGACCTGAAGAGTGGGTATCACCAGATCTAAATCAGAGAAGGAGATGAATGGAAGACAACCTTCAAGACAAAGGAACGTGTGTATGAGTGGTTAGTCATGCCATTTGGGCTGACCAATGCACCAAGCACATTCATGCAGCTCATGAACGAGGTACTGAAAGAATTTTTGGGAAGTTCTGTTATTGTTTATTTGGATGATATTTTAATTTTCAGTAAGATTTGGGATGAGCATCTGATTCATATCAGAAGAGTTTTAGAGAAGCTGAGGGAGGAGAAGTTGTTGATTAATCTGAAGAAATGTAGTTTTGTTAAAAAGGAGTTGGTATACTTGGGATTTGTTGTCTTAGAGGAAGGTCTTAAGATGGACCCAAAAAAAGTAAGGGCTATCATTGAATGGCCTATGCCAAGGAGTGCAATGGAGGTAAGATCTTTTCATGGTTTGGTAAGTTTTTATAGGAAGTTTATCAGGAATTTTAGTAGCATTTGTGCACCCCTAACTGAGACAATCAAAGGGGATAGAAAAGAGTTTAGATGGACTAAAGGAGTAGATAAAAGATTTGATACATTGAAGTAGAAAGTCATAGAGCAACCTATTTTGGTACTTCCAGATTTCAATAAGGTATTTTAGGTAGATTGTGATGCTAGTGGTAGTGGTATAGGAGCTATTTTGAACCAAGAAGGTAAGCCCATTGCCTATTTTAGTGAGAAGCTTAATGATGCTAAGAAAAAGTATTTTGTTTATGATCAGGAGTTTTATGCAATAGTTCAGGCTTTGAAGAAATGGAGACATTATTTGTTACCCAAGGAGTTTGTTTTATATACTGATCATCAGGCTTTGCAGTATCTTAATAGTCAAGGAAAGTTGAACTAGAGGCACTTAAAATGGGTTGAGTTTTTGTAGAGCTATACTTTTGTTTTGAAGCATAGGAGTGGGAAGTCCAACAGAGTTGTAGATGCCTTGAACAGAAGAAAAGATTTGTTGACAGAAATGAAGGTAGAGGTTGTTGGGTTTGATGAGCTCAAAAGTTTGTATCCTGAAGATCTAGATTTTACAGAGGCCTGGAAAGCTTGTTTGGAACCTGTTACTTTGGATAGGACAAAATGGTTGGATTTCATAATCCAAGATGGCATGTTGTTTAGAGGAAGCCAATTGTGCATTCCAAGGAGTTCCATGAGAGAGAACCTGATTAAGGAGAAGCATAGTGGAGGATTGGCTAGACACTTTGGTCGAGATAAGACCATTGCTATTGTTGGTGAAAATTATTATTAGCCACAGTTGCATCAGGATGTGAGGAAATTTGTGCAGAGTTGAAGAGTATGTCAGATGGCGAAAGGAGTAAGTTAGAATATAGATCTATATCAACCACTACCTATACTAGAGAAGCCATGGGATGATATTAGTATGGATTTTGTTCTTGGTTTACCAAGGACACAGAGAGGACATGATTCCATTTTTGTGGTGGTGGATAGATTCTCAAAGATGACACATTTTATTCCTTGTAAGAAGACTAATGATGCTATTCATATTGCAGAGTTATTTTTCAGGGGAGTGGTGAGACTACATGGTCTACCAAAGAGCATATTTTCAGATCGAGATACCAAGTTTGTTGGCTATTTCTGGAGGACATTGTGGAAGAAGTTGAAGACAAATTTGAAGTTCAGTTCTGCATACCATCCACAAACTGATGGACAAACTGAAGTGGTGAATAGGAGTTTGGGTAACCTACTACGATGCTTAGTAGGAGATAAGCCCAAGGGGTGGGATTTGATTTTACCACAGGCAGAATTTGCTTACAACAATTCTATCAATAGGAGTACTAGTAAATCACCATTCTAGATTGTATATGGCAATAGCCCGAGAAATGCTTCTGAGTTAAGGAAGTTGGACAAAGGAGAAAAGACAAGTGCTAAAGCTGAAGACTTTACAAAACATCTGAAGAATTTGCATGAAGATGTGAGAAAGCACATTAATAAGATGAATATTCAGTACAAGGCTAAGGCAGATCAGAAGAGGAGGTATAAGGAGTTCCAGGTAGGAGATGAAGTCATGGTTCACTTGAGAAAAGAAAGGTTCCCAATTCAAACATACAATAAGTTGAAAATAAAAAAATTTGGACCATGTAGAATCCTGAAGAAGCATGATTTAGGAAATGCATATGATGTAGAGCTGCCGAGTGGGATCAATATTTCCCTTGTTTTCAACATTGCTGATTTATCAGAATATCATGAAGGTGGAACAGAGGATGGACCAACAGAAGCGCAGTGGAGTATTCCAGCATCTACTTCAATGGAGGAGATAGAAGAGATCTTGGATAGCCATGTGGGAAGAAGTACTCGGAGCAAACAATATGAAGAATATCTGGTAAAATAGAAAGGAAGGCATGTTGAAGATTCTTCTTGGTTGTCTAAGGCAAAGGTTGACCATTTGGGTTTCCCTCACACAAACATCTAAGACATGACAGGGTCACTTCTCAAATTACCCTGGGTGTCTGATGCACAAGCATCCAGTGGTGTAAGGGCAATCTTGCATCACCCAAAAAGAAGTTAATTCAAAATCATTGTAGTTGTTTTCATTTATTTCTATATTTAGTGTTTTTGGTTCCATAATATCCAAAATAATGATGTAGGACTTTTAGTTTTTCCAAAACTACTAAAAATAGCAACTTGCCTATTTTGGAAAGTGTCTCTGCTATTTTAGGAAAGTTTGCATTTGGGCATAGATTGAAGTGAAAACTTACAGAAAGTTACATAATGGAAATATAAGACCTTTGGTGAAGGAATCAAGCAAAGATCATTTGTGAGCTGAAAGATATTAAAGATTTTGTTTTCTGAAAAGCCCCTGAAATTTTTTGAAATGAGATATGAGGCACTAAAACATCCCATAACATCCTAGAAAGTTGACAGAAATCTATTTATGGATTTCCAGCGTGATAGTCCACATCGTGAGCTTTCCAGCGCTTAAAACAGTTTGTCAATCAGACACTCGGATCAAAAGTTATGCTTCCCAGAAGTTGACCTACTTTTGGAGGGAGTTGCAAATTTCAAAATTTAGCTAGAGGCCACCAAAAAGTGCTATTTATGAGTATTTTGGGAACCCTGGGCAGTAGTAGAGTTAAGGGGGAAAGTTTAGAGTCAAGAATAGGCAGGAAAATAGAAACCCTAGCTGATTTGGAGTTGCAGAAGGCTGAAGATTCCAGAGCCTAGTGATGTGTAGTTGTAGTGTGTTGCAGCCTATGGAGGATTGATTCCTTTGTTTGTAATTAAGCTTTTGTAATGTAATGAGTTTCCCAAATCAATAAAGAAATATTCTATTTTTTGTATTCTATTTTTGTTGTTGAGTGCTTTATGATTTACCCCCCTCATCAAAAGAAATTCAGGGAGATGGCTTCTACTAGGGAGGTTACGGGGGACACAGTAGGGACCCATAAGAATATGCACAGTGATTATGTGGGTCCTATGAATAAGCACAGAACCAAAATGGAGGCTAAATGTAAGAAAGAGGGTTTCTCTTCTAGGGTGAGAAGGTCAGGGAGAATTGCTGGTAAGCTGGCTCCACAGGCTAAATTAATTGATTATTCTGAAAGTGCTTCTGAAGCTTCCACTCAGGGGGATGATTAGTTGAAATCTAGAGACATTGATGTCCAAGAGATTTCTGAAGAGGATGCAGGTGAGGGAGAAGAGAAGTAGACAGAGGACTTGGGTGGTGATGGTGGTGTTCCTGTGGACAATGCTGGTGAAGGGGAGAGGATGATTGTGAAGGAGGTTGAAGAGGAGACTAAGGAGGAGGGAGATGGCCAGAGGAATGATATTTTTGTTCTTAGGGGATAGGTGGATGATCTAGAGCAGAAGGTTCAATCTATGAGAGTATTTATAAGAAACATGCTCTATCACTCGGCTACACTCAACCTGATTCTGCTGCAGGAACATTGGACTCGAGCTAATGGCGAGGATGAGGAGAAATTCAAGAAACTTGATGAAATTGTGGAATTTTTGGTTAAGGCTGGGAGGATGTATCTCCTTAGTCTTGTTTCTCTTTACATTTTATGCTGTTTATCTACTGCTACTTACTTTCTGCTGTTAATCAGCTGTATTTGCTATTAATGTTGTAGTTGGTTTGGGTGGCTCTTTTTGTTTGTGAGCCTTTATTGTCTCTTTTTGTATTGTTGTTGTAAGGGTTCGGCCCCTAGTTTTTGCCGACTTATATTATCAAAAACAAGGCCATATGTCTCCACCTAATATGGAAATGGTAGGAGAAATAAAAATTAATTTAAATGTAAACAACAAATGGAAATACCTTTCCAACAAAGGCTTGATTCAAAGGAAGAGAAGCTCCTTTGAAACACACAAACAAGCACTCCAATTCCAAGTAAAATTCCATCCCATGCTCAAACAATTTTAATCCCTCTTCAAGCAAATCCAAGCTCTAACAATTTCCATTTCATTCCTTTTTTTTTTAATTTTTGAGAGAGAAAAAGATTTATTTTTACAAAATGCAAATTTGAGAAGTGAGGAAAAAGTTTTATTTTCTCTTTATACTTTCCCTTTTATTTTCTTTGCTTCTCTTTTCTATTTTTCTATTTCAACTATTAAGTTTTGCCAAACAACATTTTCAAGATAATCAATAATTAAAATTGATTAAATAACTAATTTAATTGTAACTGATATCTTTCCAATAGCTAGGAAATGGAATCAGTTAAACTAGATTATGTTTTAGACTAGCAATTTATATCACTCAAGTTAAATATTTTAATTCGAAGACTAATTAAATTAGTTTAATTTTCTTCTACTAAAAATAGAATAATGTAATAGACCTTTCTCCACTAAAGCATAAATGCTTTCTTTTCGACAAAATGCTAAATATTTCACAAACATGAAAAACATGTATTTTGACATAAATTTAAACTCAATGCAAAAAAGGTAAAATAAATGCATGTAAAGGACTTGTACATACTTTATGAGTTTCCACAACATGCAGACTCTAGAACCACCAGTGATTCAAATCCATGTTTACATGGGGATTCACAAGAGTCATCTCATACTCAAACATGTTTTACCCAAATAGGACCATCTCCAATACAACCACCATTGTGGAATAACCTTATACCTATACACTCAAGTCAAACATCAAGCATACCCAAAATAATAGTTAAAGCAATGTAATTCACCTAGCATGATATAAATAATAACATTATATCAAATCATCACATCTAATTGTAAATCATCTACAACTTGTATGATCTAGGAACAAGATGCATAATAAACCATAATCCATAATTATGCAACAAATATTATAATCACAACTATATCAAATATAGTAAAAATAGTGAAGTTGAAACACTATAATAATTTAACATACAAAACACAACATATGCATCCCATAATTCATAGTAAAAAATATAATGCTAATACAAAACCTCATCGAAAACACCTTAATGGTCATACAAAACATCTCCACAAAAGCATCCAAAATGCACCATCAAAACACCTTGATGGCACAACAGACCTCATCACCAAGTTTGGTGCAATGACTCATAACATAAGAATCACATCATACATTGATGAAACACTCAATACAACATCTATTATATGAATTAAATGGTGCATAAGGAAAACACACTAGTGGAAATTACATCGTCTACCACTAAAATTAGGCATACTCTTGGAAGCCTACAAAAAGAAAGGATGAGGTACCCATGGTACATAATTCTTTACAAACATAAGAGATCTCAAAAGATTAATCCTCTAGACCATTACCAAGTCTAGATCTCAAACCAACAAAGAAAGTCTCCAAAGGTGCACAAGGTAGGTGAAAACCAACCACTATGCCTACTAACTCCTCTAAGATTGCATTACTCTATCCTCCAATTATCATCATAAATGAGGACAAGATCTAGCCAAATGGCCCAACCAACCACAAACAACACAGAGTCTTATAACTTAGGAGTACTACCCTACAAGGTAACTCCTCAAGCTCTCTACTAAGCCAAGGAGAAACCTCACAATGCTACAAATTTTCTCTCAATAAGATTTTCCAATGCAAGGTTATACTCCCTATGGTCCTTCCTAAGACCAAGGATTTTTCCCACAACACTACAACTCAAAGGTCAAGGCAAATCAACTCTTAAAGGCTATAGATAAAATTACCTCACCTTCATGCTCACCAATAGCATGCCTAACTTATAGTCATGGTTGCTCTCCATGAGGTCATTCCACATGTTCCACTCTTGAAAAGAGAGGATTTCTCTAACACTCTAGCTCCACATCACATGGACATAATCAAACATATAGGTTCCCATAGGAAAGGATCTATCCAACATCTTTGTAAAACCACAAGCACTCCAATAAGAAAGGCTTAGCAACCCACTACTCACAAATAATACATCCATGGAGATAACTAAACACAAAAAATAGGAGCATGACTTCAATGTACACCTCCTCAATGCTCAACTATTCTAAACTAAAAGGTTAAATAACACAATAAGATCATGAATCCATAATCTACAAGGAAATATGAGACTTCCTCATCGTACAAACACCAAGTATTCATAAAATAGATTACATAGCATGGCAAATTCTTCACAAAAGAATTGTATCCCTTTTAGCATTATGCTAGGAAACATCCAAATTGCCAAGGAGAAACTCTTGTAGCAATCAAATTCACTAAACTGGCAACACAATAAGGATACGAAAACAAATATAATATACTAAATACATAAGCAATATGTGTCCATGCACTTATTAGTGCACCATCATACCCTACGCTATGTTACAACCTCAATGTAGGTTATGTGAATTCATATCTAATCACATGACGTGCACCTTAATGTTAATTAAGAACATGGCCTCTTTATCTAAAACACATCATACTCAACTAATGTTGAAACATTATAAGGCATGGTAACAAGACTAGTACAAACACATGTAATTCATGCTACACATACGGTTCCTAAGGTTGTCATTGATGTCAACACTATCTTGGATGTGTGATGGTGTTCACGGTTGGATGCCATGTTGAGTGTGGTTACTGAAGTTCATGGATGGATTTCATGTCCTATCCATCAAAAGATATAGGTCATTGTTGGATGTCATGTTGAATGTGGTTACTGAAGTTCATGGTTGGATGTCATGTCCTATCCAGTAGAAGATATAGTTCATGGTTGGATGTGATGCCTTGATTAGTCAAAGTTGAGTATGAAGCATCAAGAAGATATATTAATATGGGAATTAGAAGCATTAAGATGATTAGATGTGTTGTTGATGTTGAGAAGATATTATTGGTGTCTTGAAACATATTGTATGATCTCTCTTACTGTTCGTAAGAATGCATTTGTTGATACAAAGAAGGTTTGGCCTTCGGAAGCTGGTGATATTTTCTACTACAGGATGATTTCCTTTGAAAAATATCTTGGAGATTGCTCTGGATTCCTCTGCATTATCAGTTATAGCTATGTAGTTATGGAACTATGTTTAGGGTGTAGTGAAGGTGATAATTCCAAAGTTTTAGATCATCTATCCTTCCACTATGAAAGTTATGCATGATAGAGTACCGGTATGTGTTTTGACAGAGTAAGCTAGTGTTGAAGGCTTTTTGGAATTCTCAACATTCCTATAGATGTGAATGGTTGCCCTTGTCCTTTTGTGGAGATGTTTATGGATGTGCATTACATGCTTCCTTGCAGTTTCAAGTTTCTTGGTGGTCACTAGTCCGCAAGCTTAGTTTTTCAATGATAGTATATTGCAGTGTGTTTTGGATGACTTTTTGTTCTTAGAGTTCATGGTTGCAGATGTACAACACAAAATCTTTGATGTGAGGAGGTAAAGGAGTGTTTGGAGATATTGTATGAGTCTTGCAAACTCATCTGTAAGAGTTTCATGAAGATCTTTCTTTTTTCCAATACCGCACAAGGTTTTCAAGTTGTTGTGGTTGTCATGCTTCAAGTTTCATGTCTTTGCTTAAGGCTGTTCTATTTTAAAATGAGTGGAGTGTGTGGATGTAATTCCTTGATGTTTGATGCTATTATGGATGTTTTGGACCTAGTTTTAATAAAGTGTTGATGTCCGCAAGGCATGGGTCTTCTCATGGTGTAGTGTGTGGTCTTGTTTAGGACTTGTTCTCTACACATTTCATGTTGTATGTAGTCTGGCCAACTTGTAAATGTATTTTTCATGTTGCTCTGGCTGACAAGTGATGTAATCAATGTAATATCATGTATAGATTGTAAGTCAAATTGAGTCAGGTGAAGTGTGATTGCAATGTGATTAATAAGGCTCGCAAGCAAAAGAAGGAGCAGAATGAATGCATTATGATGTGCAACTAAAGGAGAAAGAGCAAAAGTTGTAGGTGCTATCTTGATTCATCTTGAAGATATATCTATGATAGTGATCAAGTATCGAGTGTGCCTAACTAAGATTATCATCAAAAGGAAGTGTGAAGAGGTAGAATTGTAATCATCAAAAGTGTGAGCTTCATTGTTAGTTTTTCAGGCAGTAGAGAGACTGTCATACTATAATTTGTTCTAAATTTGTTCTTAATTTAGAGAGTTGTTGCTTCCTTGGAAGTGACACTAAAACATTTAGTCTTCTGGGAGTTGTAGCTTCCTTGGGATTGACTCTAAAGCAAAGTTTTCAGGGAGTAGTAGCTTCCTTGGGTTGAAGCCCTAAAACAAAGTCAATAGGGAGTAGTAGCTTCCTTGGGTTGTAGCCCTAAAACAAATTTGTAATTTTGAGCTTCATATATTGTGAGTTAATCCTCACCATAGTTTTTCCCTTCTATGGTTTTCCATGTATATCTGGTGTTATGTGTTGATGTGCATTGTGTTAATCTTTTATGCTTATGTTAATCTTGTAATGCTTAAGTTTTAATCTGCTCCAGAGAATTTGAAGTTTGTTTAGATACTGATTCACCCCCCTCTTAGTATCCTAGTGTGTTCAACAATTGGTATCAGAGCCAAGTTCCTCTAAAGGAAGATTAACTACTTGAGGAAGGTTTAGGATGGCACATAATGGATCCAACAAGATACCCAGGTTTGATGGAACTAATTCTACTTTTTGGAAGCTAAGGATGGAAGCCTATATCAATTCTCTAGGGTGCAGTGTTTGGGAATTTATCAAGACTGGCTACACCATTCCTACTACTATTCCTACAGACTCGGATGAAGTTAAGAAGTATGATAATAGTGTCAAGGAAAATTTTTCTATCATAAGTGGGTTAGCTGATTCAGAACTTTCAAAGGTAATGAGTTGCAGCTCTGCTCAAGAAGTTTGGAATCAATTTGAAACCATTTATGAAGGAGATAAGAAAGTAAAGCAAGCAAAGATGCAAATCTTCAGAATCAAATTTGAGACCCTAAAGATGACAAAGGATGAAGACATTGCTGGATATATGCTTCGGGTGAATGAAGTGGTCAATGGAATCACAGGTCTTGGTGGTAAAATGGAAGAGAATGAAATTATGAAGAAGGTTCTAAGATCTCTTCCCAAATCTTACAGTCATAAGGTATCTTCTATTGAGGAGAATGCAGACTTGGATACATACACTGTAGACAAATTGTTTGGTACCCTTACTACTTTTGAAATGAGAGAGTTTGGCAATGATGCTCCAAAGAAAGAAGCTACTTTCAAAGTCAATATGAAGACAAAGGATAAAATTTCTGATGAAGATGAAAGACCTGATGAAGTTGAAGCAAATTTTGTGAGAAGACTAAAGAAATGTGTAAGAGTCAATGTGACTCAGCAAGCTAGGATCCTTACAATCAAAACAACCTTCCACACAAAGATAAAAGAGAATATGCTAAAACAATGGAGCAAAGATTCTATACAACAAAGTGTATGAAACTAATATGAAATTGTCATGAAATACAATGAGAAAGACTTTCTTATAAAGGCAAGGATGACAATCAAGGAGTTGTAGTCATGTGACAAGTGTCACATTCCTATCACATGTGACAACTAGAGGATATGATGCCAACTAGAGTATATGTGTACATGATAAGACAACTCACTACAACTATCAACAGCTAGAAACAACTAATGACATCTAGAACACTCACTAAGTCAGCTTAACATGTGAATTAAGTGTGATGTGAATATTATTTAACTAATAAATAGTTAAATAATATGAATTATCCACACAAGGGGAAATTAACTAAATTAATTAGGACAAACCCCTACTCATACCAACACCCCCACTTAAATGCAACTTAGTGAGTAGCTAACTAAAAACAAAGATGCAATGATGGGTCCCAACTACTAGGCCATGTTAGATACCCATGTACAACAAATCTCAAGTGGAGAAAAGGAGAAAACCTCATGGGACAAAACTCCTCTCCAAAAGTGAGAATGCAAAAAACAAATGAAATGAAAGATGCGATGGAAGGAGGACTCAAGTCCCCCCTAGAACTACATCCAACACATATGTACAATCAAGTACCCCCCATAGGAGAGAAAGTGTGAGACTATAGGTCCCCCCCACAATAAAGTAGCTTCTGTGTCGATGGTGAATGCCTGAAGAAGAATGCTAAAGAGAATCCAAAGCCTACAAACAATAGTCTTCCCCTTAGGAAGAAACAAGTCCAAAGGCTGATGTAGAAAAAACTCCATCTCAAAGTATGAGGGAAAAATCCTCATGATGTATGATGTCTCTGAAAACTACTTAAGTGTCCACATGTCACAACCAAAAGATGCCACATAATCAGGTGTTGAATGCCTAATAAAAGAATATGACAATCTAAGACAAGATGAAAACTTAAGATCATCAATCTCCAAAGACAAATTATCCTTTGAATGATGAGGTCAAAATACTCCAACTCAATGCCAAGCTGTGACAAGTGAAGAGGAGAAGATGGTGCCTACACATCTAAAGTAGAAAAATCAACTCCTTCAAAGAGGAGATGAATGTCATCAATTATGACCTCCAAGTCATCAAGATAGGACTCACAAAACAAGTCTAAAATACCTATCAAGTACTCATCCCAAAAACCTGTATCTAAAAGAGAAAGAATATTCTTCTCAACTAAAGTGGATGGAGCTATGTCAATGCCAATCTCTGAAGAAGCAGGAGGAGGAAGCTCAAAACTAGTCTCAGGAACCAAAGTAGTTGCAAGAACACCAAGGTTCAAGTGACCAAATTTCTCCTTACAAACATAATTCACATTTGATGCATGAGTGTGAATATCAATCAATGGATCTACATCATCATCATCAGAAACAAAATGAGAGAAAATATACAAGTGAGATGCATGATCAACCATCCCAATAGCAATGATATCTCTACTCTCCAAGTCCCGTATGATCACAGAATTAGGAGTGAACTCAACTATCTTCCCTGCACCACAATGAGTAATCCGGTAGATGGAAAGGGGATTGGTTGTCAAGGAAGGTACACACAACACATTGTTGAATGTATTTTCACCAACATCAATAGTTCATTTACCAATTGCATGCACGTATGTATTGTTAATCATCAAAATAGGCAGAGAAGTACATGACTAAAATGAAGAGCACATCCCTTGTGAAGATGACATATGATGAGAAGATTCTAAATAAAGAAGCCATTTATCTGACTATAGACTTGTTGAAGCAAAGAGTGCCTATCCTTTTCCTTTGTCTGTCCCATTAGCAATGCCTGATGTCCCTGTCTTTGATGGTGTAGATGATGATGTTGAAGAAGAAGAGTTGGGTAAAACTAATGTTGATGAAGAATACTCAATGTTATGTTTTTGAAGAATTTGTGACATCTCATCAATTTGTTTCTCATAACATTTAGATTCATCATGACCCAATTTCTTGTACAATAAGGACACTTTGTCTTCTTCTTATTGAACTCCTCTTTGGAAGAAGAGTTGGGGGTTTTCTTTGATTCTTTCTGTTGCTCATTAGACTTTGAATCCTTTTGCTTCTTTCCCTTATTATTTGAAGCCTTAGGATCTTTTGTGCTTTGTGTTGCAACTAGAGCCTATAATCTAGGAGACTTCAATGTGCCCATGTATAGTAGCTTGGCTTGTTCTCTAGTGAGTTGTACAATAAACTCCTCAAGTGAAGGCATAGTAAACTTACTACCAAAAGCATCCATTGTAGCATAAAAGGTAGAAACATAAACTGAATATGTAGGACCCAATTTTGAAAGAATAGATAGAATCAATTCACTAGTACAGAAACAACAATATATTACTAAAAAACTACTAAAAACTACTGATAAATAACCAAACATGGTCACATGACCATTAGTAGTTTATTGCCAGTCATTTATAATGCAACCAAATTGATGACTAAACCATTTTTTGTCATTTATTGGTTGTTTTGATTGATCAATTTGGTAGTATATTTAGTCATTGATTGTTGTAATTTGGTCACTTATTTAGTCATTTTTTATTCATTGCTATATTTAGTCATTAATTTAGTCATTGATTGTTGTTAATTGGTCACTTATTTAGTCATTTTTATTCATTGATTTAATTCTGGTCATAAATTTAGTCATATTTATGCAATGTTCACTGATTTCTCTTAATTGGTAGTATATTTAGTTAATTTAATTATTAATTGACGTCAATTAGTAGTATAGTTAGTCATTAGTATATTTTGAAGCTTGGACAATGAAACAACTTTGAGAAAGTAAAAACAACTTTGTTTTATTGATAAAAAATGCTTACAAACAACATACAGATCTAAAAACATGTTACAATGCTTTCTCTTTGCTAAAAAAACCTTCATGGTTACAATATATAGCTCAAAGAATGAACAAGAAACTAATTTTTTGAGTATCACTAAGCATAGAAGCAGAAAGACATTCATAGATATCTTCTTCACAAATCCATGACTGTCTCATATTGAAGCTCACTATCCTAGTTCAAGATCACACTATCATCTCTATAAAGATTATGTCTCATGCACCCAACTTGGTCTAGTTCATAAGATGCCACTATGAATTGTTACCTATAGTAATAAAATGTCCTTATCTCTGATGATTATGCCTCTGATGACTGTCATCTTTGGTAAGATGCCTCAATTGTCATGGACTGTTATTCAACAATATTGCCTTATGACTAGGCTATGCATTGTCCTAATTAAACTTGTATCTTCTTAAAATGCATTATCCAATCACATTTCAACCTACTGTCATGCATTTTCCCTTTATAAATAACAATGCCTCATGACTGCCACTACCTAGCTCATTATTCTGGCATGCTTTCACTTATACTCTACCTCCCATCAATGCAGAATATTGCCCCTCTATTGAATGTCTTGACTACCTTTGACATCATTGTATCTTTTCCAAATTTCTTGAAAATAGTTCATCACTACTACTGTTACCTAGGTATGCACTCTATGTCATCTACCAGACTATTACAAGTTCACATAGTCCATCATTAGTCCGGTCACTTATCACATCACTATCATGAACAACTGTCATATCATATCATCACCTCTAATATAGAAATCAACATCCCATTATTCTACTATTGTTGCAAAATATCTGTGTCTTGGTAGATAGCTCATGATAACCCTCAACCTTGCTACTCACTTGTACCAACTCTATGGTACTGTCCTAGGTGTTCATGCATCTAACATGAAGACTCTTGACTATCATGAGATTTGGAACTATCAAATGCATACTAGAAGGTTGTCTCCTTACCCCTTTAAATGCCTCTTGAGACACTGACAAGATTGTAACCTTTGCATAGTTCTTCTCATTGACTCTAAGATTATCTTTTAATGTTTTCATGATCACTATCTTTTCCATGAATCTCTACCCCTTGATAGTCACTTGTAGGTTTTCTTCATGCATAGCTGGAAGCTCTTTCAGAAACTGTCCTTCCAATCCTTACTGTCATACATCCTCATTTGCAAACATATTCACTCAAGTTTGAGGAGTGCTTCTACCATGGTCATAATTATTTTGGAAACATTGTCATTGCCATGATGCCATTTCATCAGGATCTTCACTTTGTGTTTCCAAGTTAGATTGAAACTATCCAATCTCTTCACACTCTTCTCACTATATTGTTTGAAATGTCCCCGTGTCTTCTACTTATGGCTCTTAGTGTAACCCTATCATCCATGGGTCTTTAAGTGTTGCTCAGTCTCAAATGAAAATCACTGCCTTTTGAGAAGGTCCTCTTATTCTTTTATAGTCATATCATTGTCATAATTGTTCCTTGTAGGTGAAACCATGATATGAAGGATTATTGCACAAACAATAAAGAGAGGACCTGTAAAGAAAAAATACAATTTTCAGTGCTCGATCAATGATTTTTTAAAAGTTTTCCCAGTTGGACCATAATGAAAAATCTATAGAACATTATCAATAAAAAACTAACAATTGCTAGACTTGATAAACAAGATCATAAAAAAAGATATGCATTCAATAAAATTTCCTTTGAAGTATATGGAAGCCTTGATTCCTTGATTCCTTGAAGTATATGGAAGCCTTGATTCCTTTAGATGTTGTAGTTGCAATCGCCCTGGTAGACATGTATGTAAAATGTGGAACTATGGACAAGGCACATGAACTATTTGATAGAATGTGTCAAAAAACTGTGGTCTCATGGACTGCATAGTTGTAGATCTAGGCTTGAACTTTCCAAGTTGTGGGCCCCCTTCATGGTCTATCAAGTCCAAGTGGCATAGTAAGGCCAGCCCAAAAGAGACTCAATAACACTCATTATGTTTTTCCTCACTTGTTACAAGAATTCATTTTGCAGGGGAGAGAGGGTTTTGACTAAGAAAAACTGTAACAAACAACAAATTAGAAAATGGTTTAAACTTTAATACAAAAACATATTTTGCATCTTTGTTTGTAATTTTTTATGAAGCAACTGTTAAACTATTTATTTCAAACACATTTAATTGTGACTTGCACATACTTGTCCTAGCTCCTCGTTCAAATTTGATGTCCATGCCAAAGCAAGATTGTTGCTTTCCTTATGATACATAAGTATATCTTTATTGATGAATTGAGTAGACTGCATAAACTTTATCATCTAGATGCCATTAAACAAAGAAGCAAGTCAAAGAAAGAAATGTAGTTTTAAGAAAATTAAAGTGGTTTCCATGTTAAGCATATTTGAATATCAAATAGAATTTCAAACTTCATTAAACAAGAATTTTTACCTCAACTGACACATACAGTGAACTAGGAATAATTGATGAATATAATTTGTCATAAGGGTAAATAGTGTAAGAACATCAACCTGTGTAATGAGGAAAGATGAGAGAAATGAGAAATTTACACAGAAAGAAATTGCCCATTAGCTAAAAGAAGAAAGCTCAATAGCCTTTAAAATTTCTAAATATCTAAATTGTCTTTGTGGCTGCAATTTTAGTTGATGTTGTGCAAATATAATAAAATCCATACTATTTCTTTGGAACAGGGTATGGACATCCATCAAACCGTGAAGGATAGAGGAATTTTTTCAGATGTTGTAGTTGCAACTGCCCTAGTAAACATGTATGCAAAATGTGGAACCATGGACAAGACACATGAACTATTTGATAGAATGCCTCAAAAAAATGTGGTCTCTATTAGGACCATTCAAAATTCTCATAGTCCCACTTGGTTCCATCCAAATTTCCTTCCATAAATCCATCTTAGGGATCCATATTTCTTTTAAAATTATTCCAGGAGTCATTCATAAGCACCCCATACCAAGTCCATATGAAAGATATTTGTATTTTTGACCATTGATGTGTTTTTGTCTCTCACCATAGTCCTGTAAGTCACTTAAAAGGTTTTGGAGGGTGTGCGGGAACCAAGGATAACAAGGGAGTAGTTATTGCTATCCTGCAGCATGAAGAGATTGTCCTTGCGGCATCATGGTATGCAAAGATCGATTACCACAGCCTTACAGGGGTCTCAAAATGAATTTGTTGGCTGGTGGTATAAATTTAAGTGGTATATGATACTTCACCGCGGTCCCATGGCAATCAAGAGAATAACCGACAATAATGTGGTAAGAAGGAGTAGAGGAAAATAGTACACCACGTCCCTGCAACAGCCTCAAGTGAGGCTTACAGTATGGTAGTAAGAAGGCGTAGAGGAAAATAGTACACCATGCCCTGTGACAGCCTCAAGTGAGGCTCGCGGTATGACAGTAAGGAGTAAGGGAAAATAGTACACCATGCGCCCGTGATGGCTTCAAGTGAGGCTTGTGGTATGGCGGTATAAGGAGTTTAAGTTATGTAAGTGTTGAATACCACAGCCCCGCGACAGTTTCAATGAAGGAGTGCGGTAGTGCAGTGAAAGGCTTCAAGTGATGTTTAGTATACCACAGTCCCGTGACAGTTTCAATGAAAGAGTGCGGTAGTGCGGTGAAAGGCTTCAAGTGATGTTTAGTCTACCGCAGTCCCGCGATGGTCAAAGAAATGGTTTGTAGTATTGTGGTAGGGAACAAGTCAATAGACATAATGGCACTGCGACCCCGTAATGTCATTGTAGGTTTAATTCAGAATCTTGTTTTATCTAATTAAATTTGTTTATTTATGTCCCATGTATGCAATCTCTTTCATCTCATGCAAATTTTGGTTCAAAAATTTAGAACCAAAAAATGACTCCACCAAAGCTACACATAGGATTATAAGAAGTATATACATGGATAAAAAAATATATCCAAAAATAATATAAAGCCTAAAGCAAATACTGACATATGACCTTTACATCCAAGAGACTTGTCTTCCAGGTCTGTGCTAGATAGCTCCAGGTTTCTTAATTAAGAAATCTTATAGTTACAGTAAGGCAATGAAATTAATACTCAAAACATTTGTGTTTTTTGTTTTTGTTGACTTGATTGAACAAGTCATTGAAGTTTTAATTCAAAATCTTGTTTTAATTCATTAAAATATATTTATTTATGTTCCATACCATGCTAATTTTGGTTTTGAACTTTAGAACTACATAGTGATACTCCTACACACACTATAAATAGAATTCAAATATTCTACAATATTAAAACGAAGATAACTTTATCTCAAGGAAAGCCCAAAAACTAGTAGACAATGGGAGAATCTTGCAATTCTAGAAGACTAATTTTAAAAAGCTTCTATAAACCAAAAGCATGTTCATTGCACCTAGCCTTCTAAGTCCACAAAATCCTAACAATTATAAGAAAAGAAAACCCTTCAAATCACCAAAAGCTTAGGATTTCACTGGCCTGGATATTCCTTCGGTTGTAATCTATTACCCAAAAACTAGAAAATGTAGCTATTAATTTAATACAATTTATTCAAAAATAGTCAGTAGCTCACTAATTCAAACCGCTACTTCTCACAGTGAATTTTTCTTTGGTCCACAACTAATCTAATACCAATGAAACCAATATCAAAACTCTAAAGATGATTATCATTTTGGAACTAAATAAACCCACAATATACCAGAAGAATACACTATCACTATGATATACTAAAACACAATAACCATGCTCAATAAAAAGTATAACACCACAACAATCTCGCATTCACAGAAAAGAGAAGGTTTTAGGATCTGCTACAAATTACAACCCAAACAAATAATATGAATAATAAGCAAAAGTATAATGATCAGATGCAACAATTTAGTGCCTCTGAATGCAAATGAAAGTAACTCAATATACGAAAACTATAGAGCCATTTATCTTGAATAGAGCCTAGAACTTTTCAATAAATGGGAGAATCCCACAATTACAACAAAAAAGTTCTAATGAAACTTCTCCATATGCAATGCATGTGCATCAGACTTAGTTCTCTAAGGATAAATTTCTTAGCAAGTGCCGCACAGAAAATTTTCAAGGTATTTGTAGAAACAAAATTTCATGAAATACAAGATTTTATGATTTATCTCCTTAAGACTCCTTTTATTAGGATTTTCATGTAGGAACTAATACCTGAGAAAAAGTTCACCAATTTGTTGTTTGTCATTTGACAATAGCACTTCCTAAAAATTCTTTGATAGTTCAATACAATATGCTGCAAAAGCAAATGAGAGATGCATAAATATCTACTATAACAAACAGAAAGAATAGATTGTTTAAGTGCTTACTACAACATCAACAAGCAGTATCAATGAAAGATTTAGAAAAAAAATCCAATAGTAAACAAATTATGTAAAGCAATACAAGCCAAATGGACATAAAACTATCCAACAAGCAAGGATAGGAGGATAAATTACACATTTTCACAAAGTTGGCAAATATACACCTACTTTTCGAATTTTCACAAAGTTGGCAATTATGTTGTAATTTTGCCATAAAGAATCTTACCTAGTAAGACATTCACAAAAACTAAAGAGCATTCTCACAGTGGCAAATTTTCCACCTTCATGTATGTAGAGACATGACCTCCAAACATATATTTTTGGTGTACATTAGCATCCAGACTTTTATCATCTTTGCTAAATCTAGCAAAGCACTTTTCACTATGAGGAATATCTAGTCCCCCATCCAACACCCCCTAAATACAAACAACATCACCATAACTGAGAAAGTAGAAACAAATTAAAATAGGAACAATTATATTTTATTTAGTCCAAATTTAACAATATATATTAAATTAAAATAATCACTTAATCGAGTGTAGAAAGGCATAACATACACTTTCAGTTTCTATTAAAAATAAATAAAATACGAATTAAAACTAAATTTCAAGATAAGCATATTTACCAACACAAATACATGCCATACCATTGCCAAAACCATACAAGAAGACAAAATTACAATTCACAATGGTCATAGAAGGATAAGAACTAGCTATTAGAGGGAGAAAAAAATACAAATCAACATAAACAACCAAAACACTTATGTGATTCAAACAAATTAACAGATTGATTTAGATTTGGAGTTACATAGTTAAAAATACAGAACTAGTAATAGTCTTAACTTCAAGAAAAAGATATAACATATACAAATTAAATTGAATTCAATAACAATTAACAGAATGCCTGACTGAGTAGCAACTAGTTCACATTTATGAGATGTAATTTTAACTAACAAAAATCAATAACTAGCCAACCTTGAGAGCTCCAAAAACTCAGTTTCCAGTAGTTTTCCTGATAAGACCCACATCCAATAGCGCTCTGAATGGCCTCCTAGAGTCACCTGGCTCCACACTATAATCTTCTCCAGTGGCCTCCCAACAATATTAGAACAACATGCAATTTCATTAAAGTATTGAATTTACCTAAATTGACATAAAGAGGATGGCACATTCCCTACGAAAATGTTCAACTAGGGAAGTAGGAAAAAAAATGAAGATGATGTAAAAATAGGGCAATGGAAGGAACTCTGATGTATATAAGGGAGTCCTACTATAAATACAACTATAGAAAGGAGTCCTTGTTGAAATGAACCAGACAACTAAGAGGGGGGGTGAATCAGTTGTCTTATTATTTAAATAATTGTGCACCTTACAACACTTGTCTACTATTTGTTATGATTAATTCATGAAAGTATAAACTCATAAACATAAACACAATTGCAAGATCATACACAAGAGATGCCATATTTTTATGTGGAAAACCCTGTTAAGGGAAAAACCACGGTGGGGGTTAACCCACAAGATATATAGGTAAAGCACAATACTAAAAATTAGAGGCTCACTGCCCAGAAAAAGGCTCACTACCAATGGTTTTGAATTGAGATGTTAGCATCTACTCCATGCCTGAATTTAGTTCCATTGAAGTACAATACTCTTCTGCTTTGCTCTACCCTTTCTCTTCCTTACTTCTATTCGTATTTCCACACAAGAACACATTTTCCTTAACTCAATTGCATGTATTTATACACTACATCAACCTTGGAGTGATCATCAAGGTTGGCATTACAATCATCAACCGTTGGAACAATCTCCAAGGTCAGCATTACAAACATTTACAAAATAGGTCTTGACCTAATACAAAATTATGCTACTTGGAATGTAATAAAGATGTATGTGGATCACTCCATGCCTTAGCTAGGACTCAAACATGATCTTCCATGCCATGACATGCTTCTATAAACTTCAATATATCTCTACAATCACTGGAATTAACCAAGTTGGCTAAGATTGGTTACACGCTACATTATCTGGGAACAAACTTCAAACACGATCTCAATTCCTTAACACAAACCCATGTAAATGCAGGAACATGATTAGGAGGCATCCACAAGAACGTTGTAATCACCGGGAGAAACTGCACAAAATCTAACCACTTTATCCATGAGATTCTTCATACCGGAGCATATGAACTTCATTGTCTTCAACTATCATAAAAGAAAGATAGCTTACGGACCACCAAATCATGAACCATTGTAGTTGTAGGCACTTACCATCATCCTAGACTTCCCTCTAGAACTACAAAGCAAAATACTTTAATGCAGAGGAATGCGGAGCAAAATACTTTCTCTTTGTCACCAATGAATAATAAAAAAAAAGTAGGTTTTACTCTAGTGAATGTAACTCACTCAATTCTTCATACCGGAGACTCAAATTCAGGATTTAGCATCTTCAGACATGCCTCTAAATAACTTCCAATCTGCAGACTAAGATCTTCACTTGCCAAGAAATGTAGAGTAGTCTTCTAGACTATTCTTCAGTATGCAACTCACTGTCTTCACTGTGATTCGTTGTTTCGTTTCTGATTCTTCTGAAGGGGCTAATTTTCTCAATATCTTCAACATATAAATCTTCTAACCAAATAACAAAATAGGATACACTTGACACCAATGACAACAAATATATGTTGACATAAATGACAACACTGATTAGGCACATGCAACAGTCCTACTATAAATACAACTATAGAAGGGACTCCCACTACAACATCCCCTGTAAAAGAACATTTGTGTAACCTACATTAAAAAATTATCAACCAAAAATTAGCATCAAACCCCAGGGTACAAGATTCATGGACAAATCAAAGAGTACAATAGTTGATGGTAATATAAATAAACCCCTCAGTAGTCCCTTAGATAACAAATGATAAAATACAAAGATTCAAAAAATTGATTCCGAACAAGTAATATTCACCATCGAACATTAAATTACAAGGTTCAAAAAGTAATTCCAGATGCAAATAAAATTCCTTCACATGGCACCCAATATAGAATCTCTAATTTTGAAGCCAGGTGTTTTGCATATGTTATTATCAGACTTGCAATTTTAAATTTAACAAGAAAATGCATCAAATAACTCATGCATCACCTCCTCATTGCCAACATATTCATCATCCATCTCCAACTGCTTTAGCACCCGACGGGCTAACTAGAGACCAGTATAGTATGCTGTAAAAGTAAACGAGAGATGCATAAATATCCATTGTATCATTTTTTTGAGGTTTTTGCCATGAAATTCTAATGGATCTAGTTGTTTACTATGGCTGCTGTGATTTGCAGTATGAAACACTTTTTTGAGGTTTTTTGCCATGAAATTTTAATGCATTAGTATACAACAAAAGAGTTAAAATGTTTTTGTTTTAGCTAACACATCAATGTCAATCAACAAATATGACTAGAGAACAAAGTTATTTGAATGTAACCGCAACATAGTTTGTGAGGCTGACTTCCAGGCCATATCGAGGTAGCTCATGACAGTAAGCAGTTGCCATTGTAACATCTCTAGCAAATGTTCCATATGTGATCTATGCAACAATATCCTTGTTTCTCTTTTATTCGAAAACCAATCAAGGATCATACAAATTAACATACCCTAACCCTAAAAGCCCATTAGCCCAAAACCTCAAAAGACATTTCTCAAGTAAGAGTCAGGAATCATTTTTTTGAGATTTTTTTTTCCATATGAAACATTTTTTTGAGGCTTTTTGCCATGAAATTTTAATGGATCTAGTTGTTTACTATGGCTGCTATGATTTGTAGTATGAAACATTGTTTTAAGGTTTTTTGGCATGAAATTTTAATGGATCGGTATACAACAAAAGAGTTTTAAATATTTTTGTTTTAGCTAACACACCAATGTCAATCAACAAATATGAGTAGAGAGCAGGATTATTTGAATGTACCCATAACATAGTTTGTGAGGTTGACTTCTAGGCCATATCGAGGCAGCTCATGAGAGTAAGCAACTGCCATTGTAACATCTCCAACAAGTGTTGCATATGCAATTTGTGCAACAATATCCTTGTTGCTCTTTTGTTCAAGGATCATAGAAATTAACATACCCTAACCCTAAAAGCCCATTAAACTAAAACCCCAAAAGACATTTCTCAAGTAAGAGTCAGGAATCATTTTTTTGAGGATTTTTGCCATATGAAACATTTTTTGAGGTTTTTTCGATGAAATTTTAATGGATCTAGTTGTTAACTATGGCTGCTGTGATTTGCAGTATGAAACATTTTTTTGAGGTTTTTTGCCATGAAATTTTAATGGATCTAGTTGTTTATGGTTGTTGTGATTTGCAGTATGAAACATTTTTTTAAGTTTTTTTTCCATGAAATTTTAATGGATCTAGTTGTTTACTATGGCTGCTGTGATTTACAGTATGAAACATTTTTTTGAGGTTTTTTGCCATGAAATTTTAATGGATCTAGTTGTTTACTATGGTTGTTGTGATTTGCTTCTCCTGCAACTCTGACAAAATATAAAACCTTGAAATAGATTTTTTTTCATAAAAGTAAAGAGTCATGCATTTTCTCACGTATGCAGAGCCTAAAATACATTTTTTAACCAAAAACCTCAAGCAACCTAGGCACTGAAAATATATCATATATAAATACCTTGCCTTTGGTTGAATTTGACCTGGTACCTCTTGAAATAGGCCTTGGACTTCTGTGTGTTGACAAACAGCTGCACAATTTTTTTGATCAAATAATGAATGAAACAATCAATTAGGAAAAAAAACACAAAAGGATTTTTTCTATTTTTTCTAGTATGAAACATTTTTTTGAGGTTTTTTGCCATGAAATTTTAATGGATCTAGTTGTTTACTATGGCTGTTGTGATTTACAGTATGAAACATTTTTTTGAGGTTTTTTGCCTTGAAATTTTAATGGATCTAATTGTTTACTATGGCTGTTGTGATTTGCAGCATGAAACATTTTTTTGAGGTTTTTTGCCATGAAATTTTAATGGATCTAGTTGTTTACTATGGCTACTATGATTTGTAGTATGAAATTTTAATGGATCTAGTTGTTTACTATGGCTATTGTGATTTGCTTCTCCTGCAACTCTGACCAAATATAAAACCTTGAAATATATTTTTTTCATAAAAGTAAGGAGTCTTGCATTTTCTCACGTACGCAGAGCCTAAAATACATTTTTTAACCAAAAACCTCAAGCAACTGAGGCACTAAATATATATCATATATAAATACCTCACCTTTGCTTGAATTTGACCTGGTACCTCTTGAAATAGGCATTGGACTTCTGCGCCCTGACAAACACCTACACAATTTGTTTTTTATCAAATAATGAATGAAACAATCAAGTAGGAAAAAAACACTAAAGGATTTTTCCTATTTTTCAGTATGAAACATTTTTTTGAGGTTTTTTGCCATGAAATTTTAATGGATCTAGTTGTTTACTATGGCTTCTATGATTTGCAGTATGAAACATTTTTTTGAGGTTTTTTGCCATAAAATTTTAATGGATCTAGTTGTTTACTATGGTTGTTGTGATTTGTAGGATCAAACATTTTTTTGAGGTTTTTTGCCATGAAATTTTAATGGATCTAATTGTTTACTATGGCTGATGTGATTTGCTTCTGCTATAACTTAGACCAATTTTAAAACCTTGAAATAGATTTTTTTCCATAAACATAAAGAGTCATGCATTTTCTCATGTATGCAGAGCCTAAAATACATTTTTTAACCAAAAACCTCAAACAACCTAGGCACTGAAAATATACCATATATAAATACCTCTCCTTCACTTGAATTTGACCCAGTACCTCTTAAAATAGGCCTTGGACTTCTACGCCTTGACAAACACCTACATAATTTTTTTTGATCAAATAATGAATGAAACAATCAAGTAGGAAAAAACACCAAAGGATTTTTTTCTATTTTTTCCAGTATGAAACATTTTTTTGAGGTTTTTTGCCATGAAATTTAAATGGATCTAGTTGTATACTATGGTTGTTGTGATTTGCAGTATGAAGCATTTTTTGAGGTTTTTTGCCATGAAATTTGAATGGATCTAGTTGTTTACTATTGCTGCTGTGATTTGCACTATGAAACATTTTTTTGAGATTATTTGCCATGAAATTTTAATGGATCTAGTTGTTTACTATGGCTATTGCGATTTTCTTCTCTTGCAACTCTAACCAAATATAAAACCTTGAAATAGATTTTTTTTCATAAAAATAAAGAGTTGTGCATTTTCTCATGTACGCAGACCCTAAAATACATTTTTTAGCCAAAAACCTCAAGCAACCTAGGCACTCATATATAAATACCTCACCTTCACTTGAATTTGACCTGGTACCTCTTGGAATGGGCTTTGGACTTCTGTGCCTTGAAAAACACCTGCATGATTTTTTTTTTATCAAATAATGAATGAAACAATCAAGTAGAAAAAAACACTGAAGGATTTTTTCTATTTTTTCTAGTATGAAACATTTTTTTAGGTTTTTTGCCATGAAATTTTAATGAATCTAGTTGTTTACTATAGTTATAGTGATTTGCTTCTCCTGCAACTCTGACCAAATATTAAACCTTGAAATAGATTGTTTTCATAAAAGTAAAGAGTCATGCATTTTCTCATGTACGCAAAGCCTAAAATACATTTTTAACCAAAAACCTCAAGGAACCCAGGCACTGAAAAGGATACAAATTGCACTACAAATCTATACTTAGGCATATTATATTTGTTCTTGTCCTGATTTATCATGCAGATTCTCACTCTATAATCAATCTTCCCCTCTACACAGATCTTGAATCAGCTAGAAGAACAAACTACAAAACCCTAAAACTCAACCCCATTTCTACATATGTGCCCTATGTGAATTATAAAAATATCTACAGATGTGCCCTATGTGAATTATACAAAATAGCTAAAATGTGCCTCAGTCCTTTCTCTAGCTAGAAGTAGTGGTTGAAGGAGTTGCAAATAATGTCGACTGATTAAGCTTTTGGCCTTTCCTTTTAGGCTTGTTTCGGCCACTGTTGATTTCGTCCATGACACGAGTTTGTGTCCAGGGCATTACTTTGGTAGATAGTGGTAGAAATCACCCTATCCCTATCCTGGTGAGATCTCCAAGCTAGATGCTATGACTATCCATCCAAACTCTCCAAATTAAAAAGGGAAAAGAAACAAAATCTATTGTGTACTCATCTTCGCTTATTCTTTTGTCCAAATCCTCTTGGTCTAGACTTGGCTAACTTAGGTTTCTTGGAATCTTTCCGCTTTTCTCAAGCTTTCTACTACTTTAATAGTTTCTCTCTCTCGTGTTTCTCTTGGTAGTCTTTCACTGATAGGTAAATCACCTGTACACAGTGCAATCCTCGGATTGTGATTTACAGATTTGCTAAAACTAATTTAGAATTTAGGGGAAAATGTAAAGGGTTTACCCCAAAACTGAGAAATGTGAGACCAGTGAATGAAAAGAGGAGGAGGATGGAGATGAATTGAGATTCAGGAGTGTCAAGAAACATGGTTGTTGCAAGGTGTGACCCTTGGTCTCCTTGTTTAGCACTGCGCTGCAGTGGTTTGTGACAAGGGCTTAACTGCCTCCTTTGCTTGTTCAGTCAAGTGGTTGTATCAGGCATTAATAGGTTGATCTTTTGGTGTAACGACAGCTAACAATTGGTATCAGAGTTGAGGTCATGAGTTTAAACCCCGCGCTTGCACTGGGGGGAATTGTTGCAAGGTGTGACCCTTGGTCTCCTTGTTCAGCGCTGCGCTGTGGTGGTTTGCGACAAGGGCTTAATCACCTCCCATGCTTGTTAAGTCAAGTGGTTGTATTGTGCATGAATAGGTCGATCTTTTGGTGCAACGGTAGCTAACAGTGGTGCCTCCATTTCACTTTTGGTACCCATATTTTCTTTTATTCTCTAGTATTTCCCACCAATAATTTTCCAACTTTAATATCATATTGTCTAATTTTTTTTGTGTGACTAATTACTTAGTCATTTTTATTTGTTTGACTAATTATTTAGATGTGTTTTTTACTTGGTGATCAAATTAGTCATTTATTTAGTCATTTATAGCTATGTTGCAAAAAATTAGTAGAATTTACTCATTTTTAGTTGTCGTGACTAAAAGTTTTAGTCACGTAGTCATTTATTTGCCAAAATTCTACTAGTGATTGTTCATCTTCTTTCTCAAGACCACATTGTTTGAGTTGCAACCTAAGAGACTTAAACTTGGTGAAGAAATATTTGATTTGATCAAAATCTTAAGGATTAAGTGCAATTAGCTCATTCTCCAATTTGTACCTTCTTATTTTATCTTGCTTGCCAAAGAGATTGTCTAGTGTTGTCCATATCTCATTTGGTGTTGTACAAGACTCGACATGAAATCTAAGATCTAGAGAAATAGCAAGACAAAGTGTGCCATAAGCCTCATCTCTTCTATCCAACCATTTTCTTCTCTCAGTAGCACCTGTGGGTTTAGGATCTATGCCTAAAGCTATTCTATGTAACTTTTGTTTATACAATACAAACTCCATGTTTTTCTTCCATTCATAATAATTATGTGGAGTTAAAACTAGAATTTGAGGTACATCCATGATGAAAAAGAAAGACAACAACACAACAACCCTTAACTATGCAAGAGAGCCCCCCAATTTGTTGTGGTACTTTATACTTAGTGCAATTTACAATTGTACTCAAAGGACCAAAATTGGGAAAATAATCAAAATCTCTTAAAAAAGAGATTCGAGTGAGATTACAATCACTCACACTGGTTTATTACAGCAAACAAATCCTCTCAAAACAAATTTCACCTTCTCAAGTATCAAAATGCCTAAGTTATCACTCAAAAGCGAAAAAATTGACAAATTGAATAAAATGAACCTAGATCTGAATCTAAGAAAAGTGCATGGATGGCTTTGAAGAGCTCTTGAATACCTTTTCGATGCCACAAAAATTGTGAAAATCAGAGATCATGGTAGAAAGTTATGAGCTCGAAAGTCAAAAAAAAGATCTATCTTCAACCTGCAATAAATGTTGTCAAACAACAAAAATAGAGAAAATGAATGACACCACTACGAAGTGCTCTCTATTAGCTTCCCAACAATATCTTGTTTGTCTGGTTTCAACACCCTAGGAAAAAGTTATACAAAAAGCAGAAAAAGCCCTACTTTAGGGCTTTGAGGGGAAAAACAAGCCCCCTAGCTAATGGAATATTCCTCTCTGGCCAAAATATTCCCTACTGGGAAACCACCTATCAGGATAAAATGAAACCAAACCTAGAAAACTACCTACAGGAAAAAGTAATTGGTTTCTAAAACCACCAATTTGGGTGGAAAACTGCCTGTGGAAAGAGTTAAAGCCGCTAATGGTTTTTAGGAACTGCCCTTTAGAAAGTCTAAAACTATTGTCCTAAGTGGAAAACTGCTTCTTTGAAATACCACAAGATGGGGTCAAAGTTTAAAACTTGTAAACAAAAAATATGGCCGAATCCATTATACGATAGGGTAAGTGAAGAACCACTGGGATTTTTGTTTTGACCACGAGCTACCACGTGAAACAGAAGACTGCCTATAGGATCTTCACTACCAAAGAACCCTTTCAAAGGGTTGACTGCTGGATTTAATAAACTGCTGCCTGCTGAAAAACCTTAAACTGTTGACAGGTTTGGAAAATTTTTTCGGCATGAAATTTTAAATGGCGTGAGACAAATCCAATCCAAACTGCCAGGAACTTTCAACCTGTAGACCATTGGTGCAAGGAATATGCCAAGTTTGAATTGTTATTGACGGTTGAAAGACTACTGAAGGAAATGTAGTATGCCACTGGTCAAAGTTTTAAACTACAGATGAAAAATATTTAGAAAAAGGGTTGAAGCTCGTATGCATAGGCACGACGGGGCCTAGGCCGTTTGCTGGGGATTTAAACCCCGATGGCTTTAGCCTGCCTACCAGGTATTAACTCAATGGCTTTAGCTTAGTGGCTGGCCATGAGGGTGGTGGGGACACTTAGCACCCCCGTACCCTGGCTCTACAAACTGTGCAGGATACTGACAGTACCTTGTCACTTTTAATATATATTTTTTAAAAACTTTTTAAAAGCCCCTTTAAAATAATGTCGGCAAAAAATTATGAACCAGGAGAAATTAAAAAATAATTACCTCCAACAAAAATCGATTCATTGTAGTGCTATTGCAGATCTGATGTGATACACCTACGTAGAAATGATGACACCAGTTGTATAGATCCGTACAATCGTAGGGATTTTCTGCAAGCCCTCACTAGGGGCAAAAGAAATTTTGATGATGAAATTCAGTGTTTAAATAGCTGATCTATATAGATTTGGGCCTCTTGATTGCAACAGTGATGTCTGATTTGCTCCAGGATGCACCTAAGACATAGATCCCAACAAAACCTCTCCAATGAGGGAAGGAAATTGTAGATCTATCTTTGATACCATGTAAGAGTCAATGTGACTCAGCAAGCTAGGATCCCTACAATCAAAACAACCTTCCACACAAAGATAAAAGAGAATATACTAAAACAATGGAGCAAAGATTCTATACAACAAAGTGTATGAAACTAATATAAAGTTCTGTCATGAAATACAATGAGAAAGCCTTGCTTATAAAGGCAAGGATGACAATCAAGGAGTTGTAGTCATGTGACAAGTGTCACATTCCTATCACATGTGACAACTAGAGGATAGGATGCCAACTAGAGTACATGTGTAGGATAAGATAACTCACTATAACTATCAACAAGTGACATCTAGAAGACTCACTAAGTCAACTTAACATTGATACTACATTATATTGTGAAATAATCCTCACCATGGTTTTTCCCTTTTAGGGTTTTCCACATAAAAAAATGGTGTTCTCTTGTGCATGGTGTTGATATGATTATGTTTCTGTTATCTATTTTTCATGTTTATTCTTCATAACATAATTAGGGTTTATGTGAATTGATGTGGATATGATTATGGTTGTGAAGGCTTAAAGTTTTTGATACAACTGATTCACCCCCCCTCAGTTGTCTTGTGCATTCAAAAGGAAGAACATGTTTGTTGGCTTAATCCAGTGAGTGTTGGTTGTGGTACAAAGGAGTGGGACACAACAATTTTGATAATATGGTAAGGATCAGCTCTACTCATGCAGTGAGAGACATGCCCAAGATAATCAAGCTTGTAAACACAATATGCAAGGAATGTCAAATGGGAAAGCACACAAAGACAAGTTTCAAAACCAAGGAGTATTCTTCTTCAATGCCATTGGATTTGATTCACACTGATCTATATGGCTCCACAAGAGTAAAAAGTCAACAAGGTGAGAGGTATTTTATGTTGCTAATTGATCATTATTCTAGAATGACTTGGATTACTTTTTAAAGAGAAAAATCTTGAATGCCCTTGATAAATTTAAGGTGTTCAAAGCTATGATTGAAAATGAAATGGATGCTAAGATCAAATGTTTAAGGTCTGATAGAGGAGGTGAGTTTACTTCAAATGAATTTGAAAGGTTTTGTGAAGATCATGGTATTAGAAGACATCTGTCAACTCCTAGGACCCCTCAGCAAAATGGGGTAGTAGAAAGGAAGAATAGGACTGTACAAGAGATGTCAAGGGCAATGTTGAAAGATATAGATCTGCCTGATGTGTACTAGAATGAAGTAGTTCACACTACTGTCTATCTAGTGAATAGAGTGCAACTGAGGTAGACCGCCTACTATCAGATACTTTAGGATCTTTGGCAGCAAATGCTATATCAAAAGAGACGAAGAAGACCTAGGAAAGTTTGATTCAAGAAGTGATGAAGGAATATTTCTTGGTTACTCAAACAAAAGATTCAGAGGACTCCAGATCTGATCTAGGGAAGATTAGGGAAGATGACTAAAAGCACAAATGTCAAAGTAGATGAAGACTTGTATCAGATCTCACAAGATTCAAAGTACTCTAGATCTGATATCTTTCCATGCAATGAAGATGAAGAAGAAGTGAAAGAAGAAAATGAACAAGAACAAGAGTAGATGCCTAAGACCCTAGCAAAGTATGTTCAAAAGAATCACTCAGTAGATCAGATCATTGGAGATAAGAATGAAGGTGTGCAGATAAGGAGAAGGCTTGCTAAGACACATGAGCAAGTAAACATGTGTTTGTTATCAAAAGTAGAACCCAAAACCTTTGCTAATGCTAGAAAAGATGATGGATGGATAAAGACAATGGAAGAAGAATTGGATCAGATTGAGAAGAATCATACATGGGAATTGGTTCCTAGACTAGCCAACAAGAATGTCATAGGAACAAAGTGGGTGTTCCGGAACAAGCTGAATGAAGAAGGTGAAGTTGTAAGAAACAAAGAAAGCTTGGTATGTAAGGGATACTCATAAGTTAAAGGAATTGATTTTGAGGAAACTTTTTCTCCAGTAGCCATGATGGAGGCAATCAAAATGTTTTTTGGCCTTGCTTCTCATAAGAACTTCAAGGTATATTAGATGGATGTCAAGTCAACATTCTTGAATGATGATCTAGAGGAAGAGGTTTATATTGAGCAACTAGATGGTTTCCAGATAACAGAAGATTTGGACATGGTGTGCAGACTCAAGAAGGCTTTGTATTGTCTAAAGCAAGAACCTAAGGCTTGGTATGCTAGGTTAGATAAGCACTTACTTCAAAAATGCTTCAAGAAAGGTACTACAGATTGCAATCTTTACATCAAGGAAGAATGAAATATGATATTGATAGTTGCAGTATATGTTGATGATATCATCTTTGGTGAAGATGATGATATGTGTAAGAGGTTTGTAGAGGAGATGTAAAAAGATTTTGAGATGTCTATGATTGGTGAGATGTCTTTCTTCCTTGGACTTCAAATTACTCAGCTAGATGGTGGTATCTTTATTTCTCAAGCTAAGTATATCAAAGAATTATTGAAGAAGTTTGGTATGGAGGATTCAAAACTAGTGAGTACTCCCATGGTCATTAGATGTCACTTGAGCAAGGATGATGAGTCTCCAGAGGTGGATCAAACTTCCTATAGATCTATGATTGGAGGATTTTTGTATCTAACTGCTTCTAGACCTTATATTATGCATGCAGTATGTGTGGTTGCTAGATATCATGCCAATCCTAAGCAAACACATGAGAAGGTATTGAAAAGAGTATTTAGATACTTGAAAGGGACTCTGGATTATGGATTATGGTATCCAATAGGTAATGACTTTGATTTGAGTGCCTACATTGATGTTGATTAGGCTAGTTGTGTTGATGATAGAAGGAGTACAAGTGGTGGTGCTTTCTTTTTAGGAAGTAGATTGGTTTCATGGTAGAGTAAGAAGCAAGATTTAGTGTCCTTATCAACTACTTAGGTAGAGTATATTGCAACAGCATCCTATTGTACACAAGTGTTGTGGATGAAGAAAACCCTAAAGGATATCAAGGTATTATATGATGAGCCTATTCCTATTTTATGTGATAATACAAGTGCTATCAATATTTCCAAGAATTTAGTGATGCATTCTAGAACTAGGCATATTGCAATCAGGTATCACTTTTCGAGAGAGAAGGTTGCAGAAAAGGAAGTAAAGTTGGAATATGTTCCAACAAAGGATCAGATTGTTGATATTTTCACAAAGGCTCTTACAAAGGACACTTTTGAGGATCTCTTACAGAGGTTTGGGGTAATGTCACCTCCTTCTTATTAGATGCATAATGGTGCATTTGTCCACGGGAGTGGTTCATATTATATCTTATTCCTGGACTGATGGTCGCTACCTCTTAGGGGTAGCAGGTAGTGGTTGTTGATGATAGGGGAGTTTGTTTGTTGCAAGAAGAAGTTATCCAATAAGAGTGAAGAAGTTTCCCTTTGTCCTTGATGTTAAAGGGGGAGAATATGTAGGTATGTGTTGCCATCAATGTCAAAGGGGGAGATTGTTACACATATGGTTCCTAAGGTTATCATTGATGTCAACACCGTCACAAGGTTGTCATTGATGTCAACACTATCTTGGATGTGTGATGGTGTTCATGGTTAGATGTCATGTTGAATGTGGTTACTAAAGTTCATGGTTGGATGTCATGTCCTATCCAGCATAAGATATAGTTCATGGTTGGATGTCATATTGAGTGTGGTTATTAAAGTTCATGGTTGGATGTCATGTCCTATCCAATAGAAGATATAGTTCATGGTTGGATGTCATGCCTTGATCAGTACAGAGTTGAGTATGAAGCATAAAGAAGATACATTAATATGGGAATTAGAAGCACTAAGATGATCAGATGTGTTACTGATGTTGAGAAGATGTTACTGGTGGCCTGAAGCATATTGTATGATCTCTCTTACTATTCCTAAGAATGCATGTGTTGATACAAAGAAGGTTTGGCCTCTAGAAGTTGGTGACAGTTTCTACTACAGGATGACTACCTTTGAAAACTGTCTAGGAGATTTCTTTGCATTCCTCTGCATTAGGAGTTATGGCTATGTAGTTCTAGAATTATGTTTAGGGGTGCAGTGAAGGTGATAATTCCAAAGTTCCAGATCATCTATCCTTCCGCTGTGAAAGTTATGCATGATAGAGTACCGACATATGTTTTGGCAGAGTAAGGTGGTGTTGAAGGCATGTTGGAATGCTCAGCATTCCTTTGGATCTAAATGGTTTCCCTTGTGATGTTGTGGAGATGTTTATGGATGTGCATTACATGCTTCCTTTCAGTTTCAAGTTTCTTGGTGGTCCATATGCTTAGTTTGTAAATGACATTTGGTTGCAGTGTGTTTCAGATGACTTGTTGTTCTCAAAGTTCATGGTTGAAGATGTGTGGCACAAAATATTTGATGTGTGGAGGTAGAATATGTTTTATTAGACTCATCTGGAAGAGTTTCATGAAGATCTTTCTTGTTTCCAATACTGCACAAGGTTTTCAAGTTGTTGTGGTTGCTATGATTCAAGTTTCATATGTCTTTGCTTAAGGTTGTCCTATTTTTAAATGAATAGAGTGTGAGGATGTAATTCCTTAATCTTTGATGTAAGGATGTTTTGGACCTGGTTAAGCAAGTGTTGATGTTTGCAAGGCATGGATCCTTTGCTGGTGTAGCGTGCGATCTTGTTTAGGACTTGTTTTCTACACATTTCATGTTGTATGTAGTATGTCTGACTTGTAAATGTATTTTTCATGTTACCTTTGGCTGACAAGCATTGTAATCAATGTGATATCATGTATATATTGTAAATG
This sequence comes from Cunninghamia lanceolata, assembly GCA_027924645.1. Classification (NCBI taxonomy): domain Eukaryota; kingdom Viridiplantae; phylum Streptophyta; class Pinopsida; order Cupressales; family Cupressaceae; genus Cunninghamia; species Cunninghamia lanceolata. The sequence goes on along the minus strand of BSBN01000809.1, from coordinate 25,377,771 downwards.
AAATTGAATTAGGTGAAGTGTGATTGCAATGTGATTGATAAGGTTTGCAAGCAAAAGAAAGAGCAGAATGAATGCATTATGATGTGCGACTGAAGGAGAAAGAGCATAAGTTGTAGATGATGTCTTAATTAATCTTGAAGACATATCTATGATAGTGATCAAGTGTAGAGTGTGCCTAACTAATTTGATCATCAGAAGGAAATGTGGGGAGGTAGAATTGCAATCATCAAAGGTGTGAGCTTCATTGTCAGTTTCTCAGGCAATAGAGAGACTATGATACTGTAATATGTTCTAACTTTGTTCTCAATTTAGGGATTTGTTGCTTCCTTGGGAGTGACCCTAAAACAAAGTCTATTGGGAGTTGTAGCTTCCTTGGGAGTGACCCTATAGAAAAAATTTTAGGGAGTAGTAGCTTCCTTGGGTTGAAGCCCTAAAACAAATTCAACAAGGAGTAGTAGCTTACTTGGGTTGTAGCCCTAAAAGAAAGTCATAATTTTGAGCTTCATACATTGTGAGTTAATATTCACTATGGTTTTTTATTTCTAGGGTTTTCCACATATATCTAGTGTTATGTGTTGATTTGCATTGTCTTAATCTTTCATGCTTATTTTTTTTATTATGTTAAGCTGGGAAAAGGGTCCTAGACCCATAGAAAATGTAGATCAAATATGAAAACAGCACAGGATAGATCCTCCAGTAGACACCCAAAATTGACTCTTCATGTCATTTGTTGATTTATCGCATCATTCACAATTGCATATGTCGATTTTGTCTAGCACACTTGTATCAATCATCTATTTTCTTCTAAAACCATCTATTTATATCATTAATTAAATAAATTATATTTATTTAATTAATTTCATCTATTTTTTTATATTTTCTATCTATAATTAAATAATCTTTAATTATTTAATTATCTCTTTATTCTTCTAAAATAAATAAAATAAATATTTTATTTATTTATCTTCTCATCATTTATATAAGTTAAATAAATTTACTTATTTAATTTATATCTTTTCTTCCAATTTTCTAAAATTAGCTTTTCCTCTATCATTTAAAAATAAATTAAATGAATTTATTTATTTAATTTATTTTTTATCTTATCATTTCCATATCTTATCACTTTCTTCTGTGTACAAGTTAGGTCCTATCCTAAATCAAATACAAAAATGTTTTAATTGGTTCTAAAATCAATCATCCACATCATCCAATCCTTAAAATAGAAAAGCATCCTATTTTAAGAAAATTTATCTTATCATTGTCAACAAACTAACTCCAATAATTTAATAAAATCTATCTCTATGGACAAATGTCTTGTACACATTCACCCAAGCCTCTTGTTTAATCTCAACCATTCACATAGCCACTCTTTCTCCATCGTTGATCAATCTTAGTTGAGAGCTATATAAACACCCTCTTATTTCATTCCAAATCCCATCCCACACAATCTACATAGCATCCAGATTATCATGTCATAAAATATCACTTCCATTGGGCATCCATTGAGCATTTTGAGTATATCATCTATCATCATGGCAGCTTTGGCAACTATGGTTGTTCACATTTGAGAAGCAATCCACATTCCAACCAAGGAATCAATACAATCTAGGTGACATTGTTCTTTGATTTTCTTTCATTTTGTTTCATTTAGATGGGTTCTTTGAAGGTGGTAGGATTGGGTTTTGATTTGAATGCTTGATCTTATTAACCTAATTTTCCTGCTCACACATTCTGGCATGCCTAGTGGGACCCACATCCTTGATTTGTTTTTTCTTTGAGAAGTTGTTTCTGAAGTCTAGGTACGCAAAGCACATTTGATCAACAGAAACTCACATTTGATCTATAGAGAATTACATTTGAATGCTAGATCGCCACCTTTGAATGGCTTTGAATCATAGTTGGTTAGGGGAAAATCACATTTGCATAATCTTTTGTCACCTTTGATCAGTAGATCATTACCTTTGATTGACAGAGAATCGCCTCTAGTTAAATAGGGTTTTTTCTGATAAATTTCTCTTTTGCAGGGTTTTATAGGATTTTCATGATCTATTTGTGTTAGATCTGGGTTGCAAGCTGGTTTATTTGCTAACCCTAGTGGTCTTTTTTCATCCTCAAGCTGGTTTATTTGGGGTTTGATTTGTCTTTGACCTAATCATATCATATAGTGGAATCTATTGTGTTGAGTGCAGAATCCAAGATCTAGTACAAACAATTCATCCTCCTGGGTTATCAGAGCCATCATATTTGCCTTTTGATCATTTACCTAATCCTAGATTTTGAGTTTTTCACAGATTTAAGATATCCGAGCACCTTTGGTTGACAGTAAATCACCTTTGCATGGTCCTAAATCACCTTTGAATCATCCTCCATCATGTTTGCATAGCAAACAGTGGCCTTTGGTAAAATTTAAATTACATTTGATTTGCAGATAGTCACATTTAATCATTGATCATTCATCTTTAGTTCATAATGTTGCAAGTTGATTTTCTTTGGTAGCTAACATTTGTTGTTGCAACATTTTATCATTTCTCGAAGAAAGGTGGATCTAAAACTATTGATAAATCTATTTGCAGGATCGATCGGTCAAAGACTCATCATATTTTTCACTAATCTAGGAACATTTGGTTTTGGTGCTTAAAAGGAACCTTGTTTGCTCCATGTTTGTTTTGTCTTTTTTGTTTGCTTGTTGTGCATGTTTGTAACCCTAAGATAATAACAAAAATATCCTCTCCCCTTGCTTATGAAATGGATCTTGGGTGTAAGAGAACTTATTATCTTTAGAGAGGCCTGCCTTGGTGGGAAAAGAGGTACTCACCCCAAGGGAACAACCTCATGTGGTACTTTCATTCACTCCGCTATACAAAATAGGATAAGGTGAAAGCCAAGTCTAAACCAGTATGAGCGCTTACCATATAGTGCTATTTTGAAAGGAGGCGTACCTTGCATATATGAAACTCCTAGTAGAGCTAGTTAGAGCTTTAGGTGGCTTGTTGGATGCTCGTAAGGTTCCGGCTCTCTGAATATCTACTAGAAACCATTTGTTTTAGAGGCCAAAATCCCTTTACGTGTTGATGTAGGAGGTCAGACTTCCAAAGCTACCCTAAATGTACTGTTCATTGTAGAGACAAAAATTCCCTCAGTTCATACGATCTGAAGGGTAAGAGAAGTTGGTGTGCCTGTGCCGTGTAAGGGGGAGCCAGTGTCACCAATAGCTCTAGCTGTCCACTTTGTCTTAGTATTTGGAGAAATCCAAGTAGGGACTTAATAGGTAGTATCCTTTCCAACCTAGGTTGTACATGCTTGTGAGTGTCTTGTGTGTGTGTGTCTTTTGCTATTTGTTCTCTTGTCAAAAAACTACCAAAAATAATTCACTGTCACAGAAAATCACCTTTGAACAGTAGCTAGTCACCTTTGAACCGTAGTTAGTCACCTTTGATCAATAGAAAATCACCTTTGGTTGACCTGATCTACCTCTAAATATCTTATAGTCACCTCTGAGCTATCTAAAGTTACCTTTGAATCATAGCAAGTTGCCTTTGAGCTGCACAAACTCACCTTTGATCTATACACACTCACCTTTGGCTTATTCTTAGTCACCTTTGAGCTATTTCCCATCACCTTTGTTGCATTCAGCCTCACCTCTGGTTGCTTATAGAGTGTCTTCATTTACCCAATTCAAAATCACATTTCTAGCAAAATCTTGAGCATTATCATCTATTTTCAGACAATACACTAATGCACTTGCCAAAAGGGTCTTAATCCTTAAGCACTCGTGTGACACCATGCCAACATTAGAAGACCTAGTACCCTAATGCCAAGATGCCCTCCAAGCACTTTACCAAACACCACAACCCCTAGACCAATAAACCATACAAAGGCTCCATGTCATCATCCAACTACTTCAACCTCAAACAAGCCAATCACCTCAAATTCAACATCTCCTAGCCCAAGCCCAACACTTCTTAGCCACTTGTTAAGTCCAACAAGAACATAATCCCATATCCATTCAACATCAACCAATGCCACTTCATACAACTCTAATCCACCAACCTATCAAGTCCATGTTCCATCAACTTATCCAACTTCTTACCAATCTAATCCACCCCCTATCAAATCAATTCTACATCAAATTATCCCACTTCATACCAATTTAATCCATAAACATGTCAAATCAATTCCACATCATCATACCCCACTTCTTCCAATATCAACCAACATCCACAACAATCCATACCCTGAGATCTCTTATCAACATATCCACCCACATCACCACAAAAACATGCGAGCCCAAGTTATCCTATGCAAGACCTAATATCCTTTGATGAGGGAAATACCAATCTAGATCATGCATTCTATGAGTATCCTCTATCACCATCCACTCAAATGCTACTCGACGAGCCTACTAGTCCTAGTCGATTGAACCACCAACTTCCTACTCCATCCAATCCAAATCCTAATCCATCCACTTCCATTATCCCTCCATCAATCCTAATCCTAATATGTCCAATCCCATTATCCCTTTGTCTAAGAAAAATCCTAATCCTAAGCCCATAGCACCTTTCACCCCTATTATCCATACACCAAATCCTAATCCTAAGCATACAACATCATCCACCATCATTATCCACCCATTATATTGTCCATCCACCCATACACTTGCAAAGGATGTGATCCAATGACTACTCACACGGAATAGACCATCTCCATGTCAAAGTCTTATTCATGAGCATATCAAAGAATCTCCAAATGTTATGTCTAATCCTCCAAATCCTTCATGTAGTCCATAACCCATTGAGTCTATTTAAGAGTCTCCCACCATGAGTCCAAGTCAAGATCCATCATGCCTTCATGTCAATAACCTACAAGAGCATGTCAAGCCTACCTAAGAACCTTCCACTCCATTCAAGAAAGTCAAGCTATGTCAAGAGCATAATCCAAAGCATGGGAAAACATCAAGCCCTAGTTCTAATCAAGATCAAATCCCTTCCACTCCGCCCATCCAAAATCTATACCTTCTTTATGATCAAGATATTACCTATGAAGAAGCTATCCATGAGCAAATTGATCCTATACTTATCCATGAGCAAGATATCAAAATTGCTCCAATCCATCCTCCATCTAGCCCCATCCATGACCCACAAATATCCACCTCCCTTGATGAGACACTTGGCTTCCAAGTAAGCATAGAAGATCAAACAAATAGCTTGGATCTTAATGAACATTATTTCATCAAGATCCTAATAGTCCTTCCACATCCACCATCAACTTCACATCAAAACCATCATATTCTATTGGTCTATCCACCTTCATTCATGAATGTTATTCCTTTGGATAATAGCAACCATCCAATAACGAACTCAAGTCTAGTGTCCAAAACACACCTAGTCCCATTGTCCATCACACACTCCAAACAATGAACTACCAAGGTAAAGGCTTAGGCCTTTATGAACAAGGTATTCTGGAGCCAATCCATGTCACTTGGTCCCTCCATGCTCATATGGCCTTAGATACACACCCTAAGGTAAACAATCTAAAAATGTTGGTAATTCCTCCATGCATCCTAAGTCCACCACTTTCCATCACAAACCACATCATATACCCAAAAAATATGTTGCCATTTCACCTCCACTATCCTACAAATGTCAAAAGCATGTGACCATACACCTTCCACCATCCACTTTACCTCTACTACTTCCAACTCCTAACATTCCTCCATCTACTCTACCACCATTACTTCCAACTCCTAATATCCCTCCATCTAATTTACCTCCACTTCTCCCAACACCTAATATCCCCATCCTCAAATCCCCTTATCCATTTATCCATAAGTACCCTTACATTCCTAATCATGATCAACAAATGTACACATTGTCTAAACATAAAGCTTCCACTCATTCCACCAAACCTTTGGGATTCAAAAGTAAACATTTGGATGCATCTACCGATAAAGATAAACATCCTAAGGATCCTCATGCCTTAGGACATCAATACAAATAATTAAAGCCAAATCCATCTAAAAAGCTACCTAAACCCATATTGTTACAAGAAAAGTCCAAAACTAAAATGGTTTGGGTCCCTAAGCAAAAATCAAGCAAGTCAATGTAGCATCCACATCTCAAAAATCCCAACCATCCCCTTCCATCCAAAATTTCCCTTCCATTAAAAAATCCCAAAAATCCCACAAGCAAAACAAAAATTGTCAAAATACTAAGTTTATGTGGGTACCTAAATCACTAAGTCATCCATCTCCTAAGCAAACATTGTCGTTACTTCTTACACCACCTTCCCATCAAAAGCTTCAATGTTTATCATGGTGTGTGCAACTGTTGGTCATGCTTCCCTTTCATTTCACCACACTTCCACATACCAATCCAATCTGTCCATATATCATGTCAATCTTACATATCCTCCCCCTTTTATTCCTATGGTCCATACTTTTACATAAGCTTTTTATCCATGCTTTTCCTTCATCCATCCATTCATAATCCACTATCCCTTATCCATCCTCGCATGAACCATTCACTAGCTTTCCATCATAATCCACTATCCCCCATCCATCCATCCTTGTATAAACTTTTCAAAATCCACTACCTACTTAATACATCTTCCTTCCATCCAATCCATTACCAACATCTATGAGCATAATGACATTTGACATGATCCATGCATTGACACCTATCTCTAATGGGACAATATCACCCTTCATGGAACTAGATGCTTGAGTCCCTCTTATCTATCTCCATCTATCCCATCCAAATATTCCAAAAAAAAAGAAAAAAATTAAAAAAAGTAAAGAGAAATCCCTTTGTCCAATGGTGAAAACCACCCTTCCTGGTGCCTTGGATAAGTACCATGATGAAAACTTGGCAAACATGTGTCATGTGTAGGTTGATCTCCTATGTCACTTACACTTGTGGGTACATTGTTTCATCCACCCTACCATTTCCATACTATCCTATCCTACCATCCTTAGCCATTATACTCACATACCTATCCTATTGAGTCTATTCATCTTCCCTTCCTCCTTTTGATCTTGATAAAGATATGGGGGCAAAATGTTGAAACATGTTTTGGATATCTCTTGATATACCTCATCCTTTCCATTCATCCATCCCATCCTCCTAATTTCATGATCTTTTTCATGTAAAATCCTAAGTCTACTACCTAGAATGGGGCATGTTATTCCTATGCAACATAGTCTTTAAATATCACATCCTAGTATACATCCATCCACTATAGTGTATCCTTGTATCTATCCATTTATCATGAGTCTTCCATCCCCTATAGCTTATCCTTTTATCCATCTATCTATCATGAGCCTTTCATCTCATTTACTATCTCCCATCCTACATCCATCCTAGCATCTAGTCTTGGTTTTCCCTTGTCATTGGCATCTAGCACAAAGGCTACCCCAATTGCAATCCATTGGCATTTTCCAAAACATTTCAAACAAAAAAAAATCACAACATTAAAAAAAAAATCAAAACATTTCAAAAATACAGAAAAAATCAGATATTCTGCAAAAGACAAAAAAATCAAATATCCAACAAAAATCAAGTAATAAAGTCAATCACTTGCTGATAAGGGCGTGGTTCGGTAGTTAAGTCACTCGATTGTAGTGGCAGCCACCAGAGTTCAAACCCCCGCTAGGCCAATGAGCTCGTAGGCTTTATGCCTTCACTGGGCCAACGAGCTTGTGGGTTTGAAGTGTTCTTGCTAGGGGATGAGGTCCCCTGTGTTGTGGCCTCACTGGTTCATTGCTCTGGGAAAAAGCACTTGCATGGAGCCAGAGGGCATGTCACACCAACATCGCCAATCATGTTAAAAAGTTTACCAGGCACATTATCTTAAAAAAAAGTAATAAAGTCAATCACATCATTTAATTCCTCCAGTCAATCCAAACCAATCAAATCATTTATTCAAATCAATTCATCATATCACTCAATCCATACCAATCAAGCCAATCAATCTTGTCAAATTATTCAATCACATCCTTTGGTCTTGACCCTAGTCTTGACATAGACCAAATCATCAATCAATCATCATCATCAATGGGATATATCTTTCCTACATCCTTGTGTTGATCTAGGGATATATCGTTCACTGCAATGACAACACTATCATCAATCAATTGATCGATCGATCATTGGTTTACAGCTTGACAAGGGCAATACCTTGTTTTTTTGATAAATTCATCCCATACTGGGGGCATTTGCTTGTGCTTAGTTTTTGGAGTGGATACTTAAAGCATCATCAGCTAACATCTCATCAACCTCATATATCATCAAACATCCAACCAATCCTATCAATCCATACTCCAATCAATCTATCCACTTTCATCATTAAACCATCCAGCCACCAATCGAAACTACATTTTATCTCTATCATTAAGTGCCTTGATCCCGTGGATTTAGGATATGTAGGCAATCTGGAATATGAAGGAAGTATCAAGACTTAGGCACGGGTGATACATCTCTTTCATCTTTCATTTTTCTTCTGATCATTATCATCTTCATCCATCTCACATTCTTCTACCATCTATCTCCCACATCATCAATAAACACTTAGAACTACATCTTATCTCTATCGTTAAGTGCCTTAATCCCATGGATACAGGGTATGTAGGTAGTCTGGAATATGAAGGAAATATCCAAACTCAAGCATGGGTGATACACCATTCCCATCTTTCATCCTTCATCCAATCATCATCTTCACCCATCTCACATTCTTCTATCATCTATCTCCCACATCATCAATAAACACCTTGAACTACATATCATCATGTCTCATCATCATCGTACTATGCTTTGATCCCATGGATACAGGGTATGTAGACAGTCTGGAATACAAAGGAAGTATCCAGTACTCAAGCACATACAATTCATTATTTCATTCCCATTTCATCTCTTCTATCTTCCCTTTGACTAACTCAAGTAGAAAAAAACTATGCATGTCTCAATAGCTCAAGTACTTCTAAAATAAGAGGTAACCAAAGACACTTGTCTGCATGCCTTTAGCCAACATCCGCTATATCAATCCAACATCTCAGCCTTCAACAAGATATATCTTTCCTCACAACAAGGCGTTATCCAATCTATCCATGAGCACCTTCATTTTGGCAAGAGAACATGATGGCTGTGTCATTTGTTTTCCTTTTGATTTATCTTTTGTCCCTTTCTAATACCTAGTCCGACTACCTTAATGTATCATATCTTGGTATGTTGCGATGAAGTATGGATTGGGGCATGGTCATTTTCTTTCATATGTTGTGTATGTGGGATGATCTTATTCTCCTACTATGCCTAATGGTATGTTGTACATGTTGGGATTAGCATCTTGCATATCAATATCTTTTGCATCTAAGGAGCTAAACAGTCTCTTATGCACTAAGACTATTCTATGCTAAGACTATTTCTCATACATATAACCAACAAGGTTTCATTATGTTTAGTGGAAATAAGTTCAAACTATTTGCTTGTAGAGTCAAAGTCCATCTCGGAATAGCTGATATTCATATCTTGTGTATGTTAGATCAACATCTTGACCTCATACGTTAGACAAGATTGAATTATGTTGTCGGCATTGGATACATCGACACCTTTGTCTTCTATACCCTGGTGCATAATATCCATATGCTATATCAAACATAAGGATTGCAAATCTCAAAGTTTGTGTGCAATCATTGTCAAAGCTGCATCTTTCATCCACCATCCCTTTATTCTGCAATAAAACTTATAGCTCTCACAAGGATTGATCGCTAGAATTTCATCTATGTTCTTCCATTCATCATCATCTTTGTCTTCATTATCTTCATCCTGTAAAACAAGTGTGGTAGACATGTATCATTATATACATTATTCTATATCACTATCATATATCATTATATCCATTGCATAGACCATTATACATTTTATGTATTGTCATAAGTATTGCATCATCCAGTCATGACCATATCCATTTCTCATCTATATATCCATCATATCCATGCCATAAGCATTAAAACACAGAAAAAACCATAAATATAAATATCATACATATGCATCCATAATCATGACACTAAATATCACCGTAAAAAATCCATCATATACATAAGCATCGGGTCAATATACAAGTGTCTCATCATGTACAAAATGAATCGATATATACAAATCAGCTATCAAAGAGCCATCAAAATACATATATCAACTCACAGGCCTCAAAATGATATAACATGATACAAAAATTAATACAATATATACAAAGCAAGCTATCCCTAATGTCTTGGGTGGGTGACACTCACCGAGGAAGCCTCACCCTGATCCCCACCAGCTCCCTGAGACCCTCCTGTACCTGCCTATGGGGGTGGGCCCATAATTGAAGTTCTAGATCTCCCTATTCTCCGTGAACCTAACACTCTAGATCTAGTCCTAAAATTAGGTTGTCTATGGTCTACAGGCACTGCTCTAAAATATAATCCCCCATAGTACTCTGTCTCTACATGCGCTGTGCCAATCTCACCCTGTATCTGAGTAAGCTCTCTCGCCAAGTATAAGGTGGCCTAATCTATACCCAATATAGCTGTAGTGGCATCCCACTCTATTGTCAATTTATTTGCCCTCTGTATTGTTGCATCCCTCTGCGTAGTAAGCAAGTCGCTACAACCCCATCATCTGGTACCAGCTGCGCCTGTGCCTATGCCTGGTATGCCTGCACCTATGCCAGAGCTTGTCTCATAGTGACTATGGGTCTATCCCTATCTATCCCATGTCATCTATATTGATCCTCTAGTCTCATCCTCTTACGTATCTCACTCTGTAACTATCACCGTAGTCGAGTGTCTACATCTCCCTGATCCCCTAATCCTCATCCACCAACCTCAACCTACTGTTGTGGTGGCTAGACCTGAACCTATCTAGGAACCTATCCCAACCCTTACTATTGTCCCTATACCTATGGAGCCTATCCCTCTACAATCACCTATACTCTCAGTGGTCACCTCTATCCCATCACTCTCCTATGAACCAGTCTATGCACTGCCACATCTCCTACCTCTCCTAGAATCATCAATCGAGAAGGTTTGTGTAATAACCAATAGGCATCATAGTCAAGAGTAGTGCCTAGATCAGCTGGCCCTATAATCCAATCCTATACCACCAGTCATAAGCTCTCAAAATATGCCAAGGTCGTCTCTGCCACAACCTCAGGTCCCCACTCAGGAATCTCCCACTGTGTCCTCCCATATATAGCATCTCCCACTGGCTCTGGCTGAGACAATCTGAACTGTAAAAGCACCCTCTCTAGAAGATATCTCTCAATAACATATATTCTTCATCTAAAGAGATACCTCAGCTACTACGCATATAACAACTTCTTAGCATCATCATCCCAACTCTCACAATCTCACCACGATCTCCAAATGAAGTGATCTAGCTCATCCAGTGTATGCCACCAGTATACATGTAGATTAAGCTACCTATATGTAGTTACTCCTCTATAAATATGAACATAAGGCTCTCTGGCTACTCTTTGCCATAACCCTACTGGCCTCATCATAGCAATGTGCTCATATGCCCAAACATGCAGTAGAGTGACTCCAGATGACATGCTAGAACCAAATAAGTAAGCACAATCATGAAGATAATGGTAGAGCTATCCTAATACACATGGTCCCCATCCATATCTGACTCCATACTCAAATAAACTCTCCATGACAATCCCCCATCCTACTGGAAATCCTCGAGCCTGTCTATTCGGCACTAGGAACCGGATGATTGCTACTACCAACTGCTACAGTCTATCGCAATGTCTCCTCATCATCTGTATGGGTATCTCATGGTCCTCAACCCCTATATCAGGAGTCCCAAACAATCATCATAGTGCATCAAGACCTTGCTCCAGATCATAATCAATATGCTCACCATTAATCAAAATCCTCAATATATGCCACACATCCTCTAAAGTGATGGTAGCCTCTCCAGTCAGAAACAAGAAAGAACTGTGCTCACTATACCATCACTCTACTAATGATGTCATCAATGCTAGATGAGCTCATACATGGGTGATACGTGACACATGTTGTAAGCCAACAATCTCCAAGAACAGGTGCTCATTTGCCTCTAAATGCCTCATCAATGCCAAATCTTCTAGATGCACCTCTCTCCATAGTAACACTGGTAATACATTTTGCAAACATCAATTCAATTAAGCATTACTTCATAATTTGTGCTTGATTTGCTACAACAATATAAAACCCTAGATTGCCTATTTTTGACCAAAAGTGACCTTTTTAGCCATAGGCGGCTTTCTGTCAACCATAAGCGATTCACCTTACCATATGTGACTCTCTATCGTTCATCTGTGATCTAAACAACCAAAGGCAACTTGCTGCTAATCAAAGGTGAGTTTTTCAACCATATACACATTACATTCTACAAACCCTAGCCAAGTAGCCATATGTGATTTATTCTACCAAACACGACTAACCTACATTTATATGCAATGCAAAATGCCATATGTGACCTCCTATGACTCAAAAGTGCATGCACTATCCTAGTACGCCTTTGGTCACATGCATGAATTAGTAACACTTTTGGACCCTATTAATGACACATTTAGCACAAGTTTTTGATACATACCAGTGCAGGAGCTCCTATTGGTTGTCTGTAAGTCCTCACTCTCTCCACTCGATGATCTACATGTGGAATCACCATCCTGAAGCTCTCGGAAGTCCTAATGCACTCTAAATCACCAGAGCTCTAGAATTCTCACAACAAATACAAAAAATGAGTTGATCTGAACCCTTGAAGCCTATTTATAGAGCCAAAACCCTAATTTCTTCTAAATCTAAACCCTAATTCTTCGTGTCAGCCTAGTCTATCCTTGTTTTGTCATCTAATCTCAAGTCAACCCAATCTTTTCCCAATAGCCTGGTTTTCCTCTCAAGGGGGCATCACCCACCAGTTTCATTAGGGCATAGCTTGTTTATCTCACGTATCAATCATATCTTCTTTGAAACAACATCCTAATGGACATTCTCTCAAAGAGGGGCAAAATGTAGACACCCAAAATTGACTCTTCATGTCATTTGTTGATTTGTCGCATCATTCACCATTGCATATGTCAATTTTATCTAGCACACTTGTATCAATCATCTATTTTCTTCTAAAACCATCTATTTCTATCATTTATTAAATAAATTATATTTAATTAATTAATTTCATCTATTTTCTTCTAGTTTCTATCTATAATTAAATAATCTTTAATTATTTAATTATCTCATTATTCTTCTAAAATAAATAAAATAAATATTTTATTTATTTATCTTCTCATCATTTATATAAATTAAATAAATTTACTTATTTAATTTATATCTTTTCTTCCAATTTTCTAAAATTAGCTTTTCCTCTATCATTTAAAAATAAATTAAATGAATTTATTTATTTAATTTATTTTTTATCTTATTAATCCCTTATCGTATCACTTTCTTCTATGTGTACAAGATAGGTCCTATCCTAAATCAAATACAAAAATGATTTAATGGTTTCTAAAATCAATCATCCACATCATCCAATCCTTAAAATAGAAAAGCATCCTATTTTAAGAAAATTTATCATATCATTGTCAACAAACCAACTACAATCATTTAATAAAAGCTATCTCTATGGACACATGTCTTGTATACATTCACCCAAGCCTCTTGTTTAATCTTAAGCATTCACATAGCCACTCTTTCTCCACTGTTGATCAATCTCAGTTGAGAGCTATATAAACACCCTCTTATTTCATTCCAAATCCCATCCCACACAATCTACATAGCATCCAGATTATCATCTTATGCAATATCACTTCCATTGAGCATTTTGAGCATATCATCTATCATCATGGTAGCTTTGGCAACTATGGTTGTTCATATTTGAGAAGCAATCCACATTCCAACCAAGGAATCAATACAATCTAGGTGACATTGTTCTTTGATTTAGTTTCATTTTGTGTCATTTAGATGGATTCTTTGAAGGTGGTAGGATTGGGTTTTGATTTCAATGCTTGATCTTATTAACCTAATTTTCCTACTCACACACCTCCCTGATAATAAGCCAAATGGGCCAGGGAGCCATCAAGGAGAAAAGTAGTTAATCAGTCCCATAAACATGTTCAAAAACAACCCCCCATAATAGTAGTTCTAAGCAAAATCCCTGATAATAACCCCAGGGGGCTAGGGATAGAAGACCAAAACCATAAGTGGAATTATATGAGAAAGTAGCATAATAACAGTAAATCTTGATAATAACCTTGTAGGTCAGGATAGTGTTCATCGGTGGAAAATAGTCACGAAACAACATAAACCATGAAACAAGTAAAATAACTAGAACTTAGGATTGTTCCAGTCATTCTTCATCTTCTTGAGCACCTCCTCCTAGGAAATGGGGTCCTTGTCAGTCTTTTGTCTCTTTTATTTTTCATGATCTTTGTCCTAAACCTGTTTCCTTTTCTCCAACTGTGTTTTGATTTTCTTAACTTCATTAGCAGTGTTATTCAAAATACCATTAGTGAAATTTACAAGATCCTTCATACCCTTTTCCAATTTCTCAATCATGATTTGAAACATGTGGCACATATCAAACATGTTGCTCCAACATTCCTGGCAAGTTGTGTAGTTTAACCTTTTATTGAAGAATAATTCCATTTTGTTTAACCTTTCAGTCAAATCTTGAAGGTTAGGGGAGGTCTGGAAATTTGTAATTTTTTTAGAACAATTTAGCTAGGTTTCAAAGGTTCTAATATCAGTGTGAATGTCTTTAACACAAGTACCATCAAAAGAATTTCCTTCAAATTCATCATTCTCCTCAAAGTTGGCATGATCAGCAGCAACCTCCTCCATTGTTTTATCATGAATTTCACCCTGTTCATCAACCTCAAAATCCTCCCTATTAATTTCCTCCAACCCCTCACAGTATGTTTCCTGCTCCTCATCTACATCTATGTTTCCACCCTTATAGGCTTCTAAATCTGAACCTTCCTCAGACTGGGAATTAGAATTTATTTCCTCAACAAAGGCCTCTTTGGTCTTGTTTTGCTTTTTCTTATTACTGGTTGTTTCTACAAAGTAACCTTTGCAAGTCTAGTAGATCTCCTCTCCGAGCCTGCACTATGCACCTTAGGGTTCTCTTCATTGTGTATAAATTTAGCAGATAGGTTTACTTTGGCTGCATTAGACCTAATGTTCATAATTTTGGTCTTCTTGCTAGATCCCTTAGGGGGCTTCCCATAGTTTTCTTTCAAGGACAACATAATATTCTTCAAAGAGTCTTTATCCTTGAAAGTAGGGTTTTTTCTAGAGTAGATATTAGGGGTAACCAGTGCAGGGTTAGAACCTAAGTCTTTACCCTTATAAATATGTGGCCCTTTCTTTCTAGAATCTCTACCCTTAAGGTTGCTATCATCCTTACTAGCATAGCTAGGGTTTACTTTGCCCTTTCCCTTCTGCATCCTAGTTTTCTCACTACATTTTTCTCAGGGTATAGGAGGATTTAACAACACATTAAATTCATATGACACAAGCATTAACCCCTGGTGTAGAGGGGGATTTGCTCCTTTTATTATACTCCTTTGAAGAGAAGACAGTATGAAAAAGGGAAAGCTAATGAAATTACTGTGTCTTAGATGATCCAACAGAGGGAAGTGATAACCATGGATAGTCTCAAAATTTCCTTCCAATGTCACATACTTCATCAGATGATAGGAGACCATACCCCAAGGAGCTAGGAGCTCAGTCCTTTGATACCCATTTTGATGTTTGGTTAAACTTTCATTCTCCTCCAAAAATCTATCCATAAAATCTTTGTAGTCTACATTCCCCAATCTCTAAACTTTTCTCCCATCCAAAGACAACCCCATAGCTTTAGTAGTTAGTTCTTCTATGACTATAAATGAGATCCCACTAATAGTTACCTCCTTGTTTCACCATGAATTGAAAAACTACAATGACACTTCTTCATCAAACCCATGCATAGCTCTGACATAATTTCCAAGCCCACCTTCTTCAAATATACTCCAAACCTGAGGGTTCTTCTTTAGGCTGGCACATGATGCAGGTTCTACCCTTAGTAACTGGCCCCCCATTCTACACATCACAAAGTAATTATGAAACCCTCAGGAAGCAACACAGAGATTTTCTAAATAGAAAAACACATTTGTCAACTTGATTAGCTTTTCATCTTCGAGGATGATAGTAAAATGAATGAAATTGTCATCATTAATCCTTAAGTTTAGGACTCTGTTCACACAAAGTGAGGAGTGCAAGAACTTAATAATTACCTTTTTCAAAATTTTGTACTCACCATGTTTCTACATTTCATCTCGGGGCTTAACATGAATTATATCCAAATATTTCCATCATAGTCGAAAGTGCTTTGGAATTAATGGCCTTAATGCAAAATATTATCATCGAAGGATTTGAATATTTATGATTTTTGAAAATACTTCTAAGGGAAGCCATCTTATCCCTCTCCCTGTCATAAGTATATAAATTAATTTGTATTCCTAGCATCATTAATAATGACATCTTGGACACGTTGTGGCAATTCATCAATTGAAGTAGTGGACCAACTCCCAACCACACTGACACCTAGGTTGGCAAGTTTGTCCGCGGGATGGTTTCCCTCTCTATACACATGTTAAATTGAAATATAGATGTTAGAAATAGTTCTTTTATGTCCTCAATGTAATCCATTAGCACCCAAGGAATGTTCGCTGATCTAGTGACTAGATCCATCACCAATTTAGAGTCACCTTCTACTTCCTTTTTCATTTCTTATGATACCTCCCACTGATGAAGGCCCTGGATTACCTTTTGAGCAGCCATCAAAGTTAAGTTTACTCTAGAGAAGTTGATTTTTTTTTAGATATTGATTCACCCCCTCTCAGTATCTTGGTGTGTAAAACAATTCACAGTTGGTGGACTAAGTCAACTCCCAACCACATGCTACCTACCAAAAGAAATATTTAATTCATATAAATATCTCAACATCTCTCATTATCATGGTCAAATAGACAGGGAAATACATTTAAACATGTACCTACATTCAATATGCATCAATCACTACCATTTAGGCATGACATACACACCTACCAACAAGCTTACTTATCCCAATAGATTCATACAATTACAAACACATTTCATGACATTTCAAACACTTCACATGATATTAACTTACATCCAACAATGAGTAAAGAATTCAAATTAGCATAATTCTAACAATACATACATCAAGACCTAGCACATTCTTTACTCAAGAATGGCATGTAATCCTACAAGGTAAAGGATTAGATTCAATATGATTAGAAAAAAATGTATGTTAGTGAGTCATATGATTTAATACATAAAGAAAGGAAAAAGAATAAACATATTGTACAAACACAAACATACACATATGAAAAAGATAAGAAATGCCTCACAAGATAGAAAAGGGGCAACAAATGCTTCAATGAGTAGTGATAAAATACTCCTAGGAGTGACAAAAGGTGCTACTAGGAGAAAGGCATTCTAGGAACCTGTAAGGGATGTTGTAGGGAGAAAGGAACTCTAGGGAGGGGTAAGAGATGTTGCAAGGAGCAATGCACTCTAGGGAGTGGTAAGAGATGCTATAGAGAGCAAGCTTCTCTAGGGAGCGATAAGAGATTTTGCAGAGAGTAGGCTTATCAATGCACTCAATATAAAGTGGTGTGAAAGAGAGGTCCCCTAGAAAGGGCACAAAATATATCATAGAAAGAAGAAAAACTATGAAGGAACACTAAGGGATCTACATGCTTGGGGTCATTGTATAAATATATCAAGAGTGATAATCGTGATGATACATAGACTAAACTATCATCATCCCCCAAGCATGTAGAACAACAAGACATACAAAGAATACCACATAAGAGAAGTAAAAAGAAACAATTTTGGGTCAACATGGAAGAGGCCTAAATTTCTTGATGCTTTGCATCATTCCTAAAATATTAAGAGAGATCAAGATTATGACAAATAGAAGAATTTAGGTACATATAGAAAAAATTTACAACATTTTCATTCCACTTGTATCCATCTCGCTATAAGGGAAGCATGGGTCCTCCAAGAGAAACCAACAAATACACATCAAGAAAGCACATGGGGATAACAAAATAGTTAAGCAAAATGTAGCATTATAAATTGTGCTCACTCACAATTTCACACTTTATTTGGCACTCACTTTAGTGTCCACTCCCCTAGTGTGTTTTTAGGATCACTTGTAAGCTTTAGCCTTACTGTCAACCCACAAAGATGCCTTCTAAATGCTACTTTGACCCTTTCTTCTTATCCTATCTAAAAATCATAAAAGTGCCATAACCTTGACAATGCACCAAGTCATCCGTACTTTCTAAGAACTTATGTTGCATGGACAAAACTACTATGAACAGATGTTTGTCCAGTGTGCTGACGTCCTAAAAGCATCTTCAGTTCATCAACCATTTTTAGAAGGTACATTTTTACTTGTGTGGCATTCTGAGCTTTTCTTGATGTTTATCTGTGCCCAAATGGCTCCTCTCCAAGATTTTTTCCTCTTTCTTTTATAATACCCTATCAATTTTCTATTTGAAAGGATCCATCAAGTGCCATAACCTTGGCAATGTACTAAGTCATCTAGACTCTCTAGGAACTGAAGTTGCATGGATAAAAGCAATAGGTGCAAATGTTTGCATGACGCGTTGATGTACTGAAAGCATATTTTAGTCCATCAACCATTTTTAGAAGGTGTAGTTTTACTTGTGTGGCATTTTGACCTTTTCTTGATGTTTATCCATTCCCAAACAACTCCTTTCCCAGATTTTTTCCTCTTGCCTCTTTTATAAAACCCTATCGATTTATCATTTGAAAGGATTGATTTCACACACTAATAAAGCTCTGTCAAATTACTGATCACTCTTAAATTTTATTTGTGTTATTGCTATTCTATGCTCATTGTTTATTGCAAATTATTGAAATCCTTTAGTTAGTGTGATTTACTTTGGTTTCTTTGCACTCTTTGAAAGGTTCTCGTTCAAGATCACTATCCTTCCAAACAAGGGTAAAAGCACAAAGTTGTGTCACACTTTCAACTGACTTATCAGCACAAGTGAATTTAAGTATTTCTAACTAAAAATCAATTTTGGTCAAACATATGATCTTGTGAGATTCATTCTAGTTAAGTTAGATATGTCTAGAACTTTTCCAACTAAAATTGTTGGCTAAATGCATATGTAGCACCACTATGAGGCCATTTTACCAAAATTTTTTTTTTGAAAAACTTGATATTTCAACAACTTCTACTCGTGTAAATAACATTTTTTTAAAAATATAAAAATACTCTTTTGTGTTAAGTCCCACTAATTGCTGATGATATCGGTGAATCGGCCAGATAAGGTGTTAAGTCCCGCCGATTGCTAAGTGTTACACCGATAAGTAAACTCCAGAGGGTTGTCGCTGTGTCGCCAGGAGTAGGCATGAAGTTCCACCGATAGTTGCATGCTTCCCCGATATGGAAGGGATGGTGAACTGTGAAGGTTTAGATTCTATTCAAAGGTGTTGAAGCTGTTTTGGGAGAAAAGCTCCCCTGTTCTGTGTGTCTTGTTGTATACCCACCCCTACTCTTAGGGCAAGGATTGTTGCAAGAATTGTTGCTTGCTTTTTGCACCCCTACTCTTAGGGCATGCATTTGGTTTATTTTGTGTTTTTAATTTATGGGGTACGGCTCCCTTATGCCTAACTCATCAGAAAAAAAAAATACCCTTTTGTATATCTATAAGTTTAGTTTTCAAAAATGTATATATTTTAATAGTTTAATTATTATTTATATTTTCCTTTCTATTTTTACTAAAAGTAGGTTATTAGCACAAAACATTAAGTCGATTACCATGTCAAGGAAAAATAGTAAAACTTATTAAAAAAAATTGAAAAAAATATGATGCACTAGATAAAAGAATCTATATCAAGATGGTATAATTTTTTTCTATTTTAGATAAATAGTTAATATGAAAGTTGGCGTCAAATGGAAACAACTACATTTTAATACGCACACACTTTATTATTTATTTAAAAATATATATTTATCAAAATTAGAAAAAAAATATATCCATGCACTAAAGTTTCAAGTTATAAATACACACAAAAAATTGAAGAAAAAAAATTACTATATAAAGATTGATGTCTCATGTAACTTCATTTTTCAACATTTTATTAGCAACTAAATTATAGTGTCAATTTATTAATAACTATATTCAAATAATTTTTTAAATTTTTTTAAAAAATACAAACATAAACTATACTAAAAAATAAATATTTAATTAGTTTACATCATTTCAAAATTTAAAACATATATGTCACTTTTTAGTGATTCAAGTTTAAAAGTTGGATCAGTGTTGTCCATTTCCTTTATAAAAGTGTGACACAGCTTTGTGCTTTTACTTACAAAGCTTCATTTTGTTCTATGATGTGATAGTCTTCTAGCGAGATCCTCATAACTTCTTTCCTTACCTTTTTCAATCCATTCATTTTAACATTTATCTTTATGAGTTGAATATCATTTCCTTACTTGTCAATATCACATTATTATTTTGTCACTGCTCATTACAATTCTAGATGTATTTAGAATTAAGATAACACACTATTTTATCAATATATCAATCAATCTAGCTATTGTTGAGGTGCAAACCCCAAAAATGGGGTTTGACTAAGGCAAAATCTTATATAGCCTAACCCTTCTTTATTTGTGATTGCAGGTTGTGCGAGGAAAGATTTCAAGTGCACGTGTGTTTGTGTTTTCCTTTTCCCATTTTTGTAATTTCTCTTATTTCATTCTCATAGTACCAATTTCATCTATTTCTCTCATTTATAGATTCATGTGTAATAATTATTATGTTTTCTATCAAAAAAAAACTCTTGAAATCTGTGAAAGCCGTACAGATCGAAGATTCTAATTTTCTGCACCATACAGACTACAACACAACACACAGACATATGTGCCATGCGTTGTTGTCCTAGATAATGAGGTTGTCCACCCAGTGCCAGGTTCCTTGTGATTTTCTATTTCTATTTCTAAATTTATTTCTATAAATCATTTTATCAATCTCTATATTTTTCTTGTTTTCTCCTGTCTTTGCTAGTTTCAATCAATAGTATTTAATCATTTTCAATTGCAACAAAGGGATATAGCTTGGTCACTCTTGCTCTTCTAGATTGGATAACATCGAGATACATGTCTTCATCGGCTAATATCTTAATGTGTGATGGGAAGTTGTTATGATTAGATATGGTTTAGTTAGAGTTAATTTTCCCATATCACATTTTGGTGAACTTGATGTGTCTAAGACATTTGAAAACTACAAAACAAAACATTGCTTCTCTTCTTCTAAACAAAACTTCTCTTTTTTATTTCTCGAAACAATTCTATTTCATCCAATCTTCAAATCTTAGAGTACTTGTGCATTGGAGAGCTCCTACTGGTTTATGAGCTTCAAAACCCAGTGCTCTGACTCAAAATTTACCTTTCATAGAAGTTTAAGATTACTCATGGCTTCCGGTGCTCTTGGCAACTCTCAGGAATTGACATCTTTAACTTCTTGATGGGAAGTTCTAGAGTGCAACCACCTATTGTCTCTTCCTCTAACACAACTTCAATCCCTAGACTACAATATTTTAGAGAGTCTCTCGATATAGACATATCCATGGCTCGTGTACCCCAAGCCTAGATCCAAACATTGGACAATCACTTAGCCAACTTTCAAGATTATTTGGGTATAGAGCACCTAGCTACTAATGTTTTCCCTCTCGTAGAGAACCTCTTAAAATTGTTAACCAGTGATCCGCATGGCATGGATCTTCTACACGGTCTAGCACACATTGTGAATAGTAATGTCCCAATGCTAGCTAGCTGCACATAAATCATCAATGAGTTACATTCAAACACATCAAGAGCTCAGGTATCAATGCCTAACTGACTTCTTCTACATTCAAATTCCTTTCTTCCTAAATTTCTACAAGCACTGCTCAATCAATAAATATCAATACAAATTCTATTGGAATGGGTGGGAACCCTATAAATTAATATGGGTTGTTCCCCTTTCATCTAAATTACCATTGACTTTTCCAAGAGTCAACCTCGAAGTTTGCTAGCTACCCAACAATGATATTCCATCTATTACCCAAGCTCAGTCCACTCATACCACAAACCTTGTTATCACCCAACTCCTTCAAATGTAAACTCCTTGCAACAACAAATAGCCACTATGTCCATAACTACATCCCAACCAACAATCCTATCATACTACACTAGAAATCCTTAGTCATTAGCCATTCTCACTTCTCCAGTTCCCTAAAACTTTTCCCATGGTCTCTCAAAGACACTGTGTTGGATTGGTTCTTCTCTCTTTCTAATAACTCCAATTCTTTTCAACAACTCGTCAATTAGTTTCTCCAACACTTCTAGGAAAACATTAGACCATAGGTCACACTCACTGATCTTGTCCACTCTAGGTAGGAAGCACAAGAGATAGTCACTGATTTCATTGACCACTATTAGGCTCTATTTTTGTAAATCCCTTATGTACTCTTAGATTCTGACATGTAGCAAATTTTCATTGGAAAACTACGACCTCAGATACATGATAAGATTCTACTAATGCATTATCCTTCATTTACACATCTCTAAATAGCACTTCATGACTATCAGTAGTCAATTAGTCAGTATGAGGGATCTTCCTCATAGACTCCCACTGGGTAGTTCAATGCCCCTTCATCATTCCATAATTATAAGAAAAACAAAAATTACATTAAAAAAATTCTTCTAATAACATTCAACAAGTAGTGGCCACTACACCAACCCAAAGTGCTATGGCCCTCTCCTCACAAAATAAACCAAGGACTTGGTAATTCACTCCACTTTCCAAATCCCTCTATGCTATAATGCAAAAGCTTAAAAATAATAACCTCATCTAGTTGCCACTAGTCCATCCTATTGACACCACTAAACCCCTATCACTTTCTTATGATGCGAAGGCCTTCTATTAGTTCCATAGAGTGAATGGACATGACACCAAGTGATGCATGTGTCTTAAATATAATGTGAAAGACCTCATCGAGTATAATTTCATCCAATTCTATAGGGTAAATGATAGAGGAAACAAATTTGTTGCTTCACCTAATCAAAACCTCTAGATTTCCACAAACCCATTGCCACATCACTCCACAAATCTAGTTGAACTTCCTTCTGATCATGTCATTACTACTATGTTTTCTGATGAGCCTACTACCTCCTTAGCTAGGATGATTTCCATGGTGGATGATGGTGCAGGGGCACCTTTAGGCCATATGGTCAAATTTGGTCAAATTTTGGTTTTATGTTTTGTTTTGATGTTTTTGGTCTAATAGGGTCATTTATGACCATTTGGGATCATTTTGATCCTTTTTTGAAATTTTACAGGTCCATTGGTCAAAAGTTGTAAACATTTGCAAAAAGATGTAAAAGTTGTCATTGTGAAAGTTGTTAAAAAGTGCATTAAAGTTGCAACTTTGATTAGGAAGTTAGTTGTAGGTGGTTGGTAGTTGGAAAATGATTTGGAAAGCATAAATACATGTTGTAAACATGAATCCCAAGGTTGGAGAAGGTTGAAGAAGGTGGAGAAGGTGAGTGTGAACATTTGAATGTAGATTGTGAATCATTTTGTAGCAATTTCTTTGCTTTTTTTTGTAACAGTTATGTTCTTTTCCTTGGTATGGATTTGTAAGGCCTATTTAAGGATATGAAACTAGCTGGAAAGTGTGGGCATGTGGATCTACTTAATTTTTCTTTTTGTTGCATCATTTTTCATGGAGATTTGAATAAGTTATGGTATTTTTATTGAGGGTAGGTCTGTAAAGTTTAATTTTCTGAAAATGCAATCTGAAAACACACATGGTATGGCTTGGTATGGCCTCATATTGAAGAATATAATAGATATATGGAAAGATATTTGTGTCTAGTTTACAATTCTTTTGGTTTCATGTGATTTTATTATGTTTGGAGTGAGTTATGCCATTTTTGGTGAAAGTAGTTCTGTAACAGTCCTAGGGTTTGCACAGGAATAGTCTTGTTTTTTCCCTAGTCCATACAAAGAAACCCTAGCCCATTTTGACATATGTTTAATAAGGGCCAAAAGGGTATTCTAAACAGGTCTTAGATTTTGAATATTAGGTCTGTACTGAAAGTTATGGTTAAAAAGGTCTAAATTTCTACTCCATGTTTTAGGGTTTAAGAGTAAGTTGCCAAGAATGAACAAGAATGCACATTTGCATAATTTGTATTGAAACCCTATTTGGAATGTCCTTATTCCTCTGCATCAAATTGGTATCAGAGCCCACAAGATCTGGACAGGAGCAATTGATTATGTTGACTGACATTTGGTTAAGTATGTGTGTTGCAGATTGACAGGTTGATGAGAAGAGCCTGGATACCAAAAGACTGGGCAAAGAAGAAAAGAAAAGAAAGCCCTAGGTGAGGTATCATGAGAATAAGACAAGAAGAGAGAGATGATAACAAGATGCAGCAACAAACTCAGAAGGAAAGCATTAAGAAGAAAGATGGGCAAGGGGCATAATCATTATTAAATAAATTGTTCAAAGTGGCAAAGAAGATACAGAAGGAAGAAATGGAAAAGATGATACATGAAGAAGAAATGGAAGACAAGAAAGAAATCAAGTTGGAAAAGGAAGGCTTATTCTGGACTACCTGCATGTCCAAAGGTAAATATTGTCAAGTTGTGATTTTTGATATTTGCATGGATAATATTGTTTCTAAATACATGGTAGATAAATTGGGTTTGGAAAGAATACCACATCCCGTGCCCTATTCAGTGAGTTGGCTTCAAAAAGGTAACCAAGTAACTGTAAGTGAACAATGCAAAGTTGAGTTTCACATAGACCATTATAATGATGAAATAGTTTGTGATATTATGCATTTGGATGTATGTCATATTGTGTTTGGAAGGTTGTGGCAATATAGCAGGGCAGCGAAGTATAACAAGAAAAACAACACATATGAGTTGGAAAAAGATGGGATGAAATATGCATTAACCACCTTGAAGGATGAGTGCATAGGACTTGAATGCTTGTTGTTAAGTGAGAAGATAGATGTATGACAGTATGAAGCAGAGACAAATGAGGTAATGGATGAGTTAATAAGTTTTGATAACATGTTTAAACCAGTTGAACAAGAAATGGAAGAAATTTATTTTGAATTTGATCAAACTAATGAAAGTAATAGTGACGTTGATGTTGGCGTGGGTGATGTTCAGGAAGAAGAAGAAGAGATAGCAAAAGAAGTTGTAGAGGACTCAAGGATAGTCCAAAGAGAGAAGATAGTCATGGAGGATAAGGAGATAACATGGTTCTTAAGAGAAGAACTGAGAGATGAGAATGTTG
The DNA here is from genome assembly GCA_027924645.1 of Cunninghamia lanceolata. Classification (NCBI taxonomy): domain Eukaryota; kingdom Viridiplantae; phylum Streptophyta; class Pinopsida; order Cupressales; family Cupressaceae; genus Cunninghamia; species Cunninghamia lanceolata. Next base: position 25,352,345 of record BSBN01000809.1, on the reverse strand, counting down.
ATGTCAAGGAGAATAATAGAATGGATGAGCAATTCAAAAATAAAAATGAATGGTAGAGTAAGGTTGAGGTGAAGCCAAATATTTTGGAGCATAATGAAGAGAAAAGGATGTATCACAAACAACATGAGGTGGATGAAGAAGTGCAGTATGAAGAAGAAGAATATAATTTCTTTAATATGTTTGTTTCATGTACAGGTAACAAAGACAAAGTGGATGAAAGAGACAATAAATTTACAATTGCAGTCCAAGGTCAGGTTAGAACAAGAAAACAAACAAAATCACATGGCTACATTGTACCAAGTTGGCCTTGGCTCAAGAAACATGTTATTGGACCGAAAAGCACAGGTCGACCAGTTGAAACATGTGTCATTGAGATCCAGCAAATGGTAACCATTGTACACATGAAAAGGAACTGGAAGAAAATAAAGAAGATTCCTATTTAAGGTAGCCCTCAAATTTTCACCTTCAGGCCATATGGTCAAATTTGGTCAAATTTTGGTTTTATGTTTTGTTTTATGTGTTTTGTCTAATAAGGTCATTTATGACCATTTGGGATCATTTTGATCCATTTATGGAATGTTATAGATCCATTAGTCAAAAGTTGTAAACATTTGCAAAAAGATGTTAAAATTGTCATTGTGAAAGTTGTCAAAAAGTACATTAAAGTTGCAACTTTGATTACGAAGTTAGTTGTAGGTGGTTGGTAGTTGGAAAATAATTTGGAAAGCATAAATACATGTTTTAAACATGAATCCCAAGGTTAGAGAAGGTTCAATAAGGTGGAGAAGGTGGGAGTGAACATTTGAATGAATATTGTGAATCATTTTGGAGCAATTTCTTTGCATTTATTTTGTAATAGTTCTGTTCTTTTTCTTGGTACAGATTTGTAAGGCCCATTTAAGGATCTGAAACTAGTTGGAAAGTGTGGACATGTGAATCTACTTCATTTTTCTTTTTGTTGCATCAATGTTCATAGAGATTTGAATAAGTTATGGCATTTTTATGAGGGTAGGTCTGTAAAGTTTAATTTTCTAAAAATGTAGTTTGAAAACATGTATGGTACAGCCTAATATGGCCTCATATTGAGGAATATAATTTATGGATGGAAAGATATTTATTTCTAGTTTACAATGTTTTTTGTTTCATGTGATTTCATTATGTTTTGAGTGATTTATGTCATTTTTGGTAAAAGTAGTTCTGTAACAGTCCTAAGGTTTGCACAGGAACAGTCTTGTTTTTTCCCTAGTCTATACAAAGAAATCCTAGCCCATTTTGACATATATTTAATAAGGGCCAAAAGGGTATTCCAAACAAGTCTTAGAATTTGAATATTAGGTCTATACTGAAAGTTATGGTAAAAAAGGTCTATATTTTTGCTCCATGTTTTAGGGTTTAAGAGTAAGTTGTCAAGAATGCACATTTGCATCATTTGTATTGAAACCCTATTTGGATTGTCCTTATTCCTCTGCATTAGATCATCACCCTTACCCTATCTAAGTATGTTATATTCCCATACCAATCATCTCTTTCACACCCATCGATGCACCCATGCATGTCTATGATGGACCTTTGTACATCACTGCTCTAGTCAATGAAAATCCCACCAAAGGTGTATTATTGACCTTGTGTGCATGGTGAATGTAGTCACAAAGGAATTTCTATATGTACATGAACTCTATCAGGACAAGTATGAGCATTTATAAGTCCAACTATGAGTGCATGATGGGTCCTCTTGCTACACCTTGGGTTTGCTTACCCTTCCTTCCTGGGTGAGACCAAAACTCCTAGATGTTCTCTTCTCCATAATTCCCACCTTAGACCAATTTCATGTGATGTTGGGCCATGCATGGCTCTCTTACATGAGAGAAGTCCACTCCATAATCCATAAGTTCTTGAAGTTCCCTCATGATGGTCAGGTGTACACTATTTATCATAGTGGGTTTAAACCTCTCACGTTAAGAGGAAATTTCTCCTTGGATTACTTCTAGCCGATACCAAATGAGACATTATGACCATGCAATGATTTCTTGTTTCTCTCATATCAAAAATTCAAAGTGAACAACATAGCTCAATTATCCATCAGTGTTTTCTCTTCGACCCAACTGGATACTACCCCTAAGGTCCCTCAATCTCTGATAGCTACTTGCGTCCCTCCTTGCCCACATTAAGAGAAGGGAAGACATCCTGAATCAATTAACCTTCCCCGTCCCTAAGAATTTGGAATTTATGCAGAAGTCCCACCTCTAACATCTTCCCCAAGACCTAGAGGCACACGACTCATGCAATCTAGACCTTCCCAGCCTTTAACGGCTATTCCCATTCCTCCTACCTCTTCAGAGACTTGGGGAAAGGAGCCCATGGTGGCTCAAGGAAGGTAGGCCACATTAAGAGACCCTACCTTGGTAGTACCTCAACCTTTTGTGGCTCCTTCTATTCTTCCTCCTAGAGCGATGAAAGAAAAGGAGGCCATGTTGAGAGACTCCTCAGTTCCTCCTACGGATGCTTTAAGTCGCACTTAGTGTAACCAACTTGTGGGAGATCACATGCATCACCAACATGCTATAGCTCATGAGTGTGCGGCAGGAGATGAACCCCTTTGCATGCACCCTCCTCCCATATGGTCAACTTTAGACTTGGATCCACCTTCTTATCTTTCTGCTCCCTCTCCTCTGCATGATTCTCTCCTATCACCCACTTTGTCTCTCCACCAATTTAGCATGATGAAAGAAACCCTAATTTAGTTCAAGTAGTCCTCACTCACTCTATGGAGGCCCCATCCTTCTATCCATCCCAAACATGCCACCCTTTGATACACCCTTGGAATTTCCTAATTTCATCATCATATCTAGTACCACTCTACCAGAGTTAGTTTCATTCCAGCATACCTAACATTAGGTGTTCCCTAATGTCTTACATCCTGCCACCATTGACATTGACATTCCACAGCCACTACTAAAGTGTAAATGCAAACATCATCCTGCCCCACCCTACTACAAGCAAAAGTGCATGCCTCCCTCACTGCTACTAAGTCCTATATTATCCATTCTAGTTGTGGAGACCTCTTCTCCACCAATGGTCACTAGTGCTCATGTTCCCACTGTAAGAATTGGGTGACCCCCTATTGTCACCTATTATGATAGTGACTTAGATCACTCTTCCCCCAAATAAGATGTATTTGAGTCCTTGGAAGAGATACAATCTTTGTCCTTGATCTTCAAAAGATCTATGGACCTTGCCTTTGGTGAGTTGCACTAGGATACTCTGTTGGCTACTAATCCTCTATGTGATGAACCAGGCATAGTGCCAAGTACTTCTCTCAATGTGGTCCATCTAGTAACTTATCCTCCATCCCTATATGATGAACAAGATTGGGAGGTAGACAATCTATTAGAGCCTGATTCTTGAGTGCAACACCTTTGTCTCATTTGGTATTGTTCATAGTGTGCCTGTATGTTTTGTAATCCCCGTACTTACTGCATGACATGTATGTTTATTTCTTATCTCTCCCTAGAGCACCCCTAATGGCCTTGTAGGTGTATTAGGGTACAAATCAAAGCTAAATCATAAACCAACAATCCTAAAAACCCTAACAACACAATGAAGTACAAGATAACATAGAAATCTAAATGACAAAGAAAACTAAGAATTGATCTCTACGCTAAGCTTGGCTCTCCTCTATTGCCCTTATCAATCTTACATAGGCATGCAAAATATCAAAGATTGTTGTTCTTGGATGAATGTTGGTTGCTCATTTCAATAGCATAACAATAGATTGAAGATGATAAGAATGAAGAATGGAGATCCTAGAGGAAATTTGACAGCTTGAGGCTACTTGAAAATGGATCCCCCCAAATGGCTTGGGAGAGGGTTGATTTATAGGAGATGAGTGATTCGATTCAATGTCTAGGATTGAAAGTTGATTTCAATGATGTGGACGACTAGGATTGAATAGGGTTTCACACTCCACAAGGAGTTGTAGTCATGTTACAAGTGTAGGGTAGACCTAATTTAAATAATAGAATTATTTAAATTAGTTGGACATGTGAATGTAATAAATGAAATTTTTACTACCCTTTTCATGAGCTGTAGGAGATGGACAAGTGTTTGAATGTGGTGAAAGGTGAGGACTAGGCTAATTTAAATAAATAGTTTATTTAAATTAGTTAGAAAAGGTGGGAAAGGGAAATTAATTAAATAAATATGATTTATTTAATTAATTGGAAAGTGGGATAAATGGGAATTAGGAGTGGGATTAGGACAAAATGTCATATGATGTCTCTAGTGAAGTGTTGATAAGGTGATGTTGCAAGACATGGACAAATTTAGGTGTCTACAGTAGGCACATAGATATAGGGGGAATGAAAATATTGCGAAATTCCTTTATATGTTTCTACATTCTTTTATATGTTGTACTTGAATTTTCCACATTTTTGGGACAATGCAAAGTGTCAGATGATTTAACATCCTTCCATGTTGACCTAAAAAATTATTTTGTCTTCAAGTCGCTTTATTCCTTTGTATTCATAGTTGTACGTGCCTAGGGGGATGATGGTGATTCAAAATTGTAACTCTAGATTATTCCCCTCTTGTATCTTATATTGACTCCAAATCATGTAGATCCCTTTGTGTCTTATTGTTATGTTACTTTCCTTTATGGGACAACTTGTTGCATTGCTTGGCATCATGCCATGCTTATACAAGCCTTCGTGTATCATGCCTGCAGCATCACCTTGGTTGTCCTTCTGAGGGGAACCCTTTCATGACTAACTCTCTAGGACATATCCTCTAGGCATATGCTTTCTGAAAGCTCTTGTACCTTTTTCCATCTTCTTACCTTAAAATTAATTGCTCCTATATGATGTAAGCAATTATTTTAAGGTGGGTGCAAATATTTGCTATCTTTCACACTTGATCACACACCACATCGATGGTATGCTCCCTGCATCATTTTTGTAGCATTTGTGGTCCTAAGAAGATGCACTTTCTTAGAATGATCACCTTTATTAGAATTACCTAACCATGCTAGCCATGTAATCTCTAATACTTCTTGACATGTATCTCACCTAGCAAAGAAATGCTAGTCTGTGATGCTTCATTTGCTACCCTATCAGAACTTCTTGTAAGACACTTAGCAAACAATGAAATTTTCTATCCCTAGTGACTTATAGAAATATTTTAGCATGGTTCGTTGCTCTCGAAGTGTGCTAGCCCTAGAAACATATCCTTCATTTTTACTCTTCTGTATGTATGTATATGTTTACTTATTCATTAAATTAATGTGTATTAGACTATATTATTTTCTAACCTCAAGGATTTCAGTAAATCATATTTGGTCTAATTCTCCTCTTCATTATATATATATATATATATAAAGATAATGAAGAGGAGAATTAGACCAAATATGATTTACTAAAATCATTGAGGTTAGAAAATAATATAGTCTAATACACATTAATTTAATGAATAAGTTATATATATATACATACATGTGCCTCTGACATTTGTTTCATGTGCAAATTTTTGGCCTAACATTGTGATTTTGTAGAATCCTAAGTTGGGGGGCTTCATATCTCTCACTTAGCAACATTGTGCATCCTCTACAGTATCCTTGGGTTAAATGTTTACTTTTATGTTATTTCCTTTATTACTTTAGCTTTCATATGCATGTAGTGTCATACACCTACTATAGTGGGGGCTAAATGTGGCGTCATAAATTGTACTTTCACAATTTCATGCTTTATTTGGCACTCACTTTAATGTCCACTCCCCTAGTGTGTTTTTAGGATCACTTTCTAGACTTAGCCTTACCCTTAACCCATAGAGATGCTTTCTAAATGATGCTTTGACCCTTTCTACTTATCCTATCTAAAAATCGTAAAAGTGCCATAACCTTGGCAATGCCCCAAGTCATCTGGACTTTCTAAGAACTAAAGTTGCATGGAAAAAAGATCTAGGTATGGATGTCTGTGTGGCATGCTGATGTCCCAAAAGCATCTTTCAATTCATCAACCATTTTAGAAGGTATATTTTTACTTGTGTGGCATTCTGATCTTTTCTTGATGTTTATTCATGCCCAAATGGATCCTTTCCCAGATTTTTGCCTCTTCCCTCTTCTATTAAACCCTATTGATTTTCCATTTGAAAGGATCAATTTCACACGCTAACAAAGCTCTACCAAAATTATTGTTCACTCTTATTTTACTTGTGCTATTTCTATTTTATGGTCATTATTTATTATAGATTATTGAAAGCCTTCAGTTAATGTGATTTACTTTGGTTTCTTCAGAATCTTCAAAAGGTTATCATTCAACATCTCTATCCTTCCAAAAATATCTTCATTTTGTTCTCTAATGTGATAGTATTGTAGTGAGATCCTCGTAACTTCTTTCCTTACCTTTGTTAATCCATTTAGATTTACATTTATCTTTGTTGGTTGAATATAATTTCCTTACTTATCAATATCGCATTATTATTTTGTCACTACCCATTACAATTCTAGACACACTTAGAATTAAGAGTACACAATGTTTTATCAATATATCAATCAATCTATCTGTCGCTGAGGTAGAAACACCAAAAATGGGGTTTAAGGAAAAATCTTATACAATCCCACCCTTCTCTATTTGTAATTGCAAGTCACGCGAGGGAAGATTTCAAGCGCATGAGTGTTTGTGTTTTCCTTTCCCCATTCTTGTCATTTCTCTTATTTCATTCTCATAGTATCAATTTCATCTATTTCTCTCATCTATAGATTCCTATGTAATAATTATTGTGTTTGCTATCAACAAGAAACTATTGAAATCCATGTGAAGCCATACAAATCTAAGATTCTGATTTTCTACGTTGTACAGACTACAACATGACATGCAGCCATTTGCGCCATGCACTGTCCTCCTAGATAGTGAGGCAATCTTCCCGGTGCCATGTTCTTTGTGATCTTCTATTTTTTTGTCTTAATTTATTTCTTTAAATTATTTTATCTATCATTGTATTTTTCTAGTTTTCTCTTATCTTTGTTAGTTTCAATCAATAGTATTTAATCATTTCATTTCCAATTGCAACAAGGGATATAGCTTGGACATTCTCACTTTTCTAGACTAGATAGCATCGAGATACATGTCTTCATCGACTAGTATCCTAATGTGTGATGGGAAGTTGTTCTGATTAGATATAGTTTAGTTAGAGTTAATTTTCCCATATCACACAAGACCACACACATACATGTAAACAAATGGCACAAAGGTACTACTACTTAGGGTTAGAAACTAGTAGGTCATCCTTCTCCCAATCTCAATCATCATGGTGGGATGAAGGCTGACAAGCAAGAATGACTACGACTAGAAGATAATCGATGAAGATCCATCACTGGAATGTGGAACAATGGTTGTTGAAGCAACATCTTCCTCAACATGCCCAGGTGATGTGATGGTTAAGGACCTCCTAAAAATTGATGATGATGAAGGAATATCAACACTAGCCATAGACTCCTTAGTAGAGAAGGGTTCCAAAACAATCCTAACATAGAGGACAATCTATTTCTACTTCTTAACACTATCATTAGGGATTGTGTCTACAAGAGTGGGAGGAGGAGCCTAGCTACCAAATCAAGACCAAATGAGGAAGATCATGAGAAGAAAGGGGAATGTTGGTCTTGGATCTATAGTATAGTGAGGTATGGTAACTCTCGTACTTATGCTTGGGCTGAGGATGCATTTTATCTATGTCTATTGTGGCAAGGTGATCAAGAACATCAAGGAAAGTTTGATGGTGAGTCTACTATAATGGCACCAAGGCATCTAATGTTTCCTTAAGGACAACATAAAAATTAGGTAGGTCAAGCATCTAAGAAAAAGGTGGTGTGTTTGGTGTAACAGAGATAATCAAAAGATAATAAGAGGGAGCGAAGACAACTTGGACCTTATGAGAACTAGACTTGCCTAGATCCAGGGGTGACTCATTAGAAGTAGACTTTCTAGTCTGAGCTCTATCCATAACATGTCTGTGATTCTTGCACACTCATGCAAGTTGATTGTGTCTAGTGTGGGTAGAGGAATTAGGAGGGTCTAACTAAATGAGTTTATTTTCTCCAACCATCATAGTGATGGTGGGAGGACTAAAAGTAGTTACCAAAGGACCTAGGGCCCTAGTAATAGTGGAGGATCTTTGAAATCATGTGGCTTTTTCCATAGTCAACATGTAAGAGGAAGGAGATGGGACAACTAAATATTAGTGAGTATTATTAGGATGGGGTGAGTCATCTAGAATGGATTGCTTTCCTTCTGCCATTGTTGGGGAAAGAAAAGGAATAGGAGAAACTACTACCAACTAGGTGATTTCTAGAGGGAGAAACCTACAAAGCATGGGTATAGGAGTAAAAGGTCCTACATATGTACGAGGGGCATTGGAATCAACTCAACTCTCCTTAGATCATGAGTAGACCTTAAATAGAATATCTACCTAGGGTCATAGTGGCTCGATAGGGGTAGGCTAAAAATAGTCTAGAAAGAATTTCTCCACTACTATAGGTGCTAGAAGCCAATATGAGGGACTATATGTATAACTCCATCATGGGGGGATTTTACGAACTAATGAATTGGAGAGGAGACCACTTGCATTTCTACAAGGCAAGGTTGACCTAATAGGACTCAGAAATGGTCTGACATAGGGATGACATAAATACAACATCTAGAGACATGGGTTTTCCACCTAGAGAAATAATGTGATTGACCCCAAGGTAGGAAAATGCATACTATCATAAGTTTTGATTGAAATGTTAGAAGGGTTATAGTTTTTTTATGAAGTTGGTTGACATAGAGAGATCTCTTTATAATGAAAATGATAATGCTAATAGGGTCAATCATGAATTTTCCATGAACAACTTTTTGATTGACTCGAGCGATAATGTAGAGAGGACCATGAGGCATGTTTGGAACAATATCAACTAAGTAGAAGGTGATAACAAGCCAAACAATGAATTTTTCTTGGGATATCGATGATCAGGCATCTACTGCACCAATTATAGCATATGTGAAGAAGATGAGCTAGCCTCCCCTCCAAACTCATATGATGAAACCTCTAAGTTTACAAAGTTGGAAGAGTGTGGGCGAAATGGGTCTATCTAAATCTGGAGGTTTTGGTTAAGTTTAGTAATAGGCTTGTTTTCCTTCTCACTTTATCTAGAGACTTGAATGGTATTAGAATTGATGAGGTCTTGCACAATGTGCTTGAGATGCATGTATCGTTTAGTGTCATGTCTAGGTATCTAGTGAAATTGACAAAAGGATTTTGCATCATAATTATTGGGAAGTAGTTTGTTTGGGTTGAGAGGCCTAACATAAAGTAGCTACACAAGATTATGAGAAATGATCTACTATAACATAGACTATAAGTGTTCAGATAATGGGGTGAATTGTGTGAATCTCTACCTCATAGCACGATAATGGAGATAGCCTCCAAGATAGGAGAAGTAGCTGTATTACCACTAATAACTATGGAAGATGTGTTTTTGAGAAAAGTTTTAGTTCCCATCTTAGGATTTTAATTTTAGTCACTTAAGAGACTAGTGGAGGAAAACAAGGTAGAAGGAATCTCAAATTGATCTAAATACTACTAATAGTCTTTTAGGTTAGTGCACAAATGAAGAAATGAGAGATACCTCATGACTAGAATCTTCTCTCTAAGAATTGGACACGAAGGCTCCCTATGAAGATCCTTTGGACATCAGAGTCAGGACAAGGATAAGGTATATATGAGAATAGTGACTAGTAACAAAACATAAAATTAGTCACTTTCTCTTGAGGCCCTTATTTACAATACAGTAGATTGGTAAAATTTTGATGTGGGCCTATATTGGTATGGAAATGTTGTAGAAACTAGTTGACAATTTTGTTGAAGGAGTCTATGGAATGATCGAGGATTGACTAAAACCAATCCAATGCATTGTCTTTTAATGAGAATGGGAAGAGCTTCACTAACAACTCATCTTGAAAAACAAAATTTGTGTATAGAGCTATGAATGTTGATACATGTGTCTATGAGTCCCCTTTGTCATTGTACTTTTTGAACTTGGGGACTTTAAGGCTTGTGAGAAAAGGTGTAGCTAAGATGCTTAAAGTCAGAAAGCTATGATAGACATAAGTTGACATAATGGGATGGGTGGAAGCAGTCAAAAGTGAAGTAATCTTGTGCTAAAGACTTTTGACACTCTACATAAGCTGGTTAACCACTAGATGAGTTGTGTACAAAGGAGGCATGGTGGCAGTAGGCATAGGAATGTTGGATGATGGCATGTACATGCTATATATAAAGTAGGGAAGGTCTGTGCAATTACAGCATGTGAAGCAATAGAAGATCCTCTAAATGATAAAAAAATAAGAAGGCAAAATAAACCCATATGAATGGATTCGATGGGATTCCTCATTGTTCCCATCGATGTAAAATTTAAAGGGAGGGAAGTCATTTGAGTGGGCATAGGCATGTAGATGGTAGAAATAGGCAATGTCATGGAAACCTATGGATACGTAGCATGATGGAAAGCCTAAGTAGTCTCAAGAGAAGTGGATAAGGTAGGCACATCACTGTGAACAATATGAGCTAGCTCACACAATAGGTCAAGACCCTTGAGGTGGTCTACCAACATGTATCCATAATCAGCTCTTGCATTGGGAAACTAAGATAGGGTAAATAAATCTTAATTTACCAAGTAATTCATGATCACTTATAATCAACATGGAACACTGAATTTACTTTATGATTTTACCTTTGTAGCAAGAATTTTACCCTTAGTAAGAAAAGATTACTGTAATGGTCAAGTAAAAGGGTTTTGTTGTATTCATACCTAATGATTGGGATATCACCTTGATTTTCTACTATGCAATAGATTTTGTTCACTCAAGCTGACACACTGTGTTGATCTTCTATAATTTTGTCTTCAATCACAATTCAATGCACTTATTCCCTTTGGATCTCAAATGAATGATTTTGTGATTTATCAATGCATTAAGATTAGATTTTATCTTGATAAAATTCATTAAGTATGGAGCATTGAATGCTCATTATAGTTAGGTGAGTAATTACTATTTGGTCATGGGTGAAATTGGTAGCTGGCAAAAAAGCTCAAATTTTTAATTTAAAATTCAACGGTCAAAAGCAGTCTACAGTGTGGGAATTAAGGCTTAAGAACTAGATGGACATTTAAAGCTTCACATTTGGTTAGAATATCTAGTGCAAAATATCCTTTTGACTTTGACTGGGTTAGGTGGACAATATGTTGAGAACTTGGTCAGGTGACATCATCAATATTGTGGTCAACCCCTTTGACTCGAGTGGCAAGTGATGGGATCTCAATTAAGTTTGAAGGTTAGAACATTTGTCAGAATGTCCATTGTGGAATGTCTATTGCAAAATATCTAGTTGAAAATTCAATGGATTAAGTGCTTGGAATAAAATTCTTAGGATAAGATATGGAACTAGATATGGGTATGGATATTTATAAAAGGTCTGGTTCTGAATATCTGGTATGATATATCCAGTGCACTGGACCATTTGTATATTAAGATAAATTTGATTGATGGCATTGGATATGGACATGGACAAGACATTAATTTGATAAATCATGTCTTGTTAAATATCATGTCTGGTAGACGGCTTTAAGACTCGCTACGACAAATTTGATTATTTTGGATCAGACATGGATATGGATATTTTAGCTTAGGATATTTTCGACGTCGGGTCGGGATATCAATTCAACAATTTTTAATTCTTTCTTGTTTGGTCTAGATATTACCCCTATGTTTGGGACTTGACATAAGGACAAGACATGACATTTGTGTATTCCTAATCTCATGTCTAGTTGATCGAAACTTCTCATGAGCATAACTTGGTCATTTCAACGAATTTCGACATGATCCAAAAGGCAAAGTTGATTAGAATTTCACCCTCTATCCATTCATGACTTCCACAGGGGACTATTCACAACTTGAAATTTGACTTAAATTTGGCCTAAAGGAAGATGACAATTTTACCATTACTGCCTGAAGCGGTAAACACATAGACAAAAGAAAAATAAATTGGGTCCCCATTTTGTCAAGGTGAAATGGGGCGTGTTGTGAGACTACACAACACCATTCTTGACCTTATCTCTGAAAAAATGATATTATACATCAATATGCTTGGTCCTAGCATGAAATGTTTGGTTGTTAGCAAGATAGATAACATTTTGACTATCACAATAATCTATCACTACACCTTGTTTTATTCCAATATCTAAACATAGTCTCTTAAGCCAAATGGATTCTTTACAAGCATAAGTAAAACCCATATACTCAGCCTTATTAGTGGACAAAGAAACCACATCCTATCGCTTACTCATCCAACTAATTACACCACCAAATAAAGTAAACACATAAGCACTAGTGGATCTTCTACTATCGAACTCGCCTACCCAATCTAAATCCACATAACTATGAATATCAAGGGAATGAATGTCTCCTATCAAATTACAATGATAACACAAAGAATTCTTTGAGGTACCATGAAAATATCTAAGACTCTTTTAACTGCATCCTAATGCACTCTACAAGGGTTAGACATATATCTAGAAAAAATTCCATTGCTTGGGCAACGTCTAGTCTAGTACAAACTATAGCATACATCAAATTTCTAACTACACTCTAGTAAGACACTCTATGTTGGTAACTGAGAGGGGGGGTGAATCAGTTATCCTAATTATTTCTTCTTTCTGAACTTTCTTATTAATCAATGCAGCATTAATTCAAACAAGCAAACATTACCATGACATGGAAAAACACATGACAGTATTTGTCACATGGAAACCCTGTTAAGGGAGAAAACCATGGGGTGATTAACCCAAAGATTATTCTCTGTTAGAAGAATAAGGAATTACAAAATGGCACTTGCCAATTAGGGCTCACTGCCTGAGCACACTGCTCACAAAGGAGGCACACTGCCTACAAGGAGACACACTATCTACAAAATAATGTTATACAATACTTGAACTAATTGGAAGCATCCACATATGCTAGAGTTCAGTTCCGGTTAGGCTCAGTACACTGATCTGCTGCACTTCATCTTTCCTCTTCTCCTATGTTGCTTTCCTTTCACATACCGGACCTTCCTTACTGCTTCTGCTCTGCTCTTCTTTTATTCGCATATCACATATCACCACAACACTTCTCACAACTAAATCCATTCTATATACATATCCACACAAGTGATTTCATTATCTTTCTAGTCGGCACCCAGAATAGTCAATCTTCTCACAAACTCTATTCTATCGGTTGAATCCTTACACATCAAGTAATGTGGATCAAGCATATACTTGTAGAAATCATTAATCATGTCAGCTAAACATGATTCATGCCTTCATAACCTTTAACACCATCAGTAACACATTCGGAAAGTAGTCTGATGTTCTGTCAGTCAGTTCTTCCTCTGTTCACACTGTCACTCAGGAATCTGGTACTCAACTATTCATATCTTTTTCCTTGTCCATCACTGGAGGCTAAATCCTTGGAATCTATTACTCAAGGTAGTCCTCTTGACTTTCCCAAATCTGCACTTCACCAAGATACTTCCTCTGAGAGATCCGGACCTATCTGTCGGACCTTGCCACAAGCTCTGTTCTTGTTTACTGGACCTCAACAATCTTCATTCTAACTTCTGGTAGAGACACACCATGTCCTATGGATGTGTGGGATGAACTTTGTTGCCATCAATGACAACAATAATGAATCCATATAGTGTCTCTTACCAACACTCTACTCATGTCTTCCATCTGTGATGGGGATTTTAGACATCGTGAAGAAGATAACTTCATTTTAACTGTAAGAGGAACCTACAATGGTCTACAATCATGCATCTTAAACCTCTATAAAATTGAATTGACATACTTACTCTAGCCAAGATATAGTTTTATGTTCACTCTATCTCTTCTGATTTCCATCCCAAGAATGTGTTTAGCTACACCAAGATCTTTCATTTCAAATTTAGCTACAACTTGAGACTTTAGTTCTGAAATCATTGATTTCCCTTTACCAATAAATAACATATCATCAACATATAATACAATAAATAGGAAACGATCATCATTAGATTTATAGTAAACATAATAATCTGATTTAGAAGGCTCAAATCTCAAGCTCAACACATATGTATCAAATTTCTAGTACCACATCCTATGACTCTGTTTCAGGTCATACAAAGATTTCTTCATTTTTTTACAAACCAAATTAATTTTACCTTTCACCACATAGTGCTCTACCTATGTCACATAAATATCCTCCTCCAAATCACCATGAAGGAAACTTGTTTTCAAATCCATTTGTTCAAACTCTAGATCATAATTTGTAGCAATAGAAAGCAAGAATCTAATGGATGTCATTTTTTGCAACAAGACAAAATATCTCACTATAATCAACACCCTCAACCTAAGAGTAACCTTTTCTAACCAACCGTGATTTGTACTTCTCAATAGCTCCATCCAAACATATATTTGAACGTCCATTTGCAACCAATAGGTTTTTGTCCTTCTAGAAATGGTACTAAGTCCCATACATATCATTATTTTCCAAAGATGTCATTTCTTCATCCATAGGAATCTTCCAATCCACTTTGCATCATTCATACATAATGCCACTTTTATAAACCTTGGTTCATCCATGTTAGTATTCAATGAAAAAAAACATCTCCAATTATTAGGTGACTACCTTTCTAGTGGTTGTCGATGCCTTTTAGACCTTCAAACAAGATGAGTTAGAGGTTCTTCCTCCTCTTTAGAAGATTCAAAGATAGATGAGCTCTCCTCAACATTTTGTCTATCTAGGGGCCTCAATTCAACTTTCTTAGGTGTAGAAGGAAGTTGAATCACATCTTTCTGTACATTTTGTTCTAGATGCAATGTAACATAAGAAGGCTTAGATATGTAAAAATCACTCTTATAATATATATTATCTTATGTGCAATAGGATCCCAAATCTTGTATCCTTTCACATCATAACTATACCTAATGAAGATACATTTCAAATCCTTTTTTCCAACTTTGTTCTCTTCTCCTTTGGCACATTGGCATATGCCTCACAACCAAAAACTCTAAGATGTCTCAATGAAGGTTTGTGACTTGATCACACCTCCATAAGCATTTTATCAACAAGGGTTGATGTAGGAGACATGTTAATCAGGTAACAAGTAGTGGAAATAGATTCAGCCCAAAACCTTTATTCTATACTAGCACCACTGAGAATGATCCTAGCCTTCTCCATTAGTGTCATGTTCATTCTTTCTATAACTCCATTATGTTATGGAGAATACAAAGTTGTCTTTTGTCTCCAAATGCCACAATCTTTACAAAATCTATCAAAATTATTATAGAACAATTCACTACCATTATTATTCCTCAAATATTTTATTTTCTTTCTATTCTAAAAATCAACCATTGCTTTCAATTTTTTAAATCAATTGAAAACTTCAGATTTACACTTTAGAAAATATACTCACGTCCTTCTACTATAATCATCAATAAATGAAACATAATATGTGGATTTTCTAATGGAAGGAAAATCTATAGTACCAAACACATTATAATGAATAACATCCAATACACTACATGATTTATGAGAACTCGAGTAAAACTAAATGTGGTTTTGTTTACCATAAGTGCAATGTTCATAGAAATTGAAATCAAGATTACAATCAGTCAACCCTTCAACAATGTTTTTTATTTTTCAAGGTCCTTAGATCCTTTTCTCCAATGTGGCCTAATGTCTAGTGTCATAACATAGTATTCTGCATAGGTAATTTTTATTTAGAAGAAAGAGCACCCTTAGGTACCCAGAAGCCACGGCCATGCATTGAAGATAAAACCCTCTCCTTTTCCAATGAAGTAGTCATAGACTTCATTCTCATAGAAGTACTATTGCATTCAATAGTGCATACATCAATCTTATACAATGTACCATATCTAACACTTCTAGTGATTACCATAGAACCTCTAATCACATTACATCATGTATTATAAAAGACTACCTTACACACCAGCATCTACTAGTTTGCTCATAGATAATAAATTTTTTGCTAATCCAAGGATATACAATACACCATTAATCCTTTTTACTCTACCACCAGGAAATCTAATTTTAACTCTACCACAACCAATAATATTTAAATGAGAATCATCACCCAAATACACCTTACCTCCATCAAATTCTTCATATTTAGAACACCAATCTCTATTAGGGGTCATATGGAAATATGCACCAAAGTTAATTAACCATGCATCATTACCTACACAAGTGGTCAAAGTTGCAATGTTCACATCGCCATCTTCCTTATCAAACTTAGAATTAGAATCAAATTTCTTCTATTTCTTCTTTTCTTCTTTGCACTCCTTACAAAAGTGTCCAGGATTATCGTAGTTCCAACAAATAACTTTGGACTTTCTAGGAGATTTGGAACTCCCCTTAGACATGGATTTGTCATGGTTTTCACTCTTCTTAACTTTTTATTTGTGAGATTTCCACAAACATTTAGGGCCTCTTTAGCACTGATGGATAACTTCCTCCTCATCTCTTCAAAATTAAAATAACCCAAAACATCTTCAACTTCCAAGACAATAGAAGTACTCCCAATAGCCATAACAAGAGAATCCTATGATTTAGACAAAGAACAAAGCAGAATTTAACATCTCTCATCCTCATCCATTTTTACACCAACAGATGCATATTGAGCCACCAACATATTGAATGCTTCTAAGTGTTCTACAATTCATCCACCCTCTTCCATTCTCAAGTAATACAATTTATTTCTCAAGAAAATCATGTTCACTAAAGATTTGGCTTGATATATCTCACCAAGTTTCTTCCATAGTTTCTTCATAGAGGACTCTTCATGGACATTGATTAAAACAGAGTCTACTAGAAAATTTTATTAGACCCTTGGTTTTATGGTCCATAACATCATATTGAGTGTTTAGGGTAAAAATGGATTTTGTTAATCTTTTGTTGTTTAGATGTTAAAACCCTCCTTTCCACTAAACATTGAAGGATCTAGGGTCGAGTAGCGAGCACTATCATACCCTAGGTCACTTGCAAATGAAGGGAAACTTGGATTAGGGAATTAATTATCAATTTTTCCTTCTCCTATGTCCAATTGACCATTAAAACCCTAATTATGCAACTATGACAACAAATTGACGGAAGACAGAAAAAGCTCTTGCAGACGGGAGTAAAATAGCAAATCACAGAATACATGTTTTCAGCGTTCTGAAGCAGAATAGTTGGGGACTAAGGTACGGGCACCCAAGTCTAAGGTACTTATTTTTTAGGGAATCTAGACCTCCTTCTAACACTGATTAGCCCTATAACTTTTGTATCTTGAAATCTATCTATGTAGGACACTATTGCAGGTGCCCAAGTCCTGGAAGTGCTCCTGTGTCCAACTTCTCTTCAGATCCTGAATCCCTTATGCCTACCAAGCCTTTCTGCAACTCCACTTTTTTTGGATGTGACACCTATAATCTACAATCACAAGACTTGGTTTGGGGGTTTTCATGTTTAGAGTCTTGCCTTAGTCAAGCCCTGGAGGATACTTAAGTCTCCAAACACTGTTGTCAGACAAAGAGTGCATGCCCTTGTGAGGCAGAGGCAAAAACCAAAGGAATCAATGATAAAAACACAATGATATGTCACCTTGTAGTGAATCTCTCATGGAGGAAGATACTCTTCATGCCATGAGGAGATTGATGCTCAAATTTGCAAATATCAACACACAACACACACAAGTCTACTCTTGCAGAACAATAGAAAGCCTTGAATCACCTTGAGAACACTTGAACATCACAATTGCCATCTAGTTATGCTCTAGTCTACAAATGAATGCCTAAACATGCTTTTATATGCAACTAGAAGCACTCCCACCAAGATTTTAAAAATTAAAACTTACCGTGTTGGCAAAAGGACCAAATAATGGTCATAAATTGACACCCAAAAATTAGGGCTGCCCCAAAATAGGGCAGGACTAAGGCATGGGTGCCCAAGTCCTCCTCCCCTATTTTGGGTAGGGTATAGCTCGAGGGGTCCACCTAGGTCCAATTTTCCATGGAACCTAGGTCTCATTCCATCAGGATGCCAAAATATGAACTAAAATGTCCTAAATGCATACTAAAGACCCCAGAGCTAAACCTTATGAGGGAAAAGCCCCCAAGAGGACATTTTCTGATGTTACAATTAGCCCCCACTTTAATGTATGTATAAACGCGAGGCCAATACATGCATTAAAGTAAGGTCACAAACATAGGAAACACACCAAGCATGGAGAAGACATGCCAATCACATAGAAGATAGTAACAGGCACACAAAACATGAAGAAGATAGTTACAGTCACGCAGAACATGGAGAAGCCAATCAATGCATAGATGACACATTAATGCATGGAAGACATAAATGATATCTCTTCTTTTCTTTTTCTCATATATATGAAATGCAAATGCAAGTACTGGAAAATAAACAAACCTCCCATAATACAGGATGCTGTATATATGGGGCAACACACATGCAAGACATGCAAAACCTCCCAAAAATGCAGGAAGCACTATCCGAGGGCGTTGGTCTCTACATATGGGGCAACAAAGATGCCACACAAAATAAGCACGCCAAAACACACACATTTGAAGACATAGAGAAAACACGACAGACAAGTGATGGAGTGTACCAATTTCTATGTCCAACACAATCTTAGGCACATTACAAGCACACACCGATGATTGCACTTCGCCACAACAATCACCGAAGACACGCTTAAGGGTTGAGTTAGTCATAGAACCACTCCCCGTCTCTGTAGAGGACTTTGGAAAATGACAGGATGATGCAGTCTGCTCCAAGAAATATGCCATCCTCTCCTCCATAGCAGGCTTAAGAAAAAGGATATGCTTGATATTCTGCCTCCATAGAGGGCTTACATGATTGATTGATTGATTGCAAACAAACTCAGGATGCATGATGCATGACCCTGTGGTGCAAGTCTTTTCATATGAGGTCAAACACATTGCTAACATCTATAACAGACAACTTACCTTATATATGCCCCCACCTTAAGGTGGTTGATATCAATTATCGATATCAAGCACATTAAGGTAGGAAGAAAACACATAAGGGAACACTGACTTTTGCAAAGCCCATGCCTCGGAGGTGACATGTACTTTACGGTTGCCAAATATTTCCACAAACACATCCCTATAAGAAACATGTTAGTGTCTACAACATCATGACAAACAACAACATCAATGAATATGATTAACCACACAAAGAGCCAAGGTTATACAACAAATTCAAAATTTGAGGATAACTATGGGGCTATATCACGAAGCTCTCCGTATCGAGTACCGCCAAGGCTAGATTCAAAGAAAAACAAAGGTGCATGGAGCAATAGTATTGTTAAGGTTTGTAAATGCGATAGAAACATCATGAAATTCACTATGCATAAATCACAAGTGCTTCCACTAGCCAAGTGTTGAATAAGATATACAACCCCATTGTCATATTAGGAACTAAGTTCATTTTTTTATTGCTCTCGAAAGGGACACTAGGTCTGCATCAGTATAAATTTTTTGTCATCATCTGCCTGCTAGGTGGAAACACTAGATGAAGGGAAACAATAAATAAGAGAGGAGAAACAAGTGTCTTAGGGACAGTCACATAGGAGGGTGCCCCCAGGTCACCAACCATGACACTATGTCCATAGGATACAACACTCAACAATGAAATCAAAGAGAGGCAATATAGAAGAATGATGATACAAATTGAAGAAGATAACAACAGAGGTGGTCTCCTGGTATCCCAAACCTTACAGAAGAATTCGAGGTCATCCCAGGAGGCCTAAACAACACATAACACATCACAGGGGAAGCACATCATGAGAGATAAAGGGTTAGAGATACTTACTTGTAGGGTCTTCATATTATATCTTGGAGCTCTCAAACCTCTTGGAGAGGTATTCGATCATGTTTAATGCAAAATTTGAGTGGTTTTTATGAAAGTCTTGTTTGTTATCATATGATGCTTGTTCATTAAATCCTTGTTTAAATGAGACTTTTTGTTGCTTATGAGGGGGAGAACCACTATTATTTCTGACTATTGATTGTCGTCTTGCTCTTTTTTATTTTTAGCGAGTTTTCATTATTGAATCTTTCTAGAATAGTAACGGGAATAATCCTGTACCATCTTACTCATCTATATCAGTTGTTGTTCTTTCTTTTCTGATGTATTTTAATTATCTCCCAATCTATATAGGGATAATGGAGGAGGAACCTCAACATAAATTACGTTTCTTCGTGGATGAGGTGAATTATCCACTTGTTTCTTATCAACTTCGATCATATCCATGATACTATCATAATCCAAGTAATCATCCTCGTCTACTTCCATTAAACCTTGTTCCACCATATTATTTTCAGTATGCTTAGGAAAAGGATTAGTGAAGATTTGTAAATTTTGATTCGACAGAGCAACCGACTTATTTCCATTATCATTCACACCCGATACCTGGATGAAATTTGAATCAATAAGGTCCTGTATCTCATGTTTAAGATGCATACATCATTCAGTGTCATGTCCTTACGTTTGATGGTAATGACAAAAGGTATTAGCATCAAAGTAAGGTCCTTGTTTACTAGGATCAAGAGACTTGATTGGGGGAAGCTTTAGAATATTGTTACTCATAGCTTTCATTCATGATAGAATGATAGGACTCATATATCGGAGTAAACTTTCTTGGTTGATACGATGATTTCTTTGGATTATTTATAGCAGACACATTTGTATTTGGTCTATTGATCTTGATGAAACTCCTATTATTGTTCCTCTTAAAACTGTTTTGTGATAATCCACCCATGGATTGACCAACTTGAGCTGATGGGTTTTGGTTTTCATACTAACTAGATGAAAGTTGATAATCATGAAGGGCGGTGCATAAATGTTGAAAGGAGTTATATATCATCAAGAGAATCTTATCACAAATATTAGGTTGTAGATTTGTAATAAATATCTTTTGAACATCCTCATCTTTCATTTTATACTGAATCTGTGCAAACAGTCCTTGATACCGACTAATGAATTTAGTCAACTTTTATTTGGGATCTTGTTTGCATTGAACCAAGTCAATAAGAGTGACTTGGGGACCAATGTTTTCTTGAAAATGTTGTAAAAATTGATCAATCAACTGTGAAAAGGAGTGTATTGAATTCAGAGGCAATGAGAAAAACAATTCTAAAGCAATATCTTTGAGAGATCAGAAAAAGTTTTGCCAACAAATCCTCTTCAAAATAAAAATCACTACACATAGCTGTGAATGCTACCACATGAATATTAAGATCACCTTTTCCACCATATTTTTCAAAGCGAGGAGTCTCAAACCTCTCAGGCATAGGAGTTCTCAAAATTGCATAGGATAACGGATTACGGGCATGATATGTTAGTAGACTAGGCTACGAAGAATTTGTCAAATTTGTTACCTTTTGTTGCAAAGCAATCATGCCCTGTAAAAAGTTGGTTTAGGATGGCATCATTGGGAGATGCGGTTTGTTGTGAGGAATTGGAACCAAGGTGAGGAGGTGATTAAGCTTGAGATACAATATGCGGAGGTTAAGAATATGTTAACGGTGGTTGGCCATTTATGATAGGTGGAAGATGGTTGAGAATATGTAATAGGTAGTTGGAAATGAGTGGAATAGATAGGAGGTTGAGAATAATTATTCATAGAAAATGTCCCTTTAGGAATCAAATTCTGATAATTAAATCCCAAATCTTTGTAATTAGTGCCATTAGATACTCTAATACCAGTGATAGCATAACTACAAGCATTCGCATTAGTTGTTAAGATCATTGATGTAAACGTGGATATTCCTGTATTTGGTATAGGTATGGAAACTTGAGTGTGAGATGGTGATAAAGTGTTATTTATCGTTTGCGCACATTCGGTTATCGGCATGATATTGGTTTATACAATATGTGCTAGACCATGAAGTGCATTAACACCATCTTGTCCTTCTTTTATCAATTCTCATATATTATGAATTGTAGGAATGTGATGCAGAGGTAAAATGCAATGGGAGCTTACAAATGGGAAGGAGGAGTCATTGATACAATCGGCATGTTAAAATACTATCGGCTTAGCATCATCATCATATTTCCTACAAACACAAACAGCATCATCATATTTTGGACGAGCATGAAATATCCTCCTGCTGACTACTGTTCACTTCCTCCACCTTTCGCCTTTCGCCTGTCAGCATCATCATGATACTCGACGAACACAATTATCCTCCTGATGATCACTATTCACTTAGCGCCAAACTCTATCGGCAGCATCATGATGTTTAGCATCACCTTCATCAGCAGGATATAAAATATCCTGTTCCTCTGATATCCTGATGACGACAACTTCAGCACCTTTCCTTCGATGCTTATGTCACCCCGATATCTGACTACACAAACAACAGCATCAGGATATGACTTATCC
This sequence comes from Cunninghamia lanceolata, assembly GCA_027924645.1. Lineage (NCBI taxonomy): Eukaryota > Viridiplantae > Streptophyta > Pinopsida > Cupressales > Cupressaceae > Cunninghamia > Cunninghamia lanceolata. The sequence continues at coordinate 25,329,818 of BSBN01000809.1, read as the reverse complement.
GGTCATATTGAAACATCCTGATGATGTTACCCAAACTTTATGCCAATGACTTACGCCGATGCCAAAACACTTAGCAACAGCAGGATAAACTTGCATAGGGTGATATTTGTAATATCCTGATGACGATGACGTCACATCCTGATGACGATGACATCACGCAATATCCTGATGATGACCTTTCCGGTACTTAGCCAAAAAAATGAACTTTTGCTCCTACATGCGATAGCGATATGCGGATGATGAGTACACACAAAAGATGATCCTAACGACGATATACACACTGAGTATATATCAGACTTATATCATCCTGATGTACTTGAAACATGCAAACTTCATCAGCTTCATAACCCGATCTGGATAGCGATATACTCGCAGATGACGATGCGATTCGCTCCGACTGGAAAAGCACATGCAGACCCCTGTATATCCGTCTGTTGCATGCAAACTCACAGAACCGCACAATTTCACAAAGCAAATATGATGATCGGGCCGGATCACCTTCAAATCAAAACTTAAAGATTTATCTTTCTAAACCTAGCACATGAGGATGCTAGGTTGATTCATAGCATGCTACCAATTGATCTCTCAAACAATGAAATGCATAAACAGAAAACTAAAATGCAAACTAAACTATCATACATGACCATTCCACCGATTCACAGAATCAACTGGTGGAAGGGTTGAAAGAATCCATCAACCTGTAATCAGAATAGAAATCAAAACACCAGCAACTGATAAACCAGATAATGCAATTGATGAGATCTTATTTAGATGAAACACAATGTCCTGTTTCTACAATACTGTCAAACAACAGTGCTTCTCAATATCTGGATTCTCAATATCTAGACTGTTCTCCTGAATCTCAACTCAATCACTAACACAACACCATAACATAACACAACTAACATGCTAAACCCTAACAGATCGAAGGTATATATAGCAATAACCTACGAGTACTACCAACTCGATTCCCAGCGGCTGGGAGCTTCCAAGCGGCTGGGAGAGGACAGCTCAGACTGCCTAATCATGATCTCTAACTGCCTGCACACTCTCCTAGGCTGATCTAATACATATGCATTGGTCTAATGGACCTTATTACATGATGAAGTCAAACATACTAAAAATAGACTAATGTCCTGTCATGTGGACAATTAACCTATATCCTGTCTTGTAGGGGTGCTCCTGCACCATACTCCCCAGAAGAAGAAATCTCAAGTCCACTTGAGATGAGAGTATGAAGATCTGCACCATGTTTCTGGATCTGCTCTTCATTCATCCATACTGCTTCAGAATTCGGTTTTCCCTTCCAAGAGACTAGATACTCCAAGTACTGTTTGTTCCGGGTCTGTTTGACCACTCTGGTGTCCAAAACCTTCTGCAACTGTGGAGGATCATGCTTGGGAATGTCATCATTGACTGTATCCTGTAGGAGTTCCTGATCTACATCTGGATAAGACTTGTATGGAGTTAAATCACATACATTGAATATAGGGGACAAACCAAGATCAGGTGGGAGTTGTATCTCATAAGCATTCTGTCCATGCTTGTGCAAAATCTGACATGGTCCAACTTTTCTCTGCATGAGTTTAGTATATTTTCCCTTAGGAAGTCTGTCCTTCTTCAAATGAACCCATACCAAATCTCCAACATCAAACTGAACATCCTTCTTCTTTTTATTAGCATATTCCTTATACTTCAAGGTTGTGTGCTGTAGTTGGGTCTTGACTTGATCATGAACCTCTTTGATGGCTTCTGCAAAAGCTTCACCTTCTGCACTAACAGGGTCTACTGTAGGTAGATCTCTCAATTCCAAAATTCCTCTTGGATGCATACCATAAACTATCTGAAAAGGTGATTTCCCTGTGCTCCTATTAACAGTATCATTATATGAAAATTCAGCTTGAGATAGAATATTATCCCACTTTTCTCCATGTTGTTTTGTCAAACATCTAAGCAAATTCCCTAAGGAATGGTTCACTACTTCAGTCTGTCCATCCGTTTGAGGATGATATGCAGAGGAAAAAGACAAATTTGTTCCAAGTTTCCTCCAAAGAGTTCTCCAGAAGTGACCAATAAACTTCACATCCCTATCTGACACTATACTCAATGGCAATCCATGGATTCTGACAATCTCCCTGAAAAATAAATCTGCAATGTATGAAGCATCAGCAGTGGTTTTGCATGGCAAGAAATGTGCCATTTTGCTGAATCTATCCACTACAAAAAAAACACTGTCAAATCCTTTCCTTGTCCTTGGTAAACCCAAGACAAAATCCATACTTATGCTTTCCCATGGTCTGGAAGGAATGGGTAAGGGCTGATATAAACCTGCATTAGTTGACCTGCCTTTAGCTTTCTAACATATCACACATGTCTCTACAAATCTTCTGACATCTGATTGTAACTTAGGCCAGAAGTAATGTCTTCTAACCAGATCAAGAGTCTTATCTAGACCAAAATGACCTGCCATAGCTCCACAATGTTTCTCCTTAATTATGTTTAACCTCATAGAACACCTTGGAATACATAACTGTCCACCTTTGAACAACAATCCATCCTGAATCAAAAATTCAGAGAATTCAGCATGATATTTCTCTCCAAAAGAAGTACATACATGATATATCTCTCCAAAATCTTCATCAGTCTCATACATGGTCTTTAGTGAATCAATGCCAACACTTTCTAACTGAATCTGGTTGACTGTTAGAACTCTCCTGCTCAAAGCATCTGCAACTTTATTCTTGACTCCTTTCTTATGCTTCAATGCAAAAGTAAAAGCTTGTAAGGTTTCTACCCATTTCATGTGTCTGTGGTTCAGCTTTTCCTGGCTGTTTATGAAACTCAGAGCCTGGTTATCTGTGAATACTATGAATTCCTTTGGCATCAAGTAATGCCTCCATTTCTTGAGTGACTGGACTAAAGCATACATTTCCAAATCATATGAGGAATACCTCTTTTTAGCATCATTGAGCTTCTCACTGAAAAATGCAATAGGTCTACCTTCTTGGCTGAGTACTGCTCCAATGGCCATGTGACTGGCATCACATTCTACCTGAAAAATTTTGTTAAAATCTGGAAGTGCAAGGACTGGCTGCTGTGCCACCTTCTTCTTCAATGTTTCAAAAGAATCATCTGCTCCTTGAGTCCAAACAAATCTGCACTTCTGTCCTCCTTTGATGGTATCAAGCATGGGTGCACAAATATGACTAAACCCTCTTATAAACTTCCTGTAGAAGGTTGCTAACCCATGGAAACTTCTGACATCATTCATAGTCTGTGGGGTTGGCCAAGACAATATGGCACTTACCTTCTCCTTATCCATTTGTAACTTTCCTTGTGAAATGACAAAACCCAAATATGTGATCTCCTCTTGCATGAACAAACACTTGTCTAAATTTATCATCAAGTGCTCTTCATGTAACCTCTTAAGAACCAAATCTATATGTCTGAGATGTTCTTCTTTTGTGTTGCTGAAAATCAGAATGTCATCTAGATATACTATGACAAACTTACCAATGAACTCTTTCAAAACCTCATTCATCAACCTCATAAAAGTACTAGGTGCATTAGATAAACCAAAAGGCATAACCTTCCACTCATATAACCCTTCATTAGTTTTGAATGCTGTTTTCCATTCATCTCCTGGTCTAATCCTGATCTGATGATATCCACTCTTCAAATCTATTTTTGTAAAATACTTAGCACTTCCCAAACAATCAAGTAAATCCTCTATCCTAGGGATTGGAAACCTATACCTGATTGTGATCTTGTTAATAGCTCTGGAATCTATGCAAAGCCTCCAAGTACCTTCCTTCTTTGGTGCTAGTACAGCTGGTACTGCACATGGACTTAAACTTTTCCCAATCAAACCTGAATCCAATAATTCTTCAATTTGTCTAGCTACTTCTGCATTCTGTGCTGGAGTTAGCTTATAGGCTGCTTTGTTTGGAAGTGTTGACCCTGGAATTAAGTCTATGCAGTGACTGATATCCCTTACAGGTGGTAGGGATCTTGGCATTCCTTCTGAGATGATACCTTTGTACTTATCCAATAGCTCTTGGATAGCTGGGTCTATGAACCTTTGCTTTTTCTCTTCCTTGACTTCTTGCTGTTGTTCTTTATTCACCCTCATACATGGGATTAGGGCATATGCAACTGCACCTTCTGCTGCTACTTCTTTCATGAACTGTTTACCTTCCATCAGCATTACCTTCACCTCTTTTCCTTTAGATTTCTCCTCTTTCTCTATTAATGGTATTAACTTTATATCCTTACCATCTTTAGTGATTGTATAGGTGTTTCTAACACCATCATGTTGTGCCTTCAAATCATACTGCCATGGTCTACCAAAGCATCCATCTTGGTAATGTCAAACAACAACTTATCCTTATATGCTCCAATCTGAAATTCTACCCAAGCCTGCTCTTCTACAGTTGTCTGCTGACCTTGGGTAAGCCATGAGACTTTATATGGGGATGGGTGAGGCAATCTCCTAAGCTTAAGCTTTGTCACCATGTGTTCAGACACAAAATTTTCAGTAGAACCGGAATCAATCAAAACTTTACATGCCTTACCTCCTGCTTTGCAAATAGTCCTAAAAAGAGACTTTCTTTGAGGGGATTCTTTGTCAGGTACCTTCATGGTAGTCACTGTTCTTCTCATCATTAGAGACTCTCCACTTTTTGGGTATCCATAATTATCAGGAGCATTCACACTCTGAAAAGAAGTAGAGCCTGTCATACTTTGATTATCAGGTTCTTGGATCAGATTTGTTCTCCTTTCTCCTGTTGAGCTTGTGGCCTTTTCTGGACATCTGCTGGCTATATGGCCTTCTTTGTTACAGTTATAACATCTGATGGATCCTCTACCCTGGGATCTTCCTCTGAAAGGTCTTCTACCTCTGAAGTTTCCTTGCTGACTATAATTTTCCCTCTGGTTCTGACTATTGTTTCCCTTACTATTGTCATGACTGGATTCTCCTTGATATCCCTGTCCATGTCCTCTACCTCTAAAAGGACCTCTGCCACCCCTTTGTTGTCTTCCTCTTCCTCTATTGTGTTGTTCCTATTTTCTCTTTAACTTCTCTTCCACTTTCAATGCCAACTGAAAGCATTTCTGAACTGTATCTGGATTATGCAGACTTAAATCTTCCTGAATGTTGAACCTCAATCCATTAAGGTATCTGGCTACCTTCTCTTCTTCACTTTCCTTTACCTTTGTTTTCATACAAAGTTTCATGAATTCTTCTGTATATGAGCTAACATCTAGCTCCTTCTGCTTCAGGTTTTGCTTCCTCTTGTGTAATTGGATACTGTAATCCAATGGAACATAAGCTTCCTTTACTAATGCCATCATCTTCTTCCATGTAGCGACTCTACGCTTTCCTTCCTGTACTCTATCATCTTGGACAAAATTCCACCATGTCAAGGCAGCTTCTTTCATTTTTGACTGGGCTATCTTCACTCTCTGTTGTTCTGGTATCTCCTCTGTTTCAAAGAAATTGTTCAAATAGTCTATCCACTCCATCACTGAATCAGGTTCCATCTTTCCTGTAAACACTGGCAAATCCAGTTTCACATCCATGGTTCTCCTCTCCATGGCCTTGAGGGCGTTCAATAGTGGTCTCTGGTCTGCAGGAACGACCTCCTCGCTCCAATTAGGGATCTCTTCTTCTTCCCTATCTTCTTCTCTACCAGAACCTACTCTGCTCCTCAACTTCGCTAACTCATCCTTCAATTCCTGATTCTGAGCCTTCACGGCCTTGCTCTCTGCAATCTGTTTCTTCACCAGAACTGCCAACTCAATGTTGGTCATCCTTGCCAGAACCTCAGATGTTCCTTCATCACCTAACATCCTGCTATATCCTTATCTTTTCTAGAAGATCCTTCCTTTGCTCTGATACCACTATGATGCAGAGGTAAAACGCAACGGGAGCTTACAAATGGGAAGGAGGAGTCATTGATACAATCAGCATGTTAAAATCCTATCAGCTTAGCATCATCATCATATTTCCTGCAAACACAAACAACATCATCATATTTCGGACGAGCATGAAATATCCTCCTGCTGACTATTGTTCACTTCCTCCGCCTTTCGCCTTTCACCTGTCAGCATCATCATGATACTCGACGAACACAATTATCCTCCTGATGATCACTATTCACTTAGCGCCAAACTCTATCGGCAGCATCATGATGTTCAGCATCACCTTCATCAGCAGGATATAAAATATCCTGTTCCTCCGATATCCTGATGACGACAACTTCAGCACCTTTCCTTCGATGCTTATGTCACCCCGATATCTGACTACACAAACAACAGCATCAGGATATGACTTATCCGGTCATATTGAAACATCCTGATGATGTTACCCAAACTTTATGCCGATGACTTACGCCGATGCCAAAACACTTAGCAACAGCAGGATAAACTTGCATAGGGTGATATTTGTAATATCCTGATGACGATGACGTCACATCCTGATGACGATGACGTCACGCAATATCCTGATGATGACCTTTCCGGTACTTAGCCAAAAAAATGAACTTTCGCTCCTGCATGCGATAGCGATATGCAGATGATGAGTACACACGAAAGATGATCCTAACGACGATATACACACTGAGTATATATCAGACTTATATCATCCTGATGTACTTGAAACATGCAAACTTCATCAGCTTCATAACCTGATCTAGATAGCGATATACTCGCAGATGACGATGCGATTCGCTCCGACTGGAAAAGCACATGCAGACCCTTGTATATCCGTCTGCTGCATGCAAACTCACAGAACTGCACAATTTCACAAAGCAAATATGATGATCGGGCCAGATCACCTTCAAATCAAAACTTAAAGATTTATCTTTCTAAACCTAGCACATGAGGATGCTAGGTTGATTCACAGCATGCTACCAATTGATCTCTCAAACAATGAAATGCATAAATAGAAAACTAAAATGCAAACTAAACTATCATACATGACCATTCCACCGATTCATAGAATCAACCGGTGGAAGGGTTGAAAGAATCCATCAACCTGTAATCAGAATAGAAATCAAAACACCAGCAACTGATAAACCAGATAATGCAATTGATGAGATCTTATTTAGATGAAACACAATGTCCTATTTCTACAATACTGTCAAACAACAGTGCTTCTCAATATCTGGACTGTTCTCCTAAATCTCAACTCAATCACTAACACAACACCATAACATAACACAACTAACATGCTAAACCCTAACAGATCGAAGGTATAAAGAGCAATAACCTACGAGTACTACCAACTTGATTCCCAGTGGCTGGGAGCTTCCAAGCGACTGGGAGAGGACAGCTCAGACTGCCTGATCACGATCTCTAACTGCCTGCACACTCTCCTAGGCTGATCTAATACATATGCATTGGTCTAATGGACCTTATTACATGATGAAGTCAAACATACTAAAAATAGACTAATGTCCTATCATGTGGACAATTAACCTATATCCTGTCTTGTAGGGGTGCTCCTGCACCAGAATGACTTCTTCAGCTATTCTCTCATTTTCCATAAATGTTTGCAATTCAGCTAGGTCTTTATCCAAATTTTCTATTTGCTTATCAGATACATATCCTGTTGCCTCAATAGTGTTATCAACATCATGAAAAGTTTGTTCTTCCATTGAGGTTGGAGGATGTATAATATCTTGCACAATTTGAGTTTCTCCCTTTGTAAAGAAGGTGTCCAAAGTACCAACTTCTTCAAGAGCACTAGATCCCATTAATATTTTACTTCTTGTCAAAGGGATATTGTTTTTAGGATAGCATGTCATAAATCTTATACAAAATCATACAACACACAATGCACAAACTAAGAGAACAAATCCTAGGAGAAGGATATGATTGACAGCCAAAATGCTTCATTTTTGGTATTCTTTTCAATGCAAATGAATGAACCAAAGGGTGCTGTAATGATTTCAGTCAAGGGAAGAAAGTTATATGTCTTATATCAGTCCAAAATAGCAAATTTATCTTTCTCAACACACTCTTGATGCAATTTCAACTTGATGCCAAGTCAAAATATAGTGAAAATATGTCAAAATAGGCACTTTTTTTCACCAAAATTCAATGCAAAAGAGCATAACAAAGGGTATTGTGAGGAAAATGTTGATGGAAAGAAAATAATATCAATAATAACAGCCACTTGGTACCAAAATATCCAACACAACATGCTTTTAATGCCACTTAAGGTAAAACCCTAGTGAAAATATAGCAAAGTATGTACTTTTTCATAGTTTTTCAACTCCAAGACCTAGCAAAAGGGGTGTTGTAAGGAATTTAGGAGGTACAAAAAATAATATCAATAATATCAATCACCTCAATCCATAAATTTTCTCACAACATGCTTGGAGTGCAAACTAGGTCAAACCCTAGAGCAAAAATGACCAAAATGTGTAGTTTTTCACCGAATTTTCACTACAAGAGCCTGTTAAAAAAATGTAGTGAAGATTTTTATGAGGGAAAGAAAATGATTACCTTGATAGCAGAAAAATAATGCAAAAATACTCTTCACAACACGCCTATGGTGCAAGTTTATAAAGTCAATAAGGCCAAATTTAGTGAAAATTGTTGTTTTTGAAGCCTTAGGTTTGAGATCTTGACTATGAGAATGTTTTGAAGTCTGATTTATGATTAAATTTACTTAATCTCAGATCTGAAAATGATTTTCAAGACTTAACATGCAGAATGCCCATGCAAATTTAATAAAAATGTATCAAAATTGCTAGTTTTTTGTTGAAATTTTCTATGCAAAAATGCAAATATTTTAAATCTAAATAAAAATTCAAACTAAAATGCAAGACTACAGCCAAATGAAAATTTTAATGAGCCTCTAAAATCAGGATAAAAATCTAAGAAAAGATTTTGCCTACTAACCCTAGATTTTGGAATTACTAGGTTATATAAAATTGTCAAAATTTCCACAAAACCCTAGCAATTAAATGATGAAAATGCAATGTAAATTTCTGATTTTTTTGGATTTTTCTATAGTTTATATCAGATCTAATGCAAAAATCATGAATTAGGAAAATTTAGGAAGAATTGATGCAATTTAGTAAGCCAAACAATGCAATTTTTTTTGTATTTTTCCCATTTTTTAACTTTTTTTGAAATTTTCTCAATGCAATAAAGTAAATGCCTATATGAATGAATGAAATCAAACCAAATATGAACACAAACACTCAACAAGTTTCAATTTAAGTCCAAAAACATGGGTTTGCCAAAATGTTTAGGGTAAAATTGGATTTTGTTAATCTTTTGTTGTTTAGATGTTAAAACCCTCCTTTCCACTAAACATTGAAGGATCTAGGGTCGAGTGGTGAGCACTATCATACCCTAGGTCACTTGTAAATGAAGGGAAACTTTGATTAGGGAATTAATTATCAATTTTTCCTTCTCCTATGTCCAATTGACCATCAAAACCCTAATTATGCAAATACGACAACAAATTAATGAAAGATGGAAAAAGCTCTTGTAGACGAGAGTAAAATAGAAAATCATAGAATACCTATTTTTGGGGTTCTGAAATGGAACAGTTAGGGACTAAGGTGCAAGCGTCCAAGTCCAAGGTACTTACTTTTTTAGGGAATCTGGACCTCCTTCTGACACTGATCAGCCATGTAACTTCTATTTCCTAAAATCTATCTACGGAGGACACTATTATGGGCATCCAAGTCCTAGAAGTGCTCCTATGTCTGACTTCTCTTCAGATCCTGAATCCCTGATGCCTACCAAGCCTTCTTGCAACTCCACTTTTTCTAGATGCAACACCTATAATCTGTAATCACAAGACTTGGTTTGGGGGTTGTGGTGTTTAGAGGATTGCCTTAATCAAGCCTTGGAGGACACTTAATTCTTTGAACACTGTTGTCAGACAAAGAGTGTGTGCCCTTGTGAGGCAAAGGTAAAAACCAAAGGAATCAATTATTAAAACATAATGATATGTCACCTTGTAGTCAAGCTCTCATGGAGGAAGATGCTCTTCATGCCATGAGGAGATTGATGCTTAAATCTATAAATATCAACACACAACACACAAAAGTTTGCTCTTGTAGTACAATAGAAAGCCTTGAATCACCTTGAGAACACTTAAACATCACAATTTCCATCTAGTTATGCTCTAGTCTACAAATGAATGCCTAAACATGCTTTTATATGCAACTACAAGCACTCCCACCAAGATTTTAAAAATTAAAACTTACCGTGTCAGCAAAAGGACCAAATAACGGTCATAAACTAACACCCAAAAATTAGGGCTGTCCCAAAATAGGGCAGGACTAGGGCATGGACGCCCAAGTCCTCCCCCCTATTTTGGGTAGGGTACAGCTCAAGGGGTCCACCTAGGTCCAATTTGCCATGGAACCTAGGTCTCATTCCATCGGGATGCCAAAATATGAACTAAAATGTCCTAAATGCATACTAAAGACCCGGGAGCTAAACCTTATGAGGGAAAAGCCCCCAAGGGGACATTTTCTGATGTTACATTGAGTAGCCAAAGTAGCATTTTTAGGCCTTGAAACATGCACAACAACAGCATCCCACAGATCTCAATCAATCAACAGAACTTTCATCTTTAGCTTCCACATCTCAAAATTGTTACTAGAAAATTTCTCTACCTCTATTCTCCTTGATGTGCTCACCATCTAAAATTCTTGAAACAAGATCACAAAGTATCTTATACACAATCTCCCACTCAAAACTAGATTAGTTCCAAAAAAATAACAACCCACAACTGAAACCAAAGGTGATCAAGCTCTGATACTACTTGTATGGAAGATAAGGTAGAAAAATAACTTCCTACACTAATCTTGAGAGAAGGGTTATGGAAAAAAAAATTAGATCTTTACAACAATTACAAAAATTATATAGAAATAAACATAAATAGAAATCATACCACAACATAGTGATATATGTAGGGAAACCCCTTTCGGGAGAAAAACCCCACTCCAAAAGTTGCCCAATATATTATTAAGAAATCAACAAGATTATAATATACTTGCAAAGCAAGCTTTCACAGGAGTATCACCAACTAGAGATCTGAAGACAACTCAACATCTATAAGACTCATACACATAACCTCCATATCAAGCACCTAATATATAGGAGATATAATACATGAAACCATAAAATAATATTTACAAAACCATGAGCTAAAACCACCCAAAAGTGATGCCCAAATTATTAGGGTTTCATTATCTCTAATCAAAGATGCTTTATGATGTGTCATAACATGCATCAACATGTGTAACCCCCCCTTACAACTCTTTTATGTGTCCAACACGTTTTTTACATTTTATAGTATGGGAGGCCCAAATTCTGAAGGCCATAACTTTTGATTTGGGAGGTTGATTGGGCTCTTTTTCTTTTAATTGACAAGTTCAAAGAGATCTACACACCAAGCATCACTGATGGTAGTGTAGATGACACAAAATTTTTATTTGGGCCAATAACCAACCCTATATCCTAGAAATTGAGTTTTTTATGTTTTTTATAACAAAAAAATCATGATTTCTATAATTGCAAGGTTGAGACACCTTTCCTAACAAATTTAAGTCATGAAAAACCATGCTTGAATCACACAAGGGGACTGCATAAACTCATCTCTAACCATTCTATTTTATCGAGTCTCTTTCATAGATTTGTAACTTGCACATGCAATACAAATGGATTTGTCTATAATCTCATAGAGTTCCAAAATAAAAAATTGGTAGGGATGATAAGAAGAAGCTAGTGTGAAATTTGATGTCATTCTAAGGTATTGAACTAGGCTATATAGCAAGTCACTAGAATTGGACTAGGCCATTAAGTAGGTAATTGGAATCCTCAGTGGCCTTGTCCTAGGTTTATTTTTTAACAAAATCTGGCTTTCAATCCTAATAGCGTATAATGCCTACATTTCCAATGTGTATTTGTCAAAATATTAGAGGTATCATTTTAATTGCATGTTGTCATCTCATTTATAGTAGATTTTAGCAAGTGATATTCACATATTTTGCTACTTTATTCCATGTTATGGTTTTCTCCCTAATAGGTTTCAATAGAGATATTTCATTAGGAGGCTATTTCCAAGCATCCCTAAAAGTATTAGATGTTTCTAAGATTTATGACTAGTCTATTGACCAAGGAACAAGATATCAACTCGACTACAAACTCATACATAGATGTCTTGAACTTAGAATTTGACAAAATTACTTTGAGATCTCCTTAAGAGGTATTGATTCTAGATTTGGATTGAGCTACAAGTGCATATGTTCTATGTCATTTTCATCATCTTCCCTATTCTAGTTTATAGTCTTGTCTTTTTCTAATTTGTCACATGATTTCATTGACTTCCATATCATGTTTTTAGTATTATCTCTCATGGAAATTAATTAGTGTTAGGCTAGTTGGAGATAACCTTAGTTAACATTAATTTTCATTAGTTTGCACACACAATGACAAATTTTAAAAGGAACCACATTTACCTTATTAAGGTTCATCTTTTAAGTTCTTTCACTAGTGACATAAAGATAGCTAAAGTGGGGGCAAAATGTAGATTAAAAAATAATACACCTTACAATTTATGTTGTCTAATTTTGACGTGCATTATAGTGTTTGTTCCTATAGCATGTTTTAGGTCTCATTTCAGCCCTAGCCTTAGCCTTTTTCCCAATCCAAAGGGCCAATTATGTTGTTTTTTGTGTTTTTGTTGAATTATGTGCTCTTTTAACATCTCAGTTCATTTTATATGTTATCATAATGTTTATTATTTTTGGACCATGTCAAATTCTACCACTACTATAGAGATGTTTATGTGATCAAGAATTCATCCCTCAATTTTTAAATGACTAATAAAAATTACAAGATTAAAATTTATCATGAATTTTTTATGGCTGTTTTCTCCATCTTAATTTCATGACATTCCAATGAGATTTCCCATTGTTGTATTGTGGTGGAAATAATTCAAAAGCCAATCAAGTCTCTTTTCTCATCTATACTAATCTTTCTAGTGTTAATTCCCTCTCTCAGCATTCATCTCCTCATAGTTTTTTTTCAATTTTGACTCTCCTCTTGATATAAAATTCATTTCCATTGGTAGTCATTCCTCTTATACCTTCCACAATCTTCTAAAGGTCTCATATTTTGTAGGTTTATTGCTAGTTATGTGGTAGATGAAAAAGATTCTTCTATGAGATATTCGTTTCCAAGACAAAAGGAGTTTTAGAGTTCTAGTTTTATATGGAGGATTTTAATGTTGTGAGAATTTACTCTTACACAAAAATTATCTTCTTCATTGTTGAAATTTATCTATAGCCACTCTAACTTTTGATATTAAGGGCATATTAATACCATTTGTAGGCTTGCGATTTCTTTTATGTTATCAGTAATTCTTGTAGGTTTTTATTTATTCCTTAATATTTTTATCTTCTAAGAAAAAATCTCCTTTCTAGAATTTTCTTTTCTTTCACTCTTTGTAGGAAAATTCAAAGAGCTTCTTTTATCTCAAAATTTTATTCTAAAGTTAGTACTTGTAGATCTCTAGAAAATACTTCTATCTTGTTTCTATTGGTATAATTTGGATTTTATCTCTTTTACTACTCCCACACACTAGCATATAGATAAGTCTCCTTATATTTATTTTATTATCATTACTCATGTTATTATATTACTCTTACCATTTGTCATAATATAGTCTAGGCCACACATTAGTTCCATTGATTGCCCATTAAAACCAAAAGAAAAAAATGGTTTTGATCACCTTGGCAAGCTCTTAAGTAGTCCTAAAACTTTCTCTTGTCCAAGATAATTCATTAGTCTAGTTCTAGCATCCAAAAATTAATTATTTGTTATAATTTTCTTAACTCTTTTAAATTTTAGTCAATTATTTACAAAATAGTCATTTTATTATATCTCGATGGACTCTTCATAGTTTCCTTGTGGTTATTTTATAGATTTGTTAACTTGTTGTATTTCCCCTTGTTATTTTATTTGATAAAGGAATAAACCCCTTCATAATCATGGTAGCTTCCCTACATAGTAATAGTCATTTCTTCTCTTTTTGTACCTAGTTCTAGCTCATCCAACTACAAATCAAGTTCTTTTGTTTCATTTTATTCTCATTAAGTTTATTTGGCCTTTTCTTATTTCTAATTTTCCTAATTACAAAATATAATCATTAGTCTAATTTTAAGGTAGTGAATGAGTGTACTCCGAGTAGAACATGTAAAAGTATTCTATTGGAAAGAAAAATGAAATAACTTAATCTTATTTGTTTCTTCATAGTGGTTTCTTGTTTTACTTATGCTTATTTTGATTCATTAAGAAATTATAATTTGTTTTGTTTTATAATACTAAAAATAGGATTAGTAAACTAAGAATTTAATTTCATTAAGTAAAGTGGTTTATTCCTCCTATTTCAATTTAAAACAAAGGTATGAAAAAATAATCAAGATGAAATTAAAAATAGAAATGATAACTCATTAGATATGCATTCTTATGGTCATGATGATTCAATGTGATAACAATGAAACATCTATTAAAACATCTAAAAAACAAGGCCTTTAAAATAAGTAATAGCATTGAAAGTGCCATCTTTATACACAATTTTGTTCTTGAAACTAGATAATTCATGATCATGATCCATCCCCATCACCACATGTGCAACTATAGTATCTTAAGGGACACTCTCATAAGGGGGGAAATGAATTCTCATGATTCTTTTTTCATTCTAATTGCACTAACATTTATGCCACATGATTGTATCTATACATGTTACATTATATGATTTTCTATGTTACATGTGCTTTTATTTGATCTTGTCACTTTGGGGGAAAGGCATTATAACTTTTTTTTACAAGTTTCACATGTTCTTACTTGCTCTTCTTGAGGAAAAATATGGGGGCATATTTTCAACACTTTCCAACATATTGGGCACTACAAAGATAAGTGCATTTCATGTAGGAATTCTCTACAAGTTACTTATCATACTTATTTTCAAATTACAATTTCATATTTATATCTCATACTTCTTTAGTCATAATTTTCTCTCTCCTTAATTTATAAGCACTCCTTTAGAGTACACATAATTCAAGGGGCATATTATCTACTAATTTTATTTTAAATTTATGGAGACTCTCATATGTAATACACACATTTGCTTCAATGGCTCAAATTCTCCTTATTCAAAAACTTGATATTATTTTTATTACAACTTATTTGCTTCTATATATGTCTACTTTTGAATTTATGCAAACTTAGTTTTTCACATACACCAAAGTGGTGAAAAAACATGGAGTAAAGTGCATAACGTAACACTTTCCCCCTCTTTTTTACATCACATTTGGTCATTGTCTTGGATGCATGGTTCTAGTAAATAATTTGACTATTTTGGTGCATTCACAAACCCAAGACACATTATAACACTTAGACAAGTCATATTTTCTATTAAAAACATTTTTAGCCCTATTTTTAGTAGTACATACTTATCCTAGATAAGATTTCAATTATGATTCTATGCCCTTGATAGGATCACAAGCATGAACATGTCACTCTCTTTCAAAATTTAAATTCCCACATTCTAAGGTTGAAAACCTTGAGATCTAACTATTACCCATCAACATAGGCACAAAAAAATTAAAATTATGTAGCTAAGATTACATATTTAAAGGTACCCTCCTAGAACATTTACATCAATATTGAATAAGGGTGAGTGAAAGACCATGATGGGCCAAACAATGGCAATGAAAAAAAAAAACTTGTTGGATGAAAAAGTGTTAACTTTTAGACTTATGTTTAGATTTGGATGGATAAAGTGTTAATATTTCTAGCTCAAATATGGATTTCCTCCAAAAATACCTTGGGTGTACCTTAGATTTAGGCAAGTGTGGGTCCTAAAACTTGTTAAAGAAACTTGGAAAACCACCCATTTAGTGTTATCTTGAAACTTTCCATGACTTCATCCTTGAAGTCGATAGACTATTTTGTAACTAAAGTTAATACAACAAAAAGGGTTTGTGTAGGAAACTATCAAGATTCTAAATATATAATATATATCTCAATATAAATCTAATAGATAATTATTATTAATTTTCTAAATACATTGAACAATGAAAACTCAATACTTTAACTACTTAATCATAACCTCTCTTATTTTAATTTCATATTGAATTTTAATCTCTATTAACATAGATCAATCAATTTACATACTCAAATATCTAATATCTAAAATATTAATTATACTTCAATTGATTTATTTATTGTATTTATATCCCTACAAATCTATATTCTAGAAATGGTTCATCGTATTTTGTATCAAAGCCAAGTTCCTTTTTGAAGCACTCGAATTCATTTAAGCATTAAAAAATAAATTAAAAAAGAAGACCATATTATTAAATACCTTTTATAAATATCAGGTTTCCTTCTCAGACTGCCCACCACCCTTCTTTTTCTTATCAATGTCAAAGAAGCAATACAATTTTTTCAAAAAATAAAATAAAAGGTGGCAAGTTCAAATCCCACCCATTTCGACAATATAAACAAATAAATACATAATTTATGTAGAAAGAGAAATTGATTGCTCCAATTTTTAACTCTTAGACAACTCCCATATTCAATGCATAAAAACTGTTTTGATATTCAAATTCCTAAGAAAAGATGGGAGGCACTTCGCTTATCTAAAATACCAACTCCTTTGCTCAACCATTTTTCAATTTATTTTATACAATTATTTTTTTCCCTTTGAAAGTTACATCTCTTGGCATTATAAAGCAAGCGCATTTTAGAAAAGTAAAAATAAAAATATTAAATTTACAAATACATTATTTAAATCACATAAAATATTTTCTATAAGCCTTAAATAAATAAATTTTATAGGTTAGTTATAACTTAAATTAAGTATCATGATGCTTATTTATAATAATGTGAAATTTGTTATTTAATGTGAAAAAAATGATAACTTCTAGATAAGGTTTAAATATGATGGTGGATAATATTTGTTAAGTAATTTTTTTATCTAGTGGTTATTTATTTGAAGTTCCTCTTCAAATATTAAAATATATCTTATTTTAAAATATATACACAACTAGATTATATATTTATATATCCACTAGTAGGGTCATTGTTAAGGAGTCACTAGTTATCCACATTAAAGTACAACACCTTCTCTCACAAGACTACCACACAACCCTAGAATCATTTACAATTGTATTTTCAAATTGAGATAAATGTTGAGATTTTTTTTTTTGTAATGCAAAGGGTTTGATTTGTGAATTGGAGTCTTAACTTTTAACATAGTTTGAGATGAAAGACTTAGTGGTAGCTAGATACATCTTGGTGATAGGGATCAAAAGAGATAAAGAAAATATAAAACTTTGGTTGGGCCAGAGTAAGTATGTGAACTCATTTTTGGAGATATTTAGCATGTACACTTACAAGCCATTGTGTGTTCCTTATTACGATGGGGATAAAGTTATCAATGGGTGAAAGTTCAAAACTGTGTCACACTTTTATAAGGAATGACCAACACAAACATATTTTTCCAACTTAAACGTAAAAAGGTCATATGTATGTTTTGAATTTTAAAATGACATAAACTAATGAAATGTAGAATTTTTATTTTAGTTTATGCTTATAATTTTAATTGTTTTTTTTAATAGGTGGATATTTTTTTTATAAATTTAATTGATCAATTTTAAATGCTAATATTTTTCAAAAAAAGTGACATCGATGCGACGTCAAGAAAAATATAGCAAAATAATTTTTTTCTTTAATTTTTTTTCCTAATTAGCCAACTCAAATATCTGGTGCAGGGAAAAATAAATTTTAATTTTTGATAAATATTTTTTTTAATGAACTAAGAAATAGCATCTACATTCATGCCTGAATCAGTCCCTTTGAATGCTCACAAAACTTCTGATCCAATCTTCAATTACTTCTTCACTGACTCTCCACTTTATACGCCCTTCGCTCCTCTTCTTCTCTGCACTTCTTTTTTATCCTTTCTTCGGATTTAATTCATTTTGTACAAGGATAATTTTTCACAACTCTTCAACAAGTGATTATACACTTCATCAACCTTGGAATGATCAATAAGGTCAGCTAAACTTAACACAGATCTTTACACTATCGGCCAAGAATAACTAGAACATGAAACTTTCTCTACTAACATACCATGCTTCATAAAATGCTCTTTGGATCATCTGTAACATGTCAGAAACATCCGGTCGGCCAAGACTGGGAAGAACATCAACCTTAAAGAAGAAATCTTCAATCAACAAGCTCAAACTTTAATGCAGACCTCCAACATAGTAGCCATATGATCCAAAGACCTCCATAAGTACATTGAATTCACCAATAACATCCACTCTAAACCAAATTACCAGAATCATCTGTATCTTCCTCCAAAACCTCAAGAACACTATCTGTCATGACTGTCAAACTAAAAAGATAGCTTGCAGACCTCCAAACCATGAACCACTAGAGTTGATCCTACACACTGACTTCCCAAATATGCCTTCAAATCCATAGACCATAATATTTCACTATGGAGCAATCCGGACCAACTTATTGACACATCGTCTCTTCTGAATACTACAAAATCTGGTTCTACTCAGATGGCCATAACTTCTTCAAATCTTCATGCGGACTTCTCAAATCTTAACTGGAGCAACCTCTGACAATCCTTGACACAACCATATGGTCTGCATGCATTGATTGTAATTAATTTTCTCAATATCCTCAACATTCCAGTTTTCTATACAGACAACAAAAGGATACAGTTGACACCAATGACAACAAGGATATGTTGACATCAATGACAACACCACTTGGGTACATATTTGCAAAAATCTCCCCATTTTTCATTGATGGCAACATATGATGTGAAAAATTGAATTTAACCATCAAGAGAAGAACTTCTCCCCTTTCTCTTATCACTACTGCAACTACTTTCTTTACTATTCCCCCTTACATTAGCAACTAGTTTTTCATATGACTTCTCTCCCCCTTTGACATCAATGGCAAAGGGCACATATTTTCTATTTTTTCTCTCTTTTTGCTTCAGACTGATCCTAAAATTTGCATACTGACTACTCCCCCTTTGAGTAGTACATCCTTAACATCAATCCAGATCACAAGATATGAATGCGAATTCCACTAGACTAATGCACCTTTGTGCATCTTAGTTCTGATTAGGAGGGGTAATAACCCCTAACTTCTCTCTGAGAAACTCAAAAGTATCCTTGGGAAGAGGCTTAGTGAAGATATCTACAATCTGATCCTTGGAAGGCACAAACTCCAACTTGACTTCATTCTCATTTACTTTCTCTCTCAAGAAATGAAACTTGATTGATATGTGCTTTGTCTTTGAATGCAATACCAGATTCTTTGAGATGCTTATTGCACTAGAATTATCACAGAAAATTGTGACTAGCTCCTCAAACACAATTCTGATGTCCATCAACATTTGCTTCATCCATAAAACCTGAGTACAATTATTTGCTACTGCTATATACTTTGCCTCTGCAGTAGACAGAGATATTGCCTCTTGCTTTTTGCTTATCCAAGAGACCAATCTTCTCCCCAAGAAGAATGTACCACCACTAGTACTTTTTTTGCCATCCACATCTCCTACCCAATTAGCATCTGTATATGCATGAAGAGTGAAGTCATTGTCCTTTGGATACCACAGTCCATAATCAATTGTCCCCTTGAGATATCTAAAAATTCTTTTGACTGCCATAACATGGGATTCTTTTGGATTAGCTTGAAATTTGGCAACAAGTCCAACTGCATTCATGATGTCAGGTATGGTCTGAGTTAGATAAAGTAATCCTCTAATCATTGATCTATACCTTTTCTGATTTGCTTTGGGGGAGTCATCATCTTTGCTTATCTTGCATCCGGTTACCATAGGTGTACCTATAGGCTTTGAATCTTCCATTCCAAACTTATTTAACAATTCTTTCACATACTTGGACTGAGATATGAAGATATCTTTATCTGTTTGGACAATTTGTAGACCTAGGAAGAAATTCATCTCACCAAACATTGACATTTCAAACTCACTTTTCATCTATTCAACAACTACTTTACACATGCATTCATTTCCACCAAAAATGATATCATCAACAAAGACCTCAACAATTAGAATGTCCTCATGATTTATCTTGAAGTATAGATTACTATTAGTAGTACCTTTGCTAAATCCTATCTTAAGAAAATGTTTATCCAATCTGGCATACTAGGCTCTTAGAGCTTGCTTGAGTCCATACAATGCTTTTCTTAGTCTACAAACCATATCTCCCTAATTAGACAATTGAAATCCTTCTGGTTGTTCAATGTAGACTTCTTCCTCCAAATCTCCATTTAGAAATGTTGATTTGACATCCATCTAATAAACTTTAAGATCTTTGGGAAGCAAGAAATAATCTGACTACCTCTATCCTTGCCACCGGAGCAAAAATTTTTTCAAAATCAATTCCTTCCATTTGAGAATAACCTTTACATACCAACCTTACTTTATTTCTTAAAACCTCACCATCTTCATTCAGTTTATTCTGAAAGACCCATTTGGTTCCAATCACATTTTTGTCCTTGGGTCTAGGAACAAGATCCCAAGTGTGATTTTTTTCAATTTGCATCAATTATTCTTCCATTGCCTTAACCTAGTTTTCATCATTGTAAGCTTCACTTATTGATTTAGGTTCAATCTTTGAAATCAAACAAATCTCCTCTTGATCTTCAGAAATTCTTCTCCTAGTTTGAACACCTTTACTCTTATCTCCTATTATCTAATCTTCAGGATGATTTAATCTTACATACCTGGGAGTTTTGGAAAAAGTTTAAATTTATGTTTCTTGAACTTGTTCCTCATCATTTGCACTAACCTCTTTTGGTACTAGAGTTACTGGATCAATCTGAGTCTGAGTTTGAACTTGAACTTGCCTTCCTTGACTTTGAGTTTCATCTTGATCATCAGAATCATATTCGGAGTACCTGGAATGTCCTTTGCTTTCATCAACTATAACATTAGCAGTTTCAACAATATTTTTCAACCTCTTGTTGAAGCATCAGTAAGCCTTACTTTGAATTGAGTATCCTAAAAATGTTCCTTCATCACTTCTTGCCTCAAACTTGCCTAAATCCTCATCTCTTTTGATATAGCATTTACTACCAAAGACTAAAATATCTCACAGTAGGAGGATGACCAAACCATAGTTTATAAGGAGTCTTACCAGAATTTTCTTTGATCTGTACCCGATTAAGAGTGTAGACAACAGTACTTATGGCTTCTCTCCAATAAACTTGAGGAACATTTGTTTCCATCATCATGGTCCTGGCAGCTTCTTAAATGGTTCGATTCTTCCTTTCCATAACTCCATTTTGCTGAGGAGTCCTAGGAGCATATAACTATCTTTTTATCCCATGCTTTTCACAGAAAGAATCAAACTCATCGGAAGCAAATTCTCCACCTCTGTTAGATCTCAGACACTTCAATTTGCCACCAATCTCATTTACAACCATCATCTTGAACACCTTAAACTTATCAAGAGCTTCTAATTTTTCTTTCAAGAAAGTTACCCACATCATCCAAGAGTAATCATCAATCAGCAACATGAAATATCTGTGTCCTTGCACACTCCTAATTCTAGTAGGACCACTGAGATCAGTATGAATCAGTTCCAATCTCCCACTTGAACCTTGTTCTTTACTCTTGAATGAGAGTTTGTTTTGTTTACCCAATTGACATTCTCTACATATGTTATCAGGTTTCACAAGTCTTGGAAGATCTCTTACAGCTTGAGTGGACCTTATTTTGACAATGTTATCAAAATTCACATGACACATCCTCCTATGCCATAGCCAACTTTGATCTATCTAAGTAATCAAATAACTTTTCCCAGAACTACTTAAGTGAAAGATGTTACCTCTAGTTTGAGTACCGGATGTAATTTCAATTCTAGAGCTTTCCAATATTCTACATTTTCCATCCTTGAATCGAAGATTATAACCCTTGTCAACCAACTGTCCAACACTGAGAAGATTATGTTTCAGTCCTTCCATATACAGAACATCATTGGTGTTGTTCTTGCCATCAAAAGAGATGGATCCTCTACCACGGATTCTACCAACTGAATTGTCTCCAAATTTCACAAGTCCTCCTTCATAATTTTCAAAACTCATAAACTTACTCTTGTCACCAATCATATGATGAGAACATCCACTATCAATCATCCATTCATCTTTTTCAATAAATCGAGCAGCCAAGGCACTTTCCACATTTGCACAGCTAGCAGATTTAGTAGACACTGAATCTTCTTCTTTGATAGCAAAAAACACCCAATCATTTTCAGAGGAGCCTCCATGATTAGATTCATCATCTGTGACCCCTTCTCCATTTTCTTGGACATAGTAACATTTCTTCTAACCCTTGTACCTGTTAGGGTTTGGTTTTGAAAACCTCTCGGGACATCTTGAGGCAAAATGACCAATCTTATTACAAGCAAAACATTTGAGTGGTAATTTTCCTTCATACTTACCGGATCCTCTTGGCATTCTTCTAGCAATAAGAGCTTTAAGATCTGCAGTTTCTATTTCAACATCTTCAAGATCCTTTCTTGTTTTTACAAATCTATTTGATATTGCAGAAGAGATTTCACCTGGATCATATCTTTGTTTTTCATATACACTGGCTTTGAATGCAGATTCAGACTTAGGAAGAGAATCACCAAATTCACTCAATTCAAAAGCTAAAATTTTGCCAACTAGGTGATCTCTTGTAACATCTGTGACAGTCCTGATTTCTTCTATAGTAGCAACCTTATGTTTATATGAATCAAGCAAGGATCTAAGCACTTTTGCCACAATCTCTAATTCTTCCAAAGTTCTGCCAGCACACCTGATCCCACACACAAGTTCATTTATCTTTTGCATGTAGATTGTGATGTTTTCATCTCCACTCATCCTCAGATTTTCAAATTTTCCTCTCAGACTTTGTAGTTTGGCACACTTGACAAATTCATCTCCTTCATACAGATTCTCCAACTTCTTCTAGATTTCATGAGTAGTTTTCAAACCAAAGACATTAGTCATTTCTGAATCAGTCAAGGCACTCAACAAGGCTTCTTTAGCTTGAAGGTTATTTTTGGCATCTTTGATTTGATCTGGAGTTGAAGGACCTTTCTCTGTAGGTTCATACTTATAATTGGTTATTGACCAATAAGCATCACCCATGCATTGTAAATGGTATTTCATGCAGTTCTTCTAAATAGAGTAATTTGTTCCATCGAATCTTGGACTATCCTTCTTGTAAGTTGACATCCTAGATCTCCTCGAGCGGTTAAGCTTCTTCTAGAGGAACCTCACTCTGATACCAATTGTTGGAAATAGTCTGAACAACTGAGAGGGTGGGGTGAATCTGTTGTCCCTAAATCTTTACTCTTTTTAGAATTTTTAGATCTTCTTTCTTAATTTACAACCAAATTAATGATGTAAATAATTAAGCATAAATCAACATATGAGTAGAAACAACATGAACACACAACACCAGAATTTTGATGTGGCAAATGTGGTTAAGGAAAAAACCACGGTGGGGGTTAACCCACAAAAATGCATACCATGTTAAAAGTACTTAATAAAATAGAAGGCACATGCCTTTAGGCTCACTACCCAAAGCTCACTGCTCAAGAAGAGGGTCACTGCCTATAAGAAATTATGATTTACATAGAGATAATGAACTGAGAAATAGCATCTACATTCATGCCTAAATCAATTCCTTTGAATGCTCACAAAACTTCTGCTCCAATCTTCAATTACTTCTTCATTGACTCTCCACTTTATACTCCCTTCGCTCCTCTTCTTGTCTGCTCTTCTTTTTTATCCTTTCTTTAGATTTAATTCATTTTGTACAAGGATAATTTTTCACAACTCTTCAACAAGTATTTATACACTTCATCAACTTTGGAATGATCAACAAGGTTAGTTAAACCTAACATGGATCATTACACTGTTAGCCAAGAATAACTGGAACATGAAACTTTCTCTACTAACATAACATGCTTCATAAAATGCTCTTTGGATCATCTGCAACATGTCAGAAACATCTAATCAGCCAAGACTGGAAAGAACATCAACCTCAAAGAAGAAATCTTCAATCAACAAGCTCAAACTTCAATGCGGACCTCCAACATAGTAGCCACATGATCTAGAGACCTCCACAAGCACATTCAATTCACCAATAACATCCACTCTAAACCAAATTACCAGAATCATTTGTATCTTCCTCCAGAACCTCAAGAACACTATCTGTCATGACTATCAAACTAAAAAGATAGCTTGCAGACCTCCAAACCATGAACCACTGGAATTGATGCTACACACTGACTTCCCAAACATGCCTTCAGATCTGTAGACCATAATATTTCATTGTAGAGCAATCCAGACCAACTTACTGACACACTATCTCTTCTGAATACTGAAAAATCTAGTTCTACTTAGATGGCCATAACTTCTTCAAATCTTCATGGGGACTTCTCAAATCTTAACTGGAGCAACCTCTGACAATCCTCGACACAGCCATATGGTCTACATGTATTGATTGTCATTAATTTTCTTAATATCCTCAATAGTCCAGTCTTCTATACAGATAGCAAAAGGATACAGTTGACACCAATGGTAACAAGGATATGTTAACATCAATGACAACACCACTTGGGCACATATTTGCAACAATATTTTTCAAATTTTTTGAATATGTTTTGTCTATTTATTTTTAATTTCTAATCAGCTGCATGTTTGATTATAATAACCTACTTGCAATAAATTTAAAAATAATCCTAATAAAACTTATCAAAATATATAAAAATATATATTTCTAAGATCTAGACTCCAATATCTACCAAAGGGTATTTTTAAATATTTAGGAAAATGCCCTCTGGTTGGAGAAATTTAAAGTTGAACTTGAAGTTTTATTTAATTTGTTGTAAAAGGGGGGGTTAGCTGTCACATGGAATACCACATAGACAGTTCCAGGTGGAACAGTTCCAAGTGGAACCCTTTTAGGTGGAACCCTTCTAGGAGGAACCCTTCCGTTGGAACCTTCAATGGAAATAAACACATTTTTTAAAATTTAAATCAAATTTTATATGTTTTTAAAATTCAGGTGAAATTGTTTCGCCTGGAACTATTCATGCCACACAATGCCACATAAGTACTACATGGTTCTAGGTGGATGATGTAGTGCAAGGGGTTCACTTCACTTACATGGAGGCATATTTCACAACAATGGGCTCATACCAATAGTCTCTTCAAATTTCATAAGCTTTCCTCTCAAGTAATCTTTCTCTACAAAAGGCACAATTAGAGTTTTCAACTCTTCAAAGTCAAACAAGATTATTAGAGGTCTTCTTACCCCTCAGGGACCCATACACAACCATTCTAAACCCTTACTCAAGTCTACACTCTTCAATTGTTGTCTATTCCTTCACAAGCTACCCAAATCCTAGTAGCCCTCCAAATGATGAAATTTAGGCATAACTTTCAAATGAAAATACAAAACCACAAAAAAAAAAACTTTTTTGACACCCATTTAGGAGTTTTAAAACATATCAAAAATTCGGTGTGGGTTACTTTGGAACATCTTAATAAAAAATGGACTGTTATGCTGGAAAAGAGGGGCAATTAGCCCTATATTACAAAGCATCACCTCTCTAAACACTCACTCAATCCCAAAACACCTTTGACAGTCCTTCACTAGGTTATAAATGGGCTAGATCAATAGGTTTTGGCACAAGAAAGTCTTTAGGATCATCAAACCACTAAACCCTCAATTAGGCTTGTTAACCTTGGTTCCAACTTACCAACTTTGATATTCACATAAGAAAGACTTCCCAAGATTCAACACAACTTTTATTGGCATTGATATACCTCAATTAAGTGACCTTCAAAAGGTTGTCCAACCACTCCACATGAATACTACAAAATCTTGCTAAACACAATCTATCCTAACTGTCAACTCTCCGTCATAACAGGGCAGTCTTCAAAATGGACCCAAAACTTTATCTTTTGATCAAACCTCTAATTTGTTTGCTATCACAGGACACTATGACACCTTTCTCAAGTATTCCCATTCATGAAGGAGTCTAGAAACCAACCTTGACCTTACTAAATCCTCTCTTAATGCACTGTTATAGTCTCAAACAGGAAAATAACAGGTTTTGGTGCTTTCCCACACATGCCATACTATACCTTCATACCTACAAGATTGAAGAAAGAAAACTACACATAATCATAGGCCATATCCCAAGTTTTCAAAATCTTACACCCATGGAAAACCTCATTCTTGCATTTCTGTTGTCCACTATTTAACCTAACTAGGGTTTTAAGAGTCTGGACAATTTTTAGAAAAATGACCATACCTATCTTATTTCTCAATGAAATTTCATGTAACAAGAAACATTAGAAAGTAGATTCATCAAGCTTCCATCTCCAGTCAATCTCAAACCCTAACACATCCGTATAGGGCTGTACCATGTACTGTAACAACAATTTTTAACAAAAAACACAGAAAACATAGACTTTATTATGAAAACAAGGCTTTTATTTGATCTACTTCATATATATAGTCCTTCAACCTTACAAGGTCTCATTATGCCTTTTTATAACCATTTCCCTAACTAACCTTTGAAAGTCCATGACCAAAAACCTTTCTCTGCCTAATGATTCTTCATATTCCAATTTTGACATTATATGACAACATTACAAAATATGACACTTTTTACAATAATGAACTTACATGACTTAAATTACATTAGGAATGGTCTTTTATGACCTTATTAGACTCACCAAACCCATAAAGCCTAACATTAGACCTTATTTACATGAATTTGTCTTGGTGCCCCTGCACCAGCGGAACAGTTTCGGGTGGAACCCTTTCTATAGAAACTATTTATTTGGCTGAAAGTGTGACACAATTTTGAACTTTTACCCCAATTAAGGATTGTACAAAGTATCTTAGTGAGATGGACGCTATGAGTAGAGTACCTTATGCTAGTTGTTAACAATCTTTTTGTGGTTAAGGGATTTACCTCATAGGTGCATGACATGGGACTATCAACAATGGAAAGAAGAGTTGGTCTAGGTGCCAACTAAGCCAACAAATCAATCTCTAGATTAGGGTTAGTTCCCCTACTATCAGGCTTATGAAAATTTATGTAGGAAAAGGGAGGATGACAAGAATTTAAAGTATTAAACTTAAAGAGGTCATAAGCCAAAGAGGAGATCCTTACACACTTAGAAAATGAGAAACTGATTCACCACAACTTACTCAATAAGGACCAATAGATATTATCAAAATATGTAAGAAATATTTCATAGGTAGCAATAATGATTCATAATTTCCTGAATAGCAACTTCATTGCCTAAAGATTATGATATTACTTTGAAAGGAAATATAAAATCTATGGTCCAAAGACATGGTAACAGAGGTCCCTTAAGTTTTGAATGTATGAGGTGAGAAGTTTTTTATGCATCAACCCAAGTTTTTCTCTTGAGTTAATGTAGTTTAGTTAATGGAGCTTCCTAACACATGGCCCTTCTACATGGCATCATAATTCTAGTAAGAAAGAGTCCCTTGAGTTCATTTTGTATTAATGGAAGTGGAAGCATGAGGACCTACCTAAGGAGTATACCACTGGGTTGGTTCTTCAGCATACTTATTTTTCATTATAACCATTTTTCTAGCAAAATTGGGCTCAGGTTTGTTGAATAAGGGGCTCTAGTGGCACAATTTGATTTTGTAAAGGAGTAGATAGACCCTAGAAGTTTATAGGCTAATATATAGGTTTTGGTATGAAACTTTGGTTATTCTAATTAGGTATACCACCTTGATCAGGATGGTAATGAAATCTACTTTGTTGAGCTTGTAGCTATTGATTACTATCATTTATTTGCCTTTGATAGTTTTGTTGTCTTTTGAGGGCTTTTATATCACTAGACATTTTTTAACAATCCCCTCATCTCATTAAGTTTAAAAAATAGTTGATTTATAAAAATTATATTCAAGATAGGATCTTTTGATTGACATAGGAAGTATAACAGGTGGGAGAGGTTGCTAATGGTTTCCCTCTGGATGAGGACAGACTATTTGTATATTTAGTAATATCAATACTAGAAGTATGGGTGTCAATCGACCTATTTGTATTAGATTATTTTCCACAACCACAACAATTCCATATGCTCTTGGAAGGGTGTTCCCTCCTCTATTCTGAACCATTATTGCTATCTTTGAATCTATATCTTTTAGATAGAAAATATAAATCATACTTGGTGGACATATTTTGACATGAATTCTGTGCCAACTTTTTTAAATTTGTGGTTGAAATCATCTAGCATCTCCATTGTAGGTCTTTTTATGATTATAAGTTGTTATAAAAGTTTTGCAATGTCACCCTTTTCTTTGAATCTATCAATTACTACATGACTAAGTTTGCCCCAATCTTCTATTGAATGTGCAGCTAGAGAGTGATACCAGTCTAAGGCCTTTCCTTTTAATGAAGTAGCTTGTAATCTTAGAGCAATATTTTCTTTGACAATATTGTGAATAGTATAGTGATTAACCATATCATGGAGATTCTCAATTAGGTTTGCAAAATTTTCCCCAATATATTGCGGTAATGAATGTAATGTTATATCATGGATGGTTCTCCATATATTATGAGCAATGGGTGGTGCTAGAGGTCCCCTTATGTTCCATGCAGGAAATCTTCTAGGTTGTGGGAGATCCATGTAGAGTCTTTACTAGTTAATTTGGGGTAGAATTTTAGTCATTTCTTGTTTGGAGTGAATACCATAGGTGGAACTAAGATGATTGGACTAGCCTTGGTTGTTGATATACGTTGTCAGAGAATAGGGTAAGTAGAACCTACCACAAAATACCACAAAGGCCATGTGGAGGATAGAGCCAACTCTGAAAGAGGTATTTTGAGAAAGGACACACCTCTTGATAGATATATAGGAGATACACACAAAGCAATGTAAAGTAAGAGTAAGAGTGAATATATGTGAATAGAGTAATAGTGTATAAGGCAGAGACTCATACCTACCAGTATGGATATGTATATACCTATTAATGATAAATGAATATAATGGAGATATAAGGATTCTAATAGCATTGTGTATGTATTATGATGTTATGCTTTAATTAGATTGTACTGCATATAAGATTTCCTTAATTTTTATTCATATTTCTCTTATTGTCTGACTGGGGTATAAACTAGACTTGCAAACTTGACTAAGGACCAAATCTCTAGATTGGTTCCTCCCCATTTCTTGCCAACATTTGGTTCTGTTGTCGGGACCCTAGAAAAGGGCAGTGAAGAAAGAGAGAATAAATAGAGAAAAGGGAAGTGTGGAGCAGCGCAAGTAAGAAAACTTGAGTGATAAGAATTTTTTTTATGTCCTATGAGAGATCTTAATTATCTTAAGTTCCTACCCTTGTGAAATGGGTTAGACACTTGAGGGAATGGAAAATGGAATAGGGGGAGGATCTAAAAATATCCTTTAAAAGATGTAACTCTTAAAGATAAGTCAACCATGGGATACATAAGGATTAATGTTATTCCAAATCAAAAACACCCATGGCAAAAGGGGATAACAAAAGATTAAGGAAGATCAAAGAAATTATATTACCAGAATGGACATAAGTAGAGAAGAAAAATAAAAACAAATTGAGGAAAGACAATCCTGAAAGGTACCGTGGAAGAATGGAGAAGGTAGGAGAAACAAGTAGAAATTAGGAAAGAGAAATTGCAAAAGAAAATAATAAGTTGGATGAGTGCAATACTAAGGGTGATGCTGAGCATGCCACTATGGGTGTTGTCAGAGAGCAAAATATAAAGGGAAAGGAAAGAACAAATGAAGAAGCCATAGAGGCTACCACAAAATTGATAGAAAGAGATATAGAAAATCCTGGGCCTATTACAATACATATTGATAGGGCAACAAATCTTTTAAGGAGTATAGGAGGAAGAATGGATGCTTATGAGCAATTGAGAAGTGTGTGGAGGTGAGAACATAACCAAACCCTAACCCTACTGCAGATGTACAAAACTCTAGAATATCAACCTAATTAGGCTAACATTCAAATTAGAGTTGACAAAAAATGGAAAGAATTACTGCATCATAGACAAAACCTTTAGCCCCTAAATTTGTATGTGGATTACCTAGACAACCTAGTTAATCAGAGTATAATGAAGATTAGAGAATATGTGGTATTTAGAGAGATGAGTTCTGGTAATATAAGACAAAATCATGAAAATTTGCCTAATGAGAACACAATGTCATTTACAAACGAAAGAATATCCTCAAGAATGAAAAGGCAGTTTGAAGAGACACATCCCCTAGACCAGGAGTCACCCGGGGTGCCTTATAGGTCAAAAAAATTTAAGAAAAGATCAAAGTGACATTGAAAGGAAAAGTGAAGAAGAAATTAAGAAGTATTTTGAAGAAGTTTTGGGAGAAGGATATTTTGACATCCATTTGTGGAGAAATAAAGGGAGAGAACATAAAACCCTAACACAAAGGCTAGAACCTAAGGAGAAGACAAACTAGAAAGAAAACTACTACAAAACACCAAAAGGTTTAGAAAAGAAAAAGAATGGATGCTATTATCAAACAACCCGTATTTGAAAAGGAAACAACTGAAGCTACGGACCATATTTTTGTATTAGAATCAATCAAGAACTAAAATGAGATAACTAAATATGACACTAATTTGTTTGACTTTATTGGGACTTTATGGAATGACACATTAAAATGGTATAGAAAGGCTTGTCCAAAACATGATAAAACATGGGAGGAAGTGAAGGAGTTCTTGGAGAACTTTGAAACTTTGGAAATACCGACTGAAGGGGTGAGCAAGATGAGAGAACTAATAGAAAATGAGGGAGAAGCCATTAAAGAATTGGATAAGAGGTTTAAGGACACAGTCCACAAACAAGAAGAACCCCTGATTGAAAAATACAAGATTGAGTGGTTTACATCTGAAATAAGCCCTGATGTAAGAGCATCTCTAGATGGGAGAATTTTTGAAACGTATGCAGAAGAAGTCACACCAGCATGCTGGATTGAGGCACAAACCTGGTGCAAACATGACAAAAATAAGGAAAATATGGAGTTAGAAAGACTAACATTGGAATTGGAGCAACTAAAACTTACACAGGAAATTTTGGTGAAACAAGAAGATAAAAGGCCAAATATATGGTGTTCCTACTATACAAAGGAAGGACACATCTAGAATAAATGTCCAAAACTAAAAGGAGAAAGCCAGGCCATTGCAATGAAGGTAGATATAAAGGCACTCCCTACAAAGAATAACACAATCTATTGTGGATTATGCGGAGAATGGAATGATCATAAAACATTAGATTGTCCATCACAAATGTTCAGGGTAAGAGAAGATGAAGATGAAAGTGACTCATGGTATAATTCCAATCACAAAAACAAAACACACAATAATACAATGGCATATGTAAAAGGCCTAGCATAAAGACCACTTTATCTTCAGGACCAAGGTTACAAGCAACCTTCATGAAAAAACTAAAGGAACATGAATACTATCTAGAATACAAATCAAAACGATCCATATGAAAATAACTATAGTAGTAAGGATAAAGGACAATTTGGAGGTTATAGAGGAGGCAGAGGCCAAGGAAGAGGTAGAAGTTCAGAAGAGATGAAGCCACTTGTTACAAATGTGGTAAACTAGGGCACTTTGCTAATGAGTGTTGGGGATAAAGAAGAAGGCAATGCTCATTCTACAATTGTATAGAACATGACCTTTTCACATTTGATAAGGCATAATAGTACTTTCAAAATGCACTACAACAAGGAAACGAAGATGATTTGGACAAGCAAAAAGGATCCAAAGTGATCAGAAGAGTCCCTAAGGAAGAAGGTCAAGTCCTAAGGACCTATCAAAGAGATAAGCATGGTAATACAGATCTATCTTCATTAGATGAAGAAAACCAAAATAAGAGAATAAAGGAGGAAAAAACTAAGATAGACAAAGGAAAAGAGAAAGTAGCAGTAGTGACAAGACAAGGCACAAACACTAGAAGAAAAAGATATGAAACTACTAAGTCAGAAAGAGAAGAAAGTGAGGAGGAAGATATATTATTCCTAGATGAAAGGAAACATGATGAGATAGTACAAAAGACTAAATAGATAATAATAGAAAAACAAGAAAAGAAAAAACAAGTCAAGCAATTCTTCACAAAAGAAGAAGTTGTGGCACTAAAATAGTTTATATCTCTAATGTAACAAAATAATATGATGGAGAAATTTAAACAATTTGCTAAATATTGGAATAAGGAGAAGATGTCGCAAAACCAAGTAAGACAATTGGGAAAAAATGAAAGACATTGGAAAATGAAACCACTAGTAGTAGATGCCCATATTAATCATAAAAAGGTCAAAAATGTAATGATAGACTCGGGGGTAGACATAAACATGACCACTAAGAAGCTTTGGGAATAGCTAGGGAGACTTAGATTATCTCAAACACCTTACAACATTACATTGACAGATGGTTCTAACATGTCAACCATTGTAACATGGAGACAAGTAGAAGTGAACCTTATGTGAATTAAATAGGTAGTAGATTTTATGGCATAATGGACTCCCATAAGGAAGAACTATCTTTTGTGGATAGTAATAGAAGTATATTCATACCACTAGGAATACCAATGGATGAGGCCTATATTGAAGAATCCACTAATGTAGAAAAAAATGATGACGATCACAAGAAAATTTACACAATTTCAAGGTTGGAAATAAATGAAATAGAGGGAGAACCAAACTCTGTAGGAGAAATAGAGGCAGAGAATGAAAATAACTACATTGATAGTGAGGAAATCTTAGAAACATGGATAAAAAATGAACTAGAGTTTAAAACCTAAAGAATGACAGGGATTAGGAGGATATGCATGGTTCAATCCAGTAAAGGAAACATACTGCAATCATCCGCATCAGAGGAAAATCTACAACAAATGGTATGCACCATCAAAAAGGACCAAAATGAAGAAGAATCCAAAATATCTCATCATATTATGAAAGGAATCTCTCATATCAAGTCACCAAAGTTTTTAGGGGTTAAAGACCTACAACAATACTTGGAAGAGATGGAGACAATATTTGCAAAAGAACAATACAGAATACAAGCAATACAACATACATTAGTATATAATACAACAAACTGGTGGGCAACACATGGATATTTAGTTCAAGATTGGCATACTTTTACACTTTTTATCAAGGTGAGATACTTACTAGAACATGGATAATACAAATAAATATCTAAATATGAAGTCAAACTCTAGCACAAGATCACCTAACTACTTGCATAGTAGCATGAGAAAATAAAAAAGAAAATAACAAGGACATATACACCCATGTGTTCTACCAGACATTAACACCTATAGACCAAACTTGGTATATCAACCAAGAGAGAAGGAAGGAAACAAGGGATTGGGAAGAAGTACAAGTTGACTTCATACATACATTCTCTTTTTTGGATCCAAAAAAATCTATACATATTACACTTGAGAAAATAAAAGAAATAATCTTTCAACAAGAAATAGAGGAAGAGAAAAATGAACCAGAGTATAGTACACCACCACCAAGATCAAAGGGATATGGAAATTGGTGGAATGGATAGATCAACAGTCAAGGAACATGGGTCAAAAATGTTATAAAACAACAAAGATAGATGATGATGATAATGAGGAGATAAATATTGAGGTGCAGGAAGGAGAAATAGAGATAGAAATATTGACTGAATAAAAACACCAATATTACAAGGAACCACTAAAAATTAGAGAGGAAAATATTGCAAAGGAAGGTGATTCTAAACTGGCAAAGATTGGAGACAATTGGAATGAAAAAGTAGTAGCATAGGTGATTGAGATCCCCTCTAAGTTTGAAGATCTATTCCCAAGAACTTTCACTGAGATGAAAGGCATTAAAGTAGAAGCAAACATCATGAAGATACAATTAAAATAAGGAGTGAAACCAGTCAAGAAAAGACCTTATAGACTCAATCCTAACATGAACAAACAAATTAAGATAGAGATTGTCAAAATGTTAACAACATGAATCATAAAACCTATTGAATAAGTTGACTAGATCAGCCCCATGGTGGTATAAAATAAGAAATTAGGTGAAATAAGGATATGAAGAGACTACAGAGAGTTAAATAAAGCTTGCATCCATGATCTTTTCCCTACAGCCTCCATAGAAGAGATATTGTAATTAGTTGTCAGAAAGAAAATATACTCATTCACTGATGGATTTTTTGGCTATCACCAAGTCAAGATAAGTGAAGAGGAACAACCTAAGACAACATTTGCATCTGAATTGGGATCCTACATGTACACAGTGATGTCTTTGGACTTAAGAATGCACCAATAGTCTTCAGTAGAATAATGGTAAATGCATTTAAAGAATTCATTCATGAATTCTTTGAAGTTTATCTAGATGATTGGACTATCTATGGCTTAGTGAAAGATCACACATAGACATTGAGAATGATGTTCAACAAATGCAAAAATCTACAAATTTCATTAAATCTCAAGAAATGCAAATTTGTTGCACCCTTTGGAACTCTCCTAGGTCACATCATTTGCAAGGAAGAAATGATGGTAGATGTTGTCACTTGGATTTGCACCGTGTGTTGGAGGCTTTTAGGGCTCCAACAATCCAATGAAACATTGAGATGATCTCCAGGTGTAGGACCCTGTAGGGAGATCAAATCTCTAGAGAGAGGCTAGTTCCTTTATTGAATAAGAGATTTAGCTATTCCTAAGAATAAACCTAATCTATCCACCTATTGGGTCTTTCTCTCCGAATCGGTAAAGGGTTTGCCAGTCCAATGCACAGGCAGATTTGGCCAACAAATACAGGAGGTTGCGTGGGCCGCCTCCCCTTCACTTCTGGTTCTGCCGCACCAAGGGGGGTATCCCTACAGCTAAAGATTTAACTTTGACTCACTCCCAATAGAAAGATTTAGCTTTACAATAAAGGCAGATTACTCTCATGTTTGGACCAAGATTTGCATGATGAATCACAAGTTTGGCAGTGTTCTTGGACATATCTAACTGGTTAGTAATGAGAGTATGCAAGGGTCCTATTTCTGCTCCTACAAACTAATAGGTTGGAAATATGAAATGATTTGTTTTTATGTTTTGGATGCAAGACAAGGGGCTTTGGATCATAACTACTACACAGGGGCAAACCGGTGCCTATCTTAGGACAAGGAGTCAACTAGATGTATACAAGTGAATGATTTACAAAAACTCAACAGAGATTCAAGTTTCAAGGGGTTAGATTGGTGCTTGCCTTACAAACACTACCCAAGAATGAGTATTTAACAACCTCTACTTACAAATATCCCTGTTACCATACATTCTTCCTCATACTTAACCTAAAATAGTTTAATCCACTCCTTGAATGGAGGTCAAAAGTTAAGCATGCAATATAGAAATCTATATCCTAGAATCTTAGTAACTCTTAGCAACTAGATTTAAAAGAAGGGATGCATACAACAGATGGAGACAAATAGCTAAACACATGCCATGAAGCATTTTTTCATATAGAAATGACATGAAACTAAAAATCTATGCAACATGCATTCAAATACAACTCATAAACTCACAAAAGAGATAGAACAACCCAGAAAAGCTTCATTTTCGTTATTTCCTCCAAAAATTTGCCCAAGTCTTCCCCCACATAGAATGGCCATGGATTCCTTTTTCAAGGAGAACACAAGCTTCCGGCCACCTACACACTAACACGCTTCATAAATGCAAAGATCACTTCTTTAGATTTTCGATGCAACAATCAGATCTTCATTAAATTTTTGGTTGCTAAAGCCATCAGATCCTCCAAGAAAGCCAGCGGCATAAGCAACCTAGACCTCGATCATACAAGCAGATGTGACATTCTTCTTGGCACCATGTAGCAAGGTAGTTTACTGTGGAATGAATGTGTGAAAAAAAAAATGCGCCAACAGACACTCGTTTCATCCTTCAAACTCAGCCATAGAATCAAGCTCCAAATATGCAAGATTGGTGGTCCATATCCACCCATACAAGTTGAAAATCCACATCAGCAACATTGAAAAGTCCATTGCCAATGATATCGCACCACGTAGGCAGTCCTTTCTTCCATCACTAACCTTTCCCTTCATAGAAATACCTTTTACCTTTTCGCCCAATTTCACCTTCAAATCTTTGTATATGTAGTTGTATATACATACAACTACCTTGGACACGTGTCACCCCCTGATTGGTCCTCCATCGCTGAGCATTTGCATCTCCATTCGTTGATCCATTGTATCTTCATTTGCATATGAAATTGTATGTGCAATTATATATACATACAATCGCCATATACAAGGGCAGAACCCAAATCCTTAAGAAACAAAATTGAAATCACAATCAGGTCCTACCTTGCATCTTCCTCTTTGTACACCTCCTTTGTATATTGTACATACAAATGCAATATACATACAATGCGGATTCCATCACACATATGAGGTAGTTTGGAATAAATTTCAAATCTAGCATTGTATCGACATCTTTGCATCTCACATTGTATATAATACATACAATGAGAAACATACAACCCGTGGACCTCAAAATGATTATAAGCTGCATTTGATTCTCCAGTCGGGTCTGGATTGTATGTTTTCCCTTTGTATATCAGCTCTGTATATTGCATATACAATGTGAACATACAAACAAAACTATATACAATCACACTTTATACATTGCAAACATGCGTCTGACCTTTGTATGTTACCTTTGTATATGACCCTTGTATGCTTCCTTTGTATCTTCATCGGTCGATCGCAGACACCTTGGGCTTAGCTACTGATGAGGCTTGTCTCACTAATGACCCCTTGTATACCAGCCTCTTGTATAGTTTCCTTTGCATATCGCCTTTGTATATGCAAACATACAATGGCGAATGTATATGCGAATATACATTCAAAATGCATACACAAATACAAAGGATGAAACTGAGAAATCCCTGCGACGAAAATACTTGAAGCTAAAAGATTTCTGGGTTTGTCTGGGTTTTTGGCAAAGATTCCCAAGGTGAGATTTAGGGACTTTTTGGCAAGGCAGAGCATGGGTAATTGAAATATTTAATCTTTCTCTCCTTCTATTCAGGCTTTCTCTGATCGAATTTCTTTGATAGAAGGAGGGAAACAAGAAAATTTTGGGGCCAGGCAAAAATATGACAATAGTACACACAAAGATACATGCATACATCTAGAGGCCGAGGGACTTAGAAATTTTTTGGATTTTTTATGAAAGGTCTGCGAATTCAACTACTCAAAACCCAAAGTTGTAGTAGGCACCAACACCGCCATTTATGAAAAGAGAGAGGGATAAAACTAGAAATTAATGGAGGTGATACACTAGTTTTGAATATGAAATCTCTCATAGAACTAAGAAAATGCACAAAATAAAGAAATACAACAGATCATTTACACAAATCTAACAAATTCTAGCCGAGGTGTGGAAATGAACAAGATTGAGAGGAAATAAACATTCACAGACAATCAGTTCTGAATCACACAAGGCTAAGATAGTAGAAAACATAAAAATGCAAGCATATATTCAATTAGAAGGCATGGTTACAGCAGAGGAGGGCTCTGTTTGAATACAGAATGAAAATTATCCAACCCTCATTACATCTTACAAATATGCATATATAATATTTTATTTTTTATATTGACCTCAGTTATCTATTACAATAAATTCACCCCTATAGGGCATCAGAAAATATCCCTGTCAGAAGGGATGTCTGTCTACCAATCATAACTGTAAGAAATATATGGACCATGGAGCAGTTGGAAGATATTTTGCCTTCAATGCAAACAACTAATTCACCACCTGCAACAATTATTGTAAAAAAATTTGCTTTTACAAAGATTTTACAATACTTCAAATATCCACATCTAGATATTTGAACTTTAAAATTTATTACAGCTCTATCCTTTCTTTGTTTTCTGAACTTTCTAAAGAATTCGGTCCCTGATATGTTTTGTCAGCCAAATCTACACAATTTCTTTAGTCAGCAACCTTCCCGCCTTTGGATCATGGCCTGCCTCTGCATATCTAGATCTTGAAATTTGGATCAAAACTTGAAAGTGTAGATTTTTCCCAATAAGGCTTGCCAAATGATAGAGGATGAAATTCCAAGTAGGTTTGCCCTTTGGATCATGAGGAAAATCCCTAAAACTAAGAAGTTATTCAAGGTCAAAGTTATGGTCAATGGTCATATGGATATTCATGTTTTATACTTAAGGTCCTCACACTTGCAAATATATAGACCAATTATCCTGACATCCAGATGTACAC
This sequence comes from Cunninghamia lanceolata, assembly GCA_027924645.1. Taxonomy (NCBI): domain Eukaryota; kingdom Viridiplantae; phylum Streptophyta; class Pinopsida; order Cupressales; family Cupressaceae; genus Cunninghamia; species Cunninghamia lanceolata. The sequence goes on along the minus strand of BSBN01000809.1, from coordinate 25,291,377 downwards.
CCGTCAAATTTACCTTGGCAGTATAGAAAAGCCATCATATGCATGGACATTCGATGTATGGATATTCACTAATATCCTAACCTTCCTTAATATCTAGACATCACCGAATGTCTGGACCTTTGCTTTAATTCCTATAAACCTAAATATCTAGACCTTCATGAATATCTGGATCCATCTCAATGCTTAGACATTTCATAATATCTAGACATTGCCTAATGTTCAAACCCTTTCATTGTGAAGTGCCATCGAACCCTTTAAAGGCTACGCTGGCAGCCACGATAGACTTCATAGTCCTGCAGAGACAATTTGGAAGGCCCGGCGAAGTGGGAAACTCTGGCAAAAATGAATGACCGATGACATGGATGCCACACTGGATCTCATGGTGCCGTGAAGAGTGTTGAGATGGCCTAGCAAAGTGTTGAGTGTTGCTGAAATGTTTGATTATGCCACCCAGATGACACATTGTATCTCGTACAGATAGTTCACAGCTGTGCTGAAGGCATTTAGAAAACCCAATGAAGAGTGAAGTTCCCATGAAGAAGAAGGAAGATGATGACTTGGACCACTAGCAAGAACAACTTAAAAGGTTTTACGCACATGCACATAAGTTATTTTTTAAAATGGGCCTTGGATCATAAACCTAACAAAGGTGGGTTGGTCACCAAACAGAAAGGAACACTCAGGTTTATGACTTGGGCAACTGGGAATGGCTGATCAACGGTCAATGAAAGATTATAACAAAGCGCACACAAAGGCAAACCCTAAAGGGTTTTAGGCCTTTCTTAGGGTTTTAGCAAGGTTTTACAAGCCTGAACAAATGCAACCTTGGGCAAGAAAATGCATGAAAAATGCAAGTCCTAACAGATTCAATCAAGATTTTGAAGGTGAACTATTTGACTCTGGGCAAAGGAAAATAGGTCAACAGTAGATCCCTTGAAAGTAAATTTAATCCTCACATTACCACAACCTAAAACAACATCAGAAGTCAAAACTTTCTTAGGCTACATTGGATATCACCAAACGTTTATAAAGGGTTATGCACCAATTGCAACACCTTTAGAAGAATTATTGAAAAAGAAAAGTGGAAGAAACATTGAATAGAATGAGTAGTGTCAATCTTCTTTTGACATACTAAAGAAAAAAAATCCCGAAGCCCCTATCCTGATATTCCTAGATTGGAACATCCATTTCCATGTTCATGAAGATGCCTCAGGTATAGTAGTAGGTGTAGTATTAGCTCAACCCAAAGGAACTAAATAGCATCCTATAGCTTTTGCTAGTAGGAAATTATCAAAAGCTGAGAAGAATTACACCACAACAGAAAGGGAAGCACTAGTTATTAGAAACAAGAATTGACTAAATGCATGTTGATCACAAATTGGAGTAAATTAATAAAAAAATGTGTGTACAATATATAGGAGTAGAGGTTGAGTTGACTCAGTAGTTGACTTCAACACTCAACTAGAGGTGGAAGAAAGAGTGTCGACAAGTGTCTTGGAGAGTTGTGTTGAACTCTCCAAGTCGACACCTAACCACCTAAGGTGGCTTAAAGCCATGTGCAAATATATTACTTAGGCTAAGTAATATAATAATGTTTTTCACTAACACCCCCCTTAATTATAGCTTAGGTGGGTACAATAAAGATGGATCCTAGCTATTAGGACTAATGAGGTACCCATGTACAAATGCATCCCTCATAAGGTGGAGAAAGAAAGAAAACCCTATGGGAAAAAAACTTTCCTCTAAAAGAGAGAAAATAAGAAAGTGTTATGTTCATGACTTAATGGAAGTGCACTTGACACAATACAACTGAAAGTAATAGTCCTGAAATACTTGCAAGATCCATGTGTGGAATGTCAATTGCATGCCATATGGCTACAATTTAAATCCAATGTGAAGTCCTACTTTGAAGATTCTCTAGAAGCCTTATATGAAGCAACTTTGAAATCTGTAGAAGCAAAAGAATTGATATCAATCTTCTATTGTGATGAATCTCTAGAAGTTCTCTAAGAATCAACTCTGGATTCACATGTAGCATTAGGTGATGGTGATGTGGAATTATTCATGACACATCTCAATACAATATAGAAAAAAAATGTTGAAGGATGTGGAAGGAGTAATGGAAGTGCTCTTGACATATCTCTATGGAAGCTCTCTTGGCTCAACTCTATGAACCCGCCCACAATTCAATAAATTTATTCTAAATATTTGTGGTTGATATGACTCCATCCCACCTTCTTGGATAATGTGAGGTAAAATTTACACTAACAACCCCTCCCTTAAGTATAGCTGTTACATTAGAAATATCTCCTTAGGGGCTTTTCCCTCTTAAGGTTTAGCTCCCGGATCTTTAGAGTGCATTTAGAGCATTTTTCATGTTAATTTGACATCCTAATGAGAAAACCTTGAAGTTTCATAGCAAATGGGACCTAGGGAGTGCACTTGACATAAGTCCTACCTGAAAGAGGGGGAGGACTTGGGTGTTCATGCCCTAGTCCTGCCCTATTTTAGGTCAGGACCAATTTTAAAGTGTTGGTTTATGACCGTTATTTAGGTCCTATGCCAACATGGTAAGTTTCAATTATGAAATTCTTAGCGAGAATGTTTGTAGTTGCATATATAAGCATGTTTAGGCATTCATTTGTAAACTAGATGGACATTAGATGGTAATTGTGAACTTTATGCATTCTTATGATTAGAGCATTCAGAATATTCATTGTGTTGCAGAGTAGAGCATTGTTATTTTGTTTGTGTTTGCAGATTTGGCATCCATCTCCTCATGGCATGAAGAGCATCTTCCATCCATGAGATCTTCACTACAAGGTGATATCAATTAAGTTTTCAATCATTTATCATGTGGATTTTGCCTCTATCCCACAAGGATATGCACTCTTTGTCTAACAATGGTGTTCGGAAGACTTGAATGTCTCTCCGGGGCTTGATTGAGGCAAGCCTCTAAACACCACAACCCCCAACCCATTTTTCCATTATTGAAGGTTACAGGTTGCAAAAGAAGAAAAAGTGGAGTTGTAGGAGAGTAATGTAGACTGTTAGAATTACAGATTAGAGAAGAAAATAGGGACCTGGACTCGGGCGCCCACCCATTAGTCCTCCGGATCTCGCAACAGGAAAATCTCTGGAACAACAGGAATAGGTTGCAGATAAGATTCCTAGATCCTGACAGATATGGTGGTACTAGACTAGGGTGCTTGTTCATTAGTCCCCAACTTTTCCATTTTCTAAACTTCAAAATCTGGTACGCATTTGATTATCATTTGATATCTCTATGTGCGAGCATTTTCTATAATTTATCTATTTGCTTCCGAATTTGTATAATTAGGGTTTTAAGCATAATTGGGCTTAATTAAACAACAAAATAACACAATTCTAATTTTCCCCTATATTCTGAGTGACCAAAGGCCTGTAGTAGACTTCCTACTTGCCTGAAGTCCTTGAATGTTTAGAGGTGAAAGGAGGATTCATACAAACTAGCAAAATCAATCCTAAACACAAAATCTTCTTCATCAAAATTTCATCTTAAACAATAGCTTAGGTGGACACAAATAAGGATGGGTCCTAGAAACTAGGATTGATTAGGGACCTATATACAATAAAAATCTCTCATGAAGTGGAGTAAGGTAGAAAACCCTATGGGAAAAAAGTACCCTCCAAAAGAGAGAAAAGATGCATGAATCTGGAAGCTACTTATGTACCTTGATGTAGATACTAAATTGTGACTTAAATGACTCCATAGAAGTAAGTATCATGAAGATTCAAGAACATTAACCAAATTTGAGATGTGATCCTATTATGTATGAAAATAAGATAAGGTTGAAATGTAATTAAGGTAGATTCAATCAAACCCTCCTTTCATAATAACATTCAAGGAAAAAAATCGAGTTGAGTCACTACAGATGGAGAGGACTCAGCTACAAGTTGATGTCACTTAAGAATGATAAGGAAAGATAGATTAGATTGATAGAATTTGTTAAACCTTAGCTCAATTAAGCCTCAAACCCCAATTATATGAAATCGTATACAAAGAAATGAAATATGATAGATGATCACACAAGAAGGCACTAAATACATGATGCAGGGACTTCTGGAGGTCATAACTTTTGACTTGGATGTGGGTTTTCTACGAAATTTTATAGGTGGATGCGTTATGAGGTGGCCAGTGGTTTCCCAACCCACCCTAGTCAGTTGGACCTCGTCTTGACACTTTTTAGGGGCTTGAAACTTTCATCTTGGCCCTCAAAATGGCAAATTAATGTTTTTTTTCTAGTTTTTTAAAAGTTGCTTTTTTTAATAACTCGAAACTCATGTTTTGAATTTAGGATGCTAGTTGGTTTTTCATCCTACCTTAGCTTTATGAGTTTTTTGGGAAAAAATTGGATTCTCAAGATATGATTGTAAAATTATCTAAAATGGCAGAATATGACGATTATCGAAATCTACCAAAAAAGGTAATTTTTTGTTTTTTTATTTTCTTAGATATAAGAGAGTTTTCTCTCATTGTAGTGGTAGAGTTGACGAATAGAAGTTTTGTTATGTTTCAACTTCCAAATCTTTGTCTCTCATGTTTAATGGCACAATTTAGTTGAGTGTATGTTGTGTGCTACATCATTTGGTATCAGAGTAGGAAGATGGCTGGGAGAGGAAGAGGAAGAGGCGATCTTGCCCAGATGCATAGAGAAATGCAAAATTTGCAAAGGCAAATAGCAGAACTTACAACACGGATGGAAAACCAAAGACTGGGTAGAGGAGGAGATGAATCTAATGAAGAGATAGGTCAAGGAGGTGCAAATCAAGATACAGAACATGAAGAAGAAGAATTAGAAGGCATGAGTTTTGAAGAGAGGATGCTCAGGGCCTTAGAAGGAAAAAATGAAGGGATCAAGGTAGATGTTTCAGATTATGCAGGTAGTCTTAAACCAGAGGAGTTGATAGACTGGTTGAATGGCATGAGAAAATGTTTTGAATGGAAATCCATGACCGAGGAGAAGAAGGTAAAATTCACATGCACCAAATTAAAGGGTCATGCAATGATTTGGTGGGATCATCTTCAAAAGGAACGAACAAGGAAAGGCAAGGATAAGATTAGGACATGGAATAAAATGGAGAAGAAGTTGAGAGAAATTTTTTTCCCCATAGATTATGTGCAAACCCTTTTTCGTAGGTTTCAAAATTTAAAGCAGAACCTCTCTTCTGTGCAAGATTATACAAATGAGTTTTATACACTGTCTATACATATAGAGCATCAAGAAACTAATGAACAGATGGCTGATAGATATGTGAATGGCCTGAAATTTTCTATTCAAGATGAATTGAGCATGCATCGACTCAACAATATGGAAGAGGCTTACCAATTGGCTCTAAAGGCTGAAGAAAAACAAAATAGACAGTACCCTTAGAGGAATAGAGGAGGAAGAAGGGTTACATCAACCCCATTTCGAGGAGGTTCAAATTATGGCAGGGGAGAGTCATCCCATGGTTTGGAAAAACAAGTAGACACTCGACAAGATCCTCCAAATCAAGAATGCGGAAGGGGATTTCAAAGAGGTAGAGGTTATGGTAGCAGTAGAGGATGGGAAAACTATAGAAGGCCTTTCACTTGTTTCAGATGTGGAGAAGAAGGTCATAGGGCATTTGAATGCTCAAATTATAACATGAAAGAAAGAAATCAAGGAGGAAAACCTAGGGTGAACATGATTCAAATGCAGCATGAAGTGGAAGGGACAGAATTGGAGGTTCCACCAGATGTGGAAGAAAGTCTCATGATGAGAAGAGCAATGGTGATTCCAAAGAAGGAGAAAACACAAGCCAAAAGCTCTGATGGTTCATGGCTTCGAACCAATATCTTCAGAACCAGATGCACTTTGGGTGGCAAGGTATGTCAAGTCATTGTTGATGGAGGTAGTTGTGAAAATATGGTTTCTAAAGAAATGGTAGAAAAATTGAATTTACACTGTGAAAAACATCCTCATCCGTATCGTATTGCATGGTTTAAAAAGGGAAATGAAGTCACTGTTGATAAAAGATGCCTAATTAAGTTTATCATAGGGAAGATCTATTAGGATGAGATATGGTGTGATGTTGTCCCAATGGATGCCTGTCATGTGTTATTGGGAAGGCCATGGCAGTATGATAGAAAAGTTATGCATGATGGAGAGAAAAACACATACACCTTTTGGAAAGATGGCACTAAGGTGATTTTATTGCCTCTCAAGGATGAAGGAAAAGGTGAGACCATGTTGTCTGAAAGAGATCTTGTTAAAGAAATGAAGGTGAAAGGGTGTTGCTATGCACTAGTAGTGAAAAAAGGTGAAGAGGAAGACATTTCAGTTCCCCCAGAAATAGTCGAGCTATTGAAAGAATTTGTTGATGTTTTATCTAATGAATTGCCTGATGGTCTACCACCAAAGAGAGATATTTAGCACCATATTGATTTGATTCCAGGAGCAACTCTACCTAACCAAGCAGCTTATAGGATGTATCCAACACAACATGCAGAGATGAATAAGCAAGTAACAGAACTCACAAGTAAAGGTGTGGTGAGAGAGAGCATGAGCCCATGTGCTGTACCTGCATTGTTAACCCCAAAAAAAGATGGAACATGGAGGATGTGCACTGATAGCAGAGCAATTAATAAGATTACCATCAAGTATCAGTTTCCTATACCTCGTATGGAGGACATGATGGATGTCCTTGCAGGGGTTAAATATTTCAGCAAGATTGACCTATGAAGTGGCTACCACCAAATCCGGATTCGAGAAGGGGATGAGTGGAAGACAGCCTCTAAGACTAGAGATGGATTATATGAGTGGATGGTTATGCCATTCAGGTTATCAAATGCACCTAGCACATTTATGAGATTGATGAACACTATACTACGCCCTTACATTGGTAAGTTTGTGGTAGTTTATTTTGATGATATTTTAGTATTTAGTAACAACAAAGAAGAGCACCTACAACACTTGAGGATCATCTTTGGTGTGTTAAGGAAGGAGGAGCTCTATGCCAATTTGAAAAAGTGTAGGTTCATGCAAGACAGTATGGTTTTTTTAGGCTTTGTCATTTCTAAAGATGGTGTCAGAATGGATCCAAAAAAGGTCAGGGCAATTCTAGAATGGCCTAGTCCAAGCAGCATCACAGCGGTAAAAAGTTTTCATGGCTTGGCCACTTTCTATCGAAAGTTCATTCAAAATTTTAGTAGTATTGTAGATGCTATAAAGATTGTACCAAAGGGAGGGAGTTTGTATGGACCAAGGATGTTGAGGAGAGCTTTAAGTACTTGAAGAAAAAGGTAACAAAAGCACCTATACTTGCATTGCCAAATTTTGATAAGGTATTTGAAGTAGAATGTGATGCCTCCCATGTGGGAATAGGTGCTGTGCTTAGCCAAGCTGGCAAACCTATAGCTTTCTTTAGTGAAAAGCTGAATGTAGTGAGAAAGAATTATTCTACTTATGATTTAGAATTTTAAGCAATTGTTCAAGCATTCGCATTGGAGACATTATCTAGATCCCCAGGAGTGTGTATTGTTTACAGATCATATTGCACTGAGATACTTGAACACACATAAAAAGTTGAATAGTAGGCATGCCAAGTGGGTCTCTTTCTTGCAGGGTTACAACTTTGTGTTGAAGCATAAGTCTAGAAAACAAAATCAGGTTGTAGATGCGTTAAGTAGGCATGTTGCACTTTTGACCACAATGGAAACTGAGGTGATTGGTTTTGATGCCATCAAAAATTTGTATGAGTCTGATGATGACTTTTGGGAGATTGTGGAACAATTGAAGGCACTAGTATCTGGTAACTTGGATCATTTTTGGGATGAATATTTTATTCAAGATGGGTATTTATTTAAAGGAAAACAATTATGCATACCAGCTAGCTCTATGAGGGAAAACATTATCAGAGAATTTCATAGTAGTGGGTTGGCTGGACATTTTGGCAAGGACAAGACAATAGCCTTGATAGAAGATAAATATTATTAGCCAAAGATGAAAAGGGATATAACTAAGTGTGTAACAAGGTGCAGAATCTGCCAAGTGGCTAAGGGACATTCACAGAATACAGGGTTGTATATGCACTTACCAGTACCAGCTGCACCATGGACAGATTTGAGCATGGACTTTATGTTGGGACTTCCACATACTCAACGAGGTAATGACTCATTTTTTGTAGTTGTTGATAGATTCTCCAAGATGGTTCATTTTATTTCATGTAAGAAAACTAATGATGCAACGAGGGTCGCAGAGTTATTTTTTTCAAAAGTTGTTCGACTACATGGTGTTCCAAAGACTATTACCTCTGACAGGGATACCAAATTCCTCAGTCATTTCTGGAGGACTTTATGGAAGAAGATGGGGACCAAGTTACAGTTTAGTAGTGCCTATCATCCTCAAATAGATGGGCAAATAGAGGTAGTCAATCAGAGTCTGGGAAATTTTTTGCGGTGTCTTATTGGAGAAAAGACAAAACAATGGGATTTGGCATTACCCCAGGCTGAATTTGCCTATAATAGTTCTGTTAACAAATCAATAGGAAAGTCCCCTTTCCAGATTGTGTATGGTAGGAATCCTCAGGGTGTTCTAGATTTGGTACAGCTACCAATGAAAGATAGGGTCAGTGATGATGGGGAAGCATTTGCAGAACACCTTCAATAGTTGCAGATTTTTCGGGGCTTGAAACTTTCATCTTGGCCCTCAAAATGGCAAATTAGTGTTTTTTTCTAGTTTTTTAAAAGTTGCTTTTTTTAATAACTTGAAACTCATGTTTCGAATTTAGGATGTTAGTTGGTTTTTCCTCCTACCTTAGCTTTATGAGTTTTTTGGGAAAAAAACTGGATTCTCAAGATATGATTGTAAAATTACCTAAAATGGCAAAATCTGACGATTGTCGAAATCTCCCAAAAAAGGTAATTTTTTGTTTTTTTGTTTTCTTAGATATAAGAGAGTTTTCTCTCATTGTAGCGGCAGAGTTGATGAATATAAGTTTTGTTATGTTTCAGCTTCCAAATCTTTGTCTCTCATGTTTAATGGCACAATTCTGTTGAGTGTATGTTGTGTGCTGCATCAATACAAATTAGAAACATACTAGGATTTGGATTTCTAGAGGCATAAACTTCACAGACAATGGGGCAGGTGCCCAAGTCCAACCAAGTAGTTTTTCTATAGATCTGGAATAGTGGAGTGTGTAACATAGCAACCTACTTCAGAGTTTCCAGAAATGCCAGTTGGGAGGACTACGGGGTGGGTGTCCTAGTCCAGTACATTTAATTTTCTGCACTTTCTTATTAGATATTGAATCTTTATCCTCTGCTCTACTTCTCTGCAACTCCACTTCACCAAATCTCGTACCTGTAACTTGCAATTACAAAGAGAGGGGTTTGGGGGTTGTGGTGTTTAAGATCTTGCCTCGGTGGCATTCAAGCTTTCCAACACTGTTGTTTGATAGAGTGTGTACCCTTGGTGGATAGAGGCCAAATCCAATGATGAAATAGATTGATTGAAACACAAATAGATGTCACCTTGGAGGTGAAGCCCTCATGGAGATGAAGATCTTTCACACCATGAGGAGATGGATTGATGAAGCCAAATCTGAAACAAACAAACACAATAACAACTCAATGAATGCCTTGAAATCCCTTGCTCAATATCACAAGTTTGCATTATCCATATAGGTGTAAAATGAAGTCCTAAAATTGTTTTTATATGCATTCCTACTAAACTTTCGTAATTCAAATTGAAAGGCTGATAAAGGAAACCATTTTAATGGTCACAAGCCGACATCCAAAATTTAGGTCCTGGTAAAATAGGCCTAGACTAGGGCATGTGCGCCCAAGTCCCAAGGCATGATTTGAGTCTTGATTAAGCATTAATGTTGACCCCTAATTCCCATTTGACATAGGTTTTGGGGGAAATTGCTCTGGGATAAGTTTTAAGCATGCATAATGAAATTAAGGGGACCTAGGAGCTAAACTAGGAGGTAAAAAGTCATAGGAAAACTTTTTATGACATAACAAATCCAATGCAAGATATAGGTTTATTTACCATAGATTCTCAATGTGAGATGTGAACCGATGTGAATCTATTGCAAGATTATGGATCATTTACCATAGGCTCTCAATTTGAAATGTGTTCATAAGAATCAATTGATCCACCTATTTCTCAATCCCACCTTCTTTTAGTTGCAACCTCATTGAGTTAAATTATGTGACATAATCCTCTATAGTATTAGAGTCTCTTGGACATATAATTATGAGGTCTTATCTCATGACTTGTTTGTTTGTTGACTTTCCCATTGGGTGATTTCAAGGTTACAATATGAATAGAAGTTCTTGGAGACAGTTGATCATTATTATAAAACTATGCAGATGAGATGTATGTTGCAGACTTAGATGGCTCAAAAGGAAATAACTCAATGACACCCCCCTTGAATTTTTGGCACTTTATAATGGAGTGGGTGTATACCCCCTGAATGTTTCACACCTTATCATGTAGTTCTATAGTTCTAAGTAGGTTGATATAATTGAACCCTAATACTTAGCCATTTCACAAAAAATTGCAATTTAACACTAATAATTTTTAAAAGAACTTTAAATCTCTGTAATTTATTTTCACCCCTATTTTAAATTCCCCCCCAAATTTACATGTGTAATTTATTAATACATTATATCCCTATTTTAGCATTAAGAAAAGAAAACAACATTTAAAAATTTTGAAATTACTTTGTAAAAGACAAATTAGGGCATAAATGTGCCAAAAATATGGCATAGGGGAAAAAATGGGACTGCCAAGGTTTAATGGTGAACAAGGCTTGTAACCTTAAATCCATTTCTCTCTCTCCAGATGGAGACCTCTCTGCAGATGGAGATGCCTCCACAGAGAAAAACACCAGAAACATATCCAAAACTGGTGGTTTGAATGTGTAGAAGAGAAAAAAGAAACCATAACCTCTGAGTGGACTGTAACTTCCAACTTCAACTGCTTCCACATTTGGTGGATCATCTCTGCCCTTGTTATCTTAGCCTAGGCATTTTCTTTCCATCCTTGGCACCTTTCTGTGAGCTTTCTCAAGCCTTCAAGACCAAAGCATAACTTTTACTAAGGCCATAGGTCTTCTACAGGCCACACACCTTGATGTCAAGGCTACGAGCTTCTCAAAAAACATAGAGATGGTCATTTCAAAACACCTTCTACCCTATCATAGGTGTCGATCATCAAGCAACTCATGCAAACAAGTTCCATGTAAGAAAATTATGCTTGCAAATCTACCAAATAGATCTGAATCAACTCCAAATACCTTTGATGTGCCTTCAATGAGATTATTTAGCAGGTTAAAAATGCCTTTGACCAAATAAAGATTGATTCTAAGGAGAGTAAATTGCCTTCAAATAGAGATCCATACTTCTTCAAATGTCATCGGGGTTCTATCTTTCTTTAAAGACTAGCACACATAAGTTGGCTCTGTAAACAACGACCTCCAAGGCATCCACAGTGAGCCTTGGATGTTTAGCCTTGGGCCAGAAACAGGTCCAAAACACAAACATCTTTGAAAGTAATAGATCTTTCATAGAGAACAATGCCCCTCATTGAATATGCATCACCAAGCAAGAAGTATTCATGCCCAATGGAGGTTGTACTCTAAAAACCTGAATAGATGATCTTCACACCAAAGAGGATTTTGTCTCAAAAAAGAGCTAACAAACAACTCAAACCATACAAACTAGAAAATCCCTAAACCAGATTAATGCATAGAGGAAACTCTAGATACTTCAAACCAACAAATGATCTTAGTTTTCTCTGATGCCATGTTAGAAACAAGGATCTCCTAAACACATGTTAATCACAAATTGGAGTAAATTGATAAACAATGTGTGTACAATATATAGGAGTAGAGGTTGATTCGACTCAGAAGTTGACTTTAACACTCAACTAAACGTGGAAGAAAGAGTGTCAACAAGTATCTTGGAGAGTTGTGTTGAACTCTCCAAGTCAACACCTAACCACCTAAGGTGGCTTAAAGCCATGTGCAAATATATTGCTTAAGATAAGTAATATATAATAATGTTTTGCACAAACACTAGAAATGGTCTATGCACAGCAAAAATTTAGACACTACCTACTATTCACACCCTTCATCTTCTTTATCAACCACGAAGAACTAAAATACCTATTAAACAAACCTATTATATAAGGAAGAATATGTAGATGGCTGCTACTATTCTAAGAATTTGAGTTTAACATCAAAGTGAAACTGGGAAAACAAAACCAAGGCCCTAATTATCTATCAAGAATTGAAATAGGGGAGGAGCCTAATATTCATGAAGAAGAACTCCCTAGTGCGAACCTGTTTAGGTTCAATGCAGTACTAGAAGAACTAAAAGACATTGCATATCTACTAGTGATGCAGAGAAGGGGATCAAACACATAGACATTCTTCATGTGGCTTGGGTTGATCATGTGAAATAATGACAACATATTGCCAATTCAAGGATGTTGAGATAGGCCAAAGTGCCATTTTAAGGTTGGGAATAAAAGTTAAGTTGTCAAACTCCCTAATTACATTGGACAACATCAATTTATCAAGAAGACACTCTACAAACACCAAAAACTCTCAAGACTCCTTACTTTCCTATGGTTTCCTCTCAGGTTGATTAACCATCTAGTAGCCCTATCTATGAGGTTTTCAAAGAATAACTTGCAGAGGAAAGGACAAACCCATGAATGGAGATAGGTTTAGGACACCCAGTTTGATGCTACACTACATATCTCACATGCAATAGAGGTCCCTTTGGAACATAAGCTTCAAAACAGGACTGTCCCCTACTGCAACAAGCCTAATTAGGCCTCTTCCACACAACAAAAGATCCTCAAACTTGTTCTTAGTCCCTGATATCAGTTCTAGAGCTTCAATCATGCTACACTAGGCTTGATTACATTGTTTTGGAGGTCCATAGGGCAACCCAAGCCACTGCACCCCCAAACACTCACTCCCAATTGCTCACAAATGCCTTAACACATGGAGATATTAGGCAAAATAGTCACAAACTCTACTTTTCTCCTATCCCCAACTCCCGCAATGAATTCAACAGAGAGACAAGGGTATGATAGAGCCATTCCACCATCTTGAGGTCATGAAATGGGTGGAATGGGTTAATTTTCCATCGATTTCACCAATACCTTTAAACTAGGGTTTAGAGAGTAGTTTTCAAAAAATGGTTAGAAAATCCTTAAACTTAGATAAAATCCTCCTAAATGCACTTAAAAGAATTTTAACACAAATACCTACAATATTCCATGCATTTTAGTTCATGACAGTCCTGTACGATCGCATACAAGAGGCTGGAAGTTGGGGAAAATAATGAAAATTCAGAAAATGACTGGTAAAAATGTTTAATTGCTTCACAAAAAATCTCCAAATATCCTTCAAAATGCATTCAAGTGTAAGCTAAGAAAAATCCATCCATCATTTGTATGGGTGAGCTTATGATAGTACAACAAAGTATGATCAACAAAGTATGATTTTGGGGCAGAAAAGTATAGAAAAATAGTAAAAATATGCAAAATAATTGACAATTCACTATTATTTCTCTTCAAAACTTCATCATAATCATCTTACTTGACATGAGAGGGGTATATATGCATGTTTACAATAAAACTCCAGGATTAATCCCACTCTCATCATGGGGAAAAGCCACCATAAAGGCATAAAACTGACTATTTTTTCATAAAAGCTAACTGTCTAAAATTAGACTGATTGTCCACAAAAAATGCTCAACTTAGACAGTCATAAAAATAGGAAAATATTAAAGTTCCTACACCTATATGACCTCCACTCTAAGAAAATACCTCTAGTGAGCTTCAATACATTATTCTATAACTCCATTTAGTCTTCAACAACCAAAATTTCAAGAATTTGACTTAATGAACATCCTAGGTGCATTGCACCAACTAGACACAAGAGAATGGCCAGCTGAGACATCTCCACAAGAAAAACAAATGCTTATGTGGATGGCTTTTCCCTATACACTTATCGAAGGATAACCACATATAAGAGGGAAAGATGACATAATCAGGAGGGTGGTGTATGAACATGAAAGGGACAATATTATAAATGAAGCACATGAAGGGATAGTAGGAGGACATAACTTTAGAGACTTAACAATAAGAAAAATAAAACTAGAAGGCTTGTGGTGGCCTACCCTATTTCAAGATACTAAAAGATATGTAAAATATTGTGACATTTATCAAAGAGTGGCTAAACCCACCGCCCAAGATGAAATGTCATTAAAACATGTATCAACACAACTTCCCTTTTAGAAATGGGCAATTGATTTTATTGGACCCATAGATCCTCCAGCCAAACAATCAAAATCAAGATACATCATCACTGGAGTAGAATACCTTACAAAATGGGCAGAAGCTATACCTACAAAAGACTATACCACAAAAATAGATCCAAAGTTCCTCTATGAGAATATAATCGCTAGATTTAGATGTCCACTCAGTATCATAAGTGATCAAGGAAAGCACTTTGTAAATAACATGATTACGAAGTTACTACAATCCTTTATGATAGTACACAACAAGAGCACACCATATTGTCCCCAGGAAAATGGGGCAAGTGAGGCCTTAAATAAGATCATTGGTAAGAAACTAACAAAAATGTGTGATGGCAATAGAATGAATTGGGACTAGAAAGTACCTGTAGTACTTTGAGCCTACTGCACCACTTACAAAATATCTACAAATTTCACACCCTATGAGCTAGTCTATGGCCTAGATGCTACTATACCCATACACTTTGTACTTCCTAACTTTCATACGCAAAGACTCTAAAACTAAATATAGAGGAATCCTTGAATCAGAGAATTGGGGAACTTGAGAAAATAGATTAAAATAGGTTGATGGCAGCTTATAATATGAATCTTGAGAGAAAGTGGCAAAAATCTTGACATGACTAGAACTTGCAGATGAAAAATTTCAAAGAAGGAGACTTGGTACTTCTATATGATAGCAAGTTTAAGAGATAAGGAAAAATTAAAATCATATGGTTAGGACCCTATTACATACATGAAATTGCAAAATCTAGAGTGGTAAGATTGAAATACATGGAAGGAAGAATCACCGACGGATATGTTAATGGAGCTCAGTTGAAGCATTATCACAAGTGTCTAAGATGAAAAGATGAAATGTGCTAGAATCCAAACATTTAACATACTAATTGTATCATATTTTAGAATAAAGTAACCGTTAGCAACTTGCCATAATAAATGGTTAGAAAAGCCTGCTAAAAACGTAACATGTAAAACAATAAATGCAAAAAGAAACTTTTAGGGCTACTTATACCCTAAGACAAACCTAAAATCCTCATTTGCATCCTAACAATTTTGATAAAATTGAGCTTTGAGATAGATAGCAATCAAACCCTATATGACAAACTATGAGAAAAATGAAATGGCTACACTAGTGCTCATCGATGTGATAGAGAAACCAAGACCTAAATACAAGAAATGCCCATATAAGGCAATGCAAGTGGACAAAGAAGGAGATTTTTCTAATATTTTGGTAGATGTGGTATACATTGAAGATGTAAGGAAGTACATCCATGCTGCAATCTCAAAGATAAACCATATAAAATTTGAGGAGCTAAGGGACACACTACTTGGAGATGCAAGGTACTCTGATGAATACAAGAATAATGCTGCAAGGAAATTGGATATATGGAAAGGCTATCTAGATTTTAATGATGCCCATGAGTGGGTAAGGATAATTCTTAGCTGGATCCATGGCAAGTTCATATATTTGGACAAACCCTACCACATAACAAAGGATGCAATGAAAGCGGTGACTGGACTTAGCTCAATAGGGCCAGTGCCGACAATGGAGGTGATCAAGAATGATAAGGTTACTAAGATGACTGGACCAAAACTTGATGGGTGAAGCCTCAATGTAAAGGATATCATAGATCCAGGGGTCTAGTATGCCACGATGGGAATAGCCTATAAAATATACTATGCCAATAGAGAGGATTCTTCTACTGTCACAACAATACACACCACATACCAAATGGTGAAAGAGGGGAAAGGTTTTGACCTCTATGAAGTGATGAGGTAGTAGTTGATGGAGAACTTGAAAAGAAAAAAAGAGTCAAACTACAATTTCTAGTATGGTACTCTAATTATATGCCTTGTATTCTATTTTCTCAAAGAATTACTGAGGTTCAAAGGTAAAATATGGCAACAACACATATCAGTTGCCACACAAATAAAATAGAACATCAAAATATTTAGTGACACAAGAGCATTCAACACCATGTACTGGGATTTATTCAAAACCCTACAGTCAGACATGCAAAACAATATATGAATCATATTACTTTCTTGGTAGATAAAGATTACACTTATATGGAGGCAATAGAGCCTAGAATGTTTTGGATAACTAGGCTATTATATGAAGTTTCTAAGGTAGAATAAATGCTTATGCAGAGAATTTACTATGCAAACATGAAGATACTGCAGTAGAAAGATTTGGAACATACAAGGAAGTAATGGATAAAATACATAAGAAGAATGTAGAGAAACATGTGGAGAAGCATAAAGATAAATTACATAAACAACAGGAAATCCCACCTCCGGAAGGAACATCCATTGCATTGGCCTTGCAAGCCACTACAAAAGCTACTCAAACTAGACCTTCTGCTCCACAAGTGCCTACTGCTTCACAAACACCTAGAATATTAGAAAGAAGTGCATTTGCAATAGCCAGTGCACAAACAATACTACAACCTACTGCATCATCACAAATTGTATCTACCGATAGGACAACTGCAACAAAAACATTAGTACAAATGAGTACTGAGAAGAAAAAGGGGCCTAGGCAAAGTTACTGTCTAAAATAAAGAAGAATGAATCCCCTATAGAGGAGATAGAAGAGGAAGAAGGAGAAGAAGATGTATCAAAACTGATCAGGAAGAAGAAACAAAAACCAATAACCCAGGAAACTCCACTAAACCTAGAGGCAATCTTAAATGGGATTGAATGTCATGGCTTGCTAAAGGAGACAATGGAACTCTACCCTAAGGTGTCTAAGGATAATAGGAAAATAATTTAAAGGGCAATAATCAAATATATGATCAAAACCAACAAGACAATGGATGAGATTCTGGGGTTTCTACCAGATGGCCTTGCAGAGGCACTAAGACAAAGAAGACAGAAAGCCCTAAAATTAGATATGATATCAGGAAGCAAGCTATAGATGGAGTGAGTACTTCTATCTCTATGGAGGAGAAGGATAAAATAGCACAATTACAAGCTACTGAGCTAAGATCAAAGCAAAGGGTAGACACCCTTAAGAATTTAGAATAGGTAGATAGAGATAAAATACATGCAAAAACTAAAAAAATAATAAAGAAGATCTATGAAATAGTTAAGGAGGCAGAGAAAATCGTGGCACAAAAGGATACAAATTCTCCATAGGATAGAGAACAAAGCAATTCCCCTCTACATAACACCAATACTGAGAAGGAGGATGGACAACATCAAGAACATGCTCCAGAAATAGGAGATAACCAACTGGATTCCTAGGATACATCCTCTTTTGCCTCACCCATCCAACCTATCAAAGATTTCCTAGCTCAACAAAATAAGATACAAACTATGGTGACTCCTTAGCTACTACAACTTCTAGTAATAGTGGGTCAGGTAATTATATTCGGTATCTCGCCCCTACAGAAGTTACAATTGGGTGACATTGTAACATCGCATACCATAATGCTCATGATTAAACATAAATAATCATCATAACAAGATTTAGATAACATCATCATTAACCAAAGAGTAGTTAAACAAGAATCAATCATTATCATTACAATATTTAAGCATGTTATTCTTTACTAGAAAAAAACAAAATCTTAGAATTACAATATCCAATTATCACTCATTAGTGAATGACCTTCACTATGCAAGTACAAAGTTATGCTCAAGGCATCAAATATCAAATTATACACAATAACTGACTATCAAGTCATATTGAGAAAAATATTGTATCTGGAACATATGACATCTGTCTTCATAAGCCTCGGCTTGTCTTCTGCTTAGGAAGGAGAGCATCATCCAAGTGCTTTTCCTCCAACAATAGACTGGCGGTCCCCTGCACAACTTCCTACCTGGAAGTGGCCCTACCCTTCACGGAAGTTATCTGGTGTTATGTCCTTCATAATACCTCATAGTCACACAACTATAGATCCACTCTAACTATGTATGACACTACTGGAGACATTATGCCATCTGGAACACTGTGGACTGACAATGCATGCAGAGATGGATGCATTACTTTGGCCAAACATTTACATACATATACATTACACAATGAACATTGTCGTATGTCCACCACCTTGACTTGACTTATAAGCTATCATGTCCTATAATAAACATAAACTAACCTTTCTCAGTCTTGGATAGATAAGTTCAAAAATGCCTCAGTCTATTCCTTGGACATTCGAATCCTATCTTTAAAACCCATTCCCAAGGGTCTCGTTGCTAAGGTAACATGGAAATTAGTGACTCCATGTCACTTTGTCCTGCACTTTTATGATGAAATAAGTTCATTCATGTTTTCAACACTTAACCTTACCTGGTTGGTGTTTACTTTATTTATCTAATTTCAAATTTTATATTCAGAACATAATGTCAAAAGGAGTACTTGTAATGACTCATAGAGTCGATCCCCTTTAAAAAGGTTCTATCTCAAGACACCCTCTTGATTCCATATACTTAATAAGAATATTTTTCATTCACAAGGATGGCCTCATTTACTTTTATACAACAAGGTTTATTGTGATAAAGGGTTTATTCTTGTAAAAAGAACATATCAAAAGATTAACTTCCCATAGAGAATATGTCATGCACTCATGGTTGCCAAGAAGACAACAATATGTCTACAAGAACCTTCCCATTTCAATGAGAAATCATTATAGAATCAATATACATTACATGCACAAGGGATACCAATACAAATAGTCGAAGGTTGACATCTTTTACTTCGAGTTGATGTGTTATAATACCAAGTGTATACGGATCAAACTTAGATTTTCCACCAAGACTCAAGTAGTCAACATTATAATATTGTTCGGCCATACCTTCTTACTATATGCATGGCACTGTGTATCGAAAGCATAAGCCGATACCTCATCCTTCACATACACATTAAACATTGTTGCCCTATAGGGATCTTTAACTAATATCATATTTTCATCCCTTTGTGGTTGTTATACAGTCATAAAGATACATCATTAAAAAGGATTCAAGGCTCGATAATAGTTTATCATAAGTTGATAACCCTTTCAGGTCCTACATAGGTATAAAAAGATAATACCTTTTTTGGTTTCACATAGTCATCATAATGATGACAAGATGATAGAAAAGTATTAATATGGTTCAAATCTTTGCCATACACCACACAGTAACAATCATAGACTCATAATACATATGTTTCAACCTCCAAGTTGGTCGAGCATCGCCATAGAGATGATTGTATAATAATAACACAGAAAGGCACATGCGGCCTTAGAAATTATAACAACAGTTTAAACCTATGTTAAAACACAGTGGTAAACTTCATACCTTAAACAGCCTCGAAGGCCATTAGATAACATTATATAATAATCACGGGTCGACATCGTCGACACCCCTTTATATCAAGAAGAAATATTTGAACACCTATATCCAAAATAGATTATTGAATTTAATTTGATAGGCCATAGTTTATACTTGTAGGCAGTCTTAGTTGAAGATTAGCTAATGTAATAGGGCTCTAATGCATACACCAATGATAGGGCTTGACTCTTCTATGCTACTACTATAGCAACGATGTCTCCAGTGTTCTCTCAAGATTATCACCTTTCTTGTATCCTACCTCCTTCCAGAATGAAAGTCACATAACATACCAAAACAAAATCCAAAAACTCTTTTTTTTTTTTCCAAAAATCAATATCAACCCATACCTGCATGCATTTCAAGAATGGTTTAAGCAAGGCTTAAAGTTTGCCACCTCACAGGTTCTCAAGGATCCACTTCTCCCATCTTCGATAGGATGCCTGCGAATATGGCTAGAGTTTAGCAAACACTTAGCCACCACTCCTCTCCCCACTCCTCGCGGGTGGTGGCTAGCTGAGTGCCATAAAATACATGAAGAATAATTAATAATATATGTAGTTACTAAGGCATGTTCAACCTCTTAAGACGTCGGGGCAATTGTAACTATAATAAACATATATATATATATATATATATATATATATATATATATATATATATATATATATATATTCCCTTATATAGAAATTTAAGGGTTATCAAATTAACTAAGGTGTTAGTATTGTCAACACCATTAGAAAATGACACATTCTTATGATGTGACTTTGGGGTTGAGTAGCCACTCCCCCTTAGAGAATAGATCATCGTAAGACATATATATCAAAATATAATAGTCACAAATCATAGTATGGAAATAGACATGGAATCAAAGGAGACCTCAACAACTTGCCGAAATCAACAAATGACTCAAATTGACGTTCTTGCGAACACTGTCATTTCGCCAGTCGACATTGAAGGTGTCGAGAAGAATCCAATTGACAAATTAGTATGAGAAAGTAAAAGACTAAAAAGGAGAGATGTGACTCACCTTAATAGAAAGGATTCTTAAGGACAAAGTTTTATACTCAAATGGCAATTTAACCCCTTTTCCCGACATCTATCTCTTCCTCCTGGATGATACCCTTCTTCCATCTTCGAAGGATGATTATTTTCCTGATCAAACTCACCACCATAAAATCATGATTAGTGTATCATCATCTGATTTGTAAATCATAATAATTAAATAATCATTTCAACTTAAAATTTCATATCTAACTAACATTAATCAGTATCCTCATAATCAATAATTAATCTGATATTTTCCACAAACATCTAATCATTAAACTATGGTTAATCCTCCTGATTACTGTACAAAATAAGATTAATGCTAAATCATAAGTTGGGGATGTAACATATCTCCCCCCATATGAATCATCATCCCTGATGATTAATTGTCTTAAGAGTTAATCAACAAAATAAGAAAAATGTTTTATGAGCATAATAAAAAAAATTTCAGAAGAGATGAGGAAATCTCACTGTAGATACCCAAAATTGACCCTTCATATCATTTGTCAATTAATCGCATTATTCACCATTGCATATGTTCATTTTGTCCAACACATTTGTATCAATCATCTATTTCCATCATTAATTAAATAAATTATATTTATTTAATTAATTTCATCTATTTCTATCCATCATCTTTATTCTTCTATTTTCTATCTATAATTAAATAATCTTTAATTATTTAATTATCTCATTATTCTTCTAAAATAAATAAAATTAATATATTATTTATTTATCTTCTCATCATGCATATAAATTAAATAAATTTATTTAATTAATTTATATTGATTTTCCAATTTCTAAATTTAGCTTTTTCCTTTATCATTTAAAAAAAATTAAAAAAATTTATTTTTATATTATCATTTCGCTCTCTTATCACATTCTTCTGTGTACAAGATAGGTCCTATCTTAAATCAAATACAAAAAATGATTTAATTGATTCTAAAAGTAATCATCCACATCATCCAACCCTTAAAATAGAAAAATATCCTATTTTAAGAAAACCAATCTTATTATTATCAACAAACCAACTACAATCATTTAATAAAAGCTTTTCCTATGGGCACATGTCTTGTACACATTCATCTATGCTTCTTGAATAATCTCAATCGTTCACATAGCCACCTAATCCCCACCATTGATCAATCTTAGTTGAGAGCTATATAAACACCCTCTCATTTCATTACAAAACCCCACAATATCCCACACCATCTACATAGCATCCAGATTATCATCTCATACATATCACCTCCATTGAGCATCTATTGAGTACTTTGAGCATATTATCTATCATCATAGCAGCTTTGACAACTATAGTTGTTCACTATTGAGAAGCAATCCACATTCCAACCAAGGAATCATTACAATCTAGGTGACATTGTTCTTTGATTTTCTTTCATTTTGTGTCATTTAGATGGATTCTTTGAATGTGGTAGGATTGGGTTTTGATTCTTATGCATGATCTTATTAACCTGATTTTTCCTCTCACACATTATGGCACACCCGATGGGACTACGTCATTGATTAATCTTTTCATTTGAAAGTTATTTTTGAAGTCTAGATACGCAGAGCACATTTGATCCACAGAGAATCACATTTGATTAACATTAAATTGCCTTTGCATGGCCTCAAATCACAGTTGGTCAGGGGAAAATTGCATTTGCATTATCATTAGTCACCTCTAGTCCATAAATTATCGCCTTTGATTGACAGGGAATCGCCTCTGGTTAACTAGGGTTTTATTGATATTTTTCTCTATTTCAGGGTTTTTTAGGGTTGTCTTCGGTCTTTCTATGTCTGGTTTGGGTTGCAAGCTGGTTTATTTGCTAACCCTAGTCCTCTTTTGTCATACTCAAGCTGGTTTATTTAGGGTTTGATTTGTCTTTGACCTAATCATATTGTATAGTGGGATCTTTTGTGTTGTGTTGTAGAATATCAGATCTAGTTCAAGCAATTCATCCTCCTAGGTTACTAGAGCCTTCATATTTTCCTTTTGATCATTTATCTAACCCTATATCTTGAGTTTTTCTATAGATTGAACCTATCTGAGTGCCTTTGGTTAATAGTCAATCACATTTGCACAGTCCTCGATCACCTTTGCACCATATAGATTCACATTTGACTTGCAGGAAGTCACATTTTGTCATTGCTCATTCACCTTTGGTTTATACTATTGCAAGTTTATTTCTTTGGAAGCTAACACTTGTCATTGTAGCATCTTATTGTTTATCGAAAGGTGGATCTAAAACTACTAACATATCTGTTGTAGGATCAATCGGTCAAAGACTTATCATATTTTTCATTAATCTAGGAACATTTGGTTTTGGTGCTTAAAAAGAACCTTGTTTCCTTGTGTTTGTTTTATCTTTTTTGTTTCCTTGTTGTGTTGAAATGTACCAGACAACTAAGAGGGGGGGATGAATTAGTTGTCTCCAAAACTTTAACCTCTTATGAACATTAACTCATCAAACTCTTGATTACTGTTATTCATAATTAACAATGAAAGCATGAATTGAAAAAACTTAACACAACAATACAATCAACACATGAGACACCATATTTTTACATGGAAAACCCTATAAGGGAAAAATTATGGTGGGTGTTAGCCCACATAAATATATAAGTTATAACAATATCAAAAAATAGAGGCTCACAGCCTTAGGGCTCACTGCCCAAAATGCTCACTGCAAATGTTAAGACTCATTGCCAAGATCGGCTCATTGCCAAGATTGGTGAACTGATTTGATAGCATCTACACCATGCCTGAGTTTAGTTCCTTTGAAGCACAATATATCTCCTCTACTCTACTCTTTTACACCTTCACACTTATCTTCTCAGTTTCACACTTCCACACCCTTTTCGTAACTACATTACATGTTTTTATACAACCCATCAACCTTGGAATGTACATCAAGGTCAAAATTACATTCATCAACCATTTGAGCAATCTCCAAGGTTGGCATTACATTCATCAACCATTGGAGCAATCTCCAAGGTTGACATTACAAACATACATAGAAAATAGGTCTGGACCTAATACAAAAAATTGCTAAGGGAAGGATGTAACAATGTATGCGGATCACACAATGCCTTAGCTAGGACTCAAATATAATCTTCCATGCCACAACATGCTGCTACAATCTTTAATGCATCTCACAATTAGTGAAAATAACCAAGTCAGCCAAGACTGGTGTTCACATTAAGACTTTCAAGAACAGTCTTTATCTTCGATCCAAATTTCTCTTTGTGGACCAATCCAAAGGTAGGAACACGATCAGGAGACATCCACAAGCACATTGAAATCATCAAGAACAACTGCAAAACCTCTAACCACTCTATCAAAAAGATTCTTTAAACTAGAGCTCATAAACAACACTGTCAGCTACTGTCATAAGGAAAAAATCATTTGCAGACCACCAAATCATGAACCATTAAAGTTGAAGGCACATAACATCATCTTAGACTTAACTCTAGAACCACAAATTAAAACACTTCATTGCAGAGGAATGTAGAGCATAATACATTCTCCCTCTCACCAGTGAATACTAAAAAAAAGTAGCTTTTACTCTGGTGAACATAACTCACTCAAATCTTCATATCAGAGGCTCAAACTTGGAATATAGCATCTTTAGACATGCCTATAAATAACTTCCAATCGGAAGACAAAGATATTCATTCTACAAGAAATGCAGAGCAATCTGTTGGACTATTCTTCTGTAAATAAAGATATTCTGTAACATACTATTTCTACCGGAGGAGCAAATTTTCTCAATATCCTCAATATCAAGATTTCCAATAGTTACATAGGCAAATACAAAGTTTCTAACTCATTACAAGCAAGCATCAAAATAAGAGCACAGTTGGCACCAATGACAACACTGATATGTTGGCATCAATGACAACACCGGTTAAGCACATACTTGCAACAATCTCCCCCTTTGTCATTGATGGAACATATGATGTGAAAAATTGTAAAGACCATGAAGACAAGATTCTCCCCCTTTCTCTTTACACATCTGCACTCTTTCTTCTCTAATTTTTTCACATGATTTATCTCACCCTTTGACATAAATGGAAAAGGGCACATACTTGCATTCTGCTGCTCTGATCCAATTGAAATTTCTCCATTATCAATACTTTCTTTATCAGGAACTTATACCGGTAACATCTAGCTACTCCCCCTGAGAGGTAGCTCTCAAAACATCAATCCAGATCAACAAATGAGATTTTGAGCACTTCTGGACTGATGCATTCCTATGCATCTTAGTTCATACTAGGAGGGGTAATGACCCCTAACATTTCTATGAGATACTCAAAAGTATCCTTATGTAGAGGCTTAGTGAAAATATCAGCAATCTGATCCTTTGTGGACACATATTCCAATTTTACTTCATTCTCTATCACTTTTTCTCTTAGAAAGTGATATCTTATAGATATATGCTTTGTTCTTAAATACATCATTCAAATCTTTGAAATGTTTATAGCACTTGTATTATCACAGAAGATTGCAACTAGATCTTCATACACAACTCCTATGTCCTTCAATGTATACTTCATCCATAACACTTGAGTACAACATGTTGGAGTACAATACCACTGAGAGGGGGGTGAATTAGTGGTATACTAATTTTAACAAGACCTTGAGACCTTGAAATAATCTTTCAAAACTTTGAAGCAAAGAACATCAAACTTAAGTGTAAGGTTGTTCACATATTAAACACACAAACATATAAAGATTAACTTGTAAAGTTTGATTGACCATAATGAGGATGTACAGAGAACATCATTTTAGACAATGATATATGATGAATATGAATTCATGTAGACCAAATTAACTCAGGATAGCTTTAAAACTGAATGGCACATGATAAGAAAATGAACATGAGGATCAAACACATCAGTGATAATAAAAGCCCATAACACAAATATTGTCTTGACTGGAAAACCCTCATGGGGAATAAAAACCACTCGAAACACCTCACTAGCTTAATCAAAATGTGCTTCACTAGCAAATACAGATGCCTCACTGGCTATTTATGCCTCATTGGATGTTTGTGCCTCACTGGCATATTTTAATCAATATAATGAATAATACAGTTTAATACAGAGGGTTACTCTGTTTTGCTACAATCCAAGTCTTGAATATCTCATTATTTGAGATTTAAGAAACAATACAATACTCTGACATAACCTCAATGATGGTGCAACAAACACATATCAACCTCATCTTAGATGTTTACAAAATGCCTTTTTATACAATACAAAGTCTTTCTTTCTTTCATCAAATAGTTTAAGAATGTAACTATTCTTTTTCAACTATCTCAAATAGTTTGTAACTGCACAAATGTAAAGCCTCACAAATCATGTAAAAACATTTAAACCAACTCAAAAATAAATGAAGTAAGAAATCCACTTAAATACAACATCACAATAACCAAAATAGAAAAGAAGTAAGTAATCCACTGAGATACATCTTTCAAAGATAAAAGATGCAATTAATCCACTTAATCACAATATCTCAAGAAAAGATAATCTCAAAAATATGAATCTTAATGTCAATAAATCTTACATATTCATGTGCTTCATCCAGGTAATAAGCATTATAAAATAATATACATAAATACTTCGGTAATCATGCCATAATACATCTAATAAGTACAATATACAAGTACATCAATAATAAATAAATCAAATACACTCTCCATCTGCATGAACCAACTAGTCCACCACCTGCAAACTAAGAGATGGGAACATGACTCAGGTGCTTTTCCACCCAACCATGAAGTATTTACACTTCCTCGAATCCCTTCCTAAAATTAAGGAAACCCAACCTTGCACAAAATGTCTAGCTACCTGGTAACAACTACAGGAGGGAACACCTGATGCATCCCTGATGTCTGAATGTGCAATTCTAAATAATGAAAAATAAATTATCTCACAACAGGATGTCGCAGAGATAATAATAAATAAGTTTGCTAGGCAATAAACATCTACTTAAATGTTATTTCAATTAGATCTAATCATTTAAGTAAATTGGTCAATTCCTGAAAAGAGGAAAAGCCATCTTTGATACTCCACATTCGGCATCTACATCCCAAAAGTAACCCAATGCATTCCTATATAAAAACTACTTCTTTCCCCAAGAAGCAAGAAAATGAAATAAATTAAGAAAATAAAAGCGAAATTTGCCAATAAATCATTGAAATTCCCTTTTCCCAAATAACATTCAAGGAAACACTTTTCCAATAAAATCATTCATCTTTGCTTACACAATTTCACTCATAAGAACATAATATATATATGTTTATCTGATCCAAAATTTGACCATAATCTTCGTACAAAAGTCATATTAAATTATATTTCCATCTAGCTATCATAACAGTGTCAAGAAGTCTCAATAAAATGAAAATAGTCTTCTTATCGTTGCTGCAACAGGAACTACCGCAGTTAATAAAGAAAGAACATAGAACATGGTTAAATATGGTTTCGGTTTGAATATAAAATAATAGGTTTTTCAGCATTCGTATTCATAGAAACATATAACATAAAAAGTCTACAGTATCTATTTTAACCTCACTGTCATTTGCTTGTGACAGGATCTAATCTATTTTAAATCAAAGTTGTATATACTATTCAACAACCCTTCTACCGCTTTAGAGACAGGAGTTGCGATAGAACAATTAATTACATACAACACAGATCTGGTAATAGCTTACTTGTCATCCAAGATAATGGCTCAAAAATAAGGTTTTGCACAGCAGTAACTTCTTATTATGCCAAGATATTAACGGATTTGCTATAGGAATATACAAAACTAAAAATGTAGCTACCGGAACAATAGATCTGTCTAATTTTTAATGGTCATTGTTTAGCATAAAGGGGTCGATTTAATAAGTTTTAAACAGATTTTAGCCAAGTAAGAATGTGCAGTCATAGCAATGTTTTTACTTAGAGTAATCTACATCCAAAATTGGAGGTCAATTTGATTATTATCCACAATAAAATCTAGATCAGAAAATAATAATGTTTGCTAGATATGGTGACAAAGATAACAACATGGTTTCTGGAAAACTAATTTTTAACCAGGTGAGTCAACTATCAATAACTTAGATTTTTAGGCTAAAAACTAGGTAGATCAACCATTAGGTAGATCATATGAGTTAAGTCAGAATTTCCTGAAAGAGGATAGATATATGCCAAAAGTTTAGCTCTTGGAGATTGGCGATAGCAGGAAAACAAGGGTCGATTCATACAAATCACCCAAGAATAGTCAAAAATGGCCATAAGAAAAGGCACGACCAGCATGAAACCAAGTGGCCAGTTTAAATGCGACGGCCAAGACATATGTCTAGGATAAAAGGAGTGGCGGCTAGAAATAAAGGTCGACGGCCAAGGTCAAGTGGCCAAGATAGAAAGTATGACTAGAAAGAAGGCATTGACCCACTGAAGTATGGATAGCCAATAAAATAAGGGATCAGCCAGGTAGAAAGTAGAATCGGCCAGATAGAAAAGAGGTAGCCAGTCAAACACGGGTCGACTAAACAAGACAGTCACCCTCTAAATCAAGCAGATAAAATGACCTCACAATAGATACAACCAAGTTTATTTAAATGCAACAAAGGAAATATCAAAGAAAACCTATTGATAGCAGTCAAATGATAAAGAATTTGCAGTTTGAAGCCACTGCCTTGGTTTCTTTCTCCTATCACAAACTTCAATTCTTTTTCTTATCGCTCTGGTAAAATAGTTCTTCTCTACAATTCATAGTATTTTTCAGCTGAGCGATTTTTGTTTTTAACAAAGTTTTCTTTTCTTATTGTATACGCCTAAAAATGACACAATTTAGTCTAAACAAATATTCTTAATATTTATTCCCTTCTAATTCTTCTATCAATAAATAAATAAACAAATTTATTTATTTGATTCCTATTCCTCTAAATCAATTAAATATCAAAATATTTAATTACCTATTCTAAAGTCAAAATTGAAAAAAATCCTTTATTTAATTAAATTCTTCCAAACAATTAAATAATTCTCAATTATTTAATTAAGTCAAAATCATTCCTCCAAATTTAAATAAATCAATTAAATTTATTTAAATCCTCTCAATCTCCAGAAATAAAATACAATCAAATATTTTATTTATTCTTCCAAATCATGCACAACAATTAAATAAATTTATTTATTTAATTTACTTTCTTATCTTCTAATTCTTCAAATATCTTCCAAATCTTCTAAAAATAAGTCTTCTTCTTTATGCACATAGAATTAAATAATTTATTATTTAATTTCTCTCAAATCATGCAAAAACAAATCTCAAGTTGAGTTAACTGACTCAATCAACTTTGTTTTTATCAATATCTCCTAACTTAGAAAAAAGATTTCTAATTTATGAAAAGCATGTCTTATCTTTAGAAAAGAAAGTAGTTAACTCAAATAAAACAACTTTTGGGTGACACTTGTCTTCTTCTTATTCGCGCACATTCCTCAACTGTTTTATACCATTGATCTTCTCATTCTTTCTATACCATTGATCCTCTCTCTCTCAAGTCTATAAATTGAACCATCTTCTTCCATTTCATTCATCCAATCTTTAAGTATTGTTACTTTGCAGGAATTACAACACACCTTTGGCACCAATTCCTTCATTGCTTGTGATCACACTCATTACTACACACTACTACCATTGTTGTGAAGCTCATCTTCATGGTGAAAATATCATAGCTATTCTCCATTGACAATATTGGAATAGCAAGGAAGTGCACTCTCTGAGGGCCTTATTCATACATGCAAGATCGATTGAGATAGGCAACCAACGGAAGCTATGAAGCTTTGAGGTTTGTAAAGGTTTTTGAAGTTCTTTTATTCGATTGATCTCTTTGTTTCTATGTTTCATTGAGTTTTGGGTATTTTGATATTGATATATTGATTATTCATGTTTACTCCAATTTTCCCTTAACATTTTTGGCACCCACCATGGGGCCTAGCCCCAAATTTAACCCAAAAACTAAGTTTTTGTATTTTAGAAAGCTATACACAGGAGGAAACTGTGCATCTGACACATCCTAACACGCATCTGCTATCTTTTATGGTGCATACATTCCTTCGGTACATACAGTCTTTGATCCGGTGCACCTGTTGTCTGTTCCAACGTATACATCCTTTCGGTACACACAGACTCTATTCCAATGCATCTATTCTCTGACATGGTGCATCTATTAGTTTAGCACATATACATTGTTTTCCTGCACTTTTGACCTCTGTCTTAGCACATGTGTACCTTGGCGCTTCTGAGCTCTATTTCTGTGCATTCAAGCTCTGAAGCTGTGTATTTGATCTAGGTAGTGATTTTTAGGGTTTCCTTGAAGTTTTCACTAACACTGACATCTTTTTACAGGAACACTCTTGATCTGTTTTACAGGCTAGCTACTGGTTTAGAATCATATAGTTGCACTTGTTAACTCACACTTCAATTTTTAACAAGAAAGTAAATGGACGCTCATGCAAATCTTACATAGTGTTAACTAGGAAGGCAGTAATTGAATCATTGCTATCTTGCATATCATTAAATAATTGCTATATTTCTATCTTTCAAAGTTAGACACATTGCTATCTGGATAAAATTGAACCATTGTTATCTTTTTATCACTTCAAAGTTAACAACTCATTGCTATCTTGGTAAAACTGAACCAAGTAGATAGCTCATCTAGTTTTTCTTATTTTAACTAGGGGAAAAGAACCACTATCTTTTGTGTTTTGGGAATGATACTAGGCCTATGCTCTCCCCTATCTTGGGTGACCAAAATGCCAGACATATCATTTTTGCATGTGTTTTTCCTTTAGAGGGGCTTGCTCTTGGATACCGTTCATCCAAGTAGGAATGACCCTAAGTGGTAATAGGCTAGACGCCAAGCCCTACCAATCCACTATAAATAAATTGTATTTGGAGCAAAAGATTCAAACAATGAGTGCAGTTGTGTTATACCAACAGCCAACCTCCCCCCAAAACCCTCCAAGGTGCAACCCTTGCAGCCTGGGAGACTCCATAACAGAGAGTAGTGCTGCCACATGTATAACCACTTGAACAGTTTCCTTTATTACTCATCCTTTGTTCTTAGTGGCCAAAAACCCCTATAATCTAATGCAGGGAAGGGCGATTATCACCTCCCAAAGATGCTTCACTAGAGATAGTGAGAATTCAGTTTTATACTGTCCTTTGAAACTTAGGTTTGTACTTGCTTTCTTTTAGTCCAAAAAAAGTGAAAAAATCACCAAAAAAAAAAAAACCATAAAAACATTCTTTGTGTTTGCTGTGTCTTCTTGCCATAATTTTAGAAAATTAGATCAAAAAGACCTTTTTGCAACTAAAGATACCAAAAACATCAAAAATTGCCAAAAACTTGCAAAAATCACTGAAAAACTAGAGTGGCACATTCGTCCTCTTTTGCTATGCATTTGTGCCAACTTACAACACATCTATACTGACTTATAGCACTTTTACAACATGTTATGGTGTATTTGAAATTTACCAGTGTTGCAATTATGTACCGACTTTTCATGCATTTACCAGTTTTTGCGGCGCATCTGTTCTAGCGCATGCATGACAGTGAGCACTTCCACAGTCTTTGAGAGGAAAACTTTACCATTTTTGGGTACCCATTTCAGCCTAGTTCCAAGTTCTGAGATTAGATCTTACCTTGCAGTCATGTTTCCATCCATTTCACGTCAAAGTCTCTCTTTCATTGGTCATCTCATTCACCTTCTATCAGGTCTCCCTAGTCCAAAGTCAAAGTATCCCATATCAGATTAGCATAGGCCCTTTTTTCAAATCATTTCAGATTCAAGTAACCCTAGTAAGTCACATAACTTCACTAGTGATCTTGGTGCACGACTAGTCCCTACACAGTAAGACAGGTATTGAGTACCCTTACTAGTGGATATCGTCTTGTATCGGTCGTCTTACTTGGAATCATTGATTGGGAAAGTCCCTTGTTCAAATCTTGTCATAAGTATCCTATTCTCAGCAGTCTCCACCGGCACCTTGCCAAAATCTCTAGTTTCATCCCACCACATCCCACGTCACCTTGCATGGCTCTTACTAGATCTCAATACCAAAAGCAACTTGAAATGGCTGGATCATCTAACCGTATTGTCACCCCTCATGATAGTGATGAGGAAATCTCTCACAAAGATTATCAAGGACACCTCCAAGATCAGAAATTCCAATGCTTGCTAGAGAAAGTGCTCCATGAGGACCCTCACAAGTACTTTTATCATCTTGCAAATCTTAGAATTAAGCTCCCCATGGATTTTGATTGAAACAAGCTCAAAGAGACCGTAGAGGATAATCATGAACACAATGGTGAAGACAAAGGAAAGAAAATCATAGACCCAAAGACTCCTATGGAAGAAATGAGGAAACAAATCGAGGCTCTAACAAAACAAATGACGGATCTCAAGACAGGTACAAACACTAAAACATACTCCTTGGAAGATATTGCACTGTACCCCTCTGATAAAATTTTGAACATGATACCATTCCCCTTTCGATTCGAAGTTCCTAAGTTTGACAAGTACAAAGGGAAAGGGGACCCTAGAGACCACATTAGGGAATTCAACATCGCATTCATGGAAGTAGCTCACAATGAGACTTTCCTAATGAGACTATTCCCTAGATCTCTAGGTAGTCAATCCATGGAGTGGTTCTCATGGCTTCCACTAGGCATCAAAACTTTTGATGAGTTAGTCAACAAATTCATCACGCACTTCTTGTACAATATTGAACACGAAGTCTCCATGCTTGACCTATGCAATACCAAGAAAAAGAGTGGTGAATCATTCACCTCCTTCCTACAAAGGTAGAGACAACTAGCAAGCAAATGCCCATATGATGTACCCGAGAAACAATTAATGAAGATGTTTGTCCACAACCTCAACTCTGATCTAAGCTGTCAAATACAAATTCAATGCCCCACCTCATTTTCGAAGGTCATTGAAATGGGATTGTTCATTGAGAAAGCTATGATCGCCAATGGACAAATCAAGTTATACAAGGACAAACCTACCTCCAATTACATGACTGACAAATCAAAGTTTTGGACTAAAAATAAAAATGTCATCAACGATGGAGTAGTTGATGCCAAGGTGGCGGATCCCAAACAACAACCAATATTCACTTTCAAAGGAGAGGCAAGCAATGTTACACCCAACAAAACATTCTCTCGGGAGCTAAGACCATGGTTCAACTCAAATCTAAGGTGAAAGTTCACACCACTGGGTGAGTCCCAAGAATCTACATTAAGGAAGCTATTGGCCAACAATGAAATCTCTCTACCGCCAACAAGCAATTATGAACCTTAAATAAAACCTCACTATTGGAAAGACACCAACTATTGTGAGTATCATAGAGGAAGAGGACATACAACCAAAAAATGTATCAATCATAAACATGTTATTCAAGACATACGTGATCAAAATCAAGGATGTGCTCAACAACATACTTCCAATGAGATGCATGTGGCTTACAAGGATCCACTTCTTAATCATGACAAGCTGTACAACAACAACAACAACAATGGCAACAACAACAACAACCACAATAGGCAAAATCAGAATAATGGGAATAGTAATGCCAATTATGCAAGTGTACCATTCGATTATACCATCAATTGCATATCAGAGCATGTCCCACAAATCAATGTGGTCATGCCCAACCAACAATCAGAGCCCAACAGAACTAATTGCAGTATCATCACCCACAGTGGTAAGGTCACATTGAATACCATTCCTCCAAGGTCATCATCTTCTCAGTCCAACTTCCATCATTATAGTGTCATAGACCAACTATAGAAGACCCCTGCCCACATTTCTTAGAGTTGTTGCATGTATCTCCTTCCCACAAGAAGATTCTCGATAAAGCCTTAGTGGAAACGATAGTACCCACTAACTTGGCCCAAGAGAAGTTTCAACCATGGTAGGTAATCTGACCTCCTCAAGTACCATATAATTTACTGAACAAGATGACCTCTCAGTGTCTCAACCCCATAACACCCCTTTGCACATTGTCACCTTCATCCATAAGCTTCCTCATTCAAGACCAAAGAGCAGAAAATTACCATCAAAGAAATGAGAGTAGGGGAATACTCCATCGAGCACAGCCTCAATCTATCCAAATTGCCTTTATCTCCTAGATCCTTTGGGTGACCCAAGCATTTTTCAAAGCCATATATTCCTCCTACACCTCCCATAGATCCCTTTGTAAAATGGGGGACCCTATCAGATGAAACAGAGGAAAGAGATATCTTACAATGGCTCTACACTGAAGAAGAAGAGAACACACAATAGGAACCACCTAAGCTCCCAATGAAAATCTATGGGCGAGGTGAATTTATCCTACACAGAATGGGTTACGAAGGACAAGGCCCCATCAGCCTAAGTAAAGAAGGAATTATAGAACCCATTCAACTCTCTTCATCCTCATTGGCTAGAACTACAAAAGGTCTAGGATATAAATATAAGGGAAAAGCTAAAGTAAATGCTTGTCTTGTGGAAATGTTCTATACCCTTCAAGAGGACAGTGACACAAATTCCAATGAGTATGAGTGGGATGAGCTAACAAAGTATTCCTATGATGACAAAGAGGTTGATACCATTCAAACTTATAGCCCCTACTGTGAGGGACAAACGCTACCACATAGGCCATTAGAGTGTGATTTGCCTATCCCTAAGAATATGACTTTCGAGGAAGGTTCAAGTTCTATTGCAATAAACAATTTGGAGGAAAGTACCATCCCAAGCACTCTCCCTACCAATACTCCTAGCATATCCATTCAAACTATCAACGAATTAGATCTATCCTCCGACTCCCTCCCCCTTGTCCATCCTGAGCTTATTGACTGGGATCTACAAGGAACCCTGTAACTAGATATGTTCCAAAATGATGATGCCTATATTGACTCTATGGAACTTAGGGACCACCTACCTAATGAAGATCATAAATTTGGTTTCACCATTGAACTTAATGTCATGGCTTATTTCAGAGAGGGTGCCAAGCCTTCCAGTCACAAAAATATCAAAATAAAAACTGGATCTGATGGTGAAAACCGCTCTGCGGCAGTGTTAGATCCTAAAATAGTAAAAAGAAAGGACCCGTCTGATGGTGAAAACCCAACTGTGGCACCTGATGATGGAAGGCTTGACACTCTCCCTAATGACATGCACTATGAGAAGTCTCAGATTGTTGTGGAACCCACAGAACATGTTAACATTGGAACAGAGGAATAACCTAAGATCATTCACTTTTCTACGTCTCTAACCCCACCAGAAAAGACTAATTTTGTACCATTCTTCAAGAGAAAACAAATCAATTTCACTTGGTCATACGCAAATATGCCGGGGTTAGATCCATATTTGATTCTACATCATCTTCCATTAGATCCAGGAGTGAAACCAATGAAACAGAAGCTTAGAAAGATGCATCCACACATTGCAATGCTTGTAAAAGAAGAAATCAAGAAACTATTGGATGTGGGGTTCATCAGAGCTATATACTATCCAGAATGGGTCTCCAACATAGTACCAATGTCCAAACCTGATGGCCAAGTCAGACTATGCAATGATCCTAGAGATCTAAACAAAGCTTATCGCAAAGATGATTTTCTGCTACCAAATATAGATATCATAGTTGACTTAACAACAGGGCATACCATGTTATCTGTCATGGATGGCTTCTTCGGATATAATCAGATCAGGATAGCACCAGAAGACCAGCATAAGATAGCTTTTACTTGTCCATGGGGCACTTTCTGTTGGAATGTCATGTCATTTGGGCTAAAGAACGCATGAGCCACATATCAATGGGCTATGACCACTATATTCCATGATATGATTTACGTCACAATGGAAGACTATGTAGATGATATCCTTGCAAAGTCACTCACAAGATAATCACACCTAGATGTGTTAGAGAAAGTCTTTCAGAGACTAGAACAATTCAAAGTCACATTGAACCCAAAGAAATGTGTGTTTGGAGTCACCTCAGGCAAGCTCTTAGGTTTTATTGTATCAGCAAATAGAATAGAGGTGGACCCCACCAAAGTCAAGGCTATTATGGACATGCCACCACCCAAGAATCTTACTCAACTAAGATCTCTATAGGGCAAGCTACAATCAATCCATAGGTTCATATCACAACTAGCAAACAAGTGTCAACCCTTCAGTCATCTCCTACATAAGATCATTCCATTTAGATGGGATGAGAAATGTGAAGAGGCATTTGACAAACTAAAAGAGTATCTTATGAATCCACTTATTCTTATGCCTTCTATCTAAGGGAAGCCATTGTTACTATACATATCTTCTACACCAACATCTCTTGGGGCCCTTCTAGCACAACAAGATTATGAAAGTAAGGAAAGAGCTATCTACTACATCAATCGCACATTGGTGGGCTATGAGTTGCAATACTCTCAGATAGAAAGATCATGTCTTGTGGTAGTTTTTGCTTCCCAAAAACTTTGACATTATATGCTTGCACATCCAGTTAAACTTATTGCAAAAATAGATCCACTAAAGTACCTACTAAGCAAAGCAGCTCTAACAGGTCGCCTAGCCAAATGGGTAATAAGTGAATATGAAATTGAGTATGTAGATAGCAAGGCTATCAAAGGGCAAGTCATTGCTGATCAATTAGCAGATGCACCACTACAAGACACCACACTAATGCAATTTGAGTTTCCAGATGAATCCTTATTCAATATATCAACACATTCCTAGAAACTTTACTTTGATGGGTCCTACACAAACCATGGATCGGGGGCAAGAATCTTGTTTGTAACTCCTCATGGCAACACCATACTAAAGTCTTACCATCTGTTATTTCCATGCAAAAAAAACATAGAAGAATATGAAGCCTTAGCCATTGGTCTCAAAATGGCAAGAGAGTGGAAAATCAAAGAGCTACATGTCTATGGTGATTCTCAACTAGTAATCAATCAGGTCAATGATGATTACCAAACCAAGGATGAGAAGGTTGTCCCATAATAGCACATGGTCGAGGACTTTAAGGAAACTTTGTGATCATCTCTTTTGAGTAGATACCTCGCATTGAAAACAAAGTAGTAGATGCTATGGCAACCATCACCTCTCTTCTCGAAATCCTAGAGAATGAGTCACGGTATGAGTTCTTAGTGGAATCAATTCAGCAACCAACTTATGATCTTCCTGAAACCCATTCCATATGCCTATTAGTTGGATCTGATTCACCTTGGTATGGTAAGATTTACACTTACCTCAAGGACAACACCCTCCCACCCAACTTATCTTCAAACCAACGATGAACCTTTATATGCCAAACCTCTCACTACACCATTATTGCTGACACCCTATACCGATGTGGTCTAGATGGTACTTTACTCCATTGTTTAGAATGAGAAGAATCCCAAACTGCCTTATAAGACATACATGAAGGGATCTATGGAACACAATCTAGTGGTCCTTAGCTAAGAAACTCATGCATTTGGGTTATTATTGGCCGAACATGGAAACAAATTCATATCAATTTGTGAAGAAGTGTAAGCATTGCCAAATACACAGGAATCTGATACATGTACCAGCTCAAGAGTTGAGACCTTTAATGACACCTTGGCCCTTTTGCCAATGGGGACTCGACCTTGTGGGTAAAATCCATCCACTCTCATCCAATGGCAACAAATTCATAATAACCGCCACGGAGTACTTTACCAAGTGGATTGAAGTCGCTCCCCTCACACCGTCACAGGTAAACAAATATCCTCATTCATCCTTAATTACCTCATCTGCAGATATAGAATTCCCTCATCCATTATCATGGATAATGGAAGACCCTTCAAAAACCAAGATGTCCAAGACACCATTTGTCCACACCCTATTACCCCCAAGGCAACAGCGAAGCAGAAGCATCCAACAAGACCATCTTGAAACTCCTCAAGAAGACAGTCAACGATGCTAGCCATGATTGGCACATCCAACTTAATCATGCTCTGTGAGCCTATAGAACCAGTATACGCACTCCCATAGGTGCTACCCCTTACGCCCTTGTCTATGTCTTAGAAGCTATCCTCCCCATTGAGGTTGAGTTACCATCTCTTAGGGTGTCATTAAAAGGTCTCATAACAAATGAAGAGTACAAAGTTTCCAAATTACAAGAACTAGAGTTGCTAGAGGAAAAGAGACAGAAAGCCTTTGATCATCTCAAAGCATATCAACAAATGATGTCATGAAGCTACAACCACAGAGTCCACCCAAGGGTCTTTAAAGTTGGAGATCTAGTACTTAAGGAGAACCCCCGCAATCAATAGGATCAGGAAAAGAAAGGCAAGTTCGAACCCAACTAGCTTGGGCCTTATGTGATAGTAGTTGCTTATGGATCGAGGGCATATCAGTTAGCAACATTAGAGGGTGAGCTATTTGATGACCCAATCAACAACATGCATCTTTGTCGGTTCTATACCTAGAAGAACCTCAGTGTAAGGGGGGTACGAAATACAAAAAAATCAAAAAATGCAAAAAAATAAAAAAATACAAAAAAAAATTGTCCTTTGATGAAAACTAGGCAAATAGGTGCCTTGGATAGGTACCATGATGAAAACCTGGCAAATAGGCATCATGTGTACTTTCTAACTTTCATGCTAAGAAAAGCAAGTGGTGAAAACCTAGTAAACAGGCGTACTTGTGATAAACTGCTTCCTCCATCTTTGGCAAACCAATCACCTTGTGTCCATTCTTCCTTCACTCATATCCCATTCGATCCATAGCTATTCCATAGTAAAATCCTAACAATAACCTATCGTGGCTTGATACTCTATCTCTTTTTAGTTGCCTTGTCAACCAAGGTTTTATCCCATATCCTATCCATAGTGTTAGCCTAGCTTAGCGTCTGTTGTCAGTATCCACATGGTCCAAGTCCATGAACTATGTTGCCTTTGCGTCATCACGTAGGCAAGGCCATTTTCAATGTGCCCCCGAGGCTTCCTTGACCATCCCATATCTTGTCATCTATCCTCTAGTCCATCCATGGTCCAAGTCCATGAACTATGTTGCCTTTGTGTCGTCACGTAGGCAAGGCTATTCTTTCAATGTGCCCTTGAGGCTCCCACTATCCCATCCATCCCATGTCTAGTCCTTCTATCTATCTGAGTCTATGCCACTTTCTATCACCTAGGTCTTAGGTCCATTAGGGTTCACCCCAAACTACGTTGCCTTTGCGTCGTCAAGTAGGCAAGGCCATTTAGCAATGAGCCCTCGAGGCACTAGGTCAGTCCCTTAGGGTCCATCTCACCAATAAGGATTGTGAAATCTTTCACAAGGCAAGCAAGTGCAAACAAAACCTGCTCTTTTCAAGCAGAAATATTGACGCAAGGCATTAACCTATCCAAAGCAAAGCAAGCAACACCTAAGGCATTGTAAATGATTTTACCTAAATTATGGCAAGAAACAAACACATCTAAATGCAAAAATGTTTTGTGGATTGGAATCATGGTTAAGTTATAGAGTCTTGATTTCTGCTATCATGTCTTTCTATGCTACTTGAGGATGCCAATAGCTAGAGATGCTATGATGGGGGCATGATCCTTTTCTTTGGTTACTATTTGTGGATTAAACTTTAGTAATGTGACACCTTGTCTAATGACATGATCAGCAAAAGATCATTGAGGACATCAAAGGTCTAACATGAACAGGGGCAATCCTTGTCTGTTGATACGCAAGAAGTACTCAGGTCATCTCAGTTCAATTATACCTAGATTCTTGTATTAACTTACAACATTCAGAAAAAGTACCAAAAAAAATTGCCCAATGATGAAATAGGCACTTCAAAATACTTGCACCATCAAGATGTCAAAAGAAAAGCATCCATTATACATCCATACATCCATATCCCATGCAATAAAAGATCCAAACAATGTAGAGTAACAATACAAATAGAAGCTTGTGAGTCTTTCTATCGAGTCATTCTTTCAATCAATCTTCTATCTACCATTATGTCATTCTTGTGTCGATAGAGTACATTTGGACATCACAAAAATGTAGCATACAGTTGCATATCATATCACATGAGATAGTCATTTACATGATTAAATCAGTTGCATACATAATAAAGTGCATTAGGTCATCCATATACATTTTTGCAATCATCACATAGTGTCAATAAAAAAAATCAAAAACATAGATAAGTGCATCACATAAATTTCATAATCATATAGATACCATTTGCATTTGCACATTAGAGGCATATCAAGTAAAAACATCTAAGTCTACATTAGGTCACATAGCATCATAAACATCTAAGACTGCATTAGATATAGCATCACATAGCATCATATAAAAGTCTGCATTAGATAAACATCATATAGACATAATAAAAAATATGCATCACATGAGTACCATCATACAATAGAAATGCATCCATAACTCATAAGTATAGAGAGCGTCAAATAGCTGCATCATCATATAAATATCATAAACATGTCCAAAATGTACAAATATCAAAAGTTCCATCTCTGAGTCAATGTCATATACAATGTATACATCTCAAAGATAACAATACATGTCTCAAAATATAAAAATGGTACATATACATATCCGGCTATCTGAGCCATCAAAAAGTGTATGTAGGAGCCAAAATCTGTGCAGTGTCTGCTAACCCTATTGTTGTGAACCACTGCTCCCAGCAGTGTCTCTTGAGTCCCCTCCTCCATTGGCCCTAGACTATTGTGGGCCCATCACAGAGGCTCCCGACCTCGATACACCTGCTCTCTGAGAGGCCATAGATTGGCTCCTGTATCTTAGAGCCCTCTAATCAACTGGAACTTTGCCATGGTATAAACCCTGATAGTACTGTGTCTGAGCCTACACTCTGGCAAGCTCACCTTGCACCTACACTAACTACCCTTGCACCTATACCAACTGTGCATGTGCATGTGCCTATGCTAGCTGTGCCTATGCCTGGTGCACCTATCCAACCAAAAAGCTGCTGGAGGCATCTATCCCAAGGGCTGCCACTACTGTATCCTGCTCTACTCAGATAACTCATATCCTCACTCTCTAGTGAGCCCCAAGATAACCCCTGCATCTGTCTCCCACCGAGCCTCGGCCATCCTAAGCTATACCCGCAGCTACCGAACTTGTCCTCTCACCATAGCAATAGCTCTCTCCTAGACATCTGACTATGCTAGATCCTGAGAGGCCTGTGCCTATCCCTACCCCTGTACCTGAGGTAATTGCTACTACACCACCTGCTGAGGTGGTAGCATCTGTGCCTGTTGTGTAGCCTACTGTGCAACCTATGACTGCACTACCTGTTGAGCATGGGAAGATCCCTCCCCAGCTCTCCTCCTCTACCTAGGTCTATCTCCATCTCCACCACCTCCCCCTCCTCCATCATCTCCTCCTCCTCCTCCTGCCAACCTGGCCCTCATCCTCTGAATCTACCTCATCTATGTGAGGAACCAGCTCTCCAGGCCCAGAGTATCTTAGAAATGGATGAGCAGCGAACCACTCCTTGTAGTCCGGTGTTATTCCTGCATCTGCAATCTCTCTCCTCATCGACTAGGCAGCATAAAGAATCTATTAAAACTCTGTCACTGCCTCCTCGTAGGACGCCACTGGCCCCCATCTAAATCTCTCTACATGCATCCGTACAAACAGAGCCTACCCTTATGGCATGCCCTGTCTCCTCCCAAACTGTCTCTGAACTTGACTGACAATCTGTCTCTCCAGGATAAACCGCGTCCATCCTATAAGCCACCAAGTCTGATAGCAGTATGGCAACTCATCTGCCTCGTCGTCGCAAGGCTCACAATCTAGATATGGTCACCAAATGACCACATCTACCCCATCTAGTGCATGCCTCCAGTACTTGAGCTTCCCCAATCTATGCTGGGAAATCACTCCTACGTAGCCATAGCTGTAAGGCTCTCCCCTTTGTCTCTAAAAAACACAAGTCAGTCTAGTGATGGCAATGTGCTTCCATAGCCAAAACTGCAACAGTGAGACACCTGCTGATAAGCTAGCATCCCTGTGGTATACCACCTGATGCATATCATGGTATAGGTGTGCTAAAACGTAGGCATCCTAAGTATAATAGGTGCCCTCTATGACCATCCTCTCTATGATCTATCCCCATCCAATTGAGAACCCATATGATCTCCTATTGGGGCATACAACGCCTCCGATCAATCCTACAACTATCCTAGGGAAGTAGTCATAGTAATCATGAATTTCCTGCCAGGAGATGACCTGTCCTACTAGCTCAGGGTTGTCAAATACCCACCTACACTCTGTAAATCTAGCATCCCATTGTGGATCGTACTCCACAAGCTCTCCCTGAATTGGCAAGTGGAGTATCATGTATACGTCCTCCATAGTCACCGTCATCTTACTTGTCGGGGAGTGAAAAGTCCCATCCTCGCTATGAAACCTCTCCACTACTGTAGTCAGTAGGCTATGGTTCACTCAAACCTTAGGCATAAAGAACACGTAATCCAATCCCATCACGCCGAGCGTCTCTCGATTCATTTCTGTCAACATGTGCTACTACAACATTAGCATGGGAAACTGCTCCCTCGACATCAATGTATCTCATATGTCCTCTTGTAAAGCATGCAAAGCAAGGCATCAACCTAAAGCTACAAGTACCATGCTCAACATATCTATAGAAACATATCAACTAACTTAACATATCAAATTGATCAAAACAACACACTACATCTCTTGACTAGATTCTTGCAATCTCAGAGATAGCTTATCGATTGATGCATCAAACAAGATGCCAATTGAGTCAATTTTGTTAAGTAAACTAACTATCTATATCATATATGCCAGAATAGAAGGTACATGCACCATAACATTTCATGCATGCACCGCCCAGTTGCATGCGCCAACTCATACCGTAAAAGCACCACCAAATTATGCATGCGTCAACCTTACTCATGCATGCGCAAGTTTCATGTATGTGCCCTTCTATATCCTATATGTGCTGCAAAATGTCAGATGCACAGTTTCGCATGTCATATGCACTGAATTGCAATCTAGCGCATTTGTCTAGCCTAAATTTGCCTAACATTTATTGCACTCAAAATCAACCCTAGGGGAACTTTTTTGAGAAACATACCAAAGGTCCTACCTCTGCTAGCCAGTCGAATCATTAGACTCCCTCAAAGCGGTGCTCCTCATGCAGAATATCTATCCTAGTGCTGACTCCTCTATGCTCTATGCTCTCCTAAGCTCTCAAAAGTAAATCAAACAAAGCCAAGTGTGCAAATGACTTGTCTTGTGGGCCCAGCTCCTATATATAGCATGCAAACCCTAAACTGGCTATGTGGTGACTATGACTACTTCCCACACCCGTTTCTTCCTGTTTTCTTCCCATTTCTCATAAACGCATCCTATTTTCTTCAATCCTAACCAATTTTTCCCTTCATCTTTGTGAGATTGTCTGTCTCACACCTTCTACCTTCTTCCTGTCCAATCTCCTGAGGGGGCATCCTATCATCATTAAACCTATACCAGGGGCAAACTGGGGCATGTATCATTATCAAAAAAAAATATTCTTTGAAGCAATGCCATAAATTGCATTGCATCAAAGAGGGGCAAAATGTATACACCTAAAAATGACACGATTTAGTCTAAACAAATATTCTTAATATTTATTCCCTTCTAATTCTTTTATCAATAAATAAATAAACAAATTTATTTATTTGATTCCTATTCCTCTAAGTCAATTAAATATCAAAATATTTAATTACCTCTTGTAAAGTCAAAATTGAATAAAATCTTTTATTTAATTAAATTCTTCCAAACAATTAAATAATTCTCAATTATTTAATTAAGTCAAAATCATTCCTCCAAATTTAATAAATCAATTAAATTTATTTAAATCCTCTCAATCTCCAAAAATAAAATACAATCAAATATTTTATTTATTCTTCCAAATCATGCACAACAATTAAATAAATTTATTTATTTAATTTGCTTTCTTATCTTCTAATTCTTCAAATATCTTCCAAATCTTCTAAAAATAAGTCTTCTTCTTCATGCACACAAAATTAAATAATTTATTATTTAATTTCTCTCAAATCATGCAAAAGTAAATCTCAAGTTGAGTTAACTAACTCAATCAACCTTGTTTTTATCAATATCTCCTAAATTAGAAAAAAGCTTTCTAATTTATGAAAAGCATGTCTTATCTTTAGAAAAGAAAGTACTTAAATAAAACAACTTTTGGGTGACACTTGTCTTCTTCTTATTCGCGCACATTCCTCAACCGTTCTATATCGTTGATCTTCTCATTCTTTCTATATAGTTGATCCTCTCTCTCTCAAGTCTATAAATTGAACCCTCTTCTTCCATGTCATTCATCCAAGCTTTAAGTATTGTTACTCTATAGGAATTACAGTGCGCCTTTGGCACCAATTCCTTCATTGCTTGTGATCACACTCATTACTACACACTACTACCATTGTTGTGAAGCTCATCTTCATGGCAAAACTATCATAGCCGTTCTCCATTGACAATCTTGGAATAGCAAGGAAGTGCACTCTTTGATGGCCTAATTCATACCTGCAAGATCGATTGAGATAGGCAACCAATGGAAGATATGAAGCTTTGAGGTTTGCAAAGGTTTTT
Organism: Cunninghamia lanceolata; assembly: GCA_027924645.1. Lineage (NCBI taxonomy): Eukaryota > Viridiplantae > Streptophyta > Pinopsida > Cupressales > Cupressaceae > Cunninghamia > Cunninghamia lanceolata. The sequence continues at coordinate 25,247,006 of BSBN01000809.1, read as the reverse complement.
GAAGTTCTTTTGTTTGATTGATCTCTTTTTTTCTATATTTCGTTGAGTTTTGGGTATTTTGATATTGATATATTGATTATTCATGTTTACTCCAATTTTCCCTTAACACTTATTTCTGGCAATTTCCCCCAATAAGTTTTGAAACTAAAGTTATATTCTAGTTTGCATGACATTTCCACCAATAGAATTTTAGAAGAATTGCTATTTAAAATAATAAAATAATATCTACTTGTGCAACTTACTGTCACATGGGTGACAGTAATAAATTTAATTCTTTTATTTACTCATCTAAATATAATAACACTATTTCTTTTGGGTTCATAAAAGTAATAGTTTATATTAATGTCTACAAATAGAAAACAAGCCAGTTATCCATAGACTATTTTCCTGTGTAAGGAGCAAAACTCAAAAGTTTGTAGATTCAAACATCATACAAAATTGGCCTTTATGGCCCAAAATGGAGAAGTGCTTATGGCATAAATGCCTATGATATCAGTATTTACAACATAGAACAATCTAGAAAATAGAATAGAACCAAGCAAACACCACCTTTTACCAGCATTCGAGCTCTTCTGCCAACATCTGTAGCTCCCTAACCCATTCAAAATCTCCATTTACTACCTCCATATTCAATATTTTTTTAAGAAAAGAGATAGCCTTTAGGACATTTCCTCTGTGATTAACCAAACTCAAACCTTTGAAGTCCAAAATAAAGGGAAATATCTTCACCACCGCTAATGGATCCACTAGCGTAGCGATGTCCTTCAAGTGAGGAATACTAGTTCTTGCAATTGCCCCCTGTAATGTTCTTTTCAAACCACCAAGCACCTCTAGTTTGAACAAAATTTCCATTAGGATTTTGGCATCTTCCTTGCCAATCCCTACATCCAATATCGCTGCCAAAAACCTAGACGAGATGTGGGAATCCACTCTGTAGAACTCCTCCATGCACAGGAAGGGCTTACCCAACACTATCTTCACTGAGGCCAGCAATAAGTTGTCATGGATTCTCATCACCCACTTCAGTCTTTGATCCATGACGCCTCCTTTGAAGTCCATTTGTCTTACCATCCCTTCTAACAGAATAGAAGTGTCTTCTCCCAGGTTAACCAAGCCTTCCACCAAGATTTTGGCGATGAAACTATAGCCGCCCGCCGTCACAAAGAATTTGCTCACCAACAAAACGAAATTGTCTTGCAAAGAAACCATCCTGCAAGAAGAAGAAATAATCCATCTGCATCTAGAGTCTTCTATGGGGAGTACAATTGCCATCATAACCATTACTGTAGATTAGAAATGTAAAGTTGCCATCCGCTCAACACTTCAAATTTGGAACGTGTGAGCTGTATTTCCTATTTATCATTGCTCGATGTCTCTTTCCAAGTGGCTTTAACATAGCCAAGACATGACCCTAACATAATTTGATGGTTAGGGTGCCCACCCTACCACCCTCATTTTTTATTCTATTAAAGCCACTTCTTTAATCCTTACACCATCTATCCCTTGACTGGAAAGAAGATCAACTTCGTTATTGGCTTCTCTGTATATATGATTATCATTTACCATTTCACATTTATCCATTAGAGATAAGGCTACTTCTAATTTCGCTACAAGTCTCTAGTTTTGCAATTACCTAGTTCGAAGGCCATTGATGACCAGGAGAGAGTCTCCCTCAATGGCCACCTTTTTAAGCTTTAGTTTGAGCCACAAAGAAAGACCTTGAATAACTACTTCCAACTCTGCTTCATTGTTGGTTCCATTTAGTAGTGGCTTTGCTATCCTACCAATCCACTTACCATTCTCGTCTCCAATTGAACATCCACCTCCTAATTTTCCAGGGTTACCTCATGAGGCCCCATCAAAATTTAGTTTAAACCAGTCAAATTCTAGAGGAGACCATTTAGAATCTTTCCTTTTATTTTCTACCTTCATGCCCCCTTCCCTAATCATTGGAGGAATGATTAACCCCTACCACCTAGTTCTCAACTTGGCATCCCAATCCATAAAGGAGGCATTTTTAGGACAAACTTCGCCTAATTTTGAATTAAGAACTTCAGTTATGCTTGCTTCAACCTTATTTAGAAAAGAAAGAATCGAGATCTCCAAGTTTTGAAAGGTCCTTTTGTTCCTCTCCTTCCAAATCTCCCAAATTAAAATTGAAGGGTTAATAGTCCAAAGTTTATGATATAGTGCTTTCCTATTTAAACTTGGCCAGCCCATTAACTAGTCATTCAGGTCTTTCAAAATCATTGTTTTCCACATCAATTTATCCATTAGCCAATTCCAACACAGGTTGGAGAAGGGACAATTTAGAAAAAGATGATCCCTGTCTTCTTCAGCCTCTTTGCATAAACAACATCTAGAGGGACCTTGATGGCTAAGTTTTGCCAGTCTGTCTACAGTCAATGCCCTACCTTGAGATGCTATCCAAAGGAAGACCCCCGCCTTTGGAAGACAATTGGCATTCCAACATAGGTCTCTAGGAATTTTAACCTTGGCTTCTTGATTCTCTGACAATTTTTTATTTCCTTCTCTGACACTATAAGTTCCATTTGGAGATCCTGCCCATTGCAAAATGTCATGTCCCCCTCTAAGACAAATAGATCTTTCTTCATAGTCTTGTCAAAAATTCCCACCTCTTCTTGACTAAGACCCAAGTTTTGAGGACTTTTCCACTTAGCAATTGGAATTCCATTGATGAATGATTGAATTACAAAATTTTTACCTTATCCCCCCACACCATTTTGGTGATCCTTCTAACATTTGCTAGGTCTCCCCTCTCAGATAATTTAGGATAGCCTTGCCAGGAATCTTCCCAAAAATTGGCTACATCCCCGCTCCTAATCTTCCAAGTCAAATGATCTAAAATGAGATCCCTACATCCTTAGATGAAGTTCCAGATTCTGGATCCTTTAGGCAGCTCTCTAGAAATGAAAATACTACGTTCTCCTTCATTTAAATATTTTTCCCTAATAATTTTCACCCATTTTAGTTCTGGCTTTGTATAAATAGTCCACACCAACTTGGCTCCTAAAGCCATTTTTTGAAGTTGAAGATTTTTTATGCCTACTTCATCTCAGTCTTTGCTTTCACAGATTTGTTTCCACTTTATCAAAGGGTATTTGAACTGTTCAGAATATCCTTGTCAGAAAAAAAATTTCATTTTTTTGTTTAACTCCATGCTGGCTTTACAAGAAAGAGGAAGGCAAGACATTAGGTATGTGGGAAGAGCTGAAATAACTGCTTTTAGCTTAGTAAGTCTTCTGGCCTAGGAAAGCCATCTATTTTCCAAGATGCTGCTTTATTACTTACTTTCTCTAGAAGTTTATTCCATATGCTTCCCGGATGAGTTCCTTTAGCCAAAGGTATTCCTAAATATTTACATGGAAGGGAACCCTTTCTAAAACCAAGAATTCGCAATATCTAGGCTTTGGCTCTATCTGTTGAGTTAAAAAAGAAAACTTCTGATTTTTCTTCACTAATCTCTTGTCTTTAGGCTACTATGTATTTCTCAAGAATTTCTTTGTAACCCCATGCTTCCCTTGGCTGTGCTCCTCCAAATAGCATTGTATCATTAGCAAATTGCTAATGAGTTACCTTGGAAACTGTAACATCAGAAAATGTCCCCTTGGGGGCTTTTCCCTCATAAGGTTTAGCTCCTAGGTCTTTAGTATGCATTTAGGACATTTTGGTTCATATTTTGGCATCCCAATGGAATGAGAGCTAGGTTCCATGGAAAATTGGACCTAGGTGGATCCCTTGAGCTGTACCCTACCCAAAATAGGGGGAGGTCTTGGGCGCCTGTGCCCTAGCCCTGCCTTATTTTGGGGCAGCCCCAATTTTCTGGGTGTTGGTTTATGACCATCAGTTGGTTCTTTTACCGACACGATAAAGTTTGATTTTTTAAAAGCTTGGCAGGAATTCTTGTAGGTGCATATATAAGCATGTGTAGGCATTCATTTGTAAACTAGATGATTACTAGCAAGCTATTGTGTTCTCAAGGTGATTCAAGGCTTTCTATTGTGTTGCAAGAGCAGACTTGTATGTTTTATGTGTTGATATTTGTAGATTTGAGCATCAATTTCCTCATGGCATAAAGAGCATCTTCCTCCATGAGACCTTCACTACAAGGTGACATAATATTGTGATTTTATCATTGATTCCTTTGGTTTTTGCCTTTGCCTCACAAGGGCACACACTCTTTGTTTGACAACAGTGTTTGGAGACTTAAGTGTCCTCTAAGGCTTGACTGAGGCAAGCCTCTAAACACCACAACCCCCAAACCAAGTCTTGTGATTGCAGGTTACAGGTGTCGTATCTAGAAAAAGTGGAGTTGCAGGAAGGCTTGGTAGACATTGGGGATTCAGGATCTGAAGAAAAGTCAAACAAAGGAGCACTTCTAGGACTAAGGCACCTGCAACAGTGTCCTCCGCAGATAGATTTCAGGAAACAGGAGTTACAGAGCTGATTAGTGTCAAAAGGAGGTCCAGATTCCCTGAAAAAGTAGGTACCTTAGACTTGGGCACCCACACCTTAGTCCCTAAGTGTTCTGCCTCGAAACCCTGAAAATAGGTATTCTATGATTTGCTATTTTACTCCTGTCTGTAAGAGCTTTTTCCATTATTCATCAATTTGTTGTCGCATTTGCATAATTACGGTTTTAATGGTTAATTGGACATAAGAGAAGGAAGTATTGATAATTAATTCCCTAATCCTAGTTTCCCTACATCTACAAGTGACCTAGGGTATGATAGTGCTCGCCACTCGAACCTAGATCCTTCAATATATAGTGGAGAGGCAGATTTAAACATCTACACATTAAAACATTGACAAATCCAATTTTCCACTAAACATTTTGGTGAACCCATGTTTTTGGACTTAAATTGCAACTTGGTGAGTTTTTGACCTCAGATTTGGTGTGATTTCATTCATTTATTTGGTCATTTACTTTATTGCATTGAGAAAATTCAAAAAAATTGAAAATTTGGGAAAATACAAAAAAATGCATTGTTTGGCTTACTAAATTACATCAATTCTTCCTAAATTTTCCTAATTCATCATTTTTGCATCAGATCTGATATAAACTATAGAAAAATCCAAAAAAATCATAAATTTACATTGCATTTTCATCATTTAATTGCTAGGGTTTTGTGGAAAGTTTGACAATTTTATATAACCTAGTAATTCCAAAATCTAGGGTTTGTAGGCAAAATCTTTTATCAAATTTTTCTACTAATTTTATAGGCTCATTCAAATTTTCATTTGTTGTTATTCTTGCATTTTAGTGTGAATTTGCATTTAGATTAAAAATATTTGTAATTTTGCATAGAAAATTTCAACAAAAAACTAGCAATTTTGATGCATTTTCATTAAATTTGCATTGGCATTTTGCATGTTAAGACTTGAAAATCATTTTCAGATCTGAGATTAAGTCAATTTCATCATAAATCATACTTCAAAACATTCACATAGTATTTTGTGTCAAGATCTCAAACCTAGGGCTTCGAAAACAATAATTTTCACTAAAATAGGCCTTATCGACTCTCTAAATTTGCACTATAGGTGTGTTGTGAAGGATATTTTTGCATTAATTTTCTTTTATTAGGGTATTCATTTGTTCCCCTCATAAAAGATTCACAACACCCTTCTAACGATTTCTTGTAGTGAAAATTTGGTGAAAAACTACACATTTTGACCATTTTTTCCCTAGGGTTTGACCTATTTTGCACTCCAAGCATGTTGTGATCAATTTTATGGATTGAGGTGACTGATATTATTGATATTATTTTCTATAACTCCTAAAATTCCTTACAACACCCCATTTTCTAGGTCTTGGAATTGGAAAACCGTGAAAATTTGCATATTTTGCTATATTTTCATTAGGGTTTCACCTTAAGTGGCACTAAAATCATGTTGTGTTGGGTATTTTGGAACCAATTGGCTGTTTTTACTAATATTAGTTTCTTTCCATCATAATTTTCCTCACAACACCCTTTTTATGCTCTTTTGCAGTGAATTTTGGTGAAAAAAGTGCCTATTTTGACATATTTTCACTATATTTTGACTTGGCATTATCTTGGATTTGCATCAAGAGTGTGTCGAGAGTGATTATATTACTATTTTGGACTGATATCAGACATTTAACTTTCTTCCCTTGACTGAAATCCTCATATCATCCTTTGCTTCAATTATTTACATTGAAAAGCATCGAAAAATCAAACATTTTAGGCTATTTTATTTGCTCTTGTCTTGCACCAATTTTGAAAAGATTTCAAAATATGATTTGGCATTGGTTTGAGCATAAAAACATGGCCTCTAATCATAACAAAAACAATAGGTTCCCTCCTAAACCTTACATGAAAAGAAAGGCTCCTGAACCTAAAATTGTCTTCACTCCTCATGATAGAACAATCGGTGATTTCGAAGGACCTCTTTACATCACCGTATAGATAATGGGAAATAATATGGAGGGAACTCTGATTGATCCTAATTGCATGAATAGTGTTGCCTCTAAAAAATTCCTCTTTTCAAATCAATTAATACAAGGTCCTTATAGCCCTTCGAGCTTAACGATTAAGACACATACGGGAGTTTTAAAGAAACCACTGGGTAAGATATCATTAATAGTAACTGTATTTGAGAAACATGTTGAACAATGGTTTGATATTACTCCTGACTTTGATACCTTTGACATAAAACTTGGAATCCCTTGGTTAAAAGTTATGAAAGCAGTTCCTTCAACTATTTATAAATGTGTTAAATTTCCTTTGAATGGACAAGTGCATGCCATTCATCGAAATACATACAAACCTTCAATTACACAACACTTCACATTGGATTACTTTTGCAACAAAAATACTAGTGACAAATTAGAGCTACGAACAAACTTTACATTTCTGAGCTATAAAAATTACAAAGCAAAATTGTTACATCCAGTACCTAGTCCTCCTACACAAGAAATGACAAAAGATAAACAACCCGCATGTGAAGAGAACTTTAGACCAAAAGGACAAGGTCCCTATGCTGAGGTTCCTCCTGCAAAATCCTTACAAGGATCGGGAGGCCATTATCAACAACAAAGTGTTCCACTGTGACAAATAAGGTTTGATCCCAATGCTTCATCTTCTAATTTGCACAAGCCTATGAAAGAGGATAACCCTATATTACAAGAGATAAGTGGTAAAACAAAATGAAATAGAAAAGAAAGAGAAAGAAGAAAAAGAAGACAAGAATATGCTATAAACCTTGCCTCTCAACAAGAAAACATCAATCCCAACATTCAACCAAACAAAGATGATCCTAACAATGAACAACATGATGAACAAGATATGAACTCAGCTATGGTACCATATGTCTGACTATCCTCCAACATTAGGGAGTGGGAAGATGATGACGATGATTTGCTTATAGACAATTTCTAGCCTAGCAGGGGCCCTACAAGTAAGTACCACTAACCCTTTATCTCTCTCATGATGTACTTCTCCCGTGATGTTTTATATGTTTTTTAGGCCTTCTGGAATGACCTCAGATTCTCCCATAAGGTTTGCAATACTAGGAGACCACATCTATTGTGACCTTCTTCTATTTGTATCATCATTCTTCTAAATTGCCTCTCTCTGATTTCATTATTGTGTGTTGTGTCTTATGGACATAGCGTCATTGTTAGTGACCTGGGGGCACCCTCCTACGTGACTGTCCCTAAGACACTCATTTTCTCCTCTCTTATTTATTGTTTCCCTTCCTCTAGTGTTTCCACCTAGTGGGCAGATGACGACAAACATTTATACTGATGCGGACCTAGTGTTCCTTTCGAGAGCAATCAACAAATGGACTTTGTTCCTAATATGATGATGGGGTTGTATATTTTATTTGATGCTTGGCTAGTGGAAGCACTTGTGCTTTCCACGTAGTGAATTTTATGATGTTTCTATCACATTTACAAACCTTAACAATACTGCTACTCTGTGCACCTTTGTTTGCCTTTAAATCTAGCCTTGGCGGTACTCAATTTAGAGAGCTTCGTGATATAGCTTAACGATTATCCTCAAACTCTGAATTCATTATATAACCTTGGCTCTTTGTGTGGTTAATCATATGCATTGATGTTGTTGTTTATTATGATGTTGTAGACACTAACATGTTTCTTGCAGGGATGTGTTTTTGGGAACATTTGGCGATCATAAAGTACATGTCACCTCCAGGGGACATGGGCTTTACGAAATTCATTGTTCCCTTGTGTTTTTTCTTCCTACCTTAACGTACTTAATATTGATAACTGATATCAACCACCTTAAGGTGGGGGCATATATAAGGTAAGATGCATGTTATAGATGTTAGCAATGTGTTTGACCTTAGATGAAGGGACTTGCGCCCCAGGGTAGTGCATCATACATCCTAAACTTGTTTGCAATCAATCAATCAATCATGTAATCCCTCTGCGAAGGTGGGATATTGAGCATATCCTTTTTCTTAAGCCCTTTATGGAGGTGGGGATGGTGTACTTCTCAGAGTAGATTGCATCATCCTATCATTTTTCAAAAGTCCTTTGTGGAGGTGGGGAGCGGTTCTGTGACTAACTCAACCCTTAAGCATGTCTTTAGTGATTGTTGTGGCAAAGCCCAATCATCGGTGTGTGCCTGTAATGTGCCTAAGATGGTGTTGGACCTAGAAATAGGTACACTCCATCACTTGTCTACTGTGTTTTCTCTATGTCTTCGAGTGTGTGTGTTTTGGCATACTTGTTTTGTGTGGCGAGTTTGTTGCCCCATATGCAGAGACCAACACCCTCGGGTAGTGCTTCCTACATTTTTGGGAGGTTTTGCGTGCCTTATGTGTGTGTTTCCCCATATATACAAAGACTGGTGCCCTCGGGTAGTGCATCCTGTATTATGGGATGTTTGTTTAATTTCCAGTTCTTGCATTTGCATTTCATATATATGAGAGAAAGAAAAGAAAAGATATCATTTCTATCTTCCATGCATTAATGTGTCTTCTATGCATTGACTATCTTCTCCGTGTTCTGCATGACTATAACTATCTTCTCCATGTTTTGCATGCTTGCTACTATATTCTATGTGATTGGCGTGTCTTCTTCGTGCTTGGTGTGTTTGTTGTATTTGTGACCTTACTTTAATGCATGTATTGGCCTCACGTTTATACATACATTAAAGTGGGGGCTAAATGTAACATCAGAAAATGTCCCCTTGGGGTCTTTTCCCTCATAAGGTTTAGCTCCCAAGTCTTTAGTATGCATTTAGGACATTTTAGTTCATATTTTGGCATCCCAATGGAATGAGACCTAGGTTCCATGGCAAATTAGAACTAGGTGGACCCCTTGAGCTATACCCTACCAAAATAGGGGGGAGGACTTGGGTGTCCATGCCCTACTTCTACCCTAATTTTTAGGTGTTAGTTTATGACCGTTAGTTGGTTCTTTTGCCGACACGGTAAAGTTTGATTTTTAAAATCTTGGCGGGAATGCTTGTAGGTGCATATATAAGCATGTGTAGGCATTCATTTGTAAACTAGATGATTACTGGCAAGCTATTGTGTTCTCAAGGTGATTCAAGGCTTTCTATTATGTTGTAAGAGCAGACTTGTATGTTTTATGTGTTGATATTTGCAGATTTGAGCATCAATTTTCTCATGGCATGAAGAGCATCTTCCTCCATGAGAGCTTCACTACAAGGTGACATAATATTGTGTTTTTATCATTGATTCCTTTGGTTTTTGCCTCTGTCTCACAAGGGCACTCACTCTTTTTCTGACAACAGTGTTTAGAGACTTAAGTGTCCTCCGAGGCTTGACTGAGGCAAGCCTCTAAACACCACAACCCCCAAACCAACTCTTGTGATTGCAGGTTATAGGTGTCGTATCTAAAAAAAGTGGAGTTATAGGAAGCCTTGGCAAACATCAGGGATTCTAGATCTAAAGAAAAGTTGGACAAAGGAGTACTTCTAGGACTAGGGTGCCCGCAACAATGTCCTCCGCAGATAGATTTCAGGAAACATAAGTTACAGGGCTTGTCAGTGTTAGAAGGAGGTCCAGATTCCTTGAAAAAGTAGGTACCTTGGACTTGGGCACCCACACCTTAGTCCCTGACTATTTCGGCTTGGAACCTTGAAAATAGGTTTTCTATGATTTGCCATTTTACTCTTGTCTGTAAGAGCTTTTTCTGTTATTCGTCAATTTGTTGTCGTATTTGCATAATTAGGGTTTTAATGGTTAATTGAACATAAGAGAAGGAAAAAATTGATAATTAATTCCCTAATCCAAGTTTCCCTACATGTGCAAGTGACCTAGGGTATGATAGTGCTCGCCACTCGACCCTAGATCCTTCAATGTATAGTGGATAGGTAGATTTAAACATCTACACATTAAAACATTGACAAATCCAATTTTCCACTAAATAGAAACACCACTGGTACTTTGAATTCCCTTTACCTTTCCTTCCTACCAAGCTTTGTTTATTGATCTCCCCAAGGCTTTGTCCATTAATATGAAGAGAAATGGCAAAATAGAATCTCCTTGTCTCAATCCACGAGAGGCATTGAAAAATCCTTCTGGATTTCCATTAAGCAATACTAAAAATCTAGGACTGGCAATCCAACTAAAGATCCAATCTATCCATTTTTTATCAAACACAAACCTTTCCAGTACTATGAACAGGAACTGCCAGTTGACCCGGTCATATGTTTTTTTGATATCTAGTTTGATTATCATTGCCTACTTGTTCAGCCTTTGAATTGAATGAATGGCTTCTTGAGCTATAATAACATCATCTAAGATTGATCTCTCAGGTACAAATCCTATCTGTTCTTCTGAGATCAAATCTAGGAGTCCTTTTAATCTATTTTCCATCATTTTTGTTTAAAATCTTGTAAAAGGTATTGCATAATGAAATTGGCCTAAAATCTTCCAAGTTCTCTGCTTTCTCTTTTTTAGGTATCAGCGCTATGAACGTGTTATTTAATTCTTTAAGAATTTAGCCTAAGGATCTAGACTCTTCAAGGGCTTCCATCACATCCTTACCTACTGTGTCCCAGCATTTCTGAAAAAAGCTTGCTGAGAATCCATCTGGGCCCAGAGCTTTATTCGAATGAAGCTACAAAAGTGTTGTCTTAACTTCTTCTTCAGAGAATTTGCTGAGTAGCATGTCATTATGATCTTCTATTACCACCCTTGGAATACATTCCAATAGCTCATTTTGTTCCATCAAATTTGATCCTCCTCAATCATTAAGCAAATTTTGAAAGTGATCCACCACTGCCTGTTTAATCTCATCTACTTTATCCAGCAGGTTTCCATTTCTCTCTCTTATACAAGTGATTATGTTTGTCTCTCTTCTTTCTTTTGTAGCATTATGAAAAAATGTAGTGTTCCTATCTCCAGACTTAAGCTAGACTTCCCAAGACTTTTGTCTCCAAAATATTTCCTCCTTCGCCAAAACATCATTTAGTTTCTGCATCAGGTGTTTTTCTTCTTGATAGCTCTGGTTATCCATACCTTCCTTGATAATTTTTTCTAACAATGATTGCAAATCTATCTCTATCTTACTGATAAGGGCGTGGTTTGGTGGTTAAGTCACTCAGTTGTAGTGGCATCCACCAGATTTCAAACCCCTGTTGGGAGAACGAGCTCGCGGGTTTGAAGTGTTCTTGCTAGGGGATGAGGTCCCTTGTGTTGTGGCCTCACTGGTTCATTGCTCCAGGCAAAAGTATTCATGTGGAGCTGGAGGGCGTGTCACACTAGCATCGCCGGTCATGTTAAAAAGTTTACCAGGAGCATTTAAAAAACAATCTGTCTCTATCTTTTTCTTTTCCTTGAATATGTTCTTGAAATTGGCTTTATCCCAAACTTTAATATTTTATTTGATCATTTTTAACATTGCATATATACAGAACATTTTTTACCCCTTCAGATGACAATCAGCCCACCATTCTTTGATTGGGCCCAGAAATTCATTGTCTTTGAACCACATATTCTTGAATTTAAAGGGGCATCTCATCGGTCCCCTTTCCCCCAAAATTTCCAAACACACTGGATAATGATATGATTCCAAGATAGGAAGCAATAAACTTTCAAATGAAAAAGGCAATTGGCTGAGGTCTCCTCTAAACAAGAACCTATCCAATCTCTCTACTATATTGCAAAAGCACCTTCTCCTATTTGTCCAGGTGTATAACCCTCTACCCATTGGAATATCATAAAGCATATTTCTATCAACAAAACTTTTGAAGTCTAGTTGAGATTGTAACTTCCTAACAACACCTCCTTTTTTGTCAGTTGCTTTTAAGATTGCATTAACGTCCCCCCTAATATGCCGACTTCAAAACTAGGAAGATTGCAAACTAGAACCAGTTCATTCCATAGTTGCCTTTTATGGATACAACTATTTGGCCCATAAACATTTATTAGAAGAAAACATAGATCAGAGGCTAAACTCCTTAACTTGTAAGCTTGCCAATTTTTTTTAGCATCCACTTCTTCGATTACTACTACCTACAGTCTCCAGAGTGTGAGTAATCCTCCTAAAGCTCTATCCAAATTGATCCCTAACATTCCCCAATTCTTCATTTTTAGGCTTAAAGATCTTCTCTCTGATTCTCCTAATTTAGACTCATGGATCAAACAAATGTCTGGAAGTATATTATTCAGATGATGCCTAAGTTGGAATCTCTTGTTAGGGGCATTGAGGCCCCTAACATTCCAAGTTAGGATCCTCATTGTTGTTCAGGAAGGGATTCCCCCTTCCCTACTTGAAGTATAGAGTTTATTTTTAACTATCCTACTGCCTCTCCATCCCATTTCAGCTTCTCTTTATTAGGTATTCTGCCCTTGCCTCTGTGCTCTCCACAATCTAGAGAAGCCTTGATAGGGTCTTTGGTTCCTAACCCTAGCTTCCCCTATTCTAAAGCTTTTGGAAGGGAGGTATCCATCCCTTTACATGGATCCTCTATTTCTTTTATGATGAGATCATTTTCCACTTGTTCTTGATCTTCCATCCAAATTTCTTCTTCATTGAAACCCATTTCTATTTCTCCATTTTTTGCCGCATTTGCAATTTCTACTAATTCGTTGCCCACTTCTATGAGCGAGTCCAAATCCTCTTCCCTAACTCCATTCCCCATCATTTCAATTGTTTGAGACAAATTATGATCTAGGGTTTTTAAACTTCTTTCCTCATCCTGACCTTTTGCGAGATTGATCTCATTCTGGGGATCTACTTCAGGGGATCGATGATCATTCTGCTATATAGAAAGTTGATCCTATTCTAAATACTTAGCCTTCTTATTCAAATATTGAGAAGATTTACTTTGTTCTATGTTCCCCTCTCCTTGCTTTTGACTTCACCACCCTACCACCTTAACCAAGTTATTCATTGTGATAGGATCATGAATCAAGACTTATTTCTGAATTCTAATTTCTGAAGAGATCTTAATTACCTTCAAGATGCTCCTTTCTGGACTATTAGATACACATATTCTCACATGGGTTCCACTCCCATCTGGATTTGATCTCTCCTTTGTGCAAAGAAAGGATCCCATTCCATTTCTAATTTCTTCCAGAATTTTTTGATCCCAGTATTCTAATGGTAGATTAGGAAGGACATACCAATCATGAAACGTATCTATTTGATGTGTAGCTAGGTCAAATCTTTCTATCCATCAACATATGTAAAAGCCACATCCATCCAAGATCCATATACCCTTTTCAATTTGATCTCTAATCTCTAAGGATGGACAAAGCACCACAAAAAACCCATTCACAAGCTATTTAAATTCTAATTCTTCTCCCCACTTTTCCTGCCACCAGGATTTCAAACTTCCCCAATTTAGATTTTTCCTGAACCATCTTATAACTAGAGTTGTCTCTTCTAATTTTGAAACTTGTTACTGAATTGTGTTCGCACTTATCTCTATTACCTTTATATCTTCTGCCTCCATCAGAACCCTAGCATTCATGGGAGGAAAATTCTACCTTCTCACTTCCCATCACCAACCTCCCCCTCTAGGGTTTCTCCCTCCTCTCCACTTCACACCTGCATTCTCTTGTTGTCTTAGATGTCTAAATTCCATATTCCGGTATCCCATCCTGCCTCTCTTGTTGCAATTTGTGGACCTTCTCCTTGGACCTCCATCTTTGAAATGATGATAACCTTCCTATCAAACTTTAATTTTTCCTTACCTTCACCATCTTTCTAGATTCCATATGCGTTCATGGTCTGCTTGCATCTGCATGTGCCATCCATTCCTTTGATCTGTGAATCTTGCATTCTGCCTTGCTTTTTGTCGCTCCATCCTTTGTACATTATAATAACACTATTTTTAATATAATTTAACTATTTTAATTAAAACACAAACATTTAAATAATCAAAGAGATATGCAATATAATATTGCATATTTATCTATAAAATTTAATATACTATTTATTTTTAAGAGTCATATTGTCTTCCAAACATCTTGTAAACAATAGTTTATTATTTATTTAAATAACACACAATACATCATTTGAATATATATTTCAAAAAGATATTTAGTCAAAGTAATCACATCATGCATTTGAAAATGATTAAAAATCACACATTAATGCAATCAAAGCCATTCAATAATGCATATGCAACTATGTGATGTGTGTGATTGCATTAGTGTAATCCATCCATCAGTTCTTGCTAAGTGACTAGAACATCTCTACCTCATCCATGCTCTCATCTTCGACAAGTACCTGCATCCATTTACACTCAACTTGATGTCAATAGGTTAGTGTCTCCAAAACATAGCCGAAGCAAATCATTGCATCAATATTCCATACTTAAAACAATTTCCAATTTTTATCAATATAACTCATAATAATTACCTCCATGTATGTAAAATTATTTAAAGTAAAATCAATCACAATAATTGTTCACTAAACTAGAATAATCATATTGTTCATAAAAACAAGATGTGACATCCTTCCCTAGTTGGAAGAGACATCGTCTCGATGTCTTTATTAAACATCAAGACAATAAAGTGTCCATCAAGCACCAATAAAGTATCAGGTGTCATAAAATAATAACATCAACTCAAAGTATCAAAGCATAACTGAGATCAAAGTATCTCAAACAATAATCAAACTCAAAGTATCATAATCCATGCATGAATAAGAAAGCTAAGCTATATCCTCAAATGAGGAAAAGATCTATCAATCTCCCCCGCATCTGCCCATGTGGCACTATCCTTCGAATATTGATCCCATTAGACATTATATTGCACCACATCTCTACTACACAACTTAATGTTGTACTTCCCCAGAATTCAAGTGGGCTCCACCAGCACCACTCCTAGATCCCGAACCTATAAAGCACGCCGATCGAGAATATGTGATGCGTTAGGATTATAAAGCTTAAATAAAGACACATGAAAAACATTATGGATTCTGACAAGTGTAGGTAGGAGAGCAAGTCTATAAGCTATAGAATTAATCACTTCCAAAACTTCATACGGTCCTACAAATGAGGAGCAAGTTTGGATGCTTTGCCAAATGATACTGATCTCTTGTGAGGTCTAACCCTCAAAGAGACTTTGTCACCAACTAAAAACTGTCTAGGAGTTCTATTCTTATTTGCATAAATTTTTGATGATCTGAAGCTTGCTTCAACTTCTCCTTGATCAATTTCATCTGATCATCCATTTCTCTTAACACTTCAGGATCAATCACAATTTTGTCATCCACTCTATCCCAACTGATAGGTGTTCAACACCTATGCGCATAAAGAGATTAAAATTTTGTCACATGCCTCTTAAGTCTAGGCCAAAAGTATAAAGGTTTCAAACCTTCAACCACCTTTGTCACTCTAGGGTGACCTGAATAAAGTGCATTGTGAATCTCTTCGAGCACTAACTTCCTCAACTCTTGTAAGTTAGGAATATACATCCTCTCTGAAAATCTCAAAAGTCCATCTGATTCAATAACATAACCATCAACATGTGATCTAAGGGGTCTACTTCCAAAGCTTGCTTTAGTCTTTCTTAATGCTCATCCCTTTGAAGATTCTAAATCACTCTCTATTTCAAATTGGATCTCATAGTAACAATGGTAGCTAGGTGTCTTCTCCAACTAAGAGCATCTGCTACTCTATTCTCCTTTCCTTTTATATGCCTGATTCCCAAAGTCATACTCACTAAGGAATTCTATCCATCTGCTCTGTTGTGCATTGAGGTTAGATTGAGTAAATATATACTTGAGCCCTAGATGATTTGTCTTCAACTCAAAGGCTTACCTAGAAGATAATGTCTCCACATCTAAAGTGCATGAACTATGGCAGCTAACTCAAGATCATGTGGCACATAGTTAACTCATGTTGCTTTAACTTTCTTAACTCATAAGCAACCAGTTGCTCATTCTGCATTAACACTCCTCCTAATCCTTCCCCTGAAGCATCTGTTATAACTGTAAAGTGCCCTTTAGGATTTGGTATGGTCAAGATAGGAGCAGTTGTGAGATTTTCCTTTAACACTTGGAAAGCTTGCTCACACCTTTCTATCCATTCAAATCTCTTAACCTTCTTTTGTAGTGACATAATCGGTGCTGCTATGGTTGAAAAAACTTCCACAAACTTTCTATAGTAAACTACAAGTCCTATAAAACTTCTGACTTCTGTCACACTCTGCGGTGTAGGCCATTCCATTATTGCTTTTATCTTCTCAGATCAACTGCAATCCCTTCAACTGAGATCACATGACCAAGGTAGTGCACTTTATCTTTAAAGGATGTACACTTAGATAATTTACCATAAATCTTTCTTTCTCTCAACCGCTGCAAAACAATTCTCAAGTGTCTTTCATGCTCTTCCACTGATTTAGAGTATATCAATATGTCATCAAGGAAGATTAGCACAAAATCATCTAACACAATATCTAAAAATGCTATTCAACAAATTCATGAAAGTTGTTTGAGCATTAGTCAACCCAAATGGTACTACTGTGAACTCGTAGTGACCATATCGAGTCTTAAAAGCTATTTTAGAGATGTCCTCATCCTTAATCCATAATTGGTGATAACTAGATCTAAGGTCTATCTTTGAGAACACTATTGCTCCTTTCATCTGATCAAAGAGCTCATCTATCCTTGGAAGTGGATACTTGTTCTTTATAGTAGCCTTGTTAAGTATCCTATAATCAATGCATAGTCTCAAAGGACCATCCTTCTTCTTTACAAAGATGATTGGTGTGCCCCATGGTGACACACTAGGCCTAATGAACCCTTGATTTAGCAAATCCTGCAATTGAGCCTTAAGCTCATACAACTTTGTAGTAATCATTCTGTAGGGTGCCTTGGATTTCGGCTCAGTCCCTAGTAGTAAGTTAATCAAGAAGTCAAATTCTCTCTTTGGCAGTAACTCTGTCAACTCTACAGGAAATACATCTCTAAAATCTCTAAGGATTGGATAGTCGTTGAACACTAGTTCTTCATTATCAAGGTCCTTAGACAACATAATTGGCACATCCTTTCCTCTTGGATTTCTTCAATTGCATAGCCAAGATTTGTCTAAGCTTAAAAGGTCTCTTTGTTCCATTAATTTCCACTTGATTTCCTATCTAACAACCTTGTCTTCATAGTTTACTAGAGACCTATGTTTAGTTAACCGGTTGATTCCTAGAATTACATCCTGAGAGTCTAAAGGTACTACCTAAAGATTTTCTTGCGTCTAAAAACTAGGAAGCTCTAACTCACTGCATGCTAAACATGAGTCTACTCTCTTTTCTGCACTATTGCCATATTGTACCATCCAAGAGTTTTCCATATGTCCAGGTCTAATAGATAACTTAGATACTACTCTAGGATCTACAAAACATTTTGTGGCACCAGTATCAATTAAAATAGAAACAGGTCGTCCATAGAGCTTACCTTGGAACTGGATAGGTGTTAATTGAAAATTTGCTTGCTGATTATCCACTGCAGCATGAATCTGATGTTGCGGTGCTCCTTGTTGATTCTTGTTTCTTCTTTTAGGTGGACATGCATTTACATAATTATCTCCTCCATAGATGTAACATCCACCCTTAGGTGCTCTTGGCCCTTTAGCTCTTTTCCTCAGATTGTTGTTTCTATTGTTATTTCCACCTCTTTTGTTTCCACCATTCAGATCCTGAGAATTATTACCTCTCTTCAGATTCTTGATCTATCTATTATTGCCTTTGTTGTTATTCTTTTGATAGTTTTGTTGATTATTCTATGGTTTCTTATTTGGAAACTTAGCATCTCTTTGCTTATGTTAATTTTCTATCTCAAAGGTGGCATGCATAGTGAGTGAGTTATGAATGTCTATCCTAGCTCCACTCTATGGCTTTAATCCAAAAATAAAAGTAAATGAAAAACCCACTTCTTCTGTTATCTTTGCTTGATCATCAGTAATATCTCCAACTTTAGGATCTGGAACTTCTGTCCTTGGGTTCTCATTTTGTGACTCAACCCTTGGGTTTTCATTAGCATTCTACCCTATAGGAATTCCTCTGATCTCCTGTTCAATAGCATTCAACCTGGCATACTGTTGGATCACGAGAGCGAGAATACGATCCAATTTGCTATCTTGATCAATGTTTCTAGTATTCATGATGGATATTGTGTTAACAAGTTTACAACTTTAGAATAATAGTCCCAAAAATAAAGGCCCTAGTGCTAAACCTAGATCTCTGATACCAAATGTAAAGCCTCACAAATCATGTAAAAGCATGTAAACCAACTCAAAAATAAATGAAGTAAGAAATATGCTTAAATATAACATTGTAATAACCAAAATAGAAAAGAAGTAATCCACTTAGATACAATTTTCAAAGATAAAAGATGTAATTAATCTGCTTAATCATAATATCTCAAGAAAAGATAATCTCAAAAATATGAATCTTAATGTCAATAAATCTTACATATTCATGTGCTTCATCCAGGTAATAAGCACTATAAAATAATATACCTAAATCCTTCAGCAATCATGCCATAATACATCTAATAAGTACAATAAACAAGTACATCAACAATAAATAAATCAAATACACACTCCATCTGCATGAACCAAGTGGTCCACCACCTACAAATCAAGAGATGAGAACATGACTCAGGGGCTTTTCCACCCAACCATGAAGTATTTACACTTCCTCAGACCCCTTTCTGAAATGAAGGAAACCCAGACCTGCATGAAATGTCTAGCTACCTAGTAACAACTGCAAGAGGGAACACCCAATGCAACCCTAATGTCTGAATGTGCAATTCTAAATAATTAAAAGAAAATTGTCTCACAACAGGATGTCACAGAGATAATAATAAATAAGTTTGCTAGACAATAAACATCTATTTCAAAGTTATTTTGATTAGATCTAATAATTTAAGTAAATTGGTCAATTCCTGAAAAGAGGAAAATCCATCTCTGATACTCCACATTCAACATCTCCATCCCAAAAGTAACCCAATACATTCCTATATAAAAACTACTTCTATTGGAGGAGCAAATTTTCTCAATATCCTTAATATCAGGATTTCCAACACTTACATAAGTAAATACAAAGCTTCTAACTCATTACAAGCAAGCATCAAAATAAGAGCACAATTGGCACCAATGACAACACTAATATGTTGACATTAATGACAACACCAGTTAGGCACATACTTGCAGCAATCTCCCCCTTTGTCATTGATGGCAACATATGATGTGACAAATTGTAAAGACCATCAAGACAAGATTCTCCCCCTTTCTCTTTACACATCTGCACTCTTTCTTCTCTTAGTTTTTCACATGATTTCTCTCTGCCTTTGACATAAATGGTAAAGGGCACATACTTTTATTTTGTTGCTCTGATCCAACTAAACTTTCTCTGCTATCAATACTTTCTTTATCAGGAACTTATACCGGTAACATCTAGCTACTCCCCCTAAGAGGTAGCTCTCAAAACATCAATCTAGATCAACAAATGAGACTTTGAGCACTTCTAGATTGATGCATTCCTATGCATCTCAGTACAGACTAGGAGGGGTAATGACCCCTAACTTTTTTGAGATACTCAAAAGTATCCTTAGGCAGAGGCTTAGTGAAAATATTAGTAATCTGATCCTTTGTGGACACATATTCCAATTTTACTTCATTCTCTGTCACTTTTTCTCTCAGAAAGTGATATCTTATAGATATATGCTTTGTTCTTGAATGCATCACTTGATTCTTTGAAATGTTTATAGCAATTGTATTGTCACAAAAGATTACAGCTAGATCTTCATACACAACTCCTATGTCCTTCAATGTATGCTTCATCCATAACACTTGAGTACAACATGTTGGACTACAATACCACTGAGAGGGGGGGTGAATCAGTGGTATACTAATTTTAACAAGACCTTGAGACCTTGAAATAATCTTTCAAAACTTTGAAACAAGCAACATCAGACTTAAGTGTAAGGGTGTTCACATATTAGACACACAAACATATAGAGATTAACTTGTAAAGTTTGATTGACCATAATGAGGATGTGCATAGAACATCATTTTAAGCAATGATATATGATGAATATGTATTCATGTAGACCAAATTAACTTAGGATAGCTTTAAAACTGAATGGCACATGATAAGCAAATGAACATGAGGATCAAACACATTAGTGATAATAAAAACCCATAACACAAATATTGTCCTGAGTGGAAAAAACTCATGGGGAATAAAAACCACTTGAAAATGCCTCACTGGCTTAATCAGAATGTGCTTCACTAGCAAATACAAATGCCTCACTGACTATTTGTGCCTCACTGGTTATTTGTGGCTCACTATCTGTTTGTGCCTCACTGGATGTTTGTGCCTCATTGGCATATTTTAATCAATACAATGAATAATACAGCTTAATACAGAGGGTTACTCTATTTTGCTACAATCAAAGTCTTGAATATCTCAATATTTGAGATTTAAGAAACAATACAATACTCTGACATAACCTCAATGATGGTGTAATAAACACATATCATCAACCTCATCTCAGATGTTTACAAAATGCCTTTTTATACAATACAAAGTCTTTCTTTATTTCATTAAATAGTTTGAGAATGTAACTATTCTTTTTCAGCTATCTCAAATAGTTTGTAACTGCACAAGTGTAAATCCTCACAAATCATGTAAAAGCATTTAAACCAACTCAAAAATAAATGAAGTAAGAAATACAATTAAACACAACATCGCAATAACCAAAATAGAAAAGAAGTAAGTAATCCACTTAGATACAACTTTCAAAGATAAAAGATGCAATTAATCCGCTTAATCACAATATCTCAAGAAAAGATAATCTCAAAAATATGAATCTTAATGTCAATAAATCTTGCATATTCATGTGCTTCATCTAGGTAATAAGCACTATAAAATAATATACATAAATCCTTTTGTAATCATGTCATAATACATCCAATAAGTACAATAAACAAGTACTTCAACAATAAATAAATCAAATACACTCTCCATCTGCATGAACCAAGTGGTCCACCACCTGCAAACTAAGAGATGGGAACATGACTCAGGTGTTTTTCCACCCAACCATGACGTATTTACACTTCCTCAGATCCCTTCTTAAAATGAAGGAAACCCAGCCCTACACGAAATGTCTAGCTACCTAGTAACAACTACAGGAGGGAACACTCGATGCAACCCTGATGTTTGAATGTGCAATTGTAAATAATGAAAAGAAAATTGTCTCACAATAGGATGTGGCAAAGATAATAATAAATAAGTTTGCTAGACAATAAACATCTATTTCAATGTTATTTCGATTAGATCTAATCATTTAAGTAAATTGGTCAATTACCGAAAAGAGGAAAAGCCATCTCTGATACTCCACATTCAACATCTCCATCCCAAAAGTAACCCAATACATTCCTATATAAAAACTACTTCTTTCCCCAAGAAGTAAGAAAATGAAATAAATTAAGAAAATAAAAGTGAAATTTGCCAATAAATCATTGAAATTTCCTTTTCTGAAATAACATTCAAGGAATACACTTTTCCAATAAAATCATTCATCTTTGCTTAAATAATTTCACTCATTAGAATGCCAAATATATATATGTTTATCTGATCGAAAGTTTGACCATAATATTCATACAAAAGTCATTTTAAATTATATTTTCATCTAGCTGTCATAACAGTGTCAAGAAGTCTCAATAAAATGAAAACAATCTTCTTGTCACTGCTACAATAGGAACTACTGTAGTTAATAAAGAAAGAACATAGAACATGGTTAAATTTGGTTTCGGTTTGAATATAAAATAATAGGTTTTTCAGCATTCGTATTCATAGAAACATATAACATAAAAAGTCTATAGTCTCTGTTTTAACCTCACTGTCATTTGCTTGTGACAGGATCTAATCTATTTTAAATCAAAGTTGTATGTACTATTCAACAACCCTTCTGCCACTTCAGAGACAAGAGTTGTGATAGAACAATTAATTAAATACAACACAAATCTAGTAATAGCTTACTTGTCATCCAAGATAATGGCTCAAAAATAGGGTCTTGCACAGCAGTAACCTCTTATTATGCCCAGCTATTAACAAATTTGCTATAGGAATATACAAAACTTAAAATGTAGCTACCGGAACAATAGATCTGTCTAATTTTTAATGGTCATCATTTTAAACAGATTTCAGCCAAGTAAGAATGTGCAGTCATAACAATGTTTTTACCCAGAGTAATCTATAGCCAAAATCGGAGGTCGATTTGATTATTATTCACAATAAAATCTAGATCAGAAAATAATAATGTTTGCAAGATATGGTGACAGATATAACAACATGGTTTCTAGAAAACTAATTCTTAACCAGGTGAGTCAACTATCAATAACTTAGATTTTTTAGGCTAAAAACTGGGCAGATCGACCATTAGGTAGATCATATGAGAAGTCAAAATTTCCTGAAAGAGGATAGATATACGCCAAAAGTTTAGCTCTTGGAGATTGGTAATAGTAGGAAAACAAGGGTTGATTCATACAAATCACCCAAGAATAATCAAAAATGGCCATAAGAAAAGGCACAGCCAGCATGAAACCAGGTAGCCAGTTTAAATGTAATGGCCAAGACATACGTCCAGGATAAAAGGAGCGGCAGCCAGAAAGAAAGGTCAACAACCAAGGTCAAGCAGCCAAGATAGAAAGTATGACTAGAAAGAAGGCATCGACCCACTGAAGTATGGGTGGCCAAGAAAATAAGGGATCAACCAAGCAGAAAGTAGAATCGGCCAGACAGAAAAGAGGTAGCTAGTCAAACATGGGTCGACTAAACAAGATAGTCTCCCTTTAAATCAAGTAGATAAAATGACCTCACAACAGATACAGCCAAGTTTATTTAAATGCAACAAAATAAATATCAAAGAAAACCTGTTGATAACAGTCGAATGATAAAGAATTTGTAGTTTGAAGTTACTGCCTTGGTTTCTTTCTCTTGTCGCAGACTTCAATTATTCTTCCTATCGCTCTGGTAAAATAGTTCTTCTCTGCAATTCATAGTACTTTTCAGCTGAGCAATTATTCTTTTTAACAAAGTTTTCTTTTCTTATTTCTAGCAATTCCCCCCAATAAGTTTTGAAACTAAAGTTATATTTCAGTTTGCATGACATTTCCACCAATAGAATTTTAGAAGAATTGCTATTTAAAATAATAAAATAATATCTACTTATGCAACTTACTGTTGCATGGGTGACAATAATAAATTTAATTCTTTTATTTACTCATCTAAATATAATAACACTATTTTTAATATAATTTAACTATTTTAATTAAAGCACAAACATTTAAATAATCAAAGAGATATGCAATATAATATTGCATATTTATCTATATAATTTAATAAATATTATCTATTTATTTTTAAGAGTCATATTGTCTTCCAAACATCTTGTAAATAATATTTTATTATTTATTTAAATAACACACAATACATCATTTGAATATATATTTCAAAAAGATATTAAGTCAAAGAAATCACATCATGCATTCGAAAATGATTAAAAATCATGCATTAATGCAATCAAAGCCATTCAATAATGCATATGCAACTATGTGATGTGTGTGATTGCATCGGGGTAATCCATCCATCAATTCTTGCCAAGTGGCTAGAACATCTCTACCTCAGCCATGCTCTCGTCTTCGACAAGTACTTGCATCCATTTGCACTCAACTCAACGTTAATAGGTTAGTGTCTCCAAAATATAGCTGAAGGAAATCATTGCATCAATATTCCATATTTAAAACAATTTCCAATTTTTATCAATATAACTCATAATAATTACCTCCACGTATGCAAAATTACTTAAAGTAAAATCAATCACAATAATTGTTCACTAAACTAGAATAATCATATTGTTCATAAAAATGAGACATGACAATAGGTAACTATCATGGATGTATGGTTGGATAGACCCATAAAGGCCAAAATACAATGCCTCTGAAGTAAAAATTTAACCATAGTTTGAGTCTTTAAACTATAAATCTTTAACCACATATCATGTTCAAACTATTTGCTAAGATAAAGAATGCTTTGACAAACTATATGCCATAAATAAAACACCATAAAATTTGTCTCAATAGTCATGCAAGAGACCCTAGGGTAGAGTCAATCTACCAAACCCTAATGGATAAACCAAAGACTTGCAAAGACCCTAACTATTCTCATCAAGGAAGGAATAAACCCTCAAAAATCAAACTAACTACTTTAGTTTAGTTAACACAACCACCATGCTCTCAAAAGAAGTATAACTGAAATGTACTTTCAGGTTAAGAAGTCTTCAATAGAAAGGACTCTTTCATTACAAAATGCTTAGTAAAGAATACCCATTAATCTGACAGTGACAACTTCAAACCTTTCACAAAAAGAACTAACCCTATATGCAAAAAGTTTTAAGTAAACTTCACAACCAACCCAATCTGCACTTTATTTCACTTTATGCAACTTAAAACCTTGAGAAAGAATGAAAGACAAAGAATAATATCACCTAAAACAACAATCAACAAAGTTACTTGCACATAAATCTTAACTGCCAAACCTCCTCAAGCTCCAGCTTTGTCAAATCACTATGATTCTCCTTCAAGTCCATGAGGATTCCATAAGTTTTCTATATCTTCCATGATTTTTCATGATAACCATTGAAATGTCAAACCCTAGCCTCAGTTTCACTTTGCAAAAAGATTCATTCTCTAATCATTTTGGCTAATGATAACTGGTGCAGTCACGGTAGGAGGGTTCATAGAATGAACTATCCGAACCATGTAGAAAGAGTAAACACAATAGAAACAACTCAAAGAAATGGAACAAATGTAGATTCAGTCATTCAGTATATCAAAGAATTCAAATACAATATGGCCGACAACATGTGGGCTTACAATTAGGGTGTTGCAAGTATGGGTCTAACTAGTGTTGTCATTGATGTCAACATACTCATGTTACATTAATGAGAAGGATTGGATGAGCTGTGTGCTGAGGATATTGAGAAAATTAGTTTCAATCAGGAACAGTGAAGAACAGTGATGACAACAAGGTAAAAGTCCAAGATAGGTTGAGGATCAGAGGATGCGGTTTAAAGGGTTTGTATATATGAGCCTTGAGATGATCCAGTCAAGTTTTCAGAGGTTCGCATGTAGATCTGAAGAAGTTATGACCGCTCAAGTAGAACCGGCTCTGGTAGGTGTCCAGAGGTGACAAAGTGACACAGATAGGTCCGGTGAGGTCCGGTAATGCATTATCCCATTCTGCGGATTTGAGGAAGTGTTGAGGATGTCCTTGTGAAGTGTCAAGTAGATTGGTTTGTGGCTTGAAGGTCTAGAAGAGCCTATTCCTTTGTGACAGTGATGACAGACTGTGTTCTTGAGGTTCCAGATGAAGGAGAGAAGGATTCTAGTAAGCAAATGAAGTACAGATGTTGTTGGTGATTCAGGAAAGCTTGTGGTGATCTATGGATCAGTTCCAGTTCATGTTGGTGGTCCGCATTAAAGTTAAAGTTCGTATTTGAAGAATAACCACCAGATGTTGGTGTTCTTCCTAAGAATGGCCAACCAGATGTATTACACATCTTGTGGATGTGTTTGCTGACTTTGATGATTATTCCTAAGTCGATGTCTTGTATAAATAAGGGATTGTGAAGTCATTCCAAAGAGTGTCTTGTGGTGATGAGTGTGTGGTAGCAAGGAGGGGTGCAAAAGGCAGAGTAGAAGTATTGGGCTTAATGGAACTAATTCAAGCATGGTGAAGATGCTATTCTCCAGTTCATAAAGGTGATACTTATTTCTTCGTAGACAGTGTGTCTCTTGTAGGCAGTGAGCCTCTTGTGAGCAGTGTGCTCCGGTAGTGAGCCCTAATTG
The DNA here is from genome assembly GCA_027924645.1 of Cunninghamia lanceolata. Taxonomy (NCBI): domain Eukaryota; kingdom Viridiplantae; phylum Streptophyta; class Pinopsida; order Cupressales; family Cupressaceae; genus Cunninghamia; species Cunninghamia lanceolata. The sequence goes on along the minus strand of BSBN01000809.1, from coordinate 25,220,655 downwards.
GCATGTGCCATTTGTTCTTTCTATTCTTCTAACAGAGAATACATTCTTGGGTAAATCACCCCATGGTTTTTCCCTTAACCAGGTTTTCCACGTCAAAATCTTGGTGTCTTATGTGTTGATGAGTTTCTACCTTTGATTTGAATGCATTATGTTTCATGTTTAATATACTGCTAATCACCAAGAAGATTTAAGTGTGGAAATTGGAGAAAGTTTTGCACAATTGATTCACCCCCCCTCTCATTTGTGTGCCCTAAGTCTAACAATTGGTATTAGAGCCAAGTTCTTCTAAATGGAGCTTAACCGCTTGAGGAGATCCAGGATGTCGTCTTACAAGAAGGATAGTCTGAAGTTTGATGGAACCAACTTGGCTCTTTGGAAGGGTCGCATGAAATGTCACTTGCAGTGTATGGGAATGGCGTATTGGTCCATGGTTACAAAGGCGTATGTACCTCCACAGGGTGGTCTGACAACCCTAAATGAAATCACAGATGCTGAAAACAATCTGCAGACCAAAGAGGCTCTTCTAAGCGCATTATCTAACTCAGAGCTCTCAAATGTTATTGACCTACCAACAGCTTTTGAGATTTGGAATAAACTGGAACTTTTGCATGAAGGAGACCAGTATGTTAAATGTGCAAGGTTACAGAGTCTAAAAGGGAAATTTGAAAAATTGAAGATGAGAGATGATGAAAATATTACCAATTTTATGCCAAGAGTGAATGAGTTGGTTTGTGGAATTAGAAATGTTGGTGGAGTCTTGGATGAAAATGAGATTGTTGGTAAAATTCTCAGATCCATTCCTGCTTCTTACAAAATCAAGGCTGCTGCCATTAAAGAATCCAGAGCCCATACAACTGTCACAAGAGATCAATTGGCTGGGAAATTGGCTGCATTTGAAATGACAGAGTTTGGAGACGACCCCCCCAAGACTGAATCTGCATTCAAAGCCAGTGCCTATGTTAAAGGTAAACAAAGGTTTGATCCGGGAGAGAATTCTTCAAGGAAATTGTCATGGTATGAAAAAGCAAGAAAAGATCTGGAAGAAGAAGAAGTAGAAACTACTCAACTTGAAGCCCTTATTGCAAAGAGGCTACCAAGAGGATCCGGTAAGTATGAAGGAAAATTACCTTTTAAGTGTTTTAACTGCAAAAAGATTGGTCATTTTGCCTCAAGGTGTCTGGAAAGATTTTCAAGGCAAAATCCTAACAAGCCAAGGTTCCAAAAGAACTGTTACTATGTACATGAAGATGATGATAATGAAGGAGTAATAGATGATGAATCAGAGATAGGAAACAAATCTGGAAATGAATGGGTGTTCATTGCCATCAAGGAAGAAGATCCAATGTCCTCTGTATCTATCAATCTTAAGATTGTGGAAAGAGCTCTAGCTGCCCAAATTGAAGAGAAGAATGATTGGGTCATTGACAGTGGATGCTCTCACCATATGATAGGTGACAAAAATAAGTTTGTAGATTTGGAGAGGTATGAAGGAGGAGTGGTAAAGTTTGGTGACAATTCTGCTAGTAGAATCAGAGGAAGAGGAACTATTTCTTTTGATGGAAGAAACAAAACTGGTAATGTACTATATGTTGAAGGTTTGAAGCACAATCTTCTCAGTGTTGGATAGTTGTTGTGCGAAGGCTATGATCTCTAATTCAAGGATGGAAAATGCAAAATCTTTAAAAGTTCTGGAATAGAGAGGCACTCAAACTAAAGGTAACATCTTCCATTTGGTTGGTACTAATAAAAGCTTCTTATTTGTTCAAGTTGATCAGAGTTGGTTATGGCATAGAAGGATGGTTCATGTGAATTTTGTTAATATCATCAAGATAAGCAATACTCAGGTTGTAAGAGATCTTTCAAAATTGGTGAAACCTACTAACAACTTGTGCAAGGAATGTCAGTTGGGTAAACTGAGCAGAGTCGCATTCAAAAGCAAGGAACTGTCTTCTACTAGATTATTGGACTTAGTTCACACTGATCTTTGTGGTCCGGTAAGAAGCAAGAGTATTCAAGGTGACAGATACTTCATGCTGCTAATTGATGACTATTCCCGGATGATGTGGGTAACCTTTCTAAAGGAGAAATCAGAAGCTCTTGAGAAATTCAAAATATTCAAGGCTATGATAGAAAATGAAATAGGAATAAAGTTGAAATGTCTGAGATCTGATAGAGGTGGAGAATTCACATCCGGTGAGTTCATAGAGTTCTGTAAGAAACATGGAATTAAGAGACAGTTGTCTGCTCTGACGACTCCATAGCAGAATGGAGTAGTAGAGAGAAAGAACTGGACCATCTAGGAAGCATCTAGGACCATGATGATGGAAGAAAATGTTCCTCAGATCTATTGGAGAGAAGTTATCAGCACTGCAGTCTATACTCTCAATCAAGTTCAAATCAGAAGCAATACCGGTAAGGCCCCTTATGAACTTTGGTTTGGCATTACTCCTACTGTAAGATATTTTAGAGTCTTTGGTAACAAATGTTACATCAAAAGAGATGAAGATCTAGGCAAGTTTGATGCTAGAAGTGATGAAGGAATATTCTTGGGTTACTCTACTCAAAGCAAAGCATATCGGTGTTATAACAAGAGACTAAGAAAGATGATAGAAAGTACAAATGTGAAGGTTGATGAGGGAATAGAGAAACCCTCAAGGTTTTATGAATATGATGAAGATGATTAGAATGGTGTTCTGGTTCAAGGAGTTAAATCCTTTTCTAAAAATCAGATTCAGACTGATCTGATAAATTAGGAAGAAGAGATAGGTCTGAATGAGCTTGATCAAGAAGCAGAAGTGCAAGAAACTCCCAAAGTTCCAAGGTATGTAAGACTGAACCACTCTAAAGATCAGATCATACGTGACAAAAGCAAAGGTGTGCAAACTAGAAGAAAAATTGCTCAAAATTCAGATGAATATTGTCTAATTTCAAAGATTGAACCTAAGACAATAAATGAAGCCTATAATGATGAAAATTGGACCAAAGCAAGGGAGGAAGAGTTGATGTAAATTGAGAAAAATCACACTTGGGATCTTGTTCCCAGACCTAGAAACAAGAATGTGATTGGAACCAAATGGGTCTTCCGGAACAAACTAAATGAAGTTGGTGAAGTAATCAGAAATAAAGCCGGATTGGTCTGCAAGGGCTACTCTCAAATAGAAGGAATTGATTTTGAAGAAACTTTTGCTCCAGTGGCAAGAATTGAAGTAGTCAGATTATTTCTTGCATTTGCTGCCTTCAAGGATTTCAGGGTGTATCATATGGATGTCAAATCTACTTTCTTGAATGGTGACTTAAAAGAAGAAGTGTACATTGAAGAACCAGATGGATTTCAATTATCTGAGAATAGTGATATGGTCTGCAAGCTGAAGAAGGCACTGTATGGACTAAAGCAAGCCCCAAGGGCATGGTATGAAAGATTGGACAAACATCTCTTGAAGATTGGTTTCAACAAAGGTACTGCTGACAGTAACTTATATTTCAAAATTGATCATGAAAACATCTTGATTGTTGAAGTATTTGTTGATGATATCATCTTTGGAGGAAGAGACAGTATGTGTAAAACCTTTGTAAATCAAATGAAAAGTGAGTTTGAGATGTCAATGCTTGGTGAAATGAATTTCTTCTTGGGTCTACAAATTAATCAAACAAAGAAAGGATTCTTTATTTCTCAGATCAAATATGTGAAAGAATTGTTGAGGAAATTTGGAATGGAAGATTCAAAGCCAATGAATACTCCCATGGCAACCAGATGTAAGTTGAGCAAAGATGATGACTCTCCTAAAGCAAACCAGACAAAGTATAGATCAATGATTGGAGGATTGTTGTATCTCACTCAAACTAGACCAGATATATTGCAAGTTGTTGGTCTTGTTGCAAGATTCCAGGCTAATCCCAAAGAATCTCATGTCATGGCAATCAAAAGGATTTTTAGGTATCTAAAAGGAACAGTTGAGTATGGTTTGTGGTATCCTAGAGATCATGATTTCTCTCTTCATGCATATACAGATGCTGATTGGGCAGGAGATGTGGATGACCGGAAGAGTACCAGTGGTGGAGCTTTCTTTTTAGGAAAGAGATTAGTTTCTTTGCTAAGCAAGAAACAAGAGGCAATATCCCTGTCTACAACTGAAGCAGAATATAGAGTAGCAACAGGTAGTTGCACTCAAGTTTTGTGGATGAAGCAGATGCTAAGAGATATTAAAGTAGAGTATAAGGAGCCTATCACAATCTTCTGTGACAATTCAAGCACAATAAATATTTCTAAGAATCCGGTGTTGCATTCTAAGACTAAGCATATATCTATCAAGTTTCACTTTCTAAGAGAGCAAGTGAACAAGGATGAAGTTAGACTAGAGTTTGTGCCCTCCAAGGATCAGATTGTAGATATCTTTACTACACCTCTTCCCAAGGACTCTTTTGAGTATCTCAGGGAGAAGTTAGGGGTTATTGCCCTTCCAGTGGTGAACTAGGATGCACTGATGTGCATCAGTCTGGTGGATATCACAGTCATATCTTGTGATCCGGATTGATGATGGGGAGCTGCTACTCAGGGGGAGCAACAGGTATGATTCTGAAGTATTGGAGTTGCAAGTATGAGCCCTTTGCCATTGATGTCAAAGGGGGAGAGAAGACATGTGAAAAACAAGTTGTTGATGATCAAAGGGGGAGCAGTAAAGGAAGAAAAGACATATGAATAGTTGTTGTTGATAGGGGGAGTTATGACGTAAGGAGAAGTTCTTGTTTTGATGGTTTTTCACATCATATGTTGCCATCAATGACAAAGGGGGAGATTGTTGCAAGTATGGGTCTAACTGGTGTTGTCATTGATGTCAACATACTCATGTTGTATTAATGAGAAGGATTGGATGAGCTGTGTGCTAAGGATATTGAGAAAATTAGTTTCAATCAGGAACAGTGAAGAACAGTGATGACAACAAGGTAAAAGTCTAAGATAGGTTGAGGATCAAAGGATGCGGTTTAAAGGGTTTGTATATATGAGTCTTGAGATGATCCAGTCAAGTTTTCAGAGGTCCGCATGAAGATCTGAAAAATTTATGACTGCTCAAGTAGAACTGGCTCTGGCAGGTGTCCAGAGGTGACAGAGTGACATAGATAGGTCCGGTGAGGTCCGATATTGCATTATCCCATTCTGTGGATTTGAGGAAGTGTTGAGGACGTCCTTGTGAAGTGTCAAGTAGATTGGTTTGTGGATTGAAGGTCTAGAAGAACCTATTCCTTTGTGACAGTGATGACAGACTGTGTTCTTGAGGTTCCAGATGAAGGAGAGAAGGATTCCAGTAAGCAGATGAAGTGCAGATGTTGTTGGTGATTCAGGAAAGCTTGTGGTGATCTGTGGATCGGTTCCAGTTCATGTTTTTGGTCCGCATTAAAGTTAAAGTTTGTATTTGAAGAATAACCACTAGATGTTGGTGTTCTTCCTGAGAATGGCCAACCGGATGTATTACACATCTTGTGGATGTTCTTGTAGGTGTTTGCTGACTTAGATGATTATTCCTAAGTCGATGTCTTGTATAAATAAGGGATTATGAATTCATTCCAAAGAGTGTCTTGTGGTGATGAGTGTGTGGTAGCAAGGAGGGGTGCGAAAGGTAGAGCAGAAGTATTGGGCTTAATGGAACTAATTCAAGCATGGTGAAGATGCTATTCTCCAGTTCATAAAGGTGATACTTATTTCTTTGTAGACAGTGTGTCTCTTGAAGGCAGTGAACCTCTTGTGAGCAGTATGCTTGGGCAGTGAGCCCTAATTGGCATGTGCCATTTTTTCTTTCTATTCTTCTAATAGAGAATACATTCTTGGGTTAATCACCCCGTGGTTTTTCCCTTAACCGGGTTTTCCATGTCAAAATCTTGGTGTCTTATGTGTTGATGAGTTTCTGCCTTTGATTTGAATGCATTATGTTTCATGTTTAATATAATGCTAATCACCAAGAAGATTTAAGTATGGAAATTGGAGAAATTTTTGTACAACTGATTCACCCCCCCTCTCAGTTATGTGCCCTAAGTCTAACATAGGGCTCTGTTGGTTCCCAAAAATGCAGGTTGCTAACCCTAAGAGGATGCCAGACTCTATGTTTGAATTTGCAACGTTTTTGGACCAATTGACAAAGCTATTAGCTCCCTACACTTCAAGTCCTGCAAACCTAGGCAGGTGTACCTTTGTAACTAAAGCAGACTTAACACTATATGACTTGATTGAATTAGTAAATCTATCACAATGGCATAAAATGTAATAGATGCAAGCTTCTAAACTACTCCTACTCCTGATACTAAGATCTGAGATGTAATTGTTTGAATGAGATTTTATGGAATCCTAAAATGGAATTGGTATGACCAGTGCCTATTTCTGTTGGGCTAATGGAGTCGGTAAATGGATGAAGATTTAATGGAATCAGATGTATGAGGTAAGTTGATCTACTTCACAGTTTAACTCGAACTTGTAAGGCACATGGGATGTTTGCACCTTATGCAAACGTGCAAGAATGTCAGTTATAATGCTCTTCTTATACTATCCCAATGATATTCCTCATATTACTATGAACAACTGAGAGGATGTTTAATTCTAGTTAGAAGGGAATTTAGACCAGATTTGTTTTGTAGAAAGGATTTACCTCTTGGCAGAGACCTTATGACAATTCTGATCAACTTCTTTATAGAAACCAACCAATTCGAACACACTGAATCAGCAAATGTGACTAGATAAATCAACAATATTCTTGATACGTTAATTTAAATAATACAGAAAAACCATTCTGGAGACAACATTACAACATTTAGGATTTAATAGTAACATTACAGCTGAACACTGAAAATAGATATCTGAATTGAAGCATTCTGTTCCATTAATAAAAAATGTGTATATAACAGTTCTGATGAGGCGAATGGGTGGAGTGGAATTAAATAATTTCCTACTGCTACCCTAAACCTACTGCTCTCTTCTAATCTCCTGATGTCTTCTATTTCTCTTTTATATCTCCCTTATATATTTTACAAACTTAGGGTTATGACCCTTTACATTCTAGTGCATCCTTTGGTACAGCTCTTCATTCAATTGTCTTTGGCAAAATAAAATATTTAATTAGTTGCCATTGGCAAGTTAAATATTTTAATTAACTTCATTTTCGTAATCTCCTTGAAAATTAATTTTAATGGTAATCTCCTCGAAGACCTCATTCAATTTTTTACTCGTATATATTTTACCATATTTAATCACCCACTTTTAACTCCTCTGGTAAAATGTTTCGTATAGCATTTACATTGTATTTTTTCACCTTGATTTTTCCAAAATATTCATCTGGTGAAAATATTACCTCGCTCTCTCTTCCTCGGTGAAAATACTTTACTGCAAATTATTCTTTAGGTTTGCAAATGTCTGTTTGATGTCTTCTTTAACCCCCAGAAAATATTTTACTTCTTGAAAATATTCTCAATTGATACGATGAAAATATGTTTATTTATTTTTTATTATGATCTTGGTTTATTATTCACTTGCACCACTTTAATATTTATTTTTCTTTGACAAATGTTTTCCTTTTACAAGCTCCAGTATATTCTTTTGAAAAAGGTATTCATCGGTGTAATATATGAATTCGGTGTGAGTTAAAATTTTCCCTCCGATTGTGCGTGTTTCCCCGATGACCTTTTTCATCCTTTCTTCTATCAGTGTGACTCATGTAATCGGAGAACTCTTAAGAACTTACTTCGATATATTATGTCTCCCCGATGTAGGGTTTCATATGTTTTACCCTAACAGCAGCCTGCCGCACTACCGGGATTACTAGGAGATCATTTACTTTGATGAGTCATTCTAATAATATTTACCTTATAGCACTCCATCATTTTAGGGTTTGAGCCTAGGTTTTCATTTTGCCCGAGCGTAAAATCCTCATTCCATCATGCTTTTATGGATGTTCATAATCCTTTTCAATGAATCAACTTCGTGTAGATTTTATCCTTTCTTATTTGAATTGCAATTGTTGATAGCTTCTGCGTTTATCTGTATAGGCAAGCTTTGGGACAAATTTTGTTGAACCACTTTTTAAAACCAATGAGCAAACAATGATCACCACCCATCTCATAGGGATCATCCTGATCCCAAAATGCAAGTGACGACCTGGAAAGCAATGCAGCTTTTACACATTCAAAATTAGCCAGATGCCAATTCAAAAATTGTCTTTCCTCTGACTTCTCAGCTGGCTTGCCTTGTCTAGCAATTCATTGAACAATTCTTCTACCTTAGAATCCATCTTTGCATCTTTCATATCTTCATGGTGTGCAAGATACTAGCAATGTCAATGACTCTCCCAGTCTCTGCTACTTATTTGTTACCGGATACAATATCTAAGAGAAATCACCAAATTTCCAAAACCCATTTGCATCCACTGCCATTAAATTAGGTTATTGATAGCTCCACTTCATTCCGTTAGATTTATCACTGTAGACAGACGTCTTAGAATAAAATACACAACAATATACAGCCTGTGAATAAGCTGGATCGACTAAGAGTAAGCTTCAGGTGCCACAACCTACATGTACAGACTACCTTCTTCATGTACATTTTATGGCCAAATGCTCTCAACCTCATTCTTGGTATCACTGAGTCAAAGGCACACGTGAATCTCGGGAATTCGGGCTTTCTGGATAGGGTTTTAATTTTTTGAGAATCCCGTTCTCATGATATCCCTCAATATCAACATCATATCCATTGTTATCTCTAAACTCTTGAATAAGAACCTCAAAGGGTGGTGCACAAATGTTCTCTATATCATCCCTGCTTGGAATTTCAAAGCTTCCTCTAGTTGGAGTCGTAAAAGTAGGTTGATCCTCCATATATTCACCACGGAAGCAGCGCTCTGCTTACTTTTCAATTTCTGTGACTCTGGTCTGATGTTCATTTTCAAGCTTTTTGATAGTTTGTGATTGAGCGTCTATGGTTGAATGTATTTGAGATGCAGCATTGTGCTCATGATCCAACAAATCGTCAACAAGAGACAGGATTCTCTCATTATTTTTCTGTACATCTGTTTCAGCTGAAGCCTTTGCATGTTCAATTTCAGCAGCATGTTGCTCATTTGCTTCCACACCATCTCTGACAAGTGACTCCATCACTGTAGTATGATCTCTGCTAATATCTTGCACAGATTTCTGAGTAGTCTTCTAGTGCTGGGAAGCATTGTTAGTTGTGTTGACACACTGCTGAAGTAGAACCTCCATTCGACAATGTTTTGCTACTGAAAGCGCAGAATTATCATTTGCATCATCTGCAGCCTGTTTAGCAAATGTTTCCCATTTCCTTTTTGCATCAAATGTTGTGTTTTTAATACATGCTACACTTAGGTCAAAGGAATCTTTCTCCTTTATGGCTGTTTCTCTCATATGGGCAAGCCTTGTTTTTACCATGTCTACCTTTCGAACCATTGCCTTGGAAACCAAATTAGATATATCACTTAAAAGTTGTTGTTCCTCTTGCCTTGATTGTTCCTCATAGGCATTTTGAAATTCAGTAATACTTTGTTCCCGAGCTTCATAACTTTGCTCAATGTATTGTTGTAGCTTCGATGCTTCTCCTGACAAGTTCTCAAAGAAACTCATTGTAGCCCCTGATATTGACTTAATTAGTCAAGCTAAATAACCAATGCCAATGTTTTTGTTGGTGGAAGAATCACTGTTTCCAAATTTCCTAATCTCCCGAACATTGTCACCAAATCTTCTTCTGATGTATTGCAAGGCAAGTTTATTTTTTATGATTAGTATGTGACTTCTTCTCTTCGCTTTATCCAATTTTTATGAAGCAAGTCCTTCTAAAATATCCACATTTGAAGGATTGAAATCCATGGATATCCACACTACTTCGGTGGATTAAAATCAGGATCTTTCAGGCATGCATCTAGGGTGTTTCCAATCAAACCCTCTTCAGGTGGTTGTGGAAACTTCTTGTGAATAGTTCTTAAAACTTTCAGAAGTTTTACTAAGTCATTTTTTGAATAAGCCTTTGCATATGGCAGAAGATATTTAAACACATCAGCACACTGCTACTTTGTTTGATAGTCTCCAAGACTTGTATTCCTGTGAATAGTCAAATCATCTTCGCTTGATATATCCAGACCACAGTATAACACCAATTGCAGCTCCATAGTTTGTTCTTAATAGTGTATGCAACATGACTGAATATGAATGCTGCAGTATTATATCTAACCAGGGATGGATTTTATAGATGTAATTGTAGCTCTGAAATTGATTTTCACCCATGGGGACCCAAAATTTTACCCTAAAATTGGATAAAACTTTTACGAAAACAGCTTGGGAATTTCAGTCCCAACAGGCTCATAGGCCTGATTTCATACATGTGCAAGATAAAGCTTTAAAGCTCATTCACACCAAAATCTAAACTAAAGATTATGAATCAATCACTAACTTTTTTTCTAAGGATATATTACATCAATATGTATTCTTTTTAGACCAATAGATTCCTTTGTGTCAGCCAAGGGAGGTCACAAACTCCAATGAAGAGTTGTAATGTGTTCACAGATAGATCAGACCTAAATGCATAGAACACTTCCTCAAATGAATGGAATAATGTTTGGACCGTCGAGGAAGGTCGACCATGAACCAAAGATCATTGAATTATGTGTCATTGAGATCCGTAAGTCAAGGAATGATCCATAAGCCTTCTCCTTTAGCTGATTGTCTGAGACTGTCAGGACGCTCTGCTCTAAGAAAATAGTTGATCTTCTGATAGCAATATCTTTCCAGTAACTGATCCAAATGCTTTGAATTCTTGATATGATATAAATGAATGAATTTGGATGGTAGGTCCAAATTCGTAAGGTGTGAAATGCCAATACTGGACCCAAAAGCTAAAACTACTTTTGACTGAACTGCCTAAATTGAACTGGAAAATGAAACAAACTGAACTACAAGCAAACTGAAATGCAAATGTTTTTGGTTGATGCAAGATTTCTCTTGAACCAGGGATGCTCCTGCATCAGACATCCAGGGTTATTGAAAAGGTGAGTCCCTCACTTTGCTAGGGTTAGGGTAGAACTAAGACAGTCCACCTTAGCCTAAGAAATCCAAGATGAATCTTCTTCCGGTTTGCCTTTCCACTTCACAAGATATTCTTTGTATTGTCTTCCTCTAGTGTTGCGTCCAACTCTTCTATCCAAGATGTCTTCAATCTGCTCTGGTACTTGTTGTGGTAACTATTTCTTCAAGTCTTCTTCCATGCTATCACTGAACTTTGCTTCATGATACTGATAAAAGTCTGCAATGTTGAAAATAGGTGAAATACCCAATGTCTCTGGTAGCTCCACTTCATATGCATTCCCTGAATCAAATTTCCTAAGTATCCTACAAGGTCCAAACTTCTTCATCTTCAACTTGTTATAAGTCCCAACTAGAAATCTTTCTTTTCTCAAGTAAACCATCACTTCATCTCCCACTTCAAATTCCTTATGTCTTCTCTTCTCATCTGCCTTTTCCTTATACTTACTATTCATATTCTCCAAATGCTTCTTTACCTGATTATGCACTGTCTTCATATGATCTACAAATTCTTCTGCTTCTACACTTCTTGTTTCCTCTGTACTAATGTCTCTCAATTCTGTAATTCCTCTAGGATTCACTCTGGTCACAATCTCAAAAGGTGTTCTTCTAGTACTCCTATTTACTAATTATTGTATGCAAACTCTACTTGTGAAAGAATCAAATCCCAACTTCCAACTTTCTCTCCAACCAAACATCTCAACAAGTTTCCCAAACTCCTATTTACTACCTCTATCTATTCATCAGTCTGTGGATGAAAAGTTGAATTGAACTTCAAGTCTGTCTTGATCTTCTTCCAAAGTGTCTTCCAAAAGTATCCAACAAACTTTGTATCTCTATTTGAAACTATGCTCTTAGGTAATCCATGCAATTTCACAATCTCCTTGAAACATAGGTCAACTACATGCACTACATCAGTTGTCTTCTTACAAGGTATGAAATGAGCCATTTTTAAAAAACTGTCAACCACTACAAATATTGAATGATGTCCTCTTTGTGTCTTAGGCAATCCCATTATAAAATCCATGCTTATGTCTTCCCAAGGTCTCTCCGGTATTGTCAAAGGCTTATACAATCCAGTGTTCTCACTACTCCCTTTTGCAACATGACAAACTCTACAACTCTGCACAAATCTCTAACCATCCTTATGTATCTGAGGCTAAAAATAATTTTCACTCACCGAAGCCACTGTCTTATTGATGCCAAAATGTCCTTCCAATCCACCACTATGTTTCTCCTTAATCAGATTATCTCTCATTGAACTTCCATGTATGCACAACTGACTTCCTTTGAACAACATATATTCTTGAATGAAATAGTCTAACCACTTACTCCTCTCTGTCAGAACAGGTTCCTTACATGATTTCCAAGGTTCTACAAAATCAGTGTCTCCCTCATACATGTTCTTCAATTCATCAAAACCCAACACTTCAACTCTCATCTATGTCAACAAGTTTCTTCTTCTACTCAATGCATCAACAACTTTATTTAATTTTCCACTCCTATGCTTCAACACAGAAGTGTAACTCTGCATGAACTCTATCCATCTCATATGTCTTTGATTCAACTTACCTTGTCTATTCAAATATTACAAAGCTTGATGATCTGTATACAACACAAACTCCATAGGCAACAAATAATGTCTCCACTTCTTCAAGGCTTGAATTATGGCATAGAACACCTAATCATAAACTGAATATCTTCTCCTTGTATCATTCAACTTCTCACTAAAATATGCTACAGGTCTACCTTCTTGACTTAATACTACTCCGATCACACTTCCACTTGCATCACAATCAATTTAAAATACCTTATTGAAATCTGGTAATGCCAAAATAGGTTGCTCTATCACATTCTACTTCAACAACTCAAAACTTTTATCTACTCCTAATGTCCACTTGAAATCTTTTCTGTCACCTCTCATTATCTGTCATAGGGTTACAAACTGAATTAAAATTTCTAATGAACTTCTGGTAGAAACTAGCCAATCCATGAAATGATCTAACTTCTCCAATGCTCTCTGGTGTAGGCCATTCAACAATTGCTTTTACTTTCTCAAGGTCCATCTTCAATCCTTCCACAAAAATCACAAATCCCAAATACACTAGTTCTTCCTTCATGAAACTACACTTCTTCATGTTTATCAACAATTTCTCCTCTCAGTCTCTGCAAAACTTGTCTAATATGCCACAAATGTTCCTCTTTTGTCTTAATGAAAATCAGAATATCATCCAAGTACACAATAACAAACTTACCCAAGAATTTCTTCAGAACTTCATTCATCAATCTCATGAAAGTACTTAGTGCATTTGTCAATCCAAAAGGCATCACTAACCACTCATATAATCCTTCATTTGTCTTAAAAGCAGTCTTCCATTCATCTCCTTCTCTGATTCTGATCTGATGGTATCCACTCTTCAAGTCTATCTTTGTGAAATATTTTTCTCCACTCAATCAATCCATGATATCATCCATACTAGGTAAAAGGAATCTATACTTAACTGTGATCTTGTTTATTGCTCTAGAGTCAGTACACATTCTCCATTCTCCATTCTTCTTCGGTGCTAACACTACAGGTACTGCACAAGGACTCAAGCTTTCTCTGATTAAACCTTTCCTCAACAACTCATGTATCTGTCTATTTAGTTCTTGTGAGGCCTACTTTTTACACTACTGTTCATGAGACTATTTGCAGTGATATTGCTATTATTTTGAAAGACTAATGATCTTGAATCTGGTTTATTAACCCTAGTTGATTTTTAAGGAAGTAATTGTGCAATGATAATTAGATGTTACTTTTAAGAAAATGATGAATGGATATGGAACTTCAATGTGATTATATGGTAGAATGTTTAGGAATGCATGTATTTAGATTTGCTTCGGCTATGATATCTTTATGTGTTATTGACTTCGAGTTTGAGTGTGTAGGTATTGCTAACGAAACCACAAATATAGGAGACCATCCCATACCAATGTTGTATCCCTTGTGAGCCGATCTAGTTCTATGAGGAACTAAGATCAACCTCATGTTGGAGGAATGTTGTAATGTTGTAATGTGTTAATGTTGCATAAGGTCAAGGGAATAAGGGTTATCTTTTGATTTACTTCTATTATGATAAGTGTTGTAAGATATGATGTTTTTTAATCTTGTTTAAATTTTATTTCTTTTAGACCCTTTTTCTGGTGTTTTATTTGACTCTGGGAGTTCTAACTAGGAAAAAATCAACCCTGGGTTATACCTCATGGGTCTAGGGACCTTTTTGACTAGGATAACCTTGGGTTAACCTCCATATGGTCACTTAAACTTCACAGTGAAGTTAAGTGACGAATTTGAAAGCATGGGGACAATGGGGTGAGTGGAATCCACACTCAGGCCCACTTCCAAGTCATGGAACAACTCCATGATCCCCTAATAATGGAGTGTTTGTCTCCTTGTGCCTCTCTTTTGGTGGGGTTCCCCTTATTAAGGGTAGTGTGTCAACCACTCCCTTTGTATTTTATCTTACTTATGGTATTTAAAATTCTCCTTATGTTGTTAAAAGGACTATAGTGGGCAACCTATTGAGTGGGGGGTTAATTGTTTTGTGACCACTGAGTTAATGGATGAGTTGTGGATTAGTTGTTTAATGTCATTTGGGAAATTAGGAAAATAAAGGGAATTAGTTTAAAAGGGAGAGGAGGAGGAGAGTAATAGAGGTTGGATTATTGTGGAAAGAAGGAGATTTTGGGAGAAGGAGGCTAGAGAGGAACTCTTCATCAAATTCCATCCTTAACTGGGCTTTGGAAGGTTGGTGAACAAGACTAGTATCTTGTGTGAACTATTGCTTAATATGTATGTTTGCTTCTTGCTTGATGGTTGAATGTGCAAGTGTCTTCTATGTGTTTTCTATTATTTTTGGGGTTTTGTTGTTGGGTGTAGAAAGATCTCCTTCCAGTTGGAAGGCAATGCTCATCTTGTTTAGGGAAGGGGAGGTGTGACCCTCCTCAGGTGTCATCTTGTCTCTTGATATATGAAATGCCTTGAGGGCATGTAGGTACTTTGTTTTGTTGGCTTGAGGCCTTGTGATAAAATGCGATAGAATGTGGAAGGATGACAACTAGAGGTAGAGATGTCTACTCCCCTACCCTCCCTGAACTCACCTAAGCTGAGTCTTTGTATTGTGAGTAAACCATGGGGGTTTTGCATATTATTTGCTTGGTTGTTGTTAATCAATGTTGTGAAGTGTTGGGTCTGTATTACCCTGGGTATGAGGATGGTCTCCCTAGCTCAGGGGTGACCCTCTTGTGGGTCAAAGGTAGGGAGGAGAGCTAGATGGTTGTTGTTTTCTCCCTTGTCGTCTTGCAGGTTACTATTGAAGCATGGTTAAGAGGATTGAAGAAAGGTTTTCCTTGATAAAGAGAAATGTTATATCTTTCAATTTGTAATGGGAGTTTGGTCCTTATAAGTTTCATAATGTACTTCTTCCTGGATGAATTTGTAAAGGAGAGATTTTCTCTCTCTAATTTTTGTAAACCTTTTTATGTGGGAAAAGAGAATAATGTCTCTCCTATTTGTGTCATTAGATATGATGTTACAATTCATTACATCTTACCATTGGTGAGATCATGGAGTAAAGAAGATTGTTGCAAAGGAAGTCAGTTTTGTTTATTTCCTGAAAATCTATTTAAAACAAGAAGTCATGAACTACTAGTTGTTGATGTAAGTGAGTAGTTAGAAATTAAATTCATTAGTGGAAAATGTAAGTTAAAGAGTTTTATGGCATTGTAGTTGTTAAATTTTGAAAAGGGATAAGAGAGAAAATTCATCCCTTAGAATGTTGTTAGTTGTGAGTTTTAATGTGTATTTCAATGTATCACTTGTGTGAGTAGAAAGAAAAGAGAAATATTTTATCCAAGGAGAATGGTTGTCTATTTTCTTACAAATATATATTCATAAAATTGTTGAATTGAACAACTTGATAAATTTTATCCATTGCACGATTGGAGGAAATTATGAATTTAGTTAAGTTTGTAAATTGTATTCTATCATTAGGAAACGAAAAAGAATTGTGAGATAAAGTCGTAAATTTATTTGTTGTGAACCTATGCAATTTTTACTTTTATTACCTTTTATATTTTATACTAATATATATATATATATATATATATATATATATATATATATAAATATAAAAGAAAATAGAAAATTTAGATTTTTACAAGAGATCTCATTTTAAATTTAAACTCCTTGTTTATGCTCTATCTTCTTTTAATTGATAGAATATAAAACAAATTTTGGTGACCAAATATATATACATATATTCATTTAATTGAAGTGGTTAATTTATCAATATATTTATATATTTTTAAAATAAAAGTACAATGAGGTTTAAAATTCTATTGAATTAAAGTTGGTTGGAGAAATAAAATTATTGATTAACAATGTTTTTTTTTAATAAATAAATTAAAAAAAAAAATTACTTTGGTGGGGGGATTAACCCCCACCGTTTGTTTATGCAAAGTGGTGTGGGGAGGGGTGGAGCCCCTCCCACACCCCCATGGACACTTAAGCCCCTGTGGGCTTTTTACCCCACACCCCCGTTCACCCTAGCCCGTGGGCTAGTTCCACCCCCAATCTGTCGCAGCCATTGCCGCGGCTATCCACCACCAACGCCGCCTCCATAGAACCTAGCGGACCTCCACCCACTATTGTTCTGCAGCCACCAACCCTCCCTTGATGCTGTCTCCCACCACGGCTTCCGCCACCGTCTCCCTTACCGCCGCTGTGGATACCACAGTCCCTGCTTTCGCCTACTCTCTCCACACTGCGGTCCCCCCTTGTGCCTCCCCGCTGGTGTTCATCCAACTGCCGCCCCTCTGTAGCTTACCAACACTCACCACCATTCCCACCTCCACACTACGATCTCCCCGTGCCATCGCCATCCTTCTTCGCTGACGTTGATCCACTGTAGCAACTGCAAACACAACCATCTTTAACAATAATGTTAGGGTTAAACAAATTGTTAGGGTATTTGAATGTTAGGGTATGAGGAGAGTTTTATAACAAAGTCACTCAGGCTTTTGGGAATTAGATGTGGTTTCAAGTTGGAATTCCACTTACTAGAGGAGGAGTAAATTATTTGTTAGTATATATATATATAATTTAAAATTTGAAGTGTTAGTTGTAAGTGGAGGTGTAATTCCAATTATGAAAGAGAAAATTTAATTAATATTTATTATATGCCTATATATATATTTAACTCTATGTATATATATGCATATAGATAATTATAAGGAATTTTCTTTTAAATAAGAATGGTAGTTGTGTTCCATATTTGATTTAAAACTACCTTGTACATTTTTTTTTTTTAAAAAAAAAAAGAATTAAACTAACAATATCATATATATATCTCTATATATATAAGATAAAGTTATAAGATGTGTTATTATAAATATTTTGATTTATGGGAGGTAATTAAACAAATATATATATTTTTACATTTTACTAATTGTATTTAGTTGAGGGATTCAATTACGATAGAAGAAATTAAATTAGTTATAAATATAAATTTCTACGTATATTTATATTTACATATTTAGTGAACAATATATGATATAAATTCTTTTAATAAGAACTTTTATTTAATTTGAATGTGCACTAACTAAATTTAATACAGAAGGAAGGTTGAGAATAATTTAAAAGTAAGATTTCCATAATATATCTATTCGACGAAAGAAACCCTAGAATGTTGCTATCAACGATCCAATATATGTTCGCAATGTTAATTCAGAGTTCATGAAATGCTTCACATTTTACCAGTAAATATTTAAACGTGGAATTAATCAAAACATTTTGTAGAGAGGTGGAGATAATTAAACGCAAGATAGTATTGAATTAGACTGAGAAAACTGGTTAGAGGCAATTAATTATCAAGTAAATTGTAAATGTCGAAATGAAAACCAATGTAAACGAAGTGAACATCTTCCAAGCCTTTAGAAGGTCTAGCTAGTGAATGCACATGTAGGTGAAACCTTTCCACTTATATTAGTAACAATGACGACTAAACATATGCACCGAGCACGCTTGTGTGTGTGAGGAGGAATTATAGCCTTGTAAAAAAAAAATTTGACGGTTCATATCATGACCATATGACGTATGTGAACACGATACGCGTGTTAGCGTGTTGTGACCGCTTACGAAATGTGGGCATGACAGTTCTCCATTCTCTATCAGTGTCATTCTATGTGCTGCTTTGTTAGGCAAACTTGCTCCCGGTATAAGATCCATGTGATGACTGATACTCCTTATAGGTAGTAATCCTTCAGGTACATTGTCTGATATGATGTCTTCATACTCTGTCAGCAACTCTCTTATCTCCTCCAGTTGTGATTATTTAGTCTCCTTCAATGTTTTAGGCTTCTTAGGAATCAAGGCATAACACATATTCTCATGTCTCAAACCATCTAGAAATTTTCTTCCATCTACCAAATAGATTCTAGCATTCCCACATACTTCACTCTTAGTGTCATCTTCTAAAGGAATCAAAGTAATTCTCTTTCCATTTGCTGTTATAGTGGATGTATCCTTTCTCCCATCATGTATATCTTTTCTATCATACTACCAAGGTCTACCCAACAAGATATGACAAACATCCATAGGCATAATATCACACAAGACTTCATCATGATAAGATCCAATATGAAATTTCACCAAACATTGTTTACTCACCAATACCTTATGATCAGCTTGAATCCATGCTATCTGATAAGGCTTAGGGTGTTTCAATCTTTCCAACTTCAGCTTATTCACCATCTCCTCTAAAACTAGGTTATTTGAACTACCACTATCAATCACAACTTTACAACACTTACCTCCTGATTTGCATCTTGTCCTGAACAAGCTTTTCCTCTACAGTGGTTCCTCATTTGTCTTTGTTTGAAATAGTGCTCTCCTCATCACCAATGATTCTTCTTTCTTAGGTTTGCCAACTGAACTGGGTGAGTCAATAGGTTCTTCTTCCACATAGCCTTCTCTTCCACTATTTTCTATCCTCTTACTTGTACTACCCTGATTACACTCAAATGCTCTTTGTCCTTCACCTCCACACTTGAAACAAGTACCTCTAAATATTCTATCAAATCCTCTTCCTCCTCTTTTGTATCCTTCATCCTGGTATGCATTGAGGTATCCTCTCTGGTAAAAATTTATGTCATCTCTCTGGTAAGCATTGTTATCTCTGTCATCCTTCTTCAATGGGCTGTCAAACTTCTTCTGCTCTGGATATGATCTATCTCCTCTGGAATAAGTCCTACCTCTCTAAAATTTACCTCCTCTACCTCTCTGCCTCTAATCATGTCTTTTATTCAGCTTCTCTTCAACTTTCAGGGCAAACTAATATGCTTCTTCCAAAGATGTCATCATTACCAAGCTTAGTTCTTCTTGAATGTTCAATCTCAATCCATTGATGTATCTAGCCACTTTCTCCTTGTTCACTTCACTGTGTCCTATTCTTATGATCATTTTATGAAATTGTTCAGTAGACTCCTTCATAGATTTCTCCTTTTGTCTTAGGTTTTGCAATCTTTTCAACAGTTCCAACTCATAGTCAACAGGTATAAATTGATTCTTCAATTTTGTCACCATCCTATCCCACTTTGTAATATTTTCTTTTCCTCTTCTATTTCTTTCCAACTGAACTTATTTCCACCATATAGTAGCATATCCTTTTAACTTTGTCTTTGCAAATTTCACCTTTTCTAGATCTTCAACCTCCTCATATTCAAAGTATTCTTCCGTGTCATTTATCCAGTCAATCAATTCTTTAGGATTCAAATTACTAGTGTAATTTAGCACATCAACTCTAGGTCTCTTTCCAATCTTTGAAATAGATCACAACATCCTTACCTAATCTAACTCTTCTTCTTCATCACCTCCTAAGGTTTCACCATTTTGTTCAACAGATTGAAATTCTTTTTCATCATCGCTTTCAACACTAGGTCTCGGTATCAATCCTCTTTGCCTATCTTCTTCAACAGCATCCAAATGAATTCACATTGTTTTCATCATCTCCATCATCTCATCCATTCTACTAGCCATTGTTCCAACAACAGCAACTCTCCTCGACATCATTCTTCCTAGGATCAAGTGTAAACTACCTCAGGTTCGGCGATCGGGCTACAAGGTGACAATTGCCTCACAATCAGTGATCGATTGTGACACAAGCAACCTGCCTCAGTTCAATGATTTGTCCACAGCAAGATCTTATAGAATTCCCTTGCCAACTTTGCTCAATTCACTCAATTCATTCCCAAAGATTCAAACTTTTACTCTGATACCACTTGGTGTAGTAGGAGGGTTCATAGAATGAACTATCTAGACCATGCAACAAGAGTAAACACAATGGAAACAACTCAAAGAAATGGAACAAACAAATATTTAGTCATTTAGTATATCAAAGAATTCAAATACAATATGGCTAGCAACATGCAGACTTACAATTAGGGCTCACAGGCCTGATTTCATAAATGCGCAAGATAAAGCTTTGAAGCTCATTCGCACCAAAATCTAAACTAAGGATTATGAATAAATCACTAAATACTTTCCTAAGGATCTATTACATCAATATGTATCATTTTCGGACCAATATATTCCTCCGCGTCAGCCAAGAGAGGTCACAAACTCCAATGAAGAGCTGTAACGTGTTCACAGATGGGTTGAACCTAAATGCATAGAACACTTCCTCAAATGAATGGAATAACATGCGGACCCTTGGGGAAGGTCAAACACAAACCAATGATCACTGAATTATGTGTCATTAAGATCCGCAAGTCAAGGAATGATCTACAAGCCTTCTCCTTCAACTAATTGTCTAAGACTGTCAGGATGCTCTGCTATGAGAAAATAGTTGATCTTCTAATACCGATATCTTTTCGGTAACTGATCCAAATTCTCTAAATTCTTGATATGATGTAGATGCTAGGTCTAGATCCGTAAGGTGTGAAATACCAATACCAGATCCAAAAGCTAAAACTTCTTCTGACTGAACTACCTGAACTGAACTGGAAAATGAAACAAACTGAACTGCAAACAAACTAAAATGCAAATGTTTTTGGTTGATGCAAGATTGCTCTTGAACTAGGGATGCTCCTACATCGATAACATGGTAACTTGAGATCCTGGTGAGCCCTAAGTGGCCCAGTGAAAGATAATAAAACATAAACTCTTTTTACCTGCTATTAAATGTTGAGACTTGCCCAACAGGTAAAACTCATTAACACCCCGATACAATAAACTTTGATAAATGTTTGTTAAATGTATGTGCTCAAAATAATACATGTTAATGATACTTGGTTAAGTCATAAGAAATAATAATGTCACATGAAGACCACCTTTCATCATACAAACATTTCCTTGTATAATGGAAAATGAAAACCTCAAGACATTCTTATGTCTTTTATTTGCACAATAAAAATAACCTTTGATAAAAAAATATGATATCTCATAAGCAACTCAAATGATAAAGACTTTAGGGCCTTGGCTTATCATTGCATTACTCATGTCACATATTGAAATGAGGAGAAACTGTCACTGGTAGAAGTCCTACTATAATGCCAACCAAAAACCATTGAACCTATACCAAGGCAACCAAAGATTGCCCAGTGATATGAAACCACTGCCAATTAAGAATAGGAATATCATTTAACTAATAAGCATACGATACTCAATACAAATGAAGTGCATATCACACAAATATCAACAAGTATCATACCATATCAACTATCCTATCATCATCAAAGTATGAAAATGTAACATGACATCATACAACCATCCTATCATCATCAGCATGATATCATATGAATATCATATGTCAACTGTATATCATCATGAGATCATGAACATATCAACTATCATAACAACTATATAGAGAAAAAGGAGATGAACCCAAGTAACAACTGTGCAAAAGAACCATGAGAGTGCCACAAACCAATACAACCATAGAATATGTAAATTTGACATAAAAAATGCCATACTTCAAAGATCATTACAAGTCTTGTGCTGATTTACCTTGAGATGTGTCTTGTTGTAGACATGTGAACTATTTATGATGATGACATCATGAACCTTGCTTGCATCATTTCTCATTCTAAACCTGATCATTAAAATTCAAGGTATCTTGATGAGGCAACACTCAATATATAGCATGCAAATCTCTTATCACAACATCACATGTCTATAGGATATCATTGCTACATGTTTGACCTATCAAAACCCAAGTGAACAACATTATGAGCATTATCAAGAACAAGAGAACTTGCATCAAATGTTAAACATCATGAATACCAACCTAACTATCATGATACCCAAATGCTGCTAACTATCATGATCCAACTGACATGTGCCATGCCCACAAACCTAAAAGTTTGTGTATTTGTTATCAAGGACAACAACTGAGAGGGCAATAAACTCCCCCTTTATCCTTAATGGAAAAACACAACTCTCTATCTCCCTTTTTGCATCAAAGACAAAGGGAGGAAGAATTGTGCAATTGCCTCATTAACCATAAGCCAGTATACTACATAAAAGATAAGAAAAATAGAAAAATGTAAAGCATACCATTACTATCCAATTGAACATAAAGCATCCAGAATAGCCTGAAACAGAACTGCACTGTCAGTACTATAAATAAGCATATAAAGGAACATGTATCAAAACAAGGACAACAACTGAATGTTCCAACCATGAGAAATAGTAGACCATCAAAGATAAAAATTAGAGATATAATCACTGTCATCTTGTGAAGATAGAGTAACCTATCCAACATATCATCAAGTCTGCTTTTCAACATAATCATTGGTGCTTCTTGCAGATTGTATTATATTTTCCTCTCTTTGGATAATGTATAAGGATGTGTAATGAATTCTACAGGATCTAAATGACAAAAATCTTTTTGCTTCAATAACAAGCACCCATATTAAATTAACTATGTGAATGTCATATTTGAAACACTCCTAAACTGTATTGTGGATTTGGCAACATGACAATAAAATGCAAGAATTGATCTCCATCAGAACATCAAACAGAGGTTTATACTTATTGTGGACAGCTTCCTATTTTGATAATGACTGAGGTTTAATTTATTACTCTGATCTGATAAAGACAAATCTTTTTACTTATAAGGAACATCTTTGAACTATGCAAACATCCAAGCCAACCTAGTTAGCTTTATCACTACCCAGCTTTCTCACTCTTGTTAATAAAAATCCTACAACAACACAACAAACCTACTCAAACAGTTCCAAACAAATGTTTGTCACTATAAAATTTGATAACAACTTTGAATATCAATTTCACATCCTTCACATGCCCTGCTCTCTTGAAATCTTGCCTTGAAAGTCTGTTATGAACTCTGTCATTAAGCAATGTGTAGCATACAAGAAACCTACAATTATCCCTCCATACTTAAACATATCTGCAACAATTCACAATAGAAAGATGACCATCAAACAAACCCATCAACAATTCTGATCATACTATCAAAGCTTCAAGCATATCTTCCAATCATAGCATCCTGCCATCCTTCATTCTGTCATGAACATCACCTGATCCTCTTGATAACAAAGCATCCTCCTGTTATGAGGCATGATTTCAACCAATCATGAAAGCACAACATCATCTACTCAAGTTACCAGTAACCCTGTAACTACCATATCAAACAATTACTGCTACTAAAACTATCATTGTCCATCAGGATTAAGATATAACCACTGAATAACTGTAGTCTTAAACTCAGTTCGTGATCTCTATCTTTTAATACATAACAGAAGTTCTCATTTCCTGAAAACCATCTCACAATCATCTGACCCAAAAACATGACAAATCACTGGAGGGACTAGATACTCAAACACTCAAACCAGAAAACTTGAATGTAGCATTCTTGAAGGCTTTGAAACATAAGAATATGAATCACAAAGTCATGTATTTAAGTTTCTATCAGACATCAAACTAGACTTCCTACATCATCAAACTTCTTGAAACTTCTTTGGGGAAAGAGATAGATCATTAGACAACTCCCACTTACTCTAAGTCGTGTCTCAAGCAGTTTGTAATGTCTCTTGTGCAACATGCACAAGATTAGGACTTCCTTCTTCTTGACTTTGTTTTCTTCTCCAAACTAGTATAGGATATTTGTTTTCCTTGCTCAAGATATTCTCTTTCTTTTGCTTGAACACGTATTCTCTATATGGTTTCATCAACCTTATTCTACACCACTATGCTTTGTGCCCAAACATATTACATTTATACCACAAAATATTGTAGTCTAGACCAAAAGAAGAATAGTTTCTTCTAAACATTATGTGAGAACTTTTATTGACATTCTTTACATGATCATGTCTTTCATAGAACCAACAATTACTTGCTACATGACTAGTTTTGCGATAGTTATAACATATAATGCCATTGTTTTGATTTGACCACTTATACGCACTTTTATCCTTATTCCATCCAAAAACATTTCTTTTACAATCTCTGGCCCTATGACCATAAACATGACAGGCATAGCAATAACCATGAAATTGTGAATAATTTTACCTAATAGATGGAGGTCTTAAAGACTCATTAGCAACATTAACTTTATCTTTCTTCTTATCTTCAACCTCAGGTGCAACAGAATGAAATGTTAGATCTATCTTTTTCCTAGGAGCATTTCTTGTCTTAGAACATTCTCCTTTCTCATAACCCAATCTAGTAGTATCCCTATAATACCTTTGCTTGCTCAACATTTCATTCAAGTAGTCAGTACTCTTTTCAAATTGAATATTCTTTTGTAATTTTGAAGATGCTTCTTCCAAATCCTTTCTTAAAGAGACTATTTCTTTCTCTAACTTCAAACATTCTATTCTTTTTACTCCAAGATCAAATTTTGTAAGGTCAACTATTCTTTTAACTTCTTCAAATTCTATTTTTAGACTAATGACAAATTTGTTTGTCTCTTTAATTTGTACTTTTTCCTCTTTAAGTTCCAAAGAAACTTTAGCAAAATCAAAGAGTACCTTAAACTTGGAATCCTTCTCTTGTTGAAGTTGAACCTTTAATCTCTGGTTCTCTTTTTCAAGATACTTATTCATTTCTAGAGCACATAACAGTTCTCCTTCAACATCAACTTCACAATCATTTTCATCAAATTCCTGTCCATCTTCATCTACAAAGAAGTCGCCTTCTGCATCATCAATCTCAACAACAAAGCCATTGTATTTATCATACTTTGTGTCAACTTTCAAAGGTGACTTAGGCAACAGTTGATCACTAGGCTTGACAAGAGTTTGTTGTACAATCTTTTTCTTGTCCTCTTTCTTGTCTCTATTTCTTCTACCCTTTCCCATCGTACTCCATTATCAGGACCTACCCAAGCTAGTTAGACTTCTATAGGGAACCTAGCTCTAATACCACTTGTTGGAGTACAATACCACTGGGAGGGGGTGAATCAATGGTATACTAATTTTAACAAGACCTTGAGACCTTGAAATAATCTTTCAAAACATTGAAACAAACAACATTGTACTTAAGTGTAAGGGTGTTCACATATTAGACACACAAACATATAGAGATTAATTTGTAAAGTTTGATTGACCATAATGAGGATGTGCAAAGAACATCATTTTAGATAGTGATATATGATGAATATGTATTCATGCAGACCAAATTAACTTAGGATAGATTTAAAACTAAATGGCACATGATAAGAAAATGAACATGAGGATCAAACACATCAGTGATAATAAAAACCAATAAAACAAATATTGTCCTGAGTAGAAAACCCTCACAGGGAACAAAAACCACTCAAAATACCTCATTGGCTTAATCAAAATGTGCTTCACTAGAAAATACAGATGTCTCACTGCTATTTGTGCCTCACTAGTTGTTTGTGCCTCACTGGCGTATTTCAATCAATACAATGAATAATATAGTTTAATACAGAGGGTTACTCTATTTTACTACAATCCAAGTCTTGAATATCTCATTATTTGAGATTTAAGAAACAATACAATACTCTGACATAACCTCAATGATGGTGCAATAAACACATATCATCAACCTCATCTTAGATGTTTACAAAATGCCTTTTTATACAATACAAAGTCTTTCTTTCTTTCATCAAACAGTTTGAGAATGTAACTATTTTTTTTCAGCTGTCCCAAACAGTTTGTAACTGCACAAGTGTAAATCCTCACAAATCATGTAAAAGCATTTAAACCAACTCAAAAATAAATGAAGTAAGAAATCTGCTTAAATACAACATCGTAATAACCAAAATAGAAAAGAAGTAAGTAATCCACTTAGATAGAACTTTCAAAGACAAAAGATGCAATTAATCCACTTAATCACAATATCTTAAGAAAAGATAATCTCAAAAATATGAATCTTAATGTCAATAAATCTTGCATATTCATGTGCTTCATCTAGGTAATAAGCGCTATAAAATAATATAAATAAATCCTTCGGCAATCATGCCATAATACATCCAATAAGTACAATAAACAAGTACTTCAACAATAAATAAATAAAATACACTCTCCATCTGCATGAACCAAGTGGTCCACCACCTGAAAACTAAGAGACAGGAACATGACTCAGGTGAGGTCTAACCCTCAAAGAGACTTTGTCACTAACTAAAAATTGTCTAGGAGTTCTATTCTTATCTGCATAACTCTTTTGACGATCTAAAGCTTGCTTCAACTTCTCCTTGATCAACTTCATTTGATCATCCATTTCTCTTAACACTTCAGGATCAATCACAATTTTGTCCTCCATTCTATCCCAACTGATAGGTGTTTGACACCTATGTGCATAAAGAGCTTAAAATTATGTCACATGCATCTTAAGTCTAGGCCAAAAGTATAAAGGTTTCAAACCTTCAACCACCTTTGTCACTCTAGGGTGACCTGAATAAAGTGCATTGTGAATCTCTTCGAGCACTAACTTCCTCAACTCTCCTAAGTTAGGAATATACATCCTCTCCTAAAATCTCAAAAGTCCATCTAATTCAATAACATAACCATCAACCTATGATCTAAGGGGTCTACTTCCAAAGCTTGCTTTACTCTTTCTTAATGCTCATCCCTTTGAAGATTCAAAATCACTTTATGTTTCAAATTAGATCTCATAGTAACAATGGTAGCTAGATGTCTTCTCCAACTAAGAGCATCTGCTACTCTATTCTCCTTTCCTTTTATATGCCTAATTCCCAAAGTCATACTCACTAAGGAATTCTATCCATCTTCTCTGTCATGCATTGAGGTTAGGTTGAGTAAATATATACTTAAGCCCTAGATGATTTGTGTTCAACTCAAAGGTTTACCTAGAAGATAATGTCTCCACATCTAAAGTGCATGAACTATGGCAGCTAACTCAAGATCATGCGGCACATAGTTAACTCATGTTGCTTTAACTTTCTTGACTCATAAGAAACCAGTTGCTCATTCTGCATTAACACTCCTCCTAATCCTTCCCCTAAAGCATCTGTTATAACTGTAAAGTGCCCATTAGGATCTGGTATGGTTAGGATAGGAGCAGTTGTGAGCTTTTCCTTTAACACCTGGAAAGCTTGCTCACACCTTTCTGTCCATTCAAATTTATTAACCTTCTTTTGTAGTGCAGTAATCGGTGTTGCAATGGTTGAAAAACCTTCCACAAACTTTCTATAGTAACCTGCAAGTCCCATAAAACTTCTGACTTCTATCACACTCTGCAGTGCAGGCCATTCCATTATTTCTTTTATCTTCTCAGGATCACCTACAATCCCTTCAGCTGAGATCACATGACCAAGGTAGTGCACTTTATCTTGAAAGAATGTACACTTAGATAATTTACCATAAAGATTTCTTTCTCTCAACCACTGTAAAACAATTCTCAAGTGCCTTTCATGCTCTTCCACTGATTTAGAGTATATCAATATGTCATCAAGGAAGATTAACACAAAATCATCTAAACAATCTCTAAAAATGCTATTCAACAAATTCATGAAAGCTGTTGGAGCATTAGTCAACCCAAATACTATGAACTCGTAGTGACCATATATAGTCCTAAAAGCGGTTTTAGAGATGTCCTCATCCTTAATCTACAATTGGTGATAACCAGATCTAAGGTCTATCTTTGAGAACACTGTTGCTCCTTTCATCTGATCGAAGAGCTCATCTATCCTTGGAAGTGGATACTTGTTCTTTATAGTAGCCTTGTTAAGCATCCTATAATCAATGCATAGTCTCAAAGGACCATCCTTCTTCTTTACAAAGATGATCGGTGCGCCCCATGGTGACACACTAGGCCTAATGAACCCTTGATTTAGCAAATCCTGCAATTGAGCCTTAATCTCATACAACTTTGTAGTAGTCATTCTATAGGGTGCCTTAGATTGCGGCTCAGTCCCTAGTAGTAAGTCAATTGAGAAGTCAAATTCTCTCTTTGGTAGTAACTCTGTCAACTCTATAGGAAATACATCTCTGAAATCTCTAAGGATTGGATAGTCATTGAACACTAGTTCTTCTTTATCAAGGTCCTTTACTTAGACAACATAATTGGCACATCCTTTCCTCTTGGATTTCTTCAATTGCATAGCCAAGATTTGTCTAAGATCAAAAGGTCTATTTGTTCCATTAATTTCCACTTGATTTTCTATCTAACAACCTTGTCTTCATAGTTTACTAGAGACCTATGTTTAGTTAACTGATTGATTCCTAGAATTACATCCTAAGAGTCTAAAGGTGCTACCTACAGATTTTCTTGCATCTAAAAACTAGGAAGCTCTAACTCACTGCATGCTAAACATGTGTCTACTCTCTTTTCTACACTATTGCCATATTGTACCATCCAAGAGTTTTCCATATGTCCAAGTCTAATAGATAACTTAGATACTACTCTAGGATCTAAAAAACATTTTGTGGCACCAGTATCAATTAAAATAGAAATAGGTAGTCCATAGAGCTTACCTTGGAACTGGATAGGTGCTGATTGAAAATCTACTTGCCGATTATCCACTACAGCATGAATCTGATGCGGCGGTGCTCCTTGCTGATTCTTGTTTCCTCTTTTATGTGGACATGCATTTACATAATGCTCTCCTCCATAGATGTAACATCCACCCTTAGGTGCTCTCGGTCCTTCAGCTCTTTCCCTCAGATTGTTGTTTCTGTTGTTATTGCCACCTCTTTTGTTTCCACCAATCCCATCCTAAGAATTATTACCTCTCTTCAGATTCTTGATCTATCTATTATTGCCTTTGTTGTTATTCTTTTGATAGTTTTGCTGATTATTCTGTGGTTTCTTATTTGAAAACTTAGCATCTCTTTGCTTATGGTAATTTGCTATCTCAAAGGCGGCATCCATAGTGAGTGGGTTATGAATGTCTACCCAAGCTCCACTCTGCGGCTTTAATCCAAAAATGAAATTAAATGAAAAACCCAGTTCTACTATCTTTGCTTGATCATCAGCAACATCTCCAACTTTAGGATCTGGAACTTCTATCCTTGGGTTCTCATTTTGTGTGTCAACCCTTGGGTTTTCATTAGCATTCTGCCCTATAGGAATTCCTTTGATCTCTTGTTCAATAGCATTCAACCTGGCATCCTATTGGATCATGAGAGCGAGAATATGGTCCAATTTTCTGTCTTGATCAATGTTTCTAGTATTCATGATGGATACTTTGTTAACAAGTTTGCAACTTTAGCCTAATAGTCCCAAAAATAAAGGCCCTAGTGTTAAACCCAGATCTCTGATACAAAATATAAAGCCACCCAAATCATGTAAAAGCATTTAAACCAACTCAAAAATAAATGAAGTGAGAAATCCACTTAAATATAACATCATAATAACCAAAATAGAAAAGAAGTAAGTAATCCACTTAGATACAACTTTCAAAGATAAAAGTTGCAATTAATATGCTTAATCATAATATCTCAAGAAAACATAATCTCAAAAATATGAATCTCAATGTCAATAAATCTTACATATTCATGTGCTTCATCCAGGTAACAAGCACTATAAAATAATATACATAAATCCTTAGGCAATCATGCCATAATACATCTAATAAGTACAATAAACAAGTACATCAACAATAAATAAATCAAATACACACTCCATCTACATGAACCAAGTGGTCCACCACCTGCAAACTAAGAGACAGGAACATGACTCAGGTGCTTTACCACCTAACCATGAAGTATTTACACTTCCCCGGATCCCTTCCTGAAATGAAGGAAACCCAACCCTGTACGAAATGTCTAGCTACCTGGTAACAACTACAAGAGGGAACACCCAATGCAACCTTGATGTCTAAATGTACAATTCTAAATAATGAAAAGCAAATTGTCTCACAACAAGATGTCACAGAGATAATAATAAATAAGCTTGCTAGACAATAAACATCTATTTCAATGTTGTTTCGATTAGATCTAATCATTTAAGTAAATTGGTCAATTCCCGCAAAGAGGAAAATACATCTCTGATACTCCACATTCAACATCTCCATCCCAAAAGTAACCCAATACATTCCTATATAAAAACTACTTCTACCGGAGGAGCAAATTTTGTCAATATCCTCAATATCAGGATTTCCAACACTTACATAGGCAAATACAAAGCATCTAACTCATTACAAGCAAGCATCAAAATAAGAGCATAGTTGGCACCAATGACAACACTAATATGTTGACATCAATGACAACACCGGTTAGGCACATACTTACAACAATCTCCCCCTTTGTCATTCATGGCAACATATGATGTGAAAATTTGTAAAGACCATCAAGACAAGATTCTACCCCTTTCTCTTTACACATCTATACTCTTTCTTCTCTAATTTTTTCACATGATTTCTCTCTACCTTTGACATAAATGGAAAAGGGCACATACTTGCATTCTGTTGCTCTGATCCAATTGAACTTTCTCTGCTATCAATACTTTCTTTATCAGGAACTTATACCGGTAACATCTAGCTACTCCCCCTGAGAGGTAGCTATCAAAACATCAATCCAGATCAACAAATAAGACTTTGAGCACTTCTGGATTAATGCATTCCTATGCATCTCAGTTCAAACTAGGAGGGGTAATGACCCCTAACTTTTCTATGAGATACTCAAAAGTATCCTTAGGCAAAGGCTTAGTGAAAATATCAGCAATCTGATCCTTTGTGGACACATATTCCAATTTTACTTCATTCTCTGTCACTTTTTCTCTTAAAAAGTGATATCTTATAGATATATGCTTTATTCTTGAATGCATCACTTGATTCTTTGAAATGTTTATAGCACTTCTATTGTCATAGAAGATTGCAACTAGATCTTCATACACAACTCCTATGTCCTTCAATGTATGCTTCATCCATAACACTTGAGTACATGTTGGAGTACAATACCACTGAAAGGGGGGTGAATCAGTAGTATACTAATTTTAACAAGACCTTGAGACCTTGAAATAATCTTTCAAAACTTTGAAACAAAGAACATCAGACTTAAGTGTAAGGGTCTTCACATATTAGACACACAAACATGTAGAGATTAACTTGTAAAGTTTGATTGACCATAATGAGGATGTGCAGAGAACATCATTTTAGACAATGATATATGATGAATATGTATTCATGCAGACCAAATTAACTTAGGATAGCTTTAAAACTAAATGGCACATGATAAGAAAATGAACATGAGGATCAAACACATCAGTGATAATAAAAACCCATAACACAAATATTGTCCTAAGTGGAAAACCCTCATGGGGAATAAAAACCACTCAAAATGCCTCACTAGATTAATCAAAATGTGCTTCACTAGCAAATATAAATGCCTCACTAGCTATTTGTGCCTCACTGGCTATTTGTGCCTCACTTGCATATTTCAATCAATACAATGAATAATATAGTTTAATACAGAGCGTTACTCTATTTCGCTACAATCCAAGTCTTGAATATCTCATTATTTGAGATTTAAGAAATAATATAATACTCTGACATAACCTTAATGATGGTGCAATAAACACATATCATCAACCTCATCTCAGATGTTTACAAAATGCCTTTTTATACAATACAAAGTCTTTCTTTCTTTCATCAAACAATTTGAGAATGTAACTGTTCATTTTCAACTATCTTAAATAGTGTGTAACTGCACATGTAACTATCATGGATGTAGGGTTGGATAGACCCATAAAGGCCAAAATATAATGCCTTTGAAGTAAAACATTAACCATAGTTTGAGTCTTTAAACTTTAAATCTTTAACCACATATCATGTTCAAACTGTTTGTTGAGATAAAGAATGCTCTGACAAACTATATGCCATAAACAGGGCACTATAAAATCTATCTCAATAGTCATGCAAGAGACCCTAGGGTAGAGCAATCTGCTAAACCCTAATGGGTAAACCAAAGATTTACAAAGACCCTAACTGGTGCAGGGGTACCTAGATACATTAATTAATTTCATGTTCATTTTGATGTTTTGGTGTTGTATAAGGTCCAAGTGACCAATTATAAGGCCTAGTGCCATGTGTGAGTTTGAATGGAATAAATCTAGGACAAGTCGTATTGACTGGGAGTTGAAGAGCAAACGCATTGTAACTGAATGGGTTAACAGTTGCAGAACAGTTGGCATTCCCACCAATGCGAACTGTCATGAATAGAACATGTATGAACAATTCAGCGAATAGGAAAGAAGTAGGGTAAGAGAGTAGTATAGTAATTGGGTGGTGATCCATGGTAGAACAATAGTAAGAAGATAGAAGAGTTGTTCTAGTGCAGAAGTTCCCAAAAGTAAATAAAAGATCCTATTTTGTTTTGTGTTCTTTCACCGTGTCACTGTAGTCAGTTTCTATTTTGTCATTAGATGGATTACTAAGCCATTCCACTGATGAGATTTCTTTGAAATCAGTGGAATGTATCAGTCCGTACAGTTTGTGTTTTTTTTGTTTTTGTTTATACTCCATGTCAGGATCAAGCATGGGGTGTGCTAGTTGAGCCTAGCATCTCTATGTGCTAGGGTTATGAGAAGAGAGAAAGTGTCTGCATTGCAGAGTTTGTTATCAACAGGACAATAACCATCAAAGAGAGCCCAGATGATGGTTGTTTGGCCAGAAAAGAAAGAAGTGCTAAGTCCTGTGTCAGAGAGACTTAAGCGTCGGAGTGATAAGTTCTTATGAGGTCGATGATAATTGTCTTGCCAAAGTAAGGAGGTCCCGCCAAATGCATATCATCAATGTATATTAAGATTGTGGCAAAACATACAACTGGTGACCGGGTGTAATGGTGAATCAGTGCATGTGAACTTTAGTCCACCGGTGATAACAAGTCAAGTGATGTATATGAGTTGATTTTAACAAAGCATCGGTATATCGATGTAGTGAATCCTGAAGCTGCCGATAGTAATTGTCTGGCCAATAAGTGAGGTTCAAAGGCGATAAGAGAAGTTCAAAGGTTGATGAGTCAAAGTCAGAAGGGACATCAGGGTGATCGGCACATCAGAGAGAAGTTTGGAATGAAGGCCTATAGTGTTCTTCTTGCTGAAAGGCAAGAAACATAAGTTTTCCATTAGAGAGAGTTGTGATGTCGAGATAACAACTTCGAAGATTGCCGATAGTAATTTCCTTGTCGATAGGTACAATCGGTTCCAAAGGTTCAAAGAGTTCGACGGTTCAAGGAGTTCAATGGTTCAACCGGTTCAATAGTTCATAATTTGATCTATTTTGTCTGCTTCCATTGTGCACTCTGCATCATTTTGGTATCAGAGCTTTGGACATTCTGTGTGTGACGTACTCTGAAAGATCTGTGTATCTCAGCAGATGAGAGCAAAGGAGAGGCTAGTACCATGCCTCCAAAAGGAATGACCACTGAGGTGGCCAAGAAATTTTGGGAAATGGAAGAGAAAATTAAAGCTGGGGTTAGGGAAGCACTCCAGGATGAGTTGAAGACCTTGAGAAAAGGTAGGAAATCAGACGAGGAGTCTGATGAAGAAGAAGAAGATGGGGAGAGGAAACAACCCTGGAATAGGCAGATATATCTGCAGACTAGAAATAATTTATGGAGGCAATAAGGACACTCGGTAAGGAGTCATCTGAATCAAAAATGGAGATTCTGATGTTCAACAGAAAGATGGATGCAAATGAAGTCATCGAATGGGTCGAGGCTTTGAACAATTACTTCGAGTACACGGAGGTACCGGAGAATAAAAGAGTCAAGTTTACAAAGATGAAATTGAAAGGTACTGCATTCATGTGGTGGAACTACACCTAGGGAGAAAGGGTGAAGAGTGGCAAGAGCATGATCTCATCCTAGAGTCGGATGGTAGAGAGGATCAAGGCTCAGTTCGTACCTGCAGATTATGAAGTGCAAATATATAGGAAAATGTAGAATCTCAGACAGAAGGATATGGATGTATCCACCTATATAGAGGAGTTTTACAAATTGTCTCTAAGGTGTGGACTTGCTAAGGATGAAAAGGGAAGAGTTGCCAGGTATATTAATGGCCTGAAATATATTATTCAAGATGAAATTACCATTCTGACACCCGAAACAGTGGACAAGAGCTTCTAGGTGGCATTGAGAGTAGAAGAGAAATTGAAAAGAAAAGGAGAACAACAGAACAGAGGCAGAGGTAGAAGGAATTTCAGAGGCAGAAATAATTTCGGTGGTAGAAACTAGTTCTAGAAAAATCAAGGGGAGTCTAGTCAATAAGAACATAGTGGAGAATCTGGTTCCAGAGGGGGCTTCAGAGGAAGGAGGCCCAATGGAATAGGTAGATTTGGTGGACCAAGTAGAGGTCCTAATATCTTCACAGGAAGATGTTATAGTTGTAACCAAATTGGGCACACAGC
The DNA here is from genome assembly GCA_027924645.1 of Cunninghamia lanceolata. Lineage (NCBI taxonomy): Eukaryota > Viridiplantae > Streptophyta > Pinopsida > Cupressales > Cupressaceae > Cunninghamia > Cunninghamia lanceolata. The sequence continues at coordinate 25,185,754 of BSBN01000809.1, read as the reverse complement.
AGGCAAGTGTCCAAAGAAAGCCTCAAGTTCTCATGTAGGAGAGAGAAGGAGCCAGCTGATTCAAGGAGAAGATTATCAGAGTGTGACTTCACCTATGGGAAGTACAGCTCTATCACAAGATGGAGAGAGTCTCATGATGAGAAGAACAATGCTGAAAGTGCCACAGAATAAGGAACCACCCCAGAGGAAGACACTATTTAGAACTCTGTGTAAAGTTTTTTGGCAAAAGGTGTAAGGTAATTGTTGACTCTAGCTCAACTAAAAATTTAGTTTCAGTAGAAATGGTAGAGAAATTGAATTTGAAAAGATTGCCACATGTTAGTCCATACAAAGTGTCCTGGTTGAACAAAGGGCAGCAAGTCTTGGTTGATGAACAAGCTTGGGTAGAATTTCAGATAGGGGAATATAGGGACAAATTGTTGTGTGATATAATTCCCATGGATGCATCCCATTTACTATTAGGAAGACCTTGGCAGTATGATGTACAAGCCCAGCATGATGGTAAATCCAATTCCTTTGTTATCACCAAGAATGGTAGACAGTATAAGATGGATCCTTTACTAGAAAAGGGTGTAGACAAGAATGTAGGCTCAAGTATCATGTTAGTGAGTGGGAAAGAGTTTCTCCATACTTTGAAAGAAGAGGGAACCCAGGGGTATGCTCTGATTTTGAAACCTAAAGACAATTCTGATTTGTCTAAAAACAACAAGGAAAAAGTCCCTAAGGAAGTGCACGAATTGTTAGACAAGTATAAGAGTATCATGATGGAGGATATGCCCAATACACTACCCCCTGTGAGAGACATAATTCATTAGATTGAATTCATCCTAGGATCCACATTGCCAAATAAACCAGCCTATAAAATGACACCTGCTCAGAATGAGGAAATTGCTAAACAAGTGCAAGAACTGTTGGATAAGGGCTTGGTGAAGAAAAGTCTTAGTCTATGTGTTGTACCTATAGTTTTAGCTCCCAAGAAGGATGGCAAATGGAGGTTACGTACTGAATCAAGGGCCATCAATAAGATCACCATCATATATAGGTTTCCTATGCCCAGAATAGAGGACCTAATGGATTGTTTGGGTGGAGCTCGGTACTTTTCTAAAATTGATCTCAAAAGTGGATACCATCAGATCAAGATTAGACAAGGGGATGAATGGAAGACAACCTTTAAGACTAATGAGGGTCTTTATGAGTGGGTGGTGATGCCATTTGGACTGTCCAATGCTCCAAGCACTTTCATGTGTCTAATGAATGAGGTATTGAAGGATTTTATTGGTAAATTTGTTGTTGTCTATCTTGACGATATTATGGTTTTTAGTAGGACAAAAGAAGAACATTTGCAACATTTGGAATAGGTGATGAAGAAGCTGCATGAGGAGAAACTGATGATCAATATGGAGAAGAGTGTCTTCATGAAGGAAGAACTCACATACCTTGGATTTGTGATATCCTAGGGCAATTTGAAAATGGATCTGGAAAAGGTAGATGCTATTCTGTCTTGGCCAGCACCTAAAACTGTAATTGATGTAAGAAGTTTTCATGGTTTGGCAACCTTTTATAGGAAATTCATAAGGGGATTCAATCACATTTGTGCACCTATTCTAGATACCATAAAAGGAGGGTAGACATGTAAGTTTGTTTGGAATAAAGAAGCAGATGAATCTTTTGAGATTCTTGAATAGAAGGTAGCAGAGAAACCCATTTTGGTTTTGCCTAATTTTAATAAGTTGTTTACTGTGGAATGTGATGCCAATAACCTTGCCATTGGTGCTATCTTGAGTTAGGAAGGTAGACCTGTTGCTTTCTTTAGCAAAAAGTTGAATGATGTTAAAAGAAAATATTCCACGTATGATTTAGAATTGTATGCAATGGTTCAAGCATTGAAAAAATGGAGACACTATCTCTTGCCAAAAGAATTCATTGTTTATACTGACAACCATGCTCTAAGTTTTCTGAATTCATAGGAGAAGTTAAACCACCAACACATGAAGTGGGTTGAGCAACTCCAGGCATACACTTTTTCCATCAAACATAAGAAGGGACAAGCCAACAAGGTGGCAGATGCTCTGAGCAGAAGAGTGTGCACTATATGGGAAATCTAGTTGCAAAGTGTGGGAGTGCATTCTCTCAAAAATATGTACCAAGATGATGAGGACTTCAAAGAGATATATGCAGTTTGTTCACAATTTTTAGATTCATATCATTCTGATTTTTTTGAATATTTGTTACAACAAGGGCTACTGTTCAAAGGTAGCCAACTATGTGTACCTAGGTGTTCCATGAGGGAGAACATCATAAAAGAGAAGCATTGCGGTAGTCTTGGAGGTCATTTTGGACTGGACAAGATGTTGGAACAAGTGAGAAGGCTTTACTTCTAGCCTAAGATGCAAACAGATGTCAAGAAATTTGTAGAAACTTGTAACATTTGTCAGAGGGCAAAAGGAACTTCGTCCAATGCTGGTCTCTATCAACCACTTCTAATTCCGTAAAGGCCATGGGAGTGCATCAGTATGGATTTTGTTTTGGGTCTTCCCCGGACTCAAAGAGGTTTCAACGGTGTATTTGTTGTAGTTGATAGATTCAATAAAATGGCTCATTTTGTGCCTTGCAAATGTACCAATGATGCTTCACACATTGCTTGTCTATTCTTTAAGGAGATTGTTCAAATTCATAGTTTGCCATTAAATATTGTCACTGACAGAGATCCCAAGTTTGTGGCACATTTTTGGCGCACTTTGTGGAAGAAATTGGGCACTCAATTATCTTTCACGTCAGTCTATCACCCTCAGATGGATGGACAAACTGAGGTCGTGAATAGATCACTGGGTAATCTTTTGAGGTGTTTGACTAAACAACATGGAGAAGCATGGGATATGATCATCCCACAAGTAAAATTTGCATATAATGACTCTGTCAATCGGAGTACAGGAAAGAGTCCTTTTGAAGTTGTATATGGGATTCACCCAAGGGGGATTTTGGAGTTGAGAGATCTCTAGAATATGGAGAAAAGAAGTGCACAAGGAGAAGATTTTGTAGTCAGCATGAAGGATATCCATGATGTTGTAAGAGAAACTATCCAGAAGAACACAAGGAAGTATAAAGAGAAAGCTTATCATAGAAAAAGGGATGTCCAATACAAAGTTGGAGATCTGATAATGGCATATCTGAAGAAGGAGAGACTTTCGAAGGGGCAGCCCATGAAACTTCTTATGAAAAAGATTAGTCCATGCAAGATTGTTCACAAATTTGGGCCTAACACCTACGAGATTGAACTTCCTCCAGGTTTAGCAATATCACCCATTTTCAATGTGTCTGACCTATTTCCATTCAGAGGAGACAATGTTGTTGGTTCAGATGTGACAGAAGCAGGGGATGTAGAATGGATTTCTAATCTTCCACCAAGTCAACCAGTACAGCTGGAATGTATTTTGGACACAAAGGTTCAAAAGAAGACTCGACATAAGACCTACAAGCAGTATCTGGTCAAATGGCATGGTTTACCTAATGAGGATGCAACCTGGATGAGCGAGAAGGACATCATCAAACATGGGGTTTCCATTTTAGACTTGGTTCCTCAAGGGACTTGAGTTTTGTTAACCCCGGGAGTATGGTGCAGGGGCACCTAGATACTTCAATTAATTTCATGTTCATTTTGATGTCTTGGTGTTGTATAATGTCCAAGTGACCAATTGTAAGACCTAGTGCCATGTGTGAGTCCGAGTGGAATAAAGCTAGGACAAGTCGTATTGTCTAGTAGTTGAAGAGCAAACACATTATAACTAAATGGGTTGACAGTTGTAGAATGGTTGGCATTCCCACCGATGCAAACTGTCATGAATAGAACATGTATAAATAGTTTAGTAAATAGGAAAGAAGTAGGGTAAGAGAGTAGTATAGTAATTGGGTGGTGATCCGTGGTAGAACAAGAGTAAGAAGATAGAAGAGTTGTTCCAGTGCAGAAGTTCCCAAAAGTAAATAAAAGATATTATTTTGTTTTGTGTTCTTTCACCATGTCACTATAGTTAGTTTCTATTTTGTCATTCAGATGGATTACTGAGCCATTCCACTGACGAGATTTCTTCGAAATCAGTGGAATGGATTAGTCTGTACAATTTGTGTTTTTTTTGTTTTTGTTTATGCTCCATGTCAGGATAGAGCATGGTGTGTGCTAGTCGAGCCTAGCATCTCTATGTTCTAGGGTTCTGAGAAGAGAGAAAGTGTCTGGTTGCAAAGTTTGTTATCAGCAAGACAATAACCATCGGAGAGAGCCTAGACGATGGTTGTCTGGCTGGAAAACCAAGAAGTGCTAAGTCTTGTGTTAGAGAGACTTAAGCGTTAGAGTGATAAGTTCTTACGAGGTCGATGATAATTGTCTTGCCGAAGTAAGGAGGTCCCACCAAATGCATATCGTCAATGTATATTGAGATTATATGTGGCAAAACATACAACTGGTGACTGGGTGTAATGGTGAATCGGTGCATGTGAACTTTAGTCCACCGGCGATAACAAGTCAAGTGATGTATATGAGTTAATTTTAATAAAGCATCGGTATATCGGTGTAGTGAATCCTGAAGCAGCCGATAGTAATTGTCTGGCTGACAAGTGAGGTTCAAAGGCGATAAGCAAAGTTCAAAGGCCGACGAGTCAAAGTCAGAAGGGACATTGGGGTGATCGGTACATTAGAGAGAAGTTTGGAATGAAGGCCAATAGTGTTCTTCTTGCCGAAAGGCAAGAAACATAAGTTTTCCATTAGAGAGAGTTGTGATGTCAGGATAACAACTTCGAAGATTGCCGATAGTAATTTCCTTGTCGATAGGTACAATCGGTTCCAAAGGTTCAAAGAGTTTGATGGTTCAAGGAGTTCAATGGTTCAACCGGTTCAATAGTTCATAATTTGATATGTTTTGTCTGCTTCCATTGTGCACTCTGCATCACTAACTCTTCTCATCAAAGAAGGAATAAATCCTCAAAAAGCAAACTAATTGCTTTAGTTTAGTTAACACAACCACCATGCTCTCAAAAGAAGTATAACTAAAATGTACTTGTGGGTTAAGAATGTGATAGGTAAAAAATTAGGTTAATAAGATCAAGCATAGCCATGAAAACCTAACCCTACCATCTGCTGGTATCTTTCTCTCTGAATTGGCAAAGGGTTTGCCAGTTCCAATGCACAGGTAGATTTGGCCAACAAATAGAAGAGGTTACGTGAGCTACCTCCCCTTCACTTCTGGTTCTACTGGACCAAGGCGGGTATCCCTATAGCTAAAGATTTAACTTTGACTCACCCAACAGAAATATTTAGCCTTTTAGTCACAGGCCGAATACTCTCGTTTTAGGACCAAGATTTGCATGATAAGTCACAAGTTTGGCAATGTTCTTGGACATATCTAACTAGTTGAGGATGAGAGTATGCAAGGGTCCTATTTCTAATCCTACAAACTAACAGGTTTGAAGTTATGAAATGATTTGTATTAATTTTTTGGATGCAAGACAAGGGTTTTTGGATCATAACTACTACACAAGGGCATACCAGTGCCTATCTCAGGGAAAGGAGTCAACTAGATGTATACATGTGAATGATTTGCACAAACTCAATAGAGATTCAAGTTTCAAGGGGTTAGATTAGTGCTTGCCTTACAAACATCACCCAAGAGTGAGTATTTAGCTATCTCTACTTACAATCATCCCTGCTGCCATACAATCTTCTTCATACTTAACCTAAAATAGTTTAATCCACTCCTTGAATGGAGGTCAAAAGTTAAGCATGCAATATAGAAATCTATATCCTAGAATCTAAGTAGCCCTTAGCAACCAGATTCAAAAGAAGGGATGCTACAACAAATGGAGACAAATAGCTAAACACATGCCATGAAGCATTTTTCATATAAAAATAACATGAAACTGAACATATGTGCAATGTGCATTCAGATGCAACTCACAAACTCACAAAAGAGATAGAACAACCCAAAAAAGCTCTATTTTTGTTATTCCTCCCAAAAAAATTGCCCAAGTCTTCCACCACCTGAAAAATGAGTAACACAGTTCTGATATACATCAAGAACGTGAGCAATCAAGGTACATGTCATTTCAAAACTCTGCCAGATACAATGCACCATCTGAATGGCACCGAAAAGATTCAATGCAGCCATAAGAAGAAGAGGAAAGGGTAGGTGGGTTTGAGATGTGAGCCGCCGACTAAAGATTTTCACCCTTAATCAGGTAGTTGACCTGTCAATCAAGACCATGCCTCTGCAAATTTTGCCATTAATGGCCAACCTAGCTGCAGCTTCTGGAAATACAACGGCTGCATGCTTTGCAATTCTTCCCACCTAAAATGCAACTGCAGATACATAGGAAATCCTTCCTTCAAACATTTTGAACAATGACCGTCGATTTCCTTCTACCCACTTAGATTTGCGGCATCAATTCATGCTAAAAAGTTGTCGGCCAATGAGATCGTGCCATGCAGGTGGCTTTTGCTTCTTTGACTTTTCACATCGTGACATACATTTTGCCTTTTTGTCCCTTTTACCTTTGTATATACATACAACTAACTTGGACACATGTCATCCTACCATTGGATTGCTATCGCTAAGCGTTAGCCTCTTCATTGGTGATCCATTGTATCTCCCTTTGCATCTGCGGTTGTATGTGCAATTGTATATGCATAGAATCGCCAAGCATACAAGGGCGGACCCCAAACCATTATGAAACAAATTGCAATCTCAATCGGGTCCGAGTGTTGTATCTTCCTCCTCTTGTATATCGCTTTGTACATTGCACATACAAATGCAATATATATACAATGCAGATTCCCTCACACATATGAGGCAGATTGGAATGAATTTCAAATCCGGCATTGTATTGGCCTCCTTGTACCTTTCATTGTATATCACACATACAATGTGCAACATACAACCCGCGGACCCCAACCACCTATCCGCCACAACAAACTTTTCTTTAACGTCTGGATTGTATATGCGCTTTGTATATTCACTTGTATATGGCACATACATACAATTTGGGACATACAACTGTGTGGGACCCACCATGCTTTTGAACTGTTGACTTTGACTGCTCCCACTTTACATATTTCTTTGTATCTGCCCTTTGTATGTCTAAACATACAATGCAAATGTACAAGCAAAAGATGCATACAAACATGTTGGCCCTTATCAACTAAACTACATACCTTTTCAGGTCCGGGCCTTGTATATCAAGAAAGCATATGCCCTTGTATGTGTGATTGTATGTGCAAAGATACAATCACCTATACATGCAATTAGTGGGCCCCAGGCTTTATATCTCTTGCTTATGTATAGACTTTGCATATCTCTTCTTTGCACCTGCGACTTGTATATGAGATACAATCGCCTTTGTATGTACTTGTGGGCCCAACCACCATTTGACCTGATTTGAAACCTTTGAGAGCCGCCATTGTATCTACCCTGTTGTATATCGAACATACAACACAATATACATGCAACCTTTTTGGTGCAACCGCGGAATATACCGGGAATATGCGATGGAATCTTCAATGTACATCCACATTTTCACACCCAGAATTGCACCCAAATATCACATACAAGCTCAATATGTATACAACGATGCATACAACTATTTTTCTCCATTCTGAAGCTGATTTAACTTATTTTCAGGTCTGCCAATGTACATTTGCACTTGCATATAGATACAACAGCCATGTACATACAAAGATACATGCATACAACTCTGAAAGCCAAAGAACTTAGAATTTTTTTAGTTTTTTCTGAAAATGCTTGTAGATGTAAATGCTCGAAACCCAAACTAGTAGTAGGTACTAACACCATCATCAAAGAATCTAATCCAAATGAAACCATAAGTATGCAATTCAAGTACAATATCACTTAGATTGTGTGATTCCTTGTTTATGATGTGGATTGCTTCTTCAACAATGAACATTATGAAGATAAAAGCTACCATGATGGATGGATGATAATGATGATAAGCTCAATGGATGCTATGAATACTCAAGTGCTCAATATGCTTAGGATGATAATGTAGACGCTATATGAATGCTGGATAGATGTAGTATGGAATGAGAGGGTGTTTATATAGAACTCAACCAAAATCAATCAACGGTGGGAATTCGGTGGCTATGTGAATGGATAAGATTGAATGATAGACATAGGTGAATGTGAAGATGACAAGTGGAGGGAAGATAAGGCTTATGTGTGCTTGTGTACATAAAAAGTACTACATGTGAAAGATATTAAATAAAAGATGTAGTACTACTTATCTTTTTTAAATGAAAGAGGCACACATGTTGGCTCATGAGATAAATGATAAGATAAATTAATTAAATAAATAAAATTTATTTAATTAATTGGAAAGTGGCCTTATGAAAAGAATTTTTAATTAAATAAATAAAATTTATTTAATTAAAAATAGATAGAATGAAGATAATTAAATAATTAAAGATTGTTTAATTATAGCTTAGAAGAAATAGCTAATGAATTAATTAAATCAATATAAATTTATTTAATTAATAGAAGAAATAGATGGGCTAGGGATATTGTACAAGTGTGTTAGACAAATGCAGATGATGCATAATGTGATGTTTGAATGCTAATGATAATGAGTCAATTTTGGGTGTCTACATTTTGCCTCTCTTTGATACAATGTTCAATAGAGTGTTGTGTCAAAGAAGATACGATATGTCTTCGATAAACAAAGTTATGCCCCAGTGTAACTGGCAGGTGATGCCCCCTCAAGAGGTAAGCTAGGCTAACTAGGAAGGGCTGGGTTGGCTCGTGATAGAAGAAAAGCTAGGACGCAAGGTTGACATGAAGAGAAAAGGGGTTGGGTGGGAAAAAAAATGGGATGAGGCAGAAGAAAAAAGGCTTTGGCAAAGAAGAATGAGGGTTGGGATAAGGCTATAAGTAGGTCCTTCAAAGGCAAATAGGCTCATTTGTGCTCAGTGGTGTTCAGAAATCTATAGAGATCTAGAGCTCCTTAGAGTTGGTGTGCGACAAGAGTTGGAGAGCTATTAGATGGTGATTCCACATAGAGATCATTATGCCGAGCAAGTGAGGACACATGGATGACCAGAGGGATCAGATGTACCGGTATGTATCAAAAATTTTGCTAAAAGCATGATTTTGATAGGCTAGAAGTGTCATAAATGCACACGCATCACCATAAGCGACTAGGTCTTAGCATAGGCAGTTCAGGTCGCTTAGGAGGGAAAACAAGTCACTTACAATAGTTAAGGTCACTTTTAGGTGCGGCTTGGTCACATATGGGAAGAACAGGTCACTTTTAGTCGGCTAGGTAAATAGAGGCAAAATGTGCATATAGATAAAATCAAGTCGCTTATGGGCCAAAAGTAGGCAAATACATAAGTTCGCCTCACGTGTAAAGAAAAAATGCTCGCTTATAGGATATAGCTCGCTTATGGGCTAAAGGTAGACACATAAAGAAATATAGCTGGCACTTAGTCAAGAAGTAGTTGCATAGGTAAAATAGGTCGCATATGGGTGAGATATAAGTGCATATAGTAAAATAGGTCACTGGTGATCAGCAGATAGGCGCATATGGAAAAATGAATCACTTATGGTAGATAAAAGCTAGTATAGGAATAAATGATCCAAGTTTATAGCATTTATATGTAGCGGAAGGGACTGACATGATGAATGAAATGCTGCAGGATATACTACTACCTTTGTTATCATGAGAGCCACATCCTAGGGATTTGTGGTTGGTGAGATTGATGGATGCAGAGGAGCGGCTAGTGTTAGAGATCCTCGAGTTAGAGCATGTGTCAAGATTGGAGCTGGTGCAAGCACATCGAAGACTGATGACCACGATGGTGGAGTGATGGATGAGCGACATAGTTCTTTCTTATTGCCGATAGGAGAGGAGACGATCACCCTAAGGGATGTGTTTTAGATTCTGTGGATTCCTATAGATGGCGACCGAGTAGATTATGACCCTAATATGGGTCCAGCTGCATTCAGGAGATTGTTCGGGACACCAGACATTAGAGTAGAGGGCTCATAGATTCCTATGGCAAGGATGGAGGAGTTATGTAACAGACTACAACGAGTGGTAGTGGCTATTATCAGATGGCTGGTGGGAGATAGACGAGTGAGAGGTTTTTCGGTAGGATGGGGGATAGTGATGGAGGTGATGTTCTCCTATGGTACGAGATATGCATGGGCGAAGTGTGTGCTTGGACAGCTCTATCATTTCCTGCATGATTGCACATATATGTTTGGGGCTAGTATGTTTGCAGGAGTTATAGTTTTGCATGTATGGGCATATGAGCATATTCCAATGATGAGACCAGAGGGATGGGTGGCTAGAGTAGCAGGAGAGCCTTATGCTAGGATGTATAGAGGAGCTTTGACATACCAGCAGTGCAGAGGAGTAGTGTACTGGCAGAGGAGGTTGGATGAGGTAGATAGATTTATATGGAGGCCATGGATGGGATGTGAGAGATGGGATGAGGAGGATACTGAGCTTGTCAATGCTAGGTAGGTGAGATATATTTTTGGACGTGGGATATACATTATAGAGTGCTATTTGCCAGAGAGGGTTTTGAGGTAGTTCGGGTTACCACAGGCAGTACCAGTTGGTGATGCCATTTTTGGGAGGACTAGACATGAGGTGTTTGATTGGGGGCCAAAGGTTGTGGTTTACATGACTTTGGCAAAGAGAGAGGGGCTATAGCTAGTTGTATGATAGTGGGGATAGGGTCCTGTAGATCCAGGCACGCTACCAGATTATGATTCATACTAGGTGATAGTGAGACCGACGCGGCTGACACGGGTTGGAGAGATAGGGGAGATAGGGATGGAGAGACAAGTCAGGGGGAGGCGACGATGAGCTCCACCAGTGCAGGCTATCGTACCAATAGCGCCAGGGATACAAATATAGGTACATGTGCAGGGATAGCCTCAGATACTTGCACAGCCTCAGGGGCAGATATTAGTAGGTGTTGATGTTGGGATTTAGCAGCTATGGAGGAGGATCAGAGAGGAGAGGAGACAGAGGCAGTGGGCGTAGATGAGATTGAGGAGAGTGGATTTGGATAGACACCAGGCGGTGATTGGATTGTGGCATGCTAGGGCTCAGGTTCAGACATACCAGGCTCAGTTACAAGTGAGAGTGCAGGCTAGGGATGGACAGGATGAGTGCACTTGCTAGAGTGATAGGGGAGAGAGATACAGCTAAACAGAGCGAGCAGATGATGAGATTAGAGTGAGATACTGCTATACAGTAGATGTAGGTGATGAGAGAAGAGAGAGATGGTCTGTGGGTAGAGAGGGATACGACTGTGCAACAGCTACAGGGGATGACTAGTGAGCGAGATAGAGTAGTGACTGCATTGGGTACAGATGGGGCTATGATGTATTTTTCCACACAGTTGACAGGTACAGGCAGAGCTACAAAGAGTACAGGGTGAGGTGGAGTATTATAGAGGCTTATACTATGGGGCTATGCTAGCAAAATAGAGGCAGCCTAGCTTTAGGAGCAGATCAGGAGCTTTAGGTTCACAGAGGACAGGGGGATCTCGATCTGTAGCCTCAGTGATGGGGCCACTGAGAGATAGGGGGACAGGGGTAAGACCCAGTGGTGGTGGTTAGGGTGAGGGAGCTGCTAGTAGTCACTAGGGCTACCTTGTTTATGTTGTATCATGAGGAGGCCTAGAGCCGATTGTACATACATTCTTTATGGCTCAGCTTGTATATGTAGACACTTGTATATATATATATATATATATGATGGTGTATTGCTAATCTATATGATGTTGTAATGGATGCACTATTGGTATTATCATGGATTATGTATGGATGTTTATGCAAATGGTATGAATGGAAATGTATGATAAGGCAAATATATAAATGGTAATGATATGATATGGATGTATGCATATAGATAGATGGTAATGAGATGATATGTGATGGACTTATGTATGTTTAACACAATTGTTTTACAGGATAAGAGATGTGGAAGAAAGACAATGGAAATGATTGATCTTGGCTAAGGACTATAGAGACGAATAATAGGATGAATAGATGAGGCAATGTGCAATTTTTTAAGTAATTGCTCAAAATGAAAATGCAATCCTTATGTTTGATATAGCATGTGGATGTTATGCACCAGGGTATAGGAGACCAAGGTGTCAAGATATCCAATGTGCAACTAGCATGCTACAATCTTGTCTAAACCCATGAGGTCAAGATGTTGAGCCAACATACACAAGATATGAATAACAACTAGTGTTTTGAGATGGACTTTGATGCTACAAGCAATGGTTTGAGCTTATCTCCACTATGCATAGTGATAGCTTACTGGTTATTTGTATGGAGCTAGTCTTGACATAGAATAGTCTCAAATGCATAAGAGACTATTTAGCTTCTCAGATGCTAGAGATATTGATATGTAAGATGCTAATCCCAACACGTACAAGATACCAATATGCTTAGGAAGAGAGTAAGATCATCCCGTAAACACGGCATACAAAAGCAATATAACCATGCCCCATTCCTTACTTCATTACAACATACCAAGATATAGATAGATCAAGGCAGTCTTGATTAGGCATAGAAAAGGGACAAAAGATAAATTAAAAGATAAAACAAAAGATGATGTCATCATGTTCTCTTGCCAAATTTAGGTGCTCTTAGATGGATTTAAGCTGGGGCCTTGTTGACAAGAAAGCTGCATCTTGTTGAAGGCTAAAGATGTGGATAAACTGCTATAGAAAATGTTGGCTTAAGGCATGCAGACAAATAGCCTCTAGCTTACTCTTGATTGGTTAAAGTACTGGAGCTGTCAGTGTACACGTAGTCTGCTTCCTGCTTGAGTTGATCAAAGAGAAGAAGATGGGGTGGATCATCTGTGCTTGAGTACTGGAAACTTCCTTCATATTCCAGACTGCCTACATACCCTGTATCTATGGGATCAAAGCACATTCATGATGAAAATGAGACATGGTGTATATGTAGTTTTGGGTTTTATTGATGATGTGTTTGATGAAAAATAGAAGAATGTGAGATGAAAATATTTAAGGATGATTAGTAGAAAGATGAAAGATGGATGATGAAGAGAAGGGGCTATTGTCTTAGCCTGAATCAAAGTGCTTCCTTCGCATCTCAGATTGCCTACATACCCTGTATCCACGGGATCAAGGCTTTAACGATAGAGCTAGGATGTAGTTCTTGCTTATTACGTGGACGGGTGATGTTGAAAGAATCAACTGATTGCTTGAATGTTTGCGTTAGCGATGTCTTGTGATTTTTGGATGTTGGATGAGTGAGAATTGATTGCAAAGATATGAATCCTAGTTGCAAATTGTTTTGCCATGTTTGTCATTGGATGAACGCTATGGTTGAAGTTGAAAGCTTGTTGTGTTGTGAGCTAAAGTGTTTGATGTGTTATGAGCTAGAGATAGCAGTATCCACTTCCAAATAAGACTCAACAAATTCCCCTAGTGCAGGATGAGGTTTATTATGAAGGAGTGACGATGAAGAAGGCGTGCGGTCAAGATGCTCAGGTGCCAAAAGAGATAGTTATTGCAACAATGTCTCAAGTATGATAGCTAGCATTGACAGAGGTGAAGTGGGAAAAGATGTTTATTGTGATGACATGTGGATTATGATATGGATTATGTGGGATAGGATGGCAAAATATGCTAGGAAGAGTGGTGATCAAACAAACCAAGCAGATAATGGAAGCTGGTCACTACACATAGCACCTGTTTGCCAGGTTTTCACTATGGTACTTATCCAAGGCGCCTATTTACTAGGTTTTCACCAGAGGATGGATTGTTTATCTTATACTATTATTTTTTTGTTATCCAAAGTGCACAAAGTAGTTTTCACTGTTGGATGGGATTTTTATTTTTTTTAAGATAGCTGATTACACATGGCACCTGTTTGCCAAGTTTTCACCAAGGTAATAGATAGGAGGGACTCAAGTGTCTAGTTCAATGGATGCTGGTAATCCCGTTAGAGATGGATGTCATTGCATGGACCATGTCATTATGCTCACAGATGTTGGTAAGGGATTGCATGAAAATGAGATGGAATAGGTAGATAGTGGATTAGGATGAGGATGATTGAAGGTTCACACAAGCATAGATGGAAGGCTTATGCAAAGATAGATAAATGGGATAGTGGATTATGGAAGGCTTATGCAAAAGCATGGACCATAGGAAATGTTGCAGAATGAAGGAAATCATGACCAACAGTTGCACACATCGCTAAACATTGAAGCTTTAGATGGAAAGGTTAGTGTAGGGAGTGAAAGAGATGCTTGCTTAGGGGATGATTGATGAAGTGATGTAGGAACCCATAGATACTTAATATTTTTATGATTTTTACTTTACTTGTGGGATTTTTAGATGGAATGGAATGTTTGGAAGGAAGTGGAATGTGAGATGGAAGAAGATAATTGAGATTCTTTTGTTTGAGATATGGATAAGGATGCCTCATTCGACTTGCTTGTTTGTTTGCTTAGGAACCCAAACCATTTGGGACGTAGGCTCTTCTTGTGGATTTATAGGCTCAGCTAGCTTTTTAGATGTATTAGGCTGTGATTCTTTGCTTTGATGCCTGAAGGCATGAGAATCTCTAGGATTCTTGGTAGGATTTTTAGCTTTAGAAGTAAAGGCATCCAAATGTTTATTTTTGAATCCCATGGATTTAATGGAAGCGGGGTTGGTGGAATGAGTGGAAGATTTATGCTTAGATGGTATGTACATTTGTTGGTCATGATTAGGAATGTAATGTTGCTGATGGATAAAGGGATAATTAGGTGTTGGTAGTAATGAAGGTGAGGAAAATGGAGGGATATTAGGGGTTGGAAGTAGTGGAGGTAAATTGGATGGCGGAAGATGGATGGTCACATGCTTTTGCAAGTTATAGGATGTGAGAAGTGTAGGATATGGAAGTAAAGTTGATGGTGGGAGTTTAGGAGTTGGAAGAAGCAGTGGTGAATTGGATGGCGAAAGATGTATGGTCACATGCTTGGGGAGTTTAGGATGGGGTTTTTGATGGGAAATGGTGGGCTTAAGATGGATGGAGGATTTATCAACATCTTTAGCTTGGGGAGGCTGACATTTGACACTAGGACTAGGAGTGCTTAGGGAACTAGACTTGAGTTCATCATTGGATGGAGATGAAGGGGTGGCGGAAAGCATGAAGATGGAGGATCTCAGAAAAAGGTGAGTGAGATGAAAGGAGGAGTCATTGCTAGTATCAGAGTTAGAAGTCTCTCTTACCAAAGAAGATCCAGCTTCTGTATCAAAAATGGATATGGATGAAGATTCTTGCAATGTGTACTCACCTGGACCATTTTTCGGTGTACTTGATATAGAGATTAGATGCAGTTTTACTAGATGATGGCTTAAATAGGTCAGATGGATCTATATAGGATGAAGATAGATATGCCTAGATGTTGATAGGAATGCGGGTTGGACTCTGATAATTATCTTGAAAGGCATGACAAAATTCAAATGGATTGGGATCAGCATGGAGAGTAATCTCAACACGATTGTGTGGAAATTTAAGACATTGATGGTATGTGGAAGGAACTACCTTGAGGGAATGTATCCATAGATGACCAAGGATGATGTTATAAGGAAGGTCAATATCAAGAACCTGACAACGGGTTTCTGTAGTGACCGGCCCAACTTGGATAGGCAAGAAAATAATCCCTTCAGTATCTCGCTCGGCATCATCATATGCTCTGATAGTAATAACCCTGGAGGTGTCAACATCTTTCTTAGAATATCCCAATTGTTTTATTAATTTCAAAGAACATATATTAAGACCAGCTCCACCATCTACCAAGATTCATTTGATACGGCATTGTTTAACAAACACTTCAATGTGGAGGGCTTCATTGTGTGAAGGGTGAATGGAGGGCTGAAGATCTTTGTCAGAGAAGGTTAAATGACAAGGGGCTATAATGCTAGCGACCATAGATTGGAATTGTGTGATATCAATATCATTGGGCACTGGAGATTCTTCTAAGGCTTTGTCAAGGATAGCTTTGTGAGCAGGGGATATGCAGAACAACTCAAGAATGGATATGTGTGCGAGTGTTTTGCCAAGGTGATCCAAGATATTATAATTAGAGAATGGTCGAGGAGGATGAATAGGTGCTCCTTGAATGGTGACTTGACCTCTTCAAGTGGTTACAGCGCAAGCAGGTGCTTTGCCTTGGATAGTAATGGTAGAAATGTGAGCATGGTCAATGCGGCCAATGGTAGATGATTCATAGTTGTACTGAATGGCATTCCTGACATAAGGGTTACTTGTTTTGTCATGAGAGGGAAGTGGATTCTTGAAAGCCTCTACATCATAGTTCTATGTTGATTGTTGTGCGGGTTGAGTTGTTGAAGGTGTAATTTTGATTAAACCTTGATTGATACAATCCTGGATAACATGTTTTAAGCACATACAACCATTTGTTTTGTGTCCTTTAACTCTATGGTAATCACAATACTCATTTTCTTTGTACCAAGGAGCTTTGAAGAGTGGTTCACCATTGGGTGGTGCATTCAGTAACATAATATCACCTGCTTGGAGAAGCTTTCAAAATATAACTTCCATAGGTTCCGCTAATGGTGTAAATTGTCAGCACGGATTGGAAGTTTGTCATTGTCGCATTCGTTGAAAAGGTTGTGTTGTTGTAGAAGCAGCTTGAATGTTGATGGGAGCTTTCATAGTTTGTATGTTCTTTGCATCCACAACACCATCGTTGACAATATTCTTATTTTTATTCCAAAAGTGAGATTTATCATTGGAGTTTTGAGGATAGTCTTTGTTATCACGAAAGATCTTGATAGTTCCTTTAGCAATTAAAGCTTGTTCAATGATGGTTCCTTTGGAAACAAATTCATCAAAGGTGCTAGCATTTTGCAATTATAGTTGGAATGACATCTCGGGATGAAGATTTTGAACAAAGATATCAAGTTGTTGCTTCTCAGGGATTTCCCATGATAGTTTGCTAGCCATATTACGCCATCGTTGAGTAAATGAAGAAAAGGCTTCACCATTGCACTATTTATTATTGACAAGGTCATTCATGTTCAACTCATGTTCAATGTTAAAAGCAAAGTGTGATCGAAACTTATTTGCTAACTTCCAAAAAGACTTAATTCCCAGAGGTAAATGAGAGAACCATTCGAGAGCTTGTCCTGCTAAGCTTCAAGGAAATAGTCTCAAAAGATATGTATCGTCATGAGCAACATCAAGACATGCCACAAAGAATGCTCTAAGATGGTCTTCCGGATTTCCTTTTCCTTTGTACTTGTCAAATTGTGGAATTTCAAAGTGTGGCAGAAAAGGTGTCATATGAAGAGACTTGTCAAATGGATAAGCACATATGTTTTCTAGAGAAAATGTCTTATTTCCTTCTCCTACCACTTGGTTGATCATTTGTTGAACATCCGCTGGAGATAATTGTGTTTGTTGCAAAGGGGGTGAAACATTGTATGATGTATATTGAGGTTGCTATTGTGGGATATATGAAGCCATGACCGTTTGTTGAAGTTGTGTACTCACAATGTATGTCAAAGGATTGGTATGTGATGCATATGTGGTTGAGGAGTGTTGTCCTTGAGACATAAGCGGTAAGTTGGAGTTGGGTTTGTGACATGGTAAGTGATGGAAGGATTGGTGGATGTGAAAGAAGGATGGACACTCATATTTGTATTTTGGACAACATGGGGATTGATATGTGTCATGTGTTGGGTGACAATAGGCAAGCCTTGGGTAGCATAAGATGAATTGATGGTTTGTGAAGGATTGTAAGAATATGATGGAATGGATGCAAGTTTCTCAACATAAGTGACCATAGTGCTAGGATTGGCTTGAGAAATGATAGGAGGGTCACTCATATCAATAAGACTAACACTGGGATTATATGGTGTAATGGAGGGATTAGTAGAGATAGTGGAAAGCGTATTAGCAGTTGGTGTTAATGGGCGAAATGGATTGATCAATAATGATAATAAAACCCAAACATCAATGAAATATGCAAGTAAACAAGATTGAATAAACAAAAGCACAAAACTTACAAACTTGTTACCCTACGGCTTCCATAATTCGCCTATCTATTCTCGACCTTGATGTTAAAGAAGATTGGCCCTCAAGGAGCTTGCTTCCTTGCTTGTTGACGGTGACAAGAACGGAATGGCTGAGATACAAAATGTGATTGAAGATGAACTTCAACACACTAATGATGGAGGATATGGGATGACTAGAATGAGGAGAAGAAATTGGGCTTGATGAGGATGCCAGAAGAGATCTTCCTAGAGGAAATTGGGCATGGATGTGATGCAAGAATGAATGTCCCCTAATGGTTTAGAGAGGGGTCTTATTTATAGAGTTTCTAAAAAGAAAATGGAGGGTGAGGATCAACAGATGAGATCAATGGCTAGGAATAAAAGTGAATCTTTTATTCATAGTGGATGAATTAAAAATTTATTTTTTGGGAAGAGTGGAGGATAGTGGATGAATTAAAAATTTATTTTTGGGAAGAGTGGAGGATAATTGAATTTCAAATTCAATTAGTAGAGGATAGTGGGGAACAATTGAATTAAAAATTCAATTGGTGGAGGATAGTGGGGAATAATTGAATTCAATTGGTGGAGGATAGTGGGGAACAATTGAATTAGGTATTCAATTAGTGGAGGATAGTGGAGGACAATTGAATTAAGAATTCAATTAGTGGAGGATAGTGGGGGACAATTGAATTAAGAATTCAATTATTGGAGGATAGTGGAATTAAAGATTTATTTTGGATAATAGAGGATATTAGCTAATTAAATATTAAGAATATTTAATTATATGTGCAACATGGTGAGGTGGAAGAAATGAGCTGGATTGATGAGGTGGACTGATGAGGTGGATTTAGGACTTGAGACATTAGAAGAATTTAGGGAATTTAATTAAATAAAATGATTTTATTTAATTATGGGATAATGAATCAATCAAATAAACTTATAATATTTATTTAATTGATAGAAGAAAATAAGAATTAAGATAAATATCAAAATATTTACTTAATTCAACCTGAGCCAATTTTAGGTGTCTACAGTTGGTATATGAGATGTGGTATTCATATGGGATATAGCAAGTTGTGATGGTCGTGAAACTTGGACTATTGGTGTTGTTGGGATAGTTTGGGAAGCTTGCACACTATGGCATATGGGGATAGCTTGTGATGTTTGGGGCGTTTGTGCTTGGGCCACATGGACAGCTTGTGTTACTTGAGGCATGGAAATGGTCATGGTAGGAGGAGTATGTTGAGGAACATGAAAAGTTGAATGTTCAAATTTTGTGAAATGAAAGGGAGAACATTGGTTGGCATTATCAGAGGTTCTAGAGTGTACTTCGAACATGGTGGATCAAATGAAGTAACAATAGGAAATGAAAGAGATGTGTTGGAAGATAGATCTTGTGATATGATGGGGGATGGTGTGACTATAGTGGATGGTCCCTTTGCAACAACAGTGGGAGTGTTTGGATTGTGCACTCTAATAGCGGATATGTCAAAATCTCTTGGTAATTTAGCACCCATGCAAGCAAGTTGCAAGAAGTAGTGATTAGGCTCGGATAAAACAAGTCTCTCAACTTGATCCCACACATGGGTATCCTAAAATTCTGATAAATCTTCTTGGGATTATTCTTCAAAAGTCTCAAAAAATGTTTGAGGTTGTACTTGTTGTGAAGATGACTCTCCAATGGTAGAACCATGAGACGTAAACATATGAGGAGGCATACCAGTCGTAAATTGAGTTGTGTCTTTAAGAGGTGTTGATCTAGATTGTTGCATCTTAGCTCCCATCTCAACTTGCAATTTGGCTTCCATTTTAGTTCACATTTTGGCTTCCATTTCAGCTCTATATTGACTCCTAGTTTGAGTCATGATGTTGAAAATTGAAGTTTAGCTTGTCAAGATTTTGAGACCCAAAAGAAAGGTGATAGTTTGCTGGTTGGTTGGTTACTGGTTGCTTTGTTGTCTTACTTGGTTGCTGATTTGTTTGGTTGGTTGGTTGCTTTGTTTTGGTGTTAGGTTGCTTGGTTTATTTATTGTTGGTTGGTCTTCCCTAGAGAATAGCTCACACACTCAAGGGAAAAGTTGTTTGCTACAGGTTGCTATGTTGCTGAAGCTAAAGCTACGAGATGATGTTTTGCTGATTAATTGAATTGATTAGTTTGATGTTTGGTTTGCTGATTTAGGATCTCAAAAAGATGAAAATCTCATTAAATTTGATTGATTGGTAAGCTCAAAGAAAGAGACAAAGTCCAAGTATCTGCTGATGATCAGAGACAGGTCTCAAAGCTAATGTTGAGGCTAAGCAAGCTGGATTTGTGGCTAATTCAACTAAGTCACTAAGATTTGCTCGTATTAGACCATAGGCAACAAGTAATAGCTCATATGCAACTCAAAAAAGGCCAAAGGTGACTGGTAATAGCTTAAATGCGAGCTGGTTTAGGTTCTGACAGCAAGTTATAGTGTTAATCAGAGGTGAACCAATTTTTCACAAGCGATTAATATTGACTCAAAAGCAATTTATTGCTGATCAGAAGCTACGCAGGTTATGTAAGAGGTGACAGACTGTTGTTTCAAGGTGATCTGATTTAGGCAAAAAGTGGCTGACTATTGTTTAAAAGTGACTCAGTTTAGGCAAAAAGTGGTTGACAGTTGTGTAAAAGTGACTCAGTTGAGGCAAAAAGCAGCTGACTGCTGTTTAAAAGTGATTCAATTGTCTGTATGTGGGTAGTTTAAGCTCAAAAGTGACTGTGTCTGTCAGAAAATATGTCTGATTTGTGATTTTTGACAAGAAAATAGTAATTGCAATCAATCACACTCACAACAATCACAAACTTGTACAACCTAGGCTAGGAAAGGACTATATTTGTTGAATCCCTTGGCCGTGCTTATTTAAAAAGGATAGCTTCAGGATCTTGGTAGTACCGGCTCCTCTCCACGGCACACACTTCTCACGCATACCAAGATCTGGGTTTCCCAAAAGGCCTGTCCCTCACCAAACCTTAGGATTGTCCCTACTATCTCTTCTAAGAACCACGTGAATTTGGGCAGCTTCAAAGGTCCCACCTTTTGCATCAACAAATAGAAGGTATTTGGATACTACACAAAGTTGCTAATAAGCACATCCGTTCGGGTGGCTATACATGTGGCAACGCTACTCTCCATTATGGAGTCTCCTAGCCTTCAAGGGTTACACCTTGGAGGGTTTTGGGGGAGGTTGGCTATCGATATAACACAACAACACTCATCGTTTGTGGCTTTCAACATAAACACTTTTCTTATATAGCGGTTCAGAAGGACTTGGCTTTAGCCCATTACCGCTTGGGTCGTATCCCTTCTCACACCGGGAAGGCAAGCCCTCTAAAGATAATAACAAGTTCTCATACACCCAAGATCCATTTAATAGGCAAGGGGGGAGGATACTTTTGTTATTAAATTTGGGTTACAATCAATCACATGCAAGCAGTCAAAAAAGATAAATCAAGCACAGAGAAAGCAATGATTCGTTTTAAGCACCAAGCCCAAATGTTCCTAATTTAGTGAAAAACCACAAGTCTTGGATCGATTGAAGCTGCAACAAATATGTTAGTAGTTTGATAACCTCTTTTTCTTGGACAATCGATAAGATGCTGCACAAATACCCAATTAGTAGCCAAGAAAAACAAACTATAAATGATACAGACTAAAAGCGACACAGTTTACCAGAGGTGATCTACTATCGGTCAAAAGTGATCTATATTCTATCACAGGTGAAATGTTATAGATCATAAGTGATACTGAGAGCATAAGATGTGGATTGTTAAAGCTCAAAAGTGATGTGAAAAAGTAGGAAGTGACTGGTTACGGCTCATAAGTGACTTGAATTTGCAAGAGAAATAGAATGCAACAAAAACCCTAGTTTTGTAATAAGCGATTTGATTAGCTAAAGGTGATCACTGTCAGATCAAAAGTGATTCAGATAAATACATAAGTGGTCACTGTTAGTGTAAAAGTGATGCAAAATAGACAAAAAGTGACCACTATTCGTTTATAAGCGATCCACAAAATTCTACAGGCGGCAGGTTTTAGGTCAGAAGTGATGCGTGTATTCAGATAGCGACGGGTTTTTGCTCAAAATTGACTGGAACTTGCCGTAAGCACTCAAAAAATCTGATCTTCATAAAAATAACTTCAAACACCAAAGTTAATCAAGGACGTGGGTCCCACCGGGTGTGCTAAAATGTGATAGGTAAAAAATTAGGTTAATAAGATCAACCATAGCGATAAAAACCTAACCCTACCATCATCAAAGAATCTAATCCAAATAAAACCAAAAGCATGCAATTCTAGCACAATATCACCTAGATTGTGTTATTCCTTGTTTATGATGTGGATTGCTTCTTCAACAATGAACAATTATGAAGATGAAAACTGCCATGATGGATGGATGATAATGATGATAAGCTCAATGGATGCTATGAATACTTAAGTGCTCAATATGCTCAAGATGATAATGCAGATGCTATACGAATGTTGGATAGATGTAGTATGGAATGAGAGGGTTGTTATATAGAACTCAACCAAAATCAATCAACGGTGGGGATTCGGTGGCTATGTGAATGGCCAAGATTGAATGATAGACAGGTGAATGTGAAGATGACAAGTGGAGGGAAGATAGAGCTTATGTGTGCTTGTGTACATAAAAATTACTACATGTGAAAGATATTAAATAACAGATGTAGTACCACTTATCTTTTTTAAATGAAAGAGGCACACATGTCAGCTCATGAGATAAATGATAAGATAAATTAATTAAATAAATAAAATTTATTTAATTAGAAATAGATAGAATGAAGATAATTAAATAATTAAAGATTGTTTAATTATAGCTTAGAAGAAATAGCTAATGAATTAATTAAATAAATATAAATTTATTTAATTAATAGAAGAAATAGATGGGTTAGGGATATTGTACAAGTGTGTTAGACAAATGCAGATGATGTGTAATGTGATGTTTAAATGCTAATGATAATGAGTCAATTTTGGGTGTCTACAAAGAAGTCTTCAACAGAAAGGACTCTTTCATTATAGAATGCTTAGTAAAGAATACACATTAATCCAACAGTGACAACATCAAACCTTTCACAAAAAGAACAAACCCTCTATGCATAAAGTTTTAAGTAAACTTCACAACCAACCCAATCTACACTTTATTTCACTTTATACAACTTAAAACCATGAGAAAGAAAGAAGGACAACGAATAATATCACCTGAAACAATAGTCAACAAAGTTACTTGCACATAAATCTTAACTGCCAAACCTCCTCAAGCTCCAGCTTTGTCAAATCACTATGATTCTCCTTCATGTCCATGAGGATTCCATAAGTTTTTTGTATCTTCCATGATTTTTCATGATAACCATTGAAATGTCAAACCCTAGCCTAAGTTTCACTTTGCAAAAGATTCATTCTCTAAGCATTTTGGCTGATGATAACATGGCAACTTGTGATCTCGGTGAGCCCTAAGTGGCCTAGTGAAAGATAATAAAACTTAAACTCTTTTTACCTGCTATTAAATGCTAAGACCTGCCCAACAAGTAAAACTCATTAAGGCCCCGATACAATAAAATTTGATAAATGTTTGTTTTGTATGTGCTCAAAATAATACATGTTAATGATACTTGGTTAAGTCATAAGAAATAATAATGTCACATGAAGGCCACCTTTCATCATACAAACATTTCCTTGTATAATGGCAAATGAAAACCTTAAGACATTCTGATGTCTTTTATTTGCACTAGAAAAATAACCTTTGATAAAAAATATGATATCTCATAAGTGACTCAAATGATAAAGACTTTAGGGCCTTGGCTTATCTTTGCATTACTCATGTCACAAATTGAAATGGGAAGAAACTGTCACTAGTAGAAGTCCTACTGTAATGCCAACCAAAAAACCACTGAATCTATACCAAGGCAACCAAAGATTGCCCAATGACATGAAACCACTGCCAACTAAGAATAGGAATATCATTTTACTAATAAGCATACCATACTCAATACAATTGAAGTGCATATCACACAAATATCAACAAGTATCATACCATATTAACTATCCTGTCATCATCAAAGTATGAAAATGTAACATGACATTACAACCATTCTGTCATCATCAACATGATATCATATGAATATCATATGCCGACTGTATATCATCATGAGATCATGAACATATCAACTATCATAACAAATGTATAGAGAAAAAGGAGATGAACCCAAGTAACAACTATTCCAAGAACCATGAGAGTGCCACAAACCAATACAACGATAGAATATGTAAATTTGACATAAAAAATGCCATACCTCAAAGATCATTATAAGTCTTGTGCTGATTTACCTTGAGATGTGTCTTGTTGTAGAAACATGTGAACTATTTATGATGATGACATCATGAACCCTGCTTGCATCATTTCTCATTCTAAACTTGATCATTAAAATTCAAGGTATCTTGATGAGGCAACAATCAATATATATAGCATGCAAATATCTTATCACAACATCACCTGTTGAACAAGTTATCACATCATCACCTGTCTCACATCATCACCTATCTGTAGGATATCATTGCTACATGTTTGACCCATCAAATCCCAAGTGAACAACATTATGAGCATTATCAAGAACAAGAGAACTTGCATCAAATAGTAAACATCATGAATACCAACCTAACTGTCATGATATCCAAATGTTGCTAACTGTCATGATCCAACTAACATGTGCCATGCCCACAAACCTGAGAGTTTGTGTATTTGTCATCAAGGACAACAACTAAGAGGGCAACACAACATGCTATTGCAATACTCTACTTTTTCAATTGACAAAGAGATTGAATCTTGCTTCTTGCTGAGTCATGAAATCAATCTATTACCCAAAAAGAAAGTGCCTCCACTTGTGCTCTTCCTATAATCAACATCCTCAGCCCAATCAGCATCTGTATAAGCACTAAGAGTGAAATCATTATCCTTTGGATACCATAAGACATGATCCGGTGTGCCTTTTAAATACCTCAAGATTCTCTTTACTGCCATCACATGTGACTCTCTTGGATTTGCTTGAAATCTTGTAACAAGACAAACTGCATGCATAATATCAGGTCTGGTTTGAGTTAGATAAAGCAATCCTCCAATCATGGATCTGTACTTTTTCTTATCAGTCTTGGGTGATTCATCAAATTTTCTTATCTTGTAGCGAGTCACTATGAGAGTACATACCGGTTTAGATTCTTCCATCCCAAACTTCTTCAACAACTCTTTCACATATTTAGACTGAGATATGAAGATTCATTTATCTAATTGATTAATTTGCAGACCCAAAAAGAAATTCATTTCACCAAACATAGACATCTCAAACTCATTTTGCATTTCACCTACAAACTTCATGCACATACCTTCATTGCCTCCAAAGGTAATGTTATCAACAAATACTACAACAATCAGGATCTGATTATCATTAATTTTGAAATACATAATGCTATCAGCAGTGCCTTTACTGAACCCTGATTGCAACAAATACTTGTCTAACCATGCATACCAGGCTCTGGGTGCTTGTTTCAGTCCATACAAGGCCTTGTTCAATTCTTTACACCATATTACCTTGTTTTAATAATTGAAATCCTTCTGGTTGCTCAATGTAGACCTCTTCTTCCAATTCACCATTCAAGAATGCAGACTTAACATCCATCTGCTATACTTTGAAGTCTTTGAATGCCACAAATGCCAAAAATATTCTAATTGCTTCAATTCTTGCCACAGGAGCATAGGTCTCTTCAAAATCTATTCCTTCAACTTGAGAGTATGCTTTGCATACCAATCTTGCTTTGTTTCTGATAACTTCTCCATTTTCATTTAGCTTGTTTCTGAAAACCCATTTAGTTCCAATGGCATTCTTATCAGCAGGTCTAGGAACCAATTCCAAAGTTTGATTCTTCTCAATCTGCATCAGTTCTTCTTCCATGGGTTTTACCCAATTTTCATCATTGCAAGCTTCATTCACAGTTTTGGGTTCAACTTTTGAAAGCAAATAGTGATTCACTTGTTCTTCTATAGCTCTTTTCTTGTCACTACACGTTTGTTTTTGTCACCTATAATCTAATCTTAAAAATGATTAATCCTTACATACTTGGGAGTCTTAATAGCATTTTTTGGAGCCTCTTCTTCATCTTGACTATCTTCTTGCTCAACTTTTTCTTCATTTGTTATAATCACAGGTTCATTTGGTTCATAGCAACTCAGATCTGATATTCTTTCCTTGCTTTCATCTACCTTCACATTAGCACTCTCAACAATCTTATTCAGTCTCTTATTGTAGCACTGGTAAGACTTACTCTTGGTAGAGTAACCAATAAAAATTCCTTCATCACATCTAGCATCAAACTTGCCTAGTTCTTCATCTCTTCTGATATAACATTTGCTTCCAAAAACTTTGAAATACTTCACTATAGGAGCCCTTCCATACCATAATTCAAAAGGAGTTTTAGAACTGTTACCTTTCACTTGAACTCTGTTTAGGATGTACAAAGCAATATGTATGGCTTCTCTCCAATATAATTCTGGTAGGTTAGCTTCCTTTAACATAGTCCTGATAGCTTCTTGAATTGTCCTATTTTCCCTTTCAACAACTCCATTTTGCTGAGGAGTTCTAGGTGTAGACAATTGTCTTTTTATCCCTTGTTCTTCACAAAAAAATATTGAATTCATTTGATGTGAACTCACCTCCTCTATCAAACCTTAAGCATTTGATTCTCAATTCTAAATCATTCTCAACCATTGCCTTGAAAACTTTGAACTTGTCTAGAGCTTGAGATTTTTCTTTTAGAAAAGTGACCCAAGTCATTCAAGAATAGTCATCAATAAGCAACATAAAATACCTATCACCTTGTAGACTTCTTGTTCTTGTGGGACCACACAAGTCTATATGTACTAGCTCCAGCAATCCAGAAAAGAATTGTTCTTCGCTTTTGAAACTTATTTTTGTTTGTTTCCTAAATTGACAAGTACCTTACAAATGGTGTTAGCTGGCTTCACAAGTTTAGGTAGATCTCTTACAGCCTGTGCAGAACTTATCTTCACCAAATTATCAAAATTGATATGACACATTCTTCTATGCCACATCCAACTCTCATCTGTCTGGGCCAATAAACAATAATCATTAGTTCCTCTTAATTGGTAAATGTTACCTCTATTCTTCTTACCAGTAGCAATCACTATCCCAGAGCCTTCCATGATCTTGCACCCATTGTCTTTGAATCTTAGATCAGAACCTTTCTCACACATCTAGCCAACACTCAAAAGATTATGCTTCAAAACCTTCATATATAGGACATTATCAGTATTGCACTTTCCATCAAATGAAATAGATCCTTTTCCTTAAATCTTACCAACTGCATTGTCTTGAAACCTAACCAGTCCTCCATCATACTTTTCTAAACTCACAAACTTACTTTTGTCACTGGTCATGTGATGTGAGCATACACTATCAATAATCCATTCATCCTTATCTTTCTCAACCTAAACAGCCAAAGCACTTTCTTCCACTAGTTTTTCTTCCTTCACACAGCTAGCCGGATTAGTAGACACGGGTTCTTCTCTAATAGCAATAAACAAGCATTCATTTGCACTAGTACTAGAATCATCAGATTCATCATTAGTCACACCTTAATCATCAAAATCTCTAACATAATAGCATTTCTTTGAAGCTCTAGGCCTATTCTCAAATCTTTTTCTATTCCTTTCAATTCTTTCAGGACATCTAGAAGCATAATGAACAACTTTACCACATGAAAAGCATTTAAAAGGTAATTTTCCTTTGAACTTACTAGAACCTCTTTCTACTTTGTCAATAAAGTTAGCTTCAATTTCATCAAAGTCATCAATAGGTTCCACTTTGTATTTTTCAGCTCTGGAGATCTTTTTAGAAGTACTGGCTTTGAAAGCAGTCTCAACTTTTGGTAGAACATCACCAAATTAAGCTTTCCAAGTAATTGATCCTTGTTGATAGGTTTTATAGTATTAATTCTTCAATTGCAGCTACCTTGTGACTGTAGAATTTTTGTAGTGACCTAAGAATTTTCATCACAACTTCCTTCTCACCAATGGTTCCTCCCATACCTTTTATTCCATTGACAAGTTTATCAACCTTTTGCATGAAGGTTGTTATGTTTTCATCTTCATTCATCTTTAAACCCTCATATTTTTCTTTTAAGCCCTGCAACTTGGCTTCTTTTATCGAATCATCTCCTTCATACAGATTTTTCAACTTTCCCAAACTTCATTTGCAGATTCTTGTTCCATGACTTTTATCAACTCAGTGTCATTCAAAGCACTTAACAGGGCATCTCTAGATTTTATATTCAACTCATATTTTTTGATTTCATCTTTAGTTGTCAAACCATTTGGAGGCATGGTATATTTAGTTTCTGTAGCTTTCCACACATTATAACCAAGACAAAGGAGATGGCTTTTCATTCATACCTTCCATAGAGCATAATTTGTCTCATCAAACTATGGAGCTTCCTTCTTAAAAGACATCCTAGATCTTCCTTAAGCTGTTAGGATTTCTTCTAAGGAACTTGCTCTGATACCAATTGTTGAAATGTACCAGACAACTGAGAGGGGGGCTAAATCAGTTGTCTCCAAAACTTTAACCTCTTATGAACATTAACTCATCAAACTCTTGATTACTGTTATTCAGATTTAACAATGAAAACATGAATTGAAAAAATTTAACACAACAATACACTCAACACATGAGACACCAGATTTTTACGTGGAAAACCCTATAAGGGAAAAACTACAATGGGTGTTAGCCCACTAAAATATATAAGTTAAAACAATACTGAAAAATAGAGGCTCACTACAAATGTTTAGGCTCACTGCTAAGATTAGCTCACTGCCAAGGGGTGGCTCACTGCCAAGGGTTGGCTCACTGCCAAGATTGGTGAACTGATTTGATAGCATCTACTCATTGCCAAGATTTGGTGAACTAATTTGATTTAAGTTTAGTTCCTTTCAAGCACAGTATATCTCCTCTGCTCTACTCTTTTACACCTTTGCACTTATCTTCTCATTTTCACACTTCCACACCCTTTTCGCAACTACATTTCATGTTTTTATACAACCCATCAACCTTGGAATCTACATCAAGGTCAACATTACATTCATCAACCATTAGAGAAATCTCCAAGGTTGGCATTACACTAATCAACCATTGGAGTAATCTCCAAGGTCGGCATTATAGACATACATAGAAAATAGGTCTAGACCTAATACAAAAATTTGCTAAGGGAAGGATGTAACAATGTATGCGGATCATACAATACCTTAGCTGGGACACAAATATAATCTTCCACACCACAACACACTACTACAATCTTCAATGCATCTCCACAATTAGTGAAAGTAACCAAGTCAGCCAAGACTGATGTTCACATTAAGACTTTCAAGAACAGTCTTTATCTTCAATCCAAATTTCTCTTTGCGGACCAATCCAAAGGTAGGAACATGATGAGGAGACATCCACAAGCACATTGAAATCATTAGGAACAACTACACAATCTCTAATCACTCTGTCAAAAAGATTCTTCAAACCATAGCTCATAAACAAGATTGTCAGCTATTGTCATAAGGAAAAGATCACTTGCAGACCACCAAATCACGAACCATTAAAGTTGAAGGCATATAACATCATCTCAAACTTAACTCTAGAACCTTAGATCAAAATACTTCAATGCAAAGGAATGTGGAGCATAATACATTCTCCCTGTCACCAGTGAATACTCAAAAAAAGTGTCTTTTACTCTGGTGAACATAACTCACTCAAATCTTCATACCAAAGGCTCAAACTTGGAATATAGCATCTTTAGACATGCCTATAAATAACTTCCAATCTGCAGACAAAGATATTCATTCTACAGGAAATGCAGAACAATCTGTTGGACTATTCTTCTGTAGACAAAGATATTCTGCAACATATTGTTTCTACCGGAGGAGCAAATTTTCTCAATATCCTCAATATCAGGATTTCCAACACTTACATAGGCAAATACAAAGCATCTAACTCATTACAAGCAAGCATCAAAACAAGACCACAATTTGCACCAATGACAACACTAATATGTTGACATCAATGACAACATCGGTTAGGCACATACTTGCAACATGTTGTGCATGATTGTAAGCCTAAGCTAATAACAAAAGTATCCTCTCACCTTGCCTATCAAATGGATCTTGGGTGCAAGAGAACATGTTATTATCTTTAGAGAGGCCTTCCTTGATGGGAAAAGAGGTACTCAAGCCAAGGGAATGACCTCAAGCGATACTTTCATTCGGTCCGCTATATAAAATAGGATAAGGTGAAAGACAAGTCAAAACAGGTATCAACACTTACTGTACAGTGCTAGTTTGAAACGAGGCATACCTTGCATACATGAGACTCTTGGTAGAGCTAGTTAGAGATTTAAGTTGCTTGTTAGACACACATAATGTGCCAACCCCCAAATATTCACTAAAAACCATTTGTTTTAGAGGCCAAAATCCCTTTACTTGTTGATGCAAGAGGTCAAACCTCCAAAGCTACCCTACATGTACTATTCATTGTAGAGATAGAAATTCATTGGGGTCACATGACCTGAAGAGTAAGATAAGTTGGTGTGCCCATTTCGGGTAGGGGGGAGCCAGTGTCACCAATAGCTCTAGCTATCTACTTTGTCTCAGTATTTGGAGAAATCCAAGTAGGGATTCAACAAGTAGTATCCTTTCCAACCTAGGTTTTCCATGCTTGTGAGTGTCTTATGTGTGTGTGTCTTTTGCTATTTGTTCTATTGTCACAAAACTGCTAAAAATAATTTAATGTCACAGAAAATTGCCTTTGTACAACCAATCACCTTTGAACTGCAGTCAGTTGCCTTTGATCAACAACAAATCACCTTTGGTTGACTTACCTCTGAATATCTTATAGTCACCTCTAAGCCATCCAAAATTGCCTTTGAATCATAGCAAGTCACCTTTGAGCCCTACAAACTCACCTTTGATCATCATATACTCACCTTAGGCTTATTCCTAGTTGCCTTTGAACTATTGCCAGTTGCTTTTATTACAGTCAGCCTTGCCTCTGGTTACCTACAGACTGTCTTGATTTATCTGGTACAAAATCACATTTCTAGCCAAATCCTAAGCATTATCATCTATTTTCATAAAATACACTAATCAACTTGCCAAAAGGGTCTTAAGCCTTAAAACATGCCAACATTAGAAGACCTAGTACCCCAATTCCAAGACCTTCTCCAAGTACCAAGAACCACAACCCCTAGACCAATGATTCATTCAACAACTACAAGCCTTCATCCAACAACAACAACTTCAAGCAAGCCAATCACCTCAAATACAACATCTCACATCTCATAGCCCAAGCCCAACATTTCATAGCTACTAGTCAAACCCAATAAGCACATAATCCTTTAGCCATTCACTATCAACCAATGCCACCTCAACCTTACATGTCATCACTTCCCACTTCATACCAATATAATCCACCAACCTATCAAGTCAATGTTCCATTTACTTATCCAACTTCATACAAATCTAATCCACCAACCTATCAAGTCAATGTTCCATCCACTTCTCAAACTTCATACCAATCTAATCCATCCACCTATCAAATCATTTCCACATCAACTTATCCTTCTTTATACCAATCTAATCCATCAACATGTCAAATTAATTCCATATCAACATACCCACTTCTTCAAATAGCAACTAGTATCCACATCAATCCATACCCCAAGACCTTTTATCAACATATCCACCCACATCACCACAAGAGCATATGAGCTCAATTTACTCTACACAAAAAGACCTTATATCCTTTGACAAGGGATATACCAATCTAGATTATGTTTCCATTCCTCTATCACTATGATGCAGAAAAGACAAGAGAATCCAATGAAGGATTGTCCCATCATGCAGTCCAATCAACTTCTCTTACATACATTGAAATAACAACAATAGTCTATTGCAAATATGTGCCTAATTGGTGTTGTCATTGATGTCAACATATCCTTGTTGTCATTGGTGTCAACTGTATCCCATTCTAGAAGACTTGTATGTTGAGGATATTGAGAAAATTAGCCTCTTTGGAAGAAACAAGTGAGTTACATATCTCTCTATAAGAGATAGTGAAAACAGTGCAGTTTAGTGACGTAGATTTCTCTGCATTCCTAGTGAGATGAAGATTAGAGTCTGTAGATTAAAGGGTTTGTAGAGGATTGTCTGAAGTTGCTCCAGTCAAGATTTGAGAGGTCCGCATGAAGAATTTGTGAAGTTATGGCCTTCTAAGTAGAACCAAGTTTTGCAGTTGTTCAGAGGTGACAGAGTGACAGAAATCTGGTCCGGATTGATCCACATTGGAATATTATGGTCTATGAATCTAGAGGTGTGTTTGGGATGTTGGTGTGTATCCTCAACTCAATTTGTTCATGGTTTGGAGGTCCGCAAGTAATCTTTCTAGTGTGACAGTCATGATAGTTGGTGTTCTTGAGTTCCCAAATGAAGGTGCAAGTGGTTCTGGTGATCTGAGGTGGTGCAGCTGTTCCTGTTAATTTCACTGTGCTTGTGGTGGTCTCTGAATTAGGCTCATGTTGTGTTGGTGGTCCACATTGAGGATTGAGCTCATGGATGAAGATTTCTCCTTGGGTGTTTTTATTCTTTCCAGTCTTGGCTGACTGAATGTATGATGTGTCTTACGGATGATCTAAGAGAAGTTCAATGAGGTGTGGCATGTTGTATGAGGAAGATTTGGGTCCCAGCTATATTTGGCCAATAGTATAGTGATTCACATGTTTGTAGTACCAATCTTGATGTTTATTCCAAGGTTGATGAAGCATATAAATACGTGTGGTTGAGTTGTGGAAAATCATCCTTGTGTGAAAATGATAAAATCCTAAGAAAGGAAGAAAGGTAGAGCAGAGAAGAGGAAGAGCAGAAAAAGATGAGAAGATAGCGAAGAAGTGTTTGGGGGCAGAGCAGAAGTATTGTGCGCTTTAATGGAACTGAACTTTGCATGAAGAAGATGTTGTTTTCCATTTCAATCTATTTGTGTTAAACTTGTGAATGTTTCTGTAGACAGTGAGCCTCTTTGAGTAGTGAACTCTGGGCAGTGCACTCGAAGGCAAGTGCCTTCCCATTTTCTATTCTTTTAAAAGAGAATAAATATTGTGGGTTAACCCCCACCGTGGTTTTTCCCTTAATTGGGTTTCCACGTAAAAATCCTGTGTTATGTGTGTTGATTATGTTTCTACTCATATGTTGTTGATTCATGCTTTCATGGTTATATCATTCATCTATTAATAAGTGGTAAAGAAGTCTAATAACAAAAAAGGATAAAAGTTTTTGTGACAAGTGATTCACCCCCCTCAGAGTTGTCTGTCCTAATATCAACAATTGGTATCAGAGCCGGTTCCTCTAAAAGAAGCTTGACCACTTGAGGAGATCTAGGATGTTGACTTACAAGAAGGATAGTCTAAGATTTGATGGAACAGATTACTCTCTTTGGAAGAGTCGCATAGAGTGCCATTTGTAATGCATGGCTGATGCTTATTGGTTGATAACAAAGGATGAGTATAAGCCTCTGGAGAAAGGTGCTTCAACTCCAAATGAACTCAAAGATGCTGAAAACAACATTCGAGCTAAAGAAGCCTTGTTGAGTGCCCTAACTGATACTGAAATGACAAATGTCCTGGAATTGAAAACTGCTCATGAAATCTAGAAGAAGTTGGAAACTCTATATGAAGGTGATGAATATGTCAAATGTGCTAAGTTGTAGAGCCTAAAGGGTAGATATGAAAATTTGAGGATGACTGAAGATGAAAACATCACTTCCTACATGCAAAAGGTGAATGAACTTGTGTGCAGTATCAGGTGTGCTAGTGGAACACTGGAAGAATCAGATATAGTTGGCAAGGTGCTCAGATCCTTACCTGCTTCATACAAGCATAGAGTTGCTGCTATTGAGGAGATCAGAACTATGACAACTATTACAAGGGATCAGTTGGTTGGCAACCTTTTAGCATTTGAAATGAGTGAGTTTTGTGATTCTCTTCCTAAATCTAAATCTACATTTAAGGCTAGTGTTTTTGGAAAGCAAAGATTTGATCCAAGTGAAATCTCTTCAAGAAGATTAACCAGATTTGAGAAAGCAAGGAAGGATCTTGAAGAAGATGAATCAGAGCTTGAAGAACTTGAAGCTCTTTTTACCAAAAGACTACCAAGAGGATCCAATAAGTATGGAGGAAAGTTGCCTTTCAAATGTTTTGCTTACAATAAGATTGGTCATTTTGCCTCAAGATGTCTGGAGAGGGTTTTAAAGCCAAACCCTAACAGACCTAGGGTTTAGAAGAAATGCTACTATGTCCAAGAAGTTACTGAAGAAGGAGTCATTGATAATGAATCTGATAAGGGAAGTACCTCTAGAAATGAATGGGTGTTCATTGCTATCAAGGAAGAAGATTTGGTGCCTACTGAATCTGCTAGCTGTGTGAATGTGGAAAGAGCCTTGGCTGCTCAGGTTGAAGAAAAGGATGAATGGGTGATTGACAGTGGATGCTCTCATCATATGATAGGTGATAAGAGTAAGTTTGTAAGTATGGAAAGGCATGAAGGTGGAATTGTAAAGTTTGGAGACAATTCAGCTGGTAGAATCCATGGCAGAGGATACATCTCTCTTAATGGTAAGAATAACACTAATGATGTCTTGTATGTAGAAGGACTAAAGCATAATCTCCTTAGTGTTGGACAGTTGGTTGACAAGGGATATGATCCCTGATTCAAGGATGGTAAATGCAAAATTTTGGAAAGCTCTAGAACTAAGATTGGATCTAGTACACATACTAGAGGTAACATATTTCACTTAAGTGGTACTGGTAAACGTTGTTTGATTTCTCAAATTGATCAGAGTTAACTGTGGCATAGGAGAATGTGTCATATAAACTTTGACAACATTGTCAAGATAAGTGCTACTCAGGCTATAAGAGATCTTTCAAAGCTTGTGAAACCTACCAATAGCATGTGCAAGGAATATCAATTTGGCAAATAGAGTAGAACTACATTCAAAAGTAAAGAACAAACTTCAAGTGGATTGTTGGAAATTGTACACACTGATTTGTGTGGTCCTGCTAGGGTTAGGAGTTTGCAAGGAGATAGATACTTTATGTTGCTGATTGATCACTCCTGGATGATGTGGGTCACTTTCTTAAGAGAGAAATCAGAGGCTCTTGACAAATTCAAGGTGTTTAAGGCTAGGGTGGAGAATGAGATTGGTGTGAAGATAAAGTATCTGAGATCTAACATAGGTGGAGAATTTACCTCTGGTGAGTTTAATGCATTTTGTGAAAATCATGGAATAAGAAGATAGTTGTCTGCTCCTAGGACTCCTCAATAGAATGGAGTTGTGGAAAGGAAGAACCAGACTATTTAAGAGGCTACTAGAACCATGATGTTGGAAGAAAATGTTCCACATGTCTATAAGAGAGGGGTTGTAAGTACTACTGTCTACACTCTTAACCAAGTGCAGATCAAAGGTAATTCTAGTAAAACACCTTATGAATTGTGGTTTGGTAATGCTCCTTCTATGAAATATTTTAGAGTTTTTGGTAGTAAATGATATATCAAGAGAGATGAATATCTAGGCAAGTTTGATGAAAGATGTGATGAAGGAATATTTCTAGGTTATTCTAATCAAAGCAAGGCATACCGGTGCTTTAACAAGAGATTGAAAAAGATTGTTGAAAGTGATAATGTCAAGGTTGATGAAAGCAAGGAGAGACCTTCAATATTTTGTTAATATGAATTAGATGATCAAAATGAAAGTCCAAATGAAGGAAAACAAGTTCAATTTTCTTTGGAGAATTCAGTGACTCGAGAAGTTAATGCAGATGTTGAGGAACAAGTTCAAGAATCAGAAGTTGAAGGAAATCCCAAAACTCTCAGGTATGCAAGATTGAATCATTCTAAAAATTAGATCATAGGAGATAAAAATAAAGGTGTTCAAACTAGAAGAAGAATTGCTGAAGAACAAGAGGAGTATTGTCTGATTTCAAATATTGAACCAAAATCAGTGAATGAAGCTTGTAATGATGAAAGTTGGGTAAAGGCAATGGAAGAAGAATTAAAGCAAATTAAAAATAATCATACATGGGATCTTGTTCCTAGACTTGAAGATAGAAATGTAATTGGAACTAAATGGGTATTCCGAAATAAATTGAATGAAGATGGTGAAGTGAGAGATAAAGCAAGATTGGTGTGCAAAGGATATTCTCAAGTAGAGGGAATTGATTTTGAAGAAACTTTTGCTCTGGTGGCAAGAATTGAAGCA
Source organism: Cunninghamia lanceolata (assembly GCA_027924645.1). Classification (NCBI taxonomy): domain Eukaryota; kingdom Viridiplantae; phylum Streptophyta; class Pinopsida; order Cupressales; family Cupressaceae; genus Cunninghamia; species Cunninghamia lanceolata. The sequence goes on along the minus strand of BSBN01000809.1, from coordinate 25,149,293 downwards.
GTTAGATTATTTCTTGCCTTTGCTTCTTACAAATATTTCAAAGTCTACCAGATGGATGTCAAGAATGGAGAGTTGGAAGAAGAGGTCTATGTTGAGAAACTGAAAGGATTCCAATTGTCTGATCAAGGAGATAAGGTCTGCAAATTAAAGAAAGAATTGTATGGACTTAAACAAGCCCCAAGAACCTAGTATGCAAGATTAGATAAGTATCTGCTAAAGTTAGGCTTTAGCAAAGGCACTACTGAAAGTAATCTTTATTTCAAAATTGATTATGAACACATCTTGATTGTTGAGGTATTTATTCATGATATCATCTTTGGTGGAAATGAGAGCATGTGTAAAAGTTTTTCTGATCAGATGCAAAGTGAATTTGACATGTCCATGCTTGGTGAAATGAATTTCTTCTTAGGTCTGCAAATCATTCAGTCAAAAAAAAGGCATCTTCATATCTTAGTCTAAGTATGTGAAAGAGTTGTTGAAAAAGTTTGGAATGGAGGATTCAAAACCAGTGAGTACACCTATGGTAATTGGATGCAAGTTGAGTAAAGATGATGACTCCCCTAAGATAGATCATAAAAGGTATAGATCAATGATTGGAGGACTACTTTATCTGACTCATACCAGACCTGATATTATGAATGCAGTTGGCCTTGTTGCTAGATTTCAAGTTGATCCTAGAGAATCTCATGTTGTAGCAGTCAAAATAATTTTTAGATATCTAAAGGGAACATCTGACTATGGCTTATGGTATCCTAAGGGTGATGATTTCACTCTTCATGCATATATAGATGTTGATTGGGCAGGAGATGTGGATGACAGGAAGAGTAATAGTGGAAGTGCATTTTTCTTGGGAAAGAGATTGGTTTCTTGGTTGAGCAATAAGTAGGAGACAATATATCTGTCTACTACAGAGGCAGAGTACATAGCAGCAACAAGTAATTGTACTCAAGTTTGTGGATGAAGCAAATGTTGAAGGATATCAAAGTTGTGTTTGAATAACTTGTTACAATCTTCTGGGGTAATTCAAGTGCAATAAACATTTCAAAGAATTTGGTGTTGCTTTCAAAGACAAAGCATATATCCATCAAGTTTCACTTTTTGAAAGAGAAGGTAAATGAGAATGAAGTGAGATTGGAGTTTGTCTCTTCAAAGGATCAGATTGCGGATATCTTCACTAAGCCTCTACCTAAGGATACTTTTGAGCATCTTAGAGTGATGCTAGGGGTTATGACCCCTCCTGTTTAGAACTAAGGTACACTAATGTGCATCAGTCTTGTGGAATTCACAGTCATATCTTGTGATCCAAATTGGTGTTAAGGAGTTGCTACTCAGGGGGAGTAGTTAGTATGTTGATTCTGGATTAAGAAACAAAAAGAGGAAGAGATGATTGAAAATGTGTTCCCTTTGCCATTGATGCCAAAGGGTGAGAGAAGTCATGTGAAAAACTTGAAAGTGAGTAGATGCTGGTGAAAGGGGGAGTAGTGAAGAAAGTGGTTGTAGGTGTGATAAGAGAAAGGGGGAGAAGTTCTTCTCTTGATGGTTGAATCAGTTTTTCACATCATATGTTGCCATCAATGACAAAGGGGGAGATTCTTGCAAATATGTGCCTAATTGGTGTTGTCATTGATGTCAACATATCCTTGTTGTCATTGGTGTAAACTATATCCCATTCTAGAAGACTTGTATGTTGAGGATATTGAGAAAATTTGGTGTAGGAGCACCCCTTCAAAAAGAAGACTAGGTCTTAATATAGTATGTTTTATGTATTTGAATGTAATAAGGTCAATTTGACTAATTCATGTTTGTAAGTCAATCTAGGTTTATGTGCAAGTCAGTTAGTAAGTTGTTATGTTAATTGTCATCTCCCAGTCACTTGGAAGTGTCTCCCAGCCACTGAGAATCTAATCTGTACTACTCTCGGGAGTAGATATTTATAACCTAGATCAGATTACTTTTAGGGATATGTAGAACAAAGGAGATGAATTGTCATAAACAAATTAGAGATTTGACAGTACAGTAATTGTGCAATCAGTTGTTGAACTGTGAAACCAGATCTTTGTATGCATTTCTAAAATCATAATCAAGGAGATTCTGTTGGTGTTGTTCTGATGTGTTTCGAATTCACTGTGTAGTCGATTTTCTATTTTGCATTCGAGATGGGTACTTAACCCATTCCACCGGTTGGATTATTTCATAATTGGTGGAATGGTTGTATATATTAGTTTAGGGTTTTGCTTTTGTTTGTCTATGTTCAAATTCGCAGGATGGGTTATGGCATTGAAGAATCCTAGCATGTGTATGTGCTAGGTTGACAAGGTGCAGAGGGCTGCATATTGGTGGGAGAAATAGTTCAGAACAATTGCAGGGAGAAAATAGATCAAAAACTAGGAAAATTTGTGGGTTTCAAAAGATATACAATTTGTGTGTATATCACTTTTGTATGCGGGATATACAAGTTGTGAGTATATCGCTATCGCATATCCCTGTGTATATTGCTTTTGTCTATCACTGTTGTATGTGAGGAACATACATCAGAAATGTGCAAGGCTGTTGGCATACAAATGGAGTCAAAGTTTGGTCAAACACATATTTGAATTGAATATACATTTCATGCATATATCACTTTTGCATCGAAGTACCAAGTTGTGTGTATCTGACAATCGCACATCGGATTTGTATGTTGAAAGTGTTGATATATAATCTTTGTGTATATTGCTAATGCATATCGGGTTCAGTTCATGTGTATATTGCAGTTACACAGTTGTGAGTATCCTGCAAATGCATGTGGCAGATTGTATGTTTTGAATGTACATTGTGAATGTACATCAGGTTGATACAAGGAAAGGCAATGTTTGACTTCGGTGAAGACATATTCTGAAGGTATATTCGGTGAATGCATGTTTCAAATTGTATGTATATCAGAATATACATTCCGCAGATACATTGGGTTACATACAGGAAGTGACCGGTAGGAGTGGTAGGAGGAATCGGCATGGCAAGTCAAGGTTTGTATGTACAAAGTTGATTGTATCAGTGTGATTGTAAACATCGGGGTGAAACCTATTTAGGAGGCCGATAGCGTATGTGTTGCCGATAGGTAACAAATGTAAAGTGCATTCATCGATATGAAATTTGGGATCAGTGGAAAGATTTTGAGCTACGCCAACGGCAGAAGTCTTGGCGATAGAAGTGTCGGGGACATGTTGATGTGAAAGTAGGGTTTCAGTGTGAGAGGAATTTGGTTGGCTGATGAAGTTGATCTCACCGATAGGTAAACATACAAAGGTAAATGTATGTTAGCGACTGGTTGAAGACCATTCTGCATGATTCCGCTGGCCACTCTGCATCATAGTGGTATCAGAGTGAAAGAGTATCTCTTGGGAAGAAGAAGAAGGTGACAAGATGTCCGAAAGAGAAGGGTCAGAAGAGTACCTAGCAAGGATGACCAATGCAGAGTTGGCGGTCTTAGTAAAGAAGCAATTGGCAAAGAGCATAGCAGTTAGGGCTCAGAATCAGGAATTGAAAGATGAGTTGGAGTAGTTGAGGGACAAAGTAGGAAAGGGAAAAGAATATTCTGGTGAATGAGAAGATAGGGATGACAAGGAGATCCCTAGGTAGGAAGAGATAGATGTTCTTGTAGACCAGAGACCCTTACTCAACGCCCTCAAATCCATGGAGCGAAGGACCATGGATATGAAAATAGACCTGCCAGTGTTTGCAGGAAAAATGGAACCTGATTCAATGATGGAGTGGATAGACTCCTTGAATAATTTCTTTGAAATAGAGGAAATACCAGACCACCAAAGATTGAAGACAACTCAGTCCAAAATGAAAGGGGTTGCACTAACCTAGTGGAATTTCATCCAAGATGACAGGGTAAAAGAAGGAAAGAATAGAGTTGCTACGTGGAAGAAGATGATGGCTTTAGTGAAGGAAGCCTATGTTCCATTGGATTACAATATCCAATTACATAAGAGGAGACAAAACCTGAAGCATAAGGAGTTAGATGTTAGTGCATACACTGAAGAATTCATGAAAATTTGTGTTCAGACCAAGGTGAAGGAAAGAGAGGAAGAGAGGGTAGCAAGGTATCTCAATGGATTGAGGTTTACTATCCAGGAAGATTTAAATCTGCATAGTCCAGATATAGTATAGAAGTGCTATCAATTGGCACTCAAGGTGGAAGAAAAATTAAAGAGAAGGCAAGAACAGAATAATAGAGGAAGAGGAAGGCAGCAAATAGGGGGAAGAAGTCCATTCAAAAGTAGAGGAAATGGATTTGGACACCAAGGTGAAACCAATCAAGAGAGAAGCAAAGGAGACAACAGTCAAATTCAAGGGGGAGTTATGATCAAAAAGGAAACTTTAGGGGCAGAAGACCACCATTTAGAGGGAGATCTTAGGGCAGAGGTCCTATCAGATGTTACAATTGCAATCAGGAAGGCCACATAGCCAGTAGATGTCTAGAAAAAGCAACAAGTTCAATGGGAGAAAGGAGGACAAATCTGATCCAAGAATCTGATTGTCAAAGTACGACAAGCTCCAACACTTATCAGAGTGTGAGTGATACTGTCATATATGGGTATCCTAGGAGAAGCTTTGATGATCAGGAGAGCAATGGCCACTATGAAGGTGCCTGACAAAGAACCCCCACAAAGAAAGTCTCTTTTCAAAACTACTTGCAAGGCAGGAGGAAAGGTATGTAGAGTTTTGATTGACTCTAGATCTACTAAAAATTTTGTGTCTATTGAAATGGTAGAAAAGCTTAAGCTTAGAAGGCTACCACATCCCTGCCCGTACAAGGTTGCATGGCTCACTCAAGGTTAGCAAACAGTTGTGGAAGAGCAGGCTTGGGTGGAGTTTCAAATTGGACCATACAAGGATAGATTATTGTTTGACATAGCTCAGATGGATGCTTGCCATCTCCTACTTGGAAGACCATGGAAATACAATTTGAAAGCCCAACATGATGGAGTTAGAAACACCTATTCAATCACCAAGGATGGTGAGAAGACAGAGTTACTACCATTAATGGAGAAGGAAGTAGAATCAAAAGGGAAATAAGTCAAGATGATGATGGTCGAAAGAAAATAGTTTATGACAGAAATAGCAGAAGAAGGAGTAGTTGCATATGCTCTAATTCCATTCCTAAAGGTGAACAAGGAGCAGTAGCAAGAAGTCAAGGGAGAGAAGAAGCAAAGGTTCATAGACCCTGCTGTCCAAGAACTATTGGACAAATACAAAGGCATCATCTCTGATGGAATGCCAAGGTCCCTACCACCTATGAGGGACATCAGTCATTGCATAGATCTAATCCCTAGATCTACACTACCAAACAAGGCAGCATACAAGCTTACACCAGAAGAATGCAGAGGTAGCAAGGCAGATTGCGGAATTGCTAGAGACAGGCCTAATTGGCAAAAGTTTAAGCCCATGTGCAGTACCGGCTATACTAGCACCAAAGAAGGAAGGCACTTGGAGACTTTGCACTAATTCAAGGGCTATTAACAAGATCACCATCAGGTATAGGTTCCCCATACCTAGGATAGTGGATTTGCTTGATTGTTTAGGAGGTGCCAAATATTTCACAAAAATAGATTTGAAAAGTGGCTATCATCAGATCAGGACTAGGCTAGGGGATGAATGGAAAATGGCATTTAAAACCAATGAAGGGTTGTATGAGTGGAAGGTCATGCCTTTTGGTTTATCCAATGCTCCTAGTACCTTTATGAGGTTGATGAATGAGGTCTTGAGAGAATTTATGGGCAAATTTGTCATAGTATATCTAGATGACATTCTGATTTTTAGTAATACAAGGGAAGAACACCTCAAACATATAGACCTGGTCCTCAAAAGGTTACATGAAGAACAGCTAATGATAAACTTGGAGAAGTGTTTGTTTATGCAGGAGGAGATCATCTACTTGGGTTTTGTCATCTCACATGGTAAACTGCAAATGGATGAAGAGAAGGTAAGTGCCATATTGTCTTGGCCAGCTCCTAGAACCATGAATGATGTCAAAAGTTTCCATGGGTTAGCAACCTTCTATAGGAAGTTTATAAGAGGGTTTAGTCATGTCTGTGCACCCATGCTTGACACCATAAAAGGAGGACAAAAGTGTAGATTTACTTGGACAAAGGAGGCAGATGATTCATTTGAAACATTGAAGAAGAAAGTGGCACATCAGCTAGTCCTTGTACTTCCTAATTTTAGCAAGATTTTTTAGGTTGAATGTGATGCAAGTCACATGGCAATTGGTGCAGTACTTAGTCAAGAAGGTAGGCCTATTGCATTTTTTAGTGAAAAATTAAATGATGCTAAGAAAAGATATTCATCCTATGATTTGGATATGTATGCTCTAGTCTAGTCACTCAAGAAGTGGAGGCATTACTTGATGCGAAAGGAATTCATAGTGTTTACAGATAATTAGGCCCTTAGTTTCATAAATAGCCAAGAAAAACTGAACCATAGACACATGAAGTGGGTGGAAACTTTGCAAGATTTCACTTTCACACTCAAGCACAAGAAAGGGGTCAAGAATAAGGTAGCATGATGCTTTGACCAGGAGGGCTCTCACCCTAAATCAGATTCAATTGGAAAGTGTTGGAATTGGTTCCTTAAGACTATGTATGATATTGATGAAGACTTTGGAGAGATCTACAATGTGTGTACTTCTTTTGGAGATAAATATCATGTTGAGTATTCTAAATTTCTGATATAGGATGGATTACTATTCAAAGCAGGACAGTTGTGTATCCCACGGTGTTCTATGAGGCTGAACATCATTAAGAAGAAGCATTGTGGAGCCATGGCAGGACATTTTGGTCTGGATAAGACTTTGGATCTTGTGAAGAGGCATTACTTTTGGCCAAAGCTATAGTTAGATGTCAAAAAATTTGTGGAGGCATGTGTGATCTATCAAAAGGCAAAAGGAAGATCCACTAATGCAGGTTTATATTAACCATTGCCCATTCCTTCTAGGCCATGGGAGAGCATAAGTATGGATTTTGTGTTAGGTTTACCTAGAACAAGGAAGGAATATGACAGTGTTTTTGTGGCAGTAGACAGATTCAGTAAAATGGCACATTTCTTGCCATGCAAAACTACTTGTGATGCTTCATATGTTGCAGACTTGTTTTTCAAGGAGATAGTGAGGATTCATGGATTTCCATTGAGCATAGTGTCAGATAGAGATGTGAAATTTATTGGCCATTTTTGGAGGACTCTTTGGAAGAAGCTTGGTACAAATTTGTCCTTCTCATCAGCTTATCATCCTCAAACTAATGGATAGACTAAAGTGGTTAACCGTTTATTGGGAAATTTGCTAAGGTGTTTGACAAGGCAGCATGGAGAGAAGTGGGATAACATCCTATCACAAGCTGAATTTTCCTATAATGACATTGTCAATAGAAGTACAGGGAAATCACCTTTCCAGGTGGTATATGGTATTCATCCAAGAGGTATTCTGGAATTAAGAGATCTACCTACAAGAAAATCTATTAGTGTAGATGGAGAATCTTTTGCATCAGCCATCAAGGAGGTGCATGATCAAGTCAAGACCCAACTCCAACAAACTACATTAAAGTATAAAGAATATGCTGACAAGAAGAAGAGAGATGTACAGTTTGATGTTGGAGATTTGGTGTGGGTTAATTTGAAGAAGGAAAGACTTCCAAAAAGAAAATATACTAAGCTCATGCAGAGGAAGATTGGACCATGTCAGATTCTAAAGAAGTGTGGATAGAATGCCTATGAGATCCAACTTCCTTCTGATCTTGGATTGTCACCTATCTTCAATATATGTGATTTAACTCCATACAAGCATAATCTAGATGTAGTACATGAATCATCACAGGGCACAACAGATGATGATATTCCTAAACATGATCCACAACAATTGCAGAAGATTTTAGACTCCAGAGTAACAAAGAAAACAAGGAACAAAGAGTATATGGAATACTTGGTGGCTTGGCCAGGAAAACCCGATACAGAGGTAGTTTGGATGACTGAAGCATAGCTCAACAAACATGGTACAGACCTACAAACTCTCATCTCAAGTGGACTTGAGATTTCTTCTCTCGGGGAGTATGGTGCAGGAGCACCCCTTCAAAAAGAAGACTAGGTCTTAATATAGTATGTTTTATGCATTTGAATGTAATAAGGTCAGTTTGACCAATTCCTATTTGTAAGTCAATCTAGGTTTATGTGCAAGTTGGTTAGTAAGTTGTTATGTTAGTTGTCATCTCCCAGCTACTTGGAAGTGTCTCCCAACCACTAGGAATCTAATCTGTACTACTCTTGGGAGTAGATATTTATAACCTAGATCAGATTTCTTTTAGGGGTATGTAGAACAAAGGAGATGAATTGTCATAAACAAATTGGAGATTTGATAGTACAGTAATTTTGCAATCAGTTGTTGAACTGTGAAACTAGATCTTTGTATACATTTCTAAAATCATAATCAAGGAGATTCTGTTGGTGTTGTTTTGCTGTGTTTTGAATTCACTGTGTAGTCGATTTTCTGTTTTGCATTCGAGATGGGTACTTAACCCATTCCACCGGTTGGATTGTTTCATAGTCGGTGGAATGGTTGTATATATTAGTTTAGGGTTTTGCTTTTGTTTGTCTATGTTCAGATTTGTAGGATCGGTTACGGCATTGAAGAATCCTAGCATGTGTATGTGCTAGGTTGACAAGGTGCAGAGGGCTGCATATTGGTGGGAGAAACAGTTTGGAACAATCGCAGGGGGAAAATAGATCAAAAACCTAGAAAATCTGTGGGTTTCAAAAGATATACAATTTGTGTGTATATCACTTTTGTATGTGGGATATACAATTTGTGAGTATATAGCTATCGTATATCCCTGCGTATATTGCTTTTGTCTATCGCTGTTGTATGTGAGGAACATACATCAGAAATGTGCAAGGCTGTCGGCATACAAATGGAGTCAAAGTTTGGTCAAACGCATATTTGAATCGAATATACATTTCCTACATATATCACTTTTGCATCGGAGTACCAGGTTGTGTGTATCCGACAATCGCACATCAGATTTGTATGTTGAAAGTGTTGATATACAATCTCTATGTATATCGCTAATGCATATCAGGTTCAGTTCATGTGTATACTGCAGTTGTATGGTTGTGAGTATCCCACAGATGCATGTGGCAGATTGTATGTTTTGAATGTACATTGTGAATGTACATCGGGTTGATACAAGGAAAGTCAACATTTGACTTCAGTGAAGGCATATTCTGAAGGTATATTCGGCGAATGCATGTTTCAAGTTGTATGTGTGAATGGGAAAATGAGATTGATCAATAAAGATAATTAACCCAAACAACAATGGAATATGTGAATAAAAAGAATAGATGAATGAAATACAAACTTACAACCTGTTAGCCTGCGGCTTCCATTGGTTGCCTATTCTCTCTCGATCTTGAATGATGCAAATGGGCCCTCAGGGAGCTTGCTTCCTTGCTTCAATTCCTCAAGATGACAAGGGGGAAATGGCTATGTGATATGATTCCTGCATGACAATGGTATGGAGAAGAGAAGAAGAGAAGAAGAAGAAATTCCTAGAGGAATTTGAGCATAGTAAGGATGCTAGAAGAAGTCCCTCCTAATTGGCTTAGAAGAGGGTTCTATTTATAGATTTTCTGAAAATAGAACGGAGGGTCAGGATCAACTGATGAGATCAATGGCTCTCATTAATTGTGAATCTTTAATTCATAATGGATGAATTAAAAATTTAGAGTGGAGGATAGTGAGTTATAACAATTGAATTGAAAATTCAAAGTGGAGGATAATGGATTATGACAATTGAATTGAAATTTTAGAGTGGGGGACAATGGGTTATGACAATTGAATTGAAAATTCAGAGTGGAGGACAATGGGTTATGACAATTGAATTAAAAATTCAGAGTGGAGGATAATGGGGAACATTGAATTAAAAATTCAATTTTAGATTTTGGAGGATATTAGCTAATTAAATATTAATAATATTTAATTATATGTGCAACATGGTGAGGTGGAAAGATGAGGTGGATTGATGAGGTGGATTGATGAGGTGGATTTAGGATTTGAGACATTAGAAGAATTTAGGGATTTCAATTAAATAAAATGATTTTATTTAATTTGTAGGATAATGAATCAATCGAATAAACTTTGAATATTTATTTAATTGACAAAAGAAAATAAGAATTAAGATAAATATTAGAATATTTACTTAATTCAATCTAAGCCAATTTTAGGCTATTACATTTTGCCCCTCTTTGAAGCAATGTGTTTTATCACGTTGTTTCAAAGAATAAATAGTCTGATAATGATGCATGCCCCAGTTTGGCCCTGGTACAGGTTGTGATGATAGGACGCCCCCTTGGGAGATTGGACTGGGAGAAGGCGGTAGGTGTGAGACGGACAATCTCACGATAAGATATGTTGACAGGAATGAAATGGTTGAATGCAGAAGAAAGGGATGAATGATATGGAATGCAAGATAAAAAGATGACACACACAAGCAAGTAAGCAAGTATGCACAAATGATACAAGCACAAGCAAGGTATTGCCCCTGTCGAGCGGTAAACCAATGATATGGATCGACGATGTCTGGTTTTAGGAATGAAATATGTCGTATAAGACTTCAGGTCTGGTTTTGACAATGTAACATCCTGTCTAAGACATTTGGTATGATAGTGTTGTCATGGCGAGGAATGAAATATCCCTAGAGCAACATGAAGGATAATGTCTGGTTTCAAGAAATGAAGCATGTCGTGTAAGACTCGTGTGTTGGTCTGGTTTCGACAATGCAACATCTTGTCTAAGACAATTGATTGATTAACTGATCGAATTGGTTTACGACCGGACAAGGATCAAGACCACTGATTGTGATTGGATCATTTAACAAGATTGATTCCACTTGATTGGCATGGATTAAGGATAGACTTGCAATTGGATATGCTATGGATATGGATATGGATACAGATATGAGACACAATTGGATATGGTATGGATATGAGTTGTGGATATTTGTCATCTTGAGATAGCAAGTATTTTGAAGTGCTTTCATCATTGGGCTTTATTATGTTGTAAGAAAATACAAGCATCTAGGTATAATGGAACTGAGATGACCTGAATATTACTTACATGGATTTTTCAATAGACAAGGATTGCCCCTTTTCATGTTTAGACCTCAGAGTCCTCGATGATCTTTTGCCGATCATGTCGTTAGACAAAAGTCATCACATTACTAAAGTTTGATCCACAAGCAGCAAACAAAGAAAAAGATTATGCCCCCATCATAGCATCTCTAGCTTTTGGCATCCTTGAGTAGCATAGAAAGGCATGATAGCATAAATCAAGACTTGTAATCTAACCAATCACAAAACATTCTTGCATTTAGATGTGTCTTTTTGCCATAATTGATATGAGATTTAGCTTGAGTGTTTCGGTATGGTGGTCTGTTTTGCCTTGGATAGGTTGATGTTTATCGTCAAGATTTTTGTTATTTTGGTAGCTTGCTTTGCTGCATGCCCTTGTCTAGAGAAAGGTGTAGACACAGACAGATAGAGGGACAGACAACAAGACATGGGATGGATGGGAAAGTGGAGTGGACTCAAACAGATAGAAGGACTAGACATGGGACGAATAGGGAAAGTGGTGTGGACTTAGACAGATAGAAGGACTAGACATGGGACGAATAGGGAAAGTGGAGTGGCTCAGACAGATAGAAGGACTAGACATGGGATGAATAGGGAAAGTGGAGCCTCAGGGGCGCATTGATAATGGCCTTGCCTACGTGACAACGTAGAGGCAGCATAGTTCGGGGAGAACCCTAATGGACCTAAGATATGGATCGGATGAGACGTGATATGGAACTGATATGGATCAACTATGGAACAAACAATATTGATGACAAGGAACCACCATGGATATGTAGATGTATGGGTGATATGTAGATACGGATGATTACGAGGATGGGAAATAGTGGATACAAGGAAACAAGGATGTGATCTCCAAGCTCTATATCGCATAAGTGTAACATGCCCCATTGTAGGTAGAGTACGTATGATTATTCAGGACAATGCTAATGACGATAGGAGGATGAGAGGATAATGAAGGATTTGCATGTTTTGGAGGGATAAGGTATGTCAAGAGACATCTAAAACATTTGTCAACATTGTGCCCCCAATCTTTATCAAGACCAAATAATAGAGGAAAGGAAGTTTGGATGGATGGACGAGCCAAGATAGGTATGTACTGGATAGAGGATAGGATAGGAAATGTAATGGAGGAAAACTGGTAAGAGAAGAGTGATATGCTGATGAGACAAGGTGCCCCCAAGTGTAGGTGACATAGAAGATCAAATTTACACATGATGCCTCTTTGCCAGGTTTTCATCACAGTACTTATCCAAGGTGCCTGTTTGCCAAGTTTTCACCATTGGACAAAGGGATTTCTCTTTACTTTTTTTATTTTTGTTTTTTTATTTTTTGAATATTTATATAGGAGAAGGTGGATATGGAAAGACTTGAGTATAGAGTTCCTTGAAAGGTGATAGTCCCGCTAGATAGATACTGTCGAATGGACAATGTCAAGTGTTCTCACAGATGTTGGTAGGGGATCGTATGAAAGTGATATGGCGTAGGTAGATAGTGGATTATGATGCAGAATATGGATTGCAATAGCATGGACCATAGGCATAGGATGAGGAAGATGTGTAGGATAATAGTGGAAGGAAGTAAATCATGACCAACGGTTGCACATACCATGGTAAACATTGAAGCTGGTGATGGGAAAGTAGTGTAGGAAGTAACAGAGACTTTTGCTTATGGATGCATGACGTAGGCATGTAGGGATCCACATAGACGAAGTAGTGTCCTGATTTTTGTTCGTCATGTGAGATGGAAGAATTTGAGACTCTTGGATGGAATGGGAGAAAGTAGGTGGTTGGAATTCTTGAGAGGTGGATGCCTCATGCAACTTTAGGGCTTTTTGCTTGGGTACCCAAACTAGTTTATTTTTAGGTAGTACCTGTGAAGGTATGGGTTTGGGTGTATGCAGCTTTTGTGCAGCTTTTTGAGTAATCATTTGTTGCTTGGGGACCCACACATTTTTCAATTTGGCATTGAGGTGTATGGGTGTATGCAGTTTTTGATATGGATAATGCTTGGATTCTTGGCTGTTATGTCCTAGGTCATGAGGACTCTTAGGATTTTTTACTTTATAGGTAGAGGCATCCACATATTTGTCATTGAATCCCTGTGGGATGGTAGAAGTGAGGTTGGTGAAAGCTCCTTGTTTAGACCAAATGTGCATTTGTCAGCCATGATTGGGATACTTGGAGGATGTATAGATAGATGGATAAGGTGTTGGAAGTAGTGGTGGTAAACGGCATGGGGGGATATTAGGAGTTGGAAGTAGTGGAGGGAGTTTGGATGGTGGAATATTAGGAGTTAGAAGTAGCGGAGGGAGTTTGGATGGTGGAATATTAGGAGTTGGAAGTAGCGGAGGTAGTTTAGATGGTGGAAGGTGTATGGTCACATGCTTGTGGGATGTGTATGATAAGGGAGGTGGGATGGCGACATATGTTTTGGGACTATGATAGGGTTTGCGATGGAAAGTGGTAGACTTAGGGGGAGTGGAGAAAGTACCAACATCTTGAGTTTGCTCACCTTGGGGTATGTATCCAAGTCCGTATGAAGGTGCAGGGACATTAACATGGATGGGTTCCAAAATACCTTGTTCATGAAGGCCTAGGCCTTTACCTTGATAGTTCATATTCTGGAGTATGCGAAGGACAGCAAGATTATGTATAGGTGCACTAGCAGTGAGTTCCTTATTAGATGAGGAAGAGGCGATAGCCGATAATGGTTGTTGGTGTTCTAAGGAAGAACATTCATGCATGAAGGTAGTAAGACCAAGGATATATGGTACAGGATTTGTCGCTTGGTCAACAATGGATGGCAGAGGAGTATTACTAGTTTGATCTTCTATGCTTGCTTGGGAGGCAAGTGTCTCATCAAGGGAAGTGGAAGTTGTTGGATTTTGGGTAGGACTAGCTGGGGTGATAGGCCCAGGACCATGGGACACATAAAGTGGGCTTAGAGGATCATCATGGTCTGCTTGATCAAGGATAGGCTCGTCATCATAGATGGGATCTTGATCATAGAGAGAGTAAATGTTATGGATGGGTTGAATTTGGATAGCTTGCTCATGAATGGTTGTTGGGAGATGGATAGGATCAAGTGGCTCATGGAGAGGTTCATGATTATGGATATCATCTTGATCATAGAAAAGCCATTGGAGCTCTAGCTCAGGCATAGGATCAAGTTACTCATGGATTGCTTCTTTATCAACAGTAGTATCTTGATCAGGGAAAAGATATAGGTTATGCCTAGTGGGAAATTGGACGTGGGTGCTTTGATCTTGATTTAGACAAAGGGTAGATGTTTCCACATGCTCTAAAGTGTGCTCTTGACATACCTCTTGGGTTGCTTGAATGGAAGTAGAAGGCTCTTGGATAGGCTCTTGGTTGGCAATATGGATGATTGAGGGACCTTGACTTTGGTTCATGATAGAAGGTTCTGCGATAAGCTCAAGGGGTTACGGATGACATGAAGGTGTTGGAAGAGTTGACAAGACATTGGAAGAATCTATGGTAAGGTCAAGGACCAGAGTTTGGGGACATAGTTGACTCTTTGCTAGTACTCCTTGGATCACATCCTTCCTAGGTGTATGGATAGGTGGATGAAGGGATGTTTGAGTGGATTTGGCTTTCTCCCTAGCTTTGCTTTGGTTGTATAAATTTGGAAAACATTTTTCCCACCACTCATCTGACTCTTTTTTGGTGTGCCATTTAAAATTTGAGGAACTAGATGGTGGTGTTGTTGTAGAACTGGTATGCTTTGGGATAGGTGTCTTAGAATATGGCGAAGGAGGACTAGGAGCCAAAGTGGGATACGATTTCCATCGTGAGGTGGCGATTGCCTTGTCATGAGTATGGGAAAAAGACATAGGAGTTTGTGGCGAGGCATAGCTAGTGCTGGCACATTCAGCTTGCAAGCTTGTCAATTCTTGTCCTAAGATGTCGATTTGTTGAAGAATTGCTATACAATCTTGGGGCGAGGGACCTAAGTTTATTCGCAATTGCAGAGATTAAACTTTTTGATTAAGATATTCTAATTTGTTGGCCATTGACCCAAGACTAGAAAAACTTACTAGTGTGGATTTGCAAAAATAAATGCATCAGAACAAAGTGCAAATGCGTCACAAGTTGAGACAAGTGTGCTTGGAAGAATGAGTTGAATGTCTTGTCTTATGTGTTTGGTGTTTAACTTGATTTAGCAATGTTCAATGAAATGATCACACTTGTACAAACATGATTCACTCACACAAGACACATAAGCAACTTTGAATGTTGAACTTTTGAAGATTAAACAAGCACACGTGGAAAACACACCAACATGCCCTAATGTCTAGTTTGATGGGGTATGGCCAGTTAGGTTTGGTCAATGTTTTGATGAGGTTGACTAGGAATTTGAAAATGAAATCTTGCCACACAACCGGGAAAAGGGGGTAACCCACCCTTCACCTTCACTTCCCAAAGGTACAAAGTTCTTTGGGGCTTAGCCGAGAGTGACAGGATTCTGGTTTCAAAGAGGGTGTTTTTTGATTCAGCCTTGGATGAGGTCGTCCCTAGGGGTGATGAAATCCCCTAGTAGGCCTCCTAGGAAGGGATTGACAAAAGCAAATCAAGTGAGGTGTTTTTGATCTCCAAGGTCACCTTGCGGTGCGAGGAGAGAGCATACACACACCCACTTGATTCACACTTGCAGTTGATTAATTGACCTTAGAAAATTGAAATGTGATGAAAAACACGTCAAGTAGTGATTCTTTTTAGCCCAATTTCAAGGTGTGATTGAAGACACTGGTTCATTTTAATCCCAATTTCAATATGTGATTAATCAAACAATCTTCATTTTACAGGCCCAAATTGAGATGTGTGATGAAAGCAAGATTGAGATGGAATGAGAGATAGAATGAGTGCACTTGGATTGTTTTTGCTATCCAAAATGATGTAGATGCTGATCCTGATGTTGTTCCAGCCCCGAATGATCACCTGCAAGTCACAGAATCGAAAACGAAGCATGTAGACTAGCCAAGGAGATTGTTATGTGAAAGATGATAATCTAATAAAATTGGATGAAAAATGAATGGATATAGGAAAATGAAGTGCATAATCAGATTCTAGACAAAATTCCATACACTTTGAAAAAACATTTCACTGAAAAAGGATCAAATTTGCTCAGTTATGTGCGTTTGAAGTTTAAAGGCAAGTTTGACTTTGACTGGTGAAAACGGTAGGAAAAATGTATATTCACCAGAATTTTTTCTCACAACTGTGTTGTTCATCTTGTCAGCTTTCCAACGAGTCCTCATTCGCGTGATTTTGACATCGTATGTGAAAGTTATGTGAGTTTGAAAAAAAATGCCTATTTCGGCATGTAGAGAGCACAAGAGGCTAACTGACTATTTGCAAAAAATGTTCACTGTGTGGAAATTTGTGGTCACATGTAAAAGTTTTCTCACCGGCGGTCAAGGTAAATGTTAAGGTTTTAAATAGACCCCTGGTCCTCCATGTGACCAAGGGCTGAGTGAAAGGAAAAAATATATATATATATATATATTATTTGTTTTATGTATTCATTTTGATTTTTTTGTTTTTGTTTACTTTATTGTAAAAAAAAAAAAAATGGTTTTGGATGAAAAAGTGAGCAGCTAGTGGAGGGCACAAGCGGAGGTGGAAAGGGCTGAGCGGAGGTGCTGGTAGTTGGCACCGGTGCTGGTGGTGGATCTGGGCGGAGGCAGCGGCAACGTGGAGCTGGGCAGAGGCAGGGTCGGGGTTGCAGAGCACGGGCAGGGGCGGAGGGACGCGGGAGGCACGCAGGGGAGGAGGGTTAGGGATTGGTTGCGGGGGGGCAGAGGTGGAGGGATTGGGGGGTGGGGGAAGTGCAGGGGGCGGGGAGTATGGGAGGTGGCGGGGATGGGGACGAGGGGATGGGGGACGGGGGGTTCAGAGTAGAGGGGGGCCAAAGGGGGAGTGCAGGGTAGGATCTGCGGGTAGCGGGGGACTACGGGGTGGGGTTTGAGGGATGGTCGAGGGTGGGGACGGGGGATGGTCGGGGGTGGGGAATGGGGGTTTGGTGTTTTTTGTTTTTTGTTTTTATTTTATTTTTTTTTCTGCAAAGAAAATACAAAAGCTTTTTAAAGAAAGGCTTTTTTTTTTTTTTTGATTTTTTAATTTTTTTTTAATTTTTCTACAAAAATATTGTGGAAAGTAAAAAAAATTTCAAAATTTTTCTAAAAACACTTAGAAAAGCAAATATTTTTTTCAAAGAATAACCATAGAGAATGATATGTGATTTCGTACCTCCGAGGCCTTATGGACTCAACGGTGAGCTTAGTTTGTGCGTAGGAGGTTGTTTGCAAGAGTGGATGCCCGAATGTGCTATGGAAAACACCTGTATCCTTCAACAAGAAAGCTAAGACAAAACCTCACAAACAAAGTGGATTAGATCACGGTGGGCACCAAAATGTGAATGGGAAAATGAGATTGATCAATAAAGATAATTAACCCAAACAACAATGGAATATGAGAATAACAAGAATAGATGAATGAAATACAAACTTACAACCTGTTAGCCTACGGCTTCCATTGGTCGCCTATTCTCTCTCGATCTTGAATGATGCAAATGGGCCCTCAGGGAGCTTGCTTCCTTGCTTCAATTCCTCAAGATGACAAGGGGGAAATGGCTATGTGATATGATTCCTGCATGACAACGGTATGGAGAAGAGAAGAAGAGAAGAAGAAGAAGATTCCTAGAGGAATTTGAGCATATTAAGGATGCTAGAAGAAGTCCCTCCTAATTGGCTTAGGAGAGGGTTCTATTTATAGATTTTCTAAAGATAGAATAGAGGGTCAGGATCAACTGATGAGATCAATGGCTCTCATTAATTGTGAATCTTTAATTCATAATGGATGAATTAAAAATTCAGAGTGGAGGATAGTGAGTTATGACAATTGAATTGAAAATTCAAAGTGGAGGATAATGGATTATGACAATTGAATTGAAAATTCAGAGTGGGGGACAATGGGTTATGACAATTGAATTGAAAATTCAGAGTGGGGGACAATGGGTTATGACAATTGAATTAAAAATTCAGAGTTGAGGATAATGGGGAACATTGAATTAAAAATTCAATTTTGGATTTTGGAAGATATTAGCTAATTAAATATTAAGAATATTTAATTATATGTGCAACATGGTGAGGTGGAAAGATGAGGTGGATTTTGTGAGGTAGATTTAGGATTTGAGACATTAGAAGAATTTAGGGATTTCAATTAAATAAAATGATTTTATTTAATTTGTAGGATAATGAATCAATCGAATAAACTTTGAATATTTATTTAATTGACAAAAGAAAATAAGAATTAAGATAAATATCAGAATATTTACTTAATTCAATCTGAGCCAATTTTAGGCTATTACAGTATGTATATTAGAATATACATTCTGCAGATACATTGGGTTACATACAGGAAGTGACTGGTAGGAGGGATAGGAGGAACCGGCACAGGAAGTCAAGGTTTGTATGTACAAAGCTGACTGTATCGGTGTGACTGTAAACATCAGGGTGAAACCTATTTAGGAGGCCAATAGCATATGTGTTTCCAATAGGTAACAAATGTAAAGTGCATTCATCAATATGAAATTTGGGATTGGTGGAAAGATTTTGAGCTACGCCGACGGAAGAAGTCTTGGCGATAGAAGTGTCAGGGACACGTCAATGTGAAAGTAGGGTTTCGGTGTGAGAGGAATTTGGTTGGTTGATGAAGTTGATCTCGCCGATAGGTAAACATACAAATGTAAATGTATGTTAGTGACTGGTTGAAGACCATTCCACACGATTTCACTAGCCACTCTGCATCAAAATTAGCTTCTCTGAAAGAAACAAGTGAGTTACATATCTCACTGTAAGAGACAGTGAAGATAGTGCAGTTCAGTGAAGTAGCTTGCTCTGCATTCCCAGTGAGATGAAGATCAGAGTCTGTAGATTAAAGGGTTTGTAGAGGATTGTTTGAAGTTGCTCTAGTCAAGATTTAAGAGGTCCACATGAAGAATTTGTGAAGTTATGGCCATCTGAGTAGAACTAGGTTTTGTAGTTGTTCATAGTGACAAAGTGATAGAAATCTAATCCGGATTTATCTGCATTAGAATATTATGATCTATAGATCTAGAGGTGTGTTTGGGATGTTGGTGTGTATCCTCAACTCAAGTGGCTCATGGTTTGGAGGTCCGCAAGCAATCTTTCTAGTGTGACAGTCATGACAGTTGGTGTTCCTAAGTTCCCAAATGAAGGTGCAAGTGGTTCTGGTGATCTGAGGTGGTGCGCCTGTTCCTGTTGATTTCATTGTGCTTGTGGTGGTCTCTGAATTAGGCTCCTGTTGTGTTGGTGGTCCGCATTGAGGATTGTGCTTGTGGATGAAGATTTCTCCTTGGGTGCTATTGTTCTTTCCAGTCTTGGTCGACCAAATGCATGATGTGTGTTGCAAATGATCTATAAGAAGTTTGATGAGGCATGGCGTGTTGTTCAAGGAAGATTTGGGTCCCAGGTATGTTTGGCTGATAGTATAGTGATTCACATGTTTGTAGTGCTGACCTTGATGTTTATTCCAAGGTCGATGAAGCATATAAATATATGTGGTTGAGTTGTGGAAAATCATCCTTTTGCAAAAATGATAAAATCCTAAGAAAGGAAGAAAGGCAGAGCAGAGAAGAGGAAGAGCAAAAAAGGATGAGAAGATAGCAAAGAAGTGTTTGGGGGCAAAGAAGAAGTATTGTGCACTTCAATGGAACTAAACTTTGCATGAAGAAGATGTTGTTTTCTAATTCAATCTTTCTGTGTTAAACTCTAAATGTTTCTGTAGGTAGTGAGCCTCTTTGAGCAGTGAGCTCTAGGCAGTACACCTGAAGGCAAGTGCCTTCCCATTTTCTATTCTTTTAAAAGAGAATAAATCTTGTGGGTTAACCCCCACTGTGGTTTTTCCCTTAACTGGATTTCCACATAAAAGTCCTGGTGTTATGTGTGTTGATTATGTTTCTACTCATGTGTTGTTGATTCATGCTTTCATGGTTATATCATTCATCTGTTAATAAGTGGTAAAGAAGTCTAATAACAACAAAGGATAAAAAATTTTGTGACAACTGATTCATCCCCCAACCTCTCAGTTGTCTGCCCTAATATCAACATAGTCATGCCTCCAAATTGTTATAATCATATGCTCAAAACTTGAAATATTGAAACAAATTGTATATGCCAACATAACCTTGTTAAATTTCAGCCTTAAGATTGTTATTTTACTCCTCTTCTCTTAGATGAAAATTAACTTTGAGAAATTCTAGACATTAAGGATTTTTGTTTGTCCCTTTGATTGCTTTAGTTGCAGCAAAATAAACATTTATTAATCTCTTAAACTTGCAGCCCTTAGGTGAATATAATTTGTGAATGTTATACCAACAATTTCAGCTATGAAGTAACACAATATCTTGAGAGTTTCATAAAACATGAACAACAGAAAATATTTACAACCCAAATGTTTTTATGCGTCCAATTAAGATGGTAACACACATACATAACCTCCACAAATCCAACTATGAAATATCTCCAACAAACTTTCCAACTATCCACCTCCACAAGCTTACAAATTCAAAAAAAATTCATCTAACAAGTCACCATGGATGTTCACCTTCTTTGCCTCATCAAAATGGATGTATTTCCCTTAGAGAATTATCTTCAACATCACTCATGGACATCCTCTTGATGACCTACAAAAATCAGAAATAAATTTGGGCTCTTCTCTTCTTTTTCAATGCCTCTTTGGAGCCAAACTTCAATCTATTTATAAGATCTCCTTTGCATAATTTCATCTTCTTCATTTTGGGCTCCAATGCCTCTTGGTATTCCTCTTCTTGCTTGGTGGCATCCAACTTGGAGAAAGGTGACTCTTGGGATTCTTTTATTGCTTTCTTTTATGACTTGGGTGCTTGAAAACTTTTCATTGTCCAATCTTTGTCTTCTAGCATGTAGGTGACTAGGATTTTTGTCCATATGCAACTTGCCTTGTCTTTTACTTGGAGTGTTGGAGAATTAAATATTTATTTTATTTCCTCAAAATTTGTGTATGATGGTGATTAACATGTGCATGAGGGTGCCCCTGTACCATACTCCTCAGAAACAAAAATTTGAGTTCCACCTCAAATATGAATCTTCTTTCTTGTCTTCCAGTTCCTTTGCACGTGTGCATTATTTTCATTTTGCTGGATCTCAAGCACGTTTGTATCTACTGGTGCACTTGTGCTTTTTGATCCAACAAAATGATTCTTGAGCCAAGGCCAATGTGGTACAATGTAGCCATGTGCTTGTGTTTGTTTTCTTGTTTTAGCTTGACCTTGGATTGCAATTGTAAATTTATTTTCTCTTTCATCCACTTTGTCTTCTTTACCTACACAAGAAACAAACATAGTAAAGAAATCATATTTTTCTTCTTCATACTTCACTTCTTCATCCACCTCATGTTGTGTTCCACATATTCTTTTCTCTTCATTATTCTCCAAATTCTTTGGCTACACCTCAACCATACTCAGCCATTCATTTTCATTTTTGAATTGCTCATCCATTCTTCCATTCTCCTTGACATCAACATTCTCAACTCTTGGCTCTTCTCTTGAGAACCATGTTATCTCCTTATCCTCCATAACTATCTTCTCTCTTTGGACTATCCTTGAGTCCTCTACAACTTCTTTTGCTATCTCTTCTTCTTCTTCGTTAACATCACCCACTTCAACATCAATGTCACTATCACTTTCATTAGTTTGAGCAAATTCAAAAGAAAATTCTTCCATTTCTTGTTCAACTAAGTTTTCAAACAACATGTTTTCAAATTTTGTTACCTCAACCATTACCTCATATGGCCTTGCTTCATATTGTTGTACTTCTGTCTTCTCACTTAACAATAAGCTTTCAATTTCTATACACTCATCCTTCAAGGTTGTTAATGCAAATTTCATCCCATCTTTGTCCATAATGTCATATGTGTTGTTTTTTCTATTATACTTCACTGCCCTACTATAATGTCACAACCTTCCAAACACAATATGACATACATCCAAATGCATAATATCACAAACTATTTCATCCTTATAAGGGTCTATTTGAAACTCAACTTTGCATTGTTCATTTACGGTTACCTCGGTACCTATTTGAAGCCAAGTCACTGAATAGGGTGTGGGGTGTTGTATTCTTTTAAAACCCAATTTATCTATCATATACTCAGAAACAATATTATCCATGCAAATATCTGAAATCACAACTTTACAACATTTACCTTTGGATTTGTAGGTAGTCCTGAATAATCTTTCTTTTGCCATATTGCTTGCTTTCTTGGTTGTCATTTCTTCCTCCTCTAGCTTCTTAGCCAACTTGAACAATGTATTTAACAATGATGATGCCCTTTTCCCATCTTTCTTCTTATTAAGAGCCATCCTTAAACATCAAATCTATTGAACCACATTATCCAAATTAGTCAAATCACTTACCAAAATCTTTTAGCTCTGATTCCAATTTGATGTAGACAAGACAAGAGAATCCAATGAAGGATTGTCCCATCATGAAGCCCAATCAACTTCTCTTACATACATTGAAATAAAAACAATAGTTATGCCTCCAAATTGTTATAATCATGTGCTCAAAACTTCAAAGATTGAAACAAATTGTATATGCCAACATAACCTTGTTAAATTTCAGCCTTAAGATTGTTGTTTTACTCGTCTTCTCTTAGATGAAAATTAACTTTGATAAATTCCAGCCATTAAGGATTTTTGTTTGTCCCTTTGATTGCTTTAGTTGTAGAAAAATAAACATATATTAATCTCTTAAACTTGCAGCCCTCTTAAACTTGCAGCCCTTAAGTGAATATAATTTGTGAATGTTGTACCAACAATTTCAGCTATGAAGTAACACAATATCTTGAGAATTTCATAAAACATGAACATCAGCAAATACTTACAACCCAAATGTTTTTATGCAACCAATCAATATGGTAATGTTGAATGTCAAGAACACTGAGAGGGGGGGGGGGGGCGGTGAATCAGTGTTCTATAAATCATTTCTTGAACTTTTAATTTTAACCATTTCAAAAGAATAATCAAATAGAAGAAAAATATACAACTGAACAACATCCACAAAAGCATGACACATAACACCAAGATTTTACGTGGAAACCCCAAAAAGGGAAAAACCACTGAGAGGATTATCTCTCAAATATATATTGCAATCTTGACAAAAATGATGTTTAGGCTTGGTCACTCCACGAGCCTAGAACATGCTAGCTCACAGCCATGATGTACAACTAAGTTTAGCAGGCTCACTTCCTCAACCCTAAACCTAGCAAGATTACAATAAGGGTTGTCAAACCCTACTAGGGGCTCATTGCTGGCTTACTACCTTGATGACAAAAATATGCTTCCACTCAGATCACACATGATAACTAAATACTGCTTAGACATTTGCTACTATGCCAGAGTATAGTCATTTAACAACTGTATTCTGAATCCCAAGTCTTCATCGCTGCTAATCCTCTAACTCTGCTCCACCATTTGCATGCCCGCATCACACACACCCACACTACACACACATTCAACTAAAATTCATCACTCTTATATATCCGCATTATGATTTAATCCATAATCAGGTCGGCATCCAAGAAGTGGAACGTGTACATTGAAAGGTGTACCTTGTCACTCAATCTAATGTACTGTATGTCAGGTGGACCCAAATCTTCTCCCAAGCATGTTCATATAGGTTGGATCTAATCTTTCAATTGCTGACATAAATCCTCCAAACATTAACTCTTCTCCACACAATGATTTATCTCACCAGTTGGCCTATTCCTCAAGAACATGCTTAACAACTTCATCTGCTAACTTACAACTTCTACTGCTGATCATAAAACACCTCCAAAATCATGTCAAGGACTCTTTACACATTCCCAATATTACCTTTAGAATCGCAAGGTATCATATCATCTCGCGAAGAAATGCGGACCATCAGAACTCAGACTATGTCTCTGTCAAGCTCTGTCAAATACTATGACGATACTTAGCAACTTGTAGCTATCCTTTTAGTGAACTTCAGATCTCCTAACTCTGGAATAAGACACTTCATATAAGTGTTTAAAACACCTCAAAACCACATAATGAAATACTTGTCTGTGGAGGAATACAGACCACTGCACTAGACCCTGTTCACTGTTCCTGCTATACCTTTACTTGCCCAAACTTAGACATTTCTTCAAGATGACTTCCAGAGAGGATTAGGACTTAATCTCTAAGGCATAACACTATCAAACACCAACTGACATCATACCTATACCATATTACTGGATCATCATCTGCAGAGGCATACTATCCAGCTTACTGTCCTCTACTCTGCATAATTTCCATACTCAGCCATTTTCTATCAACTGAACCTGGAATTTAATATGTTCTTCCAGAGATACCTCTTCCTATCAAGGTGATAGGATCTCTGATCCTTGTTTCCATTAATGACAACATACAAATCCATACTAGAGTAGTGTCTCTTGCCAACAATTTCCCCCTTTGGCATTGATGGCAACACTTAGTGAAAACTGCCTGACTACCCCCCTTACTATATACATTGTACTATCTTGCTCCTCTTGAGATGATTATCCATTTTTCACTGATCTACTTCTCCCCCTTTGACAACAATGGCAAAGGGTGTGATTGTAAAATTTCAAAATTTTATATACTCTACCACATATTTACAAGCACAATCTTCATCTTAATTTGTGTTTGCAGGCAAAATGTTACTATAGCTAGTCTTTATTAGCGCTATCTCCCCATTCCATCTATTTCTTGCACTTCCTAGAATTTGGATGTGTCCATTCATAAAAAATACTAGCTTTTCTACCTTCTAGAGATCTAATGGTGTGTCAATTAGTGCTTGAGATTTCACAGCCTCATCTGCCAAATTGGTCATGGAATCAATCTTCAGACCTATCAATCCTTTTAGCTGGCACAACCTGTCTTTGATTTCTCCCTTTTTCTTCATCAGATTATTCAGATCATTATGGATATTTGTAACTTGTGTTTCTTTGGCATTTAATGACTCAGCTGCTGGATTATATGTTGAAGAGAGATTTAGCAGTTTGAATTCCAAGTCTTTGATTTTATCATCTAGTTCCTTTGTGATCTTTGGCCAAGATAAACAAAATTTGTATTTTTTTTGGCTTCTTCAATAGCACTTTGTATGTTCTTAATTCCATTATCTAACAAAACTTTTTCTTGATCAATCATGCTCTTCAACTCAACCAATCTTCTATCATCAATTTCTTTCCTTACTTTTACTTCCATAGATTTTTCAAAAGATTCAAAATGTACACTTACAGAATTTAATAGCTTCTTGAGATGGTCAGTGGGAGATAATGAGACATCCCTTTGAAATGATGGCAGTAGCTTTTCCATGATAGTGGATGCTTCATTGATCAGTTTGTTATCTTGACCATGTGATTGTAACAGCTCTTCATGTGCCTTGGCCTAAACTAGAAATACTAGCTTGAACTTTTGGAAAGGTGACAATGAGGCCAAGTTGATTGGACCTTGAGGGAGTTCAAATTCTTCTGCAACTTGTTGCTTGTCAGAGACATTCCGCAGTGTCTCTTTCCCTTTTTGATATTTATCCTTGACTTTGATCTGGAGGGTCTATGTCCATAATTTCCTGTTGATCTGTGTTTTTCTCCGAAGTAGGGCTCTTCCTCTCTTCCTTAAATTCTTCTCCTTCAGCCTATTGTTCACAAAGCGGATCAGTTTCAATTTTGCCTCGATCTATCATATCCACTGCATTAGTGTTGGGGACTTGATCACTCTATTTAGGTCCTTGATTTTGGCTTATCTCTAGTGGAGATATGTCTTCAACTTTTTTTTCCTTACTGTCGTAGATGGTATGTTTCTTTAGTATGTCCAAAATAATTTCCTCAGTTTCCTTGACAACCTTGTCAACTTCTCCTATCATCAATGCATTCATTCTTTTCTTTGACTTGAACTCATTGTTAAGTGCCTTGGAGATTTTTCTTTTCTCTACTGGAGTGATATCCAGACATAAGGTTATCAGTGTGTGTTCTCTGAGCTCAACATCTTTAACAATAGCAGTTTCCTTCCTGACTGATAGAATACTACCCAAGGTATCTAGGAGATCACCAATGATCTCAATGAGGGCTCTGTTGTATATGTTCAGATACTCTATAATAGCTTCTTCCAAAATCCTCTTGTCAGCATCATTATAATCATCATAAAACTCAATCACAGGTTTCAAGTTACCATCAACAGTAATAGACTTTAATACATCTTCAATCTTTAGTGTTGCATGAGACTCATCTTCTTCCTATCTTTTGCTAGGTGTCTTCCTTTCTGATGACTTCTCTTTGCTAAATTTGGATGCTTTAGTAGCATCAACTTTCATTATCTTTACCTCCTTATCTAATTTTGTCTCTTCTTCATCAACAATTATGCTTGCATGCATTCTCTTGGCTTTAGTCTTCATTCTTTTAGAGCTAGTGGCAGGAGTTTCCACATTTTTAGATGGTGTGGAACCAGAGAGAGTGGATGAGGATTCAACAAAAGTGGAAGCTCTAGTTTTTCTTTTTTCCTTCTCTATCTTTTCTAACTTATCTTTGTGTTCTTTCAAATCCCCAGTCGATTCACCTTTTCTCCTTTCTTCTGCTTCCTTGATGGCTTGTGCCTTTTCCCTTGCCTTTTCCACTTCTTCTTTTGTAAAGCCAACTTTTATGGAAATTTCTTCTGCTACTTTCCTCATTTTCCTAGAGATTTTAGGTTTTCTGACTTCAACATGAATTATGGCATGCAATTCATCATAAGTCCCAAATTTTTATTCCTTGGGATCTCTGGGTTTGCTCAGCATATATTCAACATAGTTTTTCAGTATAGCTCTATATACCTCATATCCCATAGGCATAATCTAGACTGTTCTGGGCTCAACAGCCTCCATGAAACACTGATCTTTTGTCACAATGAAGCAAATTGTGATGCAGAGGCATCCACACTAAAACCTTGACATACAGCATGTATGTCTACAACCCATCATCATCATCATATTTCTTGTTGACATTGTCAGCATCATCATATTTTCTCTTGCCGACCGATATCCTCCTGCAGACAAACCTTCGCCCTTTCGCCTGTCAGCAGCATCATCATATTCAGCAAGCGCAAACATCCTCCTGATGTTCACTGTTCATCTTACCGCCAACCTCTTTCTTCATCATCATGATGTTCAACATCATGTTCATCAGCAGGATATAAAATATCCTGTTCCTCCCATATATCCTGATGACGACAACCTCGTGCACCCTTCCTTCGATGCTTATGTCACCCCGATATCCTGATGACGATGACGTCACATGCAACTCCTTCAATATCCTGCTGTCGGCCAAACATAACATTATCGGCCCGCGAAGGAATTGTCAACCCGATCTTCTACCTTATGCCGATACGCTCCTCCTCGGAAACACCTGATGATGATCACCCCAAAACACATTCACCTTATGCAAACGATTGCATCATGCTCATCTCCACTTACTCGGATGACACCCGAAGTAACTGCAGGATATACACAGAAATATCCTGATGATGCCGTTGTGACGAATTTCCAACCTTAGCGAATTTTCAATCCGCCGAACCTCCTGGGGTGACCCAATCTACTCCCTGGACAACTTTCCAGACTCTAATTACCAGCACGACCTAGCACATACCCATGCTAGGGTTCTCAACACCTCTCGACGACGATCCTGCACACCTGCATGTAAACAAACACAAAATGCAGACTAAACCCTAAACTACTGTACATAGCCATTCCACCGATTCGACGAATCAACCGGTGGAATGGATCAACGAATCCATGTAACCACCAAAACAGCAAATCAATTTCACAATGGAGATCAACAGAGAATGAACACAAACAGGATCTCTTTATTGATAAAAGATGCAAGTACAATATTCAGTCTCTCTCTGCAATCTAACTCCTCCGCTCAATAAAGTCTGATCAATGATCGATGATATGCAATACCAACCAATCCTACTACATAAATAGGATTTCCTGCGAGTACTACCACTCGATTCCCAGTGGCTGGGAGCTTCCAAGCGGCTGGGAGGATCCAACCGGACATACAGCATAACAGCTGTCCAAACAAACTATCTAAAAATAGTAAAGTATGGTCAACATGACCTTATTACATGCATTGGTCTTATAAGACCTTCTTGGAAACATTAACCAGACCTAAAACAAACTAACTACCTCATGGAGGCCAGCTGTCAGGTAGGTGCTCCTGCACCAAATTGTATCCTTGTATTTTTCAACAACTATTTTGGGAATTATTTCTTTGGCTTGCATTGATCTTTGAAAATTCTTAAATTAGCCCCATAGGGCTGCATTCTGTGCATCAATGGTGCCTATGCTACTCAACAAATTTCTAATTTGAACTATGACAGGTTTATCACTGATCTAGAATAGGTTCTTCATACCAGGCAACTCTTGTATAAAATAGAAAAATAAACACATGATCAGTGTGCCAAATTTAAAGAAGTATTTACCTTCTTTTCTCTTCATTAGATTTTCCATTACTTGCTGTCAGAGTAATTCAGAAATGTCATAATCAACATTTTCCTTAATCATTTGATAGGTTGTGTAAATGGTCATGCCTGAAATAGAGTTCTCCCGGTTGGTGAAATAAACTTTGTATCCCAATACCATTGAGGCAAATCTCACAGCATGATCCTCAATGCCATATATCATCAAGGCTCTCTTATCAAACTTCACTCTGGTAACCGTATTTACTATATCATTCTTCACAGCTTTCAATAGAGGTACTAATCTGGTAGAGTACAATCTAGTGACTACTCTAATAGCATCTTTTGTAATCTTGAAAGGTCTCTCAAGCCATATGAACTCATCATGAATCCTGCTTAACACATACCAGACCAATTCATCTTCCATAAATGTTGGGAAATTCAAATACTGAATAAATTTATTTTCTTCCAAAGCTAAATATTCATTCTTTAGTTCAAGATTCTTATTGCTCAAATGTTTTGTGTAGAGATCAATAAACCTGCTATCACCAAATTCTTCTAGAGAAACATGAATATATGCCCTAACATCTTCTGCATGCATGACTTCATGGGGAACATTTGAGAATGCACCCAACTGATCGACCTCGGTTGATTTCAATGGGTATTTTTTGAACTTTGGTCATGCTCGCTCAGTAATATCATTAACTTGTGGTGATGCCATTTTAGAAATTTTAACGGATTCACAAGAAGGTTTTAAATGAGATTACCTTGAACTGTCGAATTAGGGTTTCCTTTTTCTAAAATTCTCCAAACTCTTCAAATCTTGGTTGTTGTGGCCCAAAGTCTATTTTGATCTCTCTGAGTACTTGATAGATTAAAGTGTAAAGTGATTTGAGATTAAACAAGTTTCCTTTTATCCTCTACATGACGTGACCTAGATGTCATTAAATGCTTATTTCCAAATAGTTTTTAAAACCCTTTTCTATAGAACACAGTCGATTAGGATTGCTCCACAATATACTACATTGACTCCTTTTCTTCTGGTTCTTCTTCTAATAGATGTGTCATATCAGATTCCATGATACATCTTTGTGTCAGATTCTGGCACCCAATTTCTGGCTGGGGGATTTGAATTTTCTACACTACTCCCCCTAAGCCAGAGTTCTCAATTTACTTCCCAAAGGAGGTATCTGCACCAGATACTAGTGCAAATTGATCTTTAACTTCAATTACTCCCTTCTTGATCCATACCTTGTTCATTTCTTTCTTGGTTTCAATCAGATCAACTTTTTCTTTTCCCTTGCCATTTCTCTGCTTTGTTTTACTTTCTTCAAAATAGTGATTTCTCTTCTCATTCCTGCTTCTGCAAAACCTTGCAACATGTCTAAATTTGTTGCAATTGTAGCACACCATATTCTTTTGACCTTGATTCCTTTCATTGATTGAATTTAATCTGCATTGATTAGCCATATGTCCAAATCTATTACATGCAAAACACTTTCCATTGAATGATTGACTGTTCCTTGTATTTTGAAAGTTAGTTCTCACTAAGCTTCTACATTCATTTGATCTGTGTTCAAATTTATAACATGCATTACACCTAATAGAATTTTGACTTACTTTACTTCTGCATACAACAACTCTATGACCAATTTTCTTGCAATTGAAACACTAACCAGAGAATAATGGAATCTTTTGATTCATTCTGCTCCTACACTAAGTAGCCCTATGACCAAACTTATTGCATGAATTACAATAACATTGAAAGATGGGTACCTTTGAGCATTCGGTTGTCTAAACGAAGGTCTTCTAGGTCTTCTTCTTTGATTTCTGAACTAGTATCTGATGCAGAGGCATCCACACTAAAACCTTGACATACAGCATGTATGTCTAAAACCCTTCATCATCATCATCATATTTCCCTTAACACTGTCAGCATCATCATATTTTCTCTGCCGACCGATATCCTCCTGATGACAAGCCTTCGACCCTTCACCTGTCAGCAGCATCATCATATCCGGCTATCGGCAGCATCATCATATTCAGCAAGCGCAAACATCCTCCTGATGTTCACTGTTCATCTTACCACCAAACTCTATCTTCATCATCATGATGTTCAACATCATGTTCATCGGCAGGATATAGAACATCCGGTTCCTCCCATATATCCTGATGACAACAACCTCATGCACCCTTCCTTCGATGCTTACGTCACCCCGATATCCTGATGACGATTATCCTGATGACGATGACGTCACATGCAGTTCCTTCAATATCCTGCTATCGGCCAAACTTAACATTATCGGCCCGCGATGGTTTTATCAACCCGATCTTCTACCTTATGCCGATGCACTCCTCCTCGGCAACACCTGATGATGATCACCCCAATGCACATTCACTTTATGCAAACTACTGCATCATGCTCATCTCCACTTACTCGGATGACGCCCGAAGTAACGGCAGGATATACACAGAAATATCCTGATGATGCCGTTGCGATGGATTTTCCAACCTTAGCGAATTTCGATCCGCCGAACCTCCTGAGATGACCCGATCTACTTTTAGGGTGATCTTCCAAACTCTAATAACCAGCACGACCTAGCACATACCCATGCTAGGGTTCTCAACACCTTTTGACGAGGATCCTGCACACCTGCATGCAAACGAACACAAAATGCAGACTAAATCCTAACCTACTGTACATAGCCATTCCATCGATTTGACGAATCAACCGGTGGAATGGATCAGCGAATCCATGAAACCACCAAAATAGCAACTCGATTTCACAATGGAGATCAAACAGAAAATGAACACAAACAGGATCTTTATTGATTTCAAAAGATGCAATACAATACTCAGTCTCTCCCTCTGTAATCTAACTCCTCTGCTCAATGCAGTACTCTCCCTAAAACCAACCGATCCTAATGTATAAATAGGATCTCCTACGAGTACTACCAACTCGACTCCAAGCGGCTGGGAAATCTCTCCAGGCGGCTGGGAGATCCAACCGGACCTACAGCATAACAGCTGTCTTAACAAACTAGCTAAAAATAGTAAGGTATGGTCAACATGACCTTATTACATGCATTGGTCTTATAAGACCTTCTTGGAAACATTAACAAGACTTAAACTAACTAACTGCCTCATGGAGGCCAGCTATCAGGTAGGTGCTCCTACACCATACTCCCCAACAGAAAAGAACTCATGTCCCATGAGTTTGGTGGTGGAAGTCCTCCACCTTTACACTTTGTCATGTCAGTGTTCTGACCTGTTCTAGCTTTGTCCTCTGCTGGCTCTTGGCTGCTCCAAGACTTTAAACTGTAACTTGCCTTCTTGCAAGTAAATCCTCATACCTGTCAATGTAGGCCCTTCTCTCACACATACCTTGTGTTTGTCAGGTTTTCTGACCAGAACCTCTGTCTGAACTGCCTCTTGAACTTCTGTAATGTTCAACTCTGTCTTTCTTTCAACTTTTATAGGACAAACAATAGTCCCAACTATGACAACATCCTTGTCATTCCTCTCAACTGGTTGTTGTTTGCAAACCTATTTCTGAACCTGCTGCTGACCTCTGTCAGTCAAAACTGAAACTTTCTTCAACCTGTTGTCCTTAACAACTCCTTTCCCTGCAGTGTCCTCAACTGCCTTTATGCCTGCTCCTATAGGCATTTGCACAAACTCCTTCTTTCCCACTAAAATGATTTTGGCTGCCCCCTATGCTGCAGCATCTTCCTGCAATGGCATCAACATAATAGTTTTCCCATCTTTCTAGATGGTGTAGGTATTAGCATACCCATCATACAGTACCCTCCTATCAAATTGCCATGGTCTACCCAATAGTAGGTGACAACATTCCATGGGCAAAATGTCACACAAAACTCTATCATGATATGCTCCAATCTGAAATTCCACATATGCCTGTTCATAGACAAAAAGTGATTGACTATCAGTCACCCAAGATGCCTTATAAGGGTGATGGTGTGGAATCCTTTCCAAATTTAGTTTATCCACCATTTCCTGAGATACCATGTTGTCTGTTGAACCAGTATCAATGACAACCTTACATACTTTACCTTTTCTCTTGCATGTGGTCTTGAAAAGAGCTCTTCTTTGCATCATATCCTTTGATGCCTGTAAACTAATTCTCCTTAGCATCAATGCTTCTCCCTCCTCAGGATATCCATAACCATCAGGTTCCCTATCTCCTTGATAAGTGTTTGAACTCTGCACACTGTGCTCTACTTTCTCTTCTTGCACAAGTTGTACTCTCTTGTCATTCGTTCTATCATTTCTAGATGATGAACCTTTGCTTTCTGGACATTTGAAAAATGGATGACCAAACTCACCACAGGTGTAGCACTTGCCTGAAAATGTAGTAGAACCTCTACCACCTCCAAAACTACCTCTATTACCTTTCCATCCACCTCTGAAATCAGACTGTCCCTGTCCTTTACCAGTGTCTTCTTGACCCTCATTGGTTTGCCTTGTTGTAGGGGCTGATCCTCTTCCCCTCATATTGCTGCCTCTTCCTCTCATGGACTTATCTTGTCCCCTATTCATCTTTTCTTCAATCCTGATTGCCATTTGATAACAATCCTCCACACTCTTAGGGTTAGCTAAAACTAACTCATCCTGTATGTTCAATCTCAAACCAGCCAAGTACCTAGCCACCTTTTCTACCTCATTCTCATGATGACCAGATCTCATACTCAACTTATAAAACTCCTCAGTATATGCCTTCACATCCATTTCCTTCTGCCTTAAAAATTGCAGTTTCTTAAACATCTGAATTTCATAATCCCTGGGCAAGAATTTACCTTTGATCCTTGCTACCATCTTATCCCATGAAGTGATCTTTGACTTCCCTTGTTTCCTTCTCTCGGATTGTACATAATCCCACCATACCAAAGCATGACCTCCTAACTTGGTCTTTGCAATCTTTACCTTCTGATCCTCAGCAACATCTTCACATTCAAAGTGATTATCAAGTGCAGCAATCCAATCCAGTAACTCATCTTCATTCAAACTTCCATTATACTTGGAAACATCAACCTTTACCTTAGGTTTATCACTCTGCACTGCCTTTAACAGTTTTGCAAATCTCTGGTCTTCAGCATCCAGATCTTCAGCTACCTCTTCATACTCTTCAACAGTATCTTCATCTTCTTCAGACTCACTATCTTCCACTTCCCTCTTTTTGTTCTTTTCCAGGGCTACAAGCCTGGCTTGAAGTGCTTCAGCAAGCTCCTTCATCTTCCTCATCTCTCTGGCATGTTTTTCCTTCATCTCCTGCAATTCCCTTGCAGTACCACTACCTTTCGGAGGCATTTTGTCAACCTCTCACTCCTCTACCTCTATCCTTTTAGTGACAGAATCAACTCTACCTCTGCCCTTTCGGTGACAGAATCAACACACAACAGCCCAGACCTTTTGCTGAGCTCTGATACCACTATGATGCAGAGGCATCCACACTAAAACCTTGACATACAACATGTATGTCTAAAACCCTTCATCATCATCATCATATTTCCCTTAACACTGTCAGCATCATCATATTTTCTCTGCCGACTGATATCCTCCTGATGACAAGCCTTCGACCCTTCGCCTGTCAGCAGCATCATCATATCCGGCTATCGGCAGCATCATCATATTCGGCAAGCGCAAACATCCTCCTGATGTTCACTGTTCATCTTACCGCCAAACTCTATCTTCATCATCATGATGTTCAACATCATGTTCATCAGCAGGATATAGAACATCCGGTTCCTCCCATATATCCTGATGACGACAACCTCATCCACCCATCCTTCGATGCTTACGTCACCCCGATATCCTGATGATGATTATCCTGATGACGATGATGTCACATGCAGTTCCTTCAATATCCTGCTGTCGGCCAAACTTAACATTATCGGCCCGCGATGGTTTTATCAACCCGATCTTCTACCTTATGCCGATGCGCTCCTCCTCGGCAACACCTGATGATGATCACCCCAATGCACATTCACTTTATGCAAACTACTGCATCATGCTCATCTCCACTTACTCAGATGACGCCCGAAGTAACGGTAGGATATACACAGAAATATCCTGATGATGCCGTTGCGATGGATTTTCCAACCTTAGCAAATTTCGATCCGCCGAACCTCCTGAGATGACCCGATCTACTTTCAGGGTGATCTTCCAAACTCTAATAACCAGCACGACCTAGCACATACCCATGCTAGGGTTCTCAACACCTTTCGACGACGATCCTGCACACCTGCATGCAAACGAACACAAAATGCAGACTAAATCCTAACCTACTGTACATAGCCATCCCACCGATTCGACGAATCAACCGATGGAATGGATCAGCGAATCCATGAAACCACCAAAACAGCAACTCGATTTCACAATGGAGATCAAACAGAAAATGAACACAAACAGGATCTTTATTGATTTCAAAAGATGCAATACAATACTCAGTCTCTCCCTCTGTAATCTAACTCCTCTGCTCAATGCAATACTCTCCCTAAAACCAACTGATCCTAATGTATAAATAGGATCTCCTGCGAGTACTACCAACTCGACTCCAAGCGGCTGGGAAATCTCTCCAGGCGGCTGGGAGATCCAACCGGACCTACAGCATAACAGCTGTCTTAACAAACTAGCTAAAAATAGTAAGGTATGGTCAACATGACCTTATTACATGCATTGGTCTTACAAGACCTTCTTGGAAACATTAACAAGACTTAAACTAACTAACTGCCTCATGGAGGCCAGCTGTCAGGTAGGTGCTCCTGCACCAGTATCCTTTGTTTTGCCTTGATTCAGTGCTTATTTGACCAGAGTTTGAACTTTCTCCTTTCTCAAATCCTAAGCCATGTTTGTCATCAACATTCTTCTAGCTGGCAATCATTTCATCAAGCTTGGTAGTACTTATCTTGAATTTTTCTTCAAATCTTTTGGCCTTTTCTAGATCTATTTTTAAACTTATAATCTCTTTTTCAAGTTTTGCATAGTCTTTTGATCTGTTCTTCACAATCAAATTTAGATCATCTTTTGCTCTTGTTCTTTTTGTAACTTCTTTCAAATTATTTAGGGCTTCATTTGCTTATAGTAGTTGGTCACTGACTTCTTTGTATTTGTCTTTGAATTTCTTGAATTGCTCTTTTAGCTTTAAGATGCATTCATCTGCTTGTTGCAAGTTTTCTTTCAGATCCTTGACTTCTACTTTAGAGTTTTCAAGATCCATAAGAGTTTCTTCTAGTTGATTTTACCTTTCATAATTTCCATACCTTCTTGCTACCATGATCACACTATCCCAGATGTTCCTCAAGCTATTAAACTTCTTCTGAGGAACTTGGTTCTAATACCAATTGTTAATTATCAGGAACACTGAGAGGGGGGTGAATAAGTGTTCTATAAATCATTTCTTAAACTTTTACTTATAACCATTTCAAAAGAATAATCAAACAGAAGCAAAATTTACAACTGAACATCATCCACAAAAGCATGACACATAACACCAAGATTTTATGTGGAAAACCCAAAAGGGAAAAACCACAAAGAGGATTAGCTCTCAAATATATATTGCAATCTTAACAAAAATGATGTTCAGGCTTGGTCACTCCACGGGCCTAGAACATGCTGGCTCATAGCCATGATGTACAACTAAGTTTAACAGGCTCACTGCCTCAACCCTAAACCTAGCAAGATTACAATAAGGGCTATTAAACCCTACTAGACGTTCACTGCCAGCTTACTACCTTGATGACAAAAACATGCTTCCACTTAGATCACACATGATAACTAAATACTGCTTAGACATCTACTACTATACTAGGGTGTAGTCATTTAACAACTGTATTCTGAATCCCAAGTGTTCATCACTACTGATCCTCTAACTCTTCTCCACTATTTGCATGCTCACATCACACACACACACACACTACACACACATTCAACTAAAATTCATCACTCTTATATATCTGCATTATGATTTAATCCATAATCAGGTCAGCATCCATGAAGTGAAATGTAGACATTGAAAGGTGAACCTTGTCACTCAATCCAATGTATTGTGTGTCATGCGGACCCAAATCTTCTCCCAAGCATGTTCATAGAGGTTAGCTCTAATCTTTCAATTGCCTACATAAATCCTCTAAACATTAACTCTTCTCCACACAATAATTTATCTCACCAGTCGGCCTGTTCCTCAAGAACATTCCTAACAACTTCATCTGCTAACTTACAACTTCTATTGATGATCACAAAACACCTCCAAAATCATGTCAAGGACTCTTTACACATTCCCAATATTACCTTTAGAACTACAAGACATCATATCATCTCATAGAGAAATGCGGATAATCAAAACTCAGACTCTGTCTCTGTCAAGCTCTGTTGAATACTATGCCAATACTTAGCAACTTGTACCTATCCTTCTGGTAAACTTTAGATCTCCTAACTCTAGAATAAGACACTTCATATAAGTGTTTACAACACCTCAAAACTACATAACAAAATACTTGTCTGCGAAGGAATATGAACCACTGCACTAGACCCTGTTCATTATTCCAACTATACCTTTACTTGCCTAAACTTAGACATTTCTTCAAGATGACTTCTAGAGAGGATCAAGACTTAATCTCTGATGCATAACACTATCAAACACCAACTGACATCATACCTAAACCGTATTACCAGATCATCATCTGTGGAGGCATACTGTCCAACTTACTGTCCTCTACTCTGCATACTTTCCATACTTAGCCATTTTCTATCAACTAGACCTGGAATTTAATATGTTCTTTCAAAGATACTTCTTCCTATCAAGGTGATAAGATCTTTGAGCTTTGTTGCCATCAATGACAACATACAGATCCATACTAGAGCAATGTCTCTTGCCAACAGGTAACACACATACATAACCTCCACAAATCCAACTATGAAATATCTCCAACAAACTTTCCAACTATCCACCTCCACAAGCTTACAAATTCATAAATTTTTCATCTAACAAGTCACCATGGATGTTCACCTTCTTTGCCTCATCAAAATGGATCTATTTTCCTTAGAGAATTATATTCAACATCACCCATGGACGTGCTCTTGATGACCTGCAAAAATTAGAAATAAATTTGGGCTCTTCTCTTCTTTTTCAATGCCTCTTTGGAGCCAAACTTCAATCTATTTATAATATCTCCTTTGCATAGTTTCATCTTCCTCATTTTGGGCTCCAATGCCTCTTGGTATTCCTCTTCTTGCTTGGTGGCATCCAACTTGGACAAAGGTGACTCTTGGGATTCTTTTATTGCTTTCTTTTATGACTTGGGTTCTTGAAAACTTTTCATTGTCCAATCTTTGTCTTCTAGCATGTAGGTGGCTAGGCTTTTTGTCCATATGCAACTTGCCTTGTCTTTTACTTGGAGTGTTGGAGAATTAAAATATTTGTTTTATTTTCCCAAATTTTGTGTATGATGTTGATTAACATGTGCATGAGGGTGCCCCTGCACCACACTATCCAACCACATGCCAATCCACGATCCTACTAGTCCTATCTCGACACTACCATGTGATCTCACTCCTAGTCCATTGATCCACCAACCTTCTAATCCATCAAGCCCTTCATTACCTTCATCAACATGTTACCCAAATCCTCCACCAAGAGATAATGTTGAGATGATTTTACAATGGATGCTTGAAGCAAAACTCATTAAACTTCCTAAAATCAAACCATGTGAGGAAAGCATATCTAATTCCCTTGGGTACAATGAATATGACTATTGTGCATACCATAGGATCAAAGGTCATAATACAAATGAATGTCCCATATTTATGTCAGTCCTCTATAAGATGCACAAACAAAGCACTTTTGAGAATGCCAAATCATCCCAATTCCATGTGTCACCCCCATCTAGTCCAAGTCCTAATCCATCCAAACCTACTTTCCCTCCATCTAATCAAAATCCTACTCCTAAGCCTATAACACCATCCACCCTTATTGTCCACCCACTATATTCTCCATCCACCCATACACTTGCAAAGGATGTGATCCAATGGTTATTCACACAGAATAGACCATCTCCATGTCAAAGTCCTATTCATGAGCCTATCAAAGAATCTCCCAACACATTGCCTATTCCTACAACCCCATCATCTGGTTCACAACCCATTGAGTATATTGATGAGTCTCCAACTATAAGTCCAAGTCAAGAGCCATTGTACCCTCATGTTGATGACCATGAAGAACCCATCAAGTCCATCCAAGAGTCTCTCACTTCCACTTCCATTCAAGAAACTCAAGAGGTATGTCAAGAACATAGTCCTAAGCATGGGAAAACATCAAGCCCTAGCATTAATCAAGATCAAATCATTTCCATTTCAGCCATCCACAACTTATACCTTCTTTATGATCAAGATATTACCTATGAAGAAGCCATCCACAAGAAACTTGATCCTATACCTATCCATGAGCAAACAATCCAAATCCAACCTATCCATAATGCATATATTTTCTATGATCAAGATTATATCTATGATGAAGAAGCTATCCATGATCACCTTGATCCTATCCATAATCCCATCACTATCCATGAGCAAGATATACAAATTGCTCCTATCCATCCTCCATCTAGCCCCATCCATGACTTACAAACATCTATTTCCACTTGTTATGATGAGACACTTGGCTCCCAAGTAAAAATATAAGATCAAACAAATAGCTTGGATCTAAATGAATATAATCAATATCCTAATGATCCTTCCACATCCACTATCGACCCCATTTCAAATCCATCATCATATTCTATTGGTCTTACCACCCTCATCCATGAATGTTCTTCCTTAGGAAAACAACAACCATTGTCTTCCACTTCACCTTCTCCATCCAATAATGAATTCAAGTCTAGTGTTCAAAACACACCTAGTCCCATAGTCAACCACATCCTCCAAAACATGAACTACCATGGTAAAGGCTTAGGCCTTCACGAATAGGGTATTTTGGAGCCAATCCATAAATCTCTCCATGCTCATATGGCCTTACATACACACCCCAATGAAAACAATATAAAGATGTTGGTAATTCCTCCATGCATCCTAAGTCCACCACTTTCCATCACAAATCCTATCATACCCCCAAAACATATGTGGTCATTCCACCTCCACCATCCTACAAATGCCAAAAGCATGTGACCATAAACCTTCTACCATCCACTTTTCCTTCATTACTTTTGACTCCTAATATCCCTCCATCCAATTTAACTCCATTACTCCCAACTCCTAATTTCCCTCCATCAACTTTACCTCCACTCCTTCCAACTCCGACTATCCCTCCACCCACTTTGCCTCCACTTCTACCAACACCTAATTATCCACTTATCCATAAGTCCCCTAAAAATCCTAATCATGACCAACAAATGCATACATTGTCTAAACATGAAGCTTCCACTCATTCCACCAAACCCATGGGATTCCAAAATACAAATTTGGATGCCTATACACATAAAGTCAAAAATCCTAAGGATCCTAATGCCTTAAGACATCAATGCAAAAAGTCAAATACATCTAAAAAGCTACCTAAGGCCATACCTTCACAAGAAAATCCCAAAACCAAAATGGTTTGGGTCCCTAAGCAAAAATGAAGAAATTCAAATGAAACATCCACATCACAAAAATCCCAAGCATCCACATCTAACAAAAATCCCATGCATTCACATCTCAAAAATCTCAAGCATCCCCTTCCATCCAAAATTCCCATTCCATTCAAAAATTACAAAAATCCCACAAGCAAAACAAAAATATAAAAATACTAAGTTTATGTGGGTACCTAAATCACTAAGTCATCCATCTCCTAAGAAAACATTGCCATTACTTCCTACACCATCTTCCCATCAAAAGCTTCAATGTTTATCACAGTGTGTGCAACTGTTGGTCATGATTCTCTTTCATTCCACCACACTTTTGCATACCAATCTAATCTACCCATATATCATGTCAATCCTACATATCCTCCCCCTTTTATTCCTATGGTCCATGCTTTTGCATAAGCTTTTTATCCATGCTTTTCCCCTATCCATCCATTCATAATCCACTATCCCCTACTCTTTCCATTCATAATCCACATCATAATCCACTAGCTTTCTATGCATAATCCACTATCTAACTTGTCCATCTCCATCTGATTTTCATGCAATCCCCCTACCAACATCTATGTGCATAATGGCACTTGACATGGTCCATGCAATGACATTCATCTAGTGGGACAATATCACTTTTCATGGCACCAGAAACTTGAGTCCCTCCCATCCATTTCCACATATCCCATAAAAAAAACCAAAAAAAGAAAAAAAAGAAAAAAGAAAAGATAAATAAAAAATAGTAAAGATAAATCCCTTCGTCCAATGGTGAAAACCACCCTTGGTGGTGCCTTGGACAAGTACCATGATGAAAACCTGGCAAACAAGTGTTATGTGTAGGTTGATCTTCTATGTCACTTACACTTGGGGGCATGTTGTCTCATCCAATCTATAATTTTCCATCGTATTATATCCTACCATTTCCATACCATCTTATCCTACCATCCTTAGCCATTACAACCACATACCTATCATATTGAATCCATCCATCTACCCTTCCTCCTTTTGATCTTGATGAAGATATGGGACCAAAATGTTGAAACATGTTTTGGATATCTCTTGATATACCTCATCCTTTCCAATCAATCACATCATTATCCTATCATCATAAGTTTTGTAATGTCATATCCTAAGTCTACCACTTAGAATGGGGCATGTTATTCCTATGTGACATAGTCTTTGGAGATCATATCCTTTCTCTCTTACACATACATCCATTCCATCCACTATAGCCTATCCTTGTATCTATCAATTTATCATGAGCCTTCCATTCTATGGCCTATCCTCTTACCTACCCATCTATCATGAGTCTTCCATCCCATCCATCTATCATGAGCTTGCCATCACATTCGCTATCACCCATCCTTTTGTCCATCCATCCTACCTCGATCCTTGCATCTAGACTTGGTTCTCCCTTGTCATTGGTATCTAGCACAAAGGATATCAAAATTATCATCCAAAACTATCCCAAAGCATTCAAAAATCTAAAAAAAATCAAAACATTTCAATAATGCAAAAAAAAAAATCAAATATTCCCAAAAAATTCCCCAAATCAAATCATCAAATCAATTCCAAGCAATAACTCAAATGCAAGTTATCATTAGTCCATACCAATCAAGTCAATCAATCTTGTCAAATTATCTAATCACATCCTTGGTCTTGATCATAATCTTGTTGTAAACCAAATCAATCAATCATCATCATCATCATCAATGGGATATATCATTCCCACATCCTTGTGTTGATCTAGGGATATATCATTCCTTGCTATGAAAACACTATCATCATCACTCGATCACTTAATCCTTAGTTTACATCTTGACCGGGGCAATACCTTGTTTGTTTTTGTATCATTTGTACACGCTTGCTTTCTTTCTTGTGTATGTTATCATTTCATCTTGTGATAGGTCACGTAATCCATCACCGTTCATAATAAATTCATCCCATACTGGGGGCACTTGCTTGCGCTTAGTCTTTGGAGTGGATACCTAAAGCATCATCACCAAACATCTCACCAGCATTTCATATCACCACCTAATCAACCAATCCCATGAATCCATAATCCAATCAATCCATCCACTTTCATCATCGCCATCAATAAAACAATAAGAACTACATCTCATCTATATGAAGGAAATATCTAGATTCAGGCATAAGCAATACACCCCATCTTTTATTCTTCTTCTGATCATCATCATCTTCATCCATCTCATATTCTTCTATCATCTATCTCCCACATCATCCATAAACACCTAGAACTACATATCATCATGTCTCATCATCATCGTACTGTGCTTTGATCATGTGGATACAGGGTATGTAGGCAATCTGGAATATAAAGGAAATATCCAGATTTAGGCATAAGTGATACACCTCATCTTTCATTCTTCTTCTGATCATCATCATCTTCATCCATCTCATATTCTTCTATCATCTATCTCCCACATCATCAATAAACACCTAGAACTACATATCATCATGTCTCATCATCATCGTACTATGCTTTGATCCTATGGATACAGGGTATGTAGGTAGTCTGGAATACGAAGGAAGTATCCAGTACGCAAGTACAAACTATTTATTCTTCCATTCTCATTTCATCTCGTATATCTTCCATCTTCTTCCCTTTGACTAACTCAAGTAGAAAACAAACTATGCATGTCTCAATAGCTCAAGCACTTCTAAAATAAGAGGTAACCAAAGACACTTGTCTACATTCCTTTAGACAACATCTGCTATATCAATCCAACATCTTAGCCTTCAACAGGATATATCTTTCATCACAACAAGGTATTATCCAGTCTATCCATGAGCACCTTCATTTTGGCAAGAGAACATGATGGTTGTGTCATTTGTTTTCCTTTTGATTTATCTTTTGTCCCTTTCTACTACCTAATCTAGATTGCCTTGATCTATCATATCGTGGTATGTTGCGATGAAGTATAGATTGGGGCATGGTCATTTTCTTTTGTATGTTGTGTTTGTGGGATGATCTTATTCTCCTACTATGCTTAATGGTATCTTGTACGTGTTGGGATTAGCATCTTGCATATCAATATTCTTTTTGCATCTGAGGAGCTAAACAGTCTCTTATGCACTAAGACTATTCTATGCTAAGACTATTTCCCATACATATAACCAACAATGTTTCATTATGTTTAGTGGAAATAAGTTCTAACCGTTGCTTGTAGAGTCAAAGTCCATCTTGGATCAGCTAATATTCATATCTTGTGTATGTTGGATCAATATCTTGACCTCATATGATAGACAAGATTGTATTATGCTTTCGGCATTGGATATATTGAGACCTTGGTCTTCTATACCCTAGTGCATAATATCCATATGCCATATCAAACATAAGGATTACAATCTCTAAATTTGTGTGCAACCATTGAAGCTGCCATCTATTCATCATACATCCATTCATTCTCTGTAATAAAATGCATAGCTCTCACAAGGATTGATCAATTAAATTTCATCTATCTTCTTCTATTCATCATCATCCATGTCTTTCTTATCTTCATCCTACAAAACAAGTGTGTTAGACACACATCATCATACATCATTCTATATCATTATCATTATATCCATAACATAGATCATTGTACATTTCATTTTCATAACCATTCATTCATTATAAGCATTGCATCCATTTATCATCCATTTCTTATCCATCCAAATGCATGTCATAATCATAAAAAAGCATAAAAAACCATAAACATAAACATCATACATCATGCATCCATAATCATAACACCATATATTGTCATCAAAATCTATCATATATATGCATCTGGGTCAATATACTATTGAAATACACTAGACAACTGAGAGGGGGCTGAAATAGTTGTCAAAACTTTTAACTGCTTCTGCACTTTAACACATTAATTACTTGTCCACTGTTAATGTGATTAAACAATGAAAGCATGAAATCAGAGACTTAATCACAATTGCAAGATCAAACACAAGAAACATAGATTTTTACATGGAAAACCTTGTTAAGGGAAAAACCATGGTGGGGGTTAACCCACAAGAATATATAAGTTATACCAATATTGAAAATCAGAGGCTCATTGCCTTTTGGGCTCACTGCCCAGAGCTCACTACTTAAAGAGGCTAACTGCCAAGGGGTGGCTCACTACCTAGGGTTTGAACTGAGATGATAGCATCTACACCATGCCAAAGTTTAGTTCTATTGAAGTACAAAACA
Source organism: Cunninghamia lanceolata (assembly GCA_027924645.1). NCBI lineage: Eukaryota > Viridiplantae > Streptophyta > Pinopsida > Cupressales > Cupressaceae > Cunninghamia > Cunninghamia lanceolata. The sequence continues at coordinate 25,104,743 of BSBN01000809.1, read as the reverse complement.
ATTCCCCTGCTTTTCTCTAACTTCTCACTTCTTTACTTATCTTCACATTTTTACACAAGGACATCTTTTCCATGACTCAATTATAAGTATATATATCATTCATCAACCTTGGAATGTACATCAAGGTTGGCATTACATTCATCAACCATTGGAACAATCTCTAAGGTCAGTATTACAAACATTTATAAAATAGGTCTTGACCTAATACAAAATTATGCTAAGGAAATGTAGTAAAGATGTATGCAGATCACACCATGCTTAGTTGGGACTCAAACACTATCTTCCATGCCATGACATGCTTCTACAATCTTCAATAGATCTCTGCAATCACTAGAATTAACCAAGTCGGCTAAGACTGGTTGCACGCTACGTTATCTAGGAGTAATCTTCAAACACGATCTCAATTCCTTAATGCAGACCAATGTAAAGGTAGGGACATGATCGGGAGGCATCCACAAGCATATTGTAATCACCAGGAGCAACTGCACAAACTCTAACCACTTTATCCATGAGATTCTTCATACTGGAGCACATGAACTTCACTATCTTCAACTGTCATAAAAAAAAGATAGCTTGTGTACCACCAAATCATGAACCATTGTAGTTGTAGGCACTTATCATCATCCTAGACTTCCCTCAAGAACTGCAAAGCAAAATACTTCAATGCAGAGGAATGCAGAGCAAAATACTTTCTCCCTATCACTAGTGAATAATCATAAAAAGATGGTTTTACTCTGGTGAATGTAACTCACTCAATTCTTCATACTGAAGGCTCAAACTCAGGATTTAGCATTTTTAGACATGCCTCTAAATAGGTTCCAATACAATCAACACCAATGACAACATAGATATGTTGACATCAATGACAACACCGATTAGGCACATACTTGTAACAATCTCCTCCTTTGTCATTGATGGCAACATATGATGTGAAAAGCTATAACTACCATCAAGACAAGATTCTCCCCCTTACTCTTCACACATCTACATTCTTTCCTACCTGAGTTTTTCACATGAATTATCTCCCCCTTTAACATCAATGGAAAAGGGCATATACTTGCATTCTACTGCTCTGATAGAACCAAATTTTTCTCTGACCTTACTTTTCTTTATTACTCCCCCTATCAACAATACTGTAATACTTACTGATCGCATTAGATACTCCCCTGAGATGTAGCTACCAAATCATCAATCTAGTTTAAAGAATGAAACTACAAGCACCACCTGATTGATGCACTTCTGTGCACCTTAGTTCAGAGAAGGAGGGGTGATGACCCCTAACGTTTCTTAGAGATACTCAAAGAGGCTTAGTAAAGATGTCTGCAATCTGATCTTTTGTAGATACATACTCTAACTTGACTTCATTCTCTGTCACCTTTTCCCTCAAGAAATGATATCTTATAGATATGTGTTTTGTCCTTGAGTGCATCACCGAATTCTTGGATATGTTTATGGCACTTGTATTGTCACAAAAGATTGCAATTGGATCTTCATATACAACTCTGATGTCTTTTAATGTCTGCTTCATCCATAACACTTGAGTGCAACTACATGCTACTGTAATGTATTCTACTTCTGTAGTAGATAGAGATATTGAGTCTTGTTTCTTGCTTAACTAGGATACCAGCCTTTTTCCTGAGAAGAATGCACCTCCACTTGTACTTTTCCTGTCATCCACATCTCTGGCCCAATCTGCATCAGTTTATGTAGTGAGAGTGAAATTATTGTCTTTTGGGTACCACAAACCATAATCTATTATGCCTTTCAAATATCTCAGTATTCTCTTGACTGCCATCACATGTGACTCTTTAGGTTCTACTTGAAATCTTTCCACAAGACAAACTACATGCATTATGTTAGGTCTGGTTTGAGTTATAATCCTCCAATCATAGATCTGTACCTTTTCTGATCTACCATAGGTGAGTCATCATTTTTGCTCAACTTACAACTAGTTACCATGGGAGTGCTTACCGATTTAGAGTCTTCCATCCCAAACTTCTTTAACAACTCTTTCACATACTTAGACTGAGAAATGAAGATACCTTTATCTGATTGATTAATTTGCAGACCTAGAAAGAAATTCATCTCACCAAACATGGACATTTCAAATTCATTTTGCATTTCCCCAACAAAAACCATGCACATACCTTCATTACCTCCAAAGATAATGTCATCAACAAAGACTGCAACAATTAGGATTTGTTCATCATTGATCTTGAAATAGAGATTACTGTCAGTAGTACCCATACTAAACCCTAATTGTATCAGATACTTATCCAACCTTGCATACCCTAGGAGCTTGTTTCAATCCATACAATGCTTTCTTCAATCTGCACACCATGTCACCCTAATTTGATGATTGAAATCGTTCTGGTTGTTTAATATAGACCTCTTCTTCCAATTCTCCATTCAAGAATGCAGACTTCACATCCATTTGATATACCTTGAAATCTTTGTGGGCTACAAATGCTAAAAACATTCTTATTGCTTCAATCCTTGCCAAAGGTACAAATGTTTCCTCAAAATCTATTCCTTCAACTTGAGAGTATCCTTTGCATACCAACCTTTCTTTTTTTCTTACCACTTCACCATTCTCATTCATATTATTCCTAAAGACCCATTTGGTGCTAATTACATTTTTATCTACTGGTCTGGGAACAAAATCCCAAGTCTGATTCTTCTCTATTTGCATTAGTTCTTCCTTCATAGCCTTTACCCAATTCTCATCATTGCAAGCTTCATTCACAGTCTTAGGTTCAATCTTGGAAATCAAATAGAAATTTACTTGTTCTTCTGCAGCTCTTCTTCTAGTCAGAATTCCTTTTCTCTTATCTCCTATGATTTGATCTTCAGAATGATTTTGTTTTACATACCTTGGTGTCTTGGTGACAATTTCTGGAGCTTGTTCCTCTTCATTTGAACTGTCTTCATCCTGTACCACTTCTTTGCTTGCTGAAACATCTGGTTCATCTCATTCATATCCACTTTTCCTTGCTTTCATAAACTTTGACATTTGCACTCTCAATGATCTTATTCAACCTCTTATTATAGCACCAGTAGGCCTTGCTCTTGGTGGAGTAACCAAGGAAGATTCCTTCATCACATCTAGCATCAAACTTGCCTAGATCTTCTCTTTTGATATAGCATTTGCTACCAAAAACTTTGAAGAATTTTACTATAGGAACTTTTCCATACCACAACTCATAGGGAGTTTTGGTACTATTTCCTTTCACTTGAGCTCTGTTTAGAATGTAGATAGCTATCTGAATAGCATCTCTCTAGTATACTTCCAGTAGGTCAGCCTCTTTCATCATTGTTCTAGTAGCATCTTGGACTATTTTGTTCTTTCTTTCAACAACTCCATTTTGTTGTGGAGTCCTAGGTGTAGATAGCTATCTATTTATCCCTTGCTCTTCACAAAAGAAGTTAAATTCATTTGATGTAAACTCTCCTCTATCAGATCTCAAACATTTGATCTTCAAATCTAGCTCATTCTCAACCATTTCCTTAAATGCCTTGAAATTATCTAAGGCTTCTACTTTTTCTCTCAAAAAGGTAACCCAAGTCATTCTAGAATAATCATCAATAAGAAATATAAAGTACATCTCTCCTTGCAAACTTCTTACTTTGGTAGCTCCACACAAATCTGTATGTACTAGCTCCAGCAATCCTTCAACAGATTGATCTTTGCTCTTAAAACTTGTTCTTGTTTGTTTCCTAAATTGGCACTCCTTACAAATAGGATTAGCAGGCTTCACAAGTTTAGGCAAATCTCTAACAGCATGTGTATAACTTATCTTCACAATGTTGTCAAAATTGATGTGACATAACCTTCTATGCCATAGCCAACTTTCATCAGTCTGAGCCAACAAGCAATAGTTATCAGTTCCTTTCAAGTGATAGATATTACCTCTAGTCTTCTTACCAATTGCAATTACTGTTCCAGAGATTTCCATGATCTTACATCCATTGTCCTTAAATCTCAAATCATAACCTCTATCATACATCTGACCAACACTCAAAAGATTGTTCTTTAATCCTTTCACATACAAGACATCTTCAATATTATGCTTGCCATCAAAGGAAATAGATCCTTTTCCACATATCTTACCAGTTGTATCATCTCCAAACCTAACCAGTCCTCCATCATATTTTTCCAAACTTACAAACTTACTTTTGTCACCGATCATGTGATTAGAGCATCTACTATCAATAACCCACTCATCTTTGTCTTTCACAACTTGAGCAGCCAATGCACTTTCCTCCACTAGTTTTTCTTCCTTCACACATCTAGCAAGATTAGTAGACACAAGTTCTTTAATAGAAATGAACAAGCATTCATTTCTAGAAGTACTAGAGCATTATCTAATTCACAATTTGTTACTCCATCATCAATATCTTTAACAGAATAACATTTCTTTGGAATCCTAGGTCTATTTGCAGATCTCTTGGAAACTCTTTTAGGACATCTAGAAGCATAGTAACCAACTTTACCACAAGTAAAACATTTGAAAGGTAGTTTGCCTTAGAACTTACTGGTACCTCTGGGTAGACTATTGATAAAATTGGCTTCAATTTCCTCAAGCTCATAATCTAGTTCAACCTTGTAATTTTCATACCTTGAAGTCTTCTCTGAAGTGCTGGCCTTGAAAGTGGTCTCTATTTTTGGAAGTGAATCACCAAGTTCTCTCATTTCAAAGGTTGTTAGCTTCCCAAGTAGTTGATCTTTTGTAATCTTTGTTACTGTCATTACTTCTTCAATTGCAGCCACCTTATGACTATATGATTTAGGCAATGATCTCAGAATTTTGTTCACAACTTCAATATCCTCAATTTTTCTTCCCACACTTCTAATGCCACTTACAAGTTCATCAACCTTTTGCATGAAAGATGTGATGTTGTCATCTTCTCTCATCCTCAAACATTCATATTTCACCTTCAAACTCTGCAACTTGGCACTCTTCACCGATTCATCTTCTTCATACAGATTCTTCAGCTTTTCCTAGATTTCATAAGTAGTTTCTAGCTCCATGATATTTGTTAGTTTAGTGTCGGATAAGGAACTTACCAAGGCATCTTTGGATTTTATGTTCAACTCAAATTGCTTGATCTCATCTTCAGTTTGTAGACCATTCTGTGGTATTTCATACTTATTTTTGGTTATTTTCTAGACATTATTACCCAAGAAGAGGAGATGGGTTTTCATGCAGATCTTCTAGATGGAGTAGTTTATTCCATCGAACTACAGACTTTCCTTCTTATACGACATCCTAGATCTACCTCAAGTGGTCAAGCTTTCTTCTAAGGAACTTGGCTCTAATACCAATTGTTGAAATACACTAGACAACTGAGAGGGGGGTGAATCAGTTGTGAAACCTTTTAACTCCTTCTGCACTTTAACACATTAATTACATGTCCACTATTAATGTGATTAAACCATGAAAGCATGAAATTAGAGACTTAATCTCAATTGCAAGATCAAACACAAGAAACACTAGATTTTTACGTGGAAAACCCTGTTAAGGGAAAAATCATGGTGGGGGTTAACCCACAAGAATATATAAGTTACACCAATACTGAAAATCAAAGGCTCACTGCCTAGAGCTCACTGCTCAAAGAGGCTCACTGCTAAGGGGTGGCTCACTACCAAGGGTTTGAACTGAGATGATAGTACCTACACCATGCCAAAGTTCAGTTCCATTGAAGTACAAAACAATTCCTCTGCTTTTCTCTGACTTCTCACTTCTTTACTTATCTTTGTATTTTTGTACAAGTACATCTTTTCCACAACTCAATTACAAGTATATATCACATTCATCAACCTTGGAATATACATCAAGGTCGGCATTACATTCATCAACCGTTGAAATAATCTCCAAGGTTGGCATTACAAACATTTACAAAATAGGTCTTGACCTAATACAAAATTATGCTAAGGAAATGTAGTAAAGATGTATGTAGATCACACCATGCCTTAGTTAGGACTCAAACGTGATCTTCCATGCCACAAGATGCTTCTACAATCTTCAATAGATCTTCGCAATCATTGGAATTAACCAAGTCGGCTAAGACTGGTTGCACGCTATGTTATCTAGGAGTAATCTTCAAACATGATCTAAATTCCTTAATGCAGACTAATGTAAAGGCAAGGACATGATCGAGAGGCAACCACAAGCACCTTGTAATCACTAGGAGCAACCGCACAAAATCTAACCACTTTATCCATGAGATTCTTCATATCGGAGCACATGAACTTCATTGTCTTCAACTGTCATAAAAGAAAGATAGTTTGCAGACCGCAAAATCATGAACCATTGTAGTTGTAGGCACTTATCATCATCCCAGACTTCCCTCTAGAACCATAAAGCAAAATACTTCAATGCGGAGGAATACAGATAAAAATACTTTCTCCCTATCACCAGTGAATAATAAAAAAAAGATGGTTTTACTCTGGTGAATGTAACTCACTCAATTCTTCATACCAGAGGCTCAAATTTAGGATTTAGCATTTTTAGACATGCCTCTAAAGAGATTCCAATCCACAGACCAAGATCTTCAATCTACAAGAAATGCAGAGCAATTTTCTGGACTGTTCTTAGTATGCAACTCACTGTCTTCACTGTGATTCACTGTTTCTTTTCTGATTCTTCTGGAGGGGCTAATTTTCTCAATGTCCTCAACATATAAGGCTTCTAATCAATCAAAATATAAGCATACAATTGACACCAATGACAACACAGATATGTTGACATTAATGACAACACCGATTAGGCACATACTTTCAACATATACAAGTGTCTCATCATGTACAAAATGAATTGATATATACAAAGCTGGCTATCCAAGAGCCATCAAAAATACATATATCTCACAGGCCTCCAAATGATACAACATGATAGTACAATATGATACAATATATACAAGCATGTTATCCCTAGTGTCTCGAGTGGGTGGCACTCCCTAAGGAAGCCTCTCCCTAATCCCCACTAGCTCCCTGAGCTCCTCCCTCAATGTAGTGGTGGCCCCATCACTGATCCACCTGGCCTCAAAGACCTCGCAATCCTCCATGAGGCTAAAGCCCCAAACCTGCTCCTGAAACTAGGCTGTCTCTAATATACCGGTACTGCTCCAAAGTATAAACCTCTATAGTACTTTGCCTCTGCCTGTGCTGTACCAAGCTAACCCTATGCCCAAGTAAGCTCTCTAGCCAAGTATAAGGTAGCCTAGTCTATACCCAATGTAGCTATAGTGGCATCTCACTCTAATGTCACTCATTGTGCTCTTTGCACTATTGCATCCCTTTGTGCAGTAAGTCTCACAACAACTCCATTATCTAGTACTGGTTGTGCCTATGCCTGTGCCTGGTAAGCCTACATCTGTGCCTAATTCTATCTCATAGTGACTATGGATCTACCCCTATCTATACCTAGCCATCTATACTGAGCCTCTAGTCTCACCCTCCTACCTGTCTCTCTACAGCTGTTGCCATAGACGAGCCTCTATATCCCCCTGATCTCCTCCATCTCATCCACCTCCCCCCTTAATCTATTGCTGTGGTGGCTAAACCTAAACCTATCTAGGAACCTGTCCCAGCCCCTATTATTGTCATTACACCTGAGGAGCCTATCCCTATGCGATCACCTGTACCTGTGGTGGTCATCTCTGTCCTCTCACTCTCCTATGAACTGGCCTGTCAACTGCCACCTCTCCTACCTCACCTAAAATGTTCAACCGATTAGGCCTATGTAGTAACCAATAAGCATCATACTCTGGAGTAGTGCCAGGATCTGCTAGTCCCATAATCCAATCCCATACTGGCCAGGTGTAAACTTTAAAAATTTTCCAAGGCCATCTCTACCACAATCTCCGGTCCCCACGCAGGAATCTCCTGCCATGTCCTCCCATAGATCACATCTCCAACTAGTTGTGGCTGGGGTAATCCAAACTGTCAAAGTACCCTCTTTGGATGATATCTCTCAATAACATATATGCTCTGTCCAAAGAGATACCTAGGCTACTATGTATATAACAACTTCTCTGTATCTTCATCCTAGCTCTCACAATCTAGCCATAGCCTCCAAATTAACTAATCCATCTCATCCAGTGTACGCCTCTAGTATACAGGCACATTAAGCTGTCTATATGTAGTAGCCTCTCCATATATATGGACATAAGGCTCTCCTCCTACCCTCTATCATAACCTAACTAGTCTCATCACTACAATGTGCTCATATGCCCAAACATGTAGAAGAGTGACTCTAGCTGATAAGCTCGACCCAAACAAGTATGCACAATCATGAAGATAATGGTAGAGTCATCCTAGTATGCATGGTCCCCATGCACATCTAGCTCCATACTCAAACATGCCCTCCACAACAATCTTGCATCCTACTAGGAATCCTTGAGCTCGTCTATCTGGCACCAAGAACTAGATGATCGCCACCACTAACCTTTACAGTCTATCACAGTGTCCCATCATCATCCATATAGGTATCTCGTGGTCCTCAACCCCTATATCAGGAGTCCCAAACAATCGCTGCAGTGAATCAGGACCTCACTCTGGATCATAATCTATCTGATCACCATCAATTGAAATTCGTAATATACGCCACACATCCTCTAATGTGATGGTAGCCTCGCTAGTTGGAAACAATAAAGAACTATGCTCACTATCTCAGTGCTCTACCAATGTCATCATCAATGCAAGATGCACTCATACAGGGGTGATCTGTGTCCCATGCTATAAGAAAACTATCTCCAAGGATAGGAGCTCATCCTCATCTAAATTCCTCACCAATGCCATGTTTGTTAGATGAACCTCCCTCGATAACAATGCTAGTAATACATTCTGCAAACACCAATCGATTTAACGTCATTTTTAAATGTGAGCCTATTTTGCAAAAATCCCTAAGTTTGCCTATATGCAATCAAAAGCAACTCATTTTGCCATAGGTGACTTATTATCAACCATAAGCAACTTGCCTTACCATATGTGACCTTCTATCACTCATCTATGACCTACACCACCAAAGGTGACTTGCTGCTCATCAAAAGTAAGCTTTATTACCAAATGTGCATTCCAACAAGCCTATTCTAATTTTTCAACCAAATGCAACCTATTTTGCCAAATGCAACTAACCCATGTTCATATGCGATTCAAAAATCCAAATGCGACTTACTGTCGCTCAAAAGTGCATGCACTACCCTAGTGTGCCTTTGGTTACATCCATGAATTTATGATGCTTTTGGACCTATTAATGACACATACTAAGCAAGTTTTTGATACATACTAGTGCGGGAGCTCCTGCTGGTTGTCCATAAGTCCTCACTCTCTCTGCTTGATGATCTACATATGGAATCACCATCTTAAAGCTCTCAAAAGTACTGATCCACTCTAAATCACCAAAGCTCTAGAATTCTCAAACCAAATAAGACAAATGAGTTGAATTGAGCCCTTGAAGCCTATTTATAGAGTCAAACCCTAATTTCTTCTAAGCCCAACCCTAATTTCTTATTTTCCATCTCTTGTTTATCCCACCCAAACCCTAATTCTTCATGCCAGTCTCGTCTATCCTTGTCTTGTCATCTAATCACGAGTAAACCCAATCTTTTCCTGGTCAACTAGTTTTCCTCTCGAGGGGGCATCACCTGCCAGTTTCACTGGGACATAGCTTGTTTATCTCATGTATCAATCATATCTTCTTTGAAACAACATCCTAATGGACATTATCTCAAAGAGGGGTAAAATGTAGACACCTAAAATTGACCCTTCGTATCATTTGTCAATTAATCGCATTATTCACCATTGCATATGTTCATTTTGTCCAACACACTTGTATCGATCATCTATTTTCTTCTAAACCATCTATTTCCATCATTAATTAAATAAATTATATTTATTTAATTAATTTCATCTATTTCTATCCATCATCTTTATTCTTCTATTTTCTATCTATAATTAAATAATCTTTAATTATTTAATTATCTCATTATTCTTCTAAAATAAATAAAATTAATATTTTATTTATTTATCTTCTCATCATGTATATAAATTAAATAAATTTATTTATTTAATTTATATTAATTCTTCCAATTTCCAAATTTAGCTTTTTCCTCTATCATTTAAAAATAAATTAAATGAATTTATTTATTTACTTTATTTTTATCTTATCATTTCCCTCTCTTATCACATTCTTCTATGTGTACAAGATAGGTCCTGTCTTAAATCAAATACAAAAATGATTTAATTGGTTCTAAAATCAATCATCCACACCATCCAACCCTTAAAATAGAAAAAAATCCTATTATAAGAAAATAAATCTTATTATTATCAACAAACCAACTACAAGAATTTAATAAAAGTTTTTCCTATGGACACATGTCTTGTACACATTCATCTATGCTTCTTGAATAATCTCAACCGTTCACATAGCCACCTAATCTCCACTATTGATCAATTATAGTTGAGAACTATATAAACACCCTCTCATTTCATTCCAAACCCCCACAAAATCCCACACCATCTACATAGCATCTAGATTATCATCTCATGCATATTGAATCCATTGAGCACTTTGAGCATATTATCTATTATCATGGCAGCTTTGACAACTATGGTTGTTTACATTTGAGAAGCAATCAACATTCCAACCAAGGAATCAATACAATCTAGGTGACATCGTTCTTTGATTTGCTTTCATTTTGTGTCATTTAGATGGATTCTTTGAAGGTGGTAGAATTGGGTTTTGATTCTAATGCTTGATCTTATTAACCTAATTTTTTCTCACACACACTCGCATAAATATCATCATAGTTTTCCCAGGTGGCATTTTCCTTTGCATAATGGTCCCACTAGACCTTGCACTGTGTTATCTCTTTGTTACGTAAGTGTAGCTTATGCATTTTGAGCATCTTGATGGGCTCAATCACCACCACCCCTGGGTCCTTCACCTGTATAGAATTCCAATCAAGAATAAGAATTTGATTATCTGCAACATTAAACTTTTTCAAATAGGAAACATGAAAAACATTATGCATCATGGCAAGAGCTGGTGGTAGAGCAATTCTATATGCAACTACATTGACTTCTTTGAGAACTTTGAAGGGACCCACATATCTAGGTGCCAGTTTGGATGTCTTTCCAATTTTGATGGAACTCTTCTGAGGTTTTACCCTTAATAGGACTTTCTCTCTGATTCAGAAGTGCCTTTCAATGCATTTAGCATCCGCATAACTCTTTTGCATATCATTGGATTCCACTAGCCTTTTCTTAATTATATGAACTTGCTCTTCCATTTCAGATAGCATTTTTGGACCAAGGCTAACCCTATCTTCTAGCTTGTCCTAGCTTATAGGGGTTCAGCACTTCCTTCCATATAATGCTTCAAATGGATCCATTTTAATAGAAAAATGATAGGAATTATTATAGGCAAATTCCACCAGAGAAAGATAATCTTCCCATTTGTATTGTGGATCCATACAATAAATTCTTAATAAATCCTCCAGCACTTTGTTTACCCTCTCAGTTTAGCCATCCATCTCAAGATGATAAGCAAAGCTTATGTTTAGCTAGGTTCCAAGTGAAGAGAATAAGGTTTACCAAAACCTCTATGGCATTCGTGCATCCCTATCTGAGATAATCTTCTCAAGAATGCCATATAATCTAAAAATCTCTTGAACAAATTGATAGGCTATGATGAGTGCCCCATCCATCAAGTTCCTAGGTATAAAATAAGTGGCTTTGGTGAGTCTATCTGCTGAAACTGAAATATCATTGTGCCTATTCCTTGAAATAGGAAGTCATTGCACAAAGTCCATGCTTATAATTTGCCATTTCCACTTAGGGATTTCATGAGGGTATAAGAGTCTTGCCGGGTGATGGCGTCCAACTTTCACCCTCTGGCATTCTATACATGTATCTACAAAATTTGCAGCATCCCTCTTCATTCCTTTCTAGAAATATAGGGGTTTACATCAGCGAGTAACTTTATTATTCCAGGATGTCTAGAATACGGTGCAGAATGAACCTCCTTCCACACCATATTCCTTAACTCTAAAGAGTTAGGTACATACATCCTTCGTTTAAACCTTAATAACCCATTCGGTTCAAGGTTAAATCCTTTGTATCTCATATTCTGGGGATTCTCCACAAGGGCCTATTTTACCTACTCATAAAACTTATCTCCCTTGGATTTCTATAGTACATGATTCCTAAAATCAGAATGTATGGAAATCATTGAGGAGATAAGTCTTCTCCTACTCAAAGCATCTTCCACCCAGTTTTCTTTTCCTTAGATATATTTAATATCGAAATCATAATCTAAGATGAATTCCAATGATCTTCTTTGATGAACATTAAGATGTGGTTGAGTAAACAAAAATTTAAGCCCTTGATGATCTATTTTCAGCTCAAAGGGTTTTTCAAGCAAGTAGTGTCTCCACATTTGTAGTGCATGAATGAATGCTGCCAATTCCAAGTCATGGGGGCATGATTTTTCTCATAAGTTTTTAGTTTATGAGATTCATATGCAATGACTTGTCCATTCTGGACTTGTACACCACCTAAGCCTTCTCCTGAGCATCGGTAATGACTACAAATAGACCCTCTGGATCATGTACCTTCAAAATTGTTGCTAAAGTCAATTTTTCCTTCAGTAAGTCAAAGGCCTCCTAGCACTTTTCTGACCATTTAAATCTCTTGCATTTTCTTTGCAAGAAATTTATAGGGTATGCAATTTTTGAAAAGTTTTTTACAAACTTCGTGTAATAACCTGCAAGGCCCATGAAACTTTGGACCTCATGAACATTTCTTGGTATCGGCCATTCTAAAATAGCCTTAATTTTAGTTGAGTCCACATCTATTCCCTTAGCTAAAATTATGTGGCCCAAATACTACACTTCCTTTTGAAATAAAGTACACTTAGAGAGCTTGCCATATAGTTTAAGCTCTCTCAACCTCTCAAGAACAATGCTTAGATGTTGAAGGTGCTCTTCCTCATTCTTAGAATAAATTAGAATTTCATCAAGAAACACTAGGACAAATTTGTCCAAACAATCCCTCAACACACTATTCATTAGATTCATAAATGCCGCCGGTGCATTCGTTAATCCAAAAGGCAGGATAGTGAACTCATAGTGCCCATACCTTGTTCTGAAGGTTGTTTTATGGATGTCCTCATCCTTTAACCTCAATTGGTGATACCCAGACTGAAGATTGATCTTGGAAAACATAGTTGCACCTCTCATTTGATTGAAAAGATCATCGATGCGAGGCAACAGGTATTTATTCTTAATTGTTGCTTTAGGGTAAGTGCAAAAAGATGGGGGGCCAAAAAGTGGCCAAATTGTTTTCAAAAAAAAAAAAGCGCGAGCGCGTTATAACACACTCGCATTATGGTTTGGTAATGACAAGCCTAAGGCTCATCAAAACCAAACCATAACGCACTCGTGTTATAATGTGAGCACGTTATCACCTATTACAAATTAAAAAAAACTCATCTCATTTCATTTCATTTCTTTTTCTCCACTATTCCCACGGTCTGCAAACCCTAGGAAGCGCACTCGCATTTTGGATTCCTCAATTCAACACAAAAATCTTATTGATTCATCGCCAAAATGCCGCCACGACATCGAGCACGCCAAAGGAGTGAGTTTATTTGTCTTTTTGTTTGAATTTGCTTCTAAATAGGTAGGTTTGAGTTGTTTTTTATGTATATTTTGTTAATTGTCATGAAATGTTAATGCACCTCCTCCTCCTCCTCCTCCTCAAAATCACAAAATCCTGCTGAACAACAACCTCCTCCATCCATTCCTTGACATGCCCCTGGAACACAAGAAAATACAATGGGGCAAATTGAAAACAACAAAAAAGAAATTGAAGATATAATTGCAAAGTTGAAAGATCCTTCCACTTCAACCTTGCATAGGTCCACGCTTGCTGAATCTCTTGAATCTATGTTATCAAATGTAGATTCAATTAGCAAGCAAATAACTAGTTGGATGGATAAGAGGAGAGAGTTTAGAGATTATTATGCAAATAAACTATCATACCAAGATATGAAAAAATTACAAATTACAAAATTAGACTTGTGTTTGATTTTCACAAACCCCAAACAAATCAACCTCCACCCATTACATGCAAGAGGTTCCCTATCCATTGGTGCAACAACCAAGCGATAAGGGACAATTTTGGGCAGAGGTGGTGGATGGTTTTTGACCATCCTCCATGCAATAATAATGAGGTCCCACAATACTTTTTGAGGAAACTCTACTGCGAGTTTGTCCTCAATAAAGTGCCAAACTATTTTGATATGCGGGACTTCTAGGGTAGAGGTGGGGGGTCAGCACAAGATAGACCAGGGGTACATCTTGACCCACAGTGGGTAGTGAGATGAGTAATCGACAGACTAGCCCATGAGCATGTTTCTATCCCTTCCATTTTGAAGGAGAGTGTTGAGTTCGATACACTTCAGTCCATTAGTGCCTTGACCCAGAGCATCATAGAGCATGCCAGTCCTACAGCATAGAGTGGGTTGGGAGATAGTGTGAGGAGTAGGGTCCCACCCCATGCTTGTCAGACTTACGGATCAGCCTGTGGTTATGACACCATGGATAGTCAGGACGCAGGTGCACAGGCTACATCTGCAGCTGAGCAGATGGTGATGACAGATACCCTCCTGAGTGAGACTTTCAGCCTTGATACTCAGGTAAATATTAGCAAGTTTATTGAATTTAATTTATTAAATTTCATTTTTGAAATTCAAGATTAACTAATTTAGTTTGATGATTTTAATGAAATTTTAGGGTCATAGCGTTGATGCAGTTTTCAGTGGTTCTCCACCTGCATAATACAATAGATCATCTACTGTTGGGGTATGTAACTAGTAAACAATTATAAATATTACATGTGAATAGCATCATTATATGAATGGTATTCTAATATCTGATTTTGGATGTTGAATAGGTTAATATTAGAGATTTCACGGCAACACCTGCCAACGGTGGTGGACTTCAAAGCTTCACGGAGGTAATAAAATAAATAGTTTAATGAATGAATTGTACTTACTAGATTTTTGTATGTGACTTGTGTGCTTTATTGTGTGTACTTCCATGTTTAGATGAACATGTGTGTATGTTAGGAGCCATGATTTGCATCACTATTATAGTTTTTGTAATTGAATAATGTTCTTTTATTTCTAGATGATGCAGGCTGCGGAGACACCTCCTGATGTTCATAGGGCAATGGAGCATGGTGTGACCTCTGCGATTCATAGCTCCATGGTATTGACAGGAGTATGAGGCAGAATAGTAAATTTTAATTTACATTCATTGTTATAGTTGTCTATTTTTGAAAAATCAAAAGATTATTGATTTGAAGTTTAATTTCTATTTGGATGGTTTCTATAGGACATGACAGCACCACCACCTATTCCTACTACTGAGGCAAGTGAGGAGATAGATTATATGGTAGCAGTAAGTGATTATTTTGTTAAATGTTTCATTTTTTATAACATGTAATTTCTATATATTAATGTCTATACTTTTTATTGTAACAGCTAAAGATGCAGGAAGAACTAAATAGGAGGAGCAGCCCTTGGGTTTGTAGTAGACCACCCACATGCACGTCTCCATCCCCTAGAAGATCAAAGGCTACCCGTGATCTATTCTCTTCACCAGCCAGAGGGGAATGACTTTTTATTGTGTTCCTTTGTTGTATGCCTATATGGCATTTGTGGACATTATTTTGTATTGTATATAGTTGACATTGTATGCCTATATGGCATTCTTGTAAGCCTATATGGCTATTTTGTATATATGTTATACTTATATCGACAGATATTGATGTATGCCTATATGGATATTCGGTTAATACAAATCTTTTTTATTGATGGCATAAATCCACATTTGAATGGATATTTGTAGATAGCTACTTCAAATATTTAAAGTCCAATTGTATTACATAGAATGTTTGTTGATCCAATAAGCTAGCTATTGTTATTCAAGTATCACATAAACCTCATTTTGGAACTAAAAGATAAAAGTTGTATTTAAAAAAAAATGAATCATCATGTTGAATAGAAAATATTAATATTCTGTATGAGTAGCATACAATGTCAACTATATACAATACAAAAAAATGAATCATCATGTTATTCTTTATGTTTGAGATCCTGAAAATGACTAAGTCTGGTAACCTGATATCCTAAAACACTAGGATGAATATCCAAGTCATTAGGATGATTGCGCCTTGAGAAAAAGTCATTAAGATGAGCGCCTAAAGGAGACTTTCTTAAACGTTTAAACATTGAGCAACAAGCATGAAGGGTTAAGGCGCAATTTGCAACTCATAAAGCCTCAAAAGGGCACCCAACTTAGAGAGAGCATTCATTTAAGACAAGGCACCCATTGACACCTGTTCCACCATAAAAGTGTGCCTAAGGTGGAAGGAGAAGAAGCCTCTAGTAAGTGAAGTGCACCTATTGTCTAAACCACTTCATTATGGTGCCCTAGCATGAGGAGGAGTATATAAGTCAATAGGAAATGGCTGTTGGAAATTAAGGTGTCTCAACCTTTGCAAATTCCTAATGTTGTATTTATTTATCCCATGTTGAGTTGGCATAGTCAGCACCTTGTGTATATGCAGCAGGGTAAATTTTGGTGACTTTGGTAGCCGTGGTTTCCCCCTTGAATAATTAATGGGGGTTTGGGGGCAGCGCCCCCAAGACAGGGTCAAGGGGTGTAGCCCCTTGCGGGTCCAAGGGTAGCACCCCTAGTGCGCTCCCTGTCATGGTACAAGGCGGGGTCGAGGGGCAGCGCCCTCGTGGGGGCTTGGGGGCAACGCCCCCAAAACCTCAAACATTTTTTAATTAATGACAAGTGTCGGTGAGCATCTTTACATGAGAGAAAGGCATCTTTGGGCGGTCAAGGGAGGTTATGACATGTAAGAGGAATATGATATTTTTAATCAGTGTATGATGGATTCTATGACAGCTGTAAGGTGTGTAAGAGCATCTATCATAACCTATCTTGGGACCAGGCACCCACTTCAAGATGGGATGTTGGACAAGTGTCCTTAGGCGTGGGTTTTGGGGCATGAGCCCAAGATGGACGCTCATCTCTAGAAGGTTCCAGATTTGCCTTATAAACTCTATATAAACAGGTGCTTGGATGGGAGATAGATAACTTTGGTACAAGTACTATTATGCTGCCAGAATATCTCCAGATTTGACATTCGAAGACTCCTGAAAGAGCATTGGCTCTGAAACTGTATTGTAATATGTTATTGTTTACTGTAATACATTTGAGCTATGTTTTGGAGTGTGGGGTTTTTCACCCGTAAGGGTTTTCCCCACGTATATGTTGTCTCTCTCTCTTCTGTCTTATTTCTAGTTCTTGTGTTTTGCTACAATATCTCATGTTAATGGTTTAACATTGCTATAATAGTTAGGATAAAGTTGAATTTGCATAGCCCTCTCCTCATTAGATTAGTGTAGGAAGCATTTTCTGCACACCTAGCTTCCTTTCAATGGTGCCTAGAATGCAAATGAAGGACTAAGTGGAATTTTCAATAAGAATCAATTCACCTTGAGCTTTCAATAAATACATCAAATTGAGCCCCATAAGCCTAGGCACCCTTTACCTTCAAAAGAACCTTGTATTGGCACCTTGGAGGAAATCAACTTACAATGACAAGTCTTGGAGGTTTCTCATTTTAGATGATGTCTTTTGAGATTAACTACAATGATTGAAAGTTAAGATGAGTGGAAAGAACCTATCTTGAACCTTAGGTGCCCTTCATGTGATTTCCCACCATCATGAGCACCTAGATCTAAGGAGTGAATGAAGGATCTTAACATCAAGAAGCATGTTATCAATCAACTTGGAGAAGTCTTTAACAATAATTATGATGAATTAAGTACATGGAAGTAAAGGAAGTACATATCAACTCCAAAGTGTGCCTAATGATCAATAAGAAATTCTTCCAAAGCAAAGGCGCTCATTGTGAATTTTCCTACTAGTTTTGTCACCTTGAAGTCTAAGTGCATGAAAATCATGAGGATGAGCACTTAGGGATGAGATAGTCTTCATAAGAGTTTAAATAAGAACATCATCAAAATGTGCCTTGGTAGAGAGACTTGAGACCATCATCAAATGAGCACCCAAGTTGAAGTCAACTTTCATCTATACAACCCTCAGATTGTGCCTTGATTGAGGAAGGATTTAAACCTCAAAATTTAATCATCTCAAGACAAGGTCTTCCTTAGACACTTGGCATTTGATTGAAATCATTGAGAATTAGAAAGAACCACCTAAGGATGTAAGGCGCACTTTTCACCCATACAAGCCTAAAATTGCGCCTAAGGGAAATAACTTGATTTCATATCAATAGGTGAGTGCCTTGAGAGAAAGGATCACTCTAGGTCATTTTCAATTGTTGAAAGCACAAAAATGATAAAGATAAAGGCAATTGAGTTAGGCGCACTTTAGCCTCTGAGGACACCTCAATGAGCACCTTGGGTGAAATTACATGAGATGACCTTTTGGAGTGAGCACTTGAAAGATAGAATTCATTCTAAGACATGTCTCATCATTTAGAATTGCAAAATTGCAAGTATAAAGACATTTAAATCTAGGCGTACTCTCCATCAGTACAAACCCATTCTGGTGCCTAAGGGAGAAATTACATTGAAAGACACCTTTTGAATGAATCTCTTAAGGGAGATTGACCTCTTTAAGCCATTACAATTGTTTGAAATCATTTAAAGTGATAAATATGGACCAACTTGTGTTAGGCGCCCTTTGCTCTTCTTTTTACCTATATATGCGCCTATATTTGTAGTAAGATTATTCCATGTTTAAAGAGGATTCCTTTGTGTTATAAATGTTTATCATGAGGATTCATGTGTTTCTTGGTTTGTATTGTAGGAAGATTAAAGGAAAAGGTAGGAGCAAGAGCTTGGAGTCGCCTAGAGTCATCATGTAGCTGCTCCAAAGGAGCCTTTCACATTCATTCATGCCAGAGAGTTAAGATGGAAGTAATCACTGCCAATGAAACACCACTTCAAGAGGTGGCAGTTCCAAGAGGTCACAACAAGATATATTTAAAGTCTTCTTCATCAATGACATCACCAGTTGCATCATGTTTGAAGACTTCCATCTATCACTTCAAGTTCCATTCATCTTCAAGTATCAACTAGATTCTTCATCAATCATCACTTCAAGATCAGCATGTAGCTACTCCAAAGGAACTTCTCATCATCATCAAGCATTCCAAAGACATCCATTCAATTTCAAGTCCCTCTGATACATTCAAGCCTCCTTGAGAAGTCATCTACTTCACATATAAGGGAAAGTGTTATTATCAATATCTACACTTCAAAGGACCTTTCAAGTTGGAACACTTCTTCATCGAACATTCGAAGACATCCATCCAAGCTTCAAGTTCTTTCACAATCTTCAAGTCCAGGAGAAATTGCATCTAGTGAACTCATTAATTGGCGCCTAGGAGGAAAAGACCTTAAAATTACATTATTGAGTCAGCACTTTAGAAATTGAGCCATTCCTAGTCAATTAGAGTCATAAAACATCAAATACAAAATCAAATTGGACTTAGGCATCCCTTAATGTAATTTACCACCATCATGAGTGCCTAGATCTAGGAAGATCATCCAATTGTGCCTAGGAATAAGATACAAGTCCAAGACCTCAAATTTGAGTGCCTAGAAATGTGATGGATTGAAGAAGCTACATTGGCGCCTAAGGGTAAGTTGTATCTAATGATATCACCTAATTGAGCGCCTAGGAGGTATAAATCTTAACATTGACATGAGGACAAGCGCTTAGTAAAGGAGAGTTTCTCAAACATTTAAACATGTGAATGAAGTCATAGAAATGCACTAAGTCATCTAGGCACCATTTTCCCCTTGTGTACCCTTACATTTGCACCTAAGAAGAAGTTTATTCAATTCATTAGAGTGTTTGAGTATTGAGGATTTCTTAGCAATGCTTTGCAACTTTACACTGCCTACTTCTGACGATTTTTGGGGCAGCAGAAAACCTTTCACCACGGGCAAACACCTCAAAGATATAAAAAATCAAGAGAGGTTATTGTAGAGGCACTCTACATGATAGCGTTGTCTCAGATGAAATGTTTCTAAGTGATATGATTTTTGAGTAACATCTCATCAAAGATTTCTGCCTTTTTGCACTTTGGACTCTTCAGGGATATCGTCAGTACAATGTAGCTCAGACTATTTCTACATGTTTGGGTGAAAAATAGGACCATGCCTAGCATAAATGTACCCATCCAGATGCGTTGGAATAGTGATTTTGGTCGCATTAGAAGCAGGGTGAAAGTTACACCCCTTTGCAACTTTACACTGCCTCCTTCTGATGATTTTTGTGGCAGCAGAAAACCTTTCACCATGGGCAAATGTCTCAGAGATATAAAAAAATGAGAGAGGTTATTGTAGAGTCACTCTACATGATCGCGTTGTCTCAAACAAAATGTTTCTAAGTGACATAGTTTTCGAGTAACATCTCATCAAAGATTGCTGCCTTTTTGCACTTTGGACTCTTCAGGGATATCGTCGGAACAATGTAGCACAAACTGTTTCGACATGTTTGGGTGAAAAAAAAGACCATGCCTAACATAAATGTACCTATCTGGATGCATTGGAACAGTCAGTTTGGTCGCATCAGAAGTAGGACAAAAGTCACACCCCTTTGCAACTTTACACTGCCTCCTTTTGATGATTTTTAGGGTAGCAGAAAACCTTTCACCACGGGCAAATATCTCAGAGATATAAAAAACCAAGAGAGGTTATTGTAGAGGCACTCTATGTGATTGCATTTCCTCAGACAGAATGTTTCTAAGTGACATGGTTTTTGAGTAACATCTCATCAAAGATTGCTGCCTTTTTGCACTTTGGACTCTTCAGGGATATCATCGATACAATGAAGCTTGGACTGTTTCGACATGTTTGGGTGAAAAAAAGAACCATGCCTAGTGTAAATGTACCCATCTAGACACATTGGAATAGTCAGTTTGGTCGCATCAGGAGCAGGATGAAAGTTACACCCCTTTGCAACTTTACACTGCCTCCTTCTGACAATTTTTGGGGTAGTAGAAAACCTTTCACCACGGGCAAATGTCTCAAAGATATAAAAAACTAAGAGAGGTTATTGTAGAGGCACTCTACATAATCCCATTGCCTTAGATAGAATGTTTCTAAGTGACATGATTTTTGAGTAACATCTCGTCAAAGATTGCTGCCTTCTTACACTTTGGACTCTTCAGGGATATCATCGGTACAATGTAGCTCGGACTGTTTTGACATGTTTGGGTGAAAAATAGGACCATATCTAGTGTAAATGTATCCATACGAATGTGTTGGAATAGTTAGTTTTGTCGCATCAAGAGAAGGATGAAAGTTACACCCCTTTGCAACTTTACACTGCCTCTTAACGATTTTTGGGGCAATAGAAAACTTTTCACCACAGGCAAATGCCTCAGAGATATAAAAAACTGAGAGAGGTTATTGTAGAGGCACTCTACATGATCGCGTTGCCTTAGATGAAATGTTTCTAAGTGACAGTTTTTGAGTAACATCTCATCAAAGATTGCTACATTTTTGCACTTTGGACTCTTTAGGGATATCGTCAGTACAATGTAGCTCAGACTGTTTCGACATGTTTGGCTGAAAAATAGGACCATGCCTAGCATAAATGTACCTATTCAGATGCGTTGGAATAGTTAGTTTGGTCACATCAGGAGCAGGACACCAAAAATGCATAACATGATGATGTAAAAATGTGTATGTGTAAAAATGCAGCAGGAAATTAAAAAAAGACAAACCTTACAAATTAATGTGCATACTTACAACTCAATGTAACATGACTTTACAAAATCAATGTGAATACTTACAAATTAATCCAATGAACTATCTAGGTCTGCTTTACTCTTTATTGTGTCAAGTATTGCTTCATGGTCAGACTCACGCACCTTCCATAAGATTTTGTTCAAAGGTCTACCCTGATACTTTATCAAATGAACATTGGATGCCATGACAAGGTTCAAGTAATGAAGAATCTTCTGATGTGTGTCAAAGTCCTAAAACAACCAAACATTAACACTCTTATGTGGGTACCTTCTAAGCCATGTTCTAGTAATAACCACTGAGCCTGTAGGGTATTCGATGTTTTCTCCATCTGTAATAGGGGCCTCCAATTTATTTTTAGCCTCAACACAACGACATAAGTAATAATTTGTTCCCTCTTCATTATCTTCATCTACAATAACTACATATACGTGCCCTACAGTGATATGTGTAGCAAATTAGATGTAATTAGTCAACATTACAAAAACACTACAAAGTAAGATGACATTACCTAGTTGAACTAGATGAAATTAGATGCATATACGTGCCCTATATTACCTGGTTGAACTAAATCTAATATATGGTCAAAGTCAACTGATGATTCCATCTGTGTTAGTTCCAGTGCCGTCGGGGGTGGATACGTGTCAAGTGGGCTAAGATAACTTAACTACCATTCGTCAACCCACTCCTTTGACTCGCACTCATCCCAAACTTGAATTGTATAGGAAGAACAAAAGCATGACATCTTTCGCGTATGGATACTCCATGAACCTGTAATTAAGCTTCTAAAAGAGTGCATCTCATTTGATCCTGTCAGTGTACAATAGTCCTCATATGGTGCAATGTTAGTATCATCTATAAACCAAAAAAATCTATGAATTGAAGACTTACCTTCATTACCTGGACCCATAGAAGCATTACACCACTCGACAATCGATTTTACATCTGTCAACTTTGCATTGTCTTTATACTTTAACTCTTCTCGTGCTATGGCTCTTTTGATACATGCTCCTGCACCATCATGCTCCCCCTTTCCATGCCTGGCCTCACAAAAGTTCCACATATGCTGAATACCTGTAAAATTATGCCTCCTACTCAGCCAATAGAAATTCTGTGAGTTCTTGAATTGTGATGCACAGTTATCCGACCATATGATATGTTAACTGAACGATATGCCCCTTCTAGCCAAATCATTGTAGAACACCTGAAAGCAACCTTGCATGAACTCCATAAAATGTGTGTGATCATCACTAATATAGAAATTATACTCCCTTATGATCTTTCTGTCATCCTTTGTACTATCATTTGCATGAATGAATGTGATGTGCACAAATATAGAAACCTGTGTGGAGTTGTAATATTGTGTTTACACCTCATGCTGTGGCTGTAGATTGTAGTTCTCTGCAAAGTCGATGACTAAAACAATGCTACCAACTAGAAATGTGTCCTTGCATAACTTGAATTGCAAGTCCAACCATCAAGCTCTATGGGCATGTCTTGCATACTCATACACTATGCTGTGAAGAAATATAGGCATAAACTGATACACTGGAATCTTTTCAATAACCAATTCACACCTCTTTGCTTCTTTGTCATCTTTTGTAGTGTATACCACTATTTTATACTTGCCAAACTCTACTAGTTCGTTTCCAACTGCATGTGTTCTTTCCATATGTTCACATATTGGCAAATGTTACAAGCCACCGCAATGACAACATGTGCCATCCAACCATAATTTCTTGTAGAATATTTGACCTTCCTCTCTTTCACATAATATTCTTGATATGAAGTCTCTTGTAGATGTTGGTGGGGCACATATGGCACAACCCTATAAAACATTGTTAGTATGCATATCTAAACATATAGACCTATAAGCATCAAAATGGTTAGAAAATTCAATATGTAGTCTACAACAACAAGTAGTGCGTTTGTGATTTATCTTGACATAGAAAGGTTTTAGCATTTCAAAATATCTTTGACAAATTTGAATTTGAGGATACTTCTCTAGAAATTTACCATAAAACTGTGTTTGAGTCTCATCCAAAAAATGCTTTGGATGTGGCTCACGGTTCTGACTACCGATTCTCCTTCTTACCACATCCCTTTGATTCGGAGATACCCTTGTGTAATTCTTCCAAAAGTCTTCAATTAGTGATCTCAATGCTTCAACAATTGGTTTATCTTTTTGTGGTAGTCTCCTCGAGAACGCCCATAATTCATTGGCATTAGTGTCCTCAATTCTTTGGCATCTTCCAATGGCTCTTGATAAAGTTTTCCTATTAATTCTCAATTCTTGACTTGTCTTTCTAATGAGATGAGCTTTCCTCATTTGACTACTTACTATAGTCGATGTAATCACACGCCATGTTGCATTACTATCTTTTGTGCGTGAGGTGTTACCCACACTCTCATACGCACTCATTAGATTCTTGACAATAGATTTTTCACTTGAAGCCTCTGATGTTCTCAACCCAAGAATCTTCATGATAGACCTATACTTTATACTTCGCATCATTTCAATGAATAGTTGACATCTTGTAGTCTCATTTAACTTTTCAAAGAACAATCTTCAAATCTTATGAGCATATCTTCTACAAGTGCATTTTGGAATCTTACCTTCCATTGGCTGAAAAATATTCTCATCAATATCAATCAAATACTTTGGCTTTCTATGCAAAATTATAGGTGGTGTTAAGTTAGGTAAATTCATCTCAACATTAGGAATTTCATCAATATTTAAATGAGATGGGCTAGATGGCATACCTTTGATCGAAGATGGAATAGATGACATACCTTGAGGTTGAGGTGGGAACGATGGCATACCTCCTTCATCACATGTGAGTGATGATATACTCTCAACTTGAGATGTGGTAGATGGTGTCCCTACATGTTGACTTGCGGTAGAGGACATGTCTCCAACTATGGTATTCAAATCTCTCGTAGCATGAAGCTTTTGCATTCATTCTCTTTGTGATGTTTGTGGTTCCTCTTCAATTGGTATGTCTTCATTTATCATGTCCAATTTCCTCTTCTCATGAAGTTCCCTCATAGCCACTACTTTCTTTGCATTCTTAGCTTCTATCTCTTCCTGTGTTGGTTTAATTCTTGATCATTTCCTCGGCATGACGGAGAATTTGTCTATAGCATGATAAAGAGACCAATATTACTTCCTAAGAAATGAATACAAGATAATAGTGGGATTGTATTTTTATTATGTTGTAAGGATTTATTCTTGTATAGTTTGGCATCATGGTATGTTAAGGTCTGTTTATTACACATAATTATTAAAGAGCCCAAGTGTAGAAAATATACATGGCATCATGTGAGATTGTAGGTTGCTTTCTTGATTGGGAATGTGTCTATTTTAAACATGTATGATAAAGCATGATAAAGTAATTCAATCTGAATTAAGGAAAATGTAAAGAACATGCATGTAAAGACTTGACATACCTAAAAAATGAAGATTCGAATGGAGAGAGTACCCAATTATGTAGTGTTTTTTTCTTCTTGCATCAAACTCCTCAACAATTTGAGTTTTTCACCACTTGCTTCCTTTTCAATGTTAAATTGAATAACACTCAAATATAATTACTAACAACAATACTATTAACCAATCTATAATGTTAAATTCCTAAACTTGAATAGATATATATATCAAACTTTGTGTGAAAACTATGTTATTTCCTCCTTCTCAAGTTGACAAAGCAGAAAAGGTGGTGGAAAGATCATGCAAAGGTGGTACAATGTGTCAAATGTGCATGTGAACTTCCCAACAACATGAAAGCACTTCTTTTTTGTCAGAGCACGTGCAGAATTAGTATGAAAATAGAGCATGTGGGCCTAGATCATGAGGGTCAACACTTTTTTACCATTTCTATAGCAGGACAAAATGCGAGCACGTTATAACGCGCTCACGTTTTGTTTTGCTATAGATTGATCACATCCTGTGCATTATCTTCCTTAACACAAGTAAGGATGACCACATCCTGTGCTTCATCAATTAACACTTCCAAGCCTTACAATTCCTCTTAAATACGGGAGGATCCATGTCTGGAAGAGCCAAGCCACTTGGTCCCCCCTTGCTGAAGGATGACATTTTGGGAGAATTAGGAGATTTTCCTTTGGAGATCATATAATCTTTAAATGCTTTCCATCTTGGTAGGTCCTCTACATCAGAGAAAAACCACTGATGGTGTCTGAGAAATAAGAAATTCTTCATCTCTTTGGTGATCCATTTCTCTTTCCAAACCTTCCTGTTCAGACTTGAATGACCACAAGGTATTTGAGGGAGAACTTTTCCTATTTCATGCAAGAGCTTACTAGATGCTCCACCATATGATAGGAATAACAATGAAGGGGCAAGTGCTCATAATCAAGTTCTTGATAGAAAATGCCCATCGAGGAAGAAAGACAGATCTTCTTTGGAATCAGAAGTTCTAGTTTGTGACAAACCCTTATCCAAGCATAAATAGCAGGGGTTCTGACAAGCGATTGCCAATCCACTTCCACAGTCTCCTAAAGACTTCTTGATTGATTCCAAAACATCCACACCCCAAAACTAGAGAGGCAATCAATATAATTAAATGCATAAATCTACATTTGACGACAGAAACTCTCTTCGGGCTAGATTAAGAGTCCAACATTTCAGCTCAAGTCTAAACCCATCAACATCTAAATAACCTGAATACAAAATCTCTATTTACCTATCTTTAGAACTCAACCCTCAACATCAAACCCTAATCCCTCAACCCTTAACTCTAATCCCTCGACCCTCAACCCTCAATGTCAAATCCTAATCCCTCGACCCTTCACTCTAATCCATCAACCCTAAACCCTATCCCTAAACCCTCAACACTATACCTTAAACCCTAATCCCTCAACCCTCAACCCTAAACCTTATCCCTAAACCCTAATCCCTCAACCCTCAACCCTAATCCGTCATCCCTCAACTCTAATCCCTCATCCCTAAACCCTAAATGCTATCCCTATTCCTAAACCCTCAATAGACTTGATACTATACCTTAAACCCTAATCCCTTATCTGTAAACCCTCCAACCCTATCCCTAATCATTATACCCTCCACACTCTACTTTAACCCTAATCCCTCGACCCTCAACCCTATCCCTAAACCCTTGACCCTCGAACCTCAACCCTCAACCCTCAACGTCAAACCCTAATCCCTCAACCCTTAACTATGATCCCTCGACCCTCAACCCTATCCCTAAACCCTAAACCCTAAAGCCTCAACCCTCAACCCTCAACGTCAAATCCTAATCCCTCGACCCTTCACTCTAATCCCTCAACCCTAAACCCTATCCCTAAACCCTCAACACTATACCTTAAACCCTAATCCCTCAACCCTCAACCCTAAACCTTATCCCTAAACCCTAATCCCTCAACCCTCAACCCTAATCCATCATCCCTCAACTTTAATCCCTCATCCCTAAACCCTAAATGCTATCCCTATTCCTAAACTCTCAACAGACTCAATACTATACCTTAAACCCAAATCCCTTATCCCTAAACCCTCCAACCCCATCCCTAATCCTTATACCCTCCACACTCTACTTTAACCCTAATCCCTTGACCCTCAACCCTATCCCTAAACCCTTGACCCTCGAACCTCAACCCTTAATCCTTAACGTCAAACCCTAATCCCTCAACCCTTAACTCTGATCCCTTGACCCTCAACCCTATCCGTAAACCCTAAACCCTAAAGCCTCAACCCTCAATGTCAAATCCTAATCCCTCAACCCTTCACTCTAATCACTCAATCCTAAACCCTATCCCTAAACCCTCAACACTATACCTTAGGCCCTAATCCCTCAACCCTCAACCCTAAACCTTATCCCTAAACCCTAATCCCTCAACCATCAACCCTAGTCTGTCATCCCTCAACTCTAATCCCTCATCCCTAAACCCTAAATGCTATCCCTATTCCTAGACCCTCAATGGGCTTGATACTATACCTTAAACCCTAATACCTTATCCCTAAACCCTCCAACCCTATCCCTAATCCTTATACCCTCGACACTCTACTTTAACCCTAATCCCTCGATCCTCAATCCTATCCTGAAACCCTTAACCCTTGAACCTCAATGTACTCAACCCTCAACATCAAACCCTAATCCCTCAACCCTTAACTTTGATCCCTCGACCCTTAACCCTTAAAACTTGAACCCTATAACCTATCCCTGCACGCTCAACACTCGACACTATATCTTAAACCCTAATCCCTTAACCCTCATCCCTAAAGCCTCAACCCTAAATCCTTAAACCTTCAACCCTAAATCCTATCCCTAATCCCTCTACCCTCGACACTCTTATATAACCCTAATCCCTTGACCATTAACCCTATCCCTCAACCTCAACCCTTAACCCTCAACCCTCAACCCTCAACTCTCAACATTAAACCCTAATTCATCAACCCTAAAACCTTAAACCTAAACCCTATCCCTAAACCATCAACCCTCAATAGTATACCTTAAACCCTAATCCCTATCCCTTAACCCTTAACCCTTAAAACTTAAACCCTATCCCTACACCCTCAACACTTGACACTATATCTTAAGCCTTAAACCCTCATCCCTAAAGCCTCAACCCTCAATCCTTAAACCTTCAACCCTAAACCCTATCCCTAATCCCTCTACCCTCGACATTATAACCCTAACCTCAACATTATACGCTAATAAGTCAACCCTAAACCCTAATCCGTCAACCCTAAACCCTATCCCTAAACCCTCAACCCTTAACACTATACCTTAAACCCTAATCCATCAACCCTAAAACCTAATCCCTCAACCCTCAACCCTAAACACTATCAATAAACCCTCAACCCTCAACACTATACCTTAAACCCTAATCCCTCAACCCTCAACCCTAATCCCTCAACCCTCAACCCTAATCCCTCATCCCTAAACCCTAAATGCTATCCCTATTCCTAAACACTCAACCCTCGACACTATACCTTAAACCCTAATCCCTTATCCCTAAACCCTAAACCATATCCCTTAACCCTTAACCCTTAAAAATTAAACCCTAAAACCTATCCATAAACCCTCAATGCTCAACACTATATTTTAAACCCCAATCCCTTAACCCTCAGCCATAAAGCCTCAACCCTCAATCGTTAAACCTTCAACCCTAAACCCTATCCCTAATACCTCTACCCTCAACACTCTACTTTAACCCTAATCCCTTGACCATCAACCCTATCCCTAAACCCTCAACCCTCGACCCTCAACTCTCAACATTAAACCCTAATCCGTCAACCCTAAACCCTATCCCTAAACCCTCAACTCTCAACACTATACCTTAAACCATAATCCCTCAACCCTAAACCCTAATCCCTCAACCTTGAACCCTAAACCCTATCCCTAAACCCAACAAAACTGCTTTGCCTTATGTTAGGTTGTTAAACCCATCATTTTTGACACTCTTCTCCTAAAGATATTTGAGTTGCAAGAATATGTCAGAAAAATGGCTATGAACTTTTTTAATGTTAGTAATGTTATATGGCATGTTTTTCTGGCCCATCTAGGGTTCATTATGCCAATAGGTGTACACACTATGAGAAAAGCTTTGCGTATGGTACATCCACAGTGAGTAATTAACAGTTGAAATCAGAAGGATGATCATTATGAGAAAATATTTGCATTGGGGTACATCTATGTTTCTTTCTATCCACCTCGCACTTAGGGGAGGTATATTGTTATGAAACATGCAAATAATCTCCCATTGTTTACTGGCTCTATCCACAAGAACTACTAAACTATACCTTAAACCCTAATCCCTCAACCCTAAACTTTCAACCCTAAACCCTATCCCTAATCCCTCTACCCTCAAAACTCTACCTTAACCCTAATCCCTCGACCCTTAACCCTAAACACTATCCCTAAAGCCTCAACCCTAAAACCTAATCCCTCAAGGTCCTAAACTCTAATCCCTTATCCCTAAAATCTAAATCCTATCCCTAAACGCTCAACCCTCAACCTTAAACCTTAATCACTCAATCCTTATCCACCCCTCTCCTCCCCTATCTGGCTCACTCCCATCTCTACCCTCCTCTGCCCTCAACACTATACATACATACATATAGGCATACATAGATACATACATACATATAAGCATACATAGATACATACATACATATAGGCATACATACATACATACATGATTAATAGCCTTGAACATAAAAAAATTTAAGGGGAACATAACGCGAGCGCATTATAACGCGCTCACGTTATTTCAAACATGACAAACAACACAAACTTTTACAGAAAAGGAAAAATTCTTTGGGAATCCCAAGCCTTGGGCTTGGGGTTTTCTTTGGATTTCTAACCCAAAGGCTTGGAGTGCCTTTTGAATAGCCACAGACGTGTTTTTCCATATTCTTCAGGATTTCACATAATTTCGTTCGTGCTAACCCTCAAATTTGCACGTGTTTCAAGGTCAAACAAATCAAACACCTAGGTAATGTTAGACTTTCTCTTAGCTATTTGACGATGTGATTTTTTTCACATTTTAATAATGTTAAGCCTTTCATCTTTAATTTCTTTTGTTTGTGTGTCCGTTTTTGGGCAAAAACCACTGTTTGGTATTTTTTTCATTGTAAATTATCTATTCATTGAAATTTCAAAAAAATTACATATTTAGAAACTAGACTCCATTCTACAAATATTAAAAAAAGAAAAAAATGATTTTCAATTAGTTTTCAAAATTTATACGGGTAGCACGACCAAAATTCTATTTTTTAGGATGTGTCCACTTTGAAAATTAGTAAAAAATCAAATATTCATCAAAAAATTATCAGAAAAATCGGGCATAAACTACATGCTATTAGCTAATTTCTCAGTAGAGTGATTTTAAAAATACCAAAAAAAAGTTGACCTTTTGAGGGAGCCACAAAACATGCTATGTTATGTTTTTTTGACAGAAACAACACCAATTTCTGTGGCTCCCTCTTTTGAACCCCTTAATCTATGCCATTTTCAAAAAAAAATAGTAGCTTAGAAAGTAGACTCGGAGCACTACGAACATTGTTTTGGTTGCATCTCTAAATTTTGAGTGTAACTATGCTCAATTTCTCATCCAAGGCCAATATTTCCTAATTTCAGAAAAAAAGTGGCCACTTAAGACCCCTTTTCGGCCCCCCATCTTCTTGCACTTACCCTTTATTTAACATGTGGTAATCTATGCATAACTGCAAGGTGCCATCTTTCTTTTTCACAAATATAACTGGTGCTCCCTAATGTGACACACTGGGTCTAATCAGTCCCTTATCCAACAATTCCTGTAACTGAGCCTTTATCTCCATTAGCTTTGTAGTGGTCATTCTATAGGGGGCTTTAGAGATAGGTTCCAACCCTAGAATAATATCAATAGAGAAGTTAAAGGCTCTTTTAGGAGGTAATCCCAATAGCTCATCAGGAAATACATCCTTAAAATCCCTAAGAAAAGGATACCTATCCAAAACTGATCTCTCTTGATCTATGGACTCCTTTTTCCCAACTTCATTGAGTTTTTGAGATTCGTAAAACTTTAAATCATCTTGGAAATTGGTTTCCTTAAACTCATTTAGTTTTTCCATTTTGACAGCAAAAAGCTAGCATCCTTTCCTTTGAGCTCTTTTCATTTGCAGGGTAGAAATTTGTCTTAGTTTGACTTCCCTAGGGTTCCCTTGTAGAAAGACTTTGTTTCCTAAGTCAACAAGACATTCTATTGTTTTGGCATAACAATCCACTTTGGCTCGATGTCTCCATAGCTAATTTATCCTTAGGATAACATTGTAGGAGCCTAGTGGGGCTATAAAAAGATTTACTTCCATGGAGAAACTCAGAAGTTCAACCCTAGCCTCAAACATGCATTGCTCTACCTGAGCCTTGGTTTGATTTGCATATTCTACTGACCATGTGTATGCCATAAATCTAGCCTTTCTTAGAATTTTATTTACAATTTTAGCGGAAACAAAACATTCAGTAGCACCAGTGTCAATCAAAACTGAAATTGGAAGACCAGATAAAATACATGATGTTTCAATGGAAGTTATTGGGTATTCAACTTGCCTTTTGTCCAAGGCTGCATGAATGCATTGCTAGAATGGTGCTTGCTGAGAGGGTAGAGGGTTTCCTCTAAGTTGTGCTCCCTACACCTTGTTAGGACACTGGTTGGCATAATGATCTCTGCCACATGTGTAGGACCTTCCCACAAGTCCTCACCTCTCCTATGGTTTCCCAGAATTGTCTCCATTTCTCTTGGAGTGATTATTTCCCTTATTCTCCCCTTTGGAGTTAGTTTGCTTATGCTTGGCCCCTTTATTAGTTTTCTCAGTAAAATCTTGCTTTCTCCCCTTTTTCTTAGAGGATTGAGAGGATTGGGACCAATTATATCTCTTTCAGTTCCTTTCTCTATAAACTGACATAGCTTTTAGTTTTGTGCCTATTTGATGGCCTTCTCATAGACCTGGTCCATTGAAATAGGACCACGTACATCAACCTCGCTCCCAATCTGGGTGTTCAATCCCATTATAAACTTCTAAATGTGGAATCTCTCATCTTGTTGGTACTGTGGAACATACTTAAGTAGGTAGGTGAACTTTTCCCAATATTCATTTACAGATAAATCAATCTATTTCAGATTTTGAAAATCTATAAGCTTCTAGTTATATAATAGTTGAGGCAACCATCTTTGCCTAGAGAGTTCCACAAACCTATCCTAGGTAAGGCTTGTAGACCTCAAGCCTAGTTCCATCTTTTTGTTCATCCACCATGTGGATGCTTCACCTACCAGCTAGAATGCTCCCCATACTGCTTTTGTGATCTC
Source organism: Cunninghamia lanceolata (assembly GCA_027924645.1). Classification (NCBI taxonomy): domain Eukaryota; kingdom Viridiplantae; phylum Streptophyta; class Pinopsida; order Cupressales; family Cupressaceae; genus Cunninghamia; species Cunninghamia lanceolata. The sequence goes on along the minus strand of BSBN01000809.1, from coordinate 25,072,044 downwards.
ATTATAGTTTTTGATTTCAAAATACTTTTCAATTTCCATAAGTCGTGCCTCCACGGCATCTCTACTTATGGATCCATCAAATTTGGGAGGCATGACCTTTTTCATGTCTCGAGACAATTCTAAAGCCATATGACTCCATCTATCCAATTCTTGTCTAGCCTCAGAGTTATTCTCTCTGTGCTCACTTTAGGTAGTGTCATTATGACATAGTTCGTCATCACCCCCATCATAGGTAACATGCCTAGGTCCTTGTCGACCCCTGACCTCCTGTTTGAGAGTTCCTACTCTCACTCTTGTCTCTTTTAACAAAGCTAGGATTTGGTCAAGTTTAGATTTGGAGTGCCCTAAAGGTTTTCCTTCATCCTGGCTATCTCCCATCCCGGTTCTTAACTGAACCTTGCTGCAATCTACTTCGCCCTGAATTTTTCAGATTAATCTTGGATTAGTTTTCTATATCATAGAATCCATTCTTAACACAAATCTATTCTCATTCATGTAATCTTTACCAAGAAAGGAAAGAATTATCAAAATTTTGTTTCTAATTACATTATACTTTTCCATGGATTACATATAATCCTTCTCAAAATTGTAAATTTTTGTTTACATCTTGCTACTACAAATCATTTTCAGTTTGGGATAACTTCCCATGTTCATTTCTGAACTTTGAGGTTTATCATTTCAGTTTTAGGAGGTGGACGTACACGCAGGTACTCATCCACAACCTCCTTGGTTACATCAAAAACCTTAGGATTGCTTTCCACAGCCAGTGCTTTAGGTGCAGAGGGTTCTGGTGATGCATCATTAGAGCTAGGAGTAGCATTACTAATTGCTTTCCTCAACTCCTGCTTGATGCATTTTACAGCATCAGTGAAGGTCTCCTCATCAGTCAACCATGCTCCTACTAAGAAACTAGTCTATTCAAGTCATTTTATTCTTGAGGCTCACTCCCTCAAGACCTTTTGATAACGTAGGTAACATCCATTTTCCATTACCTTCTTTCTGGGTGTTGTTCTAATTCTTACCATAGTAGCATAGAACATCCAAACACTAGCATCTATTAATGTTGGGATAAAAATAATCATCAAGTAGTGAGCTCATAGGTCCATGTATTGACCTTGGTAGCTCTGATACCATATGTAATATCACATACCATAATGGTCATGATTAAACATAAATAATCATCTTAAGAAGAATTAGATAACATCATAATTAACCAAAACATAGTTAAACAAGAATGAATTATTATCATTATAATATTTAAGCATGTTATTCTTTACTAGAACAAAACAAAAGCTTAGAATTACAATATCCAGTAATTACTCATTAGTGAATGACCTTCACTATGCAAGTACAAAGTTATGCTCAAGGCATCAAATATCAAATTATACACAATAACTAACTATCTGAAGTCATATTGAGAAAATTATTATATCTGGAACATATGACATTTGTCTTCATGAGCCTCACCTTGTCTTCTTGGGAAAAAGAGCATCATCTGAGTGCTTTTCCTCCAACCACAGACCAACGATCCCCTGCCCAACTTCCTACCTAGAAGAAGCCCTACCCTTCATAGAAGGTAGAGATAAAAGGAACTGTTAGGTTAGCCATCTAAGTATCTAGTGTTGTGTCCTTCATAATGCCTCATGGTCACACAACTATAGATCCACTCTAACTATGTATGACACTACTAGAGACATTATGCCATCTGGAGCACTATGGACCAACAATGCATGCAGAGATGGATGCATTACTTTGGCCAAATATTTACATTCATATATGTTACACAATGAACGTTGTCATATGTCCACCACCTCGACTCAACTTATAAGCTGTCATGTCCTACAATAAACATAATTCAACCTTTCTCGGTATTGGATAGATAGGTTCAAAAACATCTCAGTCCATTCCTTGGACATTCGACTCCTGTCTTGAAAACCCATTCCCAAGGGTCTCGTTGCTAAGGCAACATGGAAACTAGTGACTCCATGTCACTTTGTCCTGCACTTTTATGATGAAATAAGTTCATTCATGTTTTCAACACTTAACCTTACCTGGTTGGTGTTTACTTTATTTATCTAATTTCAAGGTTTATATTCAGAACATAATATCAAAAGGAGTACTTGTAATGACTCATAGACTTGATCCCCTTTAAAAAGGTTCTATCTAAAGTCACCCTCTTGATTCCATATACTTAATAAGAATATTTGCCATTCGCAAGGTTGGCTTCACCTACTTTTATACAACAAGGTTTATAGTGAAAAAGGGTTTATTCTTGTAAAAACAACGTATCAAAAGGTTAACTTTCCCATAGGGAATATGGAATGCACTCATGGCTACCAAGAAGACAACAATATGTCTACAAGAACCTTCCCATTTCCATGATAAATCATTATAGCATCAATATACATTACATGCACAAAGGATACCAATACAAACAGTTGAAGGTTGACATCTTTACTTCGAGTTGATGTGTTATAATACCAAGTGTATACGGCTCAAACTTAGAATTTCCAACAAGATTCAAGTAGTCAAAATTATAATATGGTTCGGCCATACCTTGTTACTATACGCATGGCACTGTGTATCGAAATCATAAGCCGATACCCTCGGCCTTCACATACATATTAAACACTATCACCCTATCAAGCTCTTTAACTAATATCATATTTTCATGCATTGTTATAGATTCATAAAGATACATTATTAAAAATGATTCAAGGTTCGATAACAATTTATCATTAGTTGATAACCCTTTCAGGTTCTACACAAGTATGAAAAGATAATACCTTTTTGGTTTCACACAGTAATCATAACAATGAAAAGATGATAGAAAAGCATTAAGATGGTTCAGATCTTTGTCATACAGCACACGGTAATAATCATAGACTCACAATACATATGTTTTGACCTCCAAGTTGGTCGAGCATTGCCATAGCAGTGATTGTATAATAATAACACAGAAAGGCACATGCGGCCTTAGAAATTATAACAACAGTTTAAACCTACACTAAAACATAGTGGTAAACTTCATATCTTAAACAACCTCGAAGGCCATTAGATAATAGTATATAATAATCATGGGTCGACACCGTCAATGCCCCTTTATATCAAGAATACATATTTTAACACCTATATCCAAAATAGATTATCAAATTTAATTCGATACCTAGGCCACAGTTCATACCTGTAGGTAGTCTCAGTTGAAGATTAACTAATGCAATAGGGCTCTAATGCATACACCAATGATAAGGATCAACTCTTTCTATGCTACTACTATACTAACGATGTCTCTAGTGTTCTCTCAAGATTATCACTTTTCCTATATCCTACCTCCTTCTAGAATAAAAGTCACATAACATACCAAAAAAAAGCCAAAAACTCTTTTTTTTTTCCAAAAACTGGTATCAACCCATACCTGCATGCATTTCAAGAACGGTTTAAGCAAGGCTTAAAATTTGCCACCTCGTAGGTTCTCAAGAATCCACTTCTCCCATCTTCGATAGGATGCCCACGGATATGGCTAGAGTTTAGGAAACACTTAGCCACCACTCCTCTCCCCACTCCTCGTGGGTGGTGGCTAGCCAAGTGCCACAAACTACATGAACATTATTTAATAATATACTTAGTTACTAAGGCATGTTCAACCTCTTAAGAGGTCGAGGCAATTTTAACTTATATATATATAGAAATTTAAGGGTTATCAAATTAACCAAGGTGTTAGTATTGTCAACACCATTAGAAAATGACACATTCTTAAGATATGACTTCGGGGTCGAGCACCACTCCCCCTTAGAGCATCCACCATAGTAAGACATATATATCAAAATATAATAGTCACAAATCATAGTATAGAAATAGCCATGGAATCAGAGTCCTCGACAACTTTGCTAAAATTGGTAAATGACTCAAAATGGATGTTCTTGCGAACACCGTCATTTTGCCAATAAATATTGAAGGCGTCGAGAAGAATCCAATTGACAAATCAGTATGAGAAAGTAAAAGACTAAAAAGGAGAGATGTAACTCACCTTAATAGCAAGGATTCTTAAGGATAAAGTTGGATACTCAAATGGGAATTTAACCCCTTTTCCTGACATCTATCTCTTCCTCCCGTATGATACCCTCCTTTCATCTTTGAAAGATGATTATTTTCCTAATCAAACTCACCACCATAAAATCATGATCAATGAATCATCATCTGATTTGTAAATCATAATAATTAAATAATCATTTCAACTTGAAATTTCATATCTAACTAACATTAATCAGGATCTTCATAATCAATGATTAATATGATATTTTCCACAAACATCTAATCATTAAACTATGGTTAATCCTCTTGATTACCACACAAAATAAAATTAATGTTAATCATAAGTTGGGGATGTAATAGACATCTTCCACTCCACAGCAAGGGAAGAAATTTTGCAGCAACACATAGAGGGAAGTGAGATATTAATAGAAGCGGTAGATATAATACAAAAGGAGATGCTAGAGGCACAAAAGGACACATCCCTACCTCCTACCCAGCTACTCAAGCAATTGATACAAAGCTTCAAGGCTCATTCTACATATCTGGAGAAGAAAGTAGAAGAGAAGATAACAGAGACAATCAATCAGAAAAGACTAGCTGATGCTTCCAACAAATGTGCTAAAGCACACAATAAACTAGAAGCCCAGATAAAGAACATCTAGCAAGGTATAGAGGAGGCCAAGGTACTTTACCTATTTTGTAAATTACAATGCCCTACTACTACTAAGACTATAAAGGATCAAATAGAGGCATTAGAAACATAGATAAAACAAGTGCCTAGTATCTATGATCTAGTACAATACACAAATGGAGCCATAAGGGCACAGGTAGAAATGCTACATTCTCAGTTACAACAATTTCAAGATCAAAGAGAACAAATAAAATCACAGATCAAGCAGCTTAGAGAAGTAATAAGCTTGATATTGGCCTCTCTAACTGGAGTATTTACTAAGGCTAAACAGATCACATAGAAGGTTAAGGTACCCACTATCTTAGGAGAAGCAGAGGATACATACATCTAGCTGGAAAGCTAGATCCAAATTTTGACATCTACTAAGAAACAATGGGATACTACTCTGGCTCAAATTAGTGTAATCTACAACATCCTACCTATAAACTAAAGTCCAAGTCTTGGGGACAAGACATACTTTTGAAAGGGGGAATGATGTTGGCTGAGAATAGGGCAGCAAGTAGAACCTACCATAGAATACTACAAAGGCCATGTGGAGGATAGAGCTGACTCCTAAATAAGTATTTTGGAAAAGGACACACATCTAGATAGATATATAGGAGATACACACATTCAGAAATGTAAATTAAGAGTCAGCAGGAGTGAATATATGTGAATAAAGAGAGTAATAGCGTATAAGGCAGAGACTCAGACCTGCCAGTATGGATATGTATATACCTATTAATGATAAATGAATATAATGGAGACATAAAGTTTCTAATAGCATTGTGTATGTGTTATGATGTTATGCTTTACTTAGATTGTACCGCATATAAGATTTCCTTAATGTTCATTCATATTTCTCTCTTTGTCTAACTAGGGTATAAACTAGACTTATAGACTTGACTAAGGACCAAATCTCTGGACTGGTTCCTCCCCATTTCTTGACAACAATATAGTATGAGCTCTAGAGGATATATGTATTGAAAATTCCAACCTTAAGTAGAGTCTCCAGGGGACTGTTGTATAAACTATAAACTAAGGAACAACAAACTTAGTAAGAAATATAATAAAATCATCTAACTTCTAATCATGTGATTATGGGTTTGAGTCCCACGAGGTGTGCCAAAAAATATTGATAGTGTTTTTGTGCTCAAGGGATTTACCTCATAGATGCACTACTTGGGACTATCAAAAATGGAAAGAAGAGTTGGTCTAGGTGCCATCTGAGCTAACAAATCAATCTTTAGATTAGGGTTAATTTCCCTACTATCAAGCTTATGACAATTTCTATAGTAAAAGGGAGGATGATAGGAATTTAAAGTACTAATACTAAAAAGGCCATAACCCAAAGAGAAGATCCTTACACACTTAAAAAATAAGAAAGTGACTCATCATAACTTAGTCAATAAGGACTTATAGATATTATCAAAATATGTAAGCAATATTTCAAAGGTAGCAATAATGATTCAAAATTTCTTGAATAACAACTTCATTGACTGAAGATTATTATATTACTTCACAAGAAAATATAAATTCTATGGTCCAAATTCATGGTAATAGAGGTCTCTTAAGTTCTAAATGTATGAGGTGAGAAATTTTTTATGCATTGGGCCAAAATTTAGCTCATTTACTATAAGCACCAAAATCACACACATCCTCCATGAGGACCTGGATTATGACTCACAATCCTTATCACATACATGTAAGCATGAAATAATGCCCTCTTAGTAGTGATTCTCTTAGTAGCATGTGATTTCTTCTTCATCTTGTTTTTCCCCTTTGTTGTGCTAGCCCTTTCTCCATTTTTTATGCTTTTTCACACTTGTCAATTTTTGTTTCCTGTGCTTGAGACTACATCCCTAAGCCTTGTATTTATCCATTTTTTGTGAGTTGGACTTTCCCTAGTGTTTTTCATCCATTCTCAACCCTAGAAGCCCTCTAGAGGACCTCCCAAGCCATCTCCAACTTTTGGTTTTCATTTCTGGTCAACCAATACAAATCTCTCCCTATTATTTCTAGATCTCCCCTAGGAGATTCATCCTTGCAAGTGGAGATTTATATTTTGACCCCCTTTTGACCAGTTTCTAGAGGCAGTTCCCCTCCTTTTCATATCCTTAATAATCTCCAACCCTTCTTTTCACCCTAGGACCTCCCCTCTATGGGTCACCCCTGGCCAACCCTAACTGGTGAAAGGGGTGACCAGTGGACAACTCGGTTGTCTTTTCTAGTCATAATAGAACTTGACTTTTTGGCTCAAAAAGATCTGTTTTGACCCGTTTGCTTCCTGTTTGCATGGGATTTTTTCCTAAATAGAGAGTTAACTATTTCATGCCCCCAAGCATGTATAATTAACTCCTTTTTATATTTAGTTGTCAACCCATTCATTCTTGTTAACTCCATTTCTTCTTCAATGATAAGCTATATTGGCTTGTTCACTCCCTAATTAGCCCAGATCACTCTTGTGTCTTTTGAGTTAACTCTCTAATCAAAGGGAGTTAACTCTCCATCCTCTCCACCTCTTTTGACCTCTTCCAAACTTTAAATGCTCCTCCCCTCTTCATTATTTTCTAATTTGGAGAATGCTCTAACCTTATTCACAAGCTTTTTCAAGCTTCTTCATATGCCTTTGAGCCTCTTTCTTCATTTCTTTCCTTATTTTCCCAAAGATTTAAATCTTTCATTGTTGCATAGCTTCAAATCTCCCCCTTTTAGGAGACAATTTCATTTGTGTATCTATTTTTTTGTAGGCTTTTGCTCTCCAACTAGCATCCATATGCTCATACAGGACATTCGAGCCTTTTGATTTCATTTTTTTCATCTAAGCTTTGTTAAAAGCTTCATATAGCATCAATATGTTGCCTAAATTGCAAGCCACAATGCTCACAAGCTCACATTGAGCTCACATCCAAGCGTACAAAAGCTCTTTTTGCATCCCTTTTCTATTGCTTCCAAGAGGATCTCCCCGCTATTGCAAGAGGACAAGAGGTTGCTGACACAAGGATTTATGAGGGTAGTGGAGGCTCACACATCTCTTATTATAGGTTCCTTAGTGCTTTTATTTCATAGTAATTAGAAAATCTCAATTTGCTCTTCAAAATAGTAAATGCATGTTGCCATTTCCTTGATAGGCTATGTAGATTTTGCATTGTTTAAAAATTAGTTTGCTTTCAAAAGTTCATAGATTAGTTTTATTTCAAGGAAATTTTCTTTTCCTAGAGTAATTGTTCTAAATATTCAGAAAAACCAAACAAAAACATAGATCAGATTGCATTATATAACTTCATACTAGATTGCATACATATTTCGATTCCTAGATTAGAAAAACCACTTTATTTCCATAAAAACCTAAAAAAGCACAAAAATATTGTTTTGCACTCATATAGCATTGCATGCATCACACAAAAATATTAGCATCATAGAATATCTACAAACCCTTGATTCCAACACAAGGTCAACTTCTGTCAACATTAGTCAAACCCTTGATTCCAAGATAAGGTCAACGTAAAGTAAAAACTTAGGTCAAACAAACCCTAAGTCAAACCCTAAGTCAAATTGAGGTTAACTTCAAGTCTCTCTCAGTTTGGGTTCATGAATGTGCCCTAGGCATAGAGACGAGTGGGTGAGGACAATTCTCAACAAGATTGAGGAGATTCACCCTAGACCACAACAAGATCAACAAACAATTCAGGAACAATAACACAGGCTATCATCCAACAATTCAAACAACAATTCCAACTCAACAAAAGTATCAATGAGAACAATTGTCAACCTACACAATGTTGGAATCTTTGGAATCCAAATAGAAGAATAGTGACTAGTGACCCTTCAGGTCATATAGTTATTTTAACAACAATGGTCACAGAACAACAAATCAGAATCAATGCACAAGAAAGGCCCCAGGACCGACCAACCACTCTCCATAAAGTCTAGCTCTCAAGCGAGCTAGACCGTCCCATGTCTCACCTCCTCTCAACTAGCTACTTCCATGAGAGTGAGAGTGATATGGAGGTTTACCCCGTGGCAAGGAGAGGGGTCCATGTGTATGCTAAAGTTGACTCAACCACCCCAGGCTATCGAGTCATGTTTTTGAGTGTACATATTTTATTGAACCTAACGTGTAATTACAAATTCTTCTAGGATGAGTGATTTTGCATTTCAATTTCAAAGATTCAGTCATTATCACTTTTCTTACACAACCATCTTTGTTACTTCTATCTTTGCCACCTTCGCCTTAAGAGCTCGTTCCATTTATTTTTTGGTGTTTATGACACCCCCAAATATGACAAAACCAGACTTGAACCTAGAGAATATTCCCTCAAGCGAGATAGAAAATCCCTCTTTCAAAAGGTATGTGCCACGTGATCTAAATGCACCAGTTTAAAATTGCTATGACTATGAAGATTCAGACTATGAACAAGACAAAAGAGAACCTAGATGTTCTTTGTCATTCAACAATCCTACATGAGAACATAACCTTGTAGTGCAAAACACACCTCATAAAGAAAGAAGGATACAAATTAGGTCAAAAGTCCATTGCATGGAGAAACCCTCCACTAACAATTCAAGTACTCATCTTGATGATGAAGTAAGAAGGCTCGAGAAGAATATACAAGAGCCCAAGGATGTTCAAGAGGCCTTGCAAGTTGCTTTACAGGAAGAGCAATGTGAAAATGATATACGAGAAGAAATGCAAAATCATGACAACATTCATAATGAAGTCCCTAGAAACGAAGAAGTGCCTAGAGGTCCTACACCTACAATCCTCATTGCAACACTAGTACAAAGAATCAGGACTCTGGAGGCAGAACAACATGTCCCATAAAGAAGAAAAAAATTGCACGAACACTTTAGAATTAAACAAGACCAGGGGACATCTCAGAATCCCCCTTACCTCAACTACTATTCATGAAATGGGAGTAATGATACGTTCCCAAATGGGAATCCTCCTATTCAAAACAATCAAGTAATATAGGGAAATCAAGTGAATCAAGCAATAGCATTGGGTTATCAAAGCCAACCCATCAGGTTAATGATGTCAAATCCACAATCACAAAGTGCCTTCTTGGCCACATACCTAGAGTATTTAAAGGAGTCACTTGACATGGCTATAATAAGTGTTCTATTACTACGACCATTACCGGATCTCCCAAAGTTCAAAGGAGAAGGAGACCCCAACTCACACATCAAGGCATATACAACTGGAATAAGAGAACTCCTCCCTTGGGATGGGGTTGTCACAAAAATCTTCCCAAATATGCTGGAAGGAATAGCCTTGGATTGGTATTATCATCTGCCAAAGGCCTCGATACACTCATTCATATAGTTAATAGGAGAGTTTGTCATGGCTTTTGACATGAATAAACTCGTGAAGATAGGGATTCGAGAATTATTCACCATGAAACAAGAACCTAATGAATCAGTGGCCTATTTCATCACTCGATGGAGACAAGTTCTCTATTCTTTGACTAGTGCTCCAAGCATGGATCACCACGAGTTGTGCGATCTCTTCTTGCATGCCTTGAATAGGGATGTGAGGGAAGAAGTCCAAAAATTTACATTACAAGTCCTATGAAGAAGCTTTGGAAAGCACCTGTGATAGGTAAAAATCAGGTTAATAAGATCAAGCATGTAATTGAAAACCAAATCCTACCACCATCAAAGAATCTAATCCAAATGAAATCAAAAGCATGCAATTCAAGAATAATATCACCTAGATCGTATGATTCCTTGTTTATGATGTGGATTGCTTCTTCAACAATGAACAATTATGAAGATCAAAGATGCCATGTTGGATGGATGATAATGATAATAAGCTAGATGGATGCTAAAATGCTCAATATGCTCAAGATGATAATGTAGACGCTATATGAATGCTGGATAGATGTAGTATGGAATGAGAGGGTGTTTTAATAGACTTCAACCAAAATCAATCAACAATCTAGATTTGGTGGTATGTGAATGGCTAAGATTAAAGGATGATCATAGGTGAATGTACATATGACAAGTGGAGGGAAGATAAAGCTTATGTGTGACCGTGTACATAAAAAGTACTACATGTGAAAGATATTAAATAAAAGATGTAGTACCACTTATCTTTTTAAATGAAAGAGGCACACATGTTGGCTCATTAAGATAAATGATAAGAAGAAATTAATTAAACAAATAAAATTTATTTAATTAATTGGAGAGTGGGTTTGTGAATGGATTTTTAATTAAATAAATAAGATCTATTTAATTTAAAATAGATAGAAAGAAGATAATTAAATAATTAAAGATTATTTAATTGTAGATTAGAGGAAATAGAAGAAATAGCTAATGAATTAATTAAATAAATATAAATTTATTTAATTAATAGAAGAAATAAGTGATAGGGACATTGTTCAAGTGTGTTAGACAAATGCAGATGATAGCTAATGCAATATTTGATACTAATGATAATTAGGTCAATTTTAGGTGTCTACATTTTGCCCCTCTTTGATACAATGTTCATTAGAGTGTTGTGTCAAAGAAGATATGATATTATGGATGCAAATGATATGAATGCTCACATGATAATAATGGAAATATATTATGCTAATGGTAATGTAAATGCATACAATGGTAGTGGATAATAATAAGGTTATGATAATGCAAATATATAGATGATAATGATAATGATATAAAATGGACCTATGTATGCCTAACACACTTATTTTGTAGGATAGGAGATAAGGGAAATGATGAAAGTGAATCAAGGAGGATGAAAGAAAGACAGTTGATCTTGGTTGAAGACTATATAGGATGATGATGGAATGGATAAATGATATGACAGTTTTTTAAAAGTAATTGCTCAAAAGTAAAGAAATGCAATCCTTATGTTTGATATAGCATATGGATGTTATGCACTAGGGTATAGAAGACCAAGGTGTCAAGGTATCCAATGCATAACCAGCATACTACAATCTTGTCTAAACGCATGAGGTCAAGATGTTGAACCAACATACACAAGATATGAATAGCAGCTAGTGTTCTGGGATGGACTTTGATGCTACCAACAAAGGTTTGATCTTATCTCCACTACAAATACTAACACCTTGCTGGTTATATGTATGGAGCTAGTTCTTAACATAGAATAGTCTCAATGCACAAGAGACTATTTAACTTCTCATATGCAAGAGATATTGATATGCAAGATGCTAATCCCAACACATGCAAGATATCAAGACACATAGGAAGAGAATAAGATCATCCCACAGACATGGCATACGAAAAAAATATGACCATGCCCCATTCCTTACTTCATCACAACATACCAAGATATAGATAGATCAAGGCAGTCTTGATTAGGCATAGAAAAGGGACAAAAGATAAATCAAAAGATAAAACAGAAGATACTATCATCATGTTCTCTTACCAAATTTAAGTGCTCTTAGATAGGTTTAAGTTGGTGCCTTGTTGAGAGGAAAGTTGCATCCTGTTGAAGGCTAAATGATGCAGAGGCATCCACACTAAAACCTTGACATACAGCATATATGTCTAACACCCTTCATCATCATCATATTTCCCTTAACACTGTCAGCATCATCATATTCTCTCTGCCGACCGATATCCTCCTGCAGACAAACCTTCGCCCTTTCGCCTATCAGCAGCATCATCATATCTGACTATCGGCAGCATCATCACATTCGGCAAGCGCAAACATCCTCCTGATGTTCACTGTTCATCTTACCGCCAACCTCTATCTTCATCATCATGATGTTCAACATCATGTTCATCAGCAGGATATAGAACATCCGGTTCCTCCCATATATCCTGATGACGACAACCTCATGCACCTTTCCTTCGATGCTTACGTCACCCCGATATCCTGATGACGATTATCCTGATGACGATGATGTCACATGCAGCTCCTCCAATATCCTGCTGCCCGATATCCTGATGACGATTATCCTGATGACGATGACGTCACATGCAGTTCCTTCAATATCCTGCTGTCGGCCAAACTTAACATTATCAGCCCGCGAAGGAATTGTCAACCCGATCTTCTACCTTATGCCGATACGCTCCTCCTCGGCAACACCTGATGATGATCACCCTAATGTACATTCACTTTATGCAATCGACTGCATCATGCTCATCTCCACTTACTTAGATGATGCCTAAAGTACCTGCAGGATATACGTAGAAATATCCTGATGATGCCGTTGCGATGGGTTTCCAACCTTAGTGAATTTTCAATCCGCCGAACCTCCTGAGGTGACCTGATCTACTTCCTGGACAACTTTCCAGACTCTAACAACCAGCACGACCTAGCACATACCCATGCTAGGGTCCTCAACACCTTTCGACTACGATCCTGCACACCTGCATGCAAACAAACACAAAATGTAGACTAAACCCTAAACTACTGTACATAGCCATTCCACCGATTCGACGAATCAACCGGTGGAATGGATCAGCAAATCCATGCAACCACCAAAACAGCAACTCGATTACACAATGGAGATCAAACAGAAAATGAACACAAACAGGATCTTTATTGATTTCAAAAGATGCAATACAGTATTCTGTCTCACTCTCTCCAACCTAGCTTCTCAACATCTATCTCTAAAACCAACCGATCCTCATGCATAAATAGGATCTCTTGCGAGTACTACTGACCCAACTCCAAGCGGCTGGGAAATCTCTCCAGGTGGCTGGGAGATCCAACCGGACCTACAGCATAACAGCTGTCTTAACAAACTATCTAAAAATAGTAAAGTATGGTCAACATGACCTTATTACATGCATTGGTCTTATAAGACCTTCTTGGAAACATTAACCAGACCTATAACAAACTAACTGCCTCATGGAGGCTAGCTATCAGGTAGGTGCTCCTGCACCACTAAAGATGTTGATAAAATGCTATAGCAAATGTTGGCTTAAGGCATGTAGACAAATAGCTTCTGGCTTATCCTCGATTGGTTAAAGTGCTTGAGCTTTCGCTGATGCGGATAGTCTGCTTCTTGCTTGAGCTAATTAAAGAGAAGAAGATAGAAGATGAAAAGAAAATGAAGATGGGATGGATAGTTTGTGCTTACGTATTGGATACTTCATATTCCAGACTGCCTACATACCCTGTATCCACAGGATCAAAGTGCATTTACGATGATGATGAGACATGATGAATATGTAGTTCTAGGTTTATTGATGATGTAAGTGATGAAAGATAGAAAAAAGGGAGATGAAAGATCAAGGGATGATTAGAAGAACAGTGAAAGATGGGTTGATGGAAAAAAGGGGCTATCATCTTTGCCTGAATCAGAGTGCTTCCTTCGCATCTCAGATTGCCTACATACCCTGTATCCATGGGATCAAGTCTTTGAACGATAGAGCCGAGATGTAGTTCCTGCTTATTGATGTTGATGGTTGATGTCAAAAGATCAACTTTATTGCTTAGATTTTTTGAATGTTTTGATTTTTTTGGATTTTGGAACGTGTTTGCTATTTTGATGGCTGCTTTGCTTTCATTTTGATTTCAGATGCTTGCTATGTTTTAGCTAAAATGTTATGAGCTAGAGTTGTAGATGTTCACTTCCAAATAAGATTTTACCAAGTGCCCCCAGTGTGGGAAGAAGATTTCTAAGAAGACGTTGCAATGGATGTGGTCATGTGGATAGTATACTAAGGTGCCAAATTATATCTTAACCACATCAAAGTCCAAACTAGAAACGATAGCATGGCAAAGGCAAGGATGGAAAGGCTTTTATTACGGATGGATAACGGATAATGGTGTACAATGTATAAATAGGAAAGATAGTGGATTATGATATGGATTAGGTAGGATAGATAATGGATAATGAACATCATGGAAAGCTATGATCAAATAAACTAAGTGAAAGATGGAAGTTGGTCGCTACACATAGCACCTGTTTACCAGGTTTTCACTATGGTACTTATCCAAGGTGCCTGTTTGCTAGGTTTTCACCAGAGGATGAATTATTTATCTTGTACTATATATTTTTTGTTATCCAAAGCACTAGAAAGTGGTTTTTACTATTGGATGGATTTTTTTTATGGGATAGCTGAGATTCATGGATAGAACTTCTTGAGATGAATGCTATTGACTGGTTCATCCAAGGGAATGCATTCAGGTGTGGAGAGAGTGTATGCACCTAATCCATAGACTGTCATGATGACAAAAGGACCAAGCCAATTTGGTTCAAACTTGCCCTATTTCTCTTGATGTTGTTGATTCCTTTGATTTACTTTAAGGACAAGGTCACCAACTTGAAATCTTCATTCTCTGATCTTCTTGTTGTAGTTGTGGTATAGGTGATTTTGATAGACTTGAAGATGGTTGAGTGTTGTAAGACACCATTCATCTAATAGCTCAAGATCATGAAGTTTGGATACTCAATATTCTTCATCTGAAATAGTATGTTGTAGAGATACTCGCAGTGAGGGGATCTCAACCTCAATAGGTAAAATAGCTTCATTGCCATTCACAAGAGCATAAGATGTAGCACCAGTGGGAGTTCAGATACTTGTTCTATAAGCCCATAATGCAGGATTAAGTTGTAGGTGCCAATCATGACCAGCTTCATTGACTACCTTTTTAAGGATCTTGATGATTGTTTTCTTAGAAGCCTCAACGTGGCCATTACTTTGAGGATAGTAAGGTGTAGAGAGTCTATGTTGGATATGAAACTTGTTACAAAGATCTTTAACCTCTTGGTTCTTGAAAGGATGACCATTATTAGTGACAATGGCTTGAGGAACTCCATATCAGCAAATTATATAGTGTAAGATGAACTTAGATATTTGCTTGCCAGTAATATAAGTCATTGGTATTTCTTCCACCCACTTAGTGAAGTACTCAATGGTGGTTATGATAAACTTATGACCATTTGACAAGGTAGGATGGATTTTGCCTATGAGATCAAGTCCCTACTGTGAGAAGGGCCAAGGAATAGTAATAGGATGAAGTTCATGTGCTGGTGCATGTATTAAATCTCCATGTTTCTGACTTTGTAGACATCTCTTTGTAAATTGCTGTGCATCTTTCTCCATAGTTGGCCAATAGTATCCAGCTTCTAGAAGTTTCTTAACAAGACCAAGGCCAATAGAATGCAATCCACGGACACCTTCATGTATTTCACGTAAGGCAACCTTTGCTTCCTCAAAATCAAGACATCTAAGAAGAATACCATCAAGACTCCGGCAATATAGGGTGTCCCCTAAGATAGTATAGCGAGAGGCTCGATGAATAAAGGTTTTTCATTGGGTATTAGATAGTTGGAATGGAAATGTTTGACTGTGGAGATACTCATATATGTCCTCATACCAAGGTGAATTGGGACCAACAATCTCACATATAAACTCAGACTGCGGTACTTCAAATGCTGGAATCAAGAGCTGTTCAACCAAAAACTCACACTTATGTGTATTGGATGGCATATCTAGAAGAGATCCAATCATAGCCATGGCATCTGCTACTTTATTTTGTATCCTTGGAATCTGTTCAAAGGTGATAGTGTCAAAATACTTCTTGAAATCATCAACCATTAGCTTATATGGAAGGAGCTTCTCATCTTTCGTTTGATACTCATCTAAGACCTGTCTGATAACTAATTGAGAATCACCAAAGACATGTAGCTATTTGATAGCCCATTGTACTGCCATGCATAATTATGTGATTAAAGCTTCATATTCTGCTATGTTGTTAGTACATGGAAATGCAATTCTCTATGACTTCAGGATACAATCTCCTTGAGGGGTAACAAACAATATCCCTGCTCCTGATCCATGTTGTGTGAAAGATCCATCAAAATATAGTTGCCACAATGTTGGTGAAGTTAGATTGAACAATTATTGATCAAGGAACTCTAGATGTATTGGATGAATATCTATGACAAGTACTGTGGCTAACTAATTAGTGATAACTTATCTTTTTATGGCCTTGCGATCCACATATTGCATGTCAAATTCACTTAAGATCATAACCCATTTTTCTAGTCTTCCTGTAAGGATTGATTTGGAGAGAAGATATTTGAGTGGATCAATGTTAGATATGAGCTTTGTTGTTTGGTTTGAACATATAATGTCGCAACTTTTGGGAAGAAAACACCAATGCTAAGCATGCTCTTTCCATAGGTGAATAGTTGAGTTCATATCCCACAAGAGTTCGAATGATGTAGTAAATGGCTTGTTATTTTCCTGAATCATCGTGCTGAGCTAGAAGAGCACCCAATGTTGCTATTGTTGAAGATATGTAGAGCAATAGTGGTCGGTCCAGTACAGGAGGTACTAACATAGGAGGTGTTGCCAGATATTCTTTTATTTTGTCAAAGGCCTATTGATATTTTTTATCCCACTTAAAAGATTCACCCTTGCAAAGGAGGTGTTGGAAAGGATGACACTTATCTGCCAATTGTGAGATAAACCTGCGGATAGATTGTAATCTTCCTTGTAGACTACAAAGTTGTTTCAGATTTGATGGTGGAGGCATTTCCATGATAGATTTTACTTTGTTAGGGTCTACTTCAATTCCTCATCAAGATACAATATATCCCAGCAATTTACCATATGTTACACCAAATACACATTTCTTTGGGTTCAATCTAACTTGATACTTCTCTAGTCAATAAAAGATTTGTGCTAGTACCTGTAGAGGCCGTTCTCTTGTCTTGGATTTTCCTAGAATATCATCAACGTAATCTTCCATGATAGTGTGGAAAAGGTCATGGAAAATACCTGTCCTGGCTCGTTGATAAGCAGCTCTTGCATTCTTGAGACCAAAAGGCATTACAACCCAGCAGTATGTACCCCATGGAAAAATGAATGATGTTTTGTCTTGATCTTCCTCTGCTATTCTAATTTGGTTATATCCCAAGAATCTATCCATCAAGGATAGCATTTCATGTCCAGCTATGAGATCTACAATGTTATCTATGCTTGGTAATGGAAAGTCATCTTTAGGGCATGCTTTATTGAGATCTCTGAAATCTGTGCAAAACTTGTCCATTAGGTTTTGCTACAGGTACCAAATTTGAAACCCATTCTGGATAATCGATAGGTCTTATGAACTTTGCTTCCAATAGCTTTTGAATCTCTACTTTAACCAAAAGAGCTATTTGTGGATGCATTTTGCGTAGTTTCTGTTTGACAGGTTTTGCATTAGGAGATACTGCTAAATGGTGTACCACAAGTGATGGATCTAGACTTGGCATGTCAACATAAGTCCATGCAAAATTGATAGCTCTTTTTATGAAAAATGCTGTGAAATTTCTTCTTTCCTGCTCTGATAGTGATGCTGCCAAATATGTGATCTTTGGATTTTACTCTGTGCCCAAGTTCATGTCTTGAGATTTTTCAACTAGCACTGTTGATTTTTCATGATAATCAGTGGTGACAGGAAGATCAAATCCCCCATCCTTGGGTGCCTCAAGGAGGTTTTTTGTTGCAAGTATGAGGTTAACCAGTGTTGTCATTGATGTCAACATACTCATATTGCATTGACAAGAAGGATTGGATGAACTATGTGCTGAGGATATTGAGAAAATTAGTCTCAATCTAGAATAGTGAAGAACAGCGATGAGAGGGCAAAAGTACTCAATAGGTTGAGGATCAGAGGATGTGGATTAAAGGGTTTGTACATATGAGTCTTGAGATGTTCTAGTTAAGATTTTAGAGGTCCGCATAAAGATATGAAGAAGTTGTGATTGGTCAAGACAAACTGGTTCTGGGAGATGCTCCAGAGTGACAGATTGTTACAAAAAGGTCTGGTGAGATCCGGAAGTGCATTGTCAGACTCTGCGGATTGGCAGGAGTGTTTGGGATGTCCTCATGATGTGTCATCTCAGTTTGTACATATTTTGGAGGTCCAGAAGAACCTGTTTTAGTTTGACAGTCACGACAAACTGTGTTCTTAAAGTTTCAGATGAAGAGGAGAAGAGATTCCAGTAAGAAGAGGAAATGTGGATGTACCTGGTCATTCAGGCAAGCTTGTGAAGGTTCTTGGATCATGTTGAGGTTGTGTTGTCGGTCCGCATTAGTGTTAGAGCCCAAAATTGAAGATATACTTCCAGATGAAGATGTTCTTGTTCAGATTGACTGATCGGATGAGTTATTCATCTTACGAATGTTCTTGTGGATGATTGCCGACTTGCGAATGTTCATGTGGATGATTGCTGACTTAGATGATTATTCCTAAGTTGATGCCTTGTATAAATAAAGGTTTGTGAGTTCATTTCAAAGTGTGTTGTGCAGCAGATGAGTGTGGCATAGCGAGAGAGCGAAAGGCAGAGCAGGTGTGTCTCAGGCTTAAATGGAACTGATCCAGACATGGTGAAGATGTCATTCTCTAGTTCAAGTTTGTAATACTTATGATCTTGTAGACAATGTATCTCTTGTAGGCAGTGTGCCTCTTTGTGAGCAGTGTGCTCGGGTAATGAGCCCTGACTGGCATGTGCCATCCATTTTTCTTATTCTTCCAATAGAGAATAATCCTTGGGTTAATCACCCCATGGTTTTTCCCTTAACCGGGTTTTCCACTTCAAAATCTTGGTGTCTAATGTGTTGATGTTTATCTGCTCTGGTGCTCTTGCTTTATGCTTTGATGAATGGTTAATTGATATGCTGTTAATTGACAAAGTAGATTCAAGTGTTTGAAGTAGAAGCAAGTCTTTACACAACTGATTCAGCCCCCCCTCTCAGTTGTGTGCCCTAGATCTAACAATTGGTATCAGAGCCAAGTTCCTCTAAAAGGAGCTTAACCGCTTGAGGAGATCCAGGATGTCATCATACAAGAAGGATAGTCCGAAGTTCAATGGAACCAACCTCTCTCTCTGGGAAGGTCGCATGAAATGTCACTTGGAGTGCATGGGAAAAGCATACTTGTCCATGGTCACAAAACCATATGTACCTCCACAGGGTGGTCTGACAACTCTGAATGAAATAACAGATGTTGAAAACAATCTACAGACCAAAGAAGCTCTTCTTAGCGCATTGACTGACTCAGAACTTTCAAATGTTATTGACCTACCAACTGCATATGAGATCTGGATTAAACTAGAACTTCTGCATGAAGGAGATGAGTTTGTTAAGAGTGCAAGGTTGCAAAGTCTCAAAGGGAAATTTGAAAGATTGAAGATGAGAGATGATGAAAATATCACTACCTTTATGCCAAGAGTAAATGAGCTAGTGTGTGGAATCAAGAATGTTGGTGGAGTTCTGGATGAAAATGAAATTGTTTGCAAAATTCTCAGATCCCTTTTTGTTGCCTACAAAATCAAGGTTGCTACCATTGATGAATTCAGAGCCTATACAACTATCACAAGAGAGCAATTGGCTAGCAAACTGGCTGCATTTGAAATTACTAAGTTTGGAGATGATCCCCCCAAGACTGAATCTGCATTCAAAGCTAATGCCTATGTGAAAGGCAAACAAAGATTTGATCCGGGAGAAAACTCTTCAAGGAAGCTGTCATGGTATGATCAAGCAATAAAAGACATGGAAGAGGAAGAAGCAGAAATAGCTCATCTTGAATCCCTCATTGCAAAAAGACTGCCAAGAGGATCTGGTAAATATGAAGGAAAGTTACCTTTTAAATGCTTCAACTACAATAAGATTGGTCATTTTGCCTCAAGATGTCTGGAAAGATCTGCAAGGTCAAATTCTAATAGACAAAGGTTTCAAAAGAACTATTATTATGTTCATGAAGAAGATGATAATGAAGGGGTAATAGATGATAAATCAAAAATAGGAAGAAAATCCAAAAATGAATGGGTGTTTATTGCCATCAAGGAAGAAGATCCAATATCCTCTAAATCTGTCAATCATAAGGTTGTAGAAAGAGCTTTGGCTGCCCAAGTGGAAGAAAAGGATGATTGGGTTATTGACAGTGGATGTTCTCACCATATGACAGGTGATAAGAACAAGTTCTTAGAGTTGGAAAGGTATGAAGGTGGAATGGCAAAGTTTGGTGATAATTCTGCTGGTAGAATCAGAGGTAGGGGAACTATTTCTTTTGATGGAAAGAGCAAACCTGGTAATGTACTGTATGTTGAAGGATTGAAGCAAAATCTTCTCAGTGTTGGTCAGTTGGTGGACAAAAGTTATGACCTCCGGTTCAAGAATAGAAGATGCAGGATCTTTGAAAGCTCCAAAACTGAGATTGCATTCGGTACTCAAACAAAAGGTAATATCTTTCATCTGGTTGGTTCTAATAAAAGTTGTTTGTTTATTCAAGTTGATCAGAGTTGGTTATGGCATAGAAGGATGTGTCATGTAAATTTTGATAACATCATCAAGATAAGCAATACTCAGGCTGTAAGAGATCTTCCAAAATTGGTGAAACCTACAAATAGTTTGTGCAAAGAATGTCAGCTAGGTAAACAGAGCAGAATCTCTTTCAAAAGCAAGGATCAGTCCTCCACCGGATTATTGGAATTAGTTCATACTGATCTATATGGTCCGATAAGAATCAAGAGTATGCAAGGTGATAGATATTTCATGTTACTGATTGATGATCATTCCCAAAGCATGTGGGTTACCTTTCTAAAAGAGAAATCAAAAGCCTTTGAGAAGTTCAAAATCTTCAAAGCTATGGTAGAGAATCAAACTAGATTGAAACTGAAATGTCTGAGGTTTGATAGAGGTGGTGAATTCATATCTGGTGAATTCATAGACTTTTGTGAGAAGCATGGTATAAAAAGACAGTTGTCTGCTCCTAGGACTCCACAGCAGAATGGAGTAGTTGAGAGAAAGAATCAGACCAGCTAGGACAATGATGATGGAAGCAAATGTTCCTCAAATGTTTTGGAGAGAAGCTGTCAGCACTGCAGTCTACACTCTCAATCGAGTTCAAATCAGAAGAAATACTGGTAAGACTCCTTATGAACTTTGGTTTGTCATCACTCCTACTGTGAGATATTTCAGAGTATTTGGTAGCAAGTGTTACATAAAAAGAGATGAAGATCTAGGAAAGTTTGATGCTAGAAGTGATGAAGGAATTTTCTTGGGTTACTCCACTCAAAGCAAAGCATATTGGTGTTACAATAAGAGACTGAGAAAGATGATAGAAAGTATAAATGTAAAGGTTGATGAAGGTATTGAGAAGCCCTCAAGATTTTATGAGTATGATGAAGATGATCAGAATGATATTCTAGTTCAAAGAGCTCCATCCTCTCCTGAAAGTCAGACTCAGACTGATCCGGTAAATCAGGAAGCAGAGGCAGGTCTGAATGAGCATGATCAAGAAGCAGAAGTGCAAGAAACTCCCAAAGTTCCAAGGTATGTAAGATTGAATCACTCTGAAGATTAGATAATAGGTGACAAAAA
Organism: Cunninghamia lanceolata; assembly: GCA_027924645.1. Taxonomy (NCBI): domain Eukaryota; kingdom Viridiplantae; phylum Streptophyta; class Pinopsida; order Cupressales; family Cupressaceae; genus Cunninghamia; species Cunninghamia lanceolata. The sequence goes on along the minus strand of BSBN01000809.1, from coordinate 25,050,038 downwards.
TAGAGGTGTACAAACTAGAAGGAATGTTGCTCAAAATTCAGATAAATTTTGTCTAATTTCAAAGATTGAACCTAAGACAATAAATGAAGCATGCAATGATGAAAATTGGACAAAAGTAATGGAGGAAGAGTTGATGCAAATTGAGAAAAATCACACTTGGGATCTTGTTTCTAGACCTAGTAACAAGAAATGTGATTGGAACAAAATGGGTCTTCTGGAACAAACTAAATGAAGTTGATGAAGTAATCAGAAATAAAGCCAGATTAGTCTGCAAAGGCTACTCCCAAATAGAAGGGATTGATTTTGAGGAAACCTTTGCTTCGGTGGCAAGAATTGAAGCAGTCAGACTATTCCTTGCATATGCTGCCTTCAAAGACTTTGAGGTATATCAGATGGATGTCAAGTCTACCTTCCTAAATGGTGATTTGGAAGAAGTATACATTGAACAACCGAATGGATTTCAATTGTCTGATCATGATGATATGGTCTACAAATTGAAGAAAGCACTGTATAGATTGAAGCAAGCCCCAAGAGCATGGTATGAAAGGTTGGATAAGCATCTTGTGCAGATTGGTTTCAACAAAGGTACTGCTGACAGTAATCTATATTTCCAAATAGATAATGAAAACATTTTGATTGTTGAAGTATTTGTTGATGATATCATTTTTGGAGGAAGAGACAGTATGTGTAAAAATTTTGCAAATCAAATGAAAAGTGAGTTTGAAATGTCAATGCTTGGTGAAATGAATTTCTTCTTGGGTCTGCAAATTACTCAGACAAAGAAAGGCATCTTTATCTCTCAGACCAAATATGTGAAAGAATTGTTGAGGAAATTCAGAATGGGAGATTCAAAGCCAATGAACACAACTATGGTAACTGGATGTAAATTGAGCAAAGATGATGATTCTCCTAAGACAGATTAGACAAAGTACAGATCAATGATTGGAGGTTTATTGTATCTCACTTAGACTAGACCAGATATAATGTAAGCTGTTGGTCTTGTGGCAAGATTCCAGGCTAATCCTAGAGAATCTCATGTTATGGCAATCAAAAGAATTCTTAGGTACTTGAAAGGAACAGTTGAGTAAGGTCTATGGTATCTTAGAGATCAGGATTTTTCTCTTCATGCATATACAGATGTAGATTGGGCAGGAGATGTGGATGATAGGAAGAGTACAAGTGGAGGAGCTTTCTTTTTGGGAAAAAGATTAGTTTCTTGGCTAAGCAAGAAACAAGAGGCAATTTCTCTGTCTACAACTAAAGCAGAATATATTGCAACAGCAGGTAGTTGTACTCAAATTTTGTGGATGAAGCAAATGCTAAGAGACATTAAAGTAGAATATGAGGAGCCTATCACAATTTTCTATGATAATTCAAGTGCAATAAATATTTCTAAGAATCCAGTGTTGCATTCTAAGACCAAGCACATATCTATCAAGTTTTACTTTCTGAGAGAGCAAGTGAACAAGGATGAAGTCAGATTGGAGTATGTACCCTCCAAGGATCAGATTGCAGATATTTTTACTAAACCTCTTCCCAAGGACTCTTTTGAGTATCTCAGGGAGAAGTTAGGGGTTATGGCCCCTCCGATGATGAACTAGGATGCACTGATGTGCATCAATCCGGTGGATATCATAGTCATATCTTGTGATCCAGATTGATGATGCGGAGCTGCTACTAAGGGGGAGCAGTTGGTATAATTCTGATGTGTTAGAATTGCAAGTATGAGCCCTTTGCCATTGATGTCAAAGGGGGAGAGAAGACATGTGAAAAACAAGTGGTTGATGATCAAAGGGGGAGCAGTAAAGGAAGAGAAGACATGTGAAGAGTTGTTGTTGATAGGGGGAGCTGTGACAGAAAGGAGAAGTTCTTGTCTTGATGGTTTTTCACATCATATGTTGCCATCAATGACAAAGGGGGAGATTGTTGCAAGTATGAGGTTAACTAGTGTTGTCATTGATGTCAACATACTCATATTGCATTGATAAGAAGGATTGGATGAACTATGCGCTGAGGATATTGAGAAAATTAGTCTCAATCTAGAACAGTGAAGAACAATGATGAGAAGAAGGCAAAAGTACTCAATAGGTTGAGGATCAGAGGATGAGGATTAAAGGGTTTGTAGATATGAGCCGTGAGATGTTCCAGTTAAGATTTCAGAGGTCCACATGAAGATATGAAGAAGTTGTGATCGGTCAAGAAGAACCGGTTCCAGGAGATGCTCCGGAGTGACAGAGTGTTACAAAAAGGTCCAGTGAGATCTGGAAGTGCATTGTTAGACTCTGCGGCTTGGAAGGAGTGTTTGGGATGTCCTCGTGATGTGTCATCTTGGTTTGTACGTAGTTTGGAGGTCTGAAAGAACCTGTTTCAGTTTGACAGTCACGACAGACTGTGTTCTTGAAGTTCCAAATGAAGAGGAGAAGAGATTCCAGTAAGAAGAGAAAATGCGGATGTACCTAGTCATTCAGGCAAGCTTGTGAAGGTTCTTGGATCATGTTGAGGTTGTGTTGTCAATCCGCATTAGTGTTAGAGCCCGGAATTGAAGATATACTTCCGGATGAAGACGTTCTTGTTCAGACTGGCCGACCGGATGAGTTATTCATCTTGCAAATGTTCTTGTGGATGATTGCCGACTTAGATAATTGTTCCTAAGTCGATGCCTTGTATAAATAAAGGTTTGTGAGTTCATTTCAAAGTGTGTTGTGGAGTGGATGAGTGTGGCATAGGGAGAGAGCGAAAGGTAGAGCAGGTGTGTCTCGGGCTTAAATGGAACTGATCCAGACATGGTGAAGATGTCTTTCTCCAGTTCAAGTTTGTAATACTTATGATCTTGTAGACAGTGTGTCTCTTGTAGGTAGTGTGCCTCTTTGTGAGTAGTGTGCTCGGGCAGTGAGCCCTGACTGGCATGTGCCATCCATTTTTCTTATTCTTCTAACAAAGAATAATCCTTGGGTTAATCACCCTGTGGTTTTTCCCTTAACCGGGTTTTCCACGTCAAAATCTTGGTGTCTAATGTGTTGATGTTTATCTGCTCCGGTGCTCTTACTTTATGCTTTGATGAATGGTTAATTGATATGCTGTTAATTGACAAAGTAGATTCAAGTGTCTGAAGTAGAAGCAAGTTTTTGCACAACTGATTCACCCCCCCTCTCAGTTGTGTGCCCTAGATCTAACATTTTCACCCTTGGATATGTCCCTTATTTTTATTTTTTCATGGTGAAAAGGCACCTTTTAGTTTTCACCTAGTGACCTATCTTTTTTTATTCTATTTATTTCACTTTTGCGACTGAAGGATTTGATACTTCCACCAAAATATGTTAACTTAGGGAGATCCATCATGAAACCTACTTTATGATCACCCAATGGAATGCCTTGTCATAATCCCATGAATTCATCAATAGCTTTGTCATTTTCAAATGTATCCAATATAGGTGCTGGGTGAAAACACAAAGATGAGTATGCATTTCGCTGAAGTCTCCCGTAGATGAAAAATGCCACTTGGAACGGGTACCCATTTTGAAAAAAATGGGTACCTGTTTAGGATCAGGCACCCGTTTTCAAAAAAATTTAAAAAATAGCCATATGTATATATAAACAAAAAAAAAACTTTTTGAAATAGGTACTCGTCTTGAAACGGGTACCAGTTTCAAAATAGGTACCCGTTTCAAAACAGGTACCCATTTTCAAAAAGTTTTTTTTTAATATACCTATTGCTGATTTTTTTATTTTTTAGAAACGGGTACCCGTTATTTTTAAAATGGGTACCCATTTGTAATGGGCACCCATTACGAATGGGCACCCGTTTATAACGGGTACCCATTTCTAAAAATTTGAAATTTCAAACCTGCCAATTTGCATTGGTTTTAGGCTTGGAAACCCAAGCCTTAGCTTTGGACCTGCAACTAGGAGACCATGAAAACAATAGGAGAAAAAACTAGTTTCACCACTATGGCTGACGACTTTTTTTTTAGAATATTTTAATGAAATTAAAACCCATTATAGATCTCAAAGTCTAGTTTTCAAATATGTAATCTTTTTTTCTATTGAACATAATTTTCTATTTATTATTTATTTTCCAAACAAACTAACTCATAAACTTGAGATAACATAGGTTACTATTTTTTTAATAACTTTTGATTTTGAAAGTTTCTTGAAAAAAAAATTATGTCTAACCAAACTAGACATCATTCTCTACATGATGAAAAAAATAATTAGTGAATTGATTAGTTTAGCTCAAATTATGTTGGCTGTTCACGAGGGGTTTTAAAAAATAATAATTAGGGCCATTAAAAAATTAATAAAAAAATATTTATCAAAAAATTACAAAAAAATATCCTGACCAAAATTCAACATCCTAAGAATCTTTCCACAAAAGGAATTAGAAAAATAAATTAATTTAGGTCAAATTACGTTGGGCGTACACATGCATGCTTTTGCAAAAAATAGGGGACATTTAAAAAGCCACTTTTTGTACATCCAATAAAAAACCAACTTGCATCATCTAGGTATTAGGAAAAATTATATATTTGAAAACTAGAAACAAAATCCTACATTTCTTATTTTTACATCATCTTAATATTTTATGTGCAAGTGCTTCAAATTATCACTCCAAGTATGACAAAATTTAAAAAATAGGAAAAACACTTCAACTTTTTGGCCAAAAATTGAATCATCTTCTTACACTTACCCTGCCCCTTGTTGGTCCCAATCGACGAGGTCAGGATATATGAGTCAAAGGGTAATGGATGAATGGTTATGGCTAGAGTAAGTTGTAGAAATCATGAAAATGGATGTTTCTTGAAAAATTTTGGTAATATGAAGGGAAGAGTCATCGATGGTATCCGAACTAGAAGTCTCTCCTACCGAGGAAGGTCCAGCTTCCATATCAGAAATACATTTAATGTCTTTGGAAAGAGGTACCTCTGGCTGAGAGCCAAGGCCTTGATTATTAAGCTTCTTAGATACAACAATAGGTTCGATAGGTCCTTGTTCATGTGATCCCAATCTGCCATGTCCTTTGTAGCCCATGTTCTTAATGATGCGGAACCCATTGTTATATCTCTCCACTTCAAGTTGGACTTGGTCGTTCTCATCATAGAATATACAAGAATTAATGTCATCAATGTCTTCATCATCAAGGAATCCACCTTTAATGAATGCTGTAGGGGGAGCTTTTATAACAGCTGTGGATGAAGATGCTTTGGATGTAGAAGGTTTTCCATGAGATTTGGGAGACAAGGGAAGAGTTCCAACACAACAAGATTCTTGCAATGTGTACTCACCCGGGCCATGTTCAGTGTACTTGATACGGAGATTGGAAATGGCTTTGCTAGATGATGGCTTGAGTAGGGTGGATGGATCTACATAAGATGAAGATGGATATGCTTCGGTGTTGATAGGAATGCAGTTAGGGCTTTGATATTTAGCTTGAAAAGCATAGAAAAACTCAAATGGATTAGGATTGGCATGGATAGTAATTTCAACAGTGTTATGTGGAAATTTAAGACATTGATGGTATGTAGAAGGAACTGCTTTGAGGGCATGGATCCATGGATGACCAAGGATGATATTATAAGGAAGTTCAATATCAAGGACTTGACAATGGGTGTCAGTAGTGACCAGCCCAACTTGAATAGGCAAGTGAATAATCCCTTTAGTATCTCTCTCTGCATCATCATATGCTTTGATAGTAATGACCTTGGAAGTGTCAACATCTTTCTCAGAATATCCCAATTGTTTTATTAGTTTTAAAGAGCATATATTAAGACCAACTCCACCATCCACTAAGATTCATTTAATATGGTGTTGGTTGACAAACACTTCTATTGGTGCAGGGGCACCTATAGGTCCAAGAGGCCTATCATGAGTCATTTTCTTGCTATGTTTTGGTTTTCTATTTAAGATGTAATAAGGTATTGAAGACCATCTTGTTGAATTGTAATAAGGTCTTGTGACCACCTTGAAGCATGTTGAAGCCATTTGCAATCATCTTGTAAGGCCTTAGTGCCAATTGTTTACATGTAGGCATTTAGGATCTAATTGGTCAACTATGGTCAAACCCTCCACAGGGGTGAAAATGGAGTGGAATTCATGTTTGGAGTCATTCATGGCATGTTGGCATTGCTTTAGTGGAGTTTGAAGTAGTCTTGTGGAGGAATTGTCCATATTGTAAACAAAACACATAGTATGCATTAATGAGAAGGTGATAATGGACAATTTGGAGGTTATAGAGTTGGTTTTCAGTTACCAATTCGACCCAAACTACTTGATAATGATGTTGACATGTATAAAATGCCTCACACATCATGCAGGGCATGAAGTTGAAGATTTTCAAGGAAGAAATACAAACTCAGTTCCCTTTCCTACATTTTCTGGAGTTTTTTCGCTATCTCAGACCGTACTTTTCTCTAGTATGGAACAGTCAAGGCCTAAGACTTATCAAATGTGAAAGAGCATTGAATGGTCTATCATTTGAACTTTGTTTGAAGTATTTTCATTAATTCTGTAGGAAGTTACAAGTTGTTTTCTGGAACTGGTCTGAAAACCCTGAACTAGGGTTTGTAAAGGAAACGATGGAGCCCTAAGCCATTCCACTAATCTCAGACTCATAGAACTAGTGGAATGGCATGTGATAGATATGTTTTAGTTTTTTGTTTGATATTTCATGTAGGGGAACAAGTTGTTGCAGAGTTTGATTGAATTTGGCTTGACAAACCCATGTGTTAAGCCATTTGAAGTGACCCTAGTCTCTTAAGACCGTACAATCGATTGTAGAAACATGAAACCTATTGAATCTCTAGTTTTGGCACCTAACTAACATGTTCCAATGGTTTTTTTTATTCTGTGAAGTCATTTAGGGGCAGTCTCTTTGGAAAATAGGCCTAATTGGGGCTGGCTAGAATTACCAGTCCATTTTTAGGGCACACCTTCCAAAGCAACCCAAGGTCATTTTAACATATGTTATGTGTTTTCATAAAGGGTATCTATCACTAGTTTGAGATTTTTGGAGAAAGGCCTCTGTCAAAAGATATTCACTGTTGTTCCCTGAAACAGGGCTACTAGGAGTTCGAGGGGTTTATGAAGCAAGTACCTTTTCTCTAGATGCAAGACCCTATTCAATGGTTTGGGAAGGTTGTCTTAGTTATCTTGAAACATTGACATGACTACCCCTGAGAAAATCATCCATCTTGTGGCATACCCTATAGTGGGTCCTTGGCTTAGGACTTGAAAACCTAGAAAACTAGTTTTTGGTGTAATGAGACTTCTACCATGTTTCATGATTTAGGTATCCAATTGATGAGAAATCCATCCACCTAGTGCCTTTGCATCATCTATTGGGAGGGATTCACTATGTGATGGGTTGATAGTTGGTTGAAGATCTTTGTTAGAGAAAGTTAGGTGGCAAGGGGATGCAATGTTAGCTACCATAGATTGGAATTGTGTAGTGTCAATATTATTAGGCACCAAGGATTCTTGCAATGCTTTCTCAAGGATAGCCTTGTGGGCAGGTGATATGCGAAGCAACTCAAGGATGGAGATATGTGCAGGTGTTTTGCCAAGGTGATCAAGGATGTTATAGCTAGAGGACAGACAAGGAGGATTGACAGGTGCTCCTTGAATGGTAACACGACCTCTTCTAGTAGTTACATCACAATCGGGTGTTTTGCCTTGGATAGTAATGGTAGAAATGCGTGCTTGGTCAATGCGGCCAATCATGGATGACTCATAATTGTACTGAATGGCATTCCCAATATGAGGGTTACTTGGTTTGTCATGAGATGGAAGTGGATTCTTGAAAACACCTAGATCATCATTCGATGTTAGTTGCTATGTAGGTTGTGATGTTGGAGGTGTGATTTTAATTAAACCTTGATCGATGCAATCTTGAATAACATGCTTTAAGGATATACAACCATTTGTTTTGTGTCCCTTGACTCTATGGTAGTCTCAATACTCATTCTCTTTGTACCAAGGAGATTTGAAGAACGGTTCACCATTGGGTGGTGCATCTGGTAACATGATATCTCTCGCTTGGAGAAGCTTTCAAAAGGCAACCTCCATAGGTTCTACTAATTGTGTGAATTGTCGTCAAGCATTTGAAGTTTGTCATTGTTGAGTTCATTGAAAAGGTTGAGTTGTTGTCAAGGTGGCTTGAATGTTAATAGGAGCTTTCATTGTTTGTATGTTCTTTGCATCTACAACACCATCATTAACAACATTCTTGTTCTTGTTCCAAAAGAAAGATTTATCATTGGAGTTTTGAGGATTGTCTTTGTTATCTCAAAAAATCTTGATAGTTCCCTTAGCAATTAAATCATGTTCAATGATGGTTCCTTTGGAAACAAGTTCATCAAAGGTGCTAGCACTTTGCAATTGTAGTTGGAATGAAAGCTCGGGATGAAGATTTTAGACAAAGATATCGAGTTGTTGTTTCTCAGGTATTTCCCATGATAGTTTGCTAGCCATATTATGCCATCGTTGAGTAAATGAAGAGAAAGCTTCACCATTGCATTGTTTATTGTTGACAAGGTTGTTCATGTTCACTTCATGTTCAATGTTAAAAGCAAAGAGTGATTGAAATTTATTTGCTAGTTTCGCAAAAGACTTAATGCTCAAAGGTAAATGAGAGGACCATTCAAGAGTCTATCCTACTAATCTTTGGGGAAATTGAAGAGAACTTGTGTCTCAAATTACTGCTTGAACCTTTCTGGAGTTTATTAGGTTCAATGGTTCAAGGGTTCATTGAACTGTTCATCAATGTTTAATCGTTGTTCTTTGTTGAACCTTTCTGGAGTTCATTTGGTAGGTTCAACAACATTAGTTCAACAGTTCCTTGGTTCACTGGTTCAACGACATGCGAAGTTGGCATCACTGTGACGAAGTGATATCGGCAGGACCTTGATGAAGACCACCTTTGACTTATTACGTAGTGACCATTGGTGAGACGAAGACCATTGGTGAAGCTTTATATCTTTGGGCTGATGGACAGTAGTCACTCCAATGAAGGTTTTGGTTTGGCATCGGTAAGACAAGTGTGTTAGAATAAGCATCGAAGGTTTGTCCGATGCTGAGTATCACCTCGATGGAAGCGTTCAATGGATCATCAACGAGACAAGGCCTATCGGCCAAGCTATGTGGAGTTACTCCGACAGGAGTAGTCACTCCGATGACTTATGCCTATCGGCGGGAGTCTGGGGTTCAGTGTGACTTTTGAGATCTTGTCCGATATGAGTTATCATACCGATGGTGCTTTAGACATCGGTGAGAGGATATCTGTCGGCATAGCCTAAAGGTTTTGAGCTGATGTACTGCAGTCATCCCGATGGAGGTTTTGTTGGTATTGGTGAGATGAAGCACTGTCGGAGCGAGAGCTGAATCTTTTGCCGATGGTGAAAGTCATTCCAATGGTAACCTTGGTGATCAGGGAGACTATGCTTATCGGTGGGAGATGAAGTCTGATGGCCAATGGGGTTTGTTATGCCGATGGACTTGAAGGCTTGGTATTGTCGGCAACAATTGCCGACAATACTCTTTGGTTCATTGATGGTTATAAACCGGAATAGCGTTTGCAACCCGATGCATGTGGGATTATTGATCCTATGGGAATATGAACAGTTATGACTATTACACATGCCACGATGCTGGAAGAAGCCGATACGTTTAGTTAGGGTGATAGTTAGGTAACCGATGCTCTTGTAGACTAAAGTTAAAACTAATCTTTTGGTGTTAGTGAGATGTGATGATGAAATTCTTTTGTACAGTTTATTTCTTGCAGGATGTGTAGATGAAATAAATGATCTAGTACATAGGAACAGTTGAGCAGATTTCTTTATTTGTAATTTTTTGTTTACTGAAATAAAGACGGTTATTTTGTGGTGGTGGGTTTTTTACCTGTAAGGGTTTTCCCATGTAATACTGTGTGTCTGTGTTCTGAATATTGTCTATTTTGGTTTCTCTCATGTACTTATCTGAGTTATTTAGTTTCAAAAGTGACCGGTCTACACTGTCCCCTGGGAATTAACATTAGGGAAGTTGTTTTCCGCACCTATGCTTTCCTTTCAAGTGGTATCAGAGCCTGGCCCGTTGTGTTATCCTTGTCGGTAGTTTGGGTTTTTTGTGTTAATTCTGGTGTGTGGGAGTTCTGTAGAGTGTTATTTTTAAATTAAATAAAGATGGCTAGTACATCAGACAAAATAGACATTGAGAAATTCAATGGCACAAATTTTGAGTTGTGGAAACTTAAAGTTGAAGACATGTTAGTCTATAGAGATCTTTGGGTTGCTGTGTTTGGAGTTCAACCTACAGGCATGAAGCAAGAAGATTGGGATCTGATATGTAGAAAAGCCAAAGGACTGATAAGATTGAGTTTATCTGACTCTGTTCTATTAAACATCCATGAGAAGTCTGCAAGTGATTTGTGGAAGAAGTTGAATAATATTTATCAGGGCAAGTCCTTGGTGAATAAACTTTTCCTCAGAAAGAAATTGTATTCTCTGAAGATGGATGAAGGTGCATCTGTAGCAGAACATCTGAGTGCATTCAATACGATTGTTGCTCAGTTGACATCTATAAGTGTAAAAATAGAAGAGGAGGATCGTTGTATGCTTCTGTTATGTTCCTTACCTGACTCGTGGGACCATCTGGTGATGGCTATTGGAAGTACAACAACTACGTTTTCACAGGAAATTGTTGTTGCCTCTTTGTTGTCTGAAGAGATACAGAGGAAGTCTTCTGGAATGGACAAAGAGGCTCTGTCAGTTCGTGGCAGATCAAAGGAAAGAGGCAAGAAGAAGGACAAGAAGTCTAAGTCCAAATCAGAGGGGAAATCAAAATCTCCTGGTAAGAAGTCCAAGGTGAAGTGCTAGAATTGTGGGCAGAAAGGTCATGTCAAGAAAGACTACAAAGAGGAGAAAAAGAAGAAGAACTTCTCTGACTCTGAGTCTTCACATAGTGATGTTGATGCTTTCATTGCTGCTCTTGCAACACCTGCTTCTGAAGATGTTTGGCTGATTGATTCAAGAGCATCTTTTCATATGACATCTCATAGAGAGTGGTTCACTAAGTATGAACCCTATGCTGGTGGCAAGGTGTTCCTGGCTAGTGATTCAACGCTGGAAATTGTTGGCCGAGGTCGAGTCAAAATCCAGTTCCCGGATGGAAGAATAAAGGGAATGAATGGAGTTCTTCATATACTAGGTCTGGCTCAAAATTTACTTTCTGTTAGTAAGCTTAATGATGTTGGAGTGCAAGTTACTTTTGTGGATGGTGGCTGTAAGATGACTAGAGGTTCTATTGTTCTGGCAAAAGGTGAACACATTGGAACTTTGTATAGGTTAGATGCTAAACTAGTGTGCTGTCATAATCTGGAAAAGCTACTATTGTAACACATGATGTAAATTCTATGGAAGTTAAACTTCCTGCAGAGAAAACAATGCTCTGGCATCATAGACTTGGTCACATAGGTGAAAAAGGCTTAAAAACCTTGAAAAACAAAAACCTGGTAGATGGGCTGATTGATTGTAATCTGGAGTTCGATTTCTGTGAACATTGTATATATGGAAAGCAAAATTGTGTTTTGTTTTACTCTAGTTCTCATAAATCTTCTGGTGTTCTAGACTATGTGCATTACGTATCATTTATTGATGATTATTCGAGAAGGGCATTTGTATATTTTTTGAAAAATAAATCAGAAGTGTTCAGTCATTTTAAAGAATTTAAAACTCTTGTGGAAAACTAGACTGGTAGAAAACTAAAATGTTTGAGAACAGATAACGGTGGTGAATATTGCAATACGGATTTTGATAAGTATTGTGTAGACCATGGAATTAAAAGACATAAAACTACACCTTATACTCCATAGCAGAATGGAGTTGCTGAAAGGTTAAATCGATCGTTGATGGAGAAAGCAAGAAGTATGTGGAGTTATGCTGGTCTTGAATAGAAGTTCTGGGATGAGGCAGTTGCTATAGCTTGTTACTTGCTGAATCATTCTCCTACATTAGCATTGGTTGATAAGACACCTATGGAAGCATGGTCTGGTAAGAAGCCCTCTCTAAGAGATATTTGAGTCTTTGGTTGTGAGGCATATGCTCATATTCCTGAAGTTAAAAGATCTAAGTTGGATAACAAGGCTGTTAAATGTATCTTTGTTGGCTATGGAGTTGGTATTAAAGGGTACAAGCTTTGGAATCCTGAAACTGAAAAGGTAATCTACAGCAGGAATGTAATTTTCAGAGAGCTGAAACCGTTGGTTATTGATCCTCAGCCAGAAAAGACAGAAGAAAAGAAAGAAAAGAGTGTTGTGAATATTCCTCTAACCCCTCTAAAAGAGGAACAACAAGCACCAAGTGTAGCTAGTTTAGATGAGAGTTCAAGTAGCTTCGAAGATTCTGATCCAAAGCAAGAACTTGACTCTGCACCTCAACCTTTGAGGAGATCTACACATGAAAGAAGACAACCAGATAGGTATGGATTTTCAGTACTTGATTCAACCTGTGCCTATGCTTTACTTACTGATACTGATGAACCCAGGACTGTGAAAGAAGCTATTAGTTTACCTAATTCAGATTCTTGGTTGGAAGACATGGATAGTGAAATGACATCATTGGAGAAGAATGGAACCTGGGATCTAGTGCCCTTGCCTGAAGGAAGAAAACCTGTAGGCTGTAAGTGGGTATTTAAGAAGAAATATGGTCCAGATGGTAGTATTGAGAAGTACAAGGCAAGACTGGTTGCTAAGGGGTATTCCCAAAAGGAAGGTATTGATTATGGAGAAATCTTTTCTCCTGTAGCTAAGCTGACATCCATTAGATTTCTGTTGTCACTTGCAACAGCATATGATTTTGAAATTGAGCAGATGGATGTGACAATAGCATTTCTTTATGGAGACCTTGAAGAAGAAATTTATATGTCCCAGCCAGAGCATTTTGTGGAAAAAGGTAAAGAACATCTGGTATGTAAACTTAAAAAGTCTCTTTATGGTTTGAAACAGTCTCCCAGAATGTGGTATCAAAAGTTTGATACGTATGTTTTATCCTTGGGGTATGTGAGATCTAAATCTGATCATTGTGTCTATTATAAAACTGAAGGTGATCAGATTCTTATAATTGCACTATATGTGGATGATATGTTGTTCATTGGCAATGGTAAGGGGATGATCTCAGAATTAAAATCTCAGTTGTCCTTGAAATTTGAAATGAAAAATCTGGGGGCAGCAAAGTACATTCTGGGAATGGAGATCAAAAGAGACAGATCTAAGAGAAAAATTTGGCTCAGCCAGAGGAAGTATATTACCAATGTTCTTGATAAGTTTCATATGTCTGATTCTAAACAGTTAGTTGTTCCAGTTTTGCAGGGAATGAAATTATCTGTTGAAGATTGTCCAGAATCTTCAAATGACATTGATGACATGAAGAGAGTACCTTATGCAAGTGTTGTTGGCAGTTTAATGTATGCAATGGTCTGTACCAGACTAGACATTGCCCAAGCAGTGGGAGTTTTGAGCCAGTTTATGGCGAATCCAGGCAGATCACATTGGGATGCTGTGAAAAGAGTTATGAGGTATTTGAAGGGAACTTCTGACTATGCTATTTGCTATCATGGAAACTCAGAAGGGTCTAAGAAATCTATCAGCATTCAGGGATATGTTGATTCTGATTGGGCAGGGGACATTGACAGTAGGAGATCCACCAGTGGATATGTGTTCACATTACATGGTGGTGCTATCAGTTGGATGAGCAAGTGACAGGCTATAGTCACTTTGTCCACAACGGAGGCAGAGTACATGGCAGCTACTCGTGCATGTCAAGAAGCCGTTTGGTTGAAGAGGTTGTGTTCTGATGTTGGTTTTAATGTAGGGCAAATACAAATTCACTGTGACAATCAAAGTGCCATATGTTTGGCAAAGAATCCTACATTTCATGCTAGGACAAAACATATTGATGTCCAATATCACTTTGTTCGTGATATGGTGGAAGACAGGAAGGTGAAGCTGGAAAAGGTTGACACTTTGGAAAATGTCACTGATGCCTTAACTAAACCAGTGAGCACGGCCAAGTTCAAATGGTGTTCAGATGAAATGGGTCTTCGGGCCCATAGTTCTCAATAATCAAATGAGGACTAAGAGGTAGCAGTAATCTCTTCGACAAGTGGGAGATTGAAGAGAACTTGTGTCTCAAATTACTACTTGAACCTCTTCATTGAACCTTTCTGGAGTTCATTAGGTTCAATGGTTCAAGGGTTCATTGAACCGTTCATCGATGTTTAATTGTTGTTCTTTGTTGAACCTTTCTGGAGTTCATTTGGTAGGTTCAACAACATTAGTTCAACAGTTCCTTGGTTCACTAGTTCAAGGACATGCGAAGTTGGCATCGCTGTGACGAAGTGATATCAGTAGGACCTTGATGAAGACCACCGTTGACTTATTACGTAGTGACCATCGGTGAGACGAAGACCATCGGCGAAGCTTCATATCTTTGGGCCGATGGACAGTAGTCACTCCGACGAAGTTTTTGGTTTGGCATCGGTAAGACAAGTGTGTCAGAATAAGCATCGAAGGTTTGTTCGATGCTGAGTATCACCTCGATGGAAGCGTTCAACGAATCATCAGTGAGACAAGGCCTATTGGCCAAGCTATGTGGAGTTACTCCGACAGGAGTAGTCACTCCAATGACTTATGCCTATCGGTGGGAGTCTGGGGTTCGGTGTGACTTTTGAGATCTTGTCTGATATGAGTTATCATACCGATGGTGCTTTAAACATCGGTGAGAGGATATCTGTCGGCATAGCCTAAAGGTTTTGAGCCAATGTACTGCGGTCATCCCGATGGAGGTTTTGTTGGTATCGGTGAGACGAAGCACTGTCGGAGTGAGAGCTGAATCTTTTGCTAATGGTGAAAGTCATTCCGATGGTAACCTTGGTGATCGGGGAGACTATGCTTATCGGTGGGAGATGAAGTCTGATGGCCGATGGGGTTTGTTATGCCGATGGACTTGAAGGCTTGGTATTGTCGGCAACAAAATTGCCGACAATACTCTTTGGTTCGTTGATGGTTATAAACTGGAATAGCGTTTGCAACCCGATGCATGTGGGATTATTGATCCTATGGGAATATGAACAGTTATGACTGTTACACATGCCACGATGCTGGAAGAAGCTGATACGTTCAGTTAGGGCGACAGTTGGGTAACCGATGCTCTTGCAGACTGAAGTTAAAACTAATCTTTTGGTGTTAGTGAGATGTGATGATGAAATTCTTTGGTACAGTTTATTTCTTGCAGGATGTGTAGATGAAATAAATGATCTAGTACATAGGAACAGAAGAACAATTGAGCAGATTTCTTTATTTGTAATTTTTTGTTTACTGAAATAAAAAGGGTTATTCTGTGGTGGTGGGTTTTTTACCCGTAAGGGTTTTCCCATGTAATACTGTGTGTCTGTGTTCTAAATATTGTCTATTTTGGTTTCTCTTGTGTACTTATCTAAGTTATTTATTCAAAAGTGACCGGTCTACACTATCCCCTAGGAATTAACATTAGGGAAGCTGTTTTCTGCACCTGTGCTTTCCTTTCAGAAATAGTCTCAGAAGTTATGTATCATCTTGAGCAACATCGAGACATGCAACAAAGAATGCTCTAAGATGGTCTTTTAGATTACCTTTTCCTTTGTACTTGTCAACTTGTGGAATTTCAAAGTGTGGCAGAAAAGGTGTCATATGAAGTGACTTGTCAAATGGATAAGCACATATGTCTTCTAAGGAAAATGTCTTCTTGCTTTGTCCTACCACTTTGTTAATCATTTTTTGAACATCCACTTGTGAAAGGTGTTGTTGTTGCAAAGGAGGTTGTTGGTTGGGAGGTGAAGTGTAATATGATGTATATTGTGGGATATATGAGCCATGATCATTTGTTGAGGTTGTGTGCTCATAGTATATGTCAAAGGATTAGTATGTAACACATATGTTTTTGAGGATTGCTATCTGTGAGACATAAGTGGTGGTTGGGTATATTGCGATGAATTAGCGCCAAGGGTTTGCATCACATGGGAAGTAGAAGATGGATTGACGTTGGTCAATGGTTGTGAGTTCAGAGTTGGATTTGCAATATGGTAAGTGATGGAAGGATTGGTAGATGCAGAAGAAGGATGGACATTTGGGTTTGCATTTTGGACAACATGAGGATTGGTATATGTCATATGTTGGGTGACGATGGGTAATCCTTGAGTAGTATAAGACAGATTGATGGTTTGTGAAGGATTGTAAGAGGATGGCTGAAGTGATGTAAGTTGCTCAACATAAGAGACTGCAGCACTAGGATTAGCTTGCGAAACAATAGGTGTGTCACTCATGTTAATGAGACTAACATTGAGGTTGTATGGTGTGTGGGATGGATCAGCAGAAATCATGGAGACAATATTAGTAATGATAGGAATATGGGATGTGGTTTCCACATGTGATGCAATGGGAGTAGCAGATTGCAATGGTTGTGAATCTTGGATAGTTTGTATTGTTTGGATAGCTTGGGAAACTTGCAGAGTATGGGATATGGGGATAGGTTGTGACATTTGAGGAGTTTGCACTTGGGCAACATGGACAACTTGTGTTACTTGAGAGCGAGATACGGTCATGGTAGGAGAAGGTGTATGCTGTGGAACATGAAAAGGTGGAATGTTTAGATTTTGCAAAAGCAAAGGAAGGACATTAGTCAAAGTTATCAAAGGTTCTAAAGTGTACTCCGAGTGTGGTGGGTTGAATGAAGTAACAATAGGCAATGAAAGAGATGGGTTAGAAGTTGGATTTTGTAGCATGGACATGGTATGAGATGGTGTGACTATAGTGGATGGTCCCTTTGCAACAATAGTGGAAGTGCTTGGATCGTGCTCTTGAATAGAGGATATGTCAAAATCTCTTAGTAATTTAGCTCCCATACATGCTAATTGCAAGAAGTAGCGATTAGGATCAAATAAAACAAGCCTCACAAATTGATCCCATACATGTGTGTCTCTAAATTCCAATAAATCCTCTTGGGATTGCTCTTCATAAGTCTCCAAAAATGTTGGAGGTTGCACTTGTTGTGAGGATGACTCTCCAACGGTGTATCTGTCAGGCACAAACATGTGAGAAGGCATGCCAATTGTAAATTGAGTTGCATCTCTAAGGGGTGTTGATCGTGATTGTTGGATCTTGGCTTCCATCTCAACTTGTAGTTTTGCTTCCATTTTAGCTCTATATTGGCTCCTAGTTTGAGGCATGATGGTTGATGTTGAAAATTGGACTTTAGCTTGCAAGGATTGAGACCCAAAAGGTGATGGTTTGCTGATTGTTTGGTGTTAGTTTGCTTTGCTAGTTTATTATTTGCTTTGTTGTTGTTGTTGTTGGGTTGCTTGGTTGATGTTGTTGGGTTTCTTGGTTGATGTTGTTGGTTGACTTCCCTAGAGAATAGCTCTCACACACTCAAGGGAAAACTTGATTGTTGATGTTATTTGCTAGTTTTGCTAGGGCTAAGTAAAGCCAAAAAAGTTGATGTTTGGTTGTTGATTTTGCTGGTTGGTTGCTATTTTGGGGTCTCAAAAGGATGAAAAGCTTAAAAGTCCAAGGTTTGATATGCTCAAGATAGGAGGCAATGCTCAAGTGACTATAGATGCTCAGAAGACTATCACAAAGTTGATAACAAAGCTAAAAATGGATGAAAGTACTGCTGATTGGGTTGGATGGATACTGCTTGCTAATATTGACCAGAAGCGGCTGATGATAGCTCAGAAGTGAATCAGATAAGACCAAAAGTGACAAACAATAGCTCAAAAGTGACTTGGTTATGTTTTAGATGATAGACTGCAATATTAACCAAAGGAGAGCAGGTTTGGCAGAGGCAATCAGTTACAGGTCAAAAGTGATTTACTGCGGTTTAAAAGCAACCAGGTTTTGCCAGAAGTGATTAGCTATGGATTAAAAGTGATCTAGATTTTGGAAGAAGTGAATAAATACTATTTAAAAGTGATTTAGGTTTCTGTAGGCAAGCAGTTAAGGTTCAAATGTGATCTGTGTTTGTCAGGGAATACATTTGAATTGTGTTTTTGACAAGAAAACAATGATTTTAGTCACTCACACTCACAACAATCACAAACTTGTACAACCTAGGCTAGGAAAGGATTGTATTTGTTGAGTCCCCTAGCCATGCCTATTCAAAGTGGATAACTTTAGGATCTTGGTAGAACTAGCTCCTCTCCACGGCACTCACTTCTCATGCATACCAAGATCCAGGTTTCCCAAGGCTTGTCCCCCCACCAAAGCTTAGGATTGTCCCTGCTATCTCTACTAAGAACCATGTGAATCAGGGTGAATTCAAAGGTCCCACCTTTTGTGTCAACAAATAGAAGGTTTTTGGCTACTACACAAAGTTGCTAGTAAGGGCATCCGTTTGAGTGGCTATACGTGCAACATCACTACTCTTTGTTGTGGAGTCTCCCAACCTTCAAGGGTTATGCCTTGGAGGCTTTTGGGGGAGGTTGGCTGTTGGTATAACACAACAACATCCGTTGTTTGTGGCTTTCAACACAGACACTTTTCTTATATAGCGGTTTAGAAGGACTTGGCTTTAGCCCGTTATCGCTTGGGTCGTACCCCTTCTCACACCAAGAAGGCAAGCCTTCTAAAGATAATAACAAGTTCTCATGCACCCAAGATCCATTTGGTAGGCAAGGGGAGATGATACTTTTGCTATTAAATTTGAGTTACAATCATGCACAACAAGCAATCCAAAAAAGATAAATCAAACACAGAGAAAACAATGATTCTTTTTTAAGCACTAAGCTCAAATGTTCCTAAATTAGTGATAAATCACAAGTCTTGGATTGATCGAAGCTGCAATAGATATGTTAGTAGTTTGATAACCTCTTTTTCTTGGACAATCAATAAGATGTTGCACAAATACCCAATTAGTAGCCAAGAAAATTGAACTGCAAATGATAAAAAATGAAAATGACACAGTTACTAGAGGCGATCAACTGTTGATTAGAAGCGATCTGTATTCTACCACAAGAAAAATGTTACTGATCAGAGGTGATATAGAAAGACCTAGATGTGAAATGTTGAGGCTCAAAAGTGACACAGAAAATCAACAGGTGACAGATTATAGGTCATAAGTGACTCAGATCTATGAAAAATAAGATAAAAATAGAAAACCCTAGTTTTGCAAAAGATCCAGACAGCTAAAAGCGGTCACTATTAGATTAAAAGCGATGCAAATCACAATGGGGGCGACCACTGTTAGCTTAAAAGCGATGCAAAAAAGACTATAGGCAACTACTGTTAGCTCAGAAGTGATCCCAGAAATGCTAAAAGTGATAGGTTTTAGCTGAAAAGCGATGTGTATAATCAGGCAGCGACTAGTTTTTTCTCAGAAGCAACTAAAACTTGCATAAGCACTCAGAAAATTTGATCTTCACAAAAACAACTTCAAACAATAAAGTTAACCAAAGACGTGGGTCCCACCGGGCATGCCAAAATGTGATAGGTAAAAATTAGGTTAATAAGATCAAGCATGTAATTGAAAACCTAATCATACCACCATCAAAGAATCTAATCCAAATGAAATCAAAAACATGCAATTCAAGAACAATATCACCTAGATCGTATGATTCCTTGTTTATGATGTAGATTGCTTCTTCAACAATGAACAATTATGAAGATCAAAGCTACCATGATGGATGGATGATAATGATAATAAGCTAGATGGATGCTAAAATGCTCAATATGCTCAAGATGATAATGTAGATGCTATATGAATGGTGGATAGATGTAGTATGGAATGAGAGGGTGTTTATATAGACTTCAACTAAAATCAATCAACAATGTAGATTTGGTGGCTATGTGAATGGCTAAGATTAAAGGATGATCATAGGTGAATGTGTAGATGACAAGTGGAGGGAAGATAAGGCTTATGTGTGACCATGTACATAAAAAGTACTACA
This sequence comes from Cunninghamia lanceolata, assembly GCA_027924645.1. Lineage (NCBI taxonomy): Eukaryota > Viridiplantae > Streptophyta > Pinopsida > Cupressales > Cupressaceae > Cunninghamia > Cunninghamia lanceolata. The sequence goes on along the minus strand of BSBN01000809.1, from coordinate 25,030,073 downwards.
TGTGAAAGATATTAAATAAAAGATATAGTACCACTTATCTTTTTAAATGAAAAAGGCACACATGTCGACTCATTAAGAAAATGATAAGAAGAAATTAATTAAATAAATAAAATTTATTTAATTAATTGGAAAGTGGGTTTGTGAATGGATTTTTAATTAAATAAATAAGATTTATTTAATTTAAAATAGATAGAAAGAAGATAATTAAATAATTAAGGATTATTTAATTATAGATTAGAGGAAAAAGAAGAAATAGATAATGAATTAATTAAATAAATATAAATTTATTTAATTAATAGAAGAAATAAGTGATAGGGACATTGCTCAAGTGTGTTAGACAAATGCAGATGATAGCTAATGCAATATTTGATACTAATGATAATTAGGTCAATTTTGGGTGTCTACAGCACCTTACGAATTGACCAAGAAGCCATTGATAGTGATAGAAGGACCTATGGGTCAAACAGAAGGCTGATAAATGAGGATACTTGAAATAATATGCATATCATTAAGATCCTCAAGAATAACAAAAATGCAATAATAGACAGGGTAACAGATCAAATCCCCTGTCAAGAAAGTGAGGGATGATTACAATGGGAGAGATTACTATCCCACAAACATCAACACAGTCAATCACCCTTGAAATAATGTATACTACATGAGGGATAACTTTTAATCACAAAATCAAAATGGAAATTAGAATGATGGAAGATATAAAAGGCATCCCTACAAATACAATCAGTTCTGTTCTTTTAATAGGTCTAGGGGGCACAACATGAAATCTTGAAGGGAGTATAACAGGTTCATAGCAAGGTGGTCAGAAGACCAACAATGACTATTCATAGAGATGTTCCTAAATCCGTAAGAGGTCACATTGGACAATAAATGACCAAGGCAAACACAGACATGAGTGTTGATAATTGAGAGGGGGGTGAATTAGTTATCTCAATTAATTTACCTTTCTGTTCTTCTTTAACAACTAGTGCATCATCAAAGCAAATAAGCATTCATAATCATGAAACCAGAAACAAAGTCAGGATACATAACACAATGATTTTGACATGGAAAACCTTGTTAAGGGAAAAACCACGGGGTGACTAACCCAAGAATGTATTCTCTATTAGAAGAATAAAAATACAAAATGGCACTTGCCAATTAGGGCTCACTGCCCGAGCACACTGCTCACAAGAGGCTCACTGCCTACAAGAGACTCACTGTCTACAAGTTATAAGAAGAGTAACAAGATACTTGAACTGATGAGAAGCATCTAGATATGTTGAGGTTCAGTTCCGGTTAGGCTCAATACACTGATCTACTGCACTTCATTCTTCCTCTTCTTTGGTGTTGCTGTCCTGTCACATGCCGGACCTGCCTTACTGCTTTCACACTGCTCTTCTACTTTTATTCACACAACACAATACCCAACTATCACCTTCATACCAAAATCAATCTGGTATATATATCTGCACCAAGGATTTCATCCACTTTCTAGTCGGCATCCAAAATACTTACTTTTTTCCCAAACTCTTGATCTGTTGGCTGAATCCTTGCTTATCAAGTGATGCGTATCAAAGAGATGCTCATAGAAGTCATCAACCATGTCAGTCAATCATGAATGATACCTCAAGAGACTTGATCACCATCAATAGCTCATCCATATTAAGGTCTAATGCTCTGTCTGTTAGTTCTTCCTCTGTCTACTCTGCTAAACAGGAACCCAAAACTTAGGTGCTTATATTTCTTCACTCGTTCATCACTGGAGGCTCAACCCCTAGAATCTATTAGTCAAGGTATTCCGCTTGACTTTTGCAAGTCTATACTTTACATAGATACTTCCTCTGAGAGATCCAGACCTGACTGTCGGACCTTGCCACATGCTCTGTTCTTGCTTACTGGACCACAACACTCTTCAATCTGACTTCCGGTATAGGCACACCATGTCCTACGGATGTGTGGAATGAACTTTGTTTCCATCAATGACAACAATCATGAAGCCACAATGTGTCTCTTGCCAACAATCTCCCCCTTTGGCATTGATGGCAACACTTAGTGAAAAATGACTAAGTGTTATACTGCACTCCCCCTTGGTTGATGCTTTGTTCTAATGTACACTTTACCAGAGCTCCCCCTTAGCTAGATTCCACATTTTTCACTACTCCTCACTCTCCCTTTGACATCAATGGCAAAGGGTAGGATCCGCACACCAAAATTTCCAAAAAAGTCTATATATATCCGCATAAGTATATATACAAGTTGTACTTACATATACTTAAGTATATCTGCAAAAGTATTCTTCAATTGTACAACTTATGTCGCCCAACTCTACTTCATCCTGTCCAAAATTGAGATGTGACCACTCAATAAGAATGCAAACGCTTCTGCCTTCTTAAGATCTGTCAGATCATTGGTCCAGGCTGTGGCTTGAGCATCAGTTAGGGCCTCATGCATGGCCTCTAACTTAGGGATAATGATCCCTCTGAGTTTACCCATCTAGCTTATTATGTTCTTCCTTTCCTTCTCAAGTTTCTTTATTGCATTTGTGACTGCAATAGTCTAACACTCTTGATTTACTATGGAAGAGGAGAGAGGATCAAAACTTTGAGACAAACTTAGCAGTTTATCCTCTTGCTCTTTTACTTTCTTCTCAATATCTTTGGTCACTTTAGGCCAGGATAGACAAAATTTGTAAATATCTCTGCCATCTTTGAGAGCATTTTCTAAGCTCTTTACCCCAATATCCATAACTCTCCTATCATTTGAAATTAGACCCTGTATTTCAGAGAATCTCTTATCCAAAAATTCTTTCTAGACTTTCTCTTCTGTTACTTCCTCTAAGGAGTCAAAATGTGTATTAATAGAATTTACAAGAGACTCTAGATTAATGGATGTGGAGGCCAAAGGATCCTTTTGGAAGGATGGCATAATCTTCTCCAATACACCGGATGCAGTTTCTATGAGCTCACAGTCTTCCATGTGAGACTTTAGTAGTTTTTCTTTTGCCTTTGCTTGAGTGAAGGATGCTAGTTTCATGGTTTGAGCCAGGGAGAGGGAATCAAAATTGAATGGACCTTGAAGCAGTTCCAGTTCATCAAATTCCATCATCTCTTTGGTCAAGAAATCTTTGACTTCTTCTGCTGTGTCTCTTGCCGGAGATAGAGTTTTCTCCCCTTCTGCAGTCTTACCACTATCATCTGTGGCCTTCTCTATTGGAGTTTTCTCTCCTTCTGTAGCCTTACTACTGTCATCTTCTTTTTCCTTCTCTTCTATTTCTTGACATATCTTCTCTTCTACTCTTTCTTCTTCTTTAGATCTAGAGTCTGCAGGGGAAACCAGAGGAGAGATGTTTGCTTCTTTATGGACTTCCTCTTCCGGAGTAGAGGAATCTAGGTCCTTGGTTTTCTCTTCACTTGTCTCCTTTACCTCTTCTGTAATCTTTTCAGTAGGGTCTTTCTTTGATGCACTTTGCCTTTCAACATCAGAAGGTTCATCACTTATGTCCTCTATAATGGGAATGCTGAATCTTTTGTGTGCATTCCAGAGGATCTCTTCTATCTCTTTTGCTACTTTGTCAGTTTCTCCGAGCATAAGCTGATTCATTCTAGCTTTGCTCCAGAACTCATCCTTGCAATCTTTGAAGATCATATTCATTTTCTTCAGAGTGATTGAAGGATATAGCTGAATAGCTATCTGTTCTCAGATCTCAAGATCCTTTGCCTTAGCATTATTCTTCCTTATTTCTAATTCCTTCTCTAGGCTTTTGGGAATGAGAGATAAGATTTCAATAAAATCCTTATTGCAGTTATTCAGATATCTGACTGTGGCCTCTTGCAAGATCTTCTGGTCAGCTTCATTGTAATCTTCATAGAATTCAGTCATTGGTTTTAGGTTCCCATCCACAGTGACTGATTTGACTACATCATTAATGGACAGAGTGGGCCTTTCAACAAATTCCACTGCCTTCTCTTCTTTGCCTTGATCGGTAGAGGGTTCACCAGATGTTTTCTTCTTCTTCTTCTTCATTTTCTTGACCTCTTCATCAGATTCAGTCTCTTCATCATCTTTTTGACTGGCATAAGATCTTGTGGCCTTTGTCTTAGTTCTCTTTTCTCCTTTACCGAATGATTTTGCTTCCAGTTTTGATGCCTTTGAGCTCTTAGTAGATGCAGAGCTCTTAAAGGATCTGGTCCAGGAGGGGGCTTCTACTGGAGCACTTTCTTTTTTTGCCTCTTCCTTTTCCTTTTCTTCCCTTTCCATATTTTCTCTATTTGCATCAAGTGCTTCTTTTGAGATGCCATACCTTTTGGCAACATTCTCTACTTCTTTTCTCACTTTTCTCTTCATCTCTGGTTGTCTGAGCTCCACAAGAATCTTTACACTTAATTCTTCAAAGGTTCCAAACCTTTCTACCTTGGGATCCTTGGGCTAACTTAGCATGTACTAAACATGCAGCTCTACAATTTTCTCATCCACTTCATACCCCATTGGCATGATCCATACTATTCTTGGTTCTACTACCTCCATCAGACATTGATCAGTGTCTACCATAAAGCACACTATATCCTTGTATTTTTCAACTAGGGATTGGGGAATTCTTTCTCTAGCCTACATCATGCTTTGGAAGTTTTTGAGGTAACCCCATAGTGTTGTGTTTTGTGTCTTGGCATCACCAAGCCCATGCAAGTAATCTCTGATTTGAATTGCAATAGGTCTGTCATTTTGCCATACCTAACCACTGGATCTGAGCAGTTCATTCATAAAGTAGAAGAACAAACACAGTATCAGTCCATCATACTTGAAAGAGTTCTTGTCCTTCTTGATCTTTTGTAGGTTTTCCATCAGTTGGCTTAGAAGGAGTTCACAAAGGTCATAATCTGCATTCTTTCTCAACATTTCATATGCAGTGTAGATTATTGTTCTAGATATAGAATTTTCTCTGCTGGAGTGATATATTTTGTAGCCAATAATCATGGAGGCAAACTTAATGTCCAGACCTATGATATCCTCAACTGTCATTGCCCTTTTATCAAATTTAGATCTGGTAGCCTCACTCACAGTTTGATTTTTGACTGATTTTAGAGTAGGTAACCCACTGAATGAGTGCAATCCGGTTACTACCCTAATTGCTTCCTTGGTTATCTTAAATGGCCTCATCAACCACATAAAGTTGTCATGCATTTTGCTCAAGACATACCAGACCCAATCATCTTCAGCAAAACAAGGGAAATGAATGCATTGTCCAAATTGTTTATTTCGGATGGCATCCCTACAAATACAATCAGTTCTATTCTTTTAACAGGTCTAGGGGGCATAACATGAAATCTTGAAGGGAGTATAACAAGTTCATAGCAAGGTGGTCGGAAGACCAACAATGACTATTCATAGAGATGTTCCTAAATCTGTAAGAGGTCACATTGGACAATAAATGACCAAGGCAAACATAGACATGAGTGTTGATAACTGAGAGGGGGGGTGAATCAATTATCTTAATTAATTTACCTTTCTGTTCTTCTTTAACAACTAGTGCATCATCAAAGTAAATAAGCATTCATAATCATGAAACTAGAAACAAAGTCAAGATACATAACACAATGATTTTGATGTGGAAAATCTTGTTAAGGGAAAAACCACAGGGTGACTAACCCAAGAATGTATTCTCTATTAGAAGAATAGAAATACAAAATGGCACTTGCCAATTAGGGCTCACTGCCCGAGCACACTGCTCACAAGAGGCTCACTGCCTACAAGAGACTCACTGTCTACAAGTTATAAGAAGAGTAACAAGATACTTGAACTAATGAGAAGCATCTAGATATGCTGAGGTTCAGTTATGGTTAGACTCAATACACTAATCTACTGCACTTCATTCTTCCTCTTCTTTGGTGTTGCTATCCTGTCACATACCAGACCTTCCTTACTGCTTTCACACTGCTCTTCTGCTTTTATTCATACAACACAATACCCAACTATCACCTTCATACCAAAATCAATTTGGTATATATATCCACACCAAGGATTTCATCCACTTTCTAGTCAGCATCCAGAATACTTACTATTTTCCCAAACTCTTGATCTACTGGTTGAATCCTTGCTTATCAAGTGATGTGTATCAAAGAGATGCTCATAGAAGTCATCAACCATGTCAGATAATCATGAATGATACCTCAAGAGACTTGATCACCATCAATAGCTCATCTGGATTAAGGTATGATGCTCTGCCGGTCAGTTCTTCCTCTGTCTACGATGCCAAACAGGAACCCAAAACTTAGGTGCTTATATTTCTTCACTCTTTCATCACCGAAGGCTCAATCCCTGGAATCTATTAGTCAAGGTATTCCTCTTGACTTTCCCAAGTCCGTACTTTACATAGATACTTCCTCTAAGAGATCCAGACCTGACTGTCGGACCTTTCCACATTCTCTATTCTTGCTTACCGGACCACAACACTCTTCAATCTAACTTCTGGTATAGGCACACCATGTCCTGCGGATGTGTGGAATGAACTTTGTTGCCATTAATGACAACAATCATGAAGCCACAATGTGTCTCTTGCCAACAATGAGAATGTATAAGGACCCATTTTTCATACACAAAGACACAAAAACGACAATTCAAAATGACACAGTCCAAGGTACTAATGTAAATATCCCTCGCAACTAGGGAAAAAAAGGAGTGTTGCATGTGTTTTCATTTATGCCAACTTGGTAGTGGTGTGGAAGGCATACTAGTGTATGTGATGTCAAAGGATCAAATCAAAGGAGAGTTAATGGTTAGTATCATCTATACATAGTTGCACCAACAGAGAAGAGGAGTAGTGATGATGTGAGATAAGCTCAGTCATACCTTATCTACCTTATCCTCTGAAGTTCATGTATAAATTCATGATAAGTGTATGTTATCAATATTTTTGATGTGTTATGTTGGTAATAAATGTCATGGAAGTTATGTTGGGTGAAATGTGTTGTATTTGGATGATATGAAGTCATGTGACTTGGCGTCAGATAAAGAAAGATGCAAAAGCTTGAAGAAAAAATGTTAAGGTGTTTACTTAGTCAAGAAAGGTGTCATGGGCTCAGGAAAGTGTACCATATTCTACCATTGATGCAGATATGAGCTTGTAGATTAGAAGGTAGCTAGACATTGCTCTCGGGCATGTATGGTTCAAATATGAGATCTTGAAGTCTACCGCAAAGAGTTTTAGAGTCACAAGAGTGAAGGTAGATAATGAAATAAGGTAATTGCAGTCACAAAGGTTCACGAGATTGCTCCGCACTTCTCCGCGGATGAAGATATGACATTGTGGTTTGAAGGACAACTATATATGAGTAAAAGGTATGCATGTTTCAAATTTCAAGTGATAATATGTACAACAGAAGTTTCTTCGGAGATAGTTGTGTGAAGACAAGTCTTGTTGCTAGTTAAGGTAATTAGAGGATGATAGTAGATGACACCACATTTCACCGCACCACGAATTTTGGCCTTGATGATTGGAAGAAATGCTCACATGGTTAGTTGGTATGCTTAGTTCAAGTTTCAAATGTTTTTGTTTACTGCAAGAATGATGTTCAATGTTTTACATCGGGAGTGTTAGTAGAGTGTGTTAAGGATACTAGCATCAATGTTCAAGTGTTTGCACTAGCATGAAATATCTTGAAATGGTAAAAGGAGTGTATAGGAATATTTTGCAAGTCATATAATGCTTATTGTGTGGTCTGCATGATGTTATTTGGTCTCTCTGGTACCGCTTTAGGTCTAGAGCTAATTCCATGATTGGATAAGTGGTTGCTGAACCAACTTGGTGTATGTTGATGATTGCGCCAAGTGTTTGGAAGTGTACACTAGTGCGAAAGAGTGTCTTAAGGTAAAATAGGTCCTGATTATCTCTTGTTTTGAATTGCATTAGACTTCTACTTATCACAAATGATTTAGGTGTCACCTTGTTATGGTTGTTGCATGTTTCATGTTAGAAGTTTCATCTTGGCCGACAAAGGAGAAAGTTTTTGAAGCTTGTGGAGGATATATATGTAAGATCAAAGTTGTTGAAGGATGTGTGTGTATGATGCATGTTAGCAATAATAATGTGCAAATAAAATAACTACAAAAGTAGTTTTTGATGATAAAATGTGGAAAGGATCAGTTTATGAAAAGTGATGTTGTTGCAGAGCTAATTGATGGAGTTGTGATGATAGAGAAGAGAATATGAAGGTATTTTGATGTTATGGAGCTTGGTATTGTGATTTTTCAGAGGTGAGATAGTTGTGCAGAGTTTGGAAAGGTTAGCAGAAGGTTGAAGCAGCCAGTCTTGTGAAAGAAGGATCTAAATCAGATAAGTGTTTTGTTGCAGAGGTTGTATCCTTGTTTTTATTGTAAGTGTTGTACATAACACTTGAGGGAATTATAGATTCCTTTGGGTTGTAGCCCATAAATGTTAACGTAAACATATTTTTATTTGTTAAGTTGGATTTGGATAGTAGATCCAAGTAGCTTGGTCACCATGGTTTTTCCCTTCTAGTGTTTTCCACGTAAATCTACTATTATGGTTATGTGCTTATGTGCTCTCTTGTTTCTCATGGGTTAAATGCTTACTTTTGATTAAATGCATTTGGAAGAAAAGAATTTGATTAAGTATTGATTCACCCCCCTATTAGTACTTTTGTGTGTTCAACAATTGGTATTAGAGCTAAGTTCCTTGATGTAGTCTAACAACTGAGGTAGATCTTGGAGTGGAACACATGGGAACTAAAGAATTGTTTAATGAAAAGAATCCTTCAAAAGATGATAAAGATATGAATGCCTTTAATTCAGAAGATTGTGAAGTTAATTTTGAAGGAGAACTCATTTATTCCCTAGAAGATCTGGATGCAACAAAGAGAGAAAATGAAGAATAGAAGATTATGCTTAAAGAATCAAAACAAGCAATTGTCAAATTGAAAGTTCAAGTTGAAGAAGTAAGAAGGTTGCATATTGTCTAAATACTAAGCTCAATGACAAATCAGTTGAATGCTCCAAACTTGAAGAAGAAATTGGCTGTTTGAGGAAAGAATTGGAGAAAGCAAAAGATCAGATAGACAAAGGTCTAAAAATGAAGAAAAGCACCAACATCCTTGATGAGATAATCTATAGTCAAAGAGCTCTAAAGAATAAAGGTTGTATTAGATTTGAGAAAGGTCAGAGTTCTAAAACAGATATACCTGAAGGCATGTTTGAAATGAAAAAGGAAGAGCCCTACATTGAAGACTTTGAGGAGACTGAAGATGAGGAGTAGGAGTTGGATGATGATGACTTCATATAGGTCAGTAATCAGATGAAAAACTTCAAGAGATCTCCTCCTAAACAAGTTGCTACTTCCAAGTTCTCTCAATCATTTTATGGTTACTGTTATTCTTGAAATAAATTTGGTTATAAGGCTATTGATCAAGTAGAACTAAGGCAAGAAGAAATTATTACATGAGGAAGAATTCATTTGGCCCCCAAAATATGATGATGCGATCTCTCATTTCTTTTATGGCTATTGCTATGCATGCAATAAGTTTGGTCATAGGGTTGTTGAGTGTAGAACTATGATAAGGAGAAATGGTATGACTCCATAATATAATGTTGTTTTCTACAAGTACAACTACTTTGGGCATAAAGCAAGGTTCTGCAAAAGTGGGTCTGTGAAACCATCTGTTCAGCACAAGAAAATAGAGGAAACTGTGACTCAGCAAAAGAAGGAAATGGCAAAGATATGGAGAAAGAAGACAGAACAAGATAATGAGAAGAAGAAATAATTTGTGCTTTTTCCTAGTGCAGAAGACTTCATTATTGATTAAGAGAAGGCATAAGGTCAGGGGGATCTAACCATTGCATATATATTCTTTCCCACCTTAATAATTGAGGTTTCTACAAATGGAAGCTAGGAATATAGATGAGTTGGAGTGAAATTGACATATGAAGTTGTTGATAAAGCATGATAGTTTATTTTTCTCAAATTTCTAGAATAAAATCACAAGATCCAGAGGATTACAGAATGGATTTGAGTCTCTATGGATTTACAGAGCACTCTAGTAGTAGCTTACCTAACTAAATAAAGGTGCATTAACTATGAAAAGTTAGGGCAAATGTGAGTTACTTATGATTCAGTTGTACAATCTAACTTCATTTGTGATCAAGTAATTTGCAATCTTGAGCGAAGAAGAGAAGAAGTCAAACCTCATAATTAAGGGCATTCAACAAATTTGAAACCCTAGACACTGAACACAAAGGTATTTATTAGAACTACTATTTCTTAAAACCCTAGTTGATGTTACTGAAAAACCAAGACTGAAATATAAGAAATATCTGTACAAAGCCATGGAGGTTGACAAGGATTGGGCATTTTCCAATGTTCCAGTAGATGTAGTATGCACAAAGGATGTCAAGATTTACATTCATTCTAAGTTGGATGAGATTAATCATGTAAATTTTGAGGAGCTTAGAGATAAACTCCTAGATGATGATGATATCTACAAACCAGAATATGCCAATGTGGGAGCCAAATGACTGGATATATCGAAGGATTACCCTAACTTTTGTGATGAACATGAATTGGTAAGATACATCTTGGGAAGAATTCATGATGAATTTATTTATCTTGATAAGCCCTATAGGATTACTAAGGATGCAATTATGGTTGTTACTAGGCTAGCTTCTACCAGACCTGTACTGGTGATGAAATTCATCAAAAATGAGAAGGTCACTAAGTTGATAAGTGCTAAATTTGACATAAGGACCCTGATTGTAAATGACATAACAAATCCAGGTGTCTGGTATGCTACAATGGGTATATCTTACAAGGTTTATTTCACAAATAGAGAAGGATTCGCCACTACTTACCAAATGATAAAGGAAGGCAAAGATTTTGACCTATGTGAGGTCATGAGAGAACAACTATTGGAGAACTTGAAGAGGATAAAAGAAACAGGATACAATTTTAGAGTTCCCTTTAGTATTGTACAGAGATACAAGGGACAAATTACATTTTTGGTTGATAAGGACTATACCTACATGGAAGTAGTTGATCCTAGGACTGCATGGATTCCTAAGATACCTTATGAGGTCTTTGCAGAGGAGATAAAAACCTATGCCGATATTATTCTCAGCAAACCCAAAGATACAATTACCGAAAGATTTGGTACTTATGATGAAATAATGGATAAGAAGAATAAATGAAGTGCAGAGGAGCACCTTGAGAAGCACAAAGATGAATTACATAAGAAGTGGTGTATTCCACCATAATCTACTTCAAAAGCCCCTATGAAGGATCCACAATAAGCTCCTATTAATCCACCAGTAGCCTAGAGGCCAAGAAGGACCAGTAGATCCACATCTATAGCTACAAATGCTCCATAGCCTTCCAGATCTACATAAACTACCTCTACTAGAAGAAGAGTTGCTTCTAAGACCTTGGCTTAGATGAAGATTGCAAAGAAGAAGCATGCTAGGCCAAAGCAACCTGCTAAAAGAAAAAAGGTTAAGATAGAAGAGATTGAAGAGGAAGAAAAAGGAGAGGAAGGCACCTCTCATCTAAAGAAGAGAGAAAATAAAACTAAGCAAACTCCTCCGGTGGTGCCTTAACATGAGCCTCTACAGTTAGATGCAATCTTCAATGCAATTGTGCATTATGGTATTCTGAAAGAAACAGTAGAACTACATCCGGATATGCCTCCTGCAAACCAGAGCACCATAGAAAAGGTTGTAGTGATGTGTATTCTCAAGTCTAATGTGGCTTTGAGTGATATAATTGAAAAGGTTTTGGAGAACCTAGCTCAGGCTTTGAGGAAGAGAAGAGAAAATGCCATAGAAATGGACGGGTTAAACAACAAGCTCTTGACAAGGTTGGATCTTCTATTTCTCAAGAAGAAAAAGATAAACTTTCTCAAATGTAGGCTTAGGAGTTAAGGACAAAGCATAGGGTAGACACCCTCATGAACATGGAGAAAGATGATAGAGATAAGATTCAAAAGGAGACTAAAGAAGTGACAAAGAAAATATTGGAATGAGTGAAAAAAGATGAGAACGTGGACCAACCATAAGTTTCTCCATCGCACAACACTAGTTCTCCACTGCACAATGATGTATCTCCTCCACATAACACAAAACAACAAGTTCAACAAGAGGAGAAAGAAGAGAAAGCTGCACAAGATAAAGAACAAGTTGCACAGGGTGAAGGAAATGCCTCTTAATGTTATGCAAGATAGTCCTCATTTGGAGAATACAGAGCAGCAAGGCAACCCTGTTCAACAAGAGGAGCAAGAAAATGTTCATGTAGGGGAGAGTTCAAAAAAAGCACAAGATACATCTTCCTCGTCTCCACTGGACTCAATCAAGGAGTTTTTGGCTCAACAAATGCAAATCCAACTGGTGGTTACTCCAAAACTTTTACAGTTTCTAGTGTTTGATGGACAAGTTAACTTGTCCAGCATATCTCCCCTCTACAAGTTACAACTAGGAGACATACTACAATCCTCAACAAGACAAGAGATTCTAAAACAACAAGTTGAGGGAGCTGAACTACTGGAAGAAGAAATAAAGATACTTCAGGAGGAATTGCCTAAGATAAAGAGAGATCCATTTCTGCCTCCCACTTAGAAAATGAAACATTTGTTGGAATCCTTCAAGGCACATTCATCTTATTTAGAGAAGCAAGAAGATAAAAAGATTACCGAGTAGTTAATTAATTAAACATTGGCTGATGCATTTGGTAGATGTATTAATGCACATAATAAAACGTAGGAAAATGTAAAATCAGAAATTTCTAGAGGATACTAAAGTATTGTATCAATTTTATTTGAATTGGCTAGCAACAACAAAGATCATAAAGGATTAAATTGACTCTATTGAGTCACAAATCACTCAAATAACCAAAGTGTATGATCTAGTGAAAGATAAAGATGGTGCTACAAGAGTACACATAGAAAATCCCCATTCCCAGCTGAAGTAGCTTTTGGATCAAAAGGAACAAATAAAAAGTGAAATTGGATAGCTAAGGGAAGTTGTGAGTTTGAGGTTAGCTTCCTTAACTAGTATCTTGGTAGAAGTATAAAATGTGGCATAAAAGGTAAAAGTGCCACCCACTTTGGAGGAAGCAAAAGAATTGTATATTCATCTTGAAAGATAAATGCATGTTATGTCTTCTGCAAAGAAGAACCGGGATACAACACTTGCCCAGTTAAAGGTAATATATAAGAATGTTCTACCTTCTAATTAAATTGAAGACATGTTGAAGGTAAGACAAATTTTGATAATTGTATAGATATGCGGAGAATAAGATAAGAATAAATGGTGTTATTTTGAGTTGAACAAGATGATCTGTATATATTAACTATGTATATCATAAGTAAGTTGGAGAACAAAGTTTTACTACATTAGTTTTGGAATGACAAAGGCTACTTCTTATGGGGGATGACTGATAAAAGATGATAAGGATTGTTTAGATAGGGGGAGCCTAAATGTTTTATTTTGGTACAGAGGAAGACCACTAGCCCTTTTCCCTTGATGTCAAAGGGGGAGAAATTGCATATCAAGTTGGTGTTGCCATCAATGACAAAGGGGGAGATTTTTGCATGTGTTGTCATTGATGTCAATTGGGCAGTGGTGTGGAATGCATACTAGTGTATATGATGTCAAAGGAGTAGATCAAAGGAGAGATAATGGGCAATATCATCTATAGATAGATTTAATAGTAGAGAAGAGTAGTAATTATGTGAGATAAGCTTAGTCTTACTTTATCTACCTTATCCTCTAAAGTTCATGTGCAAGTTCATGAAAAGTGTATGTTATCAATATTTTTGATGTGTTATGTTGGTAATAAATGTCATTAAAGTTATGTTGGGTGAAATGTGTCTTATTTGGATGATATGAAGTCATGTGACTTGGCATCAGATAAAGAAAGTTGCAAAAGCTTGAAGAAAAATTATCTTAAGTGTTTGTTCAGTCAGGAAAGGTGTCATGGGCTCAGGAAAGTGTATAGCATTCTACTGTTGATGTAGATATGAGCTTGTAGATTAGAAGGTAGCTAGACATTTCTCTCGAGCATGTATTGTTCGAATATGAGATCTTGAATTCTATTGCAAAGAGTTTTAGAGTCATAAGAGTGAAGGCAGTAATCAAACAGGGTAATTGCAGTCACAAAGGTTCAAGAGATTGCTCCACACTTCTCTACAGATGAAGATATGACACTACGGTTTGAAAGATGGCTAGATATGAGTAAAAGGTATGCATGTTTCAAATTTCAAGTGATAATATGTACATCAGAAGTGTTGATGATTGTTCTGATGCAATCATAACAATAAGTTAAAATTCACATATAATGAACTGAAACTATACTTGAAAGATAAGAAGGAATCATTTGAGATTCAACTAATCCCAAGTCTACAATGGTTCGGTTGGTCAAGTTCAGTTGGTCAATGTGAAGCTGTAATGTTCAAGGGGCCTTACGTAGTTTAGGTTTGTTTGGTGGCTTACTAGACTAAGAATATGCAAAAAGATCATGAGATCTGTCAATACTTTTCATTCCTTTGCATAAAAGTGTTACTGTGCTGCAAGTTTTAGATGGTTTTCTTGAATTATTGCAGCTTTCTCCTTCATGCACTTATGAAAACTGTCTACTCTTAACTCTGTTATGCATGCTTCTTCAAATTTGAGACAATTTCCTTTAGATTTCTACGTTTTAGCTAAATATTTCAGATGGGTTGGGAAAAGTTAGGAAAATCTAATCTATACCTCATTTAATCTACTGAAGGATCTAATTGTTTCTGTTATGCACTCAGTAAATACCACAGTAATTTGATCAAATCCACAGTGAAAACCTTAAATACAAGTTCTGAGCATTTTCACAAACATACATTTAAAATTGCAAGATCTCAAAGAAAATATTTCAAAACACAAAGAAGAGTAGGAGAACACTCAGAAGATAGATGCAGAACTCCAGATTCTATTGTATTAGAAATGAATAGTCATACATGATTTACAATGTAGGAATGACTCTTAGTTTCATTGATCATACTACAGAGAACTTACAAGCTTTACAGATACAGTAAGGCAGCCAGACATTCCACGCGCACCTTACTGCAGACAAACAGGCGACCTCCTTCTCCTACCTCTAAACTATGCTAAGTTAACTCACTGTGTGCTTCTAAAAGAAAAAATCCCTGTTGTAACCCCCGTTGTAAAATATTACAGTGTAGAGAGGCACAATATAAAGACATTCTGATTGTCCTCACTACAACAAAAAAACCCAACCAAACCCCTGGTTCAAACCCTTGGTTACAGCAATAAATACAGGTGAACCAGCTCTTCAAAATATCTCTGAGCAGTGTCAAATCTGGGTGAAATATTGCCCCTTCTGAGAAATTCTGGCAGCTTGGCAATAACTTTTGTTTGTCTGTTGTAGTAATACCCTCAGCTGCAACTTTGTCCTTTATTTGAATGGCCTTGACTTCTTCGCACTTCATCTTTATCTTCCTGCTCCTGAGATTGGATTTCCTTCCACCATGATGTCACTGTGTTGAATTTCCAGCTGCTTCCTCAACTGCAAGTCTGCAAGACAAGATAAGCAATAAGTATTACATTTATCACATAAACAGCAGGAAATTAAAATAATCGTTTAAATCCAGGTGACTGTGCAAAATCATGGAAATCGAGTCCAAAATACTCTTAAAACGCGTTCAAAATGCATACAGACTGCTCAAAACCCATCGGGTCAACCATCGCTGACCGAAAAAATGCCACGGGCGCCAAAAAATGCTTCAAAATTCCACCGCTATGTACATTCCATTTCCGCCCATCGGCGGGTCCCAAAATTGCTCGGCCGACGTTCTCCGTTTTGGCCGATGGCCTTTTATTTCGCTCATCCTCCATCGGCGAGAGTTATGCCGATAGCAAGACTTAAAACTTTCGTCTGCATGATACTTTGGAAATATGATGCTCCCCCCTTCCAAAGGTCCAGATGACGTCATCAGGATGTTTCACTTCTGTATACTGGGGAAAAGAATGACAATCATCATCATCATCATGTCGAAGGAAAATAGGAGGATATGAAATATGATCCTACTGCTGAGGAAAGGAATATGATGGTGACGTCATCGTCATATCCGGGCTTCATTAAAATGCAAAAGATGATGTCACCGTCATGTTTAGTTAAGATCAGGGGATCAATGTAATATCGGGTCACCTAAGGAGCATGATCAGGTGGTGAATGTAATATGACCCCTTTGCGGCCAAGGTAACCCTCTCGAAAGATCAGGATGATGATGATCATCAGGATATCCGGGGCTTTTGTTGAACTTAGAATATGACATCATCATCATATTCGCGAACTGGATCATGTTTTGGAAAATATCCTGCCGAAGGGAAATGTGATGATGATGTTGTCCTAATATTTGCTTCTTCGTTTATCAGGTTAGGATGACGTCATCAGGATATTTGCAAAAGGTCATATTTCTCGGCAGGAGGACATTACGAAATATCGAGTGATAAACGGGATCATGATGATCTTGACAACATGACAGGATAAAAAAAATGATGATCCTCCTCATCGAATATCATGATGACGTAATCATCATATTTCGTCTTCGGAGCATGAGGATGAGCTGAGGTCATCATCAGGTTAGCGCTAGGGTGATATTTAAAATATGATCATGCTGTTGAGGAATGGAATATCACCCTCCCTTAAAAGATAGGGTGATCATCATGATCATGCAACAGGAGATCAGGAGGATATGATAACGTCATCATCATATTGGCGAATATCAGCAAATATGATCCTCCCTTGAAAGATCAGGATGATGACCCTCTGATAGGATTTTGACATGCGCATGCAAATATGCAGATGGTGGATTTTCTAAGCAGGGTGATATTATAATATCAGCATGATATTATAATATCAGGTGATGTAAAAATATCATGATGCTCGTTGTTATGAAATATCAGGTTACACTCAAAACATGATGCTCACGATGCGCATAAGGTCATTTGACGGGTAAAGGGCACTATCACCTAAGATTGACGTTCGGATATTTCGACTGCATGATTTTATCAGGTGATAGATCAAGATCATGATGACCTTGACAACATGACTGAGGATATAAAAATATGATGATCACTTGCGATTATCAGGTTTGACCAAAACTTTGACTGTGCATAACTTCCACATATGGACGAATTTTCAAGTGATGTAAAAGGGAAACCTGCATGGAATTTCAAGCTCTTTCTAAATATGAGGTCACAGAAGCAAAATATGAACTTTGACAAACTGACCTCATGATGATGACCTACCTCATCCTGACCTTCATGATGATGATGCACCTGACTCATTTTACCAAACCGCCAGAAAGTAGACAAACACAAGCAGAAGCAAAAAGCAAAGCGACAGCAGGGGTCCTCGTTTTGCTAAGGGGCAAAATGGGGCGTGTTGTGAACATCACAACAACTAGCAACCAAAAAAAAACAACTAAATTCAGAGTGTTCAAGGAAACTAGATGAAATGAACTCATAACTTCCGACTATCCCTCCTGCAAATTACTATTCAGCTTGAGACTCAAAGTATTCAATAAAGATGCATGAATTTCCATTTTCGGTTTAGTTGTGTGCACGTGATTAATTATCCTCATCTTGAAGATCGGTTGAACAAACTAGTGACTGACATTAGCCTACGTAGGTGAGGATATTCCCTCATAACTGACCGGATAGAGCCTTGCTGCCAGCGAGCGTCCATAGCCCCGGCAAGGTTATCGTTACAATTCTCCTAAGTAGAGCCCCACTGCCAGCGAGCGTCCATAGCCCCGGTAGAGTTACTTAGATGGCTTAATCTGGATTTTCAGTATAATCCATTTTATTTATTTATTTATTTATTGTTTTCTAATTTTGAAAGATTTCATAAGATATAACAATTTGCAACTTCATGATGCAAGGAGTGGACACTTGCTGAAATTAAGCTGAGAATTGTAATGGTAGCAAGGGTAACCTCTGATTTTTCACCTAATATCTACACTGGTAAGTTCAACAAACCCAAGGATTTTAGGTGTGTCATCGTGAGAAACTTGCTTCGAATTCTCAATCACATTTATTGAATACAAAACTTCAGAAGATGAACAACTCTCTACATTCATGACGGTAACAAGTTATGTGTAAATTGCAAATGGTTAACTTGAATATCCTAAATTTTATACTGTTTTGAATGGTTGCTAGTTTTGCTCCTTAATACTCTAAAGTAAAATAAAGATCCCTGCTGTCGAGACAACAAACAAACCAAACAAACAAGCTGTACAAACAACACAACAAAAGAAAAAACTGTACAAACAGAAAGAAACAAAAGCAAAAACAAACAGAAGACAAACTATACAAACAGCCAACCCAAAAGAAAACACAAAAGAAGAACTGTACATTACCCACAGCATTTTACATTAAAAAAAAAGGACTGCCCTCCTTTTACCTCAAGCCTGGAAGTAGTGTTTCAAATGCTGGCCATTAACTGGTAATGGCATATCTTCTCCAGTCAAGGTCTTAAGTCTAAAGGTGTTATCTCCTATTATTTCTGAGACTTGTAATGGACCCAGCCATAATTTATCAAATTTTCCATGGCTTCCTTTCTTTTCATGTGCTTTGTCCCAGCACAACACTAAGTCTGATATTCTAAATGTTTTGACTCTTGCCCTTTTGTCTAACCACCTCTTAACAACCGATCGGTGTTTGGCAAACTTCTCGAGGGCTTGACCTCTTTTCTCCTCTAGTTGTAACATTTGCACTATTCTGGCTTCCCTATGGTTATCAAAGCCTAGATATTCATTGGCAAACTTCCAGGTTGGTATTCTCAGATTAACCGGAAGTATGGGATCAGTCCCATAAATTAAGTGATAAGGTGTGCTACCTAAAGCTATTTTAAACTTGGTCCTATCTACCCATAATGCATATCTTAACAGGCTATTCCACTCTCTAGGACTTTTGGCAATTAACCTCTTGATTATGTCTAATAAAATTTTGTTTGTTGATTCAGCCAGTCCATTACCTTGAGGGTAATAATTCGAAGAAAACCTTAGAATAATCCCATATTCAAATGCCCATTTAGAAAATTTTAAAGAAGAGAAAGCAGGACCGTTATCACATACCAATGAATAGGGCGTTCCAAACCTGGTGATAATGTTTTCTTCAAGGAACTTGATAACTACCTCAGTTGTGGAAAATTTGCAGCAGGTGGCCTCAGTCCACCTTGTACAATAGTCTGTTACTGTCAATATAAATTTGTGTCCTGCAGAAGATGGGGGATTGATGACTCCGATAAAATCCAAGCCCCACTGTGCAAACGGTCTGGACTCAATCACAGGTTGCAGTGGATTGGCCGGATTTCTCCCTTTGTCTGCTGCAGTCTGACAGGTGTGGCAACTTCTGATGTGACTCTTAGTATCTTTGAACATAGTGGGCTAGTAATAGCCCGCCCTCAGTATTTTGTGTGTTGTAGCTAAATGGGAACCATGACCGATTCCATACTTGTCATGTAGTTCTGTCAACACTCTATCAGCTTCAGTTCTGTTTATGCATCTCAGGTAAATTCCATCATGGTTCTTCCTGAATAGAAGACCTCCTTGCACCATATAATTTTGTGCCTTAATCTTCAAAGCTCTCCTCTGAGAAGCCTTCATCTTGCTTGGGTACTTTCCAGCAATCAGGAAGGTGCTTAAATCATCGTACCATCCTGATGCGTCTTGGGAATTCAATACATATTATTGTTTTATCAGATTTGGATCCATGTTTGCTATTGTCTGCACCAGCGCCTGCCCTCTGACCAGCTTTGCGGGAATGATCTCCATGTCAAATTCTTGCAGTGTGGTGATCCATTTGGCTCTTTTTTCTCCAGGCTCGTTTTGCATCAGCAACATTTTTACTGCTGCGTCTGGTACTATGGCTTTAATCTGGCTACGCAGAATGTAGTGTCTAAATTTTTTCACAGCCTTCACTAATGCGAATGCCTGTCTTTCGATATCTAGATATCTCAGCTGTGCATCCTTCAGAGGCGCACTCATAAATGCTATGGGCCTCTCTCCATTATTTTCACCTTTCTGTGTCAAGGCAGCCGCGACAGAATGAGAAGATGCAAAGGAGTAGATGTAAAACGGGCTTGTGTAGTCTGGACTTGCCAATACAGGGGCATCAGAAATTGCCTCCTTGATATCTTCAAATGCGGCTTTGGCCATTGGCGTCCATTCCATCTGTGCATCTTTCTTCAACATGGCGTTCAACGGCTGCACGATCTCTGCAAAACCTGTTATAAACTTCCGAACAAAGTTAATTTTACCAAAAAATGATTTCAATTCTTTCCTACTGTTTGGTATTTGCAAATTTTTTATGGATTCTATTCTATCTGGATCGATTGAAATTCCATTTTCAGAAATGACATGGCCTAATAATTTACCTTCAGTTACGCCAAATATACATTTCTTAGGATTAAGGGAAATCCCATACCTTTCACATTGCTTGAGTACTTTCCTGAGGTCTTCAGCGTGGGTGGATGCATCCTTGGAATACACAGTTAAATCATCCATATATACAACAATGCATTTACCTGATAATTTATGAAATGCAACGTCCATGGCCCTCTGAAAAGTGGCACCTGCATTGATCAGACCAAAAGGCATTCTTCTATATGCATAATTTCCCCATTTGCAAGTGAAGGTGGTTTTTAGTCTATCTTCTCTATCAATTAAGACCTAATTATAACCTGAAAAACCATCTAAAAAAGACATCATCTTTGCGCCATTTACTGCTTGCAGTACTTCGTCTATTGGGGGCAAAGGATAATTATCCTTTTCAGATGCCTTGTTTAAATTTCTAAAGTCTACGCACAACCTGATGTCTCCGTTTTTCTTCCTCACTGGTACTAAGTTAGCTACCCAGACAGAATGTCTGACTGGGAAAATTATTCCAGCGGACAGTAATTTTTTAACTTCCTCAAAGATTAAAGGCTCTAGAATGGCATTTACAGGCCTCTGTTTCTGCCTAAATGGTTTGACTTCTTTTCTTAAAGGTATTACGTGAGTTATGATGGACTCATCAAATGTTTTCAAGTCTTCATAAGTCCATGCTATGACATGTTTATATTCTTTTAGAACGTCCAGAACCTCTTTTCTAATTTTCTCAGAGCAAGCTTTCCCAATTAGTACACTTTGTAGATTTAGCTCAGTCCCTAAGTTATGTAAATCACACCTACCCCCTTCTGTTTTGGGTAAGTCCTTCTGTCTTATTACTCCGTCGAAGTCAAAGATGTGTTCTAATTCAATTACTCCTTTTGGTAAGAAGTTGCTCTTTAAGTTGATCATATCTTCTTTGTCCCATGTTACTTCAGGCCTTTCTTGTTCATCAATGATTTGGGCCTCAAATGCCTCATTACAAGTCAAAAAATTAATAATTTGTTGATCCTCTCCAAATACCTGAAAGTGTGTAACATTGTCTGGTATACTGGGCACGTTAACTAGCTCATCAGCAAATCGTCTTAGTCCTGTCAGTGTCAATGGTTCTAATGTACTGGCAGCAACTGCTAACGCATCTGGCCTGTGGTTCAGCTCTCTAGGAATGTGCTCTATGTTAAAAGCATCAAACGAATCCATTAAACCCCATACTCTATGTCTGTAACTAATCATTTTCTTATAATTGCAGGC
Organism: Cunninghamia lanceolata; assembly: GCA_027924645.1. NCBI lineage: Eukaryota > Viridiplantae > Streptophyta > Pinopsida > Cupressales > Cupressaceae > Cunninghamia > Cunninghamia lanceolata. The sequence continues at coordinate 25,008,408 of BSBN01000809.1, read as the reverse complement.
ATATAGTTTCCTCACTTGTCTGACTACTAATTCAGAGTCTGAAAATACTCTGATGGTTTTTACCCTTTTCTTGATGGCCATGACAAGTCCTAAAATTAGGACCTCATATTCAGCAATATTGTTAGTGCAGGAAAATTGTAATCTATATGCTGCCAAATGTGGTTTACCTTGAGGATCTATGAGTTCAATACCCGCACCTGCGCCCTGCTTTGATTTGGACCCATCACATTTTAACGTCCACATGCCATCTTTACTTTTCTGATCTTTTACCTTGGCATACTTTGTCCCTTTTATTGCCTGTGGGGTGTTGTCTTGTTTATTCATGGGTTTTTCCATTTGGTTATCTTGCATATGTGTGTTTTTAGTTTGCAACTCAGGAAGATAACTACCCTTGTCCTCTATTTCTTTTCCTAAATCTGGAATCAAGGCATCAATATTATCCTGAACATATCTCTGTGTTGGATCAGGATTCTCATTTTCCTCTTGTGACTCTATCCTCCCTATGCACTTTTTGTATTCATATTTAATGATGTCTTTGCATATTTCACAATTCTCCTCAAAATGTTGCCTATCATGGACTCTACACCTATTTTTATATAACTTACATTGGACTGGGAGATTGTGTGTAACGCACTCTTCCACCTCTCATCTAATGGCATGACCAAATTTGTCTATTGCATTGTTTTCTTCATCTGAAGAATTTCCGTCAGACTCAATGAATAGTGCCGTTCTATTGCTGACACACTTCTTTCTAATGTTTAACATCATAATCTCTTCAATCTGCATCCCATTGTTGGTAATTCTATAGACACCTGGTTCAACAGCAGCATATAATATTTCATTAGTTCAATTATACTCTGTTATCATATGTTTCATTCTGGGCTCTGCCTCTATTCTGATCTGGTTTGGGATGCCTCTCCATGGTAACCACATATGTGAAAAGTCAGTAGCCATATATCCGTTTAATGTCTTGGACCAATCCCTACTTAGCAACATTCCATAATTTACGGGTATATCCACTACTTGAATGTCAATGATTTGGCTTACCCTAGGGTCTGAAGCTAATTGCACTTGTATGTTCATGAGTTCTCCTATCACGTTAACCTCGGTCTTATCTAATTGCGTGACAACCTTGGCAGATTTGGTGGGAGTCAGCCCGAGAGTTTTACATATTCCTAAGGGCATTACGTTGGCTGAAGCACCAGAATCTACCATGCAATTGTGTATATTCTTCCCACACAACCTAACAGTTAACAAGAAAGGGTGAGTATCCCTCTTATCTGCATGTATTACCACATTTGTATTGGAAGGCTGCTCAACTTTCTTACCCTTCTCCTTAGGTGGTGAATCACTATTAGGAACAGTTATATCAACAGACACCTTGTTTGTTATGGATGTATCCAGGGATTTTAAAAAAGCATTTCTGATCCCTGGGGTCTTCAATAATTCATTTAGAGGTATACTGACCTTAATTTTCTTTATTTCCTCTGATAAGTAATTCATTAATCTTGTTGTCTCTATTGCTTCTGTCTTACTTGTTTGATCCTTTTGCACTGTTGCTCCATTATTTGTGTGCTGACTAGCTTTAAGTATGGCAGGATTGTTGCTAGCATTCTGATCTGGGGGTGTATTGATGTTATTCGGAGGAGTGGAAGTGGTGAAAGGTCCTCCCGGCCTAGGGTTGTTCCTCAAATTGTAGGTGTGGCTTTTATTTGTTTGTTGAAAGGCCTGCACCTCCTCTGTTTCATTTAATATCTCATTTTCAGATTCAAAAGGAAACTAAAAAGTATTTAACACAAAGGCTGATTCAGGATAAAGACTTTCACAACAGTATGGTTCATCCTCTAGCAATTCATCCTCTTTCTCTTCTGCAGTTGCAAAGGTAAACGTTTCTAAGACTAATGCTGTGTCATATTCTGAGGGTACTACCTCATTACCCTTAGGAATGAGAAATTCAGAGGTAGGGGGCTATACATCTATGTTGAAAATACTAGCTGCCAAGTGGAACTGTGGACAGTCGTGCTTAGCATGGGCATTGGTATTGTGAAATCTGCACCAATTTTTGGGTGCTGTACTAGCCATTTGTATGCTAGTCGTTTGTTTTGCACCATGATTATCTGTATTCTCAAAAGGAGAAGCCAGAGTACCGTTATTGGGCCCAGTGTTCCATGTCTTGGGTGGCCTAGGTTGATTCTAATTTTTGTTATTATTGCCCCAGGTCCTATTATCTATCACTGGCCCCCTATTTTGCATTGGTTGCCCCTGACTGGGGCCTTGATGCTGATTGTACTGCTGATTTTGATTGAGACTATAATTCTGATTTTGGCCTTGGTTGTGATTTTGATGTGGATTGTAGTTTTGGTTGCTTCTTCCATAGAGGTTCTCATTTCTTAGCTGTGTCACTTCGGTTGTTAATCTTTTCAAATGTGCAGTAATTTCTTTGATTTCTTCCCTATCCTCTTGTGCTCTTGCCACAGTTACATCCCTAGAAAGTTGGAAGAAAGGCTGACCATTATTTTGACTATTATTGGAAGTACTAGCCGTGTAAGGAGTTATAGCTTGGATTGGAATAGGATTATACACAGGTGTGTAAGAAGGAACCGGATTTACTAGTGGAGCATGCTGCACAGGGACTCCATTCCATGGGTGTGCCTGATTCTGCACCCCAAAATTTCCTCCATTGACAAATGGACTATAAGTTGTATGCCTCATTTCTTGGTTCACTGAGGCTGCCTCTTTATAGGCTTTGGATATTGAATCTATGTCAGGTTTTCTTTTGACAAACATGGCGGTTAAAGGATCCAAGGTAGCATAGTACATAGCCAACAAGGGAGCATCATCTATGGTATAAGGGGCTACCAACCTAGAATAGGCCTTTTGAAATCTGTCATTGAAATTATCAATTAGCTCTCCCTCACCTCGTTTTATAGCAGCCAATTTATGATACAAAGCGCAAGGGTCAATGGGTCCTCTAAATCTTGACAGAAATGCTTCTTCCATAGGTGCCCAGGAAGAAATGTAACCATTGGGTAAGTTTACGTACCAGCTAGAGGCCTGCTCATTAAAGGTTTAAGGAAACAATCTACACACAACATCCTCGTGCTCTAACATAGCCCTAAAACATGCTTCCTTAAATATTCTAATATGATCTTCTGGGTCCTGATGCAACTGATATTTGGGACATATCTTTTCCAGAATTTTGGGCATCTCATGATAATCATTGAAGAGTATGGGCGAATTGACATCGAAATAAGCCATTGCAGGTGTTTGAACTTGATTTGAACTTGCAGGAATACCTAGATTGATTGGTGGATTAGGATTTATAGGAGGATTGAGACCTCCAGGAGTGCCTAAACCAAGATTTAAAGATCTGAACAGTGATCTATCAGGACTTACAATACTACAGATGTTAAAAGGTGACCCAGGAGGTGTTCCAGATGAACTTCCCGCTTGCGATATCTTTGGATTCCAAATTAAAGGGTTTCTGCTTCGCCTTGTATCAGGTAGTTGCACAAATATATCTCCTGAACTGGATCTAGACCTAGTCACTCTATTACTGTCGTTAGCCAGTTTGAAATGAAACCTAATTCAGGCAGGCCCTCCTTCTAGCACCAGAAAACTGTTGATGATTGTTCTGATGCAATCATAACAATAAGTTAAAATTCACATATAATGAACTGAAACTATACTTGAAAGATAAGAAGGAATCATTTGAGATTCAACTAATCCCAAGTCTACAATGGTTCAGTTGGTCAAGTTCAGTTGGTCAATGTGAAGCTGTAATGTTCAAGGGGCCTTATGTAGTTTAGGTTTGTTTGGTGGCTTACTGGACTAAGAATATGCAAAAAGATCATGAGATATGTCAATACTTTTCATTCCTTTGCATAAAAGTGTTACTGTGCTGCAAGTTTTAGATGGTTTTCTTGAATTATTGCAGCTTTCTCCTTCATGCACTTATGAAAACTGTCTACTCTTAACTCTGTTATGCATGCTTCTTCAAATTTGAGACAATTTCCTTTAGATTTCTATGTTTTAGCTAAATATTTCAGATGGGTTGGGAAAAGTTAGGAAAATCTAATCTATACCTCATTTAATCTACCGAAGGATCTAATTGTTTCTATTATGCACTATGTAAATACCACAGTAATTTGATCAAATCCACAGTGAAAACCTTAAATGCAAGTTCTGAGCATTTTCACAAACATACATTTAAAATTGCAAGCTCTCAAAGAAAATATTTCAAAACACAAAGAAGAGCAAGAGAACACTCAGAAGATAGATGCAGAACTCCAGATTCTATTGTATTAGAAATGAATAGTCATACATGATTTACAATGTAGGAATGACTCTTAGTTTCATTGATCATACTACAGAGAACTTACAAGCTTTACAGATACAGTAAGGCAGCCAGACATTCCACGCGCACCTTACTGCAGACAAACAGGCGACCTCCTTCTTCTACCTCTAAACTATGCTAAGCTAACTCACTGTGTGCTTCTAAAAGAAAAAATCCCTGTTGTAGCCCCTGTTGTAAAATATTACAGTGTAGAGAGGCACAATATAAAGACATTCTGATTGTCCTCACTACAGCAAAAAAACCCAACCAAACCCCTGGTTCAAACCCTTGGTTACAGCAATAAATACAGGTGAACCAGCTCTTCAAAATATCTCTGAGCAGTGTCAAATCTGGGCGAAATATTGCCCCTTCTGAGAAATTCCGGTAGCTTGGCAATAACTTTTGTTTGTCTGTTGTAGTAATACTCTCAGCTGCAACTTTGTCCTTTATTTGAATGGCCTTGACTTCTTCGCACTTCATCTTTATCTTCCTGCTCCTGAGATTGGATTTCCTTCCACCATGATGTCATTGTGTTGAATTTCCAGCTGCTTCCTCAACTGCAAGTCTGCAAGACAAGACAAGCAATAAGTATTACATTTATCACATAAATAGCAGGAAATTAAAATAATCATTTAAATCCAGGTGACTGTGCAAAATCATGGAAATCGGGTCCAAAATACTCTTAAAACGCGTTCAAAACACATACAGACTGCTCAAAACCCATCGGGTCAACCATCGCTGACCGAAAAAATGCCACGGGCGCCAAAAAACGCTTCAAAATTCCACCGCTATGTACATTCCATTTCCGCCCATCGGCGGGTCCCAAAATTGCTCGGCCGACGTTCTCTGTTTTGGCCGATGGCCTTTTATTTCGCTCATCCTCCATCGGCGAGAGTTATGCCGATAGCAAGACTTAAAACTTTCGTCTGCATGATACTTTGGAAATATGATGCTCCCCCCTTCCAAAGGTCCAGATGACGTCATCAGGATGTTTCGCTTCTGTATACTGGGGAAAAGAATGACAATCATCATCATCATCATGTCGAAGGAAAATAGGAGGATATGAAATATGATCTTGCTGCTGAGGAAAGGAATATGATGGTGACGTCATCGTCATATCCGGGCTTCATTAAAATGCAAAAGATGACGTCACCGTCATGTTTAGTTAAGATCAGGGGATAAATGTAATATCGGGTCACCTAAGGAGCATGATCAGGTGGTGAATGTAATATGACCCCTTTGCGGCCAAGGTAACCCTCTCGAAAGATCAGGATGATGATGATCATCAGGATATCCGGGGCTTTTGTTGAACTTAGAATATGACATCATCATCATATTCGCGAACCGGATCATGTTTTGGAAAATATCCTGCCGAAGGGAAATGTGATGATGATGTCGTCCTAATATTTGCTTCTTCGTTTATCAGGTTAGGATGACGTCATCAGGATATTTGCAAAAGGTCATATTTCTCGGCAGGAGGACATTACGAAATATCGAGTGATAAACGGGATCATGATGATCTTGACAACATGACAGGATAAAAAAAATGATGATCCTCCTCATCGAATATCATGATGACGTAATCATCATATTTCGTCTTCGGAGCATGAGGATGAGCTGAGGTCATCATCAGGTTAGCGCTAGGGTGATATTTAAAATATGATCATGCTGTTGAGGAATGGAATATCACCCTCCCTTAAAAGATAGGGTGATCATCATGATCATGCAACAGGAGATCAGGAGGATATGATAACGTCATCATCATATTGGCGAATATCAGCAAATATGATCCTCCCTTGAAAGATCAGGATGATGACCCTCTGATAGGATTTTGACATGCGCATGCAAATATGCAGATGGTGGATTTTCTAAGCAGGGTGATATTATAATATCAGCATGATATTATAATATCAGGTGATGTAAAAATATCATGATGCTCATTGTTATGAAATATCGGGTTACACTCAAAACATGATGCTCACGATGCGCATAAGGTCATTTGACGGGTAAAGGGCACTATCACCTAAGATTGACGTCCGGATATTTCGACTGCATGATTTTATCAAGTGATAGATCAAGATCATGATGACCTTGACAACATGACTGAGGATATAAAAATATGATGATCACTTGCGATTATCAGGTTTGACCAAAACTTTGACTGTGCATAAGTTCCACATATGGACGAATTTTCAAGTGATGTAAAAGGGAAACCTGCATGGAATTTCAAGCTCTTTCTAAATATGAGGTCACAGAAGCAAAATATGAACTTTGACAAACTGACCTCATGATGATGACCTACCTCATCCTGACCTTCATGATGATGATGCACCTGACTCATTTTACCAAACCGCCAGAAAGTAGACAAACACAAGCAGAAGCAAAAAGCAAAGCGACAGCAGGGGTCCTCGTTTTGCTAAGGGGCAAAATGGGGCGTGTTGTGAACATCACAACAAGAAGTTTCTTTGGAGTCAGTTGTGTGAAGACAAGTCTTGTTGCTGGTTAAGGTAATCAGAGGAAGATAGTAGATGACACCACATTTCACCGCACTATGATTTTTGGTCTTGCTAATTGGAAGATATGCTCACATGGTCAGTTGGTATGCTCAGTTCAAGTTTCAAATGTTTTTGTTTACTGCAAGTATGATGTTCAATGTTTTACATCGAGACTATGTTAGCAGAGTGTGTTATGGATACCAACATCAGTGTTTAAGTGTTTACACCAGCATGAAATAGATTGAAATGGTAAAAGAAGTGTATAGGAATGTTTTGCAAGTCATATAATTCTCATTGTGTGGTATGTATGATGTTATTTGGTCTCTCTGGTACTACTTTAAAGGTCTGGAGCTAATCGCATGATTGGATAAGTGGTTGTTGAGCCAACTTGGTGTATGTTGATGATTGTGCCAAGTGTTTGGAAGTGTACGCTAGCATGGAAGAGTGTCCTAAGGTCAAATAGGTCTTGATTATCTCTTGGTTTGAACCACATTGGACTTCTACTTATGGCAAATGATTTGGGTACCAACTTGTTATGGCCATTGCACGTTTCACGTTATAGGTTTCATCTTGGCTGATGAAGGAGAAAGTTTTTGAAGCTTGTAGAGGATATAAATGTAAGATCAAAGTTGTTGAAGGATGTGTGTGTGTATGATGTATGCTAGCAATAATAATGTGTGAATAAAATAACCATAGAAGTAATTTTTGATGATGAAAGGTGGAAAGGATCAGTTTATGAAAAGTGATGTTGCTACGGAGCTAAGTGATGGACTTGTGATGATAGATAATTGAATATGAAGGTATTTTGATGTTATAGAGCTTGGTATTGTGATTGTACAGAGGTGAGATAGTTGTGTAGAGTTTGGAAAGGTCAGCATGAGGTTAAAGCAATCAAATTTGTGAAAGAAGGATCTAAATCAGATAAGTGTTTTGTTGCAGAGGTTGTAGCCTCATTTTTGTTGTAAGTGTTGTAGCACTTGAGGGAGTTGCAGCTTCCTTTGGGTTGTAGCCCATAAATGTTATGTAAACCTATTTTTATTTGTGAGGCTAGATTTGGATAGTAGATCCAACCAGCTTGCTCACAGTGATTTTTCCCTTCTAGGGTTTTCCATGTAAATCTAGTGTTATAGTTATGTGCTTATGTGTTCTCTTGTTTCTCGTGGGTTAAATGCTTACTTTTAATTAAATACATTTGGAAGAAAAAAATTTGATTAAGTATTGATTCACCCCCCAGTACTTCTGTGCATTCTACAAGGAGAAGCTAGGATGTTAGGACTGGTAGAAATATTACATGATGAAGAAGAAGAAGAACTTGACAAGGAGCAAAAATAAATACATGAAAGCATGGTCTCGGTAGTGGAACCGATACCAGCTCCAATTGGACCCTATGAACTCATTGAGGATTTAAAGAAAATGTACACACATCTTGTTCATTGACCTCCTCAAGAACTCTCTTTCACATCGCTCAGCATTGTTAAAAGTAATAGGGTTAAAGTATCTAGATCAAATCACGCTGCCACCTAGTGAACAAGTCAACCATGTGGATTTTGATGTAAATCCACTAAATTTTGAACTCAAAGACCCCAGGTTCTTCTATGATTTAAAGAAAATACCTTCTGAGGTAGAGTTAACAAAGAATGGAGATCCTGCACTATACCTACAAGTTTGGATTTATGACACTTGCATCAAGAGAACATTAATTGATGATAAAGCAGTAGTGAATATAGTTATGTTCTATCTCTTAGAGAGAATGGGTTATGGACACACCAACATCACCACATCTTAGGATACATTAAGTGGATATGACAATTTGAAGGCTGTCACGATAGGGAAAATCACACTTCTAGTGTCTTTAGGACCAAAGACTATCCCAACCACATTCTTTGTCATTGATAAGGAAATAGGGTATAATTTTCTCCTTGGAAGACCCTGGATACACAGAATGAAAGTTGTACTATCTACCTTGTTCCAAGAATTTTGATTTTGACATCTTGGGAAGGTATATGTTGCAAAAGGGGATCCAAAGCCTTTCAACATGATAAAATCTAATACACCAAACAATAAAATAGGCATCCCCATTGATTACGAGCTTCCCATGAATAAGATTTCTATGCCTAGTCCTACACCACAATTGATACGTATCAAGAGGACATAAATTCGGGAATAGACGGTAAATAATGTAGAAATGAAAGCCTTAGAAAATGAGGCACCACCAAAACAAAAAGAGATCATCCCCAAAGGAAATGGCAATAAAAATCATGGAATGGATAGAAAAGGATGGACCTCTTCAATTCCCATTAGAAATCCTTATAATTGATGTGTATCCATCCTATAAACTCTTTCCTTTGAAAGGAAGCTAGGTGTGCGGAAATCGCTTCCTACACTAATCTAATGAGGGGAGAGCTATGTAAATTCAATTTAATATTTACAATTACAACAACATGAGACATATAATAGAGGTATTGCAGCAATACATAGAGAACCAGAAAGAAGACAGAAGAAGAGAGACAAGATATAATGTGGGGAAAACCCTTATCGAGTGAAAACCCCACACTCAGAAACCTGCATAATGTATTATCAAAACTAAATATGGTTTACAATACACTTGCAATGCAAGCTTCAATAGTCTTTGACACTCATGTCTGGAGTCAATCTAGTAGCATAACAGTACCTATCAATCACATACTACAACTCCTCAAAGCACCTATTTATATAGAAAATACAAGGCAAAATTGCCTCTATCTTGGAATGGGCGTCCAACTTGGCCTCATCGCCCAAAACCCACGCCTATGGACACTTGGTCAACATTGTAAGATGCATCTAACACTTTTCCACACACCCCATCCCAAAGAGGTCACCTATTTCCAAAATGGGCTATGACAGATGCTCTTATGACTCTTACGACCATCATAGAATCTGTCATAGCTATCATAACTTACAGCTGTAAGAGAATCTATCATACACTTGCTATAAATAGCATATTCTCTTACAACATGTCATAGTCTACCTTAGGGCACCCAAAGATGCCTTTTTTAAAGATGCTTCTCGACACATGTCTTCACATGTCTTACAAGTTTCTATTTATGACTCTTACATGTCATAACTTCATCATAGGAATCTGTCATGACCGTTACGGTCAACATTCCCTTACACAACATCCAAGATGATGACACATGGCAAAATATTCCTACCACTAAGTGGGATGCCTATCTCCTCATGTGAGGACAAAATTACATGTGGTCATATGCTATGTAGGATGACACATCACTGTACCAACTCCCACAATATGACAACATAGGATTTGCATCCAAATTATACAATAGGCGATAAATAAATAAATACAATGAAATAATACAAGGAATTACCAAGGTTGAGACACCTTAATTCCCAACATCCTTGCATAGGATAAAAACCTCACAGAACTGAAGGACCGATATTTGAAACAACTATACACTAGATCTGATAAATGCAGACCCTCACGCCTTCTCAGATCTTGAGGAAGACTTAACTAAAAGTTACACTCCTTTGACACCACTAAGTGAGTAACATATTCCTAAGACACCAGAAGAAAGTGAATCATATAAGCTGCTCATGCCATCGAAATATTCCTATAGACCATTGACACCAATGGAAGAAGTAAATTCCATGGAAAATGAATCAACCAATGTGGTAGGAATTCTCCCAAAGATGTTCATAGTTTCTCAACCTCGCATGCAACTGAGAGGAACCTCCTACAACAATATAATGAAAAATGCATGAAATAATAGAATAGAAGAAACACAAAAGGAATTTATTTATCGCAGGCCACTTCGAGGGGGCAACCTCCTTTGAGCAAGATCAATACAATAAATTTGTGGATGCCTTCATTGGCCTCAACACGTACTTATACACTAAGTCTAATCTAAACAACTACTACTTCGTATGAATGTGGGATAATACAATATGCTCACAGGATGACTTACAAAGCATATGCATCCATAGAAACTAGTATACTAACAAAGTAAAGAGAAGGTTTAAACATAGGTTCCTAACATCCCCTCCCTCTTAGAAAAGCTTTGTCCTCAAAGCTTAAGATGTGGAAATATTTTTTGAATTTGAAAGAGTGGTTCCCATGTTGCATCCTCTGGTTACATTTTGTACCACCGAATTAATACCTATGTGATGGATCAGGAGCAAAGTTGACGAGTGCGCTTGTCGAGGATTACCTCTGGCTCCAGAAGGATGGATCCTTCATTATCAAGTTCTGGTAAAATAGTTTATGCTCTAATTTTGGTGCCAAGAACTTTCATTAGACAAGAAACATGAAATAGTAGGTGAACTTAGGAAGAAGGTGGGAGCTTCAATTTATAAGAAACCAACCCAATCTTCTAAAGAACCTTATATGGCCCATAAAACTTTGGAGATAGCTTATGACGCCCTTTGAGTTTCAGGGATGATTTCTTGTATGGCTGTAGGTGAAGAAAAGCCATATCACCTACTTGAAAAGTGTGCTCAGAATGGTGTTAATCAGCCTATTATTTCATTCTATTTCTTGCCATGTGAAGATTGTCCTACAAGATGTTGAGAATCTGATCTTGGGTTCATAGAACCATGTCAACTACTTGAACTAATGAAGAAAATGGACTGGGTTGCATCTGAATGGAATGGAGCTGGGCAATGATGCCATGTGAATTCTTATTAAGAAGATTTTCCATGCGATGTGAACTTATGATGTTGAGAGACCCCAATTGTAAGCCCTTCAATGTGTGTTTTTTCCCATTGTCAAAAAATTGCATCCAAAGTTTAGCAAAATCCCATAAGATGGGTCCAAGTGTGCGTAACCATTGGGCTCCCAAAACTACATCACATCTACCTAAGGGCAAGACAAACATGTCAGAGCATAGGTTATAATCTCCAATAGAGATACGCACATTACGACACTTCCCTTTGCAAGGTAATGTGCCCTATTGGCAATCATGACTTAAAAGTTGGAGCAAGGATGGACAAAACAATCAGCCTATTTCACGATTCAGGGGTCAATGAATTTATGAGTGCAACCAGAATCAATGAGTATGGTAAGAGGGAGCTTCTTGAAGTAACCCTTGACCCGCATGGTTTGTGGGGTGGTGACTCCTTTGACAACATAAAGAGAGATCTCTAGGGGGTCTTCTTGAGAAGCAAGTTCAACAAGTAGTTGTTGAGCTTCTTCCTAATTAGTTGTTGTATCTTGAGCATCTACCCAAACTTTAGTGTTGGGCAAAGATTCCACATTCAATAGGTAGAGCTTTTGCTCAACACATCAATGGCCTCGAGTGAATTTCTCATCACAATTATAACAAAGTCTTTTATCTCTACATGTCCACATCTCTGCTTTAGTCAAATGCTTGATAGGAGTTGTTCTAGGAGCTGGCATTTTTTGAGATTTTTGGGAAGCTATATTGCTGAATGAAACCAAATTAGAGATGGATTGCTGCTAAGCTATGATCTTGTCCTCTACCAACTTAGCCAACCCTAGGGATTCCATCATTGTGTTGGGATAGAACATTTTAACCTCAAATCGAATTGCATCCTTCAGACCATTGACAAAACAACTCCTGGAGAATTCATCAGACAATCCCTCTATGTGATTGGCCAAATTTTTAAATTATGTCTGATACTATCTCATAGTCCTAGTTTGGCAAAGTTTAGTGAGTTCTCCTGTGAAGTCATCAAAAGCACTAGGGCCAAATTGTTGCAAAATGAGGTTACAAAAATTGGTCCATTTTGGCTCCTCATGAGCCTTGATATACCAACAGAACCATTGAAGGGCTTCATGTTCCAAGTGAAAGGATGCAAGTGGGACTTTTTTGACATCAAAAGTATTATGTAAACTAAAATATTGTTCTGCTCGGTATATCCATCAAGTCAGATCTTCACCATTGAATTGAGGAAAATCAAGTTTCAGCCCACAAAAATTGCTAGAAGAAGAAAACCCAATGTCTAAAGAAGATTCTGGATGTCGTCTGTTGTTCATGGTTGAATGTTGAAGATTGAGGCTGAGAATTTTTTCATCAAGATCTTGGAGTTTGGTCTTAAGGGCTACAATTTCATCCTCCATGTTTTTTCTCTTGTTTGGGTTACAACCATAGCCAGTAGATTTATCTTTTTGGGAATTGGTAGAAAAACATGTGCTAAAACTTTTTTAGTAAAGGAAAATTTGGATTTGGGGAAAACTGCGATGGGTAATTGGGGTTTGACTAGCTTGTGGACACTTCCTGAGGGAAATACGAAAAGAAAATGGTGATTTTACAAGCGGGGTGAAAGAATGGAAAAATTTTTCTTAGAGAGACAAAGGAGTAGAAATATGAATGGAACGATGGGGGAAAATTTGAAGGCTATTGGGCGAGAATCGAAGAAGTTATGGAAAACTCTAAAAAAAGTGAAATGTGGGATTTTTGGCTTCGATAAGTGGAATTTAGGATAGAGTCCTCAAGGAAAGAAATCTGTGGAATGAAATTTCAAGTGTTCTAGTGAATTTTGAGAGGGAAAAAAGCTAAAACAAGAAATTATTTATCAACTGCTCCTGCCAGATTCAATTTGTGGTTTGCTTGCTGCCAATAGATATGGGACCCAAGTCTATTCAGTTTCCTAAAGGTTCAAGGGAGTCACTTAGCCACCAATGTTGTCTAATAGCTTGTGTATTGGGGTAGTACCCCTCACTCCACAACTCAGGTAAAACTGATAACCACTTTGCCACAAATTATAGCTCTTGGTTTACCTCAGATGGGAACTAGTTAATCGGGTAGGAGCCATTGCCCTTTTCGTTGGAAGGTCCTCTCAATGGGCCAACTACTTCAGAGTTCCTTTGGTACTCCTCACAATGAGTTTTAGGGCTATATGCCCAAGCACTTCCCATAGTTAAGTAGATAGGGATGTTCCCTGATCTGAACCTGCAATCCAAATGAACAATATAGATGTGAACAAAAGAACCACTACAACAATCATAGCACCTAGAGGGCCACTATGGAAAAATAATTTGACTGAAATTCCACCCAGCAAGCCCAAGAAAGCACTCTGATAGCAAATGAGAGGAACCTCCGGTAAAAATATAATGAAAATGCATGAAATAATAGAATAACCAAAACACAAAAGGAATGTTCTAATCGCAGGTCACTTCGAGGGGGCAACCTCCTTTGAGCAAGCTCAATACAATAAATTCATGGATTCCTTCATTAGACTCAACATGTACTTATATACTAAGTCTAATCTAAATAACTACTACTTCCCATGAATGTGGGATAATACAATATGCTCATAGAATGACTTACAAAGCATATACATCCATAGAAACTAATATACTAACAAAGTAAAAAGAAGGGTTAAACACAGATTCCTAACAGCAACCCATTGTCTTCACTTTAGTGCAATCAAATGAGCTTGGTGAATGGGAAGCACTCTTAGTACATATCGATATGGTTGAGAGGCTCCTAGATGAAGATGAAGAAAGTGAAAGAACATTTAACAAAGAATGGAAGATGTGAGTAACGGTTGGGATAGATGATCCTGTCATCTTTGAATTACCATGGAGATACATAGGATATTCCATGGATTTGAGTCCTGAGCCCAACAAAAGGATGAGTATAATCTTTGTTCCTCCTAATGAGAAAACGGAACCTCAAACTACCTTTGAGTTATTCCAGTTCCTTCAAAATATTCAAGATCAATAGGAAGTAGAGATTTACATGCAGGACCAATTTGATACACTTATAAAATTACTAAGATGTAACAGAGTCTTGTACACCAACAAGATTTCCAAGATTTACTCCATCTCATGCTACCAAGAGAGACCTTGGAATTAGGAGGGTAGGAACCAAATGATATTGTGAGACCTTACAGAATAGGAGAGCTTGTCTTAAGAAGAGGTAGCACAAAGAACAAGAAAAGAAGATGAGAGACAAAATTTACTGAGGACTAGAAAGGTCCCTACATGGTTAAGGAAGATGTCGTTAATGGTGCCTATCTCTTGTACACAATGGAAGGTGAGGAATTTGGTGGCACAGTCAATGCCTTTCATTTGAAGATGTATTATGTCTAAAAATCATATAACATAAAAACACAAAAAAATTAAATATTCCAAAAATACAAAAAATATCAAAAATAAAAATTATCAAAAAAATTATTTGTTGTGTTTTAGTATCATTCTATCCATCTTGCATTTTAGTGAATGACTCACTCTTATATTATTTTCATTGCAGTAAGGAGTCTAAGGTTGTCTAGGTGTAGGTGATCCTTTTAATTTTTGAGATTCCCTTGTTTTTACAATCATCATTCTTCCCCTTCATTCCCAGTGACTCTAATCAAAGCCTAGCTCTTAGATTTACACTAATCCTAGTATTAATGAGCCATGATGCTAAGTCTAAACAAAGTCAGCATTCAAACCCACAATATTCAAAGGAAGCTTGAAAGTAGACCTTCCAAATTCTTCCCTAGTAGAAAGGAAGTTTGCCTCGACTATGAAAAATTTTGGTGGCACTCAGCCCCTTATCTTTCCTAGCCAAAAAGGTCAAGAGGATCAAAATTCTAAAGGAAGCAATCTAAAATACGAGTGAATAAAAAATGAGTGATAAAAAAATAAGAGTGATGAGAAAAGTGAGAATTGAGAGACCAAAAATGTTGCATATCCAAAGTACTTAGAAAGATCAAACGCATTCATTTTCATAAAAGTCAAAAATCCAAAAAATGAGAAAATCAAGTGAGGCATTCTAGAAATACAAAAAAAAAAGAAAAAATATATCAAAAAAAGAGAGGTACAAAAAAAAAAGAGTGATAAGTCTAAGCTCAAAGCTCAAAGGGTGACATTCTACTAGAGAAAGTGAGAGAGAAAGGTATAAAGCACACACATGCACTAGATGAGAAAAACCAATAGTCTAATAGTCTTGAGGACCATTTTCTATATAGGGACCCTTGTTCTTTCCCATTTTTCCTTTACTTTAGGTCTATCTTGCTTGCCATCTTTGTTCTAAGTCTAGTGAGCACCAATAAAATTTGTTATTTGTCCAAGTTCAAAGCTTGTCAAATTGTCTTATCTAGATAAGGATCAATGTTTAGCCTTTAGAGAAGCCTAAAATTTGGAAGCATTACATCTCCTTCCCACTCCCCATTTGAGTTCTAAATCCTATCGCGCAAACTTGAATATGTGTCCTACACCAGGATAACCTACAATCCCTTGGATTAAAAATCATACTAAAGAGTAGTCATATTGTTTGTTCCATAATGCATTCATACCAAAATCAGAAAAACAGATAAAAAGAAATAAAGGTTAGTGTCATAACTCATGGCATTCCATACAAGTAAAATTTTTATTCTAGCATCACTTTTGTTCTTGAATTTTCATATCATCCCCTACATTCATATATATATCCAAAAAATTAACTAAAAACATCATTATCATGCTTGCATTCTTAGAGTTGAGGGTCTACATAATCAAAAAGTTCTAAAAACCTTCCAAAGTACACAAGAGATAAGAATTCATACTATAAAAGTAACCATAAAGACACAATTTTTTTCATATACAAATCAAAGGTTCAAAGTTTTACAAAGAGTGTGAGAGCCAAGACAAAATGCTCTCAAGAAAGTAAGGCTCCCCATGAAAGGGGGCAGGACGACAAAACAAATAGGCAAAAGCCTCAGGGATGGCCCCCTCCAACCGAATCATTAGGGATCCTACTTCTCTACCTTTGAATGGAACTAGAATCTCCATGAGACCTATGGGAATGAGGAACCTTGCTCTAAGCCCAGTAATGAGGACTTATTGTGCTAGATTTAGAATAACGAATCCCAAGGTGAGCCATCTTATGAAGAATGACATTCTCACCCCTAAGGATGAGATTCTCTAATCTCAAGGAAGCATTCTCCTTGCACCCATGGTAGGTAGGAACAAAGATGTTAGTATGTTGAGTAGCTCTAGTAGGCACACCAAGATTAACTAGAAGTCTCTCTCATGGTAAACCAGTGAAAGGACTAATCAAATCAATAGAAACATAACAGAAAAAAGTCCTCCACTCCTTGACACTAACTAAAAGATAAGGACAAAAGGGATGTCGATTCATAGTTTTTAAGAAAAGAAGGACAAGGCTATTGTAAGTATGTGCTGAACCAGTGTTTTCATTGATGTCAACATATCTGTGTTGTCATTGGTGTCAACTATGTTCTTGTTTTGATGCTTTCTTGTAATGAGTCAAGTGTTGAAGATAATAGGTATGCCTGATATGGTAGAACAATCCGATAGATTGCTCTACATTTCTTGGATAATTAATATCCTTATGTACGGATTGAAAATTATTCAGATATATGTCTAAAGATGCTATGTTCCAAGTTTGAGCCTCTGGTATAAAGATTTGAGTGAGATATGTTCACCAGAGTGAAATCTACTTTTTCTATATAGTTGGTGGTGACTGGGAGAATTTATTATGCTCCCCATTCCTCCGCAATTAGGTATTTTAGTCTATGGTTTTGGAATCAAGTTTGTAATAATGATAAGTGCCTTCAAATTTAATGGGTCATGATTTAGTGGTCCGCAAGTGATCTTTTCCTTATGACAATAGCTGGCAGTGTTGTTTATGTGCTCTGGTTTGAAGAATCTTCTTGACAGAGTGGTTAGAGGTTGTGCAGTTGTTCTTGATGATTTCAATGTGCTTGTGGATGTCTCCTGATCGTGTTCCTACCTTTGGATTGGTCCACAAAGAGAAATTTGGATCATGGATGAAGACTGTTCTTAGAAGACTTAATGATAACATTAGTCTTGGCCGACTTGGTTGTTTTCACTACTTGCAGAGATTCATCAAAGATTATGGAAGCATGTTGTGGCATGGAAGATTACATTTGAGTCCCAGCTAAGGCATAACATGATCCCCATACATCTTTTCCTTAGCTAATCTTGTTTATGTCTAGACCTATTTATATGTATGTTTGTAATGCCGACCTTGGAGATTGTTCCAAAGGTTGATGAATGTAATGCTGACCTTGATGTACATTCCAAGGTTGATGAGTTGTATAAAAACATGTAATGAAAGTGCAAAAAATATGTCCTTGTGTGAAATTGTGAAGATAAGTGTGAAGGTGTAAGAAGAGCAGAATAGAGGTGTTATTTTGTGCTTCAATGGAACTGAACCCTGGTATGAAGTAGATGCTATCAAATCAGTTCACCAATCCTTGGCAATGAGCCCTAACATTTGCAGTGAGCATTTTGGGTAGTGAGCCCTAAGGCAGTGAGCCTCTAATTTTTTCATATTGCTATAACTTATTTATTTTTGTGGGCTAACACCCACCGTGCTTTTTCCCTTATAGGGTTTTCCACGTAAAAATTCTGGTGTCACATGTGTTATTGTGTTGAGCTTCTTTTTTCATGCTTTCATGATTAATCTTAAAAATAGTAATTAAGAATTTGATGTGTTGATATTCATAAGTGGTTAAAGTTTTGTGACAACTGATTCACCCCTCCTCTTAGTTGTCCTATGCATTTAAATAATTGGAATCAGAGCCAGTTCCTCAAAAGTAAGCCTAACTGCTTGAGGAAGATCTAGGATGTCTTACAGGAAGGAAGCTCCATAGTTTGATGGAGCGAATTATGCTCTCTGGAAGGTACGAATGAAAATCCACCTCCTTTGTCTTGGTTATAAAGTGTGGAAAGTGATAGAGACAAAGTATACCTTGCCTCATAATAGTTTGCAAACTGAAGACGAAATCAAAGAATATGAGCTAAATATAAAAGCTAGAGATGCTCTGTTGAGTGCCTTGTCTAACATTGAGTTGATAAAAGTCATGGATCTGGAATCTGCTCATGAAATCTAGGAAAAGATGGAAAAAGTTTATGAAGGAGATGATTCTATAAAGAGTGCCAAACTGCTGGGTTTGAAAGCAAAATATGAGGGTTTAAAAATGAATGAAGATGAAAACATAATTGCCTTCATGCAAAAGGTTGATGAAATTGTCAATGGAATTAAAGGTATGGGAGGAACTATTGATGAGAAGGAAGTTGTTATGAAAATTCTTAGGTACTACCTAAGTCTTATAGTCACAAAGTAGCTTCAATTGAAGAAGTATTGATAGTACAAGATGTCACTAAGGATTAGTCACTTGGAAAGATTATAGCCTTTGAGATGAGAGAGTTTGGTGATGCCCTGCCGAAGGTTGAAACTACTTTCAAAGCCAGTACTTCAGAGAAGATATCCAAAGTAGAAAAGTACAAGGTAGAACCTGATGATGAGCTTGATAAAATTGAAGCCAACTTTTTTGATAGACTACAAAGAGGTTCTGGTAAGTTCAAAGGCAAATTACCCTTCAAATGTTTTACATGTGGTAAGGTTGGTCACTATGCTTCTGGATGTCCTGAGAGAATTGAAAGAAATAGAAAAAGATTTGAGAGCAGACCTAGGGTTCCAAAGAAATGCTACTATGTTAGAGATCTTGATGATGAAGGTGTGACAGATGATGAATCTGATGATGCTAGTACTAGTGCAAATGAATGCTTATTTATTGCAATTAAAAAAGAACCTATGTCTACTAATCTTGCTAGCTATGTGAAGGATGAAAAACTAGTGGAAGAAAGTGCTTTGGCTATTCAGGTTGAGAAAGATAAGGATGAATGGATTATTGATAGTGGATTCTCACATCGCATGAACAGTGACAAAAAGTAAGTTTGTAAGTTTGGAAAAGTATAATGGAGGACTGGTTAGGTTTGGAGATAATGCAGCTGGTAAGATTTGTGGAAAAGGATCTATTTCTTTTGATGGAAAGCACAACACTGATAATGTCCTATATGTGAAGGGTTTAAAGCATAATCTTCTAAGTGTTGGTCAGATGTGTGACAAGGGCTATGATCTGAGATTCAAACACAATGGATGCAAGATAATGGAAAGCTCTGAAATAGTGATTGCTATTGGTAAGAAGACCAGAGGTAACATTTACCAATTAAGAGGAACTAATGATTATTGTTTAGTGACTCAGATAGATGAAAGTTGGCTATGGCATAGAAGGATGTGTCATATCAATTTTGACAATTTGCTGAAGATAAGTTCTGTACAGACTGTAAGAGATCTGCCTAAACTTGTGAAGCCTGCCAACATCATTTGCAAGGAGTGCCAATTTGGAAAATAAACAAGAGAAGGTTTCAAAAGCAAAGAACAATTTTCTATTGGATTGTTGGAGCTAGTACATACAGATCTATGTGGTCCCACAAGAACAAGAATTATGTAAGGTGATAGGTATTTATTGCTTCTTATTGATGACTATACTAGAATGACTTGGGTCACTTTTCTAAAAGAAAAATATGAAGCCCTATACAAGTTCAAATTTTTCAAGGCAATGGTTGAGAATGAGTTAGAATTGAGGATCAAATGCTTGAGGTCTAATAGAAGAGGTGAGTTCACATCAAATAAATTCAATATTTTCTGTGAGGAACAAGGGATAAAGAGATAGTTGTCAACACCTAGGACTCCTCAGCAGAATGGGGTTGTTGAAATAAAGACCAAGACAATTCAAGAAGTTGCCAGAACTATGTTAAAGGAAGCGGACCTACCAAAAGTATACTACAGAGAAGCCAGACATACTGCTATGTACATCCTAAACAAAGTTCAAGTCAAAGGTAACAACTCTAAAACACTTTTTGAATTATGGTATGGAAGAGTTCCTATAGTGAAGTATTTCAATGTTTTTGGTAGTAAATGTTATATCAGAAGAGATGAAGCACTATGCAAGTTTGATGCTAGATGTGATGAAGGAATTTTTCTTGGTTACTCTACCAAGAGTAAGGCCTACTGGTACTACAATAAGCGACTGAAAAAGATTGTTGAGAGTACTAATGTGAAGGTGGATGAAGGCAGGGAAAGAATATCATATCGAAGTTGCTATGAACCAGATGAACCTGTGACTCTAGTGAATGATGAAAAAGTTGAGCAAGAAGGTAGTCAGGAACAAAGTGTTGCTAAGACTCCCAGGTATGTAAGGATAAATCATTCTGAAGATCAGATTATAGGTGACAAAAACAAAGGGGTGTTGATAAGGAAAACAATTACAGAAGAACAAGTGAATTACTGTTTGCTTTCAAAGGTTGAACCAAAAACTATGAATGAAGTTTGTATTGATGAAAATTGGGTAAAAGCCATGGATGAAGAGCTGATGCAGATAGAGAAGAATCAAACTTGGGAATTGGTTCCTAGACTTGCTGATAAAAATGCCATTGGAACTAAATGGGTTTTTAGGAACAAGCTAAATGAAAATGGAGTTGTAAGAAACAAAGCAAGGCTTGTGTGCAAAGGATATTCTCAAATTGAAGGAATAGGTTTTGAAGAAACTTTTGCTCTAGTGGCTAGAATTGAAGCAATCAAAATATTTTTGGCATTTTCAACTCACAAAGACTTCAAAGTATATCAGATGGATGTGAAGTCTGCATTCTTGAATGGTGAGTTGGAAGAGGAAATTTATATTGAGCAACTAGAAGGGTTTTAGTTACCAAAACACATTGATATGGTGTGTAGATTGAAGAAGGCATTATATAGACTAAAGCAAGCCTCCAGAGCCTGGTATGCAAGGTTAGACAAATATTTGTTGCAATTAAGGTTCAATAAAGGCATTGTCGATAGCAATCTCTATATCAAAATCAATGATAATCAAATCCTAATTGTTGAAGTTTTTGTTGATGACATTATCTTTGGAGGAAATGATGGTATGTGCATGAAGTTTACATGAGAAATGCAATGTGAGTTTGAGATGTCGATGTTTGGTGAAATGAATTTCTTTCTAGGCCTGCAAATCACTCAATCAGGTAAAGGAATCTTTATTTCTCAGTCTAAGTATGTGAAAGAATTGTTGAAGAAGTTTGGGATGGAGGACTCCAAACCAGTATGCACTCCCATGATGACTAGCTACAAATTAAGCAAAACTGATGAATCACCTAAGACTGATCAGAAGAGGTATAGGTCTATGATTGGAGGATTACTTTATCTGACTCAAAGCAAACATGATATAATGCATGCAATATGTCTTGTGGCTAGATTTCAAGAAGATCCTAGAGAATCACATGTGATGGCAGTCAAGAGAATCTTGAGGTATTTGAAAGGCACATCAGATCATGGATTATGGTATCCAAAGGATAATGATTTCAATCTCAGTGCTTATACAGATGCAGATTGGGCCAGAGATGTTGATGATAGAAAAAGTACAAGTGGAGGTGCTTTCTTCTTGGGTAATAGATTGGTTTCATGGCTAAGTAAGAAATAAGTTTCAATCTCCTTGTCTACTACAAAAGCAGAGTATATTGCAGTGACATGTTGTTGCACTCAAGTGTTTTTAATGAAGCAAACTTTGAAAGATATAAGAGTTGTGTATGAAGATCCAATTGCAATCTTTTGTGACAATACAAGTGCCATAATCATTTCAAAGAATCTAGTTATGCACTCAAGAACAAAGCATATATCAATAAGGTATCACTTTTTGAGAGAGAAGGTGATCGAAAATGAATTAAAGATGGAATATGTGTCCACAAAGGATCAGATTGTAGATATTTTCACTAAGCCTCTGCCTAAGGATACCTTTGAGTATCTCAGAGAAAAGTTAGGGGTTATTACCGGTCCTGCTCTGAACTAAGATGAATAAGAATGTATTAGTCCAGTGGTGTCCAAAGCCTCATTCTTTGATCTGGATTGATGTTTTGAGGGCTACCTCTCAGGAGGAGTAGCAAGTGTTCCTGAAATGTGATCCTGACAAAGAGCAGTAAGTGTTACAATACTCATAAAAGAGCAATTTGATCAGAGTAGCTAAGTGCAAGTATGTGCCCTTTGCCATTGATGTCGAAGGGGGAGAAAGAGTGTAGATGAATAAAAAGAAAGGGGGAGTATCTTGTCTTCATGGCCTTTATATTTTTTCACATCATATGTTTCCATCAATGACAAAGGGGGAGATTGTTGCAAGTATGTGCCTAACCGGTGTTGTCATTGATGTCAACATTGTTAGATTCAGGACAGACAACTGAGAGGGGGGGTGAATCAGTTGTCCAAAACTTTCTTCCAATTGAATGTTTAAATCCACTTTGTAATTTAGTAGCATAATAATAAATTAATCATGGAAACATAAAGCATTAAATCAAGAGCAGAAACACATCAACACATAAGACGCCAAGATTTTGACGTGGAAAACCTGGTTAAGGGAAAAACCACAGGGTGATTAACCCAAGATTGTATTCTCTATTAGAAGAATAGAAAGAACAAAATGACACATGCCAATTAGGGCTCACTGTCTGAGTACACTACTCACAAGAGACCCACTGCCTACAAGAGATACACTGTCTATAGAATAATAAGTATCACATACTTGAACTAAAGAATAGCTTCTTAACCATGCTTGAGTCAGTTCCATTCAAGCCCAATACTTCTACTTTGCCTTTCACTCCTTTCCTCTCTACCACACTCTCATCTCCACATGACACACTTTGAGATGACTTTACAACTTCTTATTTATACAAGACATCGACTTAGGAATTATCATCCAAGTCGGCATACATAACAGAACAAGTACATAAATACAACATGACTTATTACAAAAGACTTCATGCGGAACAACACATTGTCAGCCACATAGATCTGAGACTTCAATCTTCTTCTAGGAACATGCCAATCTTCACATAACATCTTCAAGATCATCCACAGGATGTGTAACTCATCCAGTCGGCCAAACTTAGGAAGAACACCATCATCTAGAAGTAATTCTTCAATTGCAAGCTCAAACTCCAATGTGGACCACCAACATGAACTAGACATGATCCAAAGACCTCCGCAAGCTTGCATGAATCCCCAGGAACATCCACACTATATCTGCTTACTGAAATCCTTATCTCCTTCATCTGAAACCTCAAGAACATAGTCTGTCATCACTGTCACAATGGAGTAGATGCTTACGGACCTCCAAACCATGAACCAATTGAGTTGTCAATTCATATTGACTTCCTAAATATTCCCTTAAATCCACAAAATAGGATATTGCATTTCTGGATCTCACCGGACCTATCTGTGTCACTATGTCACCTCTGAACACCTGTCAGAACCAGTTTTACTTGAGCGGCCACAACTTCTTTAGATCTTCATACAGACCTCTAAAATATTTACTAGATCACCTTAAGACACATATCTACAAACCCTTTGATGTGCATCCTCTAATCTTCATCTTAGCTAGGATCTTTAGCTTATTGTCTTCACTATTCTTCTATGTTCCTGATTAGGACTAATTTTCTCAATATCCTCAGCACACAGCTCATCCAATCCTTATCATCAATGCAACAGGAGTATGTTGACATCAATGACAACACTGATTAGGCCCATACTTGCAACAATCTCCCCCTTTGTCATTGATGGCAACATATGATGTGAAAAATTGTTTTAATCATCAAGACAAGAACTTCTCCTCACTGTCACAACTTCTCTTCCTTTCCTGCTCCCCCTTTGATTAGCAACCACTTGTTTTTCACATGTCTTCTCTCCCCCTTTGACATCAATGGCAAAGGGAACATACTTGCAACTCCACCACTTTAGAATCATACCAGCTGCTCCCCCTAAGTAGCAGCTCACCATCATCAATCCGGACCACAAGATATGATTGTGATATCCACCGGACTGATGCACATCAGTGAACCTTAGTTCATCACTGGAGGGGTAATAACCCCTAACTTCTCCCTGAGATACTCAAAAGAGTCCTTAGGTAGAGGTTTGGTAAAGATATCTACAATCTTATCCGTGGAAGGCACAAACTCCAATCTGACTTCATTCATGTTCACTTGCTCTCTCAAAAAGTGAAACTTGATGGATATATGTTTAGTCTTTGAATGCAACACCAGATTCTTAGATATATTTATTGCACTTGAATTATCATAGAAGATTGTGATAGGATCCTCATACTCCACTCTTATGTCTCTTAACATTTGCTTCATCCTCAAAACTTGAGTGCAACTACCTGCTACTGCAATATATTCTACTTCTGCAATAGATAGAGATATTGCCTCTTGTTTCTTGCTCAGCCAAGAAACCAATCTCTCCCCTAAAAAGAATGCTCCACCACTGGTACTCTTTCAGTCATCCACATCTCCTGCCCAATTCGCATCTGTATATGCATGAAGAGAGAAATTATGATCTCTAGGATACCACAAACCATACTCAACTGTCCCTTTTAGATACCTAAAAATCCTCTTGATTGCCATGACATGAGATTCTCTAGGATCAACTTGGAATCTAGCAACAAGACCAACATCATTCATAATATCAGGTCTAGTTTGAGTGAGATACAACAATCCTCCAATCATTGACCTGTACTTTTTCTGATCAGTCTTAGGAGAGTCATCATCTTTGCTCAATTTACATCCAGTTGCCATGGGAGTACTCATTGGTTTTGACTCTTCCATCCCAAATTTCTTCAATAATTCTTTCACATATTTGGTCTGAGAAATGAAGATTCCTCTCTTAGTTTGAATGATTTGCAGACCCAAGAAGAAATTCATTTCCCCAAGCATGGACATCTCAAATTCACTTTTCATTTGATTTGCAAAGGTTTTTCACATACTATCTCTTCCTCCAAAAATGATATCATCAACAAATACTTCAACAATCAAGATATTTTCATGATCAATTTTGAAGTACAAATTACTATCAGCAGTACCTTTGTTAAAACCAATCTTCAAAAGATGCTTATCCAATCTTTCATATGAGGGTCTTGGGGCTTGCTTAAGTCCATAAGTGCTTTCTTCAACTTGCAGACCATATCACCATGATCAGACAATTGAAATCCATCTGGTTGCTTAATGTATACTTCTTCTTCCAAGTCACCATTCAGGAAGGCAGACTTGACATCCATCTTATACACTTTGAAATCCCTGAAGGCCGCAAAAGTAAGAAATAATCTGACTGCTTCAATTCTTGCCACCGGAGCAAAAGTTTCTTCAAAATCAACTCCTTCTATTTGAGAGTAACCCTTGCAGACCAATCTAGCTTTATTTATGATTACTTCACCAACTTCATTCAGTTTATTTTGGAAGACCCATTTGGTTCCAATCACATTCTTGTTTTTAGGTCTGGGAACAAGATCCCATGTGTGATTCTTCTCAATTTGCATTAGTTCTTCCTCCATTGCCTTAGTCCAGTTTTCATCATTGCAAGCTTCATTCACTATCCTAGGTTCAACTTTTGAAATCAGACAATACTCTTCTGAATCTTGAGAAATCCTTCTTCTTGTTTGTACACCTTTTCTTTTATCACCTATAATCTGATCTTCAGAGTGATTTAGATTTAAATACCTGGGAACTTTGGTAGTTTCTTGCACTTTTGATTCTTGAACAGGTTCATTAAAACTTATCTCTTCTTTGTGATTTACCAGATCAGTTTGAATCTAAATTTCAGAGGGAGCTTGGACTTCTTGAACAAAAACATCATTTTGATCATCTTCATCATATTCATAAAACCTTGAGGGTTTTTCAATTCCTTCATCAACCTTCACATTTGTACTTTCCACAATCTTCCTTAATCTCTTGTTATAACACCGGTATGTTTTGCTTTGAGTAGAATAACCCAAGAATATTCCTTCATCACTTCTAGCATCAAATTTTCCTAGATCTTCATCTCTTTTAATGTAACATTTTCTACCAAAGAATCTAAAATACCTCACAATAGGAGTGATGCCAAACCAAAGTTCATAAGGAGTCTTACAGGTATTGCTTCTGATTTGTACACGATTGAGAGTATAGACTGCAGTGCTGACAACTTCTCTCCAATAGATCTAAGGAACATTTGCTTCTATCATCATGGTCCTAGATGCTTCCTAGATGGTCTGGTTCTTTCTCTCCATTACTCTATTCTATTGTGGAGTCCTAGGAGTAGACAACTGTCTCTTTATTCCATGTTTCTCACAAAATTCTATGAACTCATCGGATGTGAATTCTCCACCTCTGTCAGACCTCAGACATTTTAATTTTAATTTGGTTTCATTCTCTACCATTACCTTGAATATTTTGAATTTTTCAAGAGCTTCTGATTTCTCTTTCAGAAAAGCAACCCACATCATCCAGAAATGGTCATCAATTAATAGCATGAAGTATCTATCACCTTGCACACTCCTTATTCTTGCCAGACCACATAGATCAGTATGAACTAAGTCCAATAATCCAGTAGAAGATTGTTCCTTTCTTTTTAATGAGACTCTGCTTTGTTTCCCCAACTAACATTCTTTGCACAAACTATTTGTAGGTTTCACCAGTTTTGGAAGACCTCTTACAGCCTGAGTGTTGCTTATCTTGATGATATTATCAAAATTCACATGATACATCCTCCTATGCCATAGGCAACTCTGATCAATTTGCACAAATAGACAACTTTTACCAGTACCAACTAAATGGAAGATATTACCTTTTATTTGAGTATCGGATGCAATCTCTATTTTTAAACTTTCAAAGATCTTGCATTTTCCATTCTTGAATAAGAGATCATAGCCTTTGTCCACCAACTATCCAACACTAAGAAGATTGTGCTTCAATCCTTCAACATACAGTATATTACCTATTTTGTTCTTTCCATCAAAAGAAATAGTTCCTCTACCTCTGATTCTACTAGAAGAATTATCACCAAACTTTACACTCCTCCTTCATACCTTTCCAAATCTATGAACTTATTTTTGTCACCTGTCATATGGTGAGAGCATCCACTGTCAATGACCCAATCATCCTTTTCTTCAACTTGGGCAGCCATAGCTCTTTCTACAAATTTATGATTGACAAATTCAGAGTGCATTGGATCTTCTTCCTAGATGGCAATAAACACCCAATCACTTTCGGACTTGTTTCTTGTCTCTGATTCATCATCTGTTACTCCTTCATTATCATCATCTTCATGAACATAGTAACAATTCTTTTAGAACCTTGATCTGTTAGGATTTGGCCTTGAAAATCTTTCCGGACACCTTGAGGCAAAATGACCAATCTTATTGCAGTTAAAACACTTAAAAGGAAATTTCCCTTCATACTTACTCGATCCTCTTGGTAGTCTTTTTGCAATAAGTGCTTCAAGTTGAGAAGTTTCTACTTCTTCTTCTAGGTCTTTTCTTGCTTTCTCATACCGTGATAGTTTCCTTGAAGAGTTCTCTACCAGATCAAACCTTTGTTTACCTTTTACAGAGGCACTGACTTTGAATACAAATTTAGTCTTGGGGGGGCATCTCCAAACTCGGTCAAATTCAAATGCAGCCAATTTACCAACCAATTGATCTCTTGTGACACCTAAATGGGCTCTGAATTCTTCGATGGTAGCAACCTTGTATTTATAAGAAGCAGGAAGGGATCTGAGAACTTTGCCAACAATCACATCTTCATCCAAGACTCCACCAGCACATCTAATGCCACAAACAAGTCATTTACTCTTGGCATAAAAGTAGTGATATTTTCATCTTCTCTCATCTTTAGA
The DNA here is from genome assembly GCA_027924645.1 of Cunninghamia lanceolata. Classification (NCBI taxonomy): domain Eukaryota; kingdom Viridiplantae; phylum Streptophyta; class Pinopsida; order Cupressales; family Cupressaceae; genus Cunninghamia; species Cunninghamia lanceolata. The sequence continues at coordinate 24,980,134 of BSBN01000809.1, read as the reverse complement.
TTTTCAAATTTTCCTTTCAGACACTGTAGCCTTGCACATTTAACATACTTATCTCCTTCATGTAGAATTTCTAGTTTTTCCCAAATCTCAAAAGTAGTTTGTAGGTCAACAACATTTGTCAGCTCTGAATCAGACAAGGCACTTAGAAGAGCTTCTTTAGTCCACAAATTGTTTTCAGCATCTGTGATTTCATTTGCGGTTTTCAGGCCATTCTGTGGAGGAGTATACTTCGTTGAAGCCATCATCCAGCACTGTATTCCCATACATTGTAAGTGACATTGCATGCAACTTTTCCAAAGATTAAAATTGGTTCCATCAAACTTTAGACTATCCTTCTTGTAGGATGACATCCTGGATCTCCTCAAGTGGTTAAGCTCTTTTAGAGGAACTTAGCTCTGATACCAATTGTTAGATTCAGGATAGACAACTAAGAGGGTGGGGGTGAATTAGTTGTCCAAAACTTTCTTCCAATTAAATACTTAAATCCACTTTGTAATTCAGTAGCATAATAATAAATTAATCATGGAAACATAAATCATTAAATCAAGAGAAAAAACACGTCAACACATAAGACACCAAGATTTTGACGTGGAAAACCCGGTTAAGGGAAAAACCACAGGGTGATTAACCCAAGATTGTATTCTCTGTTAGAAGAATAGAAAGAACAAAATGACACATGCCAATTAGGGCTCATTGCCTAAGCACACTGCTCACAAGAGGCCCATTGCCTACAAGAGACACACTGTCTACAGAATAATAAGGATCACATACTTGAACTAAAGAATAGCATCTTTACCATGATTGAGTTAGTTCCATTTAAGCCCAATACTTCTGCTCTTCCTTTCTCTCCTTTCCTCTCTACTACACTCTCATCTCCACATGACACACTTTGAGATGACTTTACAACTCCTTATTTATACAAGACATCGACTTAGGAATTATCATCCAAGTCGGCATACATAACAAAGCAAGTACATAAATACAACAGGACTTATTACAAAAGACTTCATGCGGAACAACACACTATTAGCCACATAGACCTAAGACTTCAATCTTCTTCTAGGAACATGCCAATCTTCACATAACATCTTCAAGATCATCCACAGGATGTGTAACTCATCCGGTCAGCCAGAATTAGGAAAAACACCATCATCTGGAAGTAATTCTTCAATTGCAAGCTCAAACTCCTATGTAAACCACCAACACAAACTAGACATGATCCAAAGACCTCCACAAGCTTTCCTGAATCACCAGGAACATCCACACTATATCTGCTTACTGAAATCCTTATCTCCTTCATCTGGAACCTCAAGAACACAGTCTGTCATCACTATCACAATGGAGTAGATTCTTGCGGACCTCCAAACCATGAACTAATTGAGTTATCAATTCATATTGACTTCATAAACATTCCCTTAAATCTACAGAATAGGATATTGCATTTTCGGATCACACTGGACCTATCTGTGTCACTTTGTCACCTCTGAACACCTGCCGGAACCAGTTTTACTTGAGCGGCCACAACTTCTTTAGATCTTCATGCGGACCTCTAAAATATTTCTTAGCTCACCTTAAGACACATATCTACAAACCCTTTGATGCACATCCTTTGATCTTCATCTTAGCTAGGATCTTTAGCTTAATGTCTTCACTGTTCTTCTCTGTTCCTGAGTAGGACTAATTTTCTCAATATCCTCAACACACAGCTCATCCAATCCTTATCATCAATGCAATAGGAGTATGTTGACATTAATGACAACACTGGTTAGGCCCATACTTGCAACAAACATATCTATGTTGTCATTGGTGTCAACTATGTTCTTGTTTTGATGCTTGCTTGTAATGAGTCAAGTGTTGAAGATAATAAGTATGCCTGATACAACAGAATAGTCCAGTAGATTGCTCCACATTTCTTGGAGAATGAATATCCTTATCTGTGGGTTGAAATTTATTTAGATACATGTCTGAAGATGCTATGTTCCAAGTTTGAGCCTCTGGTATGAAGATTTGAGTGAGATATGTTCACCAGAGTGAAATCTGCTTTTTCTGTATAGCTGGTGGTGATAGGGAGAATGTATTATGCTCCGCATTCCTTCGCAGTTAGGTAGTTCAATCTGCAGTTCTGGAATCAAGTTTGTAATAATGATAAGTGCCTTCAACTCTAAAGGTTCATGATTTGGTGGTCTACAAGAGATCTTTTCCTTATGACAATAGCTGGTAGTGTTGTTTATGTGCTCCAATTTGAAGAATCTTCTTGACAGAGTGGTTAGAGTTTGTATAGTTGTTCCTGATGATTACAATGTGCTTTTGGATGTCTCCTCATCATGTTCCTACCTTTGGATTGGTCCATAAAGAGAAATTTGGATCGTGGATGAAGACTATTCTTAGAAGACTTAATGATAACATCAGTCTTGGCTGACTTGGTTGTTTTCACTACTTGCAGAGATTCTTCAAAGATTATGGAAGCGTGTTGTGGCATGGAAGATTGCATTTGAGTCCCAACTAAGGCATAACATGATCCGCATACATCTTTCCCTTAGCTAATCTTGTTTAGGTCCAGACCTATATCTATGTATGTTTGTAATGCCAACCTTGGAGATTGTTCCAAAGGTTGATGAATGTAATGCTGACCTTAATGTACATTCCAAGGTTGATGAGTTGTATAAAAACATGTAATGAAAGTGCAAAAAAGATGTCCTTGTGCGAAAATGCAAAGATAAGTGTGAAGGTGTAAGAAGAGCATAATAGAGGTGTTATTTTGTGCTTCAATGGAACTAAACCTTGGCATGAAGTAGATGCTATCAAATGAGTTCACCAATCCTTGGTAGTGAGCCACCCCTTAGCAGTGAGCCGATCTTGGTAGTGAGCCCTAATATTTGCAGTGAGCATTTTGGGCAGTGAGCCTCTAATTTTTGGTATTGCTATAACTTATTTATTTGTGTGGGCTAACACCCACTGTGGTTTTTCCCTTATAGAGTTTTCCACGTAAAGATTCTGGTGTCACATGTGTTATTGTGTTGAGCTTCTTGTTTCATGCTTTCATGATTAATCTTAATAACAATACTTAAGAATTTGATGTGTTGATATTCATAAGTGGTTAAAGTTTTGTAACAAAGGATTCACCCCCCCTCTCAGTTGTCTTATGCATTTCAACAAAGACAAAAGTGGAAGACAAAAGAAAACTTACGAGGATTGTTGGGCTGCCAAGAAGGATCAAAGCATCACATCATATCATTAGAATGAGGAGGTCTATGATTTGAGGAAGAAGTCTCTGCGATCTCTCCATCATTAGAGTCAGTCCCCCTAAGCATCTCTAGCTAACCTATCATCTGATAGATCATCTCCATCAAGGATATAGTCCCCATCAGTAGAACCTAAATCCTCCATGATAACAAGTCCATGGGAAGGAGTTCCTCTCCCTCCCCTTTGTCCAGCTCTCGGGGTCTTAGAGGTTTTCATAATCGAAACCTAGGAGTCAAATGATTCCAAACCATGAGTCTCTTACCAACCTCACCCATCTCCTAGATAGATTAGTAGTAAGTAGGAACTAGGGGCAAGTCCTCTAGAAAGTCACCTCCTAGATGCTAAAGGAATTGCTCAACAAGATGAGCCTCGACAAAACCATTACAATCAAAAAGCTCTAAATTGTTGTCGCAGTAGTCTCAAATCTACCTATCATGAGACCATGTGCCCTCCATGCCCACATAAGGCAAAAAGATCATATCTTCATCTATAAGAGTAGCGACATTGCATAACAAAGTATCAAAGTGGCCCACACTAGCCCATCTAGCCACTCTCAGATGTTTAGTATCAGGAAGTGGAATCTCCTTCTGATATGGCCTGATATGCTCAAAAATCTAGGTCATGATCAGAGTAGAGTGGTTGAACGCAAGAGTCCCATGGCAAGAAATACGATGGAAGTATTGGTAAACCATCACGATAATGTTAGCACCCCATGCAAAAATGGTACCTTGCTTAATACACTAGATGATGGGTGCCCAACACCATCGCAAATGAGTCAAGGCCTTGTCTCTAGACACTCTTGATACAATCAACCCAATCATAAACTTCCTCAAAAGAGGAATGTGAAGTTGCAGTATTTTTGTAAGTTGAACACTAGTTTGATCCTTGGGATGACTCACCCCATAATCAGAGCCCACAATGTCTTGTCCTTAGGGGACTCGTTGGTAGGTAGAACAAGTTGATGCCCTCTCATAGGAACTCCAAGGATGTGAATGTAATGGTCCATTCCCCTAAAAGCTGGGGAAACCTGAAGGTGTTCCTATCAGTATCCCAATAGGTCAGAATGTCACAACAGATAGGAAGATACGATGAACAACTAGAACATGGAAAATCCTCATCAAACCTACCCTCTTCAGGACAACAAGATCATCAAGAGATAATGAATCAGGACAACAAGATCATCAAGAGATCATGAATCATACATCTTAGAGAGCCACAATTTCTTGTGATTAGGATTCCAATGAATGTGCATATCCTTCCATCAGAAAAGAACTTTTGATTAGATCCCATCAAACTTATAAAATCCATAAAAATAATATAACCTACGAAAATTTCACAAAAAAGCATATAACCTTCAAAATTGCAATAAATTGATGAACTTGGTGTTCAAATTAGACCAAAATGGAGTGTAGTAAACATAAAACAATATCAAATTTTACTCAGAATCAATCTAGCTAGGTCACCCCTTTCATTAGACCAGATCTCCACTAGGTAACCCAGACGTTCAGTAGGATCTCCCCCAGGCAACCCTGTTGAACAAACAGATCTCCACTAGGCGACCCTGTTGTTCAGTGAGATCTCCGTAGGATGACCTAGACTGGCAAAAGGGGTGACCCTATTTGCCTTCCCTCATGCTAAAAAATGCTCTAAAAATTGTACATTTCGATCGATTTAGACAAATGAAAGATCAATCCTACTCTAAACAACGAGACAAACACAATGCGACAAGGAAAATTGACAAAAAATGACATTTTCACAAGATTTTTTTACAAAAAGAAAACTAGGGTTTTTGATTGATTTTGCACTTGACTCTCAACATCAGAAGAAGAAGTGGCCATCCTCATGATCTACTCAGTGATATCTTTCCAATGACTGCTTGCACGACCAATTCCGTCAATGTTACACTTCGTTCACACTAATTCCTCCACTCTTTTCTTCTCTTAGTTTAGTTTGTATTTATGTATTTTTTAGATTAATTCTTGCTTTTATGCATCTCTCGTGCTCTCATTTTGCATACTTTCATCCCTATAAGTCTTTTCAACAAAGGCAAACAACTAGGCAAGTTCACAAGATCTATGGTATGTTTGTCATTTTAGTTTTCATTACTTTTTTTTGATATATTCAAATGTCAAACTAATGTTATTTATTGTAGGTACTATTGTGAAAAAAATGACAATAGGTAAGGCCTAGTTCAGGAATGGTACCTACCTTTCATGTAGACTGTGATACATGAAATTAGAATGAAGATTAAAACTAATCTAATGCAAAATAGAATGATTATACCTTCATAATGACTCACGAATCCATGCGGGAAGGAGATGCACCCAAGAGAGCTCCTCAGATTGTTCCCATGATTAGAACAAAGATGTGGATTGCTCAATGCATACAACACAATGTAAATGAGTGACAAATGGTTTGATGCCTGATTTGGATGGAGATTGGGAATGATTGGAGTGATTTTGGCAGAGGTTTGATAAGATGAGAAGATTGGGGAGTGATTTTGACAGAGTTCTGATGCATGAAGTGGTCTCCCCAAATGGCTTAGAGAGGGGTCCAATTTATAGAATTTTGGAGATGAGGATGGAGGGTGAGGATTCAGTTGATGAGATCAAGGGCTAGGAATAAAAGTGAATCTTTTATTCCTAGTGTGAGAATTAAAAATTCTCATTTTGGGAAGAGTGGAGGATAATGGGGGACAACTGAATTTTAAATTCAGTGAGTGGAGGATAGTGGGAGACAACTAAATTTTAAATTCAGTGAGTGGAGGATAGTGGGAGACAACTGAATTTTAAATTTAGTTTAGTGCATGATGAGGTAAGCAGGGTTAATTAAGTGTTAATCTTAATTAACTTAAGTCTAGGTTAATCAAATAAGCAGGATTTATCTAATTAACAGGGATTAGCAAAATGGATAAATCATCTAAATAAATATTAGCAATATTCATTTAATTGATAGGATAGGGTTGTAAGGTTAAATGGATTAATTAGGTGAATTAATTGATCACCAGGGATATACAGATGGGGAGAGTGGATTAGTGTAGAGGTACGGAAAATTGGTTTGCAGAGCAGTCCAATTTTAGGTGTCTACATTTGCCCCTCTTTAAGATGGTGTTGCGGCTAAGTAACATCATTTCAAAGAAGTTAGAATATAGAGTTGGATTGGATAGAAAAAAGGTTTTGGTTTGGAAGAATAAGGTTTGGGGATAATTGGTAAGGGTGATGCCCCCTCGAGAGGATAGGCGGGTTGCGAGAACATGGTTGTGCTCTCAAAATGGATGGAACTAATTGGTTGAACTGGTCAGAGGATAAGTGGTGGGATGAAAAGATGATGATGTTCGGAGATGATTGGTGGATGATCATTGTGCTAAAACTAAATTTGAGCAATCCTAGGTTTGATATAGCAAAGTGGATATGTTCACCAAGGTATAGAAGACCAGGGTGATGATGTTTATCCAACATTTGCATGGACTAGACATGCAGACAAAGGGATGGTCTCATGCATGCCCAAGATAGTACAACCTTGTCTAGACGAGGGAAGGGGACTCATAGCATAAGCCCTTAGTACAAAAAAGGTATGATGAACCTTAGATGCATAAGGAGATCAATATGCTAGAACCGACCCTATGATCAATCAAGATATGAATACTAGCTTGGAGTAATGAGGCCAACCCACAAGCACAACATACAAAAGCAAGACCATGCCTCATTCTAGACGTTTTCGCCACATACCATGATATAATAAGATCAAGGTAGCTTTGATGTGATCTTCGAATAGTACAAAAGATAAAAATCAAAAACCAAAAGACCAACGAACCAAACAAGTAACCATTGTATCTTTTGCCAAAATGGATGATGATGTGATAGATTCTTCCTATCATAGGAAAGATATATCCTAAGGCAGGGATTGATAGATGATTTGATGATGTTGTAAAATTGGCTCAAGATGTGATGGTGACAAGTTGTGATTGATGCTGATTTGATAGTTGATGATTTTGATTAAGGACAATGCTTTGATAGGTGATGCGATGCTTGGATCTAGTGTAAGCTTATTGAGGATAGATGTGATGATGATGAGAGTGTGATGGAGCAAGTTTTATTTGTGTGATGGATAGATTATTTTTGGAATTTTGTGGATATTTTGATTTTTTTAGATTTTTTGATTTTTTTGATTTTTTTGATTTTTTGATTTTGTGATGTTTTTGGATTTTTTGATTTTGTGATGTTTTTGGATTTTTTGATTTTGTGATGTTTTTGGATTTTTTGATTTTTTGATGTTTTTGGATTTTTTTATTTTTTGATGTTTTTGGATTTTTTTATTTTTGTATTTTTTTTATTTTTGTAGAAAGGGCATGATTTATTATGATGGTTGTCGTGGATTTCATGTGGATAGCCTTTGAGCTAGATACCAGTGACAAGGGAACACCAAGTCTAGAGGTGAAGGTGATGGGGTTGGATAGGGGGATTGGCGGTGAAAGGATAGTGGATAGGAGACTTTGATAAATAGGTAGAGACATGCAGATAATGGGTAGGATGGGGGATGAAGGATCTAGTAAGGATACATGATAAATAGGTGGAGGGATTGTTAGTGGAAGGTGATAGAGAGGAGGTTCATGATAGATGGATTGCGAGATAGATGGATGGGAGATGGGGATAAGGATTTTCTCCAAGGGCTAGGTTGCAAGGAATCATATGCCCCAATGCTTAAGATTTTACATGATGGGTTCAAGTTTGAATAGATGGACTTTGCAGTAGATGAATGGAGGATATACTGACCAAGGAAGTATGTTAAGAGGTCTCCAAAGCATGTTGTTGATATGTTGCCCCTTGTCTTTATCAAGATCTAGGGTGAGAGATGGTTGAAACAAGATATAATGGATATGATGGATGGGAAATGATAGGATACATAAGGGATGGTGGATAGGAATATGATAAGATTAGGATAAGATAGTGGATAAGATGTGCAAAGGATATGATGGATGTGGATGAAGGATATAGTTTTGCCCCCAAGTGTAGGGATACAAAATGGATGGAGAAAGGATTATACATGACGCCCACAAGGGGTTTTCATCAAGGTACTTGCCCAAGGCGCCACAAGGAGTGGTTTTCACCATTGGACAGATTTTTTCTCTTTACTATTTTCTTGATTTTTTTATTTTTTTGCTTTTTTGCTTTTTTGATGGAAGGGGGACTCTAGCGTTTGTTTCCATAGCAAGGAGAAGAAGGTCCCATGTTGGATAGCATTATGGATTATGATTGCATGGATTGTTGGAAGATAGGAGAAGATGGAATGGATTATGAATAATGGATTATGGTGTGTATAATGTGGATTATGCAAAAGCATGGACCATAGGAATGTGACGGGGAAGATATGTAGGATAGTGAATGAAAGATGGAGATGGAGGTATGTGGGAATTGCAAGTGGTGGAGGGGAACCAAGACCAATGGTGGCACACACCATGATGTATTTGGAAGCTTGTATTTTGGGTGTGGAGTTGGGAGTAATGGGGATCAGGATGGGAGATTTTTGGATGGTCAATTTGGGGTTTTAGGGACCCAAATAGACTTAGACTTTATGGGATTTTTAGATGGGGAGTGGGATGTTTGGGATTTTACAGTAGATTGGGAGGTGGATACCTCATTAGATTTGAGTGATCTTTGTTTGGGGACCCACACTATTTTTGTTTTGCTTTTTCTTGTGATGGTGTGGGATTTGATAGCCTTTTGAATTTTTCAGGTTGATTGGAAGGAATAATATCCTTAGGCTTTTGTGCTTTATGAGTTGAGGCATTCAAATGTTTGAATCCCATGGATTTGAGGGAAGCTTCATGTTTGAAAGATGTGTTCTTTTGTTGGTCTTGATTCAGGATTTTAGTGGACTTATGGATGGAGGGGTAGAAAGTGGATTTTTGGATAAATGGATAATGAGAGTTGAGGATGGGGATATTAGGAGTTGGGAGGATAGAAGGTAAAGTGGATTTGTGGATAGGGATGTTGGGAGTTGGTAGGATAGGAGGTAGAGTGGATTTGATAGGGATCTTTGGAGTTGGAAGTAGTGGAGGTAAATTGGATGGAGGGAGATGGATGGTCACATGCTTTTGCAAATGGTAGGATGATGGAGGAGGCATGGCGACATATGTTTTGTAAATACGATGAGATGCACCATGTGTGGGATTGGATGAATGGATTTTGGAAGGTGGGTGGATGGTATCGACATGTGTAGATTATTTTTCTTGGGATGCGTAGCCAAGGCCATGTGATGATGGATGGAATGTGGTGTGGATGGGCTCCAAGATGCCTTGTTCATGAAGGCCTAAGCCTTTGCCCTAATAGTTCATAAGTTGGAGCATACGACATGCAATGGGATGTTGGTTGCTGTGGAAACAAGACGTGAGTCCAGTATTTGTTGGAGAAGAATAGGTGGTGGAAGGAAGTTGTTCGCCTCCTATGAGGGAGTCACCACGGATGAAAGTGCTTGTGCCAAGTGGATAAGGGGATGGATTTGGGATGGGATTGGTAGATGGAGGTAAAGGATTCATGGGGGGTGGTAAAGGGGTGGTAGAAGAAGGTGTGTGATCAATAAGTTGACCAATAGATGGGAGGGGATCGGGAATGGGATTAGATGGGATGGGTAGATCTTGATTAGGAGAAGGGGTTGATGTTTCGACATGCTTTGGATTTGATTCTTGACATAGCTCGTGTGCTTGGATAGAAGTGGGAGTGACTTGGATAGATGTGGTGGGTGCTTGGATGGAGGTGATAGGTGCTTGGCTTATGGGCTCTTGAATATGGCTACATGATGGTTCTTGACTTATGATAGGGGATTGTTCAAGAGGTTTGGTGGATGTTGGATTGTATTGTTAGATTTAGGGCACACAACTAAGAGGGGGGGTGAATCAGTTGTACAAAAACTTGCTTCTTCTTCTAACACTTGATTCTTCTTTGTTAGTTAATAGCATATCAGTTAACCATTCATGAAAGCATAAAGCATAAACATAGAAGCAGATAAACATCAACACATTAGACACCAAGATTTTGACGTGGAAAACCTGGTTAAGGGAAAAACCATGGGGTGATTAACCCAAGGATTATTCTCTGTTAGAAGAATAAGAAAAAAGAATGGCACATGCCAATTAGGGTTCACTACCTGAGCACACTGCTCACAAAGAGGCACACTGCCTACAAGAGACACACTATCTACAAAGTGATAAGAATCACAAACTTGAACTGGAGATTGACATCTTTACCATGTCTAGATCAGTTCCATTTAAGCCCGAGATACTTCTGCTCTGCCCTTCACTATTTTGCTATGCCACACTCATCCACTCCACACACACTTTGAAATGAACTCACAAACCTTTATTTATACAAGGCATCGACTTAGGAACAATCATCTAAGTTGGCAATCATCCACAAGAACATTCACAAGATGAATAACTCATCTGGTCGACTAGTCTGAACAAGAATATCTTCATCTAGAACAATATCTTCAATTTCAAGCTCTAACACTGATGCGGACCGACAACACAACCGCAACATGATCCAAGAACCTTCACAAGCTTGCCTGAGTGACCAAGTACATCCGCACTTCCTCTACTTACTGGAATCTCTTCTCCTCTTCATCTGAAACTTCAAGAACACAGTCTATTGCAACTGTCAAACTGAAACAGGTTCTTCCAAACATCCAAACTTTGTACAAACCGAGATGACATATCACAAGGACTCCCAAACACTCCTTCTAATCCATAGAGTCTGACAATACACCTCCAGATCTCACTAGACCTTTTTGTAACACTCTGTCCCTCCAGAGCATCTCCCAGAACTGGTTCTACTTGACCGATCACAACTTTTTCATATCTTCATGCAGACCTCTGAAATCTTAACTGGATCATCTCAAGACTCATATCTACAAACCCTTTAATCCACACCCTCTGATCCTCAACCTTTTGAGTAAATTTGCCTTCTTCTCATCACTATTCTTCACTGTTCCTGATTGAGACTAATTTTCTCAATATCCTCAGTACACAGCTCATCCAATCCTTCTTACCAATGCAATATGAGTATGTTGACATCAATGACAACACTGGTTAACCTCATACTTGCAACAATCTCCCCCTTTGTCATTGATGGCAACATATGATGTGAAAAACCATCAAGACTAGAACTTCTCTTTTCTGTCACAGCTCCTTCTATCAGCAACAACTCTTCACATGTCTTCTCTTCCTTTACTGCTCCCCCTTTGATCATCAACCACTTGTTTTTCACATGTCTTCTCTCCCCCTTTGACATCAATGGCAAAGGGCTCATACTTGCACTTGTAACACATCAAAATCATACCAGCTGCTCCCCCTTAGTAGTAGCTCCCCATCATCAATCCGGGTCACAAGATATGACTGTGATATCCACCAGACTGATGCACATCAGTGCATCCTAGTTTATCACCGAAGGGGCCATGACCCCTAACTTCTCCTTGAGATACTCAAAAGAGTCTTTGGGAAGAGGTTTAGTAAAAATATTTGCAAGCTGATCCTTGGAGGGAACATACTCCAATCTGACTTCACCCTTGTTCACTTGTTCTCTCAAAAAGTAAAATTTGATAGATATATGCTTGGTCTTAGAATGCAACACCGGATTCTTGGAAATATTTATTGCACTCGAATTATCACAGAAAATTGTGATAGGCTCCTCATATTCTACTTTCATGTCTCTTAACATCTGCTTCATCCATAAGATTTGAGTGCAACTGCCTGCTGCTGCAATATATTCTGCTTCAGTTGTAGATAGAGATATTGCCTCTTGTTTCTTGCGTAGCCAAGAAACCAATCTCTTTCCCAATAAGAATGCTCCACCACTGGTGCTCTTCCGGTCATCCACATCTCCTACCCAATCTGCATCTGTATATGCATGAAGAGAGAAATCCTGATCTCTAGGATACCATAGGCCATACTCAACTGTCCCCTTTAGCTATCTAAAAATCCTCTTGATTGCCATAACATGAGATTCTCTAGGGTCAGCCTGAAATCTTACCACAAGACCAACAACCTGCATTATATCTGGTCTAGTCTAAGTGAGATACAATAATCCTCCAATCATTAATCTGTACTTGGTCTGATCTATCTTAAGAGAGTCATCATCTTTGCTCAACTTACATCCGGTTGCCATAGGAGTGTTAATTGGCTTTGAATCTTCCATTCCAAATTTCCTCAACAATTCTTTCACATATTTGGTCTGAGAGATAAAGATACCTTTCTTTGTCTGAGTAATTTGCAGACCCAAGAAGAAATTCATTTCACCAAGCATTGACATTTCAAACTCACTTTTCATTTGATTTGCAAAGGTTTTACACAAACTATCTCTTCCTCCAAAAATGATATCATCAACAAATACTTCAACAATCAAGATGTTTTCATTATCTATTTGGAAAGATAGATTACTGTCAGTAGTACCTTTGTTGAAACCAATCTGCACAAGATGCTTATCCAATCTTTCATACCATGCTCTTGGGGCTTGCTTCAATCCATACAGTGCTTTCTTCAACTTGTAGACCATATCATCATGATCAGACAATTGAAATCCATCCGGTTGTTCAATGTATACTTCTTCTTCCAAATCACCATTTAGGAAGGTAGACTTGACATCCATCTGATATACCTTGAAGTCTTTGAAGGCAGCATATGCAAGAAATAATCTAACTGCTTCAATTCTTGCTACCAGAGCAAAGGTTTCTTCAAAATCAATTCCTTCTATTTGAGAGTAGCCTTTGCAGACCAATCTGGCTTTGTTTTTGATTACTTCACCAACCTCATTTAGTTTGTTCTGGAAGACCCATTTGGTTCTAATCAAATTCTTGTTTCTAGGTCTGGGAACAAGATCCCAAGTGTGATTTTTCTCAATTTGCATCAACTCTTCCTCCATTGCTTTGGTCCAGTTTTCATCATTGCAAGCTTCATTTATTGTCTTAGGTTCAATCTTTGAAATCAGACAGTATTCATTTGAATTTTGAGCAATTCTCCTCCTTGTTTGTACCCATTTGCTTTTGTCACCTATAATCTGATCTTCAGAGTGATTTAGAGTTACATACCTTGGAACTTTGGGAGTCTCTTGTACTGCTGTTTCTTGATCAGGTTCATTCAGACAAACCTCTTCTTCCTGATTTATCAGATCAGTCTTAATCTAACTTTCAAGAAGGGATTGAGTTCCTTGAACCAGAACACCATCCTAATCATCTTCATCATATTCATAAAACCTTGATGGCTTCTCAATTCATTTATCAACCTTCACATTTGTACTTTCTATCATCTTTCTCAGTCTCTTATTATAACACCGGTATGCTTTGCTTTGAGTGGAGTAACCCAAGAAAATTCCTTCATCACTTCTAGCATCAACCTTTCCTAGATCTTCATCTCTTTTGATGTAACACTTGCTACCAAATACTCTGAAATATCTCATAGTAGGAGTTATACCAAACCAAAGTTCATAAGGAGTCTTACCAGTATTGCTTCTTATTTGAACTCGGTTGAGAGTGTAGACTATAGTACTGACAGCTTCTCTCCAAAACATCTGAGGAACATTTGCTTCCATCATCATTGTCCTGGAAGCTTCCTAAATGGTCCAGTTCTTTCTCTCAACTACTCCATTCTGCTGTGGAGTCCTAGGAGTAGACAACTATCTCTTTATGCCATGCTTCTCACAAAAGTCTATGAATTCACCGGATGTGAATTCACCACCTCTATCAGACCTTAGACACTTCAGTTTCAATCCGGTTTGATTCTCTACCATAGCCTTGAAGATTTTGAACTTCTCAAAGGCTTATGATTTCTCTTTTAGAAAGGTAACCCACATCATCTGAGAATGATCATCAATCAGTAACATGAAATATCTATCACCTTGCATACTCTTGATTCTTGTCGGCCACATAGATCAGTATGAACTAATTCCAATAATCTGGTAGAGGACTGATCTTTGCTTTTGAAGGAGACTCTGCTCTATTTACCTAGCTGACATTATTTGCACAAACTATTTGTAGGTTTCACCAATTTTGGAAGATCTTTTACAGCCTGAATATTGCTTATCTTGATGATGTTATCAAAATTTACATGACACATCCTTCTATGCCATAACCAACTCTGATCAACTTGAACAAATAGACAACTTTTATTTGAACCAACCAGATGGAAGATATTACCTTTTGTTTGAGTACCAGATGCAATCTTAGTTCCGGAGCTTTCAAAGATCCTACATCTTCCATTTTTGAACCGGAGATCATAACCTTTGTCTACTAATTGTCCAACATTGAGAAGATTGTGCTTCAATCCTTCAACATACAGTACATTTCTAGTTTTGCTCTTTCCATCAAAAGAAATAGTTCCCCTACCTCTTATTCTACCTACAGAATTGTCACCAAACTTTACCATTTCTCCTTCATATCTTTCCAAATCTAAGAACTTGTTCTTGTCACCTGTCATGTGGTGAGAGCATCCACTGTCAATAATCCAATCATCCCTTTCTTCAACTTGGGCAGCCAAAGCTCTTTCTACAACCTTATGATTGACAGATTCAGAGGATATTGGTTCTTCTTCCTTGATGGCAATAAACACCCATTCATTTCTGGATTTGTCTCCTATCTCTGATTCATCATCTGTTACTCCTTCATTATTAGCTTCTTCATGAACATAATAACAGTTCTTTTGGAACCTTTGTCTGTTAGAGTTTGACCTTGTAGATCTTTCTGGACATCTTGAAGCAAAATGACCAATCTTATTGCAGTTGAAGCACTTAAAAGGTAACTTTCCTTCATACTTACTAGATCCTCTTGGCAATCTCTTTGCAATGAGGGCTTCAAGATGAGTTGTTTCTGCTTCTTCCTCTTCCATGTCTTTCCTAGCTCGATCATACCATGACAGTTTCCTTGAAGAGTTTTCTCCTGGATCAAATCTTTGTTTGCCTTTCACATAGGCACTGGCTTTGAATGCAAATTTAGTCTTGGGAGGATCATCTCCAAACTCAGTCATTTCAAATGCAGCCAGTTTGCTAGCCAATTGCTCTCTTGTGACAGTTGCATGGGCTCTGAATTCATCAATGGTAGCAACCTTGATCTTGTAGGCAACATGAAGGGATCTGAGAATTTTGCAAACAATCTCATTTTCATCTAGAACTCCACCAGCATTCTTGATTCCACACACCAGCTCATTTACTCTTGGCATAAAGGTAGTGATATTTTCATCATCTTCAATCTTTCAAATTTCCCTTTGAGACTTTGCAACCTTGCACTCTTAACAAACTCATCTCCTTCATGCAGAAGTTTTAGTTTAACCCAGATCTCATATGCAGTTGGTAGGTCAATAACATTTGAGAGTTATGAGTCAGTTAATGCGCTTAGAAGAGCCTCTTTGGTCCGTAGATTATTTTCAGCATCAGTGATTTCATTTAGTGTTGTCAGACCACCCTGTGGAGGAACATATGCTTTTGTGACCATGGACAAGTATGTTTTTCCTATACACTCCAAGTGACATTTCATGCGGCCTTTCCAGAGAGAGAAGTTGGTTCCATCAAACTTTGGACTGTCCTTCTTGTATGACGACATCCTGGATCTCCTCAAGCAGTTAAGCTCCTTTCAGAGGAACTTAGCTTTGATACCAATTGTTAGATTTAGGGCACACAACTCAGAGGGGGGGTGAATCAGTTGTACAAAAACTTGCTTCTTCTTCTAACACTTGATTCTTCTTTGTTAGTTAATAGCATATCAGTTAACCATTCATGAAAGCATAAAGCATAAACACAGAAGCAGATAAACATCAACACATTGGACACCAAGATTTTGACATGGAAAACTCGGCTAAGGGAAAAACCACGAGGTGATTAACCCAAGGATTATTCTCTGTTAGAAGAATAAGAAAAATGAATGGCACATGCCAATTAGGGCTCACTGCTCGAGCACACTGCTCACAAGGAGGCACACTACCTACAAGAGACACACTATCTATAAAGTGATAAGAATCACAAACTTGAACTGGAGATTGACATCTTTACCATGTCTGGATCAGTTCCATTTAAGCCCGAGATACTTCTGCTCTACCCTTCACTCTTTCGCTATGCCACACTCATCCGCTCCACACACACTTTGAAATGAACTCACAAACCTTTATTTATACAAGGCATCGACTTAGGAACAATCATCTAAGTCGGTAATCATCCACAAGAACATTTGCAAGATGAATAACTCATCCGGTCGGCTAGTCTGAACAAGAATATCTTCATCCAAAAGAATATCTTCAATTTCGGGCTCTAACACTGATGTGGACTGACAACACAACCTCAACATGATCCAAGAACCTTCACAAGCTTGCCTGAGTGACCAGGTACATCCGCACTTCCTCTACTTACTGGAATCTCTTCTCCTCTTCATCTGGAACTTCAAGAACACAGTCTGTCGCAACTGTCAAACTGAAACAGGTTCTTCTGGACCTCCAAACTTTGTACAAACTAATATGACATATCACAAGGACATCCCAAACACTCCTTCTAATCCATAGAGTCTGACAATGGACCTTCGGATCTCATCGGACCTTTTTGTAACACTCTGTCCCTCCGGAGCATCTCCCAAAACTGGTTCTACTTGACTGATCACAACTTTTTCATATCTTCATGTGGACCTCTGAAATCTTAACTGGATCATCTCAAGACTCATATCTACAAACCCTTTAATCCTCACCCTCTGATCCTCAACCTTTTGAGTACATTTGCCTTCTTCTCATCACTATTCTTCACTGTTCCTGATTGAGACTAATTTTCTCAATATCCTCAGTACACAGCTCATCCAATCCTTCTTACCAATGCAATATGAGTATGTTGACATCAATGACAACACTGGTTAACCTCATACTTGCAACATGTATGAGGGTGTTTGATTCCTTGCTATTAGCCAATGGATGACATCCTTCATGAGTGTATGGGTGGAAGAACAATATAATGGATGGATAATGATGGTGGATGGTGTAGAAATAGGATTGGGATTGGATAGGTGGGTGATAGGATTAGGTAGTGATGGTTCTTGGGTGGGTTCAAGGATAGGTGTGGGATTAGATGGTGGAGGCCACTCTAGATTGGTATCTCCCTCGTCAAAGGTGATTAGATCTTGCTGAGGATAACTTGGAGTCATTTGATTTATGTACAAGGGACCACTTAGACTTGCATGTGCTTCTTGTTGCAAATGTGGATTTGGGCTCACTAGTGCTTGTTGGGGAGGCCATTGATAGTCTTGGTAGCTAGGTGTAATGGTAGGATATGTAGACGAAAGGTTTTGGGGTTGGTATGAAGTTGAGGGTTGCTATGAGGATGATGGAGGTTGCTATGAGGATGATGGAGGTTGATATGATGGAAGTTGATATGAGGTTGAAGGTTGATATGAGGATGATGGAGGTTGATATGATGTTGAAGATGATGACATGTAAGGTTGTTATGGAATTTTTTGAGGTTGGGATGGTGTTTGGACTTCTTGTTGTGATATGATTTGTTGTTGATGTTGGTAAATGTGTTGATGTGATGATGATGGAGGGGTTGCATAGGATAATATTTGTTGTGATATGGATTGATATAGATAAGGGTTGCGATAAGTTGATAAAGGGTTGATAGGACATGTGGATGAATTTGGTTGATATGAAGTGGGATAAGTTGATGCAGAATTGGTTTGATGTGTAGATGGATATGGTAGGATAGGTGTTAGATAAGATGGTCATTGGACTTTGCAAGTCGCCAAGAGGTGTTGGATTTTTTTTGAGAGGTATTGTATGTGTGAGGATTGGCTTGTTCGACCTATTTGAATCAATTCTTGAATGCTTTGAAAGGTTCGCTACTCTAAAGGGGATTGGCTTGCATGCATGTGGTGAAGCATATGAAGGAGCTTTTGGAAGTCCTCTAAGGTTGACATGATGTCACACATGTGGTTAAATCTTAAGTCCTTTTTGGCAAGTGCTTGGTTATGATTCGGTGATGATGTGGATTGTTTGGATGAAGTTGATTAGGATGAAGGTGAATGACTTGTCTTATGTGTTTTATGTTTTAGTTTGATTTGGCAATGTTTAGCAAATGATCACATGTACAAACAAGAATCACTCACACAAGACACAAGCAAATTTGAATTTTGAATTTGAAGAATATGATAATGATTAACAAGCACATGTGTAAGACAAATCAACATGCCCTAATGCCTAATTTGATGGGGTATGGCCAGTTAGTTTTGGTCAATGTTTAGATGAGGTTGACTAATGATTTGAAAGTGAAATCATGTCACACAGCTGGCAGAAGGGGTAACCCACCCTTCACCTTCACTTCCCAAAGGTAGAAAGTTCTTTGGGGCTTAGCCAAGAGTGACAGGATTCTAATTTCAAAGATGGTGTCTTTTGATTTAGCCTCGGATGAGGTCATCCCTAGGGGTGATGAAATCCCCTAGCAGGCCTCCTAGGAAAGGGGTTGACAAAAGCGAATCAAGTGAGGTGTTTTTGATCTCCAAGATCACCTTGCAGTGCAATGAGAGAGCATACACACACCCACTTGATTCACACTCGCAGTTGATTAATTGACCCTTAGAAAATGAAATGTGATGAAAAACACATCAAACAATGGTTCTTTTTAGCCCAATTTCAAGGTGTGATTGAAGACACTGATTTGTTTTAAGCCTGATTTCAATGTTTGATGATCAACCAATGTTTGTTTTATGCCCAAACTGAAGTGTGTTTGCAAGCAATGATGGAGAGATAAAGGATGAAAAATGGATGCACCTAATTAAATTGTTGTCCAAATTGATGTAGATGTTGATCCTGATGTTTGTCCAGTCCCGAATGAGCACCTGCAAGTCAAAAAAAGGCAATGAAGCAAGTAGACTAGCCAAAGAGATTGTGATGCAAAAATTGAGAATCTGATTAAAATTTGATGAAAAAAGATTTTATATAGGAAAATAGATTGCATGAACAGAAAATTTAGGAAACTCTATGCAATTTGAAAAAAAAATTCGCAAAAATTCGATACAAGATGCAAAAGATATGAGAGTTTAAAGTTTTTAGGTAGGTTTGACTTTGACTCAAAAAAATACTAAAAAAAGGCACTGTCACCTGATAAAGACCTCACAACTATGTAGTTTGCTAAGTCTTCTTTCCAACGAGTCCTTGTTTGCGCGATTTCGCCTCCGTATGACCAAGCTATGTGAGTTTGAAAAAAAAAAGGCTCCTTCGGTGTGTAGAAGGTACTAGGAGGTTACTTGACTGTTTGAAGTTTAACCACTAGTTGTGAATGTCTCCAGTCACATGTGCAGTTTGTAGTTTGCTAGCGGTTAAGTGCTCAAGTGAGCTCGTGGTCACCCATATGACCAGGAGCCAGTTCGAAGGAAAAAAAAGGAAAGAAATAAAAGGTCAAAGGGTTTGAACGACCATGGTTTTAGGTTTAGCAATGATGGTTTAGGGTTTTGTGAGTCCAGGAAATGGAGCTGGGTTGGCCGAGGGCAGGGAGTAGGGATAGGAGGGAGGCCAAGGGATGGAGTGGGGACAGGAGAGGTGGAGGATCGGGGGTTGAGTGGTGTTCGGGTGACGAGCAGGAGGAGCTGCAGGCGACGGCCGGCGAGGAAGATCGGCAGAGGAAGTGGGGTTTGGGTAGCTGAGCGGGGAGTGGTGAGGTGTCGATGGGTGTGAGGAACTAGGTAGAGGTGGTTTGTGATGGCGGTGACTGAGGGATGGGAGGGGAGGTCAGCATTAGGGTTTGCAACAAGAGTGGTCAACGGCAGATAGCAGAGGAGGTGGCAGGGTGTTGCGACTGGCGGCGACAAGGTTGCAGAGATGGCGGCGACTGGTGGTTAGGCAGTGGTCGCGGGGAGGAAACGGGGAGGTGAAGGAGAGTGGGTTTCGACCTGGTGGGGGGGTGGTGGTAAAAGGTGGTGATCGGGTGGCGTGCGCAGGAGATGGGGTTGATTTAAACCTATGCTACAAACAAACTTCCAGTCTTGCAAACAAAACTTGCAACGAAAACACAAACACCTTTACGGAGTGGTACGGTCAGTCCGTACTGTACGGATCCGTAAGGTACAGGCTGTACCCCTAAAAAAATTTCAAAAAAAATTCAAATAATATAGCCAACTTTATAGTCAAAATTCATGGAATCGACGTCCTGATCGCGATAATGAGGTCAGTTTTCACCTAGGATGCAACCTGCAATAGTTCACTTCCAAAACTTGACAAAAATTGTTAGAAAATGAAGATTTTAACAAGAAACCTGTTGCAAGTATGAGGTGAACCAGTGTTGTCATTGATGTCAACATACTCATATTGCATTGGTAAGAAGGTTTGGATGAGCTATGTGTTGAGGATATTGAGAAAAGTAGTCTCAATCAAGAACAGTGAAGAACAATGATAAGAAGAAGGCAAATGTACTCAATAGGTTGAGGATCAGAGGCTGCGGATTAAAGGGTTTGTAGATATGAGTCTTGAGATGATCCAGTTAAGATTTCAGAGGTCCACATGAAGATATAAAAAAGTTGTGATCGGTCAAGTAGAACCAGTTTCGGGAGCTGTTCCGGAGTGACAGAGTGTTGCAAAAAGGTCCGGTGAGATCCGGAGGAGAATTGTCAGACTCTGCAGATTGGAAGGAGTGTTTGGGATGTCTTTGTGATGTATCATCTCAATTGGTACGTGGTTTCAAGGTCCGGAAGCACCTTCTTCAGTATGACAGTGGCGGCAAACTATGTTCTTGAAGTTTCGAATGAAGAGGAGAAGAGATTCCAGTGAGTAGAGGAAGTGCGGATGTACCTAGTTAATCAGGCAAGCTTGTGAAGGTTCTTGGATCATGTTGAGGTTATGTTGTCAGTCCGCATTGCTGGTAGAGCCCAGAATTGAAGATATTCTTCCGGATGAAGTTCTTGTTCAGACTAGCCGACCGGATGACTTGCTCATCTTGCGAATGTTCTTGTGGTGGCCGACCGGATGTATTAATCATCTTGCGAATGTCCTTATGGTTGATTGCCGACTTAAATGATTGTTCCTAAGTCAATGTCTTGTATAAATGAAGGTTTGTGAGTTCATTTCAAAGTGTGTCATGTAGTGGATGAGAGTGGTATAGTGAAAGAGTGAAGGGCAGAGCAGAAGTATCTCAGGCTTAAATGGAACTGATCCAGACATGGTAAAGATATCAATCTCCAGATCAAGTTTGTGATTCTTATCACTTTGTAGACAATGTGTCTCTTGTAGGTAGTGTGCCTCTTTGTGAGCAGTGTGCTCGGGCAGTGAGCCCTAATTGGCATGTGCCATTCATTTTTCTTATTCTTCTAACAAAGAATAATCCTTGGGTTAATCACCCCATGGTTTTTCCCTTAACCAGGTTTTCCATGTCAAAATCTTGGTGTCCAATGTGTTGATGTTTATCTGCTCTTATGTTTATGCATTATGCTTTCATGGATGGTTAATTGATATGCTATTAACTAACAAAGAAGAATCAAGTGTTTGAAGTAGAAGCAAGTTTTTGTACAACTGATTCACCCCCCCTCTCAGTTGTGTGCCCTAGATCTAACAATTGGTATCAGAGCCAAGTTCCTCTGAAAGGAGCTTAACCGCTTGAGGAGATCCAGGATGTCGTCATACAAGAAGGATAGTCCGAAGTTCGATGGAACCAACTTCACTCTCTGAAAAGGTCACATGAAATGTCATTTGGAGTGTATGGGAAAAGCATACTTGACCATGGTCTCAAAACCATATGTTCCTCCACAGGGTGGTCCAACAACTCTGAATGAAATCATAGATGCTGAAAACAATCTACGGACCAAGGAAGCTCTTCTAAGCACATTGAATGACTCAGACCTCTCAAATGTTATTGACCTACCAACTGCATATGAGATCTGGACTAAACTGGACCTTTTGTATGAAGGAGATGAGTTTGTCAAGAGTGCAAGGTTGCAAAGTCTGAAAGGGAAATTTGAAAGATTGAAGATGAGAGATGATGAAAATATCACTACCTTTATGCCAAGAGTGAATGAGCTAGTGTGTGGAATCAGGAATGCTGGTGGACTTCTAGATGAAAATGAAATTGTCTGCAAGATTCTTAGATCCCTTCCTGCTGCCTACAAGATCAAGGTTGCTGCCATTGATGAATTCAGAGCCCATACAACTGTCACAAGAGAGCTACTGGCTGGCAAACTGGCTGCATTTGAAATGACTAAGTTTGGAGATGATCCCCCCAAGACTAAATCTACATTCAAAGCCAGTGCCTATGTGAAAGGCAAACAAAGATTTGATCTGAGAGAGAACTCTTCAAGGAAGTTGTCATGGTATGAACAAGCAAGGAAAGATATGGAAGAGGAAGAAGTAGAAACAGCTCAACTTGAAGCCCTCATTGCAAAAAGACTACCAAGAGGATCTGGTATGTATGAAGGAAAATTACCTTTTAAATGCTTCAACTGCAATAAGATTGGTCACTTTGCCTCAAGATGTCCGGAAAGATCTACAAGGTCAGATTCTAATAGACAAAGGTCTCAAAAGAATTGTTATTATGTTCATGAAGAAGCTGATAATGAAGGAGTAACAGATGATGAATCAGAGATAGGAGACAAATCCAGAAATGAATGGGTGCTTATTGCTATCAGGGAAGAAGATCCAATATCTATCAATCATAAAGGTGAAGAAAGAGCTTTGGCTGCCCAAGTTGAAGGATGATTGGGTTATTGATAGTGGATGCTCTCACCATATGACAGGTGACAAGAACAAGTTCTTAGAGTTGGAAAGATATGAAGGGGGAGTGGTAAAGTTTGGTGATAATTTAGCAGGTAGAATCAAAGGAAGAGGAACTATATCTTTTAATGGAAGAAACAAAACTAGTAATGTGTTGTATGTTGAAGGTTTGAAGCACAATCTTCTCAGTGTTGGACAGTTGGTGGACAAAGGTTATGATCTCTGATTCAAAGATGGAAAATGCAGAATCTTAGAAAGATCCGAAACAGAGATTGCATCTGGTACTCAAACTAAAGGTAATATCTTTCACTTGGTTGGTACTAATAAAAGATGCTGCTTGTTCAAGTTGATCAGAGCTGGTTATGGCATAGAAGGATGTGTCATGTTAATTTTGATAACATCATTAGGATGAGCAATACTTAGGCTATTAGAGATCTTCCAAAATTGGTAAAACCTACAAATGGTTTGTGCAAAGAATGTCAGCTAGGTAAATAGAGAAGAGTTTCATTCAAAAGCAAAGATCAGTCCTCTACCAGATTATTGGAATTAGTTCATACTAATCTATGTGGTCCGACAAGAGTCAAGAGTTTGCAAGGTGATAGATACTTCATGTTACTAATTGATGATTATTCCTGGATAATGTGGGTCACCTTTTTGAAAGAGAAGTCAGAAGCTTTTGAAAAGTTTAAAATCTTCAAAGCTATGGTAGAGAATCAAACCAGATTAAAACTGAAGTGTCTGAAGTCTGATAGAGGTGGTGAATTCACATCTGGTGAGTTCATAGACTTCTGTGAGAAGCATGGTATAAAGAGACAGTTGTCTGCTCCTAGGACTCCACAGCAGAATGGAGTAGTTGAAAGAAAGAACCAGACCATCCAAGAAGTTGCCAGGACAATAATGTTGGAAGCAAATGTTTCTCAAAAGTTTTGGAGAGAAGCTATCAGCATTACAGTCTACACCCTCAATCGAGTTCAAATCAAAAGCAATACCGGTAAGACTCCTTATGAACTTTGGTTTGGTATAACTCCCACTGTGAGATATTTCAGAGTATTTGGTAGCAAGTGTTACATCAAAAGAGATGAAGACTTAGGAAAGTTTGATGCTAGAAGTGATGAAGGAATCTTCTTGGGTTACTCCACTCAAAGTAAAGCATACCAGTGTTACAATAAGAGATTGAGAAAGATGATAGAAAGTACAAGTGTGAAGGTTGATGAAGGAATTGAGAAGCCCTCAAGATTCTATGAATGTGATGAAGATGATTAGAATGATCCTCTGGTGCAAGGAGCTCCATCCTCCTCTGAAATTCAGATCCAGACTAATCCGGTAAATCAGGAAGAAGAAGTTTGTCTGAATGAGCCTGATCAAGAATTGGTAGTGCAAGAAACTCCCAAAGTTCCAAGGTATGTAACTCTAAATCACTCTGAAGATCAGATCATAGGTGACAGAAGAAAAGGGGTACAAACAAGGAGGAAAATTGCTCAAAATTCAGATGAATGTTGTCTGATTTCAAAGATTGAACCTAAGACAATAAATGAAGCATGCAATGATGAAAATTGGACAAAAGCAATGGAGGAAGAATTGATGCAAATTGAGAAAAACCACACTTGGGATCTTATTCCCAGACCTAGAAACAAGAATGTGATTGGAACCAAATGGGTCTTTCGAAACGAACTAAATGAAGTTGGTGAAGTAATAAAAAACAAAGCCAGATTGGTCTGCAAAGGCTACTCTCAAATAGAAGGAATTGACTTTGAAGAAACCTTTTCTCCGGTAGCAAGAATTGAAGTAGTCAGATTATTTCTTGCATATGCTACCTTCAAAGACTTCAAGGTATATTAGATGGATGTCAAGTCTGCCTTCCTAAATGGTGATTTGGAAGAAGAAGTACACATTGAACAACTGGATGGATTTCAATTGTCTGATAATGATGATATGGTCTGCAAGTTGAAGAAAGCATTGTATGGATTGAAGCAAGCCCCAAGAGCATGGTATGAAAGGTTGGATAAGCATCTTGTGCAGATTGGATTCAACAAAGGTACTGCTGATAGTAACTTATATTTCAAAATTGATCATGAAAACATTTTGATTGTTGAAATGTTTGTGGATGATATCATTTTTGGAGGAAGAGATAGTATGTGCAAAACTTTTGCAAATCAGATGAAAAGTGAGTTTGAATTGTCTATGCTTGGTGAAATGAATTTCTTCTTGGGTCTACAAATTACTCAAATAAAGAAAGGGGTCTTCATTTCTTAGACCAAATATGTGAAAGAATTGTTGAGGAAATTTGGTATGGAAGATTCAAAGCCAATGAACACTCCTATGGCAACTGGATGTAAGTTGAGCAAAGATGATGACTCTCCAAAGGCAGATCAGACAAAGTATAGATCAATGATTGGTGGATTGTTGTATCTCACTCAAACTAGACCAGATATAATGCAGGTTGTTGGTCTTGTGGCAAGATTCCAGGCTGATCCTAGAGAATCTCATGTTATGGCAATCAAAAGAATTTTTAGGTACTTGAAAGGAATAGTTGAGTATGGTCTATGGTATCCTAGAGATCTAGATTTCTCTCTTCATGCATATACAGATGTAGATTAGGCAGGAGATGTGGATGACCGGAAGAGCACCAGTGGTGGAGCATTCTTTTTGGGAAAGAGATTGGTTTCTTGGCTAAGCAAGAAACAAGACGCAATATCTCTGTCTACAACTGAAGCAGAATATATTGCAGTAGCAAGTAGTTGCACTCAAATTTTATGGATGAAGCAGATGTTAAGAGACATGAAAGTAGAATATGAGGAGCCTATCACAATTTTCTGTGATAATTCAAGTGCAATAAACATTTCTAAGAATCCGATGTTGCATTCTAAGACCAAGCACACATCTATCAAGTTTCACTTTCTGAGAGAAGAAGTGAACAAGGATGAAGTCAGATTGGAGTATGTACCCTCCAAGGATCAGATTGTAGATATTTTTACTAAACCTCTTCCCAAAGACTCTTTTGAGTATCTCAGGGAGAAGTTAGGGGTCATGGCCCCTCCGGTGATGAACTAGGATGCACTGATGTGCATCAGTCCAGTGGATATCATAGTCATATCTTGTGATCCGGATTGATGATGGGGAGCTGCTACTAAGGGGGAGCAGCTGGTATGATTCTGATGTGTTAGAATTGCAAGTATGAGCCCTTTGCCATTGATGTCAAAGGGGAAGAGAAGACATGTGAAAAACAAGTGGTTGATGATCCAAGGGGGAGCAGTAAAGGAAGAGAAGACATGTGAAGAGTTGTTGATAGGGGGAGCTGTGACAAAAAGGAGAAGTTCTTGTCTTGATGGTTTTTCACATCATATGTTGCCATCAATGACAAAGGGGGAGATTGTTGCAAGTATGAGGTGAACCAGTGTTGTCATTGATGTCAACCTACTCATATTGCATTGGTAAGAAGGTTTGGATGAGATATGTGTTGAGGATATTGAGAAAAGTAGTGTCAATCAAGAACGGTGAAGAACAGTGATAAGAAGAAGGCAAATGTACTCAATAGGTTGAGGATCAGAGGCTGTGGATTAAAGGGTTTGTAGATATGAGTCTTGAGATGATGAAGTTAAGATTTCAGAGGTTCGCATGAAGATATGAAAAAGTTGTGATCAGTCAAGTAGAATTGGTTCCGGGAGCTGTGGATTGGAAGGAGTGTTTGGGATGTCTTTGTGATGTGTCATCTCAATTGGTATGTGGTTTGGAGGTCCGGAAGCACCTTCTTCAGTATGACAGTGGCAGCAACCTGTGTTCTTGAAGTTCTGGATGAAGAGGAGAAGAGATTCCAGTGAGTAGAGGAAGTGCGGATGTACCTGGTTAATCAGGCAAGCTTGTGAAGGTTCTTGGATCATGTTGAGGTTATGTTGTTGGTCCGCATTGGTGGTAGAGCCTGGAATTGAAGATATTCTTCCGGATGAAGTTCTTGTTCAGACTAGCCAACCAGATGAGTTGTTCATCTTGCGAATGTTCTTGTGGTGGCCGACCAGATGTATTAATCATCTTGCGAATGTCCTTATGGTTGATTGCCAACTTAGATGACTGTTCCTAAGTCAATGTCTTGTATAAATGAAGGTTTGTGAGTTCATTTCAAAGTGTGTCGTGGAGCGGATGAGAGTGGTATAGTGAAAGAGCGAAGGGTAGAGCAGAAGTATCTTAGGCTTAAATGGAACTAATCTAGACATGGTAAAGCTATCAATCTCCAGTTCAAGTTTGTGATTCTTATCACTTTGTAGATAGTGTGTCTCTTGTAGGCAGTGTGCCTCTTTGTGAGCAGTGTGCTTGGGTAGTGAGCCCTAATTGGCATGTGCCATTCATTTTTCTTATTCTTCTAACAGAGAATAATCCTTGGGTTAATCACCCCGTGCTTTTTCCCTTAACCGAGTTTTCCACATCAAAATCTTGGTGTCCAATGTGTTGATGTTTATTTGCTCTTGTGTTTATGCATTATGCTTTCATGGATGGTTAATTGATATGCTATTAACTAACAAAGAAGAATCAAGTGTTTGAAGTAGAAGCAAGTTTTGTACAACTGATTCACCCCCCCTCTCAGTTGTGTGCCCTAGATCTAACAAAACCTTCACAAAACGACGAGTAGATTCGAGACCGGGCGTGCCAAATGTGATACATGAAATTAGAATGAAGATTAAAACTAATCTAATGCAAAACATAATGATTATGCCTTCATAATGACTCACGAATCCATGCGGGAAGGAGATGCACCCAAGAGAGCTCCTCAGATTGTTCCCGTGATTAGAACGAAGATGTGGATTGCTCAATGCATACAACACAATGTAAATGAGTGACAAATGGTTTGATGCCTGATTTGGATGGAGATTGGGAATGATTGGAGTGATTTTGGTAGAGGTTTGATAAGATGAGAAGATTGGGGAGTGATTTTGACAGAGTTCTGATGCATGAAGTGGTCTCCCCAAATGGCTTAGAGAGGGGTCCAATTTATAGAATTTTGGAGATGAGGATGGAGGATGAGGATTCAGTTGATGAGATCAAGGGCTAGGAATAAAAGTGAATCTTTTATTCCTAGTGTGAGAATTAAAAATTCTCATTTTGGGAAGAGTGAAGGATAATGGGGGACAATTAAATTTTAAATTCAGTCAGTGGAGGATAGTGGGAGACAACTAAATTTTAAATTTAGTGAGTGGAGGATAGTGGGAGACAACTGAATTTTAAATTCAATTTAGTGGATGATGAGGTAAGCAGGGTTAATTAAGTGTTAATCTTAATTAACTTAAGTCTAGGTTAATCAGATAAGCAGGATTTATCTAATTAACAAGGATTAGGGAAATGGATAAATCATCTAAATAAATATTAGCAATATTCATTTAATTGATAGGATAGGGTTGTAAGGTTAAATGGATTAATTAGGTGAATTAATTGATCACCAGGGATATGCAGATGGGGAGAGTGGATTAGTGTAGAGGTATAGAAAATTGGTTTGCAGAGAAGTCCAATTTTAGGTGTCTACATAGACTACCGTCCTCGAGGGGACAAATATGTAAGAAACAAAATCACACACATCCTCCATGAGGACCCTGATGATGACTCACAATCCTTGTCATGTACATGTAAGTGTGAAATAATGCCCTCTCAGCAATGATTCTCTTGGTAGCATATGGTTTATTCTTCATCTTGTTGTTTCCCCTTTGACATGCTAACCCTTTCCTCATTTTTGACAGTTGTTGATTTTCATTTCATGTGCTTGCGACTTCCTCCCTAAGCCTTGTATTCATCCATTTATTGTGATTTGGCCTTTCCCTAGTGTTTGTTATCCATTCCCACCCCTAGGAGCCCTCTAGAGGACCTCCCAAGACATCTCCAACTTTCAGTTTTGAGTTCCGGTCAACCAGTACAAATCTCCCCCTATTATTTCCAAATCTCCCCTAAGAGATTCATCCTTTGCAAGTGGAGATTTGGATTTTGACCCCCTTTTGACTAGTTTCTAGAGGTAGTTCACCTCCTTTTCACCTCCTTAACAATCTCCAACCCTATTTTTCACCCTAGGACCTACCCTTTGTGGGTCACCTATGTGTCATCCCCGGGCAACCCTAAATAGTGAAAGGGGTGACCAATGGATGACCCAATCATCTTTTCCAGCCTTGAAAGAACTCAATATTTTGGCCCTAAAAAGCTCCATTTTCACCCATTTTTCTTCCTATTTGGATGGGATTTTGTCCTAAACATAGAGTTAACTATGTCATGCCCCCAAGCATGCAAAATTAGCTTTGTTTTATCTTTAGTTATCAACCCATGCATTACTGTTAACTCTATTTCTTCTTCAATGACAAGCTATATTAGCTTGTTCACTCCCTAATTAGCCCAAATCACTCTTGTGTCTTTTGAGTTAACTCTCCAATCAAAGGTAGTTAACTCTCCATCCTCTCCACCTCTTTTGACCTCTTCCAAACTATAAATACCCCTCCCCTCTTCATTATTTTCCAAGTTGGAGAATGCTCTTCCCTTCTTCACAAGCTTTTTTAAGCTTCTTCATTTCTTTCTTTATTTTTCCAAAGCTTCAAAGCTTTCATTGTTGCATAGATTCAAAGCTCCCCATTTTGGGAGGCAATTTCATTTGTGCATCTAGTTTTTTGCAAGTTTTTTCTCTCCAACTAGCATCCATATGATCATACAGGATATTTGAGCCTTTTTCTTACATTATTTTTCATATAAGCTTTGCTAAAAGCTTCATATAGCATCGATACTGGTGGTACCTGCCTAGGTCTAGGGTTTTAAGTCATTTCTCCAAGCATTCATCTTTATTTCCCCTTATACCTATTGCAAACATGTGCCTAATCAGTGTTCTCATTGATGTCAACATATCCTTATTTTCATTAGTGTCAACTATATCTTATTCTATTGCTTGTTTAGCAGACTTGTATGTTGAGGATATTGACAAAATTAGCCTCTCTGGAAGAAACAAGTGAGCTACATATCTCTTTGTCAGAGACAGTGAAGACAGTACAGTTTAGTGAAGTAGATTGCTCTGCATTCCTAGTAAGATGAAGATCAGAGTCTGTGGATTAAAGGGTTTATAGAGGATTGTCTGAAGTTTCTCCAATCAATATTTGAGAGGTCTGCATGGAGAATTGGCAAAGTTATGGCCATCTGAGTAGAACCAGGTTTTACAGTTGTTCAGAGGTGAAAGAGTGACAAAAATTTGGTCTGGATTGATCTGCATTGGAATATTATGATCTACAGATCTAGAGGTGTGTTTGGGATGTCAGTGTGTATCCTCAGCTTAATTGGTTCGTGGTTTGGAGGTCCTCAAGAAATCTTTCTATTGTGACAGTCATGACAATTGGTGTTCTTGAGTTCTCAGATGAAGGTACAAGTACTTCTGGTGATTTGAGGTGGTGTGGTTGTTCCTATTGATTTCATTGTACTTGTGGTGGACTTTGAATTGGGTACCTATTGTGTTGGTGGTTTGCATTGAGGATTGAGCGCGTGGATGAAGATTTCTCCTTGGGTGTTGCTGTTCTTTCTAGTCTTGGCCGATCGAATGCATGGTGCATGTTGTAGATGATCTAAGAGAATTTTTATGGAGCGTGGTGTTATTTTCGAGGAAGATTTGAGTCCTAGTTATGTTTGGCCGACAGTGTAGTGATTCGTACATAGCATTTTAAGTCTTGTGATTGTAATTGCTTGTAATGCCTATCTTGGAGAATGTTCCAGATAGATGATTGTTTGGCTGACTTTGATGTTTAGTCCAAAGTCGATGACTTGTATAAATAAGTGTTGTGAAGTCGTTGAAATGAGAGGATACAAGAAAAGATACAGATGTAGTGAGGAAGTGAGTGGGGGAAGAGAAAAGGTATTGTGCACTTCAATGGAATTGAACCTTTCATGAAAAAGATGTTGTTTCTCACTTCAACCTTTCTGTGTTAACATTGTAAATGTTCTTGTAGGCAGTGAGCCTCTTTTGAGTAGTGAGCTCTAGGCAATGCGCCTGAAGGCAAGTGCCTTCCCATTTTCTTTTCTTTTAACAGAGAATAAATCTTGTGGGTTAACCCCCACCGTGGTTTTTTCCTTAACCAAGTTTCCACATAAAAATCCTGTTATTATATGTGTTGATTATGTTTCTACTCATGTGTTGTTGTTTCATGATTTCATGGTTATATCATTAATCTGTTAATAAGTGTTAAAGAAGATTAATTGCAGCAAAAGATAAAAGTTTTGTGAGAACTGATTCACCCCCCCTCTCAGTTGTCTATCCTAATTTTAACAATTAGTATCAAAGCTAGTTCCTCTAAAACAAGCTTGACCGCTTGAGGAGATCCAGGATGTTGACTTACAAGAAGGATAGTCTGAGATTTGATGGAACAAATTACTCTTTTTGGAAGAGTCGCATGGAGTACCATTTGCAATGCATGGGTGATGCTTATTGGTTGATAACAAAGGATGAGTATAAGCCCCGAGAGGAAGGTCCTTCAACTCCAAATGAACTCAAAGATGTTGAAAACAACATTCAGGCTAAAGAAGCATTGTTAAGTGCCCTAACTAATACAGAAATGACAAATGTCCTGGAATTGAAAACTGCTCAAGAAATCTGGAAGAAGTTGGAAACTCTATATGAAGGTGATGTATATGTCAAATGTGCTAAGTTGCAAAGCCTGAAGGGTAGATACAAAATTTTGAGGATGAGTGAAGATGAAAACATCACTTCCTACATGCAGAAGGTGAATGATTGTGTGTCTAGTATCAGGTGTGATGGTGGAAAACTGGAAGAATCAGAGATTGTTGGAAAGGTGCTCAGATCCTTACCCACTTCATACAAGCATAGAATTGCTGCTATTGAGGAGATCAAAACTATGACAACTATTACAAGGGATTAGTTGGTTGGCAAGCTTTTAGCATTTGAAATGAGTGAGTTTGGTGATTCACTTCCTAAATCAGAATCTACTTTTAAGGCCAATGTTTTCGGGAAGTAAAGATTTCATCTAGGTGAAAGCTCTTCAAGAAGACTAACCAGATATGAGAAAACAAAGAAGGAACTTGAAGAAGATGAAACCGAGCTTGAAGAACTTGAAGCCCTTATTGCCAAAAGATTACCAAGAGGATCTGGTAAGTATGAAGGAAAGTTGCCTTTCAAATTTTATGCTTGCAATAAGATTGGTCATTTTGCTTCAAGATGTCTGAAGAGGGTTTCAAAGCCAAACCCTAACAGACCTAGGTCTCAAAAGAAATGCTACTATGTCCAAGAGGCTATTGATGAAGGAGTTACAGATGATGAATCTAATAAAGGAAGTACATCTGGAAATGAATGGGTGTTCATTGCTATCAAAGAAGAAAATCCAGTGCCTACTGAATCTGCTAGTTATGTGAATGTGGAAACTGGCTTGGCTACTTAGGCTGAAGAAAAGGATGAATGGGTGATTGACAATGGATGTTCTCATCATATGATAGGTGATAAAAGTAAGTTTGTAAGTATGGAAACATATGAAGGTGGAATTGTGAAGTTTGGAGACAATTCAGGTGGCAGAATCCATGGCAGAGGATCCATCTCTTTTGATGGTAAGCACAACACTAATGATGTTTTGTATGTAGAAGGGTTGAAGCATAATCTTCTCAGTGTTGGATAGTTAGTTGACAAAGGATATGACCTCCGATTCAAGGATGGTAAATGTAGAATTTTGGAAAGATCTAGAACTAAGATTGCGTCTGGCACATAGACTAAACATAATATCTTTCATTTAAGTAGTACTGGTAAGAGTTGTTTGATTGCTCAGATTGATCAGAGTTGGTTATGGTATAGGAGAATGTGTCATGTAAACTTTGATAACATTGTCAAGATAAGTACTACTCAGGCTGTGAGAGATCTTCCAAAGATTGTAAAACCTGCTAATAGCATGTGTAAGGAATGTCAGCTGGGCAAATAGAGCAGAACTACATTCAAAAGTAAAGAACAATTCTCAAGTGGATTATTGGAACTTGTGCACACTAATTTGTGTGGTCCTACCATAGTTAGGAGTTTTCAAGGAGACAAATACTTTATGTTATTGATTGATGATTACTCCCAAATGATGTGGATCACCTTCTTGAAAGAAAAATCAAAGCCTCTTGACAAATTCAAGGTGTTCAAGGATAGGGTGGAGAATGAGATTGGTGTGAAGATAAAGTGTCTGAGATCTGACAGAGGTGGAGAGTTTACCTCTGGTGAGTTTAATGCATTTTGTGAAAAGCATGGAATAAGAAGACAATTATCTTCTCATAAGACTCCTCAACAGAATGGAGTTGTGGAAAGGAAAAACTAGACTATTCAAGAGGCTGCTAGAACCATGATGATGGAAGAAAATGTTCCACATGTCTACTAGAGAGAGGCTGTGAGTACTGTTGTGTACACTCTTAACCAGGTGCAGATCAAAGGTAATACTGGTAAAACTCCTTATGAACTGTGTTTTGGTAATGCTCCTACTATGAAATACTTTAGAGTTTTTGGTAGTAAATGTTATATCAAAAGAGATAAAGATTTAGGCAAGTTTGATGCAAGGTGTGATGAAGGAATATTTTTGGGTTATTCTAACCTAAGAAAGGCATACCGATGCTTTAACAAGAGATTGAAAAGGATTGTTGAAAGTGCTAATGTCAAGTTAGATGAAAGCATGGAGAGACCTTCCAAGTTCTGTGGATATGAATCAGATGATGAAAATGAAAAGCAAGTTCAATCTCAGACTCAGATTCAAATTGCTTTAGAAAATCTAGTGACTCAAGAAGCTAATGAAAATGCTAAGGAACAAGTTCAAGAATCAGAAGTTCAATAAAATCCTAAAACTCCCAGGTATGTAAGGTTGAATCATTTTGAAGATCAGATAATAGGAGATAGAAATAAAGGTGTTCAAACTAGAAGAAAAATTGCTAAAGAACAAGTGGAGTATTGTTTAATTTCAAAGATTAAACTAAAATCAGTGAATGAAGCATGTAATGATGAAAGTTGGGTAAAAGCAATGGAATAAGAATTAATGCAAATTGAAAAGAATCATACTTGGGATCTTGTTCCTAGACCTAAAGACAAAAATGTAATTGGAACTAAATGGGTCTTCTAGAATAAATTGAATGAAGATGGTGAAGTTGTGAGAAACAAAGCAAGATTGTTATGCAAAGGATATTCTCAAGTAGAGGGAAATGATTTTGAAGAAACTTTTGCTCTGGTGGCAAGAATCAAAGTAGTCAGATTATTTCTTGCCTTTGCTACTTACAAAGATTTCAAAGTTTACCAGATGGATGTCAAGTCAGTATTCCTGAATTGAGAGTTGGAAGAAGAAGTCTACATTGAGCAACCAGAAGGATTACAATTGTCTGATCAAGGAGATATGGTCTGTAGATTGAAGAAAGCATTGTATGGACTTAAACAAGCCCCAAGAGCCTGGTATGCAAGGTTAGATAAGTATCTGCTAAAGTTAGGCTTTAGCAAAGGAACTGCTGATAGTAATCTTTATTTCAAAATTGATCATGAACACATCTTGATTGTTGAGGTATTTGTTGATGATATCATCTTGGTGGAAATGAGAGCATGTGTAAAAAATTTGTTGATCACCTACAAAGTGAATTTGAGATGTCCATGCTTGGTTAAATGAATTTCTTCTTAGGTCTACAAATCATTCAATTAGAAAAAGGCATCTTCATATCTCAGTCTAAGTATGTGAAAGAGTAAAGATAGTGATTCTCCTAAGGCAGATTAGAAAAGGTATAGATCAATGATTGGAGGACTGCTTTATTTGACTCATACCAGACCTGATATTATGAATGCAGTTGACCTTGTTGCTAGATTTCAAGCTAATCCTAGAGAATCTCATGTTGTAGCGGTCAAAAGAATTTTCAGATATCTGAAGGGAACATCTGATTATGGCTTGTGGTATCCTAAGGGTGATGATTTCACTCTTCATGCATATACAGATGTTGATTGGGTAGGAGATGTGGATAACAGGAAAAGTACTAGTGGTGGTGCATTTTTCTTGGGTAAGAGATTGGTTTCTTGGTTGAGCAAAAAGTAGGAGGCAATTTCTTTGTCTACTGTAAAGCCAAAGTATATAGCAGTAGCAAGCAATTGTACTCAAGTTTTGTGGATGAAGCAAATGTTGAAGGATATCAGAATTGTGTTTGAAGAGCCTATTACAATCTTCTGTGATAATTCAAGTGCAATAAACATTTCAAAGAATCTGGTGTTGCATTCAAAGACAAAGCATATATCCATCAAGTTTCACTTTTTGAGAGAGAAGGTAAATGAGAATGAAGTTAGATTGGAGATTGTTTCTTCAAAGGATCAGATTGTAGATATCTTCACTAAGCCTCTACCTAAGGACACTTTTGAGTATCTAAAAATGATGCTAGGGGTTATTACCCCTCCTGTTCAGAACTAAGGTGCACTAATGTGTATCAGTCCAGTGGAACTCACAGTCATATCTTGTGATCTGGATTGGTGTTAAAATCCTGCTACTCAAGGGGAGTAGTCAGTATGTTAATTTTGGAATTTAGTTTGGTTTTATCTAAGAAGCAAAAGAGGGAGAGATTATTGCAGTATGTGCCCTTTGCCATTGATGTCAAAGGGGGAGAGAAGTCATGTGAAAAACTTGGAAGTAAGTGGTTGCTGGTGAAAGGGGGAGCAGAGAAGAAAGTGGTTGTAGATGTGATAAGAGAAAGGGGGAGAAGTTCCTATCTGGATGGTTGAAACAGTTTTTCACATCATATGTTGTCATCAATGACAAAGGGGGAGATTGTTGCAAATATGTGCCTAATTGGTGTTGTCATTGATGTCAACATATCCTTGTTGTCATTAGTGTCAACTGTATCTTATTCTATTGCTTGTTTAGAAGACTTGTGTGTTGAGGATATTGAGAAAATTAGCCTCTCCAGAAGAAACAAGTGAGTTACATATCTCTCTGTCAAAGACAGTGAAGACAGTGTAGTTCAGTGAAGTAGATTGCTCTGCATTCCCAGTAAGATGAAGATTAGAGTCTGTGGATTAAAGGGTTTATAGAGGATTGTTTGAAGTTACTCTAGTCAAGATTTGAGAGGTCCACATGGAGAATTGGTGAAGTTATGGCCATATGAGTAGAACCGTGTTTTGCAGTTGTTCAGAGGTGACAGAGTGACAAAAATTTCATTCGGATTGATCTGCATTGGAATATTATAATCTACAGATCTAGAGGTGTGTTTGGGATGTCAGTGTGTATCCTTAGCTCAATTGGTTTGTGGTTTGGAGGTCCACAAGCAATCTTTCTAGTGTGACAGTCATGACAGTTGGTGTTCTTGAGTTCCTGGATGAAGGTGCAAGTGCTTTTGGTGATCTAAAGTGGTGTGGTTGTTCCTGTTGATTTCATTGTGCTTGTGATGGTCTTTGAATTGGGTGCCTATTGTGTTAGTGGTCCGCATTGAGGATTGAGCTTGTGGATGAAGATTTCTCCTTGGGTGTTGTTGTTCTTTCTAGTCTTGGATGACCGGATGCATGGTGTGTGTTGCAGATGATCCAAGAGAAGTTTAATGGAGCATGGTGTGATGTTTAATGAAGATTTGAGTCCTAGTTATATTTGGCCGATAGTGTAGTGATTCACATGTAGCATTTTAAGTCTTGTGATTGTAATTGCTTGTAATGCCTATCTTAGA
This sequence comes from Cunninghamia lanceolata, assembly GCA_027924645.1. Classification (NCBI taxonomy): domain Eukaryota; kingdom Viridiplantae; phylum Streptophyta; class Pinopsida; order Cupressales; family Cupressaceae; genus Cunninghamia; species Cunninghamia lanceolata. The sequence continues at coordinate 24,943,557 of BSBN01000809.1, read as the reverse complement.
GAATGTTCCAGATAGATGATTGTTTGGCTGACTTTGATGTTCATTCCAAAGTCGATAACTTCTATAAATAAGTGTTGTGAAGTCCTTGAAATGAGAGGATGTGAGAAAAGATGTGGATGTAGTGAGGATGTGAGTAGGGGTAGAGCAGAGGTATTGTGTACTTCAATGGATCTAAACCTTGCATGAAAAAGATGTTGTTTCTCAGTTCAACCTTTTTGTGTTAACATTGTAAATGTTCTTGCAAGCAGTGAGCCTCTTTTGAGTAGTGAGCTCTAGGCAGTGTGCCCGAAGGCAAGTGCCTTCCCATTTTCTATTCTTTTAATAGAGAATAAATCTTGTGGGTTAACCTCCACCATGGTTTTTGAATCTTTAACCAGGTTTCCACATAAAAATCCTAGTGTTATGTGTGTTGATTATGTTTCCGCTCATGTGTTGTTGATCCATGCTTTCATGGTTATATAATTAATCTGTTAATAAGTGGAAAAGAAGATTAATTGCAGAAAAAGATAAAAGTTTTGTGACAACTGATTCACCCCCTATCTCAGTTGTCTGTCCTAATTTCAACAATACCCTAAGTCCCACGGTCTTATTTCTCTTTATGTTATAATTTGTCCTTGATTGTAGCCTTATAAGTCGTGAAGTAACTCACCTCATTTACCTAATGTTACCATTTGTATCCTATCATGTTGTAAAGTCTAAGCGTTAAGTCTTTGCAGGCTCTAGGGATGCCACTTGGTAGGTTACAGCAAGCCTACAGACTGCTGGAGGTGATGTCATATTCTTACTGCCAGGTTGCGAAATGCAAACAGCTATCGAGGATGCTTGGGCTTATAACCATAAGATCAAGGATTCTAAATCAATGAATGAAGCATTTCCAGGTGTTAGGTAGAGAGGTGAGCCATAGGAAATGGAAGATCTAATAGTAGGATAGAGGCACAAAGGAATCTAGTCAGAGGGGAATATTCATTGCGCGGCCGCGATTGTGACACATGGCCAGTTCTCAAAGGAAAAATAAAGGCTTGCATAAGGTAGGATACGTGGAGGCTTTAGCACACTCATGCAGAGCCAAAAAGTGGTGGCCCACTTCCCACCACATAGCTGCGAGATGAAGCCACGTGTCCACATCAGACAAAAGGTGGAGGGGTCAACAGGAAAAGTGTATCCAACATAGGGTTATTTCATTGGTTGATGACTTTTCAATGAAAGAACTTAGATTTTCAAAGCTGTCGGGTAACTCATGACTGTTGTTCTCATAGAAAGAAGCTCAAATCAATGGAAAAAATTTAAACTTACTACAATGAATGTTGGAAGCCGCTCTAAAACATGAATTGCAGTAAAGGTCGAAGTAACGCGCATTGATGCAACTGGCCCTAAATTGAAAGCTTATTTAAGGATGAAAAATAGGGTTTTCCATATCATTTTTATAGGCATAAAAAGAGTTCTAGAACACAACAAAGGTTGAATGAGAAAATATAGAGATTCTGAAGCATCTACAGAGAAAGAAAACCAGTAAGTTACTTTCACTAGTTGTGTCTGTTTTAATTGAACTATCATTCTATGGATAGTTTTGAGCATCAATAGGGAAAGGAAAAACCCTAGTCTGTGCAAATCAATTTCAAAATGAGTCAAGTGAGCCACACCTCTTCTTCAAAAAGGAGCCTAGATGAGGACTTAATGGTCTAATTCCTTGGGTCTTTATAGAGACCTACAAATGTATATGGTCCTGGTAGACCGAATGATAATCTATTGGACCTATGCTATGACTGTCAAGATGCTTAGTTGCCAGTGCTAGGATGAATTTTATTCAAGCATTGGTATGACAGAAGGGAATATAAGGCCCTAGTTTGCAATGCCTGGAAGCTAGATTTGGCTAAATTGATATGCCCTAATGTGTTTCCAAATCCATATTTTGTGAGGGCAGTTGTACAAAGATATGATCCTACATCTAGGGTTGTCTTGGTTGGAAATAATACCGTCATGATTAAAACCACAAAAGCCTACATTTCAAGTGTGTTTGGCTTAAACCCTGCTGCTAGCAAAAGAATTGATCTTGCTGCTCTGAATGAGGAATATAAAAGAGTTTAGCATGGATACAGAGCTTTTAATTTTCCCAAGCATAGACCAAAGGGCATTGATGGGAAATTGGTGAAAATACCAGACTAGGAGGAAGAACCTTTTGATGTGTCATAGTTCATGCATTACTTTGTGAAGACATATCATACTTTGTGCCAGGTATTGCGAAAATATGCACTGGACAAAATGTTTATTTCCTTGATGCTGTTAGCAGCAAACACACAAGATATTTCAACTTCTAAGCCTTTTCACTTTGCAACGTATATAGCAAAAAAATGCACAAGTAGATGACTAAAACTAAAAATAAGCTATATACTGTAGATGTAAAAGTGGAGTTAAAATGGTATTCAATGATGTGCCACATGTTTTTGTATGTTGGACTAGGATTGTGGCATAAAGACTTGCATGTTAAGGAGAAAGATCCAAATGGTATATTGCTCCCTGTACAAATGTGGAATTGTATGATGGATATGCATTGCACAGATGTAGATTATGTACTTTTTGAGGAGCATTTTCTCAGGAGGCTACTGGGTTTCCTAGAGCCAGAGGGTGAAAGAATGCATCTTGATGTTCTTGAACTTTTGAGATCACTGGACAAGACCCCTGAGTTGGGAATTTAGCACAACTAGGGAGACTGGTTCTTGCATACTAATACCACCTGTATCAGAGTCTATGGGAGCAAGGTTACCCCATATGTATTACCAAAGTATGTGCTAAAGAGGATTACATTTTTGGAAATAATCAGATAGTTAAATGAGTCTGATAAAGAACTATTGATTGTCAGGAACACTGAGAAGGGGGGTGAATTAGTGTTGTATAAATCTTTTCTTAAACTTTTACTTTTAACCATTTCAAAAGAATAATCAAATAGAAGAAAATATACAACTCAACAGTATCCACAAAAGCATGACACATAACACCAAGATTTTACGTGGAAAACCCAAAAAGGAAAAAACCACAGAGAGGATTAGCTCTCAAATATATATTGCAATCTTTACAGAAATGATGTTCAGGCTTGATCACTCCATGGGCCTAGAACATGATGGCTTATAGCCATGAATTACAACTAAGTTTAGCAGGTTCACTGCCTCAACCCTAAACCTAGAAAGATTACAATAAGGGTTGTTAAACACTGAGGGCTATTAAACCCTACTGGAGGCTCACTGTCATCTTACTACCTTGATAACAAAACCTTTCTTCCAAACAGATCACACATGACATCTAAATATTGCTTCAACATCTACCACTATGCCAGGGTGCAGTCATTTAATAATTGTACTCTAAATCCCAAGTCTTCATCGCTGATGATCCTCTAGCTCTACTCCACTATTCGCATCCTCGCACCACACACATACTTCCCACACAATGTCATGCCCAGATTTCCCATGTGGTCACAACATGCAACACACATGTCATGTCCACATTTGTCATGTGGTCATGACACGAAATATCAAAAAAAATCCACGCAACCCTAGAAACCCCCTCGCACACGTCAGTGTGCTCAGTGGAAATATGCATAAGGTGTAAACATGTCCATCAAATTCAGGGTAATGTGATCACATGTGCATTCCCCTACGCAATGAAGGCCGACTAAGGTGGTAAATGCAATGCGAGAAGCATCACCATTAGGATTATGATTGAAAGGTTAAAACCCAAAGTTTACCCAAGAGGGTGAAAGGATTTCGACATGAGTCAAAATTGAAATACTAAATCAAAAGCATAGATGAATAAAATAATGACTTAATTACGATGAACAAATTTATGGAAAAGTAAATTTTATCTCTACGCAAGGTTTAAATCTCTAAGGAAGGTTAACCCTGAATCCCAGAAAAATTCGGTAGCATAACGCCTCACGGGTGTGAATAGGGATTATTCTAACAAATGAAATTTCAATCAAAGGTTTAAAGGTTCTCTAATGTAGGTTTAATGACTTTACTAATTATCTAATTACCCACACTAGGTTAAATAAATTAAACACAACTAAATTAATTAAATTATAATTTGCCCCATTGATTAATGTCCATATGCAATAATTTAAATTAAATTGATTTAGAATAAACCTAAATACATTTCCTAAAGTCAAGTTCAGAGGGATATTAATTAAATTAATTAAACCCACATCAAATATTTAAAATCAAAACAATAGTTTCCTCTAGTCCAAATAATAGACTTAAATGATCCCAATCAAATAAACATTAGAATTTAATTCATACCCTCTAACAATTTGAAATAACATCTAGCAAGAATTAAAATCCTCTAAATATAAAACACACCCATTATTAAATTTTCCTAACTCCCCACTCAAAATAAAATAACAAAAGAGTCAAAACAAAAGGAGAGGGAAAATAAATAAAAGCTTGTTTAAAATGCAAGCCCTAAAATGCCTCCCAATAAAAACAATATCCTTATGGAGTGGAGTCAAAACCCTAGCCTCCATATTATTTTCTCATTTTGTTTTTGGTCTCTCATTCTTTCTCTCTTCTTATTTTTGTGTTGCAGGTTTGGAATGAGGGCATCCATGGTTGCCATGGAGGTATACTTATTTAGTATACATGTTTGTTCTCTTCTTTTTTGATATATATATATATATTCTAGTTTTTAAACCAGAGGATTTCTCTTTTTTTTGTCATAAAAATAGCAATGGAAGTATACACAGAATAAATATATATGTATATATATAGCAATGATAACAGATGAATTGTAGGTTACAAAGGCCAAATGGCTGAACGTCAAGGAGAATGGCGATGACTGTAACAGAGGAGCATCATTAAATTTTGGTGTTTTTTTTTGTTTAGGTTAATGCATAGTTTAGAGGGGGATGGGGATTTCTAGGCGCCGAGGGTATTTTTAGTGGGTAAAGGGGGACAGGAGTGTGGGCAGGGGGGCAAAACCCCCACCCACACCCCACTATGGTGGAGTATGGGTGGGGGTTCAACCCCCCCTCCCCACACTCCCAACACACAACGAACATAGGCTACGAGGTAAGTAAATTGGTGGGGGGGTTCAAACCCTCCACCCCCACTCCCTAAACAAATAAAATAAAATAAAAAAATAGCAACCCAAAAAAATGGCTGCTGCTACCTTGGTCGGCATTTTCATAGTTTTAAAATGGTTTCAAAAATATTTGCTATATATATTTATCTTTACATTCCAAGAGAGAAGAAGTTCTTCTCTCTATTAACTTAAACAAATACACAAGGCCATACTTGGCCATAACTCTCTCAAGAGATAAATGACAAACTAAAAGATAACAAGTCTTCTTTCTTCCAAGCTCCATAGCTTCAATAGATCTGCAAATAACACACATGGAAAAGGGGAAAAATCCACTAAAACCACTCTCCTCCCTACCATAGACTCACTCACGAGTCACCCCCGAGCTTGGAGATCATCCTCACACAAGGAACACTCACACCACTTCACAACAAAACACTCAAACACAAAATCAAAAAGAACTCCCTTGGCTTGCACAAAATAAAACTCATAAAAATGAGTTTAATGGGGTAGGGGAGTGGACATCACTCAACTCAAGAGTTTCACTCCAAATAACTCCCAAAACCAATTTTCACAAGGCCTCAAGCCATCACATAAAATATCAACTTTCACAAACTTTTCCCATGGCTCTCAAGCCATTCAAATATACTCATAATATCATCTTGCCCTCAAGGCTAAAATACCACAAGAACTAGGATGTGACCTCGAGGAGGTTCACTCCTCCCCCACCCCACACATGTTGAGCATTTTCTCCAAGTGGAGAGGCTCCCACAACACCCATAACAAAAATCCCCACAACAACAAATGTAAAACACACACACACACAAGTCATACAAGAAATGTAAAATACATAAGGAAAGGCCAAAGCCTTGAATCCTACCTTTAATATCCCAAAAGGAATATAGTTGAAGAAAAGCCCTTCTAATTCCACCTCCAAGTCCCTCTCCAAATGAGCCTCCAAAAAAAATCCTCTAACTCTCTCCCCAAATTCAAATAAAATTGCAAAATTAAAATCAAATTAACAACCCTCTCCCTCTCTTCAAGAGGGATTAAAATAGGCTCTCCTCATGGGCCTTGAGGAATGGGGAGGTGAGACATGTCACCTCCTCACTCCTCCACACAACCACTTGCAGGCTTCATGGAATGTGGTGGTGACACATGTCACTCACCCATTCCACCAAGTCTTGCCCCCTCCACTTGTGCTCTCTCACACATGTGGGAGAGAAAAGTGGAGCCAAAGAAGGAGTGGGTACTACATGTGCCCCAATCATCTCCTCCTATGAAAGCCCAAAAAACCCAAAGGTACCCTCACCAATTGTGGGATAACCTTGGAGTTGAGTCCTCCACAATTTAGGGGTTTTGAAGACTCCCCCAAACCTTGGAAAGAGGACTGGATGAGGTTGAGTGTTTGACCCAACCTTCCACTCCTTCCTAAACTTCTATTTTCGTCACTTTACTTCAGGGTGAAGTTTAAGTGACCAAATGGGAGTTTACCTAAGGTTAGACAATCTCAAAAGGTCCCTAGACCCTAGGGGTACAACCCAGGGTCACTTTTAACCCATTTTGAGCAACATAGGGTGAGTAAATTCACATAAAAAGGGGTCACAAAAAAATAAAATTCAAAAATAAAAATCAAATGAACACTACACCTTTACAACACCAATTAAAATAAATTATAAAAGGGGTAGACCTATCCCAAACAACACCACACAATAACATTACAAAATTTCATCATGCATCACATAGTTGATCTTGGTTCCTCTTGGAAGTAGATCGACATTACACAGGAATTTACAAAATGTGTGGGATAATCTTTGATTATCCGTGGCTTAGTTAGAACACCTACGTACTTAAACACAAGATTAATCCAACATATATATCATAGCCAAAGCAAAGGAAAATATACACTCACATCATCTCATGATCATATAAAACATCATAATAGATTCATATTTTGCATTTCAATAATCTATCTCAAGATAACATCACATAATAAATCCATATCAATAATCACATTTCTAGTATCTCAAATAGTATCATAATGCAAATCACATGTCAATATCCTCATCAGTAATCAAAATCAAAATCTAGTCTCATCACAATCATGCTAAACATAATAAATTAGAGTAAAAGCATATAGTCTAATAGTCCTGCATATTGGGATCAATAGTCCCCAAAAGTCTAAAATGTGTCACCAATAGTAATATAAAATGATCAAACTAAGGGAGTGAAAAGGTAGGCCTCACACATAACTCAACCAAATTTCATTGCCTTTATATATTCGCATCATGATTTACTTCATAATCAGGTCGGCATCCAAGAAGTGAAACGTGTACATAAAAAGATGTACCTTGTCGCTCAATCCAATGCACTAAGTGTTTCCTGGACCCAAATCTTCTCCCAAGTGTGTTCATATAGGTCGTCTCTAATCTTTCAATTGCTTACATAAATCCTCCAATTATTAATTCTTCTCCACACAATGATTTATCTCACCAGTCGGTCTGTTCCTCAAGAACATGCTTAACAACTTCATCTATTGTCTTACAACTTCTGCTGCTGATCATAAAACACTTCCAAAATCATGTCAAGGACTCTTTACACATTCCCAATATTACCCTCAGAACCGCAAGACATGATATCATCTTGCGAAGAAATGTGGACCATAAGTTTTCAGACTCTGTCTCTGTCAAACACTATGCTGGATGCCGGTACTTAGCAGCTTGTATTTATCCTTCTGGTGAACTTTAGATCTCCCAACTTTGGAATAAGACACTTCATATAAGTGTTTACAACACCTCAAAACTGCATAAAGAAATACTTGTCAGTGGAGGAATGCGGATCACTGCACTAGACCCTGTTCACTGTTCCTACTATACCTTTGCTTTCGCGGACTTAGACATTTCTTCAAGATGACTTCCAGAGAGGATCAGGACTTAATCTCTAAGGTATAACACTATCAAACACCAAATGACATCATGCCTAAATCGCATCTGCAAGTCTTCAATTACGGAGGCATATTGTCCAACTTACTGTTCTCTACTCTATGCATATCCATACTTAGCCATTTCTATCAACCGGACCTGGAATCAAATGTGTTCTTCCAAAGATATCTCTTCTTGTCATGGTGATAGGATCTCTAAGCTTTGTTGTCATCAATGACAACATACAGATGCATACTGGAGAAGTGTCTCTTGCCAACAATCTCCCCCTTTGGCATTGATGGCAACATTTAGTGAAAAATGCCTGACTACTCCCCCTTACTATATACATTGTACTTTCTTGCTCCCCCTAAGATTATTATCCATTTTTCACTAATCTTCTTCTCCCCCTTTGACATCAATGGCAAAGGGTGTGATACAAACTTCAAAAATTTGTCAAAATTTCAAAATTGATGTATTCAGCTACATATTTACAAGTGTAATCTACCTCTCTGTATTACATGTATTTGAGAATGACATTAAATAAGTTCTTCATCTATGCCCACTCATTTTCCCAACCTTTCTGAGCATTATCTAAAATTTGAATGTGTCCACTGTAGAGAAAGGCTAAAGCCTCTGCTTTGTTGCAATCAGAGGGTGTGCCTGTTTGTACAGCTACCCTAGCCTCTGCAGTAAGATTTGTCACTGAGTCCAGTTTAGGGCAGACTAGTCTCCTTAGTTGTCCCATTCTACTTTTTATTTGATATTTTTGATTTAATAACTCAGTCAGATCATTATGGATGAGGATGAATTCTGCTTCCTTATTTCTAACTGATTCTATTGCCGAATCAAATGTGTTAAAGATGTACATCATTCTCTATTCCATCTCTTTTATCTTTTCTTCATTCTCCTGAGTAGCTTTTGGCCAGGATAGGCAAAATTTGTACACATTTCCAGCTTCTTTCACAACTCTTTGAATATTGGATATTGAATTATCTAACGAAATCTTATTCTTGGCTAGCATTGTCTTTAATTCTTTCAGTCTTTTTCCTTCAAATTCCTACCTTACTTTTGTTTCTATAGATTTCTCAAAAGATTCAAAATGATTATTTACTGAATTTATTAATCCCTTCAAATGACTTGCTAGGGGTATGGAAGAATCCCTCTTGTGGGTAGGTAGCATCTTCTCCAAGATCCTAGATGCTTCATCAATTAGGTTACTATCCTCAGTAAGTGATTTCAACAACTCTTCTTGAGCCTTTGCTTGAACAATTGAAGCCCACTTAAATTTCTATGTCAGAGACATTATGTCCAGATTTATTTGGTCCTGTAGTAATTTCAATTCATCCCAATCTTGTTTCTCCTTTTCAAGCACTTCTTTTGTTGAAGCAGTAGTGTCTCTTGTCACCTTATCTCTACAAAGTGAGACTTTCTTTTTCTTTTCTCCTTTAATTGTGGCTTCTGTAATGGATGAGATCCTTATTCTTTTTCTGGGACTAGATGCTGGTCTCTCCTCTTCAGATCTCTTGTCTTTCCTTTCTAGAGTGCTTGTGAACTCAGATCCTCTTGATTTGGTTTCTACCTTACTTAATTGTTCATCTGATGTTATTTATGACTGTTTAGGTTCCATCAGCATTCTAGAAGATAAATCTAAGAATGTCCCGAATCTGTCTTCTTTGGGATCAGTAGGATTACTTAGTAGTGTATCAACTAACTCAGTCAAGACATCTTCTGCAAATTCATAACCTAGTGTAGGGACCCATATAGTTCTTGGTTCTATAGCTTCCATAAAGTATTTATCTTTATCCACCATGAATACAATGTCCTTTTCATACCTTGTCACCACTTTTTTAGGTATCTGGAACCTTCTTACCATTTTCTGTTGAAAATCTCTGAAATAATTCCACAAGATTTTATTTTACATATCTGCATTACCCAAACTCTGTAATGATTTCTTATTTGAGTAGCTATAGGAATGTGGTCTAGCTAGATAACATTTCCTAGACCAGGTAGCACTTTTAGGAAGTAAAAGAGTAAACATGTAATCAGAGTTCTAAATTTGAAAGGATAATTAGTTTCTTTTGCCCTTTTCAAATTCTCTATAAGTTCATTTCAAAGCAATTTACAAAGACCATAATCACTATTATTTTTTATCATGTCATATGCTGTGTATATGGCTGATGCAAACACAGAATTTTCTTTTTTTGGAGAAGTGTATTTTGTATCCTATAATCATTGATGGAAATTTGAGAGTCAGATCCCTGATGTCATCCACTGTAAGGCCATTCTTCTCAAGGTTGTCTCCTGTTAGTTGCATTACCACATTGTTCTTCATTTTCTTTGTGCCTGGAACCCTTCCGGAGGAGCTCATACCGATTACATCTTTAATGGCTTCTTTAATTATCAAATAGGGTTCATCAAGCCATAAAAATTCATCATGAATTCTAGTCAGAACAAGCTTGACCCATGCATCAATCAGAATTGCGGGAAAGTCCAACCAGGTGGCAAATTTATTTTCTCCTAGGACTTTGTAATCATCTTTCAGCACAATGTCTATAGTAGTTAGTTCATCCAAATATAGTTTTCCTAACTTCATATGGTCATATTCTACTAATCTGGTATGAATGTATGCCCTGATATCTTCCATGTGCAAGACCCTATGTGGAGTAATTGAGAATGCCCCTGAAGGATCATTTTTCAGTAATTTGAAGAATTGTTTCTTAAACTTGGGGTGAGACATTTTTCCAAAATAGTTTAATTTTCACAGTAGGGTTTCAAGTTGCAAATACCTCTTTTGCCGGAGTAGGGTTTCCTTGATCTGAAATTCTCCAAACCCTTCAAATCTTGGTTGTTGTGGCTCAAAGTCTATTCTGATCTCTCTGAGTACTTGATAGCTTTGAGTGTAAAGTGATTTGAGATTAAACAAGTTTCCTTTTATCCTTTGCACAACGTGACCTAGATGTCATTAAATGCTCATTCCAAAAATCTGTTAAAACCTTTCACTGTAGAACATAGTTGATTAGGATTGCTCCGCTATAAGCTGCATTGACTCTTTTTGTTCCAGGTTTTCATCCAGAAGCTGTGTCATGTCAAATTTCATCATACGCCTTTGTGCCTGATTCTGGCACTCACTTTCTGGTTGGGGGATTTGGATTTTCTATACTACTCCCCCTGAGCTAGAGCTCTCAATTTACTTCCTAGAGGAAGTATTTACACTGGATACTGGTGCAGTTTGATCCCTGACTCCAATTGCTTCTTTCTTGATCCATACCTTGTATTGCAAGTATGGGCCTAACCGGTGTTGTCGTTGATGTCAACATACTCTTGTTGCATTGATGATAAGGATTGGATGAGTTGTTTGCTAAGGATATTGAGAGAATTAGTCCTATCAGGAACAGAGAAGAACAATGAAGATAGTAAGGTAAAGATCCTAGCTAAGATGAAGATCAGAGGATATGCATCAAAGGGTTTTTAGATATGTGTCTTAAGATGATCCAGTAAAGATTTCAGAGGTCTGCATGAAGATTTGAAGAATTTATGGCCACTTAAGTAAAACCGGTTCTAGCAGATGTTCAGAGGTGATAGAGTGACACAGATAGGTCCGGTGAGATCTGGAAATTTAATATCTTGTTCTGTGGATTTGGTGGAGTGTTTAGGAAGTCAATGTGAATTGACAAATCAATTGGTTCATGGTATGGAGGTCCGCAAGCATCTATTCCAATATGACAGTGATGATAGACTGTGTTCTTGAGGTTTTAGATGGAGAGAAAGATTTCAGTAAGCAGAAGTAGTGTGGATGTTCCTGGTGATTTAGGCAAGCTAGTGGAGGTCTTTTGGATTGTGTCTAGTTTGTGTTGGTGGTCTGCATTGAAGATTGAGCTCGTAATTGAGGAATTACTTCCGGATGATGATGTTCTTCCTAAGTCTAGCTGACCAAATGAGTTACACATCTTGTGGATGATCTTAAAGATGTTCTTTGAAGAATGGTGTGTTACTAAAGGAAGATTGAAGTCTCAGATCTGTGTGGCCGACAGTGTATTGATCCGTATGAAGTTTTTTTTATTAGTCATGTTGTATTTATGTATTTTCTCTATAATGTATGCCGACTTGGATGATTATCCCTAAGTCGATGTCTTGTATAAATAAGGAGTTGTAAAGTCATTTCAAAGTATTTCTTGAGGAGATGAGAGTGTGGTGGAGAGGAGCAGAGTGAAAGGCAGAGCAAAATTATTGGGCTTAAATGGAACTGACTCAAGCATGGTGAAGATGCTATTCTTTAATTCAAGTATGTAATACTTATTATTCTGTAGACAGTGTGTCTCCTATAGGCAGTGGGCCTCTTGTGAGCACTGTGCTCAGGTAGTGAGCCCTAATTGGCATGTGCCATTTTGTTCTTTCTATTTTTTTAATAGAGAATACAATCTTGGGTTAGTTTCCCCATGGTTTTTCCCTTAACCAGGTTTTCCACGTTAAAAATCTTGGTGTCATATGTGTTAATGTGTTTTTTCTCTCGAATTGTTGCATTATGTTTCCATGATTGATTTATTATTATGTTGTTGAATTAAGAAATGGATTTAAGTGATTAATTGTAAGAAATTTTTGGACAATTGATTCACCCCCCTCTTAGTTGTCTGTCCTAAATCTAACAATTGGTATCAGAGCTAAGTTCCTCTAAAAAGAGCTTAACCGCTTGAGGAGATCCAAGATGTCGTCCTACAAGAAAGATAGTCTGAGGTTTGATGGAACCAATTTCACTCTTTGGAAAAGTCGCATGGAATGCCACTTGCAATGTATGGGAATGCAGTATTGGATCATGTCTTCAAAGAAGTATGTTCCTCCACAGAATGGTCTGAGTACCGTAGATGAAATCAGAGATGCTGAAAATAATATGTGGACTAAAGAAGCTCTTCTAAGTGCCTTATCTGATTTAGAGCTGACAAATGTTATTGATCTAAAAACTACATATGAGATGTGGCAACAAATGGAACTTCTACATGAAGGAGACAAGTACATTAAATGTGCCAAGCTACAAAGTCTGAAAGGAAATTTTAAAAACCTGAAGATGAGAGAAGATGAAAATATCACTACATTTATGCCAAGAGTAAATGAGCTTGTTTGTGGCATTAGATGTGTTGGTGGAATCTTGGATGAAGATGAGATTGTTGGCAAATTTCTCAGATCCCTTCCTGATTCTTACAAATACAAGGTTGCTGCTATTGAAGAATTTAGATCCTATTCAGGTATCACAAGAGATCAATTGGTTGGTAAATTGGCTGCATTTGAATTGACTGAGTTTGGAGATGCCCCCCCAAGACTGAATCTGCATTCAAAGCTAGTGCCTTTGTAAAAGGAAAACAAAAGTTTGATCTCGGAGAGAGCTCTTTAAAGAAACTATCATGGTATGAAAAAGAAAGAAAAGACTTGGAAGAAGATGAAGTAGAAGTTGCTCAACTTTAATCCCTTATTACAAAAAGACTGCCAAGAGGATCTGGTAAGTATGAGGGGAAATTGCCTTTTAAATGTTTTAACTGCAATAATATTGGTCATTTTGCCTCAAGGTGTCCAAAAATATTTTCAAGGCCAAATCCTAACAAATCGAGGTTCCAAGAGAAATGTTACTATGTTCATTAAGATGATGATGATGAAGGAGTAACAGATGATGAATCAGAGACAGGAAACAAATCTGGAAGTGACTAGGTGTTTATTGCCATCAAGGAAGAAGATCCAATGCCCTCTGAATCTGTCAATCATAAAATTGTAGAAAGAGCTCTAGCTGTCCAAGTTGAAGAAAAGGATGATTGGGTCATTGACAGTGGATGCTCCCACCATATGACAGGTGACAAAAATAAGTTCATAGATTTGGAAAGGTATTAAGGAGGGTAGTAAAATTTGGTGATAATTCTGCTGGCAAAATCAGAGGTAGAGGAACCATTTCTTTTGATGGAAAGAACAAAACCAGTAATGTACTGTATGTTGAAGGTCTAAAGCACAATCTTCTTAGTGTTGGATAGTTGGTGGACAAAGGCTATGATCTCTGATTCAAAAATGGAAAATGCAAGATCTTTGAAAGTTCTGGAACAGAGATTGCATCCGGTACTCAAACAAAAGATAATATCTTCCACTTGGTTGGTACTGGTAAAAGTTGTTTATTTGTTCAAATTGATTAGAGTTGGTTGTGGCATAGAAGAATGTGTCATGTGAATTTTGATAATATCATCCAGAGAAGCAACACCCAGGCTGTGAGAGATCTTCCAAGACTGGTGAAACCTACTAATAGTTTGTGCAAAGAATGTCAGTTGGGTAAGCAGAGAAGAGTCACATTCAAAAGTAAGGAATAATCTTCTACCAAATTATTGGACTTAGTTTATACTGATCTATGTGGTCTGGCAAGAATCAGGAGTGTGCAAGGTGATAGATGCTTCATGCTATTAATTGATGACTACTCCTGGATGATGTGGGTGACTTTTCTGAAAGAGAAATCAGAGGCTCTTGAGAAATTCAAAATATTCAAGGCTATGGTAGAGAATGAAACCAGATTGAACATAAAATGTCTAAGGTCTGATAGAGGTGGAGAATTCAAATCCAGTGAGTTCATAGAATTCTATGAGAAACATGGAATAAAAAGATAGTTGTCTGCTCTAAGGACTCCATAGCAGAATAGAGTAGTGGAGAGAAAGAACTGGACCATCCGGGAAGCATCTAGAACCATGATGATGGAACAAATGTTCCTCAAATCTATTGGAGAGAAGCTGTAAGCACTGCAGTCTATACTCTTAATCAAGTACAAATCAGAAGTAATACTGGTAAGACTCCTTATGAACTCTGGTTTGGCATCACTCCCACTGTGAAGTATTTCAGAGTCTTTGGTAGCAAATGTTACATTAAAAGAGATGAAGATCTAGGCAAATTTGATGCTAAAAGTGATGAAGGAATATTCTTGGGTTATTCTACTCAAAGCAAAGCATATCAGTGTTATAACAAGAGATTGAGAAAGATTATAGAAAGTACAAATGTGAAGGTTGATGAAGGTATTGAAAAACCCTCAAGGTTTTATAAATATGATGAAGATGATCAGAATGATGTTTTGATCCAAGGAGTCCAAGCACCTTTAGAAATTCAGATTTCGACTGATCCGGTGAATCAGGAAGAAGAGATGAGTTTGAATGAACCTATTCAAGAAATAGAAGTGTAAGAAAGTCCCAAAATTCCTAGGTATGTAAGACCGAATCACTCTGAAGATCAGATCATAGGTGATAAAAGAAAAGGTGTTCAAACAAGAAGAAAGATTTCTCAACACTCAGAAGAGTATTGTCTGATTTTAAAGATTGAACCAAAGTCAGTAAATGAAGCATGCAATGATGAAAGCTGGACTAAAGCAATGGAGGAAGAGCTGATGCAAATTGAGAAAAATCACACTTGGGATCTTGTTCCTAGACCTAGAAACAAGAATGTGATTGGAACCAAATGGATATTCCAAAATAAACTAAATGAAGATGGTGAAGTAGTTAGAAACAAAGCCATATTGGTCTGCAAGGGTTACTCTCAAGTAGAAGGAATTAATTTTGAAGAAACTTTTACTCTGGTGGCAAGCATTAAAGTAGTCAGGTTATTTCTTGCCTTTGCTACCTTCAAGGACTTCAAAGTATATCAGATGGATGTCAAGTTTGCCTTCTTGAATGGTGACTTGGAAGAAGAAGTTTACATTGAGCAACCGGATGGATTTCAATTGTCAGATCATGGTGATATGGTCTACAAGTTGAAGAAAGCACTGTATGGACTTAAAAAAGCCCCAAGAGCCTGGTATGAAAGACTGGATAAGCATCTTTTGAAGATTGGTTTCAACAAAGGTACTACTGATAGTAACTTGTACTTTAAAATTGATCATGAAAATATCTTGATTGTTGAAGTGTTTGTTGATGATATCATTTTTGGAGGAAGAGATAGTATTTGCAAAACTTTTGCAAATCAAATGAAAAGTGAATTTGAGATGTCCATGTTTGGGGAAATGAATTTCTTCTTGGGTCTGCAAATCATTCAAACAAAGAAAGGAATCTTCATTTCTCAGACCAAATATGTGAAAGAATTATTGAAGAAATTTGGATGGAAGACTCAAAACCAATGAGTACTCCCATGGCAACTAGATGTAAATTGAGCAAAGATGATGACTCTCCTAAGGCTGATCAGAAAAAGTACAGGTCAATGATTGGAGGATTATTATATCTCAATCAAACTAGACCTGACATTATCAATGTTGTTGGTCTTGTTGCTAGATTCCAAGTTGATCCTAGAGAATCTCATGTCATGGCAATCAAGAGGATTTTTAGATATCTAAAAGGGATAGTTGAGTATGGTTTGTGGTATCCTAGAGATCATGATTTATCTCTTCATGCATATACAGATGCGGATTGGGTAGGAGATGTGGATGACTAGAAGACTACCAGTGGTGGAGCATTCTTTTTAGGGAAGAGATTGGTTTCTTGGTTGAGAAATAAACAAGAGGCAATATCTTTGTCTACTATAGAAGCAAAATATATTACAGCAGCAGGTAGTTGTACTCAAGTATTGTGGATGAAACAAATGCTAAGAGATATCAGAGTGGAGTATGAAGAACCTATCACAATCTTCTGTGATAATTCAAGTGCAATTAACATATCAAAAAATCTGGTGTTGCATTCAAAGACTAAACATGTATCCATCAAGTTTCACTTTTTGAGAGAGCAAATGAACAAGAATGAAGTCAAATTGGAGTTTGTGCCATCCAAGGATCAGATTGTAGATATTTTTACTAAACCTCTACCTAAGGACTCTTTTGAGTATCTCAGGGAGAAGTTAGGGGTTATTACCCCTCCAGTTCTGAATTAAGGTGCACTGATGTGCATCAGTCTAGTGGATCTCATAGTCATATCTTGTGATATGGATTGATGATGGGAAGTTGCTACTTAGGGGGAGCAGCTGGTATGATTCTAAAGTTGTGCAAGTATGTGCCCTTTGCCATTGATGTCAAAGGGGGAGAGAAGACTTGTGAAAAACAAGTAGTTGTTGATCAAAGGGGGAGCAGTAAAGGAAGAGAAGACATGTGAATGGTTGTTGTTGATAGGGGGAGTTATGTCAGTGAGGAGAAGTTCTTGTCTTGATGGTTAAAATAGTTTTTCACATCATATGTTGCCATCAATTACAAAGGGGGAGATTGTTGCAATTATGGGCCTAACCGGTGTTGTCATTGATGTCAATATACTCTTGGTGCATTGATGATAAGGATTGGATGAGCTATTTGTTGAGGATATTAAGAAAATTAGTCCTATCAAGAACAAAGAAGAACAGTGAAGATAGTAAGATAAAGATCCTAGCTAAGATGAAGATCAGAAGATGCACATCAAAGGGTTTGTAGATATGTATCTTAAGATGATCCAGTGAAGATTTCAGAGGCCCGCATGAAGATCTAAAGAAGTTATGGCCACTTAATTAAAAATGGTTCTGGCAGATGTTTAGAGGTGACAGAGTGACACAGATAGGTCTAGTGAGATCTAGAAATGCAATATCTTGTTCTGTGGATTTGGTGGAGTGTTTAGGAAGTCAATGTGAATTGACAACTCAATTGGTTCATGGTATGGAGGTCCACAAGCATCTATTCCAATATGATAGTGATGACAGACTGTGTTCTTGAGGTTCCAGATGAAGGAGAGAATGATTTTAGTAAGCAGAAGTAGTGTAGATGTTCCTGGTGATTCAGGCAAGCTTGTGGAGGTCTTTTGGATTGTGTCCAGCTCATGTTGGTGGTCCACATTGAAGATTGAGCTCGTAATTGAAGAATTACTTCAGGATGATGATGTTCTTCCTAAGTCTGGCTGACCAAATGAGTTACACATCCTGCAGATGATCTTGAAGATGTTCTGTGAAGAATGGCGTGTGTTAATGCTTAAAATTACACTGATTCTAACACCAACATGGGAAGTTTTAGGATTATGGGACTTGCAACCTGAAACAACCTCCAAATTTTAAAGAAGCTGGCTCTTCCTTATCTCAAATGTATTTTGGGAAAAAGGGATAGAAATTAAACAGAATCACAAATGTAATGAAAGAAGATTTAACTATGGCGATGCGCCTGAATATGATTCGTTCCTTAATACTAAGCACAGTGAAGCTATCTTTAGGATTCAGTTACATTAAAGAGCAAACGATGCATGATCAATGTAAAATATGAAAACAAATAGAATCAAAGGCTCACAACTTAGATAATTTTGCAATGACACAGAAAATATCAGCAAAGGCACAGAACTCAATCTTCTTATTAATTTTCTAGTCACATAAAAGGTACAGATAGATGCACATTTATACAAACTTTCTGAATCAAGAAAACAGAACAAAGGCAAATGATATTACTGGCCATAGCACAGGTCTCAAAACTTCTCGTAAATCTTTGATGACAATCTATATGCAAAAAACTCTATATCTCCATGAATTTATGATCTGGATCTATATTTATAGCATAGGACTGGCTCAAGATTGCCCACACGAGCAAATCCCAATGGTCTAACCAAACTAAGAAGAAAAAGGAGAAGAAACAGTTACCTGAGGAGCTACAGATGAGGCTTGTGGTTTCAGTTGTGAGGGCTCTGCCTCTTCATCTGAATCTGGTTGCAGGTTTAGCTTTCTGTGCTTCCTTGGCCTTTCCTCTAATTGCTCTTTTGACTCTTGCTCTACCACATTTACCACTGCTGATGGTGGTAATGATACAAAATTGGAAGTCCCAGTCACTGAAACTGATGGAGTCCCTCTAGGTGGTGATGATACCACACTCGTTTGTTTCTCTAAGGCACTGAGAGATTGGGGTAGAGGGAAATAGGGGCATGTGATGAGGACTCTCCTGTAGCTTGCTCTGTATGAGTGGACTCAGTCTTCTCTTCAGACTCCTCACCCTTCCTATGGATTCTGCTTGTATCAGGGCTAGAAACTGGAGAGGGATGCCACTCATCCCAAATGGACTCCCATTTTTCATCTGTGTCAACCTTGCCAAAAGAGTGAGTCAACTCAAAGATTTCTTGTCTGTACTTCCAATATGCCTCTATTTTATCTAGCTTCCATTCCCTGTCTTTTAATAAACTTTTCTTCAATCCAGAGCTCATTCTAATCTTAGGGTCATACACCCTTTGTTTATCATAAAAGGTTTCCCAAGGCTTGGGCCCCTCAAAAGGTAAATCTGTCAGTTCTACATATAGATCAGGAGCATCTTCCTTAGGGTTTCTTCTATCTTCCCAAAAGGGATGACCCTCGTGCACAATTTTGGTGCCGACCTTGTTGTCCTTAACCCATAAAGTTATGAAACTACTTGGGTCATATTTCCATTTATCCTCTATAAGAAAGAAGCCTAGGACAGCTAGTTTCCTTAGCAAAAAGTGCTCAGCATCCCTGACTTCTAGGGCCATATTTTTCCTTACCCATGGGATATCATACATTTTCTTTTTCTTCTTCTTAGTGTCATAGTCATTGTCAACCACAGACACTTGCCGGGTGACCTCTAGAAAAGCTAACCTAGGAGTCAAAATCTTAGGTAGCAGCATTGGCTCTCCATTAAAACCATGGACCCAAATGATGGTGCAATGGGACCCAAAGAAATAGTCACAAGGAATAGGGCAATTTGCCATGAGGCCTTTGATGCTTGGTGTTAACCTATTTTCCATAGACTCGGGGCTTAGGTGGCAAAAAGCAGGGGCAACAAAAAGTTCCCAAAAATCATACAGGTTTGATGTCTTAGATAAGACATGTGTCCATGCAGACATAGTTATGGTTCTATTATGACCAAAACTTGGGTCATACATATTCAGATGCATATATTGCGAAAAGATGGCAAGGTTTTGATATAACATGAGGTGAAACAAATAAGAAGAATACCTGAAAACCCCGTTAGATTTGAAGTGGTTGAGTTGGTCGGCCATTGAATAGGCAATCTGCTCTGAGAAGTCCATCTAAAACTCCTAAGACTTGTGCACGGTCTTTAATCTGAACAAAATGGCAATTTTCCTATCATATACAGTAATGTCCTCCTTCATTCCAAAGATAAATGCCATCATAGACAATGCTTCCTGGCCAGCTTGAGTAAATTGTCCCCTTCTTATAGGTAGCACTGGCATTTGGGTGTTTTCATCTTCCATCTGCAACTCTGAATTGAGAAACCTCAATTGATTATTGACGTTTGCCCATATTTTCTGCATTTTGGCAATGGTGGGAAATGTGGCTGTCTTGTCATGGTATAGGGCCAACATGTCCCTGATAGCCTTTGGTGTAATTTGCACCATGAAGGGACCCTTTTGTATGGTGCTTCAGGGCACATGAAACAATTCTGCGCACATCTCAATCAGGTCGGGGCATAAATGTACACTTGGGACAATAAATTGTGCCAATTGAGAGGTCCATATCCTCATTCTGAATGTTTTGGATTGTCTAGCCTTGGCCTTCTGGATACATCTTTGGTGTGCCCCTTCTCGCAGAACTTTGCCAAGCTTTTGAAGGGTTGGGTCTGCGATACTGTCTGCAAAATCCTTCACCTTCGCTGGGTCGACCGCATAACCAACCTCGAGGACCCTAGTCCTTGGATAGGTCTTAAGGGTTGTGTAGGGGCCAAAGCATATGATTTGCTGGTGAGAAGCTTATTAATGGATTCGTAAATCCCAAGCCCCTGTTGTGAAGACTGTGTCTCTGCCATATCTGTGTCTATACTAGGAACTAGTGAATCTTATTGTAACAAGGATGAAAGCTTTGCAATAGGGAAGACACTTTTACTAAGCAGGTTTCGCTAGGAATTCATGAGCAACAAGGATTTTCTTAGCAGAAGTAGAAACAAATGAGACACAGTTAAGCCTTAACTCTTAATATTGTGGTATTTAATGACACATTAAGTCTCATAAATGGCATTAAAGCTAGAAAACCGTTTGTAAATCTTATGAAATTTGCATGGGATAGAGTGTCAGACATGTCATAAAAGTGGCTGCATACGGTGGTACCTTGGGGAATTTTGGGGATTGGAAAAAGAGATTTAGTGAATGTGAGAGTTTTGAAAATTGAAGAGACTTGAGCCATGACCATGTGTTCACTAAACACTTATTTAAAAGAAAGAGCGGGAAAACAAAGCAACAAAGAAAGGGAAACTAACTAACTATAATACACAGGAGAGACTGTCTAATTGAAATGCTTTAAGTAGATCCCATTTACAGGAATCTCCACAGGTTCACCCTCCATCGTTTCAAGCTCAAATGAATTCTGTTGCTTATAGGAACGAATCTTGAAGGGGCCGGTCCATAATGACTCAGTTTTGCTATGTCGACCCAGCTTAGCAGCTCTCTCGTCCCACTTCAAAACAACTGAGCCTACTTCAAAATAGGGATTTAAAGTCTTCTTGTCAAAACAATCTTTGATTTTTTTCTAGTGTTTCATCAGTGCTTCATGTGCTTTTTCTCTTTTTTCTTCTACCTCCAATAATTTGGCCAGTCTGACTTGTACGGGACCATTTTCTTCAATCTCAATCTGTTTTAACAACTGGAGAGCAGGAATTTCCAAGCTCAGGAGCATCACAGCAGGCTTGCCATAGACCAATTCATATGGGGACATTTTTGTCACTTGTTTAGGTGTAATTCTATCAGCCCACAGTGCTATATTAAGCACTTTGTGCCACTCTTTGTGATGATCAACCCCTATTCTCTTAATAAGTCTAATCAGATTCTTGTTGGTTGATTCTGCCAAACCATTACCTTGAGGGTAATAATTTGAGGAAGTTTTTAGATAGATTCCATATGTTAGTGCAAAATCAGATAATTTTGCCCCCAAAAATGCCTTAGCATTATCTGAAATTATGGTATGAGGGGGCCCAAAACGAGCAGTGATACCTTCCAAAAAATCTAGGATCACCTTTTCTGTTGCTTCCTTTAGTGGTACTACTTCGCTCCATCTGGTAAAATAATATGTGGCAGTTAGAATCCATTTGTGTCCCATACTTGACACTGGATTGATCATTGCAATGAAGTCTAGACCCCATTGAGCAAAGGGTTCATCAACAATTATAGGACTAAGGGGCATTGTTGCATTCCTTCTCTTCCCCACATAATACTGACAAGATTGGTACTCTTTGACCAGTTGATAACAGTCTGTAAATAAAGTGGGCCAGAAGTAACCTGCCTGACTTATTTTTATAGTTGTGGTTCTTGCAGAAAAATGTCCACCTAAGACTCCATGGTGCATTTCATGTAGTATTCTTTGGGCCTCATCTTTCTCTATACATCTTAGGAGTATACCATCAGTATTTCTTCTGAAAAGAACTTGGTCAATTAAAACAAAATGGATCCCTTGCTGCCTATAGTATCTCCTCTTGTCCTGAGAGAGCTCTTTTGGGAAAATCCCATGTTTCATAAACTGGATTCTGTTTGTGACCCAAGAATTCTGGTCAATCTCTTGAATTCTCAACACATTCTCATTTTCTGCTTCTGCAGTCACCATTCTTTCCATGTCTTGGGCCATGTATTGGCACAATCCTTTGCCTCTGACAAGTTTAGTTGGTTTGACCTCCACATCATATTCAAGAATCTTTGTTATCCAATTTGCTCTTTTCTCAGTGATCTCTCCTTCCATGATGTATTCTCTAACACTTGGATGAGCTACTAGTATCAGAATCTTATTTCCTGTGACCATGTGTCTGAATTTTTTAAGGGCTTTTACCATAGCATATGTCTGTTTCTCTACAAAATTATATCTGGCTTCATATTCCCTGAGTGTTCTAGAGAAAAAGGCTATTGGGTGTTCTCCCTCTTGTTGATCATCTTTCTGTGTTAGGATAGCAGCAACACTGAACTCTCCACCATACACATACATTATAAAAGACTTAGAAAAGTTTGGGTTTCTCAGTACTGGGGCTGTAGAAATGGCTTTCTTAATTTCCTCAAAAGCCTGTCTCCCTTCTGCAGTCCATTTGAACACCAGGTCTTTCTTCAGCAAGAGTGTCATTGGTCTTATTAGGCCTGCAAAGTCTGATATGAAATGACTGACAAAATTTATCTTTCCCAAGAAGGACTGGACTGCTTTCTTATTTACAGGTAGAGACAAGTTCATTATAGCAGTGACTCTTTCTAGATCAATAGAGACTCCATCCTTTGACACTATATGTCCCAGTAGTTTGGCTTGAGGTATTGCAAAAATACACTTCTTGGGATTCAAGGATATTCTAAACTCTTGACACTTTTTAAAAACAACTTCTAGATGATCAAAATGATCAACAACATTCTTGGAGAAAATAGTGAGATCATCAAGATAAATCAAAATAATTTTATTTATGAGCTCTCCAAATGCTACATCCATTGCTCTTTGAAAAGTGGCTCCAGCATTTGAAAGGCCAAATGGCATCTTGGCATATGCAAATGTTCCCCATTTGGTAGTAAATGCAGTCTTGTGTTGGTCTTCATCAGCCAACTAAATCTAATTGTATCTAGAGAAACCATCTAGCAAGGAAAATCTCTCTGATCCAGCCACAGTCTATAAAATTTGCTCCATAGAGGGCAGGGGATAATGATCCTTTAAGGATGCTCTGTTCAGATCTCTAAAATCTACACAGAGTCTTGTGTCACCATTCTTTTTCCTGACTGGTATTAGATTGGATACCCAGGTTGAGTGTTTGATTGGAAAAATTATTTTAGATTCTAAGAGTTTCTGCAACTCATCTACCATTAGAGGTTTAATCCTTGGATTCACTGGCCTCTACTTCTGTCTGACTGGCTTAGATCCTTCAGTCAGTTCTATGGTATGCTGAGTGATGTCTCTATTATAGCCATGAAGGTCTTCATAGGTCCAGGCTATTACTCTATCATATCTTTCACACAAGTCAACTAGTCTTTCCTTTTCTTGTTAGGTTGTAGAAATTCCAATCTTTAGTTTTCTCCCTTCACTCACTTGTATTTCAAAATAATCTATTTTATTTGCTTGAAACCTCTTTTTCTCTAGGCTTACATCTTTTGGATCAAATAGGTTTTCTAAAGTAATCAAGCCTTTGGGAATCTTATTGGACTTTAATTGAATAATTTGGTCTCCATATGCTTCTTCAATTTTGGGTTGCAATTATTCAACAAACTCCCCTGACTGTTGCAAAAATGAGAGTACCTGAAAATCATTTTCAAAGACTTGCAAAATTTCATCATTGTCTAGGATAGTTGGCCTTACTATAACTTTGACTGACTCATTGTTGACTAATAGATCAGTTGCTGGGTCAAACTGTGAGCCAATCTGTGCCATCCTATCAGCTTCAGAATTTTGGGTTCTAGGAACTACTTCAATATTGAAAGCTTCAAAATCATCTATTAAGTCCCAAATTCTGTGTCTATAGGATCTCATCCTTACATTTTTGGCTACTGCCTTTTCTGTGATTTGTTTCACCACTAGTTCTGAATCTCCCTTGACTATCAGATTCTTTACTCCCTTTTTCTTGGCTAACATGAGCCCATGTACTAAGGATTCATACTCAACATCATTATTAGTACAGGCAAATTAGAAACGGATAGCTCTTAAAATTTTCTCACCATTTGGAGCAGCAAGACAAATTCCTGCTCCAGCACCATTCTTACTTCTAGCCCCATCAAAATTTAGGGTCTAGATTTCTGAGTCCTTTTCAGATTCTTGAGTCTGTGGTGTTTCTTCCCTTAAAACATTTGGGATTTCATGGTCTTCATCAAATATGACATAAGTGCCCAAACCAGTAGAGTCATAATTTCCATATGGGTCACTTTGCATCATATTTAATAACTGGTTATTTTCCTCTTCTTGGTCATGTTCAATCTAGTCACCTAACTCTTCAACAAAGACCCTTTCTTCTTTATTCAGCATAGCATGAGCTGCCTCTAATTTTGGGGTTGGTTCATTTGTGATGTGATCCTTAGATAATGACTCAGATAGTATTTTCATTTTTGTACCATATTTGGTTCTTAGGATGAGGTGAGACCAATCAAGTGACATATAACCTCCTATCTTGGTTGTAAAATCTCTGGATAGACATAGACCAAAAACTAGAGGAATATCTATGACTACCACATCCTAATTCACAATTATATTTGGGCAAGTATACAATTGCAATGGTAGTTGTTTAATTTTCCCTATTGTTTGCACTAATTTCCCATCCAACTGCATAACTCCTCTAGTGAGTGGATCATACTTTATTTTCAAAGCATCTTCTATTTGTTTAGGCATTACTGTAGTACTAGCCCCAGAATCTATCATTGCATTATGTAACAATTTCTTCCCAACTATCAAAGTCAAATAGAAGGGCTCTAGTTTAGATTTGCCTACCTCTAGTGCATTGTTCAAAAGGGTTGTTGTCTGCAAAGGAACAGTGTCTTTGAGCTTTTCTTTATCAGCAGGTCCTCCTTTGGCACCGGTATGTTTAGGCATTGCTTGGCCCTACAGAGCTTCTTGCAACAGTGTCTTTTGCTCAGGAATAGCTAACATGTCCCATATTGACACATGTGCTGGGATCCTCTTCAGCTGATCCACCACATTCACAGGTCCTAGTGTTTGGGTTCTTGGATAATAAGGGTACCTTGCTTTTTCTTGAACTTGTCCAAAAACTACTTGGTTCTACACCAGCTGAGGTATTTCTTGTCTAGCAGCTGTGTTTTGATGACCTTGAAATGGAGGGATCCCCATAATTTCATTATTTACGACTTCAGGCTATTCCATCATGCTTCTCTTGGCTCTGGTGTAGTAATCTGATTGCACCAATGGCTTCTTGGAAGTAGATGCTTCATTCAAGAATACTGACTCTTCATCTTCAATCCATGAAAACAAAGCATGCTTAGGGGCTATTTCTTCTTCTTACTGTAAGGACATTCCTTGCATCTGAGCCACCAGGACTGAATTTTGCATACCAAGAGACTGGTAGGGTTGAGTGTCAGAAGTATTTGCAAATTGACCATCTACTCTTCTTTGCTCTGCTAACTTTTGTTGTAGATCACCTCTGGGGAAATCTCTGGGCATATGAGCATTGTTACAAGGGAAACACCAAGCATTGGTGCCATCTACATAATTATTCTGCCCTAGGACAATCTCCCTATTTGGATTAGGAGGAACAGTCTGCAAGGGTGTAGGAACTGTAACTAATTGGTTTGATGGCTGAGGGTTATTCTGCCTTTGACGACCTTGATACTGATTTGGCTGAAAGGGAGGTCTATTCCCTTGGTAACCCTGATAGTGGGGTTTAGGATAAGGATTCTGCTATTTTTTAGGTTAATTATCTCATTAGAAAATGTCCTTAAGATGTTCTTGACATCATCCATCTCAGATGACTGGACAGGGATAGCTGCTTTAGCAGGTTGTTCGGGAAATGTATGCATAGACACAGGTGGGGCTATGGGATTAGGGGTTTCTTGAGGCAAAGGTAAGGTAATCTCTGGAAACATGGGCATGGGAGGCCTTGGGGGCAACTTTCCAGCATCTATTAAATTATTTTTAGCTCTGACTGCATAGTTATAGGCTTCTGGCAGAGTTTGACCTCTAAGTGACTGAATCATTACTGATATATCTAAATTTAGGGCTTTAAGATAAAACACTATAGCCATACCTGGTAATGGTCTTGCTATAGCAGGAATTCTTTCCCATGTCTTTTGAAATCTTGAATTGAAATCAGTCATTGCTTTTTGTGGTGCCCTTTTTATAGTAATCAATTGTTGCAACAAAGAAGATTTATCACCCTTTTCTTTAAATCTTGCAAAGAAAGCATCTCCAAGCTGATCCCATGTAGATATTGTATTTGGGGTCAAAGATCTGTACTAATCTAGAGCCTTCCCCTTAAAAGAAGCTGCTAACAATCTTATAGCCACATTCTGCTGAGTGATCACATGTATTGCACAGACATCAGACACATCTTGTAGATGCTCTTCAGGTGTTTTGAAATCTTCCCCACTGAATTTGGGCAGAGCCTTTAGGGCATTTGTTGGAATAGGATCCCAAGTGGCTAGTGGTACTGGGAGAATCAGAGCACTGTTAGTGTTCCAATTCGCATAATTCCTTGGGGCTATAGGTGCTCCCATGTTTGCTCCTGGTGTTGCTGTAAACTGATTGACCCTTCTTCTTGAATTAGTTATCAATGGTAGTAAAAGAATACCTGGGTTCATAGTAGATTGAGCTCTTGTTACAGGTCCATAGCTCTGACTTCTTGTAGCTCTCTGGTTCATACAGTCTTGATAGAAACTTCAAGAATGGTCCCACCGGGCGTGCCAAAAACTGTTGATGCTTAAAATTGCGCTAATTCTAACACCAAAATGGGAAGTTTCAGGATTATGGGACTTGCAACCTGAAACAACCTCTAGATTTTAAAGAAGTTGGCTCTTCCTTATCTCAAATGTATTTTGGGAAAAAGGGATAGAAATTAAACGGAATCACAAATATAATGAAAGAAGATTTAACTATGGCGATGCACCTGAATATGATTCGTTCCTTAATACTAAACACATTGAAGCTATCTTTAGGATTCAGTTACATTAAAGAGAAAATGATGCATGATCAATGTAAAAGATGAAAAAAAATATAATCAAAGGCTCACAACTTAGATAATTTCGCAATGACATAGAAAATATCAGCAAAGGCACAGAACTCAGTCTTCTTATTAATTTTCTAGTCACATAAAAGGCACAGATAGATGCACAGTTATACAAACTTTCTGAATCAAGAAAACAGAACAAAGGCAAATGATATTACTGGCCACAACACAGGTCTCAAAACTTCTCATAAATCTCTGATGATAATCTATATGCAGAAAACTCTATATCTCCATGAATCTATGATTTGGATCTATATTTATAGCATAGGACTGACTCAAGATTGCCTGCACGAGCAAATCCCAATGGTCTAACCGAACTGGAACTTAACTAGAAGTGTCTGACAAAAGATATCTTTCAGATCGAAAACGGTTAGCCTCTCTGCAAGTTCATTGGCTGAAACAGATACACGTAACGCTCCTTGTTAAACAGGCAAGGACACTTGGCAGCTTCCGCAACATTTAGAAACAAAACCCTTGAGACAAATGGCAGCATCCGCACTCTTTACTTGAAACTCCCTCATCTTTCTAGCAAAAACAAGAACTTAGCACATGGCAACCTCCGCTGCAATTGAAACATATACGTGGTGTCTTCCGCTGAACCATACTTGACTATACCTTGTTGTTGGGAGAGTTTCACCTTTGACATTTGTCACAGTCCACCACCTCGAAACTCTATCACTTATCGAAAATGGGACCCACAACACTTCTTGCCCGAGCAGCTTCAAAAGGGAACAGGGACAGGTGGTGCCTTCCATGTAATTACCAAGTGATACGTGGCGGCTTTTGCTCAACCTAGAGAAACTTTAGATACCTTTTGAGAGTTCTGTGGAAAATGACACATGGCGGACTCTGCCTTGCTTTAGAAACACTACAAAAACATTTGGGACTTATTTAGATTCACGCAGATGATGACACCTGGCACACTCCACTTAACTTTAGCAACTCACCGGGGCCCACCACAGTCTTTACTTAACCATGAAACAAAAGGAAGAATCTGTGAATGTTGACACTTGTCACACTCCACATACATTACAAGAGACACACGGCACTTTCCGCGCAACTTAAAGAAACTTATTGAAACCTTCCGTAGCTACCACTTGGCACCTTCCGCGTAGGGAGAAACTTAGAAACAGGGACCCACCACACTCTTAGAAACATTAAAAGGGGCTATAAAACTCAACGCGGAAGATGACACATGGCAGTTTCTGTGTTAATGCAAAAAGACACTTGGCTTCTCCTGTAATAGTCTGAGACTTCTCAAAATGTGTCTTGGCTGATGACACATGGCATGTTCTGCGTTGACTCTGGGACTTAGGCAAAACTTAGGCAAAAAGAAACCCTTGCTGTCAATCTTCACGGCTAAAACTAAAACTCGCAAAAATAAAACTGTAACCCATATAGCCACGCTAATACACTGCAACTGAAACAAAATGTAGAGTATTTTACTCTACAACGTGTTCCTAAAGGAAGATTGAAGTCTTAGATCTGTGTGGCCGACAGTGTATTGATCTGTGTGAAGTTTTTTTTATTAGTCATGTTGTATTTATGTATTTGTTCTGTAATGTATGCTGACTTGGATGATTATCCCTAAGTTGATGTCTTGTATAAATAAGGAGTTGTAAAGTCATTTTAAAGTATTTCTTGAGCAAATGAGAGTGTGGTAGAGAGGAGCAAAGAAAAAGGCAGAGCAAAAGTATTGGACTTAAATGGAACTGACTCAAGCATGGTGAAAATGCTATTCTTTAGTTCAAGTATGTAATACTTATTATTCTGTAGACAATGTGCCTCCTGTAGGTAGTGGGTCTCTTATTAGCAGTGTGCTCGGGCAGTGAGCCCTAATTGGCATGTGCCATTTTGTTCTTTCTATTCTTTTAACAGAGAATACAATCTTGGGTTAGTCACCCCGTGGTTTTCCCTTAACTAGGTTTTCCACGTTAAAAATCTTGGTGTCATATGTGTTAATGTGTTTTTTCTCTCAAATTGTTGCATTATGTTTCCATGATTGATTTATTATTATGTTGTTGAATTAAGAAACAGATTTAAGTGATTAATTGCAAGAAAGTTTTGGACAACTGATTCACCCCCCCTCTCAGTTGTCTATCCTAAATCTAACAACCTTGTTCATTTCTTTCTTGATTTCAATCAGATTAACTTTCTTTTTTCCCTTCTCACTTTTCTGCTCTATTTTTCTTTCTTCAGAATAGTGATTTCTCATCACATTCCTACTTCTACAAAACTTTGAAACATGTCCAAATTTTCTGCAATTGAAACATACAATGTTCTTTTGACCTTGATTCCTTCCATTGATTAAATTTGATCTGCCTTGATTAGCCATGTGTCCAAATCTATTGCATGTAAAACATTTTCCATTGAAAGATTGACTGTTCCTAAAATTTTGAAGATTAGTTCTTACCGAACTTCTGCATTCATTTGATCTGTGTCCCATTTTATAGCATGCATTAAATCTAAGAGGATTCTAACTTACTTTACTTTTACAGGCAACAACTCTATGACCAATCCTATTGTAGGTGAAGCATTTACCTTTGACTGATTGATCATTCCTTCCATTGTTGAGACCTTTCTTGAATTGATTTCTACATTCATTCGCTCTATGACCAATTTTCTTGCAATTGAAACACTAACCAGGGAATAATGGAGTCTTTTGGTTTATTCTACATTTACATTGAGTAGCCTTATGACCAAACTTATTGCATGAATTACAATAACCATTGAAAGATGGGTACCTTTGAGCATTTGGTTGTCTGACTTGAGGTCTTCTATATCTTCTTCTTTAATTTCTAAACTGGAATCCTTTGTTTTTCCTTACCTCAATGCTTATTTACCCAGAGTTTGAACTTTCTCCTTTCTCAAAACCTAAACCATGTTTGTCATCAGCATCCCTCTAGCTAGAAATCATTTCATCAAGCTTTGTAGTACTTATCTTGAATTTTTCTTCAAAACTTCTTGCCTTTTCCAGATCTATTTTTAAAGTTATAATTTCTTTTTCAAGTTTTGCACAATCTTCTAATCTATTTTTCATAATCAAGTTTAGATCATCTTCTACTTTTGTTCTTTCTATAACTTCTACTTCCAAATCATTTAGAGCTTCATTTACTGATAGCATTTGGTCACTGACTTCCTTATATTTGTCTTTGAATTTCTTGACTTGCTCTTTTAGCTTTAAGATGCATTCATCTGCCTATTGCAGGTTTTCTTTCAGATCCCTGACTTCTGCTTCAAAGTTTTCAAGATCCATAAGAGCTGCTTCTAGTTGATTGTACCTTTCATAATTTCCATACATTCTTGCTGCCATGATCACACTATCCCAAATCTTCCTCAAGCTATCAAACTTCTTCTGAGGAACCTTGCTCTGATACCAAATGTTGATTGTCAGGAACACTGAGAGGGAGGCAGTTGAATCAATGTTCTATAAATCTTTTCTTGAACTTTTACTTTTAACCATTTCAAAAGAATAATCAAAGAGAAACAAAATATACAACTCAATAGCATCCACAAAAGCATGACACATAACACCAAGATTTTACTTGGAAAACCCAAAAAAGGAAAAACAACGAAGAGGATTAGCTCTCAAATATATATTGCAATCTTTACAGAAATGATGTTCAAGCTTGGTCACTCCACGAGCCTAGAACATGCTGGCTTATAGCCATGAAGTACAACTAAGTTTAGCAGGCTCACTGCCTCAACCCTAAACCTAGCAAGATTACAATAAGGGATGTTAAACCCTCAGGGCTGTTAAACCCTACTGGAGGCTCACTGCCAACTTACTACCTTGATAACAAAACCTTGCTTCCAAATAGATCACACATGACATCTAAATATTGGTTCAGCATCTGACACTATGCCAGGGTGCACTCATTTAATAATTGTATTCTGAATCCCATGTCTTCATCGCTACTAATCCTCTAACTCTACTCCACTATTCACATCCTTGCACCACACACATACTTCCCACACAACTCAACCAAATTTCATCACCTTTATATATCCGCATCATGATTTACTCCATAATTAGGTCGGCATCCAAAAAGTGAAACATGTACATAAAAAGATGTACCTTGTCACTCAATCCAATGCACTAAGTGTCACACAGATGCAAATCTTCTCCAAAGTGTGTTCATATAGGTCGGCTCTAATCTTTCAATTGCTTACATAAATCCTCCAATTATTAACTCTTCTCAGCACAATGATTTATCTCACCAGTCAGCCTGTTCCTCAAGAACATGCTTAATAACTACATCTGTCATCTTACAACTTCTAATGCTGATCACAAAACACTTCCAAAATCAAGTCAAGGACACTTTACACATTCCCAATATTACCCTCAGAACCACAACGCATGATATCATCTTGCGGAGAAATGCAAACCATTAGAACTCATATTCTGTCTTTGTCAAACTCTATCAAACACTATGCCGGTACTTAGCATCTTGTAGCTATCCTTCCAATGAACTTCAGATCTCCCAACTCTGGAATAAGACACTTCATATAAGTGTTTACAACACCTCAAAACTGCATAAATAAATACTTGTCTGTGGTGGAATGTGGATCACTGCACTAGACCATGTTCACTGTTCCTGCTATACCTTTTCTTGCCCAGACTTTGACATTTCTTCAAGATGACTTCTAGAGAGGATCAGGACTTAATCTCTAAGGTATAACACTATCAAACACCAATTAACATCATTCTTGAACCGCATCTACAAGTCTTCAATTACGAAGGCATACTGTCCAACTTATTGTTCTCTACTCTATGCACATCCATACTTAGCCATTTATATCAACCAGACCTGGAATCAAATGTGTTCTTCCAGAGATATCTCTTCTTGTCATGGTGATAGGATCTCCAAGCTTTGTTTCCATCAATGACAACATACAGATGCATACCAAAGCAATGTATCTTTCCAACAACAACATCTGAGGTTGTAGAAGAAAGGGTCTTTCTTTCCTACCTCCATGAAATTTTGTGATTTTCTGGTAGCTAATAAGGATGGCCTAGATCAAATTGATTTATTTTGATGGTTTATAGAATGGGGTTCAAGAAGCCAAGGGTATTTGACCCTGAAGGATTTATTAATAAGGTGAGGCTTGGCATCAAAATACCCCAATTTGCCCACCAAGTTTTGTATGATGAAGATATAGTAACAAATTGTGCTACAGTGGAGGAAGTTCATTTTTTGAGGAAAAGGTAGGAAACAATAATGGAGGGAGAAAGAATGAGAAGGAATTTGAACTTTACATATCTAGGAGCATTTATAGATGAGAGTGATCCATTAACAAGGATTCAAAAGATTTTTTATAATGCAGATGACTTGATTGAAACTGCTCCAATAGGGGAGGAGAGACCTGCCTATGATCTAGGCAGTTCAAGCAGGGCATATAGGAAAAGAAGTGAATCACCTGATGCAACTCCAACAAAGAAGATAAAAATCATTGATTTGGAACATGAAGAGGAAGTTGAATTGATAGATTTGGAAGAGGAGATAAATGAACAAGAACAAGAAATCTCCCAACAGGTGAATTCACCTACAAGAATAAGACCCTATGCCTCTTCAGATAACCGATTGGCAAGGTCAACCTCTGGACATCAAATAGATATAGAGGATATAAAGGTGCTGGCATGCTCATAGTTTTGGAAAGATGATGCTTTTGTAAACACCCCTGAATTCAAGGGATATGTATTGAAGGTTAGGAATGAAGAATTTCAAAAGAATTTTGAAGAAGCCAAGAGTGAAGAAGATCTAGAGAAATATGAGGAAATAACTCAGAGGGTGCTGAATGAGGTAAGTCAAGACATCAACAAGATGACTCTTGATGAGGGAAGAGCTCTGGTGGAGAAGAGTGGCATGCTATTGATTCAACATTGGACCTTAGCGGATGCCATTGCTTTTGACACTATCACTAGGAATGATGCACATGTGTCAGATGATCAAGTGGAGAAAGCACTCTCTGGTGCAGGATTTAATTCTAGGTTTGAGACTCTGGCAATATGGGCATTAGCCCCGAATAACAATAAGCCAAGGGTTGGTTTAGGAGAATTGATAGGGGATGTCATAATAAAGAGTGTTAGACACTCCAACTCCTCAAGCTACTAGCTTGAATGTCCAAACAACCCAATTTGCTTAGGCTATAATAAATAAATTGCAAAGAGACTCTGATGAACTTTTGCTAAAGTATGGGCAAGCCACTTTAGAGTTGAATAGGTACAAGGAGCAAATGTTGTTAGGTCTAAGTACTTCAGCTCAGAGTTTTCCTTCTCTCATACAAACTATAGAATTATTTCCAACAAACAAGGAGGCTCTACTCTCAGAAATAAAAGAGTTGAAAGAGGAGGCGAGGAATTTGAAAAATGAAAAGAAAATTGTTGTTAAAGAGTTAATTACAATTTTGATAAACCACAAGTTGTCTAAGATTATAGTCATGACTGAGCACACATGGAATTTATATTCAAGTATAAGAATAGCCTAGGATCAACATGAGAAAAACAAGAACTTAGACAACATGATTAAGGTATGGCTGCGACGAATAGGGGAAATGAGGAATTCACATAAATATTCAAGGTTTGCCCTGGATACCCCATCAAAGATAAAATTGACTCTTGACATGTTGTTGATATTGGAGGAAGTGGTGGCCTTCCAGTTGAAATTGGAAAAGTTTTTGAAAGAAAAAAGATAACTCATTGAGGAGATGGATAAGAGGATAATGCCAGTATTTTAGAAAATGATGGACAAATAGGAGGTATGGACAGATGGAAAAATGACTTTGAAAATCTAGCTAGCCAGTTGGTATCTATTGGTACTCAAATTTGTAGTGTACAAAACCCTAAAAGGATACTAAGCTTTATAGTTAGGTTCTACAACCAATTTGGCCAACTGACAGAATTAACCCAAGTGGTTAGGATTCTCTGCTCTTTGGGCTCTGCTGTGCCTGGGTGGGTGTTACCTTATATTTCACCAATGAATAATTATTCCTTAAACTTGTTGGTGACTTCAGAGCAGATTAAGGGATTTATATAATTTTGTCAATTAAATCATCCAATTCACCCTAATCCAAACTAGCATATGATTTGAATTAGATTTTTATTTTTTATTTTGTCTATTCTACTACTACTCCTATATAACAAAAAATTAAAATTAGAATTTTGAATATGATACAAGGAAATGATTCTGGAAAAGAATTGATCAGTGCCTTTCTCAACAATTGGGTAATGGAGTCTATTCATAGAAAGATTTGTGCTTTCTATCTAGCCACAACTTGAATTACTTGGCATGGAATTGTTTATGCCTGGCATAAACATGCAATGTTATTTTTACTTGGTTCTTCTTAATTATCCAAATTGAATCCACCCAATTACAGTGATCTATTCAATGGAATTTAATTCCTACTTGAGGATACCCAATTAGACAAACCACCTAAAAATAGAAAATGTGTTTTGAAGAACTAAGCATACCCTTGATATGTTAATTCAAATAACCAGGAGAAATAAAATTGGATACAACCAGATAAAGTATAACATGAACATTCAACAAGCAATTGAGAACTAGATATATGGCACCAAAGAAATGCAGTTTTCTTTTATTGATATATCTTTGAAGACTAGGCCTTACAATGTCTTTTTCCAAAATCAAATTCCCAGAGAGCTTTCCCAAGGTCTTGGTTTCCTTCTTATAGGGGTGAAGGAAGCTACAAGCTTCAGACCTTTCACATTCCAAAAAATGACTTTTCATGTACCCACCCCTTAATAGACCTATTACAATATATACCTTTTGACAAGTCTTAAAAATACCGCCAAACATATTTGAATACATATTAGAAAGCATAAAAACAAGAAAAGACAAAATAGTAGGACGTCCAAGATTTGTTGGTGCCATGTTGATGCCAACTCAATGCTCATTGCTCCTCTACATTCTTAGCCTTCTCATTCTTCAGTTGTCAAATATTTTTGATCCCATTGGTATACAACAAAATCACTAGGCCACTTATATTCTTGAATTTGAAGCAAATTGGCCTGGTGATCTTTCCACCTTTTGTCCAGTAGCACTTTGACATCAACAATGAACTTAGCATATCCAGCATCTAAAACAATTACTCTATCCAGAATGATATTGAAGCTGAGAATATTTATGTTTTCATCTTTCTTCAGAAAATCAATGACCTGAGAAACACTTTGGCGATATTCACTCTTCCATGCATCAAAATCTTTGATCTTTTGATCCTTTGACAAAATGGAAGGAATAAACTAGTGTTTGAAGGTGGAAAAACAATCAATCTTCGCCTGCATTTTCTGGCTCTCACCATTTACATACTGAAATTCATCTAGGATCAATTTCACCATCTTCTCTATTGGCTTGAGTGAAGTCGGAGCACCTAGATCTCTTTGTATAACTTTGCACAAGGTGATCAATGTGTGGTGTGCCAGTTGCCATCTTTTATATATTGGATCCAAAACAGAAAGATCAACTTACAATTGCTCAATGGCCTGAGACAAGGAAGAATAGAATTCATGCACATCTCCTAGCTTGTCAACAACCAACTTTACTTTGTATTCCAGAATTTTTTAAAACACCTCAAGAATATTCAATATGGCCTCATCCTTTTCCTTCTCATTTTGCTTCTTCATATTTTCAATTTCTTTTTCCAACTTCAATTTCAAGGCATTGAATTGATCTACTGGCACTATGTTGTCACTGGTTATTTGTGGCACAGGGGCTTGATATGGTACAATTGCTTGACCTTGAGAATCTCCACCCTTTAACTGCTTCTTTAGTTTGACATTCTCCAAATAGAGCCTATTCACTTCATCATTCATTTCAACTTGGGTTTTTTCATAATCGAGCAGTCTTTGCTCCATTTTTTTAATAGCAGCTCGTGTGAACATTATAGAAATGCATGGTAAGGGTGGCCACCTAAACTACTGATGTGTCCTAAAATGTTTTTACCATGGTTGTTCCCCTCAGTTCTTGCACTACATTCAGTAATATTGGCTTATTGGTGTTCTTTTGAGTTGCCCATATTGCTAGAGTTTCTGTCTTTGGGTCAAACCCACAACCACTAACACCATCTTCATAATCAAATTTAGATATCATCATGGGGTCATCTTGATTTCTCACTTGGTCTAGGAAAAACATTTTCTTCAATTCAAGCCCAGGGATGATCAGCATATTACTTTTCAAAACCATTTGTCTAGCCTCATTAGGGCTAACATTTATTTCATCAATTTTCAAATTCTTGAAAGTTTTGGAAATAATTTGTTCATGTTGAGATTCATCAACACCCATTTTATTTATCTCCACTTGTTCTTGAAACTCTTTCATCTTCATCTTGAGCCAAAAGTCTTTGAATTCTGGGGTATGGATGAAATCATCATCCTCCATGAACCTCATAGAAGCAACAACCCTTTCATCTTCCTGTAGTCCAGGCTCACCTTGTGCCTGTTTGTCCATTCTTGATTTTGGTTTATGAGCTGTAGTTCAGGCTGACCTTGTGCATGTTTGTCCATTCTTGCTTTTGGTTTATGAGCTTCTATTTCTTGACCAACAAGTGGTTGATCAATGTCCTCTTCTTCTCCCATATGCCTCAGAATACTAGTAACCTCCTCAATGTCACCAACTCCTTCAGTCATTTCATATGGCACAAGTGGAATAACCTCTTCAATCCTTTGCCTTTTGGCAGGAGGTGAATCAAGAACAGCTGGATCCTATACTGACATTGCATCTGGTGTAGGTTCTTGAATCACAACCCTAATTGGCTTCTTGACATGGAGGTTGGTAGCCTTTGTAGGCTGCTTCTCAACTTTGCCATATATTCTTTCCAAAATTGTCAATTATCAGATCAAGTCTTTTCAAAGGGTCTTTCTCCTCAATAAAAAATCCAAAAAAACTTAGTGTTTTTCTTTCTTTTGTTATCCTCAATCTTCTTCAAGATTTCCCATTTTCTCTTTCTATTATACACTTTATCAAAAGTGACAAGATTTCTGATCACATCCTCATCAAAATTGATTTGATGGGATATCCCCATTTTGGTGAGAATAACCTATCTAACAAAATTCATATGACCCTCTAGATCACAAACCCTTTCAATCCCTGCTTTCAAAGAATATTTAGCCTTCAAATTGGCTTGTAGCTCTTCCAAGGTATCTGCACCAATAGACCACTCCCCAAACACTGTGGAATCCAGAAGGAATGTGCCCTTCTATTTCTTCATCACATTTTTCTTCATCCACATCATCTGCCACATGAATTCAAGGAATACAATTATGTTTGGCACAAATTTGGGCAACACATAGGGTGGCTGAGTACACCCATATTCTCTAATTATTGTATGGTCTGACAAGAAAAACTAATTGGCAAAATTATGCTTGTGACCCTATTTTGGCCTATGAGCAAGAGGCCTCAACATTTACCTGACCTCTTTGGTCAGTCTAGGAGAAAAGATACCAAGAGAATTCATTATTCTGACTAAAAATTCATCATGAAACACAACATAGTTGTAAGTTTGGCAATGAGTATCCCACTTGTAACACCAACACTAAGTAGGCATTCTCTGTCCTTGTTGATCAATCATGCTTAGGTCCATTCTACTGGGCCACTTCCTTTTGTTTTAATACAAAATCAAATGACAAAGAAAAGAATAATACTTGAAATCAATGGGCTTCTTGTTTTCCCTTATTTGCAAAAAACCCTCATGAAATTTCTTCTCAATGTATGATGCAAAATCATATTTAATGTTGACCTCTGGGTTTTGTATTCTCATGGCCATCATCATCAGGTCAACTGGCATTCTTTCTTGGGAATCAATTCCCAGTACTTGACATAGAAAAATATGTTCTCTTGAAATACACAACAAAATCATCAAGAGGGAAGGGCTCAACTACAGTGGTTGGGATTGAAATCCTTCTATTGTTGACCCCTTTTCTCATGTACATGGGCAATTCATCACTTATGTGTTTATTTCTCAAACTAGTATATCCTTGTTCACTCCTCTTCAAGTCAACCTATGTGAGGGCTTGCTTGTTCAACATGAAGCAATCAATGAGTGCATTCATGTCCATAGCCACTAAAGGTGACCCACTTGGCAATTTGATTGTTTCAGTGGCTGGATGATAGTGTGTTGCCAATACCCTGATCAAATCCACATCGATGAATACATTGGCCACTACCATCTTTGCCAAACTCAAATTCCATGGATTTCCAACTGGTCCCCATCCATCTTTCTTTTCATAGAAATAACAAAACTGATTCCACCTGAGATAGGGATTTTGGCATACTGACACCCCTCCGCAACATCCTTGAATAGTTTGTATACCCCTTGTCGACTTAATTTGGAAAAATATCCAGCAATGACTATTAAAGGGACCATTTCTCTTGGGAACAGGGGGTTCAATGCTCTTACTTGCATAATCAAATTTTTTAGATGCCACATTTGAAGCTTTTATGAACTAGGGTTTTGATGTTCTCTTGCTTTACCAGACCAGTTGAAAACAAAGCACAAATTAGATTCCAACTTTTATGCAGAGAGTGATGAAGAAAACTTACCAAGTTGAAAATGCATGAGGAGAGCACAAAGAGCTTGAATTTGCCTTCCTCAGTCACCACTGAATTCATTTGAATGAAGAAATGCAAAGAAATCCCAAGTTTTATTCTGCTATGGAGCTGGTCATTTCACCATTAACTCTAGTTCGTGCCACAAGATTGACAAATCTCGGCATTCAAATCTTTCAAAACAGACTGTTGATTTAGTCCAATCTAATGGCTGGGAAGGCACTTCAAGATGTGATGTCCTTTCATCAATAACTGCAGTCCCATAGGCTTCAATGATAACCATTACAGGGCAGCACTAAAGTCATTTCAACATTTATTACCTTACTGCATCCCCGCAAGACCTACTAAGATCCATCGTGGGACCGCGGGAGCTTGGATGGTTACATTCATTTTCACCACTTACCGCCACCCCACAAGCCTTGTTACACATCATCGTGGGATGGTGAGATACATGTTATCCCTTATGCCTTTTCACTATGCTACCACCAACCTTTCATCTGACCATTGTAGGACCACGGGAATCCTTTGACATCACCTTTCACTGCTTATCGCAAACCCACTGGTTGAATTTGTTGGCATCGCGGGGGCGCAGTATATTACATTACTAGTCACTTGAAGCCTTTACCGCATCACCACAAACCTCCTTTGAAACTATCGCAGGGTCGCGGTATATAACACATACACCACTTGTACTCCTTATACCACAATACCGCAAGCCTCACTTGAGACTATTGTGGGGGCATGATGACCATTTTTGTCTCTGCTCCTTCTTACCGGGTTGCCGCCAGTTATCTCCTTACCTGTTGCGGGACTGCAGTGACATATTAT
Organism: Cunninghamia lanceolata; assembly: GCA_027924645.1. NCBI lineage: Eukaryota > Viridiplantae > Streptophyta > Pinopsida > Cupressales > Cupressaceae > Cunninghamia > Cunninghamia lanceolata. The sequence continues at coordinate 24,903,625 of BSBN01000809.1, read as the reverse complement.
ATGCCACCCAAGTTTATACTATTGACCTGCCATTCACTTTTGAGACCACCGCGAGGCTGTGGTAACCAACATATGTCACTTTCTTTATATCGCCAGCCCATAATCCCATCTTGAGACCTTCGTGGGACTGCGATAATCATTATCTTCACACTGTGATATTGCAAGTGGATTTTCTACATGCTGCAGGGAAGCGGTAACTGAGTCTTCACATCCTTTGGTTCCTGTTGGAACTTAAAATTTCCCATCAATTTTTGCAAAAAATTCATGATCCCACGATGAAAAAATCAATTTTACTACTCAAAATTTTATAATTGCCCATAGCCATGCACTAGAACAAATCATATCAAAGGATTAATGCCGACATACCTACTTTGTTGTGCTGTTTTATTCAAATTCCTAGTGCTTAATTCAAATCCCTAGTGATATCACTTCAAACAACTTTGTAGTTTGGATTGCATCTTTTTGAAGCACACAGAACATACATCGACTAACTCTATACTCTAGATGAGATCAGATATGTCACACCAAAGTCATGCAATAATCACAAATCCTTTGATATGATAATTTCATTTACAAGGAGTTATTCCAACCTAGTGAGTGGGCCCTTCTCTATGACTACCACTTCAAGGATTTCAAAGGTAAGTTGCACACTCATTGGTTGGGAACTTACAAAAATGAGCATGTCTTTGAGAATGATGTTGTCAAACTACATGCTGTGGATTTAACCTGAATGGCTTTGATGGTTAGTGGACATTATATATGCTTGTCCAAGGATGAGTTCATTAAATAAAATTAAGATGAAAATTGATGTCAAGGCTGTGAGACTCACGTGCTATTCCACTCATGCAACTTTTTTATTGGTTGGCTTTTGCCGTAGGTGGCCCTTTCATGGAAAATTTAACACCACATGCAGTTCCTTTACAAGTGCATGCATAATGCAGTAAGACAACCAACATGCATTAATACATACATATAACATTTTGATTTAACCTCTAAAGTATGAATAAACTCTTGACCAAACTTTGGTTGCCAAGGAATATAGAGCATAATCATCTCAATTTCACGAGTTTAAGGTAAACGACACAGATTTTCTTCACAAATCTCAAGACACAACTTTTACATTGTGAAGAGATAACATATGCAACAAACATAACATATTAAAGAATTTCAAACTTATAAATGACAAGTGAATGAAAAGTGTGGAATAATAAGGATTCACATTTGGTGCTCCTTGGATCACTGCATCAACATTCTTTATATTCAACATTCACAATTCATCTATGAAACTCATTGTTGAGAGAAAAAAAAAGGGTGAGTTGATAGCCAATAGTGCCCACAGATGGCGTTAGATGTAACAAGGATACCCCAGTTAAATCCAGAAACACTTACAAAAATTCTTACACAGTTAAATTCAGAAACACTTATTTACATTAGATTTCCTGAATTTACCCCAACATAGATAGAGGACCGACATAGGTGGAGGACAGCTCATGTGCAAAACAATGTTCACTCATTTTCAATTGTTTCCATGGTTAAACAACAAATGATCTCTGATAACTAATGATCTCATCACAGAAGTAAACCACATAGATCTTTTATGGTAACGAATGACCGACCATGTCGTATAAAAGGTAAACCACGTGGTGCATCTAGTCTTTGATGTGCTGTAGCTTGTCTCTGTCCCCACGTCTCTGTCTCCACAATTTTAGTATTTTTAAAAAATACAGGTCCCATCCTCCTCGCATAAGTTGTTTGGCATTGTCATATAAATATGTATGGATATATTCTGTTGCTTACACATCGGCAGAAAGCATATCTTATGAATTTGGGTTCTGGGTATCTCTCAGTACAATCAAAGGACTCCAAAGAGAAAAAATCAGAAAGATATTGGAGCATTCTTATAGAGTAGGTAAAGAGGTTTAATTACATTCAGTTTGACGAAGTCAGAAGACATAAGTTGTATTTTTAACATTATCTCGTGCCTATTGCACCGGAGGAAACTTCCTTGTAGTTGATTGGGTGTTCCACATTTGTTACGTGAGGAAAGCCAAACATTACTTGCAGTTGTAGATGGAAAATATGTATCAGATTCCTGCATAGCACAACTTATGGAAACAACTACATTGGGATCCATTAGTTCCAAAGCCAGACGTTTACGAAGAATGACAGCTAGATCCACTAGTTTTAATGGCAGAAATCTAAAAAGAAAAAAAATGCATCTGGATCCATTAGCTTCAAGGGAAGCAAAAAGGAAACCAATTTCCTGTGGTCCAAAAGTTTCAAATGTAACCACATAGTTACGAGCTTGCTGGGATGCTTTAACGAGTTTGTGTAGTCACAATTTAGGAAGATCCGCTTTTGCATTTGTATCTATACAAATGTGATCATCTATTGTGGGCAGAGACACATCAAAGGAAAGTGTGAGAGATGAAATTAAGACACATGAAGAATGTGTGAAGAAACTTCTCCAGATTATCCCACCGAAAGGAAGAGAGTTTCTTGATAGCATTAAACACATTCTAAAACGTGAGTAAAACTAGTTTCGGTGGAAACATGATGGATGTGTAGCTTTTAAAAAATAAATACCGGAACGGAAAATCACTCAAGATGGTACTAAGAAATGTAGGCCACACTGGTGACTAGAAAATAAGGAACTTTCATAGCTCTCGAAATGGGTAGAGCAAAATCTGAATGCCCTAATAGATCCACACCGAGTCCGCATGTCATCTACATGGATAAAGTTCTTGCAGGACTTTAGTAATCCTTGCATATGAATTGCTACTGTATGATGTGTAATGAACCTCAGTTATCCTGACAGTCCTGGTCTTGAAATGCAAATTGCAAGACTTAGAGATGCAGGTGTACTTATGCAAATTTAGAAAATGGTTGAAGACCCATGCGTGGATGTTAAGGATCGAGCGAAAACAGTTCTAGATCATGTTATGTAGATAGAAAAATCTTTATATCCACCAAAGGTCAACTTTCTTGATTATCCCCAATTTGCAAGTTATGCTGTATAGATAGCTAAAAACACTGAAAATAATTTTTGGGGAATTTCATTCTTCCTAATCCCTAATCAAGTTGAAAGTAAGATGTCTGCTCACATATGCTACACAAGCAAACATGACAGATCTTCATCGAGTCTCTGTGCATAATTATAGCAGTGATGTGGAGCTCCTATGTCATCTAACTTCTCTGACACCTATTTCAAGGCTATGCCTGTATGATAAGGAACCTCCTCCTGTGATGCACATAAAAATAGTCATCACTGTGTGCTTTTGACATAACTCTTATGGTCAAATATAGGCATCACATCTAAGTCAAGAAGACTGGAAGATTACAACAGAATTGGCATTTTAAAATAAAAGAATAAAAATATAAAACAAATCCTTCAATTAGACCTAGAAAAATCCTTACTAAAAATTATAATGAAGTCAGTCTATAATACATTGATTATTAAAAGCAGAAGAATAATGGGAAGCCCATTATCTAAAATTTACAAAGTTCAGAAGGTAATGTCACCAGAACTTGTGTCTTCAGTGTTTATTTTGTAGGTGAACAACAATGGAAAACAAAACTATAAACATATCATCAGAACATATATTAAAACAACAAGAAGAAAAGAAAAAATACTGGAAAAAATCTTTATTGCCTAGAAATCATTAGTTCAAAGCACCATCAAAAAACATTGAAGAATCATCAAATCACATGGAAATAAACATTTACTGTAACGATCTCCTAATATAAAACAAAGTTGCAAAGCACATTCAGCTGAGTGTAGGGCATATTTCACAAAAGGTAAAATAAAACGGGGAATTATTTTGCCTGAATGAATATAACAAGATCAAAATGGGAAATTGTTTTCATTCGGAGGTGAATTGTTTTCAGAAGATTTAACCCGATCCAACAAAAGACTGTTGATATTTATCATTCTAAAATAAGATATGGAAAGAATCAATTCAATAGGTAATTATTTTACTTAGAAAATATTTTTGGAAGAATAATTGGTAAATATTTTCGCCGAGGAGCTATAATTGTTTTCACTTGAGTGAATTTTGCCCAAACCAAAAAGTGCAAAGATATGTGGGTTAATATAAATGAAAAATAATAATTAAGGGAAGGTAAAGAGGATTAATAATTATTAGTTTCATGAAGGTTATTGTCAAACCCTAATCAAGGGTAATTATTTTCACAACAAATATGAAAAATATAACTAGCAAATGTGAAAATAAAGATTAATAGCCAAAGAAGAGATAAAATAATTATTTTATTTTCTTCGCGATGATACTATAATGAAGGTTAATATGGAATATTTTATTTTCTGCCAAAGGCATTCAACATAAAGGAAAAGACGTTAGGGATTTCTATGGAAAGGATAAAACCCTAAATACATGAGAAAATATATTGAAACAAGGAAATGATACCTCACGACACAGGTCCTAAGGTTCACAACAATTCAAATCATATATTGTTTATATATTGTTTATCTAATGATTACTTTATTTTCCTTGCAGGATTAGGGTTGTGTTGAATATAATGAAGTGGTTCTCGACTGGCGGTTAAATGTTCTCATCATGGAAGATTAAATATTTTATCCCAACTTCCGAGGATTGTTAAGTCCTTCAAATCAAGTCATTTAATTTATGTAATGAATAAGGTTGGTTCTTATGGTTGGTTCAACCAATTATTAACCGTCACCAAAATGAATGTAACGGGTCTGAGGCTTGTTGCATCTCTTTAAATAGAGATCCCAGGACCTGGAATAAGGAGTTAGAATTAGGTTAGGATTAGATTAGACACAAAAGACAATTGAAACATTTTAGGATTAGATTAGGTTAGATTTGATTCAATCTAATGCAAATTTGATCCTTCTATGCAATTTCGTTCTAAGAAAGGCTATGTTGCATGATACATTCTGAGGCAGCAGTTGAGGATTCAAATTTGGAATACATTGTGATGGTTTCATCTATTTTTTGTTTTAAATTCAATCAATTTAATTATCTCCATGTCATTCATTTTCTGATTATTCAATTTGAATGTGTTAAGGATATGTTCAAATTGTCTGATTACATTTGCTAATTCAGTATAGTTGGTTTGATTGGTTTCTCAGAGAGAATTAAATCCTTTCTCATCAATTATAATAATCTTAGAATGTTGAATGGATTACTAAGTATGATTAATTGATTAGGGTTATTAATTTATCTCCAGAGTTGATCTAATTTGTTAATTTGCAAATTTAAATTGGTTCTTTCCAGAAAGATTAAAATCCTTTTAATGTTTTGTATTTAATACAATTATGTCCTTTGGATTATTAAGAATGAATTAATAATTTCTTCCTTGCACGTTTGTACAAGTTGCAAAAAGTTATATGTGCCAATCAGATTGAGTTATTACTTGATACAATTTATTTGTTTTTGACATCCTGACTCCATTGCCCGAATGGACAAAGCACCAGTCTAACTATTGATTCATCTTATAATTAAAATCTTTACATTGTTTTATTGTTATAGTTTAGATTCATTTCATGTTATTTGTTATTTATTTCTGTTAGAATTTAGATTAAATCATTTGCTTTCTTTAGAATTTAGTTTACAATATCTTATCTGATTTACAAGCATGCCATTGTAATTGGATAAACTAGCAGCAAACCAACATAGATTTAATCATACAACCTGCTTTGATAATCAAAGGTTCACCTACCGAGGTTGTAGCAGGACCTAAAGCGCAAGGAGAAGTTGATTGTTAAGGTCAAACTCCAGTCATTGGCTCAAAAACATTGTAGATTTGACCATAGGGCTTGGCATCCCCTTAGAATCCACAACCTACATTTTTGAGACCCAACAGTTCCTGCACACCCACCAAGGATGTTTGAATGTACTACGAGATTGCGGTACGAGACAAAAACACATCAATGATCAAAATATAGATATTATTCACATGGATATGATATGGGATGCTTGTGAATGATTGCCGAAACAATTTTTTTTTAAAGAATATAGACATTTAAAATAGATTTATGGAAGGAAAAATGTTTGAAACCAAATGGGACTATGGGAATTTTGAATGGTCCTAACAGTATCCTTGAACTGTGTAGAGGGAGATCCTAATTTGAGCATTTTGAACTCTACATTGGACAATTTGTACGCCTTGGAACTGAATCTGGATACATTTTGCAAAGAATCAAAAATTTTATTGGATTCAAGGTATATAGGGCACAAGGATAAAATAACAAAACTAATTCCTTTTCAGTGGCCCACAGAATTGTAATATACATCTTGGATAGAGAAGGATGTCCTGGATGAATGAAGATCTAATCATGTGAAAGGATAATGCATTTTCCAACTATTTTTGTAATCTCCAAGATAAATTGTATTTTGTCTTTTTCTCTTTCATATATATGTAATTTGAACTGGTTTTCCCAATGCCTATGGGTGGTGGCTTGTAATGTAAGATTCATGTAACCGACATAGGATAATGAATATTGAGTACTATGTTCTTGTGCCAATAAAAGAACATGTAGTACTACTTTGTAAGGGGGTTGAAAGGTTTGGGAAACTTTGATAATGAGAATACAGAGCAATTTTGGAGGTTGGCTATATTTCTGAGTTGTGAGTTCATTTCCTTGCATTGTTGAATGTATGTTTTTTTATAAGCATTTTATCAGTTTTAGGTTGAGCTTATATGAAAAATGCCTTTGAGCATGTGTTTTCAATAATTGTCTCCTGTGTTGCATGCATTTTTCTTTTGAAGGAAGATACTAAGGGTTTCTAAATTCATAGATATACATTTTCTATATTGCATGTCTAGTTTTTTGCTTCTAATCAAGGGTTAGATTAAAATGCTTTAAGTCAGATATGGGGAGGTGTTTTTTGCAATCAGCATATCTGTAAGAAGAATTATTGGGAATACCCATTCTTGGATTGTTTTCTTTAAGATAGAAACATAGAAAATCCTTTGAATCTACATGTTTGTGATGCTTATAAGAAGTAATCTGCATTTGTAAAGAATTGACTCCAAACCCTAGGATGGGCATCGATCAAAGTTGTTGGGCGTATTTTCACAAAATACCCATAATCAAACAATCACATACATTAAAAGAAAAATAAATCAACTTGTTAGGTTTTAGGAGTAGGATTTAGTTTCATGTTCTCTAAGCCATTCAATGAAGTAATTACTAGAGCTAGCCAACTTTGAAGTGATTATACAATTTTGGTTTACATATAAGAGAACATATCTTTTTTAGTTGTCAATATCCGGAGAAATAAGGATTTGTCATATAGATATTGAATCAAGGGAACACCCCCTAGGTCTGGCAGAACCTCAAGTGCAGAGGAGAACAAAGAATTATCTCATGTTCGTTGGCCACTAACCTGAGAATGCTGAGCATAAAAGCTAGCTACTTTTTAGGGAAACTCAGACCATCAATTGGGAACACAAACAAATTGGTTACTCTGCTAGGGAGTTGTCATTGGAAGAACCTAGAACATAACCTGAAATCCCATTTGTGGGTGGTGACTCCGAAATTATCTCCCAGCTGGTGATATTATAATTTGCATGCAAGGAAGAAGATCCCTGTGAAACCCCTTGTTTCAAGATTTACCAAAAATGATGTACAGAAAGAAAGGGGGTAGTCCATCCAACCAAGGAGGGCCTCTAAAACCTCAAAATAATGATAATTTGTAGAATTAATTTGGGTCCTCTGAGCAACAACACTTCTCATCTACAGAAGCTAATATCTGGGAGATCTATGAGAAACAACAAGGTGATGGGTTGAGGTTAGGATCTGATGCCTTCTAGGAATGTCCTTTTTTGGACCCACCTGATAGGTTTGAAGATGTAGAATCTTGAAGGGATACAGATAACCCTCACTAGTACAAATATGGCAAATAAATGACTAGGTGACTAAAACTTTTAGTCACATGCCAAACTTTTAATCACGCGACTAAAACTTTTTGCAACATAGTTATAAATGACTAAATAAATGACTAATTTGGTCATCGGTTGAAATGACTAAATAAATGACCAAATAAATGACTAATTTAGTCATGGGGAAAAAAAAACACAACTACAAATAAAATTGACTAAATAAAGGACTAAATAAATTCCTTTATTCTTTTTTCTTTCACTTGAGTTTTGGAGGGAATTAATGGAGGGATTGTGTGTTTATGAATTTTGAACAAAAGTAAAACCCGTGAAGAAGCAAAGATTGTGCGTTTAGCATGAGAAGATTGTTCATGTCCGTCAAGAATAGGGTATGTAGAGTAGTCGAACAGGAGAAGATTATTCATGGCCACCAAGAATAGGGTATGAGTAGTCAAACAAGAGAAGATTGTTCATGGCTGCCAAGAATAGGGTATGAGTAGTCAAACAGGAGAAGATTGTTCATGGCCGCAGTTCTTTGAGTTTGGAAATGATGCAGGGACTTCCGGAGGTCATAACTTTTGACTCGAATGTGGGTTTTCTACGAAATTTTACAGGTGGATGCGTTATGAGGTGGCCAGTGGTTTCCCAACCCGCCCTAGCGGGTTGGACCTCATCTTGGCACTTTTTCGGGACTTCAAACTTTCATCTTGGCCCTCAAAATGGCAAATTAGTGTTTTTTTCTAGTTTTTTAAAAGTTGCTTTTTTTAATAACTCGAAACTCATGTTTCGAATTTAGGATGTTAGTTGGTTTTTCGTCCTACCTTAGCTTTATGAGCTTTTTGGGAAAAAACTGGATTCTCAAGATATGATTGTAAAATTACCTAAAATGGCAAAATCTGACAATTGTCGAAATCTGCCAAAAAAGGTAATTTTTTGTTTTTTTTGTTTTCTTAGATATAAGAGAGTTTTCTCTCATTGTAGCAGCAGAGTTGAAGAATAGAAATTTTGTTATGTTTCAGCTTCCAAATTTTTGTCTCTCATGTTTAATGGCACAATTCTGTTGAGTGTATGTTGTGTGCTGCATCATTTGGTATCAGAGCTGGAAGATGGCTGGGAGAGGAAGAGGAAGAGGCGGTCTTGCCCAGATGCATAGAGAAATGCAAAATCTGCAAAGGCAAATAGCAGAACTTACAACACGGATGGAAACCCAAAGACTGGGTAGAGGAGGAGACGAATCTGATGAAGAGATAGGTCAAGGAGGTGCAAATCAAGATACAGAACATGAAGACGAAGAATTAGAAGGCATGAGTTTTGAAGAGAGGATGCTCAGGGCCTTAGAAGGGAAAAATGAAGGGATCAAGGTAGATGTTTCAGATTATGCAGGTAGTCTTAAACCAGAGGAGTTGATAGACTGGTTGAATGGCATGAGAAAATTTTTTGAATGGAAATCCATGACAGAGGAGAAGAAGGTAAAATTTGCATGCACCAAATTAAAGGGTCATGCAATGATTTGGTGGGATCATCTTCAAAAGGAACGAACAAGGAAAGGTAAGGATAAGATCAGGACATGGAATAAAATGGAGAAGAAGTTGAGAGAAAAATTTTTGCCCATAGATTATACGCAAACCCTTTTTCGTAGGTTTCAAAATTTAAAGCAGAACCTCTCTTCTGTGCAAGATTATACAAATGAGTTTTATACATTGTCTATACGTATAGAGCATCAAGAAACTGATGCACAAATGGCTGCTAGATATGTGAATGGCCTGAAATTTTCTATTCAAGACGAATTGAGCATGCATTGACTCAACAATATGGAAGAGGCTTACCAATTGGCTCTAAAGGCTGAAGAAAAACAAAACAGACAGTATCATCAGAGGAATAGAGGAGGAAGAAGGGGTACATCAACCCCATTTCAAGGAGGTTCAAATTATGGTAGGGGAGAGTCATCCCATGGTGTGGAAAAACAAGTAGACACTCGGCAAGATCCTCCGAATCAAGAATGAGGAAGGGGATTTCAAAGAGGTAGAGGTTATGGTAGTGGTAGAGGATGGGAAAACTAGAGAAGGCCTTTCACTTGTTTCAGATGTGGAGAAGAAGGTCATAGGGCATTTGAATGCTCCAATTATAACATGCAAGAAAGAAATCAAGGAGGACAACCTAGGGTGAACATGATTCAAATGCAGCATGAAGTGGAAGGGACAGAACTGGAGGTTCCACCAGATGTGGGAGAAAGTCTCATGATGAGAAGAGCAATGGTGATTCCAGAGAAGGAGAAAACACAAGCCAAAAGCTCTGATGGTTCATGGCTTTGAACCAATATCTTCAGAACCAGATGCACTTCGGGTGGCAAGGTATGTCAAGTCATTGTTGATGGAGGTAGTTGTGAAAATATGGTTTCTAAAGAAATGGTAGACAAATTGAATTTACACTGTGAAAAACATCCTCATCCGTATCGCATTGCATGGTTTAAAAAGGGAAATGAAGTCACTGTTGATAAAAGATGCCTAATTAAGTTTAGCATAGGGAAGATCTATCAGGATGAGATATGGTGTGATGTTGTCCCAATGGATGCCTGTCATGTGTTATTGGGAAGGCCATGGCAGTATGATAGAAAAGTTATGCATGATGGAGAGAAAAACACATACACCTTTTGGAAAGATGGCACTAAGGTGATTTTATTGCCTCTCAAGGATGAAGGAAAAGGTGAGACCATGTTGTCTGAAAGAGATCTTGTTAAAGAAATGAAGGTGACAGGGTGTTGCTATGCATTAGTAGTGAAAAAAGGTGAAGAGGAAGACATTTCAGTTCCCCCAGAAGTAGCCGAGCTGTTGAAAGAATTTGTTGATGTTTTACCTAATGAATTGCCCGATGGTCTACCGCCAAAGAGAGATATTCAGCATCATATTGATTTGATTCCAGGAGCAACTCTACCCAACCAAGCAGCTTATAGGATGAATCCAACACAACATGCAGAGATGAATAAGCAAGTAACAGAACTCCTAAGTAAAGGTGTGGTGAGAGAGAGCATGAGCCCATGTGCTGTACCTGCATTGTTAACCCCAAAAAAAGATGGAACCTGGAGGATGTGCATGGATAGCAGAGCATTTAATAAGATTACCATCAAGTATCAGTTTCGTATACCTCATATGGAGGACATGATGGATGTCCTTGCAGGGGCTAAATATTTCAGCAAGATCGACCTACGAAGTGGCTACCACCAAATCCGGATTCGAGAAGGGGATGAGTGGAAGACAGCCTTTAAGACTGGAGATGGATTATATGAGTGGATGGTTATGCCATTCGGGTTATCAAATGCACCTAGCACATTTATGAGATTGATGAACACTATACTATGCCCTTACATTGGTAAGTTTGTGGTAGTTTATTTTGATGATATTTTGGTATTTAGTAACAGCAGAGAAGAGCATCTACAACACTTGAGGATCATCTTTGGTGTGTTAAGGAAGGAGAAGCTCTATGCCAATTTGAAAAAGTGTAGGTTCATGCAGGACAGTTTGGTTTTTTTAGGCTTTGTCATTTCTAAAGATGGTGTTAGAATGGATCCAGAAAAGGTCAGGGCAATCCTAGAATGGCCTAGTCCAAGCAGCATCACAGTGGTAAAAAGTTTTCATGGCTTGGCCACTTTCTATCGAAAGTTCATTCGCAATTTCAGTAGTATTGTAGCTCCTATAACAGATTGCACCAAAGGGAGGGAGTTTGTATGGACCAAGGATGCTGAGGAGAGCTTTAAGTACTTGAAGAAAAAGGTAACAGAAGCATCTATACTTGCATTGCCAAATTTTGATAAAGTATTTGAAGTAGAATGTGATGCCTCCCATGTAGGAATAGGTGCTGTACTTAGCCAAGCTAGCAAACCTATAGCTTTCTTTAGTGAAAAGCTGAATGCAGTGAGAAAGAATTATTCTACTTATGATTTGGAATTTTATGCAATTGTCCAAGCATTGAGGCATTGGAGACATTATCTAGTTCCCCAGGAGTTTGTATTGTTTACAGATCATATTGCACTGAGGTACTTGAACACACAGAAAAAGTTGAATAGTAGGCATGCCAAGTGGGTCTCTTTCTTGCAGGGTTACAACTTTGTGTTGAAGCATAAGTCTAGAAAACAAAATCAGGTTGTAGATGCGTTAAGTAGGCATGTTGCACTTTTGACCACAATGGAAGCTGAGGTGATTGGTTTTGATGCCATCAAAAATTTGTATGAGTCTGATGATGATTTTTGGGAGATTGTGGAACAATTGAAGGCACCAATATCTGGTAACTTGGATCACTTTAGGGGTGAATATTTTATGCAAGATGGGTATCTATTTAAAGGAAAACAACTATGCATACCGGCTGGCTCTATGAGGGACAACATTATCAAAGAATTTCATAGTAGTGGGTTAGCTGGACATTTTGGCAAGGACAAGACAATAGCCTTGATAGAAGATAAATATTACTGGCCAAAGATGAAAAGGGATATAACTAAGTATGTAACAAGGTGTAGAATCTGCCAAGTGGCTAAGGGACATTCACAGAATACAGGATTGTATATGCCCTTACCAGTACCAGCTGCACCATGGACAGATTTGAGCATGGACTTTGTGTTGGGACTTCCACATACTCAACGAGGTAATGATTCCATTTTTGTAGTTGTTGATAGGTTCTCCAAGATGGTTCATTTTATTGCCTGTAAGAAGACTAATGATGCAACGAGGGTAGCAGAGTTATTTTTCTCAGAAGTTGTTAGACTACATGGTGTTCCAAAGACTATTACCTCTGACAGGGATACCAAATTCCTTAGTCATTTCTGGAGGACTTTATGGAATAAAATGGGGACCAAGTTACAGTTTAGTAGTGCCTATCATCCTCAAACAGATGGGCAAACAGAGATAGTTAATCGGAGTCTGGGAAATTTGCTGAGGTGTATTGTTGGAGAAAAGCCAAAACAATGGGATTTGGCATTACCCCAGGCTGAATTTGCCTATAATAGTTCTATTAACCGATCAATAGGAAAGTCCCCTTTCCAGATTGTGTATTGCAGGAATCCTCAGGGTGTTCTAGATTTGGTACAGCTACCAATGAAAGATCAGGTCAGTGATGATGGGGAAGCATTTGCAGAACACCTTCAACAGTTGCAGCAAGAAGTGAGACAGAAGTTGCAGGACAGTAATGAGAGGTATAAGAATTCAGTGGATCCTAGTCGGCAACATCAGACATTCAGTGAAGGTGACTTAGTGATGGTATATTTGAGAAAAGAGTGGTTTCCTACTGGAACATATCACAAGTTGAAGTACAAGAAAATTGGTCCTTGCAGAATTACAAAGAAGATCAATGATAATGCATATGAGGTCAGTTTACCAGATGATCTCGCTATTTCTCCCGTGTTTAATATTTCTGATTTATATGCATTCCATGGTGAGGATGATGCTAAAGATAGTCAACCAGAGGTGTCATGGCACAACTACATTCCCCATAAGAAGAAGGAAAAGATTGCACAGATTCTTGATAAGAACACTATCTCCACTCGACACGGGCGTTATAACAAGTATTTAGTACAGTGGGAAGGATTGCCACCAACAGATAGCACCTGGATTACAGAGTGGGAAATGCAGAGGTTAGATCCCATCCAATGGCAGCAGTTTGAAGACACTCACTTGCAGGAGCTGCGTTCTTTTCAACCAGAGGAGAATGATGCAGGGACTTCCGAAGGTCATAACTTTTGACTCGGATGTGGGTTTTCTACGAAATTTTACAGGTGGATGCGTTATGAGGTGGCTAGTGGTTTCCCAACCCGCCCTAGCGGGTTGGACCTCATCTTGGCACTTTTTCGGGGCTTCAAACTTTCATCTTGGCCCTCAAAATGGTAAATTAGTGTTTTTTTCTAGTTTTTTAAAAGTTGCTTTTTTTAATAACTTGAAACTCATGTTTCGAATTTAGGATGTTAGTTGGTTTTTCATCCTACCTTAGCTTTATGAGCTTTTTGGGAAAAAACTGGATTCTCAAGATATGATTGTAAAATTACCTAAAATGGCAAAATCTGACAATTGTCAAAATCTGCCAAAAAAGGTAATTTTTTGTTTTTTTTGTTTTCTTAGATATAAGAGAGTTTACTCTCATTGTAGCAGCAGAGTTGAAGAATAGAAATTTTGTTATGTTTCACCTTCCAAATTTTTGTCTCTCATGTTTAATGGCACAATTCTGTTGAGTGTATGTTGTGTGCTGCATCAGGAAATAGTTTTGAGATCATCGTGTGAATGAAGAAAGGAGGGAATTTTGGGATTTCTAGCTATAGATAGTAGATATCAAAGGAGCAGATAGACGGTAGATAGATGGTAGATAACAAATGGTTTTATGAAGCAGAGGTAGGGTTTTCCACGTACCTCTATTCTTCTCTTAGCCTGCTCTAAAGTTTTGTATCTTTGAAATCTTGGTGCTCTGTCATTAGTGATTGTTCTATCTCTTTCAAAGACTATATGAAGAGGTCTCATGGTTCTTTATTGATAAAGTTCTACTTTTTCCATTCATGATTTATACTTAGAATACCTTGGCATGAAGGAATTTGATGGTCTTCAACCTGTGACTTAGACATTGTCCCTGTGTATGTGATTCAACCTTTGAAAGATGACTGTATTTTCAAAATGACTGTCACAAAATAGAGAATTGAAGATTGTTATTGAGAATGCAAGACTATTCCATGATTTGTTTCATTCCTTAAATATGCTCTTCATTTTCTTTACTGTCTCTTACTGCTATCTTGACAGTAACCTTTGTCATGAAAACCTTGTTCATTGCTTCATACATGAACTGATCTTTGTTGTCCTATCACGAACTTGCCTACAAATTCCTTAATACAAAGATATCATTGATGATGATTGTCCTTTGTATACAAAAATCTATCACAGTCACATTCCCTTTCTCCATCTACTACTATGACTATCATATAGCTTATTAGCTTGATTTTGATAAACTTGAAGATTCTATCCATAGACTTTTGACTATAAAAAATCCTCTCTGTTACTTTTGTTATTGATATATGACATAGTTTTCACATAATTCACATTTGGATGCAAAAAGACTGTCAATATTCCACTATCTTTTCTCTGCTGTTGTAGCCCACTTTGGTGACTGTGATTAGGGCATCTCTTTGAATGGATAGTGATCTCTTTTCTTCTGTGGTGTTGTGCATTACTCTTTTTGATGACTAATTTCACTGTTAGTTTGATGACATGACTGTCATCACTTTCAAAGGCACTTGTGTCACTATTTTAGCATCTATATAATGACTATCTTTGCTTGATAAAATCTTAAAGGATCAGTTAACTAATTAGGTAAGGGTTTGTATTTTGACAAAAGTGTTTAGCTTCATGGATTTTGTATTTTCATCTTTTCAATGCTGCTATAGACTATAATATCTACCCCCTCCTTTGCAATCAAAGGTATGATTGTATTCTCTATGCTATTTTTCCTATTGTCATGATTGTCATTTGAAATGGTTGACATCTTGAGTCCTTTATTTGGTGACTTTGCATATGATTTTGGCAAGAGATTTGCTGCTATGAATACTTCATCACAATACTTATTTAATTGGGGTTTTAAAGTGTAATCTTGATAAATTGTTTAGTATTTCTTCTAAATACTATTTATCTATTGGTTTACATAGCTTATCTATATTTCTAAGTCAGACAACTTGTAAAATGTATAATTGTTAGCATGGGAATGAAATTGAATTGCTATTGATGTTTGTTATTCTCATGGACACGTATTGAAGCACTTACTCTATCTGATGCATGTACCTAAAAAAATGTTTTAGGTGCATATAAGTGTAGTAGTTACTTGCATGGGTGATAAAGCTTGTTTGGAGAGGACTTGGAGACTTTTGAAAAGGTGGGCAAGGAATTTGAAGTTTGTTGTCACAAATTTGAAGTCGGCGAGGCCCTCTGTAGCAAAGTCAAATTTGGGGATGCACTCTGCAGCAAATTCAAAGGTAATTCAAAACCCTCATTGCCAAAAGTGAACTAATATTTTCATGATATTTGGGGAAGCTGCTTGTGGGTGCCCCCCAGGAGATATTTTCATGATTGAAGCTTGAAAACTCAAAAGAAAATGTTATATTCAGTATTTTTGAAATTGATCCTTAACTAATCCTTGAACTCAAATAAAACCACACCTCTACTCTGCATGATCTCCCTGCATGATGACTAGCCCAAACTCAAGGAAAGGTTTCCTAGCTTGACCATATGCATGATTGAAGGTTACCTTTTAAGATTTTATGTTTAAAGGCCTTCTAGGCATAGGATAGCTTATTATACTAAATTAATACTAGAATGCACAATATTACAAATGGATCAGCATCGAAGGTTGACTACAGATCAATATCATGCATATGATGAGAGAGTAGCCAAAGAGAGGGAAATGGAAAAATATCCATGTCCATGTAATGACTATCTTGGTGGAAGGGTGAGAAAATGAAATGTGATTTATCGACATATGATAAGATATGGGCATAGTGGTTTAAGCCCTTGGGCTTACAATTATTCTGAAGATATGATAGAATTACAAACTGTGAGAGATGAAGAGGCAACAAACATATATGAAGTGGCACCGAACATAGATGAAGAGGTAGAAATGTTAGACAAAGGGTTTGAAGTTAAAAGAATATTGAATGAGGGTCTAAATGATGATTGGGCCAAGTCAATGGAGGATGCTTTAAACCCTGTGTCTGATAATTACAAGTTAAGTCATTTGACAACAATCCTTCAAATTCTTAACTTGCAAGTGGTGCATGGTTGGACAAATGAGAGTGTAGATCAGTTATTGTCATTATTAAGTTCGTTGTTACCAATTGACTCCACATTGCCAACAAAATGAAGTCAATGTAAAAAGTAGATTAGTAAGCTCAGCTTGGGGTATGAAAACATCCACACATGTGTTAATGGTTGTGTATTATTTCACAAAAATCTTGCAAGTGAGAGTGAATATCTGAAATGTCACAAAGCAAGGTATAGACAAGGGTTGAAATTAGCTGTGGTTCCTACAAAGGTTCTCCGCCACTTTCTGATAATCCCATGATTACTCCGAATGTATAGGTCCAGAGACATTACTAAACTTATGTAGTGGTATGTCCAAAATAAGAGTATTGATGGAAAACAACATGTGCCTGATTCTAAGATATGGATGGAATTTGATAACACATGGCTTGATTTTTCTCAAGATCCTCATAATATAAGATTGGGTTTGCCTCTAGATGGGGTGAACCCATTCTCAGATCAAAGTACTAAATGGTCAACTTGGCCAGTGTTTTTAATAAATTATAACTTGCCTCCATGGTTAGCAACTAAACCATTTTTCTTAATGCTATGATTGATTATACCAGGAAAGAAAAGTGTGACTTCAGATACAATAGATGCCTATCTAGAGCCATTATATGATGAGCTAATGGAATTGTGGAAAGGAATTGAAGCAATTCAATCTTTAAGTGATGGTCATTCAATCAAATTCACTTTAAGAACTTCCTTATTGGTTACGATTCATGATCTTCTTGCATATGGTACATTGTCTGGTCTCACTATTCATGGATACCCTAGCTGTCCTGCTTGCAACTTTAAGGATTTTGCGAGGCACTCAAGAAGTTTGCGTAAGTGTATTTATTGTGGACATCGTGCTTACCTTAAAGTGGGTCATCCATATCATTCACAAAAAACATGTTTCAATGGTCAAGAAGAGAATCATGAAGCACCTTTGCTAATAATGGGTGATTACATTATTGAGAATGGACAAAAAAGAATGTCATTTATTGAAAATGGTGGGATTGCTGGTAGTAGATATGATCCATGTAATGAAAGTGGTGTAAAACTATTGTGCATATTCTATAAGTTGCCATACTTTAAGGATATATCCATTAGGCATACTGTTGACTTTATGCATACTAAGAAAAATATAGCTTATGCTATTATAGAAACTCTTTTTGGTGCTTTTGATACTATTTCATCATGTGAAGACTTTCAAGAACTAAAGATTCATTGAAATCTTTGGGTTGAAAAATATCATGTAAAATATAGAAAACCCAGTGCTCCTTATGTCTGGACAAAGGAACAATGTGCACAATTCTTACAGTTGATGTCTCAGACTCACTTTCCCACTGGATATGTAAGTAGTACTATCAAAAGCTAAACTGAAATTAATAGCTTAAGAGGCCTAAACACCCATGACTATCATGTTATAATCAAAAATATTTTACCTATTGTGGTAAATATATCAAGTTTGGCAAAAGGACCAAGATTGGCAATTATAAGGTTGGGCCTAATATTAAAGAGAATGAGTTCACATGTATTAGATCCTTCAAACTTTGATAGTTTGAGGGAGGAGGTTGTTGAAGTCCTTTGTCTATTGGAACGGGAATTTCCAGCAACAATCTTTAACATTCTATGCATCTTTTGATACATCTAGAATATGAACTAGAGCATTGTGGTCCAGTAAGAATGAGATGGATGTATCTAATAGAACGATATATGAAGGTTTTGAAAAAATTTGTTCGTACTAGGGTAAAACCAGAAAGCAACATCTTTGAGGGATATTCAATGCAAGAGGCCATTGGATTTTGTACAGAATATATGAAGGATTTTAAAAATGTCAATCGACGTGTATGGGATGATGATGAAGATGAGAGAGTTGTAGGTGAAGTATTAGAAGGCAAGGGATGTTGCTTCAATCTATCACATCAAAAAAGAAGTGTGATACATGCCTTTATTCTTTAAAATACATCTTCGTTTGATAAGTGGTATAGGTTAAAAAAATTTAAACAATTATTTATTTACACATTTATATTATTAATCTTACTCAATTGCATTTACACATTTATATTATTAATCTTACTATTTACACATTAATATTCTATGTAGAAAATATGAAGAAGAGAATCAAAGTTGGATGCAACATCAACCTCAAAAGTGCAGATGTCATGATTTGGTTAGAGGTGATTCTTTTCCAAAATTTGAAGAATGGATTGCTAATGTAGTTAGTGATGCAAAAGAAGAAGGTCAAGATAAAACAATGGAGGAAAGTGAGCTTTCACAACCTCCACTTTTATGGGCTATGTGTTTTAGTGGAATGTGGGCCTATGGTAGCCATTTAAGAGTGGAGGAAAAAGACAAAGGAAAGACAATTGTGATTGTGTTGTAAGTACTGAATTTCTTCACAAAACTGAGAAGAAATTCTATGCTGGATTCATCCAATAAATTATTCAAGTGGATTTTGGTGAAAATAGTCCTATATTATTAAAATGCAAGTGGATCCGACCGTCTGCAGTACATGTTGATGAGTATGGATTTGTACGTGTAAATATAGGACAATTTTTATCAGAGAGGGATGACCCCTATGTTTTCCCTTTTCAAATTAATCATTCATTTCTAATTGATGATGTAAGAAGCCCAGGATGGTCATATGTAATTCAAACAGAGTCTCATTCAAAATAAAAATTCATGGAAGCTGTTGATATAATGCCTGATGGGCAATATGTTAATTTACAAGAATAATTTGAAGTAGTGGATGAAGATGATGATGGAGTGTTTAGAGAAGATATTTTGATTACCAATGAAGAGATCGGGAGAGAGAATGTATTGCATGACACAGATGAGGATGAGGAAGAAAATCAAGCAAATGTAGACATGAGTGATCAGGATTCTGATCTTGCTGGCAATGCAGATGATTAGTGAAGGCATCAAGAAAACAGTGAGATTGTAGAATGTAGTAGAGAAGTAGCAAGATAAGAAAGGGCATTAGTGTACAAGAATTTCTTCCACTTTGGGTTTTTGAGGGTAATCTCTTGTGTGGAGCTCTACTTTTTGTTGTTTTTCTAGTTCTTGTCTTGTTACACGTCATGCATATAACTAGCTATATTTGTTCTAGAAATAAATTACTAATTTTTAAAGCACATATTGACTGTTTTTGTTTACTTACATTTGTGTGTTCAGAATTTCTATAGAATTATATAAGTAGAAATAATGATGATTCACACTATCAGAAAGGTAATTAGTTTCTTCTCAAATAGAAGGATAAACAAATAGAGTTTCCTTTGGGTTTCAATCTGTGTGCCACATTTACTTACTAAATTTTTGTTCCTCCATATAATGCATCTTATATGCTATCATCCTCTATCATGTCACTTGTCATAGACTGTCTCCTCTAATTTCTAAGAATGCATCTTATATGCTCTATGAATGTATTTCATATGGGGACTATCCTATTTATTGTATCATTCAAATGGAAATGAAATCCTTATATACTATGACTGCATTTGTTTATATGCTCTAGTTGACTGAAAATAATGGCTTTGTTTATATTACACTCTTGTTCTATTGATTCAAGTTGCTGATTTATATATTATTGTTTATTTGGACTTTAGGAAATCAGGAAAAAGACTATGAGGCACAACTTAGATGATAGTGATCATGTTGCTGAAGTTCCACTGATAGATTATGAGTGCTTTCATAAAGAACGTGTGACAAAGAATAGTGAATATTTATCACATCTTGGTTTGACAAACAGGCAAGTTGTAAATCCACTAAGTAGTATATTATTTGTTTAATTGTGTTTATGAAATTTTATAGGCAAGAGGTTTATGTATATAAGACATAATATGATATTTTTTTGTTTTATAGGAAAGAAAAAGAGTGCAAAGAAAATGTAGAGAGAAAACAAAAGGAAAGTAAAGATACAGTGCTGCCAACTCATAAAAGCCAACGCATTTGGGATTCAAGTACAAATGTAGTTGGTGAAAAGAATAGTTGTGATGATGTGTAGCCCAATATAATACATAGTGATGTCTAGCTTGATATAGCACATGGTGATGTGCAGCCTAATATAGCACATGGTGATGTGCAATGTTGTGATGATCTCTTAGCACAGAGTCTAAGAGAGATTATTAAAAACAATGAAAGGAAAGGACTAGTAAGTGAGCTATAGATGATTTATTCAAGATTAAAGGATGTATTTGAAGTGAAATCTACAGAGACCAGTCCTGATCTACCTACTCATGACACACCTGATGTGGCCAAGGACAATGAAGTTCCAGTTAATGAAAGTCATGAAGAGAGATCAATTGCATCTGATGTGCCTGCTACAACTTTTGATGGAACTAGTGGTTTAATAGAAGATGTACCTACTTTTTTCAAAAGAAAAAGATTGAGTCAAGATTTATATAGATCTATAGAGAGGAATGCAAAACAAAGAAGATTAGAAGGCAAGAAGCCATTCTTGGTTGAGGTATCAAGAGATGGTGAGCCCATTGGGAAAAATGCTGCAAGGTGGGCCTCTGAGTTGGGTGTGAGATGTAGGGCCCATTTGGATATTTTCAAATCAAATTTTGTAGAGCAAGATCCATGAAGTGTGGAAAATGTTATACAAAAAATGGAAAATGCTTTTGAGACTACTAGTGGACAAATCTCTAGAAGATATTACAAGCAAAAGATGAGACTTTTGATGAACAATTATAGATACAATTGTAGAAAAACAATCTTGGAGAGAAAAGAGAGGTTAGAATCCCCTCTATCTCCCAAACATTGGGAGACATTGAAATAAAATATGTGTTTTGAAGAATATTTGACAAAGAGTTATAAAGGAAAGAGGGTAAGAGATAATGTGGCAACTAGATATACATTTGGCTAAGGTGGGTTGCAGGCCAAAATGGACAAACTTGGAGTAAGGGTATGGTTTTTTGGTTTAATTTACATTGGTTATTTATTTTGATTTTTTATTGAACTGACTATATGTTGATATTGACATTGTATTCTAGGTGGAAAATAGTAATAGAGAAGCAGGTGTGGAAGATATGCTCAATTCTATGGCAGCACTAGATCCTAGTAAATCTAATGGTAGTATGAAGTGGAAATCTAGTTCGTCAATAGAGATTTCAAAGCCATTTGTTAGATGCCCAGTAAGAGCCTCTGCAGATCATGTCAACTCAAATGAAGGGTACCAACATATAATGAGTTGCTTACACAGTCTCACTGAGAAATTGTCGCATTTGGCTTCCTCCATTAAGCCTATAGTTTCTGCATGGAATGAGCATAATATTATGGATGCAGATGAGGTAAGAGGCTCTATTACACTATCCTTTCATTTTGTGTGCTTGTTATTGGGTAAACTTGTACCATGTTTTTGTTATACTTCCTTGTGATTACATTTTTTGGATACTTCAATAGTTATCATAGCTCTTGGATACTGTAAACAAAGAATGAACCTACCTCAATGTGCAATACTACAATTCTAGCCATTATAACCTTAGCACTTGTTGACATTTCTTCTGAATCAGCATTAGGGTTTGCCACTTCTAATGCACAGGCAGATTCAGGCCAACTGAATACAGGAGGTTGCGTGAGCTCCTCCCCTTCACTTCTGGTTCTGCCGCACCAAGGGGGGTATCCCTATAACTCAAGATGTAACCTTGACTAGCTCAAAGATAGAAAGATCTAACTTGACAACAACAGGCAGAATACTCTCATGTATGGACCAAGATCTGCATGATAGATCACAAGGCTGGCAACATTCTTGGACATGATGTCTGGTTGAGTATGAGAGTATGCAGGGGGTTCCTAATCCTACTCCTACAACTAACAGGTGGAGGTATGAAGTGTTTTGATATGAATTTGGATGCAAAGCTGGACATGGTGTATAACACAAGAACACAGCATGATTGGTGCCTATCCAGGGCTTGGAGTCGGTAGACATACACCTGTGAATGATCAGCATGAATAGCTAGAACTGGATTTCAGGGGGATACACATGATATCTGCCTTACAGATATCTCCCAATATAGAGTGTTGAGCTATCTCTACTTATGGCATCCCTACTGCAGTATACCCTTCCCAATGTTCAACCTGAAAATAGTTTAATCTGCCCCTTGAGCAGAGGTTAAAAGATCAGACATTCAACATAGGAATTCTATGCTCTAGAATCTAAACATAAGCAAATATCCAGATCCAGAAGAAGAATACATGCAATACTGGAGACAGAATTAACACAACACATGCTAAGATAGCATTACTCATATAAGATCAACCATGAAACCAGTGGATTCATGCCAAGTCCTACAACAGGAGATACATAAACTCACAAGATCAAGCTGTACAGAGCAACCAGATCAACTGGTTTTGGATTACAGAGCCAAAAATCCACAACTTTCAACAACCTTGAAATGAGCAACACAACCTGCTTATAACAGCCAGGTAGGCGCTCAGCAATTAATTACAATGGTTGACCAAGAATCCCGCCAGATACACAGTATCAGGAAAATGGCGCTCAAACACAACCGGATTGGTGCCCAAACTTGAATGCAGCAGGTAGGGGAGGAGACAGGAAGATATCTCGAGCCCTGCGCCACTGTCTGCTAATTGACACCTCCAGTCGGGTACAAGATCGACCCACGCCATCGCCCATACCTCTGCAACAATCGCCATTAATGGCGCACCAACCCGCGACCTCGGGAAGAACATCAATTCTGCATCGCAAGCATTTCCCGCCGAGACTCATCATCATGATATTTGAAAATGCAGGATATCAATATCCCACATGCACCCCGCGATGACCTCGATAACACTTTATATACTAGGTCATGAGCATATATCATGTCGGTGCTTTTGCTCCTGACAACACTAGTATAGACTTCATCATCATCATCCTCCAGCAGCATGATATCCTGTTGCCCGAAATATCACCCTGACGTCATCATCATATCACAATATAGCCTGCATGATAATTGCCTTCACCCGCACAACCTGATCCTTCGGAGGAACATCCTCCTGCTGAGCTTATAACAGAAGTCTGGCCGATGAACATCCTGATGACGTCATCATCATATTTGCAAATATCAGGAGGTCTCTTCAAGATGATCAGTGTTAGAAATATGACCCCCGCGGATCTTGATGACGTCATCATCATATTAACATCATCATGATATTCGGAAGACAACCGGATATTTGGAAATATCCTCCTGATGCACAAATATCAGGTTGCACTGTAGCTCCACTATAAGATCGGGGCGATAACTGAATATGATGATGATGCTGCTTGAAAAGATCACCCCCAATAGATAATGCGCGAAGCCAGCAGGCGGATATCTCCTTAATATCAGCATCATCATGATGCTCGAACAAAAACATATATCCGGGTGATATGAAAATATCACCCCCTCCTTCGGAAATATCATGATGCAGATAGGCAGAGAAACAAATATCACCCTAATATATCAGGATGACGTCAGCATCATCAGGATGAGAAACAGCGAACAAGAAGTGATACAACATCATCAGGATGATATTGACTAAGATCATCCTGACGTTCAAAATATGATGACCCTAGTGAATATCGGGTCGCACTTAGAACTCTTCGACAACATCATCAGGATGATATAAACCAAGATCACCCGATGATAGAAATATCACCCCGGCGAAATATCATGAAGGCAGAAAATATGATGACCTCCACAAGCAGCAGGATAATAACTGGAAATATGATGATGATGACGACGACCCTTAGGATAAAACAAGTTAGGTCGAGCAACTCAAAGAATAAGAAACATCATCATCATGCCTGCGCACGGTGATAAATGGAAGATCACCGGAGACTTTGAAGAATCACCCTCGCAAGCAGATCAGGGCGCACTGTAGCTCGTCAGCATCATCAGGATAAAACCCAAACATCACCCGACAGTGAAATATGATGATGACGATGAGAAACCGATCGAGGGAGAACATGATGATGCTGACCATCATCGAAACAAACATGATGATGATGACCTCCTCCTCAGGAAAATATGATGATGCAGCTGAAAAATGCTGAGGAGGTCCAACACTTAGAACATTTTTTTGGATACTTAGGGAGAGTGCCTGAATGAAAATTGCTCAAAAAACTACCAGTCAATTCAGGCACTAACAGCACTGATACTTTACATAAATGCGTTATCACGAATTGTCTCACTGTTCTACTTACATAACCAAAAGAAACATGCAATACTACAATTTACCAGGTTCTACTTCAAACCATTTTACTTGAGTATTCACTTCATTATTGTTGTCCTTGTCATGTTTATGACATGCTTCTATGCTGCATTATGACATTTAACTCTATCATTCTAGACAGTCACTTTGAGTATGTCTTAGGAAAGCTCTTAATCACTGATCCTAAAGTCAATGCTGTCATATCTACTTTGTTGCTGTCATTCCAAGGGTTCTTGGTCACTGTCTAATGGTTTTGATAGTGCCTTTATCTCTTCTCTTTGTTTGGTAAAACCCTACTAGCTGTTGCATCTCTTTATCTTCTCCTATACCTTCCATGCTATGGACTGTCCTAAGACAGAGATATGGACTGCCATCTTACAACTTTTATTGTCTTCCTTATCATATGAAGGACTGGGACTATGCCTTCTTGTTGAAAATCTTATGCTCATGACTATAAGAATCCTCCTATAAATTGGAATCTATTGCTTACAATAAAGGAAGAATCTCACAACATACCTTGACTTAGTCATTTAAGAGTGGAAGAAAAATGTTATTTTGAACAAAAAATTATAGTTTTTGCATTCTTTACTTGACTTATATTAATTTTGCATGATGATTAAACCACATGCAGAGAAATTATATGAGAGCATAACAAAAAGAAAAAGGCCCTATCAATAGAACTCTCTACAAAGCTGCACAACTTGATGACAATGATGATAGTGATTATGTTGAACATCTTGATGAGAATTTGCATGATATTCATAGTAGTAGTAGTGGTGCTGGAATTGAGGTGAGTGCTATTTATTGTTTTTATGTCTTTCATGGTAGTCATTGTTGTTTTAACACACACATACAAGTAAGTACTATTCAAGTAAGTTGTTTTAATTCTATTTGAAGGAAAACCCATTAGTATGATTTACTTTAAAGGATTTAACTCTAGAGAGAGACTAATAAATGTAAGTCACTTAAAGGGAATTACATCAACTTCTAATAGAAACCAATTAAAATCATCCACACAATAACAACAAATGTGCCTTGATAAATCTATTGATTTGAATAACTAGAAATAGCCAATATGGAGACAATCAAACAACTTATGAACTTGAATATTAACAGAAAATCAGAACACCATAAATATCCACAAAGTTAACCATCCTTGCCCATTATAATATTAAATTATCATAGAAGTGTAATGTCTTGAATCTAAAATATGATTGGATAGATAATATTGGAATATATAAATTGTCTTGCATAAAGATGATGATTGTCTAGGCCTTGGTTTCCCTTATAAACATGGGAAGCAACAAGCTTCAGGCCTCTTGTAACTAAACATGTTTAATAAAATGAAATTAATGGCATAAGCAAGTTAACCAAGATCTAAATTTGCTAATCATCATAGAGCACCTGTGACCTTAGGCCTAGCAAGGTACTCATCTCCATGTTGCAGTATCTGTTAACTATGTTGTGCCCCTATCTATTATCGCAAAAAAGTGTCAAAATTTTGTCCTTGTTCTCCATGTTGACGCCAATAAAACTGCTCGTTGCTCCTTCTACACCTGAACCTCTAGCTGCACATCAACCTTTCAAGTATGTCTACTCCCACATATTGAATGTAAGGTCACTGGGCCATTTGAATTCCTAAATTCAGAGCAAATTGGTCTGATAGTCCTTCCATCTTTTATCCAACATAGCCTTAACATCAATTACAAATTTTCCATATCCTGCATCTAGGGCTATGACCCTATCCAAAATCACATTAAAGCTCAAAGTATCCATATCCTGCTCCTTTTTCAATAATTCCATAACCACAGACACTGTTGTTCTAAATTCTGCCTTCCAAGTATTAAGGCCTTTAACCTATTTGTTTTCCTCTATCAGAATAAGGGGGATAAATTGATGCTTGAAAGTAGAAAAAGATTCAAGTCTAGCCTGCATCCTTTTGTCTTCACTGCTGGCATATTGATGCTCTTCAATGATCATTGTCACTGTCTACTCTATGGGCTTCAATTCAGCAAGAGCTTCAAGATTTCTTTGTAGTATCCTACAAAGCAGGCCTAAATTGTGCAAGGAAGGCTGCCATTTCTTGTACAGTGGCTCCAAAATAGAAAAGTTTGCTTGCAATTATTTAATGACCTGAGATAACATGGAGTAGCAATCATGCACATCCCCAAGTTTATCCACAACCAGCTTTATCATGTATTCCATAAGTTTCTCAAAGACTTTAAGGACCTTGATCCTTGTCTCATTTTTTGTTTCCTCATTTTGTTAGTTGAGGTCCTCAACTCTTTTTCAAATTTTGTTCTCAAAGAATTAAATCTTGCATTGTCACTGTGACATCACTAGTTGTTGGTGGCACAGAAGGTTGATATGGAATTATTGACAAACTCTGAGAAGAATCCACATCTTGCAGTTACTTTTTCAATTGCCTATTTTCAATGAACAACCTATTCACTTCATCATTCATGTCTTGTTGTGTTTTCTCATAATCCTACAATTTTTTTTCCAACTTTTTTACAACTGCATGGGTGAACATGGTAGAATGGACTATAAGAGTAGAGGCCTCAGTTCCTAAGGTATCTCATAAGGTTTTCACCACAGTAGATCCCCTCATTTCTTGAACAACATCTAGCAACCTTGATTTACTAGTGTCCTTTTGTTTTGTCCATATGACAAGAGTCTCTGTCTTTGGGTTGAAACCACATCCACTCATTCCCTCCTCATAATCAAATTCAGACACAAGATTAGGGTCATCTTGACTCCTCACTTGGTCAAGCAAGATTACCTTTTTCAATTCAAGACCTAGAATGATCAGCATGTTACTCTTCAAGACTATTTGTCTTGCTTCCTCAGGAGTCACATTGATTTCATCAAGTTTTAGTTCTTGGATTGTTCAGGTGGTTATTTGATCATACTGAGACTCATTAGCACCCATATTATTGATTTCAACCTTTTCATCAAATTCCTTCATCTTCATTTTTAACCAGAAATATTGAAACTCTGGAGTCTTGATGAAATCATTATCTTGAATAAATCTTAATGATGCCACCACCCTTTCATCTTCCTGTAGCTCTAGATCAATTTGGGCTTGTTCTTCCATCCTAGCCTCAGGCTTGTGTGCATCAGTTTCTTGACCAACCAAAGGTTGATCAACTTCCTCTCCATCATGCAAATGTGTCAAAATATTGGCAACTTCATCAATATCCCCCACACCCTCAGACATCTCATATGGGACCAGAGGAGACATGCCTTCAGTTCTCTGCCTTTTATGTGGTGGTGATTTAGGGATCTATGGATCTTGAACTGATATGACAGGGGCAGGCTCATGAATCTCAATTCCTGCAGTCCTCTTCACTGAAAGTTTGGTAGCCTTGGTAGGCTATACTTCAGATTTAGCATAAATACTTTCAAAATTTTCAAGCATTGTATTAATCCTCCTTATAGGATCTTTCTCTTCAGCAAAAAATCCTTCAAAAATTGGATTCTTTCCCTTTTTGTCATCTTCAATTTTCTTGAGGATCTCCCATTTCCTCTTCCTATCATACACTTCATTAAAAGTAACCAAGTTCCTTATCACATCCTCATCATAACAAATTTTATGGGAGGTGCCCATCTTAGTCAAGATCACTTATCTCACCAAGTTCATATCACCTTCAGGGTCACAAACTCTTTCAACACCAGATTCCAAAGAGTACTTGGCCTTCAAATAGGCATGCAACTCCTCAAGAGTGTCTGAACCAATTGACCAATCTCCAAAGATAGTGATATTAGGAAAAAAGGTACCTTTCTTCACCTTTTTCATCACTTCCTTTTCCCTTCACATCATTTGCCACATGAATTCGAAGAATGCAATTCTGTCAGAAACAAACTTTGGTAATTTGTGAAGTGGTTGGGGGCAATCATATACCTTGATTATTGTGTGCTCTGCTAAGAAGAACCAATCAGCATAATTGAAAGTATGACCTTGCTCTGGTTTATGTGCAAGAGGTCTTAGAATTACCCTCATTTCTGGTGACAATCTAGGGATCCCAATACGAAAAGAATTCATTATTCTCACAGAAAATTCATTATGAAATACATTAAGCTACCAGTCTGGCAATGAGAATCCCACATGTAACACCAATATTGAGTAGGCATTCTTTGCCTTGTCCTTTCAATCATGCTAATGTACATTTTACTTGACCATTTACTCCTATTTTGATATAGGATCAAATGGCAAACCAAAGAATAAAACTTGAAGTTCATGGGTTTCTTATCTTCCTTCACACTGATGAAACCATCATGTATTTTCTTTTCAAGATATGACACAAAATCATACTCAATATTCACCTCTAAATTTTGTATCTTCATAGCCATCATCATCAAACTAATTGGCATCCTCTGATCAGCATCAATTCCCAGTACTTGACACAATGTATAATAGGTCCATTTGAAATAGACTACAATATCTTCCACAAGGAATGGTTCAACTGCATTGGAAGGAATATCAACCATCCTATTGTTTGCACCTCTTCTCATAAATATTGGCAGCTCATCACTTCTAAGTGTTCTTCTCAAACTTTTGTATTCTTGTTCGATGTTTTGTAGGTCAATTTCGGTGAGAGCTTATTTTCTCAACATAAAATAGTCAATTATAGCACTTTTGTCAATTCTCAACAGAGAAGATCCATTTGGCAACCTTATTGTTTTAGTAGCCAGGTAATAGTGTAGTGTCAGAGTACAAATCAGTTCCACATCCATGAATACATTTGAAATAATTAGCTTAGCCAAATCCATCTTCCATGGATTGTGCACTGGTCCTTGACCATCCTTCTTCTGACAAAAGTGCCAAAATAGTTTCCAGTCAGAAATGGGAATTAAGGCATCCCTACAACCCTCAGCAACATCCCTAAATACTTTCTTTCAACCTTTGTCAATTGAATTGGGTAAAACATCTAGCAAAGATTACTGCAGTGATCTTTTCTTAGGGGCATGATTAGACTTACTAGTCTTACTTGTGGATTTAGACTTCTTGGGTGCCATTATACAAACTAGGGCTTTAAAATTCAAGCAAATGCATGGAGAATTGAAATAGAGCAAAGATTCTTAAAACTTTCTTGCAGAGAATGTAGAGATGGACTTACTTGAACAATTTGAAGCTTGCTAAGAACAGTCTAAATTGGGCACCATCTCTAAGCCAATTTACAATCTCTGAACTAAGCAAATGCCGAGAGATTTCTAGATTTTATTGAGCCACAATGTTCAGCATTCAACCATTATTTTTGGTTCATGCCATGAAATTATAAAATCTCTACATTCAATTCATTTCAAATATAAGCCCTTGATCAAATTTGATCCAACGATAAGATGAAATGACAAGATCTTTCAAATTTCTTTGTAATCGCACACCCGTACTTAGTATGTTTACTCATTTATTATCATTACTACACTACAACAGAGCTTGTTTAAACTAGTCATGGGATGGTGATAAGCTTCAATGCCTTCATTTATTATCATTACCACACTACTACAAAGCTTGTTTAAACCGGTCACTAGATGGCGATAAGCTTCAATGCCTTCATTTATTATCATTACTGTACTACCGCGAAGCTTTTTTAAACCAGTCACGGGATGGTGATAAGCTTCAATGCCTTCATTTACTATCATTACCGCACTACTGCAGAGCTTGTTTAAACTAGTCATGGGATGGCGATAAGCTTCAATGCCTTCATTTATTATCATTACCGCACTACCGCGGAGCTTGTTTAAACTAGTCACGGGATGGCGATAAGCTTCAATGGCTTTTGTTCACTTTTCTTGATTAGCACCAACCCTCAGCCCTTATGCTCAAAAAAAGTGGGATCGTGGGGCTTATAGCTCCCTTTATTCCATTATCGTCAACCCACAAGTGCCTGTTGTCATTACTGTGGTGAGATTATGTTGCTAACTTTTATTGCTTACTGCCTTACCGCAAACATTCTTTGAAAGCCATCACAGGAGCCCAGTAACTTGGACACTTACTACCACCAAGCCACAACCAAGTGGTGAGACCTCTGAGGGACTGCGGTATACATGGTTGACCAAGCCCTTCCTACCATCATGTCACAAACAACTTGTATGTTTCCAGCGAGAGTGCGGTATACATGATTCTTGTTGCTCTAGTTCTTGCACTACCACCAAGACAATGAGGATGACATGCGAGATTGCAGTAACATTGTTGACCAAGCCCTTCCTACTGCCATGCTGCGAACAACTTGTATGTTTCTAGTGGGAGTGCGGTATACATGATTCTTGTTGCTCTAGTTCTCACACTACCGCCAAGACAATAAGGATGACCTGCGAGATTGCAGTAAACTGCAAAAACACAGAAATGATTAAGAATAATTGCATACTCCTCAAAATGACCATGTTATGTGACCCTAGGAAATAAATGGCATAAAATTTTGGCATGAATGTCTATTAAGAAATGGTCATATATGAGTGAAAAGATCAAGTAGGATGGAAATGTGCAAAAAATTTTGAGAGGTCCGAACAGGTGAGACATTAGAATAGTTTATTTGGAATAATGGCGGGAATTAACAAAATTTTAGGGTTTAAAATTTTTTTCCAACATAAGTAATGGTTGTTTTATTATGTAAATAAGGGTAATCCTTACTTATATAATAATTTTTATGTATTTCAATATAATGTGTATTTTTTTTTGTTTTTGCAGATATGTATTGATAAACTCCAAGAAGGGGATAAAGTTAGGGTGTTGGAACCATTTGATGGTGTTGCTGTGGGCATTGGGCAGATTTACTTACTATCTATTGTACATGGAGTCAACTTGAAAGGAATAGGAGATGCAAATGTAAATATTTAAAGGTCACAAGTAACATACAGCTTGCTTATGAAGACAAAATAGATGGAGTTGTCCGTCTAAAAGAGAAAGAAGGAACCTTCACACGGTGGCCACTAAAATATTTGCAAAAAATGGCATAGTTGATGTTTATCATGTACTTGTTGTTAGACATCTTG
The DNA here is from genome assembly GCA_027924645.1 of Cunninghamia lanceolata. Classification (NCBI taxonomy): domain Eukaryota; kingdom Viridiplantae; phylum Streptophyta; class Pinopsida; order Cupressales; family Cupressaceae; genus Cunninghamia; species Cunninghamia lanceolata. Next base: position 24,871,775 of record BSBN01000809.1, on the reverse strand, counting down.
GCCCATTGCTTTATGTAGTATTTTGAATGTGTTGTTTAGGGATTTTAATTTTCATGGTGTATTTGAAAGAGTTGGAAACTCTTAGACAACTATGACATTTTTTATTATATTTATATATATACTCTTAGACAATTTTCATATCTTATAACTTGATATATATATATATATATATATATTTGCATTATATTTTTTATTGCAGATTACCTTTCTTTATCATGATGTTGAATCAATCTTTTAATTCTAGCATGTTGTAGCTTGTTCATATATGTAATTTTTTTTTAAAAGTGCATTGAAAACATTACCTGCCTCTAGAATCATCATAGAAACTTCTTCAAAATGCCATGTCCATCCTGGACTCACTGGGGTTTGTACCTCAATGACTCCACACTATTTTAGGCCCAAAAAATCCCAACCATGCCCAATTCCATAGGCGATTTGATTCCAAATCTGATTTTGGGATGAATAGTACCTAAAAATGCCCTATTTTTCTACCAATTAGGTAACTTAACAAATAATAAATGTTATATCCCAAAACTTCTGCTGGAACTCTAGTAAAAGCTTACCATACTATAGCATCATCAAGTCAACCTTGGATATGGAAATTGTTCAAAATAGAAAATAGTTTGTAAATGTTGAATGGTCAGACAATATGAGAAATTACAAGCACCAAGAGTTACCTTTTGAAACATCAGGACAAAGGGTGGATAAAATTGATATATATAGTGTAAAAGCCAAGGGATTGCCTTTTGGTTTCAAGATCCAAGTGACTTTGATCCTAATTTAAAATGTTCCTTACGAGTCGTCCATTGTGGTAACCTACATAGTGGTATGTATTCTTGGAAGCCTTATGGTGCCATATTATTTAATGGAGTATATGTGGCATTAAAAAAATTGAAACGCTCTTTTATAGTAAAGGAGAATCGGTGGTATTTGTGATCTACTATGCTAGAATACAATAATCTACACCTCAAATTTAGATTACTCAAACCATGTCACATTGATCATATTGTTAAAATAATATAATATATTCCATAGCTTAAGATGTTTTTTTGGTTTCAGGGATCTTATCAACATCATAAGGAGTTGAAGGCTGCATGGGGAATCAAGATAACCACTCAGGTATCAAATTTTAGGCTAATAATTTTATGTATATGAGCATAAATTTATCAAATATATGTGGACAATGAAATTTAGCTGCAATTTCTTGATTTTAGGGTCTTGAGCATGCCATAGTAGGAGCTCAATTATATGTTGTTGGACCTGATGATGATTTAGAGGATATTAAGGAAGAAGCAATGCAAGATATCAATAATGTAATGTCTTAGATTGACAAGAGTGGGGAAGGAGTTTATGTTCAAGCTTCAACTCTTGGATCTTTGGAGGCTTTACTTGAGTTCTTGAAGACCTCAGTTGTAAGTATCCCAGTTAGTGCAATTGGTATTGGGCATGTGCATAAAAAATATTTCATGTGTGCGAGTGTAATGCTTGAGAAAAAGAAGAAAGAGTATGCTGCAATTTTGGAATTTGATGTCAAAATTACTCCTGAAGCTCGGGAGCTTGCAGATGAAGTTGGTGTCAAGATATTTGCAACGGACATTATTTGTCATCTATTTGACTAGTTTAAAGCATATATGGACAATCTTAAGGAAGAAAGGAAAAAGGAGGTTGTAGAAGATGTTGTTTTCCCCTGTGTACTAAGCATTTTGCCAAATTGTATTTTTAACAAGAAGGATCCTATAATTGTTGGTGTTGATATTCTTGAAGGCATTGCAAGGGTCAGTATCTAAACCTAGTCTTTTCAGTGTTATGACTTATGCATGTAAAAGATTGTTGTATCATTTTTGGTTTGTATAAAGCCATTTGTGGTGATTGCATCTACAGATTGGCACGCCATTATGTGTTCCCACAAAAGATTTCATAGATATTGGTAAAATAGCCTCAATTGAGATCAATCATAAATCTGTTGAAATGGCTAAGAAGGGTGAAAAAGTGGCCATGAAGGTATTTTGAGAAGCTTTCTTTGTTGTTAAAAGTTTTATATGATTTTGGATGCTATTTTTTGAAATGTTTTTGTTAATAAATTATCATACAAACTTTACAGATTGTTGGGAGCAATGCTGATGAAGCACAAAAAATGTTTGGTAGGCATTTTGAAATGGAGGATGAATTTGTGAGTCATCTCACTAGAAGATCCATAGATATATTGAAAGAAAACTACAGGGTAAGGCTATTTGATATCCCCATTACGTAATTTTACAGTGTATTTACTATTATACATTTTATACTAATTGAACATTTGTGCTTTTCATTTTTGGCTGATAAAACAACATTTTAATGTCTAAAATGGAATATTCTTCTTATTTTTTCAGGATGATTTGTCCAATGATGATTGGAAACTTGTGGTGAAATTGAAAAAGTTGTTAAAAATTCCTTGAGCTACTACTAATGATGCATTGTGCAATGGAACTTTGGATTGGAGCAAAACCTTTTGATGAAAATGGGAAAATGCACCCTGCAACATTACAAACAACACAATTAGGATAACAAATGGTGAACTTTGTTGATACCAGAACAGTAGCTTTTGCATCATAAGATTCTTCTATATGTTTTTCTATGTGGTGTACGTGTTATACCTATGGTTACAATAAGACAATAGTGAACTTCAGATTCTATCTATGCAGGAGGTCATTTGAATGTCTGTTGTTTAGCTTGTTTTTTAAAATTTAATATTCTGAATGGGCAAGTGCGGTATTGCCATGTGAGAAAGGGAGGAGATTGATTCCAAGAATAGAGATTTTGTGTAATGATCTATTTTATGATTTCTTGAGGTAATGAAGAAAATATCATGAAAACATTGTTTTAAATAAATTCATATTTTACTGCACTTGTACGAAACCAAAAACATTTCTATGTTGTCATCTTCAGCATGTTGTTGACTGGCTAGATTTCACTATCTCAAGTGCTGCTTGTGCTTCAGCTATCTGGGACCATGTTATGGAAGGTTATAGGGAATGGTTTGTTTTCTTGTTGGTGCAGGATCACTGCTACAGGGGCCTCTAACTAGCATTCTTAGGTTGTTATTTAGATATTGTTCACAATGGTTCAGGGTTGTTTGAATACACAGGTAATAGCTCAATGGCTTGTGTGAAGGACAATAACCAAGGCTGCAGTCAAAGCACCTAACATCTGTCCGACCTGCCTTTCCATTGTTTTGCTATTGTATCTAATGTGGTTGTTGAACTGGTTTTTTCTTCATCCATTCCTTATAGTTTGTTGTACATGACAGAGCTCATGAACTAGTTTTTTCTAATACTTATGGCAGCCTTGTGCTTCTTTTTTATTATTTGTAATTCTTTTCTTGCATTGTTCCAATAAAAAAAATATTTATTGCCACTTTGCTTTGTCTTGTTTCATTTTCTTATTGGCCGATTCTCAAATAGAAAGTGTTGGCTCAAATTTATCAATCTTTACTTGGTAACATCATAAAATATATATTTTTCCAAATTTATTTCCTTAATGTTTTAAATTCAAATTTAATAATATGTTTTTTCTGCATTATAAAATTTATGGTATTTAATAAATTATTCATATCATGACTAAATTTACTACCAATTAATGGAAACCACTAAATAAAAATGACTACCATGACTAAATAAATGACCAGTTAACAAAAAACAATGACTAAATATATGTACTACCAAATTGATGACTAAATATACTACCAAATTGTTGACTAAATATACTACTAAATTAATGACTAAAATCTATTTAGTCATAAATTTGGTTGCGAGATAAATGACCGGCAATAAACTACTAATGGTCACATGACTAAATATACTACCAAATTGATGAATAAATATACCAAATTTATGACTAAATATACTACCAAATTTATGACTAAATACACTACCAAATTTTACTACCAAATTAATGACTAAAATTTTTTTGGTCATAAATTTGGTCGCGAGATAAATGCCCGGCAATAAACTACCATTGGTCAATTGACCAAACTACTGATCACATGACCAATTTTTGGTAGTTTTTTTAGTCATTTTTTCATGTTTTTCTACTAGGCCTAGACCATCCTCTTCAATGCCAAGAGAGGAGGAGTTATTAGAAGAAATTAGGAACCTTAGGGCTGAGCTTGATTACTTGGAAGCTATAAAAATAAGAGATGAAATGAGACAAAGGATTCAAGCTCTAGGAACTACTCACCAGAATGTAACTCCAACCCTAAATAATGCAAACATGGTTGGTAATCAATAGGTCAATTAGGTTACAAACTAGTAGCATAATCAGAATGTAACAGGTAATAATCAAGGGCTTAATCAACATGCAAATCAAAATCTACAAAACAATCATAGGCAGAATGTCAATAATAATAGAGTACCTCAAAGTAATATAAGAAATCAAAATGCACATGTCCATGGAAATGTGAATCCGAATGCTAATGCAAACCAAAACTAGAATGCAAATCAAAATCAGAATGCATTTGTTAGGAGGCCCATGTAGGTGGAAAGACATAGACAGTTGGATTTTACTAGTATCCCTAGGTATCCTAACCCTATTGACAATGATATCAAGACTGAATTGCCCAAATTTTTAGGTAATAATGTGGTGTCAAGTGAGGATCATTTGAAAGCTTTCCTTAATTTAATGGATAATTTTGAAGTTGAACATGAGGATGTTTCATGAAGTTGTTTATGCAATCTCTATTAGAAGAGGCTAGGGAATGGTATAGGAATTTGCTTGATCAGAGTATTTCATCTTGGGATGATTTCATAAGAATTTTCAGAGAGCGGTATGGAAATAAGACTGGCCCTAGTTTTATTATAAATGAATTCACTAGTATAGCTAAGGGGTCAAATGAGTTTGTCACTAATTTTAATCCAAGGTTCACTAAGGTACTGAACATACTTCCACCACATATGAGGCCAAATGAACCCATGTGCATGGTCTTGTACACAAATACCTTTGATGTTAAAATAGCTTATGAACTCAGAGATAAAAGTCCATCTAGTCTCAGAGATTCTTTTAGGATTGCACCAAATATTCAGAATAATAGGAAAGCATCTGCTAAAGGGAATAGGAGGGATGATGTGAGAATTTTGCAGAATCCAAACAATAGAGCTCAGAATACTCAGAGTAATGCTTCCACATCTGAGGATAAGCTAGATAAGTTGACAAGTGCTTTTAAGGATCTAAGTTACAAGCTTACAAGAACAGATAAAGGATTAGGCCATGAAAAGCAAAATTATCAGAGACCAGAGAAAAGACCATAGTTGCATGATATGCCATATAATACAAATTGGCACAATGGTAAACCCATCTTGAACAATAATAATAATCAGAAATCTTAGTACAATAAGGAAATCTCTGATTCATTAAAAAAGAATGTCAATATTGTTTTAGATACTCCTTAGTGTATGGTATGTCAAATGCCTCATTCACAATCACAGTGCATGATTGCTCAATCTTTTCATAATGATTGCAATGAATGTAATGAGCCCCACTATGTTGAAGATGACAGTGTCAATATGCTTTTTACTAGTGGAGATTACTCTTCTTCTAATGAGGTCAATGCAAATACAAATGTGGTACGAAAGAAGTATCATAAGGAGAGGGCTTGTCAGCAAATTTTCTCAGATGAAGAGGATGAAGATCAACATGTTTATGCCTAGGATTCACATATTCCAAATGTAAATTTATAGAGACCTTCTAATGAGGAGATTAGAGCCCTAACAGCTACTATAGTGGCTCAAGTCAAGAGCAATTATAATCTTAGAAGTAGGTCTCAGGATGGTGATTCTGGCCAACCAGGAAGCATTTTTGTGAAACAGCCTCAAAATAACTCAAAATGATATGAGTCACAGAAGAAGCAGAATAATGATATTAGGAAGGATTCAAAAGAAAAGTCTACTCATATTGCCAAAAGTTTAGAAAATAAGGCAAATAAGAATGAGGATAAAAGTAAAAATTTTAGTGGGGTAGGTAACAACCAAAATGCCGTAGGTACTAAAGCTACACATACGCATGAGAGAAACAAAAATGTGGGTCAAAGTACAACTATTATACAAAATTATGTCCCATTTGAGATTACTCAGGCATTATCCCAAATAAAGGTTTCAGTCCCATTGCTTGAAATGTTGAAGATTGAAGAATACATGAATAAAGCATTGTCTTTAATTTTAGGCATACCTGATCAGTTAGCTCAAACTGTCAAGGGTCATGGCAAAGCTCAAGAAAAGGAGTCTGATGAAGAAGAAATTCCTAAAGTATATTTGGGAATGACCTTGACAAAATGTCAATCATAGGTAGAGCCATTTTATGTGTCTCTCATTATCAATGGGAAACTGATAAGAAACTGTATGCTTGATTTAGGTGCATCCACAAATATCATGCCTTTGGCTATCATAAAACAAGCTAGATTGAAAATAGACAAGGTGTGTGGTAAGTGATTTGTTATGGATGCTAGAGAAGTACCAGTTATTGGAATCATGAAAAATGTAGACTTCATGCTTGCTGCTTATCCTGAGAAGACCTATACTATGAACATGACTGTGGTTGACATCAAACCACAATATGGGATGTTACTGTCAAGAAGGTGGGCAATGCTGATTAGAGGAAGCATGCAATTGGACTTGTCATATGCTATGATTCCTATGAATGGCAGGGATGTCAAAATGGACAGAGAGGAAAGGGCACCTGATACAATTGAAGAGCTTGAACAAGATGAACAGGTCTATTTTGTTGATACTAATTTTGATAATTTTCAAGTGCTATCCTGTGATCAGAATATAAAGAAAAAAGAACCCATTGATGTCAAACTAGAAAGATTGAAGGATCAAGAAGGGCTCTGGTCCATGTACTTTGATGGTGCATGCTCTAAGGAGGGCTCTAGTCCTAGAGTAGTTTTTGTCACCCCAACTGGTAAGATATTTAAGTTTTCCTCCTTTTGAAGTTTGGGTGCACAAATAATATTGCAGAGTATGAGGCTCTTCTACTAGGTTTGAATGTTGCAATTAAGCATGGGATCAAATTACTTAAGATGTTTAGAGATTTAGAGCTAATTGTCTCTTAGGTAAGAGAGAAATATGCTACCAAAAATAAAAGGCTAAAGAAATATAAGCATGCAATGAGAGATTGTGTGGAACTATTTGATGCATTTTCTATAAACTGGGTAGAAAGGTCTAGGAATGTTTTGGTGGACTTCCTAGCTAATGTTGCAATCAGGCTAGATGATATCACATTGGTAGATAGTGCACATGTAGAGGTCAAAGTTAGACCTACAATCCCAAACAACATTTGTAGTTGGCAAGTTTTTGAGGATGACAAGGACCTATTAAGATTTTTGCATTGCATAGGTGAGTATGAAAATCAGGAGATAGACATTCAAAATTTTGTGGAGGTTGCAGATGGAAAAGAAACTCTTTTTGGAAAACAAGTAATAAAAATAAAGACTAATAAGATTACAAGAGGGATGGTAGCTTTGAAAAGAGCATTTGATAAGAGAGATCAATTTGTTGCTAAGACTTCCTCCACAAACAAACAAGATTTAGAAGAAATAAATCTAGGTACAAACAATGCCCCAAAGAAAGTCTATATTGGGAAACACCTCAAGCCACACATAAGGGCAATGTTGATTACATTGTTGAGAAAATTTAAACATGTCTTTGCATGGTTGTATGATGATCTGAGGGCATACAGAGAGGATCTTTTTTAGCATGAAATCCCTTTGAAGCCTGGGGCTAAGCCATTCAGATAGAAGCAGAGGCCTATCAATCCTACTCTGGCTCTGAAGATGTAGGAAGAACTCATGAAGCTTAGAGATGGTGGAATCATAAAGCCCTTAAGGCACTCCACTTGGGTGTCAAATCTAGTCCCAGTCAGGAAGAAAAATGGAGACATCAAGTTATGTGTGGATTTCAGAAATTTGAATGTGTAATCTTTGAAAGATAATTATCCACTGCCCAACATGGAGACTATGTTCCAGAAAGTGATAGGGTGTGAATTGTTATCCATGATGGATGGATTTTCTAGCTATAACCAGATGAAAGTGAAAGAATCAAAATAGTACAAGGCTACCTTCACAACTCCATGGGGGACATATGTATATGTGAGGATGCCATATGGACTAACAAATGCTGGAGCTACATTCCAAAGAACCATGGATGTAGCATTTACAGGATTAATTGATTTAATACTAGTAGTGTATCAGGATGATTTAACTACTTATTCTAAGAAAGAGGTTCAGCATTGTATACACCTTGAGAAGATTTTTATTAGAGCATTAGAGTATGGAATTTCATTAAATCCTAAGAAGTGTGCCATTGGAGTGACTAAGGGAAAACTTTGGGGAATATAGTGTCCAAGGATAGAGTTAGGATTGATCCAGAAAGGGTTGTTGCTATAGACAGAATCCAGATGCCCAAAACTGTGAAAGACATTCTGTCATTTTTTGGACAAATCAACTTTGTTAGAAGATTTGTTACCAACTTTGCTGAAATCACCAAGGCAATATCTAAGATGATGAAGAAAGGTGAGACTATGACATGGGGAGATGAAGCAATTTGGTCATTTCAGAACATAAAAGAAGCCATTAAAATTGCCCCTATTTTGAAGTCTCCTAACTTCACCAAGCCATTCTAGTTATTTTCTTTTACCTCTTTTCATACAATTGTTGCATGTTTGCTACAGAAGAATGATGAGGGATATGAATAGCCAATTGCTTTCTTTAGCAAATCTTTGTAGGCTACAGAGTTAAAATATGATATAATGGAGAAGCAGGCTTATGCTTTGGTTAGGGCAGTTAAGAATTTTAGGCCTTATTTAGTTGGAGACCAAATTGTGGCTTATGTTCCCCATTCTACAGTCAAAGAAATATTTACATAGCAAGAGGTGACAAGGAGAAGGTGTAGGTGGATCAATAAGATTTAGGAGTTTAGCATTGATATCCAAATCACCAAGCTAGTAAGGGGACAAGATTTGGCAAAGTTGAGGGCAGAAACAAACTTAGAAGCTTGTCAAGTAAATATGGCTGAGAACCAGATGCAAGACAAAGTATGTAGTGTATAGTATTCTGAATGGTACAAAGATATTGTTCAATATCTGCAAAGCATGAATTTCCCAGATCACTTCAATGACAATTAGAAAAAGACTTTGAAGCTGCAAGCTATAAATTATGTCATTGTTGAAGGAGAATTGTACTCGAGGAACCCTGACGGTGTGCTGCTTAGGTGTGTGGATCAAGACCAAGCTATAAGGATATTGATCGATAAGCACAAAGGGGTATGTGGAGGACATTACATGGCTAAGACCACTATGTATAAGATTCTTAGGTCAGGATATTGGTGGCCAACAATCTTCTATGAAGTACATAAAATGGTGAGAACTTGTGATTCATGTTAGAGATTCTCAAGAAAGTTGAAATATGTAGGTGTATTACCTCTTAAGACTATGACAATAGATGCTCCATTCCAACAATGGGTAATAAATTTTATTGGAGAAATAGCAGAGAAGTCAAGTGGTGGACATAGTTGGATATTTGTTGCCACTGATTATTTCACCAAATGGATTGAGGCCATCCCAACAAACAAAGCTACAAGCAAAGTGGTATTGGACTTTATCCTAGAGCATATAATCATTAGATTTGGGGTACTAGCAAAATTGGTGACAAATAATGCGATGTGTTTCAGATCAGGGGAATTTGTTGATTTATGCAATGAATATGGTATAAATATGTCATATGCAACACCATATCATCCTCAAGGCAATAGCCAGGCTGAGTCCAGCAACAAAAGTTTGATGAAGATAATTAAGAAGATAATTGATAAAAATAAGAAGGCATGGGACTCTAAGTTGAAATTAGCACTGTGGGCTAATAGGGTGACAATTAAGAAAGCCACTGGTAAGCGTCCTTTTGAATTAGTATATGGCCTGGAGGTGATGTTGCCAATAAATAATCTCCTACCAATTTATAATTTTATACAAGAAAATGTTGATAATATAGAAGATCCAATGGCACAAAGGGTGAACCAATTGGTTGCATAGCATGAGGCAAGGAGAGAAGCACAGAGAACCAATGTGAAGAGGCAGCAGAAAGTGAAGTACTTGTTTGATAAAAGGGCCTCAAAGAGGAAGTTCTAGGTGAATGACATGGTTCTTATCTGGAATTCTAGGAGCCAGGATAAAGGGAAGCATGGGAAATTTGAGCCTTTATGGATTGGCCCATACCTAATAAGCAACACTTGTGGAGAAGACTCATACTTTCTCCAAGCTCTTGATGGTGAATTTCAGGAATTGCCTGTTCATGGACAATTCCTAAAACCCTACTTTTCATAAGTAGGTTATTCTCCATGCACATTCTAAATAGGTTGTATATAGTTGTATATAATGTAAATATTTGTACAGTTGTCTTTTGTGTTTTGTGTCTGTCTTGGTTCTGGTCTGCTCCTAGAGTCTTTTTGGTCCTTGTTGTAATCCAGTGAATTACACATCCTAAACCAGAGCCAACGGTGGTACCTACTTAGGTTTAGGGTTTTAAGTTATTTTTGCAAGCATTCATCTTTATTTCCCATTAAACCCTAAGTCCCATGGTCTTATTTTTCTTTATGTTATAATTTATCCTTGACTGTTTAGCCTAGGTCATCGGTTACTTAAGTTACAACCTTAAGCCTTATAAGTCATGAAGTAACTGGCCCCTTTTACCTAATGTTACTGTTTGTAGCCCATCATGTTGTAAAATCTAAGTCTTAAGTCTTTACAGGCTCCGGGGATGCCACTTGGCAGGTTACCACAAGCCCGCAGACTACTGGAGGTGATGTCATATTCTTACTGCAGGGCTGCGAAATGCAAACAGTTTTTGAGGACACTTGGGCTTATAGCCATAAGATCAAGGATTCTGAATCAACAAAGGAAGCATTTCTAGGTGTCAAGTAGAGAGGTTAGCCATAGGAAATGGAAGATCTAATGGTAGAGTAGAGGCGCAGAGGAATCTAGTCTGACGAGAAGATTCATTGCGAGGCTATGAGATTGTGACATGTGGCCAATTTTCAAAGGAAGAATAAAGGCTTGCATAAGGTAGGATACGTGGAGGGTTTAGCTCACTCACACAGCCAAAAGGTTGTGGCCCACTTCCCACCACATTGCTATGAGATGAAGCCACGTGTTCACATCAGACAAAAGGTAGAGGAGTCAGCATGAAAAGTGTATCCAACATGGGGTTATTTCATTGGATGATGACTTTTCAATGAAAGAGATTAGATTTTCAAATCTAGTGGGTAACTCATGACCATTGATCTCACAGAAAGAAGCTCAAGTCAATGGCCAAAATTTAAACTTACTGTAATGAACATTGCAAGTTGCTCTGAAACATGAATTGTAGTAAAGGCCGAAGTGACGTGCATTTATGTAGCTGGCCCTAAATTGAAACCTTCTTTAAGGATGCAAAATAGGGTTTTCCATATCATTTTTATGGGAATGAAAAGAGTTCTGGCACACAGCAAAGGTTGAATGAGAAAATACAGAGATTCTGAAGCATCTACAAAGAAAGAAAACTAGTAAGTTGCTTTCACTAGTTGGGTCTATTTTAATTAAATTATCATTCTGTGGATAATTTTGAGTGTTAATAGAGAAAGGAAAAACCCTAGTCTATGCAAATCAATTTTGAAATGAGTCAAGTAAGCCACACCTATTCTTCAAAAAGGAGCCTAGATGAGCAATTAATGGTCCAATTCCCTAGGTCTTCATGAAGACCTACAAACATATATGGTCCTAGTGGGCCGAATGATAAACTATTGGACCTATGCTATGACTGTTGAGATGCTCAGTTGCTAGTGCCAGGATGGATTTTGATCAAGCATTGGTATGACATAAGGGAATATAAGGCCCCAATTTGCAATGCTTGGAAGCTAGATTTGGCTAAATTGATATGCCCTAATGTGTTTCCAAATCTAGATTTTGTGAGGGTAGTTGTACAAAGATATGATCCTACGTATAGGGATGTCTTGGTAGGAAATAATACTGTCATGATTAAAACCACAAAGGCCTACATCTTAAGTGTGTTTGGCTTAAACCCTACTGCTAGCAAAAGAATTGGTCTTGTTGCTCTGAAGGAGGAATATAAAAGAGTTCAGCGTGGATACAAATCTTTTAATTTGCCCAAGCATAGACCAAAGGGCATTAATGGAAAATTGGTGAAAATATCAAACCAAGAGGAAGAACCTTTTGATGTGTCATAGTTCATCTATTACTTTGTGAATACATATCATACTATGTGCCAGGTATTGGGAAACAATGCACTGGACAAAATACCAATTTCCTTGATGATGTTAGCAGCAAACATATAGGATATTTCAACTTTTGAGACTTTTGACTTTGCAACATATATAATAGAAAAAATGTACAAGTAGTTGACTGGAATTAAAAATAAGCTATATACTGTAGATGCAAAAGTGGAGTTAAAGTGGTATTCAATGATGTGCCACATGTTTTTGTATACTGGATTAGGATTGTGGCATAAAGACTTGCATGTTAAGGAGAAAGATCCAAATGGTATATTTCTCCCTATACAAATGTGGACTTGCATGATGGATATGCATTACACAGATGCAGATTATGTAGTTTTTGAGTAGCATTTTGTTAGGAGGCTACTGGGTTTCCTGGAGTCAGAAGGTGAAAGAATGCATCCTGATGTTCTTAAACTTTTGAGACCACTGGACATGACCCCTAAGTTGGTAATTTGGCACAAATGGGGTGACTGGTTCTTCCATACTAATACCACCTGTATCAGAGTCTATGGGAGCAAGGTTACCCCATATTTATTGCCAAAGTATGTGCCAAAGAGGATTGCATTTTTTGAAATAATTAGATAGTTGAATGAGTTTGATAAAGAACATCTGAGGTTGCAGAAGAAAGGATCTTTCTTTCCTACCTCCATGAAATTTTGTGATTTTCTGGTAGATAATAAGGTTGGCCTAGATCAAATTGATTCAGTGTTGATGGTTTATAGAATGGGGTTCGAGCAGCCAAGGGTATTTGACCCTGAAGGATTTATTAATAAGGTGAGGCTTGGCATCAAAAGACCCCAATTTTCCCACCAAGTTTTGTATGATGAAGATATAGTAAGAAATTGTGCTATAATGGAGGAAGTTCATTTTTTGAGGAAAAGGTGGGAAACAATAATGGAGGGAGAAAGAAAGAAGGGAAATTTGAACTCTGCATATCCAAGAGCATTTACAAATGAGAGTGATCCAATAACAAGGATCTAGAAGACTTTTGATAATGCAAATGACTTGATTGAAACTACTCCAGCAGGGGAGGAGAGACCTACCTATGATCTAGGCAGTTCAAGCAGGGCATATAGGAAAAGAAGTGAATCACCTAATGCACCTCCAGCAAAGAAGGTAAAAATCATTGATTTGGAGCATGAAGAGGAAGTTGAATTCATAGATTTGGAAGAGGAGATAAATGAACAAGAACAAGAAATCTCCCAATAAGTGAATTCACCTACAAAAATAAGACCCTATGCCTCTCCAGATAACAGATTGGCAAGGTCAACCTCTGAACATCAAATAGATATAGAGGATATCTAGGTGCTGGCATGCTCATAGTTTTTTTGAAGATGATGCTTTTGTAAACACCCCTAAATTCAAGGGATATGTACTGAAGGTTAGGAATGAAGAATTTTAAAAGAAAATAGAAGAAGCCAAGAGCAGTACAGATCCAAAGAAATATGAGGAAATAACTCAAAGGGTGTTTAATGAGGTAAGTCAAGACATCAACAAGATGACCCCTAATGAGGGAAGAGCTCTGGTGAAGAAGAGTGGCTTGCTATTTCTTCCACATTGGACCTTAGCAGATGCCATTGCTTTTGACACTGTCACCAAGAATGATACAGATGTGTCAGATGATCAAGTGGAGAAAGCACTCTATGGTGTAGGATTTAATCCCAAGTTTGAGACCCTAGAAATATGGGCATTGGCCCCGAATAACAATAAGCCAAGGGCCGGTTTAGGAGAAATGATAGGAGATGTCATAATAAAGAGAGTGTCAGACACTCTAGTCCCTCAAGCTACTAGCTTGAATGTCCAACCAGCCCAATTTGCTGAGGCTATAACAAATAAATTGCAAAGAGACTATGATGAACTTTTGTTGAAGTATGGGCAAGCCACTTCAAAGTTGAATAGGTTAAAGGAGTAAATCTTGTTAGTTCCAAGTACTTTAGCTCGAAGTGTTCCTGCTCTCGTACAAACTACAGAATCATTTTGAATAGACAGGGAGGTTCTACTCTCAGAAATAAAAGAGCTGAAAGAGGAGGTGAGGAATTTGAAAAATGAAAAGAAAACTATTGTCAAAGAGTTAATTACAATTTTGATAAACCATAGGTTATCTGAGATTATAGCCGGGACTTAGGACACATGGAAGTTATATTCAAGTATAAAAACAACTCAAGATCAACATGAGAAAAACAAGGAGAACATAGACAACATGATTAAGGTATGGCTGCCATGAATAGAGGAAATGAGGAATTTGTATAAATCTTCAAGGTTTTCCCCAGATGCCCCATCAGAGATAAAATTGACTCTTAACATGTTGTTGATATTGGAGGAAGTGGTGGCCTTCCATTTGAAATTGGAAAAGGTTTTGAAAGAAAAAGGACAACTCATTGAGGAGATGGATAAGAGGATAATGCCAAGTATTTTAGAAAGTGATGGACAGATAAGAGGTATGGACAGGTGGAAAAATGACTTTGAAAATCTAGCTGGCCAATTGGTATCCTTGAGTTGTGTAGAGGGAGATCCTAATTTGAGCATTTTGAACTCTACATTGGACAAGCTATACGCCTTGGAACTAAATCTGGATACATTTTGTAAAGAATAAAAAATTCTATTAGATGCAAGGTACATAGGGCATAATGATAAAATAACAAAACTAATTCCTTTTCAATGGCCCGTGTTGAACGGTTATATACAGCTTGGATGGAGAAGTATGTCTTAGATGAATGAAGATCCAATCATGTGAAAGGATAATGCATTTTCTAATCATTTTTGTAATCTCTAAGATAAAATGTATTTTGTCTTTTTCTCTTTCATATATGTGTAATTTGAACTTGTTTTCCCAATGCCTATGGGCGGTGGCTTGTAATGTAAGATTCATGTAACCGACATAGGCTAATGAATATTGAGTACTACATTCTTGAGCCTATAAAAGAACATGTAATACTACTTTGTAAGGGAGTTAAAATATTTGGGAAACTTTGATAATGAGAATACAGAGCAATTCTGGAGGTTGGTCATATTTCTGAGTTGTGAGTTCATTTCCTTGCATTGTTGAATGTATGTTTTTTTTTATAAGCATTTGATCAGTATCAGGTTGAGCTTATTTGAAAAATACCTTTGAGCATGTATTTCCAATAATTGTCTCATGTGTTGCATGCATTTTTATTTTGAAGGAAGATACTAAGAGTTTTTGAATTCATAGATATGCATTTGCTATATTGCATGTCTCGTTTTCTGCTTCTAATCAAGGGTTAGATTAAAATGCTTTAAGTCAGATATGGGGAGGTGTCTTTTGTAATCAAGATATCTATAAGAAGAATTTTTGGGAATATCTATTCTTGGCTTGTTTTCTGTAAGACAGAAACATAGAAAATCCTTTGAATCTACATGTTTGTGATGCTTATAAGAAATAATCTGCATTTGTAAAGAATTAACTCCAAACCCTAGGATTGGCATCGATCAAAGTTGGGATTGTTTTCACAAAACACCCATAATCAGACAATCACATACATTAAAAGAAAAACAAATCAACTTGTTAGTTTTTAGGAGTAGGATTTAGTTTCATGTTCTCTGAGCCATTCAGTGAAGAAATTACCAGAGCTAGCCAACTTTGAAGTGATTATGTACAGTTTTGGTTTACATATAAGAGAACATATATCTACTTTAGTTGTCAATATCTGGAGAAATAAGGGTTTGTCATATAGATATTGAATCAAGGGAACAACCCCTAGGTCTGGAAGAACCTAAAGTACAGAGGAGAACAAAGAATTGTCTCCTTTTTGTTGGCCACTGACCTGAGAATCCTGAGCATAAAAGCTGGCTAATTTTTAGGGAAACTCAGACCATCAGTTGATAACACCAATAGATACGCTGCCCAAATCGTAAGACATAGTGCTCACAAGCTCACGTTGAGATCACATCTAAGCTTCCAAAAGCTCTTTTTGCATCCCTTTTCTATTGTTGCCAAGAGGATCTCCCCGTTGCTGCAAGAGGATAAGAGGTTACTGACACAAGGATTTCTAAGGGTGGTGGACAGTCATGTGTCTCCTATTCTAGGTTCCTTAGTGCTTTTATTTAATAGTAATGGATGAGGGTCACTATAGTCCTCATCATTTAATTAAAAATGTCAAACTAGGGTGGTGTCCATGGCGAAATGCAAGAGGGAGAAGAAATCATTTGCATGGCATTCTTTTTCTACAAACAAAATTTGAAGGAAATGCATGAAACAAATTGTTGCAATCAAATCTAATCTAAGAGATTCTAAATGAAAATGCTAGAATCAAATCTATCTAAAGAAACTTGTGAAGGGAAATACTAGAATCAAATCTATCCTAAGAATCTTGTAACGGGAAATACTAGAAATGTAAAGATCAGGAAATGGAAATACTACTACGAAATGAAACTACAAACAACTAGTACTGCTAAAATATTGAACTATATTATTTCATAAAACTCTCCCCTTTTGATTCATTGATTACAATGCATTTATAGAATGCTTATTCTTAATCAATCCACCAAGAATTTGCATCTGAGATCCTATTCTTGGGGAGAAAAACTAAATCTTCTTCCTCTAATATCGCTTCCTTTTATCACACCACTTTTATTACATTCACTTTCTATCACAAATTACACACTTATTTTGGTGAATTTCTTCACATGGTTTCTAGGTTTTGTTCTCCTCGTTCCCAGATTTCTAAAACATTTTGAAATTCTAAATTGCATTGAGAAATGAGGGAGATATTGCCATTTTACCAAGACTATGTTTTAAACTTCCTCTTTTCATGCTTCTTTTTAGGAAGTTTCTTGGTGTTTCAACTTGGCAGAATTTATTCTTTAGAATACTAATTATTTATTACAAGGAAAAACATGTAATATCATTAAGACATGCAGTGACACTAATTAATCAAAATTCATGCTATTATTTAGCTAATAGATGAGAATATTTATTGTCTCATTAGTAATTAGAAAATCTCAAATTGCTCTTGGAAATAGTAAATGCATGTTGCTATTTCCTTGATAGGCTATGTAGATTTTGCATTGTTAAATTGGTTTGCTTTCAAAATTTTATATATTAGTTTTATTTCAAAGCAATTTCCTTTTCCTAGAGTAATTGATCCAAATATTCAGAAAAACCAAACAAAAAAATAGATCAAATTGCATTAGATAAATTCATACTAGATTGCATACATATTTCAATTCCTAGATTAGAAAAATAGTTTATTTCCATAAAAACCTAAAAAAAAAAAAATATTGTTTTGCACTCATATAGGCTTGCATGCATCCAAAAATCAAAAAGCACAAAACTATTAGCATCACCGAACGTCCACATACCCTTGATTCCAACACAAGGTCAACTTTTGTCAACATTAGTGAAAACCTTGATTCTAACACAAGGTCAACATAAGGTCAATGTAAAGTCAAACCTTAGGTCAAACAAACCCTAAGTCAAATTGAGGTTAACTTCAACTCTCTCTCTCTTGGTTTGGGTTCATGAATGTGCCCTGGGCTTAGAGGCGAGTGGGTGAGGGAGATTCTTGATGAGATTGAGGAGATTCACACTAGACCACAACAAGATCAATAAACAATTCAGGAACAACAACACAGGTTAAGGATATTCCAAATATAGGCTATCATCCAACAATTTGAACAACAACTCCAACTCAATAGAAGTATCAACAAGAACAATTGTCAATGTACACAACATTGGAATCTTCGAAATCCAAACAAAAGAACAGTGACTAGCCACCCTTATGGTCATATAGTTATTTTAACAACAACGATCATAGAACATCAAATCCGAATCATCACACAAGAAAGGCCCTAGGACCAGCTGACCAGTCTCCATGAAGTCTAGCTCTCAAGTGAGCCAGACCACCCCCGTCTTGCCTCCTCTTGACTGGCTACTTCCATGAGAGCAAGAGTGATGTGGAAGTTCACCTCGTGGCGAGGAGAGGGGTCCATGTGTGCGCCAAAGCTAACTCAACCACCCCAAGCTACCAAGTTATGTCTTTGAGTGTACAGTTACAAGAAAAACCACTACCCATTCTTCCTATGATTTTTTCTTTTATATCAAAAAAGGGAGATGACTCATTGCCCCTTAAAAAACATCTACTCATTAATTCTAGAAGACATTAAAATGAAGATACGCACAATCTTTGAAGATATTTTATCATCATTAATTCCTTTGTGTGAATAATTTTTTTATAGATTTGGGGTGCGATAATTTTTTTAATCATTTGGAAGTGACAACCACACTCTCCAATAGGTAGGATAATTAAGTCACTAGATTTGAACGTTAAAATATTAGAGTTGCTAGATATTCATTATGTCACTGATAATATGAGAAACTTTTCTCATTTGTTTATCCCCTTTTAGCTAGAAGAGGCATCAATGATTTTGTCTTTGTAGGGCCTAGTGATCCATAGGATGAGATAAGTGAGTTGGTAGATCAAATGACTAGCAAGGATGCTAGAAGCCAATTCCTGATTCTTCTTTAAGAATGCTCATGATGATGACATTTAGCTCTTGCCTTTTGTTGTATCTTCTCATGGGCCATAGTTTGGAAATCCTCTTTTCTTTAATTCTAACATCAATCCTTCTAGTGCTGAGTTGTATCAAGACTATGATCCTAACACTCCTTTTCAATATTTTAGAAGCTTTGAACTCCATGAGCTTTAGGATTAGACATCAATCTATTTGATCAGACAACACAGAAAATAGGATGGGTCTTAAGCTAATAGCATAGGCACCTACTTCACAAAAAGGAGATAACCATTGAAAAATGGGCAAGAAGCTTACAACATATGCAAAATAGAGAACATGGGAAAATTTAGCATAATTAAACTACTAGATGCTTATAGGATATCTTTCAAAAATAAAGAAAGGTAGATATACATATATATCAGTCATCTACAGTGGAAAATACACTATAGTTTTGGCAACTCACAGGGGCTCTTTAATCTAAAAGAGCATTAATCTCAAATATTTTTATAGACATGTCCATTAGGCATCAAATCCATTTAGCCAAAATTTAATATCAAAAGAAAACATATCAAACGTAATAGAAAATAAGAGTGTTATGAAAATCCTATTGTAGACACCCAAAAATGACCATCGCATTATCACCTTGCATATGCATCATTCTCCTAACATTAACTCTTCTAATTCACCTTAATCCAACATTAATTAAATGATTCTTAATTATTTAATTAATTTCATCATTTCACCACTTTATTCTTCTATTTCCACATTAATTAAATAAACCAATTATTTAATTAATTCAACACTTTGATTCCTCTTATCCACACAATTAAATAATTTTAATTATTTAATTGGCTAATTATTCCTCCAAAATTAAATAAATAATTCTAATTTATTGAAGTTGACTTTTCTCATCTCTTCAATAAATAAAATCATTATTTTATTTATTTTCTTCCAACATGCATAACAAATTAAATAAATTTATTTATTTAAGTTCTAATTATCCTCTCATCTTCCAAATTTATTCTTTTTCTTCCAAAATATCCTCCATGCACATAAATTAAATAATTTATTATTTAATTTTATCCTTTGCATGTCAAAAGAAAATCAAAAGTTGATTTTATTTGGCTTTAAATTTTTTTTTTCAATCAATTCATTAAATAGAAAAAGCATTCTACTTTTATAAAAATCAATCCTTTAGTCAAGAAAGCAGTTAATTCAAAAAACATCTTTTTGCATGGACACTTGTCATGTGCACATTCATCATGATTCTTCAATTTATCTCATCCATCGATTTCATCAAAATTCCTCCACCATTGATTTATCTTCTCTAAGAGTTATAAATACACCCCTTCTCTCATTTTCAAACCCTTCATGATTTTGAGCATTTGGCATCCATATCTCCCAGTTCTTTTGAGCATTCATTGAAGCAATTATGCATTAATTTGAGCTATCATCCATCCATCTCGCTACCAAGGTTATGCTTTACTATTTTGAGCAATCCACATTCAAAAAATACACCAAGGAATTACACACAATGGGTAACATTTAGTATTTCATGCTTTTATCTTATCTTTATTATACTATATTGATGATTTGTTGAAGGTTATGATGGATTTTGGTATTAAATCTTTTTTATATTGATCCCTATATGAAATCTAGATTTCCCCATACACATTTTGGCATGCCTGGTGGAACCCACTCCCTGAATTTAACACATATTGGCTTGAGAAATTTTGTTTTTAGGATACAGGTATGGAGTTGCACGTTTAGTTGATAGAACGGTGCATCTGGTCTGCAGAGTTGCACTTTTGGCTAACAGAATTACACATATGGTCTACAGAATTGTACTTTTGGTTGACAGTATTGCGCATCTAGTCTGCAGAGTGGCGCTTCTAGTTTCTGAGTTGTATCTTGTGATTTCTAACTTTTGTAGGGTTCTTAGGCACTTGATTTATCTCTTTGCATGCAAGATGATGTATTTGTAGGCATTAATTCTAATTTATGTCACAAGCTATTGTATTTGTGAACATGTTTTAGTTGCCTTTTGACCTAATTATCCCATTATTCTACTTTTTGTTGTCTGATTATGTAGACCTAACTGAGTAACACTTCTAAATGATTCCTTGGCACATCCAAGACATCCTAAGTCACTTTTTTAGCAACAAGATTGTGCTTTTGACATTTTTTGTCCTCTATTTGTAGGATTGAGACAGAGTTACACTTTTGGGCAATAGAGTTGTGCTTCTAAGCAATAGAGTTGCACTTTTGCATAATAGAGTTGTGCATCCAGTCAATATCATGGTGCTTCTAGTAAAATATTTTTGCAATTAGTTACTATTGTTATGCTTTTAGTTAATAGTGAATATGTTTTTGGTCAATTTTGTTGTGCTTTTGGTTAATTTCAAGTCGCTATTGATCACTATACTAACGCTTTTAGGTTCTGCAAGTCCTGATTTGAGATTTTTCCATCTATCAAGTGGTTTTTTTAAATCTAACATCATTTGTGTAGTCTCTTATCACTTGTCAAAGAAGCAAAAAGTGAACTCCTAATGTATTTGGTGCAAGACACTTGACAAAGATTTGATTTATCTCTAGTCTAGTAGAACACTTCAATTTCATCAAGGGAATGTACAATTGTTTGCTATGTCTTGAATGTTTATGTATGTATGCTCTCTCCTCACACCGAAAGGTGATCCTGGAGATCAAAAGTACTAGATTATTCAATTTTACTAGCTTTATTTTCTTTATTCCCAGGGACCTGAGAGTCAAACTATGCTCTTCTCGCATCGCAAGACGATCTTGAGAATCAAAAGTACTCAGAATCCTCTATAGGAGGCATGTTAAGGGGTTTCATCACCCTTAAGGACAAGCTTAACCATGTGTTCTGGTGTGATATATAAATATTATGAGAATCAAAATATCATTTCAAAGGAAGGACCACATTATATAATCATGTTTAAATCCTCTTCATTCCCCAAATGTACAAAGGCATGGGCCTCTTGTACATATCCACATGGCCTTCTTACAAAAGGCATGGTCAAAGACCCATGTACAAGGGTCCTTTTATCCTCCATCTCCTATTCCTTCAATTTTAAATTGGCCTGTACCCATGCTTCCAATTTAAAATTCAAATAAAATCCAACTCATCCCTTTTCCTCCAATTTTAAATTGGGCATGTACCCATGCTTCCCAATTTAAAATTCTAATCAAACCCAACCCATACCTCTCGTCTACCAAGAAAATCTCATCCCTTCAATCTTCCCAAAGCCCAATCTTGACCATCCATTCCTCCTTGATCCAAGGACATCTCCTCTTATCCAATCCCATCATGCCACTTGGCAAGCTCTCCTTACTTGAGAGCTCTCAATAATCCTCATCCATTGATCTCTCAATTCAATCCTAGTCATCTAATTGAGTCTCCAAATATCTATAAATTGGATCTCACCCTCACAAAAATATAACTTCTTCATGCAACATAATGTTTCCATTTCCACTCCAAGAATCCATGAGAAGCAAGGTTATGCTACCCATTTGAGGATCCATCCACATCAACACCATCAAGGAGCACATCCAAGTATCAAGGTTTACATTTGGGGTTAAGAGCTTAGCTTCATTTCTTGTTTTACATTTCTTTTCTCAAACTGAGGTAGCTTAGATTTTAGGTGAAATAGGTTAGTGTTTTAACTTGTTTCTCATGCTCATTTTCTATGTTATATAATCTTGCACACTCGATGGGACACCTAACTTTATAATATAACATTCTTGCAAGTCTCTTGTCAAGTGGTGTCATGTAGGTTATAGTCACCCCTACGACTGCAGATTAGTGCCCACAATCCTTCTGTAAGTGCCTATACCTCATCTCGTGGCACCTATGTTTGCTAATGTTATGTTTTTACAGGGTTTTCATGGTTTAGCACCTATACCTTAGGGATTAGGGCCTAGATTTTTTTGCTTCGTCTCATGATTTCATGTCTTGATCTTCACATATAACAGGATCTAGTTCATTTGGTTTCCTTCCTAACACTCCTAAAAACTATTTTATAGATCTAACCCTCTGTTCTGTGGGTTTTTCATCAATTTGTAGGTCCTCCATTCTCTCTATGTCATATACACCCCCGAGTCAATGCCTACACACATAGTTTAGTGCATATGTAGTCAGGTTCAATGCCTCTACACTCAGGTATATCTTTCCTATGTTTTAGCACCTATATTAGGCCTTTTAGCATGTATATGTCATGCTTTAGCACCCATGTCTTAGATCTTAGTTCCTAGGTCTACATTTCATCATTTTTCAGGACCCCCAGACTATTTTAGCACCCTTGCAACCTCTCTCAATGCTTGTGTATCTCCCTTTAGTGCCCGGGACTTCCTTTAGTGCCTATGACACCTTCTTTAGTGCCTAGGACTTTATTTAGCACCTATATCAACCCCTTTAGAGCATATATCAAATCATTTAGTTCCTATATACCATGTTTTAGCACCCATACCCTTGTCATTAGCGCCCATACCCTAGGGATTAGCGCCCTTGCCTACATCAGTACCTAGGACACCTTTAGTGTTTGTGTCTCTTCCTTTAGCACGTTTGTTTTCTAGTTCAACACTTTTGTCTATAAAACAACCCCTAAAACTTTAAATGCCCATAACTTTGGAAAAACTTAATGAAATTTGATGATTAGTTTTTTGAAATGGCTTAAAATTTCACAAGGAATCTAAATACTTTATCTAATCTATTGTACATCATTCCATCTAATATTTGGATTTTGCACATTTTATCACTTCAATCTAACACACTTGTTTGTAGCACATCATTGGTCAAAGATCAAATCATCCAAACTACTAACAAGTTGTTGTAGATCCACTTGCTGAAGGATCCATCTTTTTTCCACCAAATATAGGCACATTTATTTTTGGGGTTAAAAAGAACTTATATTCTTTGTTTGGGGTCATTTCAAGGTGTATGATCTCTCCTCATGCCATTTGGCGATCTTGGAGATCAAAAACCTTGATTTGATCCAATCTTTGTTATCTTTGTTCATCCTATTGGTGTTGAGAAAACTAGCTTCAACAATGCCTTATTTTGCCCCAAAAAATCCATCAAATTTCCTAGTTTTGCCTTTGCAATCAAAACCCCTCATTTAGATCTGATTTAAGACAATTTTTAGGGGTTTTATTTCAAAATCTTCTAAGTAAAATGTTTACCCTTGCCCTTGGTTTCTTCCTTGTGAAAAAATGGCTCATTTGGAGGCTTTATTGACAAATCAACAAAATCATGAACTAGCAAACTAGTTTGCGAGTTCGCGTTTTTGCCAATTCATTGATAATGTAACTAGGTGGGTGATAAAAATTTGTATAAGGTAGTTAAAGGAAGCATTGTGCCTTTAACATCAAAATTGGAGGTTCGCCAACTGCCAGGTTCGCCAACTACCAGGTTCGCCAGTTGGCATATTTGCCGATAAAGGGGGATGGTTTTGGTGGAGACAAAGGAAGAACAAAGCTGAGAAGTGCAAGTGTGTCAGTGATTGAAGTGGTTCACAAACTTGGAAGTTCACTAATTAAGGGTTTTTCCAACAACAAAGGGACTGTGACAAATAAAAGTTTCTGAGGAACAAAACAAGATAAAAGAAAAGATTTATCGGCAAAGGTTTGGGTTCATGAACTTAATAGTTTTCCAATGAAAGAATTGCTGACAAAGAAGAAAAGAGTAGAGAGAGAAGAAGTTTGCAAATGTTCATATTTGCCGATAAGGCAAATAGAAAAGCAGAAAAAAGACTAATGAAAAGAAAGAAAAGGCTTTGTCAGGGAACTGACGGAAATCTAAACTCACCAAAAGGTTCAAATTTTTTGAAGTTCACCGATAAGGCGACAAAGAAAAGAGAAGGCAAGCTTCTTCCATGGTCTAAAAAAGGGAGAATTTACTAATAAGGTGATGGGCCAACAAGGCAAAGAAGGCAGAGACAAAGTCTATAGTTCAAAAAAGGAGAAAATTACTGATAGAGAAGAAAGAAAGAAAGGGTTCGCAAAGGTAAGATATTTGCCGACAAAGGGGAAAATAAGCCAAGTTCGCGAAAATGAAGATTTGTCGATGAGGCACAGAAGAGGCTGAAAATGAAGATCAATGTCATGCCCACATTTCACATGTAGTCACAACACGCAAAACACGCATGTTATGTCTACATATGACATGTAGTCATGATACGAACTATCAAAATTTTTCCCTTATTACTTTAAATTTTCCCCTCGCATGCGTAAGTGTGCTCGAGGGACTATGTTTTAAGTCGTCATTGTTACTGTTGCTATCGGAATACTATACAAACGTGTGCATAAGATATCGATCACTATGTTTATGTCATTTTACATTTCATCGTTTAGTTAATCTAATTACCTCAATAAATTTTATCGTTGCTTAGTCTACCAATTGGATTATTAATCTGACTTTGATATCACATTTTCTATTACAGATCGATCTATTGTATTTTAAATATTAAATGTCAAAGTTAATTGCCTCATTACCTCTTAAAAATATTTAAATAAATATATACTTAAATATTTTATCTTTCTTTTGATATATATATATTATTTCTTCTTTCATTAATTCCCCTTTATTTTGAGCAAACTTATTTATTTACAAAATATCACACACACACACACACACACACACACAGATATATATATATATATATATATATATATATATATATATATATATATATATATATATATATATATATATATATATATATATATATATATATATATATATATATATATATATATATATATATATATATACATTTATCATTGTATATTTAATCATGCTAATGGGAACTCCACCCATAACTTTATTAGAGTATTTTATATAAGTCCAACACATAATGTTCCCTTGTATTTAGGAAGAATATATATATATATATATTAAATCACCTTTTAGTGCAAGCTCATGTATTTACAATTAATATATATAAATATACATATATATATTTATATTTATATATATATATCATTGTTTATTTTGAGGGATAGTGGAAACTCCACTTAGAAATTAAATCCTTTTTATTATGAATTTACAAGTCATAGAATGGGGGTTAAAAACCCTAAATTTTTTGCTGTGTGTTTGTGTTTGTATGCAGGACAGAGGAGGAGCAGCGACGGCGTTGGAGTTGGGCGTTGTCGCAGGGGAGTCTGAAGCATTTGAGGTGGGTGGAGACAGGTGGAGGACTGTGGTGGGGGGTGTGGAGTGTATGCTGTAGAGGGCGGCGTGTGGGATGGTTGCGGGCGGTAGGCAAGGGGAACGGCGGCGGAATCAACCGTGGTGAGTGACGGGTCTGTGGGCGTTTGGAGGCCGTGGAGGGGTTGATTCACGGCGGGGGTGTGGGGAGGGGCGGAGCCCCACCCACATCCCACTTCGTGGCATGTGGGTGGGGCTCCGCCCCTCCCCACACCCATTGTATTGAGATTTCGATGGGGGTTTAAACCCCCACCATGTATACATTCAAAATTTTGACTGTGTTTTAATTTTTCACAGCGAACTCACAATTATTGCTATTTTGAAATTACAATTTAATATTAATTAAATATGGCGATATATATATATGTATATATATCATTTTCACCATTTCATTCAATTTAAAACCATATATATATATTCATAAATAAACAAATATACCCAAAATTTACATGATTTCATTTAATAATAAAAATTTATATTCATATATATATATATATATATTTAAATATATATATATATATGCATATAAATATACAATTGTATCAAATTTTCACATCATTTCATAATAAGAATATATATATAAATGTATATATTTAAATATATTTATTTATATAAATAGATATATATATTTATATATATATATATATTTAATTCATAACAAGGTTCCGCATATCCTACAACCTTTCAGAATTTCAATTAACAAATTCATTTCACAATTTCTCTACATTTTAATTTTCAATATAGAAAATACTTGAATAAATCAGGGAGTAAATAACTATATAAATCGGATATTTTTTAACTACATTTTAATCTATTAGGTATACATTTTAATTCAAATAACTTTAAAGAGATATAGTAAATGCAGGATCTATTAAATCTTTCACTTCAAGTAAACAGACAAGTAAATCGATTTAAAATATTTTCCTTTGCATTCTTAATCTAGTTTTACTTTTATTTTCAAAGGTAAGCTTGCATCTTATTTATTCTAGTAAATACAAAATTTCCACTATACAATGCAAGAGATACATTTTAACCACTGATCTAAATCAACAACCAATCTTACAACTTGCAAATTGGTAAACAAGAATATACAACTGAAAGAATCCCACAACTCACATACACTCTAATGGAGGAATTTACTTCTTCTCCCAATTACAATTTTTCTACAACTTTCATAGGGAACAATCTCTCCTCTTCAAAAGAACTATTACAGGAAGAAATTTAAAGAGACCAAGCTCTCATTACAAATAGGAAGGTAGGACATTTTCTTTAACAAGGTAAAATTCCTTCAATCCTCTTATCATTCTTCAACAGTAACCTGCATGACAACAAGGGAGAAACAACAACCAACTAGCTCTCCTCCCTACCATAGACCCGCAAGAGGGTCACCCCCGAGCTAGGGAGACCATCCACATACCCAGGGTGGAATAGACCAAATCACTTCACAACATTGAATAACAACAAACAAGGCAAATAACACACACACTCCCATGGTATACTCACAATACAAAGACTCAGGTTAGGTGAGTTCAAGGAGGGTAGGGAAGTAGACTCTCTCACTCAAGGTGTCAATCTTCACAACAATTTATCTTAACTTATTACATGGCCTCAAGCCAACCATATTACTCTTTCTCAAGGCCTCAAGCCTTCCAAATAATCAGATTTCCAGGGATATCCCAAATAGGCTCTCAAAGCCATAAAGCCCTCTAGGCTCAAAAGTACCAACAATGCCCTCTAGGCATTTCATATTTCAAGAAAACAAGAAAGACACCTAAGGAGGTTCACACCTTCCCTTCCCTATAAATGATGAACATTGCCTTCCAATTGGAAGGAGCTCTTTCAACACCCAACACATACCCCAAAAAAAAATAGAAAAACACATAGAAAACATTTGCAATCTCATTCATCAAGCAAGAACAAAACATACATAACAAGCAACAAATCATACAAGTGAGAGGTCTTGTTCACCAACCTTCTGAAGCCCAATTATGGATGAAATTTGATGAAGAGCTCCACTCTTGGCCTCCTCCTCCAAGTTCTCCTTCTTTCCACAATAATCCAACCCCCGTACTCTCCTCCTCCTCTCTCTTTTAAAACTAATTCCCTCTATTTTCCTAATTTCCCAAGTGGCATTAAACAACTAATCCACAACTCATCCATTATCCTAGTGGACTTAAAACAATTAACCCCCACTCAAGAGGTCCCCCACTATAGTCCTTTTACAATACATGGAGAACTAAAATACAATAAGTAAAATAAAAATACAAGGGGAGTGGATGACACACTACCCTTATTAAGGGGAACCCCACCAAAAGAGAGGCACAAAGAGACAAGCACTCCATTACTAGGGGATCATGGAGTTGTTCCATGACTTAGAAGTGGGCCTGAGTGTGGATTCCACTCATCCCATTGTCCCCATGCTTCCAAATTCGTCACTTAACTTCACTGTGAAGTTTAAGTGACCATATGGAGGTTAACCCAAGGTTATCCTAGTCAAAAAGGTCCCTAGACCCATGGGGTATAACCTAGGGTTGATTTTTGCCTAGTTAGAACTCCTAGAGTCAAATAAAAACACAAGAAAAGGGTATAAAAGAAATAAAGTTTAAACAAGATTTAAAACAACATTTCTTACAACACTTATCATAATAAAAGTAAATCAAAAGATAGCCCTTATTCGCTTGACCTCATGCAACATTAACACATTACAACATTACAACATTTCTCCAAACACGAGGTTGATCTTAGTTCCTTGGGGAACTAGATCGGCTCACAAGGGATACAACATAGGGTATGGGATGATCTCCTGTATATGTGGTATCGTTAGTAATACCTGCACACTCAAACTTGAAGTTAATAACACATAAAGATATCATAGCTGAAGCAATTTAAATACATGCATACCTAAACATTCCACCATATAATCATCCTGAAATCACATTAAAGTTCCATATTCATTCATCATTTTCTTAAAAGCAACATCTAATTATCATTGCACAATTATTTCCTCAAAAATCAATTAGGTTTAATAAACAAGATTTAGGATCAATAGTCTCTCAATCATAAAAATAACAGTAATAGCACTGCAAATAGTCTCATGAATAGTAGTGTAAAAAGTAGGCCTCACATCCTCTCCCCCTAAGATTGTACTTCCTCCTGGAAGTCATCAAAGAGGTGAGGATAAAGGGTCTTCAATCTTGTAGCATCTTCCCATGTTACAGTGACCTCATCGTACATATCCCACTGGATCCTAACCTGGTCTAGCTCTTGACCTCGAAGGCCTAGCGTCCGATGAGCCAATATGCGTATTGGCTCCAAAGCCAGCTGTCCGTCTGCCTCTACCTGAAGAGCACTCCAATCCAATACATGAGACAAGTCAGAAATATAACAACGTAGAACTGAAACATGAAAGACATCATGGATACAAGACAGGCTAGGTGGCAAGGCTAAATGGTAGGCTACAGGTCCTATCCTCTCCAGAATCTCAAAAGGTCCTACAAACTGGGGTGCGAGCTTAGAGCCTTTTCCATAACGGAATTGACTCTTATGCAGTCGCACTCTCAAGAATACCCTGTCACCCACTAAAAAGCTTTGATCTATTCTCTTTGCATCTGCATACTTCTTCTATCTATCCTGAGCTTCCTGCAGTCTCTGTCTGATCAATGTGACCTGTTGTTCCATATCCTAGATTAATTCGGGGCCAATGGCAACTCAGTCCTCTAACCGATCCCAACTCAAAGGCATTCTGCAAGGTTTGCCATATAAAGCTTGGTAAGGAGGCATACCCAACGAGCTGTGATGCCCATTATTGTAGGCGAACTCAACCAGATATAGGTACTCCTCTGATTTAGACTGATGATCCATAACATACATGCGAAGCATGTCCTCTAACACCTGATTAACTCTTTCTGTCTGGCCGTCGGTCTCAGGATGGTAAGCGGAAATGTAGTTGAGCTGTGTGCCCAACGCCTAATGTAAGGCTCTCCAAAAAGATGATGCGAAAATGGAGTATCTATCAGATATGATGCGGCGAGGTACTCCATGCAGTCTGACAATCTGATCTAGAAACACTCTCCCCACCGATGGTGCATTGTACGTTGTGCGTACTAGTGAGAAATGCGCCACCTTGGTCAACTTGTCAACTGTCACCATGATGGCATCATGGCGTCACGATGACATAGGTAGACCAACAATAAAGTCCATGGAAATGGTGTCCCATTTCCACTCAGGTATCTCGTGAGGATACAACAGTCCTACCAGATGCTAATGCTCAGCCTTGACCCTCTGACACTCAAGGCATCGAGAAACAAACTCTGCAATATCACGTCTCATCCCAGCCCAATAGTATAACTGCCGCAAATCTGTATGCATCTTCTTCACTCCTGGATGAGCTGCATAAGGTGCTCTATGAGCCTCAGAGAGTATCACTGTACGCAGATCACCCACACAGTGTACATAGATGCGCTGCTTATGTCTAAGTAATCCATCTGACTCTAGGGAATATCCTATGAATTTACCCTTTAGGACCCTCTGATTCTAGATTTCCTGTTGCACCTCAGGAAACCACTCATCCTCAGGCAGATGCTGTAAAATACGTTCTCTTAAATCCACTTTCAAAGTTAGAGTCAGGATCTCGTGGCATCTTCGACTCAAAGCGTCGACGACCACGTTCTCCTTTCCTTTGATGTAGTGGACATCAAAGTCGTACTCACACAAGAACTCCATCCAATGCCACTGGCAAGCATTCAAATTTGGCTGAGTGAAGATATACTGTAAGCTATGATGATCCGAATGGAGCTCAAAATGTTGGCCTAAGAGAAAATGTCTCCAATGAACAAGAGCATGAATGACAGCTGCGAGCTCTAGATCGTGAGTAGGGTAGTTTAGCTCATGTGTTTTAAGTTTTCACGATTCATAAGCAATCGCTCTACCACCCTGCATAAGTACAGCTCCAAATCCCTCTAAAGATGCATCCGTGTAGACAACAAAATCTTCTACCAGATCAGGAACAGCTAATATGGGAGTGCTAGTAAGACGTTCCTTAAGGATTCCAAAGGCCTTCTCACACTGCTTCGTCCAAGTGAATCCCTTCCCTTTTCACTGAAGGGAAGTGATAGGATGGGCTATCCTGGAGAAGCCTTCGACAAACCTACGGTAGTAACTGGTTAGTCCCATAAAGCTCCTTACTTCTGTAACACTGGTGGGTGCTGGCTAATCCTGAATTGCTCTGATCTTCGATGGATCTACGGAGATACCATCGCCTGATAATAAATGCCCCAAATACTGCACCTCTATCCTGAAGAAGGCACATTTCACCAGGTTACCATACAGCTGATGCTCACGTAAACACTACAAGACCTGACACAAATGGTCCACATGTTCCTCCTTGGTCTGTGAATAGATCAAAATGTCGTCTAGAAAAATGATCATGAACTGATCTAGGTAAGTGTGGAACACCCCGTTCATAAGACTCATGAACACTGCAGGGGCGTTCATTAATCCGAAAGGTACCACTATAAATTCATAATGGTTGTATCTAGTTCGAAAAGTAGTTTTGTGAATATCTGCCTCTATAATTCTCAATTGGTGATACCTAGATTTTAGATCAATCTTTGAAAACATTCTGGCTCCTTACATTTGGTCAAAGAGATCGTCAATCCTCGATAGAGGATATCGATTCCTCACCGTCACTTTGTTCAACTCCCTGTAGTCCATGCATAGCCGAAGAGATCCATCCTTCTTCTTTACGAAGATAACTGGTGCGCCCCATGGTGAAACGCTAGGTCAGATGTGTCCCTTCTCTAATAATTCTTCTAACTGCAGTTTAAGCTCTATAAGCTCATGTGTAGTCATTTTATAAGGTGCACGAGATACTGGTTCTACCCCTAGTACTAAATCAATGTGGAAATCAACTTCTCTGCGTGGAGGCATACCAGGTAACTCTGGTGGAAAAATATTTGCAAAATCTCTCAAGATAGGGTGATCATCTAATGTAGTCTCAGGTTCGTCTTCAGATCTATCACTGACTATGATAGCAAACATCTAACAACCTTTCCGCATGCAACGCTTAAGTTGCTAAGCGGATATCGTTCGAGCAGTCATGGGCTTTTGTATGCCCACTATCTCGACCGGTGTGCCATGATCATCTGTGCAACTAATCATCCTTTGGCGGCAATCTAGCTTGGCTCTGTGGGCCGCAAGGCAGTCCATGCCAAGAACTATGCCATAGGTTCCTAAAGGCATCACCCTAAGATCCCATGTTGTAATGAATGAACCCAAGGAAACTTCACAATTTCTAACAACGGTATCAACTGACATCCTAGCCCCAGAGGCCAACTCGACCTCCCACCTAATGTCCTGCCTAGAAGCCACCAGCCTGCAACATCCCACTAACGATGTAGATATAAAGGAGTCGGTAGCTCCAGAGTCAAAAAGGATAGAGATGGGAGATTCTGCAATCATACCTGCTGTCTCAATAACCGAAGCCTAAAAATCAGCCTAGCGGTTGTCAACCGCTGTAAACATACGGTGGGATTTACCCACATCACCCACAGTCTGCTCGGAACCTCCTACATGATGCTGTCCCCCTGCTGTATAACC
This sequence comes from Cunninghamia lanceolata, assembly GCA_027924645.1. Classification (NCBI taxonomy): domain Eukaryota; kingdom Viridiplantae; phylum Streptophyta; class Pinopsida; order Cupressales; family Cupressaceae; genus Cunninghamia; species Cunninghamia lanceolata. The sequence continues at coordinate 24,839,192 of BSBN01000809.1, read as the reverse complement.
CTATGGGCACTCTCTAGCTATGTGTCTAGCTTCACCACATGTATAACAAGGGCCTCTAACCTGTACCTATATAGTCTGAGTCCTACTCTACTGCTGTTGTCCTGTTCTGCCAGTAGACCCCTATGAACCCCTATACGACTGCTGCAGTCTTGCGGGTCCTGCAGGTGGTCCCTGCTACTGCTAACCTCTATTATTTCCCCCATATGACTTCTGTTGTGTTTTAGCTTTCTGTTGCTGCTGTGACTGCTGTTGCTGTGGGGGCCTAGGAGGTAATGGTGCTGAACTATATCCTCCTCTAGGGGGTGGCTGTGTTGGCCTACAAAAATTCTGTTGATGCTGCTGCTATCCCTGATCCTAGAACTAAGGGCGAGAACCCTGCCCCCATCCCTAAATCTCCTCAGCAATATAAGCCTTCTTGGCAGCATCACTCAGAGTCTAAGGATCTGCCATCCGAACAGGTCCTGCTATATTGTGGTTTAGACCTCTGATAAACTTATGCACCAGGAGTTTCTCATTATGGAGATACTCTGCATATCTGGATAACTCTGTAAATTTACTCTCGTACTATGCCATCGAGAGTCCCCTCTGCTGTAGATCATGGAACTCGTCTATACGACGCTATCTGTAATGATCTGATAGATAACGCGCGTTGAAGCACTCAATAAAGGTTTCCCATGAGAGGGTGTCTAAGGAAAGGCGGTGCTTGCACTCCTTAATGTGCCACTAGGTAGTTGTTGCATCTCGTAATAAGTGTACTACCACACGGGCCTTCGTGTTGCCTGTGTATGGACGCAACGCGAAGCACCTGTCCAGACTGATAAGCCAGGCCTCTGCCTCAGCTCCCTCTGTGGTTCCAATGAAAGTAGGAGGGTTCAATCTCAATATGTCCCTAATGGGATCTCCTCTATCACTGTGCCCCCTGTAAGGCTCATCTGCATGATAATCATAAGGTCTGGGACCAAATTGTTCTATTCTCACCGTCTCGTCATGCCTGGCATGATGTGTGGGGCTCCTGCTATGGGCCCTGCCAGCTGAAGCAACCTCCTCTGTATCCGGCAACTTGAAATAAGGCTCCACACATGGTACCCCCTATGGCTTTACGCGAGGCTCCACATGTGGCTCTTCACGCGGCTCAACTACAGCTGGTGGAAGCCTATCTAAGATAGCTTGTAAGGCCTGTAATATCTGTGGTCCCATATCTGGTGGGGCTGGTGGTGCTTGCGGTTATTGAGGAACTGGTTGTACCTGTAGATCTGGCTGAACTTGTAGGATTGGTTGTTCTGGTGGGACTGGCTGATCCGGTCCCACAGCTATAGAATCAGTGTGCACCTTGGTGGCTGGAGTGCGGCGGGATAGTGTTTACCAAACTCATCTGGGAGGCATCCTACAAAACGAGGTAACCTCTAGTCAGTTTGGTCGCAGAAGTGATAATGTACCTAAACAAGCCCAATGTTTTAAAACGACTAGGCTCTGATACCAAATGTCATGCCCACATTTCACATGCGGTCACAACACACAAAAACATGCATGTTATGTCTACATATGACATGTAGTCATGATATGAACTATCAAAAATTTTCCCTTATTACTTTAAATTTTCCCCTCACATGCGTAAGCGTGCTCGAGTGACTATGTTTTAAGTCGTCATTGTTACTGTTGCTATCAGAATACTATACACACATGTGCATAAGATATCGATCACTATGTTTATGTCATTTTACATTTCATCGTTTATTTAATCTAATTACCTCAATAAATTTTATCGTTGCTTAGTCTACCAATTGGATTATTAATCTGACTTTGATATCGCATTTTCTATTATAGATCGATCTATTGTATTTTAAATATTAAATGTCAAAGTTAATTGCCTCATTACCTCTTAAAAATATTTAAATAAATATATACTTAAAATATTTGATCTTTCTTTTGATATATATATATATATATATATATATATATATATAATTTCTTCTTTCACTAATTCCCCTTTATTTTGAGCAAACTTATTTATTTACAAAATATATATATATATATATATATATATATATATATATATATATATACATTTATCATTGTATATTTAATCATGCTAATGGGAACTCCACCCATAATTTTATTAGAGTATTTCTTATAAGTCCAACACATAATGTTCCCCTGTATTTAGGAAGAATATATATATATATATATATATATATATATATATATATATATATATATATATATATATATTAAATAACCTGTTAGTGCAAGCTCATGTATTTACAATTAATATATATAAATATACATATATATAGAGTTATATATATATATCATTGTTTATTATGAGGGATAGTGGAAACTCCACTTAGAAATTAAATCCTTTTTATTATGAATTTACAACTCATAGAATGGGGGTTAAAAACCCTAAATTTCTTGCTGTGTGTTTGTTTGTATGCAGGGCAGAGGAGGAGCGGCGGCGGCATTGGAGTTGGGTGCTGTCGCAGGGGAGTCTGAAGCATTTGAGGTGGGCGGAGATAGGTGGAGGACTGTGGTGGGGGGTGTGGAGTGTATGCCGCAGAGGGCAGCATGTGGTATGGTCGCGGGCGGCAGGCAAGGGGAACGACGGCGAAATCGACCGCGGTGAGTGACAAGTCTGTGGGCATTTGGAGGCCACAGAGGGGTTGATTCACGGCAGGGGTGTGGGGAGGGATGGAGCCCCACCCACATCCCACTTCGTGGGGTGTGGGTGGGGCTCCGCCCCTCCCCACACCCATTGTATTGAAATTTCGGTGGGGGTTTAAACCCCCACCATGTATACATTCAAATTTTTGACTATGTTTTAATTTTTCACAGCGAACTCACAATTATTGCTATTTTGAAATTATAATTTAATATTAATTAAATATGGGTATATATATATATTTATATATATATGTATATATATATATGTATATATATATATGTATATGTATATATATATGTATATATATATGTATGTATATATATATATGTATATATATCGTTTTCACCATTTCATTCAATTTAAAACCATTTAAATATATATATTCACATAAATATACAATTGTATCAAATTTTCACAACATCATTTCATAATAAGAATATATATATATATAATATATATATATAAATATATATATATATCTATTTATATAAATATATATATATATATATTTAAATATATACATTTATATATATATAATGTATATATTTAAATATATATATTTATATAAATAGATATATATATTTATATATATATTTTATTCATAACAAGGTTCCGCATATCCTACAACCTTTCAGAATTTCAATTAACAAATTCATTTCACAATTTCTCTACATTTTAATTTTCAATATAGAAAATACTTGAATAAATCAGGGAGTAAATAACTATATAAATCGGATATTTTTTAACTACATTTTAATCTATCAGATATACATTTTAATTCAAATAACTTTAAAGAGATATAGTAAATACAGGATCTATTAAATCTTTCACTTCAAGTAAACAGACAAGTAAATCGATTTAAAATATTTTCCTTTGCATTCTTAATCTAGTTTTACTTTTATTTTCAAAGGCAAACTTGCATCTTATTTATTCTAGTAAATACAAAATTTCCACTATACAATGCAGGAGATACATTTTAACCACTGATCCAAATCAACAACCAATTTTACAACTTACAAATTGGTAAACAAGAACATACAACTGAAAGAATCCCACAACTCACATACACTCTAAGGGAGGAATTTACTTCTTCTCCCAATTATAATTTTTCTACAACTTTCATAGGGAACAATCTCTCCTCTTCAAAAGAACTATTACAGGAAGAAATTTAAAGAGACCAAGCTCTCATTACAAATAGGAAAGTAGGACATTTTCTTTAACAAGGTAAAATTCCTTCAATCCTCTTAACATGCTTCAACAATAACCTGCATGACAACAAGGGAGAAACAACAACCAACTAGCTCTCCTCCCTACCATAGACCCACAAGAGGGTCACCCCCGAGCTAGGGAGACCATCCACATACCCAGGGTGGAATGGACCAAATCACTTCACAATATTGAATAACAACAAACAAGGCAAATAACACACACACTCCCATGGTATACTCACAATACAAAGACTCAGGTTAGGTGAGTTCAAGGAGGGTAGGGAAATAGACTCTCTCACTCAAGGTGTCAATCTTCACAACAATTTATCTTAACTTATCACATGGCCTCAAGCCAACCATATTACTCTTTCTCAAGGCTTCAAGCCTTCCAAATAATTAGATTTCCAGGGATATCCCAAATAGGCTCTCAAAGCCATAAAGCCCTCTAGGCTCAAAAGTACCAACATGCCCTCTAGGCATTTCATATTTCAAGAAAACAAGAAGGACACCCAAGGAGGTTCACACCTTCCCTTCCCTATAAATGATGAACATTGCCTTCCAACTGGAAGGAGCTCTTTCAACACCCAACACATACCCCAAAAAAAAATAGAAAAACACATAGAAAACATTTGCAATCTCATTCATCAAGTAAGAACAAAACATACATAACAACCAACAGATCATACAAGTGAGAGGTCTTGTTCACCAACCTTCTAAAGCCCAATTATGGATGAAATTTGATGAAGAGCTCCACTCTTGGCCTACTCCTCCAAGTTCTCCTTCTTTCCACAATAATCCAACCCCCCTACTCTCCTCCTCCTCTCTCTTTTAAAACTAATTCCCTCTATTTTCCTAATTTCCCAAGTGGCATTAAACAACTCATCCATTATCCTAGTGGACTTAAAACAATTAACCCCCACTCAAGAGGTCCCCTACTATAGTCCTTTTATAACACATGGAGAATTAAAATACAATAAGTAAAATAAAAATACAAGGGGAGTGGATGACATACTAACCTTATTAAGGGGAACCCCACCAAAGAGAGGCACAAAGAGACAAGCACTCCATTATTAGGGGATCATGGAGTTGTTCTATGACTTGGAAGTGGGCCTGAGTGTGGATTCCACTCATCCCATTGTCCCCATGCTTCCAAATTCGTCACTTAACTTCACTATGAAGTTTAAGTGACCATATGGAGGTTAACCCAAGGTTATCCTAGTCAAAAAGGTCCCTAGACCCATGGGGTGTAACCCAGGGTTGATTTTTGCCTAGTTAAAACTCCCAGAGTCAAATAAAAATATAAGAAAAGGGTCTAAAAGAAATAAAGTTTAAACAAGATTTAAAACAACATTTCTTACAACACTTATCATAATAAAAGTAAATCAGAAGATAGCCCTTATTCCCTTGACCTCATGCAACATTAACACATTACAACATTACAACATTTCTCCAAACACGATGTTGATCTTAGTTCCTCAGGGAACTAGATCGGCTCACAAGGGATACAACATAGGGTATGGGATGATCTCCTGTATATGTGGTATCGTTAGTAATACTTGCACACTCAAACTCGAAGTTAATAACACATAAAGATATCATAGCCGAAGCAATTTAAATACATGCATACCTAAACATTCCACCATATAATCATACTGAAATCACATTAAAGTTCCATATTCATTCATCATTTTCTTAAAAGCAACATCTAATTATCATTGCACAATTATTTCCTCAAAAATCAATTAGGTTTAATAAACAAGATTCAGGATCAATAGTCTCTCAATCATAAAAATAACAGTAATAGCACTGCAAATAGTCTCATGAATAGTAGTGTAAAAAGTAGGCCTCACAATCAAGTTCCAAACAAAAAGGGGTATTTCCCATGGTTTGTAAAAGAGACAATTTGTCGATAAAGTGAGGAAAATGAATAACTATGAAAGATAATCATTATCCATATAATTTGCTATCTTATATCTTATCTTCTAATCTGTAAATCATTCTAAATTAATCTAGATCTGAAAGAGAGCATCTAAATCTAATTTACAACAAAATACTTTTCTCTAAACTTATTTCCAAACTTATTAGAAAAAAAACAAATTGCATTTAATCTTCTAAATTTAGTTTTGATGTTTAATAAGGATAGACCTGAATGTCAATTTAATACTTCTCCTTAATAGATTATATATCATTTATAACTCCTTTATATAAGTCATTAGTATTATAGAATAGATGCATCCTTGAATTAAAGCTAATATTCTAAGAAGACTACTTTTCCAAGAATATCCTAAGTACAAAAAATTACAAGACATTTATAACCCATTCCCAAGTCAAGGTTGTTGACTCGAGTTTCCATGTCATTGACCCAATTTTCAAACATGCCAAACATCTTCAATTTTAGGTCTAGTAGCACAACTCTATTTTTTGCAAAGAGCACATAAGAATCTATAGTTCTCATAACATAACTTTATCAAGGATCTCTCTAAAAGTAATAAGTTAACACTTTGTTTACTAAGTTAAAGCCATCATATCACAAACCTAAAATAGACTACAATATGGGTTGCAATAAGTAATAAAAGATAATAATTTTGCAATAAATGAGTTTTTACCATAATCTAGAACTAATTCCACATATGTCTAATAAGAAACCACTTGATCAATGTCAAAATCCTAGTAATCATAATTCAAAAGTCAAGTAAAAGATATCATATTTGTAATGATACTAATTAGACTGGGTACACGGCATAATAAGCCCCAACAATAATATTTATGTAGACAATTTTAGTAGATTCCATAGCACCATTAATCTTCTAAATACATCTTATGTACTATAAGGACATCAAAACCTAAACTTCATGTTTGTCTAAGGAAAGAATCTCTTAAATGGAAGAGCAAGAATTCTAATAATAATGTCTTTATGCCTTTTTAATATTACTTCAGTTTATAATAGAATGAGATATAACATAAGTAGAGAGTATCTTGGGAGAGCTGTAAATGGTTTCCATCATTTAAATAGGGACACTGTTCTCTTGGTAAAATGAAGCAATCTAAAGAATCGCCTAGGACTATAAGTTAGATATCTAGTAATAATGAAGGGACATCCATAAATTCACAAGGGAAGGGAATGAATTAATTCATCAGATGTTGCGATAGTAGCTGCCACCATATGAATGCAAAATGAAGAAGTATGCACAAAGCACATAAACTGTTCGACAAAAGGCCTCATGGAAAAGTGGTATCATGAAATGCAATGGATGCAAGATACATTCAAAATTGGTACGCTAAGAAGGCTTCCTGAACTTTCAAGGAAAGGCTATTGGAAAGTTTAAAACTGAGCTCTGCAACCTTTGCCAGAATCCACCGTACCTACTGGTGTAGGAGCACCTAGAAAATCATGTTTTCTTTTGTAATAAGGTCTATTTGACCAATGCATTTTCATTTCAGTTTGTATCTAGGTTCATTTTGCAAGTCCCAAGTGACTTAGGGGACATTTGTCAAATTGTAACCGCATAATGCCAAAAATAGGGCATAGGGCAGTTAGAGGTTGTTTTTGTCGGTTGTCTCCCAGCTGCTTGGATTGATCTCCCAGCTGCTTGGAGTCAGTTCGGTACTACTCAGGGTGAGTTGATAAATGCCCAAAGGAGGGAACCAAATGGATATATCATTTTGATTGTAATCTGATCGAAGAAGTAGTGTGATCGAATGTGATTGTATTGTGCTCAAGAGAAATAAAGCAATTCTGTTCTATCTATTTGATTTCCGTTTCTTATAACTGTAAATCATGTAACTGTAGATTTCCATTCATTCTGCATTTTCCATTGTTGTCATATGTCATTGTGAAGCATTCCACTGGTGAGATTTCTATCGAAATCAGTGGAATGGCTTCATTGTATAAATATTTATTTTCATTTTCTGTTTTGTTCCATTGTTCGGTGGTATAGAGGATCCAAACAAGGCATTTCGTGCAGTAGGATGACCTAGCATCTCCATGTGCTAGGGTTTGGAAGGAAGTAAACTGGGCGACGACGTTTTTGGCGAATCGGCCAAAGGTTACAAGTGTTCACTGACGGAACGAGTCTCACCAAAGGCAAATGCCATTGAGGCATTAGTAGAAAGATGAGAGTCTTGGCTGACAGAGTTGAATCGGTGGCTCTTTTGTTAGTTTGTCGACTGTGAGAAATTAGGGCATCGGTGGTATCCGTTGTGCACTCCCTATCACCTACACCCAAATTGGAGCTTTGGAAGAGGGTATGGACATCCATTAAAGCAAAAAAGGTGGAGGGATTTTGTCAAATATTACAAATGATCTGCCAGAACACAACAAATCCAAAGCACAGATTATAGGCATGTGAACTATTTAACAGAATGCCACAGCCAATATGATACAATGCTAATAAAATCTGTATAGCGATATTACCTTATATCTTGCAAATATCTTTACTATCGAAAGTAAATCAATAGATATAGATGTGATTCATTTCCTTTATGCATGAGTTAACATCCATTCATATCCCAAAATAAGTCAATGGCATTATAAAACAGATGCAACTTTCTATAAATTCTAGATAAAGATTTGACGCCATTACCAAACAATCAAATAATAACACTATGCTACCAATGCAATTAAATACATAATGGCACTATGATCCAAATACCATTAGTTTTATATACTCATTTTCATTCAACTATACTGTAAGTAATGCAAGTAGAAACCAATAAAGCAATAATACATTTGACTAAACTTAATGGTGCAAATATATTATTATAGTTTCTAATAAAGTAATGTAATTAAGAAGAAAATTCCATTAAGACTAAACGTTACTACCTGAAATGTGTCGACCACTACTACTTTTAAATATAATTGACGCCTTTATGGAGTAGTTTAAATATTATAAGTTTCTAAGAACAGTTTGATGCCAACAAAAGAAGAGATATGTTACAGATCTAACTCAAATAAGGAACAATTGATTGGTATGTCATAAAATCATAACCTACACTATCATAACATTAAACCTGTATTTATCCCATGAAATCGATGATCCCAACATAATAGATAACAAAAAAATATAACGTTTGATAAAGATAGAAACAAACATTTTAGACTCTAAGAATTGGAAAATAAAAAGAAATTGTATGAACCATTCCAATACACTTAAATAAAATAATATTATTCTTATAAAATAGTGCAGAAAAATGGGAGAATTAAAAATTTTTCCCATAAATAACACAACTTGCAATTAATATTTTCATACAATGTAATCAAATATGATTCAATACATCAGCTAACAAAATAGCTTAAATAAAAGGACTAAGCCTTTACAATATCTAGCCATATAGACTCATTCAAAAGTACATCACAACAGAGAATATCTTCAATACCAAACCATATCTTCGTGTAAGGCCTACCTTTTTCACTTCTGATCATGAGACTATTTGCAGTACTATTGCTATTACTTTTATGTTGAAGGGCTGTTGATCCTAGAATCTTATGTATTTAACCTAATTGATTTGTAAGAAAACAATTGTGCAATGATGGTTAGATGATGCTTTTAAGAGAATGATGAATGGATAATATTAGAAAAGGAACTTTAATATGAGTTCAGTATGTTTATATGGTAGAATGTTTAGGTATGCATGTATTTATACTGCTTCGGCTATGATATCTGTATGTGTTATTAACTTTGAGTTTGAGTGTGGAGGTATTACTAATGAAACCACAAATACAGGAGATCATTCCACACCCTATGTTGTATCCCTTGTGAAGTCGATCTAGTTCCACGAACTAAGATCAACCCTGTGTATGGTGAAATGTTGAAATGTTGTAATATTGCATGGGGTCAAGGGAATTAGGTTTACCCTCTGATTTACTTATACTATGATATGTGTTGTAAGAAATGTTGTTTTGAATCTTGTTTAAACTTTATTTCTTTAAGACCCTCTTCTTGTGTTTTTACTTGACTCTGGAAGTCCTAACTAGGTAAAAATCAACCCTAGGTTATACCCCATAGGTCTAGGGACCCTTTTTACTAGGATAACCTTGGTATAACCTTCATATGGTCACTCTAACTTCACAATGAAGTTAAGTGACGAATTTGGAAGCACTGGGATAATGGGATGAGTGGAATCCACACTCAGGCCCACTTCCAAGTCATGGAATAACTCTATGATCCCCTAATAATGGAATGCTTGTCTCTTTGTGCCTCTCTTTTGGTGGGGTTCCCCTGAATAAGGGTAGTGTGTCATCCACTTCCTTTTTTTATTTTTATTTTACTTATTGTATTTTATTTCCCCATGTGTTGAAAAAGGACTATAGTGGGGGACCTCTTGAGTGGGGTTAATTGTTTTAAGTCCACTAGGATAATGGATGAGGAGTGGGTTTAGTTTTTTTAATGCCACTTGGAAATAAGGAAAATAGAAGGTCTAACTTAGTGAATACACACGTATGAGGATTATTCCAAACAAAATGAACTATCATTGACGCCATAAACATACACAACCGAGCATGCTTACGCATGCGAGGAGGAAATATAGATTTGTAAGGAAAAAAATTTTACAGTGCGTATCATGACACATGTCGCATGTGGACATGACACGCGTGTTAGCATGTTGTGACCGCATGTGAAATGTGGGCATGACATTTGGTATAGGAGCCCATGTTTCAACATTGGGATCTTAGGGTTTGCGTGTTGTCTGGGCCGACATGGAGTGGGTTGAGTGTGGTTTGATCCTTGTCCTACTCCATGTAGCTACGAGAGAGCGAGGTTGTGGTTTGTCGACTAGCCTTCACCTTGAGGAATTACCATCCTCTTGTGTTGTCATCGTGATGGCCTTGTCACATGATTATCGAAGGCTTCCACTTGTGTTTTGGGGATGGTTGTGTTCCTCTTGTCAACCCTCCTCTTGAGTAGGTTGGTCTAGTATGAGAAGGTTGTATTGGGCCCTTTCTCGCCCTTGTGTTCTTTTTGTAAAGTGTGGTGTTGTTCTCTAGTATGCACTATGTGTGATCGGGTTTAGAGGTTAGCATTATGGGAATAGATAGTCGTGTGTTGTGCCTTGATTTATGTTATGAATTTGGATGTGAAAGAGATGATGGTGCATTGTTATGCTTGGGTTCTTTGAGTAAGTTATGTAGCCTTAATGACTTGTTTGATTGTTCTTGCCTTGTGTACCTTGCGTGTGTATATCATGAGGTTTGAATAGCAGATCTTCTTGACTCTTAACCCTAGTTATCATGTGGGTTTTGGCATTGTCTTCCTTGGGCTGGGTAACTAGAATGCTTGCATGAAATGTATCTACTTTGAAACTCATGAGTGCAAGACATTGAGTGATGTTTACATCGCCTTTGAGTGTAAAAGGTTATGAAAGAAATAGGAGTAAACATGACTTATGCTTAGAATTGTTATGAAATAATTTATGTTCTTGAAAAGATACAAGGGTAAATGGTGTGCTTGTTGAACATTGTAAAAGTACTTCCTTAATGAGAATTTTGCATTTTATAAATTTTCCTTGTGTAAAATAGGTAACAAGTTGCACATACCTTGTGTGGGGATAATGTTTGGCATCTTTTGGTAAAATACTAAATTAATGACGTAAGCTTTTAATTAGATTCTCCTTATGATATACATTCTCTTTACAAGCTTGTTGTCAGCTAAGTATATGTATGGTTCATAATTCATATGTAGTATTTTATGTTTTTTTTAGAAAACTCCATGATGCATGAGGTGTTGTGAGACACCATCTCGTGAGTTGAAATAATGTTGCTTTCATTCAATTACGACTTATTATGCAAATGCTTGTATGTTGGTATACTTGTTTGGGGTGTATTGCCTTGTCTTTAAATGCGAAGTTATGGTTAGATTCTTTTTAAGCCTCATAAAGGTGAATTTTAAATGATGTTGGGTAGACTCCTTATAAATCATTATGGTAAATAATTATGTGACCTTGTGTATGAAAGTGGATTTCTCGTCAATAAGTAATGAATGGTAGAGGGAAATTGTGTTATGTGATACTTTGTGGATGTGAGTAACAGAAGAGCGTGAATGCTATGTGTTGTGATTATCCCGTACATGCTTTGTGTACTCATGAGCTTGGGATACTAGGTATCCATCCATGGGTTGAGTGTATAACTACAAGTATGATGGACTCATGCTTGTGTGGTTTTTTGTATGTATACCCTGTAAGGTCCAATATTGGAGTTGGAGACCTTCCATGTGTGGAGTTAAGTAGTGGAGAGGAAGAACTTAGGAAGCTATGGCGACGTGGTGTGGCATGGGTTGGGACTACCCAACCAACCATACTTTCCTATGCCAGAGTACCCCCTACTTCTCTTTAGTAAATGGACCTTTGAGAGGCCCATCATGCTATATTTCCTTGATGGTACTATTGACATTTGACTTGGGATCTTGATTATGGTTTGGTATGGGCATGTGAATTGCTCGAGGCCATGCTACTTGGTGCAGATATAATCTTACCTTTGGTATCTTATTTGAGTGGGTGCATAGCATCCTAGAGACATTTACATTATGATGATGTGCTACCTTTGAGAAGGGCACGATGTTCTGTACTAATGACGTGCTACCTTTGAGAAGGGCATGATTCCACGTAAGAGTATGTGAAGGCGCATTAATAGTACCTACCTACATGTTGTTATTGCATTGGTTGTGTTTGCATAACATGTGTAGCGACCGTGTTTTCCCTCCTTCCTTATTGGTGACTTAATGTTAGACACATAGTGATGTAATGTGCACTTTCATGGATTACGATCTTTTTCTCTGGGTTGTTGATGACCTTTTTGTCGCTTGCCTGTGTGGACCAACCATGTTATTTAATCTTGTCTGAAAGTAGCTTAGCCACAAATCTTTGATTTCTCCATTTTTCATGTAACCCTTGTGGTTATGGTTGATTTATTGTTGGATTGGCGCGCACTTATTTATTTTATTGTTGGATTTTGAAACTCCTTTCTTTTGGTATATCTGTTATTTCTGGTGGCTAAGCTAGTTTATTTTTGTTTGCAAGTGTTGGTCATGTGTTGTGATGTTCTTCTCACCATGTCAATGGAGCGACCTCTGGTAGAGTGTATATAAGGAGGCAGACGCAGGAAACTTATGAGGATGGGGGTAGGTGTGGACTAGTATGGGCTGGTTATTATCCACTTACCTTCCTAGTGATCTGGTTCAGATGTTGGCTATCTCTTGGAGGTTAAACCCCTTATACAAACAAGAGATAGGCCATTTTGGGAATGTATGGTGAGGCCCCCAGGCACGTGGCCCTGAGACCATCATTCTACCTGGTTCTTGGATCTTGGTTACTTGGCACTGGTTATTGGTTACTTGGTTTTAAGATGAGACTATGACAACTCCTAAACCTTTATGTGAGCCTTGTGAAGTTAATACCTGTAATGTGGATGAATGAAAATATGTGTTTAGATGTAAGAACTGTAATGGATGTATCGAGTTGATGTTTTATGTAAACAAGTTGTATGATGTGTGAATTCTTTATGCATGTGTGGTAAATGAACATGAAAAATCCTTATGTTGAATTCAATCAATATAGTGTGTTTTGTGAATAGGATTATGCCTTTATAACATTTAGATACCATATTTTATAATCTGATGAGTTCCTTATTGCATATGTATCTTTTGTACTTACTTTGTCTGGTGCAACAAAACTTACTTAAATATCAAAGCCTACCGTAGTATTTTATTGGCACCACATACAGAACATCTGCTGTAAGAAAATTTGTTTGATAAGCAAAGTCAACTGCCAAATCTGATCCTGAGATTTATTTTTATTTTCTTTAAGGTTGCATCATATTTTAAGGAGTGCTTTACTATTTTAAAGGCTATAACATATGCAAGGAGAGATTTCAACATTTAGTAGTGGATTTCCTTGCATGTTAGTGGTAGCATTCTCAAATTGCTTCTTGAGTAAAAGCTAGTCTGATGTGGATATAGTTAGATTGGTAGATTCTAAGCATTTGACTCATTTAGAAAGAATGTATGTAGGCATACAAGGAAAATTATCCGCCTATAAAGATTTATCCACCTTGCTATGAGATAGAATTCAAACAAATATAGTGGGATAGAAATAAAGCTTATTTCAAGTACTTATTTTCTTTCCAGGTAAAGAAAAATAGTTTCAACCTAAGATTAGAAAGATTGATATTCTTTCGGTATTAGAATCAATTAATGCTTCTTTTACTTTTGAAAAGCTTCGTTATCATGCAATTTATAATTCAAGTAATGTTTCCTTGAAAATGATGAATGATCTAATCATAATGTGGGTTTCGTTGACTACCTTGGGGTGTTGCAACGGGTAGCCTATCAGGCTTGAATTTGTCAATCAACCATTATTGACAAGCATATTCACTTTTTGATATTTATCTAGTCATTAGGAGTCTTTAAATACTATAACATATCTTAGTATAAGTAAATCATAACCCTATATAACTTTGGATAGTTTTTCCCTAAATCCTTCCTCTCATAGGTTAGGGCATATTTAAAATGTCGATTTGAGACACCTATCATGCAATATCTACTTTACCAAGATGAAAAAGACTATGAATCTATTTATACAAACTTCACATTGGTTTCACATCATAATGAACTACATTGACTCCTTAAATCAACACTTAATATATGTCATTCCTGGATAACCTTGGAGTTAAGGTGGAATATAAATTTCGCCACTATAGTAGTAGTAACTAAACGTATGATTTTCCTCACATACATCTATAAGTTCTATCTCTAAGAATTGCACCAACCTTAAATAGTTAAGATAGAGTACCCCATAATCCTTTTCGTTTACCGTGCCTCATCATGAACAATTCCAGTTGGTTCTAATAACCAATGTCCACATGATACCTACAAATCTAGATACATGATTAGTATCTCATCCAAATGAAATAATCAATAGTTAAAACATCAAAGCACTAGGCCTTCAAGGATGAGAGCTGGACCAAAATAGGGTCCAGTAGGACTTGTATGACGAGTTCACTGCAACATGGGAAGAGGCAACGAGACTGAAGACCCTTTTACCCTCACCTCTTTGACGACTTCCAGGAGGAAGTACAGTTTTAGGGGGGAGGATGTGAGGCCTACCTTTTTCACTTCTGATCATGAGACTATTTGCAGTACTATTGCTATTACTTTTATGTTGAAGGGCTATTGATCCTGGAATCTTGTGTATTTAACCTAATTGATTTGTAAGAAAAAAATAGTGCAATGATGGTTAGATGATGCTTTTAAGAGAATGATGAATGGATAATATTAGAAAAGGAACTTTAATATGAGTTCAGTATGTTTATATGGTAGAATGTTTAGGTATGCATGTATTTATACTGCTTCGGCTATGATATCTGTATGTGTTATTAACTTCAAGTTTGAGTGTGCATGTATTACTAACGAAACCACAAATACAAGAGATCATTCCACACCCTATGTTGTATCCCTTGTGAAGTCGATCTAGTTCCACGAGGAACTAAGATCAACCCCGTGTATGGTGAAATGTTGAAATGTTGTAATATTGCATGGGGTCAAGGGAATTAGGTTTACCCTCTGATTTACTTATACTGTGATATGTGTTGTAAGAAATGTTGTTTTGAATCTTGTTTAAACTTTATTTCTTTTAGACCCTCTTCTTGTGTTTTTACTTGACTCTAGAAGTCCTAACTAGGTAAAAATCAACCTTGGGTTATACCCCATAGGTCTAGGGACCCTTTTGACTAGGATAACCTTGGTATAACCTTCATATGGTCACTCTAACTTCACAATGAAGTTAAGTGACGAATTTGGAAGCATGGGGATAATGGGATGAGTGGAATCCACACTTAGGCCCACTTCCAAGTCATGGAATAACTCCATGATCCCCTAATAATGGAGTGCTTGTCTCTTTGTGCCTCTCTTTTGGTGGGGTTCCCCTGAATAAGGGTAGTGTGTCATCCACTTCCTTTTTTTATTTTTATTTTACTTATTGTATTTTATTTCCCCATGTGTTGAAAAAGGACTATAGTGGGGGACCTCTTGAGTGGGGTTAATTGTTTTAAGTCCACTAGGATAATGGATGAGGAGTGGGTTTAGTTTTTTTAATGCCACTTGGAAATAAGGAAAATAGAAGGTCCAACTTAGTGAATACACATGTATGAGGATTATTCTAAACAAAATGAACTATCATTGATGCCATAAACGTACACAACCGAGCATGCTTATGCATGCGAGGAGGAAATATAGATTTGTAAAGAAAAATTTTTGATCGTGCGTATCATTACACATGTTGCATGTGGACATGACACGCGTGTTAGCGTGTTGTGACCGCATGTGAAATGTGGGCATGACACTTTGCCACTAAACCTAGCGGAGAGAGAGAGAGAGAGAATCATCAAGTTGATTTACCACCCAACCACTAGACTCACGCCTCCTCAGTCTTCCTCCTAAAGGGAGAAGTCTGACCCTTCGCGAGGGGTATAGCAAACTAAAGCTGGAATGCATGAAGGAATTAGGTGCAACATGATATATCTATCATCTCTACAGCATGTGTCAAATGCATATACTGATCTAATATCATGATATGGCAGAGAGTAAAATAAAACATCAAATAGCAATAATTACTAATTAAACATCTAATGATGCATGCGGAATCGCAAGAAAGCCAACATACATATGCAATAAGACATATTTCTTCTCTAGAAGCATTCATTCATCAAACAACATTTGTCACGAGTACACTCTTAAGTCATTAACAAACAAATAGATGGTCAAAACTTGCCATATAAATTCAAGATCATTCAAATCAACCAATCATAGTCTTATTTCACATTCTTCCCTAATGCTAAGGGTGACAATACTATTATCTATTAAAGACAATTCTAATACTCACATCATCTAATGGTAATCCCTTGCACATACAAATCGTAAGACATTATTGAACTATACTTTCCCTTATAAATCTATTCTCAAATACATTGCCAACTTACATATAAATTAGTGAGAAAGAGACAAAATGTATCTATTGTGAAGGTTCTAACCATGTCCACGAGGTATGTTTAATCGACAAAAGGAAGGTTTCCATAATGTGACCCATTAAGAGTACTTAGGTTAAAGTACATGTTTAATATAGACTCTACCGTAAAATACCATCTAAAACATACATGAGAATTGTTAACAACATAATTGTTAAGTAAAGACTAGGAGCCTATACCTTCAAACTATGAACCAAGGAGCTAACAGAGGCTCAACAAAAGTGATTAGAAGATAAATCACCAATATTAAACCACTAGGATAAAACTATTCCTCTCTATAAAATGTGCATATAAAAGTTCAAATGTCAAACTATTTCATAATTGATATAAAGCAATGTTCATCACATAATTATGATGAATGATCCAATTCACATAAGCCAATCGACTAAAACGTTGAGTCAATGCTAATATTGTACTTCAACATCATATTTATTTCTAAGAAACACAAATTGGGATTAACTTGAAGAGAATCTCTAGTAACTATGGTGGAGGTTAGATAAAAGTTCCTTACTATGTCCTCAATTCTGTCATAGGAATTCCATATAAGTTTCTCATGTTACATTTGGCAATACAGCTTACATGCAAATACAATCTTGAACAATACCTTGTAAGCCTCAATGAGGTGTGACTGCACTAATGGTTGTATGGCATCTAAGATTTTCTACAGGTAGATATATATTTAAACTCTCCAAATATTTGGTATAATTATATGAAACATAACACCAACAATTATTTGGTTCATCGCAAAACAAGGCAATATATGTTCCTAATTTGGCGGAAACATAACAAAACATGCATTATGTTTGACAAAGTGTCTTATGAAATGTCATCTTTTATAATACAATGACCACAAGATTATCACAAAATGGATTTGTTAAGAAGGCTTAGTTGCAACTTTGCAAGGTATGCAAATTGTGGAAACAAAAACAAGGAATGTGAACTAGTCGACAGAATGCCCCAAAGAGACATTACCTCATGGAATGCAATGATCATAGGATATGTTCAATAGCTTTGCTAAAACTTCAGAGATATTCTGAATCACAATCACTAAATAGTCTTACATCAACATCAGAATTAAATGGAGGAATGAAGTCAATATTCCATTCAAATACCATGGTTCAGGATTGAAACAATATGAGCACATCATAGATAGAAAGATACTATCATTACAGATAGAAAGTTATTATCATCCCAGAAAGAAATATTTAATTCTAATTATTTTAGGATTAATTTCATATGGTGTATTAATTGACAATATTAATTATTTTACTTCCAAAATAACAACACTATATCTAGGATTTTAGGCCAAAAAAAGATATCAATGCATCACAACTTATGTCAGTGTTCTCCCTATCTATGTCATGATGGAAAGGTTATCCAGTGAGGCGTATACGAAATTGCTCTCAAAATGGATTTGTTTAAGAGGTGATAGAAAGTTTCTTAATACACAAAATGATCTTAAGAGAAGTCGTCATTTGAAATGTAGTGATTGCGAGATATGCACAAAAATAGCACCACACTAGTTTAAGAGAAATGGATTTGTAATGAGTTCAGTCCTTAGAATTACAACTATGTTACATGGGATATGTGAGGATGGTTGATCATATGGAAATTACTGGATATCTAGAGGTCTTCTGAGCTTTATAGATATGATGCCATCGATAGAGATTGAGTCAGCTAAATGCATTTGTAGAAGCTTGCCCAGAGCACATGAACTATTTTCCAAAAGGGGTTAAAAAGGAAGTATGGTAACATGAAATGCAATGATTGCAGGATACATCAATGTATGTAGGATATGCACAACATGGAAAACAAAAATCTCAACCTTGGTCGACATCTTCCCAACATGCATCAGAAATATGTCATCTCATGGAATGAAATGACTGTAGGATACAAAATAAATGATTTTTCTAAAAAAAAACTTGAAAGAGAAAACATCATATCCAAAAATAAGACACGTAAGAGACATTTTTGCTTATCATTTTGCTTTACAGGATGGTTTGAACCATCTGTGGCTAGAACAAACTCTGCAGGTTACTTCCACAATGCTCATACCCACCACATATTGATTGCCAAATTGTCTCAGAGAGTCATTTACAAAAATGATTGAAAGATGAACAACACAAGGGTTCCAAAACACAAATCTCCTGCCTAAAACTCCTAACTCCTCCTATTTTATAGCTACAGATAATTTATATAAGTGCGGTCAACCTTCTCAAGTTCTGGGTATCAAGAAGACACCCCAAACATGCCATTAATACATACCGAAAACCCCCAACGAAGTTCTTGAAATTATATTTCCAAATATAGGCGATTGGTGAGATGGTACAGAAGGCACATCATGTAATGAGGTAAAACTATAAAACCTTGTGAGAAATGATAGGCATTCAAAACAAAATAGGAAAATGCATTAAATGCCCCTCATCTATTTTCTATCATATCTTCTAAAATTAACCCCCACTAAGTTGAAACAGTAAAGAAACGTTGATCTTCAAAGATTCTGAAACTTATTTGTCTTAGAGGAATGAAATGGCCACTTCTTGGCCTAAAATAGAATCCATCTTCCCTTTCATAAGCATCCTGTTGTAAACACAAGTCGATAATAAATTAAATAATAATATTCAAATTCATAATTAATTATTGAAAATAAGGGGTTGTGACATCCTTTCCCCCTTAAAGAATCATTGTCTTGATGATCAAATTAACAAAACTCAGATGAAAGTTCCATACCTCTTTCTAATCAATTTTTACCTTATTGTCATAGTTCACTCACCTGATAGAGATGTTGTTTCCTTCAAGGTACCTATTTGTTCATAAAAATAATCTCTTTGTACCAAACATACATACATTTACACCCATTGTTAATACATCATGTTTTCATCAGATTCACTCTATTTCCATACTTTCAAACAAGTAAGACCTACACATCATAATCTACCTCAACTAGAGAATGAGTACAAGCTAATTCATTTCTTTCATACAATCTTCCCTAGCTTAATCAAATCTTATTCATATTCCCAAACATTTACATCTAGAAAGAAAACAATTATGTTCATTTTGTCATCATGCTTACTCGCATGAGACAACAGCAATTTCCTTTATGATGAAAAACAAGCATCACATACTACTTGTTATCATCATTGGCAAATCAAAACACTAACGAAAGAAAAAATCTCCACAACAGAAAATATCAACAAATTACAACAAGGTCTTCAACTTAATCAATATAAAAGATAAGAAGATCAACAAGTTTTCAACATAAAAAGATCATCAACATGATTAGAAAGATCAGAGATAAGAAGATCATCATGATCTCAATAATGGTACAACCATTTACTAAATAAATCTTGATCTATATTGGAAAAAAGAAACTTTCTATTGATAGAGATATATTCAAAATGTACAATCCCTACAATTGATCAAATGTAGTCATAATTCATAAAGAAGAAGTACAATTTCATTCCTTGTCATACAACGGTTCAATACATGATATATCCATTTCTAAATTACATAAAGAGATTCAAATATACAATCTATTTTCAGCTGCCATAACCCACCAATCTTCCGCAAGCTGAAGATCAAAAGCATGGTTAAGGTGCTTTTTCCACCCAACCATGAACACAACACTTCCTCGAGATTCTTCCTAACTTGAAGAATACCCAGTCCTTCATGAGGTGCCTAGAAAACTATAACAAAAGGCAGGAGGGAAACTCTCAATGCAAGGCTGATGCCTTATATGCATTCTATACTAGAATGAACATATTTCTTGCATACAGGATGTGGTAGAGAAACATATAACATAGAAACTAGGCATTCATTATCCATCTACTTCAATGGTACAATATAGCTAAATGGCCAAAGCATAAATACACAAATTGGTTGATCTTGAAAAAGAAGATCACCTTCTCTGTTAGCCCACATTCGGCATCCTATCTCAGAAAGTAAGCTTAAAGCTTATCACATACAACACATTCAACAAGAATAATCTATCTTAAATTGCATAAAATAAAGACCAAATAATATGATAGTGCATAACATGTACAAGTGTACATAGAATGAATAATAAGAATGCATGAATCCCTTGGTACATAACTCACACAGGGTACAAATACATAATTTACTTGTGGTGCCTTACTCGCACAAAATATTGCATACAAGAAGCATTACTTGTTCAAGTTTATGTAATAAATATGGTAAGTGCATCTCTCACACAAGTGCATCGCTCGCACCAAATATAAAATATGTATAAATCACATTAGTACAACTATAGTGATCATTACTCAATCCAACAATCATAATGAATATAAAAAGTGTATCCCACACACAAATTATAAATGTAATCATTACTCAAGTGCTTTATCCGCACAAAGGAATCAATAACTTACTATAGTGCATCAAAGGTAACATTATGAATACAATCACTTATATAGATGCATCACTTGCATGAAAACAATGTCGTGCACATGCATTAATTACACAAAATAAGAGAATGTATCATTCTCATTTAGTACATATTTATAAGAACTATCATTATTAGCAATCATGGCTCTTAAAATCCTTTGATACAAAGCAACAATAATTCTTACAAGATAGATTATGATATCTTATCTAATCAACTCCTATCCTAGGTCATCAACAAAGACCCTTAAGGCATCTTTACTTGGCCTCTCTAAAGATTACATAGATTCTATGAGGACCATGCTCACATCTTGAAAAGGTGTTGCTTAAAAATAATAAATCAACTTACTTCAAGCCTAGTACTGTTGTAGACATTCTTGCCTTAAAACATCCATCTTAAGTTTCTATTTTCCAAAAGGTCTCAACCAATGTTTATCCATCATTACCGACTTTATTTACTTCACAGGTGATTTTCCTTCTTCCTCTTATCAAAATTTATCTATTCTTCTTCCGTTGTATCTTCTCAACTCATTCATTTGTTATGTCATCAGAGAGATCTCTCTTATTGATTCATTCTTATTTCCCCATCATCACTCATGGTTTGTCATTATATCTTATCCAACTTGGCTCACTTCAAATGGTCACCAATCCTTGTTTTAGCCAACACAACTCTCTTACTAGCAAGTCCTATGAAGATGCAACTAAGGCGAAGAGATCTCACGTCTCTAGACTTCTCTAAATAATCAAACTAAACTTCTACTTGGTTCCAATCTGAACCACCTAAGAATCATCAAGATTCCAACTCACCTAAAGAATCTTTGACCTATAACTAGGGTCCTCAAAATGCTTGACGCACCTACGATTTTAGGTCATCAACAGGTTTGCATTACTAAGCGTAGAAGACTTGAAGCCCGAGTGTTGAACCTAGAATACTCTAATACCACATGTAAGAACCATTCCAATAAAATTAAATAAAATAATATTATTCTTATAAAATACTACAAAAAATTGGGAGAATTAAAAATTTTTCCCATAAATAACACAACTTGCAATTAATATTTTCATACAATGTAATCAAATATGATTCAATACATCAGCTAATAAAATAGCTTAAATAAAAGGACTATGCCTTTACAATGTCTAGCCATATAGGCTCATTCAAAAGTACATCACAACAGAGAATATCTTCAATACCAAACCATATCTTTGCCACTGAACCTGGCCGAGAGAAAGAGAGATCATCAATAGGGCGATTTACCACCCAGCCACTAGGCTCATGCCTACCCGGTCTTCCTCCTAAAGGGAGAAGCCTGACCCTTCACGAGGGGTCTAGAAAACTAAAGATTGCATGCATGAAGGAATCTAGTGCAGCATGATATATCTATCATCTCTATAGCAAGTGTCAAATGCATATAATGATCTAATATCATGATATGGAAGAGAGTAAAATAAAACATCAAATAGTAATAATTACTAATTAAACATCTAATGATTGTTGCAAGTATGGGTCTAACTAGGATTGTCATTGATGCCAACATACTTCTGTTGCATTAATGATAAGGATTGGATGAGCTATATGTTGAGAATATTGAGAAAATTAGTCTCAATCAGGAACAGTGAAGAACAGTGATGACAGTAAGGTAAAAGCTCAAGACAGATTAAGGATTAGAGGATGTGGATTAAAGGGTTTGTATATATGAGTCTTAATATGTTCCAGTAGAGATTTTAGAGGTCTGCATGAAGATATGAAGAAGCTGTAATCGCTCAAGTAAAACCGGTTCCGGTAGATGTTCAGAGGTGACAGAGTGTTACAGAAAGGTCCAGTGGGATCCGGAAGTGCATTGTCCTGTTCTACAGATAGGAAGGAGTGTTGGGGAAGTCCTTATGATGTGTCATCTCAATTTATTCATGATTTGAAGGTCTGAAAGCATCTATTCCTTTGTGACAGTAAAGGCAGACTGTGTTCTTGAGGCACCGGATGCAGGAGAGAGAGAGATTTCAGTAAGTAGAGGAAGTGTGGATGTTCCTGGTGATTCAAGTAAGCTTGTGGAGGTCCTTGGATCATGTTTAGTTCATTTTGTTGGTCCACATTAGTGTTGGAGCTCGAAATTGAAGTAATATCTCCGGTGAAGGTGTTCCTCCTCAGGCTGGCTGACCGGATGAATGATTCATCTTGCGGATGTTCTT
This sequence comes from Cunninghamia lanceolata, assembly GCA_027924645.1. Taxonomy (NCBI): domain Eukaryota; kingdom Viridiplantae; phylum Streptophyta; class Pinopsida; order Cupressales; family Cupressaceae; genus Cunninghamia; species Cunninghamia lanceolata. Next base: position 24,815,725 of record BSBN01000809.1, on the reverse strand, counting down.
GTGGATGTTTGTCGACTTAGATGTTTGTTCCTAAGTTGATGTCATGTATAAATAAGGGATTGTGAAGTCATTTCAATGTGTGACTTGGAAGATGAGTGTGTGGTAGCGAGGAGAAGAGAGAAAAGCAGAGCAGAAGGTTTGGGCTTAAATGGAACTGACTCAAGAATGGTGAAGATGCTAATTACCAGTTCAAGTATGTGATACTTATTCTTTTGTAGATAGTGTGTCTCTTGTAGGCAGTGAGCCTCTTGTGAGCAGTGTGCTTGGGCAGTGAGCCCTAATTAGCATGTGCCATTTTATTCTTTCTATTCTTCTAATAGAGAATACAATCTTGGGTTAGTCACCCCGTGGTTTTTCCCTTAACTGGGTTTTCCACATCAAAATCTTGGTGTCTCATATGTTGATGTGTTTCTGTAGACATAAAAAATTGATCCCTAAATCATAAATTTTTCTTAATCCTAAAGATTTAATTAATTTTAATTAATTAATTAAATCCTTTTCATTTTTACCATTTTCCCATAAATAATAAATTAAAATCAATGAATTTAATTTATTATTTACAACTTGGAACCTAAAACCTCTCGTTAATAATAAATTAAAACTAACAACTTTAATTTATTATTAACCTAACCCGTAAAACGCCTACCATAACCCTAACTACATTTTACCATTCACTGAACCAAAAATCCGTTTAACTACCCAAACTACTACCCAAACCTTATAAAAATCAAAAACTCATTCTCATTTCCCCCCGACAATTGTGACATTGGAGTTATGCCAAAAATCTGAGCAATCACATTTGCATTACATTTCGGTAACATCTATTTAAATTTGTTTATCAATAGTGTTTATCTAAATCTTCTGTTGGTGCATTTTGATATAAATTTAGGGTTTTTGACGATAGTTTAAATCTTTTTAATAAAAATTTATATTTTGATGCATACAGTTTCTACTTTTGATCAAATGCATAATGTTTCATGTTTGATTTATTGTTATACTACTAAGTGAATATAAGTGTTTAAAAGAAAGAAAGTTTAAGACAACTAATTCACCCCCCCCCCTCAGTTGTCTTCCCTATATCTAACAATTGGTATGAGAGCCAAGTTCCTCTAAAAGGAGCTTAACTGCTTGAGGAGATCCAGGATGTCGTCCTACAAGAAGGATAGTCTGAAGTTTGATGGAACTAACTTTACTCTTTGGAAAGGTCTCATGAAATGTCACTTGCAGTGTATGGGATTTGCATACTAGTCCATGGTTACAAAATCTTATATACCTCCACAGGGTGGTCCGACAACTCTAAATGAAATCACAGATGCTGAAAAAAATCTGCAGACCAAAGAGGCTCTTTTAAGTGCATTATATGACTCAGAACTCTCAAATGTTATTGATCTACCAACTGCCTTTGAGATTTGGAATAAACTGGAACTTTTGCATGAAGGAGACCAGTATGTTAAATGTGCAAGGTTACAAAGTCTAAAAGAGAAATTTGAAAAACTGAAGATGAAAGATGATGAAAATATTACCTCTTTTATGCCAAGAGTGAATGAGCTAGTTTGTGGAATTAGAAATGTAGGTGGAATCCTAAGTGAAGAAGAGATTGTTGGCAAAGTTCTCAGATCCCTTCCTACTTCTTATAAAATCAAGGCTTTTGCAATCGAAGAATTCAAAGCTCACACAACAGTCACAAGAGATCAATTGGTTGGTAAGTTGGCTGCTTTTGAAATGGCCAAGTTTGGAGATGATCCTCCAAAGACTGAATCTACATTCAAAGCCAGTACCTCTGTAAAAGGGAAACAAAGGTTTGATCCAGGAGAAAACTCTTCAAGGAACCTATCATGGTATGAAAATGCAAGAAAAGACTTGGAAGAAGAAGAAGCTAAAACTACTCATCTTGAAGCTCTTATTGCAAAAAGATTGCCAAGAGGATCCAGTAAGTATGAGGGAAAATTGCCTTTTAAATGTTTTAATTGCAATAAGATTGGTCATTTTTCATCGAAGTGTCTGGAAAGATTTTCTAGGCCAAACAATAATAGACCAAGATTCCAGAAGAATTGTTACTATGCTCATGAAGGAGATGATGAAGGAGTAACAGATGATGAGTCAAAAAAAGGAGACAAATCTAGAAGTGACTAGGTGTTCATTGCCATCAAGGAAGAAGATCCAATGCCCTCTGAATCTATCAATCATAAAATTGAAGAAAAATCCCTAGCTGCCCAAGTAGAAGAGAAGGATGATTGGGTCATTGACAGTGGTTGCTCTCACCATATGACAGGTGACAAAAACAAGTTCATAGATTTGGAAAGGTATGAAGGAGGAGTGGTAAAGTTTGGTGATAACTCTGCAGGTAGAATCAGAGGTAGAGGAACTATTTTTTTTGATGGAAAGAACAAAACCGGTAATGTATTATATCTTGAAGGGTTAAAGCACAATCTTCTCAATGTTGGACAATTGGTGGACAAAGGCTATGATCTCAGATTCAAAAATGGAAAGTGAAAAATCTTTGAAAGTTCTAGAATAGAGATTGCATCCGGTACCCAAACAAAAGGTAACATCTTTCACTTAGCTGGTACTGGTAAAAGTTGCTTATTTGTTCAAGTTGATCAGAGTTGGTTATGGCATAGAAGAATGTGTCATATGAACTTTGATAATATCATCAAGATTAGCAATACTCAGGCTGTAAGAGATCTTCCAAGACTAGTTAAACCTACAAATAGTTTGTGCAAAGAATGTCAGTTGGGAAAACAAAGCAAAATCTCTTCAAGAGCAAGGAACAATCTTCTACTGGATTATTAGACTTGGTTCACACTGACTTATGTGGTCCGGCAAGAATCAGGAGTGTGCAAGGTGATAGATACTTCATGTTGCTAGTTGATGACTATTCCCGGATGATATGGGTAACCTTTCTAAAAGAGAAATCAAAAGCTCTTGAGAAGTTCAAAATATTCAAAGCTATGGTGGAAAATGAGACTGGATTGAAATTGAAATGTCTGAGGTCTGATAGAGGTAGAGAATTCACATCTAGTGAGTTTATAGATTTCTGTGAGAAACATGGAAGTCTACTCCTAGGACTCCACAGCAGAATGGAGTAGTTGAGAGAAAGAACTGGACCATCCAAGAAGCGTCTAGGACCATGATGATGGAAGCCATTGTCCCCCAGATCTATTGGAGAGAAGCTGTCAGCACTGCAGTCTATACTCTCAATCAAGTTCAAATCAGAAACAATACCGGTAAGACTTCTTATGAACTTTGGTTTGGTAGCAAATGTTACATCAAGAGAGATGAAGATCTAGGCAAGTTTGATGCTAGAAGTGATGAAGGAATATTTTTGGGTTATTCTACTCAAAGCAAAGCATACTGGTGTTATAATAAGAGATTGAGAAAGATTATAGAAAGTACTAATGTGAAGGTTGATGAAGGAATTGAAAAACCCTCAAGGTTTTATGAGTATGAAAAAGATGATCAGAATGATGGCCTGATTCAAGGTGGTCAAGACTCTTTTGAAAAACATACTGAAACTGATCCAGTGAGTCAGGAAGAAGAGATAAGATTCAATGAGCCTAATCAAGAGTCAGAAGTGCAAGAAACTCCCAAAGTTCTGAGGTATGTGAGACTGAACCACTCTGAAGATTAGATCATAGGTGACAAAAGCAAAGGTGTACAAACAAGAAGAAAAATTGCTCAAGTTTTAGATGAGTATTGTCTGATTTCAAAGATTGAACCTAAGATAGTAAATGAAGCCTACAATGATAAAAATTGGACTAAGGCAATGGAGGAAGAACTGATACAAATTGAGAAAAATCACACTTGGGATCTTGTTCCCAGACCTAGAAACAAGAATGTGATTGGAACCAAATGGGTCTTCCGGAACAAATTGAATGAAGTCGGTGAAGTGATCAGAAATAAGGCCAGATTAGTTTGCAAAGGATACTCTCAAATAGAAGGAGTTGATTTTGAAGAGACTTTTGCTCCAGTGGCAAGAATTGAAGCAGTCAGATTATTTCTTGCATTTGTTGACTTTAAGTATTTCAAAGTGTATTAGATGGATGTCAAGTCTGTCTTCCTAAATAGTGATTTGGAAGAAGAAGTGTACATTAAGCAACCGGATGGATTTCGATTGTCTGACAATGATGATATGGTCTGTAAGTTGAAAAAGGCACTGTATGGACTGAAGCAAGCCCCAAGAGCCTGGTATGAAAGACTGGATAAACATCTCTTAAGATTGGTTTCAACAAAGGTACTGCTGACAATAATCTATATTTCAAAATTGATCATGAAAACATCTTAGGTGTTGAAGTGTTCGTTGATAATATCATTTTTGGAGGAAAAGATAGTTTGTGTAAAACTTTTACAAACCAAATGAAAAGTGAGTTTGAGATTTCCATGCTTGGTGAAATGAATTTCTTCTTGGGTCTGTAAATCACTCAAACAAAGAAAGGTACCTTCATTTCTCAAACCAAATATGCAAAAGAATTGTTGAAGAAGTTTGGGATGGAAGATTCAAAGCCAATGAACACTCCCATGGCAACTGGATGTAAGCTAAGAAAAAATAAAGACTCTCCTAAGGTTGATCAGACAAAGTATATATCAATGATTGGAGGATTGTTATATCTCACTCAGACTAGACCAGACATTATGCAGGCTGTTGGTCTTGTTGCAAGATTCCAGGCTGATCCTAGAGAATCTCATGTCATGGCAATCAAAAGGATTTTTAGATATCTAAAAGGGATAGTTGAGTATGGTCTGTGGTATCCTAGAGATCAAGATTTCTCTCTTCTTGCATATACAGATGCAGATTGGGCAGGAGATGTGGATGACCGGAAGAGTACGAGTGGTGGAGCATTTTTTTAGGGAAGAGATTGGTTTCTTGGCTAAGCAAGAAACAAGAGGCAATATCTTTGTCTACAACTAAAGCAGAATATATTGTAGCAGCAAGTGGTTGCACTCAAGTGTTGTGGATGAAGCAGATGTTAAGAGATATCCAAGTAGAGTATGAGGAGCCTATCACAATTTTCTGTGATAATTCAAGTGCAATAAACATATCTAATAATCCGGTGTTACATTCAAAGACTAAACATATATCCATCAAGTTTCACTTCCTGAGAGAACAAGTGAACAAGAATGAGGTCAAATTAGAGTTTGTGCCATCCAAGGAACAGATTGCAGACATCTTTACAAAGCCTCTACCTAAGGACTCCTTTGAGTATCTAAGGGAGAAGTTAGGGGTTATTGCCCCTCTGATGATGAACTAAGGTGCAAAAAGGTGCATCAGTCTGGTGCATATCTCAGTCACATCTTGTGGTTCGGACTGATGATGGGGAGCTGCTACTCAGGGGGAGCAACAGATATGATTCTAAAGTAATAAAGTTGCAAGTACGAGCCCTTTGCCATTGATGTCAAAGGGGGAGAGAAGACATGTGAAAAACAAGTGGTTGCTGATCAAAGGGGGAGTAGTAATGGGAAAGAAGAAATGTGAATGGTGGTTGCTGATAGGGGGAGTTGTGACAGTAAAGAAAAAGTTCTTGTCTTGATGGTTAAATCAGTTTTTCACATCTCATGTTGCCATCAATGACAAAGGGGGAGATTGTTGCAAGTATGGGTCTAACTAGGATTGTCATTGATGTCAACATACTTCTGTTGCATTAATGATAAGGATTGGATGAGCTATATGTTGAGAATATTGAGAAAATTAGTCTCAATCAGGAACAATGAAGAACAATGATGACAGCAAGGTAAAAGCTTAAGGCAGGTTAAGGATCAAAGGATGCGGATTAAAGGGTTTGTATATATGAGTCTTAAGATGTTCCAGAAGAGATTTCAGAGGTCCGCATGAAGATATGAAGAAGCTGTGATCGCTCAAGTAGAACCGGTTCTAGTAGATGTTCAGAGGTGACAGAGTGTTATAGAAAGGTCCGGTGGGATCTGGAAATGCATTGTCCTATTCTGTAGATAGGAAGGAGTGTTGGGGAAGTCCTTATGATGTGTCATCTTGATTTATTCATGATTTGAAGGTCTGGAAGCATCTATTCCTTTGTGACAGTAAAGGCAGACTGTGTTCTTGAGGCACCGGATGCAGGAGAGAGAGATTTCAGTAAGTAGAGGAAGTGTGGATGTTCCTAGTGATTCAGGTAAGCTTGTGGAGGTCCTTGGATCATGTTCAGTTTATGTTGTTGGTCTGCATTAGAGTTAGAGCTCAAAATTGAAGTAATACCTCCAGTGAAGGTGTTCCTCCTCAGGCTGGCCGACCGGATGAATGATTCATCTTGCAGATGTTCTTGTGGATGTTTGCTGACTTAGATGTTTGTTCCTAAGTTGATGTTGTGTATAAATAAGGGATTGTGAAGTCATTTCAATGTGTGACTTGAAAGATGAGTGTGTGGTAGCGAGGAGAAGAGCGAAAGGCAGAGCAGAAGGTTTGGGCTTAAATGGAACTGACTCAAGCATGGGAAGATGCTAATTACCAGTTCAAGTATGTGATACTTATTCTTTTGTAGATAGTGTGTCTCTCTTAGGCAGTGAGCCTCTTGTGAGCAGTGTGCTCAGGCAGTGAGCCCTAATTGGCATGTGCCATTTTATTCTTTCTATTCTTCTAATAGAGAATACAATCTTGGGTTAGTCACCCCGTGGTTTTTCCCTTAACTAGGTTTTCCACGTCAAAATCTTGGTGTCTCATATGTTGATGTCTTTTTGCTCTTGATCAAATGTATAATGTTTCATGTTTGATTGATTGTTATACTGCTAAGTGAATATAAGTGTTTAAAAGAAAGAAAGTTTAAGACAACTGATTCACCCCCCCCTCTCAGTTGCCTACCCTAACTCTAACAATGATGCATGCTGGATCGCAAGAAAGCCAACATACATATGCAATAAGACATATTTCTTCTCCAGAAGCATTCATTCATCAAACAATATTTGTCACGAGTACACTCTTAAGTCATTAATAGACAAATAGATGGTCAAAACTTGCCATATAAATTCAAGATCATTCAAATCAACCAATCATAGTCTTATTTCACATTCTTCCCTAATGCTAAGGGTGACAATACTATTATCTATTAAAGACAATTCTAATACTCACATCATCTAATGGTAATCCCTTGCACATACAAATCGTAAGACATTATTGAACTATACTTTCCCTTATAAATCTATTCTCAAATACATTGCCAACTTACATATAAATTAGTGAGAAAGAGACAAAATGCATCTATTGTGAAGGTTCTAAACATATCCACAAGGTATGTTTAATCGACAAAAGGAAGATTTCCATAATGTGACCCATTAAGAGTACTTAGGTTAAAGTACATGTTTAATCGTAGACTCTACCGTAAAATACCATCTAAAACATACATGAGAATTGTTAACAACATAATTGTTAAGTAAAGACTAGGAGCCTATACCTTCAAACTATGAACCAAGGAGCTAACAGAGGCTCAACAAAAGTGATTAGAAGATAAATCGTCAATATTAAACCACTAGGATAAAACTATTCCTCTCTATAAAATGTGCATATAAAAGTTCAAATGTTAAACTATTTCATAATTGATATAAAGCAATGTTCATCACATAATTATGATGAATGATCCAACTCACATACACCAATCGACTAAAATGTTGAGTCAATGCTAATATTGTAATTAAACATCATATTTATTTCTAAGAAACACAAATTGGGATTAACTTGAAGAGAATCTGTAGTAACTATGGTGGAGGTTAGATAAAAGTTCCTTACTATGTCCTCAATTTTGTCATAGGAATTCCATATAAGTTTCTCATGTTACATTTGGCAATACGGCTTACATGCAAATACAATCTTGTTATACCTTGTAAGCCTCAATGAGGTGTGACTGCACCAATGGTTGTATGGTATCTAAGATTTTCTACAGCCAAATATATCTTTAAACTCTCCAAATATTTGGTATAATTATATGAAACATAACACCAACAATTGTTTGGTTCATCGCAAAACAAGGCAATCTATGTTTCTAGTTTGGCAGAAACATAACAAAACATGCATTATGTTTGACAGAGTGTCTTATTTAACGTCATCTTTTAGAATATAATTACTATAGGATATTCATGAAATGGATTTGTTGAGAAGGCTTAGTTGCAAGGTATGCAAATTGTGGAAACAAAAATAAGGAGCGCGAACTAGTCGACAGAATGCCCCAAAGAGATGTTACCTCATGGAATGCAATGATCGTAGGATATGTTCAACAGGTTTGCTAAAACTTTAGAGATATTCTAAATCACAATCACTAAATAGTGTTACATCAACATCTAAATTAAATGGAGGAATGATGTCAATATTCCATTCAAATACTACAGTTCAGGATTGAAATAATACAACCACATCATAGATAGAAAGATACTATCATTGCAGATAGAAAGTTATTATCATCGTAGAAAGAAATATTGAATTCTAATTATTTTAGGATTGATTTCGTATGGTGTATTAATTGACAATAGTAATTATTTTACTTCCAAAATAACAACACTATATCTAGGATTTTAGGCCAAAAAAAGATATCAATGCATCACAACTTCTGTCAGCATTCTCCCTATCCATGTCATGATGGAAAGGTTATCCAGTGAGGCATATACGAAATTGTAATATTCTCTCCAAATGGATTTGTTTGAGAGGTGATAGAAAGTTTCTTAATACGCAAAATGATCTTAAGAGAAGTCATCATTTGAAATGTAGTGATTGTGGGATATGCACAAAAATAACGCAGCACTAGTTCAAGAGAAATGGATTTCTAATGAGTTTAGTCCTTAGCATTACAATTATGTTACATGGGATATGTGAGGATGGTCAATCATATTAAAGTTTCTAGCTTTTGAGAGGTCTTCTAAGCTTTATAGATATGATGCCATCTCTAGAGATTGAGTCGGCTAAATGCATTTGTAGAAGCTTGCCCAGAGCACATGAACTATTTTCCAAAAGGGGTTAAAAAGGAAGTATGTTAACATGAAATGCAATGATTGCAGGATACATCAATGTATGTAGGATATGTGCAACGTGGAAAACAAAAAGTTCAACCTTGGTCGACATCTTCCCAACAAGCATCAAAAATATGTCATCTCATGGAATGAAATGACTGTAGGATACAAAATAAATGATTTTTCAAAAAAAAACTTGAAAGAGAAAACATCATATCCAAAAATAAGACACGTAAGAGACATTTTTACTTATCATTTTGCTCTGCAGGATGGTTTGAATCATCTATGGCTAGAACAAACTCTGCAGGTTACTTCCACAATGCTCATACCCACCACATATTAATTGCCAAAATGTCTCAGAGAGTCGTTTACAAAAATGTTTGAAAGATGAACGACACAAGGGTTCCAAAACATAGGTCTTCTGCCTAAAACTCCTAACTCCTATTTTACAGCTACAAATAATTTATATAAGTGCCCTATCAACCTTCTCAAGTTCTGGTTATCAAGAGGACACCCCAAACATGCCATTAATACATACCAAAAACCCCCAGCGAAGTTCTTGAAATTATATTTCCAAATATAGGCAATTGGTGAGATGGTACAGAAGGCACATCATGAAATGAGGTAAGACTATAACACCTTGTGAGAAATGATAGGCATTCGAAACAAAATAGGAAAATGCATTAAATGCCCCTCATCTATTTTCTATCATATCTTCTAAAATTAACCCCCACTAAGTTGAAACAGTAAAGAAACATTGATCTTCAAAGATTCTGAAACTTATTTGTCTTAGAGGAATGAAACGGCCACTTTTTGGCCTAAAATAGAATCCATCTTCCCTTTCATAAAAATAATCTTCCTGAAATATATCTTTAAATAATAACTTGAAATAACATGCTTTAATGATGAAGCAAGAGAATCTTTTTCAAAAGATGTTTAAATATTGCAACTAATATTCATTATGACTATATGCAATAAATATTAACCCAAATATTTTTCAAGAAATCAAACATACACATTAATTCGGATTTAATTGATCTCATCTATGTGGTGTGTGCAAAGATTTCCTTCACCACAATTTTCTTGCAGTCGGCTAGATGTCCTCTACCTCGATGATACTCTCTCTCCGATGAGAGAGTGAGAGAGCATCTTGTTGCAAACACAAGTTGATATTAGTCGACAATTAATTAAATAATAATATTCAAATTCATAATTATTTATTGAAAATAAGGGGTTGTGACAGAAACATAAAAAGTCTGCACTAAGAAGGCAATAAATATATATTTTATCCAATGTAACCAAATCCCTAAACCAAAAAAAAATAATCATTTGGAAAGCACTAATACGGGAATAATAGTTCTATCTTTAAAATTATGATAGAAAGAATTTTGTAAACAATGTATTAACCCACTAATAGATGTAGGAGGACGTTTGAGAAGTCATAGGATGGGAGCCCAACCACCTAGTTCTTTTTTTCTTATAATCAAGAAAACTTACTAGTTGTTATGAGAGCAAAAAGAAAGATACTAAAACATACGCTTACATAAAACATTCATAACCTAAAATATTAAAGGCAAATAAGTGATCAAGAGTTACAGGATTGTAAATCAATCCTCTATTTTCAAAGATGACATACAAATAAATGAAACAATTCTATCCTATTTATTATTTATGGAACCTAAATCTTTGCAGACATGCAATATAATATCATGCAGATTCACCTTTTTATCATGCCTATATTAAAACAATGTGTGCACATGATTTAGGTACTTCTTTCTACACCAAGATTTATCAGAATGGAGAATTGATCCGAAGGTACCTGTGATTTAAAGATCTTAGTAACCCGCAATCATCAATTCTTCTAGATCTAAAATATCATTTAAAAGCAAATATTATGATGTAACATATGTGCTTCACAAAACTAGGAGAGATCCATTTTATTCACTACCAAATCAATATATTTTCTCGAATGCCCCCCCTTCATACATTTCTTAATTTTTTTAAATTTGAACACCTTAACTCTTTGTCTTCTAAGAGGGTGACTCTTCATATACCATTCTCATCACCCATTTTCTCATCCTCTTTCATGATCTAAAATTAGCTCCACTAACTTGAAACTATAGTAAAAAATAATTTCTATAATTCTCGTTGTTATATGGAGCCTAATCAGACTTGGAGGTTAAATTTTTCCCACTTTTATCGGCGCAGTTTCCCCCCAAATTATTTAATGGGGGTTTGGGGCAGCGCCCCTGATGTGCTCCCTGTTACGATATAGGGCGGGGTCGAGGGGCAGTGCCCCCAAAACCTCAAATGACTTTTATTATTTTATAAAGGTGTCGGAAGTTCTTTTTCTATTCACTAACATAAAAAAAATCCTATTTTCTAACCGACATAAGTCTTGATAAAAATAGCTAAGGATTAGGGTTTCTGTTGATATTGTATTGTAGCATTTGTAGCGGTATTGAGTTGCAAGGATTGTTGGTTGTAATCAGTTTGATTTGTTGGATAATAATATTGGACTCTTTGTTGGTGGATGTAGCCTGAGTTTGGGTGAACCACGTTAAAATTTGTCTCTCGCTGTTATTATTTCTATGTATTTTCATTCTTCTGTTTAATCTTTATTTGCATTTAATTGATATCTTCTGCATGCAATTCCTAACAAGTGGTATCAGAGTGGGTTGTGTTTGATTATCATCTGCAGGAAGATCTCACGGTTGAGTGGGAGTCTTATGGTTAAGTGGGAGCAATGGTAGACGAGGGTAAATTGAAGGTAGATAAATTCAATGGGTAGAACTATTAGTTATGGAAGATGCAGATGGAGGATTATCTCTATCAGAAGGATTTATGGAGGCTGTTGGAAGGAATAGCCATGAAATCAGCAGCAATGACTGATGAGGATTGGGAACTTCTAGACAAAAAGGCACTGGGAACCATTCAGTTGTGTCTGGCACCATCTATGGCATTCAATATAATAGAAGCGAAGACAACAAATGAACTAATGAAAGATTTGGCTAAATTGTATGAAAAACCCTTAGCCTCAAATAAGGTATTTCTTATGAAATGTTTGTTTAATTTGAAAATGATTGAAGGTGGATCTGTGACAGATCATTTAAATGAGTTTAATATGATTACCAGTCAGTTAACTTATGTAAAAGTGAAATTTGATGAAGAGATGAGGGATCTCTTGGTTTTATGTTCTTTTTCAGAAAGCTGGAATAGCTTGGTAATGGCTATAAGTAAATCTGTCTCTAGTTCAAATACTTTGAAATTTGATGATGTTGTTGGTGTTATCCTTAGTAGTGCAGGAGCACCTAGAAAATCATGTTTTCTTTTGTAATAAGGTCTATTTGACCAATGCATTTTCATTTCAGTTTGTATCTAGGCTCATTTTGTAAGTCCCAAGTGACTTAGGGGACATTTGTCAAATTATAACCACATAATGCCAAAAATAGGGCGTAGGGCAGTTGGAGGCTGTTTTAGTCAGTTTTCTCCCAGCCGCTTGGAGTCAATTTGGTACTACTTAGGGCAAGTTGATAAATGCCCAGAGGAGGGAACCAAATGGATATATCATTTTGATTGTAATCTGATCGAAAAAGTAGTGTGATCGAATGTGATTGTATTGTGCTTAGGAGAAATAAAGCAATTATGTTCTGTCCATTTGATTTTCATTTCTTATAACTGTAAATCATGTAACTATAGATTTCCATTCATTCTGCATTTTCCATTATTGTCGTATGTCGTCGTGAAGCATTCCACTGGTGAGATTTCTATCGAAATCAGTGGAATGGCTTCGTTGTATAAATATTTGTTTTTATTTTCTATTTTGTTCCATTGTTTGGTGGTGTAGAGGACCCAGACAGGGTGTTTCGCGTAGTAGGATGACCTAGCATCTCCATGTGCTAGGGTTTGGAAGGAAGTAAACTGGGCAATGGCGTTTTTGGCGAATCGGCCAAAGGTTACAAGTGTTCACCGACAGAATGAGTCACACCAAAGGCAAATGCTATCGGGGCATTGGCAGAAAGATGAGAGACTTGGCCGACAGAGTTGAATCAGTGGCTCTTTTGTTAGTTTTTTTACTATGAGAAATTAGGGCATCGATCTGTGGTATCTGCTATGTGCTCCCTATCATATTGGTATCAGAGCTTGGAAAAAGATTTGGGCTACAAGTCGAATTGAGGATTTGCAGGAGTATTGGCGTTTGGGTGATGTCTATGAATGTTTATGTCAGACAGAGAAAGCAAGATAGAGGCAGAGAGGATGCCTCCCAAAAGTATGTCACAGGATGTCGTTAAGAAGTTGATCGAGGAGATGCTTGAATCCAAGTTGGGAGGGTTCAAGCAGTCCAAAAGCAAAGATAGGGAGGATGAAAGTGATAATGATAAAGGTGATGCAAAAATTGCTGAAACCAATAAAAAGACAGAGGAGATACCAGCAGACCAAAGGGCATTTTTAAATGCATTAAAGTCAGTCAATAGGGACACCATAGATGGGTTACCTATGTATAGTGGAAGTATGGAAGCTGAAGAGGTGATTGACTGGATTGAGGCATTGAACAATCATTTTGAATACAAAGAAGTCCTTGGTGATCAGAGGGTTAAGTTGGCAAAGGCAAGATTGAAGGGATCTGCTCTTGCATGGTGGAATTATGAGCAAGGAGAAAGAGTCAAGGAGGGGAAGAATATGATAACCTCCTGGGAAAGGATAAAGACCAAAATCAAGGCACAATTCTTATTCCTGGACTATGATGTGCAGATGTATAAGAAATTGCAGAACCTCAAACAGAGAGACCTTGATGTGAATGCATACACACAAGAGTTTCTTAAACTCAGTCTCAGATCAAAGAGACAAGAAGAAGAGTTAGAGAAGGTGGCTAGATATATGAATGGCCTTAGGATGAACATCCAAGATGAGATCAGCATCTTAGCACCAGACATAGTGAACAAGTGTTTCCAAATGGCCTTAAGGGCTAAAGAGAAGATAAAGAGAAAGAGTGAGAAAAATAATAGAGGTAGAGGTGGAAGGAATTTCAGAGGCAGAGGTAGTTTTGGAGGAAGAAGTCCTAACTAGAGGCCTAGTGGTGAGTCTAGCCAAGAAGATCAAGTTGGGGACTCAAGTAGCAGAGGAGGCTACCGAGGAAAAAGGCCTAATGGAAGAGGTGGGACAAATGGATCATGTAGAGGATCCAAATTCTCCAATATGAGATGTTATAACTGTAATCAGATAGGGCACCCAGCATACAAGTGTCCAGAGAAGGCTTCAACTTCTCATGGTGCTGAGAAGAGAACCACTTTGATTCAAGAAGATGCAAGGAGTGAGACATCTCCTGAAGTGAATCTAGCATCTGAAATGGGAGAAAGTTTGATGCTCAAGAGGACGTTGCTCAAGGAACCAGTGCAGACTGAACCATCGCAAAGAAGGGCTTTGTTTAGAATCAACTGCAAGCTCCAAGGTAAGGTTTGTAAAGTTATTATTGACTCTAGTTCTATTGATAACATTATATCTTTGGAAGTAGTGAATAAGTTGAAGTTAGAAAAGATACCCCATAGCAGTCCATATAAAGTCAGTTGGTTGAATAAGGGGCAGCACATACTCATCAATGAACAAGCATGGGTAGAATTCAGTATTGGGGGGTATAGAGATAAAATATTGTGTGACATCCTTCCAATAGATGCTTTCCATCTTTTGTTAGGCAAACCATGGAAGTTTGATAGAAAAGCTCATCATGATGGAGAAAAGAATGCTTACTCATTTCAAAAGGGTGATGTGACTTATAGGATACAGTCATTGGTAGAAGAGGATCCACGGCATGTAGGGTCTAGTGTAATGCTAGTAGGAGAAAAAGAATTCATGGATACACTAAAGGAAGGTGATGGAGTAGGTTTTGCTTTGATTGTGAAGCCTAAGGGGGAAAAGAAGAAAAGTGTGAGAGAAGTAGGACCTAAGGAGGTCAGAGATTTGCTTGAAAGTTACAAAGGAGTGATTGCAAAGGATATACTTGATTCCCTACCACTAATCAGAGACATTAGCCATTAGATAGATCTCATACCAAGAGCAGTACTTCCTAATAAGGCAACATATAAAATGACCCCACAGCAAAATGAAGAGATAGCAAATTAGATTCAAGAACTTCTAAACAAAGGGTTGATAAGGAAGAGCCTTAGCCCATGTGCAGTACCTACTATTTTAGCCCCAAAGAAGGATGGGAAATGGAGACTGTGTACTGATTCTAGGGCAATAAATAGGATAACCATCAGGTATAGGTTTCCTATTCCTAGAATAGAAGATCTAATGGATTGTTTGGGAGGGGCTACTTATTTCTCCAAAATAGACTTGAAGAGTGGGTACCATCAGATAAGGATAAGAGAGGGGGATGAGTGGAAGACAACTTTCAAAACCAATGAAGGGTTGTATGAGTGGCTTGTGATGCCATTTGGTCTTTCAAACGCCCCTAGCACCTTTATGACACTGATGAATGAGGTGTTGCAGGAATTCATAGGGAAATTTGTGGTAGTCTACCTTGATGATATATTGGTGTTCAGTAAGAGCAAGGAAGAACACTTGAAACATTTGGAGATAGTCTTGAAGAGGCTGCAAGATCAGAAGTTACTGATAAACTTGGAAAAGTGTGACTTCATGAAACAAGAATTGGTGTATCTAGGTTTTGTCATATCTAAGGGTGATTTGAAAATGGATCCTTCCAAGGTAGAAGCTATTTTGAATTGGCCTACACCCAGGATAGCAAGAGAGGTCAGAAGTTTCCATGGGTTGGCCACATTTTACAGGAAATTCATTAAGAACTACAGTGACATTTGTGTACCTATGTTGGAGACCATCAAGGGTGGAGGTAAGATGAAGTTTGTGTGGACGAGAGAAGCAGATAGGAGCTTTGAGAGTCTGAAACAGAAAGTTGCTAAATTCCCTATTTTAGTGTTACCTAATTTCAATATGGTTTTCACAATTGAATGTGATGCAAGTGGACTGGCCATAGGAGCAGTGTTGAGCCAAGAAGGCAGACTAGTAACCTTCTTCAGTGAAAAGTTAAATGAAGCCAAGAGGAAATACTCCTCTTATGATTTAGAGTTGTATGCTATGGTACAAGCTCTAAAAAAATAGAGGCACTACTTGCTTCCTAAGGAATTTATTGTATACACAGACAATCATGCTCTTAGTTTTTTGAATGGACATGAAAAGCTCAGCCATAGACACATGAAATAGGTGGAAAGTCTTCAAGCATACACCTTCATCATCAAACATAAGAAGGGGATAACCAATAAGGTTGTTGATGCTTCAAGCAAAAGGGTGTTGACAGTGCAAGAAGTGCAGCTACAAAGCATGGGTGTTGAGTCACTTAAATGATTGTATGAAGAGGACCAAGATTTCAAGGAGATTTACAGGGTATGCAGTGAGTTTGCCAATGCTTTCCACAATGACTTTTCAGATTATACATTGCAGGATGGACTTTTGTTTAAAGGCAGACAACTATGTATCCCTAAGTGTTCAATGAGGGATAATATTGTGAAGGAGAAACATAGTGGTGGTTTAGGAGGACATTTTGGGCTCAATAAGACCTTAGATCTTGTAATAAGGTTTTACTTTTGGCCAAGGATGCAATCTGATATCAGAAGGTTTGTTGAGAGTTGTATGATTTGCCAGAAAGCAAAGGGAGTCTCAACCAATACAGGACTATACCAACCTTTGCCCATACCAAACAAACCTTGGGAAAGTTTGAGTATAGATTTTGTGATGGGATTGCCCAAGACAAGGATAGGTTATGATAGCGTGTTTGTTGTGGTAGACAGGTTTAGCAAGATGGCTCACTTTATTCCTTGTAATACCACCAATGATGCTAGTTACATTGCAAGTTTGTTCTTTAAATAAATTGTTAGGATTCATGGATTACCTTTAAGTATTGTATCTGATAGAGACAACAAATTTGCGGGACATTTCTGGAGAACCTTGTGGAAAAGATTGGGTACAAATTTGTCTTTTAGTTCAGCCTATCATCCTTAGACTGATGGCCAAACTAAGGTTGTCAATAGGTCATTAGGCAATCTGCTGAGATGTTTGACAAAAGAACATGGCAGTAGTTGGGATGTGGTACTCCCATAAGCAGAGTATGCCTATAATGATTCTACAAATAGAAGTACAGGTCTAAGCCCTTTTGAAGTTGTTTATGGTAGTCATCCTAGAGGAATTTTTGAATTACGAGATATTCAAGGGTTGGACAAAAGGAGTGGACATGCTGATACATTTGCAAAGGCTATGAAAGAGATCCATCAACAAGTCAGAGATACTCTACACCAGAACAATTAGAAGATCAATGCTAGAGTGGATCAAAGAAGAAGGGATGTGCAGTACCAAATAGGAGATATGGTCATGGTTCATGTCAACAAGAACAGACTGCTGACAAGAAAACACAGCAAGTTGATGATGCAAAAAAATTGGACCTTGTCAGATTCTGGAAAAATATGGTCCTAATGCTTACAAAATTGAACTCTCTGATGATATTGCTATTTCACCTATATTCAATGTTGTTGATCTGACATTATATAGGAGTCCTGATACAGGTGAAGGTACAGCAGATTATGTCCAAGACAATGCAGAGTGGGTACAACATTTACCACCTAAGGAACCACTGCAGATGGAGTGTATCTTGGATAGCAGGATAGCCAAGAAGACCAGAAATCAGACCTATTTTGAGCACTTAGTCAAATGGCAAGGACTTCCAGAATCAGAAGCCACATGGATGCTAGAAGTAGACATCAAAAAGTTGGGTGGTGATTTGCAACAGTTAGTCTCTAAGAGGACTTGAGACAACTTTCACCCAAGGAGTATGGTGCAAGAGCACCTAGAAAATCATGTTTTCTTTTGTAATAAAGTCTATTTGACCAATGCATTTTCATTTTAGTTTGTATCTAGGGTCATTTTGTAAGTCCTAAGTGACCTAGGGGACATTTGTCAAATTGTAACCGCATAATGCCAAAAATAGGGCGTAGGGCAGTTGGAGGCTGTTTTAGTCAGTTGTCTTCCAACCGCTTGGAGTCAGTTCAGTACTACTCAGGGCAAGTTGATGAATGCCCAGAGGAGGGAACCAAATGGGTATATCATTTTGATTGTAATCTGATCAAAGAAGTAGTGTGATCGAATGTGATTGTATTGTGCTCAGGAGAAATAAAGCAATTATGTTATGTCCATTTGATTTCTGTTTCTTATAACTGTAAATCATGTAACTGTAGATTTCCATTCATTCTGCATTTTCCATTGTTGTCGTATGTCGTCGTGAAACATTCCACTGGTGAGATTTCTATCGAAATCAGTGGAATGGCTTCGTTGTATAAATATTTGTTTTCATTTTCTATTTTGTTCCATTGTTCGGCGGTGCAGAGGATCCAGACAGGGCGTTTTGCGCAATAGGATGACCTAGCATGTCCATGTGCTAGGGTTTGGAAGGAAGTAAACTAGGCGACGATGTTTTTGGCGAATCGGCTAAAGGTTACAAGTGTTCGCCGATGGAACGAGTCTCACCAAAGGCAAATGCCATCAGGGCATTAGCAAAAAGATGAGAGACTTGGCTGATGGAGTTGAATCGGTGGCTCTTTTGTTAGTTTGTCAACTGTGATAAATTAGGGCATTAGTCTGTGGTATCTGTTGTGTGCTCCCTATCACTTAGCAAGGAAATGCGACAGAAAATCTTAGGAGGGTCCACATTAGGTAGTGTTTTGAATGCAGAAAGTAGGGGCAGATCAAAGGAGAGAGGAAAAGGTTCTAAAAGTCATAGGAAGTCACGAGAAAAATCAAAGGGCAAGAGGTTCCAATCCAAAGGACAGAAGGATTGTTGGTACTGTGGAAAACTAGGTCATCTAAAGAAAGATTGTTGGTCTCAAAAGAATAAAGGAGACACAAGAAGGCAATAAGAAGGCAAATGTGGTAAGTAATAAATCTAAAGATGATGCTTTGATTATTTCCCTAGATAATGCTGATGATTCATGGTTTTTAGATTCAGGGGCCTCATTTCATGCTACGCCCCATAGAAGTTATTTTCTTGATTATGTCCAAGGGGATTTTGGGCTGGTTTATTTGAGAGATAATGAACCCTGTCAAATTGTTTGATAGGGAATAATTAAGATTAAGTTGCAGAATAAAAATCATTAGCTACTACAAGAGTTAAGGCATGTTCCAAGGCTAAGTAGGAATTTAATTTTAGCAAGGCAGCTAGGTGATGAAGGTTGCATAGTTACTTTTAATGATAAAAATTGGAAGGTTTCAAAAGGTGCCTTAATAGTGGCAAAAGGTGTGAAAGTAGGCATCTTATATCTTTGTATAGGTCATACTGTTCCTTCTACTTTAGTTGTTGCAGAGAAAAAATAAATAGGTTCAGGAACAGTTACTGCGGGTTCGCAGGAAGAGACTGAAATAGTTGTTGCAGGTTCTGAGACAACACTGTGGCATAACAAACTTGAGACATATGAGTGAAAAAGGTATGAAGGTACTTCATTCTAAGAAAGTTTTACTAGGTCTGAAATGTATTAATATGGATTTCTGTAAAAGTTGTGTGTATGGCAAACAAAAGAGAGTTAGTTTTCTCAAGGATGGGAAGAAAAAGAAAGATGAAAAGTTGGAGCTTGTGCATACAGATGTATGGGGACCAGCTCAAGGATCTTCTCTCGATGGCTCTCAGTATTATGTTACATTCATAGATGATGCAACTAGGAAGGTTTGGATTTATTTCCTTAGGAAAAAATATGATGTATTTGAAACATTTAAGAAATGGAGAAGCTTGGTTGAGAATGAGATAGGTAAAAGATTAAAATGTCTTAGATCTGATAATGGTGGTGAGTATTGTAGTA
This sequence comes from Cunninghamia lanceolata, assembly GCA_027924645.1. Classification (NCBI taxonomy): domain Eukaryota; kingdom Viridiplantae; phylum Streptophyta; class Pinopsida; order Cupressales; family Cupressaceae; genus Cunninghamia; species Cunninghamia lanceolata. The sequence continues at coordinate 24,795,938 of BSBN01000809.1, read as the reverse complement.
AAGAATTTGAATATTATTGTTCCTTTAATAGAATTCGTAGGTAGAAAATAGTTTCAGGAACTCCACAAGAAAATGGAGTGGCTGAGCGCATGAATAGGACAATAATGGAGTATACAAGGAACATGAGATTGCATGTTAGGCTACCTTTAAACATGTGGCCAGAGGTTGTCAATACCACTGTATATTTAACTAATAGAGGTCCTTCAGTTCCTTTGGGCTATGGTGTTCTAGAGGAAGCATGGACAGGTAAGAAGGTGAGTTATTCTTTTCTCAAAACCTTCAAATGTGAAGCATTTGCACATGTAGATTCTGAAAATAGAACCAAGCTAGATGCAAAATTAAAAAAGTGTATCTTTGTTGGATATGGCATCGATGAATTTGCTTATAGGCTTTGGAATGTTGAAAATCTCAAAATTGTGAGAATCAGGGACATTGTATTCAATGAGGTGTTGTACAAAGATCAGTTGCAGCAGCATGAGAAGAAAAGGATTATGTGGTGCTAGATGATACTCCAGATAGTGATGTTCCAATGGTTCCTCATGCTCCGCAATAGTAACAAGAAATACCACAAACTCCAGTGAATGTTAGATGGTCAACAAGGCTAAGTAGACCTCCTGAAAGGTTTCTCCCTCTTTGTATTCTATTTTGTTAACAGATGTTGGTGAACTAGAAGGGTATGATGAAGCTATGTAGGTTGATACAAAGGTGTAGTGGGAGCTTGCAATGAAAGAAGAAATGGACTCCTTGCTGAAAAATTAGAATTGGGAATTATGTAAGTTGCCTGCAAAAAAAAAGGCTTTACCAAACCAATGGGTTTATAGGCTAAAAGAGGAAGATGGAGGTAAGAAAAGATTTAAAGCTAGGTTAGTTGTAAAAGGACTTGCATAGAAAAAAGGTATTGATTTTGATGAGATTTTTTCTCCGGTTGTTAAGATGACTTCTTTTCATACTGTTTTAAGTATTGTGGCTGCTAGAGATTTGCATTTGGAACAGCTAGATGTGAAAATTGCCTTTCTCCATGGTGATTTGGAGGAAGAGATATATATGGAACAACCACAGATATTTGACGTCAATGGTAAGGATTAATTGGTGTGCAGATTGAAAAAGAGTTTATATGGCTTGAAACAAGCACATTAGCAATGGTATTTGAAATTTGATAGTTTTATGGCTGAGCAAGGCTATAGTCGGTGTAATTCTAACCATTGTGTTTATTTTAAGAGGTTGGATAATGATAGTTGTACATTATTTTATGTTTATATGTTGATGGCATGCTTGTAGTAGGGTCTAACATGGATGACATCAGAGAGTTAAAATAGTAGTTATCACAATCATTTGCTATGAAAGATTTAGGGGCAGCAAAACAAATCCTTGGTATGAAAATTTGCAGAGATAGGAAGAACAAAAAATTGACTCTATCTCAGGCTGATTATGTTGAAAAAGTGTTGCAGAGATTTCATATGGAGAATGCAAAAGTTGTCAGCACACCTTTGCCTAGTCATTTGAAATTGACTAAGGAGATGTGACCTAAGACACAAGAGGAGGAAGAAAAAATGTCCAAGGTACCATATGCTTTAGCTATAGGAAGTTTAATGTACGCCATGGTATGCACGAGACTAGATATTGCACATGTTGTAGGAGTCATAAGCAGGTATATGAGTAATCATGGATTGGAGCATTGGAATGCAGTAAAATGGATTCTCAGATATTTGAGAGGTACATCCACTAAACACTTATGTTTTGGGGGCTCTAATACTGATTTAGTAGGCTATGTGGACTCAGATTTGGCAAGGGATATTGATACCAGGTAGAGTACTATAGGTTATGTCTTTACTATAGGTGGGACAGTGGTGAGTTAGATCTCTAGGTTGTAAAAGGTGGTTGCTTTATCCACCACAGAGGTAGAGTATGTAGTTGCAATAGAGGCAGGCAAGGAGATGATATGGCTACAATCTTTCATGAAAGAATTGGGTAAATAATAGGATAATAGTTATTTGTTTATAGACAGTCAGAGTGCCATACATCTTGCAAAGAATTATGTCTTGCATTCAAAGACCAAATACATACAACTAAGGTATCACTTCATCCGGTTGGTGTTAGATGATGGACAGTTACGGATGGAAAATATACATACAGATGAAAATCCAGCGGATATGTTTACGAAGGCAGTGACAAGGGAGAAGTTGAGCTCCTCTTCAACTTTGGTTGGTCTTCAAAACTGAAAACAATATAATCAGAATAGTAGGGTCCAGGGTGTTTATTTCCAGTGGGAGCTACAGGGTCAGGAATGTTATGATCAGTCTCCAAGTGGGAGATGATATGTTGTGGAGTCTGATTAGTCTCCAAGTGGGAGATTATTGTTATATGGAGCCTAATCAGACTCAGAGGTTAAATTTTTCCCACTTTTATTGACATGGTTTTCCCCCAAATTATTTAATGGGGGTTTGGGAGTAGCACCCCCAAGACGAGGTTAAGGGGCAGTGCCCCTTGTGGGGTCCAGGGGTAGCACCCCTGGCACACTCCCTGTCGTGATACAAGGTGGGGTCGACGGGCAGCACCCCTGAAACCTCAAATGACTTTATTATTTTATAAAGGCATCGGGAGTTATTTTTCTATTGGCCAACATAAAAAAACCCTATTTTGTAACTGACATAAGTCTTGATAAAAACGGTTAAGGGTTAGGGTTTCTATTGATATTGTATTGTTGCATTTGCAGTGGTATTGAGTTACAAGGATTGCTAGTTGTAATCGGTTTGATTTGCTAGATAATAATATTGAACTCTCTGTTGGTGGATGTAGCCTGAGTTTAGGTGAACCATGTTAAAAATTGTCTCTCGTTGTTATTATTTTTGTGTATTTTCATTCCTCTATTTAATCTTTATTTGCATTTAATTGATATCTTCTACATGCAATTCCTAACAATTCTCTCTAAAATTACATAATTGTCATTTTCATGTAAGTGGAATAGAATAAAAGAATTCTTTATAAAGCATAAAATGACAATATTAGATCATCTAAATAATTATTTTGAAATAATGCAATTAATTAATTATTCATAATAAAATATCATAATTAATAAATAGGTTTTAGATATGCCTTACATTCTTCCCCCCCTAAGAATGGACTTCCTCCTAGAAGTCATCAAGAGAAATGAATTTTCCCTATCTTCAACACAACCAACAAAAGTTAGATTTCATCAAAAGATTTACTAAGTCAACTAGATATTCTTTTTCCCATCATGCAACAGTACAAAATCTAAAACCTACATCACCAAATGAGGAAAATACAGAGAAATCAAGTTTCTCACACCACCCAACCATAGGATCGACTAGGTCGAATCCACCCCTGAGCGTAAAATAAATCTTCTTTACTCATTAACAATAAACAATATTCATCCATTTCAATCAACATCATCAATTAGCAACACCAAACTCCATACAATTACCCCAAAAGGCATCCACAAATCTTTCTTCATTTAGATTTAAATGTCAGAAATTCATAACACATTGAATAACACTTATGCAATTATCTCAATCATCTGTTCATAAAGAAATAGAAATAATATAAAATTTCTTACCTTGGTTGTCCACGTTTGGATCATCCCCTAAAACTTTCATCCACAGTCTCCCATTTCCTTTTTAGAACTCAAACAAATCAGCAAACTCACAACAAACCCCAATTTCAAAAAGATTTGGTTATACCATTCTGTCCATTGGAATTATGTAATATCATCAATATATTACTGATAATCAAATTCATTGCAACATATAACAACTCTTAACATTTAAACATCACATATATCAATTCTATACATCATGTATACTTTCAATGGAATTTGGATGATTGGTGACAAATAGAACCATAATGTCATAGAATAGATCTTTCACAATTTCATAATAAACATTCCCCAGACCATCTACTCCCCTATACAACCTACCAGGGACCTCTCTTGAGTATGAAAAACTACATAATTCACATTACTCCACACAAGCCAACAACCAACAATGATAAAGCCTCAAAATAAAGAAATTTCCAATGGGTAACAATTTTCAAATAAAATCAACAAATAAAACTTCATATAAAAACAAATTAAATAGCAGAAGTCAAATCAACAGTTCAAACCAAAAACCTTAATAAAATAGTCCTTGAGGCAAAAGGACAATCAAACAAATATCTTAAAGAAATTTTAAAACTATTGGCTCAATTAAGAAAATAAAATAACCAAATAAAAATTTCAAATATTCTCACAAGACTTAACATCACAATCACCACGTGACTTGAAACAAGCCACTTAAGGGGATGAGGGAAATGTGGTGGTCTCAAACCACATGGAGCTCTAACATGTACCACAAAAGAAATTGATCATGAAATTTATACAATTATGAACATTCAACAATTATGAATAATCATAGTTTAGAAAACTCCCTTTTTCACAAATGTAGCTCCCTTAGCACAACAGTAACTCCCATATATCACATGTAGCTCCCATATCACACAACTCCCACAACACCATTTCATCAACCAAACCCCTATCACAACACCAACACCAATCACCATGAATATCCCCAAAGGGGCATAGGTCCCTATATCTCCCTAATCGTAGCTCCCAAAACACAACCAACCACAACTTCAACACCATGAAAATCCACAAAGGGGTATAAGTCCCTGTAGTTCCCTAACTGTAGCTCCCAAACCACAACCAACCACAACACCAACACCAACATCATGAATATCCCCAAAGGGGTATAAGTCCCTGTAGCTCCCTAATCATAGCTCCCAAACCACAACCAACCACAACACCAACACCAACACCATGAATATCCCCAAAGGGGTATAAGTCCCTGTAGCTCCCTAACTGTAGCTCCCAAATCACAATGTAGCTCCCATAACACCAACAATCACAACACCATCACCATACACACAAGTTTGTCAGTTTCATCACAGAATAAGGTGAAAAATATGCATGCTTGACATAAATCATTAATTAACATTACAAAAACTTACAATTTCAAGAATACATCCATGAACATATATGTATATACATTGAAAATGATTTACTCGACATTCATTTTGAATCGTTATTCAATCAAAATTTACCTCTACTTACCATAGTGAGACCCAAAATATGGATTTACCTTACTAACACTTTTACCCCAAAGCTCCCAAGTGTTGCAACCTGGTGCTCTGATACCTATGTAATGCCTACTCATGAAAATAATAAATAAATAAAAATAAATAATTAAATTAGTAATAAATACGAAAATAAACACTATGACAGGAGAAATTTTTTAAAGTACTAACATAAGTTTAGTTAAATTCATCGTAATAAAAATTTAAGATACAAACGTTTCGTATACAATTATACACATTTACAATATCATATAATCATCCTTCCGTGAAGTGGAAAATATTTTCTTAGCTACAGAACTGTGTACAGTTAACAGCCCTGAAACTGCAAGACTAAATGTAAACATTAGTTCCGTAAAGTCAACAAATAAATAAAATAGATAACAATTGCACAAGATGATAAGACTAAGGCCCTAAGGGGCTGATCTAAAGTCTTGTGGGCTCATGATGGCCTTGCCTATGTACGCATAGTGCAGACTTCGTAGTTTGAAGCAACTAGTCTTGCAACCATAAGGTTAACTTAGATACAATAACCCATAAGGAATCTAGCATATCACATAATATTTTTCAAAAAGTACATACAACCATTAAGTTTATAAATAATCCCTTCAGGATATAATAGGAAATTTAAATCAACAATAATACATTCTAACCATTCTCTAGGATTAAATAGACAATTACTTAGATTACAATATTACAAAACTATACTACTCCTTTATAAGATCAATACATTCCATATAATGAAAGCACCTATCTACAATGTCTAGTACATACATCTTAACTTAACTTAAAAAGGTTAAAATAGAATATCATGCATTCCAAAGGTATGTGTTATTCAAATCACCTTAACATCACATAATTCATACTAATTCATAAACAAAATCTAATAAATAGAAAATTATAGCTATCTAAACAATATGGAGAGATATAAATGTATGATACAGTAGTTCCCCAGAAGACCCACCAACTAAGAAAGAATTATAGACAACCTTTCGACAAGCATATATATATATATAGACCCACCAACTAAGAAAGAATTATAGACAACCTTTCGACAAGCATATATATATATATATATATTCATTCTTACGATTTATAAATTTCTATTATTCTTGCATCTAAGTAACAACATAAATTAGACAATTCTAATATATTAATTTTCAATTCCAAGGAGCTAGTTAACATGAATAACTATGAAAGCTAATCATTATCCATATAATTTGCCATCTTATATCTTATTTTCTAATCTATAAATCATTCTAAATTAATGTAGATCTAAAAGAGAGCATCTAAATCTAATTACAACAAAATACTTTTCTCTAAACTTATTTCTGAACTTATTAGAAGGAAAATAAATTACATTTAATCTTCTAAATAGTTTTGTTGTTTAATAAGGATAGACCTAAATGTTGATTTAGTACTTCTCCTTAATAGATTATATATCATGTATAACTCCTTTATATAAGTCATTAGTATTATAGAATAGATGCATCCTTGAATTAAAGCTAATATTAGGAAGACTACTTTTCCAAGAATATCCTAACTACAAAAAATTACAAGACATTTATAACCCATTCCCAAGTCAAGGTTGTTGACTCGAGTTTCCATGTCATTGACCCAATTTTCAAACATGTGAAACATCTTCAATTTTAGGTCTAGTAGCACAACTCTATTTTTTGCAAAGAGGACATAAGAATATATAGTTCTCAATACATAACTTTATCAAGGATCTCTCTAAAAGTAATAAGTTAACACTTTGTTTACTAAGTTAACACTCTGTTTACTAAGTTAAAGCCATCATATCACAAACCTATAATAGACTACAATATGGGTTGCAATAAGTAATAAAAGATAATAATTTTGCAATAAATGAGTTTTTACCATAATCTAGAACTAATTCCACATATGTCTAATAAGAAACCACTTGATCAATATCAAAACCCTAGTAATCATAAGTCAAAAGTCAAGTAAAAGTTATCATATCTAGGATGATACTAATTAGACTGGGTTACACAGCATAATAAGCCCCAACAATAATATTTATACAGACAATTTTAGTAGATTCCACGGTACCATTATCTTCTAAATACATCTTATGTACTAAATGGACATCAAAACCTAAACTTCATGTTTATCTAAAGAAAGAATCTCTTAAATTTGGAAGAGAAAGAATTCTAATAATAAGGCCTTTACGTCTTTCTAATCTTACTTTAGTTTATAATAGAATGAGATATAACATAATTAGAGAGTATCTTGGGAGAGTTGTAAATGGTTTCCATCATTTAAACAGGGACACTGTTCTCTTGGTAAAATGAAGCAATCTAAAGAATCAGCTAGGACTATAAGTTAGATATCTAGTAATAATGAAGGGACATCCATCAATTCATAATGGAAGGGAATGAATTAATTCATCAGATGTTGTAATAGCAGTTGCCATCATATGAATGCAAAATGAAGAAGTATGCACAAAGCACATAAATTGTTTGACAAAAGGCCTCATGGAAAAGTGGTATCATGAAATGCAATGGATGCAAGATACATTCAAAATTGGTACGCTAAGAAGGCTTCCAAAAATTTCAAGAAAAGGCTATTGGCAAGTGTAAAACTGGGCTCCACAACCTTTGCCAACATCCACCATACCTATGCCCAAACTAGATCTTTGGAAGAGGGTATGGACATCCATTAAAGCATAAAAGGTGGAGGGATTCTATCAGATATTGCAAATGAACTACCACAACATAGCAAATCCAAAGCATAGACAAGGCACATGAACTGTTTAATAGAATGCCATAGCGAATATGATACAATGCTAATAAAATTTGCACAATGATATTACCTTATTGTTGGAGTACAGGACCACTGAGAGGGGGGTGAATCAATGGTCTATAATTTTTAACATATTTTGCACCTTTTAATTTACAAGACAGAGAATGAGAGAGACTTCAATAATCTATCAAACACATATGCACAAGTATGATGATGAATAGTGTGAATAGGACCTTATGAGCAAAACATTAGGACACACACACATAGAGGCAAATAACATAAACCATAACACATGTTTTTGATGAGTGGAAAACCCTCATAGGGATAGAAAAACACTCTAAAAATTTGCCTCACTAGCTTAATAGAATCTCACTAATTACAAAGCCTCACTGGCTACTTTGTTTAGAAGCACCTATTTCAAGGAGCACCAACCCCTAATTCATTTAGAAGCACCAACTCCTAGGCACCAACCCTTAATACATTTAGGAGCACCAACTCCAAGGGCACCAACCCAAATACAAGAATATGAACATATATAGAGGAAAACTTTGTTTCTCTACATAGTAAAACCTTATATCTCCTTTTGTTTCCACTTAACAAAGTATATCTTCTCTGTTTTGCAATCATCTCTTTTCATTCAATCTGCATATATTTTGTGTTCTGCAAGAAACTAATCAAGCTCTGCCCTTAATCTGCAAATACCTTCACAATCAATTCAATCTGCATACTATCTTTCTTTTTATCTGCAAAACAATATCTCTCATTTTCAATCAAAAATGTCTTTCAACCATCTCCTGCATTGAATTCATCTCAACTCAAAAACCTCACACAAAAATTTATCTTCAATGATGCATATCTCAGATCTCAAATCAAAAAATCACAATGCACCTGCAATATCATTATAAATGAAATGACCTTTCATTTTCCTCTTCTCTCCATATTCCATCTTTCATAAAATCAAAACCCTTAAAATAGCTTCCATGCTCCTATTCTATGAAGAGCCTTCCAAATTTTTATTTTCATAACCTGTCAAAAAAATTATATGACTGCCGCAATTTCCATATTTGGATCCACTCCCAAAAACCATCACCTGCATGAAGAAGAATTCATAAAGACTCATGTTCTTCCATTAACATAAAGCATTTAAAATACCACTAATCTTCTCCCCATTTTAGAAAAAACAAAACACTCCTCATTAAATGCCTTCAACTCCATGAGAGGCCCACTAGTGGAGTTAAAAAAAATAGAAATAATCTCCTTAAAAATAAAGCATTAAATCTCCAAAAGAATTTGCCTAAAAATAGCCTTATAAAAAGCAAAACACTGCAGTCACCAACAGTTGACGTTCAAATGCACATCAATGTGCATACTCGAGGAAGAGGAGTCAAAATTTAAATCTCGGCCTTTGATTTCAGCTTGCGCGCCCACCATGTTTTAAATATTAGCCTTCAATTAAGTTATGCCACCCATCCACTCATATAGAAGACCGCTACACATGGTAAAGAAAGGAGAGGGCCGGTCATCCACAATGATTGATGACACCTCTAGCAAGTCACTTTAAGTGACATGACCTATATTAGCAGGTCAAACAAAAATTAAAACAAAAAGTGACTTATGTTCATGATAGCTTAGGCTTAAATACTCTTAGGAGGATTAGGGTTTAGTAATAGGCTCTATTCCAAAGAAAGAGATATACAAACTAAGAACCTCTTATTGCTTGTCAAACTCGAATGCATAAACTAAGTAAAATCTCAAGCATCCAATGAAGACATACTCTAGTCACCATGTAACCTACTTGATACAGACACCAATAGTGTATCAACCTTTGATAATTCAACCTATATCAACAAAGTAACAAAGCAGTCTCTTTGACGTCAAACTCCTTAGCATGATAGCATATGCAAGACAAGCATGATATGTAGTAAGATAGCATATACAAGACAAGCATGAGGGCAAGCATGATATGTAGCATGAGGGCAAGCATTTTGATCTTAAAACATGAAATCAAACCCACACTACTAAGGGCAAACATTATAAAGACGGTCTTGAAACTACTAAGGTTTTTGTCACTTTGAAGAGCATCAAAGATCCACTATGATTGAATGAAGTATAAACCATTGAAACAAGTTCTTTGGCACATGTATACCACTGGGGACCAACATGATAATGGTAATGATGACACAACTTATCACATAACAATGAATGCAATGTATCAACTCCTGAAGAAGAAGCAAGCACCAACCAACATGAAGATCTGAAGAAACATATTATGAACACCATAGTAAACCAAGAGCATGAGTATCCATCTTGAGACAAGCATGAAAACATCTTGCCAATACATGAACATATCTAACCACATCCTCAACAATCCTCAGCATCCTATCAACAACTCCATACATCTCTTGATGGCAAGATGATCCCAATGTCAAACACATCTCATAATGAGGACATCCTATCAATCCTGAACCAACACCAACACTAAGGTGATCAACACCTCGTCACTTTGACATCAATGATAATCAACCTCCATCACTTATATCTTGCAAATATCTTTACTATCAAAATTAAATCAATGAATATAGATGTTCAATTCATTTCCTTTATGCATGAGTTAACATCCATTCATATCCCAAAATAAGTCAATGGCATTATAAAACATATGCAACCTTCTGTAAATTCTAGATAAAGATTTGACGCCATTACCAAACAATCAAATAATAACACTATGCTACCAATGCAATTAAATACATAATGGCACTATGATCCAAATACCATTACTTTTATATACTCATTTTCATTCAACTATACTGTAAGTAATGCAAGTATAAACCAATAAAGCAATAATACATTCGACTAAACTTATTGGTGCAAGTATATTATTATAGTTTCTAATAAAGTAATGTAATTAAGAAGAAACTTCCATTCAAACTAGATGTTACTACCTGAAATGTGCTGACCGCTACTACTTTTAAATATAACTGACGCCTTTATAGAGTAGTTTAAATATTATAAGTTTCTAAGAATAGTTTCATGCCAACAAAGGAAGAAATTTGTTACAGATCTAACACAAATAAGGAACAATTGATTGGTATGTCATAAAATCATAACTTGCACTATCATAACATTAAACCCATATTTATCCCATGAAATCAATGATCCCAACATAATAGATAACAAAAAAATATAATGTTTGATAAAGATTGAAATAGACATTTTAGACTCTAAGAATTCAAAAATAGAAAGAAACATCAAAAGTCTGCACTAAGAAGGCAATAAAACTATATTTTATCCAATGTAACCGAATCCCTAAACCAAAACAAAAATAATTATTTGGAAAGCACTGAAACAGGAATAATAGAATCTTTAAAATGATGATAGAAAAAATTTTGTAAACAATGTATTAACCCACTAACAGATGTAGGAGGACGTTTGAGAAGTCATAGGATGGGAGCCCAGCACCTAGTTCTTTTTTTCTTATAATCAAGAAAACTTACTAGTCATTATGAGAGTAAAAAGAAAGATGCTAAAACATAATCTTACATAAAACATTCATAACCTAAAATATTAAAGGAAAATAAGTGATCAAGAGTTGCAGGATTGTAAATCAATCCTCTATTTTCAAAGATGACATACAAATAAATGAAACAATTCTATCCTAAATATTATTTATGGAACCTAAATCTTTGCAGACATGCAATATAATATCATGCAATTTCACTTTTTTATCACGCCTATATTAAAACAATGTGTGCACATGATTCAGGTACTTCTTTCTAGACCAAGATTTATCAAAATGGAGAATTGATCCAGAGGTACCTGTGATTTAAAGATCTTAGCAACCCGTAATCATCGATTCTTCTAGATCTGAAATATCATTTAAAAGCAAATATTATGATGTAACATATGTGCTTCACAAAACCAAGAGAGATCCATTTTATTCATTGCCAAATCAATATATTTTCTTGAATGCCCCCCTTCATACATTTCTTGATCTTTTTAAATCTGAACATCTTAACTCTTTGTCTTCCAAGAAGGTGACTCTTCATTTGCCACTTTCGACACCAATTTTCTCATCCTCTTTCATGATCTAAAATTAGCTCCACTAACTTGAAACTATAAATAAATATTAATTTCCATAATTCTCTCTAAAATTACATAATTGTTATTTTCATGTAAGTGGCATAGAATAAAAGAATTCTTTATAAAGCATAAAATGACAATATTAAATCATGTCTAAATAATTATTTTGAAATAATGCAGTTAATTAATTATTCACAATAAAATATCATAATTAATAAATAGGTTTCAAATATGCCTTACACATTAAAGAAAAGGAGGGAAAAGCATTGCTCATAGAAGAACAAATAAGACAGAAATCCATTGATGATGTGGACCCATCCATCTCCGCAAAGAAAAAGGAGAAACTAGCTCAACTACAAGTAATAGAGCCGAGGACAAAACAAAGGGTAGACAACCTGATGAATATGTCAGAGGATAGAAATAAAGTGCAAAAATAAACAGAGGAGGTAACAAAGAAAGTCTGACACATTGAGGGAAGAAACATAACATCAAGAAGTCAATTCCCTTCATGATGGACAACAGGAAACACAACAAGAGGAACAAAAAATAAACTCCCCTCTACATAACACATAGGATAGTCAGTAGTAAATAGATAATTTACATATGCTTCTTCCTTTACTTCCCCTATCTAGTCCATCAAGGACTTTTTGGCGCAACAAAAAAAAGATACAACCAGTAGTCACAACCCAACTTCTACAACTCCCCCTCATTGGATCACAATTCAATCTATCTAGGATATCACTCTTTGAGAAGCTACATCTAGGGGATATCTTTCATGCTACCGCAAGAGAAGAAATCCTACAACAGCATGTAGATAGTATTGAGCACTTACAAGAGGTGGTGGATGCAATACAAAACCAATTGCCAAATGCTCAAAGAGATACCACACTACCACTAACACAACAACTCAAGTAGTTGGTCAATAGCCTACAAGCAAAGATGAAATATCAAGAGGAAAAGGTGAAGAAACAGGTTACTGATGAAATGAGTAAGAAAAGAATGACAGAATCATCTAGCAAATGTGCATCAGTAACTACACAATTAGAAACACATTAAAAACTTACAACAAGCCATAGGGGAGGCTACTATAATATACCAATTTTGCCTACAATAGCCCACTACCACAAAAAGCATAAAGGATCAAATAGATTCTCTAGAAGTACAAATAGCACAAGCTACAGGAACATATGATCCCTTAAAAGATATGAATGGAGCAATAAGAGCACAAATTGAAATAGTGCACACACAGTTATAGCAACTCCAAGATCAGAGGGAGCATATTAAGGGGCGGGTAAAGCAGCTGAGAGAGGTAATCATACTCTGTCTAGCCTACTTAACAAGAATATTATTTGAGACCAAACAAAATGCGTAGAAGATACAGATCCTAGCCAATATGGGAGATGCGGAGAAAACACACATTGAGATAGAGACCTAGATCCAAGTGCTACAACAAACTAAGCAACAGTGGGACACTACCCTGAGCCAGTTGAAGGTGAATTACAAGAATATCCTACCCAGGAACTAGCTTTTCATGTCTTAAGGACAAGACATAGTTTTAAAAATGGGGGATGGTGTTGGCGGGGTATGTACAGCAGCAAGGCACAGAATAGATCCTATCACAACTCATCGTAACGGGAATGTGGAGGACAAGACCGACATGTATATAGTAACATTTTGTAAGGGACACATCCTTATTGTAACATATAGGTATGTAATAGATAATATGTAAGATGTAAGAGTGAATATGTAAGAAGAGATATATGTAGAGCAAAGACTCATACTTGTCATTTTATGTATAAGATTATAATGAATATATAATGGAGATCTTAGATCAGAATCTAATTTCTAAGTGTATATGAATGTGTATGAATGATGTATTCTTACCACATGTTATAATTCCTTACTATTCTTTATGATTCTCTCACTATATATTTTGGAGTATAAATTGACTTTAGAGATTTGATTGAGGCTCGGATCTCGAGACTAGTCCTCCCCATTTCTTGCCAACAACATGTATAAAAAGACATTCATTACACTCATTTTTAAGTCATTAGAAATATCATACTTTTATCAAAAGAGATCCACAACAATAGAGAGTACTAGCATCTAGTAATTTAAAAATATATAAATATATATACACTATAGTGTTAGTTTCTTTGTTAAGTGTTTTGATTTTCAAATAAATAATCTGCATAGGCACCATGAAGTAAAGTTTTACATTAGGGTAAGTGCAGGAAGATGGGGGGCCAAAAAGGGGTCTTAAGTGGCCACTTTTTTTTTGAAATCAGGAAATACTGGCCTTTGATGAGAAATTGAGCATAGTTACACTCAAAATTTGGAGATGCAACCAAAACAATGTTCTTAGTGCTCTGAGTCTACTTTCGAAACTACTATTTTTTTTTGAAAATGGCATAGATTAAGGGGTTCAAAAGAGGGAGCCACCAAAATTGCCATTGTTTCTGTCAAAAAAACATAACATAGCATATTTTGTGGCTCCCTCAAAAGGTCAACTTTTTTTTGGTATTTTTAAAATTGCTTTAGTGAGAAATTAGCTAATAGCATGTAGTTTATGCCCGATTTTTCTGATAATTGTTTGATGAATATTTGATTTTTAACTAATTTTCAAAGTGGACACATCCTAAAAAATAGAATTTTGGCCGTGCTACCCCTATAAATTTTGAAAACTAATTGAAAATCACTTTTTTCTTTTTTTAATATTTGTAGAATGGAGTCTAGTTTCTAAATATGTAATTTTTTTGAAATTTCAATGAATAGTTAATTTACAATGAAAAAAAGACCAAACAGTGGTTTTTGCCCAAAAACGGACACACAAACAAAAGAAATTAAAGATGAAAGGCTTAACATTGTTAAAATGTGAAAAAAATTACATCGTTAGATAGCTGAGAGAAAGCCTAACATTACCCAGGTGTTTAATTTGTTTGACCTTGAAACACGTGCAAATATGAGGGTTAGCACGAACGAAATTATCTAAAATCTTGAAGAATATGGAAAAACACATCTGTTACTATTCAAAAGGCACTCCAAGCCTTTGGGTTGGAAATCCAAAGCAAATCCCAAGCCCAAGGCTTGGGATTCCCAAAGCAAGACATAACGCAAGCGCGTTATAATATGAGCGCGTTATAACGCGCTTGCGTTATTCTTTTCTTTGCATTTTTCCTTTTCCACAAAAGTTTGTGCTATTTTTCATGTTTTAAATAACGCGAGCGCGTTATGTTCAACTTAAATTTTTTTATGTTTAAGGCTATTAATCATGTATGTATGTATGCCTATATGTATGTATGTATGTATGCCTATATGTAAGTATGTATCTATGTATGTCTATATGTATGTATGTATCTATGTATGCCTATATGTATGTATGTATAGTGTCGATGGTAGAGGAGGGTAGAGATGGGAGTGAGCCAGATAGGGGAGGAGAGGGGTGGATAAGGATTGAGTGATTAAGGTTTAAGGTTAAGGGTTGAGCATTTAGGGATAGGATTTAGAGTTTAGGGATAAGGGATTAGAGTTTAGGACCTTGAGGGATTAGGGTTTAGGGTTGAGGCTTTAGGGATAGCGTTTAGGGTTAAGGGTTGAGGGATTAGGGTTAAGGTAGAGTGTTGAGGGTAGAGGGATTAGGGATAGGGTTTAGGGTTGAAAGTTTAGGGTTGAGGGATTAGGGTTTAAGGTATAGTTTAGTAGTTCTTGTGGATAGAGCTAGTAAACAATGGGAGACTGTTTGCCTGTTTCATAACAATATACCTCCCCTAAGTGCGGGGTGGACAGCAAGAAACATAGATGTACCCCAATGCAAAGCTTTTCTCATAATGATCATCCTTCTGATTTCAACTGTTAATTACTCACTGTGGACATACCATACGCAAAGCTTTTCTCATAGTGTGTACACCTATTGGCATAATGAACCCCAGATGGGCCAGAAAAACATGCCATATAACATTACTAACATTAAAAAAGTTCATAGCCATTTTTCTGACATATTCTTGCAACTCAAATATCTTTGAGAGAAGAGTGTCAAAAATGATGGGTTTAACAACCTAACATAAGGCAAAGTAGTTTTGTTGGGTTTAAGGATAGGGTTTAGGGTTTAGGGTTGAGGGATTAGGGCTTAGGGTTGAGGGATTAGGGTTTAAGGTATAGTGTTGAGGGTTGAGGGTTTAGGGATAGGGTTTAGGGTTGAGGGATTAGGGTTTAGGGTTGACGGATTAGCGTTTAATGTTGAGAGTTGAGGGTTGAGGGTTGAGGGTTTAGGGATAGGGTTGATGGTCAAGGGATTAGAGTTAAAGTAGAGTGTTGAGGGTAGAGGGATTACGGATAGGGTTTAGGATTGAAGGTTTAACGATTGAGGGTTGAGGCTTTAGGGCTGAGGTTTAAGGGATTGGGGTTTAAAATATAGTGTTGAGCGTCGACGGTTTATGGATAGGTTTTAGGGTTTAATTTTTAAGGGTTAAGGGTTGAGGGATAGTGTTTAGGGTTTAGGGATAAGGGATTAGGGTTTAACGTATAGTGTTGAGGGTTGAGGGTTTAGGAATAGGGATAGAGTTTAGGGTTTAGGCATGAGGGATTAGGGTTGAGGGTTGAGGTATTAGGGTTGAGGGTTGAGGGATTAGGGTTTAAGGTATACTGTCAAGGGTTGAGGGTTTATTAATAGTGTTTAGGGTTGAGGGTTGATGGATTAGGGTTTAAGGTATAGTGTTGAGGGTTGAGGGTTTAGGGTTGACAGATTAGGTTTTAAGGTTGACGGATTAGTGTTTAATGTCAAGGTTAGGGTTAGAGTGTCGAGGGTAGAGGGATTAGGGATAGGGTTTAGGGTTGAAGGTTTAAGAATTGAGGGTTGAGGCTTTAGGGATGAGGGTTTAAGGCTTAAGATATAGTGTCAAGCATTGAGGGTATAGGGATAGGGTTTAAGTTTTAAGGGTTAAGGGATAGGGATTAGGGTTTAAGGTATAGTGTTGAGGGTTGATGGTTTAGGGATAGGGTTTAGGTTTGAGGGATTAGGGTTTATAGTTTATGAATTAGGGTTTAATGTTTAGAGTTGAAGGTTGAGGGTTGAGATTGAGGGATAGGGTTAATGGTCAAGGGATTAGGGTTAAATAAGAGTGTCGAGGGTAGAGGGATTAGGGTTTAAGGTATAGTATCGATCCTGTTGAGGGTCTAGGAATAGGGATAGCATTTAGGGTTTAGGGATGAGGGATTAGAGTTGAGGGATGACGGATGACGGATTAGGGTTGAGGGTTGAGGGATTAGGGTTTAGGGACAAGGTTTAGGGTTAGGGTTGAGGGATTAGGGTTTAAGGTATAGTGTTGAGGGTTTAGGGATAGGGTTTAGGGTTGAGGGATTAGGGTTTAGGGTTGAGGGATTATGGTTTAAGGTATAGTGTTGAGGGTTGAGGGTTTAGAGATAGGGTTTAGGGTTGAGGGATTAGGGTTTAGGGTTGACAGATTAGGGTTTAGGGTTGATAGATTAGGGTTTAATGTTGAGAGTTGAGGGTTGAGGGTTGAGGGTTTAGGGATAGGGTTGATGGTCAAGGGATTAGGGATAAGGTTTAGGGTTGAAGGTTTAATGATTGAAGGTTGAGGCTTTACGGCTGAGGGTTAAGGGATTGGGGTTTAAAATATAGTGTTGAGCGTCGAGGGTTTATGGATAGGTTTTAGGGTTTAATTTTTAAGGGTTAAGGGTTGAGGGATAGTGTTTAGGGTTTAGGGATAAGGGATTAGGGTTTAACGTATAGTGTCGAGGGTTGAGGGTTTAGGAATAGGGATAGAGTTTAGGGTTTAGGGATGAGGGATTAGGGTTGAGGGTTGAGGTATTAGGGTTGAGGGTTGAGGGATTAGGGTTTAAGGTATAGTGTCAAGGGTTGAGGGTTTATTAATAGTGTTTAGGGTTGAGGGTTGATGGATTAGGTTTTAGGGTTGATGGATTAGGGTTTAAGGTATAGTGTTGAGGGTTGAGGGTTTAGGGTTGACAGATTAGGGTTTAGGGTTGACGAATTAGTGTTTAATGTCAAGGTTAGGGTTGGAGTGTCGAGGGTAGAGGGATTAGGGATAGGGTTTAGGGTTGAAGGTTTAAGAATTGAGGGTTGAGGCTTTAGGGATGAGGGTTTAAGGCTTAAGATATAGTGTCAAGTGTTGAGGGTATAGGGATAGGGTTTAAGTTTTAAGGGTTAAGGGATAGGGATTAGGGTTTAAGGAATAGTGTTGAGGGTTGATGGTTTAGGGATAGGGTTTAGGTTTGAGGGATTAGGGTTTACGGTTGATGAATTAGGGTTTAATGTTTAGAGTTGAGGGTTGAGGGTTGATGGTTGATGGTTGAGGGTTGAGGTTGAGGGATAGGGTTAATGGTCAAGGGATTAGGGTTAAATAAGAGTGTCGAGGGTAGAGGGATTAGGGTTTAAGGTATAGTATCGAGCCTGTTGAGGGTCTAGGAATAGGAATAGCGTTTAGGGTTTAGGGATGAGGGATTAGAGTTGAGGGATGACAGATGACGGATTAGGGTTGAGGGTTGAGGGATTAGGGGTTAGGGACAAGGTTTAGGGTTCAGGTTGAGGGATTAGGGTTTAAGGTATAGTGTTGAGGGTTTAGGGATAGGGTTTAGGGTTGAGGGATTAGAGTGAAGGGTTGAGGGATTAGGATTTGATGTTGAGGGTTTAGGGTTTAGGGTTTAGGGTTTAGGGTTAGGGTTGAGAGTTGAGGGATCAGAGTTAAGGGTTTAGGGATTAGGGTTTGACGTCGAGGGTTGAGGGTTGAGGTTCGAGGGTCAAGGGTTTAGGGATAGGGTTGAGGTTTAAGGGATTAGGGTTAAAGTAGAGTGTGGAGGGTGTAAGGATTAGGGATAGGGTTGGAGGGTTTAGGGATAAGGGATTAGGGTTTAAGGTATAGTATCGAGTTTGTTGAGGGTTTAGGAATAGGGATAGCATTTAGGGTTTAGGGATGAGGGATTAGAGTTGAGGGATGATGGATTAGGGTTGAGGGTTGAGGGATGAGGGTTTAGGGATAAGGTTTAGGGTTGAGGGTTGAGGGATTAGGGTTTAAGGTATAGTGTTGAGGGTTTAGGATTAGGGTTTAGGGTTGATGGATTAGCATTTAATGTCGAGGTTAGGGTTAGAGTGTCAAGGGTAGAGGGATTAGGGATAGGGTTTAGGGTTGAAGGTTCAAGGATTAAGGGTTGAGGCTTTAGGGATGAGGGTTTAAGGCTTAAGATATAGTGTCAAGTGTTGAGGGTGTAGGGATAGGGTTTAAGTTTTAAGGGTTAAGGGTTGAGGGATAGGGATTAGGGTTTAAGGTATAGTGTTGAGGGTTGATGGTTTAGGGATAGGGTTTAGGTTTGAGGGATTAGGGTTTAGGGTTGATGAATTAGGGTTTAATGTTGAGAGTTGAGGGTTGAGGATTGAGGGTTGAGGGTTGAGGGTTGAGGTTGAGGGATAGGGTTAATGGTCAAGGGATTAGGGTTAAATAAGAGTGTCAAGGGTAGAGGGATTAGGGTTTAAGGTATAGTATCAAGCCTGTTGAGGGTCTAGGAATAGGGATAGCGTTTAGGGTTTAGGGATGAGGGATTAGAGTTGAGGGATGACGGATGACGGATTAGGGTTGAGGGTTTAGGGATTAGGGTTTAGGGACAAGGTTTAGGGTTAGGGTTGAGGGATTAGGGTTTAAGTATAGTGTTGAGGGTTTAGGGATAGGGTTTAGGGTTGAGGGATTAGAGTGAAGGGTTGAGGGATTAGGATTTGATGTTGAGGGTTGAGGGTTTAGTGTTTAGGGTTTAGGGTTAGGGTTGAGAGTTGAGGGATCAGAGTTAAGGGTTGAGGGATTAGGGTTTGATGTCGAGGGTTGAGGGTTGAGGTTCAAGGGTCAAGGGTTAAGGGATAGGGTTGAGGTTCAAGGGATTAGGGTTAAAGTAGAGTGGGGAGGGTGTAAGGATTAGGGATAGGGTTGGAGGGTTTAGGGATAAGGGATTAGGGTTTAAGGTATAGTATCAAGTCTATTGAGGGTTTAGGAATAGGGATAGCATTTAGGGTTTAGGGATGAGGGATTAGAGTTGAGGGATGATGGATTAGGGTTGAGGGTTGAGGGATTAGGGTTTAGGGTTTAAGGGGGAGGTATATTGTTATGAAATAGGCAAATAATCTCCCATTGTTTACTGGCTCTATCCACAAGAACTACTAAACTATACCTTAAACCCTAATCCCTCAACCCTAAACTTTCAACCCTAAACCCTAACCCTAATCCCTCTACCCTCAACACTCTACCTTAACCCTAATCCCTCAACCCTTAACCCTAAACGCTATCCCTAAAGCCTCAACCCTAAACCCTAATCCCTCAAGGTCCTAAACTCTAATCCCTTATCCCTAAACTCTAAATCTTATCCCTAAATGCTCAACCCTTATCCTTAAACCTTAATCACTCAATCCTTATCCACCCCTCTCCTCCCCTATCTGGGTCACTCCCATCTCTACCCTCCTCTACCCTCGACACTATACATACATACATATAGGCATACATAGATACATACATACATATAGGCATACATAGATACATACATACATATAGGCATACATACATACATACATACATACAAATAGGCATACATACATACATGATTAATAGCTTTAAACATTAAAAAATTTAAGTTGAACATAATGCGCTCGCATTATTTAAAACATGAAAAATAGCACAAACTTTTGTAGGAAAGGAAAAATGCAAAGAAAAGAATAACGCGAGCACGTTATAACGTGCTCTCGTTATAACACGCTCTCGTTATAACGTGCTCGCGTTATGGCTTGGTTTTGACGAACCTAAGGCTCATCATTACCAAGCCATAACGCAAGCGCGTTATAACGCGCTCGCGTTTTGACCTAATTTTTTTTGAAATTAATTTGGCCACTTTTTGGCCCCCCATCTTCTTGCACTTATCCATTATTAAATTTTATTACTTGAGAAACCATCAAAAAATTGACTGCCTACGGATGGGCTGGCCGTATTACCCTTTTTTTTTGGTTTACAGTTGATAGTTACCCGATCGCTATGAATATGGTCAAGTATAAAATTACAGCCACTTAAACAATTTAATCTTCACATGCAAGATGTTGGGGAATTTCCAGCACAGATTCTGACTAAAACTTCACACAAAAAAGGTAAAAAATAGTTCATGGCATATGCTTTTGTAATGTCCCTGCGGGCGGGTGATGGGCCCCGCCGCCACGTGTCCGTGGGAATGGCGTAAGACCTGAGATTTCTAGTGGTGGCCTCGGTGGTGATGCGCCCACCCACTCCACCACCCTATACCCCTGGGATGCCACCCTTGCTTCTAGGCCGGTCTTTTGGTGTAGTGGTTGGGCCTTAGTGGTATCAGAGCTAGGGTCTCGTGGTCGAGACCCGCGGAGCGTGGTGGGCTGTAATGTCCTTGCGGGCGGGTGATGGGCCCCACTGCCACGTGTCCGTGGGAATGGCGTAAGACCTGAGATTTCTGGTGGTGGCCTCGGTGGTGATGCGCCCACCCACTCCACCACCCTATACCCCTGGGATGCTGCCCTTGCTTCTAGGCCGGTCTTTTGGTGTAGTGGTTGGGCCTTAGTTGTATCAAAGTCGGGGTCTCGTGGTCAAGACCCGCGAAGCGTGGTAGGCTGTAATGTCCCTGTGGGTGGGTGATGGGCCCCGCCGCCACGTGTCCGTGGGAATGGCGTAAGACCTGAGATTTCTGGTGGTGGCCTCGATGGTGATGCGCCCACCCACTCCACCACCCTATACCCATGGGATGCCGCCCTTGCTTCTAAGCTGATCTTTTGGTGTAGTGGTTGGGCCTTAGTGTAGTGTCCCAGCGGGTGGGTGATGGGCCCCGCCACCACATGTCTGTGGGAATGGCGTAAGACCTGAGATTTCTGGTGGTGGCCTCAGTGGTGATGCGCCCACCCACTCCACCACCCTATACCCCTGGGATGCCGCCCTTGCTTCTAGGTCGGTCTTTTGGTGTAGTGGTTGGGCCTTAGTGGTATCAAAGCTAAGATCTTGCCATCCTGTGAGTTTAGTTTTGACATGCAGAAGTAAAATGAGACATGCGACCTACTGATAGATATCCATTCAGAAGTACAACGGCAAGACAAGGAACACAGGCTTCGCAGTTGAATAATCCAAAGAATCCAGTACCTGTAATAGATCCTTTTGAGTCAGATATTGAGATAGTGGTAGCCACTACTGGGGACGATTCTCAGGTACCGCAGATGGACCCATTTTCTGGAGAGCTTCCACCAGTTACAGGTCCTACAGGAGATATGGGTGACAGGGAAGAACCAGAACTTAGTGCGCGTGACATTTTGATCGCACTTACTCAAGAGATGAGAGAGTCTCGACGTGAGATGGTAGAGGCACAGGCTGAGTTAGCACATGCCATAGAACGGATGGGTAATGACTTAGACAATCACCGTGACAGAAATAGATACAATGAAGGTGACAGGAACAGGTACCATGGAGGTGACAGAAACAGATACAACGGAGGTGACAGGAATAGGTACCAGGACGGTGATAGAAATAGACATGATGGGGGAGAAAGGAATAGGAATGATGGGAATGACAGGCATAACAGTGATAGGAATCGGGAAGAACATAATAATGGGGATAGGTATCATGATGATAGGCACAGAGATAGAGATGATGATGAGGCTTCGGTTAATCACCATAGGGCTTCGCAGTTCACTGCGGGAGATAGACCTGGTATTCTGATATTTGCCCCCAGGAATCAAGTTCCTAAACAGGATCCTACTCAGGCAGAGTTCCATGAGGAGATTCTGAGGGACTGGAGAGCATCCAATGAGGGTTTCAAAAATGAGATGACATTTGCTAAATATTCTGAAATGAGGACTAGGTGTAGACCTCAGAGGGGAGGTAGATCACAGAACCAAGAACTGCAGAGGAAAGTAAGTAAGATGACACTTCCTTACTTTGATGGATCAGGTAAGACCACTGCGAGAGCTTGGGTCCAGAAATTGGACAGCTACTTGTAGATTAGTCCCATGCCAGAGGAGGATGCCATTACTTATGCAGCTCTACACTTGGAGGGGACTGCTCATAAATGGTGGAGTAACTGAAAGGTTACATTGGGTCACGATCAGGTCACTTCATATGTGGAGTTTACAGCTAGACTGATCGACAGGTTTGATAAAAAGGACCCAGAGTTACAGTTCAAGGAATTGACTCAGTTGAGACAGAGTGGATCAGTAGACTCCTACATTGTTGATTTCCAGGATATATCTGTTATGGTTCTAGATATTACTAAGTGCAGGTTGGTTGTTCTTTTCATTGACGGATTGTCGGATCAAATTCACAGATGGGTGAAGGGTTTTGACCCTACTACACTTCAGGAGGCCATGAAGAAGGACCGGGGCATGGAATCATCAGTATGGAGGAATAAATTTCAATCCAAAGGATTTCTGCCAAGGAAAGATAAGGAGAGGGATAGGAGACCATTTCAGAGAGATGCAGGACCATAGCATAAGAGTTCTTCTAGATTGGACAGCGATCAACTGAATGACTTGAGGAGAAAGAAACTCTGTTTTCATTGTCGAGAGCCTTGGGATCCCACACACAAGTGTGCTGCCCAAGGAAAAGCCAAACAGTTAGAGTACTTTTCAGCCGACGAGTCTGTTGATGGAGAACCCCACTCGGATTACCATTCAGAGGCTGAGGGTGGAGAATCAGAGAGCTCAGGGGAAGCATCAGATAGAGAGGATGATCTAGCTTGACCCACAGCTCGTATCATGAGTATTCAGAAGGAAGGATCATTCAGAATTAGAGGGGTACTGAGCGGGCAGCGATGTATTGCCTTACTTGACACAGGTGCCACTCATAACTTCATAGACAAGGGCTTGGTCGCCAAGAGAGGGCTGAAAACTGAGGAATTTGAGGGCTTTAAGGTGAAGGTTGCGGATGGTTTTGTACTCACCTGCACTAGGAAGATACCCAATCTATCAATCCAGCTGAACAGATACACTTGCCAATCAGAATTTTATGTTGTCGGTATGGGTGAGATGGATGTTGTGTTGGGTATGAAGTGGTTGAATGATATTGAGGAGTTCACTCTCAACTTGTGGACGATGGAAATGAAGTTTGAGGTGGACGGAGTTAGACATGTGCTCAGAGGCATTTTAGATGGGGGATTGAGAGTTGTTTCTCTCAAGCGGATGGAGCGATTGATTCGTCATGATCAGGTGGAGTGGGCAGCCGAGGTTATGGTGATGCCTGTAGTAGATCAGCAGAAGCATGTGTATCCTCTTGACATACAGTCTATACTTACTAAACACACCAAAGTGTTTAGTGATATTCCACCAGGTAAACCTCCTGATAGGGGTTTTGAGCATGTGATCGAGTTGGAGGAGGGTGCTAAGCCAGTAATCACGACACCTTACAGGCACCCAAAGAGGTATAAGGATGAGATCAAGAAGGCTATCAAAGAGCTTCTCGAGATGGGACACATCAGGCCTAGTAAGAGTCCATTTGCATCATCTGTAGTATTGGTAAAGAAGAAGGATGGGACTCTCAGAATGTGTATCAATTATAGGGAACTCAATAAGAAAACAATCAAGAATAGGTACCCGATTCCCAGAATTGATGAGCTGATTGATGAGTTGCACGGAGCCTGTTACTTCTCTAAGATTGATTTGAGATCTGGTTACCATCAGATACGAGTCAGGGATGAGGATGTGGAGAAGACAGCATTCAGGTGTCATTATGGGCACTTTGAGTTCCTGGTCATGCCATTCAGATTGACCAATGCACCAGCTACCTTCTAGTCCTATATGAACAAGGTGTTCAGAGAGCAGTTGAGGAGATTTGTGCTAATTTTCTTTGATGATATACTAATTTACAGTAGGACATGGGAAGAGCATTTGAAACACATTGACATTGTGCTAAGCATCTTAGAGAGTGAGTCATTGTATGTCAAAATGTCAAAGTGTGAGTTTGGGATGATTGAGTTGCTATACTTGGGTCATATCATTAGTGCTGGTAGTGTGAAGGTAGACCCGGAAAAGATTTAGGCAATTGTGGACTGGCCACCGCCGAAGAATCTCTCATACCTTAAGGGATTTCTTGGCCTTTGTGGATATTACCGCCGGTTTGTGAAGGGGTTCTCTCAATCAGCTGCTCCCCTTACTGATTTGACTCGTAAGGATGCTTTCAGTTGGTCTGATAAGGCACAGGTGTTTTGACAAGTTCAAACAGATTATGAGTACTTTCCCTATGTTAGCCATTCCTGATTTCAGCAAACCCTTTGAGCTACAGTGTGATGCCTTGGGCATAGGCATTGGTGCGGTAATCATGCAGGATAAGCACCCCATTGCATTCGAGAGTAGGAAATTGAGGGGTGTGGAGAGGAGTTATAGCATATATGATAAGGAGATGTTAGCCATCATGCATGCATTGGCTAAGTTCAGACAGTACCTGGTGGGCAGCAAATTTGTGGTTAAGATGGATCACAACAGTCTGAAGCATTTCCTTGGGCAGAAGGATTTGAGTGAGAGGCAACAGAAGTGGGTCAGCAAGTTACAAGCCTACGACTTTGACATTGTTTATGTTAAGGGAAAGAAGAATGTTGTTGCTGACGCGTTATCCAGGAGGCCTCATTTGTGTGCACTAGGTGCTATTACTGATGATTGGAGAGAGTTGATTTTAGCAGAGTATGCCAAGGATGAGTGGGCTACTGGAGTGATTGATGGCACCATCAAAGATGACAGGTACACAGTGGTAAATGATTTGATCATTTACAAGGACAGGATCTTCTTGGTGTCGGGTTCACAGATGAAGCAAAAATTTTTGAGGGCATTTCATGACTTGCCTATGGCAGGACATCTAGGATACTTCAAAACTTATAGACAGGTCAGAGAGAGGTTCACCTGGAAGGGCCTCAAGACCGAGGTGATGCAGTATGTAAGAGAGTGCCCAATATGTTAGCAGAACAAGCAAGAGCACTCACTTCCAGGAGGTTTATTGCAGCCCCTACCCATTCCTAACAGGAAGTAGGACAGCATTTCTATGGACTTTATCACAGGGTTACCTAGAGTCCAAGGCAGGGATTGCATTTATGTGGTGATGGACAGATTGACAAAGTATGCACACTTCTTTGCTATTCCTACCACTCACACTGCAGCTCAGATTGCAGATTTGTTCTTTCATGAGGTATTTTGACTTCATGGGTTGCCTAGGAGTATTGTTAGCAACAGGGACAACAGGTTCCTCAGTAATTTTTGGCAGGAGCTCTTCAGGTTGTTAGGGACAGAGCTCACACCCAGTACAAGTTATCACCCCCAGACTGATGGTTAGACAGAGATAGTGAATAAGTGGGTGGAAGGATACCTCAGAAACTATGTTTCAGGGCAGCAAAAGGCATGGGTTAAGTGGCTTCACATGGGAGAGTATTGCTACAATTCCACTTACCACATGTCCATTCAGATGTCACCCTTCATGGCATTATATGGTTATGAGGCACCGAGCTTTGTTGATTTACTATTTGGTGATAGCAGAGTGTCGAAGGCTAAAGACTTCCTTTAGGAGAGTCAGGATATCATGAGGGCATTGAAGGAAAACATACAGAAGGCTCAAAATCAGCAGAAGCAGTATGCAGATCAGCAGAGAACTGAGCGATCATTTGAGGTTGGTGACATGGTTTACCTCATGTTGCAGCCTTATAGGCAATCTACTCTTAAGAAGAGTGGAGCGGAGAAGTTGAAGCCACGGTACTATGGACCTTTTAGGGTCTCCAGGAGGATTGGTGAAGTGGCTTATGAGTTAGAGTTACCAGTAGGGAGCAGGGTACATAATGTGTTCCATGTTTCTTGCCTCAAGAAGGCACTGGGGCACAATGTGACATCTTCAGTGGAGTTGCCTCCTCTTGATGAAGAGGGGAAGTTGATATTGGTACTCAAGGCAATCATTGACACCAGGGATCGCAATTTGAGGAGGAGGATTATCAGAGAGTACCTGGTCAAATGGAAAAACCTACCGGTTGAGGATGCTACGTGGGAGAATGAGCGGATTCTGGAGCATCCTGAGCTGAGATTGCTTGAGGCAAGCAATCTTAGGGAGGGCGGACTGTAATGTCCCCTTCTAGACACATGGTTAGTCCATCATGGAGTTCCCATGGGCTAGCAGTTTAGTTAGGGAACTGTGGTTAGTTTGGCTCTAGAGGTCCTTGGCAATGATAGAGTCTTGGTTCGCATTTAGTGGATCCAGTTGGCATCCTTGTGGTTGGTTCAGTGGGCTCTTGGCCGTTACTATTTTTAGTAAGTTCAGGTACTGTGTCGGTTCAGGATTTTCAAAGTTGGATCAGATGCATTTCGTCGAGACCTTTCCGGCGAGCTAAAGATCAGTGAATTCCAACACCGTCTTCATACTTATTTTAAAGTCTGAAGATTTATTAATTTATATTAATATGGACTTTATTATATTTTGTCAGAAAAAGTGAAATTAATGAAATGGAGACATAAAGTGAAAGTAAATTGTTATTCTCCATCCCTAGGAGACATAAAGTGAAATTAATTATTTTTTTCCCTCCTATTTGCCCAACGCTTATCTTGGAGGAAGATAAAAAGGTCATTTAGAGCTCATTTGGTTTTATGCTATGTTTTGATATTGTGTATGAGAGCTCTGCTAGGGTTTGGAGTTGGAGATTTTGCATCAGGCTATTGGAGACGGAAACCTCCATTAGTGACGGTATCCCACAGGTGTGCAATACCACCCAACGGTGCCATTGACGGTGGATGTATTCGGCATTCACAAATGTGCTGATAATGGTGATATTCAAAGAGTTGCTGAGCTGAATGTGATATTATTTATGATATTGTCATTTGCTGATTAAGAAGGGCTGTGTAGGCAGATTTCAGAGTGTTTGTGTAGGCAGATCTAAGGCTAAACCACTACACCAAAAGACTGGCCTAGAAGCAAGGGCAGCATCCCAGGGGTATAGGGTGGTGGAGTGGGTGGGCGCATCACCACTGAGGCCACCACCAGAAATCTTGGGTCTTACACCATTCCCACGGACACGTGGTAGCAGGGCCCATCACCCGCCCGCAAGGACATTACAGCCCACCACGCTCCATGGGTCTCGACCACGAGACCCCGGCTCTGATACCACTAAGGCCCACAAAAAGAAATGAAGCTCAAACTCCCAACTTCATGCCTGGATGTGCACGGCCATGGCTGGAAGTGTATATCAGCAACAAGAAAACTACCACAAACACTCTGAAATCTACCTACACAGCCCTTCTTAATCAGTAAATGACAATATCATAAATAATATCACATTCAGCTCAGCAACTCTTCGAATATCACCATTATCAGCACATTTGTGAATGCCGAATACATCCACCATCAATGGCACTATTGGGTGGTATTGCACACCTGTGGGATACTGTCACTAATGGAGGTTTCCATCTCTAACAGCCTGATGTAAAATCTCCAACTCCAAACCCTAGCAGAGCTCTCATACACAATATCAAAACATAGCATAAAACCAAATGAGCTCTAAATGACCTTTTTATCTTCCTCTAAGAGAAGCGTTGGGCAAATAGGAGGGAAACTAACAATTAATTTCACTTTATGTCTCCTAGGGATGGAGAATAACAATTTACTTTCACTTTATGTCTCCATTTCATTAATTTCACTTTTTCTGGCAAAATATAATAAAGTCCATATTAATATAAATTAATAAATCTTTGGACTTTAAATAAGTATGAAGACGGTGTCGGAATTCACTGATCTTTAGCTCACCGAAAAGGTCTCAACGAAACGCATCTGATCCAACTTTGAAAATACCAAACCGACACAGTACCTGAACTTACTAAAAATAGTAAGTAACGGCCAAGAGCCCACTGAACCAACCACGAGGATGCCAACTAGATCCACTAAATGCGAACCAAGACTCTGTCACTGCCAAGGACCTCTAGAGCCAAACTAACCACAGTTCCCTAACCAAACTGCTAGCCCATGGGAACTCCATGATGGACTAACCATGTGTCTAAAAGGGGACATTACAACTTTTTCTCCTTTAAAATTGAATTGGCGCTTGCAGTACGGTAGATTATTCATAATATATCTCTTAAAACATTTTAAATCGATAGAACTATCGTACTACAAAATGTTGGAAAAATATGCAACACACAGATTTAAGACGGGTAAAGGTCTCACAAAAAGAAAAGAAATTTGCTATTTTAGAATTTTACCATGCCTTTACTTCAAGCTCAACTAATTTTAAAAAATCATGAAAAACATATATAGCTGGCAATTTTGAAAAGACTGTATCATATCAAAAAAGAGATTTTGAACAGTCAAAATTTATATAGAATTATAATGATATATATATGATTTTTATATAATTTACTTATACTAGAGTATGTCATAGTATTTTAAAAGCACCCTTGAATAAATAAATGTCATATAAAAATCTTGTCAAGAAAAATCTTGTCAAGCCCTGCAAGTTCCGCATGTTGTATACATACCATATGATCCAACCAAAAAAGAAAAAGAAAAAAAGAGCTACTTAATCAATACTAGAATTAAAAACTTACATTCACATACCAACACAAAACGCCCAAGAAGTCAATAAGAGCGTGTGAAAAGAAAATATGGATCAGACTCCAAAGCGCTCATAGATTGGTCTTCCCCATCCAAAATTATTGTCATAGATTGGAAATCTGGCAGAGCTCCCCATGGAAACATAGTCTTTAGGAATAAACTTGTCTATTTCAATAACAGTCGGAGATTTTTCCAGTTGGGCTCTAATGTTGGCATCTTGGTGCCCTGAAATGATGTAGTACAATAAGTCTGCTGCATAACCCATGCCACTGCCTAAAAGTTGTCCTGCTGAAGTTCCGTCTGTAACTGAGTGGTTTACTATGAATCCCATAGCAATGCCGTCTCTCAGCTTTGTTGCCTGCTCATCAAATAAATAAATCCTTCTGTTACAAGTGCTTTATAGATAAATGATTAATAATGCAGTACATTTTTACCTGATATCATGTGTCATTTTTACATAGAGTCAAATGCTATATGGCATATGTTAATGAACAATTAGGAGAACCATAGAAAAGTGGAAGTAGAATCAACATTTATGTTTATCAGAAAAAATGATTATGCGAGTGTTTAACAAAAATTTTGACCTCTGAATTTGTCCACTCTTTGTACAGATTGTTTCATTCAACTTGCATCCACATTCTCAACCACACCAATTGTCGATTCAATTATCGAACGACTATTCTGTCGATTGATTTCGACTAGCCGGTCGTTTTACAACGTGGCGGTTGGTTAAGCTTTTAGACGTCTTAAACAATAGGCACGTTTTATTAATTTGGAAGTCAAACCTTCTTTGACCTTTGAACTAATAATTCATATTTCTTATAGATGCCCAATTTTCTATTGACAATACCTCTTAACAATATAGATGCCCAAGTTCATATTTCTTATCAATGCCCAATTTTCTATTGACAATACCTCTTGACAATATAGATGTTAATATAAAAATTAAAAATAAAAAATATTACAATTTACATATTAAATTGAAAGAAATTCAATGCATACAAATCAAAATGTGATATGCCACATAGAGATATATTAATGAAGATTGACACTAAGCTCCACATTTGAGAGAGAAAGTATACAAACACTTGCCTAGCTATTCTCTAGGAATGGCTATAAAATCAAAAAAGTTTTATTAGACCAATTTAACCTATAAGTGTTACTAGACTCTAAACAAGACACATTCAAAAACTTCACAATATTGAAATGAACTTTAAGAAATTGTAACTAATTTTATATTGGTATTTAATATCCAACAAAACAATTGTATGGTAAACAAAAAAATTTGTGAGTTGTAATACTCCAACAAAATTTAAATTATTTATTAATAAATTGTACTTAAATATAAGATTAAAAAATATCATTAATTATTCAAGTAAAGTGTGTGAGAATATGTTAAATATTCATAGATTAGTTAATTCTAAAATTTGATATTTTATGTTGTAAGAATGTTTGTCAAAATTAAATGGAATGTTTTGTGATCAATAATTCAAATCACACTTAGTAGTCAAATCACAAATAACCTAAACTATTTTTTATAAATCAATTATAATAATTGTGAGCTAAGACTTCTTATTCACATGTTGGAGCTCTACCACTCCACTATCAAACCTCTTTCTAATTTGGTAAGCTCCTTATTATGTTATTCATTTTCTGAAGCATCTTATAAGATAATTGGTCGCTTCACAATTTAGCCATGAACTTTTGTGGTTTAGAAATGTAGTGAGGGGATAAGCTTATCAGTCACAAGTATTTGCACTTTTGGGTCAATGGTTGACGTGGTTGTTGTATTTTTATAATTTTTTATTAATAAAAGCTTTTTTTCAATTTAAAATTTTTTATTTTTTTTAAAAAGAATGCATAGATTCATGGATAGGCCGTAGGAGAAGAAAAAGTCACAATAAAGATTATGGACTATTGATCTTCTAATTTTTATTATGTAGTTTTTGTTTTTAAAATAAATTTATTATGAAAATACATAAAACTAATATAATTTTTTTTATTAAAATAATCTTATATTAATTTATTTATATAATTTAAATAAAGAAAAATAAACTCACCCTATATTAAGTGTCAATGGCTTTCACAATAAATTTATTAGCCGATAGGCTTCATTATGGGAGCTTTTGCTCTGTTTTCTTCCCGAAACCAATTTTTTTTCCCGCAACCAATTTAGTATGCCGGGAAACCGCTTGGAAAAACTTTGCCGTTTATTTTTTTTTAATTTTTTTTTGGGTTGCGAGACTGTTAAACTCTGATTTCGTTCTGTCCTTATATGGCATTAAGAAATATTTTTTTTTTTGTCCGGCCGCCAGCTGTCTCCACTCCGCTGTTTTATCGAAGTTCACCGTTGAAGCAGCTGAACAAGGGATAAACTGTAAACGTCAACCACTAACATTTGCAACTAATGGAGCCATTGTTGATTCCATGTGATCGGATCTCTAGATTTGTGGGTGCTTTTGTATTAAAAACTACCCTTTGGAAATCCATTTACATGTTCTATTATACGAATCAATATGAATACTGTATTTGCAGCGCTATGTATCGAATGCTTTAAGAGCTTTCTGTGTCTTGTACATGGTCATAGTGCAGAATGAAATGTAAATTTAGTTTCTGACGAGAACTAGCGTAATTATTCAATCATCTTGTCACATAAAACCCTTAAGCAATTTAGATACGCGAATTTGTGTGGTGTAATGCTTCTTACCGAGAGAACACCAATCTAATTACAAAATTGCTACACAACAGCCTCATCCTGCTTCTGCATTCTCCACCCAATCTTAAAGCAAACAAATAGATCTCCTTTTGATTCTGCAAAAACAATGTCCTGAAACTCTTCTTTTTGCGGTTACCAAGTTTTTTGTCGCAAATTAAAAAAAAAACAACACTGTATTTATCAGAATGCCACCATCAAGTGTAGTATAGATTTTAAGCCTAAAGGGCATGACAACTGTAAGTTGAATATAAAAAATCACTTATGCCCCAGATACCAGCATATAAAATCATTTGGCCCTTTCGCAGACTGATTAACATTCAGTGATACTTAGGACTTCAGAGTAATATGTTTAGACAATGATTTCATATATTATTACCAATTGAGGTGATTTAATGTAAATATCCCATTACAACATATAGATACAAAATCTATTCCTTGAAAATATCAAACAAGATAATTTTTGTCTACTTCGCTGGAATTCGCCTCTTATTTCATGATCTCTCTGATCTCCTTTTTTCTTACGACCTTTATCTTGTGTCAAAATCACAAATGAACAGCTGTTTGCATGTGCCAGTCATAAAATTAATTCTTTGCCATATGGGTGACAGCCCACGCCTCTAATGGTGGCCGAAGAGATACCTGGGTTTTGTATTATGGCGGCCAAATCAGCGTCCCTGGGTTGGTATCTGTGTTCCTTTATAATTAAATAGTTTTTAGGTTCCTCAGTTCGATGGCCTTTCAGGCTTCCATCCTTCATCATTGTTTCTTCTTGGGACAACGCATAAAATGTTTTAGCGGTTGAGCCCATATTCCTAATTGCTTTATTTATAAATAGCACACGTCCTCCCTGGAATATTTAAAACTATTACGCTAAAGCTTTTCACAATGCCCAAAAGAATTTGGTGGAGATTAATCCCTTTCTCATTTTCATACATATTCTCATACTGAAGAATTTTTTTATTTTTCTAACAAGCGGAATCATTTAATCAAGTATGTTGGCGTCGTTTCTCCAGCCGTTTCTCCACTTCTTCACCATTTTCACCGCCGAATCCCTGTTTTTCCTAATTTTCCTGCAGGACTATTTCCACCATTCCCACAAACAGCCGAGCATAATTAGGTTGGTGCCTTCGTTAATTTGCACCTATGTTGAGGGTCTTCAACTGGTTGAGGTTGCCAAGCAGTTAGAGCATATTCATACAGTTTTTATCAAATTGATTATTAATTGGAATTTAGAAGCATTGTCTACTATATTTAACAAATTAATTATTAATTTGGAAAAAGTCCATTCAGCATGCTGGATAGATATGGGTGACATGGATGGTTGGTTTTAAGCATCATTCATTTCAATGGTCAAACAGTCAATAGAAATTTTACACCTCATTCACAAGAAAAGTGGTAAATATTTGTTCTATTTTTATTGTCCACTAGAAGCTTTTTCTCATAAAATGTAATATAGAAAAGGCCCAGAATTGCAGTGCTTTAAGGCAATTCAATTCAAGGAAAAGCAAAGTTACAACATCTAAATACTACTGTTAATATTTCCAACTAAGAAGAAAAGTCAATGTTCATACCAAAGAATGAGAATACCGAATAGAGGAATGGGGAAGCTCCATTTTTGTTAAGAAGGCTAGCATAAGATTTACAAGGCATTAAAGGCAATACAATAGCCTGCAGGAAAACAATTTACCCTTTAACTTTTAGGCAGGTAGTCCATGAGAAACTGTGTCCTTGGCCAAGTGTGGTGCCAATACTGTTCTAGGAAAATAATAGCGCCACATCAAAAATTAACTTCTAAAAAATATTTTTAAAGCTTATGTACTGTTTAAAATGTTATTTTAAATTTAAATAACATTATAAGTCTTGTTAAGCCTATTACCTGAATATATAGGTGTTGTTCTTCTGGTTTACTCAATAATCTAATGACTGATAAAATATAACCGACGGTGATCAATGATGGTCTTTTTCTTAAATAACCGATATATCAAGTAGTAAGCGACCAAATTCCATGTTCATGTCACAAACTTACCTATCTGCAAATTCCTTCCACATCAATACTGTGAACTGCTAATTTAAACTTATTTATATTGTAACTATTCAAAATATTAAATAAAATACAATATTATTAATATTAATGCCAATTTATTAAAAATCTTTTTAAATAACTGAAAATTTTAATTAGAAATAACATTCGACGAAAACTAAATTCTAAATTACACCTAAAAAAAATTAAACAGAGATCTGAAAATTTATGATGACACGATTTGAATGCTTAAGTATGTACCAATGTAGATCCCAATAAAATCATGTCTTTTCAAAGGAAAGAAAGAATAACTTTAGAACTTAGATTAACGTGAAGTCTTCACTAAACGATGAAAAGCATAGAGGGAAATCTTGTCCGTGTTTAATAATTGCGAATAGCTATTGTCCATAACGATTGCTTTCAGGGAACATGGAGGGACGGTCATTGCTTTATATGTTTCTCATGGCTTATCCCATGTGCTTAAATGTTTAAATTTGAGCAGTACAGTGGCCCCATGTAAATTAGCGGTTACTTTTTAGGGATTGGAAATAACCTTCCCATGTAGCTTAAATGGATTTATTTTTAGAGATTGAAAATAAACTTTGAAAAAAGTTGAAATTATGCAGTTACTACATAATGAAAAATATATATTTCCTTCTCCTTTTTTTATAAATCTTATCCTTTAAATTATATATATTAATAAATAATTTTTATTAATAATTTCTTTTTATTTTTTTAATATAGTAAAAAATTAAATTTAAATAACTATTTAAAATAAACATAAAACCACTTACTAACACTACAAATATCTCCTAAAAAAAGTTAAGCAGTAACTGTTAGCCAAAATAAACTAAACAGCCACATGGAGACATGCCTTCAGGGGCAATGTACGTCAATGAGGCTTCTGGACATTTCCAGCTCTATACACGAGTGTTGTATAGTTTTGAGGGGACAAATTTATCAGTCATAAGTATTTGCACTTTTGGGTGGTCCGTCAATATATAGAAAAATCCCCCATAAACAAATTTTAACATTATACCATGAAATTTTAACATGATATCATGAAATTTTAACATGAAACACATAAATATGATAAACAATTCAAAGGAAATATAAAGCAAACATGTTTAACCGTATAGCTGAACGCACCTGAACCAGTAGCTTA
The DNA here is from genome assembly GCA_027924645.1 of Cunninghamia lanceolata. Classification (NCBI taxonomy): domain Eukaryota; kingdom Viridiplantae; phylum Streptophyta; class Pinopsida; order Cupressales; family Cupressaceae; genus Cunninghamia; species Cunninghamia lanceolata. The sequence continues at coordinate 24,760,494 of BSBN01000809.1, read as the reverse complement.
AATTTGACAGTTGTATAGCTGTATTTAGGCATTTTTGCTGTAAAATACAATCGAAATTTTAAAAAGACTCTATCACATGAAAGGAGAGATTTTGGACAAACTGTCAAAATTTTTATAGGATTATGATGATGACAGGCAAGGTCGACTGTCAAATTTAAGCAGTTGTTGAGAACAACCGTCAATATTGACAGCACCATTCAAAGCAAAAAAGTGACGAACAACAGGACTGATGTTCTCCGCCATGACTTGTGCAAGGCCAATGCTCCATCGTCATTACAGTTGATATAAACCACATTCTCTGACGAAATGGCCAATCTTCCGGCCAACGGATAGAAATAAACCAGAGTTTGTGAGAGACTCTTCTTCAACAGCTCCGCCACCGACTGAAAATTATAGGTGTTTTCCATGGAATAGAGCAGACATCTCTGTATGTAGTTGCACCTTAACATCTGCAAATCGGAAGAGCAAAGTTTGCAGTGCTGTGGCTGCTAAGGACTGGCCGGAAATGTGGTCGATTTCCGATCCAACCTTACCATGGAGATTAAGCCTGCACTGGCCATGAGATCCAACAAGATTAATGGTTTTCGCTAACTCTCGAAATCGTCTTCTGTGTATACTGAAAGGAGTTATGCGCAGGGCCAATTTATGGTAGACGGTGGAGACGTCTACAATTTTCGAGAGAACACTCGTAGTTGTTTCCACACTAATATTATATGAGATGCTGCTATAAAATCAGCACAGCCTACAGAAACGCCAGCATTAAGGCCCAAGGCACCAGTCATGAAGTTCAACATACCGGTCAAATAATGATAATGGCATAATATGGATAGTATTGACATCGCCCAAAGAGGAATGGCCTCTAGTTCTGATGCGCGGTCTCTAAAGCTCACTCAGCCTGTAGAAGCGAAGTCATTTTGAATGGTTTTGATAAAATATGAAGGAAATAATAAACAGAACAAGTATTACAACTGCACAAATCAATCTGTATTATTCAATAAAGAAGATTACATTTATAACTCCAGATAAGTTTGTCAGCTTCCTACAAATCTGTTAGCTAATTTGACAGCTAACTACAATTGATTAACACCTAACTAAAACTAATTTGACACAACTAAAACTACTCTTATTGACACATCTACAACAACTGATTGACAGCACAGAAGTAAACTGCCAGCACATATAGTTTTTAGTTATTCATTATTTTCTAACATCCCCTCTTAATGAATAACTTAAAATAACTCCAACTCTCACATGAGCACAACATTGCTCCTCTGAAATCTCATGCACCACTCCTCCTCCAACACCATAAATGGAGGCATGTCGAGGAACCCATATTTCCTCTACAACCTTTTCTAAATGTGCTTTGATGATCCCATCTCATCTATCGTGTCAACAAATGCTGTCACTAACATGGCAAGGCATCCTGCCATCAGAGCTCTCACTCCCTTTCTCAAATCATCTCTAGCAAAATTGCAATGACTTCTCTCTGGCGGCAGCATGATATCGGCTACTTCTTGTCCGTTTCTGCAGCATAACTCTCTTCCTCAACAGATTCCACACTCACCGTGGCGGCATGACTTTCTTGTGCAGATTAACAAGAATGATCTTCTTTAAACCTGTCAATGGTCTACATAAATAATAATTGCTTGACGGCGCCAAAGTCAATCTTAACGACTTGTAAAATCTAACCAGCTTTTATGTAGCTGCAGATCTCCTTATATCTGCAACATGGACACCAACAAAGCGGTGGATGGGCAAAGAACAATTGCAGCTCTTCTGCTGATGTGCTGCTACTTTTGATTTTTAGATCTTCACACCTAATTAGCAGAGAATGCCTTCACACCAAGATCAAGGATCAAAGTATTCTTCTCCCCAATAGAAGAAGCCTTCTTTATGAAACAATAATAACTATTAATAGCATATAGAAATGCTGGGACTGCAAGAAAGAATATTGAGGAAATAGAAAGAATAGATTTCTCGTCTACAGCCTCTTCCTCAGCAATCTCCACAGACTACTATGTGGACCTAGCAGGGCAGAATATTAGCAGCAGAGATAAAGAAAAGACAACACTCTCTACACCAAATTTAATTTTGGATAAGATGTTTTCATATTCTTGGGCACTCCAATGGTGGAGTCACACCCAAACCAGCTTTGATACCAAGATAAAATATTGAGATAAATATAAACAGCAAGACAAATACAACAGCTGCACAATTATTCTATATTATTTCACAGAAAAGATTACATATATAACTCTAGATAAGTTTGCCAGCTTCCTACAAATCTACTAGCTAATTTGACAGCTAACTACAATTGATTAACACCTAACTAAAACTAATTTAACACAACTAAAACTACTCTTATTGACACATCTACAACAACTGATTGACAGCATAGAAGTAAACTGCCAGCACATATAGTTTTTAGTTATTCATTATTTTCTAACAGGTTTGGCCCATGCAAATTAGGATGCTCACTTCAAAATCAAACACAAGCCATTGTTTATATGGCCTAGGCATCATGGTCAAAGGCGCCATATGAAAGTTAAGGTGAAGCTATATAATGTGGCTCGGTCTATTCAGCCATAGCTCAGCCATTATGATATAGGCTTGGTCTAAAAGGGCAATGTGGCGTTTAGTTAATGAACATGGCTCGGGCATATGAAGACACAGTCGGCATAAAGAGTAAAGCGCAGATAAAGTGAGATGGCGTCCGCAGCATATTAAAGCCATACAATGAGGCGCAAGGCCATGAGTTTCGAAGCATGGCGGGCATCATTCATATCTAATAAGGCACTACTTGTGAAGTTTCGAGCCACATATAATATTGATGCTTGGGATTGTCGAAGGTGTTAACTAGCAAGATAATACCACAGGCATTGATGGAAGAAAGCTACCATATTCTCAACAGCACAAGCATTATCCAAATGAGCGGTCATTCCAGCAAGAGACACCTGCAAAATGAAGAGGACCGGCGCCCAACACATGACTTAGGCGCTCTCCATATTAACGATCCTCTATATAGTCCAAGCCACTTCATTCCAAAAGGAAGTTTGGCCATTATTGTAAGTAACTACAGACATTTGAAGCAGCCATATTTTAAAATAAAGGCTCAGCAACAATATATCATAGACTCAAGCATCAAGTAAAGCCATTGTTATATGAGGAAGCATCTCTGAAGCAAGAACGCAGCCTTTGAGACCTAGGTGCAGGTTTATGATCAAGCCTCAGTTTTCAATGTGAAGATAGCACGGGCCTGCAGAATGAAGGATATGGCGCTGCATAAAGTCATGCATTACAGTCTATAAGAAGAAAGGCTATGCTCAGTACAAAATGGAGACGCTCATCCAAGCTTCAACGCAGCATATAATGGTGCGATCCACTTCAAAGAAGGCGTCAAAAATGGGTACAGCTTGTAATGTATAAGGCATGACACTCAATTCAAGAACATGGATCAATATGTAATGGGAAACGGCCTGTCTAATAGGCGTTCAGCCTCTAAATATAAAGTAGCGCCCGGGTGTGAAGTCACAGCCATATACAAAGGCATGACACTTTATTTGCAGAGCGCTGTCCAGTGATAGGCACGCAGCCACTCAGTTCAAATAACAAAGGCTCAAACCATTACAGAGAGGCTTAGCATTGAAGGCGCTGCCTTTCAAAGGTTAATGTGCGATCTTCACCAAGCTCGATGGCGGCCTTTAATAAGTTTCAGCCAAATCAGATGAAACTCACGCTACAAGAGTTTCTAAGCTACAGCATAATGATGAAAGGGATCAAACGCCACCAACTGAGAATAAATGCTTCTGTCTCATAGCAGATTAAAAGCACTGCCTTTCAATATTATGCTCAAACTTTAGATCATAATGCGGGCTTCATGAATATCATACCGCCTATGAAATAGACAAAGAGACTCAGCAACCGTCAGATACAAAGGGATCAACGGCTCGCACAGCAGATGGAAGAAGAAGAAGCTGAGCTTGCCACCCACAGGCATTTGAAAATAAAAAGCAAGGATGCACCGGAAGCCGCCAATGTCAGAACTGCGGGAGGTTAAGAGGCAGAGAAAGTTTCTGTGAGGACCGCCCTTTTTACTACTGTTGTTATGACTATTTACAGTACTGTTATTGTTACTTTCATATTTGTGGGATAGCAGTTCCCGGAATTTGTCAGACTATTAAACTTTATTATGTTTTCGGAAAAAACTAATTGGGTGATGTTGGATAAGTTTACTTTTCAGAAAAATGAATTAGGTGACGATGGAAAATTGTAATATGATTTTAATTATGTTAAATTGTACTATGGCATGAGAATGTATGTTTTATTTAAGTTGCTTCGGCTATGATGATTTTATGTGGTTTTTGATCTTGTAATTGAGTGTGCAGGGATTACTAATCGAACCACAGATTTCGGAGATCATTCCACACCTTGTTATTTGTTATTCCCTGTTAAGTCGATCTGGTTCCACGAGGAACCAAGATCTCTTTGTGTTTGATGTCATGATGTAATGTGGTCTTTCGTATGGTCGAGTGGGTTAGGTTACCCTCATGTAACATTATTTTATAAATTGTGTTGTAAAGAGATTGAAGTTGAATTTTGTTATTTTATTTAAAGTATGAGGCCCTTTTCTTGTGCCTTACCTTGACCAGGGGTGTCTTGTATGGGTTAAAGTTGACCCTGGGTTATACCCCATGGGTCCAGGGGCCCATTTGGCATGGGTAACCCTTGAGTAACCTCCATCTAGTCAACTTAACCTTCCCCTGAAGTTAAGTGGCGAAAATTGGAGGTAGGAGGGGACATGATGGGTTGTACCAACACCCAACCCATCCCCTCTACATTCCCCTAGATAAGAGATGCCATCCATTAGTGAAGGTCACCTCTTCTTTAGTGAGATTCCCCCATGTACTATGGGGACACCCATGTGAAGAAAGGAGAAAGAGGCATGGGTCACCTGTCTTGTTCCCATTTAACTCTTTTTTTTATTTCTCCCATGAGAAAGTGGAGTCACATGAGAGGAATAAGGAGTACCCTTGGGAATGGAGAGTGACATAAGCCACCAGGACAGAATAGTGGTTTTGGGGAAGGGTGAGGAGGTGACAAGTGTCACTTCCCCATTTCTCAAAATTAAAAAGAAAGAGAATTTGGGTTATTTATTTTAAAATTTTGGGATGAGAGGGAGTTAGTTGAATTTTGGGAAAACTTTCATTTTTGCCTTACCAAAAATAGAGAAGTTAGTTTGCAAGATAGAGAAGGGAGAGGGAGTTGGTGGCTAAGGTTGGAAGTGAACTCTGTGGACTCTGCAACAGCTTCATTCCAGGAGGGCTTTGCAAGGTTGGTCTGAATTTTACCTTTGTTTTTGTAGAACTGAAATGTGTATGAAATGTGTGTGAAATATGTGTTTAGATTTGTTTTCTGTGGGGTTCTTGTCGGGTTGTTTGACAGAGCGTCTCCCACTTGGGAGAAATGCTCATCAAGTTTGGGGTAGGGGAGGAGAGATCCTCCTCGGGTGCATACCTGTTTCCATCTTTTGGGATGTTGAAAGCCTTGAGGGCATATATCTGTGACTGTATTTTTGACTTGAGAGTCATATACAGATTACTTAAAAATTGTGATCACACTTGGTTTGAGACCAAGAGAAATTTTATATTGGTTCATTTATCTGTCAGGGTGACACTCTGGAGTCGAGTGTGTCCACTCGCCTGCCCCTTATGAAACTCACTGTAGTTGAGTTTCCGTATTGTGTAAAATTCCCACGGGTGTATGTGTGCTTTGGGATTGTTGTTGTTTCTGTTGTGAAGTGGAGTGTTTGAGTACCCAGGTGTGAGTATGGTCTCCCTAGCTCGGGGGTGACCCACTTGCGGGTCTACGGTAGGGAGGAGAGCTAGATGAGTGGTGTTTTCTTCTTTGTTTGTCTTTGATACGCAGGTTTTCTCTTGGAGCTTCTGGTTGGCTATTTATGAAGAAACAGTTCATCTTCTTTGTCATGAGAATTAGGCCTGGTTCATTTCATAGAGATGAAGAGAGAACACCTCTCTTGTTATTGTTGTAAATTAATGATATTCTGGGAGTGAAGAAAATCACCTCCCTGATCTTGTTATTATTGGACTTTTATTGGTTGTCATAAGTTTTCAGTTGTATACTGTTTGGGAGAAGAAAGCTCATATCTGGAAAGTTAAGTGGTGGTATTACTGATTGAGAAGCTGTAATATGAATGTGCTTAAATTTTTAAGTTGATGTTTGCAAACTTTGTTCAATAGCAATTTTTGTGTTTCAAGTATTACTGAAAGGAAAAGTTCATTTTTGCAATCTAATCTGAGTTGTTTACATTTGAAAGTTTGGAATTGCTTAACTAGTTGAAATGCTAGTTTTTATAGTTCAATGTTAAAATGGAAAAAAACATTTTTAAATGTTTGAGTTATTCTCCATATTTAGTGGATTCTGTTAATTTAGAAGGATTAGAGGAAATCTAGCATGTAAATATAATCTGTTTGTAAATTTACGAAGTCTTAAATGTTTATGAAAATAGAAATATATACTTATAATAAGGGGATAGCTATTTACCATTTCTACCAATTAAGTGAAATTGGGATATATATATATATATATCTAATTGTTATGACATTATCTTTATAACAGGTTGATTTGGAGAAAATGCGTAAAGTAGTGAATTTGAGAAATTTAGGAATTGGAATTATACAAATACATATAAGAATATTTTCCTATAAATAAATTTATAAATATATATAGAGATATATATATTTCACATTTTGAATACTTATCATTTTATAGAATAATAGAGAAATTGAAAGTAATTATCATTTTTATGAGATTGAATGTTATATAACAATATAAAAATAGATATATATATATATATATATATATATATATATATAAATATATTATCGTTGATATATATATATATGAATATATATATAAATATATATATATATATATATATACTTATAAATATATTATTATTGATAATAATCAACGAATAGCATCATGTGAATGACTGTCAAAGTTTAAGCCGCGGAAGAAAACACAGTCGCGGTTTATAATGGGCGGTGGGGAGAAATCCCCACCGCAGGCCCTCATACATATATATGGAGGTGTGGAGTGGGGCGGAGCCCCACCCACACCCCACATCGTGGGAATGTGGGTGGGGCTCCACCCCACTCCACATCCCTCCATCCCTTATGCCTCCTGCGGCCTGCACAGGCCCGCCGCTCTGCGGCCACCGCCGATCCTGTCCGCCGCTCTGCGGCCACCGCCAACCCTGCTTCTCTGTCACTGCGGCCACCGCCGCCCATGGCCGCCGTCGGCTGTGGAATCTAAAGCAAATAAAATGTTAGGGCTTTGGCCCTAACATATGATTGGTTTATTTAGAAAATAAATACAGTTTTTATATAGCTCTATATATAGGCATATATATATACTATATATGTCTATGTATATAGCTATATATATAATAAAATCATGATTATATATCTATCTATATATATCTATATATTTATATATATATATAGAGATATAGATATATAGTGGGTAAACCAATTTCGTCCTATACAGAGACATTAAAATATATATATTATATATATATATTTATAAATATATATATATATAATATACATAGGAGTAAATCTATGAACCATTTTTATTGGGCCCTCGTTTTAAATCGTTATAAACTATGTCTCATGGATATGGAGAAAAACAAATATATAACAAATTATATTCTCACAGTAGATGTTATTAAGTGTTGAACACAACAACCAAAGAAGATATATTACCATGACCAGGGTTTTATAAAGTGGAGAGCCTCCTACATCTATTGACAACGTTATACGAGTCACAATCAGTGTATTAATAGTCATTAATAGTAATAGTAACAACAGTAATTATAAACAAGAGAAAATAAAATTATAATGTAAAAGAGAGTAAAGGAATATTCAGTGATACTCTGGAAAGAGTTTCTCGGAAGTTTCAACTATCAACGTAATATCAATCACCCGGAAAATGAAGAGGAAAATTACACATCACCTTACTTAAAAGAACACTGGAAATAAACTTAAGAAGCCACCACTGACAATCCATGTGGCCATTTTAATCTCAACTGTAGCAAACAACCTCATAAGTAAACCTGTAAGAGAGTCCGAAGAAGAAAAACTAACATTGGAAAACACAGAGGAGAAAATGCGCGACATTTCCCAAATGAGATAAGAGAACTAAGTTGACGGACCCTTCTGCTAAATCTGCTGAGGAACAGGTTTAAGAAGTACATACGAAGAGGAGGAACCTAGATCGGGGAAGATTAGGGGACCGAGTCCAGCGAAATAGTAAACCAGCCTTTGTGACCTAGATCATCCTGAAATTAGGTTTAATATCAACAATAGCTGCAGTGATAACCCTGATTGACGTAAATCATGAAGAAAGGACAGGATGCACATAAAGAAAGCATAGAAAACGAAAGAGAGAGAGAGACCGAAATATAAACACACTAGATTAACAGAGAAATAGTTAAGGTAAGGGCGATAAAGATACAATCAAAATTAAGAACTTGTGAAAAGGGAAGAGAGAGCAACCAAACCGCCTTGTTGAAAATGCTAAGTCAGAGGAGGAGTATGTTTCAGGAAACAAGAGAGGAGACAGACAACCGTGCCTGGCTGAAAAATGACTAAATAGGGAGATCACTAGCCGGTTTAGTCGGAACAAGGCGTCGTGAGAAGTTGTTACTCTATCAGCGAACCACGTGCGTAAATGAGTGCAGCGTAATTCCCACTAACGCCGTAAGGCATTATGCTACCGAAAATTGCCGAGGGTTCGATTTAAGAACTTTGGTAATCTCACTCTTGCAATGACGTTAGCAGCGTTGTATAGACCCTCTTGTTGATCTGTATGCTTCTGGTTGCACGCAATTGTACTTGTATTCCGCCGAAGAGTGTAGTGTTTCGCCATGAGAGAACACCGTTGAGCATGCGTACGCATGCGAAGGGGGTTTTTAGGACAGTGTGAGAAAAGTTTTTCATATCTCGTGTCATAACCACGTGACAGATGTGGCTATGATACGTGCGATGTGTGTTGTGACCACATGGAAAATGTGGGCATGACATTTGGTATCAGAGCCAAGTTGTAAACACTGGGCGTATTTGGGCACGTTATTATTCCGCAACTTTGGCTAATTAGTTTCTACCTTATTTTGTAGGATGCCTCCCCGACGTGTTCGACAAGCGCGATCACGCCACACAGCGTCAGTCGAGGTGCACAGCGATTCCTCAGCCGAGGGACTGGCACCCGTAGATACAGCAACACCACCTGCACCACCTGCACCACAAGCACTACTAGTACCACAGGCGACACCAGTAGTTACAGCAGCACCACCTGCACCATCGGTACCACAAGCACCACTAGTACCACAGGCGACACCAGTATTGGATATAGGTCCACAGATCTTACAGGCATTACAGACTATGCTAGACAGGTTACCACCAGTGATTCCTGAGCCTCGTGTTGATCCGCGAGAGGAGCCACGTGCCGAGTCACGTATTGAGCCACGTATGGAGCCCCGCGTTGATCCACTAGAGGTGCCACGTGTGGAGCCCTTCGTTGAGATTCCCGACACAACAGCAGAGGAGGTAGGGTCAGCCTCCCGAGCACGGAGCAGGAGTCCTCCGAGACTTTTGAGACAAGAACAGGTTCAGCATGGAGTATATGAGGATGGTGTGGAGGAGCCACTTGTGAGACTTAGAGACAGAGGGGACCCTATCAGAGATCTACTGAGGCTCAACCCACCCACTTTCGCAGGAGCTACAGAGGGAGCTGTGGCCGAGGCTTGGCTAATTAGCTTAGACAGGTGTTTTGCATTGCGACCATATGGGAGCAACACGAAAGCACGAGTGGCAGTTCATCTTCTTAGGGATGCAGCAGCCACCTGGTGGCGCACAGAGGAGTGCAAGCACCGACTCTCCGTGGATACACTCACATGGGACATCTTCATTGAGCGCTTCAATGCGCGATATTTGTCCGAACATTATAGACAGCGCAGGATCGATGAGTTCCATGATCTACAGCAGAGGGGACTCACCGTTACTCAGTATGAGAGCCGATTTATAGAGCTTTCTCGTTACGCGGAATACCTCCATGACGAGAAAATCTTAATACACAAATTCATCAGGGGGCTAAATCACGGGATAGCAGGACCAGTTCATATGGCAAATCCCCATACCATGAGCGAGGCTGTTGAAAAGGCCCTTATAGCAAAGGAAATTCAGGGACGAGGACAGAATTCACGCCCACAGTACCAGGAACGGAATCCCCAACAACAGCAAAATTTCCGAAGGCCTCAAAACACAACACAGAGAGGAGGATATAATCCTTCATCATTACCTCCTAGGCCTCCACAGCAGCAGCAACATCAGCAAAAATCTAAATTTCAACAGAGGGGACAGGGAGGACAGAACCGTGGATGGCAGCAGCAGGGACCACGCAGAGATCAGAGACAGCAGGGTTCATCGGCAGGACCCGCAAGGTCCCAGCAGTCTTACAGAGGCTCACAGGGATCCACCGGACGGACTGGGCAACAACAATCGGGCAGAACACAGTCAGGGCAGTTACAGGTTAGAGGACCATGTTATGTATGTGGTGGGGCAGGGCATCTGGCTAGAGAGTGCCCGCAGGGATTTACTGCAGGGGGTCAGCCCCGATCAGGAGGGTCTGAGCAGACCGTAGGTGACGTGGGCAGAACCACATGTTTGCAGCGGTTGATAACCGCCAGGCTGATTTCCAGGCTTCTGTCATCGAGGCAGCAGGTACGATTAAAGACTTTCCCATCTCGATCCTTTTTGACTCAGGAGCTACTGACTCCTTTTTGTCTACATCGTTAGTGGAGCGTTGCAGGCTGGTGGCTTCTAGGCAAGACATTAGGTGGGAAGTTGAGTTGGCCTCAGGGGCCAGGATATCAGTAGATACCTTGGTTAAAGACTGTGAGATCACATTGGGACCCTTCACCACAACATGCGACCTTAGGATTATGCCATTAGGGTCTTACGGAGTAGTTCTGGGTATGGATTGGCTTGCGGCACATAGAGCCAAGCTTGATTGTCGCCAAAGAACGATTAGCTGTTTAGACGATCATGGTTCATCGGTTGAGATAGTGGGCATTCAAAAGCCCACGGCTGTTCGTATGATATCCGCTCAACAACTTAAGCGCTGTATGCGGAAGGGATGTCAGATGTTTGCCATCACAGTCAGTGATAGAGCAGAGGATGAACCTGAGGCTACTTTAGAGGATCACCCTATCCTTAGAGAGTTTGTCGATGTATTTCTGCCAGAATTACCTGGTATGCCTCCACGTAGAGAAGTGGACTTCCACATCGACTTAGTGCCAGGTGCAGAGCTGATATCCCGCGCACCCTATAGGATGACGACCCATGAACTCACTGAACTTAAGCTGCAGTTAGAAGAATTACTTGAGAAGGGACACATCCGACCTAGCGTTTCACCATGGGGCGCACCAGTGATCTTCGTGAAGAAGAAGGATGGGTCTCTTCGTCTATGCATGGACTACAGGCAGTTGAACAAGGTGACGGTGAAGAATCGTTATCCTCTACCTAGGATTGACGACCTTTTTGATCAGATGCAGGGAGCCAGAGTGTTCTCGAAAATTGATCTAAAATCTGGGTATCACCAATTGCGCATCACGGAGTCAGATATTCATAAAACTGCTTTTCGAACCAGATATGGCCATTATGAATTCACAGTGGTACCTTTCGGGTTGACGAACGCTCCTGCAGTATTCATGAGTCTCATGAACGGGGTGTTCCGTACATACCTAGATCGGTTCATGATCATATTTCTAGATGACATTCTGATTTATTCACGGACTGAGGAGGAGCATGTAGAGCACTTGCGTCAAGTTTTGCAGCAATTACGAGGGCAGCAGCTTTATGGCAACTTGGCGAAGTGTGCCTTCTTCAGGACAGAGGTGCAGTATTTGGGACACATTTTATCAGGTGATGGCATCTCCGTAGATCCATCTAAAATTAGAGCAATCCAGGAGTGGCCGGCACCCACGAATGTGACAGAGGTCAGAAGCTTTATGGGGTTAGCTGGGTATTATCGTCGGTTTGTCGAAGGTTTCTCCAGGATAGCACATCCCATTACTTCCCTTCAGCGAAAAGGGAAGGGCTTCACTTGGACCGAGCAGTGTGAAAAGGCTTTTGGAGTCCTCAAAGAGCGTCTTACGAGTGCTCCTATTTTAGCAATTCCAGATCCTTCAGAGGAGTTTGTAGTTTGCACGGATGCATCATTAGAAGGTTTGGGAGCCGTGCTTATGCAGGATGGTCGAGCGATCGCATACGAATCGCGGAAACTAAAGACACATGAGTTAAACTATCCTACGCACGACTTAGAGCTTGCAGCTGTTGTTCATGCCTTGGTTCGCTGGAGACACTTTCTCTTAGGTCAACGCTTTGAACTCCATTCGGACCATCATAGTTTGCAGTATATTTTTACACAGCCTAATTTGAACGCCCGCCAACGGTGTTGGATGGAATTCCTATGTGAATATGACTTCGATGTCCACTATATCAAAGGGAAGGAGAACGTGGTCGCTAATGCTTTGAGTCGAAGACGCCACGAGATCCAGACCCTGACCTTGAAGATGGACTTGAAGGATCGCATCTTACAGCATCTACCGGAGGACGAATGGTTTCTTGAAGTGCAGCAGGCAGTACTAAATCAGAAGGCCCTTGAGGGCAAATTTACAGGATATACCCTTGAGTCTGATGGTATGCTTCGACATCGGCAACGCATCTATGTACCTCATGCAGGTAATCTTCGTGCAGTAATCCTATCAGAGGCTCATAGAGCACCCTACGCAGCACACCCAGGAGTGAAGAAGATGCATGCTGACTTACGACAGCTTTATCATTGGGCTGGGATGAGGCGTGACATTGCCGAATTTGTTGCTCGTTGCCTGGAATGTCAGAGGGTCAAGGCCGAACATCAGCATCCAGCGGGACTGTTGTACCCTCACGAGATACCTGAATGGAAATGGGATACCATTTCTATGGATTTTATCGTTAGTCTACCTATGTCATCACGTCGCCATGATGCTATTATGGTGACAGTTGACAAGCTGACCAAAGTGGCGCATTTTTCACCAATATGCACAACATACAATGCACCATCAGTGGCCAAGGTGTTTCTTGATCAGATTGTTCGACTTCATGGGGTACCTCGCCGCATTATATCTGACAGAGACTCAGTATTCACTTCATCGTTCTGGAGAGCCTTACATCAGGCGTTGGGCACACAGCTCAACTTCAGTTCAGCATATCATCCGGAAACCGACGGACAAACAGAGAGAGTTAACCAGGTGTTAGAAGACATGCTTCGCATGTATGTGATGGACCACCAGTCTAGATGGGAGGAGTACCTGTATCTAGTTGAGTTCGCCTACAATAATGGGCATCATAGCTCATTGGGTATGCCTCCTTTCCAGGCATTATATGGCAGACCATGCAGAACACCTTTGAGTTGGGATCGGATAGAGGACAGAACAGTCATCGGCCCAGAGATAGTTCAGAATATGGAACTGCAAGTCAAACAGATAAGACAGAGGCTTCTGGAAGCACAGGACAGGCAGAAAAAGTATGCCGATGCTAAGAGGACAGACCGAAGCTTCTCTGTGGGGGAAAGAGTATTTTTGAGAGTGCGGCCGCACAAGAGTCCAATCCGTTACGGAAAAGGCTCTAAGCTCGCACCTCGATTTGTAGGACCTTTCGAAATCTTGGAGCGGATAGGACCAGTAGCCTATCGTCTAGCCTTGCCACCTAGCCTGTCACGTATCCACGATGTATTTCATGTTTCAATTTTACGTCAATATATTTCTGACTTATCTCATGTGTTGGATTGGAGTGCTCTTCAGGTAGAGGCAGACGGACAACTGGCGTTGGAGCCAATTCGCATATTGGCTCGTCGGACGCTGGCCCTTCGAGGTCGAGAGCTGGACCAGGTTAGAGTCCAATGGGACTTATACGACGAAGTCACTGCAACATGGGAAGATGCAGAGAGATTGAAGACCCTGTATCCTCACCTTTTTGACGACTTCTAGGAGGAAGTACCGTCTTAGGGGGAGAGGATGTGAGGACCGCCCTTTTTACTACTGTTGTTATGACTATTTACAGTACTGTTATTGTTACTTTCATATTTGTGGGATAGCAGTTCCCAGAATTTGTCAGACTATTAAACTTTATTATGTTTTCGGAAAAAACTAATTGGGTGATGTTGGATAAGTTTACTTTTCAGAAAAATGAATTAGGTGATGATGGAAAATTGTAATATGATTTTAATTATGTTAAATTGTACTATGGCATGAGAATGCATGTTTTATTTAAGTTGCTTCGGCTATGATGATTTTATGTGGTTACTGATCTTGTAATTGAGTGTGCAGGGATTACTAATCGAACCACAGATTTCGGAGATCATTCCACACCTTGTTATTTGTTATTCCCTGTTAAGCCGATCTGGTTCCACGAGGAACCAAGATCTCTTTGTGTTTGATGTCATGATGTAATGTGGTCTTTCGTATGGTCGAGTGGGTTAGGTTACCCTCATGTAACATTATTTTATAAATTGTGTTGTAAAGAGATTGAAGTTGAATTTTGTTATTTTATTTAAAGTATGAGGCCCTTTTCTTGTGCCTTACCTTGACCAGGGGTGTCTTGTATGGGTTAAAGTTGACCCTGGGTTATACCCCATGGGTCCAGGGGCCCATTTGGCATGGGTAACCCTTGAGTAACCTCCATCTAGTCAACTTAACCTTCCCCTGAAGTTAAGTGGCGAAAATTGGAGGTAGGAGGGGACATGATGGGTTGTACCAACACCCAACCCATCCCCTCTACATTCCCCTAGATAAGAGATGCCATCCATTAGTGAAGGTCACCTCTTCTTTAGTGAGATTCCCCCATGTACTATGGGGACACCCATGTGAAGAAAGGAGAAAGAGGCATGGGTCACCTGTCTTGTTCCCATTTAACTCTTTTTTTTATTTCTCCCATGAGAAAGTGGAGTCACATGAGAGGAATAAGGAGTACCCTTGGGAATGGAGAGTGACATAAGCCACCAGGACAGAATAGTGGTTTTGGGGAAGGGTGAGGAGGTGACAAGTGTCACTTCCCCATTTCTCAAAATTAAAAAGAAAGAGAATTTGGGTTATTTATTTTAAAATTTTGGGATGAGAGGGAGTTAGTTGAATTTTGGGAAAACTTTCATTTTTGCCTTACCAAAAATAGAGAAGTTAGTTTGCAAGATAGAGAAGGGAGAGGGAGTTGGTGGCTAAGGTTGGAAGTGAACTCTGTGGACTCTGCAACAGCTTCATTCCAGGAGGGCTTTGCAAGGTTGGTCTGAATTTTACCTTTGTTTTTGTAGAACTGAAATGTGTATGAAATGTGTGTGAAATATGTGTTTAGATTTGTTTTCTGTGGGGTTCTTGTCGGGTTGTTTGACAGAGCGTCTCCCACTTGGGAGAAATGCTCATCAAGTTTGGGGTAGGGGAGGAGAGATCCTCCTCGGGTGCATACCTGTTTCCATCTTTTGGGATGTTGAAAGCCTTGAGGGCATATATCTGTGACTGGATTTTTGACTTGAGAGTCATATACAGATTACTTAAAAATTGTGATCACACTTGGTTTGAGACCAAGAGAAATTTTATATTGGTTCATTTATCTGTCAGGGTGACACTCTGGAGTCGAGTGTGTCCACTCGCCTGCCCCTTATGAAACTCACTGTAGTTGAGTTTCCGTATTGTGTAAAATTCCCACGGGTGTATGTGTGCTTTGGGATTGTTGTTGTTTCTGTTGTGAAGTGGAGTGTTTGAGTACCCAGGTGTGAGTATGGTCTCCCTAGCTCGGGGGTGACCCACTTGCGGGTCTACGGTAGGGAGGAGAGCTAGATGAGTGGTGTTTTCTTCTTTGTTTGTCTTTGATACGCAGGTTTTCTCTTGGAGCTTCTGGTTGGCTATTTATGAAGAAACAGTTCATCTTCTTTGTCATGAGAATTAGGCCTGGTTCATTTCATAGAGATGAAGAGAGAACACCTCTCTTGTTATTGTTGTAAATTAATGATATTCTGGGAGTGAAGAAAATCACCTCCCTGATCTTGTTATTATTGGACTTTTATTGGTTGTCATAAGTTTTCAGTTGTATACTGTTTGGGAGAAGAAAGCTCATATCTGGAAAGTTAAGTGGTGGTATTACTGATTGAGAAGCTGTAATATGAATGTGCTTAAATTTTTAAGTTGATGTTTGCAAACTTTGTTCAATAGCAATTTTTGTGTTTCAAGTATTACTGAAAGGAAAAGTTCATTTTTGCAATCTAATCTGAGTTGTTTACATTTGAAAGTTTGGAATTGCTTAACTAGTTGAAATGCTAGTTTTTATAGTTCAATGTTAAAATGGAAAAAAACAGTTTTAAATGTTTGAGTTATTCTCCATATTTAGTGGATTCTGTTAATTTAGAAGGATTAGAGGAAATCTAGCATGTAAATATAATCTGTTTGTAAATTTACGAAGTCTTAAATGTTTATGAAAATGGAAATATATACTTATAATAAGGGGATAGCTATTTACCATTTCTACCGATTAAGTGAAATTGGGATATATATATATATATATATATATATATATATATATATATATATATATATCTAATTGTTATGACATTATCTTTATAACAGGTTGATTTGGAGAAAATGCATAAAGTAGTGAATTTGAGAAATTTAGGAATTGGAATTATACAAATACATATAAGAATATTTTCCTATAAATAAATTTATAAATATATATAGAGATATATATATTTCACATTTTGAATACTTATCATTTTATAGAATAATAGAGAAATTGAAAGTAATTATCATTTTTATGAGATTGAATGTTATATAACAATATAAAAATATATATATATATATATATATATATATATAAATATATTATCGTTGATATATATATATATATGAATATATATATAAATATATATATATATATACTTATAAATATATTATTATTGATAATAATCAACGAATAGCATCATGTGAATGACTGTCAAAGTTTAAGCCGCGGAAGAAAACACAGTCGCGGTTTATAATGGGCGGTGGGGAGAAATCCCCACCGCAGGCCCTCATACATATATATGGAGGTGTGGAGTGGGGCGGAGCCCCACCCACACCCCACGTCGTGGGAATGTGGGTGGGGCTCCGCCCCACTCCACATCCCTCCATCCCTTATGCCTCCCGCGGCCTGCACAGGCCCGCCGCTCTGCGGCCACCGCCAATCCTGTCCGCCGCTCTGCGGCCACCGCCGACCGTGCTTCTCTGTCACTGCGGCCACCGCCGCCCATGGCCGCTGTCGGCTATGGAATCTAAAGCAAATAAAATGTTAGGGCTTTGGCCCTAACATATGATTGGTTTATTTGGAAAATAAATACAGTTTTTATATAGCTCTATATATAGGCATATATATATACTATATATGTCT
The DNA here is from genome assembly GCA_027924645.1 of Cunninghamia lanceolata. NCBI lineage: Eukaryota > Viridiplantae > Streptophyta > Pinopsida > Cupressales > Cupressaceae > Cunninghamia > Cunninghamia lanceolata. The sequence goes on along the minus strand of BSBN01000809.1, from coordinate 24,742,963 downwards.
ATGTATATAGCTATATATATAATAAAATCATGATTATATATCTATCTATATATATCTATATATTTATATATATATATATAGAGATATAGATATATAGTGGGTAAACCAATTTCGTCCTATACAGAGACATTAAAATATATATATTATATATATATATATTTATAAATATATATATATATATATAATATACATAGGAGTAAATCTATGAACCATTTTTATTGGGCCCTCGTTTTAAATCGTTATAAACTATGTCTCATGGATATGGAGAAAAAAAAAAATATAACAAATTATATTCTCACAGTAGATGTTATTAAGTGTTGAACACAACAACCAAAGAAGATATATTACCATGACCAGGGTTTTATAAAGTGGAGAGCCTCCTACATCTATTGACAACGTTATACGAGTCACAATCAGTGTATTAATAGTCATTAATAGTAATAGTAACAACAGTAATTATAAACAAGAGAAAATAAAATTATAATGTAAAAGAGAGTAAAGGAATATTCAGTGATACTCTGGAAAGAGTTTCTCAGAAGTTTCAACTATCAACGTAATATCAATCACCCGAAAAATGAAGAGGAAAATTACACATCACCTTACTTAAAAGAACACTGGAAATAAACTTAAGAAGCCACCACTGACAATCCATGTGGCCATTTTAATCTCAACTGTAGCAAACGACCTCATAAGTAAACCTGTAAGAGAGTCCGAAGAAGAAAAACTAACATTGGAAAACACAGAGGAGAAAATGCGCGACATTTCCCAAATGGGATAAGAGAACTAAGTTGACGGACCCTTCTGCTAAATCTGCTGAGGAACAGGTTTAAGAAGTACATACGAAGAGGAGGAACCTAGATCGGGGAAGATTAGGGGACCGAGTCCAGCGAAATAGTAAACCAGCCTTTGTGACCTAGATCATCCTGAAATTAGGTTTAATATCAACAATAGCTGCAGTGATAACCCTGATTGACGTAAATCATGAAGAAAGGACAGGATGCACATAAAGAAAGCATAGAAAACGAAAGAGAGAGAGAGACCGAAATATAAACACACTAGATTAACAGAGAAATAGTTAAGGTAAGGGCGATAAAGATACAATCAAAATTAAGAACTTGTGAAAAGGGAAGAGAGAGCAACCAAACCGCCTTGTTGAAAATGCTAAGTCAGAGGAGGAGTATGTTTCAGGAAACAAGAGAGGAGACAGACAACCGTGCCTGGCTGAAAAATGACTAAATAGGGAGATCACTAGCCGGTTTAGTCGGAACAAGGCGTCGTGAGAAGTTGTTACTCTATCAGCGAACCACGTGCGTAAATGAGTGCAGCGTAATTCCCACTAACGCCGTAAGGCATTATGCTACCGAAAATTGCCGAGGGTTCGATTTAAGAACTTTGGTAATCTCACTCTTGCAATGACGTTAGCAGCGTTGTATAGACCCTCTTGTTGATCTGTATGCTTCTGGTTGCACGCAATTGTACTTGTATTCCGCCGAAGAGTGTAGTGTTTCGCCATGAGAGAACACCGTTGAGCATGCGTACGCATGCGAAGGGGGTTTTTAGGACAGTGTGAGAAAAGTTTTTCATATCTCGTGTCATAACCACGTGACAGATGTGGCTATGACACGTGCGATGTGTGTTGTGACCACATGGAAAATGTGGGCATGACAGTTTCTTCCCAGGTGAGCCCCTGAGAACCACATGGAGGCTTCGGGTGCAAGATAAATGCTTTGTTTCATTTTATTATTAAATTCATAAAATGTCAACAGTCCCCTGAAGCAAAGGAGCTGAGTTATTAAAATAATAAGTGTCTCATGTGGTGGGCCACCCTCCATAAACCTAAATGCTTTATTTACTAGCACTTGCACCCATAGGAGGTTCAAGGAATACACCGATAGGAAACCGACGACCTTAGAAAAATTTCCGGCGAGAATTTAACGGCGTGAGACAATTCCGAGCACTATAATTCTCACATATAAAAGCCTATCAGCTAAAAATGAGTCTCTTCTTATAGCTCACGGGAATAAAGAAAATAAGATATAAATATGATGAGCCTTTTATTTTATGTAAAGCAAAGGTGGGTCCCTCTAACAATAAAGGTGGAGCTTTATTAATATAAAGTGACTGTCATTTGATTTTTATGCCTCACGGGAGATAAAAGGAAGAAATGCAACCCTAAGTTTAATGCAGCCACTTTATTTTTACGGCAGCCACAAAGAAATGAGCGAGAATAAAACTCACGCAGGTCAAGCAATGGAGGCAGCCATGGAGGTTAGGTGCAAACCCAATTAACTGAAGTTGCAATTACCAGTTACAACTATTTGAGCCAGATTTTGTGGGATTTTTTAGTTGAAGTGATTTTTTGGGTAGTTGCAAAGTGATTTACAAAGGTTCTGGGTTGTAAAACGGAGATCTACATCAAAGGGAAGCAGATATATAGAGTTCTACATAGAGACAGACATATCAGAAATTATTAGCAACAGAGATATTTTCTTTTGGCTGAGCAATTGCCTCTCAATGAGGGATTCGAATGTAATATTCTGTGCAAATTATTTTTCCTTTGTATTTTGTTCTCCTATCAAATAATGGAGAGATGGTGTTTTTGTGCATATCTGAGTCTATTTTCTATTCTTACTTCTTATTTTTTGTTTTGGGCCTTTGTTGAATTTGAGTTATAAGTTGGGTTATTAATCATGTTGATGCTCTTTAATTTTTCTAGTTAAATCTTTTAAGATTTGATCACTGTGCCATTGAGGAAACAATAAATCCGGTGCAATGCCTTAGCAATTTAGGCATTTATTTCTACAATCTTATTTTTTCTTCCCTTTCCCAAACCCCCATTTAAAAGGAAGAACCGACTTCTGTAAAATTTGGAGGTTATTCTGAGAGTCATCCCACATTCTCAGAATCTCCCATGTTGGTGATGGATTAAACCCACAAATTTACACATCAACAATTACCATTGAAAATGATAGAAATAAGGACCACAATGTTATATAAATTGGATATGAGAGAAATGTTGGATTTAGGTGCCATTAATCTTGTAAATCCTTGTAATTGTTATTCCTAATATTGTTAGTAAAACACCCATAAGGGATGTACAAGTTTCACCGGAAGTGGTAAAAATTAATTTCCAGGGACAGTAATTATGGAGTTACTACATCGATAAGTTTTAGAGTTACCAGTGGTAGTTATGGAGTAACATTTATTGATGGTAATTGTAAATAGCAAGAGTAATTGAGGGTATACTACACCTTGGATGAATCATATATATTTGGCTTGTATGACATGTGTCATAAAGTTGGTAAGTGGTTGTAAGAGAATCTATGATAGTTGTAAGTTGTCATAAGATTCTATGACAATATGAGAACTTATGACAGATATTTATGAGTTGTAAGTTGCTATTCTTGGCTCTAGGCACCCATATTGGGAAGATTCTATTCAAGGGGTGTTATGAAGGAATCTATGATGGTTATAACAACATTTATCATCTTGTAAATACCTATTCTTATCCATGGGTGCCCAAAATTGCATGGTTGACTATTGACAAGTGGCATGAGCTTGTAAGAGGTCATTTAATGTTGCATGTTGGAGTATCCAAGGTGAGAGAAAGTGGATGGCTAGTTTGAGGAGTAAAATACCTCTATAAATACAATGCCTTATTTGTGTTGTTCAACATAATTATCTTGTACACAGGTTCTACCAGATTGAAGGTTGGAGAGACAGACGAAGTACATGTATTATGTATTTTAGATTTTGAAGATAATACAACTTGTGCCTCTTTTCTTGGTGGAGTTTCTTACCCAAAAGGGTTTTCTCCATGTTACATACTGTGTTATGTGTTTGCTTCTTCTATGGTGTCAATTCAAGTGTTGTAATTTCATTTCCGTATGCAATCTCAATTCATATTACACTACTTCTAGATCATAAACATATTGCCATTTGGGTAGTTGTTGCCTTCATTTCTAATATTTGGTATCAAAACCTGACCAGTTTTGATTCTTGGGTGGTAGTGTGAAGGTTGTTTAGTTGCAGTAGGATATTTGGTTGTTTTATTTTTAGATTTTGTGTAGTATTAATGGCTCAATCCACTGCTTCAACCTCTCGTTTGGACTTTAAGAATTTAATGGTATAGGTTATGAATTGTGGAAGATGAAGATGGAGGATTTGCTTGAGGAAAGAAAGTAGTGGTTGGTTGTTACGAAAGGGAAGAAGCCCAATGATGTGACTGCAAAAGAATGGGAAAGGTTGGATAAGAAGGCACATGGAACCATCTGACTATGTCTTGCAAATTTTGTCATGTTGAATGTCTCGAAGGAAGAGACCACCTTCAAACTCTGGAAAAGATTGGGTGAGATCTATCAGCCAAGAGCATGGTAAATAAGCTTTATTTAAAGCAGAAATTATTTTTAGTTAAAATGAAAGAGGGTGATTCCATTGCAGAGCATTTGAATAATTTTAATTTACTTTTGAGTCAAATTGATTCCGTAGATGCTATAGTTGAAGAGGAAGTTAAATGTATGCTTCTACCTTTTTTAACCTAAATCTTGGGAGAATGTTATCCTTGCTATTACTACTAACCTTGAAGATCTAAAGTTGGGTCGCCTTGTTGCAACTTTGTTGGCACAGGAGATGAGGAAAAAGACTTTTGAGGGTAACACTAAGGCTCTCAATGTGAGGGGAAGGTCCAAGGAAAGAGGATCGAGAGGATATCATAAGGGGTCTAAAGACAAGTCTAAGGGTCGTTCTAAGACTCCTAGAAAAAAGAACAAAGTTAAATGTTGAAACTATGATAAAAAAGGGCATGTGAAAAAGGAATGTATAAACCCGAAGAAATTGTGGGATTCCACTACTAATAAGCCCTTGAATGTAGGTGAAGATGTTTTACTTTCTACATGCAATGTTGTTTCTAATGATCATTGGTTGGTTGACTTAGGATGCTCATATCATATGACCTCGCATAAAGAATGGTTTTCCAAATACAAAGAATATGATGGAGGTAAAGTGTACCTTGGAGACAACTCTACATATCTGATAGTTGGGTAAGGCAAGGTAATGTTGTGTTTCAGTGATGGGAGAATTAAAACTCTCCCTGGTGTTTTGCATGTTCCTAGATTGGCTAGAAATCTGATTTCAGTTTCAAAGTTGAATGATTTAGGAATGCATGTAACATTTGATAAGCATGGTTGTAGATTGGTGAGAGGAAACTTGGTGGTAGCGAAGGGGAAAAGATTGTGAACCTTGTTTAGGCTAGATGCCACTACAATTTGTAATTTCTCTTATATTTATAAGGCTTCTGAAAACACTTGTATGTTGGGGCACCATAGATTGGGTCACACAAGTAATAATGTTTTAAAATCAACTAAGAACAAAGAATTGTTGGATGATTTCTCTTATTATGATGAGCACTTTGATTTTTGTGAGCATTGTGTGTTTGGTAAGCAAAACAAACCATCATTTCCTTTAGAAAGTAATAGAGAAAAAGAGAAGTTAGAGATTATTCATTCATATGTGTTTGGACCTGTGGATAATGACTCTATCATAAAATCTTATTATTTTGTCACCTTCATTGATGATGTATCCAGATTTACATGGATTTATTTTATGAAACACAAATTTAAATTTTCACTAAGTTTAAGGATTTTAAAGTCTTAGTTGAAAAGCAATTTGGATTAAAGATATAAAAAGTATTAAAATCTGACAATGGAGGGGAATATTTCTCTAAGGAATTTGATGATTTTTGTAAGCATGCAGGTATAATCAGACAAAAGATAACTCCGTATACACCACAACAGAATGGTGTTGTAGAAAGGATGAACCAATTAATCATGGAAAGAGCTAGAAGTATGTTGAGTGATTCACAGTTGGAGAAATGCTTTTGGGCAGAGGCTATGTGTACCACTTGTTACTTGATTAACATAACTCCTTGTAACATTCTTGATTCAACGCCTTAGCAAAGTCTAATATCAAAGGGCCTAGTCTAAAAAGACAACTAAGTAGCTAATGCAACTCTAGGGAGAGGAGGCAAATCCTTGTCATCAAAATTACCCCATACATCATTGGGGGTTATGTCATCAATTGATTCCTACCCATTGGGAGTAGCAATGTCATCTTATTTTTCTTCAGAGGGTTGCGGAGCCTAAATAGGAGAGATAGCAAGTTGCAGGCAAGGGAATTTGCCTGAGTCAGACCATCCATTTCCCTACCTAGGAGAGGGTGGGTGAGAAGGTTGAGACCATCCTCCTCTAGTAGTAGAGCCTCTACAATGCTAAGGACCATAAGATTGAGACCCCGATCACCGTGATTGCGCCTGGCAGAGTTACTACGCCCATGTCGACGCCCCTAAGAAGAGGTGGTAGGATCAAGGGGACCCAAGCAACAATGTAGGGAGCATTGCCTCAGTGGTCAAGTAGCTCCTGCAAATGAGCAACTTCAAGTGCAACTTTGGAATCTTGCACCTGAATCTACATAAGAACATTAGAGAAAATGATAGCTTTAGAATATAGAGAGAAATATCTATCTGCAAAACAATGAGAAAAAATAGCAACATTCCTATCTTTCCATATGCTAAATAGAATTTCCACCTTGAAAGCATGCCAAATATGAGTATACTTGGATGGGAGATAAGGCTAGTCTCCGAGTAAGACCATATGCCAAAAAAAGGGTGAAATCCTAAAAGGCTTGAAGAAGTCATGGATCCAATACCATGCTTCTTGTGCTCTTGGGAAAAACTAGAAAAGATGCTTGAGAGACTCAATCTACCCATAGAAAGGGTAATGTGGGGGAGGAATGCCCGTCTGAACTAGATGATGGCCTAAAGGGAGGCCCTGGGAAAGAATGCACCAAGAAAAATGGGCAAGATTGGGTTCTAAAACTGCTAGCCAAACACACTGAAATCAGTTCTTCCAAGTCCCGGGAGAGGACTGTAATTGCCATCTATGATTGAGTTGATCCGCCATATGCAAGTGTGGTGAAAACCATGCATATCCTTTACTGAGCTTGTAATTTCTGAAGGGAGTATCAGGACACCATTTCCAATCCTTCCACTGGGTAAGTGCAAGAAGATGGGGGGCCAAAAAAGAGTCTTAAGTGGCCACTTTTTTTTTGAAATCAGGAAATACTGGCCTTGGATGAGAAATTGAGCATAGTTACACTCAAAATTTGGAGATGCAACCAAAACAATGTTTGTAATGCTCCGAGTCTACTTTCTAAACCAATATTTTTTTTAAAATGACATAGATTAAGGGGTTCAAAAGAGGGAGCCACAGAAATTGGTGTTGTTTCTGTCAAAAAAACATAACATAGCATGTTTTGTGGCTCCCTCAAAAGGTCAACCTTTTTTTTGGTATTTTTAAAATCGCTTTGGTGAGAAATTAGCTAATAGCATGTAGTTTATGCCTATTTTTTTGATTTTTTTTGATGAATATTTAATTTTTTACTAATTTTCAAAGTGGACACATCTTAAAAAATAGAATTTTGGTCGTGCAACCCCTATAAATTTTGAAAACTAATTGAAAATTATTTTTTTCTTTTTTTAATATTTGTAGAATGGAGTCTAGTTTCTAAATATGTAATTTTTTTAAAATTTCAATGAATAGTTAATTTACAATGAAAAAAAGACCAAACAGTGGCTTTTGCCCAAAAACGGACACACAAACAATAGAAATTAAAGATGAAAGGCTTAACATTGTTAAAATGTGAAAAAAATCACATCATCAAATAGCTAAGAGAAAACCTAACATTACCCAGGTGTTAGATTTGTTTGACTTTGAAACATGTGCAAATCTGAGGGTTAGCACGAACGAAATTATGTGAAATCTTGAAGAATATGGAAAAACATGTCTGTGACTGTTCACAAGGCACTCCAAGCCTTTGGGTTGGAAATCCAAAGAAAATCCTAATCCCAAGGCTTGGGATTTCCAAAGCAAGACATAACGCGAGTGCGTTATAATGCGCTCACGTTATGTTTTGCTTTGCATTTTTCCTTTTCCGCAAGTCTGTTGTTTGTCATATGACATAACGCGAGCGCGTTATAATGTGAGCATGTTATAATGCGCTCGCATTATGTTCCCCTTAAATTTTTTTCTATTCAAGTATATTAATCATGTATGTATGTATGTATGCCTATATGTATGTATGTATGCCTATATGTATGTATGTATGTATGCCTATATGTATGTATGTATCTATGTATGCCTATATTTATGTATGTATAGTGTCGAGGCTAGAGGAGGGTAGAGATGGGAGTGAGCCAGATAGGGGAGGAGAGGGGTGGATAAGGATTGAGTGATTAAGGTTTAAGGTTGAGGGTTGAGCGTTTAGGGATAGGATTCAGAGTTTAGGGATAAGCGATTAGAGTTTAGGACCTTGAGGGATTAGGGTTTAGGGTTGAGGCTTTAGGGATAGAGTTTAGGGTTAAGGGTCAAGGGGTTAGGTTTAAGGTAGAGTGTTGAGGGTAGAGGGATTAGGGTTTAAGGTATAGTTTAGTAGTTCTTGTGGATAGAGCCAGTAAACAATGGGAGATTATTTGCTTGTTTCATAACAATATACCTTCCCTAAGTGCGGGGTGGACAGCAAGAAACATAGATGTACCCCAATGCAAATATTTTCTCATAATGATCATCCTTCTGATTTCAACTGTTAATTACTCACTATGGATGTGCCATACGCAAAGCTTTTCTCATAGGGTTAAGGTATAGTGTCAAGGGTTGAGGGTTTATTGAGTGTTTAGGGTTGAGGGTTGAGGGATTAGGTTTTAGGGTTGATGGATTAGGGTATAAGGTATAGTGTTGAGGGTTGAGGGTTTAGGGTTGACAAATTAGGGTTTAGGATTGACGGATTAGCATTTAATGTCAAGGTTAGGGTTAGAGTGTCGAGGGTAGAGGGATTAGGTATAGGGTTTAGGGTTGAAGGTTTAAGGATTGAGCGTTGAGGCTTTAGGGATGAGGGTTTAAGGCTTAAGATATAGTGTCAAGTGTTGAGGGTGTAGGGATAAGGTTTAAGTTTTAAGGGTTAAGGGTTGAGAGATAGGGATTAGGGTTTAAGGTATAGTGTTGAGGTTTGATGGTTTAGGGATAGGGTTTAGGTTTGAGGGATTAGGGTTTAGGGTTGATGAATTAGGGTTTAATGTTGAGAGTTGAGGGTTGAGGGTTGAGAGTTGAGGGTTGAGGTTGAGGGATAGGTTAATGGTCAAGGGATTAGGGTTAAATAAGAGTGTCGAGGGTAGAGGGATTAGGGATAGGGTTTAGGGTTGAAGGTTTAATGATTTAGGGTTGAGGCTTTAAGGATGAGGGTTAAGGGATTAGGGTTTAAGATATAGTGTCGAGTGTCGAGCATGTAGGGATAGGTTTTAGGGTTCAAGTTTTAAGGGTTAAGGGTCGAGGGATAAGAGTTAAGGGTTGAGGGATTAGGGTTTGACGTTGAGGGTTGAGTACATTGAGGTTCGAGGGTTAAGGGTTTCGGGATAGGGTTGAGGGTCAAGGGATTAGGGTTAAGGGATAGGGTTGGAGAGTTTAGGGATAAGGGATTAGGGTTTAAGGTATAGTATTGAGCCCATTGAGGCTCTAAGAATAGGGATAGTGTTTAGGGTTTAGGACTAGGGATAGCATTTAGGGTTTAGGGATGAGGGATTAGAGTTGAGGGATGACAGATTAGGGTTGAGGTTTGAGGGATTAGGGTAACTTAGGGATAAGGTTTAGGGTTGAGGGTTGAGGGATTAGGGTTTGAGGTATAGTGTTGAGGGTTTAGGGATAGGGTTTAGGGTTGAGGGATTAGAGTGAAGGGTTGTGGGATTAGGATTTGACATTGAGGATTAAGGCTTGAGCCTTTAGGGTTTAGGGTTTAGGGATAGGGTTGAGGGTCAAGGGATCAGAGTTAAGGGTTGAGGGATTAGGGTTTGACATTGAGGGTTGAGGGTTGAGGTTCGAGGGTCAAGGGTTTAGGGATAGGGTTGAGGGTTGAGGGATTAGGGTTAAAGTAAAGTGTGGAGGGTATAAGGATTAGGGATAGGGTTGGAGGGTTTAGGGATAAGGGATTAGGGTTTAAGGTATAGTATCGAGTCAGTTGAGGGTTTAGGAATAGGGATAGCATTTAGGGTTTAGGGATGAGGGATTAGAGTTGAGGGATGACAGATTAGGGTTGAGGGTTGAGGGATTGGGGTTTAGGGATAAGGTTTAGGGTTGAGGGTTGAGGGATTAGGGTTTAAGGTATAGTGTTGAGGGTTTAGGGATAGGGTTTAGGGTTGAGGGATTAGAGTGAAGGGTTAAGGGATTAGGATTTGATGTTGAGGGTTGAGGCTTGAGGCTTTAGGGTTTAGGGTTTAGGGATAGGGTTGAGGGTCGAGGGATCAGAGTTAAGGGTTGAGGGATTAGGGTTTGACATTGAGGGTTGAGGGTTGAGGTTCGAGGGTCAAGAGTTTAGGGATAGGGTTGAGGGTCGAGGGATTAGGGTTAAAGTAGAGTGTGGAGGGTATAAGGATTAGGGATAGGGTTGGAGGGTTTAGGGATAAGGGATTAGGGTTTAAGGTATAGTATCGAGTCGGTTGAGGGTTTAGGAATAGGGATAGCATTTAGGGTTTAGGGATGAGGGATTAGAGTTGAGGGATGATGGATTAGGGTTGAGGATTGAGGGATTAGGGTTTAGGGATAAGGTTTAGGGTTGAGGGATTAGGGTTTAAGGTATAGTTTTGAAGGTTTAGGGATAGGGTTTAGGGTTGAGGGATTAGAGTGAAGGGTTGAGGGATTAGGATTTGACGTTGAGGGTTGAGGCTTGAGGCTTTAGGGTTTAGGGTTTAGGGATAGGGTTGAGGGTCGAGGGATCAGAGTTAATGGTTGAGGGATTAGAGTTTGACGTTGAGGGTTAAGGGTTGAGGTTTGAGGGTCAAGGGTTTAGGGATAGGGTTGAGGGTCAAGGGATTAGGGCTAAAGTAGAGTCTGGAGGGTATAAGGATTAGGTATAGGGTTGGAGGGTTTAGGGATAAGGGATTAGGGTTTAAGGTATAGTATCAAGTCAATTGAGGGTTTAGGAATAGGGATAGCATTTAGGGTTTAGGGATGATGGATTAGAGTTGAGGGATGACATTTTAGGGTTGAGGGTTGAGGGATTAGGGTTTAGGGATAAGGTTTAGGGTTGAGGATTGAGGGATTAGGGTTTAAGGTATAGTGTTGAGGGTTTAGGGATAGGGTTTAGGGTTGAGGGATTAGAGTGAAGGGTTGAGGGATTAGGGTTTAAGGTATAGTGTTGAGGGTTTAGGGATAAGGTTTAGGGTTGAGGGATTAGAGTGAAGGGTTGAGGGATTAAGATTTGACGTTGAGGGTTGAGGCTTTAAGGTTTAGGGTTTAGGGATAGGGTTGAGGGTCAAGAGATCAGAGTTAAGGGTTGAGGGATTAGGGTTTGACATTGAGGGTTGAGGTTCGAGGGTCAAGGGTTTAGGGATAGGGTTGAGGGTCGAGGGATTAGGGTTAAAGTAGAGTGTGGAGGGTATAAGGATTAGGGATAGGGTTGGAGGGTTTAGGGATTAGGGTTTAAGGTATAGTGTTGAGGGTTTCTGTCATCAAATGTAGATTTATGGGTTTGATTATATTGATTACCTCTCCAGTTTTGGGGTGTGGATGTTTTGGAATCAATCAGGAAGTCTTCAGGAGATTTTGTGGAAGTGGATTGGCAATCGCTTGATAGAACCCTTGCTATTTATGCTTGGATAAGGATTTGTCACAAACTAGAACTTTTTCTTCCAAAGAAGATCTGTCTTTCTTCCTCGATGGTCATTTTCTATCAAGAACTTGATTATGAGGGCTTGCCCCTTCATTGTTATGCCTATCATATGGTGGAGCATCTGGCAAGCTCTTACAAGAAACAGGAAAAGTTCTCCCTCAAAAACCTTGTGGTCATTCAAGTCTGACGCAAGATGTGATCAATCTCTAGCAGGACAAAATGCGAGCGCATTATAATGTGAGTGCGTTTTGTCTTGCTATAGAAATGGTAAAAAAGTGTTGACCCTTGTGATCCAGGCCCACATGCTCTGTTTTCATACTGATTCTGCACATGCTCCAACAAAAAAGAAGTGCTTTCATGCTGTTGGGAAGTTCACATGCACATTTGACACATTGTACCACCTTTGCATGATCTTTCCACCACCTTTTATGCTTTGCCAACTTGAGAAGGAGGAAATAACATAGTTTTCACACCAAGTTTGATATATATCTATTCAAGTTTCAATTTTTGTAGTGTTGCAATGTTAATTGTGATTCAATTTTAGGAATTTAACATTATAGATTGGTTAATAGTATTGTTGTTAGTAATTATATTTGAGTGTTATTCAATTTAACATTGAAAAGGAAGCAAGTGGTGAAAAACTCAAATTATTGAGGAGTTTGATGCAAGAAGAAAAAAACACTACATAATTGGCTACTTTCTCCATTCGAATCTTCATTTTTTAGGTATGTCAAGTCTTTACATGCATGTTCTTTACATTTTCCTTAATTCAGATTGAATTACTTTATCATGCTTTATCATACATGTTTAAAATAGACATATTCCCAATCAAGAAAGTAGCCTACAATCTCACATGATGCCATGTATATTTTCTACACTTGGGCTCTTTAATAATTATGTGTAATAAACAGACCTTAACATACCATGATGTCAAACTATACAAGAATAAATCCTTACAACATAATAAAAATACAATCCCACTATTATCTTGTATTCATTTCTTAAAAAGTAATATTGGTCTCTTTATCATGCTACAGACAAATTCTCCGTCATGCTGAGGAAACGATCAAGAATTAAACCAACACAAAAAGAGATAGAAGATAAGAATACAAAGAAAGTAGTGGCTAGGAGGGAACTTTGTGAGAAGAGGAAATTGGACATGATAAATGAAGACATACCAATTGAAGAGGAACCACAACCATCACAAAGAGATATGGTATTGGCGGCACAAAGAGAATGAATGCAAAAACTTCGTGCTACGAGAGATTTGAATACCATAGTTGGAGACACATCCTCTACTGCAAGTCAAAATGTAGGGACACCATCTACCACATCTCAAGTTGAAAGTACATCATCACTCACATGTGATGAAGGAGGTATGCCATCATTCCCACCTCAACCTCAAGGTATGCCATCTATTCCATCTTCGATCGAAGGTATGCCATCTAGCCCATCTCATTTAAATCTTGATGAAATTCTTAATGTTGAGATGAATTTACCTAACTTAACACCACCTAGAATTTTGCATAGAAAGCTAAAGTATTTGATTGAAATTGATGAGAATATTTTACAGCCAATGGAAGGTAAGATTCCAAAATGCACTTGTAGAAGATATGCTCATAAGATTTGGAGATTGTTCTTTGAAAAGTTAAATGAGACTGCAAAATGTCAACTATTCATTGAAATGATGCCAAGTAGAAAGTATAGGTCCATCATGAAGATTCTTGGGTTGAGAACATCAGAGACTTCAAGTGAAAAATCTATTATCAAGAATCTAATGAGTGCGTATGAGAGTGTGGGTAACACCTCACGCACAAAAGATAGTAATGCAACACGGCGTGTGATTACATTGACTATAGTAAGTAGTCAAACGAGGAAAGCTCATCTCATTAGAAAGATGAGTCAAGAATTGAGAATTAATAGGAAAACTTTATTAAGAGCTGTTGGAAGACGCCAAAGAATTGAGGACACTAATGCCAATGAATTATGGGCATTCTCGGGGAGACTACCACGAAAAGATAACCAATTATTGAAGCATTGAGATCACTAATTGAAGACTTTTGGAAGAATTACACAAGGGTATCTCCGAATCAAAGGGATGTGGTAAGAAGGAGAATTGGTAGTCAGAACCATGAGCCACATCCAAAGCATTTTTTGGATGAGACTCAAACATAGTTTTATGGTAAATTTCTAGAGAAGTATCCTCAAATTAAAATTTGTCAAAGATATTTTGAAATGCTAAAACCTTTCTATGTCAAGATAAATCACACATGCACTACTTGTTGTTGTAGATTACATATTGAATTTTCTAACCATTTTGATGCTTATAGGTCTATATGTTTAGATATGCATACTAACAATGTTTTGCAGGGTTGTGCCATATGTGCCCCACCAACATCTTCAAGAGACTTCATATCAAGAATTTTATGTGAAAGAGAGGAAGGTCAAATATTCTACAAGAAATTATGCTTGGATGGCACATGTCATCGTTGCGGTGGCTTGCAACATTTGCTAATATGTGAACATATGGAAAGAACACATGCGGTTGGAAATGAACTGGTAGAGTTTGGCAAGTATAAAACAGTGGCATACAATATAAAAGATGGTAAAGAAGCAAAGAGGTGTGAATTTGTTATTGAAAAGATTCCAGTGTATCAGTTTATGCCTATATTTCGTGACAGCATAGTGTATGAGTATGCAAGACATGCCCATAGAGATCGATGGTTGGACTTGCAATTCAAGTTATGCAAGGACACATTTCCGGTTGGTAGCATTGTTTCAGTCATCGAATTTGCAGAGAACTACAGTCTACAGCCACAACGTGAGGTGCAATCACAAAATTACAACTCCACACAGGTTTCTATATTTGTGCACATCGCATTCATTCATGCGAATGATAGTACAGAGGATGACAGAAAGATCATAAGGGAGTATAATTTCTATATTAGTAATGATAGCATGCATTCTACGGAGTTCATGCAAGGTTGCTTTCAGGTGTTCTACAATGATTTGGCTAGAAGGGGTATATCATTCAGTCAGCATATCATATGGTCAGATAACTGTGCATCACAATTCAAGAACTCACGAAATTTCTGTTGGCTGAGTAGGAGTTATAATTTTACAGGTATTCAGTATATGTGGAACTTTTGTGAGGTAGGGCATAGAAAGGGGGAGCATGATGGTGCAAGAGCATGTATCAAAAGAGCCATAGCACGAGAAGAGTTAAAGTATAAAGACAATGCAAAGTTGACAGATGCAAAATTGATTGTCTAGTGGTGTAATGCTTCCATGGGTCCAGGTAATGAAGGTAAGTCTTCAGTTCGTAGATTTTTTTGGTTGATAGATGATACTAACATTGTACCATATGAGGAATGTTATACACTGACAGGATCAAATGAGATGCACTCTTTCAGAAGCTCAATTGTAGGTTCATGGAGTATCCATATGTGAAAGATGTCATGCTTTTGTTCTTCCTGTACAATTCAAGTCTAGGATGAGTGCAAGTCAAAGGAGTGGGTTGACAAATGGCAGTTAAGTTATCTTAACCCACTTGACACGTATCAACCCCCGACAGCACTGGAACTAACACAGATGGAATCATCAGTTGACTTTGACCACATATCAGATTTAGTTCAACTAGGTAATATAGGGCACATATATGCATCTAAATTCATCTAGTTCAACCAGGTAATGTCATCTTACTTTGTAGTGTTTTTGTAATGTTGACTAATTTCATCTAATTTGCTACACATATCAATGTAGGGAACGTATATGCAGTTATTGCAGATGAAGATAATGAAGAGGGAACAAATTATTACTTATGTTATGTTGAGGCCAAAAAGAAATTGGAGGCCCCTGTTACAGATGGAGAAAACATCGAATACCCTACAGGCTCAGTGGTTATTATTGGAACATGGCTTAGAAGGTACCCACATAAGAGTGTTAATGTTTGGCTGTTTTAGGACTTTGACATGCATCGAAAGATTCTTCATTACTCGAACCTTGTTGTGGCATCCAATGTTCATTTGATAAAATATCGGGGTAGACCTTTGAACAAAATCTTGTGGAAGGTGCGTGAGTTTGACCATGAAGCAATACTTGACACAATAAAAAGTAGAGCAGACCCGGATGATTCATTGGATTAATTTGTAAGTATTCACATTGATTTTGTAAAGTCATGTTACATTGAGTTGTAAGTATGCACATTAATTTGTAAGGTTTATCTTTTTTAATTTCCTGCTGCATTTATACACATATACACATTTTTACATCATCATGTTATGTATTTTTGGTGTCCTGCTCCTGATGTGACCAAACTGACTATTCTAACATGTCTGGATGGGTACATTTACACTAGGCATGGTCTTGTTTTTCACCCAAACATGTCAAAATAGTCTGAGCTACATTGTACCGACGATATCCCTGAAGAGTCCAAAGTGCAAAAAGGCAGCAATCTTTGACGAGATGTTACTCAAAAATTGTGTCACTTAGAAACATTCTGTCTAAGGCAATGCGATCATGTAGAGTACCTCTACAATAACCTCTCTTATTTTTTTATATCTCTGAGGTATTTTCCCGTGGTGAAAGGTTTTCTGTTGCCCCATAAATCATCAGAAGGAGGCAGTGTAAAGTTGCAAAGGGGTGTAACTTTCATCCTGCTCCTGATATGACCAAACTAACTATTACAACATGTCTGGATGGGTACATTTACGCTAGGCATGGTCCTATTTTTCACCCAAACATGTCGAAACAATTCGAGCTACATTGTACTGATGATATCCCTAAAGAGTCCAAAGTGCAAAAAGGTAGCAATCTTTGAATGGTTGTTACTCGAAAGCTGTGTCACTTAGAAACATTATGTCTGAGGTAATGCGATCACATAGAGTGCTCTACAATAACCTCTCTTGGTTTTTTATATCTCTGAGGCATTTGCCCATGGTGAAAGGTTTTCTGCTGCCCCAAAAATCGTCAGAAGGAGGCAGTGTAAAGTTGCAAAGGGGTGTAACTTTCGTCCTGCTCTTCATGTGACCAAACTGACTATTCCAATGCATCCGAATGGGTACATTTACGCTAGCCATGGTCCTACTTTTCACCCAAACATGTCAAAACAGTCTAAGCTACATTGTATCGACGATATCCCTGAAGAGTCCAAAGTGCAAAAAGGCATCAATCTTTGAATGGTTGTTACTTAAAAACTGTGTCACTTAGAAACATTCTGTCTAAGGCAATGCAATCATGTAGAGTACCTCTACAATAACCTCTCTCAGTTTTTTATATCTCTGATGCATTTACCCGTAGTGAAAGGTTTTCTGCTACCCCAAAAATTGTCAGAAGGAGGTAGTGTAAAGTTACAAAGGGGTGTAACTTTCATCCTGCTCCTAATGTGACCAAACTGGCTGTTCCAACGCATCCGTATGGGTACATTTACACTAGGCATGGTCCTATTTTTCACCCAAACATGTCGAAACAGTCTAAGCTACATTGTACCGACGATATCCCTGAAGAGTCCAAAGTGCAAAAAGGCAGCAATCTTTGACGAGATGTTACTCAAAAACCATGTCACTTAGAAACATTTTGTTTAAGGCAACACGATCATGTAGAGTGCCTCTACAATAACCTCTCTCAATTTTTTATATCTCTGAGGCATTTTCCCAAAGTGAAAGGTTTTCTGCTACCCCAAAAATTGTCAAAAGGAGGCAGTGTAAAGTTGCAAAGTGGTGTAACTTTCGTCCTGCTCCTGATGTGACCAAACTGACTATTCCAACACGTCTGAATGGGTACATTTACACTAGACATGGTCCTATTTTTCACCCAAACATGTCGAAACAGTCCAAGCTACATTATACCGACGATATCCCTAAAGAGTCAGGCAGCAATCTTTGACGAGATGTTACTCAAAAATTGTGTCAATTAGAAACATTCCAAGGCAACGCGATCATGTAGAGTGCCTCTATAATAACCTCCCTCAATTTTTTATATCTCTGAGGCATTTGCCTGTGGAGAAAGGTTTTCTGTTGCCCCAAAAATCATCAGGAGGCAGTGTAAAGTTGCAAAGGGATGTAACTTTCATCCTGCTCCTGATGTGACCAAAATGATTGTTCCAACGCATCCAGATGGGTACATTTATGCTAGGCATAGTCTTTTTTTCACCCAAACATGTCGAAATAGTCCGAGCTACATTGTACCGATGATATCCCTGAAGAGTCCAAAGTGCAAAAAGGTAGCAATCTTTGAATGGTTGTTACTCAAAAATTGTGTCACTTAGAAAACATTATGTCTAAGGCAACGTGATCATGTAGAGTGTCTCTACAATAACCTCTCTCAGTTTTTTATATCTCTAAGACATTTGCTCGTGGTCAAAAGTTTTCTGCTGCCCCAAAAATCGTCAGAAGGAGGCAGTGTAAAGTTGTAACTTCTTCTTAGGTGCAAATGTAAGGGTACACAAGGGGAAAATGGCACCTAGATGAATTAGTACATTTTTATGACTTCATTCACATGTTTAAATGTTTGAGAAACTCTCCTTTACTAAGCGCTTGTCCTCATGTCAATGTTAAGCTTTATACCTCCTAGGTGCTCAATTAGGTGATGTCCAAATGAGCGCCCAAGCATGTGGAGTCTTCAATCAAGGTTTGGAAGTGCAAGATGTTAAGAGCAATAATGTGCCAATCTCAAGTTGCACAATCACGAATGGGTGCCTAGAGTAATAAGGCACTACATCATGGTTCTAGGACCTTGAAATGGCACCCAAGCATGTAGGAGGAATTTTTGAGGAGCCAGAATGTTTTTGAAACTCTAAGGAACTAGTCCAAAGACTCTATGGCACCATCTTGATACCATTGAGTCAACTTTGGAACTCAAACATATTGAAACAAGGTCTAGGAAGCTAGGTGCCATCTCTTGCCAGTTCAACCTCTCAGATGCGCCAACATTGGAAAGACTCTTAATGAGCGCCTAAGTTTGAATTGATCTTGTGATTGAAAGTTTGGTGATGTATTGGTGCAAGATGATCTTCAATTGAAACAATCTAAGTTCCAGGAAGGGTTTAGAAGTTATCAACCTCTTCACTAAGTTAGGTGCACTTTACAAGCTTTCTTACCCAAGAGTTGCACCTCATTAAGACAAGGCGCATCTTAACCTCTGGGACTTTTCCAAAGAAGCGCTTCAGTTTATTAGCACCTTTGGACCTTGTTTTGCATTCTGAGAGAGAAGGTGCACTTTGGAGGCATTTCTAACCCAGATTGACGCATAGGTATAGTCATCTCTCTAGAGCATTACAATGTGTTTTAAAATGAAGGACATTTCATAAGTTGGGGAATTGATCACTGAAGACCTTGGAGTGTTTGAATTACTCTAAGCAAGAAGGTGCATTTCCATGGAGTAGCATACTCTAGATAGTGCCTAATGCCATCAAGGCACAATTCCACCCTCACTTTGGTGCCTATCATCAAGAAGGGGCATTGGGCATTCCTTGAACAATTCTGAGCATTTGAAGTTTGTCAAATCACCAAGGAATGTTGGGCGCCATGTGTATCCTCAACAAGCTTGAGTTTGCGCCCATGTTTTAACTTCCCTCTTGGAGTGCCTAACTTGGGAAAAAATTATCTTGTTGTTAGTCAAGTGTTTGACGTGTTTTGGAGACTCCAAAAGACTTCCTCTTGCTAGGCGCTCTTCTTGGCAACTACAACCTTCAACTGACGCCTAGATCCTGAAGAAAAACACTTGCAAGTGTGGGCGCACTTTCCTTGTGATGGAGCATCAAACTGGCACCTAGAAATCATAATGCATGAAGTGAGCGCCTAGGATCCTATTGGTCCAATAGGTGGTTTTGGGATCCGTGTCAAGTCATTGGATTAGGTTGCTAACTCAAAATGATTTTCATGCACTTAGACTTCAAGGTGCCAAAACTAGTAGGAAAATATTTGGGGGGAAACCACGCTAATAAAAGTTGGGTAAATTTAACCTCCGGGTTTGATTAGGCTCCATATAACAACAATATTTATATCATGTCCCTTTGCTTTATGAAACAAGCAGTATGTATCAAGTCATAGGGATAACACTATGGTCCTTAGAAATTTCTCTGTGACTTTTGATAAGATTATCTAATAATATGTGGATGCTTGATAGTATTAAAATTATTGGGCATTAAGTTGAGGTGACCATTCTTGTTATGATCATCACTTTTCACAAGGGGTATGTCAGTTATCCCATATATCATTACATTATGATTATTTTTCAATATATTGATGGTGGAAGGATTGTTTTCACTATTATCTCTATCTTGGGAAGTCATCAACCATCCATTTATTCTATAAACCCTTTACCCACTACTAATTGTGGCTTGATCAATTCTTAAATCACTTTCATCGCCGATAGGCCGATGCCACCATGACTCCGTTTGATTTCACTTCTGACAAACATCCCATCATTGACTCTTATCGGTCAGATAGACCGCTATTGGTGACTTTATATCCTTTCACATCGATGTCTTTGTCACTCCGATACAAGACTCTAAGTCCCTCTCCTATCAATAGGACTTAATACCATCGGCACACTCAAAAACTCTTCTGCCGACACACCGATCTCACCAATGACAACCTTCGAACCACACCCGTCGGTGAGACTCCAAACATCGGTGAACTCTAATCTCATTGGGCTAATACACTGATGAATTTTGACTATCCGTGTGACCCCCTTTATTGATGAAGCTCTCAACTGCTCTTCCGATGCGCCAATGGGATTATCTTCCGATACACCAATGTCTTCGACTTTGAACCACACTCGTTGGAAAGATAGACCTGTTGGCAAGAGACACTATATGGATTCATGATTGTTGTCATTGATGGCAACAAAGTTCATCCCACACATCCACAGGACATGGTGTGTCTCTACCGGAAGTCAGAGTGAAGAATGTTGTGGTCCGGTAAACAAGAACAGAGCATGTGGCAAGGTCCGACAGACAGGTCCAGATCTCTCAGAGGAAGTATCTTGGTGAAGTACAGATTTGGGGAAGTCAAGAGGACTACCTTGAGTGATAGATTCCAAGGATTTAGCCTCTAGTGATAGATGAGGAAAAAGATATGAATACTTGAGTACCGGGTTCCTGAGTGATAGTATGAACAGAGGAAGTACTGACTGGCAGAACATCAGACTTTATTATGGATGTGTTTCTGATGTTGGTAAAGGTTATGAAGGCATAAGTTATGTTTGGCCGACATGTTTGATGACTTCTACAAGTATAGGCTTGATCTGCATTACTTGATGTGCAAGATTCAGCCGATAGATCAGAGTTTGTGAAAAGATTAACTATTCCGGATGCTGACTTGAAAAGTGATGAAATCACTTGTGCGGATATATATAAGATGGATTTAGTTGTGAGAAGTGTCATGGTTGTTTATGATGCGTGAGTAAAAGTAGAAGAGTAGAGCAGAAGCAGTAAGGAAGATTCGGTATGTGAAAGGAAAGCAGCATAAGAGAAGAGGAAAGATGAAGTGCAGCAGATCAGTATACTGAGCCTAACTAGAACTAAACTCTAGCATATGCAGACGCTCCCAATCAGTTCAAGTATTGTATAACACTCTTTTTGTAGACAGTGTGTCTCTTGTAGGCAGTGTGCCTCTTGTGAGTAGTGTGCTCAGGCAGTGAGCCCTAATTGGCAAGTGCCATTTTGTTTTTCCTTATTCTTCTAACAGAGAATAATTCTTGGGTCAATCACCCCATGGTTTTCTCCCTTAACAGGGTTTCCACGTCAAAAATATTGTGTCATGTGTATTTCCATTTCATGGTTATGTTTGCTTACTGAATTAATACTGCATTAATTATTAAGAAAGTTTAGAAAGCAGAAATAATTAGGATAACTGATTCACCCCCCCTCTCAGTTATCAACAATTGGTATCAGAGCCAAGTTCCTCTTAACAAAGTCTAACAGCTTGAGGAGGATTTGGGAATCCAAATGGATGCATATGGTTTAAGGGAGCAACTCAAGACTGCCCTTGATGATCTTGAATAGTCAAACTCTAAAGTTAATGAGTTAAAGAAAAGACTCAAACAGGTCGATAATTTCATGAGAGAACTAAAAGACAAATTAAGTCTCTCTATGAAAAAGAGAAAGGAGCTGCTTCAGCAATTGGCAAGACAAGGTGAAGCAAATGATGCAAATGAAGAGCTGAATGAGAAAACCAAGTTATGTGAAAAGTTATCAAAAGAAATCATTATGGTAAGACATGAAATGGAATCAGGAGTTATAAAGTTTACCCAAGAAATTAAAGAGAAAAGAAAAGCTGAAGGTAATCTAAGACAATCTCTCAAGGAGAAATCAGAAGATTGCCACCAGATGGATAGAATTATCAGACATCTTGAATCTGATCTTGAAGATGCTAAAGATAATGAAGAAAAACTTGAGGATCAAATTGTCTCTCTCAAAAGGGATCTTCAAACAGCAAATGAATATAAAGAGAAATTCAAGATAAGTTCTACTCAACTTGAAGTTCCTCTTGGAAGTCAAAAGAAGGTAGATGACAAGTGTGGTTTGGGATATGAGAAAGGAGAAAGCTCCGGATCCGGTCAGAAGAATTTTGGATCAGAAAATCCAAGGAACGAACCTAGAAGACCTCCGGTAAGACAGCCTAATGCTCAAAGATATACATCCTTCAAAGGATACTGCCACAACTGCAATAACTTTGGTCATAGAGCTAATCAGTGCAGAAAGAGAATGAATCAGACTAATTCATCCTTCTATGGATAGTGTTTTAACTACAAAAGGTATGGTCACAAATCTCATGAATGCAGAGATATGCAAATGAACAAATCATTCAATGGTAGATGCTTTGCATGCAATAGAATAGGTCATATGGCTAATCAATGTAGATCAAGAGGATATCAATCAAATATGTAGAGAAATGTTGTTTGCCAAATTTGTAATAGATCTGGTCATATTGCAAAATTCTGTAGAAGCAAGAATCAGGACAAAAGAGGTCCGATATATCATAATCAGAATCAAGATAAGGGTAAACAAAAGGTGAATGCGAATGAAATTAAAAGTCAGATGAACAAGATTTGGGTGAAGAAAAGTATAGAGAATGTAGAGGATGGATTCGCACCAGACTCTGGTGCTGATATTCCTTCTGAAAATTAAAAGGTGAGCTCTGGCTCAGGGGGAGACACAAAGAAAACCTTGTTCCCCCAGCCAGTCAATTGGTGCCGGAACTAGCACAAGAAGAGCTGCGGATTGAAGGCTTCATAAGGGAAACATCTAAACAAACTATGGTTAAGATTTGAAAGATCCGCATGATATGTAAAGATCAGGATTGATCCAGTTCTTCAAGTCATCTGAATAAGGCAAACCAGAATAACTTAGGTCGAGCATTTATTACAACCTGACATTAGGGTTTGTAGAGCAATATAAGGGTTTTCTCATTAATCACTTGTTCATTCTGCATTCAAAAAGAAACGAAAAGTGAAGCTCTGCAACAAAATTCCTCAAGTTCATCAAAGATCATTGGCAGAAATCAATTCATCCAGAAATCAGTCCGGCCAACTCCATGAAACCAAAAGACGCAAAAGGTATTTTCCATTCTCAATATCTCTCCAAATCTTTTGAAAGATGGGTACTCCGAATATAGTAAAGATTTCTGATAGACCTCACCCCATTTTTAAGAAGCATCCATACAAATCCTTGGAGGTAGATGCCCTAGGAGCCTTCTCTAGCGTTCCGCATGGTGTTTTGCACACCGAAGATATTAGGGTTTACATACATGTGAATATTGAAGAATTTGGGGAATCTAAGTTAGTTGATATCTATCACAAATAGTTGATAGATGATTCTTTTGAGATTAAACCTCGGTATAAAGCCATCCGGGATAAGCATTTTGCACAATGCATTCATTTCCCCTATTTTGAAGAAGATGAATGGGTCTGGTATGTGTTGAGTAGAGTGCATGACAATTTCTTATGGTTGAATAAACCATTTAAGATCACCAAAGATGCAATCAGGGCTATAACCGGTCTACACTCATCCGGTGGAATACCTGTTCTCAAGTCTATTAAGAATCAGATAGTAAATGATGCAACCGGATCTAAATTTGACAAGAGGGCTATGACAATTGAAGACATCACTAAACCGGATGTCAAATTTGCATCCATGATAATTGGTTACAAGATTTATCACTCCAATAGGGAAAATTCAGTACCAGGAACTACAGTTTACACAGCCTATCAAATGCTGAAAGAAAATGCTGACTATGATTGGTGTGAACTTTTTCTAAGCCAACTTTTAGAAAATCTCTAAAAGATTAAGAAGGATAAGAACTCCTTCAAGTATGGTGGCTTGATACTCTGCCTGTTCTTTTATTACATGAATGAGCTTCCTAGATCCAATGGATGGGTATGGCAGAATGACAGACCAGTTGCCATCCAAATCAGAGACTATTTGCATGGGCTTGGGGATGCTAAAGCAAGAAATACAGCCCTGTGGGGTTATTTCAAGAAATTTCATAACATGATGCAAGCAAGAGAAAGGATTCCGCAGTCTCTTGTTGAGAAATACAAAGACACAGTTTGTTTTATGGTAGAGACTGATCAGTGCCTAATGGAGGCAATAGAGCCAAGGACAGTTTGGATCATGCCCATGGGGTATGAAGTTGATGAACAAATTATGGAGCTACATATTCAACACATGCTAAGTTAGCCAAAGGATCCAAAGGTAGAAAGGTTTGGAACCTTTGAAGAGCTGAGTATAAAAGTTCATGTGGAACTCAGACAACCGAAAATGAAGAGGAAAGTAAGAAAAGAAGTTGAAGAAATTGCAAAAGGCTTAGGGATCTCAAAGGAGGCACTTGATGCCAATAGGGAAAAGAAGCAAAAGGCTAAGGAAGAGAAGAAAGAGGTAGAAAAGAAAAGCAAGGAAAGTGCTCTAGTAGAAACCTCAACCCGAACCAGATCATCAAAGAGATCTGCACCTGCCACTGTCAAAAGCTCAAAGGCATCTAAACCGGAAGCAAGATCATCCGGTAAAATAGAGAAAAGATCCAAGACTAAGGCCACAAGGTCTTATGCGAGTCAAAAGGATGAAGAAGAGACTGAATCTGATGAGGAGATAAAGAAACTGAAGAAGAAGAAGAAATCATCTGGTGAACACTCTACCGGTCAAGGAGAAGAAGAGAAGGAGGAGGAATTTGCTGAAAAACCCACTCTATCCTTAGATGTTGTAGTGAAAGCAGTCACTATGGATGGGAACCTGCAACCCCTAACAAAATTCTATGATGCATATAATGAAGTAGATAAAAAGATTCTGGAGGAAGCCACAGTTTAGTTTTTGAACACTTACAACAAAGCTTTTATTGAAATTATCTCCCTAATTCCCAAAAGCTTAAAGAAAAGGCTTGAAATGAGAAGAACACTGCTCGAGCAAAAGATCTCAAGATCTGGGAGCAGGTCGCCATTCAGCTCTTCCCTTCAATCACTCCGAAACAAATGAACATGATGTTTAAAGATTGCAAGGATGAGTTCTAGAGCAAAGCCAGGATGAATTAGCTAATGCTTGGTGAAACTGACAAAGTGGCAAGAGAGACTGAAGAGATCCTCTGAAGTGCTTTTAAGAAATTCAACATTCCAATTATAGAGGACTTGGGTACTAACCCCTCGACCACAAGTGTTGCAGAAGAGCCTACTGAGAAAATGATAGAAGAGGTAATGGATTCCGGTGCAGAAAAGGATAAGGACTTGGAATCTTCTATTCCGGAAGAGGTGGCTCATGAACAAACAAATATCTCTCCTCCGGTTTCCCCTACAGCTTCCGGATCTAAAGGAGAAGACAGAATGCAAGAGAAAGAAGCGGGAGTGAAGGAAAAAGAAGTTGACAATACCAAGGTTGCAGAGGAAGAGAAGACCTCAACAGAGAAGACCACAACTACTAGTGGTAAGAATGTAGAAGGAGAGAAAGCTCCAAGGGATAGTAGTAAGAAGGCAGAAGAGAAGAAACATCTGTCTCTGGCAAGACACACTGCAAAAACTATCCAAGAATTCCTAAACAAAGAAACAATGGAGATTGATGAACCGGAGCTTCTACAAGGACCATTTAATTTTGATTCACTTTCTCTGGTACAGACAATGAAGATAGCCTCATTCGCTAATGTAAAGGCTAAAGAAAAACTCCTAAAGTCTCACATGGAAGATTGTGAGTTGATAGAAGCTGCTTCCCGAGTGCTAGAAAAGATTATGCCATCGTTTCAGAAGGATCCCACAGCCTCCTCATCTAGTAATCTCAAAATTCTAGTCAATAGTGTTAGCACACATTTTGATTCTCTAGAGAAGTCAGCTGAAGAAAAGGTCCGAAAGGAGTTTTTGGATAAGAGATTCTCAAAGGTGCAAGGGTTGATCATTAATGATAGGAGAAATATGAATATTGAGATAAAGAGCTTCGAAAATGCTTTTAAAGATGGCGGTGAAGTATACAAATTTTGTATTTCCTGGTCCAAAGCAACAGTGGAGATTGAGAAGAAAATGAAAGAACAGGATGATAAACTGATAAAACTTTCTCAAAATTTTGATCCACTTACTACATCAATAATAAATCAAGAATGTCAAATGGTTGCAGTTTTGAATAAGATTAAGAAGCTTGAAAAAGAGAAGAAAAACAGAATAAGCAGGTTGAGTGAGCTCAGAGGGATAATTGTCCCTAAGTTAGAGGCCATGCATGAGGCCATAAAAGAAGCTCAAATCACAGCCCAGACAAATGATCCAACAGATCTAAAAAGGGCAAATGCATTTGCATTTCTATTGAGTGGTCATATATCAATTTTAGACAGAATGAAGCAAAGTTGGGCTACCGAATTGATTCAACTGAAAACAACTTTTGCAAACATACTACAGTATATGTAAGTATTCCATATGTATATACTTATGCGGCTAAGTATAGTAAAATTTTTGAAAATTTTGGTATGCGGACCCTACCCTTTGCCATTGATGTCAAACCTGGGGAGTGAGGAGCAGTGAAAAATGAGGAATCCAACTAAGGGGGAGCTCTAGAAAATGTATATAAAAAGAGAGCATCAGCCAAGGGGGAGCATAGTGTAAACACTTAGTCATTTTTCACCAAGTGTTGCCATCAATGCCAAAGGGGGAGATGGTTGGCAAGAGACACTATATGGATTTATTATTGTTGTCATTAATGGAAACAAAGTTCATCCCACACATCCGCAGGACATGGTGTGTCTCTACCGGAAGTCAGAGTGAAGAATGTTGTGGTCCGGTAAACAAGAACAAAGCATGTGGCAAGGTCTGACAGACAGGTCTAGATCTCTTAGAGGAAGTATCTTGGTGAAGTGTGGATTTGGGGAAGTCAAAAGGACTACCTTGAGTGATAGATTCCAAGGATTTAGCCTCCGGTGATAGATGAGGAAAAAGATATGAATACTTGAGTACCGGGTTCTTGAGTGACAGTATGAACAGAGGAAGTACTGACTGGCAGAACATCAGACTTTATTCCGGATGTGTTTCTGATGTTTGTAAAGGTTATGAAGGCATAAGTTATGTTTGGCTGACATGTTTGATGACTTCTACAAGTATAGGCTTGATCCGCATTACTTGATGTGCAAGATTCAGCCGACAGATCAGAGTTTGTGAAAAGATTGACTATTTTGGATGCCAACTTGAAAAGTGATGAAATCACTTGTGCGGATATATATATAAGATAGATTTAGTTGTGAGAAGTGTCGCAGTTGTTTATGATGTGCGAATAAAAGTAGAAGAGTAGAGCAGAAGCAGTAAGGAAGATCCGGTATGTGAAAGGAAAGCAGCATAAGAGAAGAGGAAAGATGAAGTGCAGCAGATCAGTATACTGAGCCTAACCGGAACTGAACTCTAGCATATGCAGATGCTCCCAATCAGTTCAAGTATTGTATAACACTCTTTTTGTAGACAGTGTGTCTCTTGTAGGCAGTATGCCTCTTGTGAGCAGTGTGCTTGGGCAGTGAGCCCTAATTGGCAAGTGCCATTTTGTTTTTCCTTATTCTTCTAACAGAGAATAATTCTTGGGTCAATCACCCCGTGGTTTTCTCCCTTCGTTTCCACGTGAAAAATATTGTGTCATGTGTATTTTCATTTCATGGTTATGTTTGCTTACTGAATTAATGCTGCATTAATTATTAAGAAAGTTTAGAAAACAGAAATAATTAGGATAACTGATTCACCCCCCCTCTTAGTTATCAACAAGACCACTATCGGCAAAGCCTAACCAAGGTCTATCGATACGCTGATACGACCAACACTTGACGTTGATACTTGTAAGGTTCTTTTGAAGGCAAAGGGCACCTAGGCTTATGGGGCTCAATTTGATGTATTTATTGAAAGCTCAAGGTGAATTGATGCTTATTGAAAATGCCACTTCGTCCTTCATTTGCATTCTAGGCACCATTTCCTATTGACTTATATACTCCTCCTCATGCTAGGGTGCCATAATGAAGTGGTTTAGACAATAGGTGCGCTTCACTTACTAGAGGTGTGTTCTCCTTCCACCTTAGGTGCACTTTTATGGTGGAACAGGTGTCAATGGGCACCTTGTCTTAAATGAATGCTCTCTAAGTTGGGCGCCCTTTTGAGGCTTTATGAGTTGCAAATTGCGCCTTAATGCTTCATGCTTATTGCTCAATGTTTGAATGTTTAAGAAAGTCTCCTTTAGGTGCTCATCTTAATGACTTTTTCTCAAGGCACAATCATCCTAATGACTTGGATATTCATCCTAGTATTTCAGGATATCAGGCTACCAGACTTAGTCATTTTCAGGATCTCAAACATAAAGAATAACATGATGATTCATTTTTTTGTATTGCATATAGTTGACATTCTATGCTACTCATAAAGAATATTAATATTTTCTGTTCAACATGATGATTCATTTTTTTTTTTAAATACAACTTTTATCTTTTAGTTCCAAAATGAGGTTTAGGTGATACTTGAATAACAATAGCTAGCTTATTGGATCAACAAACATCCTATGTAATACAATTGGACTTTAAATATTTGAAGTAGCCATCTACAAATATCCATTCAAACGTGGATTTATAATGCAAGTATGGATGCCATCAATAAAAAAGATTTGTATTAACCAAATATCCATATAGGCATACATCAATATCTATCGATATAAGTATAACATATATACAAAATAGCCATATAGGCTTACAAGAATGCCACATAGGCATACAATGTCAACTATATACAATACAAAATATATATCCACAAATGCCATATAGGCATACAACAAAGGAACACAATAAAAAGTCATTCCCCTCTGGCTGGTGAAGGGAATAGATCACAGGCAGCCTTTGATCTTCTAGGGGATGGAGACGCGCATGTGGGTGGTCTACTACGAACCCGAGGGCTACTCCTATTTAGTACTTCCTGCATCTTTACATGTTACAATAAAAAGTATAGACATTAATATATAGAAATTACATGTTATAAAAAATGAAACATTTAACAAAATAATCACTTACCGCTAACATATAATCTATCTCCTCACTTGCCTCAGTAGCAGGAATAGGCCCTGGTGATGTCATGTCCTATAGAAACCATCCAGATAGAAATTAAACTTCAAATCAATAATCTTTTGATTTTTTAAAAATAGACAACTATAACAATGAATGTAAATTAAAATTTACTAATCTGCCTCATACCCCTGTCAATGCCACGGAGCTATGAATCGTAGAGGCCACACCATGCTCCATTGCCCTCTGAACATGGGGAGGTGTCTCCGCAGCCTGCATCATCTGGAAATAAAACAACATTATTAAATTACGAAAACTATAATAGTGATGCAAATCATGGCTCCTAACATACACACATGTTCATCTAAACATGGAAGTACACACAATAAAGAACACAAGTCACATACAAAAATCTAGTAAGTACAATTCATTCATTAAACTATTTATTTTATTACCTCTGTAAAGCTTTGAACTCCACCATCACTGGCAGGTGTTGCCATGAAATCTACAATATTAACCTATTCAACATCCAAAATTAGATATTAGAATACCATTCATATAACGATGCTATTCACATGTAATATTCATAATTGTTTACTAGTTACATACCCTGACAGTAGATGATCTAGTGTAAAATGCAGGTGGCGAACCACTGAAAACTACATCGACACTATGACCCTGAAATTGCATTAAAATCATCAATTTAAATTAGTTAATCTTGCATTTCAAAAATGAAATTTAATAAATTAAATTCAATAAACTTGCTAATATTTATCTGAGTATCAAGGCCGAAAGTCTCACTCAAGAGGGTATCTGTCATCACCATCTGCTCCACTGTAGATGTAGCCTGTGCACCTGCGTCCTGACTATCCATGGGGTCATAACCATAGGCTGACTCACAAGTCTGACAAGTATGGGGTGGGACCCTACTCCTCGCACTATCTCCCAACCCACTCTGTGCTGCAGGACTGGCATGCTCTATGATGCTCTGGGTCAAGGCACTAATGGACTGAAGTGTATCGACCTCAACACTCTCCTTCACAATGGAAGGGATAGAAACATGCTCGTGGGCTGGTCTACTGATTACTCGTCTCACTACCCGATATGGGTCAAGACGTGCCCCTGGTCTATCTTGTGCTGAACCCCCACCTCTACCCTGGAAGTCCCGCATATCAAAATAGTTTGGCACTTTATTGAGGACAAACTCGCAGTAGAGTTTCCTTAAAAAGTAGTGCGGGGCCTCATTATTATTGCATGGAGGATGGTCAAAAACCATCCACCACCTCTGCCCAAAATTCTCCCTTATTGCTTGGTTGTTGCACTAATGGATAGGGAACCTCTTGCATGTAATGGGTGGAGGTTGATTTGTTTGTGGGTTTGTGAAAATTGAACACAAGTCTAATTTTGTGATTTGTAATTTTTTCACATCTTGGTATGACAGCTTGTCTACATAATAATCTTTAAACTTTCTCCTCTTATCCGTCCAACTAGTTACTTGCTTGCTAATTGAATCTACATATGATAACATAGATTTAAGAGATTCAGCAAGCATGGACCTATGCAAGGTTGAAGTGGAAGGATCTTTCAACCTTGCAATTATATCTTCAATTTCTTTTTTGTTGTTTTCAATTTGCCCCATTATATTTTCTTGTGTTCTAGGGGCATGTCAAGGAATGGATGGAGGAGGCTGTTGTTTCACAGGATTTTGTGGATTTTGAGGAGGAGGAGGAGGAGGAGGTGCATTAACATTTCCTGACAATTAACAAAATATACATCAAAAAACAACTCAAACCTAGCTATTTAGAAGTAAATTCAAATA
The DNA here is from genome assembly GCA_027924645.1 of Cunninghamia lanceolata. NCBI lineage: Eukaryota > Viridiplantae > Streptophyta > Pinopsida > Cupressales > Cupressaceae > Cunninghamia > Cunninghamia lanceolata. The sequence continues at coordinate 24,711,955 of BSBN01000809.1, read as the reverse complement.
AAAAGACAAATAAACTCACTCCTTTAGCGTGCTCGACGTCGTGGCGGCATTTTGGTGAAGAATCAATAAGGTTTTTGTGTTGAATTGAGGAATCCAAAACATGAGCATGCTTCCTAGGGTTTGCAAACTACGGGAATTGTGGAGAAAAAAATAAAATGAGATCACAACCTTTTTTTATTTATTTATAGTAGTTCATAACGCGCTCACGTTATGTATTATTTTTTTTAAAAAACCATTTGGCTACTTTTTGGCCCCCCATCTTTTTGCACTTACCCCACCATGGTTTGAGAGATTCACTCCAATTTTGTGAAGCATTAGAGGAGGAATCACATTAATGAATGACTGGTAAGTCTCTTGATCTTGATTTGCAAGTCTATATTTGAGTTTAAATTTAGGCCATGATAATAAATTCTTATTAGCTCTATGAATAAGTCCTAGTAAAACACAAATACCACACTTGAAAAACTTTAGAGCACGAAGCCAAGGAACATGAGCTAAAGGTTAGTCTTGAATGCTAAAAAGTGGGGACCACTAAATGGAGTATTGGTTGATGGACAAACCATTGTGAAATCCATTCCCTACCCAAAAAAGCCATGGTTTAATAACTTCCCAAGCTTTCCAAATGCTCTTAATGATGAAGGTGCCTTGAATGGAAATAGGTTCCCTCATGGTAAGAAGGGTTCCTATATACAAGCCTTTCCAAGCTAGCCGCCCATGAAGAGTGCTTGTGCTAATGCAATACCGCATAAGAATTTTCCATGCTTCATTACCAGTCAGAGATCGGATGAGCCATTTAGCACACAAGAAAACACCTTGGTGGTGAATGGAAATCAAACTGAGCCCCCCAGCCTCTCAAGGAAGGCAACAAAAATCCCCGGCCACACGATGAAAGCCTTGATGTCCATCATTTGAGGCCCATAAGAAGTCTCTTAGAAGCTTCTCAACTTTTAAGTATGAAGACTTCAAAGGAACCCAACAAGAAGAACAGTAAACATACATTTTGCTGCTAAAATGTTGGAACAAATTTGAAATTTACCAACCAAAGAGAGAGGCTTGGTAATCCAATACTAGAGCTTTTTCTCAATCCTTGTGATAACCACCTACCACATATTAGAGGGGGTCGCCTAGAAAGCAAATAGAATTCTAATGAATTAGAATATCTCTCCATGTTCTATCCATTTCCAACCAAACGAGTTGAGCCAACTAGGTTTGGGAAGAAAATATTGGTTATAACACAATGTTTTTTGCCACTAAATGTTGGAGCCAAAAGCTTGGAAAAAATGTCAAGACACTAAATTGCCTCTTTGATGCTATCTTCTTCCTCAAGAGGAGTAAGGAAGGAATCATCTACAATGTGGCCATTGACAAGCTGTTGGGAAGAGTTAGGGAGAAAAATCCTCTTAAAATAGGATTGAAAAACTGTTTGAGCTAAAAGGTAACCAAAACCTTCAACAACGAGTAGATAGTGAGCTGGGGCCAGCGGACAACCTTGACAAATGGAATGAAAAAGCCTAAAGGAGGTGGATTGGTGAATGGAAATGGTAATGCAAGCAAAGACATCAGCAAAAAGCATTTGAATTGCCTACAAAAATTAAGGGTTGAAGCCCAAGGCCTGTAGCATGGCTAAAATAAAAGGTCACTTAATGTGGTCATATGCTTTGGCAACATCAATTTTAATGAACACAACATCCTGTTGAGAGCGTTGTGCCCATTCCATACCTTCCCAAATAGCAATTATATTATCCAAGATATAGTGGGATTTGATAAAACTAGTAGATGCTCTGATCAAACTATAAGAGGCAACAAGGAGCAGATTTGGAGGGCAAGTGCTTTGGCAATGATTTTATAGGAGACATTCAATAAAGTGATAAGCCACCAATTGTTGATATCCTCAGGGTCACCTGATTTAGGTATGAATTTAATGTTGCCCTTGTTTATAATATTTCCTAAAGAACCTATGTGCATGGCTTCAAGATAAACCTTATGAAGATCTATGCCTATAGTATCCAAAAAAGTTTTATAAATTCACAAGGGAAGCCATCCAAACCAGGGCATTTGTCATTAGCCATAGAGAAGACCACCGCCTTAAGATCAACTTGAGAATGAAGATAATCACAAAGAACTCTATGAGTGTTAAACAACCAACAAGGAACCGTCGCAAGACACTTCTGAAGGGCAATTTGCCTAGTAGGGTTAGACTCTTGGGTTGAAAAACTTGCTCATAGTGCCAAACAAAATCTTGTAGAACGTTAGGAAGCTCATGAAGGAACTAGTCTCCTCAAATTTGTTTCACCGATTGAGAAGTATGACGAGCCTGAAGGGCTTGAAAGAATTCTTTGGAAACTTTGTCCCCAATCTCAAGCCAGTGAAGTCGGGCTTTGAAATGAGCTCCTCGAGCAGAGTGAGCATTTGTGATTTGCTTCTGCTGGAGAAGCTGAACCAGTAGAAGCTAAGTGGCAGAGTCAAACAACTGAGCTTCCAAAGTGGTGGTGGCAAGGCGAAGCTCGCGAGTGTTGGCCTCATACGAGCGATGACAAAAAATGACAAGTTGCCTTCCATAAATGTAGAGAAACCACAAAGTATGGGTGATGGCATCATTCCACTAAGTGATCTAGCCCACACCATGCAAAGGATGTGGTTCCAAATTCCAAACATGGTGGATGTGTGTTAATGTGGCCTTATGATTGAGAAGAGACGTGTTGAGAGAAAACTAATTTTTTATGGATTTGGACTTAGAAATTTGTCACTCAACATGGAACCGTATTGGGAAATGATCTGACAAGATATTGTCAGATAACGGTTCAACCGACAAACATTTTGAATTTTTCAGATCCATGCTCTATTGCTTTGATCCATTAATCACTTCATTCACCAACAAAATCATTAAATAATTATTTTATTTAAAATTATTAGAAATGATATATTAAAATAATAATAAACATTAAACCTATTCCACTCCCTTTGTTGGTAAGAAGCGGACCCCATCTCTCTGCGCGCCAGCTCCTCTAAGTTTGCTTAGCCCTCAGTAGTGTGCTTTAACTTTTACAAATGTCCCATCATTATCATTCACAACAACTGCCCCCTGTTAAATCTCTAGTTTCTTATAAACCAAGCTTAATCTTTTCATTGTAATGGCAGTAAGGGTGGATAGAAAGTCAAGCATATTCTCAGCGAGTCCATCGAAGACATATCACTGCAATCTAAGTCACTCAGACTTGCAGCTGTTGGGCTACCATTACATTCAGAAAGGCCTCCTTTATTCCATGCCCAACATCTCCCATGATTTTAAATGGGTGATGGATCAAATGAAGAAGAGCCTCTCACACACTCTACTACACTTCTATCTGTTGGCCGGAAGAATGGCTACTTCGTCAGAAGGGTTGGTGTTTATTGATTGCAATGACCATGGAGCAGATTTTATTGAAGCATCTGCTCCTGACATTGTGCTTGCAGAGGTGATGAAGGAGACGATTAAATGTTGTTTACCCTCAATGGGGCTCTTAATATGGATGGTCACTCTCTACCTCTCTTAGCTATTCAGGTACGCCTAAGCTTAAACAGTGGGCTAATTTTAAATATCATCCACTTCAATAGTTAAAGGCCAATTTTGACCAATAAAAATAAGACAAATATTTACCACTTTTTGTTGTGAATAAGGTGTAAAATTGCTATTGATTATTTGACCATTGAAGTGGATGATATTTAAGTAGAGTGTAAACAGTCTGCCATGTTTTTCATTTGAGGTTTTGTCATTAATAAAGAAGAATATGTCGATATAAATCTAAATTAGATAATGTATCTCAAGAAAAGGAAATGTTTTTTTAACACAGTGAAGTAAAGATAATAATTATATATTACATCTTGTGTGATATATTATATTTCTCTATTTTAGTTATAATTAATAGAGGCAAAATTACATATCCAATCCTTCTACCAAGAAAGACATAGTTGAAGGCACAACTTAAATAGTATAACATTAGGCAATAGGTCTTGTATATGCAAGATATACAACAAATATGAATTAGAGAGCTTATTTTTTTGCAAAATCACCAATTAATGGGTCCAATCTCTAGAAAAGACCAAAAATCTTATACTGTGAATGCCTTTATAGAAGAGATAAAGAGCCTTGGTGCTTGGCACTTTAGAAGCAACGTAGAGCTATATTAACAATGGGGGATAACTAGAGATTATGGTCATTAAAAGAAAATGGGGGATAACTCGAGATTATGGTCATTAAAAGAAAGAGTTGATTTGAATCCATCCCTAATCCACTTAAGGAAAGGTTTAACCTCTTGAAAGGCCTTCCAAATACCTTGGGAAACAAAAGAGAATTTAAATTTAATTGGGCAATCATAATAAGGAGAGTATGAAGGCCAGTTACCATAAGGTGAACCAAACAAAATGCAATCCTTGAGGAGAACTTTCTAGGATGTCAAACCTTTAATAGCCTAAATCACTATTTGGCATAGCAGGATACACTTTCCCTATGGAAAACCTGTGAATGATTCCCATCACACATTTACACTAGGGTAGACAACAAATATTGTAGATAACTTTGTGGAACTCTCAAGTTTACTTATTGGAATTAGGTGGCATGCACCTTGTGATTCCTAATGGTTTTAATTTATTATTATTTTTGTATTATCTATGTGCCCACATGGAAAAGGGCATCCCAATTGAGGTGCCACTTTATGCCACATGTAAAAGGTAATAAGACGTGTTGTAAGAAGCATCTAATGTCATATAAGATGTGTAAGAGCATATATGACATTATAAGATGCATAAAAAAATTCTAGGATGTGTAAGAGCATGCAAGAGGGAGTTACAAAGTGGACAAAAATTCAAGGATGCCTTTTGACCAGCTTATGACATGTACTTGAGCATCTCTCTGAAGGAGGAATGAGTCCAAAATGGAACACCCTATTTTGGTGGGTGGTTATGACATTGGGAGTTACATTCCATGTTGGGAATGTTGATTGATCATGAGATATGCATTAAATTTGAACATAGGATTTGGGTGTCACTTTTATCCCATAGTATTTTCTCATTGTTCTAGTAAACCATGGTTTTAGACTTGATCTATCTAATGGATGCTTGAGATGGAGATGGTAAAGCACTTGTATTTGCAAGGGGTTATGTTGTCAAAATTTATCAAGACATGGTTGGTAATTGGGATTGAAGGAGTGTATGCTCTATGAATGTATTATATAACCATGATTATTGTGATAATACATTGAGTGCTCTTTTGAGTCTAGATTTTTTCCTAAAAGGGCCTTCACATGGTATCTACCATGTTATGTGATCTTTCTTCTATTACATTATATTATTTATTTATGAAATTGTTAGATCTAAGCCCATTTAGAATTTCTCGTCTCAAGATTAAGTAGGGATTGTTTGTATTTAGCTTCCTTTCATGCTTGACATTAGCCTAAAGGAAGTCATTTAGAAGCTTGGCAAGTTTTTTGTCCAATAAGAAAATAATAAATGTGAGTCAATGTGAAAACCTTAATGCAAGTTTGAGATTTTCTTGGTAATGAGAGAGGCCTTGTAATCTGAAAATATATTTTCTTCTCAACAAGCTAAAGAACATATTTCCAAAGAGTGGAGGGCAAACTTTCAAAGGAAGAGGGAATGCCAAGAAACTTGATTTACATCTCCCCTTTGCAAATTATTAAGCCACTAGAACTTGATGAAAAAAGATTGTCTGTATCATAGGGTTTTTCTCCATTGTAAGCTCAAACTAAAGACTTGATAGACGACATTAAGGCATGTTATGGCTTCTTTGAAAGATGCTTCATTCGTAGCAAGGGTGAGAAAACAATCATTCAGAAAGTGCCCATTAATGAGTTGGCTAGATGAATGAGGAAGAGATAATCCTTTAACAAAGCCTTGCATAGCTCTATAAGCAAGAAGATAGCCAAAACCCTCTATAGCTAAAACCTAAAGAGAAGTCACAACGACTATGATAGATTAAATGAACTAGAAACACGTGTGAAGTAAATATTTTGTGAGGTAGAGTATTCAGTTTCAATGTATTTATTACTGAAGATAGGAGAACAGATTCATTCATTGCATTCCATTTTGTTTCTTGGAAACAATGGTGTGGCAGTTTCTCATGGTGTCTACGGTTTGTACTCGACATTTGGGTGGGATGATGTTAGGTGGTGTGGGTAGGAAGGAGACTGTGGAGGATAAATCACCCAAACAAAGGAAGCGTCGAGTGTCAGGAGAGGAGGTAGTGGTGGATTTCATGGATTTAAGGGAAATCAAGAACCCTGCTCTCAGCTAGTGGATGGTTATAATATGGGAGCTAGCGAAAGGAATGGACGAGTCTCCTAGAGTCTACATTCACTTGGCTATGGCTAAGCTTCTTTTGGACTTGGGATATACAAGGGGTAGATGGAACACCTTTGATGTTGCTAAATCCCTCTCCTATGTGTCAACGCTCTCTATGGCCACCAATTCTTACTTGCTCTACAACGATATTGGTGATGTGGTGAATTAGGCGAAGGTTCACTTTGATTGCTTCCTGGAACACTTACACGCAATTAAACAGTGATAGATTTGTCTTCAGTTGGCAATGGATGAGATAGCTAAGAAGTTATAGGTTTCTCTATTGAAGGATGCTATATCGTTGTTTTCAGAGTGTTGTGATGAGGATGAGGATGTGAAATAAGGTGTGGAGATAAAGGGCCCAAATTAGAATGTTTCTTGTGATAATGGTAGATGTCCTAGTAAGGGCGATGTGAGGCCTGTGTAATTTTCCTTGGTCCTTCCTTGGTACTGAAACTCTGTTTAGATGCTTTTATAGATAACTTGGGTTTTGGGTGGTTGTCTTTTGTGGCTTCGATCATTTTGTGGGTAGATAGTGAGGTATTGTCTACACAATAGTTTTATTTTTCTCGGTTAGATATCTCATTAACCTGCATGATATTGCTCAGGATACTATTTGGTTTCTGGGGTCTCCCCAATTTTCTTAGTTCTTGGACCTAAATTAGGTTTTATTATTAAAAAAAAAAAAAACTAAAGAGAAGAACTAGCCAATAACCTTGTTAAATGTACTGAAAGAGTCCAAAGTTATCCAACATTCTACCATTAATAGAGGCAAAAAACACACCAAATTTTTTTTGAATAGCTAAAATGCAAAAAAACTGCAAATTTAAAAACTTTAAACATAACCAAAATAAATCATAATTCAAATTTAATTTTTTCATTTAATTTATATATATCATTCATTAAATTGTACAATATTAACAATTCATTAAATAGTTTTAAAAAGTTGTAAATTTTCTAGGTAACCAACCATTAGATAAATAATTGAGGAAGTTAAAAAGTTTATAGCTCCTTCAATAAAACAATGCTTTGAACTAGAAATAATAGTTGAACGCCCTAACTTCACACCTCTCAAAGTCATATGTGGCAATTTTGAATTACTCTAAAAATTTTATAACAGCTTACTTGACAAGTCCCCTACTTATAACTAAGGTTTTAGGTCCACATCAACACATATGATGCCACATCAACGTGCTTTTGGTTGAGGTGTCCAAAAAGACCCCCAAAAAAGTTTGAACCAGTAGTTGTGCATTAAATCATGTTTTGTTGCTATGTTGATGTGGCATCACATGATTTGTTACCTTTTAGAAGTTTCATTCAATTATAAGTACTTATGTTCAACATTTGGTCTTTTTTAATTTACATGTGGAATAATCATTGGCAATATATAGTATATAGGGTGTTCAATTATTGGCTCCTATACCCACGAGTACCATAACAACAATTGGACCTCATTCAACTATTGGGTATTGCTCTATTGCTTTGGTCATTCCTTCAGTCATTTCATTCACCAACAAAATCATTAAATAATTATTTTATTTAAAATTATTAAAAAAATAAAATAATAAGCATTAAACCTATTCCACTCCCGAGTTGGCATGTTGGTGAAAAATTTGCCCTCTTAAAAGAGAGGTCAGAAGTTCAAATCTTGTAGGTGTAGGGTATGTATCCCTCATATTAGAAGTACAATTAGGTGCTTCTTACATACTAGGAGTATGAGATAGTCTCATATGTTATAAGCCCCCTTAGACCCAAAATCAGATCATAGACTATAAAAAATCCATTTCCATTTCCACTCCCTTGGATGGGAATGGGATCATTGTGGGCTTTAAGCCACGACAAGGATATTTTGTACCGTTTGTAAGAAGCGGACCCCATCTCTCTGCACGCCAGCTCCTCTAAATTTGTTCAGCCCTCAGTAGTGCGCTTTAACTTTTTCAAACGTCACATCTTCATCAACATTCACAGCAATCGCCTCCCCTGTTAAATCTCTGGTTTCTCATAACCCAAGCTTAATCTTTTCATGATAATGGCACTAAGGGTGGATAGAAAGTCAAGCATATTCCCAGCAAGTCCGTCGAAGGCACAGCACTGTAATCTGAGTCACTCAGACTTGCAGCTGCTGGGCTGCCATTACATTCAGAAAGGCCTCCTTTATTCCATGCCCAACGTCTCCCATGATTTTGAATGGGCGGTGGAGCAAATGAAGAAAAGCCTCTCACACACTCTGCTGCATTTCTATCCGTTGGCCGGAAGAATGGCTACTTCGTCAGAAGGATTGGTGTATATTGATTGCAATGACCGTGGAGCAGATTTTATTGAAGCATCTGCTCCTGACATTGGGCTTGCAGAGGTGATGAAGGAGACGATCAGTGATGTTGTTGGGGAACTGTTTGCCCTCAATGGGGCTCTCAATATGGATGGTCACTCTCTGCCTCTCTTAGCTGTTCAGGTACGCCTCAGCTTAAACAGTCTGCCATGTTTTTCATTTGGGGTTTTGTCATTAATAAAGAAAAATGTGTCAATATAAATTTATTAAGGTGTGATTGCTTTTGGATATTAATTATGTTGTGGTTTTTATATCAATGTGATCATATTCTATGATTCATCATCATATTCCATAATTTTTCGTTCTCCCATCATCATATTCCATAATTTTTCGTTCTCCCATCACGGATGATTGCTTCTGGATATTAACTCTGTTGTGGTTTTTACATCAACATTTCTGATCATACTCCATGATCCATCATCATACTCCAAGAGAATGAAAAAACATGAAGTACGATGATGGATCATGGAATATGATCCGAAACTTGATGTAAAAATCACTACACATTAATATCCAGAAGCAATCACATCTTAATACTATGAACTATGGAGATTTGATATCTCTAATTAGACAATATATCTCAAGTAAAGAAAATGTGTTTTTAACAGATTCAAGTAAAGATATAATTATTTATTACATCTTGTGTGATATATTGTGTTTCTCTATTTTAGTTATATCACGAAAAAGAGATTTTTTCCATATTATCAAAAATTTTAAAAGATTATAATTATATATTAATTTGAAAGTTTAGATAGATACTAAAATTGATATTTATATAGAAGATCAAAATAATTTTGAAGTAAAAAGTCAAGGTAAATAATTTGATTTTCTTTAACTCTTTGAAAATTTGGACATGGTTTTAAGAAAATTTGGGCATGGTTTTAAAATGATTTATTACATTACTATTGAAAATAAAACACCTCTTCCATTAAAATAAAGTAAATTTTGTCTAAAATAAAATAGTTTTAGATAAAAGATAAAATAACAAATTCATTTTAAGCACCTAAGGGTAATAATATCTTTTGGCATCTTTTAGATAGATGTATTTAAGATATCTATACTAGTTTAATTCAATGTGTCATGGGTTCTTGTAGGGAAATAAAGTGACCTTACATAAAGGAATTTAATGGGTAAAATGTTAATTGAATTAAAATTTCAAAAATGAGAAATTGAGACTAACAAATACAATAAAGCAAACTTAGACAAAATAATTTAAATAATTGAGATGGAAATTTAAATCTTTGTTAGTTTACAATGTGATGTGACTAGTTGAGATGTGATAGATAATTGGAAAGTGGTATTGGATAATTAATCAAAATCTTAAGACAAGGATATTCCAAAAATTTTGAGGCCTGTTACTAGGTTGTGCCCACAATATGGTCCAAGTATGCTTTTCCTTCACATGCTCTAGTCCAAGGATGCTTTTCCTCTACGTACTCTAGTCCAAGGATGTTTTTCCTCTACATGGTCTTGTTTAGGGACATTTTTCCTTTGCATGGTTATGCCCACTACTAATTTTTACCTTCGAGATCCCCATAATCTGTTCTTACTTACATATAAGAAACTAATGGTATTGAAAAGCACATTTGGGGCCTTCTATATAGACAAAGGGAAGATTGTTGACTTCCTTAATAGAAATCAAACCCCATGGAAGATCTAACAAGATAAAAAAACATGTAAGACAAAGAATGCAATATGTTGATGCAATTGAGATTAGGTAAATTGAGACTATTTTGAGACTCAAATTGTGACTAACTTGTTGAATGTAAATATTTTTCTATTTGAATTGGTTTATCATCAATGATTAAAATGACCTAGAGTATGATGCCTTACACATAAAACCTAAACACAATTTGATACATTTGGCTCACAAGTCAATAAGTAGCAATCATATTCCTAGAAAGTTAGCCTAGGAAAGTGAATGATTTAAAATTCAAAAATAGAGGACTAGACTATGTGTGTGATTCTATCCATGGGATATAACCATGAGTGTAGGCTAATCTAGGGAGGTGGTTGATCACACAATAGTGTGTCCCACTTGTGGGACATCCTGATTTTGCCCAAATCACATATTTTTTTAATTAATGATTTAAGCTTGGAGGGGTTTCATCTTAAAGGGGTTTGATTGAAGGGGGTTTAATCGAAGGGGGATATATCTAACCCCTTCAATCAAACCCCCTAGATAAAACCCACCTAGGCTTAAACCAAACCATTGATGGAGCATCCTTTGCACCTATCAAAATGCTGACAAAAAAAAATAATTTCATCTAACCCCCTTCAATTAAACCCCCCTAGATAAAACTCATCTAGGCTTAAATCAAACCCTTGATGGAGCATCCTCCGCACCTATCAAAATGCTGACAAAAAACAATTTTGCTTCACCTTTTGGGGATCAACTGAAGGCATTTGAAAATGTCATTTTGTAAGTATACAGCTCTTAGTATTAGCTTTACAAATTTTATAATATGTATTATATTCTCTTTAATATCATATTTTCTTAGTTTTATAATGAATGCAAGTCCATTATAAAAAGACAATGACCTTTGTTCAAGACACTAGAAAAAATTACAAACATTGTTAGAAAAATCTCAAAAAATGCATTTCACTCGACATAGATGTCCTTGTTTCAATGAAAAAAGAAAAATTCAATTTTGACATATATGTTAAGACAAATATGTTACAAAATAATATAAGACTAAAATTTTTGTTGGTACTAACTCAAAAATTAATAATAAAACATTTTTAATAAAAACTTATCAAAGAATATCCATGCACTAGGCATTGGCGTTATGATATAATTCCAATAAATCATGGTAATTTTTTATTTGTAGTGAAAATTATGTGTTATGGAATAATATCTCTCAATAAAAATAATAGAAAAAAAATTGATCAAAAAATTAAAATAAATATGATAGCTTCCATTCATGTGGTTTCTGATTCTCCTCTCCACTCTGTAGAGTGCTATAAATGGAATCCTCCTTTGAATGGCTCATGGAAACTGAACTTTTAGCACTTCCCATGGTGATATGGGCCCCTCTAATGCATGATGTTGTTGAACACACCAAGTACTGAGAGGGGGGTGAATCATTATCTAAGCAATCTTCAATTTTAACAACTTCAACTAATCCGGAGCAGATTAAAACTTAAGCATCGCAGTATTAACATAAGCATAAAAGATTAACACAATGTACATCAACACATAACACCACATATATGTGGAAAACCCAAGAAGGGAAAAACCATGGTGAGGATTAACTCATGATAAATGAAGCTCAAATAACAACTTTTTTTTAGGGCTACAACCCAAGGAAGCTACTACTCCCTGAAAACTTTTCTTTAAGGTCACTCCCAAGGAAGCTACTACTCCCTGAAGACTTTGTTTTAGGGTCACTCCCAAGGAAGCTACTACACCCTGAGTTGAGAACACACTTACAAAAGATTACACTATGATAGTCCTATTGTCTGAAAACTGACATTGAAATTCACACCTTTGATGATTGAAATTATACCTCTTCACACTTTCTTCTAATGATCAGATCTACTAGGCACACTCTACACTTGATCACTATCACAAATATATCTTCAAGATGAATTAGGACAGCATCTACAACTTCTACTCTTTCTCCTTTAGTCACACATCAAAATGCAGTCATTCTGCTCTTTTTCTTGCTTGCAAACCTTATCAATTAACTTGCAATCACACCTCTCGTAACTCACTTTGATTTACACTTTATACAATGTATTACATTGCTTAGATTGCTTGTCAGCTAGATACAACATGAAAAATGCATTTACAAGTCAACCAAACAACACACAACATGAAATGTGTAGAAGATAGGTCCTAAACAAAACCACACGTTACACTAGCAGAAGACCCATGTCTTGCGGACACCAATACTTGCTTAAGTAGGTCCAAAACATCCTTCATGACTTCAAACACCAAGGAATTACATCCACACAATCTGCTCATTTGGAAATAGGACAACTTTAAGCAAGAACACATGATCCTTGAAGTATAATGACCACATCAACTTGAAAACCTTGTGCGATACTGGAAACAAGAAAGATCTTCATGAAACTCTTCTAGATGAGTCCATATGACTCATAAAACATCTCCAAACATGCCATTATCTCCGCACATCAAAGATTTGTGCTGCACAACTTCAATCATGAACTTTGGGAACAATCTGTCATCTAAAACACACTGCAACATGTTGTCATTTGAAAAATTGAGCTGCAAACCACCAAGAACCTTGAAACTGCAAGGAAGCATGTAATACACATCCATAAGCACGTCCTCAAAACCGCAAGGGTAATCATTCATTTCTAGAGGAATACAAAGCATTCCAACTAGCCTTCAACACTAGCTTACTCTGCCAGAACACATGTCAGTACTTTATCATGCATAACTTTCATAGCGAAAGGAAAAATGATCTGAAAACTTGCCTTCACTGCACCTTGAACACAGTAGAACTACATGGCCATATCTGCAAATGTGGAGGAATGTGGAGCATTCCATTTTCCTACACAAAACACCTTCACAGAGACAACGTTGTCTTCAAACTGTCAACAACAAAACACACTTCCAGTAAGATCTAATCATCAAGGAACTTGAAACAACCATGTTTTAGGCCATCAGTAACATTAGCAACACATCCAATCATCTTTGTGCTTCTAATTCCCATATTAATATGAACTATCTTCTCTCTTGTTGGATGCGACATGACATCCAACCATAAACTGTATCTTCTCTATTCTCTTGATGGATGGGACATGACATCCAACCATGAACTATATCTTCTTTCTTCTCTTGTTAGATGGAACATGACATCCAACCATGAACTGTATCTTCTCTCTTCTCTTGTTGGATGGGACATGACATCCAACCATGAACACCATCACACCTCCATGATAGTGTGACATCAATGACAATCTAGTGATAGTTTTGACATCAATGGCAACCCTAAGAACCATATGTGTAACAATCTCTCCCTTTGGCATTGATGGCAACACATACCTACACATTTCTCTGCCTTTGACATCAAGGACAAAGGGTAGCCACTACCTGTTCATCAATGACCACACACCTGCACATTCTTTCTTAGGGCATGACTTCTTCTTGCAACAACCAAACTCTCCCTATCATTAGCAACCACTACCTGCTCCCCCTGGGAGGTAGCCACCATCAGTCCAAGAACAAGATATAACATGAACTCCCCCTGGATAGATGCACCACTATGCATCTAGCAAGAAGAGGGAGGGGCAATTACCCCTAACCTCTGTCGGAGATCCTCAAAAGTATCCTTTGCAAGTGCCTTTGTGAAAATATCTACTATATGATCCTTTGTTGGAACATATTCGAACTTCACTTCCTTATCTACAACCTTCTCTCTCAAAAAGTGATCCTTGATTGCTATATGCTTGGTTCTAGAATGCATCATTAGATTCTTGAAAATATTGGTAGCACTTGTATTGTCACACAAGATAGGAATAGGCTCATCATACAATACCTTGATATCCTTCAGGGTTTGTTTCATCCACATCACTTGTGTACAACAGGATGCTACTGCAATATGCTCTACCTCTACAGTAGATAAGGACACTGAATCTTGTTTCTTTCTCTACCATGAAACCAATCTACTTCCTAAAAAGAAAGCACCACCACTTGTACTTCTTCTGTCATCAACACAACTAGACTAGTCAGCATCAGTGTAAGAACTCAAATCAAAGCCATTACCTCTTGGATACCATAGGCCATAGTCCGGAGTTCCTTTCAAGTATCTGAATATCCTTTTTATTACCTTCTCATGTGTTTGCTTGGGATTAGCTTCATATCAACCACACAAATTGCATGCATAATATTAGGTCTATAAGTAGTCAAATACAACAGTCCTCCAATCATAGATCTATAGACAGTCTGATCCACTTCTGAAGACTCATCATCTTTGCTCAAGTGACATCCAGTGACCATGGGAGTACTCACTGGCTTTGAGTCCTCCATACTAAACTTCTTCAACAACTCTTTGACATACTTAGCTTGAGAAATAATGATATCACCATCTAGCTGAGTAATTTGAAGTCCAAGGAAGAAAGACATCTCACCAGTCATAGACATCTCAAACTCTTTTTGCATCTCCTCTGCAAACCTCTTACACATATCATCATCTCCACTAAAGATGATGTCATCAACATATACTACAACTATCAATATCATGTCTCCTTCTTCCTTGATGTAAAGATTGCTATCTATAGTACCTTTCTTGAAGCTCTGCTAAAGTAAGTACATGTCCAATGTAGCATACCAAACTCTAGGTGCTTTCTTGAGACCATACAAAGCCTTCTTGAGTCTGTACACCATGTCCAGATCTTCTGATATCTGGAAACCATCTAATTGTTCAATATAAACCTCTTCCTCTAGATCACCATTTAGAAATGTTGACTTAACATCCATACGATATACCTTGAAGTTCTTATGAGAAGTAAGAGCAAGGAACATTCTAATTGCCTCCATCCTTTCTACTGGAGCAAAGGTCTCCTCAAAATCAATACCTTCAACTTGTGAGTATCCTTTGCAAACCAATCTTGTCTTGTTCCTTACAAATTCACCTTCTTCATTCAATTTGCTACAAAACACCCACTTTGTTCCTATAACATTCTTATTTGTTGGTCTGGGAACCAATTCTCATGTCTGATTCTTCTCAATCTGATCCAATTCTTCTTCCATGGCCTTTATCCATCGATCATCTTTGCTAGCATCAACAATATATTTGGGTTCTACCTTTGATAACAAACACAAGTTTACTTGCTCATGTGTCTTTGCAAGACTTCTCCTAGTCAGCACACCCTTATTCTTGTCTCTAATGATCTGATCTATTGAGTGGTTCTCTTGAACATACTGTTGGTTCCCAAAATTATAGCTTGCTAATCCTAAGGGTATGCCTGATCCTATGGTCAGATTGACAAGGTTTTGGCCAACGAAACGGCGTGACCCTATATGGTTTATTACTCCCTGCACTTCAGGTTCTACTAGACCTAGGTGGGTGTACCTTAATAATTAAGCAGATTATGAACTTTAAAAGTTGTGTGTATTTTTTACTATGGCAATCTATTTCTTAATGGCATGCAAATGTGAAATAGATGCAAAGCTAACAATTAATCCTACTGCTAATGTTTGAAATTTGAATGTGTGAATAAGGTTTTATGAAGTATTGCTTTATCATGAATATGACCAATGCTTTCTATCAACTTTGGGCAACGGAGTCAAGATATGTATGATAGATGTGTCCTCCCTCCTGGCTTAACTCAAATTATTTGGCACTTTTCAAATATTTATATCTTGTATAAACATGCAAGGTTGTCAGTTATCAGACTCTTCTTACAAATCCCAGTTATATCTTCCCAAGTTACTATAACTATTTGAAAGGATTTTAATTCTTGCTGGAAAGAAACCAGTTAAGATGATTAATTTAAAAGGATTTTAATTATGGGAAGAAACCAATTAAAATGAATCTCTTAAAAGGATTTTAATTCACTTCTCACATAACCAATCAACATGAATCACACCAAGGCAGCAAATGTGTCTTGACAAATTAAATGTATGCTTGATACACTCAATTTGAATAACAAGAAAAGACCACTTTGGAGACAACAAGATAACTTATATGAATCAATGTCAACAAATAATTGAACACAAAAATGTCGGCCACCAGATTATAATATTCTTCTCTATTAAATTGCTTCAAAAGATTTTATAATATGGATCAGAAGTCTTCATTTTCTGGTATATCCTATCTACTATCTAATCCTACTGATTGCTCCTACTCATGATGATCCTAATGATGATGATCTCTTAATTTGATCTTTCATATATATACCTTATACTTCCAAGGGTTATGACCCTTCACACGTCCGTCTAGTGCAAACTTGTATTACTTTAATTATCTTCTGCAAACAAAAGATTTAATTTAATCTTCCTTTGCATCCCAATGAGAAATTAACTTTAATCATTATTATTTCTCCTTTTGCTGGCAATCTTCACGCTCACATTTACTCCTTGCTGGAAATATTTCACCCTTAATTGCATGCACTTTAGAATAAAAATATCCTCAGGGTAAAATAATCACCCACTCTATAACTCCTTTGGTGAAAATATTTCATATTTCGGTGAAAATAATTTACAACTTCATTTTATATTACATATTTTTATGCTTCCATCGGTATTTCATAGGAACTCATTATTCATTCCCATCAGAATTCATCTCTCTCTGAAAACATTCCTTAGTCCCATCACGCATGTTTTTTCCCCATCTTTCATGATACGGAAGGGACTTGAGAATTAGTTAACCCGATATTAAAAGGTCCTTTTGATGATATTTGTGTTGTTTTGTGCAAAATCATTATTTCAAAGGGACTAGTTTTTGGTTCTTGTAGATATTCACTTCTTTGTACAATGTTGAGGTTATACCTCATATCGTCTTCATCGGAGGGACTTCTACAAGCTTCCCTTCGATATAATAGTCTCTCTGATATTTATTTAATGTTTTTTTGTCTTGGTAATGTTTATTAGTTACAGCTTTTCGGGGCCCACCTCATTGGTAGATCGGGGAGACTTCTGTAATATCCTACTGATATGATACTCTCTCTTCAATGGTATTCAATAATGTTTTACACACTCTTGGATATCAGTTTGTCAAAGAGACATATCAACTAGTCTTCCCGATATGGTAATATCTCTTCGATGTTAAGTAAGTCTTTTTGTACTCTCAATTTTATTTGTCTGCTCGATGAGGCTTTACCTATCTTTTTTAGAGCCATCGAGGAGACTCTAAATTGTCTCACTCTGATATGGAGGAGTCTCTTCGATTAATTGTTTCTTTGTAATATTCCTCATATTTGCACTCTCTTTTGAGGAAAAATTATCTCCATCAACAACTAGTTCCATATCTGTAGCTATTTGTTCAATATTAACATCTTTGATATCTATTTGAGGAACCACGTACTCTTTACTGGTGAGACTACCATTGTGATTAACAATCACCAGGCTTTGTATTTGGGGGTAATTCAAGCTAAGAAGTGGAAAATCTATTCTTGTACATGGAGCAATCGATTCTGCCAAGGTACAAAATGACTGCATGTTAAGAAAACTTGAGGATGCAACCATCTCAGGCAACCCCAATGAAGCAACTATCTCTGGCAATCCAACTGATTGTGTACTTTGGGAGCCTTCATCACCATTCTCAATCAATTCACCAAATTGATTCCCAACTTCAAGAAATAAATTTTCCATTTCATTTGATAGTGATTTCAATTTGCTAGATTGGCAGCATCATCAATCTCTTTCCATGTTTTTCCCGTTGCATAACTAGTCTTTCTCAACCAAACATGCTCAGCTGTGCAGATTGCTTGTGAGTTGCTAAAGGAATGGGTGTTTTCCTCCTTTTGAAAACCCTTTCTTGAGAATACGAGTCTACAACAATTGAAGATATGTAAATGGGTCTTCATAGGGTTTGTGTGTAGTGACCAGAATGTGCAGCACCTCCTTTAACTAGCCCTCTTTTCATAATGCCTTCTTTACATAATGCTGTGAGATTGAAATGAATAGTTGATGGCAATGACACCTTATGATTATAATTGGAGCGTAGAAAATGTGCAGTGTTCCCACAATAGTTTCTTTTGCAACAGCTGTGGAGATAAATTTTATTGCATTGTGGCAGTTAGTACATACTCGAGGATTCTTAACAATTCCCAGGGACACACTAAATGAACCAAATGTAATTACAAACTTTTCACTATGGTGGTAAAAAGACAACTCCTTTTCCCCACCTGCAGAAGCTAACCCATCTCTGTTATTTCCACATACTCTCTATCTTGCACAAGTGTCTACCAGAGTATTTCAAATATAATATTTGAAATGTAAACTAACTTTTTGAAATGCCCTACGTTCTTCTGTTATAGCATCACAATCTTCCATTTCCTGCAACAACAATTATGTGACACATGTCAGGTCCCCATGTGGGCTTGACTAAAAAAAATTGTTTTGAAACAGCTTTTTATCATGAATTATGCTGACACCACATCAATATGCCTCTAAGGTGAAAAATTGAAATGGGTAATCATCATAATCCATTTTCTGGCATTTTGCACTATGATCAAAATAAGCCAAGTAGCCTCCAGAATCGCCCTAGAAAACTAGTCAAACCATCTCCTAAAGTCATGAAAATGCATAGGCATGTAGACATTTGAACCAATAATTTAGTGCAACAAATTGCTTGGAAAAACTCATCCTGAGGTACATAATATCAACTTTCAAAATGGCCCACTCGGCCTTTTCTGGAACTGCATATGTCAAAACCAATTAGGGCTCACCAAGTCACCATCTTGAAAAAATACCAAATCACCTCCTGGGAAGCTGCCACATGGGGGATTAGTTCATTTAGGTCAAATGAGCATGCATGCAAAAGGGTCTTTCACCAATCCATTTCCTTCACAATATATTAAAGGTCAAAGTTAACCTCCCTGAAACTTTTCTGAAAATGCAGTCATCAAAACAGTGAAAATTCCATTTGCTTTTGATTTTGAAAACATAGCAAATGAGATGCTAGGGTTTTAAAAATTGGCATGAAAGTACATTAACATGGGGAAAATCTGGTACACCAATTGGTTTGTCATGAAAACCATCCAGCGCATAGATATTGACTTCTAAAGTCGACCTCCCTGGCAAATTTCATAATGTGCAGACAGCAAACTTTCCTAGAACCCTCGAGCTTGATGCTTCAAAACCCTGTCAAATCTAATCATGGGAGGCTAAAATCAAACATACACACTTACATATGATAGATAAATATGTCTATCAAGTCATTTGACATAGAGTGAATAGGTTTCGAATTATGACCCTCCAAAGTAGGTCACTGGGGCAGATTTTTTAGGTACATTTTTGAATGCTGAAATTAATTTTTTCATCATGGGACCTTCAAATTTTGCCAAAATTTGAAGTTTCCAACACATTCTTTGCTAGGGTCATAGGTATTTGCTCTGGTTCTTTCTCCCTATCTTCTTTCACTTCTTCATCTTCAATGCATAGAAAGATATCAGATTTAGAGTCATCTGAATCTTGTGAGATCTAATACAAGTCTTCATCTACTTTGACATTTGTGATTTCAATCATCTTTCCCAACCTCTTGTTGTAGCATCTATAGGCCCTGCTTCTAGTTGAGTAACCAAGATAAATTCCTTCATCACTTCTTGAATCAAACTTTCCTAGGTCTTCATCATCTCTTTTGATATAGCATTTGCTGCCAAAAATCCCTAAGTATCTGATAGTGGGAAGTGTTCCATACCATAGATCATAAGGGGTCTTAGTGATGTTGACCCTCAGTTGCACCCTGTTAGTTAAATAGACAATAGTGTGAACTTTGAACATTATCACTTGAGGTGAGAGTTGAAATTGAGAAATGCAGGTGTTGGTTCATACAATTTCCAACATTTTCATATATTAGTGATAAAGATCCTTATAAGATGCCTTGATATGTATGTGATAAAAAAGCAATATTAGAATTGTGCAACAATTGTTAGAGGTGTACAAATTATGTTCTAAGAAGAAAGTATGAGGTCCTCATTATCCCATTGTAATCAATCAACGCCAATGTTTGACTAGCCAAGCATCAAAGAATGTAGAAAGTGAAATGGAACAATAGAATTTAAAGCTATATGATGCTAGATCATGTTTTAATCCAAAGTCAATAATTGATGGATTGAGGAATATCTACAAATATAAGGGCATATTGGAGGCTTTTGGATCAATTGTGCTGATGAATATGAGATGAGACTTGAAGGGATTACACTAGGCTCACTACCCTACATTTGAAGAATTATCTCATTAGAACTGTGCCTAATGTGATCAAAGATTATGGTAATGTTATAATGTTATTGATCCAACTTATGAGTAAGGGAAAATTATTTCTAAACCCTTGCCAAGAACTGACTAAGACCAAAAGGAGATTAATAGTGTGGATCTGAGGATAAAAGTAATTTTGAAAATAATAGAAATTTTGTTGAATAAGATGAGGCTTAATCATGGAATGCCTCCAATAGAGTTGAGGGTATGGAGAATGTTAAAAATGAAGGTGCAAACCACACAACGAAAATTTGATTCAAACCTTATTTATGTCCTCTAAACAATGTAGAATCAATGGAATTTGCAACAGAAATAAAACCCACTACATAGAAATAACATGGCTTAAGAACTAAACACATAACACAACATGTAACATGGACAAAACCCTTTTGGATAAAAAAACTCCACCAAAAAAAGAGGCTCCAAATTGTATTATCTTCAAATATGAGATTACAATACATGTACTTCCTCTTCTTCTTCAATCTTCAATCTAGTAGCACCTGTAACTCTCAACTCTACTAAAAATGTAGTACAAATTGTTGGAGTACAAGACCAGTGAGAGGGGGGTGAATCAGTGGTCTATAAATTTTAACACTTTTTGCACCTTTTAACCACTCGATAGAAAATGGGAGAGACCTCAAAGATTCATTAAACACATATACACAAGAATAATGATAAGTGGAATGTTCAAGACCTTGATCAAACATAAAACATTAGGGCACACACATCATGAACCATAACACATGTTTTGATGAGTGGAAAACCCTTAAAAGGGATGAAAAACCACTCTTGAATTACTTCACTTTATTATGCCTCACTGGAAAAATCAACAACCTTCACTAGGTACAATTAGTGTCTCACTAACACAGCCTCACTGGCAAATCAATAGTGTCTCACTAACACAACCTCACTGGCAAATTGGTGTCTCACTGACAAACATGAATATGAGGAAGAAAACTTAATTCAGTGGGTTACCCTGATTCTCTACAATGCATCAAATGACTTAACCTTCTTTACAATACATACCTCACTTGTCAATGATTACATAATACAAAAAAATACTTCAATATTCCCTATAAAACATGTCAACATTCTCTGCAATCCACTTCAACACCTTATATCTCTTTTTGTCTCCAACCAACACAACCTTCAAACATAACCTTCTCAAACACAATGATAGTATAAACACCAAATCAGACCCAACATAAGACCATATAAATAATAATTCAAAGAACTTATTTCCCCTATAGACATAAAATATACACACTATATCACATACAAGTTATTATGTAGTTTGGTGGCCCTTTCATACACAAAGATAATCAAAAAGCTCATTTTATACACTGAGAACCTATTTCAACTTCATAGCTTCCAAAACCATAGTTTTCCATCACCAAATCTCACATTGCTTACATGTATATGCAGGTATACCTTTCTAGAACACACGAAACCGATCCAACACTAAATAAACATCTCCCAATCCATTTAACAAATTTCTCTGGCCTTCCTAGTTTGGTGAAAAGTCTATTTTTAGGAAGTTAGGGCTTTATCATCAAACTAAACATCAAACTAAAGGATGTGAACGATTCATTGGAATTTGAAATGCTTTTAAACTTCCACCATTCAATCTAGGCTTGGTGCCCTCATAGCCACCATTGATTTTATGTTCCCGCTTAACAAAAGAAGATTAACCATCGGGCCCAGTAATACCTAGTCAGAGGGGCTGGTCAAGCAATGTTAGTGGCCACATAAAGTGTCCACTTAAGTGGACTCCACCTGCTACACCCGGTCACTGAATGGTTATAACAAAAAGTGCATATGGGTAGATAGTGAATTATATATACTTTGAATAAACTACATTAGGGTTTAAAATACATTTTAACAAAACCCTAATATAGAAGCCTCCTGACACATGTTCACAGTTCTCAACAACACACCTTAATTAAAATCATATCTACATTCAAACTCTGTGAACCATAAACATTATGAGTGAATCTCTTTGAATCTCTAACAAACAACAAAGCTCTTGAATCTCTTTGTGCCTTTAACAAGCATCATGGCACCAACCAAAATATGAACACCATATAACTATTACCGATGTGATGGGATGTTACTGTTCTTTCATCATCTCCGACAGACAAGGAATACTTAATGAACTCCTCAGGCATGATCAACCACCATGCAACCTATCAATACAACGTTGGCATCACTGCATGTCAACTCAACCATGGCATCACTATAGGCATCTTTAATAATGAAAAGCAAACATCAAGTACAAGCTCCTGATGACACCAACATACACCAATCACCTTATCAACATCAACATCATAGCATCAAACCCTTTGCCACATTTACCACACTTTGACATGAATAGTGACATTAATGCACCCTTGTCATGAACCATCCTAAAACAAGTTCAATGTCTCTTCATCACCTGATATGACAACTTCTTGAACATGCTTGAACATGAAACCTCCTGAACCATGTCATATCCAACATGAACATCATGTCATAATGCATGTGAACTCCTGTGTGCGACCTCCTGTGAAGCATTAAGCAAAATCATAATAACTGCTATCAAAGATGATCAACAACTCTTAAACACAATTCACAAGCATCATATGGTCCTGGCATGGGCATGAACACATCATGACAAACACATCTCTCCAATCTATCTTTTGACATCAATGACAAACATCATGCCTTGCCAAAGTCAACAAACTCCCCCTTTAGCATTGATGTCAAACTAACATTACACTTTCACTTTTCATCTTCTCCCCCTTTTGACAACAATGACAAAGAAATGAAAAGCTCCCCCTTTCTCATCAATACTGATGTGGATGTTGATGAAGATATATAACCATTTGACACAACAATTACTATTACACCTGACTGTCACTGACCAAGTGTCCATTGCTTATTTCAAGACTTTCACTATAATGTGAACTTGATGAAGCACTCTGATTCAAGCAAGAAGGAATGAGCATGTACTCCCCCTATCATCATTGTTGCATACCAAGATCATGTCTAGTCAAGCATCATTCAACTTTGTGCAATGCAACAGATCCAAAAGCCACTGCTCCAAGCCATTGTCATTCTTCCATAATCAAATCAACTTGTCATCATCTACTATTACAACTATCTTATCTTGTGTATACATTGATAAATTTGTCATTAAACTAAATCATTGTCATTCTTTCACTATTAAATTTCAGGACAAGCAAAAAAAAAAATATTGTCCTCACTGACCCACTATGAACCAAAAATCACTGTCATGTCATCTGTCACTGAATGACTGAACCAAATAAAATAAGACTATCACTGTTACAACTATTACAGACCATCAATGGTGCAGACCAAAAATACCACTGTCATTATGGCAGACCAACAATACCATTGTCAAAAATGACTGCCATCTGTCATTTTGTACACTGTCATATCTCACAACTGATAGAAACTAGACAGAAACCACTGTCATAATGTACATAACATGAACCTTGCAGAGAATATATTCAAGAGGCATGAGCAAAATATATATGCAAGAGGCATGAGCAACTTCATTTTCAACATGAGCAACATGAGGAACATGAGGAGAAACATGAGCAACACCACTTTCATACTTTCAACATCATAAACCATGAGGCGGGACATAAAACAATGTTATTTCATTATATTATTGTCAAAGTAGTATTTCACTATTATTGCATCTTACCTCTCCACACACAAAAACACTGTCATCTTCTCACATAAAATTACTATCATCACCTGTAACAATATGTATATCAACTAGCAACACTATCATACTCAACTGATCAATGCAATGCTCTTACATAATGCAATGACACACTCTTACTCCACTTGAAATTATGCTGGATTTATTGAAAATTGATGAAGCAATTACACTGCCACAAACATTGTCCATTGTCCTTTCACAATCATAGTGACAACACCATTGACAATAGCTACAAAGGGATCATTAAAGCATTGTCTTAATGGCAACAAGGCAGAGATCATTGTCTGACTAAAAGAGTACAAGAATATAACTACAAAAGACTATACTATTCAAGGAATCTCCCCCTGAGATCAAAGTATACCTCATGAAGTAACCATATTGTCATATCTACTTAAGACCAGAAGTATTATCACATTGATTGATACACTATCACAAAACATTGGCACATTGACTGCACATTGACATCCTGACAACAAGTCATTTACAAAATACCACTATATCTATTTGGACAAAATATGTCATGATAACAACAAATGCCTAATATACTCAAACAGGTCTAACATAGTAGACAAAGGTACAAACTAGTGACACACATTTTACCTACAAATCAGTTTTACTAATAAGTTTGATAACAAGAAGACAAAGATGAAAGACTTCCTGATAATATTGATCATGATGCTAGGTCTTATTGCTGAACATGACCACTATAATAATTTGCTCATAACAACAATCAACAAAGATTACTACAATCATGCAAACCTGCTCTTGTCTAATGTCTATCAAACAACACACCACCACTATATTGTACTACCTTGTTTGACTGTTTTCCACTATCCTTTTACTCTTATTTTACTATCCATTGCAACACTCAAAAATTGTACACCACTCAAAGCAACTACAGCCTTCAAACTCACCATACTAAATGCACATCTGCTCTACTTGAATTGCAACCGATCTGCTTAAACATCACCTACCAATCCACTTACCAACTATCATTGCTAAGAAACAATAGAGATGAATGATATGACAAGAAATATCTCCCCCTAACCTCATGATGCATCTCATGCAATTGATGGTGTGTCTTGTGTAGCATGCACAGGTTCTTTCTTCTTTTGCTCTTGAACTTGCTTCCTTCTCCAAACTTTCATAAGTTGTTTCTTTTGCTTGTTTAACATAGTTGCCTTCTTAATGTGATTAGGTGGCTTCATAGGGTTTCTTCTACAATAATGTACTGTGTGTCCAAGATTTTTACACCTATAGCATATGATATTGCTATCTAGACCAAATAGATGATAATTTCTTGATATTCCAAGAGTACTTCCATAATTATATCTTCCATACACCCTACAATGTCTTGCTATATGACCAATTTTATTATAGTTATAACAAACATTGTTATAGTCATGATTTAACAAATGATAAGAATTCTTATCCTTATTCCATCCAAAACTATTTCTTGAATGAGTTCTACAGTCTCTAGCTCTATGACCATAAACATGATATGAATAGCAATAACCATGAAATTGAGAGTAGTTGTACCTTAGTGAATGGTATTGCCTGACAGGTGGAGGTCTTGAGAACCTATTTGTTCTTCTTCTTCCAACATTCGCAACTTTATTTTTTGTTTTCTCTTCAGAAGCAGTAGCATGATGACCCAAATCTATCTTTTTCCTAGGAGCATTTCTGACTATAGAACACTCTCCTTCTTCATAACCTAGACCAGTAGTGTCCTTATGATGCTTTTGCTTCCTCAACAAGTCATTTAAGAATTTAGTACTCTTTTCAAATTGTAGATTCTTGTGCAACTTAGAAGATGCCTTTTCCAATTCCTTTCTCAAAGAGACTATTTCTAATTCTAGTTTTAGGCATTCATTAGTTTTGACTTCAAGATTAGATTTTGTAAAATCAACTACTCTTTTGGCTTCTTCAACTTTAGTTTTTAGACTAATAATCAGTTTTTTAGACTCTTCAACTTGTACCTTTGCCTCTTCAAGATCTAAAGAAACTTTTGCAAAATCTGAACATACCTTGTCCTTGAAATCTTTTTCTTGTTGAAGTTGGTCTTCTAATTTATGGTTCTCTTTTTTGAGTTGCTTGATCATATCTAGAGCACATAAGAGTTCACTTTCTATATCAACCTCACACGCATGTTCATCATACTCATGTTCATAGTCATCTTCACCCACAAAGAGGTCTCCTTCTTCGTCATCAATCTCAACAAAAAAATCATCTTCTCTTTCATCAAGTTCTTGTTCACCTACACTCACAATGAAGTCTTCATTTTTATCAAAACTCTCAACTACAAGACCATTCTCTTTATCACACTTTGTATCAACATTCAGGGGTGACTCATGCAACAACTCATTACTTGACTTGATGAGGACTTGTTTTACATCCTTTTGCTTGACATCTTTCCTTCCTCTATTTCTCCTACACTTTCCCATAGTACTCCCTACCAAGATCTCCTAAGTTGATTAAACTTTGAGCAAGGAACCTAAGGCTCTAATACCACTTGTTGGAGTACAAGACCACTGAGAGGGGGGTGAATCAGTGGTCTATAAATTTTAACACTTTTTGCACCTTTTAACCACTCGATCGAAAATGAGAGAGACATCAAAGATTCATTAAACACATATACACAAGAATAATGATAAGTGGAATATTCAAGACCTTGATCAAACATAAAACTTTAGGGCACACACATCATGAACCATAACACATGATTTGATGAGTGGAAAACTCTTAAAAGGGATGAAAAATCACTCTTGAATTCCTTCACTTTATTATGCCTCACTGGCAAAATCAACAACCTTCACTAGGTACAATTAGTGTCTCACTAACATAGCCTCACTTGCAAATCAATAGTGTCTCGTTAACACAGCCTCACTGGCAAATTGGTGTCTCACTGACAAAAGATGAATATGAGAAAGAAAACTTAATTTAGGGGGTTACCCTGATTCTCTACAATGCATCAAATGAGTTAACCTTCTTCAACATGCATACAACCTCACTTGTCAATGATTACATAATATAAAAAATACTTCAATATTCCATGCAAAACATGTCAATATTCTCTGTAAACCACTTCAACACCTTATATCTCTTTTTGTCTCCAACCAACACAACCTTCAAACATAACCTTCTCAAACACAATTATAGTATAAACACCAAATCAGACCCAACATAAGACCATATAAATAATAATTCAAAGAACTTACTTCCCCTGCAAACATAAAATATACACACTATATTACATACAACTTATTATGTAGTTTGGTGCCCCTTTCATACACAAAGATAATCAAAAAGACCCTTTTATCCACTGAGAACCTATTTCAACTTCATAGCTCCCAAAACCATAGTTTTCCATCACCAAATCTCACATTGCTTACATGTATATGCAAGTATACCTTTCTAGAGCACATGAAACCAATCCAACACTAAAGAAACATCTCTCAGTCCATTTAACAAATTTCTCTAGCCTTCCTAGTTTGGTAAAAAGTCTGTTGCCAGGCAGTTAGGGCTTTATCATCAAACTAAACATCAAACTAAAGGATGTGAATGATCCATTGGAATTTGAAACTCTTTTAAACTTCCACCATTCGATCTAGGCTTGGTGCCCTCATAGCTACCATTGATTTTATGTTCCCGCTTAAAAAAAGAAGATTAACCATCAAGCCCGGTAATACCTAGTTGGAGGGGCCGATCAAGCAACGTTAGTGACCACATAAAGTGTCCACTTAAGTGGACTTCACCTACTACACCTGGTCACTGAATGGTTATAGCAAAAAGTGCATACAGGTAGATAGTGAATTATATATACTTTGAATAAACTACATTAGGGTTTAAAATACATTTTAACAGAACCCTAATATAGAAGCCTCCTGACACATGTTCATAGTTCCCAACAACACACCTTAATGACAATCATATCTACATTTAAACTCTGTGACCCATAAACATTATGAGTGAATCTCTTTGAATCTCTAAAAAGTAACAAAGCTCTTGAATCTCTTTGTGCCTTTAACAAGCATCATGGCACCAACCAAAATATGAACACCATATAACTATTACTGATGTGATGGGATGTTACTGTTCTTTCATCATCACCAACAGACAAGGAATACTTAATGAACTCCTCAAGCATGATCAAGCACCATGCAACTTGTTAATACAACCTTAGCATCACTGCATGTCAACTCAACCATGGCATCACTATAGGCATCTTTAATAATGACAAGAAAACATCAAGTACAAGCTCCTGATGACACCAATATACACAAATCACCTTATCAACATCAGCATCATAGCATCAAACCCTTTGCCACATTTACCACACTTTGACATGAATAGTGACATTAATGCACCCTTGTCATGAACCATCCTGAAACAAGTTCACTGTCTCTTCATCACCTGAATGACAACTTCTTGAACATGCTTGAACATGAAACCTCCTGAACCAAGTCATATCCAACATGAACATCATGTCATAATGCATGTGAACTCCTATGTGCAACCTCATGTGAAGCATGAAGCAAAATCATAATAACTGCTATCAAAGATGATCAACAACTCCTAAACACAATTCACAAGCATCATATGGTCCTAGCATGGGCATGAACACATCATGAAAAACACATCTCTCCAATCCATCTTTTGACATCCATGACAAACATCATGCCTTGCCAAAGTCAACACAAATATCCTTATAAAAGGGGGTTGCCTTCTAGGGCAAGAAAACTGACATAATATCAACTGTCAAATATGTGACCTAATGATGAATGGTCCATATTTGCAATGATAAAATATAAATAAAATGTGGTTTCGGGGGCACTACCCCTGAACCCCCGCTAGGGCACGCAGTCCCTAGACCTCTGCCAGGGAGATGATCCCCTTAGACCCCTCATAGAGGCAAACCTCCCTACTACCCCCCTCGAGATGAATTAGCATCGAGGACCGTATATAAACATGCAGATGAAACAAGATCACTGCTAGTGAAACCTTTCATCCCTTATGGGTGATTTACAAATAATAATAGGAATAAATTGCATAGGATTTACAAGGTTGATGGCACCTTAATCCTAATAGAGAATCATGCTAAATGAATCACAAGACGCATCTTCTTTAGAACCCAAATCTTCTTCTCACAAGGTTCGCATAGTGTAGGTACCATTACAAGGTGCTTCACCACAATGCCAACAACTAGTAAACTTACAAGCTAGCTCTTCTCAAAGAGTTCAACAAAAAGAGGAAGCAATGGATATATCTTCTCTTGAAAGAACTCCCCCACATGGTGGACAATATAACATTCTTAAAAATATTCATGCATACGGGAGTCAATCTGTCTTCACCCTCTTCTGAGAGAACTCCATATCCTCCAAAGCATGTGCTACAAAAAGAGATGCAATAGCCCAAGGGATAAAAAGTAATGAAATAGTGCAACAAATTGGGCAACAACAAATAGAATTTAAGAAGGAAATTGATCAAGAGTTTAATAAAGAAAAGGAGGTTGAATTCCAAAATGAACAAGCACAAATAAATCTACAAGAACAATCTCAAATAGGTCAATTTCAATCTAAGAACAAGTTGATAAAGATCAAGAGCAAGTTGACAAAGAACAAATTCATCAATAAGAGGTTTTATAGGAACAAGTGGACCATAATGATCAATAATTAGAAAAGTCAGGATGAACAAATATCTAAAGAATAAACTATTGATAATACCCCTCAATAGATCAACCAAATACTTCAAAGAAAAAAGAGGGTATTAAAATAGCCTTTAGATGACTTGGAGGAATTTTCATCCATGATTTCAAAGCCACACCCCATGAAAAAGGCTTGAGTTTGATTTACAATCACAACAAATGCACAAAGAACCTAGCAAGCCTAGATTGTGACACCTTTGAAAGATGTAGTGGAGATGCAATTGGAACCATTAGACACTACCATCACTAGAGTTTCATTGAGTAAGTCTTCTTGGGAATAAGGGAAGAAAATAGAAAAGTCTTCAGTGGAGTGGATGATAGAAAAAAATGTAAAAAGACAAGGTCACTAAGTAAGAGCTTATGGACAAAGTTGTTAGGAATTATTAGTGTATGACATAGAATAATATAATAAATAATAAATTAACATGTTAATGTTAATTTATTAGATGTTAAATTTTTTAGTTAGTTATTAGTTGTGTGTTAGTTGGTAGTTAGTGGTTTGGGTAGTTAGTAAGTTGAATGGCTGTATAAAGCCATAGAATGTAATAATTTGTGTTCAATATGAATGACTAAGTATTGTTGTGTTGGAACCTTTGGCTCTTTGTGTCTCAATTCTAATATGGTATCAGAGCAAGTGTCTTGGATCTCTCTAGCTGCCCTCCATTTGCTTGTCTTTTGCTCTCCAAAGCAGTGCTCAATGATGATGTAGTGAGGACCATGTACACAAGTCATTGTTATCCATCCACCATTCTTACATTTTATCAATAGAGGAGCAATGTAGACCATGTGTAAATCTATTTGCTTCATCATCCATCTGCATTTAATTCTTGCATTTTGTCAATAGTGTGGACCACGTGCAAATCTATGGCATTCATCATCTATTTGCACTCGGTTTCTCTTCTTTCTCCATCTTGTTCCTTCATTTAGTTTCTCTCCTCGCTCTCCATCTCATTCACTCTTTTCATAGTTTTCACTCCATTTTGTTAATTTCATCTCAAAAAATTAGATTTTTTTTAAATTATACATTCAAAGTTGGAGAAATCTTTGGTGTTGTAGAAAGTTTTTAATACCAATCTCACTAAAACTGCGATATCTTTCTCATTTGGTAACAAAATTTAGAAATTTAAAATTTTCTAGAAAGTTGATAAAGAGGAGAACAAAACCGAGAAATCGTTTGACAATTATGTGAATATTTATTGAGAAGTTCATAGAATATAAAGGTGAAATTGTATTATTTTTCAACATTATGTAAATGGAGAAATAAGGATTTTGAAGCCATAAGGGTGTAATAGATTTTGTATCTATAACATTGTATTTACATGCATTATTAGTCAAAACCAACATCCAAAGAAAAAATTTTCATTGAAGGGGAGGCAAATATGAGATAGGCCAATTGTCGATATTGCAGCACCAAAATAAAGTCCCTATGTCAGCTCTAAAGGGGGGTGTTAGGAATTATTAGTGTATGACATAGAATAATGTAATAAATAATGATTTAAAATGTTAATGTTAATTTATTAGATGTTAGTTTTTAGTTAGTTATTAGTTTTGTGTTAGTTGGTAGTTATTGGTTTGGGTAGTTAGTAAGTTGAATGGCTTTATAAAGCCATAGAATGTAATCATTTGTGTATTGAAGATGAATGCCTAAATATTGTTGTGTTGGAGCCTTTAGCTCTTTGTGTCTCAATTCCAATAAAATTTTCCCAACTAATTGCATATATTGAAAACATGGTGGGTACTTTAGAACCTTAGACACATCATCTAACCCATCTATAGTTATAAGTTTAGGTATAGGGATGCCTTCAACCAATGAGGTGAAGATTATTATCACTACTTCAAGAATTTGGAGCGGTGAATTATTAACATTGCCTCACAAAACTATTGAGTTAATGCTAGATGAATGTAAAAGATTTATGGATCAAGAGGATTTAATGAAAATGACGGATGAATGTATTGATCAAGAATTGAAGGATCTTAATTCTCATCGTCCATATGTTGTATAGATAGTTGTAGTGGATCCTCAAATTTCAATCAATGAAGGCATTATAGATGGAAAAAAAGCATTTGTACATAAGACCTTAGTAAAATCCTACAATTTCAGAAAAGGCATTCTTCAAGGTTATAAAAATAGGTTTTGTACATCATAGGATCTTATTAAGCATGCAATAAAAGAAACCATTGATTTTGCTAGTAGAATAGGATGTCATTTATTTAATGGGAAAAGTAATTTGAGGATAGTGTGGGATGTGAAGACATGGTTTGAAGGTGTGTTAAAGTAGAGTCAGCAAGTGGTGGAAATTTTGTCTCTTCTTCTATTTCCAAGTTGATGTGTATGTGGATTTCTTGTGAAGAGTTTGGAAAGAAAGTTATTGATTATAAATAGGTGCATGATCTCATTGTGGAGAATTTTGTTCAAGTAGATATTAGATTTGTGAACTTTGAGGGTCCTAATGCAATGTTGGTAAAAAACACAATTGATAAATTCTTGGCATATCAGTAAAAGTAGTCTTCATCAGGTGCAAATTGATGTTTAAAGTGTAAAATATAAGATGTAATGTGCTATGTATTTTATTGTAAAATATTGTAATATTTTAAATATGAAGGGGTAGTCAAAGTGATTCTTCATATTTCTTATGTGAATCTTGGTGGGAATGATTCTTCGTATTCCCAAGTTTTGGGGTGTATTATAAATAGTTGTAAAAATCTCTTTGTTAGGGATTCCTTTTTCAATTCCCATTGGAGATATTGCCTTTGGGAATTTGAAAGATGGAATGTTTTCTTTCGTTTCATTTTGGTGGAAATTCACAAACTAATTATGAATATAAAATATATAATTGCTCAACTCTTTGTGGATTGCTACATTCTTATATGTGAATTCTGAATTAATTTTCTTCCCAGTATTTCCATGCATTTAACTTACCTAATTTCAATGGAAGAAACATGTGTTTAAACCACTAATGCCTCTCTAATTGTGGGGTATTCTACATGGTTGAATGAACATTAACTTTTGCTTCAAATTTAGTCAACAACCTTTTGCACACTATTCTCCTTTGGAGATCGCAACATCTTGCATTGGGATTGGAGATAAAGGATCTAACAAAGATTGGTTACAAAGTTGTTTTTGTCTATTTATAGAATGGTGTATGGAAGGGAAGAAGATAAGTTTAGATTTACCTTTCTTTTCCTAACCCTATATTATTTTCTATTTCATTATTCATGATGTTAATTTAGTATTGTAATGATAAATTTCTAACCATAAAATGTAGTAAAATGTGTTATGCATGCATATGACTGTTCATCTTCTTTTACAGCTGAATGATTTTAATATCCATCATAGCCCCTTGAATGAACCAACCAAAGTGCTCTTTAACTAGGAGATTCTAATAAACCTCACAATTTGCATACGAAAGACTCCTGAGGCTAGCAACCTTCCAAGTAAGGAACCTTTTCCATTCCACCTTGTAGGCTTCATGGCTTGTGGGTAAGTTGGTGCATCAAAACCCACATCAATAGACATGATCAACAAACTTTCTTAGCACACAACTAGAGTAGTTGAATATTGTTGTCGTCATACTTTTACAATCTAGCATCTATTAATAGAGGGAACATTGTAGAATGTAAAGAGTATTTGAACACTACAAGTTGATGTAATTTGAGGACTCAAATGAGCATTTTAACTTTTCTTTAGGGAATGGCTATGCAATGAAAGAAGCTTGCAAAGAGGCCAATGAAATAAACCTAAAAGTTTAATCAATGGCCATTAGGTTTGTTTCAAAATTATTGAATTTTTGTTTTGGGCCAAATTGTTGGGAATTAAGGTGTCTCAACCTTGGTAATTTCTTGCATTTATTTATTGTAATGTATTTATTTATTGCCTATTATTGTAATTAGGATGCAAATCATGTTTCGTCATCTTGTGAGAGTTGGCACAGTGATGTGTCATCCTACATGGAAGGTGACCACATTTACTTTTGTCCTCACATGAGGAGATAGGCGTCCCACTTAGTGGTAGAGAATTTTTTCCATGTGTTGACATCTTGACTAGTGTGTAATTGAATCTTGATCGAAATGGTTATGACAGAATCTATGACGCGTAAGAGTCAGAAATAGAAGGTTCTATGACAGGTGAAGATATGTGTCAAAGAGCATCTTGGAAAAAGGCATCTTTGGGCACCCCAAGGAGGGTGATGATGTGTTGTAAGTAGAATATGCTATTTTTAGGTAGTTATGATAGTTTCTATTACAGTTGTAAGAGCTGTCAATTATGACGGATTCTATGACAGCCATAAGATGTGTAAGAGCATCTGTCATTGCCCAACTTGGGACTAGGTGCCCATATTGGGATGGGGTGATGTGACAAGTGTCATGACCATGCTGCAGTGTTGGACAAGTGTCCTTAGGCATGGGTTTTAGGCCATGAGGCCAAGTTGGATGCCCATTCCAAGAAAGGTCCAATTTTGCCTTGTAACTTCTATTTAAACAAGTGCTTGGAGAGATGTATTATGTGATTGGCAGGTACTATTATGCTACCTAAATATCTCCAAATAAGAGTGTCGAAGACTCCTACAAGAGCATTGGCTCTAAAACTATATTGTAACTTTGATTGTTTACTGTAATACATTTGAGTTGTGTTTTGGAGTGTGGGGTTTTTCACTCAAAAGGGTTTTCCCCACATATATCTTGTCTCTCTCTTCTGTCTACTTTCTGTGTGTATGTGTATTGCTGCAATATCTCCATTGTTGGGTAAATAAAACTGTAATTGTAAAGGTTAAAAAGGATTTGCGCTCATCTCTCCTCTTTAGATTAGCGTAGGAAGCATTTTCCACACACCTAGCTTCCTTTCAGTTGGTATTAGAGCCTGGCCAGTTTTGGTTCTAGCTACTGGGTAGGGGTTTTTTGAGCTAATATTAGGTTGAGTGGGAGTCTGTACAGAGTATTCTGAAACCTTGTTGCAGGAAGGAGATGGCAGGCACATCCAGAAGATTAGAGGTGAAGAAGTTTAACGGCACAAATTTCAAGTTGTGGAAACTCAAGATGGAAGACATGCTTGTTGATCGAAACCAATGGGAAACTGTTGATGGCACAAAACGTATAGCAATTTCACAAGCTGATTGGGATCTCAAAGATTGGAAGGCTAAGGGTCTCATAAGACTCTGTTTAGCTAACTCTGTCCTATTAAATGTCCATGAGGAGAAGACTTCAAAAGAACTTTGGAAGAAGCTGGGAGATGTTTATCAAGCCAAGTCCTTGGTGAACAAGATTTTCCTAAAAAAAATATGTTTTCTCTGAAGATGGAAGACAGAGGATCTGTTGCAGATCATATGAATGCTTTCAACATGATAGTTGCACAATTAACATCCGTGGGTGTGAAAATGGAGGAGGATCGATGTATGACCTTGCTTTGTTCTTTGCCAGATTCGTGGGATCATCTTATAATGGCCATCAGAAGCACTACAACCACTTTTAAGATGGTTGATGTAGTGTCTTCGTTGTTATCTGAAGAAATACGGAGAAAGACAACTGAGTCAGCCAAAGAGGCTCTTGCGATTCGTGCAAGACCCAAGGAGAAAGGAAAAAAGAAGGACAAGAAAGATGAGAAGGGTAGATCCAAATCTCCTAGAAAGTCCAAGGCTCTCTATTGGAACTGTGGAAAAACTGGGCATTTCTAAAAGGAATGCAAAGAGGAAAAGAAAAAGAAGACGAAGAATGTCCTAGACTTAGATTCTGACAAGTCACAAGATGATGGTGATGCCTTCATTGCAACCCTGGCCACCCATGCATCTGATGATGTGTAGTTGATTGATTCTAGTGCATCATTCCACATGACCTCGCATCAAGACTGGTTTACAAAGTATGAAGAGTTCAATGGTAGAAGAGTGTACCTAGGCGACGATTCTCATCTGAAGATTGTTGGTCGTGGAAGAGTCTCAATCTGATTCCCTGATGGACGAGTGAAGGGGATCACTGGGGTTATGCACATCCCAGGCTTGGCATGGAACCTACTTTTTGTAAGTTGAATGATGCAGGTGTGTAGGTTGTCTTTTCAAAGGACAGATGCAAGATGACTAGAGGATCTATGGTGCTTGCAAAGGGTACTCGGAGAGGTACTCTGTTTCAGCTGGAGACCTATACTTCATAGTGCAATAGTTCTTTTAACTCGAAGAAAAGAGCTGCAATCACTTCATCCCCACCATTTGAACCAGTAGTGAAGAAATCTGTTGTATCAAACTCTGATGGTAGTACATTTTGGGTACCCAAGGGTGCTCATGCTTTGGAAGTCAAGCTTCTTGCTAAAAAGATAATGTTATGGCATAAGAGATTTGGCCACATTGGTGAGAAGGGTCTTAGAACCCTGAAAAATAAAAACCTCATTGAGGGGTTAAATGATTGTAATCTTGAGTTTGACTTTTGCTAACATTGTATATATGGAAAGCAAAACTGTGTTCAATTTTACTCTATTTCTCACAAGTCTTATGATGTGTTGGATCTTATTCATTCTGATGTGTTTGGTCCAGTTAGTGTTCCTTTGATCTCTAAATCTATATATTTTGTATCTTTCATAGATGATTACAGTAGAAGGACATGGATTTATTTTCTCAGAAGCAAATCTGAAGTCTTTAGTTGGTTCAAAGAGTTTAAAGCTTTTGTTTAGAATCAGACTAGTAAAAAGATTAAGTGTTTGAGGACTGACAATGGTGGTGAGTTTTATTCAGCAGAGTTTGATAAGTTTTGTAAAGAACATGGGATTGAAAGAATAAGACAACTCCATACACCCTGCAGCAAAATGGAGTTGCAGAGAGGATGAACAGGACATTGATGGAGAAGGCTAGGAGTATGCTTAGTGGAGCAAGCCTCGAACAAGAGTTTTGGATTGAAGCTGTAGCCACTGCTTGCTACCTGGTAAATAGGTCTCCTACATCAGCTCTTATTGGTAAGACACCTATGGAGGTGTGGTCTGGTAAGAAGCCTTCAGTGAGACATCTTCATGTTTTTGGTTGTGAGGCATATGCATGTGTCTAGGGAGAAAAGGTCAAAATTGGAGAACAAGGCTGTTAAGTGTATTTTCATTGGCTATGGTGTTGGTATGAAAGAATACAAGCTTTGGGACCCTGTGGCTAAAAAAGTGTTGTATAGAAGAAGTGTTATTTTCAGAGAGCTAACACCTTCTTCTATTGTTCTACAGCCAGAAGAGATAGAAAATAAAGAGGATGTGGTTCAGTTTCCTTCTACCCCTAAGAAGACTGGACTGACAGACCCTGTGAGACCTGATGATGAGGAGAGCTCTAGCAGCTCTGAAAGATCAGAAGAAGAAGCAAAACCTTAACCTTAGCCTTTGAGGAGGTCTACCTAAATAAGGAAGCAACTTGATAGGTTTGATTATTCATTTCTTGATTCCAGTTGTGCTTTTGCCTTGCTTACTAACACTGATGAGCCTAGAACTATAATAGAGGCTATGGGAATGAAAGATGCAGGTTCTTGGAAGGAGGCCATGGAAGATGAGATGGCTTCTTTGGAGAAGAATAAGACTTGGGACTTTGTGCCTTTGCCTGAAGGATGGAAATCCATTGGATGCAAATGGGTGTTCAAAAATAAATTTGGTATAGATGGCAGTGTTGAAAAGTATAAGGCCATACTGGTTGCGAAGGGGTACTCACAAGTGGAGGGAATTAATTATGGTGAAATTTTCTCTCCCATTGCAAATCTGACATCTATTTGGTTCTTGTTATCTCTTGCAGCAACTTATGACTTAGAGGTGGAGCAGATGGATAATGTGAAAACAACATTACTTCATGGCACGATTTGGAGGAAGAAATTTACATGTCACAGGCAGAGCATTACATAGAGAAAGGTAAAGAAAATTTGGTTTGCAAGCTGAAAAAGTCTTTGTATGGTTTGAAGCAGTCTCCTAAGATGTGGTATATGAAATTTGATGCCTTTGTGTTGTCCATTGGATTTCTGAGATTGAAATCTGATCATTGTGTGTATTACAAGTTTGACAATGATCGCATTCTCATTATTGCATTGTATGGTGATGATATGTTGTTAATTGGGAATGGTAAGAATATGATTTCTGATTTGAAGTCTCAATTGTCAGCATAGTTTAAGATGAAAAACTTAGGGGCAACCAAGTACATTCTGGGAATGGAAATCAGAAGAGACAAAGCTAATAGAAAACTTTGGTTAAGCTAGAGTAAGTATGTGAATACCATGTTGGATAGGTTCAACATGGCAGATTGTAGACCATTGTGTGTTCCTATTTCTTTGGGGACAAAGTTATCTATTAATGATTGTCCAAAATATCCTTCTGAGGTGGAGGACATGAGCAGAGTACCTTATGCTAGTGTTGTTGGTAGTTTGATGTATGCTATGGTCTGCACAAGACCAAACATTGCCCAAGCAGTGGGAGTCCTTAGTCGATTTATGGCTAATCCTAGATGAGTACATTGAGATGCAGTAAAGTGAGTGTTTAGATATCTGAGGGGTACTTCCAAGTATTCCATATGTTATCATGGTCATCCTACAGGACCTCTGCATGTTGTATGTATTCGTGGATTTGTGGATTCATATTGGGCAGGTGACATTGACAGCAGCAGATCCACAAGTGCTTATGTGTTTACTTTATTCAGTGGTGCAATTAGTTGGATGAGTAAGCAGCAACTTGTGGTCACTTTGTCCATGACATAAGCTGAGTATATGGCAGCAACTCATGCTTTCAAGAAAGCCATTTGGCTTAAGAGATTGTGTTCTGATATTGGTGTTGATGCATGACAGATTACTATTTGTTGTGACAGTCAGAGTGTGATTTCCCTAGCAAAGAATCCAACTTTCCATGCCAGAACAAAGCATATTGATGTACAGTTTCATTTCATGAGAGACATGGTAGAGGATGGGTAGGTGAATTTGGAGAATGTAGATACTATGAATAATGTTGCAGATGCATTGACGAAACTAATGGGCACAGACAAGTTTAGATGGTGTTCGGAGTCTATGGGCCTCTCAGCCTATAGCAGTTAAATCCTGTTATTTCTATTGGCTCTTACAAGGTGTTTGACAAGTGGGAGAATGTTGGGAATTAAGGTGTCTCAACCTTGGTAATTTCTTGCATTTATTTATTATAATGTATTTATTTATTGCCTATTATTGTAATTAGGATGCAAATCTTGTTTTGTCATCTAGTGGGAGTTGGCACGGTGATGTGTCATCCTACATGGAAGGTGACCACATGTACTTTTGTCCTCAAATGAGGAGATAGGTGTCACACTTAGTGGTAGAGCATTTTTTCCATGTGTCAGCATCTTGACTAGTGTGTAAGTGAATATTGACCGAAACGATTATGACAGATTCCTATGATAGAATCTATTACGCGTAAGAGTCAAAAATAGAAGATTCTATGACAGGTGAAGACATGTGTCAAAGAGAATCTTGGAAGAAGGCATATTTAAGCACCCCAAAGAGGGTGATGATGTGTTGTAAGTATAATATGCTATTTTTAGGCAATTATGATAGATTCTCTTACAGCTGTAAGAGCTATCAGTTATGACAGATTCTATGACAGTTGTAAGATGTGTAAGAGCATCTGTCATTGCCCAACTTGGGACTAGGCACCCATATTGGTATGGGGTGATGTGACAAGTGTTATGACCATGCTACAGTGTTGGACAAGTGTCCCTAGGCATGGGTTTTGGGCCATGAGGCCAAGTTGGACACCCATTCCAAGAAAGGTCCAATTTTGCCTTGTAACTTCTATTTAAGCAGGTGCTTGGAGAGGAGATGTATTATGTGATTGACAAGTACTGTTATGCTACCAGAATATCTCTAGATACGAGTGTCAAAGACTCCTACAAGAGCATTGGCTCTGAAACTGTATTGTTACCTTGATTGTTTACTATAATACATTTAAGCTATGTTTTGGAGTGTGGGGTTTTTCACCCATAAGGGTTTTCCCCACGTATATCTTGTATCTCTCTCTCTTCTGTCTTCTTTTTGTGTGTATGTGTATTTCTACAATATCTCCATTGTTGGGTTAATAACACTATAATTGTAAAGGTTAAAAAGAATTTGCACTCATCTCTCCTCTTTAGATTAGCATAGGAAGCATTTTCTGCACACCTAGCTTCCTTTCACAAATAACTTGATAAGTTTGATGCATAGTAAGAGTTGGTTAAATAGTTTATTTTGTTTAGAGAAATCCTAAAATAAAGTCCACCAATTGTTGTCCAAATGTAATAGATTAGTTGGTAAATATTTCAAGTTTAGATCAAGAGGTAATAAGTTCAAATCTTTTAAGTTGCATATCTTTTATAAGGGTGTGTTTTTATTTTGGAGGTATAAGGTTTATATTTTTGACATTCTAAAATAATTTTGTAATCAAAGATATAAGGTGATTAGTGTATGGGTGTATTATCGGTTGAGTTTAACACTTTGAAATCATTTTTTTTATCATGTCACCCTATGCTTGTACTTTTGGAGCTATCCATGCTACACCTAACAAGGCTTCCAAAGACTTATGTGTGACATTATGTGGATAGAGTGTAACAAGATCAAAGGAAGCTAGCAGACACCAAAGGTTAGAGGAATTTCTCCATCTTGAGCTAGACTTTTACTCAGATTCTTTATTTATGTCCCTTCTTGGAGCAAGAAGACTTAGCAGTTTTGTAACTATAGAAAGTTGAGTATGGAATTCCATACTTTGAAGACAGACAAGGATCTAATGTAGATGAAACTTAGTATGGATGGTTTCCTAGATAGTTAAGGAGTTTCTAGATCTTAGGAATTACTCCCTTATGAGGGTCATGGGACAAATTCATGGAGCACTATGGATATAGCTCAACATGGATGGTTGTCCAATAATCTGGGAGATTCATAATTCATGAGTTTGGGAGGTGGAATCTAGGAACCTAGGAATTTATCTTGAGAGAACCACCTTATAAGTGTTATGAGATAACTTTATGGAGTTCTACCTGGTCCAAGAACTATTTTCAAAGATAAGATTTTAACAAATGTGGTTTTGTTTGGTTTTGATGTAATTTAAGGGGTGAATTTTGGAATATTACATCTTAGTATCTTAAATATAGGTTAGATAATTAAATATAATAAATAATTGTTAGTTTGGAATTAAAAAAAAATACCAGTTATGTGGTAGTTA
Organism: Cunninghamia lanceolata; assembly: GCA_027924645.1. NCBI lineage: Eukaryota > Viridiplantae > Streptophyta > Pinopsida > Cupressales > Cupressaceae > Cunninghamia > Cunninghamia lanceolata. Next base: position 24,670,817 of record BSBN01000809.1, on the reverse strand, counting down.
GTTGGGTGAAGAATTTTTGTATGAGAAACCATAGTCTTTATAAGCCAATGCATATCAATGTAAAATTTATCCCAACAATTCATAATATAGTATGTTATTATTCTATGAGCAATTAGATTTAGATTGATTATATTTTTGCTCTTACTTTCAATATATTTTTGTGCAATATGCTTAGAATGAAGCTTATAAAAATTTCTTTGGAGACTCTATCTCGAATCATAAACTAATGGATCCTAGCTTTGATTTAAGGACCTCCAGCATTATGCACATACGCAATTAATATTTAGTGGCATAAAATTCCACATGATATTGTAAAGACTCATTAAATAGTTAAGTCTCAAGTACAATAATGACATGATTAAGATCTAAGGCCATGGTGGCATATGACTTGTGGACACATGCAAAAAATAGGTTGTGCAAGTGGTGGCTTTAGACCACCTAGAAATCCATCTAGTTTTCCCCTGAGAACATGGTACCAAGTTCCAAACCCACTAATTATGTGGAAATGTGGGCCCATGAAGGAGGAGGAAAGTATTTAGAAAAATCCTAAGTCTTAACAATTTTAGGATTTTTGAAATTCTATTCATTTTAAAGCTAGATTGGAGAATTATTTGAGAGCTACAATATTTAGCATGGGCTCCACCAAAATATAATAGTATCAAATGATAGAATAATATGACTAAGAGGGCATCATAGCCTTGTTAAATCTCTTAATCATGTTCTTATTTCCATGGTAGAGATATAACCACATGTACCAAATAATGGAGCCTTTTTTGTAGCCTCTATTGGGGTCATAAAGGGTAAATTTATTATTCATAGAGAACTACACTTCTCTCTATAATTATCCACCACATCAAGAGATGACCCTACTTGTTAAGCACCACCTCAACCATATTGAATTTGCCACATATAACCCATTAGATATCTAGCAATTTGTCAACAAGCCATTGCCAAAGTTGGGTCCTTTCAATTGCATCATTTGATGTGTAAAGGTTAATTATAGCTAAAGATTATTTTTTAATATTGAAAAGAACCAAAATGGCTTGATTGGATGGGTGAGATCCATGATCAACATAGTAAGGCCACATTTTTAGAGAAATAAATGTGACCACTCACACACACCCTTGATCAAATTACTAACTAGAAAAATCTATCATTCTATATGATTTGGTAGATAGTTGTAAGAAAAAAAACATAACTATTGATCTCCTATAAACAAATAATGTCTATGTCTACAAATCTTTGTTAATTATCCCACACCACATAATTACAAAGTTAGGTTGTAGGACCCTTGATGTTAAATTTTAAAAATAATAAAACACAAGGGTCTAAGGACACATTCTTAGAGTATAAGCATTAGACCATAGAATAACTATTCTACAAAATGTAAGTCTAGATTTGTTGAATGAAATATCCAAGACAATATGGTCATCACTTTTCTATCTTTTCCATTCCCCTTATTCCAAGGTATGAGGTGGGTTTGGGAAACACCTAGCTAAAACCTTGCAAGGAGAGAGAGTTGGAGAGAAGGTTGTCCACTAGTATCAACTTCATGCAAGGAAGGAAACTTAGTTGCAATCAATGTTGTTAGAAACCATGGTATGACAACGTCCACAAATGTTTCCACTTGATTAAGTATAGTTTCCCAAGTTAGATGAACTATTATTACAAATTCCTTAAGTTTCTCATGACAATGAGAACTAAATTTAAAGTTGTGACTTTGCTAGTGAAACATAGGTTTGAAACTATAGACTTTCTAGTGGAAACATCACTGTCACTCAAGATAAATCCTTTTTTGGCTACATTAAAACTAGTTTTTTGACTACCAACTATAGTCTAGCTTTCATCCCTACTCACCATGGACAATTCAGTCAAATATTTGAAGTTTGTTTAGCTCTAGGAATAATAAGTCAGCAATCTTTAATCTTGTGATCAAAGATTTAACATTGGAAGTAAGTGCTAGGAAATTTGATCTCTGAAAATCATTGAACATGATGATTTTCACTAATCCAAGTATTAATGGAGTCTTTGATATCTTTCAATAGATTTGCCTCCACATAAAATTACCTCTACGGACAAGAAAAGTAGAACCTATTAGGTTCAATACGAACCACTCTACCAAACTGGAGTAGGCTAAATGATCAATAAATGACCAACAAGGTAGGAGCAAACTAGGAATTCAAGCCAAAAACATACCTTAAGAGATTGCTAGTTAGAAACCATGAAATCACAATTCTAGGGATAAATAAAAGAAGAGTTGAAAACTACTAAGGCCCATTCTTGAAAATTGCATCTACACAGCTTGCCTTAGAAAAATTAAATAAAAAGAGACCCTTGGTCATATTTTAAACATTATCTAATCAATGTTATAGGGATCCCAAGTAGAGTTTACCTAAATTTTAAATGTATTTTCCCTTTGGAAAAATGTCCTATTAATGTAAATTGTTCTAGCCATTTGCATGCATTATCAAAATTTGAATGAGTAAAACCACATCAAGAGGGTTGCCAGATTGCTTACGTCATGGAATACTTAGGATACAAACATCATATTTTCTTGAATAGTAGTGTCATTTTCAATATCTCTAAAACCTACAAAATTAACATCAATAGATAAACAATAATAACTTAAAGCTATTTAAAGAGGCAAGGACCATGCATGGGAAAGAAAATATTTAAAAACCAACAATAAATGTAAGAGATTAGAAATGTTTTGAACATTATAATTAAGGAAAGTGATATGAAAGAAAAATCCCTTAGGGCCAATTACATTAGAGAAATCAAAGTCAATCTCTCTCACTCATGCATCATTCCTGTGAAAAATACCATATTACTAGCACTTGCACGGTCCATAGGAGTTTCAAGGAATACGCCGATAGGAACAACCGACAAGTTTAGAAATTTTTTCGGTGTGATTTTGTTTTATGACATGAGACAATTCCGAGCACTATAATTTTTTACAACATGAGACAATTCCAAGCACTATAATGCTCACATATAAAAGCATATCGACTAATTATTTCAAAACATAACTATATTTATATAAATTTTATTTTATATATAAATAATTTCCATGTTATAAATTTTAAACCTAAACTAATGATGTATAAGTCATCTTTACACATTGATAAGCCATGGACATTTATATAGTACTTTTATATTAATCATATTGTCTAATAGTAAAGGACAATTTATATGCCCCATAAAGTGAGCACTACTATGTTTTCCCATTATCCCTTTAAGATTTAACTCTACACAAGCAAGCATTTTCCATTAAAATTATAAGACAAATGATACCTTTATTGCTCCATATATTTAATTTTTTTGAGAAGCCAAATTTATGGATGTTATAAATTTTCCATATTACCATAAGATCTATGTAACAATTTAGACAATTTTACACTTTTAAATAAAAATAATTCGATTATTATCCACAATTAATTACTTTTTGAATAGGTAAAAATAATCAACAATTGACACAACTCTAATAGTATTTTTTATTTTAAAAAATATTGATAAGTTCTTTGGACATCACCTAGTTATTTTTAATCCTTAACTAGTATATTCATTGTAAATCAATGCATTATATATGTGATTAGGCCTCTTATTTCTTCCTTTTCAAGAAACTCAATTAGTCTAGTTTCCAAGTAATGATTTGTATGGTTTTGAAAAAAGATGAATTTGTTCAAAGATACATCTAATGAATGGATTTGTCTATTTGATTAGGTGACGAAGCTAAGAGATGGCATTGTAGTAGGATTCACAGTCAATCACTCAGTTGTAGATGGAACTTCACTTTGGCATTTCATTAACTCGTGGACCCAACTATGTCAACAACCATCACCTACAATTGCTATCCCACCCCTCCACACTCGTTGTTTTGGAAAAAGTTTCCTTGTAGAGATCAGTGTACAAAAAGTTCTTGAGAAAAACTTCCTACCCCCACTAAAACAAACAATATTTCACTTTACAAACAAAACCATCTCCCGACTGAAGGAACAAGCAAATCAAGGATCTCCTAAAGGTACATTTATTTCCTCTTTCCAAGCAATTTGTGCACACATATGGAAAGCCATCACACAAGCTCGTGGACTCTCTCCAACTGAGTTAACCATGTTCAAACTACCAATTAATTGTCGGCCTAGAATAATCCCTCCATTGCCTTACTCCTATTTTGGTAATGCCATCCAAGTGGTGAGCACCAATGTCACAACAAAAGAGCTTTTAGGGAATAACATTTCTTGTGTAGCAAGGTGGTTGCATAAAATCATATCAAGCCATCAAAATGCCAACATTCAAGATGAATTAGAAAAGCCACCCTCTCTTATTGACCTTAACAAATTACCTCCCAATAAATTTGTGGTAATTTCTAGTTCACCTAGATTTCCCATATACAATAATGATTTTGGATGGGGAAGACCGTTTGGTGTGAGAAGTGGATTAGGAAATAAGTTTGATGGAAAAGTGACTGCTTATCCAGGATGTGAAGATGAAGGTAGTGTAGATATGGAAATTTGTCTTCTTCCTCAAACCATGAATGCTTTGGAATCTGATCCACATTTTCTTTTCCCATGTAGTGATTAATCTTGTGGTTATTTTTCTAGATGTTATGATGTATTCTTAATTAAAAAGATTCTTGTATGGGTGACCATTTGAAACAAAATATTGGTTGGCATGAGGATTATTTTTTATCATATATTGTTTGCTATCATATATTTTGTATCATATATTCTTAATTAAAAAGATTCTTATATGGGTGAATTGTCTAAAGTGAATTAGCACACACCACTTAGTCATCATGTAGATCAATTGCATAAGTGTGTATGTGCAAATAGTTACATTTATTTTATGTGGATAGAATAATTCTTTTGAAAGATTGAATTATATATTTAGTCATAAATAAATTTATAAATGTAAAATTTCTAATTAATTATTTAGATATTTTAACATTTTTCTTAAAAGATTCATTTTAATGCTTCTCCATACTTTGATTTTAATATTGGCTTCTAATTGTGGCCATAGGGATGAAGTGGTAGTTGCAAGTCATACTAAGGGAATTTATTCCCTTGTAGTTATCTTGTTTTATTTTTAGAAAATGGATGAGAAAGTGGGGAAGGTGGAGTAAAGGCAATTTGATTACTTTTTCTATTATTGAAACATGGATTATTTCTTTCATCCTTTAAAAGATATTAATCATTACCATAAGAGAATAATCCTCCTTGACATTTTGTTAATGGTTATACATTTTAGACCTTTCAACCACCTTTGCACCTTATTTGCACTCATATTTGGCATTATATCTACCATTTACATTTTCTTGAAAATTCCTTAAGTTTTTTTTTTTTTTGGTTAGATTTCATTACATTTGTTTGTAAAACCTTTTTCAACATTTCCATTGTGCAGACTTGTATTCATTTCAATTTGTTCATTTCATGCATTCATTGCATGCAATGAGGTGACGTCTCTTTGGGACATTATGTCAAACATACTCATGCCTTGTTTGTACATCCACATCTTACATTATACTGGAAAAGATGACGTAGGTTGTGGACTGGTACTCTACTTAAATATCATCCACTTCAATGGTCAAACGTTCGATAACAATTTTACACCTCATTCACAACACAAAGTGGTAAATATTTATCTTATTTTTATTGGTCCAAATTAACCTTTGACTATTGAAGTGGATGATATTTAAGAATAGCTGTGGAATGAAGTTTTACACTTGTCGATTGCATTAAAGCCTTTTTAACAAAACCATTTTGTGTATTTCCAACAATCAACGCATTCCGTGAGATAATGTCTCTTTGAGACATTTTGTCAAACATTTCATAAGCCTTTTAATAAAATCCATTTTGTGTTGAACCTACGATTATTGTATGTCATGAGATAACCATTCTTTGAGGTCTTCTGTCGAACAATTTCCATTCCTTGTCTGTGTTTCCACTTTTGCATCAGGCCAACCTGAGTTTTATCCAACTATTTTATCAGACAAAAGTCCTCCTTCCTTGACATTTTGATGGATGCCTTACATTTTTCCTAAGCTTCCATTTTGAGGATGCTAGCTAGGTCATGGAATTTGGCATCTACCTACCGATTTCATTTGCTTGAAGGTTTCTAAGCCTTTACAACTTATCCATTTTGTGCAGACTCTGCAAACATTACGTTCCATGACACCACAGATTGTTGAGGTTTTTGTAAAATTATTTGTGTACCTTGTTACACCTCCACTTATTGCTTTTGCATGAAAGTTTCTTATGTTTTTTTAACTTATCCCTTCTGTGCATATCCTGTGGTTATCTGTCTTGCCAGCGCAACCACATTTTGGGTATCTGCTGGAAAAGATCATGGAATTTGGTTTACACTCGTCATTAGCATTGGCTTGAAAGTTCTAAATGCCTTTTTAATCAATCATATTGTGCTTGTACATATCATGCGTTGTTTTGCATTGTATGAGATCACATCTCTTGAGACATTATGTCAAACAATTCATGTGCTTTGTCTCTGCTTTCACTTTTGATTGACGTAGGCATAGGTTATGGATTTCGGTTTAATCCCTGCCAATTTCATTTTCATGAAAATTTCTAATGCCTTTTCATCAAATCCATTTTGTGCATATTTAGCAATCATTGCATTTCATGTGATGAAGTCTTTTAGAGGTATTCTGTCAAACAGATTATCTACTCTTTTCCACGAATAGAAACATATTCTTCTGCTATTATCATTATTCCTCAACTAACTAGATTTGTACATTAAGTAACAGACTCAAACTCCTCTATGCAACCATATCACCATGTCTTAATTGTTGTTAATAAACTGATCTATTATTATTATCTTAATTTGTTAATTTTATGGATGTTAAGGTAGATGTGGATTACCACTATTTTTGAGGTATTGAGTTACAAGGATTGCTGGTTGTAATCGGTTTGATTTGCTGGATAATAATATTGGACTCTTTGTTGGATGTAGCCTAAGTTTGGGTGAACCACATTAAAAACTTGTCTCTCGCTATTATTATTTCTGTGTATTTTCATTCCTCTGTTTAATCTTTATTTGCATTTAATTGATATCTTCTGCATGCAATCCCTAACAGTATTTTTGACATAGGAATTGTGTAAATGATAATGCTATTAGAATTACTTTTGATTTCACTATCATCGTGGATTATGAAGGTTATTGTGATATTATTGAGATTATTAGAGATCTGGAATTCTAGGCTAACCATGTAGAATTTATTGGTAGTGAGCTATTAAATGCACCAATATCTCTAGGTCACTAAACTTAGATTTACTTGGACAAATAGTTTCCTTGAGGAATGTTATAATACTAAGTTTTATTATTATTTTAATAGTGGTTAGAGATGTGTAACAAAACAATAGATATTTTAATTCATAACCATCTCCATGCAAACTTACATCACATCAATTAGCTTTGGAGAGTATTTTAAGGAAGATCTTGACTTTATGGCATGTCTTATTAGACCACGAATGAGACTTTTGAAGATTGATTGGGAATTTAATGTCAATATTATTACTAAGAAAAATTAGGTTACTTTTATCCTTATAAAAACTAGGATCACTTTAGTAGTGGGAGGTTGGGCGGGCGCCACTCCACAATTACCTGTGTGGAGTGACCGATTCGATGGAGTTGATGTGGCGATGGTTTTATTTCTTCATAAAGGGAAGTAATTGTAATGATTTTCTTTGAGCCGCGGGCTTGGTTGGCATGTTTTTCACTTCAATTCCAACTAGTGATAAAGGGCGGTAATAATGGCAAGTACTACTAGCTTCTGATAGTGTCGTGTCTCTCAAGCCATTCTTCTCTTAAACTCGGCCTTTCTCTCAATTTTAGGTAATGGCAAATTTCATTCTGAGGGTGATGGTAAAGGAGTTGGAAATGGGTGGCATGGTTACTCTCGTTCAACTGTTGAGTTTTAAGAGGCATATGGCCTTCATAGTGCCAGTGACAACGCACTGCTTGGAAATGATAATTCAGCATCCTGATTACCTTATTTTCACAACGGTGGAGTGTCTGATGGGGAAAGGTTTTATGGATGGAGTAGAGGGATATCAAGTGGATTCTGACATCTCTTCAAGGGTTTTGGCGGGCCTGTTAGATGTTAAGGTGCAAAAAGCAGACGCTAAGGTAAAAATGGAGAGGTTGTTCAGGAAGCATTTGATTTTCGGTCTGGAGGAGGCTTTGAACGCAACAACTCTTGGAGTGGGCATTCCTCGGCCGCGTGATCTTGGAAGCTTGTAGGATTCGGATGCAGTAGTCAAGTATTATCCATTTCTACTGGATATTAATGGTTTGGAACTAATTGAGCATCGTCAGTTGGCTGCGGCAAGGGCAAATTTCTTGAGAAAGACATTCAAGTTGGCAGTGGTTTCAAATGCGGCGTGGGAAGATGAGTTGTGTGTTTGTCCAAAACAATCTCTGGTACTTGTCATGAGTCTTTGTCTTTGGCTCTAGTTAGGGTAGAGGTTGGGGTTTCATAGTTGGTGTTTATGTATCTCAATTGTTTTAAGGGTTTGGCTCTTTGGTTTCAGCCCTATTTAGTCATGTCTATCAATGTTTAAGCATTGGTGGTTGTATGGTTGTTAGTTTCGATGCTGGGTGGTCATTTTGTAAAGTCTGACAGATATGGAGTCCTCTGCCCTACAAACATGGGATGTATGTAAAATTTTTTGTTTTAAATATAATGAAATCTCTCTTATCCATAAAAAAAAAAACCTAGGATCACTTTAGTTGGTTCATTAGGGGTAAATAATTGTTTGTGTCATTAAGGCTATCATGATGATTGGTGGTATGGAACACCAATCAAATTATGACAACCTTCCTACCTAGTTTAATCCTTCAACCCCTTCCAAATAATTCTTTGTGTTTGATTTGTATTTTGGAGTGATTAATAATGAAATCTCTCTTATCCATAAAAAAAAAACTAGGATCACTTTAATTGGTTCATTAGGGGTAAATAATTGTTTGTTTGTCATTAAGGTTATCATGATGATTGGTGGTATGGAACAACAATCAAACTATGACAACCTTCCTACGTAGTTTAATCCTTCAACCCATTCCAAATAATTATTTGTATTTGATTTGTATTTGGGAGTAATTAAATTTTCATTGGAACATGAATAATGTTGGTTGGGTATAGAGTTATGAATCTATGCTAGAATTTGTTTTGGATGTTTCTAAAGGAGGGGAATGCGGTATATATACCCAATCTATTAGTCTAAAACTATTGTTATGATTATTGATTAATGTTGTACTTGAATGTTGTTGTACTTATTGCTTTGATTATAATCTCATCTTTTGTATGGAGAATGTGTTTTTGCTTTCATTGGAAAATAGTTCTAATATTCACAATATGCTTGCTTCTATAGTCAAAACATAGTACTAAATGCATCTAAATTGTTACCTTTGTTCTCAAAATTTATTTATCCAATGTATTTATGCTTATCTTGTAGAACATATAAACAAGAGATAGGTAATATGTGTTGCAAGTATGAGGTGAACCAGTGTTGTCATTGATGTCAACATACTCATATTACATTGGTAAGAAGGATTGGATGAGTTGTGTGCTGAGGATATTGAGAAAATTAGTCTCAATCAGGAACAGTGAAGAACAGTGATGAGAAGAAGGCAAAAGTACTCAATAGGTTGAGATTCAGAGGATACAGATTAAAGGGTTTCAAGATATGAGTCTTGAGATGATCCAGTTAAGATTTCAGAGGTCCACATGAAGATGTGAATTAGTTGTGATCAATCAAGTAGAACCGGTTTCGGGAGATGCTCCGAAGTGACAGAGTGTTACAAAAAGGTCCAGTGAGATTCGGAAGTGCATTGTCCTATTCTGCGGATTGGACAGAGTGTTTGGGATGTCTTTGTGATGTGTCATCTCGATTGGTATGTGGTTTGGAGTTCCAGAAGCACCTCTTGCAGTATGATAGTGGCGATAGACTGTGTTCTTGAAGTTTCAGATGAGGAAGAGAAGAGATTCCAGTGAGTACAGAAAGTGCGGATGTACCTAGTCATTCAGGCATGCCTGTGAAGGTTCTTGGATCATATTAAGGTTTTGTTGTTGGTCCGCATTGGTGGTAGAGCCCAGAATTGAAGATATTCTTCCGGATGAAGTTCTTGTTCAGACTAGCAGACCAGATGAGTTGCTTATCTTGCGAATGTTCTTGTGGTGGCCGAACAGATGTGTTATTCATCTTGCGAATGTTCTTATGGTTGATTGCCAACTTAGATGATTGTTCCTAAGTCGATGTCTTGTATAAATAAAGGTTTGTGAGTTCATTTCAAAGTGTGTGTTGTGGAGTGGATGAGTGTGGTATAGCGAAAGAGTGAAAAGCAGAGCAGGTGTGACTCGGGCTTAAATGGAATAGATCCAGACATGGTGAAGATGTCATTCTCTAGTTCAAGGTTGTGATCCTTATGATCTTGTAGATAGTGTGTCTCTTTGTAGGCAGTGTGCCTCCTTGTGAGCAGTGTGCTCGGGCAGTGAGCCCTAATTGGCATGTGCCATTCTTTTTCTTATTCTTCTAATAGAGAATAATCCTTGGGTTAATCACCCCATGGTTTTTCCCTTAATTGGGTTTTCCACGTAAAAAATCTTGGTGTCTAATGTGTTGATATTTATCTGCTCTGGTGTTTATGCTTTCTGCTTTCATGAATGGTTAATTGATATGCTGTTAATTAACAAAGAAGAATCAAGTGCTTGAAGTAGAAGTAAGTTTTTATACAACTAATTCACCCCCCCTCTCAGTTGTGTGCCCTAGATCTAACAATTGGTATCAGAGCTAAGTTCCTTTGAAAGGAGCTTAACCACTTGAGGAGATCCAGAATGTCATCATACAAGAAGGATAGTCCGAAGTTCGATGGAACCAACTTCTCGCTCTGGAAAGGTCGCATGAGATGTCACTTGGAGTGTATGGGAAAAGCTTACTTGACCATGGTCACAAAGGTATATATTCCTCCATAGGGTGGTCTGACAACTCTGAATGAAATCACAGATGCTGAAAATAATTTGCGGACCAAAGAAGCTCTTCTAAGCGCATTGAATGATTCAGAGCTCTCAAATGTTATTGACCTACCAACTGCATATGAGATCTGGGTTAAACTGGAACTTCTGCATGAAGGAGATGAGTTTGTCAAGAGTGCAAGGTTGCAAATTTTGAAAGGGAAATTTGAAAGATTGAAGATGAGAGATGATGAAAATATCACTACCTTTATGCCAAGAGTGAATGAGCTGGTGTGTGGAATCAGGAATGCTAGTGGAGTTCTGGATGAAAATGAAATTGTTTGCAAAATTCTCAGATCCCTTCCTGCTGCCTACAAAATCAAGGTTGCTGCCATTGATGAATTCAGAGCCCATACAACTGTCACAAGAGAGCAATTGGCTGGCAAACTAGCTGCATTTGGAATGACTGAGTTTGGAGATGATCACCCCAAGACCGAATCTACATTCAAAGCCAGTGCCTATGTGAAAGGCAAACGAAGATTTGATCCGAGAGAGAACTCTTCAAGGAAGCTGTCATGGTATGATCAAGCAAGGAAAGAGATGGAAGAAGAAGAAGCAGAAACAGCTCAACTTGAAGCCCTCATTGCAAAGAGATTGCCAAGAGGATCCGGTAAGTATGAAGGAAAACTACCCTTTAAGTGCTTCAATTGCAATAAGATTGGTCATTTTGCTTCAAGATGTCCGAAAAGATCTGCAAGGTCAAATGCTAACAGATAAAGGTTTCAAAAGAACTACTATTATGTTCATGAAGAAGATGATAATGAAGGAGTAACAGATGATGAATCAGAAATAGGGAGCAAATCCAGAAATGAATGGGTGTTTATTGCCATCAAGGAAGAAGATTCAACATTCTCTGAATCTGTCAATCATAAGGTTGTAGAAAGAGCTTTGGCTGCCCAAGTTGATGAAAAGGATGATTGGGTTATTGACAGTGGATGCTCTCACCATATGACTTGTGACAAGAACAAGTTCTTAGATTTGGAAAGGTATGAAGGAGGAATGGTAAAGTTTGGTAATAATTCTGTTGGCAGAATCAAAGGTAGGGGAACTATTTCTTTTGATGGAAAGAGCAAAACCGGTAATGTACTATATGTTGAAGGATTGAAGCACAATCTACCCGGTGTTGGTCAGTTAGTGGACAAAGGCTATGATCTTTGGTTCAAGAATGGAAGATACAGGATCTTTGCAAGCTCCAGAACTAAAATTGCATCCGGTACTCAAACAAAAGGTAATATCTTCCATCTAATTGGTTCTAATAAAAGTTGTCTGTTTGTTCAAGTTGATCAGAGTTGGTTATGGCACAGAAGGATGTGTCATGTGAATTTTGATAACATCATCAAGATAAGCAATACTCAGGCTGTAAGAGATCTTCCTAAATTGGTGAAACCTACAAATAGTTTGTGCAAAGAATGTCAGCTAGGTAAACAGAGCAGAGTCTCTTTCAAAAGCAAGGATCAGTCCACTACCAGATTACTAGAATTAGTCCATACTGATCTATGTGGTCTGACAAGAATCAAGAGTATGCAAGGTGATAGATATTTCATGTTACTGATTGATGATCATTCTCGAATGATGTGGGTTACCTTCCTAAAAGAGAAATCAGAAGCCTTTGAGAAGTTCAAAATCTTCAAAGCTATGGTAGAGAATCAAACCGGACTGAAACTGAAATGTCTAAGGTCTGATAGAGGTGGTGAATTCACATCCGGTGAATTCATAGATTTCTATGAGAAGCATGGTGTAAAGAGACAGTTGTCTGCTCCTAGGACTCCACAGCGAAATGGAGTAGTTGAGAGAAAGAACCGGACCATCCAGGAAGCAGCCAGGACAATGATGATAGAAGCAAATGTTCCTCAGATGTTTTGGAGAGAAGCTGTCAGCACTACAGTCTACACTCTTAATTAAGTTCAAATCAGAAGCAATACCGGTAAGACTCCTTATGAACTTTGGTTTGGTGTAACTCCTACTATGAGGTATTTCAGAGTATTTGGTAGCAAATGTTACATCAAAAGAGATGAAGATTTAGGAAAGTTTGATGCTAGAAGTGATGAAAGAATTTTCTTGGGCTACTCCACTCAAAGCAAAGCATACCGGTGTTACAATAAAAGATTGAGAAAGATGATAGAAAGTACAAATGTGAAGGTTGATGAAGGAATTGAGAAGCCCTCAAGGTTTTATGAATATAATGAAGATGTTCAAAATGACTCTCTGGTGCAAAGAGCTCAATCCTCCTCTAAAATTCAGATCCAGACTGATCCGGTAAATCAGGAAGAAGTTTGTCTGAATGAGTCCGATCAAGAAATAGTAGTGCAAGAAACTCCCAAAGTTCCAAGGTGTGTAAATCTAAATCATTCTGAAGATCAGATCATAGGTGACAAAAGCAAAGGGGTACAAACAAGGAGAAGAATTGCTCAAGATTCAAATGAATGTTGTCTGATTTCAAAGATTGAACCTAAGACAATTAATGAAGCTTGCAATGATGAAAACTAGACCAAAGCAATGGAGGAAGAATTGATGCAAATTGAGAAAAATCATACTTGGGATCTTGTTCCCAAACTTAGAAACAAGAATGTGATTGGAACCAAATGGGTCTTCCGGAATAAACTAAATGAAGTTGGTGAAGTAATCAAAAACAAAGCTAGATTGGTCTGCAAAGGCTACTCTCAAATAGAAGGTATTGATTTTGATGAAACTTTTGCTCCGGTGGCAAGAATTGAAGCAGTCAGATTATTTCTTGCATTTGCTGCCTTCAAAGACTTCAAGGTATATTAGATGGATGTCAAGTCTACCTTCCTAAATGGTGATTTGGAAGAAGAAGTTTACATAGAACAACCGGATGGATTTCAATTGTCTAATAATGATGATATGGTCTGCAAGTTGAAGAAAGCATTGTATGGATTGAAGCAATCCCCAAGAGCATGGTATGTAGGGTTGGATAAGCATCTTGTGCAGATTGGTTTCAACAAATGTACTGCTAATAGTAATCTATATTTTCAAATAGATAAGGAAAACATCTTGATTGTTGAAGTATTTGTTGATGATATCATCTTTGGAGGAAAAGATAGTATGTGTAAAACCTTTGCAAATCAAATGAAAAGTGAGTTTGAAATGTCAATGCTTGGTGAAATAAATTTCTTCTTGGGTCTGCAAATTACTCAGATAGAGAAAGGCATCTTTATCTCTCAGACCAAATATGTGAAAGAATTGTTGAGGAAATCCGATATGGAAGATTCAAAGCCAATGAACACTCCTATGGCAACCGGATGTAAGTTGAGCAAAGATATGACTCTCCTAAGACATATCAGACCAAGTACAGATCAATGATTAGAGGTTTATTGTATCTCACTCAGACTAGACCAGATATAATACAGGCTCTTGGTCTTGTGGCAAGATTTCAGGCTGATCCCAGAGAATCTCATGTCATGGCAATCAAAAAAAATTTTAGGTACTTGAAAGGAATAGTTGAGTATGGTCTATGGTACCATAGAGATTAGGATTTCTCTCTTCATGCATACACAGACGCAGATTAGGCAGGAGATGTGGATGACCAGAAAAGTACAAGTGGAGGAGCATTCTTTTTGGGAAAAAGGTTGGTTTCTTGGCTAAGCAAGAAACAAGAGGCAATATCCTTGTCTACAACTGAAGCAGAATACATTGCAGCAGCAAGTAGTTGCACTCAAATCTTGTGGATGAAGCAGATGTTAAGAAACATTAAAGTAGAATATGAGGAGCCTATCACCATTTTCTGTGATAATTCAAGTGCAATAAATATTTCTAAGAATCTGGTGTTGCATTCTAAGACCAAGCACATATCTATCAAGTTTCACTTTCTGAGAGAGCAATTTAACAAGGATGAAGTCAGATTGGAGTATGTACCCTCTAAGGATCAGATTGCAGATATCTTTACTAAACCTCTTCCCAAGGACTCTTTTGAGTATCTCCAGGAGAAGTTAGGGATCATGGCCCCTCTAGTGATGAACTAGGATGCACTGATGTGCATCAGTCCGGTGGATATCACAGTCATATCTTGTGATCCAGATTGATGATGGGGAGCTGCTACTAAGGGGGAGCAGTTGGTATGATTCTGATGTGTTGGAATTGCAAGTATGAGACCTTTGCCATTGATGTCAAAGGGGGAGAGAAGACATGTGAAAAACAAGTGGTTGATGATCAAAGGGGGAGCAGTAAAAGAAGAGAAGACTTGTGAAGAGTTGTTGTTGATAGGGGGAGCTGTGAAAGAAAGGAGAAGTTCTTGTCTTGATGGTTTTTCACATCATATGTTGCCATCAATGACAAAGGGGGAGATTGTTGCAAGTATGAGGTGAACCAGTGTTGTCATTGATGTCAACATACTCATATTGCATTGGTAAGAAGGATTAGATGAGCTGTGTGCTGAGGATATTGAGAAAATTAGTCTCAATCAGAAACAGTGAAGAACGGTGATGAGAAGAAGGCAAAAGTACTCAATAGGTTAAGATTTAGAGGATGCGGATTAAAGGGTTTCAAGATATGAGTCTTGAGATGTTCCAGTTAAGATTTAAGAGGTTCGCATGAAGATGTGAAGTAGTTGTGATCAATCAAGTAGAACCGATTCTGGGAGATGCTCCGAAGTGACAGAGTGTTACAAAAAGGTCCGGTGAGATCTGGAAGTACATTGTCCTATTCTACGGATTGGACAGAGTGTTTGGGATGTCCTTGTGATGTGTCATCTCGATTGGTATGTGGTTTGGAGGTCCGAAAGCACCTCTTGTAGTATGACAGTGGCGATAGACTATGTTCTTGAAGTTTCGAATGAGGAAGAGAAGAGATTCTAGTGAGTAGAGGAAGTGCGGATGTACCTGGTCATTCAAGCATGCCTATGAAGGTTCTTGGATCATATTGAGGTTGTGTTGTTGGTCTGCATTGGTGGTAGAGCCCGGAATTGAAGATATTCTTCCAGATGAAGTTCTTATTCAAACTAGCCGACCGGATGAGTTGTTCATCTTGCGAATGTTCTTGTGGTGGTCGACTGGATGTGTTATTCATCTTGCGAATGTTCTTATGGTTGATTGCCGACTTAGATGATTGTTCCTAAGTCGATGTCTTGTATAAATAAAGGTTTGTGAGTTCATTTCAAAGTGTGTGTTGTGGAGTGGATGAGTGTGGTATAACGAAAGAGTGAAAAGCAGAGCAGGTGTGACTCGGGCTTAAATGGAATAGATCCAGACATGGTGAAGATGTCATTCTCTAGTTCAAGGTTGTGATCCTTATGATCTTGTAGACAGTGTGTCTCTTTGTAGGCAGTGTGCCTCCTTGTGAGCAGTGTGCTCAAGCAGTAAGCCCTAATTGGCATGTGCCATTCTTTTTCTTATTCTTCTAACAGAGAATAATCCTTGGGTTAATCACCCCGTGGTTTTTCCCTTAACCAGGTTTTCCACGTCAAAAATCTTGGTGTCTAATGTGTTGATATTTATCTGCTCCGGTGTTTATGCTTTCTTCTTTCATGAATGGTTAATTGATATGCTATTAATTAACAAAGAAGAATCAAGTGCTTGAAGTAGAAGTAAGTTTTTATACAACTGATTCACCCCCCCTCTTAGTTGTGTGCCCTAGATCTAACAATATGTGGAGTTTGGGATGTTATAGTGTAATGGAGGAATTTTTCCTAGTTGTTGATTGAATTTAGATTACCATGAGTTAGGTCCAAAACCTAAAATCCTTGGAATTATGGTAACCTTTCATAATTAAGTTCTCACTTGGCTAGTATCAATAGTTCTTATTCTTTCTTGATAACACAAACATATAGCCATTACATAAACCAAAGTTGTTGACAATGAATAGCATGTTATGTTCAAGATTGGGATTAAGGTTAAAATTAAGGATAGACATGTTCTATTACATGTGTACCCTTAGTGTAGTCTAAATGGGTTGCATTTTGCCTTTTGTCATATTATGGTACTTTGTTATATATGTAGGTTGTTTCATGGACGTGGTTAGAAACATCGCTTCAGATGTGAATTGATCCTTCTCACTATTTACATGGATAATGATTAGTGGGTTGAGATTATATCTAAGAGGTATAGATCAATAATGGTTGAAATGTCATTTCTGTTCATTTATTATTATTGCATATGTAAGCAAATTGATTAAAGTATAGTATTACATGCTTGCATGTAATTTTTGAGTTAGTTATTAATCTGCCATAGGAATGGATAATGTGTTTTATTTTTCTTATAGGGTGTTAGGGTTCAGGCAGATTGAAGCAATAAACACTAACAATTATAAGTATATTAAATAACCCAAATATAACAATGAAGAACAACACAAAAGAGATCAACACATAAATTTAGCGTGGTTCACCCAAAATGGGCTACATCCACAGAAACTCAGTCATCCAATGATTTTATTATCCAGTGCAAAACATATTACAATCTCATGAATTCCACACCCAGAACATACATCACAGCCGCTTATATCAAGCTTTTTGGAAGATTCTAGAATTAGGGTTTTACAATGTCATTTTTCTTTTGTCGGTTAACAAAAATTAACAACCAACTCTGAACAAGCAAAAAAAGGGAAAAAATATTTAGATGTTGTGCCCCTGAACCCCGACAAGGATACATTATGTGTGTATAGTACTTGCATGATCAGTTGCCACATACCAACAATCTCCCACTTGGAGACTGATCAGGCTCCACACCAAATAATCTCCCACTTGGAGATTGATCCTAGATGACACCGCTGCACTTGCAACTCCCACTGGATTATAGGCCTGGCTGGTTTCTTATACCCATAATTATCAGTTGTGAAGGCCAATAGAAACTGATGATGAAATCAGTTTCTCCCATGTAACTGCCTTTGTGAACATATCTATAGGATTCTCACTTGTGTGAATTTTCTCCAGTTTCAATTGTCCATCCTCTAAAATTGACCGGATGAAGTGGTATCTGAGCTATATGTGCTTAGTTTTTGAATGTAGAGCTAAATTCTTAGCAAGATGAATGGCACTCTGGCTATCAATGTACAAAGGGCTATCTTCTTGTCATTGCCCCAATTCCTCCAGAAAATGTTGTAACCAAATAATCTCCTTGCTAGCTTTCGTAGCAGCAACATACTCAGCTTCAGTGGTTGAAAGCACAACAACCTTTTGCAGCCTTGAAATCCAACTGACTACAATACCTCCTACAGTAAAAACATAACCTATAGTACTCCTCCTGCTATCAATATCACCCACTAGATCAAAGTCAACATATCCTTTTAGAGCAGAATTTGTTCCTCCAAAACATAGAATTTTTTAAGTAGTACCTCTCAAATATCAAAGAATCTATTTCACCGCATTCCAATGTTCCATTCCCAAATTGCTCATATAACTGCTCACAACTCCCACTGCATGTGCAATATCTGGCTTGTGCATACCATTGCATACATCAAGCTACCAACTATTAATGCATATGGTATCTTAGACATTTTTTCTTCCTCCTCTTGTGTCTTTGGAGACATCTCCTTAGTCAACGTAAAATGACTAGACAATGGTATACTAAATGCTTTTGCATTCTGCATGTTAAACCTTTTCAACACCTTCTCTACATACTCACTTTGAGACAAAAATAATTTTTTGTTTGTCCTGTCTCATGTGATCCTCATACCAAAGATTTATTTTGCTACACTCAAATCCTTCATAGCAAATGAATTTGTTAATTTATGCTTAAGTTTATTAATATGCTGCATGTTAGACCCGGCAACAAGCATGTCATCAACATAAAGCAATAGAATAATATAGTTGTCATTACCTAATTTCTTGAAATAAACACAATAATCAGAATGACATCTTTTGTAACCTTGTTTAGCCATAAAACTATCAAATTTTAAATACCATTGCCGAGGTGCTTGCTTCAAGCCATACAAACTCTTCTTTAACCTGCACACAAAATCCTCCTTACCCTTGACCTCATATCCCTGTGGTTGTTGCATGTATATTTCCTCTTCCAAATCCCCATGGAGAAAAGTTATTTTCACATCTAGATGTTCAAGATGCAAATCTTCCGTAGCCACAAGACTTAGAATAGATCTAATAGAAGTCATCTTTATAACGATGCTACCATAATAATGGGTTACACTTTCTGGGACATCTTGATTTTTGCTGAAATCACATATTTTTAGAAAATATAATGATTTAATCCTTGAAAGGTTCCATTTAAAGGATTTTAATTGAAGAGGGTTTGATCAAACCCCCTTAGATTCAAACCCCCTTGGATAGAACCCCACTAGTTTTAAACCATACATATAATGGAGTCTCCTCTACACCTATCAAAATGTTGATAAAAAACCACTTTTGATTTAATTTTTAGAGGATCAAATGAATTCATTTAAAATTTATGTTTTGTAAGTATGTAGTCCTTATTATAAGCTTCCCAAAAAGTATAATTTTAAATATATTTAATTTTATTATTATATTTATTTTTTATTTCTTGTGAATGTAGGTTTTTCACCGAACATCAAGTTCTATGTTCTACACACATGGAAAATTAGTAAATTAGTGAAAAAAAAATTCTAAAAAAATATCTATGCCCTAGGTATTGATGTCCTTGTTTTAACAAAAAAAGAAAAATTGAATTTCAATACATACAGAAAAAGTTGTTTTACGAAATATGTCTTTGTCTAAATTACAATTGGTTTGACTTCAAAACTTAATTAAAAAAAAATTCAACAAAACATTATGAAACCAAATGCATGCCCTATATATCGGCGTTACCAATCTAAATTTAAAAGAATCAAAATTTTATCCTTTGTAGAAAAAGAGTTATGTGCTACGGAATACACATCACTTCAAAAAAATGTTGTTTACTATTAAAAACTAGTTGTCAAAGGAGATTTTAAAAAATTTACAATTTAACTACAAATATTTTTAAAAATATATATTTAGAATCTACAAACAAAATCTTACAAATCACTAGTTCGCATCATCTTCAAATTCCTAACGGTTTAGCGGCTATAGGTGTCAGAAAGTGAAGATTTAGTTTAAAATGTTGATTTCAATGTCAAGTTTGGCCAAAAAGTGTAACCCATTATTGTGGGATGACCCCCGAAGAAAATATTTTATCAAAATCTATACCTTTTTTCTGTGCAAAACCTTTTACCACGAGTCTAACCTTATATCTTTTCTTGCCTCTATCTTCTTCCTTCAACCTGTAAACCCATTTATTTGGCAATGCTCTTTTTCCTACAGGTAATTTGACTAAGTCCTAAGTCTAATTTTACAGCAAGGAATCCATTTCCTCTTTCATGCCTAGCTCCCACTACTTTTTGGTATCTACTTGCATTGCTTCTTCATAACCTTCAAGTTCACTAGAATCAGTTAATAATATAGAATATAATGATGGAGAAAATCTTTTTGGAGGTCTAGTTATCCTTGTAGAACGTCTAACACTTGCAGGAGTCTGTGGGATAACTTATTTTTGCTGAGCATCAAATGCCACAAGCATTTTATTTTCTGAAATCTCATCCAGCACCACATATTCCTTTTTGGCCTATTCATGCTTCTTTCCCTGCAGCTGATCCTTATACATGAACTTATCATTAAATATAACATCTCTGCTCCTATTGATTTTATGATTTTCAAAATCTCATAACTGATAACCAAATTCATCACCTCCTTATCCAATGAAGGTATTTTTTGACTTAGCCTCAAGCTTGGTTCTATTTTCAATATCAACATGGACAAAAGCTTCATAACCAAAGGTTTTCAAAAATGAATAGTTTACCTTTTACCCGTCCATGCCTCCTCTGGAATGCCACCATCCAAAGGATTTGAAGGTCCTCTATTTATTAAATAAACAACGGTATGTACAACATCTGCCCAAAAGTGTAAGGGTAGTCCAACATGCAATCTCATGCTCCTTGCACACTCCATAATAGTCCTATTCATCCTCTCAAACACACCATTTTCTTGTGGGGTTCTAGGAACTGTTTTCTGCCTACAGATTCCATTATATGAATAGTAATTCTCAAATTCTCTACTGCAATACTTACCTCCATTATCAGATGTGAGACACTTCAACTTTTTCCTTATCTCATTCTCAACCAAAGCTTTCCACCTTTTAAAAGTTTCAAACACTTCTAAATTTTATTTTAGGAAATACACCCATGTTTTCCTAGTTGCATCATCAATAAAAGTAACATAATAGCAAGAGCCACCAAGAGAAGGTACTTGAGTTGGTCCCCATACATCTGAATACACAAGCTCTAATTTCTCACTCTTCTCTTTCCCAACTTTGAGAAATCGGACTCTTTTCTGTTTTCCATAAACATAATTTTCATAAAACTCCAAGTCAATCTGCTTCAGACCTGGTAGCAACTTTTTGGAGTGAAGGATCTTCATCCCTTTCTCACTCATGTGCCCAAGTCTATGCTGCCACAATTCTATTTCTGTCCCTGTAGCAAGTGCTATAATTGTCTCAGTAGCAATTGTTTCTGTAGCATCTAAGGTAGAATAAGTATTACCAATACACAAATACAATGTGCCTACCTTTTCACCTTTAGCTACTACTAATGCACCTTTAGTGACCTTCCAGACTTTGTCTGAAAAGGTAACTATGCAACCTTCACTACCTAGTTGTTCTATAGAGATTAAATTTCTTCTCAAATTTGGAACATGCCTTACCTCCTATAGCAACCATTCATTTGCATTCTGCAACTTGATTTTTATCTTTCATTTTCCAACAGTCTGACAGGATTAATCATCACCCAAATATACCTATCCAAAATCACCTTGAACATAATCTACAAAATATTTCCTATGGGGTGTGGCAGGAAATGAAGTCCCTGAATCTATTACCTAGGAATCATTAGCATTATCTAAACACAAAATTAAAGCATCCTGTAATTTATTACTTGCAACATTAGCTTCCTTATTGTCATCATGTTGTTCGTCTCCTTGTTTGCTCTTTCGAGACCAGCAATCCTTCTTCAAGTATCCTAGCTTTCCACAGTACCAGCAATCCATTCTTCCTCTGGATTTAGATCTGCCTTTTTTTGACTTCCCTTGTGACTTCTCACGATTTGTTGGGCTTTTTCCTCTCTCCTTTGTTCTTCCCCTGTTCTCTATAGTCAAAACATTACCCGATGTTGAACTCTCACCTGTGCTTTTTCGTTGCATTTCCTTACTAAGGATAACACCAACAACATCATCAAATTTCAAAGTATTTGAACTAGAAATAGAGTTACTTACAACCATTACCAAGCTATTCCATCTTTCTGGAAAAGAACATAAAACCAAGAGAGCCCTCACCTCTTCATCAAATTTCACTTTTACAGAAGTTAGCTGACCAGTAACCGTATTAAATTCATTTAAATGATCTAACACATATCCACCTTCAATCATTTTCAAATTAAACAAACGCTTCATGAGAAATACATTATTAAAGGTTGAGGGTTTTTCATACAATTTAGCCAAAGCTTTCATCAGTTTATCTGTTGTCTTTGCTTTTGTTATATTAAATGCCACAGATGGTGCCAGGCACAACCGAATGGTTCTCAGTGCCTTTCTGTCCAGAAGTTCCCAATCCTCATCAGTCATTGCTACCGGTTTCTTGGCTATTCCTTCCAACGGCCTCCATAAATCCTTCTGATAGAGATAATCCTCCATCTATATCTTCCATAATTGATAGGTCTGCCCATTGAATTTATCTACCTTCAATTTACTGTCATATGTCATTGCTCCCACTTAACTGTGAGACTCCCACTCAACTGCGAGACCTTCCTTCAGACGATAATCAAACACAACCCGCTCTGATACTAGTTGTTAGGGTTCAGGCAGATCGAAGCAATAAAAACTAACAATTATAAGTAGATTAAATAACCCAAATATAGCAATGAAGAACAACACAAAAGAGATCAACACAAAAATTTAACGTAGTTCACCCAAAATGGGCTACATCCACAGAAATTTCACGTAGTTCACCCAAAATGGGCTACATCCACAGAAACTCAACCATCCAATGATTTTATTATCTAGTGCAAAATAGATTACAATCTTGCAAATTCCACACCCGCAACATACATCTCGGCCACTTATATCAAGCTTTTTGGAAGCTTCTAGAATTAGGGTTTTATAATGTCATTTTTCTTTTGTCGATTAACAAAAATTAACAACCAACTCCGAAAAAACAAAAAGAGGGAAAAAAATTTAGGGGTTGCACCCCCGAACCCTGGCAAGGATACGTTACGTGTGTACAGTACTTGCATGATCAGTTGCCACATACCAACATAGGGAAGTAGTTTTGATTTGTAGAAAGATGTTTAAACTATTGATGCATGATAACATATGTTAACTAAGCTTCATTATGTAAGATACTACCTTTTTCTACATTGTAATAAGATTCTAATTTCATATAAAGGTGATAGTCAATTACTTATATTTCTTTCAGAGAATGTGCTTGTGGAAACTTGTGTATAGTATCATGGTAAGAAGGAGAATGGTTAAATTTTATAGTTAAGTTGATAATCATTGTTATTATAATAACCTCTTTATTGTACCTTATAAGGGTTCACTTGTATTGGAAACTCTATAATTGAACTGTATGATGCTCTCTAATGTTAATTGTTCATTTTGGTTTGAACTACATAGGATGTGTATGACATAGTGGCAATAGAATTGCATGTTATTGCTTCATATTTGTATTACGGTACTATTGTGATGTTCACAATACACCCCATTTTACTCCTTAGCAAAATGAGGACCCCTATTGTGGCTGTTGCTTTTGCTTTTGTGTGTGTTGTTTTGTTTGGTGGTAAAGGGGAAAAGAGAGTGAAAATTGCAAACTTTGTTAAAAATAGAGAAAAAAATACATTTTCAGTACCAAGGCATGATATGCTTGGATTCCTTGTAAAAAATGAGCTAGGGTTGCTTTTTAAACCATCTTAAAATTTGTCATATTTTGCAAGTTATGATCATTTTGGTAAAATATACATTCAGGTTTGTATATCGCTTTGCATATACAGGGTCGTTTGTATATGCAAAGGGTTTTGTTTTTGTACTTAGTTGCGTGGGCTATCGGGTTGCATAGGCATTATTTGTTTTCATGTTGAGTCATTGTAATGTTACATACATTGCCCTTTATACATTGCTTTCATATACAAGGGCAATTGTATATCTTTTTTCCTTGTATGCATTTTCGATAAAGGTTCTATGCACACATACAAGATGGACCCGTGGTTTTAGGTTTAAATAAATTGATGTATGAGTTCTGTTGCATGTATCTCGCGTTGTATGTTTTGGCAGGTCAAAATATACAAGGTAAAATATGCATTGGCAATATACATCGCGCGGAATTCAAATCTTATGAAGCACGGTTAATTCATTGTATATCCGCAAGCTTGTATGTTAGAATTATATACAATGCAAATATGCAATGGCGGACTTGAGGGGGTTATTAAACAGAATTAAATGGTTGTATAGTTGGTGCTTGTATGTTTTTACATACAAGCGAAACATGCAAGTTAAAAGATACAAGGCTTGTAATATATAAGCGCCGAACCCGAAAGGTCTATTAAAACAACTTAAGTCCTTGTATGTTTTTGGCTTGTATATTGGTGAGATACAAGTGTTGTATACATTGGCCGGACCTGAAGCATTTATAAATTTGAATTAAGTCTTTGTATGTTTCGATATACATACATTCTGAAACATACAAAGCAGAGGTACATTGCCCGGAGCCGAAATTTCATGAAATAGAGTTAATTCAATGTATATCGGGCTTGTATATTTTTATATATAAGACGATATACATTACGCTTATACATGGTGAAATCAAAGGAAAATCAAAACCTATTTAATGCTTGTATCAAACCCAAATGTATATCGGAAGATACAAGGGTTATGTACATCCCGCGGACTTAATGGAGTTATCAAACAATGTTAATTCATTGTAAATTCTGGATTGTATATTTTTACATACATTGCTTTCGATATATACAAGCCAGAATCCAAATGAATTTGAAGTCGGATTTAAGTGCTTGTATCATGTCTGAGTTGAATATCTAAAAGATACAAATGCACTTATACATTGCGCGGACGCAAAGGAAGGTTAAGAAGAGTTAGATCGATGTATGCATCCGACTTGTATATAATTTACATACATTACGATATACAAAGATTTAAACAAAGAAATGGATGGGAAAACTAAGCGATTGGAATTTTGAGGTCGATTTTGAAGCCCGAATGCATGGTCCTGCTCAACGATAGTTGACCCGACTGGTTTTAGCATTGTATATGCATTTTTGACTCACGATTTTCACAGATTTAGGGCCCGATTGATGCATTCACATGGTCACGACTAGATTTGGCAGTTGTTTTTCTTCCTGCAGATTTATTAAATGATGATACTTATTACTTATCCATTTTTGTAGGTTTGCAGTTGAGGAAGGGGCTGAAACTTGATGACAATGACATCACGGAGGAGGAAATCTGATTTCAGGAGCAGAGGAAGATAAGGATGAAGGGCGAGGAAGTCCAGGGTCTTTATTGATAAAGGCAAAATGCAGATGGAGACATTATTGCAGCAGACCATAGAAGTTATTATTGAGCTGCTAGGGTTTCCAGAATGGCATATTTCACCCAGATTGGATGTATGCTCAAAGGTATTTTGGGAGACTTGTTCTCCAACATTTATTACTGTAACTAGAGGTTTGAACCAGAGTTTAAACTAGGGTTTTGAGTTGTATTGAGGATAATCAAGGTCTATAGATTGTGCCTCTCTACATTGTAATACTTTACACAGGGGCTACATAGAGATTTGTAGCAGCAGAGATTTGTAAAAAGCATAATATTTAGAATAGAGGAACCTTTTAGTTTAGGAATAGAAGGAGGTTGCCTACGTCTACAATAAGGAATGCGTGGAACATCTAGCTTCCTTACTGTATATGTAAAGCTTATAAGTTTTTCTGTAATTTGATCAATGAAGCTAAGAGTCATTTAGACATTGTAAATCTTATATGACTGTCTGTTTCTAATACAATTGAATCTGGAATTCTGCATCTATCTTCTGAGTGTTTTCTGACTCTTCATTGTGTTTGAAACATTTTTTCTCTTAGAGCTTGCAATCTTAAATGTATGTTTGTGAAAATGATCAGAATTACATTTAAGGTTTTTGTCTGTGGATTTGATCAAGTTAATGTATGATTTATAAAGTGCATAACAAAACAATTAGATCCTTTGGTAGAATGAATGAAGTTTAGATTAGATCTTTCTAACTTTTCCCAACCCATATGAAAATACTTAGCTGAAAACGTAGAAATTTAAAGGAAATTGTCTCATATTTGAAAGAAGCATGCATAGTTGAGTTGAAAGTAGACAATTTTCATAATATTTAAGAGGAGAAGGCTACAATAATTCAAGAAAACCATTTAAAGCTTTGCAGCACAGCAGCATTTTTATGCAAAAAAGAATGAACAACATGCTAATTTTTTTATGATCTTTTGCATAATTTGAGTCTAGTTAACCAACAGGAAACCCTAAATTACGTAAGGCCCCTTGAACATTACAGCTTCACATCGACCAACTGAATTTTCCCAATAGGTCAAGACCTGACCATATTAAACTTGGGATTAAGCGAATCTTAACCAATTCCTTCATATCTTTCAAGTCAGTTTTGGTTCATTTTATGTGAATTTTAACTAATTGTTATGACTGTCTCAAAACAATCATCAACAGTTTCTTTGGCGCTAGAAGGAGAGCCCCACTTGAGTTAGGGTTTGTTTCAAGAAAAACTGGCTAATAACAGTGATAGAGTGACTAGATCTAGATCCCATTTAGGGGATATATTTTTGCAATTACCTGATATAAGGCAAAGTAAGAGCCCTTTGATTTGGAATCCTAAAATATTGAAAGCAAGAGGCTCATCTAGAACGCCCCCTGGATCACCTTATACTATCCATAACTTTGTGAGTCCTGATAGATCTTCATTCAGATCTTTAAATCTTGGTTCAGGTACTCCTAGAGGTCCTAGTCCTCCTAGAGATCCTAATCCCCCAAGAAATCTAGGTATTCCCATAGGTCCAGGTCAAGCGCAAGTACCTACGATGGCTTATTTTAATACCAACTCTCCCATACACTTTAATGATTATAATGAGATGCCCAAAAATCTAGAAAAGATATGTCCCAAATACCAGTTGCACCAAGATCCGGAAGACCATATTAGAATATTCAAGGAGGCATGCTTTAGGGCCAAATTAGAACATACGGACGTGGTGTGTAGATTGTTTCCCTACACCTTTAATGAACAAGCATCTAACTGGTATGTAAACTTACCCAATGGCTATATTTCTTCTTGGTCGCTTATGGAAGAGGCATTTCTGTCTAGATTTAGAGGACCCATTGATCCTTGCATCCTATATCACAAATTAGCTACCATAAAAAGAGGAGAGGGAGAGTTGATTGATAATTTCAATGACAGATTTCAAAAGGCCTACTCTAGGTTGATGGCCCCTTACACCGTGAATGATGATACCTTGTTAGCTATGTACTATGCTGCCTTGGATCCTTTAACTGCCATGTTTGTCAAAAGAAAACCCGACATAGATTCAATATCCAAAGCCTATAAAGAGGCGGCCTCAATAAACCAAGAGATGAGGCATACAACTTATAGTCCATTTGTTAATGGAGGAAATTTTGGGGTGCAAAATCGCGGAATGGAGTCCCTATGCATCACACTCCATTATTAAATCCAGTTCCTACATACACACCTGTGTATAGTCCTACCCCAATCCAAGCCATAGCTCCTTACACGGGTGGCACTACTAACAATAGTCAAAATAATGGTCAGCCTTTCTTACGACCTCCTAGAGATACAACTGTAGAAAAAGCACAAGAGGAAAAGGAAGAAATCAAAGAGATCACTGCACATTTGAAAAGATTAACCACCGAAGTGACACAACTAAGAAACGAGAACCTCTATGGAAGAGGTAACCAAGGATACAATCAAAATCAGAATTATAACCAAAGCCAAAATCAGAACTATAGTTCAAATCAAAATCAGCATTACAATCAGAACTATAATCAGAGCCATACCCAAAATAACAGCCAAGGCCAATGTTCAAATCAAAGCCAAAACTATAATCAGCATCAAAGTCATAACCAAGGGCAACCAATGCAAAATAGAGGACCAGTGGTAGATAATAAGGCCTGGGGTAACAATAATAGAAATCAGAATCAACCTAGGCCACCCAAGACATGGAACACTGGACCAAACAACGGTACTCTAGCTTCTCCTTTTGAGAATATAGATAATCATGATGCAAAACAAACAGCTGGCATCCAAATGGCCAATACATCACTGAAAAATTGGTGCAGATTTCACAATACCAATGCCCATGCTAAGCTTGTCTGTCCACAGTTTCATTTAGCAGCTAGCATATTTAATATAGAGGTGCAACCTCCTACTTCTGAATTTCTCATTCCCAAAGGTAATGAGGTAGTACCCTCAGGGTATCATACAACTTTAGTTTTAGAAACCTTTACCTTTGCAACTACAGAGGAGAAAGAGGATGAATTGTTAGAAGATGAACCATACTTTTGTGAAAATCTTTATCCTGAATCAGCCTTTGTGTTAAACACTTTTCAGTTTCCCTTTGAAACTGAAAATGAAGTATTGACTGAAATAGAAGAGGTGCAAGCTTTTCAACAGACAAATAAAAACCACACCTACAATTTGAGAAACAACACTAGGCCGGGAGGACCTTTCACTGCTTCTATTCCTCCTAACAACTTCAATACACCCCCAGATCAGAATGCTAGCAACAATCCTACCATACTTAAAGCTAATCATCATACAAACAGTGGAACAATAGTACAAAAGGCCCAAACAAGTAAAGTTGAAACAGTAGAGACAACAAGATTAATGAGTTACTTGTCAGAAGAAATAAAGAAAATTAAGGTCAATATACCTCTGAATAAATTATTGAAAACTCTAGGGATCGGAAATGCTTTTATAAAATCTCTGGATACATCCATGACAGATGAGGGTGCTGCTGATATAGTTGTTCCTAATATAGATTCACCGCCTAAAGAGAAAAGTAAGAAAGTTGAGCTGCCTTCCAATACAAATGTAGTAATGTATGCTAATAAGAAGGATGCTCCTCCTTTCTTGTTAACTATTAGATTGTGTGGGAAGAACATACACAATTGCATGGTAGACTCTGGTGCATCAGCCAATATTATGCCCTTAGGGATATGTAAAACTCTCGGGCTGACTCCCACCAAATCTGCCAAGGTTGTCACACAGTTAGATAAAACTGAGGTTAGTGTGATAAGAGAATTGATGAACATTTAGATGCAATTAGCTTCAGACCCTAGGGTAAGCCGGTTCATTGACATTCAAATAGTGGATATACCCATGAATTATGGGATGTTGCTAAGTAGGGATTGGTCCAAGACATTAAACGGATATATGGCCACTGATTTCTCGCATATGTGGCTACCGTGGAGAGGCATCCCAAACTAGATTAGAATAGAGGCAGAACCCAGGATGAAACATATGATAACAGAGTATAATCGAACAAATGAAATATTATATGCTGTTGTTGAACTAGGTGTTTATAGGATTACTAACAATGGGGTACAAATTGAAGAGATTATGATGTTAAACATTAGAGGAAAAAGTGCCAACAAGGAGACAATATTATTTATTGAGTCTGATGGAAATTCTTCGAATGAAGAAAACAATGCAATAGGAAAATTTGGTCATGCCATTAGGCAAGAGGTGGAAGAATGCATTAAACAAAATCTGCCAGTCTAATGTAAATTGTATAAAAACAGATGTAGAGTTCACGATAGGCCACATTCTGAGGAGAGTTGTGGGATGTGCAAAGACATCATCGAGTATGAATACAAAAAATGCATGAAGAGAGTAGGGTTACAAGAGGAAAATGTGAATCTTGATCAACCACAGAGATACGTTCAGAGTGATGTAGATGCTCTAATTTCAAATTTAGAAGAGAGAATAAAGGACAAGGGTAGTTGTCTTTCTGATTTGCAAGTTGAAAATACACATATGCAAGTTGACCAAACAAAAATACCCATGAATAAATAGACCAACACCTCACAAGTAATAAAAGGGACAAAGCGTGCTAAAATAAAAGGTCCGAAAAGTAAAGATGGCATATGGACACTAAAATGTGATGGGTCCAAATCAAAGCACGGTGCGGGTGCAGGTATTGAACTCATAGATCCTCAGGGTAGGTCATACCTAGCAGCATATAAACTACAGTTTTCTTGTACTAACAATACTGCTGAATATGAAGCCTTAATTTTGGGACTTGTCATGGCCATTAAGAAAAGGGTGAAAACAATTAAGGTATTTTCAGACTCTGAACTAGTAGTTAGACAAGTAAGGAAACTATATGCTTGCAACTATAAGAAAATGATTTGTTACAGACATAGAGTATGGGGTTTAATAGATTCATTTGATACTTTTAACATAGAGCATATCCCTAGAGAGTTGAACCACAGGCCAGATGCACTAGCAATTGCTGCTAGCACATTAGAACCCTTGACACTGTCAGGATTGAGACAATTTGCTGTTGAGTTAGTTAATGTTCCTAGTATCCTAGACAATGTTACACACTTTCAAGTATTTGGAGGGGATCAACAAATTATTGACTTCCTAACCTGCAATGAGGTATTCGAAGCTCAAATCATTGATGAACAAGAAAGACCTGAGATAACATGGGACGACGAGGATATAATCAACTTGAAGAGCAACTTCTTACCCAAAGGGGTAATTGAATTAGAACATATTTTTGACTTCGATGGAGTAATAAGACAGAAGGACTTACCCAAAACAGAAGGGGGTAAGTGTGATTTACACAACTTAGGGACAGAACAAAATCCACAAAATGTGTCGATCAGGAAGGCTTGCTCTAAGAAAATAAGAAAAGAAATTATTGATGCCCTGAAAGATTATAAACATGTAATATCATGGACATATGAAGACTTGAAAACATATGATACATCCATCATAACTCACGTAATACCTTTGAGACCAAAGGTTAAACCATTCAGGTAGAAACAAAGGCCTGTGAACGCCATTCTGGAGCCTTTAATCTTTGAGGAAGTTAAAAAATTGCTATCTGCTGGAATAATTTTTCCAGGCAGACATTCAGTCTGGGTAGCTAACCTAGTACCAGTAAGGAAGAAAAATGGAGATATCAGATTATGCGTAGATTTTAGAAACTTGAACAAAGCATCTGAGAAGGATAATTATCCTCTGCCTCCAATAGACGAAGTGCTGCAAGCAATAAACGGGGCAAAGATGATGTCTTTCCTAGATGGTTTCTCGGGCTATAACCAAGTTTTAATTGATAGAGATGATAGATTAAAAACCACCTTCACTTTAAGTGGGGAAATTATGCATATAGGCGAATGCCTTTTGGACTGATCAATGCAGGTGCCACTTTTTAGAGAGCCATGGACATTGCATTCTGTGTATTATCAAGTAAGTGCATTGTTGTGTATATGGACGATCTGACTGTGTATTCCAAGGATGCATCCACTCATGCCAAAGATCTTAGGAAAATACTTAAGTGATGTGAGAGGTACGAAATTTCCCTTAATCCTAAAAATGTTCATTTGGGGTAACTGAAGGTAAATTACTAGGGCATGTCATTTTTAAAGATGGAATATCGATTGACCCAGATAGAATAGAATCAATAAAAAATCTGCAAATACCAAACACTAGGAAAGAGTTAAAATCATTTTTTGGTAAGATTAACTTTGTTTGGAAGTTTATCATGGGTTTTGCAGAAATCGTGCAGCCGTTAAATGCCATGTTAAAAAAAGATGCACAGATGGAGTGGACACCTATGGCTAGGGCTACATTCAAAGATATCAAGCGGGCCATTTTTGACGCCCATGTACTGGCAAGCCTAGACTACACAAGGCCATTCTATATATACTCCTTTGCATCCTCCCATTCAGTCGCGACTGCCCTAACACAGAAGGGTGAAGACAATGAAGAAAGGCCCATTGCATTTATGAGTGCGCCTCTGAAGGATGCACAACTGAGGTATCTGGATATCGAAAGACAAGCATTTGCATTAATGAGGGTTGTGAAGAAATTCAGACATTATATTCTGTGCAGCCAGATCAAAGCCATAGTGCCAAACACATCAGTAAAGATGCTGCTAATGCAGAACGAACCTAGAGAAAAGAGAGCCAAATGGATCACCATGCTGCAAGAGTTCGACATGGAAATCATTACCATGAAGCTGGTCAGAGGGCAAGCGTTAGTGCAAACAATAGCGAACACAGACCCAAATTTGATAAAATAGCAGTATGTGCTGAATTCCCATGACACATCAGACTGGTATGGCGATTTAAACGCTTTTCTAATAGCTGGGAAGTACCCAAATAAAATGAAAGCTTCTCAGAGGAGAGATTTGGAGATTAAAGCACAAAAATATATGCTGCAAGGAGGTCTTCTGTTCAGGAAGAACCACGAGGGAATTTATTTAAGATGTCTAAACAGAGTTAAAGTGGATAAGATGTTAACAGAACTGCATGACAAGTACGAGACTGGTCATGGTTCCCATCTAGCTACAACACACAAAATATTGAGAGCAGGCTACTACTGACCCACGATGTTCAAAGATACAGAGAGTCACATCAAGAGTTGCCACACCTGTCAGACTGCAGTAGATAAGGGAAGAAATCAGGCCAACCCATTACAACCTATGATTGAATCAAGACCATTTGCACAATGGGGCCTGGATTTCATTGGAGTCATCAATCCTCCATCTTCTGCAGGACACAAGTTCATACTGACAGTGACGGACTACTGTACTAGGTGGACTAAGGGCACATGCTACAAATTCTCCACAACTGAGGTAGTTATCAAATTTCTTGAAGAGAATATCATCACCAGGTTTGGAACTCCCTATTCATTGGTATGTGACAATGGCCCTGCTTTCTCTTCTTTAAAGTTTTCTAAATGGGCATTTGAATACGGGATTGTTTTAAAGTTTTCTTCGAATTATTACCCTCAAGGTAATGGATTAGTTAAGTCTATGAACAAAATTTTATTAGACATAATCAAAAAGCTAATTGCAAATGGTCCTAGAGAGTGGAATACCTTGTTAAAATATGCACTATGGGTAGATAGGACCAAGTTCAAAACAGCTTTAGGTAGTACACCTTATCATTTAGTTTATGGGACTGATCCCATACTTCCAGTAAATCTGAGAATACCAATCTGGAAATTTGCCAATGAGTATTTAGGCTTTGATAATCATAGGGAAGCTAGGATAGTACAAATGCTACAACTAGAAGAGAAAAGAGGTCAAGCCATCGAGAAATTTGCCAAACACCAAGCAATAGTTAAGAGGTGGTTTGATAAGAGGGCAAGAGTCAAAACATTCAGGATATCAGACTTAGTGTTATGTTGGGACAAAGCACATGAAAAAAAGGGGAGCCATGGAAAATTCGATAAACTATGGTTAGGTCCATTACAAGTCTTGGAAACAATAGGAGACAACAAATTTAGACTCAAGACCTTGGCAGGGGAAGATGTGCCATTACCAGTTAATGGCCAACATTTGAAACACTACTTCCAGGCTTGAGGTAAAGGGTAGTCCATTCTTGTGTAATATAGTGTGGGTAGTGTACAGTTTTCTTTGCTTTGTTTTCTATTTTCTTTTTGTTGTTTTCCTCTGTAGGTTAGTTGTTTGTATAGTTTTTTTTTTGTTTCTTTCTGTTTGTTGTTTTGTTTCTGTTCTTTTGTTTGTACAGTCTTATTTTGCTATGTTTTATTTTTCTTGTACAGTCTATTGGTTGGTTTGTTGTTTTCTCCTTAGCAAGGATCTTTGTTTTCTTTAGAGTGTTAAGGAGCAAGCTAACAACCATTCAAAATAGTATAAAATTCAAAATATTCAGGTTAAACATTTGCAATTTATGCATAACTTTTTGTGACTGTCATGAATATAGAGAGTTGTTTAGCTTCTGAAATTTTGTATTCAATAATAGTGATTGAGAGTTCAAAGGAAGTTTCTCATGATGACACACCTAAAATCCTTGGGTTTGTTGAACCTACCAGTGTAGATATTAGGTGAAAAATTTGAGGTCACCCTTGCTACCATTACAATTCTCAGCTTAATTTCAGCAAGTGCTCACTCCTTGCATCATAAAGTTACAAATTGCTATATCTTGTAAAATTTCTATCAAGCATCAAAATCAATGAAGTATAAAAATATAATAAAGCGGATTATACTAAAAATATTGATTAAGCCATCTAAGTAACTCTACCGGGGTTATGGACGCTTGTTGGCAGTGGGGCTCTACTTAGGAGGATTGTAACGATAACCTTGCCGGGGCTATAGATGCTCGCTGGTAGCAAGGCTCTATCCGGTTGGCTATGAGGGAATATCCTCAACTACGTAGGCTAATGTCAGTCACTGGTTTGTTCAACCGATCTTCAAGATGAGGATAATTAATCATGTGCACACACTTGAACTGAAAATAAAAATTCATGCACCCTTATTGAATACCTTAGGTCTCAAGTTGGATAACAATTTGCAGAAAAGATAGTTGGAAGTTATGGATTTATTTCATTTGGTTTTTTCTCAAATGCTTTGAATTTAATTATTTTGTTTGGTT
Organism: Cunninghamia lanceolata; assembly: GCA_027924645.1. NCBI lineage: Eukaryota > Viridiplantae > Streptophyta > Pinopsida > Cupressales > Cupressaceae > Cunninghamia > Cunninghamia lanceolata. The sequence goes on along the minus strand of BSBN01000809.1, from coordinate 24,636,174 downwards.
GCTAGTTGTTGTGATGTTCATAACACGCCCCATTTTACTCCTTAGCAAAATGAGGACCCCTACTGTGGCTGTTGCTTTTGCTTTTGTGTGTGTTGTTTTGTTTGGTGGTAAAGGGGAAAAGAGAGTCAAAATTGCAAACTTTGTTAAAAATAGAGAAAAAAATGCATTGTCATTACCAAGGCATGATATGCTTGAATTCCTTGTAAAAAATGAGCTAGGGTTGTTTTTTGAACCATCTTAAAATTTGCCATATTTTGCAAGTTATGATCAATTTGGAAAATGTACATTCAGGTTTGTATATCGCTTTGCATATACATGGTCATTTGTATATGCAAAGGGTTTTGTTTTTGTACTTAGTCGCGTGGGCTACCAGGTTGCATATGCATTATTTGTTTGTATGTTGGGTCATTGTAATGTTACATACATTGCCCTTTATACATCACTTTCATATACAAGGGCATTGTATATCTTTTTTCCTTGTATGCATTTTCGATAAAGGTTCTATGCACACATAACAGATGGACCCGAAGTGGTTTTAGGTTTAAATTAATTGATGTCTGAGTTCTGTTGCATGTATCTCATGTTGTATGTTTTGGCAGGTTAAAATATACAAGGTAAAATATACGTTTGCAATATACATCGCGCGGAATTCAAATCTTATGAAGCATGGTTAATTCATTGTATATCTGCAGGCTTATATGTTAGAATTATATACAATGTGAATATGCAATGGTGGACTTGAGGGGGTTATTAAACAGAGTTAAATGGTTGTATATTTGGCGCTTGTATGTTTTTACATACAAGCAAAACATGCAAGTTAAAAGATACAAGGCTCGTAATATACAAGCGCCGGACCTGAAAGGTCTATTAAAATAGCTTAAGTCCTTGTATGTTTTCAGCTCGTATATTGGCGAGATATAAGTGTTGTATACATTGGCCAGACCCGAAGCATTTATAAATTTGAATTAAGTCTTTGTATGTTTCGAATTGTATGTATGTTTCGATATACATACATTCTGAAACATACAAAGCGGAGGTACATTGCCCAGAGCTAAAATTTCATGAAACATAGTTAATTCAATGTATATCAGGCTTGTATATTTTTTATATACAAGCCGATATACATTGCGCTTATACATGGCGGAATCAAAGGAAAATCAAAACCAATTTAATGCTTGTATCAAACCCAAATGTATATCGGAAGATACAAGGGTTATGTACATCTCGCGGACTTAATGGAGTTGTCAAATAATGTTAATTCATTGTAAATTCTGGATTGTATATTTTTACATACATTGCTTTCGATATATACAAGCTGGAATCCAAATGAATCTAAAGTCGGATTTAAGTTCTTGTATCACGTCCGAGTTGAATATCTAAAAGATACAAATGCACTTATACATTGCACAGACGCGAAGGAAGGTTAAGAAGAGTTAGATCGATGTATGCGTCTAGCTTGTATATAATTTACATACATTGCGATATACAAAGATTTAAACAAAGAAATGGGCGGGAAAACTAAGCGATTGGAATTTTGAGGTCGATTTTGAAGCCCAAATACATGGTCCTCGTTGACCCGACTGGTTTTAGGATTGTATATGCATTTTTGACTCACGATTTTCACAGATTCAGGGCCCGATTGATGCGTTCACATGGTCACGACTAGATTTGGCAGTTGTTTTATTAACTGATGATACTTATTAATTATCCATTTTTGAAAGTTTGCAGTTGAGGAAGGGGCTGAAACTTGATGACAATGACACCATGGAGGAGGAAATCTGATTTCAGGAGTAGAGGAAGATAAGGATGAAGGGCAAGGAAGTCAAGGGTCTTTATTGATAAAGGCAAAATACAGATGGAGACATTATTGCAGCAAACCACAGAAGTTATTATTGAGCTACTAGGGTTTGCAGAATGGCATATTTCACCCAGATTAGATGTATGCTCAAAGATATTTTGGGAGACTTGTTCTCCAGCATTTATTGTTGTAACTAGAGGTTTGAACCGGGGTTTAAACTAGGGTTTTGAGTTGTATTGAGGACAATCAAAGTCTATATATTGTGCCTCTCTACATTGTAATACGTTACACAGGGGCTATATAGAGATTTGTAGCAGTAGAGATTTGTAAAAAGCATAACATTTAGAATAGAGGAACCTTTTAGTTTAGGAATAGAAGAAGGAGGTCACCTGCATCTAATAAGGAATGCGTGGAACATCTAGCTTCCTTACTGTATCTGTAAAGCTTGTAATTTTTTTTGTAATTTGATCAATGAAGCTAAGAGTCATTCAAACATTGTAAATCTTATATGACTGTCTATTTCGAATACAATTGAATCTGGAATTCTGCATCTATCTTCTGAGTGTTTTCTGGCTCTTCATTGTGTTTGAAACATTTTTTCTCTTAAAGCTTGCAATCTTAAATGTATGTTTGTGAAAATGCTCAGAACTTACATTTAAGGTTTTTGTCTGTGGATTTGATCAAGTTACTGTATGATTTATAAAGTGCATAATAGAACAATTAGATCCTTTGATAGAATGAATGAAGTTTAGATTAGATCTTTCTAACTTTTCCCAACCCATCTAAAAATACTTAGCTGAAAATGTAGAAATTTAAAGGAAATTGTCTCATATTTGAAAGAAGCATGCATAGTTGAGTTGAAAGTAGATAGTTTTCATAATATTTAAGAGGAGAAGGCTGCAATAATTCAAGAAAATCATTTAAAGCTTTGCAACACAACAACATTTTTATGCAAAAAAGAATGAACAACATGCTAATTTTTTTTATGATCTTTTGCATAATTTGAGTCTAGTTAACCAACAGGAAACCCAAAATTATGTAAGGCCCCTTGAACATTACAGCTTCACATCAACCAACTAAATTTGCCCAACAGGTCAAGACCTGACCATATTAAACTTGGGATTAAGCGAATCATAACCGATTCCTTCATATCTTTCAAGTCAGTTTTGGTTCACTTTATGTGAATTTTAACTAATTGTTATGATTGTCTCAAAACAATCATCAATAGGTACCTTATTTGAGGAATTCATCTTGGATGTGGAATGTCCTTATGGATAGTATTGTTAACCTTAATGCTTGGTTATGATTCAATTGTATGATATTTTCTTTACTTTAGTAGGATTTGAGAGTGAGTATGGTTGGGTACCATTTATGGGAAATCAGAGATTGTAGGTTGTTCTACCTACAAAAAGATGCTTTGGTCATAGCCAAAAATCAATCATAAGATTGTTACTTTTGTTTGATATGAATTCTCTCTCATAACATGTTAATGAATGGACTTGTGCATTAAATATATATTGCACGAGCATATAGTTTTTCTTGTTTGTTAGTGATTCACTTGGTGCATCAAATTCCTTCATGCATGACAACTTCAATCTACTTCGTGAAGGGTCAACCTTCTTCAATTTAGAGTAAGGCTAGGGAAGCTTATTGCTTCATGGTTGGTTAATAAATCACCTTGATGATACTCTCTCTCCACCAGGTTAAGATTGGTGATAATGTTAAACAAAATAAAGTGACTGCCTTTATATAGAGGAGACAAGAGCATTGAGTTTACAATGAAGGGTGTGGATTCTTCCTACACCAATGGCCCAGATTGCATTACATTTAATTCTTGTGGCAAGAGTTTGTTACAAACTCATTTTTGTTTTTGTCCTTTAGCAAAAAGACAAAAATACAACTTTGTAACTTGTACAAATAAGATAAAATAGCACCCTTTTGATAAATCTAATAAGACAAATCATTTTTTCACTAAGTTGACAAGTCAAAAAGAATATGTGGCACATTTTTGGAGGAGGAGCATCCAACTGGGGTGCATAAGCTAACTAGATTGCTGATTTTATCAAAATTTAGCCCTCAAGGTGAAGAAACATCATCTGAGCTATCAAAATTTCATCAAATTTGTCCTCCTTATTCATATACTCCATTAGAGCTTGTAGAGTTAGATTAACTTTATCGAGAGGAGGACCTTTTGGATGATGTAACTTGTAGGTTTAAGTGTCATAAGTCTTTCTGAACAAGTTGTAAGAAATCTTCCTTGCATGAGTCCCTCTGAAATTTTTGAATTTTCTACAAAAATTTTGATGTTGCAATGATGTTAGACTTATGAAAACCGCAAGGTATCTCCTGTAACCCACCTTAAAGCAACATTTTCCATTGGGGCTTAAATTCATCTTCATTCAAGGAATCAAAAGCAATTTTGGTGCAGTCACGGTAGGAGGGTTCACAGAATGAGCTGTCCAAACCGTGCAGCAAGAGTAAACACAACGGAAACCACTTAAAGAAATGAAACAAATGCAAATTCAGTATATCATAGAAATCAAATACAAACTGGCCAGCTACATGCAGGCTAACAATTCAGCTCACAGGCCTAATTACAGAATATTACAAGATATGGCTTTGAAGCTCCTTCACATATATCTAAACTTAGGATTTTCTAAATCATCACAACTGCCTTCCTAGGGATATATTACATCGTTATATATCATCTTCGGTATAAAAGATTCCTCCGCGTCAGCCAAGGAAGGTCACAAACTCCAACAAAGAGCTGTAAAGTGTACACGGATAGGTCAAACCTAATCATGTAGAACTCCTCTGCAAATGTGTGGAATGATGTGTGAATCTCAGGGAAAGTCAACCATGAACCAAAGATGATTGAATGATGTGTCATTAGGCTTCACAAGTCGAGAAATTCTCCGCAAGTCTTCTCCTTTAGCTGATTGTCTGAGACTGTTAGGATGCTCTATTTTGAGAAAATAGTCAATCTTATGATAGTGATAACTTTCCAATAACTGATCCAAATGCTCTGAATTATGGATATGATGTAGATGAATGAATATAGATGCTAAGTCCAGCTCCGCAAGATGTGAAATTTAACTGCAGTATAATGTGGACCAAAATACAGAAATTGCTTCTGACTGAACTGCCTGAACTAAACTAGAAAATGAAAAGAATAAACTAAAATGCAAATGTTTTTAGTTGATGCAAGATTGCTCTTGAACCAGGGATGCTCCTACATCAGACATCTGGGGTTATTGAAAAAGTGAGTCCCTCACTTTTCTGGGGCTAGGGGAGAACCAAGACGGTCCACCTCAACCTGAGAAATCCATGATGAATCTTCTTCTAGTTTGCCTTTCCACTTCACAAAGTATTCTTTGTATTGTCTTCCTTTGGTGCTACGCCCGACTCTGCTATCCAAAATGTCTTCAATCTACTCCCATGCTTGTTGTGGTAACTACTTCTTTAAGTCTTCTTCCATGTTGTCACTGAACTCTGCTTCATGATACCGTCAAAGGTCTACAATGTTGAAAATAGGTGATATACCCAATGTCTCTGGTAATTCCACTTCATATGCATTTCCTGAATCAAATTTTCTAAGTATCTTACAAGGTCCAAACTTTTTCATCTTCAGCTTGTTATATGTCTTAACTGGAAATCTCTCTTTTCTCAAGTATACCATCACTTCGTATTTGACTTCAAATTATTTGTGTCTTCTCTTCTCGTCTGGCTTTTCCTTATACTTACTGTTTATGTCCTCCAAATGCTTCGTTACCAAATTATGCACTATCTTCATGTGATCTACAAATTCTTCTGCTTCTGTACTTCTCTTTTCTTCCATACCAATGTCTCTCAATTCTGTAACTCCTCTAGGGTTCACTCTGGTAACAATCTCAAAAGGTGTTCTTTTGGTACTCCTATTTACTAAATTATTGTATGCAAACTCTGCTTGTGAAAGAATCAAATCTCAACTTCCTGCTTTCTCTCCAACCAAACATCTCAACAAGTTTCCCAAACTCCTATTCACTACATCTGTCTATCCATCACTCTATGGATGAAAAGTTGTAATGAACTTCAAATCTATCTTCATCTTATTCCAAAGTGTCTTCCAAAAGTATCCAACAAACTTTGTGTCTCTATCTGAAACTATACTCTTAGGTAATCCATGCAATCTCACAATCTCCTTGAAAAATAGGTCAGCTACATGCACTGCATCAATTGTCTTCTTACAAGGTATGAAATGAGCCATCTTTGAAAATCTGTCAACCACTACAAATATTGAATCATGTCCTCTCTATGTTTTAGGCAACCCCATTACAAAATCCATGCCTATGTCTTCCCAAGGTCTCTCTGATACTGCCAAAGGTTTGTACAATCCAGTATTCTGACTACTCCCTTTTGCAACTTGACAAACTCTACATCTCTACACAAATTTCCTAACATCCTTATGTATCTGAGGTTAAAAGTAGTTGTCACTCACCAAAGCTACTGTCTTATCAATGCCAAAATGTCCTACAAATCCTCCACTGTGTTTCTCCTTGATCAAATTATCTCACATTGAACTTCTAGGTATGCATAACTAACATCCTTTGAACAACATATCTTCTTGGATAAAGTAGTCCAACCACTTACTCCTATCTATCACAACAAGTTCCTTACATGCTTTCCAAGGTTCTGCAAAATTAGCATCTCTCTCATACATGTTCTTCAATTCATCAAAACCTAACACTTCAACCCTCATTTCTGTCAACAAGTTTCTTCTTCTATTCAACGCATCAGCAACTTTGTTTGATTTTCCACTCCTATGTTTCAACACAAAAGTGCAACTCTGCATGAAGTCTATCCACCTCATATGTCTCTGATTCAACTTACCTTGACTACTGAAATACTACAAAGCATAATGATCTGTGTACAACAAACTCCTTAGGAAACAAATAATGTCTCCACTTCTTCAAGGCTTGAATTATGGCATAGAACTCTTGATCATAAACTAAATATCTTCTCCTTGCATCATTCAACTTCTCACTGAAATATGCTACAAGTCTACCTTCTTGACTTAATGCTGCTCCAATTGCATTTCCACTTGCATCACAATCAACATGAAATACCTTATTGAAATCCGGTAATGCCAAAATAGGTTGCTCTATCACCTTCTATTTCAACAACTCAAAACTTTTATCTACTCCTGATGTCCACTTGAAATCTTTTCTATCACCTCTCATTGTCTCTATCATAGGGTTACAAACTGAACTAAAATTTTGATGAACTTCTGGTAGAAACTAGCCAATCCATGAAATGATCTAACCTCTCCAATGCTCTCTGGTGTAGGTCATTCCACAATTGCTCTTACTTTCTTAGGGTCCATCTTCAATCCTTCTGCAGAAATCACAAATCCTAAGTACACTAGTTCCTCCTTCATGAAACTACACTTCTTTATGTTTATCAACAATTTCTCTTCTCTCAGTCTTTGCAAAACTTGTCTAAGGTGCCACAAATGTTCTCCTTTTGTCTTATTGAAAATCAGAATGTTATCCAAATATACAATCACAAACTTACCTAAGAATTTCTTCAAGACTTCATTCATGAATCTCATGAAAGTACTCAGTGCATTTGTCAATCCAAAAGGCATTACTAACCACTCATGCAATCCTTCATTTGTCTTAAAAGCAGTCTTCCACTCATCTCCTTCTCTAATTCTGATATGATGGTATTCACTCTTCAAATCTATCTTGGTAAAATATTTTTCTCCACTCAAACAATCCATGATATCATCCATCCTAGGTAAAGGAAATCTATACTTAACTGTGATCTTGTTTATTGATCTAGAGTCAGTACACATTCTCCATTCTCCATCCTTCTTTAGTGCTAACACTGCAGATACTATACAAGGACTCAGACTTTCTCTAATCAAACCTTTCCTCAACAACTCTTGTATATGTCTATTCAATTCTTCATTCTCTGCCAGGGTCATTCTATGTGTTGCTTCGTTAGGCAAACTAGCTCCAGGTATAAGATCCATGTGATGGTTGATACTCCTTATAGGTGGCATTCGTTCAGGTACATTATCTAATATGATGTCTTCATACTCTGTCAGCAATCTTCTTATCTCCTCTAGTTGTGATTCTTCAGTCTGCTTCAATGTTTCAGGCTTCTTAGGAATTAAGGCATAACACATATTCTCATGTCTCAAACCATCTAGAAATTTTCTTCCGTGTACCAAACAGATTCTAGCATTTCCACATACTTCGCTCTTAGGATCATCCTCCAAATGAATCAAAGTATTTCTCTTTCCATTTGATGTTATACTATATGTATTCTTTCTCCCATCATATATAGCTTTTCTATCATACTGCCAAGGTCTACCCAACAAAATATGACATACATCCATAGGCATAATATCACACAAGACTTCATCATGATAAGATCCAATATGAAATTTCACCAAACATTGTTCACTCACCAGTACCTTATGATCATCCTAAATCCATGCTATCTGATAGGGCTTAGGTTGTTCAATCTTTCCAACTTCAACTTAGTCACCACCTCTAAAACTAGGTTATCTGAACTACCACTATCAATCACAACTTTACAACACTTACCTCCTAATTTGCATCTTGTCCTGAACAAACTCTTTCTTTTCTATGGTTCCTCATTTGTTTCTTCTTGAAATAATGCTCTCCTCATCACCAATGATTCTCTTTTCTTCGGTTTACCAACTGAACTAGGTAATCCAACAGGTTCCTCTTCCACATAGGATGCTCTTCCACTATTCTCTATCTTCTTTCTTGTACTAACCTGATTGCATTCAAATGCTTTATGTCCTTCACCTCCACACTTGAAACAAGTGCCTCTAAATGTTCTCTTATCAAATCCTTTTCCTTCCCTCCTGTATCCTTCATTCCGGTATGAATTATAGTTACATCTATGATGAAAATTTTTATCATTACTCTGGTATGCATTAGTATCTCTATCCTCCTTCTTGAATGTGTTGTCAAACTTGTTCTACTTCGAATGTGTTCTATCTCATCCAAAAAATGTTCTACCTCTCTAAAATTTACCTCCTCTGCCTCTTTGTCTCAGATCATGCCTTTTATTCAACTTATCTTCAACTTTCAGAGCAAACTGATATGCTTCTTCCAAAGTTGTCATCCTTACCAAGCTTAGTTCTTCTTAAATGTTAAATCTCAGTCCATTGATGTATCTAGCCACTTTCTACTTGCTTGCTTCACTATGCCCTATCCTTATAATCATCTTATGAAATTCTTCAATATACTCCTTCACAGATTTCTCCTTTTATCTTAGGGTCTGTAATCTTTTCAATAGCTCCAACTCATAGTCCACAGGTATGAATTTATTCTTTAGTTTTGTCACCATCCTATCCCACTTTGTAATCTTTTCTTTCCCTCTTCTATTTCTTTCCAATTAAAGTTCTTTCCACCATATAGCAGCATGTCCTTTCAACTTTTTCTTTGCAAATTTCACCTTCTCTGGATCTTCAACTTGCTCATATTCAAAGTATTCTTCCATGTCATTTGTCCAGTCAATCAATTCTTCAGGGTTTAAATTACCAATATAGTTTGGCACATCAACTCTAGGTCTCTTTCCAATCTTTGAAATAGCTCGCAACATCTTTACTGGATCTGATTCTTCTTCTTCACCTCCTAGGGTTTTGCCAATTTGTTCAACAGATTGAAATTCCTCTTCATCATCACTTTCAACATTAGGTCTCGGTGTCAATCTTCTTTGCCTATCTTCTTCAACAACATCCAATCAAATTCATATTGTTTTCATCATTTCATCCATTCTTCCAACCATTGTTCCAATGATGGAAACTCTCCTCGGCAACATTCTTCCTAGGATTAAGTGTAAACTGCCTCAAGTTAGGTGATCAGGCTACAAGGTGACAATTGCCTCACAATCGGCGGTCGGTTGCGACACAAGTAACCAACCTTAATTCAGCAATCTGTCCACAACAATATCTTATAGAATTCCCTCGCCAACTTCACTCAATTCGCTCCCAAAGATTTAAACTTTTGCTCTAATACCACTTGGTGCAATCATGGTAGGAGGGTTCACAGAATGAACTATCTAGACCGTGCAACAAGAGTAAACACAATGGAAACCACTTAAAGAAATGAAACAAATGAAAATTTACTCATTCATTATATCATAGAAATCACATACAAACTAGCTAGCTACATTTGGGATAACAATTTGGCCCATAGGCCTGATTACAGAATATTACAAGATATGGATTTAAAGCTCCTTCGCATATATCTAAACTAAGGATTTTCTAAATCATCAGAACTACCTTCCTAGGGATCTATTACATCCTTATATATCATCTTCGGTACAAAATATTCCTCCACATCAGCCAAGGAAGGTCACAAACTCCAACAAAGAGTTGTAACGTGTGTACACGGATAGGTTAGACCTAATCATGTAGAACTCCTTTGCAAATGTGTGGAATGATGTGTGGATCTCGAGGAAAGTCAGCCACAAACCAAGATCATTGAATGATGTGTCATTAGGCTCCACAAGTCAAGAAATGTTTCAAGTCTTCTCCTTTAGCTGATTGTCTAAGACTGTCAGGATGCTTTGTTTTGAGAAAACAATCGATCTTTTGATAGTGATAACTTTCCGGTAACTAATCCAAATGATTTGAATTCTAGATATGATGCAGATGAATGAATCTAGATGCTAAGTCCAGCTCTGCAAAATGTGAAATTTAACTGTGATAGAATGCAGACCAAAATACAGAAACTACTTCTGACTGAACTATCTAAACTAAACTAGAAAATGAAAAGAACAAACTGAATTGCAAATGTTTTTGGTTGACGCAAGATTTCTCTTGAACCAGGGATGCTTCTGCATCAAATTTTAGTTGTATTTCCCATGTATCTTACCGTTAAATCACTTAAAATGTTAGAGCAATCATTCAAAATATCACAGGCTTGATCTTTGGTTAGGTCTACTACCTTGGGAAGAGCATGGATGTCAAATGCCTCTGTAATAGCATCTTGAGTGAGGTCAACTATGACCCTTCCATCTTGTGTGACAATTTTTGTTGTCGTGCCACATCATAGTGCTGCCTGCACTCCATGATTAACTTTGCACACTGTACCAAAGTAGGGAAACCTACAACTTGTGTAATGTTATTTGACACCATTTTCCTATCCCACTCAGTAGGATTGGGACAATACAGCCTCTGTTTGAAATCATCCATGTCAGTGTACCCCAAATTTGTATCTAACACCTCATTCTAGCTAGAGGTAATCTTGGATCTAGGTGTAACTCCCTTGAACTCTTACTTCATTGCAGCAAGTCTAGTAGACATCTAACCTGCAGAGATAGCCATAATAAAAAAACTTATATTGGATTCATTTGACTATCAATTTAGAGAATCATTCTTAGCTAGATTAACATTATCACTTAAGCATTAATTTTAAGCAGTCTAGCTTTGCAGGTCTTACATGCACATCAAGATATTTGTATTTCTAAAATTAAAATTACTTAATGAATAAGTCATTCAACACAACAAAACAAGATATCCCATCTAGACAATCTTATAAACCATGTATACATCTTAAAATATAAACATCAAATCATTTAAAAGAATTTTTTTCTAAATTATGGAATCTAATGGTCCATCAAGATGTATGTGCAGTCTAAGATCTAGATATATATGCGAAGTAAAGAGAAACATTTAATTATCATTCATAAATCTTCTATGGACATGAACCATAATACCTACACCCCCTTTTCTAGATTCATTCTCAAATTTTGGATTCCTAAGAGTTTACAAGATAAAGTAGGTCTTAGAGGCCTTGTAGGATATGCGGGTAAAAATTCTTCAACTAGACATGGCAAGAAATCAAGCCTCATCAGGATATATCCACTTCCCTATCAACTTCTCACTAAGATACTATCACAAAGTTATGTGGGGAATTAAGTCTTGATTGGATGTGCGAGAGTATGGACTCCTATCAGATATGGCAAAAGTTAGGATTTTGTCAAGATAAAGTAGGACTTATGATACTGGATCAGGATAAATCCATATCTGAGTCATCAAACTTTTGCATCACTATTTCAAAACTTCAACTTACTCCAAGCAAAAAAATCATTATCAATCAGATATATGGAGCAAAGGAGTTATATGAAATATATCCATTACCTAGTTAGACCTCCGTAAAAGGATTTTTCAATAGTATGTGGTAGGAGTCGAAAGTCAAAAGGATATGACAAAACTTTTAGGTCATGCGGGATATTTAGGACTAAACAGAAATATCTGGATGCAACATAAAATTCTATAAAAGTTATCATATAACATTTTGGTTGAGTCTTACAAAACTTTTATGTATGAAAAGAGAGGAATCATGGGATTATTGGATAGTTTAGCTAGATCCTCCTTTCAGACAATACATTCAAGGACATTTAACCGAGTTGAATCACAACTTCTGCAAGAGGATTCACCTACAGGTTGATTGTCACTTGTAATGATAGGGAAATTTGGAATTGATTGATTAATGTGTTGATTTTAGTCTGATTTAGCTTAAAACCCTAATTATGCAAAATTGTAAACAAACAGACGAAACCTCATAAAAGATTCTACATAAATAGACTAAATATAGATCAAATACATATCAGATTTTGAGTTTCAGAATACGGAAAAGTCAAGAGCTAAAGAGCAGGTGCCCAAGCCCAAGGTGTTGCTTTTTTGGGGGCTTGGGGACCTTTTCTAACATTGACTTCAACCACTTCAGAGATTCTCTATGACATGAAACTGAGGGGCAAAAGAGCAGGTGCCCAAGCCCTTCTTGAGTTATTTCTCACCTTTTTCTTTAGATCTTGATTCCTTATGCTATGCCACAGTCCTCTACAACTCCACTCTTCGATATCTTACACTTGTCACATGCAATCACATGAAAGGAGTTAGGGGTTGTGGTGTTTAGGAGCTTGCCTTGGTCAAGCCCCAGAATGGCATTCAAGCATTCCAACACCATTGTTAGATAGAGAGTGTGTATCCTTGCAAGACAGAGGCAAAAACAAATTGATAAATTATTGATTGAAGCACAAATAGATATTACCTCAGAGGTGTAGCTCACAAATATATGAAGATCTTTCACAACATGAGAAGATGAAGCCAAATCTACAATAACAAATACAACAACAACACAAATCTTCTCTGCAACACAATGAATGCCTTGAATGCTCTAAAATCATAAGTTTGTCAAAATATCATAATCATCTTCTAGTTTTAAAATGAAGTCCTAAACATGCTTATATATGCATTCCCTCTTTAATTTCGTAATTCAAACTTAATATGTCAGCATGGAACACCTCTAATAGTAACTTTACCAACATTGAAATTTGGGACCCCACCCATAATAGGGAAGGGCAAGAGCGTAGGTGCCCTTGTCCTGGGACCTATTTTGGGATAGGGTTAAGCTCTGCTATGTCCCCTAATTCCATTTTGACATGGGTTTTAGGGCATTTTGTCTCAGAATTCAATTCTAACATGCATCATGAAAATTAAGGGACCTGATAGCTAAACTTAAGAGGTAAAAGTACTAGGGGGCATTTTACGACATAACATTTAGCCCCCACTTTAATGTATGTATGATCTTACAACCCATACATGCATTAAAGTATGGTCAAATCATAGCAAACATGCCAGGCACTTGAATCTAATGTATACACAAAGATGTAGGAACTATTTCTAGCCCCTAGTCTCATGTAGACATTAGAGAAAACACATCACAGACATGCCAAACATAGTGAAGATAGTAACAGGCACACAAAACATGGAGAAGACAGTAACAGACATGCAATACATAGAGCAGACAATATTGAAGACACACAAAACATGATGAATACAGTGATATTTCTTTTTCATTTTCATATATATAAATGTATACAAAGTAAAAATGTAACACACAACCCAAATGTAGGAGGGGCATTTCACCACACCCTTGAAACTACATATGGGGGAGAAGACATACCAAACAAATCCCAAAGTGTAGGAGGGGCATTTTGCCACACCCTTGAGACTACACTTGAGAGAAAGCACGCCATACAAAACCCAAAGCATGGGAGGGGAATTTCATGATGAAGGGGGTGTAGACACCCAAAATTGACTCATTATCACTAGCATTCAAACATCGCATTATCCATTATCTACATTTGTCTAACACACTTGAGCAATATCCCTAACACATTTATTTCTTCTATTAATTAAATAAATTTATATTTATTTAATTAATTCATTAGCTATTTCTTCTATTTACCTCTAAGCTATAATTAAACAATCTTTAATTATTTAATTATCTTCTTTCTATCTATTTTAATTAAATAAATTTTATTTATTTAATTAAAAAAATTTCTTTCATAAACCCACTTTCTAATTAATAAAATAAATGTTATTTATTTAATTAATTTCTCTTATCATTTATCTTATGAGCCGACATGTGTGCCTTTTTCATTTAAAAAAGATAAATAGTACTACATCTTTTATTTAATATCTTTCACATGTAGTATTTTTTTATGTACACGGTCACACATAAGCCTTATCTTCTCTCCACTTGTCATCTACACATTCACCTATGTCTATCATTCAATCTTAGCCATTCACATAACCACCGAATCTCGACCGTTGATTGATTTTGGTTGAGTTCTATATAAACACCCTCTCATTCCATACTACAGGGATCTAGCATTCATATAGCGTCTACATTATCATCCTAAGCATATTGATCACTTTAGCATCCATCTAGCATTTTAGCTTTATCATCCATCCATCATGGCAGCTTTTATCTTCATAATTATTCATTGTTGAAGAAGCAATCCACATCATAAACAAGGAATCATACAATTTAGATGATATTGTTCTTGAATTGCATGCTTTTGATTTCATTTGGATTAGATTCTTTGATGATGGTAGGGTTAGGTTTTTATGACTATGCTTGATCTTATTAACCTAACTTTTACCTATCACATTTTGGCATGTCCGGTGGGACCCACGTCCTTGATTAACTTTTCTATTTTAAGTTGTTTTTGTGAAGATCAGATTTTTTGAGCGCTTACGGCAAGTTTCAGTCACTTTTGAGTGAAAATCAGTCATTGTCTGAATATACACCACTTCTAAGCTGAAACCTACCACTTTTAGCATCCCTGGATCGCTTATGAGTAAACAGTAGTCACTTACTATCTATTTCGCATCATTTACAAGCTAACAGTGGTCACTTATGCCTTTATTTGAATCACTTTTAACCCAATAGTGATCACCTTTAGCTATTTGAATCAATTATTGTGAAACTAGGGTTTTTGTTACATTTTATTTTTCTTGCAGATCTGAGTCGCTTATGACCCATAACTAGTCGCCTATTGCTTTTTTGCATCGCTTATGAGCTTTATCAGTCCGCATCTGGATTTATTGGCATTGCTTCCAATCTGTAACATTTTGCCTATGGTAGAAAATAGTTCTTTTTTTATCAACAATTGATCGCTTCTGGTAAACTGTGTCATTTTTAGTCCTTATCATTTGTAGTTTAGTTTTCTTGGCTACTAATTGGGTATTTGTGCAGCATCTTATCGATTGTCCAAGAAAAGGAGGTTATCAAACTACTAGCATATCTGTTGCAGCTTCGATCGGTCCAAGACTTGTGGTTTTTCACTAAATTAGGAACATTTGGGCTTGGTGCTTAAAAAGAATCATTGCTTGCTCCGTGCTTGATTTATATTTTTTGATTGCTTGCATGTGCTTGATTGTAAGCCAAATTTAATAACAAAAGTATCCTCTCCCCTTGCCTATCAAATGGATCTTGGTTGTATGAGAACTTGTTATTATCTTTAGAGGGCCTACCTTCCTGGTGTGATAAGGGATACGACCCAAGCAATAACGGGCTAAAGTTAAGTCCTTCTGAACCGCTATATAAGAAAAGTGTTTGTGTCGAAAGCCACAAACAATGGGTGTTGTTGTGTTATACCAACAACCAACCTCCCCCAAAACCCTCCGAGGCATAACCCTTGAAGGCTAGGAGACTCCATAATGGAGAGTAGCATTGCCGCACGTTTAGCCACCCGAATGGATGCCTTTATTAGCAACTTTGTGTAGTAGCCAAAAACCTTCTATTTGTTGATGTAAAAGGTGGGACATTTGAAGCCGCCCCGATTCACGTGGTTCTTAGAAGAGATAGCAGGGACAATCCTAAGGTTTGATGAGGGGACAAGCCTTGGGAAGCCCAGATCTTGGTATGCGTGAGAAGTGTGTGCCATGGAGAGGAGCCGATGCTACCAAGGTCTTGAAGCTATCCGCTTTGAATAAGCACGGCCAGTGGACTCAACAAATATAGTCCTTTCCTAGCCTAGGTTGTATAAGTTTGTGATTATTATGAGTGTGAGTGACTGCAATTACTATTTTCTTGTCAAAAAACACAAATCAAACATCTTTCCTGACAGACACAGTCACTTTTGAGCTTAAACTGCCCACATACAGGCAACTGGATCACCTTTAAACAACAGTCAGTCACCTCTTGCCTAAATTGGATCACTTTTAAACAACAACCAGTCACTTTTTGCCTAAACTGGATCACTTTTAAACAACAGTCAATTGCCTCTGGTCTAAACTGTGTCGCCTTTGATCAACCGTAAATCACTTCTGAGTTAACACTAATCACCTATGGAAAATTGGCTCACCTCTGGTTAACACTGTAGCTTGTTATCAAAACCAAAACTAGATCACATTTGAGCTATTACTTGTCACTTTTGGCTTTTCTTTGAGTCACATATGAGCTATTACCTATCGCCTATGGTCAATTACCAGCAAATCTTAGTGACTCGGCTGAATCAGCTACACTTTTAGCTTGTTTGGCCTTAGCATTAGCTTTCAAACTTGTCTCTGATCATTAGCAGATACTTGGACTTTGTCTCCTGCTTTGAGTTTACCAACCAATTGAACTTTGCGAGCTTTTCATATTTTTGAGATCCCAAACCAGAAAAATAAACATCAAATCAATCAACCTGATCAATCAGCAAACATCATCTCTTGGATTTAGCTTTAGCAACATCAGCAAAATAGCAACCTTAGCAAACAACTTTTCCCTTGAGTGTGTGAGCTATTCTCTAGGGAATTCCAACCAACAAAGAAACCAAGCAACCCAACAACAAAGCAAACATCCAACCAACAGCAAATAGCAAACCAACAACCAACAACCAGCAACCAAACAATCAGCAAACCATCATCTTTTTGGGTTTCAAAACCTTGACAAGCTAAAGTTCAATTTTGAACATCATTCATCATGCCTCAAACTAGGAGTCAATATAGAGCTGAAATGGAAGCCAAATTGCAAGCTAAAATGGAAGCCAAATTGCAAGCTAAGATGGAAGCTAAGATGCAACAATCTAAATCAACACCTCTTAGAGACGTGACTCAATTTACGACCGGTATGCCTCCTCATATGTTTATGCCCCATGAGTATACCATTGGAGAGTGACCTTCACAACAAGTGCAACCTCAAACAATTTTGGAGACTTTTGAGGAACAATCCCAAGACGACTTATCAAAATTTCAAAATACACATGTATGGGATCAAGTTGAGAGACTCATTTTATCCGAACCTAATTGCTACTTCTTGCAACCTGCTCGCATGGGTGCTAAATTACCAAGAGATTTTGACATGTCTGCTATTAAAGAGCACGATCCAAAACTCCTGCTGTTGTTGCAAAGGGACCATCCACTATAGTCACACCATCCCATACCATATCACAAACTCCATCTTTTGACACATCTCTTTCACTGCCTATTATTACTTCATTTGATCCACCACACTCGGAGTACACTCTAGAACCTTTGATAACTCCAACCAATGTGCTCCCTTTCATTTTGCAAAATCTGAACATTCCACCTTTCCATGTTCCCCAACATACTCCTCCTCCTACCATGATTGTTTCCATGCCTCAAGTAACACAAGCTGTCCATGTGGCCCAAGTGCAAACTCTCCAAACATCACAAGCTATCCCCATATCCCATAGTCCACAAGCTTCCCAAACTATCCAAACAACACCAACGGTCCAAGCTTCACAACCATCGCAATCCACTACATCACATGTGGATACCACATCTCATATTCCTACTGCTACTAATATGGTCTCCACTATCTCCACTAATTCGTCCAATACATCATACAATCCCAATGTTAGTCTTATTGACATGAGTGACCCACCTATTATTTCTTAATCCAATCCTAGCACTATAGTCACTTATGTTGATCAACTTACATCCATTCCATCATCTTCTTACAATCCTTCGCAAACCATCAATCCATCTTATGCTACCCAAGGTTTGCCTATTGTCACCCAACACATGACATATACCAATCCTCATGTTGTCCAAAATACAAACCCAAGTGTCCATCCTTCTTTCGCATCCACCAATCCTTCCATCACTTACCATGTCACAAATCCAATTCCAAATGCACAACCATTAACTAATGCCAATCCATCTTCCACTTCTCATGTGATGCAAAAACTTGGTGCTAATTCATCACAATATACCCAACCAATGCTTGTGTCTCAAGGATAGCAATCTTCAACCACATATGGGTCTCATACCAATCCTGTGACATACATTGTGAGTATGCAACCTCAACAAACGGTCATGGCTTCATATATCCAACAACATCAACCTCAATATACATCATACCATGTTCCACCCCCTTTGCAACAATTGCAATTGTCTCTAGCGGATGTTCAACAAATGATTAACCAAGCGGTAGGACAAAGCAAGAAGACATTTTCCTTAGAAAACATATGCACTTATCCGTTTGACAGGTCACTTCATATGACACCTTTTCTGCCACACTTTGAAATTCCACAATTTGACAAGTACAAAGGAAAAGGAAATATGGAAGATCATCTTAGAGAATTCTTTGTGGCATGTCTTGATGTTGCTCATGATGATACATATCTTTTGAGACTATTTCCTCGAAGCTTAGCAGGACAAGCTCTTGAATGGTTCTCTCATTTACCTCTGGGAATTAAGTCTTTTGCAGAGTTAGCAAATAAGTTTCAATCACACTTTGCTTTTAACATTGAACATGAGGTAAACATGAATGACCTTGTCAACAATAAACAACGCAATGGTGAAGCCTTTTCTTCATTTACTCAACGGTGGTGTAATATGGCTAGCAAACTATCATGGGAAATACCTGAGAAGCAACAGCTCGATATCTTTGTTCAAAATATTCATCCCGAGTTGTCATTCCAACTACAATTGCAAAGTGCTAGCACCTTTGATGAACTTGTTTCCAAAGGAACCATCATTGAACGAGCTTTAATTGCTAAAGGCACTATCAAGATTTTTCATGATAACAAAGACTATCCTCAAAACTCCAATGATAAGTCTCACTTTTGGAACAAAAACAAGAATGTTGTCGACGACGGTGTTGTGGATGCAAAGAATATACAAACTATGAAATCTCCCATTAACATTCAAGCTTCTTCTACAACAACACAACCTTTTCAATGAACTTGACAACGACAAACATCAAATCCTCGCCGACATTTACACCATTAGCAGAACCTATGGAAGTTGTCTTTTGAAAACTTCTCCAAGCAGGCAATATTATGTTACCGGATGCGCCACCCAACAGTGAACCACTCTTCAAAGCTCATTGGTATAAAGAAAATGAGTATTGCGATTACCATAGAGTTAAAGGACACAAAACAAATGGTTGTATGTGCTTAAAGTATGTTATCCAAGATTGCATCGATCAAGGTATAATCAAAATTACACCTTCAACTACTCAACTTGCACAGCAACCGACATCAAACTATGATCTAGATGCTTTCAAGAATCCACTTCCATCTCATGACAAACCAAGTAACCCTCATGTTGGGAATGCCATTCAGTACAACTATGAATCATCTACTATTGTCCGTATTGACCATGCTCACATTTCTACCATTACTATCTAAGGCAAAGCACCTGACTGCGCTGTAACTACTTGAAGAGGTCGCGTTACCATTCAAGGAGCACCTGTCCATCCTCCTCGACCATTCCCTAACTGTAATATCCTTGATCACCTTGGCAAAACACCTGCGCATATTTCCATTCTTGAGTTGCGTCGCATATCCCCTACTCGCAAAGCTATCCTTGACAAAGCCTTACAAGAATCTTCAGTGCCTAATGATATTGATATCACACAATTCCAATCTATGGTTGTTAGCATTGCAGCCCCTTGTCATTTAATCTTTTCTGACAAAAATCTTTAGCCCTCCATTCCCCCTTCATACAATGAAGCCCTTCACATTGAAGTGCTTGTCAAACAATGCCGTATCAAAGGAATCTTGGTGGATGGTGGAGCTGGTCTTAATATATGTTCCTTGAAATTAACAAAACAATTGGGATATTCTGAGAAAGATGTTGACTCCTCCAAGGTCATTACTATCAGAGCATATGATGATGTCAAGAGAGATACTAAAGGGATTATTTACTTGCCTATCCAAGTTGGGCTAATCACTAATAAAACCCATTGTCAGGTTCTTGATATTGAGCTTCCTTATAATATCATCCTTGGTCGTCCATGGATACATGCCCTCAAGGCAGTTCCTTCTACATATCATCAATGTCTGAAATTTCCACATAATAGTGTTGAGATTACTATCCATACTGATCCCAATCCATTTGAATTTTGTCGTTCCTTTCAAGTTAAATACTAGAGTCTGAACTGTATTCCTATCAACACCGAGGCATATCCATCTTCATCATATATAGATCCATCCGACTTACTCAAGACATCATCTAGAAAATCCACTTCTAATCTCTGTATCAAGTACACCGGACATGGTCCTGGTGAATACACATTGCACGAATCTTCATCCACATCCATTTCTAATACAGAAGTTGGATCTTCTTTGGTAAGAGAGACTTCTAACTTCAATAACATTGGTGACTCCTCCTTTCATCTCATTGATCTTTTTCCAGGATCCTCCATCTTCATGCTTTCCAGAACCCCTTCATCTCCATCTAATGATGAACTCAAGTCTAGTTCTCCAAGCACTCCTAATCCCAGTGTCAAACGCAGGCCACCCCAAGCTAAAGATGTTGGTAATTCCTCCATCCATCCTAAGTCCACCATTTCCTATCAAAAACCCTATTCTAAACCCCACAAGCATGTGACCGTACATCTTCCTCCATCTAATCTACCTCTGCTTCTTCCAACTCCTACACTCCCACCATCAACTTTATTTCCATATCCTCCACTACCACCATCCTATAACTTACAAAAGCATGTGACCATACACCTCCCGCCATCCAATTTACCTCCACTACTTCCAACCCCTAATATCTCTCCCTTTTTCTCACCGCCATTGTTACCAACGCCTAATTATCCATTTATCTATTAGCACCATTACATTCCTAATCATGACCAACAAATGCACATACTGTTTAAGCATAAAGCTTCCACTCATTCTGCCAACCCCTCTTCCATCAAATCCATGGGACTCAAAAATAAAAATTTGGATACCTCTACTTCTAAAACCAAAAATCCTACCAAGAATCCTAAAGATTCTCATGCCTTAGGGCATCAAAGAAAAGAATCACATCCTAGCACATCTAAAAAGCTAGCTGAGCCCATAACTCCACAAGAAGAGCTGACGCCCAAAATAGTCTAGGTTCCTAAGCAAACAAACAAGCAGGCCGAATGAGGCATCCTTATTCATATCTCAAACAAAAGAATCCTGATTGTCTTTTTTCATCTTGCATTCCAATTCCATCCAAACATTTCATTCCATCTAAAAATCCCACAAGCAAAGCAAAATCATAAAAATACTAAGTATATGTGGGTTCCTAAATCACTCAATCACCCATCCCCTGAGAAAGCATCTCTTCCATTTCCTACACTGACCTTTCCATCTTAAGCTTTAATGTTTAGTGGTGTGTGCAACCATGGGTCATGATTTCCTTTATTTTAATCACACCCCAAATACCTCCATATCTCCATCCTTCATCCATTATCCTACATATTTCCCCTATCATACCCTTCCTATGGTCCATGCTTTTGCATAAGCCTTCCATAATCCACTATCCGCATTCATCTATCTTTGCATAAGCTTTTCATCCTAAGTCCGACATAATTCATTAGCCTTTAATCCACTATCCACCTACTCCATCCCTTTCATGAAATCCCTTACCAACATCTTGAAGCATAACAACACGATCCATGCGATGACATCCATCTCTAACAAGACTACTAACATACATCGAACTAGACACTTGAGCCCCTCCTATCCATTACCTTGGTGAAAACCTGGCAAACAGGTGCCATGTGTAATTGTCATCCCACCAAAATTTTAAAAAAAAATCCATCCAATAGTGAAAACCACTTTGTGGCACTTTGGATAACAAAAAAAATAATAGTATAATATAAATAATCCATCCTCTGGTGAAAACCTGGTAAAAAGGCACCTTGGATAAGTACCATAGTGAAAACCTAGCAAACAGGCATTATGTGCAGTGACCAGCCTCCATTATCTTCTTAGTTTGTTTGATCACCACTCTTCCTAGCATACTTCGCTGTCTTATCCTACATAATCCATATCATAATCTGCATTTCATCACAATAAACAACTTTTCCATCTTCGCCTCTATCAATGCTAGCTATCATACTTGAGACATTGTTACGATAACTATATCTTTTTGGCACCTTAGCATCTTGTCCACACACATTATCCATTGTCGCTTCTCCATAATAAACCTCATCCCGCACTGGGGGCACTTGTTGAGACTTATTTGGAAGTGGATACCACTAGCTCTAGCAAATAACACATCAAACACCTTAGCTCACAACATAGCAAACTTTCAACTTCAACCATAGCATTCATCCAATGTCAAACATGGCAAACATTTGCAACCAAGATCCGTATCTTTGCAATCAATTCAAGCTCCGCTAACATCTAAAAACATCACCAATGTAAACATCCAAGCAATAAGTTGATTCTTTCAACATCACTCACCAGCGTAATAAGCAAGAACTACATCCCAACTCTATCGTTAAATCCTTGATTCCGTGGATACAAGGTATGTAGGTAATCTGAGATGCAAAGGAAGCACTCTGATTCAGGCTAAGATGATAGCCTCTTTTTTCATCATCTATCTTCCATCTTTCTTCTAATCATCCTCCAATCTTTCATCTCACATTCTTCTATTTTTTATCAAACACATCATCAATAAAACCTAGAACTACATATTCATCATGTCTCATCTTCATCCTAAATGTGCTTTGATCCCATGGACACAAGGTATTTAGACAGTCTGGAATACAAAGGAAGTTTCCAATACTCAAGCACAGATGATCCACCCCATCTTCTTCATCTTCTTTCATCTTCCATGTTCTTCTCTTTGATTAGCTCAAGCAGAAAGCAAACTATGTGTATACTAAAATCTCAAGCACTTTAACCAATCATGGATAAGCCAAAACCTATTTGTCCGCATGCCTTAAGCCAACATTTACTATAGCATTTTATCAACATCTTTAGCCTTCAATAGGATGCAACTTTCCTCTTAACAAGGCACCAGCTTAAATCCATCTAAGAGCACCTAAATTTGGCAAGAGAATGTGATGATAGTATCTTTTGTTTAATCCTTTTGATTTATCTTTTGTCCCTTTTCTATGCCTACTCAAGACTACCTTGATCTATCATATCTTGGTATGTTGCAATGAAGTAAGGAATGGGGCATGGTCATATTACTTTCGTATGCCATGTTTGTAGGATGATCTTATTGTCTTCCTAAGCATATTGGTATCTTGTACGTGTTGGGATTAGCATCTTACATATCAATATCTCTAGCATCTAAGAAGCTAAACAGTCTCTTATGCACTTGAGACTATTATATGTCAAGACTAGCTCCATACATATAACCAGTAAGGTGTCACTATGTGTAGTGGAGATAAGATCAAACCATTGCTTGTAGCGTCAAAGTCCATTTCAAAACACTAGCTGCTATTCATATCTTGTGTATGTTGGCTTAACATCTTGGCCTCATGCATTCAGACAAGATTGTAGCATGCTAGTTTTGCATTGGATATCTCAACACCTTGGTCTTCTATACCCTGGTGCATAACATCCACATGCTATATCAAACATAAGGATTGCATTTCTTTTCATTCTTGAGCAATTACTTTTAATGCTTCCCATCATGCCATCTATTCATCTCATTTTTCGCCTATATACTCCTCAACCAAGAACAAACATTTCCATCGTCCTTCTTCCACATCTCTTATCCTACAAAACAAGTGTGTTAGCCATACATAGGTCCATCACATATCATCTCATTACCATCTATCTATATGCATAAGTACATATCATATCATTACCATTTACATATTTGCATTATCATACATTTCCAATCATATCATTTGCATAAACTTCCATACATAATCCATGAAAAATACAAAATATAACATATATAACCATCATAGTATCAATAGTGCATCCATTACAACATCATGTAGATAACCAACATGCCATCATATATATATATATATATACATGTGTCAATATACAAGTGTCTACATATACAAGCTGAGCCATAAAGAATGTATGTACAAGCGGCTCTAGCCCTCATCATGATACAACATAATATACATGAACAAGGTAGTTCTAGTGACTACTAGCAGCTCCCTCGCCCTGACTGCCACCACTGGGTCCTGCACCTATCCCCCTATCTCTCTGTGGCCCCATCACTGATGTTACAGATCGAGATCCTCTGTGAACCTGAAGCTCCTGATCTATTCCTGAAGCTAGGTTGCCTCTGCTCTACTGGCACAACCCCATAGTACAAGCCCCTATAATACTCTACCTCACCTTGTATTCTCTGTAGCTCTACCTGTAGCTGTGTCAACTGTGTGGCCAATCTAGACACATACTGGTATGCCTGCTCCCTCTGGTCATCTATGTGTCCTCACTCGCTCAGCACGATGATCTCTGTGTGGAATCACCATCCTGATAGCTCTCCAACTCTCGTCACACACCAACTCTAAGGAGCTCTAGATCTCTATAAGCAAATGAACACAACTGAGCACAAATGAGCCTATTTGCCCTTGAAGGACCTACTTATAGCCTCTATCCAAACCCTAATTCTTCTATGCCAAAGCCTATTTTCTTCTGTATCATCTCATTTTTCTCCCACCCAAACCCCTATTTTCTTCATGTCAACCCTGTGTCATAGCTTTTCCTTTTATCACAAGCCAACACAACCCTTCCTAGTTAGCCTGGCTTACCTCTCAAGGGGGCATCACCCACTAGTTACACTGGGGCATAACCTTGTTTATCGAATGAATATTGTATCTTCTTTGACACAACACTCTAACGAACATTGTATCAAAGAGGGGCAAAATGTAGACACCCAAAATTGACTCATTATCACTAGCATTCAAACATCACATTATCTATTATTTGCATTTGTCTAACACACTTGAGCAATATCCCTAACATATTTATTTCTTCTATTAATTAAATAAATTTATATTTATTTAATTAATTCATTAGTTATTTCTTCTATTTACCTCTAAGCTATAATTAAACAATCTTTAATTATTTAATTATCTTCTTTCTATCTATTTTAATTAAATAAATTTTATTTATTTAATTAAAAAAAATCCTTTCATAAACCCACTTTCTAATTAATTAAATAAATTTTATTTATTTAATTAATTTCTCTTATCATTTATCTTATGAGCCGACATGTGTGCCTTTTTCATTTAAAAAAGATAAATAGTACTACATCTTTTATTTAATATCTTTCACATGTAGTACTTTTTTAGGTACACGGTCACACATAAGCCTTATCTTCTCTCCACTTGTCATCTACACATTCACCTATGTCTATCATTAAATCTTAGTCATTCACATAGCCACCGAATCTCCACTATTGATTGATTTTGGTTGAGTTCTATATAAACACCCTCTCATTCCATACTACAGTGATCCAGCATTCATATAGCGTCTACATTATCATCCCGAGCATATTGAGCACTTTAACATCCATCTAACATTTTAGCTTTATCATCCATCCATCATGGCAGCTTTTATCTTCATAATTGTTCATTGTTGAAGAAGCAATCTACATCATAAACAAAGAATCATACAATCTAGGTGATATTATTCCTATTGGTTACCAAATCTGCAGAGGGTTTGCCAGCTCCAATGCACAGGCTAATTTGGCCAACAGATACAGGAGGTTGCGTGAGCTGCCTCCCCTTCACTTCTGGTTCTGCCGCACCAAGGGGGTATCCCTATAACTCAAGATGTAACCTTGACTAGCTCAATGATATGAAGATTTAGCTTGACAGCATCAGGCAAAATACTCTCATGTATGGACCAAGATCTGCATGGTAGATCACAAGGTTGGCAACATTCTTAGACATATGTGTCTGGTTGGGTATGAGAGTATGCAGGGGGTTCCTAATCCTACTCCTACAACTAACAGGTGGAGGTGATGAAATGGGTGGACATAATGTCCTGGATGCAAGACAAGGGGTTTTGGATCATAACTACTGACCCAGGAGTAGACTGGTGCCTATCCATTGGCCAAGGAGTCAACTAGACGTATACAACAAATGGTTTGCAACTTTCACTCAAGTTTCAGGGGGTTGGACTTGATGCTTGCCTTACAAACATCACCCAAGAATAGGTATCTAACTGCCTCTACTTACAGATATCCCTGCAGACATACAACCTTCTCCATACATTGACCTAAAACAGTTTAATCCACTTCTTGAATGGAAGTTACAGATCAAGCATGCAGTATAGATATCTATACCCTAGAATCTATGAAACCTTTAGCAACCAGATTCAAAAGAAGGATGACATGCAGCAAATGGAGACAAGCAGATAGACACATGCAATATAGCATTTCTCATTTATATCAACATGAAACTGAAAATATGTGCAAAATACACTCATGCTGCAACACAAACTCTAAAATGGGATAAAACAGCCAAGATCATGCCCTGTTCTTCGTTATTTACACAAAAATGCCTCAGGCCTTCAACAACCAACAAATAAGCAACACAGCCCTACTTATACAGCAAGGAGGTACTCAGCATTAACCACCAGGCAAACTCAAAATTCGCCAGATACAGTACATTGAGAAAATGGCGCTCATCGCATTGAATGCAACAGGCGGGAGAAGAGACAGGAAGAGATCTCGAGCCTTGTACCGCTGCCTAGGGATTCACATCTTCAGTCAGGTACTAGATCCGTCCACGCCATCGCCCATACCCTGTAACATCCGCCATTAATGGCGTACCAACCTGCAGCCTTGAGAAAAACATCATACTGTGCATCGCAAACCTTTCCTGCCAAAATGTATCATCCTGATATTTCAAATCATGCAGGATCTAATTATCCCATATGCACCCTGCGGCAACCTCCTCAACACTTTACATACTAGGCTGGTTACATATATGATGACGATGAGTTTGCTTCCGACGACACTAGCATAAGCCCCATCATCATCATCCTCCAGCATGATATCCTGTTGCTCGAAATATCACCCTGACGTCATCATCATCATCTGCATGACAATCACCTTCATCGGCACAACCTAATGCATCAGAGGAAGATCCTCCTGCTTAGTTGATACCAAATGTCTAGCTGATGAACATCCTGCATGTCTACAAAAATTCTGATGATGTCATCATCACATTACAATATCGGGTTAGATTGAAAACTTGAAGTATGACCTCGTTAGATTTGGATGACGTCATCGCCATGTCCTGCTGACGTCATTAGCATATCTGCCTATCGCGCACCTCCTCATATCCGGATGACGTCATCATCATATTTGCAAATATCAGGGGATCTCCACAAGATGACTAGTGTTAGAAATATGACCCCCCAGACCTTGATGATGTCACCATCATATCGGCATCAGGATGATATTTGGAAGATAACCGGATATTTAGAAATATCACCCTAATGCACAAAATCATGTTGCACTGTAGCTCCACTATAAGATCGGGGTGATATATGAATATGATGAATATTTGAAATGATCACCCCCCACTGGACAATGCATGAAGCCGACGGGTGGATATCTCCCTTCAGAAATATCATGATGCAGATAGGCAGAAAAGTGGATATCACCCTGACAAGAATATGACGTCGGTAGCATCGGGTGACGAAAGAACATGAAGTGATAAAACAACATCAGGATGAACTTAACAAAGGTCACCCGATGTTCAAATATGATGACCCCGATGAATATCAGGTCATACTTAGAACCTTGTAGCAACATCATCAAGATGATCTTAACTAAGATCACCCAATGTCAAGATATCACCCCCGAGCGAAAGATCAGGCAGGCAAAAAATATGATGATGATGACAACCTCCTCCTTAGAAAATATGATGCTGCAGTTGAAAAATGCTAAGGAGGCCCAGAGACTTAGAACCTTTTTTGGATTTTTAGGGAAGGTGCCTGCATGCTACCCCAAACATAAATTATTACTAACATTGGCTCTGTCTGGGGACACATGCCTCTTGCAGGCATGGCGAGAACCCTAGATCTCTGGGACGCAGACCAGTCCTTATCCATTGGGCAATAGAGTCATGAAGTCATAATGATCTGCATCACCAAACACACTTGATGGCCTAAGGCCACCAAAAAAAGAAATACCTGTATCTCCCCTTGTCAAATATCTTGTTTTCATCTGCATGCACTGGATCAAGCCTGGAGATACTGTAATGATCCACCCACAAACAAACTTGGTCATTTGCATTTTCAACCCTC
Organism: Cunninghamia lanceolata; assembly: GCA_027924645.1. Lineage (NCBI taxonomy): Eukaryota > Viridiplantae > Streptophyta > Pinopsida > Cupressales > Cupressaceae > Cunninghamia > Cunninghamia lanceolata. Next base: position 24,607,583 of record BSBN01000809.1, on the reverse strand, counting down.
TAATTTAGCTTGTCACTATCAGCCCTATGCAAACAACCTTCAGGATCAGGCATGTGGGTGCAATGTTTATCAGGCAATGCATATTCATATGGCATATAGCACTTATCATCATCTGCATCAGTAGTATGCATTGCAAAGTGATCCCCTGGCTGAACTGAAAATAGGAAACACTCAGAGTCCACCACATAGCTAGGAAGATTAGGGCTCATTGTATCATATGCTGGCACATCAAAAGAAAAGCTTTCAAATTCATAATTGTGCACATCATGCACACAATCATCTCGTACATCATGTTAGAAAAGATTAGGCTCTGGCACCTCTTTACAACCAGGCACATCTTTACAATCGCTTACCTGATGTATGTGGATTTCTCCTTCATCAGGATGAGAAACAGAATCCAAGTCAAAAATAATGCTCAAACCTTCATCATACTCAAATAGATCCTCATCACCATATGTGTCATAAATGGGTGATCCAAGAGTCTTAGCCTCATCAAAGTATGCTGCTAGTTCATGGGCAGCAGAACATGCATCTTCATCATCAATGGATTCACTTTGTGGAGGAGTATCATCCTGTTTGCTTACTTCTTCTCTATCCTGAGCACAATACTCACAGTCATCTCCACAAATCCATTCAAAAAGATGTTCATTGTTGTCCACAACCTCATTATTGCTTTCATGGCCAGATGCCTTAATCTCTTGGTCATACTGAGGATCAAAAGGGCTAAGAAGAGGTTTAGCCTTCTGACTAGCAGACACAACAGGGTTACTGCTATTTAACTGGGCCTGCCTAGCCTCTAAGAATATCAACCTACATTTTATCTCTTCTATTCTTTTATCCAACAAATCACTCCCTTCCTGATTGAGTATGGGATAAAACATACTTGGATTCATAAAAATCTTACTCTTAGACATCCTTTGTCTACCTAAGACCTAGGGCTTCCCCTAGCATCTAACTTATGCAGTAAACAACAAATATAAAGGGGAAGGAACTAGGTACCTTTTCTCATCCAGATGTAGAAATATGAACATCTTTGTCACATCACATACATCTATCTTTCATGTGTACTTAAATCTTTTTGCAGAGTCGCCACCTCTCCAGAGAGGACAAAATTTTCAATAGCTGAAAGCTACTTTTCCAGGTTCATTCCACCAGCAGAGCAAGGAAAAACTTCACCAAAGGCTGTAAGATATCATTTTTTCTATTCATCCCAAGTGGAGTCACCAAATATGTTGGTTACCAAATCTGCAGAGGGTTTGCCAGCTCCAATGCATAGGCTGATTTGGCCAACAGATACAGGAGGTTGTGTGAGCTGCCTCCCCTTCACTTCTGGTTCTACCGCACCAAGGGGGTATCCCTATAACTCAAGATGTAACCTTGACTAGCTCAATGATATGAAGATTTAGCTTTACAGCATCAGGCAGAATACTCTCATGTATGGACCAAGATCTGCATGGTAGATCACAAGGTTGGCAACATTCTTGGACATATGTGTTTGGTTGGGTATGAGAGTATGCAGGGGGTTCCTAATCCTACTCCTACAACTAACATGTGGAGGTGATGAAATGGGTGGACATAATGTCCTGGATGCAAGACAAGGGGTTTTGGATCATAACTACTGACCCAGGAGCAGACCGGTGCCTATCCATTGGGCAAGGAGTCAACTAGACATATACAACAGATGGTTTGCAACTTTCACTCAAGTTTCAGGGGGTTGGACTTGATGCTTGCCTTACAAACATCACCCAAGAATGGGTATCTAACTGCCTCTACTTACAGATATCCCTGCAGACATACAACCTTCTCCATACATTGACCTAAAATAGTTTAATCCACTCCTTGAATGGAAGTTACAGATCAAGCATGCAATATAGATATCTATACCCTAGAATCTATGAAACTCTTAGCAACCAGATTCAAAAGAAGGATGACATGCAACCAATGGAGACAAGCAGATAGACACATGCAATATAGCATTTCTCATTTATATCAACATGAAACTAAAAATATGTGCAAAATACACTCATGCTACAACACATAAACTCTAAAATAGGATAAAACAGCCAAGATCATGCCCTGTTCTTCGTTATTTACACAAAAATGCCTCAGGCCTTCAACAACCAACAAATGAGCAACACAGCCCTACTTATACAGCAAGGAGGTACTCAGCATTAACCACTAGGCAAATTCAAAATTCACCAGATACAGTACATTGAGAAAATGGCGCTCATCGCATTGAATGCAGCAGGCGGGAGAAGAGACAGGAAGAAATCTCAAGCCTTGCGTCGCCGCCTAGGGATTCACATCTTTAATCAAGTACGAGATCCGTCCATGCCATCGCCTATACCCTGTAACATCCGCCATTAATGGCGCACCAACCCGCAGCCTTGGGAAAAACATCATACTGTGCATCGCAAACCTTTCTCGCCAAAATGTATCATCCTGATATTTCAAATCATGCGGGATATAATTATCCCACATGCACCCCGCAGCAATCTCCTCAACACTTTACATACTAAGTCGGTTACATATATGATGTCGGTGAGTTTGCTCCCGATGACACTAGCATAAGCCCCATCATCATCATCCTCCAGCATGATATCCTGTTGCTCAAAATATCACCCTGACGTCATCATCATCATCTACATGACAATCGCCTTCATCGGCACAACCTGATGCATCAGAGGAAGATCCTCCTACTTAGCTGATACCAAATGTCTGGCCTATGAACATCCTGCATGTCTACAAAAATCCTGATGATGTCATCATCACATTACAATATCGGGTCAAATTGAAAACTTGAAGTATGACCCCGTCAGATTTGGATGACGTCATCGCCATGTCCTGCTGACGTCATCAGCATATCTGCCTATCGCGCACCTCCTCATATTCGGATGACGTCATCGTCATATTTGCAAATATCGGGGGATCTCCACAAGATGACTAGTGTTAGAAATATGACCCCCCAAACCTTGATGACGTCACCATCATATCAGCATCAGAATGATATTCAGAAGATAATCGAATATTTGGAAATATCACCCTAATGCACAAAAATCATGCTGCACTGTAGCTCCACTATAAGATTGGGGTGATATATGAATATGACGGATATTTGAAATGATCACCCCCCACTGGACAATGCATGAAGCCGACAGGTGGATATCTCCCTTCGAAAATATCATGATGCAAACAGGCAGAAAAGCGGATATCACCCTGACAAGAATATGACATCAGCAGCATCGGGTGACGAAAGAACATGAAGTGATAAAACAACATCAAGATGAACTTAACAAAGGTCACCCGATGTTCAAATATGATGACCTCGATGAATATCGGGTCATACTTAGAACCTTGCAGCAACATCATCAAGGTGATCTTAACTAAGATCACCCAATGTCAAGATATCACCCCCGAGCGAAAGATCAGGCAGGCAAAAAATATGATGATGATGACGACCTCCTCCTTAGAAAATATGATGCTACAGTTGAAAAATGCTAAGGAGGCCCAGAGACTTAGAACCTTTTTTAGATTTTTAGGGAAAGTGTCTGCATGCTACCCCAAACATAAATTATTACTAACACTTGAATTGCATGTTTTTGATTTCATTTGGATTAGATTCTTTGATGATGGTAGGGTTAGGTTTTCATGGCTATGCTTGATCTTATTAACGTAATTTTTACCTATCTCAGGGGGTAAATCATAAAACACACAACAACAGAAATTGTTCACAGAAAATAGAAATTTATTCATTGATTTGGACAACTTATTACATTACAGAAGCTCAGATACAATCAGAGGAATCAACCCTCCATAGGCTACAACACATTACATCTTCCTCTCACCAAACTCTGGAATCATCGGCCATCTATGACCCCAAATCTGCTAGGGTTTCTGTTTTCCCACCTATTCTTGACTCTACAGTTCCCCCCCTTAACTCTACTACTACCCAGGGTTCCCAAAAATGGTTATTAATAGCCTTTTTGGCGGCCAACAACCTAATTTTAAAATTTGCATCTCCCTCCAAAAATAGGTCAACTTCCGGGAGCTATAATTTTTGATCTGGGTGTCCGATTGATGAACCATTTTATGCATCAGAAAGCTCACAGAGTACTCTACGCGCTAAAAAATAGCTTTGCTGGTTCTAACCATTTTCGGGCTTGTACAGGGCTGTTTACTACCTCAAACCTAAGTTTGAATAATTTTCAGAGATTTTTCAGGAAACAGAAACTTTAATATCTTTCATCTCGCAAATGATCTTTACGTGATTCCTTCGCCAAAGGTCTTATTTTTCTATTATAAAGCTTTCTGTAAATTTTCACTTCGTTCCATGCCCAAATGCAAACTTTCTAAAAATAACAAGTTGCTATTTTTAGCAGTTTGGAAAAACTGAAGGTTCTACATCATTATTCAAGCGATTATGTAACTAGAACCACAAATTGTGAAAAGAAATAGAAAGAACATCAACAATTTTGAAACACATCTTTTTTATGGGTGATGCAAGATTGCCCTTACACCACTGGATGCTCCTGCATCAGACACCCAGGGAAATTTGAAAAGTGACCCTGTCACGTCTCAGCTATTTCTGTGAGGAAAACCCAAATGATCAACCTCTGCCTTAGACAATCAAGAAGAATCTTCAACAGGCCTTCCTTTCCATTTCACCAGGTATTCTTCATATTGCATGTTCCGAGTACTTCTTCCCACATGGCTATCCAAGATCTCTTCTATCTCCTCTATTGAAGTAGATGCTGGAATACTCCACTGTTCTTCTGTTGGTCCATCCTCTGTTCCACCTTCATGATATTCAAATAAATCAGCAATGTTGAAAATAGGGGAAATGTTGATCCCACTCGGTAGATCTACCTCATATGCATTTCCTGAATCATGTTTCTTCAAAATTCTGCATGGTCCAAATTTCTTTATTTTCAGCTTATTGTATGTTCCAATTGGGAACCTTTCTTTTCTCAAGTGAACCATGACTTCATCTCCTACCTAAAATTCCTTATATCTTCTCTTTTGATTTGCCTTAGCCTTGTACTGAGTATTCATCTTATTAATGTGCTTTTTTACCTCTTCATGCAAATTCTTCATGTGTTCTACAAAGTCTTTAGCCTCGGTACTTGTTTTTTCTCCTTTGTCCAGATTCCTTAACTCTAAAGCATTTCTTGGACTATTGTCATATACAATCTGGAATGGTGATATACCAGTACTCCTATTGACAGAATTGTTGTAAGCAAATTCAGTCTGTGGTAAAATTAAATCCCATCCCTTGGGCTTATCTCCTACTAAACATCGTAGTAGGTTACCCAAAATCCTATTCACCACTTCGGTCTGTCCATCAGTCTGTGGATGGTGTGTAGAACTGAACTTCAAATCTGTCTTCAACTTCTTCCACAATGTACTCCAGAAATAACCAACAAACTTGGTATCCTGATCTGAAACTATGCTCTTTGGTAGACCGTGTAATCTCACCACCTCCCTGAAAAATAATTCAGCAATATGAACAACATCATTAGTCTTCTTGCAAGGAATGAAATGTGCCATCTTTGAGAATCTATCCACCACCACAAAAATGGAATCATGTCCTCTCTATGTCCTTGGTAAACCAAGAACAAAATCCATACTGATATCATTCCATGGCTTCTTTGGTACAGGTAATGGCTAATATAGACCTGTATTCTGACTTGCTCCTTTCGCCATTAGACATACTCTGCAACTCTGTACAAATTTCCTCACATCCTAATGCAACTGTGGCTAATAATAATTTTCACCAACAATAGCAATGGTCTTATCTCGACCAAAATGTCCAACTAATCCTCCACTATGCTTCTCTTTAATTAAGTTCTCTCTCATGGAACTCCTTGAAATACACAACTGGCTTCTTCTAAACACCATGCCATCTTGGATTATGAAATCCAACCATTTTGTCATGTCCAAAGTAACAAGTTTCAAACAAGCTTTCCAAGCCTCTGCAAAATCTAGATCTTCTTGATACAAACTTTTGAGCTCATCGAACCCAACAACCTCTATCTTCATTTCTGTCAACAAATTTTGCCTTCTGCTCAAGGCATCTGCAACTCTGTTGGACTTCCCACTCCTATGCTTCAAAACAAAAGTATAGCTCTGCAAAAACTCAACCTATATTAAGTACCTTTGATTTAACTTTCCTTGACTATTAAGATACTGCAAAGCCTGATGATCAGTATATAAAACAAACTCCTTTGGCAATAAATAATGTCTCCATTTCTTCAAAGCCTAAACTATTGCATAAAACTCTTGATCATAAAAAAAATACTTTTTCTTGGCATCATTAAGCTTCTCACTAAAATAGGCAATGGGCTTACCTTCTTGGCTCAAAATAGCTCTTATAGCACTGCCACTAGCATCACAATATACCTGAAATACCTTATTGAAATATGGAAGTGCCAAAATAGGTTGCTCTGTGGCTTTTTGATTCAATGTATCAAAGCTTTTATCTACTCCTTTAGTCCATCTAAACTCTTTTCTATCCCCTCTCATTCTCCTAGTTAGGGGTGCACAAATGCTACTAAAATTCCTGATAAACTTTCTATAAAAACTTGCCAAACCATGAAAAGATCTTACCTCTGTGGCACCCCTTGGTGTAGGCCATTCAATGATAGCCCTTACTTTTTCTGGGTCCATCTTAAGACCTTCCTCTGAGACAACAAATCCTAGGTATACCAAATCCTTTTTTGCAAAACTACATTTCTTTAGATTGATCAATAACTTCTCCTCCCTCGGCTTCTCAAAAACTCTTCTGATATGCATCATATGTTCCTCCCAAGTCTAACTAAAAATTAAAATATCATCTAAATAAACAATAACAAAACTTACCAAAAATTCTTTCAATACCTCATTCATGAGCCGCATGAATGTGCTCAGTGCATTGGTTAGTCCAAATGGCATGACTAACCACTCATACAAACCTTCTTTGGTTTTGAAGGTTGTCTTCCACTCGTCTCCTTCTCTGATATAGATCTGGTGATACCCACTCTTCAAGTCAATCTTCATGAAGTACTTAGCTCCACTCAAATAGTCCATTATGTCATCCATTCTAGGCAATGAAAATCTGTACTTGATCATGATCTTATTGATGGCTCGAGAGTCTGTACACATTCTCCACTCTCCATTTTTCTTTGGTACTAGTACTGCAGGTACTGCACAGGGACTTAGGCTCTCTCTTATCAATCCCTTCCTCAACAACTCTTGAATTTTCTGTTCAACTCTTCACTCTCGGCTAGAGTCATTCTATGGGCTGCCTTATTTAGCAAGCTAGCTCCTGGTATCAAATCCATTTGATGACTTATCTTCCTTACTGTTGGTAAACCTTCTGGTACATTATCAAAGATAATATCCTAAAATTCTTCCAACATTTCTGAGACTTCTGCAGGTACATCTTCACATTTCTCTTGACTAATCTTAGGAATCAATGCAAAGCAATGACGCTCATGCTTCATTCCCTCCAAAAAATTTCTACCATCTACCAAGCAAATTATGGTAGTACTACATACCTTTTCTTCCACCTCCTTCAAGGGCTTCAACTTATGACGAACTCCATCCTTTGTTAGGGAATATGTGTTTGCACGACCATCATGGGCAGTGCTCCTATCATACTACCACGAACTCCCCAATAGCATATGAAATGCATCCATTAGTACGATATCACACAACACCTCATCATGGTAGTCCCCAATCTTGAAGTTCACTAAACACTGCTCATTGACCAAAGCTCTATGGTCCTTCTGCAACCATGCAATCCGATATGGATGTGGATGCTTTCTTCTTGTCAACTTCAACTTGTCAACCATCTCCTCTGAAACAAGATTGTTAGTGCTTCCACTGTCAATAATAATATCACAACACTTACCTTCACATTTGCACCTTGTGCGGAATAAACTCTTCTTTTGATTGGGTTCTTTCTCCTCATTCAACAAAATTCTTCTGACAACTAGGGTTTCTCCCCTTTCAGTATCTTCAAAATGCTTAGACTGTACATCTTCATCTACATGTGCAACTCATGCATTACCTTCAGGTCTTCTATTCATTCTTCCTTGATGTTGTGGACACTCATATACTTAATGTCCTTCTCCACATTGGAAATAGGTTTCTCTGAAACCTCCTCTTCCGGGTCCTTACCCAGGTTTGCCTCTTCCTCTTCCTCTTTGCTCACCATTGTTCTAGTCACGAGGGCGGTAGGCATTATCCCCTCTCTAATTTCAACTAGTGCCAGCTTCTTCATTTTTCTTTGGATCTTCATTTCAGCCCCCATAGGGTCTTCCACCAGTCCTTCCGCCTTGACCTCTTCCCCTTTGCTTGCTGTCAAATCTTTTATTCAGCTTCTCTTCCACCTTCATGGAAAACTGGTATGCATCTTCTATGGTGGTCATTCTGAGCTACCTTATCCTAGTTGGGCTCTACATGGCCTATCCTAATAGTAATTTTATAAAACTCTTGTGTATACTCCTTAACAGACTTGTTACCTTGCTTCAATCCTTGTAGCTTCTTCAACAACTCCATAGCTTCTTCAACAACTCCATCTCATAGTCCACAGGAATGAATTGTTTCTTCAGTTTCTCCACCATCCGATCACATCTGGTGATCTTTCTTTTTCCTCTTCTATTCCTCTCTAACTGGACCTCCTTCCACCAAATACTAGCATGGCCCTTCAATTTTGTTTTTGCAAACTTGACCTGATCTAGGTCTTCCACATCTTCATACTCAAAATATTCCTCCATGTTATTGATCCAATCGATAAGCTATTTTGGATTCAAATCTCTAGAATATGTAGAAACTTTGATCCTAGGCCTCTTTCCAATCTTAGAAATGGCCCTCAACAACCTAACTTTTGCAGGATCTCCTACAGCTTCTTGTTCTTCCTTAGATAGTTCTTCTTCAGCTTCATCTTTGCTTTCTTCTCTTGTTCTCAACTCAAACCCTCTTCATAGCTCCTCTTGCAATGCATCGATTTGCCTTTGTAGGGCTCTAAAACCCTCTTCCATCAAAGCATTCCTCCTAATACAATTTCTTCATGGAGGCATCTTGATCTCTACAACAAACCCACAACCTCAGGTCTTGGTGCAAACTGCCTCACGGTCGGTGATTTGTCTACACACTCAGGAACCCTTTCTCTGATACCACTTGATGAAGGGGGTAAATCATAAAATGCACAACAGAAATTGTTCACAGAAAATAGAAATTTCTTTATTGATTTGGACAACTTATTACATTACAGAAGCTCAAATACAATCAGAGGAATCAACCCTCCACAAGTTGCAACACATTACATCTTCCTCTCACCAGACTCTAGAATCATCAGCCATCTGTGACCCCAAAACTGCTAGGGTTTCTATTTTCCTACCTATTCTTGACTCTACACTTTCCCCCCTTAACTCTACTACTATCCAGGGTTCCCAAAAATGGTTATTAATAGCCTTTTTGGCAGCCTACAACCTAATTTCAAAATTTGCATCTCCCTCCAAAAATAGGTCAACTTCCGGGAGCCATAAGTTTTGATCTAGATGTTTGATTGACAAACCGTTTTATGTGTTAGAAAGCTCGCGGAGTGCTCTAGGCGCTAAGAACCCACTCTATTGGTTCTAGCCATTTTCAGGCATGTACGAGGCTATTTAGTGCCTCAAACCTGAGTTTGAATAATTTTCAGGCATTTTTTTAAAAATGAAAACTTTAATATCTTTCAGCTCGCAAATGATCTTTACGTGATTCCTTCGCCAAAGGTCTTATTTTTCAGTTATGAAGCTTCCTATAAATTTTCACTTCATTCCATGCCAATATGCAAACTTTCTAAAAATAGCAGGTTGTTATTTTTAGCAGTTTAGAAAAACTCAAGGTTCTACATCATTATTCAAGCAATTATGGAACCAGAACCACAAATTGTGAAAAGAAATGGAAAGAACATCAACAATTTTGAAACACATCTTTTTTTTGGGTGATGCAAGATTGCCCTTACACCACTAGATGCTCTTGCATCATTTCACCATGCCCTTAAGACTATGCTTGGGAGAAAACATGCCATACAAAGGAGGGGCATTTCGCCACACCCTTGAAACTACACACAGGAGAAAACACATGCAAGACGCACAAAAAACATGAGTGCCATATAGCATGCTAAAGACATATTATATGTCTAAAACACAACAAACAAGACGATGGGAGGAGCTTATTGCAAAGTTCCCACCATCTCAAACATGCTACAAGTACACCTGATGGTTGGGCTTATGCCACAACAACCACCAAAGACATGCTTAAGGGAGGATAGTCTCAAATCCAACCCCACCTACACAGAGGACTTTTGAAATAAAAGGATATGCACTAGCTCAAGAGACACACCATCCCCGCCTCCACAGAAGGCTTTTGAATAAAAGGATATGTACAATATCCTACCTCTACAGAGGGCTTACAAACATGCTTCATTAGTACCAAAATCATCAGACAGCTTACCTTATATGCCCCACCTTAAGCTGATTGATATCATGTACCAATATCAAGCATGTTAAGGTAGAGAGAAAACACACAAGGGAACAAGAGCTTTCACAAAGCCCATGCCCCCGAAGGTGACATGTGCTTATGATCACCGAATGCTCCCACAAACACATTGATTATGCTAAGAATTTAATTCATTAAAGCTATGCATGAAAACAATCACATCAAGAGTCAAGGCTATACTATGGGTTTGAAACTAAGTATAACTGTTGGGCTATACTGCAGATATATCAAAACTGAGTTAACAAGAAGGCGAGATACAAGACAATCAAAATGCATAGAGAAGATGTATTGTTATGATTTGTTAGCAAAATAAGACAACATCAAATAACACATGGAGTGATTCTACTATCCAAGCATCAAATATATATATATATCAAATCTATTTTCATATATGGATTAGGTCCATTTTTGCTTTTATCACTAAAGGGACATGCGGTCCGTATCAGTTGATTGTCTATTTTTGTCATTCGTCGACTAGATAGAATCACTAGAAGAAAGTAAACAATAAAATGAGAGAGGAGAACAAGTGTCTTAGGATCAATCACATAGGAGGATGCCCCTAGGTCACCAACTGCAATGCTATGTGCCTAAGACACAACACACAATAATAAAATAGAGGAGAGGCAAGATAAAAGAATGATGATACAAATAGAAGAATGGTCACAACAGAGGTGGTCTCATGGTATCCTTGACCTTACAAGAGTATCAAGGGTCATCCAATGAGGCATAAACAACACATAACACATCACAAGGGAACACGACACAAGAGGGGAGGTCACATATATGAGAAAATAATGCTACGACATAGGTGACCACCAAGGTTAGAAATACTTACCTATTATCCTTGATCTTGATCTTTACCTTGATGGTTAAAGCTTTATCTCTTCTTCTTTCTTCCATATTTTCTTGAGATTGTGAAGGTACCATTATGGGAGTTGTTAATGGAAAGGTATTTATTAATGATGGTGTAGAAGGAATGTCACAGTTTTCTATGTCAATCAAACGGGGGATGTAGGAGCTAGAAAGATACCCATTTCAATAGAGTGAGGTAATGAAGGATCCCAAAAAATGTCCATTTCAACTAGTTTGTAGGATGTTGGAGTATGTTTTATGTTTTTCAAATTATCTATAGTTTCCCAGGTATGTAGGTCTTTGGGTAAGAGTGTGTGATCTATTTTTTTGTTTAATATGTAGTTAAGAAGTGTTTGAAGATCGGTTGATGAATATTTAGTGTCGATAGGCTGAAGGAGTTGTTCACATAGAGAATCTGTCTCATCTAATGCTTCATCCTAGCCAAGGAGAGAAGGAAGGGATGGTAGGGTAGTCTTAAGGAATGTTTCAATGATGTCTTCTTCTTGTGCCAAAATATCCTCACCAAGTGAGGTTATGTTGGTAGAAGTCTTTGGATTATTAGATGAATCACCCAGGGCTATATCAACCTCATATGTCTCAAAAAGGATGTCCATTATGTCATCATGATATGTAGAGAGAGAAGGAGGGATGTCTTGATCATTGCCTTCTTTGTTGTCTTTTGTAGAGATGAAATCAGTGAAGTTTTCCAAGATCAAAGGATAGATACCCATGAGAGTGGTGAAACTTTCAAAATTAGATATGTAACATAGAATTTCATATGCAGAACTCATGGGGATATCAATGTCATAGATGTGTGAAATTTGTTGTAGGACTTGAGGATATTTATCAGTGAATTTGTAAAAATTATCAACATCTATGATGTATGCAAATAAGGCTTCCAAAGATGAATAACAAGACGTCTCCATGACCTTGTTTTTATGTAAACTCTATAAGTTTTCAAGCAAAAGTGCAAAATGATGTGAAATTTTTAAATGAGCAATGTATTTATGTGTCCAAATGAATGCAAGATCAGATTTCAAAAGATTTTAAACACCTATGCAAGGAAATAGATGCAAAACTATGGTTATTTATGACCTAAAATGCTTGATTTTTTTGCTTTTTTCAATGTAAATGTTCTAAAATGCAAAATTAAGATGCAAATACATACATTGCAGCAACACTACAGTCCAAAATCAGATTTGAAAGAGTGTTTAAAAGAGTATTAAAATCTGAAACAAGATTTTAACCACAAACCCTAGCTATTACAAAGACTAGGTTATATGAAAAATGCACAATTTCAAGCAAATTCTATCAAATAAAGCATGAAAATGCAAATTCAAATGATTATGAAATGATGTACTACTATAATTTATATCAGCCCTGCTGCAAATATTAGAGATTTAAATGATTTAGATGAAATGTAATGAAAATAATGTAAACTATGTCAAAATGCAGGCCTAGAATGCTTGATTTTTTCAATTTTTTCAAATTTTTATTGTAGATTTTCAAATGCAATAAGATAATAATGAAATGAATGAATGCAAATCTGAAGTACAACACTCAGTAAGGTGCAAAATATAATAAAACATGGGTTCACCAAAATGTTATGTATGAAAAGAGGGGAATGATGGGATTGTTGGATAGTTTAGCTAGATCCTTGTTTCACACAATACATTCAACGACATTTAACTCAGTTGAATCACAACTTCTGCAAGAGGATTCACCTAAATATTTTGTCACTTGTAATGATAGGGAAATTTGGAATTGATTGATTAATGTGTTGATTTTAGTTTGATTTAGTTTAAAACCCTAATTATGCAAAATCGTAAACAAACGAATGAAACCTGATAAAAGCTTCTATAGAAATAGACTAAATACAGATCAAATACATATCAAATTTTGGGTTTTAGAATATGGAAAAGTCAGGGGCTAAAGAGTGGGCACCCAAGCCCAAGGTGCTACTTTTTGGGCGGCTTGGGGACCTTTTCTGACACTGACTGCAACCACTTCAAAGATTCTCTGTGACACAAAATTGAGGGGAAACAGAGCAAGTGCCCAAGCCCTTCCTGAGCTATGTCCCACCTTTGTCTTTAGATCCTAATTCCTTATGCTCTACCACAGTCCTCTACAACTCCACTCTTCAAGATCCAACACCTGTCACCTGTAATCACAAGAGAGGGATTGGGGGTTGTGGTGTTTAGGAGCTTGCCTTGGTCAAGCCCCAGAATGGTATTTAAGCCTTCCAACACCATTCTTAGATAGAGAGTGTGTATCCTTGTAGGACAAAGGCAAAAACAAATTGATAAATGTTTGATTGAAGCACAAATAGATATCACCTTGGAGGTGTAGCTCACAAATAGATGAAGATCTTTCACAACATGAGAAGATGAAGCCAAATCTACAATAACAAACACAACAACACAAATTTTCTCTACAACACAATGAATGCCTTGAATGCTCTAAAATCATAAGTTTGCCAAAATATCATAATCATTTTCTAGTTTTCAAATGAAGTCCTAAACATGCTTATATATGCATTCCCGCTTTAATTTCATAATTCAAACTTAAGATGTCAGCAAGGAATGCCTCTAACAGTAACTTTACTGACATTGAAATTTGGGACCCCGCCCAAAATAGGGCAGGGAAAGGGTGCATGTGCCCTTGTGCTGGGACCTATTTTGGGACAGGGTTAATCTCTGTAATGTCCCCTAATTCCATTTTGACATGGGTTTCAAGGCATTTTGTCTCAGGATTCAATTATAACATGCATGATGAAAATTAAGGGACCCGGGAGCTAAACTTAGGAGGTAAAAGTCCTAGGGGGACATTTTACAACATAAGATATGCAAGGAAATAAGACCCTAAAGGATATTATCCATATCTTGGTTGGACCTCCACATTTTGGCTTTATATGAATAGATCATACGATTTAAAGCATCTATCAATTTTTGCGGTACTTTCAAGCCCTATGGCATATATCTCAACACTCCCTAATCTTTCGTAAAACATGATCAATGAGTAAAATGGAAGAAAAAATAGATTTTGATAGTTTATGGGATTTTAACCTAAAATGAGATATGTCTATTTGATATCAGAAACTGTGCGAAGAAAGTTTTAACCCATCCCAATTCCACTTGGATATTTAACACAAGTTTCAATTTTATCCAGTTCATCTGCTCAAGAACTAAATTTTTGATATGAACCCTAACTCATTCAAACAAAACCCTCTTGACCTAGAAACCAAACCAAACACAAACTTATTTTTATCAACTGTAGCAACTAGGGTTTTACTATTCCAAATTTGAACTTGGATAATTCGAGATATCTATATGAAGAAAAGACAAAACCCTATCTCAAACTTAGAAAATAAATTAAATGACATCATTTGACCCCATCATTCAAAGTTTTTAATCTTATTCAAAAATTCATGAGAAGGTAGTTTAATGGACTAGCCTATGAGTAAAATGCTTGGAACCCCAGCCTTTGCCAAGATGCAAATCAACTTTCTTCCTCATGAGCTCAATGAGTGCTTTGGATATTGGATGCTGAGATGTTTTAGAATCACAATGGCTTCAACAATTCAAAATGGTGAAGAAAAATCAAAATCAAGCCTAAGTATCCCCAAAAGATTTCCATAAATGCAAGCTTGTGGGAGGACAACATGAAGAGCACTTGGTCATCAATACACGCAAAACATGCGACGTCATCAGGAGATGCAAGAAAATAAAGGTTAAGTGGATATATCCCATCAGGTGTCAATTTTCATAATATCAACTAAGTCAGCGAAGCTCCACATTTGGACTAGACTTAAAACATAGTGAATTGGTTTTTATCGAATGTGGGATATTTGGGGTTATCAAGATAAATCTCAATGCTTATCATTTCTCCACAATATCCACTTGAACCAAAAACACGGTCTGCCCTTTACTCGAAAAAAAATTGCAGGTTAACACAGGATGTGTGACTTTTAATATAAATGGGATATATCTTGATACTTAGCAGACCTCTTCAATATCCATTAGAAGCAAATATGCCTGCAATACTTAAATCAAACACACATTATCCTAATTTTGTTGAAAATATTGCATGCATACAGGGGTAAAAACCTCGCAATTTCACCAATTTCACTCAAAATGAAGGATTTTTAAAGGAAAATGGTTTTCAAATCTCCACGTGAACATCAAACCACCAAGTTACCAATATATAAAATGTTCAAAACCTCCTACCAGTTTGAAAGTTGCAAAACTCTCTAAGGCACAAGGTAGAAGAACTGAAACTCTACCAAACGACACAAGCAAAAGAGGGGGTCCAGATTTTGGCAAAAATGGGGCATGTGTGTAAGGTAAAACAATAGTATACAAAGATACACATATATATATGTCAAAAAACATCATAATGCAAAGAAAATTCCATGTGGAGTCTACAACAAGTTTTATGTGTGTGATTTATCTTGACATAAATAGATTTTGTCATTTCAAAATACCTTTGACTAATTTTATTTTTTTTGATGAAAATGTAAGTTATCTAATAAAATAAAATAACACTTCACAAAAAAAAAATGAGTGGTTAAAAGGCACACCCTGAGAGTCACATGGGCTAAGCCCAGAAAGATCTAGAACAAAGTATCAAAGCGTACAGGACCCATATAAAAATAAAGAAAAAATAGAATTAAGCAGCCAATGCCATTCCTGTAGATGGTGGATCCATGTCATCCAATTTCCCCCAAATGTCTGCGGGGTCTAGGTTGACATTAGGCATAGCCCAGCCATCTTCATTTTCTTGTTCTTCATTCTGAACATTCTCGTGCTGAGGTGAGATAGCCAAATTTAACCGAGTGAAAACCTTAGTATTATCCCACCCTGTAGTTGGTGGATGAGAAGAACCAGGAGCATTCCAGCCTGCATTGTCCATTGCAGGCCAACCAACATTACCTGCATTATCCATAATGGGCCACCCCGTGTTATCCCTAGCTACACTAGTAGCACGGCCAAAGGTCCATCCACACAAACATGGAGAGGTCGAGCACCTACGTCGGTGAGCACCGCAATGTGGAGTAGGCTAGGAGTGAGGCCAAGAATCTCTGGCTGAACCACTTCTACGTCTATTAGGAGAGCGAGCTCTAACAGAGGATGGTGAGGGAGGAACATGAGCCACAGTGCAGGGAGTATTCCCCCAATGATCCAACAACTCTTATAAGTGAGCCACTTCCAAGGCAACTTTGTTAGCTTGCACTTGAATCTATAGAAGAACATTAGAACAGATAATAGTTTTAATGTACAGAGAAACATAAGTTCTAATTTTTCTTTCTAAAAATATACAAGAATTACGATCTTTCCAAAATGCAAATAAAATCTCCACCGTGAAAATATGCCAGATTTGAGTAAATTTTTCAGGAAACTTCGGTGAATCACCTAGCAAGATGATTTGCCAGGTTAATGGCTCAGGTCTGAAAGGGCGAAAAAAATCATGAATCCATAACCAAAATTGCTAAGCTCTGGTGCAATACCAGAAGAGATGCTGAATTGTTTCAGCCTGTCCACAAAAAGGACAATGGGGATCCTGGACCCCAAGGTGAAACAACCTAATACCAACAGGCAAGCCTTGAAAGAGAATGCACTAGGCATAATGAGTAAGTTTTGGCTCAAGAATGGCAGACCAAATAGTTTTAAACCTGGAATTCCAAAGACTTAAAGAGCTATGAATAAGCTAGTGCTTATTAAGAGTGGCAGCCATGGGTAAATGAGCTGAAAGCCACCTGTAAGCCATCCGTGGCTTGAAATGATGTAAAGGTGTGTCTGGATACCACTTCCAGTCCTTCCACCATGGCTT
Organism: Cunninghamia lanceolata; assembly: GCA_027924645.1. Lineage (NCBI taxonomy): Eukaryota > Viridiplantae > Streptophyta > Pinopsida > Cupressales > Cupressaceae > Cunninghamia > Cunninghamia lanceolata. The sequence continues at coordinate 24,590,375 of BSBN01000809.1, read as the reverse complement.
GTTGGACTGAATTCCAACCTTATGCAACATTTCAGGTGGAATAGCCATGATGATTCTGTCATAAGTAGGCTTATAAACTTTTGAAAGAGAAAATTTTACACGGAATGCTTCCCAAGCTTAAAAGGCTCATAGTGGGCCTGTGAAACATATCCTGAATGGTTTGAACACCTTTTTTGTGAAATTTGAGAGCCTTTAAACCTTGCAATTTAGCCAAAGGTTGAGTTGTAGAAGCTAGGAGAGGTGACCACCAAATATTAAGGTGATTGAATGAAAGACCAGCACAAAAACCATCACCAAACTAGCATAACCAAGGTTTAATTTTTTCCCAGGCTTTCCAAATTCTCTTAACCACAAACGTGCCCGAGATTTGAATTGGTTCTCTCATGACAAGGAGAGTAGAAAAACCAATTCCTTTCTAAGCCGGTTTGTGCATAGGATGTCCCATTTCAATGTTATGCCAGAGTAAAACCTTCCATGCCTCATAACCAGTGAGCACACGAACAATCCATTTGACAGCCAAGGCAATTCCTTGGTGGTGAGTAGAAAGAATACCAAGTCCTCCAAAATCTCCAAAAAATATGTTAGATGTGGCTCATGGTTTTGATAACAAATTCTCCTTTTTACAATATCTCTTTGATTAGGAGATACTCTTGTGTTATTTTTCTAAAAAAATTCAATTAGGGATTTTAAGGCTTTAACTATGGGGTAAAATCATAATACTGGGTCCCAAACTTGGGACATGAAAAAATTAGGAGGGAGGGGGACAAATATCTTTAAATGCCTTTGTTCGAAGATATTTCTTCGAATGAAGGTTATTGCACAATAATCTTCAATCAAATAAATATCTTTGAACGAAGATAATCTTTGAGCAAAGGTTCTCGGTTATTAGAAAAAACATTAAAATAATACCTTTGAGCGAAGATTTTCTTTGCTTGAATGTATTATTTTAATGTTTTTTAATAGTTAGATGAACCGACCACTTTGTTTTATTGGTTCATTTTAGCGAAGGAAAAAGACCTATGTGTCCACAACAAAGGAAAAAGACCTCCATGTTGAATAGCAGAGCCCACGGCCGGCGTTGGTGGGAGCAAAGGTGTTCAGGCATTTAAACAAAGGTGTGCCCAAGGGTTTTGAGGTAAGCACAGTCTGCCACCATTTTCATGGTGGCGGACCTATCTGCAAACCCCCAATTTTTATCGTAAACCCTAATTTAGGGTAAAATGAAATTTTTAAAAAGACCAAGTTTCATATGAAAGAAAAGATTTTGAGCATACTATCAAAATTTATATACCTGATTATGATGATATATATATTTAATTAACACTTTATATATATATCATCATCATATATATCATGATATATATAGGATTATACTGGCAACATTATTGATTAAAACTTAATAATGATAGTTACTTTCCTTATGTAAGAACCTGGAGCACATGCATCCTATTGAATTATTATTATATTTATAAAATATTATGCATAACAATACTTGTATTACATGTTGATATATGCATGTACATGAACACATGATTACTTGTGATATATTTGTGATGGAGAAGAAAGATGTGTAACTAATAATTGATTTGAATGATGAAACAAGTGATAAATTCCTTAAGGCACATAGTAGGTATGTGTACATGAAATTAAAGGAAAACTATTTTCTATGAATTTATTTATCTTAAGTTTGGAGTCTTATTAAAATGCATTATTATATCTTAAATACAATGTACACTAGGTAAGATTGAGTTGAAACATCCATACCATAAAATTGGTCACTATTTAGGCATAATTTTAACTCAAGAGTGGTACATTTTCCTTAAGATCAAACAAAATAACATTAGTTACCTCAATGAGTGTTATGAAGACACTTATCAAAAAATAGAAAAATTCTTGAAATTTTGAATTAATCACAAATTAAATTGGGTTGTGACATTTGTTATCAGAAGGTCTAGGTTGATCTCCAACCTAGGACCTACTACACTAACTAGGCATTAATTTGAATAATTTTGAATAAGTATGAACAATGTTGGTACAAAATGGGGAGATCACAAAAACCAAAGGGAAAATCTAATTTACATGTTCAATCAAGAACTAGGGAACACCATACATGCATGCCTATTCTTCGACAAAAAAAGAGGATATTGTATGGTTATCTAACATTCAAAATTTGACATCAACATTAAACTAGATCTTAGTGTCACGTGGCAAGAAAAGTACTCAATAAGAAAAAGTAGAGAAAACTTCCAAGGTTGGTAGCAAGAAACCATTAGTTCATGTGAATTTCTATTTCAATGTGGTAGAATATACCTATCATGGGAATATAGTATATGAAAGAACCTAAGAAAATGGAAACTTATAAATAAGAAGAATAAAATTTGAAAAATAATCTTGATGCAATTTGGAAAAAAATTCCATAAGACTAGAGTAAAAAAGCCTTAGACTCTTGCACAATTGATATATATATATATATAATATTAGATAAAGTTATTTCTTTCTTGTACTCTTTAAAAATTGAATTCCTTTAAGTTCATTTCAATTGTCTTTAAATGAGGAAGCACTATTATACCAACCAAACTTGTGTTAGATAGATGCAGTGTAAAAATTTAAGGTAAAACTAGATACAAAAGTTCTAGGGGTGTGCCTTCATGTTAAAAATACACAATGTTCTTGGATAAGAATAGTATGAGCTTCAGGAATATATATGATGTTCATGGTTATGATTAATACCATAAGGGGGCAAATTATACTTTGAGAAGAAACAAAAATAAACCATTGACAACATTAACCCTAGTGAATTTCCCTCACATTTCATCTAAATCTTAATGCAAGAAAAAAATCAACCCCACCAAAGGGATCGAATGTATCCCAAGAATAAAAAGGAAATATACAACCACCCAATATGGATAACACCTTAGATCAATAAAATACCTATGTTATAGCATAGTTGAGGACATAAAATGAACTAAAGTTCAAATGTGTCATTATTTAATGTAATTCAACTCTAATGAAAAGAAAATTCTAAAATTTGAATCACTAACATGACCTAAGGAATCAACCAAAATATATAAGACATTGAATATTTATATGATCATAAATATACCTGAGAAAAATTTAGTCACCTCTACTCTTTCTTACAATTAGGATATTTGGAAAGAATTTAATCAACTACCTTGTTGATTTGGGTACATTTATAAATGTGATCCCATATGATCTATCTATTGAAGACTTGGCCTGGTACCTATATGTTCAATTCAAAAGGTATATGGTTGGGGAGATAAATATCATTCCCATACATTTATTGATTAAATTTAATTCTCAATTTAGATAGAACATATATAATTAAATTATGGATACTCCTAACTCTTTTGTCATGCTCTTGAGCTTAGACTAGTGTGAAATGCTCAATAGCTATAATGAGACTAATTTATAACATATGTGTCTTTCATGGTTCAGGTGATTCATAATAAAATTAAGAAAAAAAGAAAGGCCAACATAAAACATCTCATCATAGAATACGAAAACCTAATTCTCTTATGTTCATTGTACACTTGAGCTAGGAATCTATACAAGTTAGAAATCCAAAAATAGAACAAGATTAGCTATCTCAGTTGTATTGCTAAGTAAAAATCATACCCAAGCATCTAGTGTGTAAAGTTAGATTTTATGTGTTGAAATAAGCTTCATAGCCTGATAAACTAGTCAACCCCTCCAATTTATTAGACATGAGAGACCCAAAATAAATTTTCATTGTAAATGAATTCACTCCAAGGATAAATAGTTATTGGGATTATTAGAATATTTTATGCACGGAGGGTTTGGAATATAAATAGAGAATTTCAAAGTGAGAGATATCTACTTTGTACGAGCACATATGAAAGAAGAGGTGAATTTTAAGGATCCCCAATCATCATTATGGAATGTGTTAGAAGAAAACAAGTTGTAAAACATCATTTATACTTGAGGTGATAATAAGGCAAATTATTTAGCTTAAGAATGGATATGAAGCTACAATTAGTAGAAAATATAGAAGGAATATCCTAATGACCAATATCCAGATCTATTGAAAATATTAGCCAGGATGTGGATCAACTAAATGATTGTAAACTTTTTGTCATTAGGAAAAAACCTAATAGAATAATGGAAGGTAGATGGGACTACAACCATAGTGTGAATCCATGATCTACCCAAGAGTAGAAATAATAAATCTAAAATGACATAATAGAGAGCCTTAGATTAATTTTTCTAATTTAATCTTGAGATACACAACAATAGTGGCATGTTATTGTCACATGGTTGGATGAGAAAAAAAGCATATCTAATTTTGTTGCACCAAATTAAATCCTCAGATGGGGGAGGATCTATTTCCTTGGATGAGATGGTAGTGGCCCTCATATAACCCTTTTTTGGCCTAAGCTCATATTTCCCTCATCTACCTGCACAAACATGTTTTTTGTCATCTCCATATCCTAATCATTTTCTCATATAAGTCAATAACCTTTTTTCTTCCTCTTGAGTTCTTTTAGAATCTATCCATGATAAAGAACTATGTAATTGTCTACCAATGCTCAATTAAAAGAAATGATAGAGTAGTTGGGAGATTTTTGGAACATGCATACTTCAAACAAGAGTTAGTCCTCTATAAATGTAGATGGATTCATTGTTGCAAGTATGGGCCTAACTGGTGTTGTCATTGATGTCAACATACTTCTGTTGCATTAATGATAAGGATTAGATGAACTGTGTGTTGAGGATATTGAGAAACTTAGTCCTAATTAGGAACAGTGAAGACAGTGAGGTAAAGATCCCAGTTAAGACAACAATCAGAGGATGTGCTTCAAAGGGTTTGTAGATATGTGTCTTGAGATGATCCAGTAAAGATTTCAGAGGTGACAAAGTGATACAAATAGGTCCGGTGAGATCCAGAAATGAAATATCCTATTTTGCAGATTTGGTGGAGTATTTAGGAAGTCCATGTGAAGTGTCAACTCAATTAGTTCATGATCTAGAGGTCTGCAGCATCTATTCCAATATGACAGTGATGACAGACTATGTTCTTAAGGTTCTGGTTGAAGGAGAGAATGATTTCAGTAGACAGTAGTAGTGTGGATGTTCTTGGTGATTTAGGCAAGCTTGTGGAGGTCTTTGGATTGTATCCAGTTTGTGTTGATAGCCCGCATTGAAGTTTGAGCTCGTAATTAAAGATTTACTTCCGAATGATGATGTTCCTCTTAAGTTTGGCTGACCAGACGAGTTACACATCCTGCGGATGATCTGGAAGGTGCACTATGAAGAATGGTATGTTCCCAAAGAAAAATTGAAGTCTCAGAACTGTGTAGCTGACAATGTGTTGATCTGCATGAAGTCTTTTTGTAATAAGTCATGTTGTATTTATGTACTTGCTCTGTTATGTATGCTGACTTGGATGATAATTCCTAAGTCGATGTCTTGTATAAATAAGGAGTTATAAAGTCATTTCAAAGTGTGTCTTGTGGAGATGAGTGTGTGGTAGAGAGAAGTAGAGTGAAAAGCAAAGCAGAAGTATTGAGCTTAAATGGAACTGACTCAAGTATGGTGAAGTTGCTATTTTCTAGTTCAAGTATGTAACACTTATTATTTTGTAGACAGTGTGTCTCCTGTAGGCAGTGAGCCTCTTGTGAGCAGTGTGCTTAGGTAGTGAGCCCTAATTGGCATGTGTCATTTTGTTCTTTCTATTCTTCTAATAGAGAATACATTCTTGGGTTAATCACCCTGTGGTTTTTCCCTTTACCAGGTTTTCCACGTCAAAATCTTGGTGTCTTGTGTGTTAATGTGTTTCAGCTCTTGATTTAATTCATTATGTTTCCATGATTGATTTATTATTATGTTGCTGAATTACAAAGTGGATTTAAGTGTTTAATTGGAAGAAAGTTTTGGACAACTGATTCACCCCCCCCTCTCAGTTGTCTACCCGAAATCTAACATTCATGTCCCAAAATTAAGGTAATTTCCAATACCATATCATATAACTCCCCATGTTCAAAATCTCTTTAGTGCTTCTTTCAAAGTAGAAAATGAAGCCATTCAATGGTTAGATAAAACTCAATCCTTTCTCACATGGGAAATTTTTTGCAAGGAAGTTCTTAGATAATTTTCTCTATATGTGGTTATGTGTTTGATTCAACAATGTATTAACATTCATATTCAAGCTCTTTGGATCAATCTAGTTAAGTGCATTTAATCTATTCATTGATTAAGTGAAATCCTAAATTATCATTTTCATTTATGTTCAATCATCATGTTCTAACTAATTCATTTATTAGTTTAAAGGTTGATTTATGTTGATGTATATGCATTTTTTAATTATTCTAAATTAACATTAGGTAAAGTTCATTTTTCAAGTCATAATTTAATTATGAAAATTTATTTGATTTAACATCATATACCAAGTTTCACTTTAGGGTTTAAATTTATCTTGATTAGTTTTAGGTTTTAGATTTATGCTTTCTAAAATTGTGCATCATCATTATTTTTAGATTTAGGGTTGTAATTTTCTTGATTATAAAATATGGTAAATTTCCTTCATTCTCGTTATGATGTATTAAATTTCTATTTAAATTCATGTATATATTGTGTACAAGCATGTACATTATGTGAGTATATATATATATATATATATATATATATATATATATATATATATATATATATATATATATATATATATATATATATATATATATATATATATATATATATATATATATATATATATATATATATATATATATAATGTACATGTCCACTTCCTTGAGCCATACTATTTCAAGGCCATCAATAAATCCATATCTAGCCTGCTCTTCCTTTGCCTCTACTTTAGATCTCCATAATGATCCCATCTTGATGGATAAATTAGCCAAATCAGTGAGCATCAGATTACATTTGACTCCAAAGGAAGAAGAGGAAAAGAGGAATAAAAAACAAAAGGGTATTAAGATTATTAAGTTAGATGAGCCTACCTGTATGTTAAAAGAATCCTTGCCAAGATATGGGTTAGAGAAAAGAACCAAACACCAAATCCAAGTTGACCCTAGCACAGTAGTAGAAGTCACTGGTTACATACCAGGACGTTGGCCAACCCCAGAAAGTTATACAATTGTCAATCCAGAAGAAAAGTTATGGGCTAAATATGAATCTAGGCTTCATACAAAAATAGGATCTAAACAAAAGAGCTCTGAAGCTTAGAGAAATTGGCAATCCCAGTGGATGATAACGGCTCAGGATAATATAGATGAAATGGCCCTAGATGTCAAACAAGCAGTCCAAAGAACTACTTCAGTGTATGATAATTTACTTCATGTTGCAAATGCTATAAATAAAATTGAGTCTAATACTCTCAAGATAGATAAATAGTTTACATCCTTGTTGAATGATTCTTCAGGAATTTCTTACTATCTAAGAACTACCCAAGCCTCTATTGCAAATATTCAAACCTTTACTCAAAGGATTGATACCTACACCACTTAGGTACATGATAATTTAGCCACCTCAAATTATAGGAGAGATAATCAGGCCGAAGAAAGCAAAGCCTTATTAGAGCATGTGGCCAGAAACTTAGAAAAAATTAGAAGATATACCAAGAAAATAAGAGTCTATCAGAAAGGCAAAGATAGTTCTAAGGAAGAAATTTAGGATGGTAAGTCTCATAGGTCTAAACCACCACAAAAACCAACACCCAAAGTTCAAAGAAGAAAAAACATTCTAATAGTAGACGAATTTGAAGAACAACATAGTGCACATGTTAGAAGCAAAACAGCTCCTATGCCTACAAAATTAGTTTTCCCCAAACAAAAGGAGCATGCAATGCAACATACTAAAGATATGAGAGACTGACTACAAACCCTTCAACTAGAATAGAATGAGCCCATATATATGGATGAGCCTACAACAGCCAACATAGATACTTCACTGGATAAAGAAGTCTTTCTAGATGCAGAATCTTCTTATGTATCAGATGAAGAAAATTCCATATTAGATACTGATGAATTTGCTCTAGAACAAGTAAATGATGCTGAGGATTGGGAATGCCTCATGGCTAGCCATGAATCAATAGGAAGTAACATCGACATAGAAATGAAGGATGTTATTTTTAAACATTCCAGATTAGAGCAATTGAGAGCATATGCCACATCAGGATATATATTAAATATTGACAAAATTGTTGATCCATATGATACTATTTGTACATGGTGTGATACTTTAGAAAATTTCTTTGACACTAGAGGATCTGTTTGGTTTGAATCTAACAAAGTTCTATATGTTATTAGATTAATGTCTAGTAAATTAAGGGATTGGTGGAATAGTCTACCTGACAATGGAATTATAATGACAAATCCTGACACAGGAGAAGAATATGTCAAAGAAAAGGATATGGGTAGAAATGATGTGTCTTTTGAGGGGTTTTCAATGCTCAAATGCATGCTTATTGGGCTATTTTGTGGTGGCAGGAAAAATGATATTCTTAAAGCTAAAAAAATACTATATTCCTTACAACTCAGACTTCAGGAAACTACATAAATATAATCTTATTTTCAAAAAATATATGATTGTAGCCCATAAGCTTCATGATCCAACAACTAAAAAGTATTATCTCAGTTCACTTTCTTGTGAATTAGGAGAATGGGCAGAGGATTATGTAATGTCAAAGTATAAGTCTAAAATTGAGACATTTGGATTCTCTGAAATAAGGACTTTAGTCACACATAAGTTGGATAAAAATTATCTCCTCAAGGCTTTGAATGATAACAGGGAACAATTCAATTCATCATGTAATATGAAGGAATACTGCAATTTACCACCAATCAACCAACTCAAAGATTTCTGACAAATAAGGAAGTTTCATAAGACATCCTATGGAAAATATTGTAAATGTAAAAGATGCAGCAGGAGGGCCTATGATGATGATAACATGGAAAGATCATTTTGTCCTAAGCATAAAAGTCATAAGAAAAGATATAGAATTGCTCCTGTACATAAAAATTCTTTCAAGAATAGGCATCCTCCCAAATTTTTCTTCAGAAAAAAGAGAAATTTAGGAAAAGGGCCAGTAAGATAGTAAGATGCTTTATTTGCAAAAGACCCCATTATGCCACAAATTGCCTAAAGAAATACAATCCTAAAAATAAATTTTATGCTCTCTTTCATGAACAAGATGTACATAGTGACTGGGAGATTGGTCATTCTTTAGACTTTTTTGCCTAATTTGTTGATGATCAATTTTTTGAGTTGGTAGAAGTTTTACCAAAACATTTCTCAATGGGAAAAGATAAGCATAGAAAGGCCTGTTCATCCACTTCTGAATATGAAAGCATCTCAGATTCTTCTGATTCCTCTATAGTTACAAAAATAGTTAAACAAGAAATCAAGAATGTTGATTTCAAGATTAACATGGCTAAAACCAAAGATTCATAGAGGATGGTAGGTACCATAGAAGAAAGAAGAATAGCAGCCAAGAAGCAAATAAAAGAGATAAAGGCTTGGGAAGAAGAAACAAACTCCCTTCAAAAATGGAGAAATGAACGAGATTCACTCCAATTTAGAAACCCTAAGGCTTCCACATCTCATGGATATGTTCATCCTAAATGGAAGAAAAAACCTATCCCTTCTCATTCCCCTTCTCCACCATCCAGAAAACCCTCTAGAAAGTACACAAACACCATTGATGCTATCTATCCCAAACTTGACCATCTTACAGAAGATATTCAAAATCTCTCCTTCTAGATCTATCTTCAACAAAAAGAACTTACTAAACTCATTTCTGCAGTGGGGGAAATCATGGAAGTTCTGTTCAAAGCTGACAGTAAAGAGGAAGAAATTTCTAGTAGCAATGGTTCTAAGCCAGTTGAGCTAGCTAATGCCTTATACTTTGCTAAAAATTGCACTTACATTAGGATGAACTTCTGCTTTCCAAGATATAAGCCAATCCCCATGGATGCTTTTGTAGATTCTAGCTCTTCCAGGAGTTTCGCTAAAATTGATGCAATCCCACTAGAATTCTAGAAACCCAGGCCAGATCTTCCTTCAGGATATGCAATTAATGGCTAACAAGTCAAAATGGGTAGATATGCTCAAGATGTGACCATTGAAATACAAGGAATGAAATTTGTCACAGATTTTATTAAACTAGATGGTTTAAGAGGTGATGTTTTATTAGGATTTTTATTTCTGACTAAATATCAACCTTTTGTTCTCCGCACTCATGAGATATCTCTCAGACATGAAGATGGCCATATAAAGATTCCTGCCTTAAAGGTAGTTAACTACAAGTTTGATGGAAAGACTCCTAAATCAAGAAGGAAAGAAAGTGCCAATCTTCAAGCATGGAAGTTGCCATTACTTCTCGAGCCAATCAAAGCCAAATTTGAGCAAGACTATTGCAGTCTAAATCCACTCCAATTTTGGTCCAAAGAACATGAGGAATGTGAAATAAAGATAAAACCAGAATGTCAGTCTGTAATCCCTTTTGAGCTAGCATATTTGATGATCCCCTCCGAGGTAAACGAGATGGATGAACACATGGAAGAATTGCTCGAAGGACATTTCATCAGAGAAAGTAAAAGTCCATTCAGCTGTCCAGCATTTTTGGTGAATAAAAGAGCAGAAAAGGAAAGAGGTAAAAAATGATTCTATATCAATTATAAGCCTCGAAATGATATTATTCTTCCATTCAATTATCCCATTCCATTTAGCACTGACCTGATTATGAGAGCAGCATCAAAAACAATTTTCTCAAAATTTCACTGCAAATCTGGATTTTGGCAAGTCAAAATTATAGAAGAAGATAGGTATAAGACTGCTTTCTCAATTTCCCAAGGATTATATGAATGGAATGTGATGCTATTTGGTCTTAAAACTACTCCTGCATATTTCCAAAGAAGGATGGATAAAGATTTAAGAGCTTACAAGGATTTTTGTGTTGTTTACATAGATGATATTATTGTTTTTTTTTTTAAATGATTCTAAACATCTAAGACATCTAGAGATATTGTATGATTCCATTAAAGATCATGGAATTTGTCTATCTACTAAGAAGATGGTGATTGGTCAAAAGGAGATTGATTTTCTTGGTTTAATTATTTCTGAAGGAAAAGTTAAATTACAATCCCATATTTTGAAGCATATTAATGAATTTCCTAATATTCTACATGGGACAAAACAAATTCAGAGGTTTTTAGGATGTTTGAATTATGTTCATCCTTTCTACAATGGCTTGGAAAAAGACAGGAAGAAGATCTAGAATCATCTAAAAGGAGCAGGACACTGGATAGAAGAATTGACAGAGATAGTAAAGAAGATCAAAGAAAAATGATGTGACTAGCACATGGGTTTGTCAGTGTCGTGACGTCGGCCATGTTATGATCTGACAGCAAGATGCTACCCTATCAGAAAAAGCCAAAATCCCCATATCTACTTTTCGGTGTAAAGTAGGTCGTCCTCGCTTGTGGTGTGTCCAAAGCGATGGTCTTTTCCTTTTCCACTGTTATTAATGTTTACGAACAAGATTGCTTAATAGTTGTCCACCTCTATAGTGGTTTATACGTGTTGATTTGGTATGGTCAGACTTATAAGTTAGTTTATTATTTTTTAGGTCCGCCTTCTATAAATAAGAACTTATATGACATTATTCGACATTCAGAGTCCAATTCAGAGTCTGATAGAGTCTTAGGCTAAGTCTTAGGATCACAAGAGTATGCTCTTGTTCTGCATCTAGTGCGATCTGGACAATCAAAAATTTTGTAGGAAAGTCCCAGTGTGATAATCCATAACGGTTATCATGCTCATAAATGCTATTGTGACTATCTTTCTTATGCAATAAAATCTTCTGCTTAAATTGGTATCAGAGCCATTGGTGTTTAAGACTATCTAAGTGAGATTATTGAGCTGAACATTTGACTAGTAGCGTGTTGTAGTATCTATGGAAGTCGCAGACATAAGTCCCATGTGAAAGCTCGAGGAGCTGTGATAAGGGTAGTAGTAAGTCAACCAAAGTAGCAAAGAATATCATGATCATAAATCAGTAAGTTCATATCTCTCACCATGGCCAGTCGAAGATCGCTAAATGCTAGTTCTACTTTATCAGAAGTTTTGTATAATTATTTTCAAGATGGTAATGATCATGTTGTAGATGATAAAGGAAATTTTAAATTCCCTAATCTTAAGATTTCTACACTATATCCTGAGAAAGGAATAAAATCCAAAATTTGTGATTTTGTTCGTCAGTCTAAGATTAATTTGTTGGTTTCTGGAGAAGGAATCTGTCTGATTTACCTCCCTTTCCTGCTTCTCGCTGGAGAGAAAAAGGATTCTTCCATGTCCATTTTGCCCATGTTGACTTAATTGTTCACCCTCACTTTAATTATGACATTGGTGCCCAATATTTTTTCACTTTGATTGACACTCTGTGTAGAGAACAAGCATTTATTGCACAATTTTGGCATTTTCTTAGTGCTGAAAAGGGTGATGGGGTTATTTCTATATGTCCAAACTTTACACTCTCTCTATCTGATAAGTTCATTACATCTACCTTTTTCCTTCTTCTCCAAGTCAAAGGTGTCTCTTATCCCTAGGTTTGTCTATACCACTGTTGGAGGACGATGTGTATATCGCATCATGAATATTGTGTCTCCACCAAAAAAATTAATCTCCTTTTGACCAATCACCATCTTCTTAGCAGATAGACAAATTCCATGATCTTTAATGGCATCATACAATATCTCTAGATGTCTCAGATGTTTAGAATCATTTTTTTAAAAAAACAATAATATCATCTATGTAAACAACACAAAAATCCTTGTAAGCTCTTAAAGCTTTATCCATCCTTCTTTGGAAATATGCAGCAGTAGTTTTAAGACCAAATCGCATCACATTCCATTCATATAATCCTTGGGGAATAGAGAAAGCATACTTATACCTATCTTCTTCTTTAATTTTGACTTGCCAAAATCCAGATTTGTAGTCTAATTTTGAGAAAATTGTTTTTGATGCTGCTCTCATAATCAGGTCTGTGCTAAATGGAATGGGATAATTGAATGGAAGAATAATATCATTTAGAGGCTTATAATTGATACAGAATCATTTTTTACCTCTTTCCTTTTCTACTCTTTTATTCACCAAAAATGTTGGACAGCTAAATGGACTTTTACTTTCTCTGATGAAATGTCCTTCCAGCAAATCTTCTAGGTGTTCATCCATCTCCTTTACCTCAGAGGGGCTCATCAAATATGCTAGATCAAAAGGGATTATAGACTGACATTCTGGTTTTATCTTTATTTCACATTCCTCATGTTCTTTGGACCATAATTGGAATGGATTTAGACTGCAACAATCTTGCTCAAATTTGGCTTTGATTGGCTTGAGAAGTAATGGCAACTTTTGTGCTTGAAGATTGGCACTTTCTTTCCTTCTTGATTTAGGAGTCTTTTCATCAAACTTGTAGTTAACTACCTTTAAGACAGGAATCTTTATATGGCCATCTTCATGTCTGAGAGATATCTCATGAGTGCAGAGAACAAAAGGTTGACATTTAGTCAAAAATAAAAAAACCTAATAAGACATCACCTCTTAAACCATCTAGTTTAATAAAATTTGTGACAAATTTCTTTCCTTGTATTTCAATGGTCACATCTTGAGCATATCTACCCATTTTGACTTGTTGGCATTAATTGCATATCCTGAAGGAAGATCTGGCCTGGGTTTCCAGAATTCTGGTGGGATTGCATCAGTTTTAGCAAAACTCCTGGAAGACCCAGAATCTACAAAAGCATCGATGGGGATTGGCTTATATCCTAGAAAGCAGAAGTTCATCCTAATGTAAGTGCAATTTTCAGCAAGGTATAAGGCATTAGCTAGCTCAGCTAGCTTAGAACCATTGCTACTAGAAGATTCTTCCTCTTTACTGTTAGCTTTGAATAGAACTTCCATGATTTCCCCCACTGCAGAAATGAGTTTAGTAAGTTCTTTTTGTTGAAGATAGATCTGGCAAGAGAGATTTTGAATATTTTCTGTAAGATGGTCAAGTTTGGGACAGATAGCATCAATGGTGTTTGTGGACTTTCTAGAGGGTTTTTTGGATGGTGGAGAAGGGGAACGAGAAGGGATAGGTTTTTTCTTCCATTTAGGATGAACATATCCATGAGATGTGGAAGCCTTAGGGTTTCTAAATTGGAGTGAATCTCGTTCTTTTCTCCATTTTTGAAGGGAGATTCTTTCTTCTTCCCAAGCATTTATCTCTTTTATTTGCTTCTTGGCTGCTATTCTTCTTTCTTCTGTGGTACCTACCATCCTATACAGATCTTTGGCTTTAGCCATGTTAATCTTGAAATCAAGGTTCTTGATTTCTTGTTTAACTATTTTTGTAACTATAGAGGAATCAAAAGAATCTGAGATGCTTTCATATTTAGAAGTGGATGAACAGACCTTTCTATGCTTATCTTTTCCCATTGAGAAATATTCTGGTAAAACTTCTACCAACTCAAAAAACTAATCATCAGCAAATTAGGCAAAAAAGCCTAAAGAATGAACAATCTCCCAGTCACTATGTACATCTTGTTCATGAAAGAGAGCATAAATTTTTTTTTCAGGATTGTATTTCTTTAGGCAATTTGTAGCATAATGGGGTCCTTTGCAAATAAAGCATCTTACTGGCCCTTTTCCTGAATTTCTCTTTTCTCTGAACAAAAATTGGGAGGATGCCTATTCTTGAAAGAATTTTTATGTACAGGAGCAAATCTATATCTTTTCTTATGACTTTTATGCTTAGGACAAAATGATCTTTCCATGTTATCATCATCATAGGCCCTCCTGCTGCATCTTTTACATTTACAATATTTTCCACAGGATGTCTTATGAAACTTCCTTATTTGTCAGAAATCTTTGAGCTGGTTGATTGGTGGTAAATTGCAATATTCCTTCATATTACATGATGAATTGAATTGTTCCCTGTTATCATCCAAAGCCTTGAAGAGATAATTTTTATCCAACTTATGTGTGACTAAAGTCCTTAATTCAGAGAATCCAAATGTCTCAATTTTAGACTTATACTTTGACATTACATAATCCTCTGCACATTCTCCTAATTCACAAGGAAGTGAACTGAGATAATACTTTTTAGTGGTTGGATCATGAAGCTTATGGGCTACAATCATATATTTTTTGAAAATAAGATTATATTTATGCAGTTTCCCTAAGTCTCTAAGTTGTAAGGAATACAGTATTTTTTTTATCTTTAAGAATATCATTTTTCCTGCCACCACAAAATAACCCAATAAGCATGAGTTTGAGCATTGAAAACCCCTTAGAAGACACATTATTTCTACCCATATCCTTTTCTTTGACATATTCTTCTCCTGTCTCAAGATTTGTCATTATAATTCCATTGTCAGGTAGACTATTCCACCAATCCCTTAATTTACCAGACATTAATCTAACAGCATATAGAACTTTGTTAGATTCAGACCAAACAAATCCTCTAGTGTTAAAGAAATTCTCTAAAGTATCACACCATGTACAAATAGTATCATATGGATCAACAATTTTGTCAATATTTAATATATATCCTGATGTGGCATATGCTCTCAATTGCTCTAGTCTGGAATGTTCAGAAATAGCATCCTTCATTTCTATGTTGATGTTACTTCCTATTGATTCATGGCTAGCCATGAGGCATTCCCAATCCTCAACATCATTTACTTGTTCTAGAGCAAATTCATCAGTATCTAATATGGATTTTTCTTCATTTGATACATAAGAAGATTCTGCATCTAGAAAGACTTCTTCATCCGGTGAAGTATCTATGTGGGCTGTTGTAGGCTCATTCTCCTCTAGTTGAATGGTTTGTAGCCAGTCTCTCATATCTTTAGTATGTTGCATTGCATGCTCCTTTTGTTTGGGGAAAACTAATTTTGTAGGCATAGGATTTGTTTTGCTTCTAACATGTGCACTATGTTGTTCTTCTTCAGATTCGTCTGCTATTAGAATGTTTTTTCTTCTCTGAACTTTGGGTCTTGGTTTTTGTGGTGGCTTAGACCTATGAGACTTACCATCCTCAATTTCTTCCTCAAAACTATCTTTGCCTTTCTGAGAGACTCTTATTTTCTTGGTATATCTTCTATTTTTTTCTAAGTTTCTGACCACATGCTCTAATAAGGCTTTGCTTTCTTGGGCCTGATTATCTCTCATGGAATCTAAGGTGGCTAAATTATCATGTGCCTGAGTGGTGTAGGTATCAATCCTTTGACTAAAGGTTTGAATATTTGCAATAGAGACTTGGGTAGTTCTCAGTTGGTAAGAAATTCCTGAAGAATCATTCAACAAGGATGTAGACTGTTTATCTATCTTGAGAGTATTAGACTCAATTTTATTTATAGCATTTGCAACATGAAGTAAATTATCATACATTGAAGTAGTTCTTTGGACTACTTGTTTGACATCTAGGGCCATGTCATCTATATTATCTTGACCTGTTATCATCCACTAGGCTTGCCAATTTCTCTGAGCTTCAGAGCTCTTTTGTTTAGATCCTATTTTTGTATGAAGCCTAGATTCATATTTACCCCATAACTTTTCTTCTAGATTGACAATTGTATAACTTTTTGGGGTTGGCCAACGTCCTGGTATGTAACCAGTGACTTCTACTATTGTGCTAGGGTCAACTTGGATCTATTGCTTGGTTCTTTTCTCTGACCCATATCTTGGCAAGGATTCTTTTAACATATAGGCATGCTCATCTAACTTAATAATCTTAATACCCTTTTGTTTTTTATTCCTCTTTTCCTCTTTTTCCTTTAGAGTCAAATGTAATATGGCGCTCACTGATCTGGCTAATTTGTCCATCAGGATGGGATCATTATGGAGATCTGAAGTAGAAGCAAAGGAAGAGCAGGCTAGATATGGATTTACTAATGGCCTTGAAGTAGTATAGCTTGAGGAAGTAGAGCATTCCTTGGGATTGTAGTCTATAAATGGCTTATTTTCTACATGTGGGAAGGCATGGGCCATGGAGAAACTTCTCTACAAAGGTTGCAGTCTTGATTTATTTTCATCTAGGATTGGTTGTTCCAGAATAGTCTGTTGTGGTATAGATTGAAGGGTTACATTAGCAACTCTTCTTGTTTGGAACAACGGTCTATTAGAGAATCACTTTCTCTGTATTGGGAGGTCTTGGAACTGAGGTCTCTGTTGGTTTAAGAGTTGTTCAATAATTAGAAATCCTACGTCAAAACTAGTATGGTCAATAAATCTACCATAGTCAAGCATGTTTGAGGATCCAAAAGTTACCCCCGTGGGCAAAGAACTTGGTGGGCACATAGTATTAATGATGTGATATACACATCATCCTCCAATAGTGGTATAGACTGACCTAGGCATAAGAGATATACCTTTGACTTGGAGAAGAAGGCAAAAGGTAGATGTAATTGATGAGGAGCCAAAATACCCTAACATACATTCACCGATGTATACCTTCACAATACTCGCCTATCGGCAAGACCATTCGCATCGGCTAACCAAAATGTCTTTCCTCCAATCGCATATCTCATACTGACCTCTTCACTATCAGTAAAACAATCCCCCAATACAACTACCTTATGCATGCATAGTATGACCTATGAACACCGGTCTCCTCCACCATCGCTACCGGTCGCCCTTTGGACATTCACACAATGTATGTGCATGATGTATATTCGCGATATACAATAGAAAGATGCATTCATAACATGCATTCAACTAATGCCTTAACCCAATGTATGTTCTCAACATACAACATGCTTCACCAAATGTACATTTGACCGTTGACCTCCTTTGTATATAAACCTGATGTACATTTGCGATGTACATTCACAACATGCAATTCCAGATATGCATTTGATGGGTTTGACTAAACCATTGACTTCCTTGTATGCTGATCAAAAGCTTCAACTTTCTCTCTCCTTTGTATGCTGATACACTTGTAAATTCACAATGTACATCCGCCACATACAACCACGATAACCATTTACAAGATACACACAAACAGACAACTGTGGGATGCACAGGAAATGAACGCGACATACACTAGCGATATATGCACAGAATGTATATTCGCAATGTATGTTTACTACATACAATCTCAATGATTCCCGATATGCTTTGCGACATACACACTCAACAGGCCCTTGCGATATACACAAAAAATGCATACTCAGTGAAACAACGCGAATCTTCACCAATTTGATCCGTTGTAAACCCCGTGATTACATAGATCTGTTTCTCCTACAATCATACAGATCTTTGCACCCTACCCAACCTAGCACATGACAATGCTAGGATCTGTCAATGCATCCCGTACACGATCCTACAAGCATGAATTTGAACAAACAAAAAAATGAAATGAAAACACAAATCGATATATACAGCCATTCCACCAATTTCAAAGAAATCTAACCAGTGGAATTGGCTAAGAACCCATCTCGGCCTTAGAACAGAAAATTGATTACCCAATGAATTCAAATGCCAGAAAGATGTACAACATAGGTTTATATTATGCCTTTTAGAACATGCACAGATGCTCTGTTTACAACTACAAACACTCTGATCAGATCTAAACTCAACTACAACTGATTACAACTATCTATCATGATCACAATCGATCTGATCTTGGGGTATTTATCTACTTACCCTCTATAGTACTAAATTGGCTCCAAGTGGCTAGGAGACTAGTCCAAGCGGTTGGGAGATCACAACCGACTAACAACCTCTAATTGTCTAACAACCTTTGGGATTATAGATTTGCCAAGTGTCCTTGGGACTTACTATTAAACCTAGATACAATCTAAATTAACATGCATTGGCCAAAAAGACCTTATTACATTGAATGGTCTTATAGGACCTTATTGGAAACAACAAACTAAACTCTAAACAGTTAAATGCCTCATGGAGGCCACTGTGGATTAGGTGCTCCTGCACCATACACCCCACCGCAAAAAGAACTCATGCCCCATGAGTTAATTCTTGGGTTTGCTCCACCTTTACTCTTTGCGGTCTCATGTCTGCCACATGATCTCTGGACTGCAACCTGCTGCCATGGGAGCAAATACTCTTGCCTAGCATTGTAGGCCCTTCTCACACCATTCTTTCTTATTGCCAGGTCTGCCTAAACACCTGCATTATAAACCTTGGCTAATGCTTCTTGTAGTGCTGCTATGGAAGAATATGTTTACCTTTCAACTCTTGTTGGTGCTAGAGGACAAACAATTGTCCCTACTATGATAGTATCCTTGTCTTGCCAATCAACTTGTGGCTCCTTGTAACCCTGCTCCTTGACCTTCTGTTGGTCCATTTCAGACATTACCATCTAAGCTCCATCAGCCAAAACTAAACTCACTTTCAAACTTTGATCCTTAGCATCTCTACGCCCTGAGGTATCCTTAACTTTCTTTGTCTTTGCTTCATGCATCTTCACAAATTCTTTCGTTCCTACCAAAATGATTTTAGCTGCCTTCTTGGCTTCAGCATCCTCCTGCAATGGTGTCATCACAAAAGTTTGTCTGTCCTTCTTAAAGGTGTAGGTGTTAGCATATCCATCATACAATGCTCTCCTATCAAATTGCCATGGTCTACCTAAAAGTAGGTGACAACATTCCATGGGTAATATGTCACACAAAACCCTATCCTGATATTCTCCAATTTGAAAATCAACATATGCCTGTTCATATACCAAAAGTGATTGACTATCACTTACCCAAGATGCTTTGTAAGGATTTTGATGAGGAATCCTTTCTAGTTTCAACTTATCCACCATTTCCTAAGATACCATATTATCTGTAGAACCAGAATCTATTACTACCTTGCATACCTTACCTCTACATTTGCATGTAGTCTTGAACAAGTTCCTCCTTTGGCTCAAATCTATCTGCTTAGATGTTTGCAACACTGTCCTTCTGATCATCAAACTTTCTCCCATTTTTTATTCCAAATTGACTTCAGGAGATGTCATACTCCCCTCATTCTCTTGCACAATTTGAACTCTCTTTTCACTTCTTCTTTCATTACCACTTGAAGTAGTACCAAACTTTTCAAGACACTTGAAGGATGGATGACCAAACTCACCACAAGTGTAGCACTTTCCTGAAAATGTATTAGAACCTCTTCCACCTCCAAATCTACCTCTTCTACCTTTCCATCCACCTCTGAAATCAGACTGCTCCTGTCGTTTACCAGTCTCTTCTTGATTCTCATTGACTTGTCTTGTTGTAGGGGTTGATCCTCTTCCCCTTATATTGTTGCCTCTTCCTCTCATGAACTTATCCTATCTCCTTTTCATCTTCTCCTCAATCCTGATTGCCATTTGATAACAATCTTCTACACTCCTAGGATTAGCCAAAACTAATTCATCCTATATGTTCAATCTCAAACCAGCCAAGTATCTAGCAACCTTTTCAACCTCATTCTCATGATGACCAGACCTCATACTCAATTTATAAAATTCCTTAGTATATGCCTTCACATCCATTTCCTTTTTTCCATAAAAATTGAAGCTTCTTAAACATTTGAACTTCATAATCCTTAGGCAAGAATTTACCTTTGATCCTTGCTACCATCTTGTCCAATGAAGAAATCTTTGTGTTACCCTGCTTTCTCCTTTATGATTGTACATAATCCCACCATACTAAGGCATGACCTCCCAATTTGGTCTTTGCAATCTTTACTTTCTGCTCCTCAGGAACCTCCTCACATTCAAAATGGTTATCTAATACAGCAATCCAATCAAGTAACTCTTCCTCATTTAAAATTCTAGTGTACCTTGGAACACCAATCTTTACCTTAGGTTTGTCGTTCTAAACTACCCTTAACAGTTTTGCAAATCTCTGATCTTTAGGATTCAAATCTTCATCTACATTTTCAAATTCTTCACCATCATCTTCTTTTTCTGATTAACTATCTTCCACTTCCCTTCTTTTATTTGTCTCCAAGGCTGCAAGCCTGGCTTGAAGTGCTTATGCAAGCTCTTTCATCTTCCTCATCTCTTTAGCATGTTTTTCTTTCATCTCTTGCAACTCTCTGGTAGTACCATTACCTTTCGGAGGCATCTTGTCAACCTCTCAATCCTTCTACTTCTGCCTTCTCAGTGACAGAATCAACACACAATAGCCCAAACCTTTTTCTAAGCTTTGTTACCAATATGATGAGGAGCCAAAATACCCTAACATATATTCACCAATGTATACCTTCACATTGCTCGCCTATCGGCCAGACCATTCGCATCGGCTAACCAAAATGTCTTTCCTCCGATTGCATATCTCATACCAACCTCTTCACTATTGGTAAAACAATCCCCCAATACAACTACCTTATGCATGCATAGCATGACTTGTGAACACTAGTCTCCTCCACCGTCGCTACCGGTCACCCTTTGGACATTCACACAATGTATGTGCGTGATGTATATTCGTGATATACAATCGAAAGATGCATTCATAACATGTATTTGACTAACGCCTTAACCCAATGTATGTACCCAACATACAACATGCTTCGCCAAATGTACATTTAACTGTTGACCTCCCTTGTATATAAACCTGATGTACATTTGCGATGTACATTCACAACATGCAATTCCAGATATGCATTTGATGGGTTTGACCGAACCATTGACTCCCTTGTATGCCAATCAGAAGCTTCAACTTTCTCTCTCCTTCATATGCCGATACACTTGTACATTCACAATGTACATCTGCCACATACAGCCGTGATAACCATTTGCGGGATACACACGAATAGACAACTGCGGGATAAACAGGAAATGAACCTGACATACACTAGTGATATACGCACAGAATGTATATTCTCAATGTATGTTCACTACATACAATCTTAATGATTCCTGATATGATTTGCGACATACACACTCAACAGGCCCTTGTGATATACACACAAAATGCATACTTAGTGAAACAATGTGAATCTTTGCTGATTTGATCCCTTCTAAACCCTGCGATTACACAGATTTGTTTCTCCTACAATCATACAAATCTTTGCACCCTGCCCAACCTAGCACATGACAATGCTAGGATCTGTCAATGCATCCCATACACAATCCTACAAGCATGAATTCGAACAAATAGAAAAATGAAATGAAAACACAAATCGATATATACAGCTATTCCACCGATTTCAAAGAAATTTAACTAGTGGAATGGGCTAAGAACCCATCTCGGCCTTAGAACAGAAAATTGATTGTACAATGAATTCGAATGCCAGAAAGATATACAAGATAGGATTTTATTATGCCTTTCAGAACATGCACATGCACAAATGCTCTGTTTACAACTACAAACAATCTGATCAGATCTAAACTCAACTACAACTAATTACAACTATCTATCATGATCACAATCAATCTAATCTTGGGGTATTTATCTACTTACCCTCCATAGTACTGAATTGGCTCCAAGTGGCTGGGAGACTAATCCAAGCAGCTGGGAGATCACAACCGACTAACAACCTCTAACTGTCTAACAACCTTCGGGATCAGATATTTACCAAGTGTCCTTGGGACTTACTATTACATCTAGATACAACCTAAATTAACATGCATTGGTCAAAAAGACCTTATTACATTGAATGGTCTTATAGGACCTTATTGGAAACAACAAAATGAACTGTAAATAGTTAAATGCCTCATGGAGGCCACTATGGATTGGGTGTTCCTACACCATACACCCCACCGCAAAAAGAACTCATGCCCCATGAGTTAATTCTTGGGTTTGCTCCACCTTTACTCTTTGCGGTCTCATGTCTGCCCCATGATCTCTAGATTGCAATCTGCTGCCATGGGAGCAAATACTCATGCCTAGCATTGTAGGCCCTTCACACACCATTCTTTCTTACTGTTAGCTCTACCTGAACACTTGCATTATAAACCTTGGGTAATGCTTCTTGTACTGCTGCTATGGCAGAATATGTTTGCCTCTCAACACCATTCTTTCTAGAGGACAAACAATTGTCCCTACTATGATAGCATCCTTGTCTTGCCAATCAACTTGTGACTGCTTGTAACCCTTCTCCTTGACCTTATGCTGGTCCATTTCAGACATTACCATCTGAGCTCCATCAGCCAAAACTGAACTCACTTTCAAACTTTGATCCTTAGCATCTCTATGCCCTAAGGTATCCTCAACTTTCTTTGTCTTTGCTTCATGCATCTTAACAAATTCTTTCATTCCTACCAAAATGATTTTGGCTGCCTTCTTGGCTTCAGCATCCTCCTATAATGGTGTCTTCACAAAAGTTCACCTGTCCTTCTTGAAGGTGTAGGTGTTAGCATGTCCATCATACAATGCTCTCCTATCAAATTGTCATGGCCTACCTAAAAGTAGGTGACAACATTCCATGGGCAATATGTCACACAAAACCCTATCCTGATATTCTCCAATCTAAAAATCAACATATGTCTATTCATATACCAAAAGTGATTGACTATCACTTACCCAAGATGCTTTGTAAGGATTTTGATGAGGAATCCTTTCTAGTTTCAACTTATCCACCATTTCCTGAGATACCATATTATTTGTAGAACCAGAATCTATTACTACCTTGCATACCTTACCTCTACATTTGCACGTAGTCTTGAACAAGTTCCTCCTTTGGCTCAAATCTATCTACTTAGATGTTTGCAAAACTATCCTTCTAATCATTAAACTTTCTCCCGTTTCTGATTCCAAATTGACTTCAGGAGATGTCATACTCCCCTCATTCTCTTGCACAATTTGAACTCTCTTTTCACTTCTTCTTTCATTACCACTTGAAGTAGTACCAAACTTTTCAGGACACTTGAAGGATGGATGACCAAACTCACCACAAGTGTAGCACTTTCCTGAAAATGTATTAGAACCTCTTCCACCTCCAAATCTGCCTCTTCTACCTTTCCATCCACCTCTAAAATCAGACTGCTCCTATCCTTTACCAGTCTCTTCTTGATTCTCACTGACTTATCTTGTTGTAGGGGCTGATCCTCTTCGCCTTATGTTGCTGCCTCTTCTTCTCATCGACTTATCCTATCTTCTTTTCATCTTCTCCTCAATCCTGATTGCCATTTGATAACAATCTTCTACACTCCTAGGATTAGCCAAAACTAATTCATCCTGTATGTTCAATCTCAAACCAGCCAAGTATCTAGCAACCTTTTCAACCTCATTCTCATGATGACCAGACCTCATACTCAATTTATAAAATTCCTCAGTATATTCCTTCACATCCATTTCCTTTTTCCGTAAAAATTAAAGCTTCTTAAACATTTGAATTTCATAATCCTTAGGCAAGAATTTACCTTTGATCCTTGCTACCATCTTATCCAATGAAGAAATCTTTGACTTACCCTGCTTTCTCCTTTCTGATTGTACATAATCCCACCATACTAAGGCATGACCTCCCAATTTGGTCTTTGAAATCTTTACTTTCTTCTCCTTAGGAACCTCCTCACATTCAAAATGGTTATCTAATGCAGTAATCCAATCAAGTAACTCTTCCTCATTTAAACTTCCAGTGTACCTTGGAACATCAATCTTTACCTTAGGTTTGTCATTCTGAACTGCCCTTAACAGTTTTGCAAATCTCTGATCTTTAAGATTCAAATCTTCATCTACATTTTCAAATTCTTCACCATCGTCTTCTTTTCTGATTCACTATCTTCCACTTCCCTTCTTTTATTTGTCTCTAAGGTTGCAAGCCTAGCTTGAAGTGCTTCTGCAAGCTCTTTGATCTTCCTCATCTCTTTAGCATGTTTTTCCTTCATCTCCTGCAACTCTCTGGTAGTACCATTACCTTTCAGAGGCATCTTGTCAACCTCTCAATCATTCTACTTCTACCTTCTCAGTGACTGAATCAACACACAACAGCCCAGACCTTTTGCTGAGCTCTGATACCAATATGATGAGGAGCCAAAATACCCTAACATATATTCACCGATGTATACCTTCACATTACTCGCCTATCGACAAGACCATTTGCATCGGCTAACCAAAATGTCTTTTCTCCGATCGCATATCTCATACAAACCTCTTCACTATCAGCAAAACAATCCCCTTATACAACTACCTTATGCATGCATAGCATGACCTATGAACACCGGTCTCCTCCACCGTCGCTACCGATCGCCCTTTGGACATTCACACAATGTATGTGCGTGATGTATATTCATGATATACAATTGAAAGATGCATTCATAACATGCATTCAACTAACGCCTTAACCCAATGTATGTTCTCAACATACAACATACTTTGCCAAATGTACATTTGACTATTGATCTCCTTTGTAAATAAACCTGATGTACATTTGCGATGTACATTCACAACATGCAGTTCTAGATATGCATTTAATGGGTTTGACCGAACTGTTGACTTCCTTGTATGCCGTTTGGAAGCTTCATGCCGATACACTTGTACATTCACTATGCACATCCACCACATACAACCATGATAACCATTTGCAAGATACACATGAACAGACAACTGTGGGATACACAGGAAATGAACCTGACATACACTAGCGATATATGCACAGAATGTATATTCGCAATATATGTTCACTACATACAATCTCAATGATTCTCGATATGCTTTGCGACATACACACTCAACAGGCCCTTGCGATATACACACAAAATGCATACTCAGTGAAACAACGCAAATCTTTGCCGATTTGATCCATTGTAAACCCCGTGATTACACAGATCTGTTTCTCTTACAATCATACAAATATTTGCACCCTGCCCAACCTAGCACATGACAATGCTAGGATCTGTCAATGCATCCCATACATGATCCTGCAAGCATGAATTCGAACAAATAGAAAAATGAAATAAAAACACAAATCGATATTTACAATCATTCCATCGATTTCAAAGAAATCTAACCGATGGAATGGGCTAAGAACCCATCTCAGCCTTAGAACAGAAAATTGATTGCACAATGAATTCAAATGCCAGAAAGATGTACAACACAAGATTTTATTATGCCTTTCAGAACATGCACATGCACAGATGCTCTGTTTACAACTGCAAACACTCTGATCAGATCTGAACTCAACTACAACTAATTACAACTATCTATCATGATCACAATCGATCTGATCTTGGGGTATTATCTACTTACCCTCCGTAGTACTGAATTGGCTCCAAGCGGCTGGGAGACTAATCCAAGTGGCTGGGAGATCACAACTGACTAACAACCTCTAACTGTCTAACAACCTTCAGCATTACAAATTTGACAAGTGTCCTTGGGACTTACTATTGAACCTAGATACAACCTAAATTAACATGCATTGGCCAAACAAACCTTATTACATTGAATGGTCTTATAGGACCTTATTGGAAACAACAAAATGAACTATAAAAAGTTAAATGTCTCATGGAGGCCACTGTGGATTGGGTGCTCCTGCACCAGTAATGAACTTATCAGACAAAGAGTGTAAAATTTGGACATACAGAAATAACCCCATCACCATTTTCAACACTAAGAACACCCCAAAATTTTCCAATAAATGCTTGTTCCTAGATTCTACACCGAGTGTCAATCCAAGTGGCAAAATACTGGGCACCAATGTCATAATTAAAGTGAGGGTGAAAAATTAAGTCAACCTGGGGAAAATGGACATGGAAGAATCCTTTTTCTCTCCAGCGAGAGACATCAGCAGGAAGCAGGAAAGGGAGGTAAATCAGATAGATTCCTTCTCCAAAAACCAACAAATTAATCTCAAACTGACGAACAGAATCTATATCGGTGCATTGCACAAAAAATAATTAAGTTCTAATTTTAATTCAAGCACATGTACGTAGGTCTGTGTGTATCCAGAGCTATGTACATGTGCTTGAATTAAAATTAGAACTTAATTAATTTTATTGCAATGCACCAATATGGATAGGCTTTGGACATGTAATGATACCGAGATTCAGAGATTGAGACTGATTCTAAATGACCCTTCCACCACTGGGGTCTATAGAAGTAATTGTTGTTATGGA
This sequence comes from Cunninghamia lanceolata, assembly GCA_027924645.1. Lineage (NCBI taxonomy): Eukaryota > Viridiplantae > Streptophyta > Pinopsida > Cupressales > Cupressaceae > Cunninghamia > Cunninghamia lanceolata. Next base: position 24,563,344 of record BSBN01000809.1, on the reverse strand, counting down.
GTAAAAAGTGGACATAGGCCTTTTTACCTCCTAGTTTATCTCCTAGGTCCCCATGATTACATTATACATACAAAATATTCATCCCGATGAGAAATACTTCGAAACCCATCTCAAATAGGAACTAGGGGCCCATTAAAAGGCACCTTAGGACTTGGGCACCTGTGCCCAAGTCCTCCTTGATTGGTCAGGGCAGATTTTAATGCATGTCATCATAGGACCTTTAAATGGGTCTCTCCTTGTCAGTTCTTTCAATTTAATTCATGAATGTTAGTAGGAAAGCATATATAAGTGTGTTTTTTAATTCACTTTGAGTTAAGATGGATATAGCAAACTTATGATCTTGGAGAAAAGACCATTCAAAGCATTCACTACGTTATTGTTGTAGATTTGTGTCTGTATTGTGTGTGTTGTTGCATATTTGGAATCATCATTCATCTCCTTATGAGTTGAAGGATCTTCATTCTCCTAAGGGCTTCACCTCCGAGGTGACATCATTGTTATTTGAATCATTTTATCATCATTGGTTTATCTTTAGCCTCTACCCTGCAAGGGCACACACTCTCTCTAACAATGGTGTTGGGAAGATTGAATGCTATCCTGAGATTTGACTAAAGCAAATCCCTAAACACCACAACCCCCAAACCCCTTTTCTTCTTGTGTGTAGGTTACAGTTGTGAAGTCTGAAGAAGTGAAGGTACAAGAAGGTTGTGTAAGAGAAAGGGTTTCGGGGTCTAAAAATAGTTTGCAAAAATTGCTCTGCAAAAGACTTAGGCACCTGCATCGAAGTCCTCCTTCTCAAACAAGCACTGAATCTGGCATTAGGATACTGTTGTGCCTTGCACACATGCACCATTTCAAAAAATAGGGACCCCCTCTTTCAAATTTGGTCTAGAGTGTCAAGAAGATTTTTTTTTCACCTCCTAAGTAGTCAAGTGGTCAAAGTGCATTTCTACCATGTTTGAATGATGATGTTGAAAATCATTTCAAGAGTTTGCTAAGTTAGATCTTTGTATCTCTTTCAGTGGCTTTGAATAGACCTTTTGCACTAAATTGCTCCCCAGTCAACCTTTGCGCTGATTTGCCTCCCAACTAACTTTGCATCAAAACCCTTCATCACCGACTCTTGTGCTAGTTTCCCTCCCAACAGACTTTTGCACTTAAATCAATTGTCTATAACTTGCGTTGTATTATTCAATCACTGACTAAGTTGGAGGATACCGAAATTCTCACAAGTCTGAAGGGCCTCAAAGACCCACAAATGGCATAACATTGAGTCTGTGGTCGCAGTGTTAAAAAGACCTTTCGCCGACCAAGTCTATCATGCCCAATTTCCCCGCCAAGTCAGAGTGAATGAAAAGTCACATGAAACCCTAATCTATCGACTGACACTAAGTATGCCATGCATTAATGGTGATTTGGCTAGAGATAATAAAAGGTTAATCCACATTGTTTAACTCATTTTCTGCATTTTGATAAAGATTTTGGAAGAGCCCCTTTGCAACCTGTCAAGCATTTTTCGTCGTCGTTGCCCTTAAGTTCGATCCCGTGACCGCTTCCTGCCTATGCAACCCGAACACATTTTCTACAACTAACCAGGTAGGGTTCCACCTCACCTCTTTGAGCTTTTGTTGTCTGCGGTTAGAGTCTCATTCAAGTATATTTTCCTTTGAGCAATGAATTTGGGGTTTCATCTAGGGTTTTATGCATAAGTTATTTGTTTCTCCCTCAAAACCTAGTTTGAACTTCTCCATGAAAACATAGTTGGATTGCCATAGGCTAAATAAGAACAACTTAACCAGGCTTGCCCGCAATTTAGACAAATTTAAACTTCTTCGTAAACTAGGGAATCATCTTGCCTTTGTGCCAAACTTGAGTCTGACCGACCTGTAAACATTTCAGCTCATCCAGTCCGTCAACGGCCATGAAAACCCACACTACATTTTAAAATCCATTTAGCGCTGAAAACTTCAACATCTAACCTACATGGCTTTTGTCATGTTAACTGATCAAATTGGGGAACCTAAAAACTCCACAAACTTTGGAAATATACTTAGCACTAAAAATCTTTTGCACCAACCTTACGCTAAAAGACTCCATCCCTGACTTGGTTAGATGCCTAGAATATCTCTGCAAGTCAGTGACGTCCAAAATACTACTGGAAACAAGAAGAATGACTTTGCGCTAAAATTAATCCTATCCGACCTTGTGCTAAAATGTGTCTTCACCGACTCAGTCGGTTGACTTTAAAATCTGTGCAAGGTCTGACACGGCAAAATCACGCGCAAGTGTAGTAAAGGTGATCTCAGTTGTCTTGCGCCAAAATCTAACCGACTGACTAAACAACCAACTTAAAGTTGGTGACCGTCAAAAGTCGCGCAAGTTGGTCAAACAAGAAACCTATGCAAAAGTGAGAAAACATATAAACACTGATAGAGCATTGGGTCAGATGAGCCTGATTTCCCTGCTGAGGTCGGTGGACCTCAATAGTAGCGCTTTCTTGCATACAAGTCGGTTGACCCCGAAATTAGCGCAAATGGTAAAAAATGATTGTTTTTAAAGAACTTTCAAAAGGGAAGATGCCTGAAATGATGTAATTAAAGTTGCAAGCATAGATAATGATGTTTTACATGCTTCCAATGAGATTTCTTGCAAACATTAAATGTTTTTATTTGCATGCATTAATGGTGAATTGCTATGAATTGGGTACAATGATAAATGTTGGATTTATGATTTATGAAAGGCATGTCAGTAGCTTAGTAGATTCATTAAATTTATTTTGAACATGGCAAAGAATTTAGTAGTCCACTTGGTAATCTTAGATCTCAAACTTAGGAGTTTGTAGAAAGTTCCTAAGGTATCAAACTTATAAGGTCCAGTCTTGCAGATTAGATGACTACCCGAGCTCAAACCATGAAGTACGAATTGAAGGGCATCCCTCTAGAGACAAAGATTCACTCCATATGGAGTGATGTAGGGGACACAGATCTAGGTCACATAGACTTGGATGACTTCAAATTAAGAATTTTTGGCCCAAATCCAACTCCTTGGGCCAAAACACTTAAAGACAATGGTATTGCACAAGTTGTTGCCTTCCCCACCTCAATGCAGTGTGTAAAGCTGATAGTACATGTGCAGATAGATATGATGTCATGACAAGGACAATTCAAACTACCAATGGGGATATCCTAGCTGATTTTAAGTTCACCCTCTCTAGCTGAGACTTTTGATATTCCATGGCACACAGTTATGACCATGCCAGACAAATAAGGATCAGAGGAGACTTACAAAAAGGATGTGAATGGATGCAGAAAACATATGAATGATCATTGGGCAAAAAGTAGGAGGTCTGCCATGAGCAATTTTCCCCAAGTACCATACCAAAGTGACTTCCATGATGAGATTGTGGATTTGATAAACTTTTTGAGCAAAATATATGGGCTACCAACAGCCTCCACTTTTGAGGAGTGAATGTTCATCATTATAATTGAGAGACTAAAAGGGACTAAATTCCACTAGTCCCAAATCCTTAGTGATAATATTCATGAGGCCTTCAGCAACTTCAAAGAGAAGAGATACTTTAGATGGACATCCTATGTTGTCTACGCACTAGCAAGGAGAAATCACTATGTTGGGTTGTCCAAAGTAGGAGAAGTTGGAAATTATGAGCAGACTCAAGTGAAAGTATATGAGTTTTACCCTCGGCTGACCTCATCTCAATCCCTGATGCATTTCAAAAGGGTGAATGTGTTACAAGTATGGGCCTAACTGGTGTTATCATTGATGTCAACATACTCCTGTTGCATTAATGTCAATGATTGGATGAGTTGTGTGTTGATGATATTAAGAAAATTAGTCCTATCAGAAACATAGAAGAATAGTAAAACTCTATGAAGTAAAGATCCTAGCTAAGATGAAGATCAGAGGATGCGCATCAAAGGGTTTGTAGATATGTGTCTAAAGGTGATCCAGTAAAGATTTGAGAGGTTCGCATGAAGATTTGAAGAAGTTATGGCCACATGAGTAAAACCGGTTCTAGTAGAAGTTCAAAGGTGATAGAGTGACACAAATAGGTCTGGTGAGATCCAGAAATGTAATATCTTGTTCTACAAATTTGGTGGAGTGTTTAGGAAGTTAGTGTGAATTAACAACTCAATTAGTTAGTGGTCTGGAGGTCTGCAAGCATCTATTCTAATATGACAGTGATGACAGACTGTGTTCTTGAGGTTCCGGATGAAGAAGAGAATGATTTCAGTAATCAGAAGTGGTGTGGATATTCTTGGTGTTACAGGAAAGCTCGTGGGGGCCTCTAGATTGTGTTTAGTTTGTGTTGGTGTTCTGCATTGAAGATTGATCTCGTAATTGAAGAATTACCTCCGAATGATGATGTTCTTCCTAAACTTGGCCAACCAGATGATTTACACATCTTGAAGATGTTCTGTGAAGCATGGCATGTTCCTCAAAGAAGATTTAAGTCCTAGATCTGTGTGGCTGACAGTGTGGTAATTCACATGAAGTCTTTTGTAATAAGTCAAGTTGTATTTGTGTATTTTCTCTATAAAGTATGTCGACTTTGTTGATTGTCCCAAAGTCAATGTCTTGTATAAATAAGTGTTGTGAAGTCATTTCAAAAGTATATTAGTGAAGATGAGAGTGTGATAGAGAGGAGAAGAGCAAAAGGCAGAGCATAAGTGTTGAGATTAAATGGAACTGACTCAAGCATGGTGAACATGCTATTCTTCAGTTCAAGTATGTAATATTTCTCATTCTGTAGACAGTGTGTCTCCTATAGGCAGTGGGCCTCTTGTGAGTAGTGTGCTTGGGCAGTGAGCCCTAATTGGCATGTGCCATTTTGCTCTTCTTATTCTTTTAACAGAGAATACAATCCTAGGTTAGTCACCTCGTGGTTTTTCCCTTGACTGGGTTTTCCATGTTAAAATCTTGGTGTCATATGTGTTAATCTGTTTCTACTCTTGAATTGTTGCATTGTGTTTCTATGATTGATTTATTATTATATTGTTGAATTACAAGAAGGATTTAAGTGGTTAATAAAAGGAAAGTTTTGGGAAAACTGATTCACCCCCGCTCTCAGTTTTCTATCTTGAAACTAACAGAATGATGCTTTTACAATGTATATAGCCAGATTGTTGCAAGGTAATATAGCCTTGAGGATTTCCACTGAAGCAATGAATGAAGTAACCAGATATGGTAGGTGGTACATCCAGTTTGAAAAGTTCACATTGTAGACACCCTAAAATGACCGTGTCGTCAAATCACTGGCATTCCGTTATCTGTCTAATCACCTGCATTTCACACATTAATTAAATAATCTAATTATTTAATTAATTATCATCAAATTCTTCTAAATCTCCTAAATTCAACATTAATTAAATAAATCCTCTTTATTTAATTAATTAAATTAAATTCCTCTATATTCTTCCACAATTAAATAATTTTAATTATTTAATTTGATCATTATCCTCCTTCCAAAAATCACATCCACATTAATTAAATATATCCAATTATATAATTAATTCAATAAATTCCCTCTTATCTAAAATTAAATAATTCTTAATTATTTAATTAAATCAAAAATTATTCTTCCAAAATCATGCACAACAATTAAATAAATTTATTTAGTTAATTTGCTTTAAAATCTTCTAAATTAAATAATTCCAATTATTTAATTATTTCTTCCAAAATATCTTCTCTAAATTTAAATAAATCAATTATTTACTTAAATTGCTTTTTCTTCTAATTTGAGTTATCTCTAAAATAACTCAAGCTTTCTTGCTCATCAATTAAATATTTCTATATTTAATAAAGCAAAATATCTTCTTTTCTCATGCAAATCCCTTCTTCTTGTTTTAAATCACTTAACTGATTGCTTTATTCTTTTAATTGATTTATCTCTTCAGTTAACTCATTCTTCTATCCTTGATAACTCCTCTCATGCAAAAGCAAGCAAGACACATGTCTTCTTCTCATTCGTTGCACGTTCCTCAACTATTCTCTTCCGTTGATTCTTCTGAATTATCTAGACCGTTGATCGATCTTCAGTGAAATCTATATAAACCCCCCTCATCTCCTTCATTTAGCCTCTCTCTTCGATCGTATTCTCAGGCATACTTAACAGAGCTTTGAGCATACACAATGCGTGGATTGAGCACTATAACGATCTTTTGACATTGATCTCTTGAGCACATACTTGCTTGTTGCAGCCATGGCTTTGCAACTACATTAAGCAATCCACATATCTCCAAAAGGGAACAATACACGTTTTGGTAAGAGCTTTCATTTGTCTTTGATTTGTGATTTATGGCTTTTACTTAGATTCGTTTCCTTTATGTTATTGGGTTCTTTGGTTTTATTTAGTTTAGATTTAATCCATTTTTCCATATACACACACATATCTAAGAGTACAAGGTTTCACTAGGAATGCTTATAGACTTCCCAGATATCATGATGATAAAATAGTGCCCTTAGAATTGACTAGGTAATTGATACCTTGTGCTGAGAAACTCAAGCACCTACACATAACCAATGTTTAGTTTCCCACCAAGTTTGGTAAGGATAATTATGCATACCCTTCATTGGCATCGGATGAACACTATGATAAGGAACTTCAACTTCTTAACCTTCACTACTACAATGCAAGCAATCACTTTGATCCAAATAAAGTGATGGAAAGGTTTGTAAGCAAAAAATTGTTTCACAAAATGCACATTGATGACTTTTGGGTCAATTGCATGGATGATTATGAAGTAATGAAAAAGGTTCATTTAAGGCTATCTCTAGCCTTCATCAGGAAGTTCCACATTATTGCAGTGCCTGACTAGTTGGAAGATGATGAGAATGTCATGGTCAGAGGAACCTGGGAAGCCCAATACCGTCAACCAATCCCACTGCCAAGCTGGGCTAATGCAGAGGAAAGTTCTTTAGACATCATAATGAAAGAACCAATCACATTGAGCAAGGCCTAGGTAAGAGGCCAGGTAGCTGCTTTGGAGAGACAAGGAGTGCAGCATACATACACTGTACTAGAATCAAACAAGGACTCCGGAGGTGAAGAGGATGAAGCAATAAATGTCAGAGATGAGGCAGAACCAGTTGAGAAGTAGAAATCTGATAGTGAAGAACATACATCTTTAGCAGAGATGGCAAAGAAAGTTAAGAAGCCATTTGCGAAGCCTTCTCCTAAGAAAGATCGGCCTCCTCTTGCATGAACAAGAGCCTCCAAGAAAAGGGATATGCCAAGTGGTCCTGGGGAGGGTTCCAAAACCAAGAAAGTTAAGGTAAAGAAGGTAACTAAAGATGATGTTGCAACTCAAGAAGATACCAGTCTGCCAGCCTCCCCATCTCCTACTACTCCAAGTGTAAGCACAGCTACCTCCACTTCTATAGCGTCTACTACTGCTTCTCCCTCCATTACTTCTACTACTGCTACACCTACTTCACCCATGACATCAACTGCTATTGTCCAAGAAACTACCCTTGCTACCACCTCTCCTACCTCCACCATTTCAAATATTTCTTGCTCATTGGCAGTATCTTCCAATACCCCTAGTAGTTCTACTTCATCCATTGCTGCCACCTCATGTTCCTCTACCACTGCTACACCCTTACCTTCCACCTCTTCCACTCAATTATCCACCACCATGACACTACCTCCCATTTCCACCATTCTTTCACCTTCTCTTCATTTACCTTCACTATCTCTTCCCTCACCCCTTGTCATTTCTTCCACTCTGTCAGCAGTATTGGCTAATTTAACGCAGACAAACTTGCCTACACCACTTATATCCTCTGTCGTTCCCATTTACTAGATGCCCGCAGATTCAACCTCCTTAGTTGTACCTCTGCTACCTAAAATTGATAAAGTGTGCAGAATTGGGTTTGCAAGAGCCTAAAACTGAATTATTGCCTAAGGTAGAGACAGATGCATTTGTGGAGGTAAGTAATGAAATTTCAAATGAACCTCTAGCTAAAGCAATTAATGTTGAAGTCATTGATATATTCGACAGCCCTCTGGAGAAGGGTCAAACGCAGGAAGTCTTCAAGGTAGCTCAAGAAAATATGATGATAAACTAGAGAAACTTGACTGATGAAGGAGAAAAGGAAAAAGAGATAAATAAAGATAAGGAACCAGAACAGGAGCAGGAATCACTTGAGGAGCCTACTAAAACTAATGAAGACAAAACCACTGAATTGAACAAATCTTCTTCTTCGGCACCTAAGTGGTTGCAAAACAGAGTGGCATATCCTGAGCCACAAGTGGAGATAATGCAGCTAGATTTAAGCACTATCTTGTTGTGATGGGTGAAATGTGGGATTAATCAAATCAATAACAAACCCAATACATCAATGAAATATGAAGATAAAAGGAGATTAAAATAAAGAAATGAGATACTTACAACCTTTAATTTTTGACTTCCATTGTTTGCCTTTTCTTTCTTAATCTTGTGGTGATGAAGATGGCCCTTAGGAAGCTTGCTTCTTTGCTTCGATTCCTCAAGATGACAAGGAGAAGTTGGCTATGATACTTTTTGTATTTGAAGATGAGCTTCAAACACAAATGTGAGTGGATGATAGGTGGTGTGATAATGGTGAAGTGGTGGTAGGGGTGCCAATGGTGCGCTTTAGTTCCTGCAGCATAAGTTTACTCAAATGATGGATCTGAAATGAAGAAGAAGAGGGTTGTATTTATAGAGTTGTGTGGGAGAAGATCAATGGTTGAGAAGAAATGAGAAGATCAATGGAGGAGGATGGTTGAGGAACGTGCAACCAATAGAAGAAGGACATGTGTCATTCAAAAAGAAGCTTTGTTGAGTTAAGTATTTTCTTGATGAGGATGAGTTTTCATTTTCTTAAATTAGAATTTATTTTTCTAATTTAAGAGCAAAGTTGCTTTAAAATTGCTTTAACTTAGCTTTTGCTTTTGTATGACAAGAAGAGTTTATTTTTAGAAGATATTGAAGATTTTCTAGAAGATAAGAAAGTACAATTAAATAAATAAATTTATTTAATTACTTGTAGATATTTTGGAGGAATAAATAAAATATATAAATATATTTTATTTTGTGGAGATTTAATTTAAATAAATTTGCATTTTATATAAATTTAGAAGAATGGAAGATTTAATTAAATAATTAAAATTATTTAATTATTTAGAAGAATAAAGTTGATATTGGAGGAATTAATTAATTAAATAAATGTAATTTATTTAATTAAATGGGAGGAAGTGAATCACATAAATAAATTAATTTATTTATTTATTGATAGAGGAATATGAAGATGAAATAAATATATAAAATATTTATTTAAGTAGAGTCATGTCATTTTTAAGTGTATACATTTTGCCCCTCTTTGATGCAATGTGTTTTATCACGTTGTTTCAAAGAATAAGAAATTTTGACAGTGATACATGCCCCAGTTTTTGCCCCTGGTACACGTTTAATGACAGGATGCCCCCTCGGGAGATTGGACGGGAAGATGGCAGAAAGCGTGAGACAAACAATCTCATGAAGAAGAAGGTGAAAAGTAGGTTAGGATGGAGAAAAATAGGACATGGTTCGGAGAAACAGATATGGGAAGTAGTCACAGTTGTCATATAGTCAGCCATGGTTCACTTTCTATATATAGGAGTTGGGTCTAAAAGTTCTATTCATTTGCACACTTGTCCTTAGCTGATTGGTCTTTGAGAGTTTAGGAGAGCATGGTAGCTAGAGCAGTCGATAGAGAGATGTTTATTCCGTATGAGGAGCACTAGTTTGAGCGAGTCTGACGATTCGATCAACCAGCTGAGGCAGGACCCTTGGTATGTAGTTCGTCAAAACTCGCTAAAAGTCATTTATTAGGGCAATATATGCTTAGGGAAAAAAGTTAGGACAGATGCGTCAAACTGCCATTTGGTGCATATGAGCTCTAAAATAGCGCATATGTTTCTAAGTGACGCATCTAATAGATCTTACGGCGCATATGAGCTAGGAATTGGTGCATCCATTGTATAATGGCGCATGTGACACAAGAACCGGCGCATACACCATAATGGCGCATACACGTCAAGAAGTGGCACATTCATGGTGAAGAGGCACATATGATATGGATCGGTGCATTTTCACTAAGAAAATTAGTTGACTTAATGAAATTAACTCAATTGGCACCTTGATCGATGTCTCAATTGATAAGCGATCTCTGAGATTGCCGAGAATCTAGTCAAGAGATGATATGTTGTTTTGATTAATTTGATATGTTAAGTTAGTGATAGAATAGTTTGATTGCCTTTGAGTAGGCTTGCTTGGATATGGATTTCTTTGACGCTATGCTTTGCTTGGTTACAGGAGGATATTTAGGATACCCTTGTGTCACGGGAGCAATTCCCTTTGCTATTATTGCAGCAATACATGCTGACAGAGATTGACCATGAGGCTTTAGGTGCTATGGGTCTTCATTATGTTTGCTTCATGCCTAAGGTTCATGCGAACCGGGCCATGTTGACCGCAGTGGTGGAGCGATTCCACAGTGAGGATGGGACATACCATCTTCCGACAGGGGAGATGGCGATCACCTTAGAGGACATGTACACGATTTTGCACCTCCCTATTCAGGGAGAGTTGGTCGAGTATGAGTCACAGCATGATGCTAGATTGGCTGAGTGTAGACGGGTGTATGATTATGCAGAGTTGGTGAAGCAGGTGAATACATGGTAGGACATTTATGACTGCTATGACTACTTCCTGAGGATAGTGGCGGGACTGATCGGTGGTGTAGTATGCCCTGATAGGAGGTCACACGGCTTCCCGATTGGCTGGGGGAGGGTGTTAGAGAGCATGATCACTGATGAGACTCGGTATGCATGGGATGTGTGTGTGCTAGCACACTTATACAGAGATATGCACTAAGTCATATATCATAGAGGGGTCAGCTTATCGGCAGGTGTATCGTTGTTGCAGTTTTGGTTATGGGAGCATATAGCTATCACACAGCTGATAAGTCTCTTTCACATGTAGAGGGGTGAGCCCTACAGTTACGGATATGTAGGTGTGATTTCCTAGCACAAGCTGGGGAAGCTCGAGTATTGGAGACATGTGTTTGATAATGTAGATCAAGTTGTCTGGCACCCATACCTATACTGCGAGGTATGGGATGATGAGGTAGACGAGCTTCTGTATTGCTTCCAGACTCAGTGGCTCATTGGTAGGACGAGATATATACTAGAGCGACAGATTGTGAGCAGGGTGCAGAGATAGTTTGGTAGAGTGCAGGGCAGACCACAAGTCTAGGCACGATTTTCTAGGACCCATGCAGAGAGATTCAGGTGGGGTCCCGTGGCATCATACAAGGAGGCTTTGATAGATTTTTAGTAGATTCCTCATGTAGCTTTGTCCATGAGGAGAGACATAGTGGATGCTGGCATGACGCCAGACTATGAGGAGTGGTTTGTAGCTCACCCATTTCCTAGATACTCAGGACCTGGAGAGTTAGCTCCTCGCATAGACGAGGAGGATTCAGATGACGAGGGTGGAGCCGGTAGGAGGAGAGGAGGGGGAGAGGAGGTCAGGGGGATGATGGAGGAGGAGGAGGAGATGGAGGAAGAGGTGGTAGACCTAGACAAAGGAGGAGGTCAGGGGAGGGACCTTCAGGCCAGCAAGTAGTTGTGCAGTAGCAGGCTGCAGGATAGGTGCAGGCACAGGTTCTAGCACAGCAGGTGGCACCACAAAGGTAGATGTCACTATTGGGAATTAAGGTGTTTCAACATTTGCAAATTCCTAATGTTGTATTTATTTATCCCATGTTGAGTTGGCATAGTCAGCACCTTGTGTATATGCAGCAGGGTAAATTTTGGTGACTTTAGCAGCCGCGGTTTCCCCCTTGAATAATTAACGGGGGTTTGGGGGCAGCGCCCCCAAGACAGGGTCAAGGGGCGTAGCCCCTTGTGGGGTCCAGGGGCAGCACCCCTGGTGTGCTCCCTGTCGCAGTACAGGGCAGGGTCGAACGACAGCACCCTCGTGGGGGCTCGGGGGCAATGCCCCCGAAACCTCAAATGATTTTTAATTAATGACAAGTGTCGGTGAGTATCTTTGCACGAGAGAAAGGCATCTTTGGGTGGTCAAGGGAGGTTATGACATGTAAGAGGAATATGATATTTTTAGTCAGTGTATGACGGATTCTATGACAGCTATAAGGTGCATAAGAGCATCTGTTGTAACCTATCTTGGGACCAGGCGCCCACTTCAGGATGGCATGTTGGACAAGTGTCCTTAGGCGTGGGTTTTGGGGCATGAGTCCAATATGGATGCCCATCTCTAGAAGGTTCCATATTTGCCTTGTAAACTCTATATAAACAAGTGCTTCGATGGGAGATAGATAACTTTGGTACGAGTACTGTTATGCTGCCGGAATATCTCCAGATTTGACATTCAAAGACTCCTAAAAGAGCATTAGCTCTGAAACTGTATTGTAATCTATTATTGTTTACTGTAATACATTTGAGCTATGTTTTGGAGTGTGGGGTTTTTCACCCGTAAGGGTTTTCCCCACGTATATCTTGTCTCTCTCTCTTTTGTCTACTTTATGTGTGTATGTGTATTGCTGCAATATCTCATGTTAATGTTTTAACATTGCTATAATAATTAGGATAAAGTTGGATTTGCATAGCCCTCTCCTCATTAGATTAGTGTAGGAAGCATTTTCCGCACACCTAGCTTCCTTTCAGTTACAAACACAGCAGGTGGCACAGTAGCAGGTACAGGGGTAGGTGCCAGCACAGTAGGCTCCATAGCCTGATTTATAGCAATAGGTTATTGCGACACTACAGGATTAGATTAGGCAACTGAGGGCTCATCTGAGAGCAACAGACTCTCAGAGAGATGTGGATGCAGGACAGCTATCAGAGGTATCCACAGAGAGAGACGCAGCTTTGGCTAGCGCGAGGGTGATGAGGGCAGAGAGGAATGTAGCAATGACATCTATGGGTACAAATGGTACCTCTATCTTTTTGGTATCACAGGTGTAGCAGGCATAGACACAGTTAGCCCAGGTACAGAGTGAGATTGCCAGAGCATAGGCTTAGGCTCAGTATTACAGAGGTTTATATCATGGGGCAGTGTCAACGAATTAGCGTGCGCCCAGCTTTAGGAGCCAGTATGTGGCATCTCAGAGAGCAGGTGGGTCTCGATCTGTAGGATCAGTGAGGGGCCCCCAGCAGTCAGGGGGAGACAGGGGAGAGGGCAGCGTAGGGAGCAGTACTCCACGGTAGCAGGGTTAGGCAGACCAGGATACTTGTACCATTTTTGAGTTGATATACACATTTTTGGTGGCTGAGATAGCTTGTATATGTAGTATTTTTACCCCGAGACATGTATCACTATCTTGTTGTACTTTGTATACATTTTATGATATGACTCTGAGATATGGATAGATATTTTGATATGTTGTACATTTGGACATGTTTTGATGTTTTATACGATGATACAGTTACTGATGTTCTACATGCTTATGTTCTATGTCTATATGCTATGGATGCAATCTATCTTATGATGTTTTGTATATGTGATGCATACTAGATGGATTGTAGGATGCTTTGATATGTAAATGCAAATGTGACATGCTATGGTTATGATTATGCAGCGCTATATGTATTTGTCTATGTTTTTTTTTTTGAATTTTTGATATGATATGTGGATGTAAATGTCTGTGGATGACCCTATGCACTTGATTATGTATGCAAAAATGATTTAATCATGTGAATGACTATCTCATGTGATATGATATGCTATCTATGCTATATTTTTTATATGTCCAAATGTACTCAATCGACGCAGAGATGATACAGATATGTGGAAGAGAAGAAAGAGAAGAAATATAGGCTTTCATTTGATATACTGCAGGATCTTCTTATTGCATGGTTGATATGGTATTGGGATATGGGATGGACGTGGATTTGTCATCTTGATATTTGCAAGTCTTTCGCTTTCATCATTGGGCACTTTTTGGTATTTTTTTCTTTTTGAAATGTTGTAAGGGAATACAAGCATCTAAGTATAATTAAACCGAGATGACCTAAGTATTCCTTACATGGATTTTGATATAGCAAGTCGATACAAGCATCTAGTCAAACTTGAATCTAGATGACCTGAGTACTTCTTGCATTTCAACAGACAAGGATTGCCCCTTTTCATGTTCAAACTTTGGAGTCCTCGATGATCTTTTGCTGATCATGTCGTTAGACAAAAAGTCGTCACATTACTAAAGTTTAATCCACAAGCAGTAGACAAAGAAAAAGATTATGCCCCCATCATAGCATCTCTAGCTTTTGTCATCCTTGAGTAGCATAGGAAGACATAATGACAGAAATCCAAGACTTTGTAAGTTAACCTGTTCACAAAACATTCTTGTATTAGATGTGTCTTTTTGCCATAATTAATATAGAATTGGTTTGAGTGTTTCGATATGGTGCTCTGTTTGGGACAGGTTGATGTTTTGGGTCAAGATTTTTATTTTGGTAAGCTTGTTGTTGTTGCACTTGCTTGTTTAGTGAAAGGTATCACAATCCTTTATTAGTATCCTCTTAGAACATGTGGCATTCAAGAATCCAAATCCATAACCAAGTCGAGGAGTTGCCCCCAGTTTAGACAAGGATCAACTTATTATGGGCGATATGACAAACAAACATGGAGAAACAGACCCTAAGGGACTAACCTAGTGCCTCGGGGGCTCATTGCTAAATGGCCTTGCCTACGTGATGACACAGAGGCAACGTAGTTTGGGGTGAACCTGATGGACCTAAGACCTAGGCGATGGCAAAGATGTAGAAACAGTATGGACAGCAGGACAGATGACACTGGACAGAATGGCTAGGAAACGAAGGGGTGGAGCGGAGCGAAGCCTCGGGGGCGCATTTGAGAATGGCCTTGCCTATGTGATAATCCAGAGGTGACGTAGTTTAACAACGGTTCAAAGGACCAGTTCAAGATGAACGATATGATGGACAAAAGAGATATGTGGTCACAACATATGGAGGAAGTGGTACGTCATAGACAGCGCTTGTTTACCAAGTTTTCACCACTTACTTTTATTTGTATGAAAGATAAAAGTACACATGACACCTATTTTCAAAGTTTTCATCATGGTACCTATCCAAGGCACCTGTTTGCCAAGACGATTTTTTTGCTATTTTTCCATTTTTTTGATTTTTTTTTTGGATCATTTTTTTTATTTTTTTGGATTTTTTCAGGACTCCCTTACATTGGGGTTTTCAGGTATAGAACTTGTGAAGGTGCATGCTATTGATAGGATCATCAAACAATTCACCTTCGTATATAGCCAATTGATATGCCCCCGATCCATAAGCTGCGATGATGACATAGGGACCTAGCCAGTTGGGTTCGAACTTGCCTTTCTTTTCTCTATCTTGCTAATTTCTGGGATTTTCTCTGAGGACTAGGTCACCAACTTGGAACAATCAGGGTTTCACCTTGTGGTTATAGCTTCTGGACATTCGTTGTTGATATCTTTTAGGTGGTTAAAGTCCTGTTGCCTTCTCTCTTCAAGCAACTCTAATTCTTGAAGTCTGGACACTCTATACTCTTCATCAGATATGAGGCCTTTTAACGAAACTTGCAAGGATGGGATCTCAACTTCAATGGGCAAAATAGCTTCAAATCCATAGACTAGGGAGTATGGTGTTGCACCTGTGGGTGTGTGGATGCTTGTGCGGTATGCCCACAGCACGGGATTTAGTTAGACATGCCAATCTCGACCGACATCATTGACAGTCTTCTGTAGGATTTTCAAAATAGTTTTATTTGATGCCTCCACCTTGCCATTTCCTTGGGGTAATAGGGGGTTGAAAAGCGGTGTTGGATATGAAATTTGTCACATAGTTCCCTGACATCTTGATTTTTGAAGGGTCGTCCATTATCCATGACAATGGATGAAGGGATACCATAGCGACAAATGATATAGTTCAAGATAAAAGAGGCAAACTGCTTGCCTGTGATATTGGCTAAGGGCACGGCTTCAATCCACTTCGTGAAGTACTTAGTGGCATTGATTATGAATTTATGGCCACTGGATGAAGAAGGGTGAATCTTGCCCACTAAGTCGAGTCCCAACTGACAGAAAGGCCAAGGAGTCGTTAACGGCTGTAGCTCCTGTGTTGGTGCATGTATCAGGTTCCCATGGATTTGGCACTTTTTGCACTTCTTTACGAAATGATAGGAATCTTGTTCCATTGTTGGCCAGTAGTATCCCATGCATATGAGTTTCTTGGCTAGGGTAGGGCCACTAGAGTGAGTCCCACATATACTATCGTGTACTTCACTCAGTGCTGTTACATAATCCTCACTATTGAGACATCTAAGGAGAGTACTATCGAGACCTCTACGATATAGGGTATTGGCGACAATGGCATACTGGGATGCCTGATAGATGAAGGTTCATTTTTGGTTACTAGAGAGATCGGGTGGGAGGGTATTCTCTTTAAGATAGGCAAATATTTTTCTAGAGGGGGGAATCGGCTCCAACAATGTGGCAAATGATATGGGATTCAGGAGTGTCATATGTAGGATGGGACACTGGCTCTACCAAGAACTCATAACGTGATTGATTATCTAGAATATCAAGGACAGATGCAATCAAGGCCATGGCGTCTATAGCTTTGTTCTCAATCCTTGGTATTTGTTCAAAAGAGATCTTGACGAAGTATTCTTTGAAGTCATCTACCATTCATTTGTAAGGGATTAATTTTTCATCTTTTGTCTGGTATGTTAGACTTAGGGCATAGAACTGAGAGGGGGGGTGAATCAGTTGTGCGAAACTTTCTCCAATTAAACACTTAAATCCTTTTAGTGATTAGCAGAATATTAATCATGAACCATGATGCATTCAAATCAAAAGCAAAAACATATCAACACATAAGACACCAAGATTTTGACGTGGAAAACCCGATTAAGGGAAAAACCCACAGGGTGATTAACCCAAGAATGTATTCTCTGTTAGAAGAATAGAAAGAACAAAATGGCACATGCCAATTAGGGCTCACTACCTGAGCACACTGCTCACAAGAGGCTCACTGCCTACAAGAGACACACTGTCTACAAAGATATAAGTATCACCTTTATGAACTAGAAAATAGCATCTTCACCATGCTTGAATTAGTTCCATTTAAGCTCAATACTCCTGCTCTACCTTTTGCTCTGCTCTTCGCTACCACACTCTCATCTCCACAAGACACACTTTAAAATGACTTCACAATCCCTTATTTATACAAGGCATCGACTTAGGAACAATCATCTAAGTCAGCAAACACCTACAAGAACATCTGCAAGATGTGTAATACATCCGGTTGGCCAGTCTTAAGAACACCAATATCTGGTGGTTATTCTTCAAATGCAAATTCTAACTTCAATGCAGACCACCAACATGAACTGAACATGATCCAACAATCATCATAAACTTCCCTGAATCACCAAGAACATCCGCACTTCATCAGCCTACTGGAATTCTTCTCTCCTTCATCCAGGGCTTCAAGAACACAGTCTGTCATCACTGTCACAGAGGAATAGGCTCTTCCAGACCTTCAAACCACGAACCAATCTACTTGATACTTCACAGGGACATCCTCAACACTCCCTCAAATCCGTAGAATGGGATAATGAATTTCCAAATATTACCGGACCTATCTGTGACACTTTGTCACCTCTAAACACCTGTCAGAACTGGTTCTAGTTGAGCGACCATAACTTCTTCAAATCTTCATGTGGACCTCTGAAAACTTGACTGGAGCATCTCAAGACTTATATCTACAAACCCTTTGAACCGCATCCTCTGATCCTCAACTTATCTTGGACTTTTACCTTGTTGTCATCATTGTTCTTCACTATTCCTAATTGAGACTAATTTTCTCAATATCCTCAACACACAGCTCATCCAATTCTTCTCATAAATGCAACATGAGTATGTTGACATCAATGACAACACCCGTTAGACCCATACTTGCAACAATGATACCATAGCGACAAATGATATAGTTCAAGATAAAAGAGGCAATCTGCTTGCCTGTGATATTGGCTAAGGGCACGGCTTCAATCCACTTCGTGAAGTACTTAGTGGCATTGATTATGAATTTATGGCCGCTAGATGAAGAAGGGTAAATCTTGCCCACTAAGTCGAGTCCTCACTGACAAAAAGGCCAAGGAGTCGTTAACGGTTGTAGCTCTTGTGTTGGTGCATGTATCAAGTTCCCATGAATTTGGCACTTTTTTCACTTCTTTACGAAATGATAGGAATTTGGTTCCATTGTTGGCTAGTAGTATCCCATGCGTATGAGTTTCTTGGCTAGGGTAGAGCCACTAGAGTGAGTCCCGCATATACTGTTGTGTACTTCACTCAATGTTGTTACATATTCCTCACTATCGAGACATCTAAGGAGAGTACTATCGAGACCTCTGTGATATAGGGTATTGGCGACAATGGCATACCAGGATGCCTGACAGATGAAGGTTCATTTTTGGTTACTGGAGAGATCGGGTGGGAGGGTATTCTCTTTAAGATAGGCAAATATTTTTCTATAGAGGGGGGAATCAGCTCCAACAATATGGCAAATGATATGGGATTCAGGAGTGTCATATGTAGGATGGGACACTGTCTCTACCAAGAACTCATAATGTGATTGATTATCTAGAATATTGAGGACAGATGAGATCGTGGCCATGGCGTCTATAGCTTTGTTCTCAATCCTTGGTATCTGTTCAAAAGAGATCTTGATGAAGTATTCTTTGAAGTCATCTACCATTCATTTGTAAGGGATTAATTTTTCATCTTTTGTCTGGTAGTCGTCATTTACTTGGTTTATGACCAGCTGTGAATCACCATATACCTGAAGTTCTTGGCTATTCCATTCAACTGCTAGCTTGATGCCAATGACTAGGGCTTCATACTCTGCCATGTTGCTAGTGCAGGGAAAGAGTAATCTGTATGATTTAGGAATGGTGTCGCCACTAGGTGTGATCAACAAGATACCTGCTCCTGATCCATGCTGAGTGTATGATCCATCAAAGTACATTTTCCAGATTGTTGTGGATATGTGAAAGATAGATTCATCTAGAAATTCAAATCTCAAAGGGTTGTCATCTATTAGAGGTGCATCTACTAGTTGATCTGCAAGTACTTGGCCTTTTATTGCTTTCCTGTCTATATATTCGTTATCAAATTCACTGAGAAGCATGACCCATTTGGACAATCTACCTGTTAAGGATACCTTGTTGAGTAAGTATTTGAGTGGATCAATCTTTGCTACCAGTTTGACAGAATGTGACAACATGTAATGTCTCCATTTTTGTGAGGCGAAGACCACAGTGAGACATGCTCTTTCAATTGGCGTGTATTGCAGTTCATATCTGACAAGTGTTCAATTGATATAGTAGATTGCTTGTTCTTTCCCATCATAATTTTGTTGTGCGAGGAGAGCCCCCAGAGCTGTTGGTGTAGCTAAGATATACAGTAGCAGAGGTTTTCCCTGAATTGGTGGCATCAAAATAGGTGGCTTTATGAGATACACTTTTAACTGCTAAAATACTTTCTCACATGATTCATTCCATTTGAAGGGGACATTCTTATGTAGGAGGTGAGAAAATGGGTGGCACTTGTCTACCAATTGAGAAATGAATCTTCTGATAGATTGTAATTTTCCCTGTAGGGACCTTAGCTGAGTGAGATTCTTGGTAGGCAGCATTTCCATGATGGCTTTCACTTTAGCTAGGTCAACTTCAATTCCATTGGCTGACACTATGTATTCAAGTAGCTTTCCTGAGGTAACTCCAAACACGCACTTCTTTGGATTGAGGCGCACATTAAACTTTTCCAATCTATTGAAGATTTTGTCTAGCACTACCAAGTGTTCTCTTGTGAGTAATTTTTCCAGAATGTCATCAACGTAGTCTTCCATTATAGTGTGCATCATGTCATGGAAGATTGTGGTCATATCTCTTTGATATGTTGCACCGACATTTTTCAAACCAAATGGCATGACACACCAACAATAGGTGCCCCAAGGACATGTGAATGCAGTCTTGTGTTGGTCTTCAGGTGTAATTTTTATCTAGTTGTATCCGGAAAAACTATCCATTAGTGACAGCATGGTATGTCCTGTCGTGAGATCTACAATCATGTCAATGTTTGGTAGGGGGAAATCATCTTTCAAACAAGCTTTGTTCAGGTCCCTGAAGTCATTACATATCCAAACTCTACCATCTAGTTTGGCAACTGGTACTATGTTCAAAACCCACTCAGGATAGTCTATTGGTCTGATGAATCCAACATCTAATAGTTTCTTCAACTCTTCTTTTACCATGACGGCCACATGTGGGTGCATCTTTCTGAGTTTTTGCTTTACTGGTTTAGCTCCTGGAGCTAGAGATAAGTGATGCATTATAAGATTTGTATCTAGCCCCGGCATGTCTGCATATGTCTAAGCAAAGTTGATTTGTTTTCTTTTGAAGAAGTCGGTAAATGCTAGTTTTTCTTCTTCTGTTAAAGCTTTTGCCATGTGGATCATTCTAGGATCATCACCTGTACTGACATTGATCGGTTCTACTGGTTCTATCAAGATTGAAGATCTTTCCTGATGTGTAAGATTGGGTAGAGGGTCAAGCCTTTCATCCTTTGGCACCTCAGAGAGGTTTTCACCATTGGATATATCTTTGTTTTTACTATTTTCATGATCTAACATTGCCGCGAAATGGTTTTCACCATTAGATCTTTCTTTCATTTTGACATTTTTGAGAGTGAAAGGCTTGGCACTCTCTCCAAAATAGGCCTTCTCATTGAGTTCTATAGCATAGCCAGCTCTGTGGTCCCTTGCGGGTATATGATCTCTAAGTTTAAGATAGTCTATGATGGCTTCATCATTCTCAAAGGTATCAAGCTTGGGGGTAGTGCCTTGAAGGTCCCAATCTATGAGGTCAGGGTGCACCAGTGGTAAGGGATCATTGGGTTGGTCTGGTTTGATGGTGTTGATGGTTAAGATAGATTTATTAAAATCATGGATGAAGTCTGCAATGGTACTCTCTATTAGAAAATCTATCAAGGGGGTATCATTCTTGCCTCATAATTTTCCTTACCATTATTACGCGAGTCAGACTCTAGTGGTCTAGCCCTTGGACCTTGTATCTCATTTGCATGGCTTGGGTCATACTCGTGGACAACATCAATACCTTTGTCATCACAAGATATCTCAGGGAGGCTTTCCCATTCATATTCATTGGAATCAGTTTCACTCCCCAATTGTAGTTGTTGAATTTGATCAACCACATTACTAGTGGATGTTTTTGGTTGTTTGCCTTTATTCCTCTTTGCTCTGTTGGTTCTTGATGTGCCATTGTAACCTAGCCCTGTAGTGTCTCAAGTTGTCAAGGTATGAGGTTGGATGGGTTCAGTGATACCATCTTTTCTTGAACCGAGTGGACCATGTCCTTCATACCCCATTCTTTGTAGCATTTGGAATCATTGACCATATTGTTCAGTTGGTATAGTGTGATAGTCTTGTTGTGTGGATGAACCATCCTCATCCTTGTATAGCCATTGTAGGATATCCTTTTCATCACTCTCATCTTCAAGGCTTCCCCATTTGATAAACAGACCTTTGGTAGCTTTGTCTACTTCGTGTTTGTTCAGAGTGGGTCTTCCATATGATCTTGGAGATAGGGGGAGTTGTGCCAAACAGAAGGATTGTGAAATGGCGTACTCACCCAAGCCTTTATCTTTGAGTCTGAGGTCAGGTTGAGAAACTTTTGAAGAGGAAGCAAGTGAAACAGGGTCAACACAAGATGAGGATGAAGCAGAAGCACAATTGTTGGGAATCACCACTTCAGGTTTAGGATGAATGGAGTTACAATACTAAAATGGGTTGGGGTCACCTTGAATGGTGATCTCTTGACCTTCATAGGGGAATTTGATACACTGATGGTATGTTGACGGTACTACTTTCAGAGCGGGTATCCATGGTCTCCCAAGAAGAATGTTATATCTAGTTCCATATCGAGGACTTGGCAAGACACATCTTTTACTATAGATCCCACTCTGATTGGTAAAGTAACAATTCCCTTGGAAGTTCTCTCTTCCTCATCATAGGTTTTTATAGTGATTTTCTTTTTGGATCTATAGCTTTCTCTGAAAACCCCAATGTAAGGATTAGCTTCAAGGTATAAATATTCAAACCAACTCCTCCATCGATTAGGACCCTTTTTATCTTGTGTTTGTGTATGAAGGCTTCGATATGAAGAGAGGCATTATGGGGTTGAGTGATTGACATATCATCCTTTTCAGTGAATGATAGGGAGTGAGGTGAGGTAATGTGACCTACCATGGTTTGAAATTGTTCTTCGGTGAGGTTTGTCAGGATGAAGGCTTCCGCTAAAGCTTTGTCAAGTATGGCCTTATGAGACGAGGATAGACACAAAAGCTTTAGAATGGAGATATATGCAGGTGTCTTATGTAACTAATCCAAGAACTGTACTGATTAGCCGGAGGGGTGGAGGCTCCTCTAAGAGTGACTCTATTACTACGGGTGGTAACATTGCAATCTGGATCTTTATTTATAGTGATCACATTGATGCATGAATCACCTTCCGAGATATGGTTAACAACATAGTCAAAGCCGACATTTGTGTAATTTGCATTGTTAGATCCACTGTTGTTTTGGTTGGAAGGTCCTCTCTGCTCATAGTTGGGAAGAGGATCCTTGAATGCATGATGATCACTATTAGAGGTATGTCCATCAAGTGACACTTTTTTTTGTTCGATCAAGTCTTGGATAGTGTGTTTGAGTACAATGTAGTCATTGGTTTTGTGCCCTCTATTTCGGTGGAATTCACAAAAGTCATTGTCATTCCACCAATGAGGTTTGACTTTTGGTTCATATTCCCGTGCAGTTGGAAGTGTTATGATATTACTTGTGACTAACTTCCGTAGGGTAGTTTCCAATGATTCTCCCAAAGGTGTGAATTTTCTCCTAGGTTGAAAATTTGTAAACTGTGATTCAGTGTTTCTTGGTTTGTTTTGTGGTAGGTTGTTTTGAGGAGTTGATAAGTTGAATATTGGTTGCTTAGGTGCCGCATTTTTGGCATCTACCACCCCATCATTCACAATGTTTTTGTTCTTTGTCTAGAATCTTGGTTTATCTACATTGGTGTTGGTACTAGGAGTGTCCTTATAGAGCTTTATTTAACCTTTGGTGATTAAAGATTTTTCGATGATTAGACCCATCTCAATGACCTTGCTAAAGGAAGTAGGACATTGGACTTGTATCTGATAGCTTAGGTCAGTTTGTAAGTTATGGACAAACATTTCCAACATTTTTTTTCAGGCATTTGATGTGGGTACTTACTTGCAAACTGTCTCCATCTTTGTAGGAAGGTGGCGAAAGACTCTCCACCTTTTTGTTTGGTGTTACAAAGATCTAAGATTAAGGTGTCATGTTCAATATTATAGGAGAAGTGCGTGACAAATTGTCCACAAGTTCATTGAATGTTCTAATGCCGGGTGGTAGTCTAGAAAACCACTCCATGGCTTGCCCTCCCAAGTGTCTTGGGAATAGTCACATAAGGTAAGTATCATTGTGTGTGACTTCAAGAGAAGCATCGTTGAATTCCCTAATGTGGTCCCTTGGATCACCCTTTCCTCGATATTTATCAAATTTTGGCACCTCAAATTTAGAGGGGAAAGGTATTATCATCAAGGTTCTATCAAAAGGATATGGTGAAATATACTCTAGGGAGTAATGCTTAGTTGATGCTCTTGTTTGCATGTCCATGAATTGTTGTTGTAAAGCTTGGATCTGTTGGGTCACTAAACTCAAGGCATCCATAGGATCAGTGGTTGCTTTGCTTTTGTCTGCGGGTATTTCCTCATGTGTGCTTCCCTCAGGGTGTCTTTCTTCCTCAGATTCTTTTAGAGCTTCTACGTTAAAATATTTAGGGAGCTTGACTCCTAGATGTGCTAGGTGTAGAAAGAATTTGGTAGGATCTTGGGCAAGCACTCTATCCATTAAGCATTGAAATCTTTGGTCTTGTTGTGTTTGGAGGACCTCTTCCATAGAGATTTCCTCATCACTTTCGTGAGAGTTTGGGATAGTTTTCTCAACCATTTCAATCTATTTTTATTTTTGTAATCTTGTTAAGATAATGAAAGCCGACGAGAGATGGGATGAAATGAGTTTTTGAGCAAGGTGCTAGAATGTGACAAGGTTTTAGCAAGGTTCTTCTTAGATCTAGTTGGTGTCAAACAAGTTGGGTGAACAAAATGATAGTCAAAGTATGAATGATAGAAATCCGTTTACTTGATATGGACTAGTCTTGCACAATCCACTAGTGGAGTTCCAATAGAGAAGGATAAGTGATCCTTGATAGTGGAGACTCACTAGGTTTGCTTGAGATTTTGTGTGATCAAGAATAGCTTGGTTCTAACCTTGTTTGATTTTAGAAGAATTTTGTGAGATTTGGATGATGTAATGTGGAAAAAGCAGTTATGGTGCGTAAAAAGAGGGGGTTGAATTGCATGATTTTAATTAGATTTTGGAAAATTGAGACAGGTTTGAAATGAGCTTTTGAAAAGTTTGACAGTTTTTCTCTTGGAAGGTATGGATTTGTTTTCTGGATTGGATGCACAATAGTTAAATGCGCTGTAACAGAGTGCAAATGCGCCACAAGTCTGATCAAATGCGCAACTCTGGCAATGTTCAGATGCATCGTTACATAGTTTAAATGTGTTTCAAGTCTGAGCAAATGCATCACTAGTTGAGGCAAACGCGTCATTCTAGTTTTTTTAGCTTGTTTTTTTTTGCAGAATTTTGGAATGTTTTTCAAGATTTTTCTATTTTTGGTTTGAAAACTTGATGTTTTTGAGAATTGATTTTCAATTTATGGAAAAAGACATAGCAAACACATAGAAGTTTTCATTTTTATCTTTTGTTATTTTTTGTATTTTTGGACTTTTTGACGCAAAAAAAACAAGTACAACCTAGGCTGGATAGGACAGTATTTGTTGAATCCTCTAGTTGTGCCTATTCAAAGTGTGTAGCTACAGGATATGGTAGCACTGACTCCCCTCCATGGCACTCACTTCTCACGCATACCAGATCCAGGTTTCCTTAGGCTCGTACCCCCACTAAACCATAGGATAGTCCCTGCTACCTCTACTAAGAATCACATGAATCGAGCCCGCTTCAAGAGCTCTGCCTTTTGTGTCAACAAATAGGGATTTTTGGTATACTAAACAAGTGGTTCATAATCAAGGTAACCGTTCAAGTGGTTACACATGCAGTGGCACTACTCTCCATTATGGAGTCTCCCAGCCTGCAAGGGTTGCGCCTTGGAGGGCTTTGGGGGAGGTTAGTTGTCGGTGTAACACAGTAGCACTCGTTGCAGGAGGTTTTCACCTCAAGCACAATTTATTTTAAGTGGATTGGTAGGGCTTGGCTTTAGCCTGTTACCACTCAGGGTCGTTCCCACTTGCATAGGCATGCATCCAAGAGTAGGCCCCTCTAAAGGTTAAACAAATGGAATAACAAGTCTGGCGTTCTAATCACCCAGTAAAGGGGAGAGCATAAGCCTATTGTCATTCAACAAACATAGAATACACTGATTAATCAAAACCTAGTTAAAAGGAAAACAACTAAATGGGCTATCTACTTGGGCACTCAAGCATTTGTTAACTTTGAAGTGTTTAAAAAGATAGCAATGTTCATTCTTGTTTGTAAGATAGCAATAATCTAACTAAAGAACATATCAATATGAACAAATAGCAGCGATGCAAAAGATAGCAGTGGTTTAGTTACTCTCTTCCTAGTTAAAAACTACGTGAAATTTGCATGCATGCATTTTTTTTGGTTACTTTTTCCCCTAATTAATCTAAGTGAACTAATTAATGCAGCTAAATGATCTAATCCAGCCTCTAATCCTAGAAGACAACTGTTAGCTCAAACATAAAAACTAGATGAAACCCTAAAACCATAGTGTAGAACAGAAGCACCGCTATGCAGTCTGAATGCGCAGAAACAAAGCTTGCATGCGTTGCTTTTACATATGCACTAAGACAGGTGTCAAAAGCACTATAAGAAGAGACATATGCGTTATTCTAACAAATGCACCATAAAATAGTACAAAAGCAACATGAAAAAGGGTATATGCGCCAGGATGATGCAGGCACCAGAATAGGTGAGGTATGCATCGTCTCAGAGCATGGATGTGCCGTATTTTTGTAGGCATCGAAACATAAGGCAAAAGCATTGATTTAGAGGTTGAATGTGCCGTACTTCTGCATGCGTCAGAACAAGAGGTAGAAGCACCGATTAAGAGGATAAATGTGCCAGACGCACCTTTCAGAAGCCTATACGACACCTATATGGAACCTGTCACTAAGAAAACTTAGATTTTGATTAGCTAAAGGGGCAACGACCCCACAGTCGGCACCAAAATGTGATGGGTGAAATGTGGGATTAATCAAATCAATAACAAACCCAATACATCAATGAAATATGAAGATAAAAGGAGCTTAAAATAAAGAAATGAGATACTTACAACCTTTACCTTTCAACTTCCATTGTTCGCCTTTTCTTTCTTGATCTTGTGGTGATGAAGATGGCCCTCAGGAAGCTTGCTTCCTTGCTTCGATTCCTCAAGATGACAAGGAGAAATTGGCTATGATACTTGTTGTATTTGAAGATGAGCTTCAAACACAAATGTGAGTGGATGATAGGTGGTGTGATAATGGTGAAGTGGTGGTAGGGGTGCCAATGGTGCGCTATAGTTCCTGCAGCATAAGTTTACTCAAATGATGGATCTGAAATGAAGAAGAAGAGGGTTATATTTATAGAGTTGTGTGGGAGAAGATCAATGGTTGAGAAGAAATAAGAAGATCAACGGAGGAGGATGGTTGAGGAACGTGCAACCAATAGAAGAAGGACATATGTCATTCAAAAAGAAGCTTTGTTGAGTTAACTGCTTTCTTGATGAGGATGAGTTTTCATTTTCTTAAATTAGAATTTATTTTTCTAATTTAAGAGCAAAGTTGCTTTAAAATTGCTTTAACTCAGCTTTTGCTTTTGTATGACAAGAAGAGTTATTTTTAGAAGATATTGAAGATTTTCTGGAAGATAAGAAAGTATAATTAAATAAATAAATTTATTTAATTACTTGTAGATATTTTGGAGGAATAAATAAAATATATAAATATATTTTATTTTGTGGAGATTTAATTTAAATAAATTTGCATTTTATTTAAATTTAGAAGAATGGAAGATTTAATTAAATAATTAAAATTATTTAATTAAATAACTAAAATTATTTAATTATTTAGAAGAATAAAGTTGATATTGGAGGAATTAATTAATTAAATAAATGTTATTTAATTAAATGGGAGGAAGTGAATCACATAAATAAATTAATTAATTTATTTATTGATAGAGGAATATGAAGATGAAATAAATATTTAAAATATTTATTTAAATAGAGTCATGTCATTTTTAGGTGTATACACCTGTCACAAGCTCAAAGGCCCAAAAAGCAAAATAAAGCAAAAATATAGTCCAGAATTTATAAGGATGAAGCAAGATCTAGGATTGCAAAGATAGTTGTCCCGCCAGCAAATGCAACTAGAGAACAAATCATGGCAGATGACTGCAATTTCGCCACTCATGCTCAAAGAGTGGATGAATTTAAAGGATCAGTCACTTCAATTTTGGAGCAGTTAGATAAGGATGAGATGTCAAAGAAGGAGTTAAAAGAGCAAAATGAAGAACTCCGTACTTGTCTCCAGTTTTTTATAAGGATAGTGCCCACTTTCCTGTCTACAGATGAAATGGAAAAACTAGGCGAGGTAAGGCCTAAGTCCCAAGGGACTGAGAATTGGTTGTTTAGAGTATTTGAGAAAGGATGTGAGACTATTGATGCCTCTACTCAAGCACACAAGAAGTTGGTTGAACTTCATAAGAAATGGAAAGATCTGCGTGAGGAATGTGACTCCTTTGATGAATATTACTCACATGTTTCCTTAGATAAAGAGCATCAAAGATTTATTGGCCCAGACTCTGGTAGTAGAGAATATTCTAATTTGGGACAAGTTGTCCAAGGCCATTGAATGGTATCAACAACTGCATTTGAGGAAAGAAACTTTCAAAAACATAAAAGAAGTATATAAGCCAGCAGATGAAGAGCTTTGGTCACTTATATATGATATTAATGATTCTTTAAAGGATTGCCTGGAAGAGTCCTATAATGACTATGCCCCTTATGATGTTGAGAAATGTAAAAGCAAATTACACAGGGTCATTTTCGAGAGTACTGAGCTAGCCATGGAGGATAGATTGGATAAAGTTAGTGAGCTCAGAGCTGAATTTAAGGCATTCCACAAGGCTGGGGCAGAAATTGAAAAGATATACAGTAGATTCAGCCAGGAACTGGAGATGTTCAAGTATTTGGTCAATCATTTGAAGAATCTAGACTCCTCAAAGATCAATCATGTGCTCAAGGCATGGCTAAATTACCACAACAAGCTGGATGAAGAGGACAAAATTAATTTGGATGAAGAGTCTTGATATTTTAGAATATTTTGGAATGTAATCCTGTGATTATTGTAAATTGCTATATTCAGGATAGGATGTGACTCTATTTTGTCTATTCTATGCTTAAAAAATGTTCTTTTCCATTAATATATTGAGTTGGCTAGTCAAATTGACTAGATTCAATGTATCTGGAGGCTATTTTTCATCCTTTTCATAAAAGACAAAGTGTAATCTGGGAATTGATATGAGCTATTGTTTATTCATTTATTAATGTAATCTAGACTGTTGGTGTTGAGTTAATCTCCACCGTTCATTTAAAGAACTCAGTATGCTACTTTCCTATATAAAGGGCTGCCATTTCTACTATTTGTAAGAGAGAATTTGATTCCAAATTGTTGACATTCTGCCATTTGAAATAATACAAAGCAAGTTTCTGCAGTGATTCTAAGAATTTATGTATTGTGTTCCTTATTTGGTTTTCATGGTTCGCTTCTTGCTCTCCCATAATTAGTTCGTTGTGCTTTTATAATGTTTATGGTTTGCTGAAAGTATCTGATGAATACTCTAAGTCCATACTTTTAGTTATTTGCTAATGGTAGATAGCTGTGCAAAGTTAGTCTGGGTTGATCATTTATGCTAAAGGTCAATTACATTTCACAAGTTAAATTGTGTCGTTTATTGGATATTTAACAAATGAATGTAATCTGAAAATCTTTCAATTTCTATTGAAGATAGCATCATTTTCTATAGTGTTGTAACACCCATTTTAGTTTGGTAACTCAGAAAACTAGTTAAATTTTAAAGAATTTGTCTACTTAAAGTAAAATCTATGCATTGTAAATGTCACTTAGGATTCCTCTAAACCCTATACCTTTTGTATTTTCTTAAAAAACCATTGTTAAATTAGGAATTTCAGCAGCATCCTAATTTGTTTTATTAGCTGAATCATAAAGGGTTTATGTGTATTTGTTGTTCCAACTTTGAAATTTGTAGATTGTATGTAAGACCTGTTGTAGGCATAGCTAGAACATACCAACTGAGAGATTCCAAGCAAGCTAAGACCTAGCTGTAGAAACCTTAGAGTAGTCTTACCTAGGGTAGGATACTTTTCAAGAGAGGTGTGAAACCAGCAATCACACCTACATTGCTGTGTGCTAAAACACTCATCAACAAAATTGGCGCTAGAAGGAGGGCCGACAAAGAACTATTTCCCTCTACAAAAATCAGCAAGTCTGGGGACTAGACAAAGGCATACCAGGTCCAATTCAGTTGGAGAAGAGTTGATGTCTCTGACAGAATTTAGACGAACAAGAAGGGATCAAGGGATACCAAGAGCCCCAAGAGCTCAGTCAGCCCCAAGGAACACAGTTGCAACTCCTTTTAATCCTCAAATTATGGATTTCTTTGCAGGAAATAGCTAGTCTCCTTTTCAGTTCAACGCATACTATGATATGCCAAAGAACCCGGATAAGTTATGTTTAAAGTTTAGAGTGAATGATCCAGATAGGACTGTAGATGAGCATATTAAAATATTTGAGAGTAACATGTTCATGTTGCAAGTACAATACGAGGATGTGATATGCAGGTTGCTCCCTTATTCTTTGCAGGATGAAGCTTATTATTGGTTTGCTAACCTCCCTGCAACATCCATAAACTCATGGCTAAACCTAAAGGATGCATTTCTAGATCAGTTTCAAATGCCTACTACCCCAGCTGATCTTTATCGGTCTTTTGTGGAGATTCATCAAGGTGAAGGCGAGATGATAAGTTCATTTAACAATAGATTTTAGAAAGCCTTCAGTTGTTTGCAAGCTCCTTATGCCATAGGGCAAGCTACAGCCTTGCCCATTTACTATGTAACTCTGGACAAACTGACATCCATGTTTGCGAGAAGAGTTGATCCCATTCCTGCTACTTTAGCTCAAGCATATTCTGCAGCTGTCACTATGAGTACTCAACTAGGACAAATAGCTACTGGTACACTGAGTCACATAGGTCCTGTAGCCATGCCTAATAAAATACCTATGATTAATCAAGCCTTGGCCAACCATACCCCAGTGATAAATCTAATTCCTAACCCAGCTACAACACAAGCTTTAGTAATTCATCCAGGCAATCCAGTAGCTGAAATACCTCCTGCACAAATGCCTTTCTTACAATCTTCAGAGGCATCCAAGGCAAAAGAGGACAAAGATGATATCAAAGAATTAGTTGAGCAGATGAAGAAGCTCACTCCAGAAGTTACCCACCTCAAGAACCAAAATGCCTGTTTGCAACAAAGGGGGTAGAATCAGCCACATTTTCAGAATCAGTACCAAAATCAGAATTTTCAACAGCGATCAAACCGATCTTGGAACACCATACCTAACAATGGAGGAGTACCATCACCCTTGGGGAATCAAAACAACGATACCACACCTCTTGGTCATGTGATGTTAGTTGAGGTAGCCTTGTCTACTTGGTACAGACTACACAATACGAATGCCCATGAACTAGATTGCCCAGAATTCCAGATCACATCCAGTATCTTCCAAATGGAGATTCAAAATGTTGAAACATAGGAGATCCCCCCAACGGGGTATGAAATTGTTCCTTCTCAGAGGTATGACACTGCTCTAGTACTTGATAGTTATACATTTCCATTTCAAGATGACAATCAGCCTGAGGAAGAAGAATCTAAAGAAGTCAATGCTTATTAGTAGTATAATAAGACTCCATACAACCTGAAATGTAGTAAACCTAAAGGTCCTTTTACCACCTCCATCCCTCCAAATAGCTATCAAATTCCACCAAACCCAAAAGCTTCCAATAATCCTGAGCCCCCAAAAGTCACACATCAGCCAGTCTATCAAGGAGTTACTACTGAAAGTTCTCAACGGTCTGACATAGTAAAAATGGCACAGTATGTTGCTGAGGAACTTAAGAAAATGAAGGTTAGCCTTTCTGTATATGAGTTACTTAAAATACCTGAGGTTAGGACATCCTTCTTTTAAGATATGGTTACTGGGGCCAAAATTGACTATGTACAAAAGGAAAATGTCACCAAGGATAATATTGATAAAGGGAAAGAAAGAGTACATGTGACTGATGTGGAACAAAAGATGACATTGTATAAATACAAGAGGGAAAGTCCTCCTTTCCTCTTGACACTCAGGATATTCAATAGAAACCTTCATAACTGTTTAGTGGATTTTGGTGCTTCTAAGAATGTAATGCCATTATCAGTCTGTAAAGCACTTGGTCTCACTCTAGCCAAGTCTTCCAGAAAGGTGACACAATTATATAAGACTGAAGTGAATGTAGTAGGCAAGTTGAATAGGATACACATGTAGCTAGCTTCTGATCCAAGGGTACAACAATATATAGATATTCAAGTAGTGGACATTCCAGATCAGTATGGTATGCTTTTGAGTAGAGACTAGTCTAGAACTTTGAACGGTTACATGGCAACTGACTTTTCTCATATGTGGCTGCCATGGAACGGATTGGCCAACTAGATACATATTAAAAGAGAACCAAAGATGAAACATATGATTATGGAGTACAACTAGCCCAACGAGATTTTGTTCTCAGAAGTTGATTTGGGAGTTTATCTTCTGCACGTGAATTAGACAAAGGAGATTCTTATGTTGAGTTGCCTTAGATTCCCTGATCCTCCACTTATAGAAAAACTAGAAAGTACAGAAGCATATGTTCAATTAGATTCAAGAGACTCCTCAGAAGAAGATGAACCAGGGATATTCAAAGGATTCCATGATTTCATAACCAAATTCATAAAGGATCAGACTACTGTTGGAAAGCATGTTCAAATGGAGGAGCTATTACTGCCTAATTGGTGCCGCATACACGATGTGTTGCATCCTAAATCTACCTGCCAACTTTGTCAAGAGGTAGTAGAACAAGTGTAGAGACAATTAAAAATTCCCATTGTTCCAAAAAAGGTATTGGTTGTTGAAAAGAAGGGAGAACCATAGCTCCCTCTGATAACAAGAAATTAATGAAACAAAATGATAGCAGCAAAGCTTTCGCCTATGGACTTTAAGATTTGATGGGTTGAGATGCAAACAGGGATCCAGAGCAGGTGTCGAACTAATCAGTCCCACTGGCAGTTTGTATCTGGCATCACATAGACTACAATTTCTATGCACAAACAACGTAACTGAGTATGAAGCATTGGTGCAGGGATTACTGCTAGTACTACAAAAGAAGGTCAGAATTATCCAGGTGTTTGGAGATTCAGAGCTAGTAGTAAAACAGGTAAAGAAGCAATACTCATGCAATGATAAGAGGTTGAATAGGTATAGAAATAGAGTCTGGGATTTGATAGAATGCTTTGATGGTTTTAACATCCAATTGATCCCTAGAAGACAGAATCCTGTTGCACATGCTCTAGCTCAAACAACAAGCACATTAGAGCCAATGTCCATGATAGGATTAAAGAAATTTTTTTTTGAATTTGTTGCTACCCCGTCTATACCTGATAATGTTATGAACTTTAAAGTCTTTGAGGATGATCAGCACATAATTAACTTCCTTACTTCATCTAATGTTTTCACTACTCAAATAATAGATGAAGAAGAAATGGAACATGTTGAAATGGATTTAGAAGGGGTACTAAACCTGAAAACAAATATAATTCCATGGGGAATGGTAGAACTAGAAAGACTGTTTGATACAGACAACTTACGAACCCAAAGAAAAGAAGGAGAATCTCTAGGGGGAAAGTGTGACCCATTTAACTTGGGAACATAAGAAAATGTTAAGAATGCGTTCATTGGGAAAGCTAGTACTGAAGAAGAAAAGATAGGAATCATACATGCATTAAGAGATTATCATGAGGTTATAGCATGGAGCTATGAAGACCTGAAGACATACAATACATCAATCATCACACACACCATCCCACTGAAGCCTAGAGCAAAGCCATTTAGACAAAGACAGTGGCCAGTAAATGCCCTATTGGAACCACTGATTTTCAAAGAAGTTCAAAAATTGTTATCAGCAAGGATAATATTTCATGTCAGACATTCCACATGGGTAGCAAATTTAGTCCCAGTCCAAAAGAAAAATGGAGAAATCTGGCTTTGTGTTGACTTTTGAAACTTAAATAGGGCATCTGAAAAAGATAATTACCCGCTGCCTTCATTGGACAAAGTATTGTAGATTGTTAATGGATCCCAGATGATGTCCTTCTTGGATGGACATTCTAGTTATAACCAGGTGATGGTAGACTATGAAGATAGATTGAAGACATCTTTCACATGCAAATGGAGCATTTATGCATATCGTCGAATGCCATTTGGTCTAATAAATGTTGGTGCCACCTTTCAACGTGCAATGGATGTTGCTTTTAAGGGATTATTTGGGAAGTGTATTATTAGCTACATGGATGACCTCACAATGTTCTCAAAGAGGTGAGAAGATCATTGGCAGATTTAAGGAAGGTGTTGCAGCGATGCAAAGACTATGGTATATCACTCAATCCCAAGAAATGTATCTTTGGAGTGACTGAAGGGAAGTTGCTGGGGCATGTGATATCTGAACAGGGTATATCTATCGACCTGGACCGAATCCAGGCAATACTCAAAATACCTCCTCTGACCAGCAAAAAGGAACTCAAGTCATATTTCGGTAAGATCAACTTTGTACGCTAGTTTATTATAGGTTTTACTGAGATTGTTTGACCTCTTAATGCCATTCTAAAGAAAGACACTAAAATGGATTGGACTCCAGAAGATACAGCTGCCTTTGCAGAAATTAAACAAGCTATAGCCAATGCACCTATCTTGGTGAGTCTAGATTATACTTTACCATTTTAGATTTACTCATTTGCTTCCGAGCACACTTGTGTTTCAATGTTTAAGTAGAAGAGATCAGTTGATGATGAAAGGCCCATCACTTTTATGAGTACTCTGTTAAAAGATGCGGAGTTAAGATATCCAAATGTGGAAAAACAAGCATACACTCTAGTAAAGGCAGTAAAAAAATTTTGTCAGAAATGTTGACGTAGAAGAGATCAGTTGATGATGAAAGGCCCATCACTTTTATGAGTACTCCATTAAAAGACACGGAGTTAAGACATCCAAACGTGGAAAAACAAGCATACGCTTTAGTAAAGGAAGTAAAAAAGTTTTGTCACTACATCCTAAGAAGTCAAGTAATCGCCATAGTCCCAGATGCAGTAGTTAAGGTGTTGTTGATACAAAGTGAATTGGGAGAACGGAGAGAAACATGGGTCACCATCCTACAAGAGTTTGATATAGATAT
Organism: Cunninghamia lanceolata; assembly: GCA_027924645.1. Taxonomy (NCBI): domain Eukaryota; kingdom Viridiplantae; phylum Streptophyta; class Pinopsida; order Cupressales; family Cupressaceae; genus Cunninghamia; species Cunninghamia lanceolata. The sequence continues at coordinate 24,528,522 of BSBN01000809.1, read as the reverse complement.
TCAGTCCATGAAATTGGTAAGAGGCCAAGCACTGATCGAAACAATAGCTGAGGTAGGGCCAGGTTTAGTATCTTAGTAGTACCTGTTAGAAGATGTTTCAAAAGATGAATGGTACAGAGATATCATATTTTATCTACTTAATCAATGCTATCCACGACAACTAAATTCAGTTCAAAGGAGAGCACTCAAACTGAAAAGTAATAGCTATATGATAAAAGGATCAGTTCTTTACAAGAAGAATCACAAGGGGATCTATCTGAGGTGTTTAGAAAAGACAGAGGTGGACTAGGTATTAACCAGCTTTCACGAGAATTTTGGGACAAGTCACAGATCAACTCACTCAACTACTAATCAGATTCTCTGTGCTGGATATTATTAGTCTACCTTGTTCAAAGATGCACACTCACATGTAAGAACATGTCATATATGTCAGACCTCTGCACACCGAGAGTGACATGCTGCCATGCCCTTGCAACTAGTAGTGGAGGTATGACCATTTTCTTAGTGGGGCCTCAACTTTATTGGTATGATCAATCTACCTTCCTCTGCAGGACACAGGTATATTCTGACCGCTACTGACTATTGCACCTGATGGTCTGAGGCAATAGCTTGTAACCAATGCACCACAGAGGTAGTTATTGAATTTGTTGAAAAGCATATTATCACTAGGTTTGGATGTCCATTTTCATTGGTTTGTGATAATGGCCCTACCTTTTCATCTTTGTATTTTACTAACTAGGCATTTGATTATGGGATCACCCTAAAGTTCTCATCTAATTACTATCCACAAGGGAACGGGGTAGCTGAATCAACGAACAAAAATCTGCTTGAGGTCATTAAGAAACTGTTAGACAAAAACCCTAGAGACTGGCACACTCAGCTTAAATTTGCCTTATGGACTGACTGAATCTGACATAAAGCTACCTTGGGCACATTGCCTTATCACCTAGTCTATGGGATTAAACCCATCTTTCCCATTCATTTAAGGATTCTTGTGCTAAAATTCATGCAAGACTACCTTGAAACTTATGATCAATTGTCTTCCTGGCTGGCCCAGCTACTGCACCTTGAAGAGAAATGCGACGTTGCTATAGAAAACTTTGCCAAACATCAGGGTGTAGTGAAAGAGAGCCAAAGTCAAAGCCTTCCGCATTTCTAATTTGATCCTATATTGGGATAAGGCACATGAGAAGAAAGGAGAACATGGTAAGTTCGATAAACTTTGGTTAGGTCCATATCAGATCTATGAGATCCTTGGAGACATCACATATCAACTCAAGAGCATTACTGGTGAGGAGCTCCCATTGCCTATCAATGGCGAATTCCTAAAGCACTACTTCCAGGCTTGAGAGGTAGTCATGCCTCATCCTAGTGTACATAGTTAGGGGTTTGTTTGCTTTGGTTAGAATAGGTTGTTGTTAGCCTAGTTTTGCTTTCTTGGCTTTGATTTCTGTAGTTGTTAGATGTTTTGCTTAGACTAGTTGTCCTTTTGTTTTTGCTTTCGCTCGTTGCGCTTGCTTTTGCGTGGGGTCTTTGTTTCTAGAAAGTGGCGGCAGTTGTGCAGACCTACAGATGCTTCTTGGTTGGGTAAATAATTTTGAGTCTTTCTTTGAGAAGCCAAGGTTCTGCTTAAGTCTCATCGTGGGTTCCACTGTTATGCTAAGGGGTATGATGCCTGTTCATGGAAAATGAGTCATTAGTTGGTGCACCTAAAGCATTTTCTAACCATATATCTCACACTTCAAATGATCCTAAAGTAGCTAAGCAAGTCTGAGTGATCTTGTGTCAAGTGAAAGGGTTGGCTTCCTATTCAACCACATGCACTATCAATCAAGAAGGAAGGCAAGTGACACTAAGTGTTGCTAGCCTATATTGGGTAAAAATAAAAGGTGTTTTTTAACACCAGACCCATTACAGTACATCAGAAAAGAGACTACCAGATAAAAAATTCTCACAAAAGATATTGTCCATGAATAATTATCATCAATTACCATTGTATCAGAAGTACTAAGGGTAAATCTACCATTTATTTTCAAGGCTCATCACATCTCGACATTTGAGCATTTCTTGGTGGTACAATAGTCCCAACTTCATAGCTTGTCACAAAGGATTTTGGATGAACTTAGTTGCCAAAGGATGGGAATGAATACAATTGCACACACTTAGGTTTTCAGGATGTGGATAGTTGCACTAGTTAATGATCTTGGATTCTTTGATAGGGTATCCTGCTTTTTCGTTAATATGTGGGGAACACAGAGATTCTGGGTTCAAACTGAAACTTTATCATCGAAATGCTCGGGAGCATTTCCCAGTAGAGTCACCATTTGTTGTGCCTCACACACATGCCCCATTTCAAAAAATAGGGACCTCCTCTTTCAAATTTGGTCTAGAGTGTCAAGAAGATTTTTCTTTCACCTCCTAAGTAGTCAAGTGGTCAAAGTGCATTTCTGCCATGTTTGAATGATGATGTTGAAAATCATTTCAAGAGTTTGCTAAGTTGGATCTTTGTATCTCTTCTAGTGGCTTTGAATAGACCTTTTGCGCTAAATTGCTCCCCAACTGACCTTTGCACTGATTTACCTCCTAACACAATCTGCATCAAAACCCTTCGTCACTAACTCTAGAGCTATTTTCCCTCCTGATGGACTTTTGCACTTAAATCAATTGTCTCCGACTTGTGATGTATTATTCAATCACTGACTAAGTTAGAGGATACCAAAATTCCTTCAAGTCTGAAGGGCCTCAAAATCCTACAAATGGCATAACATTGAGTCTGTGGTCGCAACGTTAAAAAGACCTTTCACCGACCAAGTCTATCATGCCCAATTTCCTGGCCAAGTCAGAGTTAATGAAAAGTCGCGTGAAACCCTAATTTGTCGACTGACACTGAGTACACTGCACATTAATGGTGATTTGGCCGGAGACAATAAAAGGTTAATCCACATTGTTTAACTCATTTTCTACGTTTTGATAAAGATTTTGGAAGAGCCCCTTTGTAACCTGTCAAGCATTTCTTGTCGTTGTTGCCCTCGAGTTCGATCCCGTGACCGCTTCCTACCTATGCAACCCAAACACATTTTCTGCAACTAACCAAGTAGGGTTCCACCTTGCCTCTTTGAGATTTTCTTGTATGCGGTTAGGGTTTCATTCAAGTACATTTTCCTTTAAGCAATGAATCTGGAGTTTCATTCAAGTACGTCTAAAACCCCGCTAGAAACAAGCAGAATGACTTTGTGCTAAAATTAATCCTGTCTGACCTTGCGCTAAAATGTGCCATCACTGACTTAGTCAATTGACTTTAAAATCCACAAAAGGTCTGACACGGCCAGATCCTGCGCAAGCGTAGTAAAGGTGATCTCAATTGTCTTGCACCAAAATCTAACTGACTGACTAAACAACCAACTTAAAGTCAGTCACCTTCAAAAGTTGTGTAAGTTGGTCAAACAAGAAACCCACGCAAAAGTGAGAAAACATATAAACACTGATAGAGCATTGGGTCGGATGAGCCCGATTTCCCTGCTGAGGTCGGTGGACCTCAATAGTAGCATTTTCTTGCATATAGGTCGGTTGACCTTGAAATTAGCGCAAATGATAAAAAAAGATTATTTTTAAAGAACTTTCAAAAGGGAAGATGCCTGAAATGATGTAATTAAATTTGCAAGCATAGATAATAATGTTTTACATGCTTCCAATGAGATTTCTTGCAAACATTGAATGTTTTTATTTGCATGCATTAATGGTGAATTTCTATGAATTGGGTACGATGATAAATGTTGGATTTTTAATTTATGAAAGGCATGTCAGTAGCTTAGCAGATTCATTAAATTCATTTTGAATATGGAAAAGAGTTTAGTAGTCCACTTGGTAATCTTAGATCTCAAACTTAGGAGTTTGTAGAAAGTTCTTAAGGTATCAAACTTATAAGGTCTAGTCCTGCAGATTAGATGACTTCCCGAGCTCAGACCATGAAGTTCAAATTCAAGGGCATCCCTCCAGAGACAAAGATGTTGCAAGTATGGGCCTAACTGGTATTGTCATTGATGTCAACATACTCCTGTTACATTAATGATAAGGATTGGATGAGCTGAGTGCTAAGGATATTGAGAAAATATTCTCAATCAGGAACAAAGAAGAACAAGGAAGACAGAAGGTAAAAATTCAAGATAGGATGAGGATCAAAGGATACAGATTAAAGGGTTGGTAGATTTGTGTCTTAAGATGATCCAGTAGAGATTTCAGAGGTCTGCATGAAGATATGAAGAAGTTGTGGCCGATCAAAGTTAAACCAATTCTGGCAGGTGTTCAGTGGTGACAGAGTGAGACAGATAAGTCTGGTGAGATCCAGAAATGCATTATCCTATTCTACAGATTTGAGGGAGTGATGAGGACATCTCTGTGAAGTGTCAACTAGATTGGTTCATGATTTGAAGGTCCGCAAGCATCTATTCTTTTATGATAGTGATGACAGTCTGTGTTCTTAAGGTTCTGGATGAAGAAGAGAAGGATTTCAGTAAGCAGATGAGGTGTGGATGTTCTTGGTGATTCAGGAAAGCTTGTGGAAGTCTTTGGATCATTTCCAGTTCATGTTGGTGGTCTGCATTAGAGTTGGAGCCCACAATTGAAGAATAACTTCCGGATGATTAGTGTTCTTCCTGAGACTGGTCGACCAGATGAGTTATACATCTTGCGGATGTTCTTGTGGATGTTTGCCAACTTAGATGATTTTTCCTAAGTTGATGTCTTGTATAAATAAAGGATTGTGAAGTTATTTCAAAGGTGTCCTTGTCGAGATGAGTGTGTGGTAGCGAGGAGGAGAGCGAAAGGTTTAGCAAAAGTATTAAACTTAATGGAACTAATTCAAGCATGGTGAAGATGCTATTTTCCAGTTCAAGTAGTTGATACTTATTTCTTTGTAGATAGTGTATCTCTTGTAGGCAGTGAGCCTTTTGTGAGCAGTGTGCTCGAGCAGTGAGCCCTAATTGGCATGTGCCATTTTGTTCTTTCTATTCTTCTAACAGAGAATACTTTCTTGGGTTAATCACCCTGTGGTTTTTCCCTTAATTGGATTTTCCACATCAAAATCTTGGTGTCTCATGCGTTGACGTGTTTCTGCTCTTGATTTGTTGCATTATCTTTCCATGATTGATTTATTGTTAAGCTGCTGAATTGCAAAGTGGAATTAAGTGTTTAATAGGAAGAAAGTTTTGCACAACTGATTCACCCCCCCTCTCAGTTGTGTGCCCTAAGTCTAACAATTGGTATTAGAGCCAAGTTCCTCTAAAAAGGAGCTTAATCGCTTGAGGAGATTCGAGATGTCGTCCTACAAGAAGGATAGTCTGAAGTTTGATGGAACTAATTTTAGTCTGTGGAAAGGTTGGATGAAATGTCACTTGCAATGTATGGGAAAGGTGTACTAGACCATGGCTACAACATAGTATACACCTCCACAGGGTGGTCTGAAAGCTCCAAATGAAATCATAGATGCTAAACACAATCTGCGGACTATAGAAGCTCTTCTAAGTGCATTATCTGATTCAGAGCTCTCAAATGTTATTGACCTTCCAACTACTTATGAGATTTGGAAAAAATTGGGACTTTTGCATGAAGGAGACCAGTATGTCAAATGTGTAAGGTTACAGAGTCTGAAAGGGAAATTTGAAAACCTAAAGATGAGAGATGATGAAAATATTACTACCTTTATGCCAAGAGTAAATGAGCTTGTTTGTGGAATTAAAAATGTTGGTGAAGTCTTGGATGAAAATGAGATTGTTGGCAAAATTCTCAGATCCCTTCCTGCTTCTTACAAAATCAAGGTTGCTGCTATTGATGAATTCAGAGCCCATGCAACTGTTACAAGAGATCAATTGGCTGGCAAATTGGTTGCATTTTAAATGTCTGAATTTGGAGATGATCCCCCCAAGACTGAATCTGTATTCAAAGCCAGTGCCTCTGTAAAAGGTAAACAAAGGTATGATCTGATAGAGAACTCTTCAAGGAAACTATCATGGTATGAAAAAGCAAGAAAAGACCTAGAAGAAGAAGAAGTAGAAACTACTCAACTTGAAGCCCTTATTGCAAAGAGACTGCCAAGAGGATCCGGTAAGTATGAAGGGAAATTGCCTTTTAAGTGTTTTAACTGCAATAAGATTGGTCAATTTGCCTCAAGATGTCCGGAAAAATTTTCAAGGCCAAATCCTAACAGATATAGGTTCCAAAAGAATTGTTACTATGTTCATGAAGAAGATGACAATGAAGGAGTAATAGATGATGAATCAGAGACAGGAAACAAATCCAGAAATGAATGGGTGTTTATTGCCATCAAGGAAGAAGAACCAATATCCTCTGAATCTGTAAATCATAAAGTTGTAGAAAGAGCTCTGGTTGCCCAAGTTGAAGAAAAGGATGATTGGGTCATTGACAGTGGATGCTCTCACCATATGACAGGTGACAAAAATAAGTTTGTAGATTTGGAAAGGTATGAAGGAGGAATAGTAAAGTTTGGTGATAACTCTGCTAGTAGAATCAAAGGTAGAGGAACTATTTCTTTTGATGGAAGAAACAAAACCAATAATGTACTATATGCTGAGGGATTGAAGCACAATCTTCTTAGTGTTGGATAGTTGGTGGACAAAGGCTATGATCTCCGGTTCAAAGATGGAAAATGCAAGATGTTTGAAAGCTCCGGAACAGAGATTGCATCCGGTACCCAAACTAAAGGTAATATCTTCCACTTGGTTGGTACTGGTAAAAGTTGCTTATTTGTTCAAGTTGATCAGAGTTGGTTATGGCATAGGAGAATGTGTCATGTGAATTTTGATAATATCATTAAGATAAGTAATACTCAGGTTGTAAGAGATCTTCCAAAATTGGTGAAAGCTACTAATAGCTTGTGCAAAGAATGTCAGTTGGGTAAGCTGAGTAGAATCACATTCAAGAGTAAGGAACTATCTTCTACTGGATTATTGGACTTAGTTCATACTGATCTTTGTGGTCCAACAAGAATCAGGAGTATGCAAGGTGATAGATACTTCATGTTACTAATTGATGACTATTCTCGGATGATGTGGGTAACTTTTATGAAAGAGAAATCAAAAGCTTTTGAGAAATTCAAAATATTCAAGGCTATGGTAGAGAATGAAACTGGATTAAAATTGAAATGTCTAAGGTCTTATAGAGGTGGAGAATTCACATCCAGTGAATTCTTAGAGTTTTGTGAGAAACATGGAATAAACAGACAGTTGTCTGCTCCTAGGACTCCACAGTAGAATGGAGTAGTGGAGAGAAAGAACCAGACCATCCAGGAAGCTTCTAGGACGATGATGATGGAAGTAAATGTTCCTCACATCTATTAGAGAGAAGCTGTCAGCACTGTAGTCTATACTCTCAATCGAGTTCAAATCAGAAGCAATACTGGTAAGACTCCTTATGAACTTTGGTTTGGCATCACTCCTACTGTGAGGTATTTTAGAGTTTTTGGTAGCAAATGTTACATTAAAAGAGATGAAGATCTAGGAAAATTTGATGCTAGAAGTGATGAAGGAATATTCTTGGGTTACTCTACTCAAGCAAAGCATACCGGTGTTATAACAAAAGACTGAGAAAGATGATAGAAAGTACAAATGTGAAGGTTGATGAGGAATTTAGAAACCCTCAAGGTTTTATGAATTTGATGAAGATGATCAGATTGGTGTTCTAACTCAAGGAGCCCAAGCCTCATCTGTTAGTTAGATTCAAACTAATCTGGTAAACCAGGAAGAAGAAATGAGTTTCAATGAGCCTGATCAAGAATCAGAAGTGCAAGAAATTCCCAAAGTTCCCAGGTATGTAAGACTGAACCACTCTAAAGATCAGATCATAGGTGAAAAAAAACAAAGGAGTACAAACCAGAAGGAGAATTGCTCAAGATTCAGAAGAGTATTGTCTAATTTTAAAGATTGAACCTAAGACAGTGAATGAAGCTTGCAATGATGAAAACTGGACTAAAGCAATGGAGGAAGAGCTGGTGCAAATAAAGAAAAATCACACTTGGGATCTTGTTCCCAGACCTAGAAATAAGAATGTGATTGGAACAAAATGGGTCTTCTGGAACAAACTGAATGAAGTTGGTGAAGTAATCATAAATAAAGCTAGATTGCTCTGCAAGGGTTACTCTCAAATAGAAGGAATTGATTTTAAAGAAACCTTTGCTCCGGTGGCAAGAATTGAAGCAATCAAATTATTTCTTGCATTTTCTGCCTTCAAATATTTCAAAGTTTATCAGATGGATGTCAAGTCTGCGTTCCTGAATGGTGACTTGGAAGAAGAAGTGTACATTGAACAACCGGATGGATTTCAATTGTCTGATCATGGTGATATGGTCTGCAAGTTGAAGAAGGCACTGTATGGACTAAAGCAAGCCCCAAGAGCCTGGTATGAAAGATTGGATAAGCATCTTTTGAAGATTGGTTTCAACAAAGGTACTGTTGATAGTAATTTGTATTTCAAAATTGATCATGAAAACATCTTGATTATTGAAGTGTTTGTTGATGATATCATTTTTGGAGGAAGAGATAGTATATGTAAAACCTTTGCAAATCAAATGAAAAGTGAGTTTGAGATGTCCATGCTTGGTGAAATGAATTTTTTCTTGGGTCTGCAAATCACTCAAACAAAGAAAGGAATATTCATTTCTCAGACCAAATATGTGAAAGAGTTGTTGAAGAAATTTGGGATGGAAGACTCAAAACCAATGAATACTCCCATGGCAACCGGATGTAAATTGAGAAAAGATGATGATTCTCCTAAGGCTGATCAGACAAAGTATAGGTCAATGATTGGAGGACTATTGTACCTCACTCAAACTAGACCAGACATTATGCAGGTTGTTGTTCTTGTTGCTAGATTCCAAGCTGATCGTAGAGAATCTCATGTCATGGCAATCAAGAGGATTTTTAGATATCTAAAAGGGATAGTTGAGTATGGTTTGTGGTATCCTAGAGATCATGATTTCTCTCTTCATGCATACACAGATGCAGATTGGGCAGGAGATGTGGATGACCAGAAAAGTACCAGTGGTGGAGCATTCTTTTTGGGGAAGAGATTGGTTTCTTGGCTAAGCAAGAAACAAGAGGCAATATCTCTGTCTACAACTGAAGCAAAATATATTGCAGCAGTAAGTAGTTGCACTCAAGTTTTGTGGATGAAGCAGATGCTAAGAGATATCAAAGTGGAGTATGAGGAACCTATCACAATCTTCTGTGATAATTCAAGTGCAATAAATATATCTAAGAATCTGGTGATGCATTCAAAGACTAAGCATATATCCATCAAATTTCACTTTTTGAGAGAGCAAGTGAACAAAAATGAAGTCAGATTAGAGTTTGTGCCTTCCAAGGATCGGATTGCAGACATCTTTACTAAACCTCTACCTAAGGACTCTTTTGAGTATCTCAGGGAGAAGTTTGGGGTTATTTCCCCTCTGGTGATGAACTAAGGTGCACTATTGTGCATTAGTCTGGTGGATATCACAGTCATATCTTGTGATCTGGATTGATGATGGGAAGCTGCTACTCAGGGGGAGCAGCATGTATGATTCTGAAGTGGTAGAATTGCAAGTATGTGCCCTTTTCCATTGATGTTAAAGGGGGAGAGAAGACATGTGAAAAACAAGTGGTTGCTAATCAAAGGGGGAGTAGTAAAGGAAGAGAAGACATGTGAATGGTTGTTACTGTTAGAGGGAGTTGTGTCCGTAAGGAGAAGTTCTTGTCTTGATGGTCAAAACAGTTTTTCACATAATATGTTGCCATCAATGACAAAGGGAGAGATTGTTGCAAATATGGGCCTAACCAGTATTGTCATTGATGTCAACATACTCCTGTTACATTAATGATAAGGATTGGATGAGCTGAGTGCTGAGGATATTGAGAAAATTAGTCTCAATCAGGAACAAAGAAGAACAGGGAAGACAATAAGGTAAAAGTTCAAGATAGGATGAGGATCAAAGGATGCAGATTAAAGGGTTGGTAGATTTGTGTCTTAAGATGATCCAGTAGAGATTTCAGAGGTCCGCATGAAGATATGAAGAAGTTGTGGTAGATCAAGTTAAACCAATTCTAGCACGTGTTCAATGGTGATAGAGTGAGACAGATAAGTCCGGTGAGATCTGGAAATGCATTATCCTATTCTGTGGATTTGAGGGAGTGATGAGGACGTCTCTGTGAAGTGTCAACTAGCTTGGTTCATGGTTTGAAGGTCCGCAAGCATCTATTATTTTATGACAGTGATGACAGTCTATGTTCTTGAGGTTCCAGATGAAGGAGAGAAGGATTTTAGTAAGTAGATGAGGTGTGGATGTTCTTGGTGATTCAAGCAAGCTTGTGGAAGTCTTTGGATCGTGTCCAGTTTGTGTTGGTGGTCCGCATTAGAGTTGGAGCCCGCAATTGAAGAGTAACTTCTGGATGATTGGTGTTCTTCCTGAGACTAGCTGACCGAATGAGTTATACATCTTGCAGATGTTCTTGTGGATGTTTGCCAACTTATATGATTGTTCCTAAGTTGATGTCTTGTATAAATAAAGGATTGCGAAGTCATTTCAAAGGTGTCCTTATTGAGATGAGTGTGTGGTAGCGAGGAGGAGAGTGAAAGGCTGAGCAGAAGTATTGAACTTAATGGAACTGATTCAAGCATGGTGAAGATGTTATTTTCCAGTTCAAGTAGGTGATACTTATTTCTTTGTAGACAGTGTGTCTCTTGTAGGCAGTGAGCCTCTTGTGAGCACTATGCTCGGGCAGTGAGCCCTAATTGGCATGTGCCATTTTGTTCTTTCTATTCTTCTAACAGAGAATACTTTCTTGGGTTAATCACCCCATGGTTTTTCCCTTAACCAGGTTTTCCACGTCAAAATCTTGGTGTCTCATGCGTTGATGTGTTTCTACTCTTGATTTGTTGCATTATCTTTCCATGATTGATTTATTGTTAAGCTATTGAATTGCAAAGTGGAATTAAGTGTTTAATAGGAAGAAAGTTTTGTACAACTGATTCACCCCCCCTCTCAGTTGTGTGCCCTAAGTCTAACAAAAGATTCACTCCAGATGGAGTGATGTAGGGGACACAGATCTAGGTCACATAGACTTGGATGTTTTTAGATTGAGAATCTTTGGCCCAAATCCAACTCCTCAGGCCAAAACACTTAAAGATAGTGGTATTGCACAAGTTGTTGTCTTCCCCACCTCAGTGCAGTGTGCAGAGATGATAGTAACATGTGCAGATAGATATAATGTCATGACAAGGACAATTCAAACTACCAATGGGGATATCCTGGCTGATTTAAGTCCACCCTCTCTGGTTGAGACTTTTGATATTCCATGGCACACAATTATGACCATGCCAAACAAACAAGGATCAAAGGAGACTTACAACAAGGATGTGAATGGATGTAGAAAACATATGAATTATCATTGGGTAAAAAGCAGGAGGTTGAGAAAATTTCCCCAAGTACTATGCCGAAGTGACTTCCATGATGAGATTGGGGATTTGATAACCTTTTGAGCAGTATATATGGGCTACCAACAGCCTCCACTTTTGAGGAGTGGATGTTCGTCATTATAATTGAGATACTGAAAGGGACTAAATTCTACTAGTCCCAAATCCTCAGTGATAATATTCATGAGGCCTTTAGCAACTTCAAAGAGAAGAGATACTTTAGATGGACATCCTATGTTGTCTATGCACTAGTAAGGAGAAATCACTATGTTGGGTTGTCTAAAGTAGGAGAAGTTGGAAATGATGAGCAAACTCAAGTGAAAGTATATGAGTGTTACCCTTAGGTGACCACATCTCAATCCCTGATGCATTTCAAAAGCGTGAATGATGCTTTTACAATGTATATAGCCAAATTACTGCAAGGTAATACAGCCTTGAGGATTTCCACTGAAGCAATGAATGAAGTAACCAGATATGGTAGGTGGTACATCTAGTTTGAAAAGTTCACATATCTAAGAGTACAAGGTTTCACTAGGATTGCTTATAGACTTCCCAGATATCCTTATGATAAAATAGTCCTCTTAGAATTGACTAGGCAATTGATACCTTGTACTCAGAAACTCAAGCACCTGCACATAACCAATGTTTAGTTTCCCATCAAGTTTGGTAAGGGGAATTATGCATGCCCTTCATTGGCATCGGCTGAACACTCTGATAAGGAACTTCAACTTCTTAACTTTCACTACTACAATGCAAGGGATCACTTTGATCCAAATAAAGTGTTGGAAGTTGTGTAAGCAGAAAAATGTTTCACAAAATGCACATTGAGGACTTTTGGGCCAATTGCATGGATGATTACGAAGTAATGAAAAAGGCTCATTCAAGGCTATCTCTAGCCTTCATCAGGAAATTCCACATTATTGCAGTGTTTGACCAGTTCAAAGATGATGAGAATGTTAAGGTCAGAGGAACCTAGGAAGCCCAATACCGTCAACCAATCCCACTGCCAAACTAGGCTAATGCAAAGGATAGTTCTTTAGACATCATAATGAAAGAACCAATCAGATTGAGCAAGGCCTGGGTAAGAGGCCAGGTAGCTTCTTTGGAGAGATAAGGAGTACAGCTTAAATACACTGCACTAGAATCAGACAAGGACTCCAGAGGTGAAGAGGATGAACCAATAAATGTCACAGATGAGGTGGAACCAGTTGAGAAATAGAAATCTGATAGTGAAGAACATACATCTTTAGCAGAGAAGTCAAAGAAAGTTAAGAAGTTGTCTGTGAATCCTCCTCCTAAGAAAGATCAGCCTCCTCCTGCAAGAACAAGAGCCTCCAAGAAAAGGGATATGCCAAGTGGTCCTAGGGAGGGTTCCAATACCAAGAAAGTTAAGGTAAAGAAGGTAACTGAAGATGATGTTGCAACTCAAGAAGATACCAGTCTGCTAGCCTCCCCATCTCCTGATGTTTCAAGTGTAAGCACAGCTTCCTCCAATTTTATAGCTTCTACTACTGCTTCTCCCTCCATTACTTCTACTATTGCTTCACCTACTTCACTTGCGACATCAACTGCTGTTGTCCAAGAAACTACCCTTGCTACCACCTCTCCTACCTCCACCATTTCAACTATTTCTTGCTCATTGGTAGTATCTTCCAATACCCCTAGCAGTTCTACTTCATCCATTGCTGCCACCTCATGTTCCTCTACCACTACTACACCTTTACCTTCCACCTCTTCCACTCAATTATCCACCGCCACAACACTACCTCACATGTCCACCATTCTTTCACCTTTTCTTCCTTTACCTTCACTATCTCTTCCCTCACCCCTTGTCATTTCTTCCACTCTGTCAGTAGTATTGGCTAATTTAATGCAAACAAACTTGCCTACACTACCTATATCCTCTATCGTTCCCATTTCCCAGATGCCCGTAGATTCAACCTCCTTAGATGTACCTCTACTGCCTGAAATTGATAAAGTGTGTGCAGAATTGGGTTTGCAAGAGCCTGAAACTGAATTATTACCTGAGGCAAAGAAAGATGCATTTGTGGAGGTAAGTAATGAAATTTCAAATGAACCTCTGGTTGAAGTAGTTAATGTTGAAGTCATTGATATATCCAACAGCCCTCTAGAGAAGGGTCAAATGCATGAAGTCTTTAAGGCAACTCAAGAAAATATGATGATAAACTAGAGAAACTTGGCTGATGAAGGAGAAAAGGAAAAAGAGATAAATAAAGATAAGGAACCAAAATAGGAGTAGGAATCACTTAAGGAGCCTGCTAAAACTAATGAAGACAAAACCACTGAATTGAACAAGTCTTCTTCTTCGCACTTGAGTGGTTGCAAAACCAAGTGGCATATCCTGAGCCACAAGTGGAGATAATGTGGCTGGATTTAAGCACTATCCTATCACAAGCTCAAAGGCCCAAAAAGCAAAAGAAAGTAAAAATATAGTCCAAAATTTATAAGGATGAAGTAGGATCTAGGATTGCAGAGATAGTTGTCCCACCAGCAAATGCAACCAGAGAACAAATCAGGGTGGAGGACTATGCAATTTTAACAGTTGATTTGGGACCTGCCACTCGTGCTCAAAGAGTGGATGAATTTAAAGGATCAGTCACTTCAATCTTGGAGTAGTTAGATAAGGATGAGATGTCAAAGGAGTTAAAATAGCAAAATGAAGAACTCCATACTTGTCTCTAGTTTTTTATCAAACTAGTTGATGTAGGAGGAGATATAAGGACAGTGCCCACTTTCCTGTCTATAGATGAAATGGCAAAACTGGGTGAGGTAAGGGCTAAGTCCCAAGGGACTGAGAATTGGTTGTTTAGAGTATTTGAGAAAGGATGTGAGACATTGATGCCTCTGCTCAATCACACAAGAAGCTAGTTGAACTTCATAAGAAATGGAAAGATCTGTGTGAGGAATGTGACTCCTTTGATGAATATTACTCTCACATGTTTCCTTGGATAAATAGCATCAGAGATTTGCCAGCCTAGACTCTGGTAGTAGAGAATATTCTAACTGGGGACAAGTTGTCCAAGGCCATTGAATGGTATCAACAGTTGCATTTAAGGAAAGAAACTTTCGAAAACATAAAAGAAGCATATAAGCCAGTAGATGAAGAGCTTCGGTTGCTTATATATGATATTAATGATTCTTTGAAGGATTTCCTGGAAGAGTCCTATAATGGCTATGCCCCTTATGATGTTGAGAAATGTAAAAGCAAATTACACAGGGTCATTTTCAAGAGTACTGAGCTAGCCATGGAGGACAGGTTGGATAAAATTAGTGACCTCAGAGCTGAATTGAAGGCATTCCACAAGGCTGGGGCAAAAATTGAAAAGATATATAGTAGATTCAGCCAGGAACTAGAGATGTTTGAGTATCAGGTCAATCATTTAAAGAATCCAAACCCCTCAGAAATCAATCCTGCGCTCGAGGCATGGCTAAATTACCGCAACAAGCTGGTTGAAGAGGACAAAATTAATTTGGATGAAGAGTCTTGATATTTTAGAATATTTTGGAATTTAATCCTGTCATTATTGTAAATTGCTATATTCAGGATAGCATGTGACTCTATTTTGTCTCTTCTATGCTTTAAAAATGTTCTTTTTCATTAATATATTGAGTTGGCTAGTCAAATTGACTAGATTCAATCTATCTGGAGACTATTTCTCATCCTTTTCATAAAAGACAAAGTGTAATCCAGGAATTAATATAAGTTGTTGTTTATGCATTTATTGATGTAATCTGGACCATCGATGTTGAGTTAATCTCCACCGTTCATTTGAAAAACTCGGTATGCTGTTTCCTATATAAAGGGCTACCATTTATACTATTTGTAAGAGAGAATTTGATGCCGAATTGTTGACATTCTGCCATTTGAAGTAATACAAAGCAAGTTTCTGCAGTGATTCTGAGAATTTGTGTATTGTGTTCCTTATTTGGTTTTCATGGTTCGCTTCTTGCTCTCCGATAATTAGTTTGTTGTGCTTTTATAATGTTTATGGCTTGCTAAAAGTATCTGATGAATACTCTAAGTCCATACTTTTAGCTACTTGCTGATGGTAGATAGCTGTGCAAAGTTATTCTGGGCTAATCATTTATGTTAAAGTTCTATTGCATTTCACAAGTTAAATTGTGTCATTTATTGGGTATTTAACAAATGAATGTAATCTAAAAATCTTTTGATTTTCATTGAAGATAGCATCATTTTTTGTAGTGTTGTAACACCCATTGCAGTTTGGTAACTCATAAAATTGGTTAAATTTTAGAGCATTTGTCTACTTAAAGTAAAATCTATGCATTATAAATGTCACTTAGGATTCCTCTAAACCCTATACCTTTTGTATTTTCTTAAAAAACCATTGTTAAATTAGGAATTTCAACAGCATCCTACTTTGTTTTATCAGCTGAATCATAAAGGGTTTATGTGTATTTGTTGTTCCAACTTTGAAATTTGTAGATTGCATGTAAGACCTGTTGTACGCACAACTAGAACATACCAACTAAGAGATTCCAAGCAAGCTAAGACCTATCTATAGAATCCTTGGAGTAGTCTTACCTCGAGTAGGATACTTTTCAAGAGAGGTGCAAAACTAGCAATCACACTTGTGTTTCTATGTGCTAAAACACTCATCAACAGCTATTCTTTACAACATTTCTCCAATTTTGAGTTTCTAAAGATTCTAAATTTTTGGACTTGGGCACCCACCGCATAGTCCTCTGACTTTTCAACTTCCAAAGCGTAGGTTCTGATATCTCTCTAACCCATCTTGTGAAGTTAGTTTTATATATCTTCTCTACATCTCCTGTTATAATCAGATCTTTACAAATCTAGGGTTTTGTGCACTAGTTGACCTAGGGTTTGATAAAGGGCCTGATTCAAGCTGATCTTTCAATAGAAAACAAGAGCACAAGATCTTTAGCTGATTCCACCTATCTTTGGTTGTGATTTTAGCTCGGTCTTGTCCTTGAATGTTATTGTGGAAGAGGATTGGATTGTGTGCATGCTTGTCTCCATCATTCATCTTTTCCCCTTTAACAATTGTAATATGATTTTACAGAGTCTAGTTACAATTAGATAGTCATTAGGAGGTCTGCATGCATATTCTAGGGAGACCTTAGTAACCGTCCTTGCCCCAATGAGGGATCAGGTTTTAGGTGATGTTCCTTTGACCATAGTCCAGCTAAGAGTGCCAAAGGAAACTATCAAAACTAAATGTTTTCCCTACTATTCCACTAGATCTCAGGTGAGGGCATATCAGATGACTAGGTGCATATACCCTAGGATGGCCCCATTGATTTATCCATGATTTCTTGCAGCACATGATTATTATCCCAATAACGACCAAATTCCATTATATTTTGCACAGCAGTTATATGTTGAGGTCTTTTTAGGCCTCAACGTTAACTATTTGGATTTACCACCTCATTTGGGGAAGGGGTGTGGTAGGGTTTGTGATAGGGATACTTACCATCATGTAGATTGACATCCCCCATATTACAGGGCCTTGGTTGGGTAAAGGATGCATGTCGTTGTTCCATCCATTAGCCCTATTGCCAGTGAGGTTGCCATTACTTCCCAACGGGAAGCAATTGACAGTATTGCCGATATTGTAGTCTAGGCTCAGTAGATATCTATAGATCATGTGGGCTGATACTTGATGAGACATCCACTTAGGTCACCTATTGATTCAAATGCATATGTCGTGACAGGCATCCCATCTCTGGATGATATAGACCACATTGCATGTGATGCCCATATTTTGAGGGATACAGGTTATAGATTGTTTGACAACCTGATGATAGCTTATCATGTGATCTAATCATAGTTGGTGATCCCCTTAGCAGATGTTGGTTTATTTGTGGGTTAGTGTTGTGGAGATTTGCAAACTCATGTAGCTCAGTCCTGACATTCTGATATGGATAATACATCTAGATCATCTGGTGGGGTACATGAGCCACACATTGGCCATTCTATCGCTTCAGCATAGGTGCATCCACAGGCTGATGATTATGCTGCTGCTACAGGTGCCTAGTCATCTACTACTACAAGTGCTTAGACATTTGTTGATACACTCAAACAGGTTGTGAGAGGTCTAGGTTTTATGGAGATGCACTTTTTAGGGTCGATGCCATCTCACTTGCATAGTCCACTACACACATCATTGGTAGAGCTAGTCTAGGGTAGGACTACAGAGGATTTGGTGGATTATATGATTGTAGAAGGTGGCATTGAGGATGCAGAGGCAACTCAGGTATATGTACATATATTTTTTAAGATTTTTAAGTTTTAAATAAATACACATGTAGTATGTAACTTCATTGGAACCGTACAACACATTTTTATAAATTATATAAAGTTTCAAAATTAATTTTCTTTTTTTTATATGTATTCATGCATATTTGTCTAGGTGGAGGTAGCACATGTCACTCCTAGTTTGAGGGGAGAGTGTGTATGCACACGTTCTTCTCCTGACCATGTCAGTGGATAAGTGAACTTTAATTTTCATCTAAGTTAACGTATATATGTACATGTTCACTTGTTCATGTGTGTGTGTATATATAAATTTAATATAATTTTTAATAATTACACTTTTGTATATGTATATATGTAGGGCTCAACGCATTTATTAGAACAGGATTCATGATCAGATGGTCGCTCAATTAGGAGTCGACATGATGACTTGGAGACTAGTTGAGACACTAGTTTATACATGTGTTTATTACAATTTATGTTATATTCTATAGAACATGGACATTTTATGTATATGAACTTATATTTCATATCTACTCTAGACATGTTTTTATATCGATTCCAGACATTTGAGTTTATGTTTATGTTTTAGATCTATTGATGTATGTGAACATGTGTACATGTTTATGTTTGATATATATATCATAGATGACATTTGTGTTTATGACTTCTTATGTTTTAGAGATGTATATATGTATGTTTATATATCATGTATGGATCAGGGACATAATTTGTGTTTACATGTTTATGTTTATGAACTTATGTTTTGAAACAAGTGATAACTATATAAATATATATATACATGATGTGCATTATGAAATTTAGTTAAATATATATATGATTTGGTCAAATAGATCTACATGTACATGTGTATATTTTCATTCAATTTGTAAGTTCCTTGTGGTCAATAGAATCAATTTCAAATATGTTACTATTTATGTCCAGAGTAATTTAGAACCAATTTGAATTTCTCTAAGAATTGTTTCATGATAATATGTCTATAAAAAGCCCTGGCATACATAAAAAATGTACCAAAGTGATATATCTTAGTTTGAGTTCTTTGTGAATGTGATAAATCATTTATGTAGTTGTAAATATTAAACGCAAAATTTTAATTTAAAATTTTAAATGTTTAAACATTGATGATATTTTCATTAGTCATTGTGAGTTCCCCTATCCATATTATGTTGATTTTAAAATTGTATGTTGTTATGTTTTAGGACATTCATTACATTCCATTTAAAATTATGCTTAGATGTCACATGCCCTAATCTATTGGCATATCATAATAGTAGAATCATTAATCATTCTATAAATGCATTATAAGAGAATGCATCATCACAAGCATATTTCATCCTTTCCTACACCATCATTGATCTTGGTTCATTATCATTGAGTTGATTTTTTTAGGGGCACAACTAAGTAGAATATGATCCTCACTTAGTGCAGCTTCCCAAATGATGTATATATAAACTGGACCTCACTTTAGACATAAGTACAATGAGATAAGGCAAATCTACTATAACCATCCATACCTACTATTTCACTTTTATAAATTGAAGTTCAATTGTGTGTGTTGAATTAGTTTTAAATACATGTGGATTTGAATTAAAATATAAAAAAATCAAAGTATAAATTTTAGGGTGTTCGTCTAGGCAAGTCCCTAATATTAGCACATTGGAGAATCACTTCTTAGCATTTTCAAGTGAATATGACCTTTTATTTTACACCACTTGATGTATCTATTCAATTATGTTAGATTAAGGGGACCCTTCTAGAATTAACTAATATTTATGAATTATATCAAAATCCTTAGGTTGTTTAGATATTAATTTTAAGGAATGAGAGGTAAATTAATTGAGTGAATGATGGTAATGTAATGTCTTGGCCTCTTGCTAATATTTAATGCATGTATGCCCCAAAATATTATAAGTTCCATATTGTGAATTATGGTTCACAAGAGAGGTAGGAATATGAGAGACATAACAACATAAACTAAACTCATTAAATTTAAATATAAATATTTTACAAGTTGCATCCAATCATGTTGTAAAGCTCTACCACTTGATTCTAATATAAAATTGAACTAGAATCAATGACATAACATCATCTTTAATATAATTTAAATAGAAATAGAATATAATAAATTTTACATGTAAAGCTCGGCATCCATAAAACCATCATAATCATCACATAAAAAGTTATTCACTAAGGCTCATGTATTATCATCATGTACATAATGAGAAAGGTGTAATATAATTTATCACTTGTCATTTGTATGCATCCAACCAAATTGTAACTTGCTCTACCATTTGATCATTCTAATATAAAATCACTAATCAATTTATAACATATAACATCATCAATATAATTTAAATAGAAATAGAATATGATTTTACACATGTAAAGAGGCATCCATAAAACCATCATAATCATCACACACGTATTTTAACTTTATGAACACTAAGGATCATATTACCATCATGTAATGAGAACTTAGACACAATAATTTGTATATGTAGAGCATCTTAGATAAATATATATATCATACATGTGTACATTTCAATGAAACAAGAAAATCACATATCACACCCAAATGTTAAATAGATCTCTAAAGTGTGTGCACTCATTGTTCTTAATTGCTTAAATGTAAATAGAATTGCTTGAACTAAGCAAAATATTCATTCTCAAACACCTCGCTCATTCATGTACCACGTCCATTGGTTTATCTCTCTCTTCAATAGCTTCTAGTATTCTCTGATGTTCATCTCTATCTAGTCTCCCCTTATGACGTCCACGTGCACATGGAACTTGATGAAGAGATAGACCAGTAGCAATTACTAGGTGGCTATACTGATACACCATGTTTTCAAGATGGAAATCAATAAAATGAATCCCATTTTGAACAATTTTGACTTGTTTGAGATATGTCCCTTGCACAACAACTGATCCTGTGGGAAACAACATTTCATCACTTGTTTCTAGTTTTGTTAACTTCATCCTCTCCTCTGTACAATATAATAAATAATAACTAACACCTTCTATGTTTCTAGCCTCTGCTATGACCACAAAAACATCTCCTATACACATATATACAATGTTCAATTTAAAAAATTAGAACCAATCTTTAATTGTAGAAAAAAATTAATAAACAAATTACAAAAATTAACAAATATTATAATTTATAAATCAATCTAAAGTTACAAACTTTATAAGAATATATATATGCACACATACCTTTTTTAATCAATCCTGAATGTGGTCATAATCAATTGAAATCAAAGTATCTTCATTGTATGTGTCAGTAACAACTAGTGGAACCAAATTCCATTCACTAACATATCCATGTTGTTGGTTGTTGCAATTCACACAATTTCCCAAAATGTAGTCATAACAAAAACAAGAGTAATCCCTAGTGCACAGTGTCCATGGGCACCTATCTGTACTCATGACACAATGTAAAGATCTTGTTTTCTCTACCCTCTTGCATCAATGGATTGTTCTTCTATCCACACCTACAAATTATATATATATATATATATATATATAATTCAAAATAAAATAAATATAGTTTTCTTAAACTTAAATTTTTAAAAACAAATGAAATTTTTTTCAAACAATAAATTACATACCTGATATCTCCCAAAACACTCTATTTAGACATGGATTTCTCCCTGAAGATGTGTTGACATCACATGCAAAGTATTTCTTACACCATTCAACAATATCATGTGCATCATTTATACGATCTCCCTCATAATTCATTTGATGTTTTCTTAGAGCATGTTTGATGCAAGTTCCTGCACTATCATGTTCACCCTTTCAATGCCCACTCTCAAATAAACTCCAAACATGTGGTATATTATCGTGTCAATATATCTACATAGTGCATAAAATGGCCTTGATGATTTGAATTGTGACACACACCCATCAAACCATACAAAATGTTTTTCAATCTTCACACCTCTTCTTGCCATAGCTTCAAAAAACTTCTTAAAGCAATGTTGGACAAAAAGTGTATTATGCTCTTTATCATCACTAATATAAAAGTGATATTCTTTCTTAATGACTCGTTTTTCATATGTATTGTCAACACCATGCAAATACAATTGTGCATGTCGATAACACACATGGACCATAATAGTGACCTACTCTAAATAGTATTATTGTGTTTGAACCTCCTTTTGATGGGTAAGAGAGTAATATTCTACAAAGTCAACTACTAATAAAATTGTTCCAAGTGGGAAAGTATCTCTTAACAACTGAAATTGTTTTGCTTGCCACTTAGCATAAAATGCATGATGTATGTATGGTTGTATCAATTTACGAAAATTTTTCATAAATGTTCCAATAGGTACCTCCTCTTCTACATAATCTAACCTTGTGGATTCTTTCCCAATTTTTGTTTCAAACTTTATGTACTTGTAACTCTTACAATTTACCATCTTCGTCATGTCAGTATCTTCATTTATCAAAGGAATTTTAGTTAAATTTTCACATGTTTCACAAAGTCCTTTTATTCATTTCATTGGACCATCTACATCATCATCATATTTATCACATAAGATGGATGCTATGAATTGACTTGCCCATTTAGGAGGTGCATTTTGAGAACCATCACTTTCTTCTCTGATCTTTCAAAACACATGATAGTAAAGATCAAATTCAATACGATAATGACAACAACAAGTTTCAAAAACCTTGTTTGCCTTCACATAATGTGGCCCTAACATTTGAAACATTGTTTGTCTAATCTTTATATGAGGGTTTGCATCACAAAACATCACATACATCTCATGTTGTGTTATGTCTAACCAATGTTTTGTATGTAGTACAAAATTGTCTAGCCTGATCTTGTGTTTTAGAACATCTCTTTTATTTGATGAGGGACGAGTATGATCATGCCAAAAACTTGAGATTAAGTTCATAATACCATCTTCAATCTTGTCAAAATGAGGATCCTTACACATCAATGCGCAATTGCCTTCTGCAATAGTATCATCCAAAACCTTTATCCTTTTCACATATCTTGTTAGTGTCTTTCTACTTAAGCGTATTTCACTTGAAAGTGAAGAGATTTGACACTTTCTTGACATTTGTGGACTTACAATAGATGTCAACATCACTCTTCTTGAAATTCTCTTATCAGTTGATCGAGATTGTTTCCCAATGGAACCCAAACCTTTTTTAACATTTTCAACAATATCTTTTTCTACGCGTCTTTTCCTCTTTTTTGTGAAATCTACACCCATCACTTGTAATGGCTCTTTTAAGTCATCACGAAGAAGCAATGTTGATAAGAGTTGGGCTTGACCAAGTGTATCATGATTCTTGAAAAAAGCCTCAATTATTTCCTTTGAAGTTGTTTTCAATGCCCTCTTAGTAGTTTGACTAGGTTGTTCAGCATAAATATCAATTTCTCTATATCCATTTCAAGCAAATGATCTATATTTTTGTAAGAAATTTTTCTCTTCACCTCTTTAACTAGATTCATAGTATGAATATCGATAGAAGGAATCAATCCTGACCCCTGTCCAACATCAAAGTGTGTATGGGCCTCCTCTCTAACATCAATTGTTTGTGCTTGGGTCTCCTCCCTGACATCAACTATGTGTGATTCAGCCTCCTCTACTCCAATAACTAAATTAGGCTAGACCTCTACTCCAATTTTTGTATGTTGAGCCCCTACACATATCATATAAAAGAGAAGATTTTAGAATATATAAAAGTTAGATTATTAAACTATGGATAAAGCATCAAGATGATTATGAGTTTAGAATGAGAAAGTGTTAGGGACGTAGTATTCATCCTTACAATTTTCTCTAACTTTGAATTACAATTAAACTACCAATCAAGTGCATGCATGTCAAAGTATTTGTACAAGAAGAGAAAATGAACATGTAAATGGAAATAACATCTAGAATGATATATCCATATGGATGGTCATGTGCACAAGTTCCATCTAAAGTTAACTTTTCATGTCCTATTTATGTTACAATCCAAAAATTCTAGGAGTATCATCTAATCAAAATCTTAAATAAGCTCATTAACAACTACTTGCTAATTTGTCAAATTATAATTTATATGTAGTTCAAGTAAACTTATAGGTATATATTCAATTACTAGATCATTTAACCTAAAAATAGATTCAATCAAATAAAGATTTAAGTGTGTACCTACAATATTATAGAGCAATATATAATAGTAGTAGAGAAAGAGATAATGTTACATGTTGCATGAATAATGTTAACTATGTCCTATGAATAAATAATCAATCTTAGAACCATTGTTAATGTGGTGCAAAATCCCTAGAGGTCTACAATAATCATATGCACATATAAAATATTAGTTCAATATATTATATATATGTCCCTTCTAAGTGGTTTTGCACAAATTAATATGCAAGTGATTAAACATGTGAGTGGAGAATAAATGAACATGGTAAAAATATAACATGTTGTAAGATAAATAATCATGTAATGTACAACCAAAGGGAAATTGATAGAGCCTTGCTGGTCACAGATCACAACCCACATACAAGAACTCAATCAAAAGAGACATGGAGAAATAATGACATGAGTTTAACAATCGAATAACCAAGATGGCAGGAAGAATGATGGCAGGAAGAATGTAAAGTAGATTCTAATTAACATTGCAATCATAAAGACAGAATGAAATACAACTCCATACTATTCTTATTCTGATACCAAAACATTAAAAAACTTTTATCATCAACCTCTAACAATCGGCCTTCCTATCTACTCCTAAATAATGTCTCTCTCTCACTTTTATTTTTCTACTTCCTTCCTTCTAGCAATCTGTTCTTCTTTTGTATTCTCCTATCTCTCTTTTCTTCTTGCATATTTGGCCTCTCTATTCAAACTCCACTCTCACATCTAATCTCTATATTAGAATTACTCTACCTCTCTCTTTTCTTTTGGGCCTCTACATACTCTCTCTTTTATTTACGACCTCTCTCATTCCTCTATTCAATCTCTCGTCTACCTCCTACTGGCCTCTATTTCTTTCCTTGTTGCCTCCCTCTATTCCTTTCTGCTCTCTTTCACCCTTCAACACTAATCGCTCCACCACAAAAAAAGATTCCCCCCAGGAATAGCAAAAGTATGCCAAGAAATAGTGGGTATAAAGACGGCAGTTACAAACGTGGTGATGCAGTCATTACAATGTGAAATATTCTACCATTACATAGGGCTTCAACAAGCCACGTACCCAATACTAGATTCCTCCTTCAGCAGTGAATTTGCCATTATCCAGCAGAAGACCAATCGATCCAATTTCCCCTCGAATTTTATAATGTTCCAAACTCTATTTTTTTCTCAAGCTGCACCCTCCAATTTTCTTGTTTGTGGAATAAAGCAAAAGCCATGACAGCCATTCCATCCATCAGCCATAAGAGAACTATGGTAATTTTCTTATGTCTCCTTCCCGGCTCTTCACATACATAGGCATTTAAAACTGCATTTTATCAAACATTTCATTCACTTATCTATTCACCTTGTCCAATCATCTCCATCTCCCATATGATTCCTTTGGCAATCATTCCCCTGTTCATTCTTTGCCTCGTAACTAGTTCTTTTAACTATACCTTAACCTCTAACTATTCATTTTCTTCTGCTGAAGGTAATCATAACGAATTATTAAGCTCCCTTCCTCGTGGCGACAGGAGCTACCTTACCCACCAAGACATAAACAATATGAAATTAGAAAATAGGAAAAGATTAACCCGATGCCCCTGCATCAGAAATGAGATATCACCAATATTACACCAATCCAATTCACTTGGATAATGAAAAATCCATCAAATAGCCTAATTGATATATAAGGACATGAAGAAATAGATAAATATAATATAAAATATTTAAGCATGTGTAAGTAAAAGAACATGTAGATTTAAAACTCAATAATATTTAAGGTAAATAAGGTTTAGGGTTTAGGAGTCTAGGGTATATAAGAAACTCTCACAAGTCTTTAATTTGTAACTATAATTTATTTTGAACATTACAACTTTAATTACTTAATTATTATTTATTTATGTTGTATACAATACATTCTAAATTCCTAATTTATGTGTATAGATTTAACTCAAATTATAATATTTAAGGAACTTAGGGGTTAGGGTTAAGATTTTAAGACTTAGGCTTTAGGACTAGGGATGTTTCGAGGATAGTCAAATTACGCATGTCTCCATTGGGGAAGGGTCCTAGATAGGACCTAGGGTTTATCATAGATTCACTTGGCAAGTAAGGTACAAAAATATAGTAGAAAAGAATTTGATTAGTTAATTTAGTGTAAGAGAATTTAGCCAAAACATCTAATCATATATTTAGCTCAATAATATTTAGGGTTTAGGATTTAGGGTTTCTAGGGTAAATAGGGTTTAGGGTTTAGTTAAGTAGACTTAGGGAACATAATGGTTTTAGTAGAGGACTTAGGAATGGTAATGGGATCCACAACATTTAAATAAATGAATATATTTAAAACATACTTGAATTGAAAAAATTGCTTTAGTTGAAAACAATTTGATCTTATTGATCTTAATCTTATTTAGAAGATAATTTAATTGAAAAAAAAATCATAATTTATCTACAATATACATACCTTCTCTTTGAGCATAATATATTTGCATCCTTTCTTCACGCAATTTTTGTTCCCTTTCTGCTGAATGATATCGTGCAGCCTTATTTTGCCCTGTCCTTTTATTTCCCATCTTCTTCAAGGATCTGCAAAATATGATCTCAATAATTTCTTTGCCAATTCCACATTCTAAATTTGTAAAGCACTTGCAAAAAATATGACCTTTCAAATGACCTAACGAATTGTCCTTTTTTTTATATTAAAATCACAAAATACGACCTTGTATATATACATGTAATTCGAATAGACACGTTTTTCAAAATGTCAGCTAAAATTGGCCTTCGTTCAAAGGTTGGCTACTAAAATTCCACAAATATTTTTTTATTCAATGACCTTTGTTCGAAGGTACTTAAATATTATTTTTTTGCTAGTTATTTTGGAAGGTATCTTTGAATGTAGGTACCTACGAATGAAGGTAATATCTTCGATCAAAGATACCTTTGAACAAAGGTCCTTCAAATGAAGGTGCTTAGCTAGATACTTTCTGTGACTGCTTCAAAATTTCCTCAGAAAATCTACTTTCAAGCCTCAGATTGGACCTTCAAATGTAATTAACTTGACAAGATAATTTGCAAGATTGCAGTCCTCAAAACGAGCTTTCCAACAAGTATAATTTTGATATATTTTCATTTCATTATGTATTCAATTTTTAATTTTTACTAAACATAGGTTTTTCACCGAACATCAAGTTCTTCATTATAAGTTGTACAGGTGGAAAAATAGTGAAACATTGAAAAAAATTCCAAAAAAATACCTTTGCACCAGGTATTGATGTCCTTGTTTCACCAAAAAAAAATGAATTTCAATATATACACAACAAGTTATGCTTGACGACATACACCTATGTCCAAATTATAGTTACCCTAACTTCAAAAATTAATTTAAAAAATATGTAACAAAAAATTATGAAAAATATCCATGCAAGATATTGATGTTAAAATCTATATTTTAAAAATTAGAATTTTATCCTTTCTAGAAACAAAGTTATGTTAGACGACATAAACGTTACTTTCTTAAAATGTTGTTTACTATTAAATACTAGTTATTAAAAGAGACGTTGAAAGGTTCACAATTTACTTCAAAAAAATTAAACAAATATATTTATAATCTACACACAAATTGCCGCAAATCACTAGTTCGCATCATCTTCAAATTAGCTACTATACATCTCAAAAAGTGAAGATTAAGTTAAAAATGTTGATATCAATGTCCATCTTGGCCAAAAAGTGGGACTCATTACTATGGGATTCTACTAGAGAATTCCCATAATTCATTGTTATTCATGTCCTCAAATCTATCATGTCTTCCAACTATTTTCATTAATATTTTTGTACTTATTTTTAGTGCTTGATATGTTTTTCTTATCAAACGAGATTTCTTTGTTTGATTACTTACTATAGTTGATGTAATTGTACATGTCGTGTAGCATTACTATCTTTGGTGTATGAGGTGGAACCAATGCTTTGATATGTATTAATTAAATATTTTACAATAAGTTTTTTTCTATTGGTATTTGATGTTCTTAGACCAAGGCTCTTCATGATTTGTCTAAACTTAAGACTTTTCATCATTTCAACAAATAATTGAGATGTTCTAGTTTCACTTAAGTTTTCAAAAAATATTTTCCATATTTTATTGACATTTCTTTTACAAGTACATTTAGGAATCTTATTAGGCATTGGTTTTAGAATATTCTCATCAATTTCAATAAAAAAACTTAAGTTTTTTATGCAAAATTCTAGGTGTTCTCAATGGAAAAATTGATTCATTCGATAAATTTTACTCATTCAACAATTGATCAATTGGTGTAACATCTATATTTACATTTAAAATTATGTCATCATTTTTAATTGGTGAATGAGCATTTTCTACAAAATCAAATTGAGATGGCAAAGATGGTTGATGCAAGAGCATCCCTGGTTCAAGAGCAATCTTGCATCAACCAAAAAAAAATTGCATTTCAATTTATTTCTTTCATTTTCCCAGTTTAGTTCAGGTAGCTTAGTCTGTAGCAGTTTCTATATTTTGGTCCGCATTCTACTGCAGTTGCATTCCAAACCTTGTGGAACTGGACTTAGCATCTAGATTCATTTGTGCACATCATATGCAATTTTCAGAGCATTTGGATCAAGTACCACAAAGTTATCGCTATCAGAAGATCAACTATTTTCTCAGAGCAGAGCATCCTAACAGTTTGAGATAATCAGCTAAAGGAGAAGACTTGCGGAGCATTTCACGACTTGCAAAGATAAAATACACATCATTCAATGTTGTTTGGTTCATGGCTAACCTTCCTTGAGATCCGCACATCATTCCATTCTTTTTCAAAGGAGTTCCTTTCATTTAGGTCCGACCTATCCATATACACATGTTACAGCTCTTCATTGGCGTTTGTGATCTTCCTTGGCTGACGCGAAGGAATCATATGTTTCGGAGATGAAATATTGATATAATAGATGCCTAGGAAAGTAGTCACAATCATTAGAGATAGTTGATAGTTTGAATTCTTGCGAAGGAGATTCAAAGCTATATCTTGTGCATATTCTGATATTTTGTAATCAGGCCTGTGAGCCCTAATTGTAAGCCCGCATGTTGCCGGCCAATCTGTGTTTGAATTCTATGATATGCTAAATGATTGAAGCTGCAATTGCTTCATATCTTTGAGTTGTTTCAGTTCTGTTTACTCTAGTTGCATGGCCTAAACAGTTCTCTTTGAGGACCCTCCTAACTGTGACTACATCAATGGTGTACCTTCAACTCCTGCATTCAATTTTTTACTTGCACAAAATTTTTACATTTGTTCCCTTTGTTTTTTCAAATCCTTTTCTCTCTTGGATGCTTCATAATCCAATTCAATTGGAAAAGATTGTTGATCTTCATTTATGGAGTTCAATTTCTTATTTTCATAAAATTGTCTCATTCGTTCTCTTTTCTTTGAAATCTCAACTTCACACTCCTCTAGTGTTTGAATTTTTAGTCCTTTCCTTGGCATGATGTTGAATTCTATATCAATCTAACACAAACGGTCAAAAAAGCACAAATAATAATTGACAATTTATCAAATTCAAATAAAAAACATGCAATTATAATGTTTTTTGTCAATGTAAGACAAAAATTAGTTAGTTTTGCTAATCAATTATTCTAATTCCTCAAAACATGGAAACAATGATTTACAATATCAAATTTGATTTTAAAATATGCAATTAGAATCTTCTACATCAATACAAGAATAAAAAGTGAGATAATTTTGTCCACTAATGATTGTAGATCCCCAAAAGCATCAAAAGTGTGTTTATATGTCACAGAAAAGGTAGAGCAAGGGAATAAATAGAGCATGTGGATCCAAAATCAAACGATATGCATTTTTGTAAGCTGTTGCTCACCTTCATAGGTGATCTGAAATGCGAGCACATTGTACATTAGGAATTTCCAACCCTAAGGGTTGGATTTGCCTTGGGCATCCAACCCAAAGGGTTGGACCTACCTTTTAGATGCCCAGAGACATGTTTTCAAGAAAACATAGAAAATCTACTAAATCGTGAGTGTGCTCTCCATTAGGTTTACAAAGACTTTCAATGCTAATCTAAACAAATACCAAGATTACTTCAAATTTTTTATTGGCTTTCTAGCCGCGTAATTTTTTCTAAAATATGAAAAAAATAAGGTTTCTTTCTTCAATTTCTTTTGTTAGTGTCCTTTTTTTTGCAAAAAGCCTATGTATAATATTTTTGGTCTCATTTTTTAATCGTTCATCAAAATTTGAAATAAATTACATTTTAAATTCTAGATTCTATTCTATACACATTAAAAATTTTGATTTTTGATTAATTTTTAAAAAAATTAGGGGAGAGCATACTCAAATTTTTATATTTTAGGATGTGTCCACTTTGCAAGTTCGTAAGAAATCATATAGTCATTAAAAAATTAGTAGAAAAAATACACATAAACTATGTGATGTTTGTAATGCCCCTCGCTTTTTTGGCTTGTGATAGATGTTAGTTTCCTATTTCTCTCTAACAGTTCTAAAATAGTTGATAGTCTTTTATTGCATATTTACAGTTTCGAGACATTTGAATTATTATGTTATGGTTTATGTTCTCTTTGACCTTGATGGACTATGTTCGATGGATATATTTAGACATGTGTTATGAGTGATGATGACATTATGGTTACTTCAGTTATGATGTGTTGGACATGTTTAGTAATGGATTATTATTTACATTTTTTATTAGATCCATTGATATCTGTTTTCAATTGCAGTGGTTATAATCTTGTTTAAAGAGCAGGGACCGTGTAGTATTACTAGCTCTGAGTACCCTACTACGCCGCAATTCTCTGACTCTCTGTGTGTAGACATATATGTACTTGATTGTGTACAACCAATTGTTTGAGTGCAGGCTGCAGGTACTGAACCTCGACTCCACCTGATATAGTAGGTTTGAGCGGGTTCTTACACCAATGGGTATCAGTGATGGGAGATAACACGAGGTCTATTCCACTAGGTCAGTCCTTGTCTTCCGTTGTGGTCTTGAGTCGTGTTGGGACACTCGGTATTTGCCTTGTTATGTTGGTAATCTTGTGTTGTGGTGTTTAGTCGAGTTGTGCTTTATAATGCTTAATTATGTTCATGTGAGGTTGGAAGGTACCTTAATGAATTATTATTTATTAATTAATAAAGCTTCTATTATGTTTATTAGATAATAATTGATTTAGCCTAAAACTTTGAATGACACCTTGGTTAAATCTATAATAGTCTAGAATTAAATTATCTGTTATTCTAAAATATTTATGTCATAAATTTGAGTTACAAGTAATTAGTATTTATTTGGTTTAGAATAATTTGGATATGTGAAATTAATGTTGTGAGTTGTCAGTTTTGAATTTGGAAGATTTAGGATCTCTTTTATGACAATTTTTTGAAATTCTCGGAGGAGTAGATTGTTGGGTAATGGATGCATGCCTGCATTTATTTTATGAGTTGAATCATTTTTATAGAAAAGAAAAATCTTGTTCGGAGGGGGTTGAAAATAGAATGGAGAAATTGGAAGAAGAACAGAGAGAATTGGTTATAGGATTGGAAGAAATTCGAAGAGGGTCTGGAATCTGAGTATGTGATTTGTCTCTTTCTGTAAAAATATGTAGTTGTTGTAGCTTATAATTTAAAAATCTTTGTTTTTTGCAGCTTGTTCCATGTGTGTGTAATTGCATGTCTTGTAGATTGGAACATGTATATCTCTATGGCTTGTAATGTCTTGTGCTTGGGTGGTTGTAGCCCCAACCTCTATAGACTCCTCCAAGATGTATCCTTCTGGGTTTATCTTTGCCTAAATTCCTCTTGAAATTATGAGCCCTCATTTGTAACCTTGTACTGTGTTTTCAATCCTGTGAAAAGATGGCTCAGTGTTAAGCTTTTACTAAACCCTTGAACTTGTCGTTCTGGTATATTTATCTCACATATTATCTATCAGACTTATGGGGTTTGCCCAATAAGAAAGAGGATTCAAATTTCACATCAATGTGCCTTCCTCTATTAACAAATTTCTTCTGCTCTTATTCTATGTCTACTTGATTGATTTAATTTCTTAGGAGGGTATGCTAATGCTCCACCTTTCCGCAGATGGTCCTTACATGGATTCCCATGCAGCTTGTTAGTGCTTGCAATACCTTGCTTTTATCTATTTAAACCATGTTCCAATAGTGCATTACCAGAGTAGGTCTTCCACCAACTCTATCTCCACTAAAGAGTTACCTAGCGAGCATGTCTTAGAATATTAGACTGTGTGATGTTTCTGTACAAATCTATTGATTTCTGCTATTAAAAATATTTCCTTTGGCTACATGACATTCGTTCCTTCATCATTTCTGCATGAGATAAAACCCAACTTGAAGCATATAGAAGACAAAATTGTTTTGATCTCTTGGAATTCACATTATATTGGCTTAGGGATCGAAACTCTTTAAGGAACTTTCCATTCCTATTGATTTGTCAGCCAGCAGATTTCTAACTCCTTTAATTCCTATCACTTTTAGTTAGATTCTATTTGGAACATAGTATTCCCTTGGAAATCGTGAGTTTAGAAATAAAATTGTGGCTCTTAGTCAACTTAGGGAATCTTGAGCCTAGAATGTTTATAGATAGTTTTACGTTCCAACCCCATCCTTGTGTCAGCGAACTGTGTAACTCCATAGAAGTTTTATTCGTTGGTCGCTGTTATACTTCTTAAGGCATTGCCATTGTGTTAGACTATAGTCGTTGTTTCCCAGCTTGTAGTCAGTGTTCATATTAACTTGTAGCCGAAGTGGCTTCGTAGGGAAGTTTGTATAGTAGCCGATGGGAGTCTTAGTCGATCTAAGGTTAGTGTACCTGGAGTGCTTTTGGGTGGTGAAACATTTTCCTTCCTTACCTCTGTCTATGGTAGTTAAGACCGTGAGCCTTGTGAGGGTCGTGAAATGGTTTACTTTATGTATTTGCCACCTGTGGTTGTCTTGGCCATCGATTAGTTCCCGTGTAGTCGACTACCACAGTAAGACTTTGAGTCGCTGTCTATATGCATATAGTCACGGTTTATATTTATAATGTCACTATTGTTAGGCTGTAGTCACTGTAGCAGCGTAAAGTCAGCTTTCACAGTGGTGTATGTTTTAGTCGGGTGGTCAGTATATAGTCTTCGTAGTGGGTCGATGGGTGCCCATGCGAATAGGGATAAATGCATTCACTTTTTTTTTAATATGATGGTTAGTAGTTCAATATGGTAGTTTGTTAGTTAGGAAGCCCGCATGGTTTTGAATTTGGAAAGTGATATTAAGTAGAAATTTATATATTTTCATAATGTTTTGCATAGGATTTATATTTGGTAAGATATTAGTTGGAAATCCTCCTTATAGGAATTTATGTAGGGTTTCAAGTTCAATTGAAATTTGTGAGATAGGAATTTAGTTTTTTTTTCTTTTGTTGGAAAATGTATATATGTA
The DNA here is from genome assembly GCA_027924645.1 of Cunninghamia lanceolata. Classification (NCBI taxonomy): domain Eukaryota; kingdom Viridiplantae; phylum Streptophyta; class Pinopsida; order Cupressales; family Cupressaceae; genus Cunninghamia; species Cunninghamia lanceolata. Next base: position 24,495,173 of record BSBN01000809.1, on the reverse strand, counting down.
TTAGTATTTTAATTTGAAATGTTTTGGTAAGATGATAGTTGGGGACCTTCGCATATTAGAAATTAGGTAGGTTTATGATGTTGGAATTGAATTCGTATTTTAGTAAGTAATGCTTATGGAAAGTATATGATTAGTAATATAGAAGTTGAATTAACTATTGGTAACCATTAGAATATGAGATAGTAAATGATCTCTGGGAAGTTGTATATTTAGCGATAGTTATTCCTAGAAGATAGTGTCATTAATGAATCTTAGACGTTAATTCTTCTCATATATATTATGGTTGTATTCTTTTAGTAGCTAACAGATTAAAAGATAGGAATTTTTTACTTAGTTTGTTAGGAATTGTTACATTCGTATACTAGAATATTCCATTTGGGAAGTGAAAATCTTATATGTAATCTTGTGTTTAAAGGAAGAGCATATTGAAAATCTATTTTCTTGTTGTCGTCCTTGTCATACTTTATGCTTATGCTGGATCATTGTGATTGATTTTGGGGTGGAGTTTATGCTTAGATGATGTCATGTGTACTTGGTGTTAAGATGCAAAGCATGGTCATGTTCAGGTAATGGTTGTATTTTCATTGGTTTCATACCTATCTCTAGAGGTGTGATGTTTTGGTTGTTGTTCAAATAGTGGCATGCCAACGCAATGGGATTTGTTTTGTCGAGGGCAAGTGAATGGCTTGAGTAATGGTTAGAAGTCATTTTGTACATTATCTCTGCTCGTGGTGGTTGGTTGGTTGTTTGGAGATTGCTAAGGGAGTAGCTTCTATGGTGGGGCCGGTGCCTAGTGAGAGGCCGTCTGGGTAACCCCATGGAAGTTATGAGCAAGTGGAATCATAATAACTTGTTAGGAGGGTTGGGGTAGTAAAATAATTAACAAGATAAGTAAGATACCTCACTCATGCCTTGAGTGCTCTCGCAGACTAAGGATGGGATGAGAAGGCATGGTTGGCAAGACCAACCTCCTCGTCTCCATGAGAGGACCCATCGGTTCTGCATGTGTCACCCTATGGGGCCGGTGCGTAGAGAGGGGCTGCTAGGGTAACCATAGATGGGGGCCAGCTTCTGGTGATGGATAGCCTAGGTAACCCATGCTAGGACCATGCTATGACACTCTCCATATGCAACTCAATTACTTCCTCTTTATTTTTGTTGTTACCTCTGGAGTGTAGTCTTGGTTCTTGTTTGATCTTGTTGGATGTTGGTTTTGTCAGGTGGATTACTGTCATTTCTGTGTAGCCTTGGTTTCGTGTATGCTTGTAAGGAGTCTGTATTTCATTATTGTTTCATTGTTGTAACTTCGACCTAGTAGAGCCTCGATGTTATCTTCTAGCTCAGTGGGGTGGACCTCAGGGTTCCACATGGTTGGAAGGCAGAGCTATCCATTGGTCTGTTGGGAGATTTGGTTCGAGTATCATTCAGAGGGGATCCAGTTCTGGTTTGCTTTTCTATTTTTAGTGATGTTGTATACTTTCATTGTACTCTTTTGTAAACCGACAAGATCAGTCTTGTAATCTTGTACCGAAACCTTGTAATCAGACTATCTGCTATTGTGAGTTATTTCAGCAGTTTAATGTTATCACTTATGTGGTTTTACTTTATATTCACTAATGCAGTTATGTTGCCCTAGAGTTGTTAGAAGTGCATCTTCCTTTATGTTGTGTATTTTGATATCTTTGGTTACTTATAATGCAATTTATTGCTTTCAATATATATATATATTGTAATTTTGCACTTTTAGTCTAGCACTCTAGGGTTGCATGACGGGGCATTACAATGTTAGCTAATTTTTTACTGAAGCGATTTGTGAAATAACTAAAAAAAGTCAACATTTTAGGGGGAGCACATCAGATGTTATGTCATATTTTTTTGATAAAAATAGGAGTACTTTGTGTGTTCCCCCTATTTGAACCTCTTAATCTCCACCATTTTTAGAAAAAAAATAGTTTAAAAACTAGATTCCAAGCACTACAAATCTTGTTCTTGTCACATCTTCAAATATTGAGCATGGTTATCTTCAATTTCTCATCCAAGATCAATTTTTATTGATTTTGGAAAAAAAAAAAAAAGTGGCCACTTTTGACCCTCTTTTGGCCCCCCATTTCCATGCACATACACTAAGGTTGGCTATCATTTGTATTGAGCTCTCCTGAAGAGTGCATATGTGAATCATGACATGGAATATGTGGTTACATGGTTACCCATTATAGTTGGAAACATGGAGGATGCATTGGAAGAGCTTGATGTTTCAGAAGTTTTCATGAAAACTTTGTAAGTGTATTGTAATGTTTCATTGCTAAATAATACATCGAGTGTGGATGCTTTTAGAGGCTGAATTTTTTTCTCTTGAGGATTTTTTTAGGGTATATCTTGTGTCATCTTGATGGTATGTTTGTCTATTCTTATTTGTATGGTGGATTGTGAGTACTTGTTTGCATATTTATCTCTTATGGTATTATGTGGAAATATTTATTATTGTTGTAATTTTTCCTTTCATACAACCCTAAGCATCATTAGCCTAACCTTAGCATCATTAGCATGCACAAGGCTCCATTAAATCTTCTTATCAATTGTTGTCCATCCATTTAATCTAGAAAATCTCAACCCTTCAAATCTCTTGGATCATGGGCCTAACCATGTGCACCAATCACAAGGAGGCTTCTCATGCATCCTCACCTCTCATTCATCTTGAGCCATTGATCTTCCAAATCAATCTCATCCATTGATCCTCCTCATCTAAAGTCTATAAATGGACCTTTCCATAAGCCATTTCTAAGTCTTCTTGGAATACACAGTCATGTTGTTCAAGTGAGCAACCACATTCTCCCTCATCAATAATAAATCTTTTGAGCTCATCCACTTTGGTGCAACAAGGGTTTGTGTTGGGGAGAAACTTAGTATTTTTATTAACTTTGAAAATACTTAGCTTCATCTAGAGCTTAATTTTTTGGTTTGGAGTAACTTGGGTTTTTAGCCTGGTCCAAGCCTAGAGAGACCCTTAAAAGGGATCTCTTCCCATAGCTTTATCGCTGAGACCACTACTGGGGGGTCTCAATCCCCAAGGCATTATCACCAAGTTCAAACCCACAATCTCGTTGGCCCAGCGAAGGCCCACAACCTACAAGCATGACATCCCAGAGAAGGCCCATATCCTACGAGCATGTCAACCCAGCGAAGGCACAAGGCCTCCTAGCTCTTTGGTCCAACAGGGGTTTGAACCTTGGTGGCTTCCACAACAACCGTGCTACTTGACCATTGAACCATACCCTTATTGACTTAATTTAGAGGTTATGATTCAATGTAGATTAAATAGATTATATTTGCATACATTCTATTTGTTTAGGACTTGCATTTTATCATATACAGACACTTTTTTCTTTATTTTTTGATTAATAAATTACTCACCTCACCCCAAAAAATCCTTAACTAGGAAGAGAATCCAATAAAGATATTTTAAATTCATTTATATATTAAATAGAACATTCACACTTAAAAAAAATAAAAAATGTTAAAGATATGAAATCCAAAGAAAAACTTCTGATTTAGGTGAAAGTTAATCCCTTCTACTTTAAGTCTTCAATTACTTATTTTAGCTCTACCTAACCTAGTGATGGTAGTGACCATACACAAGATAAAAAAATTATAGGACACCAACATTTTATTTTTTAAGTTTATTTTCTAATAAATAAGATAATTAACTAAACTGATTATTATTGAGGAAGATTTTTTTAGCAATTTTATTTTTCGACAATTTTGGTATTTTCTGTAATAATATTTTTTTCTTTTTCTAGAAATTAATTTATGATTTTAGTGTTTTTAATAAATCATATATTTATTTCATTATGTTGGAAACAATGTATATTACCTAATTAGTTCCACATTAGGTTCTATTCATACTTGTAGAGTTAAGTTTACCTAGGGCATTTAATATTTCTGTTGCATGTCATTGGATTAAGACACTTGTCATGATCCTATGTTTTCCTAAGTCTCAACCTTGCCTATATAAGTAAGGGATCTAATTGTACATTATCATATTATGTATCTTGTACTATTTTTGTATGTATCACTATCATTCTTTGGTAATATAGCATTTGTGTTGCTTCTCTCTTGTGTGGAAGGTTGTTTTAGTTGTAGGTGATCTTGGGCCCCTTGAGTCTATTGTTTGACTCTTACATGGTATCAGAGCTTCATATCTCTAATTTCATTCCCTTATTTAAAGAGTTTTTGCCAAGAAATTTCATATAGTACACCCTGGTGCAAAATGGACCTCGCCATTAAGTCCAAAAGACCCAAAAACTTATAAATTGATATAAAACTTGATAATTTTTTATCTTTGTTGAGGGTTTACAAAAAATTATCGGTGAAAATTTCATACAATTTATATGGATTTGTATTGTACGGACCATACATTTGTACTTGTTAGAGAATAGACTATGGCATGGTATAGTCAGTAGAATATTCACTGCATCATTAGTTGGCATGGCATTTTTTGATTTGTTGATGGTTATGTTGTAGTTGTTGTCATTACGTTAGCAATAAGTGTAAGAATCTTCCATCAAGCCACTTCAGCACCTGCACAAGGTTTCATCTCTAAGCATTTAAATCCTTAGTCATATGAGCAATTGAGGGTAGTAGATTTAGGCACTAGATGCAAGGGCTAGCCCTTGGTCCTATCTAACCCTAGGGGTTAAACCACAACAAGAAATGCAAGGACTGTCATCATTGTTGATCAACACCTTCACCTAGTTAGGGCTCCACTCTAGTTGTGCCACTAGTGAGCTGCCTAATTCCAACCATCACTGCTTGTCTTACCTAGTAGTACCACTTCTGCTCCACCCAAATAGTGACATGTGGTTTTTTGTTGCCCTAAAGGAGTGTTTTTCTTTGATAAGGCATAACGTTTTGCCAAGGTATTAGTTTTTTTCATTCTTATTAGTGTCAAGAAGCTAGTTTTGATAACTTTGTAGTGGTAGATGTATTATTTTTTTAGATTTTATTGCAAGTGCCTATTTTTTTAGTTTGACACCCAAATTTGTTTGTATTTCTTCGACAAGCCATACCTTGTACCCATGGTGTCCAATTTTGGACTTCTTATAGGTGTTGAAACAACATTTCTAAGCACCACACATCCATCCACGTGATTTTTATAGATTCTACCTTAGATATTAGAATTTTAGTTTGAAGTCATTTTGAGTACTTTGGTTCATTTCTTTAAAAAATTATTGAAATTGGTGGTTGTTTTTGCTTGGGGGGCTTCAATTTCAATATTGATATATTAGGGAGGTTTTAATTTATATTGAGAGTTTTATGTTTATGTAGTTTTTGTTGGTGTGAACAGGGTTATTACCTATCTGATTTACCCTTGTGTGAAAATTCATATTATTTAAATATTTATTATTTAAATATTTATTAGTTAAATAATATTCATCACACATAATTAACATGTTAAGTTGACTTAGTGAGTAGATACTAGATGTTTCTAGTTGTGTTTAGTTATTGATAGTTGGTATCTTATCCTATAGTTGTCACATATCATAGGATTATGACACTTGTCACATGACTACAACATCCTACATCTCATCCTTGTCTTTATAAGCAAGGCATGTCATGTACATTGTAATAACAATCTTTAAACAATCTTTTACATTTATTGATAGAATAGAATGATTCTCTCATTTGATCCCTCTTGTGCTTTCATGAAGTCCTAGATCCTGAGTGGCTCCAATCATAGTCAACTCTAACATGGTATCGAAGATCTAGGAAGAATCACTTTGTGTTAGTCATTTTTTGAGAGATCTTGAGTGCAAATTATGGTGGATCTTGATAGTTGAGTCTGCTCTTCTCTTGCATCGAATGATGACTTGGAGAATCAAAAAGACTTAATGGAAATATCAGATTTGTGAGGGTTTCCTCTTTGTGACCTTGTATTGTAGGTTTATTTTGTAGCATGCTACTACAAATCTAAGCGCACCATTACATTCAGGAGGTTTGAGATAGTCAAGATTGCCTTTTGTTTCATCTAGATTAGACATTGGAGGCCAAATCTATGAGGGTTTGAAGTTGGGAGTGTTGATAACTAAGAGGGGGAGTGAATCAGTTATCCTAATTATTTCTTCTTTCTAAACTTTTTTATTAATCAATGCAGCATTAATTCAAACAAGCAAACATAACCATGAAATGGAGATACACATGACACAATATTTTTGACGTGGAAATCCTGTTAAGGGAGAAAACCACGGGGTGATTAACCCAAAGATTATTCTCTGTTAGAAGAATAAGGAAAAATAAAATGGCACCTGCCAATTAGGGCTCACTGCCTGAGCACACTGCTCACAAGAGGCACACTGCCTACAAGAGACTCACTCTCTACAAAAAGAGTGTTATACAATACTTGAACTGATTGGAAGCATCTGCAAATGCTGGAGTTCAGTTCCAGTTAGGCTCAATACATTGATCTGCTGCACTTCATCTTTCTTCTTTTCTTATGCTACTTTCTTTCACATACCGAACCTTCTTTACTGCTTCTGCTCTTCTCCTCTGCTTTTATTAGCACATAACTTACTTCAACACAACACCTAACAACTAAATCCATCGTGTATATATATCCGCACAAGTGATTTCATCACTTTTCAAGTCAGCACCCGGAATAGTCAATCTTTTCACAAACTCTTATCTGTTGGCTGAATCCTTGCACATCAAGTAATGCGGATCAAGCATATACTTGTAGAAATCATTAATCATGTCGGCCAAACATAATTCATGCCTTCATAACCTTTACCACCATCTGTAACACATCTAAAAAATAGTCTAATGTTCTGTCAGTCAGTTCTTCCTCTATTCACACTGTCACTCAAGAACCCGGTACTCAAGTATTCATATCTTTTACCTCATCTATCACTGGAGGCTAAATCTTTGGAATCTATCACTCAAGGTAGTCCTCTTGACTTCCCCAGATCCTCACTTCACCAAGATACTTCCTCTAAGAGATCCAGACCTGTCTGTCAAACCTTGCCACATGCTCTGTTCTTGTTTACCAGACCACAATATTCTTCACTCTGACTTCCGGCAAAGACACACCATGTCCTGCGGATGTGTGGGATGAACTTTGTTGCCATCAATGACAACAATCATGAATCCATATAGTGTCTCTTGCCAACAATCTCCCCCTTTGGCATTGATGGCAACACTTAGTGAAAAATGACTAAGTGTTTACACTATGCTCCCCCTTGGCTGATGCTCTATCTTTATATACATTTTTCAGAGCTCCCCCTTAGTTGGATTCCTCATTTTTCACTGCTCCTCACTCCCCCTTTGACATCAATGGCAAAGGGTAGGGTCCGCATACCAAAATTTTCAAAAATTTTACTATACTTAGCCGCATAAGTATATACATACGGAATACTTACATATACTGCAGTATGTCTGCAAAAGTTGTTTTCAGTTGGATGAGTTCTGCAGCCCAACTTTGCTTCATTCTATCCAAAATTGAGATGTGACCACTCAACAAAAATGCAAAAGCTTCTGCCCTCTTAAGATCTGTCAGATCATTGGTTTGGGCGGTAGTCTGAGCATCACTTATGGCCTCATGCATGGCCTCTAACTTAGGGATAATGATTCTTCTGAGTTCACCCATCCGGCTAATTATGTTCTTTTCCTTCTCAAAATTCTTTATTACATTTGTGATTGCAATAGTCTGACATTCTTGATTTACTATGGATGAAGAGAGAGGATCAAAACTTTGAGACAAACTTAGTAGTTTATCCTCTTGCTCTTTTATTTTCTTCTCAATTTCCACTGTTGCTTTGGAACAAGAAATACAAAATTTGTATACTTCACCGCCATCCTTAAGAGCATTTTCTAAGCTCTTTATCCTAATATTCATATTTCTCCTATCATTAATGATCAAACCTTGTACCTCTGAGAATCTTTTATCCAAAAACTCCTTCCGGACCTTTTCTTCAGCTGATTTTTCTAGAGAATCAAAATGTGTATTAACACTGCTAACTAGAGTTTTGAGATTACTAGAAGAGGATGCTATGGGATCCTTCTGAAAGGTTGGCATGATCTTTTCCAAAACTCTGGATGCTACCTCTATAAGCTCACAGTCTTCCATGTGAGATTTTAGTAGCTTTTCTTTGACCTTTGCATTGGCAAATGAAGCTATCTTCATTGTTTACATCGGAGATAGAGAGTCAAAGTCCAGAGGCCCTTTTAATAGGTCCGGTTCATCAATCTCCATAGCTACTTTTGTCAAAAAGTCCTTGACTGATTCTGCAATGTCTCTTGCCAGAGATAGATTTTTCTTTTCTTCTGCAGTCACTGAACTATCTTTTAGAGCTTTCTCTCCTTCCACAACCTTTGCACTGATATCTTCTTTTCCCTTCACCTCTACTTCTTTCTCTTTTACTCTTTCTTCTCCTTTGGATCCGGAGTCAGTAGGGGAAACCGGAGGAGAGATGTTAGTCTATTCCGGAGCAGAGGATTCCAAGTCCTTAGCTATTTCTGCACCGGTATCCATAACTTCTTCTATTATTTTCTCAGAGAGCTCTTCTGCAATATTTGTGACCGAGGGGTCAGCACCCAAGTCCTCTATGATAGGAAGATTGAATCTTTTGAAGGCTTTTTAGAGAATCTCTTCTGTGTCCTTGGCTACCTTGTCGGTCTCACCAAGCATAAGTTGATTCATCCTTGCTTTGCTCCTGAACTCATCCTTGCAATCCTTGAATACCATATTCATTGTCTTGGGATCGATTGAAGGATATAACTGAATAGCTATCTGTTCCCAGATTTCTAGGTCTTTAGCTTGGGCAGTGTTATTTCTTGTTTCTAGTTCCTTCTCCAAGCTTTTAGGGATCAGAGATATAATTTCAATAAATGCTTTGTTGTAGATATTTAGGTACCTGACTGTGGCCTCTTGCAATATCTTCTGATCTGCTTCACCATAATCATCATAGAACTCAACCATTGGCTGAAGATTTCTGTCCACTATGACTGATTTGATTATGTCGTCAATGTGAAGAGTGGGTTTTTCAACATATTCCTCTGTCTTTTCTTCTTCCTTCTGTCCAGTAGAGGGTTGATCGGATGTTTTCTTATTTTTCTTCATTTTCCTGATTTCGTCATCAGATTCAGTCTCCTCTTCATCCCTTTGACTGGCATAAGCTCTAGTAGCTTTTGTCTTGGTTCTTTTCTCTCCTTTGCGGGATGATTGTGCTTTCGGTTCTGATGTCCTTGAGCCTTTGGCAGAAGTAGGTGCAGATCTCTTTGATGATCTGGTCCGGGTGGAAGGTTTTACTGGAGCACTTTCCTCATTTTTCTTTTTTGCCTTCTTCTTCTCTTCCTCAGCCCTTTCCATCTTTTTCCTGTGGGCATCAAGTGCCTCCTTTGAGATGCCAAGGCCTTGGGCAACATGTTCTACTTCTTTTCTCACTTTCCTTTTGATCTTTGGTTCTCTGAGTTCCACATGAATCTTTACACTCAGCTCCTCAAAGGTTCCAAACCTTTCTGCCTTTGGATCCTTTGGCTGACTTAGCATGTGTTGAACATGCAGGTCCACAATTTGTTCATCAACTTCATACCCCATTTGCATGATCCATACAGTTCTTGGTTCTACTGCCTCCATTAGGCACTAATTAGTCTCTACCATAAAACATATTGTGTCTTTGTATTTCTCAACAAGAGACTGGGGAATCCTTTCTCTTGCATGCATCATGTTCTGAAAGTTCTTGAAATATCCCCACATGGCTGTATTTCTTGCTTTAGCATCCCCAAGCCCATGCAAATAGTCTCTGATCTGAATTGCAACTGGTCTGTCATTCTACCATACCCAGCCATTGGATCTGGGAAGCTCATTCATGTAATAAAAGAATAGACAGAGTAACAAGCCACCATACTTGAAGGAGTTCTTCTTATCCTTTTTTATCTTTTGTAGATTTTCCAATAGCTGGCTGAGAAGAAGTTCACACAGATCATAGTCAGCATTTTCTTTTAGCATTTGATAGGTTGTGTAAATTGCAGTTCCCGGTACTAAAGTTTCCCTACTGGAGTGATAAATCTTGTAACCAATTATTATGGAAGCAAATTTGACATCTGGTTCAGTGATTTCTTCAATTGTCATAGCTCTCTTGTCAAATTTTGATCTGGTTGCATCACTTACTGTCTGATTCTTGATAGACTTGAGAACAGGTATTCCACCGAATGAGTGCAGACCGGTTACTGCCCTAATTGCATCTTTGGTGATCTTAAATGGTTTATTCAACCATAGGAAATTGTCATGCACTCTACTCAATACATACTGGACCCATTCATCTTCTTCAAAATAGGGGAAATGAATGCACTATGCAAAATGCTTATCTTGGATGGCTTTATACTGAGGTTTAATCTCAAAAGAATCATCTAACAACTATTTGTGATAGATATCTACTAACTTTGATTGCCCAAGTTCTTCAATACTCGCATGTATGTAAACCCTAATATCTTTGGTGTGCAAAACGCCATGCAGAACACTAGAGAAGGCTCCTAGGGGATCTACCTCCAAGGATTTGTATGGATGCTTCTTAAATATGGGGTGAGGTCTATCAAAAATCTTTACTATATTTGGAGTACCCATCATCAAGGAATCTTATTGAGAGATATCAAGAACGAAGAATACCTTTTGCGCTGTTTAGGGCACACACAATGAAATCTAGATTGAGCTGTATGAAGAAACGTCTTGATCTTTGGGAGAAGTAGTTATAGAGCTCCTTTTCTCTCTTCTTCTTGAATGCATAATGAACAAGTAATTAATGAGAAAACCCTTATATTGCTCTGCAAACCCTAATGTCAGGTTGCAATAAATGCTCAACCTAAGTTATTCCGGTTGGCCTTATTCATATGACTTGAAGAAACGGATCAGTCCTAATCTTTAGACATCATGTGGATCTTCCAAATCTTAACCATAGTTTATTTGGATGTTTCCCTTATGAACCCTTCAATCTACAACTCTTCTTGTGCCAGTTCTGGCACCAATTGACTGGCTGGGGGAACAAGGTTTTCTTTGTGTCTCCCCCTGAGCCAGAGCTCACTTTTTAATTTCTGGAAGGAATATCAACACTAGAGTCTGGTGTGGATCCAACCTCTACATTCTCTATACTTTTCTTCACCCAAATCTTGCTCATCTCACTTTTAACTTCGTCCGCATTCACTTTTTGTTTACCCTTATCTTGATTCTGATTATGATATACCGGACCTCTTTTGTCCTGATTCTTGCTTCTACAGAATTTTACACTATGACCGGATCTATTGCAGATTTGGCAAACAACATTTCTTTGCATATTTGACTAATATCCTCTTGATCTACATTGATTAGCCATATGACCTATTCTATTTCATGCAAAGCATCTACCATTGAATGTTTTGTTCATTTGCATATTTTTGCATTCATGAGATTCATGACCATACCTTTTGCAGTTGAAACACTGTCTGAAGAAGGATGAATTAGTCTGATTCATTCTCTTTCTACACTGATTAGCTTTGTGACCAAAGTGATTGCAGTTGTGGCAGTATCCATTGAAGGATGGATATCTTTGAGCATTAGGCTGTCTTATCAGAGGTCTTCTAGGCCTATTCCTTAGATTTTCTGATCCAAAATTCTTCTGACCGGATCTAGAGCTTTCTCCTTTCTCATATCCCAAGCCACACTTGTCATCTACCTTCTTTTGACTTCCAAGAAGAACTTCAAGTTGAGCAGAACTTATCTTGAATTTCTCTTTATATTCATTTGTTGTTTGAAGATCCCTTTTGAGAGAGACAATTTGATCCTCAAGTTTTTCTTTATTATCTTTAACATCTTCAAGATCAAATTCAAGATGTCTGATAATTCTATCCATCTGGTGGCAATCTTCTGATTTTTCCTTGAGAGATTGTCTTAGATTATCTTCAGTTTTTCTTTTCTCTTGAACTTCTTGGGTAAACTTCATGACTCCTGATTCCATTTCATGTCTTACCATAATGATTTCTTTTGATAACTTTTCACACAACTCAATTTTTTCCTTCAGATCTTCATTTGCATCATTTACTTCACCTTGTCTTGCCAATTGCTGAAGCAGCTCCTTTCTCTTTTTCATAGACTTAATTTGTCTTTTAGTTCTCTCATGAAATCATCAGCCTGTTTGAGCCTTTCCTTTAATTCATTGATTTTAGAGTTTGACTGTTCAAGATCCTCAAGGGCAGTCTTGAGTTGCTCCCTTAAACCATATGCATCCATTTGGACTCCCAGATCTTCCTCGAGCTGTTAGACTCTGTTAGGAGGAACTTAGCTTTGATACTAATTGTTGATAACTGAGAGGGGGGTGAATCAGTTATCCTAATTATTTCTTCTTTCTAAACTTTCTTATTAATCAATGCAGCATTAATTCAAACAAGCAAATATAACCATGAAATGGAGATACACATGACACAATATTTTTGACGTGGAAACCCTGTTAAGGAAGAAAACCACGGGGTGATTAACCCAAAGATTATTCTCTGTTAAAAGAATAAGGAAAAATAAAATGGCACTTGCCAATTAGGGCTCACTGCCCGAGCACACTGCTCACAAGAGGCACACTGCCTACAAGAGACTCATTGTCTACAAAAAGAGTGTTATACAATACTTGAACTGATTGGAAGCATCTGCAAATGCTAGAGTTCAGTTCCGGTTAGGCTCAGTACACTGATCTGCTGCACTTCATCTTTCTTCTTTTCTTATGCTACTTTCTTTCACATACCGGACCTTCTTTACTGCTTTTGCTCTTCTCCTCTGCTTTTATTCGCATATAACTTACTTCAACACAACACTTGACAACTAAATCCATCGTGTATATATATCCGCACAAGTGATTTCATCACCTTTCAAGTCGGCACTCGGAATAGTCAATCTTTTCACAAACTCTTATCTGTCGACTAAATCCTTGCACATCAAGTAATGCGGATCAAGCATATACTTGTAGAAATCATTAATCATGTCGGCCAAACATAATTCATGCCTTCATAACCTTTACCACCATCAGTAACACATCCAGAAAATAGTCTGATGTTCTGTCAGTCAGTTCTTCCTCTGTTCACACTGTCACTCAGGAACCCGGTACTCAAGTATTCATATCTTTTACCTCATCTATCACCAGAGGCTAAATCCTTGGAATCTATCACTCAAGGTAGTCCTCTTGACTTCCCCAAATCTGCACTTCACCAAGACACTTACTCTGAGAGATCCGGACCTGTCTGTCGGACCTTGCCACATGCTCTGTTCTTGTTTACCGGACCACAATATTCTTCACTCTGACTTCTAGTAGAGACACACCATGTCCTGCGGATGTGTGGGATGAACTTTGTTGCCATCAATGACAACAATCATGAATCCATATAGTGTCTCTTGCCAACAGGGAGGTACATGCCAGATCCAACAGGTACCTAATCTTTCAGAGCACTTTAGGTAAAATTAGACCTCACCATCATGCTCAAGAGGCCCAAAACCCCAAGATTGACTATCAATTTATCAAAATCAAACCAAGTTGTAGTGAAAGGCAAAAAAAATTATCCCTCAGTTGTACAGAATTGTGCAAAGAATCTCTACAGAATATTCCACAGGTATCAGGGTAGAATCTCTGACGGTGTCATACTACATAGGCAAAATCAGCATATTATCCATCATGTAAAAGCTTTATACACTGGTTAAAGAAATTAGTCAACATGTTAATAAAAAAGTTCCTGTGGATTAAAATTCATTCATGGGTACAAAGTACCCTTTGCATAGACCTGTGCAGTGTGTAGATATGTCCCAGTGATTGATCGCCACATGGCGCATTAGACACCAGTGGTGTGAACCCCCTGTCTCCCACCACCGGTGAATGTATACCACTAGCAAGCTTTCTCTAACTCGCCACTCGCATAGATCAGCACACAACCACATTTAAATTGCCCATAGGATTTCCAAACTCCCGGCAAGTAGAATTGAACCACCAGCAATGGTAAACACAATTCCTGGTCGGTGATTATCCAACCAGCAAGAATCCAACATCTCAATTGGCAATTCCTATCATCTTCGACAACTATTTTAAACAGCCCGATGACTGATCTCAAAATGCCAAACAACCTCTCAAATGCTGAAACCACCCTCCGTCAGCCTAAAAGCAATTTCTACTAAAAACAACAGCGGATTCAACATTAAACTAGCAATTTTCCTATTTCTTGGGCGGTTTTGAAAAATTCATTGGCAATTTTGGAATATATCGGGGCATCCAAGAATATTCTGGTAGAGTCTTTTTTGCATCAGCTAACATCATGTTGATGTAGCATGATGTCATTTGTTAATAGGGTGACGTCATTTCCTAGCATCCATATAAAATATTTCGTCAAGCTAAAGAATACTCTAGAGACCGTACAATGCTGACGTCATATTTTCAACGTTGACATCATCATCCGCTTATCCCCTACTGACGTCATCAAATCAGTTGTTGATGTCATCTTTACCGCACCATACAAGGAATATTTTGATGAATCTAGGATTATTCCAAGGAATCTTCAAAGATTCTAGTTGAAGATTCTACTGATGTCAGCACTGCGTCAACAGACTTGGCCAAATTTGGCCCCCCTCCAATGAGCTTTTCTATTTGATAGCTAGACTTCAAAGGCTCATATCTAGCTCACTTTTGCTCCTTTTTGGAGTAATTTTTTTATTTGGGCTAGAATTTTGCAGGCTTCGTAGTGGTGGAATCAGATTTTGATTTTGGTGCCTGGCTTTTCTAGAAATTGTAGTTTCTCTCACCTGTACCTTAGCAGTTCTTGTTTTAAGAACTTCAAAGGCTTCATTCAGGATCATACAATAACATTTTTTGGTGAAATTTTTTTGAAAGTGCATAATTTTTCAAGTACTTTTCAGATCTACAATCAATTTTGTTGTGATGCTTACAACACGCCCCATTTTACCCTCTAGCAAAATGAGGACCCCTATTGTTTCTTTTTCTTTGTGTGTGTGGTTTGGTCTTGCTTGGTGGTAAAGGGAAAAAGGTACCTAATGCTTTTAAAATTTGAAGTGCATGGTACTAAAATAAGAAATTAAGGGTACTAGTGGAGTTTGCATGAAATTTGGTCCAGGGTTGTTTTTTAAAGCTAACTTAGAATTCCTTGTATTTTGTGAGATATGCGGCTTTGTATTAAAAGTGCAGTGTTAGTTAAATTTGTATTTCATATACAAAATTCTTTGCATCTGAAATGCTTTTGGGTCGTCGCATTGTAATAAGAGGTTATTTTGTCATGCTCTACATATGCATCTTAAATATTCAAATCAAAGTATACAAAAATCAGACCTGAAAAGATAATTCAATCAAGTATTGAAAGAAACATCACTTGTACATTTGTATGTTAAACACGTTGTATCTCATATATAAAGGCAAAAGAGACACAATTTGAAAAGTTAAACAAAAAAGAAATATACTTTGCGTCTGCATCTGCATTAATAGTTGTATGTACTTAAAATACAAGAGTGAAAGATGTATACAGAGAATTAAACGTAAGACTGTTTAATTGATAAAAGGCTTGATGGAGATGTTTGTATTCATCATATATAGAAAATTGACAATTAAAAGGGGAAATTCTGCTTATGATTGCCAAGTGTACAAAAAACAATACAAAAAGAGCAAAATTGTTAGGACTTGAGTCTACCAAAGTAAGGGATGTCTATAAAAATCCCCAATTCTGACTAGGTCTACAAAGTGCATCACCCAGTCACTGTTCTGTAGTAGGTCTAGTCCCTGTGATAAACACAGGAAGTTTAGCCCAATCATCGCCCATTGGTGATGATGTGCCAAAGCTAAGTTAGACATGTTCATTAAAAAGGGTAGTCTTTGAAATTGCACACCAGGAACAGAAACCAGTGCCAGCTCTGAGGCACGCTGAATGTCACTTCCGAGATCGGCCCCAATTATCACGTCTATATCTGTAATATGGTACTCGGCTTTGAAAATGTCTCAGAATATTAGAAATATCTTGATTTTGTTGCCACCCAGGTCTAATAGGGAAGCAAGGAACTAATAGGCAATATCAAAATTAACCTTGTATTTGTCCTTATTGACAAGAAAGTCCCTGCCTAACATCATCTTGATGGCTTCTAATTCTAGATCATGAAACTCAGGGTCGTCATGATGTATAGTGAGCTTCCTTAGACGTGTGTCAAAAATAGAGCCAAGGAAGGCAGTTTGCCTTCTGGCACCACATAGGCAAATAGGAGTATCCATTTTTGTAGCTAGGGTAGTTCTAAAAATGAAATTAAATTTTCCATGATTGACGCCATTAAATAAAGGTCCACTTGATTTGTGAAATAACTCGTCATTAATGAAGTTTGTGTGAGCTTGTCACCTAGTGCTGAGAAAAATAATTCATATGTGCTAAAGGTCTAGTTGGATTAAATGCCATGGATATGCTTTTATTTACTTGGATTTAAGTCATGATTTCAAATTTAGCATTAAATACGGGACAAAGTACGGTCATTCGTAATGGAGGTGTAGGAATTGAACGTCGGTGATATTTGTACTTACGCATGTATGTGATATACTATGTGATATACAAGGGAAGATACACAGTGATATAAATTTTTTGTATGCAAAGAATTGTATACAAGGACCTGACATAAGAAAGATTTAAATATTGTATACCCTGGGTGGGGTCCATCAATGCATAATCGGGATGAATGAGATATACAAAGGAGGATACAAAGGATGTAAATATAATGTAGAGCTTGAAGTTGATTGCAATTTGTTTTATAAACCAGCTGAAGTTCGGGTTGTATGTTTCAATGATTGTATAATATATGCATAGAGGTATAAAAGAGTGAATGCAAAAAGTAGAAGGGAAATGTGCATGTATATGAGATACAAAGTTCAAAAGTACATAGGTTAACATATACATAATTCAAAATATGAAATGAACAAAGCATAGAATGAATTTTATGCATTAATTGTGGTATTTAATGCACAACTAACATGGAGAACGTGCCGATAAGGGCGTGGTTCGGTGGTTAAGTCACTCGGTTGTAGTGGTGGCCACCAAAGTTTAAACCCCCACTGGGCCAACGAGCTCTCGGGTTTGGAGTGTTCTTGCTAGGGGATGAGGTCCCCCATGTTGTGGCCTCACTAGTTCATTGCTCCAGGCAAAAGCATTTGCATGGAGCTAGAGGGCGTGTCGCACCAGCGTCGCCAGTCACGTTAAAAAGTTTACCAAGCGCATTTAAAAAAAAATACTAAGAACGTGAAAAGTAAAAGAAGTTGGGTATGTTGAATCTCACAATGGCATTCAGGAGGTAAAATTACAGAACATTTTACAGAACTGTGATAAAAGGTCCAAGAGACGATTGAGAATTTGGAGGCGGTAGCCGCGTGGAGATTGAACAGTAAATCTCATCGACCTAAAGTCAAAAAGGGTTCCAAAATATACAAGTATGTTTCTAAAAACCTGTTAGTATTTTATAGAATACAGTTTTGGTAGTTTATACGATGATTACATTTGAATAGAAAAGATTTAATTTGCTTGATTACTGTAATTCAAAGGGAAAAAATGTAAATTAGACGCAATTGGTGAATGCATGTATGATTCCATTAAAGGAGACTTACAGTAAAAGTAAAATGTCAAAATGTATGGTAAAAACCCTAGGAAATGTAAAACACAGTTGTAAAAGGAAATGTATATCTTCGTAGGATGCTTCCAAAAGGAAAGAAGGTTGAAAAGGCAGTTGGCAAAACTGAAAGGAGGGAAACCAGAACTAAGGAGGAGTTTGCAGCCCAGGGTTATCCTTCAAATATATATTGTACACACAGGGTATTAGATACTGAGATTGGTGATTTTGATTCGATTGAGATATTGAACAAAATCTGAGAACCGGGCGCACCTTTGCAAATGAGAAATATTTGGGATACTGGGTTATACAATGTTGCAGGGTTACCTCAAGCAATGGAAGCTAAAGACCTAGTTATTGAATACTTAATGAAATATGATTTTAATTCTAGAAAAGTTAAACATAACGGAGTAGTGTTCGCAGACTTGTCTGTGGAAGGGATAGCAGAAACATTTGGGTTGAAGACCATTGGGAAAATGAAAGAAGTGGATGTAGAGTTGTATGATGCAGATTTTAAGAAGGAAGAAGCAATATGTAAGAGTGCCATATTTTATGGTTGGTACAATCCTGATAAAAAACTGAAGGCATCTGCCAGAGTACCCAAGAATTTATACATAATAGATTTTAAAGAGGAGGTTTACATAATGATTACATTACTGAGTAGAGTAATGGGATTGGAGGATGTAGCTTCATTTGAGCCATGGATGTTTTCAATCATACAGTTCATTAGGGAAGAAACAGGGTATGTACATTGGGCTCAGGCAATCAATAATGTCATTTATGTACAAGCTTTAAGATTCAGTAAACACAAGAAGTTCTTCATGTCTTCGTACATTGTATACTCCTGTGCTGCCAAAATACCACTGAATGGAATACCAAGCATTGGCACCCTAGGGAGTGGACCAGGACAAACTATTGTATATGAACATTATCCAGATTTACAAGCACAAAATGTGGGGAAGAACTGGATAAAGGTTAATGATGTATTTTTCATGTATTTGACAAGGATTTTGACAAAGGAGAAAGATCAAAGACTGTTTGAAGCAGCAAAGGGTACCATCACATGGCATAATACCTAGTATATTCAATTTCCTACATTCACATATATCAGAACTGAGGGATTCAAAGGCAAACCATTCAGGTTACCCAAGTATCCATCCGATAAAATGGTGCTACTAGAATTCACAAGGCAAATACTTGATGGGTATAAGATGTATAAGAATAAGTTTAACAGGGGTAACCTCATATTCCCTTTTGTGATTGGAAGGTATCATTGTTTTAATGAGAAGGTGGCCAAAGAGTCAAAAGCTGAATTATTGTATTATGGTCTTCCAATGTTTGATTTGGTCAAGTCTTTTTACCCTTTCAACAGGCTTCATAATTTCGTAAATAAGAAATTTAAACACCAGCATCACCTTGAAGATTTTTGGGTGGATTGTGCTAATGAAATGGAGGTTAGGAAGAGACATCATCAGCAGTTAATGCTAGATCAAATGAGAACATTAGGAGGAGTTGAAGTGCCTCGAGAGGTGGTGTCTGATGATGAAAATACTCTGCATTCTAGATATGATAGCACAAAGGAAATTTTAACTGAACCTGATTGGGATCAGCCTAAGGAAACATCATTGGAAAATGTTTCAAATTTAGTACTGGAATATTCTAATTTGTGGATAAATGATAGAATAGAGAGGTTAAAAGCAAAGGGATTGCTAGTCACTTATAAGAAAGGTAAAAAGAGGAGTCTATAAAATGAGAAAGAGTTTGATGTTTTCTTGAAAAGGAAAAGGTAGGTGTTAGAAGCTAAAATAGTTAAAGTTAACACTGGAGCCACAATAATGGATCCTTATGCATTAGGGATAACAGTGTCAATACCTGAGGGGAAAATTATATCTGGTAAAGAAGGGGCATCCACATCAAATGTAGTAGTTACAGAAGGACATGGCCCAATACTAACAGAAGTAATATCACAATTACCATCCACACCTGTAGTGACTATACAGATACCACAACAAAAATCTTTGGAGACCCTTAAAAGTAATGAAAAAAATCTACAACATGGGTTTATTAAAGTTAAACAGGAAATGGCTAAAGAAATGATGATAGCCAGGGCATCTATTGCACCATTATCCACTACACAAAATGTGGAGATAGTGGATGTCGACCAACATGAAGATGTAGAAGAAGATGAAGAAAAGGGTGAAGTAGAAGGCACTGAAGACAGGTATTGAAATATAGAGATATACATGGGATGCATCTCAGAGGACTAATCGTACTTTCATCACAGCTCGAATTGCAAGTTTCATAAAGTACATGAGCGCCAATAACAAGGAGGTGCAAATTGAAGAAGATAGTGATAGTGAATAGTGTATACACCTAAAATTGGCTCGGATCGAATTAAGTAAATATCTTAATATTTATCTTAATTCTCATTTTCTTCTGTCAATTAAATAAATATTGGTTCATTGTCCCATAATTAAATAAAATTATTTTATTTAATTAAGTTCCCTAAATTCTTATAAATATCTAATAATCCCACATCATCCAATTAAAATCCCAAAATCATTCTAATGTCCTAAGTCCAAAAATCCACCTCATCAATTCACCTCATCTCTTCCACCTCACCATGTTGCACATATAATTAAATATTCTTAATATTTAATTAGCTAATATCCTCTATTATCTAAAATTAAATTCTTAATTCAATTGTCCCCCACTATTCTCCACTCATTGAATTCTTAATTCAATTGTTCCCCACTATCCTCCACTCTGAATTTTTGACTCATCCACTATCCTCCACTCTGAATTTTTAACTCATCCACTATCCTCCACTCTAAATTTTTAATTCATCCACTATGAATAAAAGATTCACTTTTATTCCTAGCCATTGATCTCATCAATTGATCCTCACCCTCCATTCTCTTTTCAGAAACTCTATAAATAAGACCCCTCTCTAAGCAATTAAGGACATTCATTCTAGCATCAAATCCATGCCTAATTTCCTCTAGGAAGATCTCTTCTAGCATCCTCATCATGCCCAATTTCTTCTCCTCATTCTAGTTATCCCATATCTTCCATCATTAGTGTGTTGAAGTTCATCTTCAATCACATATTGTATCTCAGCCATTCTGTTCTGTACCGTCAACAAGCAAGGAAGCAAGCTCCCTGAGGGCCAACCTTCTTCATCATCAAGGTTGAGAATAGATAGGCGAACAATGGAAGCCGCAGGGTAACAAGTTTTGTAAGTTTGTACTTCATTCATCTATTCTTGTTATTTGCAGATTTCATTGATGTTTGGGTTTATTTATCTTTATTGATCAATCTCATATTCCCATTTACATTTTGGCACCCACCGTGATCTAATCCACATTGTTTGTGAGTGTTTGTCTTAGAAGTTTTGTTGCAGATTCAGGTGTGTTTTAGAGCACATTCGGACATCGACTTTCACAAACGGCATCCTACGCACAAAACCGAGCTCACCATTGAGTCCGGGAGGCCTTGGAGGTAAGAAATCACATATCATTTGTCTAGTTTTGTTACTTAAAATTTTTTGAAATTTTTTTTACTTTTCAGC
Source organism: Cunninghamia lanceolata (assembly GCA_027924645.1). NCBI lineage: Eukaryota > Viridiplantae > Streptophyta > Pinopsida > Cupressales > Cupressaceae > Cunninghamia > Cunninghamia lanceolata. The sequence goes on along the minus strand of BSBN01000809.1, from coordinate 24,473,973 downwards.
CCATTTTTTGTAAAAAAAATAAATCAAAATTAAAAAATTAAAAATCAAAATATTTTTTTTTTTGTTTAAGCTTTTGTGTTCATTGAAAAAATTAAAAAACAAAAAAATTCAAAATTTTTTTTTTGTTTAAGCTTTTCTGTTCATTGAAAAAAAAAACAAACAAAAAAACAACACACAAAAAAAAAAAAACACAAAACACAAACCCCCCTGATCCAAAACCCCCGCAGCCCCTTACCACCTGACCACCCAACCCCTACCCCCACTCACCCCCCGACCACCCCCATCCCCTGCCTCTCCCCTCCCCCCCAACCCCCCCTGCATATCTCCCTTCCCCCCCTCAGCCTCCCTCCCGCGACCCAGCACCCCCTACCATCCCCACCCCCCTTCAGCCCCCCAACCCTTGTGCCCCTCCCTCCACCCACACACCACCCCCGTAGTCCTCCCTCCCTTCCCCCGTCCCCACCTTGTGACTCCCCCTTCCCAGCCTCCCACCCCCGCAGTCTCCCCTCCCTCCCTCCCTTCCCCTGTCCCCACCCTATGACCTCCCCTTCCCAGCCGCTCACCGCCCTTTCACCCCTTGACCTCCCCAAACCCCCAACCCCTACTCTCCGCCTCCGCCCCGACTCCCCTACCTCCGCCGTCTCCTGACCTCTGCCCCCCTGCGTCCTTCCACGCCCTTTCGGCTCCCTGCTTCACCTGCCATCGCCGCCCTCTGCGTGTTGCCCGCTCCCCTCCGCGTTTCGCCCACCACTCAACCTCTACTCCGCCCGCTCCCCTCTACAAAACTGCCCTGCCTCCCACCTCCGACCCCCCTCCGATGTCCCCTCCACCATTGTCGCCTGCCACAACCACCTCCACCACTGCCGCCTGCCACAACCACCTCCACCGCCCACGCCTCCATAGCCACCACCGCCGCCACCTGCCCACCACCTCCACCGCCCCTCCACCCCACACACACATACATACATTAAAAACACAATAAAAAAAAATCATTAAAAAAAAAGGGGGGGCATTTTTTTCTTTTTTTCTTTTTTGATTTTCCACTTAGCAAAATAGGCTTTTTTTTCTTTTGGCCTAACTTTTTGTAGGTCAGTCGGATTTTCACAAATTTATAGTCGTTGGAATGGTGATTGGACAAACTTCGCAATGGTAATGATGTTTTTCACCTACTTGATCAATTTCATCAGGTATATGCAGTCAAACCTCCCATTTGTTTAAAACCTTCAAACGGCCATAACTTTGGCATCTTTTATCGAATTCTCATGAAATTTTTTTTGGCAACAACATAGAATTGTGTGTAAATTTTAATTTTCATCTCTATTCTTGCTGTCCATAATCCTATTTTCATGCAATTTTTTAAATCATGTGTTTTGCACCTAGTCATTTGATTTACAGAATTTTTGATTGTATTTTTGTTTTGTGGACTACAGGTGGATATCAGGGGACTGCTAATCCAGTTTGGTGCCAAAACATCCACTGAAGACCATTATTTTCACTCAGTGTGGAATCAGACTGATTTAGGCAATTGTTCATGCAACTTGCATGCAACTCTCATCTAGTTCTAATTAGGAAGGAGTAACTCAAATTGTTCATGCAACTTGCATACAACTCGTCTAGTTCTAATTAGCAAGGAGTAACTCAAATTGTTCATGCAACTTGCATACAATTCTCATCTAGTTCTAATTAGGAAGGAGTAACCCATTGTTCATACAATTTGCATCTAACTCTAATTAGGAAAGCACAAATGCATACATGCCAATATCACGTAGTCCATAACTAGGAAGAAAGTAATTGAACCATTGCTATATCTGCATATTGCTATCTTCTTTAGTTAGATCATTGCTATCTTACAAACAGGAATGAACATTGCTATCTGTTTAAACACTTCAAAGTTAACCACTCGGGCTATCGTGGATTAAAATTGAACTCATCATTGCTATCTGGGTTAAAACTGAACCACTACTATCTCGATTGACCAACACTTCAAAGTTAACAACTTGGGCTATCATGGATTAAAATTGAACTCATCATTGCTATCTAGATTAAAACTGAACCACTACTATCTTGCTTGACCAACACTTCAATGTTAACAACTCGTGCTATCGTGGATAAAATTGAACTCATCATTGCTATCTTGGTTAAAATTGGACCATTGCTATCTTGCTACTCACTTCAACGTTCTGTGCTTGCCCAAGTAGATAGCTCATCTAGTTTTTTTCATTTTAACTAGAGGAAAAGAACCACTGTATACTGTGTTTTTGGGAATGATATCAGGACTATGCTCTCCCCTATCTTGGGTGACCAAAATGCCAGAAGTATCATTTTCGCATGTGTTTTTCCTTTAGAGGGGCCTGCTCTTGGATACCGCTTATCCAAGTAGGAACGACCCTAAGTGGTAACAGGCTAGACACCAAGCCCTTCCAAGCCACTATAAATAAATTGTGTTTGGAGTGAAAGCTTCAAACAACGAGTGAAGTTGTGTTACACTGACAACCAACCTCCCCCAAAACCCTCCAAGGCACAACCCTTGTAGGCTGGGAGACTCCATAACGGAGAGTAGTGCTGCCACATGTGTAACCACTCGAATGGTTGCCCTCATTAAACACCTTTCGTTCTAGTGGCCAAAAACCCTTCTTATCCATTTCGAGCCTAGGATTTTGTACTTGTTCTTTCTTTTTAGTCCAAATAGAGTAAAAAAATCATTAAAAAATTAAAAAAACCATAAAAACTCTTTGTGTTTGTTGTGTTTTCTTGCCATAAAATTTAGAAAATCAGATCAGAAGAACATTCTTGCAACCAAAAAACAAAAAACAAAAAAAAAAAAACACCAAACAAACCACCAAACAAAAAAAAGAAAAAATAGTCTAAGCGGCGCAATCTGTCTTCAAGAGAAAGATTTCACCAGTCTGAGGTACCCATTTCAATTTAGTCTCAGGATCAAAGATCAGGTTCCACCTTGCAATCAGTTTTCCATCCATTTCATACCAAAATCTCTCTCTCGCCAAATCATCCCATCCACCTTCTATCAGGTTCTCTAGTCCCAAAATCAAAGTATCCCATATCAGGTCAGCATAGGTCCTTCCATATCATTGTGAATTCAAGTAAACCTAGTAGGTCACAGAACTTTACTAGTGGTTCGTTGCACGACTAGTCCCTGCACAGTAAGACAGGTATCGAGTACCCTTACTAGTGGCTACCATCTTGTATCCGCCGCCTTACTTGACATCATTGAGTGAGAAGGTCCTTTATCCAAGCCATATCCTAGGTATCCCATTCTTAGCAGTCTCCGTCGGCATCTGGCCAAAATCTCTTGTCCCATTCCACCTCATCCCACATCACCTTGCATGGTTCTTACTCGATCTCAATTAAAAAAACAACTTGAAATGGCCGGCTCATCCAACTACATCTTCACACCTCACGATAGTGATGAGGAAATCTCTGACGAAGATTATCAGGAAAACATCCAAAGTAGGAAATTCCAACGCTTAGTAGCGAAAGTGCTCCATGACGACCCCCAAAAGTATTTCCATCACCTTGCTAGTCTTGGAACTAAACTCCCCGCGGATTTTGATATAAGCTCAATCTTGGAAAACATAGAGGATGATCGTGAAAGGGGAAAGAAAACCCTAGACCCAAACACAAATGATAAGGGAAAGAAAACCATAGACCAAAGTACTCCTATGGAAGAAATAAGGAAAGAAATCGAGAATCTCAAGCACCAAATGTCCGATCGCCAGACGGGTACAAACACCAAAACCTACTCTTTGGCAGATATTGCACCGTACCCTTTTGATAAAAGTTTAATCATGAAACCATTTCCCTATCGATTCAAAGTTCCTAAATTTGACAAATACAAAGGAAAAGGGGACCCTAAAGACCATATCAGGGAATTCAACGCAGCATGCTTAGAAGTAGCTCACAACGAGACTTACTTAATAAGGTTATTCCCTAGATCACTAGGCAGTCAAGCTATGGAGTGGTTCTCACGGCTTCCACCAGGCATCAAAACTTTTGATGAACTAGTCAACAAATTCATCATGCACTTCTCTTATAATATCGAACATGAAGTATCTATGCAACACCAAACAAAAGAGTGGTGAGTCATTCGCCACCTTCCTACAACAATGGAGACAACTAGAAAGTAAGTGTTCTTACGATATACCTGAGAAGCAGCTATTGGAAATGTTTGTCCATAACCTTAATAACGATCTTAGCTATCAAATACAAATACAATGCCCTACATCATTTTCAAAAGTCCTTGAAATGGGATTGTTCATTGAAAAAGCTATGATCGCCAAGGGGTAAATCAAGTTATACAAAGACACACCTACCTCCAATTACACGATAGATAAATCAAAGTTTTGGAACAAGAATAGGAATGTTGTCAACGATGGGGTAGTAGATGCCAAGGTGGCAGCTCCCAAGCAACAACCCATATTCACTCTCAAAGGAGAAGCAAACAATGTTGCACCTAACAAACCATTCTCTCAGGAACCAAGACCATGGTTCAGTTCAACTCCAAGGTGAAAGTTCACGCCGCTAGGTGAATCCCAAGAATCCGCATTAAGGAAGTTATTGGCTAACCATGAAATCTCTCTACTGCCAACAAGTGATTATGAACCAATAATCAAATCTCCCTATTGGAAGGATACAGACTATTGTGAATATCATAGAGGAAGGGGGCACACAACCAACAATTGTATCCGTCTCAAAAATGTTATCCAAGATGTGCTTGATCAAAATCAAGGAGGAACCCAACAGCATACCTCTAATGAATCACATGTGGCTTACAGGGATCCACTTCTTAATCATGACAGGCCGTATAACAACAATAACAACCATGGCCACAACAACAACAACCACAACAACAACAACAACGGTAACAACAACAACAATCGCAACAGGCCAAATCAGAATAGTGGGAATAGCAATGCCAACTATGCAAGTGTGCCATTTGACTATACCATCAATTGCCTATCCGAGCATGTCCCGCAAATCAATGTCATCACACCCAACCAACAATCAGAACCTAACAGACCTGGTTGTAGTATCATTACCTGCAGTGGTAAAGTCACGCTCAATACCACCCCTCCAAGGTTGTCGCCGCCCCAATCCAACTTCAGTCAGTATAACGTCATAGACAAGTTATAGAAAACTCTGGCCCACATTTCAATCTTGGAGTTGTTGCGTCTATCTCCTTCCCATAAGGAGAACCTCAAGAAAGCCTTAGTGGAAACCACTGTCCCCACTAACCTGGCCCAAGAGAAGTTTCAGACCATGGTAGGAAATCTGACTTCCTCAAGCTCCATTTCATTTACCGAGCAAGATGACCTCTCTATGTCTCAACCACATAACACCCCTCTACATATTGTCGCCTTCATACACAAACACCGCATCAAGAGGGTTCTCATTGATGGGGGAGCCGGTTTAAATATTTGCACGTTAAAGTTGGTCCTTGCATTGGGGTTCTCCAAAAGGGTAGTTGATCCAAGGAAGAAAATTACTATAAAAGCATATGATGAGGAAGAGAGAACTACAAAGGGAACAGTATTCCTACCCATACAAGTGGGACCAGTAATAAAAGATGTTGTGTTCCAAGTCCTTGATAGGGAGCTCACTTATAATATTCTTCTAGGGAGACCATGGATTCATGCCATGAAAGTTGTCCCCTCGATGTATCACCAATGCACAAAATTCCCACACAACAGCAAGCAAGTCACCATCCAAGGTGACCCTGACCCCTTCCAGCATTGCAACTCCTTCCTTGCCAAACCTGATTACATCATACCAAACAACAAAGCATCTATATCCCCTATCCCACATCAGGACCATACCGCCGAAGCCTCCTCATCAAGGCCCAAAGAGCAAAAAATTACCATAAAAGAAAGCGGAATGGGAGAATACTCCATAGAGCACAGCCTCAATCTAGCCAAGATGCCCTTATCTCCTCGATCTTTTGGCCAATCCAAACATTTTCCAAAGCCATTTACACTTATAGCTCCCACAACTCCCTTTGTAAAATGGGGGACCTTATCTGATGAAACAAAAGAAAGAGATCTCCTACAGTGGCTTTATACAGAAGAAGAGAGCACATCACAAGAACCACCTAGGCTCCCAATAGAACTCTATGGGCAAGGTGAAACTATCCTACACAAAATGGGCTATGAAGGGCAAGGCCCCATCAGCCTCAGAAAAGAAGGCATCATTGAACCTATTCAACCTTCTTCATCCCCATTGGCTAGGAATACAAATGGTCTAGGATACAAAGACAAGGGAAAAGCTAAAGAAAATGCTTGTCTTATAGAAACGATCCACACACTTCAAGAGGACAGTGACACAGATTCCAATGAATATGAGTGGGAGGAGCTAATAGAGCATTCCTATGATGACAAAGAGGTTGATACCATTCAAACTTATAGCCCCTACCGTGAGGGACAAACGCTACGGCATAGGCCATTAGAGTCTGATTTGCCTATCTCTAAGAATACGACTTTCGAGGAAGGTTTAGGTTCTATCACAATAAACAACTTGAAGGAAAGTACCATCTCGAACACCACCCCTACATATACTCCTAGCGTATCCATTACACTATCAACAAATCAGGCCTACCCTCTGATTCCCTCCCCCTTGTGCATCCTGAGCTTATTGACTGGGATCTGCGAGGAACGTCCCAACTAGATATGTTTCAAAATGATGATGCTTACATGGACTACATGGAACTTAGGGACCACCTACCCAAGGGAGATCATAAAGCTAGTTTTTCTATTGAACTTAATATTGTGGCTTACTTCGGAGAGGGTGCCAAGCCTTCCAGTCGCAAAAATATCAAAATAAAAACTGGATTTGACAGTGAAAACTGCTCTGCGGCAGTGTCAAATCCCAAAATAGTAAAAAGAAAAGATGCATTTGAAGGTGAAGACCCAACTGTGACACCTGATGATGGAAGGCTTGACACTCTCCCCGATGACATGCATCAGGAGAAGTCTCAGATTGTTGTGGAACTGACAGAACCAGTTAACATTGGAATAGAGGAACAACCCAAGATCATCCACTTTGCTAAATCTCTTACTCCACCAAAAAAGACCAAGTTCGTACCATTCTTCAAGGAAAAGAGACAACTTCGCTTGGTCATATGCAGACATGCTAGGGTTAGACCCAAACTTGATCCTACATCATCTTCCACTAGATCTAGGTGTGAAACCAGTCAAACAAAAGCTTAGAAAGATGCATCTGCACATAGCACTATTGGTCAAAGAAGAATTGAAGAAGTTGTTGGATGTAGGATTTATCAAAGCAATAGACTACCCAGAGTGGATATCCAACATTGTACCAATGTCCAAACCAGATGGCAGAGTCAGACTATGCAATGACTTTAGAGATCTAAACAAAGCCTGTCACAAAGATGATTTTCCATTGCCAAACATAGATATCATAGTCGACTTGACAGCAGGACATACCATGCTATCTCTCATGGATGGCTTCTTAGGATATAATCAGATCAAGATAGCACTAGAAGACCAACATAAGACATCTTTCACTTGTCCATGGGGCACTTTCTATTGGAATGTCATGCCATTTGGGCTAAAGAATGCAGGAGCCACATATCAACGTGCTATGACGACTATATTCCATGATATGATGCATGTAACAATGGAGGACTATATAGATGATATCCTAGAAAAGTCACTCACAAGGGAATCACATCTAGACGTGTTAGAGAAGGTCTTTCAGAGATTAGAACAATTCAAAGTTAGGTTGAACCCAAAGAAATGTGTGTTTGGAGTCACCTCAGGCAAGCTTCTAGGCTTTATTGTATCAGCAAATGGAATAGAAGTGGACCCCACAAAAGTCAAGGCTATCATGGACATGCCACCTCCTAAGACTCTTACACAACTAAGATCGCTACAAGGCAAGCTACAAGCAATCCATAGATTCATATCCCAGCTGGCAGACAAGTGCCAACCATTCAGTCATCTCCTGCATAAGAACATTCCATTCAGATGGGATGAGAGATGTGAAGAAGCCTTCAACAAACTAAAAGAGTACCTCCTGAATCCACCCATTCTCATGCCTCCTATCCAAGGGAAATCACTGATACTCTACATATCTACTACACCTATAGCTCTTGGGGCTCTTCTGGCACAACAAGATTATGAGAATAAAGAAAGATTCGTCTACTACATCAGCCGAACATTAGTAGGCTATGAGTTGCAATACTCACAGATAGAAAAATCATGTCTAGCGGTAGTTTTTGCTTCCCAAAAACTCTGACATTATATGCTAGCATATCCAGTAAAACTTATTTCAAAAATAGATCCACTAAAATACCTACTAAGCAAAGCAGCTCTCACAGGTCGCCTAGCCAAATGGGTAATGCTCTTGAGTGAGTACGACATTGAATATGTAGACAGAAAAGCTATCAAAGGGCAAGTCATTACTAATCAGTTAGCAGATGCACCGCTACAGGACACCACCCCAATGCAATTTGACTTTCTAGATGAATCCTTATTCAACATCTCAACACATTCCTGGAAGCTCTACTTTGATGGGTCCTACACCAACCATGGATCAGGGGCAGGAATCTTGTTTGTAACTCCTCATGGCAACACTATTCCGAAGTCTTACCGTTTGCTATTCCCATGCACCAACAACATAGCTGAATATGAAGCCCTGGTCATTGGTATCAAGATGGCAACCAAATGGAAAATCAGAGAGCTACATGTCTATGGTGATTCTCAACTAGTGATAAATCAGGTCAATGATGATTACCAAACCAAAGATGAAAAGCTTGCCCCTTACAAGCGAATGGTCGATGACTTTAAGGAATACTTTGTGATCATCTCTTTTGAGCAGATACCTCAAATTGAGAACAAAGCAGCAGATGCCATGGCAACCATTGCATCCCTTCTTCAAATTCCAGAGAATGAGTCACGGTACGAGTTCTTAGTAGAAACTATTCGACAGCCAGCTTATGATCTTCCAGAGAACCATACTATATGCCTTTTACTTGGATCTGATTCACCTTGGTACAGTAAGATTTATACTTATCTCAAGGACAACACCTTCCCACCTGACCTATCTTCAAACCAACGATGAACCTTTATACGCCAAACCTCTCGCTATACCATTATTGCCGATATCCTATACCGACGTGGTCTAGATGGTACTTTACTCCGTTGTTTAGAATGAGACGAATCCATAACCGCTTTGCAAGATGTACATAAAGGGATTTGTAGAACACACTCTAGTGGTCCTTCCTTAGCCAAGAAACTCATGCGTCTGGGTTATTACTAGTCAAACATGGAAATGGATTCATATCAGTTTGTCAAGAAGTGCAAGCAGTGCCAAATACACGGGAACCTAATACATGCACCAGCTCAAGAATTGAGACCTTTAACGACACCTTGGCCCTTTTGCCAATGGGGACTTGACCTTGTGGGAAAGATCCATCCACCCTCATCCAACGGCCATAGATTCATCATAACTGCCACTGAATACTTTACCGAGTGGATTGAAGCCGTTCCCCTCACCACTGTCATAGGTAAGCAAATCTCCTCATTTATCCTGAATTACCTCATCTGTAGATACGGGATTCCTTCATCCATTATCACAAATAATGGATGACCCTTCAAAAACCAAGATGTCCAAGAACTCTATGATCGATTCAAAATCCAACACCATTTTTCCTCACCATATTACCCCCAAGGTAACGGTCAAGCTAAAGCATCTAACAAGACCATCTTGAAACTTCTCAAGAAGATAGTCAACGATGCTTGCCGTGATTGGCATGTCCAACCCAATCCTACTCTGTGGGCCTATAGAACCAGTATACACACTCCCACAAGTGCTACACCATACACCCTTGTCTATGGCTCAAAAGCTATCCTTCCCATTGAAGTTGAATTGCCATCTCTCAGGGTGTTGTTAAAAGGTCTCATATCAGATGAAGAATACAGAGTCTCCAGATTACAAGAACTAGAGTTGCTGGAGGAAAGGAGACAGAAAGCCTTTGACCATCTCAAATCATATCAACAAATGATGTCAAGAAGCTATAACCACAGAGTTCACCCAAGAATCTTCAAAGTTGGAGATCTAGTCCTTAAGGAAAATCCCCGAAATCAACAGGATAGGGAAAAGAAGGGCAAGTTTGAACCCAACTAGCTGGGGCCTTATGTAATTGTAGTTGCTTATGGATCGGGGGCATATCGGTTGGCAACATGAGAGGGTGAGCTATTCGATGACCCAATCAATAGCATGCACCTTCGTCGATTCTATAGCTAGGAGAACCCCACTATAAGGAGGAGCAAAAAAAAATCAGAAAAAAATACAAAAAAATTATCCTTTGGTGAAAACCTAGAAAATAGGTGCTTTGAATAGGTATCATGATAAAAACCTGGCAAACAGGCGTCATGTTTACTTTCTAGCTTCTTCATGCAAATACAAACAAGTGGTGAAAACCTGGTAAACAAGCGTTACTTGTGATAAAACTGCCTCCTCCATCTTTGGGAAACCAATCACCTCAAGTCCATTCTTCCTTCACTCGTATCCCATTTTTGACCCATATCTGTCCCATAATAAACTCCTGACAGTTACCTATCATGGCTTGCTACTCTATCTCTTTGTTGGCCTTGTCAACCAAGGTTTTGTCCCATACCGTATCCATTGCATAATCCTAGCATAGTGTCTCTCATTGGTTTTCCACAATCAAAATCCATGAACTACGTTGCCTTTGCATCGTCATGTAGGCAAGGCCCTATTCCTATGCGCCCCTGAGGCTCTCACGGTCCCATCCGTCCCATTTCTTGTCATCTTTCTTGTCGTCTTTCTTCTAGTCCATCCATGGTCCATTAGGGTTTACCCTGAACTACGTTGCCTCTGCGTCGTCACGTAGGCAAGGCCATTTAGCAATGAGCCCTCGAGGCACTAGGTCAGTCCCTTAGGGTCCATCCCACCAATAAGGATTGTGATACCTTCTGCTAGACAAACAAGAGCAACAAAGCATGCTTCCCAAAACAACAAAAATTATGACGCTAAACATCAACCTGTCCAAGGCAAAACAAAGCACCATACCAAAACACTCAAGCTAATTTTATACCAGTTATGGCAAAAAGACACATCTAATGCAAGAACGTTTTGTGATTGGTTAGATTAACTTACAAAGTCTTGATTTATGCTATCATGCCTTTCTATGCTACTCGAGGATGCCAACAGCTAGAGATGCTATGATGGGGGCATGATTATTTTCTTTGTCTGCTGCTTGTGGATTAAACTTTAGTAATGTGACAATTTCTGTCTAACGACATGATTGGTAAAAGATCATCGAGGACTTCGAGATCTAGACATGAAAAGGGGTAATCCTTGTCTGTTAAAAAATGCAAGAAGTACTCAGGTCATCTAGATTCAATTTTGGCTAGATGCTTGTATTGACTTGCTAAATCAAAAATCCATGTAAGCGATACTCAGGTCATCTCAGTTTAATTATACCTAGATGCTTGTATTTTCTTACAACATAATAAAGCCCAATGATGAAAGCACTTCAAAATACTTGCTATATCAAGGTGACAAATATCCATATCTATATCCATACTGTATCCAATCACATCTCATATCCATACCGTATCCATCCATATCTATATCCATACCGTATCCAATCACATCTCATAGTCATACCATATCCAATTGCAAGTCTATCCTTAATCCATGCCAATCAAGTCAAATCAATCTTGTCAAATGATCCAATCACAATCAATGGTCTTGATCCTTGTTCGGTCGTAAACCAACTCGATAAATTAATCAATCAATTGTCTTATATAGGATGTTGCATTGTCGAAATCAGACCAACACACGCGTCTTACACGACATGCTTCATTTCCTGAAACCAGACACTATCCTTCATGTTGCTCTAGGGATCCATCATTCCCCGCCATGACAACACGCCTGCCGTGTTGGTCTAGGGATATATTGTTCCCCGCCATGACAACACTATCGTATCAAATGTCTTAGACAAGATGTTATTTTGTCGAAACCAGACCCGAAGTCTTATACGACATATTTCATTCCTGAAACCAGACATCATCGATCCATATCATTAGTTTACCACTCGACAGGGGCAATACCTTGTTTGTGCTTGTGTCATTTGTGCATACTTGCTTACTTGCTTGTGTGTGTTATCATTTTTATCTTGCATTCCATATCATTCATCCCTTTCTTCTGCATTCAACCATTTCATTTCCTGACAACATATCTTATCGTGAGATTGTCCATCTCACGCCTGCCGCCTTCTCCCTGTCCAATCTCCTGAGGGGGCATCCTATCATCATAACCTGTACCAAGGGCAAACTGGGGCATGTATCAGCATTAGACTATTTTTATTCTTTGAAACAACGTGATAAAACACATTGCTTCAAAGAGGGGCAAAATGTATACACCTAAAATTGGCTCGGGTCGAATTAAGTAAATATCTTAATATTTATCTTAATTCTCATTTTCTTCTGTCAATTAAATAAATATTGGTTTATTGTCCCATAATTAAATAAAATTATTTTATTTAATTAAGTTCCCTAAATTCTTATAAATATCTAATAATCCCACATCATCCAATTAAAATCCCAAAATTATTCTAATGTCCTAAGTCCAAAAATCCACCTCATCAATCCACCTCATCTCTTCCACCTCACCATGTTGCACATATAATTAAATATTCTTAATATTTAATTAGTTAATATCCTCTATTATCTAAACTTGAATTCTTAATTCAATTGTCCCCCACTATTCTCCACTCATTGAATTCTTAATTCAATTGTCCCCCACTATCCTCCACCAATTGAATTAATTCAATTGTCCCCCACTATTCTCCACTCATCGAATTCTTAATTCAATTGTCCCCCACTATTCTCCACTCATTAAATTTTTAATTCAATTGTCCTCCACTATTCTCCACTCATTGAATTCTTAATTCAATTGTTCCCCACTATCCTCCACTCTGAATTTTTAACTCATCCACTATCCTCCACTCTGAATTTTTAACTCATCCACTATCCTCCACTCTGAATTTTTAATTCATCCACTATGAATAAAAGATTCACTTTTATTCCTAGCCATTGATCTCATCAGTTGATCCTCACCCTCCATTCTCTTTTCAGAAACTCTATAAATAAGACCCCTCTCTAAGCAATTAAGGACATTAATTTTGGCATCAAATCCATGCCCAATTTCCTTTAGGAAGATCTCTTCTGGCATCCTCATCATGCCCAATTTCTTCTCCTCATTCTAGTCATCCCATATCTTCCATCATTAGTGTGTTGAAGTTCATCTTCAATCACATATTGTATCTCAGCCATTCCATTCTTGTCACCGTCAACAAGCAAGGAAGCAAGCTCCCTGAGGGCCAATCTTCTTTAGCATCAAGGTTGAGAACATATAGGTGAACAATGGAAGCCGCAGAGTAACAAGTTTTGTAAGTTTGTACTTCATTCATCTATTCTTGTTATTTGCATATTTCATTGATGTTTGGGTTTATTATCTTTATTGATCAATCTCATATTCCCATTTACAAATAGGTCATATATTCACTTGGGAATTTTGTAATGGTAATTGGTCAAGAAAGTCAAATATTTAAAAGATTATAAAGGCATCCTTTGTGCTGAAGAATATTCTTTTAGATATTTCTTTGAAGTGACACCTAGCATCAAAATTTAAATTTGAATCATGGATAGTTAGTGACCTAAAGAAAAGGATTTGAAATCTATAAAAGGGGATTTAATATGTATATTTTGATACATGGGTCAATTTGAAAAATTGTGAGAATTTGCAAGAGAAGTAATTTTGTGAAAATACTTTGAGCTTAGCGAATTGAAGTAGTAGTAGTTGCCTATGTCTGTAGTAGAGATAATGTGGAATATCCTATTTCTCACTCTATCTGGAAAATGTTGTAAGTTTGCTTAGTTGCTGATGTTTCAAAGACTTTTGAAGTCAAAATACATTGTAAATTTGAATGGCTTTAGTATGTTACTGAATACAAACATCTAATTACTGTGTCTATTTCTGAGTGTAATTAGATTCAGGTGTTCTTTGATATATTTCCATCAATGATTGCAGTTCTATATGTCAATTTGTGATATTGCTCAAGAGAAACATATATGAATTTAATTCTTTTGAAATATTGCAACTAATCAAATTTGTACGCATGAGTAGCAGAAAAGTAGTTCTTATGGAATTAGGTTTCTAGCCCTCATCTTTTCTATCTTTTCCCCAAAATCTTTAAGTAATTAGAATGCACACAGTTATCTAAAGGAAATTGTTACTGATTCGAATAAATACTGGTGAATTATAAAGATCTCTAACCATTTTCATACAAATTTGGGATGCAAAGCATGTTTTATTGATATTCATGTAAAGCTTTGTAAAGAAGTAGTAAATACATGCAAAGGAACATTCATTTCGGTGTTATTTGTGGTTATTTACATACAACGAACAAGTCCAGTCATCACAAGACACTTAAGTCACATAAGGCCCCTTAAAACAAAATAGCTTCACATTGAACCCTGAGTGAATCTAACACAACCATGACCTGGTTAACATAGACTTGGAATTGAGAAGTATTTCTAATAGTTCTCCATATTCTCGAAGATAAGCTAAGATTCTTTGAGAATTTTATCTCTTGTCGTGATGAATAAAATCAACATCAACAGTTTGATCTAGATTTGCTCAGATATTATACTTTCAGTCTTAGCCCAATCTTGGCTTTTGCATTATACCAAAATCAAAGACCACTTTATTGTTTTGGCTTGTGGTAATTGTAATTGGACTGAGTATAAAGTCCCACAATCATTTTTTGCTAGGGGGTGATCTCTTTGATTGAGTAAAAGGGGGGTTGTACTTGTGTTGTTTCTTTTTTCTACTCTTGCATCATGGATACAAACAAACTTCCTCTACTCACACCATATAACTATCGCGAGTGGAAAACTAAAATGGAGATTCATTTAAGAAGTTTAAAAATTTATTGAGTAACAATGGGTACAGAAATTGAACCAACAACAGCTGTAGAAAGGAGAAAGTGGTACAATAGATGTGATCAAGTCTATGGAACACTATGCTTGTCTATTTCTCATGATCTCTTTTTTCATATTGAATCTTGTAAAACACCTAATGAAGTGTGGACTACCTTAGAAAATCTCTTTGGTAAGAAACATACTATGAGAGGTTTCAAATTAGAGAATGAACTAATTGGTTTGAATCCAACTAACTTTGCAAGCATCCAAGACTTCTTTACAAAGCTAAAATCACTTAAATTGCAACTCAAACAATGTGGAATTGAGAAAGAGGATCCTCAATTGATACTTTCAATCCTTGCTAAGTTTTGTCTTGACTATTTTGGTCTTTGTTTCTACCTTTTATGCTACTGTGGATGCACTTGGGAAAGCTTTTACAATGCCTTCACTTGATGAGTTTGCCACATCACTCACAAGGGAGCAAGCTAAGTTAGTACACATGGGCACATTGAAATCTCCTAGACCTCAAGCTCTTCTTGCTAATCAAGGTACAAATGATCAAAAGGATTTAACTTCCAAAGGCAAGAAATAGAAAAATAAGGATTTCAAGAACAATGAGCAAGCAAAGGAGTCAAATAATTCATCTAAGTCCTCATCCTCTCCCAAGGAGGAATCTTCTAAGAAGGAGAGACCAAAGTGTGCATATTGCAAGAAACTAGGACATGATGAGCATAAGTGTTATGAAAAGAAAATTGATGAGTTGATTCACATTATTCAAAAGCACAATATCAAATTTCCATTATCCATGTCACCTAGTTCATCCTCTTCTTTGACACCATCATCATCTACACAAACAGGAACAACAGACATTGCTAATGGGACAAACAAGGGAAAAGGACAAGCACCCTTTGCTTATACAAGTCTTCAGTCAAAGAGATGGCTTCTTGATTTTGAAGTTTCTCATCATATGGCATCTTCACAAGGGATGTTCTCTTCATTTGAGTCATGTACTTTGCTACCTATTTTGATGGGTAACAATACATACATGCATGTAACTAGTAACAAGATTATTGATATTGGCGAGGGTACTTTCAACAATGTGTTGTGTGTACCTTCCTTGTCAACCAATCTCCTTTCCATCTACCAGATTACTCATTATGGTGTAGGCAAGACATTTGAGTTCAGTCCTAATTCAGTGATCATAAGGGACTTGGAGAGTAGAGATATCATTGTTGTTGGGATGGTTGATCATGCATCTCTTTTGTATACATTCTTCCATTTTACTCCTGATGATGTTGTAGATCCATTGATTGATATTCACACTCCTGCATCAAGTGTGAATCATGTTTCTGAGGAGAAGTTTGGTCACATGAACCTTGGTGTTCTTTCATCTACTTTAGTTCATGAGACTTGTGATGGACTTCCATCACCTCAACCTCCTGCTTCTTTAGAGATCGACATCAACATAGTTTCTTCTACTTCAGTTGAGCGGGATCATTCCAGTCTTTCAAACACAGCTTTGTGGGATACTTTCTTGACAGGTATATTAGACTTGTTTTGTGAGTCTCATATTGCATATTTGGAGGACACACTTGAGGGGATATCCCACAGACACAGCATACGAAAGCAATATGACCATACCCCATTCCTTACTTCATCGCAACATACCAAGATATAGATAGATCAAGGCAGTCTTGATTAGGCATAAGAAAGGGACAAAAGATAAAATAAAATATACGGTCATCATGTTCACTTGCCAAATTTAAGTGCTCTTGAATGGATTAAGCTGGCGCCTTATTGAGAGGAAAGCTGCATCCTGTTGAAGGCTAAAGATGTTGATAAAAATGCTATAGTATATGTTGGCTTAAGGCATGCAGACAAATAGCTTCTGGCTTATCCCTGATTTGTTAAAGTGCTTGAACTTTTGCTGATGCACATAATCTACTTCTTGCTTGGACTAGTCAAAGAGAAGAAGATAGGAGATGAAAGAAGATGAAGATGGGGTGGATTGTCTATGCTTGCGTACTGGATACTTCCTTCATATTCCAAACTGCCTAAATACCCTGTATCCATGGGATCAAAGCACATTTACGATGATGATGAGACATGATGAATATGTAGTTCTGGGTTTATTGATGATATAAGTAATGAAAGATAGAAGAAAGGGAGATGAAAGATTGGAGGGTGATTAGAAGAATGATGAAAGATGGAAGATGGAAAAAGGGCTGTCATCTATGCCTGAATTAGAGTGCTTCCTTCGCATCTCAGATTGCCTACATACCATGTATCCACGGGATCAAGGCTTTGAACGATAGAGATGAGATGTAGTTCTTGCTTATTGTGTTGATGGTTGATGTCACAGGATCAACTTTATTGCTTGGATTTTTAGGATGTTTTGATATATCTTCTTTGACACAACGCTCTAATGAACATTGTATCAAAGAGGGGCAAAATGTAAACACCCAAAATTGACCTAGTTGTCATTAGCATCAAAATATTGCATAAGCTATCATCTGCATTTGTCTAACACACTTGAGCAATTTCCCTATCACTTATTTCTTCTATTAATTAAATAATTTTATATTTATTTAATTAATTAATTATCTATTTCTTTTATTTCCTCTAATCTATAATTAAATAATCTTTAATTATTTAATTATCTCTTATTTCTATCTATTTCAATTAAATAAATCTTATTTATTTAATTAAAATCCCTTCATAAGCCCGCTTTCCAATTAATTAAATAAATTTTATTTATTTAATTAATTTCTCTTATCATTTATCTTCGTCTTTCTTCATGAGCCGACATGTGTGCCTCTTTAATTTAAAAACATGTGTGGTACTACATCTTTTTATTTAATATCTTTCACATGTAGTACTTTTTATGTACACGATCACACATAAGCCTTATCTTCCCTCCACTTGTCATCTACACATTCATCTATGATTATCATTTAATCTTAGCCATTCACATAGCCACCAAATCTCCACCGTTGATTGATTTTGGTTGAGGTCTATATAAACACCGTCTCATTCCATACTACAAAAATCCATCATTTTTTATAAAGCATCTACATTATCATCTTGAGCATATTGAGCATTTTAGCATCCATCTAGCATATTGTCACTCCCATCCATCCATCATGGTAGCTTTTATCTTCATAATTGTTCATTGTTGAGAAGCAATCCACATCATAAACAAGGAATCATACAATCTAGGTGATTTTGTTCTTGAATTGCATACTTTTGATTTCACTTGGATTCGATTCTTTGATGGTGGTAGGATTAGGTTTTCAATTATATACTTGATTTTATTAACCTGATTTTTACCTATCACATTTTGGCACGCTCAGTGGGACTCACGTCCTTGATTAACTTTGTTGTTTGAAGTTATTTTTTGTGAAGATCAGATATTTTGAGCGCTTACGACAAGTTTCAGTCGCTTCTAAGAGAAACCCAGTCGCTTTCAGAACATCTGCATCACTTTTAAGCTAAAATCTTTCGCTTCAACACTTTCTGGATCGCTTTCAAGTCAACAATGGTCACTTTCAGTCTTTTCCGCGTCGCTTCTAAGCAAACAGTGGTCGTGTCTATTATAATTTGTCACGTTTAAGCTGAAATTGATCGCTTCTGGATGTCTGGATCACTTTCTGCAAATTAGTGTTTTCTAATTACATCTAACTTTTTGCAGGGATTTTTACGCATTTAGCATATTTGGGTTGCTTACAAGCCTTAACAATTCACACTTTGATTTTTTGCATCGCCTTTGAGTCTTAGCTACTCACATCTGGGTTGGTCTATGTCACTTCTGATCAATAACATTTCACCTTCAGCCGAATACAGATCACTTTTGATCAATAGTTAATCACCTCTGGTAACTATGCCGCTTTTAGTTTTATTATTTACAGTTTGGTTTTCTTGGATACTAATCAGTTATTTGTGCAGCATCCTATTAATTGTCCAAGAAAAGGAGGTTGTGAAACTACTAACATATCTGTTGTAGCTCCGATCGGTCCAAGACATTACATTTTATCACTAATTTAGGAACATTTGGGCTTGGTGCTTAAAAAGAATCATTATTTTCTCTGTGCTTGATTTATTTTTTTTTGTATTTCTTGTTGTGTATGTTTGTAACCCAAATTTAATAACAAAAGTATCCTCTCCCCTTGCCTATCAAATGGATCTTGAGTGCATGAGAACTTGTTATTATCTTTAAAGGGTGTACCTTCCTGATGTGAGAAGGGGTACGACCCAAGCGGTAACGAGCTAAAGCCAAGTCATTCTGAACTGCTATATAAGAAAAGTGTTTGTGTTGAAAGCCACAAATAATAGGTGTTGTTGTGTTATACCGACAACCAGCCTCCCCCAAAATCCTTGAAGGCATAACCCTTGAATGCTGGGAGACTCCACAACGAAGAGTAGTGTTGTCGCACGTATAGCCACCCGAATGGATGCCCTTGTTAGCAACCTTGTGTAGTAGCCAAAAACCTTCTATTTGTTGATGCAAAAGGTGGGACCTTTGAAGCCGCCTTGATTCTCATGGTTCTTAGTAGAGATAGCAGGGACAATCCTAAGGTTTGGTAGGGGGACAAGCCTTGGGAAACCCAGATCTTGGTATGCATGAGAAGTGAGTGCCGTGGAGAGGAGCTGGTGCTACCAAGATCCTGAAGCTATTTGCTTTGAATAGGCTCAGCAAGGGGACTCAACAAATATAGTCCTTTCCTAGCCTAGGTTGTACAATCTTGTGTATGTTGTGAGTGTGAGTGACTACAATCACTATTTTCTTGTAAAAAAGATCATTCAAACATATTCCCTGTCAGACACAGATCACCTTTGAACCTTAACTGCTCACTTTTAGACATCCAGATCACTTTTAAACAACAGTTGTTCACCTTTTGCAAAAACTAAATTGCTTTTAATCAATAGCTACTCACTTGTAACAAAATCGCGTCGCTTTTAAACAACAGTAAATCACTTTTGACCTATAACTAATCACCTCTGGTAAAACTAGTCGCCTCTGGTCAACACTACAGTCTATCATCTGAAGCAAAACCATAATGCTTTTGAGCTATTATCTGTCTCTTTTGGCCTCATTTGAGTCACTTTTGAGCTATTACCAGTCACTTTTGGTCCAATATTAGCAATCAATATCAATCCAGCCCAATCAATAGCACTTTCAGACATTTTTAGCTCTATAATCAACTTTTAGATAGTCTTCTGAGCATCCACAGTCACCTAAGCATTGTCCTCTATCTTGAGCATATCAATCCATTAGACTTTCTTGAGCTTTCATCCTTTTGAGACCCCAAAATAGCAACCAACGAGCAAAACCATCAACCCAAACATTGTCCTTTTGGCTTTACTTAGCCTTAGAAAAACTAGCCAACAACATCAACAACTAGCTTTTCCCTTGAGTGTGTGAGCTATCCTTTAGGGAAGTTTATCAACCAACAAACAAACAAACAAGCAACCCAACAACAATCAACAACAACCAGCAAACAACCAAGCAACCCAACAACAATCAACAACAACCAGCAAACAACCAAGCAACCCAACAACAATCAACAACAACTAGCAAACAACCAAGAAACCCAACAACAATCAACAACAACCAGCAAACAACCAAACAAGACAACAACAATCAACAGCAACTAGCAAACAACTAAGCAACCAACAAACTAGCAAAACAAATCAACACCAAACAATCATCAAAGCATCACCTTTTGGGTCTCAATCTTGACAAGCTAAAGTCTAATTTTCAACATCAAATCATCATGCCTCAAACTAGAAGCCAATATAGAGCTGAAATGGAAGCAAAATTGTGAGTTGAGATGGAAGCCAAAATGCAACAATCCTGATCTACGCCCCTTAGAGATGCAACTCAATTCACAACCGGCATGCCCTCTCACATGTTTGTCCCTGAAGGATACACCATTGGACCGTCATCTTCGCAACAAGTGCAACCTCAAACATTTTCAAAGACTTATGAAGAGCAATCCCAAGATGACTTATCAGAATTTAGAGACACACACGTATGGGATCAAGTTGAGAAGCTTGTTTTATTTGATCCTAATCGCTACTTCTTGCAATTAGCACATATGGGAGATAAATTACCAAGTGACTTTGACATATCCGCTATTCGAGAACATGATCCAAACACTCCTGCTATTGTTGCAAAGGGACCATCCACTATAGCCACACCGTCTCATACCATGTCCATGCTACAAAATCCACCTTCCAACCCATCTCTTTCATTGCTTATTGCTACTCCATCTAATGTACCACGCTTGGAGTACACTCTAGAACCTTTGATAACTCCAACCAATGTACTCCCTTTTCTTTCACAAAATTTGAGCATTCCACCTTTCCATGTTCCACAACATACACCTTCTCCTACCATGACCGTATCTCAATCTCAAGTATCACAAGTTGTCCATGTTGCATAAGTGCAAATTCCTCAAACATCACAAGCCATCCCAATATCGCAAACTCTACAAGTTTTGTAAGCTATCCAAACACCACAAACCATAGAAGTCTCACAGCCATTACAATCCGCTACTCCTATTGCATCACATGTGGAAACCACATCCCACACTCATATTCCTATCACCACTAATATGGTCTCCACCGGATCCATCCAACACACCATATAATCCTAATGTTAGTCTCATTGACATGAGTGACTCACCTATTATATCACAAGCTAATCCTAGTGTTGCTATCTCTTATGTTGATCAACTTACATCACTTTCACCACCCTCATATAATCCTTCACAAACCATCAATCCGTCTTATGCAACACAAGGATTACCCATCGTCACCCAACACATGACATATACCAATCCTCATGTTGTCCAAAACACAAACCCAAATGTCCATCCTTCTTCCGCATCCACCAATCCTTCCATCACTTACCATATTACAAATCCAACTCTGAATTCACAACCATTGACCAACGTCAATCCATCTTCTACTTCCCATGTGATGCAAACCCTTGGCGCTAATTCATTGCAATATACCCAACCACCACTTGTGTCTCAAGGACAGCAATCCTCAAACACATATGTGTCACATACTAATCCTTTGACATATACTGTGAGCACGCAACCTAAACAAATGGTCATGTCCTCATACATCCTACAACAGCAACCACAATATGCACCACATTACACTTCACCTCTGAACCATCAACCTCCTTTGCAACAACAGCACCTTAATGATTAACAAGGTGGTAGGACAAAGCAAGAAGACATTTTCCTTAGGAGACATGCGCTTATCCATTTGACAAGTCACTTCATATGACACCTTTTCCGCCACACTTTGAAATTCCACAATTTGACAAATACAAAGGGAAAGGAAATCCAAAGGACCATCTTAGAGCATTTTTTGTTGCATGTCTCGATGTTGCTCAAGACGATACATATATTTTGAGACTATTCCCCTGAAGCTTAGCAGGACAAGCTCTTGAATGGTTCTCTCATTTACCTTTGGGAATTAAGACTTTTTCAGAACTAGCAAACAAATTTCGATCACATTTCACTTTTAACATTGAACATGAAGTGAACATGAATGACCTTGTCAACAACAAACAACGCAATGGTGAAGCTTTCTCCTCATTTACTCAATGATGGAGTAATATGGCTAGCAAACTATCATGGGAAATACCTGAGAAACAACAGCTTGATATCTTCGTCCAAAATGTTCATCCCAAGCTTTCATTCCAACTACAATGCAAAGTGCTAGCACCTTTGATGAACTTGTTTCCAAAGGAACCATCATTGAACGTGCTTTAATTGCTAAGAGTACTATCAAGATTTTCAGAGATAACAAAGACAATCCGCAAAATTCCAATGATAAATCCCGATTTTGGAACAAGAACAAGAATGTTGTTAATGACAGTATGGTGGATGCAAAGAACATACAAACAATGAAAGATCCTATTAACATCCAAGCCACATCTACAGCAAATCAACCTTTTCAACGAAACTATCCATGAACAAATCCAACACCCCGATGACAATTTACTCCTTTAGCGGAACCTATGGAGGTAGCCTTTTGAAAATTTGTCCAAGCAAGAGATATCACATTACTAGATGCACCACCCAACAGAGAACCAGTCTTCAAAGCTCCTTGGTAGAAAGAGAATGAATATTGCGAATACCATAGAGTCAAGGGACATAAAACAAATGGTTGTATGCGCTTAAAGCATGTCATTCAAGATTTCATCGATCAAGGTTTAATTAAGATCACACCTCCAACATCACAACCTACATAGCAATCGACATCGAACTATGATCTAGATGCTTTCAAGAATCCACTTCTATCTCATGACAAACCAAGTAACCCTCATGCTGAGAATGCCATCCATTACAATTATGAGTCATCCATGATTGGCCGCATTGACCAAGCCCGCATTTATACTATTACTATCCAAGGCAGAGCACCTGATTGCACTGTAACTACTAGAAGAGGCTGTGTTACCATTCAAGGAGTGTCTGTCAATCCTCCTTGACCGTCCTCTAGTTATAATATCCTTGATCACCTTGGCAAAACACATGCACATATCTCGATCCTTGAATTGCTTTGTATATCCCCCGTCTACAAGGCTATCCTTGATAAAGCATTGCAAGAATCCTCAGTGCCTAATAATATCAATACTACACAATTCCAATCTATGGTAGCTAGCATTGCAACCCCTTGCCATCTAACTTTTTCTGACAAAGATCTTTGACCATCCATCAACCCATCACATAACGAAGCCCTCCACATAGAAGTATTTGTAAACCAAAGCCATACCAAATGAATCTTAGTGGAAGGTGGAGCTGGTCTTAATATATGTTCCTTAAAACTAATAAAACAATTGGGATATTCTGAGAAAGATGTTGACACTTCCAAGGTCATTACTATCAAAGCATATGATGATTATGAGAGAGATACTAAAGGAATTATTCACTTGCCTATTCAAGTTAGTCCTATCACTACTGACACCCATTGTCAAGTCCTTCATATTGAGCTTCCTTATAACATCATCCTTGGCCGTCCATGGATCCATGCCCTCAAAGCAGTTCCTTCTACATACCATCAATGTCTCAAATTTCCACATAACGGTGTTGAAGTTACTATCCATGTCGATCCTAATCCATTTGAGTTTTGTCATGCCTTTCAAGCTAAATATCAAAGCCCTAACCGCATTCCTATCGACACCGAAGCATATCCATCTTCATCCTATGTAGACCCATCTACCCTACTCAAGCCATCATCTAGCAAAGCCACTCCAAATCTCCATATCAAGTACACTGAACATGGTCTGGGTGAGTACACATTGCAAGAATCTTGTTGTGTTGGAACTCTTCCCTTGTCTCCCAAATCTCATGGCAAACCTTCTACATCCAAAGCATCTTCAACTGCAGCCGTTATAAAAGCTCCCCCTACAATATTCATTAAAGGTGGATTCCTTGATGATGAAGACATTGATGACATTAATTCTTGGATATTCTATGATGAGAATGATCAAGTACAACTTGAAGTGGAGAGATATAACAATGAGTTCCACATTATTAAGAACATGGGCTACAAAGGACATGGCGGATTGGGATCACAGGAACAAGGACCTATTGAACCCATTGTTGTGTCTAAGAAGTTTAATAAGAAAGGCCTTGGCTTTCAGCCAAAGGTACCGCCTTCCAAAGACATTAAGTGCATTTCCAATATGGAAGCTGGACCTTCTTCAGTAGGAGACTTTTAATTTGGATAGCATCGATGACTCCTCCCTCCATATCACTGACCTTTTTCAAGAAACCTCCATCTTCATGATTTCTACCACTTCCTCTAGCCAAAACCCTTCGACCATTACCCTTTCACTCGTATATCCCAATCTCATCTATTGGGACCAACAAGGGGCACCTATATTGGACACATTTGAAAATGACGAAGCTATTGCTGAATTCATGGGATTACGACAAGCCATTCTATTGGGTGATCATAAAGCGAGTTTCATGATGGATCTCCCTAAACTAGCATATTTTGGCAGAAGCATCAAATCCTTCAGTCACAAAAGTGAAATAAATAAAATAAAAAAAGATAGGTCACTAGGTGAAAACTGAAAGGCGCCTCTTGACCATGAAAAAGTAAAAATAAAGGATGTATCCGAGGGTGAAAACCTCTTTGAGGCACTCGAGGATGGGGGATTTAATCTTCCTGTCACCACTTATTATCGTGAAAAATCAACAGTGCTTGTTGAAAAATCTAAAAACATGAACTTGGGGACAGAGCAGAATCTGAAGATCACATATTTTGTAGCATCACTATCAGAGCAGGAAAGAAGAAATTTCACAGCATTCTTCATAAAAAGAGATATCAATTTTACATGGACTTATGCTGACATGTCGGGTCTAGATCCATCACTTGTGGTACATCATTTAGTAGTATCTCCTAATGCAAAACCTGTTAAAAAAAACTACACAAAATTTATCTGTAAATAGCTCTTTTGGTCAAGGCAGAGCTTCAAAAGTTGTTAGAAGCAAACTTCATAAAGCTAATTGATTATCTAGAATGGGTTTCAAACTTGGTACCTATAGCAAAACCTGATGGACGAGTTTGTTGTTGCACAGATTTCAGAGATCTCAATAAAGCATGCCCTAAAGATGACTTTCCACTACCAAGCATAGAAAACATTGTAGATCTCACAGCTAGACATGAAATGATATCTTTGATGGATGGATTTTTAGGATATAACCAAATCAGAATAGCAAAGGAAGATCAAGACAAAACGTCATTCATTTGTCCATGGGGTACATATTGTTGGGTTGTAATGCCTTTTGGTCTCAAGAATGCTGGAGCTACTTATCAACGAGCCATGATAGTTATTTTCCATGACCTTTTCCACACTATCATGGAAGATTATGTTGATGATATTCTAGGAAAATCCAAGACAAGAGAAGAGCATCTACAGGTACTAGCACAGATCTTTGATCGATTAGCGAAGTATCAAGTCAGATTGAACCCAAATAAATGCGTATTTGGTGTAACATCTAGTAAATTGTTGGGGTACATTGTGTCTCGACGAGGGATAGAAATGGACCCTGACAAAGTAAAAGCTATCATGGAAATGCCTCCACCATCAAATCTGAAGCAGCTTCATAGTCTACAAGGAAGGTTACAATCCATTTGCAGGTTTATCTCACAACTGGCAGATAAGTGTCATCCTTTTCAACATCTCCTTCGCAAGGGTAAACCTTTTAAGGGGGATGAAAAATGTCAACAAGCTTTTGACAAAATAAAAGAATATCTAGCAACACCTCCTATGTTAGTACCTCCTGTACTAGATCGACCACTACTACTCTACATATCTTCAATAGTAGCAGCATTGGGTGCCCTCCTAGCTCAGCATGATGATTCAGGAAAAGAAGAAGCCATTTACTATATCAGCAAAACTCTTGTGGGATATGAACTTAACTATTCACCTATGGAAAAAGCATGTTTAGCATTGGTGTTTGCTTCCCAAAAGTTGTGACATTATATGTTAAACCAAACAACAAAGCTCATATCTAACGTTGATCCACTCAAATATATTCTCTCCAAAGCAATCCTTACAGGAAGATTAGCAAAATGGGTTATGATCTTAAGTGAATTTGACATAAATATGTGGATCATAAGGCCATAAAAGGACAAGTTATCACTGATCAGTTAGCCACAACACCTGTCACAGATACTCATCCAATACATCCAGAGTTCCTTGATGAAGAATTGTTCAATCTAACTTCACCAACATTGTGGCAACTATATTTTGATGGATCTTACACACAACATGGATAAGGAGCAGGGATATTGTTTGTCACCCCTCAAGGATATTATATCCCGAAGTCATACAGAATTGTATTTCCATGTACCAACAACATAGCAGAATATGAAGCTTTAATCACATGATTATGCATGGCAGTACAATGGGCTATTAAACAATTACAAGTTTTTGGTGATTCTCAATTGGTTATTGAACAGGTCTTCGATGAGTATCAAACAAAAGATGAGAAGCTTCTTCCATACAAGGTAATGGTTGATGATTTCAAGAAGTACTTTAATAGTATCACCTTTGAACAGATCCCAAGGATACAAAACAAAGTAGCAGATGCCATGGCTATGATTAGATCTCTTCTAGACATGTCGTCCAATACACATAAGTATGATTTTCTAGTTGAACAGCTTCTAATTCCAGCATTTGAAGTACCGCAGTTTGAGCTTATATGTGAGATTGTTGGTCCCAATTCACCTTGGTACGAGGATATATACGAGTATCTACAATCAAACCTTTCCATTTCAACTATCTAACACCCAATGAAAAACCTTTATCTGTCGAGCCTCTCGCTACACTATCCTAGGAGACACCCTATATCACCAGAGTCTTGATGGTATCCTTCTTAGATGTCTTGATTCTAAGGAAGAAAAGGTTGTGTTATGTGAAATACATGAAGGTGTTTGTGGATCACATTCCACTGGCCCTGGTCTTGTTAAGAAACTTCTACGAGTTGGATACTATTGGCCAACTATGGAGAAAGATGCACAGCAATTTGTAAAGAGATGTCTACAATGTCAAAAACATGGGGATCTAATACATGCACCAGCACATGAACTTCAGCCTATCACTACTCCTTGGCCATTCTCACAGTGGGGACTTGATCTCATAGGTAAAATCCATCCTACTTTGTCAAATGGTCATAAGTTCATTATTACCGCCACTAAGTACTTCACAAAGTGGGTGGAAGCAATACCAATGACTTATATTACTGGCAAGCAAATATCTAAGTTCATCTTACACTATATCATTTGCCAATATGGAGTTCCTCAAGCCATTGTCACTGATAATGGTCATCCTTTCAAGAACCAAGAGGTTAGAGATCTTTGCAACAAGTTCCATATCCAATATAGATTCTCTACACCTTAATATCCTCAAAGTAATCTCCAAACTGAGGCTTCTAACAAAACAACCATTAAGATCCTTAAAAAGACAGTCAATGAAGCTGGTCGTGATTGGCATCTACAACTTAATCCTGCATTATGGGCTTATAGAACAAGTATCAAGATTCCCACTGGTGCTACACCTTATGCTCTTGTGTATGGTATTGAAGCTATCTTACCTATTGAGGTTGAGATCCCCTCACTACGAGTATCTCTACAACATACTATCTTAGATGAAGAATATAGAGTATCTAGACTCCATGATCTTGACCTATTAGATGAACGGTGTCTTACAACACTCAATCATCTTCAAGTCTATCAAAATCAGCTACGTCGCAGCTACAACAAGAAGATCAGAGAATGAAAATTTCAAGTTGGAGATCTTGTCCTTAAAGAAAATCAAAGGAATCAGCAACACCGTGAGAAACAAGACAAGTTTGAACCTAATTGGCTTGGTCCTTTTGTCATCACATCAGTCTATGGATCAAAATCATACACTCTCTCCACACCTAAAGGCATTCCCTTGGATGAACCAGTCAACAACATTCATCTCAAGAAGTTCTATCCATGAGTCTCAGCATATCCCCATTAAAAAAAAACATCCAATAGTGAAAACCACTTTGTGGTACTTTGGATGACAATATATATAGTACAAAATAAATAATTTGTCCTCTAGTGAAAACCTGGTAAATAGGCACCTTGGATAAGTATCATAGTGAAAACCTGGCAAACAGGTGCTATGTGTAGAGACCAGCCTCCATCATTCACTTAGTTTGTTTGATCACAGCTTTCCATGACATCCATCTACTATCTTACCTACAAAATCCATATTGTAATCCACTACTGTCCTATATAAACCATTATCCCTTATCCATCCATAATAAAAGTCTTTCCACCTTTACCTCTGCCATGCTAGCTTTCGTAGTTTAGACTTTGTTGGGGTTAAGATATCATTTGGCACCTTAGCACACTATCCGGATAACCACATTCATCACAACATCTTCCCAACAATCTTTGTCCCACACTAGGGGCACTTGTTATGCCTTATTTGGAAGTGGATACCTACAGCTCTAGCTCATAACATTTCAACCAAAACACAACCAACATCTAAAACCAATGTCAAAGCACAACAATCATCAAAACAACTAAAACAAAATAAAACACAATTTTTTTAAAAAAAATCAAATATTCAAAACACACAAAAAAAATCAAAACATCCCAAAAATCCAAGCAACAAAGTTGATTCTTTGACATCAACCATCAACACAATAAGCAAGAACTACATCTCATCTCTATCATTCAAAGCCTTGATCCCGTGGATACAGGGTATGTAGGCAATCTAAGATGCGAAGGAAGCACTCTGATTCAGGCATAGATGATAGCTCCTTTTCCATCTTCCATCTTTCATCTTTCTTCTAATCACCCTCCAATCTTTCATCTCCCTTTCTTCTATCTTTCATCACCTATATCATCAACAAACCTAGAACTACATATTCATCATGTCTCATCATCATCATAAATGTGCTTTGATCCCTTGGACACAGGGTATATAGGCAGTCTGGAATACAAAGGGAGTATCCAGTATGCAAGCACAGATGATCCACCCCATCTTCATCTTCTTTCATCTTCCATCTTCTTCTTTTTGACTAGTTCAAGCAAGAAGCAGACTATGCGCATCAACGAAAGCTCAAGCACTTTAACAAATCAGGGATAAGCCAGAAGCTATTTGTTCGCATGCCTTAAGCCAACATTTTCTATAGCATTTTTATCAACATCTTTAGCCTTCAATAGGATGCAGCTTTCCTCTCAACAAGGCGCCAGCTTAATCCATTCAAGAGCACTTAAATTTGGTAAGAGAATATGATGACAGTAGCTTTTATTTTATCTTTTGATTTATCTTTTGTCCCTTTCTTATGCCTAATCAAGACTGCCTTGATCTATCTATATCTTGGTACGTTGTGATGAAGTAAGGAATGGGGCATGGTCATATTGCTTTTGTATGATGTGTCTGTGGGATGATCCTATTCTCTTCCTATATGTATTGATATCTTGTATGTGTTGGGATTAGCATCTTACACATCAATATCTTTTGCATCTAAGAAGCTAAACAGTCTCTTATGCATTGAGACTATTCTATGTTAAGAACTAGCTCCATACATATAACCAACAAGGTGTCATTGTGTGTAGTGGAGATAAGCTCAAACCTTTGCTTGTAGTATCAAAGTCCATCTTGGAACACTAGCTGCTATTCATATCTTATGTATGTTGGTTCAACATCTTGACCTCATGCGTTTAGACAAGATTGTAGTATGCTAGTTATGCATTGGATACCTTGACACCTTGGTCTTTTATACCCTGGTGTATAACATCTATATGCTCTATCAAACATAAGGATTGCATTTCTTTACTTTTGAGCAATTACTTTTAAAGTTGTCATATCATTTATCCATTCCATCGTCATCCTCTATAGTCATCAACCAAGATCAATCATGTTTCCTTCATCTTCATCCTTTGTGTCAACCTTGTCTCTAGCCTTTCATCCTATCGCGAGCCAACCCAGCCCTTCCTAGTTAGCCTGGCTTACCTCTCGAGGGGGCATCACCTGCCAGTTACACTGGGGCATAACCTTGTTTATCAAGCGAATCATCGTATCTTCTTTGACACAACGCTCTAACGAACATTGTATCAAAGAGGGGCAAAATGTAGACACCCAAAATTGACCTAATTATCATTAGCATCAAAATATTGCATTAGCTATCATCTGCATTTGTCTAACACACTTGAGCAATTTCCCTATCACTTATCTCTTCTATTAATTAAATAAATTCATATTTATTTAATTAATTTATTATCTATTTCTTCTATTTCCTCTAATCTATAATTAAATAATCTTTAATTATTTAATTATATCTTATTTCTATCTATTTTATTTAAATAAATCTTATTTAATTAATTAAAAATCCCTTCATAAGCCCACTTTCCAATTAATTAAATAAATTTTATTTAATTAATTAATTTCTCTTATCATTTATCTTCATCTTTCTTCATGAGTCGACATGTGTGCCTCTTTCATTTAAAAAACATGTGTGGCACTACATCTTTTTATTTAATATCTTTCACATGTAGTACTTTTTATGTACACAGTCACACATAAGCCCTATCTTCCCTCCACTTGTCATCTACACATTCATCTATGGTTATCATTTAATCTTAGCCATTCACATAGCCACCGAATCTCCACCGTTGATTAATTTTGGTTGAGGTATATATAAACACCCTCTCATTCCATACTACATCGATCCATCATTTTTCATAGAGCGTCTACATTATCATCTTGAGCATATTGAGCATTTTAGCATCCATCTAGCATATTGTCACTATCATCCATCCATCATGGCAACTTTTATCTTCATAATTGTTCATTGTTGAGAAGCAATCCACATCATAAACAAGGAATCATACAATCTAGGTGATTTTGTTCTTGAATTGCTTACTTTTGATTTCACTTAGATTTGATTCTTTGATGGTGGTAGGATTATGTTTTTAATTATATGCTTGATTTTATTAACCTAATTTTTACCTATCACACTCTCCTCTTTGATGATAGTTATAGCACAACTGTTATCCCATCTACTTCATCTTTGAAGGTTGTTCTTCATGAGTCTACCCATGATTTTGGATTGGTCACACTTCATTGCATAGTGTCATTCATTGATTCTGACATGTGGACATTTCAGCAATTTTCAAAGACACCCATCATGAGACTTCTTCCCTCATATCTCTTCTTGGAGATGAAGTTTGTCTACATCAGTCTTTGGATTAGTTTCTTCCTAAGAGGAGAAATGTTGTTTGCAGGTACAAGATTCTCTTCAGCATTTTTCTGTAGGCCTTCACCATCAATACAGGAGCTACTTCATTATGGGAGGAACTATAGTCTCACTCTTGCTCTCTTATGGGTGGTATTTGATTGTATATATGTGATAAAAGTTATCCTTGGGGGTCATGTTGAGTCCTCCTACTATCACTTCTTTCACTTTCATTATTTTATACATTCTCACTTTTGGAGAGGAGTTTTGTCCCATGAGGTTTTCTCCTTTTCTCCACTTGAAATTTGTTGTACATGGATACCTAACATGGCCTAGTAGCTGGGACCCATCATCTTCATCCATCATTGCATCTTGCTTTAGTCATCTACTCCCTAAGTTGCAATTAAGGGGGGGTGTTGGTGTGGACAAGTTTATTACCTATCTAGTTTACTCTTGTGTGAATAATTCATATTATTTAACTATTTATTATTTAAATAATATTCCCACATGACACATAATTCACATGTTAAGTTCACTTAGTGAGTCTAATAGATGTTTCTAGTTGTGTCTAGTGGTTGATCATTTGTTGATAGTTGGCATCTTATCCTGTAGTTGTCACATGTCATAGGATTAAGACACTTGTCACATGACTACAACATCCTACATCTCATCCTTATCTTTTGTAAGTAAGGCATGTCATGTACATTGTAATAACAATCTTTGAACAATCTTTTGCATTCATTGATAGAATAGAATTATTATCTCATTTGATCTCTCTTGTGCTTTCATGAAGTCCTAGATCTTGGGTGGCTCCAATCATAGCCAACTTTAACAATTTTGGGATCTATCTTAGTTCATCATGGGTTTTTCAATTCATCATTTTGTAATCATCTTGCAAAGGGGGAACTTTAAGCGATGGAGATATGGTATCTTGAAGCACTTGTGTTGACTTCATCTTTTGTCACATCTATATGAGCTTGTTCCTCATCCAAGTACTTTTTGGAGAAAGTTTGTTTGAAATTTCAAAAATGATCATTTCCATGTCAAATGATTGATTGGTCTACATGTTGATGATCACACTTGGAATGCCATTTCACACATTGAGTGTCCTCTGCTCTTTGGACCAAGATTTGGAAGATACATAGAGATTTTGATACTCAGTCATTCCCATATGGTCCTATTTAGATTGTCTTGTACCTCTTGAAGATTCAAACAAATTACCATATGACTATGAAAGAAATAATGAATTTGCTTCTTTGGAAAGTCTTGTATGTTTAAATGATGATGCTTCTTCTAATTCTCCTTCTCCTACAAAGACACTTCTTGATCTTTCACCCTCATTGATTCTTGGTGTATATTCATTGATGGTGACTCCCCTTATTCCTACTTCTTCAGAGTTCAATGTTGTTTCATCTTCTAGTAATTTAGTTTAGCAGGATCCTTCTTGTCTTTCAATTTCAAATTTTTGGGATGAATTTTTGATAGGTATTGCAAATTTGTTTTGTGACTCCCATTTTACAGATTTAACAGACACACTTGAGGATATCCATTTCCTTTTTTATGATAGTTATAGAACACCTATTATCACATCAACTTTGTCTTTGGGTGTTATTGTTCATAAGTTTCCACATTGTCTCTGATTGTCACACTCTTTGATTAGGCTTGGAGCTCTTGATTTTGTTTTGGCATTTTTGGCACCAACAAGATGACACTCGAGCAATTTTCATAGGCACACTTCATAAGAATTCTTCCCTTATCTCCCTTCTTGGAGCAGGAGTTTCTTCTACATACGCCATGTAATGCCCTCCCCAAGTTTAAACTAATAAAATACAATAAAGCTATTAAATAAAATAAAGTAATTAAAGATAAACTACTTACACTTAATTTTAAATTTTCTTAATGAAATTGATAATAATAATAATACTGAGGAAGTCTTGTCCGCAACAACTGAACAAAAGATTATTTTTCAAGTTAGATATTTCCAATACTATTCCAATAAAATTTACAAGAGAGCATAATATGAATAAAGAGATAATAATGTTAGCGAAAATCATACTTTTAATAATCATAAGATTATTGTTTCAGTTGTATACTAAATTGACAACATTATATACATATATTTTCATTTTATAATGAGCACAAGAATTAACATCTCTCTCTCTCTCTCTCTCTCTCTCTCTCTCTCTCTCTCTCTCTCTCTCTCTCTCTCTCTCTCTCTCTCTCTCTCTCTCTCTCTCTCTCTCTATATATATATATATATATATATATACATATGTATATATATACATATGTATATATATACATATGTATATATATACATATGTATATATATACATATGTATATATATACATATGTATATATACATATATATATATATGTATATACATAAATACATATATACATGTATATATACATATATATGTATATATACATATATATATGTATAAATGTATGTATATACATACATATACATATACATACATATATATGTTTATATACATATATATATGTATATACATAAATACATAAATACATATATATATATATATATGTATATAAATAAATACATATATACATAAATACATATATACATATATATATGTATATATATGTATATGTACATATACATATACATATACATATAGAGAGAGAGAGAGAAAGAGACATGTTAATTCTTGTGCTCATTATAAAATGAAAAAATATGTGTATAATGTTGTCAATTTAGTATAAAATGAAGTATATATATATGTGTGTGTGTGTGTGTATACATATATGTGTGTGTATGTGTATATATATGTGTGTATATATATACATATACATGTATATATATATATACACACACACATATATATACCTTCATCTATACTGTTGCAATGATACTTAGAATTTTTATATCTCAGCATAGATTATCTTGACATATTTCTACTTACCCATATTCTACATATATATTACATTATATATATATACATATTATACGATTATCGATTATCGATTAGCAACAGAGATAGTAATTAAGACTTGGTATATTAAATGGCTGCCATGATTATAACGTGCAGTGAAAAGAATAAATTAAACAGTCTGCAATCTTTTATATATATAACTCTGAGA
The DNA here is from genome assembly GCA_027924645.1 of Cunninghamia lanceolata. Taxonomy (NCBI): domain Eukaryota; kingdom Viridiplantae; phylum Streptophyta; class Pinopsida; order Cupressales; family Cupressaceae; genus Cunninghamia; species Cunninghamia lanceolata. The sequence goes on along the minus strand of BSBN01000809.1, from coordinate 24,439,117 downwards.
TTTTTGAATATTAAAACTTTATATTATATATGTATATATATATATATGCAAATTGATAAAATCATAAATCGAAATTGAGAAACTTGCATTCATTATTATGATATAAAGAAACTTTATCAAATAAAGAAACAACATTGATATAGATGGATGGCTATAGACTGTGGCGAGTGCCATGGCCTGTCCACAGCTAGTCCACTAATAATAAGGGAGTCATGGCTCCCCACAGCTCCCACAATAATTACTGTGGTAGTCATGGTTGCCACGACTACCTTTTGGTAGCCCAACAATACACAATGTTAAAAGAATATATCTACGATCCATTTTTTGTTAACCCTGTGTTCTTTTATCATGGATTTAACACTACGAATTTACATTTGATATTAACAAATTTTCCATTGTATTTAAATACTAACATTTCTCAGTATAAAGACAGAACGACTAAGATCTCTGTATAAAATTTCATTGCACAAAAACAATAAGTTTTTCTTTAATGAATAAGATAATCAAATATTAAGCACAGAAATAATAAAGTATTATATAAATACAATCTTTAACAAGGTAAATGGTTTACATCTGATCTCAACAACAAATTCTTTGATTTTCTTCTACTGTAATGGAACTTCTTATTCCTGTAGCACTAAAAATTGTCATAACAATCATATCGTATCAGTAAATATGAATCTCATATAACCCAATTTCTTCAAATAGATACATTGTCTAGAAAACCTCTAAGAACTTGCAAATAACCAAAATAGAGCAGTCCAGTCCCACTCTCCTCCCAGCCATAGAACTGATGAAATCAAGTGCACCCTCGAGTGGGAGATAGAATCCAAATGTTCAACTCAAATAGAATTAGAAAAACATAAAACATTGACTCACACATAAAGAACCTGCTCACGCAATTCTGGTAAAGGGGGAGAAGGGAGATTCCCTTCCCTCTTGGGGTATAAACATCTTCTTCCATCATAAACATTCAACTCCATTCTTCTGGACACAACCACCACCATCCATCCAAAACCCATCCCTTCCATTCACATCTCTCCAACATCCAAACCACTACACAAAAACACACTTCCATTCTCAATTTTTCCATGCACAATCCAATCCACAACTCTATTTTATACATATTTTTTTAATCAAATATCCTCAAGAGAGGCTCCATGCCCCCCTCAACCCCAAACGAAGGAGGCTCTCAACCCCCAGGCAAGATCAGCTCCTTATTCACACCCAAACCCCCTATTACTCAAGCATGACTCCACACAAACAAATACAAACAACAATTTTTACAACACGTTATCTCAATCAATCAAAAATTTAATAAAATGCTAAAATTTCCAATAAAATCCAAAGCATACCTTGGCTGTCCAAGTTAGGATCAGCCCAAATAACCTAACCAAATTATCTAATTTTTTTTCCATCCAACATCAGCCTACAACCAATTCATTTCAGCCATCTCCATCTTGCTCTATCTTCTCCGCACAAACCCCCAATAATGAAGAAAATAGAAAATAGAAAGAAGCAAGTAGCCAAGCTACAACAATCCCATTTCTAGCATGAGGAATGATTCTAATTTCTTCGTTAGAATAAAAATTATTCCCAACTCTTCAATTTCCCCTCAATATAAAATCCAAATAAAAATATAATTCAAATAAAACATATTTCCCTCCATTTATAAATAGACATGGAAATCAAAATACTCTCAAACATTAAACCCCCTTGACAAAATTATATAAAACCAATAAATAGCATTTAACATTTGGATTTTGTCTCCAATTCTTAAGGAACCTGGACTACCCACCTGTAAATCTCATTTGAAACATTAGTACATTTTGGAAATTATAGCCGAAGCAATTGAATATTAAACATTTGAAATCTCTATCATCAAATAATTATGAAATCTCTATCATCAAATAATTATGAAATTCATAATAATATCTAAAATACTTATTTGCGGAAAATTAAACATATAATTATTAATACTTTATTCAATCAAATCATTTTATTAAATGAACACATTATTTCATTTATAAACAAAGAAATATCTAAGCATGCATATAAAACATTTATGTCCATAATCCAAAATCTCAACATCAACCATGTCCAAATCACACACACACCAAATTATATAGTATCAAATCAAAGTCTCTAGAATAATACTAGCTAGCCCTCACACACCATTGGATTTGTTTCTTCTTAAGGGGAGAAATGGTATTTGCCAATTTTGGATCATATTCAACATTCATCTTCAAGCATTCTAGGGGCTACTTCTTTATGAGGGGATTCATAGTCTCTCTCTTTCCCTCATATTAGGGTCTATTGATTGTATATTTGTAATGGATTTAGTCCTTTGGGGATCATGTTGAGTCATATTTCCATCACTTGTACATGTTTGTTTGCATATTTTATCTCTTGTGGAAAAGGATTTTTTCTTACAGGTTTTTCTCCTTTACTCCATTTGTGAGAAATATTTTGTACCTGGGTACCTCATCAATCCTTGTTGTTGGGGCCGATCTCTGCATCTTGCATTTGCTTGATCCTCCCTAAGTTGCACTTAAGGGGGGTGTTGGTGTGAATGGGGTATATTACGTAACTAGTTCCATATTAGGTCCTATTCACACTTACATAGTTAAGTTTACTTAGGGCATTTAATATTTATGTCTCATGTCATAGGATTAAGACAATTGTCATGATCCTATGTTATCCTAGGTCTCAACCTTGTCTATATAAAAAAGGGCTCTCATTGCACATTATCATCTTGTGTATCTTGTACTATTTCTGTATGCATCATTAGCATTATTTGGCACTATAATATTTGTGTTGCTTCTCTCGTGTGTGAAAAGTTGTTTTGGTTGCAAGTGATATTGGGCCCCCTTGAGTCTATTGGTAACTCTTACACATTACATATTTAGAATTAGGGATTGGTTTGAAGTTCTACACTCAAAATCATGACTCAATGGCCTGGGGCGGTCAAGTTGGCTTTGGCATGCACACATATCATTTCTCCTTGCCACGGGGTGAACCTCCATGTCACTCTTGCTCTAGTGGAAGTAGCCATTCGAGAGGAGGTGAGACATGGGGGTGGTGTGGCATGTTTAAGAGATGGACTTTGCAGGGAGTGGTCGACCAGTCCTAGGGCCTATGTTGTGTGTTTGTTTGAATGCGGTGTTTTGTGACCATTGTTGTGAAAATAACTATATAACCCGAAGGGTCACTAGTTACCATTCTCCTATTTGGGTTTCTAATGTTCTAGTATTATGTGGGTTTACTATTGTTCTTGTTGATGTTTTGTTCAATTTAACACTATTATTCATGTTGTTGGATGATTGCTTGTATTTGAAATTCTCTGAGTCTTTCCTATTGTTGTTGAATTACCAGTTGATCTTGTTGTTGTCTAGGGTGTCCATCTCCTCTATCTCGTTGAGGATTGCCTTCACCCACTCACCTCTAAGTCTAGGGAACATTCATGAGCCTAAACAAGGGAGAGATAGTTTAAGCTAACCTTGACTTGACCTAGGGTTTCAACTTAGGGTTTGTGTGACCTAAGGGTTGACTTTGTTGACTTTGTTGACTTTGTTTGATCTTGTTTGACCTTGTGATGAAACCAAGGGTTTTGACTAACGTTTCCAAGACTAAACTTGACCTTGCGTTGGGACCAAGGGTTTGTAATCCTTCTACGCTACTAATGTTTTTGTTCTTTTCTATTTTTGTATGCATGTAAGCCTATATGAGTGCAAAACATTTTTTTGTGCTTTTTTATATTTATAGAAATTATAAAATGAATGCAAACTAATATGAGATTACCTAATGCAATGTAATCTATCTTTTTGTTGCTTGATTTTCTAAATAAGTGGATCAATTTAATCTCAGAAAGGAAATTGCTTTTAATATAAGAATTTTGGATTCAAAGAAACTACTTTAACAATGCAAATCTACTTAGCCTATAAAAGAAAAAGCAACATGTATTTACTATTCCCAAGAGAAAATTTTTAATTATCTAATTACTATGAAATGAAAACAAACCATGAAGGAACCTAGAATAAAGAAGACGTGTAAGCCTCCTGAAAGGAAGCTAGGTGTGTGGAAACGCTTCCTACACTAATATATTAAGGAGAGGGCTATGCAAATTCAATTTTATCCTAACTATTACAGCAATGTTAAACCATTAACATGAGATATTGCAGCAAAACACAAGAACCAGAAAGTAGACAGAAGAAGAAAGACAAAGATTTACGATGGGGAAAACGGGCTTATCAGGTGAAAAACCCCACTCAGAAACCTGCACAATGTATTAAAAAATCTGAAAGTTGTTTACAATACACTTGCAATGCAAGCTTAAATGATCTTCGGCACTCATGTCTGGAGTCAATCCGGCAGCATAACAGTACTTGTAAACCTGCGATACAAAATCCATCTCCAAGCACCTGTATATAAAGGAAATACAAGGCAATATTGGACCTATCTTCGAATGGGCGTCCAACATGGCATCTTGGACCAAAACCCACGCCTAGGGACACTTGGTCAACATTGTAGAATGTATCTGACACTTGTCCATAGCTCCCATCCCAAAGAGGTTGCCTATTTCCAAAATGGGCTATGACAGATGCTCTTACGACACTTACGACCGTCATAGAATCTGTCATAGCGGTTACAACTTACAACTGTAAGAGAATCTGTCATACACATGCTATAAATAGCATATTCTCTTACAACACATCATATTCCACCTTGGGGCACCCAAATATGCCTTATTCAAAGATGCTTCATGACACATGTCATCTTTTGTCTTACAACCTTTCTATTTCTAACTCTTACATGTCATAGATTCATCATAGGAATCTATCATAACTATTTTGGTCAAACATTCCTTACACAACGTAGAAGATGCTGACACATGGTAGAATATTCCTACCACTAAGTGGGATGCCTATCTCCTCATGTGAGGACAAAAATACAAGTTGTCATAATCCATGTAGGATTGACACATCACTGTGCCACATCCCACAATATGACAATATGTATTTTCCAAATATTTACAACATAGGCAATTAAATAATAAATACAAACATTACAAATGCAGAGAATTACCAAGGTTGAGACCCTTAATTCCCAACATTCTCCCACTTGTCGAACACCTTGTAAAAGCCAATAGAAAAAACATGATTTAACTACTATAGGTTGAGAGGCCCATAGACTCCGGACACCATCTGAACTTCTCTGTGCCCACTGGTTTTGTCAACACATCTACAACATTCTTCAAAGTGTCTACCTTCTCCAAATTTACCTTTCCATCCTCAACCATGTCTCACACGAAGTGAAACTAAACATCAATGTCTTTTGTTCTAGCATGGAAAGTTGGATTCTTTGCAAGGCAAATTACACTCTGACTGTCACAACTGATCGTGATCTATCCTGCATCAACACCAATGTCTAAACACAATCTCTTAAGCCAAATGGCTTCCTTACAAGCATGAGTTGTTGTCATATACTCAGCTTCTATCATGGACAAAGCAACAACAGGTTATCGCTTACTCATCCAACTAATAGCACTACCAAACAGTGTTAAAACATAAGCACTGGTGGATCTCCTGTTGTCAATGTCACTTGCCTAATTTGAATCCACAAATCCACGAATAACAATAGAATGCAGAGGTCTTGAAACATTGCCATGATAGCAAATGGAATAGTTGGAAGTATCCCTCAAATATCTGAACACTCACTTAACTGCATCCCAATGAACCCATCCAAGATTAGCCATAAATCGACTAAGGAATCCCATTGCTTGGACAATGTCTGGTCTTGTGCAGACCATAGCATACATCAAATTGTCAACAACACTAGCATAAGGTACTCTGCTCATGTCCACCTCACTAGGAGATTTTGGACAATCCTCAATAGACAACTTTGTCCCCAAAGAAATGGGAACACACAATGATCTACAATTTGCCATGCTGAATCTATCCAACACGGTCTTCACATACTTACTCTGGCTTAACCAAAGTTTTATGTTGGTTCTGTCTCTTCTAATTTCTATTCCTAGAATGTACCTGGCTGCCCCTAAATCTTTCATTTCAAACTAAGCTGACAACTGGGATTTAAAATCAAAAATCATATTCTTACCCTTCCCAATGAGCAACATATCATCAACATACAGTGCAACAATGAGAATATGATCACCATCAAATTTATAATACACACAGTGATTCGATTTCGATCTCACAAACCCAATTGACAACACAAAGGCATCAAACTTCAATTACCATCTCCTAGGGGATTGCTTCAAACTATACAAAGAATTTTTAAGTTTGCAAACCAAATTTTCTTTACCTTTCACCATGTAATGCTCTGGCTGTGACATGTAGATTTCTTCCTCTAAGTCACCATGAAGGAAAGTTGTCTTCACATCCATCTATTCTACCTCCAAGTCATAAGCTGTTGCGAGAGACAACAGGAATTGAATGGATGTTAGCTTTGCAATGGGAGAGAAGATCTCACCATAATCTATACCCTCCACTTGTGAATACCCCTTCGCAACCAATCTGACCTTATACTTCTCAACACTACCATCTACACAATTTTGCCTCCTGAAAATAGTGATGAGAGTCGTCACCCAGATACACTTTTACACCATCGAACTCCTCATACTTAGTGAACCAATCTCGATGCGAGGTCATGTGGAATGATGCACTAGAGTTGATTAGCCACACATCATCAGATGCATGGGTTACCAGGGCTGCGATGAAAGCATCACCGTCATCTTGTGATTTGTCAAAATCTGAATCAGGAGCTTTCTTCTTTTCTTCTTCTCCTCCTTGCATTCCTTTCAAAAATACCTGGTCTTGCCACAGTTCCAACAAGAGCCTTGGACTTTCCAGGAGATTTGGATCTCCCATGGGATTTGGATCTACCCTTCTCAACTTTCTTGTCCTTCTTCTTCCCTTTCTCCTTGGGTCTTCCATAAACTGCAAGGGCTTCTTTGGCTGCCTTAGAAGACTTTCTCCACATCTCTTCAAACAACAGTGAAGAAACCACTTCTTCCATTTTGAATGTGGATGTGGTGCTTCTGATTTCCATGACAAGATGATCCCATGAGTCCGGTAGAGAACAAAGCAGGGTCATACACCGATCCTCCTCCTCCATCTTTACACGAATAGATGTCAATTGTGCAACCAACATGTTAAAGGCATTCATATGCTCAACAATGGATCCCCCATCCTCCATTTGAAGAGAATACAACTTCTTTCTTAGAAAAAGTTTATTAACTAGGGATTTGGCTTGATACACATCCCCCAACTTCTTCCAAAGAAGTTTTGCAGTAATCTCCTCATGAACATTTAACAACACAGAATCAGTAAGACTAAGTCTTATGAGACCCTTAGCCTCTTGATCCTTGAGATCCCAATCAGCTTGTGACATTGTAGCTGGTTTAGTTCTGTTCACACTATCCCAAAGGTCTCGGTCAACTAACATCTCTTCCATTTTGAGCTTCCACAGCTCAAAATTACTGCCATTGAACTTCTCTACTTCAAACCTTCTTGATGTGCCTGCCATCTCCTTGCTGCAATAAGATATAGAATGCTCTACACAGACTCCCACCCAACCTAAGATTAGCTCAAAAAACCCCTACCCTACAACTAGGACCAAAGGTGATCAAGCTCTGATACCAACTGAAAGGAAGCTAGGTGTGTGGAAACGCTTCCTACACTAATCTATTGAGGAGAGGGATATGCAAATTCAATTTTATCCTAACTATTATAGCAATGTTAAACCATTAACATGAGATATTGCAGCAAGACACAAGAACCAGAAAGTAGACAGAAGAAGAGAGACAAAGATTTACGGTGGGGAAAACCCTTATCGAGTGAAAAACCCCACACTCAGAAACCTGCACAATGTATTAACAAATCTGAAAGTTGTTTACAATACACTTGCAATGCAAGCTTCAACAATCTTCGACACTCATGTCTAGAGTCAATCCAGTAGCATAAAAGTACCTATAAACCTATGATACAAACTCCATCTCCAAGCACCTGTATATAAAGGAAATACAAGGCAATATTGGACCTATCTTCGAATGGGCGTCCAACATGGCATCTTGGACCAAAACCCATGCCTAGGGACACTTGGTCAACATTGTAGAATGTATCTGACACTTTTCCACAGCTCCCATCCCAAAGAGGTCACCTATTTCCAAAATGGGCTATGACAAATGCTCTTACAATACTTACGACCGTCATAGAATCTGTCATAGCGGTTACAACTTACAGCTGTAAGAGAATCTGTCATACACATGCTATAAATAGCATATTAGCTTACAACACATCATATTCCACCCTGGGGCACCCAAATATGCCTTATTCAAAGATGCTTCATGACACATGTCATCTCCTATCTTACAACCTTTCTATTTCTGACTCTTACATGTCATAGATTCGTCATAGGAATCCGTCATAACTGTTTCGGTCAAACATTCCTTACACAACATAGAAGATGCCGACACATGGCAGAATATTCCTACCACTAAGTGGGATGCCTATCTCCTCATGTGAGGACAAAAATACAAGTTGTCATAATCCATGTAGGATTGACACATCACCATGCCACATCCCACAATATGACAATATAGATTTTACAAATATTTACAACATAGGCAATTAAATAATAAATATAAACATTACAAATGTAGAGAATTACCAAGGTTGAGACACCTTAATTCCCAACACCTCCACTACCCTCAGAAATCTTTGTATTGGTAACCTCTAATCCTCTTGCAATAATGGGGTGATCCTCTTGGCAACAATAAGAAAAGAGAAGCAAAAGAAGCTTTTGAAGCTTTGAAATGAGCTCAATGAGAGCTTGATGAGCACTGTGGCTTATGATGTGACTAGCATATCGATGTAAAATGAGCTTTAGAAAAACTAGATGAGATAACAAATAAAAGCAAAAGGCTCTAATGTCTTGTATGAGCATATGGATGCTTGATTTGAAAATAAATAACCTATATGAACTATGTGCACAAATGAAATTGCCTCCCTTTGTGCTTGAGGGAGGGGGTATTTATAGGTTTGAAGAAGGGATGAAAGGTGAAAATGAAGAAGAGTTAACTCAATTTGATTTGAGAATTAACTTAGAAGACACAAGAGTGATCTGGGCTAAAATTGGAGTGATTTACCTAGTAATAGCTTATCACACAAGAAGAAGTGAAGAAAGAGGAATGCATGAGTTGATAACTAAAGATGAAAAAGAGCTAAATATGCATGTGTGGGTGCATGAAATAGTTAACTCCATATGTGGCATGAAATTCCATACAAACAGAAAGAAAAATAGGCAAAAACAGAGCTATTTTGAGCTAGAAACTGAAGTGAACTCATGGTTGGAAAACACGACAGGTTCACCCATGGTCACCCCTTTCACCAGTCAGGTTTTCCTGGGGGCAACCCATGGGTGACCCTCAGAGGAGGACACCTAGGTGGAAGTGCATGATGGGAGATGGAAGAGAAGAAAAGAAGGGGATCTGCCTCTGGAAATAGGTCAATCAGGGGTCAAAATCCAAATCTTCACTTGCAAAAGTAGGATCTCTTGGGGAGATCTAGAAATAATAGGGGAAGATTTGGATTAGTTGAGTGAAACTAAAAACTGAAAGTTAGAGATGGCTTGGGAGGAACTTTAGAATGCTTCTAGGGGTGGGAATAGTTGAAAAGCATTGGGGAAAGGTAAAAACACACTACAAGATGCATATAAGGCTTAGGGAACAAGTCACAAGCACAAAAAACACAAATCGACAAGTGTCAAAAAGTATTGAAAGTGAAGAGAGAGAAAACGACAAAGGCGAAACAACACAAGGAGGGAGAAAACACACATCACCAAGAGAATTGATGCTGAGAGGGTGTTATTTCATGCTTACATGTACATGACAAGGATTGTCAATCATCATAGGGGTCCTCGTGGAGGCTATGCATGATTTTGGTGTTTCATATTTGCTCCCTCGGGGACGGTAGTCTACATGAAAGTTAGGTACCATTCTCAAACTAGACCTTACCTATTGTTGATTTTCCCACAATTGTACATGCAATAACTAGTATTAGTCTGACATCTAAATATATCAAAACAAGTAATAAAAATTGAAATGACAAACATACCATAGATTGTGTGAGTTTGACTAGTTGTTTTCCTTTGTCGGTGAGACTTGTAGGAATGAATGCACGCAAAACGAACACATGAGAGATGCATAAAAATAACAACTAATCTAAAAATACATAATGTAAACTAAGGTAAGAGAGACAAAGAGTAAGCAAATTAGTGAAATTCAAGTGAAACGACGATAAAATCGATCGTGCAAGCAATCGTTGGGTAGATATCGCCGAGTAGATTGCAAAGATGGCTGCCTCTTCTTCTACTACTAAGAGTTAGGTATGCAAACAATGAAAAACCTTTCTCTAAAACCTAGGTTATACTTTGTGAAAAATCTCTTAAAATTGTCTAATTTTGGTGATTCTTTTTGTTGCATTATGTTTGTCTCATCGTTTAGAGTAAGATTGGTTTTTTGTTTGTTGAAATCGACTGAGTTTTGAGGTTTTTAGAGCATTTTTGAATTCAAGGGGTAGGCACACAGGGTCGCCCCTTTTGCTAGTTAGGTTGCCTAGGGGAGATCTGGCTGAGAAATAGGATCACCCGACGGAGATTTGTCTATGCAACAGGGTCGCTCGGGGCAGATCCTGCTGAACATCTAGGTCACCCGGGGGATATCTAGTCTGATGAAAGAGGCAACCCTAACAGATCAATTTTGACAGAAATTTGATGTTTTATGATGTTTACTTCACTTTGTTTTGATCTAATTTAAACATCGAATTTGTCTATTTATTGCAATTTTGAAGGTTTATATATTTTTTTGTAAAATTTTCTATAAGTTTTACAATTTTTAGGGATTTTCTGAGTTAACGAGATCTAATCTAAAGTTCTTTTCCTGATTGGTAGAATATGTGCATCAATTGGAATGCCAATCGTGAGCAGTTCTAGCTTTCAGAGATGTATGCTTCGTTATCTACCGATGATCTTGTTGTCCTGAAGAGGGCAGGCTTGGCTAGGATCTGCCATGTGCCAATTGTACATCCAGTGGCATGCATTTGTTGTGATATCTTGACTTATTGTGATGCAGACAGGAACACATTCAAATTTCTGCAGGTTTCAAGAGAGTGGACTATCACTCTTTATGACGTGTATCACATTCTAGGGGTTCATGTGAGAGGACACCCACTTGTTCTACCTGCTAGTGAGTCCTTGGAGGACAAGACATCTTGGGCATAGATCATGGGGGTGAGCCGCCATGACAATCAAACTAGAGTCCAGCTTACTTCAATACCACGACTCTAGATTCCTCACTTGAGGAAGTTCTTTATCGGTTTGATCGCATCAAGGCTGTCTGGAGAAAAGGCCTCAGCTCACTTGAGATGGTGTTGGGCACCAATTATCAAGGGTATTGAACAGGGCATGATCTTTACTTGGGGGCCAGACATTCTTTCTATGGTCTATAAAGACTTCTATTGCATTGTATGGAATGGGGCTCTTGCTTTCATCCACTCCTCTCTAATTGTGACCTGAATATTTGAGCATATCAGGCCATATCAGAAGGAGATTCCTCTTCCTGACTGGTGACTACTGAGAGCTACTAGGGGGCTCATGTGGGCCACTTTGATACTTCTTTATGTGCTATGGCTACTCTTATAGATGTGGATATGATCGCTGACCCTTATACAACAATGGAGGGTGCATGGTCCCATGATAGACATATCAAAGAGCATTGTTGCAAATATGTGCCTATGATGTGTTGTCATTAATGTCAACATATCCTTGTTGCCATTGGTGTCAACTGTATCCTATTTTGTTGCCTGATTGAAGAGACTAGAATGTTGAGAATATTGAGAAAAATAATGAAGATCAGTGTATGCAGACCATATGGCTGTATAGAGGATTGTCTAAAGAAGCTCCAATTAAGATTTGAGAGGTCCGCATGAAGATTTGAAAAAGGTATGGCCATCTGAGTAGAACTGGTTTTGCAGTATTCAAAAGAGATAGAGTGATAGGAAAGTGGTCTGGATTATTCTGAAAATGTAAAATGATTTGCAGATTTAGAGGCATGTTTTGGAAGTCAGTGTGTATCCTCAACTCAAGTGATTTATGGTTTGGAGGTCCGCAAGTAATCTTTCTAGTGTGACAGTCATGGCAGACAGTGTTCTTGAGGTACCAGATGAAGATGCAAGTGATTCTAATGATTTGGAGTAGTGTGAATGTTATTGTTGAATTTAATGTACTTGTGGAAGTCTCTAGATCATTCGTCTACTGTGTTGGAGATCTGCATTGAAGATTGAGCTCGTTGTTGAAGAATTCTTCCTTGATGTTGTTCTTCCCAGTCCTGGCCGATTAAATGATTCAAGCATGTTGCGGATGATCTAAGAATAATTATATGGAGCATGGCATGTTGATCGAGGAAGATTTGAGTCCCAGTCATGTTTAGTCGACAGCTTTGTGATTCGCATTAAGTTAGATGTTTGGAGTGTCGACCTTGATGTTTATTCCAAGGTTGAGAAAGCATATAAAGGAGTGTAGTTGAGTCATGGAAAATCATCCTTGTGTGAAAATCCAAATAAAGGATCAGAAGTAGAGCAGAGAAGAGGAGGAGCAGAAAAATAAGAGCAGTATCGAATGAAGAGTTAGTAAAGAAGAGTTTGGGGACAGAGCAAAAATTTTGTGAGCATTCAATGAGACTAAACCAGGCATGAAGAAGATCTTATTTATTAGTTAAATTCCTTTTGTGTTAAACATAAATTCTATAGGTAGTGAGCTCTGGGCAGTGCGGCCGAAGGAAAGTGCCTTCCCATTTTTTTTAAGTACTTTTAACAGGGTATGAATCTTTTGGGTTAACCCCCACCGTGGTTTTCCCTTAACCAAGTTTCCATGTAAAAATTTTGGTGTTATGTGTGTTCAATTTGTTTCTGCTCATGTATTGTTGATTCATGCTTTAATGTTTATATCATTAATCTGATTATAAGTTGTGAAAGAAGATTAAAGGAAGAAAAGTTTAAATTTGTGTGACAACTAATTCACCCCCCACTCTTAGTTGTTCGAACTAATTCCAACAATTGGTGATAGAGCCGGTTCCTCAAAAAGAAGTTTGACCACTTGAGGAGATCCAAGATGTCAACTTACAAGAAGGAAAGTCTAAGGTTTGATGGAACAAATTACTGCCTTTGAAAGGTATGCATGCAGTGCCATTTGGAATGTATGGGTGATGCCTTTTGGTCAATAACTAAGAATGTGTATAAGATTCTGAACAATGGCCCTACAACTTTAGATGAAATTAGAGATGTTGAACACAATATTCGATCCAAAGAAGCTTTGTTGAGTGCCCTGACTGATACAGAATTGGCAATTGTCCTAGATTTGAAAACTACCCATGAAATCTGGAAGAAGTTGGAAAATCTATATGAAGGTGACAAATATGTCAAATGTGCCAAGCTACAAAGCCTGAAGGGTAAATATGAAAGGTTGGTAATGAATGAAGATGAAAACATTACCTCCTACATGCAGAAAGTGAATGAACTTGTGACCGGTATCAAGAATGTTGGTGGAGTATTGGAAGAATCAGAGATTGTTGCCAAAGTACTCAGATCTTTACTTGCAACATACAAGCATAAAGTTGTTGCCATTGAAGAAATTAGGACTATGACAACTATTACAAGGGACCAATTAGTTGGTAAGCTTTCAGCATTCAAAATGAGTGAGTTTGGTGATTCTCTTTCTAAGTCTAAATCTACATTTAAGGCTAGTGTATATGGAAAACAATGATATGATCCGGGTGAAAGTTCTTCAGGAAGATCAAACAGGTTTACAAAGGTAAGGAAGGATCTTGAAGATGATGAAATTACAACTATAGAACTTGAAGCTCCTATTTCCAAAAGGATGCCAAGAGGATCTGGTAAGTATGAATGTGTTTAGGGGAAAATTGGATTTGTAAATGCCTTAGTGTTTTGATATTTAAATCCACCTTTCCACTTAACATTTAAGGATCTAGGGTTGAGTGGCGAGCACTATCATACCCTAGGTCACTTGCAAATGTAGGGAAACTTGGATTAGGGAATTTAATTATTAATTTTCCTTTTCTTATGCCCAATTAACCATTAAAACCCTAATTATACAAATACGGCAACAAATTGATGAAAGACAGAAAAAGCTCTTACAGACAGGAGTAAAATACCAAATCATAGAATACATGTTTTTGGGGTTCTGAAGTGAAATAGTCGAGGACACTAGAGTGGGCGCCCAAGTCCAAGGTACCAGTTTCTTCACGAAATCTGGACCTCCTTCCAACACTGATCAACCCTGTAACTTCTATTTTCTGAAGCTTAGATGCGAAGGACACTGGAGCAAGCACCCAAGTCCTGGAAGTGCTCCTTTGTTCTACTTTTCTTCATATCCCAAATCCTTGATGCCTGCTAATCCTTCCTGCAACTCTACTTTTCCCAAATGCGACACCTGTAACATGCAATCACAAGACTTGGTTTGGGGGTTGTGGTGTTTAGAGGCTTGCCTCAATCAAGCCCTGGAGGACACTTAAGTCTCTGAACACTGTTGTGAGATAAAGAGTGCATGCCCTTGTGAGGCAGAGGCAAAAAATAAAGGAATCAATGATGAAAACACAATATTATGTCAACTTTTAGTGAAGCTCTCATGGAGGAAGATGCTCTTCATGCCATGAGGAAATTGATGCTCAAATCTACAAATATCAACACACAAAACATACAAGTCTGCTCTTATAACATAATAGAAAGCCTTGAATCACCTTAAGAATGCCTAAAGTTCACAATGATCATCTAGTTTACAAATGAATGCCTAAGCATGCTTACATATGCACCTACAAGCATTCCTGCTAAGATTTTAAAAATTAAACTTTATCGTGTCAGCAAAAGAACCAAATAACGGTCATAAACTGACACCCAAAAATTAGGGCTACCCCAAAATTGGGCAGGACTAGGGCACGGGTGCCCAAGGCCTCCCCCCTATTTTGGGCAGGGTACAGCTCAAGGGGTCCACCTAAGTCTAATTTGCCATGGAACCCAGGTCTCATTCCATCGGGATGCCAAAATATGAACTAAAATGTCCTAAATGCATACTAAAGACCTAGGAGCTAAACCTTATGAGGGAAAAGCCCCCAAGGGGACATTTTCTGAAGTTACAGAATGAAAGTTGTCATTCAAATGTTTTTCTTGTAAGAAGATTGGTCATTTTGCCTCAAGATGTCCAGATAGGTTTTCAAAACCAAACCCTGATAGATATAAAGGTCAGAAGAAATGTTACTATGTCCAAGAAGCTGGAGAAGGAGTCACAGATGATGAATCTGATCATGGAGGTTCCACTGAAGATGATTGGGTGTTCATTGCTATCAAAGAAGAAGATCCAGTGTCTACTAAATCTTCTATCTGTGCAAATGTGGAAAGTGCCTTGGCTGCTCATGTTGTTGAAAAAAGTGAATGGGTGATTGATAGTGGATTCTCTCATCATATGACTGGTGATAAAAATAAGTTTGTAAGCTTTGAAAAATATGAAGGTGGAATTGTGAAATTTGGAGACAACTCAGCTATTAGAATCTGTGGCAGAGGATCTATCTCATTTGATGGTAAGAATAACACAAATGATGTTTTGTATGTGGAAGGTCTGAAGCATAATCTTCTCAGTGTTGGATAGTTGGTTGACAAGGGTTATGATCTCTGATTCAAGGATGGAAAATGTAGAATCTTCGAAAGCTCTAGAACTGAAGTTACATTTGGTACTTAGACTAGAGGTAACATCTTTCATTTAAGTAGTTCTGGTAAGGTTTGCTTGATTGCTTAGATTGATCAGAGTTGGTTATGGCATAGGAGAATGTGTCCTGTGAATATTGATAACATTGTTAAGATAAGTTCTACTCAGGCTGTTAGAGATCTTCCAAAACTTGTGAAACCTGATAGCATGTGTAGAGAATGCCAATTGGGTAAACAGAGCAAAACTTCATTCAAGAGTAAAGAACAATCTTCAAGTGGAAATTAGAATTTGTGCATACTGATCTTTGTGGTCCTGCTAGAATTAGGAGTGTACAAGGAGACATATATTTTATGTTACTAATTGATGATTACTCCCGGATGATGTGGGTAACCTTCCTGAAAGAAAAATTAGAAGCTCTCGATAAATTCAAAGTGTTCAAGGTCATGGTGGAGAATGAGATTGGTGTGAAGATAAAGTGTTTGAGATCCGGCAGAGGTGGAGAGTTTACCTCTGGTGAGTTTGATACATTTTGTGAGAAGCAAGGAATAAAATACAGTTATCTGCTCCTAGGACTCCTCAGCATAATGGAGTTGTGGAAAGAAAGAACCGAACCATTCAAGAAGCTATTAGGACCATGATGATGGAAGCAAATGTTCCACAAGTCTATTGGAGAGAAGTTGTGAGTATTGTTGTCTACACTCTTAACTGGGTGCATATCAAAGGCAATTCTGGTAAGACACCTTATGAATTTTGGTTTGGTCATCCTTCTACCGTGAGATATTTTAGAGTTTTTGGTAGGAAATGCTATATCAAAAGAGATGAGGATCTAGGCAAGTTTGATACAAGAAGTGATGAAGGAATATTTTTGGGTTACTCTACTCAAAGCAAGGCATACCGATGCTTTAACAAGAGGTTGAAAAAGATTGTTGAAAGTGCTAATGTCAGAGTTGATGAGAGTAAAGAAGGACAATCCAAGTCTTATGGATATGATTCAGATGATCAAGATGAAAGTCAAAGTCAAGGAAGGCAAGTTCAAACCCAAACTCAAATCTAGATTGATCCAGAAAATCCAAAAACTCAAGAAGTTAGTGCAGATGTAGAGGAACAAACTTAAGAAATAGAAGTTCAAGCAATTCCCAAAACTCCCAGGTATGTAAGGCTAAATCATCTTGAAGATCAGATTATAGGAGATAGAAATAGAGGTGTTCGAACTAGGAGAAGAATTGTTGAAGAAAAAGAGGAGATCTGTCTAATTTCTAAGATTGAACCAAAATCAGTAAGAGAAACTTGCAATGATGAAAATTGGGTAAAAGAAATGGAAGAAGAATTAATGCAAATTGAAAAGAATCACACTTGGGATCTTGTTCCTAGACCTGAGGACAAAAATGTGATTGGAACTAAATGGGTCTTCCGGAATAAACTAAACGAAGATGGTGAAGTTGTAAGAAAAAAAAAAGGTTGGTATGCAAAGGATATTCTCAAGTGGAAGGAATTGATTTTGAAGAAACTTTTTCTCTGGTGGAAAGAATAGAAGCAGTTAGACTATTTCTTGCATTTGCTTCTTTTAAAGATTTCAAAATTTACCAAATGGATGTCAAGTCAGAATTCTTGAATGGAGAGTTAGAGGAAGAAGTCTACATTGAGCAACCAGAAGGATTTCAGTTGTCTAATCAAGGAGATATGATCTACAAATTGAGAAAAACATTACATGGACTCAAACAAGCCCCAAGACCCTGGTATGCAAGATTAGATAAGTATCTGCTAAAACTAGAATTTAGCAAAGGCACTGTTGACAACAATCTTTACTTCAAGATTGATCATGAGCATATCATGATTGTTGAGGTATTTGTTGATGATATCATTTTTGGTGGAAATGGAAACATGTGTAAGAAATTTGCTAATCAGATGGAAAGTGAATTTGAGATGTCCATGTTTGGTGAGATGAATTTCTTCTTAGGTCTGCAAATCACTCAGTCAAATAAAGGTATCTTCATATCTTAGTCTAAATATGTGAGAGAATTGTTGAAAAAGTTTGGAATGAAGGATTCAAAACCAGTTAGTACTCCTATGGTAACCAGATGCAAGTTGAGTAAAGATGATGACTCCCCCAAGGAAAATCAAAAAAAGTATAGATCAATGATTGGAGGACTGCTCTATTTGACTCAAACCAGACCTGACATCGTGAATGTGGTTGGACTTGTTGCTAGATTTCAAGCTGATCCTAGAGAATCCCATGTTGTAGCAGTCACAAGAATTTTCAGATATCTCAAAGGAACACTTGATTATGGGTTGTGGTATCTGAAGGATAATGACTTCACTCTTCAGCATATATAGATGTTGACTGGGCAGGAGATGTGGATGATAGGAAAAGTACTAGTGGTGGTGCTTTCTTCTTGGAAGGAGATTGGTTTCTTGGTTGAGCAAAAAGCAAGAGGCAATATCTTTGTCTACTGTAGAGGCAGAATATATAGCAGTAGAAGGTAATTACACTCAAGTCTTGTGGATGAAGCAAATGTTGAAGGACATCAGAATTATGTTTGAGGAGCCTGTTACAATCTTCTATGATAATTCAATTGCAATTAACATCTCCAAGAATATGGTGTTGCATTCAAAGACAAAGCATATATCCATCAAGTTTCACTTTTTGAGAGAAAAGGTTAATGAGAATGAAGTCAGATTGGAGTTTGTTTCTTTAAAGGATCATATTGCAGACATATTTACCAAACCTTTGCCTAAAGATACATTTGAGTATCTCAGAGAGAAGCTAGGGGTTATTACCCCTCTTGATCAGAACTAATATGCTCTAGAGTGCATTAATCCAGTGGAATTCACAATCACATCTTGTGATCCAGATTGATGTTAAGGAGATACTACTCAAGGGGAGTAGTTAGTATGCAAATTATTGAATATCAGTCTGGAACAAAGAGGGAGAAAAGATTGCAAATATGTGCCCTTTGCCATTTATGTCAAAGGGGGAGAGAAGTCATGTGAAAAACTAGTTGCTAATGAAAGGGGGAGCAGTGAAGAAAGTTGTTGCAGAAGTGAAAAGAGAAAGGGGGAGAAGATCTTGTCTTGATAGTTGAATTAGTTTTTCACATCACATGTTGCCGTCAATGACAAAGGGAGAGATTATTGCAAATATGTGCCTATGATGTGTTGTCATTGGTGTCAACTATATCATATTTTGTTGCCTAATTGAGGAGACTGGAATGTTGAGAATATTGAGAAAATTAATGAAGATCAATGTATGTAGACCATATGACTGTATAGAGGATTGTCTGAAGAAGCTCTAGTTAACATTTGAGAGGTTCACATGAAGATTTGAAAAAGGTATGGCCATCTGAGTAGAACCAATTTTGCAGTATTTAGAAGAGACAGAGTGACAGGAAAGTGGTCTGAATTATTCTGGAAATGTAAAATGATGATATGCAGATTTAGAGGCATGCTTTGGAAGTCAGTGTGTATCCTCAAGTCAAGTGGTTCATGGTTTGGAGGTTTGTAAGCAATCTTTCTAGTGTGACAGTCATGGCAGACAATGTTCTTGAGGTACTGGATGAAGATGCAAGTGATTATGATGATTTGGAGTAGTATGAATGTTATTGTTGAATTCAATGTGCTTCTGTAAGTCTCTAGATAATGTGCCTACTGTGTTGGAGGTCTGCATTAAAGATTGAGCTCATTGTTGAAGAATTATTCCTTGATGTTGTTATTCTTCTCAGTCCTGGCTGACCGGATTATTCAAGTGTGTTGCAGATGATCTAAGAACAATTCTATGGAGCGTGGCTTGCTGATCGAGGAAGATTTGAGTCCCAGTCATGTTTGGCCGACAACTTTGTGATTCACATTAAGTCAGATGTTTGGAGTGTCGACCTTAATGTTTATTCCAAGGTTGATAAAGCATATAAAGGAGTGTAGTTCAGTCATGGAAAATCATTCTTATGCAAAAATAATAAAATCTAAAGAAAGGATCAGAAGCAGAGTAGAGAAGAGGAGTAGAAAAACAAGAGCAGTATAGAATGAAGAGTTAGTACAGAAGAGTTTGGGGGAAGAGCAGAAGTTTTGTGAGCATTCAATGAGATTGAACCAGGCATGAAGAAGATGCTATTTATTAGTTAAATTCCTTTTGTGTTAAACATAAATTCTATAGGCAATGAACCTATTTGAGCAGTGAGCTCTAGGTAGTGTACCCAAAGGCAAGTGCCTTCCCAAAGTACTTTTAACAGGGTATGAATCTTGTGGTTTAACCCCCACTGTGGTTTTCCCTTGACCAAGTTTTCACATAAAAATTATGGTGTTATGTGTGTTCAATTTGTTTCTACTCATGTGTTGTTGATTCATGCTTTAATATTTATATCATTAATCTGATTATAAGTTGTGAAAGAAGATTAAAGGCAGAAAAGTTTAAATTTGTGTGACAACTGATTCACCCCCCCTCTCAGTTGCTCAGACTAATTCCAACAAGTACTACCTTAGCATCTTAGAGCTTTCAGATCGTAATGGTCTTGTCGAGGCTCATCACATTGAGCGTATCTTACAACAATTTGGCAAGGAGTTCCTAGAGGACTTGCCCCGAGTTTCCACTTGCTACAGATCTATCCAGGAGATGGGTGAGATTGGACAGAGGACTATCATTTGGACTCCTTTGACTCTTGGGGTTTTGATAACTAGATCTTCTTGAACCCTACGAGGGGGACAGAGGGGAGGGAGAGGAGCTCCTTCCCATGGACTCATTGTCATGGATGACTCAAATTCTACTAACGAGGACTAAGTTCCTGAAGAAGATGACTTATCTGATGAGGGAGCAGTAGTAGATGCATAGGAGATAGATTCTAATGAGGATGATATACTTGAGGGTTCCTCCACAGTGCCCAGACCTCCTCATTCTGATGAGACGATGTGGCAACTTGATCCTTCTTGGCAGCCTGGCAACCCTTGTAAGTCTATTTTTGCTCTTTTGATTCTGTACTTGTCCTTTCTTTACTTTATGCTATGAATCATCACATCTTTTGCCTTTGCTTTGCAGGCAACATTGAGGAGTGGAGGGACTTCATTCATGAGGTCAACATTGGTTTGACAAGTCCCTTCACTAGGTTGACCTAAGAGAGGCTTCTAGTTGATCCTAGTGTGCCTCCTAGAGCTGGGTGACATACTGATGTCTTTGCTCCTGCCTATCATGGGTGTCAGAAGAGTGTTGCTTTGAGCTCAAAGAATCTCATCCTTAGGGGTGAGAATGTTGTTCTTCACGAGATGGCTCGCCTTGGGTTTCGGTAGCCAGAGTCTAGTACTATGGGACTTTCACATTCCTACACTCATAGTAGGGTACCTCGCTCACACAGGTCTCATGGAGAGATGAGTGCCACACATAGATAGAGGAGTACGAGTCCTAAGGGTTCCATTGGAGGAAACTGCCCTTGAGATTGTTTTCATTTTGTCTTTTGAAACCATGCCCCCTTGCATGGGGAGCCTTACTTTCCTTCGAGAGAATTTTGTCTTAGCTCTTGCACTCTTTGTAAATGTAAACTTTTGATATATCTATGAAAAGTTCTCTCTTTATGGTTGTTTTACTATCGTACGAGTACTCATCTCTTGTGCACTTTGGAAGTTTTAGAACTCTTTGATTATGTTTAGACCTTCAACTCTAAGAATGCAAGTATGATTATGATGACACGTTTTTTTATCTTTTTTTTTGGAATATATATATGAAATGCGGGTGATGATATGTAGATGCAAGAACACAAGCGATGCTAAAAGAAAACTTTTACTTCTATGGAATGCCATGAGTTATGGCATTGAATTTATTGCTTTGGAACTCTTTCTGATTTTGACATGAATGCATTATGGAACAAACAATATGACTGCTCTTTAAAATGATTTTTAATCTAGGGGTTTATGGATTATCCTAGTATAAGAGACCTATTCAAGTCTGTGAAATTAGGAGTTTAGAACTCAAGTGGGGAGCAGGAAGGAGATGGAGTGCTTTTGATTTTGGGCTTTGCTAAAGGCTAAACACTGATCCTTATCTAGATAAGACAATCTGACAAGCTTTCAACTTTAGACAAGTAACAAATTTTATTGATGTTTGCTAGAATTAGATCATAGATGACAAGCAAGGTAGACCCAGGGTAAAGAATAAAATGGGAAAGAACCAAGGTCCCTAGAAAGAAAATGATCCTAAAGACTACTAGACTCTTGGTTTTTCTCAACTACTGCATTTGTGTGCTTTGTACCTTTCTCTTTTATTTCCTCTAGTAGAATGTCACCCTTGAAGCTTTGAGCCTAGACTGATCTCCACCCAAGAGTACGAACATTCAACAATTTTCTCTCTTTCACTCTTTTTTTGTCTGTCTTCTTTTTGTTTTTTCTCTTTTTTTTTTGTATTTTCTAGAATGCCTCACTTTATTTTCTCATTTTTTTGGATTTTTGACTTTTATGAAATGAATGCTTTTGGGACCTTGGATATGCAATGATTTGATCTCTCAATTCTTACCTTTTCTCAACACCCTTATTTTGATCACTCATTTTTTTATTCACTTATATTTTAGATTGCTTCCTTCAAAGTTTTGATCCTCCTGACATTTTTGGCCAAGAAGATAAGGGGTTGAGCACCACCAAAAGTTTTCATAATCTAGTCGGACTTCCTTTCTACTAGGGAAGAATTGGGAAGGTCTACTTGCAAGCTTCCTTTGAACATTATAGTTTTGAATATTGACTTTGCTTAGACCTAACATCATGGCTCATTAAGACTAGGATCAATGCAAAGCTAAGAGCTAGGCTTTGATTAGAATCACTAGGAGTGAAGGGGGAGAATGGCGATTGTGAACAATGGGGGATCTCCGGACCTAAAAGGATCACGTATACCTAGGCAACTTTAGAATCCTTACTGAAAAGAAAATAATATAAGAGCGAGTCATTCACTATAATGCAAGATGAACAGAATGAACCGAAATGCAAGAAAAAAATTTCTTTTTGACATTTTTTATTTTTGTAATTTTTTTGTATTTTTGGAATATTTGATTTTTTTGTATTTTTATGTTTTATGATTTTTATGATTTTCAGACATAGTATTTCTTAAGGTGAAAGGCATTGACTGTTTTGCCAAATTCCTCTCCCTCCATTGTGCACAAGAGATAGGCACCATTTTCGACATCTTCTTTGACCATATAGGGACCTTTCCAATCCTTTGTGAATGTTCTCTTTCTTCTTCTCTTTTTGTGTTTCATGCTACCTCTTATTAGGACGAGCTCTCCTATCTTGTAGGGTTTCATGACTTTGTTTGACTCTATCCTTTCTAATTTAGTGGTTTCTCTTGGTAACGTGAGATAGAGTAAATCTTGGAAAGCTTGTTGATGAGAGGGAGTCCAATACAAGACTCCATCACATCTTAGGAATTCCATTAGCATGTCAAATTGATCTTGCATGTAAATTTTTACGTCTTGCCTACCTTGAATGTTTTGTGAAAATTGGAATAATTCAAAGGGTGTTTGAGGTTCCCTTTGCTCATTGGGAGGGAAAGAGATTATACTTGTCCTTCTGTTGGGCTTAGGCCTCAAATCCATAGAGTATCCAATGCAGCTTCTTGGCAACTCAAAGATGACAGGATCATCCAATCTGATTGACACTCACATTTTCCACTCTTTGTGAAACATCCCTTCACTTTATTTGTCTTCATCTAGAAGTATTTCAACCATTTCAATTTGTACTAAGGGTGCTTCCCATTCACCAAGCTCATTTGACTGCACTGAAGCAAAAGTGGTAGGTTACACTTGTGGTTGAGATACCATGAACATCTTTGGGAGAATTCCTATCACATTGGTTGATTCATTGTCCACAAAATTTATATCTCCCATTGGTGTCATTGGTCTATAGGACTCTTCTAATGCTGTGAGTGGTTCATATGACTTACTTTCTTTTGGTGTCTCTGGGACACATGACTCACTTAGTGGTGACAAAGAGTGTAACATTTTGTCACGTCTTCTTCATGATCTAAGAAAGTGTGTGGGTTCACATTTCTCAAATCTAGCATAACTGTTTCAAACATTGGCCCTTTAGTTCTATAAGGCTTTTCCCCTATGCAAGGAAAGAGTTCATAGGCTGGTTGCACATTGATCATAAGTATTTCCAAAGGAAATTGGAGAGGTCCATCCTTCTCTATCCATTCCATGATTTTGACTATCTTTTCCTTAGGGATAACCTCTTTTTGTTTTGGTGGTGCCTCATTTTCCAAGGCCTTCATCTCTGCAATGTTTAGAGTCTTTTCTAGAATTTATGTCCTTTTGATACATATCGATTGTGGAGTTGGACTAGGAACATAAAGCTTTTTTGTAGGAAGTTCATAGTCTATGGGGATGCATATCTTTTTGTTTTTTGTGTTTGATTTTATCATGCTAAAAGGATCTGGATCCCCTTTCACAACGTACACCCTCCCAAGATGCAAGAATAAAGCCTCCTAGAATAACGTAGATGGAACAACTTTCATTATGTGTATCTAGGGTCTTCCAAGAAGTAGATTGTATCTTGTGTCCTTGTCAATGACATAAAATGTGGTTGGGACAGTCTTCGGTCCTAAAGTCATAGGAAGCGTGATCTTTCCTGTAGTAGCTACCTTTAGATTATCGTACCCACTTAGCATGTCTTTAGAATCAGTGATGTTGGTGTGCCCATAACCCATTCTTTCTAAGAGAGAAAATGGAACTATGTTCACTGTTGCTCCATCATCGATTAGCATTCTCTTGATGCAGGTGTCATAAATCAACACTTGCAACTATAATGTAGGATCTCCTTTCTTAGTTAACTCTACCTTAGAGGGCATTTGCTTTAGATCAAAGAAGAAGCCTGGGTCTTTGAGCTTGGAGTTTGGTGGGTTTATGTCAAAATCTACATGATTGATTTGTTCACTAGGCAGAGGTGTGATTTGATTGAGGTATTTTAATCCTATCATTTTCAATAGTGCTGAGTGATGTGAGGGGGAGTTCCTAAGGAGGTCAATGAATGAGATATGTGCATAAGTTTTCTTTAGATCCTCGATGAGTTCATAAGGTTCAACTAGTGTTGGTATTGGCTCAACCACCGAGATTGTACTCTCATGTATTTCTTTTTGCACATTCTCAAGATCTCCTTCCTCTTCTTCATTATGCAATATTTCAACCAACCCCAACATCCTAGCTTCTCCTTTTTGTCTTAATTGTGGTGGGATGTTTGCGTTGCTACCTTGGGTTGTGTTGCTTTGATTAGTCATTTTTGTGTCTTTGTGTGTAGGAAATGGGTTCTGATAGATTCTCATGTTGGCATTTTGGGGAGCTATTAGGGCTTGAGTTTGCCATGCCCCCTTGTTATTTGCAATGACTTCTTGTGGATTTAAGAACATCTCTATGAACAACTGTTGTTGGTCTTCCCACAATCTTGCAATGAATCTGTTATACTCTTTGCAAGATTTCGTGCTATGCCCCTAGTCCTATGAAAAGAATAGAATTGATTATATTTAGAAGGGGGTCATTCATACCTTCCATCATTACCATTTCCATTTTGATTCCAAGTTTTATAACTGTCCCATGGATAATATGTATTGTTTCTAGGATGATCAATTGCATTAACATTGGGAGGGTAGTAATCTCTTCCGTTATAGTCATCCCTCACTTTCCTGATTGGGGGTTGATCTGTTACCCCATCAGTCATTACATTTATATTGTTTTTGAGAATTTTGATAATCGGTGCACTGTTTCCCGTATCCTTACTGATCAGTTTTCCATTTAACCCGTAAATCCTTCTACTACTATCAATGGCTGCTTGTTCAATCCTTAAAGCACTTTCCAAGGCTTTTTCATAGGACTTTTAAGGTAACTTTTGAATGTCTTCTCTCATATCCTTATTTAAGGCATACAGGAAAAGATCGCATAATTCACAATGATCCATGTTTGGAGCGCTTGTCAAAGAATAGAGAACTTGTCTCCATTGAGTGATGAAATGGGCTACTGATTCATTCGATTCTTGTTTCATGGCTAAGAATTCTCAGATCCTCGTCTTCACGAGTTTGTTCATGTCGAAAGCCATGACAAACTCTCTGATTAATTACCTGAATGAATGTATCGAAGCCTTAGGTAGGCAATAATACCAATCCAAGGCTATTCCTTCTAATGTCTTCAGGAAGATTTTGGTGACAACCCCATCCCAAGGGAGGAGTTCTCTTATTGCGGTTGTGTAAGCTTTAATGTGTGAGTTGGGATCTCCTTCTCCTTTGAACTTCAGGAGATTAGGTAATGGTCGAGGTAAAAAAACACTTCTTAAGATCAGGTCACGTGGCTCCTTTAAGTACTCCAAGTATGTGCCTAGAAAGACACTCTGTGATTGTGGAGTTGACAACATTAGCCCCATAGGTGGGTTTTGATAACCCCATGCCATTGTCTGATTTGCTTGGCTTCCAAACATTGCTTAATTGTTCTGAATAGGAGGGTTCCCATTCGAGAATGTGTCATTAGTCCCATTTCTTGAGTAGTAGTTGAGGTAAGGGGGGTTTTGAGATGCCCCCTAGTCCTATTTGATTATGATATTATTGTACAATTTCTATCTCCTTTTTGGGACATGTTGTTCTGCCTCCAAAGTTCTGATTCTTTGCACTATAGTTGTGATGAGGTCTACAGGTGTAGGACCTCTAGGCACATCATCATTTCTAGGGTTTTTCTTATGAATGTTGTCATGACTTTGTGTTTCTTCTTGTATATCATTTTCTTGTTGCTCTTCTTGTAGAGCAACTCTCAAGGCCTCTTGAGCATCTTTTGCTTCTTGTAAGTTATGTTCTAGCCTTCTTACTTCATCATCAAGATGAGTACTTGAGGTTCTTGTGGATGGTTGATCCATGCGGTGGATTTCTAACCTCATTTTATTCTTCTCACTTTGTGAGGTGTGTTTGGTATAGCAGGGTTATATGTTCCCATGCAAGATTGTTAAAAGACAAAGAATGTCTGGGTTCCCTTCGGTCTTGTTCATAGTCAGAGTCTTTATAGTTAGCAATTTGAGATCAGTGCATTTGGGTCAAGTGGCACATAAGTTGTCAAAAGAGGGAGTTTCTGGTTCCCTAGAGGGAAAATTCCCTAAGTTTAAGTCTAGTTCTGTCATATTCGGGGGTGCCATAGACACCACAGAATAAATGGAATGAGCGAAGGTGAAGGTGGCAAAAGTGAAAGTGACAAAGATGGTTATGATGAAGAAAGTGATAATGTTTGAAACCTTTAAAGTTAAAATGTCAAATGATGATGTTTAAGTGGAATATGAGTGATCGGATTGTAAACAAGCACAAACAAAAGTTCACATCACGTTCACCAAAATATGTACACTCAAAATCACAACTCGGTGGCCTGGGGTGGTCGAGTCGACTTTGGCGTGCACATGGACCCTCTCTCCTTGCCACAGGGTGAACCTCCACGTCACTCTTGCTCTCATGGAAGTAGCCAGTTAAGAGGAGGTGAGACATGGGGGTGGTCTAGCTTGTTTAAGAGCTGGACTTCGTGGAGAGTGGTCGGCCAATCCTGGGGCCTATGTTGTGCATTTGTTTGAATGCGGTGTTCTGTGACCGTTGTTGTGAAAATAACTATATGACTCGAAGGGTCACTAGTTACCATTCTCCTATTTGGGTTTCTAATGTTACAGTGTTGTGTGAGTTGACTATTGTTCTTGTTGATGTTTTGTTCAATTTGACGTTGTCGTTCGTGTTGTTGGATGATTGCTTGTATTTGAAATTCTCTAAGTCTTTCCTGTTGTTATTGAATTA
Organism: Cunninghamia lanceolata; assembly: GCA_027924645.1. Classification (NCBI taxonomy): domain Eukaryota; kingdom Viridiplantae; phylum Streptophyta; class Pinopsida; order Cupressales; family Cupressaceae; genus Cunninghamia; species Cunninghamia lanceolata. The sequence continues at coordinate 24,411,564 of BSBN01000809.1, read as the reverse complement.
CCAGTTGATCTTGCTATTGTCTAGGGTGGATCTCATCTATCTCATCGAGGATTGCCTTCACCCACTCACCTATAAGTCTAGGGCACATTCGTGAGCCTAAACCAGGGAGAGATGGTTTAAGCTAACCTTGACTTGACCTAGGGTTTTGACTTAGGGTTTGCGTGACCTAAGGTTTGACTTTGTTGACTTTGTTTGATCTTGTTTGATCTTGTGATGAAACCAAGGGTTTGACTAGCATTGACTAAACTTGACCTTGCGTTGGGACCAAGGGTTTGTAATCCTTCTATGCTACTAATGTTTTTGTTCTTTTCTATTTTTGTATGCATGTAAGCCTATATGAATGCAAAACATTTTTTCGTGATTTTTTATGTTTATGGAAAGTAAATTGCTTTTTTCTATTCTAGAAGTTAGAAAATGAATGTAAACTAATATGAGATTACCTAATGCAATTTGTAATCTATGTTTTTGTTGCTTGGTTTTCTGAATAAGTGGATCAATTTAATCTCGGAAAGGAAATTGCTTTTAATCTAAAATTTTTGGAAAAGAAACTACTTTAACAATGCAAATCTACTTAGCCTACCAAATAAAAAACATGTATTTACTAATCCCAAGACCAAAGTTTTGATTATCTAATTACTATGAAATGAAAAAAAGCATGAAGGAACCTAGAATAAAAGAAGTTGCGTGAGCCTCCACTACCCTCAGAAATCCTTGTATTGGCGTTGACCTCTAATCCTCTTACAACATCGGGGTAATCATCTTGGCAACAATAAGAAAAGAGAAGTAAAATAAGATTTTGAAGCTTTGAAATGAGCTCAATGAGAGATTGATGAGAGATGTGGCTTGTGATGTGAGCAACATATCGATGCAAAATGAGCTTTTAGAAAAGCTAGACGAGATACCATATAAAAGAAAAATCCTCTAATATCTTATATGAGCATATAGATGCTTGATTTGGAGAGCAATAACCTGTAAAAATTGTGTGCACAAATGCAATTGCCTCCCTTTGTGCTTGAGGGAGGGGGGTATTTATAGGTTTGAAGAAGGGATGAGAGGTGAAGAATAAGAAGAGTTAACTCAATTTGATTGGAGAGTTAACTTAGAAGACACAAGAGTGATTTGGGCTAAAATTGGAGTGATCTACTCAGTAATAGCTTGTCACTCAAGAAGAAGTGAAGAAAGAGGAATGCATGAGTTGATAGCTAAAGATGAAAAAGAGCTAAATATGCATGTGTGGGTGCATGAAATAGTTAACTCTGGATCTTTGACATGAAATTCTATGCAGACAGGAAGAAATATGGCTGAAAACAAAGCTTTTGAGCTAGAAACTCAAGTGAACTTGCATCTAGAAAACATGATAGGGTCTCCCCTTTCACCAATCAGGGTTGTCCAGGGGTGACCCATGGGTGACCCTTAAAGGAGGACACCTGGGTGGAAGTGCATGATGGGAGATGGAAGAGGAGGAGAAAAGAAGGGTATCTACCTCTAGAAACTGTTGGGAATGTGTGTCTCAAACTCACTGTTAAAACCCTAGCTCAGTTGTCATCAAACTCAGACTTCCAAGGTTTTGCATTCAGGACTTTACCGCAATACCGCAGGGTGCAGCTAAGAGGGGTGCGGGCTGGAAATGTTACCCGCCATCCCGTGGCAGTTTTCATTTGCTTGTGTGGTAGTGTGGGCCATACTGCAACCCTGGAGTGATCCATGGAAGGTGCCGATGGTAGAGCGGGAGTTACCTCGCCACCCCATGATGGTGACTAGAGAGGCTAGTGGGTGTACAGGTCATATTGCAGCCCAGCGATTGCCCATGAGGTGACTTGCGGTGGTGCAGTATAGATCCCGCCATAATGCGAAGGTTAGTCTAAGATGACTGCGATGGAGTGGTATACGTATTGGAGTGGCAGTGTGGATTCGAAGAGACATGGTTTCTTGTCCCTTCAATATTCCAATATGACTTTGATTAAGGAAGACGGTGTTAGGTCACAGAAATGCAGGTTTTTAAACCATAAGAGGGTGCCAATATCTTAATACATTTTTGGCTAACGAAATAGGGTTTATGCAATTGGAAACCCCCTACTCTTCAGGCTCTGCCAGACCTAGGTGGGTGTACCTGAATGATAAAGTAGATTTTGAAGTCTAAATAGATTCTAATTTGGGCAATCTACTCACTATGGCACATAGGTGTGAGGTAGATGCAGAGCTTACTTACTAGTTCCTAATGACAGTATTGGAATCAGCAAGAGTGTGGATTGGATTTGTATAAAAATGTTCTAAAGTTGACCAGTGCCTAATCTATTTGGTGGATGGAGTCAATGGATGGATGATACTTATGGAGATAGATGTGTAGGATAGGTGGGTCTACTTTACAACTTAACTCTAATTTGTTGGGCACTTCGAATGTTTTCACTTTGTACAAACGTGCAGGTTTGTAAACTATTGTAGTCTTCTTTAGTTATCCCAGTGATATTCTCCTAAATTACTGTGATCTCATGAAAGGAATTTTAATTCTTATCCTGAGGAAAACCAATCACAATAATCATTTTTAAAGGATTTTAATCCTTGGCATGAACCAATCAAAATAGATTAAGGATGTTTAATTCACTCCAACCAAAAACCAATCAAGATAGCCACACACCAACAGAAAATGTGTCGTGACAAATTTTGTAAATTTGAATAACTTAAGAGAACCACTTTAGAGACAGCACAACAGCATATAAACATGAAAATCAACACAACGGTTGAACGCTAAAAATAGATCGCCATTTAAGGACAGTCTTCTCCATAATATTGCTTCAAAATATATACATTAATTGTAGAAGTCTCTGAAATATGAAAATGGATGAGTGGAATGGATGAACCTATCTACTACTGGTGATTTTTTATAACCTACTGCTACCTCTCCTTTCCTCTATTGATTTCATCTGGCATATATACATTATATCTTCTAGGGTTATGACTCTTCACGCATCCCTTCAGTACAACCTTTCATTTAATTTATTATCTCCTATAGATAGAATAATTAATTAACTCAACTTTTCTCCGCATTCGCAAAAAATAAAGTATTTCCAAATACTTTAATCTTTATTTCATTTCTCGATTATATTCACCTGTGTATGTTTTCACCTCTATTTGGCAAAAATATTCATTTGGGTAAAAATGATTACCCCCTCTTCATTTGCTCAGTGAAAATGTCCCCTGGCCATTGTATGCTTTTCCAAAAAATATTTTCTAGGTAAAATAATTACCTACTTAATTAATTCCTTCAATATTTTGTCTCAAGATGAAAATATCAAAAACCTTTCCTTGGATAACTATTCATCGATTTAATTCTTCTAAAAAATAATTCATCTCCGAATGAAAACAATTCTCCACTTTGATTATTAAAACCTGCATTTGTTATATTCATTCCGGTAAAAATAATTCCCTGTTTTATTGCAACTTTTACCTTCCCTTTGATAATATTTATACTTTATTTATTACTCCATTATTCTTCTGGATAAAGTTTTCTTTACAATGTCTTTAGGAATTTCCAAGAGACTAGGAATTCATTCTCTCCGATATCCTGAAAACCTTTTATCATCTTGATTTTTATCTCGGGCCCACTTCAATAATCTCTGACTTGATATAATATTTTCACCTTTAGATAAATGTTTTGCAATATTTTATACTTTTCACGCGCCTCAAAATTTTGAAGGGACCCATTTTTAGTCCAGCCAAGACCCCGATAACTTCTTCACGCCTTGAGTTTTAGCCTCATGCCAATATTGAATAGTCCTTTCGATATTTATTTTATACCTTGTGCTTTTATCTTGGTGTGAAAGTTTTTGGGACCCATCTCATCGGTAGATCAGAGAGACTTAAAAATGAGTTACTCCAATTACCTGATATTAGGGTTTCATATGTATTTTGCCCTAATTGACTCTTAAAATCATATCTCTTCCAAGTATGATGTCTGACATTCCAATTCTGCACCCATATTTACTCGTTTCTTTTGGTCGTCTGCTTGTCTATGTACTTCTGCATTTAGGTCACTTTTCTTTACTATTGTCTCACGATGCTTTTGAATGCGATCATTGTTTTGAGCTTTCAATATTTCCTCTGAATCATGAGTTGGAGGATGCATTTTTTAATCTTTAAATGTCATCTTTTCTGTAGAATCATTTGAGCTATCAATGCATGTTCTAGCCTTCATTTTACCATAAATCTTAGCTTTCTCTAACAATGTTTGGAACCTTCCGTGTCTAAACTTGGAGGATGTGCCAATGAACTTCAGCTTGATTTCTTCCAAGGTTGTACGAGACATTTGTTCAAGGAGTGACTGACACAAAGTTACAACTCGCTTCTTGGGACCAACACAGCATCCTTTGATCATGATGTAATCATCCCTTACAATACCATAGTGAGCAAACCCACCCATTGGAGTGATATCCTTCTCAGTTTGGTTGAATTCAGTGATTGCAGCATGGGATTCCTAGTCTCGCATGCCAATCTTATAGATCTTTTTATTCATTTAAGTACGATGATGGTATCCATTCTGCCTAGCCCTAGCAACTGTGAAGAAAAATCTAGCTAGATGCCAGGCACCAATGCAGGCCACCTTTCACAAACCTCTATGAGTTTTATGAGGCAATCTTGTGACACCCCACCTAGTTACCATGCCTTCATACCCCTTCCCCTTTGTAACACCAATCACATCAATCATTTCATCTTTTTGGAAAATAGTATCAATAGGTACCTCCTTAAAAAAGTTGTATGCATAATCTACTTTTGTGGAATTGTTCCACCATTCACTTGGATTTCCATGAGGCGAGCCTTCTTCTGCTTCAAACCTTTCATCTTCTTCACCTGGGTGTGAGAAGAGCTTCAATATCTTTAGCCTCTATGGCTAGCCATGTCACAACTTTGGTAACTGGAATACCTTGGTTCTTCTATAGTGCACAATGTAATGAGGCAAGGGCCTGAGTCTGCAACTTAGAAAAGTGAACATGCATGAGACAGGAAGTGCTTGCCAAGGAGAGAGACATTAACTTGTGTTTTGTGTTTCCAACCTTATCTACACTGCAACCTTCATAACTTCATAATTGTGTGATGTATGTCGGGTCTCCCTGTAGGCCCGACCAAAAAAAATCATTTTGAAACAAGTTTTTAGTCTTGAATTTGCTTTGGGACTATTCCAATGTACTTCTGAAGTGAAAAATTGCAATGGGTTGTCATCAAAATTTGCTTCCTGAGATCTTCACACAATGATCAAACTGGTCAAGTAGCATTCAAAATGGCCCTGGAAAACTGGCCAAACTATCTCCTGGAGCCATGAAAATGCACAAGCATGTAGATTTTTGACTCAATAATTTAATGCAACAAATGGTTCAGAAAGATGCATCCTGAGGTGTGAGATATAATTGTTCAAAGTGGGTCACTCAACCTTTTCTAAAACTACACCTGTCAAAACCTAGTTAGGGCTCACCAACTTGCTATTTTAAAAAATCATCAGATCTCTTCCTGGGAAACTACAATTGGGGGAATTAGTTCATTTAGGCTCCATGAGAATGTGTGCAAAACAAATTTTCACCAGCTATCTTTCTTCACCAAAATATTTAGGGCCAAAGTTGACCTCTGTGACAACTTTTCTGGAAGTGCAGATCTCAAAATTGTGTAAAATCCATTTGGTTTTGATTTTGAAAAAATACCAAATGAGGTGCTAGGACTTTGAGGATTGGCATGAAAGTACATTTATATGGGAAGAATCTGAGACACCAATTGGTTTGTTATGACAATTTACTAGTTGATAAGTATTATCCTCCAAAGTTGGCCTCCCGGGTAGATTTCACACTGTGTAGGTAGCAAACTTTACCAAAACCCTTCAACTTTATGCTTCAAAACTCTGTCAAATATGATCATAGGAAGCTAAAATTAGGTGTGCTCAATCACATATGGAAAATAAACATGTTTGTAAAGTGATTTTGCATGAAGATGAATAGGCTTCGAATTATAATGCTTCAAAGTAGGCCCCTTGAGCATATTGTGCAGGTGCATTTCTGAGTGATGCAGTCAAATTGTTCATCATGGGAACCTAAATTTTTTACAAAAAATGGTAGGAAATTTTAGGTCCCAACAGATGGAGCGATGGTTGAGTCGGTTAGTAACCATTTGTCTGGTATGGAAGTTGAAATGACAATGCTTGTGAAGTCTGTAATGTAATGCAGTAGTGCATTGAGTCAATGGATGATCAAGAGTGAATTGTATTATAATGCTGTCAGATTTGTTCTGTGAATCGACACCTGAAAGAGCATAGCTCTGTGACTTGTATGTAATTTATGTTTTACTGTAATATAAGAGATCTCTGCTTTGGTGTGTGGGTTTTTTTCTGAGAGGGTTTTCCCACGTAAAATCTGGTGTTCATTCTTTATTGTCTATTTTTGTTATTCTTGTTTGTACATCTTAAATGAATTGTAATTGCAAAGTTTTGTAAATTTATGTATCTCTCTCCTGAAGATTAGTATTATGAAGGCATTTTCCACACTCTTCTTTCCTTTCATTTGGTATCAGAGCTTGGCCAACTTTGTTGTCCTTGTGGGTAAGACGGGTTTTTTGTGCTGATCTTGTTCAGTGGGAGTTTTGCAAAGAAATCTAGTTTATACTTATTGCAGATTTAAGATGGTGAGCACATCTGGAAGAATAGAGATTGCGAAATTCAATGGTGGAAATTTTGAATTGTGGAAACTCAAAATGGAAGATTTACTCATGGATCAAGAGTTATGGACTGTAGTGTCCTCTAACAAACCATCAGCAACCTCCCAAGATGACTGGGATGCAATGGATCGAAAAGCCAAGGGTCTGATCAGATTATGCTTGGTCGATTCAGTTCTCCTGAACGTCCATGAAGAGAAGACAACAAAACTTTTGTGGAAGAAGCTTGGTGACATTTATCAAGGGAAATTTCTGGTAAATAAGTTATTTATGAGGAAGAAGTTGTATTATTTGAAGATAGAGGAAGGAGCGTCCATTGCAGATCATTTGAATGCATTTAACATGATCATTACTCAGTTGGGGTCTGTTGGTGTGAAGATAGATGACGAGGATCATTGCATGCTCATGTTGTGTTTGTTGCCTGACACATGGGATCACCTGGTAATGGCTATTGGGAGTACAACAACCACTTTCAAGATGGAAGATGTGGTTGCTTCACTGATGTCAAAGGAATTGTGAAGGAAATCTTCTGAGATGGGCAAGGAGGCCCTTGCTATTCGAGGAAGATCAAAGGAGAAAGGCAAGAAGAAAGGGAAGAAGTCTAAATCCAAGTGAGAGGGGAGATAAAATTCTCCTGGTAAAAATTCCAAGGTGAGATGCTGGAATTATGGGCAGACTGGACACATCCAGAAAGATTGTAAAGAAGAGAAGAAGAAGAATAAGAAGAACAATAATTCTTCTAATAATGAATCTTATTAGAGTGATGCAGATGCCTTCATAACAACCTTGGCAACTCAGGCATCATATGATGTTTGGCTGATTAACTCAGGTGCATCATTTCACATGACATCTCATAGAGATTGGTTCTCAAAGTACAAAAAGTATGCTGGTGGAAGGGTGTATCTGGGTGATGAGTCTCACCTAGAGATTGTTGGCCGTGGAAGAGTCAGAATTCAATTTCCTGATGGAAGAGTGAAGGGAATCAATGATGTGATGCATATGTCTGGCTCAAAATTTACTTTCTATAAGTAAGCATAATGATGCTAGTGTACAAGTCTCTTTCTCAAATGGTGTTTGTAGAATGACTAGAGGCTCTATGGTGCTAGCTAAGGGTGCACGAATTGGCACTCTGTACAAGCTAGATGCACATGCAGTTCAATGTAATAGTGCTTTTGTAAAGTCAAGTAAATCCGATCATGTAGATAAAGGAAGCATTGTTCCTAAGGGCACAAACTCTTTGGAGACGAAGCTCTCAGCAGAAAAAACAATGTTGCGGCATCAAAGGCTAGGCTAGATTGGTGGAAAAGGCTTAAAAATCTTGAAAAATAAAATCCTGGTTGAAGGGCTTGATGATTGTAATCTTGAGTTCAATTTTTGTGAACAATGCATATATGGAAAGCAACACCATGTTTCATTTTATTCTAGTCCTCATAAATCTTCTGGAATTATGGATTATATTCATACTGATGTATTTGGTCCAGTTAATTTTCCTTCATTATCAAAATCTGTGTATTTTGTTTCGTTCATAGATGATTATTCGAGAAGGACATTTGCTTATTTTCTTAGAAGTAAAACTAAAGTTTTCAGTCGGTTTAAGGAATTTAAAACCTTGGTTGAAAATCAGACTGGTATGAAAATTAAGTGTTTGAGGATGGATAATGGTGGTGAGTTTTGTTTAGCAGATTTCGATAAGTTTTGCAAGGATCACGGAATTAAACAGCTCCTTACACTCCACAGCAAAATGGAGTTGTAGAAAGGATGAATAGAACGCTGATGGAAAGGATGAGAAGTATGCCGAGAAGTGTTGGTCTGGAACATAAGTTCTGGGATGAGGCTATAGCTACGACATGTTACTTAATTAACAGATTTCCCACTTTGGTGCTCGTGGACAAGCAACCTATGGAAGCATGGTCTGGAAAGAAGCCCTCGTTGAGACACGTTAGAGTCTTTGGTTGTGAGGCGTATGCATATGTGCCTAGTGAAAAAAGATCTAAACTAGAGAACAAGGCTATAAAATATATCTTCATCAGTTATGGAATTAGTGTGAAAGGGTACAAGCTTTGGAACCCAGTTACAGAGAAGGTGCTATATAGCAGAAGTGTGATCTTCCATGAGTTGAAACCTTTTACAGTTGATCTGTAGCCCAAGGTGAAAGAAGTAGAAAAGGAGGTAGTTGAAATTCCTCTGACTCTAGATAAGGATGAACTACATACTCTTGGTGGACCTGTTAGTGAGGAGAGCTCAAGTAGCTTTGAAAGTTCTAAACAGGATGAAGAACCTCAGCCTTAGCTTGTGAGGAGGTCTACGCGTATGAAGCAGCAACTTGAAAGGTTTGGTTATTCTATGTTGGATTCCAGTTGTGCCTATGCTCTTATTGCTAACACTGATGAGCCTAGGACTGTTAGAGAGACTATGGGTATGTTTGATTCAGATTCTTGGTTAGAAGTCATGAATGAGGAAATGACATCTTTGAAGAAGAATGAAACGTGGGTTCTAGTACCTTTGACTGAAGGTCGAAATCCTATTGGATGTAAATGGGTGTTTAAAAAGAAGATTGGTTTGGATGGCAGTGTTGAGAAGCATAAAGCAAGGTTGGTCACAAAAGGATATTCCTAGGTGGAGAGGATTGATTATGGAGAAATATTTTCCCCTGTAGCTAAGCTGACATCTATCAGATTTCTGTTGTCACTTGCCGCAGCATATGACTTAGAAATTAAGCAGATGGATGTGAAGACAATGTTTATTCATGGTGATTTGAAGGAAGAGATTTACATGTTCTAGCTAGAGCACTTCGTTGAAAAAGGTAAGGAAAACCTAGTTTGCAAATCAAAGAAATCTCTGTATGGTTTGAAGCAGTCACCTAGAATGTGGTACCAAAAGTTTGATACCTATGTGTTGTGTTTAGGGTTTGTGAGATCAATATCTGGTCATTGTGTTTACTTTAAATCTAAAAATGGTCATCTTCTTATTATTTCTCTGTATGTGGATGATATGTTGTTCATTGGGAATAGTAAGGGTATGATTTCTGAATTAAAGTCTCAATTATCAACACAATTTGAAATGAAAGATCTAGGTTCATCTAGGTATATTCTAGGGATGGAAATCAGAAGGGATAGGGGAAATAGAAAACTTTGGCTCAACCAGAGCAAGTATGCAAATTCTATCTTAGAGAGGTTTAGTATGACAGATTGCAAGCAATTAGTTGTTCTAGTGTTGCAAGGAATGAAACTCTCTATTGAAGATTGTCCAAAATCTCCTACTGAAGTGGAGGACATGACTAGGGTGCTTTATGCAAGAGCAGTTGGCAGTTTAATGTATGCAATGGTTTGTAATAGGCCAGACATTGCCCAAGCAGTGGGAGTGCTTAGTTGGTTTATGGCTAATCCAGGAAGGCCGCATCGAGATGCTATGAAGAGAGTTTTCAGGTATTTGAAGGGTACTTTTGAGTACGCCTTGTGTTATCATGGTTACTCTACTGGATCTCAAAGTTTAATTAGCATTCATGGGTATGTGGATTTTGATTGGGCAGGGGACATTAACAGCAGAAGATCCACTAATGGATATGTATTCATGTTGTTTGGTGGTGCAGTTAGCTAGATGAGAAAGCAGCAAGCTGTAGTCACTTTATCTACTATGGAGGTTGAGTACATGGCAGCAACTCATGCATGTAAGGAAGCTATTTGGCTTAGAATACTGTGTTCAAATGTTGGTTTTGATGTAGGGTAGATTGTTATTTGCTGTGACAGTCAGAGTGCCATTTGTTTAGAAAAAAATCCAACTTTCCATGCTAGGATGAAACATATTGGCATGCAATACCACTTTGTTCATGATATGGTGGAGGATGGAAAGGTTAATCTGGAAAAATTTGATACTTTGGCAAATGTTGCTGATGCATTGACAAAGCCTGTGAGCATGGATAAGTTCAAATGGTGTACCAATTCGATGGGCCTTGGGGCTTAGAATATTCAGTGACTTCAAGCCTTGGAAGGGGTTGAGTGAGTTCTTCATCAAGTGGAGAATGTTGAGAATGTGTGTCTCAAACTCACTCTAACTCAGTTGCCATCAAAATTAGACTTCCAAGGTTTTACATTTAGGACTCTATGGCAATACCGCAGGGTCTAGCTAAGAGGGGTGTAGGCTGGCGGTGTTACCTGCCATCCCACGGCGGTTTTCATCTGCTTGTGCGGTAGTGCGGGCCATACCGCAACCCCGCAGTGATCCATGGAAGGTGTCGGCGGTAGAGCAGGAGTGACCCCGCCACCCTGCGATGGTGACTGGAGAGGCTAGCGGGTGTGCGTGTCATACTGCAGCCTCGTGATAGCCTGTTGTAAACAAGAAAATTTGGACAAATGAAGATAAAACAAATTAAAATGCAATACCTTGACCAAACTTTTCAAATACCTTGAATGATGAATTATGCGTGCAAGATGGTTGTAGATTGATTTGATGTTGATTTGCTTACTTCTGCAGCATGATGATTGGATGAAAAAGGATAGAAGAAGATAGATAGAAAATAGATAGAGGATTGGAAGAAGATTTTGGCAGAGTAAGGATATCAAACTCAATACATGCCAAATGATGATATCAAATGGCTTGTGAGAAGCCATATTTATAGACAAAGGGTTGATTTTTGATGTGGAGGGAAGAAGATAAGATAAGGATTGGATTTTATTTTATTTTTGCTTTATTAGACAAAAGAGGAAATAAAACAAGAAGAGATAGGCTTTAGAAAGATAGAAAGCGATTTGATTTTCTGCTTTAAAGGAAATAAATCCTAAAAAGATGAGAGGAATAAATTAATAAATTATCTAATTAAATAAATTAATTAGATATGCATGAGTTGTATTTTTAGAAAGAAAGCAAGATGATTTTATTAATTAAATAAATATTTAATTTATTTAATTAATTTAGATTGTGATGGAAGATGATGTGGATAATTAAATAAATAATTTATTTATTTATAAGAGAAATAGATAAGTGACTAATTAAATAATTAATTAACTAGAGAGGATTAATGGTCATGAATAATTAAATAAATAATTAAAATTTATTTAATTATAGAAGATAGGATGCTGGGATTGAAAGGGGATAAAATAAATTAGTCAAATAAATAAAATTTATTTAACTAATTAGGTAATGACATGGGTACCTAGGGAAAAACATGCTAATGACAAGGTGTTGGACATTTTTAGGTGTCTACATTTTGCCCCTCTTTGAGATGATGAAATTTGTGTCAAGTAACATCATTTCAAAGAAGTTAAGGTATGGATAGAGGAAAAAGGTGGTAATAGAAAGATAGGATGAGGATGCCCCCTCGAGAGGATAGGTGGGTTGGACAAACATGGGTAAGCTCTCGACATAAAATGGTTTGGTTGAAAAAGATTAGGGAAGGGATAGAAGAAAGGATGATACGGTATGCTGCAATGAAAGTGAGCAATCATATGTTTGATAAAGCACTAGACATTATGCACCAGGGTATGAGGACCAAGGTGACGATATGTCTTGTGCCCCAGCGTAATACAACCTTGTCTAGACATATGAGGAAGAAAACTTAGAGCATTAAAGTCCTAACGCACAAAAGGTATGATGTGACGTTAGATGCAAAGGATAATGCAAAAAGCTATTCCAACATACACAAGATATGAATATTAGCTGGAATGATATAGATGTGATACAAATGCAAGATAAAAAGATAACACACACAAGCAAGCAAGCAAGCATGCACAAACGATACAAAAACAAACAAGGTATTGCCCCTGTCAAGCTGTAAACTGATGATTGATTGTTGATTGATTGATGATGATGATAGTGTTGTCATGGCGGGGAACGATATATCCCTAGATCAACACAAGGATGCATGAACGATATATCCCAATGATGATGATGACGATGATTGATTGATTTGGTTTATGACAAGATTAGGATCAAGATCAAGAATGTGATTGGATAAGTTGGCAAGATTGATTGACTTGATTAAATGATGACTTGCATTTGAATATATTGCTTTAGATTGGGATTGATTGGAAGAAGTTATGGATTGATGAGGATAGATGATGGAAGAAAGAGAAGATAGTAGGGAGATGGAAGAATGAATCGTTGGTACGTGGGTATTGGGTACTTCCTTCGTATTCTAGACTGCCTACATACCCATATCCACGGGATCAAAGCACCATATGATGATGATGAGACATGATGAATATGTAGTTCTGGGTGTTTATTGATGATGTGGGATATGGATTGACTAGGTTATTGATTGATTGAGATTGATTTGCTTTAATTTGATAAGTTTGATTGGATTTGTTTGAGTGATGTGATGGATGGATTTGAGTGGATTTTTGATAGATATTTGATTTTTTTGTAGTTTTTTCAAGATATTTTATGATGTTTTTTGTAATTTTTTAGGACATTTTATGATTTTTTTGGATTTTTTTAAGGATGTTTTCTAGTTTTTTAGGGATTTTTTCAGGTCTTTTTGTGATGTTTGTGGATTTTTTCAGGATGTTTTATGATGTTTTTGGATTTTTTTAGGACATTTTATAATTTGTTTGTATTTTTTTAGGACGTTTTATGATTTTTTGGTATTTTTTGAAATGTTTTGGGATGGAATTAGACAACAATTGGGATAGCCTTCATGCAAAATACTAATGACAAGGGAGAACCAAGTCTAGGTGCAAGGATGGAAATGGAATTGGATGAATAGATAGAAGGATGTGAGATGAGGAATGGATGTATGAAAGGATGGGAGATAGAATGTAAAGATGATGATAGATGGATGGGTACAAGGATAAGCTATAGTGGATGGAAAGGACATACGCATAAGAGAGAAAGGATGTGATCTCAAAGGCTATGTCACATAAGAATAACATGCCCCATTTCGGGTGTAATACTTAGGATTTTTATGACAATGCTTATGACAATAGGCTAGTGATAGGATTGGATGGAAAGGATAAGGTACATCAAAAGATATCTAAGGCATGTTTCAACATTTTTGCCCCTATATCTTTATCGAGATCAAGATGAGGAAAGGAGGATGAATGGATGCAATGGGATAAGTGTATGTATGTGGATGGATAAGGACATGGTAAGAGAGGATATGATAGGATGGAAAATGATAAGTAGGATGAGACAATGTGCCCCCAAGTGTAGGTTCCATAGAAGATCAACTTACACATGACGCCTGTTTGTTAGGTTTTCATCATGGTACTTATCCAAGGCACCTGTTTGCCATGTTTTCACCGTTGGATGAAGGGATTTCTCTTTACTTTTTTGATTTTTTTTTTTTTGAAACATTAGGATGAGAGAATATGGATATGGATGGGTGGGACTCAAGTGTCTAGTTCCATGAAAGGTAATAGTCCGGCTAGAAGGATGTCGTCGCATGGACCATGTCAAATGTGCTCATAGATGTTGGTAGGGGATTGCATGAAAGTGAGATGAATTAAGTAGATGGTGGATTATGTATGGAAGGATAGTGGATTATGAAAGGTGCAATAGTGGATTATGATGTGGATTTATTCATGGAAGATGGATGGAAAGCTTATGCAAAAGCATGGACCATAGGGAAGTGATGAGGAAGATATGTGGGATAATGGATGAAAGTTGGGGAGATGGAGGTATGTGGGAATGATGTAGGATGGAAGGGAACGATGACCAATGGTTGCACACACCGTGATAAATGTTGAGGCTTTTGATGGGATGGTGGGGCAGGAAGTTGTTGCAAGTATGGGCCTAACTGGTGTTGTCATTGATGTCAACATACTCCTATTGCATTAATGATAAGGATATTGGGAAAATTAGTCTCAATCTGGAACATTAAAGAACAGTGATAACAATAAGGTAAAAGTCTAAGATAGGATGAGGATCAAAGGATGCGGATTAAAGGGTTTGCAGATATATGTCTTAAGGTGATCCAGTAGAGATTTTAGAGGTCCACATGAAGATCTGAAGAATTTGTGGCCGCTCAGGTAAAACTGGTTCTGGTAGATGTTCAGTGGTGACAGAGTGATATAGATAGGTCCGGTGAGATCTGGAAATGCATTATCCTATTCTGTGGATTTGAGAGTGTGTTGAGGAAGTCTTTGTGGAATGTCAACTAGATTGGTTCATGGTTTGAAGGTTCACAAGCATCTATTCTTTTATGACAGTGATGATAGACTGTGTTCTTGAGGTTCTGGATAAAGGAGAGATGGATTTTAGTAAGTAGATGAAGTGTGGATGTTCTTAGTGATTCAAGCAAGCTTGTGGTGGTCTTTGGATTGTGTCCAGTTCATGTTGGTGATCCGCATTGAAGTTGGAGTTTGCATTTGAAGAACAACTTCTGGATGATGGTGTTCTTCCTGAGACAGGTCGACCGGATGAGTTATGCATCTTGCGGATGTTCTTGTGGATGTTTGCCGACTTAGATGATCATTCCTAAGTTGATGCCTTGTATAAATAAGGGATTGCAAAGTCATTTTGAAGTTGTCCTTATGGAGATGAGTGTGTGGTAGTGAGGAGGAGAGCGAAAGGCAGACCAGAAGTATTAAGCTTAATGGAACTGATTCAAGCATGGTAACGATGCTATTTTCCAGTTCAAGTAGGTGATACTTATTTCTTTGTAGATAGTGTGTCTCTTGTAGGCAGTGAGCCTCTTGTGAGCAGTGTGCTCAGGTAGTCAGCCCTAATTGGCATGTGCCATTTTGTTCTTTCTATTCTTCTAATAGAGAATACATTCTTGGGTTAATCACCCCATAGTTTTTCCCTTAACTGGGTTTTCCACGTCAAAAATCTTGGTGTCTCATGTGTTGATATGTTTCTGCTCTTGATTTGTTGCATTGTGCTTTCATGATTGATTTACTATTAAGCAGCTAAATAACAATGTGGACTTAAGTGTTTAAATTGAAGAAAGTTTTGTACAATTGATTCACCCCCCTCTTAGTTGTCTGCCCTAAATCTAACAGAAGCAATGGTGTTGTTCACTTAGGAGATGGGTAATGTAGTGCTTTAGGAACCCACATAGACTTAGTATTTCTATGATTTTTGCTTTTCATGTGGGATGGAGGAATTTGAGACGTCTA
The DNA here is from genome assembly GCA_027924645.1 of Cunninghamia lanceolata. Lineage (NCBI taxonomy): Eukaryota > Viridiplantae > Streptophyta > Pinopsida > Cupressales > Cupressaceae > Cunninghamia > Cunninghamia lanceolata. The sequence goes on along the minus strand of BSBN01000809.1, from coordinate 24,395,821 downwards.
GAGGGAATGGATGGAAGAGGATGGTTGGGATTTTTGAGAGGTGGATGCCTAATTTGACTGGATGGCTTTTTGCTTAGGATCCCATACCATTTTAGTTTTTGACTTTGTTTGTGGATGTATGGGTTTGGATATATGCAACTTTTGTGCATCTTTTGAGGTAATTACTTGTTCCTTCGGGACCCACACCTTTTTTATTTTTTCTTTGAGGTGTGTGGGTGTATTGAGCTTTTGAGATGGATATTTCTTTGATTCTTGGATTTTGTGTCCTAAGGCATGAGGACCCTTAGGATTTTTGACTTTATAGGTAGAGGCATCCAAATTTTTATTTTGGAATCCCATGGGATGGGTGGAATGAGCGAAAGGCTTGTGTTTACATGATGTGTGCATTTGTTGACCATGATTGGGATTTTTAGAGGATATATGGATGAAAGGATAAGGTGTTGGAAGTAGTGGAGGTAGATTCGATGGAAGAATATTAGGAGTTGGAAGAAGTGGAGGCAAAGTTGATGGTGGAAGGTGTACAGTCACATGCTTTTGAGATTTGTAAGATGATGGAGGTGGAATGGCAACATATGATTTAGGTATATGATAGGGTTTACGATGGAAGGTGGTGGACTTAGAAGGCATGGAGGAAGTACCAACATCTTTAGATTGTTGACCATGGGGTTTGTATCCAAGGCCAAATGAGCGTGGAGGGACCTTGACATGGATAGGCTCCAAAATACCTTATTCAAGAGGGCCTAAGCCTTTACGTTGATAGTTCATTCTTTGGAGCATGTGATCGACAATAGGACTTGGTGCAAGTGGAAAACTAGACACAAGTTCCTTAGTGGATGGAAAAGGTGAAGTGGAGGACAAAGGTTGTTGGTGTTCTAAGGAGGAACACTCATGGATGAAGGTGGTAAGACCAGTAGGATATGATGGTGGGTTTAGAATAGGGTTGATGGTGGATGTGGAAGGATCATTATTGGTTTGATCTTATATGCTTGCTTGGGAGGCACATATCTCATCACCACAAGTGGATGTTTGCACATTAAGGCTAGATGGAGGATGGAGGGATGAAGTGATAAACTCTTGGTCATGGATTGTGTAAAGTTTGGCTAGGAGGCTCATCATAGTTTTCATGAGCTTAGCTAAGATGGTCACCATGATTTTCATGATCATATATAAAATCTTGATCATAAATGTGAGCATAAAAAAGATTAATTTGGCTATGAATGAGATACATTTGCTCATGAATAGGGTTATGATCATAAATAATATCTTGATCATAGAAAACATGAAAGTCATGGATTGGTTGATCTTGGAGATGCTTTGATCTTGACTTAGTTGAGGGGTTGAAGTTTCCACATGCTTAGGAGTATACTCTTGACATACCTCTTGATTTTCTTGCGAGAAAAGGGATGACTCTTGGATGGGCTCTTGGTCAACAATGTTAGGGTATGATGTCTCTTGATGTGGACTTATGAAAGGAGATTCTTCAATAAGCTTGATAGGCTCATGGATAGGCTTGACATGTTCTTGAGAGTCATTGACATGAGGGCATGATGGTTCTTGACTTGGACTTGGAGTTGAAGATTCCTCAATAAGCTTGATGGCTTGTAGATCACATGATGGATTTGGGTGACTAGACAAGGTGTTGGGAGGTTCATTAATAGGGTCATGAGTGGATTTTGGATCACATGGTGGGGTTAAGATAGGACAAGTAGGCTCATGAAGTGGTACTTGAGTGGATGATGATGGAGAATTCTCATAAGATGCTTGCTCTAGATTGGTGTTTCCCTTGTCAAAGGTCATTAGGTCTTGCATAGGTGGATTTAGGTCTATCAAGGGTGCTTCTTGTGAGGACACTTGGTTTGCTTGTAGATGGATTTGATGATGAGGTGGCATGATAGGATTTGTAGGTGAAAGGTTTTGTGAGGTGGATTGTTGTCGACATTGGTTGATGTTAGAAGTTTGTTGAGAAAGTAATTGTGATATGAAGGCAATGGAGTTAGGATCATTGGATGGTATGCTTATGGAAGCACTTTTGTTTGTGGTCCTGTTAGGAATAGTGAGGGTGATTTGTGGAATGGATGTGGCAGCGTTAGTGTTTGTGGGATTAATGGAAGGTGGACTGGCCCCAAGTCGAATGAGATGATCCATAAACCTAGTAGGATCCGATTCAAGGACTCTATACGCTAGATCCATACAGTTGGTATCTTGCATGAAATTGATAACCTCTTGGTCAAGTGTGGGTGTTGCATTGGGTGATGATGGAGTTTGAAGTGAGTTTGATGTGGCATGAATTTGATATGTGGGTGGATTAGATTGATAAGATGATAAGAGAGATGCCACATAAGGAATGGGTGGAGGATTATGTGATTGTTGGTCTTGTGATTGAATGTGGGATCGTTGATAGTGGCCTAGGACTTGATGTTGTGGGAATTATTGATGTTGTGGTGACACAGGGTCTTCTTCCTTTCTATATAACCGCTTAAGTTGATCAAGGGTTCTTTTGTTGCCATAAGGATCATTCTCATAGGTTTTGTTTAGAAATGCCATGTCCATGTTTACAAGTGGTGGAGTAGGATATGAGGGTGTGGAGTGATTTGGATGAAGATTCGATGAGTGGATGATGTGTAATGCTTAGGATGATGTTGATGTGAATGGATTAAGATATGATTTGTATATGAAAGGATGAAGTTGATTGAGAAGTGATTAGGATGAAATTGTCTCGCGACAAGGAGTTTGTTTTTTGACAGCTTTGTGGCAATTTTATGGCAAGAAAATAAGATAGCAAACACTCATGCACAAGCCATTCACAAACAGTTACCACCTAGGCTAGCTGAGACAATTCCTGTTGGGTTCCCACTTGGTTTTACCTAGCCACGCCTACTTATGGTGTATAGCTCTAGGAACTTGTGGCACGGGCTCCCCCTTACAGTGCACTCACTTCTCAGGCACACCAAGTTCCAGGTCCTCAAGACGCACAGATCTTGAGGTACCTTGCTATCTCTGTCATAAGTTGCGAAAATGTGGGACGACTATCAGAGTTTCATCCTATACCAACAGATAGGAGCTTTTGGCCACTAGGACAAGGTTTTTTAGTTAGGGTTTCTATTCAGGTGGCTATACGTGCGGCAGTGCTACTCTCCATTATGGAGTCTCCCAGCCTTCAAGGGTTACACCTTGGAGGGTTTTGGGGGAGGTTGGCTGTCGGTATAGCGGAACAACACCCGTCGTTTGTGACTTTCGTCACAAACACATTATTTATATAGTAGATCGGAATGGTCTGGCTTTGACCTGTTTCTGCTTGGGTCGTATCCCTTCTCACAATGGGAAGGCAGGCCCTGTAAAGTTGACAATGATTTCTCATGCACCCCAGATCCATTGGTTAGGCAGGGGGAGAGGATACTCTCATTGCCAAATTGGGTAACAATTAGACTCAGACAAGCAAGCGAAAAAAGGAAAAGGAAGCACAGAGTAGACATAGTTAATTTTAAGCACCGAACTAAAGTGTTCCTACTCTAGTGATAAAAGATTGTTCTTTGACCACTTGAATCTACAGAAGATAGATCAGTAGTTTGTTTTCTCCATTCTTTGAGAAGCGATTAGGACAAGCAACACAGATAAAATGTCAGCTGCCAAAGATATGATTAGATAAAAACTTGCAAATGAATGATTTGATATAGTCAAATAGACAACAAAAATTGAAAGTTCAGACGATTCTGTGCAATTTTTTTTAAAAATTTTTTGCCGAAATTGGATAAGTTTTGCAAAAGATATGCTCAGTTGAAGTTTTTAAAAGAAGCTAAAGTTTGACTAAAGAAATTAACTATTAAAATGATACATTCACTTGATAATTTCTTCACCACTGCGAAGTTTGTCTCGTCAACTTTCCAACGCCTATAAAAATGCAAAAATCTGACATGATATGCAAAAGTTATGGCAGTTTTAAAAAAGAAAACTATTTTAAGCTTTAAAAAGCAATATTCACAGCCTGAAAACACTGTTCATGGCATGAGAACACTATTCACTACCGGAAGTACTGCTCACTGTCGGAAGTATTGTTCATCACCGAAAAACACTATTCATCACCCTGCAAACATTAGCTCAAATCTCATCTGCACCAAAAAGGGTCAAATTTTATGTTTTTCTTCACCTCTTGGCCCTTCTGGACGCAACTGTGATGTCTATTTTAGCTCAAGAGGTCACCTGTAACAATCACTTACAAAACTTGCAACACGAGGGTTAGAAAAAAACACAAATTTTTGTAACAAAAACTTGCAAAAAATGATCAAGCGAAGTGAGTCCCACCGGGCGTGCTAGAATGTAAATGAGAAAATTTAGACAAATGAAGATAAAACAAATTAAAATGTAATACCTTGACCAAACTTTTCGAATACCTCAAATGATGAATTATGCATGCAAGATGGTTGTAGATTGATTTGATGTTGATTTACTCACTTCTGCAGCATGACGATTGGATGAAAAAGGATAGAAGAAGATAGATAGAAAATAGATAGAGGATTGGAAGAAGATTTCGGCAGAGTAAGGATATCGAACTCAATGCATGCCAAATGATGATATCAAATGGCTTGTGAGAAGCCATATTTATAGACAAAGGGTTGATTTTTGATGTGGAGGGAAGAAGAGAAGATAAGTATTGGATTTGATTTGATTTTTGCTTTAAAAGACAAAGAAGGAATAAAATAAGATAAAATTGGATAGAAAATATATTGATTTTTGCTTTAAAGGAAATAAATCCTAAAAACTTGAGAGGGTGAATTATCTAATTAAATAAATTAATTAGATATGCATGGGTTGTATTTTTAGAAAGAAAGCAAGATGATTTTATTAATTAAATAAATAAAATTTATTTAATTATAGAAAATAGATAAGTGACTAATTAAATAATTAAACATAATTATTTAACTAGAGAGGATTAATGGCCATGAATAATTAAATAAATAAAAAATTATTTAATTATAGAAGATAAGATTATGAGATTGAAAGGGGATAAAATAAATTAGTCAAATAAATAAAATTTATTTGACTAATTAGGTGATAACATGGGTACCTAGGGCAAAATATGCTAATGACAAGGTGTTGGACATTTTTAGGTGTCTACACTCGTGAGGTGGCTTGCGATGGGCTTGCGGTGGTGCAGTATAGATCCTGCCATCCCGCGAAGGTTAGTTTAAGATGACTGCAGTGGAGTGATATACGTATTGGGGTGGCAGTGTGGATTGACGAGAGATGGTTTCTTGTCCCTTCGATATTCCAATATGACTTTGACTGAGGAAGACAGAGTGATGGTTGAGTCAGTTAGTAACTGTTTGTCTAGTATGGAAGTTGAAACGACAACGCTTGTGAAGTCTGTAATGTAATGCAATAGTGCATTGAGTCAATGGATGATCGAGAGTGAACTGTATTGTAATGCTGCCGGATTTGTTCTGTGAATCGACACATGAAAGAGCATAGCTCTGTGACTTGTATGTAATTTACGTTTTACTGTAATACAAGAGATCTCTACTTTGGAGTGTGGGTTTTTTCCTGAGAGGGTTTTCCCACGTAAAATCTGGTGTTCATTCTTTTATTGTCTATTTTTGTTATTCTTGTTTGTGCATCTTAAATGAATTGTAATTACAAAGTATTGTAAATTTCTGTATCTCTCTCTCGAAGATTAGTAGTAGGAAGGCATTTTCCGCACTTTGCTTTCCTTTCAGAAACATGTCAATCAGGGGTGAAAATCCAAATCTCCACTTGCAAAAGTAGAATCTTCTAGGGGAGATATGGAAATAATAGGGGGAGATTTGGATTAGTTGAGTGAAATTGAAAACTGAAAGTTGGAGATGGCTTGGGAGGACCTCTAAAAGGCCTCTAGGGGTGGGAATGGATGAAAAACACCGGGGAAAGGTGAAAACACACCTACAAGATGCATATAAGACTTAGGGATGAAGTCACAAGCACAAGAAATGCAAATCAACAAGTGTCGAAAAGTGTCAAAAGTGAAGAGAGAGAGAAAACGACAAAGGGAAAACAACACAAGGAGGGAGAGGAGAAAACACACGTCACAAAGAGAATTACTGTTGAGAGGATGTTATTTCACGCTTACTGCATGTACATGACAAGGATTGTGAGTCATCATAGGGGTCCTCATGGAGGCTGTGCATGATTTTGGTGCTTACAAAAATTGCTTTAGTTTTTTATTGGTAAAGGATTTTAAAAGTAATAGTTGTAGGCAAATTTTCAAACATGTTGCAACCATAACTACTAACTATTTGCAACACTTATTTTTACTTTTAAATATTTCGCAACGACACATGTTCATAAAATTCATCTTTTGCAAGTACACTGAAATTTCTCATCTTAACACATAACCAAATAATTAACTGATTACTATCAACTATACTTTCAACCATTCAAAAATCAACTATAATATTTTACACAATCCAAAACAAAAGAAATAACAGGTGCCTTGATCATTCTATTGGGTGACTCTGTTATGAGTCTTGCATATACAACTGAGTGTTCTAGTTCTAGGCTGCAATTGTAATTCTGATTAGACAGCAGTTTCATGGCTATTTATTGTTTAGCTTCAACGTATTTGTTGCTTTGTAACTGTTCTATAGATGACATTGTTGGGCATGTTCTCTTCTATTTGTAGCGCTTTAGCGTATTTGTTGCTTTGTAACTGCTCTGTAACTGTTCTATAGATGACATTGTTTGGCATGTTCTCTTCTATTTGCAGCTCTGCTACTTTTATATCTGTACATTGCATTTTTTCTATTAAAGAAAAAATATAAAAACAAAAAACAAAACAAAAGAAAACCCAAGTACTTGTTCATTTACAATAACAAATAATCAATTTATAAAGGCACTCAACTGAAGAATCTCTTGGTCTTCAAAAATTAATCAAATCTTTTGACAATAACATCTCTAATAGTTCAATCATTATTACAATCTCATTTACAATAAGAAATAATCAATCTATAAAGATTCTCTACTAAAAAAATACTTACTCATTAATAACTAACAATTTTTTTTGAATACTTGTCATTATAGAACACTTTAATATATTCTTAATTAAAATAAAAATAAATAGATATTTTATGATGTTGTACATTCAAATTAGATTCCACTTAGGGTAAAGAAAAAACACGTATGAAACAAAAATTCTTTTTATTCTTTTTAATAATAAAACGACAAAAGGAAAGTGAAAAGATATTCCCATACGATTCCGGATATATAATTTAGAATTTTGCTACGTTTTAGAATCGACGGCAAGGGTCTCAGCATATTCTTTATCCTCTCGTCTCTTTTAAATTGATAACGCCCTTTGCTTCTGGAACACTCATTCCTCACTTCATATTTCGAAGAAAATCAGTACACCAACATATATATGTTTGTCAATTTCGTCTGTACATTCAATGGACTTAATGAGGTTTGAAGCGATAAGTAAGGATGTGATATGAATTTTATTTGATGGGGACTGTATATGCTGCTGCTGCAGCAACAAGATCATTGGGCTTTTTCCATATTAATAACTCTCTTGATACTAAACGAGTTTACTGCAATAATCCTACCCGCATTGCAGGCCCCAAGTATTATGCAATACGAAAAGTACCCACTTCTTCTACTCAAAGAATATCTCCGTATTCTGGTCTGAAATGCTTGTTTTCAAGAAAACAGACAGTAGCATGGAAACATATTTGTTTTAATTCTTCTATGTCTTTGGAGTCTCCTCCGGATGATTTTTTGGCCAAAGAAAGTCACCAGCCACGCAGGATAGCCCTGTTTGTAGAGCCATCTCCATTCGCGTGAGTGTTTTTTTTCCTTTTTTCTTTTTGGGATAAATTAACTTTGATTGCCTGTAAAATTTGAATTATGAAATGTCTGCAACACCATTTACTTTTCTCTTTCAATTACAGTATATGTCGACCTCATGTTGAATTGGATATGGACAAGTTCAGTAACATCTCTATTAGATCTAAATTCACGGGATTATGTTGATTATACCTTTATCTTCAGTATTGAAGAAATCTTAAAATAGTATTCGTTTTAGCACTTCTAATCTAGTACTTCAAATATGGCTCTCGTCAAAATTGAGCTTGAAAATCTGCCAGATATTTGTAAGTAATTTCCTTAGAACAGGAAACCCACTTAGCGAGAATCTAAGAGAAAGCATTATGAACAAATGGTATATATAGTACAGTTTAGTTAATTATATTTTTTTTGCAGAGCTCCTAATTTTTACCGACTTTGATTGCCTCTGGGGAGTGTATTCTCAAATCATTGAGCAACAGCCAGTGAGTTGGCATTTTTTTTCATTTCTTAAAAGGCTGAAATATTTTCTCATATAGTATTTTGAAGACAATGGATTAAAACTGCTTTTAGCCCTAAGTTGCAGCAAATTTTTTAAATGTAACTGGTTTCACCCTGGAAGAAATTGTAGTCTGTTGGTGGTAAACGATTGGGCATATCTGATGGCCAGCATTTTTTCCTTGAGAGTTTATGTGACCATTTAATCTGTCCTTTCCCCAGGCTGGATATGTTTCTCCCTTTTGCCATTCATCTATTGTCTAGTTTAGTGCATTTGAGCATGCCAAAATAATCATGTTGGACTTGTGCTTATAATACACATTTGCCTTTTCTTCTTTATCTGAGTATAGGGTTTCCTTGAGAGCTTTAACATATTCTTATCTTGGTCTGTATCAGTATGTGGTGCTTAAGTACCCAGCGAGCAGGTCTGGACCTAATTTTTTACTGTTGATGTTTAAATTCTAACCCAAGTATGTAGGATAACTGATACCACTAATTAGCGAAGTATATTAGAAGTTACCAGAAATGACAAGTGGAAAGCAACAAGATATTAAAAATAGGGTTCATACGTTCTGATGTCTTAATAATTGGCAACCCTTTAGATCCAGGGGCCCTGGCCCTCAATGGCATGGAAACCTGGACCCCTTTTCTAAAGATAAAAATATCTCAACTTGTAGTTATCTTTGAAAATTTACATCTAATACCCAACTTTGTAGAAACACGAAATAAGAAATGAGATGTGAAATGACAGATACGAGAATTGGGGTTGAAAGATTTCAGGGATATAGGAGTACTGGGTGGGGTTTTGGGGTTGGTATATACTATAGTTCAAAAACTTGGACTTGGCAAAAACTCTGCAGGCCTAAAATTTGACTCAGACTCGGGACTTGCAAAAAACTTGCAAAATTTCCTAACATTAAAAAACACATGAATTTGTAAGATAATCTTTGAAAACACACGTAAAACTGAATTTACGGAAGTCATAAGTAGTTTTTCCTTCATTTATAGATCAAAAAACGAGTTCAATGCACATCACAGTGTCATGATTATAAATTACAAATTTGTCTTAGTAATTTTACAAGTTTAGTCCATGGAAAACATGGACCCAAATCAAATTTTATTTTTTGCTTTATAAAACCAGAGTGGGGGTCTAGGGGCGGGAATCCTCAGTGGGGTCCACCCTTGCCACCAAGCCCAAATTAAAGCCTTCGAGACCACACAGACCTTCACAGCACATGCCATTTTTCATAATTTTGTCACTTTTAAGTTTTAATCAACTATCAAAAGTATCAATAAATCAATGTAATGTTGTCAAAGTAAACAATTGCATAAATGAGAAAATGAAAAAAAGGGCTTTTGCATGTTTTCTGCATATTGTTTCAGATCAGTCAAACAAAATGGTGCATAAAATGACTGAATTTGAGTGTTTTAATGGGTGCATTTGTCTTTTTTTCTTCCTGGCAAATTTTACTATCGGACTTGCAGGTTTGTGGTGATTTTTTGACCTTTTCTTGGCAAGAATATTCGCTGGTGAGAAGCTTACAAGCCCTATTTGCCTCACAAGTACTCATGAGCTGGTGAGTTACTCACTGAGTTTTTATACTATGGTATATTACTATAGACACTTGGGCCTTGATACTTTAATGACTAAGATACTGGACAACATCCCATGCCTAGCCACGAATATCTACTTGCTCTTTCACAATGGAAGAGTTAAAATTGTTAGTTACTCAAATGGCCCCAGATAAGGCTTTGGGGCCAGATGGATTCCCGACAAGCTTTTTTCAGAAGTGTTGAAACATTATTAGCAAGGATCTTTTGGATGTGATCGAGGAATCAAGGAAGAGAAAAGCAGTACTCAAGGACCTGAACAATACTTTCATTGCATTGATCCCAAAGAAAAACACAAGAGATTCCTTGGATGATTTTCGGCCTATCTCACTGTGCAACACAATATATAAAATAAGTAACAAGTGAAATGCATACTTCCGGATTCATATAGAACAAAGTGGCTTCACTCCTGGTTGATCCATCACTGAAGGAATAATCATTGGACATGAAGCCATACATACACTTCAGAATTGCAATGCAAAAAGAGTGTTGGTAAAATTAGATATAAAAAAGGCATATGATCATGTCAACTAGATGTTTCTATTAAGGGTGTTTAATATGAAAAGGGGGATGATGGTATGTGGTTGTCTTAGTTTGAATCCTCCTTTCCACTAAACATTCCAAGGGCTTTTCAACCGAGTGCTTCTCCTATCGAGAGGAGAGTCATCTATCAAATTGGGTTGCCACTTGGTTTTTTGCTGGGAAATTCAGAAGTTATCACACAATGTTGTTAATTGATGCTTTTATGCTCTTAACACCCTAATTTAAGCAAAACAGTAAGTAAATCTGCAAATTATGACAAATGCTACTGGAATTAGACAAAGGACAGAGAACCTTAACTCATTGTTTTTCGCAGTCCGAAAAACGGAAATGTCGGGGACAATGGTGATGGCGCCCTAGTCCAAGTTACATGTTTTTCTGTGGATTCCCAATCTCCTTTCGACACTGATCTCTCTTGTATCTTCAGTTTCTGGTGATGTGATAGTGGAGGACAATGTTGATGGTGCCCTTGTCCCGAAATCCTGCATAGTGTCTGCTTCTTTTCGAATCTTGAATCTTCAATGTCCACTTATCTTTCCTACAACTCCACTTTCTTCAGATCTGATACCTGTAACCTGCAATCACAAGGAGTGTGGGAGGGGGTTGTGGTGTTTAGAGGCTTGCCTCAATCAAGCCCTGGAGAGACATTCAAGTCTTCCGAACACCGTTGCCAGAGAGAGAGTGTGTATCCTTGTGGGATAGAGGCAAAAATCCAAATGATAATGATGATAAAGCACAATAAATGTCACCTTGATGATGAAGCTCTCATGGAAGGAAGAAGCTCTTCAATGCCATGAGGAGAAGATGTAATCCAACCTGCAAAAACAAACACAATAACAATGCTATGCTCTGCAACACAATGAAATCACAAAAATCTCAAGTATGCATAAAGTTCACAATCATCTTCTAGTTTGCAAATGATAACTTAAACATGCTTATATATGCAACTACTAAGATTCCCGCCAAGCCCAAATAACGGTCACAAACCTGACATTTGAATTTTGGGCAGACCCAAAATAGGGCTGGACTAGGGCGCTAGCGCCCAAGTCCACCCCCTTATTTTTGTTCAAGGATCATCAAAATAGACCCCCTTAGGTCCTATTTGTCACAACACCCAAGTCCACCCCCTTATTTTTGTTCAAGGATCATCAAAATAGACCCCCTTAGGTCCTATTTGTCACAAGACCCAAGGGTTTTCTCATCGGGAGTCTGAATTAACATGCAAGATGCTCTAAATGCAATCTAAAGACTTGGGAGCTAAACCTTAAAGGAAAAAGCCCCCAAGGGTTCATTTTTCCGACATAACAAAGGGTAATGGAGAAATTTGTCTTCAATAACAATGGTGTGACTAGATACACAACTTTATTTCCACACTAGGATTCTTGGTCTTGGTGAATGGTGACCCCTTGAGTTTCTTTGGCTCTTCTTGCGGATTCAAATAGGGCGACCACTCTCTCCCTTCCTATTTATAAATATGACGATTCATTCAGGTGGAGAACACTAGGGGAGGATGGAGAGGAATCAAGATTGCACCAAACGTGAGTCCAACAACTCATCAACAATTTGTTGATGACACACTTCTCTTTGGCGTTGCAAGTAAGAGGGAAGCACAAACAATAAGGGACATATTGGAAGATTACTGCAAAGTGCTTGGACAAAGTTTTAACAAACAAAAGTTAGGAATTTTTTTCTTCAACACCAATATTAGGACTCAACAAGTAGTGGCAGAGATTTTGGACTATAAAATTGGCACCACCCCCTGGCAAATACCTTGGTATTCCTTTGTTCTTAGGCTCGGGGAAATTAAATTTGTGGGATCCTCTGCTCACAACATGCAGCAGTAAAATCACTACTTGGAAGGGACGGTGGTTGTCATTGGCTAGCATAATCTTGATGCTCAAGGCGGTCATTTTTGCTATTCGTATATTCTTGCTTTCATGCTTGAAAATGCCAAAGAAGATTATGGATTCCCTCAACCACAAAATGAGGGAATTTTTTTGGAAAGGTACCTCCAAAGATAGAAAATTCCCACTCCTTGTATGGGATAACATATGCCAACCAAAAGAGGTGGGTGGTGTGGGGCTACAAAGAAGGAGCATTCTAAACAAAGCATTGGGTGCTAAACTAGTATGGGGAATGTACACATCACACCTAAAGTGGGCGAAGATTCTGCAAAACAAGTATCTTGATCCCGAATCTCCAAAAAGAATTATCATGACAGAAACACTCTCTAGGGGTTCTTCGATATGGAATTTCATCTCATGTTGTAGGGAGTTAATTACCAAGCACACCACTTGGGAAATAAGAAATAGACATAAGGCTCTCTTTTGGGAGGACTCATGGAATGGGCATGCAACTTTGAAAGATCTCCCAAATGTTGATGAGGCTAAGTGAGTTATGCAAAATAACCGGGGCATACATGTAAGAGATTAATCACATGTGTGGAATGCAATGGTTTAAATGAATGGAGATGAAAAAACTTGTAGAATCTACATATTCAATGTAGATGAAAACTCATTATTGAAGAAGCCTTGACCAGGAGGAAATTATTCATAATTGAAGAAGATGACTGCATTTGGTGGTGTGGTTCTAAATCCAAGAATTATAATGTAAAATTGGAATATAAGTTGGAGGAGGTTGTGGGGAAAAAAGAAGACTAGCCTACACATCTTTGCTAGAATAAGAATTGTCTCCCCAAAGCTGGGGCATTTGCATGGGCTGCCATACAAAAGATCTTAACCACAAAAAGATTGAGGAAGATGTGTTTCTTGGGACCTTCTAGAGGTGTCATTTGCAAATACGAAGAGGAAACAATCGACCACTTGTTAAATTGTAAATTTGCAGATGAATGCTGGAACAAGGTGTAGGAGAAACTAAATTGGCACTGGCCCTACATACAGGATATTCTTGAGCTTTTTAATTCATGGCCTTCCCTTCATAGCAAGGCCACCTTCTCCAGCATTTGGATGGTATGCCCATCAATTGCCATTTGGGAATATGGAAGGAAAGGAACAGGAGGATATTCCAAGAGAAAGAAATTCTTGTGGAATGTTGCATTGCAAAGGTGGAAAGTGCAATTGAAGAGGTGGTCAATAACAATGCCAGGAATCAAAGTATGAAACACAATGCCTTCACCTCTTGGGATAATGAATTGATGAAAAGTTGGTCGGGATTGAGAGTGCCCCTCGTTCATGGGGGTGAGAGGGTTGATCCTCTTCCAAACCCAAGGAAACATGTCAGATGGACGTCCCCTCTTGAGGGGTGGTGCAAACTAAATTTCGATGAGGCATCCTAAGGTAACCCTGGCATTTCTAGTGTAGGATACATATTGAGAGATCATAATGGACACTTGATTGGCACTGCTTCGAAGGGTCTAGGACAGGGAAAAAGTAACGAAGTTGAGGCCATGGCGCTCCTACTAGGTGTTGATGTGTTTTCCTTGCACAGACAACGCAACATAAAATACTCACGTATTTTATCCTCTCTTGAACAAAATCACTCAAATGCTGAACTTTGTGATCAAATGAATAGACTCCAAGGATAATCTTTTATGAACATTTCCTTGCAATGTCCTTACAATGAACATGAAGAAAGCATCGTTGGCTCTTCTATATTGGGCGATGGCTTTCAGTTGCAACTGCGGATAACAGTCGTACATGGGAAACTGTCCGGCATCATATCCAATATTACCTTTCCAAGTTAGTCTGGCATATCTTTCACATCTTGCTAACATGTAGATGACATATGAGCTCATATAGAATGATTTTGTTTCTTCCAACCTTGTTAGCTGATCATGAATATTGTTACTTATCATTTCTGCCCAATCAAACTTCTTTTGGCCTTTCGCGATCTCACTTATGTAGTAGAACATCCATGTTTCACATGTTGATGACTGCGGACAACCCATGTTTCTACTAAAAAATATCACCATATATCCATATTTGGGAAGAAAATCGGACTTATGTAGTTTCTTTGGCAACCTACTGTAGTGATTCCTCGGTTGTGATACCCACTTAGCATTTATCTCTTGCAAGAAATCCTTTGATTTAGCATCATACACCTGTTGCACATACTCCTTAGTGCAAAGTGTAGTCTTCTTATACTTTGGAATGTTGAACGTGTCCGCAATAGCTTCCTTCCTCAAACAGGGCAACACTTTCCCATCTCTTGTCTCAATACTTCTATTTTTTCGGTTATAATGGCGAGCACATTCCAACATCAACTCGGCACTCGGGAATGCAGGCGGAAAGCATGCTGCTTGAACGATTCCATTCTTTAGCATCTCTTGAATAACCTTGGAATGAGTGGGCTTGTGCAACTCCTTGATTTCATCCATGTTGATGTGTCCCAAGTTGGTGTCGCTCAGGTTCCTCCATCTTGACGTAATCTTGGTTTCGGGCAACATTCCTTTCATATCGGTCTTGAACAGTGCTTGGCGATCTTTTGAACTAATCATCTACCTACAAGAACGAAATTACTTAAGTTAGAATATTAAAGTGATATTGGATATAAAGGGGATCCAAACACTTAATTTCACTCTCCTAATGAATGTGGGATAAATAAGCTTCAATTAAAATTATTTTTTAATCACCTATCGCGAAAATTTATCAAATTTGCAACAAAGAAAGCTTAACATACCTTGGCTGCTTATCACTGAAATTCAATGAAGATAATACTAAGTCTGATTTATAAGTGAAATCCTTTGTATGTTCATACCATTTACGATTTGTCGCAGGCCAGTCGTAGTGTATGGTTAGTCTGAACTTGTCCAAGCTTCACTTCGATTGCTTTGTGTTCATCTATTTTCATGCTGTGAAGGTTCATGTGCATAAGTGATTTGAAAACCTGTCAGCTTTCCTTAGAAGATTGCATCACCTTTGTGTAGTTGTTGTCTTTTGGCGAAACAAAGCGTGGTTGGATTTCAGCGAATTGATAATAGTGACTTGCATTTAGATTACGATTCCTAAACCCATCTCTTTTGCACTTTTTTCATAAACATTGTTAGAAGTAGGTTTTAAGAATTTTCATTGCTATATCATAAGTTGATCAAGTCGTGTGACCTTTGAATGAGAATTACTTCTTGTGCGAGTGAAAACGATATTTCCCTATTGTTGGACACCAAAGTGTAACTCCCTTTGTATGAAACAGCAAATCACATCTTTGCCAAACAAGCTATCCCAAATCGAGAATTGAAAATAAGGAAACCTTGGAGTCTACTCATTTGATCACAAAGTTCAGCATTTGAGTGATTTTGTTCAAGAGAGGATAAAATACACGAGTATTTTATGCTACGTTGTCTGTGCAAGGAAAACACATCAACAGAATTGGCGCTAGAAGGAGGGCCTTCACTCTACAAGTTGTTTCGCATCGTGGGATAGTAAGAAGTACATCCTGGATCGAATTGGTTCTTTTTCACCCGACAAGCATCAAAGGATTCTAAGGTCTACATTAGGAGCATCCAAAGATTTGGTTGAGTTGGGGTTTCCAACCAAGTCCAAGAAAGGCAAGAAAGTAGGTTCATCAAACCAAGGATCTCCAAGCGGAGGAGAGTTTCAAACTCCTCCATCGCAAAACCCATCCATAGGAATTGTTCAACCAAGCGCTATGCAAGCAATCTCTCAAACGATTCCAACAGGAGTCGCCCAAGCAACTCCACTTCAGCAAGGAGCTACGCAAGTGGTACAAGTTCAGCAACCTAACATTCCAATGGCGGCCTGGCCCTTGACAAATGTTTCTCCTCTTGGAGCTTTCACAAATTACAATGATATGCCCAAGAATCCTGAACACTTCTGCTCTAAATTCCACATCAACGATGTGAACCGAACAACAAAGGAACACATCAAGATTTTTGAAGACACTTTGTCAAATAGGAGGATTATACATGAAGACGTAGCCTGTAGGCTGTTTCCATATACACTTGAAGGAGATGCTACCTTTTGGTATGCCAACTTACCTGCTAGATTTATCACTAGTTGGCAACAAATGAAAGATGCTTTCTTGGAAAAATTCAGAATTCCTATTACTCCAGCAGAGCTTTATAAGCAATTTATCGAAGTAAGAAGACAGGAGCATGAGCCTATCGCTACTTTCAACCACAGGTTCCACAAGGCTTATTCAAGACTGCAAAGTCCATATGATATCAATGATGCAATGGCAAAGGAGATTTATTATGCAGCTTTGGATCGGCTCACTTCCATGTTTGTGAGGAGAGCAAGAGCTCCGCCTACCACTTTAATAGAAGCCTATGTTAAAGCCGTCAAAGTGAATACTGATTTGGGGATGGACACTCATGGACCTCTCAATCACATAGGGTATCTGGCGATGCAGAATCAAATTCAAGGGATTAACCAAGCATTGGCCCATCACACGCTAGTCATGAATCTGGTTCCTGCTCCTACTAATCAATTGGTATTGCATCTTGGGGCGCCTATTTCACAAGCTTTGCCTGCCAAACCGGTATATCTGCAAGGGTCATCATCATCTTCCACCAAGACTCGAGAGGAAAAGGAAGAAATGAAAGAATTGATAGATCAAGTCAAGAAGCTGTCAATGGAAGTCACTCAGTTGAGAAATCAAAACAACTATCTGCAAAATATGCAAAGGAACTTTCAAGCAAGCCAAGGTGGAAATCAAGCTAATCCAGGGAACTATCAAGAATATAATCAAGGGTTCCGAGGAGCAAACCAGGGCTACCAGAGGCAAAACAGGACATGGAATACATCACCTAATAATGGCAATGTCCCTTCACCTTTGGAGAATAATCCAAATCCAGATCCCAAATCATCCGACAGAGTGTTTCTGGCGGAAGCGGCCTTGTCTAGCTGGTGCCGACTGCATAATACAAATCAACATTCTGAATTGCAGTGTCCTGAATTTAAGATTGTCGCTGACATCTTCCAGAAAGAAATGCAGAATACACAAGGCCAGGAAGCTCCTCCACCAACCTCCGGATATGAAATCGTTCCCACATCCAGATATGATCAAGCTTTGATGATTGAAGATATTGTATTCCCTCCAATGATGGAATATGACACGAGGGATTATAATGGAAAATTTCCACCAGCTTCGGCAAATGGGCCAGTAGAGGACTCGACCTATTATCCTCCATTCAATGGTAATTATCCACATCAAGAAATGGGCGAGGTACAAGCATTCCAACAGACAGCTGGAAATCCATCAACGAGGGTATATCAAAGAAATTATCGAGCACCAGATCCTTTGACTACTTCTATGCCTTCGAATAATTTCTAGACACCGCCTGATCCGAATGCCAGCAATAATCCAGGCTATCCAAGAGATTCATCAGAGTATAGATAGAGAGATCCTGCTCAAAGAACCCTGCCAAAACACAATGTTTCACAGCCGGATGCTGCACAAAAGGTTAGTTCCCCTAGAAACGAAGATTCAAAAAATGACCTCAAGAGGTTAAGTCAATGTGTTTTAGAAGAGGTTAAAAGGGTTAAAATCAGCTTGCCATTGATTGAATTAATGAAAGTATCTGAGATACGAGACACCTTTTTGGGAAGTCTAAGTGATAATGCTGTTAAGAGTGGAAATCATAACACTGCAACTCCATCAAGTTCATCCGCAACTAGTTTGCCTCATGCAAATGTTGCTCAGAATACTAATGTAGCCCATTCAGAGCCTGCGCAACCTCAAGAACAACCGAATGCAGTCTATGTAGCGCAAAATTTGCAAGACGCGAGCAACGAAGTACAAGCCAAAGCTTCACCTAAAAAGGAGGAACCAACAAAGGATGTTAGTACAATAAAGAGTCAAGATTCTAAAGCCCATTCAAAAACACCGGAAGATTCAAGTTTCATCGCTCCAAAGAAGTCAGTAGTATTTTATCAAGGAAAAGATGAGCCTGCCCCCTTTCTATTTTCGGTGAGAATTTTCGGTAAATTGCTCCACAACTGTTTAATGGACTCAGGAGCTTCAAGTAATGTAATGCCACTTGCTATATGTAAGAAACTTGGTGTGGTGCCAACACAAATGACAAGGAAGGTTATGCAATTGGACAAAAATAAGGTTCCAGTTGTTGGCGAGCTACATAACATTCACATGCAGCTGGCAGCTGACCCCAGGGTTCAGCACTACATAGATATATCAATAGTGGATATCCCTGAAGGATATGTAATGTTGTTAAGCAGAGACTGGTTGAGGAAACTCAATGGGTATGTATCGACTGACTTTTCGCATATGTGGCTATTGTGGAAAGGACTACTGAATCGGACCAGAATAGATAGCACTCCTAGATTGAAGTTGACGATCACAGAGTATGGTGAAGATAACGAAATTCTTTTTGTGGAGTCTGACCTTGGTGTATACAAGCTTAAGGTAGAAGAGGTTTTGATGTTACAAAGTTCAATTGAGAGTTTGGTAGAAAATGAGCATGGCACTTCCTCTGATGAAAGAGATGAGGGCATGTCCAAAAACTTTAGGAACTTTGTGTTAAGAAATGTCCAGCAGAGTTTAGAGCTTGGAGGATATGCTGGGATACAAGATTTGCTACTACCCAATTGGTGTCGAGTACACAATGCATTTCACTCTGAGTTCACCTGTGAGATGTGTAAAGTAGCCTTGGAACAAATCAAGAAAAGAGTACCAGAAGTAATGAGGCTAGAGATACCCGAAATCCCAAAGGTAGAAGAGTTAGCTTCAAGCGAGTCTTCGACAAATGATGGAAATTCCTCGACTTCAGATGAAAGATCTCAAGAAATAGCTGTTGAGACGAAGAAAGAGATGGATGATGAGAGCGGACAAAGTTCAAAGCAAGAAACTGATCAAGTATGGACATTAAGGTTTGATGGATCCAAATCCAAGCAACGATCCGGAGTTGGCTTTGAATTGATCAGTCCAGTTGGAGAAGCCTACTTGTTAGCATTGAGGTTGCAGTTCCCTTGTACAAACAATGTTGCTGAATACGAAGCTTTAGTACACGGATTGCTCCTCGATATTCAAAAGAAAGTAAAGGTTTTACATGTTTTTGGAGATTCCGAGGTCATCATAAGACAAGTCAGAAAGCGGTATGTCTGTCATGATAAGAGATTGAAAAGGTATAGGAACAGAGTGTGGGATCTTATAGAAAGTTTTGACGCTTTTAATATTCAGTCTGTTTACAGGTCTAGAAATCAAGTAGCAAATGCATTGGCTCAAGTAGCAGGTTCATTGGAACCATTATCAATGGAAGGATTAAAGAAATTTACAGTTGAATTGACATTAGTTCCTTTGGTTCTAGACAATATTACAAACTTCCAAGTTTTCGAGGATGATAAGCATATATTGGATTTTCTAACGAATTCTGGTATATTCACAGCTCAAGTCATTGATGAAGGAGAAGTTAGAGAAGCAGAGTTTGATCCCGACGGGATAATGAATTTGAAGAACAATACCATCCAGAGAGGAATGATAGAACTAGAGAGGCTTTTTGATACAGACAGATTAAGTGCTCTTCAATCTCGCAGAGAAGAAGGGAATAAGTGTGATACGATAAATTTGGGAACAGATGAAGATGTTAAGAATGTTTTTATAGGGAGAGTCTGTACACCTGAAGAACGAGAAAGCAAAATTAAAGCTATGAAGGAGTTTCAAGACATAATTGCATGGGGATATGAAGACCTCAAGACATATGACACTTCTATTATCACGCATACAATTCCTCTCAAGCCTGGAAGTAAGCCTTTTCGGCAACGTCAAAGGCCGGTCAATCCTTTGTTAGGACCACTTATCTATCAGGAAGTCAAAAAGCTATTGCAAGCAAGAATAATTTTCCCAGTACAGCACTCCATGTGGGTCGCCAATTTAGTCCCTGTTAGAAAAAAAGAATGGTGAAATAAGATTGTGCGTCGACTTCAGAAATCTTAATAGAGCGTTGAAAAAGGATAATTATCCGTTACCATCACTTGATGAAGTTTTGCAAATTGTCAACGGTTCTCAGATGATGTCCTTCTTGGACGGATACTCGGGGTACAACCAAGTTATGGTTGAAGAAGAGGATTGTTTGAAAACAACTTTTACCACAAAATGGGGAATCTATGCATACAGGAGAATGCCCTTCGGTCTAATCAATGCTGGTGCTACTTTTCAGAGGGCTATGGACATCGCTTTCAGGGACATTGTTGGAAAATGCATAGTGATATACATGGATGATCTTACAGTCTTTTCGAAGAAGAGAGAAGATCATGTTGGACATTTGAGGAAAGTATTTGAAAGATGCAGACAATATGGTATTTCTCTCAATCTGAAGAAGTGCATTTTCGGAGTCACAGAAGGTAAGTTGCTGGGTCATGTAATATCTGAAGAAGGTATTTCAATTGATCCTGATAGAGTGGAAGCAATTCAAAAGGTTAGCTTGCCTGCAAGTAAGAAGGAGTTGAAGTCTTTCTTCGGGAAGATTAACTTGTAAGGAAGTTCATTACTGGGTTTGTAGAGATCGTCAAACCACTTAATGAGATGTTAAAGAAAGATGCAAAGATGGACTGGACTCCGCAAGCTAGAAAAGCATTTGAAGAAGTCAAACAAGCAATTGCTACTGCTCCAATTCTTATTAGTCCTGATTACACGAAGCCATTTTATTTATATACTTTTGCATCAGATCACACTTGTGCGGGAATTTTGACACAAAGGACAGATGAAAGGGATGAACATCCCATTGCTTTTATGAGTGCCCCATTCAAAGAGGCTAAGTTGAGATATCCATGTGTAGAGAAGCATGCTTATGCTCTAGTAAAAGCCATCAGAAAATTTAGACATTATATTCTTAGAAGCAAGATTTACGCCATAGTTCTAGATGCGGCAATCAAAATTCTGTTGATGCAAAATGAGCTTGGCAAGAGAAGAGGCAAGTGGGTTGCCATCATACAAGAATACGACAGAGAAATACAACCCATGAAATTAGTATGAGGACAAGCACTCACGCAGACAATAGCAGCTCAAGGGCCGAGTCTGGTACAACAAGCATGTGTTAGAAGATGTAACACCAGACAGGTGGTATGATAATATTGTATACTATTTGCTCACTCAGAAATGCCCTCCACATATGAATCCAACGCGAAGAAGAGCATTAAGGTACAGGTCTCAGCGTTATATGCTGCAAGGAGCAGTCTTGTTTCAGCATAATCATGAAGGAGTTTATCTAAGATGTGTCAGAAAGGAAGAAGCAAGACAGATTATGGAGTAGTTCCATGAGAAGTTTGGCACTTGTCACGGAGGTGGACTAGCAACAGCCCACCAAATCTTGAGGGCAGGATATTATTGGCCTACCTTGTTCAACAATGCCCACAAGCATGTCAAAACATGTCATACTTGCCAAGTAACTGCTTTGCGCGAGAAGAATCCTGCAATGCCGCTTCAGCCCGTGATCGAAGTAAGACCTTTTGCTCAATGGGGTCTTGACTTTATCGGTATGATTAATCCACCTTCCTCAGCACACCACAGGTATATTCTGACCGCTACAGATTATTGTACCAGATGGTCTAAAGCTTATGCATTAAAACTTTGCACTTTTGATATTGTAATCAAATTTCTTGAGGAAAACATTATCACAAGGTTTGGGTGTCCACATGCACTCGTTTGCGATAATGGGCCTGCTTTTACTTCGTTAAAATTTTCAAACTAGGCTTTCGAGTATGGTATCACGCTGAAGTTTTCATCCAACTATTACCTGTAGGGGAACGGCCTAGCAGAGTCCACAAACAAGAACTTGTTAAATGCAATAAAGAAACTATTGGACAAGAACCCGAGAGATTGGCACACCCAACTGAAGTTTGCCCTTTGGGTAGACAGAACCCGAGTAAAATCCTCCCTAGGTACTTCTCCATACCATTTGGTCTATGGCCAGGACCCGATCTTTCTTGTACAACTGAGGATCCCAACACTTCAATTTATGCAAGACTACATGGATCAAGATGAAAGAGTTCAGACTAGGCTTTCACAACTTTTACACCTAGAAGAAAAGTGAGACACGACTTTGGACAAGTTCATGAAACATCAGGGTGTAGTGAAGCGTTGGTTTGATTGTCAAGCAACAGTAAAGTCCTTCAGGATTTCAGATCTAGTCTTGTATTGGGATAAAGCACATGAACGAAGAGGAGATCACGATAAGTTTGATTACCTCTGGAAAGGTCCATACCAAATTGCGGAAATCTTGGGAGAGAACACGTTCAAGTTGAAAACTTTGACTGGAGAAAACATACCATTGCCTGTCAATGGGCAATACCTAAAACATTATTTCCAAATCTGAGTTCCTGGAGGGAACTTTTCTTGTATATAGTTAGATTAGGTGTTTCCTGTTTTCCATAGTTTAGTTTTCCTTAGCTTTTTTTAAAGTGCTTTAGTTTGTTTTGTTTTAAGTTTTGTGTTTTAAGAGTTTTGCTTTGCTTTAGGTTTTTTGTCGTTCGGGGGGTATTCATTATGCATAGGAGTGATTAACCTTTGAACACATTTTGGTTGACTTCATGAAGTTATGTTAAGTTCATTTCTTGCATAAATGTCCATGAAATTCTTCAAGATCGGAAGGTAACTTTCTTTAGTTTATCTTTTTACTAAGATCTATATTTGACTCAAGAATGGAATCATATATTGCATCTGGACATGGATATCTTTGATTATGAGTTTAAAATGTTTAATCTTAAAATGAACGCTTCATTGCTTTCTTTTGATAAACTTGCATCAGATGGATGGATCCATTGTGGATTCCATTGCTAATGTCGGATAGCATGACTGTTTGTTTTTAGGAGAAGAGTCAATTGTTCAGTATGGCTTGAAGTATTTTGAGATCTTATACCTTACATACTTAAGATCCCGAAAGTCACCAAGAGAGTCTAGATGAGCTTGAATTAAGTGAGATAGTTCATGGTTCCATCTCACTCCATTACATTGCATTCATTTGTGTGCTCCATATTCTAGTTCAGCCCATCACTCCCCATACAGAATAAAAGCCTGCATTCCGTGATAAGCATTCTTGTATTCCTCCGTTTCATTCATCGCTTCATTTATGCAATAAAGCCTCCATCCATTCCACTCGTTCCATCAAATAATGAGCTTGAGTCTGATGTCCAAATCCTCCATATAGTCCTTTTTTTTTTCACCTCGAATTCCCAGTAATGAGTTTGAGGTGAAAGTTTGAGTCCTCTATGAACAATACATTTGGAGTCTATCCATGTCAGTATCCGCTCAAATGACCTTAGCCACTGCATAGAAAGCAAGGTTAAGATGTTGGTATTCCCATCCGCTCCGCCTAAAATCCATTATTTTTCAGTATCCACTCATTATATGTGTATCCATTCCGTTTTAGTTACTATGCAAATTCCAAAAGCATATGACCACACACCTTTTACACATACCTTCCATCATCCATCTTGCTTCCATTCATAGACCCGTTTCCCTTCATTCATTTTCCCCATTTCCTAATCATGATCAGTGAATGTAAGTGTCGTCTAAATGAGAAGCTTGCAATCCCCTCCGTCCATCCCATAGTTTCAAGAAATAAACATTTGGATGTCTTTACCCATGAAAGCAAGTAAATTCCTAAGAATCTTATAAATCTTTATGCCTCAGAACACAAAATGCTAGAAATTCAAGCATAGTTTATTCGAAGACTATGTCATTCCATACTTCCAAAATAATGAGCCAAAGTAAAAGTCTGGGTACTTAAGTCTAAGAAGCTGAATCCAATAGCGGCTTCCGCCTCCAAAGCATCCATCATCACTCATTCCATTCCATCTAAAGTTCTAAGTTACTTCATCCTATGAACCAAAATCAAAAAGGAAATTCTAAGCTCGTGAAGGTCATGAAGGTATCATTACTAGTTATCATCCATTTTCGTTCCCCATTATACATCCCTTTCCCATTTGCAAGCTTCGAAGTTTAGTTCGGTACGTACAGACGTTGATTGTGATTTCACTCCATTCCGTTCATCCCAGTACCTACCATCCGTTTCCACTACATTTCCCGCCTTCCAATACACTCCATCACTACCTGGTCTATGTTTGGATATGCCCATCTGTCTGTTTTGCATAATCCACATCATAGTCCACTATCTCCACTCACCTTTGTATCGTTTGTATCCTATCCGTCATTCCTTACCAACATCGGTGAACATATTGATTCGACAGGATTTTGTATCGACTATCTTTTCACACAATTAGACATGTGAGTCCCTCTTATCAATTACCATGGTGAAAGGCTAGCAAACAGGCGCTATGTGTAATTGCTATCTTGGTGTTGAGTTCAAAAAAAAAAAAAAAATAGTAAAGAGAAATCCTTTCATCCACAGGTGAAAACCACCTCTAGTGGCGCCTTGGATAGGTACCATGATGAAAACCTGGCAAACAGGTGTCATGCGTAGAGACAATCTGTCTCATTTCATTCCACTTCATTCCATATCTTTTCCAACCATTTTATCTACTCCGCTCATGTACCCACTTCCATTCATTTGCTTTCCATGAACTTGCGAGCTTAAGACAGGTGAGATCCTTGGAATATGGATGGTCATGCTGGCTGTTGGTTTTGATTCTGGGATCAAGTAGTTGTGTCTACACGGCTTAGTTAGTGGGTGTACTCAAGGATTTTGAAGTTATGATTCTTGTTTATCTTAGGAATGCATGAAGAACATTAAATGAAACGATTATCCTATGGAACAATAGAGATGAAATGTCTTGATTCAATTTATGCTTCTATTCTTCTTTCGATTATGTTTCTTAGTCACTGGACGAACTTGAAGAAGTTATGTTGAAGATTTTGGGTATTGAATGAGCCTTTATTCTTGAAATGTTTAGGAACATTTCTCTCGTGGAGTCCCTTGATGTTGTGACCTAATCACAACTCGCCCCATTTGAAAATGGGGACCCCAAATTTTCGTGATTTGCTTAGTAATTTTAGGGTTTTTTTGTTTTTGTCTTGTTCAATCTCCTTGCATATGAGAAATTAGGAAGGTCATCCATCAAGTAAGGTGCAATTGAGAACACTGAAGTTGATCCCTAAGACACTGAAATTGACTAAGTCTGAGATCCTGAAGTCTGATGTTCTGAGATCCTGAAATTGTCTAAGTCTGAAATCTGGTGGATCCTCAAAAAAACTAGAATCTGCATGTTAAATCCTATGGATTCGGGACCTATCTCAAACATCCTGGAAGTATATTTCAAAAATATTTAAAGTATAATAATACTTAAATATATTTTTCAAATATACTTCCACCCAGGGATCTTCACCTTCAAAATCAGGTAAAAAAATCTAAGTCTTGGACTTTGGGCGGAAATTGCCCATGACCATGCAATATGCGCCCAGGATGAGTGGAAATTCCTTGCTCATGAACAATATGCGCCCAAGCAAAACTAATCAGACTTCGTCAATTCAATTAACAAAGATGACCAAATCTTGAAAATTTGACTAAGTGTCGACAATTGGGGAAATTGTTCTGCCACCTGCATTATGCACCCAAGGTGAAAGTGTGCAAAATTGACTAAGTCTGGGAAATGGAAGTGGGGAAAATGTTCTCCCAAGTGCAATTTGTGCCCTAGATAGAAGCCTCCATTTTGGAAATAAAGAGGATGAAATTTTGATTGCCTTGGGTAAATCATTGAGGATACTTGAAAGAGCATGTTGAATTACTTGAGAAAGTTTGAAATTCGCCAATATGAGATGAAGTTAGAATGTCAAAGTGGGGAAAATGTTCCCCCAATTGGAATTTGCGCCATACCTAGAGGATGATGCAAAATGTGCAAAATGTTCTACTTCATGCAATTTCTGCCTTAGGAGCTTGTAACAAGGAAATTTGGCTAAGTATGAGACATCTTGAGGAGTTCAACCTTGTTTTGAAAGCTTAAGTGAAGGTCATGATAGAGTTGGAAATGAAGGAAAATGTTCTGCCCCTTGCATTTTGCGCTTTAGCTAGAGGGTGAGTTGGAAAGGAAGGAAATTGTTCTACTCCATGCAATTTGCGCCCAAGGCTTGCATTAAGAAAACTTGTCAAGTGTGAGATATGTCACCAATCTAAGCTTGTCTTGAGGAGTTTGAAGTGTTGATTAAAGATAAGTAAAATGTTCACCAAAAAGGCAAGAGCGCATAATGCTCTGGAGCTTGCATTTTGCGCCCTAGGAGAGAGGTTTGATCCAAGATGACAAGATGCTAAATGGTTCAACTATCAAGTGAAATTTGCCAAAGGGAAAAGCACTTACAAACATTTGAAGAAGATGCCTAGTGAAAGGAGGAAGTATGAGGATGTTTGAAGCAATGAATGATTAAGTAATGATCAAAGGGAAGGCGCAAATTGTTTTGGAGCCTTCAAAATCCGCCCTCTCTAGTTGCCAATTGTTCTCAACAATGTTCACCAAAAGTTCATGATGAAGTATTGTTCATCCAAGTTGCCTTGAAGGTTGTGGGAGGAAAGTTTAAAGATTGAAGAAATGCAAGGTTGGAGTGATCTCAAAAGGAGCGCATAATGTTCTAGATCTTTCAAAATCCGCCTATTTTAAGTTGAGTTAGGAGAGTGTTTGAAGAAAAAGTGGAATTTGACTAAGTCATGATAAAGTGCAAGGGCGCATAATGTTCTGCCCCATGAAATTTCTGCCCAAACTGCACAAGACTGTCATGAGGAAGTCAGAAGAATATGTGAAAGAAAAAATGATAAGTTTCTAAATTAAAAAAATGAGGAAAATGTTCTTACAACTGCAAAATGCGCTCTACAAGGTCGCATAATGTTCACCAACATGCAAAATCCGCCCATTTTTCACTCTCAAGGAAAGTTTACTCCCTAAAGAGGTAGGTCGGCCCTAGGAGAGGCTTAAATCAGTTTTTATTAATAAAAACATTATTAAATAAAGATAGGCTGACCTGTCTAAGGGGGCAGCGAATGCTATAAAGGAAAGGTTTGATGTTTCATTTTACACATCCATCTCAAAACAAATAATCATATTAGCAGCAGAGCAGAGCAAAAACAAAGCAGATCAGCAAGATTAAGAGCAGATTTCATACAAAAAGAGCAGATTTTGCAAGGTTAAGGTTGGAAAGCCCAACATCATAAGGAAGAAGAACAGTTTTTCAAGTTTATCTTCATTCCACATCAAAATTTAAAGCTGAAAAATCAGAAAACTCAGGCCTACCACAACAGACCTGCAAAAATCCAAAATCAGATTTGCACATAAAAATCAGACTAGTATTATCTTCATTGAATTTCAGTGATAAGCAGCCAAGGTATGTTAAGCTTTCTTTGTTGCAAATTTGATAAATTTTTGGGATAGGTGATTAAAAAATGATTTAAATTGAAGCTTATTTATCCCACATTCATTAGGAGAGTGAAATTAAGTGTTTGGATCCCCTTTATATCCAATATCACTTTAATATTCTAACTTAAGTAATTTCGTTCTTGTAGGTAGATGATTAGTTCAAAAGATCGCCAAGCAATGTTCAAGACCGATATGAAAGGAATGTTGCCCGAAACCAAGATTACGTCAAGATGGAGGAACCTGAGCGACACCAACTTGGGACACATCAACATGGATGAAATCAAGGAGTTGCACAAGCCCACTCATTCCAAGGTTATTCAAGAGATGCTAAAGAATGGAATCGTTCAAGCAGCATGCTTTCTGCCTACGTTCCTGAGTGCCAAGTTGATGTTGGAATGTGCTCGCCATTATAACCGACAAAATAGATGTATTGAGACAAGAGATGGGAAAGTGTTGGCCTGTTTGAGGAAGGAAGCTATTGCGGACACGTTCAACATTCCAAAGTATAAGAAGACTACACTTTGCACTAAGGAGTATGTGCAACAGGTGTATGATGCTAAATCAAAGGATTTCTTGCAAGAGATAAATGCTGAGTGGGTATCACAACCGAGGAATCACTACAGTAGGTTGGCAAAGAAACTACATAAGTCCGATTTTCTTCCCGAATACGGATATATGGTGATATTTTTGAGTAGAATCATGGGTTGTCCGCAGTCATCAACATGTGAAACATGGATGTTCTACCTACATAAGTGATCGCGAAAGGCCAAAAGATGTTTGATTGGGCGGAAATGATAAGTAACAATATTCATGATTAGCTAACAAGGTTGGAAGAAACAAAATCATTCTATATGAGCTCATATGTCATCTACATGTTAGCGAGATGTGAAAGATATGCCGGACTGACTTGGAAAGGTAATATTGGATATGGTGCCGGATAGTTTCTCGTGTACGATTGTTATCCGTAGTTGTAGCTGAAAGCCATTGCCCACTATAGAAGAGCCAACGATGCTTTCTTCATGTTCATTGTAAGGACATTGCAAGGAAATGTTCATAAAAGATTATCCAGAGAGGCTACGAATTTTCATGTCTTCTGTAAACTTATGTTGTTGAGCAAAGTTTCTTCTTGGGGTCGTTTAGCCTCAATCTCTCATCTGGTTTCTGTTGTGAAAGATCAACCCTAGCTGGACATATGGTGATTTCATCCAGAAATCACATTGAGCTTCATGGAGTTTGATGTTCGAGATGAGTTTTGGATTTGGAGTGTTGTTCAGTTGTGTGGATTTGATAGTTTTTGGTGATGTATTTCTGAATACTTTCATGGCAGATTTTCTAAGTGATAACAGCAGGGTTTGTGAGAGTTTATGGGCTTGGATGTCTAGGGTTTGAAGTTCTTGTTTGCACATATGAGGGCACCATCTTGATATCAGCAGGGTTTTGTCATTCTTTTCAAAGAACATCAGAATTCTGGTCTGTAAATGCTAACTTCCAGCCAACTGTATTGCTGTTCCAATCTTTGTATCAACTTTGTATGCGAAGAGCAGTTTTGGGTATGTTCCAAATCTGATATTATGATGATTTGACCTTCTGGGTATGTGTTTAAAGTGATATATTATTGATTGCAGCTTCTGGGTATTGAGTAATAAGCTTCTATTTTGCATGATCAGTTGCATTATTCATTTCTGGGCATAAATCAGCATTTAATATTGCTGTTTAGACATTGTTATCAGACCTGAACCTATTTGCAGCTCATGGGTATTTGAAAATATTGATCTTTTAGTGATTTCTTATTTTGGGTATTATTGCATATTGCGTATTTCCTTGTTATTCTTCAATATTGAATGTGAAAATACCAACAAACAAACAACACATCAACAACAAACAAAAAATTTGGCTTCAGAAAGAACCACAAACAGGGGTGTACATTACAATAGCAGTAAACTAAAATATATTATCAAGAGCCTTAAAACCAACTCACAGTACATGTTGATAATCTTAAGAGTTTCCTGAGAGCTCAGGATTTTTGCCATCAATGATTACCATTTGGGTACTCTTTTACAGCATTTGGCAATGCCTTGCCTTTCTTTAAAGGTAGGACCTCAGAGTGCATTTCTCTTGGAGTTTCATTTGAGTAAGTTGAGCTGTTTTCTTTCCATGTTGCAGCTCACGTGATAATATGTATTTTACTTTTTTTTCAGTGTGTTGTAGAAGATTAAAATCTATATTTAGGATCTCTTGTCTGCTCTGATGCTTATGCACTCATACCTTAAACAAAAAGCAAATTATGTTTTAGTTGGGCCCATGAAACTAAAACACAGTGCAGGAATTTGGTTTCCTGCAGAAATTCAATGTGTTCCTTGGTTTATAACAAGTAATTATAACTAATTTGTACCCAGTACAGGAGTGATACTTTTAATTCTTGACTATTAATATGAAAAGGTTAATCCTGGTTTGTAGGATGCTGATAGTTAGGTTAAGTATGAGGTGGAATACTTGTGGATGCTGATTAAGTCAGCTTATCATTAGTAATTGACAGTTTTCTTATTCACGGTGATGCAAGTTCATTCTTACCATAAATACTCACATAAGTTTTTCTTGTATAGCACCATTTTGAAAGTTCTATTTGCCTTTTTTGAGTCAGGCTTTTACATCTAAATGTCCATGCAATAGTAGCAAAAATCTTTCTCGAGAATAAATTGGCAAACCAAAAGATAAAACATTTTTTCAGCTAATCAGGATTTATTCAGGAAAAAATTGGGTTAGGGTTAGCATTAGGGGAATTTAAAAAAACAATTGCCACAGATATCAGAAAAAACCAGAAACTCTAATTGTTTTGGACCAAAAAAGTGCAATATGCAGGGGAAAATTTGAAAAAATCATGAGTTGCGATTTTATAAAATTGTAGTTTTATGGTCAATGTTTTGTTTGACTGGTTTATTCAAAAAAAAAATTTAAATGTGATTTTTTAAAAGATAAAATTGGCTAGAGAGCTGAGTCGCAAGTTAATTCATGATTTTTGTAACTATGGACTCCATGGATTTGTTATGATTACTGAAAGCATTAGATCCAATGTCTAGCATGCATGTTCAGTTCAAATTACTAACATAAATGAACTTCAAGGCATTCGAATGAGTGTGATACTTCTCTGCAGTCTGTGTTATGCAAATCATTGAATTGTGGAGAAGAGTTTGCAAACAAGCACAGTATGATCAAAAGCATCCTTTATACACTAATGACCAATTGTTTTGTAGTAATTAGCTATACTTATTGATCTCCATAGGATGAAAGATGGAATTCCTAAGTGATCTTTCTGTTGGGTTTCCTACTAAATTAGTCGCAAATTTGCAGTTTCTACTTTATTTGCTGAGAAGATTAGGCATGTCATTACTTTTTCAGTGTAATATGTCAATTATTCCTTGCTTCTATTTTATTCATGCTTATGCTGTGTGTATAACACTTATGGTGTGTTAAAGAGCAAGATGGACGAAAGCAGAAAAAAATATTGCTTTAGTTCAGTATAATTTTTAGGATGGAATTTGGTATTTTATGCATATATAAGTTGCACGTTACTCCTCAAGACACCTAAGGGAAAGAATCCAGACTGAAATCATCTTTGTAAACAAATTTGGGGATAACCATAGACATTGAAATGCCAGAGACACAGAAATATTGCATATTTACTTCCCTCAAAAGGGAAAATTCCTGCGTATAATTAAATTTAATGAAAAATTAAACAAGTGCATCAAAGGAGACTAAGATAAACAACCTTTTTTAAGGAAGGCTAATCACCGATTTAGCAATCTGAAATGCCAAAAATGTATCATATAGCCTACATAGGACAGCAGTTTCACTTTCAATATTCTCTTGTTTCATTCATGGAAATTTTCAACAATCAATCTGTTGTGACGTTTTCACACATCGCCCCATTGCAAATGGGGACCCACCCATTTTCTCGCTTTCTGTCTTAGTTTTGTTTTAGTGTTTTGGTTTTCTTTGAGTTTGTAGGTTTGGTGGTATTGATTTGTCCAAGTCTCGCCAAGTTCTTGGCCAAATCCATGAAGTGATTGAAGAAATTGCCTAAGGGATGGATATTCAACTGAGGAATCCCTATGCTTTCATCCTGATGCATGTCCCTGAAATTGACTAAGTCTGATGTCCTGAGGTCTGATGTCTTGAAACCCTGAAAAACTGACTCAGTCTGAAATCTGGTGGATCCTCAAAAATCTAGAATCAACATGTTAAAATCCCATGGATCTGAAACCTATCTCAAACATCCTAAAAGTATATTTCAAAATATTTAAAGTATAGGAAATGATATACTTAAATATATTTTGAAATATACAAGATTTCAGGTATTGAAAAAATGGCTAAGTAAGAAAAAATCGCAATTTCCAAGGGGTAGTGGAAAATTCGCCAAAATAGCGCAAATTCCAAGCATCACTGGAAATTGTGCCTTCTCCTAGAGACCCCTTTTTTCATGAAAATTTTGCAAATTCTTGCAAGGGGTGGATCGATAGTTGGAAATTTTGGTGTTTTATGTTCAATCTTGGTTCAAATTTCATTTGGAGAAAACTTCGAAAATCTTCATCATGGAAAAAATCGCAAATTCCAGAGGTAAGTGGAAATTGCGCCTAGGGATGTTTTAGCACTCAATAGTTTGAAAATTCTCCGAAACCATTGAGCAATCTTTAGAAAAATGCCACCATGAAATGAAAAATCGCAAATTTTGATCATACATGGAAGTGGCGCAAATTGGAAGGACAGGAGGAAATGGCGCAAATCTTGATGACTAGTGGAAAATCGCAATTTCCACTTACTAGAGGAAGTTGTGCCACCTTAGGGATCACAAAAGGATCAAAAGAAAATCAAAAAATTCTTGAAAATTCTTAAGGAAAACTCTAAAAGGTTGTTGAGAAATTGTTAGAGTTAATGCAAAGTGTGAAGACATCATAAAGTGGCACAAAATTGAGCACGAAGTAGAAAATCGTAATTTCCACCTACATGAGGAAAGTGTGCCCAAAAAGTGCAATTTCAAGGGTTATGAGGATGGCGCTATGTCAAGTGTTCATGATGAAATTCCATCTCAATCTTTTGAAAATCATCAAGACAAACCTCAAAATCTTGTGAAGGGATCATAAAAGAGTCAATAAAAACGAACAAGTAGCATGAGAAAAATCGCAATTTCCAGTGGTATGTGGAAGATGCGCCAAAAAGGCGCAAATTCCAAGGGTATGTGGAAAATGCACCCAAGCTAGTGATTCACAATTTTGGTTCAAGATGAAAATTCCAAGTCAAATCTTGTAGAAAGTTGCTTGAAATCTATTGTAAAATCCTTTAAAATACTTGAAATTTGTGAAAAGCTCCATTTGAAAATCATTTGAAAACACTCGCCAAGGAGATAGAAAAGTTTCAAAGAAAAATCCACTCTAAGAAAATTCGCAAATTCCAAGCATGACTTGAAATTGCGCCAAAATGGCACAAATTTTAGAGGCAAGTGGAAATTGCGCCACCTTCATACTTGCCTGCTTCAGTAAAGATTTGCCAATGAGGTAGAAATTGTGTGAAATTCAATCAATAGCTTTCAATTTCTCACATGCATTTATGAACTTGACTTAAACGTTTTCAAGTACTATGACTTGTCAATTTTCATCTTGTAGATATTGGAGAATTCGGAGGCGAGCTATGCATCAAAAGAAGAGGAGCATCCAGAGGATCAAGACATCATCAAGCTCATTCACCTTGCATCTAAAGAAGGCGTCGTCACCAGAACGAAGAAAGTTCTACTGCACTTTATCGAGACATCATCGACTTCACCATCATCCTACCTCCAAGGAGTGAAAGAACTTCATTATCACCTTGCAAGCTTCATCATCTGAGCATTCAGAAGATCATTTCCATGTTCAAGTTCAAGAGCCTTCCATTTCATGCACCAGAAGAAGATCAAGAGCAAATATCATGAGGTCTACTCCAGGAATTCACGCCCAAGTCATCTCCTCTATTTCATCAATCCAGAGCAAGAATCCTACACAGGAATCACAACAAAAGTTAGTCAAGTGAGCAAGATTATCAAGAAAATCCACAAATTACATCCAGAAATGTAAGGAATGCAAAGACAACAAGGAGTGAAGAACAAGGACAAGATTCCCAAATTCAACATTTGAGGAGAAATAGTTCCAGAGAAGTGAAAATCTAGTTTCAAGACTCGTCCAAGAAAGAAGATACAATTTGGGAAAATGCATCAAGAAGCACAAAAAATATTGAAAATCAAGCAGATTGGCTCAAGAAATGCTCAAGTGGCGTTCATACATCATCAGCCACTCATTTCTCGCCACTTCACGTCCATGTTCAACGTATATGCAACAAAGTCCAAGAGAAAGAGGGTGCTGTTGTGACCACTTTACAACATCAACCCCAATTACTAATTGGGTCCCCCTTTTTTTTGACTTGCCTGGATCCTTGGGGCTAATCCCATACTTTGATCCGGCGATGTTTTCGCGGCTCAGATAATGTCAGGAGCCTAGACTGGCCCACCAGTAAGAAAGGGAAGTGAAACACATAGGTTTCCTCCTGCATAGGCCCTGAACCCTAATTTACCGTTCCAGACTATCCTCAGGCGAGAGTTTTGTTTTTTTCATCCTTAGGGAGGGGTTTTGTCTTTTCACACCTAGGTAATAAACCCACTCCGTTCTCGGCATAAAGCTTAATTCCAGTCTTGTTCCTAGACTCCGTGTCCCGCTGCAGGGAATCATTCCTGAACTCCAGTCCAGGAATCCAGCCCGGAGGTCCAAACCGGAATCATGTCTGGAAATGCCTATCCCGAAGTCTCATTTAAGGAATTCCTGCTCGAAATCCCGTTTCAAAGTCTATCTAGGTTTTTTCTTCCGACCAAGGCGGAACTCAATTGAGACTGTCATTTCTTGGCATGATCATCTTCAGTCATAGAAGTCAGTTCTCGGCCCGACAGCTCCAGCCCAAAAGATCAATCTGGGAGACGTCCTTCTGATTCCGATCAGGCACTCAACCTCATTTCATAGCTCGGAAGACTCGCAAATCGAAGACTTAGGACAATTTCAGGAGACAATCAGCATTTAATGAATCCCCCTCCGGTAGGCTGGAATTGCGACAGGAGACTTATCCCTGGTCGCATAATCCAGCTGGGACTGGATTTTGCGACCAGGACAACTTTTTGTCCTGGTCGCAAAATCCAGCTGGGACTAGATTTTGCGCCCAGGACAACTTTTGTCCTGGTCGCAAAATCTAGTACCTATTGGATTTTGCGCCTAGGACAACTTTTTGTCCTGGTCGCAAAATCCAGCACCTACTAGATTTTGCGCCCTAGGACTGAAGTTGTCTAGTTCAGCCTCCTAGCCTGTCCAGTCAATCTGGAGGCTTGAAAATCATTTCCTGATTCCTCGGCAGATGATTGAACCCTGGAATTCACAGTCTGGTTTGAACTTCGTGTCCCAACATTGGAAACAGATTCTCGGAGGATATTCCACCACAATGAAATCCTGTTTCAGGAACCAATAATGATTTCAAGGCGAAAGATGTTCCAGACACCAGAAGGAAAATGGCAAAAGCAGACCTAGGAAAATTCCTGGTCGCACATTCCAGTACCAACTGGAATCAGGATGGAACAAATGAACATCCATCCTTAAGTCGTGGAGATAGCAGATTCCCGGAGGATGGAAGAAACGAAAGATGGAACAAACGAGGATGGAACAACGAGGATGGAAGAAACGAAAGATGGAAGAAATGAAGGATGGAACAAACGAACTTCGCATCCCGCCTTGGAAGTAACAGATTCCGCGAGGATGGAACGAACGAAGGATGGAACAAACGAAAGATGGAACAAACGAACTTCGTGTCTCGCCATCGAAAGCAGATTCCCAGAGGATGGAAGAAACGAAAGATGGAAGAAACGAAGGATGGAACAAACGAACTTCGCATCCTGCCTTGGAAGTAACAGATTTCGCGAGGATGGAACGAATGAAGGATGGAACAAACGAAAGATGGAACAAACGAACTTCGTGTCTCACCATTGAAAACAGACTCTTGGAGGACGGAACAAACGAGGATGGAAGAAATGAACTCCGTATTTCTGATCCCGTATCAACAACTAAACCTTCGTGGAGTAGCTAGGAGAATGAACCTATTGCAAGACCGGAATCCCACTCCGAAACTCAGAAAAATGCAAATCCTTGACTTAAATTCCCTGAAGCTAAACTCCAAGGTCAAGTGGCGCAAATTCCTTAACCTTCAGGATTGTGCGCTCTAGGACAAATTTTGTCCTGGGCGCAAAATCCTTGACCTATAGGATTCTGCGCTCCAGGACAAATTTTGTCTTGGGCGCAAAATCCTTGACCTGTAGGATTTTGCGCTCCAGGACAAATTTTGTCCTGGGCGCAAATTCCTTAACCTTCAGGATTGTGCGCTCCATGACAAATTTTGTCCTGGGTGCAAAATCCTTGACCTGTAGGATTCTGCGCTCTAGGACAAATTTTGTCCTGGGCGCAAATTCCTTAACCTTTAGGATTGTGCGCTCTAGGACAAATTTTGTCCTGGGCGCAAAATCCTTGACCTGTAGGATTCTTCGCTCCAGGACAAAATTTGTCCTGGGCGCAAAATCCTTGACTTACTAGATTCTGTGCCCTTGAGCATTCCTGACCCAGTCTAGAATGGGAGACCTGCAGGATGAAATTCTGGGACCTAGTCTGCCAGCTCTTGCATGGAAGAATTCCCCGCCTGTTATACCTCAGAGTCCGGAATCCCTAAAGGAGATAGAAGGTAACTTCTGGTTTTAAAATGATGGAGTCTCTGATCCCAGTGTAAGAAAATCTATCCCTGCCAAAACAAAGTGATGAAACCCTTCGCAAATATCCGAAAGACTGAACATAAAAGTCCAAGGACACATCCCGCCAGTTCCTCCACAGGTGAATTTCTGTCCTTCAGAGGATGTTAGAACTCGGGGATTCCTGCGGAACGATCCTCCTCACCCAATCATCAATGCAACTGAACAACTTGATCCAGAACCTGTAGGAGGACGTGCCAAGTAGATTCCAACTCCTTCCGGGAGTTTCAGCTTCCATCTGAGTAAGATTCCAAGCAAAATTGCAACCTTCCATCTGAGTAAGATTCCATAGGAGAAAATATTCCAAGACTTAGCTGGATTTTAGCAAAAGTTCAAGAGTTATGCTAGGGAAGAAAATCCAAAACCTTAGGAAATCCCCGACGTCGCAAAATCCTAGACCTCAGGAATTCCCCGACATCGCAAAATCCCCGACATGCCAAATTCCCCGACATTGCAAAATCCCTGACATGCCAAATTCCCTGACATTCATAAATCCCCGACCACCGACAAAGCAGAAAAGGACAAAAACCAAGTTGGCTAGGGATAAAGTTTGGCGGTTAGGAAATTCCTTTTCCCTAACCTAGGTCGGCCAAGTCAAGGAGGATAAAGTTGCCTATATATAGAGGGCGCTCAAGGCATTTCTAAAACATTCCAAATCAAATCCAAATCAGAAATATACTTTTTAAGAGCAGAAATTCAGTCCAAGAGCAGATTTCATCAAGAGGAGAACAACTTCATCCAAGGAAATTGCAGATTTTATCATTTCCAAAGGACAAATTCGTCATTAGGGCAGAAATTTCTGAAGGTTTAGGGCAGATTTCTGAACCTTCCAAGAGCAGAAATTCATCCTTCAAAAGCAGAAATTCCTTCTTCAAGACAAAACTCTTCCATTCCAAGGTAAGTTCTTCACTAAAACTCCATTTCTTCAAAAGCAGAAATTCATTAGGGCAGAAATTTCTGAAGGTTTAGGGCAGATTTCTGAACCTTCCAAGAGCAGAAATTCATCCTTCAAAAGCAGAAATTCCTTCTTCAAGACAAAACTCTTCCATTCCAAGGTAAGTTCTTCACTAAAACTCCATTTCTGAATATTCCTAAGGCAGATTTCTTGTTAGAGCATCCATTAAAACTCAGAAATTTCTGTAGAAAAATCAGAAAATCCATTAGTAGGTCAAGAAATCCATAAAAAAATCAGAAATTCCATAGAAGGTCAAAAGTTCCTCGTGCAAGGAGAGGTATGTCACTACATAGAAAAAACTCCTTTTGCTTAGAAAATTGTTATTTTTTGTCTTCCATGTGTACTTGAAGATTCTTAATTTTTTAGTCCCACATGCATAAAATGTCATACCAACTTCCCACGTGTCGGAATAAAAGCCCCCGTCTTACCTCTATCCTTGCCCCTTTGGAAAACTTATACTTTGCTTTTCTTTGCTTGATTTCACAGGTAAATGGCAAGTGCCAAGGCGGGTTCCTCAAGATAAACTCAGGTGAAAGCCGCCTTCAAAGGAATGATCCCACAGTCCAAAATCAAGTCGAAATGGGCAAACGTCGGAGACACTAACATCTATCCTTCAGTCATGGAAGAAATTGGGAGACGAATGTATGGAATGGCTGGACATCCTCCATCCCTGCTCGCAGCCAAGATCGTTCAGAACGGAGTTGCCGCCGCAGCATGCTTCCCACCCGCCATTCCTTGTCCCGAGCTGATCGTGGAATGTTTCATGTACTATGATCCGGAGCAAAGGATGGTCGTCGATCGTAACAACACAGTAGTGGCCTATTTCACCAAAGAGAAGATTGCGGAGGCTTTCACTATCCCTATCTATAATCCCGTCGAATTCATGAGTAAGGAGGATTCGGCCGAAATGACCCAAGCCGATCCGACAACCTGTTTTGGAGTCATCAACAAGACATGGATGCAGAAGAAAAGGACTCACCGTTCCAAGTTGCCAAGGACACCCCTCAAGTCCGACTTCAAACAGGAGCATGGAGACCTCGTTGTCATGCTGAACAAGATTATGGGAAGTCAGCAGTCCTCTACCTTCGAGCCATGGATGTTCTACTACGTCGAGGAGGTCCTTGCTGGAACAAAGATGATTGATTGGGCTCGACTCCTTAGCGACAGCATTGATGCACAATTCCAAAACCTGGAGGAATCGAAGACCTTTTACATGAGTTCCTATGTAATCTACATGCTGGCAAGGAACAACAAATATCGAGGACTATCATGGAAAGGACGTATCGGCAATCAAGAAGGACAAGTCATGGTCTACAATTGCTATCCTCAGCTTCATCTTCAGAACATAAACCATTTCCGGAGATTCAATGATGCATTCCCCATGCATATCACCAGGACCCTCCAAGGAGGCATTCACCAGAGACTATCACCCGAGGCCAAGAAGTTAATCAGGACATATGGCTCCTGGTTCATCTAGTTCCCGAAGTTCACATATGTCAGGGTACAAGGATTCTCCGGCTATCCATACAGACTACCAAGGTATCCGTCGGACAAAATGGTCCTGTTGGAATTAACAAGGCAACTCTCGGCGTATGACAAAGTCCAAAAGAAGAAGGCTGGGGTGACTTATCCAATCCAGACAGAAGATGAAGTCGAGTCATGCCCATCTCTCCTAGCCGTCGAAAAGTCCGAGGAGGAGCTGCAGTTCTACAACTTGGTAACTCATTCCTTACGGGAGAACTTTGACCCGTTCAACACCACCAGGATAGCATGCGGAAGGAAACATAGACACAAGATACACCTGGAGGACCATTGGGCAAATGTCGAGGATGACTTCGAGGTGCAAAGAAGGATGTGTTCCTGACTTTCAGTTGACATGATCAGAGCCACCGGGATCTTTCCAGTCCCTGACCAGGTCAAGGAGGATGGTAAGCTAGTCCAGCCATTCTTCGAGTAGGAAAAGGATAAGCCTCTTCCACCCATAGTTTGGTCTGATCCAGAGGTCACCCACTTGGATGACCTAATGGCACCCGTGCTAATAGTAACACAGAAATGGATAAGTCAACAGACGGAGAAAATGCATAAGATGGGTATCCGTCCAACTTATGACCTGATGGGAGACTTGGATTCTCAGTCTTCCGAAGAAGATATGGCCGAGGACACTCCTTTGAAAGCACAAGAGGCGGGAAGACAGGAAGTAGGGAACTAGGCTGCGGAAGATCCACCAGCAAAGAGGGTAAAGGCTCGGAAGGAATTTATTAGCAGACCCAACCAGGAGGAGCGGAATGCATCCAGACCTCACTCTGCCAGCACTTCTTCCATCCGAGAGGTGGATCTTTTTGGAGATGCGCAAACAATCAAAGGCAAGGGACCCATGGAGGAGGAAGTAATCCCAAATGAGCCGGATGATCAGGGAGATGATGAGTCCATGAATTCCACCCAGGAACGGACTCCTAGCCTCATAGTGGGAAATTAGCCTAACCCTCTACCTCGGAATCCAAGGGAGGCCCATCTTGAAGACATGCTCCGTCATCCTGATATGGAATTCCTCAATGAGGAGTTCAATTACGGAGAAATACCCCCCTCCATGCCACAAGTTGGTCAAGGACCTCAGGAAGCACAGGAAGAAGCCATTCCATCCACGAAGCCCAACTGGTTACAGGACAGGTTGCGGAAGAAGACAATCAAGAAGATTAATCCTTCCACCGCATTAGGTGATTTTCTTGCCAGGATAGGGAAGTTGGTAGTTCCAAAGAAGGTGAAGAAGTTTTTCAAGGATTACCAGAGATGAGTCCGGATCCCGCCGAGTAGAAGTGGCAATTCCTAGGATAACCGAGGCAAAGGAAGACATCAATCCTGATGACTTTGACATCTTGAAGGTCGACCTTGGACCAACCATGAAGGATCAAGAAATGGCAGAACTGGAGGATTCCGTCGCCGTCATCCGGGAAAGGTTAAGGAAGGAAGAAGAAAAGGACCAGCTGAAACAGGAGAATGAACAGCTACGGCAGCACATCCAGCAACTTATGGGCCCATTACAGTCCGCTCAAGGAGCAACATCCCAACCCCTAAGCATAACTAAGGATTCCTTAGCTGAGGTTGAGGTTTTGAGGACAGTCGGCCACACCACAAAAGGCTGGATAGAGAAGGTCTTGGATAGAGCACATAGATTCATAGAAGACCTCGTCTAGGTGAATGGCAGAGTTACGGCACTTCTGGACAGGATTCATGCAATTCTGGATACATGTCAGCAGTTCATAGTTGTCCGGGAGGAAACTATCCCTAGACTGAAGGCACTGATGAACACTCTGCAGCCAGACCTGATCAAGAACAAGGTAATACAGGCAGGTTCAGTATACGACTTCCTCAGCTGGTATTCCGCCTTGCTCTTGAAGAGGGATAACTTGGAGAAGATTGAAGGTGACACTTCCGAGGCCCATGCCATGTTGAAGGAGATCCAAGACAAAATCCTTGTATCATTGCAGACCTGGTTTGATCTGGATATGGCACCAGATGGGATCATTGACTTGGAAGAATTGAAGGGCAAGATGCGGAGCATATACTTCAAAGCAACTTATCCTACTGAGGAATCCCATCTTGAGGATGCATCCTCGTTTCTGATCCTCATTAACAGTATCTAGGAGCTGAGGGTGGATTGGGAAAATGTCCTTATCGCTTGCACCACCACCGCATCCGTCATGGAGTTCCGGATCGAGAACCTGCCTAGTATTCCTATGGAGGAGTTGGAAGTTGTCTTGATCAGGTTCCGGGAGACAGAGACAAAAGAGCAGGAGGAAGTTCCAGACAGACAGGACAGTCCTATCCAGGAGTCCTAGATAGGTGGCGACCAGGACAGCTGGAAGTTTCCTTACACATTTTGACGTCCTAGATAGGTGGCAGTCTCCTGCATGAACATTCTGACGACCTGTAATGTCCCCTTGTCACAAGTCAACATTTTCAAAACTTTGAACACATTTCCAACTTGCAAAGAGAACGTTATTATACCAAACTTTCTTAATTTCAATTATAGCAATAGATAAATGATATATTTAATCACATAAGAACATTGCCTTTAGATTTTCAATAATTAACATCAATTATCATTTCCTATCTTGTATCCATAATCTTTGTGATTACTTTCAATACGCATTCTCTATCACTTATATTTCATATATTCCTCTTAAGTTCACTATGATATTCTTTATCATTAATGTCATGATCTCTATCAGTATATATATATTTATCATCACTATCCATGTATTAACTCTTAACTTCATATGAGATGAGGTGAAAGGATGCCCTTTGGCCAATCATGGGTCCACTATTAATCCTTTGGCACGAGGGGTGACTTCTTCACCAACTGGAGCCAAAAGCCGCTTCCACTTGTCCAAGGGGTACCTTTTGTACCTACTGAGACAAGGGCCATATCCACTTGTCCAAGGGGTGCCATTGCACCTACTGAGACAAGGGCCACTTCCACTTGTCCAAGGGGTACCTTTTTTGTACCTACTGAGACAAGGGCCATATCCACTTGTCCAAGGGGTGCCATTGCACCTACTGAGACAAGGGCCACTTTCCACTTGTCCAAGGGGTGCCATTGCACCTACTGAGACAAGGGAC
The DNA here is from genome assembly GCA_027924645.1 of Cunninghamia lanceolata. Lineage (NCBI taxonomy): Eukaryota > Viridiplantae > Streptophyta > Pinopsida > Cupressales > Cupressaceae > Cunninghamia > Cunninghamia lanceolata. The sequence goes on along the minus strand of BSBN01000809.1, from coordinate 24,353,712 downwards.
ACTTTCCACTTGTCCAAGGGGTGCCATTGCACCTACTGAGACAAGGGACAAAACATACCCATGTTGGCTACTATACATCTCAGACTCACCATCTCATATGAGGTTATATGTTAATCTCATGATTCAACATGTTTTCCAAGCATTATTCCCTATCTCAGGTAATCATGAAGCATGTAATACAGTAATGATATATGGCATACCTTTGAATTACTCTAATTAGCATAATGAGCCGATTTTAGAGTACTAAGTCATGAAATACACCTATTAATCCTAATACCTATTCGAATCTGAACCAAGATATCTTTTACACAGTTATTCTCAGAAATCAGAGTACATTATTCATTAGATGCAAGGTATATGCATACAAATCAGGTAAAGCATTTATTAATGGAGTAAGAGTATTATGACGTACCTTGCTGTGTATGGTGTCTGGCTGCGGCAGAGCCCTGGAATTATTCTTTGGCTGTATATGATGCTGCTCCTGTTATTTCCTATTGCAGAGAGGAATGTATCTTCTTTTTGCTGCCTTTGGAGGAGGGAAAGTTCTCCTTTAAAAACCCACGAGGGAGTTTAATCGCCCAAGAGATGTAGCGATTGGAGACATCCGTTGCTTATACAAACTGCGGTGTTAATTTATTATGTATTATATGTATGCAAAATACATTTGTAATATATTTGGAATAAATGTGGACTATAAGGTTTGTTATAATACAATATGATCGTGGGGGAATATGACATGACCCCACCTGCTTTTCTAGGATTTGTAACCCAGGGCACATATTTCAAGGAAATCTGATTTCCTTTTGCCCTAAGATATTTTTGAGAGCCTATATAAAGGCTGAGGGATGCTTCATTTTATCTCTCTCTCTCTCCCCTTCTAATATTTATCATTTTGAAGCTCCTAGAGCTCCTTAGTAGCTAGTTTTTTTATTTCTGCATAGTTTCTTATGAGCTGAAACTCCAAAATCAGTTGGATTGTTGTGATATAAACTTCTGAAGTAATAATATATGCATTGAAGAATGGTGTTCATATATTCCTTTGGATTTTGGCATGGTCTTATTGATCTCTTGGAGCAAATCTAAAAGATATTGAAGTTCTTTCTTGTATTTTCATGTTTTTTTTTTATTAGTTAGAAAGATGGAGATTATTACTGTTAAATGATTGAATCTGTTTGTTCATACCATTGGTGATCTGTGGCCTGCAAATCATCGTGCATGGTTAGCCTGAACTTAATCTGAACCTAACTTCGACTGTTTCGTATGACCAAGTCCATGTCTCTTACTGAAGCAGTCTGAAAATCCTCATTCCTCCTTAGAAGATAGCACCACCCCTGCCTAGCTGTTGCCTCATGACGAAGCAGAGGACTGGTTCCAGTTTCTATCTCCAGCAGCAGTCTTCTTCCATCAATTAGTTAAACCCCTGAACCTTTACCTTATCTTTTTCACTTTCTTTTAGATCTTCATTAGAATTAGTTTTCTAGAGCTTCATCGCCAAATCATCCGCCTCTGTAAGAATGGAACTTTAGAATTCCAGTTGTCCATCTGTGAAAGAATTCCATTCACCCACAAATCCCAGTCTGAATCCCAGAAATGAATTCCATGACCCTGAAGGAGTAAGCCTATGTAAGTCCCCTGCGTGATTACCAGCAAATCACATCATGCTACTGAGTCTATCCCTATGCACGTCAAGACCTGACATTCAAGGAACCTTGGAGCAGTCTCATTCGATCACATAGTTCAGCGTCTGAGAAGCTTTATTCAAGAGAGGATAGGATACTCTGTGTTTTATTCTAATGTTGTTGTAGTCACAAAAACCTCATCAACAGGCGCCCTATCTAGAAGATTCCCAGAAATTCCAACATGTCATGCTTATCACTTTGGGAAATGTGCCTTCATTGCCTTTGGGTTTTTATGTAAACGGGTTGTGTCAACTTTTTCTTTTTACTAAAAATAGCTGGTTGTAACTAATTGCTGATATGGCAAATCTTGGCCATCGGCTCAATCGATCTTGGCCCTTCATTGTATTTTGAAGACTATAAAAAGGCTCATTTGCCTCATTTGTAATGATATACATTAGATAAGAGTTGCTGTAGGCAAGTAGAGTAGGAGTAGAGTAGAGGAAGCTCTTCTAAGTTGTTGGAGAGAACTTGAAATTGTTGTAATCACTTCCAAGATTAATACATTTCTCATTGAAGCTTGGTGACAATTGTGTTGTTTTGGAACGTAGCATGGTTTCTTATTTCTCGAAGATGATTGAGATGTGTTTCCAAGTAGAAGTAGAATAAGATTAGAAAGTTCATTGATATAGTGAATGCATTGTGAAAATATTTGATGAATTCCTAGGTTCATACTTTTGATGGTTTGTTGCTGGCAAGTCATTGTGCAAAGCTAGCCTGAACCTCAACTTATTGCAATAGTACGATTGTCGATGCTTGTCTGAGTTGCGCCAGCTGTGGGTACTCAAATGTGTGTCTACAAAATGAAAATCCTTAGTCATCCTTGGGAGATTGCACTTGTTCCATCTAGTTGTTGAATTTGTCATGGCGAAGTGGAGCTTGTTTTAAGGAATTTGTCTATCTTGGCATCATTCATTGTCTCATTGTACTTAGAAGTAGGGTAGATTCTCTCTAAACCCTTGAACTTTTTGCATTTTCTTTGTAATTGTGGTTATAACTTTTGCAATATCATTCAATTGTGGAATTAGGAGGTTTCCATCCATGAAAAGGAGTAATAAGTCGAGTGAGTGAACAAGTCAGTCCAGCATAAGTCCCTTTGTGTTCACAACAAATCACATCTATACTGAGTCTATATCCAACGTATTGTCAAGACCTGACATCTGGAACCTTGGATTCATCTCACTGGATCACATAGTTTAGCCTTTGAGAGACTTCGTTCAAGAGAGGATAGAATACCTTGGTATTTTATTCTGAGTTTACATGTGCATAAAAAACACATCAACACGATCCAATCAATTTCTATGCTGCTTTACCAATAGAATGGCCAATCAATAACACTTTACTCCAGAAAACAGTCAGAATAACACCTGTTGATCCGATTCTCCATCTAGAGACCTCTACAGGTCATTGAAAATAATGTTTCCTTCACGCAGACAATTAACGGCATTTCATTCTAAAGAGCAAATATAAGAAAGCCTTTTTTTAGTATAACAATATTCCAAGGTGCATAGCTGTTTGCTGACCAAATATTGTTAATGATACTTCTCCCTCCTTTTGAGTAGAATGGAAATAAGATGGTTGATGATCAGAACAAGGGGGCAATTTAGTTGGGATGATCCTTTCGTCAATAAGGAAACTTATTAATTAGAATGTGCCATACATCAGTGTTGTTATACATGAGATTTGCAACTAGCAAAATATAAGTCTATAAAAGATCAGTTAAAATTCTGAAAATAATTTGTCAATGGAACTGCTAGAAAACTGTAGTTTGAAATCTAATTCTCTTTTACATTTGTCAGCTTGTATGTGAAATACTGAGATTTGGTAGAAATTAGATATGCTTAAGAGGTTGTTAAATGGCTGTTTTTCTTTCAAGTTTGTGCTTTGTGTGCATGATTGCATTGACAGTCTTTACTATCTTAATTTGGAAAGGTGCAAAACTTATAGTACTATAACCTAGGCTGTAGGAAGAAACTTGCCTACTTATTGAACCATTGCCACTTGTATTCTATTTATGTATTTTTTATTACATTCATGCGACCTTTACAGCCCTCAAAGATATCGTGCAAAAGATCATAAAGATATTGAAGATATATATTCCAATCATGTATCTTTTATCCCCAAGCTATAATTTTGCTAATATGTTTCGTTTGTCTTCTATGTTAAATGGAGGTGATTGGTAATAATTATTAAATTATGAATGGATTGGGTTGCAGATACATTTCAGGTTATAAAAATCGCTTTCAAAATTTTATCAAATATCTACGAGAAATGGATGACGAGGTATTTCAATGTTAATGCATTACTCAAGTTTTATTGCTATCTTGTTCCAAGAAAAAATTTCAGCTCGATGATTTTATTTAATCTCAAATATGCGTATATAGTGGAGTCTCATCTTCAACATGTTTTATTATTTGTGTTCATAGGTACTTTTATATCCAAGGAATAAAGTCTGATTTAATATATCTTCCAGGTTATTGTTGTGACAACTCATGAGGGAGTACCTCGGGAATTCTACGGGGCAAAAATCATAGGATCATGGAGGTTGTTGTCAATTCTCTTCTCCCATTTACCCCCACCCATTTGTGGACATGTACATGTTTCTAATTATCCTTGTCAAATAATAAGTGTGAAAAAGCAGGAGCAGTTCAAGGAATTAAATTTTGACTGGATGCTGTCTATAATTTTCTCAAGCTTGCCAATCATATTTTCCCTCACTAGAAAGATTTTTCAAGTTCAGAACATATATAGTTCTTTTCATTTGTTAACTAGTTGAGCATGCAAAAGGATAACAACATTTTGCAGAGGTGATATCTTATGGTCCATGACAATCATGGTAAGGAGAAGCAGGTCTGGGTGTGAAATATTTCTAATATTTTAGATACAACAATTCCACAAAATAAAACTTACTAGTGGAAGTCAGATTTCACTCTGTCATATGCATTGGCTATATCAAGCTTGATAAATGTGGCCTTTTTCTTCTTTGTTGCTCTATGGTCAGCTTCTTGAGCAGAAATATCAAATACATTGTCAACAAACTTTCTTCCTTTAATAAACCACCCTTTTTGCAGAGATGATGGGTTTTGGTCTAACTTGTATCTTAGAGGTAATTGTGTAACTTGTATTGTGAACAGAAACTGGTGTAATCTTTCCAGGATGGTTGCATTTTTCTCCTTAGGATTGTGAGCTAGCAAATTAGAATTTACTGAACAGTCACTGAATGATTTTTTTATATTGGTCCACAGCTTTAGAGAGGCATAACTGTGTAAATTTTCAAGTGCCCTTTAAAAAGCTAAGCTGAAAGGCTTTTTGTCTGGGGACTTTCCCTTCTTCAGGGAGATCAATACATCTGCAATAGTTCTTTCAAGGGGATTGGAGCAATTTGTATCTCCGTAACAAGTGTGATGGAATGACATAAGCATATAAGATTTGAGCTTTCCTTCAGGAGTGTATATCCTTATCGGGTAGATTTTTGAAGAAATATCCAGTAACTTTTGAATACATCTACCTTGGTCTCACTTCTACCTTTGACATTCAAATCTGAGATATTCTTTTTCAATTTTCTACAAAATATGAGTTTTTGAAACAATTTGTAGTTTGTTACCTGGATTTCAGTCTCCAATTTTTTTTTCTGTCTACAGTTCTTTCAAAGACTCTCTGGGAGGCAACTTCTGTGGCAAAATAGTCATCTGCCATTACCCTTTGTAACATTTCTTCCTTTGGATCAGCTAACTGCAGTTCTGCAGATGTCTTTTTCCCTATCGTGTACCTTTCCAATTATTCTCAGTCAAGATTTTTAGGTTCTCTTTTACATAAATGATTTTTGTTTCAAGATCTTGTATTGCATTGTTGGAAGAGGGAATCTCTGATCACCAGGTTGGCAGAAGGAACTTGCTTGCACAACTAGATCATGTTACAAATTGCCTTAGTATGGCTGCCGGAAAACAGGTATAATTGGCCAGGGGTTTGACCTTGATACAGAGAGGGCCTGTGAGTCAAAAACCAAATCCCCAGTTAGAAAGGATTAAGACAATGAAGCTGCTATGTTTTTTTTTAAACTCCTTGTGAGTAAGCAGAAGGAATTAAATCTAACCAGTAACTATTTACTTACAGATTCTTCTTGTTCTCCCTGTATGGGTCTTTATTACAAGTTCCTGCCCCTTTCCCAAAATTTCATCCAGTGATAAGACCAGGTTAAAGTTGGCTATAATAATTAGTTTTGTAGAAAGCTACTCTGTATCAGCCTCCATTGAATTTGAGAACCAGATCATTTAAGAAATAAATTTAGGTCATAAAAATTTGTGATGTGAAAAGTTGGCCCAACAACTCTGACTGCAAAGGTCATCATTTAACCAAATTGATCCTTATCTATGCTACAAAATTAAGAGAATTTGAGTTCCAAAGAATAGTTAAACAACTTGATTGTCCGAAACCTTTACTTCATCACAATAAGACTTATGAAGAAGTTTACTCTTAAACTCAAAGCTGTCAGAATGTGCATAACTGACTAAATTTGGGGCACACCTGAAATACACCTGCACCTGGTATATGGGTGTGCTTGCAAAATGCACCCAAATGAGCACCGAAGGTGCACCAAATACATCCTAACACACCCTAGCATCCCTCGTGCTTTCACCCTTTAATCTTACATTCATCCTCTTCAAAAAATGCATTAATATATAGAAAAAACCTATTGTCGAAGAAAAATGTGAAAAGAGATATACTTGATTTCAGTTTTACATCATGATATCATGTTTAAAATTTCAGGTTTCAAGTTTGATGTTTTAGTGGAAACGGCTACCTAAATTATCAATGTACCCATATTTTGGGGGTTAGCACTTTGCACATCTCTACACCTTGCATACCCAAGTTTTGGGGGTTTGCACTAGGTGTTGTGTACTAACACCCTGTATATACCTGCATCTGTGCACCCATGTAACCTTCCTTAAACTCTACAAATGCAACTGGAACGAAATTATTTCCCTGAATCAGAACTAAATCAGATTTTCTATGTCTATTTCCTGTTTAATTGTTCTAGTCTGACTATAAAAATCTGTATATCATCTATTATCTATTCCAAGTGAAAACTTTTGTTTGACTTACAAGATTGGTTGCACATTATTACATAAGTGTGCTTCGAGTTTGTTCAAACATTAACTGTTGTCTGCATTTTTATTTCACCTTCCCTTTCCCATGCAATAATAGCAAGAACCATTCCCAAAATTTTCGCAACTTCTTTGGCATCTTCATTTTCTTTAACATTTTTAGGAGACTCTTTAAGTTTTGTTGTTGTTGATCTCTTCAAAGGATTTGGTGTCATCAGTTTTAGCCTTCAGGAATATCTTGTAGATATTTCTTAGCCTACTTCCATGGTATTGCATCTGAATCTTCATCCCTCATCCATTCCTCTTAAGGATGTTGATTTTGATTTCTAACCGAATCCCCATGGCAAGCTCTTTCCCCAATAAAATCTTCAGATCTTTCTTTCAATTACTAGCCTATATGTAACCTTGTTTTCTTTTTTCTTGCATGGCATGAGTAGCTAGTTTGAAACCTTTCTGATTTAGAAACAGTTTGTCTTCTAACAGTCCTCAAAAGATGACCATATTCATAGTGAATGGCGCATATATCATATATCAAATTTGCTAGAAGCCTAATTATCCAAAATTCGAAGTCTGAGTAGATTCCCTTTCTATTGGTTTAAGCATATGGTCTTAGGGAGGCTTTTGTCCATATTTATCTTGATGTAAATTCCTGCCCATGCAGCCAAATCCCTCTTGATTAATTGTTCAAACTTCAGAGCTAGCATATAGATTCTATTGCTATCTGTTATTTTCTTAGGGTCCTTTCATTCCACATTTTGCAGAGAGAGGAAAGGTAAATTAACCTGGATTGGGATATCAGGATGACTTTTCTTTATTGGGTTGAGCTTCAAAGACCACAGATTCATGTAAAGTCACTGTGTCCTGTAAACCAGCTTCCAGATTCAATAACCTGGAGCCTTTGTGCAATAGAGTTAAAACATGGAATTATGGAAACAAAGAAGCTTCCATATATATGGCTGAAACAGCAACAAGAGCATGAAACAGTTAGATTTCAAAATTTCAATTTGTTAATTGACAAATTGTCAATTCAAATATTTGTAGTGAGTGCCACAGAATATCATTAAACCATATCTTGATTTGAAAAGGCCTCTACTCTATTTGCCACCTAAGGTTCTATTTCCAGTCTCAGATTTTGTCCTGCTTTCTGACAATTTTTTTTGTCTGCATTTGAAGGCTCTTGTCATTTACTCTGTTAATTCATCTATTTCATAAAAGTTGTATTCTTATCCTAGTTTAGAATGCTAGCGGCTGCATTCTTTGAGAATACCTGCAGTTTAAGGAAGCTAAACTCCTCAATGTTTGCCACAGTTGCAGGTCAATATTCAAATTTTGAAATTCAAAAGCCTGCTTAGTTGGATAGGATTAGATCACCATAGTCTTAATCAAAATTTGGGAAACCTTTTTCAGGTAGTTTTCTGAAATATTCCGAGCCAAATTTTTTTGTTTTTTTCAAATTACAAATTACAAACCAATGCACCCGTTAAGGTTAGCAGCTAAACCAAAACGTTGCTGAAGCAACTCTAACCAAAATGTACACCAGGATCCCGATGTGGGCAAGGTGTGAGCATTGGTCAGAGGATCTTAATCAAAATGCTTATGCAATAACTCTACCAAGAATGGCGCCAATGATGGCGAGCATATGGTCAGAGGGTCTTCTACACTAAGTACTGAAAGAGAACTCGACACCAAGTATGTGCTACCCAATCCAATATGGAGTTGAGGCGACCATATGGCGGAGTATTACAAATTACAATGCTTGAAAGAAATAACTGTAATGCTGAAAGTACTCAAACACCCAGAATGTGCTTTCTATCCCGGAATGGGAAAGTAGCTACCATAGGGCGGAGGTAAAGGAAATACAAAAGCAAATACTGGAAGTAGAGTTGAGCATTACAAATCAGAATTGAACAAGATTGAGAATTACTGCCAGTACTACTGTCAGTTTACAAAATGAATCTCATTCGCCTTTAAATTAAAACCAGCAACCTATGAATTTACTCATATGCTCATATCTCCCTCATAACTCATCCAACTGACTTGAAACAAAATGCAATATTCCCTAAGAATGATGATGCTTAGGATAGAACACTGAAAACAGATCAAAATGCCATGTATTATTTATGCATAGATTCCAATGCATCAGCAGAGGGTACGGCCTTCAAGAAAGGGCGATCTGCCTTTTAAAAATCATAGCTATCTCAAAAAAATCTGCAAACTGGAGGAAAGTGACGCCTTGACCAGACAATGAGATTAAGAGAGTACCCAGAACAATATTTTTGTTGTTTTTTGACTTATGAATAAAACACAAATCTGCTGTAGCTAAAAATGCAATGCCGGAAAAACTCTAATATGCAAAACTGAACTAAAGCCAAAAGCTGATTACAACGCACAAATCCCAATGCAAACTCACAAACTAGACTATTTCACCACTAGTCGCTATCTTTCAAGCGAGAAGCAATGCCAAGCTAGGAGGCATACATTCCTCGAAGCAATCCCAAGGCCAATCCGGCAGCATAACATTATCAAGATTTCGGATGCCGAAATGAGAGCACTCTTCCTCCTTTTATACTTTTCCAACTGGGAGTCTCTAAAATCCTCTTGCATATGGGATAAAACATGAGAGGGAAAATAATATAATCCTCTTTTTCAACCTCACCCTTAAAGTCCCCTCTTTTAAAACAACATTAATATTAAATAATAATGTTTAATTTACGGACTTTAAAACGGAGGCCAAGATGAAGTCGGAATTCAATGATCTATAGCTCGTTGGAAAGGTCTTGACAAGACGAATCCAACCCCACTCTCAAAATCCCGTTCTGGTGCCAATCCTGAACTTACTAAAAATAGCCGTAACCAACAGGGACTAAGGAGAACAAACCCGGAAAGAAACCGTCAACCAAACCACAATCCACGAACAAAAGCAACCACCAAAACATTAAACCCCAATTTCAACCTCCGAGTAGCCTACGGGTCTCCGGAATAGGCCAACGGTCAACTGTAGAAGATCAAGCTAGAAAACGGAACATTACAGTCCGCCCTTCCCAAGATTGCTTGTCCTCAAGCAATTGCAAGCCTGGATGCTGCAGAATCTCATCATTCTCCCAAGTAGCATCCTCCATAGGCAAGTTCTTCCACTTCACCAAATACTCTTTGATAGTTTTTTTCCTCAAGGAACACTCCTTGGAATCAAGAATCTCTTCTAGAATCAAAACTAACTGTCCTTCATCCAAAGGTGGCAACTGTGATGAAGCAACAACATTGTGTCCAAGTGCCTTCTTGAGGCGAGACACGTGGAATACATTGTGCACTCTGCTATCCGAAGGTAGCTCCAACTCATCAGCTACTGCCCCCACCTTCCTAGTGACCTTGAACGACCCATAGAAAAGTGGTTTGAGCTTCTCAGCTCCACTTTTCTTGAGAGTGGACTGTCTATAAGGTTGTAGTCGAAGATAAACCATATCTCCAACTTCAAAAGAGCGCTCAACATGCCGCTGATCAGCGTACATCTTCTGCTGATTCTGTGCAATCTGAAGATTGTTCTTCAATGAGTTCAAGATATCTTGACTCTGCTGCAACAAATCTTTGGCCCGAGGGGCTTTGCTATCACCAAACACCAAATCAGCAAAGCTAGGAGCCTCATAACCGTAAAGAGCCATGAAAGGTGACATACTTATTGACATGTGAAAAGTAGAATTATAACAATACTTGCCCATGTGAAGCCACTTCACCCAAGCTCTTTGCTGCTCCGAAACATAGTTTCTCAGGTAACCTTCCAACCACTTGTTCACTATCTCCGTCTGTCCATCGATTTGAGGGTGATAACTAGTGCTTGGAGTAAGCACTGTACCACTCATTCTGAAAACCTCTTGCCAAAAAGTGCTTAGGAACTTGCTGTCCCTATCACTCACAATATTTTTTGGCAACCCATGTAATCTAAACACCTCATGAAAAAACAGATCTGCAACTTGGGCTGCTGAAAAAGAGCTGGCCATGGCGAAGAAGTGAGCAAATTTTGTTAATCTGTCCACTACAACATAGATACAGTCTTTACCTTGAACCTTGGGCAACCCTGTGATGAAGTCCATTGATATGCTTTCCCATTTTTGATTGGGAATGGGAAGAGGTTGCAGAAGACCAGCTGGTAAAGAATGCTCATTTTTGTTCATCTGACAAGTGGGACACTCCTGAATGTATCGTTGAACCTCCCCTTTCAGCCCTTTCCAAGAAAATTTTTCCCTGATTTGCCTATATGTCTTGAAAAACCCTTGATGACCAGCAAGTGGAATGTCATGAAAGGTCAACAAAATCTTCTTTTTGAGCTTAGAATCAGCCACCACAAAGATTCTACCCTTGTAGTGTATCAACCCTTCGACCACTTCGTACCTTTCGTCAAGAAAAGTACCCTCAATGATGCTGGTTGCAAACTAATTTTTGGCATAATCAGCAAGCAACATGTCCCTCCAATTCGCTGTAAGCTCACACAATGAGCTCAAATGAGGTCTCCTAGATAGAGCATCAGCCACAATATTGTTTTTCCCTTTGACATATTCGATGTCAAAATCGTAAGCTTGAAGCTTACTCACCCACTTTTGTTGCCTCTCGTTCAAATCTCTTTGATGCATGAAGTGCTTGAGGCTATTGTGATCAGTCTTGACCACAAACTTGCTTCCCACCAAGTACTGTCTGAACTTAGCTAATGCATGCATAATGGCAAGCATCTCCTTGTCGTAGATGGAGTAGGTCCTTTCAACACCTCTTAATTTTCTGCTTTCAAACACAATGGGATGTTTGTCTTGCATCAAAACAGCCCCAACTCCTTCACCGGATGCATCACACTATAGCTCGAACGGCTTGGAGAAGTTTGGGATAGCTAACACCAGACAAGAGCTCATGATCCCTTTAAATTTATCAAAAGTAGTTTGAGCCTTTTCTGACCAACAAAAGGCACCCTTTTTCGTGAGGTCAGTAAGAGGAGCAGCATTCTGAGAGTAGCCCTTCACAAATCTTCTGTAGAATCCGCAAAGACCCAAAAATCCTTTCAGATGAGTCAAATTCTCAGGAGGTGGCCAATCAACAATTGCCTTGATCTTTTCAGGATCAACCTTCACTCCTTCAGGACTGATTATATGGCCAAGGTAAAGTAACTCCTTCATTCCAAATTCACATTTGATTCTTTGGCAAACAAACTCTCTGATTCCAGGATGCTAAGCACTTCCTCCAAGTGCTTGAGATGTTCTTCCCATGTCTTGCTGTAGATCAGGATGTCATCAAAAAATATCAATACAAACTTCCTCAACTGCTTCTGAAAGATTTTGTTCATACATGACTGGAAGGTAGCAGGAGCATTAGTCAACCCAAATGGCATGACTAGAAACTCAAAGTGGCCATAGTGACATCTAAATGCTGTCTTCTCAACATCGGATCCTCTCATCCGAATCTGATAATAACCCGATCTCAAATCGATCTTTGAAAAGAACTTGGCTCCATGTAGCTCATCAATGAGCTCATCTATCCTCAGGATGGGATATCGATTTTTGATGGTGCTTTGATTCAAAGCACGATAGTCCACACACATGCGGATGGTACCGTCCTTCTTTACCAGGACAACTGCCGAAGCAAAGGGGCTCTTGCTTGGACGAATGAAGCCCATCTCCAAGAGTTCTCGAATGTTTTTCTCAATCTCGTCCTTTTGCTTCTTAGGATACCGATAAGGAGTTGTAATAACTGGTTTCGCTCCTTCCTTGAGCTCTATGACATGCTCCAAGCCTCGATCAGGAGGTGGTCCAGGAGGTAAATCAGCAAACACCTTGCTCTTCTTTGTGAGTAAAGACTGAATATTAGGAGGGTAGTCTCTCTTTGTTTCAACCGGACTAGCAGGAAGAATCATACACTCTGCAGCCCACTCAACTTGATCATGACGAATCAGCCTCGCCATCCTCTTGAATGACACGATCCGAGGACCACCATTGGACATTCCTCTTATCACTACATTCTTCCCTTCGGATTGAAACTTGAGCTCCATGGTTTGCAGATTTAGAGTGATCTCCCCGAGTGAACGCAGCCATTGAATGCCTAGGACAACATCCGTATCTCCAATTTTGACTACATAGAAGTCGTCCTTGACCTCATAGTTTCCCACTTGCATGGTCATGTTTGAGATCTTCTTGGTGCAGGTGATGTGAAAACCATCAGCAACCATAACCTTGAAGCCTTCAAACTCTTCTGTTTGCAGCCCCTTCTTTGCCACCACAGCTTCGTCAATGAAGTTATGCGTTGCTCCAGTGTCAATCAAAGCAACTATGCGTTGCCCCTTAATCATCCCTCGAACTTTGAAGGATTCATTCCTTTGAAAGCTCGAAAGTTGAGCCAAAGTGCCTCCACTTCCCTTTTCATCTTCGGATTCCTCTGGGACTTTTTCCACTTCACTGTCTTCAGAATCAGACTGCTAGTCTGACAAATCAGAATTACTTTCTTCAGCTGAATAGTATTCAATTTGATGAAATTTGCCTCCTTTTGGGCAAACATGATCTTGGGACCATTTTTCTCTACACCGGAAACATAACCCTTTTCTTCTGAGTTCATTAAGTGTCTCGGGATCCAACCTTGTGACATGAGGTTGATGCTGTTTGAACTCCTTATGTTGAGGTCTTTTTCCTTTATCTCTTTTGTGAAATGATGGCTTGGGTTGAAACTTTGCTTTAGGAACAGCCCACTCCATGTTTCTTGCCTTCTTCATTGCCTCTTGTAGAGAAGGTGGATCAAAAGCTTTAATCCAACCCTTGAGTGGCTCCGTCAATCCTTCACTGAATAGGATCACCAAGCGCCTCTCAGTGACTCCTATGACCATGACTGAAAGCCTTTGAAACTCAGCTATGTAGGCATCAACTGTACCATATTGCTTAAGTTGTGCCAATTCTCTGAAATGCACCTCTGGATCTTTTTTCTCAAATCTCTCTATAAGCTTATTGGTAAACTCATCATAGGTAGTGATAGACCGATGACCCAAGGTGACTAGACCATGTACCACCACTCGTGCGCCACCCCATCCAGGTGTAGCGTAGCGAACTTAATCGCCTCCTCCTCCTCCATGGGTCTAAGAGCTAGATAGTTGTCTAACTTCTGTATCCAAGCTCTGGCTGAACTATTGTCACTCCCATCAAAATGTGGAAGCATAACCTTGTTGATAGCTTGATGCAAATCCCCATGAACTATTGTCCTCCTTTGTTCATAATGTCTTCCTTGTCCTCTATCCTTCCTTTTATGATCCATAAAATCATTATAAGACATATCTGCCTTAATTTCATCAGGTAGAGAATCATACTCAGCGCGGTCGAGTCTCAACTGTTCAACAAATGACACATTTTCTTCTGGATCAAGATGAGGTTTTACTGGTGCCAAGAAAGTGGGTTTGAATGGCCTGGAAGAAATGTTTGTGTTATTTGAAGCAGGCTGAGCAGCATGTCCGTTATGTTGGTTGGTGGCACTGTGTTCTCCACCATGTCCTGAATTGTTTAGTAGAGGTTGGTTCTGACCCATTCTCCCCATCATGAGAGATATCATATCCATTAAAGTATCCATCTTCCTCTCGAACCTCTTTGCCGGACTTAATGATCTTTCTCTTCCTTTCCCATTATTATCTTTGTTACCTCCCGACGTCCCCTCATTATCCCCCATTTCTCCTTCAGGAGAAGACTCCCAATTGGCTCTTAATACCTCTGAAGCTGTCTGACCTTCTGGGGCCTGATGCCAATGAAACTGACTGGTAGCCTTCTTGTATTCTCTTGCTAAGTACCTCTGTTCTCTGTCACTCATAGAAAGTTGTTTTCACAGGATGGCAGGATGCGTGGCTCTGATACCACTGAAATATTTTGAGCCAAATTTTTTTGTTTTTTTCAAATTACAAATTACAAACCAATGCACCCGTTAAGGTTAGCAGCTAAACCAAAACGTTGCTGAAGCAACTCTAACCAAAATGTACACCAGGATCCCGATGTGGGCAAGGTGTGAGCATTGGTCAGAGGATCTTAATCAAAATGCTTATGCAATAACTCTAACCAAGAATGGCGCCAATGATGGCGAGCATATGGTCAGAGGGTCTTCTACACTAAGTACTGAAAGAGAACTCGACACCAAGTATGTGCTACCCAATCCAATATGGAGTTGAGGCGACCATATGGCGGAGTATTACAAATTACAATGCTTGAAAGAAATAACTGTAATGCTGAAAGTACTCAACACCCAGAATGTGCTTTCTATCCCGGAATGGGAAAGTAGCTACCATAGGGCGGAGGTAAAGTAAATACAAAAGCAAATACTGGAAGTAGAGTTGAGCATTACAAATCAGAATTGAACAAGATTGAGAATTATTGCCAGTACTACTGTCAGTTTACAAAATGAATCTCATTCGCCTTTAAATTAAAACCAGCAATCTATGAATTTACTCATATGCTCATATCTCCCTCATAACTCATCCAACTGACTTGAAACAAAATGCAATATTCCCTAAGAATGATGATGCTTAGGATAGAACACTGAAAACAGATCAAAATGCCATGTATTATTTATACATAGATTCCAATGCATCAGCAGAGGGTACGGCCTTCAAGAAAGGGCGATCTGCCTTTTAAAAATCATAGCTATCTCAAAAAAATCTGCAAACTGGAGGAAAGTGATGCCTTGACCAGACAATGAGATTAAGAGAGTACCCAGAACAATATTTTTGTTGTTTTTTGACTTATGAATAAAACACAAATCTGCTGTAGCTAAAAATGCAATGCCGGAAAAACTCTAATATGCAAAACTGAACTAAAGCCAAAAGCTGATTACAATGCACAAATCCCAATGCAAACTCACAAACTAGACTATTTCACCACTAGTTGCTATCTTTCAAGCGAGAAGCAATGCCAAGCTAGGAGGCATACATTCCTTGAAGCAATCCCAAGGCCAATCCGGCAGCATAACATTATCAAGATTTCGGATGCCGAAATGAGAGCACTCTTCCTCCTTTTATACTTTTCCAACTGGGAGTCTCTAAAATCCTCTTGCATATGGGATAAAACATGAGAGGGAAAATAATATAATCCTCTTTTTCAACCTCACCCTTAAAGTCCCCTCTTTTAAAACAACATTAATATTAAATAATAATGTTTAATTTACGGACTTTAAAACGGAGGCCAAGATGAAGTCGGAATTCAATGATCTATAGCTCGTTGGAAAGGTCTTGACAAGACGAGTCCAACCCCACTCTCAAAATCCCGTTCTGGTGCCAATCCTGAACTTACTAAAAATAGCCGTAACCAACAGGGACTAAGGAGAACAAATCCGGAAAGAAACCGCCAACCAAACCACAATCCACGAACAAAAGCAACCACCAAAACATTAAACCCCAATTTCAACCTCCGAGTAGCCTACGGGTCTCCGGAATAGGCCAACGGTCAACTGTAGAAGATCAAGCTAGAAAATGGAACATTACATTTTCTAAGCTATCTTTACATGCTCTGGAGTAAAGATATTTTATCCTTTTGTGGTGTTTTGATTTGGGCATAAAATCATCTTCTTTTTAGTGGGTTTTTAGTACTCACGGTTGTAAATAAAAATATGTGGTTCTTAATTTTGTGCTAGATTCGTTAGCTCTAAAAGTTGCTTATTTTACTAGATATTGCAACATAAATATTAAAAATTTAGATGGCAAACTTGTACAAATTTGCTTTGAGCTGCAGTACAATAAGTTGAAATAAACATACATGATTTTTTCAGCTGCTTTACTGTAATGTCCCCTTTTAGGAGGAACAAAATTTCTTAACCTTGTACATAATTTTACTTCTTGTATGATTGATTGCTCTTAGTAATGCTTGTTGATATAATACCTTGTGTTGATCTAATACTTGTATTTGATGGAAGATCAATCTGTTGTTTGCTGATTTATATTACTATATGATCTTTTTTACTTCACACTTCCTTTTTATATCTTCAATGGTGTATGGTTGTAACTATTGCCAAGAGGGGCAACACTTCATAAAGAGAATTATTCCTTTTTAATATATATGTTCTTATAAGGCTGCTAGTGTACATAAGTATCTCTAAAATGGTATATTACAACTCAAAATATATTATTCCTTATATATTGCATATTTAAATCTGCCATGAATATATTTACCATTTCCAAAATTCTATATTATATCCTTCTTCTTGTTATATTTATAAATCAGAATTATATTCCTTATGTATTCTTTTCTATTTTCCTTCTCCTCTCTAGATATATATTTTTCTTATTCCTTTATTTTTTGCCCTTTATGTTATCTTCTTCCCATCTTTATATCCTCCTTTAACGAAGGGATGTGTCTTATTGAAAATAACCTTCAATTAATATATAACTCTTTTATTTACTAATAATCTAACTCGCTTCCTCTAACATAATCGTGCATTTATCTTTGTTTTAATAAACTTTGTTTTTTAATAAAATTGGTCTATCTTTATTCGTTGTATACGAATCATAGCCCTTTATTGATATCTTCCAAGGATATTAGTTAATATTAATTTATATATATTTATAATATTATATTTATAATGATCATAGTTTATACTAATATTTGATTTAATATTTACATTGATAATTATCATTATTATATAATAATAATAATAATAATAATATTTATATTTATATTTATTATATTATAATAATAAATGATTATAATAATATTTCTTATTTATATTTATATATTATAAGACATTTGTCTTATATATATTATATGATAATTATATTATAATAACATTTATTTATATTTATATTAATATTAATATACATATATATATCATATATAATATTATTTATATATGTTTATTAAATATTATTATATACATAATTATCGTCCAATTTGATGATGACAAATAATGTCTTAATGTTGGGACATGATAGCCCTCCCCACTTGAAATTGCTTGTCCTCAAGCAATCACATTGAGTTCTTTCATTACTTTGCGCTACCTTCTGATGTGTTGAGACAAAGTCATAGTTTTAATTCAGAATGAACATGCTTTAGTGAAGAGAAAATGATTGTGATTCATGAAAGAGAATTTGCGACCAAAGAATACTTGAAATGTTTAATGAAGACAAATGTTCAGGTAAGCATTTGTTTGATGTTTTGAATAATAATGTGATGCAAGTATCATAGATGAAGACGTGGTTTTAGGCAATGAAAATATTTTTAATGCTAAAGAAGATTATAGGAGCATTGAGATTCCAAGATTCCAATGAATGATGAAGATATCTTGATCTTTGATTACAAGATTCGGTCTTATACTTGTCATATGTTATTGACCTCAAAATTGAGAAGAGTCATATTCTTGAGGAGTAATTGATTATATGATGTCACGGGGAGAAATTTTATGATCAAAGATTTGGTAAGATTTTATTTGAATAGTGATGTGCTTGATGAAATATAAGTGTTATAGATGAAGAATGATCCTTGGAGTTTGTGGGTTATGGGCCCACAATAGAAGTATCAGTTTTATGTTACTTAAATCAATAGAAGAATTCAAAGAGATTCGTGGAAGAATTGGTCCAATATAGAAATGAATTTGATTCATGTGTTTTTGTGATTAATGAAATTAGCTTTTTATGTTCTATACTTCCCTAATGTCTCTTTGAAGGATATACTATTTTTTTCCTAGGTCTCAGGGTGGACAAACCATCCCTCCCTAGTCTCCATGTGGCGCATGCCATTCATATGGAGTGTCATAGTCCTTATGTGGCGCATGCCATTCATAATAGATTGCCATTTGTTCTTACCTTATGTGGCGCATGCCATTCATATAAGGTAACTTCGATCTAACCTGGCGCATGCCATTCATGATAGATCGCCTCGGACTCATGTGGCACATGCCATTCATATGAAGTCCGCCATTTGTTCTTACCTTATGTGGCGCATGCCATTCATATAAGGTAACTTCGATCTAACGTGGCGCATGCCATTCATGATAGATCGCCTTGGACTCATGTGGCGCATGCCATTCATATGAAATCTACCATTTGTTCTTACCTTATGTGGCGCATGCCATTCATATAAGGTACCTTTGATCTAACGTGGCACATGCCATTTATGATAGATTGCCTCAGACTCATGTGGCGCATGCCATTCATATGAAGTCCGCCATTATTCTCATGATTGCCCTCTCTACATATGCCATGCTAGGAGAGTGAGACTACTAAGGTGTCCTGGTAGCCACTCCCTAAGCCCAAAGGCAGTACCCTTCATACTGAAGGCAGAACCCCTCTGGCCCATGTGGGCTCATTACGTCCCCCCCGGGTGGCATACCTAAAAGAGGGCCCTCGTGTTGTTTCCTTTGTTTCTTCTTCTCCATCATAGCGAAGGTATATGTAGAATAGTGTAATCAAAATCACATCATTAATTACTTACAAATATAGGTAACATATTATACTCTCATATGAGTATCCTCTTTCTTATTTTCTATTATGCTTCCCTCGATATTTTTCTTTTGGGTGCTTGGTCCTTGAATCAATTTTCTTTCCTTCTTTTACTTGCATTTATTTCATTCTCCTCTTGTATGTGCTTGCATACAATTGCCACACAAGATGGCAGGACGATAGCTCTGATACCACTTGTAATGTCCCCTTTTAGGAGGAACAAAATTTCTTAACCTTGTACATAATTTTACTTCTTGTATGATTGATTGCTCTTAGTAATGCTTGTTGATATAATACCTTGTGTTGATCTAATACTTGTATTTGATGGAAGACCAATCTGTTGTTTGCTGATTTATATTATTATATGATCTTTTTTACTTCACACTTCCTTTTTATATCTTCAATGGTGTATAGTTGTAACTATTGCCAAGAGGGGCAACACTTCATAAAGAGAATTATTCCCTTTTAATATATTTCCTTCCTTTAACTCAAGGTATATATATTATATCTTAGATATATTTGATGTTCTTATAAGGCTGCTAGTGTACATAAGTATCTCTAAAATGGTATATTACAACTCAAAATATATTATTCCTTATATATTGCATATTTAAATTTGCCATGAATATATTTACCATTTCCAAAAATTCTATATTATATCCTTCTTCTTGTTATATTTATAAATCAGAATTATATTCCTTATGTATTCTTTTCTATTTTCCTTCTCCTCTCTAGATATATATTTTTCTTATTCCTTTATTTTTTGCCCTTTATGTTATCTTCTTCCCATCTTTATATCCTCCTTTAATGAAGGGATGTGTCTTATTGAAAATAACCTTTAATTAATATATAACTCTTTTATTTACTAATAATTTAACTCGCTTCCTCTAACATAATCGTGCATTTATCTTTGTTTTAATAAACTTTGTCTTTTAATAAAATTGGTCTATCTTTATTCGCTGTATACGAATCATAGCCCTTTATTGATATCTTCCAAGGATATTAGTTAATATTAATTTATATATATTTATAATATTATATTTATAATGATCATAGTTTATACTAATATTTGATTTAATATTTACATTGATAATTATCATTATTATTTAATAATAATAATAATAATAATATTTATATTTATATTTATTATATTATAATAATATTTCTTATTTATATTTATATATTATAAGACATTTGTCTTATATATATTATATGATAATTATATTATAATAACATTTATTTATATTTATATTAATATTAATATACATATATAATATTATTTAATAATATTATATATGTTTATTAAATATTATTATATACATAATTATCGTCCAATTTGATGATGACAAATAATGTCTTAATGTTGGGACATGACATTTACAGTTTTTCTGTTCTTCTAGTGTTTTACTTCACAAATTGACATAGATATCTACATTATTTTATCCTTTCATAGTTTCCAGTTCCACTATCTATGTCACATTATCAGTCTTTCTTTCCTTTGAACTTTTTACTTTTAGGAGATTTTATTGAGAGCTATTGATATTTCTCTAGGGATAATTATACCTGCTTACAATGCCAATTTCATTATGTTTGTATTTGACTCTTTGATGTTATTGTATCTGTTTTTTTGTGTGCAGTTTTCCTTGCCCTTGGTATTCAAAAGTTCCTCTATCCTTGGCATTGAGCCCCCGAATTATTTGGGAAATTGCAAAATTCAAACCTGACATTATACATTGTACATCACCAGGAATTATGGTGAGTATTATCTAGTGTAATATGATATCAACTACTTGGTACTTAATGGCTTTGGGTACGTTCATATTTAAAAACTGATCATTTGAGTTGTTTTTAGGTATTTGGCGCCCTTATAATTGCAAAGCTGTTGTGTGTTCCTCTTGTTATGTCTTATCATACTCACGTTCCAATGTAAGTTCTTTCATCACTATTTTGCTTTTGCATTTGTTTTCTTTTTTTTTTTCCTGAAAATTTTCAGAAAAAACAAACAAATTTGATGAACTTTAGCAGTCAAGCTTTCAAATTTTGGATGGTACTTCGCTTAACTATTTATTTTCAGTTGTTCTTTATTGTAAAATTTTAGCAGAGCCAAACTGGAACTTGATTTGCAACATGTATAAGAAAACCTAAAAATTGTAAACTTAAAAATATAATTCCTTGTAGAAGCTACTCTGCATAGCTGTAGATGTTCTGGTGACTTATGGTGTATGGTGCCTCTCTAATAAGTAAATATGTACCTTGATGGTGATAAATTATCAGAGTGACAAAGTGCATGGAAATGTAGAAAGCCTAAATTCATTCCTTTCAAGGGTTGATTTGTCATGATTTGTAAATACATCTCAAGAGTATTGAGTTGAGCTATTTTTGGGTGCATCTTTCTATCTAATTTGTTAACCATTGAGCACTTGATACTTAACATCAACCGAAATTTCCATTCAAAGAAAAATTATAGGCTGTTGTTAATATTTCTTCCTGTTTCTGGTTCTTGAATTACTAATTCAAAAAAGTGGAGACAGTTTTTGAGTGACTTTTTATAGGTACTTATTTGCTGGATTTAACATTTTTTTAAAATATATTTTAGATAAGTCTGCTGTTACAACTATATGCTATGCAATTTAGAGTGTGCCATTCTGGCAAGCTTGCAGGTGAAAAAGGCTTGTAAATATTTCTCCACTATTAGAAAAATTATAGATATTCAGGGCTTTGGGATTGGAAGTTGATGGGGATTTTTGCCCACCCAAATAGTATTTTGGTCCATCCAATAGGCCTTTCACAGACGTATTTTCCATGTATTTTCCATGTAAATTGACGTTGCAAGACAAAAAGATAACAAAGTCCTTTGCTAGGAAAAAGTGGCACTGAACAAGGAAGAACATGTATTTTTGACACTTCAAATATGAACCCATTCAGGGACATGTATAGATTCCACATAAGAACATGAACCCTTCATCTTAAATTAAGGATAACAATTAACATTGTGGGTGACGAGGATGTTGCCAGTTATCAAATCATTATTCTATAAATAAAATGTTGAGTTGCAATCCAGTCCCTAGGTATGTGGCCCATCAGTTAGCATACTTGCTGACCCACCTGGTAGCAAGGGAGTTATGACCTTTCTGGAATTGGGTAGTTTTGACTATTGGACTCAGTTTTGTTTCACTATTCAAGCAAAGTCTATTTCAATTATTTTTATCGCCATTTTTATTTACAAACATGTCACTAGGATGACTTATTCCTCACTAAAGTATATGTATATCAATAGGTTTATATGGAATAGAGTCTGTTTCAAGCTGGCAGAGCTAACCATCCAACTTGTAGGCATCTCTTTATCCTCATACATAGTGATCTCTACTTTAATTTCAATATTAAAGAGCTTAGTGATGTACCTGATGGTGAAATGTGGGACCGCATCGATAATGGATCATGTTCAGGGTTTTCTGGTTTCTGTTGAAATCCCATGTGACAACTGGTGCTCAGAGGTGGACTAGCTCATAGTAGGATTATCAGAGGCAGTTGTTGTAGCTACATTATGAATATCAGTCAAATAATCCTACAGTAGCTGAATCTCAATTACCTCCTGTTGTGCAATAGCTTGATACATTGGTTCTATCCATGTTGTCTGCATCCTTTCACAACTACTTGCTCAAAATCATAGTTGTGCCTTTCCCTCTTTGAATCAATGGACCTTGGTCTGTGGTTCTTTGTGCTGTGAGATCGTACAAAACTTCTCTGTTGCAAGCTGAGTATCTATGTGTGTGTATTCAGATCAACAGTTTGCTTTACCTGTCTGCCATCTATCTAAGTGTGTGTATTCACTTTAGGACCTAATTTTGGACCAAAAATGAGTGCAAACAATTTGCAGAGTAGAATACAAAGGAAAGAAATTGTCCAATTTCTTCTCTAAACAATCCTGATTTACACAAGCTTGAGGTTATTTATGTAGGATCCTATGAAGGAGGGACTCAGTACGTGTAATTTCCTATCTTCCCTCTGCATGGTTTACAAAAATGAAAATTCTGATGGTTTTAAAACTGTACATAAGGAGAGCGCAGCATTTGTGTGTTTCCTTTACAAGATCAGTTACAATAGTTGGATGTCAAAGATACAATCCATATGTTTCCACAAAGTCAGGAAATATAGTTGTCTGGTGAACATTGAAAAACAGCTTACATGATACTGCAATCATCAACTTATAAATTATTTCTATTTTGATTTATTGACTCTTAAGATTTTTTTATTTGCTTTAAAAAATAGAATGTGAGACAAAAACAGAATTGTTGGTTATGATCATTATGAGTTATTGTTTTCTTTTCGGCTACAGATACATTCCCAAATATACATTCAGCTGGCTTGTCAAGCCCATGTGGTTGATAATCAGTAAGTGTGCCTGCATTTTGTGATGTCACTGGCAAATTTGCAATTCAAATGTGACTTGATAATGTAGAAATGGACCATTTGTAGAATTTCTGCACAGAGCTGCTGACCTCACTTTGGTTACGTCAACTGTTCTTGCTAAGGAACTCAAAGCCGCAAGAGTAGCTGCAGGTGAGTAAACAATCATCTGTATAAAATGGATTTTAAAGGTTGGTTTATATGTAACTTTGAATGTTCATGATCAGTAGGATGAATTTCATTAAACCACTGGGAACATGCATGAATGGGTATTCCCAATTGATGGGCTGTCTCTCAAGTTCTTGACATTAATGAGAATTTTTCACAAATTGTACTTGTTTGCAGCATACAAGATCCGTCTTTGGCACAAGGGTGTTGATTCTGAGAGTTTTCATCCACGTTACAGAAGTCATGAAATGAGAGTTCATCTCACGTATGCTATCACTAATCATCCATCCTTGTTAACTGAAGTGAATATTCAGCATACACTATTTCTATACATTATAATGAATAACAGGATGAGCTAGGATTTACATGTACTTGTTTCGAATTATGACAGAAATGGTGAACCACAGAAGCCACTGATTATACATGTAGGACGCCTTGGAGTTGAAAAAAATTTGGGATTTTTCAAAATGTAAGTCTTCTTGGTCCAAACTAGTTGAAATTGAAACCAGGGTCTTGTATGTTTTAGGGAGATTTTTAAGGAACACGCAAGTTTAGAAGTTTGGAGATCTTGGCAAATTGTTTTCAATATTGAATTCTCAATTTTTGTTTGTTTGACATAAATTATAAATCGAAATATATTTTTTAATTCCTTTAATATTTCATTAATACAAGAAGAAAGACAAATTCTCAAGAAGAAATATATTGGTTTTTATGTCCTCATTTTCAATTGGCAAGTGGTTTTGGGAAAATTTTATAAAATAGACAATTGGCCAATATGAGCCACTAAAATTTCTTCAGGTGTTTGATAGGAGCCAGGTCCATTTAACAACCCTTGGTGTTCTGTAGGCTGATGGATAGACTACCTGATGTGCGACTTGCATTTATAGGAGATGGACCCTATAGGTAAAATCAGGCATGCTTCAGGCCTAAGGTTCTGAATGTAAATTCAGAATGCTTCCTTATTGGTGGTAGGGTTTGATGCTAACTTAAGAAACTAATGTCTGTTTGGTTGAAATCATTGGGCTTTTCACACAGGACGGAACTTGAAGAAATGTTTGCGGGGATGCCTGTTGTATTTACTGGTATGCTGCATGGGGAGGAACTTTCCCAGGCATATGCTAGTGGGGATGTCTTTGTTACTCCTTCAGAATCAGAAACCTTAGGTTTTGTTGTTCTTGAAGCCATGTCATCAGGTGTTCCTATTGTAGCAGCACGTGCAGGTGGAATTCCTGACATTGTGTCTGCTGAGGATGAGGGAAAGACGGGCTTTCTTTTTACTCCTGGAGACACTGATGATTGTTTATGTAAAGTTAAATCACTACTAAACTCCCCTGAGCTTCAATTGAGTGTTGGTAAGGCTGGTAGAGAAGAGGTTGAGAAGCATGATTGGCGGGCTGCTACAAAAAAGGTACGTAATGAACAATATAATGCTGCAATCTGGTTCTGGAGGAAAAAGCGCTTTCAGCTCTTTCGGCGGCTTGGCTGGATGTTAAGACACACTCCTTTAAGAGCCCATGTATGTTTTTCCTAACTATGGTGGTTAGTCCGGTGGTTATGACACACTCCTTGTAGAATCTAGGTTAGTTTGGTGATTAAGATATGCTCATTGTAGAATCCAAATAGTGCCTAACGATGAAGTTTGTTATTGCTTTGTTCTTTTCAGTGGTTTCTAATGAATGTGTTATTTATGTATTTTTGACTCGTGTGATGGTCTGGTTCTCTACTATTGACTTTTTGTTCCAGCATATGTTGATTTTCACTGAGATTCCTTTTTTAATTTGATTGATAAACCCCTTTTATTGTATTGCTTGAGGAGGGTACATACAAATTGCACCTAAATCGGAGCAATATTTGTTGGGGTACCAACCTGCTAGATTTTAAAATTGGACCATCATGGCAGGAAGCACTCCAAGTTACTGCTAGACCACATCTCAACAGGCGTTCCTTTTTCAGATCAACAGATATGAAAATAGTAATGTTGTACTCTTTAATGTGTTTCAATCATTTTTTAGATTAATAAAAAGTCCAAATATTTATTGATTATGCATCCTTAAGTATTTTTATCAATTTTCAGATCCAGGAATCAAACTTTAGATTAAATAGCTACAGAAGCTTAGGAAATAATCTCAAGAAATGTATTGGTGGACAGTGCTTTTTATGTCCAACCTTGTTGGGATAGTTGGTGCAACCTAATGTAATCCTTAGGTTGATTGTTTATTTCTAGTATCCATTTTATGATTGAAGGAATTCATAGACGACTCAATTTCTAAGTGGGTTCTAGTTTGAAGGAACATAGTTGCAGTAAAAGAACAGGATTTTGTTTATTGGTTTTACTTTTATTTCATATATATTAAGCATCTCATTGTAGCAGTTCAAAGAGGCAAATGCAAATTCTATAGTGCAATATGGTAAAAATAATTTCTATATGCAGGTAAATACACGTTTATTGGACTTTTCGTCCTGCATAAACTTTTGCAATCAAAACCATGTAACCACATTATTCAATGTTCTCTTGCTTGTATTTGCCTGTTTGAAGTAAAGCAAATACATAATTCAATAGTGAAAATTCAAGTTTTCGAAATAGGTAGAAGGTAGGTTGCAATTAAAATTATAACCATCTTAAGAGGATGATCTGAGTTCCTCTTGTTGAAAAACATAGCCGCCCATCACATGCTTTTTGCTTATATTAAAAAAAATCACTTGTCAAGTGGTTGTTGGTCTACTGGTGAGGTTGCTTGGTTCACAATGAGCTCACCAGGGACCAATTTTTTCTGGGTGCAAAGGCCTGACATTATAAGAAAGGCCTGAATTGAGCTCTATCATAAATAAAATATTATGAGTCCTCTATGCATATCTTATTTTGGAAAGTTATAATGATTTAAGTTGCAATTCATACAAACCTCTCATTCCTATATATGTATCTATTTGTGTGGGACTTTTAATTGTACAAACTATTTATCAATCTCTACCCTTGGATGGCCTATTTCTATGAAATAACATTTCACTCAATTACAATGGTATTAATTCTAAGTCAAGGGGACATATAAAGCACATGTAAGCATCTCTAATCAACATTAATAGAGAAATGGATGTTAATTGTAGAGGATGAAAATGCATACCTTGCACCTTTATCCCCCTGTTTCACAACACTTTGTGTGGATGTTGTCAATGTATGGTCTTCTAAATTATTTCTTTTGGCATACTACCGGACCATAATCTTGAACCCATCACTCTAACATGTATTTTCCATCACTTCATATTAGGACAGCCCATTTCCCCAGGTTGTCTGCCTAGACTAGGTCGCCTATGTGATCTAATCCTCCAAATTTCAATTTCAAATCTCATGCTTTCCTAGCCCAACATTCTAAGAATATGATTGTTGCTTGTCTACTTGCGCATCAAAGCTCTTGAGTTGTGTCTTGAACTTATATTTGGGGATGCCATCCTAGGTCATTTTAATCAATGAAGTTGAATAGATTATCACAAAGAGCATCTCGTAGCCACATTTAAAATATTAGTTGTAGTTTCAATTTCAATTTACATAAGACTTAGATGCATTAACATATGGCATTATCATTCATGACTTAGAAATGAGCAGGAGTAGGAGCGGGAGCGGGAGCGTGAGGACGAACAGGGTTTCAAACTCTGTTCTGGGCGGGAGCGATGCAGATGGTGGTGACGATAAGGACAACGAGGACGAAGGGTTTTTTGTGAAGACTGGGAACTACCCAGCGATGAGGAGGATGTGCAGATTATGGAACTTTGGTTGGAGGCCCAGCGCTCAGTTTCTCGGACACGGTCAGCGGCTACAGGTCCGCCAAAATCTCTTCCTACTGTTGGTGATGGCATGTTTTGCTAGGGCCTTAAGCGGGGTTTTCTCTCCCCCAAGTCCGGCTTTGGGGCTTCTTTAGTGAAAGGAAGCAAGGTGTGCAGAAAATGCTTCCTACACTAATCTAATGAGGGGAGATGTATGCAAATTCTTTTTAAACCTTTACAATTACAGTGATGTTAACACAACAACAGAGATATTGCAGCAATACATACACACAGAGAATGTAGACAAAAGAGAGAGAGACAAGATATAACGTGGGGAAAACCTTTTTAGGAGAAAAACCTCACTCCAAAACTTGCACAATATATTATCAAAACAAAGAATGTTTACAACAAACTTGCAATGCAAGTCTTCCAAGGGTCTTCGACACTTGTATCTGGAGATAATCCGTCAGCATAACAGTACCTGTCAATAACACTATGCATCTCCCATCCAAGCACCTGTTTATATAGAGTTTACAAGGCAAAATAGGAACCTTCTAGAGATGGGCGTCCATCTTGGCCTCATGGCCCAAAACCCACGCCTAAGGACACTTGTCCAACATTACATGGATTTTACACTTGTCACAACACCCCATCCCAATGTGGGCGCCTGGTCCCTACATAGGCTATGACAAATGCTCTTACGCACCTTACAACTGTCATAGAATTTGTCATACATGACAACTCTTACAGTTGTAAGAGAATCTATCATAATTGCCTAAAAATAGCATATTCCTCTTACAACATGTCATAACCCACCTTGGGCACCCAAAGATGCCTTCCTCAAAGATGCTCTTCGACACATGTCTTCACCTGTCATAGAATCTTCTATTCTTGACTCTTACACATCGGAGAATCTGTCATAACACTTACGCGTCATAACTCCTTACACATTGCACAAGATGCCAACACATGGCAAAAAACCTCTACCACAATATGGGACGCCTATATCCACATGGGATGAGCTGACCATCCTAGTCACATTCCAAGTGGAGTGACAACGCATCATGCCATTTCACACTAAATGACAAAGCAATTAAATAAATAAATAATCAAATAACCAATGCTAGGAATTACTAAGGTTGAGACACCTTAATTCCCAACATTTAGGCGGGAAGATTTTGACTTCCCCTACCGCGAGCTCTGTCCCTAGCATCCTGGTGTAGTCTAAGATTGGTTGCTTGGAGGAGAAATCCCCAACAACCCTGAAGAAAGTGTGTTTGACGAATTCCCCTCTGGTGAGGCTTGCCCTTGACTAGGATGGAGGAATTTCTGGTGGGTCTTCTATGCCTCTACCTGATGTGGATATGGAGACGTGTGTGCCTATTGGGGATAGTTCTTCCCGGGCTACTGGAGATTCTTTTGCTGGGCTTGCATCTCCATAGGCCTAGAGGCTTTCCACTACCCAACAGTCGGAGGATTCGTTTGGGAGTGCCTATGTTCCCCCCCTTGTGAATGGGGGGGGATATGGTTTTTGGCGCCCGTCATCTCAACCCTATTTCAAGTTTTGGCAATGTGGGTTAGGGCCCAGTCTTGTCACCTATGTTGGGCCATATGCCAGGGGCCTCGAATTACAACGGTCTCCCTGAGACCCAAGTTTCTGGGGCTTCTTCTGGGGAATCTCACATTTGCATTCCAGACTCTTATTGATAGATCTGTTGCTTGGCTTTGGAGCTGTCTTGTTGGGAGATTTAGTGGTAATCGCCCTAATATTGATGTGCTCAGAAGATGGGTGCTTCGAAAATGGAAGGTTAGGGGACAGGTTGAGGTAATAGCTTTACCTAACAATTTCTTCCTATTTTCATTTTCTAACTCTGAAGATTGTTCTAGGATCCCTTGGGAGGTCCTTGGTTCCTTGGGCAAAATGGTCTTTTCCTAAAAAATTGGTGTCCAGGCTTCAACCCTGAGCAATACTTCATCAACATGTTTTTGATCTGGGTTAGGTTGCCAGGTTTGCCTTTAGAATACTGGGATGAGGAGATATTTATGAGCATTGCTAATACTTTCGGGCAGTATAGTGCAGTTGATGCTGTTACGAAATTCAAGAGACGTTTGGTAGCTGCTAGATTTTGTGTTTTTGTGGAGGTTGATAGAGTGCTCCCTTCGTAGATTACTCTATCTTCCAAGCTTGGAAACTGGGTGCAGCAAATTATTTTCGAGAATTCTCCAGTTATATGCGATTGTTGCCTCAAAGTGGGCCATACTGCTACTGTTTGTCCGAGCCTCAACACAAATCATCTTGTGTGGAGGAAACAGGGGCAAGCATCTGGTAATACTTGCAAGACCTCTTATGAGGATGAGAGAAGCAAGGAGAAGGATTCTGAGGAACCAAAAGCTATGTCTTAGACTCCTTTGATGGAGGTGCCAAGCGAAAAAGGGGTATACGAGAAAGGAAGATCTGAGAAGAACTTCAACAAGTTGGGTGATTTCACTCAAACATCTTTGGAGCAATTTGGCTTCAAAACTCCCTGAATTTAGGTTGGCTATTTTTGGGGGGTTTCTGCCTCTTGTTTGCCTTGCTGTAGTTGTGCAACTGCTGTGCTGTTAGTGTCCTATGTTTGTTCTATGTAGTTCTGTGGGCTTCGTTGTTTTATCTGTCTTTTGTACAAGGGTTTGGGCCCTTTCAAAATCCCTGCTTACCATAATAAAAAACATATGGCATTATCTATCGTGCATGTCATCAATCTTGTTACATCTGCCACCATGTTTTGATTGCTATCATGGAAGCTAATAGTTTTCCCTTTGTCTATAGTAGGGCCCTGAAAGGTGCTTTTTAGCACCACTATATCTCATATGCATGTATTGTAAATGCCAAAAAATATATGGGCCAACATGGCGATTCTAATGATAACACAAATCCTCAAAAAGTTGACATGGCATATAAAAACAAAAAATGTGATGGTTTGCGTCTTTAGGGAAAAATCTCTTTCAAACATCCTAGACCCCTTTGATAGCCTCTAGTAGCTCACTTATCTTTGAGTGTTTTTTCGTGTTTCATGTTTGTCTTTAAACTTACCTTTTTTTCCATATAGTTGTTTTTGCCGCTTATTGAAAGTGGTGAAAGAAAAATTGTTGTTGACAGAAATGTTTTCACCACATGGTAAAACTGGTGAAAGCATAATAGATTGTTGTACATGTGATTCTTTTTTTGCTTAATCTAGATCTACCTTCCACATTTTTGCAGCACAATAGTCTCATTCAAAAGATCCAAATCAACTCATTTGTAGGTGTGCAAGGATTTTCTAACAAACAACTTAGACTTTGCCAAAATTTCTTTGCAGCCATAACCAACCAATTTTATTTAGTTAATCCTATTTTCCAACACTCAAATTTCTCCGTCTTGCCTACCTTATCTTGGAGATACACCCACACTCAACTATTCACAAGCTCGAGGAAGTAGAGGAAATGATTTGGATTCTAAAGACATGGCTACATTAAACTTACACTGCATCTACAACATTCAGTTCTAGGTGTGGATTTTCTATTTTATTGTTTTAATAGAGTAGATTGCTTGTTTTTAATCAGAATAGAGTATTGAATTCATCTAGTTTAGAACCCCTTTTGTTTTAATAGTGTAGATTTAATTTTTGTCTATTCTATTAGATTAAAATTAGTTGAAATTAGAGTAGTTTATTTCATTAGATTTTCAAGCCAACACAAGTTGCAAAAATATCAAAAACCTAAAAGTGCCAAGAGGCTTGGATTGGATTAATTCATAATACATGACTTATCATCTTCACCCTCACATAAGAATTAGTGCTAGGGTAGAATTAATTCACAATCACCATCTAATCTTCTTTTCCAAATGAAAACAATTTTGCAATTTCCAATGAAAGACTACCAAAACATATCATCTTCAAACATAGGAAACTTCTACAAAACCTTTGTGGATAACCACCAAAAAAGCAATAGAATTTAGTTTTTAGGAAATACACACCTTATCAAGATTAGGTTTCTAAAGAAGTGTATTTTTCTAGTAAAACCCCTTTTTAATGATATGTTGTAGATTTGAGTTGGTAGAGGATTAGTTTACATATGTAAACGAATTGAAATTGAATATTTATTTACATTTAGGAAAAGAAAAGTAGCTTACTGTAAATTATAGTTAGTTGCAATTTTGTAACCTATGTGATCCAAGAGAATCTAGGTGAGTAGAGCATACGACAAATATCAAGTGTTGTTTGGTAGCCTTCGTGGGTTTCTTTGCAAGATTTTTGTCTTAGTTAGCACCTATATCACACTCAAGTCATAACTCCATGTCAATGTGAGCACATGACTTGACTTGTTGGTAGTTGTGACAATTGTAATGAGAGTAGATGATAGTTGCATAATAATTGAGGAGATATTCATCATACATTTGTTCTCATAGATTTTGTATAAAACTAGCATAATACAAATTTGTTACAATTCTAATATGATTGTCAATCATCTTGATGCAGAAGCATCCTAGGTTGGCCTGAAACAATACAAGCAATTAGAAACTAGGCTAGAGTTTCTAAGTTCTCAAAGCTAAGGCATTGAGAAAGGGCATACAAGTGTAGTGTGACACCAAGGGAAGAAACACATGTATGGACAGTGAAGGTCATGGTGCAGAGGTGAGTGCATGCAAAAAGGGTGCAAAGAGGAAAAGAAAATGGCATGCATCTAGGATGCACAAGTGTGTAGAGCCTTGCACACTGAGTGAAATTGTGTGGAGGGTCTGAAAGCAAAGATTATGCAATGTGAAGAAGGCAAAGGAGTGTATGATGCTACACATAAGGGCACCTCGAGATATTGCACTAATAGTCTACAACATTGGTGTGATGGTAGAGCAAGAAAGACAACATTCGATGCGTAGACTGTTGATGGCCTCAAGCAATGAGATAGCAACTATCAGAGTTTGGATCACCTATGAGACTACAAAGTTAGGAAAGGACAACATAAACACTAGGATTGACAACCACACTAGATAGTACAAAGATGAGTACTTGTTGTAGGCCACATGAAGATGAGGTGACAACGAGGTGTTTAGGTGCCAAGATGGGTGGAAGGCAAAAATTTTGAAATCTCGAGTGGCTATTTAAGAAGAGGTGACTAGCAAAAAAGGGGCTTCTTTGATAGGGCTTCTTCAGTGGGGCTTCTCTGATGGATTTTTCACGAAATCCATCGAGTATAAGGAGGTCCATTGGAAGACATAGTAAGGGAAGACTTAGGAAGGCCACCTACATGTGGACCTGTGTGTTGTAATCATAGCTAAGGTGCTCATTATATAAAAATGGCACAACCTACTATATTATGTAACCCAACTTCTTTAAAGTAATAAAAATGTATGTTTTTGTTTCCATTGCTTAATCCCCCCTTATACTACATGTGTGGCCTTTAGGTTTATGGATGTGTCATCTAGCATCCTTTAGTTAGGACCCCAAGCAATGGTTGCATCACATCTTTGTTCCATTATTCAATTGGTTCTTTGTATATGCAAATCTCTATCACAAAAAACAAGTCTTCCCACATATAACCTAATTGAATCTTTTGATTGGGTAGTCCAATGGGGTTACTTTTGGGACCCGGATTATTGGTATCACAACAATACTTGCTTCATATCATCTTTGTTTGTATGCCCACTCACATGAGGTTTGAATATAGGAAGTTATGGCTTAAAACTTGTGACTCTTCGTCAAACCTTGCTTCATGTCCTTAGGTGGGAGACAAAACCTCAACGATGGAAACACCAAAGATGTTCTAGAAGATGGTAGAGAATGCTTTGCAAAGGTAATGAGAAGAATTGAAGGAACGCCACACACAAAAGAGTAGGTATTGTGGATCAGTTTTCACAACTTTTTGGACAAGTTTAAAACCCCACTAATTCACAACAACCGTTTGGTGGTCATATACCATACAAAGTACAAGTCAATCTAGACATATCCATGTTTGAATACAAAATAGATGTGGATACCCTCGATAATAGGCTTAACTAAATTTGTTCATACTATGCAGTTAATCATTTCTTTGACCAAAAGAAGATTATCTTTACTCGTATGAAAGTTTCTCTCTATGAAGAAATGGTGGAATAACTATTACATAATGCATGAGGATGACTTAGACAAGCCTATAAATATGTGGAATTATTTTGTTGCAACCCTCAAAGAAATCTTCTAGCCTATGGGAAACTATGAAGAACAATACATGAAGTTCTCTCAGTTGCATCAATGCCGAGACCAATTACTGCAAGAATACAAAAATACTTTTCATAATTTGGGGTCCAAATTGGGCATTCAATATTCAAAGCAAAACCTTGTATTGAAGTATGAGTCACACTCGAGACCCCATATTCAATTTGAGATAGATTTCCTATAGGTCTCCTCCATTCAACAAGCTTATAAATTTGCTTGTAAGTTTGAACCAAAGGCTAAAGTCAAAACCAAGGTAGAAGATTCTAAGTCCTAGAACAAGTCATAGTCTAAGCCCTCTAAGCAAAATCCCAAACTAGGGAATTATTTTTAGTGCTAGCCACATAAGAAGTAGTAGTCACAACATGATGAGATTGAGCAATCCAAGACTGGCAAGTGGTGCACAATTCACAATTCTAGCACACATTCCATATAGAAGAATGCCATGCTTGGAAGGCTCTAGTCGCATAGCTTGAGACAAAGGGTGCCAACACTACACCACATGATAGAGGTAAGAAAATTATGGAAACTTAGCCTAGTGCCATAGTGACTACCACAAACATCTTTACTTCCCTTGTATACACTAAGGAAGCAAAAAGATTGCTTCACTCTCATATGTGGATCAATGGACAACTACTGCACTTCATTCTTTATAACATAAGTTAGAAAAACCTTATTTCTCTTGAAGCAATTCAAAGATTGAGCTTGCCACTAACATCTCACTTACAACCATACTCTATGTAATGATCTGCCCCTGTTGTAATTTTTTTTAATTTTCTTACTTGTGTTATTTTTTATTAGATTGTGGTCTTTCAGAACTAGATGGAGATGCAGAAGGGGTATTTTTTGGTTTTGAATGTGTTTGTTTTTTGCCAATAACAATGAATAAGAGACATGCAATGAATACCCAGAAAATCTATGATATATAATGACAAAATAACAATGACCCAGGTGCTAGAATTACATAATATGAATTATAAACACATACCCATATGACAAACTTCAATTTCATATGTTGGTTGTAGCTGCACTAGCATTATATGCATCATAAAATCACTCCAAAACCCTATCATAAGACTGGTCTCCTTCAAACAAACTGCTCTATTGTTATATCTAACCCTAGGCTCTAGATTTTAATGCAAAACCTACCATTATAGTTGGGTGATTCAGTCATGGGGAAGGTACACATCCTTACATCCCTGTACGGCCATGATCGCTGCTCATCACCATAAAACCCAACTCTAAAACTCAGTTTTCTGAATGATATGAGGTTTGCAATAACAGTCACAGAAATCCTTCAAGGTAATTGCTCCAAACAAAGGATATATAATATCAACAACAAGATATCAGATCCATGGAAAGTACGGCCCAGGTAGGCATAAGTACGACCCAACAAAGAAAGTGACTGCAGTCCCAAAACCCTACTCAAATCACTGCAATCTGTCCTCAAACACCAATTCCAGTTGCTCTAAATAATCAGAGATATTACATAGTGGAACTCCATCATTGTATTGTCCTGAAAGCACAAGCGAAGCCTTTGAGTGAAGCTCCCAGCAAACCCTTCCTGATGCTGTCTCTCAAGCACGAAGAAGGCAATCTCACAGAGGGCTACGTCCTTGCAAAATTCTAGTTCAAACCCTGAGCCAATGCTCAGTTTTTGCTCAGACAAATATGTTTAACCAAAGAGTGAGAGAGAGACAAATGAAGTTCAAAAATGACTTTTATACTCTCCTTGCACTCAACGCCAAAAAAGGAGGGAACTTTATTAATTTAAAATTTAAAACAACCCCTTATCCCTCCATGGAGCGCTCCCCCTCCCTAGCACCACAACTTTAAGTTATAACTTAAAGTTCAAATAAGAAAGTTACTTTATTAATTTAAAGTAACCATAGCCAGTAAAGTATTATAAGTTAAATATTAAATTTAACTTATACTTCAAAATATAATCCCCTGGTTGCTCTTCGAAGTCCAACTGCGAGTCCTAGGTGCTCCAACTGACAGGCTATAAATAGTAAGCTGGCCATGCCACCTGATACCTTTTGTTCGACTTACTATAAATAGTAAGTCCTGGAATAACGACCAAGATAGGTTCCCTAACCAATCTACTAGCCTACAGGAACCCTGGAGTAGGCTAATCATACCAACTCTTTGAATGAGCTAAGGAGGGGACATTACACTCTATTGGATGGTTCAATACAAATTCTAAGAAACACATCACTTAATAGTGTTAACTAGTGTACTATTGATAAATAGGGTAAACAACACAATGATAATATTAACACAATAGAGATTTAACCAAATTACGTATGTGATTAAGCCAATAAGATTAAGTAACAATAGAGAAGCAAACATAAAAAATGTAAACCATAACACTAGATATATGTGGAGAAACCCTTATGTGAAAAAGTCCACCACCAAAGAAACCCAAACTTATATTAATCTCAACAAAAAGTACACCTCACCCAAGCCAGCGTGGGGCCTCTCGGCCATTGCCTTGTGCCAGATCATCACCGCTGGTGATGTGTGGCCAAGAAGTCTCAGAAAATGAGGAGTATTATCTCAATCATTGAGCGATTTGCAAGTTCAATGGTTTGTGGCCATCTCTTCCTGATCTTCATAGGTGGGTCATGGTTTCTTGGAAGCCGCTAATGGATGGTACAATTGACCTCTACCCCTGTGCAAGGGGGTTCTTTATTGTGACTTTTGCTTCTACGAAACAATAAGACCTAGTGCTCGATGATAGGATTTGGTTGTGGGGTGAGCATTCTCTCTCTGTCAAACCTTGGACTCCTTCATTCAATCCTCTCTCTGAGCCGCTAAATATTAGACCTGTTTGGGTTCATCTACCAAGTCTTCCTCTTTAGTTTTGGGAGGATTCGTGCTACGAGGGCATTGGCAATGCGATTGATTGTTTCTTGAAGGTAGACTCTATTGCCTCTTTGATTGGACATACTACAGTCGCTTGCATTTTAGTGCATATTGACATCTCCAAACCCCTTCATGGAGATGTAGTTTTGATGGTTGGGGATAGGGCTTGGTCGCAACAATTGGACTATGAAGGTCTCCCCTTCAGATGTAGACAATGTTTCACTATTGGTCACTTGGCCTCTGGTTGTACTCTCTCTCGCCATATGGGTGCTGCAACTTTGGAAGGACACTCTCCTTGATCACTTGACGGTTAGTAGCACTTCCTAGGAGATTGTTTCCTTTGAGGAGGATAGTTCCTCACAAGAGGATGAGCCTTCCAGGAGCCTTTGGCTGCCCCTAGGTGGTGGCGGACGAGGCTAACCCCTCGACTTCACCGGCTGCTCATGATAGACCTTCGGCTCCTTTGTTGCCTTTGGGTCTTCGTCGGTTCCTACTTTTTCTTCTATGTTGTTGGCTTCTGGTTCAGCGTGTGAGTTCTCTTTGGTTGCGGTGTCTGTTGAGGGTCCCCTCCTCTCGCCTTGCTCTGAGGATTTGGACTTAGATTTTTCCTAGACAGTGGCTCAGCGAAAAAAGAAAGGTCTCCCTAAATATGTTGCTGCTTCGCGATCGAGGGTTAAGGGAGTTAGGTTTGCTTCCGCGGGATCTAGTGTTGTATAGATCCCTTGTTTTGTTTTGCAGCTGGGTTGCTGTTTGTTTGTTGTTTTTGTGTTGTTGCTGGCTTGCTTCTGGTTTGTTTTGCTCTGCCCTTGGGGCCTTTGTGTAAAGGGATTGACACCCTGTTTTGCTGCTTATCTTAATAAAAAATAAAGAGTACGCCAATATAATCACTTATTTCTCTAACAATAATTCGGTAGCATAATAGTATCTACACAAGAACTCTTACAAACCTCTATCCCATGCCTTCAATATATATAGAAAAGTCAAACAACAGAAACCACCAAGTGATATTTAAACTGAGTCAAAACCATGAGCTATAACAAAAATTCAATGCCCCCATAGTCATAGTCAAGCAACCCAGAATAGTAACTTCTCTTACACCTCTTACACAAATTACACCTCTCTTATGCATCATAGGTTCCATCATAATGGTCGAATTGACCACCTTCCCAAATCTAGGCACTTCATGTGGGTATTCAATGTATTTGGCATAACCACCAAATTGGGAAGATGCTCTATAACTCCCAATTTTGACATTTTCAATGTAACTTCTCTACTCAATGCCTTCTTACGCAATATGCCAAGTATCCAAAGAATTAATAATTAATAAATAATGTCTCCACCCTTACATGGATGTCCCATTTTGCGCACTCCATGATGTTTGGAGATTATACATTATTTATCATCTTCATAATTGAAAATAGTCTACAAGACTTAGCATTTGTAAAGTGAATGACACACCTAATATTAATGTTCTCCCACTTGACATTGACATCAAAAAGACCTAAAGGGAATCTAAAAATAAATCAAGTTTAGAAGAGGCAAGGCCCATGGCCTCTGTGCACCAACTAAAGTTCTCTATGCTCACTAGCTTAGTGAGAGAATCTACAACATTAACCAAAGTGTCAACCTTTTATATCATGACTCTACCACCCTCAAACATCTCACAAACAAAGTGATAACTAGTCAAAGTCACCTAATAACATGAATATGCTTTGTATGAGCATGGTACATCACTTTGACTATCACGTCTAATCTTGACTTGTCTACACTCAAGCCAACACATGAACACAAACTGTAT
The DNA here is from genome assembly GCA_027924645.1 of Cunninghamia lanceolata. NCBI lineage: Eukaryota > Viridiplantae > Streptophyta > Pinopsida > Cupressales > Cupressaceae > Cunninghamia > Cunninghamia lanceolata. The sequence continues at coordinate 24,315,307 of BSBN01000809.1, read as the reverse complement.
AACCACACCACCTCCTTATAGGAATATGTCATAGCCATGTACTCTACTTCTATGGTTGGGGACAGGCCTTGGTCGCTAAAATTGGACTATGAAGGTCTCCCCTTCAGATGTAGACAATGTTTCGCTATTGGTCACTTGGCCTCCGGTTGTATTCTCTTGCCATATGGGTGCTGCAACATGGGGGAAGGACACTCTCCTTGATCACTTGACGATTAGCACTTCCCAGGAGATTGTTTCCTTTGAGGAGGATAGTTCCTCACAAGAGGATGAGCCTTCACAGGAGCCTTTGGCCGCCCCCAGGTGGTGGTGGACGAGGCTAACCCCTCGAATTCATTGGCCGCTCATGATAGACCTTCAGCTCCTTTGTTGACTTCGGGTCTTTGTCAGTTCCTACTTTTTCTTCTACGTTGCTGGCTTCTGGTTCAACATGTGACTTCTCTTTGGTTGCGGTGTCTGTTGAGGGTCCCCTCCTCTCGCCTTGCTCTAAGGATTTGGACTTAGATTTTTCCTAGATAGTGGCTCAACGAAAAAAGAAAGGTCTCCCTAAATATGTTGCTGCTTCGCGATCGAGGGTTAAGGGAGTTAGGTTTGCTTTCACGGGATCTAGTGTTGTATAGATCCCTTGTTTTGTTTTGCAACTGGGTTGCTGTTTGTTTGTTGTTTTTGTGTTGTTGTTGGCTTGCTTCTGGTTTGTTTTGCTCTGCCCTTAGGGCCTTTGTGTAAAGGGATTGACACCCTAGTTTGCTGCTTATCTTAATAAAAAACAAAGAGTACGCCAATATAATCACTTATTTCTCTGAAAATAATCCGGTAGCATAATAGCATCTACAAAAAAACTCTTACAAACCTCTATCCCATGACTCCAATATATATAGAAAAGTCAAATAACAGAAACCACCAAGTGATATTTAAACTGAGTCAAAACCATGAGCTATAACAAAAATTCAATGCCCCCATAGTCATAGTCAAGCAACCCAGAATAGTAAGAAACTTCTCTTACGCCTCTTACACAAATTACACCTCTCTTATGCATCATAGATTCCATCATAATGGTCGAATTGACCACCTTCCCAAATCTAGGCACTCCATGTGGGTATTCAATGTATTTGGCATAACCACCAAATTGGGAAGATGCTCTATAACTCCCAATTTTGAATTTTTCAATGTAACTTCTCTACTCAATGCCTTCTTACGCAATATGCCAGGTATCCCAAAGAATAAATAATGTCTCCACCCTTACATGTGTTGGTTCTTTCTTTCCGAATCAACAAAGGGTTTGCCAGTTCCTATGCACAGGCAGATTCGGCCAACAAATACAGGAGGTTGCGTGAGATGCCTTCCCTTCACTTCTGGGTTTGCTGCACCAAGGGGGGTATCCCTATAGCTAAAGATTTAACTTTGACTCACCCAATGACATCAAGATTTAGCTTTACAAGAATATGCAGGATACTCTCATGTTTGGACCAAGATTTGCCTGATAAATCACAAGTTTGGCAATATTCTCGGACATATTTGACTGGTTATGGATGAGAGTATGCAAGGGTCCTAATGCTACTCCTACAACTAATAGGTTGAAGTTATGAAATGGTTTGTTTTAAAGTTTTGGATGCAAGACAGGGGGTTTTGGATCATAACTACTACACAACAAGTAGACTGGTGCCTATCTCAGGGCAAGGAGTCAACTAGACGCATACAAGTGAATGATTTGCACTGGCATTCAAAGTTCAAGGGGTTAGGACTAGTATTTGCCTTACAAACACTGCCCAAGAATGAGTATTCAACTGCCTCTACTTACAACTATCCCTGCTGCCATACAATCTTCTTCATACTTAACCTAAAATAGTTTAATCCACTCCTTGAATGGAATTTAGAGATCAAGCATGCAATATAGAAATCTATATCCTAGAATCTAAGTAACCCTTAGCAACCAGATTCAAAAGAAGGGATGTATACAACCATGGAGACAAATAGCTGAACACATGCAACAAAGCATTTGTCATATAAAAATAACATGAAACTGAACATGTGTGCAACATACATTCAAAATGCAACTCATAAACTCTAAAAGAGACAAAACAACCAAGAAATGCTCTGTTTTTCGTTATTTCTCCAAAAATTTTTTTGCCAAAGTCTTCAACAACTCGAAAAATGAGTGACACAGTTCTAATATATATCAAGAACGTGTACACAACAATCTAGTATAGGGTCATTTCAAAATGTCGCCAAATACAATGCACCATCAGAATGGCACCAAAAACATTCAATGCTCCAGGCAGAAAAGGAAGGAAAAATAGGTGAACTCAGGAAACACGCAACTGAATGGAGATTTTCCCATTAAAAATGGTAGGTAGCCCGTCATTCATCGACCATGCCTCCACAATTCTGCCATTAATGGCCAACCTACCCATTTTCAAGATGCAACAATGGTTCGCGTGCCTCTAGAGTTTCTTCTCGCTTGAAATGATGCAGCGAACACAGAAATTCCTTCCTCGGGCATTCAAAACAGGCCCGTTGATTTCCTTCTTCCGGCTAAGATCTGCGGCTCCAAATCGCTCTAAAAAATCGATCGGCCAATAGAATCATGCCACGCAGGCGGCTTTTCCCATTTGACTTTTCTCATCGCGGGCACACATTTTACCTTTTTCGCCCATTTTGCCTATTCAAATCTTTGTATATACAAATGCATATACATACAACCACCTTGGACACGTGGCAACACCTGATTGGTTCGCCATCACTATGTATTGGTCTCTTCATCGGTCGTCGGACTGATCCAGGAAGTGTCCATTGATAGACAATGTCTCGTCGACGAGCCATTGTATCCATTCTTGCTATCAGACCATTGCATCAACCTTTGTATCTTGCATTTGTATATGCAATTGCATATACAAACAATCACAATGTATACAAGAGGCAGACCCCAAATTTTTATGAAACAAATTGAAATCACTTTCAGGTCCGGGCCTTGTATCTAACTTCTTTGTATATCGCACATACAATGTGCAACATACAACCCGCAGACTTCATCGCTTTTATCAGTCGGATTGGAAAAACATTGAAATCCGGCATTGTATCTTTTCCTCTTGTATATCGGCATATACAAGCACTTCATCATACAAGCTACGGACCCCAAAATGATTATTCACTGCATTTGATTCTCCCGTCGGATCCAGACCTTGCAACTCAGGATTGCATATTCCCTTGTATGTTCGATTGTATGTGCAAACACATAATTGCATATGTATGCAATTGGTGGACCCCACCCTTTGTATCTTGCTTTTGTATGTGGACTTTGTATGTAGACTTTGCATATACAAGCGCTCATTGGCCTATCGGCGAGGCCACAAACTGAGTCTCCGATGAGCGAAGTCTCACCAATATGCATCTTGTACCTTTTGCCTTTGTATATTCCAGCATACAATTTGCCTTGTATATTCTGTTGCATGTTCATCGGCCGATTGGCGGGACCTTAGACTTAGCTGACGATGAGACTTGTCGCGCCGATGACTATTCGTATATCGACTTCTTGTATATTTTCCTTCTGCATCCTCCCTTTGTATGTGCCATCGGCCCATTGGAGAAACTTCAGAATGAGCTGCCGATGAGGCTTGTCACGGCAATGACCCCCTTTGCATATACAAGCGCAGAATATTCCAGGAATCTACCATGTACATCCACTTTTGCACGCGCGGAATTGCACATACAAGCCCGATATGCATACAAAGATGCATACAACCATTTCTTGCACTTTTTGAAAGGCCGATTGAACTTCCTTTTTTGGGTCCGCCAATGTACATCTGCACTTGTACATACAAAGACACATACAAGCGGCCATGTATATAAAAAGATACATGCATAAAAATGTGAAGGCCGATAGACTTGGAATTTTTTGGATTTAAATGAAAGGGCCTGCGGATGAATGTCTGAAACCTTAAATCCAAGCAGACACCAACATTGGCTCTGTCTGGAGATGCATGCCTCTTGCAGGCATGGCAAGAACTCCAGATCTCTAGGATGCAGACCAGTCCTTATCCGTTGGGCAACAGAGTCAAACACTGCACCAACCTACATCACAAATCACACCTTTTAGATTTATTTGGCAGCCCAGGGCCACCAAAAAGGAAAAACCAGAATTTCCCTTTATCAAACACTTGATTTTCTTTTGATTTCTTCAAATGAAGCCTGAGAACATTTAACCATCTGCAGCACCCTACTTTGCAATTGGTTGTGCTGCTACCCATTTCTCTTTCTTTAACAAATCTACAACAAGCTTCATCAGCTGTAGAATGTCATCATCATATGAGTCACCAATGTTGCTTGGAAAAATAACAAACTCATATGGAACAAATGAATCAACATCAGAATTTTGCCCTTTTTCAAAAAATAAGAGCTCCTCTATATTGAACAAGCAATATTCAGGCACAAGCAACATCTCATAATCATATTCATTTTTATAAACATTCAGATATCCATCATCATTGTGCTCAACAATTTTATCATTAAGGTCCACCTGGAATGCCTCAAGAGAAGGCATAAAAAGCTCAGAGTGCAGCCCTTCATCAAAAGCTTCACAGTCACCCCTGCAACCAACACTGTCCCCAACTGTATGAGCACACACATCTGCAACTTGTCCATTCACATTTGAATAGTGACCATGATTTTTCTCTTCACCAATGCACTGATAATCAAAAGCAAATTTTTCAACCTCTGCATTGTAGAGGTGGTCATAGTCTTCAAGGAAACACTCATACTTAGCATCCATATATATTTCATCATCTGAAAGGCTCACATATGGGTCTGAATGCTGACAGTCATCAACACATTCCCTGCCATCCCTTAAATCAATGTTTTCTATATTCAGAGTGAAGCTTTGCATATCTGCCTTGTACAAATAATCATGAATAACTAGGATATGCCTATTGTTGCAAGACACAACTTCATGTATATCTTTCATTTCATTATTTGAAATGCAATTTGCATCTGCAGGCTTCTTTTCCAATGGCTGATAACAATCTGTCTTCACCATTACAGGATGTGCCCACATCTTCATGTTTATGCATCACATCATGACTGCACCCATTGTTCTGAAATACATTCCCCTTTGCAAAATCATCTCACAATGAACACACTGGGAAAGCTGAAATATATTCACTTTGAAAACTATTTTGAAGGCTTGCAGTCATGAAACCTAATGGCATTCTATATTTCTGATTATTTTCAATAGCTATAGCAAATTTGTAGGCTTGGTGAAGTGTGACTGGTTCCTTATCTCACAATAAATAACTCATTTCTTCATCAAATGTAGCCAAATAAATTGTCAAGCACAATGCATCATTGGGTCTCATATATTTAGGGATCTACTTGAGCAACTTAATAAATCTAAGATTAAAGGCTGGAACCAGTTCTTCATCTTCCTTTTGAATATTCATGAAATGTATGATCAATGAGGCCAAATCAAATCTTTCACCAAACTGCTCTAGGAATGCAAATTCTAAATCTACCCATGAAGAAATTGAACACACAGACAGGTCTAAAACCAGACCCTAACATTATCCTCTAATGACTGAACAAAAAGTCTCATTACTACATCTTCAGCCTCTACCTCATAATCTTCTATCAAATCACAAAAAATTTGCAGATGTTTGTTTGCAGACTCAGAATTTGATCGACTATATTTCGGCAAACATTTTCTAATCTTATTGGGAATAACATTTGGGTAACCACTTATTCCTGTCAAATTCAGAGCTTTATATCCTTCAATAACAAATGGTCTTCTTTGAGATCACAACTAGGACTGTTGCTCAATTTGAATCATTTCAAGTGAAACGATGGAATACCAGGAAATATGTTGTAGCTTTGGATAGGTTCAATCAACACAGTCACCACCTCCCACTTTTGTTTTTTGGATTCATCACACCAGCAGAGCACCACACGGGCGTTCCTTGGTCTTGCTGCAACAAGCTCACTAGAAACTAGATTTTCCAGCCTTTAAATTATTCGACTCTTCCCCAGCAGAGTCGCCACTTTGTTGGTTCTTTCTCTCCGAATCAACAGAGGGTTTGCCAGTTCCTATGCACAGGCAGATTCGGACAACAAATACAAGAGGTTGTGTGAGCTTCCTCCCCTTCACTTCTGGTTCTGCCGCACCAAGGGGGGTATCCCTATAGCTAAACATTTAACTTTGACTCACCTAATGACATAAAGATTTAGCTTTACCAGAACAGGAAGAATACTCATGGACCAAGATTTGCATGATAAATCACAAGTTTGGCAATGTTTTTGGACATATCTGACTGCTTATGGATGAGAGTATGCAGGGGTCCTAATCCTACTCCTACAACTAATAGATTGAAGCTATGAAATGGTTTGTTTTAAAGTTTTGGATGCAAGACGGGGTTTTGGATCATAACTACTACACAAGAAGCAGACTGGTGCCTATCTCGGGGCAAGGAGTCAACTAGATGTATACAAGTGAATGATTTGTACTGGCATTCAAGTTTCAAGGGGTTAGAACTGGTATTTGCCTTACAAACACCGCCAAGAATGAGTATTCAATTGCCTCTACTTACAACTATCATTGCTGCTATACAATCTTCTTCATACTTAACCTAAAACAGTTTAATCCACTCCTTGAATGGAAGTTAGAGATCAAGCATGCAATATAGAAATCTATATCCTAGAATCTAAGTAACCCTTAGCAATCAGATTCAAAAGAAGGGATGCATATAGCCATGGAGACAAACAGCTGAACACATGCAACAAAACATTTGTCATATAAAAATAACATGAAACTGAACATGTGTGCAACATACATTCAAAATACAACTCATAAACTCCAAAAGAGACAAAACAACCAAGAAATACTCTATTTTTCGTTATTTCTCCAAAAAAATAAATTGCTCAAGTCTTCAACAACTTGAAAAATGAGTGACACAATTCTGATATATATCAAGAACGTGTACTCAGTAATCTAGTACAGGGTCATTTCAAAATGTCGCCAAATACAATGCACCATCAGAATGGCGCCAAAAACATTCAATGCTCCAGGCAAAAAAGGAAGGAAAAATAGGTGAACTCGGGAAACACGCAGTCGAATGGAGATTTTCCCATTAAAAATGGTAGGTAGCCCGTCATTCATCAACCATGCCTCCACAATTCTGCCATTAATGGCCAACCTACCCATTTTCAAGATGCAACAATGGTTCGCGTGCCTCTAGAGTTTCTTCTCGCTCGAAATGATGCAGCGAACACACAGAAATTCCTTCCTTGGGCATTCAAAACAGGCCCGTTGATTTCCTTCTTCCCGCTGAGATCTGCGGCTCCAAATTGCTCTAAAAAATCCATCGGCCAATAGAATCATGCCACACAGGCAGCTTTTCCCATTTGACTTTTCTCATCACAGGCACACATTTTACTTTTTTCGCCCATTTTGCCTATTCAAATCTTTGTATATACAAATGCATATACATACAACCACCTTGGACACGTGGCAGCACCTGATTGGTTTGCCATCACTATATATTGGTCTCTTCATCGGTCATACCATTGCATCAACCTTTGTATCTTACATTTGTATATGCAATTGCATATACAAACAATCACAATGTATACAAGCGGCGAACCCCAAATTTTTATGAAACAAATTGAAATCGCTTTCAAGTCCGGACCTTGTATCTAACTCCTTTGTATATTGCACATACAATGTGCAACATACAACCCCCAGACTTCATCGCTTTTATCAGTCGGATTGAAAAAACATTGAAATCCGACATTGTATCTTTTCCTCTTGTATATCGGCATATACAAGCACTTCATCATACAAGCTGTGGACCCCAAAATGATTATTCACTGCATTTGATTCTCCCGTCGGGTCCGGACCTTGCAACTCAGGATTGCATATTCCCTTGTATGTTCGATTGTATGTGCAAACATACAATTGCATATGTATGCAATTGGTGGAACCCACCCTTTGTATCTTCCTTTTGTATGCGGACTTTGTATGTAGACTTTGCATATACAAGCACTCATCAGCCGGCCACAAACTGAATCTCTGATGAGCGAAGTCTCACTGATATGCATCTTGTACCTTTTGCCTTTGTATATTCCAACATACAATCTGCCTTGTATATTCCGTTGCATGTTCATCGACCGATCGACGGGACCTTAGACCTAGCTGCCGATGAGACTTGTCGCGCCGATGACCATTTGTATATTGACCTCTTGTATATTTTCCTTCTGCATCCTCCCTTTGTATGTGTCATCGGCCCATCGGAGAAACTTCGGAATGAGTTGCTGATGAGGCTTGTCACGACGATGACCCCCTTTGCATATACAAGCGCAGAATATTCCAGGAATCTACCATGTACATCCACTTTTGTACGCCCGGAATTGCACATACAAGCCCGATATACATACAAAGATGCATACAACCATTTTTTGGACTTTTTGAAGGGCCGACTGAACTTCCTTTTTCGGGCCCGCCAATGTACATCTGCACTTGTACATACAAAGACACATACAAGCGGCCATGTATATACAAAGATACATGCATAAAAATGTGAAGGCCGACAAACTTGAAATTTTTTGGATTTAAATGAAAGGGCCTGCGGATGAATGTCTAAAACCTTAAATCCAAGCAGGCACCAACATTGGCTCTGTCTGGGGATGCATGCCTCTTGCAGGCATGGCAAGAACTCCAGATCTCTGGGATACAGACCAGTCCTTATCCATTGGGCAATAGAGTCAAACACTGCACCAACCTACATCACAAATCACACCTTTTAGATTTATTTGGCAGCCTAGGGCCACCAAAAAGGAAAAACTAGAATTTTTCTTTATCAAACACTTGATTTTCTTTTGATTTCTTCAAATGAAGCCTGAGAACATTTAACCATCTGCAACACCCTACTTTGCAATTGGTTGTGCTACTGCCCATTTCTCTTTCTTTAACAAATCTACAACAAGCTTCATTAGTTGTAGAATGTCATCATCATATGAGTCACCAATGTTGCTTGGAAAAATAACAAACTCATATGGAACAAATGAATCCACATCAGAATTTTGCCCTTCTTCAAAAAATAAGAGCTCTTCTGTATTGAACAAGCAATAATCAGGCACAAGCAACATCTGATAATCATATTCATTTTTATAAACATTCAGATATCCATCATCATTGTGCTCAGCAATTTTATCATTAAGGTCCACCTGGAATGCCTCAAGAGAAGGCATAAAAAGCTCAGAGTGCAGCCCTTCATCAAAAGCTTCATAGTCACCCTTGCAACCAACACTGTCCCCAACTGTATGAGCACACACAACTGCAACTTGTCCATTCACATCTGAATAGTGACCTTGATTTTTCTCTTCACCAATGCACTGATAATCAAAAGCAAATTTTTCAACCTCTGCATTGTAGAGGTGGTCATAGTCTTCAAGGAAACACTCATACTCAGCATCCATATATATTTCATCATTTGAAAGGCTCACATATTGGTTTGAATGCTGACAATCATCAACACATTCCCTGCCATCCCTTGAATCAATGTTGTTTATATTTAGAGTGAAGCTTTGCATATCTGCCTTGTACAAATAATCATGAATAACTGAGATATGCCTATTGCTGCAGGACACAACTTCATGTATATCTTTCATTTCATTATTTGAAATGCATTTTGCATCTGCAGGCTTCTTTTCTAGTGGCTGATAACAATCTTTGTCTTCACCATTATAGGATGTGCCCACATCTTCATGTTTATGCATCACATCATGACTGCACCCATTGTTCTGAAATACATTGCCCTTTGCAAAATCATCTCTCAATGAACACACTAGGAAAGTTGAAATATATTCACTTTGAAAACTATTTTGAAGGCTTGCAGTCATGAAACCTACTGGCATTCCATATTTTTGATTATTTTCAATATACATATTAAATTTGTAGGCCTGGTGAAGTGTGACTGGTTCCTTATCACTCAATAAATAACTCATTTCTTCATCAAATGCAGCCAAATAAATTGTCAAGCACAATGCATCATTGGGTCTCATATATTTAGGGATCTGCTTGAGAAACTTAATAAATCTAAGATTAAAGGCTGGAATGAGTTCATCTTCCTTTTGAATATTCATGAAATGTATGATCAATGAGGCCAAATCAAATCTTTCACCAAACTGCTCTAGGAATGCAACTTTTAAATCTACCCATGAAGAAATTGAACAGACAGGTAGGTCTAAAAACCAAACCCTAGCATCATCCTCTAATGACTGAACAAAAAGTCTCATTACTACATCTTCAACCTCTACCTCATAATCTTCTATCAAATTACAAAAAATTTGCAGATGTTTGTTTGCAGACTCAAAATTTGATCGACTATATTTCAGCAAACATTTTCTAATCTTATTGGGAATAACATTTGGGTAACCACTTATTCCTGTCAAATTTAAAGCTTTATATCCTTCAATAACAAATGGTCTTCTTTGAGATCACAACTAGGACTGTTGCTCAATTTGAATCATTTCGAGTGAAAAGATGGAATACCTAGAAATATGTTGCAACTTTGGATAGGTTCAATCAACATAGTCACCACCTCCCATAGAGAGGACAGAATATCAACAAGGCACTTTTGTTTTCTAGATTCATCACACCAGTAGAGCACCACATGGGCGTCCCTTGGTCTTGCTACAACAAGCTCACTGGAAACTAGATTTTCCAGCCTTTAAATTATTCAACTTTTCCTCAACAGAGTCGCCACTTTGTTGGTTCTTTCTCTCCGAATCAGCAGAGGGTTTGCCAGTTCCTATGCACAGGTAGATTCGGCCAACAAATACAGGAGGTTGTGTGAGTTGCCTCCCCTTCATTTCTGGTTCTACCACACCAAGGGGGGTATCCCTATAGCTAAAGATTTAACTTTGACTCACCCAATGACATAAAGATTTAGATTTACAAGAATAGGTAGAATACTCATAGACCAAGATTTTCATGATAAATCACAAGTTTGGCAATGTTCTTGGACATATCTGACTGGTTATGGATGAGAGTATGCAGGGGTCCTAATCCTACTCCTACAACTAACAGGTTGAAGCTATGAAATGGTTTGTTTTAAAGTTTTGGATGCAAGACAGGGGGTTTTGGATCATAACTACTACACAAGAAGCAAACTGGTGCCTATCTCAGGGCAAGGAATCAACTAGACGTATACAAATGAATGATTTGCACTGGCATTCAAGTTTCAAGGGGTTAGGACTGGTATTTGCCTTACAAACACCACCCAAGAATGAGTATTCAATTGCCTCTACTTACAACTATCCCTGCTGCCATACAATCTTCTTCATATTTAACCTAAAATAGTTTAATCCACTTCTTGAATGGAAGTTAGAGATCAAGCATGCAATATAGAAATCTATATCCTAGAATCTAAGTAACCCTTAGCAATCAGATTCAAAAGAAGGGATGTATACAGCGATGGAGACAAACAGTTGAACACATGCAACAAAGCATTTGTCATATAAAAATAACATGAAACTGAACATGTGTGCAACATACATTCAAAATGCAACTCATAAACTCCAAAAGAGACAAAACAACCAAGAAATGCTCTGTTTTTCGTTATTTCTTCAAAAAAAAATTGCCCAAGTCTTCAACAACCCGAAAAATGAGTGACACAATTCTGATATATATCAAGAACGTGTACTCAGCAATCCAGTACAGGGTCATTTCAAAATGTTGCCAAATACAATGCACCATCAGAATGGCGCCAAAAACATTCAATGCTCCAGGCAGAAAGGGAAGGAAAAACAAGTGAACTCAGGAAACACGCAGCCGAATGGAGATTTTCCCATTAAAAATGGTGGGTAGCCCGTCATTCATCGACCATGCCTCCGCAATTCTGCCATTAATGGCCAACCTACCCGTTTTCAAGATGCAACAATGGTTCGCGTGCCTCTAGAGTTTCTTCCTACTCAAAATGATGCAACGAACACACATAAATTCCTTCCTCGAGCATTCAAAACAGGCCCGTTGATTTCCTTCTTCCCGCTGAGATATGCGGCTCCAAATTGCTCTAAAAAATCCATCGACCAATAGAATCATGCCATGCAAGCGGCTTTTCCCATTTGACTTTTCTCATCGCGGGCACACATTTTACCTTTTTCACCCATTTTGCCTATTCAAATCTTTGTATATACAAATGCATATACATACAACCACCTTGGACACATGTCAGCACCTGATTGGTTCGCCATCACTATGTATTGGTCTCTTCATCGGTCGTCGGACTGATCCAGGAAGTGTCTGCCGATAGACAATGTCTCGCCGACGAGCCATTGTATCCATTCTTGCTATCGGACCATTGCATCAACCTTTGTATCTTGCATTTGTATATGCAATTGCACATACAAACAATCACAATGTATACAAGCAGCGGACCCCAAATTTTTATGAAACAAATTGAAATCGCTTTCAGGTCCGGGCCTTGTATCTAACTTCTTTGTATATCGCACATACAATGTGCAACATACAACCTGCGAACTTCATCACTTTTATCAGTTGGATTGGAAAAACATTGAAATCCGGTCTTGTATCTTTTACTATTGTATATCGGCATATACAAGCACTTCATCATACAAGCTGCGGACCCCAAAATGATTATTCACTGCATTTGATTCTCCCGTCGGGTCCAGACCTTGCAACTCAGGATTGCATATTCCCTTGTATGTTCGATTGTATGTGCAAACATACAATCGCATATGTATGCAATTGGTGGACCCCACCCTTTGTATCTTGCTTTTGTATGCGGACTTTGTATGTAGACTTTGCATATACAAGCGCTCATCGGCCTATCGGCAAGGCCACAAACTGAGTCTCCGATGAGCGAAGTCTCGTCAATATGCATCTTGTACCTTTTGCCTTTGTATATTCCAACATACAATCTGCCTTGTATATTCTGTTGCATGTTCATCGGCCGATCAGCGGGACCTTAGACTTAGCTATCGATGAGACTTGTCGCACTGATGACCATTTGTATATCAACCTCTTGTGTATTTTCCTTCTGCATCCTCCCTTTGTATGTGCCATCAACCCATCGGAAAAACTTCGGAATGAGTTGCCGATGAGGCTTGTCATGGCGATGACCCCCTTTGCATATACAAGCGCGGAATATTCCAGGAATCTACCATGTACATCCACTTTTGCATGCCTGAAATTGCACATACAAGCCCGATATACATACAGAGATGCATACAACCATTTTTTTGCACTTTTTGAAAGGTCAATTGAACTTCCTTTTCGGGTCCACCAATGTACATCGGCACTTGTACATACAAAGACACATACAAGCGGCCATGTATATACAAAGATACATGCATAAAAATGTGAAGGCTGACAGACTTGGAATTTTTTGGATTTAAATGAAAGGGCCTACGGATGAATGTCTGAAACCTTAAATCTAAGTAGGCACCAACAACATGGATGTCCCATTTTGTGCACTCCATGATGTTTGGAGATTATACATTATTTATCATCTACATAATTGAATATAATCTACAAGACTTAGGATTTGTAAAGTGAATGACACACCTAATATTAATGTTCTCCCACTTGACATTGACATCAAAAAGACCTAAAGGGAATCTAAAAATAAATCAAGTTTAGAAGAGGCAAGGCCCATGGCCTCTTTGCACCAACTAAAGTTCTCTATGCTCACTAGCTTAGTGAGAGAATCTACAACATTAACCAAAGTGTCAACCTTTTAAATCATGACTCTACCACCCTCAAACATCTCACAAACAAAGTGATAACTAGTCAAAGTCACCTGATAACATGACTATGCTTGAGCATGGTACATCACTTTGACTATCACATCTAATCTTGACTTGTCTACACTCAAGCCAATACATGGAACACAAACTCTATAACCACACTACCTCCTTATAGGAATATGTCATTGCCATGTACTCTACTTCTATAGTGGATAACACAACTATAGGCTGTTGCTTATTCATCCAATTGTTATTTCCTCCAAACAAAGTAAACACATAATTGCTCATAGACCTCTTGTTGTCTATTGTACCCAATTAAATTTTTTGCTTCATTAAGGCATTTTGAACAAGTCTAGAAAATTTTTCGTCAAAAAGTAAAAAAACAAAATTTCTAAAAATAGAAATTTCTATTTTTATAAATTTCTTAAAATAGACGTCAGATTAGGTTTTCTGGGTTTCTTGAGATATGGATACTGGCAAAACTTTCTAAAAATAGAATCTCCAACTCAGGTGTCGCACTTGATTCTCATTGGTCGATTTTGCTTCACGATCGGCGTGGTCCAGACAGAATCTGCAAAAGATCAAGTTTTCTTTTCTAGGTCAATTCTGCTTTGTCGGAAGGCGAAGCATGAGCGCTAAAGTCATCAACAGAGGAAGTTCATCTGCCAAAGCTCATTTTCGGGTTTCCAATGTTGTTCCAACGATGCAAAACCGACGAACAGTCACTGACTCGACGACGCATGCAAAACGAAGCAGGATGGATCTGAGGTGGAATGGAAATTTGGAATTCACAAAATTTGACTAAGTCTGGGCAAACCAAGTGCCCCAGGTGACTTGGGGCACCCAGTCTCACCAGAGATAGAATTTTTATGTGTTTTTCGAGAAAATGTGAGAACTATGTCCGTTGGTCAGTTCCGGGGGGCATAAAAGCAGTCGTTTTGATCATTAGATCCTAAAAAGCTGGGAAATTCATCAGATGCACCCAATCTATGCAGTTCATTCACCATTCAGCGGCAGTTGATCAACGAATCATCGTAATCAGCATCAAGAAGCAACTGATGGCACACAAAACAGGGCAAGTTGTAGTCAAGGTTGGAAAATCAGAAAAATGGCTAAGTGTGGAGAAACCAAGTGCCCCAGGTGAATTGGGGCGCCCAAACTCACCATACTTAGAATATTTTTGAGTTTTCCTCAAAAAACATGAATCTGCTTCTGTCAGTCCAGTCTGGTTCAAAGTTGATCAGTTTGTCATGTTTCTCGAGGCAGATAGAGGGTACAGTCAGCTCAGTTTTTATCAGGCCTACCTATCTGCCAGATTATCAGACTCAGTTTTGTCCCAACAAACAAAAATCAACTACCAAACAGGGGTCATCAATCACCGGAATGTGCACACAAATCAAGAAATGGAAGAAGTTGTAATTTGCAGAAAAATGGCTAAGGCTGGAGAATCTAGGTGACTTGGGGCACCCAACTTGCTCAGTGTTAGAAAATTTCCTGATTTGACAATGTTCTCTGGCAGTTGTTTCCTGATTTTCGCCCGTTGGCAATTTTTAGGAGGTCAAACTTGGTCAAACGATGCCAGATCGTCAGTCGGAGGTCGAAAATGGAATCACAGTTGCTAGGTCTCCAAAATGTCAAAATCAATCAGCTTTTTCAGTCGATGGTGACATTTTGCCATCTTTTTGAAGTCGGAGACAAGCCATATTTAAGTCAAAACAAGTGTTGAAGTGTCTAAAACGAAGAAAAATTGGCTAGCACTTCTTTCAACTCGCGTGTTCGATGACATCATCAAAAGAAGATATTTTTCATCATCTTGCACATGAAGCCATAGGCAACTACAAAATAGGGATTCTTTCTATCCGAAGACATCCACTTGGATTTGTACTTTTAAAGTTGTTTTTTTTGTGGATGAGGTCCAAGTTTTATTCTCTCACAAAGAAAGTTGTTTTTTCGCCCTAAAGATCTATAAAGACAAGTATTTGGCTTCTTTATTTCATTATCTTTTGCATGTTGCATCTAGAGGAAGGATTTTTATTTTTCTATCAACGAAGATTTGAAGACCCAAACGAAGTGCTTTTTCAACTTTCTTCATAGTTTCGGGTTGAGGAAGCAGGGAGGCTCGCTTTTTCAAGGTTCTTTTTTTTAGGGGATCGCTTTTTAGAAATTGGATCGAAGCTTTTTCAATTTTCGTTGAGATGGGTCCATCCAATATTTCATCCTCTTGAAGATTGGGAATTTTGCTTTTTTCAGGAATCTGCTTTTTTGCTACTTTTTCAGGAAATTCTCTGCTTTTTCAAAATCCAAGGATCTAGGTTGCTTCAGAATGGGATTGTCTACAAAACCCATGTGCCATCTTTTTCGGTCAGAATCTTCTTTTTAGAAGATATTATATTCTAAAATATCAATAGATGACATCACCAACAGGACAACAATGAAGATAAGGATGAGACACAAAAAGCAACTTTAACTAAATGCTTTTTGTTTTAAAGCATTTGCTTTCATCCAAAGATCATCCATTCTTTATTTAGAAAGAAATCACTTTGTAATAGTTGAAATTTTCTTTGCTTTAAAGTGTTTGTTAGTTGTATCTTTGTCTTAGAATAGTAATAAAGCTTGCGAGTTGGCAAGTTAGGGTTAATCAAGAAGATTTTAGGTTTTCCTACTCCTTTGATTTTAGTATAAATAAGGGCATCCTTGCCCATTGTATGTAATGGTAATTGTGATAGCAAATTTGATGTGCCTATTCTAGCCTACAAATCTTGATATTCCAAGTGTCTATTCACTTTGTGTAATCTATTCTCCGGTGTTTGATCGCTTGTTGTATGCCTGCCTTTTGCTACAGTTTTGTTGTCCTGGAATTGTGCCAATTTTGTGATATTGAATAGAAGTCTAATGCCTATTTTGCTCTAATATTCTATCTCAATTCATCAAGTTTTCGTCGTCAGATGTGTAGCTTTTGTAGCTTTCATCATTAAAGTACTATAAGTCTTGTGATGTAAATCTGGGAGAAAAATTGCTTAAGTTTTTGTTAAAACAAGCATTCCTTGTCCACTTTTAATTTCCTTTGCTCTGAATTTACTCAAGAGATTAAAAGCATTGTTAGTCCTTGCTTAGTTGTAGTAGAGGTTTTAAAAAAGGAACACCTCTTCTGCAGTGTTTAGAGTTTTATAACCTTGTGCTCGCAGTTGAAAATCAAAAAGAAGATAGAAAAAGTTTCATTTAATTATCTTTTCAGTGAACATCAGCGAAAAAGGAACTCCCCCTTCCAATAAGAGAGCAGTTTATTTGTGCATAGCTGTCTGTTTCCAACTCGCATTCCAAAGGTGTGAATTGAAACGCCAACATTGTCCAAATCACTAGCCCAATCCGAATCAACAAAGCCTTGTATACCAAACAACTTGTCCATGATTATAAGTCCCTCACAAATATATGAAAATCCTTTTCACATAATTCTAATGCTTTCTACCAGGGTTCGATATAACCTTGCTAAGAAGTCCCATTACTTGGACAATGTCTAGTCTTATACAAACCATAGCATGTGTAGGCACTAGCATAAGGAACATTATACATACCCTCCAAATCATCATCTAACTTAAGACACTAATCCAATGATAACTTAGTACCAATAGGTGAAGGAATACACACTAGTCTTGCATAAAAAACCATTGCAAAATAGTTTGAACATACTTATTCTGACTAAGCCAAAATTTTCTACCAACTCGATCCCTATTGATCTCCATGCCCAAGATGTATTTTATAGTGCCAAAATCCTTCATGTCAAAGGCACTAGATAATTGGGTTTTGAGCTCCCTAATCATACCCTTATTGTTTCCAATAAACATGTCATCAACATACAAGACAATGATTAGCAGTTGATTGTCAATCAATTTGAATTAAACACAATGATTACATTCACTCTTAACAAACCCAAGTTCTGATGTGAAAGTGTTGAACTTTTGATACCATATTCAAGGTGATTGTTTTAGAGCATACAATTAGCACTTTAACCTACAAACTATGTTTTTCTTCCCTTTTACCACAAAATCGTTAGGTTGTTTCATATAAATTTATTTCTCAAGATCCCCATGCAAAAATGTAGTTTTAACATCTATTTGCTCTACCTCTAAATTATAAACAACAACAATAGAAAGTAGGAATCTAATAGAAGTTAGTTTTGCAATAAGGGAGAAACTTTCACTAAAAACAACTCCCTCCACCTAAGAGTAACCTTTTGCCACCAATCATGCCTTGTATCTTTCCAACTGTCCATCTGTTGATGGGTGTTTTGACACACTCAACAACTTAGGTGAAAATCAGATATACCTCACCTCTCGTGAAAGATGATCAATCTCCTAGAAGAAGATCGACAACCCCAAGGTCTTTGTTACCACATCTTGGCCATTTGCAAGGTGACTTAGTAAGCATGTATTGTTGTTCCAATCAAGGGCCTATATTATTTCAGAAGCTTCCAAACATTCAAGTGGTTAGTTGCACAAATATGATCAATATATTAGATTTATCATGCATGCACAAATTGATCCAAACATGTATTGCCATAAAATGTCACTTTTAGGCTCATAAACCAACAACAATTTACTTGCAATCATAAGGTTTCAACCTTATAACAAAATTTGTTGCAAGTTCAAATCCTAAAACTAATCCTAAACTACTCATATCTGCAAAAAAATCTACACAAATACAACCGCAAACAAGCATCAAAATCTTCATATAATATGTACATTAAAACTAAATCTACGCAAATGCAAATATCATTCATCCCAAAACCATTAGTGCTCTCAATCATGGATGTATGAAACCTAATTGCAACATTCATGTCTCATTCCTTGTCACCCAATACAAATCCTAAACGTTCATAGCTTCACAAGTAAAACTGTCTAAGCCAATACCAAATTTAGTTGCTTACAACAACTTCACCAAATTTGGTGCCTTCTCTTTGATCTCCACTATTAGTATGATGAATAATTGACTCTAATTGTCCTTACACTTGCTATCTCCTCAACTGTTTTGCTTTGGTATATGATCTTATCATATCGTAACATTCTTTGAGCATGTTGTTCAGTCCCTTAACTAATAAATGACAATGATCTTTATGACATGCTTGAGCAGCAAAAAACACTATCAAAGTACTATCCATTTGCTTTCAATTGGCTGCCACTATTCTTAATCCCCTCAGGGCAGTATAATAATGCTTTAAAGTCTAATGACAATCCCCTTAGACACAAGGTGGTTGTAGCATAACTGTTTTCATTGTGTGACATGAGGACAATGCTTATGAAAACTATGACAGTCTTAGCCCTTTTGTTTGTGATAGACAAGGGTTATAGGACAACCATTTTAACCTACCTTATCCTTGACATAGATTATTGGCAATCTTCTAGAGCTTCTTACATAACAGTCATTTGATTCCCTTGACAACACCTTAACCCTTATCACTATTCTATGACAACATTCCTCTTGTTGCTAAGACAGTCCCTTATGATAGTCCACAATGGTTAAGTTGTGACTTTCTGAGTCTTATAATAGTTCATTTAAGTCTTGACATCATTTAGTTGTAGAGTGAGTCTCCTTTTGGTTTATAATAGTTGTTATGACTTTGTAACAATCTTTTGTTCTAGGACAGTCACCAACTAGCTCTCACAGTATTAAATGACAATCAATTTTCATGAGTCCCTAACTAGCTTTTCATGGGGTTTATGATAGTATAATGTTGCTGCTTTATTGATCCTGCTTCCCCTGCTGATACTCCAAGCATATGAACCTTGAAAGAGTTGTAAATTAGTTCTTACCTTTGCCACATGAAGGCACTTGATCCCCTAAGCAATAAGCAAGGTAATGGTGTGAGTCACAGTCTAGTTTACGACAATCATTTCATGCCTATGACAATGCATTTAAACAATAAAACTACCTCATTATTTCCAGTGACATGATATCTCAAGTGCTGCTCATAACAGTCAGGGAAGGGTTACTGATTGACTGTGCTTTAACTTTTAACTGTCCCTCCAAGGCATGTAATCCTTCTCTAATTACCCTCAAGTGACATGACTGTCCTCAAAGTATAACTTCCTTATTTGCATGATGTGACAATTTTCTTTGTTAGGGTTATGTTTTGTTGATGTAATAGTGACATGATCTTCATGACTGGCCCTCTTGAACCATTATGACTGTCCCATTTTGATTGGCAAGTCCCTCTCATAAAAATTTGATGGATTGCCTCCAGGGAAATCAAATTTTGAGCCCAAAATACAGTCTCCTTAGATCAGATTCTTCACCTACCGACAGTCTTGTTGATCATGATGTTAGTCATAAACAAATAGAATAAAAGTACACATTAACCATTATTCATCTTGAAAGATACAATGAATTCAGAGAATTCATGATCCCAAGTCTCCGGTGATTAGGTCTTAATCTTCTGACGTTACTCAGAGGTTGATGTGTGTTGCTGTTTCCATTTTGGGGCCTTACGTAGATCTCATCTGTAAGATAGTGTTTCCTGTAATGATGCTCCACAGATAGTTATTCTATACAAGATATGCTTCAAATATTGTGTCTATCTTTAAATCTTTGCATGATATTTGTCCATGGTACATGCTTTAACCTCGAATATGCTGAATATGTTCAGTTATCTACGGGATGTCTGCATATTTGTATTGTTTGTTTAAGATTGTCAATTATTTGCAATTATGATGATGAAATGCTCTAAAATTGAAAGAAATACTTCAAATTAATGTTGAACCTTCAGTTATTGAGCCACATACACATCAGATACAGTCATGAAGAGAAGAAATCAAACCATATGTTCACCAGGACATTACACGGCTAGATACAGTCGATGCTAACTTCAAAGGAACGGTATGAAAACAACACATGTAAGTAGATATGCACTCTAAAGGATGCAGCAAATCACAGCATGTATCAAGAATTCATACACTGATTACTCAAGATTTATTATGGATTGTAATCAAAACAGTCTTCTTCTTCATTAAGTATGCAAGAACATATATGTATACAACTTTGAAATGAGCCCTGAATATTTCAGCAAACAAATTTCAATTAAGTTTCAAATGTTCAAAATGAGGCATCCCTACACCTTTTATAGAACAAAGTGAGGGAGCGGTTACAATTGATCTACGATCAAGATTTATCTATTAAGATCTATGGTTCACATTTCATTGACCAAGTCAACTCTTTCCACGTGGCACAGGTTGCCAGTTGGCAACCATCTAGGTAACTCATATTTTCCTAAGTACTTGATGCATATGTTCCCTTTATGGTGCATCTTCATCTATTCATCAGGTTCTTCATCATCATTTTTATTGTCCTGATCATCACTTTCAGCGCTTTCGCTATCCTCATCACCGTGTTGATTATCTCTTTGACTATGGACCTGCATAGATGTCCTAATATTTTCATATGTTTGTACTATCTTTTCCAATTCTCTACCATCTTGAGTTCTTGTTTTGGCGATGGCATGTTTATGCACTTGATATTTGTTCTAGAGGGATTATAATTTACCCCTCCTGCTGTTGGATGTTTCATTATAATTCTCCACCCTGACCTTTATTCTCATTACTTTATCCAGTACTTCTTCTGTTAGGTGGTTGAGAGGGTCTTCAGCTACTAGCTGGAAGTTACTATGTAGAGCTTTAATGGCAAACTCTTCATCCTGATTTTCTATATTTCCCTCTATTTTTCCTTCTAAGGTCTCCAAGACCTCTGCTTCATAAGACATCATATCATGCAACTTCATACTGATGTTTCTCAGTTTACCGTTGCATCTCTTCAGTACATCACATTCAAATCAGATGTCTTTGTACCATATATCAATTAATATGGCTGTATTATTATTCAGTACTTGATTCTTTATTAAAATCAGAGGATCAATCCTCTTCATTTCATCCAAAGTGCTCAAGACTTTCTCCAATTGAAATGACCTCCTCCCGATCTCCATCTGCAATTTATCTACCTTTTTCCTGGAGGTGCCTAAAGAATTCCACCTCTTCAAAGAGGCCTTTACCACTTCCTTAGCTCCATCGAGCGCAGATGACATCCATTTTAACATTATTACTGATTCATGTCTCATGACGTTTAACTTGTTGACTTCCTATTGAGAAATTGCAGACAATGGGACTGCTAAATCACTTGATGTATCATCAGGGTTAATTAACCCCTTTATATAGGCATGCAGCTAAGCAATGTGCTCTTTATGCTGCTTATTCTTCTCTTTCTCTCTTTTCACCCTCTGGGTCAATGAACCAATTATATCTTTACCTTCTTGGCCTTTTTGATCCTCATTGGCAAATCCCAAATCCACTGTACTAATTTGGAATTCATCCAGAGTGATCTTGCCTTTCTCTTTATCAGCTGTAGGAACAACTACCTGGGCGGTCCTTCTGCCCATAATAGGATCTCTTCTTATGGCAGAAGTCAACCTGGCCTTCTTCTTTGGCTTCATTAGAGTCTCTGAAAATAGTATTGAAACATCAAATTCATGTATTTTTAATCCGGACTCTATGCTTATCTCTTTCTCTAGCCATGAAGGAACTTGGTCTTTGGATCCTAGGTGCCCACCATCATCATGATGATCATCCTGATCTCCAGTAACTGTATCAGGTTTTGATGGAGATGGTGACTTCCTTATTTCTTCCTCATGATGCTTTTCATGAGGGTGATCCTGAGGTATTTCCTCTTGTTGAGGAACTTCTTTTTCTGGAGGAGCTTCTTTTTGAGGTGGAGGATCTTGCGATGCTTCCATCTGATGATCTTGTACTGCCTCCTTCTGTACCTCATCCACTTTGGTGATTTCCTTATCATGAGGCATATTAGTTTCCGTGGATGTTATTATGTCTACCTTAGGTATACTAACCTGATCTGAAGCTACAATTTGTTCTGCAGCTGTAGTAATTGCTTCTTGAAATTTTAGGGCAGGATCAACTGATGTATCATTTTCTTCTCCTCCCTTGTCTTGTACTTCCACTATCTTGGGTTCAACAGATGTATCCTGTTGTTGCTCACCCATATTCAAAGTGTGGCTTTCTACTTCCGCCATCTTCACTTCCTCAACATTTTCTTCTTTATCAAGAACACTTGCTTGATTTTCAGGACTTGCATCCTTTTTGTATGTAAGATCAATCACTGCAGGACTGGTTACTTGATCAATCAATGTATCAAGCCCCATCTCTTGGGCTACCTTTTCTGGGCTCTTTTCTTTTTCCTGCTCTACTCTCTCTAGTTTTTCTAACACTACTGCTTGGACTGATGGTGTACCTTGTGGTGTTATGCGAGTGTTAGCAACAAGAGTCTCCATTCATTGCGAAGCAACATTATCCACCACTTCATCATCTGATAGGTCTACAGTCTCATCTAATGAGAAATGACCTCCTTGACTTGTGCGAGTGGTTTCCTTCATTTGTTCTTCAGTTTGTTCAGTCTTAAACTGAACAATGGTAGGGAGTGGTACATCATGCTGTAATTCCTTTCTAAACACTCCACTACCTACTCCCCTCAACATTATAGGGTCATGTCTTATCTCACCTCTAATGGATGTTTTGGGTTTCTTAGGTGTGGAGGCCATCACCTGAGGTGCTTTTCTTTTTCTGATGATGGGAAGTGGGTCTTCTTCTGCAGGCTCTTCATCAAAAGGAACACCCTCTTCAGTTTGTGCTTGTGATGCCTGACCCTCCTCATATGTTTCCATAGTTTCAACAACTGGCCTCTGAATCTTTTTAGCCTTTTGCTTATCCTTAGGAGGCGGTGCTGATGATGCTGGTCACGCTAGTTTTGATGTTGATGCACCTTCAGCTGTTATCATGACTCTCTCAATTATCACCCCTTTAGGTTCATTATCAATCTTCTTACATCTAGGGGGTCCTTTGCTTTGTTGTTGCGAAGGTGGCAACCTTTCTCCCTTAGATTTCCTCTTCTCTACCAGGAAATCATCATATTCCTCATCAGGAATATCTTGTCTCTTCTCCTTATTATCAACAGTAAGGGCTACACCCTTCTTCTTCAATGCATTAGCCTGTTCATTCACCCAAGCTTGGGTTAACTGTATGATCCTACCTGTAAACCGATCCAATGAAATATCTTCCAGTTGAGCAAGATCAGGTGCTGAGATAGTGTCATTATATATCTTTTTCTCTTCATACTCATCTGCCATGATCTTGCCATGATCTTTCTTCAATTGTGTTGGCACTAGGATGCAATCAAAGGTCCTGATCTGATTGAGAGTTAGCCTTTGGTATTTTCTTCTTCTAACTTCGGCTTCATCCTCACAATCCGCCCAGAAATCTTCAAGATGTCTCCGATGGATGGGCTTCCCCATGATCTTCTGCATCCTGCCATATGGATCATATGATCTTTGCAGTGGGAATAGCTGTAATTTCATCATGTCTAGACCAGTTGTGGCCTTCTTCATGTTTTCATAATCCTGGCATATTTACCAGCCCATTGTCACTGGAAACAATACTAGTGGAAGCTTATTATTTGCTTTATATGCGTCCAGTATTGTTGATACTTGCCTCATAAACTCCATTAACACTACTGCATCAGTGGGATACCTGGGGAGCATAAGGGGATGACCTTCAAAACCGTCTATCCTGATGTAGGAGAAAGTAGCATACTGTATAAACCAGGCACCATGCCTATAAATGACCTCCTGAGCTTCCATGCTCAGTCTTTTAGTTCTGTCTTCCTCCGTTGTCCTGACTAGATGCATAGAAAATGCATCATTCACTAATTTATAATCAGGGAGGCAATCTACTCTTTGTAGCTGGGGATAATGATCCCAGATGTGGGCATCATTAGTGGTACCACCAATCTTTCCTATAGTTGTAAGTGCATCAAATGTACCCTTATAGGCACATGAATATACCACATATGAAGTCATGTAAAAAGCACACTCCAGGCCTCCTAGGTTCATTAGCTGATCATGTAGGGCATCACTGATCATTTTTGGCCACAGTGGCTTGTTGTCTATATAAACACACATTAGGATGACCCCATACATCCAATCTTTAAAACTTCCAGCATCAGGCTGGCTTGTCACTCTCCTGAGTAGAGCTATTACATACTAGTATTCCTCATCGAAATCAAACTTATACAAATGCACTGGCAATTTGGCGGCTGCAGTATATGGACTATTTTTCACTCTCCATTGTTACATTCTCTTCCTAGCTGCCTTCTTATTACTTTCATGTTCAGTTTCCAACCTCTTCAGATCCATGCTGGCAACCTTCTTCCCTAATGGCAAATTGAAAGTGGCAGTAATCCCCTTGATAGACAGATCAGCATAAACTCTACCATGTTTCTCAACTTTTCTGGTCTGTGGGTTGTAGTTCCTTGCACATTCAATAACTAATTCTGAAGCTTCCATAGAATAAGGGAATCCTGCAGCACTCCACATCCCTAACACAAAAATGGCGTCCAATAATGTGCTGTTATTCTTTCCATCACTCAACTTATCAGACCATGCTGCTAGGTTGGTGTTTCCTTGGTGTGTATCTGTGATGGCACCATACTTAAACTGTACACCTTTAGGCTGAGTAAACATGGGTTTAATGAATTCGGCCTCGGACCTAAGCAGTCTCTTGTCCGCCATGATCTCCTGCAATGAACAGTACCAGTCTTACCATACCACATTTCTCATGCATTCATATAACAACATATTATCATGGCGTGGTGTACATTATACTCATTTATCATTACTTCATTATAACATGCATAATTCACAGCTTCAAACCAGTAGAAATCATACTACCTGGACATGCAGAAATTATAGGACGAGGGTTTCAATTACTTACTTGATTATGCTTATTCTCCTGATTATGCTGATGATTATGTGAAAAAGACTCAAATACCAGTGATGTTTGCATGTTTTGTCCTGTTGCAAGCCTTATGCATCCGCAGGTAATCGTATGAGGGTTTGAAAACTCAAATCTCTGTAAAAATTCATTGTTTATCACAAGGTGAGTGTAAAATGAGCCTGTGAATTCGCTTTTAACCTCCTCTTTAAGGCAAATTAGGGCAAATTAATTGAAACAGCTGATTTTCTTGTATGAAACTTCTGGATCTCGCCAACTGTATAAATCACATTCGTAATCGGTGGGAACTAGCTATCGCATTTATGGCATTTAATGTCATGGCGACAAAAGGAGCGGGGTGATCTCTGAAGATCGGGTGATATTTTGAATATCAAGTGATATTCATAATATGACCCTCTATGTGTAATATGATCATCCCACTCTTGAGCGGGAAAGCCCATGTCGAAACATCGGGTGATGTTGAAAATGTCGGGTGATGTTAACAGATGATGATCCCCATACTAAAATGACCTCCTTTCGGAATATCAGGATGACGTCATCAGGATAATGACTTGGTTCATCGTAAGAGCATCATGACATCATCATGTTATGTAGGAAGGATCATTTTGAAAATATACCTCCACGAGGGAAAAAAGATGATGATGTCATCATTTTGTCCATTTCTTGTCTATCGGGATTGGATGACGTCATCAGGATAATGACTCTAGGGTGACATTTTGCGACAAGATGATATTCAAAAGATAGGGTGATATTCAGAATATCGGGTGATATTCAAAATATGACCCTCGCAAAATATGACGTTGTTTGAAGGGTAAATACCTCTATCACTTAAAATTGACGTCCGGATCTCTAGATAAATGATTTATCGGGTGATAAAATGTGATCAGGGTGATCTTTGATAATATGACTGATGTTAAGAAATATGATCCTTCCCTTAGAATATCAGGTTTGACCAGGACTTTGACTCACCATAATTCTCGTTCTCTAAGGAATATCAGGGTGATCCAAAAGGCAAACTTGTGTGAAATTTTGTGCTCTATCCAACCATGAGGTTATTGTCATGAAATATTAACTTTGAAAAACTGACCTCATCATGATGACTTACCCAGTCCCCTTTATGCAGGATCATCTGTATTGACTTACTTTTACCAGACCGCTAGCAAGCAGAAAACACAAGCAAAGCCAAACAAAAAAGTTGGGTCCCTGTTTTGTCAAGTCAAAATGGGGCGTGTTGTGTAACCACACAACAACTTGCCACCAAAGAAAACACCAAAATTCCAATGATTCAAGTTATGTGAACACATTCTAACATAGCATTCTAACTCTTTCTAAGCATAAGCATCATAATCTTTCTGAATGATAAAATCACCTCATGGTGACAATGCTAACAAAGGATCAGTAGTGTGCAAATGATTAATTATCCTCATCTTGAAAGCAAGTTGAAAACATGAGTAACTAATGTTAAGCTACATATTTTGGGATCATCCCTCATAGCCAACCTGGATAGAGCCTTGCTGCCAGCAGGCGTCTATAGCCCCGGCAAGGTTATCTATATAATCCCCCTAAGTAGAGCCCCATTGCCAACAGGCGTCTATAGCCCTGGTAGAGTTACTTAAATGGCCTAATTTTATTATATTTTTGGATTTTTTAACATTTATACTTTATATATCTGATGTCATCATGTAAGCTTAGAATGCAAGGTATGGTCACTTGCTGTTTTAGGTTGGAGATTGCATTGGTAGCAAGGGAGTCCCTTTAGATTTTTCACTTAACACCTATACTTGTATTTTCAACAAACCCAAGGCTGTTAAGTGAGTCACTGTGAAGAAATCACTTTGGCTAGGAAAAGGTACCTTGATGAAAAGACATCACAGACCTGATCATGATGACTTTGTCAAAATGAGTCACAACCTATATATAAATGTGTTCTCATCACTTGAACCTTAACAATTTTGTTATTTTCTGGGGTGATGAGTTGCATCATCTTGACTAACCAAAACAAAACTCAACCTGCAAACAAAGCAAAAATAAAATAAAAACACTGTACAAACAACTATACAAATATACATTATGATACACATGACTGACATAAAGCTACTTAGACTTGGAAATAATGTTTGAGGAACTATCCATTAACTGGTAATGGAACATCCTCACCTGTCAAATTCTTAAGCCTGAAAGTGTTGTCTCCTAATATCTCAGAAATTTGGAAGGGACGTATCCATAATTTATCAAACTAACCATGGTCTCCTTTCTTCTCATGGGCTTTATCCCACATCAGGACTAAATCAGATATCCTGAAGGCTTTGACTTTGGCTCTTTTGCTAAAGCGTTTGACAACATCCTGATGTTTGGAAAATTGATCAATTGCCTGACTTCTTTTCTCTTCCAGGTGCATCAGCTGAAGCAACTTGACTTCTTGGTTATTGTCTATGCCTAGGTACTCTTGGGTAAACTGTAGGGTAGGAATCTTCAGGTTAACAGGGAGGATGGGATCCACCCCATAGACTAAATGATAAGGTGAGTTTCCTAATGCAGCCTTGTTTCTGGTTCTGTCTACCCATAAGGCATATTTTAGAAGTGTATTCCATTCCCTAGGGTTCTTGTCTACTAACTTATTTATGATATTCAACCAAATTTTGTTAGTGGATTCTGCCAATCCATTCCCTTGGGGATAATAATTAGATGAGAACTTCAATATGATCCCATAATCGAAGGCCCAACTTGACAATTTGGTTGAAGCAAAAGCAGAGCCGTTATCACTTACTAAAGCATAGGGAACCCCATACCTGGTGACTATATTACTTTCCAAAAATCTGATGACATCTTTTGTGCTGCAAGTCTTGCTGCTAGTGGCTTCAGTCCACCTAGTACAGTAGTCAGTAATGGTTAAAACGTACCTATGGCCTGATGATGATGGAGGATTAATCGGTCCTATGAAATCCATGCCCCATTGTGCAAATGGGCGCTCTTCCATCACTGGCTGCAGGGGTTGAGCAACATACCTCTCTTTGTTGGTAGCTACCTGACATGTATGGCAACATTTGATATGTTCAGCAGTATCCTTGAAAATTGTGGGCCAATAATATCTTGCTCTGAGGATTACATGTGTGGTGGCCAAGGATGACCCATGTGTTGTTCCAAACCTGTCATGTAGCTCTGATAATACTTTATCTGCTTCAGGCCTCTCTAGGCATCTTAGGTATATTCCTTCATATTTTTTCTTGAAAAGTACTCCTACTTTCATCATGTACTTCTGGGACTTTATTTTTAGGGCTCTTCTTTGTGAAGCCTGCAGTCTTGGAGGACATCTTCCAGTGATCAGGATATGCCTGATATCTGAGTAGCACTCTCCACTGTCCTTCTCATTAATAACATACTGCTGACTTGTGATATTTGGATCAATTTCTGAAATCATTTGGCTTAAAGCCTGTCCTCTTACCAGTTTCATGGGTGTGATATCCATGTCATATTCCTGTAGGACAGTGATCCACTTAGCCCTCTTCTCACCTGGCTCGCTTTGCATCAATAACATCTTTACTGCTGCGTCAGGTACTACAACAATCACTTTTCTTCTCAGGATATAGTGCCTAAACTTCTTCACTGCTCTGACCAAAGCAAGAGCCTATCTCTCTACATCCGTATACCTAAGTTCTGTATCTCTGAATGGACAGCTCATGAATGCTATAGGTTTCTCTTCCTTCTCTTCATTCCTTTGTGTCAGCACTGCTGCAGAGGTATGCTCTGAAGCAAATGAATAGATATAGAAGTCCTTGGTGTAGTCTGGACTAATCAGCACTGGAGCTTTAGATATAGCTTTCTTTATGTCTTCAAAAGCTGCTCTAGCTTCTGATGTCCACTCAATCTTTGCATCCTTTTTCAGCATAGCATTTAAAGGTCTAACTATTTTAGTGAAGCTAGTGATGAACTTCTTGACAAAATTTATCTTACCAAAGTAAGATTTGAGTTCTTTCTTGCTTCCAGGAAGCTGTATTTTCATGATGGAATCCACCCTGTCAGGATCAATGATAATTCCATTCTCAGTTATTAGGTGGCCCAGTAACTTTCCTGTTGTCACCCCGAATATGCATTTCTTGGGGTTCAAGGATATCCCATACTATTCACATTTTTTCAATACATTTCTGAGATCTGCTACATGGTTTTCTCTATTTTTAGAGATTACTGTTAAGTCATCCATGTATATGACTATACACTTTCCTATTAAGCCTCTGAAGGCTATGTCCATTGCACGCTGGAATGTTGCTCCAACATTTATCAGCCCAAATGGCATGTGTCTATAAGCAAAGATCCCCCACTTTGTGGTGAAGGCAATTTTCAATGTGTCAATTTTGTCAACCATTACCTGATTATAACTAGAAAAACCATCCAAGAATGACATCATTTTTGCTCCATTGACAATTTACAGAACTTCATTTAAGGAGGGTAAAGGATAATTGTCCTTCTCTGATGCTCTATTCAGGTTCCTAAAGTCCACACATAGCCTAATGTCTCCGTTCTTCTTTCTCATTGGGACTAAATTAGCTACCCAGGTGGAGTGTCTCACAGGAAAAATGATCCTAGCATTTAACAACTTTTTGACCTCAAAAATTATGGGCTCCAGCAAGGCATTGACATGCCTTTGCTTCTGTCTGAAAGGTTTAGCATCTGGCTTGAGAGGTATAGTGTGAGTTATGACTGATGTGTCATATGTTTTTAGCTCATCACAGGTCTAGGCAATGACATGGATGTAATCTTTGAGTGCCTGAGTTATTCCTTCTAACTCCTCTTTTGTGCATACCTTCCCTATTAGAACATTTCTTTTGTCATCATTTTGTCCAATATTCACTTGTGAATATTGCCCTCCATCAGCCTTTGGAAGATCCTTCTGCTTCAGCATATTATCCAAGTCAAAGGTTCTTTCTAATTCAATCATACCTTTGGGAATCCTGTTGCTAGGCAACTCTAATATTTCCTCTTCTTCCCAAACATGATTTTCCACATTGTTCTCATCTATGATCTGAGCATCAAATATATCTCTGTTGGAGATGAAATCCAGGATATGTTGATCATCATCGAATACCTGGAGATTAGTAACATTATCAGGTACTGAAGGCACTGATATCAGTTCTACTGAATACCTCTTTAAACCTGAAATAGACAATGACTCTCAGGTACTAGAAGCCTGGGCTAGAGCATCTGCTCTATGGTTCTGTTCTCTGGGTACGTGGGTGATATTAAATGCGTCAAAGTCTTCAATCAGATCCCACACCCTGTGTCTGTAGTTAGACAGTTTCCTATAATTACAGGAGTAAATCCCTCTCACCTGTCTTACCACTAATTCTGAGTCTCGATAGACATGTAGAATTTTTACTTTCTTCTTAAGGGCAAACAATATCCCGTGTATTAGAGCCTCATACTCTGTTACATTGTTAGTATAGGGAAATTGTAGTCTGTAGGCTGCTAGGTAGGACTTTCCTGATGGATCAATGAGATCAATTCCTACTCCAGCACCTTGTTTCGACTTGGATCCATCAAATCTAAGGATCCACGGTTTATCTTCAGCAGGAGGCTTAGCTGAGCTTTCTCTCTTCTTTGCAGCTCTGGCAGCTGCACCACCTGATATCCATTTTAACTTAGGAATTTCAACCTTCTCAGATTTCATCTTTCCTTTCTTCTGGGAAGCTAATTTTTCTGCTTTCTTTTCATCACCAAAAGGATGATCTTCTGAACTAGGCACTATATGCCTCTTTAAAATATGCAAGCATAGTGAACAAGTCATTTCTGAGTGAGGTGCCTCATGCAATCTACACCATCCTTCAGCCAGTGCATCTTGTGGAAGTCTCTCATGTTCTATCATCTTTTTAATTTCCTCTGATAAAAACTTCTCAAATCTGGTCAAATTACTGCCTCTGTCATCATCAGATAATTCACAATCTGACTCCATCAGACAATCACTCCCAGGGGTGATCTTATTATTTCTGTTATCCTTCTTCTCATTGCAGACCAGAATTTCTTCTGTCTTCTGGATAAAATCCTCATTCTGACTCACATCTTCTCCTGTTCCTGTAGCAGACGAACAAGAATTAGTATGATCATCATCACTATATATGGAACTTACCTCTGATGATGATGATGATGCTTCTCTGCATGTTTGCTCAAGCTCCATCATGTCAATGCATGCTTCACAAGTTTTCTCAGAATGTGCTTCATCGTGTAATCTGAACCAACCATCAATCAAAATGTCATGAGCAGGTATATATAATAATCGATAGCATTCTACCTGTTTAGACAAGTATATTTCAAAACTTTTGAAATGGTCTACTTCTGTTTCATCTCCATGATCATGACCAGATCATAAGACTACAACATTATCGTCATGAGGATGATCATCAGGATCATGATCATCATGAAAGTCATACATCAGGACCTCCTCCATTCTGACAGTTTGAGGTCTAATAGAATATACTCCAGGTTCAACATTCACGTACATGATCTCATTTGTTTTGTTTTACTAGGTGATCATGTGTTTCATTCTCGGTTCAGCATCTACCCTTATCTGGTTTGGTATACCTTTCCAAGGTAACCACATATGACTGAAGTCAGTAGACATATATCCTTTGAGGGTCTTGGACCAATCTCTACTGAGTAACATACCATACGTATCAGGTATGTCAACTACCTAAATGTCAATATAGTATTGGATCCTAGGGTCTGATGCCAGTTGCATGTGAATGTGAGTTAACTCCCCTATTACATTCACCTCCGTTTTGTCTAGTTGGGTTACCTTCTTCAAAGATTTAGCAGGATGTAGCCCTAGAGCATTAAATATGGCCAAAGGCATGACATTCGTGGATGCTCCTGAGTCCACTAGACAGTTGTGCAGGTTTTTACTAAACATTCGTATGGTTAGGAGGAATGGAGGTGATTCACTTTTATCTCTATACAAGGTCATGTGAGAAGTCTCTGCAGCTTGAACAGTAGTTGGGACTTTAGTTTTAACATTATTATCTCTGACAACATGATCCTTACCTCCAGACTGACCTGATGGATGAATATCCTCTTTAGGAGCAGGATCATCTAGTGATTTCATAAATGATTTTTTAATGGCTGGAGTTTTCAGCAACTCTGACAAGGATAGGCTGATTTTGATCTTCTTCATCTCATCTGCCAGATAGGTGACTAACTTATCAGACTCATGCGGCATGCTCAAATCTTTTGATACTGTGTTTGGTGGTGATAAATACTGAGTATTGACTTTGGGAAATCTCGGGTTATTGCTCGCTTTGGGATCAGGAGGGGTGTTAAAATTATTCGGGGGTAAGGAAGAGGTCAATGGACTAGTAGGTCTGTTGGCATTATCTCAAGTTATAATTGTGCTTACCCTGGTACTGCTATTGGTAAGCATGTACCTCCTCAGGCTCATTTGATGGCTCATTGTCATCCTCAAAAGGGAAAACATAATTTGACTCAAAAGTCATGGCTGATTCTTCACATGTCTGGGTATAATGCCGATGAGGTGACATAGTCTGCTGATAAGGCTGATCAGTATAGCTTTCCAATACTAAAGCTGAATCATATCCACAAGGAACAAGCTCATTCCCTTCTACATGATGTGGATTTCCTGCAGTATTGGATACCTCAGTTTGGAAAATACTTGCAGCAATTTGAAATTGGGGACAATCTAGCTCTGCATGAGCATTTGTATTGTGTATCCTACACCAATTAGTGAGGGCTACCTCAATAAGATTGACCCTGGTAGTTTGTTTAACTTCACCAGGAGGCTGACTATCTAAAGGTGATGGTAAGGAACCATTACTTGGCCTGGAGTTCCATACTCTAGGCTGTCTAGGTGGAATGTTATTACCACTGTTATTGTTGTAGTTATTGTTGTTATATCCCTTGTCAGGATAATTTGGTCTATCATTGTTATAGCCTCTTTTCTGGTTAGGCTGAGAATAGAAGTTTTGGCTTCTCAAATGAGTGATCTCAGTTGTAAGATTCCTTAGCTGAGCTGATATTTCTTTGATCTCTTCTTTTTCCTCCTGAGCCTTAGCTACTACATTTTCTGTTAAAGGCTTGAAAAATGAGAATCCATTCTTGTTCTGATTATTCTGGTCTATAACCTGAGGTGCTTGGACTTGTCCATGATACTGCATCATCTGGCCATTTCTGTTAGGAGGTGGCATTATACTCAATGGAGGTATCTGCAGAGGTGCTGGCATTACTGCTGGAGGCATCATGGCTCCATTATACTGTGGCTGGGGAGGATATCCTAGATAACCAGGAAGTGTAGGAAAGGCTATGTTTGGTGTAGGAGCAGGGACTAACTACTGATTGACTTTAATAGCCTCCTGAAAAGCTCCTGTTAACGTTGTGATTTCAGGATGAGCCCTCCTAATGAACATAGAAGTTAAAGGATCCAGGGCTGAATAATAAATGCTTCTAGCAGCTGCATCTGCTACAACATATGGGGCGACTAACTTAGATAGCATTTTATGGAACCTAGCATTGAAATTGGCAATAGGTTCTCCCTCAAACCACTTAATTGTGGCAAATAGGTGATAGTTCATTGAAGGGTTGATAGGTATTTTGAACCTATCAGTGAAAGCTTTCTCTAGGACAGCCCATGATCTGACTGAACTCTGACCAAGACTAATATACCAATTATAAGCCTCTTCCCCTAAGGAAAAAGAAAATAATTTGTATACAACGTCCTGATGCTCTATTCTGGCTCTACAATAGGCTTCCTTAAAAGTTTTGATGTGATCATCCGCATCTTGATACGGATGATATTTTGGACAAAGTTTGTCCAGATTCTTTGGCAAAGGATGATATGCTATAAAAGTTAAAGGTGACTCTGTTGCAAAGAACGACAATGCAACCAGAGGAGGTTGAACTTGAGGTATAACAGGCTGAGGCTGAACCTGAGGTTGTATAGGTGATCTTGTAGGTATCTATAGACCAATAGGAGTCACAGGAGAACGTTCAGATGAAGCTCCTGATGCACTAGACTCTGGAGTGTGATGGATATCTACAGTTCTAGGTCTGAACCCTCTAACAGGTAGTTCGTCAAAAAATCCAGTGGATCTAGACCTGGTATTTATCCTGTGAGCCAGGATTTCTCAATTTTGAGGAAAATTAGCTGGATGATTGTAAAGATCGGTTGGAATTCACTAGCAAGGAAGGTATTTATGGTCAAAAAATTGTACTAACTGAATATTTGCATATATGAGGTGATATTTGAAGTTCTGTGTCACAAACGGTGGGATATCAAGTTTTCGAGCCTTTTACCTCAAAGATTTGGGCAAATTTACATGAGACAAGGCTTATTTCTACAAATTCATGACAATTGTCTGTAAAGCTTGCAATATTTATGATTGATCTCAAAAACTTTACACAGGATTAGCATGTATAAGCTTAGAACAACAAATATTTGCGTCTAACTTGGAAATTTAGCGGTGTCTAAGTGCTACCTTACAATATTTATCATCCCCTGAAGTACTGATGATGATCCTTTAGCTTCGAGCCCTCCTTCTAGCACCAATTTATGTTGATCATGATGTTAGTCATAAACAAACATAGAATAAAAGTACACATTAACCTTTATTCATCTTGAAAGATACGATGAATTCAAAGAATTCATGATCCCAAGTCTCTGGTGATTAGGTCTTAATCTTCTGACGTTACTCAGAGGTTGATGTGTGTTGTTGTTTCCATTTTGGGGCCTTACGTAGATCTCATCTGTAAGATAGTGTTTCCTATAATGATGCTGCACAGATAGTTATTCTAGACAAGATATGCTTCAAATATTGTGTCTATCTTTAAATCTTTGCATGATATTTGTCCATGGTACATGCTTTAACCTCAAATATGCTGAATATGTTCAGTTATCTATGGGATGTCTGCATATTTGTATTGTTTGCTTAAGATTGTCAATTATTTGCAATTATGATGATGAAATGCTCTAAAATTGAAAAAAATACTTCAAATTAATGTTGAACCTTCAGTTATTGAGCCACATACACATCAGATACAGTCATGAAGAGAAGAAATCAAACCATATGTTCACCAGGACATTCCATAGCTAGATACAGTCGATGCTAACTTCAAAGGAACACTATGAAAACAACACATGTAAGTAGATATGCACTCCAAGGGACACAGCAAATCACAGCATGTATCAAGAATTCATACACTGATTACTCAAGATTTATTATGGATTGTAATCAAAACAGTCTTCTTCTTCATTAAGTATGCAAGAACATATATGTATACAACAACTTTGAAATGAGCCCTGAATATTTCAGCAAACAGATTTCAATTAAGTTTTGAATGTTCAAAATGAGGCATCCCTACACCTTTTATAGAACAAAGTGAGGGAGCAGTTACAATTGATCTACGATCAAGTTTTATCTATTAAGATCTACGGTTCACATTTCATTGACCAAGTCAACTCTTTCCACGTGGCACAGGTTGCCAGCTGGCAACCATCTAGGTAACTCATATTTTCCTAAGTACCTGATGCATATGTTCCCTTTATGGTGCATCTTCATCTATTCATCAGATTTTTCATCGTCATTTTTATTGTCTTGATCATCACTTTCAGCACTTTCGTTATCCTCATCACCGTGATGATTATCTCTTTGAATATGGACCTGCATAGATGTCCTGATATTTTCATATGTTTGTACTATCTTTTCCAATTCTCCGCCATCTTGAGTTCTTGCTTTAGCGATGGCATGTTTATGCACTTGATATTTGTTCCGGAGGGATTCTAATTTACCCCTCCTACTGCTTGATGTTTAATTATAATTCTCCACCCTGACCTTTATTCTCATTACTTTATCTAGTACTTCTTCTGTCAGGTGGTTGAGAGGGTCTTCAGCTACTAGCTGGAAGTTAATATGTAGAGCTTTAATGGCAAACTCTTCATCCTGATTTTCTATATTTCCCTCTACTTTTCCTTCTAAGGTCTCCAAGACCTCTGCTTCATAAGACATCATATCATGCAGCTTCATACTGATGTTTCTCAGTTTACCGTTGCATCTCTTCAGTGCATCACATTCAAATCGGATGTCTTTGTACTATATATCAATTAATATGGCTACATTATTATTCAGTACTTGATTCTTTATTAAAATTAGAGGATCGGTCCTCTTCATTTCATCCAAAGTGCTTAAGACTTTCTCCAATTGAAATGACCTCCTCCCGATCTCCATCTGCAATTTATCTACCTTTTTCCTGGAGGTGCCTAAAGAATTCCACCCCTTCAAAGAGGCCTTTACCACTTCCTCAGCTCCATCGAGCGCAGATGACATCTATTTTAACATTATTACTGATTCAAGTCTCATGAGGTTTAACTTGTTGACTTCCTCTTTAGAAATTGCAGTCAATGGGACTGCTCGATCACTTGATGCATCATCAGGGTTAATTAACCCCTTTATATAGGCATGCAGCTGAGCAAAGTGCTCTTTATGTTGCTTATTCTTCTCTTTCTCTTTCTTTACCCTCTAGGTCAATGAATCAATTATAACTTTACCTTCTTGGTCTTCTTGATCCTCATTGGCAAATCCCAAATCCACTGTACTAATCTGGAATTCATCCAGAGTGATCTTGCCTTTCTCTTTATCAACTGTAGGAATAGCTACTTGGGCGGTCCTTCTGCCTGTAACAGGATCTCTTTTGATGGCTGAAGTCAACTTGGCCTTCCTCTTTGGCTTCATTAGAGTCTCTGAAAATAGCATTGAAACATCGAATTCCTGTATTTCTAATCCAGACTCTGTGCTTATCTCTTTCTCCAGCCATGAAGGAACTTGGTCTCCGGATCCTGGGTGCCCACCATCATCATGATGATCATCCTAATCTCCAATAACTGTATCAAGTTTTGATGGAGATGGTGACTTCCTTATTTCTTCCTCATGATGCTTTTCATGAGGGTGATCCTGAGGTATTTCCTCTTGTTGAGGAACTTCTTTTTTTGGAGGAGCTTCTTTTTGAGGTGGAGGATCTTGCGATGCTTCCACCTGATGATCTTGTACTGCCTCCTTCTGTACCTCATCCACTTTGGTGATTTCCTCATCATGAGGCATATTAGTTTTCGTGGATATTATTGTGTCTACCTTAGGTCTGCAATCTATTCCGCAGCTGTAGTAATTGCATCTTGAACTTTTAGGGCAGGATCAACTGATGTGTCCTTTTCTTCTCCTCCCTTGTCTTGTACTTCCACTATCTTGGGTTTAGCAGATGTATCTTGTTTTTGCTCACCCATATTCAAAGTGTGGCTTTCTACTTCCACCATCTTCACTTCCTCAACATTTTCTTCTTTATCAAGAACACTTGCTTGATTTTCAGGACTTGCATCCTTTTTGTATATAAGATCAATCACTGCAGGACTGGTTACCTGATCAATCAATGTATCAAGCCCCATCTCTTGGGCTACCTTTTCTGGGCTCTTTTCTTTTTCCTGCTCTACTCTCTCTAGTTCTTCTAACACTACTGCCTGGACTGATGGTGTACCTTGTGGTGTTATGCGAGTGTTAGCAACAAGAGTCTCCATTCATTGCGAAGCAACATTATCCACCACTTCATCATCTGATAGTCTACAGTCTCATCCAATGAGAAATGACCTCCTTGACTTGTGCGAGTGGTTTCCTTCATTTGTTCTTCAGTTTGTTCAGTCTTAAACTGAACAATGGTAGGGAGTGGTACATCATGCTATAATTCCTTTCTAAACACTCCACTACCCGCTCCCCTCAACATTATAGGGTCATGTCTTATCTCACCTCTCATGGATGTTCTGGGTTTCTTAGGTGTGGAGGCCATCACCTAAGGTGCTTTTCTTTTTTTGATGATGGGCAGTGGGTCTTCTTCTGCAGGCTCTTCATCAAAAGGAACACCCTCTTCAGTTTGTGCTTGTGATCCCTGACCCTCCTCATATGTTTCCATAGTTTCAACAGCTGGCCTCTAAATCATTTTAGTCTTTTGCTTATCCTTAGGAGGCGGTGTTGATGATGCTGACGCTAGTTTTGATGTTGATGCACCTTCAGCTGTTATCATGACTCTCTCAATTATCACCCCTTTAGGTTCATTATCAATCTTCTTACCTCAAGGGGGTCCTTTGCTTTGTTGTTGCGGAGGTGGCAATCTTTCTCCCTTAGATTTCCTCTTCTCTACCAGGAAATCATCATATTCCTCATCAGGAATATCTTGTCTCTTCTTATTATCAACAGTAAGGGCTACACCCTTCTTCTTCAATGCATTAGCCTGTTCATTCACCCAAGCTTGGGTTAACTGTATGATCCTGCCTGTAAATCGATCCAATGAAATATCTTCCAGTTGAGTAAGATCAGGCGTTGAGATAGTGTCATTATATATCTTTTTCTCTTGATACTCATCTACCATGGTCTTGCCATCATCTTTCTTCAATTGTGTTGGCACTAGGATGCAATCAAAGGTCCTGATCTGATTGAGAGTTAGCCTTTGGTATTTTCTTCTTCTAACTTCGACTTCATCCTCACAATCCGCCCAGAAATCTTCAAGATGTCTCCGATGGATGGGCTTCCCCATGATCTTCTGCATCCTGCCATATGGATCATATGATCTTTGCAGTGGGAATAGCTATAATTTCATCATGTCTAGACCAGATGTGGCCTTCTTCATGTTTTCAAAATCCCGGCATATATACCAGCCCATTGTCATTGGAAACAATACTAGTGGAAGCTTATTATTTGCTTTATATGCGTCCAGTATTATTGATACTTGCCTCATAAACTCCATTAACACTACTGCATCAGTGGGATACCTGGGGAGCATGAGGGGCTGACCTTCAGAACCCTCTATCCTAATGTAGGAGAAAGTAGCATACTGTATAAACTAGGCACCATGCCTATAAATGACCTCTTGAGCTTCCATGCTCAGTGTTTTAGTTCTGTCTTCCTCCGTTGTCCTGACTAGATGCATAGAAAATGCATCATTCACTAATTTATAATTAGGGAGGCAATTTACTCTTTGTAGCTAGGGATAATGATCCCAGATGTGGGCATCATTAGTGGTACCACCAATCTTTCCTATAGTTGTAAGTGCATCAAATGTACCCTTATAGGCACATGAATATACCACATATGAAGTCATGTAAAAAGCACACTCCAGGCCTCCTAGGTTCATGAGCTGATCATGTAGGGCATCACTAATCATTTTTTGCCACAATGGCTTGTTGTCTGTATAAACACAGATTAGGATGACCCCATACATCCAATCTTTAAAACTTCCAGCATCAGGCTGGCCTATCACTTTGCTAAGTAGAGCTATTACATACTGGTATTCCTCATCGAAATCAAACTTATACAGATGCACTGGCAATTTGGCGGCTACAATATATGGACTATTTTTTACTCTCCATTGTTACATTCTCTTCCTGGCTTCCTTCTTATTACTTTCATATTCAGTTTCCAAGCTCTTCAGGTCCATGTTGGCAACCTTCTTTCCTAATGGCAAATTGAAAGTGGAAGCAATCCCCTTGATAGACAGATCAACATAAAGCCTACCATGTTTCTCAACTTTTCCAGTCTGTGGGTTGTAGTTCCTTGCACATTCAATAACTAATTCCGAAGCTTCCATAGAATAAGGGAATCCTACAGCACTCCACATCCCTGACACAAAAATGGCATCCAATAATGTGCTGGTATTATTTCCATCACTCAACTTATCAGACCATGCCGCTAGGTTGGTGT
This sequence comes from Cunninghamia lanceolata, assembly GCA_027924645.1. Classification (NCBI taxonomy): domain Eukaryota; kingdom Viridiplantae; phylum Streptophyta; class Pinopsida; order Cupressales; family Cupressaceae; genus Cunninghamia; species Cunninghamia lanceolata. The sequence continues at coordinate 24,274,989 of BSBN01000809.1, read as the reverse complement.
TTCCTTGGTGTGTATCTATGATGGCACCATACTTAAACTGTACACCTTCAGGCTGAGTAAACATGGGTTTAATGAATTCGGCCTCGGACCTGAGCAGTCTCTTGTCTGCCATGATCTCCTGCAATGAACAGCACCAGTCTTACCATACCATATTTCTCATGTATTCATATAACAACATATTATCACGGCGTGTACATTATACTCATTTATCATTACTTCATTATAACATGCATAATTCACAGCTTCAAACTAGTAGAAATCATACTACCTGGACATGCAGAAATTACAGGACGAGGGTTTCAATTACTTACTTGATTACGCTTATTCTCCTGATTATGCTATTGATTATGTGAAAAAGACTCAAATACCAGTGATGTTCACGTGTTTTGTGCTATTGCAAGCCTTATGCATCTGCAGGTAATTGTATCAGGGTTTGAAAACTTGGAGCTCTATAAAAATTTGTTGTTTATTGCAAGGTGAGTGTAAAATGAGCCTGTGAATTCGCTTTTAACCTCCTCTTTAAGGCAAATTAGGGCAAATTAGGGCAAATTAATTGAAACAGCTGATTTTCTTGTACAAAACTTCTGGATCTCGCCAACTGTATAAATCGCATTCGTAATCGGCGGGAACCAACTACCGCATTTATGGCATTTAATGTCATGGCGACAAAAGGAGCGGGGTGATCTCTGAAGATCAGGTGATATTCTTAATATCGGGTGATATTCATAATATGACCCTCTATGTGTAATATGATCATCCCGCTCTTGAGCAGGAAAGCCCATGTCGAAACATTGGGTGATGTTGAAAATGTCAGGTGATGTTAACAGATGATGATCCCCATACTAAAATGACCTCCTTTCAGAATATCAGGATGACGTCATCAGGATAATGACTTGGTTCATCGTAAGAGCATCATGACGTCATCATCATGTTATGTAGGAAGGATCATTTTGAAAATATACCTCCGCGAGGTAAAAAGGATGATGATGTCATCATTTTGTCCATTTCTTGTCTATCGGGATTGTATGATGTCATCAGGATAATGACTCTAGGGTGATATTTTGCGACAAGATGATATTCGAAAGATAGGGTGATATTCAGAATATCGGGTGATATTCAAAATATGACCCCTGCAAAATATGGCGTTGTTTGAAGGGTAAATACCTCTATCACCTAAAATTGACATCCGGATCTCCAGATAAATGATTTATCGGGTGATAAAATGTGATCAAGGTGATCTTTGATAATATGATTGATGTTAAGAAATATGATCCTTCCCTCAGAATATCAGGTTTGACCAGGACTTTGACTCACCATAATTCTCGTTCTCTAAGGAATATCAGGGTGATTCAAAAGGTAAACCTGCGTGAAATTTTGTGCTCTATCCAACCATGAGGTTATTGTCATGAAATATTAACTTTGAAAAATTGACCTCATCATGATGACTTACCCAGTCCCCTTTATGCAGGATCATCTGTATTGACTTACTTTTACCAGACCGCTAGCAAGCAGAAAATACAAGCAAAGCCAAACAAAAAAGTTGGGCCCCTGTCTTGTCAAGTCAAAATGGGGTGTGTTGTGTAACCACACAACAAGTCTCCTTCCATCCATGGACACATTTTTACTTTTGGCAAGATCTCTAATACCCCTTAAGACAATCGTTCAACATGATAGAAGTCCTTTATTTTCTGCAATCATAAGACATAAAAAGTGTCAATTGCTTTCTCATAATAAAATACTCATGTTGGACAAACCACTCTAATGCAATAATGTGATCTACACTCTTACGTCACAGAGACCACAACTACCCTAACATATTATGCTTTCCCAAATTGCAACCATGATATTCAGAGTTGCATGATTTTCACCGTCTAGAGTGAATTTTAATGCTAGCTAGGCAGATTAAGGGCACTGGAAAATACATAAAATGATAGCAAGTAGCTATGATTTAATGTTTCTCCAAATTTCCTTCTTACTCTAATACCAAAATTGATTTTGCCTTTAACAATTCTATCAAATTCTGCACTTTTACATCATAGATATCTTCAGATTTTCCTGTTGGCAACATATTCTCTGAATGATTACATATACAAGATTTATGATCTTTCAGATTTATACAATCCCTCTAGGTGTAATTAACTCTTCTTAGCCATGTATCTGCAAACCGCACAGTTCACATAACACTCAAGGATCAATATTCTTCAAATATAACATTATTTAAATAGACACAATATAAATCTATGTAGACAAGAAAAAACATTTCAAGAACATTTATAGAAATCACATGATATAAACCCTATGGCGTTAGCAGAATGCTGGTAGGAGAGGTAGGACATGCAAGCGAGTGGAATCCCTTACATAAATTATGGATATTCATGGAAGTGAATTCAAATCAAACCTTACAAGCCACGTAAAAATGCATACAACATATGTTAACAGGTGTTATTTTTGGAAAAAAAATATCTTAAAGAAGTGCCACACAAACCCTAAATATATACAGGTCACTGTAGTCATGCAGAAAAACCCTAACAATTAGCAACAAATGCATACGAGAAGGTGGCGGGTGGCATGACCAAACCACAAGCTTGTTACAAGCTCAAAGCTGTCACTAACAAATAAAAGCAGGTTGTCAATTTTAATTGCATAGGTAATGCTAAAAAAAATGATAAAAGGTGCTCTACTAATAGTGGATTGGATGGTGGAGATAATTGGTCAATCTGATGGTAATGAAACCACCTAAATAAGGTGGATTAGCACCCCAGCATATTTAAAATTGTTTGCATGCCCTAAGATTTAAATACTTTTAACACTGTTCATTGGGAATATTAAGTGTTAAAAGAGGCCTTAAAAGGTTTATAAATGATTTCTCAACCTTGTCCAAGGGCATGTATGCCATCAAACTATAAAATGACTCGACACACAACTAAAATGCACACATAAATATATCCCACGCCACTTACTCAAATACAATTAAAGCTAATTCAAGGGATTTGGGATCATTTAAAGAGGGCTAGGCTTATTTTAAATGTTACTTACTCAAACCTAAAGGCATAAGACCCATATAAAACTGATAAAACCATAATTCCACCTTATGTTAAGAATATTTAATGAGTGAATTAATCAAGGGACACCAAAGAATTGTCACTTCTAGGATGAGCAATTTGATCTATAGGATAATACTAACCTGCTCAAGACCTCTCACGGATCAAGCAAACCCTAACAATTGAAAATAATCATGCTATAAAATCATAGGTAAGGATTGAGACTAGGACCAACCAAATGAGTGAAGCTAAATAGAATCGCACATTTACAACTAGTGATATTTGAAAGATCAATATACAAGACATGAATAAAGTCAATACCCAAATCAAGCAAATGCTATTCAAGGATCACCACTCAAAGCTCTGTGCAATAAAATGAAGAGAGATCAATCCAAGTGGTGGTTCTTAATACCCAAATCATATCCCAACAATCTCAACAGTACCTACTTGAAAACCAATCCATTATTGACCAATGGAGCCTCCAAGACAAACTAGGATTCTAAAAGCATAACTATCAAATAAGATGGCTAAAGCAATAAGGATCAACACAAGGCCAACATTAGGATGCCCTAAAAGTGATTCTACAATTTGAAGTCAACTACCACGAGGGATACTTATTCCTAATCTCACCAAAAGGAACTAAATTAATACTGATAAGCAAAGGCTAGATATCAAACCCTAAACACCAATGAGACAATACCTGGATATTGGAGAGGAATAGGGAGATCAAGTGAACTCAGTGGTAAACCCAACCCCTTGGACTAAAACTTAATCATGTAAGGACCAACCAAAACTAAAATCTTAACAAACTAGGACACCTAATTGAAGACCTAAAAAGAAAAAGGGGGTCCTCATTTTTCTTAGGCAAAATGGGGGGTGTGTTCAAGGCACAACAAATGGTGAATTTTCTAGGAAATACTCTTGAGTATTCTAGGATGAAAGAACCTATTGAAGGACCCAGAATATTTGTTCAACATAGCCACAACAAATGCATAAGTACATGACCAATTAGAAGACAAGAATAATCATAGTACACAATCAAATTCTTCTTAAACCCAAGTGTGTGCACATGTATTCAATACCTTTCCTAAAACATGTTGGAATCTTCACTACAAACTAAGCATTGAGCTACATAGGATGATCTCACCTTCAAATGATTAGGAGTTTATTAGAATACTTAATATTTTTAAGTGGGCATGACCATCGATCACCTGGACATTGCTCCAGTACCAGCCAAGCATCCATATCCTTGACAGAGATATCTCTGATCTCACTCTAGGTCAATCTCTCTACTAGCCAAGTGTCCATAACCTCAGTAGAGGTTGCTTGAATCATGTAGATAGTTGAGTTCTAATTTTCATTTTTCTTTTCTTTTTCTCTTCTTTCTTTTCTTTTGATTTTTCCTTTTTTTTCACTTTTTCCTTTTCTTTTGATTTTATTTCTAAGTATATTCTTGTGACACTATCTCAACTCACAAGAAATGAAACTTGGTTCTAGATTGGGGATCATAGTGGCAATCACAAAGGTGAAAATCTTAATTATTTTCACTCAATACTCAACTACAACAACTGATTCCAACAAAGACAAGAAATGTTAGCATGTTATTAGTATGCAAGGTTTCTTGAAAACATTGTCCAAAGCATTAAAAATCACCTCAACTTCAATTAGACTAACAATTATATAATTGGTATGAACTAAAATAACTAAGTTAATGACTAATTTTTCATCATAAAATATCTAAAAACAAGTCACCATAAACATCTACATTGTTAGCACTCACAAACAACCCTCTTATGAACAAGAATAAAACACTTGATTGGCAAAATAAGACCTCAAAATTGAGGAAAAGAAGGTAAAACAACAACATGCTGACAAATAGTCTAAAAACTACAAGAAAAGAAACTAAAAACTAAATGAAAACAACAAACTAGACTAACAACTAACTGTTGATGGGTGTTTTTGAACTCAACAATGCAGGTATGATTGCTAGTATCACACCTCTCTTGAAAAGTAGGTAAGACTACTCCAAGGTTTCTACAACTAGGTCTTAGCTCGCTTGGAATCTCTCAGTTGGAATGTACTAGCTGTGCCAACAAGGGGTCTTACATGCAGTTGACAGATTTAGACAATTTGGAAAACAATTCATGCAAACCCTTTATAATTTTAGCTGATAAGACAATGTAAAATGCTGCTAAAATACCTAAGCTAACAATTGTTTTCAAAGAAAATGTAAAAGGAGATAGGGTTTTAGAGAAATCCTAAGTGATATTCACAATATGAAGACTGCTACAGGTACACAAATGTTCTAAAATTTAACTAGTTTTCTGAGTTACCAAACTAAAATAGATGTTACAACACTACAAAAAATGATGCTATCTTCAATGGAGATCTAGAGATTTTCATATTACATTCATTCATCAAATACCCAACAATAGCGCAATTTAACTCATGAAATGCAATTGAACTAAGCACAAACTGATCAACCCAGGCTAACTTTGCACAGTCACTTACAATCAGCAAGCAACTAAAAGTATGGACTAAGAACATTCATCAGATACCTTTAACAAACTATAAACATTGCAAAAGCACAATTAACTAATTAATGGAGATCAAGAAGCGAACCATGAAAACTAGATAAGCAAACACAATACACAAATTCTCAGGAAAACTGCAGAAACTTGCTTTGTATTAACTTCAAATGGCAGAGCATCAACAATTCGGCATCAAGAGTCTTACAAATAAGAGAGAGGGTAGCCCTTTATATAGGAAAGGTGTCATACCAAGTTTTTGAATGGACGGTGGAGATTAAATTGACACCTACGGTCCAAATTTGACATCATTTAATGCATTTACAACATCTCATTGCAATCCCCGATTACATTTTGTCTCTTATGAAAAAGATGAAAAATGACCCCCAAATACATTGAACCTAGACAATTTAACTACCCATTTGAATATATATATATATATATATATATATATATATAAAAGACCATTTTCAAGGCACAATAAGGACAAAATAGTGTCACATGTCCTTCCAAATATAGCAATTTACATTAGTGATGGGATTACATTTCAAAATATTCAAAAATATGCTAAGGTTCAACATCCAAATCTACTTTGTCTTCTCCTATTTTGTTGCGGCAGCTGACCCAAGCTGACAATGATGGATTGATATCTACAAGGTCTGGGTTCTTGAGGTGGTTGACTCGATATTTGAACATCTCTAGCTCCTGACTATACCAGTTATATATTTTTTCCACGTCTTTCTTTCCTTTATGAAATGCATTAAAGTCAATTTGGAGGTCACTGACTCTATCTAGTCTAGCTTCCACGTCCAATTCAGTATCTTCAAAAACTATCTTATGTAGCTTGTCCTTGCATCCCTTCATGTTGTATGGCACCAAGTCATTACAAGCCATCACAAGGCAGTCCTTCAGGGTGTCATTTATTTCATAAATAAGGGTCAATAAATTTTCATCTGCAGCTTAGTAGGCTTCCCTGATGCCATCAAAAACTTCCTTTCTCAGTTTTATTTGCTGATACCAAGTTATGGCTTTGTGCAGTCTATCTCCTGTCAAAATATTTTTAGTCAACAATGTCTGAGCAGGTAAATCTTTGATTGCTTGCACTCGAGGGAGTACCTGAGAATAGTATTCATCAAAAGAATCACATTCCTCATGCAAGTCTTTCTAATGTTCCCGAAGTTGAACCAAGTTCTTATGAAATTCAGCTACGGCATCAATTGCCTCACATCCTTTCTCACACACTTTGATCATCCATTTCTGGGTTCCTGTGGATAGAGTCTGGACTTCATCGAGTTTGGACACTTCATCTCTTGACAATAAAGTAGGCACTATCCTTAACTCACCCTCAGAGTCTACTGGTTTTATCAAAAATTGCAAACAGGCTCTGAATTCCTCATTATGCTACTTCAACTCCTTCTTGGTGAGTTCATCTTTATCTAGTTGTTCCAAGATTGAAGTAACAGAGCCCTTAAATTCATCAACCTTTTGAGCCATCATGGCAGGTCCCAAGTTCACCGTTGTTATAGTATAATCTTTTGCTCTAACTTGTTCTTTATTTAAATCAGCTGGTAGGACAACTACTTCTGTTATCCTGGATCCAGTTGCATCCTTATAAATTCTGGACTGTACTTTTGCCTTCTTCTGTTTCTTCAGTTTTTGTGCCTATGACAGAATAGCACTCTGATCCAATTTCATAATTTTGACCTGTGGCTCTTGATATGTAATTCTGTTCTGCAGCCAATCAGGTGCTGAGGAGGAAGGCTCTTTAGACCCATCAAGGTTCTCATTGTCTGTACTAGGTGGCCCTACATGTAATCTTTGTTCTTGTTCTTATTCTTTATCCATATCTTCTTCCTCATTTGCAAGATTCCTCCAGTTCACCAGTACATTCTTTTGAGCTGCTCCTAGGATTGCTTCTGTTTGGTTCATTTCTGGAGGACTATTTGAAATCTCAATTATTTATGTGTTTGCTATTTTAGCTAAAGGCTCATTAAGTACTTATTTCTCTACCTCTTCAAATACATCCCTCTCTAGCTCTTGTTCTTGTCCAGGCCCAATTCAGCACATACTTTCTCTATGCCTAGCAGTAATGGCATAGCCAAAGGAATTGAATTTTGGTCTACGACAGCTTGTGAGATAGGGACAATAGATGATAGGGGAGTGCCAATTGAAGGTAAGCTGATTTATGTCAAGTTGGCAAACGTAGTAGACCCCAAAGCTAGTGGAATGGAAGAAGTCAGTAGGACAAAGGAAATGACAATAGGTGAGGTGAAGGACAAAGTAGGCAAGGGGAGAGAAGGTGAAAGAATGGTAGAAATAGGAGACAATACAAGGGAAGTAGAGAGTGAAATAGAAGATATGGAAGGCAAGGATGTGGTGGTGATGGAAGAACATGAAAGAGCAGTAGTGGTGGAAATGGGACTGCTAGGAGTGCTTGAGACTATGGCTAATGGACAAGAAACAGTTGAAATGGCAATTGCGGGTGAAGAAGCAGCAGAGGTACTCTCTTGAATGATAGTTATAGGAAAGCAGGCATAACAGTGGAAACAGCAGGGGAAGATGCATCAGTGGAAGCCATTGGGGAAAGTATAGCAACTCTTACACTTGGGTCAGCAGGAGGTGGAGAAGATGGCAGGCTGGTGTTATCAGTAGTTGTACTAGTAGCAGTATCCGTGGCCTGGCTAACGTTCTTTGCTTTAGCTTTCTTCATTTTAGATCCTTCTCCTGGCCCACTAGGCATGTCTCTCTTCTTTGATGCTCTTGTCCTGGTGGATGGAGGCATATCCTTCTTCTATGTCCTTGCAGCAACCTTTTTCACTTTCTTAGCCTTTTCTGCCAAGGGCACATGTTCTTCACTATCTGATACCTTGACAAGCCTTTGAGCCAACTCTGCTTCATCTGTTATCTCTATGGGTTCATCCTCTTCTCTCCCAGATTCTTTCTTAGACTCAAGTTCAGTGTATGTGAGTTGTATTCCCTGTCTTTCCAAAGCAGTAATCTGACCTCTTACCCAAGCTTTACTTAGTCTGATTGGTTCCTTCATCACAACATCTAGGGAGCTTTCTTCAGCATTAGCCCAATTGGGCAAGGGGATTGGCTGATGGTACTGTACCTCCCAAGCTCCTCTATACATTACATTTTCATCATCTTCCAGCTGAGCCAGGACTGCTATAATATGGAATTTTCTTATGAAAGCCAAGGATAATCTAGAGTGAGCTCTTTTCATAAGTTCATAGTTGTCCAGGCAATTAGCCCAAAAATCTTCTCTGTGCATTCTATGGAACAATTTCTTGCTTACAAACCTCTCCATTACCCTATTCAAATCAAAATGATTTCTTTTTGTATAGTAATGGAGGTTGAGTAGTTGGAGCTCAATGTCAAAGTGCTCAGCTACACCCAATGAAGCACATGAATAATTTCCTTTGCCTAGTAGAATAGGGAATTGAACATTTGTTCTATGCAGATGTTTTAGCTTTTCAACACAAGTTATCAACTGTCTAGACAATTCAAAAAGAACTACCTTATATGTGGGGTATCTAGCTAGTGTATAGGTTGTTCCAGTGAACCCTTGAACTCTCAAATACATGAACTTCTCATACTGTATATACCACCTTCCATACTTGGTGACTTCATTCATGGCTTTGGTGGATATCCTGAGAGATGTGTTTACTTGTAGTAATATGGTTATATACATAGTAAGGGTATCATTTACTCTCTTAAAATGTATAAGAGATTGGGACAATGTCAGTTGTGTGTAACATTCATAGACCTTGATCTGATGTTGCTCATCATTCCCCACTTCTCCAACTTTAGATAATCCAGGATACTCATTTTTCCTTGCCAGTGCATATACTACCTATGAAGTCCATCTGAAAAATAGTTTGTCTTTAAAGTCGCTAAAAGCTTGATGCATGTTATCACTTAGAATCTATGCCCAATGGAACTTTGTACCTTTTGATATTTCTTCAATCATAAAGAACATCCAGCCTTCAAAGGTTGATGTTGCATGCAATCCAAATATTCTACTCAACAAGGTTACTAGGTCCCCTATCTCCTCATGGAAGTCACTCCTATACAAAACCTGAGGAAATTTGACAAGGGCAAACCTCTTACTCTTTGCCCATTGTTCATTCATATTCCTCCTGCATCCATTCTCATCTTTCTTGTATGTGGCCTCTGAATTACCTTATCTGGCATGGTCATCATTGGATGCCATGGAATCCCAAAGATTTCAGCTAAGGAAGGTGGACTTAAGTCTGCTAGAACATCCCCATTGGAATTTTGTATGGTCCTAGTCATGATGTCATACCTCCTTGCACAAGCAACTATCAGCTCTGCATATTGAGTAGATGTAGGGAAGGCAGCAGCTTTTGTAATCCCACTATCTTTCACTTTCTTGGCTCTTGGGGTTGGACTTGGTCCAAATACTATAAGTCTGAAATCATCCAGGACAATCTGACCCAATTCTATATCTCTTATATCCTTCCATCCAGTGGAGATCTTTGTCTCGGGAGGGATGCCTTTGAACTCGTAACTCATGATTTGGGCTCTAGTAGTCATTTAACCTGTGTGAGTGGACCTTATAAGTCTTGATGCCTATGAAACGGTTTTCATACCTCCTAAGTTTAAGAATCTATGATCATCAAGCAAACCTACTACATTACTAAGCCATGTTGTGCTAAATGAATCTAACATGCATCCACTAAGTTACCATTGCATATTTATGAAACACACAAGTCTGAATTTACCAACTATTACATTCATTACATGATCAAATGATAAAACAATTTTGCCTTCTTATTCTAATACATGTAATAAATGAGTAAATGCTTCAAAACCTTAATTAAAACATGTAAAACATCATGATTTCACCAATGCAACAATTATTTTATCTTGACAGACCCTTCACCTTTTGAAATTTCCCTTAGAACAATCATTTCACCAATTTTGCACTAATTTTAGGGTCAACTGACCTGTCGAAGGTAAATCGGGGATTTGGAGGTCAACCGACCTAGCAGGCAAATTAGGGTCATCTGACCCGTTGGTCAATTGGTTTTTAGGTCATTTGGTCACTGCAACACTTTGCGAGGATTTCTTTGTCATTTGACTTGCGGAGGTTTTGAATGGGACCGACTTGGATCGGTCGTTGAGGTTACCCAGTTAAGTTGCCAGCGCAAGGCGATGCAAATGAACTTCAATGCTGAAAGATCTCCTTATGTTCTCTGTGTAGGTTTTGATGTCGTCCAACCTTGCGGGGATTTTGTGGATGATCGACTAAGTCAATGAAGGGGCATTTCAATACAAGGTCGGAGAGGGTTAATTCCAGCGCTTACTTGTTTTGTTAGGTTTTACGGAGGTTTTGGGTCTCATGGACTTGCGGGAAGATTGGGTGCATCTGACCTAAGTCAGGGAAGTCACCTTTCAGCGATAAATCAGAGTACTTAGGATCAAGCGCAAAGTAAGTTTTGAGATTTTGCGGGACTTTAAGGATCCTCAACCAAGTCGGTTGAAGCGATAAATGGCGCAAGGTCAGAGAACAAGGTTTTAAGCACAAGATTGACTCAGAGTCTCGGCGGGGGTTTTCAAGGCCATCGACTGACTTGAATTGATGCAAATTTTAGGTCAGTCAGGTGAATTTTAGTGTAACTTCAAAAGGCAGATTTTAGAACTTAGCAAATTCCTCACTCGTTGTGACTGTTGAGTACTTGTGACTCAGATTACAGGCATCAGCGAGAGTTGTGCTTTGTCTCATCGATCGGCATCAATGTTCATAGTAGTTTGTTCTTTGCATCAGCAAGACATGAACTGTCAGTGTGATTTGTGAGACTTTCATCAATGGTGTTACTCCAATGGTGGTTGATGTCGATGAGAGTCATTCCAACAGAGAAAGGTCATTGGCTTGAAAATCGCCATCAAGCTAGTCTGAAGATCTTACTCTGATCACTTGTGTTACACCGATGGTAGCAAGGCTCTATCAGATTGGTGGCACTTACCATTATCGGCCCAGCCTGGAGTTATCACTTTGATGTTAACTGTCATTCGAATGAAGGGTTGGCGAGGCATTGGCGTCGACGTGAGAAGCTTGATCGATCTAATGTTTGGAAGTCTCTTTGACGGTTGTCTGTTACTCCGATGAAGGCATGAAGACTTGGGCATCGGTGGGACAAGGAACCATTGGTGTGAATGGTCAAGTGGTCTCCGATGGGTTAAGCTATACCGATGAGGTTAGATTGGCATCGTCGGCAACAAAATTGCCGACAATAGTCTTACTGAGTGGTCGAGTATATAAACTAGAAAATTGTTCGATGACAGATGCATGTGGGACTAATGAGTTCTCACGAGTGTGAACAGTCAGACAATAGTTTTGATGATTAGACTGAGCGTAACTGAATCGATTGGTTGCTTGAATGGTTAGACAAGTTTGGAGAGAGATAGTCTTGGATCGAAAAGAGTTTGATTGAGAGTTCAATCTGGTGAGCTCGGTATTCTTCTTCGGGGAAGTCCTATGTTGTATGTTGTACGCAACATGATAACAGTATGTGAAGGGATTGAACCGAGAAAAGGAGAAACAAAGGTCGAGAGAGAGCGAGCTTGATCTTGCCATGTTACTGTTGAGATTCTCTAGATGAAGAACAAGATGTATAACTCTGTGAAGGCTTGAGAGTCTGATATTGTATTGTAACTGTGTATTTTGTTGTTGATTTATACAATGATCTCTGGCTTTTGGATTGTGGGGTTTTTTAGCCGAAAGGGTTTTCCCCACATAAATCTATGTGTTCTTATTTATTGTTCTTTCATGGTTGTGCTTCTGTAAGTTGAATCTATTGTCTGTTGTTGAAACTGTAAAGTTGCATCAGTCTTTTCTCTGAAGGTTCAATGATGGGGAAATAAACTGTCTGTTTCTGCCTTGTGACATAGTTGTGTGTGTTTTTGAAGCGATTGAAAGAATTTTAAATCTGTCAAAGACACCATTGTTCTTAGAAATATGTTATGAGATGCTCTTATTTCCTTACAAGTGGTATTAGAGCTTTCTTCCGGGACTGGTTTGGTTCTGGTGTTGTAGGTTCTGGATTCTTTCTGTGAAGATTTCTTGGTCTTGGAAGCCTGAGGAAATCTGAAGGAATCATCTAATGTTTGATCCTTTGGTGAGTAAAAGTGTTTGCTCCTTTTGTTTCAGTTTCAAGCGACAACATGCAGCCTAAAGGATGATGAATTTGGAGAAGGAGTTGATCATGTTGAAATGATGTGGTCTGAGGCTCTTTTGTTGATAGTAAGATGTTCCTATTGCATGGGGTAGAGTTTTGCTTTGTGGTTGTGTTGCTATAGTAACTTTCATATTGGGTGTCTGTGTGAGAGGCTCTCTGATGATATGAAGAAGCTTGTGTTGCTGCTCAGCCATGGAGTATTGCGCTTATACTAGGATTTGTTCCTGGTATTGGAAGGTGCTGATTATATGATGCCCCAGTGGCATTTTGGTTATGGAGTTGATCCTTTTGAGGTCTTGAAGCTACTGATATAACTTGACTTTCTCTCTCGGATGCTTGTACATGATGGTGGTCTTGGAATTGGTCTGGATTAGGCCTACAGTTCCTAGATTTTCTTAATCCTTGTGGTTGTTTTGTACTTGCATCATAAGGGTTTAATAGATTTTCCTTAAAATCTATGATGCTTATCTATGTTAATCTTTTTCTAGTTTGAACTATTGTGGTGCTTTGGTTTCTGACTATAGAATTTACCAGATGTGAAGAAGATATGGATGTGCATAAACGGTTTTGCAGGTTTTACATGGTCAAGAGAAAAACTTGTGGTTTTGTGATGCTGCAGTTAAGCTATTTCTAGAGCCTGGATTTTGGGGTGTTGTTGGATGATATAGTTGCAGTTTTGCATGCATGCTCTATACATGGTGTGAGGAGGTGAAATGCTTTCTCTGCATGGGAGTGCTGGTATGTGATATGTCACTCGGCATTTCTGTGGAAATGCTTATTGGTTTTCTATACTATGGTGCTCAAGTTGTGGACATGTTTGGCAAATTAGATTTGTAAGTAATCTGATGCTTGAGTCATGTTGTCTACATTTTTATCTATTCCTTGAGATCTCAATTTTGTAGTTTCCAGTGTGATAGTGAGTTTGCATGGTACATTGGTTGGATCTACGAGTTATGTAGTTTTGTGGGCTGATCACCTATTAAGCTACAATGAGATGACTCAGATGTGGACTGTCTTTATCCACCAAATTGTTTCAGTGTTAATGTAGATTTGTTAGCTGGCCTGGTCTGTGGTCACTTGTGCATTGGTGTGACTGTTTCGAGATGAGAGGATGGACGTTGTAGAGTACCTGAATAGTTGGTTATGGAGGCCTGTAGCATGTGTATCATGATGTCATGTATAGCTTGGATACACAATTCAGTGTAAACTTTTGACAATGATGTATTTTCTTGGTTTGGAGATCTGGGCACCATTTATTTTTTATTGATGTGATAATATGTGGACCTGGAAGATTTTCAGATGAGAAGATGTTTGGTCATGTTGCTTGGAAAGCTCGGTTGCCATAGTTCAGTGGGAGCTTTAGCAATGACTGTAAATTCATCACTTAGTGGTGAATGATCTTCTTTAGTGTTGCAGATGTTACTAGGAGGAGCTCTTTGAACCTGTTGCTGTAGAAGGGTTCTTTTGCATTTGCAGGGGCACTATTTGAGTATGTGTAACATCTTGGAGTCATGAAGGATTCATGAAATCCTTGGCTGAGGTGTTGGTGGTGCTTGACAGGTGATGTTGGTTTAGAGTCTTGTTTGTTTCATGTCATGATATTTTCTTAAATTCTATTTTTTTAGTTTTGGCATGATACATTGCTCTTGAGACTGTGGTTATGTTCACTTAGAGCATGGTATATCCAAAGGGGGATGATAAGATCATGATGTTTTTATAAGTTCCTGTTTTAGATGATTGGACCTTTGACAGTGGTCTGGTGATTCTCTGTGTGTTGGGTGCATTGATCTTTTGCTTGATTACTTCATGTTGGTGCAGTGATGCATTTGTAGCTTAGCATGATATGATTATTTGCAGATGCCCATAGGTACATGGAGAATAAGGTGAGACTATATATGTTGTGCTTATTCAGATTTTGCAGCAGGAAGTCCGAGGAGTCTTTACCTTGGTTGGACGTGAGTTCAACAGAGACCAATGAGGAGATTGCTCTTGGAGAAGTCATGTAGACTTGGTTACCCTGAAGGAGCATGCTCATTCCCCACTCTTGGTCTTCTCGGCAGATAATTATTTGAGAGGTATTGCCCATTGTTTCTCTCAGGTGTTTTATGCTTTCTTTCATAGACATGGATCTTGAACTACTGATATATGGTTCTGGAGGATCCATTGTGAGAGATGGATAGCATGTTTAATCTCCTTGTGCATTTGAGTTTAAAGATATCATTCATTGATGAGAATTGTTAGGGGATGGTTTTATGGGCTGATTTCCTGAAATGGGAAATGGATTAGTTTGATCTTCTTTGGTTTGAGAGGCTTACATCCATGTTAGTTACATGATTACATATGTTGAATTTGATCTTTTGAGATTGAATGCTTGTTTGGGTGTTGTTATGTTGTTCTCTTTGGGGTGTTTTGAAGGAGATCATACTTGACACAGTTGGCATTCAGAGGTGTATGTAGAAGGATTCTCTACAGGTATATGGTGTGCAAAGTTACTCTCTATGGTCCTGGTTATCTTCCTGGATGGTTTGTTTCACACTACATTGGTTTGAGGTTTGATTGGAGCTAAGGTGATCAATAGTTTGTGGTCATGTGTTTTCACTTATGTTCTTGGGTGATGACATGGAAGTTTTGTTATCTTTTTCCTTTGTTGGGTGTGGAGAACTTGGGAGAGTTCTGGACTGCTGGTGAGGAGTTGTTCTTGCATGTTATTTGATTATAGGTGTTACGTATCATTGTGGATGTTTCCTTGGTACTACATGTTGTTTACACTTTCTATGTGATGCTATTGGTGGACTTTGTATGCCATGATCTTTTTCAGATCTGTATTACCCATGCAGTGGGAGTTCTTGGATGTGTTTGGTCTTCTTCGACTGGTTGACACATGGAGCTTGTATTTACAGTTGATGGGTGTATATGTAGGTGGCATGAGTCTGCTGATGTTAATACCTTCAAGGTATGAGTGATTGAATGTTTTAGCACTAACTGTGTGTGCTATTTTTAGTCACGTGGGTTTTGTTCAGTTGGATGGGTGCAGTTAGTTTTCTGATTGTTGTTCTAGCTGATGGTCTATCTTGTTTCTGGAGGATGGTTTCATGGCTGTGTTCTGGAAGCTTTGAAATTGGACCTTCTGTGTAGCTTGTGAGCATAGTGGACTAGAGGCAGTATCAACTTTGGTTCTGAGCATTGATGGTATCATGTAATTCCTTCGTCAAGTGGGAGAATGTTGAGTACTTGTGACTCAGATTACAGGCATTGGTGAGCGATGTGCTTTGTCTCATTGATCAGCATTAGTGTTCATAGTAGTTTGTTCTTTGCATCGGCAAGATGTGAACTGTCAGTATGATTTGTGAGACTTTCATCGATGGTGTGTGTTACTTCGATGGTGGTTGACGTCGGTGAGAGTCATTCCAATAGAGAAAGGTCATCGGCTTAAAAATCACCATCGGGCTTGGCTGAAGCTCTTACTCCGATCACTTGTGTTACACTGATGGTAGCAAGGCTCTATCAAATCAGTGGGACTTACCATTATCAGCCCAGCCTGGAGTTATCGCTCCGATGTTAACTGTCATTCCAATGAAGGGTTGGTGAGGCGTTGGTGAGGTGTGAGAAGCTTGGTCGGTCTGAGGTTTGGAAGTCTCTCCAACGGTTGTATGTTACTCTGATGAAGGCATGAAGACTTGGGCATTGGTGGGATAAGGAACCATCGGTGTGAATGGTCAAGTGGTCTCCGATGGGTTAAGCTATACCGATGAGGTTAGATTGGCATCGTCGACAACAAAATTGCCGACGATAGTCTTACTGAGTGGTCAAGTATATAAATTGGAAAATCGACCGATGATAGATGCATGTGGGACTAATGAGTTCTCACGAATGCAAACAGTCAGATGACAGTTTGGATGGTTAGACTGAGCGTAACTGAATCAATTCGTTGCTCAGATGGTTAGACAAGTTTGGAGAGAGATAGTCTTGGATTGAAAAGAGTTTGATTGAGAGTTCAATCTGGTGAGCTCGGTATTCTTCTTCAGGGAAGTCCTATGTTGTATGTTGTATGCAGCATGATAATAGTATGTGAAGGGACTGAACCGAGAAAAGGAGAAACAGAGGTTGAGAGAGAACGAGCCTGATCTTACCATGTTACTGTTGAGATTCTCTAAATGAAGAACAAGATGTATAACTCTATGAAGGCTTGAGAGTCTAATATTGTATTGTAACTGTGTATTTTGTTGTTGTTAATACAATGATCTCTGGCTTTTGGAGTGTGGGGTTTTTTACTTGAAAGGGTTTTCCCCACATAAATCTATGTGTTCTTATTTATTGTTCTTTCATGGTTGTGATTCTGTAAGTTGAATCTGTTGTCTATTGTTGAAACTGTAAAGTTGCATCATTCTTTTCTCTGAAGGTTCAATGATGGGGAAATAAACTACGTCTATTTCTACCTTGTGACATAGTTGTGCATGTTTTTGAAGTGATTGAAAGAATTTTAAATATGTTGAAGACACCACTATTCTTAGAAATACGTTCTGAGATGCTCTTATTTCCTTACAGTGACAAAGCAAGATTTTCACTTGAACTTGATGAACTCATTTAGAGCTTCGCACCAGGGTTTGAAAAACATTTCAACTGTTGCCTTTGTACTCAATTTAAACTAGAGTTTATATGACAACTAGACAATTTCAAGAAGAAACCCTAATTTACGTCCCCTAAATTCAACCTTTCATAGCAAAACATACTCGCAAGGTACTTTTGAAGAAATTATATTTGTAGAATTTATGTTTTAACTGAAACCCTAGCTAATGATTTCAAACCCTAAACAAGCGAGAGGGGCATCTACCTGGTTCGCGAAGATGGAGTTGTGATGGGATGATCAGGTAGTGGCAATTCGGATTGACGCTCATGAGGCTTTGTGGTAAGTCGAATAGAGATCCTTTAACCAAATGAAAAGCTACAAAATGAGCTCCAAAACAAGTTGAAATACCTTTTATTCCCCTTTATCACCTTCCATAAATGCAAGGAGTACAGGTGGTCAGTCGTGGTATTCGACAAAATTTTACAGTTTGCACGGAATTGGTCACTACTAACTCGATGGGACTTTAGCCTGTCACCGACTTGGTTGGTGGTCAATATTTTTAGCGCAGAGCCAATGAGAAACATTTTAAGCTCTTTGCAGGGGTTTGGGTATCCTCGAACCTGTGGAGGTTTCGCTAACCTCTGACTTAGTCGGTGGGTGATCATTGTAGCACAAAGTTGGGGATAGTTGGTTTTAGCGCTTGGTTGGTGAATGAAGAAAACAACATAAAGGTCGGTCATGCAAGGAAACAACACTAAGTTGGAGGCAATGAATTTTAGCGCAAAGGTTAGATGGAGGGCTTTTTAGTGTAGAGGTTGGATGGAAGCATTTTTAGCGCAAAGGACATTCAGACCTAGTTTTATTGAGTGTAAACACTTGGACTTAGCAGATTTTGGACTGACTTATTGACATCAATTTTCTAACATTGCGAGAAATGTATTTTGACAACTTTTGACCACTTAGGAGATGAAAAACCTAATTGATACTCTAACCAAAGCTAGAAAGAGGGGGTCCCTATTTTGTGAAATGGGGCATATGTGTGAGGCACAACAAATGGTGACTCTGCTAGGAAATGCTCCAGAGCATTTCAAAGATAAACTTTTAGTTCAAACCCAGAATCTCTGTGTTTCCCACACATTAGACACGAAAACATGATATCCTATCAAAGAATCAAAGACCAAAATCCAGTGCAACCATCCATATCCTGAAAACATGAGTGTGTACAATTGCATTCATTCCCATCCCTTAGCGACTAAGATCACCTTAGATCCTTTGCATTAAGCTACATGATTAGTACACACCTTTTGAACTACCTGGACATTGCCCTGCTGCCAGCAAATGTCTATAGCCCTGATAGGTTTGTCTCAGAATTCTACTCAAGTAGAGCCCCACCACCA
This sequence comes from Cunninghamia lanceolata, assembly GCA_027924645.1. NCBI lineage: Eukaryota > Viridiplantae > Streptophyta > Pinopsida > Cupressales > Cupressaceae > Cunninghamia > Cunninghamia lanceolata. The sequence continues at coordinate 24,256,251 of BSBN01000809.1, read as the reverse complement.
GTCAGGCGTCCATATCCCTAGTAGAGTTTACTTGATCATCCATCTAACTGAGTTATGATATGTAATTATGATTTTTCTTTTGTATTTCTTTCTTGGATTGATAGATTGATATTCCATTAAGCTTAAATCAGCAGGGTATAATGCAATACCGCTACTGTTGTGATAACTTAGCTAGTTGAGTGTGGACTCCCGATGGTGGCAAAGGTGGACCTTAGATTTTTCACTTAATGCAAGATCACCAAGACTCACTTAGCTACTTCAGGATTATTTAAAGTGTAAGAGATATATGGTTAGAAAATATTTCAGGAGCACCGACTAATGACTCATTTTCCATGAACAAACATCATACTCCCTGGCATAACAGCGAAACCCATAGTAAGACCTAAGCAAAAACCTTGGTTTCTCAAAGAAAGACTACAAATTGTTGTCCATCAAAGAAGCATTTGCGTGTCCACATAACTGCCACCACATTCTAGAAACAAAGATTCCGTGCAAAAGCAAGCGCAGTGAGTGAAAAATGAAGCAGGAAAAGACAACTAACTAAGTGAAAAGACACCTAACAACTACAACAAAGGAAAGCAGGAAAGAAAACTAACCTAACAACAACCTACTCTCACCAAAGAAGACAAGCAACCTAGCTATGTACACTAAGAGGAGGAAAGAATGCCTCTCAAGCTTGGAAGTAGTGCTTCAGGAACTGTCCATTGACGGGCAATGGAAGCTCCTCATCAGTAAGGCTCTTGAGTCGATACGTGTTATCGCCAAGGATCTCATAGATCTGATACGAGCCCAACCAAAGCTTATCAAACTTACCATGCTCACCTTTTTTCTCGTGAGCTTTATCCCATTATAGAACTAAATCAGAAATGCAGAAGGCCTTTACCTTGGCTCGCTTGTCAAACCATCGTTTCACCACACCTTGGTGCTTAGCAAAGTTTTCTATAACAGTGTCACGTTTCTCTTCGAGGTGCAGTAACTGGGATAATTGGGAGGACAACTGGTCATCAATTTCAAGACAGTCTTGCATGAATTGAAGGATAAGGATTCTCAAGTGAATGGGAAAGATTGGCTTGGTTCCATAGACTAAATGATAGGGCGATGTTCCTAATGCGGCCTTGTGTCTAATTCTATCAACCCATAAATCAAATCTGAGTTGGGTATGCCAATCCTTGGGGTTTTTATCTACCAGTTTCTTGATTACTTCGAGCAGGTTTTTATTTGTGGATTCAGCTACCCCATTCCCTTGTGGATAGTAATTAGACAAGAATTTTAGAATGATCCCATAATCAAATGCCCAGTTAGAAAAACATAGTGATGAAAAGGCAGGACCATTGTCACAAACTAAAGAGAACGGGCATCTAAACCTGGTAATAATATGCTTTTCAACAAATTCAATGACTACATCTTTGGTGCATTGTTTACAAGCTATAGCCTTAGACCAATGGGTGCAGTAATCAGTAGCAGTCAGAATATACCTGTGGCCTTTAGAGGAGGGCAGATTGATCATACCAATAAAGTCAAGGCCCCATTGTGCGAATGGTCATACCTCCACAACTAGTTGCAGCAACATGGCATTATTTCGTTCTCTTGTTGCAGCGGTCTGACATGTATGGCAGGTTCTTACATGTGAGTAAGTATCTTTAAACAAAGTAGGCCAGTAATACCCAGCCTGAAGAATTTGATTGGCAGTTGAATGGGCTGATCTGTGACCTGTCCTAAACTTCGCATAAAAACTAGTCAGCACCTGATTTACCTCTGTCTTGTCCAAGCATCTCAAATAGATCCCCTCGTGATTCTTCTTGTAAAGTACTGATCCCTTTATCATATAACTATTGCTTTTCGATCAAAGTGCTCTTCTTTGGACCGAATTCAACTATGGTGGGCAGCGCTAATTGAGTAGGTAAAATATGATGTCTACGTACCATTCATCATTAGAGATGTCTTCTAACATGTATTGCTGGGAGACTAGGCCTAGTCCCACTTTTACCATTGATCTGGTCAATGTCTACCCTCTAATCAACTTCATGGGTTGTATGTCTATATCAAATTGCTACAAAATAGTAACCCATTTTCCTCTTCTCTCTCCAAGTTCACTTTGCATCAACAGTGCTTTAATAGCCACATCTGGCACTATGACAATTACTTGACTTCTTAGGATGTAATGACGAAACTTCTTGACTACCTTTACTAGGGCATACGCTTGTTTTTCCACATTCAGATACCTTAAGTTTGCGTCTTTTAACGGTGTGCTCATGAAAGCAATGGGTCTTTCATCATCAACTACTCTCTTCTATGTTAGCATTGCTGCACAAGTATGTTTGGAGGCAAATGAGTAGATGTGAAATGGCAATGTATAATATGGACTTACTAGCACTGGAGCGTTAGCTATGGCTTGTTTAATTTCTGCAAAGGCAGCTTTGGCCTCTGGAGTCCAATCCATTTTAGCATCTTTTTTCAACATGACATTAAGGGGTCGAACAATTTCAGCAAAACCTGTGATGAACTTGCGTACAAAGTTGATCTTACCAAAGTATGACTTAAGATCCTTCTTGCTGGTTGGAGGTGGTATCTTGAGTATTGCCTGTATTCGGTCGAGATCAATGGATATGCCTTGTTCAGATATCACATGCCCCAACAATTTTCCTTCAGTTACTCCAAAAATGCACTTCTTGGGGTTGGGTGAAATCCCATAGTCTTTACACCATTGTAATACTTTCCTTAAGTCAACCACATGATCTTCTTGCCTCTTTGAAAACACTGTAAGATCATCCATATAGATTATGATGCACTTTCCAACTAATCCCTTAAAGGCAACGTCCATTACTCGTTGGAATGTGGCGCCGGCATTTATCAGCCCAAATGGCATTCTGCGGTATGCATAGATTCCCCATTTGCATGTAAAAGACATTTTCAATCTATCATCATAGTCAACCATCACTTGGTTATAACCTGAATATCCATCCAGAAAAGACATCATCTAGGATCCATTGACAATCTGCAATACTTCATCTAATAATGGTAGTGTATAGTTATCCTTTTCAGATGCTTGGTTCAAATTTTGGAACTTGACACAAAGTCTGATTTCCCTATTTTTCTTCCAGACCGGAACTACGTTTGCTACCCAGGCTGAATGTTTGACAGGAAATATTATTCTTGCTGACAGTAATTTCTGCACTTCTTTGAAAATCAAGGGTTCCAATAAAGCGTTCATTGGACATTGTCTCTGTTTGAATGGTTTTACACCTAGTTTGAGTGGTATGGTGTGAGTAATGATTAAGGTATCATACATTTTGAGGTCTTCGTAACTCCATACTATCACTTCATGATAATCTCTTAGCTTATGAATAATACCCGCTCTTTCTTCTTTCATGCTGGCTTTTCCAATAAACACATTCTTAATCTCTTCATCTGTCCCCAAATTAAAAGGATCACGCTGTCTGCTGGGAGATTCTCCTCCTTTCTTCTAGGTTCCCAAATTGTCTAAATTGAATAGTTGCCCCAATTCCACCATCCCTCATGGAATCATGTTTGTCTTTAGATTGAGAACTCCCTCTAAATCCATCTCAGCAGGTTCCACTTCCTCTTCATCTATTATTTGAGCAGTGGAAACATTAGATGAGGTGAGGAAGTCAATTATATGCTTGTCGTCCTCAAAGACTTGAAAGTTTGTGACATTATCTGGTACTAACGGGGTGGCGATAAATTCAACAGTGAACTTCTTTAAACCTGTCATAGATGTTGGTTCTAACGTGCTCGTTGTTTGTGCTAGAGCATCTACAACATGATTCTACCTCCGAGGAATCAGTTGGATATTGAAACCGTCAAATCATCCAATCAAATCCCATACTCGGTTTCTATACCTATTCAACCTCTTATCATTGCACGAGTATTGCTTCCGTACTTATTTTACAACCAGTTCTAAATCTCCAAACACCTGAATAACTCTGACTTTCTTTTGAAGAGCCATCAGCAATCCTTGCACTAAAGCTTCATATTCTGTTACGTTATTTGTGCAAGGGAACTGTAATCTATGTGATGCCAAATATGAACTTCCAGTGGGATTGATCAACTCAAATCCTGCTCCAGATCCTTGTCTACATCTTGATCCATCAAATCTCAAAGTCTAGAGGTAGAAATCTTTATTACTGTCGTCTTGTTTTATTGATCTTTTACCATTTATCTGAGGTTCTGGATCCACCTTTTTCATGAAATTTGGAGCTATGGGAATTTTCAAGTGTCTCTGCACTTGCTCCACTGCTTCCTGACAAAGTAAACATGTAAACTCAGAATGTGAAGCATCATGTATACGACACCAATTAGGTAGCAGCAACTCTTCCATCTAAACCTGCTTCCCTACAGCTGCTTGATCACTCATAAACTTAGCCACAAAGTCATGAAATCCTTAAAATATCCTTGGCTCGTCATCTTTTGAAGAGTTTCCTAAGTCTGATTGCACGTATGCTTTTGTATTTTTTGGCTTTTCTACAAGCAGAGGATCAGGAAATCTGTTGCAGCTTAGCATAAGAATCTCCTCTGCTTGATCAACATGAGGAAGGTAGACCCCCAAGTCAACTTCTAAAAACAAAATTTCATTCGTTTGATTATACTCTGTAATCATGTGTTTCATTTTTGGCTCACTTTCAATGTGAATCTGGTTTGCCAACCCCTTCCATGGCAGCCACATGTGAGAGAAGTTTGTTGCCATGTACCCATTCCAAGTCCTGGACCAATCCGACTTAAAAGCATACCATATTGATCTAGAATATCCAATACTTGAATATTTATGTATTACTGCACTCTAGGATCAGAGGCTAGCTGTGTATGTATTCTATTCAGTTCGCCCATCACATTTACTTCAGTCTTATCTAATTGTGTAACTTTCCAGGAAGATTTGGCTGGAGTGAGGCCTAGTGCCTTGCAAACTGATAATGGCATTACATTCGTGGAAGCACCAGAATCCACTAAGCAATTGTGAATGTTCTTTCCAAAAATTCTAAGTATTAAGAGAAAAGGAGGACTTTCTCTCTTATCTTTGTATAGTGTCATCTTTTGTTCAACATCTGTCACATGAATCCTCTCCTTTCCTTTATCAGTGTTATCCTTCACAGGAATCTCCTTTTGAGAAGAATCTATTTTGATACCTGCACTCATATCTTGGAAGAACGCTATCATAACCTCACATATCTTTAGCAACTCATAAGAAAACAAACTAACCTTCATTTTCTTAAGTTCATCAAATACATACTGTCCCATTTTTATTATATTAGACCATTGAGAACTTTTAGCAGCCGCTCCCTGATGCATGGATTGGGGTGTGGCCTTTGGAGGCTCAGGATTATTGGAAGCTTTTGGATCCGGTGGGATTTGATAATCATTCAGAGGAATGGAAGTGGTGAAAGGACCCTTTGGATTATTACTTCTCAGGTTATATGGAGTTTTGTTGTATTGCTAATAAGCGTTTACCTCATCTAGCTCTTCTTCCTCAGGTTGATTATCATCTTGGAATGGAAATATCTAACTTTTAAGTACGAGGGCAGTATCATACCTTTGAGGTGGCACAAGTTCATACCCTGTTGGTGGATTCTCCTATGTTTCAACATTTTGGATCTCCATTTGGAAAATGTTGGATGCTATCTGAAATTCTGGGCAGTCTAGCTTGGAATGAATGTAGTCTGCACCAAGTAGACAATGCTTCTTTTTCCAACATCACGCGGCAAGGAGGTTGGGTATCATTGTTCTAATTTTCCAATGGTGATGGTACTCCTCCATTATTAGGCCTAGTGTTCCAAGACCGGTTTGATCGCTACTAAAAATTCTAATTTTGATAGTAGTTTTGGTTCTGATATTGACTCTAGTTTTGGAACTGATTCTGATTTTGATTCCTCTGTTGCAAATACACATTTTGATTCCTTAGGTGGGTGACCTTTGCAGTAAGCTTCTTCATCTGCTCAGCTAACTCTCTAATGCCATCTTTGTCATCTCTTTCCTTAGCTGCTTCAGAAGATTGGAGAAAGGGCATTTGGGCAAGAGGCCTTTCAGCTACTAGATTTCCTGGGTGAACCACCACAGCCTGTGTTGCAGCTGGAGTTGGAATCAGGTTCATTATAGGGTTATGACTAGCCAAGGCTTGGTCAATCATAGCTATTTGATTTGGCATGGCTATTGGGCCCATGTGATTCAATAGACCTGTGCATGTTTGTCCTAGCTGGGTTGTTACAGTGACGACTTCAGTGTATGCTTGAGCTAAAGTGGCTGGAGGTGGGTCATCTCTTCAGACAAACATAGAGGTAAGCCTATCCAGGGTTGCATAGTAAATTGGCAAGTTTGCAGCTTGGCCTATGGCATAAGGAGATTGCAAACGACTAAAAGCGTTTTGGAATCTATTATTAAAAGAACTTATCAGCTCACCTTGACCTTGACAAATTTTAGAATCGGTTCAAAAATGCATTTTTCATATTCTGCCACGAGTTTATGGATGCTGCGGGAAGGTTGGCAAACCAATAATAAGCCTCATGTTGCAAAGAATAAGGAAACAATCGGTAGACCACATCTTCGCATTGTACCTGAAGCATAAACATGTTACTTTCAAAGATTTTAATATGCTCATCTACAGTTTTGTCTAGATCATTTACCCGAAACTTGGAAAAGAACTTGTCAGAGTTTTTGGCATATCATGATAATCATTGAACTGGAATGGGGATTGGTTATTTGCTGCGAAGAAATCCATCATCGGAGGATTGATTGGTGTTGCTACTGTGTTCCTTGGGACTGATTGAGCTCTAAGTGCCTTAGGTATCCCTTGATCTCTTCTTGTTCGTCTAAATTCTGTCAAAGATAGCAGCTCTTCCCTAGCTGAGCTAGATCTAGTATGTCTCTGTCTAGTCCCTAGACTTGCTTATTTGATGGAGGGAAATTTCAGCTTGGTTAGCCCTCCTAGCACCAATTTTGTTGATGGGTGTTTTTGTACTCAACAACGTAGGTATGATTGTTGGTATCACACCTCTCTTGAAAAGTATCCTACCCTAGGTAAGACTACTCCAAGGTTTCTACAGATAGATCTTAGCTCACTTGGAATCTCTCAGTTGGAATGTACTAGCTGTGCCAACAAGGGGTCTTACGTGCAGTTGACAGAATTAGACAATTTGGACAGCAATTCATGCAAACCCTTTATAATTTTAGCTGATAAGACAATGCAAAATGCTGCTAAAATACCTAAGATAACAATTGTTTTCAAAGAAAATATAAAAGCAGATAGGGTTTTAGAGAAATCCTAAGTGACATTCACAATGTGAAGACTGCTACAAGTAGACAAATATTCTAAAATTTAACCAATTTTCTGAGTTACCAAACTAAAATGGATGTTACAGCACTGCAGAAAATGATGCTATCTTCAATGGAGATCTAGAGATTTTCATATTACATTCATTCATCAAATACCCAACAACGGCATAATTTAACTCATGAAATGCAATTGAACTAAGCACAAACTGATCAGCCTAGGCTAACTTTGCATAGTCACTTAAATCAACAAGCAACTAAAAGTATGGACTAAGAGCATTCATCAAATACTTCTAACAAACTATAAACATTGCAAAAGCATAATTAACTAATTAATGGAGATCAAGAAGTGAACCATGAAAACTAGATAAGCAAACACAATACACAAATTCTCAAGAAAATTGCAGAAACTTGCTTTGTATTAACTTCAAATGGTAGAGCATCAACAATTCGTCATCAAGAGTCTTACAAATAAGAGAGAGGGCAGCCCTTTATATAGGAAAGGTGCCATACGGAGTTTTTGAATGGACGGTGGAGATTAACTTGACATCTACAGTCCAGATTTGACATCATTTAATGCATTTACAACAGCTCATTGCAATCCCGGATTACATTTTGTCTCTTATGAAAAAGATGAAAAATGACCTCCAAATACATTGAACCTAGACAATTTGACTACTCATTTGAATATATATATAGAAAAGACCATTTTCAAGACACAATAAGGACAAAATAGCATCACATGTCCTTCCAAATATAGCAATTTACATTAGTGACATGATTACATTTCAAAATATTCAAGAATATGCTAAGGTTCATCATCCAAATCTACTTTGTCTTCTTTTGCCATTTTGTTGCGGTAGTTGACTCAGGCTGACAATGATGGATTGATATTTGCGGGGCCTGGGTTCTTCAGGTGGTTGACTCGATATCTAAACATCTCCAGCTTCTGACTATACCGCTTATATATTTTTTCCATGTCTTTCTTTCCTTTATGAAATGCATTAAAGTCAGTTCGGAGGTCACTGACTCTGTCTAGTCTAGCTTCCACATCCAATTCAGTATCTTCAAAAACTATCTTATGTAGCTTGTCCTTGCATCCCTTCATTTCGTATGGTTCCAAGTCATCACAAGCCATCACAAGCAATCCTTTAGGGTGTCATTTATTTCGTAAATAAGGGTTAGTAAATTTTCATCTCCAACTTTGTAGGCTTCCCTAATGTTGTCAAAAAATTCCTTTCTCTTTTTTATTTGTTGATACCAAGTTATGGCTTTGTGCAGTCTATCTCTTGTCAAAATATTTTTAGAGAACAATGTCTGAGCAGGTAAATCTTTGATTTCTTGCACTCGAGGGAATACCTGAGAATAGTATTCATCAAAAGAATCACATTCCTCATGCAAGTCTTTCCAATGATCTTGAAGTTGAACCAAGTTCTTATGAAATTTAGCTACGACATCAATTGCCTCACATCCTTTCTCACACACTTTGATAATCCATTTATGGGTTCCTATGGATAGAGTCCAGACTTCATCGAGTTTGGACACTTCATCTCTTGACAACAAAGTAGGCACTATCCTTAACTCACCCTCAGAGTCTACTGGTTTTATCAAAAATTGCAAACAAACTCTGAATTCCTCATTCTACTGCTTCAACTCCTTCTTTGTGAGTTCATCTTTATCTAGTTGTTCTAGGATTGAAGTAACAAAGCCCTTAAATTCATCAACCTTTTGAGCGCCCGTGGCTGGTCCCAAGTTCACCGTTGTTATAGTATAATCTTCTGCTCTAACTGGTTCTTTGTTTGTATCAGCTAGAGGAACAACTACTTCTACTATCCTAGATCCGGTTGCATCCTTATAAATTCTGGACTGCACTTTTGCATTCTTTTGTTTCTTCAGTTTTTGTGCCTATGACAGAATAACACTTAGATCTAATTTCATAATTTTAACCTGTGGCTCTTGATATGCAATTCTGTTTTGCAACCAATCAGGTGCTGAGGAGGAAGGCTCTTTAGACCCATCAAGGTTCTCATTGTCTATACTAGGTGGCCCTTCAAGTAATCTTTGTTCTTGTTCTGATTCTTTATCCATATCTTCTTCCTCATTTGCAAGATTCCTGCAGTTCACCAGTACATTCTTTTGAACTGCTCCTAGGATTGCTTCTGTTTGGTTCTTTTCTGGAGGACTATCTGAAATCTCAATTATTTCTATGTTTTCTATTTCAGCTAAAGGCTCATCAGGTACTTCTTTCTCTACCTCTTCAAATAAATCCCTCTCTGGCTTTTGTTCTTGGAGGCCCAATTCAGCACATACTTTCTCTATGCCTAGCAGTAATGGCACAACCAAAGGAGTTAAATTTTGGTCTACGACAGCTTGTGAGATAGGGACAAGAGATCATAGGGGAGTGGCAATTGAAGGTAAGATGATTTGTGTCAAGTTGGCAAAGGCAACAGACCCCAAAGCTGGTGGGATGGAAGAAGTCGGTAAGATAGAGGAAATGACAATAGGTGAGGTGAAGGACAAAGTAGGCAAGGGGAGAGAAGGTGAAAGAATGGTAGAAATAGGAGGCAATGCAAGGGAAGTAGAAAGTGAAATAGAAGATATGGAAGACAAGGATGTGGTGGTGATGGAAGAACATGAAAGAGTAGCAGTGGAGGAAATGGGACTGCTAGGAGTGCTTGAGACTGCGGCCAATGGACAAGAAACAATTGAAATGGCAATTGCGGGTGAAGAAGCAGTAGAGGTACTTTCTTGAATGATAGTTACAGGAGAAGCAGGCATAGCAATGGAAACAACAGGGAAGATGCATCAGTGGAAGGCATTGGGGAAAGTACAACAACACTTACACTTGGGGCAACAGGAGGTGGAGAAGCTCGCAGGCTGGTGTTATCAGGAGTTACAGTAGTAGCAATCTCCGTGGCTTGGCTAATATTCTTTTCTTTAGCTTTCTTCATTTTAGACCCTTCTCCTAGCCTGCTAGGCATGTCTCTCTTCTTTGATGCTCTTGTCCAGGTGGAGGGAGGCATATCCTTCTTCTGTGTCTTTGGACCAACCTTTTTCACTTTCTTAGCCTTTTCTGCCAAGGGTACATGTTCTTCACTATTTGATACCTTGGCAGGCCTTTGAGTCAACTTTGCTTCATCCGTTATCTCTATGGGTTCATCCTCTTCTCCCCCAGATTCTTTCTCAGACTCAAGTTCAGTGTATGTGATTTGTATTCCCTGTCTTTCCAAAGCAATAATCTAACCTCTTACCCAAGCTTTACTTAGTCTGATTGGTTCCTTCATCACAACATCTAGGGAGCTTTCTTCAGCATTAGGCCAATTGGGAAAGGGGATTGGATGATGGTACTATACCTCCCAAGCTTCTCTCTGCATTACATTTTCATCATCTTCTAGCTGATTTGGTACTACTATAATATGGAACTTTCTTATGATAGCCAAGGATAATCTAGAGTTAGCTCTTTTCATAACTTCATAGTCGTCCAAGCAATTAGCCCAAAAATCTTCTATGTGCATTCTATGGAACAATTTATTGCTTAAAAAACTCTCCATTACCCTATTCAGATCAAAATGATTTCTTTTTGTATAGTAATGGAGGTTGAGTAGTTGGAGCTCAATGTCAAAGTGCTCAGTTGCACCCAATGAAGAACATGCATAATTTCCTTTGCCTAGCATAATAGGGAATTGCACATTTGTTCTATGTAGATGTTTTAGCTTTTCAACACAAGTTATCAACTGTCTAGACAATTCAAAAAGAACTACCTTATCTGTGGGGTATCTTGGTAGTCTATAGGCTATTCCAATGAACCCTTGATCTCTCAAATACATGAACTTCTCAAACTGTATATATCACCTTCCATACTTGGTGACTTCATTCATGGCTTCGGTGGATATCCTGAGAGATGTGTTTCCTTGTAGTAATCTGGTTATATACATAGTAAAGGCATCATTTACTCTCTTAAAATGCATAAGAGATTGGGACAATGTTAGCTGTGTGTAACATTCATAGACCTTGATCTGATGTTGCTCATCATTCCCCACTTCTCCAACTTTAGATAATCCAGGATACTCATTTTTCCTTGCCAGTGCATATACTACATATGAAGTCCATCTGAAAAATAGTTTGTCTTTAAAGTCACTGAAAGCTTGATGCATGTTATCACTTAGAATCTGTGCCCAATGGAACTTTGTACCTTTTAATATTTCTTCAATCATAAAGAACATCCACACTTCAAAGGTTGATGCTACATGCAATCCAAATATTCTACTCAACAAGGTTACTAGGTCCCCTATCTCCTCATGGAAGTCACTCCTATACAAACCCTGAGGAAATAGTACAAGGACAGACCTCTTACTCTTTGCCCACTATTCATTCATATGCATCCTGCATCCATTCTCATCTTTCTTGTATGTGGCCTTTGAATTTGCCTTATCGGGCATGCTCATCACAAGATGCCATGGAATCCCAAAGATTTTAGCTAAGGAAGGTGGACTTAAGTCTGCTAGGACATCCCCATTGGCAGTTTGTATGGTCCTAGTCATGATGTCATACCTCCCTACACAAGCAACTATTAGCTCTACACATTGAGCAGATGTAGGGAAGGCAAGAATTTTTGTAATCCCACTATCTTTCACTTTCCTAGCTCTTGGGGTTGGACTTGGTCCAAATACTCTAAGTCTGAAATCATCCAAGTCAATGTGACCCAAGTCTGTATCTCCTATATCCTTCCATCCAGCGGAGATCTTTGTCTCGGGAGGGATGCCTTTGAACTCATACCTCATGATTTGGGCTCTAGCAGTCATTTAACCTGCATGATTGGACCTTATAAGTCTTGATGCCTCTAAAATAGTTTTCCTAATTCCTGAGTTTAAGAATCTATGATCATCAAGCTAACCTACTACATTACTAAGCCATGTTGTGCTAAATGAATCTAACATGCATCCACTAAGTTACCATTGCATATCTATGAAACACACAAGTCTGAATTTGCCAACCATTACATTCATTACATGATCAAATGATAAAACAATCTTGCCTTCTTATTCTAATACATGTAATAAATGCTTAAATGCTTCAAAACCTTATTTAAAACATGTAAAATATCATGATTTCACCAATGCAACAATTATTTTATCTTGACAGACCCTTCACCTTTTGAAATTTCCCTTAGAACAATCATTTCACCCATTTTGTACTAATTTTAGGGTCAACTGACCTGTAGAAGGTAAAGTGGGGATTTGGAGGTCAATCGACTTGGCGGGGAAATCAGAGTCATCTGACTCGTTGGTCAATTGGTTTTCAGGTCATTTGGTCACTGCAACACTTTATGTGGATTTCTTTGTCATCTGACTTGTGTGGGTTTTGAATGGGACTGACTTGGATCAGTCATTGAGGTCGGTCTGTTAAGTTGCCAATTTTGAAAGATCTCCTTATGTTCTCTGCACGGGTTTTGATGTCGTCCAACCTTGCAGGGATTTCGTGGATGACCAACTAAGTTGGTGAAGGGGCATTTCAGTGCAAGTTTGGAGAGGGTTAATTCTAGTGCTTAGTTGTTTTGTTCAGTTTTGCAGAGGTTTTGGGTCTCATGGACTTGTGGGAAAATTAGGTCCATCTGACCTAAGTCAGGGAAGTCACCTTTCAACGCTAAGTCAGAGTACTTAGGATCAAGCACAAAGTAAGTTTCAAGATTTTGTGGGACTTTAAGGGTCCTCTGACCAAGTCGGTTGAAGCGATAAACGTCGCAAGGTTGGAGAACAAAGTTTTAAGCACAAGATTGACTTGGAGTCTCGGCAGGGGTTTTCAAGGCCGTCGACTGACTTGAATTGATGCAAAGTTTAGGTCAGTCGGGTGAATTTCAATCCAACTTCAAAAGGCAGATTTTAGAACTTAGCAAATTTCTCACTCATTGTGACAAAGCAAGATTTCACTTGAACTTGATGAACTCGTTTAGGGCTTCGCACCAGGGTTTGAAAAACACTTCAACTGTTGCCTTTGTACTCAGTTTAAACTAGGGTTTATATCACAATCGAATAATTTCAAGAAGAAACCCTAATTTACATCCCCTAAATTCAACCTTTCACAGCAAAACATACTCGGAAGGTACCTTTGTAGAAATTATATTTGCATAATTTACATTTTAACTGAAACCCTAGCTAATGAATTCAAACCCTAAACAGGCAAGAGAGGCATCTACCTAGTTCGCAAAGATGGAGTTGTGATGGGATGATTAGGTAGCAACAATTTGGATTAAAGCTAATGAGGCTTTGTGGTAAGTCAAATCCAAATTGGTCTTCAAATCTCCATTAATCAAACGACAAGATGCAAAAGGAGCTCCAAAACAAGTCAAAATACCTTTTATTCCCCTTTATCGCCTACCATAAATGCAAGGAGTACGAGTGGTCAGTCATGGCATTCGGCAGAATTTAAGGGTTTGTGCAGGATTTGGTCACTACTGACTTGGTGGGACTTTGGCCTATCACCGACTTGGTCGGTGGTCAATATTTTTAGCGTAGAGTTGATGAGAAACATTTTAAGCTCTTTGTGGGGTTTGGGTATCCTCGGACCTGCAGAGGTTTCGCCGGTCTCTGAATTAGTCGGTGGGTGATCATTGTAGTGCAAAGTCAGGGATAGTTGGTTTTAGCGCTTGGTCAGTGAATGAGGAAAGCAGCGCAAAGGTCGGTCAGGCAAGGAAACAACACTAAGTCAGAGGCAATGAATTTTAGCGCAAAGGTTAGATGGAGGGCTTTTTAGCGCAGAGGTTGGATGCAAGCATTTTTAGTGCAAATGACATTCAAACCTAGTTTTATTGAGTGCAAACACTTAGACTTAGCAGATTTTGGAATGACTTATTGACATCAAGTTTCTAACATGGCGAGAAATGCATTTTGACCACTTTTGACCGCTTAGGAGATGAAAAACCTAATTGATACTCTAACCAAAGCTAGAAAGAGGGGGTCCCTATTTTGTGAAATGGGGTGTGTGTGCGAGGCCCAACACTAACCAACCAACAACCACAACAAGCTAAAATGGCAACTAACTAATCAAACTTGAAGTAAAAACAAGCAAACTAAACACCTAACTAACTAGGACTAACCAACATTATGTACAGAGGCTTAGGACAATGGGTTTAAATTTCTTAATGTATACAAAAGTAATAAGCCATCTATCAAGGTCCTAATCCTAGAAAACTTGTCTTTATATTTTGAAAAGTATAATCTAGGAAATGCAAGCTCGTATTCAAGATACACATCATCTAAAATCAACAATTATGGTAATGCATTATAATCATGATCAATCCAAACTCATGTTTTCTTACCCCAATCGTCATAATCAAACTAATACGCATCAAAACTTATTGAAAAAGGTATAGATATAACCTAGTTTATAGTATCATCAGCTGAAAGTACAAGCTCACAACTAGATGAGTACATCATCAAATGCTCTCTCACCTTTAGAAGGTCTCGACAGTACATAAAAGTTAAAAGAAAATTTATCCATAAGAAAACCATTGCAAAAATTATAAATAGGTAAATCAATAATATCATCACAAGATTCAACTTTATTAGTCTCAAGAATATGACATATTTTATCCTCCCTAAAATCAACATAGGTTTGATATGAACAATTAGCATGTACTCTCCCAATTGGATCAACAAGATCAATCATGGATGCATTCTTTGAAGTGCATGAACTAGTAGTATTTCCAATCAAAATATTTTCATTCTTAACCTCTAAAGAAACACACTCATGATCAATTTTAGCTAACAATGCAATCTCTGAAGCCAACAAGAAATCATGACAACTTACTTCAAGATGTGGATTAGTAGAATGATTCCTACATGAATCAAGAAAAGAAAGATCTGATATATGCATTGAATACCCAAGAAGTGATACTTCTTCACTTAGATTTAATATTAGATCAATCTGTTAGCAAGACAGTTGTCGTTGCACCAAAAGATCGACTTGTTAATGCCTGATACAACTGCCAGAGTTAATGAATCCACGAGAGGCGATTACGCTTTGTCACCAACCCAAGTGTTGTGTTGCACAACACAAGGAGACTAAGGGCACACACCTTGCAACAATCCCCCCAGTGCAAGCGAGGGGTTTGAACTCGTGACCCAGGCTCTAATACCAATTGTTAGCAAGATGGTTTCCGTTGCACCAAAAGTTTGACCTATTAATGCCTGATGCAACTGCCAGAGTTAATGAATCTATGGGAGGTGGTTAAGCCTTGTCACAAACCCAATCATTGCATTGCACAGCATAAGGAGACCAAGGGCGCACACCTTGCAACACAATCATGTTGTCATTTTCATTGAGTGAAGAACACAATAAGCCATCCTAGTGGTTAATTTGCATGATTTATTAGCCTCCATCCTCATAGAGTATTCCATTTCCCTCATTCTTCTCCTCCATATCAACATTAACAAACAAAAGATCATCATGAGGAGCATTAATAGGATTGGGTTTATCTAAACATGATATATAAGAATCTGATCTAAATACCTCAATCAAACTTATAGAACTATCATCATCAAATTCACATGAGTACTCCCCTAATTTGTCTTCATGATCATGCATGAACACTCCATGGTCTTGGATAGGAGCATGATGACATCTAGGGCCTTATTGCACTCCCTCAAACTAAATTACATCAAATACTTCTTGTAGAAAAATATTGTCTTGATTCTCACTAATATACTCACCCATATCAGCCTCCAACTCACTCGTACTGCTAGTACATTTTTTGTATGTTTGATTTCCTTGGAGAAATAATCAACTACAATCATCCACTTAGTCATTTATCCTTAAAAAATTAGTTTACAACTTGCTTATTTGACTTGTGTTGAATGTCTTCTTCGCTATCCCAAGATTCTCTACATTCATAAATCTAATATCTCATTATTTCTTGATAAAATTAGATTGATTGGATAGTTGTACTTTCTCCATTTTATTCCTCGTAACATCAACAAAGTAAGGCAAACTATTCCCAACAATTCCATGATCAAAATTAGTTCAAAAATCAATCATATCATGAGTTTTTTCTTGCTAATTGGTATCCTCGTTTTGGCCATCCAACCTATCAAAATTATCATCAAACCTATGAAATCATAAAATATCAACATTTATCATATCCTCTTCATCCACCTCATCAAGAGTATTGAAATACAAATTGCCATCACTTATTCCATTGTTAAGAGGAGTATGCAAATCATACATTGGGCTGACCAAATCGAGAAATCCATCTTCATTTTCACTTTCAACAATGGTATATAAGTTACTTAGCTCATGCTTATCATCAAGAGAGGATGTATTATCATTCCCAATGTTTTCCTTGTTGCATAATGACTAATTTATATCTACTAATGGGGTGGAATCAACACTATCAACCCCTACAAAAACAATACTCTTATGTGATTTATCATGACAATCATCATGTGGCTTGTTCACCATGCTCTTAACCTCATTATCATGTTCCTTTTGACAACATATTGGAGAAGTTTCATCATTACCCATGTGCTCACTAGCTTGTTGGCCTTGATTGATAAGAGATTTCTGATTTGAAGTGGCTCCACATTTGTTCTCATGAGCTACTCCAATTGACTTATCTCCTTGAAAACTAAAGTAAAGGCTATCATAAAATGGCAACATGTCTAATTTGTCTTTATGAGTGTCCTTGTACTACTAATCACTTGGAAGAATCTTGTCATTACTTTCTCATGCGCTAGTCACTACATGTACTTCATCACATGTGTGTATCACCTTGTTCATCATCTTTATCAACTTGATCATACATGTCTTTGCCCTTGTATGTTTGATCATCTTCTTGACTAACTTTCAGGATTATCTCCATAACATGAATATGACCTTTTAAAAACAAATCTATCTTAGAGAGTAAGCTACGATAATTAGTCTCAAGATGTTTAGCTATACCATGTATTCTCTAACATGACTTTATTCAACTTTTCTTGCATGAGTGGAATGCTTATCTTTAAATTATCTTTCTAATATGACTAACATGAAGACCCAATCTTGTTACTTTCATCATGTGATGATGTTGAAGGATGATTAGGTGCATCACATGTATTTGTAGAAACTTATGATTTTGCTAAATTCTTAAGATTGTAATTCTTGTATAGTATTGCAGATGCTTGTACATCTTTAATTTTATCATTGTTTTCATGATGTATAGCCCTTTGTTGATTTTATTTTGTAACTAGGCAAGTAGGAATGCTTGTATTTTAACCCTTACCTTCAATTTGGTGTTGTTTTCTTTCATTCTCAAGGTAACTTATGACCTGTTATAACTAATTTGTAGCCTCTCCATTCAAAGATGCTAATATACCTTGACTAAAACTTGACTATACAATTGTATATGCATTGTTAGAAGGATTAGTACTTGCATACATGACTAAATTTTCATAATTTTGACACCTAAAGTTTTATTGAAATGGTGAGCAAAATAAATGAATGTAGATTACACCATTGTTGAATATCAAAAAAAAAAAATTGTGATGAAGGGGGTAAATCATAAAACACACAACAACAGAAATGGAACACATAAAATAGAATATTTCTTTATTGATCTGGGCAACTCATTACATTACAGAAGCTTAATTACAATCAGAGGAATCAATCCTCCACAGGGTGCAACACACTACAGCTACACATCACCAGGCTCTGGAATCATCTGTCTTTTGTAACCCCAAATCAACTAGGGTTTCTGTTTTCCCACCTATTCTTGACTCTACACTTCCCCCCTTAACTCTATTATTGCCCAGGGTTCCCAGAAATGGTTATTAATAGCCTTTTTTGGCGGCCAACAACCTAATTTTAAAATTTGCATCTCCCTCCAAAAATAGGTCAACTTCCGGGAGCCATAACTTTAGATCCGGGTGTCTGATTGACGAACCGTTTTATGTGTCGGAAAGCTCGCAGAGTGCTCTATGTGCTAAGAACTAGCTTTGCAAGTTCCGGCCATTTTTGGGCCCATGTGGGGCCATTTAGTGCCTCAAACCTGAGTTTGAATAATTTTCAGTCATTTTTTGGGAAACAAAAAGTTTAATATCTTTCAGCTCGCAAATGATTTTTGCGTGATTCCTTCACCAAAAGTCTTATTTTTCAGTTATGAAGCTTCCTGTAAATTTTCACTTCATTCCATGCCTAAATGCAAACTTTCTAAAAATAGCAGGTTACTATTTTTAGTAGTTTGGAAAAACTGAAAGTTTTACATCATTATTCAAGCGATTATGGAACCAGAACCACAATTTTTGAAAAGAAATGGAAAGAACATCAACAATTTTAAAACACATCTTTTTTTGGATGATGCAAGATTGCCCTTACACCACTGGATGCTCTTGCATCATATTGACTTTTTGATTTCTACATTGCTCCACATTGGCTTATATAGCCTTACATATTCCTGTATCAAACCAACTAACCTACTTATAGGAATAACTTCCAATAAAATAACTCTTATAATTTATTATTTACTAACTAAAAACTAACTTTTATTTATTTATTTATTATCTATTATAGTTTAAACTATATAAAAGATGTAATAAATCCAACATTCCCCCTTATTACATCAATCTGAACAAAGGATGGAACACTATTGTACCCAACCAAATTTTTTGCTTCATTAAGGCATTTTGAAACAAGTTTAGAAAAATTTTCGTCAAAAAGTCAAAAAAGCAAAATTTCTAAAAATAGACGTCGAGTTAGGTTTTTTGTGTTTCTTGAGATATGGATGTTGGCAAAACTTTCTAAAAATAGAATCTCCAAATCAGGTGTCGCGCTCGATTCTCATTGGTTGATTTTGCTTCACGATCGGCGCGGTTCAGACGAAATCTTCAAACGACCAAGTTTTCTCTACTGGGTCATTTTTGCTTTTTCACAAGGTGAAGCATGAGCTTGAAAGTCATCAACACAGAAAAGTTCACCTGCCAGAATTCTTCGATGAGTTTCCAACGTTGTTTTAATGACGCAAAACTGACAAACCGCTGTCGACTCGATGATGCACGTAAAACGATGCAAGATGGATCCAAGGTGAATTGAAAAGTTGGAAAATCATAAATTTGACTAAGTCTGGTGAAGCTGGGCACCCCAAGAGGCTTGGGGCGCCCATCTTCTCCTGTGTTAGTTTTTTTTTCACGTTTTTCGAGAAACGTCAAAAATGCTTCCGTCAGCTCTTTTCCAATTGGTCAAACTTGGTCAAAAGTCAGTCAAAGCTAGGATTTCATCACAGATATGTGCAAACTACTTAGATCACCCTCCGTCCTGCCTCGACAGTCATCAAAATGACTGAAATCAAAGATCGAACAGGTGCCATCGACACAGAAATCGAGAAAAGGTACAAAATTGAAAATTTTGAAAAATTTTCTAAGTGTTGACAAACCAGGTGCCCCAGGAGGCTTGGGGTGCCCAAACTCTCCAGACTTAGATTATTTTTTATGTTTTTCTCGAAAAACATGAATCTCCTTCTATTAGCCAGGGTTCGGTTCAGTATTGATCAGTTTGGCACATCTTTCGAGGCAAACAGAAGGTACAATCAGCTCAGTTTTCATCAGGCTTGCATATTTGCTAGATTATTAGACTCATTCTCATCCCAGTTGATAGAAATTGACAGCCAAATAGGGGTCATGTGCCACCGGAATGCGCACGCAAACCAAGAAATTGAAAAAGTTGGAAAATTTGAAAAAATGGCTAAGTGTTGGGAAACCAGGTGCCCCAGGAGGCTTGGGGCGCCCAACTTGAGTAGTGTTAGAATATTTTCATGTTTTTAGTGTTTTCCGACATGCTTTGTTACCAATCTTCGCCTGTTGGCAGTTTCCAGGAGGTCAAACTTGGTCAAACGATGTCAGATCGTCGAAAGGAGGCAGGGGATGGAATCTCAGTTGATCAATCTCTAAAATGTCAGGATCAGTCAGCTTTTTCAATTAATGATGACATTTTTCCACCTTGTTAAAGTCAGAGACAGGCCATATTTGAGTCAAAACGAGTGTTGAAGTGTCGAAAATGAAGAAAATTTTGTTAACACTTCTTTCAACTCGCGTGTTCGATGACATTATCAAAGAAGATATTTTTTGTCATCTTGCACATGAAGCCATAGGCTCCTACAAAATAGGGATTCTTCCTATTTGAAGACATCCACTTGGATTTATGTTTTAAAAGATGCTTTCTTCATGGATGAGGGTGAAGTTTTCTTCTCACACAAATAAAGCTACTTTTTCGACCAAAAGATTTATAAAGACAAGCTTTGGGCTTCTTTATTTCATTATCTTTTGTAGGTTGCAACCAGAGGAAAGATTTTATTTTTCTTTCAACGAAGAATCGAAGACCCAAACCAAGTGTTTTTTCAGTGTTCTTCATAGATTCGGGTTGAGGAAGAAGAGAGGCTTGCTTTTTTAGGGTCCTTGTTTCAAGGAGATCATTTTTTAGAAATCTGACCAGAGCTTTTTCAATTTTCGTCGAGATGGGTCCACCCAGATTATCATCCTCTTGAAGATTGGGAGTTGTGCTTTTTTTTCAGGAAACTGCTTTTTTCCTGCTTTTTTGAGAAAATCTCTGCTTTTTCAAAATCTAACAATCTAGGTTGCTTAGAAACAGAATTATCTACAAAACCCCATGTGCTAGCTTTTTTAGCTCACATTCTACTTTTTCTAAAAATCAGCAAATAATTTTCAGCCATCTGTCCATACTTTTTCCAACATAGGTGTGTTCACAGTCGATTTTCAAATCTTCTAGTATGCAGTACTCTCCAACACAAATCAGGCACAAAACAACATTGGTTCATGATTACCTGAAAACTTGTGAAACAGACTTGCATAAAGTACTTCCAGTAATCAATTTACACTCCTTGGAGGATACAGGAAATAATGCTATTAGGAATCTTGGACACTCTGGTTTGCTTGCAGCGGCATCCTTTCCTATCACTGTGCAAAGTATCGAGTTTGTGATTGCTTGCGTGACGCATTACAACTCGGTCACAAGAGAAATTCAATCAAGAGATGAACATGTGCTCTGCAGCTTGAGGCCAAACAACATTGAAAAGTGTTTTACAATACCTATT
Source organism: Cunninghamia lanceolata (assembly GCA_027924645.1). Taxonomy (NCBI): domain Eukaryota; kingdom Viridiplantae; phylum Streptophyta; class Pinopsida; order Cupressales; family Cupressaceae; genus Cunninghamia; species Cunninghamia lanceolata. The sequence goes on along the minus strand of BSBN01000809.1, from coordinate 24,234,899 downwards.
TGGAGAGAGAACTTAACTATTTCACTTAAAGAATGCAAGAGGGTTTGGAACAATGATAAGGAAAAATACAGAAAAAAGATTGGTCAAAGGTGGTTGAAAGAAAAGCAGAATATTATGCCAAAGAATGTTGGACGTGGAGAATTCAAGGAGGAGCATGCAATAATGATTACTCTGCTAAGTCGTATCACGGGTCAAGCAGATGCAAACAAATTTCAGCCTTGGATGTTTTACATCATGTCCTAGATTGTTGACGGAACCAAATTCTATGATTAGTTGGCACTAATCAGTGATAGTCTCCACCAACAAATAATTAATTTTCAAAGGGCTCACGAATTCCACATGATATCATACCTTGTGTATTTCATGGCTTTTCAGGGTCAATTCAGAGGTTTGAATGTTGTTGGAACTCTGGGTACTCAGCATGTGTATCATCATTTCCCGCAGTTAGAGATCTCTCAAGCTGAATAACATTACAGGTGGGTGAATGATGCATTCTTGATGCATGAAGTGTGACACATGGACAACGAGTTGCATATACAGTTTTCTGTAGAGGCTAGAATAGCAATGGCAGAATGGGCTGATTGGTTTATCCAATTTCTTACTTTTTCCTACATCAGAGTATATGGCTTCTCGGGAGAGCCAGCCATGTTGCCGCGATATCCTATAGATGAAATAACATTTATGGAATTTTTGAGGCAAGCTTATGAAGTGCATACTTTTTTGCATAGCAGACGCAAGACAACCTTCAATTTTCCACTTGGGATGAGTATTTACAAATGTAGATCTGGAGCAGATGCCAAGGCAATCGGTAATGAATCATCCAGATATGGTCTTAAGTTTTTCGACAGGAGATCTTCATATGATCCCCGTGGTGTTTATGCATCACATCTTGGTCAGAATTGTACGCACAAGTTTGCAGTTGAGGACTTCCAAGCTAATTGTGCTGATGAGTATGAAGTGCGAGGGCGCAGTTACAACAGGTTCACTCTTCAACAAATGTCTGATATCCTATCACAGGACATAGAAGGTTTGACAGAGAGTGGTGAAGTTCTACTTGCCACGTATTTTAGAGACCAAATTGAGCAACAACCGTTGCCGCCAGTTAATTGGTCAATAAAAGAGAGTACTTCCATTGAGGAGAGAACAAGTCGAGTGGTTAAAAATAGTTTGATATTCTTGAAGACTAAGTGGAAGGATGATATTCCATTAGCAAAGCTGCCAGTTGTGCAACTATCAGAGCCTTCCACTTCCAAGCCAAAACAAAGAGTAAAAGCTATGAGTGTTCTCCCAGAGGGAACAAAAATGGTAGAGTTAAAGAGGAAAAAAGATGAGTCTCCAGCTCATGTCCAACAGGAACATCCACCAGTTGAACCAAAAGTTACTGTTGAAACAACGCCACATGTTGAAGTGCTACCTTCAGATCATGTATCTCCACCTTCTTCACCGCTCCCTTCTCCTATTCACATAGATTCAGAGCCAGATTCACCAGTTCGTAACTTTGATGCAAGCATTGATTCATTAGGAGCTGATGAGGTGAGAACCAAGTTTCCAACAGAGGATGGCTCATCTTGGCTTGAAAACATTATGGGAAGGAAGAGAAGAAAGCCCTCATATCAGCTGGATTTAACAGAGTTGAAAAGCATCTATCAAGACACACCAGATAAGCAGCTGAAGAAGCAGATTCGCAGTAAGAAGAATGCAGATGGAGAAATAATTCTTGAGACTGCAACACCTCCAAAAAATAGAAGTGCTAATGATGTCGAGGTTGATGACTTCACAGTTGTCAAAGCTAACCTTGGCAGAAGTACTCGCCATACAGACGTCAATCTCTTCGAGGTTGCAGCGGATAGCTTGAAGGAAAGGGTGTTGAAAGATGGAGAAGACAAGGCAGCTCTCAAAGCTGAAGTTCGACAGCTGTGGCAATATATTTCCAACCTTTTCCATGGCACTTCACAAGTTGATTTACTTCTTCCACCAAATCTTGGATCACCAGCCGATCAACGGCATTTCAGTAAGTTGGTCCTCTATGGGAGGCACATGGACAGTTGGGTAGAAGAATTTGTGACCAAAGGGAGACTTGTACTTGCAGAGCTTTATCAGTTGAAGTACAACGCTCATGATTTATGCCAAGGCATATAGGGGTTGCAGCAGATCATGGCAAAAAATAGACCGATATTCGAGATCATTATCTCTGACTTGAAGATTGCACTTGATACTGTTGATTCAGCTGAAGATAAGAAGACAGTTTCTACTTGGAAAGTGCAATATCTTTTCACAGTAAAAACTTATGACAGTATGAGTTCAGAGTTGACAGAATGGAAAGAAAAGGTAGTCGGCATCCTCAAGTTCGTCAGATCCTTTGTCTCTCAGATCCCGTGTTCATATGAGAAAGAAGATGGTACCCTATATGATCTCGGGGAAGTGCAAGCAGAGTTCCAGACTCTCGTCCGCAACAACTTTAATGATGATAACAATGCCAGCAAGATGAGTCATCTTGCCGTAATGACAGTGAAATTTGACAAGGCTGTGGCTGAAGTTCATGAATTTCTTCAAATGGTTACCAATGGTGAAGAAATGTTAGAGAATCAGAATATTGTTCTAGAGAGTATCAGTGTTCCTGGCAGAGATGCGGTCACTCGCTTTTTAGAAGATATTGTTTCCCAGAATATCAACGGATGACATCACCAAAAAGCTAGAATGTTGATGAGGATGCATTCCAAAATAAAGCAGCTTTAAATCAGATGCTTTTTGTTTTAAAGCATGTGCTTTCATCCTAATCTCATCCATTCTATATTTAGAAAGAAATCACCTTGTGATAGATGGAATCTTCTTTGCTTTAAAGCATTTGTTTATTATATCTTTGTCTTAGAATAGTAATAAAGCTTGTGAGTTGGCAAGTTAGGGTTAATCAAGGAGATTTTAGGGTTCCCTACTCCTTTGATTTTAGTATAAATAAAAGCATCCTTGCCCATTGTTTGGAATGACTTTTGTGATAGCAAATTTGCTGTGCCTATTCTAGCCTGCAAACATTGTTATTCCAGGTGTTTGTTCACTTTGTGTTCATTATTCTCCAGTGTTTGATCTCTTACTGTATGCCTACCTTTTGCTAGAGTATTGTTGTCTTGGAGTTGTATTAAACTTTGTGATATTGAATAGAAGTCTCATGCCTACTTTGCTCTGATATTATATATTGATTCATTAAGTTATCATCGTCAAATGTGTAGCTTCTGTAGCATTCATTTTCAGCTTTCATCATTAAAGTACTTTTAGTCTTGCGATGTAAATCTGGAGGAAAACTGCTTGAGTTTTTGTGTTAACAATCATTCCTTGTTCACTTTCAACTTCCTTTGCTCTAAATTTACTCAGGATATTGAAAGTGTCATTAGTCTATGCTAGTTGTAGTAGAAGTTTTATAAAAAGGAAAAAACCTCTTCTACAGCATTTAGAGTTTTATAACCTTGTGCTCGCAGCTGAGAATCAAAAAGAAGATAGGTGAAGTTTCATTCAAGTTATCTTTTCAGTGAACATCAGCAAGAAAGGGAACTCCCCCTTCCAATAGGAGAGCAGTTTATCTGTGCATAGTTGTCTGTTTCCAAATTGCATACCAGAGGTGCGAATTGAAACACCAACAAACACTACAAGGATTGAACACAGTAGCCCTTCTGCAAACTTTAATGAAGCAACTTCACCAATTCTCCTTGCTTACCTAGGAAAAACCAAACTAAACTCATCATCAGATCTTCTGACTGTCAAACCTAAAAATCATTGTACAACATGAGAGAACATAAATATTCTCATCCTCCATGCACGATGAGAGAAAAACTCTCCTCCAAGTGTGTCAAAATCCCTCCTCTAATGTTGCATATAAGAGAACAACTCTCCTCTGAGTGTGTCAATATCCCTCCTTCAATGCAATGAGAATCAAATCCCTCCTCTAGTGTACAAAAAGAATTGAACCACTGTAGATACGAATCCCGCCCTATTTCAAAGATTATACTATCCATAGATTAAGTGTAGATACACTAACCACACCTATTTTAGAAGTTACACTATCCACACATACTGTCAAGCCCCCCTTGCTCCATGAAGGGACATGGATTGATATTGGTGTTTCTCATGCAAAGTATCATCTCTAAGTGAGAAGCTATCTCGAGATAAATTAAAAAAAAAAAAACTTCTCCTGCCTCTAGTGCCTCCAGCCTCCAATTGAACCTGTTACACTTTATCCATATGATGTCTCATTAATCTCTTTGATAGCACAAGCATGTGAGTCTTTGAAGGCCCTGTCAGGTGTAACAAAGATGACCCTGAAAGTCCAAGCATAAGATAACATGAAAATAATCATTTTAAGGTATTGGGCTCAATCAAAATTGTACCTTTATATTGTGTGATATACACAAATAAATCCTTATAACTCCTTATAAAATATATTCAAAATAAAAATCTTATCTCTCCAAATAGTTTTGTAGACTTTAATGAAGAATTGTCAACTCTAATACAAAAATAGTGTGATGAAAACATCATTATGAGTTTTGAACCAACAATCTCCAATGTTCAAATTATCAACAATGAGCCTTATCACCAACTCCTCTATGCTTCATTATTGATAAATATTCAATTGCCTTTATTTTGAAATGTATCACTTAAAAGAAAATTATTTTTAAGAAAAAATTGTAAAAAGTAACCACTCAAATGTTTTTACCTTATTACACAAAACAATTAACTACTTATGTCTCCCGTATCTTTAGAACATGCAACTTGAATTGTTATTTTTGAGAGAAAAAATACTATAGTAGATGAATTCATGTAACTATTTTTGCTCCTCACTTTTCTGCATCAAACTGCTCATAAAATACTCACAATATCCTCAAAAAAAATTATGTTTTATTCCTCTCTTCGTTAGCTTTCAAGAACACTTTAAATTTTGAGGAAAATATCATAGTTTTAATGAGATTGTATTAAACTGTTATAAAAAAATATTATTATGAAATCATAACAATTTACCAACAGATAACATGGTAAACTGGAACTTGAATTCTTTCCAGTCTTGGCAACTCTAATTTTTAAGATGGCAGCAATTTGAATCAACTTCCATTGTTATGTTTCTCATGGCCCATTTTTAAGTTGCTCTGATACCATATTGAAATGGTGAGAAAAATAAATAAATGTAGATTACACCATTGTTGAATATCAAAAAAACATAAAATAATATACTAACTTTTTGATTGATTTTTACATTGCTCCACATTGGCTTATATATCCTTACATATTCTCGTATCAAACCAACTAAGCTACTTACTAAAATAACTCCCAACAAAATGTTGGAATTAGGGTAGACAACTGAGAGGGGAGGTGAATCAGTTGTCACAAAACTTTTATCCTTTGCTGTAATTAAACTTCTTTACCACTTAATAACAGATGAATGATATAACCATGAAAGCATGAATCAACAACACATGAGCAGAAACAAAATCAACACACATAACACCAGGATTTTTACGTGGAAACCCAGTTAAGGGAAAAACCACGGTGGGGGTTAACCCACAAGATTTATTCTCTGTTAAAAGAATAGAAAATGGGGAAGTCACATGCCTTCAGGGTACACTGCCCAAAGCTCACTGCTCCAAGAGGCTCACTGCCTACAGAGATTTTTATAAGTTTATCACAAAAAGATTTGAACTAGAAAACAACATCTTCTTCATGCAAAGTTTAGTTCCATTGATGCACACAATACTTCTACTTTGCCCCCTAAACATTTCGTTGCTAACTCATCATCCTTAACTATTCTTTCTCTTCTACTCTTCCTCTTCCCTACTCTGCCTTTCTTCCTTTCTTATGATTTTGTCATTTTCGCACAAGGATGATTTTCCACAACTCAACCACATGTATTTATATGCTTCATCAACCTTGGAATAAACATCAAGGTCAGCACTACAAGCATCTGACTTAATGTGAATCACTATACTATTAGCCAAACACAGCTGGGATCCAAATCTTCCTTAAACAACACGCCATGCCTCAGAGAACTTCTATTAGATCATCTGCAACACACATCATGCATCCAGTCGGCCAAGACTAGAAAGAACAGCAACACCCAAGGAGAAATCTTCATCCATGAGCTCAATCCTCAATGCGGATCACCAACACAGTAGGAACCTAATTCAAAGACCACCACAAGCACAATGAAATCAACAGGAACAACCACACCACCTCATATCACCAAAACCACTTGCACTTTCATCCGGGAACTCAAGAACACCAATTGTCATGACTGTCACACTAGAAAGATTGCTTTCGAACCTCCAAACCATGAACCACTTGAGTTGAGGATACACACTAACATCCCAAACACACCTCTAGATCTGCAAATCATAATATTCCAATGGGGATCGATCCGGACCATATTACTGTCACTCTGTCACCTCTAAACAACTGCAAAAGCTGGTTCTACTCAGATGGCCATAACTTTGCCAATTCTCCATGCGGACCTCTCAAATCTTGATTGGAGCCACTTCAGATAATCCTCTACAAACCCTTTGATCCGCAGACTCTGATCTTCATCTTACTGGGAATGCGGAGCAATCTACTTCACTTGAACTGCACTATCTTCACTATCTCTTATAGAGAGATATGTAACTCACTTGTTTCTTCCGAAGAGGCTAATTTTCTCAATATCCTCAACATAGAAGTCTTCTAGAATGGGATATAGTTGACACCAATGACAACAAGGATATGTTGACATCAGTGACAACACCGATTAGGCACATATTTGCAACACAAAATAACTCTTATAATTTATTATTTACTAACTAAAAACTAACTTTTATTTATTTATTTATTATCTACTATAGTCTAAACTATATAAAAGATGTAATAAATCCAACAAGTTTGAGCTAATAATGGACTAATCAGATTTAGCACACCTATTGATTGCAAATTTGGTGGATTTTAGCTACCATAATGACTAAATTAAGCATGTGCAACTGATTATTTGTTGGTGGATAGTGTTGTTTGTTGATAACTTGAAGGTGAATGTGTGTAATGCCCTAATGATTGCATGTAGAACTTAAAAATTCCATCAACCTAAAGCTCATAAAGATTAATTAATCTTTCTAATGAAATCCAAAAGTAAATCTTACAATTGTCTCATTAATTCCTTTCCTTATTGCCTTGAGTTGCCTTAGTGCCTCTCTTGGATCAACCCAAATTGCTTTAGAAAGGCAGTTTTTAGTTGAGCCCATGAATGTATAGAATTTGGTGGGGGATTAAAATAACACTTATATGTTTGTTTCTTCAAAGTAGAGCTAAAGAGGATGCAAATAACATATTCATGCCAAATTGATGTGGAGCAAGTAAATCTCTAAATGTCCTCACATGATCCCATGCATTTTTTTTATTAGGGAAAAAGGAATCCCCAAGAACCCAAAAAAACTTGTGGAAGTCCAAGGAACTCCCCTTGAAAAGCTAGAGGATAGCCTATTAAAACTAAACCTCCCCAAAGTCTAGCTCATCCAAACACTGCATGTTAACCACATATAATTGACTGACCCTCCTTCTAGTGCCAATTTGTTGATGGGTGTTTCAACACACTCAACAACTTAGTTAAAATATTAGGTGTACCTCACCTCTCTTGAATGGTGATCAATCTCCTGGAAGAAGATCAACAACCCCAAGATCTTTGTAACTAGGTCTTGGCCATTTGTAAGGTGACTCAATGAACATGTATTTTTGTTCCAATCAAGGGGCCTGTGATATTTTAGAAGCTTCAATTATTCAAGTGTTTAGTTGCACAAATATGATAAGTATATTAGATTTAACCATACATACACAAATTTGATCCAAACATTTATTGTCATAAAATTGAACTTTTAGGCTCTAAACAAGTAATAAATTAACTTGCAATCATTATATTTCAACCTTATAATAGCAAATTGAAAGTTCAAATCCCAAAACTAATCCTAAACTACTTAGATATACAAAAAAATGATAAAAGATAAAGGGTTTAGAGAGGAAAAATGATTAAAAATCTAATCTCATTTCCTTTTTTCAAACATCATCAATGAAGAGACAAGACTGCTAAAGAACCTTTTCTAATTTGGCCCCAAAATTAGCAACCAAGATGCAAGAAGGTGCAATCTCCAAAGCCAACCAATCATGAAAGTTGTTGCAACAACCATTTGGATATTAGCATAGATTGAAAAAGAGCTCCCATAATTGACTTGTAATGGTTTAAAGGTTGACCACACAAGTCAACAAGACATTAGTGATATGAAACACATCACAAACTCATCAAATATTCATTAACTAGGTGTTGGAAATAAAAAATTAAACTTAGAGTTTGTAAAACCAAGAAATATAGAAGAGATTCAGAAAAATGACATTATATTGCCTTCAGGTTCAAAAGTTTCCAACCCTTATATAATGTTTAATATATCTATAAGTAGAGATTAACTCTATAATGGCTCAATTACAACCCTTAGATCATGTGAAAAATAATAAATTTGATCCTTATATCAATGGCCATGTTTATATCAATCCAATGGCTCAAATCCAACCCTATGGTCTGAAGTCAAACTTATTTAATTCTTGTAGCACCTTTTGTAAGCTAAAAATTATCCTCTTATTCTTATCTTAGCATTAATATTTGTAACAAAAAGTCTTGTTTGTTGGAAAAGTGTTTTCATTATTTAATCAACATTTATCAAAGGTGGCAACACCATTTCCAAAGCAATTTTAAGTTTTCCTTTTGATGAATCTTCTTGAGGAAGCTTCTCCTTGTCCTTCGCCAAAATTGCCTTTTGGGATTAATTTAAAGACCAACTTACCACCTTATTTCACTTATCTCTAGGGCAAGCTTTCACATATGAATGAATAGTGTATACACTTAAAAATGACACGACTCTGTCTAAATAAATATTCTTAATATTTATTCCATTTAATTCATCTATCAATAAATAAATAAATCAATTTATTTATTTGGTTCATATTCTTACCATTAATTGAATAAATTACCTTTATTAAATTAAGTTCATCAAAATCAACTTCATTCTTCCAAACAATTAAATAATTTTTATTATTTAATTAAGTCAATTTGTTCCTCCAAAATTAAATAAATCATGCAAATTTATTTAAATTCTCTCAATCTCTAAAAATAAAATATAATCAAATATTTTATTTATTCTTCTATCTTGCACAAGCAATTAAATAAATTTATTTATTTAATTTGCTTTCTTATCTTCTAATTCCTCAAAAATCTTCCAAATCTTCTAAAAATAAATCTTGCTCATCATGCACACAAAATTAAATAATTTGTTGTTTAATTTATCTCAAATCATGCACAAAGCAAATCACAAGTTGAGTTAATTGATTTAATCAATCTTGTTTTTATCAACAACTCTTAAATTAGAAAAAAATCATTCTAATTTATGAAAGCAAATCTTATCTTTGTCATGAAAGCAGTTAACTCAAACAAAACAACTTTTTAAGTGACACATGTTGTGTGCACATTCGTCATGAGTTCTAGATTTATCTCCTCCATCGATCTTCTTATTCTTTCTACACTGTTGATCTTCTCTCTCACAAGCCTATAAATACAACCCCTATTCCTCCATTTCAATCATCCAAGCTTCTAGTAAACTTACTCTGCAGAATTCATAGTGCACCTTTGGCACCCAAATCCATTCCATAGCTTGTGATCACCCTTTTTATTGTATTGAAGCTCCTCTTCATTACAAGAAGTATCATCGTCGTTTCTCCATTGTCATCTTGAAGAACAAAGTAAGGAAGTGAGCTTTCTGAGGGCTTCATTCACATGCAAAGATCGATTGAGATTAGGTGAACAATGGAAGCCATGAAGTAATAAGGTTTGCAAGGTTTGTTCTTTGTTTTAAATCTTTGTTATTTGTAATTTCTATTGAGTTATTGGATTTTATTTATACATTTGATATTGTTCCCAATTTTCCCGTAACATTTTTTTGGCGCCCACTGTGGGGCCCTACCCTAATTTAACCTCAAAATTGAGTTTTTGGTGTGTTAGGTTCCATCATAGGAGGATTATGTGCATCTGATCAGTCCTAACATGCATCTATTCTTTATTTCCACATATCTGGTCTTTCAGCGCATATACCCCCTGAAGCTACGCATCTGTACTCTGAAACGGTGCATATATTCTTTCTGCGCATATGTCTTCTGTTCCTGCTCACATGTCCTCTAAATCAGCGCATTTGTAAACCTGTGCATTTGTTGTCTGTTTCTGTGCATTTGATCTTTGTGGCTGTGCATACGATTATGACAGTGACTTTTTGAGTTTTTCTTCTAATTTTGCTAATGCTTAACACTCCTTGCAGGAATATTCTCTACTCTACTTGCAGGTTAGGGGCTGGTTAGACATCTAGCTGCATTGTTAACTCACACGATAGATCTAATTAGCAAGGATTGTAATTCGATTGTTCATGCAAATCTCATTTAGTTCTAACTAGGAGGATTGTAATTTGATCTTGTTGCATCAACAACTCAAACATAGTCCCAATGCTAGGAGGATAAAATTGAACCATTGTTATCTTGCTTCTTTCAAAGTTAACAATTCATGTGTGTGCCCAAGTAGATTAACTCATTTAGTCTTTTTCATTTTAACTAGGGGAAAAGAACCATTGTCTTTCGTGTATTTGGAATGATACTAGGCCTATGCTCTCCCCTATCTTGGGTGACCAAAATGCTAAACATATCATTTCACATGTTTTTTCCTTTAGAGAGGCCTACCCTTGGATATCCTTCCATCCAAGTGGGAATGACCTTAAGTGGTAACAAGCTAAAGCCAAGCTCTACCTAGCCACTATAAATAAATTGTGCTTGGAGCGAAAGCTTCATGCAACGAGTGCTGATTAGTTATACCAATAGCCAACCTCCCTCAAAACCCTCCAAGGCACAACCCTTGAAGGCTAGGAGACTCCATAACGGAGAGTAGCACTTCCGCACGTATAACCACTTGAATGGTTGCCCTTACTACTTATCCATTATTTTAGTAGCCCAAAATCCCTCTATTTGTTGGCATAGAAGGTGGGACCTTTGAAGCCGCCTTGATTCTCGTAATTCTTAGTAGAGATAGCAGGGACAATCCTAAGGTTCGGTGGGGGGACGAGCCTTGAAAAACCCAGAACTTGGTATGTGTGAGAAGTGAGTGCCATGGAGGGGAGCCAATGCTACCAAGATCCTAAAGCTATCCGCTTTGAATAGGCACGGCTAGGGGATCCAACAAATATTGCCCTTGCCATCCTAGGTTTTGTACCTATTTTTAGTCAAAAAAGTCAAAAAAATTCTTTAAAAAATAAAAAAGATCAAAAATCATGAAAATATTCTTTGTGTTTGTTGTGTCTTACTTTCCATAATTAAAAAATCAGATCAAAAAGACCAACTTTCAGCCAAGAAACTAAAAACATCAAAAAATGTGCCAAAAACATTACAAAATAGTCAAAAACCCAGAGTTGTGCATTTATCCTGCAAAGCTGCGCATACATTTCAACCTGCTGCGCATTTACTTCAACCTGTTGTGCATTTATTATTTGTTCTTGTGCATTTACCCTTCACTAGATCTGTGCATACATTTTGACCTAATGTGCATTTACCTTTTGTTCCTGCGCATTTGTTTCTGTGCATCCATAACAGTGAGCACTTCCAAGCCTTTTGAGAGAAAACTTTCAACCTTTCTAGGTACCCATTTTGGTCTTGTGTCAGTTTCTAAGGATGTGACAAACTAATTAGAAGCACTTGCTCAAGAAATCCAAGCCATAGAACAACAACTAGCAATCTTACTAATGGAATCTTTGAAAAAGCAATACTCGCTAGGGGGCATATCTCCTTATCCATCTGATAAAAGCTTGGCCAAAATACCTTCCCCTTCTCTTTTTAATGTGCCCGAGTCTGAAATAGATTATCCACATGTACCAAATCCCTCCCAACATGAGCATACCAGTACTAGCTACGCCTCGGACCAAGATCGTACATTCTTTACCCGCCTTAATGATACCATTGACAACAAAAACACCACCTTGAGTCAGAAATCATATACCACTCCATCTACTAATCCTACACCAAGCTCAAATCCACCCAAAGAATCCATGAATGATTGGCTCTAAAGACTATTCTACAAACCTAAAAGCAAAAGAAAAGATATGGAGAAAGCCAAACCCACCCATCCATTACCTCATTCATCTATCCATGCACCTACGAAGGATGTGATCCAAGAGCTACTAGCCGAGAGTCAACCATGTCCCCAAATTCCAATCCTTGCCCTTACCAAAGATCTATCCAATGGCATGTCATGTCCTCCAACCCCATCATGTAATCCACAACCCGTCGATCTTATCAAAGAGTTCCCCCCCATGAGTCCAAGTCCAGATCCATTGAACCTTCATATTGTTCACCAAGAGAGTATCCAAGAGCCTATCGAAGAGTCTTCTACCTCTACTTCAATTCAAGAAAATCAAGAGTTATGTCAAGAGTATACTCTAGAGCATGTGAAAACATCAACCCTTTATCTAAATCAAGATCAAAGAACCCCCATCCAACCTGTCCATAACATTTATCTTTTCCATGAATAAGATATTACCTATGAAGAACCTATCTAGGAGTGACTTGATCCTATACCCATACTTAAGAAAGGAATCCAAATCCAACCCATCCATAACCAATATCTTATCTATGATCAAGATATTATCATTGATGAGGAACCTATACACGAGCACATTGATCCCATCATGCTTAATCCTATCTATGATCAAGATCCCATCTACGATCAAGAGCCTATCTATGATCAAGTGAACCATGATGATCCTCTTAGCCAACTTTATGCATTCCATGGTCACGAGATTATTACCCCATCTATCCATACCCCATCTAGTCCTATCCATGATCCAACAACCTCCACTTCCCTTGATGAGACACCTACCTCCCAAGTGCACACAGATGATCAAACCAATAACTTAGATCTTAATGAGCATAATGATAATCAAGATCCTATTAATCCTCCACCATCCATTATCGACCATGTTGCAAATCCATTATCCTATCCCCTTGGTCTCACTACCTTCATGCATGAATGTTATTCCTTAGGAGAGCAACAACCGTTATCTACCTCTTCACCTTCCTCATCAAATAAGGAGATCGCTGCTAGTGTCTAAAGCACCCATAATCCCATTGTCCACTGCATACTCCAAAATATGAACTATCAAGGTAAAGGCTTAGGACTTCATGAACAAGGTACTTTAGAGCCTATTCATGTCGAAGTTCCTCCACCCTCTTATGGCCTTGGTTATATCTCCCAAGAAAAGCAATCTCACAATGTTGGTACTTCCTCCATGCCTCCTAAATCCACCACTTTCCATCGCAAACCCTATCATATCCCAAAAACATATGTCGCTCCCAAAAGCATGTGACCATACACCTTCCACCATCTAATCTTCCTCTGTTACTTCCAACTCCTAACATCCCTCCATGCATTTTACCATCACTTCTTCCAACACCTTATCCATCCATCTATAAATCCTCTAAAAATCCCAATCATGGCCAACAAATGCACATGTTGTCTAAACAAAGAGCTTCCACCAACCCCACTTCCACCATCCCAAGGGAATTCAACAACAAAAATCTAGATGTCTCTACCTATAAAGTCATCAATCCTAAAGGTCCTCATGCCTTCAAATACAAAAGCCAAGAATCAAAGAAAAACCCATCTCAAAAGCTGCATACACCCACACACCTCAAAGAAAAATTGAAAAAGGTGTGGGTCTCCAAGCAACAAGTAATTACCTCAGAAGCCACACAAAAGTTCCATGTACCCAAGCCCATACCTTCACAAGTAAAGTCTAAAAGAAAAATGGTTTGGGTACCTAAGCAAAAAGCCATCAAGTCAAATGAGGCATCCACCTCTCAAAAATCCCATCCCATCCAAAAATCTCAAATCCTTCCATCCCACATGACAAGCAAAAATCAGAAGTATACTAAGTCTATGTGGGTCCCTAAATGCCTAAATCATCCATCCACCAAGCAAAACTCTCCTTTACTTCCTACACCACCTTCCCATCAAAAGCTTCAATGTTTATCATGGTATGTGCAACCGTTGGTCATGATTCCCTTCCATCCCGTGACACTTCCGCATACCTCCATCTCCCCTTCCTTCCACTATTATCCTACATATCTTCCCCATCCTATTCCTATGGTCCATGCTTTTGCATAAGCCTTCCCTCCATCCATGCATAAGTCCTACATAATCTGCATCATCATTCACTATCGAACCTTCCATAATCCGCTATCTACCTTCTCCATCTCACTTTCATGCAATCCCCTACCAACATCTATGAGAACACTTGACATAGTCCATGTGACAACATCCATCTAGCGGGACTATCACCTTTCATGGAGCCAGGCACTTGATTCTGTCTTGGTCGTATTCCACCTACACTATCCAAATATCTAAAAAAAAATAGAAGAAAAGAAAAATCAAAATCAAAATCAAAAGAGTAAAGAGAAATCCCTTCGTCTAACGGTGAAAATCTGGCAAACAGGCGCCTTGGATAAGTACCATGATGAAAACCTGGCAAAAAGGTGTCATGTATAGGTTGATCTTCTATGTCATTTAACCTTGGGAGCACTTTGTCTCATCAACCCTATCATTTTCCATCCTATCTTACCATACCCTCCTATCATCTGTATCCTGCATATACCTATCATATTGAGTCTATCCATCCTCCATTCCTCTTTTGATCTTGATAAAGGTATGGGGGCAAAATGTCAAAACATGCTTTGAAAAAACTCTTGATATACCTTGTCATTTTCAAAACAATCCAATCCTCTCATCCTCCTTTGTCATAAGCTTTATCGTGTCAAATCTTGAGTTATTCCTATGCGACATAGTCCTTGGAGATCACATCCTTGTTTCCTTCTACCTATCCATCCATTATCCACTATTACCCATCTGTTTACCTATCCATGGTGTTCCCTTGTCACCAGTACCTAGCATTTAGGCTGTCCAAATTGTCATCCAAAACTACCACAAACGTCAAAACAGTAGAAAAATCTAGAAAATCCCAAAAACAACAAATTTTCTGCAACCCCATCATTAGTACCATTCCTGAACTACATTGCCTCTGCGTTAGCACATAGGCAAGGCCATTATCAATGTGCCCTCGAGGCACTAGATCAGTCCCTTAGGGTCCGTTTCTTTGTATCTGTTGTCTGTTCTTCCATATTAAATCGAACCTTCACCTGACTGGGGGCAAGTCCTTGACCTAGTTACAGATTTGGATTCTTGAATGCCACATGTTCTAAGGGGACACCAATAAGGATTGTGATATCTTTCACTAGACACATAAGTATAGCAAAAACCTGCTTCCAAAACAAAAATCTTGATGCAAGGCATCAACCTATCCAAAGAAAAAGCCAAACAAGTACATAAACACTCAAAATGATTTTATCTAAATTATGGCAAGAGGACACATCTAATGCAAGAATTTTTTGTGTTTGTGAACAAGTTAACTTACAAAGTCTTGATTTTTGTTATCATGTCTTTCTACTCTACTCAAGGATGCCTAAAAACTAGAGTTTCTATGATGGGGGCATGATTATCTTCTTTGTTTATTGTTTGTGGATCAATCTTTAGTAATGTGATGATTTTTGTCTAACAACATGATCAACAAAAGATCGTCGAGGACTTCAGAGGTCTAATCATGAAAAGGGGTAATCCTTGTCTATTGAAATGCAAGAAGTACTCAGGTCATCTAGATTCAATTTTGACTAGATGCTTGTATCAACTTGCTATATCAAAATCCATGTAAGTAATACTCAGGTCATCTCGGTTCAATTATACCTAGATGTTTTTATTTTCTTACAACATTTCAAAAAGAGAAAACACAAAAATACCAAAAAGCACCCGATGATGAAACAAAGCACTTCAAAAATACTTGCAATATCAAGATGACATATATCCGCATCCATAATACATCCATAAATACATCCATTTGCATTCCATATGCCATTCATCAATAAAGATTTTGTTCACAGTGTCAGAGTTTACAAAAGCTTGTGAGTCCTTCAGTCGAGTCATTCTTCTGTCAAACAAATTTCTATCTATCATTGTATCTTTCATCCTTGTGTAGTCCATCCAAGTAATGATCCAAATGCAAGTCCATCCTTAATCCATACCAATCGAGTAAAGTCAATCTTGTCAAATTATCC
Source organism: Cunninghamia lanceolata (assembly GCA_027924645.1). Lineage (NCBI taxonomy): Eukaryota > Viridiplantae > Streptophyta > Pinopsida > Cupressales > Cupressaceae > Cunninghamia > Cunninghamia lanceolata. The sequence continues at coordinate 24,218,672 of BSBN01000809.1, read as the reverse complement.
AATCGCAATCAATGGTCTTGATCCTAATCTTGTCGTAAACCAACTCAATCAATCATAATTATTAGTGGGATGTATCTTACCCATGCCTATCATGTTGCTCTAGGGATATATTGTTCCCTGCAATGACAACACTATCCTATCATGTTGGTCTAGGGATTTATCATTCCCCACAATGACAACACTATCGTCTATCATTATCGATTAATTGTTGGTTTACCGCTTGAAAGGGGCAATGCCTTATTTGTTCTTGTATCATTTGTGCATACTTGCTTGCTTTCTTGTGTGTGTTATCATTTTATCTTGCATCATGTGTTATTCAGCTCTTTCTTCCACCAATTTCTTCACCCTAACTATTCACCTTCTTCATCGTGAGATTGTCCATCTCACGTCCTCTAATTCTTTCTTCCCATCCAATCTCCCGAGGGGGCATCCTAGCGTTGTTAAACCTGAACCAGGGGCAAATTGGGGCATGTATCGTTATTAGAAATCTATTATTTGAAGCAACATGATGAAACACATTGCATCAAAGAGGGGCAAAATGTATACACCTAAAAATGATACGATGTTGTACCCAACCAAAATTTTTGCTTCATTAAGGCATTTTGAAACAAGTCTAGAAAAATTTTCGTCAAAAAGTCAAAAAAAGTAAAATTTCTAAAAATAAAAATTTCTATTTTTAGAAATTTCTAAAAATAGACGTCAAATTAGGTTTTCTAGGTTTCTTAAGATATGGATGTTGGCAAAACTTTCTAAAAATAGAATCTCCAACTCAGGTGTCGCGCTCGATTCTCATTGGTTGATTTTGCTTCACGATCAGTGCAGTTTAGACAGAATCTTCAAATGACCAAGTTTTCTCTACTAGGTCATTTCTACTTTTTCAGAAGGTGAAGCATAAGCTCTAAAATCATCAATAGAGAAAAGTTCATCTGCCAAAGCTCATCGACAAGTTTTCAATGCTGTTCCAACAACGCAGAACTGACGAACAGTCGTCGACTCGATGATGCACACAAAATGATGCAAGATGGATCCAAGGTGGAATGAAATGTTAGAAAATCATAAATTTGACTAAGTCTGGTGAAACTAGGCACCCTAGGTAGCTTGGGGCGCCCAACCTTTCCTGTGTTAGTTTTTTTTCACGTTTTTTGAGAAATGTCAAAAATGCTTCAGTCAGCCTGTTTTTGATTGGTCAAACTTGGTCAAAAGTTAGTCAAAGCTAGGATTTCATCATAGATATGTTCAGACTACTCAGATCACCCTCTGTCTTGCCTCGACAATCATCAAAATGACTAAAATTGAAGATCAAATAGAAGCTATGGGCACAGAAATTGAGAAAAGGTACAAAATTGAAAATTTTCAAAAAAATTTCTAAGTGTTGACAAACCAGGTGCCCCAGGTGGCTTGGGGTACCCAAACTCTCTAGAGTTAGTTTATTTTTGAATATTTTCTTGAAAAACATGAATCTCCTTTCGTCAGCCCGGTACGGTTCAGAGTTGATTAGTTTGGCACATTTTTTGAGGTGAACAAAAGGTATAGTCAACTCAGTTTTCATCAGGCCTACCTATTTTCTAGATCATCAGACTCATTTTCATCCCAATTGACAGAAATTGACAGCCAAATAGGGGTCATATGCCACTAGAAATGTGCACGCAAATCGAGAAATTGAAGAAGTTGAAAAAAATGGCTAAGTGTTGGAAAATCAGGCATCCCAGGTGACTTGGGGTGCCCAACTTGAGCATTGTTAGACAATTTTTCATGTCCACAATGTTTTCTGACAGTTTTGTGCCCAATCTTCGCCCGTTGGCAGTTTTCAGGAGGTCAAACTTGGTCAAACGATGCCAGATCATCAGTCGGAGGTAGGGGATGGAATCTCAGTTGATAAGTCTCCAAAATGTTAGGATCAGTCAGCTTTTTTAATCAATAGTGACATTTTGCTGCCTTGTTGAATCAAAAACAGGTCATATTTAAGTCAAAACGAGTGTTGAAGTGTCAAAAACAAAGAAAAATTGTGTAGCACTTCTTTCAACTCGCGTGTTTGATGACATCATCAAAAGAAGATATTTTTCTTCATCTTGCACATGAAGCCATAGGCAGATACAAAATAGGGATTCTTCCTATTTGAAGACATCCACTTGGATTTATGCTTTAAAAGTTGTTTCTTCATGGATGAGGGTGAAGTTTTATTCTCACACAAATAAAGCTGCTTTTTCACTTTAAAGATCTATAAAGACAAACATTTGGCTTCTTTATTTTCATTATCTTTTGCAGGTTGCATCTAGAGGAAGATTTTTATTTTTCTTTCAACAAAGATTTGAACACCCAAACCAAGTGCTTTTTCAGTGTTCTTCATAGATTCGGGTTGAGGAAGTAGAGAGGCTCGCTTTTTCAGGGTCCTTGTTTCAAGGGGATCATTTTTCAGAAATCCAACCAGAGCTTTTTTAGTTTTTATCGAGATGGGTCCATCCAGATTATTATCCTCTTGAAGATTGGAGTTTTGCTTTTTTTTTCGAGAAACTGCTTTTTTCCTATTTTTTTAAGAAAATCTCTGCTTTTTCAAAATCCGACAATCTAGGTTGCTTCAAAATAGAATTGCCTACAAAACCCATGTGCCAGCTTTTTTGGCTCACACTCTACTTTTTCTAAAAATTAGAAAATAATTTTCAGCCATTTGTCCAAGATTTTTTTGACATAGGCGTGTTCACAGTTCATTTTTAAATCTTCCAATATGCAGTATTCTCCAACACAAATCAGACACAAAACAACGTTGGTTCACAATTACCTGAGAACTTGTGAAACAGACTTGCATAAAGTTCTTTCAGTAATCAATTTACACTCTTTGGAGGATGCAGGAAATAATGCTATCAGGAATCTAGGACACTCTAGTTTGCTTGCAGTGACATCATTTCCCATCACAGTGCAAAGTATCAGGTTTGTAATTGCTTGCATGATACATTACAATTCGATCACAAGAGAAATCTAGTTAAGAGATGGACGTGTGCTTTGTAGCCTGAGGCCAAATGACATAGAGAAGTGTTTTACAATACCTATTTGGAAAGAAAACTATTTCACTTGAAGAATGCAAGAGGGTTTGGAACAATGATAAAGAAAAATACCGGAAAAAGATTGGTTAGAGATGCTTGCAAATGGTGAAGAAATGTTAGAGAATCAAAATATCATTCTAGAGAGTATCAGTGTTCCTAGCAGAGATGGAGTCACTAGCTTTTTAGAAGATATTGTTTCTCAGAATATCAACGGATGACATCACCAAAAAGCATGAATGATGATGAGGATGCATTTCAAAATAAAGCAGCTTTAAAACATATGCTTTTTGTTTTAAAGCATGTGCTTTCATCCTAAGCTCATCCATTCTATATTTAGAAAAGAAATCACCTTGTGATAGTTGGAATCTTCTTTGCTTTAAAGCGAATCACTTTAAAGCATTTGTTTATTGTATCTTTGTCTTAGAATAGTAATAAAGCTTGTGAGTTGGCAAGTTAGGGTTAATCAAGGAGATTTTAGGGTTCCCTACTCCTTTGAGTTTAGTATAAATAAGGGCATCCTTGCCCATTGTATGTAATGACTTTGTTCAGAAGAAATTTGTTGTGCCTATTCTAGCCTACATATTTTGTTTTTCCAAGTGTTTGTTCACTCTATGTTCATTGTATGTAATGGTAATTGTGATAGCAAATTTGTTGTGCCTATTCTAGCCTACAAATCTTGATATTCCAAGTGTCTGTTCACTTTGTGTAATCTGTTCTCTGGTGTTTGATCACTCATTGTATGTCTGCCTTTTGTTGCAGCATTGTTGTCATGGAGTTGTGCAAACTTTATGATATTGAATAGAAGTCTCATGTCTATTTTTCTCTAATATTCTATCTCAATTCATCAAGTTATCGTCGTCAGATGTGTAGCTTTTGTAGCTTTCATTTCAACTTTCATCATTAAAATATTTTTAGTCTTGTGGTGTAAATCTGGAAAAAAACTGCTTAAGTTTTTGTGTTAACAATCATTCTTTGTTCACTTTTAATTTCCTTTGCTCTGAATTTACTCAGGAAATTAAAAGCATCGTTAGTCTTCACTTAATTGTAGTAGAAGTTTAAAAAAAGGAAAAAACCTCTTTTGTAGCGTTTAGAGTTTTATAACCTTTTGCTCGCAGTTGAGAATCAAAAAGAAGATAGGCAAAGTTTCATTTAATTTATCTTTTTAGTGAACATCAGCAAGAAAGGTAACTCCCCCTTCCAATAGGAGAGCAGTTTATCTGTGCATAGTTGTCTATTTCCAAATCATATTCCAGAGGTGCGAATTGAAATGCCAACAGTTTTCTGGCACCCACCGTGGGGTACAAGGCATAAAATTTCAAGCAAGCTTAGGCTTAGGTCACGAGAATGACTCTCTGGCGTCCTACTCCAGTTCAACAACCAAATCTTACACCACCTGCTATTCAACCAAATCTTGTATGAGTGGAAGGACAGCAAACAGACATCATTAGTAGCCTGAGGAGTTTCATATTTGTGCAAAAGGAAAGTCTTGATCAGTGGAGAAACGCGGCTGCTATCCTTGACGAAGAAGAACACAAAGCAGATCTTGCGGCAGGAAGACCAGTATTACCACCTCCCGCATGGCAATAGATAATCCTGGCTCACAGGGTTTATACAAGAAGGGGAAAAGGTGGTTCTACAGAAACTTTCTTCCAAGATCTTATTCCTACAGAGGTTGGAGAAGCATCCAACATAGTTCCTAGAATCTAACAAGTTCCAGAAGTCAAGCAGGAAGAATTTCAAGAGGAACTCATAATCCAGCCTAGAGAAATGGGTGATGCTAATAATAATGCTCACAACAATCAGAATCAGCAGCATCCACCCCCATTACCTTGGGGTAACAACATTGGACCTTTGGCACTAGCAGAATATCATGAGCTTCCTGAAGGATCAAGAAAAAGTTTTCCAAAGTTTCATGGTGATGGCAAGCATTATCCTGATGAGCACATTTTTGCCTTCACCACCGCTTGTGGAATTCTTGGCGTTGCACATGAGGATGTTGCAATGCGTTTGTTTGTGGAATCATTGCAAAGTTCAGCAGCTAAATGGTTTAATCACCTTGCTGCCAACTCTATCATAAGTTGGGAGTCGATGAGGGAGAAATTTTTCACTCATTTCAAGCCTGTAGAAGACAGTCATGTCTTGTTTACACTTCTCTCAAACATCAAGAATGACAAAAGTGAGCCGATGCGTGAGTTTGTGGCCAGATTCAACCGTTTGGTTGGAAAAGTTGCAAGCACCCTAAATCCTTCATCAAAAATTCTACTAAGTTGTTTCACAAATGCACAATCTTTAGAAATTTCTTTGTACCTCAAGCAAAGACATGCTACAGAATTGGAAGAAGCTCAAGACTATGCTATTGAATTAAAAGATCATATGATCACTTCATGAAAGATCCAGAGAAATTCAATCAAGCCACTGCTGCCCTTAAACGTTGTACCGCTTCAGCAAGTTCCATCTCCTTCAAGTATACCAGATTCTTTCATTAACTATGTCAGTGATCAACCTACTTCACCTATGTGTCAAGTATCACCTATGCATCAAGAGGTAGATGTGTCTTCTGCAATACAAATCTACTATTTCTTCCACACAACAAACCAACATGATGGAGAAAATTGCCCTGAGATGAGAAGATCCATGCAAATATTAAAAGCATCAAATGAAAATCAAGGATTTTTAGATAATCTTGAACGTCTCTTTGACGAATCTGATGGCGGCTCTATGAAGGGATTTTACCAGTGTAAATCAAATATTAAAAGGGATCATTTTCCTAACTCTGTTTCAAGTGACATCATGTGTTTGCATATGGAACATGAATGTTCATTAGAAGCTGAAAATTTGCATAATTTCTTCAAATATGAGGAAGGATCATTGATGGAAGAGCCTGAAGAAATGCATGACTTGCATACTTTCTCTAAAGAAGTGTTGTCTCTCAGATTTGCACCCTTGCTGAGTTGTAAAACTTGGCAATCTGGAGAAACATGGGATTTTTCTAGGTCTGTGGGTCACCTGTGATGGAAAGAACCTCCGAAGAAGCCCGGCTTCCTATTGATACTCCACCTATACTGCTTATACTAAAGTCTTTGCAGAGAAAAGGGTAAGAAGGATTGCATTAAAATGAAACCTACTATCTAAGATGGTGCACCAAAAAGATCATTAGAAACTACACAGAACTAACACACTACAGAACCAGTAATAATAAGACTCCCTTACACAACCTAGTAAATCATAATCCTTGCATCATACTTTGTAAGGAGGCTAAATAATAACAGCTCTGTAAAGGGGAAAAGATGTTCTCTCACTACTCAAAACTAATTGTTATTCCTTGCACATCTCACAACCTGCAAAAATATGTATCCCTGCATAAAGGCACCAACATGAAATATAGCTCCAAGGACAAAGAACATCACAAAGATTTGTACTAACACTTAAGACACACAATATCAGAAGAAGTGGGAAGGTATAAACTACTTATTACTGCTAAAAAAGGTGTTACAATGTTGTATATCTTAGAAAATGGGTTACAAGACTTTCACTTCTGCAAAAGAACTCAGAAAATTACAATATGCAGAGTAGTGAATCACAAGAACTGCTGAATAATGAACAAGGAAAAAGACTATATACTTCCCAAATAGCTGTAAACAGATAAACATGAACCACCTCCATTTTCGTGCATCTCATAAATGCCCTCAAAATATCTCTCCAAGGTCCTCCAAAAAGAGCTCCCAATGCATAAATGGTCAAGGCATGCCATCAACTATCATAAAGGCACCTGGAAATGCCTTTGAATGCCTTTAAATGATCTTTAAGGCCACTGACATAAGTCAGATCTGTGTAATAACTCTCCTACAACATCATAAATATCTGATATTTTCCCAATAAATGACATAAATACACATTTTCTGCATTTAATTAACATTTGACTAAGAGGTTTATAATTACACCACCTTAGTAAATGTTTTACAATTCAAAATTATACAAACCTATGCAGAAAATAATGACATTTATGACATAATCATTTAATTCCCTAATTTTGCATGATTTAGGGACCAATTAAATGTCGTAAAAAGACGACAAAGTAATCAAAGAGACTTACTTTGTCATTTGTGATAATCTGCCCAATGTTGCCTCTTTGCATTATTACAAACGATAAAGTAATTCATAAATAATTACTTTGTCGTTTGTTTACAACATCTAATTTGTTCCAAGATTATGCAAAAAATGACATAAAAAAGACGTCCATATCTCCTAGGCAAAATAATACAACACATACACAGCATATTCACTTGCATCTCATAGCTATGCCAACCAACCTTACAATCACTAGCCATTTCCATTTCTTCGTACATCTCTACCATTATGATGCAAGGTTCAGTGCAATACATTTTAAGAATGACCCTTATGCCTCCCCTACACCAAACAATACATTATGGCCTCTATCAAATGCTTCCTATTCATCACTTACACATTATCACCTTATATCTCCCAACATACACCACCATGCCTTAGCAAAACACAAGGCTGTCAACCCATATGCTTTCATAATGAATTTTCTTTGACTTAAAAGACAGGAAATTATCTCACGGCCCCCTTGTATCATTGCTAGGCCTTAAGACTCCAAAAAGTCTTCACCACGGTGCATAATAGATAACAATGATTATTTTTTAAAAACAAAAGTCAAAAACACCATCGATTGGAGATGGTCGATTGATGAAAAGGAAAAAGAAAACCTAAAACCTATCATTTTGCATCTTCATTTCCTCACAACTTCTCCCTGCCGCGCCGCCATGAGGATTTGGAAGGCAAGAAAATGCGTCATTTTCTGTCGATTTTGAGTGTTTTCCTGTCAATTTTCAGAGGAAAACATGAGGTAAGTTGGCTCCTTTGAGGTTTTGGCTCTTTTGAAGTCGATTATGGGCCTCCGTGATCTCATTTTTTACTGGTTTTGATGTATCTTTATGTTGTTTCTCTGTGGCCGACCATCTTCATTGCACTTGCTGGGTGTATAGATGTCTTTGAGCTATGATTTGACTGGCTTGATGAGAAAGAAACTATATTTTTAAACCAAGTAGAGGTAGAAAGAACAGAGGTAATTCGTTCTACTGTTAATCTTCCCTTATTTTCTAAATTTTTTATGCATCTTGCTACCTGGGGCCACGATTCTGAGGGGTTTTGTGAGCATTCGTGTGAAATAACTTCAAAGGGTTTCATTCTTCCTTTGGCTCCAAATAAGCCCCAGCCTTGACAAAAAACTTGAAACAATGACATACATGTCTTGCTGCAACTCGAAATCTATATTTTCTGGGTGGCTGTAGCATGATCTTAAAACTCCATTTTTGTTGTTCTCTTTCAGAGGGTTTTGTAAGCTTGAACTTGGAAAATTTCTGTACTTTTCTGGCAAATCTGCATTTTTTTGGGTTGGCTATAACATGATTATTGAAAATCTGCATTTTCTGTTGTTCTGTTTCAGGGTTCTGTAAGCATTTTGACCTTGGAAACTTAAAAACAAAACTATATTTCCTTTTTGCTAAGGTGAGATTTGAGCATTTTCTGGGTATTTATGCAATATTTTGAAAAGACTCCCCTTGGTAATAACTCTGTCACAACTGCAAGATGTTCGGGTGCATATATAGCTACTATGAACAACACCACAAGAACCTTTTCCAATTGGTTTACCCAGAAAAAGATCTTCCCATAATATTTCACAATCTGCAACAGAATCTAGACCAACTTCCCCTCTCTCACACAAACAAAGTTTGTTATTGCTATTAGTGATATTCCATGAAACTGGGGTCTCAACTGCTCCAACATTCTTCTATGTCATGCTTTATCTGTTGTTTTGCTCACTGATTATATTTTCTGTAGGTTGTTTAATCCTCTTGTTTTCCTCTGATCCCTACAATGAACACTTGTCTCTTTGGATGTGCTCCCTAGAATAGTCATCATACCCCAACATATTCCTTCCAAAATGTTTCTTGGTAGATGAGGATTCTGCTCTTCCATTCAAATATTTATCCAATCGAAATCTTTTCCAATGATATTCACTTTGGTTCCAGTCCTCAGGTATGGCCTTGCACTTGGACATTTTCTCTAGTCCTTTGTCTTTAAGTTCATGTTCTTTGCTGGAGCTTTGAGGCAATTGTAAACAGTGATAATCATGCTGATGATTGGTGTTTATTGCATTGTATGAAATTCATTCTTGATTTGCAAAAAGTTGTGGCAGACCCCCTGAAACTGTTCTCATGACTGTACTTGAGAACTCCTCTGTGTACTAGTAGTTTCTTTTGTTGGGTAGGGTTTATGCAAGCCTTTCTAGATTTCATACCACAAAACTTGACTAACTACCTACCCCTTATGATGCTGACAGTCATCTCATGTTATTCTTCACATGACTCTCCTTTTCTATGCTCCAATGCCCTTAGGTTTGGTTGTCAAACTTGTCTTTAAATGGTCTTCAAGGCCTGACAAATCTGTTGCTCCTGAAGTAATCTACAGTATTCCTATTCAAACCACTCTACTTTATAGGGTTTCATACCTAATACCAAGGTTCCTAGGATTACAAAATCCTGTAGCAATCAACAATACAAGTTCATTATCTAAATAGTGCCCTTCACATTCTTTACAAGGACTCCTTCCTCACCAGTGTCATGTCTCCTACAAGTGCCTTAACATGCCTCTATACAGTCTTTAGATGATTGTCTTCAATAGTGTGACTATTTCTTTGATTGACAAGTGACTGATCCATTAGAATAAGTGATTGTCATCAGACAGTTGTTTATCTACTGCTCAAAAAAATTGTCACTACTCCTTATGCTGATATACACTTTCATATGCAAGATTATTCCTCGGACCACTTTTGATGACTGTGCCTTGTTCTCTTCAAGATAAGTGACAACTTTTTGACATGTTTGACTATTTCCTTATCAATTTTGTGAGCCTTTGAATTCATCATCTCTTCATCAAAACTCAGAAACTTTCATGCGTGACTGTGATACTCTGTCCACTGCTGGAAAATACTCTGGTAGATGCCAAAATGATCCTGTAGCTATTTCTGATGGGTTTCACTATGAATAAAAAGAAAGACATTTTATTTAGAAGCCATGTCAGTTATCCAAATGTTTATCTGATGGCTGTGGTTCTGTGTTAACTTCTCAGAGATTAACGATGATAAGTTGGAGCACCACTCTAAGTGAAATAAAAATACCTAGCCTTGATAAGAATAATAGCAGCTTTCTGTTCCCCAAGAAAGTCTTCCTATATGTTGACCACCACCAAATGGGGCTCTCCACCCATTAAGTTCAGTTATTTACTAGTCAGAACTCTTGGGCCCACCCTTGCATCTACATCCTTTGTTGTGATAACCACAACCAATAATTTGTGTCCCTCATGTATGCTGTGAGTAAACTATATCACTAATGATATGCTTCCTCCTAGACAAATCTTTTTCTATCAGTGCACTTACAAATCATTTTCCAAAAACATGGGATGACAATTCTTCTTTCAATCTATGTAATACTGATACATTGAAATTCGTTTGGTATTTTATCATTTTCAGTTGTTGCATTGCAGATATTCCATGCTCCAGTGAAGTTGCTAAAAAAAACATCCAACCTAAGAGCAACCCTGCCATGTATTTCTTCTTCTTATGAACACCATCCATCTCACATGCTACATAAATTTCTAGCAGGCCAAAAGTATGATCTATCTTACAGTCCTATGGATCTTCATCAAACAACCTTACATGTAGCGTTTACCTTGGGGAGGCAATATATCATACCAGTGATTGTTCATTTAGTTTGCCCATTCAAAACACTTCACTGCATATCTTCAATATTCCTCTTTGACAATTCAGATTGGAGAATCTGCTCCAGTAGATAATTCCAAAAAAATTGAATCTATGTAATATATTAATTCTTTTTGTCACCTCACATACTGAGTTACATTTGTTACATTTTATTTTTTGCACAAAATGCTCACTTAATAGAAAATGTAACCAAGTGTGCCCGTGGGAATTTCAGATAGACACATAATCTGTTAGACCCTGGCATTTATCCTCCCCTTTTGACACAAATAAAGGGTGCATGTAGCAGTAGGCTAGTTAAATGCTCTTAATCTTGCCAACTATGTTTAAGATTTAGAATGTATAGGATGACTTCTTTTATATCTTTTCACATTTTGATCTTTTATATTTTTTCTCATTGGGTTTGCATTTGTAAGAATTCAAAACTCTATGGCACATAGACATCCTCAAACTGTACACCACCACTATCTGGCATTGTGTCCATATCTCTGTAAACTCCTTCATACTGTTCTTTATATTTCATGGCTGCCCCCATGATTGCCTTCCTGCTGACAGTTATTACTCTAGACAGCTGTGGTCTGAAATGTTTTGTAAGGTATATGAGCTAGGCTCAACCCTTGTGGGAGCCACATTTCCCTCCACTCATAATGTAACCTGATGAATCAAACAAAAACATAATCACACCTGTATCTGCACATGAAGCAAACATGTTAAGAAAAACAAGGACTTGCATTCGATATACTTGATTTGTCTTCTAAAAAGTCTCTATGACACTAACTGGTTTACTGCATCTGAAAAAACAAATTTTTATATTTATAGATGTATATCATATGATGTATGATGCCTCGTCATTGCTCTAACATCAGTTTTCCAAAATTTTATGCAGATAACTAGGGGTAGCAAGGAGACAACAGCTGGATGCGGGACACGTAGACAATATAGGACGACACAAGACATGGCAACAACATGAAGGCTTGTCATTCAGGAAATGACGAGTCACCCTACCTCATATGCATATTCATCTTTTAGTTCTTTTATAAATGTATAGTTTGTCTTTTTTTCATTTTGCAATGAAACAGTTAGTCTCACGGCTTGTGTGAGACCTTATACACTTTTTTAAAAAAATACAAATTACTGATCTTTTAAAAGATTTGTACAATCTCTTAAGTTTGAAATGCATCTGAATGCAACAATACAATGTAATCTTAATTTGTACCAAATATGTACATGGATATAATGTAGCAGCAATAAAAATGTACCCTTCTCTCCTTCAAAAACTGAAAAGCTCTACTTGATTGAGCTAGTAGTGAAATTTAGGTAACAAGAAGAAGTGCAACAATCTTCTCAAGAGAAAAATTACGAGGAAGAGATCAAATATGCTTCAGAGAACAATGATGAATCCAATTTATTCTTCTCATCTTTTGAAGGTTGGTTTGAAGAACCTGCGTCAGATACATTCAAAGGAGAAGAGACCAAAGAAGCATTGCAATTGGAGCAAGAATAAGATCTTCTTCATTTTGAAGATGATTCATCATTGGAGGAATTTCTCAAAAATGGAGATCATATGGAAGGTTCATCATTGGATCTCGACAGTTTTCTACTCACTTGGAGAGTGATTCTTTAGTAGAGGATACTGTAAATTTTCTTTTACAGTTTAGCCCGTCTTCATCTTTGTCTCAAGATGTTTTCATACACACTAGTGAATAAGATGATGCTAAACTTTTGAAGGTTATCCCTGAACCTATGCAATCAAGAGACATCATAGATATGATGAAGTTAACACAAAATGCAACATATGAAGAGGTTGATGGAGAAGAGGAGTTCATGGAATATTCAGTTTTGGTCACTAAAGAGGATGATATTGAAAAATCAGAAATTCTTGACAAATGTCTTGTGAGATACACCGTGTGTGAAATTGATCAGGAAGAAGAAGAGGAAGCATATGACTCAGATGGATATGTCTTTGATTCCACTTATTTTACAAAAGAAGAAAGATACATGAATGCTGAAGATGAAGTGATGCTAGATATCCGCATTGAAGATCACTCTATAGAGGATGACGAGATTCCAGGTAATGAATGGGAAAGTGAGCTGTCAGGTGAAGAGGTTCAAGAGTTTAAGCATTCAGATCTTGATGATTCATCAGATTTTGGAGAATGGATGGATGAAAACACAATCAATGAAGAAGCTCTTGAAGCACTGGAAAAATGGGCAATGACAGTTGTGGATCCTATAAGCCAAGAATCAATAATGAGAGTTGTGTATGAGCAGCTTGCACCTTTTCCAGAATATGATGCATTGACTAAGTATAAAGTTGCATGTGTACAAGATATAAATGAAACTCATATTCAATATGTGGTGATGACCATTCCCACAGATGTACTTTGGCCAGAAGACTTTCCTGTATATCTTCAGAAGGAAGTTCTGTACCTTCACCTGTTACAGAGGTTGCTTGCATTAGAGGAAGATGCTCCACTTGATCTCTGGCATATCAACCAGTTCCTTAGGAACTTCTTGTGGCCTGAACATGAATACCCTCCTGAATCGTGGCTCTTTGAGGAAATGTTGCAGAGAAAGAAAAGTTTCGTGCTGCCAAGACAATCTTCACAGCTAAGGAGAGATGGTTCTTATTTTTTTGAGTCGATCAATGGTTTTATGTGACAGTCCTAAATTCATCGCATCCTCACTCAGGAAAAAAGCGCGTGAAACACTTTCTATTCTCGTAATGTTTTTCCCCTTTCTGTAATGTGATCATTATATCATAATGTATTTCCCTTTTTTGTAATGTGACAGTTGTGTTCTTTGTGTTCTGGGAAGTTCCAACTCTTTGGTGATTTTTAGGAAGTCTGGTTTAGGTGATTTTAGGAAGTCCGGGTTTAGGTGATGTAGGGAAGTCTTGTTATAGGTGATTAGGAAAGTGACCTGACTCTATTGCCCAATGGATAGGGCATTGGTCCAAGCTACAAAATCCAGAGATTCTTGGTTCTCCTATGTCGTAAGTATCTGCCATGGTCCCCAGACAAAGCCAATTGTTGTACCTAACCAAAAATTTTGCTTCATTAAGGCATTTTAAAACAAGTCTAGAAAATTTTTCGTCAAAAAATCAAAAAAGCAAAATTTCTAAAAATAGATGTCAAATTAGGTTTTCTAGGTTTCTCGAGATATGGACACTGGAAAAACTTTCTAAAAATAGAATCTCCAACTCAGGTGTCGATTCTCATTGGTCGATTTTGCTTCACGATCAGTGCGGTTCAGATAGAATCTTCAAACGACCAAGTTTTCTCTTCTAGATCATTTCTACTTTTTTAGAAGGCAAAGCATAAGCTCTAAAATCATCAACAGAAGAAAGTTCATCTGCCAGAGCTCATCGACAAGTTTTCAACATTGTTCCAACAACGCAAAACCAACGAATAGTCATCGACTCAATAATGCACGCAAAACGATGCAAGATGGATCCAAGGTGGAATGAAATGTTGGAAAATAATAAATTTGACTAAGTCTGGTGAAACTAGGCACCCCAGGTGGCTTGGGGCACCCAACCTTTCCTATGTTAGTTTTTTCACGTTTTTCAAGAAACGTAAAAAATGCTTCAGCTAGCTTGTTTTCAGTTGGTCAAACTTGGTCAAAAGTCAATCAAAGCTAGGATTTCATCATAGATATGTTCAGGATGCTCAGATCACCCTCCATCCTGCCTCAATAGTCATCAGAACGACTAAAATTGAAGATCGAACACGAGCTGTGGACACAGAAATCGAGAAAAGGTACAAAATTAAAAAATTTCTAAGTGTTGACAAAACAAGCACCCTGTTGGGTGAATATTTTGTCGTTAACTTGCTAACGGCAAAATGGGTATATCAGCCACAGTTATGATGAGACAAAGTCTCTCCTCTCAGCAAGGGGAGGTTCCCTATAATTACTTAACTTTTGCAAATCAAATAACTTATCAAATTTATGTACACTAAAAACTATATTTGTGGTGGTTCCATCTCATCTCATTCTCTTTTTTCAGAATAGATGTTTATATTTCAAACTCTTGATATAAAACTTATAAATTATCACAATATCACCGAAACACAAAGTTTTCTATTACCTCACTCACTACTTGTAACTGGAACTATTTGAAATAGAATGCAGCCCAAAGTCTTCACTCCTCTTCAATATGATAAAAGTAATTCAAATATAACCACTTGCGGCACAAAGTCCCCAAACTGTTGTATTCTCACAAACACGAACATATAACCCACAACCGATTCGGTAACACAAAGTTTATCAGAATCGAATTAAGAGCGCTCTTTTAATCACTTGAAACAAACTCCACACTTCAATTATTATCAAATAAGATTATGATAGCAAGACATAAGAACAAAACTATCACAACACAAATAATCCCAAGACAAAGATTGGAATTGAACTTGCTTTCTTGTATTGATAAATATTTGAATATTGATTTTCAAATAAGCACAAAGTCTTGATTTGCTTTTCAATTCGCCAGAGTTTTCTTGCAATAGACAAAAGATAGTTATTTACAAAAGAGGTCCCCTTTATTTATAGGGAAAGACCTTGAGAAAATCTAGGAAATATACAACTACTTTGACTTATTCAAAAATAGGAGTCCTTATTGACTTGGGACTTCCTATTTTTTACATGTAATTACATATTGAAAATGTACATGTAAAAATGTCCAAAATTGTTTTGAAAGTACATGTGAAAATCAGAAAATAAACTAAGGGAAAAATCAGCTACTTCAATTTGTGTCACCACCTTTTCTCACGTGGTCATCATACATAGTGAAGGTCGCTTGCATTTCAATGCTATCTGGGTTGAATGTGTTTTTGAAGATCATCCTAGCCCTCACTATGGCATCCCTTACTGTAGTGATTGACTTGGCATGATTGGTTAACCTAGTTTTCAGATTGTCCAAGGTTAACTGGTTGTCCAAGAGGTTGTCCACAGAAGTTATTGAAAATACTTTATCTTCAAATTCCTTTTGGAACATGTCTTCAAATTCTTTGACCATTTCTTCTGCTGATAGGAATTGGTTATCTTGTGATACCAAGTTACAAGGCAGTTCCTCCAACTTATGCAAAAGGTTGACATCATTTTCTTCGTTGATCTCTTTTGCAGCCTCAAGATCCTTGATCAAATTCCTAAGCATACTGCTCCTGTACATCAGAGCTTCCTTTGTTTCAGTGTATGAATCCCTGTTAGAAATGGCGCCAATGGATATCAAGGTACTTATTTACAGCTTCCTCATTTCTACCCACTTATCATGAGTATCCTCTGTGCGCTCAATATCATGAGAGATGGCAGCAATGAGATCATTGAGTTCTACCCTTACTTTCCTCATCTTATCCGTTGTCTCAAATACCTCCGTGAGCAAAGAGATTCCCTGGGCTCGCATCCTATCTAAGTACTCTTCAAGTACTTTTCCTCGGAGGTGAGTCTTTTCTGCCTTCAGAATGACAGGGTCTTCTACAGATATGGCCTCTGGAGTAACTGCTTCTGAGTTCAAAGTGATCTTTCTTACCACCGCAGTCAGCTGTTCTACCTTTGCCTTATAGTAATCTTTCATTTCTTTTTCCCTGTCAAACTTCTGGATCAGGATGTCCATGGCTGACTGCATATCATTTTTAGCGCTTTCATGGGTGATTTTGCCCAATTCAACCCTAGAAATTGAGTAGTCATTCATATCAAAATTTTCAATAGTTGCATCCTGTGGGGGTTTTGCTATCTCCAAAACTTTCTGCCCCTTATCTTCAAGTACCCTTGAAAGGATCTTTGGTTTCTTCGGAGCCTTAGGTTTTGCAGGTACCAGCTTGGTGAAATTAAAATCATCTGGAGAGATGACTTGCTTTTTCCTCTTTGGCGTGTAAGCTGACAACCAAGGTGGAAGCAGAGAAGTATTCACATTGGAGTCCATTCCTACCACTGGTGTTACTGGAACTGTGCTTGTACTGGTGGTGGAAACAATAGGCGGGGTGTTAGGTAAAAACCGCACCTGTTACATTGGCACTTGAAACTTGTTCAGTATGCATCACAAAATGATCAAACATAGATGTGTCACCAATATCAAAAGACGAAGATGACAAGATGGGAATGGAATCAGAAGAATGGAGAACATTTTCAAAAGTGCTGTGGGGATTATCAAAGATTATTTTAGGAGGAGAGGGGGATTCAGAGGAAGGAATGATAATGGGGGAAGCAGGCACAGGGGGTGCAACAGGTGTATTGTCCTGTGGAGACAAAGCCTCTTTATCTTGTTGCTCTGAATCCTTGTCTTCAACATCCATCTCTTCTGTAGCTGGCTCTTCAGTTGCCGGATCTTCAGTCGCTGGCTCTTCGACTTCCATTTCTTTTGGTTCAGGTTCCTCCTCAACAACTTTTGCTTTCTTCGTCACAAATCTGATTTTAGGTTTATGTGTTTTAGAGGATGATGGAGCATCACTCTTATTCTTCGTTCTGTTTTCAACCCTCTTACCAGTCTGCTCTTGAACTTCAGTTTCTAAACCAGTGAGGAATTCCTTCAGCGTAATTCCTTTATCTTCCAGCCACTTATTGGTGTTAGCCAATATGGGCTCAAATCTCTTCCTTAGTGAAGTTAACTCCTTTTAAGACCATTGAATTGGAGGTAGAGGAGTACCAGCTATCTGTTCTGCTTCATACTTGGCATCAACCAATTCGCCATCATCCACAAGGTCTTCTGGAATATCAGCAAGTCCCAGATATTCAATTTGATCTAGAGACAGCCTGCTATAGTCCAGTTTCCTGATGTCTTCCTCTGTCCTCAAATCTATCCAGACATCTTCCACCATGGGTTCGTGAAACTGTGTTTTCCTCTTGATTTTATCCTTCACACCCTGGTAGTCGAATTTTGGCCTCCTCTTGAATTGCTTCATGGTGACCAACTGCATTTCCGTTTCTATAGCCCTTGCCTTCGCGGCAGTCAACACTGAATATCTGCCGATCCCTACTGGAAATCTAAAGCCAGGCTTCTTGAGTTCCATTTGCTTGTTATGCACGACAATCATCTGTCTACACAACTCCATCAAGACCAGTCTATCTAAAGGAAACCTAGGAAGCATATAAGGGTAGCCTTGGAAAAAGCCAACCCTCAAGTATGAAAAAGACGGAAACTGCAAAAACATACAACCAAAACCATTAACCACTGACCATGCCTCGTCTGAAATTCTTCTCTGTTCCAGCTGGGGATCAAAAAGACACAAGAATACAGCAAAGAATGCATCATTCACTCTCCTGAAATGGTGAATGGAACCTTTCAGAGTTAGCTGAGAATAATACTGGTATACTGGGACTATTCTCCTATCCCCTTCTGATGATAATCCTGGAAAAATCCTCATGGAGGCTGCAATGTATACCAGGTAGGAAGTCATGAAGAACTTGGAAGTAGTGGATACCTTCGTCAGCTGATCATGCAAAGCGTTACTGATTTGCTCTCCCCAGAAAATAACCTGCTTGCCTTGGAGTATGACCTTAATGAAAGGATACATCCATTCATGAAATTGTGAAGAGGAGGACAAACCTCTTATCCTGCTGAGGAGGGTAATTAAGTCACCAACTTCTTCCACAAAATCACTTCGAGGAAAGCTACGTGGCCACCTTGACAAACCTGACCTTGCAGTCTTCAACCATTTATTGTTGATCACTTTCTTTGCTTTCTTTGGATTCTTGTCATATTCCTTTTGAGCTTCAACAAAGTCAAGCTTCAACACCTCTGTTGCAGGAGGACACATGAACACCTTGTCAATGAACTCAGGATCCAACCTGATTATTACATTACTGCTGGCATCCACCACAGCTCTGATATCTTTGTTATAGAAATGGGCACACTGAAGGACAAATTCTGTATTGTGAGCCGCCACCGGGAAGGAGGATACCAGATGAATATTACTTTCCACTATCTTCCTCATCATAGCACTGGGGTTGCTTGACTTGGTTCTCTCTACAAACTCAACCATATCAACATGGCCAATCTCCGTATCTCTAATGTCCTCTACATTAGAGTGGACTGAGGTGATTGGGAAAACACCTTGGTATTTGTATTTCATCACTTTTGCCTTCTTCAGAGACAAGTCAGTCATTTGGATGAGCTTTTACCGTGAAGAAGTTTGACGTCGAATGGAGCTCCGCAAGAGAAACTGCAACAAAAGTCATGATCATGCAATCAGGAAAAATATGGGCAATCTGGGAAAATTGCATGTTGAGCGATCACGACTATGGGAATGCGCTTGAAAAGGGGCTATAGTGCGAGCTGGCCAAGAATCAGAGGAGAAGCGGGTTCGGGAAAATAAAATTGGAAATTTTCCAGTGTTAGGAAAATTTGAGATATTTTTTGCATGGGCGGCAAAATTCGCCGCTCTTGCATATGGGGGTTTTGTATTATTTGCATCGGCGGCGAATTTTGCCGCCTTTGCATGTGTTGGGAAAATTTGAGTTGGTAGGAGCGGCGAATTTTACCGCTACTACATGCAAAAGGAACGAAAGGTTTTTATGCCTGGGCGGCGAAAAATGCCAATGCTGCATTTGATGACTAGGTTATGTTTGTCGCTTTCCCTGTTTGGTCGGCGAATTTCGCCGCTATCGCAAGGGAAGTTCCATACATGTCCGAGCGGCGATTTTCGCCGACAATGCATGTTTGACAGGTGTGGAGTTCAAGCGGTGAATTTTACCGCTACTACATTGCAAGGTGAAGTGAAGTCCGGGCAGCGATTTCGGCCGCTGTTGCATTGCAAGGTGAAGTGAAGTCCGGGATTCGCCGCTTAGACACGGCAAGGGTCACCTGAAACAACTGAAGGTTCGGCGAAATCAGCCGACTAGATAACAATGGCATATAGCCAGGGTTTGGGAAATCTAGGGTCGAAACCTAGAGTGGTGTTGATCGGGTTTTAGGGTGAAAACCTAGGGCAAAACCTAGGCGACAACACAAAATGAAAACCACAGACCAAGAACAACAACAAAACAAAAACAAACTTAAAGAACAAACCAAAACAAAAAATGAAACACAAAGCGTATATGATATACTCGGGAAGGAGGAGAACGGAAAACAAGAGAAAAACTTACCCGTTCTGAGACTTTGAAAACCCTACGTTCGGTGGCGTTGAATGCGGATTGATCTCCTCAATGGCGCGATCCAGCGATATGAGGAAGGGTTTTGGAGAGTAGCTCGGCAGAGAAAACGAAATGAATAAACAAAACGTCAAAATACAATATATAACCTGCGTATAAACGCTGAAAAAGTGGCACGAGTGGCCATTAATGGCACTGCGTGACCGAGATTTACAAAATCTTGCTTGAGCGGAGATTTCGGCCGTTCATGCGCAAAAGGGAAAAGGAAAACACGTAAAAGCGGTGAAAATTGCCGACCTCACATTAAACCAAAAGAAGGCATGTAGCAGCGGCGAAAATTGCCGTCATTACATGCGAGTGACTTCAATGAAAGACATGCGATGGCGGTGAATTTAACCGCTCTCGCACGTTTGAGCTTAAAATGATGTAATAGCGGCATTTTTTGCCGACATTACATCAAAACCAAAAAACAAACTTAAAATAATATGTAAGAGCGGCATTTTTTGCCGCTCTTGCATATCAAGAGTCAAAATTTACGTAACACTCAAAAATGACTAAAATTAACACCTTAACCAATTTACGACTTGAATATTCTTCGCAAATATTAAGAAATCAATTCAAGGAAACGTCGTAAACGAGTTTTAAAATGTCAAATGACCTCGCACGAGAACAACAACATCTTTTCTCGATTCGCGATCTTAGAGTGTAGATTCACGAAACGGACAAGTTTCGTGGGGTTGTCTACAAAAACGAGCATTGCTGATTTTGAGAACAACACACCCCAGGTGGCTTGGGGCACCCAAACTCTCTAGAGTTAGTTTATTTTTGAAGATTTTCTCAAAAAATGTGAATCTCTTTCCGTCAGCCCGGTCTAGTTCAGAGTTGATTAGTTTGGCACATTTTTTGAGGCGAACAGAAGGTACAATCAACTCAATTTTCATCAGGCCTACCTATTTTCTAGATCATCAGACTCATTTTCATCCCAATTGACAAAAATTGACAGCTAAATAGGGGTCCTGTGCCACCGGAAAGCACACGCAAATCGAGAAATTGAAGAAGTTGAAAAAATTGAAAAAAATGGCTAAGTGTTGGAAAACCAGGTGCCCCAGGTGACTTGGGGCACCCAACTTGAGCATTGTTACAATATTTTTCATGTCCACAGTGTTTTCTGACAGTTTTGTGCCCAATCTTCACCCGTTGGCAGTTTTCAGGAGGTCAAACTTGGTCAAACGATGCCAGATCGTCAGTCGAAGGCAGGGGATGGAATCTCAGTTGATAAGTCTCTAAAATGTTAGGATCAGTCAGCTTTTTCAGTCAACAGTGACATTTTTCTGCCCTATCAAAGTCAGAGACAGGCCATATTTAAGTCAAAATGAGTGTTGAAGTGTCGAAAACAAAGAAAAATTGTGTGGCACTTCTTTTAACTTGCGTGTTTGATGACATCATCAAAAGAAGATATTTTTCATCATCTTGCACATGAAGCCATAGGCAGCTACAAAATAGGGATTCTTCCTATTTGAAGACATCCAATTGGATTTATGCTTTAAAAGTTGCTTTCTTCATGGATGAGGGTGAAGTTTTATCCTCACACAAATAAAGCTACTTTTTTGCCTTAAAGATCTATAAAGACAAGCATTTGGCTTCTTTATTTTCATTATCTTTTGCAAGTTGCATCCAGAGGAAGATTTTTATTTTTATTTCAACGAAGATTCGAAGACCCAAACCAAGTGTTTTTTTAGCGTTCTTCATAGATTCAGGTTGAGGAAGCAGAGAGGTTCGCTTTTTCAGGGTCCTTGTTTCAAGGGGATCATTTTTCAGAAATCTGACCAGAGCTTTTTTAGTTTTTGTCGAGATACGTCCATCCAGATTTTCCTCTTGAAGATTGGAGTTTTGCTTTTTTTTTTTTAAGAAACTATTTTTTTCCTGCTTTTTCAAGAAAATCTTTGCTTTTTCAAAATCTGACAATCTGGGTTGCTTCGAAACAGAATTGCCTAGAAAACCCATGTGCTAGCTTTTTTGGCTCACACTCTGCTTTTTCTAAAAATTAGAAAATAATTTTTAGCCATTTGTCCAAGATTTTTCTGACATAGGCGTGTTCACAGTTGATTTTCAAATCTTCCAATATGTAGTATTCTCTAACACAAATCAGACACAAAACGGTGTTGGTTCACAATTACCTGAGAACTTGTGAAACAGACTTGCATAAAGTTCTTCCAGTAATCAATTTACACTCTTTCGAGGATGCAGGGAATAATGCTATCAGGAATCTAGGACACTTTGGTTAGATGTTGAGAAAACAAGGTTGATTAGTCATTTGAGTACTGGTTCCCATGTCCTTCTGAATCCCTTGTCAGTGGTCATGAGTCATGTCTTCCTTCTTTTGTAATTCTATCCTTGTGAGTCGTTTTGTCGATGGTGCTTTAATGACTAGACGACGTTCTTGGAATAATGTCTCAAGTCGTATGATAGTTGAATTATGAGTCGAGGAGATCTCTCATTATCCTATTCTTAAATAGGGATATTATTTCTTTATTTTCTAGTCAATCGACTAAAGTTACCATCGTTGATGGGGCGTATTACTCGACCCCAATTTCTTAAGATTTTAGTGTGATATCTTTAGCTTTCATCTCTATGATGATTTTGAATATTATAATAGTTCATCGACCCATGTTTTTAGTCAAGGCTATTTTTATATTTTGGTATTTACAGACCTCTTTAGAGGTTAATGTTACTAACTCTTGACTATGCGAATAACTATCTCATCTTATCCTTCCTACCTCATCGATATCCTTAAATCCACAAGGAGTGGGAAAGGAGAGAGGATCGGATGAGTGGGCAGCATGGATCAAAGATCCCGCTAGGTGGCAAGCCCATATGGCATGCAAAGAAAATGCTTTGGTTGGTTATGAACGCCATCTTGGGCAGGAAAGTTGAGTCAAGCAAAAAGGAGTTTTTGTTATTTTATCCAGGGAGACTCTGGGTAGGGAACTAGGTGTACAGGTGGTGAACACCGTGAGCTTCTTTCTTAAGTTGCAAATAACCATAGTCGGTGAGAACGACTAGAATAGCTGGTAGCGTTCAAGCTCTGTGAGTTGCATCTTTAACTCTCTGTGATATATATATCTAGGTATCTTATATTTAGAGCCCTCGACTCATATAATGCATTACCTGCAATACAGTATAATCTCCTTTTGTATGATAGTAATGTCGGCACTGCTGACTATAAAGATTAAGAAATGCATTGTTTTTTATGCACAGTGATGAAACTGTATATTTATCTATGCATAACATTGAATGTTAAGAGTAGTTGATGGCTCTTGGATCCCCAAAATGAATATAATTCGTGATACTTTGAAACTATTGCTTTTGAGACGCTCGGCCAGCTTGAGGCCAAAAACCCTACGTGGGTTTACATGCAGGAGCACCCATAGGTTTAAACTGTTACTATGCGCCATACATCTTAACGATGCTTTATATCTTATGTTTTCCAGTTGTTAACTCTTGCAAATTTGTTTATGCTTATGAGCCCGATAGGGCAACAATTTGTATGAATGAATAATCAGAGGTATCTACCTGTTGAATATTCCACACCACTATTTATGATGGTTGCAGACTAAAGTATGTTAAACACCGTAAACCCAAGATAAATTGGGTCGTGCCACTGCACTCAATACCTTGCTCTACCAACTTGATAGAAAAGATAATAAGAATTGAATGGCAATCAATAAATATATACATGTTATGTAAACATGATAACTCTTCGAGGAGAGTAACAGAATATTAATCATACACTGTCATAGTTATGTTGTTATGACAGCTGAGACTTCAATATTGTCTTCATTATGAAGTAAGTCTTGACATATCCTTTGACATAAGAATCTACCCTAGCTCTGTTATAAGCTAGTGGTTTTATACAAGATAAATGCCGACTATATAAGTGGCAATTATGTTTTATATTTGGCTTTATTAAAGTATTCCAAATTAGAATTTAGAGGTGATTGACTCTATGAGTCTTTATGAACCCTTAAAAAGGTATTTTTATGAGTCTTTTCTTTTTATTATGAAATGGTTTTTAACCTTGCCATTAGGTAAACAAAGTAAACATTGACCGAGTAGGGTGAATGTTGAAAACAAGAATGTATTCATTATTCAAGAAAATGGTATAATATGATGTAGAGTCATTAGCAACCATGCCATTATGAAACCAAGAACCTATGTATGGTTTTCAAAATAACATTCAAGTGTCCAAGAATTCGACTTAAATGCATTAAATCCTACATATACTAGACCAAGAATGGTTGATGTTGATATGAATTGCATAGTGGAACAAGGTGGCAAGGAGTCACAAGTTCCACGTTATAAAATAAACTTTTTTATAACCAAACTATCATGGGAGTCGAGTGTCCTTATATGGGCAATGAATCAAATTGATCTCGTTTATTCTAGACCTAGAGAGAAAGGTCGATTTGAACTTACTGTAGGACATGACTGCTTATAAGTCGAGTCAGGGTGGTGGACATATGACAACATTCAATATGTAACGTTCATGTATGTAAAATCTTTGGCCAAAGTAATGCATCCATCTCTGCATGCATTGTCAGTCCACAGTGCTCCAGATGGCCTAGTGTCTCCAGTAGTGTCATACATAGAGTGGATCTATAGTTGTGTGACCAAGAGACATTAGGAAGGACACAATACCAGATAATCAGATGACTAACCTAAGGGTTCTTAATATCTAACCTTTCCATGAAGGGTAGGGCCACTTCCACTTTGGAAGTTGAGAAGGGGACCATAGGTCCGTGGTTGGTGGAAAAGCACCAGGATGATGCTCTCCTTCCCAATCTTGAGGCAAGCCGAGGCTTATGAAGATGGATGTCATTAGTTCCAGATACAGTGTTTGTATTTATGACCAGAGGGTCTATTGTAATATATGAATTGATTTATGATGCCTTTGGCATAACTTGTACTTGATTAGTGATGGTTACTCACTAAAGATTTGTAAATGATTATTGTATTGTAAGCCTCAAGTTATATTTTGATTAGAATGACATGCTTAATTGATGAAAAGATAATGATTCTTTTGGTTAAGAATTGATTTGCACAATCAGATGGTTAACTAATCTATTGATTATGATTAATGTTTATGTTAAATTTTGGATATTATGGAAAGTTTTGTTACATATGGTATCAAAGCTACCAGGTTCAATACATGGACCTATGAGCTCACTACTTGATGATTATTTGTATCCAACATTAAGTATGCTAATGATTGGATGTTCTATGCCAAAATGGTAAAAATTAGAACACCTCAAAAGAAGGTAACGGAACATGGACGTTACCTATGCCAACAAAAGATCTTGAAGGCACAAGCCTCAAGGATGAAGAAACTTGAACAGATTGGCTGCCTGGTAGGAGCATGGTTATCTGATGAGGAAACTTTCGTTGATGTCATGAAACGCATCGAGCAAGAGTTAAGGAAAGCAGAAAGGATGGCTTCCTCTAACTCTACTTATGCATGAGAAACACCCTCTTCCCCTAAAGCACCAGATGAGGGAAATAACCCTAAAGATTGTAATGTACTTAAGGGGAATGTGAAGGAGTACCAGTGTGTATCCTCACTTCCTAAGATTGAAAAGAAACTATGAATATGGGAAGCTATCCCAAATTATAAATGACTTGAAATAGCAAGGTGTAAACACAATTTTGTAATTTTGGGGGATTATATGCAATCCAATGAAATTGTAATGCAATGGCAAATTTTGACAATCTTTCCTTTCTTGTTAAAAATTACATGAATGTGAATAGATCTGTAAAATGAATGAATTGAATAACATGGAAAAACTAATCCGTGATTAACCTGCAAACTTCAAGAAGAAGTAGATTGCAGCAAAGGTTCAGATTAGAACTAGAATGGAGGATAGCTGAGATGAAGGAGCACCTTTAAGGCAATCTGAGTCTAAATTAGACCAAATCTTGACTTTGTTGAAAGAAATAAGGGCAAGGGTAGAAACTCTCGAACATGAAGTAAGATGTAGACCAGAAGAAAGGCGGGATGCTTATGATGGGGGTGATGGTGAGGAATGCCATAATGACACCACCCAAAGTGAGCATGGAGAAAATAACTCTATGGCTAGACATGAAGGGGATAAGAGGAGCCTTATGGCTATGGAACTATCTCATGACATGAAAAAGGGCATGCCACCTAAATTTGATGGATCCATAAGCAGAGATGTCGTGGAGGCATGGCTTACAGAAATGGAGAAGTATTTTGAAATCAGAAACTATAATGAGGTTACTAAAGCTGTGTGGGGAGCATTCCAGCTGGCAGTGAAGCATCCACATGGTGGATGAGCAAAAAGATGGAACTTGGCTTGAGGTCTACAAGCCTTACTTGGGATAGGTTTGTAGAACTTTTTAGGCAAAGATGGTTTCCTCAACTATTTTATGATCAGAAACTTATAGAATTTTAGAACCTGAAACAAGCTGATATGACTATAAATGAATATTGGAAAAAATTCACCTGACTGTTGAAGTATGTGTCACAGTATCAACAAGATAAGAAATTTTGTGTTTGGAAGTTTATAATAGGGTTGAACACCCAGATTGGGGGTGAGGTTAATGTTCACATCCTACTACTATGGACCAGGTCTACGAGATGGTCGTCAAACAAGAACAAAGCCTGAAGGCTATGTCAGCTTATCTAGAAAGAAATCAAAAGAGATATAATTGGTCTCAATCTTCTCAATCCTATAGGAAAAAGGGAAAGAAATAGGAATATACTGAGAAAAATGACAAAGGGGCTAGAAATAAACAAATTGAGTCCAGGGGAGAGAAAAAGGGGAATAACCACTCCAGGAAGAATGGAAACAATTCTGGTAAACCTCAAGAGAGGCGAGGACCAGTAGGTGGATGCTACACTTGTGGCGGTGATCACTACACCAATCAGTGTCCCAATAAATCATAGGGAGCACAACCAAGAGGAAACCCTCTACCCTCTCAGCAAGTGGCGTTCTAGCAACGTATCCATGCGGCCTTAGACAACCGGCAAGCTGAGTACCAAATAGCTCCCGTAGAGACAACGGGTATTTAATTTGGAGTTCTAATTTTAGTTTTGATTGATACTGGTGCTACGAAATGCTTTATTTCTCCCAAAATTGTAAATAAAATACCTAGAAAAGTAGGATTCATGGCAAACACTTGGTCTGTAGAATATGTAAATCATGCCAAGGTCAGCAAGTAGAGCAATGCCTGTTTGACGCTAGGGTTAAACTTTCGAGCTTTTCCATGGAAGTAAATCTTTATGTAGCCCCACTAGGCTCATATGATGTTATCCTAGGGATAAACTGGCTATGGAAACATCGAGCCAAAGTAGATTGTTATGCCAAAACAGTTGAATGTCTAGATGATTTAAGAAACAAAGTCTTTCTCTAAGGGAAACCTAGGGAAGTCAAACTAAGGCAAATTTATGCCTTGCAAATGAAAAGGGCACAGAGAAAGGGATGCCAACTTTTTGCTATCAAGATGGACAAAATAGATGAATCAGAAGAAACCTACTTCCAAGATGACTAAACATTTTATGTATCCCAGAAACTTAATGAAGTTGGGATGGAGTCCATGGGTCAGGAAGATCAGATATGGATAGGTATCATTTTCTTAGGGACTTTAAGGATGTATTTTCAGATGAGCTACCAGGGTTACCTCCTAAAAGAGCCTTTGATTTCTCCATTGATATTATTCCTAGGTTAGAACCTATTTCTAAAGCCCCCTACAAAATGACAACAATAGAACTAATGGAGTTAAAGGTTCAACTACAAGAGTTGCTAGATAAAGGGTTGATTAGACCTAGTGTGTCACCATGGGGAGCGCCAGTCATTTTTTTGAAAAAGAAAGATGGTACTTTGCAGTTGTGCATAGATTACCGCATGTTAAACAAGGCAACCATTAAGAATAAATACCCTTTACCTCATATCAATGATCTTTTGACCAAATGAGGGGTACAACAGTATTTTCTAAGATCAATCTTCGATCTGGATATCACCAATTGAGGTTGAAGGATGAAGACAACCTTTAGAACCAGGTATGGACATTATGAATTCACTGTTCTACCTTTTGGATAACGAATGCGCCGGCGGCGTTTATGAATCTTATGAATAGTGTGTTTAGAGACTACCTAGACAAGTTTGTCTTAGTATTTCTTGATGACATTTTGATCTATTCTAAGAATGAGGAAGAGCATATGCAGCATCTGAGAATTGTTCTTTAGAGGCTAAGAGAGCATAAGTTATATGGAAATCTCTCTAAGTGTACTTTCTTTCAGAAAGAAGTACAATATTTGGGTCACATAATTTCAGCTAAGGGAATAGTTGTGGACCCATTTAAGATTAAGGCTCTTTTGGAATGACCAGAACCAAGAAATGTACATTAATGAGGTCTGAAGTTTCATGGACCTTGCTGGTTATTACAGAAAGTTTGTGAAAAACTTCTCTAAAATTGCATATCCTATAACTTCCTTGCAAAGAAAGGGCAAGAAGTTTGAATGGTTAGAAAAGTGCTAGGAGGCCTTTGACCTACTGAAGGAAAAATTGACTTCAGCCCCAATATTGAAAGTACCTAACCCAAAAGGTCAATTTGTAGTCATTACCGATGCCTCAGGGGAAGGCTTAGGTGGTGTACTAGTCCAGGATGGACAGGTCATCACGTATGAATCATGCAAACTAAAAAACTATGAACAAAATTATGCCCCACATGATTTAGAACTAGTAGCAGTCATTCATGCACTTCAAATGTGGAGACACTACCTGCTTGGGAAACCTTTTGAGTTGAAAACAGATCACCAGGGACTCAAATATCTGTTCACTCAACCCCATCTTAATGCTCGTCAAAGAAGATGGTTGGAACTCATCTTGAATTATGATTTCGAGATTAAATATATTTAGGGAAAAGAAAATCAAGTGGCAGATGCTTTGAGTAGGAGAAGGCACATCTCCTCCATGATCTCCATACATTCTAATTTTAGAAATTAGGTGCTACAAAAATCTAAGGGAGATGAGTTTTACGAGTAGGTAAAACAGACCCTTTAGGAAAATCCACAGAATCCAAAATATGAGGGATTCAACTTTAAACTAGATGGGTTACTAAGGTTTAAAGGAAGGATGTATGTACCTAACTCAGTAGAGTTAAGGAATATGGTATGGAAAGAGGTTCATTTTGCACCATATTTTGGGCATCCTAGAGTAACCAAGTTACTCACTAATGTGAAACCTTTATATTTTTGGAAAAGAATGAAGAGAGATGCTACAAATTTTGTAGCTACTTGTATTGAATGCCAGAGGGTGAAGGCAGAACACCAACATCTAGTAGGATTATTATACCCTCATGAAATTTGTGAGTGGAAATGGCAAATTATAAGCATGGACTTTGTGCAAGGGCTTCCAATGTCAAGGAATAGACACAATGCTATCTTGGTTGTGGTGGATAGACTCACCAAAGCCACTCATTTTATACCTAGAAACTTGATGGATGGGGTACCCTTCATTGCTCAAAAATTTGTTCAAGAGATTTTTAGACTGCATGACATACCTGAGAAGATTATCTCAGATATAGGGATGCACGAATGACATCAAGGTTTTGGCAAACCTTGTTCTCTTCACTTGGTACTCAGTTAAACATAAGCTCTGCTTATCATCCTGAAACAGATGGACAAACTAAAAGGGTGAACCAAGTCTTGGAGGACTTGTTGAGGATGTATTCCATGGATCAAAAATACAAGTGGGAGGATTATCTTCCTCTAGTGAAATTTACCTACAATAACTTTTATCACTCAGCTATTAAGATGGCACCATTTGAGGCATTATATGGATGAAAGTGTCGAACCCCTATAAGCTGGGATAAGCTAGAAGATAGGGTTAGCCTTGGTCCAGAAATTCTATTAGAGATGGAAGAACAAGTCTAATTGATTAAAAGAAGGCTAGCAGAAACCAATGATAGGCAAAAGAGTTATGCAGATGCAAAGCATATTGAAAGGCATTTCACTGTGGGAGATAAAGTTCTCCTAAAGGTAAAACCTCAGAAAAGCTCCATCAAATTTGGAAAGATGTCCAAACTGGCACCAAGATATGTTGGCCCTTTCAAAGTTCTTAAGGAAGTCAATCCAGTGGCATATAGAATTGCTCTACCACCAGCCTTGGCCATGATGCATATTGTGTTTCATGTTTCATATTTGAAAAAGTTTAATTCTACTAATAATCAAATTCCTATGCTTGATTGCAATACTCTACAGGTGAAAGACCTAGGAGTGGTGGTGATCAAGCCCATCAAGGTGCTCGAAATGCGTAAGCTACGCTTATGTAACAAGGAAATTACATAGTGCAAGGTCCAGTGGGACAAATATTCAAAGGATAACACCACCTAGGAAAAATATGATGACTTTAATGCTAGATTTTCTCATCTTTTTTGAAACATTTACTGATTATGCTCTTGAAACAGTTATTATTATGTTGATATACTTCTAAGATAATTAATCATGAGGGACAATGATTCTTATGGGGATGTTACATCCCCAACTTACAATTAGACTTAATCATTAACTTTGCATGATAATTAGGAGGATTAGTCATAGTTAACTGATTTGATATTGTGGAAATATTTGAATTGATCATTGTTAATGATGTTAATGATTGATGTTAAATAGTTTTGAACATTAATTACTTATATTATGAGACATGATTATGATGTACTGATCATGGTATTGTGGTCCTGAGTATGAACAAGAAAAGTTAACGACCTTCGAAGAAGGAAGGAGGGTATCATCTTAGAGGAATGGTTAGATGTCAAGAAAATTGTTGGCAAGAGACACTGCTAGGCATGTCAGGTGTTGTCATTGATGGAAACTAAATCCATCTTACACATCTGCATTTCATCAGTGGATCATACCAAAAGACAGATTGCAGATTTGTCTAAGTCTGGATAGACAGGAACAGGGCATATGAGAGGGTTCAGCATTTTGGTTCACATTTCTCCACAGGTAATCATATTGTGATGCGGATCTAAGGAAATGTTATGGGATGTCAGGGCTACCTAAATTCAATATTTTAGCCTTCGGTGATGAAGGGATTGTAAGTTACAAGCATCTGAATATCAGGTTTTGGTTAGACAGTTCAGTCTGGTGAAGAACAGGCCAACTAGGTGTTTGATCCTTGTGCAGATGAAGAGAAGTGATTGGTCAAGTAATTTATGAGATCCAGCAGTATTGGCCGACATGTGAGGTGACATAGATACTTAAGTTCTAGTTTGCATTGTTATTTGTGCATGGATTCAACCGACAGAATAGTGCTCTTAAAAAGTCTCTAAGTTTTTCTTAAGGCTGACTGCAGTTGATGCAATTTCATGTAGGGGATATATATAATCTATTAGTTCGAGCATTTTAGTGAGTGTATTTGTGAATATGAAGGAATAAGTGTGAAGTATAGCAGAATCAAGTCCGAAGTGAAGAGAATTAAGCTCCAGATCATGACAGAGCAGTGAAGCAGGGTAGAGAAAGATGAAGTGTGCAAAGTTAATGTACCAAGCTCAACCAAAATTGTAATCTTGCATTGTTAGATGTTATTCCTCAGTTCAAGCATTCAGTGAACTTTTGTAATTAATTTGTAGGCAGTAAGCCTCTTTCAGCAATGAGCTTTGGGCAGTGTGCCCAAAGGCATGTGCCTTCCCATTTGTAATACTTTTAATAGAGTATAAATTTCTTGTGGGTTAACCCCCACCATGGTTTTCCCTTAACCGGGTTTCCATGTAAAAATCATGGTGTTCATGTGTTGTGATCTTGTTGTTCTTGTGTTCATGCTTCTTTCTTTTGGATGTATGTGGAACACTGATTCACCCCACCCTCTCAGTGTTCCTTATTTTCAACAATTGGTATCAGAGTGAGGTTCCTTAGAAGAAGTTTAACAGCTTGAGGAAGATCTAGGATGGTGTTTTCAGTGGGTTCATTCAAGCATTCTGATGGCATCAATGAACAACTTAAAAATTCTTTAGAAGATCTTGATCAGTCTAGAGCAGAAGTCAAAGAACTGCAAGAGAACCTTAAAGATGTTGAATATTTCATTGAGACCTTAAAAGATAAATTGAGAAAATCTAATGGAAAAAGAAAGGAGCTATTTCGTCAGCTAGCAAATCAAAATGAAGACAATCATATGAATGAGGCCCTGAAGGGGAGTACAAAGGAGTGTGAGAAGCTAGCAAAAGAAGTTGTTGTCCTAAAACATGAGATGGAATCTGGAGTGATGAGACTAACCAAGGAAATTGAGGAAAGGAAGAAGACTGAAGAAAAACTGAATCAATCTCTGAAAGAAAGAACAAAAGAGTGTTGCAGATTGGACGGAATAATTGGTCATCTAGAATCTGATCTATAAGAAACTAGGGACAATGAGTAAGAACTTGAAAGACAAATTGTCATTCTCAAACATGACCTAGAAGTTGCAAATGAATATAAAGAGAAATTCAAGATAAGCTCAGCTAAACTTGAGGTGTTGCTTGATAGTCAGAAGAAGGCAGATGATAAGCATGGTCTGGGATTTGAGAAACATGAAAGCTCTAGATTCGGTCAAAGAAATCCTAAAGCAAGAAATCAAAGAAGGAATCCTAGAAGACCTCTGGTAAGACAACCTAATGCTCAAAGGTATCCATCTTTCAATGGCAATTGTTTCAAATGCAATAAGTATGGTCATAGAGCTAATCAATGCAAAAGTCCAGTGAATCAAAATGCATCATCTTTCTCTGGTCAATGCTTTACATGCAAAAGGATAGGTCATAAGGCTAAGGAATGCAGAAGTGGATCAAGGAATCCTCCTAAAAACAAACAAGTGTTCAATGGAAGATGTTATAGTTGCAATAAGTTTGGGCATGTTGCAATGCAATGCAGATCTAAACTTGCTCCAACATGTAATTGTCATAAAAATAAGATTGTGTGTTCCAACTGCAACAAATCCGGACACATTGCTAAATTTTGAAGAAGCAAAAAGGAGAACTCACAGGCAGGTAAAGGAAAAGTAGAGCAGAAGTTGGACAAAGGAAAGGGAAAAGTTGATGTGAATGAGATCAAGAATGAAATGAACAAAACATGGGTGAAGAAAGGTGAAATGAATGTTGATAATGGGTCTGCACTAGAATCTGGTGCCGATAATTCCTCCAGGAATTGAAACAGGAGCTCTGGCTCAGGGGGAGTTGCATTAAAAATCTAATTCCCCTTGCCAATAAGTGGGTGCCTAACTTTGGCACGATGATTGAAGATAAAGAAGCCTATTGCAAATCTATTGAAGCAATTTCTGGAAGAAAAGAAGCTAAAGCAATTGATTGCAGAGTAATTGAAGATAGACAGTATTCAGAAATAGAGTAACTAGATGTTTTAGGGTAGAGCATTTATTACAATGGTGAATTAGGTTTTGCAGAGCATAAAAAGTCATTCATTCAACATTTGAATCACTTTGCATTTGAAGAAAACAAGAAGAAGAGCGCTTGAGCTAAGATTTCAAAGATTTGAAGTGCGATAGGCGAATTCATCAGCTAACCCTAATCCCGTGGAGTAAAAGGTATTTTTCTAGGAAGCTTTTAACTTGTGATCTTTTTGAAATGGCTACACCTATAGTTGTGAATATCACTAAGCGACCTAGGCCAAAGTTTAAGAAGCATCCACACAAATCAATAGAGGTCGATCCATTAGGGGCCTTTTCAAGTGTTCCATATGGTGTGTTGTACGTTGAAGATATTAGGGCTTATATTCATGCTAATATAGATGAGTTTGGGGACTCAACGTTAGTAGATTTGTTCAAGAATCATCTGAGGGATGAAATTCATGGTCTTAAACCTGAGTATAAGGCACTGCAAGATAAACATTTCATTTAGATTATAGGGTTTCCATCCTTTGATGAAGATGAGTGGGTCTGGTATGTGTTGAGTCGAATGCATCATGAGTTTATGTGGTTAATGAAACCTTTCAAGATCACCAAGGATGCCATCAAGGCCGTGACAGGGTTGAACTCATCCGATGGACTGCCAATGTTGAAGTCAATAAAGAATCAAACTATAACTGATCCTACCGGTTTAAGGTTTAACAAAAGGGCAATGACAATAAATGACATCACTGATCTAGATGTCAAATTTGCATCAATGGTGATTGGATACAAGATATATCATTCCAACTAGGAGAATTATGTATCTAGTACAACTATCTATGCAGCTTATCAGATGTTGAGAGAGAATGTTGAATATGACTTGTGTGAGTTGCCATAGAACCAGCTGATGGAAAACCTGAACAAGATCAAAAAGGACAAGAAGAATACATTCAA
This sequence comes from Cunninghamia lanceolata, assembly GCA_027924645.1. NCBI lineage: Eukaryota > Viridiplantae > Streptophyta > Pinopsida > Cupressales > Cupressaceae > Cunninghamia > Cunninghamia lanceolata. The sequence continues at coordinate 24,184,413 of BSBN01000809.1, read as the reverse complement.
GTATGGTACATTGGTATTATGTTTGTTCTTCTATTTCATGAATGAGTTACCTGGCAAGAAAAGCATGTGTTGGACCAGTGATAAGACTATTTCCATACAAATAAGAGAGCACTTGAACAAGATTGGTGACTCCAATGCCCAAAAGACTGCTCTTTGGGGATATTTCAAGAATTTTTAGAACATGATGCAATCAAGGGAAAGAATCCCTACATCTATGGTTAAAAAATACAAGGATACAGTTTGTTTTATGGTAGATACAGATCAGTGTTTAATGGAAGCAGTTGGACCGAGAATTGTGTGGATCATGCCCATGGGGTATGAAGTGGATGGAAAGGTACTGAAGTTGTATGCACAACATCTATTGAGCCAGCCTAGGGATCCAGCTGAGGAGATATTTGGAACATATAAAGAGATTTCACTAAAACTGCATCTTGAATTCAAGGCTCCTGAAATCAAAAGGAATGTAAGGAAAGAAGTTGAGCAGTTGGCCTAGACTCTAGGCCTTACTAAGGAAGCTATGAGACAAAACATGGAAAGGATAGAGAAAGCTGAGAAGGAGAAATAGGATAGAGAACAGACAAGTGTTCCAGTGGAATCCACTTCTAAATCAAGGTCAGCCAAGAGTTCTAGTTCAACCTCCAGTGTGTCACCTTCTCTTGCTGTAGAAAGAACTACTAGTAAGGAAGGAAAAGGGACAAAGGTATAGGGCAAAAGAACATATGTCAATATGGAGAAAGTGGATAAAGAAGAAACTGAATCAGATGATGAGGTTAAGGAGTTGAAAGCCTCAGGCACCAAAGCTGCTAAAGTCTCTAAGGAGAAGCCCTCCGAAAGCATAAAGTCAAGTAAAAGGCATAAGATAGAGGCCTATGTTGAGAATCCTACTCTTTCTATGGATGACATCATTAATTTAGTTACTATAGATGGAAACTTGAAGCCAATGACTAAATTTTATGATCACTACAATGATTCTAATAAGAGAGTTTTGGAGGAAGCAACAGTCAAATACCTGAATATCTATAGTAAGACTTTATTTGAAATAACTTCTAAAATTTTGGAAAGCCTTGCAAAAATTCTAGAAATAAGAAAAGAGAATGCAAAAGCTAAAGACTTTGAGCTCCGGGAGCATGTGCTAATAAAATTGTGTCCTCAAATTACTTTGAATCAAAAGAACCTAATATTCAAATAAGTGAAAGAGGACTTCGGGAGTAAGATCAGAATGAATATGCTCATGCTGGGAGAGATTGATAAGATAGTTAAAGATACTCAAGAGATTCTTCTGAATGCATTGAAAGGGCATAATCTTCCCATTGTTGAAGAAGAAACTGATAATGAAATTGATTCCTTCATTCTAAATGTTGAGGAGTTAAAAGAAAGTGAACAACAAGTTGACATCTCTACTCTGGAAGATGAAATGCTAAATAAAGGAGATGAAGAGATGGTGGAGGAAGTTAATTTTGATGGTGCAGAGGACACTCAATTTCTTCTGGACCAATCTATTGGAGAACATACAGATATGAATACAGAAGTAGATGCTCTTGGTGAAGATGACTCTGTGAAGAATAAAGAGCAAGAAGCAAAAGAGGTTAAGGACAAGGATGAACAAGAAGGAGAAACAATAGAGAATATTAAAGAGAAAAAGCAAGATGACAGTACCGGCAAGGATCTAAAAGATGGAGCTACATTTTTGACAAGAGACACTGCAGATGCAGTGAAGAAATTACTTGAGAAAGACAAGCTTGAGTTTGATGAATCAGAGCTGATTCAAGGACCTATCAATTTTGACACTCTTTCCCCTCTACAAAAGATGAAATTAGCATCTATGGCACAAGCAAAAGCAAGAGAGGAGATTCTGAAAACTCACATTGAGGACAGTGATTTTCTTGGTCTTGCCTCCAAAATTCTAGAAAAGATTATGCCAACCTTTCAAAAGGATTCATCTAATTCTCCCTCTGGTCAGTTGAAGAGTATGATAAACTATGTAGGTACTCATTTTGAAACCTTAGAGAGGTCAGCAGAAGTGAAAGTCAAAACTGAATATAATGAGAAGAGATTTGTTGAAATAAGGAAAATAATTAGCTATGATAGATCAGTGCTTGATACCAATGTAAAGAGTATTCAAAATGCTCTCTCTGAAGGTGTAGAGATTTATAAGTTTTGTCTAAATCGATCTAAAGCTGCCGAAGATATTAAGAAAAAGATTAAGGACTTAGAGCTCAAACTGTCTAACATTTCTTAGTCCTATAGTCCTTTAACTGAGTCTCTAGCAATCAAAGAATACTAAGTAGTAAGTTTGCAGAAAGAATTGGATGATTTGGAGAAGGAAAAGGTTAAAGTTTTGGGCAGATTGGATGAGCTCCGGGGACTGATTTCACCTAAGTTGGAGACTATGTATGATATATTGGCAGAATCCCAAGTTGTTGCTACTACTAATGATCCTTCTAATCTTCAAAAGGTAGAATCATAGGTATTTTTGTTTGTTGGGCATATATCCATTTTGGGAAACACTAAGAAGAACTGGGACAATGAATTGACACTATTGAAAAACATTTTTGGTGATATCTTTTTACTGATGAACAAGGCTTAAGGATTGTGTGCTCATATGTGGAAGTATGTACATAAAATTTTGCATGAACTTTGATATGCAGATCCCAACCTTTTCCATTGATGTCAAAGGGGGAGAGGAAAATAGTGAAAAATGAGGAATTCAGCTAAGGGGGAGCAATTGGAAATCACAAAGTGTACATAGTAAGGGGGAGCTATTCTAACACTTAGTCATTTTTCACTAAGTGCTGCCATCAATGCCAAAGGGGGAGATTGTTGGCAAGAGACATTACTAGGCATGTCAAGTGTTGTCATTAATGGCAACTAAACATCTTACACATCCGCATTTCATCAGTGGATCATACCAAAAGTCAGATTGTAGATTTGTCTAAGTTTGGATAGACAGGAACAGGGCATATGATAGGGTTTAGCATCTTGGTCCACATTTCTCCACAGGTAATCATATTGTGTTATGGATCTGAGGGAATGTTAAGGGATGTCAGGGCTACCTAAATTCAAGATTTTAGCCTCCGGTGATGAAGGGATTGTAAGTTACAAGCATTTGAGTATCAGGTTTTGGTTAGATAGTTCAGTCTAGTGAAGAACAAGTTGACTAGGTGTTTAATCCTTGTGCGGATTAAGAGAAGTGATTGGTTGAGTGATTTATGAGATCTAGTGATATTGGCTGACATGTGAGGTGACCTAGATACATAAGTTCTGGTCTGCATGGGTATTTGTGCATGGATTAAGCTGATAAAATAGTGCTCTTAAAAAGTCTCTAAGTTTTTCTTAAGTCCTATTGCAGTTGAGGCAATTTCATGTAGCGGATATATAATCGATGAGTTTGAGCATTTTGGTTAGTATAGTTGTGAATATGAAGGAATAAGTGTGGAGTATAGCAGAATCAAGTGTGAAGTGAAGAGATCTAAGCTCTAGCTCATGACAGAGTAGTGAAGCAGGGTAGACAGATGAAGTGTGCAAAGTCAATGTATTGAGCTCAACCAGAATTGTAATCTTGCATTGTCAGATGTTATTCTTCAATTCAAGCATTCAGTGAACTTTTGTAATTAATTTGTAGGCAGTGAGCCTTTTGAGCAGTGAGCTCGGGGCAGTGTGCTCGAAGGCATGTGCCTTCCCATTTGTAATACTTTTAATAGAGTATATATTTATTGTGGGTTAACCCCCACCGTGGTTTGTCCCTTAACAGGGTTTCCACATAAAAATCCTGGTGTTCATGTGTTGTGATCTTGCTATTCTTGTGTTCATGCTTCTTTCTTTTGGATGTATGTGGAACATTAATTCACCCCCCGTCTCAGTGTTCCTTATTTTCAACAAAAACAAGGTTGATTAGTCATCTGAGTACTGGTTCCCATGTCCTTCTAAATCCCTTGTAAGTTGTCATGAGTCATGTCTTCCTTCTTTTGTAATTCTATCCTTGTGAGTCATTTTTTTGATGGTGCTTTAACGACAAGACACCATTCTTGGAATAACATCTCAAGTCGTATGATAGTTGAATTATGAGTCAATGAGATCTCTCATTATCCTATTCTAAATAGGGTTATTATTTCTTTATTTTCTAGTCAATCAACTAAAGTTACCATCGTTGATGGGGAGTATTACTCGACCCTGATTTCTTAAGATTTTAGTGTGATATCTTTAGCTTTCATCTCTATGATGATTTTTAATATTATAATAGTTCATCGACCCATGTTTTTAGTTGAGGCTATTTTTATATTTTGGTATTTGCGGACCTCTTTAGAGGTTAATATTACTAACTCTTAACTATGCAAATAACTATCTTATCTTATCCTTGCTACCTCATCAATATCCTTAAACCCACGAGGAGTGGGAAAGGAGAGAGGATTGACTCGATGGGCAGTGTGGATCAAAGATCCCGCTAGGTGGCAAGCCCATATGGCATGCAAAGAAAATGCTTTGGTTGGTTATGAATGCCATCTTGGATGTCTTGGGCAGGAAAGTTGAGTCAAGCAAAAAGGAGTTTTTGTTATTTTATCTAGGCAGAGTCTGGGCAAGAATTAGGTGTGCAGGTGGCAAACACCATGACCTTCTTTCTCAAGTTGCAGAGAACCATAGTCGGTGAGAATGACTAGAATAGTTGGTAGCATTCGAGCTCTGTGAGCCACATCTTTAATTCTCTGTTATATATATATTTAGGTATCTTATATTTAGAACCCTTAGCTCATATAATGCATTACCTACAATACAGTATAATCTCCTTTCGTATGATAGTAATGTCAACATTGCCGACTATAAAGATTAAGAAATGCATTGCCTTTTATGCATAGTGATGAAACTGTATATTTATTTATGCATAACGTTGAATGTTAAGAGTAGTTGATGGCTCTTGGAGCCCCAAAATGAATATAATTTGTGATACTTTAAAGCTATTGCTTTTGAGGCACTCTACCAGCTTGAGGCCAAAAACACTACATGGGTTTGCATGCAAGAGGACTTGCAGGTTTAAATTGTTACTATGCGCCATACATCTTAATGATGCCTTATATCTTATGTTTTCCAGTTGTTAACTCTTGCAAATTTGTTTATGCTTATGATCCCGATAGGAAAGTAATTTGTATGAATGAATAATCAGAGGCATCTACCTGTTGAACATTCCACAGCATTATTTATGATGGCCGCAGACTAAAGTATGTTAAACACTATAAACCCTAGATAAACTAGGTCATGCTACTGCACTCAATACCTTGTTTTGTCAACTCAATAGAAAAGATAATAGGAATCAAATGGCAATCAATAAATATATACATGTTATGTGAACATGATAACTCTTTGAGGAGAGTAATAAAATACTAATCATACACTGTCATAGTTATGCTATTATGACAGCCGAGACTTCAATCTTGTCTTCATTATGAAGTAAGTCTTGACATATCCTTCTACATAAGAATCTACCCTAGCTCTGTTATAAGCTAGTGGTTTTATACAAGATAAATGCTGACTATATAAGTGGCAATTATGTTTTATATTTGCCTTTATTAAAATATTCCAAAGTAGAATTTAGAGGTGATTGATTCTATGAGTCTTTATGAACCTTAAAAAGGTATTTTGATAAGAGTCTTTTCTTTTTATTATGAAATGGTTTTTAACCTTGCCATTAGGTAAACAAAGTAAACATTGATCGAGTAGGATGAATGTTGAAAACAAGAATGTATTCATTATTCAAGAAAATGGGATAATATGATGTAGAGTCATTAGTAACCGTTCCATTATGAAACCAAGAACCTAAGTGTGGTTTTTGAAATAACATTCAAGTGTCTAAGAATTGGACTTAAATGCATTAAATCCTACTTATACTATACCAAGAAAAGTCGATGTTGATATGACTTGCACAGTGGAACAAGGTGGCGAGGAGTCACAAGTTCCACATTATGAAATAAACTTTTTTTTATAACCAAACCATGACGGTCCAGTCAAGTGTTTTGATATGGGCAACGAATCGAATTGATCTCATTTATTCTAGACCTAAAGAGAAAGGTCAATTTGAACTTACTGTAGGACATGACAGCTTATAAGTCAAGTCAAGATGGTAGACATACTGCAACATTCAATGTGTAACATTCGTGTATGTAAAATATTTGGCCAAAGTAATGCATATGTCTCTGCATGTATTGTCAATCCATAGTGCTCCAGATGACCTAGTGTCTCCAGTAGTGTCATACATAGTTAGAGTGGATCTATAGTTGTGTGACCGAGAGACACTAGGAAGGACACAACACCAGATAGTTAGATGGCTAACCTAAGGGTTCCTAATATCTAACCTTTCCATGAAGGGTAGGGCCACTCCAGTTTGGAAGTTGAGTGGGGGACTGCATGTCTGTGGTTGGTGGAAAAGCACCAGGATGATGCTCTCCTTCCCAAGCATGAGACAAGCTGAGGCTTACGAAGATGGATGTTATTGGTTCTAGATACAATGTTTGTATTTATGACTAGAGGGTCTATTGTAATATATGAATTGATTTATGATGCCTTGGGCATAACTTGTACTTGATTAGTGATGGTTACTCACTAAAGAATTGTAAATGATTATTGTATTGTAAGCCTTGTTATATTTTGATTAGAATGATATGCTTAATTGATGAAAAGATAATGATTCTTTTGGTTAAGAATTGATTTTCAAAATTAGATGGTTAACTAATCTATTGATTATGATTAATGTTTATGTTAATTTTTGGTCATTATGGAAAGTGTTGTTACATCAAATTACGATTCCATTTGCATTAATTGGATGCCAGTGTTCTTATAGACAATTCAACCCTCATCATCTCTAATTGAACTTGTTCCCTTTGCTCTTTACTAGACTTCTTACTTAACAATTTGTATGACTATCCTTAATCCCCTTAGGGCAATATAATAATGTTTTTAATTCTAATGACAGTCCCCTTAGACACAAGGTTGTTGTAGCTTAACTATTTTCATTGTGTGTGTTGGTTCTCAAACTGCATCTTCACAAATCCTAAAGACTTGCACCAGAACACAACGTGAAATTGAAAGGGTATACAATTTTCTACATTGTAGGTTGAAAACCCTCCAAATACAAAATCTTGAAACAAATCTGACACCCTCACTTTGTGTGGAATCCATCCACACAAAATCAATCTTTCACAAATCAATCCCAAAATCCCAAAGTTTTAAAGCTAAAAATCAAACAATATCCCAAATAAAACCTCACCCATAAACCATGAATCAAAAACAAATCCTAATCTCCCAAATCAAGCATCATCTCCCAATCCAAAATCAAAGAATCATCCTAAAATCCAAAGGTCTCTCATTGCAAAATCAAATTTGGTTAAGGACCTAGATCCTTTAAACCCCATCCAAATCAAAATCAACCACCTTCAAGGTTCCTAGACCCAATCCTTCAAAATCAAAACCAAAACCAATCCAAAATCCAACCCCCATTCAAAATCCAAAATCAATCATGGCAAATATATTTGTTTAGGGACCTAGATCCATTAAACTAAACTGAAGTCTAAATCAAACCATCATCAAGTTACCTAGGGTCCTTGACCTAATCCTTCCAATCAAATTCAAACCCATCAATCATCAAATCCAAATAAAAAATTCAATCAAATGCATCAAATTACATAAGATCCTTGACCTTAATCCACTCCAACATCAAGCACATTAAGATCTTTGGCCTTGATCAATCCCATCATTGAGGAATGTAGGGTCCTAGATCTCATCTGCATCCAATATCAAAACCAATCCAAGCAATGAAGACCCATTCAAATAGACCATCCCAAATATTGAATCAGAGATCATCTACAATCAAACTATTTGGGTCATACACCCCATCTAAATCCAAGCTTCATAAACCAATTCAAACAAATTAAATCCAAAATCTAAAATCTTTTAAAATCAAAGAAAATCCTAAGGTCCAAGCTTTCAAAATCTAAAATCATCAAATCATCCAAAAATTGTGTCATCAAAATCTAGAAATCATCAAACCATCTAGGAGCTTAGGCCATCCAAAAGGGTGAAAGTTTAAAGCTGTGTCACACTTTTATAAAGGAATGGACAACATCGATCTAACTTTTTAACTTGAATTAATCAATATAAAGTGATGTATATATTTTAAATTTTGAAATGGTGTAAACTAATAAAATGTAGATTTTCTTAGTGTATTTTATTTTTGTATCTTAAAAATAAAATTAAATTATTTGAATGTAGTTATTTGTAAAATTTACACTATAATTTAGTTGTTGATAAAAATTTTTAAAATGAGGTTAAGTGGCATGTTGCTCTTTATATAGTAAATTTCATTTTTTCCGTTGATATTTTTTTTGGTATTTATAACTTGAAACTTTAGTACATGGATTAATTTTTCCCCATTTTGATTTAAATATATTTTTTAAAATAAATCTTAGAATTTGTGTGTAATGAAAACACAATTGTTTTGATGGGACTTATATCATCTTGATATGGAATCTCTCCTCTAGTGCATCATATTTTAATTTTTTTATAAACTTTAGTATTTTTTCTTGAGATAAAAATCAACATTATATTTTGGTGTTCTTGACTTATTTTTAGTAAAAAGAAAAAAGAAAATAGAAGCACTAGTTTAAATATTACAAATTTTATATTTTTCCAAACTACACTTATAGATCTACAAAAGATTATTTTTTATTTTTAAACAAAGATTAGTCACATGAGTGGGAGTTGTTAGAACATCAAGTTTTTTAAATAATTTTAATTTTTTGGTAAATAAGCCTTAAAATGATGCTACATGTGTATTTAGTGGACACTTCTAGCTAGAAAAGTTGTGGCCCAAATCTAAAATAGCTAGAATGAATCAAACTAAAACAAATGTTTCACCAAAATTGGCTTTTAGTTGGAAATGCTTAAATTTATTTATTTTAATAAGTTGGCATGTAGTGTGACACAACTTTGAACTTTCACTTAAAAATCAAATCAATTCAAAGGTCATAGGTCTCTCAAACTCATCCAAATGTCAACTCAAACCAACCCCTAATCCATCCATCTCCAAATCCAAAATTCCCCAAATGCAAATCAAACCCTCTCAAAATCCAAAATCATCCCCCAATATAGTCAAAATCTCCATCACCTCATCCTAATCAAATAAAAATCCAATCAATCATCATCGAATAAAAATAAAAGGTCAAACCTCATCCCCTTAATCAAAACCAAATAAAAAATCAAACTACTCAGCATCCTTAATCTTCATCAATACCCTTCATCAAATTATATAAGGTCCCAGACCTTGTTTGCATCCAAACATAAAAAACAATTAATTCAAAACTCATCTCGCAAAGCTCCAAAATTAAATTATTCATCTGTGGTGCACTTGCACATTGAGTGGTATAGGAGAACCTATATATGGAGTAGGTGCACTAGTTTGTGGCACAGGTACCCCCAAGCCTTATCTTGCATCCTATTTTGGTACACCTACATAGTGAGTGGTGCAAGTGCTCCACTAAGAGGTGTAGATGTACCCCTTTGTGGCATAGGTGCCCTATGAGGTCCTAAAATCCAAGCCTCCCATCATAAGATCAAATTTGTCTTAAGACCTAGATCCATCTTCACTTAATCCATCATCAAATCTCTCAAAGACCCTAGACCTTGTCTAAATCAAATCAAAGAACCAATTAATCCTCATCAATAAATCTCCAAATTGAAATCAAATCAACCATCATCAAAGGGTCCTGGACCTTATCAATCAAAATCCAAAATTGACCCTCATCCAAGTAAACATCATCAAATCCAAATCAAAGATTAATCGTCATCAAGATACTTAGATCCAAGTCCAACATAAAAAGCATCCAAAAATCATCAAATCACTCCCCATCTTCCAAACTCCTAGCCAAAATCATGGAAAGTACCAATCTATTTTGTTTTGATGAGTCCCCTTATCACATCCAATCTAAAAATTCCTTTGAAAATGATAATGATGATAGTCTTGTGGATCAAAATGAATATACCAATGACTCCCTTGATAACATCATTTTGAGCAAGCATTCTATAGGCTTTAATCAATGAACCATGAACAATCAAGATCCTTTCAACCAAGAACTAGCTAGTGACAGGTTGTCATTAAGTCCTATCACTTTAGTTGAAATTGTATCAGTTTTGTCGACCAGGCAATGTCCAAGGTTGTATGCAATAGGGGATTGGTTTGGACATCTCAACTTAGCAATAATTTTCTAGATTTTTAGGAAAGCTTTAACAATATAAACTTAAACTAGAAAGCATACAAACTTAGTCTACAAAGCATTCAAACCAACCTATAAAGCATATGAACTCTTAACTATGAATAAGCACACAAAATCTTAACTTTGAATTTGAAAGAAACATCCTAATCTAAGAAAGTAGGAAATTCTTTAAACCCAAATCTGTACTATCAATTAATATTAAAATTCTGCACTAAATAGGAGCTCTAGAAATTACAAGACAACACATAGAACTTCAGAAATTATAAATGAAGATTTCACTATGCTGAAAACAATTGAACACAATACCCTGTAGGTTAACTGTTGTCACATAGAATTACACCCTGCCTAGAGAGAGTCCAAGCATTCTAATGACACAATGGGAATGACCTCAAGGTGTGGGACCTTGCAAGTTGAGATCAGACCTCCAAAGAAGGCTGGTTCCTCACTCTAAGCCTAATGCTTAGAGAAATATGACTAAACCTAGTGCTAATACTTGTAGGAGGGAAAAGAGTTAGAAGGAAACTGAAATAAAAAGGGTGACACACCAGATTTAGTAAGTGGTAGTGATTCTAGAAGAGACACAACGATAATCTCAATCATAATGGGAGTTCACACAGAATTATAGGACTGATTGAGGCTTTGGTATGAAGGCCTAAACTATAGAGGAGCCACTTTTCTCATAGAAGAGATCACAACTTCAAGTAAAACATAGAAATTAGAATACAATTGAGGTAAGATATCATGCATATATTGATCATGAAGGCCAGAACCATTACAATACAAAATATCCAGTAGCAGAAATAGACATAGTATAGCTAATTACACTCATGGGAGGATTAATTAGAAGACAGTAGAGGCCAAGATACATGCACAGTGAGTCACATTCCAATAATCCTACAATTACACTAAGAGGTCTGACTACAAGCAATTTGGCAACATAACAACCCAAAATTACCATCCTCCTTGATAATGAGGTTACAAAACATTATATAGATCAAAATCTTGTGCAAAAGGTGTTGAACTCACTCCACAGGGTCTGAGGTCATCAATGCAGGAATAGGGGTGTTGAGACAGGGGCATGTTGAAAGGGCAGGAACCATGTCACTGGCAGGTCTGCAACTTGAGAAAATGGTAGTCCACACGCAAGATAAGACATGACATTGAAGGAAAGAGCCCCAAAATCATTGCCAAAACACAGGAAGGCCTGTCGAAAAGACACAGAGCCCATACGCATTGAAGAATGAAGCCATCTGCCCATGAATTTGACTGCAAAGCTCACCAACTGGAATAAATGCAACATATCAACCTCTGCAACATGCCAAGGGGTCACTGAGATGTCATGTCAACCAAGTCTACATATCCACCTTCAGTCGGTGAGCACCCCAATATCTGGATATGCAAATCTAGATCATGATATCTGGGTCATATTTTTAAAGTGAGGATATTGCCCTCAAAATCTTGCCAAATGAAAGAGGAGACGAAAATGGGCACTTTTGCTTTTTTGAAGCATGTTGAAATTCCTCCATATGAGGGAGATATGGGTAGTCAAAGATCTGGTCAACTGGCATCTTGATGTCCACGTGTCGTCATTTCTGGCCGTGTAGAAGGAGGGTGATATGAGCTTGATCGATCCATGGCCAAGTGATATCCGGATGCATACAAGCCTTTAATATCTGAATGACCTTTTGAATATCATGGTGACATCATCGGCATATGCAGCTTCATTGAGGAGAGATCTAGATGACATTAGGGTCATATTAGAGTCGGCAGGATATCCTGACAGATATTAGGAAATATTTGGATGACATCATCATCATGTAGAACTTGGTCGAAAGGGAGATCTAGATGACATCATCAGGATGTCGAGTCCTTCAAACTATTCTATGAGCTTTCTGCAGTTTCGCACTTCATCTTGCCCCCTCCTTTGACTGGATACGCGGAATAGTGGAAAAGGTTTCCGCATTTCCGCGCATGTATTTTCAATGTGTCTGTAGAATTGCGGAATCCTGGATGACATCATCATCATATGCAATTCTTTGGGGAAGTGATCTAGATGACATCACCGTCACACTGGTGAAGATGAGGGAGGATAACTTAGCATCCGGATGAGAAGATGTCTGGATAACGTCAAGGCATATGAACTTCTTTGAAAGGGGAGATCCAAGTGATGTCACGGTCACATTTGCGAGGAACCAGATATTAGTTAAGATTTGAATATGAAGGGGGAGAAAGATGACGTCATTAGGATATCTGCATCAAAATGACTAAGTATGAAAATGGAAAAAACCCAGTGAAGGAAGGCACTTGAAGACAAAAGGTTTCTAGGTTTTTTACAAGGATCTCCAAACATAGATTTAGGGATCTTCTGCAAGGCATATCATGAGGAAATGAAGAATCCAAGGCAATCCTCCTTCTATTTGGGTTATCTCTGCTCAGGTCTATTTGATAGAAGGAGGGGGTAGGGATATTTTGGCATTAAGCAAAATATGACAACATTAACATTAACATCATTTTACCATATCACCATGAAACATAAAGTTATATAGATCTAAAAAAAACAATCACATAATAGAGCATAAACAATACATTCACAAAATATTAAAATACTTATCTATCCCTAGTTCCTTCGAGTAACCAACTCTCTAGAGATCTCTTATTGATTCAAATCACATTCACCATTAACAACTCAAAATCTAGTTCGCAAACACATTACTCAATAATACTATATTTTTCAAAGTAAAATATGATTCTATTCATTCATAGCATGACTATTTGAAAAATAACAAGATAACCTATATATCACTACCAAAATCCTAGATACTAGGGCGGCTCATCAATGCCATTGAAAAAGTCTTCAACAAGATAAAACATTATTTAACTGAACTAGCTATCTTTTAAATACAACATATCAAAAGCTCAGAGTGGAGCTATAAAATGTCTTAAGTGCTCTTAAACAACAGAAAAATGATAGAAACTACTAGGTGGTCAGATGGTAATAAAAGACTGATGTCCACAATCATGTATCTCCTGAGATTTGAACTCCCTAGTGTTCCAGTGCTACTGACTCCAGTTTGTATTCATGTTTCTTCCTCCCACTTCTCCATACTCAAAACCTATAGCAAACACATAGATCTTGTCACAAAATCATGTCAACATTAGTGACGAAATCTAGTCAATTCAAGAGCAAATATTTGTACAACATTATTTCAAAAATAAACAATTATTACATATAAGACTAATAAATTGGCATGGTTCAAGGTAGTTTAGTGGCACAAAAAGGGTCATATGGTTAATTATACAAATGAGGTTATTTATATACCTCATCAACTAGCACTAGCTATCCAACAAATCCTAATCAAATATCCATTGGCCATCCTTATGGCACCTTTGATAAGGGAAACACATCTTTACACCAAGGCCCTCAGAGCCCATCCATCTCTAAACTCCCAACCTTACACAAGTGCCTTTTAGCCTCCACCTCCACATCCTTCATCTCCCAAACCTTTGTAATCCACTCAATCCCATTAATCCAACCACTAGTCATGCCAAACCTACCATCCACAATCTAATGGACTACCTCATACAACTTAACCTTGATAAATTTCATCCAAGGGTTAGTAACACAAAATCCTAAGCACAAAATCAAGTGCAAATTTATAGAGTCATGCAACCTTACTAATCCAATGCCATCCCTCTTTAGCATATGCAAATGTGTTTTTGACAATGTAGTCATCAACCCAACACCTATCAAGAATGCCCAAGATCCTCCTAAATCCATCATCCCTACAAGTCTACCTATGTAAGAAAATAAGCATTGAACTTTCCAAAGGTCCATCAAATAAAAAATCTATAAGTGTCATAGACCCCTCACCCACCCATGTGCAAAACTAGAGAAGTGTATCCAAGCCTTAATCGGCAATGGTAGAATCAAAGAAAACAACACAAATAACTTAGGATATGTCAAGAGCTTATTCTAAAGCATGCCCAAACTTGTTCCCAACCAAATCAAGATCTGACTCTCAAAACACCCCTATTAATGTTATCCCCAAACCACAATCCTATCACCTTGGTTCTGTCATCTTTTTCTAATACAGTTTTCTTGCATCACAGAAAATTACATCTACCACCAATGCATACCTACCTAAGGATGGATTCACATCTTGTTTCAAAAGTAACAAGTATCTCATAGAAAATTGAATGAGTAAGATCTTGAAATATCAAGCGAAATAATTAGGCCTTCATGAGCAAGGAATCTTAGAGCCCATACATGTCTTTGCAAATCAAGGATGTTTGGGCCTCAATTGCAAATCTCAAGACACACAATCTAACGATGTTGATAACACCTTTGTGCATCCTAAGGGAATTTATTTCAACATCAAAATAGGTTCCTCCCCTTGCTCCTATAAAGATTTTGTTGCCACCAATCCTTTAATAAACACTAGTATCCCTATCTCCAACCTTGACCATTTGCCACCTAAGATCACTAATCAAGACCATTGAAATCACACATCATTAGACTTATTCCAAAATGATGAAGCTATCACAACATTCATGGGATTAAAGATCATATCTCCCCATGGGAGCATAACATTTACTTTGGAAGCAATTTGGATGCACTAGAATTTGAAGCAAAGAGCCCATATGAATCCAAGAATCACCGTTTCACAAAGCATCAACATACAATTTATCAAAGCAAAATCAAATCAAAAATAAAAATTGACAAAAAAGGTGACATGAACCCACAAAAAAAGGAAACACAAGTGATGTGGGTCCCAAAGAAAAGAAAAGCAATAAATCAAAATGCAACATCCAAATATGCATCTCCAAAAGTTAACTCTATATCCAAATCCAAAAATCCTAATCCCCCATCCCAATCCTAAAACCCTAAATCTAAATCCAAACATCCCAATCCTAATTCTAAAAATCCTAAGTCCATTTGGATCCCTAAACTCCAAACTCAGTAATCCAAATACCTGCCATCCCAATCCCAAAATGTGAAATCAAACAATCTTGAATCCCATTGTAGGAGTACAATCAACACTGAGAGGGGCAGTGAATCAATGTTGAGTCAAAAACCACAATTTATGACTTTTCAAACTTGATAATGAAGTTTATTAAAAATTAAATTCACTACGTGAACAGCCAAAATCAAATGTTCAATCATATGTAATTACAAAAGACATGAGATCATAACACAAAGAAATTAACGAGTGGAAAACCCTCCTGGGGTAGAAAAAACACTCAAAATTGCCTCACTGGCTTAAGCAAAAACCTCACTGGTTACAATGTTTAGAAGCACCAACTTCAAGGAGCACCAACCCCTAATACATACAAATAGGTCTCACTGACCATACAAGTCTCACTGGCTACAAGATGCCTCACTGGTTTTTCTCAATCAATCAAAACAAAAGATCTCATGTGCAAGAAGTGATTACCATTCAATCTTTGTACCATTTAAACCCTCATTCATCTCTTTAACAATTTTCTCATAGATGCATTTTCATCACACGCTTTATTCATCACATGTCCAGTATCACCTTCTCATCTATCTTTTCTCTTCAAAAGGATTTTTACAATAATATCTTCAACCTTGCATATTGAATCACACAAAAAAACCTTCAAACAATATTCCTGCAAAAACATTATATACAAGATGACTTGATGACCTTCCACATTTTGTATAATCATTTTCATCTTGTCTCAATGAAGAACTTGTAAAAGACTTTTCATTTTCTTCTACAAAAACATTCATCTCCTTTGATTGAAAATCTTCAACAAATTCCAATCAATTTTCGTCCCTGTCAAAAATAAAATAATTATGCCCTTAAAAAAATCTCTCTGTAAGGGTAAAATGTGGGATTAATCAAATGAATAATAAAACCCAAACATCAATGGAATATGAAGGTAAAAAGATTAAAACAATAAAGAGATGATATTCACAACCTTTTACCTTGCGACTTCCATTGTTCGCCTATTCTTTCTTGATCTTTTGGTGATGAAGATGGCCCTCAGGAAGCTTGCTTTCTTGCTTTGATTCCTCAAGATGACAAGGAGAAATGGCTCTGATACTTGGTGTGTCAAAGATGAGCTTCAACACACTATGAAATGGATAGATGATGAAGTGATGATAATGGGGTGCCAATGGCGCACTATGGTTTTTGCAGCATAAGTTTACTTGAAAGATGAATATGAAATGAAGAGATAGAGGGTTGTATTTATAGAGTTGTGTGAGAGAGGATCAACGGTGTAGAAGAAATAAGAAGATCAACGGAGGAGAATGTTCGAGAGAACGTGCGCGAATAGAAGGACATGTGTCATTCAAAGAGAAGCTTTGTTGAGTTAACTGCTTTCTTGATGAGGATGAGTTTTTATTTTCTTAAATTAGAATATATTTTTCTAATTTAAAAACAAAGTTGCTTTAACTCAACTTTTGCTTTTACGTGACAAGAAGAATTTATTTTTAGAAGATATTGAAGATTTTTTTAGAAGATAAGAAAGCATAATTAAATAAATAAATTTATTTAATTACTTGTAGATAATTTTGAAGAATAAATAAAATATAAAAATATATTTTATTTTGTGGAGATTTAATTTAAATAAATTTGCATTTTATTTAAATTATGAAGAATGGAAGATTTAATTATATAATTAAAATTATTTAATTATTTTAAAAAAATAAAGTTGATATAGATGAAATTAATTAAATAAATGTAATTTATTTAATTAAATGGGAGAAAGTGAATCAATTAAATAAATTTATTTATTTATTTATTGATAGAGGAATATTGAGATGAAATAAATATTTAAAATATTTATTTAAGTAAAGTCGTCATTTTTAGGTGTATACACTCTCTACTCATTTGCATGATGTCCTTTCATCTGCAAAGAAAAGTAACCTATTTCTTCTCTTCAATCAAATCATCTCACATTTCTTTTTCACGATCTCATAAGAAAAATTGTCTTCAAAAACCATTTTTGTTCTCCAAAAAAAAAATCATTTAACATCTAAAAAAATATCTCTCCTTGAAAGAAATAACTCCTTAATAAAATCTTCAATGACCCTTCATATTTCCTGAAAGAAAAAAACATCAATAAAAGAAATCTCTTTATAATCCTTCAAGAATTCATTCTCTTTAAATGACTTCAAAAAATAATCTGCCCAAATTTTTTTTCCTCCATTCGAATTCATTTCTCAAAAAGACATTATCTTTATTAAGATCAAAAAGTGAAACCTTAAGATCCTTTCAAAAAAGAATTAAATCTTTACTAAATAAAATGCCTTATTAGAAATAAAACTCTCCTATATTATCTCAACTGCCATGGGAGTGAATAGAAGGAAAGAAAATCCTTCTTAAAATCTAAGTTTTCAATCTCCACTAACTGCCACTAAAATTGCTAAAAATAGCTTTAGAAAATCACTTTATCTGCAGTCTTGACAGCCACAAGCACATCAAAGTGCATACATATGAGGAAGGGAGCTTGGTTTAAAAACAGACCATTGATCCATCTTTCGCGCCCACAAAGACTTTAAAACACAACCTTTGATTTAGTTTTAGCGCTCATTTACACAATGCATAACCAACGGGTTCAGTGGAAGAGATAGATGGGGCCGGTGGTCACTATGTATAAGAACCCTTTGGCCTATCAATATAAGTGAAATAACCTACAACATCAAGTCAATGAACAGTTATAATAAAAAGGTAAAATGTCACATACGGGTAGTGAATAGTGAATAATGTTTTTTTAAGAAAATACTTAAGGGGGTTAGAAAATAGAATTTCAACAAGGTTCAAACATTAAACCTTAGAAATTGAACAACCTTTCTTAGGGCTTTAACTAAACTTCAAATAATACATGAAGAGTGAATAACTGGTGTGACAATTAAGGTAAGAGAACAAAGGTCTGACAGTGGCTCAAGGCATCCTCCATTGTGAAACAACATAGTGTGTGGCATGTATAGTCTTATGCACCTTTAAGGGAGGATATTGTATTCATAAAGATTGTATTGAATAATAGAAAAGGCAAGTTCCATGAAAATGGATGAGGGAATGATAGAAGATAGTACTGAGAGATGACAAACTACAAAAACACCAAGGTGATCAATACTCTCAAATACATGAAACTTGTATATGAATGCACAAGAAATGCATGGAAGCACACAAGAACATGAAGCAACTCCAAACAATATTATGAGCCCATGACCAACTCTAGGCATGATCAACCATACTATAAAGTCTTGATGACCCCAAAAGAATGATCTCTGCATTGAACCCAAATGGACAACCTATAAACAACATGGCTACATGAAACACACTTTGTCAATCAACTTTGTATCACAAGACATATGCATTTGCAAGCATCAACCTGTCTTCTGGACCTCTTTCATGTGAAACCACTATGAAACATGAAGCAAGATCATAACCATGTTGATATTAACTATGACAAACCCTTGCATAAATCAAACATTATGAAGTACACAAGAACAACCATGTATGAAGAAATGAAAACAAGAAACAAACAATATATTGTCTCTGCATTAAACCTCTGCCACTTGAAGACATCCTGAATTAAATCTAAACCAACCTTGAAGATCTATTCATGAATTCTTTGTACAAGATCAACCACAACTTTATCAAGTATCAAACACTCTGCATCCCTGAAACATTCTCTACAAGACAACTGATCAAACAAGACCACTGAACCATAAAACCTATACTTGATGAAGACATTATGAAGAATAAAAACCTGCATCATCAAGAAACCATCTCTAAACAAGAAACAACTCACTGAAGACACATTGTGCTCTTGAGAACACATTATCAACATGAAGAGATCTTGAACACACTGAAGCAACACACATCCTATCATGAAGCAACAACTCCAAACCATCAATGATAGATACCTTTTTTGGTGCAGGAGCACCCATGGCACCAATGGGCCAAAAGGCCTATTCTAAGTTTTTCTTTGAATGTCAATAAGGTCTTGAAGACCATTTGAAGAATGTAATAAGGTCTAATGACCATTTGAAATTGTAGTGATGTCATTTTGTAAGCCCTCGATGCCAAGTAGTTGGTGTAGGGAGTCAAGTCCAAATTGGTCAATCCTCCATTAGTGTCAAAATGGAGAGGCATTGGAGAGGAGTGTCAAAATATGACAAAACATATGATCCTAGAGGGGTTTGAGGTAGTAGTTTTGTCTAAACTATAATCTGCCCCTAATGCATAGTGTAAACACCATACTAATTGACAGTTTTGAGCAGTTTGAGGGTGGTTTCTTGTTCCAACCAACCCCAAACTAATGGAGGAAGGTGTAGACCTGTTAAGACACCCTCATGGATTAGGGGCAGAAGTGTGAAAGAAGTTTCAAGCAATAAGAAATCCAATTCTCTGTTGTTTTCTATTTTTTCCTACATTTCTGTCAAAATAGTCCGTACCATCTTCAAGTACCAAATTGTCATGACCTCCAAATATGTGGAATGTGTAGTATGATAAAGTAAATTTCATTTGAGAGTAGTTTAAGGATTTGACATTGACTAGGAGGTGAATAACATCCATTCTTCTTGGATTGGTCATTGGAAAACTCTATTTTATGAGTTCCAACGCTACTCCAGGCCGTAGTTTGCAAAGGTACAAAATTATTTTCATTTCCTCATGATCTGATTGGCTAGAGCATGGAATTGTCTATCATTTGAATTTGGTTTGGTGCATTGACATCTTGGTAGAAGGGAGATATAAGGGGTTTTCTTAAAAATGTCCTGTTAAAACCTAACCTAGGGTTTTGATTAAAATAATGGAGTTTTGACCATCCCACTATCTCTCAGTGCCACAAGACCAGTGGGATGGATGTGTTCATTCATATTTCAGTTGATTGGAAAATTTGCAGAGAAGTGGGAGTTGGCAGTTGCAAGATTTTGATGAGGAGGGCTTAATATCCTCATGTATTAAGCCATTTGAGGAACCACATGCATTTGAAGGTACAGTCGACTGTAGGTGTCCAAAACCCACAAAATCCTTGATCTTAGCATGAGTCATAAGTGTTCCAATTATTGGTTGGGTTCTGTGAATGAAATTTGTAGGTGTCTCTTTGTAAAATTGGGCTAATTGGGGCTCTTTGCAATAGGATAGCCTTATTGGAAGTGGCATATGTTGAAAAACAACCCACAGTGAGTCTCTGGTATGTTATAGGGCATCTAAAAGGCTATCTTAGGATTGTCTAAGATTCATGTTTGAAGGCCACTAAGAGGAGTTATTGCCGACTGTCCTCATTTCAAGGGCTACAAGGATTCCATTAGGTTTGTGAAGGAAGTCCCAAACCCAAACTTGCTAAACCTTAACCAATGGTCTAGATGGGTCCCTTGGTATTTCAAACAAGCCTTTACATGCTGGTTTCAAAGAAACTAATTGTTGTTCCCACTTTTGCATGTTGATCCATGAATTGGGCTCTTGAGTGTGAAGAATAAAACCTTGTCAAATAGTGGAATCCTCAACCTATCCTAAGTCCTCTACATCATAGTGGTATCAGAGCCATAAAAGGTTCTATTTTTGGTTGTGTAAGACCTGGTATATGTCAGCAGAGGAGAGTGAAGGAGAGGCTAGCAACATGCCTCCAAAAGGGATGACCACTGAGGTGGTTAAGAAGTTCGAGGAGATGGAAGAGAAGAGTAAGAGTGGAGTCAAGGAAGTACTCCAAGCTGAGTTGAAGGCACTGAGGATAGGGAAGAGGATAGATGAAGGTTCTGATGAAGAGGAAGAAAAAGAGGATGAAGAAGAAGATCAAGAAGAGGCAGAGGTACCTGCAGATTAGAAACATTTCCTTGAAGCCATCAAGGCAATTGGCAAAGATTCTTCAGAGGCTCAGATGGAGATTCCAATGTTTAGTGGCAAGATGCATGCTGATGAAGTTATGGAGTGGATTGAGGCCCTAAATAACTTCTTTGAATACAAAGAAGTTCTTAAGAACAAGAGGGTGAAGTTTGCAAAATCTAAACTCAAAGGTACTGCCCTCACATGGTGGAATTACACCCAAGGTGAGAGGGTGAAGAGTGGGAAGAGCATGATCTCTTCATGGAGTAGAATGTTAGAGAGGATCAAGTCCCAATTCCTTCCATCCAACTATGAGGTGCAGATCTACAAGAAGATGCAGAATCTCAAATAAAGAGATTTGGATGTGGCCACCTACACCGAGGAGTTTCACAAGTTCTGTCTTCGTTGTGGATACATGGAGGATGAAAAAGGTAAAGTGGAAAGGTATCTAAATGGTTTGAAGTTTAGTATATAAGATGAAATCAGTATACTAACCCCTGAAACCGTGGACAAATGTTTTCAAATGGCATTGAGGGCTGAAGAGAAGTTGAAGAGGAAAGGTGAGTAGCAAAATAGAGGAAGAGGTGGCAGAAATTTCAGAAGTAGGGGCAGTTTTGGAGGTAAAAATTAGTCCCAAATAAGTCAAGGGGAATCTAGTTCCCAAGAACAAAGTGGAGAATCAAGTTCTAGAGGAGGCTTTAGAGCAGGGAGACCTAATGGAAGGGGTAGATATGGTGGACCAGGGAGAGGTCCTAATGTCTTCACAAAAAGGTGCTACAATTGCAACCAAGTGGGACATCCAGCCTTCAAATGTCCTGAAAAGCAAGCCTCAAGCTCTCATGGAGGAGAGAGAAGGAACCAGTTGATCCAAGAGGAAGATTTCCAAAGTGTTAACTCTCCAATTGGAAGTGCGGCCCCAATCCATGAAGGAGAAAGTTTGATGATGAGGAGAACCATGTTGAAGGTGCCTCAAACACAAGAACCCCCTCAAAGGAAGACATTATTCAGGACAACATGCAAGGCCTATGGTAAGATTTGCAAGGTAATTGTTGATTCAGGTTCAACTGAAAATTTAGTTTCTATTGAGATGGTAGACAAGTTGAAATTGAAAAAACTTCCTCATGTTAGTCCTTATAAAGTGTCATGGTTGAATAAGAGGCAACAAGTTTTGGTAGATGAACAATCTTGGGTAGAATTTGAGATAGGGGAGTACAAGGACAAGATTTTGTGTGATATAATCCCCATGGATGCTTGTCATTTACTATTAGGACATCCATGGCAATATGATGTTCAATCCCAACATGATGGTAAATCTAACTCCATCATAACCAAGAATGGTATGAAGTATAGAATAGATCCATTACCGGATGAGAATGTAGAGAAGAGTGTTGGGTCAAGTGTCATGATTGTGAGTGGTAAAGAGTTTCTAGACACCCTTAAGGAGGAAGGAACCCAAGGGTATGCTTTGATTTTGAAGCCTAAAAATAGTCCTAATTTGCATGGTCCTAGTGAGGAAGAGGTTCCTAAGGATGTGCAACAATTGTTAGAGAAGTATAAGGATATCATGGTAGAGGAGATGCCTAATGAATTGCCACCTATTAGGGACATAAGCCATGAAATTGACCTCATACCAAGGTCTACTTTGCCAAACAAAGCAGCCTACAAGATGACACCTTCTCAAAATGAAGAGATTGCCAAGCAAGTGCAAGAGATGATGGATAAGGGTTTGGTGAGAAAGAGTCTTAGCCCATGTGTTGTCCCAATAGTCCTAGCCCCTAAAAAGGATGGTAAATGGAGGTTGTGTACAAATTCTAGAGCGATTAACAAGATTCCTATAAGATATAGGTTCCCCATGCCAAGAATTGAGGACCTAATGGAATGTTTGGGAGGGGCTAGATACTTTTCTAAGATTGATGTTAAGAGTGGGTATCATCAAATTAGGATAAAGCAAGGGGATGAATGGAAGATAGCATTCAAAAAAAATGAGGGTCTTTATGGGTGGTTGGTGATGCCATTTGGTCTATCCAATGTCCCAAGTACTTTTATGCGTCTCATGAATGAAGTGTTGAAGGATTTCATTGGCAAATTTGTTGTGGTGTACCTTGATGACATTCTTGTTTTTAGCAGGACCAAGGAAGAACATTTGCAGCACTTGGATTAGGTTTTGAAGAAGTTTCATGATGAACAATTGATGATTAACATGGAAAAGAGTGTCTTCATGAAGGAAGAACTCACCTATCCTAGTTTTGTCATCTCCCAAGGCAATTTGAAGATGGATCCAGCAAAGGTAGAGACCATTTTGTCATGGCCAACTCCTAAAACAGCAGGTGATGTAAAAAATTTTCATGGTTTGGCAACATTATATAGGAAGTTCATAAGGGGTTTTAGTCATATTTGTGCACCTATTTTGGATACCATCAAAGGGGGTCAGAAATGTAAGTTTTCTTGTACAAAGGCAGCCAATGATTCTTTTGAAATTCTTAAACAAAAAGTAGCACAACAGCCCATTCTTGTTTTGCCCAACTTTAACAAGTTGTTTGTGGTGGAATGTGATGCTAGTAACCTTGCTATAGGGGTTATCTTAAGTCAAGAAGGTAGGCCAGTTGCTTTCTTTAGTGAAAAATTGAATGATGCTAAGAGAAAGTATTCTACTTATGACTTGGAGTTGTATGCAATGGTGCAAGCTTTGAAAAAATGGAGGCACTATCTCTTGCCTAAAGAATTCATTGTTTATACTAATAATCATGCACTTAGTTTTCTAAATTCACAGGAGAAACTCAATCACAGGCATATGAAATGGGTTGAACAACTCCAAGCATACACCTTTTCCATCAAATACAAGAAGGGGCAGGCCAATAAAGTGGCAGATGCATTGAGTAGAAGGGTGTGTATGGTTGAAGAAATTTAGTTGCAAAGTGTGGGGATTGATGCTCTCAAACATATGTATCAGGATGATGAAGATTTCAAGGAGGTATATGAAGTTTGTTCACAGTTTTCAGACTCTTATCATTCTGATTTTTTTAGTTTTTGTTGCAGTAGAGGTTGTTGTTCAAAGGTAGCCAATTATGTGTTCCTAGGTGTTCCATGAGGGAGAACATCATAAAGGAAAAACATTGTGGTGGACTAGGAGGTCACTTTGGGCTGGACAAAACATTGGATAAGATGAAAAGGTTTTATTTTTGGCCTAAAATGCAATTAGATATCAGAAAATTTGTTGAATGTTGTAGTATTTGTCAAAGAGCAAAGGGAACTTCATCTAATGTTGGTCTATATCAGCCACTTCCTATTCCTCATAGGCCATGGGAAAGTATTAGCATGGATTTTGTCTTGGGTCTTCCTAGGACTCAAATAGGCTTTGATAGCATATTTGTTGTGGTGGATAGATTCAGTAAGATGGCTCATTTCTTTCCCTATAAATGCACTAATGGTGCTCCACATATTGTTGGTTTGTTCTTCAAAGAAATTGTTAGAATCCATGGTTTGCCTCTTAACATTGTGACTGATAGGGATCCAAAGTTTGTAGGCTACTTTTGGCATACTTTGTGGAAGAAGTTGGGCACTCAGTTGTCATTCACTTCATCCTATCACCCTCAGAATGATGGCCAAACTGAGGTAGTGAATAGGTCTTTGGGAAATCTCCTTAGATGTCTTACAAAGCAGCATGGAGAGGCATGGGATATGATCATCCCTCAAGCTAAATTTGCTTATAATGACTCCACCAATAGAAGCACAGGAAGGAGTCCATTTGAGATTGTCTATGGTGTTCATCTAAGAGGTATTATTGAATTGAGGGATCTTCATGGATTGGAGAGGAAGAGTGCTCAAGGAGAAGACTTTGCATTGGCCACGAAGGACATCCATGATAATGTTAGAGAAACTCTTCAAAGGAACAATGAGAAGTACAAGGAGAAAGCCAATGAGAGAAGGAGAGATGTGCAATACAAGGTTGGGGATTTGGTCATGGCACATTTGAAGAAGGAAGGACTTCTAAAGGGGCAGCCAACCAAACTCCTCATGAAGAAGATAGGTCCTTACTGGATTGTACACAAGTTTGGGTCTAATGCCTATGAGATTGAGCTTCCTCCAGGCTTGGCCATATCTCCTATCTTTAATGTCTTAGATTTGTTTCCTTTCTGAGGTGGTAATGTTGCAGATTTAGAGGCAGACGTGATAGCAGCAGGAGATGAGGAATGGGTTAAGGGTCTTCCACCCAATCAACCTTTACAATTAGAATACATCTTGGACACCAAAGTCTTGAGGAAGACTAGAAGGAAGGCTTAAAAGGAGTACCTTGTCAAATGGAGGAGTCTACCTACTGAAGATGCCACTTGGATGAGTGAAGAAGACATCTTGAAGCATGGGAACACCGTTGTTGATCTACTTCCTCAAGGGACTTGAGTTCTTTTCTCACCCAAAGAGCATGGTACAGGAGCACCCATGGCACCAATGGGCCAAAAGGCCTATTCCAATTTTTTCTTTGAATGTCAATAAGGTCTTGAAGACCATTTGAAGAATGTAATAAGGTCTAATGGCCATTTGAAATTGTAGTGAAGTCATTTTGTAAGGCCTTGATGCCAAGTAGTTGGTGTAAGGAGTCAAGTCCAAATTGGTCAATCCTCCATTAGTGTCAAAATGGAGAGGCATTGGAGAGGAGTGTCAAAATATAACATAACATATGATCCTAGAGGGGTTTGAGGTATTAGTTTTGTCTAAACTATAATCTACCCCTAATGCATAGTGTAAACACCATACTAATTGACAGTTTTGGGCAGTTTGAGGGTGGTTTCTTGTTGCCCCAAACTGATGGAGGAAGGTGTAGACCTATTAAGACACCCTCATGGATTGGGGGTAGAGGTGTGAAATAAGTTTCAAGCAATAAGAAATCTAATTCTTTGTTGTTTTCTATTTTTTCCTACATTTATGTCAAAATAGTCTATACCATCTTCAAGTACCAAATTGTCATGACCTCCAAATATGTGGAATGTGTAGTATGATGAAGTAACTTTCATTTGAGAGTAGTTTAAGGCTTTGACATTGACTATGAGGTGAATAACATCCATTGTTCTTGGATTGGTCACTGGAAAACTCCATTTCCTGAGTTCCAATGCTGCTCCAGGCCGTACTTTACAAAGGTACAGAACTATTTTCATTTCCTCATGATCTGATTGGCTAGAGCATGGAATTGTCTATCATTTGAATTTGGTTTGGTGCATTGACATCTTGGTAGAAGGGAGATATAAGGGGTTTTCTAAAAACTATCCTGTTAAAACCTAACCTAGGGTTTTGCTTAAAATAATGGAATTTTGACCATCCCACCGTCTCTCTATGCCACAAGACTAGTGGGATAGATGTGTTCATTCATATTTCAGTTGATTGGAATGTTTACAGAGAAGAGGGAGTTGGCAATTGCAAGATTTTGATGAGGAGGGCTTAATATCCTCATGTATTAAGCCATTTGAGGAACCACACATGCATTTGAAGGTACAGTCGACTGTAGGTGTCCAAAACCCACAAAATCCTTGATCTTGGCATGAGTCCTAAGTGTTCCAATCATTGGTTGGGTTCTGTGAATGAAATTTATAAGGTCTCTTTGTAAAATTGGGCTAATTGGGGCTCTTTGCACTAGGATAGCCTTATTGGAAGTGGCATATGTTGAAAAACAACCCATAGTGAGTCTCTGGTATGTTGTAGGGCATCTAAAAGGGTATCTTAGGATTGTCTAAGATTCATGTTTGAAGGCCAACAGAAGGAGTTATTGCTGACTGTCCTCATTTCAAGGGCTACAAGGATTTCATTAGGTTTATGAAGGAAGTCCCAAACCCAAACTTGCTAAACCTTAACCAATGGTCTAGATGGGTCCCTAGGTATGTCAAACAATCCTTTACATGCTGGTTTCAAAGAAACTAACTGTTGTTCCCACTTTTGCATGTTGATCCATGAATTGGGCTCTTGAGTGTGAAGAAGGAAACCTTGTCAAACGGTGGAATCCTCAACCTATCCTAAGTCATCTACATCATTTTTGACATCAATGACAACCTGACTCCATCAATCTTCCCCTTTGTCATTGATGGCAAAACTCCATAAAGCATTCTTTCTTTCTCCCCCTTTTTGACATCTGATGACAAAGACTGAATAATAACCCCCCTGAGAACAACTCCACTGAAATAAGTTATAGCTTGATCATATCAATTACAATCACATTGCATAATGAGGACTTTGAAGACAAAGACTCCTGTTATCTTGTTATCTTCATATCGACAAAAAAAAATTGAGATACCACTTACCAAAAATCTTTGATACCACTAGTCTTTTCAAAAATTGAAGGCTTTGAACTTACACATCTGCACCTTGAACAACATTTCAAACTTGAGAGCAATAAGACACCATGAAACATGCATCTGAAAACTTACATCCTAAAGCACAATACCACTTCTTGTAACAACACCAATACGAAGATAAAGACTAACATATATTTGCTAACTCTTTATCTTTTCAATGAGGTTTAAATGAAAATACAATAATTAACTCCCCCTAAAATCATACTACATCTTTATGCATTTAGAGGTGTCTCTTGTGCATTATGCACAAGCATAGGATCCATCTTCTCTTTCTCTTCCTTTTGTCTTCTTCTCCAAACCTTTACACTATCCTTCTTTTGCTTGATTACAATATATTTCTTGTCATATTTAGGTGATTTCACAAGACCATTTCTACAAAAAGATGTTGAATGACCAAAGTTGTTACACTTATAACATTGGACATTGTAGTCTAGAATCCAAGAATCATAGTTTCTTCTTGACAAACCATAGAAACTTTTATGATTATATCTTACATACAAGCTATAATCTCTTTCCTTGTGACCTACTTGATTACACTTGTAACAAACTAGATCAACATTCCTTATTGAAGGAGATTGACTTCTTCTATAGTTAACTGCTTTGTGTATGTGTATTGTACCTGTACATGTATGCTTTCCCTACTAGAGTAGTTCTTCTGAGATATCTTCTTAGATTGTGCATTTTGACGAACTCTTCTTTGGTTCTCACCTCAGCTTCAATCTTCTTTTTGCCTTTAGTCTTAGGAGTAGCAGCATGATGACTTAGATCAATTGAATGTGAACATTGTCCTTCTTCAAATCCTAGACCATTTTTTTTATTTTAATCCTTTTTTTTTCCAAAAGGTCCTCAAGTTTGTCACTGCTTTTGTACATATCAAGTTTCTTTCTCAAGTCAATGATCTCAGCTTCAAGAGTGTGGCATTCTTTAACCTTGATAACTAGCTCTTTGCTAGTAACATTAACTATCCTTTTACTTTCTTTAAATGACAAATTTAAATCTACAATTTTCTTCTCATAGCCATTGATCTTATTAACCATGATTTCATTTTCTTTTTGAAACTCATTTCTTTGAACATTTATCTCCTTGTTAAGTCTCTTGACTTCACTTAAAGCACATCTTAATTCACCTTCAAAGTCAATTTCATCTTCTTCATTTTCTGATTGTTCTTCACAAGTATTATTCTGATTTTCATTTATGATAGCCATGAAAAGAGCTCTGCACCTTCCTCAAGAGAGTCTTCTGAAGCACTATCTGTCATATCTGCATTCTTGATAAACAAATAAACAAACTCTTCTTCTTCCTAAAATTAGTCTTCTTCTTAGGATTGAATTGCTTCTTCTAATATTGTTTCCTGTTCTCCTCTTCATCACTATCCACATCTTTATAAGGACATTTAGCTGCATAATGTCCTATTTTTCCACATTCAAAACATTTGAATGGGAGTTTACCTTTATTTTCCAGCTGATCCCTTTTTCAACTTGCTCACAAATGATATCTCTTGATCATCATCCAACTCATCTGATGCAGTGAAGGTGCCATGAAGCTCATCAAAGGTGACTTTGCTCAAATCTCTTTCCTCTACTACAGACACTTTGGACTCATATTTTGGAGTTAGAGTTCTTAAGACTTTTGTTACAACTATCTTTTCTTCTAGAGTATCACCCAATCCTCTTATAGTATTTACAATTTCTTGAACCCTTAGAAGATATTCAACCACTTTCTCATCATCACTCATCTTGAGATTTTCAAATTTGGCCTTGTAGGATTGTAATTTTGCTTTCTTGATTTTATCATCTCCCTGATAAATATTATATAGCTTGTCCCATATTGCCTTAGCTGACTTACACTCCATAATTTTAACAAGTATCTCATTGTCTAAGCCACAACATATTGCATTTTTGGCCTTAGCATTGTTTTCATAGGCCTTTTTCTCATCAGGTGTTGAAGGAGGATTTGTTGCAGAATATTCATTTTCAATGGCAGCATACAAATCGTACCCCAAGGAGGACAAATATGACTCCATCCTATACTTCCATAAAGCATAATTAGACCCATCAAATAAAGGTGCCTTGTAGGATGAAAAACTCTCTTGACTTGCCATAACAAGTACTCCACACACAAGACCTACCCAAGTTGATTAAGCTTCAAAATGGAACCTATGCTCTAATACCAATTGTAGGAGTACAATCAACACTGAGAGGGGGGTGATTTAGTGTTGAGTTAAAAACCATAATTTATGACTTTTCAAACTTGACAATGAAGTTTATCAAAAATTGAATTCAATACTTGAAAAACCAAAATCAAATGTTCAATCATATGTAATTACAAAAGACATGAGATCATAACACAAAGAAATTAACGAGTGGAACACCGTCCTAGGGTAGAAAAGCCACTCAAAACTGCCTCATTGGCTTAAGCAAAAACCTCACTGGTTACAATGTTTAGAAGCACCAACTTCAAGGAGCACCAACCCCTAATACATACAAATAGGTCTTACTGACCATACAAGCCTCGCTAGCTTTTCTCAATCAATCAAAACAAAAGATCTCATGTGCAAGAAGTGATTGCCATTCAATCTGATTTGCACCATTTAAACCCTCATTCATCTCTTTAACAATTTTCTCATAGATGCATTTTCATCATACCCTTTTATTCATCACATGTCCAATATCACCTTCTCATCTATCTTTTCTCTTCAAAAGGATTTTTACAATAATATCTTCAACCCTGCATATTGAATCACACAAAAAAACCTTCAAACAATATTCCTGCAAAAACATTATATACAAGATGACTTGATGACCTTCCACATTATGTATAATCATTTTCATCTTGTCTCAATGAAGAACTTGCAAAAGACTTTTCATTTTCTTCTACAAAAACATTCATCTCCTTTGAAAAATCTTCAACAAATTCCAATCAATTTTTGTCCCTATCAAAAATAAAATAATTTCTCTTCAATCTCCTATCATAACTTTTCATATTCCTTTGAGCACTTCAAAAACCCCTTCAAAATCTTCAATCTACAAAATTAAATCATCTGCAAATAACATCAATTATGCCCTAAAAAAAATCTCTCTGCTCATTTGCATGATGTCCTTTCATTTGCAAAGAAAAGTAAGGTCTATTGCTTCTTTTCAATCAAATCATCTCACATTTCTTTTTCAAGATCCCATAAGAAAAATTGTCTTTAAAAACCATTTTTGTTCTCCAAAAAAAATCATTTAACATCTAAAAAAAATATCTCTCCTTGAAAGAAATAAATCCTTAATAAAATCTTCAATGACCCTTCATATTTCCTGCAAGAAAAAAACTTCAATAAAAGAAATCTCTTTATAATCCTTCAAGAATTCATTCTTTGTAAATGACTTCAAAAAATAATCTGCCCAAAAAAAAATTCCTCCATTCGAATTCATTTCTCAAAAAGACATTATCTTTATTAAGATCAAAAAGTGAAACCTTAAGATCCTTTCAAAAAAGAATTAAATCTTTACTAAATAAAATGCCTTCTTAGAAATAAAACTCTCTTGTATTATCTCAATTGCCACGAGACTGAATAGAAGGAAAGAAAATCCTTCTTAAAATCTAAGTTTTCAATCTCCACTAACTGCCACTAAAATTGCTAAAAATAGCTTTAGAAAATCACTTTATCTGCAATCTTGATAGCCACAAGCACGTCAAAGTGCATACATACGAGGAAGGGAGCTTGGTTTAAAAATAGACCATTGATCGATCTTTCATGCCCACAAAGACTTTAAAACACAACCTTTGATTTAGTTTTAGTGCTCATTTACACAATGCATAACCAGCGGGTTTGGTGGAAGAGATAGATGGGGTCAGTGGTCACTATGTATAAGAACCCTTCAACTGGTCAATATAAGTGAAATGACCTACAACATCAGGTCAATGAGCAGTTATAACAAAAAGGTAAAATGTCACATACGGGCAGTGAATAGTGAATAATGTTTTTTAAGAAAACACTTAAGGGGGTTAGAAAATAGAATTTCCACAAGGTTCAAACATTAAACCTTAGAAATTGAACAACCTTTCTTAGGGCTTTAACTAAACTTCAAACAATACATGAAGAGTGAGTAACCAGTGTGACAATCAAGGTAAGAGAACACAGATTTGACAGTGGCTCAAGACATCCTCCACTGTGAAACAACATAGTGTGTGGCATGTATAGTCTTATGCGCCTTTAAGGGAGGATATTGTATGCATAAAGATTGTATTGAATAATAGAAAAGGCAAGTTCCATGAAAATGGATGAGGGAATGATAGAAGACAGTGATTAATACTCTCAAATACACGAATCTTGTATATGAATGCACAAGAAATGCATGGAAGCACACAAGAACATGAAGCAACTCCAAACAATATTATGAGTCCATGACCAACTCCAAGCATGATCAAACATACTATAAAGTCTTGATGACCCCAAAAGAATGATCTCTACATTTAACCCAAATGGACAACCTATAAACAACATGGCTGCATGAAACACACTTTGTCAATCAACTTTGTATCACAAGACGTATGCATTTGCAAGCATCAACCTGTGTCTGAACCTCTTTCATGTGAAGCCATTGTGAAACATGAAGCAAGATCATAACCATGTTGATATCAAATATCACAAACCCTTGCACAAATCAAACATTATGAAGTACACAGGAACAACCATGTGTGAAGAAATGAAAACAAGAAACAAACAATATATTGTCTCTGCATTAAACCTCTGCCACTTGAAGACATCCCGAATTAAATCTGAACTAACCTTGAAGATATATTCATGAAGTCTTTGCACAAAATCAATCACAACTTTATCAAGTATCAAACAAGCTACATCCATGAAACATTCTCTGCAAGACCACTAATCAAACAAGACCACTGAACCATAAAACCTATACTTGATGAAGACATTATGAAGAATAAAAACCTGCACCATCAAGAAACCATCTCTAAACAAGAAACAACTCACTGAAGACACATTGTGCTCTTGAGAACACATTATCAACATGAAGAGATCCTGAACACACCGAAGCAACACACATCCTATCATGAAGCAACAACTCCAAACCATCAATGGTAGATACCTTTTTGACATCAATGACAACTTGACTCCATCACCCATGCACCCAAAATCCCAAATCCAAATCCAAAGTTGTAAAATCTATCATCTAATCTAATGTAAATCCAATTATAGAACATGGAGCATAGTGTGTAAAATTGTTGGTCCTAATTCCCCTTGGCCCCATGACATTTGCTCACGCTTCCACCATCCCATCCTTCTATCCACCCCTTTTACATAAACAAATCCGTTATCCAATGTACATCCACAATCACACCCTATTAATCCAAGCTTTCACCTAATCAGTACCCATCCTTCATCCAACTTACCTCTCATTCCATTGTCCTTGGTAGCATCCTCTAACATAGGGGCTCTGATGGTACCGTGTTTACATTTTGGAGAAGCCATCTTAGCAATCAACTAAGGTTTCTAACAACATCTCTAGAACACAACACCAACAACATGGTCCATCCAATCCCCCCTTCATCCTTGTCCCTAGACTTTATTTTTCCCTTGTCATTGGTTCCAAGAAAAAGGCTATCCAATGTAATCAATCCTAATCCACACAAATCTTTCCAAGTAATCCCACAAATTATCTAAAAGCAACCATTGGTTTTGTTCACATCCTTGTTGTAAACCTTGTTCAATTCTAAACCATCAACATTATCAGAATATATCGTTCCCAATCCTCGCATTGTTTTTGAGATATATCATTCTCACATCAATAGCACTATCATCATCATTCAATCTTTGGTTCTTAGTTTGACCAAGGAGCAAAATCTTGTTTGTCTTTTCATATTTTATGCATGATTTCATGCTTTCATATGTGTTTTATTGTTTTGTTTTGCATTTATAATAGTCCTAGCATGTTGTCACCACAACTCTATCATGGTGGCATATGACATATTCTCATGATATTTTATTTTGGGTCAATCCTTCACATATATGACACAATTCCATCATGTTCCCTCATACATGATGCATAAAACCTTATGCTACATCAAATACCAAGTTGCTCAACCTACTAGCATAGTCTCTCATCCACCCGATCTATTTGTATATCCCTCTCCTCCATTCCTCAACCAATCTTCTCATCCTCATCATTCATCATTTCCCTCTTCTATCTGTTATCCTCAACTCCTTCATCCATCATTAATATCCACTTCTATGGACAATCTTTCTTTTCCATTCATCTCTAAGCATCTTTACCAACATCTTTCACATCTATTTAGATAACACACATGTGTTCTTGACACCCTCCTATTCTCTCGAGGAGGCATCCCTAAACCAATCATTATCATCCAAATCAAATCCTTGACATCTATATTTACTTTCTTTGAAATGTTGTTACTTCTTGTAATGCCTCTGGCATTTGTAATTTTTTTGATTTGATCTCTACTTTGGTTTTTGCTACTGTTATTAGCGATGATACTTTATTTTGACATCGAGGTGATCTTGATGGGTTTTTGGTTGACTGTTAGACTTTATTATAACTGTTTATGCTATGACATTATTCGATGATCATCTAGCATGTTTTCACTATTTACATTTTATCATGTATGTATTTGTGATTATCATGTTGTGGATTATCGATCGATCATTGTTGATGATTCATGTTTATGAGATATTTATGATGTGTGTGTTATTATGCTATGTTGGGTATTATATGTTGTGATTTGGCTATATTGAATTGAGCAAGTATGCATGATGTTTTATTTACTATGCAGACATTATTGTTCCAAAATGGTGGTTATATGGAGATGTTACATTGGGATTCGTGTATTGGTTAGCCTTATTTATCCCGCTCGTATCGAGTATTGGATGTATCTACTTAACCCTATGTGTTTTCAGATCCGAATCGGTGGCGATTCAAGATTCTGTATGTCTTGTGCAAACTCGTAACTTGATGAATGTTTAAAGAGTGTTTGCATAGTTTAACATTTTGCGTATATTATATGTTTAATGGATTTTATTTAAATTAGGAATATTTGATATTCTTAAATACATTATTAATTACCTATGGTAGGAAAAATAATTACTTTATTTTATTTTCGTATGAAAAGAAATTAGCATAGTAGGAATTGAAGTGGTTTCTTCGCTATATCTGAAGAGATGCGAAGAAAGTCTTCTGATGCAGCCAAAGAGGCTCTTACAGTTCATGGAAGACCCAAGGAGAAAGGGAAAAAGAAGGACAAGAAAGCTAAGAAGGGTAGATCCAAATCCCGTGGGAGATCCAAATCTCTTGGAAAGTCCTAGGCTATCTATTGGAACTGTGGTAAATCTAGGCATTTCTGAAAGGAATGCAAAGAAGAAAAGAAAAAGAAGAAGAAGACCCCAGATTCAGATTCTGACAAATCACAAGATGATGGTGATGCTTTCATCGCAGCCCTGGCAACCCATGCATCTAATGATGTGTGGCTGATTGACTCTGGTGCATCATTCCACATGACCTTGCATCGAGACTGGTTTACTAAGTATGAGGAGTTCGATGGTGGAAAGGTGTACTTGGGTGACGACTCTCATGTAAAGATTGTTGGTCGTGGAAGAGCCTCTATCTGATTCCCTGATGGTAGAGTGAAGGGGATCTCTGGGGTTATGCATATCCCAGGCTTAGCACGGAACCTGCTTTCTATAAGTAGTTTGAATGATGCAGGTGTGTAGGTTGTCTTTTCAAAAGAAGGATACAAGATGACTAGAGGAGCTATGGTGCTTGCTAATGGTACTAGGAGAGGTACTCTGTTTCAGCTGGAGGCATGCATTTCACAATGCAATAGTTCTTCTGATTCAAGCAAGCGGGTAGCAGTCACTTCATCCCCACCATTTGAACGAGCAGTTAAGAGATCTGTTGTTTCTAGTTCTGATGTTTGTAATCATGCCTTAGAAGTTAAACTCCTTGCTGAAAAGACAATGTTATGGCATAAGAGATTTGGCCACATTGGTGAGAAGGGTTTGCGTACCCTGAAAAATAAAAACCTCGTTGAGTGGTTAGATGATTGTAATCTTGAGTTTGACTTTTGTGAACATTGCATATATGGAAAACAAAACCGTGTTCAGTTTTATTCGAGTTCTCACAAGTCTTCTGGTGTGTTGGACCTTGTTCATTCTGATGTATTTGGTCCTGTTAATGTTCCTTTGTTATCAAAATTTGTTTATTTTGTATCTTTCATAGATGATTACAGTAGAAGGACATGGATTTATTTTCTCAGAAGCAAATCTGAAGTCTATAGTAAGTTTAAGGAGTTTAAGGCCTTTGCTGAAAATTAGACTGGTAAAAAGATTAAGTGTTTGAGAACTGACAATGGTGGTGAGTTCTGTTCTATAGAACTGGATAAATATTGCAAGGAACTTGGGATTGAAAGACATAAGACAACTCCATACACCCCGCAGCAAAATGGAGTTACAGAAAGGATGAACAGGACACTGATGGAGAAGGCTAGGAGTATGCTTAGTGGAGCTGGCCTAGAACAAAAGTTTTGGGCTGAAGCTATTGTGACTACTTGCTATCTTGTAAATAGATCTCCTACATCAGCTCTTGTGTGGAAAGACACCCATGGAGGTGTGGTCTAGTAGAAAGCCTTCAATAAGGCATCTTCATGTTTTTGGTTGTGAGGCATATGCACATGTGCCTAGGGAGAAGCGGTCAAAATTGGAGAACAAGGATGATAAGTGTATCTTCATTGGCTATGGTATCGGTGTGAAAGGATACAAGCTTTGGAACCCTGTGGCTGAAAAAGTGTTGTATAGCAGAAGTGTCATCTTTAGAGAGATTACACCTTCTTCCACTATTTTATAGCTAGAAGAAAAAGAAAAGAAAGAGGATGTTGTTCAGTTTCTTGCTACCCCTGAGAAGACTGAACATAAAGACAATGTTGGACCTGATGATGAGGAGAGCTCTGGCAGCTCTGAAAGCTTAGATGAAGAAGCTAAACCTCAACCTTAGCTCTTGAGGAGGTCTACATAGATAAGAAAACAACCTGAAAGGTTTGGTTTTACATTGCTTGATTCTAGTTGTGCTTTTCCTTTGCTTACTAACAGTGATGAACCTAGAACTGTATTAGAAGCTATGGACATGAAAGATGCAGGTTCCTGGAAGGAGGCCATGGAGGATGAAGTGGCTTCTTTGGAAAAGAATCAAACTTGGGACTTGGTGCCTTTGCCTCCTAGATGAAAACCCGTTGGATGCAAATGGGTGTTCAAGAAGAAATTTGGTGCAGATGGCAGCGTTGAGAAGTATAAGGCCAGATTGGTTGCAAAGGGGTATTCACAAGTGGAGGGTATAGATTATGGTGAGATCTTCTCTCCCGTTGCAAAGTTGACATCCATTCGATTCCTATTGTCTCTTGCAGTAGCTTATGACTTAGAGGTAGAACAAATTTCATGGTGATTTGGAGGAAGAAATCTACATGTCACAGCCAGAGCATTACATGGTAAAAGGTAAAGAAAATTTGGTTTGCAAACTTAAGAAGTCTTTGTATGGTTTGAAGCAATCCCCTAGGAGATGGTACTTGAAGTTTGATGCCTTTGTGTTGTCAATTGGATTTGTGAGATCAAAATTAGATCACTGTCTGTATTATAAGTTTTATGGTGATCGTATTCTCATTGTTGCACTGTATGTTGATGATATGTTGCTCATTGGGAAGCATAAGAATATGACTTCTAATTTCAAATCTTAGTTGTCAGCATAATTTGAAATGAAAGATTTAAGGGCAGCCATGTACATTCTAGGAATGGAAATCAGAAGAGACAGAACCAACATAGAAAACTTTGGTTAAGCCAGAGTAAGTATGTGAAGACCGTGTTGGACAGGATCAGCATGGTAGATTGTAGACCATCGTGTGTTCCTGTTTCTTTGGGGACAAAGTTGTTTGTTGAGGATTGTCCAAAATCTCCTAGTGAGGTGGAGGACATGAGAAAAGTACCTTATGCTAGTGTTGTTGGCAGTTTGATGTATACTATGGTCTGCACAAGACCAGACATTGCCCAAGTAGTGGGAGTCCTTAGTCGATTTATGGCTAATCTTGGATGGGTTCATTGGGATGCAGTTAAGCGAGTGTTCAGATATTTGAGGGCTACTTTTGAGTATTCTATATGCTATCATGGTAATGTTACAGGACCTCTGCATTCTATTGATATTCATAGATTTGTGGATTTAGATTAGGCAGGTGACATTGACAGCAGGAGATCCACCAGTGCTTATGTGTTTACACTGTTTGGTGGTGCTATTAGTTGGATGAGTAAGCGACAACCTGTTGTTGCTTTGTCCATGATAGAAGCTGAGTATATGGTAGCAACTCATGCTTGTAAGGAAGACATTCGGCTTAAGAGATTGTGTTCATATATTGGTGTTGATGTAGGTCAAATCACGATCAGTTGTGACAATCAGAGTGCAATTTGCCTTGTGAAGAATCCAACTTTCCATGCGAGAACAAAGCACATTGATGTTCAGTTTCACTTCATGCGAGACATGGTTGAGGATGGAAAGGTAAATTTGGAGAAGGTAGATACTTTGAATAATGTTGCAGATGCATTGACAAAACCAGTGGGCACAGAGAAGTTCAGATGGTGTTCGGAGTCTATGGGCCTCTTGACCTATAGCAGTTAAATCTTGTTATTCTATTGGCTCTTACAAGGTGTTCAACAAGTGGGAGAATGTTGGGAATTAAGGTGTCTCAACCTTGGTAATTCCTTGCATTATTTATGTTTGTATATATTAATTAATTGCCTATGTTGTAAATAAATTGTAAATTCCATATTGTCATGTTGTGGGATGTGGCACGGTGATGTGTCATCCTACATGGAAGATGACAACTTGTAATTTTGTCCTCACATGGGGAGATAGGCGTCCCACTTTGTGGTAGGAGCATTTTACCATGTGTTGGCATCTTTCATGTTGTGTAAGGGAATGTTTGACTGAAATGGTTATGACAGATTTCTATGATGAAGTTATGACGTGTAAGAGTCAGAAATAGAAGCATGTAAGACAGGTGAAGACACGTGTCGTGAAGCATCTTTGAAAAAGGCATATTTGGGCACCCCAAGGTGGACTATGACATGTTGTAAGAGAATATTCTATTTATAGTCTGTGTATGACAGATTCTCTTATGTAAAACTGTAAGTTGTAACTGCTATGATAGATTCTATGACGGTCATAAGTGTCGTAAGAGCATCTATCATAGCCCATTTTGGAAATAGGCAACCTCTTTGGGATGGGAGCTATGGACAAGTGTTAGGCACATTCTACAATGTTGACCAAGTGTCCTTAGGCCTTGGTTTTGGGCCATGAGGACATGTTGGACGCCCATTCCAAGTTTGGACCAATATTGCCTTATATATGCTATATAATCAGGTGCCTGGAGGAGTTGTTGTATCACAAGTTTACAGGTACTATTATGCTACCGGATTGACTCCAGACATGAGTGTCGAAGACCATTGAAGCTTGCATTTCAAGTGTTTTGTAAATAACTTTCAGATTTGTTAATACATTGTGCAGGTTTCTGAGTGTGGGGTTTTTCACCCGATAAGAGTTTTCCCCACCGTAAATCTTTGTCTCTCTTCTTCCGTCTTCTTTCTGGTTTCATGTGTATTTATGCAATATCTCATTTAGATGTTCTATGTTGTTGTAGTTGTAAGGATTAATTTGAATTTGCATAGCCCTCTCCTCATTAGATTAGTGTAGGAAGCATTTTCCACACACCTAGCTTCCTTTCACAGAGGTGGTGAAAGAATTTTTGGAAAAGGAGAAACAAGTTCTAGATGAGTCAAAACTACTTCATGGTCTGATAAACTTGGATACCATGTCACTGATACAAAAGTTCAAATTGGCTTCAATTGCACAAGCCAAGGCAAGAGAAGATATGCCAAAATCCCACGTAGAGGATAGTGAACTCATCAGTGAAGCATCCAGCATTTTGGAGAAGCTGATGCAAATTTGTCAAAAGGATACCTCTATGTTTGTCACAAGTTAGCTTAAGGGACTGATAAATTTGGTAAGCACACATTTTGAATCTTTTGAAAAATCAGCTAAGATAAAAGTAAGGCAAGAATTCAATGAGAAAAGACTAAATGAGTTAAATAAAATGATAGCCAATGATAAAATACAATTAGACAATAGATTAAACGGCATTCAAGATGCCATTAAAGAAGCCGGTGATATATATAAATTTTGTCTATCTTGGCCAGAAGCGACAAAGAAAATAGAAAAAAGGATCAAAGATTTAGAGCAGAAACTAATGAACATATCTAAGTCATTTTATCCAGTAACTGAATCAGTAAGTGCCAAAGAAAGTCAAGCCATCAAAATTCAAAATGACTTGAATAGTTTAATAAGTGAAAGGGATCAGACAAAAGGAAGAATGTGTCAGTTAAGAGGACTGATCAGTCCCAAGTTGGAGTCCATGTTCAATCTCGCAGTTGAAGCTCAAATAGCTTCACAAACTGATGCACCCACTAATCTGCAAAAGGCAGAAACCCTAGTTTTCTTACTCAATGGACATATCCAAATTTTGGACAATGTTAAAAAGGGCTGGGATGGTGAATTGACATAGATCAAGAACATTTTTAATGACATCCTTAAGCGTATGTAAGATTAAGTTGAAGACTGTATTTGTAAATATGCAACAAAGTACATAGTAAATTTCATAGTTTTGACAAGTTTTTGATTCCGAAACACGCCCTTTGCCATTGATGTCAAAGGGGGAGAGAAGATTAGTGAAAAATAAGAAAACATCTCAGGGGGAGAAGGAATATAGAAGTGAATAGAGAAAGGGGGAGCAGTCAAGGCATCATTTTTCACTAAGTGTTGCCATCAATGCCAAAGGGGGAGATTGTTGGCAAGAGACACTGATCTAGAGATAACCTGTGTGTGCTGTCATTGATGGAAACATGGCCAAGAAGATACATTAGCATGACAAGAAGACATTACTCTGGAAGACCAACTTCGTTTGGCAGCAAGGCACAAGTGTGGAAGGTCAAAATAACTAAGTATGGATAGGGTACAAAGTATGAGACAAAAAAAGGATCAGTATGCCTCGGCAGAAGAAGACCACCTAATGCAGATCAGGTATGATGATTCATGGCTATATGATGATGATTTAGTCCGGTGATCAAGTCATGATCTTCTCTCGAAGTCATGTGAAGAAAATGTCTAAGTCCGGACAAACAAGGGAAAGACAGAGATAGTGAATGATACTCAGTAGACTGGTTTGCATTCCTCTGCAAGTGCACATCTTGGTCTACAGTTTTGAAACAAGCAAGAGATATGTTAGTACTACCCAAATCTAGGATCATAACCTCTAAATTTTAATATATCACATTTTACCAGTTGCTCAATATCGGGTTCTAGTTCAAAAGTATTTATCTGTGACAGAGCAACAGTTCCATGATCTGCATTCTGACATGCAGAAGTATTTTCCTTTGCAGTTTTGAGGTGTTGTAAACACTTGTATGAAGTTTTTAAATCTAGAGTTGTAAGATCTGAAGTCCACCGAAAAGATAGTTACAAGCTATTAAGTATCGCTACAATGTTTGACTAAGTTTGACTGTGATAGAGTTTGAGTTCTGATGGTCTGCATCTTTCCGCTAAAGAATATTTTTCTTTGTGGTTCTAAAGGTATGATGGGTGAAATCTAAGGAGTCTTTGACATGATTTTGAACAAGCCATGTGGTCTGCAGTGAAAGTTGTGATTTGATAGTTGAACTGAACTAGTAGCAGTCTGAGTTTGAGGCCGACATAATAGTTTGATTTATGAGCGATAAGTTCTATTGATTAGAACTTTATCCTAAGTAGTTCTATAGTTGGATCTAACATATGAGAAGATGTTTCAAATGTTATTTGGGTCTGCAATGTATTTTGATGAATGGATTTGGTTGACAAGCTACAAGTTTATCAACTATACGCTTCATCTGAGTATGTCAACCTAATATGAAGATCTTAAGTGTTGCTAATATATATATGGGATTGAATTCCATGTTTGGAAAAAAATGTGAATGTAATGTGTGTGAAGAAATGAATGTGATTGATGTGAGTATCAGAATAGTAGAGCAGAGCTAGAAGATCAGTGATGATGAAGACTCAGGACTCAGTATTCAATTGCTAAATGACTGCACCCTGGCATACTGATAGATGCTTTTGTAGTATTTTTATTCCTTATACAATTTCATTTGTACTTGGCAATGATCCTAGCTATAAGCATTCAGTAGGGTTTAATAGCCCTCATTGTAATCTTTCTGCGTTTAGGCTTGTGGCAGTGAGCCTACTAAACCTAGTTGTACTTCATGGCAGTGAGCCAACATGTTTTGGGCCCATGGAGTGACCAAGACTAAACATCATCATTTGTAAAAGATTGCAATTTATATTGAGAGCTAATCCTCTCCATGGTTTTTCCCTTTCTTGGGTTTTCCACGTAAAAATCTAGTGTCTATGTGTCATGTTTTTATGGCTTGTATTTCTATGGTTACTTTGCTTTCTAATTATTAAAGTTTGTAATTGGTTTAATTGTTTAAATTTAAGAATACTGATTCACCCCCCTCTTAGTATTCAACAATAATAAATTTAGAAATAGGATCATTGAAAGATTTGACAAGAAATATCCAAAGTTACACTTTAGAGAGCTTGCTCAGTTGAAACAGTGTGGTTCCATGGATACTTACATCTCAGAGTTTTAGAGACTTTAGTTATGGTTGCCAGCATCTCAGAGAGAAGACTTGTAGTCCTTTTAAGTGAGAGACTAATGGAGCCAATAAGAGGATGGGTTAAAGCATTTGATCCACCATATTTACAAGAAGCAATAAGGAAAGCAATGAGTATGGAGTTAGCTACCCCTAGAAACAAATTTTAATCAAGGACCTTCCAACACAAGAAAGACAAGAAGCATTTTCATAAAGATTTAAATGAGACCAAAAAGTCATCATAAAGAATGGATGAAGAGGTCCTAAATGACTTGAGGAAGAGGAAATTATACTTCAATTGCAAGGAATCATGGGCCCCAAGCCATAAGTACTTTGCTAAGGGCAAATATCATCAAATAGAGTACTATTCTTCTGATGAATCAATAACAGAAAAATCAGAACAACAGTTTGATTTGGAGGAGAAAGAAGAAGAAGAATCTTCAAAAGAGTCAAAAAGGGAGAAAGAAAGTGAAGGCACACTTGCACAACTTTCGAGTTTTCAAAAAAATGAGTCTTTTAGAGTTTATGGAGTACTTTGTGGGCAGCATGTAGTGGCATCGATTGATACAGGAGCTTCACATAATTTTAATGATGGAGTAGTGGCTCGTAGAGGACACAAGACAGAAGAGGTTGATGGTTTTAAGGTAATGGTAGCTAATGGCACACCAAAATGATCCGCTAGTTAAGCCTTTAGTTGGGAAATTATGAAGTCAAGGATTACTTCTATGTAGTGAATATTAGAGATATGGATGCAATTCTTAACATGCAGTGGCTACGATCTTTGGGGGAGATCACATTGAATCTTCAAACCATGGAGGTCAAATTTCAATCATATGGTAAGAAGGTGGTGTTAAGAGAAATGTCTAATGGTGGGCCTAATGTAGTCACTTTCAAAATGATGGAGGGATTGATTAGACATGATCAGGTTAAGTGGGCAACAGAGTTTATTATTATGTCTACCATCATAAAATAGGAAAAGAGAAGTTATCATCCAGATGTGTAGGCTTTGCTAACCAAGCATAGCAAAGTTTTTGGTGGTATACCTCCTTGGAGGCCTCTTGAGAGAGGCATGGAGTGTGTGATAGAGTTAGAGAAGGGTGCCAAACTAGTAATAACCACTCCATACATGCATCCGAAGAGACACGATGATGAAATTGAAAAGGCAATTAATGAGCTCTTGGATATGGATCATATTCACCCAAGTAAGAGCCATTTGCATCTTCAATTGTTTTAGTGAAGAAGAATGGGAGTATGCGTATGTACATAGAATACAAGTCTTTGAACAAGAAGACTATCAAGAACAGGTATCCCATTATGAGGATTGATGAGCTACATTGAGCGGTCTAGTTCTCTAAGATAGACTTGAGATTAGGTTACCATCAGATGTGGGTTCATGAGGAGGACATAGAGAAGATTGCTTTCAGGTGCCATTTTGGTCACTGAGTTTTTAGTTATGCCCTTTGGTTTAACCAACTCTCCTACATTCTAGTCTTGTATGAATCAGGTGTTTAACAAGTAGCTCCATAAGTTTGTTTTAATATTTTTTGATGGCATCTTGATTTTTAGGAAGACTTGGGAAGAACATATGAGACATATTGATGGGGTGTTGAGCATCCTTGAGAGAGAGTCTTTGTATGCAAAGTAATCTAAATGTGAATTTGACATCATAGAACTTCTATATCTTGGCCATATAATTAGCTCCAATGGTGTTAGTGTTGATCGGGAAAAGATCAAAGCAATAATAGATTGGCCTCCACCTACTAACCTCTTTTAGTTGAAGGGATTATTTGGTCTTTGTGGTTTCTATAGGAGGGTCATCAAAGGTTTTTCATAGGTGGTTGCCTGACTTACAGATCTAACTAAAAAGTGGGCTTTTTCATGGTCTAATGCAACACATAAATGTTTTGATTAGTTTAAGAAAATCATGAGCACATGTCCTGTTTTAGCTATACCTGATTTCTCCAAGCCATTTGAGCTTGAGTGTGATGCATTTGATGAAGGGATAGGTGTTGTCCTAATGCAAAATAAGAATCCTATTGCCTTTGAAAGCAAGAATTTAAAGGGTACATAAAAGAGTTATTCTATTTATGATAAGGAGATGCTTGCAATTATGCATGCCTTAGATAAGTTAGGCAATATCTTGTTGGAGGTAAGTTCATTGTTAAAACTAATCACAATAGCCTCAAGTATTTCCTTAACCAGAAAGACCTCAATGAT
This sequence comes from Cunninghamia lanceolata, assembly GCA_027924645.1. NCBI lineage: Eukaryota > Viridiplantae > Streptophyta > Pinopsida > Cupressales > Cupressaceae > Cunninghamia > Cunninghamia lanceolata. The sequence continues at coordinate 24,140,069 of BSBN01000809.1, read as the reverse complement.
AGACAATAGAAGTGGGTTAGTAAGTTATAAGCTTATGACTTTGACATTGAATATGTCAAATGGAAGAAGAATATAGTGGATGATGCTTTGTCCAGAAGGCCACATTTATGTTCCATGATGGAGATCATTGTTGATTGGAAAGAGTAAATTCTTGCAAAGGGTGACAAAAACTCCTTTTCCACTAGTGTTATTGATGGTTCTTTTCAAGGTACACATTAATGAGTGAACTCACCCTTTAAAAAGGGAGAATCTTCTTAGTACTTGAATCGAGGCGTAAGGTTAAGATTATGAGGTCATTATATGATATACCCATGGCTAGTCACTCGAGTTTCTTTAAGACTTACACGAAGATATGATAAAGATTTTCTTGGAAAGGACTTAAGAATGAAGTCCTTAAGTATGGTAGAAAGTGTCCTACATGTCAACAGAATAAGAATGAAAATACTTATCCTGCTAGTTTGTTGCATCCCCTACCTATTCCCAATGAAAAATGGGAAAGGATCTCTGTAGACTTTATTACAGGGCTTCCCAAAGTGCAGTGTAAGGATTGCATATATGTTGTTGATAGATTGACAAAATTTACACACTTCTTTTCTATTTTTACAATGTTGACATTAGTACAGGTGGGAGATTTGTTTTTTAGAGAAGTTTTTAGGTTGCATTGAATGCCTAAGAACATTGTAAGTGATAGGGATAACAAGTTTTTGAGCTTGTTTTAGCAGGAATTATTTAGATTGAGTGGGACTAAGCTCACTCCTAGGGTGATTTATCACCCACAAACTGATGGGCAAACATAAATTGTCAACAAGTGGGTGGAAGGATACCTCAAGAATTATGTTTCAGGGCAATAGAAGGCATGAGTATGATGGTTGCATTTACATGAGTACTATTATAATTCTACTTACCACATGTCTATCAAGATGTCACCATTTATGGCATTGTATGGATATGAAGCCCCTAGCTTCATAGATTTACTATTTTGTGATTGTAGGGTGCCCAAAGCTGAGGATTTATTGTAGTAGAACTAGGACATAATGAATTCCTTGAAAGAAAAACTCCAACATGTTTAGAATCAATAGAAGTTGTATGCAAATCAACATCATATAAAGCGTGCATTTGAGGTGGGTGACATGGTTTATTTGAGATTGCAACCCTACATGTAATCCACTCCTCAAGAAGAGTGGATCAAAGAAGTTAAAGCCACATTTTTATGGTCCATTCAAGATCTCCAAGATGATTGGAGAAGTGACATATGAATTGGAGGTACCTGAGAGTAGCAAGGTGCACAATGTCTTCCACGTGTCTCACCTCAAGAAGGCACTTGGGCATAATGTTGTTGCCTCTACTAAGTTACCCCCTTTGGATGAGGAAGGGAAACTTGTGTTGGATCAAGAGATAGTTATTGATTATAGGGAGCATACTTTGATAAAGAGGATCATTGGGGAGTACTTGGTGAAGTGGAAGAATTTACCAGTGGAGGATGCTACTTGGGAGAGTGAGTAGATATTACAACATCAAGATTTGTAATTTCTTGGGGACATGCAATTCTGGGGAGGGAGGACTGTAATGTCCCCTTCTTAGGCCTAGTTAGTTTGGTGATTGTTAGCCTATTCCCTGAGTTCTTGTAGGCTAATCAGTGTGGTAGGGGGACTCTAAAGATCGTGGAGAGCACCAGTTTTGTTTTTATTGTTTTCTATTGGTAGCTTTGAGATGAATTAACATTATAGATCGCAGTGATGTTTTCAGAAGCATTTTTGGACTCCTGGTTTGTGCTCCACACTTCTTGGAGAACATGTCTGTTTTTAGTAAGTTACTGAGTTGGTAGCTGTCATCATCCCACTGCTTTAGTTAGGTCATGGCATGTTCGGTTTCAGTTTTTGATGCCTTGGCAGAGCTTTCCACAATTCAGGTGTGTTTTGGGTAAAATTTGGATAAGGGTTTTATGTTTTCCCTAGTTTGTATCCTCCTTTCCACAAAACCTTCTTAGGGATTTTCAATCGAGTGCCTCACCTATCAAGAGGAGAGTCAGCTATTAGATTTTAATTGCCACTTGGTTTTCTACTAGGAAATTTAGATGTGATCACACAATTTTGCCAATTGATGTTTTTATGTCCTTACAACCCTAATTTAAGCAAACAATAATCAAATATGTGAATTACGACAAATGCTACAGGAAATAGACAGAGGGCAGAGAACCTTAACTCACTATTTTTTGCAGTCAGAAAATGGAAAAATCCCAGACAACGGTGATGGCGTCCTAGTCCAATGCACAACTTTTTCCGCACAGTCCCAATCTTCTTCCAACACTGATCTCTGCTATACTTTCTATTTCCCATGATCTAAATTTTGAGGATAAGTTTGATGGCACCTTGTCCCGAAATGTTGAACAATGTCCACTTATTTTTAGATCTAGAATCTTCAATGTTTGCCTTCTTGCTCTACAACACCACTTTCTCCAGATCTGACACCTATAACCTGCAATCACAAGGAGTGTGGGAGGGAGTTGTGGTGTTTAGAGGCTTGCCTTAGTCAAGTCCCTGAGAGACATTCAAGTCTTTCGAACACCGTTATCAGAGAGAGTGCGTGCCCTTGGGAGGCAAAGGCAAAAACCAAATGATAATGATTGATAAAGCACAATAAATGATACCTTGATGATGAAGTTCTCATGGAAGGAAGAAGCTCTTCAATGCCATGAGGAGAAGATGTAACCCAACCTGCAAACAAACACAATAAAAATGCTATGCCCTGCAACACAATGAAAATCACAAGTATGCTAATACCTTTAAAACATAAACATCCTCTAGATATCTTCTAGTTTGCAAATGATAACCTAAACATGATTATATTTGTAACTATTAAGATTCCTGCCAAGAATTTCATATTTGAAACTTATGATGTCGGCCTAGAGACCAAATAACAGTCATAAAACTAACATTTCAAATTAGGGCAGATCCAAAATAGGGATGGATTAGGGCGCTAGAGCCCTTGTGCACCACCCTTGTCTTTGCTCAAGATTCATTAAATTGTAGCCCCCTAGATCCTATTTGCCACAAGACCCATGGGTTTTCTCATCGAGAGTCTAATTTAACATTAAAAAATGATCTAAATGCAAATTTAAAGACCCAGGAGCTAAACCTTTAGGAAAAAGCCCCCAAGGGTGCATTTTTTTGACATAACAAGGTATACACTCAAGTTTCTAATGTTTAATGTTTGATTATTCACTTGAGTGTTATAATTTATAAAGTTGTTTTATGACCCCTCCTTAAGTGGGTGCCTAGGGAGTGAGAGGGAATATGTTATTAATGTTATTTTAATTCCTCAAGAAGGGTGTTGGGGAAAAAAGGAGGTTATTTTATATTTTAAAATTGGGTTTCCCTCCAAGAAACATATAAAAGGAGGTTGGAGCTCTGATTTTCAATATGCTAAAGATTTCTTATGCTGTTATGCTACCAGAATGAACTTGTGTGTTCTCCTATGATCTTTTGAGGAAAAAAACCCTCATTAGATTTTCTAGTTTTGGATTCAAAAGCTAATCCCTAGCTAGTTTGGAGTAGTTCTAGTCAAGAATCACCATTGTTATTCACGGATTTCCAGTTTTAATGTTTCATTGAAAAACTTATCAAGATTGCAGGCAATAATAAATTTGTGACTTTTTGAAGGTTATATGCAGATTTAAGGTTCATTTGAAATATATTTGTCAAGGGTTTAATACCACAGATATTAGTGGCTATATTGAAGACCAATATTCAAGAGTTTGTGGAAATGAAAATAGTCGTTGTCTATCCTCCATCAACCGCAACTCATTTTTTGAGACTAGGCTCAATCTTTATTAGATCAGCCGCTCCATATTGATGCAAATTTTATTCCATATGTTCCCTGCCTAGGATTTAAAAAGGGAGCGCTTGGTATTAGTAATGAACAAGTTGTGAGGTGGCGTGAGAGTTTATGGTGGGACCTTCCTATCTTTAGCCACCCCTCTTTAAGGGATCTGATTACAGATTATAACCTTCAAAGAAATACATGGAGTCTAAGTTGAATGCATGGAGGTTGGTTTGGAAGTGTTGAAGTATGCAAGGCATCGCCTAGCTCTTGTGGGACCATTCCATATTCCATCTGCCTAGTTGAAGACCATTCATGCACATGTGTATTGAGCTCTATTCTTGGTATGTATGAAGATTATGTTGAAAGTAATATTTTAGTTCTATAATATCAATTTATAAACATCAACTAGGTGTTATTGTATTTAGTCTTCATTATTATAAGAGTGTAGTAAATTGTTTGACAAAATGCCTCTATATCTTCTTTGTATTTTATGATAATTTATGAATGATTTGTGTTTCAAATCTGCAAACAAACCTTTCTATCACAAAACACTCTAAGAATATTGTGGGATGTGCAAAATGCAAAATGTTTGACAAAATGTCTACATCATATAAATCAAAAAAATTTGTGGGTTTTAGGAAAAGGGTGGTTATTACAGTGGTATCAGAATTGGTTTTTCCTACCAGCGTATGATTTTTTATCCTAAATGCAGCTGCAGTTTATTCTATGAGTGAAAGAGAAATAAAATATTATAATAGATAGAAAAAAGATAGATATATCAGAGGCCACAAACCCTAATTAAAGATACTTTTTCTGAGGTTTTAAGAGTTCATCAAATTCATACAGGTGATAGTGACATTTCTTCTAAGAACATAACAGAAAGAGATAAAAGACCAGAACAACTAGATAGTCCTAGTTCTAGAGTAGAGAAGAAATTTGATAGCATGCTAGACATGATGTCCCAATTGTTAGCAAAGATGAGTTAGAATGTGCCTCAAGCACCTCCTGTTTAGAATGGAGAAACTAATGGTTCTAACAATAATAATCATTTGAATATTGGACACATTGTCAAACAACTTTTGGATCAGTTTCCAGACCTCTCCAACCTATCTTCACTCATGGGGAGGAGACCCCACTTATGCAAGAGGTCCAAATACTGATGGAACATGAAGTAAGGGCTAGCTATGTATAGTATATAACTCTTCCAACTGAGATCCATGATTTGTTGAAATTAAAATAGTTTATCAACCAAAAGAAGAAGAGGGACGATGGAAGAGCTAAGCACAAAGGACACCTATGCAGAGGGACTACCATCAAGAATTGGGAAAGGTAACTTTGGTACACTTTGATGGGAGTGACAAGTTTTCAGCTAGAGCCTGGGTACATAAGTTAGACAATTATTTTGCACTCATACCCATGACGAAGGATGAAACAATTAACTTTGCTACACTCCACTTAGATGGGACAACCCATAAGTGACAGTACCATGGCTTGGTTACTGTAGGCCACAACTTGATCACCACCTATGATGAATTTAGAAATAGGCTCATTGAAAGATTTGACAAGAAAGATCATGAGTTACACTTTAGAGAACTTGTTCAATTGAAATAGTATGGTTCCATGGATACTTGCATCTCGATGTTTTAGAGACTTTCAGTTATGATTGCCAGCATCTCAGAGAGAAGACTTGTAGTCCTTTTTAGTGAGGGACTAATGGAACCAATCAGAGGATGGGTTAAGGTATTTGACCCACCATCTTTACAGGAGGCAATAAGGAAAGCAAGGAGTATGGAGTTAGCTACCCCTAGAAACAAATTTTAGTTAAGGATCTTCCAACATAAGAAAGACAAGAAGCGTTTTCATAAAGATTTAAATTAGACCAAAAAGTCATCATCAAGAATTGATGAATATGTCCTAGATGACTTGAGGAAGAAGAAATTATGCTTCAATTGCAAGGAACCATGGGCCCCTAGCCATAAGTTCTTTGTTAAGGGCAAAGCTCACCAAATAGAGTACTATTCTTCTGATGAATCAACAATAGAAAAATAAAAACAACAGTATGATTTGGAGGAGAAAGAGGAAGAAGAAACTTCATAAGAGTCAAAAAGGGAGAAAGAAAGTGAAGGCGCACTTGCACAACTTTCCAGTTTTCAAAAAAATGAGTCTTTTAGAGTTTTGGGAGTACTTTGTGGGCAACGTATAGTGGCATTGATTGATACAAGATCTACACATAATTTTAATGATGGAGTAGTGGCTGGTAGAGGACTCGAGATAGAAGAGGTTGATGGGTTTAAGGTAATGGTAGTTGATGGCTTCACTATCACATGCATTGGAATGATCCCCTAGTTGAGCCTTCAGTTTAGAAATTATGAAGTCAAGGATGACTCTTATGTAGTGAATATTAGAGATATAGATGCAGTGCTTGACATGCAGTGGCTACAATCTTTGGGGGAGATCACATTGAATCTTCAAACCATGGAGATCAAATTTTAATCAGATGGTAAGAAGGTGGTGTTAAGAGGAATGTCTAATGGTGGGCCTAAAGTAGTCACTTTCAAAAGGATGGAGGGATTGATTAGACATGATCAGGTTGAGTGGGCAACATAGTGTATTATTATGCCTACCATCATAGAACATGAAAAAAGAAGTTATCATCAAGATGTGTAGGCTTTGATAACCAAGCATAGAAAAGTTTTTTGTGGTATACCTCCTTGGAGGCCTTTTGACAGAGGCATGGAGCATGTGATAGAGTTAGAGGAGGGTGCCAAATGAGTCATCGCCACTCCATACAAGCATCCGAAGAGACACAAGGATGAAATTGAAAAGGCAATTAAGGAGCTCCTGGATATGGGCCATATTTGCCCAAGTAAGAGCCCATTTGCATCTTCAGTTGTTTTAGTGAATAAGAAGGGTTGGACTATGCATGTATGTGCATAGATTATAGGGCTTTGAACAAGAAGACTATAAAGAATAGGTATCCCATTCTAAGGATTGACAAGCTCATTGATGAGCTACATGGAGCGGTCAACTTCTGTAAGATAGACTTGAGATTAGGTTACCATTAGATATGGGTTCATGAGGAGGAGATAGAGAAGACTATTTTCAAGTGCCATTTTGGTCACTGTTAGTTTTTAGTTATGCCCTTTGGTTTAACCAATGCTCCTTTTACATTCTAGTCTTACATGAATCAGGTGTTTAACAAGCAACTCCATAAGTTTCTTTTAATATTTTTTGATGACATCTTGATTTTTAACAAGACCTAGGAAGAACATATGAGACATCTTGATGAGGTGTTGATCATCCTTGAGAGAGAGTCTGTTGCAAGGTGTGCGCCCTTGGTCTCCTTGTGCTATGCAATGCAATGCTTGGGTTCGTGACAAGGCTTAACTGTCTCCCGTAGATTCATTAACTCTAGTGGTTGTATCGGGCATTAACATGTCAATCTTTTGGTGCAATGACAACTGTCTTGCTAACAATTGGTATCAGAGCTTGGGTCACGGGTTTGAACCCCTCACTTGCGTTGGGGGGATTATTGCAAGGTGTGGGCCCTTGGTCTCCTTATGCTGTGTAGCACAATGCTTGGATTCATGACAAGGCTTAACCACCTCCTATGGATTCATTAACTGTGGCGGTTGTATCAGGCATTAACAGGTCGATCTTTTGGTGCAATGTCAACCATCTTGCTAATAGAGTCTTTGTATGCAAAGGAATCTAAATGTGAATTTGGCATGACAAAACTTCTATATCTTGGCCATATAATTAGCTCCAAGTGTGTTAGTGTTGATAAGAAAAAGATCAAAGCAATAATAGATTGGCCTCCACCTACTAATCTCTTTCAGTTGAAGGGATTCTTTGGTCTTTGTGGTTTCTATAGGAGGTTCGTGAAAGGTTTTTCATATGTGGCTACCCGATTTACAAGTCTAACCAAAAAGGGGGCTTTTTCATGGCCTAATGTAGTGCATAAATGTTTTGATTAGTTTAAGAAAATCATGAGCACATGTCCTGTTTTAGCTATACCTAATTTCTCCAAGCTGTTTGAGCTTGAGTGTGATGCATCCCATGAAGGAATAGGTGATGTCCTAATGCAAAATAAGCATCTTATTGCCTTTGAAAGCAGGAAGTTGAGGGGTGCACAGAAGAGTTATTCCATTTATGATAAGGAGATGCTTGCAATTATGCATGCCTTAGACAAGTTCAAGCAATATCTTGTTGGAGGTAAGTTCATTGTTAAAACTGATCACAATAGCCTCAAGTATTTCTTTAATCAGAAAGACCTCAATGATAGACAACAAAAGTGGGCTAGTAAGTTACAAGCTTATGACTTTGACATTGAATATGTCAAAGGGAAGAAGAATATAATGAATGATGCTTTGTCAGAAAGGCCACATTTATGTTCCATGATGGAGATCACTACTGATTGGAAAGAGCAAATGCTTGCAAAGTGTGCCAAAAAGTCCTTTGCCACTAGTGTTATTGATGGTACTTTACAAGGTACACATTAGTGAATGAACTCATCCTTTACAAAGGGAGAATCTTCTTAGTACTTGAATTGGGGCTTAAGGTTAAGATTATGAGGTCATTTCATGATACACCCATGGCTAGTCACCTGGGTTTCTTTAAGACTTACAGGGAGATCTAGGAAAGATTTTTTTGAAAAGGACTTAAGAATGAAGTCCTTAAGTATGTTATAAAGTTTCTTACATGTCAACAGAATAAGAATGAACATACTTATCCTGCAGGTTTGTTGAATCCCCTGCCTATTCCCATTAAAAATGGGAAAGTATCTCTATAGACTTCATTACAAGGCTTCTCAAAGTACAAGGTAAGGATTACATATATGTTGTTGTTGATAGATTGACAAAATTTGCACACTTCTTTGCTATTTCTCTAATGTTTACATTAGTATAGGTGACATTTATTTTTTAGAGAAGTGTTCAAGTTGCATAGAATGCCTAAGGGCATTGTAAGCAACAGGGATAACAAGTTCTTGAGCTTGTAAGGAGTTGTATGCAGATGAACACTGTATAAAGCATGCATTTGAGGTGGGTGACATGGTTTATTTGAGATTGCAACCCTATAGGCAATGCACTCTCATGAAGAGTGGATCAGAGAAGTTAAAGGCATGTTTTTATGGCCCATTCAAGATCTCCAAGAGGATTGGAGAAGTGGCATATGAATTGGAGCTACCTAAGAGTAGCAAGGTGCACAATGTCTTCCACGTATCTCGCCTCAAGAAGGCACTTGGGCATAATGTTGTTCCCTCTTCTGAGTTACCCCCTTTGGATGAGGAAGGGAAACTTGTGTTGGTTCTAGAGGCAGTTTTTGATTATAGGGAGTGTACTTTGATAAAGAGGATCATTAGGGAGTACTTGGTGAAGTGGAAGAATTTACTGGTGGAGGATACTACTTGGGAGAGTGAGCAGATATTACAACATCTAGATTTGCAATTGCTTGGGGACAAGCAATTTTGGGGAGGGAAGACTGTAATGTCCCCTTCTCAAGCCTAGTCAGTTTGGTGATCATTAGCCTATTCCTCGAGTTCCCGTAGGCTAATTGGTGTGGTAAGGGGACTCTAAAGATCTTGGAGAGCACCGGTTTTATTTTTATTATTTTCTATTTTCCACTTTGAGCTCAGTTGGCATTATGGATTGCAATGATGCTTTCAAATACATTTTCAGACTTCTGGTTTATGCTCCATACTTCTTGTAGAACATGTCTATTTTTAGTAAGTTATCAAGTTGGCACCTATCATCATTCCTCTACTTCAGTTATGTCATGGCATGTTCAGTTTTATTTTCTGATGCCTTGGCAGTGCTTTCTGCAACTCAGGTGGAGTATTTAAAATATACACTTAAGTTTCTAATGTTTAATGTTTGATTATTCACTTGAGTGTTATAATTTATAAAGTTGTTTTATGATCCCTCCTTAAGTGGGTGCCTAGGGAGTGAGAGGGAATATGTTATTAATGTTATTGTAATTCTTCAAGAAGGGCGTTGGGGAAAAAGGAGGTTATTTTAAATTTTAAAATTGGTTTTCCCTCCAAGAAAATAATAAAAGGAGGTTTGAGCTCTCATTTTCGTTATACTGAAGATTTCTTACGTCGTTATGCTGCTGAAATGAACTTGTGTGTTCTCCTATGATCTTTTGAGGACAAAAACCCTCATTAGATTTTCTAGTTTTACATTTGAAAGACAATCCCTAGCTAGTTTGGAGTGGTTCTACTCAGGAATCACCATTGTTATTCACAGATTTCTAGTTTCATTGACAAATTTATTGAGATTGTAGGCAATGATAAATTTGTGAATTTCTGAAGGTTTTATGTAGATTTAAGGTTCATTTGAAATATATTTGTGAATGGTTTAATACCCTAGATATCAACACCTATAGTGAAGACCAATATTGAAGAGTTTGTGGAAATGAAAATAGTTGTTGCCTATATTACATCAATCGTAGCTCATTTTTGAGACTAGGCACAACCTTTATTACATTAGTTGCTCCATATTGAAGCAATTTTTATTCCATATGTTGGCCACCTAAAATTTAAAAAGGGAGCACTTGGTATTAGTAATGAACAAGTTGTGAGGTGGCGTGAGAGCTTATGGTGGGACCTTCCTATCTTCAGCCGCCCCTCTTTAAGGTATCTAATTAGAGATTGTAGCCTTTAAAGAAATACATGGAGTCTAAGTTGAATGCATGGAGGTTGGTTTGGAAGTGTTGAAGTATGCAAGGCATCGCCTAGCTTGTGGGACCATTCCATATGGCAGCTACCTAGTTGAAGACCATTCATACACATGTGTATTGAGCTCTTTACTTGGTATGTATGAGGATTATGTTGAAAGTATTTTTAGTTGTATAATATTTGATTGTAAACAACAACTAGGTGTTATTATATTTAGTATTCATTATTATAAGAGTGGAACAAACTATTTGACAAAATGTGTCTTTATCTTCTTTGTATTTTATGGTAATTTATGAATTATTTGTGTTCCAAATTTGCAAACAAATCGTTCTATCACAAAACACTCTAAGAATATTGTGGAATGTGCAAAATGCAAAATGTTTGACAAAATGCCTGCATCATAGAAGTTAGAAAAAATTATGGGTTTTGGGTAAAAATTTGAGGGTGGTTATTACAACACACATCGATCCAAATTATGCATTAATTATTCCCATTTATGGACATCCCAATATATTAGTTGGGCAACTTAACTTGATCGTTTCCTTATCCCAAATCATTTTTGTAAATATGGCTTCAACCTCACACTTGGAGACTTGACCCCTAAATTTTAATATTTAAATTCAAAATTTGGTAGATGTCTGCCTAGGACCGACTCAACACAAAATTGTGTGATTTATTGCTATGTACTTGTATTTAAAGGCATTCAATTGCATTCATTTTAGACATTAGATAACACTAATATCATTCACATTTTACAAAAGTAGCATGCTAGGAAACACTTCCATTTGAGTAATAAAACAAACCTTTGCATGACCGAAGACTATTCGCCTTGATTGCTTACCTAATTTTTTGGGGGTCAACCTAGGTGAACATGTCCCCTTACAACATAATGATAAAGTGATAATCCTTCAAAGGTATTTTTAAATACCACCAATTTTTGATAGGAGAGAAGATAGAAGAAATAAAGGTAAGTCCATAAAATCTAAGAGTAAGACACCAATTGTGAGGTTATATATGCATATAAAGAACATATTCGTGGACATAGAAAAAGTCCTTGACCCATAGACTCAACCCAAGATAGAGTATAGTTCAAACACAAAATCATAGGCAATCTCATTTGTGTTTGTAGATTCCATAATCTTCACAAGGCATAATTAGACTAGGCCACTACATTTGCACCAATTCTTATAAACTAAAATATTTTGAGATTTTGTTAGAGCAAAGTGTGAGTATAGAACATATTGTTGGTGCTATATATCATAAGTTATATATAAGTTAGAAAAAGAACTAAAACTTGAAATATTTATTTTGACACTAATTTTTAAATGTGGCAAATAAAATTTTAATGGGTCGCTCCTTTGAATCACCTGGGTAAGACCATCGAATTTTTTGAAAAACATCTCATTCATAACCAACCGAACGACTATCTTGTACGTGGGAGGATGTACCATTTGATATGCATATATATTTGTGAATGGTTTAATACCCCAGATATCAACGCCTATATTGAAGAGTTTGTGGAAATGAAAATAGTTGCTGCCTATACTACATCAATCGTAGCTCATTTTTGAGACTAGGCACAACCTTTATTATATTAGTTGCTCCATATTGAAGCAAATTTTATTCCATATGTTGTCCACCTAAGATTTAAAAAGGGAGCACTTGGTATTAGTAATTAACAAGTTGTGAGGTGGCGTGAGAGTTTATGGTGGGACCTTCCTATCTTTAGCCGCTCCTCTTTAAGGTATCTAATTAGAGATTGTAGCCTTCAAAGAAATACATGGAGTCTAAGTTGAATGCGTGGAGGTTGGTTTGGAAGTGTTGAAGTATGCAAGGCATTGCCTAGCTTGTGGGACCATTCCATATGGCAGCTACCTAGTTGAAGACCATTCATACGCATGTGTATTGAGCTCTTTACTTGGTATGTATGAGGATTATGTTGAAAGTATTTTTAGTTCTATAATATCTAATTGTAAACAACAACTGGGTGTTATTATATTTAGTATTCATTATTATAAGAGTGGAACAAACTATTTGACAAAATGCCTCTTTATCTTCTTTGTATTTTATGGTAATTTATGAATTATTTGTGTTCCAAATTTGCAAACAAATCGTTCTATCACAAAACACTCTGAGAATATTGTGGAATGTGCAAAATGCAAAATATTTGACAAAATGCCTGCATCATAGAAGTTAGAAAAAATTATGGGTTTTGGGTAAAAATTTGAGGGTGGTTATTACAACACACATCGATCCAAATTATGCATTAATTATTCCCATTTATGCACATCCCAATATATTAGTTGGGCAACTTAACTTGATCGTTTCCTTATCCCAAATCATTTTTTCAAATATGGCTTCAACCTCACACTTGTAGACTTGACCCCTAAATTTTAAAATTTAAATTCAAAATTTGGCAGATGTCTACCTAGGGCCAACTCAACACAAAATTGTGTGATTTATTGCTATGTACTTGTATTTAAAGGCATTCAATTGCATTCATTTTAGACATTAGATACCACTAATATCATTCACATTTTACAAAGGAGCATGCTAGGAAACACTTCCATTGAAGTAATAAAACAAACCTTTGCATGACTGAAGACTATTATCCTTGATTGCTTACCTAATTTTTTGGGGGTCAACCTAGGTGAACATGTCCCCTTAGAACATAATGATAAAGTGATAATCGTTGAAAGGTATTTTTAAATACCACCAATTTTTGATAGTAGAGAAGATAGAAGAAATAAAGGTGAGTCCAAAAAATATAAGAGTAAGACACCATCCTTGATTGCTTACCTAATTTCTTGGGGGTCAACCTAGGTGAACATGTCCCCTTAGAACATAATGATAAAGTGATAATCGTTGAAAGGCATTTTTAAATACCACCAATTTTTGATAGTAGAAAAGATAGAAGAAATAAAAGTGAGTCCAAAAAATATAAGAGTAAGACACCAATTCTGAGGTTAGATATACATATAAAGAATAAATTCGTGAACATAGAAAAAAGGCCTTGACCTATAGACTCAACTCAAGATAGAGTATAGTTCAAACACAAAATTATAGGCAATCTCATTTCTGATTTAAAAGTGTGGTAGATTCCATAGTCTTCACAAGGCATAATTAGACTAGGCCACTACATTTCCACCAAGTCTTATAAACTGAAATATTTTGAAATTTTGTTGGAGCAAAGTGTGAGTATAGAACATATTCTTGGTGCTATATATCATAAGTTAGAAAAAGAACTAAAACTTGAAATATTTATTTTGACACGAATCTTTTAATGTGGCAAATAAAATTTTAATGGGTCGCTCCTTTGAATCACCCGGGTAAGAACATCGATGTTTTTTGAAAAACATCTCGTTCGTATCCAACGGAACGGCTATCTTGCACGTGTAAGTATGTACCATTTGATATGCATATCTTTCATCGTACCGTTGGCTATATGTGATAGAGGAGGCAGAGCAGAGGCGGCGACAGAGGCAGAGCAGAGGAATGGGAGAGGCACAGAGCAGGTGATAGAGGAGGAACGGGAGAGGCAGAATTCTTCTTCTTCCAGGTAATGTTCATGGGCTTTTAATATTTATGATCTCATATTTCTTGCAATAGCTAAAATGTGATGGGTAGATTGTGTATATGTTATTTTCTTTATACTTCCTGCTGGGTGTTATGATATGATGAACATATTTTGGTGTGAAAAATTGCTATTGATGCTTCTAAAGTTAGGATTTCTCTTTAAGAGGTCTTTTCCATTTCCACAATCTGGTGCCTCCTCATGCTTGTCATTTGTAATTTTAGGAGTCTCCCATTGCCCTTCTTTGTCATCTTCAGTTTCCTTGGGCTCATCTACCAGCCATCATTTATTAAGGTTCCAATCTCTCCAATAAGTACTGGCGTAAACCATAAACAATTTGGAGGAGGAGTTAGTAAGGACTTCAGAGGACAAGGAGGATACCCAGATTGTCTGCCATCCGGTGCTCCCTGACATGTCATCACCGTCAGACTGAATTGTTATTACCACCCACCAACATGGAACTGGGCATTTTATGTCATCACCATCAGACTGAATTGTTATTACTACCCACTAACATGGAACTGGGCATTTTATGTCATCACCATCAGACTGAATTGTTATTACTACCCACCAACATGGAACTGGGCATTTTTCTGGATTTTGACCCCATGCAAAATAAGAAAAATAGCTTAAGCGCATAATGTTTTTTGTAATGATAGATTGCATTCATGTTATACTTTCTTTATTGTTTATTTCCAACAAGTTGTGGCAATTTGGGATTATTGACTCTTTTTTTGGCAGTTTGTAGATTTTAAAAGGTTTATAGGGTTTGAATCCCGCACTGGGTCACGAAATTGTGTTGACTGTGTAATATTTTCAAGTAATTGGGCCTTTCTAATGCATATTTGAACCAAAGGAGGAAATCTATGTTTACAGGAATTGAGACAATTCTCATAAGTTTTATTTAGAATAATGGTCATTTGGTCAATGTTAGCGAGTAAGTTTTCCCTACATTTAACTTGCAGTTCAAATTTGAGTTATACTATTGAACTTAAGTTAGTAACCAATGTTGTTTTGTGAGTGACCAGCTTGATACCAAGCACCAAATGACTGTGTAAGAATTTAGACATAAGATTGTTTGACTGGCACAAAATAACATTATGTTTGAGTTGCATCAACTTGTATACGCAGATTTTTATTGTTTTGAGTCTCTTGACAAATATGGGTATGCAAATGAGGTGTTGTTCAAAAAGTGCAGGGTAATTTGCATGAATGATTGTGATTGTGTAGGCTTTGGTTACAGATTTACAAGGACATGACAATGTTAATGAAAGTCTCTTACTTATTAGCAGGTTTTGGGGATTATGAATCATCAATATCCTTGGGCTCATCCCTCTTTGGTTGTTTGATTATCTAGTTTAATCAATAGCTCTCCCATTTGGTTCAATTGGGCACTTGATGCTAGCATGGTTCAATTGGTCATTTCTGTCTGCTATAGGCTGCAAAAATTGTCCCCTCACTGTGGCACTTAGACATCTCTTCCAAATAGTCTTCATGGCTCCCATAAGATTGTTCTTCTATAACTGACAGATCTCTCAGAGAAGTACAGACTACAGTTTGGTAATCCCTATATCCATACCCCAACTTTCAAGGTCATCATCACAGTATATATCACTCTACCACTGTACCTTGCCCTTATCTTCTCAAGACATCTGTCTTGTCCTGTTGTATCTTATCCTTCATAGAGATGCATATTTGTAGGCCTATGGCCCTATACTTACCTTTTGAGATATGGAACATACAAGAATTCTTGTAGACTAAATGAAACCTTACATTCTTTAACAATGACCTAACATACCTTGAAAGATCATAGGAATTTTCAAAATGCTTTATAGACCCTCCTTTCAGACCTACAGATCTTGTGAGTGTTTACCCTCAGCACTATATGGTTAGCACTGTATCAACCTTATGTTTTCTACATACCCTTGTACAGACCTCTGTAGGCATGATGCAAGGCTGTAGGTCTGAATCTCCTTACTGTTTGATAATGGGCTTTGATCACACTCCCAAATGCCTTTGAAGGGCATATTCTTCTTGTTCTTAAACCACTGTCTTCTCAAAACTAACAGTCCTCTACACCTCTCTAAGCTGCTTTTCACTTGTTCATTATCCTTTAGGGTTTGATGGCATCTTCATCGAGGTCTTGATGTCTTTTGCAACACTTCTTCTGTCAAAAACTCCTCATTACCTTTGATGAGTCTCATTTCTTGATCACCATGTAAGCCCCTTTTGACTGTCTTTTTGATTCTTTGTGCTCACTGTCCCACTGTCTTTTGAACTCTAAATAAAGCATTAGATGTTTGATATCATTTCCAACTCTAACTCAGATCTTTGTTTACCTAGGGACAGTTTTCCTCATGCTTCTGGGACACACCACTGCCTGCTGTATATCGTCATTGTATATAGGTCTTGTCTAGGGTTTGTCCTTGTCACCTCCATGAAAAATGACAAAACAATAATAGACTGTCCAGTCTTCTTCTCCACTGTCAAGCTCCTCACTGTTTCTTCACTTTTCAGATGCTTCTTTGATCTCTGTCGACCTGTTGTCACAGTTGGACTGCACCCTCTTCATAGATATACTGTCTGCTGAACCCTAAAAATGAATCTTAAGGTCAAATGCGTATTGTCAAAACCATGACAGACCCTCCATTACTCTCAGTCCTGGCAGAATTTCTAGATACTCTTGACAAAGATATTTTGAAAGTGGTTGACCACTGTGAAGAAGTGCAGACCCTTATTGCAGAGTGAAGTTTTCTTATGACTGTAGCAAGCTCCTTCCAACTGGTATCTTTGTCTTTGGCATGCAGAATGGTCATCATATCTGTTCTAAATGACTGTTACAGTCATCTTATCTACTCTAATTAGCTGACACTTGTATGATTGCTGTCAAAACCTTGTCATTATCGAACAGTCATACTATGACTGCCAACTCAATGACTGTGAAGCATATTTGTATGTTTCTATTGTCTCCTTCACCAGGTCTTGTAACCGCTTCTAGGGTATTTGAGACTGCTCTCATAGATCCCTACATCTTTATACATGTCTCTGACATCTCTAAACTTCACCTTATATAACTCATATCATATAATTCCTAAGGAGAAGTTTGAGTCTGTTTTAAAGAGAAGTTTGAATCTTGCCTAGGATTTTCAAAAAACTATAAGGTCTAGATCATATCTTACAGGCTCACTGCCCCGACAGGAATTCTTTTAAACTTTACTTCTTTATACTTCCTGCCGGGCGTTGTGATATGTTGAACATATTTTCGTGTGAAAAATTGCTATTGATGCTTCTCAAGTTAGGATTTCTCTTTAAGATGTCTTTTCCATTTCCACAACCTGGTGCCTCCTCATGCTTCGCATTTGTAATTTTAGGAGTCATCTTCCATTTCCTTGGGCTCATCTACTAGCCATCATTTATTAAGGTTCCAATCTCTCCAATAAGTACTGGCATAAACCATAAAATATTTGGAGGAGGAGGAGTAAGAACTTCAGAGGACAAGGAGGATTTCCAGGTTGTCTGCCATCCGGTGCTCCCTGACATGTCATCACCATCAGACTGAATTGTTATTACTACCCACCAACATGGAACTGGGCATTTTTCTGGATTTTGACCAAATGCAAAGTAAGAAAAATAGCTTAAGCGCATCATGTTTTTTGTAATGATAGATTGCATTCATGTTATACTTTCTTTATTGTTTATTTCCAACAAGTTGTGGCAATTTGGGATTAATTGACTCTTTTTTTGGTAGTTTGTAGATTTTAAAAGGTTTATAGGGTTTGAATCCTGCACTAGGTCATGGAATTGTGTTGACTGTGTAATATTTTCAAGTAATTGGGCCTTTCTAATGCATATTTGAACCAAAGGAGGAAATCTATCTTTACAGAAATTGAGACAATTCTCATCAGTTTTATTTAGAATAATGGTCATTTGGTCAATGTTAGCGAGTAAGTTTTCCCTACATTTAACTTGCGGTTCAAATTTGGGTTATACTATTGAATTTAAGTTAGTCACCAATGTTGTTTTGTGAGTGATGAGCTTGATACCAAGGACCAAATGACTGTGTAAGAATTTAAACATAAGATTGTTTGACTGGCACAAACTAACATTATGTTTGAGTTGCATCAACTTCTATACGCAGATTTTTATGGTTTTGAGTCTTTTGACAAATGTGGGTATGTAAATGAGGTGTTGTTCGAAAAGTGCAGGGTAATTTGCATGAATGATTGTGATTGTGTAGGCTTTGGTTACAGATTTACAGGGACAGGACAATGTTAACGAAAGTCTCTTACATATCAGCAGGTTTTGGGGATTATGAATCATCAATTTCCTTGGGCTCATCCCTCTGGTTTTTTTGCATCTACATCCTCAATTTTCATAGGTGCATCCTCATCCCAGTCATCTTACTTTTTGGATTTTGGGTCTCGAATCTTAGCATATTCATCCCTGTCCTTAGGTTTCTTATCATCAGAGTTAGGTATTGTCTTAGGCAGAAGAACAGGAGGATCAAAGTCATTAGAAAGAAGGTTAGCTATTACAATAAACTTGCATCATTTACATAACAGAGGAAAAAAGAAAAGTCCCCAAATCAACCTCAATAGCATTTACTGAAGAGCAAGTCCAAAATAATGTCCGAAGTCCTTTTGCCTCTCACTTCCCTTAGTTTTCTCCTGATGATCTCATAATAATAACCCATTAAAAGCTGATCCAAAAATTTGCTCCTAGAAAAGTGAATATATAAAATTCCAAACCAAGCTAAGAAGTGTCACCATAGATCAATACTATCTACGTACGAGAGTTCTACTAATCCCTGTTTTACATCTAGATACTAGCATAATCATAATATACAAAGGACATTTTTTAGCCCTTGTAATGTAGAATTATATTATAGTCTACTCCTCTTGAAAATTGACCAACTCATACTCAACAAGAGATAGATTATTGCCCGCCTTCACAACAAAATCTGCAGGCCAGTTACCTCAATCCTACACTATTTATCAACAACAAGATGTATGGGTGCTCTAAAAATACCTATCTTTTCTCTGCAAAAGACTATGATTGATCCTTCCTTCATAAGATTCATTGCCAAAACATGAAAACCCAACACACGAACAAAAGCACTTGAAATAACAAAGAAGCACACAAAAACTAGATTTCAAAGATTAATTAGCCAAAAAAGGGTTTTGGAAAAACCCCAAAAAGGGACAACATTTGTATGATAGATATAAGGTGCAATTAGCTAACATGGTAGAGAAGAAAACAAATTAAGAGAAGTTCCATGCAGCCAAACAAATAGACTTGGTTGCATAAAGCCCATACCAAACATACTAGTACTGTTACACATGAAGCTTTGGCCTTTCAAGGTTAGGAATGGGGGACAATAGAGCACCTGAGTTATGGAAACTCCTACAACTTCAATTTGTAGCACTCCAGAACATTATGCCTGAGACACTCAGAGGTGCTCCTCATTCACTTGTCCATGAGATTGTGTAAGATCCCTAATCAGATCTGCCCTAAATTTCTGATTTTTCTTCTTCTCAAACCCTAGATTTGAATTCTGATTTTTATTTCTGAATTATAAATGATTGTGGACAGCGAACATACATGTGCCAAATGCTCAAATAAACATGCCAATTATGTATCTTTATGATGATAACATCAACCATGAATTCTACCACAAGAAATGATCATCCAAATGCAACACAAATGATCTATAACTCTGATTTCTGAATATAAAAGTCTGCTGATACAAATCAGATTATTCTGAATTGGAATTACATCAAATGTATAGGCTCAAACATGCCCAAACATAGCCCAGATTTCTGCTATTACAAATCAGACCTAAACATAGGCTTATACATACCAAAAATGGCAAATAATGATGTCTAACAGCAAACCCTAGATTGGCGAATCCTCCAAATACGCGGCGCTCCCTTGAAGATGACAAACGACATGCACAATGAGGGCGGCAGCTGCTAGGGTTTGGCTCCAACACTCCAAAATGTGAAATCACCCTCCTTGGGAAGTGGCACTCAACCTAGGGTGAAACCCTAGCAAGAATCATTGCTCAAAACCCTCCAAAAAGTGGCGCTCCAAATCTGATCTAAAATCTGAATATATCTTCAACCTCCAAATTGTATTTGGCCACAAATCTCACAATTTGGCCCTAGGGTTTCTTCTCCAAATCTGCAGAAATAAATATATCTTTGAAGCTCCTTCTTTCCTTCCAAATCTCCAATGAAGTGCAAATATGAACTTCGTATGAGTCCACCTCCAAGATGGAATTGGATTTTTGTCCAATCCACCAATATTCCTAAGGGTTTTCATCCTTGGAATATGCTGAACCAAAGTTGCAGCCACAAGAGAATCTCCAATGAAAAGATATAATAATGAATGATGGAAATGACTTGCTTTTTGCCTTCTTTTATAGCCACCAATTGACTTCTCCCTTGGCCGACCTCCCTTTGGCAATTTACTTTATTTTATCCTCCTTTTTGGGCTGACCACCTTTTGGCAAATCACTTTATTTTATTTTACTTTATTTATCAAGTGGCTCACTTAAATAATAAAGTCATTTCACAGTACAATTAGGTCCAGCCTAATTAATTAAATATAAATAATCCAAAGTGACTTAGGATTACTTAGTATTTAACTATTAGATTATTCCCTAGCACTTTTGACTTAGCCTACGGGAATAGAATAGGATAGCCAGCTCCGTTGGGTGATCACTCAGAAAAAGGGGACATTACAGATTGACAACCAAGAGATTGCCCAGTGGAGTGTTGATGAGAATGGTGATGATAGTGGTGATTGAAGCCATGGTTTGCAGAGGCAATGCAAAACTATCTTAAAACTGTGACTAGGACTTTCTTCACGCTATCATTGTCGCTTTTCTTCACCTTTCCACTCAGGATTGTGGAGGCAAAGGTGGAGGAGGTGGATTTGACACCGACAGCAAGTATGAAAATACAAGGTAGAGGCAGAGGTCATGGTGCAAAAGGCCATGAAGGATTATGAGGATGTTTTCTTGAAGCATGAAGGCCCTAAATTTTCTTCTTAGGTTTTAAGTTCCTTTTGTCTAGCTAAACAAACTCTCTTTCTTCTCTTTCAGTCATGATTCTTGAAATTTCATTCCTAGATAATAATCATTACTCTTAACTTGTAATTTTCTTTATTAATATGAATACTACTATAAATTGGCTACATTAGATCCTTGAATTAACACGACTCGGCATCTTGGTAGCATGTTGTTTGGTAGGCCATTGATACTCTCTTCACATTGCAGTCCGTTTGACGGTCCTGTGTCTTGTGCTACTGTTGCAAAGTATATGTTGTACTGTGCAGCTTAGGTTTATATATATTTTTGTTTTTTCATTCAATTGAAATTATTTAATTTTAGGCATAACTTCGATTTAAGGATTCTTTCCATTTTGTTTAATTTTAGGCATAATTTTTGCTGCAGTTTATTGTTTTTTCTGTTTGTGTGTTGGTAAATAGCCTTGTAATTAAAATATCTGTTAAATATAAGGGAGATTATTGCAGATCAGACTGAGAGTTTGCAGTTTCTAGTACGCCCATTTTTTCTTAATGGTCTCCTTTTTTCGAATTTCTTTAGCTTTCTTTAAGGTTTTCCAAAGCTGAGTCTCAGCTCTAAATTTTTATTTTAAATGAAGAAACTAAATGAATTCCACAAACCTAGTACAAAATAGTCATTAAATATGATCACAAAAATAGTCTAAGAAAACAGAGAGTCATGGGTTTTTAATATTCAGTAAATGGGTTGTTAATAGTCAGCCATTATCTGGCCCTGCAGCTAATTTTGCTGTCCACACATCTCCTCTCCATACACATGATTGAATAAGCAATTTGAATTTGGACTATGATCAAGAGTACATGGAATTCGTAGGCTTGGAGCTTTCAGAAATTGTATGTTCAATTGAATCTCTAAACATGTAAATCAATCAAAATTAATTATCCAATAGGCTTTTTATAAAGATAATATATGGGTTCTATTAATGGGGCCCCTCCCTAGAGACTACAAACTGCATAAAACTTAAGAACTGATAAACTGCATGAACTACCCTTAAGTAGGGCATAGCAAACTAAAATGAGATAAGGGAAGCATTAATAGACTAACTTAGATGCCTACATAGAGAAACAACCATACTTTCAGAACCCTTATACATCAATACAACAAATACACACCATATCTTGCAGAATTAGGGCGATTGCGACACACTCCATGCAACCATACTGGTGGAAGGAGGGGCAGTAAGCCATCTATCATAAGCACAACCATATTCCCCTTTAGACATCAACGGACTCCACCAGTGGAACAATTGAACTAACTGCAGTATCCAGCCCATTAAATTTGAACCCTTTTATGATTTCTGCCGTTTTGACTGCCCTAACCAGCCTATCATTTTCCTAAAATGGCATTATATAACCAATTGTTATCTCCATAATCCATTTATGTTGTGAAATTAACATATGTTTAATGACCATACAAAGGTCTTGACAAAAGTTTTCTAAAGCTTGAACATCCACCATTAATGTCTATATTGTTTCATCCATGGCCCTTATATCAACCTTCGAACCATCCATAGGCACCTTGCCCTTCACCTCCACCAACAGAGAACCGGGCTGCAAACCCACCATCTCTTCCCATGCCAAATGCTCCTCAGAAGTTGTGTTAACCAAAAGACCCAATAAACTTTTTCCGATTGCTGCATCATACACCACAATCTTTAGCTTCTTTAAGAAGTCATCTATTATAGTGCCCCTCAAACACACCTTGCCATTATCCTCTAAGAGTCTAAACCATCAGAACCCAGGATAACTTTGACTACCTTTAGATTCCCTACATTATTGTAGTTAAAATTTTTCTTGAGCCTATGTTCCGATAACTTGTCAGGCTTGAATGGGTCACGAGAGCATCCACCACTTGCTATTAACACTCGACCACAATAGAAACCTAAACAACCTTAAAAAAACTAGAACCAAGAGCAACAAACAAATAGCATTTCAAGCATATGCCAACATAATACCCAACCTTCTCGTCGTTAATTTGCATGCATCATGCCAGCTCCTTATGTACTGATTGCTTAGCCTTGAATGATAACATAATATCTTATATGTGTGACAAGATATATCTGCCTTGAGCATGACCTCCAATGAATACTTGCATCTCTAGCATTAAGGAAAATTACGGGAAAGGTCAACCAACCTAATTAACACAATAATACTTTAAGGGGGATGATCATATTTTAGAAGATTGGTAAGGTTAGGCCAATCCTTAGCTTGATGACTTTCCATGTAAGATATCTCTCTTTGTTTCACTCCTCCATTTGCCAAGAAATCTGCCACCCTATTTTTGCTCTCGAAAACAGTGACACACTTCAAATGATGCAAACTTTTCTTTCCGTTTTACAACTTCAAGAATTACCCTAAGCTTCCAATTAGGGCTAAAGTCTTTTTTACCGCATTAGCCACAATTTGAGAATTCCCTTTAACCCTTACGTTTCTATACCCTGCAACGTATAGAACTTGAATACTCACTACGAGAGCTTCCCATGGATATTAGCCCTAAAAGTTTTGAGCACCCAAGAACAAAATTACCATGACTATCTCTTATCACAAAGCCAACACCTACATCCCCGGGGTTTCTTTTGATGCACCATCAAAGTTAACTTTTACTCCTACTGTTGGCGTCCACTTTTGTGCCTACTATTAGTTTTCTTGGCTATTAACGCTTGAATGGGATTGTAATGTCCCCTACTTAGCCCATGCAGATAGATAGAGTTAGTCTATTATTGGGTTCCCGTAGACTAACCAGCCTGGTTAGGGAACCATTGTTTGCAGTGACTAGGATGTGTTGGTCAATATTTGAGTGGATGTTGGCTTGGTTTCAGTATGATCTTCAGTTGGGCATTTTCTGAGGTGGTTTTGATTGCTTGGGCCTGTACTTGCTATTTTTGGCAAATTAGGGTTTTTGTCCATTTCGGGATTTTCAGTGTTGGAGATGAAGTGTCTTGGCAAGACCTTTCCAACGATCTATAGATTATTGGATTCTGAGTTCATTTGGGCCTCTGTTTTAAAGTCCGTAAATTATTAATATTATTTTAATATTGGACTTTGGGTTATATTGGCTAAGTGTCAAAAATGAAATATTAAAAAGTCACTTAAGTAAAAAATGAAATATTATTAAAAGTCACTTAAGTCATGGAGTTGGACACCCACCTTGGGAAATATTAGAAAGTGATTTTAAATAAATTATTCCCTCCAAAAGTGAATCGACCCTCTTGAGGAAATATAAGAAAGGAAAAGGCAATTCATTTGTTATGTTTGGAATTATTCATTGCTTTGGCTTTTTGCTCTGGAAAGAGTTCGAGGGTTTTGGAGAGATTAAAAACCAAGGCTGTTGGGAACGAAAACTTCCATCAGTAACAAAATTCCGCAGGTGTGAAAGACCATCCAAGGGTGCTCGTAGAGGCAAATACATCCAATGTTTGCATGTGTGCTTCATTCGATACATTTGGAGGTGATCACAAACATATATTGTATGCATTCAGGCAGATTGTTTTTGCACAGCAGAGACACATCTCAGTGGCAGATTTGAACAGATTTAGGGAGACTTTGGGACTGTACCCTCATTCCCTTGCTGGCCGTACATCAGCATAACAGGCCGTACCTCTTGTGGTCTTTCTGGCGTGGGTTTTGTGCATATCACTCCCTCTTACATGGTCGCCCTTAACAATCAACAGCAAACAGAGTTAGTGGAGGTATTTTGGAGGGTTACGGCATTTGTTATTGACTGAAATCTGCTACAGCTGGGCCGTACAGCAGCCACCTAGGACGTGGGTCCTTTGGGAACTTGATTTACTTGTCTTGGTCTTCAATACACATGAGATATGGGCGCCTAGGGTTTCAAATATTATTGTTTTCAGTTGTATGCAAATAAACTATCATTTGTGGGTCATTCAGAGTTGTTCTATGTTATCCATATTGCTGGTCCTTCTATAGCAGAAATACGAATTTGAAAACTTGCAAATGGGTATGTCTCCATAATTCATTTTGATGCATAATACAAACTGGGGCTTTGTTATTTTGCTCATATATATCATAGTTTTTCTGGGTTTCATTTGCATGCTTCATATTTCTATGTTACATTGAAAAAGCACATACATGCAAACAAAAAACCCCTTCTGCAACTTCTGTCTAGTTCTGAAAGACCACAAAATAATAAAAATAATATAATATAAATAATCTAAAAGTACAAACAGGGGCGGCATACTACAAAATTAAATAAGCTTTTTATTGTGGACTTACAAGTCCAAAATTTGCTTGAAAAGTTGTCTTAGGCTTGAAGTAATATATTGGAAAAGTGGTTTCACACTGGGAAAAAAATATCATAACTCAATAGTAGAACGAGAATCCTTCAACTCTTAACATTTTATTATCATCTTGCTGCCATTGTTACGGCTTTGTTGTCGTATGGGATGGGAGGTTTTATGGATCAATCTTTATGGCACAGGGTTGTATGGAGAAGAGCATGGCCAGAGGCGGGGAAAACAATTTGGAGGAGCTATGGTAAGGGGCCCCAGGAATTGATGGTAGTGGAGTGCAGGGTAAGCATGTGGCCATATGTTGTTGAGCATTGTGTAGTTTGAGAAGGTTAAGGCCAGGGCCTTGTGGAGCTGCTATTTGGAGGTAGGGGGCTATGACTTCTGATTGTTGGTTTATCCTAACTGGGATTCACAGGCTCTTCTAGGTTATCCTTTAATATATTTACAGGTTTGGACCCTATGGGGTCTTCATCTTAGAATAGATACAAGCTTTAATCACAAGTGCTTTCAAGTGTTTAATATTTATGGGTTGGTTATTTAGTAAATGACTCATGATGTAAATTCCATATTTCTAGCAACCAGAGAGTCAGAAGACACAAAATTCATAGGGGCTTCCAGGGTATGTTTCAATATATTTTGATGTAGTTGCTAACAAGCTACCTACTGAAAGGTAGTTGAAACTGTAGCTACTCACACTCATAGATTCTTATTTTCAAAGTAAATAAAATTTCTTGAATGAAATAACCATAACATAACAGAACAACCTGATATTGATTCAACTAGACATATAGGAAAGCATAAACAACTTTACTTATAGGTATAATCAAAACAAAATTGTATCACGCACAACAATAATAGCAATTGCATTCTATAGAACACATATTTCTCCATGGGTTTCAACTACCAGAGATCAACGTAGCACATAAGAGATAATAGTAACAAAATACTTTCTTTACCATACATGTCTTCAAACCAAAAGAATGTAACAGAAATACTAGCCACCTCAAATGCCTTTACTCACATGAACTTTGAAACACTAAGACTCTTATAACAGACTTGTGGATCTCCTTTCTGAATCTTATTCGACTCTAGCTCTGCTAAGAAAACTCACAATATTCCTATTGCTCCTAGAGGGCTCGCTGCTGCCTAAAGTCGCCTGTCAAATGATTTATAAGGAAATTGTGACCCTCATGGTATTAACTTGCCATAAGCCGTCAATGTTTAAAAATAGGGAGTCGATGCCTAAATAAAGAACTAACATGTTAGGAGTGATTACTCCATAAGCCGCCAAGGATAATAAAAAATGCTAGAAGAAGCCGCCTCCACTATATTTTGCCACATCAGATCTAAATTAGGCCTTTTAATTGCACATTTGCTGACTAGTAACTATCGCCTATTTTAAATAGTCTCTTGAAAATTAGAAACTGCCTTGCTACATGTTGAAGAGGTATTGACTCAACTTTAGAAGCTAAGCCTTCAGGAGAGTTTTTTTTTCCTTTTTTTTTTAATCAGACCTGCAAAACAAAGTTAGAACAACAAAATAGGAATTTTAAGATTATATGATGCTCCTGCATCATATTTACAGGTAATGGACCCTAGGGTGTCTTTGTCTTAGAATAGATACAAGGTTTAATCATGAGTGGTTTCAAGTTTGTACTATTTATGAGTTAGTTATGTAGTAAATGTCTCACTATGTAAATCCCATCTTTCTAGCAACGGGAGAATTAGAAGACACACAAATTTACTGTTTTGCAATATACTGAAATTAATCATTGGAAATTAATTAATAAATTTTTGTTTTACTCATAGTTGAAAACCATCTAGTCTTATCACAAGTAAGCCATTGTTAACCTCAAACAATGCTCAGTTATCAAGAATAAATCTTTTTAGCTTGACTAAATAATTGTTTCTTTTAAGTTTTATTTCCTATTTTGGGCAACAAAGATCCAATTTGACTAAAGCAAGATCAATAAAATATTCCATTTATATGAGTCTTTTGGCTATTTGGATTTTCTTATTGGATGTGCCTTACCGGAAGACTAGCAAACTTCCAAGTAGTGCAAATTAGCTTCCTTGATGAGATTGTCTTTTATATCAACGAGCAACAACATCCAGCAAGGTCTGTTTCTTTCCTGTCAATCGTTCATTATTGTGAGTCATTTCTCATTCCATAGAGATGTTAATGAAAGAGTGGCAATTTTGAATAAATCCCCAGGTTGCAAGACAGGTATAATACTTTAAGTTCCTAGCAAAATAAAAATTAAGGTAATAAATTTCGAAGCCATTTAGTGAACTTGAAAAAGAAAAGATTGATATTGTGGTAGGATCAAAGGGATGATGGTAAAACAAGTCTATCAAAGAAATTAGAATTTCAGCTTCACCAATATATAAAAAGCAGAAGGATTTAATAACCTATTATGTCAAAGCCTCCTTTGCAAGTATTGGTGAAATTTTAATATCAGAATGGGCATATGTCAGCATTTGCTTCTATATTTAAGACATGAATTCTTTCCTTGCATGTAATAGCTATCAAATATTATCTACATAATGCCTATCCAGAAGAGGTGGTTCCTAGTGGAGATGTTATTTCAATTGTATCTCCTTACTAATTTGTCCGATTTCTGACTTAAATTACAATGTGGTCTTTGCTTGTAAAACTTCTACACTCTATCAACTGCCAGGGTCCATAAGGTGCTATATTGAGGTCCAGAAAATTTTGGAGGTATTAAAAAATAGTGCCATTCATCCCTACTTGTAAGTACTCCTTAGGCATGCTTCCAATTCTTACTGCTTTCAAAGGGCATACATTTTGACATTTGGTACAGACTTCTTCTACAAGTATTCTCTTAAAATGTTATTACCACATTTTATAATAACATAAATGGGTGTTCCTGGAAATTGCTTGATTTGACATCAGCCAGCATTGGATTAGAATGCAGTATGAGTTTTGTTGTTATTTGGGCATTAGGCTCAACTTGGAATGGGGTAAAGTGTAAA
Organism: Cunninghamia lanceolata; assembly: GCA_027924645.1. Classification (NCBI taxonomy): domain Eukaryota; kingdom Viridiplantae; phylum Streptophyta; class Pinopsida; order Cupressales; family Cupressaceae; genus Cunninghamia; species Cunninghamia lanceolata. The sequence goes on along the minus strand of BSBN01000809.1, from coordinate 24,111,655 downwards.
CAATTGTCTTAATTTTGATACCACAATCTATTGCAAGGAAAAGTTTCATTTCGAAATATTTCTAGCATATTTTACAACATTTAGTTTGACAGTACAAAACTTGCTTAAACTTGTTTTGCAGATTTCTGCTTACATGTTTTAGATGTGGTGATTCCTATTACATGTTTTATATTGGTGGGCCTATTTGCTCTTCAACACTATGGTACACGACGGGTGTGGTTCATGTTTGCACCGATTGTCCTGGCTTGGCTAATATATGCCATGTTTCTCTATAATATCATTCACTGGAATCTCCATGTTTATCAATTCACCCAAAGCTTAGACCATTTTTTACACCTATCAAGTTGGTGCTAATTGGAGGTGTGCAAATGGAGGGAGGTAGCTTTGTTTGAATTGAACCTTCTTCGTGACATTGCTCTGTCTTTCCCACTAAAGCAAGTCCATCATATTATTTTGTTTCTATTTTCTTAGTTATATTTTCAATTCTTCAAAATATTTTAGATGTTCTTGAAGCTTTTCTATCAGTTCAGCAGGTCCTTTCCCTAGCTTCAGCTCATAGATTTTAGACATTTAAACTGATCCATGTTAATGGATTTGTGGTTTTAGATTATTAGCCTTTAACGAACCTTTGGATGCTTTTTATAATAATATTTTAAATAGGTGCATAGCCTTCTTTCAGCTCAGGGCTTCAGACCTACAGACCTTGTGAGTGTTTACCCTCAGCACTATATGGTTAGCACTGTATCAACCTTATGTTTTCTACATACCCTTGTACAGACCTCTGTAGGCATGATGCAAGGCTGTACGTCTGAATCTCCTTACTGTTTGATAATGGGCTTTGATCACACTCCCAAATGCCTTTGAAGGGCGTATTCTTCTTGTTCTTAAACCACTGTCTTCTCAAAACTAACAGTCCTCTACACCTCTCTAAGTTGCTTTTCAGTTGTTCATTATCCTTTAGGGTTTGGTGGCATCTTCATCGAGGTCTTGATGTCTTTTGCAACACTTCTAATTCTGTCAGAAACTCCTCATTACCATTGATGAGTCTCATTTCTTGATCGCTATGTAAGCCCCTTTTGACTGTCTTTTTGATTCTTTGTGCTCACTGTCCCACTGTCTTTTGAACTCTAAATAGAGAATTAGATGTTTGATATCATTTCCAACTCTAACTCAGATCTTTGTTTACCTAGGGACAGTTTTCCTCATGCTTCTGGGATACAGCATTGCCTACTGTATATCATCATTGTATATAGGTCTTGTCTAGGGTTTGTCTTTGTCACCTCCATGAAGAATGACAAAACAATAATAGACTATCTAGTCTTCTTCTCCATTGTCAAGCTCCTCACTGTTTCTTCATTTCTCAGATGCTTCTTTCATCTCTGCCGACCTGCTGTCATAGTTGGACTGCATCCTCTTCATAGATATACTGTCTGCTGAACCCTAAAAATGAATCTTAAGGTCAAATGCATACTGTCAATACCATGACAGACCCTCCATTACTCTCAGTGCTGGCAGAACTTCTAGATACTCTTGACAAAGATATTTTGAAAGTGGTTGACCACTGTGAAGAAGTGCAGACACTTATTGCAGAGTGAAGTTTTCTTATGACTGTAGCAAGCTCCTTCCAACTGGTATCTTTGTCTTTGGCATGCAGGATGCTCATTATATCTGTTCTAAATGACTGTTACAGTCATCTTATCTGCTCTAACTAGGTCACACTTGTATGACTGCTGTCAAAACCTTGTCATTATTGAACAGTCATACTATGACTGCCAACTCAATGACTGTGAAGCATATCTGTATGTTTCTATTGTCTCCTTCACTAGGGCTTGTAACCGCTTCTAGGGTATTTGAGATTGTTCTCATAGATCTCTGCATCTCTATACATGTCTCTAACATCTCTAAACTTCACCTTATATAACTCATATCATATAATTCCTAAGGAGAAGTTTGAGTCTGTTTTAAAGAGAAGTTTGAATCTTGCATAGGGTTTTCAAAAAACTATAAGGTCTAGATTATATCTTACAGGCTCGCTGCCCTGACAGGAATTCTTCTAATCTTTACTTCTTCAATATGCATTGAGATCTCCCCACAATCTCATGCAGATCTAAATCTCTTTGTTTCAGAGCTCAAAAAAACACTAAAAGCGTTAGACCAAAATCTTCACAATGTAACATCCCTTACTGCAAATATAGGTGAAACCACGTACCTTTTCCTCATCCTGAAAAGGCATGAATATACTAGGGAGGTGGATGTTAACCTTTGAAGTTACTCCTTGAGCTCTAGATGTGGCATGCAACAGGGAAACCAAACTGCCTCCATGTCTCACTGTGAAAACCTTCTACAGAGATGAAAACCTAAACAAAAGACTCTCAAACCTAAACCTAAACTAACCCTACCTAAAAGCTCGACCTTCATGAAACTAGTTACAAGAACCATGGTTAGGAAACAAGTCTTTGGTTTAAAAACAACTTCCCTCCAAAGATGTACGTGCCTCTTTGAGGAAAAATAAAGTACTTTGGATACCATTTTGACCTTTGTATGCACATAAAACGTATATATGCCCTTTTAAACATGATAGAAAACCTTTAGTGAATGAAAGAGTAAGAAGTTCATTTAAAATACTCTTGATAACTCATAAAAGGCCTTCTAAACAATACAGGAGCAACTTTTGGGGTCCTAGATCTAATGACAAACATCCACAACTCAATTTGACTCAAAGAAGCATAACAAGACACCCTGAAACAAATAAGCCTGAACATGAGACAAACCTCAAAATGATATAAGTTAAAACTCGAATATCATATTTGCTTATTTAGAACTGAGGGGTGAAATATGTAACAAGGAGCACACACTATATTTTTCTTTTCTCTTGACCATTCGTTGCCTATGGAGGTCGATAGACCAAAACTGAGCTTGACTAAGGCAAGCTCCTTGGCTGCACAACATTTTCGTTGTTCTTTGCAGGTGTTCGAGTGAAAGCATTTCGAACGCATGAAGGTTTCATTACTCCTTTCTTTCATTTACATTTCATTTTATATTATTTTCAATAGCTTCTTGTGCTTTATTTTGAAATCCATGTCACCTAGATGCTGGGTATTTGTTTTGTCTGTTGCTGTGTTGTACAGGTGTCCTAGGTCTGTACGAATGTGGAGATTTTATTTTTGTGGCTTGGAGGACGACAACGCTTAGCATAGACATCCCCGCGGCCCAGTGTTGTTCAGGGCAGCGAGCTCTCTCTGGTGGCAAGTTCCTTTTTTGGTCTTCTTTCCACTTGTGTACTTCACTTTCTAGAATTCTGTATACAGTTGTTTGTTTTACAACATTTCCTTAGTTTCATTCTTTCTTTCATATAAGCATCTAGTTTAGTTGCTTTACTTCTGTTGGAATATAAAGTGGTTTTGTAGGCCTAGAGTAGGCCTAAAACATCAAACAGAGAAAACCCAAGTGTATTGTTAGTGAAAAGCTCCCTTAATTGACACGTTCGATTGAGGAGTAGTCTTTCCTACCTTACATTTTGGTGAACTCAATGTGTTCGTAAACACTTAAACCTTTATCTTCATTGCTGTGGTTCATCATTACACTTCGGTGAACCCGCTCTCCTAAAACACTTAAAACAAAAACCTTCCTCTTTCATCGCATTGGATAGGTCCCTTAATCGATCTCACATAGGTCTCTGTCGCTATTGGTCTCGTGTAGGTTTCTCGTGACCAATCTCGTACTCGTACCTCACATGATTTGTATCGCATTCATACCTCGCACGGACAATATTGCTTTCGTACCTCGCACGATTGGTATCGCTTTCATACCTCGCACGAACAACATTGCTTTCGTACCTTGCAAGGATAGCATCGCTTTCGTACCTCGCACGGACAACATCGCTTTTGTACCTTGCACGGATGGTCTTGCTTTCTACTTCGTTCAACCAGTCTCATGTCCTACCCCATTCGATCAATCTTGATCAATTACTCAATATAATATGTTTATTCTTTTAATTGTTTTGATTGTATCAACAACCTACATTACATTGGGTTGGTTTAATGTTATTATGAGAACAAGTGATATTTGACAGGTTGGAGAAATTTATACAGCGTGTGACTTGCAATCTTGAGTAAGGTATGGAGAAATTATGAATTGTTATGTAAAAATCACTATTAATATAATGTTATGTTCTTTATCTTTAGCTTTAGGTATGAAATAGAATATATTTATTGTTTAAATGTTGTTTTATTAAACTAATTTCTTACATTACATTGGGTCAATTCTATTTGATTAACAGACAAGTCACATTTGATTGGTTGGGGAAACTTTATTTAGCTCGTGACTTGTAATCTTGGATGAGGTATGTAAAATTTGTGAATAGTTGAGTGAATTGGTATTTTTGACTTTATTTTCAAGTGATTATTCTTTGTAGTTTATATAATTGTAGCTGTAGTATTATTATATAGTGTAATATGAGAATTAGATTGGCAGGTTTGACAAAATATATTTTATCTTTAGCTTTAGGTACAAGTTACAACATATTTATTGTTTGAATGTTGTTTATGATATTAACTTCTCACATTACATTGGGTCGATTTATGTTATCAGAACAAGTGACTTTCAATGAGTTGGACAAATTTTGTTTGGCTTGTGATTTGCGATCTTTGATGAGGTATGTGAAAATTGTGAATAGTTAGAGTGAATTGGTATTTTTGAATTTATTTTCAAGTTATTATTTTGTATAATCTATATACTTGTGTTTGTAGTCTTGCTACATAGTTTAATATGAGAATTTGATAAAAAAATTAACAAACTATGTTTTATTGTGGTGTGTATGTTTAAATAAGTGTGGAGCCTTCATTGGTTGTTGCCTTTCCCATGCTGAATGTTGGTGTCTTATGGCTATCTTACCTGTAGGTTCTCATTTGTTTGGGTTTAGGTAGGTGCTCATTTGATTAGTCTTCTGTAGGTCCTTGACATACTTACGATAGGAGCACACACAATATTTTTCTATTCTCTTTACCATTCATTGCTCGTGGAGGTCGAAAGGCCAAAACCGGGGCTTGACGGAGGCAAGCTCCTTAGCTGTGCAACATTTTCCTATTTTCTTTGTAGGTGCTTGAGCGAAAGCATTTCGAATGTGCGAATGTTTCGTTACTCCTTTCTTTCATTTACATTTCATTTTATATTATTTTCAATAGCTTGTTGTGCTTTATTTTGAAATCTGTGTCACCTAGAGACCGCTGGGTATTTGTTTTTTCTGTTGCCGTGTTGTGCATGTGTCCTAGGTCTTTACGGATGTGGAGATTTTATTTTTGTGGCTTGGAGGACGCCAGCGCTTAGCATAGACATCCCCGCGACCCAATGTCGTCTGGAGTAGTGAGCTTCTCTTTCTGGTGGCAGGTTCCTTTTCTGATCTTCTTTCCACATGTATACTTCGTTTTCTAGAATTCTGTATACAGTTGTTTGTTTTCCAGCATTTCCTTAATTTCTTTCTTTCTTTCGTATAAGCATCTAGTTTAGTTGCTTTACTTCTGTTGTAATATAATGTGGTTCTGTAGGCTTAGAGTAGGCCTGAAACATCAAGCAAACCAAACCCAAGTGTATTGTTAGTGAAAAGCTCCCTTAATTGACATGTTCGATTGAGTAGTGGTCTTTCCTACCTTAAGTTTTGGTGAACCCAATGTGTTCGTAAACACTTAAACCTTTATGTTTGTTGCTGTGGTTCATCATTACACTTCGGTGAACCCACTGTCCTAAAACACTTAAAACAAAAACCTTCCTCTTTCATCGCATTGGATAGGTCCCTTAATCGATCTCACATAGGTCTATGTCTATTGGTCTCGTGTAGGTTTGTCATGATCTGTCTCGTACTCGTACCTCGCACGATTTGCATCGGATTCGTACCTCGCATGGATAGTATCGCTTTCATACCTCGCACAGACAATACTGCTTTCGTACTTCGCACGATTGGTATTGCATTCGTAACTCGCACGAACAGTATCGCTTTGGTACCTCGCACAGATAGCATCGCTTTTGTACCGAACACGGACATCGCTTTTGTACCTCGCACGAATGGTCCTGCTTTCTACTTCGTTCAACCAATCTCATGTCCTACCCCATTCGATAAATCTTGATCAATTACTCAATATAATATATTTGTTCTTTTAATTGTATCAACTACCTACATTACATTGGGTTGGCTTAATGTTATTATTAGAACAATTGATGTTTGACAGGTTGGAGAAATTTATTTAGGTTGCGACTTGCAATCTTGAGTAAGGTATGGAGAAATAATGAATTGTTATGTAAAAATCACTATTAATAAATGTTTTGTTATTTATATTTAGCTGTAGGTACAAAATAAAACATATTTATTGTTTAAATGTTGTTTTATTACACTAACTTCTTACATTACTTTGGGCCAATTCTATTTGATTAACAAAACAAGTCACATTTGATTGGTTGGAGAAGTTTTATTTAGCTCGTTACTTGTAATCTTGGATGAGGTATGTAAAATTTATAAATATTTGAGTGAATTGGTATTTTTCTTTGTAGTTTATATAATTGTAGCTGTAGTCTTGTTATATAGTGTAATATGAGAATTAGATTAGCAGGTTTGACAAACTATATTTTGCTGTGGTGTGTAGGTTTATACAATTGGAAAAGAGAGGGTGTGAATTAGCCTTTCCTAGTCTTTGGCCCTCCTTTGCTTGTATGTTGGTGTCTTATCGCTCTCTTGCCTATAGGTCATTGTTTGTTGGATTTCTCGTAGGTGCTCACTTGATCGGATTTAGATAGTTCCTTTTCTGATTGGTTTCTCGTAGGTCCTTGTTTGATCAATCGCGCATCTCTCTTTTGATTAATTTTTCATTTGTTCGTCGCTTGATTGTTCTATCAGTGATTTCCCTGTAATGTCCCCATTTCCAGCTTGATCATCAAGTGAACAATGGATTAGCCTATTCCTCATTCCCGGAGGCTAATTCTAATGATGAGTGAATGAATTTGGGTTTTGACTAACTCTGTGTGTAGTTTTGCAGGTACAATCAAGGAGTTTCAAGTCATAATCCTCTAAGTCATGTGCAAGGCACATATTTTGCCCAAAACTATCAATTTTGGCACCTAATTGGAAGGTTTAATACAAGGCACTAATTCTTGCAATTCCACTTCAAAATTTCGCCTAGCATGAACATCAACTTGTTTTGACCTCATTCATCAAGGCGCTTGTTAGAGGGAACATTGAGTGATCACCCAGGAAGTATTAAGGTGATGATGAAAGTCAGAAGAAGGTATAATTTACCTACGGCGCAAATTTCATGTTGAACTCATCAAATGTGCGCCTTGGATTTTGAAAGCAAGAATTGAGAAGATGAAGTCATCTATTAAACAGTTGAGCATCATTTGTACTTGATCATTCACCAAACATGTGTTTGGGGTCATTGAAAGAGCCTAATTGAGCTAGGTACACTTTCTTGTTCTCACAACCCCCAGAGTGCGCCTAACCTTCATGAGGCGCCAATCCAAGTTCTAACACTTCAAATGGGCGCCTTGATCCGAGATTGGTTGTTTGGACCTTCGAATGAGTAAGGAACTTCTTGAAGTGAACCTCACTCTCAAGAAGATCAAGTGGAAAGTTGGAATTGTCAAGTAATGATGTCTTGATACCTAGGCGCATATTGGGCCAAGAATCCTCCATTTGAGCGCCTAGCATGGATGATTTATAGATTGAAGACTTTGAAGTTAGGAGAAGTCACTTGGATGAACAATCAAAGTTGAAGAGGGAAACTCCTAGCCTAGGTGCATGTTTGGTCAAAACTCCTCAATTCTGGCTCCTAGGATTGAAGTCTATGTGAGGCGCACATTTTGATGAAACACTTCCATTTTGGCGCCTTGATTTGAAGATCACTTTGGATACTCTAGAGAATGCGCCCAAGATGTCGATTTATCTGGACAACATCAAAGGAGTTAGATTGAATAGATCAAGTGTTGGAGACACCTTCCGGAGTAGGATAAGAAGTGAGGCACACTTCTTGGGCATTACATGCCTCATCTAGCGCCTAACCTCAAGTGGTGCCTTGATCAACACCAATGAGCTCCTTAGGAAGATTAAACGAGTTGAGCGTCAAGACACTCTTCTGGATCAAATTGACAACATTGGAAAGCTCTTTCCAAGTTAGGCGCAATCTCATGATGCAACCTCCTCAATTGGTGCCTAGAACAAGAAGGGCACACTTTCATGTCCCAGACATCTCAACTTGGCGCCTAGACAGAAGATAAGGTAGTTATAACCACCTTGACTCTCATTGGTCGATAGGATGAAATTGTGATCCGTTCTAGTTCATTGGGTAAGGTTGCCACCTCATGATGAGTTGTTAGATGGAATATTCTCCTTGGATATGCTTCTTGGAAAATGTGCCTTGGTTCTTCTTTGTGCATTGGAAAACGTGCCTTCATTGCCTTGAGGGCACTATAAAAGGAGAACACCTCTCATTTGGATATCTTATCTTTGGCGAATTTTCTCTTTGCAAAGCTTTATGCTTGTGTTCTTGAGGCTTGTGAGTTTAAAGTAGTTGGGGTTATGCTCCCTAAACAGTGATAAGGTGATGCTCCCTTGCCAAGTTGTGAGGTGTTAACACATAGTTGACATCATTGTGCTCAATAGAGATTGTTCATTTGTGAGGTTATTGTATACATCTAGGCGTTAAGGCCCTTCTTTGTAATCAATTGAATAAGATTGTATATTCATGCCATTGAGGGCATCATCGATTGTAGTAAGACAATTGTATTGATTTGAATCAAGTAATAATACAAGTGCCCAACTTCAAGTTGATTCATGCAAGTTGTCATTGTTATCTTTCATGAATGATGTTAAGTAGATTGAGTAATTGAAGAGTTAAGTGCAAGTAAATTTGTCTAAGTAAGAAAATTTTTAATTAAGTATAGTTGGGTATCTTACAGTGGTATCAGAGCTAGAATCCTGCTAGCCTTTGGGATTTTTATGCAAGAAGGTGATCAACAAAGTGATAGAACAAGAAGATACATTGCGCGTGAGCAAAGAAGGCAGTTCCAGTGGACTCATCCTTACCCACAACAGGATACTCTTTCAGGAGCAATTGCAACTAGACAGGCTGATATGGGTGAAAGAAGTAGAAGTCCACCTGGTGATAATGAACATGAAGCAAGGGAGTTGTTCAGGAACATTGTTGATGGACAACAACAGACAATGCAAATCTTGCAACAAGTTCTACGATCTCTTCAGAACATGAATTAAGGAGGAGGTCAACAAGGTGAAGCAGTTAGACAAGAGCGGCATGATGATGATGATGCTACTAGTGCAACAGGCAGAAGAGTTCACACACGGACTCCTACAGTTGATAGGCCTATAAGACCCACTTTCCTTCCACCACCACCTGAACAAGGCAATGAAGCTGATGAAGAGTATGAGGAAGAGGAGCAGAATAATTTTGAAGATGAAGTAGCACTCTTTGCAGATCTCTATGCCAGATTACCGGAACATGTCCGAGAAATGATGACTTTCAATGAATACTGCAGGCAGAAGGGGGAAGATAGAGAAAGACGTGGTAGAGCTAGAGGCTATCATCCTAGAAGGCATGATGATACAAAGGATTATAAAGAAGCCTTGAATCGAGTTCCTATTCCTACCTTTGATGGAAGTGGTAAAATCAGTGCTAGAGCTTGGGTGAACAAGTTGGATACTTACCTCTCACTCAAACCTTTGATGGAGAAGAAGGTGATTCACTTCACTACAATGCACCTAGAAGGATCAGCTTATGAATGGTGGCATCACGACCTAGTCTCTCAACATCATGACAGGATCAATACCTATGATGAGTTTGTAAGCAAGTTGATTCAAAGGTTCGACAGAAAAGATATTGAAGTGTACTATTGCGAACTCGCCCAACTCAAGCAAGAAGGAAGGGTTGAGCAGTATGTGAATGAATTCCAGAAGATAGTAGTGATGGTACTTGATATGATTGACCGCAGAATCAGTATGTTGTTCATTGAGGGATTAAACAATCAAGTTAGGCCATTGGTGAAGGTGCAAAGACCAGCTAAATCGGAAGAAGTGATTGACTTTGCTCTTGAACTTGACACTACTCCCGCATACCAGCGTAAGAAGAAGTTTTATAAAGGCGTTAGTTCTACTCAAAGGAAACCCTCTTTTCCCCAAAGGAGGACTCAAGATACATCTGCAGGGGAAAGAGATGAATTGAGAAGGAAGAAACTCTGTTTCTCATGTAAACAACCTTGGGAACCGGGACATAGGTGCCTTGGCAAAGGTAAAGCTCATTTGATTGAGGTAATATCAGATGATGGAAGTGAAGTGGAGTCACAAAGTGATGAAGAGTTAGCTCACGATGAAGAAGTGTATGAACAAGCAACGCTTGACGTAGCCTCAGGAGGATCAAATGATATGATGACAATTGCTACACTTTCAGGAGTGCCAAAGTATCATGCCCTTCACATAGAAGGAGTTGTGAAGGGTCAAAGAGTCACATGTCTAATTGATAGTGGCGCTACCCACAACTTCATTGATGAAGGCTTGGTAGCAAAATGGGGTCTATCAGTGGAAGACTTCAAAGGATTCAGAGTAGCAGTAGCTGATGGATTCATCATGAGTTGTACTCGGAGAGTCACTCAAATGCAAGTACAAATGGGCGGTGACTACACTCTTCAAGATGACTTCTATGTAGTTGGACTTGGGCAAATTGATATTGTACTTGGAGTACAGTGGTTGCAATCACTTGGATCATTTGTTCAGAATTTCTAAACAAAGGGAACTTGAATTCACTCATGAGGGAAGAAAGATCAAACTGAGGTCATTGTCTGATGGAAATCCCAGAGTTGTTTCAGCCAAGCATATGGAAGCTTTGATCAGGCACAACGACATTGAATGGGCAGCACAAGTTTGCATTAAGGACAACCAGGTTCTCTCTATTGAAGAACCTTATCATGAGGATCTCAAAGCTATGATAGAAAAACATAGCAAAGTGATTGGTGATATACCTCCATGCAGACCACCAGACAAGGGTTTTGAACATGTGATTGAGTTGGAGGATGGGACCAAACCCATCAATATTGCACCCTATAGGCATCTAAGGCATTTCAAAATTGACATTGAGAAGATGATCAGAGAGTTGATCGAGATGGGGCACATTAGGCCATCTTGTAGTCCATTTGCATCATCAATAGTGCTGGTGAAGAAGGATGGAGCAATGTGAATGTGCATTGATTATCGAGCGTTGAACCGGAAGACCATCGAGAATAGGTATCCAATACCTAGGATTGATGAGCTGTTGGATGAGCTGTATGGTGCAGTTTATTTCTCAAAGATAGATCTTCGATCTCGTTACCATCAAATTCTTGTTCCTGAAGAAGACATTCCAAAGACAGCATTCAGATGTCATTATGGACACTATGAATTCTTGGTGATGTCGTTTGGGTTGACAAATGCACTAGCTACTTTCCAGTCATGTATGAATCATATGTTCAACAAGCAGTTGAGGAAGTACCTGTTGGTTTTCTTCGACGACATCTTGATTTACAGCAAGGCATGGGAAGAACATCTCCAACATTTGGATGAAGTTTTGAGTGTCATGGAGAAACAATCTTTGTATGCAAAAATGTCAGTGTGATTTTGGACTGAAGGAAATCCTTTATCTAGGACATGTGATTGGAGCTAACGGCGTGAAAGTTCAAGAAGAGAAGATTGAAGCCATTCACAATTGGCCAGTACCCAGGAATGTTTCTGAATTGAGAGGTTTCCTTGGTCTTTGCAGCTATTATAGAAGATTTGTTAGGGGATTCTCGCAGCTCTCTGCACCCTTGACGAATCTGGCAAAGAAAGGTGCTTTCATTTGGTCAATAGAAGCTCAAGCTGCATTTGATAGATTGAAAGAAGTAATGAGTACAACACGAGTGCAGGCTTTGCCAGATTTTACTAAGTCTTTTGTCCTTGAATGTGATGCTTCTGGAGAAGACATTGGAGCCGTTTTGATGCAAGAACATCCCATTGCATTCAAAAGTAGAAAACTAAAGGACACAGAGAGACTGTACTCAACTTATGACAAGGAGATGCTAGCAATCATGCATGCTTTGCCTAAGTTCCGCCAGTATCTAGTTGGAGCGAAGTTTGTGGTCAGGACAAATCACAACAGTTTGAAGTACTTCCTAGGGCAGAAGGATCTAAATGAAAGACAACAAAAGTGGGTTACTAAGATACAGGCGTATTACTTTGACATTGAATATGTTAAAGGTAAGAAGAATGTGGTAGCAGATGCCTTGTCTAGGGAACCTGCCCTTTGTGCCCTGAGTGAAGTTTTAGTTGATTGGAAGTCTCAGCTTCTAGTTGAGTACTCCAAATCAAAGTTTGCTTGTGAGATCATGGATGGAATCATTCAGGATGATAGGTACAAAGTGGTTGATGACATCATCTATTATAAAGATAGAATTTTCCTAACTCCTGAATCCGAGCTCAAGCAGCAGATTTTGAAAACATACCATGATACTCCACTTGCAGGACACCTTGGCTATTTCAAGACCTATAAGCAAATCAGGGAAAGATTCATTTGGAAGGGTCTGAAGGAAGATGTTCTACAGTATGTTAGGGAGTGTTTGACTTTTCAGCAGAACAAGTTAGAACATACTTTTCCAGCGGGATTACTCCAACCACTACCAATTCTAGAACATAAGTGGGAGAGTATTTCAATGGATTTTATCACAAGACTTCCAAAGGTGCACTGAAAGGACTGTATCTATGTAGTTGTTGACAAGTTAATGAAGTATGCTCACTTCTTTGCAATACCAATTGAGTATTCAGCATTGCAAGTAGCTGAGTTATTCTTTCGAGAGGTGTTCTCATTACATGGCCTTCCTAAAACCATAATCAGTGATCAAGATAGCCGGTTCATCAGTGTGTTTTGGAGAGAGCTATTTCGACTAGCAGTTACTGACTTAATACCAAGCACAAGCTATCATCCTCAAACTGATGGGCAAACTAAAATTGTCAATAAATGGCTTGAGGGATACTTGAGAAATTATGTATCTGATCATCAGCGTGCTTGGATAAAGTGGTTACATCTTGAAGAATACTGCTACAACACCACTTTCCACATGTCAATTCGCATGTCTCCCTTTCATGCATTTATTGGGTATGATGCAGTTTCCTTTATTGATTTGGCATTGGATGACAGTCGAGCTCCTCGAGCTAAAGAATTGATGCAGGACACGCAAGACATCTTGCGAGTACTTAAGGACAACTTACAAAGGGCTCAAAATCAACAAAAGTTGTATGCCGACAGACACCGGGTTGAATGTAGTTTTGAAGTTGGAGACATGGTGTTTTTGCGCCTTCAATCGTATAGGCAAAGCTCGTTGAAGAAGTCAGATGTAGAGAAGTTAAAACCCAGGTTCTATGGACCCTACAAGGTGTTCAGAAGACTAGGGGAAGTGGCATATGAACTTGATCTGCTAGCAGGAAGTCGCATACACAATGTGTTTCATGTGTCGTGTCTCAAGAAGGTACTATGACAACATGTGGTTTCATCAGAAGAATTGCCACCACTAGATGAAGAAGGAATGCTTGCACTTGAACCTGAGAGTGTGGTGGATATGAGGGTAAAAAAATTGCGCAACCAGAGCATAAGGGAATATTTTCTGAAGTGGAAAGAGTTGCCGATGGAGGATGCTACTTGGGAAGGAGAGAAGATTCTTGAGCATCCTAGCCTTCAATTGCTTGAGGGCAAGCAATTTCGGGAAGGGGAGACTGTAATGTCCCTGTTTCCGGCTTGATCATCAAGTCAAGAATGGATTAGCCTATTCCTCATTCTCGGAGGCTAATTCTAATGATGAGGGAATGAATTTGGGTTTTGACTAACTCTGTGTGTAGTTTTGTAGATACAATCAAGGAGTTTCAAGTCATAATCCTCTAAGTCATGTGCAAGGCACATATTTAGTCCAGAACTATCAATTTTGGCACCTAATTGGAAGATTTAATACAAGGCGCTAATTCTTGCAGTTCCACTTCAAAATTGCGCCTAGCATGAACATCAACTTGTTTTGACCTCATTCATCAAGGCGCTTGCTAGAGGGAACATTTAGTGATCACGCAGGAAGTATTAAGGTTATGATGAAAGTCAGAAGAAGGCATAATTTACCTAGGGTGTAAATTTCATGTTGAACTCACCAAATGTGCGCCTTGGGTTTTGAAGGCAAGAATCGAGAAGATGAAGTCATCTATTAAACAGTTGAGCATCATTTGTACTTGATCATTCACCAAACATGTGTTTGGGGTCATTGAAAGAGCCTAATTGAGGTAGGCGCACTTTCTTGTTCTCACAACCCCTAGAGTGCGCCTAACCTTCATGAGGCATGAATCCAAGTTTAAACACTTCAAATGGGCGCCTTGATCCGAGATTGGTTGTTTGGACCATCGAATGAGTAAGGAACTTCTTCAAGTGAACCTCACTCTCAAGAAGATCAAGTGGAAAGTTGAAATTGTCAAGTAATGATGTCTTGATACCTAGGCGCATATTGGGCCAAGAATCCTCCATTTGAGCGCCTAGCATGGATGATTTATAGATTGAAGACTTTGAAGTTAGGAGAAGTCACTTGGATGAACAATCAAAGTTGAAGAGGGAAACTCCTAGCCTAGGTGCATGTTTGGTCAAAACTCCTCAATTCTGGCGCCTAGGATTGAAGTCTATGTGAGGCGCACATTTTGATGAAACACTTCCATTTTGGAGCCTTGATTTGAAGATCACTTTGGATACTCTAGAGAATGCACCCAAGATGTAGATTTCTTCGGACAACATCAAAGGAGTTAGATTGAATAGATCAATTTTTGGAGACACCTTCCAGAGTAGGATAAGAAGTGAGGCGCACTTCTTGGGCATTACATGCCTCATCTAGCGCCTAACCTCAAGTGGCACCTTGATCAACTCCAATGAGCGCCTCAGGAAGATTGAATGAGTTGAGCGTCAAGACACTCTTCTGGATCAAATTGACAACATTGGAAAGCTCTTTCCAAGTTAGGCGCAATCTCATGATGCAACCTACTCAACTGTCTCCTAGAACAAGCAGGGCGTACTTTCATGTCCCAGACATCTCAACTTGGCGCCTAGACAGAAGATAAGGTAGTTATAACCACCTGGACTCTCATTGGTCGACATGATGACATTGGGATTCGTTCCAGTTGATTGGGTAAGGTTGTCACCTCATGATGAGTTGTTAGATGGAATATTCTCCTTGGATATGCTTATTGGAAAATGTGCCTTGGTTCTTCTTCGTGCATTGGAAAACGTGCCTTCATTGCCTTGAGGGCACTATAAAAGGAGAACACCTCTCATTTGGATATCTTATCTTTGGCGATTTTTCTCTCCGCAAAGCTTTATGCTTGTGTTCTTAAGGCCTGCGAGTTTCAAGTAGTTGGGGTGATGCTCCCTAAACAATGATAAGGTGATGCTCCCTTGTCAAGTTGTGAGGTGTTAACACATAGTTGACATCATTGTGCTCAATAGAGATTGTTCATTTGTGAGGTTATTGTATACATCTAGGCTTTAAGGCCTTTCTTTGTAATCAATTGAATAAGATTGTATATTCATGCCATTGAGGGCATCATCTATTGTAATAAGACAATTGTATTGATTTGAATCAAGTAATAATACAAGTGCCCAACTTCAAGTTGATTCATGCAAGTTGTCATTGTTATCTTTCATGAATGATGTTAAGTAGATTGAGTAATTGAAGAGTTAAGTGCAAGTAAATTTGTCTAAGTAAGAAAAATTTTAGTTAAGTATAGTTGGGTATGTTACATTCCCTCAATTAATCTACCACGACTTAACTTGATTGGTCTATTGTCAACCTTACTCGATTTGTCTCCCATAGGTCTCTAACTTGATTGGTCTTGTCAAGATATCTCACTCAATCATTTTCATGTCAGTCCCTCGTTTGGTTGTTTGATTATGTAGTTTAATCAATAGCTCTCTCATTTGGTTCAATTGGGCACTTGATGCTAGCGTGGTTCAATTGGTCATTTTTTTTTGCTATAGGCTGCAAAAATTGTCCCCTCACTGTGGCACTTAGACATCTCTTCCAAATAGTCTTCATGGCTCCCATAAGATTGTTCTTCTATAACTAACAGATCTCTTAGAGAAGTGCAGACTACAGTTTGGTAATCCCTATATCCATACCCCAACTTTCATGGTCATCATCACAGTATATATCACTTTACCACTGTAACCTGCCCTTATCTTCTCAAGACATCTGTCTTGTCCTGTTGCATCTTATCCTTCATAGAGATGCATATATGTAGGCCTATACTTACCTTTTGAGATATGGGACATACAAGAATTCTTGTAGACTAAATGAACCCTTACATTCTTTAACAATGACCTGACATACCTTGAAAGATCATAGGAATTTTCAAAATGCTTTATAGACCCTCCTTTCAGACCTACAGACCTTGTGAGTGTTTACCACCAGCACTGTATGGTTAGGACTATATTGGTGTAGGAGCACCCTGAGATTCTAAGAATCTGAAAGATTCCCTACATTTTATGTTATGTTGTAAGGCCTTCGAGCCATATTGAAAGATTGTATACGTGTCATTCCAGATTGTAAACGAATTGAAAGAGACTGTAACCGAACAAGTAGAATGTAACCGATTGGCAGGGTGGTTGAGGAACGGTTCACCTTCCACCTTCTGTAACTGCCAATGTATGAGTCTTTAAATAGTTATCTCTGTATTCGTAGAAAGAGCAGACAGAGAGAGAGAAGATTGTAAACTAACTCTGGGAAGGAATACAAATTCTATTTCTAGTGTAAATCCGCAGAAGACATCGTTTGGAGTCATTCCACTGGTGGGTTTCTTCGAAACCAGTGGAATGACCTCCGTATAGAGTAGTGTGTTTTACTTTTCTGTTTTGTGGGTTTTTTGTAGTTCTGTGTGTTTTGTTCGGTTACATGAGCTGTGGAGAGGAACTGTGCACTTTAAGTGTATACAACTAATGTATGTGGAAAGCATCCCCGGTGTATATCGCAAATACAGTTCGTGTGTATCTTCCTTTTGAGTGTTGCTGTTGTATTTGGTAGGAAGATGCATTCTAAATGATATAAAGGTTGACCGGTGGAAATGGTAAGGAGGACCGGTATAGCAAGTCTGTTAATGTGTATGTGAAGTAAAAGACATCGGAGTGACATGGCTATCGGAATGACAAATTTACTTTGATCCGACAATAGTAGTCTCACCGATCGTATTGTATCGGAGTGTCGATCATTAAGTCTCACCGATGACTACCTTGGCCGAAGGCATCGGCGTGGGCATAAATATCGGGCTGAGAAATTGATCGTGAGCCGACGGTTGAAGGTCATACCGATCGGGAAGACTGTGGTGAGGCGTCGCTGACAAGAGATATCGGTGTGAAATGCACCGTCGGGGGAATTTGTTAGAAGCTTCACCGATAGCAATGGGTCACGCCGATAGAAGGAGTGCATCGGCGTAAGTGTTCCCATCGGCGAGGTTGAGAAATGTTTGACCGAAGATGTGTGTCTTGCCGACAGTAAAGAGGGTGGTAAGTCTATCGGCGTAACCCGCGACGTCGGCCAGAGATTTAAGGGATTCGCCGACAAGCGATGTCATGCCAATAGGTAAATCTAACGAAGACTTCATCGGTGTGACCTGGAAATCGGGGTGAGTTGCATTTTGATGTGCCGATAGTCGTTGTTAGCCCGATAAGTCTATATCGGGGAGAAAGTTAAAAGGTCTTGCCGATAGGCAAGAAAATGTCTATTTCGGTGAGACAATCCAAAGGTCTTGCCGTTATACCCTCAAGTGGCTATTTTGTGGACTTTCAAGGGTTATTCAACCTGTTTTATCTGTTAACTGGTTTTCCCTCTGCATCATGTATCAACCTTATGTTTTCTACATACCCTTGTAGAGACCTCTGTAGGCATGATGCAAGGCTGTAGGTCTGAATCTCCTTACTGTTTGATAATGGGCTTTGATCACACTTCCAAATGCCTTTAAAGGGCGTATTCTTCTTGTTCTTAAACCACTGTCTTCTCAAAACTAACAGTCCTCTACACCTCTCTAAGCTGCTTTTCACTTGTTCATTATCCTTTAGGGTTTGCTGGCATCTTCATCGAGGTCTTGACGTCTTTTGCAACACTTCTAATTTTGTCAAAAACTCCTCATTACCTTTGATGAGTCTCATTTCTTGATCACTATGTAAGCCCCTTTTGACTGTCTTTTTGATTCTTTGTGCTCACTGTCCCACTGTCTTTTGAACTCTAAATAGAGCATTAGATGTTTGATATCATTTCCATCTCTAACTTAGATCTTTGTTTACCTAGGGACAATTTTTCTCATGCTTCTGGGACACAACACTGCCTACCGTATATCATCATTGTATATAGGTCTTGTCTAGGGTTTGTCTGTCACCTCCGTGAAGAATGACAAAACAATAATAGACTATCCAGTCTTCTTCTCCATTGTCAAGCTCCTCATTGTTTCTTCACTTCTCAGATGCTTCTTTCACCTCTGTCGACCTGGTGTCACAGTTGGACTGCACCCTCTTCATAGATATATTGTCTGCTGAACCCTAAAAATGGTTCTTAAGGTCAAATGCATACTGTCAATACCATGATAGACCCTCCATTACTCTCAGTGCTGGCAGAACTTCTAGATACTCTTGACAGAGATGTTTTGAAAGTGCTTGACCAATGTGAAGAAGTGTAGACCCTTATTTCAGAGTGAAGTTTTCTTATGACTGTAGCAAGCTCCTTCCAACTAGTATCTTTGTCTTTGGCATGCAGGATGCTCATCATATCTATTCTAAATGATTGTTACAGTCATCTTATGTACTCTAAGTAGCCCACACTTGTATGACTGTTGTCAAAACCTTGTCATTATTGAACAGTCATACTATGACTGCCAACTCAATGACTGTGAAGCATATCTGTATGTTTCTATTGTCTCCTTCACCAGGTCTTGTAACCACTTCTAGGGTATTTGAGACTGCTCTCATAGATCTCTGCATCTCTATACATGTCTCTGACATCTCTAAACTTCACCTTATATAACTCATATCATATAATTCCTAAGGAGAAGTTTGAGTCTGTTTTAAAGAGAAGTTTGAATCTTCCATAGGGTTTTCAAAAAACTATAAGGTCTAGATTATATCTTACAGGCTCATTGCCCTGACAGGAATTCTTCTAATCTTTACTTCTTCAGTATGCATTGAGATCTCCCCACAATCTGATGTAGATCTAAATCTCTTTGTTTAAGAGCTCAAGAAAACCCTTGTAGTGTTAGACCAAAATCTTCACAATGTAACATCCCGTAGTGCAAATATAGGTGAAACCACGTACGTTTTCCTCATCCTGAAAATATATGAATATACCAGGGAGGTGGATGTTAACCTTTGAAGTTACTCCTTGAGCTCTAGATGTGGCATGCAACAGGGAAACCAAACTGCTTCCATGTCTCACTGTGAAAACCTTCTGCAGAGATTAAAACCTAAACAAAAGACTCTCAAACCTAAACCTAAACTAACCCTACCTCAAAGCTTGACCTTCATGAAACTAGTTACAAGAACCATGATTAGGAAACAAGACTTTGGTTTAAAAACAACTCCCGTCCAAAGGTGTATGTGCCTCTTTGAGGAAAATAAAGTACTTTGGATACCATTTTGACCTTTGTATGCACATGAAACATATATATGCCCTTTTAAACATGATAGAAAACCTTTAGTGAATGAAAGAGTAAGAAGTTCATTTAAAATATTCCTGATAACTTATAAAAGGCCTTCTAAACAATACATGAGCAACTTTTGGGGTCCTAGATCTAATGACAAACCTCCACAACTCAATTTGACTCAAAGAAGCGTAACAAGACACCCTGAAACAAATAAGCCTGAACATGAGACAAACCTCAAAATGATAAAAGTTAAAACTCGAATATCATATTTGCTTATTTAGAACTGAGGGGTGAAATATGTAACAAGGAGCACACACTATATTTTTCTATACTCTTTAACATTCGCTGCTTGTGGAGGTCGAAAGACCAAAACCGGGGCTTGACTAAGGCAAGCTCCTTAGCTGCACAACATTTTCCTCTGTTCTTTGTAGGTGCTCGAGTGAAAGCATTTTGAACGCACAAAGGTTTCATTACTCCTTTCTTTCATTTACATTTCATTTTATATTATTTTCAATAGCTTCTTGTGCTTTATTTTGAAATTTGTGTCACCTAGGGACTGTTGGGTATTTGTTTTGTTTGTTGTCGTGTTGTGCAGGTGTCCTAGTTCTTTACAGATTTGGAGATTTTATTTTTGTGGCTTGGAGGACGACAATGCTTAGCATAGACATCCCCACGACTCAATGTCGTCTGGGGGAGTGAGCTCCTCTTTTTGGTGGCAGGTTCCTTTTCTGATCTTCTTTCCACTTGTATACTTCGTTTTCTAGAATTCTATATAGAGTTGTTTGTTTTCCAACATTTCCTTAGTTTCTTTCTTTCTTTCGTATAAGCATCTAGTTTAGTTGCTTTAATTCTGTTGGAAGATAGTGTAGTTTTGTAGGCCTAGAGTAGGCCTGAAACATCAAGCAAACAAAACCCAAGTGTATTGTTAGTGAAAAGCTCCCTTAATTGACATGTTCGATTGAGTAGTAGTCTTTCCTACCTTATGTTTTGGTGAACCCAACATGTTCGTAAACACTTAAACCTTTATCTTCGATGCTGTGGTTCATCATTACACTTCGGTGAACCCCCTCTCCTAAAACACTTAAAACAAAAACCTTCTTCTTTCATCGCATTGGATAGGTCCCTTAATCGATCTCACATAGGTCTATGTCTCTATTGGTCTCCTGTAGGTCTCTCGTGATCGGTCTCGTACTCGTACCTCACACGATTCATATCGCATTCGTACCTCGCACAGATAGTATCGCTTTCATACCTCGCACGGACAATATTGCTTTTGTACCTCGCATGATTGGTATTGAATTTGTAACTCACACGAACAATATCGCTTTGGTACCTCGCATAGATAGCATCACTTTTGTACCTCGCATGGACAACATCGCTTTCCTACCCCACACGAATGGGCTTGCTTTCTACTTCGTTCAACCAGTCTCATGTCCTACCCCATTCGATCAATCTTGATCAATTACTCAATATAATATATTTATTCTTTTAATTGTTTTGATTGTATCAACTACCTACATTACATTGGTTTGGTTTAATGTTATTATAAGAACAAGTGATATTTGACAGGCTGGAGAAATTTATTCAGCTTGCGACTTGCAATCTTGAGTAATCTATGGAGAAATTTTGAATTGTTATGTAAAAATCACTATTAATATAATGTTATGTTCTTTATCTTTAGCTTTAGGTACGAAATAAAACATATTTATTGTTTAAATGTTGTTTTATTAAACTAACTTCTTACATTACATTGGGCCAATTGTATTTGATTAACAGAACAAGTCACATTTGATTGGTTGGAGAAATTTTATTTAGCTCGTGACTTGTAATCTTGGATGAGGTATGTAAAATTTTTGAATAGTTGAGTGAATTGGTATTTTTGACTTTATTTTTAAGTGATTATTCTTTGCAGTTTATATAATTATAGTTGTAGTCTTGTTATATAGTGTAATATGAGAATTAGATTAGCATGTTTGACAAACTATATTTTATCTTTAGCTTTAAGTACAAGTTACAACGTATTTATTGTTTGAATGTTTTTTATTATATTAACTTCTCACATTACATTGGGTCTATTTATTTTATCAGAACAAGTGCCATTCAATGAGTTTGACAAATTTTATTTGGCTTGTGATTTGCCATCTTTGATGAGGTATGTGAAAATTTTGAATAGTTAGAGTGAATTGGTATTTTTGAATTTATGTTCAAGTTATTATTTTGTATAATTTATATAATTGTGTTTGTAGTCTTGCTATATAGTTTAATATGAGAATTTGATAAAAAATTGACAAACTATGTTTTATTGTGGTGTATAGGTTTAAATAAGTGTGGAGCCTTCGTTGGTTGTTGCATCTCCCATGGGGAATGTTGGTGTCTTATGGTTCTCTTACCTATAGGTACTCATTTGTTTGGTTTTAGGTAGGTGCTCATTTGAATAGTATTCTGTAGGTCCTTGACATACGTAGGATAGTAGCACACACCATATTTTTCTATTCTCTTTACCATTTGCTGCTCGTGGAGGTCGAA
Organism: Cunninghamia lanceolata; assembly: GCA_027924645.1. NCBI lineage: Eukaryota > Viridiplantae > Streptophyta > Pinopsida > Cupressales > Cupressaceae > Cunninghamia > Cunninghamia lanceolata. The sequence goes on along the minus strand of BSBN01000809.1, from coordinate 24,089,430 downwards.
AGGCCAAAACCGGGGCTTGACTGAGGCTAGCTCCTTAGCTGCACAACATTTTCCTCTTTTTTTTGCAGGTGCTCGAGCGAAAGCATTTCAAACGTGCGAAGGTTTCGTTACTCCTTTCTTTCATTTAGATTTCATTTTATATTATTTTCAATAGGTTGTTGTGGTTTATTTTGAAATCTGTGTCACCTAGAGACTGCTGGCTATTTGTTTTGTCAGTTGCCGTGTTGTGCAGGTGTCGTAGGTCTTTACAGATGAGAATTTATTTTTGTGGCTTGGAGGACGCTAGCGCTTAGCATAGACATCCCCCTCGACCCAGTGTCGTCTGGGGTAGTGAGCTCCTCTTTCTGGTGGCAGGTTCCTTTTCTGATCTTCTTTCCACTTGTATACTTCGTTTTCTAGAATTCTGTATACAGTTGTTTGTTTTCCAGCATTTCCTTAGTTTCTTTGTTTCTTTCGTATAAGCATCTAGTTTAGTTGCTTTATTTCTGTTGGAATATAATGTGATTCTAGAGGCCTAGAGTAGGCTAGAAACATCAAGTAAACAAAACCCCCTAGTGTATTGTTAGTGAAAAGCTCCCTTAATTGACATGTTCGATTGAGTTGTAGTCTTTCCTACCTTATGTTTTGGTGAATCTAACGTGTTCGTAAACACTTAAACCTTTATCTTCGTTGTTGTGGTTCATCATTACACTTCGGTGAACCCACTGTCCTAAAACACGTAAAAGAAAACCTTTCTCTTTCATCGCATTGGATAGGTCCCTTAATTGATCTCACATAGGTCTCTGTCTCTATTGGTCTTGTGTAGGTCTCTCGGTCTCGTACTCGTGCTCGTACCTCACACGATTCGTATCGCATTCGTATCTCACAGGGGTAGTATCGCTTTCATACCTCGCACGAACAATCTTGCTTTCGTACCTCGCACGAACAATCTTGCTTTCGTACCTCGCACGATTGGTATTGCATTTGTAACTCGCACGAACCTCGCACGGATAGCATCGCATTCGTATGTCGGACGGACAACATCGCTTTCGTACCTCGCAAGAATGGTCTTGCTTTCTACTTCTTTCAACCAGTCTCATGTCCTACCCCATTCGATCAATCTTGATCAATTACTCAATATAATATATTTATTCTTTTAATTGTTTTGATTGTATCAACTACCTACATTACATTGGGTTGGTTTAATGTGATTATGAGAACAAGTGATATTTGACAGGTTGGAGAAATTTATTCAGCTTGCGACTTACAATCTTGAGTAAGGTATGGAGAAATTATGAATTGTTATGTAAAAATCACTATTAATATAATGTTATGTTCTTTATCTTTAGCTTTAGGTATGAAATAGAACATATTTATTGTTTAAATGTTGTTTTATTAAACTAAACTTCTTACATTACATTGGGCCAATTGTATTTGATTAACATAACAAGTCACATTTGATTGGTTGGAGAAATTTTATTTAGCTCGTGACTTGTAATCTTGGATGAGGTATGTAAAATTTTTGAATAGTTTAGCGAATTGGTATTTTTGACTTTATTTTCAAGTGATTATTCTTTGTAGTTTATATAATTGTAGCTGTAGTCTTGTTATATAGTGTAATATGAGAATTAGATTAGCAGGTTTGACAAACTATATTTTATCTTTAGGTTTAGGTACAAGTTACAACATATTTATTGTTTGAATGTTTTTTATTATATTAACTTCACATTACATTGGGTCGATTTATGTTATCAGAACAAGTGACATTCAATGAGTTGGACAAATTTTATTTGCCTCGTGATTTTTGATCTTTGATTAGGTATGTGAAAATTGTGAATAGTTAGAGTGAATTGGTATTTTTGAATTTATTTTCAAGTTATTATTTTGTATAATTTATATAATTGTGTTTGTAGTCATGCTACATACTTTAATATGAGAATTTGATAAAAAATTGACAAACTATGTTTTATTGTAGTGTGTAGGTTTAAATAAGTGTGGAGCCTTCATTGGTTGTTGCCTCTCCCATGTTGAATGTTGGAGTCTTATGGCTCTCTTACCTATAGGTACTCATTTGTTTGATTTTAGGTATGTGCTCATTTGATTAGTCTTCTGCAGGTCCTTGACATATGTAGGATACGAGCACACACTATATTTTTCTATTTTCTTTACCATTCGCTGCTCGTGGAGGTCGAAAGGCGAAACCGTGGCTTGACCGAGGCAAGCTCCTTAGCTTCACAACATTTTCCTCTTTTCTTTGCAGGTGTTCGAGTGAAAGCATTTCGAACGTGCGAAGGTTTATTTACTCCTTTCTTTCATTTACATTTCATTTTATATTATTTTCAATAGCATGTTGTGCTTTATTTTGAAATCTCTCACCTAGAGACTGCTGGGTATTTGTTTTGTCTGTTGCCGTTTTTTGTAGGTGTCCTAGGTCTTTATGGATGTGGAGATTTTATTTTTGTTGCTTGGAGCACGCCAGCGCTTAGCATAGACATCCCCGCGACCCAGTGTCGTCTGGGGAAGTGAGCTCCTCTTTTTGGTGGCAGGTTCCTTTTCTAATCTTCTTTCCATTTGTATACTTCGTTTTCTAGAATTCTGTATACAGTTGTTTGTTTTCGAGCATTTCCTTAGTTTCTTTCTTTCTTTCTTATAAGCATCTAGTTTAGTTGTTTTACTTCTGTTGGAATATAATGTGGTTCTGTAGGCCTAGAGTAGGCCTGAAACATCAAGCAAACAAAACCCCCGTGTATTGTTAGTGAAAAGCTCCCTTAATTGACATGTTCGATTGAGTAGTAGTCTTTCCTACCTTACGTTTTGGTGAACCCAATGTGTTTGTAAACACATAAACCTTTATCTTCGTTGTTGTGGTTCATCATTACACTTCGGTGAACCCACTGTCCTAAGACACTTAAAACAAAAACCTTCCTCATTCATCGCATTGGATAGGTCCCTTAATCGATCTCATATAGGTCTATGTCTCTATTGGTCTCGTGGTCTCGTGTAGGTTTCTCGTGATCGGTCTTGTACTTGTACGTCACACGATTCGTATTGCATTCGTACCTCGCACAGATAGTATCGCTTTCATACCTCGCACAGACAATATTGCTTTCGTACCTCGCAAGATTGGTATTGCATTCGTAACTCACACGAACAGTATCGCTTTGGTAACTCGCACGGATAACATCGCTTTGGTACCTCGCATGGACAATATCGCTTTCGTACCTCGCATGAATGGTCTTGCATTCTACTTCGTTCAACCAATCTCATGTCCTACCCCATTCGATCAGTCTTGATCAATTACTTAATATAATATATTTATTCTTTTTATTGTATCAACTACCTACATTACATTGGGTTGGTTTAATGTTATTATGAGAACAAGTGATATTTGACAGGTTGGAGAAATTTATTCAGCTTGCGACTTGCAATCTTGAGTAAGGTATGGAGAAATTATGAATTGTTATGTAAGAATCACTATTAATATAATGTTATGTTCTTTATCTTTAGCTTTAGGTACGAAATAGAACATATTTATTGTTTAAATGTTGTTTTATTAAACTAACTTCTTATATTACATTGGGCCAATTGTATTTGATTAACAGAACAAGTCACATTTGATTGGTTGGAGAAATTTTATTTAGCTCGTGACTTGTAATCTTGGATGAGGTATGTAAAATTTGTGAATAGTTGAGTGAATTGGTATTTTTGACTTCATTTTCAAGTGATTATTCTTTGTATTTTATATAATTGTAGCTGTAGTCTTGTTATATAGTGTAATATGAGAATTAGATTAGCAGGTTTGACAAACTATATTTTATCTGTAGCTTTAGGTACAAGTTACAACATATTTATTGTTTGAATGTTTTTTATTATATTAACTTCTCACATTACATTCGGTCGATTTATGTTATTAGAACAAGTGACATTCAATGAGTTGGACAAATTTTATTTGGTTTGTGATTTGTAATCTTTGATGAGGTATGTGAAAATTTTGAATAGTTAGAGTGAATTGGTATTTTTGAATTTATTTTCAAGTTATTATTTTGTATAATTTATATAATTGTGTTTGTAGTCTTGCTATATAGTTTAATATGAGAATTTGATAAAAATTTGACAAACTATGTTTTATTGTGGTGTGTAGGTTTAAATAAGTGTGGAGCCTTTGTTGGTTGTTGCATCTCCCATGCTGAATGTTGGTGTCTTATGGCTCTCTTACCTGTAGGTACTCATTTGTTTGGTTTTAGGTAGGTGCTCATTTGATTAGTCTTCTGTAGGTCCTTGACATACGTAGGAGAGTAGCACACACTATATTTCTCTATTGTCTTTACCATTTGTTGCTTGTGGAGGTCGAAAGGCCAAAACTGGGGCTTGACCAAGGCAAGCTCCTTAGCTGCACAACATTTTCCTCTTTTCTTTGCAGGTGCTCGAGCGAAAGCATTTCGAACGTGCGAAGGTTTCGTTACTCCTTTCATTTACATTTCATTTTATATTATTTTCAATAGCTTGTTGTGCTTTATTTTCAAATTTGTGTCACCTAGAGACTGTTGGGTATTTTTTTGTCAGTTGTGGTGTTGTGGGGGTGTCCTAGGTCTTTATGGATGTGGAGATTTTATTTTTGTTGCTTGGAGGACCCCAGCGCCTAGCATAGACGTCCCCCTGACCCAGTGTCGTCTGGGGCAGTGAGCTCCTCTTTCTGGTGGCAGGTTGTTTTTCTGATCTTCTTTCGACTTGTATACTTCGTTTTCTAGAATTTTTTATACAGTTGTTTGTTTTCTAGCATTTCCTTAGTTTCTTTCTTTCGTAGAAGCATTTAGTTTAGTTGCTTTACTTTTGTTGGAATATAATGTGATTCTGTAGGCCTAGAGTAGGCCTGAAACATCAAGCAAACAAAACCCAAGTGTAATGTTAGTGAAAAGCTTCCTTAATTGACATGTTCGATTGAGTAGTAGTCTTTCCAACATTACGTTTTGGTGAACCCAACATCTTCGTAAACACTTAAACCTTTATCTTCGTTGCTGTGGTTCATCATTACACTTCGGTGAACACACTGTCCTAAAAGACTTAAAACAAAAACCTTCCTCTTTCATCGCATTGGATAGGTCCCTTAAACGATCTCACACAGGTCTGTCTCTATTGATGTCGTGCAGGTCTCTCGTGATTGGTCTCGTACTCGTAACTCACACGATTTGTATCGCATTCGTACGTGGCACGGATAGTATCGCTTTCATACCTCACAAGGACAATATTGCTTTCGTACCTCGCACGATTGGTATAGCAATCGTAAGCACAAACAATATCGCTTTGGTACCTCGCACAGATAAAATCGCACTCGTACCTCGGACGGGCAACATCGCTTTCGTACCTCGCACGAATGGTCTTGCTTTCTACTTTGTTCAACCAGTCTCATGTCCTACCCCATTCGATCAATCTTGATCAATTACTCAATATAATATATTTATTCTTTTAATTGTTTTGATTGTATCAACTACCTACATTACATTGGGTTGGTTTAATGTTATTATGAAAGCAAGTGATATTTGGCAGGTTGGAGAAATTTTTTCAGCTTGCGACTTTCAATCTTGAGTAAGGTATGGAGAAATTATGAATTGTTATGTAAAAATCACTATTAATACAAGTTTATGTTCTTTATCATAGGCTTTAGGTACGAAATAGAACATATTTATTGTTTAAATGTTGTTTTATTAAACTAACTTCTTACATCACATTGGGCCAATTCTATTTGATTAATAGAACAAGTCACATTTGATTGGTTGGAGAAATTTTATTTAGCTCGTGACTTGTAATCTTTGATGAGGTATGTAAAATTTGTGAATAGTTGAGTGAATTGGTATTTTTGACTTTATTTTCAAGTGATTATTGTTTGTAGTTTATATAATTGTAGCTGTAGTCTTGTTATATAGTGTAATATGAGAATTAGATTAGCATGTTTGACAAACTATATTTTATCTTTAGCTTTAGGTACAAGTTAATTATATTAACTTCTCACATTACATTGGGTCGATTTATGTTATCAGAACAAGTGACATTCAATGAGTTGGACAAATTTTATTTGGTTCGTGATTTGCGATCTTTGATAAGGTATGTGAAAATTTTCAATAGTTAGAGTGAAATGGTATATTTGAATTTATTTTCAAGTTATTATTTTTTATAAGTTATATATTTTTGTTTGTAGTGTTGTTATATAGTTTAATATGAGAATTTGATAAAAAATTGACAAACTATGTTTTATTGTGGTGTGTAGGTTTAAATATGTGTGGAGCCTTCATTGGTTGTTGCCTCTCCCATGCTGAATGTTGGTGTCTTATGGCTCTCTTACCTGTAGGTTCTCATTTGTTTGATTTTAGGTAGGTGCTCATTTGATTAGTCTTCTGTAGGTCCTTGACATACGTAGGATAGGAGCACACACTATATTTTTCTATTCTCTTTACTGGTCGCTGCTCGTGGATGTCGAAACGCTAAAACCGGAGCTTGACTGAGGCAAGCTCCTTAGCTGCGCAACATTTTCCTCTTCTTTGCCTGTGCTCTAGCGAAAGCATTTCTAACGTACGAAGGTTTCGTTACTCTTTTGTTTTATTTACATTTCATTTTATATTATTTTCAATAGCTTGTTGTGCTTTATTTTGAAATCTGTGTCACCTAGAGACTGCTGGGTATTTGTTTTGTCTGTTGTCGTGTTGTGCAGGTTTCCTAGGTCTTTATGGATGTGAAGATTTTATTTTTGTGGCTTGGAGGACGCCAGCGCTTAGCATAGACATCCCCGCGACCTAGTGTCGTTTGGGGCAGTGAGCTTCTCTTTCTGGTGGCAGGTTCCTTTTCTGATCTTCTTTGCACTTGTATACTTCGTTTTCTAGAATTTTGTATACAGTTGTTTGTTTTTTAGTATTTCCTTTCTTTCTTTCTTTCTTTCGTATAAGTATCTAGTTTAGTTGCTTTACTTTTTTTCGAATATAATGTGGTTCTGTAGGCCTAGAGAAGACCTGAAACATCAAGGAAACAAAACCCAAGTGTATTGTTAGTGAAAAACTCCCTTAATTGACATGTTTGATTGAGTAGTAGTCTTTCCTACCTTATGTTTTGGTGAGCCCAACGTGTTCGTAAACACTTAAACCTTTATTTTCGATGCTGTGGTTCATTATTACACTTCGGTGAACCCAGTCTTCTAAAACACTTAAAACAAAAACTTTCCATTTTTGTCGCATTGGATAGGTCCCTTAATTGATCTCACATAGGTTTCTGTTTCTATTGGTCTCGTGTAGGTCTCTCATGATCGATCTCGTACTTGTACCTCACACGATTCGTATCGCATTCGTACCTCGCACGGATAGTATCGCATTCGTACCTCACATAGATAGTATCGCTTTCATACCTCGCACGGACAATATTGCTTTCGTACCTCGCATGATTGGTATTGCGTTCGTAACTTGCACGGATAGCATCGCTTTCGTACCTCGCACGAACAACATCGCTTTTGTACCTCGCACGAATGGTCTCGCTTTCTACTTCGTTTAACTAGTCTCATGTCCTACCCCATTCGATCAATCTTGACCAATTACTCAATATAATATGTTTATTCTTTTAATTATTTTGATTGTATCAACTACCTACATTACATTTGGTTGGTTTAATGTTATTATGAGAACAAGTGATATTTGACAGGTTGGAGAAATTTATTCAGCTTGCGACTTGCAATCTTGAGTAAGGTATGGAGAAATTATGAATTGTTATGTGAAAATCGCTATTAATATAATGTTGTGTTCTTTATCTTTAGCTCTAAGTTGGTGAAATTTTATTTAGCTCGTGACTTGTAATCTTGGATGAGGTATGTAAAATTTGTGAATAGTTGAGTGAATTGGTATTTTTGACTTCATTTTAAAGTGATTATTCTTTGTATTTTATATAATTGTAGCTGTAGTTTTGTTATATATTGTAATATGAGAATTAGATTAGCAGGTTTGACAAATTATATTTTATCTTTAGCTTTAAGTACACGTTACAACATATTTATTGTTTGAATGTTTTTTATTATATTAACTTCTCACATTACATTGGGTCGATTTATGTTATCAGAACAAGTGACATTCAATGAGTTGGACAAATTTTATTTGGTTTGTGATTTGCGATCTTTGATGAGGTATGTGAAAATTTTGAATAGTTAGAGTGAATTGGTATTTTTGAATTTATTTTCAAGTTATTATTTTGTAGTATTTATATAATTGTGTTTGTAGTCTTGCTACATAGTTTAATATGAGAATTTGAGAAAAAATTGACAAAATATGTTTTATTGTGGTGTGTAGGTTTAAATAAGTGTGGACCCTTCAATGGTTGTTGCCTCTCCCATGCTGAATGTTGGTGTCTTATGGCTCTTTTACTTGTAGGTACTCTCATTTGTTTGGTTTTAGGTAGGTGCTCATTTGATTAGTCTACTGTAGGTCCTTGACATACATAGGATAGTAGCACATATTATATTTTTCTATTCTCTTTACCATTCGTTGCTTGTGGAGGTCAAAATGCCAAAAATGGGGCTTGACCGAGGCAAGCTCCTTAGCTGCACAACATTTTCCTCTTTTCTTTGCAGGTGCTCGAGCGCAAGCATTTCAAACGTGCGAAGGTTTCGTTACTCCTTTCTTTCATTTACATTTCATTTTATAATATTTTCAATAGCTTGTTGTGCTTTATTTTGAAATCTGTGTCACCTAGAGACTGCTGGGTATTTGTTTTGCCTGTTGCACTATTGTGGAGGTGTCCTAGGTCTTTACCAATGTGGAGATTTTATTCTTGTGGCTTGGAGGACGCCAGCGCTTAGCATAGACATCCCAGCGACCCAGTGTTGTCTGGGGCAGTGAGCTCTACTTTCTGGTGGTAGGTTCCTTTTTTGATCTTCTTTCCACTTGTTACTTCGTTTTCTAGAATTCTGTATACAGTTGTTTGTTTTCGAGCATTTGCTTAGTTTGTTTCTTTCTTTCGTATAAGCATCTAGTTTAGTTGGTTTACTTCTGTTGGAATATAATGTGATTTTGTAGACTAGAGTAGGCCTGAAACATCAAGCAAACAAAACCCAAGTGTATTGTTAGTGAAAAGCTCCCTTAATTGACATGTTCGATTGAGTAGTAGTTGTTCCTACCTTATGTTTTGGTGAACCCAATGTGTTCGTAAACACTTAAACCTTTATCTTGGTTGCTGTGGTTCATCATTACACTTCGGTGAACCCACTGTCCTGAAACACTTAAAACAAAAACCTTCCTCTTACATCGCATTGGATAGGTCCCTTAATTGATCTCACATAGGTCTCTGTCTCTATTGGTCTCGTGTAGGTCTCTCGTGATCGGTCTTGTACTTGTATCTCACATGATTTATATCGCATTCGTACCTCGCATGGATAGTATCGCTTTCATACCTCGCACAGACAATATTGCTTTCGTACCTCGGAGGATTGGTATTGCATTCGTAACTCGCACGAACAGTATCGCTTTGGTACCTCGTATGGATAGCAACGCTTTCGTAGCTCGGACGGACAACATCACTTTCGTACCTCGCACGAATGGTCTTGCTTTCTACTTCGTTCAACCAATCTCATGTCCTACCCCATTCAATCAATCTTGGTCAATTACTTAATATAATATATTTATTCTTTTAATTGTATCAACTACCTACATTACATTGGGTTGGATTAATGTTATTATGAGAACAAGTGATGTTTGACAGGTTGGAGAAATTTATTCAGCTTGCGACTTTCAATGTTGAGTAAGGTATGGAGAAATTATGAATTGTTATGTAAAAATAACTATTAATATAATGTTATGTTCTTTATCTTTAGCTTTAGGTATAAAATAGAACATATTTATTGTTTAAATGTTGTTTTATTAAACTAACTTCTTACATTACATTGGGCCAATTCTATTTGATTAACAGAACAAGTCAGATTTGATTGGTTGAAGAAATTTTATTTAGCTCATGACTTGGAATCTTTGATGAGGTATGTAAAATTTGTGAATAGTTGAGTGAATTGGTATTTTTGACTTTATTTTCAAGTGATTATTTTTTGTAGTTTATATAATTGTAGCTGTAGTCTTGTTATATAGTGTAATATGAGAATTAGATTAGCAGGTTTGACAAATTATATTTTATCTGTTGCTTTAGGTACAAGTTACAACATATTTAGTGTTTGAATGTTTTTTGTTATATTAACTTCTCACATTACATTGGGTCGATTTATTTTATCAGAACAAGTGACATTCAATGAGTTGGTCAAATTTTATTTGGCTCGTGATTTGCCATCTTTGATGAGGTATGTGAAAATTTTGAATAGTTAGAGTGAATTGGTATTTTTGAATTTATTTTCAAGTTATTATTTTGTATAATTTATATAATTGTGTTTGTAGTCTTGCTATATAGTTTAATATGAGAATTTGATAAAAATTTGACAAACTATGTTTTATTGTGGTGTGTAGGTTTAAATAAGTGTGGAGCCTTTGTTGGTTGTTGCATCTCCCATGCTAAATGTTGGTGTCTTATGGTTCTCTTACCTGTAGGTACTCATTTGTTTGGTTTTAGGTAGGTGCTCATTTGAATAGTCTTCTGTAGGTCCTTGACATACGTAGGATAGTAGCACACACCATATTTTTCTGTTCTCTTTACCATTTGCTGCTCGTGGAGGTCGAAAGGCCAAAACCAGGGCTTGACTGAGACAATCTCCTTAGCTGCACAACATTTTCCTCTTTTCTTTGCAGGTGCTCGAGCGAAAGCGTTTCGAACGTGCGAAGGTTTCGTTACTCCTTTCTTTCATTTACATTTCATTTTATATTATTTTCAATAGCTTGTTGTGCTTTATTTTGAAATTTGTGTCACCTAGAGACTGCTGGGTATTTGTTTTGTCTGTTGCACTATTGTGGAGGTGTCCTAGGTCTTTACCGATGTGGAGATTTTATTTTTGTGGCTTGGAGGACGCCAGCGCTTAGCATAGACAGCCCCCTCGACCCAGTGTTGTTTGGGGCAGTGAGCTCCTCTTTCTGGTGGCAGGTTCCTTTTCTGTAAGTTCAAATCGAACTTATGATCTCTAACTTGGATAACTTCTAAATGTTGGATATTTGTATTGCAGACGTAATTTATTACTTTCTTTTATTTTTCAGATGCAATTTCCACTTCTCATACACTTCCGATTTTTGTGTTTTTCCATGGTATTGCAGGGCAAAGACGTTGATATATATATATGAGTGATGGTAGGAGTCACATCTGTGATAGACGTGACTCCTTAAGGAGTCACGCCTATCACAGGTGTGACTTCGTCACCTTTTCATTGCTTTAACAATTACTAATCACCGTTAGAATGCAATCGATGTTTATATTTTGGTAATATATGATTCGATCATGCTATATTGATATTTATTTTAACATACCTTATATATTAATTATGAATATATAAGTAATATTTAATATTACTTATATATTCATACTTATTATGATCATAATAAATACGTTATCTAATCGAAGCTACAAACAACTCAACACTCCCTCTTAGCTCGGGAAGATAATAATATCACAATAATCTTTGTGAATATCAATTATCTGATCTGTAATGAATTACTCAAAGTAATTTAATATCACATAACTCATGATATATAGTATCACCTATCTCGTGATACGTAGCATCACCTACCTCGTGATACTAAAGGATATACTATACTCGAGAACATTACATTCTCCTTATATATCCTAGTTATGGTATGTGCACTGACATTAAGTCACATAATGTCTACCATAACTTAATCATGATAACTCCATGATTCATACAAATATCAAGTCACATGATATCAGTCTAACATTATAAGATCGTCACCTTATAATGTTAGGTACAAGTGTAGATTATCCAAAGATCGTCACCTTTTAGAAATAAACACAGAATGGGTAGGCCCATAATGTCATAGAGTCACACATATGACACAAGAAGTTTACACATTAAACATCTTTAATATATTAGTACAAATCAATTAGAATCTTACATTTCAATCATACCAAGATTTTTCCTGAAGTATTCAACTTTCACCTTGAGGAGTGGTTTGGTAAGAATATCTGCAGTTTGATCTCCTGTATTTATATACTCCAATTGAATCACATTCCTTTCCACCATATCATGCACATAGTGATGAGGAATCTCAATATGTTTAGATCTATCATGGAATACTGGATTCACGGATAGCTTAATACAACTTTGATTGTCGCAGTGGATGATAGTTGGTTTCAGAGGTTTACCAAATAATCCCACAAGCAGTTTTCTAAGCCATACTGCCTCTCTAGCAGCCATAGAAGCTGCAATATATTCGGCTTTTGTAGAACTTTGAGCAACTGAAGACTATTTTCTGCTGATCCACGATATCATTGCTGACCCTAAACTGAAACAACATCCGGAGGTGCTCTTCCAGTCAGTTACACTTCCAGCCCAATCTGAATCTGTGAATCCATGTAGATCTAAGTCAACCTTTTCATATTTTAAGCCATAATTTAGAGTACCTTGAAGGTATCTCATTATATGCTTCACAGCCACAAGATGTATCTCCTTGGGCTCACACATAAACTGACTTAAGGCATTTACAGCATGGTAGATATCAGGTCTAGTATTGACCAAATACATCAAGGATCCAATTATTTGTCTGTAAAGAGTGGGATTTGCCAACGGAGAATCTGCTGTTGCTTCCTTCAATTTATGAAGATTTGTTTCCATGGGGGAAAACATAGGTCTACATTCCATCATACCAAACCTTTTTAATATATCAATTGTGTACTTCCCTTGGTTTAGAATAATACAGTCTGATTTCTGCCATACTTCCAGTCCAATGAAGTAGTGTAATAGACCTAAGTCCTTCATGTCAAATTCTGAAGCTAGATCTTTCTTACACTGATCAATAAGGTGATTTTCTTTTGTAATCAATTGATCATCAACATATAATATCAATATTAACATATCACCTTTGCTTTGTTTGAAGTAGAGATTTGGATCTGCATCATTCTTTAAGAAGCCTAATCTCAAGAGGTAACTGTCAATTCTTTCATACCAGGCTCTGGGGGCTTGTTTAAGTCCATATAGAGCTTTCTTTAATTTACATACATGGGATCCTGCATTGTGAATCTCAAATCCTTTGGGTTGCTCTAAGTAAACCTCTTTTTCAATGGTTCCATTTAAGAAAGCAGTTTTTACGTCCATTTGATGGACTTTCCACCCTTTGGCTGCTGCAATAGCTAGAACTGCCCTGACTGATGTATATCGAGCAACTGGAGTGAAGGTTTTGTCGTAATCAATTCCTTCCTTTTGTGAAAATCCTCTGGCTACAAATCTTGCTTTGTGTTTCCCTATATTGCCATCTGCAGCATGTTTGATTTTAAATAGCCATTTTGAAGAAACAACAGATTTCCCTTTTGGTCTAGGTACTATATCCCACACATCATTCTTCAGGATGGATTGATACTCCTCTGTCATGGCATCCTTCCATACTTGGTGCTTAAGAGCTTCTATAGCACTAGAAGGTTCTGATTTAATGAATTCACTCATTAAAGCTACATAACTAGAGAATCTCTTAGGTCTTGTGCTTTCCCTAAAAGTCCTTGATGGAGCGGCATAATTTTTAGCTTCTTCCATTGTTTTGGTGGACCAGAGTGGTCTTTTCTTGGGATTTTCTAGTGATGTGATTTGTTCATGGTTTACATCTTCCTCAGTATACTCCCTCTGAAACTCAGGTGTAGGATCCTCTTCTATGCCTGAGTTGGAAGTTTGAATTTCTGACTCAATATAATTTCTGGCTCTTTTGAAAGCTATGTCTTCCTCAAAAATCACATCTCTGCTTAGTTCAATCTGTCTTTGACCAGGTATATATATTCTATAAGCTTTTGATGTTTCACTATAGCCTACAAAGATGCCTTTTCTCCCAGAAGGTTCTAGCTTAGTTCTTTTCGCTTTGGGCACATGAATGTAAACAGGAAAACCAAATATCCTTAAATGACTAATGTCTGGTTTTATGCCAGTGAAGGCTTCTTCAGGAGTTTTGTCATCAATATGAGAGTGAGGACATTTGTTCTGTATATAGATAGCAGTACCAGATGCTTCTGCTCAAAGTGAAGTGTCTATATTCTGATCAAGTAACATAGCCCTAGCAACTTCTACAATGGTTCTATTTTTTCTTTCTGCAACTCCATTTTGTTGAGGATTATAAGGTACAGTGAACTCCCTCTTAATCCTAGTGTTTTTACAAAAGTCTTTAAAAATATCTGAAGTGTATTCACTCCCATTATCTGTTCTTAAGGTTTTGATTTTTCTCTCGGAAGAGTTTTCAGTAATGGATTTGAATTCCTTAAATCTTTTAAGGATTTCCTGTGATTCTTTACATTTAAGAAAATAGATCCATGTCTTTCTGGAGAAGTCATAACGAAGATTACATACTATAGAAACCCACCTAAGGAGGGTACAGACATGGGTCCACATAAATCTGAGTGGACTAGTTTTAATACTTTATTTGTTTTGCTAGAACTATTTTGAAAGGACCCCTTTGTATTTTTCCCTAAGGCACACCCCTTGCATACCCCTGAATTACATTGTTTGAGTTTGGGTAACCCTGTAACTAGTCTTTCCATGGAAGATAGGGCACGAAAATTTAGGTGTCCTAGTCTTCTATGCCATATTTCATTAGAGTCTGCAATTTCATGAATTAGGGCTAGATTTGGTTCCGTACATAACTCGTACAAGTACCCTTGCCTATGACCTATGGTTTTGGCTTTCTTAATGGTAGAATTCTTTGGCCATGCCAATACTTTGCTATCCATAAAGGTCACCCTATATCCATTATTTTCAAGTGCAGATATGGAGACTAGATTTCTTTTGATGCCTGGGACAAACAATACTCCAGTAAGTTGGATGGAGATGCCAGTCTTTAATTTGAGGGTGCATGTGCCAACACCCTTGACTGGATGTACATAGTTATCTCCAATTGTTACTTCTTCGTCAGTCTCTTCTACCATGGTGTCTAGTAGTTCCCTGAACCCTGTGATGTGTCTTGATGAACCACTATCTATAACCCAGGTGTTGGATTTATTTGTTACTTGGTTTGAAAGTGCAGAGTAGAATACATATTTCTCGGATTCATGCTCCTTTATTTTGGCATAGGATGCTTGTTGCTTGGTTCTGTCAGGACATCTAACTGCATAGTGTCCATATTGGTCGCATCTGAAACATTGGATGCGAGAAATGTCTTTTTTGAATGAACCTTTCCCGTGATGATTTTTCCTCTTCTTGAAGTGTTTCTTCTTCTCTTTCTTGTGAGAGTTTGTATTTAGAACATGAAGATCTTCATCTATATTTTTCTGTTTTGACCCTTTCTTTGTCTGTCTAGATTCTTCTTGAAGACAGTCTGATCTTAGGCAGTCAAATTTTGGAAATTTAGACCTTGCACTAATGCCTTGAACAAATGTCTCCCAGGAATTTGGGAGACCATCTAGGGCAATAAGTGTTAGTTCCTTGCATTCAATTTGGTACCCAAGTGTTGATAGTTGATCCCTTAGTGCAGATATTCTCATAAAGTATGCATTGATAGATTCTCCTTTGTTCATACTTATATGATTTATTTCTCTTTAGGGCTAAGGTTCTGCTGGAGTTATTAATTTAATAATTGCTTTCAAGTGACTTAAACATATGATATGGAGTCTCATGTTTTGTCAGAATCGGCACGATATGATCTCTAACTCCATCAACTATGATTTTCATGGCTTTGTCATTTCCTTCGATCCATGTCGTTTTATCAGGATCATTCTTTGGTTCTGTTTTGTTTTCTCTCACAAATGAATCAACTTTATTTTCTTTTAGTATCATCATAATTCTGAATTTCTATGATGAGAAATTATTTCCTCCCAATCTGTCTTCGAATCGGATTGCTGTTGCCATTTGAGAAATGAGATGTATTAAATCTGAATTTCTCAAGTTCTATTTTCTGCCCAGATTCTGCTTAACTTGGCTCTGATATCATGTAAATTCAAATTGAACTTATGATCTCTAACTTGGATAACTTCTGAATGTTGGATATTTGTATTGCAGACTTAATTTATTACTTTATTTTATTTTTCAGATGCAATTTCCACTTCTCATACACTTCCGATTTTTGTGTTTTTCCGTGGTATTGCAGGGCAAAGACGATATATATATATATATATATATATATATATATATATATATATATATATATATATATATATGAGTGACAGTAGGAGTCACATCTGTGATAGACGTGACTCCTCAAGGAGTCACGCCTATCACAGGTGTGACTTCGTCACCTTTTCATTGCTTTAACAATTACTAATCACCGTTAGAATGCAGTCGATGTTTATACTTTGGTAATATTTCATTCGATCATGCTATATTGATATTTATTTTAACATACCATATATATTAAGTATGAATATATAAGTAATATTTAATATTACTTATATATTCATATTTATAATGATCATAATAAATACGTTATCTGATCGAAGCTACAAACAACTCAACATTTTCTAATCTTCTTTCCACTTGTATACTTCGTTTTCTAGAATTCTGTATAGAGTTGTTTGTTTTCCAACATACCCTTAGTTTCTTTCTTTCTTTCGTATAAGCATCTAGTTTAGTTGCTTTACTTCTGTTGGAATATAATGTTATTCTGGAGGCCTAGAGTAGGCCTGAAACATCAAGTAAACAAAACCCAAGTGTATTGTTAGTGAAAAGCTCCCTTAATTGACATGTTCGATTGAGTAGTAGTCTTTCCTAACTTACGTTTTGGTGAATCCAACGTGTTCGTAAACTCTTAAACCTTTATCTTCGTTGTTGTGGTTCATCATTACACTTCGGTGAACCCACTGTCCTAAAACACTTAAAAGAAACACCTTTTTCTTTCATCGCATTGGATAGGCCCCTTAATCGATCTCACATAGGTCTCTGTCTCTATTGGTCTTGTGTAGGTCTCTCGGTCTCGTACTCATGCTCGTACCTCACACGATTCGTATCGCATTCGTACCTCATACGGATAGTATTGCTTTCATATCTCGCATGGACAATCTTGCTTTCGTACCTCGCACGATTGGTATTGCATTCGTAACTCGCACGAATAGTATCGCTTTGGTACCTCGCACGGATAGCATCGCATTCGTACCTCGGACGGACAACATCACTTTCGTACCTCGCACGAATGGTCTTGCTTTCTACTTCTTTCAACCAGTCTCATGTCCTACCCCATTCGATCAATCTTGACCAATTACTCAATATAATATATTTATTCTTTTAATTGTTTTGATTGTATCAACTACCTACATTACATTGGGTTGGTTTAATGTTATTATGAGAACAAGTGATATTTGACAGGTTGGAGAAATTTATTCAGCTTGCGACTTGCAATCTTGAGTAAGGTATGGAGAAATTATGAATTGTTATGTAAAAATCACTATTAATATAATGTTATGTTCTTTATCTTTAGCTTTAGGTACGAAATAGAACATATTTATTGTTTAAATGTTGTTTTATTAAACTAACTTCTTATATTACATTGGGCCAATTGTATTTGATTAACAGAACAAGTCACATTTGATTGGTTGGAGAAATTTTATTTAGCTCGTGACTTGTAATCTTGGATGAGGTTTGTAAAATTTGTGAATAGTTCAGTGAATTGGTATTTTTGACTTTATTTTCAAGTGATGATTCTTTGTAGTTTATATAATTGTAGTTGTAGTCTTGTTATATAGTGTAATATGAGAATTAGATTAGCAGGTTTGACAAACTATATTTTATCTTTAGCTTTAGGTACAAGTTACAACATATTTATTGTTTGAATGCTTTTTATTATATTAACTTCTCACATTACATTGGGTCAATTTATGTTATCAGAACAAGTGACATTCAATGAGTTGGACAAATTTTATTTGCCTCGTGATTTGCGATCTTTGATGAGGTATGTGAAAATTTTGAATAGTTAGAGTGAATTGGTATTTTTGAATTTATTTTCAAGTTATAATTTTGAATAATTTATATAATTGTGTTTGTAGTCTTGCTACATAGTTTAATATGAGAATTTGATAAAAAATTGACAAACTATGTTTTATTGTGGTGTGTAGGTTTAAATAAGTGTGGAGCCTTCATTGGTTGTTGCCTCTCCCATGCTGAATGTTGGAGTCTTATGGCTCTCTTACTTATAGGCACTCATTTGCTTGATTTTAGGTAGGTGCTCATTTGATTAGTCTTTTGTAGGTCCTTGACATACGTAGGATACTAGCACACACTATATTTTTCTATTCTCTTTACCATTCGCTGCTCGTGGAGGTCCAAAGGCAAAACCGGGGCTTGACCGAGGCAAGCTCCTTAGCTGCACAACATTTTCCTCTTTTCTTTGTAGGTGCTCGAGCGAAAGCATTTCGAACGTGCGAAGGTTTCCTTACTCCTTTCTTTCATTTACATTTCATTTTATATTATTTTCAATAGCTTGTTGTGCTTTATTTTGAAATCTCTCACCTAGAGACTGCTGGGTATTTGTTTTGTTTGTTGCCGTTTTGTGCAGGTGTCTGGGTCTTTACGGATGTGGAGATTTTATTTTTGTGCCTTGGAGGACGCTAGCGCTTAGCATAGACATCCCCGCGACCCAGTGTCGTTTGGGGAAGTGAGCTCCTCTTTTTGGTGGTAGGTTCCTTTTCTGATCTTCTTTCCACTTGTATACTTTGTTTTCTAGAATTCTGTATACAGTTGTTTGTTTTCTAGTATTTCCTTAGTTTCTTTCTTTCTTTCTTTCTTATAAGCATCTAGTTTAGTTGTTTTACTTCTGTTGGAATATAATGTGGTTCTCTAGGCCTAGAGTAGGCCTTAAAAATCAAGCAAACAAAACCCAAGTGTATTGTTAGTGAAAAGCTCCCTTAATTTATATGTTCGATTGAGTAGTAGTCTTTCCTACCTTACGTTTTGGTGAACCCAATGTGTTTGTAAACACTTAAACCTTTATCTTGGTTGCTGTGGTTCATCATTACACTTCGGTGAACCCACTGTCCTAAGACACTTAAAACAAAAACCTTCCTCTTTCATCGCATTGGATAGGTCCCTTAATTGATCTCACATAGGTCTATGTCTCTATTGGTCTCGTGTAGCTCTCTCGTGATCGGTCTTGTACTTGTACCTCACACGATTTGTATCGCATTCGTACCTCGCACGAACAATTGCTTTCGTACCTCGCATGATCGATATTGCATTCGTAACTCGCACGAACAACATCGCTTTGGTACCTCGCACAGATAGCATCGCTTTGGTACCTCGCATGGACAATATCGCTTTCGTACCTCACACGAATGGTCTTTCATTCTACTTCGTTTAACCAATCTCATGTCCTACCCCATTCGATCAATCTTGGTCAATTACTTAATATAATATATTTATTCTTTTAATTGTACCAACTACCTACATTACATTATGTTGGTTTAATGTTATTATGAGAACAAGTGATGTTTGACAGGTTGGAGAAATTTATTCAGTTTGCGACTTTCAATCTTGAGTAAGGTATGGAGAAATTATGAATTGTTATGTAAAAATCACTAGTAATATAATGTTATGTTCTTTATCTTTAGCTTTAGGTATAAAATAGAACATATTTATTGTTTAAATGTTGTTTTATTAAACTAACTGCTTACATTACATTGGGCCAATTGTATTTGACTAATAGAACAAGTCACATTTGATTGGTTGGAGAAATTTTATTTAGCTCGTGACTTGTAATCTTGGATGAGGTATGTAAAATTTGTGAATAGTTGAGTGAATTGGAATTTTTGGCTTCATTTTCAAGTGATTATTGTTTGTAGTTTATATAATTGTAGCTGTAGTCTTGTTATATAGTGTAATATGAGAATTAGATTAGCAGGTTTGACAAACTATATTTTATCTTTAGCTTTAGGTACAAGTTAATTATATTAACTTCTCACATTACATTGGGTCGATTTATTTTATCAGAACAAGTGACATTCAATGAGTTGGACAAATTTTATTCAGCTTGTGATTTGTGATCTTTGATGAGGTATGTGAAAATTTTGAATAGTTAGAGTGAAATAGTATTTTTGAATTTATTTTCAAGTTATTATTTTGTATAATTTATATATTTTTGTTTGTAGTCTTGCTATATAGTTTAATATGAGAATTTGATAAAAAATTGACAAACTATGTTTTATTGTGGTGTGTAGGTTTAAATATGTGTGGAGCCTTCATTGGTTGTTGCCTCTCCCATGCTGAATGTTGGAGACTTATGGCTCTCTTACCTGTAGGTACTCATTTGTTTGATTTTAGGTAGGTGCTGATTTGATTAGTCTTCTGTAGGTCCTTGACATACGTAGGATAGGAGCACACACTACATTTTTCTATTCTCTTTACCGTTCGCTGCTCGTGGAGGTCGAAATGCTAAAACCGGGGCTTGACTGAGGCAAGCTCCTTAGCTGCGTAACATTTTCTTCTTCTTTGCAGGTGCTCGAGCGAAAGCATTTCGAACGTACGAAGGTTTCGTTACTCCTTTCTTTCATTTACATTTCATTTTATATTATTTTCAATAGGTCGTGCTTTATTTTGAAATCTGTGTCACCTAGAGACTGTTGGGTATTTGTTTTGTCTGTTGTCGTGTTGTGCAGGTTTCCTAGTGTTAGGGTTAGCCGGTAGAAGATATCAATTAAATGCAAATAAAGATTAAACAGAGGAATGGAAATACACAGAAATAATAACAGCGAGAGACAAGTTTTAATGTGGTTCACCCAAACTCGGGCTACATCCACCAAACAGAGAGTCCAATATTATTATCCAGTAAATCAAACTGATTACATTCAGCAATCCCTGCAACTCAATACCGCTGCAAAAATGCTACAATACAATATATCAAAACCCTAACCCTTAGCCGCTTTTATCAAGTTTTTTGTCGGTTACAAAAATAGGGTTTTCTTATGTTGGTCAATGAAAAATAACTCCTGGTGCTTTATAAAATAATAAAAAACCGTGAGGTTTCGGGGGCGGTGCCCCTTGACCCGGCCCTGTATCACGACAGGGAATGTGCTAGGGGCGCTGCCCCTGGACCACGCAAGGGGCGCTGCCCCTTGAGCCCGTCTTGGGGGCGCTGCCCCTTGACCCCGTAGGGATTTTGGGGGGGGGGGGGAACCGCGCCGATAAAAGAGGGGTAAATATAACCTCTGAGTCTGATTAGGCTCCATATAACAACACCTAGGTCTTTATGGATGTGGAGATTTTATTTTTGTGGCTTGGAGGACGCCAGTGCTTAGCATAGACATCCCTGCGACCCAGTGTCGTACGTGGCAGTGAGCTCCTCGTTCTAATGGCAGGTTCCTTTTCTGATCTTCTTTGCACTTGTATACTTTGTTTTCTAGAATTTTGTATACAGTTGTTTGTTTTCTAGGATTTCCTTTCTTTCTTTCGTATAAGCATCTAGTTTAGTTGCTTTACTTTTTTTGGAATATAATGTGGTTTTGTAGGCCTAGAGAAGGCCTGAAACATCAAGGAAACAAAACCCAAGCGTATTTTTAGTGAAAAGCTCCCTTAATTGACATGTTTGATTGAGTAGTAGTCTTTTCTGCCTTACGTTTTGGTGAACCCAACGTGTTCGTAAACACTTAAACCTTTATCTTCGATGCTGTGGTTCATTATTACACTTCGGTGAACCCACTCTCCTAAAACACTTAAAACAAAAACCTTCCTCTTTCGTCACATTGGATAGGTCCCTTAATCGATCTCACATAGGTTTCTGTCTCTATTGGTCTCGTCTAGGTCTCTCATGTTCGGTCTCGTACTTGTACCTCACACGATTCGTATCGCATTCATACCTCGCACGGATAGTATCGCATTCGTACCTCACACGGATAGTATCGGTTTCATACCTCGCACGGACAATATTGCTTTCGTACCTCGCACGATTGGTATTGCATTCGTAACTCGCACGGATAGCATTGCTTTCGTACCTCGCACGAACATGGCTTTTGTACCTCACACGAATGGTCTCGCTTACTACTTCGTTTCATGAGTCTCATGTCCTACCCCATTCGATCAATCTTGGTCAATTACTCAATATAATATATTTATTCTTTTAATTGTTTTTATTGTATCAACTACCTACATTACATTGGGTTGGTTTGATGTTATTATGAGAACAAGTGATATTTGACAGGTTGGAGAAATTTATTCAGCTTGCGATTTGCAATCTTGATTGAGGTATGGAGAAATTATGAATTGTTATGTAAAAATCGCTATAAACATAATGTTATGTTCTTTATCTTTAGCTTTAGGTACAAAATAAAACATATTTATTGTTTAAATGTTGTTTTATTAAAACTAACTACTTACATTACATTGGGCCAATTCTATTTGATTAACAGAACAAGTCACATTTGATTGGTTGGTGAAATTTTATTTAGCTCGTGACTTGTAATCTTGGATGAGGTATGTAAAATTTGTGAATAGTTGAGTGAATTGGTATTTTTGACTTCATTTTAAAGTGATTATTCTTTGTATTTTATATAATTGTAGCTGTAGTCTTGTTATATAGTGTAATATGAGAATTAGATTCGCAAGTTTGACAAACTATAAATTATCGTTAGCTTTAAGTACAAGTTACAACATATTTATTGTTTGAATGTTTTTTATTATATTAACTTCTCACATTACATTGTGTCGATTTATGTTATCAGAACAAGTGACATTCAATGAGTTGGACAAATTTTATTTGGTTTGTGATTTGCGATCTTTGATGAGGTATGTGAAAATTTTGAATAGTTAGAGTGAATTAGTATTTTTGAATTTATTTTCGAGTTATTATTTTGTATAATTTATATAATTGTGTTTGTAGTCTTGCTACATAGTTTAATATGAGAATTTGATAAAAAATTGACAAACTATGTTTTATTGTGGTGTGTAGGTTTAAATAAGTGTGGACCCTTCAATGGTTGTTGCCTCTCCCATGCTGAATGTTGGTGTCTTATGGTTCTCTTACTTGTAGGTACTGTCATTTGTTTGGTTTTAGGTAGGTGCTCATTTGATTAGTCTACTGTAGGTCCTTTACATACGTAGGATAGTAGCACATACTATATTTTTCTATTCTCTTTACCATTCGTTGCTTGTGGAGGTCGAAAGGCCAAAACTGGGGCTTGACCGAGGCAAGCTTCTTAGCTGCACAACATTTTCCTCTTTTCTTTGCAGGTGCTCGAGCAAAAGCATTTCCAACGTGCGAAGGTTTCATTACTGCCTTCTTTCATTTACATTTCATTTTATAATATTTTCAATAGCTTGTTGTGCTTTATTTTGAAATCTGTGTCACCTAGAGACTGCTGGGTATTTGTTTTGTTTGTTGCCGTGTTGTGTAGGTGTCCTAGGTCTTTACGGATGTGGAGATTTTATTTTTGTTGGTTAGACGATGCCAGCGCTTAGCATAGACATCCCCGCGACCGAGTGTCGTCTGGGGCAGTGAGCTCCTCTTTCTGGTGGTAGGTTTGTTTTTTGATCTTCTTTCCACTTTTTACTTCGTTTTCTAGAATTCTGTATACAATTGTTTGTTTTCGAGCATTTGCTTAGTTTGTTTCTTTCTTTCGTATAAGCATCTAGTTTAGTTGGTTTACTTCTATTGGAATATAATGTGATTCTGTAGGCCTAGAGTAGGCCTGAAACATCAAGCAAGCAAAACCCAAGTGTATTGTTAGTGAAAAGCTCCCTTAATTGACATGTTCGATTGAGTAGTAATTTTTCCTACTTTACGTTTTGGTGAACCCAACGTGTTCGTAAATACTTAAACCTTTATCTTCGTTGCTGTGGTTCATCATTACACTTCGGTGAACCCACTATCCTAAAACACTTAAAACAAAAACCTTCCTCTTTCATCGCATTGGATAGGTCCCTTAATCGATCTCACATAGGTCTCTGTCTCTATTAGTGTCGTGTAGGTCTCTCGTAATCGGTATTGTACTCGTATTTCACACGATTCGTATCGCATTCGTACCTTGCACGGATAGTATCGCTTTCATACCTCGCACGGACAATATTGCTTTCGTACCTCGCAGGATTGGTATTGCATTCATAACTTGCACAAACAGTATCGCATTGGTACCTCGCACGTATAGCAACGCTTTCGTAGCTCGGACGGACAACATTGCTTTTGTACCTCGCACGAATGGTCTTGCTTTCTACGTCATTCAACCAATCTCATGTCCTACCCCATTCGATCAATCTTGGTCAATTATTGTATCAACTACCTACATTACATTCGGTTGGTTTAATGTTATTATGAGAACAAGTAATGTTTGACAGGTCGGAGAAATTTATTCAGCTTGCGACTTTAAAACTTGAGTAAGGTATGGAGAAATTATGAATTGTTATGTAAAAATAACTATTAATATAATGTTATGTTCTTTATCTTTAACTTTACGTATGAAATAGAACAATGTTGTTTTATTAAACTAACTTCTTACATTACATTGGGCCCATTCTATTTGATTAACAGAACAAGTCACATTTGATTGGTTGAAGAAATTTTATTTAGCTTGCGACTTGGAATCTTCAATGAGGTATGTAAAATTTGTGAATAGTTGAGTGAATTGGTATTTTTGACTTTATTTTTTAGTGATTATTCTTTGTAGTTTATATAATTGTAGCTGTAGTCTTGTTATATAGTGTAATATGAGAATTAGATTAGCAGTTTTGACAAATTATATTTTATCTGTAGCTTTAGGTACAAGTTACAACATATTTATTGTTTGAATGTTTTTTATTATATTAACTTCTCACATTACATTGGGTCTATTTATTTTATCAGAACAAGTGACATTCAATGAGTTGGACAAATTTTATTTGGCTGGTGATTTGCCATCTTTGATGAGGTATGTGAAAATTTTGAATAGTTAGAGTGAATTGGTATTTTTGAATTTATTTTCAAGTTACTATTTTGTATAATTTATATAATTGTGTTTGTAGTCTTGCTATATAGTTTAATATTATAATTTGATAAAAAATTGACAAACTATGTTTTATTGTGGTGTGTAGGTTTAAATAAGTGTGGAGCCTTCGTTGGTTGTTGCATCTCCCATGCTGAATGTTGGTGTTTTATGGTTTTCTTACCTGTAGGTACTCATTTGTTTGGTTTTAGGTAGGTGCTCATTTGAATAGTCTTCTGTAGGTCCTTGACATACGTAGGATAGTAGCACACACCATATTTTTCTGTTCTCTTTACCATTTGCTGCTCGTGGAGGTCGAAAGGCCAAAACCGGGGCTTGACTGAGGCAAGCTCCTTAGCTGCACAACATTTTCCTCTTTTCTTTGCAGGTGCTAGAGCGAAATCATTTCGAACATGCGAAGGTTTCGTTACTCCTTTCTTTCATTTACATTTCATTTTATATTATTTTCAATAGCTTGTTGTGCTTTATTTTGAAATCTGTGTCACCTAGAGACTGCTGGGTATTTGTTTTGTCAGTTGCCGTGTTGTGCAGGTGTCATAGGTCTTTACAGATGAGAATTTATTTTTGTGGCTTGGAGGACGCTAGCGCTTAGCATAGACATCCCCCTCGACCCAGTGTCGTCTGGGGTAGTGAGCTCCTCTTTCTGGTGGCAGGTTCCTTTTCTGATCTTCTTTCCACTTGTATACTTCGTTTTCTAGAATTCTGTATACAGTTGTTTGTTTTCCAGCATTTCCTTAGTTTCTTTGTTTCTTTCGTATAAGCATCTAGTTTAGTTGCTTTACTTCTGTTGGAATATAATGTGATTCTAGAGGCCTAGAGTAGGCCAGAAACATCAAGTAAACAAAACCCCTTAGTGTATTGTTAGTGAAAAGCTCCCTTAATTGACATGTTCGATTGAGTTGTAGTCTTTCCTACCTTATGTTTTGGTGAATCCAACGTGTTCGTAAACACTTAAACCTTTATCTTCGTTGCTGTGGTTCATCATTACACTTCGGTGAACCCACTGTCCTAAAACACTTAAAACAAAAACCTTTCTCTTTCATCGCATTGCATAGGTCCCTTAATCGATCTCACATAGGTCTCTGTCTCTATTGGTCTCGTGTAGGTCTCTCGGTCTTGTACTCGTGCTCGTACCTCACAGAATTCGTATTGCATTCGTACCTCACACAGATAGTATCGCTTTCATACCTCGCACGGACAATCTTGCTTTTGTACCTCGCACGATTGGTATTGCATTCGGAACTCGCACGAACAGTATCGCTTTGGTACCTCGCACGGATAGCATCTTATTCGTACCTCGGACGAACAACATCGCTTTCGTACTTCGCACGAATGGTCTTGCTTTCTACTTCTTTCAACAAGTCTCATATCCTACCCCATTCGATCAATCTTGAGCAATTACTCAATATAATATATTTATTCTTTTAATTGTTTTTATTGTATCAACTACCTACATTACATTGGGTTGGTTTAATGTTATTATGAGAACAAGTGATATTTGACAGGTTGGAGAAATTTATTCAGCTTGCGACTTGCAATCTTGAGTAAGGTATGGAGAAATTATGAATTGTTATGTAAGAATCACTATTAATATAATGTTATGTTCTTTATCTTTAGCTTTAGGTACGAAATAGAACATATTTATTGTTTAAATGTTGTTTTATTAAACTAACTTCTTATATTACATTGGGCCAATTGTATTTTATTAACAGAACAAGTCACATTTGATTGGTTGGAGAAATTTTATTTAGCTCGTGACTTGTAATCTTGGATGAGGTATGTAAAATTTTTGAATAGTTCAGTGAATTGGTATTTTTTACTTTATTTTCAAGTGATTATTCTTTGTAGTTTATATAATTGTAGCTGTAGTCTTGTTATATAGTGTAATATGAGAATTAGATTAGCAGGTTTGGCAAATTATATTTTATTTTTAGTTTTAGGTACAAGTTACAACATAGTTATTGTTTGAATGTTTTTTATTATATTAACTTCTCACATTACATTGGGTCGATTTATGTTATTATAACAAGTGACATTCAATGAGTTGGACAAATTTTATTTGCCTTGTGATTTGCGATCTTTGATGAGGTATGTGAAAATTTTGAATAGTTAGAGTGAATTGTTATATTTGAAATTATTTTCAAGTTATTATTTTGAATAATTTTTATAATTGTGTTTGTAGTCTTGCTACATAGTTTATTATGAGAATTTGATAAAAATTTGACAAACTATGTTTTATTGTGGTGTGTAGGTTTAAATAAGTGTGGAGCCTTCGTTGGTTGTTTCCTCTCCCATGCTGAATGTTGGTGTCTTATGGTTCTCTTACATGTAGGTACTCATTTGTTTGGTTTTAGGTAGGTGCTCATTTGATTGGTCTTCTGTAGGTCCTTGACATACGTAGGATACGAGCACACACTGTATTTTTCTATTCTCTTTACCATTTGCTGCTCGTGGAGGTTGAAAGGCCAAACTGGGGCTTGACCGAGGCAAGCTCCTTAGCTGCACAACATTTTCCTCTTTTCTTTGCCGGTGCTTGAGCGAAAGGATTTCGAATGTGTGAAGGTTTCGTTACTCCTTTCTTTCATTTACATTTCATTTTATATTATTTTCAATAGGTTGTTGTGGTTTATTTTTAAATCTGTTTCACCTAGAGATTGCTAGGTATTTGTTTTGTCAGTTGCCGTGTTGTGCAGGTGTCCTAGGTCTTTACGGATGTGGAGATTTTATTTTTGTGCCTTGGAGGACATCAGCACTTAGCATAGGCATCCTCGCGACCCAGTGTCGTCTGGGGCAGTGAGCTCCTCTTTCTGGTGGCAGGTTCCTTTTCTGATCTTCTTTCCACTTGTATACTTCGTTTTCTAGAATTCTGTATACGATTGTTTGTTTTCCAGCATTTCCTTAGTTTCTTTCTTTCTTTTGTATAAGCATCTAGTTTAGTTGCTTTACTACTGTTGGAATATAATGTGGTTCTGTAGGCCTAGAGTAGCCTGAAACATCAAGCAAACAAAACCCAAGTGTATTGTTGGTGAAAAGCTCCCTTAATTGACATGTTCGATTGAGTAGTAGTCATTCGTACCTTACGTTTTGGTGAACCCAACGTGTTCGTAAACACTTAAACCTTTATCTTCGTTGCTGTGGTTCATCATTACACTTCGGTGAACCCACTGTCCTAAAACACTTAAAACAAAAACCTTCCTCTTTCATCGCATTGTATAGGTCCCTTAAACGATCTCACATAGGTTTGTCTCTATTGGTCTCATGTAGGTCTCTCGTGATCGGTGTCGTACTCGTACCTCACACGATTCGTATTGCATTCATACCTCGCATGGATAGTATCGCTTTCATACATCGCACAGAAAATATTGCTTTCGTACCTCACACGATCGGTATTGCATTCGTAACTCGTACGAATAGTATCACTTTGGTACCTCGCACGGATAGCATCGCTTTCGTACCTCGCACAGACAACATCGTTTTCGTACCTCGCACGAATGGTCTTGCTTTCTACTTCGTTCAACCAATCTCATGTCCTACCCCGTTCGATGAATCTTGATCAATTACTCAATATAATATATTTATTATTTTAATTGTATCAACTACTTACATTACATTGGGTTGGTTTAATGTTATTATGAGAACAATTGGTGTTTGACAGGTTGGAGAAATTTATTTAGCTTGCAACTTGCAATCTTGAGTAAAGTATGGAGAAATTATGAATTGTTATGTAAAAATCACTATTAATATAATGTTATGTTGTTTATCTTTGGCTTTAGATATAAAATAGAACATATTTATTGTTCAAATGTTGTTTTATTAAACTAACTTCTTACATTACATTTGGCCAATTCTATTTGATTAATTTAACAAGTGACATTTGATTGGTTGGAGAAATTTTATTTAGCTCGTGACTTGTAATCTTGGATGAGGTATGTAATATTTGTGAATAGTTTAGTGAATTGGTATTTTTGACTTTATTTTCAAGTGTTTATTCTTTGTAGTTTATATAATTATAGTTGTAGTCTTGTTATATAGTGTAATATGAGAATTAGATTAGCATGTTTGACAAACTATATTTTATCTTTAGCTTTAGGTAGAAGTTCCAACATATTTATTGTTTGAATGTTTTTTATTATATTAACTTCACATTACATTGGGTCGATTTATGTTATCAGAACAAGTGACATTCAATGAGTTGGACAAATTTTATTTGGTTTGTTATTTGCGATCTTTGACGAGGTATGTGAAAATTTTGAATAGTTAGAGTGAATTGGTATTTTTGAATTTATTTTCAAGTTATTATTTTGTATAATTTATATAATTGTGTTTGTAGTCTTGCTACATAGTTTAATATGAGAATTTGATAAATTTTTGACAAACTATGTTTTATTGTGGTGTGTAGGTTTAAATAAGTGTGGAGCCTTCGTTGGTTGTTTCCTCTCCCATGCTGAATGTTGGTGTCTTATGGTTCTCTTACATGTAGGTACTCATTTGTTTGGTTTTATGTAGGTGCTCATTTGATTGGTCTTCTGTAGGTCCTTGACATACGTAGGATTGGAGCACACACTATATTTTTCTATTCTCTTTACCAATCCCTGCTCGTGGAGGTCGAAAGACCAAAATCGGGGTTTGACCGAGGCAAGCTCCTTAGCTGCACAACATTTTCCTCTTTTCTTCAATCGATCTCACATAGGTCTCTGTCTCTACTGGTCTCATGTAGGTTTCCTGTGACCGGTCATGTACTCGTACCTCACATGATTCGTATCGCATTCGTACCTCGCACGAACAATATTGCTTTCGTACCTCGCACGATTGGTATTGCATTCGTAACTCGCACGAACAACATCGTTTTCGTAGCTCGCACGGATAGCATCGCTTTTGTACCTCGCACGGACAACATCGCTTTTGTACCTCGCATGATTCGATCAATATTGATCAATTATTGTTTATAATATATTTATTCTTTTAATTGTTTTGATTATATCAACTACCTACATTACATCGGGTTGGTTTGATGTGAATTTGTGAACAGGTGACGTTTGATAGGTTGGAGAAATTTATTCAGCGTGCGACTTGCAGTCTCGAGTAAGGTATGGAGAAATTATGAATTTTTAAGCGAATTGTTATGTAAATATCACTATTAATATAATGTTATGTTCTTTATCTTTCGCTTTAGGTACAAAATAAAACATATTTATTGTTTAAATGTTTTTTTATTCACTAACTTCGTACATTACATTGGCCCAATTCTATTTGATTAACAAAACAAGTCATTGGTTGAAGAAATTTTATTTAGCTCGTGACTTGTAATCTTGGATGAGGTATGTAAAATTTGTGGATAGTTGAGTGAATTGGTATTTGTGACTTTATTTTCATGTGATTATTCTTTGTAGTTTACATAATTGTAATTGTAGTCTTGTTATATAGTGTAATATGAGAATTAGAGATGGTGTGAATTGGCCTTCACTAATTGTTGCAGCTCCTTTGCTTGTATGTTGGTGTCTTATCGCTCTATTGCCTATAGGTCGTCAATTGTTCGATTTCTCATAGGTGCTCACTTGATTAGTTTCGGATAGGTCCTTCCCTGATTGGTCTCTTGTAGGTCCTTGTTCGATCGATCTTGCATTTCTCTTTTTATTAATTTTTCATTTGTCCCTCGCTTGGTTATTCTATCAGTGATTTCGCTCAATTAATCTACCAATGACCTAACTCAATTGGTCTATTGTCAACTTTACTCGATTTGTCTCCCATAGGTCTCTCGCTTGATTGGTCTTGTATAGATCTCTCAATCATTTTCGTGTCAGTCCCTTGTTTGGTTGTTTGATTATGTAGCTTAATCAATAGTTCTCCCATTTGGTTCAATTGGGCACTTGATGCTAGCATGGTTCGATTGTTTGCTCGGTGGCTTAGCTTTATGCGATCCATTGTCAGCCTTGCTCGATCAATCTCATGTTAGGTCACTGGCCTAATTGGTGTTACATACGTTTAGTCGGTTTGTTTTTCGTAGTTTTCTTAGTCAATAAGGATGGCATTGGTACCTTGTTGGATTTGTCTCACGTAGGCTCATCATTGGACTGGTCTCATGTAAGTACCATTCTTTATCAATCCGATGTTGGGTCACTGGCCTAATTGGTCTTACATACGTTTAGTCGGTTTGTTTTTCGTAGTTTTCTTAGTCAATAAGTCTAGCATTGGTCCCTTGTTGGATTTGTCTCATGTAGGCTCATCATTTGACTGGTCTTATGTCGGTACCATTCTTTATCAATCCCATGTATGTCAATCACTTGATCAATGTCGTGTAGGTCCCTTGATTTATCAATCCAATATAGGTCACTATGTCGATTAGTGTTGTGTAGGTCTCTCTTGATTGGTCTTGCATAGGTTTCTATCTCAATCAATCTCAAATTTATACTTCATTCGATTGGTTTTGCATTCGTATTTAACCCATTGATATTGTGTTTGTACCTTGATCAATATTGTATCTCGCTCGATCGGTCTCGTAATGGTATTGCACTTGATTGTTTGGGCCATCGTACTTGGCTCAACCATTCTTTCGTTCCTACCTCACTTGATCAGCTACTCATTATAACATATTTATTCTTAATGATCTTGATTATATTGACTTCTTGGGTTGGTTTAATGTGATTATGAGAAAAAGGGATGCTTGACCGGTTTGAGAAATTTATTCACCTTGCAACCAATCTTGACTAAGGTATGGATAAATTATGAATAGTTGAGTGAATTGTTATGTAGAATGTACTTTTAATAAAATGTTATGTTTTTTATCTTTAGCTTTAGGTACAAGTTACAACATATTTATTGTTTGAATGTTTTTTATTAGATTAACTTCTCACATTACATTGGGTCAATTTATGTTATCAGAACAAGTGACATTCAATGAGTTGGACAAATTTTATTTGGCTTGTGATTTGCGACCTTTGATGAGGTATGTGAAAATTTTGAATAGTTAGAGTGAATTGGTATTTTTGAATTTATTTTCAAGTTATTATTTTGTATAATTTATATAATTGTGTTTGTAGTCTTGCTACATAGTTTAATATGAGAATTTTATAAAAATTTGACAAACTATGTTTTATTGTGGTGTGTAGGTTTAAATAAGTGTGGAGCCTTCGTTGGTTGTTGCCTCTCCCATGTTGAATGTTGGTGTCTTATGGCTCTCTTACCTGTAGGTACTCATTTGTTTGGTTTTAGGTAGGTGCTGATTTGATTAGTCTTCTGTAGGTCCTTGACATACGTAGGATAGGAGCACACACTATATTTTTCTATTCTCTTTACAATTCGCTGCTTGTGGAGGTCGAAAGACCAAAACCGGGGCTTGACCGAGGCAAGCTCCTTAGCTGCACAACATTTTCCTCTTTTCTTTGCAGGTGCTCGAGCGAAAGCATTTCGAACGTACGAAGGTTTCATTACTCCTTTCTTTCATTTACATTTCATTTTATATTATTTTCAATAGCTTGTTGTGCTTTATTTTGAAATCTGTGTCACCTAAAGACTGTTGGGTATTTGTTTTGTTTGTTGCCGTGTTGTGCAGGTGTCCTAGGTCTTTACGGATGTGGAGATTTTATTTTTGTGGTTTGGAGGATGCCAATGCTTAGCATAGACATCACCGCGACCCAGTGTCGTTTGGGGCAGTGAGCTCCTCTTTCTGGTGGCAGGTTCCTTTTCTGATCTTCTTTCCACTTGTATACTTCGTTTTCTAGAATTTTGTATACAGTTGTTTGTTTTCCAACATTTCCTTAGTTTCTTTCTTTCTTTCGTATAAGCATCTAGTTTAGTTGCTTTACTTCTGTTGGAATATAATGTGGTTCTGTAGGCCTAGAGTAGGCCTAAAACATCAAGCAAACAAAACCCAAGTGTATTGTTAGTGAAAAGCTCCCTTAACTAACATGTTCGATTGAGTAGTAGTCTTTCCTACCTTACGTTTTTGTGAATCCAACGTGTTCGTAAACAATTAAACCTTTATCTTCGTTGTTGTGGTTCATCATTACACTTTGGTGAACCCATTGTCCCAAAACACTTAAAACAAAAACCTTCCTCTTTCATCACAGTGGATAGGTCCCTTAATTTATTTCACATAGGTCTTTGTTTCTATTTGTCTCATGTAGGTCTCTCGTGATCAGTCTCGTACTCGTACCTCACATGATTCGTATCGCATTCGTACCTCGCACGGATAGTATCGCTTTCATACCTCACACGGACAATATCGCTGTGGTACCTCGCACGATTGGTATTGCATTCGTAACTTGCACGAATAGTATCGCTTTGGTACCTCGCACGGATGGTCTTGCTTTCTACTTCGTTCGACCAGTCTCATGTCCTACCCCATTCGATCAATCTTGATCAATTAGAAAATATAATATATTTATTCTTTTAATTGTTTTGATTGTATCAACTACCTACATTACATTGGGTTGGTTTAATGTTATTATGAGAACAAGTGATGTTTGACAGGTTGGAGAAATTTATTCAGCTTGCGACTTTCAATCTTGAGTAAGGTATGGAGAAATTATGAATTGTTATGTAAAAATCACTATTAATATAATGTTATGTTCTTTATCTTTAGCTTTAGGTACAAAATAGAACATATTTATTGTTTAAATGTTGTTTTATTAAACTAACTTCTTACATTACATTGGGCCAATTCTATTTGATTAACAAAACAAGTCACATTTGATTGGTTGGAGAAATTTTATTTAGCTGGTGACTTGTAATCTTGGATGAGCTATGTAAAAATTGTGAATAGTTGAGTGAATTGGTATTTTTGACTTTATTTTCAAGTGATTATTCTTTGTAGTTTATATAATTGTTACTGTAGCCTTGTTATATAGTGTAATATG
Organism: Cunninghamia lanceolata; assembly: GCA_027924645.1. Taxonomy (NCBI): domain Eukaryota; kingdom Viridiplantae; phylum Streptophyta; class Pinopsida; order Cupressales; family Cupressaceae; genus Cunninghamia; species Cunninghamia lanceolata. Next base: position 24,055,615 of record BSBN01000809.1, on the reverse strand, counting down.
AGGATTGGATTAGCAAGTTTAACAAACGATATTTTGTTGTTGTGTGTAGGTTTATATAAGTGCGAAAAGAGAGGGTGTGAATTGGCCTTCGCTAGTTGTTGCCCCTCCTTTGCTTGTATGTTGGTGTCTTATCACTCTCTTGGCTATAGGTCGTTGTTTGTTGGATTTCTCGTAGGTGCTCACTTGATCAAATTCGGATAGTTCCTTTTTTGATTGGTCTCTCGTAGGTCCTTGCATGATCAATTGTGCATCTCTCTTTTGATTAATTTTTCATTTGTCCTTCGCTTGATTGTTCTATTAGTGATTTCGCTCAATTAATCTAGTAACGAGCTAACTCGATTGGTCTATTTTCAACCTTACTCGATTTGTAATTTATACAATGCCTTAATATCGGGATATCACAAAACCCGACACTTTGAAACTCCGAAAAAGGCATAACACAAGGAAAACACTCAGAATTTTTTGGACTTGGCCATTTATGGGTTTATTACTTGCACTTAGAAATTTCTGGGGTTAAATTCCTTCCATTTAAGGTGTCTCAAATGGGATCTCTTTGATGGAAGGAAATGCAATCTTTAAGGGAAACTTTGGGCTATTTGTCCTAAAGGCAAAATGTGGCAACTTTTAGGCGACTATATGGGGTGTTTACCTACTGAACACTTGGATCTGGTGGCCTTAACAATCCATTGGGCATAGAGTCAGTTTGACCTGAAACGATTTAGAAAACTTGCAATATAGAGGCTGGAAACATAGGATAGCAACCACAAAACAAAACAACTGAAAACTAGACATCAACAGTCCTCTAACAGGACAACGAACTGTGCATCAACACTTGGAGGGAAACAAAAGATTGAAACAAAAGTACTATGAAAGATCCCTGATGGATCCCTTTGCTGAAATGAAGTGCTGTTTTTGTGATTTTATTTGTTTTATGATTTTTATTAATTTTTTTTTTTTCTTTCAGACTAGAGAGGAGATGCAGAAGGGGTTTCGGTTTTCTTGAGATGTGTATTTGCCAAGATGGCAAATAGAAATACATATAGCTGCAATCTCAAATAGAAATGGACTAAAAATAAATATTAACTGATAGAAAGATACCAACTAAGAAATTGAGGCACATACCCATCAGATCTGTATTTTATATTCAATGAAAGCCTGGTTTGCAACCCTACTTGCATACAAAGACAGTATTGGCCTAGAAGAGGGTATACATGCAATTGAGAATGAAGGATCTGAAGAATAAGGCTGATTTGGCACTGCTGCAAGCTTAGATCTGCAATAGCATGCCCTGGAATCTGTCCAATGATGCACAAATGAAGACCCAGAGTAGGCCTCCCACAAACAAGAACTGGGTTGTCGTCCAATTCACCAAAATCCTTGAGAGTTTTCGTTCCCAAGAGTCTGAATGCTGCTGCCCCCTTCCACAGAGTTCAGAGTTGCCATGAAGCTTCAAAAGATATGCAAAAGATAATCCCAAATAGCACTTCAAAGTCACTTTATTCATTTCCCAAAGTGGGCGTCCACTTTAGGGTTCCAAAAGGGGATCAAAATTAAGAATCTTTGAAAGATTCTTTTATTAATGAAGTCTCACAAGTTGGGCGCCCAAGTTGAGGGCCCAACTTCATTATTAAAAGACCACCTTTTTAACACAACATTGTGTCAACTAGGTGGGGGTCTTTTTAATAACTTATTAATATAAAGTGACATGTTATTCACTTTATTTTATTTCATTTTTATTAAATATTAAAGCCACACTTTAATATTCAATAATTATTCTAATTCCATCACCTGGCCATCCTGAACTGAGAACTGCTGTAGCCCATGCCACTGGTGATGTTGCCACGTGTCATGCTAACTGATAGTGCCTCCCTAAAATGTAGGGATACCTCCTAAAAAATAGGGAATTTGACCAAAACTCCAAAAATGCTCCTGGAGGTCCCCTGATGCCTCCTAGTCAACTCTCGGTCAAACCCTAAAAAATAGGAACCCTTTCTAAAAAATAGGAAACTGTCACAAACTGTCTGGAAAGGCCTGTAAAGCTCCCTACCAAGCTACACTGCCTCAGGATAGGTCCCCTAACCACTCCGCTGACCTACGGGAACCCGGATGATAGGTCAACTCTCATGTCTCTGCTAGACAGCGCTAAAGAGGGGACATGACATACTACAACACTTATTTGACTCAACAAAACTATCCTACTATGTTACAACCTATAGATCATCACCTCAATAACAGTGCTTGAGATGAATCCCATTAATTGGGATTGGTAGTTCTTCTCCTTCAAGCATAGACAATTGAAAAGCATTGTGCATTTTGCAACCTGTGATCACAAAGGGACCAGTCCACAGGGCATCAAACTTAGTATGCTTTCCGGGCTTGCTTTTCATCTCATCCCATTTGAGAACAACATTCCCTTCATTGAAAACTCTAGGGACTGCCTTTTTGTCAAAATTTTTCTTCATTTGTGCTTGATGTAGTTGCAAACTTTGCATTGCTTGCCTTCTTGTTTCTTCTAATTCCATAAGCTCAGCAAGTCTGATTTCCATTGGCCCCTTGTCCATTAGTTACAACTCTTTGAAAAGGTTGTGTTGGCAGTTCAACTAAAATAGGCAGCATTGTCTCTTTTCCATATACTAGCACATAAGGTGAATTACCTGTAGACCTCTTAGAAGTTATCCTATCAGCCCATAAGGCTAATTTCAGTTTGTTATGCTAGGTTCTCTGATTATCTTCTATTGTTCTTTTGATGATCCTAATCAGATTCTTATTGGTAGACTCAGCTTGTCCATTACCTTTTGGGTAATAGTTGGATGAAGCACTCAAAAATATATCATTTCTAACAGCCCAATCAATTATTTTTGTGCCTATAAAAGCCAATGCATTGTTTGAAATAATGGATTCAGGAGTACCAGACCTTGCAACCAAGTCTTCATAGAAGTTTAGGACTGATTTTTCATTTGCTTCTTTCAACACCACTCCCTCTGTCCATTTAGTAAAGTAGTCTATGGCAGTTAGTATCCATTTGTGCCTTGAACTAGAGGGTGGATTAATGAGCCCAATAAAATCAAGACCCCACTTCATGAAGGGTTGTTCTATCTGTATCGGATGCAATGGTAGGGCTGCTAACCTCTGTTTGCCTGCAAACATAGCACACTTTTTGCACTTTCTCACCCATGTATGTGCATCCTTGTATAAATCAGGCCAAAAGTAACCAGCCTTTATTATGTTAAGCGTTGTTGTTCTTGGTGCGAAGTGACCACTAGCTGTCCCATCATGGAATTGTTCCAGAATTTTGTTAGTCTGATCAGATTCAATACACCTCAACAACACACTGTTGAAATCTCTTCTAAACAAAATGCCATCTATAATGACATAAGGAATTGCTTGCAATCTGAAATTTCTTCTTTTTGTATTGTTCAAATCCTTGGGGCACTCACCTATTTGAAAATATTGTATCATTTCTTGTACCCAGCTTGAAGGAGGAGTTGGGACAGCAGTTGATATTCATTATTAAGCACAAGAACAACATCCTTTTCAACTTCTTCATTATGTTCTAACTTATCAGCCAACTGTTCACACAGACGTTTGCCTCTTACCAGCTTAGGGACCTTTATTTCCACGTCATATTCCATGACTTTGGTTATCCAACCAGCTCTTTTGTTATTCAAATCCTTGTTTAGCAAAAAATCTTTTGACACTTGGGTGAGCAACCATTAAATGTATCTTATTATTCGAAACCAAGTGTCTAAATTTTTTTAAGGCTTCTAATCATAGCTAGTACATGTTTCTCAACAAAAGAATACCTCTCTTCGTAGCCTTTCAAACCTTGGCTAAAGAATGCAATGGGCTGCTCCAAACCTTCTTCATTTTGCTGTACTAGCATGGCTGAGATTGTATCTACACTGCCAAAAGCGTACAAGATGAAATCCTTGGAGAAATTAGGATTTATAAGTGTAGGCATAGCTGTTAGAGCTTCCTTGATACTCTCAAAACTCTGCTTCCCTTCTTTTTGTAAGATACCCAACTAAACTAAAATTTTTCTTACTTAGACAAATTTACTTGCACTTAACTCTTCAATTACTCAATCTACTTAACATCATTCATGAAAGATAACAATGACAACTTGCATGAATCAACTTGAAGTTGGGCACTTGTATTATTACTTGATTCAGATCAATACAATTGTCTTATTGCAATAGATGATGCCCTCAATGGCATGAATATACAATCTTATTCAATTGATTACAAAGAAAGGCCTTAAAGCCTAGATGTATACAATGACCTCACAAATGAACAATCTCTATTGAGCACAATGATGTCAACTATATGTTACACCTCACAACTTGACAAGGGAGCATCACCTTATCACTGTTGAGGGAGCATGACCTCAATTACTTGAAACTCGTAGACCTCAAGAACACAAGCATAAAGCTTTGCAGAGAGAAAATTCGCCAAAGATAAGATATCCAAATGAGAGGTGTTCTCCTTTTATAGTGCCCTCAAGGCAATGAAGGCACGTTTTCCAATGCACAAAGAAGAACCAAGGCACATTTTTCAAGAAGCATATCCAAGGAGAATATTCCATCTAACAACTCATCATGAGGTGGCAACCTTACCCAATGAACTAGAACGGATCCCATTGTCATCCTGTCGACCAATGAGAGTCCAGGTGGTTATAACTACCTTATCTTCTGTCTAGGCGCCAAGTTGAGATGTCTGGACATGAAAGTGTGCCCTACTTGTTCTAGGCGACAGTTGAGGAGGTTGCGTCATGAGATTGTGCCTAACTTGGAAAGAGCTTTCCAATGTTGTCAATTTGATCCAGAAGAGTGTCTTGACGCTCAACTCATTCAATCTTCCTGAGGCGCTCATTGGAGTTGATTAAGGCGCCACTTGAGGTTAGGCGCTAGATGAGGCATGTAATGCCCAAGAAGTGCGCCTCACTTCTTATCCTACTCCGGAAGGTGTCTCCGATGGTTGATCTATTCAATCTAACTCCTTTGATGTTGTCTGGAGAAATCTACATCTTGGGCGCATTCTCTAGAGTATCCAAAGTGATATTCAAATCAAGGTGCCAAAATGGAAGTGTTTCATCAAAATGTGCGCCTCACATAGACTTCAATCCTAGGAGCCAGAATTGAGGAGTTTTGATCAAACATGCACCTAGGCTAGGAGTTTCCCTCTTCAACTTTGATTGTTCATCCAAGTGACTTCTCCTAATTTCAAAGTCTTCAATCTATCAATCATCCACGCTAGGTGCTCAAATGGAGGATTCTTGGCCCAATATGCGCCTAGGTATCAAGACAACATTACTTGACAATTCCAACTTTCCCACTTGATCTTCTTGAGAGTGAGGTTCACTTGAAGAAGTTTCTTACTCATTTGATGGTCCAAACAACCAATCTCGGATCAAGGCGCCCGTTTGAAGTGTTTGAACTTGGATTGGCGCCTCATGAAGGTTAGGCGCACTCTGGGGGTTGTGAGAACAAGAAAGTGCGCCTAGCTCAATGAGGCTCTTTCAATGACCTCAAACACATGTTTGGTGAATGATCAAGTACAAATGATGCTCAATTGGTTAATACTTGATTCTTGCCTTCAAAATCCAAGGCACACATTTGGTGAGTTCAACATGAAATTTGTGCCCTAGGTAAATTATACCTTCTTTTGACTTTCATCATCACCTTAATACTTCCTGGGTGATCACTTAATGTTCCCTCTAGCAAGTGCCTTGATGAATGAGGTCAAAACAAGTTGATGTTCATGCTAGGTGCAATTTTGAAGTGGAACTGCAATAATTAGCGCCTTGTATTAAACCTTCCAATTAGGTGCCAAAATTGATCGTTTTGGACATGACTTAGGGGATTATGACTTGAAACTCCTTGATTGTACCTACAAAACTACACACAGAGTTAGTCAAAACTCAAATTCATTCCCTCATCATTAGAATTAGCCTCTGGGAATGAGGAATAGGCTAATCCATTCTTCACTTGATGATCAAGCCGGAAATGGGGACATTACAGTCTCCCCTTCCCAAAATTGCTTGCCTTCAAGCAATTGAAGGTTAGGATGCTCAAGCATTTTCTCTCCTTTCCAAGTAGCATCCTCCATCGGCAAGCCTTTCCACTTCACCAAATATTCCCTTATGGTCCGGTTGCGTAGTTTCTTTTCCCTCATATCCACCACAGTCTCTGGTTCAAGTGCAAGCATTCCTTCTTCATCTAGTGGTGGCAATTCTTCTGATGAAACCACGTTGTCCTAGTACCTTCTTAAGACACGACACATGAAACACATTGTGTATGCGACTTCCTGCTGGTATATCAAGTTCATATGCCACTTCCCCTACTCTTCTAAACACCTTGTAGGGTCCATAGAACCTGGGTTTTAACTTCTCTGCACCTGACTTCTTCAACGAGCTTTGCCTATACAGTTGAAGGAGCAGAAACACCATGTCTCCAACTTCAAAATTACGTTTAACCCAATGTCTATCGGCATACAACTTTTGTTGATTTTGAGCCCTTTGTAAGTCGTCCTTATGTACTTGCAAGATGTCTTGCGTGTCCTGCATCAATTCTTTAGCTCGAGGAGATCGACTGTCATCCAATGCCAATTCAATAAAGGAAACTGCATCATACCCATACAATGCATGTAAGGGAGACATGCCAATTGACATGTGGAAAGTGGTGTTGTAGCAGTATTCTCCAAGATGTAACCACTTTATCCAAGCACATTGATGATCAGATACATAATTTCTCAAGTATCCCTCAAGCCATTTATTGACAATTTCAGTTTTCCCATCAGTTTGAGGATGATAGCTTGTGCTTGGTGTTAAGTCAGTACCTGCTAGTCGAAATAGCTCTCTCCAAAACACACTGATGAACCGGCTATCTCGATCACTGACTATGGTTTTAGGAAGGCTAAGTAGTCTGAAGACCTCTCGAAAGAATAACTCAGCTACTTGCAATGCTGAATACTCAATTGGTATTGCAAAGAAGTGAGCATACTTCGTTAACGTGTCAACAACTACATAGATGCAGTCCTTTCCCTGCACCTTTGGAAGTCCTGTGATAAAATCCATTGAAATACTCTCCCACTTATGTTTTGGAATTGGTAGTGGTTGGAGTAATCTCGCTGGAAAAGTATGTTCTGTTGAAAAGTCAAACACTCCCTGACATACTGTAGAACATCTTCCTTCAGACCCTTCCAAGTGAATCTTTCCCTGATTTGCTTATAGGTCTTGAAATAGCCAGGGTGTCCTGCAAGTGGAGTATCATGGTATGTTTTCAAAATCTGCTGCTTGAGCTCCGATTCAGGAGTTAGGAAATTCTATCTTTATAATAGATGATGTCATCAACCACTTTTTACCTATCATCCTGAGTGATTCCATCCATGATCTCACAAGCAAACTTTGATTTGGAGTACTCAACTTGAAGCTGAGACTTCCAATCAACTGAAACTTCACTCAGGGCACAAATGGCAGGTTTCCTAGACAAGGCATCTGCTACCACATTCTTCTTACCTTTAACATATTCAATGTCAAATTCATACGCCTGTATCTTAGTAACCCACTTTTGTTGCCTTTCATTTAGATCTTTCTGCCCTAGGAAGTACTTCAAACTGTTGTGATCTGTCCTGACCACAAACTTCGCTCCAACTAGATACTGGCGGAACTTAGCCAAAGCATGCATGATTGCCAGCATCTCCTTGTCATAAGTTGAGTACAGTCTCTCTGTGTCCTTCAGTTTTCTACTTTCGAATGCAATGGGATGATGTTTTTGCATCAAAACAGCTCCAATGCCTTCTCCAGAAGCATCACATTCCAGGACAAAAGACTTAGTAAAATCTGGCAAAGCCAGCACTGGTGTTGTACTCATTACTTCTTTCAATATGTCAAATGCAGTTTGAGCTTCCATTGACCAAATGAAAGCACCTTTCTTTGTCAGATTCGTCAAGGGTGCAGAGAGCTGCGAGAATCCCCTAACAAATCTTCTGTAATAGCTGCAAAGACCAAAGAAACCTCTCAATTCAGAAACATTCCTGGGTACTGGCCAATTGCTAATGGCTTCAATCTTCTCTTCTTGAACTTTCACGCCGTTAGCTCCAATCACATGACCTAGATAAAGGATTTCCTTCAGTCCAAAATCACACTTAGACATTTTTGCATACAAAGATTGTTTCTCCACGACACTCAAAACTTCATCCAAATGTTGGAGATGTTCTTCCCATGTCTTGCTGTAAATCAAGATGTCGTCAAAGAAAACCAACAGGTACTTCCTCAATTGCTTGTTGAAGCATGATTCATACATGACTGGAAAGTAGCTGGTGCATTTGTCAACCCAAACGGCATCACCAAGAATTCATAGTGTTCGTAATGACATCTGAATGCTATCTTTGGAATGTCTTCTTCACGAATATGAATTTGATGGTAACCAGATCGAAGATCTATCTTTGAGAAATAAACTTCTCCATACAGCTCATTGCTCGTAGGTATTGGATACCTATTCTTGATGGTCTTCCGGTTCAACGCTCAATAATCAATGCACATTCGCATTGTTCCATCGTTTTTCTTCACGAGCACTACTGATGATGCAAATGGACTAGAAGATGGCCTAATGTGCCCCATCTCAATCAACTCTCTGATCGTCTTCTCAATCTCAATTTTGAAATGCCTTGGATGAATGTAGGGTGCAATATTGATGGGATTTGTTTCCCTGGTGGTCTGCCTGGAGGTATATCACCAAACACTTTGCTATGTTTTTCTATCATAGCTTTGAGATCCTCATGATAAGGTTCTTCAATAGAGAGAACCTGGTTGTCCTTAATGCAAACTTGTGCTGCCCATTCAATGTTGTCATGCCCGATCAAAGCTTCCATACGCTTGGCTGAAACAACTCTGGGATTTCCATCGGACAATGACCTCAGTTTGATCTTTCTTCCCTTATGAGTGAATTCAAGTTCCATTGTTTGGAAATTTTGAACAAATGATCCCAGTGACTACAACCATTGTACTCCAAGTACAATATCAATTTGCCCAAGTCCAACTACATAGAAGTCATCTTGAAGAGTGTAGTCACCACCCATTTGTACTTGCAGTTGAGTGACTCACCAAGTACAACTCATGATGAATCCATCAGCTACTGCTTCTCTGAATCCTTCGAAATCTTACACTGATAGACCCCGCTTTTGTAAGGTACCCAACTAATTCTACTAAAATTTTTCTTACTTAGATAAATTTACTTGCACTTAACTCATCAACTACTCAAAAACTTAGTAACATACATCAAAGATAACAACTTGGATGAATCAATCTTGAAGCTGGGTACTTGTCTTATTACTTGATTCAAAATGTCTTATTACAGAGATAATGCTTTCAATAACATGCTTATACAAACTTATTCAAATGGATTACAAAGAGGCCTTGAAGCCTTGATGTTTACAATGACTTCCACAATTGATCAACTCTATTGAACTCAATGATGCCATCTGGATGTTAACATCTCACAATGCAACAAGGGAGCATCACCCCAACACTTGAAACTCGCAGGCCTCAAGATTACAAGCACAAAGCTTTTCAGAGAGAAATTCGCCAAAAGATTCGATGTCAAATGAATGAGAGAGCTCCTTTTATAGACCTTCCAAAAGGAAATGAAGGCACATTTTCCAAGTAGCATATTCAGGGGAATATTCCTCTCGACAACTAATCCTGAGTTGGAAAACTTATCCAAAGACCTTGTCACAGATCCCAAAGTCATCCTGTCGACCAATGAGAGCTCAGGTAGTTACAACTACCTTATCTTTTGACTAGGCACCAAGTTGAAGCCGTTTGATCATGGAATGGCACCCAATGTAGACCCAGGCGCCCAATTGAGGTAGCAGAGGCATGAATATGCACCTAGAGGAATTTGATGACTCCATACACCCTCGGAACACTTAGCGAAGATCTTTTAGATTCTAGGCGCCACCTGACACTTAGCTTACTTAGGTGCAGTTCTAGTGTTCTCTGACTTGTGTGCTAGATTTGGAGGTTCTACAGTGGTTTTGGCGCCCAGAGAAGGTTTTGTCATTTTCCACAATCTTATGCAACATATGAAACTCCTGAGTGTTGTGTTGATCCCTTTGGAGAGAGCACCCATATCCAGAGTAGTTAAAACCTTGTTTTTTAGTCCTTGGGCGCTTTTGTGGGTGGAAAAGGGTGTAGATTGGCGCCTTAAGAATGATGAGGTCTTTCCTTGCTAAAATCTCCATCTCAAGTTATATCTGAGTCAAAACACTGTCTTCTACCAAGCGCCTATCAGTTGGAGTGGATTGAAAGCTCTTTAGGCGCACTTTTGGGGACAAGTCCCTTAGGCGCAACAAGGTGCCAGGGAAAGAGTGAAATGGCGCCTCATCTCCTTGAAGCAAGTTCTAACTTCATTCAGGCTTTTCATGAGTTTCTAAGTCTTTTCCAAGTGCAACTTTGGTGACATCTCAAAAATCATTCTTCTAGGCGCCATATGGCTTTCCAAGGGAAGGCGCAATTGTGAGGTTGGGATTGAAGAAAGATGCGCCTCAATCTCTCATCACCACACTTAGACAAAATTGATGACTTCTACTGGAAGGATGATCTCTTGAATCAAACTTGACCTTTTTGCGATGCATTTACCCTTTTCAACTCTCAACCTAGCTTAGGCGCCATTCAAGGTTTGTCCAGTCAAGGTCAAATGCCTAGGCGCCCTTAGAGGGTTACTTGAATCAGGAAATGGCGCCTTGATACTTAGGCGCAAAATTGATGTGGAGGAGAGCTTCAATTGGAGGTCCAACACCTTAGGCGCTCTTTGAGGGTTTGTTCAGATATGAACTAGCACCCCAGGCGCTATTTTGGTTTAGGAACAATCATGGAGTAGCGCCTTGACTCCTTGACACAAGTTTGGCGCCATAAGTTCTTGAAAACATTCTAGCTCCTTGAGAAGTCCTTCTACATGCTTGAGCGCCAATTCAAGGTCCTAGAACCATGATGTAGCGCTTTGTTGCTTTAGGCGCCCATTCATGATTGTGCAACTAGTGATTGGCGCCTAGAGTGAATATGCTATCTTAACTTATTTCACCAAGGCAACTTGATCTTGAAGGCCAAAAAACTCTTCCTACCAAAGCGCCTTGCCTCATGTTGCATGCTTTCAATACCCTAGGTGCTCATTAGGGTCAGTTTGGATAGAGAAGGGCGCCTAGTATCCACTTAGCCATATCCTCTGAAAATTTGCAATGTATAAGTCATTTTGAAGATCAAAACATCCTTTTCTTCCAAGGCGCCCCAGTTGAAATGATTGAATAGTTTAATAGCTTGATGATTCTTGGTTAGGCGCTCATTTGTGAAATTTGATATAGGATTAGCGCCTAGTCTCCAAGAGTCATCTTCCTGCCTTCTTGGCTTCCAGACTTAGCCAATATTTCAAGTTTCTGACTTGTTCCTGCAAAACAGTAAAGTTAAGTTAGTCAAAAACCAATTCATTCCCTCATCATTCTGAATTAGCCTCCGGGAATGATCAATAGGCTAATCCATTCTTTACTTGATGATCAAGCCGGAAATAGGGACACGACAGCTTTGCTACCAAGCCTTCATCAATGAAGTTGTGGGTAGTGCCACTATCAATTAGACATGTGACTCTTTGACCCTTCACAACTCGTTTTATGCGAAAGGCATGATACTTTGGCACTACTGAAAGTGTAGCAATTGTCATCTTATCATTTGATCCTCCTGAGGCTACGTCAAGCATTGCTTGTTTAGACACTTATTCATCGTGAGCTGACTCTTCATCACTTTGTGACTCCACTTCACTTCCATCATCTGATATTACCTCAATCAAATGAGCTTTACCTTTGCCAAGGCACCTGTGTCCTGGTTCCCAAGGTTGTTTACATGAATAATAGAGTTTCTTCCTTCTCAATTCATCTCTTTCCGCTGTAGATGTATCTTGAGTCCTCCTTTGGGGAAAAGAGGGTTTCCTTTGAGTAGAACTAACGCCTTTATAAAACTTCCTCTTAGGCTGGTATGCGGGAGTAGTATCAAGATCAAGAGCAAAGTCAATCGTTTCTTCCAAGTTAGCTGGTCTTTGCACCTTCACCAAAGGCCTAACTTGATTGTTTAGTCCCTCAATGAACAACATAGTGATTCTCTGGTCAGTCATATCAGGTACCATCACTGCTATCTTCTTGAATTCATTCACATACTGCTCAGCCCTTCCTTCTTGCTTGAGTTGGGCGAGTTTGCGATAGTACACTTCAATGTCTTTTCTATCGAACCTTTGAATCAACTTGCTTACAAACTCATCATAGGTATTGATCCTGTCATGATGTTGAGAGACTAGTCGTGATGCCACCATTCATAAGCTAATCCTTCTAGGTGCATTGTAGTGAAGTGAATCGCCTTCTTCTTCGTCAAAGGTTTGAGTGAGAGGTAAGTATCCATCTTGTTCACCCAAGCTCTAGCACTGATTTTACGACTTCCATCAAAGGTAGGAATAGGAACTCGATTCAAGGCTTCTTTATACTCCTTTGTATCATCATCCCTTCTAGGATGATAGCCTCTAGCTCTACCACGCCTTTCTCTATCTTCCCTCTTCTGCCTGTAGTATTCATTGAAAGTCATCATTTCCCGGACACGTTCTGGTAATCTGGCATAGAGATCTGCAAAGAGTGCTACTTCATCTTCAAAATTATTCTCCTCCACTTCTTCATACTCTTCATTAGCTTCATTGCCTTGTTCAGGTGGTGGTGGAAGGAAAGTAAGTCTTATAGGCCTATCAACTGTAGGAGTCCGTGTGCGAACTCGTCTGCTTGTTGCACTAGTAGCATCATCATCATCATGCCGCTCTTGTCTAGCTGCTTCACCTTGTTGACATCCTACTCCTTGATTCATGTTCTGAAGTGATTGTAAAACTTGTTGCAAGATTTGCGTTGTCTGTTGTCCATCAATAATGTTCCTGAACATCTCCCTTGCTTCACGTTCATTATCACCAGGTGGACTTCTATTTCTTTCAGCCATATCAGCCTGTCTAGCTGCAATTGTTCCTGAAAGAGTATCCTGTTGTGGGTAAGGATGAGTCCACTGGAACTGCCTTCTTTGTTCACGCGCAATGTATCTTCTTGTTCTATCACTTTGTTGATCACCTTCTTGCATGAAAACCCCAAAGGCTGGCAGTATCCTAGCTCTGATACCACTGTAAGATACCCAACTATACTTAACTAAAATTTTTCTTACTTAGACAAATTTACTTGCACTTAACTCTTCAATTACTCAATCTACTTAACATCATTCATGAAAGATAACAATGACAACTTGCATGAATCAACTTGAAGTTGGGCACTTGTATTATTACTTGATTCAAATCAATACAATTGTCTTATTGCAATAGATGATGCCCTCAATGGCATGAATATACAATCTTATTCAATTGATTACAAAGAAAGGCCTTAAAGCCTAGATGTATACAATGACCTCACAAATGAACAATCTCTATTGAGCACAATGATGTCAACTATATGTTACACCTCACAACTTGACAAGGGAGCATCACCTTATCACTGTTGAGGGAGCATCACCCCAACTACTTGAAACTCGCAGACCTCAAGAACACAAGCATAAAGCTTTGCAGAGAGAAAATTTGCCAAAGATAAGATATCCAAATGAGAGGTGTTCTCCTTTTATAGTGCCCTCAAGGCAATGAAGGCACGTTTTCCAATGCACAAAGAAGAACCAAGACACATTTTCCAAGAAGCATATCCAAGGAGAATATTCTATCTGACAACCCATCATGAGGTGGCAACCTTACCCAATGAACTAGAATGGATCCCAATGTCATCCTGTCGACCAATGAGAGTCCAGGTGGTTATAACTACCTTATCTTCTGTCTAGGCGCCAAGTTGTGATGTCTTGGACATGAAAGTGCACTGCTTGTTCTAGGCGCCAGTTGAGGAGGTTGCATCATGAGATTGCGCCTAACTTGGAAAGAGCTTTCCAATGTCAATTTGATCTAGAAGAGTGTCTTGACGCTCAACTCATTCAATCTTCTTGAGGCGCTCATTGGAGTTGATCAAAGCGCCACTTGAGGTTAGGCGCTAGATGAGGCATGTAATGCCCAAGAAGTGCACCTCACTTCTTATCCTACTCTGGAAGGTGTCTCCAACGCTTGATCTATTCAATCTAACTCCTTTGATGTTGTCTGGAGAAATCTATATCTTGGGCGCATTCTCTAGAGTATCCAAAGTGATCTTCATATCAAGGCGCCAAAATGGAAGTGTTTCATCAAAATGTGCGCCTCACATAGACTTCAATCCTAGGCGCAAGAATTGAGGAGTTTTGATCAAACATGCGCCGAGGCTAGGAGTTTCCCTCTTCAACTTTGATTGTTCATCCGATTGACTTCTCCTAACTTCAAAGTCTTCAATCTATCAATCATCAATGCTAGGCGCTCAAATGGAGGATTCTTGGCCCAATATGCGCCTAGGTATCAAGACATCATTACTTGACAATTCCAACTTTCCACTTGATCTTCTTGAGAGTGAGGTTCACTTGAAGAAGTTCCTTACTCATTCGATGGTCCAAGCAACCAATCTCGGATCAAGGCGCCCATTTGAAGTGTTTGAACTTGGATTGGCGCCTCATGAAGGTTAGGCGCACTATGGGGGTTGTGAGAACAAGAAAGTGTGCCTAGCTCAATCAAGCTCTTTCAATGACCCCAAACACATGTTAGGTGAATGATCAAGTACAAATGATGCTCAACTGGTTAATAGATGACTTCATTTTCTTGATTCTTGCCTTCAAAATCCAAGGCGCACATTGGTGAGTTCAACATGAAATTTTCGCCCTAGGTAAATTATACCTTCTTCTGACTTTCATCATCACCTTAATACTTCCTGGGTGATCACTCAATGTTCCCTCTAGCAAGCGCCTTGATGAATGAGGTCAAAACAAGTTGATGTTCATGCTAGGCGCAATTTTGAAGTGGAACTGCAAGAATTAGCGCCTTGTATTAAACCTTCCAATTAGGTGCCAAAATTGATAGTTTTGGACATGACTTAGGGGATTATGACTTGAACTCCTTGATTGTACCTGCAAAACTACACACAGAGTTAGTGAAAACTCAAATTCATTCCCTCATCATTAGAATTAGCCTCCAGGAATGAGGAATAGGCTAATCCATTCTTCACTTGATGATCAAGCCGGAAACGGGGACATTACACTTTTGTCCAGCTGAAACAAACATTTTTCCTCAATAAAGTTGTTAGTGGCTTCAATAGATGAGCTATATCATGTATAAACCTTCTCACAAAATTTATTCTACCAAGGAAACTTTGTAAGCCCTTTTCGAAACATGGTAAAGGCAAAGCTAGTATAGCACTTACTCTCTTGGTATCAATGGCAATCCCATCTTTTGATACCACATGACCAAGAAGTTTACCTTCATGAATGGCAAAGATACACTTCTTTGGGTTAAGTGAAACACCATACTCTATGCATCTGTCAAATACTTTCCTGAGATGAATGAAATGTTCGTTAGCATTCTTGGAAAAAATAGTGATGTCATCAAGATGAATTAGTACAATCTTGTTTATTAACCCTTGAAAAGCCATATCCATGGCCCTTTGGAATGTTGCCCTAGCATTGGACAATTCAAAGGGCATCCTTCTGTATGCCATTGTACTCCATTTGGTAGTAAAAGATGTCTTGTATTGGTTTTCCTCCTTTACCAAAACTTGGTTATAACCGGAATAACCATCTAACAATGAAAACCTCTCAGAACCTGATACAACCTGTAGGATTTGCTTCATAGAAGGCAGTGGTTAATGGTCTTTTAGTGAAGCTCTATTCGAATCTCTATAATCAACACATAATCTTATTTCTCCATTGTTCTTCCTAACATAAACTAGATTGGAGACCCAAGAGGTGTGTTTGATAGGAAAATAATGATGCCCTCTATTAACTTGTTTAAGTTCATTTTCATGAGTGGCTCTAATTTTGGGTTTAGTGGTCTTTGTTTTTGCCTTACAGGGTTGGCATTGGGTTCAAGCTTAATTTTATGTTGGGCAAGCTTAGGGTCAAACCCTTTCAAATCACTATGTTTCTAAGAAAAAATATCATTATACTTTTGACATAACTTGACAAAAGCAATCCTTTCTTCTGCTGTACATATCTTACCCAATTTCAAAAGCTTGTCTTTGAAAATGCTTACCTGTTCATAATGATCTTGCTTGATTTGCATGCTGATCTTTCCCCTTTTTGCTTGATCATCAAAACTGAAAATTGATTCCAATGAGACCAAACCTTTGGGCAACTTATTAGTTTTCAGCTGCATAGTTTGCTCACCATACTGTTGCTGTAATTTCTCTTGATTAGTATATGAAAACTCAGTTTCTTCAATAAAAAAATTGATGATTTGTTTATCACTGTCAAACACTTGCCAATGTGTTTGATTATCAGTTATTGAGGGTCTTACCACCACTTTTACATACTATTGTACCTTACTATGACTGATATCACTTGGACTGTCATATTGTGCTCCTATTGCAGCGAACCTATCATCATGTTTTTTCTCATTTCTAGCTATGGACAACAAGTTAAAAGCATCAAATTCTTCAATAACATCCCAAAATTTGGCTGTAAGGCTTGAGCAAATAATTTTTTGTGATATTTAGACCTCACCTGATTTACAATGAGTTCACTATGTCCAAATATCTGCAAACATCTGATTTTCCTCTTTCTTGCCCATTCTAGGTCATGAATAAGTGCCTCATACTCCGCTGTATTGTTAGTGCAACTGAAAGCAAATATGAAAGCAGAATAATACTTCTCACCGTTAGGGGATACAAGCGTTGCCCCTCCTCCAACACCATTTTTACTCCTTGACCCATCGAAATACAGTTGCCACAACTCATTAGACTGCTGTTCATATTGCTGTTCTTTATCCTTTACAAGGTTAGGAACAACAATGCCTTGTACATGAATCATATAAATATCCAATCCACCTCCTCCATGTGTTTGAAAGGATTGGCCTCATAATTCTCTATTGCCCACTTATCCAAAAACAAGTCAGATATGTTTTCTATGGGATTGTCAGGCTCTTGGAGAACAGGTTGTTCCTCTTGATCATGAATGGAAGATTATCATTAATGGCACTAGGAACGTATGGCTCTATATGGTCTTTTGTTATAGGTTCTTATTTTCCAGTGAAGTCTCTAGAAAGGCATATGGCAAAATATGGTGGTAGATCTATTATATAGATGTCTTGAGGTATGGAGAAGTTTGGACAAGCATGCAACGTGAGGCTCAAATCTTTAATAACCCCAGCCGTGTTTATGGTTGTCCCATCCAACTGTACTATTCCTTTGGCAAGAGGTTCATAAGATAGCCCAAACTTATCTACTATCTGTTTTGGCATGACAGAGCTGCTTGCCCTTGAGTCAATCATACAGTTATGGACAAGGTGTTGGCAAATAATCAGGGGCACATCAAATGGAGGTGGTTTATGTAATGTGCCGTACCTGTTTGTATATTTTATGAATCTTTTATGTGTGATTTTTATTATTATTGTGTGATCTTTCAGACTAGAGAGAAGAATGCAGAAGGGGTTTTCAGTTTTCCTACAGATGTGTTGCCGGAGCATACAATATATAGCATATAACCCAAACCCAGAAAATTTACAACAGATATAAAGAAACTATCGACTACCCAGATAGTAAAATGACCAATAATAAATTACTGTGACATACCCATGTTCAGATTTGCAACTTCATATTTCAGCTGTTGCCAGACCAGCAAATGGGCATAGCCAAAATCACTCCAAACTCCAAGGATTAGAAAATATCATGCCTATATTAATAGCAGCAATACAAGAGGCCCTAGACGCCTTATACAATGCAAAATAGAAGCTGCCCGCAAAGAGAAATGAAGCTCAAACTCCCAACTTCATGCCTGGATGTGTACAGCGATGGTTGGAAGTGTATATCAGCAGCAAGGAAACTTCCACAAACACTCTGAAATATGCCTACACAGCCCTTCTTAATTAGCAAATGACAATATCATAAAGAATATCACATTCAGCTCAGCAACTCTTCGAATATCTCCATTATCAGCACATTTGTGAATGCCGAATACATCCACCGTCAATGGCACCGTTGGGTGGTATTGCACGCCTGTGGGATACCGTCACTAATGGAGGTTTCCGTCTCCAATAGCCTGATGCAAAATCTCCAACTCCAAACCCTAGCAGAGCTCTCATACATAATATCAAAACATAGCATAAAACCAAATGAGCTCTAAATGACCTTTTTATCTTCCTCCAAGATAAGCGTTGGGCAAATAGGAGGGAAAATAGCAATTAATTTCACTTTATGTCTCCTAGGGATGGAGAATAACAATTTACTTTCACTTTATGTCTCCATTTCATTAATTTCACTTTTCCGGCAAAAATATAACAAAGTCCATATTAATATAAATTAATAAATCTTCGGACTTTAAAATAAGTATGAAGACGGTGTCGGAATTCACTGATCTTTAGCTCGCCGGAAAGGTCTCGATGAAACGTATTTGATCCAACTCTGAAAATCCCGAACCGACATAGTACCCGAACTTACTAAAAATAGTAAGTAACGACCAAGAGCCCACTGAACCACCCACGAGGATGCCAACTGGATCCACTAAGTGTGAACCAAGACTCTGTCACTGCCAGGGACCTCCAGAGCCAAACTAACCACAGTTCCCTAACCAAACTGCTAGCCCACGGGAACTCCATGATGGACTAACCATGTGTCTAGAAGGGGACATTACAGTCCGCCCTCCCTAAGATTGCTTGCCTCAAGCAATCTCAGCTCAGGATGCTCCAGAATCCGCTCATTCTCCCACGTAGCATCCTCAACCGGCAGGTTTTTCCATTTGACCAGGTACTCTCTGATAGTCCTCAAATTGCGATCCCTGGTGTCAATGATTGCCTTGGGTACCAATATCAACTTCCCCTCATCATCAAGAGGAGGCAACTCAACTGAAGGTGTCACATTGTGCCCCAGTGCCTTCTTGAGGCGAGAAACATGAAACACATTATGTACCCTGCTTCTTGCTGGTAACTCCACTCCACACCCCTCAACTTCCTACTCTCAAACGCAATGGGGTGCTTATCTTGCATGATTACCGCACCAATGCCTACACCCGAGGCATCACACTGTAGCTCAAAGGGCTTGCTGAAATCCGGAATAGCTAACACAGGGCAAGTACTCATGATCTGTTTGAACCTGTCAAAACACTCCTGCGCCTTATCTGACCAACTGAAAGCATCCTTACGAGTCAAATCTGTAAGGGGGGCTACTGATTGGGAAAATCCCTTCACAAATCGACGGTAATATCCACAAAGGCCAAGAAATCCCTTAAGGTATGAGAGATTCTTTGGTGGTGGCCAATCCACAATTGCCCGAATCTTTTCCGGATCTACTTTCACACTACCAGCACTAATGATATGACCCAAGTATAGCAACTCGATCATCCCAAACTCACACTTTGACATTTTGGCATACAACGACTCACTCTCCAAAATGCTCAGAACAATGTCAATGTGCTTTAGATGCTCTTCCCATGTCTTGCTGTAAATTAGTATATCATCAAAGAAAATCAGCACAAATCTCCTCAACTGCTCTTTGAACACCTTGTTCATACAGGACTAGAAGGTAGCTAGTGCATTGGTCAAACCGAATGGCATGACCAGGAACTCGAAGTGCCCATAATGACACCTGAATGCTGTCTTCTCCACATCCTCATCTCTGACCCGTATCTGATGGTAACCGGATCTCAAATCAATCTTGGAGAAGTAACAGGCCCCGTGCAACTCGTCAATCAGCTCATCAATTATGGGAATCGGGTACCTATTCTTAATGGTTTTCTTATTGAGTTCCCTGTAATCAATACACATTCTGAGAGTCCCATCCTTTTTCTTTACTATTACCAATGATGATGCAAACGGACTCTTACTCGGCCTGATGTGACCCATCTCGAGAAGCTCTTTGATAGCCTTCTCGATCTCATCCTTATACCTCTTTGGGTGCCTGTAAGGTGTTGTGATCACTGGCTTAGCACCCTCTTCCAACTCGATCACATGCTCAAAACCTCTATCAGGAGGTTTACCTGGTGGAATATCACTAAACACTTTGGTGTGTTTAGTAAGTATAGACTGTATGTCAGGGGGATATGCATGCTTCTGCTGATCTACTGCAGGCATCACCATAACCTCGGCTGCCCATTCCACCTGATCATGACGAATCAAACGCTCCATCCGCTTGAGAGAAACAACTCTCAACCCACCATCTGAAATGCCTTTGAGCACATGTCTAACTCCGTCCACCTCAAACTTTATTTCCATCGTCCGCAAGTTGAGAGTGAACTCCTCAATTTCATTCAACCACTTCATACCCAACACAACGTCCATCTCACCCATACCGACAACATAAAACTCTGATTGGTAAGTGTACCTGTTCAGCTGGATTGATAGATTGGGTATTCTCCTAGTGCAAGTGAGTACAAAACCATCTGCAACCTTCACCTTGAAGCCTTCAAATTCCTCTGTTTTCAGCCCTCTCTTGGCGACCAAACCCTCGTCTATGAAGTTATGAGTGGCACCTGTGTCAAGTAAGGCAATACATCGCTGCCCGCTTAGTACCCCTCTAACCCTGAATGATCCTTCCTTCTGAATACTCGTGATACGTGCTGTAGGTCGAGCTAGATCATCCTCTCTATCTGATGCTTCCCCTAAGCCCTCTGATTGAAAAATACTTTAACTGTTTGGCTTTCCCTTGGGCGGCACACTTGTGCGTGGGATCCCAAGGCTCCCGACAATGAAAACAGAGCTTCTTCCTCAAGTCATTCAGCTGATCGCTGTCCAATCTAGAAGAACTCTTATGCTGCTGTCCTGCATCTCTCTGAAATGGTCTCCTATCCCTCTCCTTATCCTTCCTTGGCAGAAATCCTTTGAATTGAAATTTGTTCCTCCATATTGATGATTCCATGTCCCGGGCCTTCTTCATGGCCTCCTGAAGTGTAGTAGGGTCAAAACCCTTCACCCAACTGCGAAGTTGATATGACAATCCGTCAATGAAGAGAACAACCAACCTGCGCTCAGTAATATCTGGAACCATAACAGATATATCCTGGAAATCAGCAATGTAGGAGTCTACTGATCCGCTCTGTCTCAACTGTGTCAACTCCTTGAATTGTAACTCTGGGTCCTTTTTATCAAACCTGTCGATCAGTCTAGCTGTAAATTCCACATAGGAAGTGACCTGATCGTGACCCAATGTAACCTTCCCATTACTCCATTTGTGAGCAGTCCCCTCCAAGTGTAGAGCTGCGTAAGTAATAGCGTCCTCCTCTGGCATGGGACTAATCTGCAAGTAGCTGTCCAATTTCTGGACCCAAGGTCTCGCGGTGGTCTTGCCTGATCCGTCAAAGTAAGGAAGTGTCATTTTACTTTCCTCTGCAGTTCTTGGTTCTGTGATCTACCTCCCCTCTGAGGTCTGCATCTAGTCCTCATCTCAGAATATTCAGCAAATGTCATCTCATTTCTGAAACCCTCACTGGATGCTCTCCAATCCCTCAGAATCTCCTCCTGGAACTCTGCCTGAGTAGGGTCCTATTCAGGAACTTGATTCTTGGGAGCAAATATTGGAATGCCAGGTCTATCTCCCGCAGTGAACTGTGAAGCCCTACGGTGATTAACCGAAGCCTCATCATCTCTATCTCTGCGCCTATCATCATGATACCTGTCCCCATTATTCCGTTCTTCCCGATTCCTATCACCGTTATGCCTGTCATTCCCATCATTTCTGTTCCTTTCTCCCCCATCATGTCTGTTTCTATCATCGTCCTGGTACCTGTTCCTGTCACCTCCGTTGTATCTATTTCTGTCACCTCCATGGTACCTGTTCCTGTCACCTCCATTGTATCTGTTTCTGTCATGGTGATTGTCTAAGTCATTACCCATCCGTTCGATGGCATGTGCTAACTCAGCCTGTGCCTCTACCATCTCACGTCGAGACTCTCTCATCTCTCGAGTGAGTGCGATCAAAATGTCACGCGCACTAAGTTCTGGTTCTTCCCTGTCACCCATATCTCCTGTAGGACCTGTAACTGGTGGAAGCTCTCCAGAAAATGGGTCCGTCCGTGATACCTGAGAATAGTCCTCAGTAGTTGCTACCACTATCTCAGTATCTGACTCAAAAGGATCTATTACGGGAACTGGATTCTCTGGATTATTCAACTGCGGAGCCTGTGTTCCTTGTCTTGCCCTTGTACTTCTAAACGGATATCTATCAGTTGGTCGCATGTCTCATTTTACTTCTGCATGTCAAAACTAAACTCAGAGGATGGCAAGATCTTTAGCTCTGATACCACTGTAATGTGCCATACCTGTTTGTATATTTTATGAATCTTTTATGTGTGATTTTTATTATTATTGTGTGATCTTTCAGACTAGAGAGAAGAATGCAGAAGGGGTTTTCAGTTTTCTTGCAGATGTGTTGTCGGAGCATACAATATATAGCATATAACCCAAACCCAGAAAATTTACAACAGATATAAAGAAACTATCGACTACCCAGATAGTAAAATGACCAATAATAAGTTACTGTGACATACCCATGTTCAAATTTGCAACTTCATATTTTAGCTGTTGCCGGACCAGCAAATGGGCATAGCCAAAATCACTCTAAACTCCAAGGATTAGAAAATATCATGCCTATATTAATAGCAGCAATACAAGAGGCCCTAGACGCCTTATACAATGCAAAATAGAAGCTGCCCGCAAAGAGAAATGAAGCTCAAACTCCCAACTTCATGCCTGGATGTGTACGGCCATGGCTGGAAGTGTATATCAGCAGCAAGGAAACTTCCACAAACACTCTGAAATCTGCCTACACAGCCCTTCTTAATCAGCAAATGACAATATCATAAAGAATATGACATTCAGCTCAGCAACTCTTCGAATATCTCCATTATCAGCACATTTGTGAATGCCGAATACATCCACCGTCAATGGCACCGTTGGGTGGTATTGCACACCTGTGGGATACTGTCACTAATGAAGGTTTCCGTCTCCAATAGCCTGATGCAAAATCTTCAACTCCAAACCCTAGTAGAGCTCTCATACACAATATCAAAACATAGCATAAAACCAAATGAACTCTAAATGACCTTTTTATCTTCCTTCAAGATAAGCGTTGGGCAAATAGGAGGGAAAATAGCAATTAATTTCACTTTATGTCTCCTAGGGATGGAGAATAACAATTTACTTTCACTTTATGTCTCCATTTCATTAATTTCACTTTTCCGGCAAAAATATAACAAAGTCCATATTAATATAAATTAATAAATCTTCGGACTTTAAAATAAGTATGAAGACGGTGTCGGAATTCACTGATTTTTAGCTCGCCGGAAAGGTCTCAATGAAACGTATCTGATCCAACTCTGAAAATCCCGAACCGACATAGTACCCGAACTTACTAAAAATAGTAAGTAACGACCAAGAGCCCACTGAACCACCCACGAGGATGCCAACTGGATCCACTAAGTGTGAACCAAGACTCTGTCACTGCCAAGGACCTCCAGAGCCCAACTAACCACAGTTCCCTAACCAAACTGCTAGCCCACGGGAACTCCATGATGGACTAACCATGTGTCTAGAAGGGGACATTACAGTTTAACATCTTTGGTCTGTTGTTCACCTTTGGCTTGGGGAGTATTAGCAAATGCAACTCTAGGTTGCTCTTTAGAAACATCATTTGATAAGGTGAGGTCAGACAAAGCCTTCTGTAATAGATCTCTTTGACCAAGAAAAGATAAGGAGTACTAACATTTGCCTTTTTCATATGCTCCAAGATACTAAATGGAATTGTACTAACCTTTTGCAACATCTCCTTGTGTTTGCAATGGCTTTGGTTGGCTTCTAGGCTCATCCTTTTGGGCCACAACTTGAACTCTTGGAAGAATTTGAACATTTTGAGAAGATGATGACAAACAGCGCTGTGGTGGCTTGTAGAAGCCTAATTTTGCCTCTTATCAGCTTGTTGTCCTATGTCAACAACCCTATTTTTTGCAATTGTATTGGTTGCTATTGAATATGATGATTGATTTTGTCCATATAGATGATTTACCCCATAAAAATCCTCTCCTTGCCAATTCATGAGAGTGACATCATGATGACCATGCTTAGGATGAGAACCTTGTTGTTCTTGAGTTTCTTGTGTTGCATCTTGTTGTACAACAATGCTATTTGTACCATGAGGGCTTGATTTAGCATTCCATTGTAACACGTGGCTTGATTGTGAGGTTGGTTGCATGGAAAACACCATTCATAGTCTTGTGCCATGTTATTTTGTGCTGGTACAAGCTCTCTAGAAGTGCTGGCATCGTTCTAATTGTAGGGCTGATATGGCCTAGCATTGAAATTCCTTCTTTGACCTTGTAGATCAGCTTGGTAGGGAGGCCTAGTAGACTGATTAGGCTGATGTGGTGCTTGGTAAGGAGCTTGGTAAGGTCTGAAATTTTGGCTTTGCTGCTTTTTGATGTTTACCAATTCGTTACCAAAGGTTTGTAATAGGCCTTTTATCTCTTTGAATTTGTGAGATTGAACTGGGGTAGCTTTTTCTTAGGTAAATGCTTGATAGTTCAATGTTGGTACAACAAGTATAGTAGCTATAGGAGGTATTTGAAAGGGTACAGGGGATTGTACCTTAGGGAAAATGGGCATTAGGGGCCTTGGAGCTATTTTACCAACCTATATAAGGCTGTTTTCTACCCTGATGTCAATGTCATAGGCATTTGGGAGTGTAGCCCCACCCATAGACTGAATCATCATGGATATGTCACTATTAAGGGACTTAAGAAAGTACAGAAAAACATGTTGGGCTGAAGGCCTTATCGTTTGTGGAATTCTATTCCAAGTCTTCTAGAAACGAAAATTGAAATCCGTCATATGCTCCTGTGGAGCTCTTTTGATGGTAGTCAGTCGCTCTACCAATGATAAATGGTCTGATTTATCTTCAAATTGCTTATTTAAGGCATCCCCCAGCTGGTCCCATGTGATTGAATTGACAGCCAAACCCCTGAACCATTTCAGTGCCTTTCCTTCCAATGAAGCAGCCAGAAGTCTGATTGCCACATTTTTAGCGGTGATATTGTGGACTGCACACAGTGTGGCCACATCTCTAATGTGCTCAATAGGTGTAGTTTGGTCTTCTCCTGTGAAGAAGGGCAAGCTTCTAAGGGCTGCCACAGGTATATCATCATGTTGAACAAGATTTAATGGGCTGCCCCCATTAAATGGTGCAAAAGCAAACTGCCTCGCCATAGGATTTGTTGATGCTTGAGGACTTGATACTCGATTTCTCCTTTTATAGAAAACAAAAGTTTCAGGTCTATGATTTGGAGGTGTAGTGTGTCCTTACGGTTGGGCCAGGACTTCTCCTTGTTGTCCTTGCTCTCCTTCGAGGTGGTGACAGCTGCAAATACTCGAAAGGAGTTGCACTTCCTCTTGTTTGCACTCTTCTCATGTGTTGTTTGCACTAGATCTGCTTCAAAACAGAGTGTAGAGTCTCCATGTATGTGAAATATTGCTTCTAAAGGCTGATATTGCTGATATACACAGCAAATATCAACAATGAACAGAGAACTTATGGACTGTAACAGTGTAATCTTTCCCACCGGGCGTGCCAAAAACTGTTGTCACTAAGAATGCACCCTTGCTAAATGCAAAATTTAGCTATCTTGTGGAACATGGGATCATCCTCAAGCTGTGGGTAACTTATGGCGAAGATGAACCTCCAGAGAGGGTTGGTTCCCTTGATGGATTACCTAAAACTATTGGTTTGACAAGAAAAGGGATAGAAGATACTATGACTGAAAAATATATTAATACTAGGAGATTATGCACCAAAACATGAGACCTATCACAGTTGTTTCAACTCACAATTCTTCCAAACAAAAACTTTGTTCTTATACACAACTCAATGTTTTAACAAGCTCACACAACAGTGTTTCATACGAAGGTTAGATTTCACATTTATCGAATGAAAACCAGGTGTTTTCACAACTACAAAATACTGAAAACAACCACACAACCTATGACCTGTATGAGTTTTGTTTGTTTTTGTATAATAATGCTTGCAGATGAGACATGATTCAAGGATTGATATAGAATAATCACAAAAATTAGATCAAATCATTTGCAATAACACTCAACACATGAAATCTGAGAAGGACAAAATACTGCTTTATTGAAAAAATAGGAGCTTTTCTCTGTTACAAATCTGAAAATACATGAAATACCTAAAAAATAATTGTTCTACAATTGAATTCTTCTAAAACAACTGAGTTACAATGCTGCTTTTCTTGCTGAGAGCAGAGAAAATTAGAAAAGAACTAACTCAAAACAACACGAATCCTGGTTTTTATTCACTGCAAGCTCCTCTGCGACTAAAACCTAACTCCCAAAAAGAGGTTGAGTTTTCATGCTTGAACTGGGTGCTCGGATGTGGAACTCCAACTTTGGTCATCTGAGAAACGTTCACAACATTCAGAACTGATGAGGTGGCTTTGACTTTTCACTAAAATTCCTTTGCAAGCTCCTTGAAAACTGCTCCAAGTGCTTGCATGGTGTTCTAACTCTTGTGCATGCTAAAATTAACTGTCTCTCCAACTGATAGTTGTTCCTCGCTCTTCATTTGCATGATTTTAGGTTCCTTGGGCATATAAAATAAAAATGCTTTCCCTTTAGGGCTCAAAATTGCCCTTTACTGCCTGTAGATGCCTTCAGAACTCATCTCAACTCAAACAATGTCCATGCATGCTCTTTAACAGGCCTGGAAGTGCCTCTAAACTGAACTTGGATTCCCAGAACGGAGCCTTCATGCTGGCACAGGTGTCCCTGATATAGTTTGCATGACTGCAAACTCTAGCAATGCATTGAGAAGACTCGCAGACCTGATTTTCCCTCATTCAAAATGATTTTTTGCTACAACAGGCTAAACACATCCTTCAACAGACTACTTATCTTGTCTCGCTTCGTAAAACATTGTTCCTCAGTCCATGCTGCTCCTACTTTGACCGTAACTTTGCATTTTTCTAGTTGATCGGGGCGTAGGGCTCCAAACTCTCCGCATCTTCCTCATTTCAAAGGCATATGTTTTGCTTTGGAGCCCTAGGACCCCATCAACAAGATAGAACAGATGTGGAAGGCTCGAAACTTTCTGCGTTTCGATCTTGCTGAGATCTGCACTGTACAAGGGCATCGTCGCCATGTTTAGATGCCTGCAACAATTTAAAAACCCTAAAACAATAGGGTGTTTTTTGCCTTTTATTATAGGTTTGCAATTTTTTGGCCGCAAACCATTTTGCCCTAGATTCTCCTTTACTTCCTTTTTCCTTTTCTCTTGATTGGCGAGAAAATATTTATGCAAACCATGGGAGCCATCTTTTCCTCTGTCTTTTCCTTTCATTGATCGGGTTCCCACCGAGCGATCGACACCTAAAAGAGTGAAGAAGGAAACCGTTGGGCTTCGGAGATTGGGCCTCCACCATTCATCATGCATTTTGAAAAGAGAACCGCTCGACCCCCGACTCCGCAACAGCCCACTTGTCAAAACAATTAATATTTTATTTGTCATTTTATTATATTATATTTTTCCTTTTTATAAAGTGACTTTCCTTTCTGCAAGTTTCACTTAACTGACTTTCCTTTCTCCAAGTCACTTTTTCTACACTTAACTTTCCTTTCTTGAAGTTGTTTATAAAGTCACTTTATAAAGTACTTTTCAAAATTGGCTTAACTTCAATTTGGCTTAGGTGAATTCGGCTCAACTAACAAGGACAAAAATAGGACATTACAAAGTGCAACTTCATTAAATCAAAGATGATGTATTGTATCTTAAGGAGAATTGTGCATGGATTTAGAGACAATTTGTCTGATTGTTGAGTGTCTCAAGTGGAAAAGCATAATGCAGGTGAAATGTCTCCATGAGTTTGTTAGCTTTTATTGAAAGATCATTAGGAACTTCAAAGGCACTTGCATGGTCTTGATGTATTGAATGCAAATGGACAGGTTTGAGTGGACGATTGCTGCTAATAAGCGATTCACACTCTTGAAGAAGGTGATGGAGGAGCCTCTGCTCTGTAATATCCCAAATGGGGATATTTGGCCCTTATTTGGATTTCCGCGCTTTCCAAATATTTTATTTTTATCTCTGCTCAAATCCTAGGTGAATGAAGTCTGATTTCTATGACAATATTCAGATTTTTACACTCATAACAGCCACATATGCATAATCAAGCATCAAATGATCTTCTAGCATGGGTTGCTCAAGCATAGGAAGATATTATACCATGAAATACATAACATTCACCATGATAACAAGTCATAAATGGATGAAATCAGTCTGCTGTAATAAACTGAGTAAATGCAGTCCAAAATATTAAATACTTGATTATGGCAAACAGCCTCTAATCACAAATTTCTTCGAATTACATACCAAATGTGTCAAATATTCTTGAGATGTCGCCTCCAAGGAAGGTGCACAAGGATTACTGCCGCAATAAATCTCTGCTGTAACCCTAGCAGCGAGCGAACACCATGAACAGGCTCAAATCTCCCTTAGTTGCAGTTTGCCCTCCCACCAAGAGGTGTGCTCCACTCTAGGGCAGTCTTCTTCCCAAATGATGAACAATCCTCTCCAAAAAGTGCCACAAAATGTTCCTCAAAAACAGATCTGCTATTCTGCTTGAAACAACGAAGTGCAAGTGAATTTCCATGATGGAATTCTCCTAGGATAGTGAGGTTTTCATTCCACAACCCTTCTCTAGAGATCGCTCTCCAAGTTGTATGTGAATGAATAGATGCTTGAATGATATCATTTGCAATGCCAAATGAACTAATATAAATACACAACTTTTCTCATCTTCCTCATGGCCGACTTGGGCAATATATCATTTTTGAATTGTAGTTTTCCCTCCAAGAGGGAAAACCCCTTATGATTTGTCTTTGCCTCCATTGAGTGCCTAATTCAAATTGAAGATATGAATTAGGATATTGACTAGGGCACCGCCAAAGGATGATAATTAATTATTTTATTCCACCAAGCGCTAGGAAATATAATAATCTATTATTGAGCCCCTAGGAGAGGCATGTGAATAGAGTGTTCTTTGCCCAAGGTGAATAGGAATATCCATGATGAAGCTGAATTGCCCAAGATGAGTACTAATCTCCATGATGATGATAAGTTGTCCAATATGAACAGTGATCTCGGTGACGATGTGATAGCATCCAATGAAAGCATCCAAGATGAAGTGATAGCATCCATACAACATATGAAGCTCGAAATCCATATGAAAGGCCCTCCAAATGGTTGACTCCAAGGAAGACAAATCTCCACATCCCCGATGAATGCACCGAAGACAACATACCAATGTGACAAGTCATCTCCACAGCTCATGATATCCTCCAAATGTCCCAGAGTGAGTTGCAAGGCCCAAATCAACCCTACTGGTGACAATTCCAAAAATGGGGACATTACAGTCCTCCCTTCTCGGAATTGCTTGTCCTCAAGCAATGACAAGTGTGTATGTTGTGAGATAATGTCAAATGACATGTATCTCCATTGGTCCGCATGCTTGGTGGCCGTACAAATCATCCACTGGTGGTTGCATCCTCCAAGAAGAAATGGAAGAACGCAATGCAAAGTGAACTCAAACAACTGAAACCATGTACTTCCGAGTCCAATCAAAAACCATTCTCTTGAAAATATGCCCGCAAACACGAGTCCCACAAGCGCTAAAGCTCTCAAGGTGCCACTCCTCGAGAAGCAATAGCTAGTCCAATTCGTAGCCTCGAAGAACAAGTGGTAAAGAGTGGGGTCCCTGAAACACTACCACAAGTCTCCAACTTTCCGCTGCGCCACTTTGATATAATCATTGGCAGTGCCATATGAGATGTGAAGCAACCCATCAACACTCCAATGAAGTGATATGCCAAACATACCACCACCTGAATCCCAAACCAACCTGTCGCTACATCCGGAAATCATAAAGAGAGAAGGACATCTCAAAGCGCTAACATCAGTCCAACCTCCAACACTCGTCGACCTCCCATGGATGTGCAAAAATATCAACACAGTTGCAAGAAAATGCATATCAGCTCCTCCAAGGTGGCTGATGTAAATCAGGACAGCGACCTACAAACTGAAAATCAACTCCCTATAGCTGTCAATAACCTCTCTAATGACATGGGATGATAGAGTATCACCCATCGGCCATCCGCTCGTGATGAAGAGGTAATACAATGTCAAATGCCAACTATAAAGCAAACCCTAGTGCCTCCAAATTAGAAATGGAAACAATATCATACCTCGGCATATGAACCAACTGTAACTCAGAAGTGTGCTCCTTCCATGCAAGTGCCTTGGTATTGTACATCACCAAACTATGACATAGGACAGCCTCCAATGCCATCAAAGGATCAATAGGACGAGAGAGTTGTATCACGGTATCGCCCAAACCTACATCACCTCCATGAATGATCAAAGAACCATTACAAATTGAATCCCTTATAACTCCCTTTTCAAGTGAAGTCATGATATTAGTGGCTGGTCCACTAAGTGTAGTCTCAACAACTCCACCAAACTCCCAAGCAGCTGCTGTTCGCCAAGAATTTATGCACCATGAAGTGGGACAACCACCTCCTAGCAAAGTATGGAATAGATTCCCATGAACTAGGGCTGGAACATCAAGATCTTCATGCTTTCTGCCAATCCCTATGCCATCACCTAGCTGAAACACATGTATTAGTGACTCCAAACCAAACATCATAGCAATATCTCCGTACCTCGTGTCATGGTTCAGCTGCATCTTCATAGTATGCCCAACAAAAACAAGAGCCTTAATGTCATGTATCTGAAATAAAGCAGCTACATACTCTACCAAAGAGTCATCAACATGATGGAATCCTTCAACAAACTCCTCAAGTGCTCCATGAAGAATCAAGGATCCATCCTCATTATGCTTAAGGTCTCTCAAATCTCACTCTCATGTGTAAGGGCTGCCAACATATGATTATGCAAGAGTGAAAGACTGCTGATCCAAATAAAATCAGAACTCTTGCCATACTTTTTTATAGTGCTGTTATCCTTCTCAAACCTCTCCTTTATTGCTGTTGCATGCTCTCCATCTAAGGCTGGTTCAACATGATTCTCTTCATGGAAAGCACATGCCTTAGGGCTGATCCCTTTGGCTGTCATATGATGATGTGACATCAAGGGACTGCTGTTGTAACTCAGAAAATCAGGCCTTACCTTATGCTTTTGAGTGATCTATTTGTAAGCCTTAATCTCCTCACCCTTCATGATTGAGTGATCATCAACTAGGGCAGGTCCGAGGGATGTCTCCTGTGAAAAATTATGAGTGTTATGTGTCACAAACTTTATCTCATGGCTGCAAGCTGAATCCTCATGTGTGTCCATCCCTTTGATCTTCATGACGTCTTCATAGGATGCTTGAAGCTCCTCCCTCATGTCTCCACTCATTGCCCTCTTCATGTTGCATTGTCCTTTCTTGAGTGTGGTGGCCATAGAAGTCTGAATTTCTGATGTGCATAACGAAGAGTGTGTCATGCTCAGATCCCAATGAAGCTTTTTCAAAGAATCCTTGGTGTCCTCAAGCTTCAATGTGAGGTCATCCACTATATCTTCCTCCCTTCTCAAAGCACTAGCATATATCTCGCACATTTTGAATAGATGCAAGTAGTTGTCCTTCATCACAGCCACGGCCTCTTGAAGCTTTTGAAACCCGGTGAGGTAAAGATCTTCAAAGTGCTCATGCCTCTCTAGGGCTTTCCAACAAAAACCTGCCATGACTTTATGAACATGATCAAAAGGAGTTAGGGCCTCCACAAGCTTACCTTCATGTGTCTTCCATTGTCCTTCCAAGTGAGGTGACTTATGAGACCTGACATGTCCATGCAAAATTTCTGATTGGTTATTATAATCATGCCTCTTCAATCCGGCTCCCTTCATGGCATCATGATACTCATGTGTGAGAACTAAGTCATCATTATGCTTAATCATAGGGTCTCCATCAAAGTAGTAGGTAGAATCTTCTACCTCATGATATTCCTCCATGGCCGATCTAGAAGATGTGTGCACCGCTATGACCTCTTTATCTTGCCATGTCAAATCAATCTTATCCAATCCACTTTGATCACTTCTCATTGAAATTTCTGAATTGTCCTTGAGAACAACATCCAACTCAAAGATACCCATACAATTTGATTCCTTGTCAACATGATATAAAGGTAATGAAGCAATGCTAGAAACATCCAAAGAACCCATACCTTTATGTAGCTGATTCAACCTTGTACGTTTGGCAATCTCCGTGATAGCATGTCCTTCCTTCACGTGATCATTATGAAGCCTTAGGTAAGTGTTCTTTGCAATATGTGAAACTTATTCGCTCAAACCCTCATAATGGCTTGTAAGTAAACCTTCCTCTTTCATGGTGGCATCTTCTTCAATTTTATCTTCATGGAGCCCAAGCTTCAATATATATAGACTGATTTATGTCCTCATGGAAACTTATTTATTCTTCTCTTTTATCGTTATCCTCATAGGGCTCCAAATCTTCTTCCTTTTCTATCCTTTCTTCCATGGGAACTTCGGATTTGTAACCTTCTTTGATTTTTTCGGCTTCTTTTTCCAACATTCTTCATATCCTTTCATGTATTTGCCAAAAAGATGCATATGCACAATTCCACCCTTCATCCATGATGCAAGGCAACCCCATAGTAACTCTTCAATCAAACCCTCTAGGTTGGCAGGATCATGGTTCTGATACCACTGTAATATCCCGAATGGGGATATTTGACCCTTATTTGGATTTCCGGGCTTTCCAAATATTTTATTTTTATCTCTGCTCAAACCCTAGGTGAATGAAGTTTGATTTCTATGACAATATTCAGATTTTTACACTTATAACTGCCACATATGCATAATCAAGCATCAAATGATCTTCTAGCATGGGTCACTCAAGCATAGGAAGATATTATACCATGAAACATATAACATTCACCATGATAACAACTCATAAATGGATGAAACCAGTCTGCTGTAATAAACTGAGTAAATGCAGTCCAAAATATCAAATACTTGATTAGGGCAAACATCCTCTAATCTTAAATTACATAGCATAGTATTTGTCTTCGAATTACATACCAAATGTGTCAATTATTAATGAGATGTAGCTTCCAAGGAAGGCGCACAAGGATGACTGCTGCAATAAATTTCTGCTGTAACCCTAGCAGCCAGCAAACACCATGAACAGGCCCAAATCTCCCTTAGTTGCAGTTCGCCCTTCCACCAAGAGGTGCGCTCCACTCTAGGGCAGTCTTCTTCCCAAATGATGAACAATCCTCTCCAAGAAGTGCCACAAAATGTTCCTCAAAAACAGATCTGCTATTCTTCTCCAAACAATGAAGTGCAAGTGAATTCCCGTGTTGGAATTCTTCTAGGATAGTGAGGTTTTCATCCCACAACCCTTCTCTAGAGATCCCTCTCCAAGTTGTATGTGAATAGATGCTTGAATGATATCATTTGCAATGCCAAATGAACTAATATATACACACAACTTGTCTCATCTTCCTTGTGGTCGACCTGGGCAATATATCATTTTTGAATTATAGTTTTCCCTCCAAGAGGGCCGACCCCTTATAATTTGTCTTTCCCTCCATTGAGCACCTAATTCAAATTGAAGATATGAATGAGGATATTGACTAGGTCGCCGCCAAAGGATGCCGTGGCCAAAGGATGATAATTAATTATTTATTACACCAAGCGCTAGGAAATATAATAATCTATTATTGAGCGCCTAGGAGAGGCATGTGAATAGAGTGTTGTTCTTTGCCCAAAGTGAATAGGAATATCCATGATGAAACCGAATTGCCCAAGATGAGTACTAATCTCCATGATGATGATAAGTCGCCCAATATGAACAATGATCTCGGTGACGATGTGATCATGGCAAGGTATCCAATGAAAGCATCCAAGATGAAGTGGTAGCATCCATACAACATATAAAGCCCGAAATCCATATGAAAGGCCCTCCAAATGGCTGACTTTGAAATATCCCCATTTGGGACATTACACAAATCTCCACATCCTCGATGAATGCATCGAAGACAACATACCAATGTGACAAGTCATCTCCACTGCTCACAATATCCTCCAAATGTCCTGCAGTGAGGTGCAAGGCCCAAATTAACCCTACTGGCGACCATTCCAAAAATGGGGACAGTACATGCTCACAATCTTGGACTTTGGAAGAGTGTTCAAAGTTTACTTTGGAAGAGTGCTAGTCGGTCTCGCTTGATTGTTTGCTTGCTTGTCTGTAATGTCCCCATTTTGCACATAATCAATTTGTGAACAATTAGCCTATTTCTGAGTTTTCCCGTAGGCAAGTTGGTGTGCAAGGAAGAACTCCAACGTTCTTGGAGAGCACGTGATTAATCGAGCAATGAGTTTGTTGATGACAATGAGTTCAGTTGAATTTATGATGCCCTGTGACACTTTCAGAATACCTTTCCAACCTTTTGGGAGCTCTCCACACTTCTTGGAGAGACAAGCTAGTTTTAGATTGACGCCAAGTTGGTTCGGGTCATCATCCTTAACCCTAAGGAGCATTATGGTATGATTAGAATTTCATATTTGGTTTATTTAGATGCTTTTGCAACTTGGGTGGATAATTAAATAATTAAATGGTTAATACTAAAGTTCTCTAAAAAGGCTTTATTCAAAAAGGCAACTATGTGTGTAACTATTCATTGGAAAGGATTTTAAGTTGTGAAAACAAGGACGCTAGGCACATGGGGACTTTGTTTATGAAAAAGAATTATTAGTTTGAAAATAAGTTTATTATTTATTTTCAAAAAGGTGTTTTTGGAGCAAAAAGGGAAAAAATAATATTTTATTTGTTCCAAAAAAGTTATAAAAGGAGGATTGGAGCTCATTGTTGAGGTTACTGATGAATATGATTTTAGCTTCTGCATTTGAGAGAACTTGTGTTTTCTCCCATTTTCTTGAGGACGAAAACCCTGTCGAAAATATTGTTTCAGGGACAAAAACCCCCCTAGTTGGCTGTGGTGGTTTCATCTAGGAATCTTGCGCTGGATTTCGATGTGTTTTGATAAGTTTCCTATTGGGGTTTGATGTTATGTTTTGTTGGAGCTTATCCTTGAATAGACTTTCCCTTGTGCCTACTCCCAAGGCCCTTGCTTTGTCTCTTTTCATTTCACCTCTTATGCCCCTTGACGTGAACGAGAGGGGAATTCTGTAATGTCCCCTTTTCTTGAGTGATCACCCAACACATGTCGACTAGCCTATTCCTTATTCCCGTAGGCTAAGTTGATTTGCAAGGGAATAATTTGATTAGTTAAATATCAAATAGCTCTAAAATTATATATTTTGGGTTACTTATATTTAACTAATTGGTTGAGCCATGTAGGTTGAAAAGTGATTTTATAATGAATTCCTGAAGTTAGTTTGGTGAAGTTAATGAAGTTACTTTGGTGAAAGGAAAATTTATAATAAAATAATAAAATAAAGTGAATATTGTCATGTCCCCATTTTCAGAGTGGTCACTTTCGCAGAGCCGATGGACTAAGTTTGACATCTCGGGATTTTTGGTAGAAGAATTGATCATGAAAAATGAATTTTCATATATTTCTCATCATGGTGGTATATCTTTTGCATAACAATAAATTTCTCTCATAGGAAAACGTCTCATCTTGAGGATAAAATAAGGTTTTGAAATAGAGATAAAAATGTTTTCAAATCTTTAATTTGAAAAGACCATGTCGGCCTTGATGTCAAAATATACCTAGCGCCAACATTTGAATTTAAGTTAGGTCAGCCTAGAACAGTCTTATGTCGTCCTAGAGGAGAGTTATGTCGGCCAAGTTATGAATGTCGGCCCAAGTCGGCCTTGAAAAAGGTAAATACCAAAAATTAAATTATTTCAATTTTGAGCACCAAGTTTGCCATAAAGTCGGCCAAAATCAATAAAGTAAAAATTATTTGTTATGTCGGCTAGCAAGACGGAAAAAAGAAGAAAACATGTATAAATATGAGATGTTGGGCATAATTTGGATCATCTTTTGGCTTCTTAACTTTTGTATTGGTCTGTAATTTTATTGCAATTTATTCCAAGGACAAAACTCTTGTGAATAATAGGTGTATTGGACGAAAACCCAACGACATCTAGGAGGTGAATTCATATGGAGTTCACAATTGCACTTCATTGGAGATTTGAGGGTTCGTGGAGCTTTCATGACTTATCATTCGCATCAGATTTGTTAAAGACTTGATTGAAGATTCTTTGCATTTTGTTTGAAGACATTGAAGATCCTTGCTTACATTCTTGAGTGCCGATTTTAGGAGGACATCTATTCACTTGGGCGCCAAATCTTGGAGAGGAGAATTCAGAAATCAGAGTTGTTTGCTACAGTTTTGCAGATCAACAATAATAAAAGGGCCATAAACCCTAGCCGCCGCCACTTGGAATGCTAGATTTTGGTGCGCTGGACTTTGAGGAGATCGTCCTAGCTTTGAGATTGCATTATGATCATTTTGACATCACACAAGAGGCCGATTTGTTAGCAGAACTTCGACAGCAGTATAGGAGTCATAATTCATCATCAATCAACATCAAGGAGGCAGCGTTCAGCTGAAGAAGAGGTGCGAACAGCACTACAAGACATTCGGCAAGCATCGGATGACTTTCACTTTGCATTTCATCATTATAAGAGGGCCGATCTGCTACAGCAGTTTGTCATCATCATTGCATTGCAATTAGGCATCAAACTTGGTATGTTGTGTTCATCTAATCTTTGATCTGTAACAGCAGTTCTTGCATTGTGTATTGGCTGTCATAGAGCCATGGAGATGATGTAATTGAAGATTTGTAAGGAGTGATTTGTAACCAACAAGATCTGATTTAGTTCATCATCCATTGTTATCATTGTAAAGTGCACCTCATGTTATAATTCACATTGATAAGGCTGCCAATATCTATTTTGTTCTATCATCAATTTTGCATATGTTAGTTGATGCTTCATGGTTTAAGAAGATATAATTGAAAGTGCAGAAAAAATCAGAATTCAGTCCTAGGGTTTCATGTTTGAAATTGCAAATTCAGAAATTTTGGTTCAAACCCTAGAACGGGACATGACAAATATTCTAGAAGTTATTTCTAGAAAGTTCACTTGTGGCTTTAAAAGGAAAGCAAGTGGAAGTGATTTTCATAACTTGATTTGATATTTGATATTGGAAGTTTTCCTACAGCTGCAACTACAGGTTCAGCATATTCTGAGGACAAAAACCCTTAGAATTTGGTAGATTGGACGAAAACCTAAATCCATCTTGAGGTGAATTCATTCCAAAGTTCACATTTGGGATTTATTGTTGAAGATTGAAGGTTTTGTTGGAGCTCCAAATAGAATATTTCTGCAGTTTGGCATAGAGGCAGATTGGCCCCAAAATTGTGAAGATTTGTAAACAAATGCAATTTTGGCATTGGTGGATATTTATTGCAGTTTTATATCAGTCTTGAAAGAGATTTTCAGCGCAATCATTTAGAGTTTCTTGGCAGATTGGCGTTAGGGTTTTGACAACGATATTGGCGCCATTTGGAGACATATTCCAGCTTTATACCAAATCATCCATGCATAAAGAAGATGCCATTCTTATTGGTCAACACCTAGAGCGATTTTGGAAGTGTTCGCCATATGCTTGAGGGATCACCATTGTCATAAGTATTATTTTCTGCCCATAAGAAGGAATCACCCCTCTAAAAAGGGAATTGCTGTCATAAAAAGGTAGAAATCAGATATTAGAGGGTTACAAACCCTAGTGCAGACCCTGGGTAACAAATCGCAGCAGGGATCAAGGCAAATTGTGGGCCTTTGAGAAGGTGCACCCTCTTGGGAAATCAACGCAGCCTCATATACTGGTCTCAGCCTTCAAATAAAGCCATAGCAGCATCTTTGCATCTTATCGCAGCCATTTAGGAAGGGTTCGCTGCATTTTGGGAGTCACAGTTGGTGAAGTTGGTGTATACATCAGTCAAGAGACATAGCTGATATTCATCTACAGCAGGGTCATTATTCTATGTTATGGCGACTTGACTTCTATTCTAGTATTGACATTCTATATACTCCAATGTATGAAGACAAGCTGGGTATGTGATGTTGATGTAAACAAGTAATAGCTTGTATTCTAATCTTTAATTTGAATAGAAATTACAAACTCTATACCTGCTGCAATATCTATATCAGTCATTTGTTTCTTGTCTATGTGTTGGCAAATATATGCAAATTGTTTATACTATTGTCCATAGCAATGAATGAATGAAACAAATTGAAAACTATCATAAACAAACCATTCAAACACTAATCCCAGCAAAGGAAACTCAGAAAATCAGTCCTAATCAGTTTGCATACCAAGTGTTTGACAAAATGTCAAAGCACTTGACATCAGAAAAAACAGGGTTGTAAAAGCTCCATAAGGCAAGGGTTCTTACAACTTCACTGGCACTACAAGAGAGTGTTTTGCCTGCATAGATGTGGACAAAGCTCATGGAGG
Source organism: Cunninghamia lanceolata (assembly GCA_027924645.1). Lineage (NCBI taxonomy): Eukaryota > Viridiplantae > Streptophyta > Pinopsida > Cupressales > Cupressaceae > Cunninghamia > Cunninghamia lanceolata. The sequence goes on along the minus strand of BSBN01000809.1, from coordinate 24,016,939 downwards.
TGTGTGAACTGGCTAAGGAACAGCCCAAACAACCACGTGAAGGTGGCTAAGCAGCAGAAAGTGGCAAAGAAGAGCCACAATGGACGAAGGATGTCACTTGCGTTGATCGTAGTGGCGAAGAGGTTTGACAAGCCAATTAATGGCCATAATGGATGAAGGACATCACTCACATTGATCACAGCTGCAAAATGGTTTCAGCAACAGCATGAAAAAGGTCGTTGGGAGGAACGGAGTGGTGGCGGCAAAGGATGGGTCAGCAAGTTTTGGTCGGCAGGCATTTAATGCCCAAGATGAGCAATAGGCAGCAACAATCAGAAAGATGTCACAGAATGCGTGCATTAAAGGTGCGAGGACAATCAGAAACTAGAAGATTAGCACGAATGAGTTGGAAGGAGTCGTTGATGGGTTGTTTGTACCCCATCAACATTTATGGGAAGCCTGGAGTGCACAAGAGAATGATCATGCCAGATATGAGGGACGTTTGGGTGCACAAGCAACATTAATATTAGGGTGTTTTTGGCACTCAAGGACGATGTAATGTCCCCAAACTGAATTTTTATGAATTATTAGATTTTTTTGTATTTCTCCAAATTCTGGAAACAAAATGAAACTAAACAATAAACTGAAAGTAGAACCAAACACTGATCACAACAACAAGTAGCTGGAAATTAACATATCAAACCCTCAAACGAAATATGAACAGCAAATACAAACCCTAGGATGCCAAATATGCTCAAGTCTGAATTTTATGATAGCAGCAATAAACACCAAAATGCCAATATGGAACCCTCAAATCTGATTTGTATTTGATTATAATTGTTGGAAAATTACCAAATGCTGATGAATTGAGATGACAAATGTCCACTCACAACGTGTGCATGCTAAAAAAATGAACAAATACCAAATGCCCAATTGTAGATGCCAAAAGGTGACTAAAATTAATCAAAAGGAGTTAGGGCCTCCACAAGCTTACCTTCATGTGTCTTCCATTGTCCTTCCAAGTCGGGTGACTTATGAGACACGACATTTCCATGCAAAAATTTCTGATTGGTTATTATGATCACGCCTCTTAAATTCGGCTCCCTTCATGGCATCATGATTCTCATGTGTGAGAACTAAGTCATCATTATGCTTAATCATAGGGTCTCCATCAAAGTAGTAGGTAGAATCTTCTACCTCATGATCTTCCTCCATGGAGAGATGGGCACTTACAGCAAAAGGAGATGATGCCCTTGGGAGTAGGCACACTTGTAGATGTTGTCGAGGTGACGAGGGTGATGATGTTGTAGTTGCACATGCAGCAAGGGAGCACGATAGGAGTGCTCATGTGGTGAGTAAGAGGGTGCAAGATTGACAAAAGGGTGGGTACCATCCAATGGAGTGTTCAAGGTTGCTAACAAAGTAGTGGCAATCAAAATATAGAGGGGGCCAAAAAGATGAAAAGAGCAGTGTAAGTCTATTCAAGGGGGCATAAGAGGTGAAATGAAAAGAGACAAAGCAAGGCCGATTTTCTTGAAGAAGAATGTCAGAGGTTCCCATGGTCCCGAGAACCTTCGAAACCCCTGATCGAGTTCCCAATGTTGGCATTTGCCCTGACAAATGGATCAAGGTAGAGGTGGTGAAAAGGAATGTAGAAAATGAAGGAAAAGGAAGAGAAAGATGATCTTTCCAGTGGTCGGCAAATCGTTGACATGAGGGAACAAGGAAGAAGATAAGAAAATGAAGAGTGGTTGTTCCTGATGGTCGGAAAATTGCCGACCAAAAGGAACAAAGAGTGAACATGGTCGAGGAGAATGAGATGAAAGAAGAAGAAAGGCATTGGAGCTTCCAATGGTTCCTGTGTTCCCTCTTGGGATCGACTCTCTGACATGAATAAGAGAAAGAGGTGAAAACCAAAGAGGCTTGTTCCTAATTGAGCTATAAGCATCGACAAAATGGAACAATGAGCGTAGAGGAAGAAATAGTGGGTGTTGGGGGTTCTGTGGTTCCTAGAACCACCAAAACCTTCGAGCTAGTTCCTAATGGAGCCTTTGGCTTCGACAAGGCAAAAGTAAATGATTTTAATGCATTTTGATGGGTTTTTCACAACACATCGACATTTGATGGCCTACCTACCTCTCAAAAATGCCATTAATGCCCATAACAAGCAGACTGGAGGTAGTGAGGTTTAATGTTTAAGTACAGAGGTAGGTGGGATGTTGAAAATGTGATTCCCATCCAAACAATAATAGTAAGAAATTGCAGCACTATAAAAACATGGATGCAGTTGGTGGCTTCTTCCAACTACCTCTTGTACGTACATATGATTAATGCCCTTCTTTCTAGGTGGGAAATACCTACAACCACAACCTCATTCAATGTAGATTAGGGCAGATCTAGAAGGGGGTATATCTTGCTTGTTTTTCATTTCACAGGGGTTGGTCATTCTTGTTTTCCAGGTGTTTGATTATGCACAAGGCTTTCTTAGGGGTCTCATGAAATATACCAAGCCAATTTTTTTCACTTTCCAATTACAATAAGCTGAGCAATACACAATCATTGAAGTCAGCACTTAAACCAAATGATGCGGAATTCAACTCTAACCAAGAATGTACACCGGGATGGCGTGATCATATGGTCAGAGGATCTCTATGCAATGCTGATAAAGGAACTCTAACCAAGAATGCGCCTGATGATGGAGAGCATATGGTTAGAGGGTCTTGATGCAATGCTGATACAAAGAACTCTAACCAAGAATGCGCCTGATGATGGTGAGCATATGGTCAGAGGATCTTCTACTACTACAAGTTCTGAAAAGAACTCAACACCAAGTATGTGCTACCCAATCCTGTATGGAGTTGAGGCGACCATATGGCGGAGTGCTACGAATTACAATGCTATGAGGGAAAATAAGTAAAAATGCTGAAATACTCGACGTCAAGAATGTGCTTTCCAACCCGAGACGGAATGGGAGCTACCATGTGACGGAGATATAAAGTATTACAATGCAGTTTCAGAATATAAGATAAGCGATACAAATCATGATTAAGCAAGATTACAGAATTGCTGTCAGTACTACTGTCAGCCTACAATATGATAGAGAATTCGCCTGCTAAGAGAATAGAGTTAGATCAATTCAGCGAGCATTTAAATAGAGGATTCTCCTTGCTTAACGGAGCCGAGACTGATTTCTTCTCTCAGAAAACAGATTCAAGATTCTGATCTGTTCAGATCTGCACCTTTAAATGTAAAACCAACAACCTGAGATCACACTAAAATGGACATATCTCTCACACAACTCATTCAATTGACGTGAAACGAAAAGCAAAAGACCCTAATGATGAAGGCGCCCAAGATTGGAACACAAAACAGACCCAAAAGTTGCTATTTAATTTCTGCACGAATCCCAAGGCAAACACGGATGGTACGGCCCAGCCAGAGGGGCGATTTGCCTTTAAAAATCACAGCCTTCTTTAAAAATTCTACAACTTACAGAAAAGGTTCGCCCTTCACACACAGAGAAATATAGACAATACCCATAATGAATTTTTTTGTCTTTTTTGACTTATGAATAAAAACACAATCTGCTATGAGGAATATGAATTCCTGAAACCCTCTAATATGCAAAAAACTGATCTAAAACTACCACACACTGACTACAATGCACCAATCCCACTACAAAACAGTCAAACTACACTATCTCATCACTAGTCGCTATCTTTCAAGCGAGAAGCAATGCCAAGCTAGGAGGCTTTCATTCCTCAAAGCAATCCCAAAGCCAATCCGGCAGCATAATATTCCTGTAGACAAAAGATAATCCAAATGAGGACCAATGGCTTGCTTATATAATTTCCGGTTGACCCTTCTCGAAACCCTAACCTTCTTTTTTGAGTCAAACCCTAATTCTCCAATAGATGGCGTCCCACTTTCCCAAGCAAAACTTTAACTTTATATTATAACTTTATTTCTTCCTTGAAGTTGGCGCCCAACTTAAGCTTGGATTAAATCTTTAATAAGAATTATATTTAATTCCTTCAATGAGGTGCCCACCCATAAAGAACATCTTTTAAAACAACTTAAAGTGAAGTAGCTAGGCCAAGGGGGGAGTCAATGTTAAAATATAACATTAAAACATGACTTAATTAAAATAATTCGACTTATCTCTCCAATTGTGCCCCAAAACCCAAAAATGAGTAAGCCAACTGATCAGACAGAAATGGAAAGCCAACCGTGCCGAAACCAACAGGACCACTGCCAGAAATAGAATTTACTAAAAATAGTAAATTTCTGAAAATGCTCATAATGCCAAGAAGAACATATCACTGCGAAGCTCTCGGAAAACTCAGAAAGAATCCGCCAATGAATCAACCAACCTCGAGCAAGAGCACCCTTCAAAATAGGAAACCCTAATTTTACCTTCCGACTAGCCTACGGGTCTCCGGAATAGGCCAACGGTCACTGGAACGATTAGGCTTGAGAAGGGGACATTACATCTCAAACTATGCCAGTCCAGTTCTTCAGGAAGGCAAAGTAGTTTGTGATGCATATGTAGATTGAAATTGTGTAAAGGGTATCCATATCTGAGTGTCTCCATGATCATAGGCACATTTTACGGGAAGATTCTTATTCGTAGCCAAGTATTCCTCTTGCCACATTTGCTAGCATGAATGTAATGGCAAATTTGATAAATGTAACATTATAATACATTGCAAGTTTTGTGATGGTCATTTTTGTGTTATAAATGGAGTTGTGTGGTATGGTAATGGATTATTAATCATGTTTAGCTATTTGATGTGCCATCTTTGATGTATTCAGATCCATTCCTATATGTTTTACTGTTGTTGTCTCTCTTTGATAAACTCTTACTCTGTAACCCATTGGATAGGCACCGGTCTTGAAAACAAAGATCAATCATATTCCATAAAATGAACAAAATATTTCACTAGTAGTGTAGGAATAGGTTATAGTTTGTATGCGTTCCTATAATTCAGTATTATTACTAGGGAATATCTTAAGCAAGCCTTTCACAATGTTTATTCTTGTGCATCATATATGTATACCAGCATTTTGCTTTCATGCAATAATGCCTTCATCAGGTCAATAAGAGTTTTTTAAGTGCAGCAGGTTAGTCTTTGATCCAGTGATGGCCTTTGGGATCAAACCTACAAACTAGGTACTGCTGCCATGGTATTATCTTGTGTATTTTTTTGCTGTAATCAATTCTTGTTAAGAAATACATCTAGGAACACTATCCTTAGTTCATCTGAGCTTAAAGTGAAGAGATAACCCACTCTTAACAATTGGCCCTTAATCATCCTCAGCCTGTTCAAGAGCCTCTTTCTAACCTTCTTGATGACATCCCTGGCCTAAGAGGTGAAGATACACGCTACATTTTGCTTTCATGCAATAATACCTTCATCAGGTCAATAAGAGTTTTTTTAGTGCAGTAGGTTAGTCTTTGATCTAGTGACGGCCTTTGGGATCAAACCTACAAACTAGGTACTGCTGCCATAGTATTATCTTTTGTATTTTTTTGCTCTAATCAATTCTTGTTAAGAAATACATCTAGGAACACCGTCCTTAGTTCAGCTGAGCTTAAAGTGAAGAGATTACCCACTCTTAACAATTGGCCCTTAATCATCCTCAGCTTGTTCAAGAGCCTTTTTCTAGCCTTCTTGACGACATCCCTGGACTAAGAGGTGAAGATACACGCTAGGGTTTTGGATAGGCGTTTTGGGACCCAACAGGTTCTTTGTTCAATCAATCTCAGATTTCATATTTGTCCCTTGTTCGATTGGTCTCCTATGTGTCCCTTGTTCAATCAGTCTTGCAATTGTCCCTAGTTTGATCATTTCTTATAGCATTTGAGCTCAATTGGTCTTGCATCTATCCCTTGTTCAATTAGTTATGTGATTGTCCCTCGGTTGTCTTGTTTGTGTTTTTCCGTCGAACTTGTTAGTGATGCAGGAGCATCCGGGTTCATTGGCAATCCTGTGTCATCAAAAATATGTTTTATTTTCTAAGTTGGTTTTGGCTTTGTTTTCTTGCAGTTTTGTTTTTGGAGCAATGCAGATTTATTTTGGCCAAGTTAAAGCATCATCTTGTAGAAGAGCCTAATGGGTATCTCCAGTTTCAATTTGTGGAAAATTGGATGAAAAATGGCTAAGTTATAGCCAGTCAAAGAATTTGGCTGTTCCCGAACCCACAAGTTCGTCAATTCTGTCTTTTCCTGATTTGCCAATAGGCCTATGTACAAGTTCACATTTGACTTCGCAGTGTTAAAGAACTCATTATCGGCAAAGCGTCGATTTTAAGAACTTCATCGGCTAAGTCGCGAGTTGTCGAACTCGTAAGTTTGTCGATGCTTTACCCTGTCGACGAGCTTTCATTGGTTCAAAGAGGTATAAGATTGCCGATAGAAACTAAGGCGATGGTTTGTGGTTTCGAGGTTCTACAAGAGGCCGAGAAGCCGATAAAGGCTTAAATGGAGTTAAAAATTTCTTCCAATTTCCGGTTTGCCAACTAGGTTCGGAAAAGCTCAACTTTGCCGACAAAAGGGAATGGTATGGACAAAATGGTTCGGAAAATCATCTTTTCGCCGATAACAAAGGAGTAATCACAAGTTTGTTAAAATGTATTTTTGTTGACAAGGCATTTAGAGGCATGGTTCGTGAATGGGAGAATTTGCTGATGGAAGAGCAAGTTCATTCCGTTTGGTTTGGTATGACAGTTCATCATAACGACTCTTGACAGTTGAACTGCTCGGGGCGAATGTCTTAAATGCATTTTCTAGACCCAATTTGGGGGGGTCAACGAAGGGGATTGGTTTGAGTATTGAATGTAGATTGGGGGCAAATCTCTATGTTTCTTTGAAAACGTTTTGGTGTTGTAAGCACAAAACCGATTGGGTATTTGCAAGTGATGCTTAGTGCTGAATGTGTAGAAAGGTCAATAAATGTGTAAATGTTGTTATTTTTGAAATCAATAGAATAATCTTAGAATTGTGCTTCTGTTGTGTGTTATTGGCTACATGACTAGGCAGTTTGATAAAACCCCATTGGTCGTGACTGCATCAAGTGGTATCAAAGCAAGGCTTTCTTGCTGGGAGGAGATACGTTGCAGAGAGTTTGAAGGATTGTCTCAAAGGGCTCGAGAGGGTATTTGCGGGTGTGAACAGGAGTCCTGTAATTATTACTGAGGGCTGAAGGAGACGTTGGAGTTGTGAGCAGAAGATTATTATGTTTCCACAGTGTGTGTGGAGAGCAAACAGTAGCGGTTGTAATATGAAAAGATGCCCCCGAGAAGAAGAATTCCTAGAATGGAAGAAATGATCGAACAATTCCGTGTTGAAATGAGGAATGAGTTGAGAAATTTAGTTGCTGGATTGAGAAGAGACCCAAATTGTACAGAATATCATGCTGATGATGAGGACGAAGTTGTGGAGGTTGAACAAGAGGGATAAAAGGAACAACCAGTAGATGATGGAGAAGAACAGTTCTTGAGAGTGCTTGCCAGAGTTGGAGGAGGTAACAAAATAGAAATTTCTAATTCTTTTGGAACATTAAATGTCGATGAATTGATAGATTGGATAGGAGAATTAGAAGACTATTTTGAATATGAAAATGTTCGTGACCCTCAGAGGGTAAGACTGGCACAAACATAACTCAAAGGACATGTTGCCTTATGGTGGAGGGATTTGCAAAGAGAAAGAGTGGCTAATGGAGATGCGAGAATAACCTGGTGGAATTAAATGGTTACTCGATTGAAATCCAAATTCATTCCTGGAGATTGAGTTGGAGATGTTTAGGAAACTTCAGAATTTGAAGTAGAAAGACATGAGAGTGAAGGACTACACTGAAGAGTTTTATAAAATGGTCATTAGATCTGGGCATCATCAAATGGATAAAGAGAAAGTAGCCAGATATATCAATGGGTTGAGGTTTAATATACAAGATGAGATGAGTATGCTGAAGATTTCTACACTAGAGGAAGCATATCAATATGCTTTGAAAGTAGAAGAAAAGATAGAAAGAAGACAACAGAGTAATGCCAGGGGAAGAGGGAAATTCTCAGCTGGGTGAGGACAAGGAAGTAATGGTAAAGGCAAACAAGTTTAGGAAGAAGAATTAAATTCCAAATGGAACAAGGAGTCAAGTCAAGTAGTGCGAGGAAGAGAATACTCTATAGGAGGTCGTGGTAGCAGTAGGAAGGGATTCCCTAAGAAACGTTTTCAATGTGGTGAGGTAGGACATAGAGCCTATGAATGTCCACAATTACATCAAGAGAAGAATAAGAAAAGTATGGCTAGAAATAACCTGGTACAAGAAGATGAAGAGAGTGTAGCATCACCAAAGGCGAAAGAACCTGAAGGGGAGTCTCTTATGTTCAAGAGAATATTGATAACACCAGAAGTGAAGAAGGATGAAGCATCTCAGAGGAGTAGTCTTTTCAAAATTGTATGCAAGTCTGGAGGTAAGTGTTGCAAAGTTATCGTAGATAGTGGTAGTACTGATAACCTAGTTTCAGAGGAAATTGTAGAAAAGCTAGATTTGAAAAAGATGAAACATCCTAGTCCTTATAAAGTTACTTGGTTGTAAAAGGAACATGAATTAGTTGTGAAAGAGCAATGCATGGTTAATTTTCATATTGGTTCATATAAGGATGAAGTCTTTTGTGATGTTATGTCAATGAGTGCCTGTCATGTGTTGTTGGGTAGACCTTGGCAGTTTGATAGGGAAGCAATCTATGATGGTAAAAGGAATTTGTATACTATTGTGAAAGATGAGCAGAAGTATGTGCTGAGTTCAGTAAAAGAGAAGATACCCCAGGTAAAGGAAATTGGTTCAATAGTTTGTTGCAACTTTGACATATAGTTGATACAGGTGACAAGAGAGATTGGGAATGACTCAATGAAAGTTCCCATGAAGGAGACTATGGTTGAAGATAAACAGGGTGGTATTGGTTTTGTGCAACACCAACCTAAAGCAGTGGCCAACAGGGTAAAGATTGTGAATGTTGAACAAAGGAGTGATGGTTTGGAGAGGAAACAAGAAAAGTCACAATTTGGACACTTGGAAATTTTTCCAGAAGGATGTAGCTCAGGAAGTGCACGTAAAAGCATCGTTTTGTAGAAGAGCCTAATGGGTATTTGCAGTTCCAATTTTGGCAAAATTGGATGAAAAATGGCTAAGTTATAGCCAGTCGGAGAATTTGGCAGTTCTTGAACCCACAAGTTTGCCGGTTTTGTCTTTTCCCAATTTGCCGACTGGCCTATGTACAAGTTCACCTTTGACTTAGCAGTGTTAAAGAACTCAGTATCGGCAAAGTGTCGATTTTAAGAACTTCATCGGCTAAGTCGTGAGTTCTCGAACTTGTAAGTTTGTTGATGCCTTACCTTGTTGACATGCTTTCATTGGTTCGAAGAGGTATAAGATTGCCGATAGAAACTAAGGCGATGGTTTATGGTTTCGAGGTTCTACAAGAGACCGATAAGTCGATAAAGGCTTAAATGGAGTTCGAAATTTCTTCCAAGTTTCGATTCATAGACTATGTTTGGAAAAGCTCAACTTTGCCGACAAAAGGGAATGGTATGGACAAAATGGTTCGGAAAATCATCTTTTTGCCGATAACAAAGGAGTAATCGCAAGTTTGTTAAAATGTATTTTTGCCGACAAGGCATTCAGAGGTGTTTGTGAATGGGAGAACTTGTTGATGGAAGAGCAAGTTAGAAAATTTATCAAATCGCCGATAACGAAGCCCAAGTTTTGAAAAGTTGATTTTTCTCGACAAAAACTTGTAGTGAAGGTTCGAAAAACCAAACTTTCGCCGATAAGCTATTCAAAAGCAAGGTTCGGGAATAAAGCAATTCCCCTACAAGTTCCTAAAACGAGTTGTAATGCCAATGGGCCGAATGAATCAAGTTCCCCGACAAGGGACTTTTGTCGATGGACCTTTATAATGAAGGTTCAGGAAAACGACAAATTGCCGATAGATGTTTATTTCTCTAATTCAGAAATTTAGATAATTACCGATGACATGGAGAGTTTGCACAATTTGGCTTCGCCGATAGATGATTCCATGATTGCGGGAAGGGGTATTTTTGTGATCGTTGCCTAGAGCCTGAATATTCATAAGTTGACGGTTTTACACAAAGGCGATTGTAATACACTTATGAGGAAGTTTAATAATGGCGGTTTGGTCTGGTATGATAGTTCATTCTGTTGTATAACAACTCTTGGCAGTTAAATTGTTTGGGGCGAATGTCTTAAATACATTTTTTGATCTCAGTTTGGGGGGGTCAACAAAGGGGATTGGTTCGAGTATTGAATGTAGATTGGGGGCAAATCTCTGTGTTTCTTTGAAAACGTTTTGGTGCTGTAAGCGCACAACCGATTGGGTATTTGCAAGTGATGCTCAGTGTTGAATGTAGGAAGGTCAATAAATGTGTAAATGCTGTTATTTTTGAAATCAATAAAATAATCTTAGAATTGTGCTTCTGTTGTGTGTTATTGGCTGCATGACTGGGTAGTTTGATAAAACCTCCTCGTCGTGACTGCATCAGTTAGATTGGTTTGACATAGGTTTCTTACTTAATTGGTCTCGCACCTGCCCCTCTGTCTATTAGTTCTCATTTTCCTTTATATCGATTGATTAAGGTTTTTCCCTTGATCATTCTCATGTTAGTCCCTTATTTGGTTGTTTGACTATTTAGCTCGACTAGTTGCTCGTTGAGCTAGTTTGATCGATTGTCACTTGCTTGGTTTGATCGGTCGTTTGTCACTAGCTTGGTTCTGTTGGTCGCTTGGTGGCTTGGCTCTCTTGGTTTATTGTTGAGCTTACTTGATTAGTCTCGCATTGGTCCATCACTCAATCAAGCTTGTGTAGGTCCCTTGTTTTATCAGAGTCATGTAGGTCCATCATTTAGTCGGCATCATGTAGGTCCCTCATTTGATTGGCCTTGTTTAGGTCCGTCCTTTTTTGGCCCCATGAAGGTTCCTTGCTTGATTGGTGTTGTGTAGGTGCCTTGTTTGATTGATGTCAAGTAGATCTTTATCTCGAACAGTCTTGTGTTCATACCTCTGTCGAATAGTTTGGTGTGTGTGTGTCGATTGAACAATCTCTCATTCGTATGTTACTTGAGTAGTGTCTTGATCATCATATGAATTGTCTCTCATTTTTACCCTACTAAATCAGTCTCACAACAAGTCCTTTGTCAACTTGTTTTGCATTTGTACAAGTGTTATTCCTTACAAGAGCTATTCTTTTTGTGATTTTGATATCACAATAAAAGATGCCAAATCATACCTTTTTAGGTTTCATATGGCCTCTAAGGCCTTATGTGCTTTGGTGGCTCTATCCCTTGATCTCACTGGGTGTTGTTTCCTACAAACACTTGCTTTAGTTTTTAGAAAGGTAAACATTAAGATTGTTGAATAGTCAATAAATATGTTGCAATGTGCCATACCTGTTTGTATTTTTTTGTGATCTTTTCTATGTTATTTTATTATTTTATTGTCATCTTTCAGACTAGAGAGAAGATGCAGAAGGGGTTTTAGTTTTCTTGCAAATGTGTGTTGCCGGAGCATACAATAGATAGCATATATTGAAAACCCAGAAAAAGTACAATAGATATGGAGAAACTAACAACTACCTAGATAGCAAAATGCCAAATAACAATTACTAACACATACCCATATTGAGATTTGAAACTTCATACATTAGCTATACCCGGACCAACAATGGGTATGGTTGAATATCACTCCAAACTCCAGAGAAATACAAGAAATGATCATACAAATGTAATCAGCAAGGTGAGAGGCCCTAAACACCTCAAATAGAGAGGATATGTTGGCTGCAACTCCAAAGATTGAGCCTCTATGAAGCCCACGATCCCTCAGGCAAGATATGTATGGCCCATGTAGGCTGCTACAGCAATGAACAGCAAACACAACCTGAAATATCTTCTAATACCCAGCTAAAAGGGTCTGCAAATGATCTCCAAAGGTGGTCGATCCAAACTGAGGTACAAAGAGGCACTAACCACTAGCAAACACTCCCAAAATCGGTACGGCCAAGGCTGCAAATGGTACGGCCAGCAAGTGTTCTTCCGGCAGTCCAAAATCCCCAATATAATCTACTCTAATCAGCCAATAATCTCTGATTTCCAATCTGCAAATATACTTCACCAAGAAGCTGCAAAAGATATGTCTAGAAATGCATCAAATCAGCAATCCGTCAACTCCAATGAAGCACAAGAATGAATACTGGATGTATCCATCATCAATGGCACCTTTGGGTGATCTTCCACACCTGTAAAATGTCATCACTAATGGAGGTTTTCGTCTCCAATAGCCTGGTTTGAAATGCTCAAACCCTAGCAGAGCTCTCACAAGAAAATATCATAAAGCAAGCATAATACAAATGAGCTCCGAAACCTCTCTTTATTTCCCCTTCAAGATGGCTGTTGGGCATTAAGGAGGGAAATTAACTTTCAAAACACTTTTATTTTCCTAGGGAAGGGCGCCCATGGTCACAACTTAAAGTTATGTCTTCAATTTCCTCAAAAGTCACTTTTCCATTTTATATTATAAAGTCCATATTAAAATATATCATTAATAACTTCAGACTTTAAAATAACTGCTAAGATGGTGTTGGAATGCAATGATCTATAGCTCGTCGGAAAGCCCTCGACGAGACGAATCTAATGCCACCCTAAAAATGCCGAACCGACACTAACCTCAAACTTACTAAAAATAGTAAGTACTGACCACGAGCAGTTTGAGCCAACTCCGAAGGTGCCAACTGGATCCTTAGAACTCAAACCATCTTTCCTCCACCGACACAACCTCCAATGCCAGACTAACTCTAGTTCCCTAACCAAACTGCTAGTCACGGTGTTAGGTCTTACAAAAAGGGCTTACAAAGTTTCGTTGGTAGAATGCATTTTGTGAGAAGGTTTATACCTGATATAACTCATCTTTTGAAGCCACTAACAACTATGTTGAAGAAAAACGCTTGTTTCAGCTGGACAAAAGAAGGGAAGGAGAGTTTTGAGAGTATCAAGGAAGCTCTAACAGCTGTGCCTTCAATTATAAATCCTAATTTCAGCCATGCTAGTACAACAAAATGATGAAGGTTTGGAGCAGCCCATTGCATTTTTTAGCCAAGGTTTGGAAGGCTACGAAGAGAGGTATTCTTTTGTTGAGAAACATGTCCTAGTTGTGATTAGAAGCCTTCAAAAATTTAGGTATTTGGTTTCCGATAATAAGATACATTTAATGGTTGCTCACCCAAGTGTCAAAGATTTTCTGCTAAACAAGGATTTGAACGACAAGAGAGCTGGTTGGATAACCAAAATCATGGAATATGACGTGGAAATAAAGGTCACTAAGCTGGTAAGAGGCAAAGGTTTGTGTAAACAGCTGGTTGGTAAGTTAGAAAGCAATGAAGAAGTTGAAAAGGAGGTTGTTTTTGTGATTAATAATAAATATCAAACTGCTGCCCCAGCGCCTCTTTCAAGATGGGTACAAGAAATGATGCATTATCTTCAAAGAGGTTAGTGCCCTAAGGGTTTAAACAATGCAAAAAGAAGATATTTCAGATTGCAAGCAATTCCTTATTTCATTTTAGATGGCATTTTGTTTAGAAGAGATTTCAATGGTGTGTTGTTGAGGTGTATTGAATCTGATTAGACTAACAAAATTTTGGAAGAATTCCATGATGGGACAGCTAGTGGTCATTCTGCACCAAGAACAACAACGCTTAAGATATTGAAGGCTAGGTACTTTTGGCTTGATTTATACAAGGATGCACATACATGGGTGAGAAAGTGCAAAAAGTGTGCTGCTATGTTTGCATGAAAACAGAGGTTGGCAGCCCTGCCATTGCATCCAATACAGGGATAACAACCCTTCATGAAGTGGGGTCTTGATTGTATTGGGCTCATCAATCCAACTTCCAATTCAGGGCACAAATGGATACTGACTACAACAGACTACTTTACTAAATGGGCAGAGGGAGTGGCATTGAAAGAAGCAAATGAAAACTCAGTACTAAATTTCTATGAGGACCTGGTCATAAGATTTTGTACTCCTGAATCCATTATTTTAGACCATGCATTAGCTTTTGTAGGCACAAAAATAACTGATTGGGCTGTTAGAAATGATATATACTTTAGTGCTTCATCCAATTATTACCCACAAGGTAATGGACAAGTTGAGTCTACCAATAAAAATCTGATTAGGATCATCAAAAGAACAATAGAAGATAATCAAAGAACCTGACCTAACAAACTGAAATTAGCCTTATGAGCTGATAGGATAACTCCCAAGAGGTCTACATATAATTAACCTTATGTGCTTGTATATGGAAAATAGGCAAGGCTGCCTATTTTAGTTGAACTGTGAACACTTAGCTTTTTCAAAGAGTTGGAAATGATGGACAAGGGCTCAATGGAAATCAAACTAGTTGAGCTTAAGAAATTAGAAGAAACAAGAAGGCAAGCAATGCAAAGTTTGGAACTACATCAAGCACAAATGAAGAAAACTTTTGACAAGAAGGCAGTCTCTAGAGTTTTTAATGAAGGAGATGTGGTTCTCAAATGGGATGAGTTGAAAAGAAGGCACAGAAAACACACTAAGTTTGATGCCATGTGTAGTGGCCCTTTTGTGATAACAAGTTGCAAGATGCACAATGCTTTTCAGTTGTCTAAGCTTGATGGAGAAGAGTTGCCAATCCCAGTTAATGGGATTCATCTCAAGCACTGCTATTGAGGTGATGATCTACATTTTGTAACATAGTAGGAAAGTTTTGTTGAGTCAAATAAGTGCTGTGGCACATTTGTTTCAGTTTTCTGTTTTCCTCCAAGTGCTGATGCACAGTTTCATTTGTTCTTTTAGAGGACTATTGGCGTCTAGTTTTCAATTGTTTTGTCTTGTGTTGTTGCTATTCTATGTTTCTAACAGTTATGTTGCAAGTTTTTTGAATTGAACATGGTCAAGGTGACTCTATTGCCTAATGGATGTACAAGGCCAATGGTTTCTTTTTGTTTAGCAGGCAAACATCCTTGAGAGGTCGCCAAAATGTTGACATATTTTTCCCCTTCCTAGAGTCAAATAGCCCAGTTTTGAAAATGTTGAAAATTTGTCAAATTTGGTCAAAGTGCCTATATTGTGTTCTCAAGTTTGAATGTTTTCCTTGTGAAAATCCCGAAAATCCTAAAAATCCTTTTCAAAAATCCAAATTTCCTAAAGTTTTGACTTAGTCTTTTTTGCCTTAGTCGGCAAATTTAGGAGTTTGCGAACTTGTCGGTTCGCCAATTGGCGAAAATGCCGACTAAAGAACTAACATGCAGGTGGAAGGAAAAATAAAACTCTAGAGTTTTGCTTTCAAAGGAAATTTTCATTTTATCGGCGAAACTTTGAGTTTGCAAACTCGCCGGTTCGCCAATCGACAAGGCAAGCTTGGTGACAAGAGAGGAGTTCAAAGAAAGAAGAAAAGACAAAGAAAAGTTCGTCCTTAGCAAAATCAGGTGTTCGCGAACTTGTCAGTTCGCCGATTGGCAAGTTTGCCGATTGGCGAAATTGTCAACAAAGGAACTGGAGCCGGAAGGTTTTTTCCTAAGGCAAGAAGAAGCGAAGATAAAAGGAAAGCGCTTTATCGGCGAAACTTTGAGTTGGTGGACTTGCTGACCAAAAGGGGGTGAAGCAAAGGCGAAAGAAAAGATAAAGTAACCGGGGCGAGAGATTTTCAAAGGCAAAAGATTTAGCAAAGGAAGCGTTTATCGACAAACTCTAAGTTCGGCGAACTTGAAGTTCGTCGTCGATAGGCGAACTCAACGACTAAAGAAGAGTGAAAGATAAAAATTTCAAAGGAAGGATGAAAGACAAAAAGGCATGGCTCAAAATGGTTCTTGAAAGTGATATTTTGCTGACAAAAGGGAAAAAGAAGAAAAAAAAGAATTGGCTCAAGCGAAGTTCGCAAAAGTAAAACTTTGTCGACTGAAAGGAAAGATAAAGAAGACTAAGGCAAAGAAAGAGTTTGCGAATGGAAAACTTCGCCGACTAAAGGAGAAGAAAGAGGAAAGCGGCAGAAAGAAAGGACATGAGCCGTAGTTCGCGAAAGGAAAAAGCATCCTCTTGTTTTGTCCGTCTCTTTTAGGGTGCAGGAAAATTTGTGACATCTCAGGTGAGCTAGCAATGATGGCAATCTTCAAAGACCTCATTAAATCTAGTATGCATTGTATGGGAGCATCCGGAGATCGAAGAGTGCCCTCTTAATATCATGCAAAAGGTTCCTAGTTAGATTAGTCACAGAAGAGGCCTAAAAGTTAAGTTTAGAGGCATTTTCAATCAGTTTTAGGCCTGATTTAGAGCATGCATGGATAAGGTATGAGTTGAGATGAGTTTTGAAGGCATGTACAATAAGGGCAGTTTTGAGGCCCTAAAATGAAGGCTTTTCATTTTATACGCCCAAAGAGCCTGAAATCATGTGGATAATGACAAGGAACAACTATCAGTTAGAAAGGTAGTTGGTTCAGCATGCACAAGAGTTAGAGCACCATGCAATCAGTTGGAGCAGTTTTCAAGGAGTATGCAAAAGAGTTTCAGTTAAAATGTCAAAGCCAACTCAACCTACACCAATTTTGCATGTCATGCATGATCTTGAAATAGTCCCAAGTTGGAGTTCCACATCCAAGCACCCAGTTCAAAGCATGCAAACTTGGCCTCTTCTTTGGAGTTAAGTTTCAGTTGTGAAAGAGGTTGCTGGGGCTTTTAAAACCAAGTTTCAAGTTGCTTTTTTGGAGTTTTCTTTTTCTAATTTTCTCTGCTCTCAGAAAGAAAAGAAAGATTGTAACTTAGTTGTTTTTGAGATATCCAGTTATTGAACGGTTATTTTTAAGGTATTTTTCAGATTTGTAATAGAGAAAAGCTCCTATTTTTTCAATAAAGCAGTATTTTGGCCTTCTCAGATTTCGTATGTTGAGTGTTATTGCAAATGATTTGATCTGATTTTGTGATTATTCTATATGAATCCTTGAATTGTCTCATCTGCAAATATTAATATATATAAACAAACAAAACTCATATAGGTCATAGGTTGTGTGGCTGTTTTCAACATTTTGTAGTTTTATTCTGTGAGCTTCTGGCTTGACAGCGTGTTGCTTTTTTGAATCGACGTTTCGGATCACACTCCGTGATCCATCATCAGGATGAAAAGAGAGCAATTGTGAGAAGTGTTTGTAGAAATGGTTTCTTAAAAAGAGAAAGAGAGGACTGTGGGCACGGTAATCATCAAGAATGAGACAATTCTAATAAAAATAATAAAATCCATAAAAGAAGATAAAAAAGTAGACAAACATATAAACTAATAAGAAAAAATGATGTAAGAAAGAAAGAAATAAAGTGAAATTAAACTCCCAAAAATCAAAGGATGGATAAAGAAAGGACTAGGTTAGGAATTGATAAAAAAGATAATAAAGATAAAAAGAGAGGATAGAGATAAATGAAGAGGATGGTAAAAATAGGAAGATATAAATAAATTAATAATTAAGGGAGCAAATAGTAAGATTAATAAACACAAACCCGCAAGTAACTCAAAGAACAAAGAAAGAAGGAAAGAAAGAGAAAACCTAGTATAAAGATTAGTACTTCAAAATACAACTACTCATTATATAGCAAACAAAGAGGGGAGCATTTAAAAATTAAGACTAAAAGAAAAGAAAAAACATAAGCAAAAAATAAAATAAATAACCGAGAGGAAAACAAGGTAAAGAGATAAAAGAAACGAGGGAAATTGTTCCAAGGTTAGAGAGAGGAGGAGCGCGACAAGGAAGAGACCAGTTGAGAAAGAGGAAAGAAAAGGCAAGGATAAGACAAGGGGTAGGGAGGACAGACACGGTATGGGAAAAGAGGGTGGAGGGTCATGAGGGAGGGGGAGGGGAGGAGAACAAGAGTCAAAGAGGTGGTTTGAGGGAAAACGTGGGAAGGTGTAGGGTAGTATAAAAGGAGAAAGGAAGGGGTAATTTTGTAGTTGTGAAAACACCTGGTTTTCCTTCGATAAATGTGAAATCTAACCTTCATATGAAACACTGTTGTGTGAGCTTGTTAAAACTTTGAGTTGTGCATAGAGCAAGACTTTTGTTGGGAAAATTGTGAGTTGAAACAACTGGTATAATAAGTCTTATAAATTTTGGTGCATAACCTCCTAGGATTAATATATTTTCAGTCATAGTATCTTCTATCCCTTTTCTTGTCAAAGTAGTAGTTCTAGATGATCTATCCAGGGAACCAACCCTCTCTAGAGGTTCATCTTCGCCATGAGTTACCCACAGCTTTAGGATGATCCCATGTTTCACAGGATAGCTAAGTTTTACATTTAGCAAGGGTGCAATCTTAGTGAGAACAAGATTTTTATCGAACAAACAACAAAACTGAAATTGAACATCAGACAATTAACAATTCGAGCATAACAAAGGCATCAGAATCGCCATTTTCATTGATTGATCAAAGTATAACATTGAATTGTGAACACTTGAACACTGAATACTGAAAAAACTAATTGCTAAAAAAGATTTGAATTCTAAAATCTATATCTCTTCTAATAAGTGTGTAGAAGACACTTATTTATACCCTAAAACAAGAATTGCATGAAAGGGAAGAGAAGAGTTAAACTAATACTCATCAACCTAGAGCTATGAAATATCCAACCTAGGTTATTTGCCAATTTTTTTTATTTTATTTCAAAATATGATTCAAACCCTAGATCTGATTTCTGATTTTATGTTTCAGATCCGATTACACATAACATCCAACATATCATGTCAAAGCATCAAAATAATACACCAAATTATTTGTCCAATATCATGAAGGAAATACACCGTGAAATACAAAACAAATGCACATACAAATCTGAATTTTCTGAAGACAATCAGCTGTTATAATATTAGAATATAGAAGTCTGAATTTTACATCCGAAACATAGGCCAACATGCCCAAATGCAATTCAGATCACTCTATTACAAATCAGACCTAAAATCAGGAACCAAAACCAAAGTGCCCTCTTCATCAAGAGGTGGAAGATCAGGAGAAGAAACAACACTCTATCCAAGAGCCTTCTTGAGGCAAGACACATGAAACATTATGAATCCTACTTCCTGCCGGCAAATCAAGCTCATATGCTGGGAATGAGGACAGAGAATGGAATTAGCCTATCCTCATTCCCGTAGGCTTCTTTGTCAATTCAAGGGAATATTCTGGCGTAGATGGTAAATGGAATTAATGCACTTGCATTAATTATTCAATTGTAAATAATTAAATAATAATAATTTATTATTATTATTTAATTGAGCGCCATGGAGAAAATAATAAATTAAATAATATTATTTAATTAAAACCAAAATACCAAAAAATAATAAATAGGTCTTGACCTATTTGGGCGCCTACATGGGAATATGTGAAAAGGACAATAAAATAATAAAATAAGAGGTGGTGCTCATCTTGGAGGGAAAAATGGTTATTGGAGAGTGAAATTCAAATTTGGTCCTTGCGTTGGATCAAGCACTCACTGGAGGGAATGTTGCAATTCAAATCTTTAATTTGAATTGGTATAAAGGAAGCATTGGCGTCTCATTTTCGGCATCACGAATCTTATGCAAATTTTCATGTTCATGCGTGGCATTTTGCTTTGCTTTCTTCCAAGGACGAAAACCCTTGCAGAGTTGTGTGTTGGACGAAAACCCAATCACACTTGGTGGTGGATTCATACGGAGTTCGCAATTGTGCTACAATGAAATCTTCTTGAGCTTTATAGTTTCATATCTCGACATTTGGTCAGAGACCTTGCTGTGAGTTTCATCGAAGATCTTTTCTTGCAATTGTTGAAGATTGATTGGATTGAAGACATTGAGCATTTTCCTTTGAGCACCGAATTGAAGAATTGGCTGTGGTGAGCTAACATCAAGGGTGATGGACTGTATAGAAGGCAATGATCACTTGAACTATTGTCATAGAAGGAGCTTCATCGAATATCTCTCATTGCAATTGTTGATGACTTGGTTGAATCAAGGACTTTGAAGATAGCTACATATCATCGAAGCTTTCATGATCCATCATCGGCGCCAATTTCATTGTTAGTAGACCTGTCATTGCACCAGTCACAATCTAACCAGTGCACAATCAAGCTGAACCTTCCGTCATTATCTTGAGAGATTGATTTGCGATCATTAGGGTTAGTGGCAGTTTGGGAAGTTGGCATCGTGTCATACAGCCACATCACTTGTGACAGCGAGCAAGCATAAAGTAACAACGATACATCCTCACGTGGTAGCAACTAACCT
The DNA here is from genome assembly GCA_027924645.1 of Cunninghamia lanceolata. Taxonomy (NCBI): domain Eukaryota; kingdom Viridiplantae; phylum Streptophyta; class Pinopsida; order Cupressales; family Cupressaceae; genus Cunninghamia; species Cunninghamia lanceolata. The sequence goes on along the minus strand of BSBN01000809.1, from coordinate 23,996,625 downwards.
GGTGCAGTCCGATCAACACAGAAGGTCATACTGTATACTTGACATCACTTAGGGATGTAAAAATTGATGTTTTCATCTCAGATTGTAATAGCGAACTGTGACTGTCATTTGACAGTGAATTTGATATAATTGAATGGACTAAGTCGTAACATCAGATCTGATTATTCCATTGCTTTCATTGTAATTGCAAATCTCATATTGTAATTTGCAAGTTCATCTATAATTCTCTTGAAAGTTGCCAGCATCTTGTTCCATTGTATTTGCAATTCCTATGATTGTCATAGCTATAATTTAGATGTGCAAATAGAAATATATCATAAGAACTTCATTGTGTAATTGGCAAACTCAAATATTGGCAACAAACCTACTTCGGCACATGACAAACTCATCACTTGCTTGAGCCTGTCAAAAGTAGTCTGAGCTTCATCCGACCATTAGAATGCTCCCTTCTTGGTGAGATCTGTGAGAGGTGTTGCCAACTGCAAAAACCCCTTAACAAATTTCCTGTAATAGTAACATAGCCCAAGGAATCCTCTCAAATTTGAAATATTCCTCGGTGGTGGCCAATCCAGAATAGCCTGTATCTTCTCCTGGTGAACTCCGACTCCATCAGCTCCAATCACATGTCCCAAGTAGAGGATCTTGGTCATACCAAACTCACATTTGGACACCTTAGCATACAATGACTGCGCCTCCATGATACTCAAGACCTCATCAATATGCTGAAGATGTTCCTCCCATGTCTTACCGTATATCAAAATGTTATCAAAGAACACCAATACAAACTTATGCAACTACTTACGAAAGATGTGATTCATGCATGACTGAAATGTAGCAGGGGCGTTAGTAAGGCCAAATGGCATAACCAAAAACTCATAGTGTCCATAATGGCATCTGAATGATGTCTTATGAATATCCACATCATGGACACGGATCTGATGATACCTAAAACGAAGATCAATCTTCGAGAAGTACACTGCCCCATGTAACTCATCGATCCTGGAAATGGAATACCTGTTCTTAATTGTCTTCTTGTTCAAGGCCTTGTAATCAATGCACATCCTCATGGTGCCATCCTTCTTCACCAACACAACTGGAGAAGCAAAAGGATTGGAACTAGGCCGAATGTGTCCCGTGTCAAGTAACTCCTTAATCGTCTTCTCAATCTCCTCCTTGAAATGCCATAGATGATGATAAGGTGTAGTAATGACGGGCTTGGAGCCCTCCTCCAACTCAATGACATGCTCAAACCCATGATCTGGTGGCCTACTAGGAGGAATTTCTCCAAACACCATACTGTGCTTGTCAAGCACTGATTGGATATCTATATGATACCCTTGATTGCTGGCAGAAGATTTGGAAGACATAAAACATTGAGTTGCCCAAGCAACATCATCATGTTTGAACAAAGTCTCCATCCTTCTCACTGAAAAACCCTAGGCCCTCTATTTGAAAGTGCTCTCAACACAATCTTCTTCCCATCATGCATGATCTCAAGTTCCATCTTCTAGAAATCCTGTATGTACTTGCCAAGTGATTGTAACCGCTAAACTCCCAAAACAACATAAATCTCTCCCAATCCTACCATGCAGAAGTCATCAGTCAATGTGAGTCAGCCATCTGAATGCTAAGTTGGGATACCTTCTTAGTGCAACTCATAGTAAAGCCATTTGCAACTGTCACACTGAAACCCTGAAAATCCTCAGCCTTTAGTCCTCTCTTCACAACTAGACCCTCATCGATAAAGTTGTGAGTAGCTCTGCTATCAACAAGACAAGTGACCCTTTGTCCCTTAATGACTCCTCTCAACCAAAAGGGATGATATCTCGACACACCTGAAATAGATGCAATGGTGACATGTCATGTATCATTTGCAATATTAGGCTCAAGCTCCACCTGAGGTTGCTGCTCCACATGTTTTGTATCACTATCTAAGCTAGTGTCCTCAATAGCCTCATCCTCCACATAGGAAACGATGTCTATTAGATGTACCTTGCCTTTGCCAAGGCATTTGTGTCTTGGTTCCGATGGCTCCTTAGAAGAGAAACAAAGTTTCTTTGTAAGAACCCTATCTAGTCTTAACTGAAATTTTTTGCTCGCTGCCCAGAATTTTCTGGTTTCTTTTCCTTGAAATATACTTAGGTTTTTACATGTAGTTTTCAACAATGTGTTTGGAATGCAATGAAGATGGAAAGGTTGCAATATATCATTCAAACAACATGTAAAATAATTGAAACTTGTCAAAATAGATCATACATATCACAAATGAACATACCTGGATCAAAGCTTGACTTTTTTATTGCAATAGAGAATGCTGATTACAAATGATGTTTTGTGTTTTTACATCAAACCAATCCGATTACAAAATCAGACCTATAAAAGTAATGCAAATCTGCCCAAATATTGTATCAAACCCTAGTCGCCTAGTGTAGAATGATGCCTTGACAAGGTACAATGCCAAAACCAATGATATGACTGCTGTAGTTGCTCAAAAATGGTCTGATATGACTGTTGTAGATGCTGATTGCAACCCAGATCTGAGAAATGATGCCAAAAAGTACCAAAATATGCCAAAATATGAAATCGCCTATGTCTAGGAATGGTGCGATTTGGCCCAGCAAGTGTTCCAACCTCAAATCATGCCAAAATATCAAGAAATATGCCTCTTATATGCAATTCCAGACTGCTGTAACAAAAATCGGAATTGATGTTGATGATGAAATCGCATAAATAACCTCCTTATGCCAAGCGATCCACCTATAAGCCTTCTCCAATGATGTATAGATGAAAATATGCCTTGTATGTCTTCAGATCTGAATATAAATGCCTTCAAAATGCTCAAAGTTTCAAACCCTAGTTGCTGTTATGAAATTCCATCCAAACCCTAGCTGAAATGAAGCCATTATTCCTTCAAAAACTGCAAATAAGCTCAATGATGAATTCCATGTGAATCCATCTCACATAGTGAATGGGTTTCATCCAATTCACTTTAATCCAAGGGTTTTCATCCTTGAATATCGCTGGAAACAAGTTTCAGCCAAGAGAAAATCTCCAATAAGCAAAATCCAATTCATCAAGTATATGAAAATAACTCCAAATGGCCTCCTTTTATCCTCTTCACCTTGGATGCTCAATTGCAACAAAATATAATATTTTTTTAAGTCCACTGCCAAAAGAAAATATTATTTATTTATTTTCTTTTAATTTTATTTTCTTTTTCTTCAATTTGGACGTCTCACATAAATAATAATAAAATAATATTATTTTATTATTTTATTCTTTTTCTCCATTGAGCGGACACTTTTGGCTTAATAAAATAATATTTTAAATAATAAAATATTATTTATTGTCTTTTGCCATCGTTTTTATTTTTTCTTTAATTCTCCTCTTTTTCCTCATGAGTGCAGATTTGGTGGAAATTAATATAATATTTTAATATTAAAAATATTATATTTTAATAAACATTCCAAACTTCATTTTTTCCACCTTTTTTCATTTTTTCTCTTGGCATAATATTTAATTAATTTTCATTTTTCTCCTTGACTAAATATTTAATTAGTTTTGATTTGTCCATAAATATTATTAAAATATAAAAATTATCTCCAAACTTCATTTTGTCAAGGAAAAATCATTTTTTCCACTAAAAGCCACTTTCCATTCTTCAAGCTTTAAGTTATTTGCCGAATTTCCTTTTTCCAAGCTTGAAGTTACTTTATCTCAAAAAGGGGACATTACATTCTTCCTCCTTTATTCACTCATCGCTTCATTGTCCATCCTGGGAGGTGTATATCTATGCTGATTGAACTTTTTATGATTTGAACTAGAGCCCTTGAAACTTTTCTTTTGTGGCTGAAATGATGAAGGTGTAGTGTCAAGATCAAGTGCAAGCTGAATAACTTCATCAAGTGTGCTAGGCTTAGGAGCCTTCACCAAACCCCTTAGCTTATCATTCAAACCTTCCACAAACAACATGATTACCCTTCTCTCTATCATATCAAGAACCATAACCGCAACGTTTTGGAACTCATCCATGTAGGAATTCACACACCCAATCTGTCTCATCTGTGCTAACTCCTTGTAGTAAACTTCTTCATCCTTCCTATCAAACCTAGCAATGAGTTTGTTTGTGAACTCTTAAGAATGAATCATCGCGTGGTTTTGTGTCACAAGTCCATGATGCCACAAATCATAAGCTGCTCCCTCCAAGTGCATGGTTGCAAATTGAATAGCTTTGTCTTCTCACATTGTCTTCAGGGTGAGAAATGTATCTAACTTATTAACCCAAGTTCTTGCACTTGTTTTGCCGCTACCATCAAAGTTTGGAAGAGGTACCTTATTTAAAGCTTCCTTAAATTCTTGATGTTGCCTTTCTTGTCTTCTAGGTCTTAGTTCTCCCCTAGGTCTTCCTCTTTCCCTTTTTTGGTTCCACTATTGCTAGAAGTTGAGATCCTCTCTAAGAAGTGTTGGAAGTGCCTTGTATGCTTGATGAACAACAATCATGCCCTCATCCAATGGTGGTACCAACTCATTCTCAACAACCTCATCTTCTTCTTCCCTTGGAAGGAATGTAGGCCGCAATGGTCTATTCGTTGTGGGAGTACAAGCTCTATCAACTCGAGGTGTACCACCACACTACCTTCACCTGTAAGTGCTGTATTAACTCTCACATTCCCCATGGCATTAGTCATACACTGCATCATCTGTTGTAAAGCATTATTTGCTTGTTGTCCCGCTACTAGAGTCCTCAAAATATCATCAACATTCCTATCATCCCTTAGCAGACTTGTACCTATTTCTCTATCCATGTCCTCTGCAAATGGATTGCCACCTTCTTGTTCTTCTCGCTGTCCTGTTCTTCTTCTATAGTGTTTCCAATATGGAGACTGCATAAGGACAAACTAACTAGCCCACTAACTAGGTCAAATCCATTTCCACATAACATCTAAGGATAAATCCTAGCCAAATCACTTCCAATGAAGGACTTAGCTGCAAGTTTTATATTCTTGTATGCTAGGAGGATAAGATTTAACTTAGTCTTTCTCAAACCCTCCAGGGTGGCAGGGTCCAAGCTCTGATACCACTGAAATATCCCACCTAGGGTATTTGCCAAATTTTCTGATTTTATTTCAAAATATGATTCAAACCCTAGGTCTAATTTCTAATTTTATGTTTCAAATCAGATTACATTTTATATGGAGTCCAATCAGACTCGGAGGTTGAATTTTCCCCACTTTTGTTGGTGCAGTTCCCCCCCAAAGTTATTTTTCTATTGGCCGACGTATAAAAAACCTTTTTTTTGTAACAGCCATAAGTCCTGATAAAAAACGGCTGGAGAAGGCAAAAAGCCTAGGGATTATAGTTGATATTGCATTGTAACACATTGGAGCAGATTTGGGTTGCAAGATTGCTGGTTGTAATCAGTTCTATTTGCTGGATAATAATATTGGACTCTCAGTTGGTGGATATAGCCTGAGTTTGGGTGAACCACGTTAAAATTGTCTCTCACTATTATTATTTCTGTGTATTTTAATTCCTTTGTTTAATCTCTAATTATCTGCATTTAATTGATATCTTCTGCCTGCTATTCCTAACATTACACACAACATCAAACATATCACGTCAAAGCATCAAAATAATACACCAAATTATTCGCCCAATAACATGAAGGAAATACACCATAAAATACACATCAAATGCACATACAAATCTGAATTTTCTGAAGACAATCTGCTGTTATAATATCAGAATATAGAATTCTGAATTTTACATCCAAAACATAGGCCAACATGACCAAATGCAATTCAGATCACTGCTGTTACAGATCAGACCTAAAATCAGGCTTGTACATACCAAAGACAACATAGAAAAGGAGCTCCAAACCTCCACAATGGCGGCGCTAGGCTAGGGTATGAAACCCTCAAGCAAATGACAATCGACCACACCAAAAAGGCTGCTCCAATGGAAGGTGAATGGGATCTGCTCCTCTTCTGATCAAAACTGATGTGAAATGCAATGCCAAAACTTTGCCCAAAAGCCAATTTCTCCCTCTATATGCAGGTTGCTCCTCTCCAAGTGGGATCGCTCCACAACTAGGCAATGATATATCAATTCCATGCCAAGAGAATCACTCCACAATGATCTCCAATCTGATTTGAAATTCTGAGAATGATCCTTCAAAGATGGTGCTCCAAACATGAAAAGAATATCCTCACAAATCGGCGCTCCTAGTGAAGAAATGATCCTCCAAAATGCTGCCTCAATAATGAATGAAATCTGCTCCAAATAATATGGCGTGAATGCTCAATGAATCCTTCAAGTTCTTCAATGAAGTGCAAGTGTGAACTCTGTATGAATCCACCTCCGAGATGCAATTGGTTTTCATCCAATCCACCTTTCCGCAAGGGTTTTCATCCTTGGAAAAGTCTTGCAATAAGTTGCAAATGCAAAATGGAATAGATGCCAAAAAATTCATGATCTGTAATGTCCCCTTCCTAGGTGATTTTCATGATGAGTAATTTAGCCTTTATCTCCCGAAGGCTAATTGATGAAATAAGGGAGATATTATTAAATTAATTATTTTATAAGGTTATTACTTAATTTTAAATCAAAAGGTAACCTTATATTTGATTAATTTAATATAGTGACTTAAAATACACATTAGATCATTAAAGTCACTAAAATAAAATAATAAGATTTTTCTAGAAGCCTCTTGAAGTGGGATTAAAAAAAAGTATAAAGGAAGGGGCAAGGCAAGCTTCCAGGCATTCGATTATTGTCATTTGCATTTGATGAGTTTTGTGGAGCCAAGGGTTTCTGCATATTTGGTCTTTGGGAATGAAAACTCCCATAGATTAGCATAACTGAGGTGGTGAAATATCCTCCGAAGGGTTGCAAATTGGAAGGGATATTTCAGTTCTTTCATTTGTGCTTAAATCTGCAGTATTAACTAAGGGTTTGGCGGTATTAATTTGCATATCAGAAGTTTTTCTATTGGCTGCTACAGTGCTGTGAATAGTGCCGCTACAGTGACATGAACAGTACGCTACAGTGATTGCTACAGTAACGCTACAGTGATCTCTACAGTATGCTACAGTGATCGCTATAGTGTTTTGCTACAGCACGCTACAGTGATTGCTACAGTTCCATGAACAGTAACGCTACAGTACATGGCAGCTAGGAGAAGGTTTCAATTTGGGTTTGGAAGGGACTCCTTTTCTTGGTTGATGAGAAGGCTAGGTGCTACACTTGAAGAGGCACGATTTGGGCTTGAGAGGGATGTTTATGAACTGTTTTGAGGCTGCCATTCCTTCATCTTCATCATCGATTCATAGCAGCTTACATTTCTAGGTTCTTTCATGAGTTAGCATAATTGTATCAGCATTGTTTCATAGTTGTCATTTGTTCTTAGATTTTAGGAGTTGCATAAAATTGTAAAGCCAAGAGTCTTGGCCATTCATATAAGCATTGTATTAGACAATATATCTCAATAAAGGAGTGATAAGTTGTAGGCCATCTATTTGATGTAATGTGCATATTAATATCCTTCATGATTAGCATAATAATATGCATGCCAAGTGTTTGACAAAATGTCAATTGGCTGTAGGTATGCATTTCATGTCTAATTTTTATGTATATGCATCAAAAATACCAAAAAAAGAAGTCATATATGCATTTAGATTAATGCTTAGACATTGTAGTTTGGATTTATGAGCATTTAGAGTACTCAGCTATCATTATCAAGCAAAAATATCAGACTGAAAACATAGACCAGCAAGCATTGGGTTTACATCAGAAGTGTTTGACAATATTCCTTGAGGTTCAAATCAGCAAAATAAGGTCCGCAATAGCAAGGGATATTACATGATCCTTGATCCACCAACGTCCTCTATTTATGCAAGTCGCTCAACATTTGATTTGACTTTTCCTTTCCCTCCAAGATTAGGCCGACCACAACTAGGTGCCAAATTCAAATTAAAAATTTGAATTAAAACTTATCCTTTTTCCTCCAGGGCGGCTACCAAGGAAGCAATATTTTATTATTTTTTCTTCAAAGAGGCCGACCAACTTGGGCGCCCAAAATACAATTAAAATATTTGATTTTCCCTCTAACTTGGGTGCTCAAAATAATATTATTTTATTTATTTTTTAGCCATCATTACCCCTCCAAATGGGTCACACTTCTCCATAAAATAATAATATTTTTATTTATCTTCAAATACCCAAAATGGGTCGTTCCACTTCAAGAACAATTATTTTATTATTTTTGATCCATTCAAAATTAAGGCAAAAATATATCAAGTCATTTCCCACTCATGCTGAAATGTCCCACCCCAAATGGGACAATCACATTGTAAGAACCCTTGCCTATTCTGCCCTAAATTTTTCAGTTTGTGTTGTTTGACATTTCATCAAACACTTAGCATGCAAATTGATTTTCTAAGCATATTGATGCTTTTGGATATCTATTTGTGATGTACACCTTATGTTTTATGAGCAATGACATAAAATAATAACATACATTTATATAAAGCAACACAATAGAAAGGAACCCCAATTGCTTCTTATTTCTTCTTGAAAGCAAAGTATATCAGACTTAATAAAGTTCTGATCTGAGTACAACAACAAGCTATTCAAGTCTGATTTCCACATCAAAAGAGAGTTTATTGACAATGCAAACATACCCGGTTACAAAGAAGTCATATTGGACAATAACAACAATGATATGAAGAAGACAATGACTGGAAAATAGACCGATTTTCTAAATATTTTCAGACCAGCAACTCCTCCAAAGCAAATGAATCAAATCAAACTGATCAAAAGTAACATGCAACTATCTAGGTATCCACCAAACTGACATGCAATGACCCACTTTCACAACTGATCAAAAAGGCAACATGCAATCATCTGGGTATCCTCCAAAATGGGTCTCAAACCCTAACGGCCAGCTTAGTAAAATTCTGCTCCAATATGTACAAATCATAGCCGTTCCAAATCTCATGAAAATATGATTCAATAAGCTCAAATCTGCAACTTCAATCTTCGCCCTGCAAATAAATCTTTCAAACCCTTAAAAACTTCTGAAATTCTTCTCCAATGAAGCTCATATGTGACTTCTGTGTGAAGCCACCAATTAACTGCAACCCTAGGGTGATCTTTCTCACCTCTAGGAAGCACAATCGAAGAGAGACTACGTTCTCCAAGATTGAAATTACAACAAAACCCTAGGTTTCACATCCAAATCCAAAGCACAAAGCCAAGTTGAGAGAAAATGATCAATCACGATGAAATGAATTCCAAAAATGCCCTTTTATAATATTCAATTTGCATTGGACTTAATCTCATTTAATTTACTTCAATTTCATTTTCTTTTCCTTCCTTTTTGGTGCACAACTTATAATATAAAGTATATTATTCACTTATAGCTCCCCTTCTTTTAACACTTATTATAAAGTATACTTTTAAAAGCATTTAATCCCCCTTTTAAATAAGTCCACTTAATTCTTTAATGATATGCACTTAATAATTAATTATTATTAAAGTATAACTTTAATAATAATTATAATATTATAACTCCATCATTAAGCATCGTAAATCAATTCTGACTTCACCAGGATGTAGCCCATTGCATTCACTGCTAATCAGGGTGCTTACTATAAATAGTAAGGTTGGCCTCTATCAACACACCGACTTACTATAAATAGTAAGTATATAAAAAAACGGAGCCAAAACACCCTGAATATAAGCACGAGATTATGGCATTCAAACAAAATGTGCATTCAAAAATTTAGATGTGCCTTCTTGCAAAATGACGCGCATTTCTTGTTTTAGATGCGCTTTGATTGTCTTGAGCACGCCTTCTTCACGCCTAATGCACTTTTGAGTCCAAGCGCGCTCACATTGCTAGTGGCGCGCTTTCTAAACTTGGATGCATCCTCTTCATTTTTGGCATTCCTCCCTAGACGGACGTGTCCTATCTTTGGCACGTGCGTCTATTCTTTGGTGCTTCTCCCTTTTGAAGTTTTAAATCTTCACCGTCCTGAAACGCGCTTCATCTTTGAAATTGACGCCTTTCAAATATACTTGCCATGCTCTTTAGATGCCTAGCATGCCATTTTGATGCGTGGCATGCCTTTGTGTTCCTTGGAGTATTCTAAGTGTCTTTTAGCATGCTAGAACCTCCAAACATGTGCATGGACACGATCCTTCAAAGTGTTTTGCAATTCCTTGACAATTTCATTTGTCAGTGCCTTCAATCATCCAGGAGCACCTCCTTCTATCTGATCTCCATGTTCCATACCTGCAAGGTGATTAAATTCGACATCATATGGTTCAAGATGTGATAAGAAGAGGTGATCATTTGGATTTTGCAATGAAGGGAGGATGACTAATGAAAATTTCGTATGGGTACAACAAGACTATTCTCGAAGAATTAGTAGGACACAAGATCTACTCCTTTATGGACAGCTTCTCAGGATATAACCAAATAAGCATAGTTGAAGAAGGTAAACTCAAGACCATCTTTGTGGTAGAAGATGGCGTATATGCTTATAACAAAATGCAATTCGGCCTATGCAATGCTTCTGCAACATTTTAGAGAATAATCTTTCACATCTTTGATAAGATGTGAGTAGGAAATTGTAAGGCATTTGTAATATTTGGAACGGATATTTGCCCTAAAATTCTGAGTTTTAAATTCTGATTTCTGCCCTAATTTCTGCACCGTAGTTTTCTACTCAAAACCCTAATTCTGAACTGAATTTTCTGATCATGAACATGTCATCACAGCAAACAAATAGACATCCAAAACGTGGCAAAGTTGATGGCAATTGAAACTAAACAATGACATTCATATTAGCCATGAGTTACACTATGAAATACACAATGAAGATCAACCAAAATGACAATGTAAATCTGATTTTCTGAACTGAAATTCTGCTGCTACAAGAATGAGATTATTTGAAGTCTGAAAATACATCAAATCATGGGAAACACATGACCAGAAGTTCGCTGTTCAAAATCAGAATTGATTTCCTAGGGTTTGCATACCAAAAGGGCCTCCAAAGATGAAATCGCCCTCCTATGGTGAGGCGCCAATGTTTAGGGTTTGAAACCCATATGCAAATGATCACGAAGATACCAAAATGCTTCTTCCAAAATAAGGCGATCAGATCTGATTCAAGCTGATACAACCATGAAACCCTATGATGATGAATTGCTGCTCCAAGGTGATGTCAAATGGCCCTCAATGGAAAATCGGCACTCCACCAATGATGTCTAATTTCTTCAATGCTAGTCACCACTCCAAAATGATATGCCAGCAAGGTATGAATTGAAATGAAGCCTCCAAGATGGCCGCTCACGGATGAATTAGTCTTCTAGGATCGGCGCTCAAGGCTGGAATTAAATCTGCATGTAATCTTCTTCAAGTAGGCACTTCTAGATGATGGATCACCCAGTTTTTTTGCAAGCCGATTATTATCAAGTGCAGAATGCAACTACAACACCATGAAAAGAGAAGCATTGGGCATGGTCTACTTAGTGCATAAGTTTCAACACTATTTATTGGTAACTCCATTCATTTTCTATGTGGACTATCAGGGGTTGATGTTTTTGGTAAATAAACAAATTATTCAGGATTGGGTAAGTAGGTGGTTTCTCTTAAAGAATTTAGTTTTTACAATCATCATTCCGTCAAGAAAGAATCATGTCATTGCAGATCAACTCTCAAGAATCAAGTCAGGATAAACGCCAGAAGGCATAAATGAAGATCTCCTTGATGCCCACTTATTCCAAATAGTCGTACTACCAACATCGTATGAGAATATTGGAGAATATCTTTCAATATTTCAATTGATCAATGGACTCCTCTACAAAATTAGCACTGAAGGATATGCCACCAGGAGAACGAAGAAAATTAGCACTCAAGGCAAAAACATTTCAATTGATCAATGGACTCCTTTACAAAATGGTCCTAGATCACATCTTGAGACAATGCGTAGTGTGGGAAGAGATAAGGGGTGTGTTGGAAGAAACAAATGAAGGATTAGCAGGTGGCCTCATGGGGTCTGATGCCACAACAAGAGAAGTTCCTAGCTGGGTTGTGGTGGCCAACTCTCCAGACGGATGCTAGGGAATGAGTAGTTGAATGTGATACTTGCTAGAGCGTAGGAAAGCCACTAAAGGGAGACTTCATGCCACTCTCACCATCCCGACCATCTCTATCACACTCGTCAAACTTGTCCTGGTCTTTACCCGCAGTTGTTGGTTGGGTGTCGGTATCAAGGATGATCTTTTCGAAGCATCTGTACTCGAAGATCGTGAGCATGCACTACAAGATGTTGGGTAAAGAGGCCATCTTCCCTCCCACAAGGTGTATTTACGGAGTACGAACAAAAATAATAAATGCCTTTTGCTACAATAAGCCCTTTGCGAACAATAGCAATGAATTATTTAGCCCTGGCCACAACAAACAATCACTTAAACTTCAACAATTTTTCTGCCATAGGTGTATATGAAAACCCTAGGTGCATAAAATCATCCACGACTTTGTAAAAAAATCGTAAAAAAGCTTGAAAAAATACTCACAAATTAAGAACCCATGTTTTTGAAGAAAATGTTCAGAAACCAACCTCGATTTTATTAAAAATCACCAAAAATTATGGAAATCGGCCCAGAAAAATGAAGAAAAGAACCACGATTTTGCTCAAAACTTGTTTATGACCATGCGACTTTGCAGACCTGAAAAAAATGGCTTCGATTTAGGAGAAATGAACCCTAGGCGACACATTTTCGAGATCCATGCTTAAAAACTCTTGAAAAAACCCATGATTCTTTAAAAATTGCCCAAAACTGAGTTGTGATGTTTAAAACGCAACTTTCAGGTAAAAAATGACCCACATAGAGGCATGATTACCTACAGAAATCCACCAAAACTTTATGAAATCCACCATCAAATAGAGGCATGATATCAAAAAACCAGATCCACGATTTTTCATACCAGAAAGAGCACAATTTTATGAAAAAATCCCTCGAAAAACCTTTGCACGAATATGAATAATCTCATATAGTGTACGATGATCTTTTGGTACGTTCACTGAGACAGAAGCGAACTCACAACCCTTTACTACTGGTAGCAGTTTTGAGGATGATTTACATTCACCGATCCCAAGGATCGACTTGGGCTCTAATACCATATAATGATAATTAAATCAGACATAGAATGATTACCAAGATATTCGATATTTATTAGGGAGTGAAAGCATCCTTAAATAAGATTACAAACCTCTTACTTGCTGAGGATAAGAACAACTAAAAGAGCAAAAGGATAAGAATGATAATTAAAAGAATAAGGATTATTCCTAAAGTCTATCCTAAAAACTAATTGACCATTTTATACTAAATATTACAATAATACTTTAATATACATATCAGAAAAATCTAGATAATTGACATGTTGTCTATAAAGCTAAGGTAGACGTTTTGTAGGAGAACTACATGCCCCTGATATCTATGGCATGGGGTATGTAGGCGGTTCATGGTGGATGGACTTGGGGAATTAGGTCTAGCTAAGGATTTTGTGTCCTTTCTAAGATTTATTTTGACAATTTGAGAATATAACTTTAAGTGGTTAGGTCTATCATTAGGTTCCCGTAGACTGACAGTTGGGTTAGGGAACCATGGTTGGATCGGCCTTGGATGGATCATTTAGTGGTGCAGAGGTGGTTTGAGTTCAGTGGAGCCAGTTGGCACTCTCAGGGTTGGCCTTGTTTGCTTATGGCCCATACTTGCTATTTTTAGTAAGTTTGGGATTGGTGCCGTTTCGGGTATGTCGGAGTTGGATTGTATTCGTCTCGTCGAGACCATTCTGGCGAGCTATTGGACGTTGAATTCCAACTTCATCTTGATAGTTATTTTAAAGTCCGAAGTTTATTAATGTTTATTTAACCGGGACTTTATAAATATTAACGGCAAAGTGACTTTTATGAAAAGAAAATATAAAATATTACTTGTGGAGTGGGGCGCCCATCCCTAGGGGAGAATAAAACAATTTAAAAACATAATATTTCCCCCCAAAAGCCAACACCCGTCTTGGAGAGGAAATAAAAGGAGAAAAGTGAACTTCATTTCATATGCTTGAGTTTATCATATTGTTGGCTATTTTGCTCTGCTAGGGTTTTCTGAGAGGGTTTGAAGAGGATTCAAACCAGAGGCTATTGGGAACGAAAACTCCCTTTATTAACAACATTCTACGGACGTGAAAGACCGTCCAAAGGTGCTTGAATGACAAATACACATAGTGTTTGCATATGGGCTTCAATGGAGTTTGAAATATCGAGGGTTTGAGGATTTGATTGTTATATCATTTGCAGATTTATTTGTGAGCAGCTGAGATTCATTTACAGTGACAGATTTGTGGAGATTGTGGTGTCGAATTGATTGCATTATTCCTACCTTGCTGGCCGTACTTCTATCAGGCAGGCCGTACCACATTGTGAGGGGTTTATGGTGAAGTTTGGTGTTGGTTTCTCTCCGTTACCTGGTCGCCTAGCTCCATATTTGAGTGCAGATCAGAAACAGAGACATTTCCAGAAGATTTGATGTTGTTTGTTGCTATAGTGAACTTCTAGCTTGGTCGTACATCTTCAGGAGGGACGTGGGGGTCAATAAGACTCATTCTTCATTGATTGTTGCTATATATCAGCTCATTCTGAGGCATCTAGGGCCTCTATGTTCACTGTAATCCTTTGCATGCTCAATACAAACATTTCTTGGTGATTTTGGAGGATATCTGTGATACCCAGTTGCTGGTCTGGCTACAACATAAATATCAAAGTGCTAAATCTTGACATGGGTATGTAATAATAATTCATATTTGATGATTTTGTGATCTGGGTTGTTAGTTTGTTCATATTCATTGTACTTTTTCTGGGTTTTCAATATATGCTATCTATTGTATTGTTCCGGCAACACACATTGCAAGAAAACTGAAACCCCTTCTGCATCTTCTCTCTAGTTTGAAAGAATACAATAAAAATAAAAAATAACACTAAAAAGATTTTAAAGAACCAATAGGTATGGCACATTACAATAGCATAATAATGATGTTTTGTTCACATCACGGCCCTATAAATCAGCAGCGTATTTGATCTAAAACCAAGAAAAAGGCTTATAAACCTTGTGAATTTAGAGTTTAAAAGAAAAGAAAGGCAAGGAAAATTTTGAAATCCACAATGAAGAGGGTGCACAACAATTCTACCACCCCTCTCATCCTATTTTTCTTGAAGATGAAGAACAACATTTACCATTCTCTAAAGCTCAATACCAATCTTTGGTAATTATTTCTGATTCTTCTAACTTAATGTGAATCAACCTGAATCGAGTGGTCAACCCATCAAATGGTTCATAATCCCCTCCTTCCTTCTGAAGTCCCAATCTCTACCTCAGTATTGTGCACAAACATCCAATTTCACTCACTGCAGATTTCCCCACTACTCTAATGTCAAAAGTTCACTCAATCTTGCTTCCCTGTTGTAGGCCTAACTTTGGCTCCTCCAGGTCCTCCCTCATTCCCTCTCCTATTTGTCCAGAATCCATATCCAGTTTTAAACCCCTGAACCCATCTCATCCTCTTTGCCCTCCTCCTACTCAAGCTTTTGTTTGTCACCCTCTTGGCTCTTAATTCCAAATCCAGAATCCTACTAAAAAGCCGATCCTTATTTGTTGGCTATACTCTATGAAATTTCTGAAGCTATGTAGCATCAGAGTAAACATTTGAAGGATGCTCACACTCATAGTCTGTTCATGGAAATCAGTATTCACTTCTCCGTGTGGTGGGAAAGCAGTAGGGAGTGGATTTGATTCAATGAACAGTTCTTGACAAGCTCAATATTATCACTGAAAATCATGAAAATACAGTCCAGGCAGTCAATTCCTCGGTCCTTTCAGAGAATGCATGGCATTGAATTGCCGAAATTATTCAAGAGGCAAAAAACAATCAATTTCTGACAAATGCACTCCATGGATGAGGAAACTCACCCTCACTTTCCACATGGATATCACTATACTCAGAAGAAATACCTGTTTTCGGAAACTTATCAATGGCTATCTTAATGTATATATTTCTGTTTTTCATAGTTTGATATTCATGGTTTTCCGTCCCTTCAAACATTGAGTCAAGTTTATAACAACATTTGTTTTACTTTTGACCATCTTGGCTGATTGGTATCTCAAGTTCTATATTCTTTTGTAATTTTGAGCTGTTTATCTGAAATGTTCACCTATGTATCAGCTGATCGATAGTTTCAGAGGATGGTCCAATTTTCATCCTGACCCTTTCTTTGTAACTATTTTTTCTCTATAAATAATATTTTTCTTTATAAAGAAAAAGAATTCCACCTCAAATAAAATATCTTTAAACTGCAAGATAGTCTGACATATTGTTTTAAGATTATATGACCATCTAATTTGGGAATTTTCTATGATTTCTTACAACTGGTCATATTGGCATGGCAAATGTTTGTTGTGGCAAGTTTCCTCAAGTCCGGCCTGATCAAAGATATTGCTCAAGATCATCTAATTTGTAGCTGTGGGATTTTGATAATGCTCAATGCTGGCAATGAACTCCACTTTCAAATTATTGTTTTACATAGTGAGGGAAGAGGGAATAGTTCCAACTTGGCTTATTGTGGGTGATAATGACTTTGCTCCTATGATGTGGGATTGAGTTATCCGCATGTGTAAATCACTTATTATGAAATATGCATCTGAGTTCATGTCATTTGAGATTTAGTCATCTTAATATTTCTCAATGGAACATTGCTATGTTAATTCTAATATACTCCTCGACTTTGAGCAAAGTTGTTTGCTAGGACAGTAAGGGGCTTCCACTTAATTATGATGACTGTCTTTTAATGATGCAACACTGCTAGGTCATCATAAATGACAAAGGATTCTAAGTTCTAAATTATTTGGATGACTTGACTTACATGATGCAACACTGCAAGGTCATCATGGGCATTCAAATATGACATCACATAAGAGAAGAATCCTGACGCATAAACAACTTGTTTGTGCCTGCAGGAATATTACATTTAGGGGGGTATGGGCATGGTTTGAATAACTTTTATTATTGAAACTATTTCAAAATGGTAAATAATAAATTCGAAAAGTCTACAACTGTGTTTTCTTGTATATTGGAGATCCTCTTCATTTCAATATTATGTCAAAATGGAAACTAGAGTAACTATTTACTACATATTTCATATTCTTGGACATGTATATAAAAACCCTTAAATGGTTCTTAATCAGAAATCGTTTGGACCATTGTTTCTCAGTTATAGTCTGTTTCCTTTTTCATGTTCCTGGGAGCATAGGTTCTCCAAGGACCAAACCTCAAATTCCCTCATATAATCATGCTGGTCTTGATGTATATTCTTTTTTCTTGAGGTATCTCCATTTTCCTCCAATTTCTCCTGCATTATATCTAACTTTTTGAGCAAAACTTGGGCTTTACATGTGGAACTAGTTAAATCCAGTTGTAATGAAACAAATTGAGAAAATTTTCACATTGTTTGGAATAGAGATGTGTCTTGTTCTAGATATCTGAATAGGAGTATGTTTTGATACAAGGTTGTAATTTATATACCTCTCAAGAAGGATATCATATCAATAATTTAAACCACAAACAAAATTCCGTACAAACAGATCCACAGCTCTAAACATTAGTGCAATTATTGTTGATTAGTGAGTTCTTTAAAAGATTAGCATGATATGCTTAGTGGGGTATTGGATGTGTGAATACTCAATTCTTATAACAATCCATTGATCGTCTTAAATTCTATACACAATTTTGTCCAAAAACTTTTTGTCTTAAGCATCCATTGCTTCTTATGTCAATAAAAGGTGATTTTTTAATTCAAATTTTGTCTTGGCCAGTGGAATATAATTTGTGTTCCACGGCGTTTCGGGGACGGGGATGGAGGGACGACAGGGGACGCGTTTCGATTGCAGCAGTCCGAGGGCCATATTTTGGGGACGACAGGTGGATGAAGATATCTCTCTCTCTCTCTATATATAGAGAGAGAAAGAAATAGAGATATGTCAATAACTGATAACAACAATATCAATATGTGAATCAATCATGACAACAGTAGTGTAGCAGCAGTATAAACTTCAATAAAGTAGTATAACAGCAGTATAAACTATAAACATTAAACAGTAGTATAACAACAGCGTAAACAACAATACAATTAATCATGAGATTGAAGATTCATGACAACAATATTAAAACATTTTGTTGTTCAAATTCTAAAATTAAAGTTCAAAATTAAAGTTAAACCCAAAGTCTCAAACTTCAAAATACAACAATCTAATATCTGTAGTCGGTCATTATTGTTAGTGGTAGTCGGCCATAATTAGCTAAGTAAATAATAATATGTTAGATAATGTTTGGGCACAATTAGTTTTGGAATGTTGTTGGTATTAATTCAGACGGTTGGATAGTTACGTAGTCAGTGCAACGGTTGATATCTCAACCAACCTTGGCAAGAGTTATATATGGAGTCGATACATGTAGTCGGATATGTTGTAATTGCCATATTGTGCTGTATTGCTAATATGATCAATGAATGAATACAATGCCTTATTCTGTGCAATGTTGTTATAAACTCATGTTCTATGTTATGCATTATAATATTGCCTTATGATTCTGTTTACTCCATGTCTGTCTGAAAACCACTTAGTGAGTAAACCATATCTATGCCTCATTCGGGCTATCAATATGAAAAGAACTATCTGTGTCATTGTCACTCTCTGCCTGAAGTGGAACATTCAATGGAAGCCCAACCATTCCTAGTTGCAACTCCTCATCAATCTGCCTAACATCTTTAGGATCAACATCCGAACATGCTACTGGAGTCTGTCGATACTCAATAATCTTTCAATTTTGAAGTCTCAAGGCACTATGAACTGCAACTAGTTTTTCTACTTGTTTTGAGGTAAGCATGTTCCTCATGATCGAGTGGATGAAGCCATAGGTGGACCAATTCCTCTATACAGTAGAGGAACTAGCAATTTGTGAGAGTAAACGAATAGCAAGTTGCTACAACTCTGGTGTGTCCTTCCCATGAAATTTGCACCATTCAATGGGGTTTTTTGTGTAAGAATGATGCAGGAGCATCCCAGGTTGCAGATCAATCTTGCATCAACCAAAAACATTTTGCATTCTTTCCTTTTCTTTCATTTCAGTTGTAGTTCAGTAATTTATAGTTCAACATTTTCTACTGCAATTTTCCGCATCTTCATATCATAATGCATGGAGTAGGAATTATCTTCTATGCCATGTCAGCTACATCATATTTAGATTTCAGGAGATTTGGATTTGTCTATAGAAAGTTATCCCTATCAGAAGATCATTAGCTTTCACAGAGCAGAGCTTTCATGCAGTCAGTTGAGAGAAGGTTTGCAGAGCATTTCTGTGACTTGCGGAGCCTAATGGAACATCATACACGACACATAATGATCAGATAAACCTTCCTTGAGGTCCGCACCAAGTTTCATTCATTTGCGGAGCAATACCATATGTTGTAGGCCGACTTACATGTTTCTACACGTTACATCTTTTATTCGAGTTTGTAACCTCTTGTGGCCGACGCGAAGGATTCTATGAGCTTGAAGATGATATATATAGATCTCTTAGATGCATTAAGAAAGTAGTTTTTTGATATGATTTGATGGGTTTAAAATTAGATTCTTTCCAGAAGGCACTTCAATGCCATATTTTTCATTTCAGTTGTAACCAGGAAAGCAAGCCTATGAGCCCTTTGATTGTAGCCCATATGTTGCTGGCATATAAGCATTTTGATTATCTGATATATTGAGCATTTGAATCTTCCATTGTCTTCTATATTTGTGTTGTTTCTGTTGTGTTTACTCTAGCTGCATGGTTTGGACAGTTCATTCTTTGAGTCCTCCATCCATGATTGCACCAAATAGTGGCCCTATCTGTCCTAGCCTCTGGTTTGCTAAATGTAGGACCCTGAAGATCAGAAAACTGAAGCCACTGCTTTCAAAGTATGGTTGCCTCCCCAATGCCATACATCTTATGAAGGGCTGCCATAAGCCCCTCCATTACCTCATCATCCTCGGAAGGAAGCATTCGGCTAGGTCTAGGTGCATACCACTTTGGAATAAGAGCATAGGCAACCATATGAAGAGGGGTGTTCATTGTGTTCCACCTCTTTATGACAATAGGCCTGATATGCTGCTCATAGAATTGTAATTGAGGATCCTTGTCACGAATTGCTTGCTTCATTTGATCAAGCATGCTATCAAAAGTCTCGTAAATCTCTCCAAGGCTAGGAGAGTCTGTATTTGCATACTTGATCACCCCCACAACAGGTGATATGATAGAGCAAATATATCTGCACACAACGTTAAAAAATTGTAAGACATTAAATTTTGAATTTAACACTAGTAATATAGTAATACTAATAATTTAAAGAAAAAGCAAAGTAGAAAGTTAGAAACATATGAATTAAAAATTTCTTACCTGATATTGGACCACCAAGTTTCATTGAGCACCCTGTCTCTCACCTTTTTTCCTTCTTCTATATTTGATGGAGCCCACTTTTTCCACTCTCGACAAACCACCATGGATTGTAGAGCATCTTGCACCTCTAGCATATCTAGTCTCAATTGGTTTGAGGAATTCTTTTTTTGAATAGGATCAGAATAATCCAAGTGAAATTTGATGATTGCATACAAACACTTGTATTTCTCTAGATTTGGCCACTACTATCTTCACCCATTCTATTTTGCCAATGTCTTTCAAAGCATTATTCAAAGCATGTACACAACATGAAGTCTAAAAAATATGTTTGTAAGCATTCTCAACCATTAATCCAACCAACTTACAAACACGAGATGAATCTGTCAGAACTTGCACAACATTAGATAACCCAACCTCCTCTATGACCTCCTTCAAAAGGGCAAACTAGAAATCAACATCCTTACATTTCCCAGAGCGATCAATTGCTCTAACAAAGTATGAACCAGTAGGACATGTAACAGTAATATTAAGAAGTGGCCGATGTCGAATATCAGTCCACCCATCCATCACAATGGAACAATCAGTCCACCCATCCATCACAATGGAACAATCAGTCTTAATCCATGGTTGTCTCATCTCCACCATGATTATGTTCACCTTTGAATATTGTTTGTCAAGGAGGGAGGTATGCAATCTATGTTCTCTAGGAGGAACATAAGAGAATCCAACTGTTATTGCATCTTTCAACATGTTTTTGAAATAAGGAGACCTTGCCAAATGAAAAAGGATGACATGGGCATTTGCTGTTGAATCATCGGCTTGCTCACACTTTTGCAAATTCATCATCCCTATCATTGTACTTTTTTACTTGTGATAGAAGCGGCCTTCCTGTTCCCTCTATCACAATGCTCTCTAAGTCCAACTGATAGATTGGAATGTTCATCAATAGATTGCAATGTTCTAGATGATCGCTTCCTCTTAGTAGTAGTAGTTGCATGTTTTTCCTCACTATCCCTTACCAACTTTACTATTTCAACATGTTCTTCCAATTGTATATCTTTACAAACTCTAACCCCATGGCCTCTCACCCAATAAATGATGTTCAACCCTACTATAACTCCCATGATAATCAATATTGCAAATATGACACAACCAATCCCTGCTACCCCTTGAATTTTTAGCCTTATTACTGGTCAAATTGGTGGCAAATTGAAGCAAGGGTTTTTGGGGGTTGAAAGGGCCTTTTGCATATTTTTGAAGAGAGGATGAAGGGCATGCAAAACAGACTTTTGGAGTTCGAATTCCAATAGAACATGTAGGTGTGTTTTGGGTTTTAGAATATCTCACTTCAACTTCAACATCAACATCTTCGTCACTACTCACTTCATTAACATTTTCCTCATTGCTGCTCATTTTGATTGTTTTTTTAATGTTTGACGTTGACTTTGAGGTTGAGCAATAAAAATTTTTGACTTTGAGGTTGACTTTGAAATAAAAAATTTTACAACTAATTATAACTCAGAAATTTCAATCTCCCTAACATTTATAATATTAAAAATTAAAAATAAAAAATAAAACAAAAAATTCAAAAATAACCATACTTGCAATGTGAACTAGACTGATAAGTTTAGCAACTTTAGCTGAATACAAACAAGTGTCAAATGGTAGCAGGCCAACAACACTACTTTTTAACAATACAAACAACAGGTAGGGTTTCCTAATTCCTCTGTCTGCAGTAATAGCAAGGGCATAGGGTTTCTTCAGGCGCCAAACTTTGCTTCCAAGCATAATAACCAAAGCATGTTTTTTTGCTGAATGAGTGAATAGATTAGAATGTTTGTGTTTTTGTTTTTAGGTTAAGAAAGGGGCATGGGAGGATTTGTGGGATTCCACGCCCCTATTAAATTATTATAATAACAAGCGTTTTAGCTTTTTTTTTAATTTTTAGTGACATTTTTTAAAGCATTATTCTTGGGGACGCCTGTCTCTCCTTAGGACAGTCAAGGGACATCTGAGACATCCCCGGCCGTCCCAGGGACAGCTAGGCATCCACATTTCATTTTTTGTCGTCCCTGGATTTAGGGACGCAAGGGGGAACGTCTCTTTTTTAAAAAAATTTCAGAGGACGCCAAGGGGACGTCCCCTGCCGTCCCGCCATTCCGAAAATGCCATTGGGCCCGGGGACGTGGCTAGGAGGGTTGGGTACACGTCTGAGAGGTCCCCGACCATCCTCGAGATGGCCAGGTGTCCCCATGTCATTTTTTCGCCGTCCCCAAATTTAGGAACATGGGCGGAAACATCTCTTTTTTTTTAATTTTCAGGGGACGCCAAGGGGACGTCCCCTGTCGTTCCCCCGTCCCAGAAATGCCACCGGTGATTAGGACGTGGCTAGTAGGGTCGGGGACGTGTCCCCATGTACCCCTAAATATAATGCATGCAACTTGTATATTGCTAGTGTGTGGGTGTACCAACAATCTCCACAGGCCGCAATCAATGATGTTCCCTTCAAATAGAATTTGGGCTTAGGTCCCTTTGACACTTGCTTGAGTGCATTCTGGAGAAATACAATGAAAATAGCATGGCCAATATGCTCTTACACACACATTTGATCTTAGATTGCATGTATTTCTTCCCCTAAAAAATGGATGTGGTTAGGTATTAGTTCAACTATTATTTAAGAACATTGAATTGGTCATTTGAAATGCAATTTCAAGTAAACTGGGCCAGTGGAAAATGATTTGAAGATAAGTTTGTGGAGACATTATTGACATAAACAAAGAAGAATGAATACATGTGAAGTGATTAGTTAAAGAAACATGTCTTTTTCCAATCCTTTGCTCCAATTTCTCATAACTATGTCTCAAATCTTACAGATTCTCCAAAAATATTATTGATTGATGTTGTCATAGTTTCCACACAAGACACTTGACAAGGTATTCAACATTTCTCCCTTGCCTTTCAGATTTTTCAAGTCTTAAAGTAATAAAATATCATTATAATATTTAATGGTGAATTAGATGTTAGGATAGAATTTAGGAATATGCTTTATTCATTTAGTTACGTTCTTATCTTTTTGCTTTATGAGTTTTTACTTAGCTGTTGCTTTTTGCTTTATTAGTTGTTATGTAACTGCTACTTAGTTGTCGCTCTTATCCTTTCTGGATAAAGCATTGGTAAAGTCTTATTTAAGGATGCTTTTGCTCCTTAATTAAAAAGTTGAATATATCTGAATATATTGAATATCTTGGTAATCATTCTATGTTTTATATTATTTTATGGTATCAGAACCCAATTCGATTGGGATGTGAATACAGTGAAGATTTTTTTGGCATTTTTTCTAAATTGTGTCACATGGGTTTTTGATTATTTTTTATAAAAAATCGCATAAGTTTTTTTTTTGGATGATTTTTTGAACAAAAATCATGGGTATCCTTATAAAAATCACGGATTTTTTTATGAAGGTGGTTTTTGGGCAGATTTTTTAAATAAAATCACTCCATATCACTAGAATTTTTTGATGAGGTCACAAGAGCTTTTTATTGCATAAAAACGTGGAGTTTCTTTCTAAAGTTGTGGATTGCGCCTATACCCATTCGCATTTGAGGTCGTGTGTGGACGTTTTTTTTTTGAGGCTATGATCTGGAAAATGTGTCGGCATTTTTTCTGGCAGGCTTTGCAACATCAAGATGCACAGGAATCGGGTGGCATCATTTTTTCTTTTGATCTGTTGGTAGGGTAGGTAGGAAACACTATTTTTGGCTGTTTTTGATAAAAATCGTGCCTCTATTTCCTATTTTCTAGGCAGTATTTATGCAAGTGGCAATTGAAAAGAAGTTTATTCTACCTTGTTTTGGCATTTTTTTCATAAAATCGTGGTTTTTTTACCTAGTTTTTGGATTATTTTTTCAACAAAATCGTGGTGTTTTCTGCCTATTTTTGTGGGTGTTTTATTCAAAATCGTGGTTTCCTATAGTAGGCTAGGGCACAGGCCGTCACCAAAGGAGGCACCTTGGTTTTCTTGGAGTTTTCTCACACTTGTTTTTGATGATTTTTGTACAAAATTGTGACTGTTTTTGCACTTTTTTGTGAAAAACATGGTTGCCTAGGCTTTTTGGGCGGGTATTAGTTCTATTCGTGGAGTTTATTTTCAAATTTTTGGCAATTTTTGAATAAAATTGTGGCTTTTAGCTGTTTTGTGGTGACACAGACCATTTTTTGGTGCTTTTCAGCTCTTTTTTTGCATTTTTTCACAAAATTGTGGGTGTGTTTTGTTGCCTAGGGTTTTGGCAGGTTTGATGCATCAAGTTTTTGACAGTTTTTAATATAAAATCATGGTTGTTTGGTGACTAGTTGGTGATAGTAGTGTTTTTATTATTTTTTGTGATTTCAAGTTGTAGGAGGGATGGCTTCATTACCCAACATCATGTTGGAAGGAAGTCAACGCTTTAGTGGTAAAAATTATGACACTTGGAAGCAACACATGCTCATGATCTTCGAGTACAGATGTTTGGCTAAGATCGCCCTTGGAACTGACACCCCGCTAGTGACTGTGGGTAATGACCAGGACAAGTTTGACGAGTGGGATAGAGAAGCTGTTATGTTAATCAAGCTATCCGTTATTGATGAGATGCTTCTAGAGGTTCAGTCAGGCAAAACCTCTATGGACATTTGGAAGCACCTGTGAGATCTACATGAGACGTTAGATAAAGGCAAGGCCTTCTTCCTCAAAAATATGTTTTTTCCGATTATGATGAATGAGACAACATCCTTGCAGGAGCATTTGCTAAAAATCAAGGATATTAGAGACTAGTTGTCTGCCATAGGTCGAAAGATGGAAGAGATGGTGGTTATTATGTTGAAAAACTTACCACGGGTCTACGAACATTTTACTGAGACACTCAGCATCACATCTACTAGCGTTGCTTGAAGTTTGAAGAGCTATGCAATAAGCTCTTGTAGCAGGATAGATGGAAGCAACAGTTTGGCAACAATAGTGAGACACAAAATGTGGAATAGGAATTTGCAACCTTGAGGACAAAGGCAAATGGCCGCAGAAGAAAGACCAAGAGGACAATGATGATACTTCACCGAATCTGAAACCTATCACATGTCACTATTGTGGAAACTTGGTCATATTAAGAAGTACTACAGAAAGAGGTTGGTTGAACAAAAATCCAACCAGGAAGGGCCTCCACCAAAGACTGATGTTGCAGAGCATTCTGAGGAGAAGAAATCAACCTTCTATGCTTTTTAGTTTCAGGATAAGCTTAGTGTATATTGACCATTGAGTGTATTAAAATATTATTGTAATATTTAATGGTCAATTAGTTGTTAGGATAGACTTTAGGAATATGCTTTTTTCCTTTAGTTACGTTCTTATCTTTTTGCTTTATGAGTTGTTACTTAGCTGTCGCTTTTTGCTTTATTAGTTACTTAGTTGTCGCTCTTATCCTTTCTTGACAAAACATTTCTAAACTCTTATTTTAGGATGATTTCACTCCTTAATTAATAAGTCAAATATATCTGAATATATTGAATATCTTGGTAATCATTCTATGTTTTATATTAGTTTATGGTATCAAAGCCCAAGTTGATTGAGATGTGAACACAGTGAAAGATTTTTTTGGCGATTTTTAAAAAAATAAAAAATCGTAGATTTCGTGTGATTGCATCACACAAGTTTTTAACGGATTTTTTATAAAAAATCATGCAAGTTTTTTTTTGACAATTTTTTGGACAAAAATTGTGGGTATCCTAAAAATCACGGATTTTTTATGAAGGTTTTTGGGCAGTTTTTAAAATAAAATTACGCCATATCACTAGAATTTTTTGGTAAGGTCACGAGGTTTTTATTGCATAAAAGTCGTGGAGTTTCTTTCTGAAGTTGCAGATTGCACCTATACCCATTCGCGTTTGAGGTTGCGTGTGGATGTTTTTTCTCAGGCTACGATCCAGAAAATATGTCACCATTTTTTCTGGCAGGGTTTGCAACCTCAAGATGCACAGAAATTAGGTAGCGCCATTTTTTCTTCTGATCTGATGGTAGCGCAGGTAGGAAACACTATTTTTAGCGGTTTTTGATAAAAATTGCGCCTCTATTTCCTATTTTCTCGGCAGTTTTTATGTAGGTAGGAATTGAAAAGAAGTTTATTCTACCTTGTTTTGGCAGTTTTTTCCATAAAATTGTGGTTTTTTGCCTGGTTTTTGGATGAATTTTTCAACAAAATCATGGTGTTTTCTGCCTATTTTTGTGGATGTTTTATTCAAAATCATGGTTTCCTGTAGTTAGCTAGGGCACAGGCCATGACCAGATGAGGCACCTTGCTTTTTTCGGAGTTTTTTCACACTTGTTTTTTACGATTTTTGTACAAAATCGTAACTGTTTTTGCATATTTTTGTCAAAAACGTGGTTGCCTAGGGTTTTTGGGCAGGTTTTAGTTATGTTTGTGGAGTTTATTCTCAGTTTTTTTGTGATTTCGTAATATCCCGAAAGTATATTGCTATAGGTTTTCAAATGCAGCCAATGTATTTTTGTTTGGTTTTTGAGAGATATATGAATTTTGTTGTGATTTTGAGATGCAAATGGGAAATAATGAAAATACTTGGAAAATAAATACTATAGCAGCAGTGAATATTTACAATGCTTCAATTGTAAATCTAATGCAAGAGCTTTATTTCATATTCTTTTGATATACAATTCAAAGAGTGAATTTATACAACTTCAAGATGTAATTAAGTCTGAAATTGAAAACTAGAAATGAAGATTTGCATGTGAAACCCTTGAGAAATTGCTGCAGCTTAAACTATTGAATTTCCCCACATTTTTATGCTGGTGCAAGATGAATCTGTCCTAGCTGTCACCAAATGAAGAGAAACTAGACCAAAGAGTGAAGCAATTTGCCCTGGGGAATGACATCCCTGGCCTTGACTGTACGGCCCTTGCAGCAATGGAGATTCTTTCTAAACTCAATCAGAAATGATATTATTTAATGGCAATTGCTGAATGTATACAGGCAATCAGATCTGAAATGAAATGTCATCCAAAACTTATGAAAATCTCTTGAATTTTGCACAAATAGAACTTCTGAGTGAAGCTCTCTTGATGGCTATCTTCGATGGGTCTTTCACCACCTCAGAATGGCTGCAACACTGAAGAATGTATCGTTCTTCAATGGCTAATATACTGAAACCGTTGTCTTCTCCAAAAAACCACAAAAGCAAAATCAAATAATCATTCAATAATGAGTTTGATTTGCTTTTTGAAACCTTTTATATCCTCTCAACTCTTAAGTGCCTTTAATCCCCTTTTGAAATCCACTTTTAGGTTTTTCATAAAACTTTATAATAAGTCTTCAAACTTGGGCTCTCATATTCATGAATAATAAATGCACTTTAATATCATTTAAAATAATATAACTTGTGTGCACATTAACTTTATGAAATACTTCAAAATTTTGGCCTCCAAAATATAATCCATTAATTGCACTTTAAGTCACTTAAATGAAGGGTCATGGCCCCATTGAATATAAAGTGACTCTTTAACTTTATAATTGCACTTTATAAATAATTATTAATAAAGTAATCATTTGATTAATAATTAAAATAACATAACTCCACAAATAATCATTATTTCTCAATTCCATCTGAACTTGGGAGTTAACCATTATGTCTACTGTGCATCTAACTGCCTTACTAAAAATAGTAAGGGTCCCTCTCTATCAACCACTGATTCACTATAAATAGTAAATCCCTCATTATCTGATCAAACCAATTGTGCATTGCAATCACAGCCTGTCCAGGTGCCCTGCTATATATAGAAACACCGACTTTCCTAAAATAGTCACTTATTATAAATAGTAAGTGTGTGAATTTGAATCAAACAAAGGCTAAACCTGAACTCTGGATGAGAATAAGCCTCCTGCTCCGATAACTGAGACCCTCTAACCAACTGCCTTAGCCTACGAGGGCCAATGATATGCAAAACCATCATAAAACGAGAGTGGCTAAAAAGGGGACATTACAATCCACCCTCCCCGAAATTGTTTGTCCCCAAGCAATCTCAGCAGCAAAGAAAACACCACTCCACCTGGATCCCAAGGGAAGTGCTATGTAATGTACCTCATGCCACCAACCAACTTCCATTGCTCAACATTGATCTCAACTTCACCATGCCAGAAGTGGTGAAGCCAACCAACGCAACCCATCCAAACTGCAGTGCCACTCCTGTCAACACCTGGGTCCCAATGCAACCGATACCCACATCCTTCTGCTCTACGGAGATGGGAATAACCGAAGGTATTTGCAACGTCATAACTATCTCCATACTCTATTGAACTCCCATGGATGTGCTGACTCTGCAAGTAATCCAACTTGTAGCTATGGATCCCATCTACTGAAGATGGTGAATACCCATCCCACAATGGATGGTATAATCTCGGAACCAATCCACACCGATGCATCATCAAGCCCTCCACATGTGGATCAAAAGAAAAGTGATGAGCACTCCTGATTGTGTAGCTGCGATAAAACGCACCAACCTCGGTCAATGGCTCATCACATACAACACTAGAGTCATGAGACGACTCCAATCTCTGATCCCGAATCACTGATTTGGTAGGGCCTCTGGCAACCTGCTCTGCAAACCCAACCACAAAATCTCTATGAGTAAGCATTGCAGTCATAGTACCTACAATGGCTCCCACGAAACGTCTGATAGCATTGCAGTCATGAACCATGAATGAGAGTATCCCTCGTGACCCCAAGCGGACCCTCCTGAAACTCCAAACTCTCAAGCAGGTACTCAGCAAATGTATCGGCGCGGTAAAAACAAAATAAGGTTATCTACATTAGTGTTTGCTTTCTTTTTCTTTGAAAACCAAGGAATGACGTCCCTGGCCTAGACTGGATGACCCTTGCAGCAATGGAGATTCTTTCTAAACTCAATCAGAAATGATATTATTTAATGGCAATTGCTGAATGTATACAGGGAATCAGATCTGAAATGAAATGTCATCCAAAACTTATGAAAATCTCTTGAATTTTGCACAAATAGAACTTCTGAGTGAAGCTCTTCTGATGGCTATCTTCAATGGGTCTTTCACCACCTTAGAATAGCTGCAACACTGAAGAATATATCGTTATTCAATGGCTGATATACTGAAACCCTTGTCTTCTCCATAAAACCACAAAAGCAAATTCAAATGATCATTTAATAATGAGTTTGATTTGCTTTTTGAAACCTTTTATATCCTCTCAACTCTTAAGTTCCTTTAATCCCTTTTGAAATCCACTTTTAGGTTTTTCATAAAACTTTATAATAAGTCTTCAAACTTGGGCTCTCATATTCATGAATAATAAATGCAGTTTAAGATCATTTAAAATAATATAACTTGTGTGCACATTAACTTTATGAAATACTTTAATATTTTGGCCTCCAAAATATAATCCATTAATTGCACTTTAAGTCACTTAAATGAAGGGTCATGGCCCCATTGAATATAAAGTGACTTTTTAACTTTATAATTGCGCTTAATTAAAATAACATAACCCCACAAATAATCATTATTTCTCAATTCTGTCTGAACTTGGGAGTTAACCATTATGTCCACTGTGCATCCAACTGCCTTACTAAAAATAGTAAGGTTCCCTCTCTATCAACCACTGATTCACTATAAATAGTAAATCCCTCATTATCTGATCAAACCAATTGTGCATTGCAATCACAGCCTGTCCAGGTGCCTTGCTATATATAGAAACACTGACTTTCCTGAAATAGTCACTTACTATAAATAGTAAGTGTGTGAATCTGAATTAAACAAAGGCTAAACCTGAACTCTAGATGGGAATAAGCCTCTTGCTTCGATAACTGAGACCCTCTAACCAACTACCTTAGCCTACGAGGGCCAATGATAGGCAAAACCATCATAAAATGAGAGCGGCTAAAAAGGGGGCATTACAGATTTCTGAATAAAATCATGGGTTTTAGCTATTTTGTGGTGACACCTAGCATTTTTGGTGCTTTTCAACTTTGTTTTTGGCGATTTTTCACAAAATTGTGGGTGTGTTTTGCTGCCTAGGGTTTTGGCAGGTTTGATGCATCAAGTTTTTGGTGATTTTTTATATAAAACCATGGTTGTTTGGTGACTGGTTGATAGCGGCATTTTTATTATTTTCTGTGGTTTTGAGTTGCGGGAGGGATGGCTTCGTTACCCAACATTATTTTGGAAAGAAGTCAACGTTTTAGTGGTAAAAATTATAACACTTGGAAGCAATGCATACTCACGATCTTCAAGTACAAATGTCTCGCTAAGATCTACCTTAGAACTGACACTCTGCTAGTGACTGCGGGTAAAGACCAAGACAAGTTTGTTGAGTGGGATAGAGAATCCATTATGTTAATCAAGCTATCAGTTACTGATGAGATGCTTTCGGAGGTCCAGTCAGGCAAAACCTCTACAGACATTTGGAAGCACCAGTGAGATCTACACGAGACGTCAGATAAAGGTAGGGCCTTGTTTCTCAAAAATATGTTTTATTTGATTATGATGAATGAGACAACGTCCTTGCAGGAGTATTAGCTAAAAATCAAGGATATCAGAGACCAATTGTCTGTCATAGGTCAAAAGATGCAAGAAGATATGGTGGTTATTACGTTGAAAAACTTACCACGAGCCTATGAACATTTTATTGAGACACTCAACATCACATCTACCAGCGTTGCCTGAAGTTCGAATAGTTGTGAAATAAGCTTTTGTTGCAGGACAAATGGAAGCAACAATTTGGCAGCAGTAGTGATACACAGAGTGTGGAACATGAATTTGTAGCTAAGGACAAAGGCAAATGGCCGCAGAAGAAAGACCAAGCAGATAATGAAGATACTTCACCGAATCTAAAACCTATCACGTCACTATTGTGGAAAACTTGGTCATATTAAGAAGTACTATAAAAAGAGGTTGGTTGGACAGAAATCCAACTAGGAAGGGCCTCCACCAAAGGCTCATGTTGCAAAGCATTCTGTGGAGAAGGAATCAATCTTCTATGCTTTTTTGTTTCAGGATAAGCGTAGTGTAGATTGACCATTACGGGAGGGTATTAAAATATTATTGTAATATTTAATGGTCAATTAGTTGTTAGGATAGAATTAGGAATATGTTTTATTTCTTTAGTTACGTTCTTATCTTTTTGCTTTATGGGTTGTTACTTAGCTGTCGCTTTTTGCGTTATTAGTTGTCACTTAGCTGTCGCTTAGTTGTCGCTCTTATCCTTTCCATATAAAGCATTTGTAAACTCTTATGTAAGGATGTTTTCACTCCTTAATTAGTAAGTCAAATAAATCTAAATATATTGAATATCTTGGTAATCATTCTGTGTTTTATATTATTTTGAAAAGATTGTATAGGATGCACATAATAGATAGACTTAGTGCAGTGAGGTAGCAATTTTGTTTAAGAACACGAATTTCTTTCCGCCAACATAGAAAGGAAAGCTTATGTATGCTTTCAATGCAGTAATATGATATAAACATCAAGCAATAGACTTTCTCATTAACTATACAACCATTAAATTTTGAAAGGCATGTTGACTCCAGTGAGCTTTGTTTCAGAAGCTTTTTAAAAGTAGTTTTAGTTTTGTCCTTAAAACATTATTTGAAAAATAGATTGCATGTAAGTTAATACATTGCCTAACGTTAAATTGCATGTAAGTTAATACATTGCCTAACGTTAAATTGCATGTTAGTAAAGATTGCATTATAGACTGAAGTGTTCCGGAGTTGCAAATGTAGACTGTAATCAAGAAAGAAGGGAAATTATAATTTGCTTTCATAATACCTTAAGTCTAAATACTAGAATTTTTCAGAATACGTGCACAGGAGTTTGGAAGACAAGAGACAGGGAAATTATAATTTTCCATGGAGAAAAAGCGGAGACTAGTTACTGGTATCAGAAGTTCCTCAATTTGAATGAGATTATTTTTGGCTTCAAAAATTTTTGAAGAGAAGAATTTAGAAATCATAACACACGTTCTCAAATATTAGATTGGAAGATTATTATTGACAAACTTTTATTTTCTAGTTCCTTGATTCTGCAAAATGTTAGAACAAATTATTTGGATGTGAGTATGAGGTGTTATATTAGGAGGTTTCTAGCCAAAATTTATATTTTTTGAAGCATTTTGTTTAGTCCTTTATCTGATATGACTAGTAGTTGCATAAAAGAATATAAATAACAATGTACACTAGATAGAGTAATAGAAGTATATATTTTTATTCATGTGAAGTTCTTACACAGAAGTAGAATAGGGATGATCAGCCACATCCATCAGACTGCTCTCCTTGAGTACAGAAAGTCTATTTAAAAAACCTGAGGTTGCCAAGCAAATTACAACCATTGACAATTACTAGCAACTGCCCACAAGTTGACAAGTAACTAATACATAAACAATATAATGAAACATTACAAAGTCATTTCTAGTTAACTACACATTCTCCAAATATTTGTAATAGAAAAAGAATAGTCATACATCATATTTTAAAAAATCCAATCTATTTGAATATGAGAATTGATTGTTATATAAAGAAAGAAAGACAAATTATATTAATGTCCACAAATGACTAAAGTAGGTCAACAGGACTCAATAGTACAACCATTAATAGTAGCATGTGGGAGATAAAAGGGAACTCCATCCTTGAAAGAGATAAAAGACTACGAACTCCAAGCTAAGAGTGCAAAAAAGTTCTAAGCAACTAGGGTGGACAAACCCAAAATTTGTAAATCCTAAAAATCTTAGCATACATAATGTTATGCATTCCAAACATTACATATAAGCACAAGAAAGAAAGATTTATTGCTAATGAAATAAATATGGTTGATAAAGACTAGGAAAGGGATCAGGATATATTGTTAATTTATATTAGCTGGAGGATTGTCATCCCCATCCATCATCATAAAAGAGCCAATAAAAGATCTAATAGTACAAATAAATTTTCCTTCACTTAGTGGAGCTAGATGAGTGACCCTAGAGGGCATAAAGAACATCTCATAGATACTCTGATAATATTCATGGTGTGCGGTCCTCTAGGTGCATTGAGGAAGAAGAAAATACATTCCTAATTGGATCACCTATACTTTGGGCGAGGATTTTTAGCAACTTCTCTTAGAAGAGGGAGGAAACCTAGCAGCTGCTCTCAGAGGGAGGAACAATCTCGCCAATCTATTACTATCTACATATGTAAATACTTAACACCACAAACCATTGGAATACATTGGAGGAATGAGCTAATGCATTTGGTAGTTGTTGGAGTCCCTTGCAAATTGACATAGTAAGGTGACTACTTCTAAAAGGTAAAGGGTCATGCACCTCTAATTACAAAAAATCTTGAATCTATATTTGAATCCCTACCTACCCAAGTTCAAAGTTGAGGCCATTCTCTTAATAGCATTTAGTGAAATCGGGAGAAATGATAATGGACTAGTGATTGAAGCCACAAGTATGTATAAGATGTTATAATTTCTACAAGTTCTCCTTTGTATGAGAGTTGGAAACTGGAGAGATAGCTTTTGGGAGTATTAAAGATAATAACCTCAATTTTACTATGTTAGAAGTAGATTACTCAAACTGAAAAAATCAAGCTAGATTATCAATTGTCTTAGTAAACTTTGGAGACAGTGAACAAGGAGGACCACAAAATTAAAATAAAAAGATGTATGGAAATCAAGACATGATGTAACATCCCCTACATCAGTGTGCTATTAAATTATGTCTCCAAGATTGTCATTGTAAAACTAAATAGAATGAGCTCATCATTGTAAATCCCAAAGAGAACCAACAAAAAAGGTTGCTCTTGTTTGACTCCAATATTACTCCTAATACAATAGTGAATCTCTGGAAACTAGAAAGTACGAGATCAATCCAAAGCTATCTTATAAAACCCCTCTTCATAGAGATAATGAAGTTGTTTGAGACTTCCATATCACCAACCTCTAGAACAAGTCTTAAGAGGCCTTCCTATAGCCCACACCTGCAATGATAGCACAAAGAGTATAAATGTGATATTTGGCTGGAACTCTATTTTGAAGCTTGGCTATCCTTATAATTCAATTTTCCCCTTTCTATAGCAGACCAAAAAGCTTCATGTCCAACACTATATGCTATAAAGCTTGGAAAAGGTGTGCTTGATCATGATTGTCCTATAGTTATTCAAGAATGTTACATTATGGATTGGAAACCTAGGTGAATAATTCAAGATCAAATTTTTTCTCTTAGATTTTTGTCTAAAATGGATTTCTAAAAAAATGTAGCAACTCGATATTTCAATTTTTATACAGAACTTCAAATATCAAGCCCACTCTTTTTGTATCAAACGTTAAAATATGCATTAACTTCATTGTAAACGCTGATCAATCTAATGGGTTTCACTGTCTTTTTGGGAAATTGCTTGACAGTTACCCCCACTAGGTAAAAGAGTATGTTATTGGCATAGGGTCATGGAAGGACACATAGTACCTATAGACAAATTAGAGTATAACAACCCTCATTGTTGAAGCACATGCACATAATTTAATCTTTGGCTGGAACTATCTTCTGAACCTTGTCTTTCCTTATTGATTTTAAGTTTTTCCTGCTCTTGCTACACAAAAAGCTTCATGTCCAACACTATGGTATAAAGCTTGGCAAATGTGTGCTTAATCACGATTCTCTTGTAAGTATTCAGGATTATTACATTATGGACTAAAAACCTTATAGGTGAATAATTTAAGATCAAAATTTTTCTTAGGTTTTGTTGAAAAGTATTTATAAAAATGTGTAGTAACTCAATATTATAATTTTTATATAGAGCTTCAAATATAAGACCACTTTTTCTGTATCAAACTTTAAAGTATGTATTAACCTCATACTAAAAGTTAATCAATCTCATGGGATTTGTAGTCATTTTGGGAAATTACTTCATATGGTTGCCTTGATCACATTAAAGACATGGGGCTAGGGAAGGACACCATAGTACCTTTAGACAAGTTAGACTCCTTGACAACTCCAACAACCCTTGTTGTTAAAGCACATGCACATAATTCACAGGTGTGCGTTTAAAAATTTATGGAAATTTTCGAGTAGGAAACATGTGTGTATTTCTTCTCTTTTTGTAGAGAAAATGGTAGAGAGATGAAGTTCATAACCATTTTTTTCTTTACAGTTGTTTTTAGTTGCTTCCATTGTTTCATTCTTTAGGCTTTTTCTTCTTTTTCTTTTTCCAATCATGATAATCATGTACTGCAACTCTTGTAATCTATTTGAAGTGCATGCCTATATCTCCTTTTTATTTGTGAGTTTGTAACATACAGTGCTTGACATGCCTTTTGTTGGCTAAATTTATAAGGATAATTTCTCATATCATCTTGCATATGATCATAATGCTAATACTTTATCAATTAGGCATTTTGGGTTTTGTTCTTTAAAATGCTCTTCCTCTCATACATTTTATCTTTCTTTTTGTCTCTATGAATTTTTCTTTTTGTCTCTATGTAGAGCTATTAGAAATTGGAGAAGAGGTTTCGAGGGTTTGAAAGGGCCTTTTGCATAAGGTTTCAAGAGGGTGGAAGGGCACTCAAATGGGTTATGTTGTTGTCCTTCACCTACACTACTTGCACAATATGATGAACGCCCAACTAAGCTTGAAACTCTTATATTTCTTTCTTCCATTTCATGTTCACTATTGTCATTGCTACTGCCCGACTTCTCTTTAGTGCTCACTACTCACAAATACATTTTGATGCCCTAGTATTGATATCTTGCTCTTCGAAATGTTTTTCTTCCTCCTCCAACTTTGTTGCAATTATTTTTAGTATGTAAAAATGGTTTGAAATTGAAGAGAGCTATCTTTTGTTCATTTAGGGATGAGTGTGGCGTACAAGCCCACAACAAAAGACAATAAATTAATTTTTAATTCAACAAGGACAGTTTATTTAATTTTTTGACTTTTTGGTGTGGCAATGGCCAGTGATCCTCGATTGTTGTCATTTCTGAAATGCTTCTTCTCAAAGTTGAGGGTTACGGGATGGCAGGGGACATCCCTGTTTCCCTGTAATATCCCCAATATGGTTATGTGTCGAAAAGGGTAGGGGACACTTTCTTTAGGAACATAGATATTTAGAAAGCAAGCAAAAGATTTTGATGGTTTAGCCCATAGAAGCAAAAATGACGATTAATTGCAAATTGCCAGAGTTTGGAGCTTTTTCACCTAAAAGATAGCGGTCAACATTTTGACCTTTTTTCATGGTAAATTGCAAAAAAAAAAATCAAAAAATGTGAGCTCATGAGTAATGCAATTTTGACTAATTTTCAATGCATTTGTTTGAGGGGTTTTACTTTGTTTATGCACATTTGGAGGCATATTTCACACGGCAAGGGCATTTTACTCTTTCCTTTTCTTATTCCTATGCTAGATTTTACCTGCATTTTACTATTACTTCAATAGCAGCAACTACCAACTGACTTACTACTCATCTCATTCATCAAGAGGAAAGAGGTTTGATCATGAGAATTTCAAGTTTATATTTCATGCTTTCAGTTTTATCTTGTTTGTTGGGAAATATCTTTGAGGGAAAAGAGTATCACATCATATATTCTCATATTGGTTGCTCCATATATTGCTTCTATATTTTTAATCTTTTTCTCCTTTTTTATTAAATAAAAGTTGTAATATTAAGGAAAAAATAATGAATATAAAAACAACACATCATGTTGCAAAAAATGGAAAGTTTGGGACAATGATTGTTGATCATTCTATTTCATATATAAAGCATGTTGGCTCAATATTATGCAATACAACGGGGATATACATGGAAACAAATATGACATTTGAAAAGTTATTGCACTATCCAAATTATACTCTAGAACAAGGTCTTATTTTGCTTTCATATTTTTTTAATGTGTTATTTTAATGATCCTTGCATATGTTGTCTTTATTTGATCATGTTGTCATGTTTTGGACTGTGTTACACCAAGTTTCTAGGATATGGACGACAAGGGACAGGGGGATGTGTTTTTGGGAGGCCATTTTGTAGGGGACGACAGGGGACAACTATTAAAAATAGGGAAAACTTTAAAATATAGTAAATTTCAAATATTCATATGATAACATTGATAAGGCATTCATCATATACATTATAGAACCTTAATACATAACATTAGACATCAATTGAGGTTTCACATGAGAGTGGAGAAACAAATTAGCAAAATTCAATTGCTTTCATTGTCAATATGCATATTATGATATAAAAATTACAACAAAATTCCCAAAGACTGTAAGGCTGAATTAGAAAATGACAAAAAACCTAGAAAATTTGTCACTACCCCTGATCAACATCTGCTAGCACTACATCAAAATTAGGGTTTGATTTGAGTTATTGTGACTGGAAGGGTTGCCTGATCTAATGGAATCCCAACTAATACCTCTTTTGCTTCCTCCTCATTAACCTGTGTAGCATCTTCTAGATCAACATCCCAACATGTGACTAGAGTTTGACAATATGGAGGAGTTTGTCAATCCTAAAGTTGCAAGACACTATGCATGGTCACCAACTTCTCCGTTTGTCGAGAGGTAAGCATATTCTTATTGACTGACTGATTGAAGGCATATGTGAACTGATTCCTCTTTGTAGCAGAGGAACTAACAAGTTGTGAAGGAGGCGAGTGGCAAGTATCATTAACTCTAGTGCATCCTTGCCATGCGACATCCACCATCAAATAGGATTGGTTTAATATAATGTAGCTCTATCTGTCCTTGCCTCTAGTTTGCTGAATGTTGGACCAGAGAGATTGACAAAGGCTACCATTGTGTGTGAAGTAAAGTAGACTCCTCATGAGTATACATTTTTTTAAGTTCTTTCATGAACCCTTCTTTCACCTCTTCATGAAATGGAGGTACTCTCCTAGGCCTAGTGACATATGATTTGGGATTAAGAGCATAAGCTGCCATATAAAGTGAGTTGTTCATAGTGTTCCATTGTTGTGTCACAATGGGCCTAATATGCTCCTCATAAAATCGCAAAGTTGGATCCATGCTTTGAATTTCTTGCCTCATCTACCTAAGTATGTTGTCAATTGTCTTATAAATCTCTCCAAGGCTAGAAGAGTCTTTATCATCATATCTGTAATGCCAAAAATTGCATACCATGCAATTATTGCATTGTGTTTTACACTCGGTTTACCATTTGTCCCCTTAGCATGTTTTAGGACACATTGAATTGATGACTTTTAACCTTTCGCGTTCACCAACTTGCCAAACTTTTATGTTGTTCTGATATACATTGCTTTGTTTATTTTTCTGACTTTATTCTTAGCTTTTTCTCTTGCATGCTAGCACAACTATACTGATGTTTGTGCAATCTCAATGTTGTCCCATAAATTTGTAATTTTAAAATGTTTATTTTCTCGACTTTTTCACTATGATGTTAGTTGTAACATTTTTTAGCCATGTAACTCCTCTTTACTTGTGAATTTGAATGTTCTCATCCTTCCTTAACGTCTTGGAAGACTTATTCTTGGAAAATCTAAGGGGATGAAAGAAAAAAATCTTCCTCTCTTGGCTATAGATTTTTGGACTACAACTTCTCCTTTGGCTAGAACTTCTATTTTGCTAAGTCTTTTTATATTTCATGAGATTTTTAACCATATTATAACCCTTTTTGCTTGTGGTATTATTTACTCCATAAGCTCTTCAAAAATAGTGTTTCCTCTCTTCTTTGTTTGAAGTAATGGTGATTTGCTTCTAATATTATTTGTGCTATTTCATTTGTTTTCTTTTCATTGGCAAAGTTGTTGGTGAATCCCCATCTCCCGTGTTTGCTTTTCTACACATTAGGATATTAACATCTATGTAGACTTGAATGACTAATATTCATAGATCATTATACTCCATTATTTTAATTCTAGACACGCTTAGAATTAAGAGCACACACCAAATTATATACTCTCCTTATGATTGCTCGTGGAGGTTGAAAAACCATGTTGGGGCTTGACTATTTTTGCTATAGGTACTTTTGGTGGCTTCATCATGTAGAGGTTTTATATTGTTCATCTCTTGGCTATATTTCATATATTTACTTAGATTTAATTTGTATGTCATTCCTTTTAGTTCAAATAATATAAGTTATTCTAGTATTTTTTGTGTTTCTACTACCATGTCTGAATATCTACTATTTGCATGTGGTTTCTATGTTCTAGGTCTTCAAATTCATGAATATATTTTGTCCCCCTGTTTATGGAGGACAACAATGTGTTTGGACACTAGTGTAGTGCTATTGTTTGTGAGTTGTGTTGGCATCTGTACTGCATCTTCTTTTTGAAACTTTCTTTTGATTCTACCTCATTCTAGGTTCTTGTTTCTATTTTAATTTTCTAGATTCTATTACCGCATTCTTAGTTTTTCTAGTTTTTCTTAGTCCAAATGCAAAACCATAGTATTTTATTTAGGGAATGAATGCAGCTTTTAATTAGGAAAAATACATTCAGATAGATTGAAACACTCCATTTATTTATATGCTATAAGTTACATTTTTGTGTTTTCTATTTTAACCAAATATTTTGTTAGTTGAATCTTTAAAGAGCCAACTTAAACCTATTTCATTTTGGTGAACCTAACATTTTAAAATATTCTATTGTCTTTTCCTATATCGGTATATCTGATCTCTTAATACATATTTTTATTGCATTTGATATTTTTTTTTTCTTTTTTATCGATTAAGGTGGCAGGAAGCCACTATATTTAAATTAATAACAATAAATTTTTTTACAAAGATGATATCTGGTCCAAAACAAAAAGGATCCAAGAAGCCAATTATAGCCTTAAAGTCAAAAGGCTAATTATAGTGTCGAGCAAAGGAGTACAAAAAAGTTTATATCAGCTAACAAAAAAAGATTACATGGAGAACACGCTGAGATACATCCAATATACATGAACAGGGAACATTCTTAGATTAAAACTTGTAGAGAAGGACAGCTCCCGCTTGAGCTCACTGTTTCTGGATTAGAATCTGTTGCGGGAGAAGAAGCCTTATGCGGGTTTTCAGAAGCATGACTGATACAAGAAGTGCAAACCAAGGTTGAATTGCACCATCCAACTTAGTCTTCAAGCTATCCATAAAAACCAAGGCAGATTGAAGGAAATCACCAACCAAGCCACCTAAACAACAAGAATGGGCACCTTAATATTGTCAGAAGAGTTCATAGAATTAAACTGAATAACACTAGCAAACAAAGGTATGCTTGAGTCCAACTTATAACAGTCCAAAGCATGATCTAGATCTTTTAATGCCAAGAGGAACAATTGTAAATAAGCATTGGCTAAAACTTTAACCAATTCTCCATCCATTAACACATCCATACAGTTTGAAAGGAAGACTGAAGCAATATCTGAGAACAGAAGCTTTTTACCAAGCTTAAGAGTATTGTGACCCACCACTGTACGCAAACAGAGCTCCACTAGTTCGCATTGCAGAATGCACACCTTCCCTAACTTCTCTGTCATGGGGATGATTATCAGAAGATTCCCAAAAAATTGAAGATAAACAAATACGTTTATTAATCTCCATTGCAGATTCAAGAAATTTTGGTCTGCTAACTTCAACACCCCGATCAAAATAATGGCATTAGAAAGAGGAGCAAGGAATGCTAAAAAATCAGAGAGAAACATTAAAAAGATCAACTGAAGCAGAGCTTTTTCACTTGAATTGGACATCTGTCTTTGCGAACTCATGCAGTACCAAAATCATATCAAACCATTAAAGATGAAAGATGAAGCACACTTGATACCTTGCAAAACACACAAACTGTTAGAGAAAAATTATAGGCTCGCACACTGCATTTGGAGATGTACAAGAGCTGAACACCCAAGGCCAAGATTACAGTTGACGACTCACACACCACATAGCAGGGAACTCAAAAGTGGTACCCAGTAATCAGATCACGAAAGCATTCAACTCATTGGAAAAGGATCTTAATTATGAGAAGTTGTTCGACTAATATCAACAACTTCAAGGAAAGAACGCTGCCTTATACAATCATAATAGATGACGACGACCTTGACTCCCAATGACTTCATCTAGCAAACTACCAATCAAATCACCAATCTTCAAGGCTTATTCTATTAGGATAAAAGGAAGTTCAACATCCAACCAACAAGAACAAAGAAGGGTTAAACTGAAATCTTCTCTTTAAATAATAGATAATTCAATGGTCATCACTCTAATCATTCTTTTATCTTTCCAACTCTCAATAGAGTTATTTACAGAGTCAATTTTATTGTCAATAGCCCAATTTGCAAGCAGATCTGCCAAAGAATTGGCTTCCCTAAAACAATTATTGCAATCAAAATAATCCAACTTTTCTAACAAAATCCAAACCGGCTCCATTAGATAATTCAAATGCCAAGAATTCAAATGTTTCCTTTTTAATGCATTAATAACTAACATAGAGTCTCCTATCTTCAATCTGTTGAAACCTTTGTCTAGGGCAAGCGAAAGTCCAAGATGTACTACTTGTTTTAGCTTCATTATTTGAACCAACAGGTAGTTTTTTTGAAGCAGCTAATACCACCTTCCCTTTAGAATCCCTGAAAACACAACCTGCACCTAAAGCTCCCAGATTTCTGGATTTTATCCCAAGAAGAAAAACACCTGTTTTTCTGTGAGTGATGTATAACTAATGACATCACTTTTTTTGAAATTGCAACCTCTAGTTTGATTATTACTATTTCCCAAGGATTTGTTATCCCTTTAAAGGTTATGTTGTTCCTCTCTCTCCAAACATGCCAAATTACCATAGAAGGTATTATTCTCCAAAGGCTAGCGAAGGTTAAGTTTGAATAAAGCTCTGGCCAACTAATAAAGAGTTGGGATAGTGAAATGGTAAAAGCACAAACCCAATCAAGTTTATGCCAAATCCAATACCAGATCCTCGAAGAGAAGGCACAATGAAGGAAGAGATGATCAAATGACTCATTTTTATTGCAAAAGAACATTTGAGATCTACCCTTATACCAAATTTGACAATCTCTCTAGTAAGAACTCTGTTATGAGTAGCTAACCAAACAAAAGCTCCAGCGATATCTCAACAAAGTTGAAGAAGCCAAGACTAATCTGGAGAATTAATCTTGCTAAGATATCCAGCTTTGACTGAATAGGAACCAGTTTCGTCCCCCACCCATTTAAGTTCATCATCCCTATTGAAAAATACAATTTTCCTTTCAGCTAGTGTATCTTTAAGTACTCTTTTTGATCTTCTGGTAAGGGGTGGTGAGAGAAGTCTTTCCATTGGACCAAAAAAGAACTAGAATCTCTAGTGATATCAAAATAATCCTCAACATTGGTTCCCCATGCTACAGTGAGGTATTGTTTTGCATCAGTCAAATTGGCTATGGACTCCAACTTTTCAAACCCATTCCAAGAATCCAACCAAAACTTATTTTTTTTCCCATTTCTTATGATCCAAGAAAGGTTAGAAGTGATAATGCCTATGCACTTGATTATGAAATTCCACATAGAAGAACCAGATGAAGGATTAGATATTACTAAAAATTCTACTACTTGTTGGGATAAGGTGCCATTAACCTCGTAAATCCCAATATAGTATTTATGCCATTTTATTATTTGTAACTTGTAATTACCCATAAGGAAATGAGGTAGTTTCACCTATAGTGGTAATTCTGGACTTACTGGAGGTAATTATGGAGTGACATTTACGGTTGACAATTGTAAAAATCATGAGTAAATGAAAGTAGGCGCCACCTTGGAGGAATTTGCTATTTTTGGCATGTATGACACGTCATAATGTTGGTGAATGCATGTAAGAGAATCTATGACAGCTGCAAGTTGTCATAAGACTCTATGACACTATGATGACATATGACAAATATTTAATAAGTGTAAGATGCTATGTTTGGCCCTAGGCGCCCATTTTGGGAAGATCCTTTCTAGAGGAATCTATAACGGTTATGACATGTCATAAGATGTTGTTAAGAGACCATATTTAGCCTTGGGCACCCAACTTTTCATGGTTGACTTTGGGCAAGTGTCATTAGCTTGTAAGAAGACATTTAATGTTTGCATGTTGGAGATTCTCAAGAGCTCTGAGAAAGTGGACGCCTAGATTGGAGGGAAAACACTCCTATAAGTAAATTGCCATGTAATTTTTGTAGTAAGACAGATTTTTGTACACAGGTTTTGCCGGAGTGAAGGTTGTAGAGAAGAAGGAAGTGCATGTATTATGTTATTCAGTTTTTGAAGATAATACAGCTTGAGCCTCTTTTCTTGGTGGAGTTTTTACACAAGGTTTTCTCCACATTATATCTTGTGTCATTCTTCTATGGTGTTTGTTCCTGTGTTGTGATTTAATTTCCGAATGCAATCTCCTTTGATATTACACTGTTTGAGACCATTTGCATATTGTAATCAGATTTTCATTTAAGTAGTTGTTGCCTTCATTTCTAACATTTGGTATCAGAGCCTGGCCAACTTTGACTCTTGGGTGGTAGTGTGAAGGTTGTTTTGTTGCAATGGGAGATTTGGTTGTGTTTGTGTTTGCAAATCTTGAGTTGATATTATGGTTGCATCCACCGCTGTTTCAACCTCTCGATTGGACATTGAAAAGTTCAATGGTACGGAGTATAAGTTGTGGAAGCTGAAAATGGAGGATTTGCTAGAAAAAAGAAACCAATGGTTGGTTGTTCAAAAAGAAAAGAAGCATGATGATGTGAGTCTAGGCGAATGGGAGAGGTTGGATAAGAAGGCACGGGGAGCTATCCGACTATGTCTTGAAGGAAGAGACTGCACATAAACTCTGGACAAGATTGGGTGAGATCTATCAAGCTGAGAGCATGGTAAACAAGCTTAACTTAAAG
Organism: Cunninghamia lanceolata; assembly: GCA_027924645.1. Taxonomy (NCBI): domain Eukaryota; kingdom Viridiplantae; phylum Streptophyta; class Pinopsida; order Cupressales; family Cupressaceae; genus Cunninghamia; species Cunninghamia lanceolata. The sequence goes on along the minus strand of BSBN01000809.1, from coordinate 23,952,187 downwards.
CGGAAATTGTTTAAAATGAAAGAGGGCGATTCCATTGCAAAGCATTTTAACAATTTTAATTTACTTTTGAGTCAACTTGATTTCGCAGATGTTGCAGTTGCAGAGGAAGATAAATGTATACTTTTACTTTGTTCTTTACCTGAATCTTGGGAGAATGTTATCTTTGCTATTACTTCTAACCTGAAGATCTAAAGTTGGATTGTCTTGTTGCAACTTTGTTGGCACAGGAGATGAGGAAGAAGACTTCTGAGGTTAACATTGAGGCTCTCAATGTGAGGGGAAGGTCTAAGGAAAGAGGATCGAATGGAGATCAAAAAGGGGCTAAAGACAAGTATAAGGGCCGATCTAAGACTCTTGGAAAGAAGAACAATGTTAAGTGTTGGAACTATGGAAAGAGGGGACATGGGAAAAAGGAGTGCAGAAACCCAAAGAAACAGTGGGAGACCGCTTCTGAGAAGTCCTCGAATGCAGGTGAAGATGTTTTACTTTCAACATTCAATGTTGTTTCTAATGATCATTGGCTAGTTGACTCAGAATGCTCGTATTATATGACCCCGCATAAGGAATGGTTTTCCACATACGAAGAGTATAATGGAGGTAAAGTGTACCTTGGGGACAACTCTACATATCTGATAGTTGGGAAAGGCAAGGTATTGTTGTATTTTAGTGATGGGAGGATTAAAACCCTCCCTAGTGTTTTGCATGTTCCTGGATTAGCTAGAAATCTGATTTCAGTTTCGAAGTTGAATGATTTGGGAATGCATGTAACATTTGATAAGCATGGTTGCAGATTGGTGAGAGGAAACTTAGTAGTAGTGAAGGGGGATAAATTGGGAACCTTGTTTAGGCTAAATGTCACTACAGTTTTTAATTCCTCTTATGTTTCTGAGGCTTCAGAAAATACTTGTATGTTGTGGTCAATACAAATTGGCTGCACATGCCTCTATATTAAGCTGATTATTGCACTATGTATTTGCACCCAAACATGGCAATATTACATTCCTTGAGATGATCCCATTTAACTTCGCATACACAGTGCAGGCATACATGTACATGATTTCAGATCTATCTCTAGTTATTAAATTGAATCATGAACAGCATGAGAAACCCTAAACTAAATCTACTCCTACAACTAACATGATGAGAGTTTGATTAAAATAGTGATTGATCCATCCCCAATATGGATTGGTGCCTACTCCATTGGGCAACTAAGTCATAGAGTGTAAGGAGGAAAGAAAATATGCAGCAGAGGATCAATGGAACCAGACATATATTTGTATACATATCATAAACAGACCTTCATGTGATGGACATACTTAATAATCCAAGAAAGAACTGCAATAATTCATATGCAACAAAAAGAATGGAAAATACAAAACCTTGTATTAACTTGAATGTTGTCACACACTTCCAAACCCTGTTACAATCGTGCCAACAAATGGGGCAAGGGAAAACATACAACTGTGATTATACATTTGCCAAAATCATTACAAACTCCCATGAGACATACCATCATGCAGATCTTCTTTACACATCCTTCCTACACCATGTTGAATACATCCCTTCACTTGTAGACCAGATCGACGTGATTTGTCATTTGATGCCCTAAAATCAACCTGAGGCACTTGTAGACCAAACAATTGGTTCAACGACCAACCGTTAGAATGAGTTTTCAACATGCATATATAGCTTTTCAAATCATACTGTAGCAATCATGGACATGGGGAAGAGTTGTCAACAAAGAAAACCAATTGCCAATGCTGTAATAAATTCATCTTTGTGTCCTTGGTGTGCGCCCACATGGCTCTGCCTTGGAAACTCGTTGAAGAACATCCGCCGATGCCTTGGGTACAAGAAAATCAATGCAAAATGATCTACAGTGGCATATGGGCGTGGACAATCAGTTTCCACAAGCAATCAAGCTCTAAAGGAGCATTAATGGCGGCCAGGAAGACCATTGAGCAGTCTCATCGCATTCTAAATAGTGGAAGGAGCAGGAAAGGCAAAACAGTCGGGTCTCGATCAATCGGGCTTCCACCAAGCAATTAGCCTCTGAAAGAGTGAAGAAGGAAACTCTAATCTCCAAAGTCTGAAAGGAACAAACAGAAACCATCGAGTTTCGAAGATCAGGACTTCACCATACGTCTTGCATTTGGAAGAAAAGAAAGGGAACCGCTTGATTCCCTAATCCTGAAATACTTAGAAGAATTTGAAGATCGTCGGGATCGGGCATCGGACCCTACCGCTAACGCTTGTAATTTGCAAGCGAACAAGAAACATTCTAGAGTCCATCGGCCGAACACTTGGCACCTTAGAGAAACGATCGGGGATTGGGCCTCAGGCCTTCACCCTTCCTCCTTCAAAAAGGAAAGAGGACGAGAAACCTCCCGATCTCCAACACCCAAAGGACTTAGAAACTTTTGGAGCTTCATTAGACTTTTACAATTGGGCCTGTTGTGACCAAATCACACATCACCCCATCAGATTGGGGACCCCCTCTTTTGAGCTCAGATGCTTTACACAGGAGTTGTTCTGTGTCATTTTGGCCAAGGTTTTCCAGAGCATTGAGGATGTTAGGAAGGGGTTGATTGTTTGAATAGTTTTGAGTGCTTTTTTTTTTTTTTTCCCCCCTCTTTGTTCAGATTAGTTGGAGTAGCCATTCTACCTTCACATTAAGTCAATTGGCGTTTCGAAGGCAATCATAGTTTAGGAAGATTTGCGCCTTGAATGAGAGAATCACCTGGTGAGCGCCTAGGAGTTCTGGCGCCTAGGGGAAAGACATGTGTTAGCGCCCTATTCCATGAGTATGAGGTAGCGCCTTGGACCAAAAGGGATGTGACAAGAAGAGTGTTTGAGCGCCCATCATAGCGCCTTTTGGAGAAAATGCGCCTTGATGATTGGAGTAAGAAAGAACCTATGTTTGAGCGCCTAGTCTTGAGGTGGAGGCATTTGCGCCTTGAGGGATCAGAGAGCGCCCTGGATAAGGATTGAGACAGAGGTAAGGTGGGAGGACCCTCTAATAGCGCCCTACCCTGGGTCAAGAGGTTTTGCACCTAAGGAATAATGGAGATCATCCTAATCTAAGTACCATTCTCTGCATCAACTCCAAATTGCGCCTTGAGGGAAGGAGCCTTGTTCATTCAGACCTCTATGCCTTGATGAAGGTTGTCACCTTAAAATGGAAATGGTAAGATTGGTGCCTATGGTCAAGTGTTTGAGCACCCACATTTAACAATGTCATTTTGAGTATCTAAGGCACATAACTAGTGTATGAAGAGGTTTTGCGCCTAGGAGGTGTTTGGAGCAACCCTCTATCTTCTGGCACTGTAAAGAGTGTTTTGAGCGCCTAGACATACAAGAATGAAGTGTTGGAGGCATATGACTAAGATGAAATTGCGCCTAGAGGTGAGTTTGAAAGATTTTGGCCCCTTAAGGTTGGAGTTAGAATGATTGGGCGCTTTCATTAAAGATGGTTTGAAAAGCTACAAACAAGACATACTCTCAGTAAAATGCGCCTAGACAACCTAAAAGCGCTTCACAAAAGGATATGATCATGCTCTGGAATGAAATCTTCACAACATTCAAAACCAAAGTAAGCGCCTAAGGGGATTTGAAGTTGACTTTTGCGCCTTGCAGTGAAGAGATAAGTTGTTCCCACCTTTGGGTTGAGTTGCCTTGATTGGCACCTAGGAGTGGAAAGGAATACCTTGTTTGGAGTGGTAAACTTGTTTTGGCGCCCTGAGTCTCTTTTGACACCTTGGAGGTAGAGAAAGACTCCTAGATGAAATAGCGCCTATTATTGGATGTGCTAAACGTGCGCCTAGGTCTTGTTGAGTAAAATACCCTATAATGTGCGCCTAGGTCTTTAAGAAGAGCAATGATATTTGAGGAGCGCCTTGGATAAGTATTGAAGTGTCTTGAAGGAAGTTTTGCGCCTTGATATAAGAAGATCTTTGTGCCTTGAACAACCTCTGGAGTAAAGAGCACCTTAGATAATGATTGGAGCGCCTTGGATGAAATTACAACATCTTGGTGTGATGATGAAGCGCCTTAGAGGAGTAAGTGCTTTGAAGAGTGTGAGTTGAAAGAGTTTAAGTTGAAGGTTTGAGTTGAGAGTAGGTGCCTTGAGTCTTGAACAACCTCTACCCTCTTAGTATGCGCCTAGCAAGTTCAGAGAGGAGTAAATGCGCCTAGAGTGATGGTGGTGTTTTGGGTGCTTAGGGAAGAAGGACCCAAGTTCTATCACCTTAGTCCTTGAGGTGCAATCATTTTGGAATCATCAAGTTGCATCCTTGAGAGGAGTATTGGTGAAGTCAAAGAATCGTCGAGAGCAAGTAAACATCAATGACACCATGCTTCATACTTCAAAGTCCAGTGAACTTCAAATCCAAAAGAGACTTCTACTCCAAACCAAGTCCAAACTGGGGTATGCTTACCTTGAATTTTGCGCCTAGAGTGATTGGAGACTCCAAATTGCGCCTAGAAATGAAAGTTAAAAGATTACTTAATAAGTGCCTAGAGTGAGGAGATGAGTAATATAGGTCTTGGAGCGCCTTGGTAGAGATGCAGAGGAATGAGTTTGAAACCATCTCATTTGAGCGCCTTGAGATAAGAAGGTTTTCCTGAGCCATTAAGAGGAGAATGAAAGTTTCAAAGGTGGGCGCCTAGGTGAGCCTGAAGAGGATAAGTTCAAACTCCTCCAATGGCGCTTGGATGAAACTACCACCTTGATGGAGCGTTTTAGAGTCTTTAGAGCGCCTTGATAAGGGATATCCAATGTGGCGCCTTGTGTAATGAGTGTTTCCTTGATCTTGAGTCTTTGAGGTTAGTTCATTGCGCCTTGAAACAATGTGTAACGCTTTCAAGCAATGTGGGAGCGCCCTATGATGATGCGCCTTGTAGAGGGAAATGAGGTATGTTACCATTTGCAACCTAAATCAAAATAACTTCACTTTGAAGCGCCTTCCACTAATAGCGCCCTTCATATGGAGGGCCATCCATTTTAGCGCCCACATGGGGGTAGGTATTTTTGGGCACATAGACATTTTTTTTAAAATTTTGAAAATATGCAAGGTAGGCCGACCTTACTTACCTAGCCGCCTACATTAAATAAGAGAGAACTCCTATATAAGAAAAGTGCCATTTCCCACTTTCATCATTCACTTTGCAAAATAATACTTCAAAGGGCAGCGAATTTCCACCAAAGGAGCAGTAATTTCTTCTAAGGAGCAGAAATCTGCAAGGAGAAAGTCAATTTTTTAGGCAGATCTGAGTTTGAAAAGGCTAATTTGCTTCTAAATTCTGCCATTTTTATACTGATTTTTGCATTAAATTCCAGAAATTTGCATTTGCTAAGGCAGAAATTGGGCACAAGGTACGTTTTGGTCACTTCTACTTTATAAAATTACCTTGTATTTGTCTAAATTTGCAGATTTATATTCAGAAATCAGATAATGCTTTGATGAAAAATGACTTGGAGTATGTTGCTCTTCATTTATAAAACTTCTCTTGTACTTGAAAATTTGAGTTGAAACATGATAACATGATAATAGTGATGTAGAAGACTCATAAAATCCATTATTTCAATCCACTTATTCAAGTCCAGTCTTGCAGATAGATGGGAATGACGGCCAAAGAAAGACAAGTCCTTATCAAGATGGATGCCAAGTCCAACATACCGGAGTCTAAGCTAGAAACGCAGTGGAAGGATGTCGGCGACACTAATATGGGACACGTCAACTTGGAGGAAGTGAAAGACTTCTTGCTTGCGATTACTAGGAATGAAGACATTAAAGCCATCGCAAAGAGTGGGATTGTACAAGCGGTTTGCTTTCCACCTGCCCTGCCAAGCGCCGAGCTAGTGTTGGAGTGTGTTCAGCATTATGACAAAGAGAAAAGACAGATTATAGCAAAGGATGGAACTGTTCTCGCCTACCTGCAGAGGGAAGCTATTCAGGAGATCTTCAACATCCCGAAGGCGAAAGGAGTCTTCATATGCCCTACAACTGCTCAGATGACGTTCGAAGGCAACTCAAAGGTTTACATGCAAGAAATCAGGAAGAAGTGGATGAATGATTCGTCGATGAAGATATACAACTCAGAAGACCCCAAGTATCACAAGGCTGACTTCAAGTAGGAGATAAGTTACTTGATCATGTTCCTGAATCGAGTAACAGGTAGGCCACAATCATCTACTTTCGAAGGATGGATGTATACTTATTTTGATCATATGTTTACAAAGAACAAGATGATTGACTGGGCTAGCCTTATAAGCCACTGCCTAGATGGACAGTTTGAAAACTTTGATGAAACGAAGTCTTTCTTCATGACTTCATACCTTGTGTATATCTTGGCAAGAAATGTAGTTTACAAAGGACTAACAGCTAAAGGGCAAGTAGGTACAAAGCCGGGACAGATTCTCTCACATCAGTGTTATCCTCAGCTTCACCTGAAAAACATCAATCACTACAAGAGATTCAATGATGCTTTCGCCATGTTCATAGTGAGGAAGTTGAGAGGTGAACTACATTGGAGACTAACAGGTGCTGCCAGGAACTTCATCAAGCAGTATGGAAGGTATTACATCCAGTATGATAAGTTCACCTATATCAGGATTCAAGGATTTACATCATTCCCATATAGACTGCCTAGATATCCTTCAAACAGGACGGTATTGCTAGAGGTTTCAAGACAGCTGTTGGAATTTCATAAGATTGAATGTAAAGCTTCTGGTAACACTGTGTCTTGCTTTTTTGCGTCGAAGCAAGACACAGTGTTACCAGAAGCTTTACATTCAATCATGGACTGTGGAAATATCATGTCTATTTCATAAGATGCAGAAAGCAAGGAAGAAAGCAGGAGTTCAGTTTCCTCTTCAGCTAGGTAGATACTATTCTTGTCCATCATTACAGGCAGCTGAGCATTCAGAAGTTGAGCTTCAGGCTTATCATCTGCATCCACATGATTCGAGGAGAGAAAACTTTGATCCACATGGAGCTATCAAGCAGTCTTACTCTTCTTATAAACATAAAGAACAATTGGAGGATCACTAGGCTAATGCTATAGATGATGATGACATCAGAATGCAAAAGTGTTCAAGATTGAAATGGGACCTGATAAGAGCTACAAAGGTACTAAGAATTCCTGATCAGTTAGAAGGTGATAGAGCTCTTCTTGGAGATGAATACAATAAGATCCGCAATTTGCCTTATGAAGTAAATTGGGCAGATAGAGAAAAGGTTGATGATGAAGGGTTGATAAGGCCTGTTATTGCTATCACTGAAGAGCAAATAGACAAACAAGTACAAGCTTTGCTTGATGAAGGTAAGAAACTCACCTATACTAAGATGGGAGAAGTGGATCAGCAAGAACAACATAAAGCACCTAGTAAAGATTCACGAAGCAGAGGAAGTGAGAAAGATTCAGGACAGGGAAAGAAAAGGAAACAGCTTGAGATTATTCAAGGAGAATCCAGTAGAAAGAAGAAAAGGATAAGTATTGAGACTGCTTCTTCTAGACAGCCAAGTGACATTCCACTGAATCAAGACATAATGATACCTGCTGAGAATGTAGTTCCAGAAGCTCCAATGGAAGAAGTACCTTCTAGCCCGCATGATACTGAGATCATCGATGAAGCTAATACTGAAGATAAGGATGAAGCTGAAGAGGAATCATTGCCTACACAAGGAAGACAATTACAACAACAGCAAGATCTTTCATCACTGCCAGAGTGGTTACAGGAAAGAATTAGAGAGAATTGTGAACTTGAGAACTGTCCTCCCCTTCCAGTTGATGAATTACTTGTAGACATGTCGAAGGAGAAACCGAAGAAGAAGGCAAATATCCTTTCCAAGATCATTAAAGATGAAACAGGTGTAAGGAAAGTACATGTAGCAGTTCCTAGGCTTGAAAAGAATATAGAGGATGTAACACCTGATGATTATGACATCAATACAATCAATCTAGGTCCTTTAACTGGAATGCAAGTTGAAGAAGAGCTTCAGGATTCAATTGATAATGCTCAAGCTATCATAAGACAAGAGACAGAAGGCAGAATCAAGGCTGAGCAAAGATGTCGTGCCTTAGAGCAGTACATTCAACATTTAGTGCATCCTATTCATCAGCAGGAAAGAGTAACTACACCTCCATCTCTCCTTCCTCCTGAAACAGTTGAACACTTAGAAGAGTTGAAGTCTTCATCTCACAGAATGAAGGATTGGATGAAAAGATCAAAGGAGGCTACATTTAGACATCTGAGAGACATTATGCAAGTAAGTGATAAGATTACTAGTCTTAAGGAGAGGGTACTTGCACTTATGACATCTTGTGTTGAATTCAAAGACCTCAAGGATCAATATCTGCCACACTTGAAGAGCTTGATGGAAACATCCGTTGATGAGTTGTTACATGTTGAAGTCATTGAAGAAGGTAGAACATACAACTTTTCCTCCTAGTATTATAGCCTTCGCATCAAAGGACAGTTGCTGGATAAGATAGAAATAGATATGTCGAGAGTTAGAAGTATGCTTCAAAGGATTTAGGATGGAATACATGCCTCTCTAATGAAGATCTGTAATCCATTTGGGGGAATGACTCTTGAGAATCTGAAAGAACAAGTTCAAGTTTTCTATTTTCAGGAAAATGATGTTACAGATGAGAGACTTGATAGTATATTTTCACTTGCTGTCCACCTTGGCGACAACAAAGCAAGAATAACCGATTGGGAAAGGACACTTGGCCTTTATTCAATTGATGTACTTGAAGCTGAAGGAACCATTCAGAATGCGCCAAGTGTACCTGTGGAGGAAGTCAAGCAAATAGTGTCCAAATTCATTGAATGCCAAGCTTCTAGTGATGGATATTCACATGAGGATTCTTCATAAGATAATGATATATCATTCTTATCTTCTTGTGAGGCGTGCCTTTGTTCTTTTCTTCATAGCCTCCCTCATTTAATACAGATAACCTCCTTCGTTTAATAAAGTTGACCTCCTTCATTTAATAAAGAGAAGTTTGTTACAACTACTTGTGATGTGGCTTGATCTGGTCCGCTGACTTGGCCGATCGATCTTGACCCTTCATTCCTTTTGAGGTCTATAAAAGGGCTCTTATTGCTCTCATTTGTACGGTTGAAATTTCTGAGATTGTTGCAAGAGCTCTCTGAGATAATAAAAGATTCATTGCTTTGGTGATTCTATTTGTGTTTCTAAGTGTTGCATGGTTTAGATTTTCAAGCGAATATTAAGTTATAAGTTTTCTTTAAGTTTATGTTAGTTAATGGAAGGTTTCTTTATTGCTTTGTGGCGAAATCTATAAGTTCATACCATTTGTAGTTTGTGGCTTGGAAATTGCAATGCATGGTTAGCCTGAACAAAATTGGACATCAATTTGATCTTTATGTTTGTTGAAATTTTCATGAGCATAAGTGATTTAAACATCTTGTACACCCTAGAAGATTGCATCAATCTTGTGTAGTTGTCTATCTTGGCGAAGCAGGATCTGATTTGGTTTCACCTTGAGCAGTAATCATCCTTACATCTAGGATTAGATTAGTGTTTTTAAACCTTACATCTTTTGTCTTTTTTTTAATCCATTGAGTTAGAATTAGAACCAAGAACATCAATTGCTAAATCATACTTAGTCACTGAGCTATCTCTTACAAAATCATAAGAAGGAACCTTGGAGTCATCTTGTTTGATCACTTCGTTCAGCATTCAAGAGGCTTTGCTCAAGAGGGAGTCAGATACTTTGTATTTCACTCTAATTGTTGACTTGTCGAAAAACAAACATCAACAGGGCCCTCACCCCACCTTTAAAAAGGAAAGAGGAAGAGAATTTTCCCGATCTCCCACGCTTGAAAGACTTAGAAACATTTGGATTAGACTTTAGCGATCAGGTCCTCCGCCCACTATCTGCTCGGAAGAAGGAAGACCACCACCCCGACCCTCAAGATCCAAAACACTTGAGCAATTTACAAATTATCAAGGCAGAGTTTTCAGAGCCGATAGGAATGGCATGACAGAAGAGAGAACCCTAAAACTTTAAAGCTCCGAAAAAAGGTAGAAAATACAAGGGAAAAGCCAAAAAACTTTGGAATTAGTTTTTTTGTGAGCTTCCTTGCACTTCAAAAAAGAAAAATACTTATAATTTTTCGGAGGAAACCCATTCAAAATAGTCGCAGATCGGATATAAATAGAAGGTTCAACAACAAAGGCACAAAGTGGGAATTTTGATGGATTTGGGGTAAAATAATGCAAGTTGGGAATTGGGTTTGTTTAGGTGCCAACAAGACCCATTGAGAAGATTTATTTGCACCAAATGCTGTAACAAAGTAGATAATGGCAAGAGTAACAGTAGCCAAGGCTAGAACTGCCCCTCCTGCAAACACCCCTGACTTTACAACATTGCAATAATCACCAAAGGTCCTTATATATGCATTGTGTTTGTCATTAAGAGTAGCAGTCAGACTTTGGATATTTGTCTGGTACGGTGCATGCCCAAAATTGTGCTTGTAAACATCATTGGCAATGTTATTGATGTCAAATGCTTCCACGACTGTTGCATGAATTCCATATTGCTTAAGAGAAAACCTCTCGATGCATTAACCTTTTCACCACGACAAATATGCCAGTTTCCATTGGATTTGCTTAAAAGTTTCTAAAGCATTTTCAACGAATTCCAATTTGTGCATATAATGTTGCTTGCATTTGCTTGAAAGTTTCTAAAGCTCGTACCACAAACCCATTATTTGCAGATTCTGGACCTTGGTGCGCCATAAGACCAAGTTTCTTTGAGGTCTTTTGTACCACAACTTGAGTGTTTCGTCTTTGCTCCACGATTTGGGTTCATGACAGTATAAAATCCTCTCTATTATGTGCTAATAGATACTGGCTATGCATTCTTTAAAATGAATCCTGCACTTATTGCGTCCCATGAAACAAGATTTCTATGAGGCATTTGTTATTCAATTCACTTTTCCTGTTAAAACCTCCACGCCTTGCAACACACCCATTTAGTGCATACGTGCAACCATAACATTCCATCATGTTTCTTTGACGCATCTTACCAGACAATGGGCATGGCTTTTTGTGTTTTCCAGACTTCATTTACATGTCTACTAGAGAATTTCCAACTATAATCCCTGATATACATTTCCTTTATGTTGCGATTGATGGGCATCCATTACCTACATTGAAGCTCTCATTTTTTGGTAGTGGCTGGGAGGATGCTGGCAAAGGTTGTGAAATCTGGATTTACACCTGCCAATTGCAATTGATTTAACCTTTCAATCTTTCAAAAAATCAATATATACCAGGCATGGCCATGGAGGATGTTGGCGGAGAAAAGAGTTTCCAAACCCTAATCCCTTTTTAGCACCACGAATGATTTTAAAACCTTCAAAAATTTTGAATGCTCGGCAATACAAAAACTCAAACTTTACGAACCAAAATTATTGCCAATTAAATATTTTGGTTTCCAGGAAGTTTCTAAATTGGCAAGAACATTTACTTTGGGAAAAAGTTAGGGCAGGGGGGCTAGCTCAATTGGCGAGAGCTTCCTGTGGTAGGCACGAGGTCACGAGGTCCAGTCTCCCCCCTGCCCACCTGAATTTGATATTTTTCACAAATTGTTGAGCTAGAATAGGAATTTTTAAAATTTCCCAACTCGTGAAGATTTAGCCTTAAAAACTTACTCACATTAGGCCAAACGAAGTCAAGAAACTCCCTGTAAAATGATTTTGCACCAACATGAACATATCTCCATATTCAATTGTCTTAGTGATTATCACTTAATCTGCGCAACTGCCTTCCTGATGTTGATGAAATGATAAATTAATTTTCCATTGAACACTTAAACCGATACACCAAATCATCCGAGAATAATGCAATAGCTTCATAGAAACATAATCCGACCAACAATCTGCAACAACCTAGTGCGAAGGACTTATGACATTGACATGAAAATCAACAAGCAATCTAAAGTTAATTAGACTTTTACAATAAAGACAATCGACTCAAATAAATCATGAAGACAAATGGATTCAATGTGGTGACACTTACAAACAGAAAAAGTTTAAAATTTGTTAAAGTTCAAAATTAAGGCCAACATATATCATATTCCCTATAGATGTTAGTACTTTACAACAAAATAAAGCTTAATATATAACTATAAACTTGCTCGGAAAAAAACACTATTGATTCATCTATCCTTTGAAATCTCTGCAAAAGTAATTCTTGTTTTCTTCAATATTTCCAAATTCCACCATTATAAAATTAAACACAGAAAAATGTAATCTGTCCAATTATTGAGTTGAAAATTCAAAGGAATTGTAATCATATAGCAACTATATTTTAAAAAATTTAAAATCAAGTCAATCATTACGCCACTAAAACCTCTTCCACACCCTGAACTTGCATTCTAGCCAGACAAATCAATGGATCTCGATATACATTTAAATTCACGAAAGAAAGCTTATTAGTTTATTGTGAAGTCCACCACCTTTTTTTTCTTATTGGATTAAAGCGAATAAAAGATTAAATATAATAACAATTGCAGATGCAGTGTCATACACTACCAAAGACAGTCAACCAGACCAGAACAGACAATCACTGCTCAACATTATTGACAATTGAACATAGAATCACTGCCAACCCCTTAGTTTGTCCATACATAATGATTAGGACCATAATTTACAATTTAAAAAATATAAAGAGTCACTTGGAAATGATAAATAGAAGGATTTGCACTGTAGTTTTGTAATAAGGACTAGAGAGTAGTGAAGGATGGCTGCTAGCATTGAAGAGAAGGATGCATTGACTGATTCCAAACCACCCCATGCAAACTACCTTAACGAGGTAGAATTCATTCCACCAGCAGATTTTAAATTTTCAGTCTCCTCTGTATTAATACGTGATAGCATGGAGTTTAGATTATGTTTCTGAAGTTTTAAATGTTAATGATATTATTCTGCTATTCAATTATCCAATTCCATTCAGTACAGATTTAATCAGAAGAGCTGCAAATAAAAAGATATTTTCAAAATTTCATTACTTTAAAGGCATTTTCATAATCATCCAAATATTATTTTTTTAGGTAAAGGAGAGCATAAAAAAGCCAGCAAACATGAATCAAGACTTCTCAACTGTTATTTTTAAATGTCATCCATTTCAACAGTTTAAAGGTTAATTTTGGCCAATAAAAATAGGACAAATATTTACCACTTTTTATTGTGAATGAGGTGTAAAATTGTTATTGAGCATTTGACCATTAAAATGGATGATATTTAAATAGAGTGCTCCAGAACAAAACTTTGAAATTGGCGATTGAAACCTTAAGTCTAGACAGAAAGAATGTGTATTAATGTCCACAAATGACCATAATAGGTCTATGTGACTGTAAAAGCAGGGCTAGCTTAGAATAGATAAAAGGATCCCTCAAAGGCTCTCCAATGAACCGTTTGAAAAAAAGTAGGACAATAGAAAATCATTCACCCACAACATGAGAAAGCTAAAAGTTGTAAATCTCTTGGTGAGCATAAACTTCAAGCATGATTGCCATGCAGGTAAGAAAACATCTCCCAACATGAATCTACAGACTTTTTAATGCAGCCATGTTGCTTGCCAAATCAATTGCACAACTGCAGACTAACCAGCCAAAAATGCATGGAAAATTGTACTCATCTATTCTTACATGTTCTGAGAAACTGTTGTTTTAGCCATGTAAATTTTAGCACCCATTTGCTATGCTTGAATATTCTATAAAGTATGATTTATTTGGGGAAAAAAGGAAAGAGGAAATTGTAAAGTAGGATGACAGATTTATTTGATATAATATACTGAAAAATGAAAATCCTCCATCTCACTATAATAATGTTGAGGGTCGTTGACCATTGGAGGGATGAAGTAGCACATTGCTTCAGAATTTTTAAAGAGTACACGAGGAATTGAGCTTAGGACAGCAGTGCCGTCTTCATGATATAAGTTCTAAGGACAGGTACATGTGTCTATACACTACATCTAAGAGGTGACTGAAGATATGGGATAATTCAAATCTTGTATTAAATTACTCATTGTCACAATAAATGATTTCAACGTTTGGTATAGCAATAATATAGATGCTTGATTTGCAAGCAAATTTAATGAAAATCTTTCCAAACTTTTTTTTACCTGAGTAATGGTTACCATTCTCTCTTATGCATATTGTTTCATGTAATCGAAGGAGAATCTAAAATACAAATAAATCTGAAAAAAAAAATGTTTTGTATCTTTATTAAGTTTTGCCTTTCCACTTAAACCATACACATTATAATAATATTAGTGTGGAGAAAATAAGCCACACATAAACCATAACAAGGAGCCTACTAGAAGATACATATGTTGTCTCATGGGTGCTTTGGTGTTTCCTTATAAGCTAGGTGACTACTTAGCTCAGTTGAATCCTCTATCTTCCTTGTCTTCTCTGTGCTTCAGTGGGGTTTTCTCCATGGTAAATCTGTGTTTTTCTTCCTTTTGCTAAGATTGGACAAAGGTTTCAAAGGAATATGTTGTATCTTTAGGTCCTTCATGTGTTGTTGTGGCTGATGCTGTGTTCCTCCTTTCCTATCATGGCCCCCTGTTACTAGAGGGATCTTACTATTGGGGTGGGCATAGGGTCACTACCTTCATAGAATAGGTTTGTGTTTGTTGTAGTGGTTCTTGGATAGGACAAAGATAATCCTAGTGTGATTAAACATTGGGATGACACTCCCATGGTTGACATCCCTTGTGGGTAATTGATGGATCAAATTGTTAGGTATTTTAAGCATGCTTTTGTGGGCAAGTTCACAGGTGCTTAACACTCTATCAAATCATTGGAAAACTAAGTAGACAAAGAATGGAAGATGAAGATTCAAGGCACAATAATATCTCATTACATGGGAGGGGGTTTTTTCATAATGACCTCTATTGTTATTTAGAGGATAAAGTTTTGATTTTTCACAATGACCCTTGGTTCACGGGCTCCCATGGTTTATTTCTAGATCATTAGGTAGTTGATTTTGATCCAACAAAGGAAACTACTTCTTAGGGGCCAGTTTGGGTAAGGCTCCCTTTCCTTTATTTTTTCGAAGTGAGGAAGTGTTAAAAGTTATAGGAAATGTTGTTGGGACATTTAAGACATGGGCTTTACCCAAATAAAACAATTTCTCAGTGGCCCAAATTTGTGTCGAAGTGAATCTCATTAATGGACTCCCTGAGTCCATTCATCTAAAACTGAAAGATAATGTTTTTCCCCCGAGGATTGATTATGAGCATATTTCATTCAAATGCAATTTTTGCCATGAGCATAGGTATTTTCAAAGGAATTGCCTGAAAAAGCCTAAATCAAATGAGGTTCAAAATAACTTCCCTCCAAAATCTTTTAGCAAAAGCAATAGGTACAAAAGAAATCAAGATAATTCTTTGAAAGACCGCTCTTATTCCAACCCCTTCTCTATCCTATCCCTAGTTATTGCTCCTACTATAGGCACCTCCATGATTTAGGAGAATGATGGCGTATTTATTTCTACTAAGGTGACCCTGCTTGATGTGGTGCCTCCTACTATTAAGGAGACATTGCTTGTGGCTACACATACTATTGAGGAGATAAGCAAAGGAGTCAAAACTTGTTGAAGGTGTTGCTGGTTGCACACTAGTTTTAGAGGGTGATTTAGTAGTGGAAGAGGATTTCACCTCTCCTATCACTAGTAAAAAAGCAAAAGGATAGAAGAAAAATGTTGAAATTAGATCCAAAGAAGCTTCAAAGAATATAGCAGCTAGTAAACAATCCACTTTGCACCCAACAATCAAAATTAAGAAAAAATCTAGTAAATCTTAGGGGTTGTTTTCGCTTCTCTTGTTTGTAGACCCATTTGTGCCATTGAAGTTTTTAATCTAAGCCTAGGGCTACTTAATACCCTACAGGGTGTGACTTCAGTTTGAGATCTATTTTGTAGGTTTGTTTCTTGTTGTATTTTGTAATTTCCTCCCCTTTGCGCTTTGGTTTCTAAGGTGAGGTTTCCTGTATTTTTTTTTTTGTTATTTTTAATATGATGCTACCTCTTCTTAAAAAAAAGCCCACCAAAACCTTTGGTCTTAAGTGGCTAATAGACCAGTGGTACAATGTCTAGCATACACAAGGAAGGTCTTATGTTGGAGTCTTGGTGCATGGAAAATAACCAGGTATCAAAGGCAAACTAGGAACCTTGAGCACTAAACTGTGGCTTAAGGATGCCCAAGGGAGGTTAGGTTTGAGTACTAACTGGTTATAATTGTGTTATTGTCCATATAGTCTAATTAATCTAGCTCATGTGAAAGTGAGACACCACTAGAATCAAAGGCTACACAAATAAAAATAAATTATTTATGGAAGTACCTAAATTTCTTTTCTAATGATTATGGCAATTGTCCATATTGTCTAAGAAAGACTAGCTCAAGTGAAAGTAAGACACTAGTAGGATTGTAGGCTATCCAAATCAAAATAAATTATTTATGGAAGTACATACTACCTTTTTCTCTAAAGAGTATTTTTAACATAATGGGAACCAATGGAGATGAATTTATACCATAGTTCAAAAGTTTGAACTTGACAAAAACTCAATAGACCAAAAACAATCACAAACTTTGACATTCTACGTTTCATTTTACACACATTGAAAGAAGTTTTTATTTTTTATTATTTTTTCTCAAAATTAGGGGGATTATACACAATTTTCGATTTTTCAAGATGTGCCCACTTTAAAAATTAGTAAAAAATAATATATTTATCAAAAAATTATGAAAAAAATATCTTTACTAATACATGATCTTGACTAACTTTCCATTGAATGGATTTGTAAAATAATTAGCAAAACCCAAAAAAATGGGATGGTAGCACATGACACTATGATATTTTTGGGTCAAAAAGAGGACCACTTTATGTGCTCTCAAAATTTGACCTTCTTAATCTTTACCATTTATAAAAAAAATAGTAATTTAGAAACTCAACTTCAAACACTAGTATTTTTGTTCTTATCACATCATCAAATTTTGAGCATAGGTATGTCAAATTACTTGTTGAAGTTCAACTTTTGTTGATTTTAAAAAAAGTGGCCACTTTTGACCCCCTTTTGGCCCTCCATTTCTATGCACTTACCCTCTCAATAGTCCAAACCTCTCAATATACCAGTTTTTTGATACACCACATATTTCTATATACTTGAAGGTACATTGAAGAGTGATGATATTAGTGTAATATCTTATTCACCTTGGATATGTTTTATCCTAAGTGTGATATTGCACTTATTTATTAAGTTTACTTAGGATAATAAGAATGTTTAATTTTTTAATTTATTTTTAAGTAAATAGCTGCTAGGGGCAGCACCCATTGTATTGATATCAAAAAGCATAAACAACAGAGTTTGATTTACATTAAGACATGACTACCAGCCATAGTTTGCAGTATCATACTATAACCCCCACTTCCTACCTTCCTTGAGACTACCCCCCTGATTACAAGGCCTGTAAAACAAAATGACCAGTATTATGTAGAACTAAAAAGACTTGAGAAGACCAAAAATAAACTGTACATGCTTTTCTTCACGATCAGACATCGCCACCCTCTGCTTTAGCTTCCCTGGCCTGTCTCACTGCGATTGATTGAGCCACCACTGGACACTCAGCTCCGCATGCATGATGAGTCGGGCTATCTGCCATTTCCTCCGGAGTGCGACCATCATTCTCCACCCAATCTTCACCCTCGCCCAGGCCCCAAAGTTGTGTGTCACTTGTATCACCAGTTTTAGCCAGACCTTCCTCCTCCATGTAGCGCTTCACCTAGCCAGGATTCAAAACCCTCACCACCCCTGCCATCCGACCCAGACAGTTGATGCTTCTCTCAATTTCAGTCCATCTGCCTTCCAACTCAGTTGGTCTCATCGTTCGTACCACCGGGAATTTTCTTATTTCCACCCCCCGAACTTTGGTCATGTAGTAGTTGTGGGCAAGCGGGGAGTGGAGATTCTCATCAATGTTGTCCAGGGCTGCATCAATCTCTCCCAGGAGGGAATGCAGGAAAAGTCGTCGGCACAAAAACTTGGCCTTGTCCTTTCCCGCCCTCATGTACACCAGGACCGCAAGAAACATCGCTGAAATATCAGTGTTGACGTGGTATCGATGAGTAGCCTTGAAGAATTCCGGACCCAAAACCTTCACCACCCACAAGACTAGCGCATGGTTAGAGACAAGAATGCCTCTGAGCCTTTTATCCAAAACCTCTCCTCTGAAAGCCTTCTGTAGCTTTGTTGCTTCGAGGTAGATAGGCATGTCCATCGCGACGAGCTCCACCTTGCCACGGGAGTGAATGCAAATAATATGTGATCCTTTGCTCTAAATTCCTTGATTTATAGCGCTCGGCCTCTTACAATAATGATTGGTTCGTGCCATCATCTTTCTGCATAAGAACAAGATATACAAACTTGGGGAAATCAATACGAATAATATGTGATCCTTTGCTCTGAATTCCTTGATTTATAGCACTCGACCTCTTACAATAATGATTGGTTCGTGCCATCATCTTTCCGCACGAGATCAAGATATACAAACTTGGGGAAATCAATACGAATCTCGCCGCTAGTCCTTTGTTGTACCTTCCGTCCATTGGAGTTGTGCCATTAGTCCCTCCAAAGTAGTCACCTCTACGAGCAGACGTTTCCCACGCTTACCAATTCATTTGCCAGCTTGGTGCGGGTTTTCCTGACGTCATCCGGTAGTTAGTTATGCGTGCCTTGAACCACTGCCTTTGCCAGCTCATCCGCCTCTATATTCCCTTCTCTAAACACGTGGCTTAATTTGAAATCTTCAAATCTTTCGAAAAGTTGCTTTATGGGACACAGCCACTAGCCAAGTACCCAGCTTGGGGTGTGATTTTGTCTGATCGCATTGATGGTGTTGAGGGAGTCCCCTTCCAAATGGACCTTCCTGACTCCTAATTCTTTTTCCAGTTGGAGGCTTGCCAAGGTCGCCCTGAATTTAGCTTGATTATTTGTTGGCACCCCTAAGCCCCTGGACTTTTGCCCCAGGGTGATGCCTTGCTCATCTCGAGCAATGCACCCAACTCCACTCGGTCCCGGGTTTCCTTGCGAAGCCCCATCGAAATTCACCTTGATCCAGCTAGGGTCAGGTGGGTGCCATCTCACATATGCCCTTTCCTCCTTCGTCTTACCCTCTTCTCTAGACATGGTGGGGATCTTGAAGCCTGGGAACACTTCAAAGATTTTGTCATCCCACCCTGAAAATTCCTTCTTCTTCGGCTTTGTGCCCGCAGCTTCATTCACTAACTCTGTGATAAGGGACTCTGCCTTGATGCACAGGGCCTCTGAGGACAATTCCTTGTCCTGGAAGGTGCGCCTATTGCGTTCTTTCCAAATCTCCCAGATAAGGGAGGAGGGGAGAATGGACTAGATGCTGCCAAAAAATGCCCTTTGGTGGATAGTGGGCCACATATTGAACCAAGCCAAAATATCCTGAGGAAGCGGGCTCTGGAAATTCAATTTCCTCATGAAGTGATGCCAGCACTCTACTGCAAAGGGACAATGAAGGAGAATGTGATTTGCATTTTCATTACTGTTTTTGCACAACACACATCTGCCAGGCCCTACTATCCCAAATCTTGCCAGCCTATCGTCTATGAGGATTTTCTTTTGGATTGCTAGCCAAGGAAACACACCTGCTTTTGGAAGGTTATGCTTGTTCCAGATGAGTTTTAGGGGCCAATTTTGTCTTGCAATGGTTGCTTCTTTGATCCTGTATCCACATTTGACACTGTAAGACCTTGTGGTCGATCCGCTCCATTTGATTTCATCTTCTAGCACAGAGGGGGCCAGAGGCCTATTCTTCAGAATTGTCTCTAGTTCCTTTTTCTGATCTTGAGGTGCCTCTAGCCCTGCCAAGGACTTCCATTCCCAAGAGGGAACCCCATCCCTTATTGACAAGTTCTCAAAATTGCAGACCTTGTATCCCCAGACGCTTCTTGTTTCCTCCATTATATCAGCCAAATTGAGCTGATTGGCAAGGGTCTCTCCTCCTCCCCAAGAGTCTTTCCAAAAGTCTGCCCTTTGTCCATTCCTGACCTCCCAAGTGATGTGTTTAGTGATGATATCCCTACATTCTAGAATATAATTCTAGATTGCAGAGCCCCTTGGTGGATCCAAGATGGTGAGGATTCCGGTGTCTTCATTAGAGTCCAAATACTTCCTTATGAGGATCCTAACCCATTTCTGCTCACCTTTCGTGTGTAGGTTCCACACCAGTTTGGCCCCCATGGCTAGATTCATGATGGTCAGCTGCCAGATGCCTATTCCACCTACTTCTTTGGGAGTGCAGACTTTGTCCCAAGCTACCAGAGGGAGTTTGTGTTGATCACCTAGTCCGCTCCAAAAAAACCTGCTGATGGTCCGGGAGATGACTTCTTCCACACTTTTAGGGATTTTCAAGCAGGACATCGAGTACACAGGGATTGCTGAAAGGACCGATTTCACTATCAATAGCCTACCCGCCGAGGATAACCATTTCCCCATCCAAGTTCCTAGCTTGTTCTTGCAGCTATTAATCAAACTCTCCTAGTAACTTCTTTTGTTGGCTCTTGCAAATAAGGGAGTTCCCAGGTAGCGGCCGATCCCTTTGAAGACTAGGCTGGGTGTTAAGGAAGAAGACTTTCGACTTTCGACAATTGATGCTCTGGCCCGAGGTTGAACAATATTCATCTAGAAAGGTTTTGATTGTTCTGGCTTTTCTCCTGCATGCTTCACCAAAAAGAATTGTGTCATCAACAAATTTGCTTGTAGAGAGCTTGATTTTGTTCCTCTGTTATCATTGAGGTGATGAAGGCTAGGATTTTGTCTCTTACTTCCTTATGGATTGGAGCTTCCTTATTCAAGATGGCTTCAAAGTAAGAAACTGCTGCCTGGTTGACTTCTTCTGTTGAATGGGTCAAGCTCCCATCTTCTTTATTGATTTCTGTGATTCTGTTCCTACTTCTATTTGCCACTGCAGTTCTATGAAAGAACTTGGTGTTCCTGTCACCTTCCTTCAGCAAGGTTTCTCTGGACTTCTGTCTCCAGTAACTTTCTTCTCTCTTTAGCAGTTCATTCAACTCCTCTTTTAATGCTTTTTTTGCTACATATTCCTCCTCCCTCATCCCATTCTTAATTACTTGTTGATTCAGGACAGCCAATTCCTATTCCGCCGTCGTCTTTTCCTGAAAAATGTTTTTGAAATGTGTCTTGTTCCATTCCCTAAGTTTGGATTTCACATACCCTAGCTTCTTGCTCACGATGAAAAGCTTGGATTGGTTTACAATTTTGATTTCTTCCCACCAACTGGCTACAAGTTCTGGTAGGGTTTCATCCCTCAGCCACATGCTTTCAAATTTGAAAGGGCAGCCCTTGGGGGGATCTCTTGGCAGGATAGTTAATTGTACCAGGAAGTGGTCCGAGCCCGATAGGGGCAGGATGTCTGCCTCTGTTGTTCCAGTCTGTTCCTCCCATTCCCCAACTAACATGAATCTATCTAGTCTTTCTGCTATGTTAGTGAAACCTTTCCTCCTATTTGTCCAAGTGAAGGTGCCATTTTTTGTGGGGATGTCTTGGAGCTAATTCCTGTCTATGAAGCCTTGGAATTCTCTTTGTACATTTGTCAATCTGGATAGGCCTTCCCTCTTTTCCTCATTACTGATGGTTGCATTGAAGTCCCCTGCTACAATGCCCTTCCTCCCTGAAGAACCTTAATTTCTCCTATATCTATTGCCATATTGCATTCTTTTCTGAAGTAGCCGTTGGCCCATAGACATTGATTATGAAGAAGCTCTCATTTCTTTGTAGTAGTCTGCCTTTCATAATTATCCACCTTCTGCTTGCCTCTACTAATTCTCCTTCCATGGATAGGGGGTTACATAGAATGCTCAAACCTCTTGAGGCACCCTCAGCTTCACTCAATATTCATTTCCATTGTCTCCAATTTTTGAATCTCCCCTCACTTTCCTCCTTACCTAGCTTAGTTTCTTGTAGAAGGATTAAGTCTGCATTTGTTCGGTCAATTTGGCGTTTGACCAGACGCCACTTGTTAGGGGCATGGATGCCCCTAACATTCCACGCAATCACCCTCATTGCTCCTGGGGAAGGAATACATCCTTCCCTGATCTTAGTTTCATTTGCCCAGTTGCATTAGCTGCTATTTCCAACTTTGCCCTATTGGATTTGGGCCCCCTTTTCCCTGTTTTCTTAATATTAGGTTTCTTCCTTTTGGATTGGGTTTGCTCCAGCGTTCTCTCATCCCATACTACCTCCTCATCCCCTCCAAATCCCCCATCATCTTCCTCTTCAGATTCATTTTAACTTTCCTCTGCACCAATAGGGGTGCCATTTTGTCCCTCATCTCTGTTTTCCAGAGGCCTACCAAGGGCGGATTCTTTTGTTGAGACCTCCTCCCTCTCATGGGAGGTTGGCTGCACGTCCTTTTTGGGTGAAGCTTTCTGGGGATTTTCCTCACTTTGGATCCCAGCCCAGTCTGCCCCATTCTCAGGAGTTCATAGATGACTAGATCTCAAATCTCTGTCTTATTACAAATTTCTGAGGGAGTTGGAGAGGTGGTTCCTTTCTCCTGGTTAAGGTTCCTTTTTTCTGCTCCAATGTCCTTTATCAGTCCCTCTTCTGCCCTATATTCTTCTCCTGGGATGGTTGTCTGATTAAGGCTAGAGCCCCTTCGTTCCCTAGGGAAAACTTCTGGCTGGGTGTCCTCCCAGATGTATCTCCCTTCTTTGTCAACATGTGCCTTATTTTTACACCCCAAGTCCCTGTGATCCCACGGTTTGCAAATTGCACATAGTTTCATCTGATCCTCCCTTAACAAGTCTTGAGTCCATTTTCTCCCATCCACGTGGATCTCCAAATTCTGAGGCAAAGGGTGATGGGGTTTCAGCCCTATGCACATCCTCACATGCGTCCCCTGGATTCTGTCTTCAGTCATTTTGTCAATTGCTAAAAGAGATCATTTTTCCTTTTTCAAAAACCCACTGTGGAATGTGATCATTTTCCTGAGCTCGCCACTTCGCTCTCACTTCTTCTCTTGCATGCCAGTCATCTTCAACATCTCCCCAGGCTCTTCCTCCCAGGTCACCTACTTTTTTTCAGTCTTCCTCCCCCATCGCTCAATTGAAATTCAACTTTTAGCTTGTAATAAGAATGTTTCATTATTCTCTCTTAGGTAGCTAATAATATGTATACACTTTGACTTGAGGTACATAAGTGTCACCACTACCTTATCAATCCTTGATTTCGTTAGGTGCCACCTCTATTTAGTCAAGGCAACCTCTATCTCTGTTACACAGAGTTAACTCACCTCTCGATTATGAGTGATTGAGAGTTAACTCATACCTCTTGGACTTGTCATCTCCTCGATTCATGTTTCCAAGAGGCGTATATATTTGTATCCTCCTCTAGCTTATGGAATGAGAATTCAATTCATTCTATTTGTGATCTCTCTTAATGCTATTTTGTTTTTTGAGCATTTACATTTCTCTTTTAGGAAACTAACTCTATTATACTTTTTTGATTGCATAATCATCTATTTTTATAGTTTCATAGTTTCTATTTCCTCATAGTAGATTCTAAGTTATTATCTATTTTGTAGATTCTAACATGGTATCAAAGATTTGGTGCTAGGATAAAACTTTTAGTTTCTATTTTTGAGAGATTTGGAGGTTAGGGGAGAAGGAGCTAATCATTTTGCATGTGTTTTCCTAAAACAAATATGTTCTTCTCTTGCATCCTTGGATGATCAAGAGAATTAGAATAGTTTGAAGGAAACATTTTAACTCTCGAGTTTCCACTTGTGTTTTTTGAATTTTGGGTGTTTGTAAATTTTGAGTAATTCTAGAACCATTTTTAGTTGTTCTATAACATCAGGGAGGCTCGAGATGACTTTCATTTCACCAAAATTAGAGTTCAAAAACCTAGTTTACAAATGATGGTTTGATCTGGCATTAAATGAATTGCTCATTTTTTAGGGATTTTAAGGCCAAACGGACCTCACCAATACATTTGAAAGGCCCAAAAACTCCTATTTTTATATAAAGTTTGTTAAAAATGATACTAGGAACAGTTGAGAAAAAAAAATTCCCTAAAGAGGTTGTATAACCTTTACATAAGCATACAGTACTGTTCACAAAAACAAAATTATAAGTGCCGCCCTCGACACTATAGCGGTGGCGACCCCCTACCACTACTAGTTCCAGCAACAACAACAACCTTTGGCCCCACCATTGCTAGTGGCCTTTGGCCTTGCCACCACTACAACGACGCACAACCACTAGCAGTGGTAGAGGCATCCTTTGACCACTAGTGGCTCCCTCCAAGAGGCTCCCACCTTTGCTCTACCTCTACTCCACCATGGATGCCAATTTTGGTAGCACCACCTCTGCTTCGCCCCTGCAAGTGTGAAACCACTCTACTCCTCAAAAACAAGTTCCTACCAATCAAAATAGTAGTTTTAGTTTGGAATCAACAATTTTTTGTAAAAGCAGTAATTTTCTAGTGAACGGTGAGTGGTTTTGGCATATACCAATCGAACAAAGAATATTTTGGCCTTGTGCAAATTTTTAGTGACATTGTCATTACATTAGCATCTTCTTCCCCCACTCCTAGCCCCTTCACGATTGCAGTTTTGGTTTTGGCAATCCATCTTCAAAGGCTCTATTCTAAGCCATATGAACTCCATTTTTTGAGCATTTTTTTATTTAGGTTATTTTTTTTGCAATTGTTGTGGTGGTGTAGGTAGCTTTTGATTTTGATGCATGGATTATCCAAAACTTGTATATTCTCATAGGTGGCACTACATAATTCTTACTTTGGGACCTTCTGAGGCTCCATTCAAGCACTTTTTAGGTACATTTTTTGGAAGTGCATTATTTTTTGTGTACTCTGTAATGGTGTTGTTGGTTTTTCTTGAATATACTATAATGTTGTACTTTCAACATTATAATCTATTTTGAGCATTTGTAAAGCATTGAAACCAAGTCCACTTTGTGTTTCTTGTTAGTGGCAATTGTACTCACACTAATTATATAGTGTCAAATCTTTTTTGTTGGAGGTTTATTGACTTAGTTACAAGGGAGGTCTTATCTTGGGGTATTGTAACCACAAACTAAGATAAAGTTTTTTGGGGGTTTTATCATGAATCTTGGTATTACATTCTATCATTCTATTATTGAGCTAAATTTAGAGAACTATTTATCCAGGAAACAATGGATAGAGAATGACTATTATGTGTGATCTATTGCCCTATCTCCTTATACTCATTGAGTGAGGTGACTATGAACAAAAACGTGATTGGTTAAACCACAATGATAGGGTCTATGAACTAATTTGTGTCACTATTTTTGAGGATATTTAACATCATCTTGAGTACACCAAGTGCCCTTTCATTGCTTGGACCTTCATTCGACAATTATATGGAGACCTTGATTCTCCATCTAAGAGTGATTCTTCCTTGAAGAACCTTTCAGCTATGGATGATACTGAGACTGCTACCAATCCTCCTCTTGATACCCCATATACAGTTGAGGACATTCCTCCTATACTAGTTGCTACTAAAAATTCAGAGTTACTTCTTTGAAAGCTTCTAGTGATTCTTTTTAGCAGGATTATGTCTTCTAGATTCATCTCACTGGGACCAATGTCTACTAGACATTTCTTGTTTGTTTGTAGAGTCTCACATTTCAAATCTAGATGACACCATTATGGACATAACTTTCCTCTTGCAATATCTTCCTCCATCACCTATTGCTTCATCAGAGTTCATAGTCACTTCTTCAAGGGCTTCCATTGATTCTCTCCAATAGGTTTCTTCATGTCTACATAATCCATTTTATTGGGATTGGGAGGTCTACTAGACATTTCACATCTATTTGTGAATTCTCACCTTTCAGATCTTGATGACACTATTGAGGATATTTTGTTTCTTTTCTATGACAACTCTAATAGGGTTGCATCTACTTCTCTAGCTATATTTTCTTTGCCTCTACATGCTTACATGGTGACATAGCCTACAATTCCTAAATCCTATGATTCACCTCCATCGCTATTCATGTTGACACTTTCTATAGGAGTACTTGGTTCTTGGTTAAGTTCTCGTATCAATGTTGGGAGCTATTTTTAGTCCTATTTGGTACTCAATTTAATTCATTAACACTTGTCACAATTTAGCATCGACTTTGTTGAATAGCATTTGGAGACATCTTTGTACTCCCTCTTTTGGGGGGTTCTCTTTACCTCTCTTTAGGGGGCCATCTTTGTGCATGGTTACCTTACATGGCCTTGTTGCCAAGACCCATTTCTAGTTCTCTTTCTTCTTTAGAGGGGATATTCTCTTTGAATGTAATGAGGGTACTTATAAACCCTCTAGCTCTCTCTCTCTCCTCCTTTCCATGCTTCCTTGTTCATGACACCTTTGGACATTGGCATGGAGGCACTTGAGCACTTTCCAGAGACATACATTTTAATCCTTTTTCATCATATTCCTTTTAGAAATGGGAAGATATCCTACATACACCTTTGTGTTGGTTTTTTCCTAAGTGGAGAAATGTTGTTCAACGATATTGGACCACTTTCAACATTTAATGTTGAGCATCCACCATTGACATAGGAGATTACACCTTGAGGAGTAGCTACATGCGAGAGAGAGAGAGAGAGAGAGAGAGAGAGAGAGAGAGAGAGAGAGAGAGAGAGAGAGGACTATTCTCTCTTCTTGGGGGGGTTTCTCTTTGGGGGGATCTAATTGTATATGGGTTCCTCATGAGGCTTTATTTGTTAGGACCCATTTTTTCACCCACATAAGCTATGCTTAAGAAGGGGTCTTTTCTTTTTCTTTTTTCTTTTTTTTTTGGGGGGGGGGAGTCTTTTTCCAATGGGTTTTCTTATTTTCCTCATTTCTAAGAGATCCTTATGTACAGGGGTACCTCATCATGCCTAGTTGTTCTAGGACCCATTTTTTTCCTCCTAGGTTACACTTGAGGGGGGTGTTGGTATAATATTTTATTCACCTTGGATATGTCTTATCGTAAGTGCAATATTACACCTATTTATTAAGTTTGCTCAAGATAAACGAAATAATTAATTATTCTCTTTTAGATAGCCAATAATGACATGTGTACACCTTGACTTGAGGTACAAAGTGGCACCACTACCTTATTAATCATTGATTAATGGTAGTTAAGTGTCACCTCTATCTAAGTTAGATTGAGTTAACTCACCTCCTGATTAAGAGTTAACTCATATCTCTTGGACTTGTCATCTCCTTAATTCATGCATCCAAGAGGCCTATGTATTTGTATCTTCTACTAGGTTATCGAATGAGAATTCAATTATATTATTTGTGATCTCTCTTAATGTTATTTTTTTTTTTTGAGCCATTGCATTTCTCTCTTAGGAAACTGACTCTGTTATCTTATTTTAATTTCACAATAATTTGTATTTATAGTTTCATAGTTTTTATTTCCTTGCACTAGAGTTTGGGTTATTCTCTATTTTGTAGATTCTAATAGATGATATATGGAAGCAAAAATGGAGTCTATCTAATAACATACTTGTTCACAAGGGGTAGTCAAAAACATGAAGACATGATTAGTTATTTGACATTGAGATCCCCTTTGCTAAATTTATAGTTGAATAATAGATTACCAAAAGAAAAAAGAAGAATAATTGTAGGGGAAAATATTTGCAATCTCCTTATCGCTCCAACCTATATAGCCCTCAAATATAACTTTGTGGCATCACCCCCATAGTATGAGAGGTTAATCTTGTCAACGAATGTGTTTGATGCACTAAAAAGGGGCTTATGAATCAATTTTCTTTTGGCATATTTATCAAATGAACCCTATAGATGTTAGTACTTTACAACCAAATAAAATTAAGCATCTACAATGCTAATGCTAATGCTAGATAATTGCTAAATAGAAAGAAAATAAAGCTCTAACCCTAACCCTAAACATTAAAAAAATAATGTTTAAGGTTAGGGTTAGAGTATTTTTGATAAATATCCTAACACTAAAAAAAATTAGCATTTAAAGTTAGTGTTAAAGGCATTTTTTCTAAAAGAAACTAACCTTAACCCTAAACATTGAAACAAAATCATCACTTAAGGTTAGGGTTATTTTGCTAAGAAGAAAACCCTAACTTTAACCTTAAATGCTAAAAAAGCCAACGTTTAAGTTGAGGGTTATGGTTTTTTTGATAACAAAAAAAACCCCAATCTTAACCTTGAACATAGAACACTTTCAACATTTAGAATTAAGGTTAGGGCATTTTTTAAACTTGGTAGTAAAAAACCCTAATGTTAGCCCTAAAGGTTGTTAGGGTTAGGGCACTTTTTTATAACTTGGGAACCGAAAAAACGTTGAGCATGATCCTATTCCTGATGATGGATCATTGAGCATGATCTGAAACGTTGATACAAAAATATACACAGTTGAATCCAGAAGCAATCTCATTTATATTAACCAAAAAAACCTTAATCTTTACCCTAAACACTGAAAATGCTTTCACATATAAGGTTAGGGTTGGGGTTTTTTTTGGAAAAAAACTCAATCCTAACCTTAATGCTAAAATGCTTCTGTTTAGGGCATATAAATATTTTATAAATAAGGCAGTTTATAAATTTGCTGCAATTATTTTATTATTCATAAATGAGTCGATTTGTTTTATAAAATTTGTGTATGTGGAGGTTGAAGATCAACTTGGCATTAGCATTTAGAGCATATAGTGAGGTGATTTATAAATCTACTCCAAATATTTATTGTTTATAAACAAGGCCATTTTTTATAAAATCTGTGTATGTGGAGGTGGAAGATTAATGAAATCAATCCGCTCTTAACATGATGTAGTTGAAAACTTGCTTTGTGTTTCAATGTGGTGAAAATCTCAAAAATTGTTTGAAAAAGGTTTAAAATGTGAAAAAATTGTTGCCATTGAAAAAATAAAATTAAATGTATATATAACCCCAAAAAAATTGTGCAGCTTACTAAAAAAAGTCTTCAAAGTTAGAATATAATTTTTTTACAATAAAATCAAGGTAAAATGAGAACTAACTTGAAGATAAAATCATCTAAGACAAGTTTTTAAAAACACCACAAATATTTTATTCAATCTAAAACATTATAAATGTTAATTTCATGGATTTTTTTGGACAATTTATTATAATTTTATGCTATTGTAGATAAAATCTAAGACAATTTTTTAATTACACTGCAAATTTTTCATTAAAAAAATCAACACCTTGTATTTTTTAAAAAAAAATTCTATTACTTAAGTTTTGAAATCTTCTGAAGAGCCATTATTCAATATATACTAAAATTATAGATGAAGAGGGAAAAAATATGCAACCATTTTTTTTTTCATATAACGAAAAATTAGATCTCTGATTTTTATATTTTCCCTTCACAAATTTTCTCTATATATAAATATTAAAAATAAATTCTCATGGACCCTGTTGTAAGCCATCATGAATTGCCCCTTCCATTGAATTGAATTGAATTGAAAGTTTTTAATGACGTCCACGAGGCCACAGCAGCCTATGGGACCCAGAAACGCACAAGACCCATCCCGAAACAAGGCCGTTAGTCATTTTTTCAACCTTTTCTCTAGCTCAGATCTTCTACTGTGAATTTTGATCAAAAAGTTTGCGGATTTGACGAGTCTAGTCTCCTCAAACAAGATGCTTAAGTTGCTGTTTCTCAAGGTGTCATTGTAGCTGTCACGGATGTCCTCGTAGGTTGGGCACTTCATGATGAAATGTTGTTCTGTCTCGACCACACCTTGATTGCAAAAAAGGCATATCCTCCTCTCCCACTCCTCCTTGGGAAACGTCCACCTGCCCGTTTCACATCTAAGATGGTGTGAGCTAGTTCTTAGCTGTGCAATCAGCGTTTTTGCTTTCCATTTAATGTCTACTCCTATGTAAGCTTTTTCCTCGTGGTCCCACCCGGGGTTGAACTCTTTAATATAATGAGCTTTTTTCCGTCCCAACTAATTATTCCACATGATGTTTCTGAATTTTACTTTGACATACTTTTTTATTTCCTCTTTAGCATGTGGGCATTCTTGCATATTAATATCCCACTTCTTTAGCCACTTGTCATTCTGTTTCATCCATGTATTCTTTCTCCTATTTAACTCTTCCTTCGTAATTAACCTAGGCCATCGGTGATTTTCCATATTTTGAGTTTTCCTTATATAGCTTAATAGTCGAACCATCGCCGATGCCTCCAACGGGTACATACCAGATTCCGCCAGTAGGATCTCATACGGAACAGTGGTCTTGATTTTGAAACTGCTAATGATGATGTGCTTCTGAATTCTCTCAACCTGTCTCCATTTCTGCTCTAACATACTGCTGCCCAAAATTTCGCAACCATACAAGATCACCGGGGTAACAAGCAAACCAAAAAGCGTTTTCTTGGTTTTCCAGTCCCATAATTCTACATTTCTACATCTGTTCTGTAGAGTAAAGTGCCTTCCAACCCCCCTGGATTCTTTTTGCTCTGCATGTTTCCCAGCTGAGTTTGTTGTGGAAATCTATCCCTAAGTACTTGTACTCATCCACCACTTCCAGCTGGTTGCCTTCGAAAAGAAAGCTAACTTGGTTCTTTTTTCTTCTCAACGAGATCATCACTTTGGTTTTGCTAGTATTAACTTGCATCCCGACTTCCTGACAGAAGGATTCCAAAGTTTGCAACTGTTCTCTCAAACCCTGAGCAGATTTAGCAATTAGAATGAGGTCGTCAGCATATAAGAGAAGTTTTATCCCATAATTAGCTAGCTGAACTCCCTCCCCCTTAGTCTTGTTTATCCATTCTTCTAATTTGTCAATGTATAGCCCGAACAGGGTTGGGGAGAGCGGGCAGCCCTGTTTGACGCCTATATCACTGCCAAAGCACTCAGAGAACCCCTCTTTGGTTCTGATTTTAGCTTTAACCTGTTCATAGAGTCTGTGGACAGTCGCTCTATATGCAACAGGGACCCCAAGTTCCTCCATCCTTTTCCAAAGCTTGCTGCGTGGGACCGTGTCAAAGGCTTTTTTAAAGTCAACAAAGCAACAAAAGGCCTCGTTGCCTTGAGTGTTCCAAATTTTTTCAACCACGAACCGGAGAGTGATGCCATGATCAATAGTGGAGTATTTTGGTCTAAAACTAGCCTGCCCTTTAGCTCTTTTCCCCTCTTTTTCCACCCATTTACTGATTCTATTTTCAATCATGCTGCCAAAAAGTTTACCCAAGAGAGGGTTAACCATAATCGTGCGGTAATTTGAGGGGTTATTGGTGTCCCCGCTTTTGAATAGGGGAATAACCACACTGGTTGTCCACTCCTCAGGGAAACCCTCCTGCGTGACATTATTGAAGATGTGTTTGATATAAGGTGCTAAGACCTCACTGCCCCATTTTAAGTGTTCTGCTTGCAGCCCATCAATATCTTGGGCCTTCCCCCCTGCCAGCTTTTTGATGCCTTGTTTTATATCTTCTATGTTGAAAAGTTGCTCCTTTGTCTTGATTACTGGTGGGTTATGTTTATCTTGATCCCTCTCATATAGCAGCTTTGCATATTCCAGCCACTGATAGTCCTTGATATCATTTTCTATTTGCATTTTCTTTTGTTGTAGTTCCTTCCAGAATTTTTTGGGACTGTGTTTTCCAAGAGCAATCAGCTCCATTTTTCTACTTTTCACGAAATTCTCTTTTTTTGCTTTTAGTAAGTTTTTGTACTCTTTTTCCCTTACCTTGTCCTTCCTATCTTTCCGCAGATTCCTCTTTGCCATTTTGCACTCGTCATCATACCATGGATTTACCGGGAAAGTGTTTTTTAATCCTTTCTTGGTTCTAGCTCTTTTACATTCACTTAAAGCCTTGTGAATAAGGGGGATCAACATACTTTTGTTGACATAGTGATTGTTTTTGCCTGCTGAATTGCTCTCATACACTTTGAAGATTCTTCTAAGAGCAGTCTTGAAAATCTCCTGGTTTTCTGCCGTTATAAGGATTTTTCTTTGTGAAGTTGTCTTCTTTAGGTAAGATTGAGCTTGCTGCCCCTGCTGTTTGTTGAAGTGGATGTCAAACTTTACGAAAATCGGGTTATGATCTGATTTCATCTCCACAGGGCAGTCCCCTACCACTAACTCTCTCACCCTCGAGATGTAGCCCCGCGAGCAAATAACATAGTCTATAACACTCTGCCCATTGTACGTTTTGCAGGTTATGTTGCCCGAATTCGGCCATGTCTTCATACCATTGCATATGACCATGTTGTGCAGACTACAGAGACTTAGTAATTCTGCCCCAAAATGTGACACTCTCCTTACTATCTTGCGAGGCCCTATCCCAGAACTGATCTGACTCTTCTTCCAGCCATAAAGGGTTATTCTCCTCAGTGCCTTTGTTTTTCAGATTAAGGGCTTGATTGCATGCTGTCCTTGCGTTAAAATCACCTATAATTAGCACGTCACCCGTTGTGCTAAAGACAGAAATATCTTTTTTTTTAGTGATGCATATGGGTCCTCCCGATCTAGGTTCCTTTTCTTATAAGTTTTTGAGCCTTTCGGGGCAAAGTAACATGCTGCCATCCAGACTGTTACGCAATTTTCTGATATTTTCAGCCAAATATATTGTTTGTTTGGGTCTTCTTTCTCTACTTTTATAACTTTGCTCCATGATTCTTTGAAAAGAACCGCAACCCCCCCATGACCTTTGCCACTATCCGTCCTTTCATTCCAGACTGAGGCTTTTTATACCCTTCAAAATCAGGGACTTTACTTCCTTCGTGCTCATGAGTCTCCATAAGAATAATAACATCTTTCCCATCCGCTATGGGCCCCAACCCAGGTCCTCTTCTCCACGGAAATCCTCTGCAGTTCCAACTTACCACTGTTAAACACTCCTGGGGGGCCCTGAATTCCTATTTCATGTGTGTCCTTCTGTCAGAAACTTGGGCCTTTCCATTTTGCAGCCAAGCCCATTTTCCAGCATCCCTTGTTGTCTTTACTTTCTCCCACTCTTTCCTCCTTTCTTCCTGTTGTTTTATGGTTAGATCCTCATCCAGGGAGATTTGAGTTCCTCTAAGGAATCTTTTGTTTTTTAGAATCATATTCTTGTCTTCAATGGTTCTAAGAGTAACTCTTACATGTCTACTCTTGCTGTCCCCTATCCACCTTCCAATCCTACTGGCATGAGAGATGAACCCCGTTTAAAAGCAAGTCTCGATTTCGCTCAAATATATAACATCCCAGTTTAATAATAGCTATACGCTTGCTCTGAAAAAACAGTTTTGATTCATCTGTCATGTGAAATCTCTGCAAAAATAATTCTTGTTTTGTTCAATATTTCCACCATTATAAAATAAAACATAGGAAAACGTAACCTTTTCAATTATTGAGTTGAGAATTCAAAGGAATCTCAATCATATAGCAACCATATTTTAAAAATTTTCAAATTAGGTCAATCATTACGGTACTGAAACCTCTTTCCCAGGCCCACCCTAAACTTAAATTATATCCAGACAAATCGATGGATCTCAATAAACATTTAAATTTACGAAAGAGTGCTTATTAGTTTATTGTGAAGTCCAACACCTTTTTTTTCTCATTGGATTAAATTGAACAAAAGACTACATATAAGTTTATAACAGTTGTAGATGGAGTGTCATACACGAGCAAACACAGTCAAACAGACCAGAATAAACAATCACTGCTGAACAGTATTGACAATTGAACATACAGTCACTGGCAACCCCTTAGCTTGTCCATACATAATAATTAGGACCATACTTTACATTTTTTAAAATATAAATTTAAATCGACGAAACAGAGCTTATTAGTTTATTGTGAAATCCAACACCTCACTTTTGTACGTGCATAGTCATTAGGACCATATTCTACGATTAAAGAAAAATAGAAATTTCATGGGGTCATAGATGCCATTGACTTGTATCCTTGCATCCGCCTTATGGACCAGTCTGTATATTGGCATCAGCTGTTGCTCAGCCAGCGAAGAACCCATTAAGTTATTTAAACAAATTTTCAAAGGAAATCTTAATAGTTACTTGGAAATGATAAACAGAAGGATTTGAACTGTAGTTTTGTATTAAGGACTAGAGAGTAGTGAAGGATGGCTGCTAGCAATGAAGAGAAGGATGCATTGGCTGATTCCAAACCACCCCGTGCAAACGACCTTAACAAGGTACAATTCATTCATCAGCAGGTTTTAAATTTTCAGTGTCCTACGTATTAGTAGGTGATAGTATTGGGTTTAGATTATGTTTCTGAAGTTTTAAATGTCCATAATGTGCGCTGCAAAGGCACCAAAATGGTTCCAAAATCATGAAAATATTATTTTTTTGAGGTAAGGGAGAACATAAAGAAGCCAGTGAACATGAATCAAGACTCCAGAACAAGGGTTTGAAATTGGCGATTGAAGGCCTAGGTCTAAATGGAGAAAGAATGTGTTATTAATGTCCAAAAACGAGTATAATAGGTCAATGCAACTGTAAAAGTAGAGCTAGCTTAGAATAGATAAGAGTAACCCTCAAAGGCTCTTCAATTAACTGTATTAAAAAAAGGTAGGACAATAAAAATCATTCAGCCACAACATGAGACAGCTAAGAGTTGAAAATCTCTTGGTGAGCATAAACTTCAAGCATGATTGCCATGTAGGTAAGAAAAAATCTTCCAGCGTGAATCTACAACCTTTTTAAAGTAGCCATGCTGCTTGCCAAATCAATTGCACAACTGCAGACTAACCAGAGAAAAATGCTTGGAAAATTGTACTCATCCATTCTCACATGTTTTAAGAAACTGTTGTTCTAGCCTTTGGTAACGTATATTTTTAGTACCTGTTTGCTATGCTTGGATATTGTGAAGTAGAATGTCTGATATGGCTATTCTTAAATATCATCCACTTCAACAGTCAAGGTTAATTTTGGCTAATAAAAATAGGACAAATATTTACCACTTTTTATTGTGAATGAAGTGTAAAATTGCTATTGACTGTTTGACCATTGAAGTGGATGATATTTAAGTAGAGTGGTCTAATATATTTGGGAAAGAAACAAAAGAGGCGATAATAAAGTAGGATGACTGATTTATTTGATATAATATACAGAAAAAAGAAAATCCCCCATCTCACTACAATAATGTTGAGGGTAGTTGACCATTGGAGGAACAAAGTAGCACATTGCTTAAGAATTTTCTAAGAGTGCACGAGGAATTGAGCTTAGAACAGCAGTACCATCTTCATGATTTAAGTTCTAAGAAGATGTACACGTGTCTATACACTGCATCTATGAGGTGACTGAAGAGATGGGATAATTCAAATCTTGTATTAAATTACTCATTTTCACAACAAATGATTCCAATGTTTGGTATAGCAATAATATAGTGGCTTGATTTTTAATCGATTTTAATGAAAATCTTTCCAAAGTTTTTTCCCTGAGCAATGGTTACCATTTTCTCTTATGCATATTGTTTCATGTAATAGAAGGAGAATTTAAAAGACAGATAAATCTGCAAAAAAAATTCTGTATCTCCACCAATATTAAGTTTTGCCTTTCCACCTATATCAGCAAGTACAAATGGTAATGTAGCAATCCTTCAACTCATTCTTAGAAGAAGCTTCTGTTGAATGATAGCATCAACGTTTCATTAAAAACTAGAAGATATCTTGTTTGGTGGACTTTCTTCCCATGGTGTCAAGATGGATGCTTTTCAACCTACGCACTGAAGTGGCTAAATGCTAATTTCCCTCCCAAAAATTCAACACATTTAAATGTGAGTGAGCAGAAAAAAATCAAGCCAATCACTACTGATCTAATACAATTTAGCTAATCTAAAACAATTTAGAATGTACATTTCACAAGAAATATTTCCTCGATATGATATGCATTTTCTTGAGATGGAGTTCCTACATCTAATAGAAATTATATTTTGTGTGGTAATGGTACTCAGGTAGTGGGATGTTACATTCATCATAAACAACCCTGACACTAATTTCAGATATATCAGACATATATCTGGTGTATAATGCCCATATAAACCCAAATGGACATAACTCCAGAAAAATTTGTGACAAACACATCATAATAAGAGAAGTGTGGAGAAAATGAGCCACATCTAAACCATAACAAGGAGCCTACTAGAAGATGTGTTGTCTTGCGGGCACTTTAGGGTTTCCTAATAAGCCAGGCGGCTGCTTAGCTCAGCTGAATCCTCCAGCTCCCTTTCTTCTCTGTGCTTTAGTGGGCTTGTCTTCATGGTAAATCTATGTGTTTTTCTTCCTTTTGCTAAGATTGGACAAAGGTTTCAAAGGAATCTGTTGTATTTTTAGGTCCTTCCTGTGTTGTTGCAGCTGCTACTATGTTCCTCCTTTGCCATCATAGCCCTCCTGTTCTCACAGGGATCCTGCTTCTGGGGTGGGCATAGGGTCACTACGTTCATAGGATAGGTATGTCTCTGTTGCAGCGGTTCTTGGGTAGAGCAAAGATAACCCTAGTGTGGTTAAACATTGAGATGACACTCTATCAAATCACTAGAAAACTGGGTAGACAAAGAATGGAAATTGAAGGTTCAAGGCACACTCGATATCTATTGTGTGGGAGGGGTTTTCTCATAGCAACCTTTGTTGTTAACGAGGATAAAGATTTAATTTTTCACAATGACCCTTGGTTCACGGGCTCTTGTGGTGTATTTCTAGATCATTGGGTAGTTGATTTTGATCCAACAGAGGAAACTCCTCAAGTGTTAGTCTGCCTAAGGCTCCCTTTCCTTTGTTTTTTGGAGTGAGGAAGTGTTCAAACTTCAAAGTTATAGGAAATGCTGTTAGGACATATAAGACATGGGCTCTGCCCAAATAAAAGAATTTCTCAATAACCTGAATTTGTGTGGAAGTGGATCTCATTAATGGACTCCATGAGTCCATTAATCTAAAACTGAAAGATTATGTTTTTCACCTGAGGATTGATTATGAGCATATTCTGTTCAATTGCAATTTTTGCCATGAGCAGGGGCATTTTAAAAAGCCTATAAATGAAATGAGGTTCCAAATGGTGTCTCCCAAAAATCTTTTAGCAAAATCAATAGGCACAAAAGAAATCTAGATACTTCTTTGAAAGACCCCTTTTATTTCAAATTTTCAACCCCTTCTCTATAGTATCCCTAGTTGTTGCTCCTATTATAGGTGCCTCCATGATTTAAGAGACCAATGGGGGTGTTTGTTCCTACTAAGGAGACTCTACCTGATGTGATGCTTCCTATTGTTGAGGAGACATTACTTGCGGCTACACCTACTATTGAGGAGAGTACTTGTGACAAAGGATTCAAAACCTATTGAAGGTGGTGTTGGTTGCACACCGATTTTAGAGGGTGATTTAGTGGGGGAAGAAGCACTGAACAATCAAAATTAAAATAAGGTTTTTGCTTCTCTGGTTTGTAGACCCATTTGCGCCATTAATGTTGTAAATTTGAGCCTAGGGCTACTTAATACCTTATAGGGCATGACTTTGGTTTGAGCTCTCTTTTGTAGGGTTGTTTCTTGTTGTAGTTTGTAATTTTCCTCCCTTTTGAGCTTTGCTTTTCAGGGTGAGACCCCTTGAATTTTTTAATGTTATTTTTAATATGATCTACTTTTCTTTAAAAAACGAGCCAACCAAAAAGTCCAGTCATAAGTGGACAATAACTTAGCAGTATAGTACCTAGCATGCACAAGGAAGGTCCTAAGTTGAAGTCTTGGTGCATGGAAAATAACCAAGTATCAAAGGCAAACTAGGAGCCCTGAGTGCCAAACTATGGCTAAAGGATGTCACTTGGATTTGCACTCTATGTTGAAGGCTTTTAGGGCTCCAACAATCCAGTGAAACATTGAGATGACCTCCAGGTGTGGGACCCTGCAAGGAGGCCAAATCTCCAAAGAGAGGCCGGTTCCTTCGCTGAATAAGGGATTCAACTATTCTTAAGACTAAACCTAATCTATCCACCATTGAGGAAAAGAGGAAGAGGGATAAAATTGTAAATTAAAGGGGTTATACACCAGGTTTGAATATGAAAGCTCTCACAGAGCTGAGAAAATGCACAAAATAAAGAAATACAGTTGATCATTTACACAAATCTAACAAATTCTTAGCAGAGGTAAAGAAATGAACAAGATTGAGAGGAAATAAACATTCACAGACAATCAGTTCGGAATTACACAGAGCTAAAAATAGTAGAAAAGGTAAAAACACAATGTATTTCATCAAAAGGCACGGTTACAACAGAGGAGGGCTCTGTTTAGAGTACAAAAATGTCTTCTATATCCAACCCTCAATACATCTTACAAATATGCATATATAGCATTTCAATTACATTGACCTCAATCATCTGTCACACTTAATTCGCCCCATGGGCCTGTCAGAAAATATCCCTGTCAAAGAGAATGTCTATCTACAAGAATTAACTGCAGAAAAATATCTTAGATCATGGAGTAGCTGGGAGATATTTTGCCTTCAATGCAAATAGTTGATTCATCAACCTGCAACAATAAATGCAAAAATATCTAGGAAGGGAGTAGTTGAGGTAGCTGAAAGATCAGATCTACATTAATGGCAGATGAATAAAATCAAATAAATTTTCCTTTCAAAAATCCTTTTTTACAGAGCTTTTACAACACTTCAAATATTTAAATAAATATTTGAAATTTACAATATATTACAATTCTTTGTTTTTACATATTTCTGTCTTTTTTGCATCTTTTTATCCTCAATAGGCAACTTTGTTTGTTTCTGAACCAGGGCATGCTCTATCTATTTTTGTCCTTATCGGCAAAAATCCTCCTTTCTGAACTATTTCTTACTCCATCTTCGTTATCTCTATTTTACCTTATCGGCAAAATATTATTTTCTCGAACTCTTCTTGCTTCGTCTCTTTTGCCCTTATTAACAAAATGTAATTTTGCCGAACATTTGTTTTTTGGTCCATCTTCTCTTTGTTATCGGCAAAAGTCTCTTGGTTTACATTCTGCCTCTATCGACAAAATATCATTTTGCTGAACCTTTCTTCCTTTATCTCTTTTGCCCTTATCGGCAAATCTTGCTTTGGACGAATCTTCTTTCTTTTGCCTTCCTTTTTGGCATATCGACAAATTACATATCTCCAACCAAGCCTTGGGCCAACTTTTACCCTTCTATCAGCAAAAGTTCGCTTTCACGAACTTTGCCTTTTTGGCCTTACTTTTCTTTACTTAGCCATTTTTTCATTTTTCCATTTTGCCTTATCGGCAAAAGTGGTCTTTTGCGAACCGGGGCCCACTTGTTGGCAAAACTCATCCTTTCCGGACCATTTTCCTTAGCCGCTTCTTCACTCCTCTTTTTGCCCTATCGGCAAAATGTCGATTGGCAAAACCTTGAAATCTCGAACCTTGGATGCCTTAGCCGATTTTCATAAATTTTCCCCTTTGTTGTGAAAGTCCCACTTTCCCGAACTTTGCTTGTTTATTCCTTCTCTGTCGGCGATTTGCCCTATCGGTGAACCGTAGAAACTTTGAACTTATAGTCTAACGAATCTAGCTCATGTGAAAGTGAAACACCACTCAAATCAAAGGCTACACCAATAAAAATAAACTATTTATGGAAGTGCCTAAATTTTTTTCTAAATGATCGTGACAATTGTCCATATTGTCTAAGAAATCAATTAGACTAGCTCAAGTGAAAGTAAGACACCAATAGAATTATAGGCTATCCCAATCAAAATAAACTATTTATGGAAGTAACTACTCTTAGAATAATGAATTACTAGTTTATTCACATGGTGAATCTGTGTCAACTAGAGTTGTAGATGTGTCAATAGGAGTTGTAGTTGTGTCAGTCGATTTCACATAGTTGTCATGTTAGATTCCCGTTTTGTAGGGAGATGTTGAGCTTTAGTTGAATCTATAAAGTTGTAATCTTTGTTTAATTGAACAGAATAAGATGGGCAACAGTTTTATTCTCCAGTTTCGTATTAGAGCTGTTAATATTTATGCAGGCCATTGACGGATTTGAAGAAGAGCATTGTTGTTGATCTGCACAAGAAAGTCACACCGCTGCGGTGAGCGTGGAATCTGTAGAGAAAGAAAGTCATGCTGCAGAAATGTCCAAAAATGCAGAAGTCTATTTTCTGTCAATTGTTGTTTGTCTTTTGACATTGGATGACACCATCAAGGCAATCAATCAGAAGGTTTATGTGTTGAGAATTTGGACGTGAATTGCTGTTGTGCTGGTCTACCAAGAATTTGTGTAAGGCAGCTCACACGGAGGGTAAGGATGTGGTCAATCTGAGGAAAATAGAGACTGCAGTCAATTTGAGAGGGACAACCTTTGTCAATTTTCTTGCTAAGAAAATAGAGGGGTTTTTTTTCTATTTCAGGCCTTTTTGGATATAGCCTGGATTGTGCTACGCTTGATTTGAGAGTTGTGGTTTGACCTTCCGTTGCTAAATCGTGGACAACATTTTGCCTGTTGGTTCGAGATTACTTGTCAAAATTTTATTGAGTGTTGAAGCTTGTACATTGACAGCCTTACTCTCAAACAACTGATATGTGGGTCCATAGCCGACAAGGTGTGGGGTATAGCTGCCGCACCCTTCGAATTCTTCCGTTCAAAAGCTGTGGCAGGAAAAGGAGGAAGTTCAATGAGAGGTTTTATTAGACACCTTTCCGCAAAAATGACTCAATTTTATCAAAAGGGGGAGCTTCATATCTTTGATTATGAGATCTTCCTTGCAGTGAGGACTACTTTTTGTGACATATGAAGATGATGCAAAGGCTGCCATTGTTAGTGTGTAAATTAAAAATATGACAGATTGAATTTGTTGTTGGGTGACATAGCTTTTGCTGCTATGCTAGATGTGTTGGGATCATCAAAGCACATTTAAAAAAGGTTGTATGAAAAAATATGGGTTCCTCAACATGCCTCCATTTGTGGTGTTGCAAGAGGAGAGGTGCTTGAGGTCTCAAATTAGCAGTGGTGTGCTCATGTAATAGTTGGAGATATTTTAAATTCTTCATTAAGGGGGAGTGTTAGAATAATGAGTAACTAGTTAATTCACATGGTGAATATGTGAGATGTTCCCCTGCTAACTTAAACTGATATGTTTATTTATGCTAAAGCAAAACCAGTTATATTCCCTTCCTGTCTAGCAATCAGCATTATAACCAAAGGTAGAATTAACACAACATAAAAGTTGATTGAATCTAAGTGTAAACATAAGAGCCCTGATGTAGAAATAACACAATTTAATCCCAGTTTGGCTCAGAACATAGACTGGTTAGAACTGAATGCAATCATAAGAGGTCTGATGTATTTATTTCAAATTTTCAATTCACTGTTCAACAACTAAAATCAGTACAAATCTGGGCTCTATATGATTAACTCAAATGTATTAAACATTAGATTCAGCTCAAAGATGAGTGTTGTGTAGCCTTATTAGAGTATAAACCATTATACAGATGGACAGCTTGTCATATTACATGCATATATCACTGCCCTAGCAGTGTATGACTTACAATTATATTAGACCTGCCATAGTTTGAGAAGTTCCCCTGATAAGAGAATGCTCGGCCTGGATTAAAGGGATTGTTCTATAGACCTGGTCATGTCACTGGTAAAGGAAATTATCTTGTGCCTTGTCGCCCAAGTGATGCCTAATGGTTCCAGCCAAACGTGCCAAATCTCACCCTTTGCCGCTGTGTAAACTCCGTATACTGTCACAGTGCAGTGTGCGGCACTTGGGGAACACTAAAGGTTTGATCTCTCTTGTTAGAACCTGCGCACCCTCCTTGAGGTAGTTTCCAATGATGGGAAATCAAGATTTGCTTCGCAAATGCCTCCTTCGCCCTAGTTTTGTGATAAAAAAATTCTACGCTTTCTTTGAATTCCCCTGCAGATTGGATGGACGAATTATGCCCTAAGTTGGCCGACGATAATTAGGCTTACAAGCAAAGTCTCTGAGATGCGGCTGTGACAAACTTCACTTGCCTAGATCCTTGAAAAGATTGATGAATACAGTACTCCAGTAGCAATCTACAAATACAGGAAATTCACCACTCAGCACTTGGCAATTTTTGATTTAAAATTGCAAAAATAGTCAGGATTTTCGTCCTAACCTCAAGGTACACAGTCAAGGGTTTTCCTCCTTGGTGCATAAACACAAACTCAAAAATGAATCAGATGAATAGATAATCAGATAGCCAAACATGAGCAACTTGAGCTTGTAGAAATATCATCCTTTTAGGACCCATGGGACCCAAATTTTGGAGCCCAATTTGAAATATTATTTTATATTAATTTTATTCTATTTATAATATTAATTTAGTGTTGAAAAACACTTTTAATTAATAATAATAAATTATGTATCACTAGAAAGAGGGACATGATACTAGCAAGACAACCACTATGTCAAAAGCCCAAACTATTAGTGAATGGCACCCACCAACATTAATGGTGAGGTTTTCGTCCCGCCAGAGTGCCACGCATGCGAACCCTCTCGTGGACATGTGGCTGCCTAATCGTGGGTGGATCCCAACCATGGGTACACAGCCAACAAAAATCCACACTATCGCGTCATTTAGACCGAGACATCACAGCCCACCACGCTTTGTAGGGTTCGACCTCGAGACCTCAACTCTGATACCAAGCAAGACAACCACTACGCCAAAAGCTTGGACTGTTAATGAATGGCACCCACAGGCATTAAGGGTGAGGTTTTCATCCCACTAGAGTGCCACGCAAGAGAACCCCCTTGTGGAGATGTGGCTGCCCGATCATGGGTGGGACCCAACCCTAGGTAGACGCCCAATGGAAATCTGTACCACCACAACATTTAGGTTGAGACATCACAATATGTGTCAACTAGAGTTGTAGATGTGTCAATAGGAGTTGTAGAGGTGTCACTAATTGTTGTAATTGTGTCAATCAATTTCACATAGGTGTCATGTTAGATTTGTGTTTTGTAGGGAGTTGTTGAGCTTCAATTGAAGCTATAAAATTGCAATCTTTGTTTGATTGAATAGAATAAGATGTGTAGCTGTTTTTATTGCAAGTATGAGGTTAGCCAGTGTTGTCATTGATGTCAACATACTCATATTGCATTGACAAGAAGGATTGGATGAGCTGTGTGCTGAGGATATGGAGAAAATTAGTCTCAATAAGGAACAGTGATGAAAAGAAGGCAAAAGTACTCAATAGGTTGAGAATCAGAGGATGCAGATTAAAGGGTTTGTAGATATGAGTCTTGAGATGATCCAGTTAAGTTTTCAGAGGTCCGCATGAAGATTTGAAGAAGTTGTGATTGATCAAGTAGAACCGGCCCCGAGAGGTGCTCCGGAGTGACAGAGTGCTGCAAAGAGGTCCGGTGAGATCCGGAAGTGCATTATCCTATCTTGCGGATTGGATGGAGTGTTTGGGATGTCCTTGTGATGTGTCATCTCAATTTGTTCATGATTTGGAGGTCCAGAAGCACATGTTTTAGTATGACAGTGGCGGTAGACTGTGTTCTTGAAGTTCCAGATGAGGAAGAGAAGAGATTCCGGTGAGCAGAGGAAGTGCGGATGTTCTTGGTCATTCAAGAAAGCTTGTGAAGGTTCTTGGATCGTGTTGAGGTTGTGTTGTTGATCCGCATTGATGGTAGAGTCCGGAATTGAAGATATTCTTCCGGATGAAGTTCTTGTTCAGACTAGCTGACCGGATGAGTTATTCATTTTGCGAATGTTCTTGTGGTGGCCGACTGGATGTGTTATTCATCCTGCGAATGTTCTTATGGTTGATTGCCGACTCAGATGATTGTTCCTAAGTCGATGTCTTGTATAAATAAAGGTTTGTGAGTTCATTTCAAAGTGTGAAGTGTGGAGCGGATGAGTGTGGTATAGCGAAAGAGCGAAAGACAGAGCAGGTGTGACTCGGGCTTAAATGGAACTGATCCAGACATGGTAAAGATGTCATTCTCCAGTTCAAGGTTGTGATCCTTATGATCTTGTAGACAGTGTGTCTCTTTGTAGGCAGTGTGCCTCCTTGTGAGCAGTGTGCTCGGGCAGTGAGCCCTAATTGGCATGTGCCATTCATTTTTCTTATTCTTCTAACAGAGAATAATCCTTGGGTTAATCACCCCGTGGTTTTTCCCTTAACCGGGTTTTCCACGTCAAAAATCTTGGTGTCAAATGTGTTGATGTTTATTTGCTCCGGTGTTTATGCTTTGTGCTTTCATGAATGATTAATTGATATGCTATTAACTAAACAAGAAGAATCAAATGCTTGAAGTAGAAGCAAAGTTTTTATACAACTGATTCACCCCCCCTCTCAGTTGTGTGCCCTAGATCTAACAATTGGTATCAGAGCTAAGTTCCTCTAAAAGAAGCTTAACCGCTTGAGGAGATCCAGGATGTCGTCATACAAGAAGGATAGTCCGAAGTTCGATGGAACCAACTTCACTCTCTGGAAAGGTCGCATGAAATGTCACTTGGAGTGTATGGGAAAAGCATACTTGACCATGGTCTCAATCATATGTACCTCCACAGGGTGGTCCGACAACTCTCAATGAAATCACAGATGTTGAAAACAATCTGCGGACTAAAGAAGCTCTTCTAAGCGCATTGAATGACTCAGATCTCTCAAATGTTATTGACCTACCAACTGCATATGAGATCTGGACTAAACTGGAACTTCTGTATGAAGGAGATGAGTTTGTCAAGAGTGCAAGGTTGCAAAGTCTGAAAGGGAAATTTGAGAGATTGAAGATGAGAGATGATGAAA
The DNA here is from genome assembly GCA_027924645.1 of Cunninghamia lanceolata. Lineage (NCBI taxonomy): Eukaryota > Viridiplantae > Streptophyta > Pinopsida > Cupressales > Cupressaceae > Cunninghamia > Cunninghamia lanceolata. Next base: position 23,907,351 of record BSBN01000809.1, on the reverse strand, counting down.
ATATCACTACCTTTATGCCAAGAGTGAATGAGCTGGTGTGTGGAATCAGGAATGTTGGTGGAGTTCTGGATGAAAATGAAATTGTTTGCAAAATTCTCAGATCCCTTCCTGCGGCCTACAAAATCAAGGTTGCTGCCATTGATGAATTCAGAGCCCATACAACTGTCACAAGAGAGCAATTGGCTGGCAAACTGGCTGCATTTGAAATGATTGAGTTTGGAGATAATCACCCCAAGACTGAATCTGCATTCAAAGCCAGTGCCTATGTGAAAGGCAAACAAAGATTTGATCCAGGAGAGAACTCTTCAAGGAAGCTGTCATGGTATGATCAAGCAAGGAAAGACATGGAAGAGGAAGAAGCAGAAACAGCTCAACTTGAAGCCCTCATTGCAAAGAGACTGCCAAGGGGATCCACTAAGTATGAAGGAAAACTACCCTTTAAGTGCTTCAACTGCAATAAGATTGGCCATTTTGCTTCAAGATGTCTGGAAAGATGTGCAAGGTCAAATACTAACAGATACAGGTTTCAAAAGAATTGTTATTATGTTCATGAAGAAGATGATAATGAAGGAGTAATAGATGATGAATCAGAAATAGGAAGCAAATCCGGAAATGAATGGGTGTTTATTGCCATCAAGGAAGAAGATTCAATATCCTCTAAATCTGTCAATCATAAGGTTGTAAAAAGAGCTTTGGCTGCCCAAGTTGAAGAAAAGGATGATTGGGTTATTGACAGTGGATGCTCTCACCATATGACTGGTGACAAGAACAAGTTCTTAGATCTGGAAAGGTATGAAGTGTTGATGTGTTTTTCTTGCACATGCAAACTCAGAATAAAATACTAAGTATTCTATCCTCTCTTGAATAAAGTCTCTCGACTGCTAAACAATGTGATCAATCGAGACAACTCCAAGGTTCCTTATTCGTGTTTTTGCTACGGATAGACTCAGTAGTTGATGTGATTTGCTGGTAATCACAAAGGGACTTACGCTGAATATGCTCCTTACTCCACTCAAATGTGTTACTTCTTCCAACTGGGTACAAAAAGAAAATGCAAAAGACGAGGGTTAAGAAAGCTAATCTAAGGACAATGAAGTGATGGATGATGTTTCAATAGACAAACTCCTTGAACCAAGCCTCGCTTCGCCATGAGAGCAACAACTACACGAAGCTAGTGCAATCTTCAAAGGGAAATGAAGGATTTTCAAACTGCAAACATGCATCCAAATACCCACAGCTGGTGCAACTTGAATGAACATTCACAATCGAACTAAAGCACATGAAGGTTCAGACTAACTTTGCACTGTGAATTGTAAGCCACAAGTCACAAAAAGTATGAACATAGAGGAATTCATCAAATATCTCAACATAAATCCATCATATCAGTGAACTTCTAATCTAATTCTACTCTACTTGGAAACATCTCATCACATCCAAGAAATTAGAAACCATGTTAACATTCCGCAACCACACAAAATCACCATGAAACAACCAACAATGAGCTTGTATTGATCTTGGAAGTATTTTTACAACAATTTCAATGTCTCTTCAATGACTTTAAGAAGTCTCCTCTACTCTACTTGCTATTCTTCCTAATTCTAATATCCTAATGTCCCTCCTTTACAAATGAGAGAAGTGAGCTTTATATAGAGCTCAAGAATTACAATGAATGGCCAAGATTGATTTGCAAATCAATGGCCCAGATTGAGACAACAAGACAATTTGTTACAACAATTTGCTATTTTTAGACATGAAAGAGGGAACAAAGGCACGTTTCCCAATGTGATAAGTAACATGTCAAAATGTGATTGGCCTGATGATGTGTACATGCCACCTCAGCCTTGGGCGAACCAGTTTGATTTTCTCCATGTTCACATTGCTTGGAACAACTTTCCAAATTGTATCATCTTTCATGGAATAGTCTTTGAACTTGGATTTTCACCTCTAGAACTTTGCATCTTTCGAACTTGCAAATTTGGGATTTTGGATTTCTTCTTGTTGTTGTCTTGACATTTTTTAGTTTGAATGTAATTCATAGATTTCTTGATAAACTTGCTCATTCCTCATCTTGTGACATTCTCATTCTTGTGCAGGATTTTAACTCTGGATGGTGCATCAAGTAGAAGATGTTTTATGCGTGAATTCTTAGAGTAGACTTCATGATGGATGTAGATGGCTCATGGAATAGATAACTCTGGAGCTTGAAGATGCAAACGAATTCCTGGAAATGGATTTCTGGACGAATGTTCCTCTCATGATGTTGGATTCTTGAACATGCAGGTGGAATGATCTTCTGGATGCTTGGATGATGGCAAACTTGATGATGCAATATTCTTCCTCTATTCTGGTGATGTCGCCTTCTTTGGAGCAAGGTGAATCAACTTGATGACACTTCGACCCTCTGGATGGCTTGCCTCCACATAATTCAATCTTTCACTTCATCTCGCTCTGCTTCAACATTCACCATATACATTGCAAACCTACAGGCAAAATACCTCAAGTTAGTACATCAACATGATACATGATATAAAGGAATTTTACCACTAAATTCACCTTCCTTACGAATGTGGGACAAATAAAACAATTTCCATATATTCATCAAACAATTTTCAATTGAAGCCAACTTATTCAATAATGCAAAGTGATTTTTCATGAAAACTTTCAAAAAGTGGAAATTGTTCTGGTCCATGGAATATGCACCCTTCTAGGGCGCAAAATGTAAGCTCTAGAACATTTTCCCATTTTGCAACTTCAATACTTAGAATTTTTCTTGTTCTCTGCTTCAAGTTTCGCTTCTTCTTTGGTAAATTCTCCTTCAATTTCAATGATCTCACATTCAATTTTGCATTTGTAATGAGTGAATTGCCTCCTCTACAAGAGCGCATATTGCAAGCTAAAGAGAAATTTCCTTCATTTTCTTGGGCTTTTGAAACTTTACAATTCACCTCCAAACATGCCTTTTCTTTGTCAAATTTTTGAAATCTTTGCATTAGATGCTTGTTGAATCGTCATGAAATTGGAATCTCTTCAAAATGGGAAGGTTGAGAACGGTGCATAATCCTTACTAAAGAGGATTTTCCGCTCTTCCAATTCACCCTCTAACTAGGGTGGAAAATGCAAGGGGCAGAACATTTTCCCCATTTTGCATTCGATCATGACCTTCATCTTAATCAATTTTTAAAACCTTGTCCAATTCAATTTCTCTTCTCTTGGCGAATTTCTGCTCTTACTCTGGTGCTCTACTCTAAATTTTCTGCTTTTTCAGATTAAATTTAAGTGTGAAATGAAGAATTTCAATCCTTCGCTTATAGTGCTGCCTTTCTTCCTTCTTGTTTTTGGGAAATTTGCCTTACTTCTTGGATAAAATCTGCCTTTCTTAGTGAATTTCTGCTCTCCTCTAATTCGGTGTTCTGCTCTGCTTTTTGGTTTTGGATTTGAAATAGCTGTACAAGTCTCCTCTTGAGGCAGGTCGGCCAGCATATTAGGTATATTTTTGTTAAAACCAATTTTTTCTCCTTTAGGCCGACTTGATACTTTGTGTTGGGCGAATTATTATTTGATAAAATAGGAGTTTGACAAGGGCGGAAATTGTAGCTGGCAGAACATTATGCGCCCTTAGAATGGGATGATTTCCTTGCCTATGAGAAATTTCTTCAATTCTTACTTAGAATATTTCTTGGTTTGTACTTGTCTAACTTTCCTCCCTTGGCGAACTCATCTTCAAAGATAGGTAATTTACATTTGTAATAAGTGAAATTGTCTCCTTTGTAAGGGCGGAAATTGCAGATAGCAGAACATTTTCCCCACTTTTCCTTAGACTTGTTATCCTTTGAACTTTACTCATGCCTTAGTGAAATTTTCAACTCTTAATCATTGGATTTTCATGACTTGACAAATTGCTTAGTTGCATTCTCTCTAAGTTTGAAGTATCTTAAAAATTGATCCTCATGAAACTTTGAAATATCACTTCAACTTGTACGTCAAATGGACTCTCCTCCTCCTAGGGCGCAAAATGCAAGGACTAGAACAATTTGCGCTTTTTGCTTCTCATCTCACTTTGCCTTAGGCGAATTTCCACATTTGAGTGTCATAGCATTTTCTATTTTTCCTTAATATTGCCTTCAAAAGTAGGGCGGATTTTGAAAGGGGTAGAACATTTTCCTTTATTTTGGTATTCATAATACTTAGTTGAATCTCCACACTTTGATCTTGAGCGCCCAATGCAAGTATACATGCATTTCATCCTTGTATCAACCTTTGTCAAACCTTCACTTGGAGCTTCAAAACAAGACTGGAGTCTTCAAGATACTTCCCACTTAGTTCAACTTTTTTGTGACTATCTGGGCGGAAATTGCATGGAGTAGAACAATTTCCTCTGTTGTAGGGCGGATTTTGAAAGGGGTAGAACATTTTCCTCCATTTTCAACCCAATCATGACTTTCACTTTGAATTTTCAAAACAAGGATGATTTCTTAGAATGTTTCATACTTAGTCAAATTTCCTTGTTCCTTCTAGGGCGGAAATTGCAAGAGGTAGAACATTTTGCACTGAAGGTTGCAGAACAATTTGCTCCATTTTGGTATTTCAACAATTCATCAAACTCCAACTTTCTTCCAATTCCACAAAGCAAATTGTCATATTCTTTGCAAGTATTCTCGAGAATTTGTCAAAGGCAATCATTCATTAAAAAAAAAAGACCTTCAACCTAGGGCGCATATTTAATGAGGCAGAACATTTTCCACCCTCAAACTCATCCTCTAGGGCGGAAATTGCATGTGTGAGAACATTTTCCCCATTTGTCAACACTTAGCCAAATTTTCGAGTTTTGATCTTCTCTGTCGCTTGAATTCTCGTTGCTTTTGCTTGGGCGGATTTTGAAAGCTCTAGAACATTTTCCCCATTTTCCTGGGCGCATATTGCATGGTGTAGAACGATTTCCGCCCAAGGTCCAAGACTTCAACTTTTTTCGCCTGATTTCGACTTGTCCTGGATGGAAGTATATTTAAAAATATATTTAAGTATATGCTCAGATATTGAATTTCCTATACTTTAAATATTTTGAAATATACTTCCAGGATGTTTGAGATAGGTCTCAGATCCATGGGATTTAACATGCAGATTCTAGATTTTTGAGGATCCACCAGATTTCAGACTTAGTCAATTTCAAGATCTCAGAACATCAGGATTCCAGACTTAGTCAATTTCAGGGCTCAGAACACGCATCAGGATGAGAAGATACAAACTCCTTAGCCAAAATATATCGAGACTTGGGTAAAACAACACTACCAAAACCTTACAAGCTCAAAGAAAACCTAAACCCTAAAGCAAAGCAATGACAGAAAGCAAAAAAAAGAGGGGGTCCCCATTTGCAATGGGGCGATGTGTGATTACATCACAACATGAAGGAGGAATGGTAAAGTTTGGTGACAATTCTGCTGGCAGAATTAGAGGTAGGGGAACTATTTCTTTTGATGGAAAGAGCAAAACCGGTAATGTACTATATGTTGAAGGATTGAAGCACAATCTTCTCAGTGTTGGTCAGTTGGTGGACAAAGGCTATGATCTCCGGTTCAAGAATGGAAGATGCAGGATCTTTGAAAGCTCCGGAACTAAGATTGCATCCAGTACTCAAACAAAAGGTAATATCTTCCATCTAGTTGGTTCTAATAAAAATTGTCTGTTTGTTCAAGTTGATCAGAGTTGGTTATGGCATAGAAGAATGTGTCATGTGAATTTTGATAACATCATCAAGATAAGCAATACTCAGGCTGTAAGAGATCTTCCAAAATTGGTGAAACCTACAAATAGTCTATGCAAAGAATGTCAGCTAGGTAAACAGAGCAGAGTTTCTTTCAAAAGCAAGAACAGTCCTCTACCGGATTGTTGGAATTAGTTCATACTGATCTCTGTGGTCCGACAAGAATCAAGAGTATGCAAGGTGATAGATATTTCATGTTGCTAATTGATGACCATTCCCGGATGATGTGGGTTACCTTCCTAAAAGAGAAATCAGAAGCCCTTGAGAAGTTCAAAATCTTCAAAGCTATGGTAGAGAATCAAACCGGATTGAAACTGAAATGTCTAAGGTCTGATAGAGGTGCTAAATTCACATCCGGTGAATTCATAGATTTTTGTGAGAAGCATGGTATAAAGAGACAGCTGTCTGCTCCTAGGACTCCACAGCAGAATGGAGTAGTTGAGAAAAAGAACCGGACCATCCAGGAAGCAGCCAGGACAATGATGATGGAAGCAAATGTTCCTCAGATGTTTTGGAGAGAAGCTGTCAGCACTGTAGTCTATACTCTTAACCGAGTTCAAATCAGAAGCAATACCAGTAAGACTCCTTATGAACTTTGGTTTGGTATAACTCCCACTGTGAGATATTTCAGAGTATTTAGTAGCAAGTGTTACATCAAAAGAGATGAAGATCTAGGAAAGTTTGATGCTAGAAGTGATGAAGGAATTTTCTTGGGTTACTCCACTCAAAGCAAAGCATACCGGTGTTACATTAAGAGATTAAGAAAGATGATAGAAAGTACAAATGTGAAGGTTGATGAAGGAATTGAGAAGCCCTCAAGATTCTATGAATGTGATGAAGATGATCAAAATGATTCTTTGGTGCAAGGAGCTCCTTCCTCCTCTAAAATTCAGATCCAGACTAATCCGGTAAATCAAGAAGGAGTTTGTCTGAATGAGCCTAATCAAGAATTAGTAGTGCAAGAAACTCCTAAAGTTCCAAGGTATGTAACTCTAAATCATTCTGAAGATCAGATCATAGGTGACAAAAGTAAAGGGGTACAAACAAGGAGAAGAATTGCTCAAGATTCAAATGAATACTGTCTGATTTCAAAGATTGAACCTAAGACAATTAATGAAGCTTGCAATGATGAAAACTGGACCAAAGCAATGGAGGAAGAATTGATGCAAATTGAGAAAAATCATACTTGGGATCTTGTTCCCAGACCTAGAAACAAGAATGTGATTGGAACCAAATGGGTCTTCCGGAACAAACTGAATGAAGTTGGTGAAGTAATCAGAAACAAAGCTAGATTGGTTTGCAAAGGCTACTCTCAAATAGAAGGAATTGATTTTGAAAAGACCTTTGCTCCGGTGGCAAGAATTGAAGCAATCAAATTATTTCTTGCATTTGCTGCCTTCAAAGACTTCAAGGTATATCAGATGGATGTCAAGTCTGTCTTCCTAAATGGTGACTTGGAAGAAGTATACATTGAACAACCGGATGGATTTCAATTGTCTGATCATGATAATATGGTCTGCAAGTTGAAGAAAGCACTGTATGGTTTGAAGCAAGCCCCAAGAGCATGGTATGAAAGGTTGGATAAACATCTTGTGCAAATTGGTTTCAACAAAGGTACTGCTGATAGTAATCTATATTTCCAAATAGATAAGGAAAACATCTTGATTGTTGAAGCATTTGTTGATGATATCATCTTTGGAGGAAAAGACAGTATGTGTAAAGCTTTTGCAAATCAAATGAAAAGTGAGTTTGAAATGTCAATGCTTGGTGAAATGAATTTCTTCTTGGGTCTGCAAATTACTCAATCAAAGAAAGACATCTTTATCTGTCAGACCAAATATGCAAAAGAATTGTTGAGGAAATTCGGAATGGAAGATTCAAAGCCAATGAACACCCCTATGGCAACTGGATGTAAGTTGAGCAAAGATGATGACTCTCCTAAGACAGATCAGACCAAGTACAGATCAATGATTGGAGGACTATTGTATCTCACTCAGACTAGACCAAATATAATGCAGGCTGTTGGTCTTGTGGCAAGATTTCAGGTTGATCCCAGAGAATCTCATGTCATGGCAATCAAAAGAATTTTTAGGTACTTGAAAGGAACAGTTGAGTATGGTCTATGGTACCCTAGAGATCAGGGTTTCTCTCTTCATACATACACAGATGCAGATTGGGCAGGAGATGTGGATGATAGGAAAAGTACAAATGGAGGAGCTTTCTTTTTGGGAAAAAGATTGGTTTCTTGGCTAAGCAAGAAACAAGAGGCAATATCTTTGTCTACAACTGAAGCAGAATACATTGCAGCAGTAGGTAGTTGCACTCAGATTTTATGGATGAAGCAGATGCTAAGAGACATTAAAGTTGAATATGAGGAGTCTATCACAATTTTCTATGATAATTCAAGTGCAATTAATATTTCTAAGAATCCGGTATTGCATTCTAAGACTAAGCACATATCTATCAAGTTTCACTTTCTGAGAGAACAAGTGAACAAGGAAGAAGTCAGATTGGAGTATGTACCCTCCAAGGATCAAATTGCAGATATTTTTACCAAACCTCTTCCCAAGGACTCTTTTGAGTATCTCCGGGAGAAGTTAAGGGTCATGGCCCCTCCGGTGATGGACTAGGATGCACTGATGTGCATCAGTCCGGTGGATATCACAGTCATATCTTGTGATCTGGATTGATGAAGGGGAGTTGCTACTAAGGGGCAGCAGCTGGTATGATTCTGATGTGTTAGAATTGCAAGTACGAGCCCTTTGCCATTATTGTCAAAGGGGGAGAGAAAACATGTGAAAAACAAGTGGTTGATGATCAAAGGGGGAGCAGTAAAAGAAGAGAAAACATGTGAAGAGTTGTTGCTGATAGGGGGAGCTGTGACAGAAAGGAGAAGATCTTGTCTTGATGGTTTTTCACATAATATGTTGCCATCAATGACAAAGGGGGAGATTGTTGCAAGTATGAGGTTAGCAAGTGTTGTCATTGATGTCAACATACTCATTGCATTGACAAGAAGGATTGGATGAGTTGTGTGTTGAGGATATTGAGAAAATTAGTCTCAATAAGGAACAGTGAAGAACGGTGATGAAAAGAAGGCAAAAGTACTCAATAGGTTGAGAATCAGAGGATGCGGATTAAAGGGTTTGTAGATATGAGTCTTGAGATGATTCAGTTAAGTTTTCAGAGGTCCGCATGAAGATTTGAAGAAGTTGTGATTGATCAAGTAGAACCGGTCCCAGGAGGTGCTCCGGAGTGACAGAGTGCTGCAAAGAGGTCCGGTGAGATCCGGAAGTGCATTATCCTATCTTGCGGATTGGATGGAGTGTTTGGGATGTCCTTGTGATGTGTCATCTCAATTTGTTCATGATTTGGAGGTCCGGAAGCACATGTTTCAGTATGACAGTGGCGGTAGACTGTGTTTTTGAAGTTCCGGATGAGGAAGAGAAGAGATTCCAGTGAGCAGAGGAAGTGCGGATGTTCCTAGTCATTCAAGCAAGCTTGTGAAGGTTCTTGGATCGCGTTGAGGTTGTGTTGTTGATCCGCATTGATGGTAGAGTCCGGAATTGAAGATATTCTTCCGGATGAAGTTCTTGTTCAGACTAGCCGACCGGATGAGTTGTTCATTTTGCGAATGTTCTTGTGGTGGCCGACCGGATGTGTTATTCATCCTGCGAATGTTCTTATGGTTGCTTGCCGACTTAGATGATTGTCCCTAAGTCGATGTCTTGTATAAATAAAGGTTTGTGAGTTCATTTCAAAGTGTGAAGTGTGGAGCGGATGAGTGTGGTATAGTGAAAGAGCGAAAGACAGAGCAGGTGTGACTTGGGCTTAAATGGAACTGATCCAGACATGGTAAAGATGTCATTCTCCAGTTCAAGGTTGTGATCCTTATGATCTTGTAGACAGTGTGTCTCTTTGTAGGCAGTGTGCCTCCTTGTGAGCAGTGTGCTCGGGCAGTGAGCCCTAATTGGCATGTGCCATTCATTTTTCTTATTCTTCTAACAGAGAATAATCCTTGGGTTAATCACCTCGTAGTTTTTCCCTTAACCGGGTTTTCCACGTCAAAAATCTTGGTGTCAAATGTGTTGATGTTTATCTGCTCCGGTGTTTATGCTTTGTGCTTTCATGAATGATTAATTGATATGCTATTAACTAAACAAGAAGAATCAAATGTTTGAAGTAGAAGCAAAGTTTTTATACAACTGATTCAACCCCCCCCCCTCAGTTGTGTGCCCTAGATCTAACAATTTTATTCTCCAATTCCTACTACCTTTGTCTCTAAAGAATACTTTTAACATAATTGGAACCAATGGAGATGGATTTATACCATAGTTCAAAAGCTCAGACTTGGCCAAAAACTCAATAGACCAAAAAAATTTCACAAACTTGGACTCGACAAAAACTTGGAAAAAATCTAAGCAATTTTTTCGAATGTTAAAAACTCAATAATCTTGTAAACTAATCTTAAAAAAATGCATAAAACTGAAGTTACAAAGGTCATAAGTAGTTGTTCCTTCAGTTAGAAATCAAAAAACGAGTTTTAGTGTCATATGATTATAGAGTACATATCCGCATTATATTTCACAAATTTTATTTGTGGAAAATACGGGCCCAAAACATTTTTTATTTTTAGCTTTGTAAAACCAGAGTGGGGATTGGGATTTGGAGGCAGCAAGCCATTTTGCAAATGCAGATGAAAACTCTTTAAAATCAATGAACCTCAAAATCTTAAAAAACATGCATAAAATTGAAGTAACAAAGGTCATAAGTAGTTGTTCCTTCAGTTAGAAATCAAAAAATGAGTTTTAGTGTCATGTGATTATAGAGTACATATCTGCATTATATTTCACAAATGGCCCAAAACATTTTTTATTTTCTGCTTTGTAAAACCAAAGTGGGGATTGGGATTTGGGAGAAGCAGGCCATTTTGCAAATGCAGATGAAAACTCTTTAAAATCAATGAACCTCAATCCAAATCACACAAATGTGCCTGCAATCAATCGTGGGCTGATATTTTTTTTATGCCAGCTGAGTTTTTTGATTTAGACTCCCAAGTTTTTGAGCAAGTACCAGCCAAAAACTTGGTGCTAATTTTTTAAACCATGGTTTATGCTACTTTTTATGGAATGATGGCAAAAAAAATGCAAATGGTCTAATTCTTTAATGCCCTATGATGTCCAGAAGCTATCAAGATTTGTTATTTTCCATTAAAAAGGGCAGAGAAATTTTAACAAAGGTATTCATTAAAATATTGCCTTTTAGAGTTTACAACAAAATTTCTGATGAAATTGCAGATTATTCCTAGTGGTTGAAATGATCAGTTTGGGCAATATGTGTGTTTTTGAACCCTTACATGTTCAAACAATGAAGATAATTTTAGTTTGCACTATATGAATGTTTTAATATGGGTTTTATAATATTGAAGATCAATACTGAGAGATTAGACATAAGAGATTTAACTTATTGTCAAAGCTGTGTATTATATTATCTGGACCTCTATGTGTTCACTGCCCAAGAAAATCAAGTTTCCTTTTTGCTGTCCAGAATTTATTTTTTTTGTGAAAAAATTAATTTTTTGCCCTTGGGAAATGAAAATTTGGAGCTGCAACCTCAAAGAATCAATGGATCTGAGCTCAAAATGGCTGAAGATGATGGAAAAGGCCTTTTGCCGAAGTGGGTATGTGCTAGAAATGAGAAATTTTGAACATAAAGGCCTGAAAAATCACTTTTATTTTGGCTGTAGGTGGTGATTTTGCCTATGAACAGTCATGACCAGCAAACAAAAACTTTAAAAAACCATCAAAAATGGCTTCCTGGGCTTGGGCGTTGCCTTAGGAACATGAAGACGGACCTTGTGATGGAAGAGAATGAAGAAAAAGAGGCTCTAGAGTGACCAATATGTCCCCTTTATGCTTTGCTGGCCCGAAAAATCTTCAAATCTGCAAAAGAAAAGCTTGAAAACCCTTAACAATGGCCACTAGTGCAAAGAAATGGTCTTCCTATGAACAAATATGCCTTGGAGTGTAAGAGGAAGGTATAGGATGATGCAACAAGGTGTAGACTTTGCCCTGTATGCGAAGATCCACTCCTTAATGCCTTTGAATCCGCCCTTTGCAAGCTTTCAATTTTCCATTAATGGCCTCCATATGTGAAGTGCAACCTCTAAACCCTTCTCTTGCCTTTGGAAAATGATAATAACAATGCTAGAGATCTCCTTTATAGTGAGTGCTACCCTTCTAGGGTTTTCAATGTGTTATTTCCTAAAAATAAGATGCTCTTATTTTTGGCTCCATGAACAAAGTAGAATGAAGGATAGACCTCCATTTATAGCTCTTTGTCAATCCCAAAAAGAAGTGTTCTTTCATCATATTGAACGCCTTTTCTCAAAGGCCAAAAAGGCATGGATTTTGACCAAATTGAGCGCCTTTTTTCTAGGCATCAAAAGGCGGGGTTTTACCTTGAAAAGAGCACCTTTTCTCAAGGTGAAAAAGGCATAAGAAATGGACAATTAAGGCACCTTTTGGAATGGTAAAAAAGGCGTGCATTTTGAGCTATTTAGGTGCCTTTTTGAGAGGTTGAAAAGGCGTGGGTTTCTTAGGATTTAGGTGCCTTTTATGTATGCCAAAAAGGCGTGGAAATTGGGTGAAATAGGCGCCTTTTAGGAGGTTCAAAATGGCGTGAGAAATGGAGGCTTTGAGAGCTTTTTCACAAGGATAAAAAGGCGCGGCTTTTGGGCAAATTGAGCGCCATTTTGGAGTTTGATTTTGATTGTCCTAGATGGAAGTATATTTCAAAATATATTTAAGTATATGCTCATACTTCAAATATTTTGAAATATACTTCCAGGATGTTTGAGATAGGTCCCGAATCCATGGGATTTAACATGCAGATTCTAGATTTTTGAGGATCCACCAGATTTCAGACTTAGACATTTTTCAGGATCTCAGAACATCAGGCTTCAAGACACCAGACTTATCCAATTTCAGGGCTCACTTTATGATTCTTGACCTTGGAAAACTTTGAACTTTGCCTTGACCATTTTGACGGAGGCTGCCTGGATCACTGCCATTTGCCTCTGCCTCTGGAGCTTATTTTTGCCGTAACTTCTTCATCTGATGACGAAATGTCTTGAAGTTTGGAAATCAAGCTCATATGATTTGAAGCTCTCATTGAAGCCTCTTCTCCATGAATTATACTCCAAGATGGAGCATATTTTAGCCAAAAACGCCCAAAAATGCCTTAGAAAAATTTTCAAAATTTTCCAAAATTTCAAAATTGAATTTTGATTTGCCAGATGTATTTGCATTGCTTCCCTTTGTTCCTTTCTGTCATTTTGGCCTCCGATCCATCGCTTTGACCTCCTCTTTTTTGATGTTCTTTCACTGCTCCAGGCCTGATTAGCTAGCCAGAATCTCCCTCCATTTGAGCCTTGGATCGCTATCTTTTGATTTGTGCAGTAATGACAAGGCTACATGGTGCTTGGGAGTTGTGTTTGGGCACATATACGAAAAATTTCATATGGGTACAACAAGTAGATAAATTCTATCATTGCATATTTTCGAGTTGTCCATTTCATTGCAATTGGAATCTGGGAATTGATGATAGCCTCTCCTCAATGAACATGGCTACCATCTACTAGATATGAGGCCCACTCATTCAAAGTCTGAAAGCTTCTTCTCAGACTTCTCTAGATGACACCAGGATATTATAGAGTTCTATCTCCTCATCAATTAGGGAGCATATTAATTTCACAAACTTTCCATGGTGCAAGCTCTTGGAGCTACTATGGGTCCTAAAAAGGAGTTGTATAAATCTATACAAGTTACCTTTTTAATATCAATCATCATGGCTTTCAAAAGTAAAATTGCAGCATGATCAATCCAAAACAAGATCAAACTTAATGATGTATAGATGTTGATTCCTACAAGTACATTTGGTATTTAAAACTTGGAATTTGTAATTAAGTATAGGTTCTATAGTAAAATTTATCTTGACAGTCTTGACACTTTTAAATGGGTACAAGAGAATTGAGAAACTGAAATTTCCAGTATAATCTTACTAGGGTGGGTGCTTAATGGATATGGAATAGTTACTCTTCTATCTTTAAAGTTATATTATTGGAGCATCTCTGAATGATTATTGCCCCTCTTTTATTCTGTCCAAGTCGGTTCCAAGACTTTTAAGTATGATTTTTCTTTTTAAATATGCCAGATGTTGTGACCAAATCACACATCGCCCCATTGCAAATGGGGACCCCCTTTTTTTGAATTCCAGTGCTTTGCTAAGTCCAGGATGATGTCCTTGGCATGATGAAGTCAGTAGTGTTTGAGTCTTAGAGCCCCTTGATGACCTGATCCTGATGTTTGAGACCCTGAAAATGACTAAGTCTGGTATCCTAATCTTGAAGATCCTGAAAATTGGCTAAGTCTGAAATCTGGTGGATCCTCAAAAATCTAGAATCTGCATGTGAAATCTGGTAGATCTGAGACCTATCTCAAACATCCTGAAAGGTATATTGAAAAATATTTAAAGTATAAGTTGACCTCAACTTATACTCAACTATATTTTCCAATATACCTTACCTTGGCGACTTGCATTTTTTGGGCGCGAATTTCCTCTAGTACTTGGGCGCATTTTCCCACCTCTGCCAACCCAAATTAGCACCCAAGGTTGAAGGAATGAGTTTTGGCACCATTTCTTGTTACTCCTGCCAGTTTTAGGCGCCTTGATGTGAAGTAAGATTTGAACTAATGATAGATTGTGCCTTAAGAGTTTTTAAAGGTTGAGTTGGAGCGCCCTAAGTCAGGAAGATCATCAATTGGCGCCTAGTGTTTAAGAGCCTCTTAGAGAGCGCCTTGATGATGTCAAGATTGATAGGCGCCTAGATTTGGGAGAAGACACAGGCAGAGACCCTCAAATTGCGCCTTAGGTTGAAAAATCTTGAGTTTAGGCGCCCATGAAAGGAATCAAGTTGAGGAGTATGAATCCTTGAACAAGGAGTAGCTTGAATTACAAATTGCGCCTTAGGTTGAAGATGAAGAATTTGGGCGCCTTCTATGAAATTCCTCACCAACTATTAGCGCCTATTATGGAGAACCCTCTAGAGGTGGGAGATGTTTAGATTTGCAAATCACCTCACTTGAGTTTAGGCGCCCTTCAACACTCAAAATGGTGCCTAAAACTTGGAGTAAGTATTCTTAAATGAGCGCCTAACCTCAAGAAGTGATAGGAGTCTTCTGGAAGTGGAAACTTGAAGGTTGTTGTAAAGGCGCCCTTACTCATTCTCCCAATCTAAAGTGGGTGCCTTGTAAAAGAAGGCTTGGGATCTTGAAAATATGCTAAGTCAAATGGGCGCCTTAGGAAGAAAGAGTATGAAATCCTTGATGTATGTTTGAGAAGATCCTGAAAATGACTAAGTCTGGTAGCCTGAAATCCTGAAACACTAAAAAATTGGCTAAGTCTGAAATCTGGTGGATCCTCCAAATTCTATAATCTGCATGTTAAATCCAGTGGATCTGAGACCTATCTCAAACATCCTGAAAGGTATATTGAAAAATATATTTAAGTATAAGAAATTCAATCTCTCAACTTATACTTAAATATATTTTTCAATATACCTTATGCTCTGGGACTACTATTTTCTAGGCGCAAATTTGCTCTGAAAGACCTTAGGCGCGTTTTCTCACTTGCAGACACTCAAAAGGTGCGCCTTAGGTTGACTTAGATGTGCGCCTTGATGGGAGGAGAGGTCTAAGTCAATTGTGGATGGCGCCTAAAGGGATATTTCCTTAAAGATTCAAGAATTGATCTAACTCCACAAAACCTACATTTCAAGTTGGGCGCCAATTTCACACTCAAAGGATCACCAACTTGCGCCTTGACCTTTTGGTGCCTTCAACTATATTTGCGCCTCAAAAGTGCCTAGGCGCCCTGTATCACTTAAAATTGTGCCTTGAAGTGGAATAAGCGCCCTGAAGTGAGTTTAGCATCCTAGCATGGAGTGAAGGTTCCTAGATATCACAATCATATCATCTTGGCGCCTAGACTAACATCAAGTTTTTTTTTAGGGTGGAAAAGTTTATAGCAAGTGAATTTGGCGCCCTTTGAGTGAAAGTATATCTAATTGGCGCCTTGAATGATTGAACGCCTTAAGAGTTAGAAATCGTCATCAATGAACGCCTAAGGGTAATGTAAGGTGCAAGGGATGTAAGTAAGTGTTAAAGGGCCTTTAGATCATCAAAGAAGATTCATTAAGATGAGGCGCCTTTACTTGTCACTCCTTCCCCATATGAGCGCCTAGATTGAGATTGAGTCTAAGGCCATTCAAGTTGAGCGCCTAAGGAAGTATAGGGTCTTTGAAGCCATCAATAAGTGATTGAAATCATAAAATTAAGTTTAGCGCCTTGTGAATAAACTCCCAAAAATGACCAAAATTGCGCCTTGAAGGGAGAGAAGGATCATTTCAAGTTACCTCTGATTGATTAAAGTCATAACAAGTGATAAAATAAGCCAAAGAGGTCTAGGCGCCCTTTTACTCCTCTGCCAACTCAATTGGCGCCCTAGAAACAACCACTCAAATCCATGTCTAGAAGTGAACGCCCTAGAAGAAATTGTATTGAAAGGCATGTTTGAATGAATCTCTTAAGTGGGAGAAGTCTTTTTAAACTTTTACAATTGCTAGAAATCATTTAAATTCATGAATGTGGGACTAATTAAGTTAGGCGCACTTTGTTCTTATTTTTGCCTATATTTGCGCCTAAGTTTGAAGTGGCATTATTACATGTTTAAAGTTGTTTTATCTTATGAGGTCATTGATATGTCGTTTACCTTGACTTGTAGGATCATCAATGATGCTAAGGAGTTATCCGAGGAATCACCTTCAAGCAAGGCGTAAGGAGCATCATGCTAGCCACCTTTGAAGATCATCAAGCTGCATCATTGAGAGGAGTGTTGATGAAGTCAAGGAGTCATCAAGGACAAGTAACTAAGTAACCTTCAAGTTGCAGAGGAAACACCTTTCTAAAAGGTCACATCAAGTCCAACATGTTGATACTCTTCATCACTGACATCATGTTGGATTACATTAAGTTCAAGGCATCTATCCATTCAAGCTTTTCGAGGAATATCTTGCAAGTACACTTCATCTTCATCCTATCATCAAGTAAGGCACTTCTTCCAAGCTTCAAGTCAAGATCTCTCAATCTTCAAGCTTCAAAGCTATGTCCAAAGAAGGTGTTATTGTCTACATTTCAAAGGGGGCTACTCCAAAGATCATCATGAAGGATTACTTCATCTTCAAGTTGCCTCATGATTGAAGGACATTCATCCATCATACTTCAAGCTCCATTCAAGTTCTTCCCACCTTCAAGTCCAAGAGAGACTTCTACGCCAATACATGATTGAAGCATCATCATCTACAAGTTGAGAAGGAAGTATCATCATCATCTTGTACTACTACTATACTCTTCATGAGAATACATCAAAGAAGATCATCATATATCTTACCTGCAAGAAGAAGAAACATTACAAAGTCAATCCAATGAGCTACAAGTATCATACATCCAGTCTACAAGAAGAATGAACAAGGCAAAAATCAACAAGTTGTATTCCCAAACATACAAGTTCAAACAATCACATTGAATACATCACACAAAGATGATACAATTTTCAAAGTATGCTGAGTTGGCATCTATGTGGCGAGTACACATCATTCAATTTTGATTAGCCGCATTATTTTAAATGCCTTAAATGTATCATTTAATGAAAGAAGTCAAAGGGATTCCTATGTGAAAGAATATTTTAAATACTTTCGCCTTACCTTATCACATTGGAAAATGTGCCTTCATTGCCTCTCTCTTTTGTACTAAAAATAGAAAGTTGTTGTAACTACCTGTGAGGTGGCACAATCTAGACCCTTGGCTATCAAATTGATCTTAGCACTTCGTTGTATTCTGGACACTATATAAAGGCCTTGTTGCCTCATTTGTAATTCAGTAGATCATTAGTAGTAGTAGAGAGTAGATTTTAGGAGTAGAAGAGACTCTCAAAATTCTCTGAGAGGACTTGAAATTGTTGTAAATATTTCTCAAGGTTAATGCAAAAGACATTGGAAGTTTATTTGGTGTTCAAGTGTTATCTTGTGAAATAACATGGTTTCTGGTATCTTAATGAAAATGGAGAGATGTTTCAAGTAGAAAGTAAAGTAGATTAGAGCTCATTGTTGTAATGTATGTTGTATCTGAATATTTGATCAACTCCTAGCTCATGCTTTTAACATTCATCGCTGATGAAGTGTTGTGTAAAGCTAGTCTGAGCTTTATTTGCATAAGTTCGATTGTGGATGCTTGTTTGAGCTGCGCCGATTAATGGGTGTTCATTTAAGCCTTCATGATTTGAAAACCATTCGCGTAACCTTAGGAGATTGCACCAACTTCATGTAGTTGTAGGCACCCTTGGCGAAGTGAAGTTAGGTTTTGATTCAGGAGTTTGTCTGTTCAATACATCATCATTGCCTCATTGACCTTAGATAGTTTCCTAAACCCTTGCTTTTTTTTACTTTTCTTCATTATTGAAACCTTGTATATACATCATCCACACTGAAGGAGAGATGAGCTGAATGGAAGGAGAAGAATCTGCGTAAGTCCCTTTGTGTTTACCAGCAAAATCATCTTAAGTCACTGAGCTATCCCTTACAAAATCATAAGAAAGGAACCTTGGAGTCATCTTGTTTGATCACTTTGTTCAGCATTCGAGAGGCTTTGCTCAAGAGGGAGTCAGATACTTTGTATTTCACTCTAATTGTTGACTTGTCCAAAAACAATCATCAACACCATCCACACTTAAATCACAGTCAAGGAAATAAGAATAGCACCTGCGCAACAACTCTATATAATAAAAACACATTATTTCAATTTTTTGAAAATAAAAAGGGCAATTGGGCTGTCTAGTCAACTGCTGACCACTTTTTCCCATTAGAAAAAAGTGGGAAGGAGTTGACTAGGCATCCTGTCTGGTACTTTTTCTTTTTTTAAATATGCAAACCTGCATCATTGATAAGCCCTTCCACTATGGAAGTAACAGAAATCAATGGTGCCATTTACTGCAAATAATGGAATGAGACAACATTTGCATAACCTGAATTTAAGCTGAAACATAATTCTGAGATCCTTACAATGAATTGACTTATTCTAGTGTGCTTGCAAGTTTTGGGTAAATATCAAATCTATTGGTCTCACATCTAATGCTGTACTTGTATCAAATGCTATGTCTGAATTCCTCATAAGTTTTCAATGCACATTAGGGTAAAACTCAAGAGAAAAGGCCAAGGAAAACAACTGGTTTTTTCTCAACAAGTGAGACAACAACAGTGCATTCGGATGAAGAATATACTCAGGATGGCTCTATGGACATTCATGGAAACCCTGTTGTCAAGAGCAAATCAGGGAATTGGAAGGCATGCCCATTTATATTGGGTAAAAATTTAAAACTGAAATCTAGCAACACAATTATTTCCACTAGAAGCTAGTATTCTTGGAACCATTATTTAAAATACAGTTTTTACATATTAGATTTTGAAATTTTGGCATATCTTGTGATGTTGGCACTCAAAAGTTGTTAGCTTATTGTTCTGACAGGAAATGAATGCTCTGAGAGATTGGCATACTATGGAATGTCTTCAAATATGGTAAATTATTTAAAAGGAAAATTCCATTTTGGTAATGCTTCAGCAACAAAAGTCAACAGCAACTGGTCTGGAATGTGTTACTTTAACACCTTTCATTGGGGCTTTTGTGGCTGATTCATATCTGGGAAGATATTGGACAATTATTATTTTCTCTATAGCGTATTTCATTGTAAGTTTGTATCCCTATTTGTATTTATAAAGTTAATTTTCGTGTTTTACAAGCCCAAGTTCTTGAAATAAGTGGCTGGTAACCTTTTAAGTTTTAACTGTTGGCAGGGAATGACATTGTTGACTTTATCTGCTTCTGTGCCTAAACTTAAGCCTCCTTGCAAAGAAGAAGTTGATTGTCATGTCTCGACAAGCCAAACTGGTGTTTTTTTGTTCTCACTTTACCTTATTGCACTAGGAACTGGTGGCATCAAGCCTTGTGTGTTATCACTTGGGGACGACCAATTTGATGAGACGGACAAGGTAGAAAAGAAGAAAGAGAGTTCATTATTCAACTGGTTTTATTTTTCAATAAACATTGGTGCTCTCATAGCTTCTAGTGTTCTTGTTTGGATCCAAGAGAATGTTGGCTGGGGAATAGGCTTTGGAATTCCTGCTGTGGCCATGGGAATAGCAATCTGTAGTTTCTTAATAGGTACCCCTTTATACCGTCATCAAAGACCAGGAGGAAGTCCCTTGACTCGGATAGCCCAGGTGATAGTTGCATCATTTAGAAAATGGCATGAGCAGGTTCCTGATGACAAGTCTTTACTATATGAAGTTCAAGATAAGGAATCCGCCATTGAAGGGAGCAGGAAACTTGCACACACAGATACATTCCGGTAAGATTATTATTTTTTCTCAAAAAAAATTTCATCCAAGATATATAGAATATAAATTAACAGACATTGTATTCTTGCAGATTCTTTGACAGAGCTGCAGTAGAGACATCAAGTGATAAAGTTCACTCTGGTCCCATCAGTCCATGGCATCTCTGCACTGTGACCCAAGTTGAGGAGTTGAAGTCTATTATTCGCCTTCTGCCAATTTGGGCTACTGGCATCGTATTTGCTGCTGTCTTCAGTCAGATGAGTAATTTGTTTGTTGAGTTGGGAGACATCATGAATACTTAAATGGGACCTCATTTTGAAATTCCATCTGCAGCATTAGGCCTATTTGATACAGTTAGTGTCAAATTGTGGGTTCCATTTTATGATTGTTTTATTGTACCAATTGCCCGTAAGTACACAGGCCACCAAAGGGGCTTTACCCAACTACAACGTATAGGTATTGGCTTGGTTATTTCCATTTTTTCAATGGTGGTTGCTGCTGTTGTTGAAATCAAGAGACTTGACATGGCAAGGGCACATATATTCTACAAGGATGAGAAAGTTGACATGAGCATCTTTTGGTAAATTCCTCAGTACTTTTAATAGGTGCTGCAGAAGTGTTCAGCTTCATTGGACAACTCGAATTCTTCTATGACCAAGCTCCTGATGCTATGCGAAGCTTATGCAGTGCACTTTCACTTTCAACAGTGGCATTAGGGAGTTACTTGAGCAGTCTGCTAGTAACTATTGTAACTAGCATTACAACCAGGCATGGAAAGAATGGATGGATTTCTGAAGATGACTTAAACCATGGTCATGCAGATTACTTCTTTTGGCTTCTGGCTATCCTTAGCTTTCTCAACTTTCTTGTCTTTATTGTTATTGCAAATTGGTATACATACAAGAGGCCTACTGGAGAAGTCCACATAAGCAAGTAAATTGCATATACGGGAAAACTTTACTCATCCTATTCTTAATGCAAAATGTTTCATAGAGATGAAAAAAACATGCAGCCCTTATCATCTTTTGTTTTTGCAACAAGCTTCTAATATATATAGAACATGCTTGCCACCTTTTTGTTTGATGTACAGAACTGTGACATACTTTCATTATAGCAAATCCATTTAAAAGTAAACCAGCTTCTTTTATCTTTCCTACCAAATGTCAAGATGTAATTTACATTCAAACTGTTTGTAAGTTGTTGTATGTTGTACATCCTCTACAAATTACTCAATAATGTAGTGTAACAAAACTCTTTTACTGCTTGCTAGAAATTATTCCAAGACCAATGATTGGTCAGAAACTATTAAAGTCTATATTTTTTAAGATATTTAGAGATGTGTATTTTTAAATGAAAATCAGATTTGATTATGATTGTTAAGTATTAATCTATATATTTTAAGATATCTTCAGAGAAATGCATGTACAAAAGAAAATCAGAGAAACAAGTGTTCAAGACATTGGCATCATAGGAATGATCAAACTGGTTTTAATTGCAATTCCCTAAGGAGGAGTCAAAATGGAACTGGGATTTTGCTATTGGCAAGTTTCTGCTAAGGATTAACATATCACCATAATTCTGCATTTCCTGCTCCTATACACAGAAAATTATCTGCACTTTAGGTCGAGTTACTGGTCTTTTTTGTACATTAGCATTTACCTTTTGCCAGTTTCCTTTGATTGAAAAACTTCTCTAAACACATTCTTCTGTGCTACTGAGCAGCAGTACACATTTGCTGTTCAAGATGAGGTACTTCCAGCAACAACACTGTGAAGTCAATCATTGCTCCTCAAGGAAGATCAGAAGAGTACATGGATTTTGGTTCAATCTGTTTTCCTCATAATACTTCTTCAAGGGTTTTTTGCTTTTCCTCTGTCATGTCCCCACTACCAGAGTGATCACTAAACAACACAAGTGTTTAGCCTATTCATCATTCCCGTAGGCTAAAACACATGGCAAGGGAATGAAGATGATTTTGGTGGAGTTATACTCATTGTATTTTTCATGTTAGCCAAAGTCATAGGAGTTTCATCATGTGGAATTGCAATTCCTATTGCAATTTGACATATTCAGGGGGGTAGGACCTATAATTGTGGGGCCAAAGTTAATAAGTGTTTCATAAGGCCAAATTGTATAGGGGAAATGAAATCTTTAATTACATTTCCATAATCTATTCTTAGATAGGACCTATTAACAATTTGTGTGGAGTGTGTGAAGGAATAGGTCCAAACTAAAGGTGGCCAAAATGCAAATGATATTTCAAAAGAGGCAATCGATCATCATAAGGGGATCCAACGAATGTTTCAAAATACAAGGCATTATAGAGACACTCCCAACAAATGGAAAGGGGGTCATTCACCCTCATGGAAAATAGGCCCCAACTAAATTGGTAGCTCAAAAAGAAATTGGCCATCATAGAGACCCAACGAACATACAAGAGGAAATTCAAATTCGAAAAGCATGTTTTGGAGGGAAAAAGAATTCAAATTCAAATACCCATGGGATCATTTGCCAATGCTCAAGGAAATTCGGCCTAGCCTCAAAAAGACACATTTGCCTATGAGAAAAAGACTCCAATTCAAAGTATCAATGGTTAGAGGAGAAGGAGCTACATTGGATCGTGTGCCAATTAAAAACATTCGCCCAAGGGATATTCAATTGGTACTTTGAATGAAGATCTAGTTGCATAGCTAAGGGTGCCAACGGTTGGAAAGGGTGGATCATATTTGCCAATGTTCATTGCTTAGAATGATGCGGCCAAGCCTAAGAGATGCCACGCCAAGAAGAAATGGATCCGCCTATGCAAAGAGGGGTCGCCCAAGTGAAGGTTCGGCCAAAAGCAATGAAACAAGGAATAATGCCTCTCGCCCATAGTGAAGATCAGTGCATTCTCCAATGTCATAGCTATCACGCCTTCTTATGTGGATCGCCAATGCCAAAGGAAAATCGTTCAAACCTCAAAGAAGATCGCCATGGGAGAATCCGCCAAGTTTAGAGACATGAAGGAAATTCGTCCAAGTCACATTCGCCTATGCTAGGCTTATTTCAAACAAGATAGCGATTTCATGAGAAGGAGACCCAATTGCCTTGGGGATCGATTTACCAGTTGCATTCATTTAAAATTGCTTTGCAAGTTTTTAAATGAATAATCAAATATTGAATGTTGCTCATGAAATGAGGAATCGCTCCTACCAATGCACTAGTCCAATCAACCATGAAAGCTAAGGATAAATAGAGGAGCTGATGACATCTTATGGCATGACTGATTTGGTATGTTTGCTTATTCGTTTCAAGTCTGAAAATTTCGATTTTCATACTTATTTGCAAGGAGATGTGCCCTTGCACATAGGGTGACAACCCCCTATGCCCTTTTGAGGTGTTATTGCTTCTACTATCACCATTGCTATTCAATTTGCAGGTATTCAGTGTTATTGCAGGTTTGGGAAGAGCTTGATAATCATTGAACATCATTGAGAAGTTTGTTGGAGGGTTTGCATTGAAGATTTCATCTTTTTTCAGTCACAAGGGTTTCACCATAGTCATTGCAGCCCCTTATAGCATCATTGCAGCCATAGAGAAGGAGTTGTCATCTTGTATTTCACTCTCACATATCATTGGCAACCCTCAAGATCCATCGTCCAAGTCTTAGCTCTATCATTGGGTGATTGAAGAAGATTTGGCATTCATTTGAAGATACTCTTGCTGGCTGCCCTGGATCAGACTGCTGCAGCAGTCCTACAGTCCCTCTCTTCTCTCTTTCAAGGGTGTTTCAGGAGTTCTAAGGGATGAAGACAAGTGGCACTAAGTTGACAAACATTTCCCCTCATTGGGTTATCATTAGATCCATCTTTGAAGGCCATTGTAATGAGTGTAAAGGTCTGGTTATCTTTGAAGGCCATTCTGTATGAGACTGTCACAGTGGACAGCGAACACTTGTTTGTATTTGCAACATCTCTATTGAAGGAATTAAAGCATTTTGAGTTGGGTTTCATTAAAATATTTGAACACTTGTTCAATTTCATTTGAAGTGGGTTATTGTTTGCAAATATTCTTGGTTAAGTTGTAATATGAAATTCAAATAACCACTAAGGAACATTACATCCTCCCCATCATTCTAGAGTTTTTTTTTTCCCTTTATAATCTTCCAAAAAATGACAATTTGTTATGGCTATAGTTCAGCAGCTCCCCAAGCAACACCTAGAACGCTCACGTACTTCAATTACCAAAAAGCTGTGTTATGTTTCGACTTAAACTCATAACTTAGATGTCAAGCATGTTCTAACAACTTATCGGATAGCAACCCACTTTCAAGTGGGACATCAAACTATTTATTCCCATTTTGGGGGCACAATTGATTGAAATAAGGTGGATGCTTGTCATGTCCCGATATTAAGGTATTGTTTAAATTAAAGATTTAAACATCATGATAAGTTAGAGAAGTCATTAATGTATAATAATATTAAATAATGTTATATTTATGGTATTTATAAATAATGAATATAAATACAATTATAAATATTATCAATTTAAGTAATATTATAATTATATATAAATGCAATTATAAATATTATCAACTAAAATAATATTATAATAATAAATGATTATTATATATTAATAATAAATAAGATGTGTTTATGGAGGAACCATGAGCAGCAAGATCGGGCCCCATAACTACAGCGATTCATTGTCTAAGGAGCCATTGACCATAAAATGCAGCGATTGATATTAATAGAAGGCTGCGATTCACAATTGGTAATAGGCAACGAATATAGTTGTATATGCAGTGATTAGAATATTACAGGGATAGTTTAGATTAAAGTATAACCAGGTTAAATTAAAAGGCAGCACTTGGTTGGAAGGGGTCATGACTCATTGAAGAGTCATCAACCCTCTTAAAGGAGTATGCCCCTCTATTTTAAGGTATATATATATAAGGAGAAAGTAGGAAGCATGGAGGAAGGAGAAATACATACGTTCAGATTGGAGAAGAACATACGAAACAAGAATAGTATAAAAATCCTAAAAAGGAATATATATATAGTTGAAAGGAAGGAAGTTACAGCCTCCTCACTATATAGATATATTGGAGCATAGCAAGAGGAAAGTGGAACTATATATATACACATAGAGGTCTAAAATCTGATTATGGTAGACTTATGTAATATGGATCATGCATTTATGATATCATTCTCGTAATTTATTGTGTATTGTTGATATAATTATTTGAATTGATAAGACGTGGTTATGCATAAAATTATACCATGATAGGAGGAAGGGAAAGTACAAAGGGATATAGGATCCTCTCTTAGGTACGCCAACCGAAAGGAAATGGAATGAGCTCACATGAGCTAAAGGGGTTCTGCCTTTGGGTCTAGGAGAGGTGCTCTTCTAGATACGCCACTCATGATGAGAAATGATAAGTCCACATGAGCCAAAGGGGTTCTGCCTTTTATTTAAAGGATTCTGCCTTTGGATCTAGAAGATATGTGCTCTTCTAGATACGCCACTCGTGATGGAAATGATAAGGTTACATGGGCCAAAGGGGTTCTGCCTTTGGGCCTAGGAGAGTTGGATCACTAGGATACCCTTTTGAGACCTCACTCCCCTATTATGGATATAGTGTTATAAGGAGGCCAATCATGAGGAAATAAGGAAAGATGGCAAGATGAGGGGATAACTGATAAATTAGAATCCTCACTAGGTACACCACCTCATATGAATGGCATGGGCCACATGAGGCCAAGGGGGTTCTGCCTTTTAGTTGAAGGGTTCTGCCCTTAGGCCTAGAGAGGTTAAGTCACCCCATCGAGTCACTCTCTTCCATGCTTTCCTATGATTAATCGTCCTAAGGTAAGATTCAATTGAGTTTATTAATTGTTATGGACTTACCGATGTTTAAGATTTCTAACTTGTTGCAGGGATTAAGTCAGGACAAGGTACTCTCTAAACCTTTGTTTACTTGGATTGATAATTTAGAAAAAAAATAGTGTTGTCCCAAAAGGGGACATTACAATGCTTGGCTTCATAGTTTCAAGACATATTTCTAAAAGAAAGTAGAGGTGCAAAATATGCTTCCTACACTAATCTATGAGAAGATATATGTGCAGAAAATTAAATTGATCATACAGTTAAAAGAAAATAAATACAAAAGCAATATGTTATAACATAGTGATTTATATGGAGAAAACCCTTTAAGAAGAAAAACCCCACACTCCAAAGCAACTCAATGTATTATTTAGAAAAAAATGGTTACAATACACTTGCAAAGTCTAAGTGTTTACAAGAGTATCAACAACAAGAGATCTGGACCAATTTTGGCATCATATGAGTCATCAAGCCATCATGCATAGTATGGTGTTTGCGTGGTATGAGTACGGTTTTGTATGGGGCTGAGGTATTTTTGTGGATATGAAGGTTTGGGTTTCTACCATACCCCATACCTTATCTGCATTTATTTCCATCCAAAACCATCACATCCTTAGTGGTCAACCTAACTTTAGCTCGTGTACACTCCACAATCCTGTCAATTGTTGTACTTTCTCTATGCCAACCTTGTACACTATAGTAGCAATGGTGTGAGACATCCTTGCAGGTCTTTCAGTGACCGACAATCAATCATTGGCAGAGTTATCTTCATAGGTCGGCCACCTAGCTCCCTCTCTCTCAATATTGTCTCTTTTGAGGGCTTTCACTCTCTTTGGTGGGGGGAGGGGGACATGATTTATCTCTCATTCTTTTGGGGGGAATCTATCTTAGAGTGTTTTTCTCTGTAGTGCCCCTCCATCCTCATCTTGGATGTGCAGATAGTCTGACTAAGGAGCATGAAGATGAAGGTAAAATAATAGGAATATTTAGGGTATGTTAGACAGTTGATGTGGTACATTATATGATGTTGGTAGATGCTATATTCATGTTGATTATGCTCATGTGTGGTTTCATATGACAGTTAGTATGTTTTATCGATAATCTATGTTGCGACACTGATAATTCATATGCTCTAACACTGTTTTACATTCAGGTAATTATGATGTTGATTTTACTATGATTGTCATATGTTAGAATTGATTTTTATGCGACTGATTATGTATTATAGGATGATCTGATTATGGTGTGGTGTGAAAAGAGACAATGTCGTACCACTCATTCGTGAACATCCGGCAATGTTGTGATTCTCTTTCACTCCGTGACTTTTTTATGTTTATTATACTCATGCATAGACCGTGTTGTGTGCTGCAGGTTGCAGGTACCAGGCATCGACCTGAATTGATAGGTCTGAGCATGCCTTAAACCTAATGGAAACTGTTGAACGGAGATAACATGTGGTCCCCTAGTTAGCCATCAGCCTTGAAAAGGATGAGTATCCAGTTTTGCACCCAGCCAGTGTTGTCTATATGGACGTAATGGTCAATCACTGTCATTGTGGTCATGATTTTGATTGTGCATTGTGTCAGGTATTGTTCGGCATTTGGGTTATTTAGTTGGCATTGTTTGATTGCTGCTTTGGTTAATTGTTGTATTAAAATAATATTATTAGTTATGAAAGTATTTTTGTTAAATAAATGTAAATGCCTTTATGAGAATTTGAGTTTATGGAAATAAATAATAATAATAATAATAAATGTTAATGCTAGCTAAAGATAAATAAATAAATTAATATAATTAAATGTTGTGTTAAGTGGCAATAAAAATAGATAATATTTATGAGTTGTCATAAAACTCATATAGTAAATACTAAATAAATAAGAATAAAAATAAATCTTGTCAGATTGTAAAAGGTGATAAATATAGCAATTTGTAAGGTGTTAAAGGCGGAATTTATTGCCTGTAATGACAGGAATCTTCTAGAAGAATTTGGAGGATTTCTCTCTCTAAAAATAGATAAGTTTTTGGTTATTAGGAATTTTTTTTGGGCAGGAAGATGAGGGGTAGCAGAAGATAACGAACGACAACGTAAGCTAGAGCTTATGGTGGTCAATCACAGCCATTCAAAAGGACTATCGGAAGTATCAAGAACAGGTTCTTACTCTATTCAACGATTTTGCATAGCATTTGATATTCGTTTAGAACTGTAAATCAATGCTCTATCCCGCTTGGCCGACGTCCTTGGTTGTCAATGGCTAAAGCCTTTAAACGTCTATCATGTCTTGTTAGCACTGAATAAAGAATTTAATTGTGTTAGAGTCGTATTTGACTGATAAGAAAAATGTGTTTCAAGTTTCATTTGAAAAGAGTTTAGTCTCGTGGCTTTGGGCGTTGGTCACAATCTCCAGCGCCCACACATGGAAACCACTACTTTATCTATTGCTCATCGCCTTGGTTTCCCAGGACACATCTTAGTGTGCCCTCAGTTTCAACACCTCCCACTACAAATATTCAGAGAAAACTATTTCGAGTAATGTCATCGAGTGCTTTTGCGCATGATAGAACTCTCTGGATTTATTGTAGTATCATATAAATCGTACTATTTTTCCACAAATCCATGTGCGCCTAGTATACTGTCTGTTATGAATAGAAAGATTGTTTTCGTTATGCTCATTGCATTCCATTGCTTAAAAAGTTTAAATGCCTCTAACAACTAATCCATTTTGTGCATATCTTGCAATCACTATATTCTTTCAATTGACATCTCTTAAAGGCTTTCTATCAAATAGTTTGCGCGCCTGTCTATGCTTGCTCAATTGCATACATGTCTACCAGACCATACACTCCTATTAAAACAACCAAACCTCTTGTTGCCTCGTAGCAAAGGGGACGTTGGTAAAGGTTGTGGCATTTATCTTTACACCTACCAATTGCATGTGCTTGAAAGTTTCTAAAGCTTGATTCTACAAATCCCTTTTGTGCATAACCTGCAACCACTGTGTCCGGCAAAAGTGATCTTTCTTTATGCATTGAATGAAATCTCTTCTTATCTCCAGAGATTTGAGATTGCATGATTTTAGCTGGTAGGCTTTTATATGGGAGCATTATAGTGCTCAGATTGTCTCTCATAAAACAAATTCACACCAAGGAAATTCTCTAATCTTGTCGGTTGATCCTATCGGCTTAGGAGAGCACTATAGTGTTGAACATCATAACTTACCAAAAACTGTTCCAACCTTGTTGATCGTCTCTATCGTCGTATTCCTTTTATCTCCTATAGGTGCAAGTGCTAATTCTGTAATCATTGCATTCCTAGAGACAACATCTCTTTTAGGCATTCTATCAAACAGTTCGCTTGTTTCTATGCACTCCACATTTTGCTTGCATGTCTACTAAAGCATTTCCAACTATCAATCTAACCAAATCCATCTTCCTTAAACCCAAGATCAGTTTTAGAGGCATTATTTTATCTCTTTCTAATTTTGTTTAAGAAATTTCTTATTTTATCTCTGTAATATCTTTAGCATCTTTCTACGTTAGGTAGTATAGCCAAATAATAGTTTCAAATTTCAATTATGTTGAGTATATATTTTGCCATATATATTGGCATTATGTTATTATCTTCAATTATTGGCTTTGAATTTCTAGGGCGATAGGTTTGCATATAATACTAGACTAAATAGATAATTTGGAACTAGATTAGAAGATTTGTTTACTATTGTGTGATAGTAGCGGATTAAGAAATAGATGACCTTGGTATTAGATATTACCCTAAATTGATATTGGTTTTTTATTACGATTTCCTTATAATGATTTATTAAGTTGGAAGTTGATTAATAGATTTGGAATTAGGTATATAAATATTGTATTTGAAAATTGGTGTATAAGTATTGCATGTTAAGTGTGTAAGTGGTGTATAAGTAGTGCCTCTGGAAGTTCAGTTAAGTGTGTAAGTGACGTTTGAGTTGCTTGTGATGTTCATTATTGACTCGTGTTGTATTGGAGTCTTGTGTAGTCCTTGCACCTGTTAGTCTTTTGTCTTCTTGATTGTTTGTTGTAGTGGGACCTTATTGTTATCTCCTAGCACAAGGGTGGACCTTAGGGTTCCACATGGTTGGGTGGTTGTGCTTTTATCTCCATTGGTTTCCCTTGTTGTTGTTCATGTGTGAGAAGGATGTACCTTGTATGACAGATTTCAGATCTTGCTCTAGCTTGAGGAGACAGATACTTATGTTCATGATCCAGTCTTGTATATCAGTAGAATCATGTACTGCTATCTTGATATATGTACTCCAATGTAATCTGGATAGCGATATTGTAAACAATGTAATGTTATACTCTCTTGTAAAGGAACTTGTTTATGTACTTGTGATCTTATGTGCAGGATCAAGATGTTACTTATTTGATGATATAATATGGAATTGTATTGATGCTAATAGATTTAGAATGAATTATTGTTGTTAGTTAATTTTTTATGTATGTTTAAATCTTGTTAATAGATTGTTGGTAATGCAGCCGTGGAACCTAGAGGATAAAGTTTAACCTAAATGATTTGAGTAGCTATGATTTACATTCTCATCCATCTCTTTCTTTAAAAAAAAATATTAGTCCTTGATGTAAAGCTTAGTTGTGTTATTCTTTGGGTTCTTTGGCGGGGCGTTACACTCTCATTCTTTTGGGGAGAATCTATCTTTGTATATAGATACCTAACATGGCCTTGTTGTCAAGACCCATTTTTGTTTCTCACTATTTTACACATAGGGGGTGTGTTGGGATAATATTATACTTTACCTCAGACAAAGTGTAATATTGCACCTATTTTATTAAGTTTACTTAGGATAATAGAATATTTCATTTCCCTCACCTAAGTAGCTAATAATGATGTGTCACCTTTGATTTGAGGTATTCAAGTGTCATCGTTGCCTCACCAATAGATAATTGATGGCACTTAAGTGCCACCTCTATCTAATCAAGGGCCACCTTTGTCTCACTTGACTAAGTTAACTCATCTCCTAATTGGGAATTAACTCGTGACCTCTTGGACATGTGTCATTCATATTCACTCATCCAAGAGGCCTATATATTTGTACATTATTCTTTGAATTGTTGCTCAATAAATCAAGTTATGAATAGAATAGCATTATTTTGTCTTTCTTTTTTTAGGCTAATTCATAACATTAGGTATTTGGTTTATTTTGTTTATCACAAAATCTAATAGTCCTTCGAATCAAATTCATCTTAAGTTCACTTTCTCTTCTTTGAGATAAATATAACTTTTCATTGTGGAATCAAAGCATGCTTGCCAACTTTGCTCTAAAGGTGGAATAAGAGCAACAAAACAAGAAAACAAATCATTCAGTTGCATCTCAAAATAAGAATATTTCTACTCCAGACAACTTCTCAAAACTTGTCAACTCATCTAAGAATGGAAATTCTTCCCTGAGTGACCACGCTAAGGGTTCTAGCCTTGACAAGAAGAAATATTGTGCTTATCATAAGCACACCGGACATTCTACAAAAAAATGTTCAGTGTGTTGAAATCAAAGAAGGTCGAGCCCTTCTAGCTGAGAAAAAATCACAGCCTGGAGATTTGGAATTTCATCAATCCAATCCCAACATGTTAGTCCTTAGTTAATTCTCATAGTGAATGACTACTTTTCCAACAATCGGAAAGCTTTATACACTCAACACTGCCAAATAAAAGACAATGTGGTGAAGTTGATACTTGATAATGGCAGCCAAATGAAACTTATTTCACAAAATTGGGTGCATGATCTTTGTTTGCCAACTACAATGTATCCACACCCATAATAGTTGGGGATCAAGAAATCAGGCACAAATCAGGAAGTTGACACTTGTCACTCACAAGTGTTCTATGACTTTTGCCATCAAGCCTTTCCAAGACAGTTGACTATGATGTAAATCCATTGTATTGTTGTAGTTTGATACTTGAAGCAACATACCAATATGATCATGAGGCTGTCTTTGATGGTTTTCACTAGACCTATCAGCTCCAAAAGAACGAAAAAGTATATAAGTTCATTTCCTCTTATGTTATTCCCTTAATTTTGGGTTGATCAGCAATTAAATAGGCCAATCTATATAAATTTAACTCTTTATAACATTCATAAGCTAAATCAAATAATGCCCACAAGTTCCCATCATCAGAAATCAAATCTATGGTTGATCCAAGGATTCTAGAGGAATTCCTAGTTTGAGGTCCATGTAGGATTCAACTTAACTTGTGCTAGAATCCCAATTGCCCAAACAACCACCACATCGTACTACATCCATTGAGATTGTTGAGATAGAGTGCCAAATCAAGCAATTGTTGGAGGAAGGCAAGATTCAACAACCCAAAACTTCTCCATGTGGATCTCCCACTCTTTTAGTGCCAAAGAAAGAATTTAATCAGTGTCAGTCACAAATTATTAGGCTATTTACTAAATCGTTGTGAAGGATTTTCTACCCAATCCCTAGGTTCAATTATCTTCAAGATCATCTTAGGGAGCTAATTACTTGACTAAGCTTGACTTGAATTTTTTATATCACCAAATTCACATTGATCCTTGTCACGTCTAGAAAACAACCTTTTGAACAAAGTCTGGTTTCTACTAGTAGTTAGTCATGCCTTTTGACCTCACCAATCAACCTGCCACATTCATGTACATCATCGCTGATGTTTTCATGGCCCATCTTGGTAAATTTGTGGTCATCTATTCAGACAACCTCTTGGTCTATGGTAGAACTTGCAATTACCACCTAGTCCATGTGCAGACTGTGTTGGACCTTCATCAACAATAGCTCCAAGCTGAGATGAAGTTATTCTTCGAGAAAACTTCAGTCAAGTGCTTGTGCTTTGTCATTGATTAGCATGAAATCCATGTGAACCAGACTCACAATTGATCTCTCCCATTCTTGAACTCTCAATCCAAGATTCAAGAACATTGGCATTTGCAGTGAGCATCTTATAATCAGTAGATTCATTCAGTGAATAAATACAAGGTGTCACTAACAAAGTGGCAGATCTTATTAGTCGTCCTCCTCAATTATTTGACATCTTGGATATTTAGCATGCAACTAATGATGAGTGGAACAAATCCTTGAATCCTCAATTCTATCCAATCATTAATGCTTTGCACCAACCCATAGTGATCAATCAAATGTCTTTCCTTGACTACAATTGTAGAGATGGATTGTTGTACAAGCTCACTCGACTTTGCATTCCTGTTGGCCCTTCTCACCATCTTTTAATCAAAGAAGCTCATTCGTCCTCCTTTGCCGGACATTTTGGTATGTAGAAGACCTTGCAAAACTTGCAATGCTAATTTTATTGGTCTTCCATGTGGAAGCAAGTTCATTATTTCATTTGTTAATGCTCGCTTTGCAGTCTAAGCCTTTCCAATCACAAACTTAGATTGTCTGTAACTTCACGAGCATGGTATACCCAAAACTTAACATCCACATAATTACATCTTCTTTGGGGTATGCTAATTTTCCGAATTGGCAATTTTAATGCCTTGCAACAAGACAATTTATGCCCTACAAGCAGCAGATTTCTTCTTCAAACATGTTTGAAGTGATTTTAGGTTACAAGTCATTTTTTTTATCGCAACTCTCACTTCTTAAGACATTTTGGAAATCATTGTGGAAGCTTCTTAGATGTACTTATCCACTTCTACCTGCAAATTGATAGCCAAACTAAGGTTGTCAATCAAACCTTAGTCCATGCATCTCTGAAACAACTAGTGGGACAACCATATGCACATCCTTTAGCATTTTTACAACTAGACTACCCATGTCTCTAAAAGACATTCTCCTTTTGAAGTTTGTTAATGGCTTTCAACCATTCACACCTTATGAGATTTTGATTGCACATTTGTATCTCACTACGTCCCACCAACAAAAGTTTTCTTCCTTTGAGCCAAAATTGGCCCAACTTTGTGTCAAAATTCAAGATATCCTCTAGCATACTTCAGCTAAATTCCAAGCATTCTCATGACAACCATCATTACCTGATTCTTTCTAAGTTAGTGATTATGTTCGGCTTCACTTGGATTAGCAAAGGTTTCACAATCTACAACATCAAAATTTGAAGCCCATCTATTGCAAGTAGGTCTTACACAATTTTCTAAGTTGCCAGACAATAAATTTTCTTTGTATTTCCCGGCTCAAGTTGGCATCCAGATTTTGTCAATATGAGCCAACTCAAGTTGTGCAAGCCATTGCACTCGGAGGAGTTTTCCATCACTCATACTAAATATCCAATCCCAAATTTTCAGTAACCACTAGTTCATGACACTTTGCTCAATGTTCAGATGTGCATCGATCACAAGAAGCAAACCAGTACCTGGTGGTCCCAAAGGCACTTTCCTGACAAGTCAAGTTTTTTGTTAAGGATTTTCCTCATCTAATGTAGAAGTTGGGAACAACCTCCATTAGGCAACAAGGAAATGATGGGAATATCTTATAATTAGTTCCTCCCAATAATATCTATACGTTGTAAATTACACCTTGTGCACTCATCCTAGTACACTAGATAATCTTAGTTTGCATGTACATTTCACTAACTCCATCTAGTTAGACCAAATTAAGTGTCCATGCACATGCACAGTTTACTAATTGCATCACAGATTGAATGAAATGTCCTTACGACATGTACAGATCAACTGCACATAAACTAGACTAACTGGGATGTTTATATGTCTATTTCTACGGCAGTTTGCATCAATATACCTCAACTTTGTAAATCTATTTATAACTTGCTAATAAATAGTGTACAACATCTCTTCTTGGCAGCAATTCTCTCCTCCTTTTGTATTTCCATACTTATTTCCACTTGTCATAATTCTTCTGGGATATATCAATCTTGCCTCATGTTTACAAGATATGTGTTGTTTTGTTGCTGCATGTCTTGTGAATGTGTTATGGATTTTGTACAAGATCTATATCTAAGGGAGGTCATTGTTAGGATAATAAATAAAGTTTTCTTTTAATCTACTCCCAGGCACAAAATCATACTCCTTTAAGAGCTCAATAATATTTTTGCATTCTCTATAATTTGTTCGCTTTCATAATTTTTTGTTTTAAGTTTCCTCTTACAATTAACATTGATTAAACATGATGTAGGGTATATATGGCAATGTTCTTTTTCCCTAGTCAATACTAGCTTGGTTCTGTATTACTATTTGTTGAATCTTGAGAGCATATATTGCAAACTCACCAAGTATTTGTGTGACTCGCAAGAAAATATCATAGCCAAGTAATTCACCCATTTACTTACATGCATTGAGTTTTTCTGAGTTAATGAATTTAGGTATTTTTTGAATATGCTCTGTTTTCCTCAGTTTTTAGCAAGTTGTCGATTCCAAGTCAAAATATGGTTTGCCAAGTTTTGCCAAGTTGGAAGTTTTAAAACTTTGCTTGAGAGCAACTATATTGTATGCTTGAATGCTCTCCTTCCAAAGTGAAGTGTAGTAGAGGTTTGCAATCTGTGTATAGCTTTTAGATTTTGATGGCATGGATGACTGCTACTAGTTTGGACATATATGGGGTTGCTTTGTTCTGCATTGTTAATTTCTTACCTTAAAAGCCTAATACTTTGTGACCTAATGATAGGACAATTTCCATAGTGTGGTTGTTGGTGACATCATCAATTGCAAACAATCTTGATGGTTCAAAATTTCAAATAACCCTTGAATGAGTGTATTTGTCAATGCCTCTTCAAGAGCATTGAAGGATTTGTGTCAATCTTGATGGGGTCAAATCTCATCCTTTTCCTCAACTATTGTTGTAAGGGTAGTAGTATATTAGAGAGTACAATATGGACAATTTTACTATAAAATATTACTAACCCTACAAGCTTCTCAATTTGGGGAAACGCCAATGTCAAATTACTCAAAACAACCAAGCTAAACCAAATAATGTCTTTGTTTTGATAGATACATTTATATTGAAAGGCAAATTACTATTATTCTTTGTTTAAGTATGATGGTGTTACTATAGTGTGTAAAGTTTCAACCCTAGGTGACTGTTGTCCTAATGCCCTCAATTAGAATTAAGTCTTTAACAGTTGACAAGTTAATTAATTAACATTACATCAATCACACAGTAATTGAAACTCAAATAGCGAAAGCATAAAAATAAATACACAGATAATTACTCCTTCAAAATCAGCTTCTCATTCTCTTTGATAAAAGCTTACAAGGAAACCTCTACAAACTACTTGAAAGACAGTTGCATGGTATTAATGAACAAATCTACAAAAACTAAGAAGGAAAATAGGCCTGGAGGAGTCAATCAAAGTGTAACAATGTGAATCCTTGAGAGAGCTTCCACAAATGGTGTTATTTCAATAGCATGCAACTTCAACAAGTTCAACAATGGATGTATGTGTAGCCAAGCATAGCCAAGCGAAGAATAGAATGAGAAAGCATGAGAGAGATTCAAAAATTGGTTGCATAAGGGTTTGAGAGGAAGCTAAAGGGTCAGATTCGGATGTTGAAGGCATTTTTCTGACAACCAAGCATTACAGCAGGCAATGGCAGATGGCTGAGCAAGAAATCAATGTTTTAAATTTTTGGAACTCAGGGGACGTCCACGCATTGCGCTAGTGTCCTAGAGAAATCACACAAAATTCAACACGTGTTCCCAACACAGCAAGAAGAATTAGAATCTGATAGAGAAATTTGGCAATCTAGTGAAGGAAAAAGGCTAAGGCTAGGCTAAAATGATCCCTAAAACATGCTAAGGGAATGGACACTAAAGCAAGCCCAAAATATAGAGTGAAATTGTAAGGGTATGCAATTTTTGACGTTACAACTCAACACTCCCTCTTAATGAGGAAGGAATTTTGCATCAATCCAAGTCTATCTTTAAATGCTTCAAACTTCCCTTTTGCTAAGGGCTTGGTCAGAATGTCAAGTACTTGTTAATTTGTGGAAATATATAGGAGCTTAATTGCTCCCTTTTGAATCATGTCTTGAATGAAGTGATATCTGATCTCTATGTGCTTGACCTATCATGAAAAACTAGATTCTCAGAGAGTTTGACACAGCTTTGATTATCACAGTCAGAGTTCTGGGACTCACCCGGACTCGGCGAGTCCTGGGTCAAGTCACCCCTGCCGAGTCCAAGGAGTAGCATTTTAAAGGGGAAAAAAACATAAAATTTAAGTTAAAACTTGTTTTTTTTTTAACTTATATTTCCTCTACATCCCTAAAAGCAACTTCATTTCATTTTGTTGGCATAATAGGAGGAGAAAAGAGAGTTGTGAGGAAAAATAAGAGTGCATTGTATGGAAACCAGCAAGGAGGTAGACCTAGAATCTGAGTGGATCACTGAGGCTACGGATCCTGTCTTTAGTGACGAGGACCTTGATTGTGTTGACCAGGAAGATAGAGAGGTTGAGGTTGTAGCCATGGCAGAGGAGGATAAAGCATGAGTAGACACATGCACAGCTGATGTTGGTGAGGTGGCATGGAGCCACAGGCAGAGATTATGGTTGCTGCATCATCCAGGACCTACCATTTATGCATTCGTAGGAAGCCAAAGGATGCAGTCTCCTCTGAGTCGTAGACTTCTAGTTATTGTTTTGATAATTCATATTTGTTTGGAACATTTGATGTCATGGATTTCATATTCCATGAGTTTTGTATACATTTGACTATATTTATATATCTAAGTGTGTTATTTCCTTCAACAACTCAGCTACAATTTGCATTTATACTTATGTGATCGATGTATACTTGTGTATGTGATCAAATTAACTTCTATTTGATGATGTTATTGTGTCTTTAAGGTTTATTTAATAAAGGGTGCATGAAACAAGTTTTAAATCCTTAAAAATCTCTAAATTTCTTGGATTTTTCACTTTGTTGAGTCTGCGCCGAGTCCACACTGAGTCCGTGCCGAGGAACTATGATCACAGTATATGATTGTGTGATCCAACTCTTGATCAAACAATCCTACAAGTAACTTACAAAGCCAAATGGCCTCACAACTGGCAGTACT
This sequence comes from Cunninghamia lanceolata, assembly GCA_027924645.1. NCBI lineage: Eukaryota > Viridiplantae > Streptophyta > Pinopsida > Cupressales > Cupressaceae > Cunninghamia > Cunninghamia lanceolata. The sequence continues at coordinate 23,869,213 of BSBN01000809.1, read as the reverse complement.
AGTTGCCATGTATTATGCCTCTATTGAGCTAAGTGCCACATAAGTTTGATTCCTATTGGACTAGGCTATCATCATTGAACCCAAGCCAAAGCAACACTCTGAGGTGCTCTTCCTGCCTACTGCACTACCTACCCAATCTGAGTTTGTATACCCCTACAACTTAATTTCACCATCTCCAAGATATCTCAAACCATACTCCATTGTGCCCCTCAAGTATTTGAGCACATGTTTTGCTACTATCCAATGCTCTTGCCTTGGCTCCACCAAGAATTGACTTAAAGTGTTAACTACAAAACATATATTCGGTCTAGTGTTGACCAAATACATTAAGGAACCCATCAACTACCTGTACAACATGAGTTCTAACAACTCACAATTTGAAGCTATCACCTTCTTCAGATTAGTGATCATAGGTGTGGCCATAGGTTTGCAATCCTCCATCTGGAATCACTTTAGGATCTCAATTGCATAGTTACCCTGCCTAAGGAAAATCTCCCCTAGTCTCTGCCAAACCTCCAAACCCAAGAAGTAATGCATCATGTTGATGTCCATTTCAAACTCAACAACAATATTTGCTTTGCACCTTGCAATGAATTTCTCTACATCTGTAATAAACAAGTCATCTACATACAACACCAAACAAACAAATCAATCCCAACAATTAAACAATATAGATTAGGATCTGCTTCACTTTTGGTGAAGCCCATACTTTGAAGATATCCATCTATCCTGGAATACCATGTTCTTGGTGCCTGTTTGAGTACATACAAGGCTTTCTTAAGCTGGCAAACATGGGACTCCTTCCCATTTACCTCAAATCATTGAGGTTTCTCTATGTACACTTCTTCCTCAATGATCCCATTAAGAAAAGTTATCTTAACATCCATCTAATGATTAGGATCTGCTTCACTTTTGGTGAAGCCCATACTTTGCAAATATCCATCTATCCTAGAATACCATGTTCCTGGTTCCTGTTTGAGTCCATACAAATCTTTCTTACGCCTGCAAACATGGGACTCCTTCCCATTTACCTCAAATCCTTGAAATTGCTCTATGTACACTTCTTCCTCAATGATCCCATTAAGAAAGTTATCTTAACATCCATCTAATGTATCTTCCATCCCATAAATGAAACTTAAGACATAACTGCTCTAGTAGAAGAGTATCTGGCAACTAGAGCAAATGTCTCCTCATAGTCCACTCCCTTTCTCTGGGAGAATCCTCTTACCATAAACCTCACCTTGAACTTTCCAATGCTACCATCTGCAGCATGCTTGATTTTGTAGAGCCACTTAGAACTCACAATTGATTTCCCCTCTAGTCTTGGCACTATGTTCCATAAATCATTTTTCATGATGGAGGTGTACTCCACCATGGCATCCTGCCAAACCTGCTGGTCTACTGCCTCCTGGAAGTTGGAAGGCTCTAAATCTATGATGCTACTCATCAATGCCATGTAATTTGGAAATTTCTTTGGAGGCCTGCTTTCCCTGAATGTGCTCCTAGGAGCCTCAACATGCTCTTCAGTATCCCTTAATGTCTATGTGAACCATCAAGGTCTCTTGACAAAAGTGGAAGGAGCTTAAGTCTCTTCTCTCCTAAAGATTGTTGTTCTGTATTGGAAGCAACTAGTATCCTTGGAGAACAAGGCTCAACCTTCAAAGCTTCCTACTCATCTTTTTTTACTGGAATGGACTCATGGGACTTCTTCGATGCAAAGTCCTCAAACTTTACATCCCTACAAAATACTACCTTCCTTTGCTCTAGAACATAGATCCTATAGGCCTTTGAATTCTCATAGGAACGTACAAATAAACCCTTCTTGCTAGAAGGTTCCAACTTGCTTCTCTTCTCCATAGATAGATGAATATAAACTCGACAACCAAAGATGCGAAAGTGACTCACCTTTGGCTTCACACTAGTGAATCCTTCCTCTATTTTCTTGTCCTCCAAGATCTTGTGAGAACACATGTTCTGGATGTAGACTATTGTGTTGCATGCCTCTGCCCAAAGAAACATCAATGAGTCCTAGTCATGAATCATGGCCTTAGCACCCCTATGATAGATCAATTTTTTTGCACTGCAACCCCATTTTATTGTGGGTTGTACAAAATAGTTAGCTCCCTCTTGATCCTTGCCTCCTTGCAAAAACCCTTGAATTCCTTGGAGGTATACTCACCCCCATTGTCTGATCTCAAGACCTTGATCTTCTTCCATGTTTGGTTCTCAACTAGAGTTTTGAACTCCTAAAACATGTTAAAGACTTCATCCTTGGTCTTTAAGAAGTAGATTCAAGTCTTGCAAGAGAAGTCATCAATAAAGGAAACATAATACATGCTTCCTAAAATTGATGCTATTGACATTGGTCACATACATCCAAATGCACTAAGTTTAGAATTTCCTTATATCTATGCTCACTGCTTGGGAAAGCATCCTTAGCATGCTTGCCAAGTGTACACCTTCTACATACTCCCTGTTGTTCAATGTTGAACTTAGGAAGACATGTGACTATCTCCCTCAGAATAGGCAATGCTATAGCCCTTATCTTTCATAACCGAAACTGAAAGTAAATTTTTCTTGAGACTAGGAACAAACAAAACATCATCAAAATCTAAAGAGTTACTTGACTAGAGTTGGAAGGGAATTGTACCAACTTGTACTACTGGATACTTGGCAGCATCACCAAGCTCAACCTAAACTTTTGTGTTATCTTCTTCTAAATTGGTAAAACATTGTCAAACTGATGTCATATGTCTAGATGCTTCACTGTCCATATACCAAGCATCCCTCGGAATTGTGCTAGTAGAAAGACAAGATACCATTAAGAAATCCTTCTCAAACTTGGCAGCAAATTCGTTCATCTGAGTTTCTGCAAAGGTTGTTATTTTCTTCTACTGCTACTCCCCTTTGCCTTTCTTCTTGTCTAGAAACTATTGTTAGAAATGAAGGCAAACAACTATTAATGGAAAACTAATTACAACTGTAATATAGATATTTAATTGTGCAAAACCAAATGGAGATGGTATAAAATCAACACAAAGAAATAGCGGAATAGAAGATCATACACATAACACAGTTTTTACGTGGAGAAACCCTTTCGGAAAAAAACTCCACACAAGAAGAGATGCACCAGTTTGTATTAACTTCAATAGAGTTTACAATACAACACTATCGATTTTCTCTTCAGTCTTCAATCCAACAACACCAGTAATACTCTCTACTACAAAACTGTCGTAATACAATATCCTCATAAAGGGGTTGCCTTCTAGGGTAAGAAAAGCCGGTCCACATTTACAATGGAAATTTATAAATAAATGTGGCTTCCGGGGGCATTGCCCTAGGACCCCCCTTGGATCCCACAAGGGGGGGTTGCCTTCTAGAGTAAGAAAATCCAACATAACCTCTACTATCATATCTGTGACCTAATGAAGAACGGACCACATTTACAATGGAAATTTATATATAAAATGTGGCTTCCGAGGGCGTTGCCCCCGAACCCCCCTTGGATCCCGCAAGGGGGCTACCCCCATGCAACCCCCCAGATAACCTACATCCGTCAAGTACCGGGATCAAACATGTGGTTGAAACAAGATCGCTACTTGGTGAATACTTCTTCCCTTATGGAAATTTAGAAACAATATTAGGAGTAATTAATTACATAGGATTTACAAGGTTGATGGCACCTTAATCCTAACAACTATGATGTGTAATGCCCATACTTATGACAAATGAAGCACTTGATCCTACTCAAGTCCTTCCCTGGCTGTGGAGATGAATCCTCGTCCTTTCCCTTACCTTTGTTAGGTCCTTTTCCTTTACTTCTCTTGGTTTGTCCAAGGAGGGATAAATTATCGTCACCACCCTTCTTGTTGGCTTTTGACTCCATCCAAGTTTCCTCCTAGATAGTCATCGCATAGTCTTTCAAAAGAAGGAAGATTTTCATGGGCACAAATACCTTGGACAAATGTTTCCCATAAAGATGAAAATCCATTCAATGCCATGTTCACTAGCTCTGCGTCTTCAATCTTCTTCCCGATTGCTGCAAGTTGGTGACGAAGCTATGTGACCTTCATCAAGTAATTGGTAACTGAATTTGATATAGTCATCTCTATGGACTTGAGTTTCTTCCACAATATCATGTTAATGTTCTCACTTTGGTAAAGACTAACCAAAGCATCAAACATCTCCTTGGTTTTTTTTTTTAGATATATGAGAAATTAAATGATCTTTTACTACATCCATGATCATACGCTTGGCCTTTACCTCTTTCTTATTATGAGTTTCCAACCACTGTGAATTTGTAGGTGAAGGCACCACATCCTTGACAATATCCCAGAGATTATTCTCTTCCAATAACATAGTTACCCTTACTTTCCAAGGCAAGTGATTTAAGACACCTTCCAATCTGTCCTCAAACCTGAGGCTAGTTGATGCCATTTTCTAAACAAAATTTAAGTACAAAACTCCTAGATTTGATAAATTAAAAAAATTAACTACTAAAAGCCTTCAATCAGACAAGCACTCTGATACCATGTAAAGTGTCAACCCTAGGCAATTGTTGTCCTAATGTCCTCAATACAAAATTAATTCTTTAACAACAAACAACTTAATTAATTAACATTACATCAATCACACAACAATTAAAACTCAAGCAACAAAAGCATAAAAATAAATACACAAATAATCACACCTTCAAAAATTAGCTTCTCATTCTCTTTGTTAAAAGCTTACAAGGAAACCTCTACAAACTACCTAAAAGACAACTACACAGTATTAAGGAACATATTTGCAAAAAATTAGATGGAAAATAGGCTTGTAGTACAAATCTGTACGACTGTACTGGTATTGTACTTTCTCTGCGCCTTTTCTTCTCTTCCTCTTTCGCTCTACTCAAAACTGATCAATGTGTTATTTTTCACTATGTTGCGCCTATCTGTATACTTTCAACTGAAAATTTGTATCTACCAAAAAGCCTAATATTTTGTGGAGATAAGTCCAATCATTAATGCATATCTACATTTTATTAGACAACTCAACATCTAAATATAAGACTTTCCCTTTTATAATAAAAGTGAAATGCAAAACAGAATAACTTGAACCAATTTTAGCACGTTGACACTGAACCTATGCAGAAGTTCTTATCTGAGCTAAAAACTCAACATAGCGGGCATGATTGAGTGGTAAAGATGGAGCATTACCGCAATGAAGACATGGGTTTCCTAGGAACCACTACATAAGCACATGTTGCATTAATGCAACATAAAGTGCATGCTTGGAGGCCCCTCATTTGTGTCTTGTGGATCAAGGAGCAAACAAACCCTCATTGACCAATCAAAAAAAGTATGATAGTATTAGTAAGGAAATATAAATCCCTAGGAGTTATCTATTCTAATTTTAGCAAATGGAATTTAACCCTTCGAGGCTTACAAGACTAAAATGTGAAGGTAGGATTATAATCATAATGTATGGCATGAACATTTTCATTGCATCTTCATTTTCCCTAACAAATCAGACAACATGGATCAAACACACTACACAAATCTTCCAAACAAGGAAGTTCCAATTCTTTGTCATGGTAGGACAGAACTGAGGATATCTTTGTCAAGGTGGTCATTGTTAAGTAAGAGGCTTAGCTTTATTTTGAATGTTGCAAAAAAAAATTCACTCCCTAAGTAAGATATAATACCTTGGAGTTTACAAAATTGTTGATAGGTAGGTGTACCGCAATGGAGGTGTAGGTTTAGGCCTTTGTTACCAATGGAAAGTATGAACCAATATTTGCAATATTCAGTGTTTAATAGTTTACATAGATGTAGAATATGTAGATTTCTCAGTATAACTGGCCATGTAAAGAGCAATAGCAAGTACTCTAAAAATGCTTAATAATAGCTATATGTTATATTGAAAGTTGAAATTTCTTAAATCCATGAACATTAGACTAGTTGATATACACTAATACAACAGGAGTAAAAAGCCATACAAATGGAATAGAAGAAATAACATTGTAGATAATATAATTTTTACAATCATAAATAGATTTAAACTTCATAAGAAGTTCTACAATGCATGTCAATGTCAAGTTAAGAGCAACCTTCAAAGCTAGAGTTGGTAACTTAGAACTCGATGTGTAGCAGATAGACATCCATATAATTGCTTTAGAAATATTAAATATACAACTAAATTCTACAAATCTAAATATTTAGAAAAAATATAATAGCTCTTTCTACCTACACTTACAGTTTTCCAGGGTTATACAAAAAGTATTCCAATGCTCCATGAAACACTTTCAACTATGGTGTCATTTCCTTATACTTCTTCAGTTACAACATCTACTAGCACAAGATAGTTGCATTGCTGAAACAAAAGTCTACATTACATTGTCTCTATCATAGGTCAAAAAATCAGACTCTGCAAAAAATTGACAGGCCTAAAATTTTACTCAAATTCATGACTCAGGGAAGACTCAGCAAATTTTCAAACATTAAAAAACACATAAATTTTTAACACACTCTTTAAAAACATGCATAAAACTAAACTTACAGAAGTCATATGTGGTTTTTCCTTCATTTATACTTATAGAACAAAAAATGAGTTCGATGTGCATCATAGTGTCATATGATTATAAATTACAAATCCATATTGGTAGTTTTACAAGTTTCATCTGTGGAAAATATGGGCCCAAAACAAATTTTATTTCTTGCTTTTTAAAACCAGAACAACACGGCAGCCCCCATGGGGTCTAGGGGCGGAAGCCTCTTTCCTGGTTGAGAGGCAAAGCCCCTGCCACCACACCCAAATTAATTAAGGCCTTCAAGAACACATGGACCTTCAGACTTGTGAGTTTTTGACGATTTTGTCAATGTCTTTGAGTAAGAGCTAAATGAAGAAATTATGAAAAATGACTGCATAATTCCACGAACTGGTTAGCTTTAGTGAGTTTTTAGGTGAGATCTTTCCCAGGGGTTGCGACTCGTGAGTACAGTGAGTTTGTCCATGACTTTTTGATCCATGGTCTCTATATCATTTACAATATCCAGTAGCACTTAGTTACATGATTGCTGAAACAAAACTCTACTTTACATTGTCTTTATATAGAATTAGATGTAGAATTTGCCGCTTCTCTTCTAGATGTGCTTATTGAGGAAGGCAAGAACGAACTGTTTACCCTCTTCAACATGGATTCCATCTAGCAAAAAGTATTGATATCAAGATCGGGTATATCAGCCTATTGTTGTTGCTGAGATATGCTTCCCATTCATGGAGACTTCAGCACAAAATATTTAGAGTTTTGTAGCCTTACCTTTGAAAAAGTAGTATGAAACTTACAGAACCCATACTTCTCATACAGACTTGCATAAATAATGAGGTCATTTTCAGCGAACCATTGTGGAAGAGGAGTGAAAGTGTCATAGAAATCCATAATCTCTTTACCCTTTTTTGCCATAGGCAGCTCACTCCTAGAAAAGAGAATATCACCGTTTTTACATCAAATTGTCCAAAATCTGCCTCTACTCACCCGGGCTCCTATACATTAACATGAATTTAGGCTAAACAGACAAAGTTTTGGCATACTATACCAAATTATAGGGCTTATCTTAAAAAGTAGTCCTATATTATGAAATGCTATGGAGCATTTTTTTAATAAACCAGTGGCTGATATAAAAACCTTTTAGAAACATGTTTTGCTTGTAGGATTGTTGTCATATTTTGCCTAGCCCCAAAATATTCCTGTTTCCCTCCTTCTATTGAAGAAATCCGATCAGAGAAAGCCTGAATAGAAGGAGAGAAAGCTTAAATTCTTCAAAAAAACCCATGTTGTGCCTTGCCAAAAATCCCAAAATCTCACTTGAAGAATCTTTGCCAAAAACCCAAAAAAACCCAGAAATCTTTCAGCTTCAAGTATTTTCCATCGCAGGGTTTCTCAATTTCATGCTTAGTATTTGTGTATGCATTTTTGAATATATATTCCCATATACATTCACCATTGTATGTTTGCATATACAAAGGCAGATACATGAGAGAGATGCAAATATCAGATGCAAAGGGATATACATTCGTTGTTGTATGTTTGCATATACAAAGTCGATATGCAAAGTCGATATACAAGGAAAAGATACAAGGGGCAGACATACAAAGGATTTTCGGCGAGACTTTGCATATCGGTGACTCAGCTAAAGGTCTCCCCGATAGCTGATGCATGCTCACATACAAAGGGGGAGATATAAAGGGTGGGGTCCGCTTTTTGCATGTATACGCAATTGTATCTTTGCACATACATTCGCATATACAATGGCATATGCATTTTTAAGATATAACCCCCGGACCCGAAAAGATATGCATTTTGATTTATAAAGTCACAAGTGATTGTATGCATCTTTTGTTTGTATGTTCACATTCTATGTAGACAATATACAAGGCGGACTTTACTGGGAAATCAAATTTGGCAAACTCAGTTGTGGGGTCCGCAGTTTGTATGTTGAGGTGCTTGTATATACCGATATGCAAAGAAGAAAGGATACAAGGGCCAGACATGTTCTAAAGTTCCAATATAGTTGATAATCTCCTAAGTTCTGCATTGTATATATAGGCGATTGTATCTCATAGACAATCGATATACAAAGGTCATATACAAGGGATTTTCGACAAGACAATGTATATCGGCGGCTCATTTTAAGATCTTTCCGATGGCCGATAAAGCATGCGAATGTTTAGCGATGGGTCTTAAGGACATCTCAGTGGCCAATCAGATAGTGCCACGTGTCAAAGTCGATTCAAGTCACAGATGCAAAGCGATATACGGATGCAGTTGACTGCAACTTTGATCGCCCGTATCTCCCTCATCCTGGCGAATTTCAACATGCTTCAAAAGGCAAAAGTGCTTATTTTTGCCTCCTCTTTCATCTAGCGGGCTTTTGAGGAGGATATTTTCACTGTCAAAATTTGGATCTGGATTTGCATGCTTGATCGACTAGACATTTTAGTGACTATTTTTTGGCATATGCAAATGCAGATATTTGTTGCATTTATGGCTACAGGTCGATGATTCAGCAGCTCACATTGAAGATTTAAAATATTTTCCATCTACCCCTGTTCTAGATATTTGTATGCCATAACTTTTTGCAGGTGGACGTCCCTTCTGGCAGATATTTTCCTGACAGAGCCCATGGGCAAATTGATTGTAACCAGCTCAGGTCAAAATGCAAATGCTATATATGCATAAACATGAGATGTAAATAAAAGGAGAATGGTTTTATTTTGGAGCTGTTATGCTATTATTTTTTTTGTAGTTAGACCTCTTAATGTTTTGCTACTGAATATTCTGTATTGTAATAGTTTTTGACCTTCATGATCAATATATGCATGATTTCTTGCCTCTCTTATGTCCCAATTTCTATGTTTTACTTGAAGTTATAATCTATTCTGTGAGTAAAATGGCTCCTCTATAGGTTAGATCTTCATATCGAAGCCTCAATTAGCCCTATAAGTCTGTGTGAACTCCCTTCATGATTGAGATCATTGTTGTGTCTACACCAAGATCACCATCGCTCAATGAATCTCGTGCATCACCCTTATTTTCAAGTTTTTTTCCAGTTTTATCTTTCATTTTCAAAGCATTCCTTCTACCTTTTTCTGCTGCAAGCATTAGCACTAGATTTAGTTACTTCTCTAAGTATTAGGCTTAGAAAGAGGAAGCCGACCTTCTCCAGAGGTCTGATCTCAATTCACAAGGTCCCACACTTCGAGATCATTCCCATGTTTCTCCATATTGCTAAAGTTTTACAACAACAACAAGGGTGCAAATCTTGGTGACAACAAGGATAAAACACTAACCGAATGTCACAACACCCTTGGCAGAGGAGGTCCGAAGAATATGCAATTGCTGCTCCAAACTCCTTGGCAACAACAAACACTGAACCAAATAAAAACAAATAATTTCATGCAGAGATGACTTTTTATGCTCTATAGGGAAATCAGCCTATAGAATCTATGAAAATGTATCTTCACAATACTTGTTTCTATGGGTACCCAGTTCAAGCAAATTCATCATGCTATTTTGTTTTAATTGTTCTAATTTAAGATTTCAAGTAATGGGTACCCAGTTCAAGTAAATTCTTCATGCTTTAACGTTAACTGTTTTGGTTTAAGGTTACAAGTAATCAAAATAAATTCATGTACCCACTTGAAGTAAATTCTTCATGCTTTTAAGATTTCATGTAATCAAAATAAATCTATGGGTGCCTAGTTCAAATAAATTCTTCATGCTTTTATTTTAATTGTTCTGATTTAAGATTTTCATGTAATAAAAATAAAACCTTAAAAGACAGTTACAGTCTTTATAATACTTTTCTTGGATTCCAAAATCATCAAGAAGACCTACCCTGGCTTCCACGGTATCCGCGACGTTAATTTTTTCAAAAAAAATCAATTTCAGAAGAGTCCATAGCCTCTGTAGCCATGATCAATTGCTTATAAATCTCCAACTGCTAAGGCAATCATTGATGACTACCATAAATAGGAATTCAACATGACTGGAACATTCAACATCAGTTCTAATGTAGGATGCGCGGCTGGACCATTTCTTAAGCAAGCTCCAGCCTGACATATAAACTTTGACTTGCATAAAAAAAATAATTGTCATGTGAAAGGCAATAATGAAAAAAATTCCTTGACAAGAAAGGTGGATTGTCAAATATAAGCCCTATTGGAGAATGACCGTCACATTTTTAAATTTCAAAATTTATTAGTTGACTAGTCCTTCTTATCTTTTTTGCCTAGATTAAACACAATTTTAGGTGATTTGATGTTATGTGCTAGTATTTAAAGATATTTAATTGTATTCATTTCACATCCTCACATACTCAAGCATTCTTTTTCATTCTAGAGTATAAAAAGGTAATTGATAACGAAACATTTGGATTCGGTGCACAAAAAGAGCAACGAATTTGCATTATAGAGCCCTTGCTTGCTATCTGCTATCTTTTTCACACTTTTTGGTGGGTTGGTCTAGAAGAATTTGTCTCCTTGTGACAAAATGATAGCCCTTGAAGGTATTAAATGAGAGTGCTTCTAGATTTAACTGTGTATGTTTTTGCTTCAACGTTTCAGATCATACTCAATGAGCCATCAGGTGATGAATCATTCAGTATGATCCAAAATGTTGAAGCAAAAACATACACAATATTTATTTCATGGACTGTGGAAAACTCATGCCTCCTTTAAGGTATTGTTAAATATTGCCAGTCTCCAAGTCATTAGGAGCAAAGAGGACTAATGGTCATCAAACAAATAGAGGAGCAAAATTCTACATCAAGTAGGGTCAAGTCCACATGTGCAAAGCAAGCCTGTGATTGCGAATGTGACCTAGAGGTTAATACTTGACTTTTGATAGAATAAAGAATTAGTACAAAAATTAAACATTCATTATGGTGGTGTAATTATTTATTTAATTACACTGTATTAAGCTTACTTAGGGCTTTTTGAAGATCACTTAGGGTTTTCTACCTTGCCATATAAAAGCAAGGTGTCTCATGTAATCATTGAATTCTAATATCATTATTGCATCCATAATCAAGCAAATTATCCTCTTAACTATCTTGTGGAAGGTAATATCTAGTTTTGTAGGTGATCTTGGAAGTTCGAGTCCATTGGGGATTCTTACATGGTATCATAGCACATCAATCAACTCTTACATGGTATCACAGCTTCAAATCTACAAGCTCCTTAAATATGAGAGAAAATTAGGCAAGAACTTTTTGTTAGGTGTATTTCTATGTAAAACAGACCTGTTCATTATATTTAAAGCGGTCGAGAAAGTCAGGTTAGTCTTTTGTTTGGTTTAATTTGAGTACCAAAGGCCAAATCTGCGAGAGTTTGAAGCAGGTGTTTTTTTCCAAATACGGAGGGTATCCATAATTTTAGAGCATTCTAGGTCAAATCCAACCCTACCATCACACTTAGAAAGCCAAAAAATCTTAAGATCGATTGTCAAATCATCAAAATTAGGTTTAAGAGTTTTAAAGGCAACTTTTTGTTTTTTCAGTTGTACAACCCCCTGTGTGCCATACTACATGATTTCATCAAAAAAATTAAAAAATATATGATTTCATCAATCAGCTCTTACATGGTATCAAAGCTTCAAATCTATAAGCTCCTTCTTAAATATGAGAGAAAATCAGGCAAGAACTTTTTGTTGGGTGTATTTCTATGTACAACATACCTCTTCATTAGATTCAGAACAGTCGAGAAAGTCAAGTTAGTCTTTTGTTTGGTTCAATTTAAGCACGAGAAGCCAAATCTGCGAGAGTTTGAAGCAGGTGTTTTTTTCTAGATACGGAGGGTATTTGTAATTTCAGAGTAGTTTAGGTCAAATCCAACCCTGCCATCACACTTAGAACGCCAAAAAATATTAAGATCAACTATCAAATCATCAAAATTAGGTTTAAGAGTTTTAGAGGCAACTTTTTGTTTTTTAGGCTGTACAACCGCCTGCGTGCCATACTATATGATTTCATAAAAAAAATTAAAAAATATATTTTGGCACTAGATGCCTTGATCAGAACATGTAGGCCCCTTTTTGGCTGAGTCGACCTAAAATCTAGCCCAGTCAGCCCATTTTAGGCCCCACAAACACTCAGCAACAGGGTGTCATCAGGTTTAGAAGTTGTCGCCTCCACTCATGAACACTGTCGAAACATCACCTCGATACCGTCAGATGACCACCAACTCACCACCTGTCTATAACCTAGTTAGCACCCAGGTTGCCACCAACCACAAGCTAGCCACCTAGGAACCTCTAGGGGCCTTTTTTGGCCCTAAATTTCTACTTAGGGGGGTTGATTTTACTTTTGCCATATCTTGGGCATATAGAGTCATATTTCTACAAATAAATAGGTGTTAGAAAGTTGATTCCGAGCACTTTCCAATAGTGCTAGTGTTTTTTTATATTTTGTTTCTGGTGAATTTAATTGTTGTTTGAAGTCCAAATCACCTATTTTAGCTTTCGAGCTCATAACTTTGACCCAGAATCTCTATTGTTTGCAAATGAATAAGTGTTGGAAATGTATTAAGGAGCTCTACACAACCATCCATGCATTTTAGATTCAACCCTAGGTATTTTTTATTCATTTTGTTAGTTATTTGCATTCTCGTTGATATCCTAGACATCCTAGCACTTAGAAAGGTTCTATTTTTTGGGTGGGCTTCAATTATGAGCATTAATCTATATTAGATGTTGTGATCAATATCATGGGTTTTTTTATTCATCCTTATATGGTAACCCTAGATAAGGATAATTATGAGTCTTGGCAAAAAGGCATCCTGACACATCTCAAGTGGCTCCATCTTTTGCCTTATCTTCATAGACTCATACCTAATCTAAATACACTTGGGAGGAAATCTACATGTGGGGAAATAATATTGATCATGTTGTAGGATTGATGTGTTTTAGTGTTGATTTTGACACTATGTGTTCTATCTCACATATTGAGTGCTCGCACACTCTTTGGACTAGAATTTGGGAGATCTATGGAGACACACATCTCTCTTCATTCCTAGATGATTTTACTATGGATTGCCTCATACCCTTTGATGATGTAGATCATATACCCTTTGATGATGATGTTGGAGTACAATCAACACTAAGAGGGGGGTGAATCAGTGTTGAATCAAAAACCAAGTTATTTATTTCTTATCAAACTTGAAAAGAGAAAATGAAAGAATCAAACATGACAATAGGTTTCATCAAGTGGAGTCAAATATTGAATGTACAAGCATGAAGGACAATCAAATCACACAAAATTGAAATCATGACACAATAGATTTCATGAGTGGAAAACCCTCATAGGGATGAAAAACCACTCAAAACTGCCTCACTGGCTTAATCGTGAAAATCAACAATTACATAGCCTCATTGTCTAATGAATGCCTCACTGGCAAAATGAAAGTCTCACTAACTTGTACAATCACCTTGAAACAAAACAAGACAATTCAGGGGGTTGCCCTGATTCACTTTTGTACAAAAACCTTATCTCTCCTTTCCTTTTACTTGTCAAAATTCTTTTCAATTATAACATGATCAAGCTATGCTCTAGTACACATAACCATCTTTGCAATAATCAATATATATACCCCTTCTCAAATATCCACACCTGCATGTTTCTCTTTTGCACTAAAAATCATCTTCTTATCCTAATTCATCTTCATCCTTCAAATACACTAAACTCCATTAAATTCTCCATAAGAACAAAAATCATCATACTACCTTGTAGATATTCCTTTTATAATCTCAAAACAATAATAAAAAACTCCAAATACATCGAACTGGTCTCAGAAATTAATTCCCTGGCACACTGAGTCATTAGAAGGCTTTAAACAACTGAACTCTACATTATATAAAGGATCTGCACGTCAAAATTAGACACCATTGAGCGACCGTTGGGTTCCAAAAAGCATTTTAAAAGGTGACCCTTAGATCTTGATTTTGTGCCACTCTGCCTTTTGATCTGAGCCGCTAGATTTGCTTTGGCGCTCATAAAAATTTAAGTGACTCGTGGTCACCTGTAGCCCTAGGAAATCGGGGCCGGTTATCTGACGTTCCATCGACCCTTAGACATCACTTAAGTTATAATGCAACCTATTGAGCCGGTTAACTTGAAATTAGAAATAAAGTGACTGACGGGGAACATAGGGTTACAAAGAATGTATTAGGGACTTAGGTTTAGTATTTTATTTGAAAGGTATTATAGGTTTTAGAATTTATTAAGAGCTTGGAGATAAATATCAAGCCCTAAATACAAATATGCTCCTTTAATGCAAGCTTGTAAAACCTAATAGTGGCAGAGGAATAGATCTGTATGAAAGAGTTCCTTAGGATTTTAGACTTAAAACAAATAGGATGTTTGATTAGGGTTTAATACCCTAAACCCCAACACAATGTAACTTTTGTCTAAGCACCTCCACTGCCAATATCTCTACAGATAAACACGAAGACCTGAACGTTTATTTATGCATCGATTAAGTTATAGTTGTTATTTGCCTAGTATTGATTGTTTGATTGTCCAAGGTCTTTTTTGAAGTTGGAGAGTAGGGCTTAAATTTAACAGTTGTATAGTAGAGTTCTATTTAAAGATTTTAACTGTAAAATACATTTAAAAAAAATATTTGACTATATATATATTCTTTTTATTTTTAAATTTTTTAGAAAAAAATTTGAAAATTTTAGATTTGTCTTTTATGAATATAATTATATATTCATTCTAAATTATATAATTTATATATTTTTTCCTTTTATTTTTAAATTTTTTAATAGGAACTTTAAGAAACAATTTCCCAAATTTTTAGATTTGTTTTTTTATAGTATATTCATTATAAATTTGTAGTTTTTTCTTTTATTTGTAAATTTTTTAGTAGCAGCTTTCTCAAAATTTTAGATTTGTTTTTTATAAATATATTCATTCTAGTATGGGCTCAATATGGAGGCTCTTTGTTGTTGTATGTATGAAGAGAAGATAATACAGTCAGTACAGAAAACTTACTATTTCTGCGTACGTGGGTGGGGTTTAATTTGTGGTGGTTTGGTATTTGATTATGCTGTAAGTGGTATTTCTTTGCTTCTATACTTGATTTTTAGTTGAGAGAGTGTTGTTTTAAACTCTTCACATTCTCTCTGTCTTTGTTTAAACAAAGTCATAAAGTTCATATTTATAGTATGGGTTTAAGAGATTCCACAATTTTATTACCGAAATAAAGTAGAATGCGTTGTGTGTGCATTTGTTTGTGGGTAATCGTTGCATTGTTTTGCCATTGAATATCTGAATGCACACATGGCATTAGGGATAATATATGTGGTTTTCAAAGCTAATTATTGTCTCCATAGCAGCGTGGATCAAAGAAGAAAAGTAAAATAATATAATGACTAGAACATTCAACATCAGTTCTCATGTAGGATGCGCAACTAGACCATTTCTTAAGTAAGCTCTAGTTTGACATATAAAATTTGACTTGCATAAAAAAAATTAATTGTCATGTGAAAGGCAATAATAAAGACTAAAGTGTAGGAAAAAAATTCCTTGACAGGCAAGGTGGACTGTCAAATTTAAGCCCTATTGGAGAGTGACAATCACATTTTTAAATTTCAAAATTTATTAGTTGACTAGTCTCTCTTATCTTTTTTGCCTAGATTAAATACATTTTTAGGTGATTTGATGTTATGTGCTAGTATTTAAAGATATTTAATTGTATTCATTTCACATCCTCACATACTCAAGCATTCTTTTTCATTCTAGAGTATAAAAAGGTAATTGATAACAAAACATTTGGATTTGGTGCACAAAAAGAGCAACAAATTTACATTATAGAGCCCTTGCTTGCTATCTGCTATCTTTTTCACACTTTTTGGTGGGTTGGTCTAGAAGAATTTGTCTCCTTGTGATGAAATGATAACCCTTGAAGGTATTAAATGAGAGTGCTTCTGGATTTAATTGTGTATGTTTTTGCTTCAACGTTTCAGATCATACTCAACGATCTATCAGGTTCTATTTTTGCAAAAGATGATATCCTAGACATCCTAGCACTTAGAAAGGTTCTATTTTTTGGGTGGGCTTCATTTATGAGCATTAATCTATATTAGATGTTGTGATCGATATCATGGGTTTTTTTATTCATCCTTATATGGTAACCCTAGATAAGGATAATTATGAGTCTTGGCAAAAAGGCATCCTGACACATCTCAGGTGGCTCCATCTTTTGCCTTATCTTCATAGAATCATACCTAATCTAGATACACTTGGGAGGAAATCTACATGTGGGGAAATAATATTGATCATGTTGTAGGATTGATGTGTTTTAGTGTTGATTTTGACACTATGTGTTCTATCTCACATATTGAGTGCCCATACACTCTTTGGACTAGAATTTGGGAGATCTATGGAGACACACATCTCTCTTCATTCCTAGATTATTTTACTATGGATTGCCTCATACCCTTTGATGATGTAGATCATATACCCTTTGATGATGATGTTGGAGTACAATCAACACTGAGAGTGGGGGTGAATCAGTGTTTAATCAAAAACCAAGTTATTTATTTCTTATCAAACTTGAAAAGAGAAAATGAAAGAATCAAACATGACAATATGCTTCATCAAGTGAAGGAGTCAAATACTAAATGTACAAGAATGAAGGACAATCAAATCACACAAAATTGAAATCATGACATAATAGATTTCATGAGTGGAAAACCCTCGTAGGGATGAAAAACCACTCAAAACTACCTCACTGGCTTAATCGTGAAAATCAACAATTACATAGCCTCATGGCTGGCTGATGAATGCCTCACTGGCAAAATGAAAGTCTCACTGACTTGTACAATCACCTTGAAACAAAACAAGACAATTCAGGGAGTTACCCTGATTCACTTTTTTACAAAAACCTTATCTCTCCTTTCCTTTTACTTGTCAAAATTCTTTTCAATTATAACATGATCAAGCTATGCTCTGGTACACATAACCATCTCTACAATAATCAATATATATACCTCTTCTCAAATATCCACACCTACATGTTTCACTTTTGCACTAAAAATCATCTTCTTATCCTAATTTATCTTCATCCTTCAAATACACTAAACTCTATTAAATTCTCCATAAGAACAAAAATCCTCATACCACCTTGAAGATATTCCTTTAATTATCTCAAAACAATAATAAAAAAAACTCCAAATACATCGAACTAATCTCAGAAATTAATTCCCTGGCACACTGATTCATTAGAAGGCTTTAAAAAATTAAACTCTGCATTATCTAAAGGATCTGCACGTCAAAAGTAGACACCATTGAACAACCATTGGGTTCCAAAAAGTATTTAAAAGGCGACCCTTAGATCTTGATTTCACACCACTCTGCCTTTTGATCTAAGCCGCTAGATTTGCTTTGGCACTCATAAAACTTTAAGTGACTCGTGCTCACTAGTAGCCCTAGGAAATCAGGTCGGTTATCTGATGTTTCATCGACCCTTAAGCATCACTTAAGTTATAATGCAACTTGTTGAGCCGGTCAACTTGAAATTAGAAATAAAGTGACTGACGAGGAAGATAGGGTTAAAAATAATGTATTAGGGACTTAAGTTTAGTATTTTATTTGAATGGTATTATAGGGTTTTAGAATTTATTAAGAGCTTGGAGATAAATATCAAACCCTAAATACAAATATGCTCCTTTAATGCAAGCTTGTAAACCCTAATAGTGGCAGAGGAATAGATCTGTATAAAGGAGTTCCTTAGGATTTTAGACTTAAAAAAAATAGGATGTTTGATTGGGGTTTAAGACCCTAAACCCCAACATAATGTAACTTTTGTCTAAGCACATCCACTGCCAAGATCTTTGTAGACAAACATGAAGACCTAAACAACTTCTGCCATGGATGACACCTCACTCAAATGCAATCCACCTCCTGATACAACATGAATGCACAACATGAACTAATTCTTCATACCTCAACTCTACCATATGAATTGAGAATATTGAGGGTTTTAGATATGCAGTTGACATGATTCTAACAGATCAAAATGATCATCCCCATAAATTGATATATGAGTGAACATTGACAAGAGTATCAACATCCTATTGTTGTAGGAAACTCAAGGTACACCACATGACATACAACTTCCTGCATACAATATCCTTGTAGACACCACACCATATGAAAGGTATACATCCTGATCTCAACAATCACTATTTTGACATCAATGGCAAGACAACAAAGATGCCAAACATAACAGATAATACTTTAGAGGAGCTTGCGTATGTTGAAGGTCTTACTAGTTCAAATGAAATAGAGATTTCTCTTGTTGCTCCTCCTCCTATCAAGATCACATCTTCGTCACCTATTGCTACTTTAGAGTTTAGAGTTGCTTCCTTGAGAGCTTCTAGTGATTCTTTGCAGTAGAATCATTTTAGTCTTCTTGATCTACCTCATTGGGATTCCTATTTATTAGACATTACATCCTTGTTTGTGGAGTCTCACTTATTAGATTTGGAGGACATATTTGAGGGTTTATCTCTCCTCTTTGATGGTAGTGTTGTCATCACATCTTTAGTGTTTTCAAATATAGTTCCATATCTTTCCTCTCCTAGTTCTACTTCTTTGATTGGGCATTCGATTCTTGATTTGGAGAAGATGTCTTTTTCTAGCATGAGGTCACTAGAGTTGTATTTTGAGACACGCATTTAGATTTGGATTTCCTTTTCATCTAGATTATCAGAGTTGCTTCTACATACACCAGTGGATTTTTTGGTTCCAAAAGAGAGAAATGTTGTTTGTAGGCAATGGATTGTGTTATGTCTTTAGGCATTCATCATTGGTAGAGGAGCCACTTCTTGGAGGGGAGACATTATCTTATTCATTTGATCTTTCCTATGGGGACTATTCATTGTGTATTTGTCATGGACTTGGATGTTTGTGATCCATCACTTGTGCATATTTTATCTTTTCTCTCTTTTGGGGAGGAGTTTTCTCTTGTGGTTCTCTTTTTCTCCATTTCCAATAGACTTTTTGTACATGGGTACCTCATCAGGCCTTGTAGCTAGGACCCATCTTTTGCATCGTATGCATTTTTCATTCTCCTTAAGTTGCACTTAGGGGGATGTTGGTGTATTTATTTATTTAATTACACTTTATTAAGTTTACATAGGGTTTTTTAAGCTCACTTAGGGTTTCCTATCTTGCCATATAAAAGCAAGCTCTCTCATGTACATAATTATTGAATTACAATATCATTATTGCATCCATAATCAAGAAAATTATCCTCTTGCCTCTCTCTTATGGAAGGTAATCTCTAGTTTTGTAGGTGATCTTGGGAGCTTGAGTCCATTGGGGACTCTTACACATTAGACAAAGAAAGCACATTTTTGGGGCATAAACAAGGAATATTCCAAAATATAGAACGGTTTGTAATCATTCTTCAACCATTAATCTAAGTAGCCCTATCCATCTCATTTAATTTCCAAATATAGCAAGTACAATTGTTTATATTTTAGTACCCAACTACCACTAATTAGTTTATATTGGTTTATGCTTATGTGTATGCATTTGATTGGATTAACCTAGATTAAGCTCAATAAAATTTTATTTTTATATACAATATTATATAAGTTGAAGTCAAGAAGATGTATTATTGTAAGGAAATAAAACTACACTTGAAAAAATATTTTTGAGCAATAATAATAAATGGTCAAGTTATTAGAGCTTATACAAAAACAATTACATAAACATGTTCATAATATGATAAGAATGATTTTTTATAGATGGCACTCAAAGATTCAGGATTGTGTTAAAAAATTTGTGAGACGATATATGCCAAACTGATAAATTTATTATGTCACTCTAGGTCATTTTTCGTGGCCATGGAAATGATCTCTACATCTAGATAATTGAACTTCTATGTGTGGGTTCAACCCTAACAAACCTAACTTATAATTTTGATCTAGGCATCTCTAACCTTTAGATTTTTACTTGCCTCAAGTGTTAGAACTTGCAATGCAAAACTAGGTGGTATCTATAGATACTAGGGGAGTTTGTTGTGTAAGGGATCTTCTCTTTAGTCAAACCCCTTGAGTTGATTTAATAGTATAGACAAGTTTGAAGGCACACAAAACAATCATGCAATATGCCTAATTGATGTCAGTTAATGTTATGCTCATGTAATGATGGTGCAATGTATAATTGAGCTCTTGCTAGACAATTTATAGATGCCTCCTCAATTGATCTTAATGAATTAGGGTTTATCCTTTTATACAATACCCTAGCATGCAAATTTGAATATGTTGTGCTCGACAACTCTTATCTTGCATGCTTTAAGAATTTTTTGGATTTTTAAAAAAGGTCAAATATTTAACACTTTTGGGCATGTATGAGGTGATATACAAGTTGGTAAGCTACCATGTTGGTAGTAGGTAACTCATAGGTTCAAGTCACAACGAATTCTTTTGTTGGTTGAAATTTAAATTTAGAGTGTATTCTTTAAGTTAGGCTTTCATGCTCAAGTTGACAAGTAAATTCTAGTAAGAAGGGGATTAACTTGTTGCACATATGGTTGTGTGGTTGTCCTTGATGTCAACACTTAGTATGGTTGTCACTGATGTGGTTGTGTGGTTATCCTTGATGTCAACACTCAATTTAGAACACTCAGTTTGGACACTATGCTTGGATACTTATGGCGATGATATACTTGGTTGTTGATGTTCATGGTTGGTTGTTGATGTTCATGGTTGGATATTATGCAATAGATATGATATCATAATGATATATTAAGATTGGAATTAGAAGCATCAAGATGAAGAATGATATATTAAGATGGGAATTAGAAGCATTAATGTTGATACTATTGTTGATGGCCTATAGCTTGTTGTATGATCTTTCCTAATGATCCTAAGGACGTATGTGTTGCTATAAGAAGGTTCTAGTCTCCAGAAGTTGGTGAAGGTTTCTGTTGCAGGAAGTTGCCTAGAAGACTACATGGTAAAATGCTTTGCCTTCCTTCACTTTTGAATATAAGATCATGTGGTTCATAAGTTGATTTCAGTGTGTTCTGAAGGTGTTATATCCAATAGTTCAAGTCATTAGACCTTCAGCAGTGAAAGTTACAAGTGACAAAATTTTAGTCTGTGCTCTGGTAGAATAATGTGAGTAGGATGCTCTGCATTCATTCAGAAGTTAAAGTTTGTCCATGTGGTTTTGTGGACATGTTCAAGAATGTGCAATTCATACTTATTTGCAGTATTAAGTATTTTTGGTGGTGTTGGCTTTTCTTCTGAATCAGCATTAGGGTTTACCACTTCTAATGCATAGGCAGATTCAGCCAACTAAATACAGGAGGTTGCGTGAGCTGCCTCCCCTTCACTTCTGGTTCTGCCGCACCAAGGGGGGTATCCCTATAACTCAAGATGTAACCTTGACTAGCTCAAAGATAGAAAGATCTAACTTGACAACAATAGGCAGAATACTCTCATGTGTGGACCAAGATCTGTATGATAGATCACAAGGCTGGCAACATTCTTGGACATGATGTCTGGTTGGGTATGAGAGCATGCAGGGGGTTCCTAATCCTACTCCTACAACTAACAGGTGGAAGAATGAAATGGTTTAGTTTGAATTTTGGATGCAAAGCTGGACATGGTGTATAACCTCAACACAGAGCTAGATTGGTGCCTATCCAGGGCTTGGAGTCGGTAGACATACACCTGTGAATGATCAGCATGAATAGCTAAAACTGGATTTTAGGGGGATACACATGATATTTGCCTTACAGATATCTCCCAATAAAGAGTGTTAAGCTGTCTATACTTATGGCATCCCTATTGCAGTAAGAAAGATACATGCAAAACTGGAGACAGAATCAGCATAACACATGCAAACACAGCATTATTCATATAAGATTAACCATGAAATCAGTGGATTCATGCCAAATCGTACAACAGGAGATACATAAACTCACAAGTTTCAACTGTACAGAGCAACCAAAACAGACTGTATTGTGTTACAGAGCCAAATGTTCAACTTTCAACCACCAAAAATGAGTAACACTTCCTGCTTATAACAGCCAGGTAGTGTACCACAGCAATTAATTACATGGTTGACCAAAAATCCCGCCAGATACACAGTATCAGAAAAATGGCGCTCAACGCATTACCAGATTGGCGCTCAAACATGAATGCAGCAGGTGGGAGAGGAGACAGGAAGAAATCTCGAGCCCTGCGCCGCCGCCTAGGGATCCAGATCTTCAATCGGGTACCAGGTCCGTCCACGCCATTGCCCACACCTCTGCAACAATCGCCATTAATGGCGCACCAACCCGCGGCCTTGGGAAAAATATCAGACAATAGATCGCAACCATTTCCCGCCAAGATACATCGTCATGATATTTCAAATATGCAGGATATCAATTATCCCACATGCACCCCGCGGTGACCTCTTTAACACTTTATATACTAGGTCATGAGCATATATGATGTCGGTGCTTTTGCTCCTGACGACACTAGTATAAGACTTCATCATCATCCTCCAGCATCATGATATCCTGTCGCTTGAAATATCACCCTGACGTCAGCATCATATCGCAATATAACCTGCATGATAATCGCCTTCATCCGCACAACCTGATCCATCGGAAGAACATCCTCCTGCTGAGCCTATACCAAAAGTCTGGCCGATGAACATCCTGATGACGTCACCGTCATATCCTGCTGACGTCATCAGCATATCTGCCTACTGCGCACCTCCTCATATCCGGATGACGTCATCGTCATATTCGCAACATTGGGTGATCTTCATAAGATGAGTAATGTTAGAAATCTGACCCCCCGGACCTTGATGACATCACCACCACATGTCGGCATCAGGATGATATTCGGAAGATAACCGGATATTTGGAAATATCATCCTGATGCACAAATATCATGCTGCACTGTAGCTCCACTGTCTTGATACCAACATCATCAGGATGACAAAAACAACGAACATGAAGTGATACAACAACATCAGGAGGATATTGACTAAGATCATCCTGACGTCCAAATATGATGACCACGGTGAATATCGGGTCATACTTAGAACTTTACAACAACATCATCAGGATGATCTTAACAAAGATCACCCGATGTTAAAATATCACCCCGGCGAAAAATCATGCAGGCAGAAAATATGATGACCCTCGCAAGCAACACGGTGATAACCGGAAATATGATGATGATGATGATGACGACCCTTAGAAAAAATAGGTCAGGTCGAACAACTCAGAAAATAACCTCTTCGGGAGATCGGGGTAACATCATCATCATAAAAGGGCAGGGTGATAATTGGGAGATCACCGGATAACTAAAAAATCACCCTCCGCAAGAAAACTAAGGCACATTGTAGCTCATCAGCAGGATCGGGATGATATCCAAACATCACCCGATATTGAAATATGATGATCCTGATGAAAAACAAGTCGACAGAGGACATGATGATGCTGACCACCATCGAAGAAAACATGATGATGATGATCTCCTCCTCAGGAAAATATGATGCTGCAGCTGAAAAATGCTGAGGAGGCCCGAAGACTTAGAACTTTTTTGGATTTTTTGGGAAGGTGCCTGCATGAAAATTGCTCAGAAACTGACAGTGAAATCAGGCACCAACAGTGGCTCTGTCTGGGGATGTGCAGGTGCAAGACTGCAGCGAGAACCCCAGAACTCTGGATGCAGACCAGTCCCTTATCCATTGGGCACAGAGTCATGATACTGCACTGACCTGCATCACCAAACACACTTGATGGCCTAAGGCCACCAAGAAAAGAAAAACCTGTATCTCCCTTTGTCAAATATCTTGTTTTCATCTGCATGCACTGGGTCAAGCTTGGAGATACTACAGAGATCCACCCACAAACAAATCTTGTCATCTGCATATTCAACCCTCTGATTTGGCTTGTCATTGTCACCCCTGTGCAGATAACCTTCAACATCATGTGACATGTGGGTGCAGAATGTATCAGGCAATGCATACTCAAATGGTATAGAACACAGGTTATCATCTGTATCATCATCATGCATTGCAACATGATCTCCTAGCTGGACTGCAAATAGGAAACACTCAGAGTCCACCACACAACTAGGAAGATCAGGGCTCATTGTATTATATGCTGGCACATCAAAAGAAAAGCTTTCAAAATCACAATTGTGCACATCATGTACACAACAATCAGCAGCACCAGGCTGGAAAAGATCAGGCTCTGGCATCTCTTTCAAATCAGGCACATTTTCACAGTCACTTACCTGATGTATGTTGTTTCCTCTTTCATCAGGATGAGAAACAGAATCCAAGCCAAAAATAGTGTCTAGATCTTCACCATACTCAAATAAATCCTCATCACCATATGTGTCAAAGCTGGGTGATCCAGGTACATCAGCTTGATCATAGTATGCCATTTGTTCATGGGCAGCAGAACATGCATCTGCATCACCAATGGATTCCCTTTGTGGAGGAGTATCAGCTTGTGTGTCATAAGCAAAACAACCATCAAATGAAAAACAATCATGCTCTGAACCAGCACTTGTTTCAATCTCTGACTGCTCTTCACGATCCCCATGTGTTTGAAAAGAAGTCAATGGGTCACACATAAGACTGTTTCTCTGTTTGCTTATATCTTCTCTGTCTTGAGTACAATACTCACAATTATCTCCACAAGTCCATTCCAAAAGTTGTTCATTGCTGTCCACAACCTCGTTATTGTTTTCATGGTCAGATGCCTCATCATTGCAATGGGAATCCTCATTAGTCCTTTCACTGGCATCCTCAACATTCATCTTTTCATCTTCACATGATGCCTTAATTATTTGGTCATTTGCAGCTTCACAACTATTATTCACACCAAGGCCTGGGGACAAGGGTTTCAGCAGGTACACATTTCTGATTTTTTCTATCTTTTCTATGAACTTGTATGCCATCTGCATACTTGTCACCTTGAAATCCCTCAGTATTGCACTAAAGCCCTCCTCAAAAGCTTCAAAGAATATGCCAACACAGGCTGAAATATCAGGCCTGAAGACTTTTGGGATCTGTGAAAGGGCTATTGCAAACCTATGACTGAAATCAACACATGGCTCTTCATCTTGTTTTCTGATTCTCATCAATTCTGCAACAAGATCAGCCGGTTCTTTTGCAAATTCTTCCTTGAAACAGTCAGCAAGCTCATCCCAACAGGCAAAGGATCCTTTTGAAAAGCTCAAATACCAGTCTTTTGCTTTTGCATCAAAGGACCTAACAAAAAACCTCATCCACATATCCTCATCTCTGAATGAATGTTTTCCCATAAAACTGTGAAAATTTTGGATATGTGCATTCCCATCACATACACTGTGACCACCAAATCTAGGCATCTGACGATATATCCTAGTAGGCATAGTTTCTACTTTATAATCCACCCATGACAAATCCAGTTGGTCATACAAAGGATCAAAAGGGCTGAGAAGAGGTTTAGCCTTCTGACTGGCAGACACAACAGGGTTACTGCTTTTTAACTGGGCCTGCTCAGCCTCTAAGAATATCAACCTATTTCTTATCTCTTCTATTCTTTTATTCGACATTTCACCACTGAGTATGGGATAATTCATACTTGGATTCATAAAAATCTTACTCTTAGACATCCTTTGTCTGTCTAAGACCTAAGGCTTCCCCTGGCATCTAACTTATGCAGCAAAACAGCAAATATAAAGGGGAAGGAACAAGGTACCTTTTCTCATACAGATGCAGAAAAATGAACAACACATTTTTGTCACATCACATACATCCATCTTTCATGTGCATTCAGATCTTTTTTGCAGAGTCGCCATTTCTCCAGAGAGGACAAAATTTTCAATAGCTGAAAGCTACTTTTCCAGGTTCATTTCACCAGTAGAGCATCATTTTGTTGGTGACTCAGATGGGCCACATGATATAACACTTTTTCATCAATTTTCTCCCCAGCAGAGTCGCCATTTTGTTGGCTTTTCTTCTGAATCAGCATTAGGGTTTGCCACTTCTAATGCACAGGCAGATTCAGCCAACTAAATACAGGAGGTTGCGTGAGCTGCCTCCCCTTCACTTCTGGTTCTGCCGCACCAAGGGGGGTATCCCTATAACTCAAGATGTAACCTTGACTAGCTCAAAGATAGAAAGATCTAACTTCACAACAATAGGCAGAATACTCTCATGTGTGGACCAAGATCTGTATGATAGATCACAAGGCTGGCAACATTCTTGGACATGATGTCTGGTTGGGTATGAGAGCATGCAGGGGGTTCTTAATCCTACTCCTACAACTAACAGGTGGAAGAATGAAATGGTTTAGTTTGAATTTTGGATGCAAAGCTGGACATGGTGTATAACCTCAACACAGAGCTAGATTGGTGCCTATCCAGGGCTTGGAGTCGGTAGACATACACCTGTGAATGATCAGCATGAATAGCTAAAACTGGATTTCAGGGGGATACACATGATATCTGCCTTACAGATATCTCCCAATAAAGAGTGTTAAGCTGTCTATACTTATGGCATCCCTATTGCAGTAAGAAAGATACATGCAAAACTGGAGACAGAATCAGCATAACACATGCAAACACAGCATTATTCATATAAGATTAACCATGAAATCAGTGGATTCATGCCAAATCGTACAACAGGAGATACATAAACTCACAAGTTTCAACTGTACAGAGCAACCAAAACAGATTGTATTGTGTTACAGAGCCAAATGTTCAACTTTCAACCACCAAAAATGAGTAACACTTCCTGCTTATAACAGCTAGGTAGTGTACCACAGCAATTAATTACATGGTTGACCAAAAATCCCGCCAGATACACAGTATCAGAAAAATGGCGCTCAACGCATTACCAGATTGGCGCTCAAACATGAATGCAGCAGGTGGGAGAGGAGACAAGAAGAAATCTCGAGCCCTGCGCCGCCGCCTAGGGATCCAGATCTTCAATCGGGTACCAGGTCCGTCCACGCCATCGCCCACACCTCTGCAACAATCGCCATTAATGGCGCACCAACCCGCGGCCTTGGGAAAAACATCAGACAGTCGATCGCAACCATTTCCCGCCAAGATACATCGTCATGATATTTCAAATATGCAGGATATCAATTATCCCACATGCACCCCGCGGTGACCTCTTTAACACTTTATATACTAGGTCATGAGCATATATGATGTCGGTGCTTTTGCTCCTGACGACACTAGTATAAGACTTCATCATCATCCTCCAGCATCATGATATCCTGTCGCTTGAAATATCACCCTGACGTCAGCATCATATCGCAATATAACCTGCATGATAATCGCCTTCATCCGCACAACCTGATCCATCGGAAGAACATCCTCCTGCTGAGCCTATACCAAAAGTCTGGCCGATGAACATCCTGATGACGTCACCGTCATATCCTGCTGACGTCATCAGCATATCTGCCTACTGCGCACCTCCTCATATCCGGATGACGTCATCGTCATATTCGCAACATTGGGGGATCTTCATAAGATGAGTAATGTTAGAAATCTGACCCCCCAGACCTTGATGACGTCACCACCACATGTCGGCATCAGGATGATATTCGGAAGATAACCGGATATTTGGAAATATCATCCTGATGCACAAATATCATGCTGCACTGTAGCTCCACTGTCTTGATACCAACATCATCAGGATGACAAAAACAACGAACATGAAGTGATACAACAACATCAGGAGGATATTGACTAAGATCATCCTGACGTCGAAATATGATGACCACGGTGAATATCGGGTCATACTTAGAACTTTACAACAACATCATCAGGATGATCTTAACAAAGATCACCCGATGTTAAAATATCACCCCGGCGAAAAATCATGCAGGCAGAAAATATGATGACCCTCGCAAGCAACACGGTGATAACCGGAAATATGATGATGATGATGATGACGACCCTTAGAAAAAATAGGTCAGGTCGAACAACTCAGAAAATAACCTCTTCGGGAGATCGGGGTAACATCATCATCATAAAAGGGCAGGGTGATAATTGGGAGATCATCGGATAACTGAAAAATCACCCTCCGCAAGAAAACTAAGGCACATTGTAGCTCATCAGCAGGATCGGGATGATATCCAAACATCACCCGATATTGAAATATGATGATCCTGATGAAAAACAAATCGACAAAGGACATGATGATGCTGACCACCATCGAAGAAAACATGATGATGATGATCTCCTCCTCAGGAAAATATGATGCTGCAGCTGAAAAATGTTGAGGAGGCCCGAAGACTTAGAACTTTTTTGGATTTTTTGGGAAGGTGCCTGCATGAAAATTGCTCAGAAACTGACAGTGAAATCAGGCACCAATAGTGGCTCTGTCTGGGGACGTGCAGGTGCAAGACTGCAGCGAGAACCCCAGAACTCTGGGATGCAGACCAATCCCTTATCCATTGGGCACAGAGTCATGATACTGCACTGACCTGCATCACCAAACACACTTGATGGCCTAAGGCCACCAAGAAAAGAAAAACCTGTATCTCCCTTTGTCAAATATCTTGTTTTCATCTGCATGCACTGGGTCAAGCTTGGAGATACTACAGAGATCCACCCACAAACAAATCTTGTCATCTGCATATTCAACCCTCTGATTTGGCTTGTCATTGTCACCCCTGTGCAGATAACCTTCAACATCATGTGACATGTGAGTGCAGAATGTATCAGGCAATGCATACTCAAATGGTATAGAACACAGGTTATCATCTGTATCATCATCATGCATTGCAACATGATCTCCTAGCTGGACTGCAAATAGGAAACACTCAGAGTCCACCACACAACTAGGAAGATCAGGGCTCATTGTATTATATGCTAGCACATCAAAAGAAAAGCTTTCAAAATCACAATTGTGCACATCATGTACACAACAATCAGCAGCACCAGGCTGGAAAAGATCAGGCTCTGGCATCTCTTTCAAATCAGGCACATTTTCACAGTCACTTACCTGATGTATGTTGTTTCCTCTTTCATCAGGATGAGAAACAGAATCCAAGCCAAAAATAGTGTCTAGATCTTCACCATACTCAAATAAATCCTCACCACCATATGTGTCAAAGATGGGTGATCCAGGTACATCAGCTTGATCATAGTATGCCATTTGTTCATGGGCAGCAGAACATGCATCTTCATCACCAATGGATTCCCTTTGTGGAGGAGTATCAGCTTGTGTGTCATAAGCAAAACAACCATCAAATGAAAAACAATCATGCTCTGAACCAGCACTTGTTTCAATCTCTGACTGCTCTTCACGATCCCCATGTGTTTGAAAAGAAGTCAATGGGTCACACATAAGACTGTTTCTCTGTTTGCTTATATCTTCTCTGTCTTGAGTACAATACTCACAATTATCTCCACAGGTCCATTCCAAAAGTTGTTCATTGCTGTCCACAACCTCGTTATTGTTTTCATGGTCAGATGCCTCATCATTGCAATGGGAATCCTCATTAGTCCTTTCACTGGCATCCTCAACATTCATCTTTTCATCTTCACATGATGCTTTAATTATTTGGTCATTTGCAGCTTCACAACTATTATTCACACCAAGGCCTGGGGACAAGGGTTTCAGCAGGTACACATTTCTGATTTTTTCTATCTTTTCTATGAACTTGTATGCCATCTGCATACTTGTCACCTTGAAATCCCTCAGTATTGCACTAAAGCCCTCCTCAAAAGCTTCAAAGAATATGCCAACACAGGCTGAAATATCAGGCCTGAAGACTTTTGGGATCTGTGAAAGGGCTATTGCAAACCTATGACTGAAATCAACACATGGCTATTCATCTTGTTTTCTGATTCTCATCAATTCTGCAACAAGATCAGCCGGTTCTTTTGCAAATTCTTCCTTGAAACAGTCAGCAAGCTCATCCCAACAGGCAAAGGATCCTTTTGAAAAGCTCAAATACCAGTCTTTTGCTTTTGCATCAAAGGACCTAACAAAAAACCTCATCCACATATCCTCATCTCTGAATGAATGTTTTCCCATAAAACTGTGAAAATTTTGGATATGTGCATTCCCATCACATACACTGTGACCACCAAATCTAGGCATCTGACGATATATCCTAGCAGGCATAGTTTCTACTTTATAATCCACCCATGACAAATCCAGTTGGTCATACAAAGGATCAAAAGGGCTGAGAAGAGGTTTAGCCTTCTGACTGGCAGACACAACAGGGTTACTGCTTTTTAACTGGGCCTGCTCAGCCTCTAAGAATATCAACCTATTTCTTATCTCTTCTATTCTTTTATTCGACATTTCACCACTGAGTATGGGATAATTCATACTTGGATTCATAAAAATCTTACTCTTAGACATCCTTTGTCTGTCTAAGACCTAAGGCTTCCCCTGGCATCTAACTTATGCAGCAAAACAGCAAATATAAAGGGGAAGGAACAAGGTACCTTTTCTCATACAGATGCAGAAAAATGAACAACACATTTTTGTCACATCACATACATCCATCTTTCATGTGCATTCAGATCTTTTTTGCAGAGTCGCCATTTCTCCAGAGAGGACAAAATTTTCAATAGTTGAAAGCTACTTTTCCAGGTTCATTTCACCAGCAGAGCATCATTTTGTTGGTGACTCAGATGGGCCACACGATATAACACTTTTTCATCAATTTTCTCCCCAGCAGAGTCACCATTTTGTTGGCTTTTCTTCTGAATCAGCATTAGGGTTTGCCACTTCTAATGCATAGGCAGATTCAGCCAACTAAATACAGGTGGTTGCGTGAGCTGCCTCCCCTTCACTTCTGGTTCTGCCGCACCAAGGGGGGTATCCCTATAACTCAAGATGTAACCTTGACTAGCTCAAAGATAGAAAGATCTAACTTCACAACAATAGGCAGAATACTCTCATGTGTGGACCAAGATCTGTATGATAGATCACAAGGCTGGCAACATTCTTGGACATGATGTCTGGTTGGGTATGAGAGCATGCAGGGGGTTCCTAATCCTACTCCTACAACTAACAGGTGGAAGAATGAAATGGTTTAGTTTGAATTTTGGATGCAAAGCTGGACATGGTGTATAACCTCAACACAGAGCTAGATTGGTGCCTATCCAGGGCTTGGAGTCGGTAGACATACACCTGTGAATGATCAGCATGAATAGCTAAAACTGGATTTCAGGGGGATACACATGATATCTGCCTTACAGATATCTCCCAATAAAGAGTGTTAAGCTGTCTATACTTATGGCATCCCTATTGCAGTAAGAAAGATACATGCAAAACTGGAGACAGAATCAGCATAACACATGCAAACACAGCATTATTCATATAAGATTAACCATGAAATCAGTGGATTCATGCCAAATCGTACAACAGGAGATACATAAACTCACAAGTTTCAACTATACAGAGCAACCAAAACAGACTGTATTGTGTTACAGAGCCAAATGTTCAACTTTCAACCACCAAAAATGAGTAACACTTCCTGCTTATAACAGCCAGGTAGTGTACCACAGCAATTAATTACATGGTTGACCAAAAATCCCGCCAGATACATAGTATCAAAAAAATGGCGCTCAACGCATTACCAGATTGGCGCTCAAACATGAATGCAGCAGGTGGGAGAGGAGACAGGAAGAAATCTCGAGCCCTGCGCCGCCGCCTAGGGATCCAGATCTTCAATCGGGTACCAGGTCTGTCCACGCCATCGCCCACACCTCTGCAACAATCGCCATTAATGGCGCACCAACCCGCGGCCTTGGGAAAAACATCAGACAGTCGATCGCAACCATTTCCCGCCAAGATACATCGTCATGATATTTCAAATATGCAGGATATCAATTATCCCACATGCACCCCGCGGTGACCTCTTTAACACTTTATATACTAGGTCATGAGCATATATGATGTCGGTGCTTTTGCTCCTGACGACACTAGTATAAGACTTCATCATCATCCTCCAGCATTATGATATCCTGTCGCTTGAAATATCACCCTGACGTCAGCATCATATCGCAATATAACCTGCATGATAATCACCTTCATCCTCACAACCTGATCCATCGGAAGAACATCCTCCTGCTGAGCCTATACCAAAAGTCTGGCCGATGAACATCCTGATGACGTCACCGTCATATCCTGCTGACGTCATCAGCATATCTGCCTACTGCGCACCTCCTCATATCCGGATGATGTCATCGTCATATTCGCAACATTGGGGGATCTTCATAAGATGAGTAATGTTAGAAATCTGACCCCCCGGACCTTGATGACGTCACCACCACATGTCAGCATCAGGATGATATTCGGAAGATAACCGGATATTTGGAAATATCATCCTGATGCACAAATATCATCCTGCACTGTAGCTCCACTGTCTTGATACCAACATCATCAGGATGACAAAAACAACGAACATGAAGTGATACAACAACATCAGGAGGATATTGACTAAGATCATCCTGACGTCCAAATATGATGACCACGGTGAATATCGGGTCATACTTAGAACTTTACAACAACATCATCAGGATGATCTTAACAAAGATCACCCGATGTTAAAATATCACCCCGGCAAAAAATCATGCAGGCAGAAAATATGATGACCCTCGCAAGCAACACGGTGATAACCGGAAATATGATGATGATGATGATGACGACCCTTAGAAAAAATAGGTCAGGTCGAACAACTCAGAAAATAACCTCTTCGGGAGATCGGGGTAACATCATCATCATAAAAGGGCAGGGTGATAATTGGGAGATCACCAGATAACTGAAAAATCACCCTCCGCAAGAAAACTAAGGCACATTGTAGCTCATCAGCAGGATCGGGATGATATCCAAACATCACCCGATATTGAAATATGATGATCCTGATGAAAAACAAGTCGACAGAGGACATGATGATGCTGACCACCATCGAAGAAAACATGATGATGATGATCTCCTCCTCAGGAAAATATGATGCTGCAGCTGAAAAATGTTGAGGAGGCCCGAAGACTTAGAACTTTTTTGGATTTTTTGGGAAGGTGCCTGCATGAAAATTGCTCAGAAACTGACAGTGAAATCAGGCACCAACAGGTGGTTCGCAAATTTAGTTTTTCAAGTGACTGTGAGCTACAAATAGTTCTAGAAGCCTAATTATTCTCAGAATACATGTTTGTGATGTGTGCCACAAATCAAGGAGTGTTTGGAGATGGTGTATGGGTTCTACCGACTCATCTGAAATAAGAACAATTAATTTTTAATCATTCATGGGTACTGTCAAGATTGTATAGACTGATGTGCTACAAGCTTCATGTTTTCTTGCTTAAGGGAGACCTAATTCAATTGTGTGAAGCGTGTGGATGTTATTCCTTGAAGGATGTTGCTATGAAGAATGTTTAGGACCAGATTAAGTGTGTGTTGGGATCCACAAGGCATGTTACTCTTCTTGGTGTTGCATGTAGTTCATATTAGGTCTTTCCCTCTACGGGGTTCATGTTGTGTGATCTTTGGTCGACTTGTAAATTGTAATATTCTTGTTCTATTGGCCGACTTGTAATGTCATGTATATAATGTAAACCTAGTTGATCTAGGTGAGGCATGATTACGAATATGAGTGAATGAAGAGAAAAATATGAATATATGCATTATGATGTATGACTGAAGGAGAAAGAGTAGGAGCAATAAGGCCTGTCCTTATTCATATTGAAGACATTTTTTGTGACAAGAGGGAAGTGAAGAGTGTGCCAAATTGATCTAATCACCAAAAGAGGAGTGAAGGGATAGAATTGCAATCATCAAAGGTGTGAGCTTTAATGTCAATTTTCAGGCAGTAAAAGGACAGTCATACTGTAATCATCTCTAAGTTTGTTCTCAGTTCAGGGAGTAGTTGCTTCCTTGGGTTGTAACCCTTAAAAAAAGTCTACAGGGAGTTGTAGCTTCCTTGGGAGTGACCCTAAAACAAAGTCTTTAGGGAGTAGTAGCTTCATTGGGTTGTAGCCCTAAAAAAAAGTCAATAGGGAGTAGTAGCTTCCTTGGGTTGTAGCCCTAAAATAAAGTTGTAATTTTTATAGCAGTGAGATTCATATATTGAGTTAATCCTTACCATGGTTTTTCCCCTTTTAGGGGTTTTCCGCATATATATGGTTTTTTGTGTTGATGTGCATTGTGTTGATCTTTCATGTTTATGTTAATATTGTAATGTTTAAGTTTGAATCTGCTCTAGAGAATTTGAAGTTTGTTTGGATATTGATTCATCCCCCCTCTTAGTATCCTGGTGTGTTCAACAATTGGTATCAAGGCCAAGTTACTCAGAAGAAGCTTAATCGCTTGAGGAAGGTTCGGGATGGCTCATAATGGATCTCATAAGGCACCTATGCTTGATAGAACAAATTATTCCTTTTGGAAGCTAAGGATGGAAAACTATCTATCTTTTCTAGGATTTGGTGTTTGGCAAGCTATCAAGAAGGGTTACACTGCTCCTGCTTCTGAACCTACAGATGTTGATAATATTAAGGTGTATGATAACAATTCCAAGGCAAAGAGTTCTATCATGAGTGGGCTAGCTGATTCAGAACCTCTAAAGGTAATGAGTTACAAATCTGCTAAGGATGTTTGGGTAAAAATTGAAAGCATTTATGAAGGAGATAGTAAAGTGAAGCAAACCAGGATGCAAATTTTTAAGAGCAAATTTGAGACCATGAAAATGATAAAAGATGAAGACATTGCTAGTTATATGCTCTGAGTGGATGAAATAGTTAATGGCATCATAGGTCTTGGTGGAGAAGTGAAAGAAGATGAGATTGTGAAGAAGGTACTAAGAATTCTTCCTAAATCTTACAGTCATAAGGTATCTGCTATTGAGAAGACTCGTGATTTGGATAACTATATAGTAGATCAATTGTTTGGCTATCTCACTACCTTTGAAATGAGAGAATTTGACAAAGGTGCTCCAAAGAAGGAAGCAACATTCAAAGCAAGTAAGAAGGCAGAAGATGAAGCAACTGATCAAGATGATGACCTTGGTGAGGTAGAGGCAAACTTTGTAAGAAGATTGAAGAAGGGAATCAACAAATACAAAGGTAAGTTACCTTTCAAATGCTTCAATTGTGCGAAAAATAGTCATTTTATTTCTAAATGTCTTTTTAAAGATTCAAAGCATAACAAAAACAGAGAGAAGCCCAAAAGAAGTCTATATTCTATGGAAAGCAGCTATTCTTTAGAAGATGAGGATCATGATGATTCAAATCATGAAACACTTTGTTGAAATGCGTTGGACAACTGAGGCGGGGAGTGAATTAGTTGTCCCAAAAACTCAAACACTTCTACACTTAAACATTATTCACTTGTCCACAGTTATTATGATTAAACAATGAATGCATGAAATCAAAAACTTAAACACATATGCAATATTAAACATAAGAGACACTAGACTTTTATGTGAAAAACCCTAAGGTGGGGAAAAACCACGGAGAGGATTAGTTCTCAAAATATATTGCAATCTTTGGAAAATGATGTTCAGGCTTGGTCACTCCATGGGCCTAGAACATGTTGGCTCATGCCATGAAGTACAACTAGGTCTAGCAGGCTCACTGCCTCAACCCTAAACCTAGAAAGATTACAATGAGGGCTGTTAAACCCTACTAGTGGCTCACTACCAAGATCAACATCTTCTTCATGTCTGAGATTAATACATTAAGTACAATAGTTCCTCTGCTTTGCTCTGCCTTTCCACCTCTTTTCTTATCTACCCATCTTCGCACAAGGACATCTTTTCCACGACTCAATTACAAGTATTTGTACACTTCATAAACCTTGGAATGATCATCAAGGTCAGCATTTTAATCATAAACCATTGGACCAATCTCCAAGGTCAGCATTACAAACATTTACAAAATAGGTCTTGACCTATTACAAAATTATGTTAAGGATTTGTAGTATAGATGTATGTGGATCATGCCACGCCTTAGCTGGGACTCAAACATGATCTTCCACACCACAACACACTTCCATAATCTTCAAGGGATCTTTGCAATCACTAGAATTAACCAAGCCGGCTAAGACTGGTTACACACTACGTTGTCTGAGAATAATCTTCAAACATGATCATAAATCCTTAACACGGACCAATGTAAAGGTAGGAACATGATCAGGAGGTATCCACAAGCACATTGAAATCACCAGGAGCAACTGCACAAACTCAAACCACTTTATTCATGAGATTCTTCACACCGGAGCACATGAACTTCACTGTCTTCAACTGTCATAAAATAAAGATAGCTTGCGGACCACCAAAACATGAACCATAGCAATTGTAGGCACTTATCATCATCCCAAACTTCCCTCTAGAACCATAGAGAAAAACACTTTAAAGTGGAGGAATGCAGAGCAAAATACTCTCTCTCAGGCACCAATGAATAATCAGAAAAAGCTAGTTTTACTCTGTTGACTATAACTCACTCAAATCTTCATACTGGAGACTCAAACTTAGGATTTAGCATCTTCAGCCATGCTTCTAAATAACTTCCAAACCTCAAACCAAGATCTTCATTCAAAAGAAATGCGAAGCAATCTTCTGGATTGTTCTTCAGTATGCAACTCACTGTTTACTTTCTGATTCTTTGGAAGAGGCTAATTTTCTCAATATCCTCAACATATAAAGCTTCTAAAAAAATAACAAGATAGGATACAGTTGACACCAATGACAACAAAGATATGTTGACGTCAATGACAACACCGATTAGGCACATACTTGCAACAATCTCCCCCTTTGTCATTGATGGCAACATATAATGTGAAAAACTGCAACAGCCATCAAGACAAGATTCTCCCCCTATCTTTTTACACATCTACACTCTTTCTCTCTAAGTTTTTCACATGATTTCTCTCCCCCTTTGACATCAATGGCAAAGGGCACATACTTGCACTCTTCTGCTCTGATCCAATCTCTCTTCTAAACTTTCTAATTACTCCCCCTGAGAAGTAGCCCTAAAAACATCAATCCAGATTTGGAGAAGGGACTCTAAGCACCACTGGACTGATGCACTCTTGTGCATCTTAGTTTAGAGCAGGAAGGGTAATAACCCCTAAATTTTGGCAAGGAACTACTCTCTCATTAAAGCCAACCTGCGAGCTTCTTACTTCTGCTTGCTAGTAATTTGCCCTCTACCTTCTTCTTCTGAAGCTTTTCACTCTCCCCTTTTTTTGTTCATGTACTTGGCCTTTTACACTGCTCTTCCTCTTCTTTTGATCTTTCCAACCTTTCCTGCCTTTCCTTTTTGACTGGAGCCTTTCCTCTAACCTCCTTGGGATTTTGCTTCTTAGATGCAGCTAAATTGTAGGTCCTCCTTGCTTTTGACCCTCGTCATTCATGAACACATCATTATTTGCATCAACATTTCATTGCCTTCTACTATTTTCTTTTTTCCTTCTTTTTCCCTGTAAATTGAATCACATCATCCACTTAGTTTTCCTCATGCTTTTCCTCCGATGTAGAATTGTCCACTAGTTTACCTCCTTCCCCATCTTCTGCATTTTTCTTACCTCTGGCCTTCTTCTTTCCAGAGAAAATAATGGCATCATCATTATCATCATCCTCCTTTACATCAATAAAGGGTCAATTTTCTTTTGACTACCCTTCTCCGTAGATACAGTTGATTGAAATTTCTCTGCAATGTTTCACATTAGCTTATCCTTTTCTAGTTTCTGTTTCACAGGGTTTGTCTTGTCAGATTCAATGGTATATCTTCATGCAGGATTCCAGCACCAACTTTCTAGCTAATGGATTTAGATTTTTGACACTACTCCCGCTGAGCTAGAGCTCTCAATTTACTTCCCAGAGAAAGTATCTGCACCAGAGACTAATGTGGATCCATCCTTGATCTTAGTAACATCGTTCTTGATCTAGATCTGATTCATCTCTTTCTTGGTTTCTACCAGATCAATCTACTTTTTACCTTTGTCTACTCTCTGCTCTATTTTCCTTTTTACTGTGGGATAGTCTCTCTCTGTATTTTTGCTTCTGCAGAATCTGGTAGAATGTCCGGGCTTGATGCAATTTAGATAAACAATATCTCTCTAACCTTGATTTATCCTGTTATTTGAATTTGGCTTTGATTTGCATTGATTAGCCATATGCCCATATCTATTGCATGTAAAACACTTTCCATTGAATAATTTAGCATTCCTTGGATTGATTTGATTGTTTCTTGACACACTTTTGCACTCATTTGCTTTATGACCAATTTTCTTACAATTGAAATATTGACCAGAGAAAGATGGAACATTTTGATTTATTTTGCTTCTACATAGAGTAGCCCTATGACCATACTTATTTCATTTAAAATAGTAACCATTGAAATATGGGTACCTTTGAGCATTTGGTTGCCTAACCAGAGATCTTTTAGCTCCTCTTCTTTGGTTCCTCACTAGATGGTTTTTTCCTTTTCCTTCTCTAGATCTGACTTGTCCAGAATTTGAGCTTTCTCCCTTTTCAAATCCCAAGCCTTGTCTATCATCTGTAAACTTTTGACTAGCTAGCAACTCATCAAGTTTTACAGAGCTTATTTTGAATTTTTCTCTTTAGTTGTTGGCTGCCTCTAAATCAGACTTCAAAAGTACAATTTCTTCTGCCAATTTCTCACATTCTTCTGACTTTTCTTTCACAATTTGACTCAAGTGATCCTCTATTCTTGTTTATCTTCATTTGCCAGACTCAATCCTTCACTTTTCCTTTTAAGACTTTGTTGGAGTTCCTTTATTTTATTTAGCTCTTGGATGCAACTATTTACTTCTACCGTATTTTCTTTTGAGTCTAAGTTATCTTCCTCAGACTTCTTAATGTCTTCCAGAGCAATTTGGTGCCCTTTTCTGTCAATAACAGTTGCTTTAGATTCAACACTAGAAATCAAGCATACATCACATTTTGTTTTATCACTAATGGTCTAGGAACCTTCTTGTGCTTACAATTAGGGCTCAAAGGCATGATATCAGAATATGTGCAAGATATAGCTTTGAAGCTCCTTCACACAAAATCTAAACTAAGTATTATGAATCAATCGCTAACTATCTTCTTTACTTTCCTAGGGATCTATTACATCCTTATATATCATCTCCAATACAAAATATTCCTCTGCGTCAGCCAAGGAAGATCACAAACTCCAATGAAGAGTTGTAACGTGTGTACACAGATAGGTTGGACCTAAATGCATAGAACACCTCCGCAAATGAATAGAATGATGTGCAAATCTTGGGGAAGGTCAGCCACGAACCAAGGATCATTGAATGATGAAAAATTAAGCTCCATAAGTCGAGGAATGCTCCACAAGTCCTCTCCTTTAGCTGATTATCAGAGATTGTCAGGATGCTCTGTTCTGAGAAAACAGTCAATCTTCTAATAGCGATAACTTTCCGGTACTTAATCCAAATGCTCTAAATTCTGGATATGATGTAGATGAATGAATCTAGATACTAAGTCCAACTCTGCAAGATGTGAAATGCAACTACAGTAGAATGTGGACCAAAATGCAGAAACTGCTTCTGACTGAACTGACTAAACTGAATTGGAAAATGAAAAGAAACAAACTGAATTGTAAACAAACTGAAATGCAAATGTTTTTGGTTGATGCAAGATTGCTCTTGAACCAGGGATGCTCTTGCATCAAACATCCGAGGTTATTGAAAAAGTGAGTCCTTCACTTTGCTGAGACTAGAGGAAAACCAAGACGGTCCACCTCAGCCTGAGAAATCCATGATGAATCTTCTTCTGGTCTACCTTTCCACTTCACAAGATATTCTTTGTATTGTCTTCCTCTGGTGTTGTGTCCAACTCTGCTATCCAAAATGTCTTCAATCTGCTTCGGTGCTTATTGTGGTAACTTCTTCTTCAAGTCCTCTGCTAAGTTGTTACTGAACTCTGCTTCATGATACTAGTATATGTTTGCAATGTTGAAAATAGGTGATATATCCAATGTTTCCAGTAACTCCACTTCGTATGCATTTCCTGAATCAAATTTTTTGAGTATTCTACAAGGCCCAAACTTCTTCATCTTCAATTTGTTATACGTTCCAACTGGAAATCTTTATTTTCTCAAGTATACCATCACGTCATATCCCACTGTAAATTCCTTATGTCTTCTCTTCTCATCTGCATGCTCCTTATATTTGCCATTCATATCCTCTAAATGCGTCTTCACCTAATTATGCACTATCTTCATGTGATCTACAAATTCTTTTGCTTTTTCACTTCTCTTTTCTATCATTCCCATGTCTCTCAATTCTGTCACTGCTCTAGGGTTCACTCCGGTAACAATCTCAAAAGGTGTTCTTCCAGTACTCCTATTTACTGAATTATTGTATGCAAACTCTGCTTGTGAAAGAATCAAATCCCAACTTCTTGTCTTCTCTCTGACCAAACATCTCAACAAGTTTCCCAAACTCTTGTTCACTACCTCTGTCTGTTCATCAGTCTATGGATGAAAAGATGAACTGAACTTCAAATCTATCTTCATCTTCTTCTAAAGTGTCTTCCAAAAATATCCAAGAAATCTAGCATCTCTGTCTGAAACTATACTCTTAGGTAATCCATGCAATCTCATGATTTCTTTGAAAAATAGGTCTGCTACATGCACTGCATCAGTTGTCTTCTTACAAGGTATGAAATAAGCCATCTTTGAAAATCTGTCCACCACTACAACTATTAAATCATGTCCTCTCTGTGTTTTAGGCAATCCCATTACAAAATCCATGATTATGTCTTCCCAAGGTCTCTCCAATACTATCAAAGTTTTATACAATCCAGTATTCTGGCTACTACCTTTTGCAACTTGACAAATTCTACAACTCTGCACAAATTTCCTAATATCCTTGTGTATCTGAGGCCAAAAGTAATTTTCACTCACCAATGCTACTCTCTTGTCAATTCCAAAATGTCCTGCCAATCCACCACTATGCTTTTCCTTGATCAAATTGTCTCTCATTGAACTTCTAAGTATGCATAACTGACTTCCTCTAAACAACATGTCTTCCTAAAAAAAATAATCCAACCACTTACTCCTATCTGTCACAATAGGTTCCTTGCATGCTTTCCAAGGTTCTGTAAAATCAATGTCTCTCTCATACATGTTCTTCAATTCATCAAAACCCAATACTTCAATTCTCATTTTGGTCAACAAGTTTCTTCTTCTACTCAATGCATCTGCCACTTTGTTTGATTTACCACTCATATGCTTCAATACAAATGTATAACTCTGCATGAACTCAACCCATCTCATGTGTCTCTGATTCAACTTACCTTGACTACACAAATATTGCAAAGCTTGATGATGTATACAACAC
Organism: Cunninghamia lanceolata; assembly: GCA_027924645.1. Taxonomy (NCBI): domain Eukaryota; kingdom Viridiplantae; phylum Streptophyta; class Pinopsida; order Cupressales; family Cupressaceae; genus Cunninghamia; species Cunninghamia lanceolata. The sequence goes on along the minus strand of BSBN01000809.1, from coordinate 23,827,361 downwards.
AAACTCCTTAGGCAACAAATAATGTCTCCACTTCTTCAAGGCTTGAAATATCACATAGAACTCTTGGTCATAAACTAAATATCTTCTCCTTGTGTCATTCAACTTCTCACTAAAATATGCTATAGGTCTACCTTCTTGACTTAACACTACTCTGATTGCACTCCCACTTGCATCATAATCTACTTGAAATACCTTATTAAAATCTGGTAACGCCAAAACAAGTTGCTCTATCACTTCAACAATTCAAAACTTTTATCTTCTTCTGATGTCCACTTGAAATCTTTTCTATCACCTCTCATTGTCTTTGTCATAGGGTTACATACTAAACTAGAATTTCTGATGAACTTCTGGTAGAAACTAGCCAAGCCATGAAATGATCTAACCTCTCCAATGCTCTCCGGTGTAGGCCATTCAACAATTGCTTTTACTTTCTCAGGGTCCATCTTCAATCCTTCCACAGAAATCACAAATCCCAAGTATACTAATTCTTCTTTCATGAAACTACACTTCTTGATGTTTATCAGCAATTTCTCTTCTCCCAGTCTCTGCAAAACTTGTCTAATATGCCACAAATGTTCTTCTTTTGTCTTAGTAAAAATTAGAATCTCATCTAAATACACAATAACAAACTTACCCAAGAATTTCTTCAAGACTTCATTCATTAACCTCATGAAAGTACTAGGTGCATTTGTCAATCCAAAAGGCATCACTAACCACTCATACAATCCTTCATTTGTCTTAAAAGCAGTCTTCCATTAATCTCCTTCTCTGATTCTGATCTGATGGTGTCTACTCTTCAAGTCCATCTTTGTGAAATATCTTGCTCCACTCAAAAAGTCCATGATATCATCCATCCTCAGTAAAGGAAATCTATACTTCACTTTGATCTTGTTTATTGCTCTAGAATTAGTACACATTCTCCATTCTCCATCTTTCTTCAGTGCTAACACTGCAGGTACTGCACAAGGACTCAAACTTTCTCTGATCAAACCTTTCCTCAATAACTCTTGTATCTACCTATTCAGTTCCTCATTCTCTATCGGTGTCATTCTATGTGCTACTTTGTTAGGCAAACTAGCTCCTGGTATAAGGTCCATGTGATGACTGATACTCCTTATAGGTGGCAATCCTTCAGGTACATTATCTAATATGATGTCTTCATACTCTACCAGCAACTCTTTTATCTCCTTTGGTTGTGATTCTTCAGTCTCCTTCAATGTTTCAGGCTTCTTAAGGATCAAAGCATAACACATGTTCTCATGTCTTAAACCATCCAGAAAGTTTCTTCCATCTACTAAACAAATTTTAGAATTTCCACATATTTCATTCTTAGGATCATCCTCCAAAGGAATCAAATTAATTCTCTTCCCATTTGATGTTATAGTGTATGTATTATTTCTCCCATCATGTATATATTTTCTATCATACTGCCAAGGTCTACCCAACAAGATATGGCATACATCCATAGGCATAATATCACACAAGACTTCATCATGATAAGATTCAATATGAAATTTCACCAAACATTTCTCACTCGCCAGTACCTTATGATCATCTTGAATCCATGCTATCTGATAGGGCTTAGGGTGTTTCAATCTTTCCAACTTTAGCTTAGTCACCATTTCCTCTAAAACTAGATTGTATGAACTACCACTATCAATGACAACTTTGCAACATTTACCTCCTCATTTGCATCTTGTTCTGAACAAACTCTTCCTTTACAGTGGTTCCTCATTCTCTGCTTGAAATAGTGCTCTCCTCATCACAAGTGATTCTCCTTTCTTAGGTTTACCAACAAAACTAGGTGATCCAACAGGTTCTTCTTCTACATAGGCTGCTCTTCCACTGTTCTCTGTTCTTTTGCTTGTACTTCCTTGATTACATTCAAATGCTCTATGTCCTTCACCTCCACACTTGAAACAAGTGCCTCTAAATGTTCTCTTATCAAATCATCTTCCCTCTCTTCTATGTCCTTCATTCTGACATGAATTATAATTACCTATGTGATGAAAATGTATGTCATTGCTTCGGTATGCATTAGTATCTCTGTCCTCCTTCTTGAATGTGTTGTCAAACTTGTTCTGCTCCGGATGCGATCTATCTTCTCTAGAAAATGTTCTTCCTAAAGTCTAAAATTTACCTCCTTTGCCTCTTTGTCTCTAATCATGTCTCTTATTCAATTTATGTTCCACTTTCAGGCCAAACTGATATGCTTCCTCTAAAGATGTCATCCTCACCAAACTTAGTTCTTCTTGAATGTTTAATCTCAGTCCATTGATGTATCTAGCCACTTTCTCCTTGCTTGCTTCACTATGTCTTGTCCTTATAATCATCTTATGAAATTCTTAAATATACTCCATAGATTTCTCCTTTTGTCTCAGGTTTTGCAATCTTTTCAACAACTCCAACTCATAGTCAATAGGTATAAACTGATTCTTCAATTTTGTCACCATCCTATCCCACTTTGTAATCTTTTCTTTTCCTCTTCTATTTCTATCCAACTGAACTTCTGTCCACCATATAGCAGCATGTCCTTTCAACTTTGTCTTCACAAATTTCACCTTCTCCAGATCTTCAAATTCTTCATATTCAAAGTACTCTTCCATGTCATTTATCCAATCAATCAACTCCTCAAGGTTCAAATTGCCAGTGTAATTCGGTACATCAACTCTCGGTCTCTTTCCAATCTTTAAAATATCTCGCAACATCTTTACTTGATCAGATTCTTCTTCTTCATCACCTCTTAGGGTTTCACCAATTTGTTCAACAGATTGAAATTCTTCATCATCATCACTTTCAACATTAGGTCTCGGTGTCAATCCTCTTTGCCTATCTTCTTCAACAACATCCAATCAAATTCACATTGTTTTCATCATTTCCATCACCTCATCCATTCTTCTAGCCATTGTTCCAATACCAACAACTCTCCTCGGCAGCATTCTTCCTAGGATCAAGTGCAAATTGCCTCAAGTTTGGTGATCAGGCTACAAGGTGACAACTGCCTCACAATCGGCAATCAGTTGCAACACAAGTAACCTGCCTCAATTCAGTGATCTATCCACAACAAGATCTTATAGAATCCCTTCACCAACTTCACTCAATTCACTCCCAAAGATTCAAACTTTTTCTCTGATACCAATTGTTGAAATGCATTAGACAACTAAGAGGGAGGGGGTGAATCAGTTGTCCCAAAACCTCAAACACTTCTGCACTTAAACATTAATCACTTGTCCATAGTTATTATGATTAAGCAATGAATGCATGAAATCAGAAATTTAAACACAGATGCAACATTAAACACAAGAGACACCAAATTTTTACGTGGAAAACCCCAAGGTGGGGAAAAACCATGGAGAGGATTAGCTCTCAAAATATATTGCAATCTTTGGAAAATGACGTTCATGCTTGGTCACTCCACGGGCCTAGAATATACTAGCTCACTACCATGAAGTAAAACTAGGTCTAGCAATCTCACTGCCTCAACCCTAAACCTAGAAAGATTACAATGAGGGTTGCTAAACCCTGAGGGCTGTTAAACCCTACTGGTGGCTCACTACCAGGCTCACTACCAAGATCAACATCTTCTTCATGTCTGAGATTAATACATTGAAGTACAATAGTTCCTTTGCTCTTCTCTAGCTTTACACCTCTTTCCTTATCTGCCCATCTTCGCACAAGGACATCTTTTCCATGACTCAATTACAAGTATTTGTACACTTCATCAACCTTGGAATGATCATCAAGGTTGGCATAACAATCATCAACCATTGGAACAATCTCCAAGGTTGATATTACAAACATTTGTACAAAATAGGTCTTGACCTAATACAAAATTATGCTAAGGATTTGTAGTATACATGTATTCGGATCATGCCACACCTTAGCTGGGACTCAAACATGATCTTCCATGCCACAACATGCTTCCATAATCTTCAAGGGATCTCAGCAATCACTGGAATTAACCAAGTTTGCTAAGACTAGTTACACGCTACATTATCTAGGAATAATCTTCAAACATGATCTCAACTCCTTAACGCAGACCAATGTAAAGGTAGGAACATGATCAAGAGGTAACCACAAGCACATTGAAATCACTAGGAGCAACCACAAAAAATCAAACATCTTTATTCATGAGATTCTTCACACCAAAGCACATGAACTTCACTATCTTCAACTGTCATAAAAGAAAGATAGCTTGCAGACCACCAAAACATGAACAATTGTAATTGTAGGCACTTATCATCATCCCAAACTTCCCTCTAGAACCACAGAGCAAAACACTTTAATGTGGAGCAAAATACTTTCTCTCAGGCACCAGTGAATAATCAAAAAAATAGGTTTTACTCTGGTGAATGTAACTCACTCAAATCTTCAGCAAGAAATACAGAGCAATCTTCTAGACTGTTCTTCAGTATGCAATTCATTGTTTTCACTATGATTCACTATTTACTTTCTAATTCTTTCGGAGGGGCTAATTTTCTTAATATCCTCAACATATAAAGCTTCTAAACAAATAACAAAATAGGATACAGTTGACACCAATGACAACATAGATATGTTGACATCAATAAAAACACCGATTAGGCACATACTTGCAACACACTTTTCACGGCCTTGAATGTTAGTGATAAAAAGGATGATATTGGGAATTGTGAAAAATCTAATACCTTGCAGGATGATCAAGATAATGGAAAATAAATGGTTGTATGGACTACCTTTCATATAAAACAAGAAGCCAATGCTTGGGTAATTGACAGTGGTTGCTCTAACCACATGACTGGTGACAAGGAGAAGTTTATTAGCCTTAAGAAGTGGAATGGTGGAGCTATTAAGTCTGGTGGTGATGAGTCAACACAAATCTGTGGAAAGGGTGCTATAACTATTGATGGGAAGAATAGGACTGAGGATGTCCTCTATGTCAAAGGGCTAAAGCATAATCTTCTCAATGTCAGTCAGATGTGCAGTAAAGGATACAATCTTATCTTTCATGCCAAAGGTTGTGAAATCAGGAAGGCAGGGTCTGGAAAATTAGTTGCAGAAGGTATCAAGACTTATGGAGATATCTATCATCTAAAGGAGGTAAATGGAAAAACCTGCTTACTGGATCAATCTAGTGAGTGTTGGTTGTGGCACAAATGAATGGGACACATTAACTTTGACAATATGGTAAAGATCAACTCTATTCATGTGGTGAGAGATATGCCTAAGATAACCAATCCTGCAAACACATTATGCAAGGAATGTCAAATGGGAAAGCAAACAAAGACAAATTTCAAGAGCAAGGAGTATTCTTCTACATTACCTCTGGAGCTGGTTCACACTGAACTATGTGGCCCTACAAGAATTAAGAGTCAACAAGGTGAAAGGTATTTCATGTTGCTTATTGATGATTATTCTAGAATGACTTGGGTTACTTTCTTAAGAGAAAAATCAAAAGCCTTTGATAAGTTTAAGGTTTTCAAAGCAACAGTTGAGAATGAAATGGATGCTAATATCAATTGCTTAAGGTATAATAGAGGAGGTGAATTTACTTCAAATGAATTTGAAAAGTTTTGTGCAGATCATGGTATTAGGAGACATATGTCTGCTCCTAGGACCCCTCAGTAGAATGGGGTAGTGGAGAGGAAGAATAGGATAATGTGCAAGAGATGGCTAGGGCAATGTTGAAAGTTGCAAATCTTCCTAATATGTACTAGAAAGAAGTAGTTCACACTACTGTCTATCTTCTCAAAAGAGTACAATTGAGGGTCAATAGCACTAAGACCCCTTATGAGCTATGGTATGGAAGACCTCCCACTATCAAATACTTCAGGATCTTCGGCAGCAAATGCTACATCAGGGGAGATGAATGTTACACATATGGTTCCTATGTTTATATTGTTTGTCATTGATGTCAACACTATCACAAAGTTGTCATTGATGTCAACACTGCTATCAATATGTGATAGTGTTTATAGGTGGATGTAATGCTCCTGAAGAAGATATATTGAGATGAGAATTAGAACTTGAAGATACATTGAGATAGGAATTAGATTCATGTCATGCTCTTGAAGAAGATACATTGAGATGGGAATTAGAAGTTCATATCATGTCTTATTCATTACAAAATTGAGTATGAAGTTATATTCAGATCAGAATTAGAAGCATCAAGAAGACACATTAATTTGGGAATTAGAAGCACTAAGATATGGTACTGATGGACTATGATATGTTGTATGCTCTCTTCTACTATCCCTAAGAATGCATGTGTTAATTCAAAGAAGATTTAGCCTCTGGAAGTTGGTGATAGTCTCTGTTTCAAAATGACCACCTTTGAAGATTGTCTGGGAAATTGCTCAGCATTTCCATTAGTTTGGTTTTGGGCCTTTGCGGGTTGGAATATAGCTCAATGTAATGACAAATCTTACATATTCCAAGTTTTATGATGTGTGGACTAACGGAAGTATGTTTTGCAAAAGATAAGAGTGAAGACAATGTTGGTTCTATGAAGACAGTCACTACATGGAAGCAAGATGCTCTGAATTCCTCCACATTCACAGATTTGGCTATATAGTTCTGAAGGTATGTTAAGATTTTGATGAAGATGATAATTCCAAAGATTCAGATCATTTACCCTTCCGCTGTGAAAATTGTGCATGATAGAGTACCGGCATATGTTCTGGAAGAGTAAACCAATGCTAAAGGTTTGTTGGAATGCTCTACATTCCTCTACAAGTGAATGGTTGCCCTTTGGTTTTGAGGACATGTTTCTAGATGTGTATTGTATGCTTCTTTTCAATTTCAAGGTTCTTGGTGGTCTGCAGCTCAGTTTTTCAAATGACATGTTGCAATGTGTTCCAAATGACAGAGTGTTCTCAGAGTTAATGATTAAAGATGTGCGACACAATTCTTTGATGTGCCATGGAAAAGGAGTGTTTGGGGATGTTTTATGAGTCATGTGGACTCATCTGGGAAAGTTTCATGAAGATCTTTCTTATTTCTAGTACTACACAATGTTTTTCAAGTTGATGTGGACGTTATACTTCAAGTCTTCATGCATTTTCCTTAAAGTTGTCCTATTTCCAAATGAATGGAGTGTGCAGATCTAATTCCTTGGTGTTTGAAGCTATGAAGGATGTTTTGGACCTAGTTAACCAAGTGTTGGGTTCCGCAAGGCTTGGATCTTCTGCTGGTGTAATGTGTGTTTTCACATAGGACCTATCTTCTACACGTTTCGTATTGTGTGTTGTATGGCCGACTTGTAAATGTATTTTTCATGTTGTATCTGGATGACAAGCTATGTAATCAATGTAATATCATGTATAAATATTGAATCAAATTGAGTGAGGAGAGTATGATTGCAAGTTGATTAAAAAAGTTTGCAAGAAGATAAAAAGTAGAATAAACGCATTATTAATGTGCGATTAAAGGAGAAAGAGAAGAAGTTGTTGATGTTGTTCAGATTCATCTTGAAGACATATTTGTGATAGTGATCAAGTATAGAGTGTGCCTAATTGATCAGATCTATGGAAGAAAGTGTGAAGAGGCAGAAGTGCAATCATCAAAAGTGTGAGTTTTAATGTCAGTTTTCAGATAGTAGAAAGACTGTTATACTGTAATCTTTTGTAAGTGTGTTCTCATTTCAGGGAGTAGTAGCTTCTTTGGGAGTGACCCTAAAAAAAGATTGTTAGGAAGTAGAAGCTTCCTTGGGAGTGACTCTAAATCAAAGTTACTTAGGGAGTAGCAACTTTCTTGGGTTATAGCCCCTAAAACAAAGTTATTCTTTGAGCTTCATATATTGTGAGTTAATCCTCACCATGGTTTTTCCCTTCTAGGGTTTTCCACGTATATCTAGTGTTATGTGTTGATGTGCATTGTTTTATTCTTTCATGTTGATAATGTGATGCTTAAGGTTTAATCTACTCTGGATAAGTTGAAGTTGTTGAAATTGAATTTTTTTTTAATATGGATTCACCCCCCCTCTCAGCATTCTTGTGTGTCTAACAATTGGTATCAGAGCCAAGTTCTTCTGAGGTAAGCTTAACCACTTGAGGAAGGTCCGGGATGGCACAAAGTGGATCCAGTAAGATACCTAGGTTTGATGTAACAAATTATGCTTTTTGGAAGCTAAGAATGGAAGCCTACATCAATTCTCTAGGGTGTGGAGTTTGGGATTCTGTCAAGAAAGGTTACACTATTCCTACTACTATTCTTATAGATGTAGATGAAATCAAGAATTATGATAATAATTCCAAGGCAAAGTTTTCTATCATGAGTAGATTATCTGATTCAGAACTTTCAAAGGTGATAAGTTGTAGTTCTACTCAAGAAGTTTTGGATAAATTTGAAACTATTTATGAAGGAGATAAGAAAGTAAAGCAAGATAAGATGCAAATATTCAAAAGCATATTTGAAACCCTAAAGATGAAAGAGGATGAAAATATTGCTGAATTTATTCTCCGGGTGAATGAAGTGGTCAATGGCATAACAGGCCTTGGTGGTACAATAAAAGAGGATGAAATTGTGAAAAAGGTTCTGAGATCTCTTCCCAAATCTTATAGTCATAAGGTATCTACTATTGAGGAGACTACAGACTTGGATTGTATACACTTTAGGCCAAATGTTTGGTACCCTTACTACTTTTGAAATGAGAGAGTTTGACAGTGATGTTCCAAAGAAAGAAGCTGCTTTCAAAGTCAGTAAAAGGACAAAGGATGAAACTGCTTATGAAGATGAAAGTCCTGACGATGTTGAAGCAAATTTTGTAAGAAGATTGAAGAAAGGCTTTGGCAAATATAAAGGTATGTTGCCCTTCAAATGTTTCAATTGTGGAAGGGTTAGTCACTTTACTTCTAAATGTCCTCTTAAAGGAGTTAGGAGAAGTAACAGAAATGATAAATTTAAAAGGAGTATGTTTTCCATAGAGGATAGTTGTTCTTCAAAAGATGAGGATCATGATGATTCAAATGGTGAAACACTTTTCATGGCCTTGATTGTTGGTGACAAAAAGGATGATGTTGGAAAATGTGGAAAAATTGATACCTTGCAAATAGTCCAAAACAATGAAAGATCAATGGTTGTATTGACTACCTTCCATGCAAAAGAAGAAACCAAAGCTTGGGTTATTGATAGTGGTTGTTAAAATCATGTGACTGGTGACAAAGAGAAGTTTATCAGTCTTGAAAAGTGGGATGGTGGAGCTATCAAATTTGGAGGTGATGAGTCAACTCAAATCTATGGAAAAGGTGTCATAACTATTGATGGAAAGAACATGACTGAGGACGTCCTCTATGTCAAAGGATTATGACACAATCTTCTCAATGTCTATCAGATGTGCAACAAAGGTTACAATCTTACTTTTCATGCCAATGGTTGTGAAATTAGAAAGGCAGGATCCGAAAAGCTAGTTGCAGAAGGTATCAAGACATGTGGTGATATTTATCACTTGAAAGAGGTAAATGGAAAAACATGTTTGTTGGCTCGATCCAATGAGTGTTGGATATGGTACAAAAGAATGGGACACAACAATTTTGATAATATGGTAAGAATCAGCTCTATTCATGCAATGAGAGATATGCCTAAGATAATCAAGCCTGCAAATATTGTATGCAAGGAATATCAAATGGAAAAGCAGACAAAGACAAGTTTTAAAAGAAAGGAGTATTCTTCTTCAAATACATTGGAGCTGATTCACACAGACCTATGTGGACCTACAAGAGTAAAGAATCAACAAGGTGAAAGGTATTTTATGTTGCTCATTGATGATTATTCTAGAATGACTTGGGTTACCTTATTAAGATAAAAACATGATGCCCTTGATAAGTTTAAAGTTTTCAAAGCTTTGGTTGAAAATGAAATAGATACTAAGATCAAATACTTAAGTTCAGATAGAGGAGGTGAGTTTACTTCAAATAAACTTAAAAAGTTTTGTGAAGATCATGGTATTAGGAGGCATTTGTCTGCTCCTAGAACCCCTCAACAAAATGGGGTAGTGGAAAGGAAGAATAGGATTGTGCAAGAAATGTCTATGATAATGTTGAAAGATGTAGATCTGCCTGATATATACTAGAAGGAAGCAATCCACACTGTTGTCTATCTAACAAAGTGCAGTTAAGGGTCAACATCACTAAGACCCCTTATGAGTTGTGGTATGGAAGACCTCCCACTGTCAAATACTTTAGGATCTTTGGCAGCAAATGCTATATCAGAAGAGATGAAGAAGACCTAGGAATGTTTGTGGTGCAGTCATAGGAGGAGGGTTCACAGAATGAATTGTCTAAGCCATGCAACAAAGAGTAAAGACAACAGAAACAACTCAAAGATATGAAACAAACACAGATTCAGTCATCAGTATATGATAGAATTCAAATACATCTAGTTGGCATCATGCGGGCTTACAAGTAGGGCTCAAAAGTCTTATTACAGAATATTAAAATATGCGCAAGATATAGCTTTGAAGCTCCTTTGCACCAAATCTAAACTATGAACTTATGCTAATGATCATAACTACTTTCCTAGGGATCTATTACATCCTTATATATCATCTCTGGTACAAAAGATTCCTCTACATTGGCCAAGGAAGGTCACAAACTTCGATGAAGAGTTGTAACGTCTGTACACAAATAGGTCAGACCTAATCATGTAGAACACCTCCGCAAATGAATGGAATGACGTGCAAATCTTGAGGAAGGTCGGCCATGAACCAAAGATCATTAAATAATGTGTTGTTAGGCTCCATAAGTCGAGGAAGGCCTCGCAAGTTTTCTCCTTTAGTTGATTATCAAAGATTGTCAGGGTGCTCTGTCCTAAGAAAAAAGTTGATCTTCTAATAGTGATATCTTTCCAGTACTCCATCCAAATGCTCTAAATTCTTGAAATGATGTATATGAATGAATCTAGATGTTACGTCCAGTTCTGCAAGATGTGAGATGCAACTGCAGTAGAATGCAGACCAAAATATAGAAACTACTTCTGACTAAACTTCCTGAACTGAACTAGAAAATGAAAACAAATAGAACTGCAAACAAACTGAAATGTAAATGTTTTTGGTTGATGCAAGATTTCTCTTGAACCAGGGATGCTCTTGCATCAGACATCCAAGGTTATTGAAAAAGTGAGTCCCTCACTTTGCTGGGGCTAGGGGAGAACCAAGACGGTCCCCCTCAGCCTGAGAAATCCATGTTAAATCTTCTTCGGTCTACCTTTCCACTTCACAAGATATTCTTTGTATTGTCTTCCTCTAGTGTTGCATCCAACTCTGCTGTCCAAAATGTCTTCAATCTACTTCGGTGCTTGTTGTGGTAAGTACTTTTTCAAGTCTTCTTCCATGCTATCACTGAACTCTGCTTCATGATATTGATAAAGGTCTGCAATGTTGAAATAGGTGATATACCCAATGTCTCTGGTAACTCCATATGCATTTCCTAAATCAAATTTTTTGAGTATCTTACAAGGTCCAAACTTCTTCATCTTCAACTTGTTATATGTTCCAACTAGAAATCTTTCTTTTCTCAAGTATACCATTACTTCATCTCCCACTTCAAATTCCTTATGTCTTCTCTTCTCATCTGCCTTTTCCTTTTACTTACTTTTCATATCCTCCAAATGCTTCTTCACCTGATTATGCAATCTATTCATGTGATCTGTAAATTCCTCTGCTCCTGTACTTTACTTTTCTTCCATACCAATGTCCCTCAATTCTGCAACTGCTCTAGGATTTACTCCGATAACAATCTCAAAAGGTGTTCTTCTAGTACTCCTATTTATTGAATTATTGTATGCAAACTCTGCTTGTGAAAGAATCAAATCCCAACTTCATGTCTTCTCTCCAACTAAATATATCAACAAGTTTCCCAAACTCCTATTCACTACCTTTGTCTGTCCATCAGTCTGTGGATGAAATGTTGAACTGAACTTCAAATCTATCTTCATCTTCTTCCAAAGTGTCTTCCAAAAGTATCCACCAAACTTTGTGTCTCTGTCTGAAACTATACTCTTAGGTAATCCATGTAATCTCACAATCTCCTTGAAAAATAGGTCTGCTACATGCACTGCATCAGTTGTCTTCTTACAAGGTATGAAATGGGCCATCTTTAAAAATATGTCCACCACTACAAATATTGAATCATGTCATCTCTATGTCTTCGGCAATCCCATTACAAAGTCCATGCTTATGTCTTCCCAAGGTCTCTCTGGTACTATTAAAGGTCTATACAATCTAGTATTCTGACTAATTCCTTTAGCAACTTGACAAACTCTACAACTCTGCACAAATCTCCTGACATCCTTATGTATCTTAGGCCAAAAGTAGGTTTCACTTACCAAAGCCACTGTCTTATCAATGCCAAAATGTCCTGCCAATCCACCACTGTGTTTCTCCTTGATCAAATTGTCCCTCATTGAACTCTTAGGTATGCACAACTGATTTCCTTTAAACAACATATCTTCCTGAATGAAATAATCTAGCCACTTACTCCTATCTGTCATAACAGGTTCCTTACATGCTTTCCAAGGTTCTGCAAAATCATTGTCTCCTTCATACATGTTCTTCAATTCATCAAAACCCAACACATCCACTCTCATTTCTGTCAACAACTTTCTTCTTCTACTTAATGCATCAGCAACTTTATTTGATTTTCCACTCCTATGCTTCAACACAAAAGTGTAACTCTACATGAACTCTACCCATCTCATATGTCTCTGATTCAACTTACCTTGACTATTCAAATACTACAAATCTTGATGATCTGTATATAGTAAAACTCCTTAGGCAACAAATAATGTCTCCACTTCTTCAAGGCTTGAATTATGGCATAGAACTCTTGATCATAAACTAAATATCTTCTCCTTGCATCATTCAACCTCTCACTAAAATATGCTACACGTCTAGCTTCTTGACTTAATACTGCTCCAATCACATTTCCACTTGCATCACAATCAACTTGAAATACATTATTGAAATCTGGAAACACCAACACAGGTTGCTCTGTCACTTTCTGCTTCAACATTTCAAAACTTTTATCTTCTCCAGATGTCCACTTAAAGTCTTTCCTGTCACCTCTCATTGTCTCTGTCATAGGGTAACATATTGAACTAAAATTTCTAATGAATTTCTGGTAGAAACTAACCAATCCATAAAATGATCTAACCTCTCCAATGCTCTCCGGTGTAGGTCATTCAACAATTGCTTTCACTTTCTCAGGGTCCATCTTTAAACCTTCCGTGAAAATCACAAATCCCAAATATACCAATTCTTCCTTCATGAAACTACACTTCTTGATGTTTATCAACAATTTCTTTTCTCTCAACCTCTACAAAACTTGTCTAATATGCCACAAATGTTCTTCTTTTGTCTTACTAAAAATTAGAATATCATCCAAGTATACAATCACAAACTTATCCAAGAATTTCCTCAAGACTTCATTCATCAATCTCATGAAAGTACTCTATGCATTTGTCAATCCAAAAGACATCACTAACCACTCATGCAATCCTTCATTTGTCTTAAAAGTAGTCTTCCATTCATCTCCTTCTCTGATTTTGATATGATGGCATCCACTCTTCAAGTCTATCTTTGTGAAATATCTTGCTCCATTCAAAAAATCCATGATATCATCCATCCTAGGTAAAGGAAATCTATACTTAACTGTGATCTTGTTTATTTCTCTCGAGTCAGTACACATTCTCCATTCTCCATCTTTCTTAGGTGCTAATACTGAAGGTACTGCACAAGGACTCAAACTTTCTCTGATCAAACCTTTCCTCAGCAACTCCTGTATCTGTCTATTTAATTCTTCATTTTTTGTCGGTGTCATTTTGTGTGTTGCTTTGTTAGGCAAACTTTCTCTCGGTATAAGATCCATGTGATGACTGATACTCCTTATAGGTGGCAATCCTTCAAGTACATTATCTGATATGATGTCTTCATACTCTGTTAGCAACTTCTTTATCTCCTCTGGTTGTGATTCTTTAGTCTCCTTCTTCAATGTTTCAGGCTTCTTAGGAATTAAATCATAACACATATTCTCATGTCTCAAACCATCCAGAAATTTTCTTCCATCTACCAAACAGATTCTAGCATTTCCACATACTTCGCTCTGAAGATCATCTTCTAAAGGAATCAAAGTAATTCTCTTTCCATTTGTTGTTATAGTGTATGTATTATTTCTTCCATCATGTATAGCTTTTCTACAATATTGCCAAGGTCTACCCAACAATATATGACATACATCCATAGGCATAATATCACACAAGACTTCATCATGATAAGATCCAATATGAAATTTCACCAAACATTGTTCACTCACCAGTACCTTATGATCATCCCAAATCCATGCTATCTGATAGGGCATAGGGTGTTTCAATCTTTCCAACTTCAGCGTAGTCACCATCTCCTCTGAAACTAGGTTATCTAAACGACCACTATCAATCAAAACTTTACAACACTTACCTCCTGATTTGCATATTGTTCTGAACAAACTTTCCTCTATGGTGGTTCCTCATTTGCTTCAACTTGAAATAGTGCTCTCCTCATCACCAATGATTCTCCTTTCTCCGGTGTACCAACTAAACTAGGTGATCCAACATGTTCTTCTTCAACATAGGTTGCTCTTCCACTGTTCTCGGTCTTCTTACTTGTACTACCCTGATTACATTCAAATGCTCTATGTCCTTCGCCTCCACACTTAAAAAAAGTACCTCTGAATGTTCTCTTATCAAATCCTCTTCCCTCTCTTCTGTATTCTTCATTCTGGTATGCACTAGGGTTTCCTCTCTGGTGAACATTTATGTCATCTCTCCGGTAAGCATTATTATCTCTGTCCTCCTTCTTGAATGTGTTGTCAAACTTGTTCTACTCTGAATGTGATTTGTCTCCTCCAGAAAATATTCTACCTCTCTAAAATTTACCTCCTCTACCTTTCTGTCTTGGATCATGTTTTTTATTCATCTTCTCTTCAACTTTTAGGGAAAACTGATACGCTTCTTCCAAAGATGTCATCCTCACCAAGCTCAGTTCTTCTTGAATGTTCAATCTTAGTCCATTGATGTATCTAGCCACTTTCTCCTTGCTTGCTTCACTATGTCCTGTCGTTATGATCATCTTATGAAATTCTTCAGTGTACTCCTTCACAGATTTCTCCTTTTGTCTCAGGTTTTGCAATCTTTTCAATAGCTCCAACTCATAGTCAGCAGGTATGAATTGATTTTTCAAGTTTGTCACCATCCTATCCCACTTTGTAATCTTTTCTTTTCCTCTTCTGTTTCTTTCCAACTGTACTTCTTTCCACCATATAGCAACATGTCCTTTCACTTTTGTCTTTGCAAATTTCACCTTCTCTGGATCTTCAATCTCTTCATATTCAAAGTAATTTTCCATGTCATTTATCCAGTCAATCAATTCTTTAGGGTTGAAATTACCAATATAATTCAGCACATCAACTCTAGGTCTCTTCCCAAACTTTGAAATAGCTTGCAACATCTTTACTTGATCTAATTCTTCTTCTTCTTCGTCACCTCCTAGGGTTTCGCTAGTTTGTTCAACAAATTGAAATTCTTCTTCATCATCACTTTCAACATTAGGTCTCGGTGTCAATCCTCTTCGTCTATCCTCTTCAACAGCATCCAAACGAATTCGCATTATTTTCATCATCTCATCCATTCTACCAGCCATTGTTCCAATGGCAGCAAGTCTACTCGGTAGCATTCTTCCTAGGATCAAGTGCAAACTACCTCAAGTTTGGTGATCAGGCTACAAGGTGACAACTACCTCACAATTGGCAATCGGTTGCGACACCAGTAACCTTCCTTGATTCGGCAATCTATCCACAGCAAGATCTTACGAAATTCCCTTACCGAATTTTCTCAACTCACTCCCAAAGATTCTGTTAGTGCCTAAATTCACTGTCAGTTAATTTAGCAATTTTCATGCAGGCACCATCCCAAAATATCCAAAAGGTTCTAAGTTTTGGCACCCCTTCAGTACTTTTCAGCATCTGCATCTCATTTCTTGAGGAGGGGTCTTCGTCTTTTCTCCATCGGCATGGGTTCGTTTTTGTGTCTTCGACATTTCAGTTTGAACTTGAACCCTTTTTTCTCTAAGTTTAGTGGTTCAGCGGTTCAGGGTTCAATTTTCTTCTAACGGGTCGCATTATGCATTTGCCTTGCGCAAATATTGCATCGTTGAACCTCTCGCTTGAACCTTTTTGTTTTGGTTCAAGGTTCAATGGTTCGAAGCTTTGTTGCCTATGGAGTATTATTTTTGATGTTTGAACCATCGCGTTGAACCCTCCTGTTGAACCCTTTTGGTTCGGGGTTCAACGGTTCAAGGCTTTATGTTTTTGGTCTTATCGGAGTGATTGGCTTCATCGGCGAAAGATTTCTTGAGTGCTCCGATTGTTTTGGTCTGGCTGATGGATGTCCATCGGTGTGTGTTTGGCTATCGGCGAAGCAAATTTTTGGGCCACCGATGTAAGGAGTTTGCCCGATGGGGAATGCCATCAAAGTAAGATTGCATATCAGGCTAGCAGTTGGAGGGTCCACCGATGGGTCTTCTCTGGCCGATGTGGAAGTTGGAGGCTTTAGGGAGGTGTTCGTCGGTGTGACTAAGGGTGTCGGCCAGTGTTTTTTCAGTTGCTCTGATGATGAGTGTTTGGCCGATAGTGGAGCAGAGTGTGGCTCGTTGGTGGTCGGTGTGACTGGCTGTGTCGGCAGGGATGGAATGTGTTGGCCCGATGGCGTTTCTCTAGCCGATGGGGAATGCGAAGGTAGGCATCGGCAGGACTTTTGAGGTCGGTGGGAGCTTTCATTGGTGTGCTGATGGTCTATGTCTTGGCGACAAGGGATTTGGAGCGGTCATCGGCATGACATAGAGTGTTGGGTGAACGGGCAGATGTTGGGCCAGCAGTGGAGGTTTCGCCGATGAGGGTGTTTTGGTGGCCATCGGGGAGAGTTGGTCTATCAGCCAAGGAAGCTTTTGGGCTGGCCGATAGACAATATCTGGCTGACAGAGGCTTATGGAGGTGTCATTGGTGAGACAATTGAGATCGGCGAGAGGTTTTTGGGGCAAGCCGATGGTGTAGATTTGGCCGGTGGGCTTTTGGCGAAGGGTCGTGTGTCGAGCGCGGAAAAACACTCGACACCTATTATGCATGCAGCTATGTTTATAAAGTGCTAGTGTGGTCTCGGCACCGTGCATGTGGGATTATTCCCCTGTGTAGTTTGAGCCTGCGAAGAGGGCGTTTTGGCGGGAAACTTCCATTTGAACGCAGCGATAGTTTTCTCGATGGTTGCGGGTTGTTGGGCCATCAATGGCGACTGTAGCAAGAGTATGGGCGATGGTACAAGCGATTAAACTACTTGATTGTGAATGAAGACTCCCAGATGGCGGTGCAAGGCTCGAGGCCTCCCTTGTCTGCTGCATTGATGGCTTCTGAGCGCCATTCCCTCTGATGGATGTATCTGGCAGATTTTTGACTTTTGGCCATGTAATTAATTACTGAATGTACACGGTTCTGTATAAATGGTTTTGGTTGTGTTACTTTTGAGAGGTTGGAGGTTTTTTGGGCTTTTGGCTCTGACTCTGAACATAAGGTGTTCACATTTTGAAAGGCATTTTTTGCTACAAACTTGGTCCTTAGTCTGGTATACTAATCTATCTTGGATTGTAAATGATGATTTTCTCTGTGATGACCTTCTATGCAGATTGATTTTAAATGAAAAACACCTGTGTGTGTATTGTTTCTGATTGTCTCCTGTATGTCATTTGTTTTCCTTTCAAACAAGGTTGTCAAGGACTTCCAAGTTTTTCAGTGTATGCATACTGTGTGTCTGATTTATTGCGTCTGCTCAAGGAGTGGTTAAATAGGCTTTTGATCAGATACAAAGGGAAATAGATTGCATCATAGGATCTGTTAAGCATGATCATTAATGATACTCTTTCTTGGACATGTTGCTGTCAGGAAGTAGCATTATTCTCAGGTCCTCTGGATATGAATTTATGTTGTCATGGGGAGACATTTACAGTCTTAGATATGACTCTGCTGCCCAGATAAGGCACTGGTTTGGGAATTTGTCTGTTCAATGGGTCTAGGAAAGTCCCATCACTCCAAACACCATTTCAACCCATCTCATCACTTCCACCTGTTAGTTGTAGGATTAGGATTAGGAACCTCTGCATGCTCTCATACCTAACCAGACATTATGTCCAAGAATGTTGCCAACCTTGTGATTTGTTACACAAATCTTGGTCCATACATGAGAGTATTCTACCTGTTGCCATCAAGTTAAATCCTTATGTCATTGAGCTAGTCAAGGTTATACTTTTATCAAATAGGGACACCCCCTTGGTGCGGCAGAACCAAAAGTGAAGGGGAGGAGCTCATGCAACCTCCTGTATTCAGTTGGCTGAATCTACCTGTGCATTAGAAGTGGCAAACCCTAATGCTGATTCAGAAGCAAAAACCAACAGATTCAAAATTTCACTCTAATACCGCTTGGTGCAGTCAAGTAGGAGGGTTCATAGAATGAACTGTCCAGGGCATGCAGCAAGAGTAAACACAATGGAAACAACTCAAAGATATGAAACAAACACAGATTCAGTCATCAGTATATGATAGAATTCAAATATAATCTAGTTAGCATCATGCGGGCTTACAAGTAGGGCTCAAAGGCCTAATTACAGAATATCAGAATATGCACAAGATATAGCTTTGAAGCTCCTTCACACCAAATCTAAACTATGAACTTATGCTAATGATCAACTACTTCCCTAGGGATCTATTACATCCTTATATATCATCTCTGATACAAAAGATTCCTCCGCGTCAGCCAAGGAAGGTCACAAACTCTGATGAAGAGTTGTAATGTGTGTACACGGATAGGTCAAACCTAATCATGTAGAACACCTTTGTAAATGAATCGAATAATGTGCAGATCTCAGAGAAGGTCAGCCACGAACCAAAGATTATTGAATGATGTGTCGTTAGGCTCCACAATTCAAGGAATGCTCCGCAAGTTTTCTCCTTTAGCTGATTATCAGAGACTATCATGATGCTCTGTCCTGAGAAAATAGTCGATCTTTTGATAGCGATATCTTTCTGGTACTCTATCCAAATGCTCTAAATTCTTGAAATGACGTATATGAATGAATATAGATGTTACGTCCAGCTCTGCAAGATGTTAGATGCAACTGTGGCAGAATGTGGACCAAAATACAGAAACTACTACTGACTGAACTGCCTGAACTGAACTGGAAATGAAAATAAACTAAACTGTAAACAGACTGAAATGCAAATGTTTTTGGTTGATGCAAGATTGTTCTTGAACCATGGATACTCCTGCATCAATTTAATTCAAGAAGTGATGAAGGAATCTTTCTTGGTTACTCAACCAGAAGCAAGGCCTATAGATGCTACAACAAAAGGTTGGGAAAGATTATTGAAAGCACAAATGTCAAAGTAGATGAAGACTTGTATCGGATCTCACAAGATCCAGAAGACATTAGATCTGATATCTTTCCTTGCATTGAAGATGAAGAAGAAGTGAAAGAAGAAAAGGAATAAGAACTAGAGCAGATGCCTAAGACCCCAGCAAAGTATGTTCAGAAGAATCACTCAGTAGAATAGATCATTGGAGACAAGAATGAAGGTGTGTAAACAAGGAGAAGGTTCACGAAGATACATGAGAAAGAAAACTTGTGTTTGTTATCAAAAGTAGAACCTAAGACCTTTGCTAAAGCCAACAAGGATGATGGATGGATAAAATCCATGGAAGAAGAATTGGATCAGATTGAGAAGAATAAAACATGGGAATTGGTTCCCAGACTAGCAAACAAGAATATCATAGGAATAAAATGGGTGTTCCTGGACAAATTGAATGAATAAGGTGAAGTTGTAAAGAACAAAGCAAGACTAGTATGTAAAGGATACACTCAAGTAGAAGGCATTGATTTTGAGGAGACTTTTGCTCTGGTAGCAAGGATGGAGGCAATCAGAATGTTCCTTGCTCTTGTTTCTCATAAGAACTTCAAAGTATGTTAGATGGATGTCAAGTCAGCATTTCTAAATGGTGACCTAGAAGAAGACGTATACATTGAACAACCATATGGTTTCCAGATATCAAAAGATCCAGACACAGTATGCAGACTCAAAAAGGATTTGTATGGTCTCAACCAAGAACCTAGGGCTTGTTATGCAAGATTAGACAAGTACTTACTTCAGCAAGGCTTCAAGAAAGGTACTACAAATAGTAATCTTTATATAAAGGAAGAAGGAGACATGATTTTGATAGTTGTAGTATATGTTGATGACATCATCTTTGATGGAGATGATGATATGTGTAAAAGGTTTGCAGAGGAGATGCAAAAAGAGTTTGAGATGTTCATGATTGGTGAAATGTCTTTCTTCCTTGGACTTCAAATTTCCCAACTAGATGGTGGTATCTTTATTTCTCAAGCTAATTATGTCAAAGAATTGTTGAAGAAGTTTGGTATGGAGGATTCAAAACTAGTGAGTACTCTCATGATCACTGGATGTCACTTGAGCAAAGATGATGATTCTTTGGAGGTGGATCAAACTGTATATAGGTCTATGATTGGAGCATTATTGTACTTGACTACTTCTAGACCTAACATTATGCACAAAGTATGTGTGATTGCCAGATATCAAGCCAATCCTAAGCAAACACATAAGAAGGCAATGAAAAGGATATTCATATACTTTAAAGGAACTCCAAACTATGGTCTATGGTATCCAAAAGGTAATGAATTTGATTTGAGTGCATACACTGATGTTGATTGGGCTGGTTGTGATGATGATAGAAGAAGTACAATTGGTGGTGCTTTCTTTCTAAGAAGCAAATTGATTTCATGGCAGAGCAAGAAGAAAGATTTAGTATCCTTATCAACTTCAGAGGTAGAGTATATTGCAGTAGCCTCCTTCTATACACAAGTGTTTTGGATGAAGCAAACTCTAAAGGATATCAAAGTATTGCATGATGAGCATATTCCTGTTTTGTGTGATAATACAAGTGCTATCAATATTTCCAAGAATCCAGTGATGCATTCTAGAACCAAGCATATAACAATCAAGTTTCACTTTTTGAGAGAGAAGGTTGCAGATAAGGAAGTGAAGTTGGAATATGTTCCAACAAAGAATCAAATTGTAGATATCTTTACAAAGGTTCTTGCAAAGGACACCTTTGAGGATCTCCAACAGTAGTTAGGGGTAATTGCCCTCCTTCTTGCTAAAGATGCATAGTGATGCATCTATCTAGGGGGAGTTAATGTTATATCCTTGTTTCTTGGAATGATGATGGCTACCTCTCGGGTGGAACAAGTAGTGGTTGCTGATGATAGGGGGAGTTTATTTGTTGCAAGAAGAAGTTATAACCTAAATAAAAATGTGCAGATGCATGGTTACTGATGAGCTGATGGTAGTCACGCTTTGTCCTTGATGTCAAAGGGGGAGAATGTGCAAGTATGTGTTGCCATCAATGCCAAAGGGGGAGATTGTTACACATATGGTTCATATGGTTGTATTGTTTGTCATTAATATCAACACTGTCACAAGGTTGTCATTGATGTCAACATTATTATCAATGTGTAATAGTGTTCATAGTTGGATGTAATGCTCCTGAAGAAGATATATTGAGATGAGAATTAGAAGTTGAAGATACATTGAGATAGGAATTAGATGCATGTCATGCTCCTGAAGAAGATACATTAAAATGGGAATTAGAAGTTCATATCATGTCTTATTCATTGCAGAATTGAGTATGACGTTATATTCAGATGGGAATTAGAAGCATCATGAAGACACAATAATTTGGGAATTAGAAGCACTGAGATATGGTATTTATGGACTAATATATGTTGTATGCTCTCTTCTACTATCCCTAAGAATGCATGTGTTAATTCAAAGAAGATTTAGCCTCTGGAAGTTGGTGATAGTCTCTATTTTGGAATGACCACCTTTGAAGACTATCTGGGAAATTGCTTAGCATTTCCATCGGTTTGGTTTTGGACCTTTGTAGATTGAAATATAGCGTAATGTAATGATAAATCTTGCATATTCCAAGTTTTATTATATGTGGACTATCGGAAGTATGTTTTGCAAAAGATAAGAGTGAAGATAGTGTTGGTTCTGTGAAGATAGTTACTACATGGAAGCAGGATGCTCCGCATTCCTTCTCATTTGTAGATTTGGCTATGCAGTTCTGAAGGTATGTTAAGATTCTAGTGAAGATGATAATTCCAGAGATTCAAATCATTTACCCTCCCGCTATGAAAGTTGTACATGATAGAGTACTAGCTTATGTTTTGGCAGAGTAAAACATTGCTAAAGGTTTGTTGGAATGCTTCGCATTCCTTTTCAAATGAATGATTGCCCTTGCAGTTTTGAGGACATATTTCTAGATGTGTATTGTATGTTTTTTTAGTTTCAAGGTTCTTGGTTGTCTGCAACTCAGTTTTTCAAATGACAGCATGTTGCAGTGTGTTCCAAATGACTCATCTAGAAAAGTTTCACAAAGATATTTCTTGTTTCCAATACCGCACAAGGTTTTTCAAGTTGATGTGGCTATTATACTTCAAGTCTTCATGTGTCTTCTTTAAAGTTGTCCTATTTCCAAATGAGTGAAGTGTGAAGATGTAATTCCTTGTTATTTGAAGTTGTGAAGGATGTTTTGGACCTAGTTAAGAAAGTGTTGGGTTTCGCAAGGCTTGGATCTTCTACTGGTGTAATGTGTGTTTTCACTTAGGACCTATCTTCTACACATTTTATATTGTGTGTTGTCTGGCTGACTTGTAAATGTATTGTTCATGTTGTATTTGGACGACAAGCTATGTAAACAATGTAATATCATGTATAAATAGTCAATCAAATTGAGTGAGGAGAGTATGATCAAAAGTTGATTAAAAAGGTTCGCAAGCAAATAAAAAGCATAATAAATGCATTATTGATGTGCGACTGAAGGAGAAAGAATAGAAGTTGTTGATGTTGTCCAAATTCATCTTGAAAACATATTTGTGACAGTGACCAAGTATAGAGTGTGCCTAACTGATCAGAACTTTAGAAGAAATTGTGAAGAGGTAGAAGTGCAATCATCAAAAGTGTGAGTTTCAATGTCAGTTTTCAGATAGTAGAAAGATTGTCATACTGTAGTCTTTTGTAAGTGTGTTCTCATTTCAGGGAGTAGTAGCTTCCTTGGGAGTGACCTTAAAATAAAGTCATTGGGAAGTAGATGCTTCCTTGGGAGTGACCCTAAATCAAAGTTGCTTAGGGAGTAGCAGCTTCCTTGGGTTATAGCCTCTAAAACAAAGTTATTATTTGTGCTTCATATATTGTGAGTTAATCCTCACCGTGGTTTTTCCCTTCTAGGGTTTTACACGTATATCTAGTGTTATGTGTTGAAGTGCATTGTGTTATTCTTTCATGTTGATATTGTGATGCTTAAGGTTTAATCTTCTTTGGATAAGTTGAAGTTGTTGAAATTGAAAATCGTTTGAATATTGATTCACCCCCCATCTTAGTATTCTTATGTGTCTAACAATGAAGAAGACCTTGGAAAGTTGATGCAAGGTGTAATGAAGGGATCTTTCTTGGTTACTCTAAAAAAAAGCAAGGCTTATAGATGTTACAACAAGAGATTGGGAAAAATGATTGAAAGCACAAATGTGAAGGTAGATGAAGACTTGTATTAGATCTCACAAGAACCAAAGGACTGTGGATCTAATATATCTCCTTGCATTAAAGAAGAAGAAGAAGAGGAAAAGGAAGAAAAGGAACAAGAATCAGAGCAGATCCCTAAGACTCCAACAAAGTATGTTCAAAGGAACCACTTAGTAGATTAGATCATTGGAGATAAAAATGAAGGTGTGTAGACTAGGAGAAGGTTTGCAAAGGCAAGTGAGCAAGTGAATTTATGTTTACTATCAAAGGTAGAGCCCAAAACCTTTGTTGATGCTAGCAAAGATGATGGATGGATAAAGGCAATGGAAGAAGAATTGAATCAGATAGAGAAGAACTAGACATGGGAATTAGTTCCCAGGCCAACCAATAAGAATGTTATAGGAACAAAGTGGATGTTTCAAAACAAGCTGAAGAAGAAGGTGAGGTTGTGAGGAACAAAGAAAGATTGTTGTGTAATGGTTATTCACAAGTTAAAGGCATTGATTTTGAGGAGACTATTGAAAACTTGGTGGTGTTGTCATTGATGTCAACCTCTAGTAGATGGTTCACTTGGTTTCCAAGTGCTTTTGAGAAAATTTGATAAAAAGTGGGCAGTGTGACAGAGGTGCTCTCAGTGTTATGCTCCGCATTTTTTCCTAGTTGAAGATATGCTTGTGCGGTTTGTAAATATTTATCAGAGGTGTTCCAACGTGTTATATCCAAAGTTTTAGGTTTTAGATCATGCGGAAGTGAAAGATGTGTTTTACAGAGTGTTTGCCTATGGAGAAGACTGTCTGGGAGAAATGAGATTGCTTCGCATTTCTTCGCATTGAGGTTTCTTATCCAGTGGATTTAGTGATGTGCTTATATAGTCCACATCTACATTCCCTTGAAGTATCTAGTGATGGGTTGCTCTACAAATTTAGTTACTGTGTTGGTATTCAGAGGTAGTGGATCATGATGTGCAGATTGAAGACATTCTTTGTTTCAGGAGGTTGCAGAAGTGTTTCAAGACATTCTGATGGTGTTGAATATTATGAAAAGTTGTGTGGATGTTGTAGAGTGGTTCTTTATGGTCCGCATGATGCTTTTGGAATTGGAGAAGCATGGATGTGGTCATTAGTTTAGGTTTGGTCAACCTGGCTTACTAGTGCCATTTGCAGAGGTACCTTGTAGATTGTGAATGTGATGAGCAGCTTGGTGATATAGATTTGAGTCCTAGCTAACTCTTGACATGGCCCACTTTCACTTCTTTACACAACAAAAGTGTTTAGTGCAGACCTAATTCGTGTTGCATGTTTGAGGTGCACACGCTTCATTAGGACTGACCTAATTGAGATAGGTCTTGGTTATAGATGGTATAAATGCAAGATGAAGTTGAGTGGAGCAAAGTAGAGAAGAGGATGTGAATGTGAATCAAGGGAAGTGAGTTGTGTGTGAGCTTAAATGCTTATGACTCTTGAATGTAGTGAGCAGAAGGTGTCTACATTTCAATGTGCCAAAAGTTGCTAGAGGTAGTGAGCCAAAGGTTGCGGATGGCAAGGAGTGGCAATGGTGGATTTCTCATGTTGCTTTGAGATAGTAAATCTCTCTATAACAACCTTCTTCTTTCTTCTCTCTTGTGGGTAGTGAGCCTATTTGATTTTGGTGTTGTTATTCATATATATGTGAGCTAATCCTCACCATGGTTTTTCTCTTCTTGGGTTTTCCACGTAAATCTGGTGTTCTTATGTGTTTGAATGTGTTTGCATTGATGCTTTATATGTTTACTTGCTGCTAATGCATAATAAGAGGTTGATGTTTGGAATTGCTTTGAGGGTTTAATGTTTTAATACACAATTGATTCCCCCCTCTCAGTTGTCTTGTGCATTCTAAAAATTGGTATCAAAGCTAAGTTCCCTAAATAAGATTAAACGCTTGGGGTAGATCCAGATGGTGCATAGGAAAGGTATGGAGGTTCCAGTGTTTGATGGAACAAATTATGCTTTTTGGAAGACCAGGATGGAAAGCTTTCTTGTCTCACTAGGATATGGTGTATGGAAGATAGTTAAAAAAGAGTATACTATACCTCCTAATGGTCCAAAAGATGAAGATGAGATTAAAGAATATGAGAACAATGGCAAGGCAAGGAGTGCTCTTTTGAATAGTCTCTCTGATTCTGAATTAGTGAAGGTGATGAGTTGCAAAACTACTCATGAGATCTAGAAGAAGCTAAAAAGTACCTATGAAGGAGATGACAAAGTCAAGCAAGCAAAGATGTAGATTTTGAAGACCAAGTTTGAAACCCTAAAGATGTCAGAAGATGAAAATATTGCAAGATACATGCAAAGAGTGGATGAAGTTGTCA
Organism: Cunninghamia lanceolata; assembly: GCA_027924645.1. Classification (NCBI taxonomy): domain Eukaryota; kingdom Viridiplantae; phylum Streptophyta; class Pinopsida; order Cupressales; family Cupressaceae; genus Cunninghamia; species Cunninghamia lanceolata. The sequence continues at coordinate 23,801,369 of BSBN01000809.1, read as the reverse complement.
ACTCCATCAATAGTCTTGTGGAAAGCTAGAGGAAAGTGAAGTGGTAAAGAAGGTACTAAGAACTCTTCCAAAATCTTATAGTGCTAAAGTTTCTGCTATTGAAGAGACTCAAGATTTGGATAATTATACTAGGGATCAAATGTTCGGTACTCTAACTACTTTTGAGATAAGAGAATTTGGTCAAAATGATGCAATAAAAGAAACTATTTTTAAGGCTAGCAAGATGGAAAATAATGTTGAATCATATCCTGATGACTTTGTTGAAGTGGAAGAAAATTTTGTGAGAAGATTGAAAAAGGGCTCTAGAAAATACAGAGGTAAGTTACCCTTCAAATGTTTCAGCTATGGAAAGATAGGTCATTATGCTTCAAAATGTCCAATCAAAACTTCAAATGACAAATATAAGGATAACAAAGGTAAATTATTCAAGAGAAGTTATTATGTTAAAGAAGATGAGAGCATATCTGATGATGAGTCTGACTATTTGGATGATGAAAGTTATGAATGCTTGTTCATGGATTTGCATGTTAGAACTAATTCTGAAAGGGGTTTGAAGGAAATTGCTTTGGAAACAAAGCATAATATCAAAAGAGCTTTGGTAACTAGCTTTCATGCAAAGAAGAGGAGAACCGTGGTTAATTGATAGTGGGTGTTCAAATCATATGACATGTGACAAGAATAAGTTTGTGAAGCTTGAGAAGTTTGATGGAGGTTTTGTTAAGTTTGGAGATGATGCATCTTCCAAGATATGTGGAAAAAGTTTAATCAGTTTTGATGGAAAGCACAATACAGATGATGTTCTCTATGTCAAGGGTCCGCGGCATAATCTTCTAAGTGTAGGATAAATGTGTAGTAGAGGATATAACCTTGTATTTCAAGATGGTGGTTTTGAAATCAGAAAAGAAAATTCTAGAACTCTGGTTGCTACAGGAACAAGGACAAAAGGAAATATATATCGGCTCAAGGGTGCTAATGGTATGTGCTTCATGACTCAAGTTAATGAAAGTTGGATATGGCATAGAAGAATGTCTCACATCAATTTTGGCAGTCTAGTGAGGATCAACTCTACTCAAGCTGTGAGGGATCTACCAAGAATTACAAAGCCTATCAATGCAACCTGCAAGGAATGTCAGATTAGGAAGCAAACAAGGAAGAACTTCAAAATCAAAGAGTATTCTACCACCGTACCTCTGGAGTTGGTACATACAGATCTATGCGGACCTACAAGAGTAGGAAGCTTTTAAGGTGACAAGTATTTCATGTTGTTGATTGATGATCACTCTAGAATGACTTGGGTAACTTTTCTCAAAGAAAAATCAAAAGCTCTAGATAGGTTTAAAGCATTAAAGATTATGGTTGAAAATGAAATTGATTTGAAAATCAAGTGTTTGAGGTCTGACAGTGGTGGTTAGTTCACCTCCAATGAGTTTAACTTATTTTGTGAAGATCATGGAATAAAGAGGCATTTGTCAGCCCCTAGGACTCCTCAACAAAATGGAGTAGTGGAAAGAAAGAACGGGATAGTTTAGGAAGCAGCAAGGACAATGTTGAAAGAAGCAAATTTACCAGATATCTATTGGAGAGAATCTATTCACACTGCAGTCTACATACAAAACGAGTGCAAGCAAGGGTCAACAGTTCAAAGACTCCATATGAGCTATGGTATGGAAGAACTCCTACTATGAAATATTTTAGAGTGTTTGGAAGCAAGTGCTACATTAGGAGAGATGAGGAAAACTTGGGAAAGTTTAATACAAGATCAGATGAAGGAATATTCCTTGGATATTCTACAAAGAGTAAGGCTTACAAGTGTTACAACAAGAGACTAAAGAAATTAGTGGAAAGTGCAAATGTCAAAGTGGATGAAGAACCATATCAAAGTTCAATATTAATAGAAGGATATGAATCTGATGAGATTCCTTGCAGAGAAGAAGAAAGAAAATAAGAAAAGGAAAAGGAGAAGCAAGTTGATGAAGAAGATGCTCTGAAAAGGATTCCTAAGACCCCCAATTATGTGCAGAAGAATCATTTTGAAAATCAGATCATTGGAGATAAGAACAAAGGTGTATTAACAATAAGAAGTATTGCCATGGTAGATGAATAGGTAAATTTATGCTTTTGTCTAAAATAGAACCCAAAACAATGATTGAAGCATGTAAAGATGAGCACTGGATCAAGGCTATGGAAGAAGAATTAATGCAGATTGAGAAGAATTAGACTTGGGAAGTTGTCCCAAGACCAGCAGACAAAAATGTGATAGGAACTAAATGGGTCTTTTGGAACAAATTGAATGAGAATGGAGAAGTACTCAGAAATAAGGCTAGGCTTGTGTGTAAAGGCTACTCACAAGTGGAAGGAATAGATTATGAGGAAACATTTACTCCAGTGGCAAGATTGGAGACCATTAGAATGTTCCTGGCCTTTGCAGCTCATAAGGACTTCAAAGTCTATTAGTTGGATGTGAAATCTACATTCTTGAATGGAGAATTGGAAGAGGAAGTATACATTGAACAATCAAAAGGCTTTCAATTATCAGATGATCCAAATATGGTTTGCAGATTGAAGAAGGCATTATATGGACTCAAACATGCTCCTAGAGCTTGGTATGCAAGGTTGGATAGGTACCTATTGTAGCAAGGTTTCAAAAAGGGCACTATAGATAGCAATCTGTATTTCAAAGTTGAAGAAAATTAAATCCTAATTATTGAGGTATATGTTGATGATATAATCTTTGGAGTTAATGAAGGTATGTGCAAGAGATTTGTAGAAGAGATGCAGAAAGAATTTGAAATGTCAATGTGTGGGGAAATAAATGTCTTCCTTGGGTTACAAATCAGTCAATCAGAAAAAGGTATTTTCATTTCACAATCAAAGTATGCTAAGGAAATGTTGAAGAAGTTTGAAGTGGACGATTCCAAACTGGTGTGTACTCCCATGACTACTAGTTGTAAGTTAAGAAAAGATGATGAATCTCCCAAGGCTGATTAGAGCAAGTACAAATCAATGATTGGTGAACTGTTATACCTGACTAATACTAGACCGAATATCATGCAGTTTGCTTTGTGGCTAGATTTCAAGCAGATCCCAGAGAGTCACATGTTTCAGTAGTAAAGAGGATATTTGGATACTTGAAAGGCACTCTGGAGTTTGGCCTACGATATCCCAAGGATATTGATTTCTCCTTGAGTGCATATACAGATGCAGATTGGGCAGGATGTATAGATGATAGAAGAAGTACAAGTGGTGGTGCTTTCTTTCTAGGAAGTAGACTTGTGTCACGGTTAAGTAAGGGTAAAAGCAAGGAGTTAGGTCCACGGAGAGGAAAAGTTTTGACCTAAAAAAATCTGGCAGGAAATGCGTATTCATTATTGAAAAAATGCGTACGCGCTTAGCTACAGGTACCCGAGCCTAAATCCAAACGCGTATGTGTTATTCTTCGGGTACGCACTAAGGAATGCATACGTGTTATATAACGCATACGCATTTTATAACGTGTATGTGTTTCTTAAAGGTATTCAAATGGGCAAATAGATAATGCGTATGCATTTCTTAAAGGTATTCAAACGGGCAAATAGATAGCACGTATGCGTTATATAATGCATACACGTTTAGTTTTAAGAATACATATGTGTTTTATAATATGTACCCATTTTTCAAATTTTGAGACTCAGGAAAGGCTTGGCAACCCAACCCTTAGCCTTTGATCTGCAACTAAAAAACTAAGGCAAGTTCAAGAGAAATGTCTAACTTTGGCAATATAGATAATGGACTTTTTTCTTAATTAATCTATGAAATTAAAACCCATTATAGAACACAATGTCTAGTTTCCAAATATATAATTTTTGTTAAGATTGGATTATGTTTTTTTATTTTTTAATTAATTTCTAAGCAAACTGGTCTATAGACTTGAAATATCAGGCTTTTTTATTTTTTAATAACTTTTTCTGGTTAATTTTTTTGTAAAAAAAATTATATGACATCAATCTTTGGACAATTCTCTACACAATGAAAAAAAATTCAAAAAATGTTTAGTTTAGGTCCAATTATGCTATCCGTACATGTTGATTTTTAAAAATAACAATTAGGGCCAATAAAAATTCAAGAAAAAAAACATTTAGAAAAAAATTACAAAAAAATATCCTCATCAATCTTCATGTTGTTAGATATCTTTTCCCAAAAGGAATTAGAAAAATACTTTTATTTAGGTCAAAAAGTGGTGTCTGTACACGTGCATAGTATGGTAAAAAAAATGACTTTTAAAAAGTAGTTTTTATACATGCCTATCAAAATTTAATTTCTATCATTTGGGTATTTGAATAAATTACATATTTAGAAACTAGATTCAAAATGCTAAATTTCATATTACTGACTTTTTTTAAGATTCATTGTGTAAGTGCTTCAAATTTTCAGTCCAAGTGTGACAAATTTTGAAAAATAGTTTTTGAGCTTTTTGTGGACCAAACTTCTTGCATCATCCTGTAAGAAGTAGGACTCGGTGTCATTATCTACTGTAGAGGTAGAGTACATTGCATCAACGTCTTATTGCACACAGGTGTTATGGATGAAGCAGACATTGAAGGATATCAAAGTGTCATATGATGAACCTATTCCTATCTCATGTGATAATACAAGTGCTATCAACATTTCAAAGAATCCGGTAATGCATTTAAGGACAAAGCATATTTCAATCCGGTATCACTTTCTAAGAGAGAAGGTTGCAAAGAATGAGGTGAAATTGGAGTATGTGCCTACCAAGGATGAAGTTGTAGACATCTTTACAAAGGCTCTCCCTAAGGATACTTTTGAGTATCTCCAGCAAAAGTTAGGGGTTATTGCCCCTCCTTTTAACTAGATGCATAAGTGTGTGCATCTATCCAGGAAGCATTTCAAGATATATTTTCTATCTTGGACTGATGTTGAAGGCTACCTCTCAGGGGGAGTAGGTAGTGATACTATTGATTGGTGCAATCAGATGGAGCATATCTTATGACCTTAAGGGGGAGAGTGTAGAAAAGTGAGAGCAATGGAAATAGAGCAGGTACTTGCTGGTCTTGCATTTATTGCCCTTTGCCATTGATGTCAAAGTGGGAGAGAGTTAGAGTGGTTGAAAAACCATAGTATAGGAAAGTGTGTGAAGAGTAAGAGTTGCTCCAGTCAGGGGGAGTACTACTGAGCTGCTGATTGATTGCTTTAGGTCTTGATGGTTTTTCAAAGAGTTGGTGTTGCCATCAATGACAAAGGGGGGATTGTTCAAAACTTGTTGGTGTTGTCACTAATGTCAACATCCAGTAGATGGTTCACTTGGTTTCCAAGTGCTTTTGAGAAAATTTGATAAAAAGGTGTGCAGTGTGACAGACGTGCTCTCAGTGTTATGCTTTGCATTTCTTCCTAGTCGAAGATATGCTTGTGCAGTTTGGAAGTGTTGATCAGAGGTGTTATATCCAGAGTTTCAGATTCTGGATCATGCAGGAGTGAAATATGTGTTTTACAAAGTGTTTGCATGTGTAGAAGACTATCTGGGAGAAATGAGATTGCTCTATATTTCTTTGCATTGAGGTTTCTTGTTCTACAGATCCGGGGATGTGCTTATACAATCCACATCTACCTTCCCTTAACGTATCTAGTGATGGGTTGCTACGCAATTTCAATTATTGTGTTGGTGTTCAAAGGTAGTGGATCTTGATGTGCAGATTGAAGACATTCTTTCTTTCAAGAGGTTGTGGAAGTGTTGCAAGAAATTTTGATGGTGTTGAATGTTATGAAAAGGTGTGTGGATGTTGTAGAGTGGTTCTTTGTGGTCCACATGATGTTTTTGGACTTGGAGAAGCATGGCTGTGGTTATTGGCTTAGGTTTGGCCGACCTAGCTTACTAGCACCATTTACAGAGGTACATTATGGATTGTGAATGTGATGAGCAGTTTGGTGATACAGATTTGAGTCCTAGCTAACCCTTGATGTGGTCCACTTTCACTTCTTTCCACCGTGGAAGTGTTTAGTGCCGACCTAATTGGTGTTGCACATTTGAGGTGCACACACTTCATTAGGACAGACCTAATTGAGATAGGTCTTGATTGTAGATAGTATAAATGCAAGATGAAGTTGAGTGGAGCAAAGTAGAGAAGAGGATGCGAATGTGAATCAAGGGAAGTGAGTTGTGTCTGAGATTAAATGCTTATGACTCATGAATGCACTGAATAGAAGGTGTCTACATTTCAGTGTGCTAGAAGTTGTTGAAGGCAATGAGCCAAAGATTGTGGATGACAAGGAGTGGCAGTGGTGGATTTCTCCTGTTGCGTTGAGATAGTGAATCTCTATGTAACAGTATTCTTCTTTCTTCTCTCTTGTGGACAATGAGCCTTTCTTTTGGCAGTGAACCTTTCTTCTGGGAAGTGAGCCCATTTGATTTTAATGTTGTTAATCATATATATGTGAGGTAATCCTCATCATGGTTTTTCCCTTGGGTTTTCCACGTAAACCTGGTGTTCTTATGTGTTTGCATTGATGCTTCATATGTTTACATTCTGCTAATGCATAATAAGAGGTTGATGTTTGGAATTTCTTTGAGGGTTTAACATTTTAATACACAACTAATTCACCCCCTATTAGTTGTCATGTTCATTCTTACAGAGACTTTTGCTCCGGTAGCCAGGATGGAGGCAATCAAGATGTTTCTTTCCCTTGCTGCTCACAAGAACTTCAAGGTTTATCAGATGGATGTCAAGTCAACATTCTTGAATGGTGATCTAGAGGAAGAAGTATACATTGAGCAACCAAATGGTTTCAATTATCAGAAGATTCGGACATGGTATGCAGACTCAAGAAAGCTTTGCATGGTCTCAAGCAAGCACTTAGAGCTTGGTATGCTAGATTGGATAAGTACCTACTTATGCAAGGCTTCAAGAAAGGTACCACAAATAGTAATTTTTACATTAAGGAAGAGGGAGACATGATTTTGATAGTTGCAGTATATGTTGATGACATTATCTTTGGTGGAGTGATGTTATGTGTAAAAGGTTTGCAGAAGAGATGCAAGAAGAGTTTGAGATGTCTATGATTAGTGAGATGTATTTCTTCCTTGGACTTCAAATTGCTCAGCTATATGATGGTATATTTATTTCTCAGGCTAAGTAGGTTAGAGAGATGTTGAATAAGTTTAGTATGGAAGATTCCAAACCAGTAAGTACCCCTATGGTCATTGGTTGTCACTTGAGCAATAATGATGAGTCACCAGAGGTTGATCAAACTCTCTATAGATCCATGATTAGAGGATTATTGTACTTGACTACTTCTAGACCTGATATTATGCATGCAGTATGTGTGTTTGCTAAATATCAAGCTAATCCTAAGCAATCTCATGAGAAGGCAATGAAAAGAATATTCAGATACTTGAAGGGAACTATGGATTATGGCCTATGGTATCCAAGATGAAATGATTTTGATCTAAGTGCTTACACTGATGTTGATTGGGCTAGTTGTGTTGATGATAGAAGAAGTACAAGTGGTGGTGCTTTCTTTTTAGGAAGTAGATTAGTTTCATGGCATAGTAAGAAATAAGATTTAGTATATCTATCAACTGTAGAGGCAGATTTTATTGCAATAGCATCTTGGTTCACACAAGTGTTGTGGATAAAGTAAACTTTGAAGGATATCAAGGTACTGTATGATGAGCCTATTCCTATCTTGTGTGACAATACTAGTGCTATCAATATTTCTAAGAATTCAGTGATGCATTCTAGAACCAAGCATATATCAATCAGGTATCACTTGTTAAGAGAGAAGGTTGTAGAGAAAGAAGTGAAGTTGGAATATGTTCCAACAAAGGATCAGATTGCAGACATTTTCACAAAGGCTCTTGCAAAGGATACTTTTGAGTATCTTTGGCAGAAGTTAGGGGTAATTTCCCCTCCTTGCTAGATGCATAGGTGGTGCATCTATCCAGGGGAAGTAATTCATGTTATATTTTTTCCTAGACTGTTGGTGGCTACCTCTCAGGGGTAGCATGTAGTGGTTGTTTCTGATAGGGGAGAAGGTTGAAAAGTAGAGTTTGTGACCTAAGAAGGAGAAGTTGTTGCCCTTTGTCCTTGATGTCAAAGGGGGAGAATGGACAAGTGTGTTTTGCCATCAATGCCAAAGGGGGAGATTGTTGCACTTATGGTTGTGTGGTTTTCATTGATGTCAACACTTAGTATGGTTGTCAATGATGTGGTTATCATTGATGTCAACACTCAGTTTAGAACACTCAGTTTGGACACTATGCTTGGATACTTATGATGATGATATACTTGGTTGTTGATGTCCATGGTTGGTTGTTGATATTCATGGTTGGATGTCATGCAGCAGAGATGATATCATGATGATATATTAAGATGGGAATTAGAAGTGTTAATGATGATACTATTGTTGATGGCATGTAACTTGTTGTATGCTCTTTCCTAATTATCCTAAGGAAGTATGTGTTGCTATAAGAAGGTTCCGGTCTCCGGAAGTTAGTGAAGGTTTCTGCTGCAGGAAGCTACCTAGAAGACTACCTGGTAAAATGCTCTACATTCCTCTACTTTTGAAGATAAGATCATGTAGTTCATAATTTGAGTTTAGTGTGTTCTAAAGGTGTTATATCCAAGATTTCAAGTCATTATACCTTCAAAAATGAAAGTTACAAGTGACAGAATTCTGGTCTGTGCTATGGCAAAATAATGTGGCTAGAATGCTTTGCATTTGAGCCCAAAAGTGAAATTTTGTCCATGCAGTTTTGTGGACATGTTTAGGAATGTGCAATTCATGCTTATTTATAGTATTAAGTGTTTTTGGCAGTCCGTAAATTTAGTTTTTCAAGTGGCAATGAGCTACAGATAGTTCTGGAAGCCTAATTGTTCTCAGAATACGTGGTGGTGATGTGCACCATAAAATTCTTGTTGTGCGGGGCTCAAGGAGTGTTTGGAGATGGTGTATGGGCCCTGTCGACTCATCTAGAAGAAGAATAAGTAATGTTTAATCATTCATGAGTACTGCCAAAATTGTATAGACTAATGTAATACAAGCTTCATGTTTTCTTGCTTAAGGGAGACCTAATTCAATTGTGTGAAGCGTATGGATGTTGTTCCTTGAAGGATGATTTTGTGAAGAATGTTTAGGACCAGATTAAGCATGTGTTGGGATCTGCAAGGCATGTTTCTCTTCTTGGTGTTGCATGTAGTTCATATTAGGGCTTGCCCTCTACACATTGTTCATGTTGTGTGATCTCTGGCTGACTTGTAAATTGTAATACTCTTGTTGTATTAGCTGACTTGTGATGTAATCAACGTAATGTCATGTATATATTGTAAACCTAGTTGATCTAGGTGAGGCATGATTGTGAATATGAGTGAATTAAGAGTAGAATATGAATATATGCAATATGATGTGTGACTAAAGGAGAAAGAGCAGAATCAATAAGGCATATCCTAATTCATCTTGAAGACATTTTTTGTGATAGGAGGGAAGTGAAGAGTGTGCCCAATTGATGCAATCATCAAAATACGAGTGAAGAGGCAGAATTGCAATCATCAAAGGTGTGAGCTTCAATGTTTGTTTTTATGCACTAGAAGGACTACCATACTATAATCATCTCTAAGTTTGTTCTCAATTCAGGGAGTAGTTGCTTCCTTGGGTTTTAGCCCTAAAAAAAGTCTACAAGGAGGTGTAGCTTCCTTGGGAGTGACCATAAAACAAATTCTTCAGGGAGTAGTAGCTTCTTTAGGTTGTAGCCCTAAAAACAAAGTCAATAGGGAGTAGTAGCTTCCTTGGGTTGTAGCCCTAAGACAAAGTTGTAATTTTATAGCAGTGAGCTTCATATATTGTGAGTTAATCCTCGCCATGGTTTTTCCCCTTTTTGGGGTTTTCCATGTATATTTGGTTTTATGTGTTGATGTGCATTGTGTTGATCTTTCATGTTTATGTTTATGTTGTAATGTTTAAGTTTTAATTTGCTCCAGAGCATTTGAAGTTTGTTTGGATACTGATTCACCCCCCCTCTCAGTATCCTGGTGTGTTCAATATAGCTTGGGTCCATAAATAAATTTTATTTTGCAATTTTGTAAGTTAAAAATGTAGATGTGGAATTGCACTAGGTTTAAAATCTCACCCATGGAAATGAACCAAGATAAGGAAGAGTAAAATTACAATTGACCACGTATAAGTATTATATGTGCGACTCAGTCTGGAGAAGACAAAGTCTCCTGGGTGGGCTCCTCCTCCTACCTAGCCATAAAAAACTTTCAATTCCCCTCAAATATATTATTATGGGGTCCATAACGTTGGGATGTGGGGAGTTAAGATCTGTCAAGGTTCATGTTAATTGCCAAGTTTTACACAAAAATATGCTACTTGTATGCTATCAATTGTAGTTAGGAAAAATAGGTCAAATTGAGTCCCAAACGGAGGGCAAAAGTGCAAGGTCTGCAATTTACACACATTTTGCCCCCACTTTGATTTGCATGTGAACTACTATGAATATGCATGTTAAAGTAAACAAGTAGTCAACATGAAAGTTAATAACATGCATATGTGTAAAATATACATTTATGTATGAGAATTTAATTCATGCTCCTTATAATGAATGCTCCATCTTGGTACTTGCAAACATAAAATTCCATGAGTAGCATCTAACAATAATTTCAAATAGGCATTTAAAACAATAGTTACTTGAAAATGTCAACAAATGAAAAAATAAAGTAAAAGAGAGGTTGAGTAGGAGCCTACAAGATTATATGGCTATGAAGGAGCATGCAAAGGATATGGTTGTGTAGGAGCTTGCAAAAGGATGCGGTTGCGTAGGAGCCTACAACCAATAATTGATAATTGTGGTTGTGAAAGAACTTGAAAAACAATAAGTAATATATGGTTACACTTGAGCCCACATGATTAAGTAATATTTGTTTGCACACGAGCCATCATATCCATGAGATAATCACTATAATTGTATTCATCAAAGAGTGTTAGTGATATTATATGCTCCCTCCAACTAATCATATACAAAGCATGCAACAAATTGGAGAAAATAAAATATGCTATGTACACAATATAATCATGAAATAAGTGTCGTAAACAACATCATGCGATAATTATAAGATAAGATAAAAGAATATAAGCATGTAATCACATGTACTAAGGGTGATAATAAGCCCCCAATGGCGAAGAAAAAAAAGTAATAACCAAGATGCTAGATAGATATTATGTAAGCACAAATGAGTGCCATAGGAGATACAAGCATGTAATTATAGACAAAAAATTATATCCAATGGGATGTAAACATGAAATTGCAGGGATTAGATCACCTAAGGTCAGGGATATAAACATGATAGAACATAAGTGAGAGACAAATATGATAATTGGCATGGGAGCATAACTTTCAAAGGCCATAACTTTTGATTCGGGTAGTTGACGGAGCCCTTTTTTTCAACATGGAGAATTTTTAAAGTTTAAGATCCCCATAATTGATACACTCTAATTACAAATTGTTTTAAGAAATTTTAGGGCCTAATTTAACCATCTAGGCCCTCAGTTTTACATTTTAGTGTTATTTTTTAGCAATTTTTAAAGTTTTAGCTTTTACGGGGTTGTATATGAGTGTGAACTTGGGTTGTAAGTCACTCTCAAGATATATTAGGATATTTAGAGGATAGAGGATAATTAATATGTCATTTCTAGTTGAATGTAAAATTGCTAAAAATAGCATATTCCTAAAGTTAGCTTGATTTCAGTTGCTCTAGGCAATTTTAGTTTGACTTTTTTTAGTCCATCTCAATTATGCTAGATAGTGGGTGAGTAGAAGATTTCCTTTTAAAGGACAGACTCTATGTATTTTGGGTTAGTTATTGAAGAACAATATGGAAATTTTGATGTTTTAAAAGTAAAAAATTAGTGTTAGAGTTTTGTTGCATTTTTGGTTACATCATTTGGTATTAGAGCAAGTTTAACTCTAGGTAGAGATTCAATGTTTAAGCATGATGCCAAGAGGATGAGGAGGCTATGCACAAATGATCAGGAATATACAAGTTCTAAAAAAGAAGGTGGCAAATCTCACCAAACTTATTTATGAATAGAGACAAAACCAAAGAGGTCCAGGTGGATCAAATGAAGAAAGAGAGTAGGGAGAAGAATCTGGAGAAGAAGATTTAACATTTGTTTAGGAAGAGAAGGATGAGCAAGTAGCACCACCAATAATGGAAGAAAGGATGATAAGAGCATTAGAAGGAAGGAATGATAGAGTAAAGATTGAATTTTTAAAATATGAGGGTAGTTTAAAACTAGTGGAGTTGATAGGTTGATTAAATAGTATGGAGATTTTTTTTGAATGGAGAGGTATGGTGACGGAGAAAAAAGTAAAGTTTGCATGAACAAGATTGAAGGGCCATGCAATGATATGGTGGGATCACTTGAATAAATAAAGACAAAGGAAGGGTAAGGTTAGGATCAAGACATAGAGCAAGATGCATAAGAATCTAAGGGGAAAGTTTCTTCCTATGGGTTATGCACAATCCCTCTACAAAATATTTCAAAACCTAAGGCAAAAGGAGTACAGTGTACAAGACTACATAGAAGAATTTTATAAGATTTCCGTTTGAGTGGATCAAGATGAAAAAATGAATAGGTTGTTGTTTGGCCTCTACTCTTTTATCTCTTCTAGGAGGGAGCTTTTCCTTGCATAGGGTTTTATTCTTCTCGAGCTTTTAGGGGGGCTATTTAGGTTACTACTTTGTCTCTCTATTTTGGGGGGATTTTCTCTTTCTTCTTAGGTGGGGGGCTTCTTTATGAGAGGAGTTTTCTTTTATATGAGGTTTTGCCCTTCCTAGTTCCTTAATGGACATATTCTGTACATGGGTACCTAACATGGCTACATATTTTTGGGACCCATTTATCCTTCTTTACATATCCACCTAGAAGCTATGTTTATTTTTGCACATTATTTTATTTTTGCATTTATTTTATTACTTTGTTGCATATTATACACAAAGGATATGATAAGCTTGATTAGGTAGGCATCTACTTAGGTAGGTTGTAATTGCATCATGTTACTTGTACTTCTAGTTTGATGAAATGTTATGCACACATGTGACTACATCTCCTATTATCCCACATTTGTTGTACATTCACATCTCTTGGTGGTGTATCATATATACCGAACTAATATTTTTATTGTGTACACATATTAATCATATATTGATCTTCTGATCTATTGTGTTTTCCTTTAGTCTTTTGGTCTTAAGTGGCTTCCATAGCCAAATCTTACACTTATGAGTAGAGGTTTCACTAGAAAAATATAACAAAATAGAATAAAAAAGACAAATCAAAATCTTGTGTCTTTTTTTTCTATCAATTTGATCCCAACCATCTTGATTCATGCCAAAATGTTTCTTTCCTATTACAACAACCCATTTATCTTTATCAACCAAGAGATCATCTTGAGTTTCTAAACTTAAAAATCTATCCATTGATATTTTCAATTTAATCCTTTAGATACTTTCCATTTTCACTAAAAATCGTGAACACACAAACCTCTCACTAAAACACCTAATTGTCACAATTTAAAGGCATCCACCCACAAAACAATCCACAACCAAACTTTGATCACAAATGTTAGGAAAATATTGCTAATCTTTTAGAGAAATGTAATGTTTAGTGGCTATGAAATTTGAAATTAATCAACCACAATTAATTAATATGACAAAGAGTTGTCACATAGCACCATATATATCCTAGGAAACCCTTAAAAAAAACTTAGCCACAAAATCAAAACCATTCACTATATTAACACTAAATGTAATCACCCATATAATTTGAATTCATAATGTGTCATAGAAGGTGTCTTCAACCATATGTCTCAAATCTAGTATAATTCTAGCAACATTCCAACATCTCCTTATCATCAAACCCACACTACAAACCACTAACCCAAGCACTCTATTTACAAGAAAGAGGGGACATGAAACAATCAATGGTATTCCAAAACCATAAACCCAAGAGACATGGATCCATCCAAGAACCCCATGTGACTCTTCACAATCCCCATTTGTGTCTCCACATTCCAAGGCTTGCTCATGTGGCTTCTCATTTTTCCTATTCAACCCAAGTGCCCAAAGTGGCTCTTCACCTTTCGTGAACTTGTCTTGTTGCTTTTCCTTATGTGACCCCTTAAAAATTTCAATTCCAAGATTACATACAACACTACATACGAGAAATCAACCTAACAACTAATTGTGGCATCCCACACCTTCTGTGAACTTGTATTGTTGCTTGTCCTTATGTGACCCATTGATAATTTCAATTGCAATGTTACATACAACATTACATAGGGGAAATTAACCTAACAACCAAGTGTGGCATCCCACCCTAGGTGGACCATTAACTTATAACAACATTTATGTTATCACACAAAGTGTTAACCCACGTACCCACCAACAACATTGCAATGTCTTTATGCAAGGTGTACACCACACATTCTTCAACTAGAAATTTGTAAGAATTTAGTTTCCGTTAGTACTATAGGGAAATGAAATGCACCCTACAATTAATTTAGATGTCTAAATTAAGACGATAAATTAATGAATGTAATTAGACCCTAAATTAATTTAATATCTATGATTTGAGACACTAAAACATATAAATAGAAATGATAAATGAAAGCTAATGATTAGGTCTTACTTGGACATTGCTTCAATGTTGACTTTGACTATTGTAATGTTACAATAAAAACCTGTAAATTGAATTCTAGAATTAGAGAGTTGAAATGACTAAAATTTGAGAATCTAGGGCCTAAGGATTGGATCATGTGTACAATTTCATCAAATGTTGAGTTTATCCTTTGATACTATTGGAACGTGCCTAAAAATTTTCAAATAAAGATTCCCAAGTTTTATGCTTTATTGCAGTCTAGAATATTTTCACCCATTACTAATAATCGATCTGAGAAATCTTTAGTTGGCCTACCTTGGTCAATTTTGTGTTGTGGTGACTATTTTACCTTCCCCATGCCATTGCCATGTATAATTGTTGCCAAAAATCCCATAAAATTCCTTTGTTTTGTGCTTTCCATGTCTTTTCTTGGCTTTTGGGTGCAGGGTTACAAGTTCCAAATCCTGTCGGAACTTGGAACATCCCTAGTTCCAAATCCTATCGGAATCTAGGACAATCCTATTTCAATGTCCTTAGGAACCCCCATTTCCCCTTGTTCAATTTGGAGGGTCAAACACATGGAATTTTGAGATGATCTCAGAGATGGTTGCTATGTGTGTCATCCAGCATCAAATGGACCTTTTGCTCGGGTGTTTTGGAACTTTGGGAATTTTGAGTTTTTCGTGGACATCAGGACATCTCTAGTCCCTATGTCCTTCTAGATCCCCATTCTACCTTGCTCAATTTGGAGGGTCAAAACATGGAATTTGAGATGATCTTGGAGATGGTGGCTATGTGTGTCACCCAACATCAAAAGGACCTTTCGTTTGGGTGTTTTGGCACTTCAAAAATTTTAGGTTTTTTTCATGGACATCAAGACATCCATGGTCCCTATGTCTTTCTGGATCCCCATTCCCTCTCACTCAATTTGGAGGGTCAAATATTAGAATGTTGGTTTGAAATTGAAGGTTATGGTTATTAGTGTCCTTGTGCATCTATTTGGCCTTTCATTGGGATGTTTTGTTCATTTTGGGATTTTTGGGTTTTCCATGATCCGTTCGGGCCCCCCTTTTTTTTCAAGATGAATTTGAAGGGTCAAAACTTAAAATTTTGGGATGATCTTGGAGATTCGAGCTATGTTCATCATTTTGCATCTTGTGGAACCTTCATTTGGGTGTTTTGTTCACTTTGGAGATTTCAAGATTTTTGTGGACATTGAAACCTTTTAAAAAATCCCTATGTCCTTGATCCTTCCAGGTTTCCCATTTCCCATGGGGCACCCCATGGGGATTTCAGGATCTTCGTGGACATTGGAACCTTTCCAAATATTCCTATGTCCTTGATCCTTATGGGTTTCCCATTTCCCATGGGGCACCCCATATCCCTATGTCCATGATCCTTCCAGGATTTCAGTTTCTGGCAAGCCCTTTCCAAATATCCCTATGTCCTTGATCCTTTCAAGTTTCCCATTTTCCATGGGGCGCCCCATATCCCTATGTCCCTGATCCTTCCAAGTTTCCAGTTTTCCATGGGGGCGCCCCATATCCCTATGTCCCTGATCCTTCTGGGATTCTAGTTTTTAGCAAGCCCTTTCCAAATATGCTTATGTCCTTGATCCTTCTAGGTTTCCCATTTCCCTAGTGCATTTCAAAATATCCTTGTGTCCCTAATCCTTCTAGGTTTCCCATTTCCGATGGGACGCCCCATATCCCTATGTCCTTGATCCTTCCAAGATTCTAGTTTCCAGCAAGCACTTTTCAAATGTCCTTGTGTCCTTGGTTCTATGATTCTGATTTCTGGCACAAATACTCAAAATTTTTGCATTTTTTTAAAATGTGATGGGACACTCCAACAACTCTCAGGGCCACCATTAATTATCCTTTTGAGGCATGATAGCATGGTAGGTGAGCTCCATACACCCCAAGACTACTGTGGACCCTTCTATGATGAAATTTTTGTACCAAAACATGGGCAAACACTCCAAATATGGTTTTCTAGTACAACCCATGTGGTCGTGATGCAAACAAGCATGGTCACCTAGTTTCATTTTCAGATGTCAAATCCCTCCTTCCAGGGCTCCTTGATGGATTGAATGAGGTATTTAAGAGATTTTTCATTCATTTGCAAAGGATGGATTTTTAGTTGTAGAGCAGAGATAGACGAAGACAAGCTTGGATATCTAGGGTTTCTTCTAGTGGATACAAAAAGAGCATTTCATTGTAATTTCATTTGAGTTTTCTCTCAAGGGTTATGAGAGGGTATTGTAACATTCAAAGAATAAATTTAAAGTGTAGATTCAACATCTTTTTAATTATCTCCATGAGCATTTTGTAAACTTCTACTATTCTGACAATTTACCCTAGTCACACTTGTTGATTTGAGTATTTTGTTACGAACCCGTGTTTATCCTTTCTCTTTACTTTGTTAGTATATTGTTGCTATGGATGCATATGCTTTGTAAGTCATCCCGTGAGCATATTGTATTATCCCACATTCATGGGAAGTAGTAGTTGTTTAGATTAGACTTAGTATATAAGTGTGTGTTGAGGCCAATGAAGGCATCCATGAATTTATTGTATTGAGCTTGCTCAAAGGAGGTTGCCCCCTCGAAGTGGCATGTGATCAATAAATTCTTTTTGTGTTTCTACTATTGCTATAAATTTGTTATTTCGTGCATTTTTTCATTATATTGTTGCAGGAGGTTCCTCTCATCTAGTATCAGAGCACTTTCTTGGGCTCGCTGGGTGGAATTTTTGCAGAAGTTTTTTTCCCACAGTGGCCCTCTAGGCGCTGTGATTGTTGCAATAGTATCTTTTTGTTTTTGCATATGTATTGTTCATTTGGATTGCAGGTTCAGATCAGGGAACATCCCTATCTGCTGAACTGTGGGAAGTACTTGGGCATATAGCCCTAACACTCATTGTGAGGAGTACCACAGGAACCCCAAAGTAGCTGGCCCATTAAGAGGACCTGCTAGCGAAAAGGGCAACAGCCCCTACCCGATTGACTAGTTCCCATCCATGAGGTAAATCAAGAGCTGTCGTTTGTGGCAAAATGGTTATCAGTTTTACTTGAGTCATGGAGTGAGGGGTACTACCCCAATACGCAAGTCGTTAGACAACATTGGTGGCCAGAGTGACTCTCTTGAACCTTTAGGAAGCCTAACAGACTCGGGACCCATATCTATTGGCAGCAGGTAAACCGCCAATTGAATCCGTCCAGACCAGTTGACAAATCCTTTCCAAAAAAAAACATCATCACTCCTCATCAACCAAAAAGAAAATATTTTAATTTCCTATAGTTTGGTAATTTTGAAGTTGGAAAATAAATGGAATATAGGCCTAAATAATATATTAAATAAATTGGCCTTATTATAATATTTCAAAAATAATAATGTTGCAAAACTCTTGGAGTTGGAGATAGTTTATGTGGCAATGTTGAGGTGTGAAATTCAAAAAGAAAATTTAAGGGAAAAATTAAGAAAGGAATCTAGGCATGGATTTTTGGGGAGTTACACTTGAAGACAACTCATTAATGCTCCTCAAATGTAGCTAGAGGATTTGGGCCCCCATGTTGAGTTGGCATATTCTTTTTCTAAAATAGGACCTATTTTCTAGGAGTGGGAATTTGAGTTGTCACTTATTTTTAGCAAATTGTGGGAGTGGATTTTATTTTTCTTTTATTGAGAAATTAATATTATTTTTCCACAATTTTTTCAAAGATGCTCCCAATTTGAGCATGGGAGTTGGAGGAGAGAGAAAATGGTGGTTGTGGAGTCATTATGAAAAGGATTTTGCCAATTTTTTATTATTATTCTTACAAATTTTGAGAGAAGGGAAAGAGGAGGCATGGATTTTGCTAGAGAGGGTTGAGAAGACATTTTATTATAGGTTTTGAAGGTGTGCTACAGCAGAAAATGGATTATGGAATCCATGTTTGAAGATCAACACATTTGATTGTTGAATATTGCAAATTGGAGACCAAATTTTACAGTGCAAGAGGATGGTTTGAAGAGGAAGAATCTATAGTTTGATTGTGATGTTGTTTGCTATCATACAACATATTTATATCTATTTTGTAATGGTTTTGTTTAGCCTATATGGTTGCATACATTTTTGTAATCAATTTTCTTTGAAATTGTGAAACATTGTTGCAAGTTGAAAAATGAAGATCAATTCTATTGTTGCATATTTGTGCATCTTATTTGATATTGGTAATTTTGAATATGTTTGTGAGAGGGTTGTGTGCTTAGGATACAATAGATGATCAGGAAGAAGCTCAGTAGTCGCTTGTTGAACCTGCTTCTCAAATCGACCACCCAAGGATCTCTCTCCATGCTTTAGCAAGAGTCACCACCCCACAAACCATGCAGGTCAAAGGTTACTTCAAGAAGCTCCCTTTTACAATGCTCATTGATTTTGGTAGCACTCATAACTTCATTGACCATCAGATCACCAAACAGGCTGATTGTTTTGTCCATCCTTGCTCCAACGTTAAAGTCATGATTGCCAATGGGGGCACATTACCTTGCAAAGGGAAGTGTCGCAATGTGCGTATCTCTATTGGAGATTATAACCTACACTTCGACATGCTTGCCTTTCCCTTAGGCGGATGTGATGTGGTGTTGGGCGCCCAATGGTTACGCACACTTGGACCCATCCTATGGGATTTTGCTGAACTTTGGATGCAGTTTTTAGACAATCTGCAAAAACACACATTGAAAGGCTTACAACCATCGTCTCTTAGCATCATAAGTTCACATCGCATGGAAAATCTCCTTAAGAAGAATTCACACAGTGTCATTGCCCAACTCCATTCCATTCAGATGCAACCATCAATGGTCTCCACTACTCCTTCTAATCTACACCAAATTTTGGATACGTATGCATGTGTCTTTGCCGAACCAATGGGATTGCCACCTTCATGGCCAAAGGACCACTGTATTCAGCTCCTTCCTGGAAGTGTTCCTCCCAACATCATGCCCTACCGCTACCCAGTTCACCAAAAGACAGAGATTGAGATGCTCGTTCGAGACTTACTGAAGCAAGGCATTATTCACCCTAGTACCAACTTATTTTCTTCACTGGTTCTTCTTGTCCAAAAAAAGATGGGTCATGGCGTCTCTGTATTGACTTCTAAGCACTTAATCACATCACAATCAAGGATAAGTTTATGATCCCTGTTATTGACGAGCTTCTTGATGAACTTCATGGCACTCATTTTTTCTCCAAGTTGGATCTTCATTCTAGGTATCACCAGATCCGGGTTCATGAGGATGATATCCCTAAAACAACTTTCTGCACGCATGATGGCCACTATGAGTTTTTGGTCATGCCCTTTGGCCTCACGAATGCTCCTTTAACATTCTAGGCATTGATGAATAAAATATTCCATCCCTACCTACAGAAATTCATTCTGGTCTTCTTTAATGATATCCGCATCTATAGTAAAACATGGGCTGAGCATCTCCAACATCTATATCTCACACTGCAACTTCTCTCTAATCATCATCTCTATGCAAAACAGTCTAAATGTGTTTTTGGCCAGGACGAAGTGGAGTATCTCGGGCATATTGTTTCAGCCCAAGGGGTTCGGGTAGATCCCGCAAAAATAGCCACCATGAAAGATTGGCCATGTCCTTAGACACTCAAGAGTCTCCATGGTTTTTTGGGGCTGACTGGCTACTATCGCAAGTTTGTCAAGGATTACGGGAAGATTATAGCTTCGCTGACAGCTATGTTGAAAAGGATGCTTTTACCTGGACACAAGCTACCAAGTGTGTATTTGAAAATTTGATAAAAGCTATGTGTACTACACCTATTCTAGCTATGTTGGATTTTTCCAAGACCTTCACTATCGAGAGCGATGCTTGTGGAAATGGACTTGGTGTTGTTCTCCTCCAAGATGAATGCCCCATTACGTTCACCAGCAAAGCCCTTTCTTGCAAGAATTTAGTACTCTCTACTTATGAGAAGGAAATGATGGCCATTTTGCATGCAATATAGAAGTGGCGGCCATACCTATTGGGGAATAATCATTTTTGCATCAAAACCGATCACCAGAGTTTGAAATATTTCTTGGAACAATGGGCCTCCTCCCCAGCACAACAGAAATGGGTCAGCAAACTCATGGGTTATGACTATGAGATCACTTACAAGAAGGGTAAGGACAATATTGTGGCGGATGCTCTTTCTTGTACATTTGACGACCAAGCTTCCCTTTCAGCTATTTCCATGCCTATTCTAAATTGGTTGGAATTTGTCTAGCAGGGCTATGTTAATGACTCTTCATTATCTCAAATCATTCAATAGTTGGCCACTAACCCCTCTGCTGCACCACATTATTCTTGGGATGGTGCTTCTTTTTTATACAAGGGTCATCTAGTGCTACCCCATAACACAGATCTGCAACAGGTTGTATTCTATGAAATCCATACTTCTCCATCAGCAGGGCACTCAAGGTTTCTCAAAACGTACAAGTGGGCACGACGTAACTTCTTTTGGAAGGGAATGAAAAGGGCAATTCAATAGATGGTGGCTGAATGTGATACCTACCAATGCAACAAGGGTGAAACAACACTCATTCTTGGTTTGCTCAAACCCTTGCCCATCCCTATAAGGATTTAGACAGATATTTCTATGGATTTCATTGAGGGTCTCCCTAAATCTGGAGGGAAGACAGTGATCTTGTTTGTGGTTGATCGCCTCTCCAAATATAGTCATTTTTGTGCCCTCAGCTATCCCTATACTACCTCCTTGGTCACACAAATTTGCTTGGACTAAATCTTCTATCTTCATGGCATCCCTTCTTCCATTGTCTCAAATCGTGATGCAACCTTCACCAGTCATTTTTGGACAAAACTATTTTGACACACCGCCACGAAACTAAAGATGAGTTATGGGTATCATCCTCAAATGAGTTCATCCAGTATTTCATGTCTAAGGTTCTCTAGAAGATTGGGTCAGTTGCTTATAAATTGGAGCTCCCACCTTCTTCCTGAGTTCATTCAGTATTTCATGTCTCTTGTATAAAGAAAGTTCTTGGCACCAACATTAGAGCACAAACTGTTTTACCAGAACTTGATAACGAAGGATCCATCCTTCTGGAGCCGGAGACAGTCCTCAATAGGCACACTTGTCAACTTCGCTCCTGATCCATCATGGAGGTATTAATTCAGTGGCAGGGAATGCAACCAGAGGATGCAACATGGGAACCATTATTTCAGATTCAACAACAATTCCCACATCTGAAGCTTTGAGGACAAAGATTTTCTAAGAGGGAGGGGATGTTACAAACCCATGTTTATCCCTTCTCTTTAATTTGTTAGTATATTGTTGCTATGGACACATATGCTTTGTAAGTCGTCCCATGAGCATATTGTATTATCCCACATTCATGGGAAGTAGTAGTTGTTTATATTAGAGTTAGTATATAAGTATGTGTTGAGGCCAATGAAGGCATCCACGAATTTATTGTATTAAGCTTGCTCAAAGGAGGTTGCCCCCTCGAAGTGGCCTGCGATCAATAAATTCCTTTTATGTTTCTGCTATTGCTATAAATCTATTATTTCGTGCATTTTTTCATTATATTGTTGTAGGAGGTTCCTCTCATATTGTTATTGATTAGTTAATAACCAAAAATTGCAAAACACTTTGCAATGCTTTTGTAAAGTATATTTTCATGACATTATATGAAGTTTTTGGGTTGATCATGGATTATTAAAGAATGCTTTGAATTTATGTTCTACAATTTCTTCTAGCTACCTACTTATATGTGTAGAGCCTAGCTTATGCATTAAACATTCAAATTTTGATCTTTGTTGGTATCTTGATTAAGGTATCATTATTTGGTTACATTGGTGTCCCTTTTATTTAAAATCTAGACTCTGTTGTGCCCATTAGATTAAGGCACTGATCTACATTATGTTCAACTCTTTTTCTCTCCAACACACTCAAATACAACAATAACCTCAATTTTTTACCTTATTTGTATTGTTTGTCTTACCCACATCCATGTCTAGATGTATGTTTCTGCATTAGGGGCTATCAAAGAAACATTTTAGACTCTCTACATGGTTGTATATGTTCTATATGAAGGTGTAATACCCTTGAATTCCTTGAACCAACATACAAGCTACTTAGTGACAAAAAATTAGAGTTTCCTGTGTATTGGGTATGGTTTGATTTAAGGTCTAGCTTCACTTGTTTAACAATCATTGTTCTCATACACCTTAGGAAATACCCCCTTTGTCTAGCAGAGCCAAAAGAAGAAGAAGGTCTTACCCACCTTATCAATGTTCCCCTTAGTTGTCTCATCTTGAGTATAAGTTTGCAATCCTTGTCTTGAGTTTGACACCCTTGGCACTCAAGAACTGGTTGGCTTTAAGCATTAGAGGAATCTCAACTTTGAGCACCAACAAATACATGCATAAAATATCTTCTTATGTGTATAAATCTATCTAGAAATTAAGAGGAACTAAAGAGCACCTTTGAGAGGTTATTGTGTACATAAGCAAGTATGAAACTTCCTTGATGATAGTCAAACCCCTAGGACTAATTCAACAAGATCGAAACAAAAAAACATAGAAGTTTGGATGTTAATGTCTTAAGTAAATTGCATTTTTAATGCAAATTAAGACTAATGAAAATTGATTATTTGATGTGTGTGATTAATAGATGATTCTTTCTAATTAATATTCAATCCTATTGGCATCTCTTGATTTTATTTCCTTCTAATTAAAATGACATGTAGCATAATATCCTTAAATACAAGTCTTAGACACACAACTTGAGATCCTTTAGGACCTAAAGCCACTTAAGATAGGTAGTTTTATAAGGATCCCATTAAAAACATAAACATGTGTGCAAAGTGGTGCAAAACACAAAGATAGAAGTGTGAAGCATGCAGTTGTTCTCTATGAGTAGACATAATGGTTAGGACACTACTTTTTTGTTATTATGATAAAACACAATTGTAATGGCAAGTTCCTCCATTGGCAACATCTACTGCCACTATCCCCACCACCTCCAAAAATTACTATAGAAACATTTCACTATGGACCATTATATGTATATAATAGATTTTTACATTTATTTCAATTTTTTTGGGATAAGAATTATTCCTCTTACTCAAGAAATTTAATAAAAGCATTTAAAATATCATGTTTGCAAATTTAAATGTTATCTCAAATTAACTATATTGATACCATACCTTAGCCTAATGAAAATTGTTGTGAATTAATTTACTAGGCTCAAGCCAAGCTAGTGACTAATAATAGTGTGATCTTATATTAAAGCTCAATGTGACTAATAAAGGTGGTGAAAGGAAACACCAATGCAAAATATGCTTCCTACACTAATCTTTGAGAGGGGGTATGTGCAAAGACAATTAATCGTATAGTTACAAGAAATAATACACAACAAAATTATCCCATAACACAAGTTTACGTGGCCTAAAAAATCTTTTTGGGAGAAAAACTCCACACTCCAAAGCACAAACCAATTGTATTATTGGCAATAAAGGTTATAATATAATATCAAGGACATTACCTTATAGGAGTATCACCATCATGTAAGATTGGACTAATTCTAACAGTGCAATAGTACTTGCAAATCAACCATACAACCTATACAATACTCTATCCTCAAGCACCAATAAATAGGAAAATAGAAAACCACAAACCAAGAGTGGTTTTCCAAAACCATTAGCCAAAATAATGATCCAAAAGTGACACCATATTTAGCCCAAATACCAACACCCAAGTTGGTCATGTTCTCCGATACTAAAAATAGAAGATGTTCTTACAATTGTCATAACCTAACATAATGACTCCTCAATTTGCGTGCTACACTTTGACATATTCAAACCCATTCAAAGATTCCCTATGATCCAATAGAGGTCCAAGATCATTTGGATGGCATTTGCATGGTCAAATCTAGGAAATATCAAAATTCTAAATTTTTTATATTTTCTACATTTCAATAATTTAGATTTTTAGAGGCCTTTAGAGCATTTCTGGCCCTTAGATGGTTTGGGAGGTTATGTAATCATTGACTAATACCTTCTTGTAGCTCTACTTAGGTATTTTGGAGTTTTTCCCAATACATCCAACAACTACAATTTTTGATAAGCGAGCCAAGAGTTATGACCCCACTAAGTTGGGGTACCAAAGCTAAATATTTTCCTAGTTTTTTAATTAATAAATTGAAACATTAGGATGCAAGGTTGAGACACCTTTCCCAATAGGTGGCTTCATGTTGGAGCTTAATTTACTACATTAAAATTTATGCATGGTTCAATGTGGGGGCTTACTTGTTTACTTTTTATAAGTGTAAGTGGTCTCACAAATATGTTTATCTATTTATAATGGTGAAATTTGCATAACCATGCCATTTTCCATTTAGTTTTGTGTTTGTTTTGAGGAGAGTGCCTTGATACATTGACATATTGACAAATGGTGTATTTTTTTTATAAAGGAAGGTGTCAGACTTAGGGCACACAACTGAGAGGGGGGGTGAATCAGTTGTTCAAAACTTTCTTCAATTTCACACTTAACTCCACTTAGCAATTTAGCAAAATAATAATAACTTAATCATAAAAACACAATGCAACAATTCAAGAGCAGAAACATATCAACACATAAGACACCAAGATTTTGACATGGAAAACCCGGTTAAGGGAAAAAACCATGGGGTGATTAACCCAAGAATGTATTCTCTGTTAGAAGAATAGAAAGAACAAATGGCACATGCCAATTAGGGCTCACTGCCCGAGCACACTGCTCACAAGAGGCTCACTGCCTACAAGAGACACACTGTGTACAAAAAGTATCACATACATGAACTGGAGAATAGCATCTTCACCATGCTTGAATCAGTTCCATTTAAGCCCAATACTTCTGCTCTGCCTTCCGCTCTCCTCCTTGCTACCACACACACATCTCAATAAGGACAACTTCAAAAAGTCTTTGCAATCCCTTATTTATACAAGGCATCAACTTGGGAATTATAATCTAAGTCGGCAAACATCCATAAGATCATCCGCAAGATTCATAACTCATCCAATTGGCCTATTTCAAGAAGAACACCATCATTCAAAAGTTACTCTTTAATTGCGAGCTCCAATTCCAATGCGTCCACCAACATGAACTGGACAAATCCAAAGCCCACCACAAGCATTCCTGAATCACCAAGAACATTCATACTTCTGCTTATTGAAATCCTTCTCTCCATCCGGAACCTCAAGAACACAGTCTGTCATTACTATCACAAAGGAATAGATGCTTGCAAACCTTCAAACCATGAACCAATCTAGTTGACACTCCACAAAGACTTCCTCAACACGTCCTCAAATCCGCAAAACAAGAAAATTCATTTCTGGATCTTACCAGACCTTTCTGTTACACTCTGTCACCTCTGAACTCCTGTCGGAACTAGTTTTATATGAGCAGCCACAACTTCTTCAGATCTACATGCGGACCTCTGAAGTCTCTACTGGACTACCTTAAGACTCATATATATAAACCCTTTAATTTGTATCCTCTGATCCTCTTCCTATCTTGGACTATTGCCTTACTGTCATCACTATTCTTCATTGTTCCTGATTGAGACTAATTTTCTCAATATCCTCAGCACACAGCTCATTCGATTCTTATCATTAATGCAATAGGAGTATGTTGACATCAATGACAACACCGGTTAGGCCCATACTTGCAACAATCTCCCCCTTTGTCATTGATGGCAACATATGATGTGAAAAATAGTTTTAACCATCAAGACAAGAACTTCTCCTTACAGTCACAACTCCCCCTATCAGCAACAACCATTCACATGTCTTCTCTCCCTTTACTGCTCCCCCTTTGATCAGAAACCACTTGTTTTTCACATGTCTTCTCTCCCCCTTTGACATCAATGGAAAAGGGTACATACTTGCAATTCTGACACTTTATAAACATAACTACTGCTCCCCCTGAGTAGCAACTCCCCATCATCAATCCAGATCACAAGATATGACTATGATATCTACCAGATTGATGCACCTCAGTGCACCTTAGTTCATCACCGGATGGGCAATAACCCCTAACTTCTCCCTGAGATACTCAAAAGAGTCCTTAGGAAGAGGTTTAGTAAAGATGTCTGCAATCTGATCCTTGGAGGGTGCAAACTCCAATCTGACTTCATTCTTGTTCACTTGCTCTCTCAAAAAGTGAAACTTGATGGATATATGTTTAGTCTTTGAATGCAACACCAGATTCTTGGATATGTTTATTGCACTTGAATTATCACAGAAAATTGTGATAGGCTCCTCATATTCCACTTTGATATCTCTTAGCATCTGCTTCATCCATAAAACTTGAGTGCAACTACCTGATACTGCAATATATTCTGCTTCAGTTGTAGACAAAGATATTGCCTCTTATTTCTTGCTTAGCCAAGAAACCAATCTCTTCCCCAAAAAGAATACTCCACCACTGGTACTCTTCCGGACATCCACATCTCCTGCCCAATCAGCATCTGTATATGTATGAAGATAGAAATCATGATCTCTAGGATACCATAGACCATACTCAACTGTCCCTTTTAGATATCTAAAAATCCTTTTGATTGCCATGACATGAGATTCTCTAGGATTAGCTTGGAATCTAGCAACAAGACCAACAACTTGCATAATGTCTGGTCTAGTTTGAGTGAGATACAACAATCCTCCAATCATTGACTTGTACTTTGTCTGATCTGCCTTAGGAGAGTCATCATCTTTGCTCAACTTACATCCAGTTGCCATGGGAGTATTCATTGGCTTTGAATCTTCCATGCCAAATTTTTTCAACAATTCTTTCACATATTTGGTCTGAGAAATGAAGATTCCTTTCTTTGTTTGAGTGATTTGCAGACCCAAGAAGAAATTCATTTCACCAAGCATGGACATCTCAAACTCACTTTTCATTTGATTTGCAAAAGTTTTACACATACTATCTCTTCCTCCAAAGACGATATTATCAATAAACACTTCAACAATCAAGATGTTTTCATGATCAATTTTGAAATATAAGTTACTGTCAGTAGTACCTTTGTTGAAACCAATCTTCAAAAGATGCTTGTCCAATCTTTCATACCAAGCTCTTGGGGCTTGCTTCAATCCATACAATGTCTTCTTCAACTTGCAGACCATATCACCATGATCAGACAACTGAAAAGCATCCGGTTGCTCAATGTACACTTCTTCTTCTAAGTCACCATTTAGGAAGGCAGACTTGACATCCATCTGATATACTTTGAAATCTTTGAAAGCAACAAAAGCAAGAAATAGTCTGACTGCTTCAATTCTTGCCACCGGAGCAAAAGTTTCTTCAAAATCAACTCCTTCTATTTGAGAATAACCCTTGCAGACCAATCTGGCTTTATTTCTGATTACTTCACCAACTTCATTCAGTTTGTTCCGGAAGACCCATTTTGTTCCAATCACATTCTTGTTTCTAGGTCTGGGAACAAGATCCCAAGTGTGATTTTTCTCAATTTGCATCAGCTCTTCCTCCATTGCTTTAGTCCAGTTTTCATCATTGCAAACTTCATTCACTGTCTTAAGCTCAATCTTTGAGATTAGACAATACTCATCTGAATCTTGAGCAATTCTTCTTCTAGTTTGTACACCTTTGCTTTTGTCACCTATGATCTGATCTTCGGAGTGATTTAGTCTTACATACCTTGGAACTTTGGGAGTTTCTTGCACTTCTGATTCTTCACTGGACTCGTTGAAGCTCAACTCTTCTTCCTGATTTGCCGGATCAGTTTGAATCTGAGTTTCAGAAGGGGCTTGGGCTCCTTGAATCATAACACCATCCTGATCATCTTCATCATATTCATAAAACCTTGAAGATTTTTCAATTCCTTCATCAACTTTCACATTTGTACTTTCTATAATCTTTCTTAGTCTCTTGTTATAACACCGGTATGCTTTGCTTTGAGTAGAGTAACCCAAGAATATTCCTTCATCACTTCTAGCATCAAACTTTCCTAGATCTTCATCTCTTTTAATGTAACATTTGCTACCAAAAACTCTAAAATACCTCACAGTAGGAGTGATGCCAAACCAAAGTTCATAAGGAGTCTTACCGATATTGCTTCTGATTTGAACTCGATTGAGGGTATAGACTCCAATGCTAACAGCTTCTCTCCAATAGATTTGAGGAACATTTGCTTCCATCATCATGGTCCTGGATGGTCCGGTTCTTTCTCTCAACTACTCCATTCTGCTGTGGAGTCCTAGGGGCAGACAACTGTCTCTTTATTCCATGTTTCTCACAGAAGTCTATGAACTCACCGGATGTGAATTCTCCACCTCTATTAGACCTCAGACATTTCAATTTTAATCATGTTTCATTCTCTACCATAGCCTTGAATATTTTGAATTTCTTAAGTGCTTTTGATTTCTCCTTTAGAAAGGTCACCCACATCATCCGGGAATAGTCATCAATTAGCAACATAAAGTATCTATCACCTTGTATGCTCCTAATTCTTGCCGAACCACAGAGATCAGTATGAACTAGGTCCAATAATCTGGTAGAAGACAGTTCCTTACTTTTGAATGTGACTCTGCTCAGCTTACCCAACTGACATTCTTTGCACAAGCTATTAGTAAGTTTCACTAATTTTGGAAGATCTCTTACAGCCTAAGTATTGCTTATCTTGATGATATTATCAAAATTCACATGACACATCCTCCTATGCCATAACCAACTCTGATCAACTTGAACAAATAAGCAATTTTTACCAGTACCAACCAAGTGGAAGATATTACCTTTAGTTTGAGTACCGGATGCAATCTCTGTTCCGAAACTTTCAAAGATCTTGCAATTTCCATTCTTGAATCTGAGATCATAGCCTTTGTCCACCAACTGATCAACACTGAGAAGATTGTGCTTCAATCCTTCAACATACAATACATTACCGGTTTTGTTCTTTCCATCAAAAGAAATAGTTCCTCTACCTCTGATTCTACCAACAAAATTATCACCAAACTTTACTACTCCTCCTTCATACCTTTCCAAATCTATGAACTTATTTTTGTCACCTGTCATATGGTGAGAGCATCCAGTGTCAATGGCCCAATCATCTTTTTCTTCAACTTGGGCAGCCAGGGCTCTTTCTACAACTTTATGATTGACAGATTCAGAGGGCATTGGATCCTCTTCCTTGATGGCAATGAACACCCAGTCACTTCCGGATTTGTCCCCTATCTTTAATTCATCATCTGTTACTCTTTCATCATCTCCTTCATGAGCATAGTAACAATTCTTTTGGAATCTTGATCTGTTAGAATTTGGTCTTGAAAATCTTTCCGGACACCTTGAGGCAAAATGACCAATCTTATTGCAGTTAAAACACTTAAAATGCAATTTCCCTTCATACTTACCGGATCCTCTTGGTAGTCTTTTTGCAATAAGAGCTTCACGGTGAGTAGTTTCAACTTCTTTTTCTTCTAGGTCTTTTCTTGTTTTTTCATACCATGAAAGTTTCTTTGAAGAGTTCTCTCCCGGATCAAACTTTTGTTTACCTTTTACAAATGCACTGGCTTTGAATGCAGATTCAGTCTTTGGGGGTTCATCTCCAAACTCAGCCATTTCAAATGCAGCCAATTTACCAACTAATTGATCTCTTGTGATGGTTGTGTGGGCTCTGAATTCTTCAATTGCAGCAGCCTTGATTTTATAAGAAGCAAAAAGGCATCTGAGAATTTTGCCAACAATCTCATCTTCATTCAAGACTCCACCAGCATTTCTAATTTCACAAACAATCTCATTTACCCTTGGCATAAAAGTAGTAATAGTTTCATCATCTTTCATCTTCAGATTTTCAAATTTCCCTTTCCAACTTTGTAACCTTGGACTTTTAACATACTTATCTCCTTCATGCAGAAGTTCCAGTTTTTCCCAAATCTCAAAAGCGGTTGGTAGATCAACAACATTTGAAAGTTCTGAATCAGATAATGCACTTAGAAGAGCCTCTATAGTCCGCAAATTATTTTCAGCATCTGTGATTTCATTTTGGGTTTTCAGACCACCTTGTGGAGGAATATACTTTGTTGTAGTCATGTTCCAGTACTGCATTCCCATACATTTCAAGTGACATGTCATGCGACTTTTCCAGAGATTGAAATTTGTTCCATCGAACTTCGGACTATCCTTTTTGTAAGATGACATCTTGGATCTCCTCAAGCAGTTGAGCTCCTTTTAGAGGAACTTGGCTCTGATACCAATTGTTAGACTTAGGGCACACAACTGAGAGGGGGGGTGAATCAGTTGTGCAAAACTTTCTTCAATTTCACACTTAACTCCACTTAGCAATTTAGCAAAATAATAATAACTTAATCATGAAAACACAATGCAACAATTCAAGAGCAGAAACATATCAACACATAAGACACCAAGATTTTGATGTGGAAAACCCGGTTAAGGGAAAAAACCATGGGGTGATTAACCCAAGAATGTATTCTCTATTAGAAGAATAGAAAGAACAAATGGCACATGCCAATTAGGGCTCACTGCCCGAGCACACTGCTCACAAGAGGCTCACTGCCTACAAGAGACGCACTGTCTACAAAAAGTATCACATACATGAACTGGAGAATAGCATCTTCACCATGCTTGAATTAGTTCCATTTAAGCCCAATACTTTTGCTCTGCCTTCCGCTCTCCTCCTTGCTACCACACACATCTCAACAAGGACAACTTCAAAAAGTCTTTGCAATCCCTTATTTATACAAGGTATCAACTTGGGAATTATCATCTAAGTCGGCAAACATCCATAAGATCATCTGCAAGATGCATAACTCATCCGATCAGCCTGTTTTAGGAAGAACACCATCATTCAAAAGTTACTCTTTAATTGCGAACTCCAATTCCAATGTGGACCACCACAAGCATTCCTCAATCACCAAGAACATCCATACTTCTTTTGCTTACTGAAATGCTTCTCTCCTTCATCTAGAACCTCAAGAACACAGTCTGTCATTACTGTCACAAAGGAATAGATGCTTGCGGACCTTCAATCCACGAACCAATCTAGTTGACACTCCACAAAGACTTCCTCAACATGTCCTCAAATCCGCAAAACAGGAAAAATCATTTCCAGATCTTACCGGACCTTTCTGTTACACTCTGTCACCTCTGAACTCCTGCCGGAACTGGTTTTATATGAGCAGCCACAACTTCTTCAGATCTAGATGTGGACCTCTAAAATCTCTACTGGACTACCTTAAGACTCGTATCTATAAACCCTTTAATCCACATCCTCTAATCCTCTTCCTATCTTGGACTATTGCCTTACTGTCATCATTGTTCTTCACTGTTCCTGATTGAGACTAATTTTCTCAATATCCTCATCACACAGCTCATCTGATTCTTATCATTAATGCAACAAGAGTATGTTGACATTAATGACAACACCGGTTAGGCCCATACTTGCAACAGAAGGTCCCTTGCTCCATGCCACCTACCCATCCATGTAACACATACTCATGCATTTACTCCTCACCCCATTTAGACATTCACATATCCCTATACATTCACCTATTCATTTATTTATGATACCCCTATATGTACACACTTCTATGTATATGTTTTCCACCTTGGTCCACCCACTTTTTGGCCTTGGGTAAAGTCTACAGTCATAGGGTCAAGCCCAATTCAAATCCCAAATTTTAACCAACTCCCACCAAAACCTTTCCCTCTAAGGGTTAACTAAACTCAAACTTGTGTGATTTATTGCTATGTCCTTGTATTTAAAGGCATTCAATGCACTCATTTTAGGGGGCCAAGGAATCTATGATTTGAGAGCTATATATTCACATATCATTCACGTTTCACACTTCAATTGGTGCACTAAAAGGAATTTAGATTTGCACATACATTTGTAGGAGCATATGCATGTTTGATCGATCTTTGCTCTTCACAGGTTGACCTAAGAGAACATGTCCCCTTGTGACATAATGATAACCATACCAAGGTATTTTTAAATACCGTTAGCCCTTAGATATCAAGAAAGGACAAGTCCACAATTGCAAACTCAACCCTACATAATAAGGATAGAATATTTTGATTCCTAAATGAATGACAGTCTAAAATATTCTATTCCAAATCCCAATGCATATCAATTTCAATGCTATATGAGAACTTTGTGTACAACTTTGGTCATAGAATTAACTATAATTGTTTCTATTCCGCATTTAATTATTACAAATAATCAAAAACACATATCCACAACTATACATGTTATTAAATTAACCTAAACTACACTTATGAAAAGTTGTTTTCACATGATAAATGTTTTGAAATCTTTCTCTTAAAAATATAGTGCAACTACTTGAAATTATAGGGGAAAAGGGAAAAAATTGCAACCAATCTTTTTTTTTTTTTTCATATAACTAACAATTGGATCCCTCGTTTTATACATTTTTCAACACAATTTTTACATTAATTTTTTCCCTATTTTAATAAAATGTCTATTAATATTAAAGGTTAACAGCAAAATGGAATTCCCATGGACCCCGTTGTAAGATATTATGAATTGCCCTCTGCATCAAAAGCAAGACTCGATTCCACATACAAACCATACTGTGCAATTTTAATATATTAAAACTTGCTCCGCAAAAGCACTCTTTTGATCCAGCTAATTAGTTCACTGTCACGTGAGTTCTTTGCAAAACAATTCTTGTTTTCTTCAATATTTCCACCCTAATAAGTGTAATAAAGCATAGAAAAATGTAACCTTTTCAATTATTGAGCTGAAAATTCCAAGGAATATCTTGCCTTAGACGTGTAGAATTTGTTTTGCTGCTGACCTGTTGCAATTTTCCATATAATCCTTTACCGTGATGTTGACATACCTAGCCTTGACTTGACCGTCTACTTTCACACTGAAGACCCCTTATTCCGGAAATGCCTTTCCAGCAGACTGGATGTACATTTGTCCGTAAATAATAATTAATTAAAATCCAAAAAAGCATATTTGGCCGTATATAATAATTAATTAAAATTCAAAAAATACCGTTTGAATATAAATTAATTATTATTTACGGTCAAATGTGCATCCTGTATGCTTATAGACAATACGCTTTATTCCATGGAACACAAACACCATTTTGCTTCCCACAAGCCTTGTCGACCACAGAATGAATCCAAATGAGATGCAGTGACTCAATGACAGTATGGATGTAATTTTTTAATACAAACTACATTATCAGTGATAATCAGAAGCTGAATTTTCTGTTCAGTTTTTTGAGGTCTGTCCATCCATGGCGGCCAATGGAGAGATTGGGTTCTCAAATACACCTGTCACAAAAAAAGAAGGCTTGGCAGATGATAATCATGGCAACCCAGCTAGAAGCAGGGTATGCACTTTGAAAACATTTTCTTTTGAAAGAACATTGATTAGATCTTCTAGGACTGTTTTGAAGTAAATTATTTACTAAATGGCTTAAGCATGCATTACAATGGAGTTAATGCAATGACTGAAACATATAGTTGTTTTAAGGATTTACAAGAGTTCGTTGTGAAACCTAACAGAGCTAGTTCATGTCATACTGTACTGAAGATAATTAATAGCATGTTATTCCTTGTAAGGCATAGAATGTTATGTTTACCTCGGATTAGAAGTGGTCTTTTTGTAGTGTATGACATATGTTGATATAAAAGATAGTTTAAATATTCTAAAAGTTTTGGTTGTAACTTTTTTTTTTTAAATATTGATAGACAAGGGCTCAAAACAGGGCTTTCACTGCAAAAAAGTATTTGACCAACCAAATAACTAATTAGATCAAATGAGAAGTGAGACTTAGATTAAGTTAAGTAAAAAAGGGTCATATAAAACTTTTAGAAAATAAAAAATATTTGTTCAGGCCTTTTCTGCATAATAATTTTATTTAATATTAAAGAGTGTTTTTCAGACTATTCTCCAGCTTTTGGTGGCCGGCTGTCTTTCCCATCAGTTTTTTCTTTGAATAAATACAAACCCACTTTCTGAAAACTTCAAAATATTTCTTAAAAAAATTGTAAGTTCCTAGAGGCATATGTCAATCGTTTTTCACGCATCTCTACAACTGTAGAGATGCTATCAGTTTTTTTCTTTAAAAGAATTTAATGGGGTCCCAGAAACCTCTTCCACACCCGAACCTTGCATTCCATCGAGACAAATCGATGGAACACTATAAATATAAATTTACGACACAGAACTTATGAGTTTAATGTGAAGTCGATACCTTAGTTTGTCCATATATAATAATTAGGACCATACCTTGCAATTTAAAAAATCATAGAAATTTCACGGGTACATTGATGCCATTGACGCATGTATCAATGCATCCGCCTCATGGACCAGCCTGTATATTGGCATCCTCTGTCGCTTGGCCGGCAAAGAACTTATTGAGTTATTTAAATCATTTTTCAAAGGAAATCTTACCAGTTACTTGGAAATGATAACACAAGGATTTGAACTGTAGTTTTGTATTAAGGATTAGATAGTAGTGACGGATGGCTGCTACCAACGAAGAGAAGGATGCATTGGCTGATTCCAAACCAAACATCCCCATGCCTTCAGATGCTACTCTTCCCTACTGTCATTGTAGGTTATACCTCTCCACATAATAATGTTGAGGGTCATTGACTACTGAAAACACAGAGTAACAGATTATTTAAGAAATTTTTTAGAGTATTCGAGGAATTGAGCTTAAGACTACAATGTTGGCTTCATGATTTAAATTCCAAGGAGATGTACAAATCTCTATATTACCTCTAAGGGGTGATTGTCGAGATGGGATAATTCAAATCTTGTATTAAATTGCTCATTTTCACAACAAATAATTCCAATGTTTGGTATAGCAAAATAATAGTGGCTTGATTTACAACTAATTCTAATGAAAATTTTTCCGAAGATTTTTAATCTCAACAATGGTTACCATTCTCTCTTATGCATATTGTTTTATGTAATAGAAGAATTTAAGAGACCGATAAATCTCCACCAAAATTAAGTTTAGCCTTTCCACCTATATCAAGAAGTACAAATGCTAATCTAAGAACCCTTCAACTCATTCTTTGGAGAAGCTTTTGTTGACTAACAACATCAACATTTAATTGCAAACTAGATATCTTATATGGTGTCAGTGGCAAGTGATACAGTGTCCAACATGCACAAGGAAGGTCCTAGATTGGAGTCTTGGTGCATGGGAAATAACCAGGTATTAGAGGCAGACTAGCAACCCCGAACACCAAACTATAGCCCAAGAATGCCCAAGGGAGGTTAGGTTTGAGTCCTAGCTTGTTATAATTGTGTCAATTGTCCATATAGTCTAACAAATCTAACTCGTGAAAGTGAGACACCACTAGAATCATAGGATAGCCCAATAAAAATAAACTATTTATGAAAGTACCTAATATTGTTTAATATTGTTTTTTAAATGATTGTGACAATTGTCCATATAGTCTAAGAAAATAATCAGACTAGCTCAGGTGAAAGCAAGACACCACTAGAACTACAGGCCATGCCAATCAAAATAAACTATTTATGGAAGTATCTACTACCTTTTCCTCTAATGAATATTTTCAACATAATGGGAACCAATGGAGATGGGTTTATACTACTTTTTATGGAAAAATGGGAAAGGAAATGCATGTGGTCTAATTGTAGGAGGCCCAATGATGTAAACAAGCTATTAAGATTTGTTACTTTCCATTAAAAGGGGCAGAGAGGAATTAAAAAAAGATCTTCAATAAAAATACTGTATTTTTAGAGTTTACACCAAAGCAAATTTCTGAGGAAATTGCTGAGTATTCCAAGTGGCTGAAGTGATCAGTTTGGGCAGTTTGAATGTGTTTTTGAACCCTTATATGCTCAAAGAACGAAGATAATTTTAGTTTGCATTATATGAATGATTTAATTTGGATTTATGATGTTGAATATTAATACGAGGAGAATAGACATAGAGATTTAATTTGTTGTCTATTTGGGATAAGTTTAAGAGTATGTTGAGACATTTGTATTGTCAAAGCTGCATAGTGCATTACCCATAGCTCAAGGAAGGTGGCAGTCTTAGGCCTGGTGATGGTAAAGTGAAGGAGATAATTTGTTGCTGGGTAAAGTATGGAGACAAGCTGGATAAGTTTTTTAGTGTGTTACTGGGTTTTCGCCCCAAACCCTTCATACCCAGACCCAGTTCAAATCAGGTACAAGCCCCGGGCCAGTTCCTGAACTGAAATGGCCCAGGTTCTTCTGATTTTTTGTGCCCTGCCCTGGTTGTACCTGGGGTAAACCACGATCCCTGGCCATGCATTCCCTATAATTTAAAGGAAGTCGTACAGTTTTGACTGTCCACATACTTTTTTCTGTTATGGCACGATGCCTTTTACTTTTTAATGTCAACGTACTCCCCCTGATTATTTGTTCCGTATGGAAATCATGAACAGAAATCGTACATTTATTCCAAATATAATGATTTATAAGGGGCATTTGTAATGCATTAGACTCTCTAGGATTTTCTGTGCATACCTTTTGGTATCTGTTACTCTAAATGATTTTTAAGGTGCCTTAATTACTTATGTTTAAACATTATAAATTTTTTTGGGAATGTTAATTTCCCAAAGGCGATATAATTGACATTTGGATTTAAATATACTTATTTGACAATAAATTTTATATATTTTTGTACAGCTGTACCTAGGCCGTACTCAACCTGGGTTTAAAAAATGGGCGTACTGCTGTACCAAATCTTCAAACCCGTACCAGGATCGGTAACTTAGAGTTCTTACAGCAATCTTGTCCTACCTTGAGTAGATAATTTTTTATCAGTGCATGTTTCCGAGTAGTCCATTTCATTGCAATTGGAATCTGGAAATTGATGATAGCCCCTCCTCAATGAACATGGCTACCGTCTACTAGATATGAGGCCACTCATCCAAAGTCCGGCTGCTACTTCTCAGACTTCTCTAGATGACACCAGGATATTATAGAGTTCCATGTCCTCTTCAATTAGGGAGCATATTAATTTCACAAACTTTCCATAGTGTAAGCCCTTGGAGCTACTATAGGTCCTAAATGATGTCTAAATCTATACAGGTTGCTTTTTAATATCAACCATCATGGCTTTTAAAAGAAAAATTGCTTCATGATCAATCCAAAACAAGATAGCACTGCAAGATATATAGAAGTCAATTCCTACAACAAGTACATTTGATATTTAAAACTTGGAATTTATAATGAAATATAGTTCTATGGTAAAATTTATCTTAACAGTTTGACGCTTTTAAAAGGATAAGGGAGAATCTGAAATTTCTAAGATTAATTTCCATTATAATCTTACTTGGGTGGGTGCTTAAAGGATATGGAATAGTTACTCTTCTATTTTTAAGGTTATATTATTGGAGCATCTATAAATGATTATTGTCCCCCTTTCATTCTGTCCAAGTTGGTTCCAAGACTTTTACGTAGGATTTTTCTTTCCAAATATGCCATCCACACTTGAATCTCGCTGTCAAAACAATAAGAAATAGTACCTACACAACTCTACATAATAATAATATATTATTGCAACTTTTGAAAATAAACAAGCCAATTGGGCTGCTCAGCCAACTGCTGACCACTTTTTCCCATTAGTAAAAAGTGGGAAGGAGTTGACCAGGCATCCTGTCTGGTACTTATTTTTAAAATTATGCAAATCTGCATCAATGATAAGCCCTTCGACTATAGAAGATGAATCAACGGTGGTATTTATTGCAAATAATGGAATGAGACTGCATTTGCATTACCTGAATTTAAGCTGAAACATAATTTTGAGACCCTTACAATGAATTGGCTTATTATAGTGTGCTTGTAAGTTGTGGGTGAATGTCAAATCTATTGCTCTCACCACTAATGCAGTACTTGTATCAAATGCTATATCGTAAATGAACAAAATTTGTTCTTCTAACGTCTTGTGAATTTCTGATAAGTTTTCAATGCACATTAGGGTAAAACTCAATAGAAAAGGCCAAGGAAAACAAATGGTTGTTTCTCATTGAGCAAGAAATCAAGAGTGCATTCAGATGAGGAATATACTCAGGACGGCTCTATGGACATTCATGGAAACCCTGCTGTCAAGAGCAAATCAGGGAATTGGAAGGCATGCCCATTTATGCTGGGTACAAATTTAAATCTGGGATCCAGCAACACAATATTTTTCCACTAGAAGCTAGTATTCTTAGAACCATTATTTAAAACTACAGTTTTTATATATTAGATTTTGAAAAATTAGCAAATCTTGTAATGTTGGCACTCAAAAGTTGTTAACTTTTTGTTCTGACAGGAAATGAATGCTCTGAGAGATTGGCATACTATGGAATGTCTTCAAATATGGTGAACTATTTGAAAGAAAAATTCCATTTTGATAATGCTTCAGCAATAAAAACCAACAGTAACTGGTCTGGAACATGTTACATAACACCTTTGATTGGGGCTTTTGTGGCTGATTCATATCTGGAGAGATATTGGACAATTGTTATTTTCTCTGTAGTGTATTTCATTGTAAGCTTGTATTCCCACTTATATTTATAAAGCTAATTTTCATGTTTACAAGCCCAAGTTCTTGAAATAAGTAGGTAAATGGATGGTAACCTTGTAATTGTTTGCAGGGAATGGCATCGTTGACTTTATCTGCCTCTGTGCCTAAGCTTAAGCCTCCTTGCAAAGCAGAAGTTGATTGTTGTGTCTCGACAGGCCAAACTGATGTTTTCTTCCTATCACTTTACCTCAATGCACTAGGAACTGGTGGCATTAAGCCTTGTGTGTCATCATTCGGGGCCGACCAATTTGATGAGACTGATGAGGTGGAAAAGAAGAAAAAGAGTTCATTTTTCAACTGGTTTTATTTTTCAATAAACATTGGTGCTCTTGTAGCTTCTAGTGTTCTTGTTTGGATCCAAGAGAATGTTGGCTGGGGAGTAGGCTTTGGAATTCCTGCTGTGGCCATGGCAATAGCAATCTGTAGTTTCTTAATAGGCACCCCTTTATATCGACATCAAAGACCAAGAGGAAATCCCTTGATTCGGATAGTCCAGGTGATAGTTGCATCATTTAGAAAATGGCATGAGCAAGTTCCTGATGAAAAGTCTTTACTATATGAAGTTCAAGATAAGGAATCAATCATTGAAGGTGTTGCGATGTAATCACACATCGCCCCATTGCAAATGGGGAACCCCTCTTTTTTTTGCTTTCTCTCTTCGTTTTGCTTTAAAGTTTAGTTTTGCTCTGAGCTTGTAGGGTTTTGGTAGTGTTGTTTTGCCCATGTCTCGACAGTTTCTTGCCAAGAGGTCTATATGCCTTCATCCTAATGCATGTCATTGAGACCCTGAAAATGACTAAGTCTGATATCCTGAAAATCCTGAAAAAATGACACTCTGAAATTTGGTGGATCCTTAGAAATCTAGAATCTACATGCTAAATCCTATGGATCCAGGACCTATCTCAAACATCCTGGAAGTATATTGATAAATATTTAAAGTATAAGAAACTCAATATACTTAAACATATTTTCAATATACTTCCATTCAGGAAATCCAAAATTTGACTAAGGCAAGAAATTCCTCACTCCATGTCTAAACCCGCCCTACCTGGGCGGCCTTGGCATGAAGTCATGGACAATGTCATCACTAGGAGGATCTCTCCAAACACTGCCCTCAAACCCGCCCAAGGGAGAAAGACATCAAATTTACGAGGTTTTAAGCACAAAAGATAGGGAAATGATGAAACTCCAACGAAATTTCATGAGTTTGATGGAATCAAAGGCACTACAAGGTGAATTCCATGCATTACTTCCCAACCCGCCCAGTATGGGCGGCCTCACAAGGTCCTCTTGGACATTGTCTTCACCTCTAGGAGAGTCAGTCCAAACGACACCCACAAATCCACCCAAGCAAAAATGGTTAAGTTTTCAAGGTTTTCTTGCACAGGGCACTGAGAAATGATGAATTTCAAGCAAGGTTTG
This sequence comes from Cunninghamia lanceolata, assembly GCA_027924645.1. Taxonomy (NCBI): domain Eukaryota; kingdom Viridiplantae; phylum Streptophyta; class Pinopsida; order Cupressales; family Cupressaceae; genus Cunninghamia; species Cunninghamia lanceolata. Next base: position 23,760,719 of record BSBN01000809.1, on the reverse strand, counting down.
CAAGTTGGAGGGAAGTTAAGTAGATTACAAGCAACATTCCATGCATCATCTCCAAACCAAGCATTACTTAAACTCCTCCCAACAAGGATGAATTAATTGGAAAGAATGATGAAAGATCACTAAGCCTGATGTCTTGAAATCCTAAAAATTGGCTAAGTCTGAAATCTGGTGGATCCTCCAAAATCTAGAATTTGCATGTTAAATCCTATGGATCCGAGACCCATCTCAAACATCCCGAAAGTATATTGATAAATATTTAAAGTAGAAGAAACTCAATATCTGACTTATACTTAAACATATTTTCAATATACTTCCATTTGGGACATTTCCGATACAGCGACAAGACTTGCATTCCAAGCACACCTTCCAAACCCACCCTACCTGGGCGGCCTTGGCATGGGGTCTTGGATTCAAGGTTGTGATCACGCACTTTCTCCATACACTGCCTCCAAATCCGCCCTAGGAATAAATTGTCAAGTTTGTAGTGTTTTGAGCTCCAAGTGCTTGGATGATGATCAAATTACAAGGAGAGTCCATTTGGAAGAGTTTGGGTGTATTTCAAAGTAGAATCCATGCATCACCTCTCAACCCGCCCATGCTGGGCGGCCTCATGAGGGAGTGATGGACAATGTCTCCTGCCACATCAATCTCTGCACACACTGCTCTCAAAACCGCCCTACAAGAAAAATGGTTAAGTATTGAAGTTTTTGCATGCACAGAGCACTGAGATGTGATGGTTTGTAAGCAAGGTTTGAGTTTAAGTAAGTTTCAAGTTCAAATCCAAGGGTCACTCCTCAACCCACCTTATCTGGGCGGCTTTGGCATATAGACATGGATGATGTCTTCACCACCTCATGACACTCTCCAGATACAGCCTCCAATCCCGCCCTAGGAGAGAATGATCAAGTTTTGAAGTATAAAGCACTAGAAGGTGATGACATTCCAATGGAGACTTCAAGGTTTGAAAGCATCAAGAGACTTTTAAGTTGAATTCAAGAGTCACCCCCAAACCCGCCCTACCTGGGCGGCCTCAAGAGGCCCTTCTGGACTATGCCACCTGACACATGAAACACTCCAGACAATACCTTCCAAACCGCCCAGGGTGAAGGAGAATGCAATTTACAAGGTTTGTGTGATAAGTATGATCAGCATGACATCACAAGGAAAGGATATAGTCAAGTTCAAGCAATGAGAAGTGTCTAAATGCCAAAATCCAAGACCTACTCTCAAACCCGCCCTACCTAGGCGGCCTAGAGAGGTTAGCTTGGAGTTTTGATGTCAGAGCAATGAAAATACTCTATCTCCCTAACTCATCATGATGCTTCACATGCTTGAGAGGATCATCCTAGAGAGGTAAGCTTGGAATTATGGTGTCTAAACATTGCAACTATTCAATCTAAACTCGCCATGATGCCTCATATCCTAGAGAGAGTCATTCAAGAAGAAGAAAGCTTGAAAGATCAATAAGTCATGAAGATGGAGGAATAAACAATCAAGTGAGGTTGAAAATCCAAACACCTCTCCCAAACTCGCCCTTTCTGGGCAGCCTTGAGCTCCATGCTTGGACAACTTCACCTCCTGCACATCACATCCTCCAGACAACACTCAAAAAAGCCGCTTAGGGGTAAAAACCATAAATTTGCAAGTATAAATCAATGTAATGATGAAGATGAACCCCTGGGAGATGAGATGATCAGGTTGAGATGAGTGAAAAGTTTCTAAGTACTAAAATCCAAGGCTCACTCTCAAACCCGCCCTACCTGGGCGGCCTAGAGAGGTGACTCTGGAATTTGATGTCTAAACATTGCAGTCACTCCATTCAGAGCCTCCAAACTCACTATCATGCTTCATACTCATGCAAGATCACTCAAGAAGAGGGAAGTTGGTGAAAATTTCAAGTCATAAGGTAAAATCCAAACTCTACCACCAAGGCCACCCTTCCTAGGTGCCCTGGATACCTGAACATGGAGAGTGTGTTGTACTCCTCAGGATCATTCCTAAACTCCTCCTAACAATGATGAATCAATTGAAAAACAAGGAAAATCATTGAGTCATGCAAATGGAGGGGAGAGTGTCAAGGTTAAGGTAGAGAGTGTTCACATTGAACAATCCTCACAACCCCTCCAAAGCTCCCTTCTTAGGCGGTTTTCACCATGACAAGTGGACAAGATCATCACTTAACATCTCAACATTTGCCTTCTCACTTCACAAACACCTCAAAATGGCTAAGTCATAAGAAAGTTCAAGACAAGAGTCATCACAAGGAAGAAACAAGCATCAAATGAAGTTTAGAGTTGAAAAGTCCAAGCTTACCATTCAAACCTGCCCTTGCTACACGGCCTTCAACTCCCTACTTGGACTACATGTCCGCCACATGACATCCTCCACCTATCACCTCCAAACCCGCCTTGTCAAGTGACTTCCACCATCGTGCATGTTCTCCACATCATTCACTCCATGCACTCTATTCAAGTTCGCCCTTCTTCCCAAGGTTGTCTATCTCATGCAAGGAGGTTAAATTATCAAGGAAGCAAGCGAAGGAGCTATTAAATTGTCAAAACCAAGCCAAAATTGTCTAAGTCATGAAAAATCCTCACACCTCCCTCAAACCCGCCCATGCTAGGCGGCCTCGAGCCCTTCATCCGGACAAGGTCTTGTCCACAACACACACTCCGCACACACCCTCCAAATCCGCCCAACATAGGCATTCCAGAGACTTAGGCATGGATTTCATGCGAAAGGGTATGTTTTGAAATGTCATTTTTTAATCCCACATACATAAGGTGAATGTAATTTGTTGTTGAAAATCCTTTATATCGAGTCTTAATTTGATGTGTTTCTTCTTGTAGGTGATGGAGGATCCAAGGAGGTGAATGGCGAAAGCTCGTACATGAGAAGTTTGGAAGGCAGAAGAAAGTTGCTCAAGTTTTTCATCATCACCACATGGAGGAGAGCTCCTGCATCAAGTTCATCTTACTTTGAAGACTTCGTAGACACCAACGCCACGCATGAGGAGTCATCATCCAGAGTTGTCTACTTCATGTACATCCATCATATGCAAGAAGTCACGCACAAGACATCTTCCACCTCAACACTCCAAGAGTCCAGAGTCCTGCAAGAACAACATCACAAGATGAGAGATGAGCATGATCATCAAAGCAATCCATGAGTTACATCAAAGACAAGAAGAAAATATTCTAAGTAAAGAGAACATGAGGTGAACTAGACTAGTTCGTGTGAAGATGCTGAGGTGGCATGTACACATCATCAGGCCAATCGAATTCTGCCATCTCATTTATTCAAGAGGGCCCACCATAAAGATGCTCCAAAGATGCTTATCACATTGGGAAACGTGCCTTCATTGCCTCTTTCATGTTCTAAAAATAGCAAATTTTGTAACAAACTGCCTTGTTGTCTCGATCTCGGTCGTTGATTGTCAAATCAATCCTAGCCCTTCATGTAATTTCTGGAGTCTATAAAAGGCTCATTCTTCTCATTTGTAATGGACATTAGGAGAATATAGAGGAGAATATAGAGGAGAATCATTAAAGGAGATTAGAGATTAGAAGTAGAGATCAATTAGGAGTAGAGTAGAGAGGGAGCTCTTCGAAGTCATGAAGAGAGATATGAGATTGTTGTAATCACACACTTCAAAAGTAATACAAGCTCATTGTTGTTGTTTTGCATGGTGATCTTGTGGCTTTGAAATGTTAGCAAGGTTTCAAGTTCTTGAATATGACGGAGATGTGTTTCCAAATAGTTTAGATGATAAAGTAGATAAAGTTCATTGATGTAATGGATATATGCAATGATATTTTATGAATTCCTGTCGGTTCATACTTTTGATGGCTTGTCGATGGTAAGTCATCATGTAAAGTTAGCCTGAACCACATCTTGCAAATAGTTCGATTGTTGATGCTCCTTTGAGTTGTGCCAGTTGTGGGTACTTTGGAGTGTGTCAACAATATGAAAATCCTTGGTTTATCCCTTAGAGATTGCACCTATTTCATGTAGTTGTTGCTTGTCATGGCGAAGTGAAATTTGGTTTTCTAAGGGAATTTGTCTATCATAGCATCGTTCATCATGTCATTGTCTTTAGATTATCCTTCTTAACCCTTGCCTTTTGCCTTTTCTTTTCATAGTTGATCAAAAGAAGTTCCATCTCACAAGGAAAGAGTACATATTTGAATGGAGTGATGAATAAATTCTGCGTAAGTCCCTTTGTGTAAACAGCATTATCACATCATACCACCGAGGCTATCCGTTGCAAATCACATACAAGGAACCTTGGAGCGTTCTTGTTTGATCACGTAGTTTAGCATTCGAGACGCTTTGTTCAAGAGAGGATAGAGCACTTGGTGTTTTATTCTAATGTTGTTGTTGTCAAGAAAACATCATCAACAGAAGGGAGCAGGAAACTTGCTCACACAGATACATTTCTGTAAGATAACTTTTTCTGAAAATCCTTTTCCTGCAAGATATATAGAATATAAATTAACAGACATTGTATTCTTGCAGATTCTTTGACAGAGCTGCAGTAGAGACATCAAGTGATAAAATTCACTCTGGTCCCATCAGTCCATGGCATCGCTGCACTGTTACCCAAGTTGAGGAGCTTAAGTCTATTATTCGTCTTCTGCCCATTTGGGCTACTGGGATCATATTTGCTGCTGTCTACAGTCAGATGAGTAATTTGTTTGTTGTGTTAGGGGACAAGATGAATACTCAAATGGGACCTCATTTTGAAATTCCATCTGCAGCATTAAGTGTATTTGATACGGTTAGTGTCATATTGTGGGTTCCAATTTATGATCGTCTTATTGTACCAACTGCACGTAAGTATGCAGGCAATCAAAGGGGCCCATACTCAACTACAATGTATGGGCATTGGCTTGGTCATTTCCATTTTTTCAATGGCGGTTGCAGCCATTGTTGAAATCAAGAGACTTGACCTGGCAAGGGAACATAATTTCTACAAGGGTGACAGGGTTGACAAGAGCATCTTTTGGCAAATTCCTCAGTACTTCTTAATAGGTGCTGCAGAAGTGTTCACCTTCATTGGACAACTCGAATTCTTCTATGACCAAGCTCCTGATGCTATGCGAAGCTTATGCAGTGCACTTTCACTTACAACAGTGGCATTAGGGAATTACTTGAGCAGTCTGCTAGTAACTATTGTAGCTAGCATTACAACCAGGCATGGAAATAATGGATGGATTCCTGAAGAAGACATAAACCATGGTCATGTAGATTACTTCTTTTGGCTTCTGGCCGTCCTCAGCTTTCTCAACTTTCTAGTCTTTATTGTTATTGCAAATTGGTATGCATACAAGAGGCCTACTGGAGAAGTCCAGATAAGCAAGTAAACTGAATATACAGGAAAAACTTATATTCATTCTATTCTGAATGCAAAAAGTCTCATAGAGAAACAAAAAAAACATACAGCCTTTATTTGTCTTTTGTCTTCAAAACAAGCTTCTAATTAGCCGATATATGTGAGCATTGTAGTGCTCGGAATTGTCTCACGCCGTGAAATTCAGCCGGAAAAATTTCTAAGGTCGTCAGTTGTTCCTATCGGCGTATTCCTTGAACCTCCTATGGGTGCAAGTGCTAGTATATATAGAACGTATTCCCCACCTTTGGTTTAATGTACAGAACTGTGACATACTTTATTATAGCAAATCTGTTTAAAAGTAAACCAACTTTGTTTATCTTTCCTACCAAACATTGAGATGTAATTTTACACTCAAAACAGTTTGTAACATGCTGTATGTTGTACATCCTCTGCAAATTACTCAATGTAGTGTAATAAACCTTTTTTCTTGCTAGAAATTATTCTATGACCACTGATTGGTCAGAAACTATAAAGTCTATATTTTTAAAGATATCTAGAGACATGCATTTTTAAATGAAAACCAGAGTTGATTTTTTTTTGCTAAGTTTGTGCACCCTTGTGGTGATGCTCCCTTTATATTTATAATTATAACCACAAAAAATAACAGTATTACATCCAACATCCAGTTATAACAGTATCTATATGACCATCCAAACACAACAAAAAGGATCTGCTTATCTACTTCCCTGAAAGCCTATCCCAGACTTCTACCCATACATACTATTCATTAACATAGTTTATGAAATATCTACAAACATATATATTAACTGCATATGGAAAACACCAAGCAGACATTATCTTACTGGATTTCCCAAACCCCTCCCTCCTCTTTATTCTCTGCTTGGGGCACCTCAAACCAGTTTCCTGCATCAGCCGCTTCCAATCCCACCACCTGTTTCAGAAAGCTAACGGCCTTTTCAACATTTAATCTCCTGCTCAGCTCACCCCCCTTCCGCTCTGAACTGATAAAAGGCAACCAATTTACCAACGCTCCATCATGCTTAACTTTCACGAAATCCTCTGGCCTAGGGACGCCGTTGCCATACCTGGCAATTTCTATCACTTCATCCAAACCTCCCAGTAAGCTCAGCTTGATAAAAGCTCTGGTTAGAACACCAATATCATCCTTCGATTCTCTAGCCTCAAACAAAACAGCAACAAACATTGAAGAAATGTCTGAATCCACCCTGTATCGAGCTCCGTCCTCAAGAATTCATTGCCTAACACCCATTGAAATGCTAACAGGAGAATGCCATTCTTTGTTTTGAATACCAATTGCAACCTTTTCTCAGACACCAAACCAAGGAACACCATCTGCCTGTGAGAGTTGGTAAGTCGGATTGGTGTATCCATGACTCCTTCAAAACTCTCTGTTTCTTTGAACTCCAAGAATGCAATATTTCTACAAACTCCAAGAAATGCAAGCTAATCCTACCTTCGCAGGCTTGATATCACCCAGCTTACATGCCGTGAAATAAATGTATCATCATTATGCATATATTTTCCTGCCATCTCGGGTGGCCAACCTCTACTTCGCCTCATATGTTATTCTTATACAATATGTCCCTTAATGGCAATTATAAAATCTAGTCTTCGTTAAATGGCCTTCCCTACTTTAGCAAAGCCAGCTTTAAATCAAAGGAAACTCATGCCTTATATTCCTTCCTGCCAACTCAGATAGCCACTGATTACTCACCTCATCCATCATTGCAACTAATGCTCATCTTTTGAAATGTCCACTTTCAATTCTTCCTTTAAACTGACCGCCACATTAGCCATTTTATCTGCCTCACCATTAGCCTCCCTAATAAATATGATTAATTGTATACTCTTCAAAATGTTTTAATAAATCTAAAATTTGTTCAAGATACACCTTAAATTTCCAATTATGAATGAAATTTCTTCTTACTGCATTTATAACTATAAGAGAGCCCCCCTCTATGTTTAGTTTTTTGATACCAAGCGCTTTACTCAACTGAAGACCAATAAGAAGAGCTTCAAATTCTGCCTGGTTGTTTGTGGCAAATTCAAGCCTTTTTAAAACTTTCCCCACAACTTTCGACTCCCAATTGCTGACAATGCCTCCAGACCTGGCTGAGCCCGGTTGCCTTTCGAGGCCCCGTCAAAATTTAATTTAAACCACCCCTCTTCTGGGGGGACTACATCTCACATTTTGTCTGGCTAAAAGGGATTCATCTCCCTCACCCCCATTAACAGGGGGAAAACCAGAGTTGATTGTTATTGTTAACCTTTAAGTATTAATTTATGTATTTTAAGATAATTTTGAGAAAAATGCATGTTCAAAAGATAATCAAAGAAACAGGCGTTAGAGACATTGGCATTATGGCAATGATCAAATTGGTTTTGACTGCAACTCCCTAAAGAGGTGTCAAAATGGAAGTGGAACTTGCTTTGGCAAGTTTCTCCCAAGGATTAACATATCACCATGATTCTGCATTTTGTGCTCTTACACACTTATGGAAAATTGTCTGCACTTTTGGCTGAGTTGCTGGTCTTCCTTGCACACTACCATTTACGTTTTGCTGGTTTTCTTTGATTGAAAACTTCTCTGCACGCATTCTTCCATGCAATTGAGCAGTTATACACATTTGTTGTTTGAGATGTAGCACCTCCAGCAATAACACTGAGGTGAATCATTACTGCTCAAAAAAGATCAGAGAAGTATATGGATTTTTCTTCAATCTGATTTCTTCATAATAGTTCTTTAAGGGGTTTTTGTTTTTCCTCCCCTTCATTCTAGTACCTTTTTTCTCTTATAATCTTCCAAAAACTAAAATTTGTTATGGCTACATCAGGCAGCTCCCCAAGCAACACCTATAAGACCGACCTACTTCAGTTACCAAAAAGCTGCGTGATGTCTCAACTTAAACTCATAACTTAGATATCAGGCTTGGTCTAACAACTCATGGGCCAAGTTCTATCACTAGGGCTGACCCATTTGTCCAACCTGCTTTCAAGTTGGACACCAAGATATTCATTCCCATTTTGGGGGGCACAATTGATGGAAATAAAGTGGATGCTTGGATTTATGGTTTGAAGATGTATTTCAAGACACAACCTATACTAATGGAGCCACAACAAATCATGATAGTTGAGGTTCATATGAGCAATCAAGCCTTCATGTATCTCACATCCAACTTATGGAAGCAATACATAGACCAAAAATTGAGACTTGAAAAGAGTTAAAAACGACTCTCAAGACACAATTTTACCATCACGGATACAAAGAAGAACTATCCACAGTTTGTTTCCATTTCAATAAAAAACAGGCAAATCTGTCCAACAGTGCCTCGGTGAGTTCGATCAGCTCTCAATCAAGTTGCACGTGCTTGATCCTAATGAGGTCCTTGGTATCATAAGGCCATTTTCTCATTCTCTGAGAGAAATAGAACTCTTCATTTTGGAATCAAAGCATGCTTACCAACCTTGCTCTAAAGGTAGAATAAAAGCAACAAAAGAAGAAAACCAATCATTGAGTCACATCTCAAAATAAGAATACTTCTACCCCAGACAACTACTTAAACCTTGCCAACTCATCCAAGAATGGAAATTCTTCCCTTGGTAACTACACTAAGGGTTCTAGCAATGAGAAGATCCATTGTGCTTATCATAAGCACACCAGACATTCTACAAAAGGATGTTGTGTCTTGAAATCAACGAAGGCCTTTCTAGATGAGAAAAAATCACAACCTGAAGATTCAGAGGCTCAGCAGTCCAATCCCAACACGTTAATTCTCATGATGAAAGACTATTTTTTTAACAATCAGGAAGCTTTATTCACTCATGACTGCCAAATAAAGGACAATGTGGTGAAGTTGATAGTGGCAGACAAATGTGTATATTGAGTGTCAAAAAAATACAACTTGTTCTGGATTACCCACAGCAAATGAAAACAGTACTCACAGCAGATGTGTACCAACAGAGTCTATAGTTTTTCTTCCTTCAATTCTCAGAAAACATAAATTAACCAGAGATCAGAGTGCACTCAGTTCTTCATTATGCAGAATTAAAAAGACGGTGCAGAATTCAATAAATTGATAAATCAACAGTTTACAAATCAGAATCGTCCTGGAACAATGATGCCGAATCTTGATTGACAGTTTATAGCTATCTGTAGCTCGCCTGCCTTTACAATTATTGATGCGACTAGGTTGAATATGACTCAATTCCTCTTCTTAATCTGGTTTTCGCCTGACCCGATCCCTGGAAGCTGCTCTGTTGTGGCAGCTTGTCTATGGGTGTCACTGGCTGTGTTGGAGGCTACCGCTTGGCATTGGGCACAACTTATGATAAATTCGCTGCAGCTTACAACCACTTGTCACTTGCGAGTTAGGGATTAGAGCTCCCTTGCGGCCTCGTGAAGAATGCGACCCTGATCTGTACTAACTCGCTGGGAATGATATGAAAGGTTATGGGAATGTTAATTCGTTGTGCAAATGTTATCAGCGGTTAATAGAGCCGAGATTTGGAAGAGTTCGCCCTACTCAAGGAATCAGATCGAACTGGTAATTATTACCTATGAACCCGAAGGTGGGTGGCGACTGTGAGTTAACTTGCCCACGGTTCTGCTCTAAAATCCTTGGGCTGTCAGCACTTTCAGGATCCAGCGATTTAGATCTAGATGATGTCTAATGCCTCCTTTAAGATCTCTCTCTCTCTGATTATTTGATAGGAGACCGTAGTCGCGCCTGCCAATGACTGTTCGCTGAATTTGCTTGCAAATCTTAGTCCTTCGACCTGAAATATTTGGAACAAGAGCTCTTATTAGTGCGCTACAATTCCTGAGTGGAAATTGCCAAGAAAGAGAGTAGGGTTTCTGTCCTAACCTCGAATTCTGGAGTCAATGGGGTTCCGTCCTGATTGCACAATTGCTTGTTCAAAAAATGAACAATTACAAAATGAAACTGATGATCAAAATGAGTGACTTGAGCTAGTAGATATACCACCTTCTTTTAGGACCCATGGTGCCGGAAGTTAGGGTGGGCGGTTATGGGCCCTATCCCCGAATTTTGCCGCTAATATTTGAAATTGTTTTTATTTATTTTTTTATTTTACTTGATACTTATATTTATTTATTTATTTTTGGTTAGTGTTGAAAAATATTTTTTATTTTAATAATATTAATTATATTTGGGAAAAAGGGACATGACAAAATGAGACTCATTTCACAAAAGTTGGCGGATGATTTTTGTCTGTCAACTACGTGTCTACGCCCATACCAGTTGGGATGGATCAAGAAGTCAGGCACAAGTCAGGGAAATTGACACTTCTCACTTGTAAATGTTTTGTGACTTTTGCCATCAAGCCTTTCCAATACAATTGACTATGATGTAAATCTATTGGATTTGATAACTTTATTTGTATTAGAATTATGTTATTTGATCTCTTTCATCCACTCTATCAGAGGTTTGCTTGAATTTAAAATAGGAAATAATTTGTTTTAAATTTATTTTCTATTTGAGTTCTGAATTCCTGCATACATTCTGGGAGGCCTGGTGGGACCTTTCCCCTGTCTAATCTTGTTTTTGTAGGATTTTTATTGCTTGGTTTCATAGATTTTGCTTGCAGGCTTTGGACGTAAATTTTGTAGGTCACGAGGATTTAGAAGTGTTTTGTGTGAAATGAACCTTGCCATTGCATCCAAAAGGCATCAAAACATATAAATCGACTATCAAATCGCGAAAATCAGACAAAGTTGCAAGAATAGACAATTTTTTTCCCTGGAGAGGTTGTATGGCCTTTGCAAAAGTGCGGTACAGAGGTACAAAAAAATTATTATTTTGTCTTTTTTTAAAGTTTTGTTCTCAATATATATATATCAAAAGTTTTTAAAAAAATTAAAAATTTAAAATTTAAACATATAATTTTTTTTAAAAGGCAAAGCAATTAATTATCAACTGCAGGGTAAACGGTACATTGTACCTTGCTAGCCCTACATTTGGTAGGGTCGGGGCCCAATGACCCTACCACCAAGTTTTAAAACCCCCCACCGACCTTTGCAAAACCAAATTGACCAGTAAAATAAAATTGGCAAAAACATTTAAAACAACTTATAAACTTCAAAACATTTAAGCAAAAAAAAAACTAAGTTATTAAAATTTAAAATCCACTCTTGCTCCGCTCCCTGGCCACCCATCTTGCCACCCATGAGCTTCCCTTGTGTCGCTCGTCCGCCACCTCCACCCAGCCAGCCTACGGAGACCCCACTCTTGGGTTTTTATACTAAAATAGGCCTTTTTCAAGTCACGTAACTTTTGCTAGATAGGTTTGATTTTCACAAACTAATAGTCATTGGAAAGCTAGTTCAAAGCCCTACACAATGGTATAGACTATTTTACTTATTTGTGCTTTCTTAAAACTCTTGATAGTTCTTGGACAAAACCTTGAGACCTTCATAATCTTTTCTCAGATTGACAATTTCAGCCTCTAATTTCATATATTCAATTCTTTTCACCTCAAGATCAGATTTAGTTACATCTATTATTCTCTTGGCCTCTTCAATCTCAGTCTTTATGTTGATAATCAATTTGTCTGATTCATCTTGTGTCCTTAAATTCAAAATCTAATTTCTTGCCTCTTCAAGATCAGAAGATACTCTTTCAAAGTCTAAAAGTGCTTTGTCTTTGGAATCTTTTTCTTGTTGTAGATGCAACTCTAATCTATGGTTCTCCTTTTTGTATTTCTTAATCTCACTCAGAGCACACATGAGTTCTCCTTCAACATCAACCTTACATTCGTGTTCATCATACATCTGATCATAATCACTCATAATGTGACCTTCTCCTTCTGAATCAGATTGGACCTCATCTCCTTTGTGTGAATGTCTTCTATCATTGTCACTTTCCTCAGACATCAAGCTGTCCTCTCCTTCAAGTGCATCACCTTGATAAATTCTTATCAATTCCTTCCACACATCCTGAGTTGTTTATGCATAACTTTACAAGAAACTTCATTAGATAATCCAGACAAAATGGCCTTCTTTGTCGTATGATTGCATTCATAAGCCTCTTTGTTACTCATAGAATTAGGTGATTGAGAGAAAATAAAATACCCATTTTCAACTGACATCCACACACCATATCCTAAAGAGGATAAATAGACTTGCATTCTAATATACCAAATAGAAAAATTTGAACCATCAAAAAAAGGAACTCCATAAAACTCTTCCTCTAATTTAATACCTTACTTAACTTGTGAAACATTTCTATCAACTGATTGTATATCAACATCTGAGTTTGGTATAGATGATGCCTTTTGACCAGTATGTGACTTGACATTATTTCTGCTCTTATTTCTTCTACACTTTCCCATAGTACTCCACTATCAGGACCTACCCAAGCCAATTAGACTTCTATAGGGAATCTGGCTTTGATACCACTTGTTGGAGTCCAGGACAACACTGAGAGGGGGGGTGAATCAATGTTGTATAAACTTTTACAACTTTTTGCACCTTTTAACTTACAAGATAAAGAGAGAGGAAGACATCAATGATCTGTTAAACACATATGCACAAGTATGATAATGAAAAGTATGAATCAGGACCTTAAGAACAAATCATTTGGGCACATGAACACATGAAGACAAACAAGAAACATAACACCTAATTTGATGAGTGGAAAACCCTCAAGGGGAAGAAAAACCACTCTAAAATGCTTCACTGGCTTAACCAAAAACCTCACTAGTTACATTCAAGCCTCACTGGCTACAAATAGGTCTCACTAACCATACAAGCCTCACTGGCTACAAAGTACAATCTCAAAACAATAAAAAGAATACATAGGGTTTCTCTGTTTCAATACAAACCCCTGAATTTGCATATCTCTTTACAATCACACTGCATTTCATTCTCATTATCTCTACACAATCAATTCACCTGATTCAGATTATCTCTGCACAATCAATTACATATTGTCTTCATACTTGACATGGTTCAATCTATAAATTTGTTGCATAATGTCTTCATTCTATATTTGATTCATTCTTGCAAAAACATCTCATACATCTCTCAAATCACATACAAAATATCATTGACTTATCTGTATTTTCTCTTCAAAAGAATCTTCACAAAAATGTCTTCAACACTACATATTGGTCCACACGAAATCACAACACACTAAACCTACAATGTCATTATAAAAAAAATGACCTTTCATTTCTTACTTCTCTTCAAATTCCTTCTTCTACAAAAAACCTTCATTTTCTTCTTCTTCTCTCTGCATTTATTTTCCCTTTTCAAAAATAAATCTTCAATAATCTCCAATCTGAAAATCTTCTCTGCATTTTCATTTTCTCTTTATAAATCATCTTCAAAAATTCATTCACCTACAAAAATAATCTTAAACAATCTGCCCTTTGAGAGAAAAATAAAAAGTATTTTCATCTTCCAATCCACTCCAAACTTTATTATCTGCAAGAAGACAAAAGAAGGTTCTAAAAAAAAAAACAATTTAGAAACACCTCTTAGTCTTCTCAAAAACCTTCTACAAAAATTCCATAATTACCACTCCAAAAAAAGTAAAGTTTCCACAAAACAATTTTCTCATTTTTAGAAAAAAAATAATCGTCTCTCCTTTTTATCTTCATTGCACGAGAGAGAGAGGCCCACTTGAGTTTTAAAAATAGAAAAAAATCTTCATAAAAATCTCAAAAAAAATGCTTTTAAATCTCAAATAAATCTGCCTTTTAAAAGACTAAAAATAGCCTTTTAAAAAAAACTTTCCAAATTGTCACACTGTTGTGATGTTTCAACGCACGTCAAAGAGCATGCTAGAGGAGTGGAAGCCAAATTTTAAACATTGGCCATAGATTTCAATTCACGCGCCCTTTGTAATTTCAAACATGACCATTGATTTACTTTTTGGCGCCACCACTCATTTTGGAGACCAGTGGTATTGGTAATGTTTAGGCAAGGGGGTCGGTCACCCCATGGTGATTAGCCCTTAAATTTGTCACTAAAGTGACATACAACCTGCGATAGCAGGTCAACAGTGTTTTAAAACAAAAGTGCATTTTACATAAGACGGGCAAAGAAGGATCTTAGGAATAAAGACTTAGAATTATTTTAGGTCCTTTGGGTGTAGAATTTTTAGGTCGTTGTAACCTGCACATACAATCATAAAATGATATAAACTCTTGCACCTTGTCAAGAAGAAATTCACTCTATAGTAGATCATAGTCGACAAATAAACATGAAGAATACCTCATTTATGAAGCATAAACTATTACCAACACTATGAACATACATGGTGTCATCTAACTCTGTGACATGAAGCAGTCCATACAATTTCACTCAACTCCAACTTCACTATACCATGGACAAACATCAACTCAACTCATCAAGCTATGTATCAAGCTATCATCAACACCATATGAAACCAAGATAGCAATATATCAAGAACTCTTTTAACCAAATGATGAAACCAAGACATGAGTTCATGAATTCCATGATGAAGATATGAAAAGAATCTAAAGAAATCTTGAAACATGATCATGACCGTATATGACCAACTCCTCTGCTCATCAACCAACATCAAAGTATCCTGATCTTAACATGAAACACCTCCTCAACACCAAACTATGCAAGCATAGTATTAAAGCCAAATATGATGGTCAACAATCCAAACCATAACAATTCAAACCATATCACAACAACCTTTGACATAAAATGAAGACATCAAGTCTTATATGATCATGAAAGAACCCCTCCTTCAAAGAATCAATAGCATGGCAATAGCATGGAAGCAATACAAACTCTCCAAACAATACAAACCCTCCTTGAACATCCTGAAGAAGCATAAATGAAACATAAACCAACATCACTCCTCCAAAACAACACATCAACAACCTTAATCTTGAGCATGGCCTGAGATGATCCTAATTGACATAACTAACACCAAATCATGTAAGCTCCTTGTTTTGTGTGTCATCTTGAAGGTCAATACAAGCACCATGAAGTATAATGATGAAAACCAAATTCTTGAAACTACCAACATCAGGATCGTCAATCATCAAGATCATCAACATTGCTACCTCAATTCACCATCCTCTCATCTTCGATCACCTTTGAACATCTTGATGGGTTCTTTGACAATGAACCAGCTCCTGCACTACTTTTGTCATCAATGACAATTATGACCATCACATCCACCTTCATCCATTGATGGCAAAACTACATGATGCATTTTCTCTCTCTCCCCCTTTTTTGTCATCAAATGGCAAAGGATAAAGTACTCCCCCTGTCAGTTAACTCCACTAAAAGATGTTAAAGAATGATCATAACATTTACTATCACATTGCATTATGAAGATTTTGAAGCACAATATAATAATGAAGACATAAACTCCTATTATCTTCCCTTTGAACCTGTGATGACCTATGATGACAAAATAACAATCATGAAGCAATCTTGTAGACATCTTCTTCACATATGACAAACCTTGTTGACAATACCCTGAAACAACTCTTCAACTTGAGAGCAACAAGTCACCATGAAGCACACATCTGAAGACATACATCCTGAAGCACAGGACTTGAGGGCAACATTATGTGAGGCACACCAAACAAAGCACCAAACCACTGTTATAAACTACCCATAGAATGTACCATACTCTCAGCACAATACCACTTCTTGTCACAACACCAATATGAAGATGAAGATAAAAACTGACATCATTGAGATCCTCTGCTATCAAATACAAACTCATGATGACATCACTTGTGGTTGCAAAACAAACTTTTCATAACAAACAATTTTTTTATAGTCATCAACCCTTTTTGACCTAAATGACAAATCTCCAAGATCTCCCAAAGCATAAAGTATGTTGTATGATTATGATGACATAAAAATGACTTAGGTTTTAGATGAATCAAGCCTTTGACATGACACATATGAACTTGAACACCATGCAAAGATATCATAAACACTTCAACACCCATAAACACCAACATGAAGACTACTTATCACACTATTCACAACTCTTGATGACATGATGACCACTCTAGAGAAGACCTTGACAAGACTTCCATGATAGTGACAACAGGATACATCTTAATGGACAATCAACCTGCAACCAATCTACTTCTGCACACACTTCTTGACATGATAAAGAATGAAGACCATCTATAAGAAATGAAGACTATCTTGATGAAGACCATGCTCATAGTTCTTGCACAAGACACTTTTTACAACACAATGTCAAATCTGATATAGACAGAACCACATCTTAAACATATTGCAATCAACAAGAACTGTTGTCTCTTGACTGTATCATTCAAATCAGCCTATCAAGTCTACACATGAACAAACTAACTGTACCATCAAGTTCTTCCTGCAACAACACTATCAGTTGCATATGCTTACAACAATATGCAAGATTAAAATGTTTCAAATGCTTATTGTGAATTCTTCTTTCACAGTCCATATGTCTCAAGTCAGCAACTAATCATTGTCATGTTGTTCTTATAAAGATTACTGCACAATCACAACACACCAATGATGAAATATTGTTATGTCAAATATGAAATCACTATCAATACCTTTGCAAAACCAAATGCAGAGACAAGTGCTATGAATTGACTTCTTCCATTTTCAACCTCCTCAGTCAACATATGCTAACATCTGATAAGAGATCCTTGAGTACACCTTAACTGGAATTGAACAGCTCTTTGCTATGACAACCAACACTTCACATTCTCACTAACATATCAAGAGCACTTTAACTCAGCCTTTGTAAGTATCAACATGATATGAACAAGATATAAATAGGATCATTTATAAACTAAGTCACTCAACATCATCAAACTCTTTGTGCATTGAACCCCTGAACATCTTATCAACATCTTGTATGCATAATGACAACATGAACCATTGATCACCTGTATAACTGACATACTCTGAAGATCAACATAGTTATCAACATCGCCATGAACTTTATTTCACAAGACTGATATGAGTAGCATCTTAGCAAACATTATCAAGCAAGAATCTAATAATATGATAAACAAGACAAGATCATCATATTGACAAGCACCAAATGATCTCCTCGGATAATTGATAGGACATGGACAACTCCCCCTTACTTCATGCTATATGTTATGCAATTGATGATGTGACTTGTGCAAAATGCACAAGTTTAGGATCTATCTTCTCTTGGCTTTGTTTTAGTCTCCAAACTTTCACAGGTTCTTTCTTCTGTTTAGGTTTCTTCTTCCAAACCTTTTCAACCTTTTTATTTTTCCAACCTTTCAAACCAGGTGATGCTATTCTTCAATACATTCTACAACTATATGCTTTGTGATCAGGAGAATTACACTTGAAAAATACAATATTAGCATTCTTTATTGATGCAAGTTGACTTCTTCTGCAATCAACTGCTTTGTGTCCAAAATGATTACAGGTATAACAATAACCAAAAAATGAGTAATTATACCTGTACATATATGCTTGCCTTGTTGGAGCAATTCTTCTGAGGTTTCTCCTTTGGTTGTGCATTTTGATAAACTCATCTCTAGTTTTCACCTCAGCTTCAATCTTGTTTTTGCCTTCAGGAGCAGCAACATGATAACTTAGATCAATTATCCTTCTAGGAGTCTCTTTGACTTTGGAACACTCTCCTTCTTCATAACCTAGACCAGTAGTGTCCTTATGATGCTTTTTTTTGCCCAAAATTTCATGCAACTTATTTGTGCTTTCTTCAAACTCCTGATATTTCTTGGACAAAACCTTGAGCCTTCATAATCTTTTCTCAGATTGATAATTTCAGCCTCTAATTTTAGATATTCAATTCTTTTCACCTCAAGATCAGATTTAATTACATATATTATTCTCTTGGCCTCTTCAATCGCAGTCTTTATGTTGATAATCAATTTGTCTGATTCATCAACTTGTGTCCTTAAATTCAAAATCTAATTTCTTGCCTCTTCAAGATTAGAAGTTACTCTTTCAAAGTCTCAAAGTGCTTTGTCTTTAGAATCTTTTTCTTGTTGTAGATGCAACTCTAATCTATGGTTCTCCTTTTTGTATTTCTTAATCTCACTCAGAGCACACATGAGTTCTCCTTCAACATCAACCTCACATTCATGTTCATCATACGTCTGATCATAATCACTCATAATATGACCTTCTTCTTCTGAATCAGATTGGACCTCATCTTCTTTATGTGAATGTCTTCTATCATTGTCACTTTCCTCAGACATCAAGTTGTCCTCTCCTTCAAGTGCATCACCTTGATAAATTCTTATCAATTCCTTCCACACATCCTGAGTTGTTTATGGATAACTTTACAGGAAACTTCATTAGATAATACAGACAAAATGGTCGTCTTTGCTGTATGATTGCATTCATAAGCCTCTTTGTTACTCGTAGAATTAGGTGATTGAGAGGA
The DNA here is from genome assembly GCA_027924645.1 of Cunninghamia lanceolata. Classification (NCBI taxonomy): domain Eukaryota; kingdom Viridiplantae; phylum Streptophyta; class Pinopsida; order Cupressales; family Cupressaceae; genus Cunninghamia; species Cunninghamia lanceolata. Next base: position 23,741,921 of record BSBN01000809.1, on the reverse strand, counting down.
AATAAAATACCCATTTTCAACTGACATCCACACACCATATCCTAAAGAGGATAAATAGACTTGCATTCTAATATACCAAATAGAAAAATCCGAACCATCAAAGTAAGGAACTCCATAAAACTCTTCCTCTAATTTAATACCTGACTCAACTTGTGAAACATTTCTATCAACTGATTGTATATCAACATCTGAGTTTGTTATAGATGATGCCTTTTGACCAGTATGTGACTTGATATTATTTCTTCTCTTATTTCTTCTACACTTTCCCATGGTACTCCACTATCAGGACCTACCCAGGCCGGTTAGACTTCTATAGGGAACCTGGCTCTGATACCACTTGTTGGAGTCTAGGACAACACTGAGAGGGGGGTGAATCAGTGTTGTATAAACTTTTACAACTTTTTGCACCTTTTAACTTACAATAGAAAGAGAGAGGAAGACATCAATGATATGTTAAACACATATGCACAAGTATGATAATGAAAAGTATGAATCAGGACCTTAAGAACAAATCATTATGACACATGAACACATGAAGACAAACAAGAAGCATAACACCTGATTTGATGATTGGAAAACCCTCAAGGGGAAGAAAAACCACTCTGAAATGCCTCATTGGCTTAACCAAAAACCTCACTGGTTACATTCAAGCCTCACTGGCTACAAACAAGTCTCACTGACCATACAAGCCTCACTGGCTACAAAGTACAATCTCAGAACAATACAAAGAATACAGAGGGTTTCTCTGTTTCAATACAAACCCCTGAATTTGCATATCTCTTTGCAATCACACTACATTTCATTCTCATTATCTCTGCACAATCAATTCACTTAATTCAGATTATCTCTACACAATCAATTAAATATTGTCTTCATACTTGACATGGTTCAATTTGTAAATTTGTTGCACAATGTCATCCTGTATTTGATTCATTCCTACAAAAACATCTCATACATCTCTCAAATCACATACAAAATATCATCTGATTTATCTATATTTTCTCTTCAAAAGAATCTTCACAAAAATGTCTTCAACACTGCATATTGGTCCACAAAAAATCACAACACACTGAACCTGCAATGTCATTATAAAAAAAATGACCTTTCATTTCTTACTTCTCTTCAAATTCCTTCTTCTACAAAAACCCTTCATTTTCTTCTTCTTCTCTCTGCATTTATTTTCCCTTTTCAAAAATAAATCTTCAATAATCTCCAATCTGAAAATCTTCTCTGCATTTTCATTTTCTTTGTATAAATCATCTTCAAAAATCCATTCACCTACAAAAATAATCTTAAACAATCTTCCCTTTGAGAGAAAAATAAAAATTATTTTCATCTTCCAATCCACTCCAAACTTTATTATCTGTAAGAAGACAAAAGAAGGTTCTCCAAAAAAAATCATTTAAAAACACCTCTTAGTCTTCTCAAAAACCTTCTGCAAAAATTCCATAATTACCACTCCAAAAAAAAAAAGTTTCTACAAAACAATTTTCTCATTTTTAGAAAAAAATAATATTCTCTCCTTTTTTATCTTCATTGCATGAGAGAGAGAGAGAGGCCCACTTGAGTTTTAAAAATAGAAGAAAATCTTCATAAAAATCTCCAAAAAAAATGCTTTTAAATCTCAAATAAATCTGCCTTTTAAAAGACTAAAAATAGCCTTTTAAAAGAAAATTTTCCAAACTGTCACACTGTTGTGACGTTTCAATGCATGTCAAAGAGCATGCTAGAGGAGTGGAAGACAAATTTTAAACGTTGGCCATAGATTTCAATTCACGCGCCCTTTGCAATTTTAAACATGACCATTGATTTACTTTTTGGTGCCACCGCTCATTTTGAAGATCACCAGTATTGGTAATGTTTAGGCAAGGGGGGCGGTTACCCCATGGTGACTACCCCTTAAATTTGTCACTAAAGTGACATACAACGTACAATAGCAGGTCAACAATGTTTTAAAACAAAAGTGCATTTTACATAAGACGGGCAAAGAAGGATCTTAGGAATAAAGACTTAGAATTATTTTAAGTCCTTTGGGTGTAGAATTTTTAGGTCTTTGTAACCTGCACATACAATCATAAAATGATATAAACTCTTGCACCTTGTCAAGAAGAAATTCACTCTGTAGTAGATCATAGTCAACAAATAAACATGATGAAGAAGACCTCATTTATTAAACATAAACCATTACCAACAATATGAACATACATGGTGTCATCTAACTTTGTGACATGAAGCAATCCATACAATTTCACTCAACTCACTCAACTCCAACTTCACTATACCATGGACAAACATCAACTCAACTCATCGAGCTATGTATAAAGCTATCATAAACACCATATGAAATCAAGCTAGCAATATATCAAGAACTCTTTTAACCAAATCATGAAACCAAGACAGGAGTTCATGAATTCCATGATGAAAATATGAAAAAAATTTGAAGCAATCTTGAAACATGATCATGACCGTATATGACCAACTCCTCAGATCATCAACCAACATCAAAGTATCCTAATCTTAACATGAAACACCTCCTTAACGCCAAATATGATGGTCAATAATCCAAACCATAACAATTCAAACCATATCACAACAACCTTTGACATAAAATGAAGACATCAAGTCTTATATGATCATGAAAGAACGCCTCCTTCAAAGAATCAATAGCATGGAAGCAATACAAACTCTCCAAACAATACAAACCCTCCTTGAACCTCCTGAAGAAGCATAAATGAAACATAAACCAACATCACTCCTCCAAAGCAACACATCAACAACCTTAATCTTGAGCATGGCCTAAGATGATCCCGATTGACATAACCAACACCAAATCATGTAAGCTCCTTGTTTTGTGTGTCATCTTGAAGGTCTATACAAGCACCATGAAGTATAATGATGAAAACCAAATTCTTGAAACTACCAACATCGAGATCATCAATCATCTAGATAAACATCAAGATCATCAACATTGCTACCTCAATTCACCATCCTCTCATCTTCGATCACCTTTGAATATCTTGATGGGTTCTTTGACAATTAACAAACTCCTACACTACTTTTGACATCAATGACAATTATGACCATCACATCCACCTTCATCCAATCAGGCATCCTTGCAGAGGAGATAGTATAAAATTCTAATTACTCTTAGCAACACACCAATGGGCTAGCATCATGTTTTGAAAATCACAAGTATCCTATTGCAAACAAGATATGTAAAAGCATGTATTATCAAGGAAAAGTATTGGGCTTCATGAGTAGGGCATCCAAGAACCTATCCCAATCCACTCCAATAATGGTCAAGGCATTGGAAATTAATTATCTAAGTAATCTAATGATGTTAGTGATACTTCAAAGATCACTGAGGCAACTTTATCTAATGAAAGCATTGAGAGAGGGATCATTCATATCCCCTACAATATTCGTGCTACTAATAATCCTTCCACCTCCACTACCCATATCATCAAGCTTTATCCTCCACATCCTAAACCTATCAATTAGGACCAACAAACTCATAAGGCATACAAAGCAAAGCATTAAAGGTGAATCAATTCATAAATCAAGGAAGATATATGAAAGCCATATGGGTCCCAAAGCAAAATGGACCGATCAAATTATCAAGTGAAGCAAAATATCCTAATCTAGCAATCACTCAAAATATGGAGCCACATCAAACAAATGTTGCATATAATAGGTGTCCACCACCTTCCAACTTGTATAAGAATGTTGGTCCTAAACGTCATCCTAATCCAAAATTTAAACTTCATAATCCACCATCCCAAGTATGTTGAGTCAATAATCCTCAAGCCCAATCTAAATCGTCATTCCATCCACCTAAATCTTCTGATTCTAAATTGCCTAATTACACATCCAACGTCATCCATCAAAATCTAAAATCATGCCTTAAATCCAAGAACTCCATATCCCAAATCTGTTACATTGTAGCAGAAACACTCTATCATAAGGGCTATTATGGTACCCTATCAAGATGTAGACATTTGGATAAGGCCAAATCCATTATCAATGAGGATCGTACAACTCTATTATCAATGAGGATCACACAAACATCAATAGATTATACAAGAGCACTTGAATCCTGACGAAGTAGTTACTCCCGGTAGGTCACTACTAGCATGATATGAAGAAAACATCTACATTGATTATATTAGATCATAAGGGACATGTGAAGACCCTTTGAATATCTAGCTATCAAAGCTATCCAATCAACAATTGTAGCAAAATCCAAAAAAATTAGAAAAAAAAAATCAAAAAATCAAAAATACAAAAAAAAATTGAAATAGTAAAAAGAAAACTATTTGTCCAATGGTAAAAACCATTTCATGGCACCTTAGATAATTTCCATGATGAAAACCCATTCGTGGGAATCATGTGTAAATCTATTGTCTATGTACCCTACACTTGGGGGCATGTTATCTCATTTATCCCATCATATTCCTCTCACATAATCCTCATCCATCATATCCATGTATCCTTGCTATCATTCCCCTTTGTCATCCCTATTTGACTTTGATCTTGATAAGGACTAGGGCACGATCTTGAAACATGCTTTGACAAACTCTTAACATAGCAAATCCTTCTATAACAAATCTCCAAAGCATCTTGTTACATGAATAATGTTGTACACTTTATCCCTTTGGTTTAGCATCCCCTTTAGTTTAGCATCTTGAAAGGCATTTATAGGGTAGGGCATGTTGTTCCTTTGCAACATGCTGGGACCTAAAAACTTAGCTCCCAAACATGCATATTTTGCCCCAAATTCAATGAAATTCCCACTTTTTGTCTTTGCATTTTAAACCCACCATTTATATTCGATCTGAGAAATATTTTCTGTGGGTTTCATTAAAAAAAAATTTAAGTATAAAATTCCCCAAAGATCCCCCCAAGTCATTATGTTTTCCTAAGTGTTGTTTTAGTCGGTGAATCGACTGGTTCGCGAACCGCTGATTTCGTCGTCTAAGTTCATGGCTTTGCCTTTTTCTCAATTCCCCGGATTGCCGACAAGGCGGAAAGGGAAAGGAAAAGAGTTTGAAAAATCAATGGGAAAAAATATGATGAATTTATGTCTTCGTCAACAAAACCTTTAGTTTGCAAACCATTGGTTTTGCCGACCACAAAGGAATCAAGGGAAGCGAAAAATTTTCTGAGGCAAGTGAAATGTGCTAAGGGAGAAATTGAAGGAAGGTTGATATCTTGGTCGATGAACCCTTTGGTTCACAAACCCTTGATTTTGCCAACAAAAGGTTCACCGTTGGAGGATTTCACCGACAACGAAGGAAAAGTAAAACAAAAGAGAAAGAAATCACTAAGGTAAAGAGACAGATAAAGCAAGGTTCACCATCAGAGGATTTTGCCGACAACGAAGGAAGATACAAAGGTAAAGAACAAGATAAAAGATGGCTAAGTTAATGAAAAGAAAAGAAGCTTAGGAAGTGACTTCATCGACAAAGGAGTGAGTTTGCGAATCTTTAGGTTCACTGGGGAGAAAGTTCGCCAAAAGGGAGAAATGTCAATGAAGGAAAGGACAAGGTAAGGATAAGAGAAACATGTAGAAAAAGTTGCTAATGAAGAGGTAAAGGTAAAGAACTTGATAAACAAGCGGCTTCATCGACAAAGTGGGTAGTTTGTGAACCGTTTGGTTTGTCGACCGCTCGGTTCGCCGCGGGGCAATATTGTCGACTGAAGGAGGATCCGCTAAGGAAACAAAGAAGGACAAAGCGCCAAAGGTAATGAAGTAGAGAAGAATGAAGTGATGAAGTGGATGGTTCACCAAATTAATATTTTTCTGATAAAAGAAGAAAGAAGATGAATAAGGCGGCGATAAAAGAAGAATGAGGAAACAAAGGGATAGTTCGCGCTAGACTAAATTCACCGACAAAAGGCAAAATGGAGATCAGAAGCAAAAAATCAAATGAAAATCAAATGTTTAGTAAAGAATAATATAAATGTAATAGTTTAAAGTATTTTAAACTTAGTTTAAAATATTTTAGAAAGGTTGTAAAAGGTTTTACACGATATTTTGGCAGATCATATTTCAAACTCCCATCTACCTGAAATCATGCCATGATTGCAGGGTGGTGTAGGACAATATGTACCTAGGAATTAATGTAATTGCAGGTCAAGGTCAGTTGTAGGTGGTTGAAAAGGTAGAGATATTTAATGCAAAAGGACCATAATTAAATGTAAGGATGAAGTGTCTCAATAGGCAAATCTTTTGTAGATACTTTCATTCTAAAAGGACGCCAGAGGATGCGCACCTGTAGGTTCTCAGAGTTGTCAAGGAATGGGCATTTCTTCCAATCTGACAGATTGTCTGACAAGGCCATGGGTCAAACTTTGATGCAGCATGGTCGTATTCTCTGACTAAGTGCAACGCTTTGAAATGCGCAGTGAGTTGAATGACTATATATTCATTTTTTTAGAGGTATTAGGGGTTGGTTCTTTGTTGGTGGCTGGAGGTAGTGCAGGTCCAACAATGCTTCTAGGGCTTCAAATCAAGCCATGTCCAGTGGTAGAGAAGTAGTGGGGTGGTGAAACAAATGAAGGATAATGTGCAGTAGGAATTGTGTAGAGAATGTCTCCATGATCGTTTGTATGTATTTAGGGTATTTCCTGCATTTGTTGATAAGTTTGTATTGAACATTTGAAAATGTGACAACAATTTAAATATATTACAAGCCTTGTAATTGTTGACTCTGTTCTTTGCATTTGAGTGCATGCAATTCTTTTCTGGATTACTAAGTATGTTTGAAGCACAAAACCTACAATCTCATACAACCTATGCTTAGATCAAGTTTTCTTTGTTTCCCTTCTATTGTTTTTTTTTTTTTCTGTCATCTGCATGACTCTGTAGCCCAATTGGATTGGTACCGATCTTGCCTCCATGTGACGACTCTCTCACTATTTAAAACAATTAAACATTTACCAATGGTTTAGAGGAAAAACCATCTTTCCCATGCATGTAAATTCAGACAGATGTATCAGCTATATAGGGGTTTTGTGACAGCTAGTTGTTCTTGGTTTAGTGACAGTCTTTGGGGCCAAGACAACAAGTTGGGTTTGGTTGTCCATTTGTTTTTAGTTGTTCATCTGGTTTGAACTTGTTATGTCAGAAAAATGCACCCTTGGGGGCTTTTTCCTAAAGGTTTAGCTCCCGGGTCTTTAGATTTGCATTTATAGCATTTTGCATGTTAAATCAGACTCCTGATGAGAAAACCCATGGGTCTTGTGGCAATTAAGACCTAGGGGGTTGTACTTCATTGAATCTTGAGCAAAGACAGGGAGTGGACAAGGGCACTAGCCCTAGTCCAACCCTATTTTGGGTCTGCCCTAATTTGAAATGTCAGTTTTGTGACCGTTATTTGGTCTCTAGGCTAACATCATAAGTTTCAAATATGAAATTCTTGGTAGGAATCTTAATAGTTGCATATATAAGCATGTTTAGGTTATCATTTGCAAACTAGAAGATATCTAGAAGATTATTGTGAACTTGAACTATTGGCATACTTGTGATTATCATTGTGTTGCGGAGCATAGCATTGTTATTGTGTTTGTTTGCAGGTTGGATTACATCTTCTCCTCATGGCATTGAATAGCTTCTTCCTACCATGAGAGATTCATCATCAAGGTATCATTTATTGTGCTTTATCAATCATTATCATTTGGTTTTTGCCTCTGCCTCCCAAGGGCATGCACTCTCTCTGACAACGGTGTTCAAAAGACTTGAATGTCTCTCTAGGGCTTGACCGAGGCAAGCCTCTAAACACCACAACCCCCTCCCACATTCCTTGTGATTGCAGGTTACAGGTGTCAGATTTGGAGGAAATGGAGTTGTGGAGCAGGAAGGCAGATAGTGAAGATTCTGGATCTAAAGAGAAGCGAACACTGTTCAACTTTTTGGGACAAGGGCACCATCAACCTTGTCCTTCATTTTCAAATCACGAGAAACAATAGACATAGTAGAGATCAGTGTTGCAAGGAGATTGAGACTATGCAGAAAAAGTGGCTAGACAAGGGCGCCATCATTATTGTCCCAGATTTTTCTATTTTCTGTCTGTGAAAAATAGTGAGTTAAGGTTATCTGCTCTTTGTCTATTTCCTGTAGCATTTGTCGCAATTCACAGATTTGATTACTGTTTTGCTTAAATTAGGGTTTCAAGCACATAAAGGCATTAATTGGGAAACTCGTGTGATCACATCTAAATTTCCCAGCAGAAAACCAAGTGGCAACTCAAATTTGATAGCTGACTCTCCTCTTGATAGGCGAGGCACTCGGTTGAAAAGCCCTTGGAATGTTTTGTGGAAAGGAGGATTCAAACTAAAGAAAACATTAACCCTCATCTTTTTTACCTCAAAACATTTTGGTGAACCTGTGGTTGGAACTTTTTGGCACCTTGCTGAGTGTTGTTTGACAAATTTGCATTCATTCATTCTATTGCATTGGAAAATTTACAAAAAAAAATTGATATATTTGGAAAAATTGAAAAAAATTGCATTCTAGGGTTTGATTTTTGACATAGTTTGCATTCATTTAATTGAATTTAATTAATTCTCTGATTTTTACATCGGATCTGAAATTCATCATCATTCAATTCATTATTTTCAATATTGCATTAAAAAAAAATACAAAAAAAATGAAAAAATTGGAAAATTTGCAAAAAATGGCATATTAAGCTTGCATTTTTGTGAAATTTGAATTAATTGGCATCTAATTTAAATTAATTTCTTTAATTTACATTATATCTCATCCAAAATACAGAAATTCATCATTTACAATTTATTTGCATTGTATTTGCATGCTTGATTTGTTAGAAATTGCTTGACATTTTGCATTTTTCATGAAAACCTAGTTTTGCATGAGCTAGGGTTGTAGTCAAAATATTGTCTCAAATTTTACTACCTTGTCAAAATACTCATTTGTATTGATTTATAAATGTAGTGTTGCATCATAGTGGCCTCCTTGTGAAATTTCATGTCTAGGGTTTGAAAATTTGCATTTTTCACTAGATTTGGCCTTATCGTCTTGCTAGACTTGCACTCCAAGCGTGTTGTAAGGGATTTTATTGAACTAATTGGATGTTATTAGCCTTATAATATTCTTCCCCTTCTCAATTCCCTTACAACACATTTTCTTTTGGGCCTTTGCATTAAAATTTGGTGAAAATTTGCATATTTTCGCTATTTTTGCATATCGACTCTCTAGAGTTGCTTCAAAGGCATGTTGTGAAATTTATTATTGAATTAGTGGACTGTTATTAGGCATATAATTTTATTTTCCTCTTTAAAATATTCACAACACCTCTTCTTTCATATGTTTGCATGAAGATTTGGTGAAAAATCACATATTTTTGCCTATTTTCACTAGGTTTTGGCTTATCGACTCTCTAGAGTTGCTTCGAAAGCATGTTGTGAAAGGTATTTTTGCATTAGTGGAATTTTATTAGTCACATAATTTTTTGTCCCTCTTGAAAATTTTCACAACACCTCTTCTGTCATTGGTTTGCATTAAGAAAAGTTGAAAAATTAAGCATTTTTAGAGCATATTCGACATTACTTTTGCATTTGCTTTTTGGATAAGTATTGGAAGATCTTGAAAATATGATTTGACACTCCCTTTAAAACTTACACATGGCACCTTCATGTCATTTTTCTATGGTATCTTTGCATGCATTTGTCCAAGATCTTGATTTTGACCATTTTTTAACCCTCATGAGTGAACATCTTACGATGTTAGAAAGTTTAACTGAGTTCTTCTCCATGAGTGGCAATGAAAAAGATAATGTTGATACCACTTCTCCTCTACATTCAATATCTACTACATGTGATGTCAACATAAACTTGTCCTCCAATCATTCTTTCAAAAATAATTCTTCCCATGAGGATATGCTAGCTCAAATTGAAAACATCTATGACACTTTTCCTACAATAGGAGAGACACAAATTTTGCAAGATAGTCATGATGTTGAGGAACCCATTGAGGTGGTAACACATGTATCTAATGAGAAAATAGATAAACTTGATAAAGATCTAGCTAAATTTCAAGCATTTGTGGAAAATGAAAGGATAGCAGAAGAAGCTATACTTGTTATTCATAGCATAAGAGAATTGATAAAAGGACAAGATGGTTTTAATGTAATTTGAGGTTTAGCACACATTGTACAAACTAATGTTATGCCTCGACATGATCTAGACAATTACACATCTCTCATGAATACATACCCTCAAGTCATAGAAGACTTAACATACCACAGTGAGAATGATGAGTATGAAAAATCTCTTAATGGATTGCAATCAATAGCTAGAACTCATGATGATGATGATGATGATGATGATAGTGATACAACATCTACACTTCTTAACAAAGCTTATTATGACTACTATCAAGATGTCTATCTAGACTTCGATGATATATTTGGTATAATAGAAGTGGATAAGGAAAGCACTGAAGTATTACCTCGTCCACAGAGAGACAGTATTTATGATGAGGTCCCTCCTCCATTATCCCTTCAGGGATCGAGAAATAATCAACATATATCAAAAAGACAGATGGAACAACCTACAACTCTCCCCTCTAGAATTAGAGATTGAGAAGACGGTGACCCACTTGATGACACCTTCTAGCATGAACCTCTCTGCAGGTAAGTATCTCTAATCCTTTACCTCCATGTTGTGTTTCCCCCATGATGTGTTATGTGTTGTTAGGCCTCCTAGGATGACCCTTGCTTCTCTTGTAAGGTCAAGGATACTAGGAGATTACCTCTGTTGTGACCTTCTATTTGTATCATCATTCTTTTATATCTTCTCTCCTTTGATTTCATTGTTGTGTGTTGTGTCTTATAGACATAGCGTTGTGGTTGGTGAATTGGGGGCACCCTCCTACGTGAATGTCCCTAAGACACTTGTTCTCCTCTCTGATTTATTATTTACCTTCCTCTAGTGTTTCCATCTAGCGGGCAGATGATGAAAACCATATTATACTGATGCGGACCTAGTGTCCCTTTCGAGAGCAATCAAAAAATGGACTTAGTTCCTATATGACGACAGGGTTGTAACTTTTTATCCAGCGCTTGGCTAGTGGAATCACTTCGTGATTTCTCTATCTTGATGTTGATGTTGATGTTATCTTATCTTGCTAACAATACTTTAACAATACTACTGCTCTGTGCACTATGTTTATTATGAATATCACCTTGCTTGGCTCTTTCGTGTAGTTGATCATATGCATTGTTGTTTATCATGATTATTTGGACACTATCACTTTTCTTGCAGGGATGTGTTTGTGGGAACATTCGGTGATCGTAAAGTACATGTCACCTCTGGGGGGCATGGGCCTTGCGAGAGCTCATGTTCCCTTATGTGTTTTCTTCCTACCTTAACGTGCTTGATATCAGTATGCAATATCAACCACCTTAAGGTGGGGGCATATATAAGGTAAGTTGTCTGCTTTAGATCATAGTAAAGCATGTTTAAATAATCTGAAATCAATCAATCAATCATTTAAGCCCTCTATATATCCTTTTATCTTAATCCCTCATCATGAGACAGGGATGGTGTATTTCTCAGAGCAGATTGCATTATCTTGTCATTTTCAAAAGTCCTCATTATGAGGCGAGGAGCAATTCTGTGACTAACTCAACCCTTAAGCGTGTTTTCGATGGTTGTTGTGGTGAAGCCCAATCGTCAGTGTGTGCTTGTAATATGCTTGAGATGGTGATAAGCCTAGCAATAGGAACACTCCATCGCTTGTCTACCGTGTTTTCTCCATGTCTTCAGCGTGTGTGTGTATGACATGCTTGTTCTCAAAGTGCAAGACCGGTGTCGATGAGCTCCTCTACACTTTGGGATTTGTTTGGTGTGTTTGTTCTCAAGGTGCAAGACCGGTGGTGAACAACTCCTCTACACCTTGGGATTTTGTTTGGCGTATTTATTCTCAAAAAGTGCAAGACCAATGGTGAACAACTCCTCTACACTTTTTTGGGATTTGTTTGTTTACTTTCCTTGTACTTTCATTATGCATTTCATATGGGAAAATATAAAAAATTAAAAAAAAATCATTGCATTCATTGTATTCTTTGTGCTCTGTGTGTCTTCAATGTTGTATTCTTCATGTTTTGTGTGACTGTAACTATCTTCTTCATGTTTTGCTTGCATGTCATTGTCTTCAATGTGTTTGGCATGTCTTCTCTGTGCTTGGCGTGTTTGCTATGTTTGTGGACCTACTTTAATGCATGTATTGGCCTTACGTTTAATGCATACATTAAAGTGGGGGCTAAATGTTATGTCAGAAAAATGCACCCTTGGGGGCTTTTCCCTAAAGGTTTAGCTCCCAAGTCTTTAGATTTAAATTTAGAGCATTTTGCATGTTAAATCAGACTCCCGATGAGAAAACCCATGGGTCTTGTGGCAATTAGGACCTGGGGGGCTGCACTTCATTGAATCTTGAGAAAAGACAGGGGTGGACAAGGGCACTAGTGCCCTAGTCCAGCCCTATTTTGGGTCTACCCTAATTTGAAATGTCAGTTTTGTGACTATTATTTGGTCTCCAAGCTGACATCATAAGTTTTAAATACGAAATTCTTGGATGGAATCTTAATAGTTGCATATATAAGCATGTTTAGGTTATCATTTGCAAACTAGAAGATATCTAGAAGGTTATTGTGAACTTGAACTATTGGCATACTTGTGATTATCATTGTGTTGCAGAGCATAGCATTGTTATTGTGTTTGTTTGTAGGTTGGATTACATCTTCTCCTCATGGCATTGAAAAGCTTCTTCCTTTCATGAGAGCTTCATCATCAAGGTATAATATATTGTGCTTTATCAATCATTATCATTTGGTTTTTGCCTCTGCCTCCCAAGGGCACGCACTCTCTCTGACAATGATGTTCGAAAGACTTGAATGTCTCTCTGGGGCTTAACCGAGGCAAGCCTCTAAACACCACAACCCCCTCCCACATTCTTTGTGATTGTAGGTTATAGGTGTCAAATTTGGAGGAAGTGGAGTTGCAGAGCAGGAAGGCAGACATTGAAGATTCTGGATCTAAAAAGAAGTGGACACTGTTCAACTTTTCGGGACAAGGGCGCCATCAACCTTGTCCTCCATTTTCAGATCATGGGAAATAGAAGACATAACAGAGATCAGTGCTGGAAGGAGATTGAGACTATGTGGAAAAAGTGGCACACTAGACTAGGGTGCCATCATTGTTGTCCCAGATTTTTCCATTTTCTATCTGTGAAAAATAGTGAGTTAAGGTTCTCTGCCCTCTATCTATTTCCTATAGTATTTGTCGTAATTCACAGATTTGATTACTATTTTGCTTAAATTAGGGTTTCAAGGACATAAAGGCATTAATTGGCAAACTCGTGTGATCACATCTGAATTTTCCAATAGAAAACCAAGTGGCAACTCAAATATGATAGGTGAGGCACTCGGTTGAAAAGCCCTTGGAATGTTTTGTGGAAAGGAGGATTCAAACTAAAGAAAACATTAACCCTCATCCTTTTTACCTCAAAATAGAACTCAATACCTGTTAAGGTATACCCCTTGGAATATCCCTCTAGAGTCTAAGCTGAGCTCAAAGTGCAGGGGATGAAACCCACTCCCGTAGAGTTGACCTTTAACCCTCCATATTTTGTTGATAGACTGATTATGCTTGCATGATGACAACCCTAGCCTTGTGATTGTGATTTAGTCCTAGGAAGTGGAGCAGTGGTTTTGGGACCCAAAAGAATGGTGTCATTGCCAAGGAAGAGTAAAGTGTTGGGTTAGAAAGTTGTATGGACTATGTTGGTGTGAGCAACCCAGAATCAGTTTTATGGCCTTGAAGGTCAGTCACACTTCAAGGAATTCCTCTTTGGAAGAGGTGGTGACTCTGCTGTTAAAGAACAAAAAATTCTTACTGTTGTACATTAGTTGTTGTTGGTGATTTGAATGCTCCATCTCAATATGCAGCAGCTGGTGAAATAAAGGTACATGGTTTCTTTTCTTCCTACTTTTAGAGATTGTTGTTCCTATCATGTTGAAGGAAGAAATTTGTATGCCTCAATTTTTTGCCCTGAATTATAGGATGTTCTAGTCATGGAAGGCTGGTATGGATATGACTATTCTAGGGTTGCTCCTTTATATGAGTCTTCCTATGTAGCAGACCCTAGAAACTACATTGGTGTGGATTCGCATGACCATCCTAGCAATACATTTTCTAGTCTTCACTAGTAGAATTTTGGCAAATAAATGATTACGTGACTAAAACTTTTAGTCACGACAACTAAAAATGACTAAATTCTACTATCTTTTTGCAACACAACTATAAATGACTAATTAATGACTAATTTGATCATCGGGTAAAAAAAACAACTAAATAATTAGTCACACAAATAAAAATGACTAAATAATTAGTCACACAAATAAAAATTAGACAATATGATATTAAAGTGGGTAAAATAAAAAAAATATTTCCAATTGGAAAGAGAGGGAAATTTTTTTGATGAAAATAATTCAAATAAAAGAAACCCCTGTATCATCGTGTGACAGAGAAGAGTTTTCAAAATATGGTGAGGTAGAGTTATGCTCTAAAAAGTGTTTTCTAGTTGGAATCAGAGGTCAAGGGTTCTAATGGAGGCACCGATGGATTTGATCTGAAGAATGCCGCCTATGCAATCACAAAACATGCTTAATAATCGATCAACCCCTCGCGTGTCAATCAACCCCTACAGGTAACCCCCCATTTTCTCCTTTTATTTGTCCTCTCATTTTGCCCCATTTGCCCAATGCAATTTTGGCTAAATTTAATGATTTATTGTGTGTTTGTTTATTGCAAATTTGTTACGATCTAGCTTAATACCTATTTCAGTTTTTGCCAGCCCTATCACAGTTTAGTCCCCTGAATAGTCATTATTGTGTTGAAATATTAGTTATTAATATTAGTGTTGGTGTGTTTTGAAGAGTATTCAATATGCTTCGTTGTTAAAATGGGGTTTGATTTTTCTTAATTGGGGTCATCTTAGGTGGTTCAGCTTGGCTTAAAATGTGGTGCAGGAGCACCTAATTCACAATGGCCTCCATGAGGCATTCAACTTCATGATGTGTCTAATGTTCATTTTGTTGTTTCCAATAAGGTCCTAGAAGACCATTTATGTAATAAGGTTTGTTTGACCAATGCATGTCATTTTAGTTTGTATCTAGGTTCATTTTGTAAGTCCCAAGGACACTTGTCAATCTATAATCACAAAGGTTGTTAGGCAGTTGGAGGTTGTTAGATGGTTGTCTCCCAGCCGCTTGGAGTCAGGTTGGTACTACTCAGGGCGAGTAGATAAATGCCCAGAGCAGATTGAATGTAATTAGATTAGAGAGATCAAATTAGATCAGAGAGGAGTGTGATACGCAATTGTGAAATAGAGTATCTAAAAAGCAAAAATAAATAAAGTCTTGTTCTGTATTATGCATCTTTCTGCCTTTCCAAATTCTTTAGGTTTTCTCTGTGCAATCAAATTTCTATTTCCATTCCACCGGTTAGATTTCTTCAAAATCAGTGGAATGGCTATACAGTTCTTTCATTTTTTTTGTTTTATTCGTTTGGGTGTTGTGTCTGCAGGATTGCGTACAATGGTGCTGAGAGATCCTAGCATCGTCATGTGCTAGGTTGTGGGAGTAAAAGATCTGTGTAGTTGCAGAGTTGCAGTGGGTCGAGACCATCAGAGGAGGATCGACAGTTAAGACGAAGATACTTTGCGTGACCAACATAGGAAGTCAGGAAAAGATCAGTTGAAAAGTCCTTTACAAAGAAGACCTTGTTTAGATACATTGGTCTACCTCTGATCATCGGTGATATGCCTGATCATGCTTTAGATGACCGGTTGTGAATGGTTAAGTTATGCATCGGGAGGACTAGAGGTGTCGGAGAGAGAAGGTTGAAAGCTTCCAATATTGGAAGTTTGGTTGATAGTGTATCGACATATCGTGAAAATCAAATGGTTGGTCCCACCGAATGCATATTCTGAATGTATGTTGAGAACAATTTGTGTGTATATCGCAAAGGTATGTGAAGAACATTTTGTGTGTATCTCACAATTGTATGTCGAGGATGTATGTAATGAATGTACATTGAGAATGTACAAGCGTCAGATACAAAGGGGTGACTAGTAGCAACGGTAAGGACAACCGGGAGTAGCAAGTCAAGTCTTGCATATACAAGGTTAGTTCATCAGTGTATTGGCAAGAAAGACTTAGCATAGACCGATGCAAGAAGTCTCACCGAAGACGAAGCTTGGTGTTAAGCATATCAGGAAGAGAAGCAGATTGGTGGAAGAGTTTTAAGTTACACTGAAGGAAGAAATCATAGCAAAGGAGGAAGTAATGGATACATCAGCATGAAGTATGTTCACGGTAAGAGTTGGGAAAGTCTTTCTGACTATATGTTGTCTTACCGATATTAGAAGAATGTATATGGTTCGATGTTATGTGGACTTTGAGAAAGGATTTTTAAAGCTGTAATGTAGGTTGGTGGGTATTTCACCCCTGTTTTGAATTGCTTCCACTGTGTGCTCTGCATCAAAATGCCCAAGTGACGAGCTTACAAATCAATCTAGGGTTTCTAGATTTTTTCTATGATATGGAAGTCACCCTTTCAGATGTTTCTCTCCCTGATGATAGTCTAACTAAAATGTCCTTTTAGCATGATGATTTTCCTCTCATGGGCAAATTCATGGGAAGAAGACTAGATGATGTAAAACTCTATGGATGGATATGGAATCTACAAAGCTTGATACAGAGTTAAATTTTTCCTTTTAAGGATTTCTTTCTTCTTCAAGTCTGTCGAGGATAGAGAGTTTGCTCAAACAAGGGTCGTGATATTTTTGGCAAATCTGGGTTGTTTTTATGTCCTATGGCAACCATTTTTAGACCTAGATCATCTCTTTTTCAAAGGTTCCCTTTTGGATCCCACTTCTACAACCTCCCTCTAGTTTGTAGACTAATGAAGACACTTCAGTTGCTTGCAAAGATCTATACCTCTAGACCAATGCTAGTCACAAGTTGCATATTGCATCATAACGATTGCCTTACACCCTATGGAGTTGTTAGTAGCTAGACGGCACAACCAATTTTAATCATCAATATCAACACTATAAAATTATATGCTTCTGTGCACCATGCAAATGATACTTATGCTTCCTAGCACTCGAAAGCACTCATTGCCACATGTTTACTTGCATTCAACATATCTAAAAAAATAAATAGAAAATAAAGGGCACTTGATAGCAAGGTTTCCCTTCAAATTTAACTCCAAAACCCAACATATAATTCAGTAAAATTACCCCTCAGATTTCAGCTCTATTATCCAATTAATTTACCCTCAAATTTATCAAGCCTAACAATTCAGCAATATGACCTCTCAAATTTCAACCCTAAAATCTATCAATT
Source organism: Cunninghamia lanceolata (assembly GCA_027924645.1). NCBI lineage: Eukaryota > Viridiplantae > Streptophyta > Pinopsida > Cupressales > Cupressaceae > Cunninghamia > Cunninghamia lanceolata. Next base: position 23,724,486 of record BSBN01000809.1, on the reverse strand, counting down.
TACTATACAGGATAACAATTCTTTGTGTTCTCAAGTCTTTATATTTCTACTTCCTTTCATTCAGAATCATATGGTCATTGGCTTCTTAGGTCTTTATCTTTCTACTTCATCACATACTTGCATTATCATGTCATAAGATCTCTAACACAATACCATGGAAGCCTCAATGCATCTCGTATAAAGCCAAATAGTTAAAAAAAAAAGCAAAGTAAGAAACATACTCAGCAAAAGTGATGACAAATTAGCACATTATCTTCTCATTTTTTTTGTACAGTTGAGAACATTCCAAATGTTTTCAAATGTCAAATTCTTTGATACATCAAATGACTTCTCCAAATTATTACCCTTTTTTTTTAAATAGAAAGTTCATAGTTTATAATACTAAGACATCATCAATCTTTTTGCCATTTCTATGATCTAAAAGTAAATAACAAGCACTCAAGAAAGAATCAAAAATAACAAAGTCAATTAATATGGCAGCCTAAAACAAGCCTCAAACAATACAAGGAAACAAGGATTACAACCTAGTTTGAAGTCTTTCCCAAAATTTTGAATCAAGAGTAAACCACTAATGATAAGAAAAACTAATAGGAAACATGGTTTACAACCTGGTCCCCATAAATTGTTGACACAAAGCAACCTAAAGAAAAAAGAAACTAAAAGATGACATTTTTAAATAATCAGAGTTCTATAATTGTTTAATTATGATTAAGTACGTGTACATGCTAAGCCTTCTATGTACGATGCACAGTATTAGAATGCCCAATGTATTGATGATTACCACCACCACGAGGACGCTCAATAGGATTCATTGCCACACCATGAACCTTGGGCCAACAGTTTCTTTGACCCTATATTTGTGATATGCATTGCCAGCTTTGAGCATTGGCTTTTCTGTCCTTCCACCACTAGTAACCTGACCAATCATGGATCTGTAACTACTTGGCACAATCTTCTTAGCTCCATATGGAAGCTTTACCCTGTAAATTGAAACCAATTTCAAAGGCTCGTCAATCAAGGCTATTAAAATTCTGTAAAATAAAAAATTACACAAATTTGAACATTAAGAGAGAACTTAGATAATTGTTCAAAATTATTTCCACTACCTTTGGAATAATTGCATTTATTAGCTCACTGTAACCTTGGAAAAAAATTAAGCATAGAAATATGCCATAAGTCTCCACAAGGTGTACACCTAGAATTCAAAATAGTTTAAAAATAATTTGGAAAAACCCACCATCCATAGGACATCACAACAGATGTATCACATGTTTGTTGCTAGCCAAAAAGAAAGATGATAAACAAAAATGATAATGAGTCAAGGGGAACATAAAAAAGTAGTACATTCAAATTAAATTTCAACCAGCTGCTAAATGAGCACAACCCACTTTGACTTGTCATAAGTTCAAAATATTAGAACAGGTACATTTTTATGTCTGTAAAGGTGACAACAATCCAACAATGGATCAAATGTTTCAGATTGAAATGTAATAGAAATGCATTGCAAATGACAACAATCAAATTTGAAATTACTCAGCTCATAAAATAATAGTGGAGAAAAGGTAGAAAAATAGTTATTTGATTTGATCGGGCCAATGAGAAATATTGTCTCAAAAATTCAACTATATCACCATGAATTGATTTCCTCTGCTCCTTCTTACCGCCATACTGTAAGCCTCACTTGAGGCTGCCATGGCAGCGTGGTGTACTATTTTCCTCTGCTCCTTCTTACTGCCATACTGCAAGCCTCACTTGAGGCCACCGTGGGGTCACGGTGTACTGTTTTCCTCAACTCCTTCTTACTGCCATACCACAAGCCTCACTTGAGGCTGTCGTGAGGGCGCGGTGTATTATTTTCCTCTGCTCCTTCTTACCACCATACTGCAAGCCTCACTTGAGGTTGCTGCGGGGGTGCAGTGTACTGTTTTCCTCTACTCCTTACCACCATATTGCAAGCCTCACTTGAGGCCATCGTGGGTGTGTGGTGTATTGTTTTCCTCTGCTCCTTCTTACCGCCATATCGTAAGCCTCACTTGAGGCCGCCATGGGGGCACAGTACTATTTTCCTCTACTTCTTACCACATTACTGCTAGTTATTCTCTTGACTACCACGGGACCACATTGAAGTATCATATGCCACTTAAATTTATACTGCCAGCCTGCCACTTCATTTTGAGACCGCTGCGGGGCTGCGATAATCGGTCTCTGCATATCACAATGCTTCAAGTGCAATCTCTTCATGCTGTGGGATAGCGAGAACTGCTCCCTTGTTATCCTTGGTTCCCGCACACTCATCAAGACCTTTTGAGTGACCTACGGGACTGCGGTGAGAGACAAAAACACATCAATGGTCAAAAATACAAATATCTTTCACATGGACTTGGCATGGGATGCTTATAAATGACTCCTAGAATATTTTAAAAATAAATATGGACCCCTAAGATGGATTTATAGAAGGAAATTTGCATGAAACCAAATGGGACTATGAGAATTTTGAATGGTCCTAATGAATGACTACAAACCTTTTTATTCTTGTCTTGGCTGGGCCATGTGCAGGCTTGTTATGGGTTCCATAGGGTTTCTAGAAGTCTATCTATATAGACCTTACAAATGTCTCATAAACCCTTAGAAGACTTCATAGACCCTTAAAAAACTTGTGCATACCTTTAATGACTTGATAGAGTTCCTAATGATCATGCAGAATTTCTCATGGTTTATGCAAGGTCCTCCACTAGTAGGACCTCTTAATGGCTAGTGGACATCACCTTCACAACCACCAATTCCTTATCTAGTTGTTGCTCCAGGTAAATAATCTCCTTGTTGATGGTGAACTTTTAGTTGTATTTCACCTATTATGAAACCATACATACTTAAGTTTGTCATTCTATTCAAAGGTAAAATTTTAAATCCTAAATGAAACATTATGGGCTGATCTGTAACTTATATAATTATTGAAAGATTGGAGTTAAATATATGGCCTTAGTTGTTTTTGGTCTTTGTCTTTTGGTTGAATCAGTATCCAATAAAAGCAGTGCATGCTTGTTGAAGCAATGAAGTATTTTTTGAAAATTTAGGCCGTTTATTTTGTGTTGAGTTCTTTTGTAGGGTTTGTATCCCAGGGCCCACGCTAAAAGCTTGAGTTTGGGAAAATCAAATCAAAATCTTATAGATTTGATTATTGGGTTGGGGGTTGTATATATGTAGCTAAATCTAAGTCTTAGTGACAATTTTTTATGTCTACAACTGGAACTCTGTGAGGTATCAGTCCCTGAATGTTTTTTTATCAAATGTATGTATAGATGTGTATCACTTGTAGAACATTGTAGGAGAATCACTGTAGAAGATGAATTGACTCCACATGCTTCTTAACTAACCCTATTTCATTTCATGAATACCTGAACCTTCTCAAATGGATAAGCCATATTTCCATAAGAAATACATTTTTCTTGTTTCCAAGAAACATAGTTGAGACTCTGTTGGGTGACAACTTCAAATGGATGTGAGTTGATCTGTCAAGCGCCCATATTTGGATCTGGTAGTCTTTTTATTTTAATTTAAATCTTTATTGTAGTTTATTTTCCCTATATTATTTATTCTTGGTTTGAACTCCTTGATTTTGTGGTTTTTTGTTAGGACCCAGAGCTTTCATATGCAAGACAAGCTACAAGGCGCTAGAGGAGTCATTTGGATCATGACTTAGGAGCTGGTTAGTATTCAATGAGTAGTATAATGGTGGCTAAACTATCCTGGTCTATACAACTAAGAGATGTACTTGTGTGCTTTGTAGTTTGTTTGTTTAATTTTTTGATGCTTAGAAAAACATCATAAATAGATAGGATGATATTTTTTTGTAATTTATTCCTTCAATCACTTGTCATAGGTCTAGTAGGAGGTAGCAGAGCTGGTGGAATGGAGTGTGTACCTTATCCACCATTTATTCAAGCAGAAATGTTACAAGTTCCACTTCGGATCACCAAAGCCTTCACAAAAACATTTGCACAAAATTCAACAATGAAGAATTTATGCATAAATTCTCTTTTGAATGATGCACAAAGCCTCCACCACAACATCGCGTTGTTGCTGGGCCTTGCGGTGATGCGGGTGATTCCCGCATCACCGTAAGGCCTAGCAACAAAGCATGTGGTGTTGTGGTGGAGGCTTTGTGCATCATTCAAAAGAGAATTTGTGCATAAATTCTTCATTATTGAATTTTGTGTAGATATTTTTGTGAAGGCATTGGTGATCTAAAGTGGAACTTGCAACTACAATATATGATAAAAATCTACTTCCAAATATGCTTTTGATGGATGTTCATATACTCATCCAAAGCTCCAATTCACACACAGGAAGGAAGGACACTTTCAAAGGTTGAGGAGTTGGGCATTACACCCACTAGTTGCATTTTCTTAAAATTTTCTAAGGACTTTTTAGAAAAAACCCATTTTAAACATATCCTTTAATTATGACATTCCATGATATCACATTTCTTTGGGGCATTTTTTGAAACAGTTCGCTTGCCTTGTCTATGCTTCCACTTTTTCATGTATGTCTAGAAGGGCACTTGTAACTACAACATATGACAAAAAAATCCTTGTTGTTATGCTTTGATGGATGTCCCTTCATTATTAATGGATATCTGATGTAGTGCACATTATTATAGTGTAAGCCTATTTTTTAGACCATTTCATTTAGCATCACCAATATTCTCCACAAGAACATTGTCCCTGTTTAAACTTATGGAAATGGTTCACATCTCTCAGAACAATTTCTCTTGCAACAATCTTGGAGATGAATTTAGATGCAGTGTGAAAATCATAACATACTCAAAGGTTCTTAACAACTCTAATGGTTGTACCAGGGGCCATGTTTAACAAAACAAATGCAATTGCTAACTTTTCACTATGGTGGCAGATAAATGATTCTTTTTTCTTCTATTCCACAACATTAAGTAAAAGTCTTGAATTTGGAAATACCCTACTGCCTTCATTTACCAAGCCAATTTCTCCAATTTTGCATAGCTCTCCCATGTTTGTAGATGTGATCTGTCTCCTACACAAAAAAGCATGTACCATTTTATGCCCTTCAATCTAACTACATGCACGTATCTTTTTAATTCGTCTATCTTTCATCAATCTCCTTACTATTTGAACCTCAACACACCTGCCCGCTTCTGCACAGATGTTTTAGAGAAGAACATAAGTTGCAGCATTTTAGGATCCAACTAAAAAAGTAGCGTTGCTGGAATACTCAGCCTACATTCAAATTCTAAATTCTAGGAAATTATATACAGTAAATAGATTGATCGTTGTTTGGATAGTGAAATTAGCTTTCTTAGAAATTAACTGAAATATCTTGTCTTGAAATATCTAGAAGGATTATTTTAATTAAAGAGGATTTTGTGGTTATTTTTGTAACAATGATTTTACAGTGCAACTAGCTTGCTATTTTCATTCAAGATACAAGTCATCAAAGTCAACCACATACCAAGAAGATGGTTCTCTACTTCAAACCATCAACCTCACTTAGTTTAGTCTACTTACATGGGGATATTAAGGAAGTTGCTAAACAATTAATATATATCATTTGTTGTTTGTGAAGGAGAATCCTGTGAGATCCAATATGGCAGTGGGTCAATATCTGGTTTCTTAAGTAAAGATGATGTCACAGTTGGGAAACTTGTGGTGAAACATCAGGTTAGTAATTTTTGGATGTTAAGGCTTCCCAGTTGGATATCAAAGATCTTTAATTTCTCGTCAACTTAATTTGGAATTTATGTATAAATGGATTCTTTCATGGTGCAGGTATTTACTGAGACAACACATGAACCAGGGTTGACATTTTTGTTGTCTAAGTCTGATGGCATTCTTGGGCTTGGTTTCCAAGAAATTTCTATTGATAATGTTGTTCTAGTCTGGTTAGTGTTGATAGGCTTCATTCTATAATGTCAACTTCATTCTATAATATGAGCGTATCACCTTCTTAAACTTTGAACAAAGTTCTGAAATCAAGGGTTCAATATGCATATTTTAGGCCTATGTTGAACACTTTGTTTAAGGCATTTGTTGACAAGGCTACAATTTTTTAATTGATTTATCTTTCTACTGTGTTTGGACTTACTTTTGTAAACTTGTAACATACAATGCACTTTTATTCTTTTTGAATTGAGACTAATAGTAATTTTGCTGGTTGTATTGAGGCACAACTTCATTCATGATGGAAAAGGCAGCACCCTGTTGCTCATATCAGATGGCACGTTGCATATAGAGGAAAGATTCTCGGGTTATTGTTGGCTGCAATGAAGGAGAGAGCTTCATCTATGGGACACGATCAACACTCTCATTCTTGGATTCTACACATTACAACTTGCTCCAGGAAAATTGCCCACGTTGCAGAAGTTTTAAGAGATGAAAGGGGCATGTGCTTGCATTGAAGGGTTCCAAGCATGCGTTTCCACACTAGTAATAGTCTGGCAGATGACATAGAGTCCATACCTAGGTAATAGTAGTAGTGATGAACTGTTTTCAAGGAATTTGGAAAACATACAGTGATGTCAAAGGTAGTCAAGGCATTCAATAGAGGGGCAATGTTCTACGTTGATGGGAGACAGAGTACAAGTGAAAGCATGCCAGAATAATAAGCTAGGTAGTGGCAGTCATGAGGCATTGTTATTTTATAAAGGGAAAATGCATGACAATAGGTTGACAAGTGATTGGACAATGCATTTCAAGAAGCTACAAGTTTGATTAGGACAATTCATAGCCTAGTCATAAGGCAATGTTGAATAATAGTCCATGACAATTGAGGCATCCTACCAAAAATGGCAGTCATCAGAGGCATAATCATTAGAGATAAGGACAATTTATTGCTACAGGTAACAATTCATAGTGGCAACTTATGAACTAGAGCAAGTTGGGTGCATGAGACAAGATCTCTATAGAGATGACAGTGTGATCTTGATCTAGGATAGTGAGCTTCATGGGATAGTCATGGATTTGTGAAGAAAACATCTATGAATGTCTTTATGCTTCTATGCTCAGTGATACTCAGAAAATCAATTTTTTGCTCATTCTTTGAGCTATGTATTGTAACCATGAAGGTTTTTTAGCAAAGAGAAAGCATTGTAACTTATTTTTGTATCTGTATGTTGTTTGTAAGCATTTTTTATCAATAAAACAAGCTATTTTTACCTTCTCAAAGTTGTTTCATTGTGCAAGCTTCAAAATATACTACTAAATATACTAATGACTAAATGCAAGCTTCAAAATGACTAAATATACTACTAATTGATGTCAATTAATAATTAAATTGACTAAATATACTACCAATTGACAGAAATAAGTGAACAATGAATAATATGACTAAATATATGACCAGTGTTAAATTAGTGAATAAAAATGAATAAATATACTACCAAATTGATCAAAATGATGATTAAAATGAATGACTAAATACACTACCAATGGACAAAAATCAGTGAATAAAATGACTAAATAAGTGAGTGACTAGTTAACAACAATCAATGACTAAATTAACGACTAAATATATCAGTGAATAAAAAATGACTAAATAAGTGACTAGATTACAACAATCAATGACTAAATCAACGACTAAATATACTACCAAATCGATCAATCAAAACAACCAATAAATGACTAAAAATGGTTTAGTCATCAATTTAGTCACGTTATAAATGATTGGCAATAAACTACTAATGGTCACGTGACCATGTTTGGTCATTTATAAGTAGTTTTTAGTAGATTTTTTAGTATTATATTGTTATTTTTGTACTGGTGCATGGATCTGCATGTTATACAAACCCAAACTTATATGCAACCATGCAAAATCAAAATGACATAGCAATGCAACAATGTGACATTGATAAAACCAAACAGTTGTTAGTCTTTGATGCAACAAGAAAAAGAATTAGAAAATCAAATCATGCTACATCAAACAAGCTGCAATCCAATACTTTTCCTATTGTTTCCAGTAGCTCATATTTTTGGCCTCCTCCCATTGCTACTAAAAACACATACAAGCAATTGGACCTCTCATGGGTCAATTACAAAAAGTGGTCCATGCGCAATAAAATATATTATCAGATGATGGGTGTGAAGTATTGATGGCAAGGCACATATTGAGGCATTTTCAAACTTCATGGATAAATTTTGATTTGAAGATGAGGATATGTGGATGAGATTTTTTGTTAGATCTCTGTGTGGAGTGGCACAAAAATGGCTTGTTGGTTTCCCTGACCACCACTTTTCTTCCTAGAATCATCTAGTGGCTCCATTTGAGGAGTTTACAAATGGTTTAGACCTTGCATTTCTTGTCCAGGAACTAGAAGATATCAGATGGCAAGAGGGAGAGTTTAGCATAGAGTTTAGTCACAAGTTTGTAGTTGCCTTGACCAAAATACCATATGCCTTTGTCTCTGACTTGCCTACTTGTATTGACATGTTATTCATAGATTATGATGATAGTTTGGATTCAATATGGGAGGAGTTCAATATAATGAACATGCAACAGACATACAGATGCCTTGATTTCATTGATGGTTTGAAGAAGGATATGATTGCTAAATCTTTATCCTCAGATGCAGAGGAAGCTGGTAATGAACAGGCTATTGTAGACAACAAAGACATGGAGGCTTCATGTGATTCAAACACAATGTCAAATGATGATTGTGTGTGTAGGAGGGTAGATGAAGGTGCTGGTGCATCATATGACAGTGATGCAAATGATGAAAGCAGTGTGTGCACCTACCTTCGGTTGGACAGTTCATCACGTGAAAGTAAAAATGATGAAACCAATGGTGACTTCCAACCAAATGATGAGGTATGTGGCCCAGTGAACAATGAGGATGTTGTGTAAAGGATGAACAGTCAGATAGATTAGCTTCTGAAGCTGAATATGAAATGTGTACATAGGTAAGTAAAACATGAGATGAGCAAGAAACTTGTTTCTTATTTGATACACTACCCCTCTTTTGTTCCTATTGTATGTGATGAAGTAGTTAGTGCTTGTCTACATGAGGCTGATGTAGAGGTCGTTGCACTTGATGATAACTGATCAAAGATAGTTGTTGGTGCAGCCATGGAATTTCAGTGTGAGGAGCTTGCCTTGTATTGTGAAGGTGGTGATCACGTGGACGCATATGAGAACCTATTTGTGTGGTGTAAGGTATGTTCTCTTCCTCATGTAGAGTGTGCTTCATTTGAGCCACTGAGAAATGATAAAGAAATGAAAGTGGAAAAAGATATGTGTCAACATTTTATTTGCAGTAGCAAGTATGACACAATAGAGTGTGTCAAGGAGTACAAAATAGAGAGGCAACTTGAAGATTGTGAGTCTTCACATGAAGTGCCTCAAATTTTTGATATGTATGATGATAGTGCAGAATTGGATTTGACTCAAGTCTTTGATTCAATCATTGAGGAATACATTAGCATTTGTGGTGCAGCTAGGTCACAATCACTTGAACAGTCATATGATATAGCCCAGCGTGAGGCCACATTCAAGTTGGATGCATTTCAACTTGATTCTTAGGAGGATAGTTTTCTTCGTGTTGATATGTATGCAGATCTAGATATGTATCAGGCTAACAAGAATATTGAAGGTGAGTATTGCTATGTGAGTTAGCATGATGATGAGCCATATTATCTATGGCTATTATGTCCTTGTGATGGTCATTTCCATTTTTAGCATGATGGTATGCATATCTGTAGTTTGTATGTGCATGCATGCAAGGTGTTTTTATTGTTGATTGTGGATGATCAGTGCAACAAAAGGTTGAGGGAGATCAACTCCTTCAATAGACTTGTCTTCGACAGGGGCAAGTAGCTTCACCAGTTTTTTGCAAGGTTGGTGTGCAATGTTCTAAAATTTTGATACAATCAATTTTCCCTTTTGTGCCCCTAGGCCTTTGACTGTATGTTTTCTTTTAAATACATCTTGTGTTGTTTCCCCCTTGTGTTTTTTGTTTTCTAGTATGCCCGGAGATATTCTAGATCCTCATTGTGACATAGTTTGTCACACGTCCCCAACTAGAGCCACTATTGGGACCTAAAAATTAGCTCCCAAACATGCATATTTTGTCCCAAATTCAGTGAAATTCCCACTTTTTGTCTTTGTATTTTAAACCCACCATATATATTCGATCTGATAAATATTTTCCATGGGTTTCATTCAAAAAAGTTCTAAGTATAAAATTTCCCAAAGATCCCCCAAGTCATTATGTTTTCTTCCTTTGAAAAAATTGCCTAAGTGTTGTTTTAGTCGGCGAATAGACTGGTTCACGAACCATTGATTTTGCCAACTAAGTTTGTGGGTTCACCTTTTTCCCAATTCCTCAGTATACTGACATGGAGAAAAGGGAAAGGAAAAGAGTTTGAAATATTAATGGGAAAAAGATGATGAATTTATGTCTTTGTCAGTAAAAACTTTAGTTCACGAGCAATTGGTTTTGCCAATGACAACTTTGTTGACCACAAAGAGACTGAGGGAAGTGAAAAATTTTCTGAGGCAAGTGAAATGTTCTAAGGGAGAAATTAAAGGAAGGTTGACGTCTTGTTTGGTGAACCCTTTGGTTCGTGAACCCTTGGTTTCACCGACAAAAGGTTTTTTGTTGAAGAATTTCATCGACAACGAAGGAAAAAGCAAAATAAAAGAGAAAGAAATGGCTAAGGCAAAGAGACAGGTAAAGCAATGCTCACTGTCAGAAGATTTCACCAATAGAGAAGGAAGATACAAAGGTAAAGAACAAGATAGAAGATGGCTAAGTGAATGAAAAAAAAAGAAGCTAAGGAAGCAGCTTCATCGGCAAAGGAGTGAGTTTGCCAACCTTTAGGTTCGTCGATGGGGCGAAACACTGATGAAGGAAAGGACAAGGTAAGGATAAGAGAAACATGCAAAAAAAGTTGTCAATGAAGAGAGAAAGATAAGCAAGCGACTTCATCGGCAAAGTGGGTAGTTTGTGAACCATTTGGTTTGCGACCACTCGAGTTTGCCACGGGGCAATTTCACCGACTGAAGGAGGATCTGCCGAGGAAACAAAGAAGGACAAAGCACCAAAGGGAACGAAGTAGAGAAGAAGGAAGCAGTGAAGTGGATGGTTCGCCAAATTAATATTTTGTCGATAAAACAAGAAAGAGGAAACAAAGGGCTAGTTCGTGCCAGGCTAAATTTGCTGACAAAAGGCAAAATGGAGATCAGAAGCAAAAATCAAATGTTTAGTAAAGCATAATATAAATGTAATAGTTTAAAGTATTTCAAACTTATTTTATAATATTTTAGAGGGTCATCCCATAATAATGGGTTACACTTTTTGGCCAAACTTGACATTGAAATCAACATTTTGAACTAAATCTTCACTTTATGACACCTATAGCCGCTAAATCATTAGGAATTTGAAGATTATGCGAACTACTGATTTGTGAGATTTTGTTTGTAGATTCTAAATATATATATTTTTTTAAAAATGGCGTTAAATTGTAAATTTTTTTTTCATCTCCTTTGATAACTAGTTTTTAATAGTAAACAACATTTGTTTAAAGTGATGTGTATTTTGTAGCACATATCTTTTTTTCTACAAAGGATAAATTTCTGATTTGTTTGAATTTAGATTGGTAACATTGATATATAGGGCATGCATTTGGATTCATAATGTTTTGTTGAATATATTTTTTTAAATCAAGTTTTGAAGTCAAACCAATTATAATTTAGACATAGGTGTATTTCGTAAAACATAACTTTTTCTATATGTATCGAAATTCAATTTTTTTGTTGTTGAAACAAGGACATCAATACCTAGGGCATAGATATTTTTCAGAATTTTTTTCCACTAATTTACTAATTTTCCATGTGTGTAGAATAGAGAACTTGATGTTCGGTGAAAAATCTACATTCACAAGAAATAAAAAATAAATATAATAATCAAATTAAATATATTTAAAATTATACTTTTTGGGAAGCTTATAATAAGGACTACATACTTACAAAACATAAATTTTAAATGAATTCATTTGATCCCCCAAAAGGTAAATCAAAAGTGGTTTTTTATCAGCATTTTGATAGGTGTAGAGGAGACTCCATTATAGGTATGGTTTAAAACTAGTGGGGTTCTATCCAAGGGGGTTTGATCAATCCCTCTTCAATTAAAATCCTTTAAATGGAACCTTTTAAGGTTTAAATCATTATACTTTCTAAAAATATGTGATTTCAGCAAAAATCAGGATGTCCCAAAAAGTGTAACCCATTATTTTGGCAGCGCCCTAGAAAGGTTGTAAAAGGCTTTATGCAGTATTTTGGCAGATCATATTTCAAATGCCCATCTACCTGAAATCACGCCATGATTGCAGGGTGGTGCAAGTCGATATGTACCTAGAAATTAATGTAATTGTAGGTCAAGGTCAGTTGCAGGTGGTTGAAAAGGTAGAGATCTTCAATGCAAAAGGACCATAATTAAATGTAAGGATGAAGTGTCTTAACAAGAAAATCTTTTGCTAATACTTTCATTCTAAAAGGACGCTAGAGAATGGGTACCTACAGGTTCTCAAAGTTGTTAGGGAATGGACATTTCTTCTAATCTGACGGATTGTTTGACAAGGCCATGGGCCAAAATTTAATGCAGCATGGTTATATTCTCTGACTAAGTGCAATACTTTGAAATGCGTAGTGATCTGAATGGCTATATATGCATTTTTTCAGAGGTATTAGGGGTTGGTTCTTTGTTGGTGGTTGGAGGTTGTGCAAGTCTAGCAATGCTTCTAGGGCTCCAAATCAAGCCATGTCCAGTGGTAGAGAAGGAGTGGGGTGGTGAAACAAATTAAGGATAATGTGCAGTAGGGATTGTGTAGAGAATGTCTCCATGATCGTTTGTATGTATTTAGGGTATTTCCTCTTATCACATTTGCTGATAAGTTTGTATTGAACATTTGAAAATATGACAACATTTTAAATATATTACAAGCCTTGTAATTGTCATATGTTCTTTGCATTTGAATGGATGAAGTTCTTTTCTAGATTACTAAGTATGTTTGAAGCTCAAAACCTACAATCCGATACAACCTATGCTTAGATCAAGTTTTCTCTGTTTCCCTTCCATTGTTTTCTTTTCTATCATATGTGAATCTGTAGCCCAATTGGATTGACACCGATCTTTCCTCCATGAGACCAATCTCTCACTATTCAAAACAATCAAACATTTACCAGTGGTTTAGGGGAAAAACCATCTTTCATGTGCATGGACATTCACACATATGTATCAGCTATATAGGGGTTTTGTGATAGCCAGTTGTTCTTGGTTCATTGATAGTCTTTGGAGCTAAGACAACGAGTTGGGTTTGGTTGTCCATTTGTTTTTAGTTGTTCATCTAGTTTGAACTCAATACCTGTTAAGGTATACCCCTTGGAATATCCCTCCAGAGTATAAGCTGAGCTCAAAGTGCAGGGGATGAAACCCACTCCTGTAGAGTTAACCTTTAACCCTCCATATTATGTTGATGGATTGATTATCCTTACATGACGACAACCCTAGCCTTGTAAGTGTGAGTTAGTCCTAGGAAGTGGAGCAGTGGTTTTGGGACCCAACACGACATATTGTAGATCCTTCTCCAACAACCATCACGCTTCCATCCACAATCCCTTAATATTTCCATCCCATTCATCTCCCATCCTTGCTTCCACACTTGGTGTTTCCTTGTCATTGGTTATGATATGGAGACAACCAATCCCATTTGACAACAATGATCAAAGAATACCCAAAAGCAAATCCAAATCCAACCATGATCCTAATAAAGCAATCCATTCAAATGCAATCAATCCAAATCCATTGCACTATCTAGTATAGCATCCTATCAATGCAAATCCAAATTGATCCCAAAACACAAGCAATCCCATCAACCTTGTTGTTAGTCTTGCTCAGCTCTAAACAAATCATCGTAGCTTTCAAGATATATCATTCCCTCATCTTCCCCCCTGCATATATTGTTTCTTGGAGATGCATCAAAGCCAATCATTGGGATATATCATTCCCACTCTACTAATCATCATCATCATCATCATCATCACAATCAGGTTCTTAGCTTGACTAGAGGCAAAATCTTGTTTTCCATTCTTGGATCTATGCTTGTGTGTGCTACTTTCTTGATAGATTTATCTTTTTTATTTGTATCTGTATAATTTCTTGTAGTGTTTCATGACAATGACATCATGATCTTTCATATCATGGTGCCAAATGTCATCTACCTACTTGAAACTTTATCTTTTTGGGTCAATTATTTGGCGCATTAGACACATTGTCATATCATGATCCCTTATATCATGATGCATAATACATATGCTATAATAAACATAGGGTTTCTCATAATAGCTAGTACTTTGTGCAATATTCATAAGCATGTACTTTTTCTTTCACCCCTTCATATCCATTCCACCTAGCCTTTCACCATCATTTCTTTCCTGGTTAAGTTTAAATAACCCTTTCATCATCCATCTTCTATTCTTATATTTTAACATTGATCATTCCTCTTTAATTTCCACATCTCTCTCTTTTTATCCTTAACATCCATCCTTTATCTAAATTTTCTCTTTCTCATCCATCCCTAATCTTCTTCTCTTTGTTTCATCCATTTCGACAGCACACCCTTGTTTTTCCAACCTACATGTCCTCTTGAGGGGGCATCCCTAAACATAATCATCCAAAACGAAGGTTGACATTCTAAATCCAAATTCCCTCCAAGCATTGAAGTATCAAAATCAATAATCATTCAATCAGCTTAATCAATTAACTTCAACCAATCAAATCAATCATTACCCATCAATCAAGCCTATAATCAAAATCTCAATGCTTAGGGCATGTTCTTGCCAATGTCATCCTTAGTGCTTATATCTACTTTCTTTGAAATAACATTACTTCTTCTAGTCACAATGCCATTTCAAAGAAGGGAAAAATGTAGACACTTAAAATTGACACATCCTATCGAAACATTCTAACATCATCACTTTCGACACTTTCCTAGAAACATATCCTAATCAAATTCATCTACTCTCTAATCATCCTCTAACATTTCTCTCATCACCAAATTAATTAAATAAATTTATATTTATTTAATTAAGCTAATTTTTGTATCATGTTAACATTTCTTCATTACCTTACTAATTTCCCCCTTGTCATCACCACCAATAATTAATTAAATAATTCATATTATTTAATTAATTAATCTAATACTAATTTCATTTCCTCCAAAATGGATAAATAAATCTATTTTTCCATTTCTCCAAATTAATAAATCTGATTATCCACTCATATCCTATCATAAATCCACTCATAGATTCCTCTCTACTTTTTACTCATGCACATCTATTTGATCAAATTAAAAAATAAAAACACCTAATTTCCCTCACCCGTTTTAGCGTCCACTAAAATGGTGTCATAATCCTCATCACTTCTTTTGACTATTCTTATCCAAGAAAGATTCTCCACTCCCTCTCATTTAATCTCAACCATTCATTCTCTATCAAATCTTGACCATTCACATATTCAATCAAACATCTATAAATCCCTCTCATCTGCTTAAACTTTAACTTGAATGCTAGCCTTTCTAAATTTCTTTACTTTTGATCTTTTTAAATCTTTTGAGTTGTCATCATAGTTATATTTTCACAGGTACATGTTGTCGACATATTGCACAAGTTCGTGAGCACCCACATCAAAATCAATAGAGCAAATCCAAGTATCAAAGAGTCAGCATTTGATAATTTTATTTGTATAAATGAATTCTGTTATTTTCTCTCTTTCATCCACTCTATCAAAGGTTTTCTTGAATTTAGAATAGAAAGTAATTTGTTTTAAATTTATTTTTTGACTGAGTTCAAAATTCTTGCATACACAACTTGTTAGGGTTAGGGCAGATTAAAGCAATAAACACTAACAATTATATGTAGATTAAATAACCCAACTATAACAATGAGGGATAACACAAAAGAGATCAATACAAAAATTTAACGTGGTTCACCCAATATGGGCTACATCCATAGAAACTCAGCCATCTAATGATTTTCTTATCCAGTGCAAAACAGGTTACAATCTCGCGAATACAACACTGTACCATACATCCTAGCCGCTTATAAAAAGCTTTTTGGAAGCTTCTAGAATTAGGGTTTTGCAATGTCATTTTTCTTTTGTCTGTTAACAAAAAATTAACAACCAACTCTGATCGTGCAAAAGTGAGGATACATAACTTATGTACAGTACTTGCATGATCAGTCGCCACATACCAACACAACCATACCTCATTCTTTCTATATTGGTGATTATGTTTGGCTCTAGTTGGATAGCCAAGTGTTTCCCAATCTACATAAGAAGTTGAGGCCCATATAGTGTGGGCCTTTCACAATTTCAAATTTGCTATCTGTAATAATTTTCTTTGTATTTCCTAGCTCAACTTGGCATCCATCATGTTGTCAATGTGAGGCAACTCAAGTTGTAAGAGCCATCATACTTGGAGGAGTTTTTCATCACTCATACTAAATATCCAATCCCAAAATTTTAGCAACCATTGGTCCATGATAATTTGTTCGATGTTCAGACGTACATTTATCACAAGATGCCACTACCTAGTGGGCAAAAGGCTCTTTGCTAACAAGCCAAGCGACTCCATTAGTCAAGATTTTGTTGAGAATTCTCCTCATCTAATGCGGAAGTTAGAGACAACCTCCATTAAGCAACAAGGAAATGATGAGAATTGTTAGTGTGAATAGGGATATTACCTAACCAGTTATTTCCCTTATTGTGTGGATAATTCATATTATTTAACTATTTATTAGTTAAATAATACTCACACACATATTCACATGTTAAGTTGACTTAGTGAGCCTTCTAGATACTTCTAGTTGTTGATAGTTGTCTTATAGTTGTCATATCCTACACATCAACTAGTTGGCATCTTGACCTCTAGTTGTCACATATAATAGGAATATGACACTTGTCACATGACTACAACTTCTTATCTTTCAACCTTGTCTTTATAAGCAAGGTATGTCTTTTCATTTTGTATGAAGGCTAGAGCTATAGTTCTCTCATAATGCTATTATGTCTTTGGAGCATTTAAATTATTCTCTCATAGTACTATTATGGTGTTCATTTATTTTGCATTACAGTTTATTAATTCTAGCTCTTTCAATTTGATTCTGGGTTATATTCTTTTTCAATATTATAACAAGAACAATTTATAATTAGTTCCTATTGGTAAATATCTCCAAAATGTAAATTCCATCTTGTACACTACATAATCCTTGTTTGCATGTACATTCACTAACTCCATCTAGGTTAGACTGAATGAGATGTCCATGCACATGTGCAATTCAATATCTGCATCATATATAGAATGAGGTGTCCTTACACATAGTTGAGATGGCTCCACCTTCTAATCTAAAACAACTAAGAAGCCTTCAAGGAAAACTGTAGTCTATCAGGTGTTTCATATCACAACTTGCTGACAAATGTTAACTTTTTTTGCACTTACTTTGACAAGATGTAGTATTCAGATGGGATAGAAAGTGCCAACAAGCATTTGACCAATTGAAAGAATATCTTGCTACACCTCCATTGTTAGTACCACTAGTTTCAGGGCAACCTTTACTGTTATACATCTCTACCACATCAACTGCATTGGGTGCTCTCTTGGCTCAGCATGATGAATCTGGAAAAGAGCAGACAATCTATTATATCAGCCACACCTTGGTAGGTTACGAGCTTAATTATACTCCTATGGAGTGGTCATGCCTAGATGTTGTGTTTGCTTCCCAAAAGTTATGACACTACATGTTAAATCAACAAACTAAGCTTATTTCCAAGATATATCTATTGAAATATCTCCTATCTAAGGTAGCCCTTACAGGCAGATTAGAAAAATGGGTCATGATTCTTAGTGAATTTGATATTGAGTATGTCGATCAAAAAGAAATCAAAGGGCAAGTCATTGCTTATCAACTAGCAGAGGCTCTTGTTACAGATACACACCCTATGATTTCTGATTTTCCAAATGAAGGGATATTCAATCTCTATCCATCAATAGTATGGTAGCTTTACTTTGATGGTTCATATACCCAACATGGTTCAGGAGTTGGAGTCCTTTTTATCACACCAAAGGGCGATTGTATTCCTAAGTCATATCGGCTAGCTTTCCTTGCACCGACAACATTGCCGAATATGAAGCTTTAATTACAGGACTTCATATGGAAGTACAATGGAATATCAAGTAGTTACAGGTTTATGGAGATTCCCAGTTGGTCATTCGACAGGTTACCAATGAATATCAAACTAAAGATGACAAGTTGCTTCCTTACAAATGAATGGTCGATGATTTCAAGAAATTATTTTCCAAGATCTCCTTTGAACAGATTCCTAGATTGAATAACAAGGCTGTTGATGCTTTGGAAATAACAGGATCTCTCCTGGAAATGCCAACCAATACTTAGTGTTGTGAATTCTTGGTCGAACAAATCTTGATACAAGCTTTCGATGTTCCACCTATTGAATTAATCTATGAACTTGTTGGTCCCAATTCTCCCTGGTACCAAGACATCTACGATTACCTCCACGATAACACCCTCCCATCAAACCTCATCAACTCCCAAAAGAAAACCTTTATCCATTGAGCTTCCTGATTTACTATCCTTTATGACACATTATACTGAAGGAGTCTCGATGGTATCCTACTTAGATGTCTCAACTCAGAAGAGGCTAACGTTGCTTTATGAGAAGTTCATGGACATGTCTTTGGATCACATTCCATCGGTCTGAACTGTAGTGTCATTACTATATCTAGTAAACTTGGTGATAATCACACAATTCTGAGAAAAACCTAACTAAACAGTCCACTTGAACCTTTGGAAAGACCTTCATTGAATTATTGACCAGGGCTAGTAAGCTTGTGATGGTACTGGCACTATATGTGCTTTCAAAGATTAAGACTACCTAACTCATCCTAATACAATGTTATACTTGCTATGAAATCTTAAAACTGCATAACGATAGAGAAAGTAATGATGGCACTATTGCTATGGGTACATACAATATAAGACTGCAACTAATTTCTGTCAAGAAATGAATGCTAAGGTTTAACTTGATACTGATAATCTGAACATACACTCTACACTCTGGAGTACAACAAGTTGAAGCAACTAGAATATCTCAATGGATCTAATGCATTTATGAAATAACTGTTACAACAAAAGTAATCATATAGGAAATGAAGTGAGGGATAGTTACCTTGAGTGGCCCATGCTCAAGTGATTGTCTCCATTGATCTAACTCAAATATAGCTTCTTAGATTGACACGTTCATAATAATTCAAAATCATTCATTGCTAAATCTTCACAATCTCACATATGATTCTGCTGAAATATCTTATTCATGAATTCAACATTGAACAGTAAACATTGTCTATAGAAATGACTAAAAGATCTGATAACTATATCTTCTACTTGAACAATTTACAATCTTCCAACTAATAACTAACTCTACCTCAACCACCGAGCCATACATATAGGCATGGTGGAGTTTTATTAAAATGAGGTCTCTCAACTAAAATCACAAATCACCACTCCCTATATATCAGAGTGTGATAAATACCAAGCAATCAATAACTGAAAAAGAAAGAAGAGTCCAAATGAAATTGAGACTCTTGTTGTAACATAACTAGAACATGAATTGGTTGAATCAGTCATGTTAGATTCCTGACTGCAACAAAGTTCTTCTCCTTCAATCATCTTTATTTATTGTTATCATGATGCACGATCATCTTCATTAAGTGCCTCCATTTTGTAGTTGTTGCGCTCAGTTTATTCCGGAACCTCCCTTGCTCTGTTGTATGGGAACTCCTTTGGCTACGGGCTGCACCTTGTAGTTGCTGCAGGCTACAGTCGATCTCCTCCAGCTGCAAGAGTTAGTTCACAAAACATGCACACAATACTAACAACCATAGCTAAGCACAAATATCCTTTACAATTCATACATTCCCACACATAATCATGCAATATTCATCATATTATAACCATATTTCCATATACTTTAAATCATGTTTAGGATTGCATAATGAACATAAAAATAGCATAGTGTAGGAATATGTATAAGATAAATGTCTGAAAATGTCCATGAACTTGCATAAAAACATAAGAAAACTAGCTAATAATTGGACTCATCATTCCCCCCAACTACCCATTTACTTGCCCTCAAGAAAATTAACTAGGGATAGAGGTTGTAGTGCAAAGTGATTTCACTGAAGTCTGTGACAGCATCCACTCCTTAACCTATTTCAAATAAAAGCCTTTGTTACATTCCAATTTGTTCATTCTGGTAACCTTTGCTTTCTCACACCCATTCTTCTTTCATGTCTAGTGTGGTACCAGGTATAGGAGAATTGGTGGTTGGAATGTAAGTGGTACCCATTCAAGTCCCCGACCTCTAGCAATATCCATATATCTGCATGCTCTTTCAAACATGGCCATAAAATTATGAATAGAGTGGAGTTCTTTTCTCTGCAATTCAGGGGTTAAATTGTCCCCTTTCTTTCACAAACTAGAAGGAATGATGGATGAGTCCAACATTCAAATGTTGCATTATTTCATAATCCTGCAATCTCATGTTCATGATTTTTCTGCCTACACCTTTATGGTCCAAAAGTTGTTTCCATTCTTCAATGATCATTTCAGGGGTTCTAGATTCCTTCCTTATTGGAAGAGCAATTGATTTCTCTCTCTCTATATATGTTTGCATAATTTCACCCCTAGACTTCTCATTCCTGAAATAAGATGCTAGTGCCCTTTATTGTAAATCTCCTAAAAAAATTAATGGGTTCCATTCTGTGTCTTCAAGCACAACATAATTATGCAAATAGAATTCACATAACTGATCCTGTTCCTCTAGTGTGGCATCAACAAAAGCTTTTAGAAAAGTTAAACTGTCCACTCATAGGAACTGACTTGTTATTGATTAAATTAATGAATTGATAACTCAAAAACTTTTCTTGTAAAAACAAAGCATAAGTTCTAGCTAGAGGTCTACATTTAACAATTTGGGTAGCCTTATCTGCTATTTCTTCTACCTTGACTGCTAACCTTCTCAATTCAATATCTTTTCTCTCCATTGCCTTAGTATGTTCTAAGACCATTATTTCTTTTTCTTTCTTCTATTCCTCCTCTCATTTAGAAAAGTCTTGAGTATCTTTCCACAATTGGTAACCTAGGGACATGATTGTGTGACAAGTTGGAGATGTTGTGATAGGGGGTCTTCTTTCCTCAGTTACTAGTTCCTTATTTCTACTACAACTATTGCTAGTTCTGCAAGCAAATCTAATTTTGACCCCTGCCCATAAGTGTTTAATTTTTCCTCCAATTCCTGAATCTTTGTTTCCCTCTCCTTGTTGCTTTTCTCATATGTTTTTACCAGATCCTCCAATTGTTTGATCCTTTTAAAAGCTTCTTGCAATTCTTTTCTGACATTTCTTTCTTTTAACAACAATTCCTCATCTTTCAAAAACTGTTCAACACCATCTCGTGTGGATTCATAACCCTCACTGTCAGGGTTAATTGGGGTTTTCTTCCTAGTTTTCTTGGCAACAAAAATATCCTCTGATTCTGATTTAGAGGTGATGGATATATACCATTGTCTTTTCATGGAAACATGCACATTTTCAGTCTCCTTATTCCTTGGTTCTGAGTTAGTCTCCATTGTCACAATACCTTCTTTTTCTTTTCTTGGTTTCTCAACACTACCCCTCATAGCACCTTTCCTTTTTAGGTAGTGTGAATGCCTTAGTTGTGTGGATTTCTTTTTCTACTTTTTTGAAGGTGCAGAAGAAGAATCACCACTCCTCTTTCTGGTTTTTGGTGTTTTACTAGAAGATGGGGTTTGATGTACCTCTCTTGCTACAAGTTGATTAGATGTTGCATGTGGTGAGTTTTTCACAGTTTTCTCCCCTAATTCTCCCATGTTACGGGTGGGTGAAGCAGCAAGTGGAACACGAGGAGTTTCCCTTAAAGATGCAACAGGTGATTCTATGTTTCCTAGTACTGCTGGTTCCTTAAGAATGTTATTAATGTTTCTATAGTTTAAAAATCTCTCCCTAGACACTTGTGGGTGTTGAACCCTAAGGCTCCTTTTCACTAACAAGGTGATCAAACAATCATGTGACAGAGCTGAATCATTTAACTTCCATTAGTATTCATACCCCATTCTTTTTAACAAGTTATAAAGAAAATTGGGTATATTGACTAGTCTATTGTGGTGGAGGTGACTCAATAGCTTGAAATGCACAGTATATAGAATGGATTGTCTATACTTAATAATGTGAACAACACAATAATCCCATACCCGTGGAAGTGATAATCTCTTGGTACCTTGTGACGATGAGTCAAGGTTCTCTCCTGCTTCACTGAACTCATCCCTGGTGGCTACTACATTTGCTTTGACATGGAATTCATCTCCATTCTTGGGTAGACCAGACACTTCCGCAATTACAGCCTCTGAAGTGTTCACTCTCAAACCCTTGATAGTGGCTTCATCATGGTGTAATGTTGTTGCAAACTACCTTGTCATGTCTTCATTATACTCTGTGAGCTTCAAGAAGTAATCTAGCCATCTTGCTCTTGTGAAAATTGGCAAGAATAACTCATCCTCCAATATTGGTTGATGTACTGTTGGTTCCCTTCTGATAAGATCACCTCCCATGCTGCTAATTTAGCTTAAAATTTAGATTTCACAACCCTCTGCTCAACCCTCTATATCTATTATACTTGCATGCACTTGCTCACTTGCAACCTCTACTACTCATCTTGAATTGACTAAAAATTTTAGGAAGTTGGCAATAAAAAGGTTACAAATGTAGGAAGGGCAACAAAGGGTTTGTATGGTTTGTTTGTGTTTTGTAATTGATGGATTTGGTGGTGAACAGTTATTTTTTAAAAATATACTATCTCCCCCAACTAAAACTTGGAAGTGACCTTACTCAATGCAATGTACAAAACGAAGGGGATGATTAAAGAATATGGAAATAAGATTAAAATGACAATCTTGTTGAATTAAATGTGAGTTCATATTGAATTTATTGGAAAGCTATGCTAATTATGGAAGGTTAGTATGTGTACTTGTGATTTGAAGTGAATGGAACTCTGCGTGTGTGAAGCTATGTGAAGAGTGTCTGCAACATGAATGTGATTAGACATTGAATCATTATTATGGCAAACATAGTGAATGATAGGTTGGCGCATGTGAACAAGTTGAGCAAGCTTGCATGCAGTGATATGGTGGCTAGCGGATGCATGCGCCGGAAAAGTGGAATGAATGTTGATGGAGTGCAATTAACTTGGCGTGAATTTTGAATGTTATGATAGATAGCTACTGCATGTACCTACATCAACATGTCCGGAAGTGAACTATGGCAGATTTTATTTTGCTTGCTATAGGTCCCTACTGCATAGTGAAGCAGTCACCATGAAGATTGTGGCACATGTGCGGTGTGTGCATGTGAAGAAGGATAAGGAATTATACCTGAGTGACCTCAGGAGGTGAGTTGTGTAGCTCATCTACTGAGTCACTGTGAGAATCGGTAGTGTTTGCTGCTGAGTTATTATTTGGTGGTAACATGTCGATATCAGAATTAGGGTGTGGACCATATCAATGCATTAGAGAAAGAAGAAAATCATCTCATTTTGCTGGCTTTGTGTATGGCTTCAATCTATTTCCATTAACTAGCAATGAGAATCTGACTGCATTTATGGTCTACAATTTGACTGCTCCATTGGGGAATATTTGTTATATTTCATAGGGGCCTAACCATATGGATTGTAGCTTGCCCTTATAATCTTTGTATTTGGCATCATACAATAAAGCCCAGTCACCCACATGGAATTCTTTAGTCTTTATAAACCGTTCATGCCATTTAGTCCTCTATTTTTGAATTATCTCTGTGTGATGGTTAGCCTCAATTCTAATTTCATCTATCCCATTCAAAATATGTAGCTTCTCTTTCTGTGCTGCTATCAAGTCCATGTCAAGTTCCACTACTGTTCCAAGTGTCTTATATTCAAATAATATTGGTAGAACTGCTATTTTTCCATACACTAATTCATAAGGTGTGAAACTTACAGTTGTTTTCTATGTTGTCCTATATGCCCATACTGCTTCTGGTAATCTGGATGCTCAGTCTTTCCTATGAATGTGCACTATTGTGGTCATAATATTTTCAATCTCTTTGTTTGTAACCTCCACTTGCCCATTGGCTTGGGGGTGATAAGGTGTTGACTTTTTATGTCTTATTTCATATTCTTTAACCAATTTAGAAATGAGTTTAGAAGTGAACTAGGGACCTTGAACAATTACAATTTCTCTGGGTACTCCATACCTAGTAAAGATGTCTTCATACAAGAACTTAGATACATTCCCATCTCTTGCAAACTACAATGCTTTGACTTCAACCCACTTTGTTAGATAATTTGTGCAAACCAAAATATATTCCTTGTTATTGGATGCTGGTGAAATAGGGCCAATGAAGTCGAGCCCCCATTTGTCAAATGGTGCTAGTGCCATATGTGGCTACAAATACATCTCATATGTCCTTGTTGGTATGCCCATTCTCTGACATCTATCACAACTCCTTGTATACTTTATTGAATCCTTATGGAGAGTTGGCCAATAATAGCATGTTGTTAAGATCTTAAATGTTGTCCTTTTAGCTGCAAAGTGACCCCCACAGGGCTCATCATGGAAAGCTTTTAGGATGTCAAAGACCTCATCTTCTCTTATACATCTCCTCATAATATGATCTGGACCACTGTAGAATAGATAACCAGCAACCCAAGAGTATGGAAAGCTTTTATGCACCAGCTGTCTTTTTTCTCTAGGAGAGAAATGTGATGATATCTACCTTGCCACTAAGTAATTTGCAATATCAACAAACCATGATGTGTGTACATTGAGAGAAAACAAATGCTCATCTAGAAAAGAATCATCTACAACACCTTCTTCAAGTTGTGTAGGCAATCTAGACAGAAAATTTGCCACTACATTAGCTTTCCCAGGCTTATCCACTATTGTTATATCAAAATCCTGTAGTAAGAGCAACCATCTGACTAGTCTACCTCCAACCACATGTTTGTTCATTAAGTACCTGATTGCAGTATGATCTGCGTGGATAAAGAATGGATATCCAGTGATGTAATGCCTAAACTTGTTAATGGAATAGACAAATCCCAACATCTCTTTCTCTATGATAGTGTAGTTAAGTTATGCTCCTTGTAAGTTCTTATTGATGTAATAGATAGCATACTCTTTATCACCTTCCTTGTGTCCCAATACAACTCATATAACAAAATCAGAAGCATTAGTGTGTCTGTGGAAAGGTAATGTCCAATTTGGTCCTCTCAAGACAGGTGCTTTTGTCAAAGCTGTCTTAAGTGTCTCAAAAGAGTGTTGACATTTTGTGGTCCAGACAAACTCTATGTCTTTTGTGAGCAGAGTAAACAAGGGTGCTACAATTTTACTGAAGTCTTGAATGAATCTCCTATAATAGCCTGCACGACCGAGAAAGCTCCTGACATCCTTTTTTTTGTGGCACATGAAGTGTAGAAATGAGCTCAATTTTATGGGGATCCACTTGAATTCCTTCATTTGATATAAAATGTCCTAGAACAATCCCTCGAGTCATCATCATATTAATATAACATTTGTCATGACTCAATGATAGATTGTGTTCTTGACATCTTTTTAGAACTTTTTCTAGATTGCTGAGTGTCTTTTCATATGTTTCTCCATAGGTGGTGAAATCATCCATATAGATCTCCATGGAATCATGAGCATAATCTAAGAAGATACTTAGCACCACCCTCTATAAAGTGGCTAGGGCATTACATAATCCAAAGGGAAGAACACAATAAGCATATGTACTCCAAGGACATGTAAATGTGGTTTTATCCTAGTCCTCTAGAGCTATCTTTATCTGGTTATAGCCACTAAATCCATCCAAGAAGGAGTACTTTTTACCTACTAGGGAATCAAGTACTTGATCAATGAAAGGTAGTGGAAAGTGATCCTTTCTAGTGGTTGTATTTAGCTCTCTATAGTCCACACATACCCTCCATTTGTCTCCTTTCTTAGGGACAATAACTAAAGGCTACACCCATTGACTGTCAGAAATAGGTAAATGAATCCTGCATCAAGTAATTTGTGTAGCTCAGTTTTAACTATTTCTCGTAAGGCAGGGTTCATTCTCCTTTGAGGCTATCTAATTGGCTTGAAACCATCATTTATGTAGATCCTATGCATGCACAAGTCTGGATCAATTCTCTTCATGTCATTGTTGTTGCAAGTATGAGGTGAACCAGTGTTGTCATTGATGTCAACATACTCATATTACATTGACAAGAAGGATTGGATGAGCTGTGTGTTGAGGATATTGAGAAAATTAGCCTCAGTCAGGAACAGTGAAGAACAGTGATGAGAAGAAGGCAAATATATTGGATAGGTTGAGAACCAGAGGATGCAGATCAAAGGGTTTGCAGATATGAGTCTTGAGATGCTTCAGTCAAGTTTTCAGAGGTCCGCATGAAGACCTGAAGAAGTTATGGCTGTCTGTGTGGAACCGGTTCCGACAAGTGCTTAGAGGTGACAGAGGATCACAAAAAGGTCCGGTGAGGTCCGGAATTGTACAATCCTAATCTGCGGATTAGAAAGAGTGTTTGGGATGTCCTTGTGATGTGCCATCTCAAGTTGTGTATGATTTGGAGGTCCGGAAGTACCTCTTGCATTATGACAGTGGCGACAGACTGTGTTCTTGAAGTTCCGGATAAGGAGGATAAGAGATTTCAGTAAGTAAAGGAAATGCGGACGTACCTAGTCATTCATACAGGCTTGTGAAGGTTCTTGGATCATGTTGAGGTTGTGTTGTTGGTCCGCATTGATAATGTATGATTTGAAGGTCCGGAAGTACATTCTACAGTGGCGACAGACTGTGTTCTTGAAGTTCCGGATGAGGAAGACAAGAGATTCCAGCAAGTAAAGGAAGTGCGGATGTATCCGGTCATTCAGGCAGGCTTGTGAAGTTTTCTAGATCGTGTTGAGGTTGCGTTGTTGATCCGCATTGATAGTAGAGCCCAGAATTGAAGTTATTCTTCCGGATGAAGTTCTTGCTCTGTTTAGCCGACCGGATGAGTTGTTCATCCTGCGAATGTTCTTGTGGTGGCCGACCGGATGTGTTATTCATCTTGCGGATACTCTTATGATTGTTTGCCGACTTAGATGTTTGTTCCTAAGTCGATGTCTTGTATAAATAACGGTTTGTGAGTTCATTTCAAAGTGTGGTGTGTGTGGATGAGTGTGGCATAGCGAAGAGAAGTGTGAAAGGCAGAGCAGAGGTTTTTGGGCTTAATTGGAACTGATCCGGACATGGTAGAGATGTCATTCTCCAGTTCAAGACTGTGATTTTTATCACTCTGTAGACAGTGTGTCTCCTTGTAGGCAGTGGGCCTCTTTGTGAGTAGTGTGCTCGGGCAGTGAGCCCTAATTGGCATGTGCCATTCATTCTTCTTTATTCTTCTAACAGAGAATAATTCTTGGGTTAATCACCCCGTGGTTTTTCCCTTAACCGGGTTTTCCACGTCAAAATCTTGGTGTTCAATGTGTTGATGCTTATCTGCTCTTGTGTTTATGTATTATGCTTTCATGGATGATTAATTTATATGCTGCTAACTAACAACAAAGAATCAAGAGTTTGAAAGAACAAGAAGTTTTATACAACTGATTCACCCCCCCTCTTAGTTGTATGCCCTAGATCCAACAATTGGTATCAGAGCCAAGTTCCTCTGATAGGAGCTTAACCGCTTGAGGTGATCCAGGATGTCGTCATACAAGAAGGATAGTCCGAAGTTCAATGGAACCAACTTCACTCTCTGGAAAGGTCGCATGAAGTGTCACCTGGAATGTATGGGAAAAGCATACTTGGCTATGGTTTCAAAACCATATGTACCTCCACAAGGTGGTCCGACAACTCTGAATGAAATCACAGAAGCTGAAAACAATCTGCGGACCAAGGAAGCTCTTCTAAGCGCATTGAATGACTCAGATCTCTCGAATGTTATTGACCTACCAACTGCATATGAGATCCTGACTAAACTGGAACTTTTGTATGAAGGAGATGAGTTTGTCAAAAGTGCAAGGTTGCAAAGTCTGAAAGGGAAATTTGAAAGATTGAAAATGAGAGATGATGAAAACATCACCACCTTTATGCCAAGAGTGAATGAGCTGGTATGTGGAATCAGAAATGCTGGTGGAACTCTAGATGAAAATGAGATTGTCTGCAAAATCCTAAGATCCCTTCCTGCTGCCTACAAAATCAAGGTTGCTGCCATTGATGAATTCAGAGCCCACACAACTGTCACAAGAGAACAACTGGCTGGCAAACTAGCTACATTTGAAATGACCGAGTTTGGAGATGATCCTCCCAAGACTGAATCTGCTTTCAAAGCCAGTGCCTATGTGAAAGGCAAACAGAGATTTGATCCGGGAGAAAACTCATCAAGGAAAATGTCATGGTATGATCAAGCAAGAAGAGACATGGAAGAAGAAGCAGAAACAGCTCAACTTGAAGCCCTCATTGCAAAGAGACTGCCAAGAGGATCCGGTAAGTATGAAGGAAAATTACCCTTTAAGTGTTTCAACTGCAATAAGATTGGTCATTTTGCTTCAAGATGTCTGGAAAGATCTGCAAGGTCTAATACTAACAGACAAAGGTTTCAAAAGAATTGCTATTATGTTCATGAAGAAGATGACAATGAAGGAGTAACAGATGATGAATCAGAACTAGGAAGCAAATCCAGAAATGAGTGGGTGTTTATTGCCATCAAGGAAGAAGATTCAATACTCTCTGAATCTGTCAATCACAAAGTTGTTGAAAAAGCTTTGGCTGCTCAAGTGGAAGAAAAGGATGATTGGGTTATTGACAGTGGATGTTCTCACCATATGACTGGTGACAAGAATAAGTTCTTAGATTTGGAAAGGTATGAAGGAGGAATGGTAAAGTTTGGTGACAATTCTGCTGGCAGAATCAGAGGTAGGGGAACTATTTCCTTTGATGGAAAGAGCAAAACAGGTAATGTACTATATGTTGAAGGATTGAAGCACAATCTTCTCAGTGTTGGTCAGTTAGTGGACAAAGGCTATGATCTCCGGTTCAAGAATGGAAAATGCAGAATCTTTACAAGCTCCGGAACTGAAATTGCATCCGGTGCTCAAACAAAAGGTAATATCTTTCATCTGGTTGGTTCAAACAAAAGTTGTCTGTTTGCTCAAGTTGATCAGAGTTGGTTATGGCATAGAAGAATGTGTCATGTAAATTTTGATAACATCATCAAGATAAGCAATACTCAGGCTGTAAGAGATCTTCCAAAATTGATGAAACCTACAAATAGTTTGTGCAAAGAATGTTAGCTAGGTAAACAAAGCAGAGTCTCTTTCAAAAGCCAAGATCAGTCTTCTACCGGATTGTTGGAATTAGTACATACTGATCTCTGTGGTCCGACAAGAATTAAGAGTCTGCAAGGTGATAGATATTTCATGTTGTTAATTGATGATCATTCCCGGATGATGTGGGTTACCTTTCTAAAAGAAAAATCAGAAGCATTTGAGAAGTTCAAAATCTTCAAAGCTATGGTAGAGAATCAAACCGGATTGAAACTAAAGTGTCTAAGGTCTGATAGAGGTGGTGAATTTACATCTGGTGAGTTCATTGACTTTTGTGAGAAGTAGGGTATAAGGAGACAGTTGTCTGCTCCTAGGACTCCACAGCAGAATGGAGTAGTTGAGAGAAAGAACCGGACCATTCAGGAAGCTACCAGGACAATGATGTTGGAAGCAAATGTTCCTCAAATGTTTTGGAAGGAAGCTATCAGCACTGCAGTCTACACTCTCAATCGAGTTCAAATCAGAAACAACACCGGTAAGACCCCCTATGAACTCTGGTTTGGCATCACTCCTACTGTGAAATATTTCAGAGTATTTGGTAGCAAGTGTTATATTAAAAGAGATGAAGATCTAGGAAAGTTTGATGCTAGAAGTGATGAAGGAATTTTCTTGGGTTACTCCACTCAAAGCAAAGCATACCGCTGTTACAATAAGAGATTGAGGAAGATGATAGAAAGCACCAATGTGAAAGTTGATGAAGGAATTGAGAAGCCTTCAAGATTTTATGAGTTTGATGAAGATGACCAAGACAGTGTTCAAGGACCTCAATCCTCTCCGGTGAGACAGAGTCAGCCTGATCCAGTAAATCAGGAAGAAGAGATAGGTTTGAATGAGCCTGATCAAGAAGCAGCAGTGCAGGATACTCCCAAAATTCCAAGGTATGTAAGACTGAACCACTCTGAAGATCAGATCATAGGTGACAGAAGCAAAGGTGTACAAACTAGAAGGAATGTTGCTCAAAATCAGGATGAATGTTGTCTGATTTCAAAGATTGAACCTAAAACAATAAATGAAGCCTGCAATGATGAAAACTGGACCAAAGCAATGGAAGATGAATTGATGCAAATTGAGAAAAATCATACTTGGGATCTTGTTCCCAGACCTAGAGACAGAAATGTAATTGGAACCAAGTGGGTCTTCCGGAACAAACTAAATGAAGCTGGTGAAGTAATCAGAAACAAAGCTAGATTGGTCTGCAAAGGCTACTCTCAAATAGAAGGAATTGACTTTGAAGAGACTTTTGCTCCGGTGGCAAGAATTGAAGCAGTCAGATTACTTCTTGCATTTGCTGCCTTCAAAGACTTCAAGGTATATCAAATGGATGTCAAGTCTGCCTTCCTAAATGGTGATCTGGAAGAAGAAGTCTACATTGAACAACCGGATGGATTTCAATTGTCTGATAATGATGATATGGTCTGCAAGTTGAAGAAAGCTTTGTATGGATTGAAGCAAGCCCCAAGAGCATGGTATGAAAGGTTGGATAAGCATCTTGTGCAGATTGGATTCAACAAGGGTACTGCTGACAGTAACTTATATTTCAAAATTGATCATGAAAACATTTTGATTGTTGAAGTGTTTGTGGATGATATCATTTTTGGAGGAAGAGATAGTATGTGCAAAACTTTTGCAAATCAGATGAAAAGTGAGTTTGAAATGTCTATGCTTGGTGAAATGAATTTCTTCTTGGGTCTGCAAATTACTCAAACAAAAGAAGGGATCTTCATTTCTTAGACCAAATATGTGAAAGAATTGTTAAGGAAATTTGGTATGGAAGACTCAAAGCCTATGAACACTCCTATGGCAACCGGATGTAAGTTAAGCAAAGATGATGATTCTCCAAAGGCAGATCAGACAAAGTATAGATCAATGATTGGTGGATTGTTGTATCTCACTCAAACTAGACCAGATATAATGCAGGCTGTTGGTCTTGTGGCAAGATTCCAGGCTGATCCTAGAGAATCTCATGTTATGGCAATCAAAAGAATTTTTAGGTACTTGAAAGGAACAGTTGAGTATGGTCTATGGTACCCTAGAGATCCGGATTTCTCTCTTCATGCTTACACAGATGCAGATTGGGCAGGAGATGTGGATGACCGGAAGAGCACTAGTGGTGGAGCATTCTTTTTGGTGAAGAGATTGGTTTCTTGGCTAAGCAAGAAACAAGATGCAATATCTCTGTCTACAACGGAAGCAGAATACATTGCAGCAGCAGGTAGTTGCACTCAAATCTTATGGATGAAGCAGATGCTAAGAGACATCAAAGTTGAATATGAGGAGCCTATCATAATTTTCTGTGATAATTCAAGTGCAATTAATATTTCTAAGAATCCAGTATTGCATTCTAAGACTAAGCACATATCTATCAAATTTCACTTTTTGAGAGAACAAGTAAACAAGGAAGAAGTCAGATTGGAGTATGTTCCCTCCAAGGATCAGATTGCAGATATCTTTACAAAACCTCTTCCCAAGGACTCTTTTGAATATCTCTGGGAGAAGTTAGGGGTCATGGCCCCTCCGGTGATGAACTAAGATGCACTGATGTGCATCAGTCCGGTGGATATCACAATCATATCTTGTGATCCGGATTGATGATGGGGAGCTGCTACTAAGGGGGAGCAGCTGGTATGATTCTGATGTATTAGAATTGCAAGTATGAGTCCTTTGCCATTGATGTCAAAGGGGGAGAGAAGACATGTGAAAAACAAGTGGTTAATGATCAAAGTGGAAGAGAAGACATATAAAAAGTTGTTGTTGATAGGGGGAGCTGTGACAGAAAAGAGAAGTTCTTGTCTTGATGGTTTTTCACATCATATGTTGCCATCAATGACAAAGGGGGAGATTGTTGCAAGTATGAGGTGAACCAGTGTTGTCATTGATGTCAACATACTCATATTACATTGACAAGAAGGATTGGATGAGCTGTGTGTTGAGGATATTGAGAAAATTAGCCTCAGTCAAGAACAGTGAAGAACAGTGATGAGAAGAAGGCAAATATATTGGATAGGTTGAGAACCAGAGGATGCGGATCAAAGGGTTTGCAGATATGAGTCTTGAGATGCTTCAGTCAAGTTTTCAGAGGTCCGCATGAAGACCTGAAGAAGTTATGGCTGTCTGTGTGGAACCGGTTCCGGCAAGTGCTTAGAGGTGACAGAGGATCACAGAAAGGTCTGGTGAGGTCCAGAATTGTACAATCCTAATCTGTGGATTGGAAAGAGTGTTTGGGATGTCCTTGTGATGTGCCATCTCGAGTTGTGTATGATTTGGAGGTCCGGAAGTACCTCTTGCATTATGACAGTGGCGACAGACTGTGTTCTTGAAGTTCCAGATAAGGAGGATAAGAGATTTCAGTAAGTAAAGGAAATGCGGACGTACCTAGTCATTCATATAGGCTTGTGAAGGTTCTTGGATCATGTTGAGGTTGTGTTGTTGGTCCGCATTGATAATGTATGATTTGAAGGTCCGGAAGTACCTTCTACAGTGGCGACAGACTGTGTTCTTGAAGTTCCGGATGAGGAAGACAAGAGATTCCAGCAAGTAAAGGAAGTGCGGATGTATCCGGTCATTCAGGAGGCAGGCTTGTGAAGTTTTCTAGATCGTGTTGAGGTTGCGTTGTTGATCCGCATTGATAGTAGAGCCCGGAATTGAAGTTATTCTTCCGGATGAAGTTCTTGCTCTGTTTAGCCGACCGGATGAGTTGTTCATCCTGCGAATGTTCTTGTGGTGGCCGACCGGATGTGTTATTCATCTTGCGGATACTCTTATGATTGTTTTCCGACTTAGATGTTTGTTCCTAAGTCGATGTCTTGTATAAATAACGGTTTGTGAGTTCATTTCAAAGTGTGGTGTGTGTGGATGAGTGTGGCATAGCGAAGAGAAGTGCGAAAGGCAGAGCAGAGGTTTTTGGGCTTAATTGGAACTGATCCAGACATGGTAGAGATGTCATTCTCCAGTTCAAGACTGTGATTTTTATCACTCTGTAGACAGTGTGTCTCCTTGTAGGCAGTGGGCCTCTTTGTGAGTAGTGTGCTCGGGCAGTGAGCCCTAATTGGCATGTGCCATTCATTCTTCTTTATTCTTCTAACAGAGAATAATTCTTGGGTTAATCACCCCGTGGTTTTTCCCTTAACCGGGTTTTCCACGTCAAAATCTTGGTGTTCAATGTGTTGATGCTTATCTGCTCTTGTGTTTATGTATTATGCTTTCATGGATGATTAATTTATATGCTGCTAACTAACAACAAAGAATCAAGAGTTTGAAAGAACAAGAAGTTTTATACAACTGATTCACCCCCCCTCTCAGTTGTATGCCCTAGATCCAACAATTGTAGTCCCATGCAAAGGCTGATGTGTGTGCCTGCAACACAGTATTCAGGGAATTCTGATGTTCTTCAGTTAGGGCATTGTTAACATTCAACATTTTACATGGCATGATTTCTAATGTTTTGGAAGCTGATTGCACAGATGAAAGTTCATGTCCACTAATGTTGGGAACACATTCCTGTGGTAGTAAAGAGTGGAAAAGTTGGGAGATTTCTTCTGAGGAATTTGCAAGTATAATGTTCTGTAGTGGATCTTCCAAACATGCCAGATAGTCTTATTGCCGCGGGTCCATACCACAATTGTTTTGTATGATGTGGTCAATTAAGTCATCCTCATCTTGGTTTGCCAATAGGGGGCTGCATTCAATGGTCATGAGAGTTTGCAGGGAATAGTGGTCTTCTTCTTCCAAGGTAGGCCATATAAAATTCTCTAGATTTTCATGAGGATGGGCTAGAGGATAGAGGACTAATTTCTTAGTTATAGTTCCATTTGATATTATCATGTTCCCAGACCTACAACCTATGAATGCCTCAGCTATTGCTAACCATGGTCTACCTAAGATAAGTGGATATCCTACAAGGTTGACCTTTGGCTGCAAGACTATGAAATCTACAGGATACTCCCAAGAATCTAATGTTATGACCATGTCCTCAATGATCCCTTTAGGTTTTACTGTTGACCTATCTACCAACTGTAAAATAGTTGGTGTAGGCCTAAGGTTAGGTAGCTGAAGTAATTGAATTGTTTCCTTAGTCATGACATTAATGGTTGCCCCAATTTCAATCAAGGTGTTTTTGATAAGGGTCCCATTTATCTTAACATCCACTACCAGACTGCCAGGGTCTGTGTATTTAGGGACAATTACATTCCCTAGCATAATATCAACAAGATTCCCTAAGACATGTACTGTCTGAGGGTCCTTCCTTTTTCTCCCTAGATTTTTAAGACAAAGGTCTCTTACTGTCTTTGTATAGATTGAGATATTCTTGATAGCTTGAATGAGGGGGATTTTGATACTGACATTCTTAAGTTGACCCAATAGATCTGTCTCAGATTGGGTATGATGTTTTGTAATGGCTAAATGCTCAGGGAAAGGAAGTTCTAGACTTGAGATAGTCTGATTTGCCCGATTTGACTCAGGCTCCAGAGGTGGATTGTCTAAAGCTTCAGCTGTGGGTTCCTCATCTACCATCTCAGTGATTTGAGGGGATGAAGGCCCATCTAGTGTTTTCCTTGACCTAAGGTGGACATTACTCACCTCTACAACCTCATTAGTGTATTCCTGTTGGACATGCTTGTTAATGGGGTTAGCTGCAGGTTGGGTAGGCAGTTGTGGTCCTCTTGGTGGCTGAGATGTTGGGTTTGATGGATTAGGCATAATAGCCTGTTGTTGTGGCTGAGAAGGCAACAAAGGTTGTGGGTAATTCATAGTTTGGTTTTGCCACTGCTGTCCCTTTTGCCATTAACTTTGTTGTACTGGCCATTGAGGATTGTAATTGGACCCTTGGAAATTTTGATGTGGCCATACATTTGGTTGCTGCTGATTCTAGTTTTGCTGAGGGTTTTTCCATCGTTGAGGGTTTTGCCATTGGTTTTGGGTATTTGGCCAAGGTTGGGGATTCCAACCAGAGAAATTATGATTACCATCTGGAAATGATGCATTGAAACTTAGAGGGTCTTGTGGCATATCTTGTCTTGGTTTCCATGGCTTTCTTTGTGCAACATAGAACAACTGCCCATCTTCACTTTCAAATGGTTGAAAATGTGGTTTCTCTGATTTGTCTTCTATAATACTAGCCACCCTTTTACACTTGTAGTTGGCTTTCCTTTGTCTACAATTGGGGCAATATTTAGTAAGTATTGCTTTAGCCTCCTCCTGCTTCTATTTCAAATGTAGAGTGTCGAAATGAGTAGCTAGGTGACTTATAATATCTTCTTTCATATTGGTCAGCAGGTTGCTTAACTCCACCCTTGAAACTGTATTAGATATCTTGCCAATGGTAGATGTTCTTTCCCCCTTATCTTCTTGCTAAAGGACCTTGAGTAGTTCCTACAAACTTTTCAAATATCATCAAAGGGTAATTGAGACACATCCCCTGCTCCAATAAGATTAAGGGAATCCATGCAATCATCATTGACTCCTCTAAAAAATACAAGCTTCAGGGATTCTTCTGAGAGTCGATTCTGTGGGTTTTTCTTCAGGCAGAATTGGAACCTTTCTACATAATTTTCCAATGGTTCATCCTCTTTTTGAGTTATTCTAAAAATGTCATCTCTTCTTCTATCAACTCCTCTGCAATAATCTTGGTACTTTTCTAAGAATTTTGTTTTCATTGTGTCGCAATCTGGAATAACATCTTTGCCCAGTCCCATAAACCATCTCAGAGCAACATCCTTCAAAGTAGCAAGAAACAACTTGAGCCTATGAGCATCAGTTGTGTAGTCATAGATTCTACATAGGACATCAAACTCAAACAAGAATGTATCTGGATCCTCAGTCACCAAACCATAAAAGATTGACAATACTGAAGGAGGTATATTCTTCAGGGCAACAACCCTCTCTTGGTTGGTAATTGGAAATTCAAAAGGCACATGTTCTGGTGGATCATCCACTCCATCAGCCATTGTTTGGGAGGTCCTCTCTATATTATCAGTAGATGTTGGTGAAAGGGAAAATTCTTCTTTAGTAATACCCTCACTTTGATCACTGTAGTCACCAATATGTACTCTAGCTTGTTGTTTTGAAGGGAGAAACCTTCCCAAAGCATCTCTCTACCTCTGCGTACAATAGGTATGACTTTGTATAGAAATGACTCCTGCACAATGTTAGTAAAATGTTCTGGTATTTGGAGGGATGAAACCTAAGTATCCTATTTTTTGAAAGAAAAAATGTAAACTAGGAAAGCTTGGAAATGATAGAAAATGATCTTTGAAAGTAGCACCATCCCCGACAATGGCGCCAAAAATGTAGTGTCCTTACTATGTCTAGTAAACTTGGTGACAATCATACAATTTAGAGGAAAAACCTAACTGAACATTCAACTTGAACCTTTGGAAAGACCTTCATTGAATTATTGACCAGGGCTCATAAGCTTGTGATGGTACTGGCACTATATGTGCTTTCAAAGATTAAGACTACCTAACTCATCATAATAAAGTGTTATACTTGCTAGGAAATCTCAAAACTGCATAACGGTAGAGAAAGTAATGCTGGCACTATTGCTATGGGTACATACAATATAAGACTGCAACTAATTACTGTCAAGAAATGAATGCTAAGGTTTAACTTGATACTGATAATCTGAACATACACTCTACACTCTGGAGTACAACAAGTTGAAGCAACTAGAATATCTCAAGGATCTAATGCATTTATGAAATAACTATTACAACAAAAGTAATCATATAGGAAATGAAGTGAGGGATAGTTACAATGAGTGGCCCTTGCTCAAGTGACTGTCTCCACTGATCTAACTCAAATTTAGCTTCTCAGATTGACACAATCATAATAATTCAAAACCATTCATTGCTAAATCTTCACAATATCACATAAGATTATGCTAAAATATCTTATTCATGAATTCAACATTGAACAATAAACATTTTCTGTAGAAATTGTTGGAGCAGGTGTGTTGTACACCTTGCATAACATTGGTATTATTTTATTATGGAAAATAAATATTTACTTATGGTGCATCATGTGATGTGTTTGTCACATTGGATATTTATTTGGACGCCACTTGTAATCATTATATGTAACATAGGTTAATTGCTTTATTTGTAATTATTTGATTAATTGGGAAAACTTAGTACCAATAATCAAATGTGGGGTTAACGGTTTTGTAGACACATGGTTTTGGGGAAAATGGTATTACAATACCACATGCTGTATTTGTGTGAGCTTATGTCTATAAAATAAAACACAAAGGTAGTTGTAGATAAGGTTAGCCATTTGGCTTGTTGGCTAGGTTTGTAGCTTCTCTTGTAAGTTGGTTGTGTGAGGGTTTGAAGCATGACATGGGATGTATGGTTACATGCTTGTTAACATGGGTTGCAGGTAGAGAGAGATTAATGTTTCAGAGGTTATCTCTGCATATGTATTTGCTGATTATTGCTGAATAATACATGAGAGATGCATGCTTTTGGAGGCTGGGTTTTTCCCTCTATGAGGGTTTTCCCAGGGTATATCTTGTGTCACCATTAATGGTATGGTTGTCTATTTCTTATGCATGTGGATTTCTAGTTTATTGCACATTGAATCTCTTATTGGGTTATGAGGAATTTATATCTATGGCTACATATTTCCAACATAAATGACTAAAAGATCTAATAACTATATCTTCTACTCGAACAATTTACAACCTTCCAACTAACAACTAACTCTACCTCAACAACCGAGCCATACATATAGGCATGGGGGAGTTTTATTAAAACAAGGTCTCTCAACTAAAATCATAAATCACCACTCCCTATATATCAGAGTGTGATAAATACCAAGCAATCAATAATTGAAAAAGAAAGAAGAGTCCAAATGAAATTGAGACTCTTGTTGTAACAAGACTGGAACGTGGACTGGTTGAATCAGTCACGTTAGATTCCTGACTGCAACAAAGTTCTTCTCCTTCAATCATCTTTATTTATTGTTGTCATGATGCACGATCATCTTCATTAAGTACCTCCCTATTGTAGTTGTTGCGCTTAGTTTATTCTGGAACCTCCCCTGCTCTGCTATCTGGGAACTCCTTTGGCTATGGGTTACACCTTCCAGTTGCTGCGAGCTACAGTCGATCTCCTCTAGCTGCAATAGTTAGTTCACAAAACATGCACACAATACTAACAACCATAGCTTAGCACAAATATCCTTTACAATTAATACATTCCCACACATAATCATGCAATATTCATCATATTATAACCATATTTCCATATACTTTAAATCAGGTTCAGGATTGCATAATGAACATAAAAGATAGCATAGTGTAGGAATATGTATAAGATAAATGTTTGAGAATGTCCATGAACTTGCATAAAAACATAAGAAAACTAGTTAATAATTGGACTCATCTAAAACCTTGCTAAGAAATTGTTGCGTACATGATACTATTGGCCTAATATGGAACAAGATTCCCACTAGTTCGCTAAGAAGTGCCTTCAATGTCAAAAGAACGAAGACCTGATTCATGCACTAACACACCAATTGCAACATGTTACTACTCAATGGTTGTTTTCACAGTGGGGACTTGACCTCATTGGTAAAATCCATCCACCATTCTCTAATGGTCATAAGTTCATCATCACCACCACTGAGTATTTTACAAATTGGGTAGAAGCCATCCCTATGACCTACATTAGCGGTAAACAGATAGCTAAGTTCATCTTGCATTACATCATTTGCCGGTGCGGTATTCCACTTGTTATTGTAACTGATAATGGAAGACCTTTCAAGAACCAAGATGTTTGTGTCTTGTGCACTCAGTTCCATAGTCAACATCGCTTCTCCACCCCTTACTATCCATAAAGTAAAGGCCAGGCTAAGGCTTCCAATAAAACCATATTGAAGTTGGTCGTGATTGGCATTTGCAGCTCAATCCCGCCTTATGGGCGTACCGCACTAGTATCAGAACCCCAATCGGTGCTACTTCATATGCTTTAGTCTACGACACTAAATCCATTTTACCTATTGAGGTTGAGATCCATTTTCTTAGAGTTTCCATGTAACATCTCATTGATGGAGAGGAGTACAGAATTGCTAGATTGCATGAGTTAGAGCTACTAGACGAGAGGCGTCTTACAACACTAAATCACCTTTAAGTCTATCAAAACCACCTTCATCAAAGCTATAATAAGAAGATCAAATAAAGATGGTTTCAAGTAGCTGATCTTGTTCTTAAATAAAATTAGAGAAACCAATAGGATCGAGACAAAAAAGGGCAAGTTTGAGCCTAATTGATTTGGACCATTTGTTGTTACAACAATTTATGGATTACGAGCTTATACATTGTCAACACCTAACAACATTCCTTTATACGAACCCATAAATAGTGTTCATCTTAAGTAAATCTATGCTTGATCCTCAGAGTATCCCTAATAGAAAAATCCAAAAAATAGAAAAATAGAAAAATTCAAAAAAAAAAACACAATAAAAAAATAGAAAAATACAAAATAAAATAATCCGTCTTCTGGTGAAAACTTGGTAAATAGGCACCTTGGATAAGTACCATAGTGTAAACCTAGCAAACAGGTGCTATGTGTAAGAGTCAACATCCACCATCTACTAAGTCTTGATCCATACCACTCCATCTCATTCCATAATAAAGCCCCATCCATCCATAATAAAGTTATTGACCTTTGCATTTCCGCATACCCATCTATCATGGCTTGGAAATTGTCTGTTTTAGTTGTTATCCATTAATATCATCCTTCATAAGTCATTCCACCCATCCGTCATTCTCCATAATAAATTGTGTACCTGACCAGGGGCACCTTTCCTTAACCTAGGTGTAGGAATGAATCCTTGTTTTTTCTCGAGAGGAATTGTCACTTTCACCCATTTTTCCATAAATATTTTTCATCCATCACAACCCATAATAAATTCAAAATTTCACTTCATCCATCTATCACAACCCATCTTATTCACCTACCACCCCGACTTGACTAACTCAAGTAGAAAACAAACTATTCATCCTTTTGAAAGCTCAAGTACTTATCAAATTAGAAGCAAAAAGACTACTCCTGAAGCAGTACACTTGTTCGCATATCGCTTGCCTCATCTGCTAAATTCATTTATCGAAATCCAAAGCCTTTAACGGATATATATCTTTCCTAGAATAAGGCCCAATCTACTATGAGAACCCTTTCTGGCAAGAGATATGATGGTTGTGTATTTGTTTTATCAGTTGGTCGATTTCTTTTGGTTTATCTTTTGTTCCTTTATAATACCTAATCAAGACTACCTTGATCTTTCTATATCTTGGTATGTTGCGATACAATATGGATTGAGGCATGGTCATTGCTTTCGTATGTTGTGTTTACAGGATGATCTTATTATCCTACTAAGGCTAATATTTATCTTGTTTATGTTAGAATTAACATCTTGCATATCAACATCCTTTGCATCTAAGGTCTTGTAAAATCCTTATGTGTATTAGGATCATTCTATGCTAAGACTATTTTTCATTCACATTTCCAACAAGGTTCTATTATGTCTGGTATGAATAAGTTCAAACCATTTGTTTGCATAGTCAATGTCCTATGCATTGGATACATCATCACCTTGGTCTTATATACCTTGGTGCATAATATCCATATGCTATATCAAAATAAGGATTTCTCTATACATTTTATAAAGCATAACTGAAGCAAAATCTCTCCATCCATCCACCCATATATCCTAATAAAATCAATAGCTTTGATGAAGATCGATCAATTATCACTTCTCCATTCTAAAAATTATTTCTTCTATCCATACTAACATCATCTTCATCTTCTTGTTTCTCATCCACATAGAGCTCCTACAAAAACATGCATGTTAGACATCACATTTATAAGAATCATATATATGATATAGTCATCTACCATCCATATAAGCCATCATATAAATCCATGATCCTAATACATATCTATCATCCATACATCATATATAATTATGCATGTCATCATATAAATCCATGATCCTAATACATGTCTATCATCCATACATCATCTATAAGCACGTCATCATATAAATCCATGATCCTAATACATGTCTCTCATCCAAAACATCTATAAGCATATAAATCGCATGAATCCATAATCATAATGCACATCCATGTCACATACATCCATAACATCATATACATCAAAACATCATACATAAACATCATGAACATCATCCATAACACATCATATAGGTCATCAAAAGCATGTCATCTCTCATATATATCAAAAATGGATAAGTGTCATACAATGGGCTACCAAGAGCCATAAAACATGTACAAATAAGCCCAAAGGCATCATCAAGTCATCACAAGTGTCTAAGGGTGAGGTCATGTGTCAAACTCCCTATTGAAGGGTCATCCCTGGCTCCTAATGGTGGTGGTCCCATATAGATCCCCTAGATCTCCTTAAAGATGAGGCCCCTAATCTGTTCCACTCTATAAAGCTGGGCTACCTCTGGTCTGCTGGCACGACACTATGATAGAACCCTCTATAATACTCTGTCTCTCGGATAACCTAGGTCAAATCATGTTGAACCCAGGATAACTCTATCACCAAGGCCATAGTGGGCTGATCTATCCCTATCATAGCCCTAGCTATATCTTTCTCCTAATTCACCCTCTGAAGGGCTGACTCGATTCACAGTCTCATGGTGATGGCCCCATCCTGCTATGTAATAATGTGAGCTAGATCTATAGTGTTCAACACTTGTGGCTATGATGACACCTATACCTATTTTTGCCTGCTGCTCTAGCCTACTGCAGCTCTAACCTAGCATCATCCCCCTCACAGAGAAGTCTCACTATGATTAACTCTACCCTGGTCCACCTATGAGTCTATGCCTGTAATAGGCATTGTAATCTCTCTATCTCTAAGCCTGTTGTTGGGACATCCTGTTGCCATGCCTCTCCCATCTCCACATCTACCTACCTCAAACTCCTAGGAACACCATGTTGGCCTAGATCTTGCTCAGCCACCTCCTCGATCACCACCGCAGTCCTCTGCCTCCACCTCCTAGCCCTCCTAGGCCTGAATTCTAGCCCTCTTCCCCCAACTATCCCACCTGCTAATCCTTTCTACCCACCACACCAGAGATGGTTAGCCTGGTAGGTCTATGATCAAGCCAGTAAGCGTCATACTCTGGCGTAGTACCAGGGTCAAATCCTTCCCCCACTGAGTCCCATATCACCAGAGCAAGTGCATCGAACATGGCCAAGGCTATACATAGCAACCACCACCTCAGGTCCGCACTTAGGAATGTCTCTCTAAGTGTGTGCAAAAATGGCCTCTCCCACTGACACAGGCTGTCGAGGTCCAAATTGTTGTAGAACTCTCTCTAGAATATACCTCTTGATGATATACATGGTCCTACCAAACAGATACCTGGCCTGATGGCAATAAGATAAGTGCTTTGCATTGTCATCCTATAGCTCACAGTCCCTCTATGGTCGTCAGATGACTGTGTCCAGCTCGTCAAAGATCCTCCTTCGATAGGTCAGCTTTCTGAGCCACCTATGTGTAATTGCACCATCATATAAGTGAACAAATGGTTGTCCAACCCGTCTTTGTCATGGTGAGATCAGCCTCATCTCTGCTATGTGTTGCTGGACCCACACATGCAGAAGTGTCACCCCAGCTACTAGACTAGACCCAAATCTGTAAACTACCTAGTGCATGTCATGGTACAGCTGTTCCAATACACAGGGCCCCAATGCATATATGATCCTGTGTGTAAACATGCCCTCTAATACTAGACCCCATCCAACCGGGAAACCTTGTGACCATCGATCTGGAACTAATACCCTGCCAATTAAACTTGTAACCACTAGCTGGATCCTGTCAAAGATTTGCCTCATGTGTTGGGGTCATATCTCCCCATCCTCATTACCAAGGTCCCAAGTCATCAACATCTGAGCCAGTGTAGCCTCACCTATATCTATGTCATATACTATTCGTGTCCCATAAATGGGTATGCATAGAATCCTCCACATATCCTCTAGGGTGACAGTGATCTCACCTGTCGGCAGATGGAATGAGTTGTGCTCGGTGTGCCATCTCTCTACTAACTTCATCATCATAACATAGTGGGCTTGCACTAATGTCATATGGGCCGCATACCATAAACCCATGATCCCTAAGGACAAGTCCTCATCCTCATCAAGATCATTAACCAATGCAAGCGTCACTAGATTTCACTCTTAGGACATTAGCAGAGGAAGTACAACCTGCATCCATAATGACCAACTTGTCAACACT
The DNA here is from genome assembly GCA_027924645.1 of Cunninghamia lanceolata. Taxonomy (NCBI): domain Eukaryota; kingdom Viridiplantae; phylum Streptophyta; class Pinopsida; order Cupressales; family Cupressaceae; genus Cunninghamia; species Cunninghamia lanceolata. The sequence goes on along the minus strand of BSBN01000809.1, from coordinate 23,680,704 downwards.
TGTCAAAATCAGGCTATTTTTCTACAAAACCAAAAGCGGCATAAAAAACCATAAGCACCTAAATCTAGCCATTAGTGCAACTTTATCTGCCAAATGCATCATTATGTCTGCCACTTGTGTCACTCCTCCAAATGCACCATTTTGTTCGCCACTTGCGTCATCTTTTCTGCCATTTGTGCAACTTCATCTCCCAAATGTATAATTTTTCTTACCATTAGCGGTCCATTTTGCAGTTTGTGTCTAATTCTTGCCTAAGACCTAGCCATTAGCGGTTACTTTTTGCCATTTGCGCCACACTATCTATTGTTTGTGGATTATTTTACCAAAAGTGCAACTACATCTACCATTTGTGCCATTTCATAAGCCAAAAGCGACCCCTAAATGCCAAAAGTGCCATTACACGCACCATAAGCGCCATTGTGTGCCAAAAGCACAACAAAACTAGCCAAATGTGTCATTCTAACCTATCGACTGCTTTTGGTCAAGACCTAGGACCTACCTTGTTTGACCCTCATTAATGACCCTCATAAATGCATTTAGTAGTTTGATTAGGGGTACTTACTGCTCCTGGTGCTCCTATCGGTCGGCCATTTGTCTTGACCCTCTTCGCGTGGTGATCCTCTTGTGGAATGCCTAATATCTCTCCAATCTAGCAAGCTTTGAGATCCTAAAAATTTCTAAGCACTAAAAGACAAGATCTCTAAACTCTAAGGATGCAAATGAATTGAAAATGACTCTTAGGCCCTACTTATAGCCTCCCAACCCTACTTTCTTCCCTCCCATGTCCTTCTTTTCTTCATGTCAGTTCTTATTCTCCATCATGCCAGCCTGCATTTCTGATTTGGTCCTTCTTAGCCTTTTTCTTCCGCATCATTAGCCTATTCTTCTTATCTTTAGTCAACCTAGTCCATCTTCCATTTCCCTAGTTTTCCTCTCAAGGGGGCATCCTACCACCCGTTACACTGGGGCACAATAGTCGACACATCAATCACATCATCAATAGTTTTTCGAAACAACACCATGAAACACATTGTCTCAAAGAGGGCAAAATGTCGACACCCAAAAAATGACCATTGCATTATTAGCTTGCATATGCATCTTTCTTCTAACATCAATTCTTCTAATTCACCTTAATCTAACATTAATTAAATGATTCTTAATTATTTAATTAATTTCATTTCACCACCTTATTCTTCTATTTTCCCATTGATTAAATAAATCAATTATTTAATTAATTCAACATTTTAATTCTTTCTATCCACAAACAATTAAATACTTTCAATTATTTAATTGGCTAATTATTCTTCCAAAATTAAATAATTTATTCTAATTTATTTAAGTTGATTTTTCTTATCTTCTAAATAAATAAAATCATTATTTTATTTATTTATTTTTATCACGCACCATAAATTAAATAAATTTATTTATTTATTTTCTAATTATCTTCTCATCTTTCAAATTTATCTTTTTCTTCCAAAATATCTTCCATGCACACAAATTAAATAATTTATTATTTAATTTTATCCTTCGCATGTCAAAAAGCAAATCAAAACTTGAGTTCACTTGGCTTTAAATCTTTGTTTTTCTCAATCAATTCATTACATAGAAAAAACATTCTATTTTTATGAAAATCAATCCTATCTTTAATCAACAAAGCAATTAACTCAACACAACAGCTTTTTGCATGGACACTTGTCATGTGCACATTCATTCATGATTCCTCAATCTGTCTCATCCATCGATTTCATCAAATTTCCTCCACCGTTGATCGATCTTCGTTGAGAGCTATAAATACGCCCTTTCACCTCTTCACAAACCCTTCATGATTTTGAGGATTTGGCATCCATATCTCCGTGTGCTTTTGAGCATTCGTTGAAGTAATCACTCATCCTTTCATCCATCAAGCTTATCACAGTTATGCTTTTAGTATTCTGAGCAATCCACATTCACAAAATACACCAAGGAATTACATTCAATGGGTAATAGTTAATGTTTAATGCTTTTATCTTATCTTTGTTACTCCATTATTGATTTCTTGAAGGTTATGATGGATTTTGGTAACTAATCTTTGTTGTATTGATGTTCCTAAGTATTCCACATTTCCCCATTCACAGTTTGTATTGATGATTTAAATATATATAAAGTTAAGTGTGGCATCCCATGCTAGGTGGACCATAAATTACAACAACATTTATATTATTACCCAAGGTGTCAACCCACCTACCTACCAACAACAACATTGCAATGTCTTTATGCAAGGTGTACAACACACCTTTTTGAACTAGAAAGTTGTAAGAATTTAGTTTCCTTTAGTACTATAGGGGGAAAAAAATGAACCCTACGATTAATTTAGATGTTTAAACAGGGATGATAAATTAATCAATTTAATTAGACCCTAAATTAATTTAATAGCTATGATTTGAGACAATAAAATAGATAAATAGAAATGATAAATGAAAGTGAATGATTAGGTCTTACTTGGACATTGGTTCAATGTTGACTTTGACTATTGTAATGTTGCAATAGAAACTTGTAAATTGAAGTCTAGAATTAGAGGATTGAAATGACTAAAAATTGAGATTACATGGCCTAAGGATTGGATCATGCCTATGATTTCATCAAATGTCGAGTTTATCCTTCAATACATGCATAAAAAATCTATTTGCATGTATATACCTGTCTAGAAATTAGGAGGTACTAAAGAGCACCTTTGGGAGCCCGTTATGTACATAAGAAAGCATGAAACTTCCTTGATGATAATCAAGCCCCTAGGACTAATTCAACAATACCAAAACAAAGAAACATAGAATTTTGGATGTTAATGTCTTGAGTAAATTGTATTTTTAATGCAAATTGAGACTAAAGGCAATTGATTCTTTTGATGTTTGTGATTTATAGATGATTCTCTCTAATTAATGTTTGATCCTATTGACATCTCTTAATTTTATTTCCTTCTAATTAAATTGTCAGGTAGCATAATATCCTTAAATACAAGTCCTAGACATATAACTTGAGACCCTTTAGGACCGAAAGCCACTTAAGATAGTAGTTTTATAAGGACCCCCTTAAAACATAAACATGTGTGCAAAGTGGTGCAAAACATAAAGATAGAAGTGTGAAGCATTCACTTGTTCTCTACAAGTAGAGATAATGGGTAGGCCACTACTTTTTGTTATTATGATAAAACACAATTGTAATGGCAAGTTCCACCATTGGCCTACTTCCACTAACCCCACTACCTCCACAAATTGCTATAAAAACATTTTACAATGGACCATTATATATATAATGGATTTTTAAATTTATTTTCAATTTTTTGGGGATAAGAATTACTCCTTGTACTCAAGAAATTCTATAAAAGCATTTAAAATATCATATTTGTACATTTAAATGTTATCTCAAAGTAACAATATTGACACCACACCTTATCCTAATGAAAATTGTTGAGTTAATTTACTAGGATGAAGCCAAGCTAGTGACTAATAATATTGTGATATTATATTGGGGCTTAATGTGACCAATAAAGTTGGTAAAAGGAAACAATAGTACGAAATACACTTCCTACACTAATCTTTGAGAGGAGGTATGTGCAAAGACAATTAATCTTATAGTTACAAGAAAGAATACACAACAAAATTCTACCATAACAGATAGGTTTATGTGGCCCGAAAAACCTTTTCAGGAGAAAAACTTCATACTCCAAAGCACAAACCAATTGTATTATCAACAATAAAGGTTACTATGATTGATAATTTGAAACTAATGTAAGAACCTACTAAGATACCACAAATACTCTAGAATTCCTACTCAAATTCAATACATCAATGAAACTAAGATAAACACAATAAACATAAGTTATACCTTGCAAAGTGATTTATCCCGTGCATTCTATTGTTTCCTATCTTCTCAATGATCTTGTTGATGCTGATATTGCTCTCAGAAATGTACTTCTTTGCTTTCCAAGATGACAAAGAGAGGAATGGATTTTGTGGATTCAACTATGCAATGTGAAGGATTTCTATAATGCAACTAAGATAATGATGATGATTTTGATATTGCCATGATATTGATATGATACTAAATGATATTATGAAGCTAAATGATTGTGCAACAATAGAAATTATGAAACTAATGCAAATGGCGGGCCAAAGTCACGCTTGATTGCTTGATGGAACTTCTACAACATGTAAGTACTATAGCTCTTGTGATGCCAAAATGGAGGTGAGGAACTTGCTTTTATAGGCCAAGGATGGGCCAATTCCAAGTGTCACAAGATCCATGGTGGAGGAATACGTCTTGTGATGTGTACGGTCAAGATCAAATTGGTTGGGATGAGGGAGATAAAGGTGGGAGATGTTCCTACTACGATGACAAAGTGAAGGAATACGTGGAACCATAAGCCACATGTCATGATGCTCACAAGGACCATTGAGACAAAGGTGGAAGACCAAGAAAAGAACATGGAGGAAGGAGTCCTTGGTTGTTGGAATGTGAGAGAGAATCTAGGATTCAACTTTGACCATGGTGAGGTGTAAAAACCAATTTATAGAAAATAGGAAAGGGTTGAGAAGAAATAGGGCACATGTTGAGAGGATAATTGCTTAATTAATTATTAAGAATATTTAATTATTGGAGCAACATGATGAGGTGTCCAATGATGTGGGAGATGACATGAATGAGTGACATGGATGTTAGACATAGGACTTTATCTTAGAGGGATTAATTAAATAATTTAGGATTATTTAATTTGTTATGACATTAGAGGAATTTAAGAATGATTAATTATTAGAAGAATATGATGATCGTGAACCAAATAAATAAATTATGATATTTATTTATTGATAGAAGAATGAGAATAAAATAAATATTTAAAATATTTATTTAATTCAACTCGAGCTATTTTTAGGTGTATACATTTTACCCCTCTTTGAGACAATGTATTTTATCACATTGTTTCAAAGAATAAAAATTTTCTAAGTATGATACATGCCCCAATTTTCCCCTGGTATAGGTTTGATGACGATAGGATGCCCCCTCGAGAGATTGGTTAGGTTGAATTTGGCAAAAGGATGACGAACGATCTCACGATCAACAAGAATGAACGACATGATCCACAGGCTTTAAATTTGGATGACGGGGAATGAAAAATGGATGAAGAACACGACAGGCACGTACAAAGTCAAACACCTCCAGTTAGGGTTCACTTAGCTATAAATAAGGATGCGGTGTCCCCTTTCTACTCATTTGCACACTTGTCATTTGAGGAGAGATTATAGGGAGTCCTAGTGTATAGCAAAGTAGAGCAGTCAACAAAGATGTAGTAGATTCTAGTAGACAACCACAAGTTCGAGAGGATCCGGTAATTTGGGCGGTGTTGGCCTCATTCTCAACCGACCAAATTTTAAACTTTTCCATCAAAGTTACTATGTTGAGTCATCCCTAGTCACTAATTCTCTTTGAGTGTTAAGTTACTTTCCAATTTAAAGGAGGAATTTTTCACCTGTTTCAGTTGAAGTGTTGGAAGAGGTTCTATGCGGCAAAATCAGAAAAACAATTAAATCTAAAGATTTCAAGCAGCTAAGAGGAAATCCTCTTACAGGGGTATTGTTATGTCTATTTTGCAAAATGTGGCAAAGTTTCAGAGCCATATGCTTCACAGTTTGCGAGATATTAAAAGTTAAATTTTTCTGTGCATGGATTCTGGAAACAATTAAAAGAGGCAATTCTATTGAAGTTCAAGAGGAATCCTTTCTTCTACGGCCTTATATCACCTTTATGAACAACTGGCCAAAATTTCATAAAGATCCGACACTCCAGTCAAAAGTTACGCAAGTTTTATCAGTTTTTGCACTTGCACGGTTGATCAAGTTAACATTACTGCCAGGCTGCATTTTACTTTTAACTAAGTACATGTCAGCTTGCACTTTGGGCAAAGTTCGCGCCAACTTTTAGTTTTGGCTAAATGCGTGCACTTTCACTTTTCACTAAGCACAACTAAAAAGTCACTTTCAGTTTTCATAAAACTGGAGTCTACTTTCAGTTCTGGCTAATTTGGCAAAGTAGAGGTCAATTTTCACTTCTGGTTAACCAAAACCAAAGGGGTGAAGTTATTCCTATTCGTAAAAAAAAAGTGAACCTCATTCTTTTTATCTCTCCATAAATGTCGATAGAGACTTTCGAAAAAGTGATCTATTCCTCAGTTTTAAAATTTTCAAAGGCTCTTCATAAAGTTTCAAAAGTGCTACTATTAAACAAAGTGGAGAGTGTTTGGTTTTGAAAGTTCTTAATACTCTCAGTAAATTTTTGAAGGCATTAACCTTATATTAAGGAAAAAGTAGTTATTATAACTACTTGGGAAGATTATTGACAAAGATAGTCTAAAATTAGACTCCACAACTTTGCCCGTGTCCTCCATTCCCAATGATGTGCGTGAGATGTTTCCTTCAAAGAAATGCCATCAACTCGAATGCAATGAATGTAGAGTTCTGTACAAAATGGATTGGGTTTTAGACATTTTCAAAAAAATGTGTTTACTAGGCATAAAACCCAACTCTACAACTGCTCCCATCATTCTCTCTCTCTATGCCAAAATGAGAAGATTTCAAATGAAGGTTTGGACGTCCATCAACACATAATAATGGAAGGGTTTCTGTCAGATATTTCAGTTATAAATGCTCTGATAAACATGATATGGACGAAATGGTTTTGTTAGAATAGAATACAATGAAACCTGTAAGCAAATACAACTAGCAGTTGTAAAATTCACCAACTTACTTCCAGCTAGTACCAAATGAGAGATTTGCAGTACGGCCATGCAAATGGTAAATCTGCCAATGGTAATGGCATTCACAAAAGCGTCAAGTGTAATGGAATAGTAATGGCTTTGCATTCTTTCAGTGATGGATGGCGAAGTTCTTGCTGGTACAAGGAAGAGGTTGACGATGATCTCCACTAGCGTTTCACTTTAACTAGCATTTTGCACACTGGAGTAAGCGAGCACCAAAACATAACTCTCCTTGACATGAAAGCATTTGGCAAGATTCTTGTTATATGTGGAAAGCTACAAAGCGCAGAAATGGACAATTTCATATACCAAGAATCGCTAGTGCATCCGGTTCTACTTCACCATCCCAATCCCAAGAGCACTTTCATCATGGCAGGTGGTGAAGGCTCTACGACAAGCGAGATACTCAGACGCAATACCATCAACAAAGTTGTTATGAGCGACATTGATAAGGAAGTTGTAGATTTCTACAACAAACACTTCACTGCTAATCAAGAAGTATTCTCCAGCTCCCAACTTGACCTAGTGATCAATGATGCCAGGGTGGAACTAGAAGCGAGAGTGGAATATCTTGATGTGATAATAGGGGGTCCTTGCTACCAACTTTACACCAAATCATTTTATGAACGGATTGTCAAGCCAAAGTTATCTCGCGGAGGCCTTTTCGTTATACAGGTGGGACCTGCGGGTGTTCTAAATCATACACAGGTGTTTTCTTACATCTACAATACATTGAGACACGTTTTCAATTATGTTGTGCCCTACTCTGCCCATATTCCATCATTTGTCGACACGCAGGGATGGGTCATGGCATCTGACCAACCCTTTACATTAACTAGTGAAGAAATAGACAGTAGAATTAAGCATCGTATTGAAGGAAACCTGCGGTGTTTGGATGCCCAGACATTCATTGGAGCTTCAATTTTGAACAAAAGCGTGTTTTATGATATTATTGTTGAAAATATTTTGGTAGACTCGTATGCAAAATGTGGCAGCATTGTCAACACGCAGGAGCTTTAATAGAATGCCTCATGAATGGGCTACATAAATTGCAGGATATTCACAAAATGGTTGTGTTGACCAAGGCTATACAACGGTTCTTCACAACTAATACGAATTACACTTACACTAAAATCCGCCACTAGTCTCCATCGGTAAAACTAGTAAAGTTTCAAAAGTCGTTTGAAACACTGAAAGTTATGAAATGCCCTCAAAGAACCGATGAGTAGAACATTATAAATAGGTAGTTATTATAACTACTCAAGAACAAACTTCATGAAGTGGATTTTGTATTCATAGTTGCAAAGCCAAAGCTGCTAACATCCCCACTCCATAATCTTCTAAAACGGTGCTTATATTTAGGTAAAAATTTGCATGTGGAGAAGCGGTTACCACATGGAATCTAAAGATGGAGTTAGTTGCATGAAATAGACTTATTGGAAACATCTTAATGAAAAGAAACATCTACAAGATATGTATATTGTGAATACGTAGAGTGGAAGCTCCGAGAGTTAGATCTGCACCAGCAGAACGTATTGAAGATTGAAAGGAAATCAATACTCACATGGATCTCGCAAGAGAGTTGAAGCATAAATTAGGCGGTGGACTGTTCGATAGGTGACAACATCCTCTTGGCGTATAAAGAAAAATGTATGAACATTCACAAAGTATAATGGAATGGGATCTTTGTCAGATATTGCATTAAGAAATTCTTCAGTAGACCGATATGCAAAATGTGGAAGCATAGACAAGGTTTCTACACTGTTTTGACAGAATGCCTCAAAGATTGCAGCATACTTATAAAGTGAATTTGTTGATATTGATCTTATAAAAGTAATTTTTATGGACACCCAAGGGTTCAACAAATACAAGGAGTTTTTAGAGTGGGTATGCATGCAAAGAGATGATATTGAGAGTTTATGGGTGGCAAATCAAAGCTCTTTCAATCATATAAAGCATAGGATAGAGGTGGCTTACGAAAGAGGCAAAGTTTCTAGAATATTGTAACAAGATATTGGATGAAAGCTTATGGAAAATTATCTTTCAGTTTTATATCAATTACTCCAACTATTGGAGAATGTCCAAATATGGTGAGAGGTTGAGATGAGTAGTAAGTGGTAATGAAATTTTATGATTGTATCAAAGCAGGGAAATATGCTGCATTATTCAGTCTATGCCTATCATGCTGGTGTTGTCAGTGAAAGACCTACTATTTCCATAGTTCACGGACATAAGAGCCTAAGATTCAGAGGAGTCATCAGCATCGAACGAAGTGTGACTACCAAAATGGAGCAAACAAAGGAAAAGGGTAACTTGGCGTATCTCAGGAAGGGGAGATGTTTTAACATTTTTTGTTTTGAAAAGGATGCAAGGGTGATTATTTTGGTGATGAGAAAAACATTATTGCCTTTGATCTTGGTGGTGGCACGTTTGATGTCATTATCTTGAAATTTGATAATGGAGGTAAAAAAGTGATGTGAACATCATGTGAGGGTTATAAAAACTGAAGTAGATGGGTTGACCTTTTCATTGCTGGTCTTAAATACTTAAGAACAACCTTTGAATACCTTTTCAATGAGCTCGAGGGATTTTTCAGGATAATCTTCAAAGCACAAGCTCAATCCTTCTATTGGTTTGTTGTAGTACACGTCCTTCAACGCTAGGTTGCTATCAAGTAGATGACTCATGAATTGGAAAAAGACGTGATGACTATCTCAATAACTTGTCCTTTCTTTCAAGTTATGGGTTTCCAGTTGGCTTTTTGTGAAAGTGACTTAAGTCACTTTTGTAATGTAAAGTTAGAGAATGAACCTTATTCGTGGAAAAGTGATGTAAAATGTAACTTAAAATAAGGTTTATCATTTTTTCAAAGAAGGTAGTTATTAGGTAGTTGAGGTAGTTACAAAGTGGTTACGAGGTAGTTATTGGGAGCAAGCCTATAAATACAAGGTTATTTCAAATGAAAAAAAAAGAGGGACTTTTTAGAGAGAACTTTTGTAGGGGGAACTTATGAATAAACTTCTTGGAACATTTTTTTTGGTCTTACACATTGTATAGTTTACTTTTGGAATTGTATAATTTCAAAAAGATAATGAAGAATTGCATTTTATTTCGTATGTTCTTGATGTATTTCTGAGTTATGATTACCGGTTTCTCGTATGTCAAATTGGTGATCTTTCTATGTATTTATGTAAATCAAAGTTATCCATTGAAGCATGCAATTGGGGTGATGAAACACAATCATGTCTCGGTATCTTGATTTGAAAGTGTTAAGATAAATTACCTCTTCGTATGTTGAGATTTGCTATCTTTCTTCATCATTGTTGCACATATGTCATGAAATTCGTCATGGAGTTTAGGAAAGTGGTTTCTAGCTTTGTGGTGAAACTCCTGTTGGTTTTCGTACGTCTACCACGAGGGTTTCTACATGCATATTTCTCCTGTTATTTTACTTTTCTTCCTTTTTGTACTTTCAGGATAAAAGTACACAAAAACCTACAAATAACCCCATATACGAGGGAGCTGCCCCTCTCAAACGCAGAGGAAGATAATTGCTTTGTCACGATCTATCCAACTGTTGGGACTATTTAGTCACCGCTCTAAGGGCAACGAGTCATTTTCAAAGGTTATTTCACGGTGACAAATCTGTTTACCAACAGGCGGCCAGCAGGGCGGGTGCAAAAAGTTGGGGGGCCAAAAAGTGGTCAACTTTAAAAAAAATAATTAAGCCATAATGCGAGTACATTATGGCTTGGTGATGTTGAGCCTAAGGCTCAGTAACACCAAGCCATAATGCACTCATGTTATAATGTGCTTGCGTTATAACGCGAGTGCATTATGCTCTACTATTTTAAAAAAAAGTTGCGTTCATTTCATTGTTTCACAACATTTCACAGCAAACACGCAGGTTGGAGACAAAGGAGAGCACGCTCGCATTCTCGAAGGGCAAATCGTTAACAATTTGTCTTTGATTCATCGTCAAAATTCTGCCATGATGTTGGGGAGGTTGAAGGAGTAAGTTCTATTTGCTTTCTTGTGTGAATTTGTTGCTAAATAGGTAGGTTTAAATAGTGTTTTCATGTAAATTTCTTTAATTTACAGGAATTGATACTGCACCTCCTCCTCTTAAAAATCTACAAAATCCTCCATCACCTAAACAACAAATACCTACTGAAGAACAACCCCAACAACAAACACCTCCATTCATTCCTCAATGTGCCCCTAGAACACAAGAAAATATAATGGGGCAAATTGAAAACAATAAAAAACAAATTGAGGATATAATTGGAAGGTTGAAAGAACCTGCAACTTCAACCTTGCGTAGATCCACGCTTGCTTAATCTCTTGAATCTATGTTATCAAATGTAGATTCAATTAGCAAGCAAATCTCTAGTTGGTCAGAAAAGAGGAGATAATTTAGAGAGTTCTATGCATACAAGTTGTCCTATGAACAAGTTAAAAATGAACAAATTACAAAATTGGACTTGTGTTTTATTTTCACAGACCCACGAACAAATCAACCTCTACCCCTTACATGCAAGAGGTTCCCTATCCATTGGTGCAACAACCAAGCAATAAGGGACAATTTTGGGCAGAGGTGGTGGATGGTTTTTGACCATCCTCCATGCAACAATAATGAGGTCCCGCAATATTTTTTGAGGAAACTCTACTGCGAGTTTGTCAAAAATAAAGTGCCAAACTATTTTGATATGCAGGAGTTCTAAGGTAGAGGTAGGGGGTCAGCACAGGACATGCCACGGGGCATATGTTGACCCACAGCGACTAGCGAGATGAGCACTCGCCAAACCAGCCCATGAGTACGTGTTTATCCCTTACATTGTGAAGGAGAGTGTTGAGGTCGAGACACTTCAATCCATTAGTGCCTTGACCCAGAGCATCATAGAGCATGCCAGGCTTGCAGCATAACCTAGGCTGGGAGAGAGTTTGAGTAGGATTCCATCCCATACTTGTCATGGTTACAGGTCAGCTTGTGGTTATGACCCCACGGATAGTCGGGATGCAGGTGCGCAGGCTATATCTACAACTGAGCAGATTGTGATGACAGATGCCCTCCTGAGTGAGACTTTCAGCCTTGATACTTAGGTAAATCTTAGCAAGTTCATTGAATTTAATTCATTAAATTTCATTTTTGAAATGCAAGATTAACTAATTTAGTTTGATGATTTTAATGAAATTTTAGGGTCATAACGTTGATGTAGTTTTCAATGATTCTCTACCTGCATATTACACTACGACATCTACTGTCGGGGTATGTGACTAGTAAACAATTATAAATATTACATGTGAATAGCATTTTTATATGAATGGTATTCTAATATCTAATTTTGGATGTTGAATAGGTTCATCTTGGAGATTTCAAGGCAACACCTGCTAGTGGTGGAGTTCAAAGCTTCACTGAGGTAATAAAATAAACAGTTTAACTAATGAATTGTACTTTTTATATTTTTGTATTTTATATTCATATCATTGATTACATTGCATTGTACATCTTTAAACCTTGCAATTTAGCCTGGTTTGTTATATGAAAAGCAAGACTATTTTAATATCTACACAATTTAATTAATACATTGTATAGAGTTATATTTTAAACACATCTTATATATAAGTCCATGATATTGGATAGAGCGTAAATGTATAGAAGTAAAATATGTTAGGTTTATGATCCAAAGTGTTAGTTTGTAGTTACTTCATAATGTTGTTAGTGTAATAATTTATGGTTTGTGTTGGGTAGTTAATAGTTGGTTCATATGGATAGATTCACTAAAAAATTGCACATCATAGCTCTTGTGCCCTACCTATGGTTTCCCATGTGGACTTCCCACCTCTCTCCCATCCAATGTTGCATAAATTAAGGTGTATGAGGCATGTGTTGATGTCGTGCTTGGTGGCGTGGCCAAGGTTGTAGGCATTTATGCAATTGGAATTGTTGAGGGTGTTGCAATGCCTTCTCCTATTTTTGTTGGCAAGTCAGTTCATGACTTAGGGGCTTCTAATGAATCTCCTTTGGTGTTGGTCATACCTATTACTATTGATGGTCCCCCAGACTGAAATGTCTGTTGTAGAGGGTGTTACCAGGATGCTTCCTCTTTTGTAGGGGAAGGCCATACCTCAATCCCATGAAACTTCCTCTACTATTATGACTTTTGGGTAGAAGGTGATCAAGGACAAGACATATTTCTCTAATATGGGCCTAATTTGCCACTTTAACAATTTATGGCCAAGCCTCCCCAAGCTCCACAAATGGCTTGAAGAGTCATAGTGATCCCTAATTAACGACAATATGGAGATCTACCCTTGCACTCGATGTTTCTTCATTGTAGTTTTTTATTTTGTTGTTGACAAGGATGTGGTGCTTGATGGGTAGGTTTGGATATGGGGTCGACATTCTCTCTTTCTCAAACCCTAGTTTTCTTCTTTCAACCCTACTACAAAATCCCTAAATAGCATGCTAGTTTGGGTTAGGATGCCTAACATTCCACTTTAGTTTTGGCTCAGCTATTAGGAATGTGCTAGGGTAGTTTATGATGCTTGATCTTGCGACCATGGTATTTCCCCACATAACTTATGCTCACATCTTAGTGGATATGGACATTTCTAAAGATATTCTCCAGTAGGTATTATGTTGCAATTCTTGACATTACACAACCTTATTGACCTTTTCACTAGTCATTGTGAGTTGACCTCTAGCACATGTTTTGTTGATTTATCAACAAGTGGTTAATGTACATTTAAGGACATTTATTCATTCATTTTAAAACCACCTAGAATTTTGGAGATCACCTAGGAATCAAGTGAATGCATCTAGATTTTGATTTACAAAAGGAAAAAAAATAATGCATAATAAAAACATTTTACTGGAACCCATTATCTTATGTCTATTGCACACTTGCTTGTTGTCTTTAAATATTTATTTAGAGTTATAAAGTCAGTGCATCCAAGGGTCTAACCTAGGAGAACATGAACCTTACAATCCAATAGATTCCCCAAAAGTGTTTGTAAACACTACGAGTTTCTAGAACATTCAAACATCAAGGATGAGAAGCAAATATGTTGAAGACTGTAGAAATCAATGAGATCAAGTCCTTGAGTTACAAGATCATTTCTACATAGAAGATCACTTTTACACTTGTAATATCATTTCCACAAGTGTAGAACTAAACTAGAGTGACAAATAGTGAATCTTAGAATCTAAGATCTTCATTTGGTTCAATCAAAAAAATCCAAAGCATTGGTGAATTATTTTTTGCCATCTACTATAGAACTTCTCCATCATCCAAATCCATCTATCACATTTAGTTCATTTACACATTATTTATATTTGTGCTAACGATCAACTTAAGATCTATAATTAATCTAGGCTAATTAGTGCTTGATTGCATACATTTATTTAATTAGCCTAGGTATTATGTAAAAGGGATTTTATTCCTCTATAAATACTTATATTAACACCCATAGGTAAAAATTTGTTCCTCTCACATAAATACATATATTGTATAACACTTGAGATGTTTAATCATTGTTCCAAAAAACTATCATATGAGACAATGCCTTATATCATTTTGAAACAAGAGAATCTATTTTGCAAGAACAATTTAAAATTATTAAATAAGTTTCTAAAAGTTAAGTTAATAGTCAACAAATCAACCTCACCTTTAGTATAACACCAATACAAAAATTGGTCTAGCTTTCTAGCACTACAAACTAATGGTATAACTATTAAATGTGTCTTGGGTGCAACCAATGCTTGATATGAAAAATACAATGGTTATAGTATACTAGACTCTACCACATATAGAAACTATGTTATGATTTATGTATTGGTGCAATCCATTTTGAATACACAAGTTTACTTAGTTATCATCATATGTGCAAAGACAAAGCGGCCTTGAGCACATCATAATAAGCCTCACATGCCAACTAACCTAAAAATATTTCCAAGCTATTCAAACTACAACATCCAAGACAGAGAAATAATCATTGTTCCCTTGCAGGCACCAATCATGTTAACAAAAATGTACCCACAAACTCAAATTTGTAATAACCATTGTATCTCAATTTTAGAAATCCTTTCTTGCACACCAATCATGATTGAAGTGTCACAACTTTCACAAAATCAAACCATTTATAATCATTTATGCGTATAATTATTTAGAAAGGTAATAGATTAGGCATTGGAAGCCTATGGGGAAGTGGGTGCTTGGAAATTAGGGATTATCCTAATTGGCATTTGTGTCAACTATCAAAACACTAATAAGACTCAATGTGTATTGGTGCAAAAGAATTAAGATTTGGGTCTCTTCTTTTGTAAGAAATATTTCTTTACAAGTTTTGAATTGGTAGAATGTGTGGGTCTTGGATAATATTTACCCCAAAAAAATGCTTTCATGGTTGTTTATTATTTTAGTTGTGGCACTACTTGCTATTGCCAACAACTGCCTACAATTGAAATAAATCATTATGGATGACAAAAGATAGAGTCCTTACCTTTCACTTCATATTTTTGTAGACGACATTTTTTTTACTATAATACTATCATTCTCCTTTTCATTATATTCAACAATCAACAATTAATCAAATAATTTATAGCAAAACACATTGGTAGTAATTGAGAAGTACAAAATTTATCATACCACTTAAAGTGTAAGAGGAGGAAATAAATGGTAACTTCCACATACATGTCCTACTTCATATTACACACACATAATATTTATCCAAGTACTATGAGTACTGTTTGTGGAAAATGTAAGACAAATTACAACAAATAATAATGCATAAAACCTATTCTAACCTACACTAAACAAACACCTCATATTGAGCTAAAGTTGCAGTCAAGACAATGAAACTAGAGGAGAGGTCTCGCCAATGCAACCTTTTTTTTACCAATAAAGGGATTTTGTCAGGATGAGTGGATGTAGTTGCTCACTTGGAGAATATTACCTTGCTTTCATTCAACTCCAAAACTTAGAAATAGCTTGGGTGATGCTCTATTTATAAATTTTTCTTAGGGATGATGAATGGATGAGATTAAATCTTGGAAATGGAAGGCTAGGGTTGATTAAGAGCCAAGAATGATTGAGAGGCCAACAAGTGGCATCCCATTATTGATGCACATGATTAGGGGAAGGATCAAGAAGATCTAGAGGGTAAGGATTACTAGATTTGAATGGAGGGATAAGATTGAAAAGGGGATTTTTAGATCCTGTTGGAGTTCTTTCTCCCAAATCAGCAGAGGGTTTGCCAATTCCAATGCACAGGAAGATTTGGCCAACTAATACAGGAGGTTGAATGAGCTACCTCCCCTTCACTTCTGGTTCTGCCGCACCAAGGGCGGTATCCCTATAGCTAAAGATTTAACCTTGACTCGCCCAATGAAAGAAAGATTTAGCTTGACAACAACAGGTAGAATACTCTCATGTGTGGACCAAGATTTGTGTGATAAATCTCAAGGCTGGAAACATTCTTGGACATATCTAACTAGTTGAGGATGAGAGTATGCAGGGGTCCTATTTCTACTCCTACAACTAACAAGTTGGAAATTATGAAATGGTTTGTATTGATATTTTCTATGCAGGACAGGGGGTTTTGGATCATAACTACTACACAAGTGCAGACTGGTGCCTATCTCAGGGCAAGGAGTCAACTAGACATATATAAGAGAATGGTTTGCAACTGGCATCCAAGTTTCAAGGGGTTAGAACTGATATTTGCCTTACAAATACCACCCAAGACTGAGTATTTAGCTGCCTCTACTTACAAATATCCTAGCTGACATACATTCTTCTCCATACTAAACCTAAAACAGTTTAACCCACTCCTTGAATGGAAGTCATAGATCAAGCATGTGATATAGCAAATCTGTATCCTAGAATCTGAGGAACCCTTAGAAACCAGATTCAAAAGAAGGAATGCATATGGCAAATGGAGATAGACAACTAAACACATGCATTAAAGCATTTCTCATATAAAAACAACAATAAAACTAAACATGTGTGCAAAATACATTCATATTGCAACTCATAAACTCCAAAAAAGAGATAGAACAACCAAGAATAACTTTGTTTTTCGTTATTTTTTTCCAGAAAATGCCCAAGTCTTCAACAACTAGAAAATGAGCGACACAGCCTACTATATAGCAAGAATGTGTACTCAGCAGTCAAGTACATGTCAATTCAAAATTTTGCAAGATACAATGCATTGTGAGAAATGGCACCCAAAATCATTCAATGCTCCAGGAGACAAAGAGGAGAGAAACAGGTGAAATCTGGATTTGCACTGCCGCCTGAAGATTTTCCCATGAAATATAGTGGCTGGCCTGTCTACTCGACCCATACTTCTCTACAAACTTGTCATTAATGGCATACCAACTCACGGCCTTGGAAACGCAGCAGACTGCGTGCTTTGTAACTTTTCCTGCCGAGAATACTATTGTAGAAGCGTGGAAAACCCTTCCTTTGAATATTTAAAATAGAGCCGTTGATTCATTTCCTCATCGCCAAAATCTATGGCTTGAATTTGAACGGGCAAGCTATTGGCCAATCAAATCGCGCCACGTAGGTGTCTCCTTGCCATCGCTGACTTTTCCCTTTCTTATTTTGCCTTTTTTGCCTTTTGCCACTTTCGCCCAATGTATATGCAAAAGCATATACATACAATCACAAATATATAAGGTGGACCCCAAATCATTATGAATTAAATTACAATTGCCATGAGGTCCGGGCCTTGCATCTCCCTTTTGCATGTCACTTTGTATATTGCATATACAAACACAATATACAACTCGCGGATTTCAAATCATTATGAAACCGATTGGAATTACCTTGAAATCCGGCTTATATCTATTATCATTATACTTTTCATTGTATATCGGCATATACAATGCACAATATACATTCAAGCCGCAGACGTCAGCTTTAGATTTGCCAAATTTCACTTTTAAATCAGGTCCAGCTTTTATGTCGCAAATGCATATAACCAATGTATATAGCATATACAATGCAAACATACAAGGATAGCATACATGCAATTGGTGGCCTATCCCTTAGTTCCTGCCTTGCGTGTACCACCTTGTTCATTACCGTAGATGCATCTACCCAATATACATTCTGCTTTGTATGCTCACATTGTATGTCGAACACATACAATCCCCTTTGTATACTTGCGGGCCCCACCTCTTGTATATCAGCCCCTTGCACATTTCTTTTGCATATGGCGAATGCATATCGCATATACAATGTGATTTATACACAAGATACAAAGCCCTTTGCATGTTTTCCTTGTATATGCATCGGCCATCGGGGAAACTTTGGAGTTGGTTGCCGATGCATATTGTTATGCCGATGACCCTCTATCACTGTAGCGAATGTATGTCGACCTCTTTTTATGTTGACTTTGCATTGCGCCATCCTTGTATTCTTGCAATGTACATTTCCTTTGTATGTGCGCCGATGTATATTTTCTTTGCATGTTGTCATTGTATCTACCCGTTGCATGTCTAAACATACAACACAAATATACATGCAAACCCTCACATACAAGCAAGGAATATCCCCGGAATCTGCGATATACATACAACCATTTTTTGCACCCTTTGAAGTCGATTGAGCACTTCTTTTCAGGCCCGCCAATATACAACTCCACTTGTACATTCAAATGTACATACAAGCGGCCATGTATATACAGAGATATATGCATGCAATTTTGAAGGCTGACAGACCTGAAATTTTTGGATTTTTTGAAGAGTGCCTGCTGATTTAAATGCTTGAAACCTGAATGTTTATGCAGGCACCAATAGATCCATGTACAAGTGTGGAGCCTTGTGCAAGTTTTGAACCTTGTGTAAGGTTGACTTTGGAGATTTTGATTTAGGAATGTGCAAATGATTAATTAGTTAGTTAAACAAGGTTTATTTAACCAATTAATGATGAGGATTTTAGGATAAATTAAATAAATATTATGTATTTATTTAGAGGAATGATGAGGGATTTTCTTGATTTAATTAAATAACTATGAATTTATTTAATTAAGGCTAGGACTTTAGAAGAAGGGTTCATTTATTAATTAAATAATGTGACTTATTTAGTTAATATTAGACAAATGATCAAATTAATGTTAGAAGGGGAAATGTGGGATGAATCTAGTGATTAGTGTGATGTTGGGACCTAATAAGATTTAGGTGTCTACATTTTGCCTCTCGTTGAGATGGTGTTATGACTAAGAGAAGTGTAATGACCCGATCTTTCACCCAAGACATTAGTCCAACACAACAAGGACATAACGACTTTTTTTTGAAATAAAGGATAACACAAGTGTTGACACACATTGTGCATCAACAAGGAGTGATGTGACACTCACAAGAGTGATACAATACTCACAACACACACACCATGAGGTGCATACACGCGACAGTGTCAGTGGAAGACTGTCTAGTTACTCAATGTTGGTCTCACTTCCCAACACTACATGGGAAAACCGTAGAGGTAAGAAAACATAGGGGCATGTGTAAAACATAACAACACATCATATTTAACTATCACAAGCAAGAACTGATTCATTTTAAGCACCAAAATACAAATGTTTATTTTCACCATTTGCCGCATGTATAAAAAGATGACAGGAAAGAAAAATGACTCATAGCATGCATTCAACACCAATGTCGAAGCACCAAGCTAGAAAGAAATACAACACCACTTAGAAGGTGGGTTTACATGTCCTCCAACATTGAGGATCAAATAATAACATGTCTAAAAAAAGATTGCACTACATAGGACACCAACGTCCTTCCAAACTTGTACAAATTTGCACTTGAATTGAAATAATAAACTAACGCATAAAAAGGAGATCCACACCATCACGCGAATCCAAGTCCGGTCCAAACCAAGCTAGGAGAACCTGTAGTCCCCAACAGTGGTGATAGCACCACCCAACCATGTGGTACCCTCAGGCCCACCCCAATGTACTAAGGAGATGGTCGCATGGGAATAATACACACTCACGCCATACAAGGAGATAAGGCTTACACACATGCTATACAAGGAGATAAGGCTTACACACGCGACATACAATATATATCCATCAATACCATAGAATCATGAACAACATCACAATGCATAAAATAATCTCATGGATAACAGCACATACCAAGCCAAACTTCAATAGTGGAAGAAGGAAGAGAGACCTAAGTAGTGAGGACAGGGAGTGTCATACGAGGGCAATACTCACGTCGTGGCAGAACATGAGGGGATAACCTCCTCATAGAAACTAGAAAATACACCAAAGATTTCTCTTTACACCCAAACTTAAGCAAGATGGACACTTCACCAGGACATGCAGTTTGGTGTAGATGATCTCTTTATTATATTTTATTGCCCATGTGTTTAATTGTTAATCTTGATTAAAAATTTCCATTCACTAATTCCTATGACCTCTTTGGGTCATGGTGCATGATGGAAGCCACTCCTTTCCCTGCCCCTCGACCTCTTCCTAAACACCCAAGCTCCAATTTTACTAATTGGGCTTGGCACAGTTTACGAGGTAACAAAATCCCAATTTGACAAAAATACAACATTTTCTAAAAAGATGCAAAACATCATTTCCCATGGGAGGGAACTCATCCCACATTAAAATTAACAGATGAAATGGTTTAAAATTGAAATTTTATTTTTTTCTATTTGTATGGAAAAACCATAAAAACCCAAATTCTCCATTGTTGAAAGCTTGGCTACCTTGGGCAATTTTCTAACTTTCATGTTTCGAACTCAAATGAAAATTTGACAACTACCCATTGTTGATTATATGAACAACACCCCAATTATGAAATAAAAACAAGGTGGGCATTTCTAAATAAAATTTGGTATGACTTTCTTTGTTTCAGCATGTTTACCAAATGAAGAACACCAACAATTTTCAACTTTCATGTTTCGAACTCAAATGGAAAATTGACAAATACCCATCGTTGATTATATGAACAACACCCCAATTGTGAAATAAAAACAAGGTGGGAATTTCTGAATAAAACTTGTCATGTCTTTATTTGTTTCAACATGTTTCCCAAATGAAGAACGCAACATAAATGCAAATAAAATTTAACAATTAAATTTAAACTTTCTTTTCTATGCATGAATACCATATGTTGGTTCTTAATCTACATACATTGAATCCTAAAGACTTGCCACTTATGCTCAGATTTCAAGAAGAGACTTGGCCAACCCAGTGGGAGATTTTTCACCTATCTCCATTGGACTTTAGGCTATGCCGCACCTAGGGGGTATTCCCTTATTTACAACCAAAAGAATTCTCTTTAACCAATTTAGGCAAAATGTTCTCATGTATGCACCAAGATTTGTAAGATCAATCCCAGACTGGCAACATTCTTGGATTATCTTCATTGTTTTATTCTGAAAACATGCTAAGAACCCTATACTACCAACAAAACTGAAAAGGATACAAAATGATTCATCTTTATAATTATTATTCTTCTTGGACCCTTGAGCACGTAAACCTCTTGATTTGTGCCTTATTAAGGGTAACAAAGTCAAAATTCATTCATGCAGTTGTTACTTTTATGACAACATAACTTCAAATTTAGAGGGTATACCTATACCACTAATTTGCAATGACACACCCAAGAAAAAGTATTTCTTGCAACTCTTCTTCAAAAATCCCTAATGCAATACATCACTTCCTATTTTTTGTTTTAAAGCATATTTAATCCAATCCTTGACTAGAAGCAGTAACCAAAATATTCAATATAGCAAATGTGCATAAGAGAAATCCAGAACCCTTGATTCATTCATTCACAAAAGAAATGCATACATTCAAGGAGACAATTGCAGAAAACACACACATGTAGTGTTATTCATATTACTCAATCTAAATTAAAAATTGTCATACAAGATTTTATTCATAGGCAGGCGAATTTCTATGTTGTAATCTTAACAATGCACCCAATCTATTATAGAAAAATATACCCCAAGATGTGGATAACTTGTATCCAAAGCCTAGAATAGAATTCCCTTCTCTATTATATATCCACCTGATCACTCTTTCTCCTCTCCTTTCTACTATGACATTTGAAATTCTATAAATAGACAAACTATGTCGGTTCAAGAATTTTGTAGTACAACTTTTCAATTACAATGCATTTAATATATTTGCACTTAGGAACTTACATCTTTGCTTTAATTGGCTGAGCTTGGAACTGCCCGCTTTATCAATGAACCTAGAGTTGATGTCAGTCTCTTGTCGACAATATTCTGGGGCTTAAAAACATTCTGGAAGATCGTAGAACTCTCGGAAAGAACTTTCTTTGGTCCATATGATAGGCCATTAGGAAGGTACCATGACTCCCCATCTTTCAATCCCCAATTATTAAACATCGCATGTCTAGAATCCATCAATAAAACCATGAGAAGTTGGAGCAGAAGATGATCAAATAATGTATTTGCCCTCCCAAGGACTTCTTTGATTCTATCAGTAGAGTTTTAACCCTCCATCGTCAATCAGGCAATCCAAGTGTAATATCCCTCCTCAGTTGATGTCCTTGATGAAGGTCATCAAATGAAGGTAGGGGGAGAGGGACAAATGATGTCTTTCTGCCTGAACACCCAAATTCTCAATCTATCCAGGTTCATTGAGATTTTACCCAATTAGCTCACCCCTGGAAAGCAACCTCATATAATTGGAGCTTTTAGCCAACCTCTACCCATCTTCGTAAGAGTAACATTATTTAGCTATGGTTATGGGAAAGCAGCAAGGTTACTAAAGCCAGAAGTTCTCATTCTTTCCACCTCCCCCCATTCTCTAGCCAGAATCTACCCCTCTCCTTAATTCATAAAGAGAAAATCTGTAACCAGGAAAATTGGGGTGTACTCCTTTGGGAAACATTCAAACAAACACAGGAAAAATCTTCGTAGAATAGCCATATTGAAAACTAATGATAAGGCCTCCATTTATAATGAGAACAAATTGAGGCTCACTATTCGAGCAACCTCCACTCTCCATCAATCTGTATAATTCCATCTCAAGTATCGACAAGCCTTGCACACTTGAATTTATTGTTGGAAATTCTTAATAAGCACAATACAACTACCAAAGCAAAAAATGACGGCTTGAGGTATTAAAACTAAGTTCCACGCGAACAATGAATGTCTGGCGTAATAAGCAAAATGTATTTGAAGATTGGAATCAGATGAAGAAACATGCTAATTGTCAAATCACAGCTCAACCACACTATTCTACATATAAAAATATGAATTTGAATTTGGACCATTGATTGAGGACAAGTCAAAATGAAATTAGTGGCTATTAGTACACGACATTTCATCCCACTGCACCATCTCAACCTCTGAAGGGGACGCACATTATCATTTCCACGCTTGCACGCTAGGCATCAGCTTTACTTTCCTACGATCGGGTCCTACCAACCACCAAGCATACCATCGCACCAATGCAAAGAATATCCCTTCGCACCTTTCCATAACATGCACCCACATTGAAGCATGAAGAAAGCATGTAACAATTGGTCCATCATACAAAACTTCAGGCCCACCGCTTCCATACAACCACTATTGCACCAGCGCATCCTCATCAGATTTATTGGTTATAAGACATGCGATATCGCAATAGTTCTAGATCTACTTTTAAGAATAGGAAACCAACTACTCAGCCCACGGGACCAGTAGAGATTGAGGCTAAGGACATTATATCATCACTTAAGCCTGAAACAACCACCTATCACAAGTTAACACAAAATTATAACATGGGCTTTTCAGCGGCTTAGGGTTACAAGCTCAACCAATTTCAAGGTTTCAGGCAAAAAAACAAGGAAATCGTATGGAGGCTCCACCACCATAACAATCCATTTAAGATGGTATAGAAATGGATAGAACAAACAAAACTAAACAAGGAAGAGGGTTATGAATTCATACCTCCTTCCAAGCACTCCAAGAAGAAAGGTTTTGAATAAAATAGTCTTTGATCACTCCCAACCAAGCACAAATCAATTCCAATCCTCTTCCACAAGCAATTCCAATCCTCACTTCAAACAAGAAAATCCAAATCCATCCATTCCATAGAGAAAATCAATCTTTTCAAGCAAGCAAGGGTTTTGTGAAGAGAGCCATTTTGAGAGCAAAAAGCATGAATAAAACAATTCCTTAAAAAAAAAAAAAAAAACTCAAAATCCTCCAATTCAAATTACAATAAAATATTCATTTAAATTCTTTTTTAACTCTTTTTTGAAAATAATGAAATAATTGATATTCATTTAAATACATCATTTAAAATATATCCAATTCATTCCATTTCACTAATTTAAGTAATTTAATAAAATCCCTAAAAACATTAAAAATTGTTTTAACTCTTCACTTGTAGCCTCAATAGGTGACTCTCCTTTGTCCTTATCCTCATAGGACTGAAGTGAACTTTGCACCATAATGCTTTGTATGGCTGCAATAACATTGTGCAAGAATGCTTTTTATGGCTACAATAATGCTTTGTATGCTTTGTACCTATTTTGGTTGAGTGACATTTACTCTTCTACATGATGAGTGTATGTACATTTTGTATCAAGGGTTGAATGACATATATTTCACTTATTTGTATGGATTCATTTCTTAGGAACTAATATTTGTCTCTTTATCATGCTACAAATAAATTCTTCATCATGCCGAGGAAATGATCAAGAATTAAACCAACACAGGAAGAGATAGAAGCTAAGAATGCAAAGAAAGCAATGGCTATGATGGAACTTCGTGAGAAGAGGAAATTAGACATGATAAATGAAGACATGCCAATTGAAGAGGAACCACAACCATCAAAAATAGATATGGTATTGGCGACACAAAGGGAACGAATGCATTTTGGAGTAGAAGCATGTAGCGTCTTAGGTCTCAGGATCATAGCAAGATTATGCTCTTGTTCTGCGCTATATAGCGATCTGGACAATCAGAAATTGCTTTGTAATATTCATCAATAAATAATGAGAATTCAGTAATTGGCTTACATTTATGTTCCACTTGAATTGGTATCATAGCCATGTGTTGTGAAATTTGTGTCATTGTCTTGTGAGAATTTCTGAATGTTTTGCTAGTAGCATGCTGTAGTACCTGTGGAAGTCAGAGTAAGTCCCGTATTGAAGGCCGAAGGAAAGTGCCATGTGAAGGGCAATAAAGTGACTAAAGTAGCAGGGAATATTGCAAACGATAATCAGTAAGTTCATTCTCATTATGGCACTCTGCAGATCTATCAATGCTAGTTCTTCCCTATCTCAAGTCTTGCATAATTATTTCCAAGACACTGATGATAATGTTGTAGATGAAAAAGGCAATTTTAAGTTTCCTGATTTAAAAATTTCAAATTTCTATCCTGAAAAAGGCATTAAAGCAAAATTTTGTGACTCTGTGCGTCAGTCCGAAGTTAATCTCTTAGTTTCTGGTACTGGTATTTGTCCTATATATCTTCCTTTTATTCTACCAGAAGATGTTTCTCGATGGTCTGATAAAGGATATTTCCATGTCCATTTCCCTCATGTCGACATCATAGTTCACCCTCATTTTAACTATGATATTAAAGCTAAATTTTTTGCCACCCTAGTCGATACTAGATATCAGATTTGGGAACAAGCTGTCATTGCCCAATTTAGAGGAGTTTTAAGCCCTGAGAAAGGAGATGGTCATATTTCAGTTCAACCTAATTTCACCCTTTCTCTTTTTGATAAATTTATCTCTTCTGCTTTCTGTCTCTTATTGCAAGTTAAAGGTGTCTCGCTCATGCCTGGTTCTGTCTATTCTACCATTGGAGGTCGATGTGTTTATCACCTTTTGAATACTATCTCTCCGCCAGCTTCTTTTCCCATGAGGGTAGGTTTTGTACAAGGATCATCTAACCTACTTGACTATGGCCGTTTCATAGACCACACTGGCTTTGAGATTGGTTTCCCTATCATTGAACAGTTATTAGATAAACAGAAACCTCAATTTGTAGATCTTCCAATCCAAAGAAATAGATTCTCTGAAAGACCTTATTTTCAATCCAGAAGAGTTGCACCGACCACCTTACAAACAGTCCCAAATCAAACTATCTTAGAACAACCATTAGAACAAGAACAGTCATCTAGGCAACAACCCCTAAAAAGAAGTTTCTCTATGGCCCATGCATATGCCAGCACAAATAGAAAACCATATGTGGATTATAATCCAGAAGAATGCTCCACTTCTTCTAGTAGTTCTCACAGATTTCAAGCATCTCAGTCCATAAATCCCTATCCATCAAGATCATCTTTTGCATCTACGTCTGATCTTAGTAATGATCCTGTTCTAGTTGAAAAACTAGCTAGACAAGTTAGTTCAAGACTTCATCTTGCTCCAAGGCAAGAAGATGACCAACAAGATCACAAGCAGAAAGGGATTAAAATCTCTAAGATACCTAAGATGCCTAACCATGCTTGTATGTTAAGAGAACATTTACCCATATATGGTGTTGAAAGAAAGGAAAAGAAAGTAATCCAGGTAGATCCAGCTACTACTTTAGAGCTAGACCATTATATACCTGGTAGATGGCCAACCCAAGAAAGCTTTACGGTCATCAATCCTGAGAAATAGTTATGGGGTAAGTATGAAGCTAGATTGCACACTAAAGTAGGAAGTAAACAAAAAAACTTCTGAATCTTAGAGAAATTGGCAGTCTCAATGGATGTTGTCTGCTCAAGACAATTTAGATGACATGGCTGTAGACACTAAAATAGGTGTCAATAGAATTGTGGCTACACAAGAAACTCTGTCTCAAGTTTAGAGTGTTGTTTTTAAAATAGACACAGTAGTTGACAAGATTGATAAACAATCTACTTCTCTATTGAATGATTTTGGTTCTATGAATTACAGTATTAAAAATATTCAATCTTAGCAAACCGAGGTTTATAATCTTGCCCAAAGAATAGATTCAATGGCTACTAGGATCAATGAGAATGTAGTCATTTCTGATAATAAAAAAGAAACTCAAGCTCAAGAGCAAAAAGCTTTACTGGAACATGTTGCTCACAAGCTGGAAAAAAATAGAAAATATGCTAAGAAAATAAGAGTTTCTCAAAAGGGTAAGGATAGTTCTGAAGAAGAACCTGAGGAGGCAAAGTCTCAAAAGGTTGAACCTTTAACTAGGCCTAAGGTCCAGAAAGGCAAAAGAATTGCCTTCACAGAGGAGACTGAGGAACCAGAAGCCAGAACTTCTCAAGTTAGAAGTAAGTCAACTCCTATGCCAACTAAGTTGGTACTTCCCAAACAAAAAGAGCACATGATGCAAAATGTAGAACCCTTGAAAGATTGGTTAGAAGAATTGCATCTAGATCAACCAAATGAACCCATTTACATGGAAGAACCTGCAGCTACTGTAAATCCAGAAGAAGAGGTTTATTTTGAAGAAGAATCTTCTAGTTCTTCTTCTTTAGAAGAAGAAATAGATTTTCACCCTCCTGCTCAAATAAATTTGGTTGAGTCCAATAATGCAGAAAATTGGGAAGAATTTTATTTTGCTAGTCAAGAGTCTGTGTACAATAATTTTGATGTAGACATGAAAGAATCTCTTTCTAAAAATCCAAGACCTGAAAATCTTAGAGCCTATGCTACATCAGGTTATATCCTCAATGTTGATAAGCTGGTAGATCCTTATGATACTATTTGTACATGGTGTGATACTTTAGAAAACTATTTTGATACCCAAGGATCCCCATGGAATGATGCCAGCAAAGTCCTGTATGCTGTTAGACTAATGTCTAGAAAGCTCAGAAATTGGTGGAATTCTCTACCAGATAATGGAGGAAAACACCTTATTTATAAGTCCGAGCGGACTTCAAAGCTAAAAACTACTCTAGAAATCTGACCATACAAAATGGACACGTAACAACACTGTAGGAGAGGATAGTTGTTAGGCAGACGTATCCGTAAGCACTAACTACAGTGAAAAGTACATAAATATTCACATTAAACACACCGTATGCGAAAAATGGCCCACTTTATACTCAAAAGCGGATATGAGGATCTTGCTTTTTAAGACAGGGTTGCATCCTGTTGTCGGAAGCCTAACGTGGCCGACGTCACGGCACAGACAAGCCCATGTGCTAGCCCAAACTAGAAATGTCAGTAGGTGGTAAGAGATCTCGTGGTATTGGTCTGAAAATAACATCCAAGTCATCATTTCAGGGATGAAAAGAATATATGATCTTTTCAATCTGGTCAGGATAAGCAATATCCATCTCTATTCTTACAGCAACCAAAGCAGGATGTAATGAAGGGATTAAGTCATTTAAAACAGCTTTTGAAAACCAATCATGTGTTAATGGATAATATTCTACCCTGGGAAGGCAGTATCCATGAGGCTGCATAAGATATCCAGATGGTCCGCATAGTCCTTCTTCAATAGACCAACCAAAATTCTTCTGAATGTAATCAAAGAATTCATTCATGTCTGGTTGCAGAATTCTGTCATTGATGCCAAGGAAAATATCAGCATAATCCTCAAATTCAGTTTGAGATATTGTGATACTGTTAATAAAACCAAACTTTGCAACCTTTAGTAAATTTTTCTTATCCTTGTATGTCCAATGCATTGGAAGGAGTGAGGTGATACAGATATCCATCTGTAAACCATTTCTCAGCATAAAATCTATTTGAGATTCTTCAAGACCAAAAATTTCAAGAAAATCATATGAATCTGAAGGAGTGAGAATTCCTTGTTCATAAGTTTCTCGTATCTTCCTCCTTAATTCCTCTAACCATTTATTCAGGAAAAAGACTTCAAGAATAGGAGAGATGATTTCTGTAGGTAACTGGGGTACCCAAATATCTTGTCCTCTGTCATTTGTACTCTGGTAGACTTCAATTCCACCCTTCCTTGTGATTGTTTCTCCAATTTCGATCAGCATGCAGACTGGTTCTGCAAGCTTTGCCATTTCTCTGGTGAGGCTATCTGCAAGAGGGTTATTTTCTCCTTGAATCCATTCTATGTCAAAATCATAGCTTGTAAAATCTAGATACCATCTAGCAATGTGTCCATGAGCTATGTCTTTATCAGGTTTTTTTCTGAGAAGAGATCTCATAGGCTGGCTGTCTGTTCTGACTATGAAATGTGCTGGTTTAAGAAAGATTTTGAACTTTTGAATGCCTTTCTTTATAGCTAGGATCTCCTTTTCATAGATTGTGTATCTACATTATGTATCAGTAAAAGTACCTGATTTGTAACCACATACTTGAGATCCTTTTAAAGGAATTTCTTGTAATAACACAACACCCCAAACTTCGTTAGAAGCATCAGTATAGAGGATTAAAGGAAAACCATCTTCAGGTAGGTGTAGTGTTGGCAAATATTGACATTTGAGTTTGATCTTCTGCACAATTTCTGATAATTCCTGAGTCCATGGTCCTGCACCTTCTTTCAGCTGACTTTGTAACTTCTTCCTGTCTTTGGCTAAACCATTGTAGGAAGGAGACACATAATTCAGACATCCAAGAAATCTTTGAATCTGTTTTATCCCTACCAAAACATCTGGAAATTCATTAATGTGCTTCAATATGTGAGGCTACAATTTAATCTTTCCATGAGACAACACTAAACCAAGGAAATCAATTTCTTCTTGTCCTATAACAATCTTTTTTGCAGACAAACATATTCCATGATTTTTGATAGTATTATATAAAGATTCTAGATGCCGCAAATGTTGGGTTATGTCATCAAGGAACACAATGATATCATCAATGTATACAGCACAAAAATCTTTCAAAACTCTTAAAGCTTGGTCCATTTTTCTCTGGAAATAGGCTGGAGCAGTCTTTAAACCAAAAGGCATCACATTCCATTCGTATAAACCTTGAGGAACTGAAAAAGTAGTTTTATACTTGTCTTCATCTTTTACCTTGATCTGCCAGAAACCTGATTTGCAGTCAAACTTTGAAAATATCTTTTTAGAAGCTGCTCTCGTAATTAAGTCTGTACTGAATGGAATTGGATAATTAAATGGAAGAATAATATCATTCAGAGGTTTATAATTAATACAAAACCTTTTCTTTCCTCTGATTTGTTCTTCTCTTTTGTTTACTAGAAAAGCTGGACAACTGAATGGACTCTTACTGTCTCTGATGAATTTACCTTCTAGCAATTCTTGCAAATGTTCATCAATTTCCTTTACTTCAGAGGGACTCATTAGATAAGCAGGCTCAAAAGGAATTACAGATGAACAATTTGGCTTAATCTTTATCTCACATTCTTCATGATTCTTTGACCAAAATTGCAGAGGATTCATGTTGCAACATTCTTGCTCAAATCTTATCTTGATTGGTTCTAATAGAGGCAGTGTTTGAGCTTGCAAATTAATGTTTTCTTTTTTGCTCATTCTGGGTGACTTCTTCTCTCCAGGTTTTTTATCTAGGAACTTATGGTTTACCACCTTAAGTGCAGGGATCTTAATTTGGCCATCTTCATGACGAAGGGATATCTCATGGACCCTTAACACAAATGGTTGATATTTGGTCAGAAAAGTAAAACCTAGGAGAACATCACCTCTAAGACCTTTTAGCTCAATGAAGTCTGTAACAAACCTTTAGCCTTGGATTTCTATAGGAACATCTTGGGCATACCTTCCATATTGCACATCTTGGCCATTAATAGCAACACTAGCAGGTATTTCAGGTCTGGGTTTCCAGAATTCTGTAGGAATAGCATTGGTATTAGCAAAATTTCTGGAGGATCCAGAATCCACAAAGGCATCCATTGGTATTGGTTTATAACCAGGGAATTGAAGATTAATGCGGATGTATGTGCAATTTTCAGCAATGAACAGGGCATTTGGAGGTTCATACTTTGGGAGCTTAGATCTTGTCTTGGAAGAATGTGAAGAGTGTTCAGATGGTGCAGATTCAGAACTGAAATTTTCAGCTTTCAACATAATATCACGCAATTCCCCCACTGCAGAAGTGAGTTTATCAAGAGATTTCTGCTGCAATGTAATATGGCGAGTCAAAATAATAAGTTCTTCATGACAACGGTCAATTTTGACAGCCATGGTATCCATAGAACGACCTAAGGATGGAGATGGGGACAGCGAAGGAGACTTATGAGATCTGGAAGATTTATGGGATTTCCAGGAAGGAGCAACATAACCATGGGATCTAGAATGCCGAGAGTAGGAGGAGACAAGAGATGATCTTTAGAAGATCGGGTAAAAGGAGTTTTACCTTTTTTGAGCTGAGAATAGAGAGAATCTTTTTCAACTTCCCATTGTTTAATATCTTTAGCTTGCTTCTTGGCAGCAACTTTCTTCTCTTCAGTGGAGCCAGTCAATCTATAAGGATCTTTGGCTTTAGCCATGCTGATTTTGAAATCTAGATCTTTGATGGCTTTCTTAACAACACTAGTGACAGTGATGTTTTCATCTGAAGAGCTGGATTCAGACTGTGACATGCTACTAGAAGAACTAATTTTCTGATGCTTGTCCCAGGCCATGTTCAACTGTTCTAGAAGAACTTCAACCAATTCAAAAAACTCATTATCTGCAAACTGATTTAAAGCTTCAGAGCTATATACAATATCCCAATTATTATGTACATCTTGTTCAACGAATAAAGCATAAACTTTGTTATCTTGCTTTCCTTTTCTTAGACAATCAGTTGCATAATGGGGACCTTTACAAATAAAACATTTAACTGATCTATGCCCACTTGACTGTTTATTTCTTTTGAACAAGAACTTAGAAGGAGATCTCCTTTTAAAAGACTGCTTATGCACAGGAGCTAATCTATATCTTCTTTTAAACTTAGAATGCTTATGACGGAATGATCTTTCCATGTTGTCATCATCATAAGATCTTTTACATTTCTTACAACTGCAATGCTTACCACAAGAAGATTTTTGAAATTTTCTGACATGCTTAAAATCTTTTAAATGACTCAGAGGTGGTAAGTCACAATAATCCTTCATGTTACAAGAAGAATTATATTGGTCTTTATTATCATTGAGAGCTTTAGTGAGACAACCCTTGTCCAACTTATAAGTAACCAGATTTTTTAGATCAACAAAACCATATTTGTCTACTGTGGTTTTATATTTGTTCATCACATAATCTTCTGCATATTCACCTAAACCGCAAGGTAGAGAACTCAAATAATATTTTTTGGTTGTTGGATCATGCAATTTATGGGCTACTATCATGAAATTCTCAAAGACCAAATTATATTTTCTTAGTTTGCCTAAGTCTTTTAGCTGGAGAGAAAACAAATTTTTTTCTACTTCTAAGACTTCATTTTTTCTATTTCCAGCAAACAAACCAATCAGAGTCATTTTTAATAATGAAAATCCTTCTGCAGAAATGTCATTTCTACCCAAATCCTTTTCTTTGACATATTCGTCACCTGTATCTGGATCTGTGGTGATTACTCCATTATTCTGGGGCTTAAAAACATTCTAGGTAGATGGTGTCCCTACATGTTGACTTGTGGTAGAGGATGTGTCTCCAACTAAAGTATTCAAATCTCTTATAGCACAAAGTTTTTGCATTCGTTCCCTTTGTGTCGCCAATACCATATCTATTTTTGATGGTTGCGGTTCCTCTTCAATTGGCATGTCTTCATTTATCATGTCTAATTTCCTCTTCTCACGAAGTTCCCTCATATCTGGAAAAACACCTATATCTGGATGAGTGATGATGTACTCTAAACTTGAGATGCGGTAGATGGTGTCCCTACATGTTGACTTGTGGTAGAGGATGTGTCTCCAACTAAAGTATTCAAATCTCTCATAGCACGAAGTTTTTGCATTCGTTCCCTTTGTGTCACCAATACCATATCTATTTTTGATGGTTGCGGTTCCTCTTCAATTGGCATGTCTTCATTTATCATGTCTAATTTTCTCTTCTCACGAAGTTCCCTCATAGCCGTTGCTTTCTTTGCATTCTTAGCTTCTATCTCTTCCTGTGTTGGTTTAATTCTTGATCATTTCCTCGGCATGACGAAGAATTTATCTGTAGCATGATAAAGAGACAAATATTAGTTCCTAAGAAATGAATCCATACAAATAACTGAAATATATGTCATTCAACCCTTCATACAAAATGTACATACAATCATCATGTAGAAGAGTAAATGTCACTCAACCAAAATAGGTACAAAGCATACAAAGCATTATTGTAGCCATAAAAAGCATTCTTGCACAATGTTATTGCAGCCATACAAAGCATTATGGTACAAAGTTCAATTCAGTCCTATGAGGATAAGGACAAAGGAGAGTCACCTATTGAGGCTACAAGTGAAGAGTTAAAACAATTTTTAATGTTTTTAGGGATTTTATTAAATTACTTAAATTAGTGAAATGGAATGAATTGGATATATTTTAAATGATGTATTTAAATGAATATAAATTATTTCATTATTTTCAAAAAAGAGTTAAAAAAGAATTTAAATGAATATTTTATTGTAATTTGAATTGGAGGATTTTGAGTTTTTTTTTTTTTTAAAGGAATTGTTTTATTCATGCTTTTTGCTCTCAAAATGGCTCTCTTCACAAAACCCTTGCTTGCTTGAAAAGATTGATTTTCTCTATGGAATGGACGGATTTAGATTTTCTTGTTTGAAGTGAGGATTGGAATTGCTTGTGGAAGAGGATTGGAATTGATTTGTGCTTGGTTGGGAGTGATCAAAGACTATTTTATTCAAAACCTTTCTTCTTGGAGTGCTTGGAAAGAGGTATGAATTCATAACTCTTTTCCTTGTTTAGTTTTGTTTGTTCTATCCATTTCTATACCATCTTAAATGGATTGTTATGGTGGTGGAGCCTCCATACGATTTCCCTATTTTATTGCCTGAAACCTTGAAATTGGTTGAGCTTGTAACCTTAAGCTGCTGAAAAGCCCATGTTATAATTTTGTGTTAACTTGTGATAGGTGGTTGTTTCAGGCTTAAGTGATGATATAATGTCCTTAGCCTCATTCTCTACTGGTCCCGTGGGCTGAGTAGTTGGTTTCCTATTCTTAAAAGTAGATCTAGAGCTATTGCGATATCGCATGTCTTATAACCAATAAATCTGATGAGGATGCGCTGGTGCAATAGTGGTTCTATGGAAGCGGTGGGCCTGAAGTTTTGTATGATGGACCAATTGTTACATGCTTTCTTCATGCTTCAATGTGGGTGCATGTTATGGAAAGGTGCGATGGTATGCTTGGTGGTTGGTAGGACTGGATCATAGGAAAGTAAAGCTGATGCCTAGCGTGCAAGCATGGAAATGATAATGTGCGTCCCCTTCAGAGGTTGAGATGGTGCGGTGGGATGAAATGTGGTGTACTAATAGCCACTAATTTCATTTTGACTTGTCCTCAATCAATGGTCCAAATTCAAATTCATATTTTTATACGTAGAATAGTGTGGTTGAGCTGTGATTTGACAATTAGCATGTTTCTTCATCTGATTCCAATCTTCAAATACATTTTGCTGATTACGCCAGACATTCGTTGTTCGCGTGGAACTTAGTTTTAATACATCAAGCCATCATTCTTTGCTTTGGTAGTTGTATTGTGCTAATTAAGAATTTCCAACAATAAATTCAAGTGTGCAAGGCTTGTCGATACTTGAGATGGAATTATACAGATTGATGGAGAGCGGAGGTTGCTCAAATAGTGAGCCTCAAGTTGTTCTCATTATAAATGGAGGCCTTATCATTAGTTTTCAATATGGCTATTCTACGAAGATTTTTCTTGTGTTTGTTTGAATGTTTCCCAAAGGAGTACACCCCAATTTTCCTGGTTACAGATTTTCTCTTTCTGAATTAAGGAGAGGGGTAGATTCTGGCTAGAGAATGGGGGGAGGTGGAAAGAATGAGAACTTCTGGCTTTAGTAACCTTGCTGCTTTCCCATAACCATAGCTAAATAATGTTATTCTTATGAAGATGGGTAGAGGTTGGCTAAAAGCTCCAATTGTATGAGGTTGCTTTCCAGGGGTGAGCTAATTGGGTAAAATCTCAATGAACCTGGATAGATTGAGAATTTGGGTGTTCTAGCAGAAAGACATCATTTGTCCCTCTCCCCCTACCTTCATTTGATGACCTTCATCAAGGACATCAACTGAGGAGGGATATTACACTTGGATTGCCTGATTGACGATGGAGGGGTAAAACTCTACTGATAGAATCAAAGAAGTCCTTGGGAGGGCAAATACATTATTTGATCATCTTCTGCTCCAACTTCTCATGGTTTTATTGATGGACTCTAGACATGCGATGTTTAATAATTGGGGATTGAAACATGGGGAGTCATGGTACCTTCCTAATGGCCTATCATATGGAACAAAGAAAGTTCTTTCCGAGAGTTCTATGATCTTCTAGAATGTTTTTAAGCCCCAGAATATTGTCGACAAGAGAGCGACATCAACTCTAGGTTCATTGATAAAGTGGGCAGTTCCAAGCTCAGCCAATTAAAGCAAAGATGTAAGTTCCTATGTGCAAATATATTAAATGCATTGTAATTGAAAAGTTGTACTACAAAATTCTTGAACCAACATAGTATGTCTATTTATAGAATTTCAAATGTCATAGTAGAAAGGAGAGGAGAAAGAGTGATCAGGTGGATATATAATAGAGAAGGGAATTCTATTCTAGGCTTTGGATACAAGTTATCCACATCTTGGGGAATATTTTTCTGTAATAGATTGGGTGCATTGTTAAGATTACAACGTAGAAATTTGCCTGCCTATGAATAAAATCTTGTATGACAATTTTCAATTTAGATTGAGTAATATGAATAGCACTACATGTGTGTGGTTTCTACAATTGTCTCCTTGAATGTATGCATTTCTTTTGTGAATGAATGAATCAAGGGTTCTGGATTTCTCTTATGCACATTTGCTATATTGAATGTTTTGGTTACTGCTTCTAGTCAAGGATTGGATTAAATATGCTTTAAAACAAAAAATAGGAAGTGATGTATAGCATTAGGGATTTTTGAAGAAGAGTTGCAAGAAATACTTTTTCTTGGGTGTGTCATTGCAAATTAGTGGTATAGGTATACCCTCTAAATTTGAAGTTATGTTGTCATAAAAGTAACAACTGCATGAATGAATTTTGACTTTGTTACCCTTAATAAGGCACAGATCAAGAGGTTTACGTGCTCAAGGGTCCAAGAAGAATAATAATTATAAAGATGAATCATTTTGTATCCTTTTCAGTTTTGTTGGTAGTATAGGGTTCTTAGCATGTTTTCAGAATAAAACAATGAAGATAATCCAAGAATGTTGCCAGTCTGGGATTGATCTTACAAATCTTGGTGCATACATGAGAACATTTTGCCTAAATTGGTTAAAGAGAATTCTTTTGGTTGTAAATAAGGGAATACCCCCTAGGTGCGGCATAGCCTAAAGTGCAATGGAGATAGGTGAAAAATCTCCCACTCGGTTGGCCAAGTCTCTTCTTGAAATCTGAGCATAAGTGGCAAGTCTTTAGGATTCAATGTATGTAGATTGAGAACCAACATATGGTATTCATGCATAGAAAAGAAAGTTTAAATTTAATTGTTAAATTTTATTTGCATTTATGTTGCGTTCTTCATTTGGGAAACATGTTGAAACAAATAAAGACATGCCAAGTTTTATTCAGAAATTCCCACCTTGTTTTTATTTCACAATTGGGGTGTTGTTCATATAATCAACGATGGGTATTTGTCAATTTTCCATTTGAGTTCAAAACATGAAAGTTGAAAATTGGTGTTGTGTTCTTCATTTGGTAAACATGCTGAAACAAAGAAAGTCATACCAAATTTTATTTAGAAATGCCCACCTTGTTTTTATTTCATAATTGGGGTGTTGTTCATATAATCAACAATGGGTAGTTGTCAAATTTTCATTTGAGTTCGAAACATGAAAGTTAGAAAATTGCCCAAGGTAGCCAAGCTTTCAACAATGGAGAATTTGGGTTTTTATGGTTTTTCCATACAAATACAAATAGAAAAAAATAAAATTTCAATTTTAAACCATTTCATTTGTTAATTTTAATGTGGGATGAGTTCCCTCCCATGGGAAATGATGTTTTGCATCTTTTTAGAAAATATTGTATTTTTGTCAAATTGGGATTTTGTTACCTCGTAAACTGTGCCAAGCCCAATTAGTAAAATTGGAGCTTGGGTGTTTAGGAAGAGGTCTAGGGGCAGGGAAAGGAGTGGCTTCCATCATGCACCATGACCCAAAGAGGTCATAGGAATTAGTGAATGGAAATTTTTAATCAAGATTAACAATTAAACACATGGGCAATAAAATATAATAAAGAGATCATCTACACCAAACTGCATGTCCTGGTGAAGTGTCCATCTTGCTTAAGTTTGGGTGTAAAGAGAAATCTTTGGTGTATTTTCCAGTTTCTATGAGGAGGTTATACCCTCATGTTCTGCCACGACGTGAGTATTGCCCTCGTATGACACTCCCTGTCCTCACTACCTAGGTCTCTCTTCCTTCTTCCACTATCGAAGTTTGGCTTGGTATGTGCTGTTTTCCATGAGATTATTTTATGCATTGTGATGTTGTTCATGATTCTATGGTATTGATGGATATATATTGTATGTCGCGTGTGTAAGCCTTATCTCCTTGTATAGCGTGTGTGTAAGCCTTATCTCCTTGTATGGCGTGAGTGTGTATTATTCCCATGCGACCATCTCCTTAGTACATTGGGGTGGGCCTGAGGGTACCACATGGTTGGGTGGTGCTATCACCACTGTTGGGGACTACAGGTTCTCCTAGCTTGGTTTGGACTGGACTTGGATTCGCGTGATGGTGTGGATCTCCTTTTTATGCTTTAGTTTATTATTTCAATTCAAGTGCAAATTTGTACAAGTTTGGAAGGACGTTGGTGTCCTATGTAGTGCAATCTTTTTTTAGACATGTTATTATTTGATCCTCAATGTTGGAGGACATGTAAACCCACCTTCTGAGTGGTGTTGTATTTCTTTCTAGCTTGGTGCTTCGAAGTTGGTGTTGAATGCATGCTATGGGTCATTTTTCTTTCCTGTCATCTTTTTATACATGCGGCAAATGGTGAAAATAAACATTTGTATTTTGGTGCTTAAAATGAATCAGTTCTTGCTTGTGATAGTTAAATATGATGTGTTGTTATGTTTTACACATGCCCCTATGTTTTCTTACCTCTACGGTTTTCCCATGTAGTGTTGGGAAGTGAGACCAACATTGAGTAACTAGACAGTCTTCCACTGACACTGTCGCGTGTATGCACCTCATGGTGTGTGTGTTGTGAGTATTGTATCACTCTTGTGAGTGTCACATCACTCCTTGTTGATGCACAATGTGTGTCAACACTTGTGTTATCCTTTATTTAAAAAAAAGTCGTTATGTCCTTGTTGTGTTGGACTAATGTCTTGGGTGAAAGCTCGGGTCATTACACTTCTCTTAGTCGTAACACCATCTCAACGAGAGGCAAAATGTAGACACCTGAATCTTATTAGGTCCCAACATCACACTAATCACTAGATTCATCCCACATTTCCCCTTTTAACATTAATTTGATCATTTGTCTAATATTAACTAAATAAGTCACATTATTTAATTAATAAATGAACCCTTCTTCTGAAGTCCTAGCCTTAATTAAATAAATTCATAGTTATTTAATTAAATCAAGAAAATCCCTCATCATTCCTCTAAATAAATACATAATATTTATTTAATTTATCCTAAAATCCTCATCATTAATTGGTTAAATAAACCTTGTTTAACTAACTAATTAATCATTTGCACATTCCTAAATCGAAATCTCCAAAGTCAACCTTACAAAAGGTTCAAAACTTGCACAAGGCTCCACACTTGTACATGGATCTGTTGGTGCCTGCATAAACATTCAGGTTTCAAGCATTTAAATCAGCAGGCACTCTTCAAAAAATCCAAAAATTTTAGGTCTGTCAACCTTCAAAATTGCATGCATATGTCTCTGTATATACATGGCCACTTGTATGTACATTTGAATGTACAAGTGCAGTTGTATATTGGCGGGCCCAAAAAGAAGTGCTCAATCAGCTTCAAAGGGTGCAAAAAATGGTTGTATGTATATCGCAGATTCTGGGGATATTCCTTGCTTGTATGTGAGGGTTTGCATGTATATTTGTGTTGTATGTTTAGACATGCAATGGGTAGATACAATGACAACATGCAAAGAAAATATACATCGGCGCACATACAAAGGAAATGTACATTGCAAGAATACAAGGATGGCGCAATGCAAAGTCAACATAAAAAGAGGCCGACATACATTCGCTATAGTGACAGAGGGTCATCGGCATGACAAGATGCATCGGCAACCAACTCCAAAGTTTCCCTGATGGCCGATGCATATACAAGGAAAACATGCAAAGGGCTTTGTATCTTGTGTATAAATCACATTGTATATGTGATATGCATTCGCCATATGCAAAGGAAATGTGCAAGGGGCTGATATACAAGAGGTGGGGTCCGTAGGTATACAAAGGGGATTGTATGTGTTCGACATACAATGTGAGCATACAAAGCGGAATGTATATTGGGTAGATGCATCTGTGGTAATGAACAAGGTGGTACATGCAAGGCAAGAACTAAGGGATAGGCCCACCAATTGCATGTATGCTATCCTTGTATGTTTGCATTGTATATGCTATATACATTGGTTATATGCATTTGCGACATACAAGTTGGACCCGATTTAAAAGTGAATTTGGCAAATCTAAAGCTGACGTCTGCGGCTTGAATGTATATTGTGCATTGTATATGCCGATATACAATGAAAAGTATAATGATAATAGATACAAGCCAGATTTCAAGGTAATTCGAATCGGTTTCATAATGATTTGAAATCTGCAAGTTGTATATTGTGTTTGTATATGCAATATACAAAGTGACATGCAAAAGGGAGATGCAAGGCCCGGACCTGATGGCAATTGTAATTTAATTCATAATGATTTGGGGTCCACCTTGTATATTTGTGATTGTATGTATATGCTTTTGCATATACATTGGGCGAAAGTGGCAAAAGGTAAAAAAGGCAAAATAAGAAAGGGAAAAGTCAGCGATGGCAAGGAGACACCTACGTGCCGCGATTTGATTGGCCAGCAGCTCGACCGTTCAAATTCAAGCCGTAGATTTTGGCGATGAGGAAATGAATCAACGACTCTATTTTAAATATTCAAAGGAAGGGTTTTCCATGCTTCTACAATAGTATTCTCGGTAGGAAAAGTTACAAAGCACGCAGTCTACTGCGTTTCCAAGGCCGTGAGTTGGTATGCCATTAATGGCAGGTTTGCAGAGAAGTATTGGTTGAGTAGACAGGCCAGCCACCGTATTTCATGGGAAAATCTTCAGGCGGCAGTGCAGATCCAGATTTCACCTGTTTCTCTCCTCTTTGTCTATTGGAGCATTGAATGATTTTGGGTGCCATTTCTCACGATGCATTGTATCTTGCAAAATTTTGAATTGACATGTACTTGACTGCTGAGTACACATTCTTGCTATCTAGTAGGCTGTGTCGCTCATTTTCTAGTTGTTGAAGACTTGGGTATTTTTTGGAAAAAATAACGAAAAACAAAGCTATTCTTGGCTGTTCTATCTCTTTTTTGGAGTTTATGAGTTGCAATATGAATGTATTTTGCACACGTGTTTAGTTTTATTGTTGTTTTTATATGAGAAATGCTTTAATGCATGTGTTTAGTTGTCTGTCTCCATTTGCCGTATGCATTCCTTCTTTTGAATCTGGTTGCTAAGGGTTCCTCAGATTCTAGGATACAGATTTGCTATATCACATGCTTGATCTATGACTTCCATTCAAGGAGTGGGTTAAATTGTTTTAAGTTTAGTATGGAGAAGAATGTATGTCAGCTAGGATATTTGTAAGTAGAGGCAGCTAAATACTCAGTCTTGGGTGTAATTTGTAAGGCAAATATCAGTTCTAACCCCTTGAAACTTCGATGCCAGTTGCAAACCATTCTCTTGTATACGTCTAGTTGACACCTTGCCCTGAGATAGGCACCAGTCTGCACTTGTGTAGTAGTTATGATCCAAAACCCCCTGTCTTGCATACAAAATATCAATACAAACCATTTCATAATTTCCAACCTGTTAGTTATAGGAGTAGAAATAGGACCCCTGCATACCCTCATCCTCAACCAGTTAGATATGTCCAAGAATGTTTCTAGCCTTGAGATTTATCACACAAATCTTGGTCCACACATGAGAGTATTCTGCCTGTTGTTGTCAAGCTAAATCTTTCTTTCATTGGGCGAGTCAAGGTTAAATCTTTAGCTATAGGGATACCCCCCTTGGTGCGGTAGAACCAGAAGTGAAGGGGAGGTAGCTCACGCAACCTCCTGTATTAGTTGGCCGAATCTTCCTGTGCATTGGAATTGGCAAA
Source organism: Cunninghamia lanceolata (assembly GCA_027924645.1). Taxonomy (NCBI): domain Eukaryota; kingdom Viridiplantae; phylum Streptophyta; class Pinopsida; order Cupressales; family Cupressaceae; genus Cunninghamia; species Cunninghamia lanceolata. The sequence goes on along the minus strand of BSBN01000809.1, from coordinate 23,639,509 downwards.
CCCTCTGCTGATTTGGGAGAAAGAACTCCAACAGGATCTAAAAATCCCCTTTTCAATCTTATCCCTCCATTCAAATGTAGTAATCCTTACCCTCTATATCTTCTTGATCCTTCCCCTAATCATGTGCATCAATAATGGGGTGCCACTTGTTGGCCTCTCAATCATTCTTGGCTCTTAATCAACCCTAGCCTTCCATTTCCAAGATTTAATCTCATCCATTCATCATCCCTAAGAAAAATTTATAAATAGAGCATCACCCAAGCTATTTCTAAGTTTTGGAGTTGAATGAAAGCAAGGTAATATTCTCCAAGTGAGCAACTACATCCACTCATCTTGAGAAAATCCCTTTATTGGTTAAAAAAAGGTTGCATTGGCGAGACCTCTCCTCTAGTTTCATTGTCTTGACTACAACTTTAGCTCAATATGAGGTGTTTGTTTAGTGTAGGTTAGAATAGGTTTTATGCATTATTATTTGTTGTAATTTGTCTTACATTTTCCACAAACAATACTCATAGTACTTGGATAAATATTATGTGTGTGTAATATGAAGTAGGACATGTATGTGGAAGTTACCATTTATTTCCTCCTCTTACACTTTAAGTGGTATGATAAATTTTGTACTTCTCAATTACTACCAATGTGTTTTGCTATAAATTATTTGATTAATTGTTGATTGTTGAATATAATGAAAAAGAGAATGATAGTATTATAGTAAAAAAAATGTCGTCTACAAAAATATGAAGTAAAAGGTAAGGACTCTGTCTTTTGTCATCCATAATGATTTATTTCAATTGTAGGCAGTTGTTGGCAATAGCAAGTAGTGCCACAACTAAAATAATAAACAACCATGAAAGCATTTTTTTTGGGTAAATATTATCCAAGACCCACACATTATACCAATTCAAAACTTGTAAAGAAATATTTCTTACAAAAGAAGAGACCCAAATCTTAGTTCTTTTGCACCAATACACATTGAGTCTTATTAGTGTTTTGATAGTTGACATAGATGCCAATTAGGATAATCCCTAATTTCCAAGCACCCACTTCCCCATAGGCTTCCAATGCCTAATCTATTACATTTCTAAATAATTATAGGCATAAATGATTATAAAGGGTTTGATTTTGTGAAAGTTGTGACACTTCAATCATGATTGGTGTGCAAGAAAGGATTTCTAAAATTGAGATACAATGGTTATTACAAATTTGAGTTTGTGGGTACATTTTTGTTAACATGATTGGTGCCTGCAAGGGAACAATGATTATTTCTCTGTCTTGGATGTTGTAGTTTGAATAGCTTGGAAATATTTTTAGGTTAGTTGGCATGTGAGGCTTATTATGATGTGCTCAAGGCCACTTTGTCTTTGCACATATGATGATAACTAAGTAAACTTGTGTATTCAAAATGGATTGCACCAATACATAAATCATAACATAGTTTTTATATGTGGTAGAGTCTAGTATACTATAACCATTGTATTTTTCATATCAAGCATTGGTTGCACCCAAGACACATTTAATAGTTATACCATTAGTTTGTAGTGCTAGAAAGCTAGACCAATTTTTGTATTGGTGTTATACTAAAGGTGAGGTTGATTTGTTGACTATTAACTTAACTTTTAGAAATTTATTTAATAATTTTAAATTGTTCTTGCAAAATAGATTCTCTTGTTTCAAAATGATATAAGGCATTGTCTCATATGATAGTTTTTTGGAACAATGATTAAACATCTCAAGTGTTATACAATATATGTATTTATGTGAGAGGAACAAATTTTTACCTATGGGTGTTAATATAAGTATGTATAGAGGAATAAAATCCCTTTTACATAATACCTAGGCTAATTAAATAAATGTATGCAATCAAGCACTACTTAGCCTAGATTAATTATAGATCTTAAGTTGATCGTTAGCACAAATATAAATAATGTGTAAATGAACTAAATGTGATAGATGGATTTGGATGATGGAGAAGTTCTATAGTAGATGGCAAAAAATAATTCACCAATGCTTTGGATTTTTTTGATTGAACCAAATGAAGATCTTAGATTCTAAGATTCACTATTTGTCACTCTAGTTTAGTTCTACACTTGTGGAAATGATATTACAAGTGTAAAAGTGATCTTCTATGTAGAAATGATCTTGTAACTCAAGGACTTGATCTCATTGATTTCGACAGTCTTCAACATATTTGCTTCCCATCCTTGATGTTTGAATGTTCTAGAAACTCGTAGTGTTTACAAACACTTTTGGGGAATCTATTGGATTGTAAGGTTCATGTTCTCCTAGGTTAGACCCTTGGATGCACTGACTTTATAACTCTAAATAAATATTTAAAGACAACAAGCAAGTGTGCAATAGACATAAGATAATGGGTTCCGGTAAAATGTTTTTATTATGCATTATTTTTTTTCCTTTTGTAAATCAAAATCTAGATGCATTCACTTGATTCCTAGGTGATCTCCAAAATTCTAGGTGGTTTTAAAATGAATGAATAAATGTCCTTAAATGTACATTAACCACTTGTTGATAAATCAACAAAACATGTGCTAGAGGTCAACTCACAATGACTAGTGAAAAGGTCAATAAGGTTGTGTAATGTCAAGAATTGCAACATAATACCTACTGGAGAATATCTTTAGAAATGTCCATATCCACTAAGATGTGAGCATAAGTTATGTGGGGGATTACCATGGTCGTAAGATCAAGCATCATAAACTACCCTAGCACATTCCTAATAGCTGAGCCAAAACTAAAGTGGAATGTTAGGCATCCTAACCCAAACTAGCATGATATTTAGGGATTTTGTAGTAGGGTTGAAAGAAGAAAACTAGGGTTTGAGAAAGAGAGAATGTCGACCCCATATCCAAACTTACCCATCAAGCACCACATCCTTGTCAACAACAAAATAAAAAACTACAATGAAGAAACCTCGAGTGTAGGGGTAGATCTCCATATTGTCGTTAATTAGGGATCACTAGGACTCTTCAAGCCATTTTGTGGAGCTTGGGGAGGCTTGGCCATAAATTGTTAAAGTGGCAAATTAGGCCCTTATTAGAGAAATATGTCTTGTCCTTGATCACCTTCTACCCAAAAGTCATAATAGTAGAGGAAGTTTCATAGGATTGAGGTATGGCCTTCCCCTACAAAAGAGGAAGCATCCTGGTAACACCCTCTGCAACAGACATTTCAGTCTGGGGGACCATCAATAGTAATAGGTATGACCAACACCAAAGGAGATTCATTAGAAGCCCCTAAGTCATGAACTAACTTGCCAACAAAAATAGGAGAAGGCATTGCAACACCCTCAACAATTCCAATTGCATAAATGCCTATAACCTTGGCCACGCCACCAAGCACGACATCAACACATGCCTCATACACCTTAATTTAGGCAACATTAGATGGGAGAGAGGTGGGAAGTCCACATGGGAAACCATAGGTAGGGCATAAGAGCTATGAAGTGCAATTTTTTAGTGAATCTATCCATATGAACCAACTATTAACTACCCAACACAAACCATAAATTATTACACTAACAACATTATGAAGTAACTACAAACTAACACTTTGGATCATAAACCTAACATATTTTACTTCTATACATTTACGCTCTATCCAATATCATGGACTTATATATAAGATGTGTTTAAAATATAACTCTATACAATGTATTAATTAAATTGTGTAGATATTAAAATAGTCTTGCTTTTCATATAACAAACTAGGCTAAATTGCAAGGTTTAAAGGCTCTCAAATTTCACAAAAATGGTGTTCAGACCATTCAGGATATGTTTCACAAGCCCACTATGAGCCTTTTGGCTTGGGAAGCATTCCGTGTAAAATTTTCTCTTTCAAAAGTTGATAAGCCTACTTATGACAGAATCATCATGGCTATTCCACCTTAAATGTTCCATAAGGTTGGAATTCAATCCAACAAGCCATGGAGGAAGGACTGGAAATGGTATCTAGACACACCTTTGCATCATTTCAAGCCACAAATGGCTTACAGGTGGCTTTCAGTTCATTTACCCATGGCTGCCACTCTTAATAAGCACTGGCTTATTCATAGCTCTTTAAGTCTTTGGCATTCTAGGTTTAAAACTGTTTGGTTTGCCATTCTTGAGCCAAAACTTGCTTATTTTGCCTGTGCATTCTCTTTCAAGGCTTGCCTATTAGTAGTAGGTTGTTTCACCTTGGGGTTCAGGATCCCCCTTGTCCTATTTGTGGACAGGCTGAAATGATTCAACATCTTTTCTGGTATTGCACCAGAGCTCAGTAATTCTAGTTATGGATTCATGATTTTTTTTGCCCTTTCATACTTGAGCCATTAACCTGGCAAATCATCCTACTGGGTGATTCACCCAGGTTTCTTGAAAAATTTACTCAAATCTGACATATTTTCAGGGTGGAGATTTTATTTACATTATGGAAAGATCGTAATTCTTGTATATTTTCAGAAAGCAAAATTGGAACTTATGTTTCTCTGTACATTAAAATTATTATCTGTTCTAATGTTCTTATGTAGATTCAATTGCAAGCTAACAAAGTTGCCTTGGAAGTGGCTCACTTACAAGAGTTGTGTTGGTGCCTGCATGAGTAGTCAGTTTTCAAGCATATAAACATGCAGGCACCATCCCAAAAAATCCAAAAAAGGTTCTAAGTCTTTGGGCCTCCTCAACATTTTTCAACTGCAGCATCATATTTTCTTTGGAGGAGGTCGTCATCATCATGTTTCTGGACATCACCCTATTGTTTCTTGCAAGGGTCATCATCATATTTTCTGCCTGCATGATCTTTTGTTGGGGTGATATTTTAACATCGGGTGATCTTAGTTAAAATCATCCTGATGATGTTGCTGTAAAGTTCTAAGTATGACCCGATCTTCCATGGGGTCATCATATTTGAACATCGGGTGATCTTTGTTAAGATCATCCTGATGTTACTTTATCACTTCATGTTTGCTTTATCACCCTGATGCTGCTGCCGTCATATTCTCGCCAGGGTGATATTCGCGTGTTTATCAGCTTCATCATATTCCAAGGAAGGGGGTGATATTTTCAAGTATCAGTCATATTCATACATCACCCCGATGTTATAATGAAGCTACAGTGCACCCTGATATTTCTGCGGGGGGTGATATTTCAAAATATCAGGTGATCTTACGAATATCACCCGGCGCCAATATGATGGTGACGTCATCAGTATCCGAGGGGGGTCATATTTTTAACATCAGTCATCTTCTGGAGATCCCTCGATGTTGCGAATATGACAATGACATCATCCGGATATGAGGAGATGGGCGGTATGCAGATATGATGCTGACGTCATCAGGATTTTTGTTGACATGCAGGATGTTCATCGGCCAGACATTTGGTATCGGCGAGGCAGGAGGATCTTTCTCCGACGCATCAGGTTGTGCCGATGAAGGTGATATCAGGGTGACTTTCCTTATCAGGGTGATCTTTCCGATAAGGGTGATATTTCGCATCAGGCTGATGCAAGATATCAGGGTGATGTTTGGGGGTGATTATCATGCAGGGTGATGATGACGTCAGGGTGATATTTCATATCCAGATATCATGCGGAGGATGATGATGAGGCTTATACTAGTGTCGTCGGGAGCAAAAGCACCGACATCATATATGCTCGCGACCTAGTATATAAGGTAATGAGAGGGTTGCCGGGGGGTGCATGTGGGATAATTTGATCCTGCATGATTTGAAATATCAGGATGATACATTTTGGCGGGAAAGGTTTGTGATGCACAGTATTCTGCATTTCCCAAGGCCGCGGGTTGGTACGCCATTAATGGCGGTTGTTGCAGAGGTATGGGCGATGGCGTGGACATTTCAACCACCCGATTGATGATGTGAAACCCTAGGTGGCAGCGCAGGGCTCGAGATCTCTTCCTATCCCCTCCTCCACCTGCTGCATTCAATGCGTTGAGTGCCATTTTCTCAATGTACGGTATCTGGCGAATTTTGAGTTTGCCTGGTGGTTAAGGCTGAGCACCTCCTTGCTGTATAAGTAGGGCCGTGTTGCTCATTTGTTGGTTGTTGAAGACCTGGGCATCATTTTTTGTGTAAATAACGAAGAATAGGCCATGATCCTGGTTGTTTTATCCCATTTTGGAGTTTATGAGTTGCAACATGAATGTATTTTACACATATGTTCAGTTTCATGTTGATATAAATGAAAAATGCTATATTGCATGTGTTTATCTGTTTGTCTCCTTTGTTGCATGCCTTTCCTTCTGTTGAATCTGGTTGCTAAGGGTTTCATAGATTTTAGGATACAGGGTTCTGTATCACATGCCTGATCTCTAACTTCCATTCAAGGAGTGGATTAAACTGTTTTAGGTTGAGCATGGAGAAGGTTCTATGTCTGCAGGGATATCTGTAAGTAGAGGCAGCTAAATACCCACTCTTGGGTGATGTTTGTAAGGCAAGCATCAAGTCCAACCCCCTGAAACTTGAGTGAAAGTTGCAAACCATCTGTTGTATATGTCTAGTTGACTCCTTGCTCAATGGATAGGCACCAGTCTGCTCCTGGGTCAGTAGTTATGAGCCAAAACCCCTTGTCTTGCATCCAGGACATTATGTCCACCCATTTCATCACTTCAACCTGTTAGTTGTAGGAGTAGGATTAGGAAACCCTTGCATGCTCTCATACCCACCAGACAAATATGTCTAAGAATGTTGCCAACCTTATGATCTATCATGCAGATCTTGGTCCATACATGAGAGTATTCTACCTGTTGTTGTCAAGTAGGATCTTTCTATCATTGAGCTAGTCAAGGTCACATCTTTAGCAAATAGGGACACCCCCCTTGGTGCAGCAGAACCGGAAGTGAAGGGGAGGAGTTCACGTAACCTCCTGTATTTAGTTGGCTGAATCTGCCTATGCATTAGAATTGGCAAACCCTAATGCTGATTCAGAAGAAAAACCAACAAGTTGTTCGATCATTGGGGGAATGCTCCCTACACTGTGGCTTGTGTTCCTCCCTCACCATCCTCTATTAGAGCTCGCTCTCCTAACAAATGCAGAAGTGGTTCGGCCAGAGATTCTTGGTCTCGCTCCCAACCTGCTCCATGTTACAGTGCTCATCGGCGAAGGCGCTCGGCCTTTCCACATCCTCGTGGATGGACCTTTGGCCATGCTGCTAGTGTAGCTAGGGATAACGCGGGGTGGCCCATTATGGATAATGCAGGTAATGCTGGTTGGCTTGCATCGGATAATGCAGGCTGGAATGCTCCTGGTTATTCTCATCCACCAACTACAGGGTGGGATAATACTAAGGTTTTCCCTCGGTTAAATTTGGCTATCTCACCTCAGCACGAGGAGCCAAATGTTCAAAATGAAGAACATGAAAATGAAGATGGTTGGGCTATGCCTAATGTCAACCCGGACCCCGCGGATGTTTGGGGGAAATTGGATGACAGGGATCCGCCATCTGCAGGAATGGCATTGGCTGCTTAATTCTTTTTTTTCTTTGTTTTTATATGGGCCCTGTACCCTTTGATACTTTGTTCTAGATCTTTTTGGGCTTAGCCCATGTGACTCTCGGGGTGTGCCTTTTAACCACCTGTTATTTTTTTGTGAAGTGTTATTTTATTTTATATAGATAACTTGCATTTTCATAAAAAAAAATAACTAGGCTATTGTAAATATACAAATATAAAAAATAATTAATCAACCATTTGTAAATGTGGATAATCTACAACAAAATTTAATGAGCTGTAAATATTGAGTTTTCTCATAACTATAAATTTTTCTTGTTAGCCGATAGGCTTATAGTGGGAGCTTTTTGCTCCCCGAAATATTCAGCCGTCGGAAATGTCGGACGCCAGAAAATCGTCCGACGCCGCAAAACTTTTTCGCCGTTTAGTTTTTCATTCCTCAGGTTAGTGACGTTATACATAGGTCCTTTGTCAGAAATCCTTTGCGCTGCACATTCTAAAACATAAGCATTTTAATGTGTAGAACATTTAGAATTTTGTTTAAAACTATGGGGTATTAACTATTGGTCTGCTACTTTATTTACATGGTGTAGATCTTTAACGAACGGTTGGCGGTCTCTGTCCATCATTCAAAAGGCTCCCACCACCCGATGGGATGAATCCGGGTCCGTGGCCTTTTTAAATTGAAGCGTGAATCTTATTAAAATAGTCCTTGATTGGTTTTTCTTAAAACCCTTTGAGTTTTGCGTAGATTTTAGTTTTTAGTTTTGTAACATGTTTTTTAACTTTAATATAGTTTAACATAGTTTAGCTTTAACATGATCTAGCTTTTATTAGCTTTCAACATAACTTTACATAGTTTCAATTTAAAACCTAATTTTTACTTAGTTTTTAGTTTAGTATAGTTTTAAATTTAGATAGTTGAATATAGTCTTTTAAAACTTTGTAACATTGTTTTTTAACTAGCATATCTATATTTTAAAAATGTATCTAAAGTATGAGGCGCCTATTCCACCTATGTGTGATACAACGAAAACAATAAGATTTACTAACACATCGGTACCATGAAGGGGGTTAATTGTGGGAAGAAACCCAGATGGACAGAATGAAAAGAGACCACCCTCCAGTCTCCAGCCACTCAGACAACCATATGCGATGACCCCCATGTAGGAAATAGAAGTGAAGTAACAAGGGACCTGGGTTTGTGCCAATACACAAAGCCCCGCAATTTACCAATAACAAAATCCATTGCTTTAAGCTTCTCTTGTTTGACTCCATACGACCCTCTTTCTAGATCTACCTTAACAAATCATTTTATCTCATCCTCCACTTCTGCCATTGCCGACTGCATTTTCCTGGTATAAACTATGGAAACTAGAAAGTCATATATAAATGGCAATTATGAAGTTTGATTCCATATTGGACAAGCACAAAGCACAAAACACCTCCATCTGTCATTTTTTTTTATATATTAATATATATTGTTTATAGTATAATAATTAAGTATATCAAATATTAATATAAATTATTTTTAAGATTGATTTTAATTTATTGATATTTAATTTATCTATTGTAATTAACTTTTTTTTAACTTGCACATGTATTACTAATAAAATATGGAGTACATATGAGATCACATGGTGGCCAAGGAGGCCACCTCAAAATTTATACACCATATAGTAATACTTAGTAGTTTTTTTTTGCAAGTTAAAAACACTTTATTTTTTAAACTTATAAACTTTCTGACCCACTGTCATGCCTGAATTGCTTTATCATTTTCCACCCTAGTTTCTGTCGCTCTGAGCACACTGAATCTGCTTCCCTTGATCCCTTTGATCTGTTGTTCCCTCACTGCATTCCCTGAGTGCGACTCATCAATTCCTTCTGCCCTGCTAAAATCATCAAAGTTTTGACCTATAGAATCCATATTTTCCATTGCATCTTCTTCCCTGCTAGCTGGTGTTCTAGTAGTGATGTATCTATTGCGTGCTTTCATGTACTCTTCAAAGAACTTTGGATCCCGTTTATTGTAATTAACTTTGACTAATTAATTATTGTTTAATATCAAAACTATATTATTGAATGAAAGAATATTTTAATATTATTTAGTATATAGTTAACTGTTATATATAAATATAATGTGAATTGTAATTAATTATGAATAATTAATTAAAGTTATTAATATATATTGTTTATTGTAATTAACTATGAATAATTAGTTGGGGTGGGGGCCTTGACTCGATTGACTAAGTAATTCCATTGGGTAAAGATGGCCACCAGGTACCAAAAAAAAATAAAAAATGAATAATTAGTTATAGTTTACTATCAAAACTATATTATTATGTTGAGTCATAGATTATTTTTCTATTATTTAATATATAGTTAAGGGAAATGCTTTCCCAATATTTTGTTTAAATTCTTTTCTCATAATATATTAAAATAGTCTATTAGTATTTTATAAAATTCAATGCATAACTAGTATATTTATATTAAATATAATATATCTAAAGTACGCCGAGAGATATCCTTCTCGAGGCGCCTAATGTTAGGATTAGTGATTAAAAAAATAGGCGCCTCGAGAAGGATATCTCTCGGCGTACTTTAGATATATTATATTTAATATAAATATACTAGTAGCAACCGGAGCCGCAAGCCTGATTCTAACACTAATTATAATATATTAAAACATATTATATTAGATATATCTTTTATAATATATCTAATATATTATTATAATATATTATATAATATAATAATATATTATATTAAATCCAACTCTAACCCTAAATCTAACCCTAACCCTAACCCTCACCCTAACCTTTATTCAAACCCTAAGCATAGCTCTAATTTTAACCCTAAGGCTGATCCTAATTACAACCTTATCCCTAAGCTTAATACTAAACTTAACCCTAATGGTAACGCTAACCTTAAGTTTAATTTTAACATTAACCCTAATTATAGTTGTAACCCTAATTCTAACCCTAACCCTAACCCCAACCCTAAACCCTAAACCTAATCCTAATTTTAAAGTTAACCCTAACCATAACACTTATTCTAACCCTAAACATAGCTCTAATTTTAACCCTAACCCTAACCCTAACTTTAACCCTAAGCTTGACTATAATTCAAAACCTAACCCTAACCTTAATACTAACCTTAACCCTAATTGAACTTTAACCCTAACTCTAATTTGAACCCTAATCCTAATTGTAACTCTGATTATTACCTTAATTGTAATAGTAAGCCACCTTAATTCTAGCCCTAATTCTAATAGGAACAATAACCCTAATTCTAATCATAACGCTGATCTACCCTACTCTAACCCTAATTTTAAATCTAACAATAACCCTAATTCTAACCCTTAACTTAATCCTAATTCTAACTATGATTTTAACCATAACTCTAACCTAAATTCTAACCCTAACTCTAGCCCTAACCCTTTCTGTAACTCTAACACTTACCCTAAACCCTAAACCTAATCCTAATTTTAAAGCTAACCATAACCATAACCCTTATTCTAACCCTAAACATAGCTTTAATTTTAAGCCTAACCCTAACTCTAACCCTAAGCTTGACTATAATTTGAAACCTAACCCTAACCTTAATACTAACCTTAACCCTAGTTGAACTCTAACCGTAATTCCAATAGTAACCAACCTTAATTCTAACCCTAATTCTAATAAGAACCCTAACCCTAACCCTAACCTAATTATAATCACAACACTAATTCTACCCTAACGATAACCCTAATTTTAAATCTAACCCTAACCCTAAATCTAACCCTAATCCTAACCTTTATTCAAACCCTAAGCATAGCTGTAATTTTAACCCTAAGGCTGATCCTAATTGCAACCTTATCCCTAAGCTTAATACTAAACTTAGCCCTGATTGTAACCCTAACCCTAAGTTTAATTCTAACATTAACCCTAATTATAATTGTAACCCTAACCCTAACCCCAACCCTAAACCCTAAACCTAATCCTAATTTTAAATCTAACCCTAACCATAACCCTTATTCTAACTCTAAACATAGCTCTAATTTTAACCCTAACCCTAATCCTAACTCTAACCCTAAGCTTGACTATAATTCAAAACCTAACCCTTACCTTAATACTAACCTTAACCCTAATTAAAATCTAACCCTAACTCAAATTTGAACCCTAATCCTAATTGTAACTCTGATTCATGCCTTAATTGTAATAGTAAGCCACCTTAATTCTAACCCTAATTGTAATAGGAATCCTAACCCTAATTCTAATAATAACCCTGATTCTACCCTACTCTAACCCTAATTTTAAATCTAACAATAACCCTAATTCTAATCATAACCTTGATTCCACCTTAACTATAACCCTAATTTTAAATCTAACAATAATCCTAATTCTAAACCTAATCCTAATTCTAACTACAATTTTAACCATAACCCTAACTTGAAATCTAAACCTAACTCTAGCCCTAACCCTAACTGTAACTCTAATGCTTACCCTAATTTAATAACCCTAATTCTAACTCTGACCCTAACCTTAATTTCAACCCTAACCCTAATTATAACCCTAACCTTATTCTAATATTAATCTTAATTCTAATCCTAACCCTAACCCTAATTCTAATTGTAATTCTAACCCCTATCCTAACCCTAATTCTAAGTACAATTCCAACCCTAACTCTAATTTTGACCCTAACCCTAACCCTAACCCTAATTCTAACATTAACCCTAATTATATTTGTAACCCTAACCCTAACCATAACTATAATTGTAACCCTAACCCTAATTCTAACTCTAACCCTAACCCTAATTCTAACCCTAACCCTAAAGCTTATTCTAACCCTAAACATAGCTCTAATTTTAACCCTAACCCTAACTCTAACCCTACCCCTGACTATAATTCAACCCCTAACCCTAACCCTAACCCTAACCCTAATCCTAATTCTAATTCTAAACCTAACTCTAATCCAAATTTTAAACCTAACCCTAACCCTTATTCTAACCCTAAACATAGCTCTAATTTTAACCCTAACCCTAATTTTAAATATAACAATAACCTTAATTCTAACCCTAATCCTAATTCTAACTATGATTTTAACCCTAATCCTAACCTAAATTCTAACCCTAACTCTAGCCCTAACCCTAACCATAACTATAACTCTAATGCTTACTCTAATTTAGTAACCCTAATTCTAACTTTAACCCTAACTTCAATTCCAACCCTAACCCTAATTCTAACCCTAACCCTAATTCTAATCCTAACACTAATTTCAACCCTAACCCTAACCACGCTACTAATTGTAATCCTAATTCTAATTCTAAACCTAACCCTAATCCTAATTTTAAACCTAACCCTAACCCTAACCGTTATTCTAATCCTAAACATAGCTCTAATTTTAACCCTAACCCTAACTGTAACTCTAACCCTAAGCCTGACTATAATTCTAACTATGATTTTAACCCTAATCCTAACTTGAATTCTAACCCTAACTGTAACCCTAATCCTAACCCTAACTGTAACTCTAATGTATACCTTAATTGAGTAACCCTAATTCTAATTCTAACCCTAACCTCAATTCTAACTCTAACCCTAAGCTTGATCCTAATTGAAACCCTAACCTTAATACTAAACTTAACCCTAATTGTAACCCTAACCCTAACTCTAATTCTAACATTAATCCTAACCCCAACCCTGATTATAATCCTAACCCTAACCCTAACCCTAATTTTAATCTAATAACTATAAAATTCAACTTATTTAAGTTTTCTTCTAAAATAAATAAAATACAACTTTTTTTTTAAAATAATAAATAAAGTTAATCAACAATATATATTTTTTAATGATTTATACTAATTTATATTCTTCTAATTTGCACTTACTTTTGTTTTTGTATTTTTAATAAATAAAACTTGCCTTGCTAATTTATATTCTTCTAATTGGAATAAATGTAACATATACCAAATAAATTAGTAAAGTCACATTAGATAAAACAAGGGATTCCATAATTAAATAATAAAATTCAATTTTAAAGCACATCTCACAAATAAACATATTTAAAATAAACCATAAGTTATGGAGTGAGTTACCTAAAATATAGGTATATAATTTAAATAAAATCACATGATTTAGTAATTATAAAATAGGTTTCTATTTTAAATATCATACAAGATTCTACTAAAATTCTAATTTAACTATGCACATTAATTTAATTTTAGATCACATTAGCTAGAAAATAGCGAGTTGTGGAGTTCTGATTTTAGTAAATATTAAAACTTACCAAAATAATATAAAAGCATATAAAACACTACCTTATTTTAATTTTCTCCATAATTATTTTTTCTGGAGGCTCTCAAATTTCTTCTTGGTTTGCATGGAGGGTTGCATAATGAGAATTTGTAATGGAGGTATTTTACAAAAATATTTCAACTATTTTAAAGTTTATTGTAGATTTGTCATTTAATTTTCCCCATAAATTTCTTCTTTTTGGTTTGCATGCAGGGTTGCACAATGAGAGAATTTGCAATGGAGGGTTTTTACAAATTATTTTAACTATTTTATAGTTTATTATAGATCTGTCATTTTTATTATTTGCAAGATACACAGGAAGATGGTATGGATGTAGGGGTTTTAATTATTTAAGATCTATAATTTTTGTTGTTATCAATTTCACTCTATACAATAACAAAGTTGCATTTTTTAAATTTTTTTTTAATACAATGTTTATTTAAATATGAGCCATAGATTTAAAATGGATTTAATAAATTAATAAATATATAATTTAAATTTTATATAAAACAAAAAAATAAGTTGGAAGAGGGGAGGGAGTGCCATAACATAGTTAAAGAAAAAGCACCATAGAATAATATGCAATATAGTTAAACAATTAAAATATTTAAAAAAAAAAACAAAAGTTCTTAAATATATTAGTTTGATTTTTAAACTATATGCTATCCTTTAAAAAAAATAGAATACTCTTAAAAGATTTTAATTCTACAGTATAAATATAAATATAGTTAGGGAATATAATTAAACACTTAAAACTTTTAAGAAAAAACAAAAGCTCTTAAATATATTAAAATATATTAGTTTGATTTTTTAAACTATTTTTACTCTATACTATCTTTTTAAAAAATTAGAATACTTTTTATAATTTAGAAAGATTGTAGAATATAAATATGCATATAGTAATAAGTTCAAAAGTTCAAAAAATAAAATAAAATGAAAAAATTATTGCAATTAGATGTTGCTATTTTAGCACTTTATAATAACAATATAATATTATATGATATTATAATATTATATTATAATATAGTATAATATATATTATATTATATTTTCAAAAATAATAATTATAATATATCAAATATGTGATAATATACATAATTTCATAATATATTTAGGGATTTTGAGATTAGTTCAGCGTGTAAAAATACCATATTTAGGGATATTGAATTAATTCAGCTATGCACCAATTTATATAGATATTTATTTAATTCTTAAATGCAATTTAGATTTTTTTTTAATTTTTTAGTATATATTTACGACCAAAAATGAGTGCTCTCATCTCCACCCCCGCTACAACTGTAGTTCGCCTCTCGGCGAAAAAATTTAATATTTTAAAATATTTAATATAGATCTTTAATTATCAATATACTTAACATATAAAATTTAATATATTTACTAATGTTTTTTTTTTATAATTTTATGTATCTATTTTATATTTAAAAAATTTAAAATTTTATATTAGTCGAATATAATCACAATTTTTTTATTTTTTTATTGTTTTAATCTGAGTAAAAACAATGCGATTTTTTTTAAAAAGTAGAGACCACTGGGAACCAACTACTATTGCTTACCACCTATAATTTAATTTACTTTTTAAAGCTGGTACCCAACTTAATGCAATAAACACATTAAAAAGGGCACTTAAAGCCATGCCAACAATTTTTTGGTCGATTTATTTCTCAATATTTCTACAATTTATTTTCCACTGTCTTTCAATGCAAGTTTGCATTTTAAATTTGTTATTACAAATTGATACAACCTAATCATATACAATTACAAATATGTTCTTTCTAAATATTCTTGCATTTGATAGACCCTATTGACTATTCCGTTGCACATAAATTTCGTGCAACCGCTGGTATGTCAGGGATGTCATATGTCAAATTTGAAAAGAAACTCTTCACAAGTTCATTCATTTTATTCAGAAATCTTTTAAACAATCAATGCATTCCATCAGTCTTTGCCCGCCGGGCTAGAATCCTATTAAATTTATAGACACTTATAGGTCGGGCAAAGAACAGTATTAAATGGCGTTCATTAAAGGGGTTCAGATAACCAGGCAAGGTAAGGTAAAATTTCAATCCAGAGAGCTACTCGGAGTGCATGTACCAACTCGAGCCTCTTTAGGAAATTCTAAATATTAGCACTTGCACTCTTAGGAGGTTCAAGGAATACGCCGAACGAGTTTAGAAGATTTTCCGGCCTAATTTTTTATTTAGTTTTTAACGGCGTGAGAGAATTCCGAGCATTAGAATGCTCACATGTAAAGCCTATCGGCTAATGATGCTTTTCACAACATTCAATGTTGTTCTTTCCATCTGTCTTCGCACGGGGCCAACTTTAAGTGATCCTTATCAGACATTAAACATTGGCCGTCGAAACAGATGACCTACTACCTACATTAGTTATTTATTTATTTAGATATTATTAATTGTTCCAACCTGCATTGTATGATGCAGCCGCTCACAGAAATGGCAAAAATGACATGGTAGGCTTTCATACAACTCCACGAAAACTGATGTCAGGCATAACATTTCAAGAAAAACTATGAAAGGGAATTACTTGTGGCTGTTTTGTTTGGGGACTAAGGAATAATTGATTAGTGTTGTTCTACTTTGAAGACTTGGACGATTTTGTTTTGGATTGCATGAGGTATTCATCAATATACTATAGCATCCTATGATATATAGAGTCTTTATGGTTTTGTGTGATAATTTATATACAGTTGTTTTTATTATTTTATTTTCTTTCCTGGTAAATATGTAAGATTTTATTTTTCAGTATAATCTTGGTTAGCTGTGTTGTCTTTTCTATGGATTTTATTTATTTCATAAATTGTATTTTTGCAGAGTTTTATATTAAATTACATAATTTTGTTATATATATATGCGCTGAGGGATATCTTGTAGTGCTTTTTGGAATTTCTCTAGTTTTTGAAAAAAATATATCTATAGTCTTCTTAGGTTTTGTAAGTGTTTTTTTCCATAGCTTTTATGATTTTTTTCACCTTTTTTTCTTTCAACCTTTTTTTATTTTTTCAATTTCTTTTTTGGTAAATTTAGTTAGCAATATTTTAACTAACCATAGAAGGAAGACTTTAACTAGGAGGGAGGAGGTAAATTGTCCAACAATCAAATAGTTAATGGTATTTACACCTTATCCAAGATAAAAGTTGTAAATAGTTGTTCTATTTTTGTTAAAATTTTACCTCATTTCCCAACACTACCACGTTCAACCACTCAGTAACAACCCTACCTATTCATTTACATTTTAATCCCTCTTCATTCTGTGGTACAATCATATCAAGAATGTTTGGTAAAGTACAGAGCGATAGGGTATTTTACTATGTATATATAGTAATAAGTAAAGTGTGTCAATTCTTCTCATCTCAGTTTTCCATGTCAAGTTGTTTTTTTAGCTGACATATTGTTCTATGCAGTTACTTACCAAAGGTAAAGGTAGGGCACTTTTTTTTGTTAATCATATGTAAAATCAACTACAAGATTCAAGGAAGAGTATATAGTGCAATGCTATAACATGTATTCATTACACACTATCAATCATATGTGTGTTTTGTTCATTAATGAATATAATCCAGAAGCATTATCTACAACATCATGGACTGTGGAAAATTAACGAACACCATAATGAATATAATGTTATCTATATTTTAGCAATGAAGATTATGCTTAACAAACACCAAAAACAAGACGAGTTGTGTGTGTGTGTGTGTGTGTGTGTGTGAGAGAGAGAGAGAGAGAGAGAGAGAGAGAGAGAGAGAGAGAGAGAGAGAGAGAGAGAGAGATTTGCATACCCATTTATTTCCCATTTAGTTTTGGACCTATTTGGATGAAATGTGTTAATATGATTACATAGCGACAAGTTGCACACTCTTGTATTAAGTTTGGATTATTTCACAATCCTTATCCATTCCCATTTACTTTCACCTTCATGATTTTTCTATACCTTCAATTCTACTTGAGATCTATTTGCACCCATTCCCACACATTTGTAGCATTATTTGTCTAGACTTCTGTCCATATGTTCCTAATCCCAAGATTTAACACTCCTTGTCCTAGGTAATGTTAGAAATGAAGGTAAACAACTATTAATGGAAACTAATTACAACTATAATATCGATATTTAACTGTGCAAAACCAAAATGGAGATGGTATGAAATAAACACAAAGAAATAATGAAACAAAAGATCAAACACATAACACAGTATTTACGTGGAGAAACCCTTTTGAGCAAAAATTCCACACAAGAAGACATGCACCAGTTTGTATTAACTTCAATAGAGTTTACAATACAACACTAACAATCTCCTCTTCGGTCATCAATCCTGTAATGCCTGTAATACTCATTCACAACCATAATACAATATCCTCTTAAAAGAGTGTTGTCTTTTAGGGAAAAAAACCCTAACATAACCTCCACTGTCAAATCTGCGACTTAATTATGAATGGTCTAGATTGACTACGAAACTATAATATTTTACAAGATAATTTAAAAAAAAAAATTCTTTGAGGGTGTTGCTCCCAAACCCTCACTAGGGGGGCTAGACCCCTCGATGACAGTAGTGGAGGGTCAAGTGCCCCCACACCCCCCGTTGAGTACAAGGATCTAAAGTGCGCCTAAAACAAGATTGCTACTAGGTGAATACTTCATCCCTTATGAATGATTTACAAACAATATTAGGAGTAATTAAATACCTAGGATTTACAAGGTTGATGGCACCTTAATCCTAACAAGTAAATCTTATTGTGCTCAAGATCAATCTTAAACCACTTGAGATTGACCCCAAAGTTCAAATCTTCAAATTCAAATTTCCAAGTTCCTACCATTTTCTATTAGTTGTTTTGGAACAACTTTCTATAAGTTTGTGTGACATGTTGCCATGCCTTGGTATTTAAAGATATTCAAAGTGCAATTAGTTCATATGAAACTTCAAGAAGAAATCATTCTTCAAACATTTTTATTATTGAAATAGTAGGGTAAATGACACAATGAAAATATTACAACAATAGAGATTTAATTTGATTATGATGTGATTAAGCCAAAAACATATCAATTAAACTAATAGAAAAATAATTTAACAAATTAGTAAACTCATAAAATGCAAACCATATATAGACATGAAATATACATGGAGAAACCCTTGTGAGAAAAAACTCTACCCCAAAGAGATTACAATCCACTTATCCCTCTGATAATAGTCCAACAACATAAAAGTATGTGCAAACTTTTTTACAATCCATTGTCCCAAGCCTCCAATATATAGAAAAGTCAAAAGTAAGAAACCATCAAGTGGTATCCAAAACCATAAGTCATGGAAAAAATTTAACATGCCCCTATGGTCATGGTCAAGGATTTTGAAATAGTATGTAACTCCTCTTCCACCCCTCTTACACATAATATTTTTCATATATTATGTCATAATAGTCAAATCAACCGAGATCCTAATCTTAGGCACTCCATGAGGGCATTCAATGTTTTTGTCATATCCATCAAATTAGAAATATGTTTTGTAATTCTTGATTTAAATTACCTCTTCAATGCAATCTCCCTATTCAATGTCATCTAACACAATATCCCAAGTATCTCGAAGAATAAATAATAATTAAATAATGTTCCCATGCACAAATGGGCATCCCATTTTGCCTACTCCAACATGTGTGGAGATCATACATTATTATTGTTTACATAATTAAATTATAATTTAGAAGATTTAGAACCTGCAAGGTGAATGACACACCTAGCCCTAACATTCTCCCACTTGACATTTGCATTGCAAGATATAATAGTAAACAAAAACTGCTAGAAGAGGCAAGGCCCATGGCCTCTATGCACCAACTATATTTCTTCATGCTCACTAGCTTAAAGAATTGACAACATTTATTAAGGTGTTAACCTTCTATATCATGACTATGCCACGCTCAACCATCTCATGAATAAAGTGATACTAAACATCAATAGGATTCATATGCATATAGTACATTAGGTTCTTCACCAAATAGATGACACCTTAGTTGTCATATCTAAACTTGATCTATCTACACTCAAAGACAATACTTGAACATAATCTTTGTAACCACATAGCCTCTTTACATGCATGTGTCACAACCATGTACTCTACTTCTGTAGTGAACAACATAGCTATAAGTTGTTTCTTGCTCATCCAATTGACAACTCCTCCAAATAAAGTAAGCACATAAATATTCATGATCCTCTTGTTATCCAAATCACTACTCCACTTTGAATCAACAAATGTAATGCCCCCGTCATGCAACCCTAGAGTGTTAGACTAAACAGAGAGAAACACAGAATTTTTTTTTTTTTTACAATAAGGTACAAAACAGGATCCATATATAAATACATAAAAAGAATAAGTACTCATCTAACCACTCCAGGGCAACATAACTGCATTAGGAAATTAAATGAAGCTATAAGAATATTAACCAACAATCTGAAGAGAACACTAACCCAAACTTTACAACAACAATAACATTGATTACATAATCTCTGTTCCAAAATTACATGATTACAAGATTACCAGGTTACAAGATCGATCTCATCGATTTATAACATAGTACATAAGAAGATACACAACACTGATGCAGATTTGGTAACCATCTGTAACTGGAACATCTCCGCACACGACGCTACTGAATCTCCAAAACACCAATGGATAGCTCTACCTCCCAACCATGTGGAACCCTGAGGTCCACCCCACCGAGCTAGGAGATAACAAGAGGATTACCACTAGGTCAAGACTGCAATCAAGAACACAACTACTAATACCAAACTCCAAGAAGACAACATGAAGAACGGACTGCACAGGACCGACAGTACTCATCCAGACAGATCAAAACATCAGACTAGATCAAACATGGAGAGAAGATCACACTCCAGAGGTACCAATAAGGGTGAAGGGGAAATAACTGAACCGCGTAAGGGGAGTGTCATCACATGGCCCTAGCATGGGTTACCCAGGCTATCTTCCACCAGAAGCTGGCCCCCATCTATGGTTACCCTGGCAGCCTCTCTCTCTAGGTGCCAGCCCCATAGGGTGACACATGCGGAGCTGACATTTCCTCTCATGAGGACGAGGAAGTCGGCCTTGCCAACCAGGCCTTCTCATCCCTCCTTAGTCTATGATATCACTCAAGGTGTAGGTGAGGTCACATTAATTATCTTGTTTAGTGTATTCTACCCAACCCTCCTAAGTACATTATTAGGTTTCCACTTGTTTACAACTTCCATGGGGTTACCCAGGCGACCTCTCACTAGGTGCCGACCCCACCATGGAAGCCACTCCCTTAGCGTTCTTAGACCAAACAATCAAACCACAACATGCAAGGATAGAGGACACAAAAAGGTACCATTCCACTACAAAAGAAAATCATTCGCTTGGCCTCAACCATAAGCCCATGGACCTCCTTCACGAAAATTATAAAACACCAACATGACATCAACTGGCACAAGCATAGGACAAATGTGAAGCCTTTGGAGTCTAAAAGGAAGTCCTTTACTAGGTCACCACTGTACCTTCCTCAACGTGAATAATAGGTTACAACCACTACGATCATAATTGGAAAATGACCAAGGATTAAGGGAATAAGGACCTCGAATACACACCATTGCACTAAAAGGACAACACACAAACCCAGACTCAACCCTGAAATTTTTGCACTGAGCCAAGAGTATCACTAATATACCTTGGCTAGGGACAACAATAATGTCGGAGGTAAAATACAACATGACTAGCGACATAACTTACAAGGAAATTAATGCAATATTATTACAAGTGACTAGAACATTAAAACAATTAAATCTAAATCTCTACCTTTATTTTTATTAACAAAGAAAAATGAAACATGAGATATCAACCCATTAACATCATTATATTCTACTGTCTAGTGAAACACAAGGATTAAGAGGAAGATACAATATATAAGCCCTAGCAACCTATACGACTAGCCTATTCCCAAACATAGCTAACAAGTTTAAATTTAACAAGATGGAAGAAGGCTCAAAACTAATTTAGTCGCATTTCCATTATAGTGGGAAACAATAACATGCCAAGACAATAGTAATACTCATTGATAACCCTGTAACATTCTAAAGTCTAGTGAAAGAAATATTCAAAAGATTTAAAGAGGAAGTGCTACAAATACAAACATGGTTATACCATTAAAATTAGTTACCTTCTAAATTGTCCACTTCTTAACATCAAGCCAAAAAGACTATATTGATTAGAAAGAAAACGGCCTTTTCTAAAAGAAAACTAAGAATCCTATTATAAGTGGGACGTCTTAAAAGCTGACTCCTTAGCACGGAAATTTCCTACAAAGGACCTTACATTTCAATAATGATACGAATGATTCTGACATTAACAACTATACATGGCTTGGAATATTTTGGGTCGCTACTCAATCGCCCGACAACAAAAAGGAAAGAACTTCATTACAAAAGAAAATCTTACGAACTTCTCTTTCATTCCCTAATAACTTAATTATGATAGAAGATGCAATACCGCAGTTTAAGACACTAAAAAAAACATTCAAAGATGGTCCAAGGAGTACGCCAACCTGGATGGTTTAAGAGATTATAGAATCTTCCAGCAAAAGCGGTTTCCCTGACAAAGTTAGGCTCTACAATTGCCACGACTCTCTAGTCTAAGCGCATGCCTGGCAGGGTCAGCAGATGTGCTCTGGGCAAACTTGAGTCACAAAAGAAACTCTTTTTTTATCGCCAATTCTTCTGCCGGTGCTCTGGGAACATTCTAAACTTGTCATAGTGTCTGGTTAAAACTACGCTGTGACCCGTCGTTCCTTGGTGAGAGTAGATCACATAAGGATAAAGGCCTAAGGTAAGTTTTAGTGACGCTACCATCAATGGATGCCAAGCTAACAGAATTGCCTTAAGGTTTTCAATAGAGGTTAATGCGTTGACAGGATAGACTACAATACACACAATGTGGAGGATCAACGAGGCGCGAAGTAACAAGAGAAGATAGTTTAAAATCATCCACCAAGGCATAATGGTAAGAGAGAAATTACTCCAAAATGGTAGGCGTAGCTAATACAGACGACATGCTCGAAAGGATTTGCGGCCAGAGCTCAGAAGAGTGCTTAACACAGAAGAAACATCAATTTCTCATGGCGCCAAGGATGGGTGCATAAACCTAGATTTTGTTTTATAGCAAGAGATGAGGGTAGCATTGCACTACACAGATAAATATGTAGGGATAGTTTGCAGCATTGGTCTCAAGCGAACAAAACAGCAGGAAACATTAACTGAGTCTAATGATAAAATAGATAATTATTGAAGATCACGAAGAAAACTAACTGTAGGGTGAGCACACAAGAATAGGAAGGTGAAAGAAATAACAGTAACACTGAAGACATCATGTCCTCCTTTTTGCGCAGATGGAGGACACGGTGCCTCAAGGTAATGAGGGCTAACCAACCACACCTATGGGTAACTCCTGAATGAAAAAAAATCTAAGGATAGGACCATCTCTGTTTTCGATTAATGGATCCTAACTCTAACACTTCAGAGCAACAAAACAAGAAATGCACAAGTTTACAAGACATACCCATTCCAAACGCTCCAGAATCTTTAGTCTTCTTCTCAAAATCCCCTTTCTTTCTTCACCAACAAAATTTCTCTGTAATCCTCTCCTCTCTCTCCGAGCAAAAATCCCCTTCAATTTCCAAAATTACAGACATAAAAACCCCCACTTTAGGCAAAAACTTCCGAGACCAAAATAGGCTAACCATAAATTCCAATAACTCCTCACTCATTGTACAATCCATTACACAAGGAATAACTCCAGAATCAAAAATAGCTCAGACTCAATAATTTCCCTGATTCCCCAAGATCCGATATAGAGAATCCCCTTACTCAAAAATTAGAAACACTAATAAAATCAGAAACCGTCGAACAACTCCCAACAATGATTTATTAGTTAAGAATAATTTCCCACTACCATAAAGCATTAATCAGAGAATATTACCCATGACTTAGGAGAATATCTAAACGGCATTCATTAAAATCGATAGAATTACTAACTTACTCTATATCAAAATACAAAAAGAAATAATATTTTAAATCACTAAATACTAGTTACCCTCCTAGATTTATATAACATTATCATAACTGATTTGCCAATAATAGACTTTACTCCAACAATAAACAAATTTTACGTCTATACCAAAAATATTATAAGATCAAAGATAACAAGGAACACATAGACCACAAAACGACATCAACAACGTTCCATAACACATGCTAGTCGACAACGAGAACCAAGGAACCACGTCTCAACACAACACAAGATTATGACAAGGTCACAAGACTACGACAAGGACTAGAATTGCCCTAGCGGTAAAACCTCATATTATCTCCATCACCTCATCCATGGTGTAGGGCCCGCTCAGACCTGCTA
This sequence comes from Cunninghamia lanceolata, assembly GCA_027924645.1. Classification (NCBI taxonomy): domain Eukaryota; kingdom Viridiplantae; phylum Streptophyta; class Pinopsida; order Cupressales; family Cupressaceae; genus Cunninghamia; species Cunninghamia lanceolata. Next base: position 23,615,321 of record BSBN01000809.1, on the reverse strand, counting down.
AATCAGGTGGAGTCGAGGCCCGGTACCTGCAACCTGCGTGAAAACCAATGGGTTATATATATGATCAACTGTAAATATATATATATATATATCACACACACCGAGACAGAGAATCGCGGCATAGTAGGGTGCTCGATCCGAGCAGTCCTACACCGTCCCTGCTCCAACACAAGACTATAATCAGAAGCATAAACATGATATTTTCTAACCATCACTAAGCATATCCCTCATCATAATTGAAATAATCATAATGTCATCAAAACTCACAACACATGTCTCAATACACCCATCGAACAAAGTCCATCAAGATTAAGGAGAGCATAAACCAATACATACTAGACCAAATATCTCGGAACTGAAATTATGCAATATAAAACTATCAACTGTTCTAGAATTGACAGAAAACAATATGAGAATAACATCTAACACAAGCCAAAAAGTGAGGGGCATTACAACAAAGCCCTATATATAACAACTTTCCCACATCATTATTCCCATGAGAGAGAATATAATAATCAGAAGTCCCTTTTAAATATTTAAAAACCTTCTTCACATTAGTCCAACTCTACTAGGGTTAAGCATAAACCTACTAAGAACTTCCACTACCTAGGCAATGCCAAGCCTCATATAGACCATATCATATATTAGGCTTCCTATGACACTAGCATAAAGGAAAATTAAACATATCCTCCTAATCATTAAATCTAACTTAGGACATTGATCCAATGATAACTTAGTACCTATAAATAAAGGAATATTAGTTGTCTTAAAGTCATACATTGTGAAACCTTACAAAATAGCCTGAACTAACTTACTCTAATTGAGCCAAGGATTTCTTCCAACCAAATCCCTACTAATATCCATACCTAAAATGTACTTCACAAATCCTAAATCCTTCATGTCAAAGGCATCAGACAATTGAGTTTTGAGCTCACTAGTCATTCTCTTTCTATTTCCAATGAACATGTTGTCAACATACATGACAATGATTAGCAACTAAACATCAATTAATTTTAAATAAACACAATGGTCCCATTTATTTCTAACAAACCCAAGATCCAATGCAAGAGCATTGAACTTCTGATACTACACCTACCGTGACTATCTTAGAACATGTAATGACAACTTCAACCTACAAATGAAGTTCTCTTTCCTTTTTACAATAAAATTGTTAGATTGTTTCATATAAATTTCATCCTCAATATCTCCATCCAAGAAAGTAGTTTTAACATCCATTTCTCTACTTCTAAATCATAAGAAATAACAATGTAAAAAATGAATTTACTAAAAGTTAGCATTGCACAATAGGAGAAAAGTTTTCACCAAAATCAACTCCTTCAACCTGGGAGTAATCTTTTTCCACCTATCTTGCTTTGTACCTTTCCAACCATCCATCTTCTCAAAATTTCTTCTTAAACACTTATATAAAGGGTTTCCTTCCCTTGAGTATCTCAACTAGATCCTAAGTCTCACATATGTAAAAATCCATCATCTCATCCTCTATGTCCTCCATCTAATATTCATGCTCCTTCAAAGAAAGAGCTTCCTTCACTAATCTAGGTTCATCATCAATACAAGATAAAGAAATTACACAACACATGTGAAAATGTGGTGGGCTATAGTTATCAACTAGTTTTTGTTTCCTTTTGGATGTTCTCAAGGGTGTAGTAGGAGGCTCTAGTTGGTCTTCCTCCAAAATATCTAAATTTGAACCTTCACCTTCCTCTACATCCTCCTATCTAACTTCTTGTTCTTCCACCTATGCCTCTTCCTGCTTCTCTATTTTGGTTTCAAAATGCACATTTCTCTTTTCCTTTTCTTTTGGATATACCTAATTAGACTTAACTCTATGTTCCCTAAAAATCGCATCCCTAGAATATATAATTTTCAAGGGTAAAGGATTCCAAAGATTATAACCCTTAACATTATTGTGATAACCAACAATAATGTGTTTGTTAGCTTTGAAATCCAACTTAGACCAAGTTTATTTAGGCACATGAATAAAATCCTCACAACCAAATACTATAATGTGTAAAATAGAAGGTTTCTTATCAATCCACATTTCATATAATGTTTTATCATCTTACATAGAACATGGACAGATACAAGTAATACATACAACCTCAACCCAAAAGCACTAATCTAGTTGAGTACAACTTAGCATGCTTCTAGCTTTATCCATTAACATAACATTCATCCTCTCTATAGTACCATTTTATTGTAACATATATAGAGTTATTTTTTCCTTACAATACCTACCTGTCTATAAAAGTCATCAAATTCTCTAGAATAATATTCCCCTCCATTATTTGACCTTAATACTTTTATTTTCTAATCCATCTAATTTTCAACAATAACTTTAAAATCCTTAAACTAAAAACTTTAGATTTATGCCTCAGGAAATAAATCCAAGTATAACATGAATATTCATTGATAAATGAGACAGAATAACAAGATTTTCCAATAGAAATAACATCCATAGGAGCAAATACAACACTATGAATTGTTTTCATTATTCCTTTTTCTCTAGTGCTACCAAAATTTACTCTACATTGTTTGCCAAACACACAATGCTCACAAAAATCAAAATCCATAGAATAATCAAACAAATTACCCACCCAATTTTTATTAATGAGCATCTTAAGCCCTTTTTCACCAATGTGTCTCATCCCATAGTGCAACAAAATACATGAATTTGATTTTTCAATTACATAGATGGAGTTATATAATAAGTAGATGCATCAAGCTTAAACAAAGTCCCACATCAAAATCCATTAGTTATCACCATATTCCCTCTCATAAACCTAAAACTACTCATGTCAATTATGACATGCACTCAAACATAATTCATTTTAGACACTACACAAATTTTGTGCTAATCCTAGAATGTACAACACGTCTATGAGAGATCTCTCTCATCACTCAACATGAGTTTTACCATCCATTTACCAACTATCTAATGTGAAATATTATTGTTGAGACATGGACCAGCTAGGACTCAAACCTAGGACCTTCCATACGCTGCTGGAGTGCTCTACCACTGAGCTACTGGCCCCTCTTGGACCAGTCCATTGTCAGTCTAGGTGTGGCTTAATTCCAACACCAACACCCCCCCTTAAGCCACACCTCTCGTGTGCTTGGGGCTCCTAGCCTGGGCCTGGTAGCTGGGACCCATCCATCATTTCATCTTGCTTTAGTCAACTACTCCCTAAGTTGCACTTAAGGGGGCTTGTTGGTGTGAACAGGGTTTTCACCTAACCAGTTTAACCTTGTGTGGATAATTCATCTTATTTAACTATTTACTAGTTAAATAATATTCACACATCACACATTAATCACACATGGTATCAGAGCTCTAGGAAGAATCACTTTGTGTTAGTCATTTTTTTGAGAGATCTTGAGTGCAATTCATGGTGGATCTTGATAGTTGATTATGCTCTTCTCTTGCATCGCATGATGACCTGGAGAATCACAAAAACTTGATAGAAATACTGGTTTTGTGAGGGTTTCCCCTTCTTGCTCTTGTATTGCAGGTGCATTTCGGTGCGTGTTGTTGCAAATCAGACTTCACCATTGCGTCCGGAGTAGCCGAAATAGTCAAGATCGCCTTTTGTTTCGTCCAAATCAGACATCGGAGGCAAAATTGACGAGGGTTTCAATTTGGGGCTTCGTGGCGTGATCCAGAGGTACCAGTAGTTTCGGAGCAATTTGGCACAAATTGGACATCACCATTGCGTCCGGAGCGGCCAAATCAGTATGGATTGACTGTAAAATTGTCCAAATTAGACGAAGTTGAACCAAAAGGCAAATTTTTTTGCTTCTTGGCCATACGAATCTGTTGCAGGAATATTCCCTGTTGCAGTCGGCGTATTTTGTAGAATCTTGTTTGCACAATCATTGGTATCATCAAATTTGGTGATAATATTTGACTAGCAAATTGAATAAAGTTTGTAGATTTGATTAATATTGTTGATTGCAGAATCGTCGTAATAGTTCGCAAGGTACAGTACCCTGTCTACAGTCAACCTGCAGTTACAGGTACTAGCAAGCCAGAAGAGTTGAGCCATTGGCGCTGACCCCCACATCTTATTGATCACCGACCAGCACAAGATCCCGGTGGCCTTTGAATCCACCACCGGCGGTTGCAGTCACATTCGACCTGGAGGTTGTTTCGAAATAGTCGACGACAACAATCATTTGTTGGTCATTCAACCAAATACATGGCCATATTAATCCCCCGACAACCTTTAAACCAGTGGCGGCTTCTGCATAATCCGTTGGCGTATTCCTTGAATCTCTGGCACCTTCAATCGACAGTGAGATCTTCATCCAAATCTGGTAGGTCTTTCAACTTCAGCGGTTAAGTTGAAATCTATAGAGATCAGAAGTTTTAATAGGTTTGGCGATTAATAGATCTCATCCACGCGGGATCTTTGGCATACAAATGCTTAGTCTACAAGCCAACCACTATATAAACCACTGGCAGTGACCATTTTATTCTCCATCGGTGACGGTTAAGAATCCTTCCATTTTTCAGCGACCACCATATAACTGCCACCGGTAGTTTATTCACCGGGCAGTTTGTTTCAACTCTCAGGTGGGCACTCACACAGAAATTTGACTGGCATTTTTGCTTGAGTCAAAGGCGGTTTCTGTGTAAACTGCAAGTGATTGACCACACGGTGAGCGATTTCCACGATTTACCTGGTAGTCGACACACACCGCAAAGAAAAATTCATGCCGGAGATTTTCTAAACTCGTCGGTTCTTCACATCGGCGTACTCCTTCAAAATCCCCGGCGGCTAATTCTTTACCAGCATCGAACTTCTCTCAAAAAAAAAAAAAATGTTAGAGTTGGCTATGATTGGAGCCACCTAGGATCTAGGACTTCATGAAAGCACAAGAGAGATCAATTGAGAGAATAATGGTATTCTATCATTGAATGCAAAAGAAAGATTGTTGTTTGGATTGATTAATACATGAAGAGAGCCTTGCTTATAAAGGCAAGGTGAGAGCTAGAAGGTGGAGAGGAAGGTGGAGATATTCCAACAACATGTGCCAATTAGAGGATGATAGCTAATTGCACATGTGGAGGATAAGACAACTCACTCCAACTATCAACAACTCAACACACAACTAGACTTAACTAGACACAACTAGACATCTAGAAGACTCACTAAGTCAACTTAACATGTGTGATTAATGTGTGATGTGTGAATATTATTTAACTAGTAAATAGTTAAATAAGATGAATTATCCACACAAGGTTAAACCGGTTAGGTGAAAACCCTGTCCACACCAACAATTATCACCATATTTTTTGAATGAAAAAAGAACACCCCTTGTGAGGATTCATGTGATATGAGGCACGCAAATCAAAGAGCCATGAGTCATCACTAGCAATATTAGCACAAATAATCAAATCATCATTTTTATCATCAGAGGATTTTTTATTAGATGAATCTTCAAAACAATTCTTGTTTCTACACTCCTTTACATGGTCCTAATTCACTTTTCCAACATTTAACTTTACTCTTACTAAGGGTTTTAGATATATTTTTGACTTAGACCTCTCCTTATTCAACTTTTTCTTACTAACTTTTTCCTTGGGTATACCCTATACATCTAGTGCATCCTTGGAACCCTAATATGTGGATTTTTTTAGGTAATCTCTATGCTAAGCAAATTTGCAGCAAGGTTATCTATCTTAGGATCTATAGTAGAACCACTCAATGCAATGTTTAGATTCTTTCAATATTTAGGTAAAGAGAAAAGTAAAGAATACACTTATCCTCCTCTTCTAGCTTAACATCAATACTACCTAGTTGACTCAAAATGAGATTACAAGTATTCAAATGTTTTACCATAGAGTCTCCTTCCATAATTTTTAATGAATACATATTTCTTTTTAAATAAATCTTGTTTACCAGACTCTTTGTTTAGTAGATCTCACTAATTCTCTTCCATAAAATAAAAGTAGTAACCTCCTCTAATATGTTTAAGAAAAATGAATCTATAAAGCACAAGGTCATGATTCCCTATGCCTTTTTATCCATCTTTCTCCAATCCTCATTTGAAACCTTTACAAGCTTAGACTCTACTATAATAGTTGTTCATTGATCTTTCTTCTCCAAGAGATCCTCCATTTTAAGTTTTTGCAACTTGAATCCAGAGCCATTGAACTTCCCAATCTCCAATAGCAATGTGATTGAAATGGCTTATCTAACCACATTAGATATTCAAAACCACTAAAATAATACTCCCACTACAACCATATAAAAACCAACAACACTATAAGAAAAACATTCCCTTCTACAATCTATCCAAATCTCTAATACCAATGTTCAAATAGCAAGGTTACAAATGGCACAATGAAAGTATTATGTCGATAGAGATGTAATCTGATTGTGATGTGATTAAGACAATAAACTTCTATCAATAAAAACAATGGAGAATAAATTTAACAAGTCATCAAAATCATAAAATGCAAACCATATAGATATCAGATAGACATGGAGAAACCCTTGTATAAAAACTCCATCCCAAAGAGACCCAAGCTTTTATTATTTCAAACAATTAGTACAATAATACAATCCTCTTATCCCTCTGACAATAGTTTGACATATTAAGAGTAACTACAAAGAACCTTAAAATCCACTATCCCATGCCTCAAATATATAAAAAGTTAGAAATAAGAAACCATCAAGTGGTATCCAAAACCATGAGTCAAAACTAGGAGCCATAGTAAAAATTTAATGCCCCCATGGTCCTGGTCAAGCATTTTAGAATAGTATGTAAATCCTCTTACACCTCTTACACAACTCTTATGCATCCTAGATGTCAGAGATTTTATCATAATAGTCAAATTGACTAAGATTCCAACTCTAGATGCTCTATGAGGGCATTCAACGTTTTTGACATATCCACCAAATCGAGAAGATGCTTTATAACTCCTGATTTTGACCTTTTCATTGTAACCTCCCTATTCAATATCTACTTACACAATATCCTAAGTATCCTAGAAAATAATTAATAAATAAATAATGCCCCCGCCAACACATGGGCATCCCATTTTGTCTACTCCAATATGTTTGGAATCATACAATATTTACTGTCTATACATTTAAATTGTAATTTACGAGATTTAGGACTTGAAAGGTGAATGCCATGTCTAGTCCTAACATTTATTTGAACCATTAAAAGAAACCCATCACATCAAAATCTACATATAGGCCCTCTTAATGCTAAATAATGTTGTCTACAAACATTTAGCAAAGTTGTAAAGTCAATCCTTCAAGTGGGTTGGCCAAGGAGAACTTGATGCTCATTCACTATTTTTATTTGGAATTTAAGAAGTTTCCATCATTTAGTATTTTTCCTTTCACACAATTTTCTAATTTATTATTATAATAAATAATTATAATATTATTTTTTATCTAGTTCTAAATTAATTATAATTCAATTATGATTTTATTTAGTTATTTAGACAACATGCACCTAGATATTTTAATCATGAAAGAAATAAAACTTCCAAAAAAGTGCTTGACTCTTTGTGCATTTATTTGAATAGTAAAGAAATAAAATAGAAGTTCTTCCACATGTTTAATATTTTGTCTCATTGAAAGCCACTATGTATAAATCTCAAACAATGAGACATAGTTCATGTGACTTGAACATATGTTAATGTTTTATGTTATTCACAACCAAAAGCTTCATTTCAACATGAACATTTGAAGATTATAGTTAATTGCAACCAAGAGTTTAGTTTCGACATTATGATTATTTGCCACATGACAAACTTGCACATGAAATATTAAGAAAAATATCAAGAAAAATAATTTTATGTGTTCTTCAAGTACTCCTAAAATCTCCTTCATTAAGGAAAATTGGTTTTAACCTAATATCCAACTATTGTTAAGCATGTCAAATATCCAAATGGGGTTAATCATCTTACTAATAGCTTCAAAGAGTAGTGATCCATTAATACTTTATCTCGTAATGTTGTTATAAGCTATCTTAATGGCTAAAATAAGTAGGACCTATGCTTAAGATTTTGATTGAGATATATTTTATAACATGGATGCTTTATTAATTTTATGGAAATAATAGTTTTGAGAGTTATATAAAGAGGTGGTTAACCTAAGGTTTTGGTTTTAATTCCATGATCCATATAACTATTTTGTTTTTTTATTATGAATCCCATATTATAGTGAAACCCCTATTACTACTAAGAATTATATTTCTAATGAATTATCTCGAGCCCATGTTTTGTAAAATTTTATACATGAATGCTTGGGTCCTATAAATATACCATTTCCTTATCTTATCATTCAGATCATTTCCTAAATTCATAATTTAGAAATTACATTATAAATCATTTGGATTTTTTAGTTGACTTTTAATACCTCTTTACTTGTATTGGTTAACATTAAATCAAAGGAAACTAAACTATAAATATTTTTATATAAATATCTTGTAATTTGCTAAAGCAATTATGAGAAAATGTAAATTATGTTAACAATGAGAGAAATGAAGAGCAATTCATTAAGCCATTTATTAAGAAAGAGGTTTATAAAGAGTGTTAAAATGCTAGATCAACCCCTTTCACTATTGTAGCACATATTAAAAACCTTAGGTTTCAAATGTCAAGAAATTTAAGTCCCTAGTGTTGGTTAAAGTCCTTTCAAGTGAAGCATCAGTCATAGTAAGTATGTACTTCTTTCTTTTGGGGAAAGGAATCAAATATCACCTTCTTTCTTACTATGAAATACTACAATCAATTTGGCTGATGAAGTTTTAGATCTTCATATTTATGATGAGTGTTTATTTTGAATTGTGTGCGACATTGGAAGTAGATCTTTGGTGTGTAGATGTATGTGAAAGATATAAAATTATGAAGAACTAATTGAGTGGACAAATTCAATTTGGATCAAGGTTGCATAATCCTCTCTTTCATTGTTAAACTCAATCATGACACTCTTAGAAGAAGAGATGGATATAACCAGTAGCCTATGATTTTTGTAGTCCAATAATGATGATGTAGACACATCAAATTCATGTGATGATAATGCCACTAATGAATAAGAAGATGAAACTCAACATCAACCTTCATCTTTTATAACTAGATTTGGTTTAACGTTGCAAGAAATGAAAGAAATGAGAAGATTTATCAAGAGTAATGGTACCAGGTCAATTGACATGATTGATTGGACCCATATTGGCCTCTCACTAATTAATGAATATAACATGGACCTTGGGTTGTTTGAAATAACATTCCATACTCTATTTCCTACTAGGGTGAAAACATAAATCCCTATCCCACTTGTGGATTACAAGTTGATTTAGTAATTTATGTGAAATATTATGCCCCGATCTTTTAACTTAAATAAAATTAGATTAAGCTCATCGTAGATACCATTCTCAACATGTATATGTGTGTCCCTTAAACATTCTATGTGGCATCATTTTCCCTTCAAGACACATGGAAGGATTTCATTAGACAAAATATTGATTTAAATCATATTTTTCATGATCAAATTAAGTCATCATGACATGAAATTTTGAAATAATGTCCCATAGAGTAAACTTTCCAAAAAAATATAGATTTTAATATATATTTATTTTATATTTTCTAATCAAAATAGGTTTATTATGAAAATCAAAGACCTTTTTTGACATACATGAAAAAATATCAATGATTCAAACAAAAATATGAAAAATAAGAGTGCCTTTCATAATATTGTTCTTTTTTTATCAAATTTTTAATTAATTTGGGTATATAAAAAAGAACAATGTGTTATGGGAAATGTGTCTAAATCAATAGTTCTTCTCATTTAATAAATTAATAATAAATAAAATATGTAAAAAAAAAATACAAAATAATATGTGTACCTTGTTTCCTGCCAAAGTTGTATCTCCACAAATCCTAAAGGCACCACCAAAACCTAAGGCCAAGGAATGTCAACATAGGGTGATGGGTTGGACTTATGATTAGATAGTGACAGAATTTGGACCAAATCATTAGAGAGTGAAAGTATCTCCTTCATCTCTAGCCTCTGCTAAGCCAAGGGGATGTTCCCTAAGGTTATTTTATAGGACAATTATTAAAGATAAATGTAAAATATAGTTGATATTTAAAAATAAACTATGTCCTATTGCTCTAAGAGGCTACAAATACTATGACTAAGACTTAGTGTTGTTTTGCAATGTAACCTCAATTTAGCAAAAGGTGAGGATTATGTATGTAACTAAACATAATACTAAGTTGTATCACTTGATATGAATCCCCTTAAACTAAACTTACACATGCATATTATGTAAACCATTCTCTCATAGATCACTAAATGTATGTTCAACCATATGTTCACGAAGATTTGTATAAAAATACAATGTTGAATCATTAGGGAAGGTGGGATCTAATCTACTCTTATTCTACCAAAATACAAGAGATAAGATTGATTAAATTGAATGTTTGTTGATCTTTCACCATAAAGACCAATGATTACCCCACTAGAAATAGAGTCAATACCTACAAGAAGTGAGATAATTACTTTGAAGTAGTAAATACCAAGACTTGCATATCTACTTTAATAATCCATTGTCAACCAAAAGTATTCCATTTGTATTAAAAGGGAGAACACCACAATTGCTTTGCAATGTTTTTTTAATGATGTGACATTAGCTACCCTTCCAATACAATTAAACCAACAAATGTGGCTAGATAAATCCCAAATCATCACTTATGAAATTCCCTAAAATACCCCTACTAACTATGAAGATATCAACTATGGATTCATCTAGCTAGGCTACACGTCTCTTCAATTCAAAATGAGCACTTTTAATCCCTTATAAAATAGAAACCTGATCATTTTATGCCATAGAATAAATTTAGACTACCCTTGTACATAGATATCTCAAAAGACCAACCCCAATTACCTTTTATATTTGTGCATACATAGACCATTACATCCCAACTACACATATAGCCTTAGGAGCATAGATATCCCTCAATCTAGGCTACATACATCTTGACCAAGCATAATGGATCAACTTTAAACACACATCTTGATCAACATACAACAACAAAAAGATTGCACTTGGGGATAATTGGAAATCTACCAAATCAATACTAGGTGTTGATTAGGAATTCAACACTCCCAACGACACTCAAGTAAAGTTACAAGACCACTCTACCTCTCCTAAAAAGTAGCTTCCTCTTGGAAGAAATCAAACTACTCAAAGGTCTATGTTACCAAGTCATGGTAATGCAAGATAACCTTGTGGTCTATGCAGATGTCCCCTTTTAATTTATCCTTTGGTGAGATCTTAGTTGTACAAAGAAGGAGATTTCAATTAGATGATTAGTAGTTCAAAACATAGAGATTTAATCCTTCCACAAACAAGTTTAGAAAATTTAAAGTCATAGATCTTTGGAAATTAACTTTAGAAACCCTAGATGTGAAAACAAGTGGATTGACTATCTTTTAGATTGTTAGGCATGATGATTTCAACATTAAATTAGAGCATTCAGATGGTTATTAATCTATTTCTAAATTTTATTTTGATCAAAGAAAATAAAAAAGATAGGGTTTAGAGAAAATAAAATTGATCTATTTCATAGCACCACCAACCTATCAATTTATTGAGATGATAGAAATTAAAGAAACTGACTTTGCTTGATTAATATTACACACAATAATGAACACAAAGCAATGCAATTATCTAAGGATTTCCTTGAAAATGAAAGGGAAACATGCAAAATTACTATATTACACATGCAAACTTTACACATCACCTTCCATTATCAAATTATTATGAAATAGTTTACCATTAAGCATGCCCTAGATTTCATCCTTCTCATTAAATTTTAAAATTAGGGTGTTATAGTATAATCTAGTTTGGAGAACTTGCAATTACAACAACATTGGCTAATATTCTATTTTATCCTTGTCTAGCTTCCTTCCACCAAGTTTTTGACACTTTACAATGATTTTCATACCCTTATAAATACCTAGCTTTGGCATATAAATTTAAAATTCCCAATTATATAATTCAGCCAAGATTTTAAATAATCCAAGAGCCCAAAATTAAATTACAAAATTTGAAACTTGTTTTTATTGGTCTCATGGGCCCAATTAATATAACAATTAAATACACCCTTCTTAATTATAGGGTGATTTTTATTTAAAAACCAAAGAATAAAGAATATGCTTCTCCTGTCGTTCACCCAAACTTGTTCTTTCTCCTATTGTTACTACTCTAACTAGTTGTCTTGTTGTTGTAGGTCTTCTGGAAAGTGAGCCTTGTAATTTTCAATAACTCCCAAAATTAAATTTAGGTTTGGGTCCCCCAAATACTAGAAGTGGAATTTCTTTGAGAAGACAATATTATTTGGTAGCCCATCCACTTCTTTTGTTTCTAGTAGATGACCCTAAAATGTATTGAAGCTACCTTTAACTCTCATCATATCATTAATTGATTCTTTAGTCATATTCCTCTTCATAGAGTTGGTGAACTCCTTGACCATGGCTGCAATTGAGTGGACCTTGTTGGATCACCTTAATGAATCTCTCAATCTCTATAATAGTAGCATCTATTGCCTCCTTTTTTACAGTGAATTTCTTACACTCAAAAAATTTTAACTCTCCATTTGGTGGTTTTAACCACTTTAAGGGTTTCTCAGGATTTCCATCTAGAAAGATTTCATCTTTTACCAAGTCATCAAATAATATCCTAGCTATTTTTTGGAGGTATTTCAAGTGGTCCTCAAGAATGATAAGCTCTTCATCAATGGTGTCTTCAAATGTTGTCATGACACTAGCTTCATCACTAATCTTGTCATGACTCTTGACCACCCCCTGATGATCCTCCCTCCTTGTGATTCCAAACTATCCCTCCAAGATCTAGTTGCATGAACTATCCCTCCTTCATCTCCTCTTTGAATGCCCTTGTCTAGAGAAATAAGGAGTGTAGGATCCAGTGCATTGGAATCAATTGGACCCATGAGGTACTCTACATAGGTAGAGAATTCATCAATCTAGGCCTTGAGATCTTCCTTAGTCTATTAATCTTTGTTCATCCTAATCATGATGGTGGAGGTTGTTTCTTGGAGTGTTTGTTTCTCCTCCTCTCATGTCTGATGGCCCAAGATAATCCTTTGTGAAATGAAGCTAGGTGTGCGAAAATTGCTTCCTACCCTAATCTAATGAGGAGAGATGAGTGCAAATTCTTTTTAACCTTTACAATTACAGAATGTTTAACACAACAATGGAGATATTGTAGCAATACACAACATAAGAATGTAAGACAAAAGAAGAGAGAGACAAGATATAACATGGGGAAAACCCTTATCAGGTGAAAAACCCCACACTCTAAAACCTGCACAATGTATTATCAAAACTGTAATGGTTTACAATACACTTGCAATGCAAGCTCTCAGGAGTCTTTGACACTTGTATTTGGAGACAATCCAGCAGCATAACAGTACCTGTCAATCACATACTACATCTCCTCTCAAAGCACCTGTTTATAAAGAAGTTACAAGGCAAAAATGAGCCTATCTTGAGATGGATGTCCAACATGGCCTCATGGCCCAAAATTCATGCCTAGGGACACTTGTCCAACACTGCAGGGTGTTCATGACACTTGTCATATCAGCCCAACCCAAAGAAGTCTCCTATTCCTAAGTTGGGCTATGACATATACTCTTATGACTCTTACGACTGTCATAGAATCTGTCATAATTGTCATATCTTATAGCTGTAAGAGAATCTATCATACACAAGCTAAAAATAGCATATTCTCTTACAACATGTCATAACCCTCCTTGGGGCACCCAAAGACACCTTCTTCCAAGATGCCTTGTGACACATGTCTTCACTTGTCATAGACCATTCCATTTTCGACTCTTACGCGTCATAGATTCTGTCATAGGAATCTGTCATAACCGTTTCGGTCAAGATTCACTTACACACTAGCCAAGATGCCGACACATGGTAGAAAACCTCTACCATACAAAGGGAATGCCTATCTCCACATGGAGTGAGTTGACCATCCTAGTCATCTTACAAGTGGAGTGACAACTCACCGTGCCACTTCACACTAAATGACAAAATAGGATGTGCAACAAAATTCCAACATAGGCTAAATAAATAAATACATTACAAATAATAAATGCAAGGAATTACCAAAGTTGAGACACCTTAATTCCCAACATTCTCCCACTTGTCGAACACCTTGTAAGAGCCAATGGAAATAATAGGATTTAACTGCTATAGGCCAAGATGCCGATAGACTCTGAACACCATCTAAACTTCTCTGTGCCCACTGATTTCATCAATGCATCCGCAAAATTCTTCAAAGTGTCTACCTTCTCTAAATTCACCTTCCCATCCTCTACCATGTCTTGTACGAAGTGAAACTATACATCAATATGCTTTGTTCTGGCATGGAAAGTTGGATTCTTTGCTAGGCAAATCTCACTCTGACTGTCACAACAAATCATAACTTGTCCTACATCAACACCAATATCTGAACACAATCTCTTAAGCCAAATGGCTTCCTTACAAGCATGAGTTGTTGCCATATACTCAGCTTCTATCGTGGAAAAAACAACCATAGTTTGTCTCTTACTCATCCAACTAATTGCACCATTGAACATAGTGAACACATAGGCACTAGTGGATCTCCTGTTGTCAATGTCACCCACCTAATCATAATCCATGAATCCACGAATACAAACTAAATGCAGAGGTCTTATAGGATTACCATGATAACATATGGAATACTTGAAAGTACCCCTCAAATATCTGAACACTCTCTTAACTGCATCCCAATGTACCCATCCAGGATTAACCATAAATTGACTAAGGAATCCCACTGCTTAGGCAATGTCTGGTCTTGTGCAGACCATAGCATACATCAAACTACCAACATCACTAGCATAAGGTACTCTGCTCATGTCCTCCACCTCACTAGCAGATTTTGGACAATCATTAACAGACAACTTTGTCCCCAAAGAAATAGGAACACACAATGGTCTACAATCTGCCATGCTGAACCTATCCAACACGGTCTTCACATACTTACTCTAGCTTAACCAAAGTTTTCTGTTAGCTCTGTCTCTTCTGATTTACATTCCTAGAATGTACCTGGCTGCCCCTAGATTTTTCATCTCAAACTGTGCTAACAATTGAGACTTGAAATTAGAAATCATATTCTTACCATTCTCAATTAACAACATATCATCAACATACAATGCAATAATGATAATGCAATCATTATCAAATTTTTAATACACATAATGATCTGATTTTGATCTGAGAAATCCAATCGACAACACAAAGACATCAAATTTCATATACCACATCCTAGGAGACTGCTTCAAACCATGCAAAGACTTCTTTAGTTTGCAAACCAAATTTTCTTTACCTTTCTCTATGTAATGCTCTGGCTATGACATGTAAATCTCTTCCTCCAAACCACCATGAAGGAATGTTGTCTTCACATCCATCTGCTCCACCTCTAAGTCATACGTTGCAAGAGATAACAAGAACTGAATAGATGTCAGCTTTGCAACAGGAGAAAAAATTTCACCATAATCAATTCCCTCCACTTGTGAGTACCCCTTCGCAACCAGTTTGGCCTTGTACTTTTCAACACTACCATCTACACCAAATTTCTTCTTGAACACCCATTTGCATCCAACAGGTTTCTGTCCTTCAGGTAAAGGAACCAAGTCCCATGTTTTCTTCTTCTCCAAAGAAGCCATCTCATCTTCCATGGCCTCCTTCTAGAAACCTGCATCTTTCATGCCCATAGCCTCTGTCACAATTCTAGGTTCATCAGTGTTAGTAAGCAAGGCAAAAGCACAACTAGAATCAAGCAATGAATAACCAAACCTATTAGGTTGCTTTATTGTTCGTGTAAACCTCCTCAATGGCGGAGGTTGAGGTTCTACTTCTTCTTCTAAGCTTTCAAAGCTGCTAGAGTTCTCCTCATCATCAGGTTTCACAGGGTCTATTGGTTCAGTCTTCTCAGGGGTATAAGGAAACTGAACCACATCTTCTTTCTTTTCTGTTTCTTCTGGCTGTAGAACAACAGAAGAAGGTGTTAACTCTTTGAAGATAACACTTCTGCTATACAACACTTTTTCAGCCATAGGATCCCAAAGCTTGTATCCTTTCACACCAACACCAAAGCCAATGAAAATACACTTAACAACCTTGTTCTCCAATTTAGACCATTTCTCCCTAGGCACATGTGCATATGCCTCACAACCAAAAACACGAAGATGTCTAACTGAAGGCTTCTTACCAGACCACACCTCCATAGGTGTTTCACCATCAAGAGATGATGTAGGAGACCTGTTTACTAGGTAGCAAGCAATGGCTACAACTTCAGCCCAAAACTTTTGTTCAAGGCTCACTCCACTAAGTATACTCCTAGCCTTCTCCATTAGTGTCTTGTTCATCCTCTTCACAACTCCATTTTTCTACGGGGTGTATGGAGTTGTCTTATGTCTTTCAATCCCTTTCTCTTTATAGAACTTATCGAACTCAGCTAAACAAAACTCACCACTATTGTCAGTCCTCAAACACTTAATCCTTTTACTAGTCTGATTCTCGACAAAGGCTTTAAACTCTTTGAACCGACTAAAGACTTCAGTCTTGCTTATGAGAAAATAAATCCATGCCCTACTGTAATCATCTATGAAAGATACAAAATATATAGATTTGGAAATCAAAGGAACACTAACAAAACCAAACACATCAGAATGAATGAGGTCCAACACACCAAAAGACTTGTGAGAACTAGAGTAAAACTGAACATGGTTTTGCTTTCCATATATACAATGTTCTCAAAAGTTAAACTCGAGATTACAATCATTTAACCCCTCAACGAGGTTTTTATTTTTCAGGGTTCTAAGACCCTTCTCACCAATGTGGCCAAATCTCATATGCCATAACATTGTATTTTCAATAGGAAGCTTAACTTCCAAAGCATGAGCACCCTTGGGTACACAAGATGCACTACTATCAAAATTTGTTACAATAGATTTCTTCACTACTTGTTCAGATGGTGGGGATGAAGTGACTGCAACTCTTTTCTTCGAGTTAGAAGAAATATTGCACTATGAAGTGCATGCCTCCAGCTGAAATAGAGTACCTCTCCGAGTACCCTTCGCAAGCACCATAGATCCTCTAGTCATCTTTCATCCATCCTTTGAAAAGACAACCTGCACACCTGCATCATTCAACATACTTACAGAAAGAAGGTTCCATGCCAAGCCTGGGATGTGCATAACCCTAGTGATCCTCTTCACTCATCCATCAGGGAATTATATTGAGACTCTTCCATGACCAACAATCTTCATATGAGAATCGTCACCCAGGTACACTCTTCCACCATCGAACTCTTCATACTTTGTGAACCAGCTTTGATGCGAGGTCATGTGGAATGATGCACCAGAATCTATCAACTATACATCATCATATGCATGGGTGGCTAGGGCTACGATGAAGGCATCACCATCATCTTGTGACTTGTTAGAATCTGAATTTGGGACATTCTTCTTCTTTTTCTTTTCCTCTTTGCATTCCTTTCAGAAATGCCTAGTTTTGCCACAGTTCCAACAGAGAGCCTTGGACTTTTCAGGAGATTTGGATCTCCCACGGGATTTGGATCTACCCTTCTCATCTTTCTTGTCCTTCTTTTTCCCTTTCTCCTTGGGTCTTCCACGAACCGCAAGAGCCTCTTTGGCTACTTTAGAAGACTTCCTCCACATCTCTTCAGATAACATCAAAGATACCACTTCATCCATTTTGAAAGTGGATGTGGTGCTCCCAATAGCCATAACAAGATGATCCCATGAGTCTGGCAAAGAACAAAGCAAGGTCAAACAATGATCCTCCTCCTCCATCTTCACACCAACGGATATCAATCGTGTAACTAACATGTTGAAAGCATTCAGGTGATCTGCAATAGATCCTCCATCCTCCATCCTCAGAGAATACAACTTCTTTCTTACAAAAAGCTTGTTCACTAGGGATTTGGCTTGATAAACATCACCTAGCTTCTTCCAAAGGTCTTTCGTGGTCTTCCTCTCAGGGACATTTAACAGGACAAAATCAGCTAGATTGAGTCTTATGAGACCCTTAGCCTTCTGATCTTTGAGATCCCAATTAGCTTTTGCCATTGTAGTTGGTTTTACACTAGATATGGTTTCCCATAGGTCTCGATCAACAAGCACGTCTTCCATCTTAAGTTTCCATAACTCAAAATTTGTGCCATTGAATTTCTCCACCTCTAATCTTCCGGATGTTTCTGCCATCTCCTTCCTGCAACAAGATTATAGAATACTCTGCGTAAAGCTTCCACTCAACCTAAGATTAGCTCAAAAAACTCTACCCAACAACTAGGACTAAAGGTGATCAAGCTCTGACACCAACTGAAAGAATGCTAGGTGTGCAAAAATCGCTTCCTACACTAATCTAATGAGGAGAGATGAGTGCAAATTCTTTTTAACCTTTACAATTACAGAATGTTTAACACAACAATGGAGATATTGTAGCAATACACAACACAAGAATGTAAGACAAAAGAAGAGAGAGAAAAGATATAACGTGGGGAAAACCCTTATCGGGTGAAAAACCCCACACTCCAAAACCTGCACAATGTATTATCAAAACTATAATGGTTTACAATACACTTGCAATGCAAGCTCTCAGGAGTCTTCAACACTTGTATCTAGAGACAATTTGACAGCATAACAGTACATGTCAATCACATACTACATCTCCTCTCAAAGCACATGTTTATAAAGAAGTTACAAGGAAAAAATGAGCCTATCTTGAGATGGGCGTCCAACATGGCCTCATGGCCCAAAATCCATGCCTAGGGACACTTGTCCAACACTGTAGGGTGTTCATGACACTTGTCATATCACCCCATCCCAAAGAAGTCACCTATTCCCAAGTTGGACCATGACAGATACTCTTACAACTGTCATAGAATCTGTCATAACTGTCATATCTTACAGATGTAAGAGAATCTGTCATACCCAGGCTAAAAATAACATATTCTCTTACAACATGTCATAACCCTCCTTGGGGCACCCAAAGATGCCTTCTTTAAAGATGCCTTGTGACACATGTCTTCACCTGTCATAGAACATTCCATTTTCGACTCTTACACATCATAGATTCTATCATATGAATATGTCATAACCTTTTCGGTCAAGCTTCACTTACACACTAGTCAAGATGCTGACAGATGATAGAAAACCTCTGCCACACAAAGGGAACGCATATCTCCACATGGAGTGAGTTGACCATCCTAGTCATCTTACAAGTGGAGTGACAACGCATTGTGCCACTTCACACTAAATGAAAAAATAGGATGTGCAAAAAAATTCCAACATAGGCTAAATAAATAAATACATTACAAATAATAAATGCAAGGAAATACCAAGGTTGAGACACCTTAATTCCCAACACTTTGTACATGATGTCCATGGGTTGCATCAACCTTTCTTCCTTGTCATTCACTGAGGTTTCTATCTTTGTAGTCCTAACTCCTTGTGCATCCATGATGATGGTGGACAATGTTCTTTCCCTATTAATCTTGGTTTAGGCCTTAAACATCTCCACCACCTTAGGAAAATCCTATGTCATTTATTTATAACTCCTCTACCTTTTCCTAATTGTGGAATTCAACCATACTGGTAAGCCTAAGTCTTCTGTTGTATTATTTAGGGTAGATGCTCTTAGGGGAATTAGGATTGGTGGAGGAGGGGAATGAGGAATAGTAGGAGATAAAGAGGGAGAAGGGGCCCTGGTTGATATAGACTTAGGAGAAGAGGGAGGTGTAATGGTCTTTATTTGAGTAGGAGTCTCATGTGTGGAATGAGACGCTTCCCTAGATGAGGTCATTACTTGATATACCACTCCCTCCGCTTGAGCTACAACATGTGTTTCAATATTTCCTTAGAAAGGCACTTCTTGTTGTGATTCAACTTGTTTCCTACTATAACCTTTTGTCTATTCTTTTGATGTTGGGATATTGACCTAAGGGGGTGGAGGAAGAGGTACATTAGTAGGAGAAGGAGGAGGAAAAAATTGGGTAGCTGATGTTTCTTATGATTCCCATTGCCTTACCCTTTTATTTTTTTTATTAAGGGCTCATCATCCTCAGCCTTCTCTTCCTCTTCATAAAGTATTGCTTCTAATATAGAAGCCAAATATTTCCTCTTCCTTGAGAAACTAGTTTCCACATGTCCAGCCTCTACTGGTACTTCCTCTTCTTTTGGGACTCCTAAAGACTCCCCTTGTTCCTTGTATGCATCCCCTTATTTGGTAGTATCTTTAGGAGGGCTAATGCCATCCATTGGGAATGGGTTCTTTAACTATTTATTTTTTTCTATCAATCACCCCTAATTCTTGACCTTAATGGAGGTGTCTTTCTATGTGGACCAGTCTATTCTATCCATGGGTTGATTGTAAACCTTGTCTTGGTTGTAAGATGGGTCGAGGACCTTGCTATTTCATTGATGCCTTTAGGTATTCTATCAACATGGAAATTCTTGACCCATGGGATGGTCATTCAGTAATGGATACTTATCTTTACCTCATGCTCATCTAAACAATCTACTTAGTAATCTTCTAATTCTATCTCATGTTTGAAGAAGGAACCAATCATCAACCCAATTCATCTTGTTGGGTCAAACCTAATTATTACATCATGAAGGTCCATGGTATAGATTTCCATCTCTTGTTCTACCACATTGGCATGATACATGCTAGAGTAGGAGTAAGCACCTAAAGAGACAGAGAACTAGAATCCTACCTTGTTATTTCCTGTAATATTTTTTCGTACCTCCACCAGCTACCTACAAATTTATATCAATATGATCTTGTCACTAGTTTACCTGGGGATAGGACTCTATGGAGCCTTATGGAATCCCCCAATCTTTTTGTACGTGAAAGTCTTAAACTAGATGAACTAGCTCCCCTAGCTTGCAAGTGCATGTGTTTCACCTAAATACAACCTCTTTGTATAATCATTATCCAACCACCTAATAATGGAGAAGATAAAGGCATCATTAACCCTATTATAGTGTCTCCATCTTTCCTTGAGCTCTATCTAAGGGTAATGATCATAAACCAAGGTCCCACCAAGTTGCATCTCTTCCAATAGGTTCTAGCACATCCAAGAGTAGAAGTCTTTAGCATTTGGAATTTCTACTACTCTATTTAGCAAGGTGATGGCATCATGAGCATCTTCCTTGAACTCACTGCTATGAATCATCTTTGCCATCTTAATTATATACTTTATCTTTGTGATTAACTAATTATCATTTATATAGTTGGCTACTACAAATGTCTTGGTCTCATAATTACTTAGGGCCTCCTTCATACCCACCTTATCATATTGTGCATAAAGTAGGGAGACGAAAAGCCTCTTCAATTGCATTTTGATTAATGTCCATGATAATATGGTGTTCCAGCCCAAATATTTTCCTCCTCTTAGAATCATAATGTTGAGCATAGGCTAGGACTAACTTTAGAGACTGAAATGCTACAAGGTATGCAACAGCCTAAACTAACCAATTATATGCCATGCAATGGGATTCAAATGTTCTATCTCCTTCTTTGTGTACCTTTTTAAGAAATTCTTGAGCATCTACATGTCTAAGTTTAGTGTCTCCAATATTGTTCTAGGGAGTGAAGATCTTAGAAGGAGGGTGGTAGCCTTTATACTCATACTTCATCTCTTTATCTTGTTGATCACCTTTCATGAGTAATGCAAATACAATATAAAATATATTAGATAGTTCACTCATATAAATTTTACATTTAGGTCATTAAAAATGAAGAAAAGCATGAGGTCGAGTAATAGTCTAAAAGTCTAGAAAGGTATAAAACACAAGGCTAGCAAATTTCAAGGTTCTAGGATACCTTATACATAGTAACCAACAATGGGGAAATCCACTTGATAAGTACCACTAAAGTTTGATAGGACTCTAAATAAATGTTTTTCTCCTGGGCCTTAAACAAAGGAATTTCAAAATGTAGTTGGGAAGTAGGGCTTTGAGATCCCACAATCATTAATGCCAAACTAGTATTGAGGAATCAAGAAGTATGAACTCTGACACAGTGAGAGTAGGCCAAATCTTAGGAAATATACTTCAAAATATGTATGAAAATCGAACCACTTGAGTACTTTGACAAGTTAAATAATGTGTCAAGAAATGGGAATCAAAGATACCTCATACCACCTACCAAAGAAGTGTAAACCCGAACCTTCAAACATGAAAAAAATAAAAGGTATAAAACATCAAGATTCATACATCAAGAATAACTCCTACTACGTACCATAATATCATCCAAATAGTGTTCCCATAAAATTTTGAGTCTGAAAGAATACAAAGGCAACAATATCAAGAATTGGGAATCAAGGATACCTTATAACACTTACCAAACTAACATCCAAACAAGAGTAAGCATAAATCCCTAAACCTAAAAAATCTATATAAGGTGAGTAACATTGGGGATTATGAATCAAGGCTACCTTATGACTCATACTAAATAAGCACTCAGGTAAGAATAAACCCAAACCATCGATCCTAAGATAATATAGAGCATGAGTTTTTGGGGATCAGGTTTTGGAGATACTTATAACATTTACCAAATATTTCACCAAGTAGATGCAACCCCACATCCACAACTCCAAAAGGATGTAAAGCAATAAACATTGGGAATCAAAGATTGAAAAATGCCATGACCTTTACCAAGTGAGCATTTAAATAAGGGTAAACCCAAACTCCTGAACCTGAAAAGATATAAAGCTAGAAATGATAGGAAATGGGAATTGAAGATACCTTATGATTTACACTAAATCAACATCAAGTTAGACATGTCCCTGAGATTCCAAGTATAACAAACAAATAAAATAAACAATCAATAATTAGGGTGTTGGGAAAACTTTTATCAAAGCAAGCCATTAAGCACTTTATTAACACACTAATCCATAAGGTTTCTAAAAGATAAGACACTTTAGCACAAAATTGACATATGGAACCTTGTAAGTCAATTCAAATGGGAAGTGGGCATGTGAGACCACAAAAACAATCTCAAAATGGTGAGGTGATGTAGGAGCGTCCTAGGTTGTAGAACAATCTTGCATCAACCAAAAATATTTGCATTCTTTTCTTTTCTTGAATTTCAGTTGTAGTTCAATCATTTGCAATTTTAGCATTTTCTACTGCTTTTTGCTGCATCTTCATATCAGAGCTCATGGAGAAGGAATTATCTTCTATGCCATGTTAGCTACATCATACTCATATTTTAGGATATTTGGATTTGTCTACAGAAAGTTATTGCTATCAAAAGATCATCAGCTTTCACAGAGTAGAGCATGCATTAAATCAATTGAGAGAAGAAGGTTTGCAGAGCACTTCCATGACTTGCGAAGTGTAATGGAACATATCTCAAGGAAAATGAGGACAAGATAGACCTTCCTTGAGGTTTGCACCATGTTTCATTCATTTGCAGAGTGATACCATATGTTGGAGGCTGACCTACTTGTTTCTATATGTTTCATCATTCATTGGAGTTTATAACCTCTTAAGGCTAACGCGGAGGATTCTATGAGCTTGAAGATGATATATATATACATCTCCTAGATGCATTAGGAAGTTAGTTAGAAGTTATGATAGTTTAGAAGAAGAATTCTTTTTGGAAGGTACTTAAATGCCATATCTTTCATTTTCTGTTGTAGTCCAGAGAGCAGGGCTGTGAGCCCTTTGATTGTAGCCCGCATATTGCCAGCACATAAGCATTGTGATTATTTGATATATTGAGAATTTGAATCTTCCATTGTTTTCTATTATTGTGTTGTTTCTGTTGTGTTAACTACAGCTGCATGGTTTGGATAGTCCCTTCTTAGGACCCTCCATCCATGATGACACCAAGTGGTATCAAAGTGAAGTTGTGAATCCTTTGGGAAGTTGTTGTGTGGCTACACAACATGCCCCATTTTGCCTTGACAAAATAGGGACCCAACTTTTTCTTGCTTCTTTGGCTTGTTGTTTTCTGCTTTGGGCGGTTTGGTAAAATTAGTCATGCATGTAACCCTGCAAGAAAGTAGATAGGTCACCATGATGAGGTCATTTGCCAAATTCAGTATTTCACATTATTAACCTCATGGTTGGAAAGTGCGCAGAATTCCACGTAGGTTTGCCTTTTAGATCACCCCAAAATTATCTAAGGGGAGAAAGTTATGTTGAGTCAAAGGTTTGGTCAAACCTAATATCTGAGGGAGGGGTCATATTTCAAACGTCAGTCATATTAGATAAGATCACCTCCGATATAAGTTTATCACCTAATAATCACTTGATCTACGAAGTGTGGATGTCAACTTTATGTAAGAGCCAATATCTACCGATCAAACAACTTGATTTATCTTGCGGGGGGTCATATTTTTAATATCAGTCATCTTACGAATATCACCCTCTTCGCAAATATCACCCTATGCCAATATGACGGTGACGTCATCCAAATCTAATGAATGAAGAAATCACCCTGACGGTGATGTCATTATTCCACTCTATTCTTTGGGGGGGTATATATCCGATGACCATCATATTCCTTAAACATGACGGTGACATCATTAAAACACAACTATCAAATGAAGTCATCGACACGGTGACGTCACCCCGATCTTTTCTGAGGGGGTCATTTTATATGCGGGTTCATATTTTGAACATCCCTTGATCTTAATTTCATGACTCGATATACACATGGTCAACGTTGACCACATCACCCGACCTTCTTTTGCATTCTATTTTGCCGCTCAAAGGCAGGGGGTCATTTTATCCAAATGGGGTCATATTTTGAATATCACCTGATCTTTCGAAGATGACCCCCCTTGTTTCCTGACATTAAATACACTTAAATGTGGTAGATGAATTCCTGCCAATTACAAATAAAAATCAAACACTTGGCATCATCCATGAATTTCCTACAGAAGATCAACAGATTTAATCGACCCAACGTAGTTTTACCCTAATTTGTCCTACGGATGTGTTTAAAGGTAATTTTAGAAGGTTATTTTCATTTACCTTGCAAAAAAATGAGAAATTACAGAGTAGAGAAGTCAAACCCTCATATAGCTACCTGTTAACGGATTGGATCCTTCAGCGTAATGGAACGGGTGATCTTCAGTATTCACAACCCTTTTCCATAATCTGTCATCTAATCTAGGAGGAAAGCACTATCAGGTAAGTAACTAAAAACCATCTTGTTGTCATTTTCTGCATGTTCAGGTAGAGTTCATGTTCTTTCCTGTGGTTTGGCTCTGTGGGTATGCATATCATGATGAAGTAAAGAATAATAGATAGAGTATGCATAATGATATAGAAGTACATAATGTTGTATGAATACATGTGGACATTGTAAGTTAAGACGAATCATGTTTGTTGCAGGAGTCCATGGCGGATCTTAGAAGGAATAGGTCTGACTCAGAGTTTCTCAAGCCTATGTTTGTTCAGCTCGAGGGGGTACAGTTTAAGTATGGCGTCATTAGTGACACTCACCAAGGAGATACGGACCTGGCTGCATGGTCAGTAAGAGTAGATCATGATAAGGATAATCCCATTCTGGATGGGGTATATGTTTCAGGAATGTGGCATGCAGCCAGTTTTCCATATGCCATGGACACCGCAGAGCTAGTAGTGGAATGTGCTAGGAATTATAACCTTGAGATGAGGTGGGTGGAGAAGCATGGAAGAATATATGTTGACTTCTCAATCAAGGGCATTACCACCACTTTTAATCTACTAGTTGGGAAGAAGGTGGTCAATGTGGACCTATGCAAGCTGGAAACAAAGTACAACAATAATAAGAAGAATGTAAGGAAGAGGATGTATCAATGGAGGTAAAAAAGTAGCACCTACACTGCATCAGCGAAATTGCCCGTACATTTATACAAATTTGATTTTGATGAGTACCAGTATATGATTGCCTTGCTAAGCAGGATGACAGGTAAACCTCATGCTGAAAATTTTGAGAACTAGATGTTTGGAATCATCCAGATGGTATTATATGTAGATAATAGGCCATTATGGGCCAAGGTCATCAGTGACACACTAGATGAAGGAATGAGGAACCTGGGAGGCCAAACATGCTTATTTTATATGACCTCATATGTGGTATATTCATGTGCTTATAAGGGAACCTTTGATGCCTTGAAGACGGTGGGCAAAGCTGGCGGTGATGCAGATGATGCCCACATATGGGATCACTAACCTTAGCTACAGAGAAAAGATTACCTCCTAGACTACAAATTGGTAAATGATGCATTCTCTATGCATCTGGTCAGAACCATGGAGGAGGACAGAACCAAGAGGCTGAGCATGGAAGCTCAGGAAGTTGTTTATAGACATGGGGCCTAGTTTATCTAGTTTGCCACCTTTTCATACATTAGGATAGAGGGATTTGAAGGACAACCTCTTATGCTACCAAGATACCCTGCTGATGGGGTTGTCTTGATGGAATTTGTCAGGTAGGTGTCTACCATAGTTGAAGCCTGTAAGGCACAAAAGAAGATACCTCTGGTGTTATTTCCAGTGTCTATGGGCTGGTATATGTGCTTAGACTTAGAGAGCAAAAAACATGTCATGGGAGGGCTAAAACTAATGTATCTGCAACCATTTCCCTTGGCCAGATCTTATGATCCCTATGGTAGGATGCAGAAAATAGTAGGAAAACTGATACATCAGAAGCATCTGGAATATTTCTAGACCAACTGTGAGGATGAAGCTATGAGGAGAAGGAAGTACTAGAGACTCACCTTGAACCAAATAAAGACTTTTGACTACATCCTGGTACCAGCACAGTTGAGGAAGGATGATGGAAAGATTATGTCCAATGAATATGAGGATAAGAAGGTGTACAATGACACGATATCAGCCCCTGATCTTACACAGCCAGAGGATATATCCCTGGACTAGCTGACAAGTGGGTTGATACAGTTAACCTAGGCTTGGGTGGATGAATAAATAAACAGATTGAAGAAAAGGGGTGTGGCCCTTACAGTTGATGCCAAAAAGAAGAGGCAGGAAATAGCTGATGAGGAATATGATGACTAACTCAGTGAGAAGAGCAAATCTAATGGGGAGAGATTGCCCACATAAAAACAAAGGAAAGGTCCCCCTAGAGGTAAGAAAATTGAAGATGAACCAAAGGGGCTGATAATTGAAAGGATTTCCATGCCGGCTACAAGTGCATCTACATTAGCTCAAGCATCTGCATCATCTGCATAGCCTCTGATTCAAAAGCCAAAGACTAAGAGGATTTTGAGGCCAGCTGTTGTAACTACAGAAGTGCAAGTGGAGGGCCAAGCCTTGCAGCAGGAAGTGGAAGAGGGCATCCCTTTGGAAGAAGAGCAGGTAAACAAGGAACCTGGAGGTGCTGAGCTAATAATGGCCAGTAAGAAAAGGAGGGCAATGTCGTTGACATCACCACCCAAGAAGCAAAGAACATCCATGCGGAGGGATATCAGGGCTGACCCTATTGTATTGAGAGGAATCAGTGGTGAAGCATTTAGAAAGGAACTGCAACATGATGTTCCGCTTCCCACCATAATAAAGTTTAAAACTGAGAAGGCACAGGAACAAGCTAGAGAAGTATTTAAAGCAAGTCAGGGTGGTCCTCTCTCTTTGGAGGATACTGAGGACTTGTCTGATGATGTAGTAGTTCAAAGTGTGGACTCTCGCCTCCAACACCCGCATGACTCATCATGGGATCCTATTAGCATAGATGGTGGTGCTGGAGGAAATAAGGCAAGCAGAAGAAGTAAAACAAGATAGCCCAGAGAGGGTAGCCCAACAGATAGGGCTTGATAAATTGGTTGAGTAGGTGACTAGCCCTGCCTTTGTAGATTTAACATACAGGGGTGATGTAAGCCCTAAGGATAAAGCAGGTGCACCTGGTGAGATAGAAAAGATTGAAGTGGCTAGGCAGGTAGAAAAAGAAAGCACTGCTCCTGATATGGGTCAGCAACAGCATGAGATACTCGCAGAGCCAAAAATAGTAGAAGTTCAACAAAAGAGCGGGGGTGATAAAGAAATATTAGGTGCTGCAGCTGCTCAAACTCAGGAAGATTTGGGAGATGCCTCAGGAGCAAAAGATAAATCAGGTAATGAGGACCCCAAGCCACAAGATATTGGTGCATCAGGTGGAGAACAAGAAGTGACCCAAGATCAGGGTGATGCACAAGGCCAAAATACACAGATATCCATAGATGTCAATATGCCTTAGGATGAGGAAGGTAATAAAAAAGATAAAAGTTAGAAGGAGGGAGTCCAAGATCAGACATAGGATCAAAATGTGGAAATTCTACAGGATTCTCCTTTACAGAAGGAAGCCCCTTAGCAAGAAGAAGAAATACAACAAGAGCCCCCTCATGAGGAAATCCATGAGGAAGAAATTGAGAAAGCACCTTCTCCACCAAGAATAAAAGCAGATACTAGAGAACAGGGTAGACATGATGTTGAGAAAGAACATCAAGGGTCTGGAGATGCTATGCCTCAATGGCTAGAGAGAGAAATAGGCATGGAACAAGGGTATGAAATTCAAGAATTTGATGTTTCCATGTTGTTTACTGAAACAATGATGAAGCCAAAGAGGAATGCCAGATTAACATCGGCCATAAAGAGAGATCCTGCTACAGGCAGAAGGACTGCATAGGTAGCACTTCCCATGGTTGAGAAAGAGAAAGGCAAGATCACCCTAGAGGAATTCCAAATCACAACTATTGATTTGGGTTTTGCCAATGAGGACCAGGAAGGTCATGAAGGGAAGGACATTATTGATTCTTTGACCCAAAGGGTAAAGAAGGAGAAAGAGAAAAATAAAATGCATAAGGAGCACATTGCTTAGCTGCATTCTTACATAACGGGGTTGATTAACCCTGATAATACACCAGTTGATCCGGCAGTCCCATTGACTGTTATATCCCAGGAAGAGGTCACCAAGCTTGACCTAATGAGGCATGAGGCAATGATCATGAAGAAATAGATGCTGTCAGCTCTCACTGGAGCTGAGTATGTTTTGAGAACCTCCCTACAGAGGTGGAATTCTTTGAGCAATTTGAAAAGAAAGGTAGATAAAATGCAAAATGAAATAGGAAGACAGTCATTCCAATTGGAAAAAGACGTAACTGCTCTAAATGAAATGAAAAGAATTGATCCACAGGTCCTGATAAATAATCAAGTGTTGAATAATAATACTGCCCTGCTGATAAGCATATGGTATGAGGATATCAGGTTCGAATGTGATATCTTGAATAAATATAGTGGCAAGCTCAGGGATATAAGTATAAAGCTGCACAACATGATGGCTTATGAAGTAGAGATCCTTGAAGCCCTAGAAGGTAAAATAGAAGGGAAAATTGAAAATCAGGATGTAGACTTTGCTATCAAAGCTCTGCATGATAATTTCAAATCAGTAGCTGATGACCCCCTCACCCACCAAACAGAGGAAGTGATGGATAAAATCATGAGGATAAAGGTCAAAGTAGAGACCTACAATGAGACTTTGAACAATAGAAAAGGTAAGATGGAAGCTCTCAAGGCTAAGTTCTAGTCTCATAAGCATGCCATAAAAAAAGCCACAATCCAAGATGGGGGAGAGGTGGATAAAATAGTATAGGCATATGAGCTCATCAGGACAACGATGAAGGTCCACATACAGGAGGGTGTATACCAAAGTGACAGTGATGCTGAAAGTAATGAAGATGATGACAATGATGAAGAAGAAGAAAATGAAGAAGGGGAACCTAAAGAATGAATGAAGATGCATCACAAAGTGAACATATGCATAAGGGACTCATCAATAATGAGTCAAACAGATGGTTGCCAGCTGGCAACCTGTGCCATGAGGAAGAGTTGACTGAGTCATAGAGTAATTGTCAACCATTTGTCTTAATAGAGAAGTCTTGACCATCAGTCAATTGTAACTATGTCCCCACCTTATTCTATAAAAGATACAGGAATGCAATATTTTGAACATTCCAAACTTAATTGAAATTTGATTGCTGAAATTTCAGGATTCATTTCAAAGTTGTTGTAAATGTACATGTTATGCATACTGAATGAAAGAAAAGCATATTTTATTACAAATCATCATAAATCTTGAGTAATTTGTGTTTGAAATATGGATACATGCATTGATTAGCTGTGTCCCTTGGAGTGCTTTTCAGTCTGCATGTGTTGTTTTCATTCCTAATTCCTTTGAAGTTAGCTTCAACCATATCTAGCTGTGGAACATCCTGGTGACCTATGGTTTGATTTCTTCTCTTCATGAATGTATCTTGTATGTATGTGATTCAATGACTAAAGATTCACTAAAAGTAGAAGCATTGTTTTAAATTTCTTTCAATTTCATAACAAATCATCTCTATAATTACAAATAACAGAGAATCCAAAAGCAAATAACATGAAATATGTTGATATCCTGTAGATAATTGAAAATACAACAAATATTTAGAGTAAAAGCATGTCAAATTGACAAATATCATGCAAATTCAGATAAATATCCATGGAATACATATAAATATCCACTTATAGACTCATCATTTAAAGAGGTTTGTGGTGTAGAAGAAAGAACAAGTTCTTAATGATCAATGATTAGAAGAATTGATCAAACTTGCAAATATATCAGCTATCTTTGGAAATAGATTAAAGTTAACCTCTCTATGGAGTAAATTTATAGAAAACAGTGCAATACTGATCATCTAGACAAATGTAAGACCCCATGAAATGGAAAAAAATATGTCACATCAACCTCTGAGTAACGTCAAATGATTATGACCTGATCAACGGAGACTTGGAGTCATCAACTTATCCTAAGATGATCGTACTTTACAAGATAATAAAGGTTTGTTGTACAAATTTTTATGCATGTTGTTATGACTAAAAATCATCATCAACATAAATTGGTGCTAGAAGGAGGGATTTTCATCAGTGGATTTGTCTGATTTGATGACACAGACAGAAAGGTAATACTCATGCAGCTTTGTATTTCAAGTCATATGCAAAGATTTGTTGTTTTGAGTCTGTTTGTTCTTGTCCGTTGCAAGGTTTTCAAAATTGAGCTTAAATATTTCAAGCTTTGTGGTTGATCACTGTGATATTCAAAAGATAAGCTCTATTTCAGGTCTTTTTGCTAAAATCTTTGAGGTAATTTGCTTAGGAGACCTGATATCCCGTTGCTTGTGTCTAAAAGTCTCACATCTCCTCATATTTGCATCGTTTCTATAAATATTGCATAAATATCCAATCAGTTTTAGATTCTGATCATAAATATAGCCTTTGCTAGAGTGTTTTAGTTGATCTTTACAGTAAACAAGCTGAATTTCCCTTTAAATTCAAGAAATCCTAGATCTCAGGCCAAATACTAGGTCCAGATCCAGTGGACTCTTTGAAGAATTGCCTATCCGGGGATTTAGACCTAGAACAGTAGATATTCATCATTCTCCTGGTTTTAGTGCATTAGGAACTTCACTAGAGCATAGTCCTATAATTCCTATCGAGTTGTAAACACCTACAGGACCACCTGTCACATCTCAAGTCCAACCTCCACCAGCCATAATGTCATTCTTTACTGCAGAATCACCTCTGACTTTTATTGCATATCATCCTTTACCTAAAAATCCTGACAAGATTTGTCCTAAATATCATCCATATCAGGATGCTGATGATCACATTAGAACATTCAAGGAAGCCTGTTGTAGGGCTAGAATTGAGCATCAGGATGTGGTATGCAGGTTATTTCCATTTTCCTTAGGGGAAGAGGCATATAAATGGTATATTAGTCTTGGTCAAGGTTCAGTCGGTTCATGGGCTACCTTGGAGAAAGCCTTTAAGGATAGATTCAAAATACTTATAACTTCAATGAATTATCATCTGTTTGCCACAATCAAGAGATTTGAGGGAGAACCTATTGCTAATTTCAATGCAAGATTCCAAAAGATGCTCTCAAAGCTAGTTGCTCCCTATACTGTAACAGATGAAGCTACTAGGAGTATATACTACTCAGCCTTAAATCCCCTGACTTCTATGTTTATCAGGAGAACACATCCTGGTGTCACAACCTTGATAGGATCTTTCAAAGAAGCTATCAAAGTTAGTCAACAGTTGATCCTTGCTCCAACACCTAATATTGCATTTCCTACACTCCCTGCTTATCCTACATATCTTGCTCAACAATAGACCAATGGAGCCATGATACCTCTAGCTGTAATGCCAAGTCCTTTACAGATACCTACACTCAGTATCATGCCACCTCCAAATGGAAACGGTCAAATGTCATAATATCCAAGACATACATAGGTACCTCAGGTTGTGGAATAGTCTAATAACAATAACAATGGCTCTTCCTTCTTCAAACCCCAAACAGAGAATGTAGTAGCCAAAGTTCAGGAAGAAAAGGAGGAAATTAAAGAGATATCAGCACAACTGAGGAAACTCACCACTGAGATCACTCATTTGAGGAGTTAGAATTTCTATTCTCAACCAAATCAGAATAAAGGATATGCCAATGATAGATCTAATTATCCTAATAGGGGATACAATAATAATTACAATAACAACAATGGTAACAATAATCCTCCTAGACAACCTAGAGTGTGGAACACTAGGCCAAACAATGGTTCTCTGCCATCACCCCTAGATAATTAGCCTCCTAGTGAACCTAAGCAGACCACTAGAGTGAACTTGGCAGAGGCAGCTCTTCAAAATTGGTGCAGGATACATAATACCAATGCTCATGCAGAGTTGGATTGTCCTCAGTTTAGGATAGCTGCCAGTATATTCCAAACTGAAGTATCTAATACTGTAGGTAATCCACCTTGTGTTGAAGGAAATGAAATTGTCCCCTGTGGATATGATTTTGCTCTAGTACTAGAAAGTTTCATCAATCATCCTCATTATCAGACAATGTCACCTCATGAGAATTACACCTTAGCATGTGAACAGTCAGCCATGGCTTTTGAAACCAATTATGTTTTTCCATTTGAAGATGAAAATGAGTCATCAGTTGAATATGAAGAAGTGTATGCCTATCAACAGCAGTATCATGGTAGACATAATTACAACCTAAGGAATAACTCCAACTGACCTACTGGTCCTTTGACTACATCCTTGCCTCCAAATAATTTCAACACTCCTCCTGGTCCTAAGGCAAGCAATAACCCTAGATTTCCTAAAGTTAATGCCTAGTACTTAGCACCACAAAATACAACACCAAAAGATGGTAATCTACCCCTTGAGTCTGATAAATTGGTCACATACATAGCAGATGAAATGAAAAAGTTCAAGATCAGTTTGTCATTGTCAGAACTACTCAAAACCCCAGCTATCAAAAAGGCCTTCATGAAATCCTTAGATGATCTTGCTCCAAAAGAGGATAATCATACCTCAAGTCAGACTGGGAATAAAGATCATGCCATTAGGGATATTAAGGTTAAACACAAAATTTCAGCCACTGTTCAAGCTACAGAGACTTCACACATGACTCTTTATAGAGATAAAACTGAGTCACCTCCTTTTCTCCTTACCATAAGGATGTTTAGTAAGAATTTGCATAATTGCTTAGTGGATTTAGGAGCATCTACTAATGTAATGCTCCTGTCCATATGCAATGCCTTAGGGTTACATCCTGCTAAGTCACTGAAGAAAGTAACATAGTTAGATAAAACATAGGTGATTGTAGTAGGAGAATTAACTGACATCCATATGTAGTTAGCATCAGATCCAAGAATCCAATACTACATTGATATTCAGGTGGTGGATATACCTGATACCTATGGGATGCTGCTCAGTAGAGATTGGTCAAAAACAATCAATGGATACATGTCCACTGATTTTAGTCACATGTGGTTACCTTGGAAAGGAATAACTAATCAAATAAGGATAGATGCTGAACCTTGCATGAAACATATGATCACTGAATACAATAAAACCAATGAGATCATGTATGTAGATGTGGAACCCAGATTGTACTCCATCAGACCCCAGACCATCAAAATAGAGGAGATCCTCATGTATGATATTCATGGTCATAATGATAATCTTCAGGAAGATAGAATAATTTTAGAGTCTGATTATAGATCTGAAAATGAGATAGAAGTAGATCACTTCAAGAATTTTGAGATGCACTTGTCCAAAGAAGTGCAATGTTGCCAATTGTTAAAAGTGCCTGTTCATGATGTTCTAATTGAAGGATGGTGCAGGCTACATGACGAGGCGCATTCTGAAAAGACCTATGATGCTTGCTTAGACATGATGGAACTGGAACAAGCATGTAGTGAGGCATGATCATCATCCGGGGTAAGTTCTATAGATAGTGATAGTGATACTGATTTTTGTTTGCCCTTTGCAGGAACAGAAGAAAGCACATATCATGATGAAATTCCTATCCAGATGATAGAGAGATATTGGTGTGTAGTAAGAGTAATGCTAAAAGTAACAAGAAAATCAGCCCAGGAACCAATTGCTTGGTTGAGTTAGATTATGAAATATCTGATGAAGATAGAGGCAATAATTTGTCTAAGTTTGAGGAATTTTTATCAAAACAAATTCAAAAGATGATACAACAACAAAGATCCCCACAGGATGTCTTGATTGAGGGATGGTACAGGTTACATGAAGCACCACATTCATAAACTACTTGTTCATTATGTTTGCATATTTTGAAAAGGCAGATTTTGCCTTGTCCAAAAGATCCTCCTTCTGATGATAAAGAAGAAGGAATATCAGCTTCACATCAGCCAACTAAGGTGAAGTTTGAGAAGATTGAAACACCAAAATTGAAATGGATATCAAATGGTGTAGCTGCCAGAGCTAAAAAGAAAAGAGAAGGCCCGAACAAGTGTTTAACTGAAGATAAGCCATGGATCCTCAGGTTTGATGGATCTAAATCAAAACAAGGGGCTGGATTAGGAATAGATCTTATTGATCCAGCTGGTAAATCCTACTTAGCAGCATATAGATTACAATTCCCATGCATAAATAATGTGACAGAGTATGAAGCCTTGATTCATGGGATATTGTTTGCACTCAGAAAGAAAGTAAAGATTCTGCATGTCTATGGAGACTCAGAATTGGTAGTAAGACAAGTAAGAGGCATATATTCTTGTAATTACAAGAAGTTGTCTACTTACAGACATAGGGTATGGGATCTGATAGAAGATTTTGATGCTTTTAACATCGCCCATGTGCCTAGAGAACAAAATCACATGGCAGATGCCTTGGCCCAAGCTGCAAGTACTTTGGAACCATTATCCATATCTGGTTTAAAGAGATTTTTAGTTGAATTAGTGTCAGTACCTTCGGTGCCAGACAATGTAGTTAACCTTCAAGTGTTTGATGATGACCAACACATTTTAGACTTCATATCCAATAGAGATGTCTTTGATGCACAGATTATAGATGAAAGAAATGTGGAAGATCATATCTGGGAAGAAGAAGAAATCATAGAGTTGCCTAGTAACAAGATTCCTAAAGGAATGATAGAGTTGGAAAGAGCATTTGATTTAGATAACATGCTGAAACAGAAAGATCTCCCTAAAGCAGATGGAGGAGAGTATTCACAAGTTAACATAGGACATGATGAAGAAAAAAGGAATGTCCTGATTGGAAAGGTATGTACAGAAGAAGAAATGGAAGGAATAACCCAAGCACTTAAAGATTATATTCATGTTATTGCCTGGACATATGATGAGTTGAAAACTTATGATACATCAATCATCACTCATACTATACCTTTAAAGCCAAATGTCAAGTCCTTTAGATAGAAGCAGAGACTTGTTAATGCTTTGCTGGAGCCCATCATTTTTGAAGAAGTGAAGAAATTGCTTAATGCCAGGATCATATTTCTTGTGAGACATTCTACATGGGTGGCTAACTTGGTCCCAGTAAGGAATAATAATGGTGACATTAGGTTGTGTAGACTTTAGAAATTTAAATAGAGCCTCTTAAAAGGATAACTATCCTTTGCCTTCTCTATATGAGGTCTTGCAAATTGAAAATGGTGCAAAGATGATGTCATTTTTGGATGGTTTTTCAGGTTACAACCAAGTGATGGTAGATAAGATGGATAGATTGAAGACTGCATTCACCATTAAGTGGGGAATATTCACCTATAGACGTATGCCTTTTGGATTGATAAATGCTGGAGCCACTTTTCAGCTAGCAATGGATATAGCCTTTAGAGGACTAATTGGTAAATGCATCATCATATACATGGATGACTTGATAGTTTTTCTCTAAAGAAAGAGGGAATCATGTAGAAGACCTCAGGAAGGTACTAAAGAAATGTGAACATTATGGAATATCCCTAAACCCTAAGAAATGCATATTTGGGGTAACCACAGGGAAGTTATTAGGTCACCTGATAACAGAGAATGGGATCATCATTGACCCTGAGAGAGTAGAATCAATCATAAAAATACAGCTTCCTAGAAGTAAGAAAGAATTCAAATCTTATTTTGATAAGATCAATTTCGTTAGAAAGTTCATTACTGGTTTTGCAAAAATTGTCAGACCATTGAATGTCATGCTCAAAAAGGACGCCAAGATTGAGTGGACACCTAAAGCTAGAGTAGCTTTTGAAGATATCAAGAAAGCCATATCTAATGCTCTTGATCTAATTAGTCCAGATTATACCAAAGATTTTTATATATACTCATTTTCTTCAGAGCATACATCTGCAGCAATACTAACACGAAGAAATGAGGCTAAAGAAGAAAAGCCTATAGCCTTCATTAGTTATCCTTTCAGGGATGCAGAACTCAGATACATGGATGTTGAAAGACAATCACTTGCTCTAGTCCGAGCAGTCAAGAAGTTTAGACATTACATCTTGAGAAGTAAAGCGATTGTTGTAGTACCAGATGCAACAGTAAAGATGCTTTTAATGCAAAGTGAACCAGGTGAAAAGAGAGCCAAATGGATAACTGTCCTCCAAGAGTATGATACAGACATAGCACCCATGAAATTAGTGAGAGGACAAGCCTTGAGTCAGATAATATTTGAAATTGATCCTAACATCATGAGCCAGCAGTATGTCATAAATATAAAGGAAAATGGAGAATGGTATTCAGACATCAGGCACATCTTGATTACTGGAAGATGCCCTTCAAAGTTGCAGGCCTCACAGAGGAGAGCCTTAAAAATAAGATCACAAAAATACATGATAAAAGGAGGAGTCCTTTTCAAGAAGAACTATGAGGGAATATACCTTAGATGCCTAGAAAGGCAAGAAGCAAACAAAGTGTTAACAAAATTGCATGACAAGTTAGGAACCACACATGGATCATACTTAGCTACCACTCATGCTATCCTCAGAGCAGGGTATTACTGGCCCACTATTTTTAAAGATACTGTTGAACACATCAAATGTTGTCATATGTGTCAGGTTGCTGCAAATAGAGAAAGATATGTTGCTCAGCCTTTACAACCAGTGATGGAGATGCACCCATTTGCTCAATGGGGGATGGATTTCATAGGACCTATCAACTCTCCATCATCTTCAGGCCATAGGTATGTGTTAACTACTATTGATTATTGTACCAGGTGGACTGAAGCTTTCAGTAGTAAGACATGCAATGCTGAGGATGTAATCAAATTCTTGGAAAGCAACATAGTAACCAGGGATGGAGTTCCTTATGCTTTAGTATGTGACAATGGGTCTGCCTTTGCATCAATAAGATTATCAAGTTGGGCTTTTGACCATGGAATTATTTTAAAGTTTTCTTCAAATTATTATCCCCAAGGGAATGGATTAGCAGAATCTACAAACAAGAATTTATTGAACATCATAAAGAATTTGATAGAAAAGAACCCAAGGGAGTGGAACACCCTATTAAAGTATGCATTGTGGGTAGATAGAACCAGGATGAAGGTTGCATTAGGAAACTCTCCTTTTCACCTAGTATATGGGGTGGATCCCATCCTTCCTGTTAACTTAAAGATCCCCACATTGCAGTTGCACAAGAATATCTAGGTATAGATAACAAACAAGGAGTCAGGTTGCTTCAGTTAATGCACCTAGAAGAAAAATGGAATAAAGCAATTGATCAATTTGCTAAACATTAGGGTGTTGTCAAGCGTTGGTTTGACAGAAGAGCTAGAGTTAAGGCTTTTGGAATTTCAGATTTAGTCCTTATGTGGGACAAAGCAAATGAAAGGAAAGGAGATCATGGTAAATTCGATAAACTTTGGATAGGTCCCTTTCAAGTTTCAAAAATTTTAGGAGACAGTACCTATAGGCTTAAGAGAGAACTGATGAGGATGTCCCATTACCAGTTAATGGACAGTTCCTGAAGCATTATTTTCAAGCCCGAAACAGTGTAATGTAAGTCATGTGTATCATAGTGTGCATATTGTATAGTTGTTTGTATAGTTTTGTTTTGTTTATTTGTTTGCTTGTTGAGTTTTTTTTTGGTTAGTCAAGATAATGCAACTCATCACCTTAAGAAAATAACTAAATTGTTAAGATTCAAGCGATGAGAATAGATTCCTATATAGGTTATGACTCATTTTGAGAAGTATTGGCGATCAAGTCTGTGACATCCTTTTCATCAGGGTACCTTTTCTAAACCAAGGTGATTTTTCACAATGACTCACCTAATAGCCTTGGGTTTGTGGAACACATAAGTATAGGTGTTAAGTGAAAATTCTAAAGGGACTGTCTTGCTACCAATGTAATCTCCAACCTAAATCAACAAGTGACCATGCCTTGCACATTAAGCTTACATGATGACATCATATGAATAGAGAGAATAAATATTGAAAATCCAAAAAGGAATAAAATTAGGCCATCTAAGTAACTCTACCAGGGCTATAGACGCCTGCTGGCAGTGGGGCTCTACTTAGGGGAATTGTATAAATAACCTTGTCGGGGCTATAGACGCCTGCTGGCAGCAAGGCTCTATTCAAGTTGGCTATTAGGGATGCTCCCAAACTATTTAGCTTAACATCAGTTACTCATGTTTTCAACTTACTTTCAAGATGAGGGTTATTAATCAGCTGCACACACCTAATCCTTTGTTACCATTGTTGCCCTGATGAAAACCTTATCATTCAGAAAGATTATAATACTTATACTTAGAAAGAGTTAAAATACTATGTTAGAATGTGATCACATCACTTGAATCATTAGAATTTGGTTATGTTCTTTGGTGGCAAGTTGTTGTGTGGTTACACAACACGCCCCATTTTGCCTTGACAAAACAGGGACCCAACTTTTTCTTGCTGCTTTGGCTTGTTATTTTCTGCTTTGGACGGTTTGGTGAAATTAGTCATGCATGTAACCCTGCAAGAAAGTAGATAGGTCACCATGACGAGGTCATTTGCCAAAGTTAGTATTTCACATTATTAACCTCATGGTTGGAAAGTGCACAGAATTCCACGTAGGTTTGCCTTTTAGATCACTCCAAAATTGTCTAAGGGGGGAAAGTTATGTTGAGTCAAAGGTTTGGTCAAACCTGATATTCGAGGGAGGGGTCATATTTCAAACGTCAGTCATATTAGATAAGATCACCCCTGATATAAGTTTATCACCTGATAATCACTTGATCCACAAAGTGCGGACGTCATCTTTACGTAAGAGCCAATATCTACCCATCAAACAACTTCAATTATCTTGCGGGGGGTCATATTTTTAATATTAGTCATCTTACGAATATCACCCTCTTCGCAAATATCACCCTACACCAATATGACGGTGACATCATCCAAATCCAATGAATGAAAAAATCACCCTGACGGTGATGTCATTATTCCATTATATTCTGTGGGGGGGTATATATTTGATGAGCATCATATTCCTTAAACATGACGGTAACATCATTAAACACAACTATCAAATGAAGTCGTCGACACGGTGACGTCACCCTGATATTTTTCGAAGGGGCCATTTTATGTGCGGGATCATATTTTGAACATCCCCTGATCTTAATTTCTTGACTCGATATACAAATGGTCAACGTTGACCACATCACCTGACCTTCTTTTGCATTCTGTTTTGCCGCTCAAAGGTGGAGGGTCATTTTATCCAAAGGGGGTCATATTTGGAATATCACTCAATCTTCTGAAGATCACCCCATGTTTCCTGACATTAAATACACTTAAATGCGGAAGATGAATTCCCGCCGATTACGAATACAAATCAAACACTTGGCATAATCCATGAATTTCCTACAGAAGATCAACGGATTTAATCGACCCAATGAGGTTTTACCCTAATTTGTCCTATGGATGTGTTTAAAGGTAATTTTTGAAGGTTATTTTCATTTACCTTGCGAAAAAATAAGAAATTACAGAGCAGAGAAGTCTAACCCTCATACAGCTACATGTTAACAGATTGGATCCTTCAGTGTAACGGAACGGGTCATCTTTAGTATTCACAACCCTTTTCCATAACCTGTCATCTAATCTAGGAGGAAAGCACTATCAGGTAAGTAACTAAAAACCCTCCTGTTGTCATTTTCTACATGTTCAGGTAGTGTTCATGTTCTTTCCTGTGATTTGGCTTTGTGGGTATGCATATCATGATGAAGTAAAGAATAATAGATAGAGTATGCATAATGATATAGAAGTACATAATGTTGTATGAATACATGTGGACATTGTAAGTTAAGACGAATCGTGTTTAATGTAGGAGTCCATGGCAGATCTTAGAAGGAATAGGTCTGACTCAGAGTTTCTCAGGCCTATGTTTGTTCAGCCTGAGGGGGTACAATTTAAGTATGGCGTCATTGGTGACACTCAACAAGGAGATACAGACCTGGCTGCATGGTCAGCAAGAGTAGATCATGATAAGGATAATCCCATTCTGGATGGGGTATATGTTTCAGGAATGTGGCATGCAGCCGGCTTTCCATATGCCATGGACACCCTAGAGATGGTAGTGGAATGTGCCAGGAATTATAACCCTGAGACCAGGCAGTTGGAGAAGCATGGAAGAATATATGCTAAATTCTCAATCAAGGGCATTACCACCACTTTTAATCTACTAGTTGGGAAGAAGGTGGTCAGTGTGGACCTATGCAAACTGGAAAAAGAGTACAACAATAATAAGAAGAATGCAAGGAAGAGGATGTATCAATGGAGGTCAAAAAGTAGCACCTACACTACATCATCCAAATTGCCCGTACATTTATACAAATTTGATTTTGATGATGAGTACCAGTATATGATTGCCTTGCTGAGCAGGATGATAGGTAAACCTCATGCTGAAAATTTTGAGAACTGGATGTTTGGAATCATCCAGATGGTATTATATGCAGATAATAGGCCATTATGGGCCAAGATCATCAGTGACACACTAGACGAAGGAATGAGGAACCTGGGAGGCCAAACATGCTTATTTTATATGACCTCATATGTGGTATATTCATGTGCTTATAAGGGAACCTTTGATGCCTTGAAGATAGTGGGTAAAGTTGGTGGTGATGCATATGATGCCCACATATGGGATCACTATCCTCAACTACAGAGAAAAGATTACCTCCTAGAATACAAATTGGTAAATGATGCATTCTCTATGCATCTGGTCAAAACCATGGTGGAGGACAGAACCAAGAGGCTGAGCATGGAAGCTTAGGAAGTTGTTTATAGACATGGGGCCTGGTTTTAGAGGGATGTGAAGGACAACCTCTTATGCTACCAAGATACCCTACTGATGGGGTTGTCTTGATGGAATTTGTTAGGCAGGTGTCTACCATAGTTGAAGCCTATAAGGTACAAAAGAAGATACCTCCGGTGTTATTTCCAGTGTCTATGGGCTAGTATATGTGCTTAGACTCAGAG
This sequence comes from Cunninghamia lanceolata, assembly GCA_027924645.1. Classification (NCBI taxonomy): domain Eukaryota; kingdom Viridiplantae; phylum Streptophyta; class Pinopsida; order Cupressales; family Cupressaceae; genus Cunninghamia; species Cunninghamia lanceolata. The sequence continues at coordinate 23,573,446 of BSBN01000809.1, read as the reverse complement.
AGCATAAAACATGTCATGGGAGGGCTAAAACTAATGTATATGTAGCCATTTTCATTGGCCAGATCTTATGATCCTTATGGCAGGATGCATAAAATAGTAGGAAAACTGATACATCAGAAGCATCTGGAAGATTTCTGGACCGACTGTGAGGATGAACCTGAGGTGAGGAGAAGGAAGCACCAGAGACTCACCTTGAATGAAATAAAGACCTTTGACTGCATCTCGGTACCAGCATAGCCGAGGAAGGATGATGGAAAGATTATGTCCAATGAATATGAGGACAAAAAGGTGTACAATGACACGATATCAGCCCCTGATCTTACACAGTTGGAGGATATATCCTTGGACCAGCTAACAGGTGGGGTGATACAATTAACCCAGGCTTGGGTGGATGAAGAAATAAACAGATTGAAGAAAAGGGGTGTGGCCCTTACAGTTGATGCCAAAAAGAAGAGGCAGGAAATAGCTGATTTGGAATATGATGACTTCCTCAGTGAGAAGAGAAATTCCAATGGGGAGAGATTGCCCACATAAAAACAAAGGAAAGGTCCCCCTAGAGGTAAGAAAACTGAAGATGAACCAAAGGGGGTGATAATTGAAAGGATTGCCACGCCGACTGTAGGTGCATCTATATTAGCTCAAGCATCTGCATCATCTGCACAACCTTTGATTGAAAAGCCAAAGACTAAGAGGATTTTTAGGCTAGCTATTGAAACTACAAAAGTGCAGGTGGAGGGCCAAGCCTTGCAGCAGGAAGTGGAAGAGGGCATCCCTTTGGAAGAAGAGAAGGTAAACAAGGAACTTGTAGGTGCTGAGCTGATAATGGCCAGTAAGAAAAGGAGGGTGATGCCGCTGACGTCACCACCCAAGAAGCAAAGAACATCCATGCAGGGGGATATCAGGGTTGACCCTATTGTATTGAGAGGAGTCGGTGGTGAAGCATTTAGAAAGGAACTACAACATGATGTTCCGCTTCCCACCATAATAAAGTTTAAAACTGAGAAGGTAGAGGAACAAGCTAGAGAAGTATTCAAAGCAAGTCAAGGTGGTCCTTTCTCTTTGGAGGATACCGTGGACTTGTCTGATAATGTAGTTCAAAAGTGGCCTCTCAACGAATGGAGACTCTCGCCTCCAGCACCTCCATGACTCCTCATGGGACCCCATTAGCACAGATGGCAGTGCTGGAGGAACTAAAGCAAGCAGAAGAAGTAAAATAAGATAGCCCAGAGAGGGCAGCCTAATAGATAGGGCTTGATAAATTGGTTGAGCAGGTGACTAGCACTGCCTTTGTAGATTTAACATACATGGGTGATGTAAGCCCTAAGGATAAAACAGGTCCACCTGGTGAGACAAAAAATATCGAAGTGGCTAGGCAGGTAGAAAAAGAAAGCACTGCTCCTGATATGAGTCAACAACAACATGAGATACCTGCAGAGCCAAAAGTAGTAGAAGTTTAGCAGAAGAGCGGGGGTGATAAAGATATATCAGATGCTGCTGCTGCTCAAACTCAGGAAGATCTAGGAGATGCTTCAGGAGTAAAAGATAAATCAGGTAATGAGGACCCCAAGCCACAGGATATCAGTGCATCAGGTGGAGAACAAGAAGTGACCCAAGATCAGGGTGATGCACAATGCCAAAATACACATATATCCATAGATGTCAATATGCCTTAGGATGAGGAATGTAATAAAGAAGATGAAAGTTAGAAGTAGGGAGTCCAAGATCAGACACGGGATCAGAATGTGGACATTCCATAGGATCCTCCTTTACAGAAGGAAGCCCCTCAGCAAGAAGAAGAAATACAACAAGATCCCCCTCATGAGGAAATCCATTGGGAAGAAATTGAGAAAGCACCTTCTCCACCAAGAATAGAATCAGATATTGGAGAACAGGTTAGACGTGATGTTGACAAAGAACATCAAGGGTCTAGAGATGATGTGCCTCAATGGATAGAGAGAGAAATAGGTATGGACCAAGGGTCTAAAATTTAGGAATTTGATGTTTCCACCTTGTTTGCTGAAACAATGATGAAGCCAAAGAGGAAGGCCAGATTAACATCAGCCATAAAGAGAGATCCTGCTAGAGGTAGAAGGACTGCACAGGTAGCACTTCCCATGGTTGAGAAAGAGAAAGGCAAGATCACCCTAGAGGAATTCCAAATCACAACTGTTGATTTGGGTTTTCCCAATGAGGACTAGGAAGGTCATTAATGGAAGGACATTATTAATTCTTTGACCCAAAGGGTAAAGAAGGAGAAAGAGAAAAATAAAATGCACAAGGAGCACATTGCTCAGCTGCATTCTTACATAAAAGGGTTGATTGACCCTGATAATACACCAGTTGATCCAACAGTCCCATTGACTGTTATATCCCAGGAATAGGTCACCAAGCTTGACCTAATGAGGCATGAGGCAATGATCATGGAGAAATGGATGCTGTCAGCTCTCACTGGAGCTAAGGATGTTTTGAGAACCTCCCTACAGAGGTGGAATTCTTTGAGAAGTTTAAAAAGAAAGGTAGATAAAATACAAAATGAAACAAGAAAATGGTCATTCCAATTGGAAAAGGACCTAACTGCTCTAAATGAAATGAAAAGAATTGATACACAGGTCCTGATAAATAATCAAGTGTTGAATAATAATACTGCCCTGCTGAAAAGCATATGGTATGAGGATATCAGGTTCGAATGTGATATCTTGAAGAAATACAGTGGCAAGCACAGGGATATAAGCATAAAGCTGCACAACATGATGGCTTATGAAGCAGAGATCCTTGAAGCCCTAAAAGGTAAAATAGAAGGGAAAATTGAAAATTAGGATGCAGACTTTGCTATCAAAGCTTTGTATGATAATTTCAAATCAGTAGCCGATGACCCCCTCACCCACCTGACAAAGGAAGTGATGAATAACATAATGAGGATAAAGGTCAAAGTAGAGACCTACAATGAGACTTTGAACAGTAGAAAAGGTAAGTTGGAAGCTCTCAAGGCTAAGTTCCAATCTCATAAGCATGCCATAACAAAAGCCACAATCCAAGATGGGGGAGAGGTGGATAAAATAGTACAGGCATATGAGCACATCAGGACAGTGATGAAGGTCCACATACAAGAGGGTGTATACCAAAGTGACAGTAATGTTGAAAGTAATGAAGATGATGACAATGATGAAGAAGAAGAAAATGAAGAAGAAAATGAAGAAGAGGAACCTGAAGAATTAATGAAGATGCATCACAAAGTGAACATATGCATAAGGGACTCATCAATAATGAGTCAAACAGATGGTTTCTAGCTGGCAAAATGTGCCACGAGGAAGAGTTGACTGGTCATAGAGTAATTGTCAACCGTTGATCTTAATAGACAAGTCTTGACCGTCAGTCAATTGTAACTGCCTCCCCACCTTATTCTATAAAAGGTGCACGAATGCAATATTTTGAACATTCTAAACTTAATTGAAATTTGATTGCTGAAATTTCAGGACTAATTTCAAAGTTGTTGTAAATGTACATGTTATGCATACTGAATGAAAGAGAAGCATATTTGATTACAAATCATTATAAATCTTGAGTAATCTGTGTTTGAAATCTGGATACATGCATTGATTAGCTGCATCCCTTGGAGTGCTTTTCAGTCTGCATGTGTTGTTTTCATTCCTAATTCCTTTGAAGTTAGCATCAACCATATTTAGCTGTGGAACATCTTGGTGACCTATGGTTTGATTTCTTCTCTTCATGAATGTATCTTGTATGTATGTGATTCAATGACTAAAGATTCACTAAAAGTAGAAGCATTGTTTTAAATTTCTTTGAATTTCATAACAGATCATCTCCATAATTGCAAATAAAAGAGAATCCAAAAGCAAATAACATGAAATATGCTGATATCTCGTAGATAATTGAAAATACAGAGCATATTTAGAGTAAAAACATGTCAAATTGACAAATATCATGCAAATTTAGATAAATATCCATGGAATACATGTAAATATCCACTTATAGACTCATCATTTAAAGAGGTTTGTGGTGTAGAAGAAAGAACGTGTTCATAATGATCAATGATCAGAGGAATTGATCAAACTTGCAAATATATCAGCTATCTTTGGAAATAGAGTAAAGTTAACCTCTCTGTGGAGTAAATTTACAGGAAACAGTACAATACTGATCATCTAGACAAATGTAAGACCCCTTGAAATGGAAAATAGCATGTCACATCAACCTCTGAGTAACGTCAGACAATCATGACTTGATCAACGGAGACTTGGAGTCATCAACTTATCCTAATCTGATTGTACTTTACAAGATAATAAAGGTTTGTTTTGCAAATTTTTATGCATGTTGTCATGACTAACAATCATCATTAACAGAAGTGAAGGTATTCCATAAGATCTTGTGGTGAAAAGATTACTGACATGAGGCAGTCTACTTTTGTTTGTCAACAGAGCATCGATTTGAGGCAGTTGCTACCTTGTAGTCAGATCACTGAATTAAGGCAATTACACCAGATCCTAGGAAGAGATGCCGCCAAGGAGGATGCTTGCTATGGCCAATGTTGCTGGAAGAATGGAAGAGATGATAGAGATGATGAGAATAATGAAGGTTAGATTGGATGCTATAGAAGAAAATAGAAGAAGAGGACTAAACCCTAGACACGAGGATGAAAGTGATGATGAATTTCAAGCCGCTAACCAAAATGAAGAAGCCCTAGGAGAAGAAGAATTGGATCAGGTAAAGATGTTGAAAGTTATTTCTAAGATGGGTAAGAGACCTAGAATGGAAGTATCAAACTATACTGGAAATTTAAATCTTGAGGAATTGATTGACTGGATAAATGACTTGGAGGAATACTTTGAATATGAGGAAATTGAAGATCTAGAGAGAGTGAGATTTGCGAAAACTAAGTTGATAGGACATGCTGCTATTTGGTGGAAAGAAGTTTAGTTGGATAGGAATAGTAGAGGAAAAAAGAATATCATAAAATGGAATAGGATGGTGACAAAATTGAAGAATCAGTTCATACCTGCTGACTATGAGTTGGAATTGTTGAAGAGATTACAAAACCTAAGACAAAAGGAGAAATCTATGGAGTACACTGAGGAATTTCATAAGATGATCATAAGGATTGGACATAGTGAAGAAAGCAAGGAGAAGGTGACAAGATACATAAATAGATTGAGAATGAACATTGAAGAAAAAATAAGTTTGATAAGGATGACAACAATAGAAGAAGCATATTCGTTTGCATTTGAAAAGACCTAATGTCTCAAGTTACTGCTTGGAACCTAATTCTTTCCTTGGTCATTGGCCACACTGAAGATATCGGCAGACTTTGTTATTGTTACACCGATTGTTTTGCTCTCACCGATGGTAGTGAGTCATCGGGTAGACTTTCACTATCGGTGGGAGTGTGGAGTCTTTGAGCGATATGCGATATCTCACCGATGGTGGTTTGTCCAGATGGTCGGTGTGAGTCACTTCGATGGAAGACCATCAGAGTGAGTAACTTTATCATCTCAGTGGTAATTGTTCTCACCGATGAGTCTGTCATCCCGATGTTCGGCGAGAAGATACTCATTGGCGCAGCGTAAAGGTCTTTGGGCCGATGGCAGAGGTCACTCCGATGGAGGGTGAAGGTTGTTGGCGTCAGCATGAGGAATGTTGTCGAACTAAGTTTGGGATGTCCCTGTTGGTGTTGGAAATAAGCCACACCCGAACCGATGATGGACTGGTCCAAGAGGGGCCAGTAGCTCAGTGGTAGAGCACTCCAGCAGCGTATGGAAGGTCCTAGGTTCGAGTCCTAGTTGGTCCATGTCTCAACATGGTATCAGAGCCAGGCCCAGGCTAGGAGCCCCAAGCACAAGAGAGGTGTGGCTTAAGGGGGATGTTGGTGTTGGAAATAAGCCACACCCGGACCGATGATGGACTGGTCCAAGAGGGACCAGTAGCTCAATGGTAGAGCACTCCAGTAGCATATGGAAGGTCCTAGGTTCGAGTCCTAGCTGGTCCATGTATTAACATGGTATAAGAGCTAGGCCCAGGCTAGGAGCCCCAAGCACACGAGAGGTGTGGCTTAAGGGGGGGTGTTGGTGTTGGAAATAAGCCACACTTGGACCGACAATGGACTAGTCCAAGAGGGGCCAGTAGCGTAGTGGTAGAGCACTCCAGCAGCGTATGGAAGGTCCTAGGTTCGAGTCCTAGCTGGTCCATGTCTCCCTTCCATTCGCTGCTGGAGTGCTCTACCACTGAGCTACTGGCCCCTCTTGGACCAGTCCATCGTCGGTCTGGGTGTGGCTTATTTCCAACACCAACACCCCCCCTTAAGCCATACCTCTCGTGTGCTTGGGGCTCCTAGCTTGGGCCTGGCTCTGATACCATGTTGAGACATGGACCAGCTAGGACTCGATCCTAGGACCTTCCATACGTTGTCGGAGTGCTCTACCATTGAGCTACTAGCCCCTCTTGGACCAGTCCATCGTCGGTCTGGGTGTGGCTTATTTCCAACACCAACACCCCCCCTTAAGCCACACCTCTTGTGTGCTTGGGGCTCCTAGCTTGGGCCTGGCTCTTACCATGTTGAGACATGGACCAGCTAGGACTCAAACCTAGGACCTTCCATATGCTATTGGAGTGCTCTACCACTGAGCTACTGGTCCCTCTTGGACCAGTCCATCATCAGTTTGGGTGTGGCTTATTTCCAATACCAACAGTCCCTCTGATGTTACCTGTCACTCTGATGAAGGGTTGGCGAAGTGTTGGCATCGGTGGGATAAGGAACCATCAGTATAAATCATGGAGTGATCTCCGATGGTTTGTGCTATCCTGATGAAGCTTGGACTAGCATCGTCGGCAACAAAATTGTCGACAATAGTCTTACAGTATGTTTGAGTATTTAAACTGGAATATCGTATTTGAACTGGTGAATGTGGGACTAATGGTCTTGTAAGTATGTGAATAGTTTTGTGATGGTTGAAGTCTTGGTGCTGGGTTAGTTGGATTGAACGGTTAGGGCAGAAGTTGCAAAATGGTTTTCTGCTGTTGGAAACTATAATATACAGGTTTGGTGAAGTCGACTGTGAATGACGAGGAGATTCAATCATATTGTTCATTTTTTAATTGTAAGTGAAGTGTATGTATGATTCATAGAATCGATACCTATGCAAGAAGACTGGTATCTTTGTTGTAACTTTTAAGTTTACTGTAATAAAGACTGTCTCTCTGGTGGTGGTGGGTTTTTTACCCAAAAGGGTTTTCCCACGTATATCCAGTGTTGTTCTCATTTATCTGGTATGTTTATTCTATTTTTCTGGTGTGTTCATCTATATATTTGAATTAATCATTACTTGTCTGCATTATCCCCTTTGAATTGACATTAGGGAAGCTGTATTCCGCACCTCTGCTTTCTTTACAAGTGGTATCAAAACTTGGCCAGTTGTGTTATCCTTGTTGCTAGGTTGGGTTTTTGTGTCAGTTCTGTGAGTGGGAGTTCTGTAGAGGTCTATTTTATTAAATTAGATGGCAAGTTCATCAGGAAAAATAGACATTGAAAAGTTCAATGGCACAAACTTTGAGTTGTGGAAACTTAAGGTTGAAGATTTGCTAGTTGACAGAGATCTTTGGGTTGCTGTGTCAGGGGTTAAACCTTCAACCATGAAGCAAGAAGACTAGGACCTGGCAGATAGGAAAGCCAAAGGACTGATAAGATTAAGTTTAGTGGATTCTATTCTATTGAACGTCCATGAGGAGAAGACAGCCAATGATTTGTGGAAGAAGTTGGGAGATATTTACCAGGGCAAGTCCTTGGTGAATAAAATTTTCCTCAGAAATAAGTTGTACTCTCTGAAGATGGATGAAGGAGCATCTGTAGCAGACCATCTGAACATATTTAATACAATTGTTGCACAGTTGACTTCTGTAGGTGTAAAAATAGAAGAAGAGGACCACTGTATGCTTTTGTTATGTTCCCTACCTAACTCATGGGATCATCTTGTGATGGCTATTGGAAGTACAACAACCACGTTTACAACTAAAGTAGTTGTTGCCTCGCTATTATCTGAAGAGATGCGGAGGAAATCTTTTGAGATGGCCAAAGAGGCCCTGTCCGTTCGAGGTAGATCAAAGGAAAGAGATAAGAAGAAGGACAAGAAGTTTAAGTCCAAATCAGAGGGGAGATCAAAATCTCTTGGAAAAAAGTCCAAGGTTGTGGGCAGAAAGGACACATCAGAAAAGACTGTAAAGAGGAGAAAAAGAAGAAGAAGAAGAAATTCTCTGACACTGATTCTTCTCAGAGTGATGTTGATGCCTTCATTGCTGCCTTGGCAACGCCTGCATCTGAAGATGTATGGCTGGTTGATTCAGGAGCATCTTTTCATATGACATCTCACAGAGAATGGTTCACTAAGTATGAATCTTATGTTGGTGGGAAGGTGTTCCTGGCAAGTGATTCGACACTAGAAATTGTTGGCCGAGGAAGAGTCAGAATCCAGTTCCTGGATGGCAGAATAAGGGGAATGAATGGAGTACTACACATACCAAGTCTGGCTCGAAATTTACTTTCTGTTAGTAAGCTTAATGATGTTGGAGTGCAAGTTACTTTTGTGAATGGTGGCTGTAAGATGACTAGAGGTTCTATTGTTCTGGCAAAGGGTGAATGCATTGGAACTTTGTATAGGTTAGATGCTAAAACAGTGTGCTGTAATAATGTCTCTGTAAAATCTCAAAAAACTACTATTGTAACACATGATGCAAACTCTATAGAAGTTAAACTTTCTGTAGAGAAAACAATGCTCTGGCATCATAGACTTGGTCACATAGGTCAAAAAGGTTTAAAAACTTTGAAAAACAAAAACCTGGTAGATGGGCTGATTGATTGTAATCTGGAGTTTGATTTCTGTGAACATTGCATATATGGAAAACAAAACCGTGTTTCTTTTTACTCTAGTTCTCATAAATCTTCTGGTGTTCTAGACTATGTACATTCTGATGTTTTTGGTCCAGTTGATGTTCCTTCTCTATTTAAATCAAGATACTACGTATCGTTTATTGATGATTATTCAAGGAGAGCATTTATATATTTTTTGAAAAATAAATCAGAAGCGTTCAGTCAGTTTAAAGATTTTAAAAATCTTGTGGAAAATCAGATTGGTAGAAAAATAAAATGTTTGAGAATAGATAACGGTGGTGAATATTGCAACGCAGATTTTGATAAATTTTGTCTTGATCATGGAATTATAAGGCATAAGACTACACCTTATACTTCACAACAAAATGGAGTTGTTGAAAGATTGAATCCATCATTGATGGAGAAAGCAAGAAGTATGTTGAGTTATGTTGGTCTTGAACAAAGGTTCTAGGCTGAGGCAGTTGCTACAACTTGTTACTTGTTGAATCATTCTCCTACTTCGGCATTGGTTGATAAGATGCCTATGGAAGCATGGTCTGGAAAGAAGCCCTCTCTAAGATATCTTCGTGTCTTTGGCTGTGAGGCATATGCTCATATTCCTGAGGTAAAAAGATCTAAGTTGGATTACAAGGTAGTCAAATGTATCTTTATTGGCTATGGAGTCGGTGTTAAAGGGTACAAGCTTTGGAATCCTGAAACTGAAAAAGTAATCTACAGCAGGAATGTAATTTTTAGAGAGCTGAAATCTTTGGTTACTGATCCTTAGCTAGAGAAGACAGAAGAGAAGAAAGAAGAGTGTTGTGAATATTCCTCTGACCCCTATAAAAGAGGAACAACAAGCACCTAGTGTAGATGGTTCAGAAGTGAGTTCGAGTAGCTCTGAAGATTCAGATCCAGAGCAAGAACCTGAACCAGCACCTCAGCCATTGAGGCGATCTACACGTGAAAGAAGACAACCAGATAGGTATGGATTTTTAGTACTTGATTCAAGTTGTGCCTATGCTTTGCTTACAGATATTGATGAACCTAGGACTGTGAAAGAAGCTATTAGTTAACCTGATTCAGATTCTTGGTTGGAAGCCATGGATAGCGAAATGTTATCGTTGGAGAAAAATGGAACCTGGGATTTGGTGCCCTTGCTTGAAGGTAGAAAACCTGTGGGCTGTAAGTGGGTATTTAAAAAGAAATATGGTCCAGATGGTAGTATTGAAAAGTACAAGGCAAGACTGGTTGCTAAGGGGTATTCTCAAAAGGAAGGTATAGACTATGGAGAAATTTTTTCTCTTGTAGTTAAGCTGACATTCATTAGATTTCTGTTGTCACTTACAGCAGCGTATGACTTTGAAATTGAGCAGATGGATGTGACAACAGTATTTCTTCATGGGGACCTTGAAGAAGAAATTTATATGTCCCAGCCAGAGCATTTTGTGGCAAAAGGTAAAGAACATCTGGTATGTAAACTTAAGAAGTCCCTTTATGGTTTGAAGTAATCTCCCAGAATGTGGTATCATAAATTTAATACGTATGTTTTATCTTTGGGATATGTGAGATCTAAATCTGATCATTGTGTCTATTATAAAACTGATGGTGATCGGATTCTTATAATTGTGTTGTATGTGGATGATATGTTATTCATTAGTAATGGTAAGGGGATGATCTCAGAATTAAAATCTCAGTTGTCCTTGAAATTTGAAATGAAGAATCTGGGGGCAGAAAAGTACATTCTGGGAATGGAAATAAAAAGGGACAGATCTAAGAGAAAGCTTTGGCTCAGCCAGAGCAAGTATATTACCAATGTTCTTGATAAATTTAATATGTCTGATTCCAAACAGTTAGTTGTTCCAGTTTTGTAGGGAATGAAACTATCTGTTGAAGATTGTCCATAATCTTCGAATGAAATTGACGACATGAAAAAAGTGCCTTATGTAAGTGCTGTTGGCAGTTTAATGTACACAATGGTCTGTACCAGACCAAACATTGCCCAAGTAGTGGGAGTTTTGAGCTAGTTTATGGCGAATCCAGGTAGATCACATTGGGATGCTGTGAAAAGAGTTATGAGGTATTTGAAGGGAACTTCTGATTATGCTATTTTCTATCATGGAAACTCAGTTGGATCTCAAAGAACTATAAGCATTCAGGGATATGTTGATTTTGATTGGGTAGGGGACATTGACAATAGAAGATCCACCAGTGGATATGTATTCATGTTAAATGATGGTGCTATCAGTTGGATGAGCAAGCAGCAGGCTGTAGTCGCTTTGTCCATAATAGAGGTAGAGTACATGGCAGCTACTCGTGCATGCCAAGAAGCCGTTTGGTTGAAGAGGTTGTGTTCTGATGTTGGTTATAATGCAGGGCAGATACAAATTCACTGTGATAGTCAAAGTGCTATATGTTTGGTGAAGAACCCTACATTTCATGCTAGGACAAAACATATTGATGTCTAATATCACTTTGTTCATGGTATGGTGGAAGACAGGAAGGTGAAGCTGGAAAAGATTGACACTTTGGAAAATGTCGCTGATGCCTTAACTAAACCAGTGAGCACAGCCAAGTTCAAATGGTGTTCAGATGGAATGGGTCTTCGGGCCCATAATTCTCAGTAATTGTGTGAGGATTAAGAGGTAGCAGTAATCTCTTCAACAAGTGGGAGATTGAAAAGACCTAATGTCTCAATTTACTGCTTGGAACCTCATTCTTTCCTTGGTCATCAGACACACTGAAGATATCGGTAGACTTTGTTATTGTTACACCGATTGTTTTGCTCTCACCGATGGTAGTGAGTCATCGGGTAGACTTTCACTATCGGCGGGAGTGTGGAGTATTTGAGTGATCTGCGATGTCTCACCGATGGTGGTTTGTCCAGACGGTTGATGTGAGTCACTCCGATGGAAGACCATCAGAGTGAGTAACTTTATTGGCTCAGTGGTAATTGTTCTCATAGATGAGTCTATCATCCTCATGTTCAGCAAGAAGATACTCATTGGCGCAGCGTAAAGGTCTTTAGGCCGATGGCAGAGGTCACTCTGATGGAGGGTGAAGGTTGTTGGCGTCGGCGTGAGGAATGTTGTTGATCTGAGTTCGGGATGTCCCTCCGATGTTACCTATCACACCGATGAAGGGTTGGCTAAGTGTTGGCATGAGTGGGACAAGGAACCATCAGTGTAAATTGTGGAGTGAGCTCTGATGGTTTGTGCTATCCCGATGAAGCTTGGACTAGCATTGTCGGCAACAAAATTGCCGATGATAGTCTTATAGTATGTTTGAGTATTTAAACTGGAATATCGTATTCGAACTAGTGAATGTGGGACTAATGGTCTCGCAAGTATTTGAACAGTTTTACGACAGTTGAAGTCTCGGTGCTGGGTCAGTTGGATTGAACGGTTAGGGCAGAAGTTGCAAAACGGTTTTTTGCTCTTGGAAACTGTAATATATAGGTTTGGTGAAGTCGACTATGAATGACGAGGAGATTCGATCATATTGTTCATTTTGTAATTGTAAGTGAACTGTATGTATGATTCATATAATCGATACATGTGCAAAAAGATTGGTATCTTTGTTGTAACTTTTAAGTTTACTGTCATAAAGACTATCTCTCTTGTGGTGGTGGGTTTTTTACCCGAAAGGGTTTTCCCACATATATCTGGTATTGTTCTCATTTATCTTGTATGTTTATTCTATATTTCTAGTGTGTTCATCTGTATATTTGAATTAATCATTACCTGTCTGCATTATCCCCTTTGAATTGACATTAGGGAAGCTGTATTCCGCACCTCTACTTTCCTTACAGTATTGAAAGTTGAGGACAAGTTGAATAAGAAGCATGAGCAAAGGCAGAGAGGTAGAGGAGGTAAATTTCAAAGAGGTAGAACACATTCTGGAGAAGAAAGACCTTATTCAAAAAAAAACAAGGAAAGTAATCCATACAGGAAGACATAGATAATAGTTCATACCAGAGAGATGATAGAAGTTTCTACCACAACAATAGAGGGAATCATAATTCTTACCGCAAGGAAGGATACAGGAGAGATGAAAGAGGATTTGACAAAATATCATTCAGAGGAACCTATTTTAAGTGTTTAGGAGAATGACACAGAGCATTTGAATGTCATCAAGGAAGCACAAGCAAGAGGACAGAGAACAATGCGAGAGCAACTTATGCAGAAGAAGAACCTATTGGAACACCTAGTTTAGTTAGAAAACCTAAGAAAGGAGAATCTTTAGTCATGAGGAGAGTGCTACTTCAAGCAAAGACAACTGAGGAACCAACACCAAGGAAAAGTTTTTTCCAGACAAGATGCAAATCAAGAGGTAAATGTTGTAAGGTTATCATTGATAGTGGTAGTACTGATAATTTGGTTTCAGAAGATTTGGTGACTAAGCTGAGCCTGGAGAGACTGAAACATCTGAAGCCCTACAAGATAGCATGGATTCAAGATGAACACAAGGTACTGGAGAGTGAACAATGTTTGGTGAAATTTCATATAGGATCTTATGTTGATGAGGTATTGTGTGATATTATGTCGATGGATGTATGTCATATATTGCTGGGGAGACCATGGCAGTATGATAGAAAGGAAATACATGATGGAAGGAAAAATACTTATACTATAACATCTAATGGGAAGAAACATATCTTGATACCTTTGGAAGATGAGCCTAAGAGTGAAGTATGTGGGAATGCTAGAATCTGTTTGGTTGATGGAAGGAAATTTTTGGATGGATTGAGACATGAGAACATGTGGTTTGCTTTGATTCCAAAGAATTGTAGAACCCTAAGTGTAAAAAATACCACAACAAAAGAAGAAGAACCACCAACAAAGGAATTAACTGAATTGTTGACAAAATACCAAGATATCATATCAGATAATGTGCCTAAAGGATTGCCACCAATCTAGAGTATCAATCATCATATGGACCTTATACCTAGAGCTAGTTTGCCTAATAAAGCAGCACACCGAATGGTACCAATAGAGAATGCGGAGATGAATAGATAGATACAGGAGTTGTTGAGGAAAGGATTGATCAGAGAAAGTTTAAGCCCATGTGTGGTACCTACAGTACTATCACCAAGGAAAGATGGATAATGGAGGATATGTACAGACTATAGAGCAATTAATAAGATTATTGTTGATTATAGATTTCCATTTCCAAGGATGGATGACATCATGGACTGTTTGAGTGGAGCAAAATATTTCACAAAGATAGACTTGAGTGGATACCATCAGATCAAGATCAGAGAAGGAGATCAGTGGAAGACTACATTTAAGACAAATGAGGGACTATATGAGTGGTAAATGATGCCTTTTGGATTGACTAATGCATCGAGTACTTTCTGAAGTTGATGAATGAGGTTTTTAAGAAATTCTTTGGTAAGATTGTTATTGTATACTTGAATGATATTCTAATTTTTAGTAAGAGAAAAGAAAAACATTTCTATCATATTAGATAAGTATTGTAGAGGTTGATAGAAGAGAAATTGTTGATAAACATCAAGAAATGTAGTTTCATGAAGGAAGAATTGGTATATTTGGGATTTGTGATTTTTGCCGAAGGATTGAAGATGGAACCTGAGAAAGTTAGAGCAATTGTTGAATGGACAACACCTGTGAACATTGGAGAGGTAAGATCATCTCATGGATTGGAAAGTTTCTACCAGAAGTTCATTAGAAATTTCATAACAGTGTTGATGGGTGTTTTTGCACTCAACAACGCAGGTATGATTGCTAGTATCACACCTCTCTTGAAAAGTATCCTACCCTAGGTAAGACTACTCCAAGGTTTCTACAGCTAGTTCTTAGCTTGCTTGGAATCTCTCAGTTGGAATGTACTAGCTGTGCTAGCAAGGGGTCTTAAATGCAGCTGATAAATTGAGATAGTTTAAACAATAATTCATGTAAACCCTTTATGATTACAGCTGATAAGACAATGTAAAATGCTACTGAGAATCTAAACTAACAGTTGTTTTCAAAGAAAATGCAAAAGGAAATAGGGTTTTAGATAAATCCTAGGTGACATTCACAATACACTGACTGCTGCAAGTAGACAAATGCTCTAATTTAACCAGTTTTCTGAGTTACCAAACTGAAAATGGATGTTATAGCACTATAGAAAATGATGTTATCTTCAATTGAAATCGAGAAAATTTTTAGATTACATTCATTCATCAAATACCCAACAAATGGCACAATTTAATTTATGAAATTCAATTGAACTAAGCACAACTGATTAGCCCAGACTAACTTTGCATAGTTACCTACCATCAACAAATAACTAAAAGTATGGACTGAGAACATTCATTAGATACTTTCAACAAACCATGAATATTTCAAAAGCACAAGTAATTATCTATTGGAGATCAAGAAGCGAATCATGAAAACTAGATAAGCAAATACAAGAGACAAATTCTCAAGAGAATTGTAGAAACTTGCTTTGTATTAAGTTCAAATGGTAGAATGTCAACAATTCGGCATCAAGAGTCTTCTCCCCAATAATGGAAATGGTAACCCCTTTATATAGGAGAGGAGCCATACCAAGTTTTTGAATGGACGGTGGAGATTAACTTAACACCAACGGTCCAGATTTACATCATTAAATTCATTCATGACAGCTCATAACAATCCCATATTACATTTTGTCCCTTATGAAAAAGACAAAAAACAACCCCCAGATACATTGAATCTAGACAATTTGACTACTCAATTGAATATATATATATATAGAAAGAGTCATTTTTGAAGCATAATAAAGACAAAATAGTGTCACATGTCACTCTAAATATAGCAATTTACATTAGTGATGGGATTACTTTTCAAAATATTCAAGAATATACTAAGATTCATCATCCAAATCTACTTTATCTTCTTCTACTATCTTGTTGCAGTAGCTAACCCAGGCTGAAAGTGCCAGATTGATATCTGCGGGGTCGAGGTTCTTGAGGTGATTGGCCCAATATCTAAACATTTCCAATTCTTGGCTACACCAATTATATATTTTCTTTATTTTTGCCTTTGCTTTATGGAATGAATTAAATTCAGTTCTAAGGTCACTAACTCTGTCCAGCCTAGCCTCCACATCCAATTCAGTATCTTCAAAAACTATCTTATGTAACCTATCTTTACATCCTTTCACATTGTATGGCTCCAAATCATTATAGCCCATCTCCAGGCAATCTTTCAGAGTGTCATTTATTTCATAAATAAGAGCCAATAGGTTTTCATCTGCTATCTTGTGGGCTTCTCTGACGCTATAAAAAATTTCCTTTCTCAACTTTATTTGTTGATACTAGCCAGTGGCTTTGTGCAATCTGTCCCCTGTCAAAATATTTTCAGACAACAGTGTTTGAGTAGGCAAGTCTCTGATTGCTTGTACTCAAGGAAATATCTGAGAATAATATTCACCAAAGGAATCACATTCCTCATACAAGTCCTTCCAATGTTCCCGAAGTTGGACCAGATTTTTATAAAATTCGACTGCAACATTAATTGTCTTGCATCCTTTCTCACACACTTTGATCATCCAACTTTGAGTGCCTTTTGACAAAGTTTGGACTTCACCAAGCTTGGACATTTCATCTATTGACAAGAAGGTGGGCACTGTCCTTATCTAACCATCTGAATCTACTGGGTTTATCAAAAATGCAAGCATGCTCGGAGCTCTTCATTTTGCTGCTTTAGCTCTTTCTTTGAGAGTTCATCTTTATCCAGTTGTTCCAGAATTAAACTAACAAAACCCTTGAATTCATCCACCCTCTGAGCTCTTGTATTCTCAAATATGTGAACTTCTCAAATTGAATATACCACCTCCCATACTTAGTGACTTCATTCATGGCTTCGGTGGATATCCTTAGAGCTGTGTTGCCTTGCAATAATTTGGTTATGTACATAGTAAAGGCATTGTTTACCCTCTTATAATGCATAAGAGATTGTGTCAATATGAGTTGTGTGTAGCATTCATAGACCTTAATTTGGGTTTGTTCATCATTTCCTACTTCCCTCACCTTGGACAGTCTAGCATAATGATTCTTCCTTGCCAATGAATAAACTACATAGGATGTCCATCTGAAGAATTGTTTCTCCTTGAAGTTGCTGAATGCCTCATGGATGTTATCACTTAAGATTTGTTCCCAATGGAACCTAGTACCTTTTAATATCTCCTCAATTATAACAAACATCCATCCTTCAAAGGTGGATGCTGCAGGTAACCCATATATTCTGCTCAACAAGGTTACTAGATCTCCTATTTCATCATGAAAGTCACTCCTGTACAGCACCTAAGGAAACTTGACCAAGGCAGACCTTTTACTTTTTGCCCATTGTTCATTCATATGTTTTCCACATCCATTTTCATCTTTCTTATAGGTGGCTTCTGATACTCCCTTATCTGGCATAGTCATTACTAAATGCCATGGGATGCCAAAAAATTTAGCCAAGGAGGGTGGACTTAGGTCAGCTAATACTTCTCCATGGACAGTTTGTACTGTTCTTGTCATGATGTCATATCTCTATGCACAAGTAACAATCAACTCCGCACATTGAGTAGATGTGGGGAAGGGAGCAGCTTCTGTAATCCCACTATCTTTCACTTTCTTGGCTCTCAGGGTTGGATTTGGGCCAAATATTCTGAGTCTGAAGTCATCCAGGTCAATATGAGCTAGGTCTGTATCTCCTACATTCTTCCACCCAGTAGCAATCTTTGTTTCTGAGGGAATACCTTTGAACTCGTACCTCATGGCTTGAGCTCATACAGTCATCTAACCTACAGGACTAGATTTTATAAGTCTTGATGCCTCTGAGATGGTTTCCTCTAACTCCTAAGTTTAAACTCTATGATTATCAAGTGGACTACTACACTATCAAACCATGTTATGATAAATGAATCTGGAATGAATCTACCTAGTTACCAGTATATGCCTATGAGAACATAAGTCTAAAATTTACCAAATATTGCAGTTATCACATGATCAAATAATAAAGCAATCTTGTACTGATGCATGTAATAAATACTCTAATGCTGCAAAATCCTAGTTATACATGTAAAACATCACAATTTGCTAAGTGTAGTCATTATTTCACTCTCATAGACATTTCCCCTTTTCAAATTTCTTCTAAAACTGTCATTTTACCTAGTTTGTACTAAATTTGGGGTGAACCGACTTGTAGAAGGAAATGTACTACTTTCAAGGTCAACCAACCTGGCGGGGAAATCAAGATGGTCTGACCAATTGATTTACTTGTGTTCGTGTTATTGCAATTTTTTGTGAGGATTTTATAGTCAATCGACCGGTGCTATTTTGAGGTGAGACCAACTTAGATTAGTAATTTGGGTCGGTTGGTTGGAAGTTTAGTGTAAGCCGATCAAAACAAACCTTACCACCTTTGTGTGTGATTGGGTATCACCCGATCTTGTGGGATTTACAAAGGTAACCGACTAAGTCGGAGAAGGCACATTTTAGTGCAAGGTCAGAGTATCAAGCTTTTGGCGCAAAGCTGTCTTGCTACAGTTAGTAGAGATTTAGAGCATAGCGGACTTGTGGAACATTTCAGTGCGTCTGATCTGAGTCAGAGAAGCGATCTTTTAGCGTTGAGTCAGTGCATTCAAAAATTAGTGCAAAGTAAACCTCAGGGTCATGCTAGACTTTTAGGATTCACCGACTAAGTTAGTTGAAGCGATGAACAGCGTGAAGTCAGAGAACTAAGTTTTTAGCGCAACATTAATTTTGAATCCTGGTGGGAGTTTTCAAGGCTACTGACTGATCAGATTGATCACAGAGTTTTTAAAAGTTAGTCAGACAAACTTTTAACGCAAATTTATCCTTCACTTGTTTTGCTGATCGATTCAATGTGTTTGAGATTATTTTGTTTTGTTAGGGTTTGACAAATATCAATTTCATTTTTCCTATGGGAAGGACTTCAGATGATGCTAAAAGATGTGCTACCTCCCCTCTATTCGACATTAGGGTTTTATGATAATAACAACTCAGAAAAGGAAACCCTAGCTTCTGTGCTCTAACCCTATCATTTGTGCGTTTGTTGTGCTTTTAGAAGAAAATGCATTTGATTTCAAACAAAACCCTAACTAAAAGCCCTAAATGAGGAAATGAACTCCTACCTAGTTCGCAGGGGTGAAGTGAGTTGAAACATGCAGGTGTGCAGGAGGTCTTCGGGTCGAGTCCATGGGTTGCACAGGGCAATCAATCAAAATGCCACCAAAGAGCTCTTCGAGTGTTTGTTCAATGTAGAATGAGCTTGAAAACCATGAAAAACCCCTCTTAATCTTCTGAATAAATCATCATTAATGTAAAGCGTACGAGGTGTCAGTCGCGAGATTCGACATAATATTAGGGTTTGCACAGATTTAGGTGGCTTCCGACCTAGCAAGATTTTGGAGTGTAACGGACCTAGTCGGCAGATGTCATTCTTAGCGCAAAGGTGATCAGTCCTATTGTGAGTGTTTTACAAGAGTTTAGGGTTCCTTAGACTGGCAGGGAATTTGACACTCTCCTACTTGGTCAGTGAATAAGCATTGCAGCGCAAAGTTGGTGACAATTAGTTTTAGCACTAAGGTTGAAGCCAATGAAACCCAACACTAAGGTTGATGGATGTGAAAAGTGGCACTAAGGTTAGTTGAGTAAAAATATAGTGCCAGGGTTGGAGGCAATGGATTCTATTGCAAAGGTCAGATGGAAGGCATTTCAATGCAAAAGTCAGATGGCAGGCATTTCAGTGCAAAAGACAACCAGACCTAGTTTTATGAAATGCAGAGACTTGAACTTAGTAGATTTTGGAATGACCTATTAACATCAAATTTCTAACATGGTAGGAAGTGCATTTTGACCACTTGACTACTTAGGAGATGGAAAACCTACTTGACACTTTTAAGCCAAAATTTACAAGGGGTCCCTATTTTTGAAATGGGGTGTGTGTGCAAGGCACAACAAATGGTGACTCTACTGGGAAATGCTCCAGAGCATTTCATTGATAAATTTTTAGTTCAAACTCAGAATCTGTGTGTTTCCCATGTATTAGACAAGAAAGCATGATACCTTATCAAAGAATCAAAGACGACTAACTGGTGCAACCATCCATATCCTGAAAACCTGAGTGTGTGCAATTGCATTCATTCCCATCCCTTGGAAACTAAATTCACCCAAGATTCTTCATGCTAAGCTATGAAGTTGAGATCATTTTACCACTAAGAGAATGCTATAATATTGAGATATGATGAACCTTCAAGTAGTAATATCTCTACAATGATTTTGCTTCTTGATAATACCTTTGATGATCTGTGATGCTAATAATCTTCAGATAATAGTCTTCATATGAGAATCTTCAAATGATGATCTATATATTGGTACTTTGTAGTGGGTCTAGTGTTGAAAAACACCTTTTATTTTTACCCAATAGGCTAGCAGTACTTAGTACCACTTGCCACTCTCATCTGATTTTGTAGAATTGGTGTTGGTGGTAAAATTGGGGATCCAAACTCTTCACTTAACACACAATCACCTATGCTTACTTAGCTACTTTAGGATTATTTAAAGTGTGAGAGATCTATAGTTAGAAAATACTTTAGGTGCACCAACTAACAACTTATTTTCAATGAACATACATCATAATCCTTGATATAATAGCGGAACCCATAGGAAGACCTAAGAAAAACTTTGAGATCTCAAAGAAAGACCACATATATTTTACTCAACAAGGAAGCATTTGCAGGTCCGCATATTTGCCACCATGTTCTAGAAACAAGAACCCCATGCAAAAGCAAGTGCAACAAGAAAAAGTAAAGCTGAAAAGACAACTAACTAAGCAAAAGCAAGAACACCTAACAACTACGGAAAGCAAAAGCAGAAAAGCAAACTATTCTAACAGTAACCTACTCTGACCAAAGAAAACAAGCATCTTGACGATGTACACTAAGGGGAGGCAAGACTGCCTCTCAAGCCTGGAAGTAGTACTTTAGGAACTGCCCATTGACAAGCAATGGGAGCTCTTCACCAGTAAGGCTCTTAAGTCGATACGTGTTGTCGCCAAGGATCTCATAGACCTGATATGGACCCAACCAAAGTTTATCAAACTTACCATGTTCACCTTTCTTCTCATGAGCTTTATCCCAATACAAGACTAAATCAGAAATGCAGAAGGCTTTTACCTTGGCTCTCTTGTTGAACCATCACTTCACTACACCCTGATGCTTAGCAAAGTTTTCTATAGCAGCATTACATTTCTCTTCAAGGTGTAGTAATTGGGCTAATTGGGAAGACAACTGATCATCAGTTTCAAGACAGTCTTGCATGAATTGTAGGACGGGGATTCTTAAGTGAATGGGAAAGATTGGCTTGCTCCCGTAGACTAAATGATAGGGTAATGTTCCCAATGCAGCCTTGTGTCTAATTCTATCAGCCCATAAAGCAAATTTGAGTTGAGTATGCCAATCCCTAGGGTTTTTGTCTAGTAGTTTCTTAATTACGTCAAGCAAATTCTTATTCATGGATTTAGCTACCCCATTCCCTTGTGGATAGTAATTAGATGAGAATTTCAAGATGATCCCATAATCAAATGCCCAATTAGAGAAATGCAGTGATGAAAAGGCAGGACCATTATCACAAACTAAAGAAAACAAGCATCCAAACCTGGTGATAATATGCTTTTCAACAAATTCAATGACTACCTCTGTGGTGTATTGTTTACAAGCTATCGCCTCAGACCAACGGGTGTAGTAATTAGTAGTGGTCAGAATAAACATGTGGCCTGTAGAGGAGGGCAGATTGATCATATCGATAAAGTCGAGACCCCACTGAGCGAATGATCGTACCTCCACAATTGGCTGCAGTGGCATTTCATTCTCTTGTAGCAGTCATCTGACATGTATGATAGGTTCTCACATGTGAATAGGCATATTTGAACAAAATAGGCTAGTGATACCCAACTCGAAGAACTTGATTAGCCGTTGAATGGGCCGATCCATAGCCTGTCCCAAACTTCTCTTGAAAACTGGTTAACACTTGATTTACCTTTGACTTGTCCAGACATCTCAGATAGATCCCTTCATGATTCTTCTTGTAAAGCACTAATCCTTTTATCATGTAGTTATTTCTCTTCATCCTAAGTGCTCTTCATTGAATCGAATTCAACTGTGGCAGGCAACGTTGATTAAGCAAATAAAATACAATATCTCCGTACCACTCATCCTTAGAGATGTCTTCTAACATGTATTGTTGAGAGACTAGACTTGGTCCCACTTCTGCCATTGATCTAGTCAATGCCTGCCCTCTTACTAACTTCATGGGTTATATGTCTATATCAAACTACTACAGAACGGCAACCCACTTTCCTCTCCTTTCTCCAAGTTCACTTTGCATCAATAGTGTTTTAACTGCTGCGTCTGACACTATGGCAATTACTTGACTTCTTAGAATGTAATGACGAAACTTCTTGACTGCTTTACCAGAGCATATGCTTTCTTTTCCACATTGGGATACCTTAACTCTGTGTCTTTTAATGGAGTACTCATGAATGTGATGGGCCTTTCATCATCGACTGCTTGCTTCTATGTTAACGTTGCTGCATAGGTATGCTCAGAAGAAAATGAGTAAATATGATATGGCAAGGTGTAATCTGGGCTTACTAATACTGGAGCGTTAGCTATGGCTTGTTTGATTTCTACAAAGGCAGCTTTGGCTTCTGGGATCCAATCCATTTTAACATCCTTTACAACATGACATTGAGTGGTCGGACTATTTCAGCAAAACCTATGATGAACTTGTGCACGAAGTTGATCTTACCAAAATATGACTTGAGTTCCTTTTTGCTGGCTGGGGGTGGTATTTTGAGGATTGCTTATATTCGGTCATGATCGATGGATATGACTTGTTCAAATATCACATGCCCCAATGGCTTGCCTTGAGTCACTCCAAAGATGCACTTCTTAAGGTTGAGCGAAATACCATAGTCTTTGCACTGATGTAATACCTTCCTCAGGTCAGTCACATGATCCTCTCACCTTTTTAAAAACACTGTAAGGTCATCCATATAGATTATGATGCATTTTCCAACTAATCCCTTAAAGGCCACGTCCATCGCACGTTGGAAAGTGGCACTAGCATTTATCAACCTGAATGGCATTTTGCAGTAGGCGTAAATTCCCCATTTGCAAGTGAAAGATGTCTTCAATCTATCCTTGTAATCCACCATTACCTAGTTGTAACTTGAATACCCATCCAGAAAAGACATCATTTGTGATCCATTAACAATCTGCAATACTTCGTCTAATGATGGTAGTGGATAGTTATCCTTTTCAAATGCTTGATTCAAGTTCTAAAAATTGAGACAAAGTCTGATTTCACCATTCTTCTTTCAGACCAGAACCATATTCACTACCTGAATGGAATGTCTAACAGGGAATATTATTCTTGCAGACAACAGTTTTTTCACTTCTTTAAAAATTAGAGGTTCCAACAAGGCATTCACTGGCCGTTGTCTTTGTCTAAACGGCTGGACTCTTGGCTTTAGTGGAATGGTGTGAGTAATGATCAATGTGTCATATGTCTTAAGGTCCTCATAGCTCCATGCTATTACTTCATGATAATCGCTTAATGCATGAATGATGTCTACCTTTTCTTCTTTAGTATCGGCCTTTCCAATGAACACATTCTTAATTTCTTCATCTGTCCCCAAATTGAAAGGGTCGCATTGTCCCCCAGGTGACTCACCTTCTTTCTTCTGGGTTCTGAGCTTGTCTAAATCGAACAACCTTTCCAATTCCACAATCCCTCATGGAATTGTGTTGGTCTTCAGATTGAGGACTCCTTCTAAATCCATCTCAGCAGGTTCCATTTCCTCTTCATCTATTATTTGATTGGTGAAGACATCTGATGAAGTAAGGAAGTTGATTATATGCTTTTCGTCCTCAAAGACTTGGAAATTCATAACATTATCCAGAACAGACAGAGTTGTGATAAATTCGACAGTGAACTTCTTTAGACTTGCCATGGATGTTGGCCCCAATGTGCTTGTTGTTTGAGCTAAAGCATATGCAACATGGTTCTACCTTCGAGGAATCAACTGGATATTAAAACCATCAAAACATTTGATCAAATCCCACACTCAGTTTCTATACTTGTTCAACCTCTTATCATTACACAAATACTACTTCCTTACTTGTTTCACAACTAATTCTGAATCTCCTAACACTTGAAGAATTCTGACTTTCTTCTGGAGTGCCATCAACAATCCTTGCACTAAAGCTTCATACTCAGTTACGTTATTTGTGCAGGGGAATTGTAGTCTGTGGGATGCTAAATATGAGATTGTAGTGGGACTGATCAACTCAACGCCTGCCCCTGACCCTTGTCTACATCTTGATCCATCGAACCTCAAAGTCCAGAGGCAAAAATCTTTACTACTGTCATCTTGTTTTGTTTATCTTTTGCCATTAATCTGAGGCTCTGGCTCCTCCTTTGTGGCAGCTGGATATTTCTTAGGAACAATGGGAATTTTTAGTTGTCTCTACACTTGCTCCACTGCCTCTTGACAGAGTAAACATGTAAACTCAAAATGTGAAGCATCATGTATACAGCACTAATTTGGCAGTAGCAACTCTTCCATTTGAACCTGCCTCCCTACAACTACATGATCACTTACAAATTTAGCTACAAAATCATGAAATCCTTCAAATATCCCTGGTTTGTCATCTTCTAAGGAATTCCCTGAGTCTGATTGCACATATGTTTCTATACTTTCTCATTTCTCTACAAGCGGAGGTCAGGAAATCTATTACAACTCAGCACAAGGATCTCTTCTGCTTGGTCAACATGAGGGAGGTAGACTCCTAAGTCAACTTTGGAAATTAAGATTTCATTCATCTGATTATACTCTGTAATCATGTGTTTCATTTTTGGCTCTCTTTCAATGTGTATCTGATTTGCCAATCCCTTCCATGGTAGCCACATATGAGAAAAGTTGGTTTCCATGTAGCTGTTCAAAGTTCTGGACCAATCCTGACTTAAAAGCACACCGTATTGATCAGGAATATCTACCACTTGTATGTCTATGTGTTACTGTACTCTGGGATTAGAAGCCAACTGCATGTGTATCCTATTCAATTCACCCATCACATTCACCTCAGTCTTATCTAAGTGTGTAACTTTTCTGGAGGACTTGGCTGGAGTGAGAGCCAGTGCCTTGTAAAATGATAGAGGCATCATGCTTGTGGAAGCACCAGAGTCCACCAAACAATTGTGAAGGTTCTTCCCAAATATCCTAAGTATCAAGAGAAAAGGAGGACTTTCTCTCTTATCTTTGTACAGTGCCATCTTCTGTTCAGTTTTTGTCATGTGAATCCTCTCCTTTCCTTTAGCCGTGTTATCTTTTACAGGAACCTCCTTTTGAGAAGAGTCTATTTTGATACCTGCACCCATGTCATGGAAGAAAGTTGTCCTAACTTCAGGTATCTTTAGTAGCTCATAAACGGACAAGCTAACCTTCATTTTCTTGAGTTCATCAGATACATATTGCCCCATTTTTACTATATCAGATCTCTGGGAACTTTCAGCAATGGCTCCCTGATGCATTGACTAAGATATGATCTTTGGAGGCTCAGGATTATTGGAGGCCTTTGGATCTGGTGGAATTTGATAGTTGTTTGGAGGAATAGAAGTGGTCAAAGGACCTTTGGGTTTATTACTTCTCAGGTTGTATGGAGTTTTATTATATTGTTGATAACCATTGACCTCATCTAACTCTTCTTCCTCAGGCTGATTATCATCTTGAAATGGAAATGTGTAACTATCAAGTACTAGGGCAGTATCATACCTTTGAGAGGGCACAAGTTCGTACCCTGTTGGTGGATTCTCCCAAGTTTGAGTATTTTGGATTTCCATCTTGAAGATACTAGATGCTATCTGAAATTCTGGGCAGTCCAACTCGGAATGAGCATTCATACTGTGCAATCTGCACCAAGTGGACAAGGCTGCCTCTGCCAACATCACGTGGCCAGGAGGTCGGGTATCGTTGTTCTTATTTTCCAATGGTGATGGTACTCCATTGTTAGGCCTGGTGTTCCAAGACCGATTCAATCGCTGCTGAAAATTCTAATTTTGCTAATGGTTTTGATTCTGATATTGGTTCTAATTTCGGAATTGATGCTGATTTTGACTCCTCTACTGCAGATAGGCATTTTGATTCCTTAGGTGAGTGACCTCTACAGTGAGCTTCTTCATCTTCTCAGCTAACTCCCTAATATCATCTATGTCTTTCTTTACTATAACTACTTCTAAAGATTGGAGAAAAGGCATTTGGGTAGGAGGCATTTTAGCTACTGGATTTCTTGGATGAACTACCAAAGCTTGTGTTGCAGCTGGGTTAGGAATCAGATTCATTACAGGGGTATGATTGGCTTGGTTAATCATGGGTATTTGATTTGGCATGGCTTCAGGGCCCATGTGGTTCAGTGCACCAGTGGTCATTTGTCCTAGCTGAGTGCTTACCGTGATAGATTCGATATATGCTTGAGCTAGAGTAGTGGGAGTTGGATTGGCTCTTCTTATGAACATGGAGGTGAGTCTATCCAAGGCTGCATAATAAATTGGCAAGGCTGTGGCCTGACCAATGGCATAAGGGGCTTGCAGATGACTAAAAGCATTTTGGAATCTATTATTAAAAGAACTTATTAGTTCACCTTCACCTCGATGGATTTCCATAAAAGATTGGTAAAGATCTGCTGGGGTAGTAGGCATTTGGAATTGGTTTAGAAATGCATTTTTTAGATTCTGCCATGAATTTATAGATGTTGTAGGAAGGTTAGCAAACCAATAATAAGCCTTGTCTTGCAAAGAATAAGGAAACAATCAGCAGACCACATCTTCGTACTGTACCTACAGCATAAACATATTACTTTCAAAGATTTTAATATGCTCATTTGCAATTTTGTCTGGATCATTCACCTGGAACTTGGAACAGAACTTGTCGGGGTTTTTTGGCATGTCATGATAATCATTAAACTGAAATGGGGACTAGTTATTTGTTGTGAAGAAATCCATGACCAGAGGATTGGTTGGTGCTGCTGCTGCTTACCTTGGGACTGACTGAGCTCTAGGTGCCCTAGGTATACCTTGAGCTCTTCTTGTTTGCCTAAATTCTGTTAAGGACAGAAGCTCTTCTCCAGCTGAGTTGGATCTAGTATGTCTTTGTCTGGTCCCTAGACTTGCTGATTAGAGGTGATTTAGCATGGTTTCCCTCCTTCTAGCACCAATTCTGTTGATGGGTGTTTTTGCACTCAACAATGCAGGTATGATTGCTGGTATCACACCTATCTTGAAAAGTATCCTACCCTAGGTAAGACTACTCCAAGGTTTCTATAGCTAGGTCTTAGCTTGCTTGGAATTTCTTAGTTGGGATGTACTAGCTGTGCCAGGAAAGGGTCTTACATGTAGTTGATAAATTAAGACAGTTTAAATCGCAATTTACGCAAACCCTTTATGATTTCAATTGATAAGACAATGTAAAATACTGTTGAGAACCTAAACTAACAGTTGTTTTCAAAGAAAATGCAAAAGGAAATAGGGTTTTAGAGAAATCCTAGGTGACATTCACAATACACTAACTGCTGCAAGTAGACAAATGCTCTAAAATTTAACCAGTTTTTTGAGTTACCAAATTAAAAATGGATGTTACAACACTACAAAAAATGATGCCATCTTCAATGGAAATCGAGAAATTTTTTCAGATTACATTCATTCATCAAATACCCAACAAATGGCTCGATTCAATTTATGAAATGCAATTGAACTAAGCACAACTGATTAGTCCAGACTAACTTTGCATAGTTACCTACCATCAAAAAATAACTAAAAGTATCAACTGAGAACATTCATGAAATACCTTCAACAAACCATGAATATTGCAAAAGCACAAGTAATTATCTATTGGAGATCAAGAAGTGAACCATGAAAACCAGATAAACAAATACAATAGACAAATTCTCAAGAGAACTGTAGAAAATTGCTTTGTATTAACTTCAAATGGCAGAATGTCAACAATTCGGCATCAAGAGTCTTCTCCCCAATAATGGAAATGGCAATCCCTTTATATAGGAGAGGAGCCATACCGAGTTTTTGAATGGACGGTGGAGATTAACTCAATACAAATGGTCCAAATTTACATCATTAAACACATTTATGACAACTCATAACAATCCCGGATTACATTTTGCCCCTTATGAAAAAGACAAAAAACAACCCCCAGATACATTGAATCTAGACAATTTGACTACTCAATTGAATTTATATATATATATAGAAAGAGTCATTTTTGAAGCATAATAAAGACAAAATAGTGTCACATGTCACTCTAAATATAGCTTGAGTGATTTAGATGGTGAGATTAATATGAGCTAGGTCTGTATCTCCTACATTCTTCCACCCAGTAGCCATCTTTATTTTCGGGGGAATACCTTTGAACTTGTACCTCATGGCTTGAGCTCGTGTAGTCATCTAACCTGCAAGACTAGACCTTATAAGTCTTGATGCCTCTGAGATGGTTTCCTCTAACTCCTAAGTTTGAACTCTATGATTATCAAGTGGACTACTACACTATCAAACCATGTTATGATAAATGAGTCTGGAATGGATCTACCAAGTTACCATTATATGCCTATGAGAACATAAATCTGAAATTTACCAGCTATTGCAGTTATTACATGATTAAATAATAAAGCAATCTTGTACTAATCCATGTAATAAATACTCTAATGCTGAAAATCCAAGTTAAACATGTAAAACATCACAATTTGCTAAGTACAGTCATTATTTCACTCTCATAGACATTTCCCCTTTTGAAATTTCTTCTGAAATTGTCATTTTACCTAGTTTGTGCTAAATTTGTGGTCAACCAACATGTGGAAGGAAAAACTCTACTTTCAAGGTCAACCAACCTAGCGGGGAAATCGCTATGGTCCAACCAATTGATTTACTTGTGTTTGTGTTATTGCAACATTTTGCAGGGATTTTATAGTCAGCCGACTGATGCGCGTTTGAGGTGAGACCGACTTAGATTAGTCATTTGGGTCAGTCGGTTGCAAGTTTAGCGCAAGGTGATAAAAAAAAACCTTACCACCTTTGCGCGAGATTAGGTATCACTTGACCTTGCGGGATTTACAAAGGTAACTGACTAAGTCGGTGAAGGCACATTTTGGCGTAAGGTCAGAGTATCAAGCTTTTGGCGCAAAGCTATCTTGCTACAGTTAGTGGGGATTTAGGGCATGGTGGACTTGCGAAACATTTCAGTGCCTCTGACCTGAGTCAGAGAAGTGATCTTTTAGCACTGAGTCAGAGCATTCAAAAATTAGTGCAAAGTAAACCTCAGGGTCATGTGGGACTTTTAGGATTTGCCAACTAAGTTAGTTAAAGTGATGAACAACACGAATTTGGAGAACTAAGTTTTTAGCGCAACATTGATTTTGAATCTTGGCGGGGGTTTTCAAGGCTATTGACTGACCGGATTGATCATAGAGTTTTCGAAAGTTAGTCAGAAACTTTTAACGCAAATCTATCCTTCACTTGTTTGGTTGATCAATTCAATGTGTTTGAGATTATTTTGTTTTGTTAGGGTTTGACAAATATCAATTTTATTTTGCCTATGGGAAGGACTTTGAATGATGCTAAAAAATGTGCTACCTCCCCTCTATTCGACATTAGGGTTTTATGATAATAACAACTCAGAAAAGGAAACCCTAGCTTCTGTGCTCTAATCCTATCATTTGTGCATTTGTTGTGCTTTTGGAAAAAAAAGCATTTTATTTCAAACAAAACCCTAACTAAAAGCCCTAAATGAGGAAATGAACTCCTACCTGGTTCATGGGGGTGAAGTGAGTTGAAAGGTGTAGGTGTGGTGGAGGTCTCCGGGTCGAGTCCACAGGTTGCGTAGGGCAATCGATCAAAATGCCACCAAAGAGCTCTTCGAGTGTTTGTTCAATGCAGAATCAGCTCGAAAACCATGAAAAAGCCCTCTTAATCTTATGAATAAATCGTCATTAATGTAGAGTGTATGAGGTGTCAGTCGCAAGATTCAGCAAAATATTAGGGTTTGCGCAGATTTAGGTGGCTTCCGACCTAGTGGGATTTTGGAGTGTAATGGACCTAGTCAGCAGATGTCATTCTTAGCGCAAAGGTGATCAGTCCTATTGTGAGTGCTTTGCTGAAGTTTAGGGTTCCTTAGGCTGGTGGGGAATTTTCCACTCTCCAACTTGGTCAGTGAATAAGCATTGCACCGCAAAGTCAGTTGCGATTAGTTTTAGTGCTAAGGTTGAAGGCAATGAAATCTAGCGCTAAGGTCGATGGATGCGAAAAGTGGTGCTAAGGTCAATTGAGTAAAAATACAGTGCTGGGGTTGGAGGCGATAGATTCTAGTGCAAAGGTTGGATGGAAGGCATTTCAGTGCAAAGGTCAGATGGCAGGCATTTCAGCGCAAAAGACAACCAAACCTAGTTTTATGAAATGCATAGACTTGGACTTAGTAGATTTTGGAATGACCTATTAACATCAAATTTCTAACATGGCATGAAGTGCATTTTGACCACTTGACTACTTAGGAGATGGAAAACCTACTTGACACTCTTAAGCCAAAATTTACAAGAAGGGGTCCCTATTTTCAAAATGGGACGTGTGTGCAAGGCACAACAAACAGTATGCACATCAATGACAATGACAATGAGAGATGATATGAAGGATTTCAAGTGGACATTAGGAGCACATAAGAGTTTTGAATTGTTGAAGTAGAAGGTGACAGAGCAACTAGTGTTAACATTACCAGATTTTAACAAAGTATTTCAAGTTGATTGTGATGCCAGTGGAAGTGCAATTAGAGCAGTGTTAAGTCAAGAAGGGAGACTACTAGCATATTTGAGTGAGAAGTTGAATGATGCAAGGAGAAGATATTCAGTTTATGATTAGGAGTTCTATGCCATAATTCAAGATTTGAAAAAGTGGAGACATTACTTGTTGCCTGAGGAATTTGTGTTGTACACTGATCATCAAGCTTTGTAGTATTTGAATAGTCAAGGAAAGTTGAATCAGAGACATATGAGATGGGTAGATTTGATGTAGAGTTACACATTTGTATTGAAGCATAAGAGTGGGAAGTCAAACAAAATTGCAGATGCATTGAGTAGAAGGAATTTGATGACAGAGATGAGGGTAGAAGTATTAGGATTTGAGGAACTTAAGCATATGTATGAAGAAGATCTTGATTTTGCAGAAGCATCGAAAGCATGTAAGGAACCTATTGTGACAGATAGAAGTAAGTGGTTAGATTATTTCATGCAAGAGGATATGTTGTTCAAGGGAAATCGGTTGTGTATACCTAGGAGTTCAATGAGATATAATTTGATCAAGAAGCATAGTGGTGGATTAGCAGGACATATTGGAATTTGTAAGACAACAACTTTGGTAAGTGAACATTACTTTGGCCTTAAATATATAAGGATGTAAGGAAATTTGTTCAGAGTTGTAAAGTTTTTCAAGTTGCGAAAGGAAGTAGTCAGAATACTGGATTGTACAAACTTTGATAGTAGGTCAGAGAGACCTTGGGAAGATATAAGCATAGATTTCATATTGGGTTTGCCAAGAACACAAAGGGGATATGATTCTACATTTGTAGTAATGGACAGATTTTCAAAGATGACACATTTCATTCCTTGTAAGAAGACAAATGATGTTGTACATGTTGCTGACGTATTTTTCAAGAAGATTGTGAGATTGCATGGATTACCTAAGAGCATAATTTCAGATATGGATACAAGATTCATTGGATATTTTTGGAGGACATTATGGAAGAAGATGAAGATAGACCTAAAGTTTAGTTCAACATTTCACCAACAGATAGATGGACAAACTGAAGTGGTCAATAGGAGTTTGGGTAACTTGTTGATATGTTTAGTAGGAGATAAAGTAGGAAATTGGGATCTAATTCTACCGCAAGTAGAGTTTACATACAATAATTTAGTGAATAGAAATACAAGAAAGACACCATTTGAAGTTGTGACAAGAATACAACCTAGAGGAGTTGCAGAGCTAAGAGACATCAATATAGAGAACAAGAGAAGTGCAGAGATAGAAGAATTTGCAGGACACATGGAGACATGACATAATCAGGTCAGAAAGCATTTGGAGGAGATGAATAGTAAGTATAAGGAGAAAGCAGATGAGAAGAAGAGACATAAAGAATTTTCAGTAGGAGATGAAGTAATGGTATATCTAAGAAAGGAGAGATTTCTAGTGGGGACATACAACAAGTTGAAGATGAATAAGTTTGAACCATGTAAGATTCTTAAGAAGTTTGATCCAGGAAATGAATATGAAGTGGAGCTACCAGAGACATTTGGTATATCACCTATATTCAACATTGCAGATCTATATCAATATCATGAAGGAGAGTCAAGTGACAGCATTGCAGATGGATTGAAGTTACCACAACAACCACAAGAGTAGATAGAGAACATCTTGGATAGTAGAGTTGGATGTAGTACCAGAGGCAAGCAGCATAAGAGTATTTGGTAAAGTGGAAAGGAAGACTGGAAGAAGATTCATCATGGATTTCTTAGGCTAAGGTAGACCGCCTTGGTTTTCCTCTAGCCCCAAAAAAGTGAGGGACTCACTTTTTCAACAACCTTGGGTGTCTAATGCAGGAGTATCCCAGGTTGTAGAGCAATCTTGCATCAACCAAAAATATTTGCATTCTTTTCTTTTCTTGCATTTCAGTTGCATTTTAGTCATTTGTAGTTTCAACATTTTCTACCACTTTTTGTTGCATCTTCATATTAGAGCTCGTAGAGAAATAATTACCTTATATGCTATGTCATCTACATCATACTCAGATTTTAAGAGATTTGGATTTGTCTAGAGAAAGTTATTGCTATCAGAAGATCATCAACTTTCTCAAAGTAGAGCATGTATTTAGTCAGTTGAGAGCAGAAGGTTTGTGGAGCACTTCCGTGACTTGTAGAGCCTAATGGAACATATCACAAGGTAAATGAGGACCAAATAGACCTTCCTTGAGGTCTGCACCATGTTTCATTCATTTGCAGAGCAATACCATATGTTGGAGGCTGACCTACTTGTTTCTACACGTTTCACCATTCATTAGAGTTTGCAACCTCTTAAGGCTGGTGTGGAGAATTCTATGAGCTTGAAGATGATATATATACATATCTGAGATGCATTAGGAATTCAGTTAGAAGTTTTGATAGTTTAGAAGAATAATTCTTTTCGGAAGGCACTTCAATGCCATATCTTTCATTTTCTATTGTAGTCTAGAGAGCATGCCTGTGAGCCCTTTGATTGTAGCCCGCATATTGCTAGCATATAAGCATTGTGATTATTTGATATATTGAGCATTTGAATCTTCCATTGCATTTTGTTATTATGTTGTTTTTGTTGTGTTAAATCTAGCTACATGGTTTGGATAGTCCTTTCTTAGGACCCTCCATCCATGACTGCACCATGAGGGTAGGCAAAAAATACATTTAAACCCTAAAAATGACCAAGTTAGATCTAAAAATGGTCAAGTTCAAAAGTACAACACTTTGACCTAGGGTTTTAGATGATGCCATTATCAATGATAGAGTTGTAGGGGAAATCCTAGGGAACAAAAGAAATATTGAACAAACTAAAAATAAATGCTAAAACAAAAATAAAAGATCAAAACAACAACCAAAACTCCTAGGGAAAACTAAGAAAACAATAAATAAAAATGCAAAATCCTAGACAAATAAAGCAAGAACACAAATAGGAAATAAATAATATAATTTAGACAAAAAAGACATAAAAACTAGTAGGATTATAGTGCACAAGAACCCTACCTCAATAAAACAAAATAAAATTGGAGGTTAACAATATAAATGAGTGCAATATGAACTTATTGTGTACCAATAACCTTCACTACAAAATTCACTATAAATTGAGAAGAATGTTGAGCTTCAAGAGGTGATTTACATGAAAAATCAAGATGAGAAGCACTAGAGTTCACAAGCATGAAAATCAAAAGGCAAAAGTGCTCAAATGAGAGGGTAAACAAGACCATAAAGAAAACTTGCATGTTGGAGACCTACCATAAATGTAGAGTTTAGGAGGTAGGTTGGGTTCGAGAGAGAACACATGCCAAGCATCATGATTTGAAGTTCAAGGATACCTAATGTCATTAGTGTCTTGGGGATGCAAGTACATAAAACTCTAAAACCTTGAAAAAATACATCTATCAGGAATTAGAGGAACTCTAAGACAACTAAAGATAGAAAAGAAGAGTTGGGGATTTAGAGACACTCTTATTGGCCTTTCAATAAGGAAAACTTTGAAACTCTAACAAAACGTAGGAAACTCAAAAAAACAAAATAAAAGGACTGAAAACCCTAAAATCGTATGACTCAAAATGAAATAAGAGCAAAAGGAACAATAAGAA
Source organism: Cunninghamia lanceolata (assembly GCA_027924645.1). NCBI lineage: Eukaryota > Viridiplantae > Streptophyta > Pinopsida > Cupressales > Cupressaceae > Cunninghamia > Cunninghamia lanceolata. The sequence continues at coordinate 23,539,105 of BSBN01000809.1, read as the reverse complement.
AAAAGGGGGATCCTTAATTTTCCAAAGTCAAATGGGGTGTGTGTGCAAGGTAAAACACTAGGAATAGGGACAAAACCTCCAAAACCCATAAATCAATCAAGTTCAAATCAAGAGTACAAATATATTTGCATATAATGGTTGTTGATGATAGGAGGAGTCTATTTGCTGCAAGAAGAAGTCATGTGGTCTCTAATTGAGATAGAGGTTGTCCTTTATCTTTTTTTTCAAAGGGGGAGAGAAGCAAAGATGTGCTGCCATCAATGCCAAAGGGGGAGATTGTTACACATATGGTTCATAGGGTTGTCATTGATGTCAACACTATCATGGTGGTGTGATGATGTTCATGGTTGGATGTCATGTCCCATCCAACAAGAGAGGAAGATACAGTTCCAACAAGAGAAGAAGATACAGTTCATGGTTGGATGCCATGCTCCATCAAACAAGAGAAGAAGATATAGTTCCAACAAGAGAAAAAAATATAGTTCATGGTTGGATGTCATGTCCCATCCAACAAGAAAAGAGAGAAGATATAGTTCATATTAAGATGGGAATTAGAAGAACAAAGATAATCAAATGTGTTTCTAATGCTATTTATGGCCTATAGTATGTATGATTCAAGTTCCATGATGATTGGATTACCGGAAGAGTGTTTTGCTGATTGTTTGAAGATAGTGTCACTTCTATGAAGATGTTCTATGGGAGATAATGGAATGCTATGCATTCCTTTGCATTTGCAGATATGGGCATGTGGTTTTGGAATTATGTTTAGGGTGCAGTGAAGGTGGTAATTCCAAGTTTTCAAATCATTTGTCCTTCCACTGTGAAAGTTATGCATGATAGAGTACTGTCATGTGTATTGGCAAAGTAAGCTAGTGATGAAGGCCTGTTGGAATGCTTTGCATTCCTCTGCAAATGAATGATTACCTTTGTGTTTTTGAAGAAATGTTTATGGATGGGTATTATATGCTTCCTTGCAGTTTTAAGGCCCTTGGTGGTCCGCAACTTAGTTTTTCAAATGACAACATGTTGTAGTGTGTTGTGGATGACAAATTATTCCTAGAGTTCATGATTGAAGATGTGTGGCACAATTCTCTTATGTGTGGTGGCAAAGGAGTATTTGGAGATGTTGTATGAGTCATGTGGACTCATCTGGAAGAGTTTTCATGAGGATATTTCTTATTTCCAGTACCGCACAAGTTTTTTAAGTTGATGTGGTTGTTATGCTTCAAGTTTTCATCTGTTTTGTTTAATGTTGTCCTATTTTAAAATGAGAAGAGTGTGCGGATGTAATTCCTTGGTGTTTGAAGCTATGAAAGATGTTTTGGACCTAGTTAAGCAAGTGTTGATGTCCGTAGGGCTTGGATCTTATGTTGGTGTAATGTGTGGTTTCACTTAGGACCTTTCTTCTACAAGTTTCATATTGTGTGTTGTCTAGCCGAATTGTAAATGTATTTTTCATGTTGTATCTAGCTGACAAGCAATGTAATCAATCTAACATTGTATAAATAGTGAATCAAATTGAGTGAGGTGAAATGTGATTGCAAGGATATTAAAAAGCTTGCAAGCAGATAAAAAGTTGAATAAATGCATTGTTGATGAGCGACTAAAGGAGAAAGAGCAGAAGTTTTTGATACTATCCTGATTCATCTTGAAGACATATTTGTGATAGTGATCAAGTATAGAGTGTGCCTAACTAATCAAATCATCAAAAGAAAGTGTGAATAGGTAGAAGTGCAATCATCAAAGGTGTGAGTTTCAATGTCAGTTTTTAGACAGTACAAAGACTATCATACTGTAATCTTTTGTAAGTGTGTTCTCAATTCAGGGAGTAGTTGCTTCTAGGGGAGTGAACCTAAAACAAAGGACCATTAGGGAGTAGAATCTTCCTTGGGAGTGACCCTAAATCAAAATTATTATTTGAGCTTCATATATTGTGAGTTAATCCTCACCGTGGTTTTTCCCTTCTAAGGTTTTCCACGTATATCTGGTGTTATGTGTTGATGTGCATTGTGTTACTCTTTCATGTTCATGTTTATGCTTTAATGATTAAGTTTTGATCTGCTCTAGATAAGTTGAAGTTGTTATAATTAAAGATTGGTTAGATATTGATTCACCTCCCTCTCAGTATCTTGGTGTTTTCAACAATTGGTATCAGAGCTAAGTTCCTTTGAGGGAAGATGAACCGCTTGAGGAGGGTCTGGGATGACACAGAATGGATCCGACAAGATACCTAGGTTTGATGGAAAAAATTATGCTTTTTGGAAGCCAAGGATGGAAGCTTATATTAATTCTTTAGGGTGTGGTGTTTGGGACTCTGTCAAGTTTGGTTACACAGTTCCCATTGCTATTCCTATAGATGCAGATGAAGTCAAGCTATATGATAACAATGCCAAGGCAAAGTTTGCTATTATGAGTGGGTTAGCTAATTTAGAACTTTCAAAGGTAATGAGTTATAGTTATGCTCAAGATGTTTGGGTTAAACTTAAAACCATTTATGAAGGAGATAAGAAAGTAAAGCAAGCCAAGATGCAGATGTTCAAGAGCAAATTTGAGAACCTAAAAATGTCAGAGGATGAAGACATTGCTAGATATATGCTCTGGGTGAATGAAGTAGTCAATGACATTAAAGGTCTTGGTGGAGAAGTGAAAGAATATGAGGTTGTGAAAAAGGTTCTGAGATCCCTTCCCAAATATTACAGTCATAAGGTATCTACCATTGAGGAGAATGCAAACTTGGATACTTACACTATAGACAAATTATTTGGTTCCCTTACTACCTTTGAAATGAGAGAGTTTGTCAGTGATGCTCCAAAGAAAGAAGATGCTTTCAAACCCAGTATGAAGATAAAAGAAGAAGTTGTTGATGGAGATGAGAGCTATGATGAAGTTGAAGCAAATTTGTGAGAAGACTAAAGAAAGGCACTGGCAAATACAAAGGTAAGTTACCCTTCAAATGTTTCAATTATGGAAAGGTTGGTCATTTTGCTTTTAAATGACCTTTTATAGAATTAAGGGGTAGTAACAGAAGAGACAAGTTCAAGACAAGTATGTATTCCATAGAAAGCAATTATTCTTTAGAAGTTGAGGATCATGATGATTCAGATGAAACACTTTTCATAGCCCTGAGTGTTGGTAACAAAAAGGATGATGCTAAAACATGTGAGAAGACTGATACCTTGCAAACAAATCAAAACAATGAAAGATCAATGGTTGTATGGATTGCGTTTCATGCAAAAGAAGAATCCAAGGCTTGGGTAATTGATAGTGGATGCTCAAAATCATATGATTGGTGACAAGGAGAATTTTATCAACCTCGAGAAGTGGGATGGTGGTGTTGTCCAGTTTGGTGGTGATGAGTCAACACAAATCTGTGGAAAAGGTGCTATAACTATTGATGGGAAGAATAGGACTAAGGATGTCCTCTATGTCAAAGGATTAAAATACAATCTTCTCAGTGTCAGTCAAATGTGCAGCAAAGGGTATAATCTCACCTTTCATGCCAAAGGTTGAGAGATCAAGAAGGCAAGATCCAAAAAACTAGTTGCAGAAGGTATCAAGACATATGGTGACATCTATCACCTGAAGGAGGTAAATGGAAGAACTTGTCTTTTATCTCAATCTAGTGAATGTTGGATATGGCATAAGAGAATGGGACACAACAATTTTGATAATATGATAAAGATCAGTTCTACTCATGTAGTGAGAGATATGCCTAAGATAATCAAGCCTACAAATGCAGTATGTAGAGAATGTCAAATGGGAAAGCAGACAAAGACAAACTTCAAAATCAAGGAGTATTCTTCTTCAAAGCCATTGGAGATGATTCACACTAATTTATGTGGTCCTACAAGAGTAAAGATTCAACAAGGTGAGAGGTATTTCATGTTGCTTATTGATGATTATTCTAGAATGACTTGGGTTACCTTCTTAAGAGAAAAACTGGATGCCCTTGATAAATTTAAAGTGTTCAAAGCTATGGTTGAGATTGAAATAGATGCTAAGATCAAATGCTTGATGTTTGATATAGGAGGCAAATTTACTTCAAATGAATTTGAAAGATTTTGTGATCATGGTATTAGGAGACATTTGTTAGCTCCTAGGACCCCTCAGCAAAATGTAGTAGAAAGAAAGAGTAGGACTATGCAAGAGATGTCTAGGGCAATGTTGAAAGATGCAAATCTGCCTGATATGTACTAGAAGGATGCAGTTCATACTAATGTCTATCTAATTAATAGAGTGCAACTAAGGGTCAATAGCACTAAGAATCCTTATGAGCTATGGTATGGAAGACCCCCCACAGTAGATACTTCAGGATCTTTGGCATCAAATGCTACATCAAAAGAGATGACGAAGAACTTGGAAAGTTTGATTCAAGAAGTGATGAAGGAATCTTTCTTGGCTACTCAACCAGAAGCAAGGCTTATAGATGCTACAACAGGAGGTTGGGGAAAATGATTGAAAGCACAAATATCAAGGTAGATGAAGACCAATCTCACATGAATCAGAGGACTCTGAATCTAATATCTTTCCATGCATTATAGATGAAAAAGAAGTGAAAAAGGTGAAGGAACAAGAACCAAAGAAGATGTCTAAGACTCTAGAAAAGTATGTTCAAAAGAACCACTCAGCAAATCAGATCATTGGAGATAAGGATGAAGGTGTTTAGACAAGGAGAAGGCTTGCTAAGACACATGAGCAAGTAAACTTGTGTTTGTTATCAAAGGTGGAACCTAAAAAATTTGATGAAGTGAGCAAGATTGATGGATGGATAAAAGCCATGGAAGAAGAATTGGATCATATTTGAGAAGAATCAGACATGGGAATTGGTTCCCACACCAACAAATAAGAATGTTATAGGAACAAAATGGGTGTTTGGGAACAAACTGAATGGAGAAGGTGAAGTTGTAAGGAACAAGGCAAGACTAGTATGCAAAGCATACACACAAGTTGAAGGTATTGATTTTGAGGAGACTTTTGCTCCGGTAGCAAGGATGGAGGTAATGTTCCTTGCTCGTGTTGCTCATAAGAACTTCAAGGTATATCAAATGGATGTTAATTGAACATTTCTGAATGGTGACCTAGAAGAAGAGGTTTACATTGAACAACCAGATGGTTTCTAGATATCAGAAGATCTAGACATGGTGTGGAAACTCAAGAAGGCTTTGTATGGTCTTAAGAAAGCACCTAGAGCTTGGTATGATAGATTGGACAAGTACTTACTTTAGCATAGCTTCAAGAAAGGTAGTACATATAGCAATCTTTATATCAAGGAAGAAGGAGACATGATATTGATAGTTACAGTATATGTTGATGACATCATCTTTGGTGGAGATGATGATATGTGTAAGAGGTTTGCAATGGAGATGCAAAAAGAATTTGAGATGTCTATGATTGGTGAAATGTATTTCTTCCTTGGACTTCAAATTTCTCAGCTAGATGGTGGTATCTTTATTTTTGAAGCTAAGTATGTCAAAGAGTTGTTGAAGAAGTTTGGTATGTTGCAATTCAGTAGACAACTGAGAGGGGGGGTAAATCAGTTGTCTTCAAAACTTTGACCACTTATGAACATTAACACATCAAACACTTGTTCACAGTTATTTAGATTTAATCATGAAAGAATGAAATAAGAAACTCAACACAACAACATCATCAACGCATGAGACACTAGGTTTTTACGTGGAAAACCCTAAAAGGGAAAACCCACGGTGGGTGTTAGCTCACAGAAATAAATAAGTTATAACAATACTAAAAAACAAAGGCTCGCTACCCAATATGCTCACTGCAAATGTTGAGGCTCACTACCAAGATTAGCTCACTGCCAAGGGATGACTCATTGCCAAGGATTGGTGACCTAATTTGATAGCATCTACTCCATGCCTAAGTTCAGTTCCATTGAAGCACAGTATAACTCCTCTGCTCTGCTCTTTTTACACCTTCACACTTATCTTGTCATTTTCACACACAGACATCTTTTTCATAAGTACATTACATGCATTTATACAATTCATCAACCTTGGAATGTACATCAAGGACGGCATTACATTCATCAACCTTTGGAACAATCTCCAAGGTCAGCATTACAAACATACATGGAAATAGGTCTGGACCTAAACAAAATTTGCTAACATAAAGATGTATGTAGATCATGTTATGCCTTAGCTAGGGATCAAATGCAATCTTCCACGTCATGACACGCTTCCACAATCTTCAATGTATCTCCGCAAGTAATGAAAACAACCAAGTCAGTTGAGACTGGTGTTAACATTAAGTCTTTTAAGAACAGTCTTCATCCATGATCCAAATTTATCTTTATGGACCAATCCAAAGCTAGGAACATGATTAGGAGACATCCACAAGCACATTGTAATCACCAGGAACAACTACACAATCTCTAACCACTCTGTCAAGAAGATTCTTGAAACTGGAGCACATAAACAACACTATCAGCTACTGTCATAGAGAAAAGATAGCTTGCAGACCACCAAATCATGAACCATTGAAGTTGAAGGTACTTATCATCATTTCAAACTTAACTCATGAACCACAGATTATAATACTTCAATGTAGAGGAATGAGGAGTAAAATACATTCTCTCTGTCACCAGCAAATATACAGAAAAAGTAGTTTTCACTCTGGTGAACATAACTCACTCAAATCTTCATACCGAAGGCTCAAACTTGGAACATAGCATCTTCATACATGTATCTAAGTAACTTCCAATCCACAGATAAAGATATTCATTCTACAAGAAATGTGGAACAATCTACTGGATTGTTCTACTGTATCAAGAATACTTATTATCTTCAGTACTTAACTCATTACAAGCAAGCATCAAAACAAGAGTATAGTTGACACCAATGACAACACATATATGCTAACATCAATGACAACACTGGTTAGGCACATACTTGCAACAATCTCCCCCTTTGTCATTAATGGCAACATATGATGTGAAAAACTATAATGACCATCAAGACAAGATACTTGCCCTTTCTTCTTACACATCTAATATAGATATGTTGACATCAATGACAACAACAGTTAGGTACATACTTGCAACAATATCCCCCTTTGTCATTGATGGCAACATATGATGTGAAAAATTGTAATGACCATCAAGACAAGATACTCCCCCTTTGTTTCTACACATCTGCACTCTTTCTCCCCCTAATTTTTTCACATGATTTATCTCCCCCTTTGACATCAATGGCAAAGGGAACATACTTGCACTCAGTTGATCTGATCAAATTTCTCCTTCATAAATACTGTAACACTTACTGCTCTTTGTCAGGAACACATATTAGGAACACTTGCTACTCCCACTGAGAGGTAGCTCTCAAAACATCAATCCAAATCAAAGAATAAGGCTTTGGACACCACTAGACTGATGCATTCTTATGCATCTTAGTTCAGAGCAGCTGGGGTAATAACCCCTAAATTTTCTATGAGATACTCAGAGGTATCCTTAGGAAGATGCTTAGTGAAAATATCTACAATATGATCCTTTGTGGACACATATTCCATCTTTACTTCATTTTCTATCACCTTCTCTCTCAAAAAGTGATACCTTATTGATATATGCTTTGTTCTTGAGTGCATCATTGGATTCTTTGAAATGTTTATGGCACTTGTATTGTCATAAAAGATTGCAATTGGATCTTCATACACAACTCTTATATCCTTCAAACTCTGCTTCATCCACAATACTTGAGTGCAACAACATGCTGCTGCAATATACTCTTCTTCTGCAGTAGACAAAGAGATTGAATCTTGCTTCTTGCTTAGCCATGAAACCAATCTATTTCCCAAGAAGAAAGCACCTCCACTTGTACTATTTTTGTTATCAACATCTCCAGCCTAATCTCTATTTGTATAAGCACTAAGAGTGAAATTATTGTCCTACCATAAGCTATGATCTAATGTTCCTTTCAAGTACCTCAAGATTCTTTTGACTTCCATCACATGTGATTCTCTAGGATCTTCTTGAAATCTTGCCACAAGACATACTACATGCATTATATCAGGTCTACTTTCAGTTAGATAAAGTAATCCTCCAATCATAGATCTGTACCTTTTCTGATCAATCTTAGGTGATTCATCAGTTTTTCTTAATTTACAGCCAGTCACCATGGGAGTACATATTGGTTTTGAGTCCTCCATCCAGAATTTCTTCAATAACTCTTTCACATACTTAGACTAAGAAATGAAGATTCCTTTATTTGATTAAGTAATTTGTAGACCTAGAAAAAAATTCATTTCACCAAACATAGACATCTCAAATTCATTTTGTATTTCTCCTGCAAACGTCATGCACATACCTTCATTTCCTCCAAATATAATTTCATCAACAAAGACTTCAACAATCAGGATTTGATTATCATTGATTTTGAAATAGAGATTGTTGTTAGCAGTACCTTTATTGAACCCTACTTGCAGTAGATACTTGTCTAACCTTGCATACCATGCTCTGGGGGCTTGCTTCGGTCCATACAGTGCCTTTTTCAATCTGCACACCATATCACCTTGGTTTGATAACTGAAATCCTTCTGGTTGCTCAATGTAAACTTCGTCTTCCAATTCACCATTCAAGAATGTAGACTTCACATCTATCTGATACACTTTGAAATCTTTGTGAGCTGCAAATGCCAAAAATATTCTGATTGCTTCAATCCTAGCCACTGGAGCAAAAGTCTCTTCAAAATCTATTCCTTCAATTTGAGAACATCCTTTGCACACAAGCCTTACTTTGTTTCTTACAACTCCATTTTCATTCAGCTTGTTCCTAAAAACCCATTTAGTTCCAATGACATTCTTATCAGTAGGTCTAGGAACCAATTCCCAAGTTTTATTCTTCTCAATCTGCATCAATTCTTCTTACATGGCTTTTACCCAATTTTCATCATTGCAAGCTTCATTCACAGTTTTTGGTTCAACCTTTGAAAGCAAACAGTAATTCACTTGTTCTTCTATAGCTCTTTTCCTTGTTAGCACACCTTTGTTTTTGTCACCTATAATCTGATCTTCAGAATGATTAATCCTTACATACCTGGGAGTCTTAACAACATTTTCCAGAGCCTCTTCTTCATCCTGACTATTTTCTTGTTCAACTTTTTCTTCATTTATTGTAGTCACAGGTTCATCTAATTCATAGCAACTCAGATCTGATATTCTTTCCTTGCCTTCATCCACCTTCACATTAGCACTCTCAACAATCTTTTTTAGTCTCTTATTGTAGTACTGATAGGCCTTACTCTTAGTGGAGTAACCAAGAAAAATTCCTTCATCATATCTAGCATCAAACTTGCCTAGTTCTTCATCTCTTCTAATATAACATTTGCTGCCAAAAACTTTGAAATACTTCACTGTAGGAACTATTCCATACCATAATTCAAAAGGATTTTAGAACCGTTACCTTTGACTTGAACTTTGTTTAAGATGTACGCAACAGTATGTATGGCTTCTCTCCAATAGACTTCTAGTAGGTCATCTTCCTTTAGCATAGTCCTAGCAGACTCTTAAACTGTCTTGTTCTTTCTTTCAACAACTCCATTCTATTGAGGAGTTCTAGGTGCAAACAACTATCCCTTTATCCCTTGTTCTTCATAGAAAATATTGAATTCATTTGAAGTGAACTCACCTCCTCCTCTATTAGACCTTAAGCATTTGAGTCTCAACTCTAACTCATTCTCAACCATTGCCTTGAAAACCTTGAACTTGTCTAGGGCTTCAAATTTTTCTTTTAGAAAAGTGACCCAAGTCATTCTAGAATAGTCATCAATAAGTAACACAAAATACCTATCACCTTGCAAACTTCTTGTTCTTGTGGGACCACACAAATCTATATGTACTAGCTCTAGCAATCCAGCAGAGAATTATTCTTTGCTTTTGAAACTTATTTTTGTTTGTTTCCCAAATTGACACTCCTTGCACATGGTGTTGGTTAGCTTCACAAGTTTAGGTAGATCTCTTACAACCTATACAAAACTTATCTTCACCAAATTGTCAAAATTGATATGACACATCCTTGTATGCCACAACCAACTCTCATCTGTCTGAGCCAATAAACAATAATCATTAGTTCCTCTTGATTGATAAATGTTACCTCTAGTCTTCTTACCGGTAGTAATCACTGTTCCAGAGCTTTCCATGATCTTGCACCCATTGTCTTTGAATCTCAGATCATAACCTTTGTCACACGTCTGACCAACACTCAAAAGATTATGCTTCAAACCCTTAACATATAGGACATTATCAATATTGTGCTTTCCATCAAAGAAATAGATCCTTTTCCACAAACCTTACCAACTGCATTATCTCCAAACCTAACTAGTCCTCCATCATACTTTTCCAAACTCACAAATGTACTTTTGTGACCGGTCATGTGCTGTGAGTATCCACTATCAATAATCCATTCATCCTTATCTTTCTCAACCTGAACAGTCAAAACACTTTCTTCCACTGATTTTTCTTCCTTCACACAATTAGCAGGATTAGTAGACACAGGTTCTTCTTTAATTACAATAAACAAGCACTCATTTGCACTAGTACTAGCATCATCAGATTCATCATTTGTCACACCTTCATCATCAAGATCTCTAACATAGTAGCATTTCTTTGGAACCCTAGGTCTATTCTCAAATCTTTTTCTATTCCTTTCAATTCTTTCAGGACATCTAGAAGCAAAGTGACCAACCTTACCACATGAAAAACATTTGAAAGGTAATTTGCCTTTGAAGTTACCAAAACCTCTTTGCAGTCTATCAACAAAGTTTGCTTCAATTTCATCAAGCTCATCATCAGGTTCCACCTTGTACTTTTTAGCTCTAGAGATCTTCTCTGAAGTACTAGCTTTGAAAGTAGTCTTAATCTTTGGTAGAGAATCACCAAGCTCTCTCATCTCAAAAGTTGTAAGCTTTCCCAGCAACTGATCCTTGGTGACATCTTTCACAGTCATTACTTCTTCAATTGCAGCTACCTTGTGACTGTAGGATTTAGGTAATGACCTAAGGATTTTCATCAGAACTTCCTTCTCTTCAATAGTTCCTCCCATACCTTTTATTCCATTGACAATTCCATCAGCTTTTTGCATGTAGGATGTTATGTTTTCTTCTTCTCTCATCGTTAAACCCTCATATTTCACTTTCAGACCCTACAATTTGGCGCTTTTAACAGACTCATCTCCTTCATATAGATTTTTCAACTTTTCCCAAACTTCATTAGCAGTTTCTAGATCCATGACCTTTATCAACTCAGTGTCCGACAAGGCACTTAACAGAGCATCTGTAGCTTTTATATTTAACTCATATTCTTTGATTTCATCTTCAGTTGTTAAACCATTCTGAGGCATGGTATACTTTGTCTCTGTCGCTTTCCATATTCTATAACCAAGACAAAGAAGATGGTTTTTCATTCATACCTTCCATAAAGCATAATTTGTCCCATCGAACTAGGGAGCTTCTTTCTTATAAGACATCCTGGATCGACCTCAAGTTGTTAGGCTTACTTTCGAGGAACCTTGCTCTGATATGAATTGTTGAAATGCACCAGACAACTGAGAGGGGGGGTGAATAAGTTGTCTTCAAAACTTTGACCACTTATGAACATTAACACATCAAATACTTGGTCACTATTATTCAGATTTAAACATGAAAGCATGAAATAAGAAACTCAACACAACAACATCATCAACACATGAGACACCAGGTTTTTTATGTGGAAAACCCTAAAAGGGAAAAACCACAGTGGGTGTTAGCCCATAGAAATAAATAAGTTATAACAATACCAAAAACAGAGTCTCACTGCCTTAGGGCTCACTACCCAATATGCTCACTGCAAATTTTGAGGCTCACTACCAAGATTAGCTCACTGCCAATGATTAGTGAACTAATTTGATAGCATCTACTCCATGCCTGAGTTTAGTTCTATTGAAGCACAGTATAACTCCTCTACTCTGCTCTTTTTACACCTTCACACTTATCTTGTCATTTTCACACATAGACATCTTTTTCACAAGTAAATTACATGCATTTATACAATTCATCAACCATCAACCTTGGAATGTACATCAAGGTCAGCATTACATTCATCAACCATTGGAACAATCTCCAAGGTCGGCATTACAAACATACATGGAAATAGGTATGGACCTAAACAAAATTTGCTAACGTAAAGATGTCTGCGGATCATGTTATGCCTTAGCTAGAGCTCAAATGCAATCTTCCACATCACGACACACTTCCACAATCTTTGATGTATCTCCGCAAGTAATGGAAATAGCCAAGTCGGCTGAGACTAGTGTTAACATTAAGTCTTTTACGAACAATCTTCATCCACAATCCAAATTTCTCTTTGCGAACCAGTCCAAAGGTAGGAACATGATTAGGAGACATCCAAAGCACATTGTAATCACCAAGAACAATCGCACAATCTCTAACCACTCTGTCAAGAAGATTCTTCAAACCAGAGCACATAAACAACACTATCAGCGACTGTCATAGAGAAAAGATAGCTTACGGACCACCAAATCATGAACCATTGAAGTTGAAGGTACTTATCATCATTTCAGACTTAACTCATGAAGTACAGATCATAATACTTCAATGCAGAGGAATGCGGAACAAAATACATTCTCTCTGTCACCACCAAATATACAGAAAAAGTAGTTTTCACTCTGGTGAACATAACTCACTCAAATCTTCATACTGGAGGCTCAAACTTGGAACATAGCATCTTCAGACATGTATCTAAGTAACGTCCAATCTACATATAAATATGTTCATTCTATAAGAAATGCGGAGCAATCTACTGGATTGTTCTGATGTATCAGGAATACTTATTATCTTCAGTACTTAACTCATTACAAGCAAGCATCAAAACAAGAGCATAGTTGACACCAATGACAACATAGATATGTTGACATCAATGATAACACCGGTTAGGCAAATACTTGCAACATGGTATGGAGGATTCAAAACCAGTGAGTACTCCCATGGTCACTGGATGTCACTTGAGCAAAGATGATGAGTCTCTGAAGGTGGATCAGACTGTCTATAGGTCTATGATTGGAGCGTTGTTGTACTTGACTGCTTCTAGACCTGATATCATGCATGCAATATGTGTGGTTGCAATATATCAAGCCAATCCAAAGCAAACACATGAGAAGGTAGTGAAAAGGCTATTCAGATACTTGAAAGGAACTCTAGACCATGGCCTATGTTATCCAAGAGGTAGTGACTTTGATCTATGTACTTATACTGATGTTGATTGGGTTATTTGTGTTGATGATAGAAAAAGTAAAAGTGGTGGTGCTTTCTTTTTAGCAAGTAGATTGGTTTCATGGCAGAGCAAGAAGTAAGATTCAGTGTCTTTATCTACTGCAGAGGTAGAGTACATTGCAGTAGCATCCTGATGTACACAAGTGTTGTGGATGAAGAAAACCCTGAAGGATATCAAGGTATTGTATGATAAGCTTATTTCTATCTTGTGTGACAATACAAGTGCTATAAACATTTTCCAAAAATCTAGTGATGCATTCTAGAACCAAGCATATAGAAATCAGGTATCATTTTTTTAGAGAGAAGGTTGCAGACAAGGAAGTGAAGTTGGAATATGTTTCAACAAAGGATCAAATAGCAGATATTTTCACAAAGGCTCTAGCAAAGGATACTTTTGAGGACCTTCAGCAGAGGTTAAGGGTAATTTCCCCTCCTTCTTCTTGCTAGATGCATAATGGTGCATCTATCTAGGGGGGGTTCATGTTATATTTTGTTCCTGGACTAATGGTGGCTACTTCTCAGGGGGAGAAGGTAGTGATTGCTGATGACAGGGGGAGTCTATTTGCTATAGGAAGAAGTCATGTGGTCTCTGATTGAGATAGAGGTTGCCTTTTTTCCTTGATGTCAAAGGGGGAGAGAAATAGAGATGTGTTGCTATCAATGCCAAAGGGGGAGATTGTTACACATATGATTCATAGGGTTTTCATTGATGTCAACACTATTACTAGGTTGTCATTGATCTCAACACTATCATGGTGGTGTGATGATGTTCATGGTTGGATGTCATGTCCCATCCAACAAGAGAGGAAGATATAGTTCCAACAAGAGAAGAAGATACAATTCATGGTTAGATGTCATGCCCCATCCAACAAGAGAAGAAGATACAGTTCATGGTTGGATGTCATGTCCCATCCAAAAAGAAAAGAGAGAAGATATAGTTCATATAAAGATGGAAATTAGAAGCACAAATATGATAAAATGTGTTTTTGATGCTAATAATGGCCTGTAGTATGTATGATCCAAGTTCCATGATGATTGCATTACCGGAAGAGTTTTTTGTTGATTGTTTGAAGACAATGTCACTTCTGTGAAGATGTTCTATACAGGACAATGGAATACTCTGCATTCCTCTGCATTTGTAGATATGGGCATACAATTTTGGAATTGTGTTCAAGGTGTAGTGAAGGTGGTAATTCCAAGTTTTCAAATCATTTTTCCTTCCGCTATGAAAGTTATGCATGATAGTTAACCGACATGTGTTATGGCAGAGTAAGCTAGTGATGAAGGCCTGTTGGAATGCTCTACATTCCTCTACAAATGAATGATTGCCTTTGCATTTTTGAGGAAATGTTTATGGATGGTTATTATATGTTTCCTTGCAGTTTTAAGGCCCTTAGTGGTCCACAACTCAGTTTTTCAAATGACAGCATGTTGCAGTGTGTTCCAGATGACAGATTGTTCCTAGAGTTCATGATTGAAGATGTGTGGCACAATTCTTTGATGTGCAGTGGCAAAGGAGTGTTTGGAGATGTTGTATGAGTCATGTGGACTTATCTAGAAGTGTTTTCATGAATATATTTCTTGTTTCCAGTACCGCACAAGTTTTTCAAGTTGATGTGGTTGTTACGTTTCAAGTTTTCATGTATGTTTTGTTTAATGTTGTCCTATTTTTAAATGAGCAGAGTGTGTGGACGTAATTCCTTAGTGTTTGAAGTTGTAAAGGATGTTTTGGACCTAGTTAAGTAAGTATTGATGTCTGCAAGGCTTGGATCTTCTGCTGGTGTAACGTGTGGTTTCACTTAGGACCTATCTTGTAGATGTTTCATATTGTGTGTTGTCTGGCCGACAAGCAATGTAATCAATGTAACATCATGTGTAAATAGTGAATCAAATTGAGTGAGGTGAAGTATGATTACAAGGAGATTAAAAAGCTTGCAAGCATATGAAAAGTTGAATAAATGTATTTTTGATGAGCGACTAAAGGAGAAAGAGAAGAAGTTGTTGATGCTATCTTGATTCATATTGAAGACATATTTGTGACAATGATAAAGTATAGAGTGTGCCTGACTGATCAGATCATCAGAAGAAAGTTTGAAGAGATAGAAGTACAATCATCAAAGGTGTGAGTTTCAATGTCAGTTTTCAGATAGTAGAAAAATTGTCATACTGTAATCTTTTGTAAGTGTGTTCTCAATTCAGGGAGTAGCTGCTTCCTTCGGAGTGACCCGAAAATAAAGTCATCAAGGAGTAGAAGCTTCCTTGGGAGTGACTCTAAATCAAAGTTACTTAGGGAGTAGCAGCTTCCTTAGGTTATAGCCCCTAAAACAAAGTTATTATTTGAGCTTCATATATTGTGAGTTAATCCTCACTGTGGTTTTTCCCTTCTAGGATTTTCCACATATATTTGGTGTTATGTGTTGATGTGCATTGTGTTACTCTTTGATGTTCATGTTTATGTTGTAATGATTAAGTTTTGATCTGCTCCGGATAAGTTGAAGTTGTTAGAATTAAAGATTGGTTAGATACTGATTCAACCCCCTCTCAGTATCCTAGTGTGTTCAACATAGCTTGACCCCAAGAAATAATTAACAATTAATGTAATCCCACCTACAAGCTAACACCTTATTAAGGAGAAACAAGGCATAAATGGAAAAGAGGGCCTACAACAAAGAAAGTTAGGCCTTGATAACATCATATTTAGTATATTTAATGCACTTAGGGAAGAGAATAGGCCCCAAATAAATTGTCAAATGCCTATAGACAATCCTTGAGAAGAGATGGATCCACTTGTAAAAAACACATCACTCTCTAGAGTTACAATACATTTGCATGCACATACATATCCATAGTACTACAAAGAAAACCATGCCCATATGTAGGGAATCAACACCATGATGTCATCATTGATTAAGGTGTGAGCCAACACTGCCTATAAGAAAGAAAGTGAGAAGTTATACAACACCTATAGCCAAAGGGACCACTCAAGAGTCATAAATAAGCACCCACAAGACAATAAAGTCTCAAGCTTCATTTTGCTTGAGCCGATCCCATAAAATTTAGATTAAGAAACTGGTCACAATGGTGTATAGTCATTTAACATTGCATAGGTTGGGCCATAGTGTTGACTTGTTTGAATTATGTATTAGTTCCATGGCATAGGTATTATTGATGTATAGCAATGTTGATCAACAATTCACATAAAATGTAAGAAACAATATATTAACAAATATTTAAAACTAGAGAAATTATTTTAATAAAATTAGAAAAAGAATTTGCATAGGAAATATCACAAACCATTCATTTATATTATCTTCAAATTCTTTATGTTTTGATTGCTATAAATGAGAGAAATATTTTTAAAATATTGATTTGTGTTTCCCACTTAGGCCAAGAAGTGAGACACACCTTTATGTTATCACCCACCGATGAAGCAAAATGGTTGCAACCATACACAAAGTGTTTGTATACATGAATATGCCTTACATCTTATGAGGTATTATGATAGCAAGTTTGGAAGCCACGCCAAATATTGGTATTTATTGTTAAATTTGATATTGAAACAATGAATCTAAGCAATAATTGTACAATATTTGTAAAATGAATCCAGAAGTTGGTGTACCTATGACAATAGTAGATTTATGGTAATGCTTACAAGATTTTCTTGATGATAGTCTACCCAACTAAGTGTTGTGTTATAGACCTCGACTAAGAGAAGCTAAGGATTATTGGCACATATGCAACAATAAATCACAAGATATGATAATATAGTTAATGCACCCTAAATTTTATAACTTTGAGTGTAGCTAATACAAAATGGATTGATCTCCATCAACTACTGTTGACTTTAGCCCCATCAGATTCAAGCGATGCATATATGTAGAGACACAAAAATATAATTGAAAATCCCCATATTGTTTTTATATACTGTTGAGTCGTAAAATGTGTACACTAGCATTTTACACTTAGTTTAGCACCTGGTTGGACCTATTTTGTTGCCTTTGTTAATTAGGACCTATTTTAACACCTTTTTGAGCTTAAAATGATGAAAATCTTGATCTCGATAAATGAACCTGACATAATCAACTTAGGACTAGACTAAGCTTGCTAAATTGGACACTTTCCAAAGTTTGTGGGCTAAAGGTCCAAGGCCCCAAGTGCCCTAGTCCCACTTGGGAATTTTAGCCCCACTTTGTGGTGTCAGCTTAGGACACTTCTATAGTTTGTATTTGTCAGCCTAATTAAGTTTTATTTGTCATGAGTGAGTGGGAATGCATATTTAAATGAGTTTTGTTGTTCATTTTACACCTAGATGACACCAAAAGGATTAATGTGAATGTTGCTCTCATATTGTGTTCTATACTGAAGTATTCTACATGCTTGAAGTGTTATCTCCTTGAGGATGCTCTTGAAGTTTGTTTGTAGGATTTGAAGGAAGTTTGAAGCCCTCTTCATCAACTAAGGTCATCTCTTTTGTGGCTATTATAACCATTATCAGTCATTATTCATCATATTGTTGCAGATTTGGCCTCTGCCCTCCTAGGGCACGCACTCTTGGATCTAATCATTGATGTAGTGGAGGTGGGAACACCAACATGGGGTTTGATTGAGGCAAGCCCTTAAATACAACACAACCATTTCCTCTCTTTGTGTGTGCAGGTCGGAGAAACATGTTTTGGGAGTTGATTTCTAGAAAGAAGGTAGAGCAGACAGGTACAAGTCTCATGACATCTGAGTTTTTGCTAAAACCTAGAAAAGGCCTAGGGCACCCAAGTGCCCTGGTCTTGGGCATTTCTACTGCAAATCCAAGTTATGAATCTTCCTCTAACCTCTGTTGTACTTTCTATTTACTGAGATCCATTTCTGACAGTTAGTTATAGTTTGTTCTTCATCATTCTAGGGTTTGATAATTAGTCCTAGCTTGCTCGCTTGACTTTGGTTGAACTTGGTTGATCCATCTATATACAACAAAAGGGAAAAACCCCTATAATTTGGCTCTCCTTCTTGGGTAGAAGCCAAGCTTGATTTGTGTCCTAATGTTATGGTAGAAGGTTTTGAAGTTTAGTTTAACTCTTTAGGCTATATCACTCTTTTCCACTAAACATTTTGGTGAACTCGTCGTTACTTGCACTTTTGCATCCTTCTTATTTTAGATCTGAGTTGATCTTCACTCTAGATCTTATTGGAAGTGGGTTCATTAATCATTTAGAATTCATACATAGTTAAATTTTGCATAGTTTCAAAACTAGGGTTTGTGAAAACATTGCATTGATAGAAAATCTTACTAGTTTTGAACTTAGGGAACTTGTAGACTTGTGAGTTGTTTAGATCTTGTTGCATTGATTAGTTTGATTAGAGCATTTGCATTTTTTGTACCTTCTTATTCTTTTTGTTCAAAACATTTTTGCATCCTTGCATTTGAAATTTTGAGAAAGAAAAATTTGCATCTTAGAATTGAAAATTACATAGTTGTCACTTTGTTACATTTGGGAAAGATCTGTTACATTTGGGAAAGACAGATCATCATAGCATCATGAATGTCATTTTCATATTTATTTGGCATCAAAGCTTATTGGAATTACAGTAGTTTATCATTTCATATTATTGCATTACATTTTTATTGCTATAAATTATTGAAAAAATGCATTTTTGTGAAACCAAGTTAATGTTGTATTCTAGGGTTTATGAAAAATAGTTTGATTTCATATTTTTCTGCTGTCATTTGCATCCTAAATCTGATTTTGCATTGTTCTACAACATTTAATTTGTCATCTTACATTGAAAATTGAAGATAGGAACAATTTTGTATTGTTGCATTTTTGAAAAATTATTGAAAATTGTGTTGAATTTAGCATTGTTGATATTCAAGTGGATTTGAGTAGAATTGGATTAGGTCAAGGGATATTATTGCTTCACTTAAACATAAACGTAAATCCTAATATTTCTTCATTCATTTGTTTTATTGGTGTATCTTGTGTGTTATTAAATCTTGTAGACGCTTTATGAGCTTTCTGACCTAGTGCCCCGATTCTAATCTTCTTGTGTGAAGAAGTTGGTGAATTACGGGTTTGAATGCTATGCATAATGATGATACCAATACATCAAAACCCAAGATTCCTAGTCTTATTCCATAAGAAGATCCATTAATTCTTCCTAGCATCCCTACTTTGCACCTTCCTGAAGCATCAAACTTACATGAATCCATCAACATTGATAACCTTGTGGCTCATGTTCTTGAAGCACAAATTTAGAGATTAGACATGGATTTGTCTAATTTCTAACAATTTGTGAGTGTGGAACACGTAGATGAGGAGGTCGTCCCTATTTTTGAGAGTCTATGAAGTCTCTTGCTCAAAGGTCAAGAAGGAATGGAAGTCTTGTGTGGAGTTGCTCATATTGTTCATAACAACATTCTATTGGCATCTAGTTGTGCTAAAATCATAACCAAAGACATTTCTTCAAATCAAATAGAGAAGAAAGTGTAGGCACCCATACCTACACTCCCTATTCCTACTTATACTTCTACATATCTCACCACCACTACAAAACTGAGTAATAATGCTACCACATGTGTTGGGTTATCCACTGGGAATCATGTTTGCCATTATAGTAATGTTCCATATAGCTACATAAAATCCACTCTGAATATTACTCCACCTACATCTAGACCACCTATCACATTCCAAAAGGCTACTCATACACCATCACCTAGTCCTTCATTCCAATCTTTACCCGATTCCACTTTTGATCCCATCATAAACCAATTGTTGAAGGATATGACCTCCATCCAACAACAATTGGCTAACATGAGTAATAGTCCACCTAAGCCTAGTATGACAACACATTATATCCATAGTTATTTGTCCTATTCCATCCTAAGAACTCCTATGCCCAAGAATTTTGAGACCCCTCATTTTGAGAAGTATAATGGGAAGGGAGAACTTAACAACCATGTGGCAACTTTTACTGCTATGTGTAGTGACTTCTTCTTTGAGGATGCAATTCTGGCAAAATTCTTTCCTAGGTCACTCAAGGACACAACCTTGGATTGGTTTTGCATGCTACCTCCTAATTCTATAACTTCTTTCACACAATTATTTAGTAAGTTCCTCGAGCATTTTCAAGCGAACATTAGACCTCAAGTCTCTTTGATGGACTTGGTTCATTGCAAATAAGGAACAAAAGAGAAAATAATAGATTTCATGGGCCTGTTGCAAGTATGAGGTGAGCCATTGTTGTCATTGATGTCAACATACTCACACTGCATTGACAAAAAGGATTTGATGAGCTTTGTGCTGAGGATATTGAGAAAATTAGCCTCAGTCAGGAACAGTGAAGAACAGTGATGAGAAGAAGGTAAATATACTGTATAGGATGAGAACCGGAGGATGCGGATTAAAGGGTTAGTAGATATGAGTCTTAAGATGCTACAGTTAAGATTTCAGAGGTCCGCATGAAGATCTGAAGGAGTTATGGCTGCCGGTATAGAACCGGGTCCGGCAAGTATCCGGAGGTGACAGAGGATCACAAAAAGGTCCGGTGAGGTCCGGAATTGTATTATCATAATCTGCGGATTGGAAGGAGTGTTTTATATGTCCTTGTGATGTTTCATCCTGATTTGTGTGTAATTTGGAGGTCCGGATGTACCTCCTGCATTATGACAGTGGCGACAGACTGTGTTCTTGAAGTTCCGGATGAGGAAGACAAGAGATCCCAGTAAGCAGAGAAAGTGCGGATGCATCCGGACATTCAGACAGACTTGTGAAGGTTCTTGAATCATGTTTAAGTTGTGTTGTTGGTCCGCATTGATGGCAGAGCCCGGAATTGAAGTTATTCTTCCGGATGAAGTTATTGCTCTGTTTAGCCGACCGGATGAGTTGTTCATCCTGCGAATGTTCTTGTGATAGCCGACCGGATGTGTTATTCATCTTGCGGATACTCCTATGGTTGTTTGCCGACTTAGATGCTTGTTCCTAAGTCGATGTCTTGTATAAATAATGATTTGTGAATTCATTTCAGTGATGTAGTATGTGGATGAGTATGGAGTAGCGAAGAAAGGTGCGAAAGGCAGAGCAGAGATTGTTGGGCTTAATTGGAACTGATCCGGACATGGTAGAGATGTCATTCTCCAGTTCAAGACTGTGATTTTTATCACTCTGTAGACAGTGTGTCTCCTTGTAGGCAGTGGGCCTCTTTGTGAGCAGTGTGCTCGGGCAGTGAGCCCTTATTGGCATGTGCCATTCATTTTTCCTTATTCTTCTAACAGAGAATAATTCTTGGGTTAATCACCCCGTGGTTTTTCCCTTAACCGGGTTTTCCACATCAAAATCTTGGTGTTCAATGTGTTGATGCTTATCTGCTCTTGTGTTTATGTATTGTGCTTCCATGAATGATTATTTGATATGCTGCTAACTAACAACAGAGAATTAAGTGTTTGAAAGAGAACAAGTTCTATACAACTGATTCACCCCCCCCCTCTCAGTTGTATGCCCTAGATCCAACAATTGGTATCAGAGCTGAGTTCCTCTGATAGGAGCTTAACCGCTTGAGGTGATCCAGGATGTCGTCATACAAGAAGGATAGTCCGAAGTTCGATGGAACCAACTTCACTCTCTGGAAAGGTCGCATGAAGTGTCATTTGGAATGTATGGGAAAAGCATACTTGGCTATGATTTCAAAACCATATATACCCCCACAAGGTGGTCCGACAACTCTTGATGAAACCACAGAAGCTGAAAACAATCTGCGGACCAAGGAAGCTCTTCTAAGCGCATTGAATGACTCAGATCTCTCGAATGTCATTGACCTACCAACTGCATATGAGATCCTAACTAAACTGGAACTTCTGTATGAAGGAGATGAGTTTGTCAAAAGTGCAAGGTTGCAAAGTCTGAAAGGGAAATTTGAAAGATTGAAAATGAGAGATGATGAAAACATTACTACCTTTATGCCAAGAGTAAATGAGCTGGTATGTGGAATCAGAAATGCTGGTGGAACTCTAGATGAAAATGAGATTGTCTGCAAAATCCTAAGATCCCTTCCTGCTGTCTACAAAATCAAAGTTGCTGCCATTGATGAATTCAGAGCCCACACAACTGTCACAAGAGAACAATTGGCTGGCAAACTAGCTGCATTTGAAATGACCGAGTTTGGAGATGATCCACCCAAGACTGAGTCTGCTTTTAAAGCCAGTGTCTATGTGAAAGGCAAACAGAGATTTGATCCGGGTGAAAACTCATCAAGGAAAATGTCATGGTATGATCAAGCAAGAAGAGACATGGAAGAAGAAGAAGCAGAAACAGCTCAACTTGAAGCCCTCATTGCAAAGAGACTGCCAAGAGGATCCGGTAAGTATGAAGGAAAACTACCCTTTAAGTGTTTTAACTGCAATAAGATTGGTCATTTTGCCTCAAGATGTCCGGAGAGATCTGCAAGATCTAATACTCACAGACAAAGGTTTCAAAAGAATTGCTATTATGTTCATGAAGAAGATGACAATGAAGGAGTAACAGATGATGAATCAGATCCAGGAAGCAAATCCGGAAATGAGTGGGTGTTTATAGCCATCAAGGAAGAAGATTCCTTGCTCTCTGAATCTGTCAATCACAAAGTTGTTGAAAAAGCCTTGGCTGCTCAAGTGGAAGAAAAGGATGATTGGGTTATTGACAGTGGATGCTCTCACCATATGACTGGTGACAAGAATAAGTTCTTAGATTTGGAAAGATATGAAGGAGGAATGGTAAAGTTTGGTGACAATTCTGCTGGCAGAATCAGAGGTAGGGGAACTATTTCCTTTGATGGTAAGAGCAAAACAGGTAATGTACTATATGTTGAAGGATTGAAGCACAATCTTCTCAGTGTTGGTCAGTTAGTGGACAAAGGCTATGATCTCCGGTTCAAGAATGGAAAATGCAGAATCTTTACAAGCTCCGGAACTGAAATTGCATCCGGTACTCAGACAAGAGGTAACATCTTTCATCTGGTTGGTTCAAATAAAAGTTGTTTGTTTGTTCAAATTGATCAGAGTTGGTTATGGCATAGAAGAATGTGTCATGTAAATTTTGATAACATCATCAAAATTAGCAATACTCAGGCTGTGAGAGATCTTCCAAAGTTGATAAAACCTACAAACAGTGTGTGTAAAGAATGTCAGTTAGGCAAACAAAGCAGAGTCTCTTTTAAAAGCAAAGATCAGTCTTCTACCGGATTGTTGGAATTAGTACATACTGATCTATGTGGTCCGACAAGAATCAAGAGTCTGCAAGGTGATAGATATTTCATGTTGTTAATTGATGATCATTCCCGGATGATGTGGGTTACCTTTCTGAAAGAAAAATCAGAAGCTTTTGAGAAGTTCAAAATCTTCAAAGCTATGGTGGAGAATCAAACCGGATTGAAACTAAAGTGTCTAAGGTCTGATAGAGGTGGTGAATTTACATCTGGTGAATTCATTGACTTTTGTGAGAAACAGGGTATAAGGAGACAATTGTCTGCTCCTAGGACTCCACAGCAGAATGGAGTAGTTGAGAGAAAGAACCGGACCATCCAGGAAGCTGCTAGGACAATGATGTTGGAAGCAAATGTTCCTCAAATGTTTTGGAAAGAAGCTATCAGCACTGCAGTCTACACTCTCAATCGAGTTCAAATCAGAAACAACACCGGTAAGACCCCCTATGAACTTTGGTTTGGCATCACTCCTACTGTGAAATATTTCAGGGTATTTGGTAGCAAGTGTTATATTAAAAGAGATGAAGATCTAGGAAAGTTTGATGCTAGAAGTGATGAAGGAATTTTCTTGGGCTACTCCACTCAAAGCAAAGCATATCGGTGTTACAATAAGAGATTGAGGAAGATGATAGAAAGTACCAATGTAAAGGTTGATGAAGGAATTGAGAAGCCTTCAAGATTTTATGAATTTGATGAAGATGACCAAGATAGTGTTCAAGGAACTCAATCCTCTCCGGTGAAACAGAGTCAGCCTGATCCGGTAAATCAGGAAGAAGAGTTAGGTTTAAATGAGCCTGATCAAGAAACGGCAGTACTGGATACTCCCAAAATTCCAAGGTATGTAAAACTGAATCACTCTGAAGATCAGATCATAGGTGACAAAAGCAAAGGTGTACAAACTAGAAGGAATATTGCTCAAGATCAGAATGAATGTTGTCTGATTTCAAGGATTGAACCTAAAACAATAAATGAAGCCTGCAATGATGAAAATTGGACCAAAGCAATGGAAGATGAACTGATGCAAATTGAGAAAAATCATACTTGGGATCTTGTTCCCAGACCTAGAGACAGGAATGTAATTGGAACCAAATGGGTCTTCCGGAACAAACTAAATGAAGCTGGTGAAGTAATCAGAAACAAAGCTAGATTGGTCTGCAAAGGCTACTCTCAAATAGAAGGAATTGACTTTGAAGAGACTTTTGCTCCGGTAGCAAGAATTGAAGCAGTCAGATTACTTCTTGCATTTGCTGCCTTCAAAGATTTCAAGGTATATCAGATGGATGTCAAGTCTGCCTTCCTAAATGGTGATCTGGAAGAAGAAGTCTACATTGAACAACCGGATGGATTTCAATTGTCTGATAATAATGATATGGTCTGCAAGTTGAAGAAAGCTTTGTATGGATTGAAGCAAGCCCCAAGAGCATGGTATGAAAGGTTGGATAAGCATCTTGTGCAGATTGGATTCAACAAAGGTACTGCTGACAGCAACTTATATTTCAAAATTGATCATGAAAACATTCTGATTGTTGAAGTGTTTGTGGATGATATCATTTTTGGAGGAAGAGATAGTATGTGTAAAACTTTTGCAAATCAGATGAAAAGTGAGTTTGAAATGTCTATGCTTGGTGAAATGAATTTCTTCTTGGGTCTGCAAATTACTCAAACAAAAGAAGGGATCTTCATTTCTCAGACCAAATATGTGAAAGAATTGTTAAAGAAATTTGGTATGGAAGACTCAAAGCCTATGAACACTCCTATGGCAACCGGATGTAAGTTAAGCAAAGATGATGATTCTCCAAAGGCAGATCAGACAAAGTATAGATCAATGATTGGTGGATTGTTGTATCTCACTCAAACTAGACCAGATATAATGCAAGCTGTTGGTCTTGTGGCAAGATTCCAGGCTGATCCTAGAGAATCTCATGTTATGGCAATCAAAAGAATTTTTAGATACTTGAAAGGGACAATTGAGTATGGTCTATGGTATCCTAGAGATCCGGATTTTTCTCTTCATGCTTACACAGATGCAGATTGGGCAGGAGATGTGGATGACCGGAAGAGCACTAGTGGTGGAGCATTCTTTTTGGGGAAGAGATTGGTTTCTTGGCTAAGCAAGAAACAAGATGCAATATCTCTGTCTACAACTGAAGCAGAATACATTGCAGCAGCAGGTAGTTGCACTCAAATCTTGTGGATGAAGCAGATGCTAAGAGACATCAAAGTTGAATATGAGGAGCCTATCACAATTTTCTGTGATAATTCAAGTGCAATTAATATTTCCAAGAATCCGGTATTGCATTCTAAGACTAAGCACATATCTATCAAATTTCACTTTTTGAGAGAACAAGTAAACAAGGAAGAAGTCAGATTGGAGTATGTTCCCTCCAAGAATCAGATTGCAGATATCTTTACAAAACCTCTTCCCAAGGACTCTTTTGAATATCTCCGGGAGAAGTTAGGGGTCATGGCCCCTCCGCTGATGAACTAAGATGCACTGATGTGCATCAGTCCGGTGGCTATCACAGTCATATCTTGTGATCCGGACTAATGGGGAGCTGCAACTAAGGGGGAGCAGCTGGTATTATTCTGATGCATGAGAGTTGCAAGTATGAGCCCTTTGCCATTGATGTCAAAGGGGGAGAGAAGACATGTGAAAAACAAGTGGTTGATGATCAAAGGGGGAGCAGCAAAGGAAGACATGTGAGGAGTTGTTGTTGATAGGGGGAGCTGTGACAGAAAAGAGAAGTTCTTGTCTTGATGGTTTTTCACATCATATGTTGCCATCAATGACAAAGGGGGAGATTGTTGCAAGTATGAGGTGAGCCATTGTTGTCATTGATGTCAACATACTCACACTGCATTGACAAAAAGGATTTGATGAGCTTTGTGCTGAGGATATTGAGAAAATTAGCCTCAGTCAGGAACAGTGAAGAACAGTGATGAGAAGAAGGTAAATATACTGTATAGGATGAGAACCGGAGGATGCGGATTAAAGGGTTAGTAGATATGAGTCTTAAGATGCTACAGTTAAGATTTCAGAGGTCCGCATGAAGATCTGAAGGAGTTATGGCTGCCGGTATAGAACCGGGTCCGGCAAGTATCCGGAGGTGACAGAGGATCACAAAAAGGTCCGGTGAGGTCCGGAATTGTATTATCATAATCTGCGGATTGGAAGGAGTGTTTTATATGTCCTTGTGATGTTTCATCCTGATTTGTGTGTAATTTGGAGGTCCGGATGTACCTCCTGCATTATGACAGTGGCGACAGACTGTGTTCTTGAAGTTCCGGATGAGGAAGACAAGAGATCCCAGTAAGCAGAGAAAGTGCGGATGCATCCGGACATTCAGACAGACTTGTGAAGGTTCTTGAATCATGTTTAAGTTGTGTTGTTGGTCCGCATTGATGGCAGAGCCCGGAATTGAAGTTATTCTTCCGGATGAAGTTATTGCTCTGTTTAGCCGACCGGATGAGTTGTTCATCCTGCGAATGTTCTTGTGATAGCCGACCGGATGTGTTATTCATCTTGCGGATACTCCTATGGTTGTTTGCCGACTTAGATGCTTGTTCCTAAGTCGATGTCTTGTATAAATAATGATTTGTGAATTCATTTCAGTGATGTAGTATGTGGATGAGTATGGAGTAGCGAAGAAAGGTGCGAAAGGCAGAGCAGAGATTGTTGGGCTTAATTGGAACTGATCCGGACATGGTAGAGATGTCATTCTCCAGTTCAAGACTGTGATTTTTATCACTCTGTAGACAGTGTGTCTCCTTGTAGGCAGTGGGCCTCTTTGTGAGCAGTGTGCTCGGGCAGTGAGCCCTTATTGGCATGTGCCATTCATTTTTCCTTATTCTTCTAACAGAGAATAATTCTTGGGTTAATCACCCCGTGGTTTTTCCCTTAACCAGGTTTTCCACGTCAAAATCTTGGTGTTCAATGTGTTGATGCTTATCTGCTCTTGTGTTTATGTATTGTGCTTCCATGAATGATTATTTGATATGCTGCTAACTAACAACAGAGAATTAAGTGTTTGAAAGAGAACAAGTTCTATACAACTGATTCACCCCCCCCCTCTCAGTTGTATGCCCTAGATCCAACAGGGCCGTTATCAAGCCCTCTTCTCACAAATCCAATATTTTATTTTGGATGTTGATGTGCAAAGAATCTTTATAGGAAACTTATAACCTCACATCCATGATAAGATATTGTTGATGCGATACGATTCATTCACTCATCTTTGCACGACTCTTTGTGATTATCAACTTTTGGTTAGTTGGTATGAGCATAACCCCTCATCAGCTCTAGTTGGTCAATCTGAAGTGTCTCATAATCATTATTTCAAAAGACAAAACAAAAATGTTATCAAGATACATGAAATTTCAACAAACAACATAAGAAACATGTGGCGGTAGCTTCATCTCCTGCTTCCACCCCTTACAAGTTGAAACTAAAAACAAGAAACTTTACACTATTATCAAAATCTCTTCATGCTATCATGATACAACTTTTGCAAAACAATCTCATCAAGATTCCACCCATTAGATCCCTCAATCCAAGTAAGATGCAATCATCTTCCTTTGATGCAAAGACCTTTTGTCAATTTCACCACTCTCTTGGTCATGACACTGAAAGATGCACGTGTCTTAAATATAAAGTTCAAGACCTCATTGACTCAAATGTCATCCAAGTGGCCGGTGTGAATGACAAAGGGAATAAATCGGTGGCAGCTCCTAATCAAAATCTTCAAATATATACTGATCCTCTACCTCATCATGAGTCTAATGTTGTTGATATTTGCATGGTGGATGCTCATCCTCATAAAGAGCGAGTGGAATTGGAACCTAATATATCTTTCACTTCACATGATTCTACTATCAAAGCTCATGATGGGCCTCTCTATATCACTAGTTGAATCAATGATAAACCTATTCAGGGTGTTATGATAGATCCTATATGCATGGTGAATGTAGTAACTAAAGAGTTTCTCCACATGCATGGTTTACATTGACACACATGTGATGTATCAGAGATGGATATTAAAGCACATGATGGGTCTATCCTTCCAACGCTTGGTTCTTTAACTCTTGAAGTTAAGGTTGGGCTAAGAGCTTTGGATGTTCATTTTGTTATCATTCCTACATTAGACCTATTTCATGTGAAGTTGGGCTATCCATGGCTCTGCTCCATGAAGGCAGTCCCCTATATGTTTCACAAGTGCTTAAAGTTTCCATTTGAGGTACGTGTGCATGTTGTACATCATAGTCAATATCACCCCATTGCTCGCAACAAAATTTTTTCACTTGACTGCTTATGGCCACAGCCACTTGGAGCTGCTAGACCTAGAGAGGATTTATTTTTCTTATAATATCAAAAGTTCAAAGCAAAGAAAATAGCAAAGTTATCACTTAGTAATATTCCTCCTTGTGATGTTCTCAAGCCTCCTTGATCCTTCTGAGGTGACAACTCTAATTCCTCCTATACCACATGTAGTGAATGAAACTAAGCCCAAATCAAAGGTTCTTCCCCATCCCCAAGTGTCTGGTAGATATGCCGAGGTTCCCCCTCTGCCATCCCTTAATGGACAATGAAGCAACCTTTATGCACAAAATAGACCTCCCCACAATCGTACTATTACTTTTGTCCCACCTGCCTCTGTAGAGACTAGTGGTATTTCATCAGTTGTGTGGGTTTTATTTCTTGAGGTTTCTCAACTGCTTGAGGATGTTCATGTACTTCCACCTATTTCAAAAGTTGAGAAGGAAGAGAAACCTGCATTGAGGAACCCTTCCCCCGTAGTCTCCCAGCCGTTGGTGGTTCCTCCTATTTCTTCTAATGTTCTTGAAGCAAAGGAAGAAAAGGAACCTGTGTTTGAATATACTATGGTTCCTCTTAAAAACATCACAAATAAAGCTAAGTGAAATAAGATTGCTAGAGAAAGAAAGAAGCATCGTCATGCTATGGCTCGCCTTGCCATAGGAGAGGAGAATCTCCCTCCTTGCAAGCGTTTATCACTGATGGATGCCAAAGAGATATCTATCACCATTGTGTCTCCTATAGAGTCTAAAGAAGAAGTTTCACAAGCTGCTATGGAGCCTATTGTACTACATTCTGATAGCAATTCTGAAGATAATACAGATATGGCTATTGTTCCTTATACCTCATGTGCCATAGTTCCTCTTGCATCTTGTCCACTGATCCAAACGGATGATGAACTAGATTGGGAGGAGGATGACTTGCTTTAGGTTTACTCACAAGTGAGGTACCTTATTTTCTTTATTTTGTGTGCATGTGATTGTGTTTCCCTTGTGATGTATTGCTTGATGCTTTATTTGTGTTTAGGTATTGTTATTTTTGTGGTGTTGTTAAGCTCTCTTTGGATAACCCTTGACACCCTTGTAGGTGTAAGGATATAAAGGGACCAAAACCTGTTACGACATTCTATCTATTTGTACCGTCATCCTTCTATATATCATAATTTGTAATGTTGTTATGTCCTTTAGGGATGATGCAACTTGGCATAGAATGTTTTCGGCATTCTCCCTTGTTGACCCAAGGGATGATTGTTTTTTGATTACATGTGATACTTCTTCCTTTATCTTCGTAGTTCTACTAGTTGGTGGATGATATATATATATATAGTCTTGAGAATTCTCCTATTATACAACCATTCATATACTGATGCCGGTTAAGTAGATCCCTTTGTGTTGTTACTTAGTTCCTTTCATGTTTTGTTTTATGTGGCACCTTGTTGCTATGCTCGGCATCATACCATGACTACATGAGCCATTGTGTATCATGCCTATAGCATCTCCTTGGTATGCCTTTTGTGGGGGTAACCCCTTGGTGCAATGAAGTTCTTTGGAAAGACATATCTTATGGGCATGAGCTTCTGAAAAGCTCTCGTGCCTATTTTGTGATTTGTTGTACATTAAATCAATTGCTCCCTGGTAGGAGTTAGCAATCACTCTAAGATGGGGGCATGCATCATGCTACGCTCTCTTTTGGTTGCATATTTTCTTGTTGCTAGGGAACTCACCTAGTGATTTGGTGGTCCTCACTAGCATGTGATGCTTCCTCTTGGGTCCATGAACCACCTAGTGCAATGTGGTTGGCTAGCCCATGTGCTTCATGTGACTTGTCGTGGTCACCTAGTAATTCGGCGGACCTTACTAGTGTGTGATTCACGGTGGCACTCCTTTCTACATGACCCCTAGCAATAGAACAAGCTAGCATCAGAGTCATGTGCCTTGTGTGTTTGTTCTATGTGCGTTCTTATGTCTATTTCCTTTATGCATGTTATGTTTTCAACTTATGTCTTCACATGTCTTCGTCATGTTGTCTATATGTGTTCTCTATGTATTCATTATGACTTATGTGTATGCTTTGTGACTTACGTGTATGCTTTGTGTCTTATGTGTATTACCTTTATGTATTGTGTGTCTTCCATGTGTATTCCTATATATGCTTTTAGTACTCCACATATGTGTTGTAAGGTCTTGCATGTTTTCTCTTTGCCTAATATGTTTATAACCTTAGGATCCTAAGTTTGGGGGCCACTTGTAGTCCACAACTTGGAGAGATTATTTGGGCTTCTATGTTTGTGTGTTTTGTCCATCCTTTAGTATGTGTTTGAACATAAGTTCATACCCACACTAAAGTGGGGGCTAAGTGTTGAGTCATAAAATGTGTACACTACCATTTTACACTTAGTTTAGCACCTAGTTGGACATGTTGATTGGTTTGTGATGTCAGTCAAAACCAAGCACACAAAACAAAAGTCACACAACAACCCTTATTTATCCTGAAAGATATGATGAATTCCAAGAATTCATGATCCCAAGTCCCTGTTGATTAGTTCATAATTTGCTGATGTTACTCTGTGGTTGATGTGTATTGTTGTTCTCCATTTTGGGGCCTTACGTAGATTAGTAGATTCTATTTCTGCAACTATGCTATACAGGGAAGTTACTCTACATAGCACATATCTCCAAATGATGTGTCTAAGTTGATATTTGCATGAGTTCTACCCTTATTTGTGATTGTCTACATGACATTTTCAATACTGCATGCATTTAGCTCAAAATATGCTAATGATATTCAGTTGTCTTCGGGATGTCAGCATATTTTTCTGTTCTGCTTCTAATTTATCATGATGTATAGTTATGAAAGTGATTTCAACGAAATTAAAATGAGAAAAAGGGTTAGAGAGTGAGATTCTTAAAATTACTTGACTGAGATCATTGATCCACATACATGTTCCCATACAGCAATGGAGAGAAGAAAACTAAAATCATACTTCACCAAGACAGTCCACAAATCCGCATGATTCAGTGCAAATCTTCAGGGGAAAAGTTGACAACAACATGCAATGAAATGAAAGCGCTTCTATAGAACACAGCATTCACCAGTACATATCCAGAAATCAACTTGAAGACTACTTAAGGTTTACAATCAGGGTATAGTCTGAAACTTCATCTCCATACAGTATGTTCATAAAACAGGTACATTTACAATGATCTGAGGAAGGGACCTTGATTATTTCAACAAACTAGTCCTCACTAGTCTCAGTAATACAATCTCTCCTAAAACTATTACAGGTCTGATTTTTTGTGTATTATTGACCTCCTCTTTTTTTTTGTACAGTACCGGGGCTCAATATATATATCTCTAGTTTTTCCCAATCTAGCGCCCAAAAACCCTTGGAGATCAATGGTCAGCATCTTGAAATGTAGCATCCAATGGTGAGAAATGAATCCCACCAAGAATTCGAGCATCATACCCAGACAGGGCGCCGCTCCTTCAATAATGTTTCCATCTGTAAACTCCCCCGCATTGAAAGCTTCGTCTCCTTCTAGTGTGTTTGGCTTCTCAGGATCTGGCCCACCGTCTGGGACGTCATCGTCATTTAAAACCCTGCCTTTGCGTTCACCCGCATGCCGTTACTGTGTCCGCAACTCTGCTTCTTCCCAGCTACTCCAACAATCTGCAATAAACAAGCAGGAATTAGCACCATCATTTAATAAATCAGCAGGAAAAATGAATATCTACATTAAATCAGGCTCCAAATGCATAAACACAACCATCGGGCTCAAAAACCATGGAAAATGCACATCAAAATGCCTATACAGCGTTAAAACCAGTCAGGTCAACCATCGTTGACCAAAACATGCACTCGAGCTCCAAAAATGGATTCAAAAATCTAATCGCTTCATTTTCCCGCTCATTTTCCTTGTTTAAATCTTTGTATATCCGATATACAATTCGGACGTGATACAAGCACTAAATCAGATTTCAATTTTCATTTGGGTTCTGGCTTGTATGTTGCTCTGCATATCGGTTCATATATCACAATATACAAACACCAAAATATACAAGCATTTAACTCTATTCTGTAACTTTTCAAATCCGCGGCTTGTATGTGGTAATGTAGATAAATTATATACAAGCCAGACACATGCATCGATTTAACTCTTCTTAACCTTCCCTTGCGTCCGCGCAATGTATAAGTGCCTTTGTATCCTTCGAACATTTCACTTGGACGTGATACAAACGCTTAACCGCATCTTATTTTCCCTTTGATTCCACATTGTATATTTCGGAATGTATGCCCATGTTGTATGTCATGCTTTTGTATATTCTGAAACATACAAGTATTTAAGTTCGTTTAATAAACTTTCGGGTCCGCGTTGTATATGGACGTTGTATATCGGCTCGTATGCGTTGTTTGTATCTTTAGATATACAAGTCCAAAAACATACAAGGACTTTTCTCTGTTTGATAAACTTTCGGTTCTAGCACTTGTATATTTTGAATGTACGTATCCTCCGATATACAATCCAGATGCGATACAACAAACTAATCAGATTCTAACCCCTCTTCGATTCTGCATTGTATGTATGTGTTGTATGTTTCGTAACATACATCGGCTCAACTCGATTCGAGACACTTTGGATTCCGGTGGATGTATATAACACTTGTATCCTCAAATATACAAAGCGCGGAAACATTCAACCGCTAAACCATATTCCATAAACACTTCGGGTCCGCCATGTATAAAGTGTCTTGTATATTTGACCTGCCAAAATATACAAATGTGAGATACAAAGCGGAACTTAAACATTTATCCATTTTAACCCTAAATTACTTCGGGTCCACCTTGTATATACCATCCTTTATTAAAATGCACGCAAGGTAAAAAAAGAATATACAATTGCCTTTGTATATGAAAGCGATGTATAAAGGGCAATGTATGTAACATTACAATGACCCAACATGCAAACGAATAATGCATATGCAACCCGACTGCAAAAATCGACTAAGTATAAAAGGGACTTTGCACATACAAAGGACTTTG
Organism: Cunninghamia lanceolata; assembly: GCA_027924645.1. Lineage (NCBI taxonomy): Eukaryota > Viridiplantae > Streptophyta > Pinopsida > Cupressales > Cupressaceae > Cunninghamia > Cunninghamia lanceolata. The sequence goes on along the minus strand of BSBN01000809.1, from coordinate 23,505,255 downwards.
TATATGCAAAGTGATATACAAACCTGAATGTACACTTTACCAAAATGATCATAACTTGCAAAATATGGCAAATTTTAAGATGGTTCAAAAAGCAACCCTAGCTCATTTTTCACAAGGAATCCAACCATATCATGCACTGGTACTGAAAATATATTTTTTCTTCATTTCTATCAAAGTTTGCAATTTTAACCTCTTTTCCCTTTACCACCAAGCAAAACAAAACACACAAAAGCAGAAGCAAAAAGCCACAGCAGGGGTCCTCATTTTGCTAAGGAGTAAAATGGGGCATGTTGTGAACATCACAACAACTAGCAACCAAACAAAACAATCAAATTCAACCCATTAAAGAAAATTGAATGAAATAAATTCATAACTTCCAACTATCTTTTCTGCAAATTATTATCCAACTTGAGACTCAATGTATTCAATAAGGTGCATGAATTTTCATTTCAATTTAAGTGGGTGCACATGGTTAATAAGCCTCATCTTAAAGATTGGTTGAACAAACCAGTGACTGATATTAGACTACTTAGGTGAGGACATTCCCTCATAGCCAACCGGATAGAACCTTGCTACCAGCGAGCGTCCATAGCCCCGGCAAGGTTATCGTTACAATTCTCCTAAGTAGAGCCCCACTGCCAGCAGGCGTCTATAGCCCCGGTAGAGTTACTTAGATGGCTTAATCTGGATTTTCATTATAATCTATTTTATTTATTTATTTTATTTATTTTTGTATTTCAGAGAGATTTCATAAGGTATTGCATTTGTAACTTCATGATGCAAGGAGCGGTCACTTGCTAAAATTAAGCTGAGAATTGTAATGGTAGTAAGGGTGACTTCTGATTTTTCACCTAATATCTACACTTGTAAGTTCAACAAACCCAAGGATTTTAGGTGTGTCATTGTGAGAAACATCCCTTGAATACTCAACCCATTCTTATTGAATACAAAATTTCACAAGTTAAATGACTTTCTACATACATGACAGTCACAACAAGTTATGCATAGATTTCAAATAATTAACCTTAATGATCTCAATTTTCCATTGTTTTCAGTGGTTGTTAATCTGCCCCTTTATACTCTAAATCAAAAGAAAGATCCCTATTGAGAAAACAAAGCAACCAAAATAAAACAAGCAAAACAAAGCCATTGTACAAACAACTATACAAAGAAAGCAAACAACAAAAAGCAAGACAAGAAAGAAAAGAAAAGAAACAAAACAACCATCCTACCAAACTACATACAAACCACACAAGGTAAATAAAACCCAGGAAAAGACCCAAAGACACCCGTATTTGCATACTTCCTTAGATTGTGCAGGAGCATTAGGGCACTAGTTGTGGTTCTGGCCCTAGCAAATTCATCTTTGTATTCTGAAAAATATTTTTGTATTCTAAACTTATTGTGTTTAACAGAATAATCTCTGATTATCAGCAACTGAGGAAGCTCATCATGTTCATGATTAACCCATATGCATGTCCTATTTCCTGAATTTCCATAATCAAAATAATAATCAACAGTATTCACTGTGGAAAGGAAAGATACAACCTGGTCTATCTCTGGTTTTGTTGGACATGCTTGTTCATTGACAGCTGGCCTCCCATTTGGCTTTATATTTTCATTTCTCAGCTCAATGTCAGGTCTCACTTCAAACTGAAGGATGTATGACTCCTGATGTATTATTCCTTCATCTTTATCCAGCTTTGTTCCTTCATTCTGGATGTTCATCTGGTTCTTGACCTCAGGATGCACCTCAAGGCTTTCATTAATTTTTAATTTCATCATGTCTAAGCAGGCATCACAATTCCTTTCTGAATGTGCTTCTTCATGTAATCTGCACCAATTTTCAATCAATATGTCATCAGTGGGTAAACCTAATATTTGACTACACTGTATATTTCTAGACAAGTATGATTCAAAATTCCTGAAGTGATCTTCCTCATCATTATCCAATTTCATCTCTTCATTTTGCAAACTTATATGACTTTTGACTCTAGGAAACACCTCAACATTTTCTTTAATTCCCTGCACATTAGTATCTAAATGAGTATCTTCATCATCATAACCTGATATACAAAAATTTATCATTTCTAAATCATTTGACTATAAAGGTGAAACAACTTTCAATCGATAGGAATACTCCCCTGTTTCATGACATTGGATTGGCATCTAATCATGCACAATAGCTCCAAATTTTTCTGCATCTTCAACTTTCATGAATGGTTCATCAAGCATCTCACTTCTACCATCCAGTAAGGCATCTGGTTCCATTGACCTGCAACATTCTTGCATTTGATCACTCAATTTAAAGGAGTCAAATAGGAAATTAGAATTTATTTCCTTTTCTGTGACTCCACTAGTTGCTATAATAGGAACCTCATTAATTTTAGTGCACCTTAATTCTGCCAATGCTAATCTACATTTCTTTGCCAAATCATTTTCGTTAAGACTTTTCAGGTCAGATCCAGAGATTTCCTCTTGACAAGTATTCCTTAGTAATTCCATATATCTACCAAATGTATCAAGATGAATCTCACTTTTATCTTCCCCCTCATCAAACCCTCCTTGCCGATTGTCTGATGACTGAAAAAAGGGAGCAATTTCCTCTTTACTATTTTCAAAAGGTTCATACCTGCGCTCTTTTGGAACTGATTCAACCGGTACCTCTTCTATATGTCTCCTAGCCTTTGAAGATGTATTGTCCTGTCGCTCTAGAACTCTTTCATTTTCCTGCCAGACTTCAGCCCTGAGCACATCTATAAAAAGTATCAGTCCCTTCAAATATAAATCCAACCTTGTGAGAAAAGTTAGACAATTAATTTCACTGTGCTCTATAGTCTGGTGTATCCTACAACAAGTGGACAAACCGAAGCTATACAAACTTTGAGGATAAAGCTGCTTAGTCAAAGCTTCCTGAAATAAAGGAATGTTAACTTGATAATTGTCCTCATATGCATCCATTGAAATGAGACCCTACTTTCTATTTTTTTTTGAAATTTTAAAGAGATCTATCATATCTCAGAATAAAACTTGAAAGTTCAAAAAATGTTTATATAATATTTGTAGAAATCTACAGATTCTTTGTCCATGCCCTCCTTCTAGCGCCAGTTTCCTATTGATTGGTTTGTGATGTCAGTCACAACCAAGCACACAAAACAAAAGTCACACAACAACCCTTGTTTATCCTGAAAGATATGATGAATTCCAAGAATTCATGTTCCAAGTCCCCGTTGATTAGTTCGTAATCTGCTGATGTTACTCTGTGGTTGATGTGTGTTGCTATTTTCCATTTTGGGACCTTATGTAGATTAGTAGATTTTGTTTCTGCAACTATGCTATATAGGGAAGTTACTCTACACAGCATATATCTCCAAATGATGTGTCTAAGTTGATATTTGCATGAGTTCTACCCTTATTTGTGATTGTTTGCATGACATTTTCAATACTACATGCATTTAGCTCAAAATATGCTAATGATATTCAGTTGTCTTCGGGATGCCAGCATATTTTTCTGTTTTGCTTCTGATTTATCATGATGTGCAGTTATGAAAATGATTTCAACGAAATTAAAATGAGAAAAAGGGTTAGAGAGTGAGATTCCTAAAATTACTTGACTGAGATCATTGATCCACATACATGTTACCATACAGCAATGGAGAGAAGAAAACTAAAATCATACTTCACCAGGACAGTCCACAAATCCGCATGATTCAGTGCAAATCTTCAGGGGAAAAGTTGACAACAACATGCAATGAAATGAAAGCACTTCTATAGAACACAGCATTCACTAGTACATATCCAGAAATCAACTTGAAGACTACTTAAGGTTTACAATCAGGGTATAGTCTGAAACTTCATCTCCATACAATATGTTCATAAAACAGGTACATTTACAATGATCTGAGGAAGGGATCTTGATTATTTCAACAAACCAGTCCTCACTAGTCTCAATAATCCGATCTCTCCTAACACTATTACAGGTCTGATTTTTTGTGTATTATTGACCTTTTTTTTTGTTGTACAGTACCGGGGCTCAATATATATATCTCTGGTTTTTCCCAATCTGGCGCCCAAAAACCCTAGGAGATCAACGGTTGGCATCTTGAAATGCAGCATCCAATGGTGAGAAATGAATCCCGCCAAGAATTTGAGCAGCATACCTAGACAAGGCGCTGCTCCTTCAATAATGTTTCCATCTGCAAACTCCCCCGCATTGAAAGCTTCGTCTCCTTCTGGTGTGTTTGGCTTCTCAAGATCTGGCCCACTGCCTGGGCCTTCATCATCATTTAAAACCCCGCCTTTGCGATCACCTGCACGCCGTTACTATGTCGGCAACTCTACTTCTTCCTAGCTACTCCAACAATCTGTAATAAACAAGCAGGAATTAGCACCATCGTTTAATAAATCAGCAGGAAAAATGAACATCTACATTAAATCAGGCTCCAAATGCATAAACACAACCATCGGGATCAAAAACCATGGAAAATGCGCATCAAAATGCCTATACAGCGTTAAAACCAATTGGGTCAACCATCGTTGACCAAAACATGCACTCGGGCTCCAAAAATGGATTTAAAAATCCAATCGCTTCATTTTCCCGCTCATTTTCCTTGTTTAAATCTTTGTATATCCGATATACAATCCAGACATGATACAAGCACTAAATCGGATTTCAATTTTCATTTGGGTTCCAGCTTGTATGTCACTCTGCATATTGGTTCGTATATCGCAATAGACAAACGCCAAAATATACAAGCATTTAACTGTATATGGCAATGTAGATAAATTATATACAAGCCGGACACATACATTGATTTAACTCTTCTTAACCTTCCCTCGCATCCGCGCAATGTATAAGTGCCTTTGTATCCTTCGGACATTTCACTTGGACGTGATACAAATGCTTAATCGCATCTTATTTTCCCTCTAATTCTGCATTGTATATTTCAGAATGTATGCCCATGCTGTATGTCATGCTTTTGTATATTCTGAAACATACAAGTATTTAAGTCCGTTTAATAAACTTTCGGATCCGCGTTGTATATGGACGTTGTATATCGGCTCGTATGCGTTGTTTGTATCTTTAGATATACAAGTCCGAAAACATACAAGGACTTTTCTCTGTTTGATAAACTTTCAGTTCCGGCACTTGTATATTTCGAATGTACGTATCCTCCGATATACAATCCAGATGCGATACAACGAACCAATCAGATTCTAACCTCTCTTCGATTCTGCGTTGTATGAATGTGTTGTATGTTTTGTAACATACAAGCCATAGAATATTCAATGAATTAACCACAATTCATAACCCTTTTGGATTCCAGCGGATGTATATTCTGCAATGTATATTTGCCGCATATCGAGCAATGTATAAAACATTATACATTCCGGACGTAATACATCGGCTCAACTCGATTTGAGACACTTTGGATTTCGGCGGATGTATATAACACTTGTATCCTCGAATATACAAAGTGCGGAAACATTCAACCGCTAAACCATATTCCATAAACACTTCGGGTCCGCCATGTATAAAGTGTCTTGTATATTTGACCTCCCAAAATATACAAATGTGAGATACAAAGCGGAACTTAAACATTTATCCATTTTAACCCTAAATTACTTCGGGTCCACCTTGTATATACCATCCTTTATTAAAATGCACACAAGGTAAAAAAAGAATATACAATTGCCTTTGTATATGAAAGCGATGTGTAAAGGGCAATGTATGTAACATTACAACAACCCAACATGCAAATGAATAATGCATATGCAACCTGACTGCAAAAATCAACTAAGTATAAAAGGGACTCTGCACATACAAAGGACTTTGTATATGCAAAGTGATATACAAACCTGAATGTACATTTTACCAAAATGATCATAACTTGCAGAATATGACGAATTTTAAGATGGTTCAAAAAGCAACCCTAGCTCATTTTTCACAAGGAATCCAACCATATCATGCACTGGTACTGAAAATGCATTTTTTCTTCATTTCTATCAAATTTTTCAATTTTAACCCTCTTTTCCCTTTACCACCAAGTAAAACAAAACACACAAAAGCAGAAGCAAAAAGCCACAGCAGGGGTCCTCATTTTGCTAAGGAGTAAAATGGGGCGTGTTGTGAACATCACAACATGACCTATTTTGTTGCCTTTGTTAATCAAAACCTATTTTAAAACCTTTTTGAGATTAAAATGATGAAAATCTTGATCCTAATAAATAAAGGTCTGACATAATCAACTTAGGACAAGACTAATCCTGCTAAACTAGACACTTTCTAGAGTTTGTGGGCTAAATGTCTAGGGCACGCAAGTGCCCTGGTACCACTTGGGAATTTTAGCCCCACTTTGTGGTGTCAGCTTGGGACACTTCTATAGTTTGTATTTGTCAGCCTGATTAAGTTTTATTTGTCGTGAGTGAGTAGGAATGCATATTTAAATGAGTGTTGTTCATTTTACACCTAGATGACACCTAGAGGACTAATGCAAATGTTGCTCTCATATTGTGTTCTATGCTGAAGTATTCTACATGCTTGAAGTGTTATCTCCTTGTGGATGCTATTGAAGTTTGTTTTTAGGCTTTGAAGTAAGTTTGAAGCCCTCTTCATCACTCTCCTTTTTTGGTGTAGGATCTTCATCAACTAAGGTCATCTATTTTGTGGTTATTATCAATATAATGTTGATAATAACCACAAAAGAGATTATTGGCACATATGAGATAACACTTTTGTCCTAATGTTGTGGAAGAGGGTTTTGACTTAGTTTAACTCTTTAGGCTAGATCACACTTTTCCACTAAACGTATACGTGGAATATCGCTTTAGAAATTTTTATCATGAGATCATCTTCAATTATTTTGAAGCAAAAGATTTGTAAGCAAGGTATTCAAGCACATGTATAATTATGAATAAGATTTATATGTTGTTATACAATATATAGTGTGTAACTTTAATAGGATTGTATTATGTTTTTGTAGGAAGGAGTAGTAGTATCAATCTTTATTGCATGAACATTTGGTCATATGGATAGAGGCTGCACCTAATGTAGACATTTTGGATTGGAATAATCCAAGTGAGTTTGAATAGGCAAGGGATTTGCATGAAAAATTCATAAGTGTATGGAATCCTCTTGAAGATCATGAAAGAAAAAAATTTGTGCAACGATATGCAGAAGTTTTTTATTTGATGGGCACAACTAGAATTTGGCTAGTGACTTACTTGCAAATTACAAGGATTTATTAAATCATGTTGAACACCATACTAAATGTAACTTAGCTACACATCTATAAAAAGGGTTGGATGAATGTTCATCATTACAATGCACATTGGTAGTTGTAGAGTGAATCAAAATTATTCGTCTATAAGAAATAAATTTACCAACACAAAATTATGAGAGATTAAATGTTCATAACATAGATATGCTTTACATATGGAGGGGTATCGTATGTTTTCAACCAATTTTATCTTATCATACAATTTTAAAATATATTGCAAAATAATATCTAAAGTAGAAACGAGTTTAGAGAGTTATCATGACATGTTGACTAGGGTGTTTAACACAAGTAGCCTTGATGATCCTGCATTGCATGTGTATAGGAGGTTCCTGACTGAGAAAGTTATTGAATGTGACATAGGTGCACAAGAAACATGCCATATGTTGCTAAAAAAACCTCTTATCGAGTGTACTAGGTCCTTTTTTTAATGTTGGATAGAAGGTGTTCTATCATGTACATTTAAACCATGATAATGATTTATCTAAAACAAACTTCATCTATGCATAGATGAAACACCCCTTAGAATTAAAACATTTATGTATGATAGAAGTTATAATCCTTGACCTTGGTCATATTATCCATGTCATAGATGTGAGATCATGATGGGCTAAACAATACCCCTAAGTAGCAATGAAAATGCTAAAAAATAGAGTTAAGCAACTTCATGTGAAAAAATTGAATGCATTATTTACACAATCTAAAAAATATGTAGTATTAAAATTTGTAGGATATTGAATATAGCTTACATTTATTAAAAATAATTAATTAATTTGGTAAAAATTGAATTTTTCAATGAAGCACTACTAAAATTTTCAAAAAAAGTAGTCATTCCAACCATCCTAAGTATGAGAAAAAAAAATTAAAATCCTTGAATACAATTAAGGGACACACGAGTGGATGTGATGCATATTTTGGTGAAATTATTTTCTAAGTACATAATTAGTTATGATTTTTTTACTACTTTTTAAAATAAAAATAATAATAATAATTTTCTGGCCAACCTAACTTGGTCAAAAAATGAAATTCAATCTTTTTAATGTGTATCCAATGAAGCCTAGAGCGGGATGCATCTTTTAGATTTGAAAAAAGATAAACAATTTAAAAGTTATGGACATTTTCCAATATGTATATCTATCAACAATTCAGACATAGTGTTTGTAGAAAATTAATAATAATTACCTATTACAACTATAATGAGGCATATAATATATTTTTAGAACACTGAGAGTTTCCTAGATATACTATTTTCATTATATCAAATTCAAATCAAAAAATCCATCAACATGAAGGTGAAGTCAAGGAAAATCTATAAATACCCCCCAACTCATGGTTTGCATGGAAAAGGTGGGTTTGGGATTCCCAAGCCTAATTCCCATGCATTCCTAAGGTAATTTTTGGGGAGAGGGGGGAGGGATTTTGAAACTAAAATGATATCCATTTATTTCCTATGTAATTCAAAGTAATTTTGGGGGTAAATTTTGAAACAAAATGGATATCCATTTTGTCAAAATAGACATTTATTTTCTAAAAGACAATATCCATTTCCTTTTGACTTACCAAGCCAAAAGAAATTAAAAATTTGTGTCTAAAAAAAGTTTCATAATTTTAGCTTACACTTTCATGTGATATTTTCCTCCATTACCACTAGTTAGCTCATCTTGATCTTGTAGTCACCCCAATGGAAACTATGATATACATTGCCTAGTGTTAGGATTTGGCCCAGATATATTTCAACTACAAATAGTGACCCACTTGAATATGAGGATTTTTGTTGGAATGTGTTGATATATAAACCATTATGTGACATCAAAGTTGATATTAGAGTTGACCAAGAAGTCCTTATTTAAAACTAGGAGAGAACTAGAAATACATATATCATGCATTGCATGTAGACTATACAGCTATTTTTCAAAGACTGCTAGTGTTGATGATGCAAAGCTTGAAGATCATTTTGCTAATGATGATATAGAAATGGATTGGAAAGTTCTATCTAAGTTGGCTCCAAAATAAAATGTTCAATTATCTGATATAGAACTTCTTGGTCAATAAGAGTTTTACATGGAGTACGATTGTAACCAATATGAATTTCCATATGTTTTGCAAGAAACAACCACACAATTCATAAAGTCAACCCAATTTAGAAATTCTAGCTTAAAAAGCATTCCATCATTAATTCAATACTTCAAGGCAATTGAGTGAAAAATAACACATTTAATTTTATTCAATCATGAGACATTTTGAATTGTGCGATAATGATGAACCTCTTAAGATGACCATCCAAGGAGCTACTCGAACAATGCAATCTTACCTAATTAATTGTATTAGGCATGAAGTGGATAGTCACTTAGTTGTTGGAAAAATTCCCTTGTTACTTGTAACAATAGGAGTTGTTGCTTTCGACATGCATGCCACCATAATTCATCATCCTTTTATTATTAAGAATATGACATTTGAGTAGCTAATCATTAACTACATCACAGGAAGATATCAAGCATATTCGATATATGACATTTGAGTAGTTAATCACTAGCCATCGATATCAAAATGTGTGCATACACGCATGTGCATATAACTAGTAGTTGCACGGAGTTTTCGTGCAACATATGTGCCGATAGGCTGTTAGTAATGGAAGCAATAAAATGTGAAATAAAATATAGAAACAAAAATTTATATAATTTATATTGCAAAATGAGACAATGACAATGGTGTTTTATTTTATGCAATGTATAATAAGAATTTTTAATTTACATTTAAAATATATAATATTTATAGTAAATGTTCCTTGTATGAATAGGAGTAATACAAGGTTTATAGAATTTGGGTTTTCATTACTAACATAGGCGTTCTCTTGTATTATAGTATTAAGGGTAGTATCAAATGCATGTGTATTGAAGGATAAAACACTAGTATGATGTTGTGGATGATTACATTGTTGATAACTAAGAGGGGGGGTGAATCAGTTATTCTAATTATTTCTTCTTTCTGAACTTTCTTATTAATCAATGCAACATTAATTCAAATAAGCAAACATTACCATGAAAAGGAAAAACACATGACACAGTATTTTTGACGTGGAAACCCTATTAAGGGAGAAAACCACGGGGTGATTAACCCAAAGATTATTCTCTGTTAGAAGAATAAGGAAATACAAAATGGCACTTGCCAATTAGGGCTCACTGCCCGAGCACACTGCTCACAAAGGAGGCACACTGCCTACAAGGAGACACACTGTCTACAAAAGAATGTTATACAATACTTGAATTGATTGGAAGCATCCACATATGCTGGAGTTCAGTTCCAGTTAGGCTCAGTACACTGATCTGCTGCACTTCATCTTTCCTTTTCTCTTATGCTGCTTTCCTTTCACATACCGGACCTTCCTTACTGCTTCTGCTCTGCTCTGCTTTTTTTCGCATACCACATATATCACACCAACACTTCTCACAACTAAATCCATCCTTTATATATATCCGCACAAGTGATTTCATTATCTTTCTAGTCAGCATCTGGAATAGTCAATCTTCTCAAAAACTCTATTCTGTCGGCTGAATCCTTACACATCAAGTAATGCGGATCAAGCATATACTTGTAGAAATCATTAATCATGTCGGCCAAACATGATTCATGCCTTCATAACCTTTAACACTATCAGTAATACATCCAGAAAGTAGTCTGATGTTCTGTCAGTTAGTTCTTTCTCTGTTCACACTGTCACTCAGGAACCCAGTACTCAAGTATTCATATCTTTTGCCTCATCTATCACCGGAGGCTAAAACCTTGGAATCTATCACTCAAGGTAGTACTCTTTACTTCCCCAAATCTGCACTTTACCAAGATACTTCTTTTGAGAGATCCAGACCTATCTATCGGACCTTGCCATATGCTCTGTTCTTGTTTACCGGACCACAACATTCTTCACTCTGACTTTCGGTAGTGACACACCATGTCCTGCGGATGTGTGGGATGAACTTTGTTACCATCAATGACAACAATCATGAATCCATATAGTTTCTCTTGCCAACAACCTCCCCCTTTGCAATTGATGGCAACACTTAGTGAAAAATGACTAAGTGTTTACACTATGCTCCCCCTTGGCTGATGCTCTGTCTTTATATACATTTTCTGGAGCTCCCCCTTAGTTGGATTCCTCATTTTTCACTGCTCCTCACTCCCCCTTTGACATCAATGGCAAAGGGTAGGGTCCGCACATCAAAATTTTCAAAAATTTTACTATAATTAGCCGCATAAGTATATATATACAAGTTGTACTTACATATACTTAAGTATGTCTGCAAAAGTGTTCTTCAATTGTACAACTTCTGTCACCCAACTCTGCTTCATCCTGTCCAAAATTGAGATATGCCCACTCAACAGGAATGCAAACGCATCTGCCCTTTTTAGATCTGTCGGATCATTTGTCTGGGCTATGATTTGAGCTTCACTTATGGCCTCATGCATGGCCTCTAACTTAGGGACAATGATCCTCCTAAGTTCACCCATCCGGCTGATCATGTTCTTCCTTTCCTTCTCAAAATTCTTTATTGCATTTGTGATTGCAATAGTTTGACACTCTTGATTTACTATGGAGGAAGAGAGAGGATCAAAACTTTGAGACAAACTTAGTAGTTTATCCTCTTGCTCTTTTATTTTCTTCTCAATCTCTACTGTTACTTTGGACCAGGAGATACAAAATTTGTATATTTCACCACCATCCTTAAGAGCATTTTCTAAGCTCTTTATCCCAATACTCATATTTCTCCTATCATTAGTGATTAATCCTTGTACCTCTGAGAATCTCTTATCCAAAAACTCCTTCCAGACCTTTTCTTCAGTTGATTTTTCTAGAGAATCAAAATGTGTACTAACACTGCTAACTAAGGTTTTGAGATTACCGGAAGAGGAGGCTGTGGGATCCTTTTGAAAAGATGGTATGATCTTTTCCAGCACTCCGGATGCAGCTTCTATCAACTCACAGTCTTCCATATGAGACTTTAGGATTTTTTCATTAGCCTTAGCATTTGCAAATGAAGCTATCTTCATTGTCTGTATCGGAGAAAGAGAATCAAAATTAAATGGACCTTGTAGAAGCTCCGGTTCATCAATCTCCATTGTTTCTTTGCTCAGAAATTCTTGGATAGTTTGTGCAGTGTCTCTTGCTGGAGACAGATGTTTCTTCTCTTTTGCAGTCTTGGAGCTGTCCTTTGGAGTTTTCTCTCCTTCTACATTCCCACCACTAGCAGTTGTGGTTTTCTCTGCTGAAGTCTTCTGTCCTTCTGCAACCTTTGCACTGTCACCTTCTTTTTCCTTCACCTCTGCTTCTTTCTCTTGTGATTTTTCTTCTCCTTTAGATCCGGAGACTGTAGGGGAAACCGGAGGGGAAATGTTGGTCTGTTCGGGGCCCACCTCTTCTGACATTTTCTCAGGAGTTTCTTCTGCAACATTTGTAGGATCAGTACCCAAGTCCTCTATGATAGGAAGATTAAATCTTTTAAAGGTTTTCTGGAGAATCTCTTCAGTGTCCTTGGCTACCTTGTCGGTCTCACCAAGCATAAGTTGATTCATCCTTGCTTTGCTCCTGAATTCATCCTTGCAGTCTTTGAATACCATGTTCATTGTCTTGGGATCAATTGAAGGATATAGCCGAATAGCTATATGTTCCCAAATCTCAAGTTCTTTTGCCATGGCATTGGTCTTTCTCATTTCCAACTCCTTCTCTAGACTCTTAGGAATTAGAGAGATAATTTCAATAAAAGCTTTGTTGTAAATGTTCAGATAACAATTGTTGGCAAGAGACACTATATGGATTCATGATTGTTGTCATTGATGGCAACAAAGTTCATCCCACACATCCATAGGACATGGTGTGTCTCTACCGGAAGTCAGAGTGAAGAATGTTGTGGTCCAGTAAACAAGAACAGAGCATATGGCAAGGTCCGACAGACATCATCAAGATAAGCAATATTCAGGCTGTAAGAGATCTTCCTAAATTAGTGAAACCTACAAATAGTTTGTGCAAAGAATGTCAGCTAGGTAAACAGAGCAGAGTCTCTTTCAAAAGCAAGGATCAGTCCACTACCGGATTGTTGGAATTAGTACATACTGATCTCTGTGGTCTGACAAGAATCAAGAGTATGCAAGGTGATAGATATTTCATGTTGCTAATTGATGACCATTCCCGGATGATGTGGGTTACCTTCCTAAAGGAGAAATCAAAAGCCCTTGAGAAGTTCAAAATCTTCAAAGCTATGGTAGAGAATCAAACCAGATTGAAACTGAAGTGTCTAAGGTCTGATAGAGGTGGTGAAATCACATCCGATGAATTCATAGACTTTTGTGAGAAGCATGGCATAAAGAGACAGTTGTCTGCTCCTAGGACTCCACAGCAGAATGGAGTAGTTGAGAGAAAGAACTGGACCATCCAGGAAGCTTCCAGGACAATGATGATGGAAGCAAATGTTCCTCAGATGTTTTGGAGAGAAGCTGTCAGCACTGCAGTCTACACTCTTAATCGAGTTCAAATCAGAAGCAACACCGGTAAGACTCCTTATGAACTTTGGTTTGGTGTAACTCCTACTGTGAGATATTTCAGAGTATTTGGTAGCAAGTCTTATATTAAAAGAGATGAAGACTTAGGAAAGTTTGATGCTAGAAGTGATGAAGGAATTTTCTTGGGTTACTCCACTCAAAGTAAAGCATACCAGTGTTACAATAAGAGATTGAGAAAGACGATAGAAAGTACAAATGTGAAGGTTGATGAAGGAATGGAGAAGCCCTCAAGATTCTATGAATGTGATGAAGATGATCAGAATGATCCTCTGGTGCAAGAAGCTCCATCCTCCTCTGAAATTTAGATCCAGACTAATCTGATAAATCAAGAAGAAGAAGTTTGTCTGAATGAGCCTGATCAAGAATTAGTAGTGCAAGAAACTCCCAAAGTTCCAAGGTATGTAACTCGAAATCACTCTGAAGATCAGATCATAGGTGACAAAAGTAAAGGGGTACAAACAAGGAGAAGAATTGCTCAAGATTCAAATGAATACTGTCTGATTTCAAAGATTGAACCTAAGACAGTTAATGAAGCTTGCAATGATGAAAACTGGACCAAAGCAATGGAGGAAGAATTGATGCAAATTGAGAAAAATCATACTTGGGATCTTGTTCCCAGACCTAGAGACAAGAATGTGATTGAACCAAATGGGTCTTCTAGAACAAACTGAATGAAGTCGGTGAAGTAATCAGAAACAAAGCCAGATTGGTCTACAAAGGCTACTCTCAAATAGAAGGAATTGATTTTGAAGAAACCTTTGCTCCGGTAGCAAGAATTGAAGCAGTCAGATTATTTCTTGCATATGCTGCCTTCAAAGACTTCAAGGTATATCAGATGGATGTCAAGTCTGCCTTCCTAAATGGTGATTTGGAAGAAGAAGTATACATTGAACAACCGGATGGATTTCAATTGTCTGATAATGATGATATGGTCTGCAAGTTGAAGAAAGCATTGTATGGATTGAAGTAAGCCCCAAGAGCATGGTATGAGAGGTTGGATAAGCATCTTGTGCAGATTAGATTCAACAAAGGTATTGCTGACAGTAACTTATATTTCAAAATTGATCATGAAAATATTTTGATTGTTGAAGTGTTTGTGGATGATATCATTTTTGGAGGAAGAGATAGTATGTGCAAAACTTTTGCAAATCAGATGAAAAGTGAGTTTGAAATGTCTATGCTTGGTGAAATAAATTTCTTCTTGGGTCTACAAATTACTCAAACAAAGAAAGGGATCTTCATTTCTCAGACCAAATATGTGAAAGAATTGTTGAGAAAATTCAGAATGGAAGATTCAAAGCCAATGAGCACTCCTATGGCAACCGGATGTATGTTGAGCAAAGATGATGATTCTCCTAAAACATATAAGACAAAGTATAGATCAATGATTGGAGGTTTATTGTATCTCACTTAGACTAGACCAGATATAATGCAGGCTATTGGTCTTGTGGCAAGATTCCAAGCTGATCCTAGAGAATCTCATGTTATGGCAATCAAAAGAATTTTTAGGTACTTGAAAGGAACAGTTGAGTATGGTCTATGGTATCCTAGAGATCCAGATTTCTCTCTTCATGCATATACAGATGCAGATTGGGCAGGAGATGTGGATGACCGGAAGAGCACCAGTGGTGGAGCATTCTTTTTGGGAAAGAGATTGGTTTCTTGGCTAAGCAAGAAACAAGATGCAATATCTTTATCTACAACTGAAGCAGAATACATTGCAGCAGCAGGTAGTTGCACTCAAATCTTATGGATGAAGCAGATGCTAAGAGACATTAAAGTTGAATATGAGGAGCCTATCACAGTTTTCTGTGATAATTCAAGTGCAATTAATATTTCTAAGAATCCGGTATTGCATTCTAAGACTAAGCACATATCTATCAAGTTTCACGTTTTGAGAGAATAAGTGAACAAGGAAGAAGTCAGATTGGAGTATGTACCCTCCAAGGATCATATTGTAGATATCTTTACTAAACCTCTTCCCAAGGACTCTTTTGAGTATCTCTAGGAGAAGTTAGGTGTCATGGCCCCTCCGGTGATGAACTAGGATGCACTGATGTGCATCAATTCGGTGGATATCACAGTCATATCTTGTGATCTGGATTGATGATGGAGAGCTGCTACTAAGGGGGAGCAGCTAGTATGATTCTGATGTGTTAGAATTGCAAGTATGAGCCCTTTGCCATTGATGTCAAAGGGGGAGAGAAGACATGTGAAAAACAAGTAGTTGATGATCAAAGGGGGAGCAGTAAAGGAAGAGAAGACATGTGAAGAGTTGTTGATAGGGGGAGCTATGACAGAAAGGAGAAGTTCTTGTGTTGATGGTTTTTCACATCATATGTTGCCATCAATGACAAAGGGGGAGATTGTTGCAAGTATGAGGTGAACCAGTGTTGTCATTGATGTTAACATACTCATATTGCATTGACAAGAAGGATTGGATGAGCTGTGTGCTGAGGATATTGAGAAAGTTAGTCTCAATCAGGAACAGTGAAGAACAATGATGAGAAGAAGGCAAAAGTACCCAATAGGTTGAGATTCAGAGGATGTAGATTAAAGGGTTTGTAGATATGAGTCTTGAGATGATCCAGTTAAGATTTCAGAGGTCCGTATGAAGATGTGAAGAAGTTGTGATTGATCAAGTAGAACCTATTCCAGGAGATGCTCTGGAGTGACAGAGTGTTACAAAAAGGTTCGGTGAGATCTGGAAGTGCATTATCCTATTTTGCGGATTGGACAGAGTGTTTGGGAGGTCCTTGTAATGTGTCATCTCGATTGGTATGTGGTTTGGAGGTTCGGAATCACCTTTGGCAGTATGACAGTGCGATAGACTATGTTCTTGAAGTTCCAGATGAGGAAGAGAAGAGATTCTAGTGAGTAGAGGAAGTGCGGATGTACCTGGTCATTCAGGCAGGCTTCTGAAGGTTCTTGGATCGTGTTGAGGTTGTGTTGTTGATCCGCATTGGAGGTAGAGCCCGAAATTGAAGATATTCTTCTGGATGAAGTTCTTGTTCAGACTAGCCGACCGGATGAGTTGTTCATCTTGCAAATGTTCTTGTGGTGGCCGACCGGATGTGTTATTCATCCTGCGAATGTTCTTATGGTTGATTGCTGACTTAGATGATTGTTCCTAAGCCGATGTCTTATATAAATAAAGGTTTGTGAGTTCATTTCAAAGTGTGGGTTATGGAGCAGATGAGTGTGATATAGTGAAAGAGCAAAAGGTAGAGCAGAAGTGTTTCAGGCTTAAATGGAACTGATCCAGACATGGTGAAGATGTCATTCTCCAGTTCAAGGTTGTGATCCTTATGATCTTGTAGACAGTGTATTGTAAGGAGCTGTTAGACTCTGTTAGGAGGAACTTAGCTCTGATACCAATTGTTGATAACTAAGAGGGGGGGTGAATCAGTTATCCTAATTATTTCTTCTTTCTAAACTTTCTTATTAATCAATGCAACATTAATTCAAATAAGCAAACATTACCATGAAAAGGAAAAACACATGACACAGTATTTTTGACGTGGAAACCCTGTTAAGGGAGAAAACCACAGGGTGATTAACCCAAAGATTATTCTCTGTTAGAAGAATAAGGAAATACAAAATGGCACTTGCCAATTAGGGCTCACTACCCGAGCACACTGCTCACAAAGGAGGCACACTGCCTACAAGGAGACACACTGTCTACAAAAGAATGTTATACAATACTTGAACTGATTGGAAGCATCCACATATGCTAGAGTTTAGTTCTGGTTAGGCTCAGTACACTGATCTGCTGCACTTCATCTTTCCTTTTCTCTTATGCTGCTTTCCTTTCACATACCGGACCTTCCTTACTGCTTCTGCTCTGCTCTGCTTTTTTTCGCATACCACATATATCACACCAACACTTCTCACAACTAAATCCATCCTTTATATATATCCACACAAGTGATTTCATTATCTTTCTAGTCGGCATCCAGAACAGTCAATCTTCTCACAAACTCTGTTTTGTTGGCTGAATCCTTACACATCAAGTAATGCGGATCAAGCATATACTTGTAGAAATCATTAATCATGTCGGCCAAACATGATTCATGCCTTCATAACCTTTAACACCATCAGTAATACATCTGAAAAGTAGTCTGATGTTCTGTCAGTCAGTTCTTCCTCTGTCCATACTATCACTCAGGAACCCGGTACTCAAGTATTCATATCTTTTGCCTCATCTATCATCGGAGGCTAAAACCTTGGAATCTATCACTCAAGGTAGTACTCTTTACTTCTCCAAATCCATACTTTACCAAGATACTTCTTTTGAGAGATCCAAACCTGTCTGTCGGACCTTGCCATATGCTCTGTTCTTGTTTACCGGACCACAACATTCTTCACTCTGACTTCCGGTAGAGACACACCATGTCCTGCAGATGTGTGGGATGAACTTTGTTACCATCAATGACAACAATCATGAATCCATATAGTGTCTCTTGCCAACATACATAAGGTAGGGATATTTTCATATTTTTAATGCAATAAAAGCTATTTGAAGTTGTAGTGAGTTCTCCATGGTGGTGTGACAAAGTATGCATATTATAACAGTAAAAGAAACATAATGCTTTGTGTTAGTAATCACATCAAGCATAGAAGGATGCAAAGAATATGGATCATTTAGTTTTTTCCTCAAAAATACATTTTTAATATTACCAATTTCTTAACTGCAAACATTACATATTGACCATCTTATAATACTAAATGTTATAGCTAATACAATCTCCTAGAGCTCATCTTAAGCCAAACAATTGTAATTGCATAAATAATAATAAATAAGAGATCGACAACACAATCACTCAAAAATATACTATACAAGAATAAATAAAATTATTTTAGAGACTATATATTATATATAAAATAAATATAATTAAGTTATAAATACTAAATATTAGCAGTATCAATTATGACACAAATTAACCAAATTTCAGCATAATTGTTGGTTTTTCACTATGGTTTCTTAGTATTTATGTGTTTATTTTGTTTAATTTTTTCTACTATTATTCTTTTGTACCTATAACTTTAAGAGGAGGGCATTTGTACATTTCCTTTGGATTCATATGTTTTGGAGTAGATTCTTAGCCCCATGTTTGTCAAAGAGTGGAAAGCATTATTGAAACTTTAATTGTATAGTCAAATTGTAATGCCCCACCATGCAACCCTAGAGATAAGTCAAACATAGCAGAATAAAAAGGGCGGAATATTTTTTTTTATAGAAGTAATGGTAACAAAATGTAACATAATATGTTTCAACAAGTTAACTAATATCTCTAGGGATAACATGACTGCATTATTGAAATTGAGCAACATTCAACCATATACAAAACTCATTACTACACACGGACATGATCTAAATAATCGTGGTTTATTCTAAGTTTAAATGCATCAATTGAACACTCGCACACACACTTTTTGTAATGCTTATCTCTAAAAATATTGATAGATAACAATAATGGAATTAATTGCGTGATAGATACAATTTACAAATCTTAACTTAGTATAGCTCAAATTACATAACAGAGTAGATCACATTCATCGTAATTGAAATGTTAGATACAATATATCAAATTTAAATTATACATAGGTACACCCATTTACCCTGGTGCCAGATGATCATCCATACGTCAATTGGAAAGGTGCTTCCTTAGCTTCTAAGTCCTGCATGGCTAAAGGTCTCGTACTGCACATCTAAAGAAACATTAGTCTTGCATGATTATTAATTACACAAAAATCAATTCAATGAAGTGATAACCTAAGGCCCTAAGGGCCGACCTAAAGTCTCAGGGGCTCATTCGAGATGGCCTTGCCTACGTACGTGTAGTGTAGAGACTTCGTAGTTCGGGACTTATTCTTTCAACCACAAGATGGTAACAAATAACTTCTAAGATATCATTCACATAATGAACTAAAAAAAGTCCCAAACAGCGAATACATATTGATAAAATTATGAACTTTCATTTGAGAGGCTATTCACATAATTGGATTCCTATCAATGATACATGATGTTCCAAAGAAGACTTATTTTCCAAAGGATGAGATTATACAAATTTGACAACACTAACTAATTTACCTTTGACTTGCTTCTCACTCATATCATGATGCCTGATTATCTTAAGACACTAACCAAGACCTAAGTTGCCAATTTATAATGAGTGTCTTATCACTACAAAGGTCATGAAGCAATCTTATTAACCATTTATTAGAACTTACTAGAAACCATGCGGATTATTTCATTTCACTCTCTAATTTAATAAGATTATATCGTTAAACTACTCAGCGACATACAATTAATATTATTTCTATTAATACATCTTTCCTTATAATAATTTACATCTGATAAAAGCACTTCCAATCATCCAATGAAAAACATGATCTAATACTCCTGAAGGATATCTCTAAAACATTTATATAAATTGACTATTTCATGAAATTGATTCATGTAACATTATCCTCTTCTAGGCTGATCATAGCAATTCTATTTCTAAGGGTAACTATAACCAATCCATGGTTCCTCCTTGTAGTGCAATTTGATTAACAAAATACTATTATTCCATTCATGGAACATAGCCAAGTAATATTATGACATAATAAAAGATCTAAGATAGATTACATCATTTAAAAGAAATTGCTTAAATATTTTTAACTATTCATTCAATAAGATAGATTTCTTATGATCGAGACTAGAGTTATTCTAATGAGTAAGAAATACACATGCTTAAACGATTATAACCTTTCAAGTTCAAAACATTAAAGATATATACTAGGTCTGTAAGAAATTGTCTAAATAAGATTGTATGCACAAAGATACATATTATCAAAAATTTCTAAAGATAGTCTCAGTCATTAACAAAAATGGTTTAGGTAGAGACTAGAGCCTTACACCAAACCCCTCCCATTTAAATTACGTAATATAATTGGGCATAGACAATTTTCCAAGTTCAAGGTTTAAGGACTATAGGTACTAGTTATGACGACACATGCTACCTCAACTATTATTGTGATATTGTCATAAGGTAGTTACTAGATGTCTTAAAACATAAAGCTAAGCACTATCCAACATGCATATACTAAGTATCACTATCTCTTTGAAAAATTCTTATATCTAGATTTTAATTATTTATATTAAAAGAACATGCTAATTTTATAGATTCTATTCTCAGAATACCAATATTCATAAAATTAGTATAATTACTAAGAGAATTTAAGTTAAAGAGCTAAAGACTGACAATATCCGAAAGCATGATCTAGTTCTATATTAAGTATAAAGCATAATGAAAATGGATAACACCCCATTTAGAAGAAACAACAGAGGGAAAAATTAACAAATAAATAATTGTTTGATGGGATGCCTCAAAGGCAATATCGCCTAATGGAATGATACATCTCCAGATATGCACAAAATGTGTTTGTTGAACAGACTCTAAAAAACTTTTAACCGAATGCAATGGGCAGGTGTAAATCCATACTCTGCAACCTTTGCTAGCATCTTGCTTGAGCTAAATGGTATCTTTGAAACAGGGTATGGACAACCATTGCAAGATGAAGGATAGACTAGTTTTGTCAGATGTTGAAGTTACAATTGCCCTGGTAGATATGTACACAAAATGTGGTCGTATAGACAAGTTACATAAACTGTTTGACATAATGTGTTTAGAAAATACCTTGAAATGCAATGTTTGCAAGATGAGCACGAAAGCATTGCAGAGGGATAATGCCTCAAGAAATTTGTTTGTAGGATAAGTGCCAAAATGGTTTTAATGCTAAATATGAACATAGCAATTCTCATTTTATTTAAAGGAAGTTAGGTATTTCTAATTTCTAGAATGTCAATACAATAGGTATTAAAAGGGCCTACACCCACCCATTTATCACATATAGCTCTAATTCGATCCATCTAAAATGAGTATATTGTGATCTAGAATTTCTCTAAAATCCTCACTCAAATTGCTTGACAGAATACCTCAACGAGATGTCAACTCATGGAATGTAATGATCACAGGATAAGCACTAAATGAATTTGTTGAAAAGGCTTTAGCCCATGGCCTTGGGTAACAAGGTGCAAGGTATAAGGTAATGATCATACAATGGATTTGATAGAGGATTAGAAACTTACAAAATTGTGGTTCTGTACAACAGAACCTCTCTTACTCAAAATACCTACAAATTATTTTAAAAGTATGACTTCTGACTGATCATGTGCCCTAAATGATTTGTGTTTCCAAAATTTTGGGATTAGATAATTAATAGTCTATGGGAGAATATAGTGATTTACCTTGTGAAAAGAACAGTCCCAATCCTCCAAAAAGGTAAGAACTTTTAACTGCAAAAGAATGTTTCCATGCTCTCCACATAGGATCGAAACCTTCCAAGCATAGAAGGCCCACCACCAGCTCAAATGAATGACATGGAAGATGAGAGGAGAGGCCACCTATTCATTGGTTGTGTAATACTAGGTTAGGTTTTTTTAAAAAATTACTTGAACAATTCTTAGAGCATAGAGAAGCGAGGGCTTAAAGTTTTGTATGACTAAAGTTATGATTTAGAAGTTTTGCATGAAAATTGTTAAGTTTAGGGTTTTGTGTTTTGTCTGATTGGGGTTACTGTTTAATTGACTAGGGTTAGATTTAATGGACTCTTTCTGATGAGTGTTAATGAAGTTAGCCCACAATATGAGCACCATTAAGGAAGTTAATCCACATCATGTAATCAATAGAATGAGGACTGTTCTTATCAAATTATACACTTACAGTTCTCTAAAAGGTATAATTTTAATCATGTGAGAAAAATAATTGTAGATAAATTATAGAATAAACTTCCATTAAAAGATGGGATTCAACAACTATTTCGCTAGTATGAAAAGCCACTAAGCAATATTTGATTATCTGATATTAACTGCTAACAGAAATAGATGCATGAATAGTAGATAAAATGAGGTAAAAGCTTACGAGATATTGAAACAAGTTCAGAACATAACACTATTGTTTTTAAACCGTAGGCTTACCAAAAACTGAGTGAATGAAGTTTACAATCAGAGAAACTCTAACAATGTCCTTGTAGTCTGCAACTCAAATCTTAGGAATCCTTGCCTCTCCTCTTTTTTTTAACCGTAATATATCTTTTTGAAGAGTATAAGTTTCAAAACTAAAATAGGAAAGAGCAATTAATGCCCATAAATAAGTTGCCCTTATGAAATTGTCGCTTCCCTCCTAAAACCTGAATTAGATAAAATGCTGCATTCGAAGAATCTTTTCTGGAAGACATTCAGATATCTATCTACTAAATAAAGCAATTATTATTATTTCCCACTAATATTCATTTATAATCTATATTGCAAAACTAATGTAATTAGTAAATTCACCACGACTAATAACAATTACATAAAAGATTATTCTAAAACAGTTAAAATGCAAATGCAATTCAACTAAGTGGTGTATACACGGGTTCCTTCAACACAGTCACATACCTATAATATACGACCTAGTCAAAATTCAAAGACATAATGCAATTTATTTCATTTCTACGTAAATGAATAACCCACATCAATTAGACAATCCAACTAAATAACCCAAATGTCGAACATACCTGACACAACCAAAGTGAATACGGAGGGCACTATACAAATCATTATTCTTCTCTAAATAGTGCAATTTTGAAAAGTGTCAAGAAGGTGGAGACCACATTGCATTATATGATTGACCATGCTTGTTTTCTAGTGTATTTGTCGAGTTGCCTCCATTGTTTTGAGAGTATCTTAAAATGTAATTGATAGCCTCTAAGTAATTTTAGCATGTAGGAAAAATATTTATGCAAACAATATTGACTCATTGTTATTCTAAATGATGAAATGCATCCAATTAGTTAGCATGACTACTCTCTCTCTCATTCTCTCTATCTCTCTCCATTTCTCTATTCCTCTCTCTCTATGAATCCCTTTATCTCTTTGTCTCTCCCCTTCTCTCTTCCTTTACCTATCTTTCTATCTTCTCTCTTTCATTCTCTCTATCTTTGTCTCTCTTTCTATATCTCTCTTCCTCTATCCTCCTCCATGTCTTTATCTCAGTTCCTCTCTCCCTCCCTCTTTCTATATCTCTCTCTTTCTCTAGCCTCCTCTATGTCTCTCTATCTCACTTTTACATAATTTGCATTGTATAAAATATGCTATATAATATCAAATATAACTATATTATATATAAAATAAATATGATTAAATTATAAATAAATATTTAATATAAATATAATAGTATTTTTAAAATATATTAAATAATTTACATTATATAAAATATACTATACAATAGTAAATACAATTATATTAGAGACTATATATTATATATTTAAAATAAATATAATTAAGTTATAAATATTAAATATCTCTCTCTCTCTGTATTCGTTTATCTCTTTGTCTCTCCCCTTCTCTCTTCCTATACCTCTCTTTCTATCTTCCTCTGTCTTTCATTCTCTCTATCTATCTACACTTCTATATTCCTCTCTTTGTGTATCCCTTCATCTCTCTATCTCTCCCCATCTCTCTTCCTCTATCTACCTCTCTTTCTCTCTTCCTCTCTCTTTCATTCTCTCTCTATCTCCCTCTCTTTCTCTATCCTCCTCTATGTCTCTCTATCTCAATTCTAAATAATTCACATTATATAAATATGCTAAATAATAAAAAATATAACTATATTAAATATTATATAAATTAATATAAAATAAATATTATTGTATTATAAATAAATATTTAATATAAATAAAGGATTTTACAATATAATATTATATCAATTACGACACAAATTCATAATTGTTGGTTTTTCACTATGGCTTCTTAGTATTTATGTGTTTCTTTTGTTTAAGTTTTTTGTTACTATTATTCTTTTGTACCTATAACTTTAAGAGGAGGGCATTTGTACATTTCCTTTGGATTCATATTTTTTTGAGTAGATTCTTAGCCCCATGTTTGTCAAAGAGTAGAAAGCATTATTGAAACTTTAATTGTATAGTGAAATCATTATTCTTCTCTAAATAGTGTCATTTTGAAAAGTGTCAAGGGTGGAGACCACATTGCATTATATGGTTGACCATTCTTGTTTCCTCCATTGTTTTGAGAGTGTCTTAAAATGTAATTGATAGCCTCTAAGTAATTTTAGCGTGTAGGAAAAATATTTATGCAAACAATATGAAATGCATCCAATTGGTTAGCATGACTACTCTCTCTCTCTCTCTCTCTCTCTCTCTCTCTCTCTCTCTCTCTCTCTCTCTCTCTTCCTTTACTTTTGTTTCTTTCTTCCTCTCTCTTTCATTCTCTCTATCTATGTCTCTTTTTCTATATCTCTCTTCCTCTATCCTCTTCCATGTCTTTATCTCACTTCCTCTCTCCCTCCCTCTTTTGATATCTCTCTTTCTCTAGCCTCCTCTATGTCTCTCTAGATATCTCACTTTTACATAATTTATATTATATAAAATATGCTATATAATAACAAATTTAACTATATTATATATTATATATTATATATAAAATAAATATGATTAAATTATAAATAAATATTTAATATAAATAAACAATTTTATAATATAATAGTATTTTTAAAATATATTAAATAATTTGTATTATATAAAATATACTATATAATAATAAATACAATTATATTAGAGACTATATATTATATAAAATAAATATAATTAAGTTATAAATATTAAATATGTCTCTCTCTATTCGTATATCTCTCTATATTATGTCTCTCCTTGTATTTGTCTATCTCTTTGTCTCTCCCCTTCTCTCTTCCTCTACCTCTATTTTTGTCTTTCTCTCTCTTTCATTCTCTCTATCTCTCTCCACTTCTCTTTTCCTCTATCTTTGTGTATCCCTTTATCTCTCTCTGTATCTCCCCTTCTCTATTCCTCTATCTCTTTGTCTCTCCCCTTCTCTCTTCCTCTACCTCTCTTTTTGTCTTCCTCTCTCTTTCATTCTCTCTATCTCTCTCTACTTCTCTTTTCCTCTATCTTTATGTATCCCTTTATCTCTCCGTCTCTCCCCTTCTCTCTTCTTCTACTGCTCTTTCTCTCTTCCTCTCTCTTTCATTCCCTCTCTATCTCCCTCTCTTTCTATACCCTCGTCTATGTCTCTCTATCTCATTTCTAAATAATTTACATTATATAAAATATGTTAAATACTAACAAATATAACTATATTAAATAATATTTATTATATATAAAATAAATATTTAATATAAATAAACCATTTTATAATATAATATTATTTTTAAAATATATTAAATAATTTACATTATATAAAAGTATACTAAACAAGAATAAAGACAATTATATTAGAGACTATATATTATATATAAAATAAAATAACTAAATAATAAATATTAAATATGTTTAGTCTAAATATACCATTTATATTATATTATACTTATAAATATATGAATATAATATATTTTATATGTTATATAATATTAATTAAAAAATATTTAATTTTTTTTAATTCTTATTTGTGAGTGGATCCAAAATACAAAATATAATTTTGTGTAAAACAAAAATTAAATTTATGTTTCAAACTACTACTTAAATAAATAAAGCTAGTTAGTTGGGTAATTTGAATTAGAGCTTTAATCATCTCACATAAAATATTTGAATTATTTTTGCCTATATGGTGCAAGTTTAATTAAAGCTTTAATCATCCCACATAAAATATTTGAATTCTCTTTGCATCATTAATGTTTTTGATTTTACATATCAATGTTTAAGGACTCTTCCTTCAAATAGATAAATTTTAATAATATTATAGTAATCACAATTAAAAAACTTTGGTGAAATGGCTTGAGCGTGTTAAGAAAAACAACTTTCGAAACATTAAAAAAAATAATAGCCAACAAATGCAACATTAATAATTAAAACATATATAAAAGATAAATGTTTGAAAGTCTCCGAAAATAACCAAAAATAAAATCACTAATTACAAAGGCAGAGTAAAATCAACAATCAACGAAAAATCACAGGTATGAATTTCATGATTACCTGGAATAATGGTGCTAATTGTGTATGCATAAATCATTTCATATTGCTACAATATTACAAAATTTAAATTCATTGGCAAACTAGTAAAATAAATAAATATGTGCATTTTGTTTATGAGTTGCTAGAATAATGGTGTTAATCGTGTATGCATAAATCATTTCATATTGCTACAATATTAAAAAATTCAAATTCATTGGTAAAATATTAAAAAAAAAATTTGTGCATTTCTTTTTGTTTTTGTAAACTTTAGTTAAATTAAAAGAGTTATCTATCAAAATTTTGTGTTGTATAATATGTAATTTAATTTAGTTAGGGTTTAATTTTTTTTCAGTTTTATTAACTAATCCTTTTATTTTTCAATATAGATTAAGACTTTTTTAATTTAAAAATATATGTAAACAACTAACCCAAAGTTTGTAGCTTTTGCATTAATACATAGTGTTGAAAATCTTAAAAGGTAAAACCCTAATTTATAAATTATTATTTTAGGACACTATATTAAACCCTATATTATTTACTTTGAATGCTTTAAAAAATATATCTGAGAGAACTAACTTTGAAAAAATAGAAAACAAAAAAATATATTACCACCCTAAATCAAGAAGCAGCAAAAAAATCAAAATCTAAGAATGAACCAAAATCACATGTATGAATTTCATGATTTGCTGAAATCAAATCTAAGAATCAACGAAAATCACATGTATGAATTTCATGATTTGCTAGAATAATGTGTTAATCGTGTATGAATAAATCATTTCATATTGTTGGAATATTAAAAAATTCAAATTCATTTAAATCCCCCATAAAATCCCCATTTACTCTTAATATTCTTTTAATCCCCTTTCTTGATTATATCAATTTAGTTTTCTTTTTAAAAATATTTTATGCAAGAACGAAGAAGCACAAAATAAAAATCAAGAAGCATAAAAAAAATTAAAATCAAAATAATTATTGATAAAAATTTAAATAATCTCTCAAAATTATTTTGGAGTGTTAATGGTGTATGCATAAATAATTTCATATTGCTAGAATATTAAAAAAATTAAATTAAATATTTTTTAATAATAGTTTTACATTTTACAATTTACAAACATCATAATATATATTTGAAAAAAATATGACACATGACATGGGGTCAATTGAACACCCGTAAAATATTTGATTACATGAATTTAGTTTTGCTTTTAAAAACGTTTTATGCAAGCCAACAAAATGTCTATTTTGCTTTCTTTCATAAATTTGCTAAGTGTTATATTAAAAGTTAAAATAGTATTCAATCTTTATCTTAGAGTCTTTGGTGATGAAGTAAAACTTAAATATATAAAACTAATTAATTACATTATTCATGAGCCTTTATAATAACTAGTACAACCACTTTTGGAAAAAGACTAAATATAAGCATGTATATAGTAAAAGCAATATATAGCCTATATTAGTAATTAGGGTTAGAATTAGGGTAACATTGGGAATTCCATCTTTAGAAGATATTAAATGCATGTTGAATTATTTTATCAAATATAATTATTTGTCATACAATTCTCCAACATTATAATTATGTCAATTGTCGTATTCTATCTCCCATGGTTGCATAAAAGATTATGCAGGTGAACAAATATAAAGAGTAAACACCATTAAAAAGTGCTTAACAAGCTACATACCAAATCATTTCAACAAGCACTAACATTTTTAAGGTTGCATTGAAAATATAACTATTAAGAAATTGGGTTCTGGTATGTAATTCGATTGTATTGTAAAAATTCACACAACACAATATAAAATAGATTACAAATTGGAATGAAATGTGTTCAAATTATGGAAATATTTAGACTATAAGCTTATTAGAATAGTTACTTAAATTTTAATATATGAATTTTTTAGCTTTTAAATAATAAAATTTGAACCAAAAGACTGTAATTTTGGGGTTAAAAAAGTAAGATCCTAAAACAAGGCTAAGAGATCCAAACAAAACATGAGTGATTTTGGAACTCAAATCAAACAACCCTGATATGAATGATTTCTGTAATTTTGAAAGATAAGAGTATTTGCAAAGAAAAAGATAAGAATATTATGTTGATAAATATTGTTCTTATGTGTACAAGTATTAGGGTGGCAATGTACATGCATTAGAATACTTCATATTATATGTTTTGCTTATGATACCAAATGATGTTTTTAAACAGTTACTCCATAGCAAATGGTTTTATCTATTAATATAAATTTGGGAATTAATATTGTACCAATGAAATCATTTGAAATGACCCAATCCTAACCCTAATCCTAACACTAACTCAAGTGTTAGAATTAGAGTTAGGGTTAGAATTAGTGGTATACTAGCATATCTATATTTAAAAAATATATCTAAAATACACCCAGAGATATCCTTCTTGAGGCACCTATTCCACCTATGTGTGGTAAATTGATTAAAAAATATGCGCCTCAAGAAGGATAGCTCTTGGTGTATCTTAGATATATTTTTTAAATAAAGATATGCTAGTATAATACATCAAAAACTAATTTAATATAAAAAATCATATATATATTATAGTATTAATATATTATTATGTATATTGATATTAATATATATAACTATACTATATTATGTAAATTATAATAATGGTATAAATTGTTATATATTAATATATTATATAAAAAATAATAATAATATAATACTAAATGCATACCCACATATTAAAACTCCTAATATGGTTTCAACAGAAAACTCCTAAAGGTCTTTCAAATTTCTTATCATAGGAGGTGTCCCAAATGTACATCTAAACTATTATAAATGCTCGATATACTCTCTTTCATCTATAGGCATCAAAATCTCCATTTATATACTTTTTAGGTCATGGTAGTTTGATTGTGTGGCAAATTTCCACTTCTCTCTAGAAACATACAAGAATTTGTTTCAAGAAAGGGCAATAATCTTAAGCTGTAATAAATTGTTATGGTAGTTAGTGGAAACTACTTGAAAAGCATCTGAAAACCATTATTCTCTTTTTGACACTAGCACTTAGAAGAAGAAGTAAAATGGTCATTTTACTATCATGCTCTTTTATTTAAGCAATTAAATTCCACTACAAGTTTTTTAAGCTCAAGAATTTGCAATAGAAATTGGTAAGTTTTACTTGTCTGTTATCAGTTAAACATTTGTTACAGGACCATGTGTAAGCATACACTATTTGCAAGTCTTTTATAACAGCTAATTCATTATCAGTTAAACATTTGTTACAGGACTATGTGTGAACATACACTATTTGTAAGTCTTTTATAAGGCAGAATTAGCTACAATTTGAAATTGGATTGTTATCTTGTGATGTGAATTAATGGAGCCATGTTGTTCTTGTCGGTACTAACTATTGTGAAGAAAATTTCAAGACTTGTAATTTTGACTTTAAATATCTATGGCATCCAAGTCTTATGGGAATTTATGTAAAAATTCCTTTTGAGTGTCTATAAATATATATCATTCCATGTTTGTAATAAAACCAATATTACCATATTGATAAGAATTGTAAGCGAAGAAAGGTTCATAAAGCAATCTATACCCCCAAAAAATTCCAATCAATTACCTTTTCTCCTCTGTGACCTTCAATTGAGACACATTGATTTTGCAGGTTGATCTCCCTCCCCCCATCTGACAATTGAATTTGTCGCAGTAATTTTTAAATTTTTATTAAATGCCCATTGTTTAGTGCTAGTAGATGGATTCTCTAGTAAACACACATTGTTGAATGGTATTATGTAATTTACAAACGCCCAATCTATTGTCTATTTCTGTTCTCTTTTTTGATGCAAATTTTCAATGCCACAAATCTAAAATTTAAGGCCAACAATATAGGCAAGTCTTCTAAAGTTAATGAATTGTCAACTTGAAAAAGTTCTATTCTTTCCCAAAAATAAAAAGAATGCCAAATAAAAAAAACTTTTTTTTTCAGCTCCCACCTCTATGATATAGCACAACATTTTAAAAGGCAAGTAATGGGGTTTCAATTTTTGCAGCAAACAGATTTTAGTTTTTGTGCTAAAAAAACAAAGATTTCCTCCACGCCCTTGGATCGATTCCTCATAAGGCGATTCTTTTGTTTTCTATTCATGCTCCCCTTCAGCTCACCTCAGATCTTGCAATTTGATATGCTTGGCTGAGTTATTTGCTTTCAATCATTTTCCTTTTCCTTTGAAAAGAAAAAAAATCGTAGAGTATCTAGCGGGGGACATTTAAATGACATGAGATTTTTTTACACGATTTTTTCCCCAACATGAGACCAACCGACAAGTTTAGAAAATTTTCGGCATGAATTTTTTTTACGGCATGAGACAACATTTCTGGCCATTTTGGCACTGAATCTCACACTAAAATAAAATCCAAACTTTGAATATAAATGGGCCACTACATATTAAAAATAAACTAGCAATCGCACCTTAGTGTGCAATGGGTATGTCAAAATTGAAAGAGTATTGGAATTGTTGACCGTAACCTCAAGTCTATCACGCAATGGAATATTTTTTGTCACTATTTTTATGTAGTTAATCTTAATTTTGTAATCCCATGATGGGTAATGATTTTGAGTTTTAGGAAATGTCTCTTCAATTGTGATGGGTGGTAAAGGTAAAATTTTGAAATAATTATTCCTAGGAAGGTTATGCATGTAGCCATGTTTTCTATCTGAAATTAAAAGGTATTGTATCTCTCTTTTGCTCTATCTCTTTCTCTCTTCCTCTATTTGTCTCTCTACCTCTCTCTTTTTCTCTATCTTTCTCTATCTCTCTCTCTCCCTATTTATCTCTCTAGGTCTCTATATATCTCTGACTCCCCCTTTATCTCTCTATTTCTTTTTATCTCTCTATCTCTATTTCCCTATCACACACTTTCTCTCTAAGATTTCTCTCTCTCTCCTCTCTCTAAGATTTCTCACTCTACCTCTCTCTTTTTCTCTATCTCTTTCTCTCATCCTCTCTCTTCTCTCTCTTTATCTCTCTACATATTTCTTTTGCTCTATCTCTTTCTATCTTCCTCTCTCTTTTGCTCTATCTCTCCCTTCCTACCTCCCCTCTTTCTCTCTCTTTCTCTATCTTTTTACATCTCTCTCTCACTTCTCCCTCCCTCACTCACTCTCTGTTTCTCTATCTCTATCTCTTCCCTTCTCTGTTCCTCTCTCTCTCCACATAACATCTTAAAGGTAATTTGATTAAGGTGGAAGATGTGTGGAATTTGACAAAAGAAAGACTTGATGAAATGATTAATTCAATTGGAGGTTTTGATGTGATAATAGGTGGAATCCCCTATAATAATTTAATATGAAACAACAATACTTCTCTACATATGTTTCTCTCTCTATTTTCTCTTTATCTCTTTTCATCTTTGTCTCCCTCTCCCCTTTTCTCTCACACACTTGCTCTCTATGAGGTCTTTGTCTCTCTATGTTTTTCTCATGTTTCTCTCTTCCTATGTTTTTAAAATGACACTCTAAGAAGACTATTGGTGCTCCAGAGAGATTCCCAAAGAATAATTCATAACTCTTGCATGGTGTTATGATGTTCGTATTATTTTCTCCATCACTTATAGACAAATCAAAATATTGGTTTGAAACACAAGCAAGTAAATTAAACCATTAGTTATAAAATTCTATTAATAACGTATATAAATAATAACAAATGACAACACCTAGTAACAAGAAATTTCATCCAATCAACCTATAAAATGACAATATTCTAACTTTGTGTTATTCTTCTAGGTGCATTGACATGGGTGATGTTTTGGTTCTTTTCCTAGGTTAGCCCATTTATTACTTTCTTGTGTATCAAAAATCCTAGTTAATTCATTGGTAGTTGTACTTCTTTGTATCCCTAGATATTAAGAATCATCTTTTTCTTGTGGGTTAGGACATTTCCTATTTTTCCCTGAAGCCTATTGTTATCTATGAAGAATTACTTTGATTTAGTTTCTTTCAAGAAAACAAAGAGTGGAATAGAAAATAATGTAATCTTCAAATGATAACCTATGTATCTAGTTCCTCCATCTACAGTTAGGTGGCCATAGATTTTCCTTTTTTTAGTGGAAAGTTATATTTCTTAGAAGTGTTTTTTCATGATAACAAGTAGTAGTTAGGAACTGAGGGGATCTCCTTGCCTTAAGCCTCTACAACTATTTACCCTTTTGATATTTATTGTAATGGAGAATGAGGGGGTGCAAATACAACATTGTATCCAATCAATCATCTATTTGTTGAATCTAAACTTTCATAGAGTCTTTAGGAGGAACTTAAAATCACACTTGTAAAATGCTTCAGCTATGTCAAGTATTAGAATAATCCCTAACCAATGTTGTTTTGGTTGAGTGGAGTTGTTGGCTAAGACCATGTCCTTCGTATTGCATGTATTGGTTGTTCATCCACTTACAATAACTTTATAAATTAGTAAATGTTACAGCTCTTCCTATCTCTATGTTTTGTAGATACAACATAATTGAGTGGTATACCCAAATGATGCAAAGTAAGTTATACACCCCTAGTTCTAGAGAACAAAGAAAGCATATTTCTTTTTTAAAATAACCCATTTACAAGACATTTAGTTTGATTTAATGCAATATTTTTCTCGTAAACTCGTAGTAATGTTTTGAACTTAAAAATTCATCAAATCTGAATTAGAAAGACAACCTAATAGTAGATATATCTCTTCTATCCAACTTGTCCCATTCATTTTAATCCTCTCTCTCTCTCTCTCTCTCTCTCTCTCTATTTCTTTTTATCTCTCTTTATGTTTATCTCCCTTCCCCCTCTCTCTCACACACTTCTCTCTATATCAATTGTAACATCCACGTTCTAAAAACATAGTAAATATGAGAATTTACCATAGAGTAATTCAATAAGGTAATAATGAGAGAGAGAAAAAAATTCTTTTATTTAACGTATAATCAAGTAACAACAAATTGTAAGATTCTCTTACAAAATACAATAAATCATATTGTCTTTCTCAATTACAATATTTACAAAAGTAAATCAATTACATAAACAAATTTGGAATAATTACTACTTCTAAATATCTGACATCTTTATCACAAGCCCTAGCATGTTTTCTGCTGGAGAGAGAGAGTATCTTTCCAGTGATTTACCTCCATCCACAAACCAGTAGTCTCCCACACATCTTCCACATAGGAAGTGGCCCTTCCCTTCACTAGGAATATAGACCAAAGGTGACCAGTAGTAATTTGCCTTCCCAACTACATAGTGTTGTATCTTACACAACTCTATCAACCCTACAACCCTAGATACCCTCTAGCTAAGTATGATTTCTTATAGGTTGTGCAATCTAGATACAGTGAACCACAATGCATGTAGAAAATGAATTCATTACTTTGGCCAAAGTTTCAATATGAATAGACATTCACAATAAACGTAGTCGTAATGTTCACCCACCCCAACTCGACTTGGATATTATCATATTCCTATAGTTTTGACTTGGTCAACTATGTTTTACCATATAGTCTTGACAACTTCAATAATTTAGTCTTCCCAACTTAGACAAGTTTACGAACACTGTCAATGTTCCATAGGTCTTATGGATTAACTCTTTATACGAGGATACTCATTGCATCTTTGCAAAACCTGAGATCCCAAAACTTAATGACACATAAAGAACTTTAAGTTAATTTATAAACAATCTGATAGGTTATCAAACCAATGATAAACGTTATCGATAAGGGCACATCATCCTTTCAACAAGTGAATAAAATAAACATTATTATTTAGGGTACTCGACCTTCTTTGTCGACCCATATAGAAATAGCTAAAACAAGTTGTAACTTGAAAAGGTACATTTAATAACTTAACCCTAGACTGGGTCAATCTAGGGTTTGCTTTTCCTTTTCCATGATAATGGAATATCGAACAATCAATTCTAGAAAGAATAGTGTTTGACTAAATGATTTTCCTTTAGTCTTCTTGACTTAGATAAGACCATATGACATAACTAATCATTTGGTTCCATATTTGACTCTAGGGTTTTCATAATAACCCTTGAATAATCCAATATATCAAAATAACCATATCTCATAACTTACAAGACTAAGGTTTATAAACAACCTTTGGGTTAACTCAACCAAGGTTAAGAATAATATGGTTCTGTAATAGATAATACCTCCTACACAAAGGAGTAAGTTTTCCTTTTATCTACCTATTGCAATAACATTGATATTCACCATAGTCTAGATTATATACATATATAAGTTTCCATACTATGCAATATTCAGATTTAGACTTCTCTAATTCTTATCATAATGATTTACTACAATGCTACACTCATCAAGTTTAATAGAATAGGTAATAAAGATGGTCCTCTGATTCTTATTTCATTTTCCAAACTATTCCAAGTTCTTCTACCACTCGGTTGCATATACAATAGTTTCCATAGATTACCAAGAATCTTTTGAATAGAAAACATTTTTGACATAGATATATATAAACTAATCAAGAAATGTTTTAAAATGATATTAGCCTAACACAAGGATTAAACCATATCACTCAAAGCTAAAGAGTATACCTATCAAAGTTTCTTTTGCACTAATAACATCTAAAGTTTATTGCATGGTTAACTTATAACTATAAACTCGACCTGCTACATGATAATTCTCATTCATTATAGCAACTAGCCTACAAGGCATTCAATAACTTAAAATGACCTTCTACAGGGATATAAATTGTAATGATCGTTTAATCACTTCTACAGTAATATGACATATCTAAACAGTCTTCAACAATATAAATGTATTCAGCTCAGGCACTATTGACTATTATCAAGCATCGGCCAGCCAGGCTACAGAGATGCTATTGACATTCTTGAAAGTGATTTAATAGTTTTCTAAGGATACTAACAGTGAAACAATGCTACCGACTCCACTGGTAAGCGCAAATACTCATTTGATTGATTGGTAAAGCCTAATGGCACAATCGAATGTAAACAACCAGACTTCAATGGTTAACACAAAAACATTTAATTCAATCATTGTTTTCATTTGCTTACAAGGCAGAACAATACAGTGGACATAATAAACGTTCAATTTTTCAATGCCTTTCAATGCAAGAATATTACCTAGTAGCGATGGTCTTAGCTGAGAAAGATTTGTAGATAAAAATATTTCTGTGGTCACCCAAAATAATCTACATTATCTTCTTCCTCTAACTGGTTATATCTCTTCTCATTGTGATTCCTCTACCAAAAGCATCTCCCTTTGAATGATAATGATAATCCAAAAGTATATCACCCAAATGATATTTTTTCCATAAGCTTAGCGGAGTCGTGGCTATAAAGACTCAAGCATGACTCTTTATGAGTCACCCAATCATCACACATCCATTCTAGCAGTTAAGAACAAATTGAATACTAAGTAGTCTACCTAATGATTTTCAATTGCAACCGATACCTATTAAGTTGCAAAGCTTAGCAAATGTCGTCGGGGAGAAACGTCCTTCAAAGGGAGTGTTTTGAATGTGATTTGAAACACCACAAACTCTTCTTCATAAGGCTGACATATCATTAAAGACACAGTTTGATCATTTAATAATCTCATAGATTGATTCGATCCACCACTTGTTATAATGAAGGAACTTCTATTAATAAGCCTATGGCTGCTCATAAGTGAGTAAGAATTAATAACAAACATGAGGTATTATCCTCAAATCAATGAATATATATACTTATTTGTTTATATAATTAAATATAGTTTGATCATGTCATCTATCCTATTTGATAGTTTATGATTTGATCAATACATATAATAATAATAAGTCAAAGGCTTACGAATAATGTGAATGGATCGAGCTTGTCTCCCCTTCACAATCCTTCATTAAATCACGTCAACTTGTCTTGACGAGATCGTCATTTGACGTTAAATGTCGACAATGAAACCTTAAATGACTCAAAGATAATAACACAACCATTTTACGACAATGACATTGTAATATTTATGTTAATCGTAAATGGTCACAATTCTACTCAGACAATGTCGTTTACTTTACAAATGACTATGTCGACACATAAATGACTTGACTAGAAAAGAATCAAAAGATCTCGACTAGATTCAAAAGTATACCGAAAAACATGACTTACCTCTATCGACACTGGTTCACGTTTTCATTAAACACTCATACTCGTTAAATTGGCAAATAATCACTTGTAATCCGAGGTATATATCTCTCTCCTTGAAAGATACTCTCTCTCTCTCTTTTCTCTGAGAGTCATCCAAAACTTGTAATCCTGTTGGAATCAACATATTACGATCACTGCAAGGTAAGTGCAAGAAAATGAGGGGCCAAAAAGGGGTCTTAAGTGGCCACTTTTTTTTGAAATCAGGAAATACTGGCCTTGGATGAGAAATTGAGCATAGTTACACTCAAAATTTGGAGATGCAACCAAAACAATGTTCATAGTGCTTCAAGTCTACTTTCTAAACTACTATTTTTTTTTTTAAAATGGCATAGTTAAGGGGTTCAAAAGAGGGAGCCACAGAAATTGGTGTTGTTTCTGTCAAAAAAACATAACATAGCATGTTTTGTGGCTCCCTCAAAAGGTCAACTTTTTTTTGGTATTTTTAAAATCGCTTCAGTGAGAAATTAGCTAATAGAATTTAATTTATGCCCAATTTTTCTGATAATTTTTTGATGAATATTTGATTTTGTACTAATTTTCAAAGTGGACACATCCTAAAAAATAGAATTTTGGCCGTGCTACCCCTATAAATTTTGAAAACTAATTGAAAATCATTTTTTTCTTTTTTTAATATTTGTAGAATGGAGTCTAGTTTCTAAATATGTAATTTTTTAAAAATTTCAATGAATAGTTAATTTACAATGAACAAAGACCAAACAGTGGTTTTTGCCCAAAAACAGACACACAAACAAAAGAAATTAAAGATGAAAGGCTTAACATTGTTAAAATGTGAAAAAAATCACATCATCAAATAGCTAAGAGAAAGCATAACATTACCCAGTGTTCAATTTGTTTGACCTTGAAACACGTGCAAATCTGAGGGTTAGCACGAATGAAATTATGTGAAATCTTGAAGAATATGGAAAAACACGTCTGTGACTGTTCAAAAGGCACTCCAAGCCTTTGGGTTGGAAATCCAAAGCAAATCCCAACCCCAAGGCTTGGGATTCCCAAAGCAAAACATAAGCGAGCGTGTTATAACGCACTTGTGTTATGTTTTGCTTTGCATTTTTCCTTCTCCGCAAAACTGTGTTGTTTGTCATGTTTGACATAACGCAAGCGCGTTATAACGCACTCGCGTTATGTTCCCCTTAAATTTTTTTTATGTTCAAGGCTATTAATCATGTATGTATGTATGTATGTATGCCTATATGTATATATGTATCTATGTATCTATGTATGCCTATATGTATGTATGTATCTATGTATGTATCTATGTATGCCTATATGTATGTATGTATAATGTCGAGGGCAGAGGAGGGTAGAGATGGGAGTGAGCCAGATAGGGGAGGAGAGGGGTGGATAAGGATTGAGTGATTAAGGTTTAAGGTTGAGGGTTGAGCGTTTAGGGATAGGATTTAGAGTTTAGGGATAAGGGATAAGAGTTTAGGACCTTGAGGGATTAGGGTTTAGGGTTGAGGCTTTAGGGATAGCATTTAGGGTTAAGGGTCGAGGGATTAGGTTTAAGGTAGAGTGTTGAGGGTAGAGGGATTAGGGATAGGGTTTAGGGTTGAAAGTTTAGGGTTGAGGGATTAGGGTTTAAGGTATAGTTTAGTAGTTCTTGTGGATAGAGCCAATAAACAATGGGAGATTATTTCCCTGTTTCATAACAATATACCTTCCCGAAGTGCGGGTTGGATAGCAAGAAACATAGATGTACCCCAATGCAAATCTTTTCTCATAATGATCATCCTTCTGATTTCAACTATTAATTACTCACTGTGAATGTACCATATGCAAAGCTTTTCTCATAGGGTTTAAGGTATAGTGTCGAGGGTTGAGGGTTTATTGATAGTGCTTAGGGTTGAGGGTTGAGGGATTAGGTTTTAGGGTTGATGGATTAGGGTTTAAGGTATAGTGTTGAGGGTTGAGGTTTAGGGATAGGGTTTAGGGTTGACAAATTAGGGTTTAATGTCAAGGTTAGGGTTAGAGTGTCGAGGGTAGAGGGATTAGGGATAGGGTTTAGGGTTGAAGGTTTAAGGATTGAGGGTTGAGGCTTTAGGGATGAGGGTTTAAGGCTTAAGATATAGTGTCAAGTGTTAAGGGTGTAGGGATAGGGTTTAAGTTTTAAGGGTTAAGGGTTGAGGGATAGGGATTAGGGTTTAAGATATAGTGTTGAGGGTTGATGGTTTAGGGATAGGGTTTAGGTTTGAGGGATTAGGGTTTAGGGTTGATGAATTAGGGTTTAATGTTGAGAGTTGAGGGTTGAGGGTTGAGGTTGAGGGATAGGGTTAATGGTCAAGGGATTAGGGTTAAATAAGAGTGTCGAGGGTAGAGGGATTAGGGATAGGGTTTAGGGTTGAAGGTTTAATGATTTAGGGTTGAGGCTTTAGGGATGAGGGTTAAGGGATTAGGGTTTAAGATATAGTGTCGAGTGTCGAGCGTGTAGGGATAGGTTTTAGGGTTCAAGTTTTAAGGGTTAAGAGTCGAGGGATCAAAGTTAAGAGTTAAGGGATTAGGGTTTAACGTTGAGGGTTGAGTACATTGAGGTTCGAGGGTTAAGGGTTTCGGGATAGGGTTGAGGGTCGAGGGATTAGGGTTAAGGGATAGGGTTGGAGGGTTTAGGGATAAGGGATTAGGGTTTAAGGTATAGTATCGAGCCCGTTGAGGGTCTAGGAATAGGGATAGCGTTTAGGGTTTAGGGATGAGGGATTAGAGTTGAGGGATGACAGATTAGGGTTGAGGATTGAGGGATTATGGTTTAAGGTATAATGTTGAGGGTTTAGGGATAGGGTTTAGGATTGAGGGATTAGAGTGAAAGGTTGACGGATTAGGATTTGACGTTGAGGGTTAAGGCTTTAGGGTTTAGGGTTTAGGGATAGGGTTGAGGGTCGAGGGATCAAAGTTAAGGGTTGAGGGATTAGGGTTTGATGTTGAGGGTTAAGGGTTGAGGTTTGACGGTCAAGGGTTTAGGAATAGGGTTGAGGGTCGAGGGATTAGGGTTAAAGTAGAGTGTGGGGTATAAGGATTAGGGATAGGGTTGGAGGGTTTAGGGATAAGGGATTAGGGTTTAAGGTATAGTATCGAGTTTGTTGAGGGTTTAGGAATAGGGATAGCATTTAGGGTTTAGGGATGAGGGATGATGGATTAGGGTTGAGAGTTGAGGGATTAGGGTTTAGGGATAAGGTTTAGGGTTGAGGGTTGAGAGATTAGTGTTTAAGGTATAGTGTTGATGGTTTAGGGATAGGGTTGAGGGTTGAGGGATTAGAGTGAAGGGTTGAGGGATTAGGATTTGATGTTGAGGGTTGAGGCTTTAGGGTTTAGGGTTTAGGGATAGGGTTAAGGGTCGAGGGATCAGAGTTAAGGGTTGAGGGATTAGGGTTTGACATTGAGGGTTGAGGGATTAGGGTTTAAGGTATAGTGTTGAGGGTTTCTGTCGTCAAATGTAGATTTATGGGTTCGATTATATTGATTGCCTCTCCAGTTTTGGGGTGTGGATGTTTTGGAATCAATTAGGAAGTCTTCAGGGGACTTTGTGGAAGTGGATTGGTAATCGCTTAATAGAACCCCTGCTATTTATGCTTGGATAAGGATTTGTCACAAACTAGAACTTCTGCTTCCAAAGAAGATCTGTCTTTCTTCCTCGATGGGCATTTTCTATCAAGAACTTGATTATGAGGGCCTGCCCCTTCATTGTTATGCCTATCATATGGCGGAGCATCTGGCAAGCTCTTGCAGGAAATAGGAAAAGTTCTCCCTCAAAAACCTTGTGGTCATTCAAGTCTGAAGGGGAAGGTTTGGAAAGAGAAATGCACAGGATGTGATCAATCTATAGCAAGACAAAATGCGAGCGCATTATAACACGCTCGCATTTTGTCTTGCTATAGAAATGGTAAAAAGTGTTGACCCCCATGATCCAGGCCCACATGCTCTATTTTCATACTAATTATGCGCATGCTCTGACAAAAAGGAAGTGCTTTCATGCTGTTAGGAAGTTCACATGCACATTTGACACATTGTACCACCTTTGCATGATCTTTCCACCACCTTTTCTTCTTTGCCAACTTGAGAAGGAGAAAATAACATAGTTTTCACACCAAGTTTGATATATATCTATTCAAGTTTCAATTTTTGTAGTGTTGCAATGTTAATTGTGATTCAATTTTTGGAATTTAACATTATAGATTGGTTAATAGTATTGTTGTTAGTAATTATATTTGAGTGCTATTCAATTTAACATTGAAAAGGAAGCAAGTGGTGAAAAACTCAAATTGTTGAGGAGTTTGATGCAAGAAGAAAAAAACACTACATAATTGGCTACTCTCTCCATTTGAATCTTCATTTTTTAGGTATGTCAAGTCTTTACATGCATGTTCTTTACATTTTCCTTAATTCGGATTGAATTACTTTATCATGCTTTATCATACATGTTTAAAATAGACACATTCCCAATCAAGAAAGCAGCCTACAATCTCACATGATGCCATGTATATTTTCTACTCTTGGGCTCTTTAATAATTATGTGTAATAAACAGACCTTAATATACCATGATGTCAAACTATACAAGAATAAATCCTTACAACATAATAAAAATACAATCCCACTATTATCTTGTATTCATTTCTTAGGAAGTAATATTGGTCTCTTTATCATGCTACAGACAAATTCTCTGTCATGCCGAGGAAACGATCAACAATTAAACCAACACAGGAAGAGATAGAAGCTAAGAATGCAAATAAAGTAGTGGCTATGAGGGAACTTCCTGAGAAGAGGAAATTGGACACGATAAATGAAGACATACCAATTGAAGAGGAACCACAACCATCACAAAGAGATATGGTATTGGTGGCACAAAGAGAACGAATGCAAAAATTTCGTGCTACGAGAGATTTGAATACCATAGTTGGAGACACGTCCTCTGCCGCAAGTCAACATGTAGGGACACCATCTACCACATCTCAAGTTGAGAGTACATCATCACTCACATGTGATAAAGGAGGTACACCATCGTTCCCACCTCAACCTCAAGGTATGTCATCTATTCTATCTTCGATCAAAGGTATGCCATCTAGCCCATCTCATTTAAATATTGATGATATTCCTAATGTTGAGATGAATTTACCTAACTTAACACCACCCAAAATTTTGCATAGAAAGCCAAAGTATTTGATTGAAATTGATGAGAATATTTTGCAGCCAATGGAAGGTAAGATTCCAAAACGCACTTGTAGAAGATATGCTCATAAGATTTAGAGATTGTTCTTTGAAAAGTTAAATGAGACTGTAAGATGTCAACTATTCATTGAAATGATGCGAAGTATAAAGTATAGGTCCATCATGAAGATTCTTGGGTTGAGAACATCAGAGGCTTCAAGTGAAAAATCTATTGTCAAGAATCTAATGAGTGCGTATGAGAGTGTGGGTAACACATCACACACAAAAGATAGTAATGCAACACAGCGTGTGATTACATCGACTATAGTGAGTAGTCAAACGAGGAAAGCTCATCTCATTAGAAAGACGAGTCAAGAATTGAGAATTAATAGGAAAACTTTATCAAGAGCCATTGGAAGACGCCAAAGAATTGAGGACACTAATGCCAATGAATTATGGGCATTCTCGGGGAGACTACCATGAAAAGATAAACCAATTGTTGAAGCATTGAGATCACTAATTGAAGACTTTTGGAAGAATTACACAAGGGTATCTCTGAATCAAAGGGATGTGGTAAGGAGAATCGATAGTCAGAACTGTGAGCCACATCCAAAGCATTTTTTGGATGAGACTCAAACACAATTTTATGGAAAATTTCTAGAGAAGTATCCTCAAATTAAAATTTGTCAAAGATATTTTGAAATGCTAAAACCTTTCTATGTGAAGATAAAT
Organism: Cunninghamia lanceolata; assembly: GCA_027924645.1. Taxonomy (NCBI): domain Eukaryota; kingdom Viridiplantae; phylum Streptophyta; class Pinopsida; order Cupressales; family Cupressaceae; genus Cunninghamia; species Cunninghamia lanceolata. Next base: position 23,462,364 of record BSBN01000809.1, on the reverse strand, counting down.
TACACACGCACTACTTGTTGTTGTAGATTACATATTGAATTTTCTAACCATTTTGATGCTTATAGGTCTATATGTTTAGATATGCATACTAACAATGATTTGCAGGGTTGTGCCATATGTGCCCCACCAACATCTTCAAGAGACTTCATATCAAGAATTTTATGTCAAAGAGAGGAAGGTCAAATATTCTACAAGAAATTATGCTTGGATGGCACATGTCATCGTTGCGGTGGCTTGCAACATTTACCAATATGTGAACATATGGAAAGAACACATGCGGTTGGAAACGAACTAGTAGAGTTTGGCAAGTATAAAATAGTGGCATACAATACAAAAGATGGTAAAGAAGCAAAGAGGTGTGAATTGGTTATTGAAAAGATTCCAGTGTATCAATTTATGCCTATATTTCGTGACAGCATAGTGTATGAGTATGCAAGACATGCCCATAGAACTCGATGGTTGGACTTGCAATTCAAGTTATGCAAGGACACATTTCTAGTTGGTAGCATTGTTTCAGTCGTTGACTTTGCAGAGAACTACAGTATAGACGATGATATTATAGATAGTATAGAGGATGATAGAAAGATCATAAGGGAGTATAATCTATGTACATCACATTCATTCATGCGAATGATAGTATAGATAGTACACAGGTTTCTATATTTGTGCACATCGCATTCATTCATGCGAATGATAGTATAGAGGATGACAGAAAGATCATAAGGAAGTATAATTTCTATATTAATGATGATCGCACGTATTCTACGGAGTTCGTGCAAGGTTGCTTTCAGGTGTTCTACAATGATTTGGCTAGAAGGGGCATATCGTTCAGTCAGCATATCATATTGTCGGATAACTGTGCATCACAATTCAAGAACTCGCAGAATTTCTATTGGCTGAGTAGGAGGCATAATTTTACAAGTATTCAGCATATGTGGAACTTTTGTGAGGCCGGGCATGGAAAGGGGGAGCATGATGGTGCAAGAGCATGTATCAAAAGAGCCATAGCACGAGAAGAGTTAAAGTATAAAGACAATGCAAAGTTGACAGATGCAAAATTGATTATCGAGTGGTGTAATGCTTCCATGGGTCTAGGTAATGAAGGTAAGTCTTCAGTTCGTAGATTTTTTTGGTTGATAGATGACACTAACATTGCACCATATGAGGACTGTTGTACACTGACAGGGTCAAATGAGATGCACTCTTTTAGAAGCTCAATTGTAGGTTCATGGAGTATCCATACGTGAAAGATGTCATGCTTTTGTTCTTCCTGTACAATTCAAGTCTGGGATGAGTGCGAGTCAAAGGAGTGGGTTGACGAATGGTAGTTAAGTTATCTTAGCCCACTTGACACATATCGACCCCTGACGACACTGGAACTAACATAGATGGAATCATTAGTTGACTTTGACCACATATCAGATTTAGTTCAACCAGGTAATATAGGGCACGTATATGCATCTAATTTCATCTAGTTCAACCAAGTAATGTCATCTTACTTTGTAGTGTTTTTGTAATGTTGACTAATTTCATCTAATTTGCTACACATATCAATGTAGGGCACGTATATGCAGTTATTGCAGATGAAGATAATGAAGAGGGAATAGATTATTACTTATGTCGTTGTGTTGAGGCCAAAAATAAATTGGAGGCCCTTGTTACAGATGGAGAAAACATCGAATACCCTACACGATCAATGGTTATTACTGGAACATGGCTTAGACGGTACCCACATAAGAGTGTTAATATTTGGTTGTTTCAGGACTTTGACATGCATCGGAAGATTCTTCATTACTTGAACCTTGTTGTGGCATCCAATGTTCATTTGATAAAGTATCAGGGTAGACCTTTGAACAAAATCTTGTGGAAGGTGCATGAGTCTGACCATGAAGCAATACTTGACACAATAAAGAGTAGAGCAGACCCGAATGGTTCATTGGATTAATTTGTAAGTATTCACACTGATTTTGTAAAGTCATGTTACATTGAGTTGTAAGTATGCACATTAATTTGTAAGGTTTGTCTTTTTTTTATTTCCTCCTATATTTTTACACATATACACATTTTTACATCATTATGTTATGCATTTTTGGTGTCCTGCTCCTGATGCGACCAAACTCATAAGTCACCCTACTTCCTCTAGACACCATTTGATGATCTCTCCAACACTCTGGATCCAGGGTACTCAATCATGATGATGACCTATATACCATTCTCCCAAGGTACTAATAATGAATGAAAAGAAGACCAAGGGCGCCCAAGCTTAATAGACTTATTTCTTTCAATTTTGATGATCCAAACTCTTGCAAAACGACATCTACTTTCATGCCTTTAGATCTTCCTTCACATACAGGGCACCAAATAAGGTTGAAAAATCTACATAAGGGTGCCAAAATGGATGAAAGGAGACATGAAATGCACCTTAGGACTCCATGCTAAGGTTTGAGCCATTAAAGTCTCTTGATATTAGGCGCTCATGATGATGAAACTTGGAGTTTTTTCCTTTCCTAGGCGCTCATCTAAGATGTTTGAATGATAAGGAGTGCCTAGACCTCTATAATGTACATTGGGCACCAAAATCAAGGTGATTTTAAGTCACTTTGAGTCATTTGGGGTCAGTTTGAGTCTTTGAGTCATGTTGCAAAACAGTGTCAATGTTGTCAAGTTGCACAAAGCAACTTTTACATTTTTGGTGTCCTGCTCTTGATGCGACCAAATTGACGGTTCCAACGCATCCAGATGGGTACGTTTAGGCTAGGCATGGTTTTGTTTTTCACCCAAACATGTTGAAACAGTTTGAGCTACATTGTGTCGATGATATCCCTGAAGAGTCTAAAGTGCAAAAAGGCAGCAATCTTTGACGAGATGTTACTCGAAAACCGTGTCACTTAGAAACATTCCGTTTGAGGCAACGCAATCACGTAGAGTGCCTCTACAATAACCTCTCTCAATTTTTTATATCTCTAAGGCATTTACCCATGGTGAAAGTTTTCTGCTGCCCCAAAAATCGTCAGAAGGAGGCAGTGTAAAGTTGCAAAGGGGTGTAACTTTCGTCCTGCTCCTAATGTGACCAAACTAACAGTTCCAATGCATTTGTATGGGTACATTTATGCTAGGCATGGTCCTATTTTTCACCTAAACATGTCGAAACAGTCTGAGCTACATTGTGCCGACGATATCCTTGAAGAGTCTAAAGTGCAAAAAGGTAGCAATCTTTAATGAGATGTTACTCAAAAACTGTGTCACTTAGAAACATTTTGTCTAAGGCAACGCGATCATGTAGAGTGCCTCTACAATAACCTCTCTCAATTTTTTATATCTCTGAGACATTTGCCCGTGGTGAAAGGTTTTCTGCTGCCCCAAAAATTATCAGAAGGAGGCAATGTAAAGTTGTAAAGGGGTGTAACTTTTGTCCTGCTCCTGATGCGACCAAACTGACTATTCCAATGCATCCAAATACATACATTTACACTAGGCATGGTCCTTTTTTTCACCCAAACATGTCGAAACAGTCCGAGCTACATTGTACCAACGATATCCCTGAAGAGTCCAAAGTGCAAAAAGACAACAATCTTTGACGAGATGTTACTAAAAAATTGTGTCACTTAGAAACATTCCATCTGAGGCAACACAATCATGTAGAGTGCCTCTACAATACCTCTCTCAGTTTTTTATATTTCTGAGGCATTTGCCCGTAGTGAAAGGTTTTCTACTGCCCCAAAAATCGTCAGAAGGAGGCAGTGTAAAGTTGCAAAGGGATGTAACTTTCGTCCTGCTCCTGATATGACCAAACTGACAGTTCCAACACATCCGGATGGGTACATTTACACTAGGTATGGTCATGTTTTTCACCCAAACATGTCGAAACAGTCCGAGCTACATTGTGCCGATGATATCCCTGAAGAGTCCAAAGTGCAAAAAGGCAGCAATCTTTGACGAGATGTTACTCAAAAACCATGTCACTTAGAAACATTTTGTCTAAGGCAATGCGATCACATAGAGTGCCTCTACAATAACCTCTCTCAGTTTTTTATATCTCTGAGACATTTGCCCGTGGTGAAAGGTTTTTTGTGGCCCCAAAAATCATTAGAAGGAGGCAGTGTAAAGTTGCAAAGGGGTGTAACTTTCGTCCTGCTCCTGATACGACCAAATTGATTGTTCCAACGCGTCCGGATGGGTACATTTATGCTAGGCATGGTCCTATTTTTTACCCAAACATGTCGAAACAGTCCGAGCTACATTGTACCGATGATATCCCTAAAGAGTCCAAAGTGCAAAAAGGCAGCAATCTTTGATGAGATGTTACTTGAAAACCGTGTCACTTAGAAATATTTCATCTGAGGAAACGCGATCATGTAGAGTGCCTCTACAATAACCTCTCTCAGTTTTTTATTTTTCTAAGGCATTTGCCCGTGGTGAAAGGTTTTCTGCTGCCCCAAAAATTGTTAGAAGGAGGCAGTGTAAAGTTGCAAAGGGGTGTAACTTTTGTCCTACTCCTGATGCGACCAAACTGACAGTTCCAACGTGTCCGTATGGGTACATTTACGCTAGGCATGGTCCTTTTTTCCACCAAAACATGTCAAAACAGTCCGGGCTACATTGTGCCGACGATATCCCTAAAGAGTCCAAAGTGCAAAAAGGCAGCAATCTTTGACGAGATGTTACTCAAAAATCGTGTCACTTAGAAACATTCTAAGGCAACATGATCATGTAGAGTGACTCTACAATAACCTCTCTCAGTTTTTTATATCTCTGAGACATTTGCCCGTGGTGAAAGGTTTTTTGTTGCCCCAAAAATTGTGAGGAGGCAGTGTAAAGTTGCAAAGGGGTGTAACTTTCATCCTGCTCCTGATGCGACCAAACTGACTATTCCAACGCATCCGGATGGGTACATTTACGCTAGGCATGGTCCTATTTTTCACCCAAACATGTCGAAACAGTCCGAGCTACATTATACCGATGATATCCCTGAAGAGTCCAAAGTGCAAAAAGGCAGCAATCTTTGACAAGATGTTACTTGAAAACCGTGTCACTTAGAAACATTTCGTCTGAGGCAGCCTGATCACATAGAGTGCCTCTACAATAACCTCTCTCAGTTTTTTATATCTCTGAGCTGTTTACCCATGGTGAAAGGTTTTCTACTGCCTCAAAAATCGTCAGAAGGAGGCAGTGTAAAGTTGCAAAGCATTGCTAAGAAATCCTCAATACTCAAACACTCCAATGAACTGAAGCAACTTCTTCTTAGGCACAAATGTAAGGGTACACAAGGGGAAAATGGCACCTAGAAGACTTAGTGCATTTCTATGACTTCATTCACATGTTTAAATGTTTGAGAAACTCTCCTTTACTAAGCGCTTGTCCTCATGTCAATGTTAAGCTTTATACCTCCTAGGCGCTCAATTAGGTGATGTCATTAGATACAACTTACCCTTAGGCGCCAATGTAGCTTCTTCAATCCATCACACTTCTAGGTGCTCAAATTTGAGGTCTTGGACTTGTATCTTATTCCTAGGCGCAATTGGATGATCTTCCTAGATCTAGGCGCTCATGATGGTGGGAAATTACATGAAGGGGCGCCTAAGTCTAATTTGACTTTGTATTTGATATTTTATGACTCTAATTGACTAGGAATGGCTCAATTTCTAAAGTGCTGACTCAATAATGTAAGTTTAAGGTCTTTTCCTCCTAGGCGCCAATTAATGAGTTCACTAGATGCAATTTCTCCTAGACTTGAAGATTGTGAAAGAACTTGAAGCTTGCATGGATGTCTTCAAATGTTTGATGAAGAAGTGTTCCAACTTGAAAGGTCCTTTGAAGTGTAGATATTGATGATAACACTTTCCCTTATATGTGAAGTAGATGACTTCTCAAGGAGGCTTGAATGTATCAGAGGGACTTGAAATTGAATGGATGTCTTTGGAATGCTTGATGATGATGAGAAGTTCCTTTGGAGCGGCTACATGCTGATCTTGAAGTGATGATTGATGAAGAATCTAGTTGACACTTGAAGATGAATGGAACTTGAAGTGATAGATGGAAGTCTTCGAACATGATGCAACTGGTGATGTCGTTGATGAAGAAGACTTGAAATATATCTTGTTGTGACCTCTTAAAGTAGCTACCTCTTGAAGTGGTGTTTCCTTGGCAGTGCTTACTTCCATCTTAACTCTCTAGCATGAATGAATGTGAAAGGCTCCTTTGGAGCAGCTACATGATGACTCTAGGCGACTCCAAGCTCTTGCTCCTACCTTTTCCTTCAATCTTCCTACAATACAAACCAAGAAACACATCAATCCTCATGATAACATTTTATAACACAAAGGAATCCTCTTTAAACATGGAATAATCTTACTACAAATCTAGGCGCATATATAGGTAAAAAGAAGAGCAAAGGGCGCCTAACACAAGTTGGTCCATATTTATCACTTTAAATGATTTCAAACAATTGTAATGGCTTAAAGAGGTCAATCTCCCTTAAGAGATTCATTCAAAAGGTGTCTTTCAATGCAATTTCTCACTTAGGCACCAGAATGGGTTTGTACTGATGGAGAGTGCGCCCTAATTTAAATGTCTTTATACTTGCAATTTTGTAATTCTAAATGATGAGACATGTCTTAGAATGAATTCTATCTTTCAAGCGCTCACTCCAAAAGGTCATCTCATGCAATTTCACCCAAGGCGCTCATTGAGGTGTCCTTAGAGGCTAAAGTGCACCTAACTTAATTGCCTTTATCTTTATCATTTTTGTGCTTTCAACAATTAAAAATGACCTAGAGTGATCCTTTCTCTCAAGGCACTCACCTATTGATATGAAATCAATTTATTTCCCTTAGGCGTAATTTTAGGCTTGTATGGGTGAAAAGTGCACCTTACATCCTTAGGTGGTTCTTTCTAATTCTCAATGATTTCAATCAAATGCCAAGTGTCTAAGGAAGCTTTTGTCTTGAGATGATTAAATTTTGAGGTTCAAATCCCTTCCTCAATCAAGGCACAATCTGAGGGTTGTATAGATGAAAGTTGACTTCAACTTGGGCGCTCATTTGAGTTGGGAGGAGCTAGAATTTGCGCTTAGATTAGAGATAGATATTTTGGCTTATTTGATGATGGTCTCAAGTCTGTCTACCAAGGAGCATTTTGATGATGTTCTTATTTAAACTCTTATGAAGACTATCTCATCCCTAAGCACTCATCCTCATGATTTTCATGCACTTAGACTTCAAGGCGCCAAAACTAGTAGGAAAATTCACAATGAGCGCTTTTGCTTTGGAAGAATTTCTTGTTGATCATTAGGCACACTTTGGAGTTGATATGTAATTCCTTTACTTCCATGTACTCAATTCATCATAATTATTGTCAAAGACTTCTCCAAGTTGATTGATAACATGCTTCTTGATGTTAAGATCCTTCATTCACTCCTTCTTAGATCTAGGCACTCATGATGGTGGGAAATCACATGAAGGGCGCCTAAGGTTCAAGATAGGTTCTTTCCACTCATCTTAACTTTCAATCATTGTAGTTAATCTCAAAAGACATCATCCAAAATGAGAAACCTCCAAGACTTGTCATTGTAAGTTGATTTCCTCCAAGGTGCCAATACAAGGTTCTTTTAAAGGCAAAGGGCGACTAGGCTTATGGGGCTCAATTTGATGAATTTGTTGAAAGCTCAAGGTGAATTGATGCTTATTGAAAATGCCACTTAGTCCTTCATTTGCATTATAGGAGCCATTTCCTATTGATTTACATACTCCTCCTCATGCTAGGGCGCCATAATGAAGTGGTTTAGACAATGGGCATGCTTCACTTACTAGAGGCTTGTTCTCCTTCCACCTTATGCGCACTTTTATGGTGGAACAAGTGTCAATGGGTGCCTTGTCTTAAATGAATGCTCTCTGCAAGTTGGGTGCCCTTTTGAGGCTTTATGAGTTGCAAATTGCATCTTAACCCTTCATGATTTTTGCTCAATGTTTGAATGTTTAAGAAAGTCTCCTTTAGGCACTCATCTTAATGACTTTTTCTCAAGACGCAATCATCATAATGACTTGGATATTCATCCTAGTGTTTCAGGATATCAGGCTACCAGACTTAGTCATTTTCAAGATCTCAAACATAAAGAATAACATGATGATTCATTTTTTTGTATTGCATATAGTTGACATTATATGCTACTCATAAAGAATATTAATATTTTTTGTTCAACATGATGATTCATTTTTTTTTTAAATATAACTTTTATCTTTTAGTTCCAAAATGAGGTTTAGGTGATACTTGAATAACAATAGCTAGCTTATTGGATCAACAAACATCCTATGTAATACAATTGGACTTTAAATATTTGAAGTAGCCATCTACAAATATGCATTGAAACGTTGATTTATAATACAAGTATGGACGCCATCAATAAAAAAGATTTGTATTAACCAAATATCCATATAGGCATACATCAATATCTGTCGATATAAGTATAACATATGTACAAAATAGCCATATAGGCTTACAAGAATGCCATATAGGCATACAATGTCAACTATATACAATACAAAATATATGTCCACAAATGCCATATAGGCATACAACAAAGGAGCACAATAAAAAGTCATTCCCCTCTGGCTGGTGAAGAGAATAGATCATGAGCAGCCTTTGATCTTCTAGGGGATGGAGAGACGCATGTGGGTGGTCTACTACGAACCCAAGGGCTGCTCCTTCTATTTAGTTCTTCCTGCATCTTTAGTTGTTACAATAAAAAGTATAGACATTAATATATAGAAATTACATGTTATAAAAAATGAAACATTTAACAAAATAATCACTTACCGCTACCATATAATATGTCTCCTCACTTGCCTCAGTAGCAAGAATAGGCCGTGGTGATGTCATGTCCTATAGAAACCATCCAAATAGAAATTAAACTTCAAATCAATAATCTTTTAATTTTTCAAAAATAGACAACTATAACAATGAATGTAAATTGAAATTTACTAATCCACCTCATACCCCTGTCAATGCCATGGAGCAATGAATCGCAGAGGCCACACCCTACTCCATTGCCCTATGAACATGGGGAGGTGTCTCCGCAGCCTGCATCATCTGGAAATAAAACAACATTATTCAATTACAAAAACTATAATAGTGATGCAAATCATGGCTCCTAACATACACACACGTTCATATAAACATGGAAGTACACACAATAAAGCACACAAGTCACATACAAAAATCTAGTAAGTACAATTCATTCATTAAACTATTTATTTTATTACCTCCGTAAAGCTTTGAAGTCCACCACCGCTGGCAGGTGTTGCCATGAAATCTACAATATTAACCTATTCAACATCCAAAATTAGATATTAGAATACCATTCATATAATGATGCTATTCACATGTAATATTTATAATTGTTTACTAGTTACATACCCCGACAGTAGATGATCTAGTGTAAAATGCAGGTGGAGAACCACTGAAAATTGCATCAACACTATGATCCTGAAATTTCATTAAAATCATCAATTTAAATTAGTTAATCTTGCATTTCAAAAATAAAATTTAATAAATTAAATTCAATAAACTTGCTAATATTTACCTGAGTATCAAGGCCAAAAGTCTCACTCAGGAGGGTATCTGTCATCACCATCTGCTCAGCTGCAGATGTAGCCTATGCACCTGCATCCTGACTATCCATGGGATCATAACCACAGGCAACCCGGAAGCCTGACAAACATGGGGTGGGACCCTACTCCTCACACTATCTCCCAACCCACTTTGTGCTGCAGGACCAGCATGCTTTATGATGCTCTAGGTCAAGGCACTAATGGATTGAAGTGTATCGACCAAAACACTCTCTTTCACAATGGAAGGGATAGAAACATGCTCATGGGCTGGTCTGCTGATTACTCGTCTCACTACCCACTGTGGGTCAAGACGTGCCCCTAGTCTATCTTGTGCTGACCCCCCACCTCTACCTTGGAAGTCCCGCATATCAAAATAGTTTGGCACTTTATTGAGGACAAACTCGCAGTAGAGTTTCCTCAAAAAGTATTGTGGGACCTCATTATTATTGCATGGAGGATGGTCAAAAACCATCCACCACCTCTGCCCAAAATTGTCCCTTATCGCTTGGTTGTTGCACCAATGGATAGGGAACCTCTTGCATGTAATGGGTGGAGGTTGCATAATAATCTCTAAACTCTCTCCTTTTATCTGTCCAACTAGTTATTTGCTTGCTAATTGAATCTACATTTGATAACATAGAAGCGTGGACCTATGCAAGGTTGAAGTGGAAGGATTTTTCAACCTTGCAATTATATCTTTAATTTCTTTTTTGTTGTTTTCAATTTGCCCTATTATATTTTCTTGTGTTCCAGGGGCATGTCGAGGAATGGATGGAGGAGGTTGTTGTTCTGCAGGTATTTCCTCCTCAGTTTTTTGTGGTTTTTGAGGAGGAGGAGGAGGTATTAACGAAATATACATCAAAAATTAACTCAAACCTACCTATTTAAAAACAAATTCAAACAAAAATATATATAACTCTCTCCTTTGGTGTGCTCGACGTCGTGGCGGCATTTTGGCGATGAATTGATAAGGTTTTTGTGTTGAATTGAGTTTTGCAAAACGCAAGCGCGCTTTCTAGGGTTTGCAGGCCGCAGGCATAGAGGAGAAGAAAGAAATGAAATGAGATAGAAACCTTTTTTTTAATTTATAGCAAGTCAAAAAGCGCTCACGTTTTGTATTTTTTTTTTTAATAATTTGGCCACTTTTTGGCCCATCTTTTTGCACTTACCCATCATTATTCAAATAATAAACTAAATTCTCATAATGCATTTATTAAATTGACAATAACATATTCATTTCCATAATTCCATAATTGACATTCAATAAAATCTGTCTTTCCTTGATATTAATCTAAACATCAAATTAAATTTACTTATGTCCAAGTAAAAGTAAATAGTATTAGCAAGACAAAAATTGGGGATGTAACATCAATCTACCCACTCCCTCTCTCTATCTCTCTTTCTATATTTGTGCCTCTTTCTTTATATCTTTTTGTCCCTCTATATCTAATTCTCTATCTATTCAACTCTCTATCTCTTTCTATTTTAAATTAGTCTCTAATTCTCTCTCTATTCACTCCTCTCTGTCTCTCTTTTTATATATTTGTTTGTCTCCCTCTTTATCTCTCTATTTATCTTTGTCTCTATACCTCTCCCTCTTCATCTCTCTATATCTCTATCTCTTTGTATCCCTCTCTACTTGTCCATTTCTCTTTATCTCTCTTGGTCTTTGACTCCCTCTCTCTATCCCTCTATCTTTATCTCCTCTTCTTTCTCCCTCTTTTCTCCTCTCTATCACCCTTATTTTTGAACATTATATATCTCTATCTCTCCCCTCTTTCTTCTCTCATGCTCTATATCTCTTTCTCTATTCCTCTCTCTATGAATATCCATGTCTTAATATATTTATCTCTCTCTCCACCCGCTATTTTAAAAAGTGTTAGGAAGGTGGACACACATATTGAAAATGTAGAATTATTATAGGGTATATTTTATATAAATTATTAAATATAGTTCTAAAATTACAGTTAATTATAGAATTGTATATCTATATAAATATATAATATATCTTTAATTTATATATCACATCTATTATAGTTATATTTTCTATTATAAAATAGATTTCATATAATACATTTTATAATTATACTTCTTGTTGATAAGGGCGTGTTCAGTGGTTAAGTCACTTGGTTGTAGTGGCGGCCACCAGAGCTCAAACCCCCGCTGGGCCAATGAGCTCGCAGGTTTGGAGTGTTCTTGCTAGGGGATGAGGTCCCCCGTGTTGTGGCCTCACCGGTTCATTGCATATATTATATACAAAATGAATTATTAAATATAGAGAGAGGTAGAGTGATATAAAGATAAAGAGGGAGAGAGCTACTATAGTATTGATAGAAACCTTTCTTTCTCTCTATCCCCCTATCTCTAGATTATATCTCTTATCTCTATCTTTCTCTATTACTCTATCTCTATATCTCTATCTCCCTATATATTTCTCTCTCTTGCCTCCCTGTGTCTCTTGATCTCTCTTTTCTCTATCTCTCTTTCCCTATTTATCACTTATCTCTCTCTCTCCCCCCTACTCTATATCTCTTTCTCTATTCCTCTATATCAATCTCCCTCTTAATATATCTCTATCTCTTCTCCCCTCTATCTCTATATCTCCTCCCTCTCTCTAAGCCTTGGTGGATATGGGGGTAGTGAGCATCTCCTCTGGTGTATGTTCAAAATTCTAATGTAGTGAATGGATGTCTACCAAAATGAGTGCTCTATAAAGTTACTTATAAGAGAAGCAATAAGGACTACACACATCTTTCTCATTCTCTATTTTCCCTATCTCTCTTTGTCACTCTTTCCACTTCTCTATTCCTCTCTCTATTATATTATCTCTCTCTCTCTCTCTCTCTCTCTCTCTCTCTCTCTCTCTCTCTCTCTCTCTCAAAACTAGATAATATATAATTGAAATAAATATGTGAAAATAAATATCATTAAAATAAATGAATTTACAATATAATATTATTTTTAAACATATTAAATTATATATTTTATATATACAATTAAATTGTTTTATATATTTTTATATTTTAAAAATTTATTAAGCCAAATAATATAACCTAATATATATGAGAATATAATAAATTATTTTAATCTATAATACATTATATTTTTTTAAGAAATTTTAATTTTTTTCAAAAAAAATATTAACTATATTTAATAATGCATATTATAGAATATATAATATATAATAGATATAACAATTATATGATATTTTATATATAAAATAAATATAATTAATTAATAAATATAAAATATATTAATATTATATGAAATAGAACATATAAAAATATTATATTATATTAAATATATATGTATTTAACAATTTATTAATATTTATACACAATATTTAATATAATAATTAATTATCTCAATATATTTAATTTAAATAATAAATACCTATGTTTTAAAATTAAATAACTATTATATTAAATATTATAAATATTTAATTAACTATCATTAAAAATTTAACAAATTTGAAAACATAAAATTCCATAATATCTAAACCAAAAGTGCCCCCAGTAGGTTGTGCAGTTTTTATGTGTCACTTGCTTCAGGTCCCAGTGTTGTATTTTTCTGATTTGTATGGTGGTTCTTGTGGCTGTTACAGCAGACTTTCTGTATCTCCTTAGCTGCTGTATTTTGTCTTCTTTGCAGACTGTTGACTGCTCATTTCCTTTTTATTTACATTTTTTAATATTAAAAAAAAAAGTGCCCCCAGTTACTTAAACATAGTTTTAACAAATTTATAACCCTAGATATCTATAAAAAAAAAATTAGTTTAGAAGAAATTTTCCCATCTTACCAAACGAATTACTTTAAAGTGGCCATAAACCAACAACAATAATTAGGATTTTACCCTAATCCTCCGCCTCGCTAAATCACGCACCAGATTGTTTCAACCGGTCAGAAAAGCGGCAAGGAAACCGGCGAACGGAAAACGGCGAAACAAAAAGAACGGCGACAATGATTTTCATCGTCTTGCACTGGTTCTCGACGACTCTCTACCGTGGACTTTACACGCCAGTCGGTTCACCTCAGAGAGGGAACACCTTCGGCGTAATAAATTCATATAAATATATGTGATCGTACGTATGTGAGTGGAGAATTCAGAAGCAGAGAGAGAATTTATTAAAGGTGTAGATTCGGTCCAGAGGGCTTGGGATGCATGCACACCGTCCCCTATAGCAGTTATTTGAGCCTGTTTAGGGTATTCTTAATTTATGTTCCCATGCTGTAAATTCCAAAGTCTCTGTTGAGATTTGACACTGATAAGTTAGGCATTGGTAAGTTGGGATTTGACGGTGTGCATGCAGTCCAAGCACAGTGGTAACAATGGTTCAGAATCTACACTGGTAACATTCGAAGCCCCTTTAGTGAGCGCCATTTCTAACATTGGAAGCCTCATGTTTGCATTTCACTTTAATATCTCAGATAATGCCATTTTTGATAATCACGTCATTCACGATGTGACTTTGTGAGTCGTCTACTCAAGTTACAAATCTTCATGGAAGATAGGTTTTGTTTTTTCTTCAGATTAGTGTACTCATGACATGAAAGATCGTGGGTGGTTTTCTGAGATGCAAATCTTTCTGCAAGATATGTTCTTTTTGAATTGAACCACACGAGACTTTTTCTGACACGATCGATCATTTGATGTAAAAAATTGTTGGAGGACTTCAAAAAAGAACGGCAGGATTTTCCGGCGTGGGCTAATTATAAGGTGTTGATAATGATTATAAAGATTTAAGAAGAGCTTAAAGCTTGCAGCATAGAATCTTAAACATAACCTTATGGGATGATAATTATTGTTAGGCGTAAGTGTACCCTAATTTTAAACCTAACATATATAACTATGATTTGGATGGTAAATGTTGCATTGTATTTGAGAATGGATTACACAGCTAACCAGGATTTTTATTGCATGGGGATTTCTTAGCGGCGTTAAACCTGTCAACCGAATTCTAGGCTTTAAAAGGAATTGTTTTAATTTAATACCTGATGGTACTATGTACTTAGCATTCAATATTGCATTCATTACCACCTGACAATTTTTATGAAGAGTTAAGGGTTGTTTTGAGAGCCTTGAAGTTAGGGTGCTCAACTACTTCACGCTTAACTTTATGCCTCTCAAAATCATTCTTGGCAATTTCAAATTATTCTTAAAATTTTACAGCAGTTTATTTGGTAAGGTTTCTATTTATAACTAAGTTTTTAGGGCTACATTGTTAAAAATGATGTCACATCAGCACACTTTTTGTTGAGGTGTCAAATAGTTCCCCCCAAAAAGGTGGACCAATAGGTGTGTATTAAGTCATGTTTTGTTGGTGCACTGATGTGGCATCACATGATTAGTTGTTTTTTAAATCTAATGAGCACATTTAGTTCAATTATAAGTACTTATAGTAGCACTAACAACTTTAAAGTCACAACTACTAGTGCTCAACTTTTAAAAATATTGGACCTTAAATGCATAAATACTATCACACCTATTAAAACATGAGCAATTGGATCCTCTCCCCCTAATGAATGTTTCTTAAAAGTTTAAGATCATAGATCGTGGTAATTTTGGGAATTTATTGTGAAAGTTAACACGCTAGGATTCTAGCAAGGTGGAATACAGAGAATTCTGAATGCATGGAATCAATCATTATCCTTGCTATTGTTTTTGGTTTGTGTATTATCTATATAAGGGAGGGGCCAATAGTCGCCCACTCTAACTTCGCGCACGTCAAGCACATAGTTAGACATATCGAATTTTGACGATTTTTTTTTTTTGGTTTTTCCATATGCGACCGAAGAGCTTAAAGCTATTCTTTCAGCTTCTGGGCACTTATACATTTCCTTGTAGGACGCGTTATGTGCACATGGGTTGAAAAATGATCATTTCAACATGTTGCCTCATATATTTGTACCAGTGTGCCGGTAACCACTCACTATCACATTTGTACACTTGTCTTAATTTCATTGGTTAATTTACAAATGTATTGGGGCATTTGTGAACATGTACAAATGTTGTGAACATGTATTGGTACATTTGTGTTAATTTATTAGGTTGGTATTTTACATATATTAATTCTTTTTTGAAATTTAACTGGGGGATCAAGCGATTAAAAACAAAGCAGTTATTGGAGAGTGGGCAGCAACTGTTACCAAGAAATCCTTATGTATTATGGAATCCATTCAAAGAGCAACTCTGCTAGTCACCTATCTATTTTTGGAGATCCCCTGGTACTACTATCTTATTCTATTACTTTGAGGGTAAAATGAAAGAGGTATTGAAAATTACTAATGTGAAACATCCAGTTGAGAACTTGCTGGGTTTAATGTTTTACTGGTTTTTGTTGTGGGTTGGTTGGTTTAAGAGTTGAATGTGTTGAGGAGTTTTTGTGAAACCTGTTGCTGCCTTTGTGATTGCATGTTTCATTTAATTTTCTCGTGGAATACGGGAAGGGTTTTTGTTTCTTAAGATCGGTCATGGTTTTTGGCTTAGCTACAGCATTGAGTTGGAATCTGGAATTGTTTAGAGGACTCAATTTAAAGGCAATGGTGTTATCTTGGACTAAGATGCAAATTTGTTATTTGCTTCAACTGTACTCTGAGTCGTGACTGTAAGAAGTTGTAATTTTGGGGATTATGGCTAAGTCATAGACTAGTCTACGATGGGATATTTGTTATTATATTGAAATATGAGTTCGGTGAAGAAATTTACTACAAACCGTAATTAGGGGTTGTCTCGTCAACTTCATTACTATTTGTTGGGTTTGTTTTGCCTAGATACTATGTAATTGTTATAACTCTGTCGCTCTCTGCATTGTGATAATGAGTATTGTGAATGAGTAATGAAAGTCGGTATTTATTGATTGTGTAAAGTCGATTATAATTTATGACCATTCTTGTTGGAGTCATATATTGGTTAATGGTAAATATTGCAGATCATAGTAAAGGGTTCCACCATGTTAAGATATGACTTGTTTTTTATAACTTATTTTCTTTTTAACCCATAGTCATGTTGTTTAGGGTCTAAATTTGATATTCAAGAATTTTTTTGTATCACTGTTATCCACTTGAAGGTGCTCTTAAAATACTAAGACATATTTTAGTATAAATAAAATTATATATAAATTAAATATATATCATCATAATCTTATATAAATTTTGATAGTTTGTTCAAAATTTCTCCTTTCATGTAATACAATCTTTTTAAAAAATTTATTGTAATTTACAGCAAAAATGTTTAAATATGGTTATACGGCCATCAAATTTAGGCCTTGGGACTCATGTTAAGTTGGTAACCGTGTTTGGAGAGTACGTTAGGATGTAAAAAGAGTTGTGTATAATGAGTAATTACTTGATGAAGATTAGTTTCATTTAGTAAGTAATGGTTTATTATTTGCTATTTATTTATGTATTGTGGTGGTTTGCTATTATGTTGTTGGGTATTATCTTTTGTTTGGGATTTGGGGGTTGGGTGGCAAAAGGAACTCGGGTTCATGGATGGGTTCCTATGATGGATAACGTCTCTTGCAAGTCATTTGGTTTTAAATGATTTATTCTATAGTTCATTTAGTTGGCTTTTTTAATTTTAAACTTGTGTATACCAATTGTATTTTGATTAAATTGTATCTTGCCAAGAAAAGTAAGCTTATTCTACTTTGATTTGCATAAAGGAGTTATTAGATTATTCCAGTTTTGAAATTACACAGAGTCTCTTAAGTGGAAATTTGTGGATAATATTGAATGTAGATTGTCTATGGTAAAGATGAAGTTAGATATGATAATATAGATTAGTAGTTTAAAAACTAGCAATCTCACTTTGGTGTGCAATGGGTACGCCGAGGAATTTTGGAAGTTCAATTGCTATGTCTTTAAGTGAATGATGATTGTCTTGTATCCTTATGGCCCGTGTCATTTTTTGTTTTCTCGAGTGTCGTGAATTAGTTTGCATAATCTTAATTGATTTCAAGATCCTTGTGTTTTGCTTAGTATCTATTTCAAATGTGTGAGCTTTCATGTTTGGTGTCTAATTTCTATTTGCATGCATCTCCTTTCTAGATTCTTGTTCATGCACTACACCAAGGTTCCCTTGCATTCCATTAGTTGTAACCTATGCATATTATTTGAAGCATGTATGCTTGTTTATCACAAGCCTCGTATTTCACATCTTGTCACCTACATTGAATAGACATTCTCTTGCAAATATAAGCATGGTCACCACCTACTTCATATTTATTTGCCATTTAGCCTACCATCATGAATCCTCTCATGGGATGGCATAGTATACAAAGATCGATCAAACTTATTGACTGTCATTGCTTTTATACTTTCACATTTTTGCATACTTTGGATCTCAAATAGATTAAAATTAAAATTAAACAAGGTATAATTTTAGATTGAGAATTCATAACTATCTAAAAATATTTAATTTGAAGGTAAAAACTTTTGATTTGTTTGAATTTGCATATGATATGTGAATGATCTTGAGACCTAAGAATGCATGCATTTTATGTCATGGGAGCCCATTGTGTTCAATCTCACTTTGGAAAAACTTTTGTTAGTCAAAAAGAGGCCCGCCATCCAATTGAATTAATCATTTCATCAAGGCCTTGACATGGGCTCTTGATGTTGGCCTAACCATTATTTGTTAGTTGAGTGCAACTTCCTTTTGGTGTAAAGTAGATTGATAGGCTTCTCTTTCATTCCCATTCATCTCTCTTAAGTTGTTAGATTTCTTATAGGTTAATTTAAATAGTAATTATATATTATTTTATATCCATATTTAATAATGTACAATAATAAATATAACAAAATGGATTTTTAGCAAAGCATTTGATGGATAACAAAATGGAATGGTCTATTGATGCACTCACAAGTATCTATTATTTGAAATATTCTCTCTTCCTCTCTCTATGCATGGGCATTTACCATCTTTTAATTGTTGGCACAAAATGATTGATCGAAATTTACTCTCTCTCTCTCTCTCTCTCTCTCTCTCTCTCTCTCTCTCTCTCTCTCTCTCTCTCTCTCTCTCTCTCTCTCTCTCTTTGGCCATAGACACATGCCATCTTTGGATTGTTGGCACGAAACAATTGATTGAGAGTTAGTCTCTCTTTTATTAAAACTAAATTAGCGAGCCCTTAAGCAAATGGTAGTATGCCCCAACTGTAGACCCCAATGAACATGTGTCATCTTTGGATTGTTGGCACAAAATGGTTAATCAAACTTCTCTCTATCTCTCATTCCCTTTATATCTCTTATTTCTTATCTCTATATCTCTCTTTCTCTATTGCACTCTCTATTAATCTCCCTCTATATATCTCTCTCTATCTCCTCTCTCTCTTCATATCTTTCCATGTCTTACTAATTCTCTCCCCTCTCTCTCTATATCTCTTTCCCTCTCTTGCTAAATCTCTCTCCCCTCTTTCTATATTTCTCCCTTTCTCTGTCTTCCTCTTTCTCTCTTTCTCCTTATCTCAGGTTCTCTTTATCTTTCTTTCTCTCTCTATTTTTCTCTCTAGCTTTCTCTTTCCCTCTCTCACCAACTCTCTCTCCCCTTTTTAGTATCTTTCTCTCTCCTACTATCTCTTTTTGTGTGTGTGTATATCTTTTTTCTATCTTTCTCTCTCTTTAGTATGCAATGGGTATGCTAGAGAGGTCTTAAAGGTGAATTATCAAGTCCTTAAGAAAATTATGTCTCTTTGAGCATAGTTCCCCATGGAGAAATGATTGCTTGAAACTCATTCTATTTTCTCTATCTTTCTATATCTCTATGCATCATTGGCATTGATGTTTGACAAATTGGCAATTAGAAACATTTCCAACTAAGATTACCTTGATCGTCTTGCATTGTTCTATGATAATGTCAACCATCCATGATTAAAGCTCTCTCTCTCTCTCTCTCTCTCTCTCTCTCTCTCTCTCTCTCTCTCTCTCTCTCTCTCTCTCTCTCCCTCCCCTAAATTTTATGAATTGTAAAAAAATATATTTATTACTAAAATGTATTTATTATTAATTAATGCTTTTAAAAATAATTACTTATATTTAATATAAATACCCATAACAATTAAAATATATTATATAGCTATATTAAATATTTTAAATAAATAATATATAGCTAAAATATTATATTATATTAAACTAAAATAACTACAAAAATATACATAAACCTTTTATATATAATCAAACTATTTATTTAAAAAATTAAAATATAAATGTATATTAAAATAAAGTAAAATCATAAATAATATTTTTATATATAATCAAACTATTTATTTATAAAATTAAAATATGAATGTATATTTAAAAAAAAGTAAAATCATAAATAATATTTTTTAATTGAATAAACAATCATGGTTAAAATAAAAAGAATACACCTATAGCTAGCTTTATTTAGATCATTGGGCATGGTGTATGGTGTATTAATCTAAACAAATTTTCGTTAGGAAACAATCATGTCAAAGTTTTAATCTTGTTCAATGAATCTTATGACTTATAAACTGTGGTGATGTGGGTTTCAATCTTATGACTTATAAACTATGGTGATGTGGGTTTTAAGGAATTTATTAAGCATGGGTGCAGGTGCTCAACTTATGAGTCAAGCTTGTCAGTGGACTCATAGTCTGCATTGATCTGACTAGAAGCATTGGGTTACCCTTTTTCTCTGCTTAATCAAACTACAACAAACATGTTTAAATTAAAAAACTGCAGCAAACATGTTTAAATTAAAAAACTAATGCAAATACTTTTAAAAAAAACATAGTTGAAAATATTAAATTTTGGCATAGTTTTTAAAAGACAACAATGGGGTTTCCCTTTTTCTCTGCTTAATCAAACTACAAACATGTTTAAATTAAAAAATTGATGCAAATACTTTAAAAAAAATAGTTGACATCAAGTCACGCCTGGGGCTTTAATTTGACGGTTGACCCTGCCTATCAAACAATTTTTTTTATGACAGTTATCCATTCAAAGGTGCCCTTAAAATACTATGACATACCATAGTATAAGTAAAATTATATATAAACCCAATATATATAATCATAATTCTATATAAATTTTGATAGTTTATCAAAAATCTCTCCTTTCATGTGATACAGTCTTTTGAAATATTAATTGTATTTTATAAAAATGCCCACATACAGTCATCAAATTTAATCCCTGACGGCGAGCATATCAAACTGAAAGATTTTAGGTAAAAGAATGATAGAATTTAGCAATACGACAGAATTAGAAAGTGTGTTTGAGTTTGAATTCTAAAAATAAAAATTCTTATGGGCATAAATATTTGTGATATATGTGTATAATTGTATGTAAATCATATAAGACTCGAGCTTCCATTATAAAAACTCATTGACACAAGGTACAGAGAACGGTAAAAAGTTAAACAAGAAACGAGTATTTTACGGTCTAAAAAGGTAAAATGATGCACACAAACGTTAATTTTAAACAAGTACGAGTCGGTACAATTTTTATGAATGAAGTGATCAAACAAAAATATCAAAATAAGCTGAGCCGCTAGAATATCGAACAAGAGGCGATTTTATGGGCATGCAATGAAAATAGAAAACAACAAACGAGACCAAAAAATGTCTGGCAAGATTGAACGGCTATGGACATTACAATCATCTTGCACACCTGCGAAGCATCTGAGACCATTAATCTGAAAAGTCAGCTCTTCTTCTAACAAAGGGAACACCTTCGGCGTAATGAGTGTCATGTTATATTATTTAAATTATTTTATTATATACAAAAAGAATATTCAAATCTCTTGAGAGTTAATATATCATTGTCGTCTAAACAAAACAGCTTTTAATAGATGAGATTTAATATCTATTTTTTGATGAATAAGTGTTTATATTATATATATTTATGAAATGATATTACACATATTCACAAAAAAAGAGTTGGGTTCATAACTAACTATTGAATAATTCTAGTTTTTGATATTTGGTATCCACTTACATATAAGGATTTACTTGCATGTGTTGCAAAGTTAAATCAAACACATTTTTTATCTAGAAAGTATAGTTATTAATGTTAACTATATTTTCATTTGTTTATAGCTCTTGTGATTACTATACAATTAACACATTTTTAACCTAGAAAGTATAGTTATTATTCTTAACTATATTCTCATTTGTTTATAGCTCTTATGATTGCTATACAATTTTGATCAATTGGGATCTTATCATTACGAATAAAGAGAAACAAAAATTGACTCGAAATTAACCTATAAGAGGCATAAATGATTGCATTTCTCACACAAACTTTTTGCTCTATGTTGTTTGACTCTTACATTGTCAAGGGAAAAACTAAGATAGTTTCTTATGAATAAGGAACAAATTAAAGAATAAATTACCTAGGCTATTATATAGGATATACTTATTTAAACAATGTAGATTACTTGTCATAATTAAGTGTATTAAACAACTAAAGGACTTATCAAAGAAAACTAATTTAAACCTTAGAACCAAAAATATGATATTAAAATACTAATTAATTAAGGAAGTAAGATGGGTTATGATGAAGGTTCTCTTTAGACATTAACATAATTAAATGTATTTAAATAGCTTAACAAATTATCTAAGGAAATTAAGTTAAACCTTACAACCAAACAAATGACATCAAAATAGTACAAAATTCACAAAGCAAAAAACAAGTGCATATACTATGTGTAAGATCTAAGCAACAAATTCGATAGATGAAGGCTAGGATTTAGAGAAATAGAGTTGGAATGACCCAAGCATGGAAAGAACATCTACACCATAGTGCATTGATGCCAAAGACATCAAATGATCAATGTATAAACCACTTCCATGGGAGGCCATGGAGAATGACTCGGAAGGGGCACTCTCAATTTTTTTTGCAAGCGTCGTGTACATGAAAGATATCCAAAAATATATTCATGTTGAAGTTAATAGAGGTTGACCTTCAAGAAAGAAATTGAAAACCTTTGAAGTCCAGTGACAAGTGAATTCTTGGTGCTAAATACAAATATTGGGAAAGCTAAAACTTGACATTTAGGAAAATTTTCTAAATTTTAGCAGTGATCACAAATGGATCTAGTTGGTACCGACCCACACCCATGGAGAATTTATATACCTAGATAAGCCTTTCCTTGTCACCAAAGAATAAATCAAGAGTAATAGGGTTATATGACAAAGGAGGAAAACCCAACAAGGTCAACAACAAATCTATCACCACACTAATAGGAGCAACACTTGATGCGTGATTCCTCACCATCAACAAAATTTGAGACATTGGAGTGAGGTATGCAACAAAATATATTGCACATAAAAAAATCATGCTAGAAGAGAGGATCCATCTCCAACAACTTGCATCAATGCTACAACAAGATGGTGACAAATCGGAAGGAATACAACCTCCATGAAACCCTAAGAGAGAAACTTAAGGACAATTTGGAGAAAATGAAGAAAATCCATCATAAATTCAGGTATGGCTCATTGATAATTTATCTAGCCTTATATTTTTTAAGAGGTTTTCCAAGGATTAGTGGATGCACATGAAGGTCAAATAACTCCATCGTAGAGCAAATTAAGGAGAATATAGATGGGTTTCTAGATGCAACTATTTGTAAGTATGGGTATGAGTCACTTTATACCAAATTATGAGCAAGGATGAAATAAAGAGATAGGTTGAGCCATAGAATGGCACAAAAATTAGAGAATGAGGTAGTCTTTGTGGTAGATATGGATTATATCCATTTAGAAGCCATGGAACCATGCACTTTCTTAGTTCCACCACTCCCATATGAAGTAACCAACTAGTTATTAGAAAGCATAGCACAACTTCTCCTCTCTCGTTCTAGAAATCCCATCAAATACCTGTAAATAATACATTAACAAAAAAGATAAAAAGGAGGCTCAAGAAGGAAAAGAGTATAAAAGGAGCAAACACAGGAAGATTCTCCTCCTCTAAAAGTTGAGGATGCTATTGAACCACAAAGCATGCAACCAACAAAGGAATAGGGAAAGTGGGAATCTAAATGCCTAGGGTAGAAAGAGAATATGGTAGCAACAAATACAAAAGAACAACCACAAAAGGAAACATCACAATAGGAAAGGAAGGGAAATAAAACAAAGAACAAAGAAGTAGAATCAATTGAAAGCGAAGCCACTCCTTCACTAGGAAAAATACCTTTGGAGGAAATTGTAGAAACTTTGTTGCAAATGAACTTAGAGAAGGAAAAAGAGGTAAAATAACAACAAAACAAGCCTAAGAGGCAAAAGCAAAAAGCATAAAAATTGTTGGTACATTATGATAAAACATTAGAGGAGGAGGAATAAACTACAAAAGCAAATACACTACTAAAAAGAACAAGGTACCAAATGACACAAGAGTAATTGTTGTCATATTTTAGCCCATACCAAAATAGCCCAAAGATCTCCTTAAATTCCCACCTTTCTTCCATCAAAAATGTCTGATCTGAGAAATCTTAAATGGAAGAAAGTCTCCCTCTTAAATATCCTAAAAATTCTAAGTATTTTGCATTTGTCTTTTGCCTTAGTTGGCAAAGTTTAAGTTTGGAGAAATTAAAGTTCATCGATTGGTGAAATCGTTGATTGAAGGAACCAAGAAACAAGGTAGGAATTCTCTAAGGCAAAGAATAGAGGGCAAGTTGAGGTGCTTTATAGACAAAAGTTGTGGTTCGTGAACCTCTTGGTTTGTTGACCTGCTAGTTTGCCGACAAGTCAGTTCGCTGATAAAGTGAATTTTTTCTTCAAAGGCAAGAATGAAGATAGAAAAAGTTATTCTAAGCAAAAGGATGCAAAGTAGGCCTTTGTCAAAAAATTTGATGGTTCACGAACCGACTGGTTCGTTGCCAAGAGGTTTTACTGACATAAGAAGCCCTGACAAAGGTGGAGGGAAGATGAAGTCAGCGGCTGAGGCACAAAGGTTAAGGCAAGGAATAGTTTGGCAAGAGAGAATTTCATTGATAGAGAAGAAAAGAGACCAAGGGAAAAAATAGGGCAAGTTCGTGAAAATGAGATTTTGCCGACTAAAGGTGAAAGCAAGGCAAAAAAGACAAGGAGAAGTTGGTGGATCAGTGAAATCACAACTCGCTGATCAGTTCATGATTTCTCAAGTTTGCCGATAAGGTGATTTTCTGACAAGAAGCCCAAAAGCAAAAAGAGAAGACGCCTAGAAGGATGGTTTGTAAACCCGATAGTTTGCCTACTGGAGAGTTCGCCAGAGGGTGAATTCGTTGATAATGAAGAAAATCAAAAGGTGCCAAAGGAAGGATTCAAAATATGAAACACTTTTAAAGTGTTGTAAAAGCTTTTAAAGGCATGATTCCTAAGTGCCTAAAATCATGCCATTGTTGTAGGATGAAGAGGTACCTGGTAATTAATATTGCAGGTCAAAGTCAAATGCAGGTGATTAAAACAGTGAAAATCTTCAATGTGCTAGTATGCAGAAGGAACAAAATGGATTTACAGGTACCAGAGAAGGATTTTAAACCTTCCTTCATCAATGCGTCAGGTATCCAAGCATGTGGGCAATCTTCTTCTACAAATTTGCAAATATGTTAGGGCATTGCCGTCGTCCCAATTTATAGATTTTCTGATGGGGCCATGGGTTGAATTCAATGCAGCATGGGCGCATGGACAAAATGGTTGACTAAATTTTAGTGTCTGGAGCTACACAGCGATAAGAAAGCTATATATACATGTCGAAAAGATGTATTTTAGGGTAAGTTGTTTTCTAGGTCATTACTTAGTTAGAGGATTCATTTACAAGCTCAAACCTTGTGATTTTCTCTAGAACTGAGCGGGTTTGATGGACTGTGTTCTTTTATGAGCCTCTCATGTCTCTATATCAGTTCAACAAGGAGATCCTATCATCTTGTGTCTATTTCACCTATAATGAATATGTCTTCTCTTTGTAATGGCTATTTAGCCTCTATGATCAATATAAACTGATGTTTTGCCTCTCTCATTATTCTTGCACTATTTTTATTTGATAGATCTAAGCTATGTATTGTGGATAAAACAATCCCTTCATACTTTCATCTCTCTACCTTAAACTCTATTTGAACCTACATAAGTCTATGTGAGTTCTCTTCAACGTTTAAGATCATTACTGTGCTAGGTCGGTTGTAGTTAAACACCCTAAATCTCGGTGCATCATCTTTTAATTCTAGTTTCTCCTTCTTCGCCTTTTCCTTGGTGATCATTAGCATTAGATTTAATTAAATTCTCTAGACCTTAATTCTGGAAAGAGGAACCAGCCTTCTCTGGAGGTATGATCTCATTTGCAAGGTCCCACACCTTGAGATCAGTCCCATTGTGTCATTGGAATGCTTGAACAGGCTTCAAGTAGGGTGCAATTCCATGTGATAATAATTTCTAGCATGCCCAGTGGGACCCTCTACTCTGAGGAAGAGCTGAACTGAGAAGAATTGGTGTTGATCTTAGTTCATTTGTTGTTGTGGAAGCATTCTACAAGCACCTGACGACTCTATTAGTCCAGTATTCAAACTAGTTCAACATTTCATGTCTGGAGTGTAGACCAGAGCTTCTTCTTCAGGTAATTTTCAATTCGTAGAGCTATCTTTTACTGATTCAAGAAGAAGAAGTAGATTGTCTAGGTGCCCTATGAGAAAGAAGAGTGTAGTTTCATCTCCCCAAGAGCCCAATCTACCCCTCCTCCTGTTAGATTCCAGTATTCAAGAAGAACCCTGCATATACCCAGAATCAATTTGAATATCCCCAGTATGGCAAGAAACCTCCTTTTGTCACCTTTAAATGTAGCACAATATGATGATATCCCTACCTCAACTCTGAAGCCCATTTCATTTTTTAATGGTGAAAACTCTACTACACCTTCTGAACATATCCAAGATATTGCTAGTGTGTGCTTTGTCCACAATGTCACTGAAGACAATGTTGCTATAAGACTTATGGATTCTTCCTTTAAAGGAAAAGAACTCCATTGGTATAGAGGACTGCCAACTAATTCCATTCATAATTGAGATGATTTGGGAACAAGACTTTGCCAACACTTTGAAGATAAAAGTGACTACCTGTCTCTAATGGAACAATTAGTAACAATTAAAAGAGCTCACCATGATTTTAAGGTGGACTTCAATTACAGATTTCAGAAGACATGGGACAGGATTCTATTGTTGGTGAAACCCTCCCCTAATACTGCCTTCATATGCTACCTAAAATCTTTAAATCCTGACATTGTTGTCATGATTCAGTCCATGGGGGCACATGTGTCACATCTCAAAATTTGATACTATTTGTGGTTCCTTTATGTGGAAACAATCTATGGACAATTATGTGTGTTAGATAAATAATTTATTATATTTGAAGAATGAATGATTATTTTAATATGGAAAGATGAAATGAAATGAATGTTATATTATGTTAGCAATGCTTCAGCTATGCTTTGGCTATTGGTTACTAACCTATTAATGGGAAATTGGAGTTTATTCTAAATTGTAGGAATGTTGAAGACAAGAGTGTGGTTGAGGTAAAGGAGATTAGCATCTTGGTAGGGTTAAGATGGAGGGATATCATTCACACACTTCACGTAGTGTCATATAGCTGCATATGTTGCATATTGAATGATTTAATAGTTTAATTTAAAATTGCATTTTTATTTTATTTGAATTATATATCACATAGTTAGTTATTGGTGATTTAATTAGATTATTTAATTCATTGTTATTTAAATATCATGAGTGTTTAGAAAATAGAATAATTGATTTACTTATTTAATTTGTTTTATTTAGAGAATAATCATATTCTATTTAATTATTAGTTTTATAGATACATTGTGATAAATATGTGAATTATTTTAATAATATTTTTAGAACTAGAAATAGAATAAAACATGTTTTTGAAACAAAAACTTAATTTAGGAAAAGAAAAGCTCTAGAAAATGAAACACTTGAGGAAGAGGAAACAATAAAAGAGGAGTTATAATTCATTTCTTGCTCACCAAAACTTCTATTTAACATCTTGCATTCTCAAAAAGAGGGGATCATCATCATCTCTGAAACTGCATTGTGAAAGCATTTTGGGCACAAAGAGGGAATAGTTCAGATCAAGAAGCTTTTGTAGGAATCAAGCATTCGATTGGAATAGGGAACGAATTCCAGGTTCTTATTTAATCTTAGACCATCTGTGACTTATGTGTGTTTGAATCTTTTTCTCATGTGCAAAAACCATGATCTTTTGTCTGAAATTGATATAAAAATATAAGCATCTGGTTGTAGTATATATATATATATATATTATGATCAATACAGGGTATATTATATTAGATCAATTGAATTCTATGTTGGAACAACTATATTTTACATTGGACTGATTGTATATTATATTGATCGATTGTATTTTACATTGAATCTATTGTATGCATATGGAATTGACTGTATTTCATTATGTATTAATTGCATTTTATAATGAAAAGATTATTGCAGATGCAACTAAGGTCGTTGCAGGAAGTATAGGTGCGGCATCACCAAATGGTGCCGTAGTCCCTTAGGGACTGCGACCCCATTTGGGGATGACGGCTTTTGTTATCACTATTTAATTACATTTCAAATGATTGCAATCTTTTTCTTGCAATTTGAAAACCCTCGTTAATATATATAATATTTAATATAAAATTGATATTGTTGTTCTTGTTGCACTTGTGCGTTAACAGTCTTCCGATCATTAGATATTTGATAATGTATATATATATATATATATACAAATTTCATTTCCTTTGGATATAGATGTATTGACTGTGATTTTTATTATCTAGAAACCAAATGGATTATGATTGTAATCAATTATATCATTTGATAGCATATAGATATATTGATTGTAATTTTATTTGTCTGAAAAACTGAATGGATGATGACTGTAATCAATTATATCATTTGATAGCATATGGATATACTGATTGTAATTTCATTTGTCTAAAAAATTGAATGGATTATGACTGTAATCAATTATATCATTTGATAGCATATAGATATATTGACTGTGATTTTTATTTCTAAACAATAGAATGGTTTATGACTGTATTCGATTATATCATTGATAACTTAGTTTTATGTGTGTGTGTGTGTGTGTGTTCGTATTGATAGTGTTTATTGAAAAATGTATATGATGAATCAGAACTACAATGTTGATTGGATTTTATTTTGTTAAATTGAATTAAATGAATATTTATATATAATATCTGAAATCAAATTTATTGCACTAGATATATATTTTTTCTATTTTATATTTGCACTGATGAAAATGACTTGTATGAACTTTTAAATTATTAAGTTCTTGATAAATGGTATTTTTACATTTCACTTGGAAAAACTAGCAATATATCAAATTCCTTGATTTATGAAAGAAATGCATTATGTTTTCATAGATCAGGAAATATTGAGATAAAATAAGGGAAAAATAGTAAATTTTCCAACTAGCAAACCAGTGAAATCAACTGAACAATGGAAATAATGTTTGAATTTGAAATATAGATATTAATGACTATGGAAAACCAAATATAGGAAATTGTGTTGTATGTAATTTTTGGTAAAGTACAAACTTTCAAGACAGGATGTTGAATGTGGATTCCTAGAGATGATAGTTTTACTTTTTCTAAAACTATCATTTTATTTATAAGCTTGGCCAAGCTACTGTACCATTGAAACATATGGATTTGTTTAAAAGCCTAGAACTATGTTTGTCTCTGCCACATCCTATTTGCAAGAGTTTATGTCATTCTAGTATTAGGATGCATACAGGCAACAGACACACATTGAGTGTTTCCCTCCTACTTACACTGTTCTAGGTTGCTAGGCTCCTTGTGCAGGGTCGGTGCTTTCTTCGAGTTAGGAAGAAACCAGGGGAAGTCCAGTACTTCGTGGTTGGGTGGAAAAAGCACCTCAACCACTCTCTTAATCTTGGTTTGTGGATGATCAAAGGATTAAGGCAACCAAGATTAGATATTATTATTGATATGGATATTTGCTTCTTTGTATGGCTTCATTGCCAAGTTGCAATTGTAATATATTCATGGATATCTTGATGATAGTTATTCTTTGTGTAACATTGAAACAGATGTATTGTAACACCAAGTCGGGTGTATGTAAACTGTTTTGTAATCCATTATGGTATATGGATCATTATTCTTATTCATGGATTCTTTCCATTTTAAGTTATTATGGATAATTGGAAACTATTATTGGTTGATTATCTTACTTTTGGAATATGCTTTTATTTTTGAGTACTTTTTTTAGATGGTAAATTTTTGCACCTTACAACATGTTTTACCAAATGCTTATGAAATAGCGATAAGGGTGGAGAATTTTCTAATTCAAGATGGAAAAATTGCTCCAAGACCACCAATGCCCTTATTTCTAGAGGCTCCAGTCATCCAGCCAAGTGTGGCTCCAATTCCTACAATAGTCACCCCTACAATTCCTTTGGGTATCCCTTCAATCGAGCAATCAGAGGATAAGGATGCCACAATAAGAAGATTGACCAATAAAGTAGTAGCAATGGAGAGACAGCTGGCCCAGTCCAACAAGCCATATCAACCCTTTAATCAAATGTATCAATCTAATAGGCATCCATACCAAGGTCATACGTAGAGACAAAATCAACCTAGTTATATCAGGCCCTTAAATGCTAGTAATCCAAATGCCACAAGCACCTCCTGACCTCTTGTGCCTATACAAAATAATCTATCTCAAGACAGTGATTGGTGCCATCCATCCAATCATCCCCATGATCAAATTTTATGCCAAAGTAGATAGTTCAGTTAGGCTTTGATAGTGCAAAATCCATTAGTCCTTCTAGAATAGCAGTCTAGTTCCAGTCACGATATTAGGGGAGGACAAGAGTAATTGCAAGATAATTCTACTTTGGTAAATTGGACACAAGATGACTTCTGTGGTGTTAATCAATGTACAAGTCTAATAGAATTCAACACAAGAGCCAAAAGAAGAGTGACTGAGGATGCATCAGTCCCTATAGTTGGTCGTGCATCTACCTCTCATGCATCCCCAATGACTACAAATAAAGGTACAGCAGCAGAGACTCCTTCAACACGAGAATATCTTGTCATTAGTCAAATAAATCCAGTATTGGAATAGCAGCCCCAGGCTAATCAACAAGAAAAGGTTGATGTTGTTATTACAAAGGTATCCCAGAAGGTTAGTCATATCCCTTTCAGCATAGTTGATTAGATGAAAAGGTATAACTTGAGCGTCACTATGTGGGATGCCCTGTTGATTCCATCACAAAGGGATTTGCCACAAGAAGCTTTAACAAGCTTCAATCAGCCTGCTATAGGGACAACAAAGGAAAAAGTAGTTGCCCCAACAAACTTGTTCCAACCAAAATAGGAGGCAAACACAAGCAAAATCAGGAATCCCCCTCTGTTTTATGTTTCCCTAATTGTTGGTGACAAATTATTACATAATTGCATGATAGATTATGGGGCGGGTAGCTCAGTGATGCCTAAGGAATAGCTGATTGGTTGGGCATTAAATATGAACCCGTAACAAAAGGTGTAGTGCAATTGGATGACACTATTGTTAAGACAATTGGGATGGTTAAATATTTGAAGCTTACCCTATATGCATGCCCTGGTTGCTCTGTTTTACAAGATATTTTAGTCATTGACCTCCCTGTATATTTTGGTATATGCCTATCTAGAGAGTTCGCTGCTAAAATAGGTCGATACCTATCTTCTGATTGGTCCCACATGTTATTTAGAACTAGGTATAGCACTAAAGTGACCAGTAAGGCTAAACCAATATCCAATGATCACATAGAGCCTTATTCTCCTACCCCTTTGAACATGAACTACACAATCCATGATCTAAAAGAGGAAAATAACAATATTCATGAAACTACCACGCATGTAGAAGAAATTCTAGATATATTGCTTGATGAGTGGATAAATTGTTTTCAATTTCATGCCCTATATCATGTAGAACAAATAGGGATGGGTACTTATTGCATCCATGAAGAAGATGTCATCATCCCTAACCTTAAAAAGCCAACAGAAGATCCAAGTGGGGTGTGGCAATTGTATTTCGATGGTTCCAGAAGCAAAATTGGAGTGGGTGCTGGTGTTATGTTGATTTCACCCCAAAAGGAAAATTATTTCTCTACTTTCAGATTATAATTTAGTTGTACCAATAATGTGGCTAAGTATGAGGCCTTAATTCAAGGCATGCAATTGGCACAAAAGAGGGGAATAAAATTTTTACAAGTATTTGGTGGCAGTGAGCTGGTTGTTCACCAAATCAGATCACAAAGCACTTCAAGGAATGACTTGTTGAAATCATATAAACACAAAGTCTGGGATCTTATTGAAGACTTTGATGCCTTCAATATTCAGGCAGTGCCTAGAAAAAGAAATAAATATGTTAACAGGTTGGCTGCAATTGGCGCTTGGTTTGACATTCCCAAGAATGTCAAACAAAACTCATATCAGCATGTGAATATTTTCGTGCGGCCTAATGTACTTGATAATGTGTCTAGCTGGCAAGTATTTGAAAATGACTAGCAAATTGTCAATTCTTGGAAGAGGAGGTAGATTTTACTACTAGTAACCAGTCAATATTGCAAGAGCAGTATGGTGACCATGTGATTCAGCTAAAGACCAACAAACTGCCCAAGGGATTGATCACCTTGGAAAATAGATTTGGTGTTGATGATCAACCCAAAAAGGATAAAATGAACATGACTGTCAAAAAAGAGGACTATGAAGAGGTGGAAATCGCACAAGGTAGATTTTTAAAGCATGGTAAGGTATGTGATCAAGCTCAAAGACAAGGGTTTTTGAGATTTGTAATGAGTTTGATGATTTAATTGCTTAGGATTATAGGGATCTAAAATGTTTTGACCTTGGTTTAATTCAGCATACTATTGATTTAGATCCCAATTCAAAACTTGTCTGCCAAAAGCAAAGCCCAGTCAATCCCAAAATTAAGCCACTAATGGAAAAAGAGTTATCCAAGCTCATAGAGGCCAAAATTATCTACCCAATCAAACATTCCTCTTAGGTGGCTAACCTAGTTCTAGTTAGGAAAAAGAATGGGGAAATTAGACTATGCGTGGACTTTAGAGACCTAAACAAGGCCTCCCTTAAAAACCACTATCCACTCCCTTCAATGGAATAGATCTTACAAATAGTAGCTAGATTTGAAAGGTTTTCACTCCTAGATGGCTATTTAGGGTATAACCAGATTCTTGTGAAAGAATCAGATCAGTATAAAACAACCTTTATCACCAAATGGGTTACCTTGGCTTATCAGAAAATGTCATTTGGATTGACCAATGTTGGGGCAACCTTCCAAAGAGCAATGGATTTGGCCTTTAAAGGCCTGATGAATGATATTATTTTAGTATATCATGATGACTTGATTGTGTATTCTAAGCATGCAGCTGACCACTTGCATCATTTAAGAAAATTCTTTAAGAGATATAGAGAATATGGCATATCATTAAATCCAAAGAAGTGTGTATTTGTTGTCCCAGAAGGCAAACTGTTGGGACATGTAGTCTCAAAAGAGGGACTTACTATTGATCCAGAAAGAACCAATGTGATTTTGTCTTTCCCTATTATGAATTGCATGTAAAAGATATCAATTAAATGCAAATAAAGATTAAATAGAGGAATGACAATACACAGAAATAATAACAGCAAGAGACAAGTTTTAATGTGGTTCACCCAAACCTGGGCTACATCCACCAACAGAGAGTCTAATATTGTTATCTAGTAAATCAAACCGAATACAACCAGCAATCCTTGCAACTCAATACCGCTACAAAAATGCTACAATATATCAATGAAAACCCTAACCCTTAGCCGCTTTTATCAAGCCATATGTTAGTTACAAAAATAGGGTTTTTCTTATGGTGTTGGCCCTTGACCCTGTCTTGGGGGTGCTGCCCCCAAATCCCCGCAAGGGGCGCTGCCCCTTGACCCCGTTAAATAATTTGGGGGGAAACCGCATTAATAAAAGTGGGGTAAATTTAACCTCCAAGTTTGATTAGGCTCCATATAACAACAATCTCCCACTTGGAGACTGATCAAACTCCACACCATATCATCTCCCACTTGGAGACTGATCATAACACCGATGACCCTGTAGCTCCCACTAGAAATAAGCACCATGGACTTTGTTGTTCTAATTTTTTTTAGTCTTGAAGACCAATCGAAGCTGAAGAGGAGCTCAGCTTCTCCCTTGTCATTGCCTTTGTAAACATATCCATTGAATTTTCATATATATATGTATCTTTTCCAACCTTAACTATCCATCATCTAACACTGACTGAATGAAGTGATACCTGAGCTGTATGTGTTTGGTCTTTGAATGCAAGGTAAAATTATTTGCAAGATGTATGATACTCTGACTGTCTGTATACAAAGAACTGTTAGCTTGTTGTTTTCCCAATTCTTCCATGAAAGATTGCAGCCATATCATCTCCTTGCTTGCCTCTGTTGCAACTACATACTCTACCTCCGTGGTGGATAAAGCAACCACCTTTTGCAACCTGGAGATCCAACTCACTAATGTCCCACCTACAGTAAAGACATAACTTGTAGTACTCCACCTGGTATCAATATCCCCTGCCAAATTTGAGTCTACATAACCTGCTAAATCAGTATTAAATCCCCCAAAACATAAGTGTTTATTGGATGTACCTCTCAAATATCTGAGAATCCATTTTACCACATTCCAATGCTCTAATATGGGATGACTCATATACCTGATTACGACTCATATACATGCTTACGACTCCTATAGCATGTGCAATATCTGGTCTCGTGCATACCATGGTGTACATTAAACTTCCTACAACTGAAGCATATGGTACCTTGGACATTTTGTCTTCTTCCTCTTGTGTCTTTGGACACATCTCTTTAGTCAATTTTAAATGACTAGGCAAAGGTGTGCTGATAGCTTTTGCATTCTCCATATGGAATCTTTGCAACACCTTGTCAACATAATCAACCTGAGATAGATTCAATTTTATGTTCTTCCTATCTATACAAATTTTCTATTAGTTTTAAGGATAGACAACTAAGAGGGGGGTGAATCAGTTGTCACCAAATCCTATTCATTATTCACTTAATACCTTCTTATATTTCAGCAGCATATTAATGATTCTATCATGAAAGCATAATGCAATAACTCAAGAGTAGAAACAAACTTAACACAAATAACACCAAGAATTTAACGTAGAAAACCTGGTTAAGGGAAAAACCATGGGGTGACTAACCCAAGATTAAATTCTCTATTAAAAGAATATTAAGAATAAGATGGCACTTGCCAATTAGGGCTCACTGTTCGAGCACATTGCTCACAAAAGGCCCACTGCCTTCAAGAGACACACTGTCTACAGAATAATATAAATATTACATACTTGAACTAGAAATTAACATCTTCACTATGCTTGAGATAGTTCCATTTAAGCTCAACACTTCTGCTCTGCTTTTCGCTCCTCTCCTCTCTATCACTTTCTCATCATGACCACACACACTTTTGAATGACTTCGCAATTCTTATTTATACATGACATCAACTTTGGAATGATCATCAAAGTTGGCACAACATACTTTATTTTATTACAAAGCAATTACAAAAATACAACTTGACTTATTACAAAAACTTCATGCACGTCACTACCATGTCGGCCACACATATCTGGGACTTCAATCTTCTTTGAGGAACACGTCATGCTTCGTAAAACATCTTCAAGATCATCCGTAACATGTGTAAATCATCCGGTCGGCCAAGATTAGGAAGAACACCATCACCTGAAGGTAAATCTTCAATTACGAGCTCAATCTTCAATGCGGACTGCCAACATGAACTGGACACAATCTAGAGACCCCCACAAGCTTGCTTGAATCACCAAGAACATCTGCACCACTTCTGCTTACTGTAATCATTTGCATCTTCATCCAGAACCTCAAGAACATAACTAGACATCACTGTCATATTAGAATAATTGCTTGCGGACCTCCAAACGATGAACCAATTGAGTTGTCAATTCACAATGGCTTCCCAAACATGTCACCAGATCTGCAAAACAAGATATTGCATTTCTAGATCTCACTAGACCTATTTGTGCCACTCTGTCACCTCTGAACAACTACCAGAACTAGTTTTACTCATATGGCCATAACTTCTCCAAATCTTCATGCAAATCTCTAAAATCTTTATAGGAGCACCTTCAGACACATATCTACAAACCCTTTGACACGCATACTCTGATCTTCAACTGACTGGAATCTTTACTTCATAGAACTTAACTGTCTTTAATGTTCTATGTTTCTGATAGGGCTAATTTTTTCAATATCCTTAGCACACAAATCATCCAATCTTTGACATCAATGCAGCAGGAGTATGTTGACATTAATGACAACACCGGTTAGGCCCATACTTGGAACTATCTCCCCCTTGTTGATAACTGGGAGGGGGGTGAATCAGTTATCCTAATTATTTCTATTTTTTGAACTTTCTTAATAATCAATGCAGCATTAATTCAATTAAGCAAACATAACCATGAAATGGAAATACACATGACACAATATTTTTGATGTGGAAACCATGTTAAGGGAAAAAACCATGGGGTGATTAACCCAAGATTGTATTCTCTGTTAGAAGAATGGAAATACAAAATGGCACTTGCCAATTAGGGCTCACTGCCCGAGCACACTGCTCACAAGAGGCACACTGCCTACAAGAGATTCATTGTCTATAGTTTATAAAGAGTGTAATACAATACTTGAACTGATAGGGAGCATCTACATACGCTGGAGTTCAATTCCGGTTAGGCTCAGTATACTGATCTACTGCACTTCATCTTTCCTCTTCTTTTGTGCTGCTTTCCTTTCACATGCCGGACCTTCCTTACTGCTTTCGCTCTACTCTTCTACTTTTATTCGTACCTTTTTAAAAACCACGACACCTCTCACAACTAAATCCATCTTGTATATATATTTGCACAAGTGATTTCATCACCTTTCTAGTCAGCACCTGCAATAGTCAATATTTTCCACAAACTCTGATCTATCGGTTGAATCCTTGCTTACCAAGTAATGCGGATCAAGGATATACTTGTAGAAGTCATCAATTATGTCAGCCAATCATAACTTATGCCTTAAGAATCTTTACTATCATCAGTAACACATCCAGAATAATGTTTGATGTTCTGCCAGTCAGTTCTTCCTCTATCCACACTGCCAATCAGGAACCCGACACTCAACTATTCATATCTTTTTCTTCATCTATCATTGGAGGCTAAATCCTTGGAATCTATCAGTCAAGGTAGTCCTCTTGACTTTCCCAAATTTGCACTTCACCAAGATACTTCCTCTGAGAGATCCGGACCTGACTGTTGGACCTCACCACATGCTCTGTTCTTGCTTATCGGACCACAACATTCTTCACTTTGACTTTCGGTATAGACACACCATGTCCTACGGATGTGTGGGATGGACATTGTTGCCATCAATGACAACAATCATAAATCCATATAGTGTCTCTTGCCAACACCCCTTTGTCATTGATGGCAACATATGATGTGAAAAACTGTTTTGACCATCAAGACAAGAACTTCTCCTCACTTCTCCTCACTAACTAACATAGCTCCCTCTACCAACAACAATCAATTACACATCTTCTCTTTCTTTACTGCTCCCCCTTTGATCAACACCCACTTTTTTTTTACACATGTCTTCTCTCCCCCTTTGACATCAATGGCAAAGGGCACATACTTGCATCAATACTTCAGAATCATACAGACTGCTCCCCTTGAGTAGCATCTTCCTATCATCAATCTAGACCTCAAGATATGACTGTGAGATCCACCGGACTGATGCACATTAGTGCACCTTAATTCAGTACCGGAGGGTTAATAACCCCTAACTTCTCCCTGAGCTACTAAAAATGTCTACAATCTGATCCTTTGAGGGCACAAACTCCAATCTAACTTCATTCTTGTTCACCTACTCTCTCAAAAAGTGAAACTTGATGGATATATGTTTTGTATTTGAATGC
Source organism: Cunninghamia lanceolata (assembly GCA_027924645.1). Classification (NCBI taxonomy): domain Eukaryota; kingdom Viridiplantae; phylum Streptophyta; class Pinopsida; order Cupressales; family Cupressaceae; genus Cunninghamia; species Cunninghamia lanceolata. The sequence goes on along the minus strand of BSBN01000809.1, from coordinate 23,424,712 downwards.
AACACCAGATTTTTTGATATATTTATTGCACTTGAGTTATCACAGAAGATTGTGATAGGTTCTTCATACTCCACTATGATGTCTCTTAGCATTTTCTTCATCCACAAAACTTGAGTGCAACTACCTGCTGCTGCAATATACTCTGCTTCTGCAGTGGACAGAGATATTGCCTCTTGTTTCTTGCTCAGCCAAGAAACCAATCTTTTCCCCCAAAAAGAATGCACCACCACTGGTACTCTTCTGGTCATCCACATCTCCTGCCCAATCAGCATCTGTATATGCATGAAGAGAGAAATCATGATCCCTAGGATACCATAAACCATACTCAACTATTCCTTTCAGATATCTGAGAATTCTCTTGATTGCCATGACATGAGACTCTCAAGGATCAGCTTAGAATCTGGCAATAAGACCAATAGCATTCATAATTTTAGGTCTAGTTTGAGTAAGGTATAGTAGTCCTCCAATCATTGACCTGTACATTTTTTCTGATCAGCCTTAGGAGATTCATCATCTTTACTCAGTTTACACCCGGTTGCCATGGGAGTATTCATTGGCTTTGAATCTTCCATCCCAAATTTCTTCAACAATTCTTTCACATATTTGGTCTGTGATATGAAGATTCCTTTCTTTGTTTGAGTGATTTGCAGACCCAAGAAGAAATTTATTTCCCCAAACATAGACATCTCAAATTCATTTTTTATTTGATTTGCAAAAGTCTTGCACATACTATCTTTTCCTCCAAAAATGATATCATCAACAAATACTTCAACAATCAAGATGTTTTCATGATCAATATTGAAGTACAAGTTATTGTTACCAGTACCTTTGTTGAAACCAATCTTCAAAAGATGTTTATCCAATCTTTCATACCAGGCTCTTGGGGTTTGTTTGAGTCCATACAATGCTTTCTTCAACTTGCAGACCATATCACCATGATCAGACAATTGGAATCCATCCAGTTGCTCAATGTATACCTCTTCTTCCAAATCACCATTCAAGAAGGCAAACTTGACATCCATCTGATATACTTTGAAATCCTTGAAGGTAGCAAAAGTAAGAAATAACCTAACTGCTTCAATTCTTGCCATCAGAGCAAAAGTTTCTTCAAAGTAAACTCCTACTTAAGAATAACCCTTACAGACCAATCTGGCTTTGTTTCTGACTACTTCATCATCTTCATTCAATTTATTCTAGAAGACCCACTTAGTCTCAATCATATTTTTGTCTTTAGGTCTGGGAACAAGATCCCAAGTGTGATTTTTTTCAATCTTGATCAACTCTTCCTCCATTGCTTTAGCCCATCTTTCATCATTGCATGCTTCACTTACTGTTTTTGGTTAAACCTTTGAAATCAAACAATACTTTACTGAATCTTGAGCAATTTTTCTTCTTGTTTGAACACCTTTGCTTCTATCTCCTATGATCTGGTCTTCAGAATGATTCAGTCTTACATTCCTGGGAGTTTTGGGAATTTCTTGCACTTCTATTTCTTGGACAGGATCATTCAAACTTATCTCTTCTTCATGTATTTCAGGATTCTCCAGATCAGTCTAAATCTAAACTGCAATTGGGGCTTGTTCTTCTTGGACTAAAACATCACTCTAATCATCTGCTTTATACTCATAAAACCTTGAGGGATTTTCAATGCCTTCATCAACCTTCACATTTGTACTTTCTACAATATTTCTCAATCTCTTGTGATAACACCAGTATGCTTTGCTTTGAGTGGAATATCCCAAGAATATTCCTTCATCACTTCTAGCATCAAACTTTCCAAGGTCTTCATCTCTTTTGATATAGCACTTACTTCTAAAATATTTCACAGTAGGGGTGATGCCAAACCAAAGTTCATAAGGAGTTTTACCAGTATTGCTTCTGATTTGTACTTGATTAAGAGCATAGATAGCAGTGCTTACAAATTCTCTCTAGTAGATCTGAGGGACATTTGCTTCCATCATCATGGTTCTAGATGCTTCCTGGATGGTCTGGTTCTTTCTCTCCACTACTCCATTCTGCTGTGGAGTCCTTGGAGCAGATAACTGTCTCTTTATCCCATATTTCTCACAAAATTCTATGAACTCTCTGGATGTGAATTCTCCACCTCTATCAAACCTGAGACATTTTATGTTTATGCCAGTTTCATTTTCTACCATAGCCTTGAATATTTTGAATTTCTCAAGTGCTTTAGATTTCTCTTTTAAGAAAGTCACCCACATCATCTGGGAGTGGTCATCAATTAGCAACATGAAATATCTATCTCCTTGCAGACTCCTGATTCTTGTCAAACCACATAGATCAATGTGCACCAAGTCCAACAATCTGGTTGAAGAATGTTCCTTACTTTTGAATGAGACTCTATTTCACTTACCTAGCTGACATTCCTTGCACAAGCTATTAGTAGGTTTCACCAATCTTGGAAGATCTCTTATAGCCTAGGTGTTGCTTATCTTAATGATATTATCAAAATTCACATGACACATTCTCCTATGCCACAACCAACTCTGATCAATTTGAACAAATAAACAACTTTTGACAGTACCAACCAAGTGGAAGATGTTACTTTTTGTTTGAGTACCGAATGCAATCTCCGTTCCAGAGCTTTCAAAGATCTTGCATTTTCTATTTTTGAATCAGAGATCATAACTTTTGTCCACCAACTGTCCAACACTGAAAAAATTATGCTTCAGACCTTCAACATACAAAACATCACTGGTTTTGTTCTTTCCATCAAAAGAAATAGTTCCTCTGCCTCTGATTCTGCCAATCGAATTATCACCAAATTTTACAACTCCTCCTTCATATCTTTCCAGATTTATAAACTTATTCTTATCACCAATCATATGGTGGGAGCATCCACTGTCAATGACCCATTCATCCTGTTCTGCAACCTGAGCAGCCAGAGCCCTTTCTATCTTAAGATTTGCAGATTCAATAAGCATTGGATCTTGTTCCTTGATGGCAATAAACACCCATTCACTTCTGGATTTGGTTCCTATATCAGATTCATCATCTGTTACTCCTCCATCATCATTTTCTTGAACATAGTAACACTTCTTTTGAAATCTTGATCTATTATGGTTAGGCCTTGAAAATATTTCTGGACACCTTGAGGCAAAATAACCAATCTTGTTACAATTGAAACATTTGAAAGGCAATTTTCCTTCATACTTACCAGATCCTCTTGGCAGTCTTTTTGCAATAAGGGCCTCAAGTTGAGCAGCTTCTGCCTCATCTTCTTCCAGATCTTTTCTTGCTTTCTCATACCATGATAATTTCTTTGAGGAACTCTCTCTTGGATCATACCTTTGTTTACCTTTTGTAGAGGCACTAGCTTTGAATGTAGATTCAGTCTTGGGAGGAGCATCTCCAAAATTAACTAATTAAAATGTAGCTAACTTCCTAACCAATTGATCCCTTGTAATATTTGATAAAGATCTGAATTCCTCAATAGCAGCAACCTTGTGTTTGTAAGCAAGAGGTAAGGATCTAAGAACTTTGGCAACAATCTCATCTTCATCCAAGGTTCCACCAGCACATCTAATGCCACAAACAAGCTCATTTACTTTTGGCATAAATGTAGTGATATTCTCATCTTCATTCATCTTCAGGTTTTCAAATTTTCCTTTTAGACTTTGTAGCTTGGCACATTTAACATATTTGTCTCCTTCATGCAGAACTTCCAGCTTTGACCAAATTTCATATGCAGATTTTTGTTCCATAACATTTGTCAATTCTGTATCGGATAAGGTACTTAGTAAGGCTTATTTAGTTCAAGGATTATCTTCAGCATCTCTGATTTCATCTAGAGTTGTCGGACCATTCTTTGGAGGAATATACTCTTTTATAGTCATGTTCCAATATTGAAATCCCATACATTGCAAGTGACATTCCATGCGGCTTTGCCAAAGAGTGTAGTTTGTTCCATCAAACCTCAGACTATCCTTCTTGTAGGAAGAAATCCTGGATCTCCTCAAGTAGTTAAGCTCTTTTAGAGGAACTCAGCTCTGATGCCAATTGTTAGTTTTAAGGACATATAACTGAGAGGGGGGGTGAATTAGTTGTCACCAAATCCTGTTCCTTATTCACTTAATACCTTCTTATATTTCAACAATATATTAATGAGTCTATCATGAAAGAATAATGCAATAACTCAAGAGCATAAACAAACTCAACACAAATAACACCAAGAATTTAACGTGGAAAACTCGGTTAAGGGAAAAACCACGGGGTGACTAACCCAAGATTAAATTCTTTGTTAAAAGAATATGAAGAATAAGATGGCACTTGCCAATTAGGGCTCATTGCCCGAACACACTGCTCACAAAAGACCCACTGCCTACAGGAGACACACTGTCTACAGAATAATATAAATATTACATACTTGAAATAGAAATTAGCATCTTCACCATGCTTAAGACAGTTCCATTTAAGCTCAACACTTATGCTCTATTTTTCGCTCCTCTCCTCTCTATCACTTTCTCATCACGACCACGCACACTTTTGAATGACTTCACAATTCTTATTTATACATGACATCAACTTTGGAATGATCATCAAAGTCGACACAACATACTTTATTTTATTATAGAGCAATTACAAAAATACAACTTGACTTATTACAAAAACTTCATGCACGTCACTACCCTATCAGCCATGCATATCTGGGACTTCAATCTTCTTAGAGGAACACATCATGCTTCATAAAACATCTTTAAGATCATCCGCAACATGTGCAAATCATTTGGTCAACCAAGATTAGGAAGAACACCATCACCCGAAGGTAAATGTTTATTACGAGCTCAATCTTCAATGCGGACCGCCAACACAAACTAGACACAATCTAGAGACCCCCACAAGCTTGCTTGAATCACCAAGAACATCCACACCACTTCTACTTACTATAATCATTTGCATCTTCATCCAGAACCTCAATAACACAGCCGAACATCACTATCACATTAGAATAATTGCTTGCGGTCCTCTAGACCACGAACCAATTGAGTTGTCAATTCACAATGGCTTCCCAAACATGCCACTAGATCTGCAGAACAAGATATTGTATTTCCAGATCTCACCGGACCTATTTGTGCCACTCTGTCACCTCTAAATAGCTGCCAAAACTAGTTTTACTCATATGACCATAACTTCTCCAAATCTTCATGAGGATCTCTAAAATCTTTACAAGAGCACCTTCAAACACATATCTACAAACACTTTGACGCACATACTTTGATCTTCAACTGAATGGAATCTTTACTTCATAGAACTTCATTGTCTTTATTGTTCTTCTCTATTTCTGATAGGGCTAATTTTCTCAATATCCTCAGCACACAACTCATCCAATCTTTGACATCAATGCAACAGGAGTATGTTGACATCAATGACAACACTAGTTAGGCCCATACTTGTAACATTTTCATACCAAGGATTTATTGTGCTGCCCCCAAATCCTTCATAGCAAATGATTGTGCTAACTGTTGTTTTAACTCTCTTATGTAATCCATGTTAGACCCTGTTACAAGCATGTCATCAACATATAAACATAAAATAATGTAATTGTCATTATCCAACCTCTTAAATAAACACAAGGGTCAGAATTACACTGGTTGTAGCCTTGCTCATCCATAAAACTATCAAATTTCAAATACCATTACCGAGGTGCTTGTTTCAAGCCATATAAACTCTTCTTCAATGTGCACATCAATTTCTCCTTACCTTTGACCTCAAATCCCTATGGTTGTTCCATATAGATCTCCTCCTCCAAATCACCATGGAGAAAGATAGTTTTCACATCTAGTTGTTCCAAATGCAAATCTTCAGCAACCACAATACTTAAAACAATACGAATAGAAGTCATCTTGACAACCAGAGAAAATATCTCATCAAAATCTTGGTACCTTTTTTCTGTACAAATCCTTTTACAACTAACCTGGCTTTAAATCTTTTCTTACCTCCATCTTCCTCTTTCAGCCTATAAACCCATTTGTTTGGTAAAGCCTTTTTACCTGCAGGCAAATAATTCCCAAGTCTAATTTTTCAGCAAGGAGTCCATTTATTCTTTCATTGCAAGCTCCCACTGAACCTTTGTATCCACCTGCATAGCTTCATCATACCCTTTCGGTTCACCAGCATCTGTTAACAAAATAGAATACATAGAGGGAGAAAACCTTTCAGGAGGTCTACTTAGCCTTGTTGACTGTCTAACATTCATTGGAGTTTGTGGTATTTCTTGTTGTTGTTGCGGAGCATGAGGAACCACTTGAACATCACTATCTAGAGTATCATCCAGCACCACATAATCATTTTCTTTCTTCTCATGTTGTTGCAACTGATCTTTGTACAACACCTTCTCATTGAATACAACATCCCTACTTCTCACAATTTTCTAATTTTCAAAATCCCAAAGCCTATAACTAAATTCATCAATGCCATATCTAACAAAGGCACATTTTTTTTATTTTGCATCCAGCTTGGTTCTATTTTCAGAATCTACATGTGCAAATGCTTCACATTCGAAGGTTTTGAGAAAATAATAACTCACCTTCTTACATGTCCATGCTTCCTCTGGAATACCACAGTCCAAAGGAATTAAAGGACATCTATTAATTAAATATACAGTGGTGTTGACAGCCTCTGCCCACATATTTAAAGGTAGCCCAGCATGCAATCTCATGGTCCTTGCATACTCCATTATTGTCCTATTAATGCATTCATCCACTCCATTCTCATGTGGAGTCCCTGGAACTATTTTCTACCTACAAATTCTATTAAAGGAACAATAATCCTCAAATTCTTTGCTGCAATATTCACCACCATTATAAGATCTAAGACATTTTAATCTTTTACCAGTCTCATTCTCAACCAAGCTTCTCAATTTCTTAAATGTTTCAAATACATTAGATTTTTGTCTAAGGAAATAAATTCAAACCTTCCTAGTTGCATCATCTATGGATGTAACATAATATCGAGAGCCATTGAAAGAAGATACCTGAGCTAGTCCCCATACATCTGTATGCACAAGCTCCAACTTTTCATCTTTCTTTTGCTTCCCATCCTTAAGAAAATTGACTCTCTTTTGTTTGCCATACACACAACTTTCACAGAAATTTATATTAATACATTTCAGACCTGGTAAAATTTTCTTAGAATGAAGTACCTTCATACCTTTTTCACTCATATGCCCAAGTCTGTTATGCCACAGTGTTGTCTTAGAACTTACAGCAATTGTTTCAGTCTCTTCTTGCAAACCTACAGCAATTGTTCATGAACCTGTTTGTTTTTTCTTTGCAACAGCTAAAGTAGAAGGAAAAATATGACCTATACAAAGATATAAGGTGCCTACTTTCACACCTTTTGCTACTATTAAGGCACCTCTTGAAACCTTCTAATTTTTATCACTAAAAGTAACTATGCAACCTTCATCAGCTAGCTGCCCTACTGAAATTAAATTCCTACTCAGCCTTGGAACGTGCCTTACCTCTTGTAGTAGCCAATGATTCCCATTCTGCAACTTAATCTTGATTTTTCCCTTTCCAACAATCTGACAAGGTTCGTTATCTCCCAAATAAACCAGCCTAAAATCCCCTTGGACATAATAAAAAAAATAACTTCTATGGAGCGTAGCATGAAATGAGGCCCCTGAATCTAAAACCCATGAATCATCAGTATTATCTAGGGAAAGAATCAAAGCATCATCTTCAGATTTATTACTTACCACATTTGCCTCCTTATTGCCTTCTTGTTTGTGTCCTTTATTATTTCGAGACTAGCAATCTTTCTTCAGATGACCTAGTTTCCCACAGTACCAACAATCTTTCTATCCTCTAGATTGGGACCTCTTGTCCTTTGATTTTCCTCGTGACTTCCCATGACCTCCAAAACCTTTTCCTCTCTCTTTTGATCTGCCCCTGCTTTCTGCATTCAAAACACTACCTGATGTGGACCCTCCTGAGATTTTTTGTCACATTTCCTCACTAAGGATAACACCAACAACATCATCAAATTTTAAAGTATTTGAACTAGAGACAGAGTTACTTACAGCCATTACCAAGCTATTCCATCTTTCTGGTAGAGAACATAATATGAAGAGAGCCCTCATCTTTTCATCAAAACTTACTTTTACAGAAGTTAACTTATTGATAATTGTATTAAACTCATTTAAATAATATGTCATAGATCCACATTCAAGCATTTTCAGATTAAACAAACGCTTCATGAGAAATGCCCTATTTGAGGCTGAGGTTTTTTCATACAATTTAGCCAAATCTTTCATTAGAACATCTGTTGTCTTCACTTCCGTTATATTGAACGCCATGGATGGTGTCAGGCACAACTAAATGGTTCCCAGTGCTTTTCTTTCCAGAAGATTCCAATCCTCATCAGTCATTGTTGCCAGTTTCTTGGCTATTCCTTCTAATGGCCTCCATAAATCCTTTTGATAGAGATAATCCTCCATCTACATCTTCCATAACTGATAGTTCTACCCATTGAATTTATCTACCTTCAATTTACCCTTGTCTGCCATTGCTCCCACTCAACCATGAGACCTTCCTATAGATGATAATTGAACACATCCCGCTCTAATACTACTTGTTAAGAATTGCATGTAGAAGATATCAATTAAATGCAAATAAAGATTAAATAGAGGAATGAAAATACACAGAAATAATAACAGTGAGAGACAAGTTTTAACGTGGTTCACCCAAACCTAGGCTACATCCACCAACAAAGAGTCCAATATTATTATCTAGTAAATCAAACTGATTACAACCAGCAATCCTTGCAACTCAATACCGCTATAAAAATGCTACAATACATCAATGGAAATCCTAACCCTTAGCCATTTTTATCAAGCCTTATGTTGGTTACAAAAATAGGGTTTTTTTTTATAGCGCTGCCCCTTGACCCTGTCTTGAGGGCGCTGCCCCCAAACCCCCGCAAGGGGCACTTCCCCCAAACCCCCACAAGGGGCGTTGCCCCTTGACCCCATTAAATAATTTGGGGGGAAATCGCGCTAATAAAAGTGGAGTAAATTTAACCTCTGAGTCTGATTAGGCTCCATATAACAACATTGCCTTCCCAGTCACAAGAAGAGCTTACAAATCTTCCTAGGGAAGATTAATTTTGTGAGGAGGTTTATACCTAAATTTGCTTCAATAGAAAAGCCTCTCACCTCCATGCTTAAGAAAAATGTTGCTTTCACACAGTCAAGAGAAGGCAGAGACAGTTTTAAAGCTATCAAATAGGCCATTACACAGGCTCCTACACTAGTGAACCCCAACTTTGAAAAAGATTTTATCCTTTACACCTTTGGAGGCAAGGAGGGCATATGAATGGTCTTGACATAGAAAAATGAGGAAAATTGGAGCAGCCAATTGCTATCTTCAGCCAGCCCCTTAAGGAATATGAGATCAGGAATGATTTTGTTGAAAAATAGGTGTTTGTTGTGGTGAAGGCACTCAAAAAGTTTAGGCACATGCTTTCAAACAGTAAGATACAATTAATGGTGAACCATCCTGATGTGAAGGAGTTTCTTTTGAGTAGAGATGTTAATGAGATAAGACCTGGATGGATCACAAAAGTCATGGAGTATGATGTGAATATCAACATTACAAAGTTGGTAAGGGGCAAAGGACTATGTGTGTAGATGGCAGCAGACATTGGAGCTAGAAATGACATAGTGTATGCCCTTGAACCAGTTCAGCCAACAGATTTTCATGCTCCAAATGTCTGGTATCATGGCATGGCTACCTTTCTACAGTCAGATAAATGCCCAAATGGATTGGATCAATCCAAAATAAGGTATTTCGTACTTCATTCCATCACCTATGTTCTTGTTGATGGTGTCTTGTTTAGGAAAGACATCAATGGAGTTCTTCTTAGTTGCATTGCACAAAATCAAACCTCAAGAGTGTTAGAAGAGTTTCATAATGGCCCTGTTGGTGGCCATTTTTCACCAAGAACGGTTGTTGTTAAAATCATGAGGTTAGGTTATTACTGGCCCAACCTATTTAGAGATGCTCATAGATGGGTAAGAGGCCGCAAGGAATGCACATATTTGCAAGTAAGCAAAATTTTGCAGCTCTTCCCCTACACCCAATTTAGACTGATCAACCATTTGTTGAATGGGGTTTGGACTTCATTGGAATGATCAATCCACCTTCTAGTGCTAGTCATAAGCGGATTTTGACAGCCACTGATTATTTCACTAGGTGGACATAGCTGGCCACTTTGAAGGATGCCACATAGGCCTCCATTCTAGATTTTCCTGAGGGAATAGTTACCAGATTTGGTGTTCCATTCACCATTATTTCTAATAATGCCAAGGCCTTCATAGGTATTAAGGTTAGCAAGTGGGCATGCAAGCATGGGATCTATTTGAAGACATCTTCTAATTAATATCCTTAGGGCAATGGACTGGTTGTGTCCACAAACAAAAACCTGATCAGAATCATCAAGATCAAACAATGGAGGACAATCAAAGGACTTGGCATTCCAAGTTGAAAATAACTCTCTAGGATGGTAGAATCACCCCCAAGAGGGCCATTGAAAATTCACCCTTCATGTTGATTTATGGAAAGGAAGCAAAGCTTCCATTGTCATTAGAGTTGCCTTCCCTTGAGCTTGCACAATAGTTGGAGTTGTTGGGAAGTGATGTCATGATAGTAAGAATTGTTGAACTATTAGAGCTTGAAGAAAGAAGATATGCTACCATGAAGACTCTTGAAGCCCACCAAGATCAGGTCAAGAGGACCTTTGGTAGAAAATCAGTTGCTAGAGTCTTCCAAGAAGGAGATTTAATGTTGAAATGGGATGAGGACAAAGCTAAGGTTGGGAGGCATTCCAAATTTGATGCCTTATGAAGTGGCCCATATATTATCACCAGTTGCAAGCAAAATAATGTGTAACACCCCACCAAGAAACCCTAGAGAACAGCTCGACTATGCTAACCAAAAAGGGAAAAAAAATTTAAGGAAAGAAATAACAAAGAAATGTAAATCATATTATTCATGACATCAAGTTAATCTTATCCTCTAGGGTTCCACGACTGCATTACTAACAAAATATTAACAAGATCTAACCAACATTATGAATTAACTAACAACCATAGTTCATTCTAAATCTGATTGCATCAAATGAATAAACACATACATTTCCATATTATGTCATCAGATAAGTAATCATCAAGATCTTGTATATAGGATTACAAGTACATATGCATCACGGTGTGACTAATTTTAGCCATAAAAGGGAGTATCTGCTACACCACACCCAAGGACACAAGGTCCAGAATGCGTTAGAGAATGTACACCAAACACATAGATAATTAAGTTATATACATCCCCATATCTAAGCATCTTTTATACAAGAATTTAAGACAACAAAGTCACTACTTTTTTACAACATTTTTTTTCTATCTTTAATGTAGTACAATTCCTATTTTACCAAACTATGAACATATGCAATTACTTCCTTATGCAAAAAGATACTTACAAAGGGAATGTATGATGTCACACACGAGTAATTCAAAACTCTAATTGACTTACAACATCACATTTATGATCTCATGGGTCCAACACAAGCTCCAATTTGTTCTCCTGAACACAGTTCTTACATAGGCATACATAATGATAACTTTCATAAATCACAACCCAAATTTTACAAGGAGGATTCAAACCAAAAACTAAACAATCCAAATTTTACTACTTTACATTTTAGTGAACCCATGTTTTAATTGAATTTGGCACCTTGCTGATTATTTTACTTTAGATTTGGGTTGATTTCATTCATTCATATAGTTATTCATCTTATTGCATTGAGAAATTTTCAAAAAAATTGAAAAATCTAAAAATTTTGAAAAACGATTGCATTTTAGGGTTACTTTTTTGCATCAATTCATTCTAATTTCATCTAATTTTTAATTTTTGCATTAGATCTGAGATAAAATTATATAAAATTACAAAAATTCAATTATTTGCATTGCATTTGCATCATACAATTGCTAGGGTTTTGTAGAAATTTTGACAATTTTCATATATCCTAGTAATTACAAAATCTAGGGTTTGTAGGCAAAATCTTCTTTTAGGTTTTTCTACTAATTTTAGAGACTCATTCAAATTTGCACTTGTCTGTAGTCTTGCATCTTGGTATAAATTTGCATTTAGATTTCAAATATTTGCATTTTTACATAGAAAATTTCAACAAAAATCTAGCAATTTTCATGTATTTTCATTAGATTTGCACTTGCATTTTGCATCTTAGGGTTTGGAAATTATTTTCAGATCTGAGTATATTTAATTTTTATTATAAATCAGATTTCAAAACATTCATATAGTATTTTGTGTCAAGATCTCAAACCTAGGGTTTCAAAAACATTGATTTTCACTAGATTTGGCCTTATCGACCCCTTAGATTTGTACTATATGTGTGTTGTGAAGAATTTTTTTACATCAATTTTTTGTAATCAGGGTAATTATTTTCTTCCCCTCCTACAAATCTTCACAACACCCTTTTATCGGGCTCTTTTATTAAAAATTTGGTGAAAAACTACACATTTTTGCTATTTTTGCCCTAGGGTTTGGCCTAGTTTGCACTCCAAGTGTGTTGTGACAAATTTTATGATTGAGGTGATGGATATTATTGCTATTATTTTCTTCACCTTCTAAAATTTTTTACAACACCCCTTTTGCTAGGCCTTGGAAGTGAAATCGTGAAAAATTGCCTATTTTAGCTACATTTTCACTAGGGTTTGACCTTAAGTGGCACTATAAGCGTGTTGTGACAGATATTTTAGCATTAAGTGGCTCTCATTACTGATATAATTTTTTTTCAATCATAATTTTCCTCACAACACCCTTTGTCATGCTATTTTGCATTAAGATTTGGTGGAAAAATTGCATATTTTAGCATATTTTCACTATCTTTTGACTTGTCGTCATCTTAGATTTGTATCAACAATGTGTTGTGAAGGATCTCATTGCTGCATTAGACTGATATTAGACATATAATTTTCTTCCCCTGATCAAAATCCTTACAACACCTTTGCTTTCATTCATTTACATTGAAAAAGTACAAAAAATCAAACATTTTAGGTCATTTTCCATATACCTTTGCACTTGTCCTTTACATAAAGTTGGAAAAATTTTTAAATCTGATTTGACATTGATTTAAACATATAAACATAGCGTCTAATCGTAATAACAACAATAGGCTCCCTCCTAGACCCTACATGAAAAGAAAGGTCCCTGAACCTGAAATTGTGTTTACACCTCATGATAGAACAACTGGAGACACTAAAGGACCTCTTTACATCACTATGAAAATAATGGGAAACCCTGTGGATGGAACTCTTATTGATCCTAATTGCATGACTAATGTTGCCACTGAAGAGTTCCTCTTTGCACATCAATTAATGCAAGGTTCTTATGACCCTTCAAATATGATGATTAAGACACATAAGGGAACCTTTGAAAAACCTTTGGGTAAGATATCATTGTTGGTAACTATATTTGAGAAACATGTTGAACAATGGTTTGATGTTATCCCTATTTTTGACCTCTTCCATATTAAATTGGGACACCCTTGGTTAAAAGAAATGAAAGCTATCCCTTCAATAATTCACCATTCTCTAAAATTCTTTTTTGATGGACGTGTGATTATTGTCCCTCGCAATAAGTATAAACCTATGGTTGAGAAAAAGAATTACATATTAGATTACTTTTGGTATAAATCTGAACAAGAACCAGAGCTACAGACATACTTTAACCTTTTGAGCTATAGAAATTACAAAGCAAAACTTTTACACCCAATGTCCGGTCCTCTTATGCAAGAAATAATAAAAGATAAACAACCCGCATGTGAAGAGAACCTTAGACCGAAAGGACAAGGTCCCTATGTTGAGGTTCCTCTCCTAAAATCCTTACAAGGATCGAGAGGTCATTGTTGACAACAAAATATTCCACCATGACAAATGAGGTTTGATCCCAGTGCTTCATCTTCTAAATTGCAAAAAACCTATGAAAGAGAAAAACCCTATCTTACAAGAGATAAGTGGTAAAAGAAAACAAAATAGAAAAGCAAGAGAAAGAAGAAGAAGAAGACAAGCTTATGCTATAAACCTGGCATCTCAACAAGAAAACTTTCATCCTAACATTCAACCAAACAAAGATGATCCTAAAAATAAACAACATGATGAGCAAGACATGAATTGGGCTATGGTACCTTATGTCCCACTTTCCTCTAACATTAGGGAGTGGGAAGATGATGATGATTTGCTTGATGATACCTGCTAGCCTGAGAGGGCCCTATAGGTAAGTATCTCTAACCCTTTATCTCTCTCATGATGTGCTTCTCCCATGATGTGCTATGTGTTGTTTAGGCCTCCTGGGATGACCCCTGATTCTCTTGTAAGGTCTGAGATACCAGGAGACTGCGTCTGTTGTGACCTTCCTCTATTTGTATCATCATTCTTCTATATTGCCTCTCTCTCTAATTTCATCGTTGTGTGTTGTGTCTTGCGGACATAGCATTGTGGTTGGTGACTTGGGGACACCCTTCTACGTGACTATCCCTAAGACACTTGTTTCTCCTCTCTTATTTATTGTTTCCCTTCCTCTAGTGTTTCTATCTAGCGGGCAGATGACGAAAAACATTTACACTGATGCGGACCTAGCGTCCCTTTCAAGAGCAATCAAAAAATGGACTTAGTTCTTAATATGATGATGGAGTTGTAATAAATTATCTGACGCTTGGCTAGTAGAAGCACTCCGTGCTTTCTGTGTAGTGATTTTGATGGTATGCTATCTCATTTACAAACCTTAACAATATTGCTGCTCTGTGCACCTTTGTTTGTCTTTGAATCTAGCCTTGCTGGTACTTGATTCAAAGAGCTTCGTGATATAGCCCCATGGTTATTATCAAACTCTGGATTCATAGTATAACCTTGGCTCTTTGTGTGGTTAATCATATGCATTGATGTTGTTTATCATGATTATGTAGACACTAACATATTTCTTGCAGGGATGTGTTTGTGGGAACATTTGGTGATCGTGAAGTACATGTCACCTCTGGGGGGCATGGGCTTTGTGAGAGCTTGTGTTCCCTTGCATGTTTCTTCCTACCTTAATGTGCTTGATATTGATGCATGCTATCAACCACCTTAAGGTGGGGGCATATAAGGTAAGTTGTCTGTTATAGATGTTAGCAATGTGTTTGTCCTTAGGTGTAGTTTAAAGACCTACGTGATGATTGCATCCTACATCCTGAGTTTGTTTGCAATCAATCAATCAATCATATAAGCCCTCTGTGGAGGCGGGATATCGAGCATATCCTTTTTTCTTAAGCCCTCTGCGAAGGTGGGGATGGTGTATTTCTTAGAGCAGATTACATCATCTTGTCATTTTCAAGAGTCCTTTGAGGAGGCGGGGAGCGATTCTGTGACTAACTCAACCCTTAAGCATGTCTTCAGTGATTGTTGTGGCGAAGCCCAATCATCGATGTGTACCTATAATGTGCCTGAGATGGTGTTGAGCCTAGAAATAGGAACACTCCATCGCTTGTCTGTTGTGTTTTCTCCGTGTCTTCAAAGTGTGTGTGTTTGGCGTGCTTGCTTTGTGTGGTGTGTTTGTTGCCCCATATGCAGTTTAAAGACCTGCGTGATGAGTGCATCTTGCATTTTAGAAGGTTTTGCGTGTCTTGCATGTGTGTTGCCCCATATATATAGTTTAAAGACCTGCGCGATGAGTGCATCCTGCATTATGGGAGGTTTGTTTACTTTCCAATACTTGCATTTGCATTTCATATATATATGAGAAAAAAGAAAATAAAAGAAATCATTCCTGTCTTCTATGCATTAATGTGTCTCCTATGCATTCAATGTCTTCTCCATGTTCTGTGTGACTGTTGTAGACACCTAAAATTGGCTTAGGTTGAATTAAGTAAATATTCTAATATTTATCTTAATTCATATTTTCTTCTGTCAATTAAATAAATATTATAAGTTTATTTGATTGGTTCATTATCCTACGATTAAATAAAATTATTTTATTTAATTAAAATCCCTAAATTCTTCTATGTCTCAAATCTTAAATCCACCTCACAAAATCCACTTCATCAATCCACCTCATCAATCCACCTCATCCCTTCCACCTCACCATGTTGCACATATAATTAAATATTCTTAATATTTAATTAAGCTAATATCCTCCAAAATCCAAAAATATATCTTTAATTCAATTATTCCCCACTATCCTCTACTATTGAATTCTTAATTCAATTGTTCCCCACTATCCTCCACTATTGAATTTTTAATTCAATTGTTCCCCACTATCCTCCACTATTGAATTCTTAATTCAATTATTCCCCACTATCATCCACTATTGAATTCTTAATTCAATTGTCCCTCACTATCCTCCACTATTGAATTCTTAATTCAATTGTCATAACCCACTATCCTCCACTATTGAATTCTTAATTCAATTGTCATAACCCACTCTTCTCAAAAAAAAAATTTAATTCATCCATTATGAATTAAAGATTCACAAAAAATGAGAGTCATTGATCTCATCTTTTGATCCTCACCCTCCATTGTCTTTTCAGAAAATCTATAAATGAGACCCTTCTCTAAGCAATTAAGGGGACTTCTTCTGGCATCCTTACTATGCCCAAATTCCTCTAGGGAATCATTCTTCTTCTCAAATCTCCTCATTCTAGCCATTCTCATATCATCCTCCATCATTAGTGTGTTGAAGCTCATCTTCAATCACACAAAGTATCATAGCCATTTCTACTTGTCATCTTGAGGAATCGAAGCAAGGAAACAAGCTCCCTGAGGGCCCATCTTCATCATTCAAGATCAAAAAAGAATAGGCGGGCAATGGAAGTCAAAAGTTTTGTTGCAGGATACAGGTGTTTTCCAGAGCACATTCGGGCATCAACTTCCACAAACGACCTCCTACGCACAAACCATGCTCATCATTGAGTCCAGAAGGCCTCAGAGGTAAGAAATCACCTATAACTTCTCTAATTTTGTTACTTAAAATTTTTTAAATTTTTTTTCACTTTTCAAAATATTTTTTTGCAAAAAAACTGAAAAAAAAAAAGCAAAACAAACAAACATTAGGGTCTTTTTTGTTTTTAACATTCAAAATTTAAAAAAAAAAAAAAAACAACATTGGGGTT
Source organism: Cunninghamia lanceolata (assembly GCA_027924645.1). Classification (NCBI taxonomy): domain Eukaryota; kingdom Viridiplantae; phylum Streptophyta; class Pinopsida; order Cupressales; family Cupressaceae; genus Cunninghamia; species Cunninghamia lanceolata. Next base: position 23,407,531 of record BSBN01000809.1, on the reverse strand, counting down.
TATGTGTTTTTCATTTTAATATTTTCATTTTATTAAAAAAAAACAAAAAAACAAAAAAAAAACTTTCTTTAAAAGCTTTTTATGTTATAAAAATAAAATAAAAAAATAAAACAAAGACTCCAAACCCCCCCGACCCCCCCAAAACTCCCCCCAAACCCCCCACCCGCCACCCCCCATCCCCCCACCCGCCACCCATCCCCTCCCCCCTGCGACACCCCCAAACCCCATCCCCTCCTCCCCTGTGAACCCTCCCTCCTGCGCATCCCACGCCACTCCAGCGCCACCCCACCCTTATCCCTCCCCCCACCCCTCCCTGCGGCCCCCGCGGCCCTCCCTGCTTCCCCCTGCCCCTCGACCTCTGCCCTGCGCCACTCCCTCTGCAGCCCTTCCCCTCTACTCCGATCCCCATCCCCCCGCCTGCGTACCTCGCCCCCTGGCTCTCCGCCCGCCCCTGCCACATCCCTCGAACCCTCCACCCCACGCCCCTTCTTCCGCTCCTCTTGACCGCCGCCTGCTGCCACCAAACTCTCCCGCCGCCCTCCCCGCGCCACTCCTCCCCGCCCTCCCCCCACCCGCCACCCATCCCCTCCCCCCTACGACACCCCCAAACCCCATCCCCTCCTCCCCTGCGAACCCTCCCTCCCGCGCATCCCACGCCACTCCAGCGCCGCCCCACCCTTATCCCTCCCCCCACCCCTCCCCGCGGCCTCCCTGCTCCCTCCTTGCTTCCCCCTGCGCAGTCACTCCCCCGCCACTCCCGGCGTAGTCCTTCCCCTCTGCTCCAATCCCCATCCCCCTGCCTGCGTACCTCGCCGCCCAGCTCTCCGCCCGCCGCCCGCCACATCCCCCGAACCCTCCACCCCGCGCCCCTTCTTCCGCTCCTCCCGACCGCCGCCTGCCGCCACCAAACTCTCCCGCCGCCCTCCCCGCGCCACTCCTCCCTGCCTTCCACCCTCCTACGCCACCCCACTTCCCTTCCCCGCTCCCTCTCCACCGCCGCTCCCTGCTCTTGCCACCCGCGCCACCCACCGCTGCCAAACCCTCCGCCCTTTCTCCACCTGCCACCACGCTGCCCTTCCTCCGCCCCTGCTCCACCACCACCTGCACACACCCACTCAACAGCAACATACCAAAAAAATAAAAAATTTAAAAAAAAATTAAAAATTACAAAACAATAAAAAAAAAAAATAATAAAAATAAAAAAAAAGTTGTTTTTTTCTTTTTTTCTTTTTTTCTTTTTTGATGGCCACTTAGCAAAATAGGCCGTTTTTTTTCAAATTTTCACAACTTTTGCATACAACATCAAAAATTTGTAAATTTGGACTTTCCAGAAAGCTGACGAGATGACCTTCATTGTTGTGAAGACAATTTCAGGTGATGGTACCATTTTGACTTTTTTTTCGCAGTCAAAATCAAACCTACTTCAAAACTTCACATGCTCATAACTTGAGCAAAACTCAACCTTTTTCTGCAATTTTTTTTTTCAAATGACATAAAATTTTGTGTAGAATCTGATTATGCACTTCATTGTCCTAAATCAGTTCATTTTTCATCTAATTTTTATCAGCTTCTTAATTTTTACATAACGATCATCTTGGCTAGTCTACTTGCTCTGTTTTCGTTCTAGTGACTGACAGGTGATCATTCGGGGTTGGACCAACATCAGGAACAACATATATAGTAGCTTGGACAGTAAACACAATCTAGGTACATTCACTCCAATCATTCATCCTCAACCTTGTTTTCATCACACACTTCGATTTGGGCTCATAAAATGAACATTGATTGATCAACACATATCAAATTGGGCATAAAATCAACCAGTGTCTTCTATCACATTTGGATTTTAGGATTTAAAACAGAACAAGTGTTTGAAGTGCCTTCCTCACATTTCAATTTCTAAGGGATAATTTACAACTGCAAGTGTGAATCAAGTGTGCATGTGTATGCTCTCTCCTCGCACCGCAAGGTGATCTTGGAGATCAAAACACTTCACTTAATTTACTTTTGTTTACCTTTCCTAGGAGGCCTGCTAGGGGATTTCATCACCCCCAGGGACGACCTCAATCGAGGCTGAATCGAAAGACACCCTCATTGACATCAAAATCTTGTCACTCTTGGCTAAGCCCCAAAGAACTTTCTACATTTGGGAAGTGAAGGTGAAGGGTGGGTTACCCCCTTCTCCCGGCTGTGTGATATGATTTCACTTTCAATTCCTCGTCAACCTCATGTAAACATTGCCCACAAACCTAATTGGCCATACCCTACATCAAACTAGACATTAGGGCATGTTGATGTGTCTTTCACATGTGCTTGTTTACTAATCAGCATATTCTTCAAATTCAACAATTCAAAATTGCTTATTGTGTCTTGTGTGAGTGACTCATGCTTGTACATGTGTGATCATTGAACATTGCCAAACCAATCAAAAACTAGAATTGGCACACTTGTCTTGACTTGTGACACATCTGCACTCTGTTACGGCACACTTACTGCTATGCATTCCACACTAATAAGCTTTTCCAATCTTGTGTCCATGGTGAACCACCTAGAATATATTGATCAAGAAATCTAATATCTGGAATTGCAAATAAACTTAGATCCCTCGCCCCAAGACTGTATAGCAATTTGTCAACATATCCAAGTCTTAAAACAAGAATTAACAATCTTGCAAGCTACACTTGCCAGCACTAGCTATGCCTCGCCCCAAACTCCTATGTCTTTTTCCCATACTCATGACAAGGCAACCGCCACCTCAAGAGGGAAACCGTATACCACTATGGCTCCTAGTCCTCCTTCGCTATCTTCTAAGACACACATCTCAAAGCATATCGGTTCTACACCAACACCGCCATCTAGTTCCTCAAACTTTAAATGGCACACCAAAAAAGAATCAGATGAGTGGTGGGAAAAATGTTTTCCAGATTTATACAATGCAAGAAAAGCTAGGGAGAAAGCAAAATTGATTCATCTATTACCTCATTCATCTACCCATACACCTACAAAGGATGTGCTCCAAGGGCTATTAGCAGAGAGTCAACCATGTCCCCAAACTTTGGTCACCATGTCAAATCCTACAACCCCTTCATGTCATCCACAAGCCCTTGAGCTTCTCAAAGAGCCTTCTACCATGCACCAGAGTTAAGGTCCATCACACCCTCATGTTGTTGACCAAGAGCCTATCCAAGAGCCCTTAATTAACATTCTTAGCCCTTCAAGCCCATCATGTGACCAACAAGCCATCAAGCCTATCCAAGAGCCTTCCACTTCCATTCAAGCAACCCAAGAGGTATGTCAAAGGTTTAATCCTAAGCATGTGGAAACATTAAGCCCTCATCTAAACCAAGATCAAAATATTCCCATCTGACCCTTGCATAACCTTTATCTCTTCAATGATCATATACCTATACATGAGCAAGAGATCCAATTTCCCACCAGGCCTAACCTATATCTCTCCTATGATCAAGATATTATCGTTGATGCAGCCTCTATACAAGAGCACATTAATCCCATCACACTAAATCCTATCTATGGTCAAGATCCCATCTATGATGACGTGCCTATCTATGATCAAGCAGACCATGATGATCCTCTAAGCCCACTTTATGTGTCCCATGGTCCTGAGCCTATCATCCCATCTAGTCCTACCCAAAATCTGACAACTTCCACTTCCCTTGATGAGACACTTTCCTCCCAAGCAAGCATAGAAGATCCAACCAGTAACAATCCTTCACCATCCATTATTGACCAAGCTACAAATCCTCCACCATATATCCTTGGTCTTACTACCTTCATGTGTGAATGTTCTCTCTTAGAACACCAACCACCCTTATCCGCTATCTCGCCTTCTCCATCCAATTAGAAACTTGTGACTAGTGTTCCACCTACACATAATCCTGTTGTCCACCGTATACTCCAAAATATGAACTATCAAGGTAAAGGCTTAGGCCTTCATGAACAAGGTATTTTGGAGCCCATCCATGTCAATGTCCCTGCACCTTCATACGGCCTTGGATACATACCCCAAGGTGAGCAAACTCAAGATGTTGGTACTTCCTCCACTCCTCCTAAGTCTACCACTTTCCATTGCAAACCCTATCATATCCCCAAAACATATGTCGCCATCCCACCTCCCTTATCATACACATCCCACAAGCATGTGACCATACACCTTCCACCATCCAAACTCCCTCCACTACTTCCAACTCCTAATATCCCACCTCCCTTATCATACACATCCCACAAGCATGGGACCATACACCTTCCACCATCCAAACTACCTCCGCTACTTCCAACTCCTAATATCCCACCATCCAATCTACCTCCACTACTTCCAACTCTTAACACCCCTTCATGCTTTTTACCACCACTTCTTCCAACACCTATCCATCCATCTATAAATCCTCTCAATATCCCAATCATGGCCAACAAATGCACATGGTGTCTAAACAAAGAGCTTTCACCAACCTCACTTCTACCATCCCACGGGGATTCAATAACAAAGATGTGGATGCCTCTACCTATAAAGTCAAAAATCCTAAGAGTCCTCATGACCTAGGATATAAAAGCCAAGAATCAAAACATTATCCATATCAAAAGTTGCATACACCCATACACCTCAATGCCAAACTGAAAAAAGTGTGGGTCTCCAAGCAACAAATGATTACTCCAAAAGCTAAACAAAAGCTGCATACACCCAAACCCATACCTTCACAGGTACTATCTAAAAACAAAATGGTTTGGGTACCCAAGCAAAAAGTCCTAAAGTTACATGAGGCATCTACCTCTCAAGAATTCCAACCATCTACTTTCTCCCATTCCATCCAAGAGTCTCAAATTCTTCCATCTCACATGATGAACCAAATTCAGGACAATACTCAGCCTATGTGGAACCCTGCATGCCTACGTCATTCATCCATGAGCAAAAGTTTCCGTTGCTTCCTACACTACTTTCCCATCACCAGCTTCAATGTTTACCACAGTATGTGCAACCGTTAGTCATGATTCCCTTCCATTCCACAACATTTTCATATCCCTCCATCTCCCCTACCTTCCACTATTATCCTACATATCTTCCTCATCCTATGGTCCATGCTTTTGCATAAGCCTTCCCTCCATATTCTGCATCATAATCCACTATCTACCTAGGCCATATCACTTTCATACGATCCCCTACCAACATTTGTGAGAACACTTGACATGGTCCATGTGACAATATCTATCTAGAAGGACTATCACCTTTCAAGGAACTATATACTTGAGTCTTTCCATACCCACCTTCTCCTATCTAAATATTCAAAAAAAAAAAAAAAAAGAGAAAAAAAGTAAAGAAAAATCCCTTCATCCAATGGTGAAAACCAGGCAAATAGGCACCTTGGATAAGTACCATGATGAAAACATGGTAAATAGGCATCATGTGTAAGTTGATCTTCTATGTCACCTACACTTGGGGGCACCTTGTCTCATCGGCATATCAATCTTCTCCTACTAGTTTCCTTTTATCCCATTTCCTATCCTATCCTCTATCCATTACATACCTATCATGTCCCGTTCTTCCATCAAAACTTCATTTCCTCTATTCTTTGGTCTTGATAAAGATTGGGAGCACACTGTTGACAAATGTTTTGAATGGCTCTTGACATACCTTATCCCTCCAATCCATGCAAATCCTTCATAATCCTCCTATCCTCCTATCGTCATAAACATTGCCATGAAAAATCCTAAGTATTCTACCTACAATGGGGCACGTTATTCTTATGTGACATAGTCCTTAGAGATCACATCCTTGGTTCCTTCTACCTCCATATCTACTATCACCCATACAACTACATATCTGTGGTGTTTCCTTGTCATCAATATTGTTTGTTCCATAGCTGATCCATATCGGTTCCATATCATATCTTATCTGATCCATATCGGTTCCATATCGCGTCTCATCTGATCCATATCTTAGTTCCATTAGGGTTCTTGTCGAACTACGCTGCCTCTGCATTGTCATGTAGGCAAGGCCATTATTAATGCACCCTCGAGGCTCCACTTTCCCTATTTGTCCCATGTCTAGTCCTTCTATCTATCTGAGTCTGCTCACACGGTCCCATCCGTCCCATTTCTTGTCGTTTTTCTTGTTGTCTCTCTTCTAATCCATCCATGGTCCATTAGGGTTTACCTCGAACTACGTTGGCTCTGTGTCGTCACGTAGGCAAGGCCATTTAGTAATGAGCCCTCGAGGCACTAGGTCAGTCCCTTAGGATCCGTCCCACCAATAAGGATTTGATACCTTCTGCTAGACAAACAAGAGCAACAAAGCACGCTTCCCAAAACAACAAAAGTCATGACGCAAAACATCAACCTGTCCAAGGCAAAACAAAGCACCATACCAAAACACTCAACCTAATTTTATACTAGTTATCGCAAAAAGACACATCTGATGCAAGAATGTTTTTTGATTGGTTAGATTAACTTATAGAGTCTTGATTTATGCTATCATGCCTTTCTATGCTACTCGAGGATGCCAAAAGCTAGAGATGCTATGATGGGGGCATAATCTTTTTCTTTGTCTGCTGCTTGTGGATTAAACTCTAGTAATGTGACGATTTCTATCTAACGACATGATTGGTAAAAGATCATTGAGGACTCCAAGATCTACACATGAAAAGGGGCAATCCTTGTTTGTTAAAAATGCAAGAAGTACTCAAGTCATCTAGATTCAATTTTGGCTAGATGCTTGTGTTGACTTGCTAAATCAAAAATCCATGTAAGCGATACTTAGGTCATCTCGGTTTAATTATACCTAGATGCTTATATTTTCTTACAACATAATAAAGCCCAATGATGAAAGCGCTTCAAAATACTTGCTATATCAAGGTGACAAATATCCATATCCATACCATATCCGATCCATATCTATACCATATCCAATTGCATCTCATATCCATATCCATATCCATACCGTATCCAATTGCAAGTCTATCCTTAATCCATATCAATCAAGTCAAATCAATCTTGTCAAATGATCCAATCACAATCAGTGGTCTTGATCCTTGTCCGGTCGTAAACCAACTCGATCAATTAATCAATCAATTGTCTTATATAGGATGTTGCATTGTCTAAATCAGACCAACACACGTGTCTTACACGACATGCTTCATTTCTTGAAACTAGACACTATCCTTCGTGTTGCTCTAGGGATCCATCATTCCCCGCCATGACAACACGCCTGCCGTGTTGGTCTAGGGATATATTGTTCCCCGCCATGACAACACTGTCATATCAAATGTCCTAGACAGGATGTTGCATTGTCGAAACCAGACCTGGAGTCTTATACGACATCTCATTCCTGAAACCAGACATCATCGATCCATATCATTGGTTTACCGCTCGACATGGGCAATACCTTGTTTGTGCTTGTGTCATTTGTGCATACTTGCTTACTTGCTTGTGTGTGTTATCATTTTTATCTTGCATTCCATATCATTCATCCCTTTCTTCTGCATTCAACCATTTCATCTCTTGTCAACATATCTTATCATGAGATTGTTCGTCTCACGCCGGCCACCTTCTCCCCGTCCAATCTCCGGAGGGGGCATCCTATTATCATAACCTGTACCAATGGCAAACTGGGGCATGTATTATTATCAGACTACTCTTATTCCTTGAAACAACGTGATAAAACACATTGCTTCAAAGAGGGGCAAAATGTAGACACCTAAAATTAGCTCAGGTTGAATTAAGTAAATATTCTAATATTTATCTTAATTCATATTTTCTTCTATCAATTAAATAAATATTATAAGTTTATTTGATTGGTTCATTATCCTACAATTAAATAATATCATTTTATTTAATTAAAATCCCTAAATTCTTCTAATGTCTCAAATCCTAAATCCACCTCACAAAATCCACTTCATCAATCCACCTCATCTTTCCACCTCACCATGTTGCACATATAATTAAATATTTTTAATATTTAATTAAGCTAATATCCTCCAAAATCCAAAAATAAATCTTTAATTCAATTATTCCCCACTATCCTCTACTATTGAATTCTTAATTCAATTGTTCCCCACTATCATCCACTATTGAATTCTTAATTTAATTGTTCCCCACTATCCTCCACTATTGAATTCTTAATTTAATTATTCCCCACTATCATCCACTATTGAATTCTTAATTCAATTGTCCCCCACTATCCTCCACTATTGAATTCTTAATTCAATTGTCATAACCCACTCTTCTAAAAAAAAAAATTTAATTCATCCATTATGAATTAAAGATTCACAAAAAATGAGAGTCATTGATCTCATCTTTTGATCTCACCCTCCATTGTCTTTTCAGAAAATCTATAAATGAGACCCTTCTCTAAGCAATTAAGGGGACTTCTTTTGGCATCCTTACTATGCCCAAATTCCTCTAGGGAATCATTCTTCTTCTCAAATCTCCTCATTCTAGCCATTCTCATATCATCCTCCATCATTAGTGTGTTGAAGCTCATCTTCAATCACACAAAGTATCATAGCCATTTCTACTTGTCATCTTGAGGAATCGAAGCAAGGAAACAAGCTCCCTGAGGGCCCATCTTCATCATTCAAGATCAAGAAAGAATAGGCGAGCAATGGAAGTCAAAAGGTAAAGGTTGTAAGTATCTCTTCATGGTTATTTATCCTTCTTCCTTCATATTTCATTGTTGTTTGGGTTTATTTATCTTAATTGATCAATCTATTTTCCCATTAACAACTGTAACTATCTTCTCTGTGTTTTACGTGCCTGCTACTGTTTTCTATGTGATTGGTGTGTCTTCTCCGTGCTTGGCATGTTTGTTGTGTTTGCAACCGTACTTTAATGCATGTATTGGCCTTGCATTTATACATACATTAAAGTGGGGGCTAAATGTAACATCAAAAAATGTCTTCTTGGGAGCTTTTCCCTCTTTAGGTTTAGCTCCTGGGTCTTTAGTATGCATTTAAGATATTTTACATTATATTTCAACATCCCAATGAGAAAACCCCTAAGTGTCTTGGCAAATAGGACCTAGGGGGACTACTTGAGATAACCCCTGCCCAAAATAGGGGGGAGGACTTGGGTACCCATGCCCTAGTCTTTCCCTATTTTGGGTCAGTCCCAATTTTTAGGTGTCGACTTGTGACCATTATTTGGGTCCTATGCCGACACGGTAAGTTTGAATTACGAAATTCTTGGCAGGAGTGTTTGTAGTTGCATATAAAAGCATGTTTAGGCATTCATTTGTAAACTAGATTATGTTCATGTGATTTTGGCATCCTAAAGGTGATTTAAATCTTTCAATATGTTGCAAGAGTAGATTTGTGTTGTCTATGTGTTTGTGTTTGCAAATTTGAGCATCCATTTCCTCATGAAATGAAGAGCTTCTTCCTCTCATGAGATCTTCACTACAAGGTGACATTTATTGTGTTTGTGATCCTTTATTCATTTGAATTTTGCCTCTGCCTCACAAGGGCATGCACTCTCTATCTGACAAAGGTGTTTGGAAGACTTAAGTGTCCTTCTGGGGCTTGACTGAGGCAAGCTCCTAAACACCACAACCCCCTCCCAAATTTTTCATGATTACAAGTTATAGGTTGATGATGTAGACAAAGTGAAGTTGTAGGAGGGAATATTGGAGTATTGGAATTGTAGATCAGAGAAGAAAATAGCACCCTAGACTTGGGCGCCTATTCATTAGTCCTCAAAGTTCCATGACGGGAAAATCTCTGAAACAACATAAACAAGTTACAGACTGAGTTGCCAAATCCTGACAAAAAAGCAAGGCCTTGGACTTGGGCGCCCACTCGTTTGTCCCTGACTTTTCCACCTTGGAACCCTAAAAATAGGTGCATAGTTATTTGTTATTTTACAGCTTTCTATAGAAGCATTTTCTGTTATTCATTTGTTTACTACTGTATTTGCATAATTAGGGTTTTGATGGATAATTGGGCATAAGAGAAGGAAAATTGATAGTCAAACACCCTAATCCAAGTTTCCCTACATTTGTAAGTGACCAAGGACCTGATAGTGCTCTTCCACTCGATCCGAAGGTCCTTGAATGTAATTGGTGAAAGGAGGATTCAAACCAAAAACTAAACAATCCAAATTTTACTACTTTATAGTAAATAATTAGAATAGGCCTTGTTTCTGTTTTAGTTTTCCTTCCATAAGTGCTCTTGCATATGCAACATCCTCATTAGGAGGTTTTTTGCCTTGTTTGTTTTTGTGTGTTGTGTTGTTTTGTTGTCTGGAGGCATGTTTAGTTTGTGTTAGTCTGGCCCACCCCTGCTTCAGTATTGTTGCAGTTCCCTTTTTGACTATGTGCCTAATGGATTGATAAGGCCACTGGATCCTTGTGTTTAGCAGGAAAACACCCCTACATAGTCACCAAAATGTTATCATATTTTAGCCTAGGCCAAAATAGCCCAAAGATCCCCTTAAAATCTTGCCTTTCTTCCATCAGAAATATCTGATCTAAGAAAACTTAAATGGAAGAAAGTCTCCCTCCAAAAAATTTTGAAAATTCTAAGTATTTTGCATTTGTCTTTTCCTTAGTTGGCAAAGTTTAGGTTTAGCGAACTTAAAGTTTGCCAATCGGTGAAATCACTGACTGAAAGAACCAAGCGAGAAGGGGGTGTTGCCACAATAATGGGTTACACCTTCTGAGACATCCTGATTTTTGCTGAAATCACATATTTTTAAAAAATATAATGATTTAAGCCTTGAAAGGTTCCATTTATAGGATTTTAATTGAAGAGGGTTTGATCAAACCCCCTTGGACAGAACCCCAAGAGTTTTAAACCATACCTATAATGGAGTCTCCTCTACACATATCAAAATGCTGATAAAAACCACTTTTGATTTATGTTTTGGGGGACCAAATGAATTCATTTAAAATTTATGTTTTGTAAGTATGTAGTCCTTATTATAAGCTTCCCAAAAAGTATAATTTTAAATATATTTAATTTGATTATTATATTTACTTTTATTTCTTGTGAATGTAGGTTTTTTACCAAACATCAAGTTCTTTGTTCTGCACACATGGAAAATTAGTAAATTAGTGAAATTTTTTAAAAAAAATATCTATGCCCTAGATATTGATGTCCTTGTTTCAACAAAAAAGAAAAAAATAAATTTCGATACATACAAAAAAAGTTATGTTTTACAGAATATGCCTATGTCTAAATTATAATTGGTTTGACTTCAAAACTTAATATTTAAAAGAATCAAAATTTTATCCTTCGTAGAAAAAAAATTATGTGCTACGGAATACACATCACTTTAAAAAAAGTTGTTTACTATTAAAAACTAGTTATCAAAGGAGATGCAAAAAAATTTACAATTTAACTCCAAACCTTTTTAAAAATATATATTTAGAATCTACAAACAAAATCTTACAAATCACTAGTTCACATCATCTTCAAATTCCTAATGGTTTAGCAGCTATAGGTGTCAAAAAGTGAAGATTTACTTCAAAATGTTGATTTTAATGTCAACGTTGGCCAAAAAGTGTAACCCATTATTGTGGGATTACCCAAGGCAGAAATTCTCTAAGGTAAAGAACTCAGGCCAAGTTGAGGTGCTTTATTGGAAAAAGTTGTGGTTCACAAACCTTTTGGTTCATCGACTTGCCAATTTGTTGACAAGTTGGTTCACCGATAAAGTGAGATTTTTCTTCAAAGGCAAGAATAAAGATAGAAAAAGTTCTTCTAAGGTAAAAGGATGCAAAGTAGGCCTTTGTCAGCAAATTTGATGGTTCACGAACCCACTAGTTCGCTGGCAAGAGTTTTTTCCAACAAAAGAAGCTCTGACAAAGGTGGAGGGAAGATGAATTTACTGGCTGAGGTACAAAAGTTAAGGCAAGTGTCATGCCCACATTTGCATGTGGACATGAACACCTAAACCAACATTTTTTGTTGTAAGACATCAAAAAGGTATACTATAATCATATATCACACGATCAGCTAACATGTGCACCTATCTGCGTTGTCCATGCAACGTCAAGATAAGCATGCCACACAAAGAAGGGAGAGGAAATTTGAATGCGACGGGTAGATTGAACACCGTTCGTACACCTTACATAAATGGATTTAGCCTAAATGGGTTTGACATTACGTTAGGTGACGCCACGAGGGAATGACTCATAAGATAATTCCCTCCTAGATGTTCTACATGAAAATGGAAGAGGCCCCACCTTAAGAGCACGAAGCCCACAAAGATGTTAAATTCCTAGCATACAAATATTTAACTAACACTAGATTCATTAAATGATTTTTACTAGAAAAGCAACAATTAATTATTATTATTATTTTAACTAGTACAATAAAATTAAAATCTCAATATTACATCATTACTAGAAAATAAATTACTACTACAAAAAGAATACAACTTAAATTTACCACTGTGGGGATTTATATATTCCAAAGAAGAGGATTTTAAATAATTTAAATGACATCAATCTTTTATAACAACAAAAAATGTATCGAAGTGAAGAATATATATAAAATTAAATAAATACATTTATTCAAAAGAATTATTATTTTTTACTTTCTACAAAGAAGTTGCATTTTATTTTAGTTAGAAATGACCTAATGAATTAAAGTTCTCTTATATTAAGATGTAAATAGACAATACAACTACACTCATATTGGAAAACATCCTAAGGTTTATTTAGAGCATTTACAAGGTACCATAGAAAGAATGATACAAGCTTTTTGCTTAAACACATCTCAAGAAAAACTAAATAGAGTGTAATGATATAATCTTTTAATGGTTAGGCTAGGAGAGGTAAGTTAATTTGTCCAATACACAAACTTTATTTCATTCCCATAACTACTAAATGCATTTGTTAAATGGAGAGTAAGAATAGAGTAGTTATCTTTTTTTTTCATTCACAATGTACTCAATATCTAACACTATGAATATCCACATTCTAACATAGTAAAAGTAAAATAAATATATTCTTTTCTCTACATTCACCATTTTGAACTTACAAGGGAAAATAATACTCATGAGGTCACATATCTATTCATTTATATTATAGAAGACTCATACAACATACTTGCAAATTACAAAGCTTCCATGGACACATTTACAATGCTTGACCCAAGGCTCTCAATACAAAATAAGATTCTTTTGCATAGCTTACTTCTTCTTTGAACAAGGATTCAAACTCTTCAATAGGAGACTCTTCTCCTTTCTTGGTCTATTTTCACAAAACCCACAAAACAAGAACTCCATCCAAGGACCAATAGAAGTGCTCACCTCCCAATTGTTGGCTTGCTCGTGCAAGCCACCCCTGAGCTAGGAGACCAACTATAAAACCCAAGGAGCACATCACAACCATTAATCGTTAGTTTTTCACAAAATATTCACACACAATACTCCAAACCAAAGCTTATACAACACAAAGGATACCAAAAAGGAATCCAAAATAGGGGTAGTAGAGTAGAAACTCTACCTTGGGGAAAATGGAACTAGTACCTCAAAAATCACATATACACATCTCTATAATTCTTCAAATCTCCCAACATCTTCCAAAAACTATTTCACCACCAGAATCACAATTCTCAAACACCAAATGGCACTCATGCCACACAAAATGGAAATATGGCACTCATGCCAAATCTCTCTCTCAAGAGAGTGATCTTTTCCCCAAGGAGGTTTCTTACCTCCCTCAACCCCTCACATGGGTTGCTCTCAAACATTTGAGGAGCCAACCCAGCACATTATACCCAATCCAACAACACACTACAAGCCCATTAACAACAATAGATAAAATAAAAGTAAAAGAACACAACACACATAAACTCATTTTCCATTTTCTTTCTACATTTAAGAACAAAAATCAATCTACAAGAAGGAAGCCTACCTCACAAAAGCTTTTTCCAAAAGTTGGTGAAGCACAAATTTGGTGAAGTCCCTCCAAGAGCTCCACTAGCCTTCTCCTTCAATCTCCCCAAATCTCTCACTCTCAAACTCTCAACTTCACAAGTGAAATTGAATTGTCAAGTGTTTTCTCCATTTGCAAAGAGGGTATAAGTAATGGGTGACATGCCACAAATCCTCTCCAAATGAGAAGATGTCACATGGAATCTAACTCATCCCTCTCCACCAATCCTCAAACCCCAAGGAGTGATTTGACTCCTCATGGCTCTCACACATGTGTGAGGCCTACGGGAGAGGAGTGTACTTGTACACTCTTCTCCAAATTTCTTCCTAAGTTGGCTCCCACATGTGTGGAGCCTTAGGATGATGTGGTACTTGGGCAAATCCTCATCCCTAAACCTAGGATATTGGAAGGAGATGGTGACAAGTCCACCATCTCTCTTCCCCAAACTTACGCCACTTTTTTTCCCAAGGCACTCAAGGGAGTGGTCTAAATCACTCAAATTCTAACATTTCAAAGCCCAAAAGACCCCCAACCCCAAGGTATATGACCTAGGGACTTAAAATGAATAAAATACTTATGAAAAAATCTCTCAAACTGTTGGATTCAAGATAGACAACTAAGAGGGGGGGTGAATCAGTTGTCCAAAACTTGCTTTCAAATTAAACACTTAAATTCACTTTGTTATTCAGCAGCATAATAATTAATCAATCATGAAAGCATAAAGCATTAACACAAGAGCAGATACACATCAACACATGAGACACCAAGATTTTGATGTGGAAAACCTGGTCAAGGGAAAAACCACGGGGTGATTAACCCAAAATGTATTCTCTGTTAGAAGAATAGAAAGAATAAATGGCACATGCCAATTAGGGCTCACTGCCCGAGCACACTGCTCACAAGAGGCCCACTGCCTACAAGAGACACATTGTCTACAAAGTAACAAGTATCACAAACTTGAACTGGAGAATAGCATCTTTACCATGCTTGGATCAGTTCCATTTAAGCCCAAAAACTTCTGCTTTGCCTTTCGCTCTTCTTCCTCGCTACCACACACAATTATCCACACAATACCCACTCTAGAATGACTTCACAATCTCTTATTTATACAAGGCATTGACTTAGGAACAATCATCTAAGTCGGCAAACACCTAAAAGAACATCCACAAGACATGTAATACATCCGGTCGGCCAATCTCAGGAAGAACACCAACATCCGATGGTTGTTCTTCAGATGTGAACTATAACTTTAATGTGGACCACCAACATGAACTAGGCACGATCCAAAGATCACCACAACCTTTCCTGAATCACCAAGAACATCCGCACTTCATCTGCTTTCTAGAATTCTTCTCTCCTTCATCTGGAACTTCAAGAACACAGTCTGTCATCAATGTCACAAAGGAATAGGTGCTTCCGGACCTTCAAACCATGAACAAATCTAGTTGACACTTCACAAGGACTTCCTCAACACTCCCTCCAATCCGCAGAATGGGATAATGCATTTTCAAAGCTCACCGGACCTATCTGTGACACTCTGTCACCTCTGAACACCTGCCGGAACTAGTTCTACTTGAGCAGTCATAAATTCTTCAGATCTTCATGCGGACCTCTGAAAACTTAACTGGATCATCTCAAGACACATATCTACAAACCCTTTAAACTGTATCTTCTGATAGTCCTCTTAACTTGGATCTTTTCTTTGTTGTCTTCACTGCTCCTGATATGACTAATTTTCTCAATATCCTCAGCACATAGCTCATCCAATCCTTGTCATTTCTGCAACAAGAGTATGTTGACATCAATGACAACACCATTTAGACCCATACTTGCAACAATCTCCCCCTTTGTCATTGATGGCAACATATGATGTGAAAAACCATCAAGACAAGAACTTCTCCTTTCTGTCACAACTCCCCCTATAAGCAACAACCCTTCACATGTCTTCTCTTCCTTTACTGCTCCTCTTTTGATCATCAACCACTTGTTTTTCACATGTCTTCTCTCCCCCTTTGACATCAATGGCAAAGGGCTCATACTTGCAACTTCAATCACTTCAGAAACATATCAGTTGCTCCCCCTGAGTAGCAGCTCCTCATCACCAATCCGGATCACAAGATATGACTGTGATATCCACTAGACTGATGCACATCAGTGCATCCTAGTTCATCACTAGAGGGGAAATAACCCCTAACTTCTCCCTGAGATACTCAAAAGAGTCCTTGAGAAGAGGTTTAGTAAAGATATCTACAATCTGATCTTTGGAGGACACAAACTCCAGTTTGACTTCATCCTTGTTCACTTGCTCTCTCAGAAAGTGAAACTTGATAGATATATGCTTAGTCTTAGAATGCAAAACTGGATTCTTAGAAATATTTATTGTACTTGAATTATCATAGAAGATTGTGATAGGCTCCTCATACTCTACTTTAATATCTCTTAGCATCTGCTTCATCAATATAACTTAAGTGCAACTACCTGCTGTTGCAATGTATTCTGCTTCAGTTGTAGACAGGGATATTGCCTCTTATTTCTTGCTTAGCCAAGAAACCAATCTCTTTCCCAAAAAGAATGGTCCACCACTGGTACTCTTCCGGTCATCCACATCTCCTACCCAATCTACATCTGTAAATGCATGAAGAGAGAAATCATGATCTCTAGGATACCACAGACCATACTCAACTATCCCTTTTAGATATCTAAAAATCCTCTTGATTGCCATGACATGAGATTCCCTAGGATCAGCCTGGAATCTAGCAACAAGACCAACAGCCTACATAATGTCTGGTCTAGTTTGAGTGAGATACAACAGTCCTCCAATCATTGACCTATACTTTGTCTGATCTGTCTTAGGAGAATCATCATCTTTGCTCAATTTACATCCAGTAGCCATAGGAGTATGCATTAGTTTTGAGTCTTCCATCCCAAATTTCTTCAACAATTCTTTCACATATTTAGTCTAAGAAATGAAAATTCCTTTCTTTGTTTGAGTGATTTGTAGACCCAAAAATAAATTCATTTCACCAAGCATGGACATCTCAAATTCATTTTTCATTTGATTTGCAAAAGTTTTACACATGCTAGCTCTTCCTCCAAAAATGATATCATCAACAAACACTTCAACAATCAAGATGTTTTCATGATCAATTTTGAAATACAAATTACTGTCAGCAGTACCTTTGTTGAATCCAATCTTCAAAAGATGCTTATCCAACCTTTCATACCAAGCTCTTGGGGCTTGCATTAGTCCATACAGATCTTTCTTCAACTTACAGACCATATCACCATGATCAGACAATTGAAATCCATCTGATTGCTCAATGTATACTTCTTCCAAATCACCATTTAGGAAGGCAGACTTGACATCCATCTGATATACTTTGAAATCCTTGAAGGTAGCATAGGCAAGAAATAATCTGATTGCTTCAATTCTTGCCACCGGAGCAAAAGTTTCTTCAAAATCAACTCCTTCTATTTGAGAGTAGCCCTTGCAGACCAATATGGCTTTATTTCTGATTACATTACCAACTTCATTCAATTTGTTCCGGAAGACCCATTTGGTTCCAATCACATTCTTGTCTCTAGGTCTGGGAACAAGATCCCAAGTGTGATTTTTCTCAATTTGCATCAGCTCTTCTTCCATTGCTTTAGTCCAATTTTCATCATTGCAAGCTTCATTTACTGTCTTAGGTTCTATCCTTGAAATCAAACAATACTCATCTGAGTTTTGAGCAATTCTTCTTCTTGTTTGCACACCTTTGCTTTTATCACCTATGATCTGATCTTCAGAGTGGTTCAGTCTTACATACCTGGGAACTTTGGGAGTTTCCTGCACTTCTAATTCTCCATCAGGTTCATTGTGACTCATCTCTTCTTCCTGAATTACCGGATCTGTTTGATTCTGAGTACTGGGAGGAGTTTGGGCTCCTTGAATTAGAACACCATTTTGATCATCTTCATCATATTCATAAAGCCTTGAAGGTCTCTCAATTCCTTCATCAACCTTCACATTTGTACTTTCTATCATCTTTATCAGTCTCTTATTGTAACACCGGTATGCTTTGCTTTGAGTGGAGTAACCCAAGAATATCCCTTCATCACTTCTAGCATCAAACTTGCCTAGATCTTCATCTCTTTTAATGTAACATTTGCTACCAAACACTCTAAAATATCTCACAATAGGAGTGATGCCAAACCAAAGTTCATAAGGAGTCTTACCAATATTGCTTCTGATTTGAACTCGATTGAGAGTATAGACTGCAGCGCTAATAGCTTCTCTCCAAAACATCTGAGGAACATTTGCTTCCATCATCATTGTCCTAGATGCTTCCTGGATGGTCCGATTCTTTCTCTCTACTACTCCATTCTGCTGTGGAGTCCTAGGAGCAGACAACTGTCTCTTTATACCATGCTTCTCACAAAAATCTATGAACTCACCGGATGTGAATTCACCACCTCTATCAAACCTCAAACATTTCAATTTCAATCCGGTTTTATTCTCTACCATAGCCTTGAAAATTTTGAATTTCTCAAAAGCTTCTGATTTCTCTTTCAGAAAGGTAACCCACATCATTCGGGAATGGTCATCAATTAATAACATGAAATATCTATCACCTTGCATACTCTTGATTCTTGTCCGACCACATAGATCAGTATGAACTAATTCCAATAATCTAGTAGAGGATTGATCCTTGCTTTTGAAAGAGACTCTGCTTTGTTTCCCCAGCTGACATTCTTTGCACAAACTATTGGTAGGTTTTACCAAATTTGGAAGATCTCTTACAGCCTGAGTATTGCTTATATTGATGATGTTATCAAAATTTACATGACACATCCTTCTATGCCATAACCAACTCTGATCAATTTGTACAAACAGACAACTTTTACTGGTACCAACTAAATGAAAGATATTACCTTTTGTTTGAGTACCGAATGCAATCTTTGTTCAGAAACTTTCAAAGATCCTGCATTTTCCATTCTTGAACCGGAGATCATAACCTTTGTCCACCAACTGTCCAACATTGAGAAGATTGTACTTCAATCCTTCAACATACAGTACATTCCCAGTTTTGTTCTTTCCATCAAAAGAAATAGTTCCCCTACCTCTGATTCTACCAGCAGAATTATCACCAAACTTTACCACTCCTCCTTCATACCTTTCTAAATCTAAGAACTTATTTTTGTCACCAGTCATATGGTGAGAGCATCCACTGTCAATGACCCAATCATCTTTTTCTTCAACTTGGGCAGCCAGAGCTTTTTCTACTATTTTATGATTGACAGATTCAGAGGGCATTGGATCTTCTTCCTTGATGGCAATAAACACCCATTCACTTCCGGATTTGTTTCCTGCTTCTGATTCATCATCTGTTACTCCTTCATTATCATCTTCTTCATGAACATAATAACAATTCTTTTGGAACCTTGGTCTGTTAGGATTTGGCCTTGAAATTCTTTCCAAACATCTTGAGGCAAAGTGACCAATCTTGTTGCAGTTAAAACACTTAAAGGGCAATTTTCCTTCATACTTATCGGATCCTCTTGGCAGCCTCTTTGCAAAGAGGGCTTCAAGTTGAGTTGTTTCTGCTTCTTCTTCTTCCATGTCTTTTCTTGCTTTTTCATACCATGATAGTTTCTTTGATGAATTCTCTCCCGAATCAAACCTTTGTTTACCTTTGACACATGCACTGGCTTTGAATGCAAATTCAGTCTTGGGGGGTCATCTCTAAACTCAGACATTTCAAATGCAGCCAATTTACCAGCCAATTGATCTCTTGTGATAGTTGTATCGGCTTTGAATTCTTCAATGGCAGCTGCCTTGATTTTGTAAGAAGTAGGAAGGGATCTGAGAATTTTGCCAACAATCTCATCTTCATCCAAGACTCTGCCAGCATTTCTAATTCCACAAACAAGCTCATTTACTCTTGGCATAAAAGTAGAGATGTTTTCATTTTCTCTCATCTTCAGATTTTTGAATTTTCCTTTCAGACTTTGTAACCTTGCACTTTTGAAATACCTATCTCCTTCATGCAGAAGTTCTAGTTTTTGCCAAATCTCATAAGCCGTTGGTAGTTCAATAACATTTGAGAGCTCAGAGTCAGATAATGCACTTAGAAGAGCCTCAATAGTCTGCAAATTGTTTTCAGCGTTTGTGATTTCATTTAGGGTTCTTGGACCACCCTGTGGAGGTACATATGGTGTTGTAGCCATGATCCAGTATGCCATTCCCATACATTTCAAGTGACATTTCATGCGACCTTTCCAGAGATTAAAATTGGTTCCATCAAACTTCAGACTGTCCTTCTTGTAAGATGACATCTCGGATCTCCTCAAGCGGTTAAGCTCCTGTTAGAGGAACTTGGTTCTGATACCAATTGTTGGATTCAGGACAGACAACTGAGAGGGGGGTGAATCAATTGTCCAAAACTTGCTTTCAAATTAAACACTTAAATTCACTTTGTTATTCAGCAGCATAATAATTAATCAATCATGAAAGCATAAAGCATTAACACAAGAGCAGATACACATCAACACATGAGACACCAAGATTTTGACGTGGAAAACCTAGTCAAGGGAAAAACCACGGGGTGATTAACCCAAAATGTATTCTCTGTTAGAATAGAAAGATTAAATGGCACATGCCAATTAGGGCTCACTACCCAAGCACACTACTCACAAGAGGCCCACTGCCTAAAAGAGACACATTGTCTACAAAGTAACAAGTATCACAAACTTGAACTGGAGAATAGCATCTTTACCATGCTTGGATCAGTTCCATTTAAGCCCAAAAACTTCTGCTCTACCTTTCGCTCTTCTTCCTCACTACCACACACACTTATCCACACAAGACCCACTCTAGACTGACTTCACAATCTCTTATTTATATAAGGCATCGACTTAGGAACAATCATCTAAGTCGGCAAACACCTAAAAGAACATCCGTAAGATGTGTAATACATCCAGTCGGTCAGTCTCAGGAAGAACACCAACATCTGGTGGTTATTCTTTAGATTTGAACTCTAACTTTAATGCGGACCACCAACATGAACTAGACACGATCCAAAGATCACCACAACCTTTCCCGAATCACCAAGAACATCCTCACTTCATCTGCTTTCTGGAATTCTTCTCTCCTTCATCCAGAACTTCAAGAACATAGTCTATCATCACTGTCACAAAGGAATAGGCGCTTCTGAACCTTCAAACCATGAACAAATCTAGTTGACACTTCACAAGGACTTCCTCAACACTCCCTCCAATCCACAGAATGGGATAATGCATTTCCAGAGCTCACCGGACCTATCTGTGACACTCTTTCACCTTTGAACACCTGTCAGAACCGGTTCTACTTGAGCAGTCATAAATTCTTCAGATCTTCATGTGGACCTCTGAAAACTTGACTGGATCATCTCAAGACACATATCTACAAACCCTTTAAACCGCATCTTTTGATTATCCTCTTAACTTGGATCTTTTCTTTGTTGTCTTCACTGCTCCTAATATGACTAATTTTCTCAATATCCTTAGCACATAGCTCATCCAATCCTTGTCATTTCTACAACAAGAGTATGTTGACATCAATTACAACACCGGTTAGACCCATACTTGCAACACAAACCTCCTCAAAAGTAACCCCAAATTTTAAATTCAAAATAAGACACACAAGCAACCAACTCATCACCCATGCCAACTCACATTTACACACAATTTTAAAACTAAAATAATCACAATAATTAAATTACATTACACATTACACATTACACATTTACAAAAGACTTTAGTCCCCATATTGACTAATGCCAGGCTTCACAGGGGTTTCTAGTTGACCTCCAAATTTCCATTGGTCATGGAAGGTACCTACACATCTTAATTGCATACGTCAAATCATCCAATACGTATATATATAGCTGAAGCAACTTGAATTCAATTTCTAATTATAATCATATTCAATGTAAACATCTTCACTCTATTGATAATCAAAATCCATATGAATGTCAATTACATATCAATACAATTTCAATCACCATTTCACAATATCTCCTAATGTCATCATATATTCACCATAATGATCTATCAACACATATATCCAATTTTAATTCACTTCAATTGTTTAATAGTATAATCCCAAGCTAAACTCAATTTTCAATAAAATCAACCAGGTAATTGAATGATCTTTAGTCAACATATTATTAATCCAAGTCAAGCACACATTCACCATATAAGGCTGAAGGAAAGCATAACTAACTCCTAGTTAAATCATCATCCTCATTAACACAATTACTCAAATCAAAGTGTTGTCCATGGTATTCTATCACAAGAAATATAAGTCCTAAAATCAACCAATCTTACATCTCGGTGAATCAATAATAATGGGATCAATAGTGCCAACAAATATGCTCCATAAGAATGGGCCTCAAAAAGTAGAACGATAACCTAGCTATCTCGCGAACACACCATCATAAAATACAAAGAGAGTCAACTATGTTAATCAACATTATCCAACACATGCCATTTAAATCCACCACTCTACTCTAGGCATCTTCGTCTAATAGAACTTATCTAAGAGGATCACAAGTCCATACATAATGTCCAAATTCTAAGAGTATCCAACACCATAATAGGACTCCATCATGCAATTAAACTAGCCACACGAGGTTGGGCCTCACAACAAGGAACAGTTCAACAGGAGAGAATTTTGTTGATAGATAAGAAAAGAGACCAAGGGCAAAAATGGGGCAAGTTCGCGAAAATGAGATTTCACCGACTAAAGGCGAAAGCAAGGCAAAGATAGAAAAAGATAAGGAGAAGTCGGTGGATCAGCAAAATCGTAACTCACCAATTAGTTTGCGATTTCTCAAGTTCGCCAATAAGGCAATTTGTTGACAAGAAGCCCAAAAGTAAAAAGATAAGAAGCCGCCTAGAAGGATGGTTTGTGAACCTGATAGTTTACCAACTAGAGAGTTTGCCAGAGGGTGAATTCACCAATAAAGAAGAAAATCAAAAGGCACCAAAGGAAGGATTCAGAATATGAAAAATCTTTTAAAGGCACAATTCATGAGTGCCTAAAATCATGCCATTGTTGTAGGATGAAGAGGTACCTGGAAATTAATATTGCAAGTCGAAGTCAAATGTAGGTGGTTAAAATAGTGAAAATCTTCAATGTACTAGTACACATGGTGGAACCCCCCATAATTTCCTTGTCCTCTAGCCTAAAACCCTGCAAATGGCTAAGTATGTGCTTGTAGAGCTTAAACCTTAAACACTTAAGCCTTTTGTGTAAGACTGTGTTATAATTTTGTGTTGACTTGTAATAGGCGGTCAGTGGTGTTTTAAGTTACAACTTCATGTCTTAAGTCCTATTCAAGACCAGCCCCTAAGGCCTAGCCACCAACACCTCACATGCATGCAAATATTTCCTAAGTCTGAGTCTAAAAGTATTTGAAGTAGATTGATGGTTGTCACGGCATCGCGTGCTCCATATTTGCCAAATCTATCAAAGCCTCTCTAATGCATTGACTGTAGATATTATAACAGGTGGGCCCAAGGTCTTGTTGGCCGAGTGTCCAGGTCGCGCTCACTCCCCATTAGATTACATGAGCACACAGTAGAAAGATACCAAGGAATATGCCTTGCGCTACTGCGACAGAGTGACAAGTGTCAAGTGGGTCCCCGTCCAATCCTAGCAAGCTAAAGATAGCACCTAGCACATGAGTGCGAGGATGGTGGTGTGGGTCCCTCCTGGGCCTGCGCTTCTACGATGAGTTGACATCTAGATCCAAATGGACAAATCCTTGTTGAATTGGTGGAATTTGATTGGTCTATGTTGTTCTAAAGCATGTGAGTTGCTTTTCAAGGGTCCAACTTCAAATGTGAAATGTAGATTCTTCCATGGGCTAATCACATCAATAGTGCAATTTCAAACATGAGGAACGGCTATCTACTAGTTTCATGGTTGATTACGTGTAGCAGTAATGGTGATATGATGGAAATCAACCTAAATCTTATTGAATCATTGCAATGAATATATCAATTGAATTATTATAATGAGTACATTGCATTCCAATCATGCATCTTGTGAGAGTCAAGCGGCCCATAACAACAACTGAAGGAATAGGGTTCTCGGCTGCGAAGAGCAAGTAAGTGTGAAAATTGTTAATTTATCAATCAATTTGCTTGCAAATCTTATCAATTCTCTTTGAAATTAAATGTAGAAGCTGAATTCATAAGCATATTGAAGTAAATTGTAGACATTAGTGTGTTTTCAACCAGCCCTAAATTGTATTCAAACCCCATATACACATAAATGGTCGGTCCTTCATAAACAAAGGGGGTTTTGAACATGACTTGCTTACTTAGTGCCTTATCTCATCTAACAAAGCTATAAGCCCTATGGGAAAGAATAAGGATGAAAAAAATTACAGATAACCTTAGTGGAATCAGAGATGCAATCACTCTTGTGATTGGATGATCATTATTTAAGCGATGGTATAGGAAAAGGAGTGCCAGGGGTCCATTGAAGAATGGATGGAATTTGGACATGGGTAAGATTGTGGTCCCAAATGTGTTTGCCAGTGTAGACTTTGTTCAATTGGTTGCAAGTAGGTATAGTGTTGGCACAAGGAGAGTATTAACAACAAATGTACATGCCATCATTGCATTTACCAAACTATAGATTACTAAAGTAATTGATTTGAACAGGGCCACAAACAAAGTTGTAGATTTTGAGAAATTCAAAAATACATATGAGACACATAAGCCATTGTATAGATCAGTAAAAATCCCTAGACATATAATCAAGACTTCTTGTGGAAGAGGATTGGAAGTCTTTGAAAAGGAGCCACTCAGCATAAAGGGTTTTAAGGATTATTTCATAAATACCTATTACTCACTGTGTCAAATAGTTGGCGAAGACATAGAAGAGAAGATTTTGGTGCACCTAATGTTTATGGCCATTGACATTCAGAATGGCATTGTAAATGTAGAGACAAGATGCATAGATAGATGGTAGCCTTGAAGGCTAATAAAAAATTGGAGTTCAAATGGTATTCTCACATGTGCCATATGTTTTTGTATGCTGGTAGAAAGGTTTGGGATCAGAATTTAAGAGTAAGACAGTTTGATGATAAGGAGAATTCCCTACCACTACAATGCTGGACCTATTTGTGGGATAGGGATTGTGACAATTTAAATTTCATTATTTTTGAAGAACTCTTTATGAGGAAGTTGATGTCATACATGGGAGAACATGTAGACAAAATACCACAGGAAATAAAGGATTTCCTTAGGTCATACGAAGAGACTCCTGGGTTGGCAATAAAACACAATTGGGGAGATTGGTTTTTGAATGAATACTCTGCATGCTTTAGAGTTTATGGTTTCACTATGACACCTCATTTGTTGCTTGTATATGTGTCTAAGAGACTAGCATACTTGGAGATCATTTGGCAATTAAATGAAGTAGATAAATTTCATCTAAGAGGTTAGAAGAAAGGTTCCTTTTTCCCTACCACTTTGAAATGGTCAGACTTCCAAGTAGTGACTAAAGAGGGCCTAGATCAAATATATCCTATGTTAAACAATTATAGATTGAAGTATGCTGATGCTAGAGGAGTTTATAAATTCAGTTAGATTGAGTGTGAAGAAGTCTTCATTTCTACATCAAATCAATTTTGGTGAAGATTTAATGAGAAATTGTTTATCATTTGCAGAAGTGGAAGAGAAGATTAAGAAGTGGAAAAGGATTGTAGAGGTAGAGAATGAAAAAACAAAGAATCCTAAGTTTTCTGGTTCATATGCAAAGGAAAAGAATATGGTCATCAGAGTCAGAAAAATGATGGAAAATGCAGAGAAGCTCATGGCTCCTAAGGAGAAGAGACCTCCTAAAGTTTAAAGAGATCCTGGTGTAAGGATAAAGCCATATTTCAAGCCAAGAAGTGAAGACACTAAGGAGGGAGCATTCCAGGATATTGAGGAGGTTGATAGCCAACAGGCTAAGAGGTAGAAGACCTTAGAGGACAAAAAAGAAGAAAGTCATAAGACCTCCGAGGACAAAATATCCTCCCAAGATAAAGGAAAATCCCCCATAGAGATTGTAGATGTTGAAGATACTCCAAAGGAGCTAGGAGCTACTGATGAACCTACTGGTATGATTGTACCTCCCATGCCACACAATAGGAGTATTAATTATTTGAAAATTGCAAATGATGAGACTGGGGATGTGAGGGCACTAGCTTGCCAACATTTTTTGGCAGATGACCAATTCATCAAGACCCAAGAGTTTAAAGATTTTGTGTTGAGAAGAAAACAAGCTGTATATCAGAACATGATTGAGCAAGAAAGGAGAAAAAATGCTCTAGTAGAGTAGAAGGATTTGGCTACTAGGGTCTTGGCAGAGTTTGATATGAAATTAGACAACATCACTCCTAAAGAAGGTAGGCAGATGGTGATGGAGAGTGGCATGTTGTTACCGCAAACTAGAATCTGTTAGATGTCGTAGCATTTGAAACCATTAGAAAGCAAAATGAAGTGGTCTACTCCACTGAAGAGCAAGTAGAGGAAGTGTTTGGATGTGGTTTCAATCCATCATTCAAGACACTAGCTATATGGACTTTGGCACCCAGTAAAATGAGGCCAAATGTTTTTGAGAGTATTGATCAGCTGAGGGGTAATTTGATTATAAAAAGAGTTGCAGACACTCCAACCCCAAATGTAGCATCCTTGGCAGTTGACATTATAATGTTTAGTCAAGCTACAATCCTGAAGTTACAAAAGGACTACAATGATTTATAGAAGATGTATGTTGATGACCTGGTGAAGTTGAGAGCCTTGGAAAAAAAATAATTGGCTTCTTCTAGCACCCTTGTGCCAATCATTTCAAGTCCCTCAAGTGAAACTTTTTCATCTGATAGTGAGGAGTTGCTTGCAGAGATTGCAGAACTGAAAGGATCAGTTGAATCTCTGAAGGGAGATAGAATGCAAGCATATAGTAAGATTGTGTCTGATATAGTCAATCACTAGTTAACTAACATAAATGGAAAAGTTGATGATGCATGTAAGGGAATTGTAGATTTAAACCAAGCATTGGTTAAGTATGAATAGAGTTCATCCAGTCTGTAGGAAATCATGAACAAATAGATGCCAAGAAATGCCACCATAAAGCAGATGGTTAAGATAGCCAGGTTTGATCCAAATAAACCCCTTGGATTGCAAAGTGTATCTAAAACTATGGCTATTCTGCATGAGGTCGCCTCATATATGATGAAGTTAGAGAAACAGTTGAAGGAGAAGGTGACATCAATTGATCCTATTGTTGGAAATATACATCCATAGATACAAATTCCTCATAACCCAATAAGAGATTTGATGTGTAAGAAACTAGAAATCCACATGCAAAATAAATAGACAACCATGCCATTAATGGTGATACAGAATATACCCTGGGAAAACCCTCATAGGGGGAAAAACCCAGCCTCCAAAAGCATGCATCTCTCATGTATTATTTAGCAATAATCAACAATACATATGTAGAGATCATCTCTGAAACATTAAGCTCTCTCTACCTGCACTCCATGTGAACAAGCATGTAACCATACATCTCATTCCATGATTCAAACCCTCACACATGCAAGAGAAGCTACAACCCAGTCAACAAGCCAAATGGCTAACTCAACCAAATAACCAAATAGCCAACTCTCCTCTACAACTACCCTTGTTTTTATTTTTATAGACATAAGCTCACACAAATATAGCATGTGGTATTGTAATACCATTTTCCTTAAAACCATGTGTCTACAAAACCATTGAACCCACATTTGATTATTCGTACTCAGTTTTCCCAATTAATCAAATAATTACAAATAAAGTAATTAACCCAATGTTACATACAACGATTACAACTGGTATCCAAATAAATATCCATTGTGGCTAAACACATCACATGATGCACCACAATTAAATATTTATTTTACATAATAAAATAATATCAATGTTATGCAAGGTGTACAACACACCTACTCCAACATTCTCCCACTTGTTGTATACATTGCATAAGGGATCAACATGTAAACTCAAAACATCAAGGGAAACCATCATGTGCCCAACATGTACCATAAAACCATCCATGTGCTCCATGTGCTCCAATATACCTGCAACAATAATCAAGGTGTCCACCATCTCAAACAAGAATTCCCTCATCCTCCATCTAGCCTCATGAAGAATAAGATCCTCCAAAGAGATGCCACACTAAATTGTCACATAGAAGCAAGAAACCTACATCAACTGATCTATCCAAACACAAGCACCAAATCCAATGGTAACAAATAGGCTCAAGTAGCTGTCAAGAATCAATCACCATAGTTGAAATAGCAACCACATCTAGTTGCTAATGCATCAACTAACCATACCTCCAAACCAAGGTATACAAAAGATAACAAATGGACCTTATGCCAACAACATATCCAACTCAAATCACAATGATAACTTGAGTCCCTATATATACTCAATCCTGCATAAAGAAGTCCTCCAAGGTAACAACACAAAGCACGTGATAACAAACCTCAAGACCCTCCATACTGCAACATAATGAGAACATCCAACAAAGGAATAATATACATCATAGAACTCCCATTGCATGAGTAAATGTCAAATCTAAAAATAGATCAAGGCATCCAAAGATCCACTAATAGCACACACATAGAAGATGTGGCTAAATCCTCTATCACATAGTTTCAAAGAACATACAAATAAATATACAAAATCTACAAACTAAATAGCTGCAACATAACTCTCTGCAAGTCCATATCTCTCCCAAATCCCCACATCATAAGAGAAAGAAGTCAAAGAGACTCAAAAGCTTCATACACATCTCAACTCTAATGTCATGTGAACACAAATATCTAGGAAGAAGAATAAGGCCAATCAAGAGAGAGAACCTGCAAATCATAACCATGTCCTTCTATCCACACTAATGTGCTATAGCTGTGAAAAGTATGATCTCCTTTACAACCCAAAAACAAGGAGCCTCCTCAACATCTAACAACAAGATGCAAGCCTCTCAAACCAAAAGGCAGATCAAACTCATAACCATCCCAAATAACAGGAATACGCCCAAAGCCACTAACCATCTCCATTACACACAATGATCTCATGATAACTTAGGATCAAACATAATGAGATAACTAATCATATCCATGCATCTACTCCTCAAACAAGTCCTCACAACCATAATCCATAGCTCAAGACTCAAGCATGAGAAAATAAGATACAAATAAAGAATGCATTTGAAAATTAGGTGGGCATACCTATCAAATCATTCACCGCTGAGAGGACCACGAGTGGGAATGAGATTTATCCTCCAGGATGCACCAAGTCTCAAAGACACTCTCCAAGAATAATCTCCTCAACATGTCCATGTTGGACTCACGTCCAACCAAGGTGTAGGCTCCTTGGTCTTGCTGCTGAAATCCTCATCAAAGAGTAACCATATCAACACATGTCTCTAATCCAAGAGACCTCAAGCTTCACCTAAGTATCCAACTATCCATGAGTACCTCCATGATCAATCCATGCTAAACTCCAAATGCAAAACCACACCATCATGAATCTCCCAAGCACATGACCAATGTACCCAATACCAAGAGAACCATCAAGATCATAGTCAAAGCTCCCACTACACATATGCATAACCAAGGAACATATCATGACATCATGATCTAATCATCTCCGCAAAGGAAGATCACATGTACTAATGCACACATCCTATCTCAAGAGAACTTGTATCATGCCAACACTCTAATCTAGAATCAAGAGTAAACCAAGACATAATACCAGCCATCCTGTAAGCAAGGATCACCTGTCAAAATTGACAAACCATAACCAACACCTCAACCAAAGACTCCAAGAGTCCTCCATGGTACCAAGATGTCAACATATCCAAAACACATGAGGATAGTCATATCTTGCCAAAGCTCCCACTAAAGTGCGTTACTGAGATATACATGGCAACAAAATAAACATCAAACCATCAAACCCATCACTATCAAAAGCTCCCACTGAAACCTGTAATCAAGCTATCCATGACATCATGATAACCATCTCCTACATGAAGATCATCCATGGCCTCAACACAATCAAAGAATCCATTGTAAATGACATAGCTCCCAAAAGGTCGAGTAAACCATAATATCTAAAACCAAGAAGATGAACAAAACCTATAAACCAAACATTAATCCAACACCACTAGAACTGCACCTGTATAACAATCATGTCATGCCAAAGTCCCAACCAAACAAGGAACATCCCTAACACCATGATCAACACCCAATGCACCTGCAAAACAATCATTTCATGCCAAAGTCCCAACCAAACAAGGAACATCCATAACACCATGATCAAAACCCAATACACCTACACCAAATTCCCATCAAGTCTCACACAACTATACCATATAGTCAATGAACATAGGTCCCATATCATGACTATATCAAGTAATATCATCTCTCTAGCTATATCTCATAATGACAAGTAAACCAATGCAACATGTGACTAACCCAAGCCACAAATCAGAATAGATACATCATGACTAAAACATCTATGGGCATAATCAACCGACATCCAAGTCATAAATGCAACCTATAAGCATAGACAACCTACAACACTGCACAACCTGTAGATCTCACAATGCAACATGCAAATTCAACAATACATGTATAATGATGTCAACAAAGGATAATCAGAGATAAACCAAAAAGTCAATATGGATAAAAAAGAAAACATGAGCTCGTAAATAAAAAAGAAGCACAAAATAAATGCGGGTCCCAAAGCACAAAGAAGCAATAAATTCAAGTTGAGCATCCAAATCTGCATCTCCAAAATCTAATTCCTTCTTCCAATCTAAAAATCCACATCCCCCATCTAAAATCTAATCTAGAAATCTTAAATTCCAATCCAATCATCTTAATGCTAAGCTCCACTTCCTTTGGGTCCCAATCCAAAAATCCAAACATCCTTATGAGTCACAAAATTCCATACACCCAAGATCCCAAATCCAAATCCAAAGCTCCAAAATCCTTCATCCAATCTAAATAAAATCCAATCACAAAATGTAGCATGGTGTGTGCAATTGTTTTTCCTAATCCCCTTTGACCCCATGACATTTACTCACACCTCCATAATCCCATCCTTGCATCCAACCCTTATACATAACTAAATCCACTATCCAACATACATCCACAATTGCATCCTGTTCATCCAATATTTCGCGTGATCACTACCCATCCTTCATTGAACCTTCCTTCCATTCCATTTTCCTTGGTAGAATCCTCTCCCATAGGGGATACTATGGTACTATGTTTACATATTTGTGAG
This sequence comes from Cunninghamia lanceolata, assembly GCA_027924645.1. Lineage (NCBI taxonomy): Eukaryota > Viridiplantae > Streptophyta > Pinopsida > Cupressales > Cupressaceae > Cunninghamia > Cunninghamia lanceolata. The sequence continues at coordinate 23,376,276 of BSBN01000809.1, read as the reverse complement.
AAGTTCAATTAGCAATCAACAAGGTTTCTTACAACATTTATAGAATGCAATGCCAAAAGCATCTTTTGTGCGAATAGATCGTTTAGAATGGGATAATATTATCTCACCATGGAAATAGATGCTTGAGTCCAAAATCCTAAATCCAAATCCATCCATCTCCTCCTAGCATCCAAAAAGATAAAAAAGTAATTTTAAAAAAAAAAAAGTAAAAAAAATTAAAAAAGTCAAGAGAAAAATTTTCTAATGGTGAAAACTATTTTCATGGTGCCTTGGTCAAGTACCATGATGAAAACCCATTCTTGGGTGTCATGCATAAAACTTCCACCTATGAGCACCCTACACTTGGAGACAAGCTTCTTGTAGATCCTATCATTCACATCCACTATATCCACATATCTATACCATCTATCCCATCCATCCTCCCTTCCCTCTTTCAACCTTGATAAGGACAAGGACATAATGTTGAAACATTCTTTGGACACCTCTTGATATATCCCAATATTTTGTAACAAATACTACCATATAATGTCACGAGCATTGCAACGTAGTGTTATAATTGGCATATCTAGAGTGGAGCATGTTATTCCTATGCGACATAGTCCTTAGAGATCATATCTTGAATTTTTCATCCAACCATCCACTGTCTATAATCACTCAATTGCCAATTCCACTCCTCCCTTCATCCTTGTCTCTAGTCTTAGTTTTCCCTTATCACTAGTTACAAGCAAAAGGCCATCCAAACATAATCCAATGCAACAATCCCATTTCCCCAAAGTAATCCATCCAAGTGCAAGCAATCACAATCTATGCAAATCTCACCAAGCCATCTAGAACATCATCCAAAAGCATTTATAAATTTTGTTTCCAACCTCACTACAAGCCTTGATCAACTCTAACCAACCATCATTATTGAGATATATCATTCCCACTCCATGCACTGTTCATGGCATATATCATTCCCATATCAACAACACTATCATCATCATCATCATCATGAATCATCAGTTTTTAACTTGACAAGGGGAAATCTTGTTTGTCTTTGTACTATTTGTGCATCATTACTTGCTTGTGTGTTTTATCATTTTGTCTTGCATTTGTAATGGTCCTCAAGCAACATATCACCACAATGACATCATGGTCTTTCATATCATGGTGCCATATGACATATGCTCAGTTACGACCTTTTCTTTTGGATTAGTCCTCCATGCATATGGCACAATGCCATCATGGTTCCTTATACCATGGTGCACCTCATCCTATGCTACAACAAACACCAAGTTGCTCAACCTACTAGCATGTACCTAGCATCCACCCCATCCATTCATATATCGTTCCCCTCCATTCCTCAACTAATCTTTTCATCCTTACCGTTCATCCTTTAACTATTTCAATTTGTTATCTCCAATCCCTTAACCCATCATTAACATCCACTTCTATCCACATCTTTATTTTCCATTCACCCCTAATCATCTTTGCTAACATCTTTTTCATCTATTTTGAGAGCACACCCATGTTCTTCAAACCGGCCTATCCTCTCGAGGAGGCATCCCTAACCCAATCATTTTCATCCAAAATTAAAATCTCAATGCTTGGGGAATGATATCACTAATGTCATCCCTCCAAGTGTCTATATTTACTTTTCTTTGAAATGTAGTTACTTCTCTTAGTTGCAATACCATCTCAAAGAGGGGCAAGATGTAGACACCTAAATCTCATCATGTCCTAACATCACACCAAATCAATCTTGCATCTCCCCTTCTAACATCAATATAATCATTCCTCCAATATTAATTAAATAAGTTGCATTATTTAATTAATAAATCTAACCTTTCTTCCAATATTAATTAAATAAAATATGACTATTAATTTGATTAATTAACTAATTCAACCCTTCTTTCAATGTTTCAATCTTAATTAAATAAATCCACATTTATTTTAATTAAATCAATGATCTCCTAGCATTCCCCCAAAATAAAATCAATGTGTAGACACCTAAAAATGTCTTTTACCATCAAACCGACTCCTGACATCCCTAAACATACCAATTTCCCTTCTAATCAATTAATTAAATTTTTATTTAATTAATTATCCCTTCATCACCCAATTTTCCATCATTATATCCCCAACAATTGAATTAATTTCATTAATTCAATAGTCCAAACCTTAGCCATTTGATTTAATAAGTATGCAATATTTATTTGGTCAATTTCCCTCTCCTCACTAAATCCAATTAATTACTAAATTATGTTTAACTAATTAATTCAGCCTACTAATTGACCTATCCCTACCCTAGATAATTAAATAGCTATTATTTAATTGCCTATCCTAGCCTACCTCATCCTAGCCGTAGGATTTATTAAATAAAACCTACATTTAATTAATCCTAACCTCTCATTTGGGTGGTCAAACCTAGCTTAACACCCTTCCCCACATCCTCCAAATAAAAAATTGAAATATATCCACATAAGTCAATTTTTTATTTGAATATATCCTACATCACAATTAATTCCTCTTACAACCCCTTGCCACCCCCATACCTCATTTATCACCACTTATCCCCAAATGAATTTTTAATTTATTTTACATTCCCCATATGAATCTTTAATTCCTAAATATTCCATCTCACCCATACTCATTTAATTCCTCTTTTCCCCAAAAATAATAAAAGATTTACTTTTATTCCTAGCCCTCCATTCCTCCAAGATCTAATTTAGGCCCTCCACATCACCTTTATCCTCCACCATTGATCTTCCAAACTAATCTCTACCCTTGGATCAAAATCCCTCCAGAACCTCTATAAATACAACATCTCTCAACCCATTTAAGCATCCAAGTTTAAGTAAAGTTTGTTAGTTGCCGTTGCACCAAAAGATCAACTTGTTAATGCCTGATACAACCACTTGACTTAACAAGCACGGGAGGTGGTTAAGCCCTTGTCGCAAACCACCGTAGTGCAGCGCTAAACAAGGAGACCAAGGGCCACACCTTGCAACAATCCCCCCCAGTGCAAGCGCAGGGTTTGAACCCATGACCTCGGCTCTGATACCAATTGTTAGTTGTTGTTGCACCAAAAGATCGACCTGTTAATGCCCGATACAACCACTTGACTTAATAAGCACGGGAGGCGGTTAAGCCCTTGTTGCAAACCACCATAGCGTAGTGCTAAACAAGGAGACCAAGGGCCACACCTTGCAACAATGTTACCATGCCCAAATATCTATAGATCTAATTAGTGAGTTGCAAATTTGAGATAGCATTTCACATTTCATCCATCAATTAGGGAATATCATGTCTTAGGAGCTCTTGGGTGCAAGTTTCCTTTCCCTTGATGAGATTGGATCTTTCTTGTTTGAGGTATAACTCTTTGTTTTATTATGCATTTAGTTCGTATTTTACCTTCAACTTGATTTCCTAATCTACATTGGCACACCCGGTGGGACCCACAAGGTCTGAATCTAATCATTTCTTATAATTTTTGGTGTTTTAGACGTGGTTTTACAGGACCGACGCTATCTACCTAGCGCAGTGGTGCCATCTTTGACTCCTTTTGGCACTATTTACTATTTTAGCGCTATCTTGCGGACCAATTTCTCTTTTATAAACTCACTCACAAGTCCGTGTATCTGTGTTCTTCTTGCTGTCTTTTCCTGTCTAGTTGCTCTTTGTTTTTGCAGGAATTTTGAACAGAAGAAGGGGGGCCATGTCGAAATTTGTTTAAAGACTAAACATACATTTTTAGCTCCCATTTTGTCTTGGCTTTTCATTTGTTATACTAACAAGACTAACAAGACCCATTCTATTTGCAGTCTGACCCTTGGTTTCAGTTAGGGAAACCTCTGTTTTGCAGGGCGGACATGTGCTAGCACGTATTGGCACTATCAGCACCCAGCGCAGCACTATCTTCAAACTGTGACCAGACCGTTTGACAACACGCCCAGTGGTGCCTTCTTATAGTCGTAGTAGCACTATTTTATTTTGTGGTGCCTTATATACCCCATTGTAGCGCTATATTCTGTATCAGTGCTTTCTTAGTCTTATTGTAATGCTATTTGATATATTGGCGCAGTCTATATGATTTATTAGCGCTATATGTTTAATTGGCGCTATCTATATGTCAAGTGGTGCTATTTGTATAAGGTGTCAGGTTTTCTGTTTGTTTCTGTCAGTGTCGCCATTTGTTGTCCGCAGTGGTGCCATTAGGTTTCTGTATTAGCACTATTTTCTAACACTAACTTTGGGTTCTATGCAGGGACTGACAACTTGTTTGCAGGTCATCACCATCATTTTGCGGACACTAACAAGTTTTTACAGGATGTTTTTATCTCTAGTTTAGCAAACATTTCAATTGGAACTTAAAATGAACCCTTGTATGTTAGCTTAGACAACATTTCGATTTGGTGCAATAAAAATTGATCAAACAACCAATCAATCAAATCTTTGTGTGTGTGTGCATTATCTTAGAAAACATCTGAATTTGGTGTTCTAAAATTCCTTGCCAACAACTATCAAAACATTTCAACTTTGGGCTTTAAAAAGAATCACAAATTGCATCAATGAAATCATTGGATTAAAAAGAACAACAATCTGTATTCTTCACTCATATAATCAAGAAAACCAATCTAATTTGTGTGAAGTATTTTTGTGGTTTGTGTTTGTAGTGTGAAAAGTGTATGCTCTTCCCTCACACCATTTGGTGACCTTGGGAATCAAAAGCTTCTCACAACACTTGCATTAATCACCCCCAATATAATCCAAAGAACTAAAATGAACCATGTCTAGTGTGATGCAAGCACAAAGAATATGTATGCTCTCCCCTCACATCTTTGTATGAACTTGGGGATCAAAAGTATTTTTGTGGTTGTGTTGCTTTTGTTAATCCTTAGAGGGCATGTAACCCCGCTTCAAAAGGTGGGAACGACCCAAGCAGCAACAAGCTAAAGCCAAGCTCTTTCAAGCCGCTATATAAAATAAGGTGTTTGTGATGAAAGTCATAAACAACAGGTGTTGTGTTATATTGACAACCAACCTCCCCCAAAACCCTCCAAGGCATAACCCTTGGAGGCTGGGAGACTCCATAACGGAGAGTAGCACTGCCGCATGTATAACCGCCTGAACAAAAGCACTTCCTACGAACCTTTGTTTAGCATGCCAAAATCCTTCTATTTGTTGACGCAGAAGGGAAACTTTTGAAGCAGCCCCGATTCATGCGATTCTTAGCAGAGGTAGCAGGGACAATCCAAAGGTTTGGTGAGGGACAATCCTTATAGAAAACCTAGATCTTGGTATGTGTGAGAAGTGTGTGCAATTGTAAGGAGGAGCCGTATCATGCCCACATTTCCCATGCGGTCACGACACACAACACACGTGTCATGTCCACATTTGCCATGTGGTCATGACACGAATTATGAAAAACTTTTCTACCTATCCCTAGGAACCCCCTCGCACGCGTCTATGTGGTCGGTGGCAATACGTATAAGGTGTAAACATGTCAACATAATTCAGGGAGGTGCGTTGTCCCACGTAGTCCCCTACATGATGATAGCCGTCTAGGGGTTATGCGACACGAAGTGTGTCGCTTATAGGGTTAGAGTGATTTCAATCATAACCCTAAGTCTTCTAGGTGTGAAGATGATCTCACCAGCTTCGAAACCTAACTCTAACTCAGATCAAAATGAAAATGAAATAATGATTAAGACAATAATGGCATGATGAACACGTGATTAAAGTGGAGTGATGGAATGAAAATTAGTAAAATAATGTAAAATTAAAACCCTAGAAATCTAGGAAAAATTTGACAGCATAATGCATTTTCAATAATCGAAACAAAAATTTTAAAATAAAATTTCGAAAAGAATTCAAATAAAATTTAAGAATAAAATTTAAAATAAAACTTAAGAACAATTTTAAAACGATTTACAATAATAAAATAAATATCCTCCAAGGTCAAGTAAATTGGCCTTGCAAAAAGATTAAAAATTCAAAATGAAATAATAAAATAAAATAATAACAAACGCCAAAACGGATCTCAAAAATTTGAGTCCGTTAATAAACATGATTTCGGCAATTATGTTTATTATTGAACTCAGAATAATAGAGAAGGGAGGAGACTAAGATACTCACTCCTGTAAAAATAATAATAAAATAGATAATTAATTAAAAATAATTATCCTCATAAGAGGAATTAAATTCAAGGGAATATTCTTCCCAAGTTAAACAAAACTCAATCCCTCCAAAAATTAGGTTAACCTGCAAGGCAATAAAAGACAAAATACAAAACCCCATCTAAAATATTAATAAAAGGTTTGACAAACAAGAATTAAAATACATGGGAATAATAGAGAGTTCTTTTTAAAGAAAAGAATTAAAACAAACCTCTCTAAAAAAAATTCTCTTAATAAAAAAAAGATATTGTTTCCTAAATGAGAAAAGCCCTAATCTCAATTTTATAATTGTTTTCTACTTTCATTGTTGCCCTAATCTCCTAAATCACATCCTTCCTTATTTTCTTTTGTCTTATTCATACTACAGGTTAGGGTTCCCATAGCAGCCATTGATTAACCTCTGAAGGTATGCATGCAATGTTACTCTGAGTCTCTTTGTTTATTGTGTATTCTGAATATAGGCATATTTATTTATATATTTTTTTTATCTTTTTAAAACTGAGAGACTGAAATATAATGCATATGTGTAAAAATGTTACTAACAAGTTTAGCAGGGTTTGAAGGGGGGGTTAAGGGCCGAGCGGCGGCCAAGGGTGGAGGTTTGATGAAGGGTATGCTGTGGGGAGGCCGCGTGGGGAGCCGCGGTTAGGGAGAGTGTGGAGGCTGCGAGAGAAAGGAGGGCTAGGCAATACATGGAGAAGGGGGAACAGTGTGGGGAGGGGGCCGTGCCTCCCCCCACACCCTCCCCACACCAATGATAGTAGCACAGGCAGAAGGGCGACGGCTGGGCCGTCGTCCCTCTGCTCTGTATATTTTTTTTTTCTGTTTATTTTTTTCTAAAACCCAGAACTCAACTCCGGCGCTAGGGTTTGAATCCACCCTCTATTTTTTTATAGCGTATAAAATTTCATTCTAAGATATATACGATGTGTATTGATTTGGTATTTGCATATATATATATGTGTGTGTATATATATTTATATGCATATATATATATATATATTATTTTTTTCCTTTATATATACATGCACATATATATATTTTATTTATATATATTTATATATGTGTGTGTATATATATATATATATTTACTGTATACAGAATTATATAAGCATTTGTCCCTTTTTTTTCTTTATTAGATTACAGTAATGCACAGTAGAATAATGAAAGAGGAATGGACAGCAACAAGATTAGAGAACAAGGATGTATATATATATTTATATATATATATATATATATATTTATATATATATATATATATATTTATATATATATATATATTCCCATATAGATATATATGTATACTCATATATTTTTACTCAATAAACTAATTTTCTCATAACAATAATGTGGATAACAGGATACTCACTTCTAGATTCATAGCATAAACTAAATCAGTAGTGTTTTTTTTTTGAAGAGCATAATAAACTTAGGTGTCTCCATTACTTTTTTTTTGAAAGAATATAATAAGGTAAAAAAAATACATTTCATTTAAATTACTATCAACTTATCTTTCATACAGCAACTATAACATGGTGGTTTCAACACATTATAACAGAAATAACACATTAAATTTCCTTTTCATATTTTCTAGTATGCATTATGGCATAAACAACAACTAATAAAATAAACTCCCAATGCAACCAAAACAGAAACTTAGTTTAAAATTTCTGATTCTTTCTTTTACAAATACTACGATTTATCTAACTCACTCATATATGTTTTCTTTGCAAAGAATAATGACAAAAAAATACATACAATTTCTCATGCATCCCACAAACTTCCCAGCTCCACAACATAGGAATAAACAACATTAAATATAACAAACAGAATGTTTACATTCAACATTTGCCACAGCCATCTCTAAGGGCATAAAACTTGACAAACATAAATACAATAGGGCCACAAAGCCATGGCTCAAACAACTAATAAAAATACTACTAAAGCCACCCAAAAGTGAGATTAACAACTCTATTTCTCCATAAGAACCTACAAATAAACACAACAAAAAGAACAACCCAACCACTTTGAAATGCCCTCCTCCCTACCGTAGACCCACGAGAGGGTCACCCTGAGCTAGGGAGGTAGGGATTCACAAGGATACAGGCACCCACAACAAGCAAGAACAACCAACACAACAAACAATCCCAAGGGTAAACACATAACACAACTCATGAAAATGAGTTTGATGGGGGTAGGGAATGGACCCCTCTACTTCAAAGGCCACCCAAAATACTAAAATACCAATCTCATGGCCTCAAGCCAAAAATTTCCAAAACCACAACTCTCCAAATATCACAAAATAATCTCCATGACACTCTTGCCATTCAAATAATCTCCACAAGAAGTAAAAGCCCTCAAGGCATAAATAACACAATATGTGAGTGACCTAACAAGTTGATCCTTACCTCCAAATGGAGGTACTCTTACCATACTCCCATCCCACACAAAATAATGAAAACAACAAACAACCAAAAATATAAAACATCATATTAAATAAGCAAGGGTAAAGAACAAGACATAGAGCTTACCTTCAAGAGTCCTATTATGGAAGCACGTTTGGTGATGAGCTCCAAGCTTCTCCAAACCTTCCAACCTCCAAGAATTTTTCTAACTTCCCAAGTTTTCTCTAAAAATAGAAAGAAAACTCTAAAATGCAAGAACCCCACACTCCTCAACAAGAGGAGGTAATTTAGGCCATCAATTTTGGCCTTGAGGAACCATCCTCCTCTAATACCACTTGCAAGGGAGAGGAAGTGTGAGGATGACAAGTGTCACCCTCCAATTCCATCTCAATCTTCACCTTATCCACTTGTGCTCTCACACGTGTGAGAGGACAAGTGGTGAGGTGGCATTCCCATTCAAACCTCCAAGAGAATAAGAGGATGCCTCACACATGTGTGAGAGGACAAGTGGTGAGGTGGCATTCCCATTCAAACCTCCAAGAGGATAAGGGATGCAATATGGCATCCTCTTATTCTCTCAAAGCGTCATCTCCCTCCAAAATGCTCTCACACGTGTGTGAGCACCTTGGAGGAAGATCCCACACATTTGGGAGTCTTGGAGACCTCCCAAGTCTTCCTTGGGAAGGGAGACAAGTCTTTCCCAAAGCATGACTTATCTCCCACCTTCTCAAATTTTAAATTTCGTCGCTTTGACTAAACCATAGTTTAGAGTGACCAAAAGTGAGTTAATGCAAGGGTTAGTTAGTCAAAATTGACCCTAGACCCATGGGTAACCACCTAGGGTAAATTTTGGGACACTAAGGTTCACCAAGGGGGTCATAAATCTACTTTAAATGGCCTCAAAAATAAAAACAATTACCAAGTGGTATAAGTCAATAAAAATTATACAACACATAATATTAATTAATTACACAAAGGGTGCTAGGCCAAAATGATAAAATTAAATCAAGCAATTAAATCAACATTCAATTTCAAACGTGATCCTTATCCCTCTTGGGAATGGATCTGTTTCACAGGGAATAACATAGGTGTGAATTCTACCTCCAATTTCCCGTGGCTTGGGAATGTAAGCCTACACATCTCGATCAAGTGTCAATCATATCATGATAATCATAGCTGAAGCAATTGGGATTAAATTCATGCCATAGAATACAACAATAATCATCAATAACATAATTCTGAATTAAACTACATTTTTCTATCACATGTCAAATAATCCTCATCACATAAATAACTAGAAATCACATCACAAAACATCATCTAATATATCTGGTATGTCGAATCACAAAATAGCATCAAATATGATCAAATTGAATCACCATATGTCTAATCAATGTCATCAAAATTAGGAGATATAATCAATTTTGCATAATGAAACCATAGTCTCTAAAAGTCTAAAAATTTTATCAACTGAAATGCATAACAATCAAAATAAGAAAGGAAATATAATCAGCCTCACATCCTCCCCCCTAAAACTAAACTTCCTCCTAGAAGTCATCAAAAAGGTGAGGATAGAGTGCCCTCGAACTAGCTGCATCCTCCCAAGTTACTGTGACCTCATCATAACGATCCCACTGGACCCTAACCTAGTCCAGTTCTCGATCTCGAAGACCCAGCATCCGATGAGCCAATATGCGAATTGGATCCAAAGCCAATTGCCTGTTCGCCTCTACCTATAGAGCACTCCAGTCCAGTATGTGAGATAAATCAGATATATATCGCCTTAATACAGAAATATGAAAGACATCATGGATACGTGACAGGCTAGGTGGCAACGCTAGATGATAGGCAACAGGTCCTATCCGCTTCAAGATCTCAAAGGGTCCTACAAACCGTGGTGCGACCTTAGAGCCCTTTCCATAACGGATTGGACTCTTGTGTGGTTGCACTTTAAGGAATACCTTGTCACCCACTGAGAAGCTCTGATCAGTCCTCTTAGCACCGGCATACTTCTTCTGTCTATCTTGTGCCTCCTGAAGTCTCTGCCTAATCAGTGTGACCTACTGCTCCATATCCTGAACTAGCTCTGGACCAATGGTAACTCTATCCTATATCCGATCCCTACTCAATGGTGTCCTGCATGGTCTGTCGTATAAAGCCTGAAAAGGAGGCATACCCAACGAGCTGTGATGCCCATTATTGTAGGCAAACTCAACTAGATACAGATACTTCTCTCATCTAGATTGATGGTCCATAACATACATCTGAAGCATGTCTTCCAACACCTGATTCACCCACTCTATCTGTCCATCTATCTCGGGATGATATGCAGAGCTAAAGTTGAGCTGTGTGCCCAACGCCTGCTGCAAGGCTCTCCAGAATGCTGAAGTGAATACTGGATCTCTGTCAGAAATGATGTGGTGAGGTACTCCATGTAGTCTCACAATATCATCTAAGAATACTCTCGACACTACTATCGCATTGTACATTGTGCGTACAAGTGAGAAATGCGCCACCTTGGTCAACTTGTCAACTGTCACTATGATGGCATCATGGCGACGCGAAGACATAGGAAGACCAACAATAAAATCCATGGAAATGGTGTCCCATTTCCACTCAGGTATCTCATGTGGGATAGAAGACCCGCTGGATGCTGATGCTCGGCCTTGACCCTTTGGCACTCAAGGCATCAAGCAACAAACTCTGCAATATCTCATCTCATACCCGCCTAATGGTACAGCTGTCGTAGGTCGGCATGCATCTTCTTCACCCCCAGATGTGCCACATATGGTGCTTTGTGAGCCTTTGATAACACTACAGTATGTAGGTCACCTGCGCGGGGTACATAGATGCATTGTCGATGATGAAGTAACCCATCTGCCTCAAGTGAATACCTTGCAAACTTGCCCACAAGGGCCCTCTGTGAACTGATCTCCTGCTGTACCTCAAGAAACCACTCATCCTCTGGTAGATGCTGAATAATGCATCCTATCAAGTCCACACTCAGAGTCAAGGTCAAGAGCTCATGGCACCTCTGACTCAATGCGTCAGCAACCACATTCTCCTTCCCTTTGATGTAGTGGACATCAAAGTCATACTCGCAAAAAAACTCCATCCAATGTTGCTGACAGGCGTTCAGATTCAGCTGTGTAAAGATATACTGAAGACTGTGGTGATCTGAATGGAGCTCAAAATGATGACCCAATAAGAAATGTCTCCAATAAACTAGAGCATGAACCACTACCGCTAACTCCAAGTCATGCGTGGGGTAGTTTAGCTCATGGGTCTTGAGCTTTCGCGACTCATACGCGATCGCTCTACCACCCTATATAAGTATGGCTCCCAATCTCTCAAGTGATGCATCCATGCAAACCATAAAATCTGCCGTTGGATTAGGAACCACTAAAATGGGAGTGCTGGTAAGATGCTCCTTGAGGACCCTGAAGGCCCTCTCACACTGCTTAGTCCATAGAAAACTCTTCCCTTTCCGCTGAAGGGAAGTAATGGGGTGTGCTATCTGAGAAAAACCCTCAACAAAACGATGGTAATAACTAGCTAACCCCATAAAACTTCTGACCTCTGTCACACTGGTGGGTGCTGGCCAATCCCTGATAGCCCTGATTTTTGATGGATCTACTGAGATTCCATCACCAGATAGGATATGCCCTAGATATTGTACCTCTGTCCTAAAAAATACACACTTTGCCAAGTTCCCATAAAGATTCTACTCCCTCAAACACTGTAGAACCTGACGAAGGTGCTCCTCATGCTCCTCCTCGGTCCATGAATAGATCAAAATATCATCGAGGAAAATGATCACGAACCAATCTAAATAGGTACGGAACACCCCATTCATAAGACCCATGAACACTACAGGGGCGTTCGTCAAGCTGAAGGGGACCACAGTGAACTCATAGTGGCCATATCGAGTCTAGAAGGCGGTCTTATGGATGTCCACCTCTGTGATATGTAGCTGATGATAACTGGACTTCAGGTCAATCTTAGAGAACATCTTGGCTCCCTGCATCTGATCGAAAAGATCGTCAATCCTGGGCAAAGGATAACGGTTCTTCACCGTCACCTTATTTAACTGCCTATAGTCCATGCACAATTGAAGAGACCCATCCTTCTTCTTCACGAAGATGACGGGAGCACCCCAAGGTGAAATGCTTGGTCAGATATGCCCCTTCTCAAGAAAGTCCTCCAACTATAACTTGAGCTCTGTGAGCTCATGTGTGGTCATCCTGTAGGGTGCACGACACACTGGTTCGGCACCCGGCACTAAGTCTATGTGAATGTCTACCTCACGACGGGGTGGCATCCCCAGTAACTCTACTGGAAACACATTGGCAAACTCTCTAAGGATGGGATGATCATCCAAGGATGTCTCAGGTTCATCATCTGATCTCTCATTCACTGTGATGGCGAACATCTGGCAACCCTTCCACATGCAGCGCTTAAACTGCTGAGCAGATATCATACGCACTACTGTGGGCTTCTAAATGCCCACTATCTCAATTAATATACCGTGATCGTCTAAGCAGTTGATCACCTTTCGACGACAATCTAGCTTGGCTCGATGAGCCGCAAGCCAATCCATACCCAACACCACATCGTAGGATCCTAATGTCATAACTCTAAGGTCACATACTGTGGAAAAGGGTCCCAAAGAAATCTCACAGTCATGGACTAAGGCATCTACTGTCATCTTGGCCCCTAAGGCCAAATCAACCACCCACCTATCACCCTGCCTAGAGGCCACCAGCCTACAATGCTCCACTAACGATGGAGATATGAAAGAGTCAGTAGCACCAAAATCAAAGAGAATAGAAATGGGGATACCCCCAATCATACCCGATGTCTCAATCACTGACACCTAAAAATTAGCCTGGCGATTATCAACTGCTGCGAACATACGGTGGGATCTACCCACATCACCAACAGTCTGCTCGGATCCTCCTGCACGAGGCTGTCCCCTATTGTAAAACCCTGTGGACACTCTCTAGCTAGGTGTCCTACTCTACCACAAACATAACATGGGCCCCTAGCCTGTACCTGTCTAGTCTGAGTCCTACTCAATTGCTGTTGTCCTAATCTACCAGTAGACCCTTGTGAGCCCCTATAAGACTACTGCGACCTTGTGGGTCCCGCAGATGGTCCTTGCTGCCTTTGATCTCTGCGTGGGCCCTACTACTGCCAACCCCTATTATGTCCCCCATGTGTCCTCTGTTGTGTCCTAGCTCTCTACTACTATTGTGGCTATTGCTGTTGTGGGGGCCTAGGAGGTAAGGGTGAGGAACTAAATCCTCCCCTATGAGGTGGCTGTGATGGTCTATGAAAACTCTGCTGATGCTACTGCTGTCCATGATCCTGAAATTGAGGGCATGAACTCTACCCTCACCCCTAAATCTCCTCAGTGACATATGCCTTCTCGGCACCATCACTCAAAGTCTGGGGGTCTATCATACAAACAAGCGCTGCTATGTTGTGGTTCAGTCCTCTGATAAACTTATGAACCAGGAGTTTCTCGTCATGGAGATACTCTGCATATCAAGACAACTTGGTAAATCTACCCTCATACTGAGCAATTGTAAGTCCTCTCTACTGGAGGTCGTGAAACTCATCTATACGATGCTAACTGTAATGATCTAATAGGTATCGCGCATTGAAGTGCTCAATGAAGGTCTCCCATGTGAGAGTGTCTAATGAAAGGTGACACTTGTACTCCTCAGTGTGCCACCAGATAGCTGTTGCATCTCACAATAGTTGTACTGCTACATGAGCCTTCGTGTTGCCCTCATAAAGATGCAATGTGAAGCATTTGTCTAAGCTAATGAGCCAGGCCTCTGCCTCGGCTTCCTCTGTGGTCCCGACAAATGTAGGAGGGTTCAGCCCCAACAAATCCCTAATGGGGTCTCCTCTGTCTCTGCCCCCTCTGATAGGCTCATCTGTTTAATAGTCATAAGGTCTGTGAACAATGTGATCTACTCGTACTGCCTCATCATGCCTAGCATGACATGGAGGGCTCTTGCTACGGGCCCTATCGGTCGAACCAACCTCCTTTGTCGTCATCTCTGGCACCTCAACATAAGGCTCCACACGAGGTGCCCCTCGTAGCTCAACGTGGGGCTCCACATGTGGCTCGACACGGGACTCAGCTCGTGGCTGGACACATGTGGCTCCTCTCATGGCTCCTCACGGGGCTCGACACGTGGCTCTACGTGTGGCTCAGCTACAGTTGGTGGAAGCCTATCTAAAACTACCTGTAAAGCATGTAATATATGTGGCCCAATATCTGGTAGGGCTGGTGGTGCCTGCGGTGCTTGTAGAATTGGATGTGCCTGTACCTCAGCTGAAGAGTCATTGTGAACCTCGAGGGATGGAGTGCGGCGGGACTGCGCTCGCCGAACTCGTCAAGGAGGCATCCTACAAAAAATGAGGTAACCACAAATTAATCAAAGTTGTGGAAATAATAATGTGCCCTAAACAAGCCCAGTGTTTAAACTTAGGCTCTGATACCAAATGCCATGCCTGCATTTCCTATGCGGTCACGACACACAACACACATGTCATGTCCACATTTGCCATGTGGTCATGACATGAATTACAAATAACCTTTCTACCTATCCCTAGAAACCCCCTCGCATGCGTCTGCGTGCTCGGTGGCAATACACATAAGGCGTAAACATGTCAACATAATTCAGGGAGGTGTGTTGTCCCACGTAATCCCCTACATGACGATAGTCGTCTAGGGGGTATGCGACACGAAGTGTGTCACTTATAGGGTTAGAGTGATTTCAATCATAACCCTAAGTCTTCTAGGTGTGAAGATGATCTCACTGGTCAGCTTCGAAACCTAACTCTAACTCAGGTCAAAATGAAAACAAAATAATGATTAAGACAATAATGGCATGATGAACGCGTGATTAAAGTGGAGTGAATGAACGAAAATAAATAAAATAATGTAAAATTAAAACACTAGAAATCTAGGAAAAATTCGACAGCATAACGCGTTTTCAATAATCGAAACAAAATTTTAAAATAAAACTCTAAAAAGAATTCAAATAAAATTTAAGAATAAAATTTAAAATAAAACTTAAGAACAATTTTAAAACGATTTACAATAATAAAATAAATATCCTCCAAGGTCAAGTAAATTGGCCTTGCAAAAAGATTAAAAATTTGAAATGAAATAATAAAATAAAATAATAACAAACGCCAAAATGGATCTCAAAAATTTGAGTCTGTTAATAAACATGATTTCGACAATTATGTTTATTATCGAACTTGGAATAATAGAGAAGGGAGGAGACTAAGATACTCACTCCCGTAAAAATAATAATAAAATAGATAATTAATTAAAAATAATTATCCTAATAAGAGGAATTAAATTCAAGGGAATATTCTTCCCAAGTTAAACAAAACTCAATCCCTCCAAAAATTAGGTTAACCCGCAAGGCAATAAAAGACAAAATATAAAACCCCATCTAAAATATTAATAAAAGGTTTGACAAACAAGAATTAAAATACATGGGAATAATAGAGAGTTCTTTTTAAAGAAAAGAATTAAAACAAACCTCTCTCAAAAAAAATTCTCTTAATAAAAAAGATATTGTTTCCTAAATGAGAAAAGCCCTAATCTCAATTTTATAATTGTTTTCTACTTTCATTGTTGCCCTAATCTCCTAAATCACATCCTTCCTTGTTTTCTTTTGTCTTCTTCATACTGCAGGTTAGGGTTCCCATAGTAGCCATTGATGAACCTTCGAAGGTATGCATGCAATGTTACTAAGAGTCTCTTTATTTATTGTGTATTCTGAATATAGGCATATTTATTTATTTATATTTTTTTTATCTTTTTAAAACTGAGAGACTGAAATATAATGCATATGTATAAAAATGTTACCAGCAGGTTTAGCAGGGTTTGAAGGGGGGGTTAAGGGCTGAGCGGCGGCCAAGGGCAGAGGTTTGACGAAGGGTATGTTGTGGGGAGGCCGCGTGGGGAGCAGCGAGGAAGGAGCCACGCTTAGGGAGAGTGTGGAGGCTGCGAGAGAAAGGCAGAGGGCTGGGCAATACATGGAGAAGGGGGAATGGTGTGGGGAGGGGGCCGTGCCTCCCCCCACACCCACCCACGGGTGTGGGGGGAGGCACGACCCCCTCCCTACACCAATGAGAGTAGCACGGGCAGAGGGGCGGTGGCTGGGCCGTCGTCCCTCTGCTCTGTATATTTTTTTTTCTATTTCTTTTTTTTTAAAACCTAGAACTCAACTCCGGCGCTAGGGTTTGAATCTGCCCCCTATTTTTTTTATAGCGTATAAAATTTCATTCTAAGATATATACGATGTGTATTGATTTGGTATTTGCAAATATATATATATGTATGTATATGTATATATATGTGTATGTATATATATGTGTATGTATATATATATGTACAAGTATATATACATGCTGATTTTTTTTGTTTCTTAAAACACAGTGTACAATAATTTTTTGTTATTGTATATATATATATATATTCCCTTTATATATACATGCACACACACACACACATATATATATATACTGTATACAGAATTATATAAGCATTTGTTCCCTTTTTTTTTCTTTATTAGATTACAGTAATGCACAGTAGAATAATGAAAGAGGAATGAACATCAACTAGATTAGAGAACAAGGAGTATATATATATATTTATATAGATATATATATTCCCATATACATATATATGTATACTCATATATATTTACTCTATAAACTAATTTTCTCATAACAATAATGTGGATAACAGAATACTCACTTATAGATTCATAGCATAAACTAAATCAGTAGTGTTTTTTTTTTTTTGAAGAGCATAATAAACTTAGGTGTCTCCATTACTTTTTTTTTGAAAGAATATAATAAGGTAAAAAAAATATATTTCATTTAAATTACTATCAACTTATCTCTCATACAACAACTATAACATGGTGGTTTCAACACATTATAACAGAAATAACACATTAAATTTCCTTTTCATATTTTCTAGTATGCATTATGGCATAAACAACAACTAATAAAATAAACTCTCAATGCAACCAAAATAGAAACTTAGTTTAAAATTTTTCATTCTTTATTTCGCAAATACTAGGATTTATCTAACTCACTCATATATGTTTTCTTTGCAAAGAATAATGACAGAAAAATACATACACTTTCTCATGCATCCCACAAACTTCCCAGCTCCACAACATAGGAATAAACAACATTAAATATAGCAAACAGAATGTTTACATTTCAACATTTGCCATAGCCATCTCCAAGGGCATAAAACTTGACAAACATAAATACAATAGGGCCACAAAGCCATGGCTCAAACAACCAATAAAAATACTACTAAAGCCAAACAAAAGTGAGATTCACAACAACTCCATTTCTCCATAAGAACCTACAAATAAACACAACAAAAAAAATAACCCAGCCACTTCGAAATGCCCTCCTCCCTACCGTAGACCCACAAGAGGGTCACCCCCGAGCTAGGGATGTAGGGATTCACACGGATACAAGCACCCACAACAAGCAAGAACAAACAACACAACAAACAACCCCAAGAGTAAACACATAACATAACTCATGAAAATGAGTTTGATGGGGGTAGGGAATGGACCCCTCTACTTCAAAGGCCACCCAAAATACTAAAATACCAATCTCATGGCGTCAAGTCAAAAATCTCCAAAATCATAACTCTCCAAATATCACAAAATAATTTCCATGGCACTCTTGCCATTCAAATAATCTCCACAACAAGTAAAAGCCCTCAAGGCATAAATAACACAATATGGGAGTGACCTCAAGGAGATTCCTTTCCCCTACCCCAAACAAGTTGAGCCTTACCTCCAAATGGAGGTGCTCTTACCATACTCCCATCCCACACAAAACAATGAAAACAACAAACAACCAAAAACAACAACACATCACATTAAATAAGTAAGGGTAAAGAACAAGACATAAAGCTTAAACCTTCAAGAGCCCTATTATAGAAGCACGTTTGGTGATGAACTCCAAGCTTCTCCAAACCTTCCAACCTCCAAGAATTTCTCTAACTTCCCAAGTTGGCTCCAAAAATAAAAAGAAAACTCCAAAATGTAAGAACCCCACACTCCTCAACAAGAGGAGGTAATTTAGGCCATCAATTTTGGGCTTGAGGAATGAGAAGGTGACACTTGTCACCTTTTTCCTTCCTCCTCCAATGCCACTTGCAAGGGAGAGGAAGTGTGAGGGTGACAAGTGTCACCCTCCAATTCCATCTCAAATCTTGGTTATTTTGTGTGTTATTGTGCTTAAATTGTTTTCAAAAAACTTGCCAAGACACAATGACAATCATTTGATCAAACTTCAGTCAAAACAAATCTAAAATTGACATCAAAATCTATCTTTTTTAGATCCTCGACCAACACTACCCTTTTTTAGCGCCATCTCTATCTGCTTTTGGTGCCATTTCACCTGTGGATTGGCACTATTTGCAGATTGACTTGCCTGAAACTGAGATCCATTCAGTTGTGATCTTTAGCACCTACTTTGCCATAATCCATAGTCACCTTCCAAAAATCTGTCAGCACCCATCCATCTTCTCCTCAAAATTTCTAAAATCATACCTTCATTTTGACCTTAGAGAATCAATCATTATCATTATTAGACGCTTTGCTATATCCAATCCACTCAAATTCGTATCCATTCATCCTCATTGATCTTTGCATACCTTTTTTACCAAAACAAAAAAATCCTTGTCACAAGAAATCATTCCAAAATCCAAAAACATATCCAAAATCTTTCAAAATCAAAACACCCATCAAAAAATCATCAACCAAAAACTCGTCATCCCTTTGAGCTAAAGCCAGATCTAGATTTCATCATTCACATCATATTTTGCTTGAAGAGTCATTAGTCAACCTTTCAAGTAAAATAATCATCCTTCTTTGTGTAAGGTCATGAGTCTACCCCAAACAAAGAGAAACATCCATTTGTGCGGCACAAATCTAGATCTTACCTAAGCTCAATTTGGGGACCATCAAAATCCTTTTTTTGAAAAACATCATCCTTATCTCCCATATCAAACATCAAAATCAAAACATCAAAATCTCTTCCATCAAATTATCCTCAAGCAAACATCACCTACCTTTTGGTCCAAATTTGTGCAAAAAGTCAATAACGTCCACTCATATCAACCTTAGCTTAACACCTTCTTGAAGACTTATCGATCTTTCATCACATTACAATCATCCCTTCGTTTCCTTCTCTACTCTATCTCATTACCACATTCATCTTTAGGTCCAACAATTTAATCCAAATTCTCTAAGGTCTCCATCCCCATTTCACTCCATCTCCAAAATCAAATCCATACACTTGCATGCCCATAACTAGATCACAACACAAGAAAAACCAAGCAATGGCAGAACAATATAAGGGTATAGGAATGCCTAATACCAACAACAACAACATACCAATCAACCAAACATACAACATACACACGGTCTTTCAAATCCCAACATATAATGCCAATGAAAATCCTTTCCATTTCTTACAACAACCATTACCACCACCACCACCACAAAACGTCCCCACTATGTCCTAAGATGATCTAGATGTCTTGATCTTTACACAAGATTCTGATAGCATGGACCTACTTGACAAAATCCTAAGGTCGAATCCAAATAGATATCTTGATTACCTCCTCAAAATTGGTGCTCGACCACCCCACAACACGACATCATCTCAACCATCCACCTCTAACGTCACTCCTACCACATCCTCCCAACCATCTACATCAAACACCCAACCTATCGTCCCACAAACATCAACTCCCACCGTATCTACTACCAACACAACCTCTAATGTCACCACATCTACAATCTCGACAAGTGTCTCCATTCCTACCACCTCCCAACTCGTCATCACATCCACTACCACAACCACCATAAACTCTTCTATTCCACAACTCACCTTGGGCATACAAGGGAACCTCACGCATGCAAGTACTTCCATGAGTGTGCCTCCACCCAACCCTCAAACCATAGCTTACCTAAGGCAATTATTCTCACAACCACCTTACAATACGTCCAACTCATCCAACCTCCACCTATCCAACATCAATCCATCCAATGTCATGTATCCACATAACCCCATAGCATCATCAAATCAATATAATCCCAACCCCCAAATACCCCCACACATTCTCCAACAACTCTACGCTCACCAAAAACACCTCGCACAAAACACCACCCCACAATATCAAAACGCAACCTCCCAAAATCTCCAACATCAAACACCACCCAATCTCCAACACCTCATCCATTAGCAAACCTACACACCCCAACCACAATCAACACCGGATCTCACAACCGTTGTACAGGCCTTGATCCAAAAGGTAGACGATATGCAAACTGGGGGCAAATGCAAGCATTACTCTTTTGAAGATATTTGCCCCTATCCATTTAATCAGACATTGTACATGCCCCCTTTCCCCAAGAATTTTGAAACACCAAAATTTGACAAATACAAGGGAAAGGGAGACCCTAGGGATCAACTTAGGGAGTTGTACCTTGCTTGCTTAGAAGTCTCAAACAATGATACATACCTAATGAGACTATTTCCAAGAAGCCTCGGTGATCAAGCCGCTGAGTGGTTTGCACACCTTCCTCCGGGCATTAGATCTTTCCCTGAGCTCGCGAAAAAATTTGTGAATCATTTCTCCTATAACTTCGAGCATGAAATATCTATGACTGACCTTTGCAACACCAAACAAAAAAGTGGAGAATCTTTCGCTTCCTTCTTGCAGAGGTGGAGAAGCTTAGCAAGCAAACTCCCTTGGCCAATTCCTAAAAAATAACTCGTCACCATGTTTGTGACCAACCTTAATCAGGAAATAGGGTTCTATTTACAAATCCTTTATGCGTCTACCTTTGAGGAAGTCATCGACAAAGGTACTACCATCGAACGAGCCCTCATTGCCAAGGGCTTCATGAAATTGTATGACTACAAATCCAACAACAACAACAACAAACCCCATATCAACACCCCCAATACAAACAACAACGCCAACACGTAATCAAATGACAAGCCACGCTATAGGGGGAAGAACAAGAACACTTTGAACGACGGTGTCACGGATGTGAAAGGTGTCCAACACATACAAAACCAAACACCTGCACATACATATACTGCCAATGCAAATAACCAAAGGGAGCAAAATAAACAAAACAAACCTCGAAGGTAATTTACACCCTTAGGGCAACCCATCGAGGACATCCTCGACAGATGTCTCAAGAAAGGTTTGATAACACTCCCACCTATCAGACCACATCAAGAGAATGAGCTCAAAGCTGTGTGGTACAATGAAAATGATTATTGTGACTACCACCGCATTGTGGGCCACAAAACCGCTGACTGCATGAAACTAAAACATTGCATCTAAGATCTCATAGATCAAAATCAAGTCAGCCTTGATCAAAGCACGCAACCATCACTAAACGCCAACCTCGGAGCTTACAAGGATCCACTGCCCAACCATAATAAAGCCTCCTCATCTAATCAAGCATACAACGTCACCCCGCCACCTGCATCCTATGACTCTATCGTAGGGCGGATAGAGCCATCATCTCACCATGTCAACACAATCACCATTCAGGTACAAGCACCCGATTACACCGTCACAACTCGTCGTGGCCGCATATCTATCCGCGCAACCCCACCACTGATCAAACGCCCACATCCACATCAAACTCCTTATCCCCTCGTCCAACCACACGTCCATCACCTACCAATCAGTATAACCTCCTAGAGCATCTAGGAAAGACCCTTGCACAAATATCTATACTTGAGTTGCTTCGCACATCACCCCTTCACAAAGATGTCCTTGACAAAGCACTCTTGGAAACTCAAGTTCCTGCCAACTTGAATGTGACCCAATTCCAAGCCATGGTAGGACATATCGCCGCACCTCACCATCTCACATTTTCAGAAAAAAGATCTTCCCGCTTCTGACCACCTACACAATGACGCCCTACACATTAAAGTCTGTATCCACAAGCAGATCATCAAACGAGTCTTAATAGATGGTGGCTCCGGCCTAAACATATGCACTCTTAAACTACTAAAACACTTGGGGTACTCAGATGTGGTTGTAGACTCCAGTGAGTGTATCATAATCAAAGGGTATGATCACACCGAACGACTATCTGAAGGCACCATCAAGCTCCCTATTCAAGTGGGACAAAAAATACTAGAAACAAAATGTCAGGTCCTTGATCTTGACCTCCCCTACAACATTCTTCTTAGTCGACCATGGATCCATGCCATGCAAGCAGTCCCATCCACATTCCATCAATGCCTCAAATTCCCTCACAACGGCCAATACTGTAGTTTCTTGGAAGGCCATGACCACACCTTCTATCCACACAACAAAGCCACCACCAAAGCTAATCTAACAGCTTCCACCTCATACATCAACCTCACCAATCTTGCCACCACTTCATCCCAAATACCTCTACTGCTAGAGGTCAAGATCAAGCTCAGTGACATGGGATGTGGGGAATACAACCTACACGGTACCTTTTGTGTGGGCACATTACCCAATCTTAAAACGTTTGGCATCCCAAAGACAGAAGCAACCAACACAGTCGTCATCAAGTGTAAACCAACACCCATCTTTGAAAAGAAACATCTCCTAGATCAGGATGTCCTCGAGGATATCTCATCCTGGCTCTATAAGGACGAAGAATCTGCACAAGAAGCTCCCACCATACCAACAGAAATCTATGGTAAAGGGTTTGAAATTGTCAAAAACATGGGTTACAAAGGACAAGGTGGTATCAGCCTTCATGAACAGGGGATCGTGGAACCAGTCGAAGTGACAATAAATCCCTACACTCAAGGGTTAGGATACAGTTAATGACAACATATCCTCACTACCAGCGAATGTATCTTAGCTGAGGTCGCTACGGTCTCCCCTGAAGTCGACAACGTCAACGAAACGGGCCATCAAGACTCCTTTAGTGACTTTGCTGATTTCTTTGACTCATCCATATGCACCATCTACACAGTCACCACCCTAGCCTCGTCATCCAATGACTTACCACTTGTATACCCAGACCTCATAGACTAGGACCAACGGGGACCTCCTATCTTCGACATAGCACCAAACGATGAGGCCATTGCTGAAATGATGGGGGTCAGAGATCACTTCCCCCTGGGAGATCACAGAGCAGGATACTCATGAAACTTGATACGCATGCCTATTTCAAGGAGACAACCCCTGCTTCCAGTCATAAAAATGTAAAAAAAAAATGGATATGATGGTGAAAACCATTCTACGGTAGTGTCAGATCCCAAAGAAGTAAAAATAAAAGATGTATCTCTTGGTGAAAACCTCCACAAGGCGCTAGGAGATGGAAGCATGGGCCTTCCCGAGATAGACAAGGTTTATCCAGATAGGTCACTCATTTTGGTAGAGCCAGCCCAAGAGATGAATCTAGGGATGGAAGAAGAGCTGAAAATAACTTTCAGGGCAGAATCTCTCAGCACAGTAGAGCAAGAAAACTTCCTAGCATTCTTCAAACGCTGAAATCACAATTTTGCATGGACCTATACAGATATGCCAGGAATAGATCCCACTTTGGTTGTTCATCACCTTGCAGTACGCCTTGATGCGAAACCAATAAAGAAGAAGTTTAGAAAAATGAACCCCCATGTGGCCCTACTAGTCAAAGCAGAGCTAAAGAAACTACTGGATGTTGGGTTCATTCTCCCAATCGATTATCCTAAATGGGTTTCTAACCTAGTACCAGTAGCCAAACCAGATGGTCGAATTTGCTACTGCACCAACTTCAGAGATCTCAACAAAGCCTGCCCAAAGGATGACTTCCCATTGCCTAACATTGACATGATAGTGGATTTCACGGTAGGACATGAGATGTTATCCCTCATGGATGACTTTTCAGGGTACAACCAAATCTAGATCGTAGAAGAGGACCAGTATAAGACAGCCTTCTTATGTCTATGGGGGACATATTGTTGGGTCTTAATGCCATTTGGCCTGAAGAATTCTAGAGCTACATACCAAGAGCTATGACTGTCATCTTCCATGACCTCTTCCACCACATCATGGAGGACTATGTGGATGACTTACTAGGAAAATCAAAGACAAGGGAGGAACACCTCGATGTATTGGCAAAAATCTTCGACCACTTAGAGCAATACAATGTTCACCTCAATCCAAAGAAGTCTGTCTTCGGGGTCACCTTCGGAAAACTTTTGGGGTACATAGTCTCCAAAAGAGGAATTGAGGTAAATCTCGAAAAGGTCAAGGCCATCACTGAAATGCCTCCCGCAAAAACCCTAAAACAGCAAGTCTGCAAGGAAAACTCTAATCTATTCGTCGATTCATTGCTCAACTGGCCGATAAATGTCAACTATTCCAGCACCTACTCAGAAAAGATAGCTTTTGTTTGGAACACTCAGTGTCAGGTTGCCTTCGACTAGCTCAAAGGTTATCTAGCTAATCCCCCTGTTCTAACTCCACCGAGGCAAGGAGAACCCCTCCTATTATATATCTCAGCAACAGAGACAGCTATCAGAGCCTTACTAGCACAACATGATGAACAAGGGAAGGAAAGAGCCATCTATTACATGTCAGTTGCACCTTGATCTCATATGAGCTAAACTATACACAAATTGAACGAGCATGTCTAGCCCTCATCTTTACGTCACAAAAATTAAGACACTACATGCTCAATCACAAGACCAAGCTCATCACCAAGATTGATCCATTGAAGTATCTTCTAAACAGAGTTGCTCTTACTGGGAGAATGGCAAAATGGGTCATGATCCTCACCGAATTTGACATCGAATATACTAAGAGAAAAGTCATCAAAGGACAGGTTATCGCCGATCAGTTGGCCGAAGCACCTATTCCTGCAGAGCATCCTACACTGGCGGAATTCCCTGATGAAGCTATCTTGACAATAGAATCAATAGTAGAAACATGGAAAATATACTTTGATGGATCATACACACAAAGAGGCTTGGGGGCAGGCGTCTTGTTCATTATGCCTCAAGGCGACACCATCCCTAAATCCTTCAAAATCACATTCCCATGTACCAACAATGTGGCAGAGTATGAGGCCCTCATCACAGGTCTCAGAATGACAATCAAATGGAAAATTGAGAAGCTGACAGTGTATGGAGATTCTCAACTGGTCATCCGGCAGGTAAACAATGAGTACAAGACCAAGGATGATAAGCACCTGCCTTATAAAAAGATGGTCGATGACTTCAAAGACTACTTCGATGACATCCACTTCGAGCAAATCCCAAGGCTCAACAACAAAGCTACATACGCCATGGCCACCATCGGATCTTTGGTCGACATGAAGAAAGACAACAAGAAGTGTGAGTTCTTGATAAAAGAACTCCCCATCCCAGCATATGACGTTCCTCAATCAGAACTAGTGTGCAAAGTCATTGGTCCCTTATCCCCGTGGTATCAAGAAACCTACCTATGCCTCCATGATAATATCACCCCCCAACCTATCTAGCTCACAAAGAAAATCTTTCATCCACCGAGCCTCCCATTTCATCCTTGTAGGAGATACCCTATAAAAAAGGAGTCTTAAGGGCACGCTTTTACGATGTTTAGACTCTAGGGAAGCTGAAGCAACCTTGCAAGAGGTACATGCTGGTATTTGTGGGGCACATTCAAGTGGACCCGCTCTTGCTGAACAGATCCTAAGGACTGGATACTATTGGCCAACCATGGAATGAGGCACCTACTGGTTTATCAAAAAATGCCTACCATGTCAACAGCATGGGGATCTCATTCATGCACCAGCATAGGAGTTGCAAACCATCACGACATTGTAGCCTTTCTCACAGTGGGGACTCGACCTTGTAGGGAAAATACATCCCCCATCCTCCAATGGCCATAAGTTCATAATCACTGCTACCGAGTACTTCACAAAGTGGGTGGAAGCAATACCACTCACCTTCACCACCAGAACCCAAATATCTAAATTCATTCTCCACTATATCATCTACCGCTATGGTATCCCTCATGCCATCATCACCGACAATGGAAAGCCATTCAAGAACCAAGAAGTTTGCACCTTGTGCGAAAAATTCGAAATCAAACACCACTTCTCCACCCCATATTACCCTCAAGGAAACGGTCAAGTAGAGGCTTCGAATAAAACCATCCTTCGCATTCTAAAGAAGACAATCAATGAAGCTGGCTGTAACTGGCACCTCCAACTAAACGCCGCCCTATGGGCCTATCGCACAAGCATCCGCACCCCCATAGGAGCCACCCCATTTTCCCTTGTATTTGGATCTGAAGCCATTTTACCTATTGAGGTCGAGCTCCCATCCCTATGAGTATCCCTGCAAAACATAATCATTAATGAGGAATACCAAGTTGCACGATTGCATCAGCTAGAATTATTGGATGAGAAACGCCTGAAAGCATTGAACCACCTACAGGCATATCAAAATCGTCTTAGAAGAAGCTACAACAAGAGGATTAGAAACCAAAAATTTGAAGTAGGTGACCTTGTCCTTATGGAAAATCAGAAGAACTTGCAGAAGCGCCCTAAGCAAGGAAAGTTCAAACCCAATTGGCTAGGACCTTATGTCGTCACAACTAACTATGGATCAGGAGCATATCGGTTCACAACACCTGAGGGGCAGTCTCTGGATGAGCCTATGAACATCCTACATCTAAAGAAATTTTATGCATAACCCATCAGGTACCCCAAGTCAAAAAATAAAAAAAATAGAAAAAATCAAAAAACCAAAAAATAAAAAAATAAGAAAAACCTGAGTGCAATAAAAACTTCCAATGGTGAAAATCACTTCAGTGATGCCTTGGATAAGTACCATGGTGAAAACCTGTTTCAGGCGCCATGCGTAGTGGCCGGTTCTACCATCTAATAAGTCCGCTTTCCATCACAACACTCCATATCGCACACATCCCATGGCTTGGAATTCTGAAACATCAAGTCCTATCACCCAACCCACACTATCCCATCCCAAGGCTAACTCATGGAACGAGGATCCTTGTAAGCTCCCCTTTATATAGCTGAAAATCAAAAAATCCAAAAACAATAGAAAATTAAAAATCAAAAAACAATACAAAATCATAAAATCCAAAAACAACACAATTCACCGCAAATCACCCCATACATCGATCTCACTGCAACTCGCAATCATCAAACATACATCAATCCTCACCATCACAACCATCCCAAACCATTCCCACATCATCAAGTCTTGCTAGAACTACTTATTCATCTCGCCCGCATCTTGAAAGTACCTTGATCCTGTGGACACAAGGTATGTAGGTAGTCTAAAATACGAAGGAAGTTTCCAGTACTCAGGTACCTAAGATGCACCCATCCACCCTGTATGGATGGTCCCCATTCACTGAGCTTTCTGGACCTAATAAATGATACACATGCTACGCATAAACTTGAAGCATGTCCCCCAATGCAAAAAATCATCAATCAAAACACCAACTATAATCCCACACATACCCTGACTGTCCTTTTTCCCACCTTTCGAACATTATCCAACAAAATCCAACCGATTTGTGTCCTAGGATATATCGTTCCTATGATAGACAAGAATCTGTTATGCTATCAACATGTCTCTTAGCAAGAGTACACAAAGGCTATTTGTATCGTTTTGTTGGTCTTTTTTATTATTGATTTTATCTTTTTGTCTCACTCTAAGTCATCTCCAAAGCTACCTTGATCTCATTATATCATGGTAAGTGGCAGACAACACCTAGAGTAGACATGGTCATTATTTCTGTATGCTGTGCTTGTGGGTGGGTTTCATTACTCTAGGAATAGTATTCATATCTTGAAGCCTGGGTTGGTTCTAGCATGATGTGTCCCATTTGCATATATAGGCATCAAAACCTTATATGTACTATTTGCACTCATCACTATGAGTCCTCTTCCTAGGCTAGGCAAGATTATACTACCTTGGGCATGCATGAAATCAACCTATTGTTTGTGGGTCTAGTCCATGTAATCGTGGGATATATATCATCACCTAGGTCACTTCATACCTTTGTGAATTGTATCGTACATTGCTATAGTAAACTAAGAAATGCTCTCAATTAATCTTATGCAACTACTGTTACTAGCTCAAAATCATCATCTTAAGCACTCATTCAACTATACCATCTAGGCCTAGATTTTGTAATCACCTACCCTACCTCCCACCATCTAAAATCCCCTCACTAATCCAACTCCCTCATCTTACTCCCACTTAACACAAAGTAAATCCCCCCTCAATAACGTGGTGTCTTATGACCTAACAATTCTCTCGTCTCCCCACCCCCACCCTCTAGATGCTCCCAGTCCTATCCATACCCCATCCATACACCTCTATCCTCTCCCCACCTGATCCCCTTTCACACAGCCCCACCACTCAGGGTCAAACAAAGAACATCATGTGTATCAGGACTTGATCATCTCATATATCACCCATTTTGCATCTCACCTATCATTTAGCTTGCATCTTCCATATCATCTCATCCTAATTGCATATCATTTTCATTTCATTAGGTTCATTTTAGAATCTTTTAATTTGCATTTCATTAGGTTCATTTTAGAATCATTTAAAAGTTGCATTTCATTGGGTTCATTTTAGAATCTTTTAATTTGCATTTCATTAGGTTCATTTTAGAATCATTTAAAAGTTGTATTTCATTGAGTACATTTTAGAATCCTTTAGTTTGCACATCGCATATCATTTTCATCTCATTAGGTTCATTTTAGAATCTTTTAATTTGCATTTCATTGAGTACATTTTAGAATCCTTTAGTTTGCACATCACATATCATTTACATTTATTTAGGTTCATTTTAGAAACCTTTAGTTTGCGTAATCATTTTAATTTGCATAATCATTAGCTTCATTTTATAAATCCTCACATTTACATCATTACATGACATTCCATATATCATTACATAATCATTAGTGATATTTTATAAATCATTACATTGCATAATCAATAAACATTTAACTGCATATCCATACATCACGAGTGTTTATTAAAATAAACATACATTTTGCATCCATAATAAATGTTTATTAACCTTGCACATTTATCTGCATCACACATCATAGTCCATAGATCACAACCATGCATATATCAAAATAAGTAAACAATCACTACATCCATCATGTTACATCAATAGGTCCATCCATAACATCAACATAGTGCATTGCATAAACAAAACACATCCAAAGCATATAATCCATAAAACATACTGCATCCATCAATATAAGCATCATCATAATCCTATAAAAGCATCATAAATAAACAAATAGACCATCGAACAACATCATATCATATATCATCATCGCCAAAAATGCATCGCTCATAGATACACATCAAAAAATACAAGTCCTAATACAATGCGTCCAAGGGCCAAAATGATACATCCATCACATAGATGACCCTCTCTTTGACCCATTCGGGGATCTTGACCCTGGAGGTAGCTGTGGTCCTACCAGTGGCTGTGGCTGAGGAGGTGGCTGTGGCTGCGGCTGTACTTGTATCTGTGGAACCTGCTGTGGCACATGAGATGAGGGACCAATTATCTGCTGAACTGACTAAATTGATCTAGATCTGTGTGATCTAGATGCTCAGGATCCGCTGACCTGACTATAACTCAGCGCACGCTCATCTGCAGGCACTAGCCACATGATATAAGGCCTGATAATAATCCAACCGTCCTCTGGCCTCCCTCAACTGCCCCAGTACTTGAGTCAACTGTCCTTGTAGCTGATACGTCTGTGCCTGTGCATGGGACAACTGTGTCTGCATCAAAGTCAAAATTGGGGCCAGGCCAGCACCTGACGCCTGCAGATTGCCCACTGTAGTCTCTCCCTGTTGTGCCCTGGCTAATGTTGCATCCTGCTCTCCGGTCAAAATCACTATGTCCCCCTGAGCTTGGGTTAACTGTACCTGCAGTGCTACCACCTGTCCATCTGAGCCATCCAACAATGCTACTGTCCCCTGCAGCTGCACCAACTTAGCCTCATGGCTCTCTAATGCCTCCTGCAGGCTGGCAACCTATGCTAGCAGAGTCTCAATCTCCTCCTCACCCTAACCTCGCCGACGGGATGCTGACCTCTCAACCTCTGCCTCTCCACCTGCCCCTGAAGGGCTTACCTCTGCCTACTGCCCTACTGCGACTGCCTGCTACTGCGCTACCTATGGCGGGGGTAGAATCCCCCTATCCACCCTCGGCTCTCCTCCATGCTGTCGAGGCCCCTTGTGACGCTGCACTACCCCAATCTGAACTTGCTCAATAGGTACTTGCTATACAGGTCCTGTTGTCTTACCTGCTACTGGGGCACCTGTCCAGCTATCGCCACCGCTAGCACATCCATCGGTTGCCTATCCCCCCAACCACCCTCTCCTCTCCATCCCCTCCAACCTCCACAATGTAGTCTGCGATGATCTCCTCCCCCTCCTCCAGGAAATCATCTCCATCAGAGTCATCCTCCCCATCGTCATCTGAATCGTCATCCCCTGAACCTACTGCCTCCTCTGCTAGGTCTGTAAACCACGTCGGCTGCCACATTTGCCACCATATGTCATATGTAGGCGTAGTGCCTGCATCCCTCACCATGCTCTGCTAATCCCACCGCAACGGCCGCAAAGCTACAAAATCATCCAGAGTAACCTGTGGCTGTATGGTTGCAGGCCACAAACACGCATCATGGTGGGTTTGTGCAAAGATGGCCATCTGCTGGGGAGTATCCTGCCGCAACCCAAACTGCCGCATGACCCATGATGGTAGGTACATGTCTATCGTGTGGTCTCCTCGACCCATCAAGTACCGCTGCTGAAAAGCAAAAGGCAGGTGAATATCATCATCAGGCCACAGCTCCACTCCGATATACGGTCGCTAGGTCACTCGAATAACATCATCCAACATCTACCTCCAATACCGAACCTATCCAGTATAGGTGTACTTTGCATCTCGATATAAAAACACAAAGGCCTCAAATGGACGCCGATAGTACCCACACATTGACCGTGTAACTGTAATGTGCTCCCAAATCCACACATGAAGCAGAGTAACCCCAGCTGACAACGTTGAATCATATAGATAGACAAATATATGCATCTCATGGTACAGCTACCCAACATCACCGGTCCCCAAGCATACACGGTCTCATGCCTGACCATCCCCTCAATCATCTCCCCCCAGCCAACTGGAAAACCCCTGCCCCTCCTATTAGGCATCACTACACCACTAATCAAAGCACACAGGAATAAGGCAAAGGGATCTGCATCCACAACCAGTGTCCCCTCATAACTCATCTCTCTCCCATCTGCTGATAGAATAATATGAGCCTCACCAAATACTCTGATCAGGGCCCTCTATCCCCTCCTCGTGTCATACCTCACCCACCAGCCGTGAATAGGTAGCTTGAGGATGTGATAAACATCCTCAAGCGTGATAGTGATCTCACCAGTCGACAACAAAAATATACAGGTCTCCGAACGGTACTGCTCCACTACTGCTGTCATTAGAGCTCTATGAGCTCGTAGCACTGACATCGATGCCACTATTAGAAGCCCCAACCTAGCCAATCAAACCTGAGTGGCATCATCAAATTGATCGAATAAAGCCATCACCGATGGCACGCGTCGCTCCTGCGAGCACACTATAAATGAACGCATATCCTGCATCCACAACTTTCAGGTCATAAATCTACCTGTCTTCTTCCAAACACCCCCTTTCTTCTAAAGTTGAACGCCAAAATCATTTGGTGCCAAAACACTCCATGCTTCACGCCATTTTACAAATAGCGCTACTACTTCTTCTAATGGCGCTATTATAGACAATAGCGCCACTATGCAAGGTATTTTGCGCCACTTCACCACATAGCGCTACTGCGCAATGCACTTAGCGCTACTGCACAATGCACTTAGCGCTATTTTAAAATATGGTGCCACCCCGTCACTTGGCGCTAATCTAAGGCTTAGAGCCAATTCTCCCAAAAGCGCATATATCATATATCACGCTAATCCCCTGTATAGCACTAAAACAAAATATAGCGCTAATACTTAAAATGGTGCTAGTTCACAACATAGCACTATCCTACCATGCATTTGGCGCTAAAATGCTAAAAACCCTATTCTTCTATACATTATGATATTTCAGAAGATAGTGCTAAAATGCAAAACAGATGGCGACAAACCCCCTCTATGCTACCCAAGCGGATAGCGCCAATCCAGAGGATGGCGCTAATCTGCTTAACTTTTGGCACTACGCGACCTCGCGATAGCGCCACCATTACCAAACCCATTTCCCGAACCCCCCAAAAGTGACAAAATTAAAAAATCACAAAGCCAGGGTTAGACCCTACTTGGGGTCCAGCCTCCGGTGCCCGACTAAACGATCGAAACCACTTAGAAATATGTCAAAGACACGAGAATTGGGTGTTGTGCTAAGCCATCTCTCCTCTGCTCCTTTTTCTCACCAGGTCAATATGTGCAAATGTGGCACTTTTAGGGCTCACTTCTCCTAATATAGCTTGCCATGTCATCCCCCCGACCACTCTTTTTCCCCTCCAGGGTGCAGATCCCAACCTTTTTCCTTTGTTTTTCTTCCTGTCATCGTCTTTTCCCATCTTCTATCCAACTTTCACTTCCGTCACGTCCTTTCAAGAGATCGCCCTAAAAAAATTATTATTTTTTTCCGCCGTCCTCTTGAGGGGGCATCCCTCACCCATCTTATTCCTTCCCGGTAGCTGGGGCATTTTTTTCTTCGACTTGACACCACTTCCCTCCTAGGTCCTGACGCTACGTCAAAGAGGGGCAAATGTAGACACCTAAAAATGTCTTTTACCATCAAACCAACTCTGGACATCCCTAAACATACCAATTTCCCTTCTAATCAATTAATTAAATTTTTATTTAATTAATTATCCCTTCATCAGCCAATTTTCCATCATTCTATCCCCAACAATTGAATTAATTTCATTAATTCAATAGTCCAAACCTTAGCCATTTGATTTAATAAATATGCAATATTTATTTGGTCAATTTCCCTCTCCTCACTAAATCTAATTAATTAGCTAAATTATGTTTAACTAATTAATTCAGCCTACTAATTGACCTATCCCTACCCTAGACAGTTAAATAACTATTATTTAATTGCCTACCCTAGCTTACCTCATCCTAGCCCTACGATTTATTAAATAAAACCTACATTTAATTAATCCTAACCTCTCATTTAGGTGGTCAAACCTAGCTTAACACCCTTCCCCACATCCTCCAAATAAAAAAATTAAAATATATCCACATAAGTCAATTTTTTATTTGAACATATCCTACATCACAATTAATTCCTCTTGCAATCCCTTGCCACCCCCATACCTCATTTATCACCACTTATCCCAAATAAATTTTTAATTCATTTTACATTCCCCATATGAATCTTTAATTCTTAAATATTCCATCTCACCCATACTCATTTAATTCCTCCTTTCCCCAAAAATGAATAAAAGATTTACTTTTATTCCTAGCTCTCCATTCCTTCAAAATCTAATCTAAGCCCTCCACATCACTTTTATCCTCCACTATTGATCTTCCAAACCAATCTCCACCCTTGGATCAAAATCCCTCCAAAATCTCTATAAATACAACATCTCTCAACCCATTTAAGCATCCAAGTTTTAAGTAAACTTACCATGCCCAAATATTTATAGAGCTAATTAGTGAGTTGCAAATTTGAGATAGCATTTCACATTTCATCCATCAATTAGGGAATATCATGTCTTAGGAGCTCTTGGGTGCAAGTTTCCTTTCCCTTGATGAGATTGGGTCTTTCTTGTTTGAGGTATAACTCTTTGTTTTATTATGCATTTAGTTTGTATTTTACCTTCAACTTGATTTCCTAATCTACATAATGCATAGTATTTATTTAATTTATCCCAAAATCCTCCTCATCATTCGCTGATTGAATAACCTAGTTTAATCAACTAACTAATCATTTACACATTCCTTCACCAAATCAACAAAGTCAACCTTGCACAAGGCTTAAAAATGACATTTTCAATCGTCGCCCTCCATTCAATCCTCACCCTCCATTCAATCAAGGAAATCTTCACCATCCATCTCTTTTTAATCCTAGCCCTAATCATGTGCACCAATCACAAGATGCCATTTGTTGGCTTCTAATTCTCTCTTGAAAATGGATCAACCTCATCCCTCCATTGCACAAGATGAAATCCTATCCATCCATCATCCTCATCAAACATTTATAAGTCCACCATTCTGCAACCCATTTTCAATAGTAGGAAGTGGATGCAAAGCAAGGTCATGTTGTTGGAATGAGCAACCACATCACAACTCAACAAAAACAATCAAATTGAGCACATCCCATATTGGCAACAAGGCTTGTGTGGTGAGGTTTCTTGTTTCCATTTCACCCTTTGTTTACAAGTTTTCTCTCAATCAGAGGTGTAGATTAGTGTAAAATAGGATAGGTGTTTATATGTATTTGCCTATTTGTTTATTCCATATTTGATGTACACAGTAACTGTTTTGTATTTTATATCAAATTTATTTTTACAAACTAAACATATAGTTAGAATTAACTCAAACTAAAGGAAGTACTAGCCACTAGGTGAAACTATGCTTTTCTCAACATAAACATCCAATAAATTTATTAAGTGCTTTACTACATGATACTAAACCTGCAAAAGAAATGATGTAACTACACTCTACTAGGGTTCTAAATATTTAAAAGTGTTGTCAAATGGTTGATAGACACAAATATTTATAACCTTGTTGGCCAAAAAATGCATTTAATGACTCTTTAAAAAATACAATGCATGGCCAATAAAACTTTATATATGTACACACACACATCTTTATGGGTGATATGATAGCACCTATTACTAGTTTATGATTATATTTAATCTTGGAAGCCACTTGTAACTACGTTGTGTTTTATATCAAATTTATTTTTACAAACTAAACATATAGTTAGCAATAGCATTTACTAAAGGAAGTACCAACCACTAGGTTAAACATTACTTTTCACAATACGACGATCCAATAAATCTATTAAGTGCTTTACTACATGATCAAACTTGAAAACATAAATGATGCAACTACTCTCTACCAAGGGTATAAACATTTTAAAGTGCTATCAAATGATTGATAGACACAAATATTGATAACCCTATTGGCCAAAAAATGCATATAAGGACTCTTTGAAAAAGAGAGCACTTGGTCAATAAAAATATAAATATCTATACTTATATCGGTGATTTGGTAACACCTACTAAAGATGAAAAATATTAAATGACCCAAATAACATGAAAAGCAACACATAAATAAGTGATTTATACCTTTCAAAAGCCTTCAATCTCCTTCACTCCTTGATAAGGTTGAGGAGAAATGCACCCAAGCTCTCCTAGCTATACCCAAATGAAGATTAATTTGTGGATTGCTCTTAAATTCTCAACACAATGAGGAACTGACTTAGCTAATGGGGAGATATTTTGGCATAATAATGTTGCTTAAAACTTGGATGTAAAAATGGCTTGGGAGAGCTTGTATTTATAGGAAATTTGGAGGGGAAATAAGATCAATGGCTAGGATTCAAAGTTGAGATCTGATGGTGGAGATGAGAGGATGAGATGGAGGCTTAAATTTGATCAACAAAATTGAAGGGTTATGATTATTTTGCAATCTTAAATTCACCTTGGGAAGGCTTAGCAATAATGAAGATTAAGATACATGAGGAAATAAAAAATTAATTTCTTTGGGAGGTGGTAGAATTAAAAATTATGATTAATTGGCGAATGGGATGACATGTGACCACATGTGTTTATTTGGCATACACGTGTGAGCTCTTTGCATTAAAAAGAGATCTAACATGAAAGAGGAAAGGTGAGGTGGAAGGGTCATGTGACCCCTTTGAATAATTTTTTTTTATTCAAAGGGTGTGGGAAAAGGTGTTAATAGAGATTTGACCAATTTAATTAAGTGATTAACTTAATTAATCTAGCTATTGGAAATTAGTGGGAGGATTAATTAGTAGTAAGGGTTTATTTAATTAATTTGGGGCTAGGAGCTAGGTAGGTTATGGTAGTTAATTAAATAATAAGTATTTATTCAATTATGCTAGGTTTAGGCTATAGGCTTGGGGAGACTAATTAAATAAGCATATTTTATTTAATTAATCATGGTTAGGGAGATGGATAAATTAACTAAATAAATATTTAAAATATTTATTTAATTAATGATGAATGGTTTTGTAAGGTTTAGTCATAAAATAATCGAATTAATTCATTACTAGGGAATAATTAGTGATGAATGACCAAGGATGAATGGTTAGGGATGGCTTAGGGTTAATTAATTAAATAATTTTTATTTTTATTTAATTAATTGGTGAAAGAGGTAGTTAGTAGTGTAATTGATGTAGGAAAGTGGCTTGCGGGGTCGAGACATTTTCAGGTGTTTACACCTACTATTAGTTTATGACTACTTGAGCTTGACAACCTACTACTAGTTTATGCCTATTTAAGCTTGACAACGACTTGTAACTACTTTGTGTTTCATATCAAATATTGTTTTACAAACTAAACGTATAGTTAGCAATAACAAAATAAAAGGAGTACCAACCACTAGGTTAAACATTGCTTTTCTCATTACAAACAACGAATAAATCTACTAAGTGCTTTACTACATGATACAAATCTATTAAGTGCTTTACTACATGATACCAACCTAATAACATAATGATGCAACTACACTCTATCAATGCTAAATTCTCTATTGAATTGTTTGGCATAGCCTTTATCTACATATTTAGTTGAAGTGGCTAAGGTTAAGGTCCCATAGAAGGAGTTTGTGCTCTTATTTTTACTTTTAAGGCAATTTTATAGAATTAAAAAATATAGTGTGATACAATTAAAATGAAAAATTTTCTTGTAAAATAGGAGTTTTGTATTTATAGCTACAAACTTTAAACTAGTATTGGAGAGAGGTTTGAAAGCTTTCTCCACCAATGTACAAACTTTTATATATGTGTGACAACTTATATAATATTAAGCCTTAGAATTACTTCTACTACTTATTGATATTAAGAATTGGAAATGATTTGGCACAACCCTTTTGATTATCTTCCTTATTGTAATTATGAGTTTTATTTAATTATAATTATATATATAAATATAATTTTTATTACTGTTTAATTGTTATAATTCTCATCTAAAAATCTTCATTTTCATTAAAGAAAAAAAAAAACAAAAACAAAACAAAGCAACTTCCTTATTGTAATTATCAGTTTCATTCAATTATAATTATATATATAAAAATAAAATTTTTATTATTGTTTAATTGCTATAATTTTTCATTTAAAAATCTCAATTCTCATTAAAATTTAAAAATTAAGAATGTTGATAAAGGCGTGGTTCGGTGGTTAAGTCGTTCAGTTGTAGTGGCGGCCACCAAAGTTCAAACCCCCGTTGGGCCAACGAGCTCGCAGGCTTTACGCTTCGCTGGCCAATGAGCTCGCGGGTTTGAAGTGTTCTTGCTAGGGGCCTTTACTAGGCAAACGAGCTCGCGGGTTTGAAGTGGCAAAAACATTCGCGTGGAGCTGGTGGGCTCGCTGGGCCAACGAGCTCGCAAGTTTGAAGTGTTCTTGCTAGGGGATGAGGTCCCCTGTGTTGTGGCCTCACCGGTTCATTGCTCCGGGCAAAAGCATTCGCGTGGAGTTGGAGGGCGTGTCGCACCAGTGTCGCCGGTCATGTTAAAAAGTTTACCAGGGGCATTTTCAAAAAAAAAAAAAAAATTGAAAATTAAGAAGAAAAAAAAAATCTTTGCTTTAAAAAATCTCCTATTTTTTTTAATGAATATTATATTTAGCTTATATTAAAAAAATAAATAGTACATATTCACAAAAAAAGGCACATCATCATAAGTAATACAAACACAATGATCATAAACATCATCCACTTCAATAGTCAAACAATCAATAGCAATTTTACACCGTAGTAAATATGTATCTTATTTTTATTGGCCAAAATTGACTTTTGACTGTTGAAGTGGATGATGTTTAAAAACAGCCTACATCAAGTAGTGCAAATTTTTAAACAGAATGATGAAATACACTAAACATTAAAGTGTGCAAATTTCTAGACATGTAAGGTGCATATTCACTCCAAAGAGTTTGGAGTGCGTTCCAAAGAACTTGGAATGCATTACACTATGAAATTTCTGCCACTTAAGGCAATTCTAGTCATTAATGGCCGCTACTAATTACATCTTTAGAGTTGTAGTAGGTATGAGCTTTCCACAGTCCATGACAATGAATTAGAGATCTTCTATTCAACCGCGTATATTTTTGTTTCAACGTTTCGGATCATAGTCAATGACTCATCATCATTCTCTAATTCATCTTTAGAGTTGTCCAAAGTGACCCAAATATTGACGTTGAGAAACAAATATTGGCATCATTGTTTTATTGCCCAGTCATCCGCCGTACAAGGAGGAGGCTGACAGCCGACACAGATCCCCAGCTTTCTACTCCTGGGAAGGGGCAAGCTTAGGTGTAAAGTCAATTTTTTTAATTGAAACATAGCAGAGTAGTACAAAGAATTAAGGAACGTAAAGTCAATTTCTTTACATGATTTCAGATAACTTTCAATTATTCGAGCTACAGATGGTTTGGTTCTGATAGTTATAAGCCACCGGCATACCGCTGGAAGTTAGAGGTCATCTTATATCCGTGAAATGAAGTGAATTAAATTGAGTAGGTGGATTTTACTTGTTTCATTGAATGCAGCCGCGTGAAGAAAGGTCTGCTGCAAATTCTTGGCCTGGAGGCTCAAGGAATGCGGGGCTTTTAAAACAATAAAATCCCATTTTGGCCAACTATACTCATTAAGGCACACGGGCAATGCCTTCATTATCAAGTAGAAAAGTATTGACAGTGCCGATGTTTTCTCCGATCAACCACCAAGAAACCGTGGAGATTTTACTATAGGTATGTCAAAGCTTTTCAGTTCACATCCTAGGAAAACACTGAAACCTAATTAATTGTGTGAAAGCTTTTCTATGTTTTGTGGTTTTCCCATATATTATCTACTGCAACTCTTGTTTTCTGAAGTTAAACAAATTGCTATGTGGGATCCCCTACATTATAACCTCACCGAAAAGTAGATTCCTGTCTTGATCAATGTTGCTGTATCTATTGCAGTACAAATACTGATTGAAGTCCATAGCCTTCTGTAAGTGAAACCCAAGTAGGAAGTAGGAACTTGGAAGCAGTGTTGTATGTTCTGTTCAACTTCAGCAGGACTTTTTGTTAGGTAGTCATGGATGTTAAAGCAGTGAATGGGAATGAGAAGAGTATGTTGACTGTGCTTGAAAAGACTTGTGTACTGCCTGCTAGGCCATCCGAGCGCAAGTACTGTGATCTCATAACATTTGATCTTCCTTATGTTACTTTTCACTACAACCAGAAGGTTATTCTCTATCCTTCCCCAGGCAAAGGGTTGGCTTCAATGGTGGAGGCTCTGAAGAAAAGTCTTTCAGAAGCTCTGGCCTATTTCTACCCTCTTGCTGGGAGACTGTGTATGGAAGATGGGATTCTTATGGTTGATTGTAATGATGCTGGAGTGGACTTCATCCAAGCTTCATGGAATGCTGTGGCACTTGGGGATCTAGTAGGGTCAGAGTCCACTCATTTGATGGAGGAGATTGTTCCTTTCAATGATACCCTTAACCTAAATGGGTTTTTCCTTCCTATGATTGCAGTTCAGGTGAGATTACTATTATAAAAATAGACTTCTATAAAGAAAAAAAGGGTTAGAATGATTTGGATGTGGGATCAGCATTTGGGTTTTACTATTGATAGTTTGATTAGCATGTTTTCGAAAGAAATTTACAAGTTTAGACATCTTGGATCATCTCTAGATACTGATGTTCTGAAGTCTCCTTGTATAAATGTGGTGGCATTTGTTGCTTGAGAGAGGATTGACTTTTTTTTTTTGGTCTGAAACTTAACCCATCTTGGGATTCTCTTAATGACTTTATTCTAAATCTACCCTTTTTGAAATTCTCTGAACTACATTATCTTTAACGATAAAACGCTCTGGTAGGTGATGGAACGGGTTTTGACTTCAATGCTGGTAAAAGCTAGTGTTCTAGTTTTTTCACTTTTTGAAGATAAATTTGGGTTTTCTAGGGTGACTTGTTGACTTGGTTCTATTTAATTAAATAAAATTATCTTCCCAGCCTCTGGTTTTTCAGGCCAGTTTGATTTACTGATTACTCTGTAGGGCTATTTGTTTTTAATATCTATGTTTACTTTATTGGCTGATGTTAGATAGTGAAGAACTTGTTTTTCTTTATCTTTGATACATATCCATAAAACTTCTTAGATCCCTAAGGGGGGTTCTTTCAGACAGTTTAAAAGATTTTGAGTCTCTTGTTGTGTAGCCATACCTTGTTTACTTGCTAGCTTATATTTGTGATGGATTTACTTCAAATATGGATCTGTTGAATGAACAAAGCAGGTAACAGAACTCAAAGATGGAGTTGCACTAGGAATTGCCTTCAATCATTTGATACTGGATGGGTGCTCCACATGGCATTTTATGAGCTCCTGGGCTGAGCTTTGCAGGGGCTCCAAGACAATAGCCCTTCCTCCTACACATGACCGTGCTTTGATTAGAGATACCAAGCTCAACCTGAACATCACTCCTCCAAGCAGAGACTCTGCAATTAATGGCACCCATATGGACAAACCCCACCTGAGAGGAAAGATATTCCATTTCAGCAAGGAAATGATGAACAAGATTAAAAGTAGGGCTAACAAGAATAAAGAAGGCAAGCCCTTTTCTTCCTTTCAGTCTCTGGGAGCCCATATTTGGAAGACGGTCACAAGGGCTAGAAAATTGGCTCCTGAGGAGATAACAGTATTCACACTCTTCATAGATTGCAGGAAGAGGCTTGAGCCTCCTGTGCCAGAAAGCTATTTTGGTAATGTTATTCAAGGCATTTATGGTGCAACTGCTGTGGCTTATCTCCTTTCTAATGATCTGCCAT
The DNA here is from genome assembly GCA_027924645.1 of Cunninghamia lanceolata. Classification (NCBI taxonomy): domain Eukaryota; kingdom Viridiplantae; phylum Streptophyta; class Pinopsida; order Cupressales; family Cupressaceae; genus Cunninghamia; species Cunninghamia lanceolata. The sequence goes on along the minus strand of BSBN01000809.1, from coordinate 23,334,572 downwards.
TTGCAGCAAATATGCTACAGCAGGTGATTGACTCCCATGGAGCCAAGGCCATCACCGAGAAGAATGAAGAATGGGAGAAGAACCCAAAGCTTTTTGGGTTCAGTGATGCAGGAATGAACTGTATTACAGTCGGTAGTTCCCCTAGATTTCAAGTTTATGAGAATGATTTTGGATGGGGTAAGCCTGTGAAAGTCAGAAGTGGATGCAATAACAAGTTTGATGGCATGGTTTATCTTTATCCTGGCAAGGATGGACAAGGCAGTGTAGATGTGGATATTGCTCTACTGCCAGAGACTATGGATATGCTGGAGTCTGATGCTGAATTTCTTTTAGCAAACTGAACAATGAATTTGTATTTCTTGCATTAAATATTAGATCTTGAAGATAAGAATGGCAAATAAAGTGCTGTAGTGCTGATCCATAGGTTTGAACTTCAAGGACCCTAGGGAATATGGTGTTTCAGCATCTGTTATGTCCTCTTTGTTCTTTCTGCTTAGTTAAGTGAAGCATGCTAGTTTTGTTATCCCTTCGAAATCTAGTTTTGCATGGCAATGGCCAAATGTATGCATTGACTTTAGAAATTATTGGTGATGGCAATTTTTTTAGTATCTCAGATAATTGGTTTATTAGTCTTAATATTTCTGCGGTTTTTTTTTATTTGTTCTTGCAATTTCTTCTGTTTTTCTAGTGCAATTCAGGGTGGTCAGAATTTTTAAGGCTGTTATGAGAATATTAGATATTATTCCCCGGTTACATTATAATTTCTATGCTTGGGATTTTTTTAATAGGTTTCTTTTCAAATTATAGTGATTGTTATGAATATTTAGGGGAGAGGACCAGTAGTGGTGCACCCTAACTTCACGCCTCTCAAAATCATACGTGGCAATTTCAAATCACTCCAAAATTTTTATAGTAGCTTACTTGGCAATGCCCCTGCTTATAACTAACGTTTCAGGGCCACATCATCAAATATGATGCCACATCAGCATGCTTTTTGTTGAGGTGTCAAATAGTTCCCCCCAAAAAAGGGTGGACCAATAGGTGTGCATTAAGTCATGTTTTATTGGTGGGCTGATGTGGCATCATATGATTGGTTGCTTTTTAAATTTAAAGGGCACATTTCATTCAATTATTAGTACTTATAGTAACACTAACAACCTTAAAGGCACAACTACTAGTACTAAACTTTAAAAATATTGGGCCTCAAATGCACATACACTCGTACTAAACATAAAAAATAGGGGGCCTTAAATGCGCATATATTTTCTCAGCCATTGGAACTATCTCACCTATTGGATCCTTTCCCTTATGGTAGAACAAATTGGATGAAGATTTTTTTAATAGGAACTAAAGGAGGTTTGGTGGAATTCATTGGGAAATATTAATAGGGAGTTGGATAGGGATGTTGTAGGTTTAAATAGGGAGTTGGATGAGGAAGAACTTGACATGTAATCATGTCAACACTTTATATTGGGTAGCCCCACCATAAAATATAATAAGAACGAAAACATGTCAAATAGATGTTGTTAATTTTATTGAGATTGATCTCAAGATTGATGTGATTGTGTTCGAGATTACATGTCAACACTTTATATTGGGTAGACCCACCATAAAATATAATAAGAACGAAAACGTGTCAAATAGATGTTGTTAATGCAATTGAGATTGATCTCAAGATTGATGTGATTGTGTTCGAGTGCAAATGCAAACGTTCTGTCCCAACAATTTATGATTTGCTAATAATGAAGATAGGCTATTTTTAAACACAACTCAAGACTTTCAAGCATGTGAATTGATGGGTAATAGGGGAAAGGGGTTAGTTGCTGCCCACGCCTCAATGACCGCTATGTTATTGTGCACTTGACCTTGCAATTAAATTATTAAAAAGAACCAATACATGTAAAATACCAACCTAATAAATTAACACAAATGCACCAATACATGTTCACAACTCCGTGTATGAGGCGACATGTTGAAATGACACTTTTTTGACCCATGTGCACATGACGCGTCCTAGAGTGAAATGTATAAGTGCCCACATGCTGAAAGAATAGCTATAAGCTCTTCGGTTGCATACAGAGAAGCCAAAAAAAATCTGCCGAAATTCGATATGTCTAGCTATGAGCTTGACAAACGCAAGCGGTTATTGGTGTGCATCGTTGCACATGTATGGGGCGACATGTTGAAATGACACTTTTTCAACCCATGTGCACATAATGTGTCCTAGAGTGAAATGTATAAGTGCCCACAAGCTGAAAGAATAGCTTTAAGCTCTTCGGTCACATATGGAGAAACCCAAAAGATTTTGCCGAAATCTGATATGTCTAGCTATGAGTTTGACGTGCACGAAGTTAGGGTGGGAAGCTATTGGCCCCTTTCGCGACATGTTGAAATGACACTTTTTCAACCCATGTGCACATAACGTGTCCTAGAGTGAAATGTATAAGTGCCCACAAGCTGAAAGAATAGCTTTAAGCTCTTCGGTCACATATGGAGAAACCCAAAAAAATTTGCCGAAATCTGATATGTCTAGCTATGAGTTTGACGTGCACGAAGTTAGGGTGGGAAGCTATTGGCCCCTTTCCCCTAGTCATATTTCTATGAATTTGGCTTGAGAAGCGAGATTTCAAATTTCAAATTTGAAGACTAGATTGTGCGTCTCGTTATTTTAGGGGATAGGATTGTGGGGGTGACTTGGTCAAGGAAGATAGAGTTCTATAGAATTGGGTTTGTTTTGTTTTGGAGTGATGTATTTAGCATAATAGAGTGATTGTTCATGACTAGGGTTGGTGCATCAAGAGTTGAATTGAGAGCTAAAATCATATATTTATGACATCCATTCAAAATATGTATTTTTATATTCTATATTTTGCATCCACTTTGGTGTATGAATAAATCTATGAGCATGCCAAAATATAAATGAATGAAGTAAATCATAAAAATGATAGATTTTCAAAATTATGGAATATGAGTTGTAATTTGGAATTTGAGTCACTAGATCAAGCATGTGACTAAAAGTTGACTCAATATAGAATACGTACTTAGTGTATACTTATTGTATGTGCAATCGATGAATAGAAAATATGCGCTCAAGATTTCTCCCTAATGAGAGCAAGTATGAGCACATAGATTTGCAAGAAGAAATGATACTCTCCTCCCCACCCCCCAAAGTAGTAAGATCAAGTGAAAGCACGGAAAGAACATGATCATAGCATATACACATAATATGTAATATGTAATAAAAACAAGTGATAACAATATTGGAGAGGCTAATTAGGATTGCTAGTGTACTTAGATGGTAATGGGTCAAATCTCAAGGTCAAAATACTTGGCATAAATCATTTCTTGCATGGGACTATCCTCTATAATGTCATGATGCACAAGTGGTGATGGTGATGATGTGGGATTATAAAGTGTTTCTATGAAGAGAAGTGGTGTATAAATGTAATTATTTTGATGTTAATCTTTGGACAATCAAGTCGAGCTGTTGTCACTTGAAATACATATATTTTCTGTAATGCCCCATCATGCAACCCTAGAGAGTTAGACTAACAAAAGCAAAATTTCAGAATAATTTTTTTTTTTTTTTTTGAAAGTAAGACATTGCAATATTAGTAACCAAATATATCATAATACACAACATAAAGAAAAGTGCACTTCTAACTCCTCTAGGGAAACATAACTGCATCAGTGAATAGAAAATTAAAACCGCACAAGTGATATACATTATACTGCTACCACAGATAAGATCAACTTTTACATTAGCAAGATAGTTAATATACAAAGTTACAATGCAAGAATACAAGACCGATCGTGTCGGTTTACAAAAGAATACATTTGAAAGAAAACAACATCTCTGAGGGTGGAAAGCAAACTGGAACTGGAACACTTCTGCATAGGACTCGAACCAAATCTCCAAGAAGGCCAATGGATAGCTCTGCCATCCAACCATGTGGAACCCTGAGGTCCACCCCTTCGAGCTAGGAGATAACGATGAGGATTCCACTAAGCCAATAAGAAACATCCAAAAATGAAATAACGACAACTGACTTGACACAACCGACCATAACAACAAAGCTGCACAAGACAAGACATCACTCTAGAGGCACAACCAAGTACGTAACAACTGAACTGCGTAAGGAGAGTGTCATCGCATGGTCCTAGCATGGGTTACCCAGGCTATCTATCACCAGAAGCCGGCCCCCATCTATGGTTACCCTGGCAGCCTCTCTCTAGGCACCGACCCCATAGAGTGACACATGCGGCCTCTCATGGAGACAAGGAGGTCGGCCTTGCCAGCCAGGCCTTCTCATCCCATCCTTAGCCTGCGAGAGCACTCAAGGCATGGGTGAGGTATCTTACTTATCTTGTTAAGTGTTTTGCTTTCCCAACCCTCTTGATTAAGTTATAAAGTTTCCACTTGCTTACAACTTCCATGGGGTTACCCAGGTGACCTCTCACTAGGCACCGACCCCACCATGAAAGCCACTCCCTTAGCGTTCTTTGATCAATCATACATACCACAACATACAGGTAAAAGTCACGAATCAGTTCCAACCCATAACTTACGCCATTCACTAGGCCACAACAATAAGTCCTTAGATTCCCTTCAAAATTTGAAGCAATACATTCTAGAAACCAAGTACTATATCCAAGGGACCATTTCCCCATTCATTACAAGACACGAAAATCCAGTGAACCCAATACATTGACATGCCATAATTTTGAACCAAAACTAAGAACTACACCTCTAGAGTTAGGTAAATGATAAGGTGACCATTAATCGACAAGGACAATGCTTTCACGTCTTAACACCAAGTACACATGACACACCTCAAGATTCCCACAACATAACCAAAACATAGACCAAACTCCACCCCAAGATAACATAATGATCCAAAACAAGCATAAAGATACGACAAGGAGGGCAGTCAAGCATATGAAATTCAATGAACTCCGAATTCAATCAAGAAATCAACTTACACAAAGCTATCACAACTAGCAAAACTTCAAATCTCTAGAAATTAATAAGGCAAGGAAGGTGAACCATAAATCGAACATCCTTACAAAAACAAAAGTCAAGGAGGGCTCATAAAATAATTCCATTAATAAAACAATTCCAAGTTAAAGGCACTTTAATTTCTTGAAATATAATCAAAACACAATTCTTTGTTTTCCGAAATAAAAGTATAAAGAAAAATACATATACAATGATATCTACCATTTACAAAGCACGAAATAGAATATTACAAGCCTGACTAAAAATTTAATATTTTACAAGATAATTAATACCCGATTAGCACAATATTGTAACCTCATGAAACAAGAAACATTAATACAAATTGCTCTAAAATTTCCAAGACAACTTATAGATATAAAACATAACTTTTCCTCAACATGTCTACTACCTACAATTAAATAAAGAAAACAACCAAATAACATAAATTGTTACCTAAAATCGTAGACATCTTACCCACTACTAAATTCCTCAAGAGACAATTACACATACGCATTTACTTCCTAATATCCACAACTATGAGAAGATATATTTTCCTATTTTAATTTCTAGTAACCACCAAATGTAACAACAACATCAATCACTATAATTTCCTTTAGTAAACCTACTAACTAACATACTCCAATATCAAAACATTATAAACCTAAGTAGTTTAACTTACCATTATCCATACAATCTAAACAATTCTATTCTTCTGTAATAGTTACAAGGGTGCTATCCAAGCATGCCAAGAAATAACAACATAGAACAAACCTTCGCAAGGCAAAGCTTCTTCTTATCAACTTGCACAAATATACCAAATATTAATAATACAATAACTTGATTGAGCTAAATATTATCAATATGCTAGTATCACGACCATAAAGCTATAACCATAGGTCAAGCAACCTAACTAAGTTTGAGACATTAGTCCTATATTACTCACAACACTATACTACTATTCAAATAGCTAAAAGAAAAATAACCTTTAATTAATTTTAAATGACAAGTATATACACTCTTAAAACAACGTTTATATTCCCCCAAACCAAGCAACACAAGATTTATAATTAGCTAACATAACATCTACTCATGAGACTCTTTCTTCATATTTTGGAACTGCCATTCTTATAGAACCAAAAGACTTACTATCCTACAGACAATAATTTCCAATTAGTACTAATCAATTTATAACCGATTTGAAATTAATGAAATAAATAATAAAATCTATAGAGTGAGTTTCCTAAAACAAACTGGTACTAAAATAAAATCATATCATTGAGGTAACATAATCTTCTACTTTGATTTATTTAGATTCTAAGAGGTATGTCTAAAAATAGTATCATAAGATCTAATAGAATCCTTGATTACAATTAGAAACTTCTCAAGATCAAGCCAATTCCCTCAAACTTCCTAAAGAATAGATTGTTCCACAAAATAGAATATACCTATGAAATTGATCCTCATTAAAAACATAGTGATTAGTTTGATGAAAAAGATAAGGAGTTTCCTGAATAAGAGTTTACACTCAAAACGCACAGCCCCAGAGAGAGGTCAAGCGACGGTATGAGAAAAGGAGACAGGAAAAACGACATCTCAAGGCATACAATGTTGCAGTTCAATACAAATGAAAGGGTCGATTTGGCAGATCGAGCTCACACCGCATATGTGATTGACATAACGAAGAATAAGATAGGGGAGAATTGGCATGACTCTGTTCATTTCCATGGTGATGGGTAGCTGCTCCACAAGAATTTGGCTGATGTTCTGCTGAGTGCTAACTATGTATGCATGTTTTGGCATAGTTTAACTATTCCAGAGAAATTATTCTCAACGTTAGATCTTTGAAAATTTAGACCAACATGTATATTTCTATTACATTCTAAATAGGAAGCGAAGTATTCAATTACATGATACCTGAAAGTGTTCTATCCTTCCTATATTACTCTTATTTGAGTTTTGCTTCTGACAGTTTTGCTCCTCTCCTTAAAAGAGGTTTCTGAAGGCATTGCTTGCGTTGACCAACAGGTTGTCATTTGAAAGAAGAATAAAAGCAAGACGAAGAGTTGCAATGTCGAATAATATTGTTGGCCAGGAAGGCGATAGCCTTAGTCATTACAAATCCTGCTGGCACAACAGTTGTATTCCAAGATTAGTGGAGATGTACATTGCCACAGTCTTGAAGCTACCGATGAAGGTTGAAATCACCTCTACCCTGTTAGTCACGGAGGCAAGGAGGAAGGGATTGCAAGGCTTGCGCGCTTGCACCCAAAGAAGGTTCATGGAATACGCCGACCAACAAGTTTTGAAACTTCTCAAGGTGAAAGACATGGCATGAGACAATTTCCACTACTGTAATGGTCACATAAAAAAGACTAACGGCTAAAGAAACTTTAGAAACTTCCACCTAAGGCAATGGGATAAGGGTCGACTTTCTAAACTGGGTCGGTGGCCAAGATTAGTAGGAAAATCTGGTAGATATTACAATAAAAGCACAAGATCTTCATAGAAGAATGCTGCGACAAAGGTCTTCATCCCTACCGATACCAAATTGGAAAAGATAACTGAATAACGAAAAAAAATAGATGCCAAGGCCACCCCAAACAAGATGTTGCCGACCTAGAAGAATAACATCTTGAAAGAATCTACAGAGGTTGGAGCAATAATCGACTACCTCGGCACAATACTATACAAGCTACAGAGATATTAAATTTCAATTAACAGAATCATGCAAGTTTCACACATAGGACATGCTAGTTCCACACACAGAATCATGCTGCAATGAAACATAACTTACAAGCTACAACAATTGTAAATTCACAAAAAGGGACAAACCACATACCTGAAATTCAGTTTCACTTCAAAATTTCTCCAACTCCTGCCACCAATTTTCCTATTCTTCTCCCCATCTCTCCCTTCTCTTTCCAACTCAAAAAATAAATGCAGGCATGCATCCGTTGCCCAACAACCCACTCTTCCGAGAAATTACAAAAAATTGCTATAAAAAGAAATCCCAAATCTACAAATTTAAAATTTGACAACTCAAGGCATTTATTTCACATATCAAGATTATTCTGTACATAATATATACTAATTACCGATAACTCCAATTTATGACAAAAATATTCTTGGGTAGGAGATAATTAATTCTAGATTATTATAAAATCCCACCAAGGTATCAATCCAAGTTATAAGCCAAACAAATACTATCCAATAATCACAATAGAAGCATTATTAGTTAATAATAAATCATTAAAGTATTAACCAACCATGAGCATTATTAACACAACTTGACTATACTCCAAAACACAGATTACCACACATACAAGGCAAGGACCAAGCGTCACAACACGACTCGAGACAACGCGACTCGAGACCACAACAGAAGACAAGAACCGACCTAGTGGAATAGACCTCATGTTATCTCCCATCACTGATACCCATTGGTGTAAGAACCCACTCAACTTGCTATATCAGGTGGAGTCGAGGTTCGGTACCTGCAGCCTGCATTCAAACAGTTGGTTGTATACGATCAAGTTCATATATGTCTACACACGGAAAGTCAGAGAATCGCGGCATAGTAGGGTACTCGAAGTGAGTAATACTACACCGTCTATGCTCTTGAACAAGATTATAACAACTTTTATCTAAATTCAAATACCACAAATCAAATGACATGTGATAACATTAATCCACATCATAACTGGAATAGTAGTAATGCCATCATAACTCATAACACATGTCTAATTCAAGATCAAAATAAACATAAATCATAACCTACTAAACAAATGTCTCAGAACTGTATCAATGCAATGAAAGACTAACAACTGTCTCCGATTGACAGAGAGCAATGCAAAACTACCACTATCACAAGCCAACAACGAGGGGTCACTACATTTTCTTTTGATATTTTTCAATAAATGTTTCTTTGTTAGCACTTTAACTACTATCATGAAAATGTATAGTATAATTAATGATGTATCTTTTGTAACGTATGTCTTACTTTGATTAAATATTGAGATAACTTTGTTTCTATTGTAATATTTTCTTGTTCTATTGTAATATTCACTTGAGCTCTAGGGTTATTCATCATAACACCACATAGGGTGCAACTTATATTCACATGTAATTTTTTTCTAATTTTTTATTTAATATTTTATTATTAACTTTTTAACTCACAATAATTGTAATTTAGACACATGATTTCTCATAACACATCACTCTTTGTGTACATACTCAATTTGAAAAATAGGCTTTTTTTGTCATCATTTGCTATTTTTTCTAGTGTTTTGAATAGAGTTCATTATTTTTTGTAACAAACAAAAATTAAAAAAAAAATATATATTAGAATTTATATTTTTTTGAAAGCTTATAAAGAGGGCTATTTACCTATAAAATTTGTCTTTTTATAACTTTGTTCGACCCCCAAGATCGACGTTTCTCTTCTTCTCATCTTGATGAAGAATCACAGAGTGTGATTCGAAACGTCGATCCAAAAAAGCAACACACAGTCTTTTCCAGAAGTGCATACTTACATCATGGACTGTGGAAATATCATGTTTATAATGTGATATGAAGTCGTACTTGTTTAGTCCAATAAAATTCATCCATGTGGTTTGGAGGGAAAATGTTGCCACATAGATGCCACATAATGGGTTTCGATCCAACTTGCCTTGGATCAAACCAATGCCACATGGAAGAAAATTATAATATTGGAATGGTAGGCATGGACTTCTTCCATAATTTTATAAAAAAAGGGGGTGGGGTGAATTTTATTTTATGTTTTTCATTAGGACCAAGTGTTAGAACATAATATATAAATATTCTTAAATAACATTTAGAAGACACTTAACTTATAAAGTTTTATCCTTATAATATAAAGTAAATTGATTTAGAAAGTTTAATTTTATAAATATTTAATTAATTTATTAATTAAATTAATAACCAAAAGATTATAAATAGCAAAGATTGTGACCTATACTCCAACCCCTTAGCTTACCTTAAATATATCAAATATATTACATCATGAATATATTTTATATATAAATTGGAAAAGCCTATCTCAACCGTCCATTATTTATATTCTTTTCCAAAGTGTATCAATCAAGCTTAAACTTTCTCATTCACAACCTACCGACACCTCAAAACTCCTTAAAAAACTAGGTTCCAGTAAGTGGAATCTATCAATGATTTAATTAAAGCTTTTCATGATGGGTGAGAAATATCTTTAAATTCAGTCAACCGGGGAGGCACTCAATGAAAGACTGGATGGAAACAATAAAAAGATCTTAAACCATTAGAAATTATTTAGGAAAGGATCTAGGCATTGAAACAGTTTAATGCATTGATGTGATCAGACCTTAAGATTTTCATCAGTTTTGCTCATGTCATCTGGTGAGCAAGCATTAAGTAATTGGATGGAGGTCCACATACCTAAACGGCTATCCTTTTTTTCCTTTGCCTGATGTTTCCTCTACCGACTAACTGCAAACGACTGATGGTCGTAACAACCCAATTAATTTGGGAACAATGACTGATTCTTGGCCTCCTAAATTTTCTCGATACACCTCTTTTTGGACTAATGTTCTATGGAATTTTCTGGATATGCTTCTTTTCAATGACAAATACCGTGGGAAGATAAAAGTGGAGTATTTGAAAATGATTGGAGGAGACCAGCGGTTAGGGGATTAATTATTTGTCCAAGATCTAGATATCGTTCGCATTGTAGTTGATCTAACAAGATTGAAGACTTGTCAAATAGACGATGTTAATGTAATTGAAATTGATCGCAAGATTGATGTGATTGTTACGAATGCAAATGTGAATGTTTTGTCCCAACAATTCATAATCTACTACTAATGAAGATAATAGACATCTATAAACCACCCACCGTCCTAGCCATGTCTATCACATTTTTTTTAATCTTATTAATTAAATAAATTAAGACAATTTATTCAATTAATAATCCCACTTTTCGTAAGTCCTAAATAAGAAATTCTTATTTATTTATTTAATCCCTTTCCCACTTCATATTCATTTATTAAATCTTTCTTTTCACTCAACTACCTAAATAGTGAATAAAAGAATTATAAATTTCTTTTATTCTCCACCACTCATTTTCTAACCATCTCCCAAAAATCAATAAAATCACTTAAAATTCTTAATTAGTGCAAGTATGTTTAGGGGTTTAATTATTTGTCCTAGATAGATATCGTTAGTCTTGTAGTTGATGTAACAAGATTAAAGACATGTCAAATAGACGATGTTAATGCAAGTGAAATTGATCTCAAGATTGATGTGATTGTTACCAATGCAAATGTGAATGTTTTGTCCCAACAATTCATAATCTACTACTAATGAAGATAATAGACACCTATAAACCACCCACCATCCTAGCCATGTCTACCACATTTTTATTTTATTAATTAAATAAATTAAAACAATTTATTTAATTAATTATCCCACTTTTCCTAAGTCCTAAATAAGAAATTCTTATTTATTTATTTCCTTTCCCACTTCATATTCATTTATTAAATCTTTCTTTTCACTCAATTACCTAAAAAGTGAATAATAGAATTATAAATTTCTTTTATTCTCCACCACTCATTTTCTAACCATTTCCAAAAAATCAATAAAATCATTTAAAAATCTCAATTAATCTCTCCCTTCATCCTCTAACTACCCAACTGACTCGATCTCAGTCGTCCGTTCGTCCTCAGATCTCACCCATTGATCTCCCTTCTTGGAAGCCTATAAATCTAGCCACTTGTAAGTCATTTGATCATCCTAAGCTTTCACAATCATGTTGTTGGATCGAGCAACCACATTTATATAAATTTGAGTAAAACCACCTTCAAGGTGCAACAAAAATCAAAGTTTGGTAAAATTTGTTACTTATTCATTTGTATTGTCGATTTCTTGTTTTATTAGAGGTTGCATTTAATATAGATTAAGGGTTTTAAAATTGCATTTGAATCCTTTATTTTTAATCTATATTTTGTGTACACATTTATGGCATGCTCAGTGGGACCTTGTCCCTCTTTAATCTTTACTTTTGTAGGTTTTGCTAACTCAACCTTGTAGGTTTTCATTCTTTTGTGGAGAAATTTGAAGATGAACTTTTAAAAAAAGCCACAATTTGGGCAAAGTTGAAGACAAAACCCTAATTTTTTAAGATTCACTTATAAATTTCAAATAGTTGTGAATTTTTGTACAATTTTTCTCCTAAAGTTTGAGGATCATCTAAGGAGTCTATAGTCTAAAAATAAGGTTTATATCATTGATATTGAGTACATTATTTTAGTTTTATGATTTTTAATGATCTACTTATATCTTTTAAATGGCTACGAAATTTTTTTACAATTTTTTGACTGATGCTTTAGGATCATCTAAGAAGGCTATTATCAAAAAATTAGATTCAGATCATTAATATTGTGCGAGTTATGTCAATTTTATGATTTTTCATAAATCACTTTCTAGGTCACAAATCAACAAATTTTTCTGATATCTTTACATTTATGGAAATCTCTCCAAAATTTATCAGGGGTATATTATTTGAACTTTTATTTTTGAGTCCAAAAATATTATAAAATAATCAGATTTAAGTTGACTATGTGGTAAAAATCTAGAAGCTGTAGTTTGAATGGGCTATTCAATCTTGTGATGAACATATATTTTACATATCTCTATTTTTTTGTATCATAACATTATTTGCTAGTTTTTGCAGGGATTTTACTATTATTTTTAACGTATTTCTTGTAGCAAAATTGCTTGTGCAAGACAATCTCTAAAACTACTAACTCATTTTGTGCAGCTAGGTTTATTGAATACCATCATTTTACTCACTAGTTTAGTTGTACAATTATTTTATGCTTTATTGGTAATGAACATTGTTTGTTGTGCTTGTGAGGGATTGTAAGTGTGTATGCTCTCTCCTTGCACTGAAAGGTGACCTTGGAGATCAAAATTACTTTCTAATTCTTCTCTTTATAATTATCCCAAGAGTCGAAGTGCACATGCTCTCTCCTCGTGCTACAAAGCAATCTTGGAGATCAAAAGTACTTATGTTTCTTTCCATTAAGGAGGTCTGCCTAGGGATTTCATCACCCTAAGGGATGACCTTAATCATGTGTTCCAACAGGGTATACAAAGGGGGAGAGTGAAAGTTATACCTCAATAGTGGAGCTCTTGTTTTGGGCCCACATGACCGATCTTGCAGGACTCGGTAAAGTGAGAAATCACATGCCTTAAACAATGCACTTGTTCATAGATTTAGACCTCAGTACCAAGTGTATAATGAGGATAACCCTTAGATGCCTATATAGCCTAGACTAGGAGTCTTTCAACCATCATTTTTTATGGTGCACCGATAAGTAGTTAGCCCCAAAAAGTTACTCACATCGTGTTTCTGAGTCTGTTGAGATAGAGATCACTATGGGCAAGGCCTTGGCCTCCATGGTAAGGGGTGTATAGGTGGTACATGACCTTTTAGTCCCTAGCTATCTGCAACTTAGTAGATAACATACTTGTGCTCCCACAGGCACTAATACACCTAGCTAAATAAAATAGGTTGTTGATGTGTTTGATGTGTTTTCTTGTGCGAAACAAGTGAATATCCTTGCATCCATCACTTAAACCAAACTATTTTCTTTATTTGTTGAATCCTCTTGAATCCTTGAACCAATCTTACAAATAAGTCCTTGAACGTCCAAACCTTAAACTTGCAATAAAACTAAAACATTCCACTTTAAAGAGACTATAACTGAATTCTGTTTGCAAAAAGTTTGAAATCATCCCAAATCTCTTTATCCAAGTCAAAGTTTTATACCTATCTTGTGTGGAATCCATTTGCCAAATCATAAGTCTCATGCCAAGCCTATTAAATCCAACTGCATCCTAGTTGCGTCCAAACACCTTGTTATCCTTCATCATTTCCACCATGGACCCTTGGTTGGAGAACTTCATTATGCAAGATCAAACCCCTATTCCTACTACCATTAGTGAAGCCAATGTGAAACCTAAAGTCACAATCAAAGCTGTCCCTCAACCTATGCATTCATTAGATCAAATCTTCTATCTAAATCAAGTCAAAAATCCCTTTGTCGATGATGATGATGATAGTCTTGTAGGTCAAGATGAATATCCTGATGATAATAGCTCTGATGATGAGCTTATTGCACACAAACTTGCTATAAAATTTTATCCTTGACTCATGAACATGAAAGAGTCTTGTCGTCAAGAACTAGTTAGCACTAGTTATTGTGCCAATCCCAAACACTTGTCTAGTGATTCTCCTTTTATATATGAAAAATTTGGATAAAACAAAGATAAAAAACAAAGCATGCAATACCTTGATCCAAATTTTATGAATACCTTAGATGATGCATGCATGATTGATTCCTCGAATGGTTGGATTGTTGGTTGCTTGGATCTGCAGCATAACGATAGGATTGAGATGATAAGATTGAGATTGATGAGAAGAAGATAGGTAGGTGATGGATGAGAGGTAGAGTTTTGGTAGAGTAACGGTGCTAGAAGCTCATCCATGCAAATGACATGGAAATGAATTAATTTATAGGCAAATATGAGAGAATGGAGGGATAAGATTTCCCATTTTGCAAGTGATAATGAAATTGGAAAGTTGCTTGTGCAACTTGGGAGAGAGAATAGAAAGTGGAAGAGTTCACTTGAGATATGATTTAGAAGGTGAAAGAGATGAGTTGAGTTGGAGATGGAAGGTGGGCCAAGTTAACTCAAGAGGTAATTGGAAGGTGAAAGAGATGAGTTGAGTCATCTCAAGAGATAGATATGGAAGGTAAGTTAATGATTTAAATAATTTAATATTATTTAAATCATGAGGAAAATAAGGATAAAGTGATAAATAAAATACAATAAAATTTTTGTTTTGTTTAATTTAAAAGGAAAGGGGATTTAAATAAATAAATAAAATTTATTTATATAATAATGTGAAGAGGATGAGATTAAAATAAATAAATGTTATATTTATTTAATTTATTAGAGGAAGATGCTAGTTAGGATGGCGATATGGGTATCTAAGGAAAAAAATGCTACAAGATGCCTAACTGATGCAGTGTTGTTACAAGATAGACATTTTTGGGTGTCTACATTTTGCCCCTCTTTGAGATGATGTTTGAGATGATGAGATTTGTGTCGAGTAACATCATTTCAAAGAAGTTAAGCTATGGATAGAGGAAAATGGATAGGATGATAGAAAGATAGGATGAGGATAGGAAGACAGGATGGTGATGAAATTATTGGATGATGATGCCCCCTCGAGAGGATAGGTGGGTTAGATAAACACGGGTAGGCTCCCGAAATGAAAGGGATTGGTTGAAAAAGATTAGGAAATGGAGGAAAGAGATGAAGGATATGTTATGTTGCAATGTGATGTAGCCAACAACATACACTCAATAAAATTATGCCATTAATCAAGTGTGAGAGCCAAAGATTTGGAAACTAAAAAAAAACTTCTATTCACCAACTCTGCTGCTACAACGAGAGAAAACTCTCTTATATCCAAGAAAATAAAAAAAATACCTTTTTTGGCAGATTTCGACAATTGTCAGATTTTTTCATTTTAGGTAATTTTACATTCATACATTGAGAATCTAGTTTTTTCCCAAAAACTTCCTAAAACTAAGGTAGGACGAAAAACCAACTAACATCCTAAATTCAAAACATGAGTTTCGAGTTATTAAAAAAAACAACTTTTAAAAAACTAGGAAAAAATACTAAATTGCTATTTTGAGGGCCAAGATGAAAGTTTCAAGCCCCGAAAACATGCCAAGACGAGATCCAACCGACTAGGGTGGGTTGGGAAACCACATGCCACCTCATAACGCATCCACCTGTAAAATTTCAAAGAAAACCCACATCTGAGTCAAAAGTTATGACCTCCGGAAGTCTCTGCATCACAATGAAAGTGAGCAACCATATGTTTGATATAGCACTAGACATTATGCACCAGGGTATAAGGACCAAGGTGACGACGTGTCTCATGCCCCAACATAATACAACCTTGTCTAGATACAAGATATGAATATTAGCTAGGTTGGATTTGATGCAAATGCAAGACAAAAATGATAACACACACAAGCAAGCAAGCATGCACAAATGATACAAAAACAAACAAGGTATTGCCCCTGTCAAGCTGTAAGCCAATTATTAATTGCTTGCTTAATTGATTGATGATAAAGATAGTGTTGTCATGGCAGGGAACAATATATCTCTAGAGCAACACCGGATGAATGATTAAGTGATTGATGATTGATTAATTGATTGATGATTGATGATTGATTGGGTTTACAACAAGGCTAGGATCAAGACCATTGATTGCGATTGGATAATTTGACATGATTGATTATCTTGATTGGTATTGATTTAAGGATGACTTGCATTTGAGTTTATTGGATGGATGATTGAGAAGAAGTGATAGATTGATTATTTGAGGAAATGATTACTTGGAAGAATTATTTTGAAAGATTGATTAAGATAGATGATAGAAGAAGATGATGAGAGAGAAGAAAGAGGAATATCGCCTGTGCCTGAATCTGGGTATTCCTTTGTACTCTAGACTGCCTACATACCCATGTCCATGGGATCAAGACACTTAATGATAGAGATGAGATGTAGTTCTGATTTGTGATGATGATGATGGTGAAGGTTGATGAATTGATGTGATTTTCATTGATTGATTAGATTGGGATTGACTGGGTTTGATTTGATGGATTGATTTTGATGATTTAATTAGATTTGTTTTGATGGATTTGATGATTAGATGAAGTGATTGATTTGATTTGATGATTGGATGAAGTGATTGATTTGATTGATTAGAAGAAAGCGATTTGATGAATGATGATTGAATTGACTAAAGAATTGATTTGATGTATTTTAGAAGAATTGATTTGACTGATTGGAAGAATTTATGAGATTGATTTGATTTGTGTTTTATTGATGATGTGATGAGATAGATTGGATTGAGATTTTGATTGATTGATAGATTGGCTTGATTTGATTGGATTGATGTGATGGATTGAGTTTGAGGAATGGATGAATTGAGTGGTGGGATTTGAGGGATTGATCTGATTGATTTGATGATTGATTTTTGATTAAATGGTTGTAAGAATTGGCTTGGTGAATTGATTTGGCATGATTGTTTGGATTTTTGTTAGATTTGATGATTTTTTTGTATTTTTTTCAGGACTTTTTGTGACTTTTTGGTATTTTTTCAGGACTTTTAATGATTTTTTTGGGATTTTTTCAGGACTTTTTGCGATTTTTTTGGTATTTTTAAGGACTTTTTACGATTTTTTTGGTATTTTTTTAGGGCATTTTATGATTTTTTGTGTTTTTGGATGCCAATGTATTTACCATTTGGGTAGCCTTTGCGCTATATACCAATGACAAGGGAGGACCAAGTCTACGTGCAAGGATGGAGGTAGGATAGATGGATAAAAGATAAGTGATAGAATGAAAAGCTTATGATAGATAGATAAGTAAAAGGATAGGCTATAGTGGATAGGATGAAAGGCTCATGATATACGGATGGATCAGGGAATAGGCGACATCGGATGTATGCATAAAAGAGCAAGGATGTCATCTCAAAGATTGTGTCGCATAGGGGTGTGTGCAAGAAGTTAAGTCCACTTTTTGGCCAAAAAGTGGAAGTGTTTTCCTTGATTTTCAGAATTTGTCACATTTGACCTAAAAATTTGAAGCACTAAAAGGTGGAATCTTGAAAAATGTTAGTAAATATGAAATGTAGTACTCGGAGTCTAGTTTCCAAATATGTAATTTTTTTTAATGCCCAGATGATACAAATTGATTTTTAATAGGCGTTTCTAAAAACCACTGTTTAAAAGTCAATTTTTTTTATTATACCATGCACGTGTACGCCATCCATATTTTTCTAAATCCTTTTGGGAAAAGATTTGTAACTCACTAAAGCATGTTTTTCATATTTTTTTGTAATTTTTTATTGAATATTTTTTTTTTGTTAATTTTTAATTGGCCATTTTTGGTGTTTTAAAAAATCGTCATGTACATCACGCATAAGATGACCTAAAGTTATCATTTTAAATTTTTTTTTTTTCAAATTGAAAAGAATTATTTGAAGTACATTTTCGTACAATTTTTTTTACAAAAAATTATTTTGATAAAAAGTTATTAAAATATTAAAAAACCCAGATAATTCATGTTTATGGACTTGTTTCATCAGAAATTAATTGAAAAATAGAAAAATAATCCAATTGTAAAAAAAATTACATATTTGGAATCTACACTATCTCATCTATAATGGGTTTTAATTTCATCAAAAATTTTTGCAAAAAAAGCCTTTAGACATATGCCCAAAGTCACTATTTTGTTATGACATTGATAGGACCTTCAACTTGTAGGTCAAATTAGGTCCAAAGCCAAGAGTTGAGTTCCCAAGCCTTTTTTCTGACCCAAAACCCATAGCTAAAATTGGGTCAGAAATTCAAATTTTATGAAATGTAGAAACGGGATCCGTTCTAAAAAAGAGATCCGTTCTAGAAACGAGATCCCGTTTCATAAAAGGTTAATATTTTAACCTTTTATGAAACATGATCCTGTTTTGAAACGTGATCCTGTTTCTAGAAAATGAGATCCCGCTTTTGGCTCGGGATCCAGAAGCATAACGAGATCCTATTCATAAAAAGCGGGATCCCATTTTTGTTTACCCGATTTCGGGTTTTTTTCTAAGTCCGAAACTTCCACTTTAAGTGGACTCATCTTTGTGCATTTACCCATAGGAATAATATGCCCCATTCTAGTGCTTAGGATTTTTTATGACAACGCTTATGACGATAGGACTTATGATAGGATTAAGCTTATGACAATGGGATGATGATAGGATGATAGGATGGATTGGTTTTGAAAGGATGGAGTACATCAAGAGATAACCAAAGCATGTTTCAACATTCTGCCCCCAATCTTTATCAAGATCAAGATGAGAAGGGAGGATGGACTCAATATGATAGGTATATGTAGCTGGGTGTAATGGATAAGGATGGTAGGATAGGGTATGAAATGGTATGATAGGATGGAAAATGATAAGTGGGAAAATGATATGAGGATGAGACAACGTGCTCCCAAGTGTAGTGTTAGGGTTAGCCGGCAGAAGATATGATCAATTAAATGCAAATAAAGATTAAATAGAGGAATGAAAATACACAGAAATAATAACAGTGAGAGATAAGTTTTAATGTGGTTCACCCAAACCCGGGCTACATCCACCAACAAAGAGTCCAATATTATTATCTAGTAAATCAAACCAATTACAACCAATAATCCTTGCAATTCAATACCGCTGCAAAATGCTACGATACAATATCTCAACAGAACCCTAACCCTTAGCCGCTTTTATCAAGCCTTATGTTGGTTACAAAATAGGTTTTTTTTATGTCGGCCAATAGAAAAATAACTCCTGACGCCTTTATAAAAGAATAGGTAATTTTTTCTTCAGAGGCGCTGCCCCTAGACCCCCACCATGGGCTCAACCCTTGGGCCCTGTAGGAGGGGCTCTGCCTCCCTGCACTCTCTCGTTAAATAATTTGGGTGGAAACCGCACTGATAAAAGTGGGAGAAATTTAACCTCCAAGTCTGATTAGGCTCCATATAACAACAATCTCCCACTTGGAGACTGATCAAACTCCACAACATATCATCTCCCACTTGGAGACTGATCATAACACCATTGACCCTGTAGTTCCCACTGGAAATAAACACCCTGGACCTTGCTATTTTGATTTTATGTTTTTAGTCTTGAAGACCAACCAAAGCTGAAGAGGAGTTTAGCTTCTCCCTTGTCATTGCCTTTGTAAACATATCCGTTGGATTTTCATCTGTACGTATCTTTTCTAGCCTTAACTGTCCATCATCCAACACCGATCGAATGAAGTGATACCTCAATTGTATGTGTTTGGTCTTTGAATGCAAGGCAAAATTCTTTGCAAGATGTATGTCACTCTGGCTGTCCGTAAACAAATGACTGTTAGTCTGTTGTTTGCCCAATTCTTCCATGAAAGATTGCAACCATATCATCTCCTTGCTTACCTCTGTTGTAGCTACATACTCTGCCTTCGTGGTGGATAAAGCAACCACCTTTTACAACCTAGAGATCCAACTCATCGCTGTCCCACCTACAGTAAAGACATAACCTGTAGTACTCTGCCTGGTATCAATATCCCCTGCCAAATCTGAGTCCACATAGCCTGCTAAATTAGTATTAGAGCCCCCAAAATACAAGTGTTTATTAGATGTACCTCTCAAATACATTTTACTGCATTCCAATGCTCCAATTCGAGATGACTCATATACCCGCTTATGACTTCTACAACATGTGCAATATCTGGTCTCGTGCATACCATGGTGTACATTAAACTTCCTATAGTTGAAGCATATGGTACCTTGGACATTTTTTCTTCCTCCTCTTGTGTCTTAGGACACATCTCCTTAGTCAATTTCAAATGAATAGGCAAAGGTGTGCTGACAGCTTTTGCATTCTCCATATGGAATCTCTACAACACCTTTTCAACATAATCAGCCTGAGATAGAGTCAATTTGCTATTCTTCCTATCTTTGCAAATTTTCATACCAAGTATTTGTTTTGCTGCCCCCAAATCCTTCATAGCAAATGATTGTGCTAACTATTGTTTTAACTCTCTTATGTGATCCATGTTAGACCCTGCTACAAGCATGTCATCAACATATAAACATAAAAAAATGTAGCTGCCATTATCCAGCCTCTTAAAATAAACACAATGGTCAGAATTACACCGACTGTAGCCTTGCTCCGCCATAAAACTATTAAATTTTAAATACCATTGCCGAGGTGCTTGTTTCAGGCCATACAAACTCTTCTTCAATCTGCACACCTATTTCTCCTTACCTTTGACCTCAAATCCATGGGGCTGTTCCATATATATCTCCTCTAAATCACCGTGGAGAAAGATAGTTTTCACATCTAGCTATTCCAAATGCAAATCTTCAGCAGCCACAATACTTAAAATAATACGAATAGAAGTCATCTTAACAACCAGAGAAAAAATCTCATCAAAATCAATGCCCTTTTAATGTGCAAATCCTTTTACAACTAACCTGGCTTTAAATCTTTTCTTACCTCCATCTTCCTCTTTCAGTCTATAAACCCATTTGTTTCGTAAAAGCCTTTTTACCTGCAAGCAACTTACATAATTCCCATGTCTAATTTTTCAGCAAGGAGTCCATTTCTTCTTTCATTGTAAGCTCCCACTAAACCTTTGTATCCACCTGCATAGCTTCATCATACCCTTTCGGTTCACCAACATATGTTAATAAAATAGAATACAAAGAGGGAGAAAACTTTTCAAGAGGTCTACTTAGCCTTGTTGACCATCTAATATTCACTGGAGTTTGTGGTATTTCTTGTTGCTGTTGCAGAGCATGAGGAACCACTAGAGCATCACTATTTGAAGTATCATCCAGCAGCACATAATCCTTTTCTTTCTTCTCATGCTGTTGCAACTGATCTTTGTACAACACCTTCGCATTGAATATAACATCCCTGCTTCTCACAATTTTTTGATTTTCAAAATCCCAAAGCCTATAACCAAATTCATCAATGCCATATCCAACGAAGGTACATTTTTTTGATTTTGCATCCAGCTTGGTTCCATTTTCAGAATCTACATGTGCAAATGCTTCACATCCGAAGGTTTTCAGAAAAGAATAACTCACCTTCTTACCTGTCCATGCTTCCTCTGGAATACCACAGCCCAAAGGAACTGAAAGATCTCTATTAATTAAATATACAGTGGTGTTGACAACCTCTTCCCACATGTTTAAAGGCAGCCCAACATGCAATCTCATGCTCCTTGCATGCTCCATTATTGTCCTATTCATGCACTTAGCCACTCCATTTACTTGTGGAGTCCCTGGAACTGATTTTTGCCTACGAATTCCATTAAAGGAACAATAATCCTCAAACTCTTTGTTGCAATAGTCACCACCATTATCAGATCTGAGACATTTTAATCTTTTACCTGTCTCATTCTCAACCAAACTTCTCCATTTCTTAAATGTTTCAAATACATTAGATTTCTACCTAGGGAAATAGGTCCAAACCTTCCTAGTTGCATCATCTATGAATATAACATAATACTGAGAGCCACCAAGAGAAGATACCTGAGTTGGTCCCCATACATCTGTATGCACAAACTCTAACTTTTCATCTTTCTTTTGCTTCCCATCCTTGAGAAAACTAACTCTCTTTTGTTTTCCATACACACAACTTTCACATAAATCCATATTAATACATTTTAGACCTGGTAGAACTTTCTTAGAATGAAGTACCTTCATACATTTTTCACTTATATGCTCAAGTCTGTTATGCCACAATGTTGTCTTAGAACCTGCAACAACTGTTTCAGTCTCTTCTTGCCAACCCGTAGCAACTATTCCTGAACCTAGTTCTTTTTTCTCTACAACAACTAAAGTAGAAGGAACAATATGACCTGTACAAAGACATAAGGTGCCTACTTTCACACCTTTTTCTACTATTAAGGCACCTCTTGAAGCCTTCCAATTTTTATCATTGAATGTAACTATGCAACCTTCATCAGCTAGTTGCCCTGCTGAAATTAAATTCCTACTCAGCCTTGGAATGTGCCTTACCTCTTGTAGTAGCCAATGATTCCCATTCTGCAACTTAATCTTGATTCTTCCCTTTCCAACAATATGATAAGGTTCGTGATCTCCCAAATAAACTAGCCCAAAATCCCCTTGGACATAATCAAGAAAATAACTCTATGGGGCGTAGCATGAAATGAGGCCCCTGAATCTAAAACCCATGAATCATCAACATTATCTAGGGAAAGAATCAATGCATCATCTTCAGATTCATTACTTACCACATTTGCCTCCTTATTGCCTTTTTGTTTGTCTCCTTCTTTATTCTTCTAAGACCAACAATATTTCTTCAGATGACCTGGTTTCCCATAGTACTAGCAATCCTTCTGTCCTCTAGATTGGGACCTCTTGTCCTTTGATTTTCCTCATGACTTCCCATGACCTCCAGAACCTTTTCCTCTCTCCTTTGATCTGCCCTTGCTTTCTGCATTCAAAACGCTGCCTAATGTGGACCCTCCTGAGCTTTTCCGTCGCATTTCCTCGCTAAGGATAACACCAACAACATCATCAAATCTTAAAGTGTTTGAACTAAAGATAGAGTTACTTACAACCATTACCAAGCTATTCCAGCTTTCTGGCAAAGAATATGAAAGCAAGAGAGCCCTCACCTCTTCATCAAATTTCACTTTTACAGAAGTTAATTGACTAGTAATCGTATTAAACTCATTTAAATAATCTATCACAGATCCACCTTCAATCATTTTCAGATTAAACAAATGCTTCATGAGAAATACCTTATTTGAGGTTGAGGGTTTTTCATACAATTTAGCCAAAGCTTTCATCAGTTCACTTGTTGTCATCGTTTCTGTTATATTGAATGCCATAGGTGGTGCTAGGCACAACCGATTGGTTCCCAGTGCCTTTCTGTCCAGAAGATTCCAATCCTCATCAGTCATTACTGCTGGTTTCTTAGCTATTCCTTCCAACGGCCTCCATAAATCATTCTGATAGAGATAATCCTCCATCTGCATCTTCCATAATTGACAGTTCTGCCCATTGAATTTATCTACCTTCAATTTACCCTCATCCGCCATTTCTCCCATTCAACCGTGAGACTCCCACTCAACCATGAGACCTTCCTATAGACGATAATCAAGCACAACCCACTCTGATACCACTTGTTAGGGTTAGCTGGCAGAAGATATCAATTAAATACAAATAAAGATTAAACATAGGAATGGAAATACACAGAAATAATAACAGTGAGAGACAAGTTTTAATGTGGTTCACCCAAACCCGGGCTACATCCACCAACAGAGACTCGAATATTATTATCCATTAAATCAAACTGATTACAACCAGTAATCCTTGCAACTCAATATTGCTACAAAATGCTACAATACAATATCTCAACAGAAACCCTAACCCTTAGCCGCTTTTATCAAGGCTTATGTCAGTTACAAAATAGGGTTTCTTTATGTCGGCTAATAGAAAAATAACTCCCGATGCCTTTATAAAATAATAGGCAATTTTTGCTTTGGGGGCACTGTCCTCAAGCCCTCGGCTGGGGGCGCTGCTCTCATACCCCCACCGTGGGCTCCGCCCCCGGGCCCCACAGGAGGGGCTCTGCCCCCCCTGCACTCCCCCGTTAAATAATTTGGGGGGAAATCGTGCCAATAAAAGTGGGGAAAATTTAACCTCTGAGTTTGATTAGGCTCCATATAACATGTAGGTGACATATAAGATCAACTTACACATGATGCTTGTTTGCTAGTTTTTCATCATGGTACTTATCCAAGGTGCCTGTTTACCAGGTTTTCACCATTGAACGAAGGGATTTCTCTTTACTATTTTTTTTCATTTTTTTTGGATGGGATAGATAGATATGGATGAAAGGGACTCAAGTGACTAGTTCCATGAAAGGTGATAGTCTCGCTAGAGGGATGTCATCGCATGGACCATATCAAGTGTGCTCATAGATATTGGTAAGAGAGATTGCATGAAAGATGGATTAGGTAGATACTGAATTATGAATGTGGCATAGTGGATTATGATGTGAATTATGTAGGGAAGATGATGGCTTATGATGTGGATTATGACGTGGATTATATAGAACTTATGGATGGAAGGCTTATGCAAAAGCATGGACCATAGGGAAGTGATGAGGAAGATATGTAGGATAATGGATGAAGGATGGGGAGATGGAGGTATGTGGAAGTGTCATGGGATGGAAGGGAACCATGGCCAACAGTTGCACACACTGTGATAAACATTACAAATTTTGATGGAATGGTGGTGTAGGAACCAATGGTGTTGTTTGCTTAGGAGATGAGTGGCGAAGTGCTTTAGGAACCCACATAGACTTAGTATTTTTATGATTTTTTCTTTTCATGTGGGATGGGGGAATTTGAGGCTTTTGGATGGAATGGATGGAAGAGGATGGTTGGGATTTTTGAGAGGTGGATGCCTCAGTTGACTGGGTGGCTTTTTGCTTAGGGACCCATACCATCTTTGCTTGTGGAGGTATGGGTTTGGATATATGCGGCTTTTGTGCAGCTTTTGAGGTAATTACTTGTTGCTTGGGGACCCACACCTTTTTCATTTTTGCTTTGAGGTGTGTGGGTGTATGCAGCTTTGGGGATGGATTTTTCTTTGATTCTGGCTTTTGTGTCCTACGACATGAGGATTTTTAGGATTTTTTTCTTTATAGGTAGAGGCATCCAAAATTTTTCCTTTGAATCACATGGGTATGGTGGAAGGAGTGGAAGCTTTATGTTTACATGATGTGTGCATTTGTTGGCCATGATTGGAACTTTTAGAGGATTTATGGATAGGTGGACAAGGTGTTGGAAGTAGTGGAGGTAGATTCAATGGAGGGATGTTAGGAGTTGGAAGAAGCAGAGGCAAATTGGATGGTGGGAGGTGTATGGTCACATGCTTTTGACACTTGTAAGATGAGGGAGGTGGGATGGTGACATATGATTTAGGTATATGATGGGATGTGTGATGGAAGGTGATGGACTTAGGATGTATGGAGGTGGTACCAACATCATTAGATTGCTGTCCTTAGGGTGTGTATCCAAGGCCAACTAAGCGCGGAGAACCTTGACATGGATTGGCTCCAAAACTCCTTGTTCAAGAAGGCCTAAGCCTTTACCTTGATAGTTCATATTTTAAAGCATGCGATTGACTATGGGATTAGGTGTAGGTGGAACACTAGACACGAGTTCCTTATTTGATGGAGAAGGTGAATTGATGGATAAAGGTTGTTGTGTCTCGAGGGAGGAACATTCATGAATGAGGGTGGATAGACCAATAGGATACGAGGGTGGATTTGAAATAGGGTCAATAGTGGGTGATGGAGGATAATTAAGATCTTGCTTGTGTTCATTATGATCCAAGGTATTTGTTTGATCTTCTATGCTTATGTGTTCTTGGGAGGTACATATCTCATCATGAGAAGTGGATGTTTGCGGATCATGGGTAGGCGGAGGATGGATAGGAGCAATTTGGATATCTTGCTCTTGGATGGTTATGGGAGAAGGGATAGGTGGAGTGATAACCTCTTGATCATGAATTGCATAGAGTTTGGCTAGGAGGCTCATTGTGGTTTTCATGATCATATATAGAACCTTGATCATAAAGGTGAGCATAAATAGGATTAATTTGGATATGAATGGGATCACTTTGCTCATGAATGGGGTCATGATCATAGCCAATATCTTGACTGCAGAAAATATATAGGTCATGGATAGTTGGAACTTAGAGATGCTTTGACCTTGATTCAGACAAGGGCTTGATGTTTCCACATGCGTTGAATTATACTCTTGACATAGCTCTTGGGTTGCTTGAATGGAAGGGGATGACTCTTGAATAGGCGTTTGGTCAACAACACGAGGGTATGATAGGTCTTTATGTGGACTCATGGGAGAAGTATTTTCAATAAACTCATTGATTTGTGGACCACAGGATGGAGTTGGAGGAATAAGCATGACATTGGAAGGCTCATTTCTAGGTGCTAAGATAGGTGTTTGACATAGAGATAAGTTGTTCCTAGCTAGTATCCAATAGATCACATCCTCTGCAAGTGTATGAGTGGATGGATAATATAGGGGATGGATGATAAAGGTAGATGGAGTGGTAGGCTTAGGATTAGGACTTGTGGAATGGATAATGGGATTAGATGGGTTAAGACTTGGGCTAGATTGAAGGATAAGGGGATTAGATGGATTAGACATATTAGGATTTGGATCGGATGGGGGAATAGTAGGACTTGATGGATTAGGATTAGGATCATACGGTGGTGCCAAGATAGGACTAGTAGGCTCATGTGTTGACATGTGATCGGATGGTGATGGAGGATGTTCATAGGATGCTTTCTCTAGGTTGGTATCTCCCTCATCAAAGGAAATTAAATCTTACTCCAAAGATTGACTTAAGGATATGTGATTTATGTACAAGGGTCCACCTGGAGTAGAAGTAGGTGATACATAGGTGTCTCCTTCGTCAAATGATATTAAATCTTGTTCCAATAGTGGACTTGAGGGTGTTTGACTTTATACAAAAGGGTATTTGAATTTGCATGTGCCTCTTGTAAGGATACTTGGTTGCCTTGTGAATGGGTTGGGTGATGTGTTGGAAGGTTAGAATGAGGAAGCGGATGATCTTGGGATGGATATTGTTGGGTAGATATGATATTGACATGCTATAAAGATCGAGGTGATGCATGGGCTTGAGATATAATGTGATGAGGTTGGACTTGTGGTATGATTTGACGTTGAATGCTTTGATGTTAGAATTGTTGGATGGGTTGTGATTGTGGTTGAAGGTGTTGATGGTGTGTTGGTGGAGGAATCACATAGGATACTAGTTGTTGAGATATGGATGGATATGGATGATGATTGGGATTAGAAGAAATATGATAAGTTGGTGTAGGGGTAACATGATAAGTGGATGGATAGGGTTGATGTGATGATATAGGTGACACATAAGAATGATGTGAGGATTGTTGATGTGGTGATTGGATTTGATGTTGCAGAAATTGTTGGTGTTGTGGTGGCGTAGGGACTTGTTCCTTTCTATATAACCACTCAAGGGTATCAAGCATTCTTAGGGTGCCATAAGAATCATTCTCATAGGCTTTGTTTGGGAATATCATGTCCATGTTTAGAAGTGGTAGATTAGGATGTGAGGATGTGAAATGATTAAGGTGTGATTTGGATATGAAGTGGATGAAATTGATTGGGTAATGGTTAGGATAAATCGATTAGGATGAAATTGGAATGATGATTGACTAGGATTATTAGGATTAGAGGGTATGGATGATGTGGCTTAGGATGTGTGTTAGGATGAGATTGTTTTGTGACCAGGATTTTGTTTTGACAGCTCTTTTTTGGCAAGTAAACAAGATGGAAGACACTCATAGACAAGCCACTCACAAACATTGTAACAAACTAGGCTAGGTAGAGATAGTACTTGTTGTGTTCCCACTTGGATTTGTCCAGCCATGCCTACTCATAGTGGATAGCTCCAGGAACTTGAGGCACAGGCTCCCCCTTATAGTGCACTCACTTCTCAGGCACACCAAGTTTCAAGTCCTCAAGACATGCAGATCTTGAGGTACTTTTCTATCTCTGCTATGAGCCACAAAAATGTGGGACGGCTATCAGAGGCCTAATCAGCTGTCCTCTTGTACCAATAGATAGGGGTTTTTAGTTGCTAAACACAGTTTTTTAGTTAGGGCTTCCGTTCAGGTGGCTATACATGTGGCGATTCGCTCCGTTAATGGAGGCTTCCTAGCCTGTAGAGGTTACGCTCTGCAGGGTCTTGGGGGAAACATTTGTCAGTGTAGCAGAACAACACTTGTTGTTTGTGACTTTCGTCACAAACACATTATTTATATAGCGGCTTGGAAGGGCTTGGCTTTAGCCTATTTCTGCTTGGGTCATACCCCTTCTCACAATAGGAAGGCAAGCCCTCTAGATTTAGAAACATTTTCTATTGCACCCAAAATTGTTGGATAGGCAGAGGGAGAGGATACTTCTATTGCTAAATCAGGTTACAGTCAAACTAGACAAGCAAACAAATAAAGAAAAGTAGGCACGGAATAGACAAAGTTAATTTTAAACACCAAATCCAAATGTGCCTACTCTAGTGATAAAAAGATTGTTCTTTGACCACTCAAACCTGCAGAAGATATGTTAGTAGTTTGCTTTCTCCATTCTTTGACAAGTGTGTTTTGGCAAGCTGTGCAGATAAACATTAATATCTAAGAAAAACCATAGATTGTAGTTTTGACAATAGCTGAACTTTGACTGAAAAAAGAGCTGATAAAATTATAATATTACATGATCAAACCTACTCCATTGTGAAGTTCGTGGAATTACCTTTCCAACGAGTGTTTATTTGTGCAATTTGGAGCCCGTACGCTCCTGTTATGACAAAAAGAACCTAATCAACCAAATGCGACTGGAAATAACCAAATGCAATTTACTGATGTTCAAATGCGTCTAGATATGCCAAATGTGATTTGCTTCTGTTCAAATGCGTATGGATATACCAAATGTGATTTTCTACTGTTCAAATGTGATTTTCTGCAGACCGAATGCTATTTTCTTCGCCAAATGCACGTTTCTCCATGAAAACTAGGTAAATTTATACTCGTTTTTCATGGAAATGGCCCCACCGGACGCAATGGTGAGGTCAAATTTGAGCTAGGAGATCATATATGACAAATCATATGCAAAACTTGACAATAGGGGTTAGAAAAACACAATTTTTTACAACCAAAAACTTGCAAAAACAAAAGATTGATCAGGAGAAGTAGGTCCCACCGGGCATGCAATAATGTATATACGAAAAATTTGGATAAAACAAAGATAAAAAATAAATCATGCAATACATTGATCCAAATTTTATGAATACCTTAGATGATGCATGCATGATTGATTCCTCGAATGGTTGGATTGTTGGTTGCTCGGATCTGCAACATAACGATAGGATTGAGATTGATGAGAAGAAGATAGGTAGGTGATGGATGAGAGGTAGAATTTTGGCAGAGTAACAGTGCTAGAAGCTCATCCATGCAAATGGCATGAAAATGAATTAATTTATAGGCAAGTGTGAGAGAATGGAGGGATAAGATTTCCCATTTTGCAAGTGATAATGAAATTAGAAAGTTTCTTGTACAACTTGGGAGAGAGAATAGAAAGTGGAAGAGTTCACTTGAGACATGATTTAGAAGGTGAAAGAGACGAGTTGAGTTGGAGATGGAAGGTGGGCCAAGTTAACTTGAGAGGTAATTGGAAGGTGAAAGAGATGAGTTGAGTCATCTCAAGAGATAGATATGGAAGGTAAATTAATGATTTAAATAATTTAATATTATTTAAATCATGAGGAAAATGAGGATAAAGTGATAAATAAAATAAAATAAATATTTTGTTTCGTTTAATTTAAGAGGAAAGGGGATTTAAATAAATAAATAAAATTTATTTATTTAATAATGTGAAGAGGATGGGATTAAATTAAATAAATGTTATATTTATTTAATTTATTAGAGGAAGATGCTAGTTAGGATGGCGATATGGGTATCTAGGGCAAAAAATACCACAAGATGCCTAATTGATGCAGTGTTGTGACAAGGTAGACATTTTTGGGTGTCTACACTCCTTATGATCTCTTTGACAAGGGAATCACTGGCTTAGAGCAAGGTCTTTACACTTAATCCATGTTTCAAAACCCAACTTCTATTGGAAACACGGTTGTCGTTGCACCAAAAGGTCTACTTGTTAATGCCTGATACAACTGCCAAAGTTAATGAATCCACGGGAGGCGGTTAAGGCATGTCATGAATCCCACGAGAGATGATGGCTCACTGCCAACAAACCCCCCATCATCACTCGCGGGAGCCTGCGCCACTCGCAGGGGAGATTTAAACCCAAAACTTTTAGCTCTAATACCAATTGTTGGAAACACGGTTGCCGTTGCACCAAAAGGTTGACCTGTTAATGCCCGATACAACCACCAGAGTTAATGAATCCAAAGGAGGTGGTTAAGCCATGTCACGAATCCCGCAAGAGATGCTGGCTCACTGCCAACAACTTCATGTGAGCACTCCATATCTTTCACATCTTATGCAAATCTCTCATCTTCATCCTTACACTCTAGCTCATCCCATCAACCCAACCATCCACCATCCAAAACATTAATCCACAATCCAAACCCACTACATCCAAATCATCCTTTTTAGATTTCCTTTGAGGACTATTAGCAAAGGAAGAATGTCAAACTATAAATGCCCAAGCCAATGAGTGTACCTCTTCCAAGCCTATCCAAGAGTCATATGGTACCATGACATTCCAACAAATAGTACTAGGCAATCAAAAGCCAAATAACATACCCATCTATGATCAAGTGCCATCATGTGAAGATCTGGTTAATCCCAAGTCTATTAAGCATGAACAAGAGCCTCCTAGCATCATGCCCATCCATCCAACACCACCATGCAATCTAATACCTATTCAACTCATCAAGGAGTCTAATAATCCCATTCTTGTCCAAAGTCAAATACTACCATGTAAATCAATGCCCACTAAGCCTATCCAAGAGTCTCTTATCCAAAGATCAAGTTTGAATCAATTATGCAACCAAACTTGCTATAAAATTTTATCCTATCCAAGAGTCTCTTATCAAGGAGTCTACTAATCCCATTCTTGTCTAAAGTCAAGAACTAACATGCAAATCAATGCCCACTAAGCCTATCCAAGAGTCTCTTATACCAATATCAAGTCCAATGAGTGTACCTCTTCCAAGCCTATCCAAGAGTCATATGGTACCATGCCTATTCAACAAATAGCATTATGCAATCAAAATCCAAATAACATACCCATCTATGATCAAGTGCCATCATGCAAAGATCTAGCTATGTAATGTCCCCTTCCTAGATGGCACATAGATGAGCAGTGGTTGGCCTATTACCAGGGTTTCCGTAGGTCAATAGGTTGGTTAGGGAACCCGACCGAGGGTGTTGGCACTTTGCAGGGAACCTTCCGAGACCTTCAGTTTGATGTTAGATGTTGATTTCAAGAGTTGAATTGAAAACACTAAAGGTTTGCCTTGATGTGAACAGTGAAAGTGAACAGTAACAGAGAATTAGAAGGAAAATAGTAAAAAGTACCCCATCCTAGTAGCTTTAATGTTGTTTTGAAAGATGGTGTGACTTTTTCATGAGGAAGTAACCCTCAAGGTGGGCTTACCCTTTAGTGGGATTATTTTATTGATATTTTATGGAAAAGGGAGATGAAATCTATAAAACAATGAATGGGGCTATCTTTTGGTCATTCATTCATCATTTTCTAAAAATACAAGTGTAGGTTTGGAGCTCTAGATAGAGTTTCAGTAGGTTGCAGCTCTTCTGAGGACGAAAACCCTTAGAGGACAGTGGATTGGATGACAACCCAGTTCACGTTACAGGGAAATCTACACTGGGTTTCCGCTTGGACGTCATTGGACTTATTTACAGGTTGTAATTACAGTTGGAGTGCTTGCAGCAGTGGATTAATAGGGTATAAGTGTAGATTGGGTCTATTTATCAGCATATATCCTCATTCCAGTACCTATACTAGCTGGCCGTACCAAACAAGAATCATATTCACTCAAATCTTCACTGGAAATTAGGGTTTCAGCAACTACATATTCCATAAAGTATGCGTTGGTTCTCGGGTATGTGATTATCATTGGGATAGTTTAATATTGCATTTCATAGAAGTCTTTTGGTTGCTGTTAGAGTCTGATTTAGTGGAAATTAGACCTCTAAATTTGTAATCAGATCTGATATAATCAATTTAAAGGTGTTCCTTTGATGTGCAAGTGTTATCTTTTACTTATGCAATAGTTCTCTTCCATGTTTCTATGGTTTCCTTATGATTTGGTCCTAAAACAAACAAACATTTAAACTCAAACATCAAGCAAATCAGCACTCAAGCAAAAACACCAACATACACTTCGCTGGTCAAAGACAAAAATTGAAACAAACAAATCAGCAGTTTCAAAAAAATTAGAAAATTTAGATCAGAATTGGTTAGGGATCTTTTAGTGGTATCAGAGCCATGATCTTGCCAGCTTGAGGGTGTTTGTTCAGTTCTATGCATCCTAGAGAGGTGGGTCTACACAGGTATTCTAATCGGGTTAGCACATTTCATATATGGTTATGTGAGGAGTCTAAGACAGCATATGATGAAAAAAGAGAAAACAATATACAGCAGTCACAGGACAAGAGTTGTATAATATCAATTGTAGGTAGTTTTGATTTTTCATCAGCAAATTCAGAAGTTATTGCACCAATTCCTTAGTTAGAAGAATGTAAGTCAATTGTTTGACATAATGTGTTTGGGATATAAACTGAAATATCAGAATTCCTGAGTGTAAACAGCAAGGGGAACATTCAAATCTTAAATTTGAATCCAGCTATTCTATCTTCCCAACTGTTTGATAAATTGCAATACATTTGGTAATGTTTCTTTCTGACAAATGCATGTTATATGTTGATGAAATGTCTATGAGATTTGGGAACTGAAGTTGCATAAGTAGACATCATAAACAACATTCCAAACAAGCTAAAGATTCAAAAATACAGAGATTTACAGCAACATGCCAAGAATTTGATGAACAAAAACAAAAAAAATCAGGAATCGAAGGCAGATTAGTTCAGGATATTACAGTAAATAAAATGAAGACAATGGCAGATTTGAAAAGTGTCCTTTTCTCAAAAGAATTCAAGGATACTTTTAATGGTGATCAGTTAAGGGATTTACAGAAAGAAATGGGAGTAGGGAATCGGCTCTATGTAACTGGATTACAATTGAAGTCCACGAAATTTTCTGATGATGTTCTCTCTAAGTTGGAGGAATTAGACACATATTTGTCCAAAGTAGACTAGTCAGATTGGAGGCTTCTGAATTGGGCCTTGCAACCCTCAATGCTCGCTTTGGTTTAACACAGGTTTGTGGAACATCCTTATGAAGAGGTGAGACTTGCAGTTGCTTCTTGTTACAATGAGATCATAAGGATAACAGCTCCTGTAGCACCCTATAATGATGACATACTAAAGAAGGTTCTATAGCTGATTGTGAAGAGCTTACATGGGTTACATTATGTCAAAGCCCCTACTTTTGGTAAGAAGGCTAAGATTTTAGAGAGCATGACAAGAACCAGATCATTTATCATTTTGTTGGATCGTAGATGTGATAAATTGATTCTTTGAATGTTCTAATGCTTCTTAACTGAAATTAGGAAGCATCATCCAGATAATGTGAGGGTTTGTATGCAAACTATTATGTCCTTAATTTTAGATGAGGATGATGATATCTGTAGGTAGTTGCAATCAAATTTGTTAGCCATTTGGAGAAAGGAGCATAATATCTCATCTACGGCTTATGAGTTCTCAAAAGGGTTGATTGAGTAGAAAATTAAAAGGTTCAAGAAATAGATGACTGAAAATGAACTAAACTCTATGGGCTTACAGGTTATAGGATCTCCCCAAAAAAGTAAGAACCAAATGAGGAGAGAGTAGATTTGTTTCACATGTCTGAAGACTTGGACACTTGATCATAATTGTGGGGTTAGTGAGGAAGATAAGTCAGCCGAAGAAGTTTGGACCAGTGATGAAGAAGATAGGAATTCCACAGTTTTGTCCCAACAGAATGACACGAATGTTTGTAAAGAAATGGAAACAGCTGTGGATACAGAAAAAGAAGATGGAACAAGCAGGAAAGAGGATGGAGAACAAGTTGCTTCAAGAGAGAGGTACTCTAAGTTTTTTGTTGGAGGTTTTGAGATCGATGTAGATAAACTTTGTAAAGAGATAAGTCCTCTTGATTTAAACTCTCCATTTCTTCATGAAGAATGCATTGACACTTGTTATGAAATTGCTGATATTGTTTCTATTAAAAATGATCTAATACCAGACGGGAATAAGTTAGAGTACCAGGGTACTTCTAATGAAGAACATGCATCTTCTTATAACAAAGAATCCCCTGAGAATGGTAACATAGCAGCATCAATGACCATGCATTTAGATCAGTCCAATAATGAGTATGAGGCCTATGAAGACATTTATAACACTACTGAAAGATTTGAGGAATCATGTAGTAGTAGTTTACTCATACAGGATTGTATTTTTGAAGCTCAGCATAGTGGTTTTGCTGAGGAAGTGAATGAAGTTAATGTTGCTTATTTGATGAACTCAAGAATGACAAACATGAGTGGCTATGAAACATGCCAAGAAGATGACACTCTAGGGACTGAATTGGAAGGCAAATCAGAAAATGTCTTTCAAGATGAGGCTTTTGAACTATATGGTTTCAAGAATCAGTTGAAGGATAGTGAAAACTTGATTGTGGCAGCCTTGGTTCATTATAACAATATTCATAGGGACATTGAAGGTCTTCTTTGGGAAAGTAAGAGTAAGGAAAAGAAAGGAGAAGGGGCAAGTGGATTCAATAGCACCCTCTTATGCAAAGTCAAAGGAGCATTAGAAAGAATGAAATTTGATTACTAGCAGTTGCTCAAGGATAGGGATCTTGCAATCAAGTTTGCTGAAGACAGAGAAAAAGAAGTTGATGACTTGTGCTTGCAGCTAAGTATGGCTCATGGTGCATTATACAAAGTAGAAAATCAGTCTCCTATAGCAGCCACCTCTATGAAACAGAAAATGAGCAATAGAACTATGGAAATCATGCAACTTGTAGAAGGGATCTATGCACTTGGAAAGGATGAAATAATGTTTGATGATTCCAGCGGAAGCAAGGAAGAGAATCCCAAAAGTTTGATTTGGGACAGCGATAATCTACATCTTCCCCTTGATATTGCAGCTCATACACTTGGGATTACTTATGAAGCCAAGATTACAAGTGTTGATCATGATAGCAGTAATACTTCTTTCCTTCATCAAGAGGTAACAACTTGGTTACATAGGGTGGATAGCGTTATGGAATCTTCCTATGATGATACCCAAATGGAGTGTGAAAACTATGGAGAACAAAAGGTGGATTCATGCCACAATGGTATGGAAATTTCTCATCAATCCAAGGAAAATTGCATAGGCAAGGACACAAAGGTTGAAACTAGTCCTAAATTTCAGTTTGAGAACAGCAGTGATATATTTCACCTTTCCCATAATGTTGCCACTAACAATCATGAAGAAAGTAAGGGTACAATTTCACCTACTGATGGACTACAAGAGGCAAGTATGGTACATGGTAATTTTGATGTTGTCTCTTGTCATTGGACTGAGTTTATACATTGTGATACATCTGATATAGAATCTACCCAAGTTTTGAATGAAAAATAGTTGGAAAGAGCTAAACAAGCTAAGATTGTGGCTCAACAAGCCAAGCTTCACTTTCAACATATTCATGATATTTGCCATTCTTTTAATGATGAGCGACATGAATTGCCTAACCTAGAGTCTCCAGTTGAGATAGTTGATCATTCCCATGATGGTGATAGTGATTGGGTTGATGAATCTCTTAGTGGGCTAGCCACTCAAGAGTTGTCTGTGTTGAGAAGTGTTGGCATACATACTTCACTTTTGAGTTGGGTAACTGTTCCTCTTAATATGGCAGCGATATCTTTGTTGTTTGGTGACTTCATAGTCTTCAATCTCTTATGGACTAATGGCTGTCCTAGTTGGAATCATGTAGCACTTTTTGATTTTGCCTTGACTACATCAATGATTCAGTAGTATGGGAATGTTGAAGGGCAATTCTTTTGGGTTGAGTTGGAGTGTGGAGTAATTTTCCTTGATTGGCCTTGGTTTGATGACATATTTGATATCATCTATGTTTCTAATCAAAGTTATGACAGAGAGGTTTGGTGGCCATTTGTGCTAGTTTGTGGGCATATGGAGGTTCATCTTCACATTGGCTAGATGTCTTACATGCATGGATGGTTACGTAAGGGTACTTGGTTGACAAACTTCTTTTTCATCTCTTACAGTGGGTTCTACATCTTGGTTTGGGATCTAGGTACTGACATGATTGATGTATTGTCTCTTATGGATTCCATGATGTTGCTTCACAGTTTGTGGTGTATGGTGTTTTTATTAGGGTGGAGCAGCGGGTTGGTAGATGTTTGCTTGAGGGAAAGCAATCTCGGGAAGGGAGGATTGTAATGTCCCCTTTCTAGATGGCACATAGATGAGCAGTGGTTGGCCTATTACCAGGGTTTCTGTAGGTCAATAGGTTGGTTAGGGAACCCGACCGAGGGTGTTGGCACTTTGTAGGGAACCTTCCGAGACCTTTAGTTTGATGTTAGATGTTGATTTCAAGAGTTGAATTGAAAACACTAAAGGTTTGCCTTGATGTGAATAGTGAAAGTGAACAGTAACAGAGAATTAGAAGGAGAATAGTAAAAAGTACCCAATCCTAGTAGCTTTAATGTTGTTTTGAAAGATGGTGTGACTTTTTCATGAGGAAGTAACCCTCAAGGTGGGCTTACCCTTTAGTGGGATTATTTTATTGATATTTTATGGAAAAGGGAGATGGAATCTATAAGCAATGAATGGGGCTATCTTTTGGTCATTCATTCATCATTTTCTAAAAATACAAGTGCAGGTTTGGAGCTCTGGATAGAGTTTCAGCAGGTTGCAGCTCTTCTGAGGATGAAAACACTTAGAGGACAGTGGATTGGACGACAATCCAGTTGACATTATAGGGAAATCTACATTAGGTTTCCGTTTGGACGTCATTGGACTTATTTATAGGTTGTAATTATAGCTGGAGTGCTTGCAACAGTGGATTAACAGGGTATAAGTGCAGATTGGGTCTATTTATCAGCATATATCCTCATTCCAATACCTATACTAGCTGGCCGTACAAAACAAGAATCATATTCACTCAAATCTTCGCTGGAAATTAGGGTTTCAGCAACTACATATTCCATAAAGTATGTGTTGGTTCTCAGGTATGTGATTATCATTGGGATAGTTTAATATTGCATTTCATAGAAGTCTTTTGGTTGCTGTTATAGTCTGATTTAGTGGAAATTAGACCTCTAAATTTGTAATCAGATCTGATATAATCAATTTAAAGGTGTTCCTTTGATGTGCAAGTTTATCTTTTACTTATGCAATAGTTCTCTTCCATGTTTCTATGGTTTCCTTATGATTTGGTCCTAAAACAAACAAACATTTAAACTCAAACATCAAGCAAATCAGCACTCAAGCAAAAACACCAACATACACTTCGCTGGTCAAAGACAAAAATTGAAACAAACAAATCAGCAGTTTCAAAAAAATTAGAAAATTCAGATCAGAATTGGTTAGGGATCTTTCAAGCTAATCCTAAGTTTAATAAGCATGAACAAGAGCCTCCTAGCATCATGCCCATCCATCCAAGACCTGTTGTGTGGTTACACAACACGCCCCATTTTGACTTGGCAAAACAGGGACCCAACTTTTTGGATTGGCTTGTGTTGTCTGCTTTCTGGCGGTTTGGTAAAAGTGAGTCATGTGCATCACCATGTAGAGTCAGGATGAGATAAGTCATCATCATGAGGTCGGTTGTCAAAATTCATATTTCATTTCTGTGACCTTATATTTGGAAAGAGCGTTAAATTCCATGCAGGTTTACCTTTTACATCACCCTGATATTCATCAGGATGTGAGAGTTATGAACAGTCAAAGTTTTGGTCAAACCTGATATTCGCAGAAGGAGGATCATATTTTATAACCTCAGTCATGTTGTCGAAGATCATCCTGATCTTGGTACATCACCCAATAAGTCATGTGGTCCAAATATCTGGACGTCAACTTTAAGTGGTGATAAATCTTCCCCGTCAAATAGTCTTATATATCGCGAGCGTCATATTTCCAAATGTAACCTGATATTTCGAGATATGCTCCTGACGCGAAATATCATCCTAAGCCAATATCCTGATGATGTCATCCAAATCTGATAAATGAAGAAACAGACATGACGATGACATCATCATCACATTTACATTTCGACAGGATATTTTCTAAACATGATCATGTTCACATAACATGACGATGATGTCATGATGCCCCCTTCTGATACGAAGAATGAATATTTGGATGACATCATCCCGATATTCTGAAAGAGAGACATGTAAGTTTGTCCCGTCATCATCATCTTTGGAACATCACTCGATACATCAAAATATCCTCCTGATGAAATAAACATAACCAAAAGGTGCTTTTGTCACCTGAATCTTGTCGCGATAACTATTCCAATTTGATGGAGGAGGATGACATTGAAACTCGACCCGATATTTGCGAATATCATCCTACCTTCATGATATCCTGTCATATGGATATCCCCCCGCTCCTGTTGCCGCCATTATCATTTAATGCGTGCAGACATGGTAGGTGGTTCCCACCAACCCCGGAACCCGATGAAACCCCTGGCGAGATCCTGCGTTTTCGCGCGGATGATCAATGAATACAATCTAATTTGTCAGAGTTGCCCTAAATTTACTCTAATTACAAGGTTAAAAGGTAATTCAACCGTCATTTTTACACTTACCTTGCGATAAAATTGTTTTTACAGAGCAC
Organism: Cunninghamia lanceolata; assembly: GCA_027924645.1. Classification (NCBI taxonomy): domain Eukaryota; kingdom Viridiplantae; phylum Streptophyta; class Pinopsida; order Cupressales; family Cupressaceae; genus Cunninghamia; species Cunninghamia lanceolata. Next base: position 23,295,354 of record BSBN01000809.1, on the reverse strand, counting down.
CAGCTTCCATATACTCATACAGGTGATAGTTACACGATTTGAGCTCATAGACAGAAGGAAGTGCAGGATCATCAATTGAATTAAGAGCGTTGTTAACAGTCTACTGGTATAAAAGAGAAATCTGCATAACCAGGTAAGTAAATGAAGCCCTCATCATGTTGTTTTTATTCAGGTATGATGATGTAAGTTCTGGTTTATGCATCCATATGATTAAGTAATGTTGAAAAGATATAGTAGGCATGGTGATTTATGAAGTTAAATGCAATATGCATGCATGTGTATACCCGTTGTGAGATGGGATTTTGTTAATTGCAGGTAACCATGGCTGACGAGAGGTTAATTAAGTGTCAGGAAGAATTCAGTAGGCCCATGTTCTCTTCTCAGAGGGGCGTACTGTTTAAATACGAAGCAATTACAGATACCCATCAGGGGAGCACCAATTTGGAAGCCTAGTTAGCTAGGCTGAATGATGGGAATGACAAGGGTCCTGTGCTGGATGCAGTGTTCGTATCCAGAATGTGGAACGCTGCCAGTTTTCCATACTCTATGGAATCTCCGGAGCTAGTCATCAAGTGTGCCAGGAATTATAACCCAGAGACTAGGCAAGTGATGAAACATGGGAGGATATATGCAGACCTATCCATCAAGGGTCTCTCCCGGACATTTGGATTGCCACTGGGCAGCAAGGTAAAAAGTGTAGACCTGAAGAAGTTAGAAAAAGAATATGAAAACAATAAAAAGTAGGCCAGGAAGAACATGTATCAATGGCAGGCTGAGAACAACACATATCCTGCGGCAGCCAAACTTCCTATGCACCTGTTTAAGTATGATTTTGCTGATGAATATCAGTATATGATTGCACTGCTGAACAGATTAATAGGCCAGCCTGATGCTGGTACTTTCAGGGACTGGATGTATGGTGTAATCATGATGTGCTTGTATTCAGATATCAAGCCACTGTGGGGCCAGCTAATAAGTGATGCTCTGCATGAGCAGCTAATGAACCTTGGAGGTTCAAATTGTGCATTCTATATGTCATCATACATTGTTTATTCCTGTGCTTACAAAGGCACTTTTGATGCATTAGTTACCGATGGAAAGCTTACAGGCACAAATGCTGTGCATATCTAGGATCATCATCCCCAGTTGCAAAGAACCAATTACCTCAAAGATTACAAACTGGTCAATGATGCATTCTCCATGCATCTGGTGAGGACCATGGAGGAGGACAGAACAAAGAGATTGAGCATGGAGGCTCAAGAGATAATTTACAGGCATGGGGCTTGGTATATACAGTTTGCCACTTTTTCATACATAAGAATTGAAGGTTTTGAGGGACATCCTCTAATGCTGCCGAGGTATCCCATTGATGCAGTGATACTAATGGAGTTCATCAGGTAGGGCTCCATGATGATAAAAATATACAAGGACGCCAAGAAGTTGCCACCAATTTTGTTCCCAGTCAGCATTGGCTACTATATGTGCCCCGACTCAGATAATATAAAGAAGGTGATGGTCACCCTAAATAAAATGAATCTACAGCCTTTCCCACTAACAAGACCATATGATCCTTACAGCAGGATGCAAAAGATAATAGGAAAGCCTATTCATTAGAGGCACCTAGAGGACTTTTGGGCTGACTACGAAGATGAGGTAGAAGCAAGGAGAAGAAGGTATCAAAGGTTAACTCTGAATCAAATCAGAACCTTTGATTGCATCCCCATTCCCCAACAATTGAAAAAGAATGATGGCAGGATAATTGCAGATGAATATGAGCAGAAGAAGATATATAATGATACCATCTCTGCACCTGACCTCACTATACAGGAAGATATATCCTTGGACCCCTTCATTGCCAAGACCGTACAACTAACTCAAGCTTGGGTTGATGAGCAGGTAGAGGCATTGAAGAAGAAAGGTGTTGCCATTACGGTGGACAACAAGAAAAAGGGGTAGGATATTCCTAGGGATGAGTATGATGACTTCCTGATTGAAAAGAGGAAGACTAAAGGAGATAAGCTACCTCCACCACAACAACAGAGAAAAAGACCCCAAAGGGGCAAGAAAATAGAGAAGGAACCCAAAGGGGTTATTATTGAAAGAGCAGTATTCAATGCTGAGGAGGCAGCAGCATCAGGATCTGGATCAGAATTAGCATCCCCTCCAAGGACAAAGAAAGAAAAGTCCAAGAAGAGTAAGACAACAGAGGCTGGAATCACTAAGACCTTAGAAGAGGGTCAATCCTCAAGAAAACCAGGAGAAGAGGATATCCTCATGGAGGAAGAGCCTGAAGAAGAAGAGGCTCCATTAATAATAAAGAGGAAAAGGAAAGCTCCACAGGTGCTGGTGTCCACCCCACCTAAGAAACAAAGAACCTCTATGAGAGGTGAAATAAGACAACCCCCAACATTGCTACAAGGGGCAGGTAGTGAAGTACCTAAGGAACTTCAGCATAATGTTCCACTTCCTACCATTGTCAAGTTCAAAACTGAACTTGCAGAGGAACAGAAGAAAGAAACTTCTCAGACACAAGCAGAAGGTCACATCTCACTAGACAGGACAATCAACTTGTCTGATGATGAGGTTGTACAAGAGGTGGCAGCACAAAAGATGGAAACACTTGCTGCTAGAACAAGCATGACCCCTCACAAGCCTCCACCAGTTCAAACGATACTGGAAGAAATGAAGCAAGAGGAGGCAGAACAGGAAAAGAGCCTAGAGCAGGTAGCTCAGGAAATAGGGCTGGAAACATTAATTGCAGAGGTGACAAGTCCTATAGTGGTAGACCTGATAGAGAAACAGGATGCAAGTCCTAAACATCCAGCAGGATCACCTGATAAAGGGCACCCAGCAGAAGAAATAGAGATGGCAGAATCAGAAGGCCATACTCTGGAATTAGGCCAACAAGGTCCATAGGATACATCAGCGAAACCTGCTATAGTAGAGGTTCAGGAAACGAAGGCTGATGAAAAGGAGAAAACAATAGAGGATCCTGCTACCAAAACACAAGAGGTTGATAGTGCAGGCTCAGAACAAATAATGGCTGCAGAACAAACGCCAGCACCTCAGGTAGAATCCACAGTATCCAGTGCAGTGGGTATACAACAAGGGGAAGAGTTGAAAACATATGAAATAATGACAGAGAAGGATCATGATCATCATGATCAACATATAGATGCACCACAAGATCCCCCACCCCAAGAAGATGCTCCTCCGGAGAAGGAAGTTCCAGAACAGGAAAATGTGCCACAGGATCAACAGCGAAGTGAGCATCAGGAAGAGGAAATGAGAAAATCACCATCTCCACCACATCTGCTGATAGAGACAGAAGACGCAGGTGAACATCATGATGATGCAGAAAAACATGATCAGGTGCCTCCGTGGTTGGAGAAAGAGATAAATGAAGAAGAAGAGTTGGAAATCCAAGAATTTGATGTCTCCACATTATTCTCCAGGGATATAATGAAGCCTAAAAGGAAGGCCAGAATAACTTCAGCCATCAAAAGAGATCCGACAACCGGGAGGAGGACCGCACAAATTGCAATACCTACTGTGGAGAAAGAAAAAGGTAAAATTACCTTAGATGAATTCCAAATCAGCACAGTGGATCTGGGTTTTGCCAATGAGGACCAAGAAGGTCAGGAGGGTAAAGACATAATTGATTCTTTAATTAAAAAGGTAAAAAGAGAGAAGGAGAAAAATAAGCAACACAAAGAGTACATTGCTTAGTTGCATGCCTACATAAGGAGGCTGATTAATCCTGATGATACTACAACTGAACATACAGTCCCATTGACTACTATTTCTCAAGAGGAAGTAAATAAACTGGACCTCATGAAACATGAGGCATCTGTGATAAGGAGATGGATGTCATCCACATTGGATGATGTAGAAGAAATGGTAAAGGCCTCTTTGAAGAGGTGGAGCATTCTCAGTGACTCCAGGACCAAAGTAGATAAATTGCAAATGTAGACAGGGAAAAGGTCCTACAAACTGGAGAAGGTATTAAATCTCCTAGGAGAAATAAAGAGGATAAATCCTCAACTGCTTATCAGTAAGCAGGTACTGAACAACCACACTACATTGTTGGTGGACATCTGGTATAAAGACATTCAGTTTGAATGTGGAGTGCTCAGAAGATGCAATAATAAGCTGAGAGATATCAGCATGAAGTTACATGATTTAATGGCTGAAGAGGCGGAAATATTAGAAACATTGGAAGGAAAAGTGGAAGGAAAAATAGAAAATCAAGATGAAGAGTCTGCCATCAAAGCTTTACATAGCAACTTCCAATCAGAGGCAGATGGTCCACTTGTCCACTTGATAGAAGAAGTTATAGATAAAATAATGAGGATCAAGGTCAAGATGGAAAAATACAATGAGACACTGCAGGACAGGAAGGACAAATTAGATAGCAGTAGAAACAAATATGAGGCACACAAGCACGCCATCATCAAAGCAAAAACTCAGGATGGCGGAGCAATAGACCCAGTTGTGCAGTCATATGAGCAGATCCGGAGCAGCATGCAGCCCCATATGCGGCGTCATCATCATCAGGATAGTGAAAGTGTAGGAAGTGATGCACATGATGATGATCCACATGAATCAGATGAAGAGCATGATGAAGACACATCATAAAGGGGATATAAGTGTAAGTAGTCTAGATAGTTGCCAGCTGGCAACTTGTGCCATTTTTGTAGAGGTTGACAAAGTCAAGAAGAATGATGACCGTAGATGTGCATTAAAAAATCAAGATCGTGGATCTTTTGTAATGGATTCCTCACCTTATTCTATAAAAGGTGATGGAATGCCTCATTGTAAACATTTGAAACTTAATTGAAATCCGTCTGCTGAAACATTCAGAGCTCATTTCAAAGTTTTTGTATACATTTATATTTTTGCATGCTTAATGAATGAGAAGACTGTGTTGATTACAATTCATAGTAAATCTTGAGTAATCAGTGTATGAATTCTGGATATATGTTGTGATTTGTTGCGTCCCTTAGAGTGCATGTCTACTTACATGTGTTGTCTTCATACAAATTCCTTTGAAGTTAGCATCAACTGTATCTAGCTGTGGAATGTCTTGGTGAAAATATGGTTTGGTTTTCTTCTCTTCATGACAGTGTCTAATATACATGTGGTTCAAAAGCTAAAGGTTCAACTTTAATTAGAAGCATTTCTTCATTTCTTTTAAATTTTAGAGTGTTTCATCTTCATAATTGCAAATAATTGATGATCTTAAGCAAGTAACACAGATATGCAGACATCTCGTATATAATTGTAAATATTTAGCATATTTGAATACAAAACATGCACAATTGAAAATATCATGCAAAGATTGAAGTATTTCTGCATCTTTTCACCAAATAACTGTATAATATGACTTCTCTGTAAAGAATTTCTGCAGGAGTGTCATGATGATGTTTAACTTTCACGTAAGGCCCCAAAATGGAAACAACAACTCACATTAGCCTCTAAGTAACTTCAGACGATTAAGACCTAATCACCGGAGACTTGGGATCATGAATTCTTTGAATTCATCGTATCTTTCAAGATGAATAAAGGTTAATGTGTACTTTTATTCTATGCTTGTTTATGACTAACATCATAACCAACAAGACCACAATGCAATTTGATACCTATTCAACTCATCAAGGAGTCTACTAATCCCATTCTTGTCCAAAGTCAAATACTACCATGCAAATTAATGCCCACTAAGCCTATCCAAGAGTCTCTTATCCCAAGATCAAGTCCAAATCTATTATGTAACCATGTTGTCGATAACTCCAAGTCTATCAAGACTATCCAAGAAACCTCTATGTTCATCCAACTATGTCAAGAATCAAATTCAAAGCAAGTCCAAAAATGCACTCAACCAAGTCAAGATCAAATTATCCAATCTATTGAAGATCAGATTACTCAAGAGCATATTACCCAAGCCACTCCCATTTATGATCACGATCCTAGCTATGATCAAGAAAACCAAGTTAATCCCCTCATTGAACTTTGTGATGTCCATGATCAAGAAATCCAAAATAATCTTATCACATACCTAATTAGTCCTATCCATTATCCAACTACAACAATCACTTCCTATGATGAGACACTTGGCTCCCAGGAACATAGACATTCAAACATATTGATCATACCACACAAAATCCTAATGAGCATAACAATCATCAAGATCTTAATCACATCGAGCATTAAGACACACAAGTCACAATGGATCACATCGAACATTTAGATGATCAAGGAATGACAAACATATTTAGTGATCAATGTACAAGAAGTATACATAATGAGAAAGGACAAGAATCCTATCAAATAGGATCTACCATCTTTATCAAGTCAAATTTACTCAGAGGAGACAATAGAAAATTCTTCTTATTCTCAACAATATACTAAGGAGTTAGCATCATGTTTCAAAGATGATAAGTATCCTATCGCAAACAAGATATGTAAAATCATGGATTATCATGGAAAAGGATTGGGGGTTCATGAACAATGCATCCTAGAACCTATCCCAATATGTATCAGTCATGGTCGAAGCATCGACAAGAAATTATCTAAGAAATCTAATGGTGTTAGTGATACTTCAATGATCATTGAGGCAACCTCATCTAGTGAGAGCATTGAGATAGGGACCATTCATAGCCCCTATAATAAGCTTGCTGCCAATAATCCTTCCACTTCCACCATCTCTACCAACAAACTTTATCCTCGACATCTTCCACCCCTTGATCAGAACCAACAAAATCATAGAGCATACAAGGTAACAACTTCAAATAAAACTCCAAAAGCAAATGAAGTCAAAAATCAAGGAAAGCATATAAAAGAAATATGGGTCCTAAAACAACAAGGACCAGGGAAATCAAATGAAGAAAATTATACAAATACAACAAGTTATCAAAATTGACAAAAGTACCTTGCCTATAATAGGTGTCTACCAACTTGCAATTTGTACAAGAATGTTTGTCCTAATCACCATCTTAGTCCCACTTACAAACTTCTTAATTCTAAATCCAAATTCCATAATCCACCATCTCAAGTTTTGTGAGTCAAAAGTCTACCAAACTGATCTACATCGCCAACCTACCCACCCAAACCAAATACACTGCAATCATACAATTTCACATCCAATACCCCCCATACAAATCTAAAATCAAGTCTAAAATCCAAAAATCCAATTCCCAAATCCACCATGTTGTTCCAACAATGCTTCACTATAAGGGCTATGATGGTATCCTAGAACCTATCCCAATATGTATCGGTCATGGTCGAAGCATCGACAAAAAATTATCTAAGAAATCTAATGGTGTTAGTTATACTTCAACGATCATTGAGGCAACCTCATCTAGTGAGAGCATTGAGATAGGGACCATTCATAGCCCCTATAATAAGCTTGCTGCCAACAATCCTTCCACTTCCACCATCTCTACCAACAAACTTTATCCTCGACATCTTCCACCCCTCGATCAGAACCAACAAAATCGTAGAGCATACAAAGTAACAACTTCAAATCAAACTCCAAAATCATATGAAGTCAAAAATCAAGGAAAGCATATAAAAGAAATATGGGTCCTAAAACAAAAAGGACTAGGGAAATCAAATGAAGAAAATTATACAAATACAACAAGCTATCAAAATTGACAAAAGAACCTTGCCTATAATAGGTGTCTACCAACTTACAATTTGTACAAGAATGTTTGTCCTAATCACCATCTTAGTCCCACATCCAAACTTCTTAATTCCAAATCCAAATTCCATAATCCACCATCTCAAGTTTTGAGAGTCAAAAGTCTACCAAACCAATGTACATCACCAACCTACCCACCCAAACCAAATACATTGCAACCATACAATTTCACATCCAATAGCCCCCATACAAATCTAAAATCAAGTCTAAAATCCAAAAATCCAATTCCCAAATCTACCATGTTGTTCCAACAACGCTTCACTATAAGGGCTATGATGGCATCCTATCAAAATGTAAACATTTAGATAAGGCCAAATCATCTATTAATGAAGATCACACAAACATTGAAGGATTTTAAAAAGAGTTCTTTAATCTTAACAAAACAATTACTTCATGTGAGCCATTATTGGCATGTTATGACAAGCGCATCTACATCGACTATCTCAAGTAGACATGGACATGTGAAGACCCTTCAAGTATTAGATTATCAATGTTATCCAATCAACAGATCAAAAAATAGTAATAAAAATAAAAATCAAATCGAATCAAAATTAAGAAAAATCAAAGTAGTAAAGAGAAATCACATGTCCAATGGTGAAAACCATTTTATGGTGCCTTGGATAAGTACCATGATGAAAACCCATTCGTGGGTGTCATGTGTAAATCGATTGTCTACATATCTTACGCTTAGGTGGCAAGTTGTCTCATCTATCTCACCCTATCCTCCTCATTTCATCCTAATCCACCATATCTATATCTCCTTGCTATCATTCCCCTTCATCATCCCTCCTACTCAATTTTGATCTTGATAATAACTTTGATCTTTATAAGGATTGAGGCATGATTTTGATACATTCTTTAATAAATGCTTGATATAGTAAATCCTTTTACAGCATATCCTCTAAAAATCTTGTTATCACTTATGTTGTACACTATATCCCTTTAATCCAACATCCTAAATGAAATTTGCAAAATAGGGGCATGTTATTCCTTTGTGACACAGTCCTTGGAGATCCTCCATTAAATCTTCCTTTCAATCCACTATTGAGAAATCCCTAAATCCATCCATCCAATTCATCCATCTCATCATCTTGAACCAACCTATTGCTCATCCTTATTTCTATACTTGGTGTTCCCTTGTCACTAGTTATAATATGGAGACAATCATCATATCTAAAAGCAATCTAGTGTAATCCCATCCAAAAGTGATCTAATGCAGTAATCCAAACACAATCCAATACAGTCATCCCAAGCAATCCTCAAGTAATTAATCCATCACAAGAAATCCTAATCTACACACATCTTGCTAAGCAATCTATTCAATCATCCTAAAGTATCCATCAATTTTTATTCCCAGCCTTGTTGCAAATCTTAATCAACCTCAAATCAATCATCATCATTGCGATATATCGTTCCCAATACTCAATTGTTCTTGGGATATATCATTCCCACATTAACAACACTATCATCATCATCATCATCATTAATTATCAATCATCGATTTTTAGCTTGACCAGGGGCAACATTGTGTTTATCTTTGTATCATTTTATGCATGATTGTTTGCTTTACTTGTGTGTATTATCATTTTATCTTGCATCTATGTCGGTCCTTGCAGCATACTTGCCACAATGACACCATGGTCTTTCATTTCATGGTTCCATTGACATATGCTTTCCTATTACTTTAAATCCTTTCTGCACGAGATATATTATCACCCAGGTCCTTATACCATGGTGCATAATGTCAATTGTTATATCAAACATCAAGTTGCTCAAACTGACTAGCATGAATATCATTTCTTCTATCCTTTACATCTCATCCTCTATCCTCATCTTTCCTTTCCATTCATTTTGAGAGCATACCCATGTCCTTCAAACCCACCTATCCTCTCGAGGGGGCATCATCCCATCCTCCCTTTTTTATAAACCTCATCCTTTTCATCCTTCCTCCTCAAAATCTATATTTTATTTTTCTTTGAAATGACATTGCTTCTCTTAGTCGTAACATTGTCTCAAAGAGGGGAAAAATGTAGACACCTAAAAAACACCCATCCTCCTAGCCATGCCTACCACATTTTTATCCTATTAATTAAATAAATTAAAAAACTTTATTTAATTAATTATCCCACTTTTCCTAAGTCCTAAATAAATAAATTCTTATTTATTTATTTAATCCCTTTCCCACTTCACATGATTTAATAAATATTCATTTATTAAATCTTTTTTTTTTTCACTCAACTACCTAAAAAGTGAATAAAATAATTAGAAATTTCTTTTATTCTCCACCACTCATTTTCTAACCATTTCCCAAAAATCAATAAAATTATTTAAAATATCAATTAATCTCCTTCCTTCATCCTCCAACTACCCAACCAACTTGATCTTAGTTGTCCATTTGTCATCAAATCTTGACCATTGATCTCCCTTCCTAGAAGCCTATAAATCTAGCTACCTATAAGCCATTTGATCATCCTATGTTTTCACAACGTCATGCTGTCGGTTCAAGCAACCACATTCATACAAATAATTTGAGAAAAACCATCTTCATGGTGCAACAAGAATCAAAGTTTGGTAAACTTTGTTGCTTATTCATATGTATTTTTGATTTCTTGCTTTATCAGAGGTTGCATTTAATATAGATTAAGGGTTTTAAAATTGCATTTAAATCCTTTATTGCTAATCTATATTTTATGTACACACTTAATTTTAAACACACAACTCAAAACTTTTGAGCATGTGAATAAATGGGTAGTAGTCATATTTCTAGAAATTTAGCTTGAGAAGTTAGAGACAATGAATTTCAAATTTGAGGACTAGATTATTAGCATAGTTTTGTTTAAGAGATAGAATTGTTAGGTTGACTTTGTCTAGGGAGATTGAGCTCTATAAAATTGGGCTAATTTTATTTTGCAGTGATGTATTTAGCATAATATAGTGATTGTTCATGATTAGGGCTAGTTGGTGTATCAAGAGTTGAATTGAGAGCTAAAACCATATATTTATGACATCCATTCAAGGTATGCATTTTTATACTCTATCTTTTGCATCCACTTTTGTGTGTAAATATAAGAGCAAGCATGCCAAAATAGAAATAAAAGATGTCATAAAAATGATAGATTTTCCAAATTTTGGAATATGAGTTGTAATATGGAATTTGAGTCACTAGATCAAGTGTGTGCTCTCTTTGTCTCCTATATGCAACAAGCATCTATTAGACCTTTCATATCATTGAAACAAAAAAAACACCATGTGAAATTTATGCATAAATTGCGAATACTAGCCTTCATGTCAATATACTCATCACATGAAATGGAACTCTTTACTTCATCATTATAAGAGAAATCATTCATAGTAGAAATATCATCATATTCATTTCCATCATTTTAAATATAGCAGGGAAGCGTATCATGCATAAAATTATGTTCAAACCCCTCAAGCAACATGTTTTTACATCCTCCTTTGACAGTATCATTAACAAGCTGCAAATTAGTATCCATAATATTATCCTTATCAACACAATCACTTGAAAGTACAAAACTATTCATCTCATCCTCATGTGTGAAATTGTCTACAATAACATGATTAGTGCTATCATATTCTTCAAAAGAATCAAATCTTGGGAGGACATCAAGTAGGTATCAAGTTCTTGCTCTTTTGACTAGATATTTGCACACAGTAATTCAACATCACCAATCACCTGGGCTGATTTACCATACTAAAAATCTAAGCATACATTTACCTTTTGACTAATGAAACTACCATGAGGTGGGTCTTTGTACATTTCAACTTCCTCATTGTACCTTGTATTTGGATTATCTTCTTTATGATCTCTATCAACAGATAGTCCCTCCACAAGGTGAGTACTTGGTCCATTTCCTTCATCATAGTAGGCATCCTCATTTATTGAGTGACACACTTCACCTATATATGTTATGTCTCTCTTTTGCTCATTTAGGACAGATTGAATATTATCATGACTAGAAAAGGAAAAAATAGTTTTTGCATATTCTTGTCTTATTTCCCCAAGCAATATAACCCAGTCATATACCTAGTCAAGTCTAGTAGGTTTCAATTCTTCTGATATTGCACTCAAACTTGACTCATAGGATGCATAAAACAAATCTATGTAGACTTAACTTTTAGATTTATAACACCCAGGGACTATAGATAAAGTAGCCATAAATGTTGCATAAAAATCAGATGGTGATTCTCCTTTGTGCTTCTTAATATTAGTCAATGCTTGAATAAGAGATGCATGATCAACATTAGATGTATATTGCTCATTGAAGGTTCTAAGTTGTGACTTAGGTAATGAAGAACCAATGTCACAATACTTAGGTGTATAAGCTTCCATCAAGAAACATAAAACTCTTTGTAATCTTCTTTTGATAATTCATCTTCATTACAACCTATCCCACATTCAACCATATTGCAACTATGATTCTACTGGTTTAGGGACATATGTGATTTTTGAAGAAGATCCTCTAATTCCAGAAGTGACATGTGCATCAAGGAAAGTGAAAGAAGTTTTAGAAGGTGGGTCTTCTCTCTAGGGATTGAATTTTGATGGTGCTAAGTGCAACAATTATTCAAGGGCTGGTGTGTGTCTAATCTCACTTATAGGAGAAAATATTCTTAGGGCTTTCTATTTTCATTTTAGTTGTACTAATAATGAAGTAGAATATGAATCTTTAGTGCATGGTCTAATTCTTATTGAAAAAATAGGAATCAAATAGTTAAAAGTGTTTGGGGACTCTAAATTGTTATTAAACAAGTCAAAGGAACAACAACAACTAAGAATGTCAGAATGAGATCATATCGCCACCGAGTGTGGGATCTGATTGAAGGATTTGATGCTTTCAATATTGAAGTAGTCCCAAGGGCTTAAACCACTAAAGTAGATAATATGGCATAGATTGGGTCACAATTCGACCCAACAAGTGACCTCTTGGTCAATAAGAATGTAGTTAATATGGTCATTCGGCTTGTTATCCCTGACAATGGAGATCATTGGCAAGTCTTTGAGAGTGACTCTCAAATTGTCTTATTTTTACAACAATCAAGTGAGTTTGTTGATCAACTTCAATCCAAAATTGAAGAAGCTTATGGTGATCAAATAGTTCAACTGAAATCAAATAAGCTTCCAAAAGGATTGATAACTCTAGAGAGTCTTTTTGTGTTGGGATAAGGTGCCATTAACCTTGTAAATCCCCATATTGTATTTATTCCATTTATTATTTGTAATTACCCATAAGGGATGTACAAGTTTCACCAGTAGTTTGTTACAAAGTTACTTTTACTGCTCAAGGAATCTCAGTAAATAGTAAATGAGGTGAAGTGGAGAATCTTGGTGCCTATCTTAGGGAAATTTATTTTTCAGCTATTATGACGCATGTCATAAGTTTGTAAGAGCATCTATGACAACTTACAATTGTCATAAGGTGTAAGAGATTCTATGACAACATATGACAACAATTATTGTCTTGTAAGTTCCTATTCTTGGTTCTAGGCGCCTATATTGGGAAGATGCCTATGACAGGTGTAAGGGAATCTATAAGAAGATGATTTTGGAGTATCCCAAGATAGAAAAGTTTGATTTTGTCCAACTCCCACAAATTTCTTTGGTGGGTACTCATTTTTTATAAATATGAGACTTGAGAGTGAAGTTTGGTAGAGTAACAGTGAGAGGAAAACTTGCTTGCAGGTAACAGGTTGAGTGAGAGATTTTCTATGCACAAGTGCTGCTCGATTGAAGAATGAAGAGGAGATTGGAAGTGGATGTATTGTAATCTTGTTTTGAAGATAATACAACTTGGGCCTCTCTTCTTGGTGGAGTTTTTTCCCGCAAGGGTTTCTCCATGTAAACACTGTGTTATGTGTTTATTCTTTTGTTCCATTGCTACCTTGTGTTGTGAGATCTTGCATTCTTTTGTTGCTGATTTGTGCCTCTTTGTTGCTGCTATCTTATGGTGATGTTATTTTTGTTATAGGTTCATCTAAGTTGGTTTCTATCAAGCATGTTAGGGTGGCTGATTTTAGCATCATAAAGAAGTTGAATTGTTTCATGATATTTCAAGGATTAAGCAAACTTATTTTCAGATTTGCATACAATTTTTAGATTTGTATATTGTAGTAGTCAAAGCCTTGTATCTCACCAATTGGTACCATATCTTGGTGATTTGATGCTTAACAATTGGATTAGAGATTGTTCGTTTATTCTAAAAATTGGTATGAAAGCTTAAGGTTGTTCCATGGCTTGCATGTGCTCGTATGTGCTTGCATGTTCTTGAATGTGAGTTGCATGTACTTACATGTTGCTTGCATGTGGTTGCATCTGCTTGCATGTGAGTTGCATGTACTTGCATGTGCTTGCATGTGATGGATTCATGGTAATTTGGTTCTAGGTATTCCTCCATTTTTGAATTTTAGTTTGTAAAGCTTGTGAATTTGTTGGAAGGAATTGTAGAGTTGGAGGTTTTTTGGGCTGCAGTGGATGTTCTATATGTTGGCATTATTTTGCAGATCTATGAGATTGGAAGACGTGGTATCTAACTTTCGGATGGATATTGTCAATGAAATTGACAGTGGGCTCTTGAGGCTCATGGTTATGGATCTTCATGGAGTTGATCTTGTGGTAGTGATCTAGAGCTTCGGTTTGGCAATATGTGAGTATCCTCTTGCATGGTGGTTATGTTCCTTTACTTTGTGGTCATGTGAAGTGAATGGGTTTTCATATTGGGTGGTTGATTTTGGTGCCCTGGTTACATGGAAGAACATTTATTTTTTGGACTATAGTATGGAGTGCTTATGTTGGATTCACGGGTTTAGCCCTTGGTTACATGAAAGCATTGGATGATTTACCACCGGTTGCATGTGGGTTGTGGAGTTGGTATTTTAGTGATATAGAAACTCCTGGACAACCTAGTCCCTCCTTTTTCATATTCATGTTATTTTGGATATGTAGGTTTTATAGTTTTCCTGTTTCAAAAAGTTGTGGAATTGTAGATCTGTGATATTTCATTGTTTCAGATGGCATGTATGGTGTGAATATCAGGATGTTTAAGTGATTTCAGATTTACAGAGAGATCGTTTTGCAAGTTTTACATGTTAACAAAAATCTAGGGTTTGTAGATCTGTGGAAAGATTGTATTCAGACTCTTAGAGTATTCTGGATGGAAACAGTTACAGATTTGTAGGGTTGCTTGATGGGTTCTTATGATCTATGGTTACTCTTATGTGGATTTGTTTGGCAAATCAGGTCTACCGTTGATCCTGGTGTTTGTGTCTTGGAAATCTACATGTTATTCCTAGTTATCTTTGTTCTGCATGTTACTGATGTGGTACTGAATCTATTTTTTTAGTTATTTGAGATTGGAGCACTGGCCATGTTTTTTCTCCTTTGAGATGTTGCATGAGTGTAGATCTTGTAAATTATTTGATGAGGATTCTATTTGGTTGGCCTCTTCTTCGTCACCTTGTTTACATTGGTATGTTTATTGCAGTGAGACAGAAGGATGGTTTAGAGTACCTGATATAGTTGTTCATTAGAATCTATAGCAGTAAGTTATGGTGCATGAAAAGTTCTGTTCACTTTTAGTGGAGTTTTGGTAATGATGTAGGTCATGATAGCATGTATACAACTCAGTGTCACTTTTAGTGGGAGTTTTGTGCAGTTACATAGTGTGTTCTATCTTCTTAGTTTGGATATTATGGTTTACTTGACCTTTTGTGAGTTGTTGTCGTTACAGTGGTTTTCTTTGATTGTGTTGAGGCCATGGATGATCTTCATTTAGGAGATGGTTATCATGATGTCATGGATAGCTTTGTTACATGTTTCAGTGGGAGATTTTGACAGTGATGGTTTGATGTTTATCTTGTTACCATGTATAGCTCGGTATCATGGTTCAGTGGGAGCTTTGGCAAGAAATGATTATCTTCATGTGATTTGAAAAGGTTTTAACATCTTGTTTCATGGAGGACCCTTAGAGTCTTTGGTAAAGGTGTTATTGTTCTTCCTTTGGAGAGGATGTAGTTCTCTTTGGTTTTGAGTATTAATCATTTGCTTGGAGCTTCATGATTTTGCAGGTTGCATTTGAAGTTGGCATGGAATGATTGGTGGGTGCTCATGGATACTAGAGAGACTTGGGTTAGGTTGGAAATCTCTTGTACTTAAGAGATATGTGTTGGAATGGTTACTTGTTATGGAAATTTTTCAATAGTAAAGACCGAGGAGCCTACACCTAGAAATGGATGTGAGTCCATCATAGACCTGATGAGAAGGTTGTCTTTATTATAATCTTATACTGCTTGGTGTTGTATGCACAGGACAATCTTGTATCCCACTCTTGGTCTACTCGGAAGGTGAATGATCTAAGAGGTATTGCCCGCCTGATTATTAGATGCAATCTTTATATGTATCTTGTCTTCTCTTGTGCATTAGTCTTGAAAGTTGAATTCTGAGCGCTTGTTGAGAAGTAGATGCATGATTTTATGTATTTCTATTGTTCTCCTTGTAATCTTGAAGTTGGGTTAGTTCTGAGGATTTGGTAGGAGAGGTACAGGTGATGATTATGGCATTGGGCATATTCCCTTATGTTGTGGGAATGTTTGGCTAGTTTGATCTACTTTTTGTGAGAGTTTTACATCTTTTTCTGCCATGTTTCATTATAATTTGAATGGTTAGATGTTGATATCCTTTCAGTTTGGAAGTGTTGAAGGAGATCTTACTTTACACAGTTTGGCACATGTTAGTGTGGTATAAGGACATGGTTTGATTTGAAGGTTCTCTCTTTCTGGGTATATTGTCTTCTTCCTGAAGGTTCTTATGTTTATGTAGTTGCGGTTATGAATGGAGTCATGTGCTATTGTTTTGTACTTCATTATTTTTTGGCAACAGTTTGGTAGCTCCTTGATCTCTTTCTTCATTGGTTTGGAGGACTTGGGAGAGTAATTTGGATTGGTAATGAGAGATGTATTTTGCATATCATTGTATGTTTCTTTGACACTATGATAGAGGAATTAGCTACATCCTCTATGTGAAGTGCTATAGGAGGACTTGTTAATGTTGTGATCTTGATTTCAGATTTGACATTACCTGTGCAGTGGGAGTTCCAGAAGGTATATGTGTTCTATATGAGAGGTGCACCTCTCTTGGACTGGTTACACTTTACTGTAGTGAGTTACTTCAAAGGTTTTTTATTGCATGTCTATGTGTGTTGTTACCTTGGAGCCTTCTTTTGCAGGATGGTGGATATACAGGGACTTGTTTGCATATTTTGGGTTGTTATGTTGATAGCATGAAGTTCTACCTATGATAGTTTGCTTACCTTGGTTTGAGGTATGGATAGTTTGGATGAGCTAGCAACTTGCTGTGGTTGCTATTCCAATTTGGTATGAGTGTGGCAGTCACTCAAAGTCATTTGTTATCTTTTGGATTTGATGCTTGTGTTCATGTATAGATTGGTGAAGGTTTTAGTGACAGTTGATATGTTTCACTTTGGCATGTTCCTTGTCCTATCATGGGTGACATGATGTGAGTATTTCTTGCTTGAGATGGTGGTTATCATGGTTTCTTTTGTAGGTATCTTGTTGGAGCACAAAAGCATGTTAAAGAATCAATGATACATGGTTGGCTAAGGGATGTTTATTGAAAGGAAGCTGGGTGTGTGAAAATCGCTTCCTACACTAATCTAATGAGGGGAGGAGAGTGCAAATTCTTTTTGATCCTTACAATTACAGAATGTTAACAAAAGCAATGGAGATATTGCAGCAGTACACATACATACAAAAAGTGAGACAGAAGAGAGAGACACAAGATATACATGGGGAAAACCCTTATCGGGTGAAAAACCTCACACTCCAAAACCTGCACAATGTATTATCAAAACTGAAATGGTTTACAATACAATTGCAATGGAAGCTCTCAGGAGTCTTTGACACTTGTATCTGGAGACAAACCGGAAGCATAATAGTACCTGTCAAACCTGTAGTACATCTCCTCTCAAAAGCACCTATTTATATAACAAATACAAGGCAAAAATGGCTCCACATTGGGATGGGCATCCAACATGGCCTCATGACCCAAAACCCATGCCTATGGACACTTGTCCAACTCTGTAGGATGTCGCTGACACTTGTCAAGTTACCCCATCCCAAGGAGGTCACCTATTTCCAAAATAGGATATGACAGAAGCTCTTACGACTCTTACAACCATCATAGAATTTGTCATAGCTATCATAACTTACAACTGTAAGAGAATCTATCATACACATGCTATAAATAGCATATTTTCTTACATGTCATAGTCCACCTTGGGGCATCCAAAGATACCTTTTTTAAAGATGCTCTTTGACACATGTCTTCACCTTTCATAGAATCTCCTATGTCTGACTCTTACATGTCATAACTTTGTCATAGGAATCTGTCATGACCATTTCAGTCAATATTCCCTTACACAACATCTAAGATGCCAACACATGGAAAAATATTCCTACCACTAAGTGGGATGCCTTTCTCCTCATGTGAGGAAAAAATTACATGTGGTCATATGCCATGTAGGATGACACATCATTGTGCCAACTCCCACAATATGACAACATAGGATTTGCATCCAATTAATACAATAGGCAATAAATAAATAAATACAATGTAAAAATACAAGGAATTACCAAGGTTGATACACCTTAATTTCCAACATTCTCCCACTTGTCAAACACCTTTTAAGAGCCAATAGAATTAATAGGATTTAACTGCTATAGGCCGAGAGGCCCATAGATTCCAAACACCATCCAAACTTCTCTATGCCCATTGGTTTTGTCAATGCATCTGCAACATTCTTCAAAGTATCTACCTTCTCCAAATTTATCTTCCCATCCTCTACCATGTCTCGCACGAAGTGAAACTGTACATTAATATGCTTTGTTCTGGCATGGAAAGTTGGATTCTTCGCAAGGCAAATTACACTCTGACTATCACAACTGATCGTAATCTAACCTGCATCAACACCAATATCTGAACACAATCTCTTATGCCAAATGGTTTCCTTGTAAGCATGAGTTGCTACCATGTACTCAGCTTCTATAGTGGACAAAGCAACCACAGGTTGTTGCTTACTCATCCAACTAATTACACCACCAAACATAGTGAACACATAGGCACTGGTGGATCTCCTGCTGTCAATGTCACCTACCCAATCAGAATCCACAAATCCATGAATACAAACTAAATGTGGAGGTCTTGTAGCATTATCGTGATAACATATGGAATACTTGGAAGTACCCCTCAAATATCAGAACACTCTCTTAACTACATCCTAATGTACCTATCTAGGATTAGCCATATATCGACTAAGGACTCCCACTGCTTGGGCAATGTCTGGTCTTGTGCAGACCATAGCATACATCAAACTGCCAACAACACTAGCATAAGGTACTCTGCTCATGTCCTCCACCTCACTAGGAGATTTCAGACAATCATTAATAGACAACTTTGTTCCCAATGAAATAGGAACACACAATGGTCTACAATCTACCATGATGAACCTATCCAACATTGTCTTCACATACTTACTTTAGCTTAACCAAAGTTTTCTATTAGCTCTGTCTCTTCTGATTTCCATTCCCAGAATGTACCTAGCTGCCCTGAGATTTTTCATCTCAAACTGTGCTAACAACTGAGACTTCAAATTTGAAATCATATTCTTACCATTCCCAATCAACAACATATCATCAACATACAATGCAATAATGAGAATGCGATCATTGTCAAATTTGTAATACACACAATGATCAAATTTCAATCTCAGATATCGAATTAACAACACAAAGGCATCAAACTTCAAGTACCACATCCTAGGAGACTATTTCAAACCATACAAAGACTTTTTCAACTTGCAAACCAAATTTTCTTTACGTTTCTCTATGTAATGCTCTGGCTGTGACATGTAGAATTCTTCCTCCAAATCACCATGAAGGAAAGTTGTCTTCACATCCATTTGTTCTACCTCTAAGTCATAAGCAGCTACAAGAGATAACATAAATTGAATGGATTTCATCTTTGCAACGAGAGAGAAAATTTCACCATAATCAATTCCCTCCACTTGTGAATACCCCTTCGCAACCAATCTAGCCTTGTGCTTTTCAACACTGCCATCTGCACCGAATTTTTTCTTGAACACCCATTTGCATCCAATGGGTTTCCATCCATCAGGCAAAGGCACCAAGTCCCATGTTTTATTCTTCTCCAAAGAAGCCATCTCATCCTCCATGGTCTCCTTCCAGGAACCTGCATCTTTCATGCCCATAGCCTCTTTCATAGTTCTAGGCTCATCAGTGTTAGTAAGTAAAGCAAAAGCACAACTAGAATCAATAAATGAATAACCAAACCTATCAAGTTACTTTCTTGTTCGTGTAGACCTCCTCAAAGGCTGAGGTTGAGGTTCTACTTCTTCTTCTAATCTTTCAAAGCTGCTAGAGCTCTCCTCATCATCAAGGTCTCATAGAGTCTGTCTATTCAGTCTTCTTAGGAGTAGAAGGAAACTAAACCCCATCTTCTTTCTTTTCTATCTGTTCTAGCTGTAGAACAATGGAAGAATGTGTTAGCTCTCTGAAGATAGCACTTCTTCTATACAATACTTTTTAGCCACAGGATCCCAAAGCTTGTATCCTTTCACACCAACACTATAGCCAATGAAAATACATTTAACAGCATTGTTCTCCAATTTAGACCATTTCTCCCTAGGTACATGTGCATATGCCTCACAACCAAACACATGAAGATGTCTAACTAAAGGCTTCTTACCAGACCACACCTCCATAGGTGTCTTACCAACAAGAGCTGATGTAGGAGATCTATTTACGAGATAGAAAGCAGTGGCTACAACTTCAACCCAAAACTTTTGTTCAAGGCTTGCTCCACTAAGCATACTCCTAGCCTTCTCCATCAGTGTCATGTTCATCCTCTCTGCAACTCCATTTTGCTGCAGGGTGCATGGAGTTGTCTTATGTCTTTCAATCCCTTGCTCCTTACAGAACTTATCGAACTCTACCGAACAAAACTCACCACCGTTGTTAGTTCTCAAACATTTAATCCTTTTACTAGTCTAATTTTCAGCAAAGACTTTAAACTCCTTAAACTAACTAAAGACTTCAATCTTGCTTCTGATAAAATAAACCCATGTCCTTCTACTGTAATCATCTATGAAAGATACAAAATATAAAGATTTTGAAATTCAAGGAACATTAACAGGACCAAACACATCAGAATGAATAAGATCCAATACACCAAAAGACTTGTGAGAACTAGAGTAAAACTAAGCACGGTTTTGCTTTCCATAAATGCAATGTTCACAAAAGTCAAACTTGAGATTACAATCGTTTAACCCCTCAATGAGGTTTTTATTTTTTAGGGTACGCAGACCCTTCTCACCAATGTGGCCATATCTCAAATGCCATAACATAGTCTTTTCAGTAGAAAGTTTAACTTCCAAAGCATGTGCACTACCATCAGAACTAGTTACAACAGATTTCTTCACTTCTCGTTCAGATGGTGGGGATAAAGTGACTACAGTTCTTTATTTTGAGTCAAAAGAACTATTGCACTGTGAAGTGCATGCCTCTAGCTGAAACAAAGTACCTCTCTGAGTACCCTTCACAAGCACCATAGATCCTCTAAGTATCTTGCATCCATCCTTCGAAAAGATAACTTGCACACCTGCACCATTCAACATACTTACAGAAAGCAGGTTCCATGCAAGGCCTGGAATGTGCATAACTCCAGTGATCCCCTTCACTCGTCCATCAGGGAATCAGATTGAGACTCTTCCATGACCAACAATCTTCAGATGAGAATTTTCACCCAGGTATACTCTTCCACCATCGAACTCTTCATATTTTGTGAACTAGTCTCGATGCAAGGTTATGTGGAATGATGCACCAGAATCAATCAACCACACATCATCAGTGCATGGGTGGTTAGGGCTGCGATGAAGGCATCACCATCATCTTGTGACTTGTTAGAATTTGAATCAGGAGCATTCTTCTTCTTTTTCTTCTCCTCTTTGTATTCCTTTCAGAAATGCACAGTTTTACCACAGTTCCAATAGAGAGCCTTGGACTTTCTAGGAGATTTGGATCTACCCTTTTCACCTTTCTTTTACTTCTTCTTCCCTTTCTCTTTGGGTCTTCCACGAACCACAAGAGCTTCTTTGGCTGACTCGGATGTCTTTCTCTACATTTCTTCAGATAACAGCAAAGATACCACTTCATCCATCGTGAAGATGGTGGTAGTGCTTCTAATAGCCATGACAAGATGATCCCACGAATCTGGCAAAGAACAAAGTAGGGTCATACATCGATCCTCCTCCTCCATTTTCACACCCACGGATGTCAACTGTGCAACAATCATGTTAAAAGAATTCAAATGGTCCACAACAGATCCTCCATATTCCATCTTCAGAGAAAACAACTTCTTTTTCAGAAAAAGCTTGTTCACCAAGGACTTGGCCTAATAAATAGATCCTAGCTTCTTCCAAAGTTCTTTAGCAGTCTTCTCCTCATGGACATTCAACATGACATAGTCAGCTAGATAGAGTCTTATGAGACCCTTATCCTTCCGATCTTTGAGGTCCCAATTAGCTTGTGACATTGCCGTAGGTTTAGTGCCATCAACGGTTTCCCATAGATCATGATCAACAAGTAGGTCCTCCATCTTGAGTTTCCACAACTCAAAATTTGTGCAATTGAACTTCTCCACCTCTACTCTTCTAGATGTGGTTGCCATCTCCTTCCTACAATAAGATACAAAATACTCTGCACAGTCTCCAACTCAACTTAAGATCAGCTCAAAAAACCCCTACCCAACAACTAAGACCAAAACTGGCCAGGCTCTGATACCAACTGAAAGGAAGCTAGGTGTACGAAAATCACTTCCTACACTAATCTAATGAGGGGAGGAGAGTACAAATTATTTTTAATCCTTACAATTATCGAATGTTAACAATAACAATGGAGATATTGTAGAAATACACATACACATAGAAAGTGAGACAGAAGAGAGAGACACAAGATATATGTGGGGAAAACCCTTACTGGGTGAAAAACCCCACACTCCAAAACCTGCACAATGTATTATCAAAACTGAAATGGTTTACAATACACTTGCAATGCAAGCTCTCAGGAGTCTTTGACACTCGCATCTAGAGATGTACCTATCAAACCTATAGTATATCTCCTCTTAAAAGCACCTGTTTATATAACAAATACAAGGCAAAAATGGCCCCACATTGGGATGGGCATCCAACATGGCCTCATGGCCCAAAACTTGCACTTATGGACACTTGTCCAACTCTGTAGGATGTTCCTGACACTTGTCAAGTCACCCCATCCCAAGGAGGTCACCTATTTCCAAAATGGGCTATGACATATGCTCTTACGACTCTTACAACCGTCATAGAATCTGTCATAACTGTCATAACTTACAGCTGTGAGAAAATCTATCATACACAGGCTATAAATAGCATATTTTATTACAACATGTCATAGTGCACCTTGGGGCCCCTGAAGATGCCTTTTTCAAAGATGTTATTCGACACATGTCTTCACTTGTCATAGAATCTCCTTTTTCTGACTCTTACATGTCATAACTTTGTCATAGGAATCTATCATGACCGTTTTGGTCAATATTCCATTACACAACATCCAAGATGTCGACACATGGCAAAATATTCCTACCACTAAGTGGGATGCCTATCTCCTCATGTGAGGACAAAATTGCATGTGGTCATATGCCATGTAGGATGACACATCATAGTGCCAACTCCCACAATATGACAACATATGATTTGCATCCAATTAATACAATAGGCAATAAATAAATAAATACAATGTAAAAATACAAGGAATTACCAAGGTTGAGACACCTTAATTCCCAACATTTATTCCCTTGTTGATTTCCTATGGGTTGATTTACAATGTATAGTGTCAAGTTGGAGAATGTTAGGATAAGGTGCCATTAACCTTGTAAATCCCAATATTGTATTTATTCCATTTATTATTTGTAATTTGTAATTACCTATAAGGGATGTACAAGTTTCACCAGTAGTTTGTTACAAAGTTACTTTTACTGCTCAAGGAATCTCGCTAAATAGTAAATGAGGTGAGGTGGAGAATCTTGGTGCCTATCTTAGGGAAATGTATTTTTGGGCTGTTATGACGAATGTCATACGTTTGTAAGAGCATCTATGACAACTTACAATTGTCATAAGGTGTAAAAGATTCTATGACAACATATGACAATAATTATTGTCTTGTAAGTTCCTATTCTTGGTTCTAGGCACCTATATTGGGAAGGTGCCTATGATAGGTGTAAGGGAATCTGTAAGAAGATGATTTTGGAGTATCCCAAGATAGAAAAGTTTGATTTTGTCCATCTCCCATGAATTTCTTTGGTGGGTACTCATTTTTTATAAATATGAGACTTGAGAGTGAAGTTTGGTAGAGTAACAGTGAGAGGAAAACTTGCTTTCAGGTAACAGGTTGAGTGAGAGATTTTCTATACATAGGTGCTGCTGGATTGAAGAATGAAGAGGAGACTGGAAGTGGATGTATTGTAATCTTGTTTTGAATATAATACAACTTGGGCTTCTCTTTTTGGTGGAGTTTTTTTGCACAAGGGTTTCTCCACGTAAACACTGTGTTATGTGTTTATTCTTTTGTTCCATTGCTACCTTGTGTTGTGAGATCTTGCATTCTTATGTTGCTGATTTGTGCCTCTTTGTTGCTGCTATCTTATGGTGATGTTATTGCTGTTATAAGTTCATCTAAGGTAGTCTTATCAAGCATGTTAGAGTGGCTGATTTTAGCATCATAAAGAAGTTGAATTGTTTCATGGTATTTCAAGGATTAAGCAAACTTATTTTTAGATTTGCATACAATTTTCAGATTTGTATATTGTAGTAGTCAAAGCCTTGTATCTCACCAATTGGTACCATATCTTGGTGAGTTGATGCTTAACAATTGGATTAGAGATTGTTTGTTTATTCCAACATTTTGATCCTGATGATGCAAAGTTAGACAAAAGAAAGTTCATGGAAATAAGGATGATTATTCTAAAATAGAAGTGAGTGATGGTAAGAAGATCAAGGTAGGAAATGTTACTACCCAGGCTAAAAGAGATAGGTTAATCTTCTTATGTGACAAATATGATAGGGTGATAGCCTGGAACTACAATGATCTTCAAAGTTATAATAAAGAGATAATGCAACATACCATTGAGTTGGTTGATGGGTCTGTTGGGACTCTCATTTTCCACGCTTCAAAATTGTAAAATCTATAAGATCCTTGTGTATGTCTTGTTTTTCCAAAATTTGTCTAAGTCTTTGGCCAAGTGTTTCACCTTTGAAAATCCTCAAAAATTCCTAAGTTTTTTTTTATTGGCAAGTTCGACAGTTCACGAACTTACTGATTCCTTGATTTATCGATTTACCGTGTTTTCTTCCTTGTATTTTACCAAGTGTTAGTCAACAAATTGGCTAGTTTGTGAACTACTGATTTTGCCAACTAAGGTTCCCTAGGTTCATCATTTGGCCAGTTTGTCGACTAGAGAAACAAGTGAAGGAAAAGAACACTAGTACAGAAACAACAATATATTACTAAAAAAACTACTAAAACTTGATTATAAATGACCAAACATGGTCACGTGACCATTAGTAGTTTATTGCCAGTCATTTATAACGCAACGAAATTGATGACTAAACATTTTTTAGTCATTTAATGGTTGTTTTGATTGATCAATTTGGTAGTATATTTAGTCGTTGATTTAGTCATTGATTGTTGTAATCTGGTCACTTATTTAGTCATTTTTTCATTGATATATTTAGTCATTGATTGTTGTTAACTGGTCACTTATTTAGTCATTTTTATTCACTTATTTCTATACATTGGTAGTGTATTTAGTCATTAATTTTAATCATCATTTTGATCAATTTGGTAGTACATTTAGTCTTTTTTATTCACTGATTTAACACTGGTCATATATTTAGTCATATTTATTCACTGTTCACTGATTTCTGTCAATTGGTAGTATATTTAGTCATATTTATTCACTATTCACTGATTTCTGTCAATTGGTAGTATATTTAGTCATATTTATTCATTGTTAATGATTTTTGTCAATTGGTAGTATATTTAGTCAATTTAATTATTAATTGACATCAATTAGTAGTATATTTAGTCATTTTAATTGACTTCTATTTGAGGATTTAAACATAAAACACAGAAATACACATCAATCATCAATTAATTGCACACAATATAAAGACATCCATTGAGAAGGAAAAATCACTAAACTTTATTAAAAGAAAGGTGTTCTTACAGCTTGCACAAGTCTAAAATATCTATCTTGCTTGAAAAATGCTTAGAAATAGAGTATTACAATGTTTATTTTCAGTCACAAGACTTAAATCTGAGTTACAATGCACATAAATGACAAGAAAGAAACTTCTCCAAGTTTACAATGCTCTTCCAAAAAGTGAACTGTTAGTAACTGATTCTCAACAAGCCTAACTGCTGCCACAGGTCATCTAATCTGCCCCATTAGTCTAGCACTTGTCCTTCTTGACTGCAACCAAAGGAAATACACTATCATATGTAGTCAGGTCTATGATAGGATATTCAAAATGTGAAACATGGACTAGATTAGGCTTCCTTAATGAAACATCACAGTATTCTTGTGTCTTGTACTGTCATCAACATTGCTTATGGGACATGTTTTTATTGAGTTTGAAGATATCAGGTCCTCTTAGGGCATGGAATTAGATTCTTCCTTCATTAATGCATCTTCAAAAGCCTCTTTTTGAGTCTAAACCATTTACTTACCCTACCTCTATTACATTAGACACTTGGTAGGTAGTCATATTTAGTGTCCTTGGTCTTCACTCATTGTGGTGACTGAACTATGTATACTTGCTTTCTAAATGCTTGCCCTAAAACTTTCATATACTTGCCTTTTAATGCTAACACTGCAGTCCTTTGTTCCTTTGCTCATGCCACTGAAACCATGTTTACTATGCCTGTATCCTTGGGAACCATTGACCATTGCCACTCACCATGAACATCTTACCTCTAAGCACTCATTATCTCTTTGTTATAGAACAGTCACCCATAAGTATACATAATTTAGAATTTCATTTGTAGAATGTCATAAGTTTATGAAACTGTCATATTCCTGCAACTATACTACCATGTAGAATATATGCCTTGTAATAATAGCATTATTAGTGGTTGTCCTTTTTTCTATTTAAGACTTCTATAAATTTGTCTACTGGTTGCTTCCAAAGTCTTGATGAAATGCTAACATCATCACCTTATGACTGTAATCTTCCTCATTGATCTTTGTGCATTGCCAACTACCCTTCCTTTCTCAAAAACTCATACACCACCCTTGATCACAACAGCTTAAGACTCATCTCACTTTGTCTATGGGAAGAACTGTGTACTTTATCTCTTGCTCACTGTCATTTATGCTCCTTAAGTCTTCATGACTGTCTTCATGACATCTCATATATGAAGCTCTCTCCTTTATGAAGCTCTCTCATTTATGCTTCTTGAGTCTTCATGACTGAGTGTTGATTGTGTCCCATAAATGAAGCTCTCTCCTTCAATGTAGCCAACAATAACCCTAGAATCTTTTCATAAAGGCATATAAAGCAGTGATGCTGAATGTTTAGGGAGGAAAAGCAACATAAAATCAAGTCCAAAAAACCCATAAGACTTAAATAAGTGTCTTTGCTTTGAAAAATGTGTTACAAAGTGTGTTTCTCAGTACTGTGACTGAGAAAACTGAGTTACAATGATTTTTTTTGCTTATACAGCTCCAAAATAGACAAAAACACTAAGATCCCTAAACAACACATTCAAACTATTGCAAAAAGTAGTGGGCCAAGTTGTCTAATAGCTAGTACATGATAAATATTAACTATGTCATTTTTTTCAAATATTTTAGTGGCCATCATGTGAAGGTCCCTTATTTCTCTTTCAGATGGACAACTCCATCTATTTTGTCTTCATAAGAAAGGGGTATGTTACTTGTGACCTTTAAAATATTTACATTTGCATCTCCTGTTCCTTTCAATTTGACTCCATGTACAATAGATAGTGAGTGAATCCGCCCAATGCCCACATTAGCACCATCAAACAAATCCAACACCCCAACTTTATACCCTTCTTGGAGTTTATCAATATTAAATGTCTGCAAAAACAAAAAAACACACATTATATTGAGATATAAAACACACATTATATTGTTTTTGACAGTTGTATGTAATGTCTTATGTCTTGGAATAAATTAGTTTTTGTATGTGCTTTTTTTGATTCTGTTGAATAACAAAGAAGCAACTTATTACTCTGAAAAAAAAAACTAACCCATTGCAAGGTACAAACAAATGGAGGGAAATACTACAATAGTGCTAGACTGTATGAGTACTCCAGATTGAGACATGGATTGGCAATGAAGTCCCCCCAATTGAGGACCATGACATCCCCGAACACAATGCACTAATGCATAGTAAAAATCTATGTATGTACTCTATTACAACTAAGCTCTAAGCTTCCATATGTAAGTTATATGTTCTCCCTTATTTCCATAATCTATGTATACTAGATAATTACATTTCACTACTATTCTAACCAACTTCTATCAAATAGGTAATGATACCCTTATTTACATAATAAAACAACCATTACTTACTTGAATAGTACTTACTTGCATGTGGTTTCATAGCACTCACCTCGAGTTTAGCATGACTACTACTATATCGAATATCTTGTGCATGCTTGTCGGGTTCATCATCATAATTATCACTATCAACATTGACATGAAGTTGTACAGTTTTGCAAGGAGCTCTATTGACATGGCCTTTTTCTTTTCATTTTGCTTTAATATAATTTCTCTGCATGTGGTTTAATCATCATGCAAGAATTAATGATAAAACATTGGAATAGATTAACTTACAACTTAAAGAATGCAAAAGCTATAATTTTTGTCCAAAAGAGCATTTTAAGAATGAAGAATGACAAAACATTGGGACAGATAACTGACAATTATTATATTAGCTCAACTTCACCATAACTATGACAACTGTGCTGCACATTCTTGTCCAGTTCATCATGATCACTATCAATATCGGCAGCTCTGTTGACATCATGAAGGTGTTTTTGCTTTCTTGCTACTTTGATAAAATTGCTTTGCATGTGGTTTAACCATCATGCAAAAAAATATACAAAGCATTCAATAGTAAAGTAAAGAATGCAAGCTATAAATTTGTCCAAAAGAACATTTTCTGGATCACTCCAACAATAAAGAAACTGGGTTGGATTCTCCTACGCTTAGATTTCAATAATCTACATATTACGAGGCATTTATATACATAATTTCCAAACAATAAGAAATGAGGTCAATAGAGCCTCTTACCTCATCTGAGTTCGTGGATTTATGCTCATTCCATGCAGAAACTATAGGGTTAATGGAGGCAACCAACTACGAAACTTGCTGACTGAGACCGTATATGCAATTTAGTACATGTTGGTACCCTTCATTTGAGTTGACATGATCTGGAGAGGCTGATCCTACTGGGCATGTAATAGATGGTTGTGAAATCTCTATTGATGAACTAGATTTCCACTTCATCCTACTATTAGATTTACTAGCATCTAGTGCGACCATATAATTGACAATATCTTGTGCACTTGCTTCTTTATTATTGTTTTCCACCTAAAATACAATGTCAATTTCAACATATAGTTAGTTCAATAGAAAATTGAAATAAATAACACAATGTAAATTGAACCAAAAAGCCATACACTTACTCCAAATTTATCCATTTTGTCCTGCAACCCACCTCGGCCAAATGTATATCCAACCCTCACATTATCTCTTGCTCTCTTGCCTCTATTACTCTTTGCCAAATATTCTTTGTAATGCATACTTTCTTTCAATGCCTCCCACTGTTTGGGACATAGAGTGGAGTCTAACCTCTTTTTTCCATTGTTCATCAAAATTCTCATCTTTTGATTGTAATATTTTCTAGAGATTTGTCCACCAGTAGTCTCAAAAGCATTTTCCATTTTTTGTATAACATTTTCCATAGATCGTGGATCTTGCTCTGTAAAACTTGTTTTGCAAATATCCAAATGGACCCTACATCTTACACCCAACTTAGAGGCCCACTTTGTAGCATTTAGCCCAATGGGCTCACCATCTCTCGATACCTCAAGCAAGAATGGCTTCTTGGCTTCTAATTTTCTTCTTTTGCATTCCTCTCTATAGATCTATACAAATCTTGACTCAATCTTTGTCTTTTGACAAAAGCATCCACATCTTCTATTAAACCACTACCAATATTTCTTGTTGATCCACTAGTTCCATCAAAAGTTCTAGATGCAACAGGTGTACTCTGAGGCACAACAGATGCAAGTGGTCTCTCTTCACGACTTTCATAACTAGAACTTCATGCTCCTTAGCCACATCAAGTGTGGCATTAGTAGATAGATCATGAGTACCGGGCTCTGCAGATTTCACTTCAAACACATCATTTAATCTTGAATAAACCATCTATAGACCTGCTATTCCTTTAATGCTCTTCAATTTTTTTCAATAATCTCTCTTAGACTTTCTTCTAAGAGATCATCACAATGTTGCACATCACCATGTGTTATATTAGGCTGCACATGATCACCATGTGCTATATTAGGCTGCACATGACCATGTGCTATATTAGGCTGCACATCAGCATATGCTATATCAGACTGCACATGATCATCATTGCAACTATTGTTTTCACCAACTACATTTGTTGAATCACAAAAGCGATGGATTCTATGAGATGGTGACACTGTATCTTTTCTTTCCTTTTATTTTTTCTCTGCATTTTCTTTGCACGCTTTTTGTTGCCTATAAAACAAAAAATTATATCATATTATGTCTTATATGAAAGGAAGCTAGGTGTGCAGAAATCGCTTCCTACACTAATCTAATGAGGAGAGATGTATGCAAATTTAATTTTAATTCTTACAACTACAGCAACATAGAACATCTAACAGAGATATTGCAACAATACACATACACATAGAAAGTAGAAATAAGAGAGAGAGACAAGATATACATGGGGAAAACCCTTACGGGTTAAAAACCCCACACTCCAAAACACAGCTCAAATGTATTACAGTAAACAATAACAGATTACAATATAGTTTCAGAGCCAATGCTCTTTCAGGAGTCTTTGAATGTCGAATCTTGAGATATTCCAGCAGCATAACAGTACCTATAAAACACACTATTTATCTCCCATCCAAGCACTTATTTTTATAGAGTTTACAAGGCAAATATGGAACCTTCTAGAGATGGGCATCCATCTTGGACTCATGCCCCAAAACCCACGCCTAAGGACACTTGTCCAACATCTCATCCCAATGTGGCACCTTGTCCCAAGATAGGCTATGACAGATGCTCTTACGCACCTTACAACTGTCATAGAATCTGTCATAACTAACAACACTTACAATTGTAAGAGAATCTATCATACACTGAATAAAAATATCTTATTCTTCTTACAACTTGTCATAACCTCCCTTGACCACCCAAAGATGCCTTTCTCTCGTGCAAAGATACTCACTGACACTTGTCATTAAATAATAAGTCGGTTGAGGTTTCGGGGGTGTTGCCCCCGAGCCCTCATGGGGGCGCTGCCCCTGGACCTTGCAAGGGGCTCTGCCACTTGACCCCATCTTGGGGGCGCTGCCCCCAAACCCCCGTTAATTATTCAAGGGGGAAACCATGGCTACCAAAGTCACCAAAATTTATCCTACTGCATGTACACAAGGTGCCGACTATGCCAACTCAACATGGGATAAATAAATACAACATTAGGAATTTGCAAAGGTTGAGACACCTTAATTCCCAACATTATATACATAAATCTCTTGCCTATAAAATTTCATTAAACACTATTAAACAAATAATATACTACTTGGTGGATTTACAACTTACCTGTTTGTCAAACCAAGACTTAATAAATATTCATTATTCTTGGCCACTTTTTCTCTACAAAGGCGCTCATAATTTGTCAGTGAAGTCTTAGTATTATGATCATTATCATCTAATTTGCACCTTACAACCATTCTCTTCATTTCTTGAAGTCCAAATAAACAATAATGTATAAATCAACAACTTGAATCAGATGTAAAACTTTATTGAGTTCATAAGTTGAAACTGTTGACTTTCCAATCCGTTGATAACTACAAATGAAAACTTAAAATAGAATTTAGTTTATAGATTAAAAAGAATTTGCAGTCAAAAACCAAGAAGATGTTTACAATTATAGGTATCAGATAAAATTTCCTTAGGGATATATTCACAAGAAAAGAACTCATAAAAACATAACACAAGCAAGATGAAGGAAAAACATAGTCTAGTTCATCATGAGGTGTGTTAGAACGATCCA
Organism: Cunninghamia lanceolata; assembly: GCA_027924645.1. Classification (NCBI taxonomy): domain Eukaryota; kingdom Viridiplantae; phylum Streptophyta; class Pinopsida; order Cupressales; family Cupressaceae; genus Cunninghamia; species Cunninghamia lanceolata. The sequence goes on along the minus strand of BSBN01000809.1, from coordinate 23,263,161 downwards.
AATTTCACATAGTCCCACTCAGTTTCATACATTTTCCTTCCATAAATCCATAATTAGAGATTCATATTCCTTTTAGAATTGTTCTAGGAGTCATTTATGATCATCTCATATCAAGTCTATGTGAAAGAAATTTATATTTTTGACCATTGATGTGTTTTTGTCTCTTACTGCAGCCCTACAGTACATGCAAATAGCCTTGGCGGGTGTGCAGGAATTAGAGGATGTGAATACACAGTTACCACTTCCCCACAACATGCAGAAAATTCAGTTGCGGTGTTGCAGTATAAACTCAAGTGGCACATAATATGTTACAGCGCCCTTGTTGCAGGTAAGGAGATGACTGGCGGCAATGTGGTAGGAAGGAGTTGGGATAAAGTGTTCACCGCGCCCCCACGACAGTTCCAAGTCGAGCCTACGGTGTTGCGGTATAAGGAGTTCAAGTGACTGGTAATGCTACATACCGTGGCCCCACAATGTTGTTAACTTCAACTGGTGGTAATGTGGTAAACAACAAATAGGAGACCAAAGGTTCCTACTGCCCCACGACAGTCAGGCCAAAGCTTGGTGTTGGCACGGTAAAAGACATAAGGGATAACATGTATCCCGCCATCCCGCAGTGGTGTGCAACAAGGCTTGTGGGGTGGTGGTAAGTGGTGAAGATGAACGTAACTATCCAAGAGGTCCCATGGTCCCGTGATTGGCCTAAGTTGGTCTTGTGGTGATGCGGTAACAAATTAAATGTTGAAATGACTTTAGTGCTGCCCCGCAATGGTTATCATTGATGCCTGTAGGATTCCAATTGTCGAGAAAAGGATTGCAAATCTTGAAATACTTGCCTAACCATTAGATTGGATCAAATCAATGGTCTGTGTTTGAAAAGAATTAAATGCTGAGATTTGTTGATTTCATGGCACAAACTAGAGTTAATGATGAAATGACCAACTTCATGGCACAATAAAAATTGGGATTTCTTTGTATTTCTTCATTCCAACAAATTTAGTGTTGATTGCAGAAGGTGAATTCAAGCTTTGTGTGCTCTCCTCAGGCATTTTTTGATTGGGTAAGTCTACCCCATCACTCTTTGTATAAAAGTTGGTGTTTGGTTTGTGATTTGTTTTCAACTAGTCTGGTAAAGCAAGTAAAATATCAAAACCCTAGTTTGTAGAGGCATTAAAATATGGAACCTAAAAAATATGAGTCTGAGTAAGAGCACTGACCCCCTGCTCCCAAGAAACGATCACTTCAACAATCATTGTTGGACATCCTGCCAAATTTAGTTGACAAGGGGTCTAAGAAATTGTTCAAGGATGTTGTAGAAGGATGCCAGGATCCTGCAATCCCTATCTCTGGATGGAACCTTTTTGGTATTTTTGTGAAAATAAAGATGGACAGGGACTAGTTGGAAACCCATGGAGTTTGGATTTGGCAAAGCTTGTGGTGCCAAATGTATTTGTTGATGCGGATTTGATTAGAACATTGGCACAACAATATCGATTAGCCACCAAAACAGTCAGACTACCAAATGGGTCAACATTAATGGCTATGGACAGGAATGCAATCATAGACTGCTTCATGTTGAGCAAGCAAGCCCTCACACAAGTAGATCTGCAGAAGAGTGACCATTTTGAAGAGCACAAGAAAAACTGCAGAATTGGTACTGGGGCTTTTATTTATGAATTCAACCCAAATGCCATTTCCTAATGCCTCCATAAAAGTTTGTTGAGCCAACTCTAGTTCATCACGCTCAAAATGAAGAACCCCAATGTTGTTTAACAATTGAATGGGTACTTCTTCTCTATTCTTCTTCATAAGAGACTTTGCTGTCTTAAGAGAATCTAAGGCTGCACTGGGGTCTAATGATATTAATAACTCACCCATCTTGATAAATACATGGGCATCATGTGGATCTATGCAAGTTGCCTTTCTTAAAATTTCCAAAACCTTCTCTGCCTACCCTTATTGAGCATATATATGGCCTATAACTTTTAATCTCTCACAGTTCTCAAGGTGGACCTCCAGAACCTTTTCAAATTTTGAGAGAGAACTCTTAAGATATCCCAGCTTCAATTGAACCTATCCACAAAATCCTGTGGCCTTTGGCTTTCCTTGACTGATGCCATGTAGTAGTGACCAGTGGTGTTATAATCACCTTTACTATGATAAGATCGTGCAAGATTATAATATGAATGAGATTTCATAAGAGGGTGGTCAGTTGAAACAAGAGCTATCTCAGTCAATTGTTTGACAAGAAAATGCTTCCCTGTGAAGAAAAAATGGTTTGCTAAATGATTCAATGCCATTGCATAGTACGAGTATAATTCAAAGGCTCTACGCATCTTTTCCATTCCTTCATGAACACTACCTTTTTCACTAACTGTGAGAATCCTACAAGTAAAAAATGCACAAAACTAACCAAAGAGATTTATGTAGAGGTAGAACATGATGCAGAGGAAGGACTTTTATTATTTTATAAAGGTGTCGAGAGTTCTTTTTCTATTGGCCAACATAAAAAAAAAACCCTATTTTGTAACCGACATAAGTCTTGATAAAAATGGCTAAGGGTTAGGGTTTCTCTTGATATTGTATTGTAGCATTTGCAACGGTATTGAGTTGCAAGGATTGCTGGTTGTAATCAGTTTGATTTGCTGGATAATAATAGTAGACTCTCTATTGGTGGATGTAGCCCGAGTTTGGGTGAACCACATTAAAAATTGTCTCTTGCTGTTATTATTTCTATGTATTTTTCATTCCTCTATTTAATCTTTATTTGCATTTAATTGATATCTTCTGCATGCAATTCCTATCAAGAATATTCAAAATAATATTAATCATTATTTGTTGGAAAAGAGGGGCATTAAAATTTAGGTGTCCAAGTTGGGCCTTGAACATCTATAAAATGAAGGTAGTTTCTTCATTTCAACATCCCATTTTTATCATACCAAACTTTACCAAAATTGTTTGAGCATTTGTGTTCATTTATCAATATGAGGATGAAACACCTTGGATATTGAAATTAGAGGATGAAACCCCTTTGGTTTCTTGAGCGTAATCTCACACAAAGGTTGTAATCTATACTTTAAAGATTGATTGGATTCCAACATAGTTTTTAGTAGATTATTTGTAGGATTTGTGAAGGAAGGAGTTCCAACATACAAAGTTTTTTTTTCAGATCTAAGTATCATTTGTATTGTCATTATTTCTAATTTATGGTAGCATTTTTTGTACATTCTATCAATATAAATCAGCTCTAGCATTTTGGCGAAGTTTGCTTTTATGTGTACAAACATTGAGTGCTTCTATGACAGCTTATTATAAAATCAACATTTTGATTACAATCTTTAACATGTAAATTGGATGGAGGCTACTTTAGTGCATTTCATGTTATATTTGCTATGTATTCTTCAAATCTAATATTATTTGCAAAAATATATGATTGAGTCATTACATACAAAAAAACAAATGGCAATAGAGAGGGGCCCCCTTATCAAGCTAAAGAGGATATCGATGTTAACATTGTGCCATCTATATAGATGATGACATCGATAATACAAATTGTTATGTCAGAAAATGTCTCCCTAGGACTTTTTCCCTCTTAAGTTTAGCTCCTAGGTCTCTTGTTTTGCATTTAGCATGTTCATTTTTACTCCCGATGGAAAATCCCTGAAAACCCATGTTAAATGGGACCTAGGGGACAATGATGAACTTGAACCTGCCTTGAAAATAGGGCCAAGGGCTTGGGCACCCGTACCCTAGTCTTGTCCTATTTGACGGGGTCCCAAATTTTAAATGTTGGTTATGTGACCGTTAGAAGTGTCTGTTGCCGACATCTCAAATTTGAATTACGAAATTAGAGTGAGAATGTGTTTTGTTGCATATATAAGCATGCTTATGGCTTCAGTTGTAAACTAGAAGATGATTATAAACTTTTGATGCACTTATGATTTTAGAGCATTCAAAGTATTCATTGTTGCAGAGTAGACTTGTCTTATTATTGTGTGTGTTATGCAGATTTGGCTTCATCTTCTCATGTGTTGAAGGATTTTCATCTACATGCAAGCTACAACTCTGAGGTGATATCTATTTGTGTTTTCAATAATTTATCAATTGCTTTTTACCTCTATCCTACAGGGATATGCTCTTTATTTGACAATGGTGTTTGAAATACTTAAATGTCCTTTCGGTGCTTGACTGAGGCAAGCTCCTAGACACCACAACCCCCAACCCCCTTTTTTTGTAATTGTAGGTAATAGGTGTCGAAACATAAGGAAGTGGAGCTGCATGAGGCTATGGCAGAGTTTAGAGATCCCATATCTGAAGGAAAAAAGTAGGACCTAGACTTGGGTGCCTGCTCTGAAGCCCTCCGGATCCCTGAAGCCGAAAAGCTCTGTGACAGTGGTGATTAGTTGGAGACAAATTCTGGTAGTCCCTGAAGGAACCACTACCTCAAGCTTGGGCACCTGCTCTTTAGCCCCCAAATTTTCTGCATCTAGAATTTCAGAGTCTAGTATGTATCTACTCTGAATATTCCATCCTTGCCTGCGAGCATTTGTCGTGGTTTGTCTGTTTATTTATGATTTTGTGAAATTAGGGTTTTAGGCATAATTGAGCTTTAATTAATCAATTAATCAACAAATTCCAAGTTTCCTCTTTGTCCCAAGTGACATAGCAGAGCCCTCTTGCAAGAGTTGTGGCTTGACTCGGTTTATGTCCTTGAATGTAAGGCGTGAAAGGAGGATTTAACCCAAACACTCATTGAAATTGAAAACCCCTCTTTTTACACTAAACATTTTGGTGAACTCATGTTTTATTTGAATTTTGCACCTTGCTGAGTGTTGTACTTCAGATTTGCATTCATTTCATATCATCATTTTCATATTGCATTTGAAAATTTACAAAAAAATTGATAAATTTGAAAAATTGAAAAAAATTGGCATTTTAAGCTTGCATTTTGAAATAATTTGAATTAATTTTCTTTTAAATTCATTTAATTTCTGATTTTTAAATTAGATCTGATATAAATTATAGAAATTCATCATATTATAATCTTTTGCATTGCATTTTTCATATCAAAATTGCTAGGGTTTGCTTCAAATTTTGAATTTTTCTTATAACCTAGTGATTTTAAAAACTAGGATTTGTAGTTAAAATCTTGTTCCAGATTTTACTACTCATCTTAGGCACTCATTAAAATCTGATTTTGTATTTAGTGTGCCATTTTAGTGTGTTTTTGCATTCATATTTCAAAATTTGCATTTACACTTAGATAATTTCAACAAAAACTAGCATTTTCCATTCATCATCCTTAAAACTGCACTTGCATTGAGCATAGTAGGACTTTAAAATGATTTTCATATCTGAGCTAGGTTGTTGTGCATTATAAATTTGATTAGAAAAAATTCATACATAGTTTCATACTTCAATTTCACAATTAGGGTTTGAAAACCTTGCATTTTCACTAGATTTTGACTTATCATTTATATAGATTTGCATTATAGGTGTATTGTGAAGGATATTGCTACATTAGTGGACTGATATGTAACTTATTGTTTGCTGTCCCTCATCAATTTCCTTACAACACCTTTTCTTTTAGGCATTTGCATTGAAAAAAATAAAAAAAAAAATCAAGCATTTTAGGTCATAATCTCACATAATTTTGCATTTATTTTCTTGCATATATAATGGATTCTTCTTGCAATTCATCTCTGGAAGATTTATTTGAATACATTGTGAATGTTGTTAATTTCCACAAATTCATTGATAAATACCCTCAAGTCTTGCATCAAATAGCATACATCTATGGTATTGACATGACTACAAGCACTACTTGTGATATCCTTCATTCCATAGCATACTTTGAAAGTTTTGTCACTATTGTGGGTATTTTCCCTTCAATCCTGGAAAATCTGACTAGTTTCATTTCTACATCCAATTAAGAGGAAAACAATGGTGACAATGTCATTCCTTCTCTTCCTACATTTCACGATGATATAATGCATATTCTTTCCGAGATATATGACATTGACGTAGCCCATGCTAATTCATGTGATAATGTGAACTCTTCTCCCAATATAACCTCACTTGGAGAGGATATTTTGGTGCAGGAAGCTGAAATTATTGAAACATTCCTTAACACCACTTTGCCATCCCTTTCCACTCTCCCTGGCCGGGATGAAGCATTGGATGATGCAGATTCCCTTTGTGAACATTTACTTCAACATGTTGATACTGAAAATTCACCAACTGATCTTCAAACACTTCTCAACTACATCTTACACAAAGAAACAGATCACATACCCTTACCTGAGCATTCACATACCTTGGACACTACTCAAAATTGGGAAAACATCAATAAACATATATGGACTGAAATGGGTATTTTTCGGGTTCCTTCACAACCTCATTCGATTGAAATTGGTATCTTTCCAACTTCTACAATGCCCCATTCAATTAACATAGAGAACTGTGAAATTTCTTCTACACCATCATTAATAGATACTTTTCCTACAATTGTCCCCTCACAAACTCATGAAAATATGGAAGAAAGAAGTATAGATAAAGCTTTAACCATCAAGGTAAAGATCAAGATCCAGGACAACCACTAGTTCGGTTGCGCCTTCAGATAAGTATTTCTAACCCTTCTCTCTATGTTGTGATCCCCCCGTGATGTGTTATGTGTTGTTTAGGCCTCCTTGGATGACCCTTGAGGTCAAGGATACTAGGAGATTGCCTCTGTTGTGACCCTTTTATTTGTATCATCATTCTTCTATATTACTTCTCCTCTATTTTTATTGTTGTGTGTCGCACCTTAGGGGCATAGCATTGTGGTTGGTGACCTAGGGGTACCTTCCTACGCAACGACCCTAAGGCACTTGTTCTCCTCTCATGATTTATTGTTTACCTTTTTATAGTGGTTCTACCTAGCTGGCGGATGATGAAAAATAAATAATACTGATAAGGACCAAGTGTCCCTTCAGTGAGTAAGCAAAAATGAACCTAGTCTATACATGATGATGGGGTTGATATATATATTATCCAACGCTTGTCTAGTAGAATCACTCCATGTGATATTTTGATGTTGTCTTATTGTACTAACAAACCATAACAATACATCTTCTCCGTGCACTTTGTTTATCTTTGAATCTCGCCTTAGTTACACTTAATTTTGAGATTTATGAAGTATAGCCCCACGATTATACTTAGATTTCAAACCTGTAGTATAGCCGCATCTCTTTATGTGAATGATTACATGCATTGCTTTTATCATGTGATGTGGTTATTATCTTAGAGAAAGATTTCTAATCTCTTCTTGCAGGAAAATGTGTGTTTGTGGGAACATTCAACAATTGTAAAGTACATGTCACCTATGGGGGCATGGGCTTTGTGAAAGCTCTTGTTCGCTTGTGTGTTTTCTCTCTACCTTAACATGCTTGATATCGGTACACGATATCAACCACCTTAAGGTGGGGGCATATAAAAGTAAGTTGTCTGATGATTTTGATACTAACAAAGCATGTTTGTAAGCCCTCTACAGAGGTGAGATGTTATATCTCCGCGTGAGTGCACATATTTATTCTATCTTGCAATCAATAAAGCCCTCTATGGAGGCAGATATCGTGCATATCCTCATTCAAAGCCCTCTGTGGAGGCGGGGATGGTGTATCTCTTGAGCTAGTGCACATTCTTTTATTTCAAAAGTCCTTTGAGTAGGTGGGGTTGGTGTATCCTCCCTTAAGTGTGTCTTTGGCAGTTGTTGTGGCATAAGCCCAACCGTCAAGTGTGCCTGTAGCATGTTTGAGATGGTGGGAATCTAGCAGTGGCCTCCTTCCATCACTTGTTTGTCATGTTTTAGACGTATAGTATGTCTTTGGCATACTATATGATGCTCATGTTTTCTGTGTGTCTTCCATGTGTTTCCCCTTGTGAAGTCTAAAGTTCTGTGGCGATGAGTCCCTCCCTACACTCAGGTTTTGTATGGCATGTTTGTCCCAGGTGTAGTCTAAAGCTGTGTGGCGATGAGTCCCTCCCTACACCTTGGGTTTTGTATGGTGTGTTTTTTCTCAAGTGTAGTCTTCAAGAGTGTGGTGAAATGCCCCTCCTACACTCTAAGATCTGTATGGCGTGTCTATTGCCCCATATGTAGTTTCAAGATGTGCACGACAAAATGCCCCTCCTACATTTTGGGTCGTGTGTTTACTTTCCATGTACTTGCATTTGCATTTATATATAAAAATGAAAAAGAATCACTACATTCACTATATTCATCATGTTTTACGTGTCTTCAATGTTGTCTTCTCAGTGTCTTGTGTGACTGTTACTATCTTCTCCATGTTTTACGTGCCTACTACTATCTTCATTGTGTTTGGTGTGTCTGCGATGTGTCTTCTCTAATGTCTACCTAAGATTAAGGGCTAGAAATGGTTTCTCAATCTTGGTGTATGCCATAGCTCTAAGTGCCTCGTGTGTTTGCTATGTTTGTTGATCATACTTTAATGCACATATGGGCCTTGCGTTCATGCATACATTAAAGTGGGGGCTAAATGTTATGTTAGAAAATGTCTCCCCAGGACTTTTTCCCTCCCAGGTTTAGCTCCTGGGTCCCTTGTTTTGCATTTAGCATGTTCATTTTTACTCCTGATGGAAAATCCCTGAAAAACCCATGTTAAATGGGACCTAGGGGACAATGATGAACTTGACCCTGCCTTGAAAATGGGCCTAGGGATTGGACGCCTGTGCCCTAGTCCTGCCCTATTGGGTGGGGTCCCAAATTTTAAATGTTGGTTATGTGACCATTAGAAGTGTTCGTTGCCGACATCTCAAGTTTAAATTACAAAATTAGAGCGGGAATGTGTTTTGTTGCATAAATAAGAATACTTAGGGTTTCATTTGTAAACTAGAAGATGATTATGAAATTTTGGTGCACTTATGATTTTAGAGCATTCAAAGTATTCATTATTGTAGAGCAGACTTGTCTTGTTATTGTGTTATGCAGATTTGGCTTCATCTTCTCATGTGTTGAAGGATTTTCATCTACATGCGAGCTACACCTCTGAGGTGATATCTATTTGTGTTTTCAATCATTTATCAATTGGTTTTTTCCTCTATCTCATAGGGATACACAATCTTTATCTAACAATAGTGTTTGGAAGAGATGAATGTCCTTCCGAGGCTTGACTAAGGCAAGCTCCTTGACACCACAATTCCCAACCCCCTTTTTCTGTAATTGCAAGTAACATGTGTCGAAGTAGAAGGAAGTGGAGTTGTAGGAGGTTGTGACAGAGTTTGGAGATCCCATATCTGAAAGAAAAAGTAGGGCCTAGACTTGGGCGCCTGCTCCAAAGCCCTCCGGATCCTCGAAGCAAAAAACCTTCGTGACAGTGGTGATTAGTTGCAGACAAATTGTGAAAGTCCTTGAAGGAACTGCCACCTTGGGCTTGGGCACTTGCTCTTTAGCCCTTGACTTTTCCACATTTGAAATTCCAAAGTATGGTATGTATCTACTCTGAATATTCCATCCTTGTCTACGAGCATTTGTCATGGTTTGTCCATTTATTTACGATTTTGTGAAATTAGGGTTTTAAGCATAATCAGGCTTTAATTAATCAATTAATAAGCAAATTCCAAGCTTCTTCTTCATCCCAAGTGACACTAAAACTATAGCAGAGCCCTCTTGTAAGAGTTGTGGCTTGACTCAGTTTATGTCCTTGAATGTAAGGTGTGAAAGGAGGATTTAACCCAAGCACACATTCAAATTGAAAACCCCTCTTTTTACACTAAACACAAACAATTAAGATGGCATGTGACATTAGCATGTGCAACCAAAAAAATTTGGATAAATGAAAGATAAAATAATTAAATACATGACCTTTTTACCCAAAACCTTTCGAATATCTCAGATATCTTGAAGGATCGATGCATGCATGTTTGATTGCTTGAATGATTGAATGTTGATTTCTCATGTTTGCAGCATAATGATAGGATGAAGATTTGATGAAAGAAGATAGATAGAAGATTAGAGGATTGGAAGAATATTTAGGCAGAGTAAGGATATCAACTCAATGCATACCAAATAGCTTATGAGAGGGTAAATTTATAGGCAAGGGCTGATTTTTGATGAACAGTGGAGGATAAAATAAGAAATCAATGGATGAGGATGAATGAGAGATAAGAATGAACATACACATGCCAAGTGTCCATAAAAGGCATCTTATTTAGAAACCTTAGGTGGGTTGTTAATGAAGATAAAATTCCTTTCCAAGATAAAATAATTTTTCTATTTTTGAGATTTAAGTGATGAGGATAGTTGATTTTTTATAATTTATTAAATCTTCTATTTTATTTTTTTGCTATTTTATGGACAAGGGGGCCCACTTGCATGATTTTAGAAGAAAATAATAAATAGGATAAGGGTGTATGAAATATAAATTAAATAAATAAAATTTATTTAATTTATGTGCATGGTGGGTAAATAAATAAAATATTTAATTTTATTTATTTTTAGAAGAAAGATGTAATAATTAAATAATTTAAAATTATTTAATTATTGATGGAAAATAGAAGAAATAAGGAAATTAATTAAATAAATAGAATTTATTTAATTAATTATGGAGATGGGGAAGAAAATGAAATGCTTGATAACAATTGTGCTCGACAAAAATGAGGAACGTGATGAAAAATGTGATAAATGCATAAATAATGAAATGGGTCAATTTTGGGTGTCTACATTTTGCCCCTCTTTGAGATGATGAAATTTGTGTCGAGTAACATCATTTCAAAGAAGCTAAGGTATGGATAGAGGAAAAAGGGGTGGATGATAGAAAGATAGGACGATGATGGAATGATAGGATGAGGATGCCCCCTCGAGAGGATAGGCAGGTTGGACAAACATGGGTAGGCTCTTGAAATGAAATAGATTGGTCAAGGAAGAAAGATAAGGAAATGGATAGTGTTGGGTCTTTCTCTTCGAATCGGCAGAGGGTTTGCTAGTTCCAATGCACAGGCAGATTTGGCCAACAAATACAGGAGGTTGCGTGAGCTGCCTCCCCTTCACTTCTGGTTCTGCCGCACCAAGGGGGGTATCCCTATAGCTAAAGATTTCACTTTGACTTGCCCAATGACAGAAAGATTTAGCTTTACAACAACAGGCAGAATACTCTCATGTTTGGACCAAGATTTGGGTGATAAATCACAAGTTTGACACTGTTCTTGGACATATCTAACTGGTTAGGAATGAGAGTATGTAGGGGTCCTACTTCTACTCCTACAAACTAACAAGTTTGAAGATTGAAATGGTTTGTTTTATATTTTGGATGCAAGACAGGGGGTTTTGGATCATAACTACTACACAAGGGCAGACCGGTGCCTATCTTAGGGCAAGGAGTCAACTAGACGTATACAAGAGAATGATTTGCACTGGAATTCAAGTTTCAAGGGGTTAGGACTAGTATTTGCCTTACAAACACCACCCAAGAATGAGTGTTCAACTATCTCTACTTACAAATATCTCTGCTGCCATACAATCTTCTTCATACTTAACCTAAAACAATTTAATCCATTCCTTGAATGGAAGTTAGAGATCAAGCATGCAATACATAAATCTGTATCCTAGAATCTTAGTAACCCTTAGCAACTAGATTCAAAAGAAGGGATGCATACAACAAATGGAGACAAATAGCTAAACACATGCAATAAAGCATTTTTCATATAAAAACAACATGAAACTGAACATATGTGCAAGGTGCATTCAAATGCAACTCATAAACTCCAATAGAGATAGAACAACCAAGAAATACTCTATTTTTTGTTATTTTCTCCAAAAAAATGCCTAAGTCTTCAGCAACCAAAAAATGAATAACACAATTTGCTATATAGCAAGAACGTGTACTCAGCAATAATTACACTGTTATCTCAGAATTTTGCCAGATGCACTGCACTATGAAAATGGTGCCTAAAACATTGAATGCACCAGAGAGGAGAAGAGGGAAGGAGCAGGTGAGATTGGAAGTCGTGCAACTGCCTGCAGATTTTCTTTTAAAAAATGGTAGCTGGCCTGTCCATCAAGACCATACCTCTGCACTTCTGCCATTAATGCCCAACCTACCGATTTCGGGATGCAGCAACGGTTCGCATGTTCATGAAGTTTCTTCTCGCTTGAAATGATGCAGCGAACACAAAAATTCCTCCTTCCTTGAAGATTTGAAGTAGACTGTCGATTTCCCCCTTATCGCCAAGATCTGTGGCCTCAAATCATGCTAAAAAGTCGTCGACCAATTAAAACATGCCATGCAAGTAGCATTTTCCCTTTTGACTTTCACAACATGAAGATACATTTTGCCTTTTCACCCTTTGCACATTCAAATTTTTTGTATATGCAAAAGCATATACACACAACCGCAACACATACAAGGTGCAGACCCCAAATCTTCATGAAACAAATTTGAATTGCTATCGAGTCAGGGATTTGTATCTCCTTCCTTGTACATCACTTTGTATATCGCATGTACAAAATGCAATATACATACAACCGCGGACTCTATTGCATTTATGAGGTAGATTGGAATAAATTTGGAATCTGGCGTTGTATCTTTTCCCTTTTGTATATCGGCATATACAAGCACTTCATTATACAAGTCGCAGACCCCAAAAAGATTATTCACTGCACTTGATTCTCCAGTCAGATCTGGATTGTATGCTTTCCTTTTGCATATGACCCTTGTATGTGCAAAGATACAATATGGACATACAAACAAAGAGGCAACAAACACTTGTGCCTTTATCAACTAAACCGCATATCCATTTCAAGTCCGGGCCTTGTATCTAATAAATGTATATGCCCCTTGCATATGCGATTGTATGTGCAAAGATACAATCGCCTGTACATGCAATTGGTGGGCCCCAGATTTTGTATCCCTTTTGACATGTTTCCTTGCATGTGCGACTTGTATATGAGATACAACTGCCTTTGTATGAAAGCGGACCCCACTTTCCTTTGTATATTCCCCTTTGTATATGGTCCCATGCATGCTTCCTTTGTATCTTCATCGGCCGATCAGAGAAACCTTGGACTTGGCCGCCGATGTGCATTGACCTTGTATCTTTGTGATGTACATTCTGCCTTTGTATCTTGGCGATGTATGTTTCCTTTGCATATAACCATTGTATCTACCCATTGTATATCAAACATACATGCAAAATATACATGCAAACCCTTACATACAAGCATGGAATATTCTAGGAATCTGCGATGGAATCTTCAATGTACATCCACTTTTCAAGCCCAGAATTGCACATACAAGCCTGATATGCATACAAAGATGCATACAACCAATTTTTGCACTTTTTGAAGCTGATTTGACTTATTTTTCAGGCCCGCCAATGCACATTCGTGCTTGTACATTCAAATGTACATACAAACAACAATGCATATACAAAGATACATGCATAAAAATGTGAAGGCCGACAGACTTAGAATTTTTTGGATTGAGAAGAAAGGGCCTGCGGATGAATGTCTGAAACCTTAAATCCAAGTAGGCACCAACAGATAGAAGAAATGAACGATGAGCTATGCTACAATTAAATGAGAAATCATGATGTTTGATATAGCACTAGACGTTATGCACCAGGGTATGAGGACCAAAGTGACGATGTGTCTCGTGCCCCAGTGTAATACAACCTTGTCTAGACGTATGAGGAAGAAAACTTGGAGCATTAAAGTCCCAATGCACAAAAGGTATGATGTGACCTTAGATGCAAAGGATAATGCAAGAAGCCAGTCCAACATACATAAGATATGAATATTACCTGGAATGATACAGATTTGATACAAATGCAATATAAAAAGACAACACACACAAGCAAGCAAGCAAGCAAGCATGCACAAATGATTCAAAAAGCAAACAAGGTATTGCCCTTGTCAAGTTGTAGACCAATGATTAATTATTTGTTTGTTTGATGATGATAGTGTTGTCATTGCGGGGAATGATATATCCCTAGATCAACACAAGGATGATTGATTAGTTGATTGGTTGATTGATGATTGATTTGGTTTACAACAAGATTAGGATCAAGACCAAGGATGCAATTGGATAACTTGACTTGATTGATTAACTTGATTGGTATGGATTGAGGATGACTTGCATTTGGATCATTGTGTGGATTGATTTGATTGATATGATTGGATGAAGTGATTTGAAGAAGAATTGATTTTAATGAATTGGAGTGATATGAATGAATGTGATTGATTGGAAGAATTGATTTGAAGGATTGATGATGATGATTTGATTTGATTTTGATTGATTGGATTGATTGGATTTGAGATTGATGATAGAAGAAATGATAGATAGATGAAGATAATGATGAATGAAGATCAGAAAAAGGATGAAAGATGGAAGTGGTCTATTGCCTATGCCTGAATCTAGGTACCTCCATATCCCAGATTGCCTACATACCCTATATCCACAGGATCAAGACACTTAACGATAGAGAGAAGGTGTAGTTCTGATTTCATTTTATTGGTGGTGATGATGAAGGTGGATGGGTTGATTGGATTATTGATTGATTGGGATTGATTTGATGTTTGGTGATATGAGATGTTGATGGGATGTGATTGAAATGAAAGATAAAATGATAACGCACACCATCAAGCAAGCAAGCATGCACAAATGATTCAAAAACAAACAAGGCATTGCCTCTGTCAAGCTGTAAACCAATGGTTAAGTGATTGATTGATTATGATAGATAGTGTTGTCATTGCAGGGAATAATATATCCCTAGATCAACACAAGGATGTGGGAACGATATATCCCATTGATGATGATGATGATTGATTGATTTGGTTTATGACAAGATTAGGATCAAGACCAAGGATGTGATTTTATAATTTGGCAAGATTGACTAACTTGATTGGTATGGATTGATATGACTTGCATTTGAGTTTATTGCTTGGATTGATTTATTGATTGTGATTTGAAGAATTGGTTTAATTTGATGAATTGATGAAATTGAGTGATTTTATTGCTTGGATTTTTGTTGGATATTTGATTTTTTTGTATTTTTAAAATGTTTTGATTTTTTTGGATTTTTGACATGTTTTGGGATTTCAATGGATTTACAATTTGTGCAGCCTTTGGTTGTAGATACCAATGACAAGGGAAAACCAAGTCTAGGTGCAAGGAGGTAGGTAGGATGGAGGAATAAAAGGATGGGTGATAGTAGATGGGATGGAAGGCTCATGATAGATGGATGGATAAGAGGATAGGCCATGGAATGGAAAGCTTATGATAAATGGATAGATACAAGGATAATCTATAGTGGATGGATGTATGCCTCATAATGGAGCTAGGATGTGATCTCCAAAGACTATGTTGCATAGGAATAACATACCTCATTCTAGGTATAGTACTTAGAATTTTTTATGACAAGGTCTATGATGAAATAGGATGATAGGATGGATGAATGGAAAAGATGGAGGTATATCAAGAGATACCCAAAGCATGTTTCAACATTGTTGCCCCCATATCTTTAAAAAGAGGAAGGGTGGATGGATATACTCAATAGGATTGGTATATAGGTTTAGTGGATAAGGATGGTAGGATAGGATATGACAAGATAGGACATGATAGGATGGAAAATGATAGTGTGGTATAGATGAGACAATGTGCCCCCAAGTGTAAGTGACATAGAAGATCAACCTACACATGAAGCTTGTTTGTCAGGTTTTCATCATGTTACTTATCCAAGGTGCCTATTTACCAGGTTTTCACCATTGGACGAAGGGGTTTCTTTTTACTTTTTTTTTTGATGGGATATTTGGATAAGGTAGGTGGATGTGCAAAGGAGGGACTCAAGTGTCTAGTGCCATGAAAGGTGATAGTCCCACTAGATGGATGTCGAACTGCATGGACCATGTCAAGTGTACGCATAGATGTTGGTAGGGGATTGCATGAAAGATGGATTAGGTAGATGGTGGATTATGAATGGAAGGATAGTGGATTATGGATGGAATGATAGTGGATTATGATGTGGATTATGGATGAAAGGCATATGAAAAAGCATAGACCATAGGAAGGTGATGGGTGAGATATGTAGGATAATGAATGAAAGGTGGGGAGATGGAGGTATGTGGAAGTGTTGTGGGATGAAATGGAACCATGACCAACAGTTGCACACACCGTGATAAACATTTGAGATTTTGATGGGAAGGTGGTGTAGGAAGCAATGGAGATGTTTGCTTAGGAGATGTGTGACAAAGTACTTTAGGTACCCACATAGACTTAGTATTTATATGATTTTTGTTTGACTTGTGGGATGAAGGGATTTTTGGATGGAATGGGATTTTTGAATGGAGGATGGTTGGGATTTTTTGAGAGGTGGATGCCTCTTTTGATGTGATTACTTTTTGCTTAGGTACCCAAACCTTTTTAGTTTTGACCTTTTCTTTTGGAGGTATGTGCTTGGGTAGCATTTTGGATGGATTTTGCTTTGATTATTTGCTTTTGTGTCATAAGGCATGAGGACCCTTAGGATTTTTGCTTTATAGGTAGAGGCATCCAAATTTTTGATTTTGAATCCCATGGGTATGGTGGAATGAGTGGAAGCTTCATGTTTAGATAATGTGTGCATTGATTGGTCATGATTAGGATATTTAGAGGATTTATGGATAAATGGATAAGGGGATTGGATAATGGGGATATTAGGTGTTGGAAGTAGTGGAGGTAGATTCGATGGAGGGATGTTAGGAGTTGGAAGTAACAGAGGCAAAGTTGGTGGTGGAAGGTGTATGATCACATGCTTTTGACATTTGTAAGATGATGGAGGTGGGATGGAAACATATGTTTTGGGTGTATGATGGGATTTGTGATAGGAAGTGGTGGACTTAGGAGGAATGGAGGAATTACCAACATATTTAGATTGTTTACATTGGGGTGTATATCCAAGGTCAAATGAGTGTGGAGAAGGGACTTTGACATGTATGGGCTCCAAAATTCCTTGTTCAAGAAGGCCTACTAGCCTTTACCTTGGTAGTTCATGTTTTGAAGCATGCGATGGACAATGGGACTATGTTTGGTGTGGACACTAGGCTCGAGTTCTTTATTGGATGAAGAAGGTGAAGTGATGGACAAAGGTTGTTGTGTTCCTAGGGAGGAACATTCATGAATGAGGGTGGATAGACCAACAAGACATGATGCCTTTGACATGGATTTGATGGTGGATGTGGAAGGATCAATAGGATCTTTATTGTCATTATGTTCATTTAGATCCAAGCTATTTGTTTGATCTTTTATGCTCATTTGGGAGGCATATGTCTCATCAAGGGAAACAAAAGTTTGTAGATTATGGATGGGGCTAGGTGGAGGATGGATAGGAGCAATTTGGATATATTGCTCATGGATGGGTATGGGATTATGGATAGGATCAAGATGTTCATGGTTGGCTTCTTCATAGGTGTCATCTTGATCATAGAAAAGATAGATGTTATGAATGGGGTGAATGCAAATGATTTGATCTTGAGTAGGACTAGGGCTTGACATTTCCACATGCTTATGATCATACTCTTGATATGACTCTTGTGGTTTCATGGAAGTGAAAGTGGGAGGCTCTTGGATGAGTTTGATGGGTTCTTAATATTAATCCATAAGAGAGTATGATGAACTTTGACTTGGGCTCATGATAGGAGGCTCTTCAATTGGTTCAATGGCTTGTGGATCACATGATGGGCTTGAAGGGCTAGGCATGTTAATGGAGGGCTAGGTGCTAAGATAGGTGTTTGACATGGGGATAAGTTGTTCCTAACTAGTAGCCAATGGATCACATCCCTCATTAGGGTATGTGTGGATGGACAATATAGGGGATGGACGATAATGGCGGATAGTGTTGTAGGCTTATGATCATGTTAAGATTGAGGGCTAATTATATTGGATAAATTTGGATTTGGATTGGATGGAGGGATAATGTGATTGGATGGCTTGGGATTTGGATTGGATGGAGGTATTGGAGGAATTTGAGATTTTTGAATGGAATGGATTGAAGAGGATGGTTGGGATTTTTGAGAGGTGGATGCCTCTTTTGACTTGATTGCTTCTTTTTGCTTAGGGATCCAAACCATTTTAGTTTTGACCTTTTCTTTTTGAGGTATGGGCTTGGATTTCTTTTTGGATGGATTTTGCTTTGATTCTTTTATTTTGTGTCTGAAGGCATTAGGATCCTTAGGTTTTTTTTCTTTATGTGTAGAGGCATCCAAATGTTTATTTTTGAATCCCATGGGTTTGGTGGAATGAGTGGAAGCTTTATGTTTACATGATGTATGCATTTGTTGGTCACAATTAGGAATGTGAGGGGACTTATGGATAAGTGGATGATTAGGCATTGGTAGAAGTGGTGGTAGATTCGATGGAGGGATGTTAGGAGTTGGAAGTAATGGATGCAATGTTGATGGTGGAAGGTGTACGGTCACATGCTTTTGATATTTGTAAGATGATGGAGGGGGAATAGAAACATATGTTTTGGATGTATGATGGGATTTGTGATAGGAAATGGTGGACTTAGAAAGCATGGAGGAAATACCAACATCTTTAGATTGTTTACCTTAGGGTGTGTATCCAAGGCCATATGAGCGTGGGGGGACTTTGACATGGATGGGCTCCAAAATACCCTATTCATGAAGGCCTAAGCCTTTACCTTGGTAGTTCATGTTTTGGAGTATGCGATTGACTATGGGACTATGTGTAGGTGGAACACTAGACATGATTTCCTTATTGGATGGAGAAGATGAGGTGGTAGACGATGGTTGTTGTGTTCCTAGGGAGGAACATTCATGAATGAGGGTGGATAGACCAATAGGATGTGATGGTGGACTTGAAATGAGGTTGATAGTGGATGTGGAAGGATCATTAGGATCTTGCTTTTAATTTTGATCCAAGCTATTGGCTTGATCTTTTGTGTATGCTTGGGAGGCACATGTATCATCATGGGAAGTAGAAGCTTGCACATTAGGGCTAGATGGAGGATGGATAGGAGCAATTTGGATATGTTGCTCATGGATAGGTATATGATTATGGATAAGATCAAGGTGCTCACGAATAGCTTCTTTATAGGTAATATCATCTTGATCATGGAAAAGATAAATTTTATGGATGGGTTGCATGGAAAGGATTTGATCTTGATTAGGACTAGGGCTTGATGTTTCCACATGCTTAGGATTAGGCTCTTGATATAACTGTTGTGGTTTTATGGAAGTGGATGTAGGAGTCTCTTTGATAAGTTTGATGGCTTCTTGGTATTCATCCATAAGAGAGTATGATGAACTTTGACTTGGGCTCATGATAGGAGGCTCTTCAATTGGCTCAATGGCTTGTGGGTCACATGATGTGGTTGGAGGGTTAAGCATGTTAATGGAAAGCTCCTAGATAGGCTCAAGAATATGTGATTGACAAGATGACAATGTTTTGTTCCTTGCTAATAGCCATTGGATCACATCCTTCATTAGGGTATGCGTGAATGGACAATATAGGGGATGGACGATAATGGTGGATAGTGTTGTAGGCTTATGATCATGATAAGGTTGAGGGCTAATTAGATTGGATGAATTGGGATTTGGATTGGATGGAGGCATAATGTGATTGGATGGCTTGGGATTTGGATTGGATGGAGGGATAGGAGGATTGGATGGATTAGGATTGGATGGAGGAATGTTAGGGTTGGATGAATTAGGACTTGGATTAAAATTAGGATTACATGAAGGTGTCGAGATAGGACTAGTAGACTCATGGATTGGCATTGGAATGGATGGTGATGGAGGATGCTCATAGGGTGCATAACCTAGATTGGTATCTCCCTCGTCAAAGAATATCAAATCTTGCTCCAAAGATTGACTTAAGGACACCTGATTTATATACAAGGGGCCAATTGGAGTAGGATTAGGTGAGACATATGCATCTCTCTTGTCAAAGGATATTAGATCTTGCTCCAAAAGTGGACTTAAGGACATTTGACTTATGTACAAAGGGCTATTTGGGCTTGCAAGTACCTCTTGTAAGGATACCTTTTGGCCTTGGGTTTGATGGTGAGGTGGCATGTTGGAAGAAGGAATTGGATAAGTTTGAGGTGAATATTGTTGGGTAGATATGACATTGACATGACATGAAGATAGAGGTGATACATGGGATTGAGATAGAATGTGATGAGGTTATGCTTGTTGTCGTATGATTTGATGTTGAACAGGTTGATGTTGGAATTGTTGGATAGGTTGATGTTGTTGTGGTTGAAGGTGTTAATGTTGTGTTGGATGAGGGATCACATAAGATAATGGTTGTTGATAGGTGGATTGACATGGATGAGGGTTGAAATTGGAAGAAGTGTGATAGGTTGATGAAGAATTGACGTGACATGTGGAGGGATAAGGTTGACATGATAGGATAGGTGGCACATAGGATTGATTTAGCATTGGTTGAGGATGTGCTCGTTGGATTTTACAAGTGGCCAAGAGGTGTTGGATTTGCGTCAAGAGGTGTTGCATATGCAGGGATTGGCTTGCTTGAAGTTGAAGTTGTTGAATCATGCCATGGACCTTTTGAATCATTTGTTGGCTTAGAGGTGATTGGCTTCTTTGAGCTTGGTGAAGTATGTGAACGAGCTCTTGTGTTAGGTTTTCTAATGTTGACATGGTGTAACTTTTAGCAAATGTTTGATTAGGATGATGATGATGATGATTTGGAATGAGTAGGAAAGATTGATAGATTGACTTGGGGAATATCAAACACAATGTAAATACATAAACACATACGCCAAGCACAATGTTCAATTTTCCTTTCAAGATTAGATGTTATGATTAAGCAAACACTTGTAAACACAACAAGCCCTATGATTAATCAGGTAGGGTATGGCCGATAAGTCTTAAGCTAGGCTACACAAGGGTTAACTAGGGGTGTCCTTGATATACACAAGGTACGAGGGGCCCAAATCTGTGAACACTAGCCTGTTGAAGGGATGTGGCATAAGTGTAAGTGAATACCACTTCACCTTGTGTTCGGAATCACCCGGGGCCACAAGGCTATCCTAATGACTACATAGCTAGATTGAGGTACAACTTTCACTCTCCCCCCTTTGATATACCCCTCCAGAACATGTGGTTGAGGTCATCCTTAGGGGTGATGAAATCCTGTAGCAGGCCTCCTAGATAGGGTTTGACAAATCACAGTTGTTAATTAACCCTTATAAATGAAATGTGTGATAAGAAGACAATGTAGGCACTTGTTCGTTTTAGGATCTAAAAGCTAAATGTGTAGGAAGATAGTTGTTTGTTTTAGCCCAAATTCAATGATGTGATAGCAAACAAGATTGATTTTTAAGCCCAAGTCGAAGTGTGAGGGCAAGCAATGTTTAGAGACGAGAGATAGATTGTGTGCACCTGATTGTTTTTATCCTTAACTCTATTGTGTATGTTGATGCCACTGCTGTTCTAGCTCCTTAGATGCCCCTAAAAGTCACCAAGACAAGGAGAGAAGCGAACTTGTAATCCAAAAGTGGATTAGGTCAAAAAGATGTGATCTGTTAAAATCTATGATAAATGACCTGATATAGAAAAATAGACTGCATAAACAGAAAGCTCAGACGATTCTAAGCAATTTTAAAAAAAAATTGCATAAAAAATAGATGAGTTTTGCTCAAGATATGCTCAATCAAAGTTTGAAAAGAAGCTGAACTTTGACTACAAAAAAGCTTATAAAATGACATAGTCACCTAATAATTTCTGCACCATTGTGAAGTTCATCCTATCATCTTTTCGACGAGTCCTTGTTTGCACAATTTTGATACTGTATGCTCCTGATATAACGAAAAGAAAAAGATACCCACTTTATGGCATGCAGAAGAGGGCAGGATGGAGGATTGCTGGATAAAATGATGCACCCTACAGAAGTACCCTTCAGACCACTAGATAAAAGGACATGAAAGTACCCTTCAGACCGCTGGATAAAATGATGCACCCTGTGGAAGCACCCTTTGAACTGCTGGATAAAAGGATGCAAAAGCACCTTTCGGACTGCTGGATAAAATGATGCACCTTGCGGAAGCACCATTCAGACTGTTGGATAAAAGGACGCACCCTACAGAAAAAATTACAGTGAATTTTTGATCTCCGATTTTAGCATTTGAATAGGCGTTCTTAGGGTTTTTGGCCCTTTTGAATACAATGGTGGGGTCAAATTTAGCCCAGGAGGTCACCAGTAACAGATCCTTTGCAAAACTTTCCCAACGAGGGTTAGAAAAACACAATTTTTTATAACAAAAACTTGCAAAAAAATGTAAGATTTGATCAAGAGAAGTGAGTCCCACCGGGTGTACAAAAATGTAACAAAAAAATTTGGATAAATGAAAGATAACAATTAAATGCATTACCTTTTTACCCAAAACCTTTCGAATACCTCAGATATCTTGAAGGATCAATGCATGCATGTTTGATTGCTTGAATGATTAATGTTGATTGCTCACGTTCGCATCATAACGATAGGATGAAGATTTGATGAAAGAAGATAGATAGAAGATTAGAGGATTGGAAGAATATTTCGGTAGAGTAAGGATATCAACTCAGTGCATACAAAATGGCTTATGAGAGGGTAGATTTATAGGCAAGGGCTGATTTTTGATGAACAGTGGAGGATAAAAGAAGAAATCAATGGATGAGGATGAATGAGAGATAAGAATGAACGTGCACATGCCAAGTGTCCATAAAAAGGCATCTTATTTAGAAACCTTAGGTGGGTTGTTAATGAAGATAAGATTCCTTTCCAAGATAGAATGCTTTTTCTATTTTTGAGATTTAAGTGATGAGGATAGTTGATTTTGTATAACTTATTAAATCTTCCATTTTGATTTTTTGCTATTTTATGGACAAAGGGGCCCACTTGCACGATTTTAGAAGAAAATGATAAATAGGATAAGGGTGTATGAAATATAAATTAAATAAATAAAACTTATTTATGTGCATAATGGGTAAATAAATAAAATATTTAATCTTATTTATTTTTAGAAGAAAGATGTAATAATTAAATAATTTAAAATTATTTAATTATTGGTGGAAAATCAAAGAAATAAGGAAATTAATTAAATAAATAGAATTTATTTAATTATTAATTATGGAGATGGGGAAGAAATTAAATGTTTGATAACAAGTGTGCTAGACAAAAATGAGGAACATGATGAAAAATGCGATAAATGCATAAATAATGAAATGGGTCAATTTTGGGTATCTACAACAAGCACAATCGATGACATTAATAATACAAGCCATACAAATAGGTGATGTGTAGCCTACATGGCAAGATGATGTGGCACTAACTTGGTGGCTAGCATGTCAAGTGATGTGGCATAGGTGATGTGTGCACTAACGTAGATGGTGATGTGGTCGTAGATGAGCACAAGCTTATGGCTCCCACTTGAGTCAAAGATCCCAAGAATATTCCTATTGTCATGTCAGAGGATGAGAAGTAGGTACATGTGGGTATGCAGGTATTGGTGAGGTTGGTTATTGGTTGTAGTGTGATACCATATGAGTTGGTGTTGAGAAATAGGAGGCTGTTGGAGGAGCTAAGTTGATTGTTGGTGCAAACTATTGAACTAGTGGAAAATGTGAGCTGAGTACCACCACTACATAATGGTACAACTACACTACCTTAGCCCCAAACAAACCCCACAAATAGTCAAAAGACAAATTCTTACAAACCTCAAACTATACTAGAAGTACAATGAACATGCATGACATACTTATGCCTCAGCCCTTGAGCAACCTACAGTCTTGTTTATATTGTTCAATGCAATATGGATCTTGTGTGGCATGTCAAGGAAGAAAAGTTTTACGCCCCCTCGACAAAGTGCTCAAATATGCCTAAATTTACAATCAACCTTAGGGTTTTTTTGTATAATCAAGCTCAATGGTTCAATTAGATTTTGGCAAAAATACTATAAAATTCACACCACCTACAAAATTCAATTAAGCAAACACATGAGAAACCCAAAATGAATGTTAGCTTTCAAAAATCCTTTTCAAACAAAACAAAAACCTCTCTCTGACTGTCCATAATTTATATTCTTTTCCAAAGGGAAGTGTATAAATCAAGCTTAAACTTTCTCCTTCACAACTTACCGATACCTCAAAACTCCTTTAAAAAAACTAGGTTACAGTAAGTGGAATCTGTCAACGATTTAATTAAAGCTTTTCATGGTGTGCGAGCAATGTCTTTAAGTTCAGTCAACCCAGTGAGGTACTCCATGAAAGACTGGATGGAAACAATAAAAAGATCTTAAACCAGTAGAGATTTATTAGGAAAGGGTCTAGGCATTAAAATAGTTTAATGCATTAATGTGATCAGAACTTAAGATTTTCATTAGTTTTGCGCATGTCATCTGGTAATCAAGCATTAAGTTGTTGGATGGAGGTCCAAAACCTAAACGGCTATCCTTTTTTTTCCTTTGCCTGATGTTTCCTCTAACGACTAACTGCAAATGACCGATGGTCGTAACAACCCAATTAATTTGGGAAACAGTGACTGTTTTTTCTCGATGCTCTATGGAATTTCCTGAACAACGATCACCTGTATATGCTTCTTTTCAATGACAAATACAGTGGGAAGAAAAAGGCGAACTATTGAAAATGATTGGAGGAGACCAGCGGTTAGGGGATTAATTATTTGGCCCAAGATAGATATATAGCGTTCTGCTAATTGTGATTGATATTTGTTTTAATTTTTAATGTATAGATAGATTTATTTTGTTGGTGTATTTTATTTTTATTGTATGTAGTTAATCACTGTATTGAATTTTATGTATATATAATAAGATGAACTTATTTAGGTAATTATTATTTGGGTGGGTGTTATCTCCTTTCTATATAAGAAGGCATTTACTTAGGGAGGTGATACATATTCACATTTGTTCTTGTATTTGTATTCTAAAAATAATTGGTGTTGAAAAGTATCTGTGAGGTCTGTTATAGATAAAGTGAATACTGATGACTTTCTTGATAGTAGTTAGGCCTTGTGGTTGGTGCAATAAGATTGAAGACATGTCAACCAGATGATGTTAGTGCAATTGAAATTGATCTTGAGATTGATTGTGAGTGAATGCAAATTTGACTTTTTTGTCCCAATAATTCATGATCTACTAATAATAAAGACAACCTAGTTTAACACACAACTCAAGACTTTTGAGGACGTGAATAAGTGATCCTGCAATAGCGTGTCCCACTTGTGGGACATCCTATTTTTTGTTTGAAATCATATAGTTTTTTTAAAAAATACATGATTTAACCCTAGAGGGGTTCCATTCAAGGGGGTTTCAGATCAAATCCCCTTAGATAGAATGCCCTAGCTTAATCAAATACCTATCAGAGTCTTCTTTGCATAGGTAAAAATGTTATGAAAAGGACAATTTTGGTTCACCTTTTTGGGGAGCAAATGAAGTCATTTCAAAATGTCATTTTGTAAGTATGTAACCCTTAGAATTAACTTTCTAAAAATTATAATACATACTAAGTTTTTTAATATTATATATTTTTAAATTTTATAATGAATGTGGGTCCATTATGAAAAAGCAATGACCTTCATTCATGATAGTAGGATAACATTGTTAGAAAAAATTCAAAAAATTGCACCCCACATGGATGTCTTTGTTTTAACAAAAATGAAAAAAATACTTTTGAGATATATGCTAAGAGAAATGTGTTAAAAAAAATATAGGTCTAAATTTTTTGTTCTAGTACATGTTAGTACTAATTCAAAAATTAATAATAAATAAAAAAATACTACCCACAATTTCATTAATGAAAAATTGGTGGCCAAAAGAGGACTGAATGTGGAGGATTTTGAAGGCTTCAATATCACTGTTGCTAATAGATTCACCATTCCATGCACAAAAATAATTTGACAACTCAAGATAACTATGGGAGATCGTAAGGTATGTGATGATTTTTATGTTTTGGGATTAGGAGAGACTGACATGGTTTTGGGTGTATAATGGTTGCATTCCCTTGGTGAGTATTCATAGGACTATCAATCCATGGAGCTTAAGTTTAAATCAGAAGGGAAATATGTGGTGCTTAGAGGTATCTCAAATTGATCATCATGGGTGGTCACAAAAAAATAATGGAGATGAATCTCCACAAGGGACATGTTGCATGGGCAATAAGTTTTTTGGTGATACCTACAAATTCGTCCATGGGTAAGCAATGCATTATCATATTGATATTTAGATAATTTTGGATGAGCATAGTGTGGTGTTTAGTGATTTGCCTCTAGGATGACCACCTGATAGTGGATTCTATCATATCATAGAGTTGGAACCAAGATCTAATCTTTTTATGACCATTCCTTATCACTACCCAAGAATGTACAAGGAGGGGATTGAAAAGGCCATTAAAGAACTCTTGGAGATGGGAAACATTAGGCCTAGTTCCAATCCATTTGTATCATCAATGGTTCTTGTGAAAAAGAAATATGGTACCATGTGGATGTGTATTGACTATAGAGCTTTAAACAAGAAGATTAACAAAAATATGTATTCCATTCCTAGGATCAATGAGCTAATTGATGAGTTACATGGAGCTGTGTATTTTTCAAAGTTTGACTTGAGATAATTTACTAGATTAGATCCATGTAACGGATAAGGATGTACAAAAAACAACATTCAGGTGTCACTTTGGGCACTTTGAATTCTTGGTCGTACCTTTTGGCTTAACAAAAGCTCTAGCTACTTTCCAGTGTTGCATGAATCGGGTATTTAGTAAATAATTGAGAAAATTTGTTTTGGTCTTCTTTGATGACATCTTGATTTACAAAAAGACTTCGGAAGATCGTTTGAAGTATCTGGATACAATTTTGGGTGTATTAGAGGAACACTCTTTTTGAAAAAGGATCCAAATGTGATTTTAGGGTGGAAGAGATCTTGTACTTAGACCATGTCATTAGTGCTCAAGGTGTTTAGGTGGATCAAAAAATATCCAAGCCATCTTGAATTGGCCTCCTACCACATTGACATAGTTGATAGGATTCTTTGGCCTTTGCAGTTACTACAAAAGATTTATTATGGGGTTTTTACACCTTGTAGCACCTTTAACAGAGTTGACAAATAAATGAGCTTTTGCATAGAAACAATTAACACAAGAAACTTTTGATAAGGTTAAGAAGCTAATGATTTTATGTCTTGTACTTTCTATTCCAAATATTTTTACTTTCTTTTGTTGTATAGTGTGATGCTTCATGGGAAGTAATTGGAGATATACTAATACAAAAGGGGCATCCTGTAGCATTTGAAAGTAGGAAGTTGAAAGAATAAAAAAAAAATATTCTTCATTTATGACAAAGATATGTTGGTCATTATTCATGCCTTGGCAAAGTTCAAATAGCATCTAGTTTGTGGGAGATTTGTGGTGAAGACAAACCATAAAAGTTTAAAATTTGTCCTTGGCCAACAAGACTTGAATGATAGACAACAAAAGTGAGTTAGTAAGCTCTAAGATTATGATTTTGACATAGAGTACATGAAAGGAAAAAAAAAATATAGTTGTTGATGATCTTTCTAGAATGCCCAATTTATATTCTCTTTATGTTATTTTTGCCAATTGAAAGGTGTCTATCTTGGATGAATATGTTAAGAACATATTTTCTAGTAACCTCTATGATGGGAAAGTGAAAGATGATAGATATATAGTAGCCTATGGTCTCATTCTCTATAAGAAAAAAATCTTCTTAGTTCCTAAATCTAAAATGAAAGAGAAAATATTGAGAGTTGGTCATGATGAAGAACTAGCAGGACTCTTAGGATACTACAAGACCTACCAAAAAATCAAAGAAAGATTCTCATGGAAGGGTCTCAAGGAGGATGTCCTCAAACACATAAGATAATGCATAACCTATCAACACAAAAAAGTAGAACGTGCCTTCCCAATAGGTTTTCTACAACCACTACCTATTCCATATTATGAATGGGAGAATATTTCCATGAATTTCATCATCAACCTCCCTAAGGTATGTATGGTAAAGATTACATTTATGTTGTCATGGATAGGCTGACCAACTATGCACATTTTTTTGCCATTTATTTAGAATTTAAAGCTCTTCAAGTGATATATTTTTTTTCAAAGAAGTGTTTAGGCTACATGGATTTCCTAAGCATATTCTCAATGATAGAGATAGTAGATTCCTTAGTTCTTTTTGACACTGTAGTTTTTTCATTTGGTAGGTGCAAAACTCACTCCTAGCACAAGCTATCATCCCCAAATAGATGGACAAATAGAAATAATGAATAAGTGGCTTGAGGGGTACTTGAGGAATTATGTTTCAGCTCAATAATTAGATTGGTTTAAGTGGTTGCATTTAGGAGAATATTGCTATAACACTTCCTACCACATGTCCAACGGTATGCCTCCATTTATGACATTATATGGTTGTGATTGATTAACTTGTGTTGATTATTCCTAGATAGTAGAGTACTAATAGCTAGTGACTTGGTTAAGAATAGCCAAGACATATTTAGATCACTCAAAGATCAGCTCCAGCAAGTCTAGAATCAACACAAGTTCTATGAAGATCATAACTTTACAAAGAGATCATTTGAGGTTAGAAACAAATTTTCTAAGACTACAATCATACATGAAATCTTCTATCCAAAAAATTGGGGCTTAAAATCTCAAGCCTCACTTCTATGGATCATACATGATATTGAGAAAAGTTAGAGAAGTTTCTTATGAGTTGGAGTTGCTAAAGAATAGTAGGATCCATAATGTTTTCCATATGTCTTGGCTCAAAAGGACACTTGGACAACATGTCACACCTTCATTGGATTTACCACCCTTAGATGATAAGGGGAAGCTCCTTTTAGTACTTAATACTATTATTGATACTGAATTGAAGAAATTGAGAAATAAAAGCACTACAGAGTGTTTAGTTTGGTAGAAGAATCTACCTACAAAAATTCTACATGGGAAGGACCAAAGATCTTGGAGCATCCAAATTTGCATTGTTTGAGGGAAAGCAATTTTGGAAAGGGTAGATTTGACATCTCCCTTTTCTAATAATTTAATTTGGAGACTCAAAAATGCATTCCATAGTTCATGTGGGCTTAGGGAAAGTGATAGGGAAATAATTTTAAACTTTTTTGTATTTTTGACATTTTCA
Source organism: Cunninghamia lanceolata (assembly GCA_027924645.1). NCBI lineage: Eukaryota > Viridiplantae > Streptophyta > Pinopsida > Cupressales > Cupressaceae > Cunninghamia > Cunninghamia lanceolata. The sequence goes on along the minus strand of BSBN01000809.1, from coordinate 23,234,002 downwards.
TAAATTACATTTTTGGAGGTCTTTGGAGCATTTATGGGGCCTAATTTTTATGAAAAATAAATTTTCATTTCCCAATGTAGGTCTTTTGGAGATCTTTCCAATACACCAAAGAAGCTTGATTTTCGCTCACTAGACTAGGAGTTAGAACCTCACCAAGTTGGGGTACCTATAATAAATATTTTTGTACATCTTATTTAATTTTGTTGCTAGTATGTCCTTGTCTAAGTGTCCATTTCAAATTCTAATGAAGCATGAGATTCTTCATGGGCCTCATGTAAGTCCCAATTAGATATTTTTAGCATATTCTATGACAAACTTTTATGGAGTTACAACCTATTTTAGCTAGGTATCAAATGAATGCTATGACTTATATTTGATTGGCATTTTTGGAGGGAGAATATTAAAAATAATATTAATCATTATTTGTTGGAAAAGAGGGGCATTAAAATTTGGGTGCCCAAGTTGGACCTTTAACATCTATAAAATGAAGGTAATTTCTTCATTTCAACATCCCATTTTTATCATGTACCAAACTTTGCCAAAATTGTTTGAGCATTTGTGTTCATTCATCAATCTAAGGATTAAACCCTTTGGATGCTGAAATCAAAGGATGAAACCCCTTTGGTTTATTGAGGGAAATCTCACACAAAGGTTGTAATCTATACTTCAAAGATTGATTGGATTCCAACATAGTTTTCAGTAGATTGTTTATAGGATTTGTGAAAGGAGCTCTAACATACAAAGTTATTTTTTTGCACACCTAAGTATCATTTGTATTGTCATTATTTCTAATTTTTGGTAGCATTTTGTTGTAAATTCTATTAATATAAATCATCTCTAGCATTTTGGTGAAGTTTGCTTTTATGTGTGCAAACATTGAGTGCATCTATGATAGATTATTATAAAATCAACATTTTGATTACAATCTTTAACATGTAAATTGGATGGAGGTTACTTTAGTGCATTTCATGTAATATTTGCTAGGTATTCTTCAAATCTAATATATTTTTCAAAAATATATTCAATTGAGTCATTACATGCCAAAAAGCAAGTGCCAATAGAGAGGGGTCCCCTTATCAAGCTAAAGAGGATATCGATGTTAACATTGTGCTAGATACAGTAGTACAGAAACAACAATATATGATTAGAAAAATACTAAAAACTACATATAAATGACTAAACATGGTCACATGACCATTAGTAGTTTATTGCCAGTCATTTATAACGCAACCGAATTGATGACTAAACCATTTTTAGTCATTTATTGTTTGTTTTGATTGATCGATTTGGTATTATATTTAGTTGTTAATTTAGTCATTGATTTAGTCATATATTTAGTCATATTTATTCATTGAGCTTGGTCACATGACCATTAGTAGTTTATTGCCAGTCATTTATAACGCGACCAAATTTATAATGCGATCAAATTTGTGTCAATTGGTAGTATATTTATTCACTAATTTCTGTCAACTGGTAGTATATTTAGTCATATTTATTCACTGATTTCTATCAATTGGTAGTATATTTAGTCTGATATTTGAGGATTTAAACATAAAACACATAAATACACATCAATCATCAATTGCACACAATAAGACAGCCATTGAGAAGGCAAAATCACCGAACTTTATTAAAAGAAAGGTGTTCTTACAACTTGCACAAGTTTGAAATATGTATCTTGCTTGAAAAATGCTTAGAAATAGAGTATTACAATGTTTATTTTCAATGACAAGACTAAAAATATGACTTACAATGCACATAAATGACAAGAAAGAAACTTCTCCAAGTTTACAATGCTTTGTCAAAAAGTGAAAAGAACTAACTCAAAATGAAAGAAGGCATGCCCTTTAGCCTACAATCCTTTCCAAATCCTCAGCAATCTGTTACAATAGATAAGTGACATGTGTCATAGTTTGAAAAGTCAAAAAGCCATTAGATGCCTAACTGCTGCTTCCTCTTATTTTGCTATTGAAAAGAACTCCTAAGTGGCATGGGGAAGGATGAATGTCAATCTTTATTTAACCTCTCTGCTTTGTTGCATCATAAAACCTTCACTTTCTTAGAGAACCAGCCAAGCCAAAAACATCCCATGAGCTAAATCCATTCAATCCAGTCTGCCTGATAGATCTCATTCTGTACTTAAATGTGTAAAGAGTTAGTAATAACAAATTAAAAAATTGAATTGAAATAAGTCAAAAATCTACTATCACAGTTAATAGAAAAGCATGACAGGCAAACAATTTTTTTTGAAACAAGATCATATATAGTTGTTTCAAAAAAATTAATTGATACCATAACAGTAGAAACTAGCCTTTCAATAATATGATCCTGGACCACTTCTTGGTCCATAACCACCAACATTTCTGCTTGAATAAATAGGTGGATAAGGTACACCCTCCATTCCACTAGCTCTGTTACCTCCAACTGGATCTATGACAAGTGATTGAAGGAATAAATTACAAAATATCATCTTATCTATTTATGATGTTTTTCTAAGCATCAAAAACTTAAAAAAACAAACTACAAAGCACACAAGTACATCTCTTAGTTGTATAGACCAAGACAGTTCAACCACCATTATACCACTCAATGAATACTAACCAACTCCTAAGTTATGATCCTGATGACTCCTTTGGTGCCTTGTAGGTGGTCCTGCATATGAAAGCTCTGGGTCCTAACAAAAAACCACAAAATCAAGGAGTTCAAACCAATAATAAATTATATAGGGAAAATAACCTACAATAAAGATTTAATTTAAAATAAAAAGACTACCAGATCTGAATATGGGTGCTTGATAGATCAACTCACATCCATTTGAAGTTGTCACCCAATATAGTCTCAACTATGTTTTTTTGGAAACAAGAAAAATGTATTACAAATTTACAACATATAAATATTTTCAACTATATTTTAATACATATATTTATAGTTACTAACAAGAGACGCATTGCATCAAGTTCCTACCAAAATAGAAGCAGAATTATGTATCAGAAGTTGTTAGAAATAGGAACAGAAGAGTGGATGTAGCGTAAAGTTGCGGCTTCATGGAATGCAATGATTTCATTCAAAAATATTGAATCAACACCTCTTGGGGTGAAGGTTCATTTCTTAGAGGTGCTGGTATTTCTAGAAAGAGAGCTGCCATTAAATTCTGTTGCAAGATTGATATAGTGTTTCTATTCCTTGAAGTAATATAAGATGCATTTCTAAAAAAAAAAAGATCTTGCTTGTACTTTTGAGAACAACTCATTTAGGATTTGGTTCATTTTTTGTTTTAGGTTTTGGACACTTTTTGTTGAGGTTCAGAGTCATGGAGCTTTAAGCTATTATTGTTCACCATGGTCATATATTTAAATAAGTTAATGCTTTTGGGGATCTCTGATATGAATGCCACCTTGGCGGTAATAATTTCTTTGGAGTTGTTCTATCACAGCTAAGTAACCTAGAACACTTGGTCTTTCTTGATCTGGGTAACAAAACAAGTTTAGACTACAATGAAGAGTGCTAGACAAATGATGTTATTCTCCACTGTAAATCATAATTATTCATACAACCTTTCCAAGGTATGGTTTCATGTTATATGTTCTCTTAAGCCAATTCTTTGATATAGCAAATTTCTACTCCACCTCTTAACTCCCAACATTTGCTACAGGTATTAAATGTGACTATGGTCCCCCAATTATACAACCAGAGCCTCAAAATGTATTCTCTGATTCTAATCAAAGGACTTTCTCTCTTCATTCAAGTAAATAATCTCAAAGAAGAATACAACCAAGTGGTTCAGACACGTGCATGACTAAGAATAGCAGCAAACTGTTGTTGAGAACGATGATATATATAGTGATAGTGAATGTTGTAGTGTTAGTGCATATGCATTGGATCGACACGTTGACAGTAGTTGGATTAATGATCATGAAATAGAACAGATAGCAAGTTTCTGAAACACCTTGAGCATTGGCCTTTGAAATATTCCTTTTATATTATTTCATATTCTATTTCTATGACTATGCATAATCTTGTGTCTTATATTATTTTTTAACCTTTTTGAAATTCCAAACTTTGGCAAACCTATCATCTTAAAACTACCCTGTTCAAATCTACCATTGATGATGGGCCACATGGCCTCGTATCGCAGCATCGCGGAGGGATGAGGGGCCCTCTAATGTGTGACCGCGATGGCATGATAAACAAAGGTTAGGCATTTGTGGTAAACTAAGCTTCATAAATTTGAGTGGGCGATAGTCTAATGTTGAGGCCACATGTCAAAATAGTGCATGAGCACATTGTCAAAGGAGAAATTAGAAGAAAGGCTTGTGCTTATGCACTAGACCTCTCATTCCATTGACTATGGATACATAACAGAGAAGGGAAACGACATAGTGTATTCAGTGGGATTCAATTCCCATCCATTCCTTGAGGATAAGTGACTCGAAAATAGATGCAGATACAAAGATTTTTACTGAGACCATCCATTATGTTTAAGAGACTCAAATGTCAAAAGAAGGGGGACGTGGTGGGATTCAACGTAAATAAAAAAACCTTACATCTGCATTAACAATAATGCATAACAAATGCATGAACAACACAAACATGAAAAAATTATTTTAGCTTAAGTGGGTGCATTTGTTATTGTCTTGGGTGCTTTTGCGGGGATGCGAGAAACTCCTTGGGACACCTACTCTTTCTTCTCACTGCCTTCTCCACTCGCAATAGCTTCTTTGGATTGTGGAAAGGATTTACAAACTTTCAAGCAAATGCAATTGGCAGGTGTAAAGCCAAATTCCAAAACCTTTGCCAGTATCCTTCCTGCTTGTGCCAAAATGGGAGCATTGGAACAAGGTATGGACATCCATCAAAAAGTAATGGATAAAGGAACTTTGTCAGATGTTGTAGTTTCAACTACCCTAGTAGACATGTATGCAAAATGTGGAAGCACTGACAATGCATGTGAACTATTTGGTAGAATGCGTCAAAGAGATGTCATCTCATGGAATGTAATGGTTGTAGGATATGCACAAAATGGATTTGTTGAAAAGGATTTAGAAACTTTCAAGCAAATACAATTAGCAGGTGTAAAGCCAAATTTGACAACCTTTGCCAGCATACTCCCTGCCTGTGCCAAAATGGGAGCTTTGGAATAGGGTATGGACATCCATCATAACATAATTGAAGGGGGGTTTTTGTCAGATAGACATGTATGCAAAATGTGGAAGTATAGATAAGGCACATGAGCTGTTTGATGGGATGGATCAAAGAGATGTCATCTCTTGGAATGCAATGATTGCAGGATATGCACAAAATGGATTTTGCATAGATGCCCTCAAAATATTTGAATTAATGAAGCACTCTGGAACATATCCTAACATTGTAAATGTTGTCTCTTAGATTTGCACCCTTGCTGAGTTGTAGAACTTGGCAATCTGGAGAAACATGGGATCTTTCTAGGTCTGTGGGTCACCTATGATGGAAAGAACATATGGAGAAGGCTAGCTTCCTGTTGATACTTCACCTAAACTACTTATACTAAAGTCTTTGCAGAGAAAAGGGTAAGAAGGGTTGCATGAAAATGAAACCTACTGTCTAAGGTGATGCACCAAAAGCTCATCATAAAATACACAGAAATGACACACTACAGAACCAGTAATAATAAGAATCCCTTACACAACCTAGCAAATCATAATCTTTACATCATTACTTTGTAAGGAGGCTAAATAACAATAGTCCTGCAAAGGAGAAAGATGTTTTCTCACTACCCAAAACTGAATGTTATTCCTTACACATCTCACAACCTGCAAAAAATATGTAATCCATGCATAAAGGCACCAACATGAAATATAGCTCCAAGGACAAAGAACATCACAAAGATCTACACTAACACTGAGGACACACAATATCAAAAGAAATGGGAAGGTATAAACTGCTTATTACTACCAAAAAGGTGTTACAATACTGTATATCTTTGAAAATGGGTTAAATTACTATTCACTTCTGCAAAAGAACTCAGAAAATTACAATATACAGAGTAGTGAATAGCAAGAACTCCCAAAAAATGAACAAGGAAGAAGACTATATACTTCCCAAACAGCTGCAAATAGATAAACATTAACCACCTCCATTCTCGTGCATCTCATAAATGCCCACAAAATATCTCTCTAAAATCCTCCAAAAAGGGTTCCTAATGCATAAATGGTCAAGACATGCCATCAACTATCATAAAGGCACCTGAAAATGTCATAGAATGCCTTTAAATGATCTTGAAGGCTTCTGACATACGTCAGATCTATGTAATAACTCTCCTGCAGCATCATAAATATCTGATATTTTCCAAATAAATGACATAAATACACCTTTTCTACATTTAATTAACATTTAACTAAGAGGCTTATAATTACACCACCTTAGTAAATGTTTTACAATTCAAAATCATACAGACCTATGCACAAAATAATGGCATTTATGACATAAAAAGGACGTCCATACCTCCTAGGCAAAATAACGTGATACACATACACGGTATATTTGCATCTCAAAGCCATGTCAAAACAAAAAATCTCACAACTCCTAGCCATCTCCGTTTTCGCATACATTTCTACCATCATGAGCGAGGTTCAGTGCAATACATATCCAAGAAATTAACCCTTATGACTCCCATATACATATCTCAAAAAAGAACAACATACCCACCTTGCAACTCTCTATACACATCATGCCTTATACCTACACTCCACCTTGTATCTCCCAACACACATGCCTTAGCAAAATATACTATTTGGCCTTGTGTTCTCATAATGCATATTTGACTTGGAAAAGATAAAAAGGCAGAAAAAAAAAAATGCCTCACGGCCCCCTCTTGCATTATTGCTAGGTTTTAAGACCTTTAAAAAGTCTTCACCACGGTGTATATAGATGAAAATGATTGTTTGCAAATAAAAGTCAAAACTCACCATCGAATGCCAAAATGGGGATTAAGTCTATTTGACCAATAAGGAGAAAAAACCTAAAACTTTCATTTCATTTGCATTTCATTTTTTGCTGTCTTGCTGCCACTCGACTGCCGCCATGGAGGGTTTGTAGAGGAACATATGGACGATTTCCATCCATTCTGGGTTGACTCTGAGGCAAAAGGTAAGGTAAGTTGCATCCTTAGAGGTTTTTTTTGACTCCTTTCTGTCAATCTTAGGTCAGATTTTGTGCCTTTCTGGCCGCGTTTTCACTAGTTTTTGATGCATCATTTCATGTGCTGTCTTTGTCACGACCGACCATTTTGCATTACCTTTGCCATGTTGAGGCTGTGTTGGCTGTAATGGAGCCGCCATGACTGGGGTTTGTAGAGGAAAAACTCCAGATTTCTAACATAGCACTTGGTAGAAATAAAAGGTAAGTCCTTCTCTTGTCGAACTTTCCCCATTTTCTGAGTTTTTCACTAGCATCTTGCTGCCAGAAACATGATTTGCGTATTCTATGCATATTTTGAGTATCTCGGACTTGAAAATCAGCATTACTTTACTTTCTCCTTTGGTATTTGCATTCTTTTGGCTTCTGAGCACAACACATGATAAAAAAACTTGAAAAAACGACGTCTCTGTGCATTTTTGAATTTGAGAATCTATCTTTTCCTGTGTGCTGCTTTGACAAAAACTTGAAAGAACCTCTTTTTCTAAATTTGCTTGCATTTTTTGCCTTGCTGAAGCGACTTGAAGGGCTTATGTAGCATTTGAACTTGAAAAAAATTGCATTTTTCTTTGTCTATTCGCTGTGGTGAGGTCGAAAAACTCCATTTTTTGTTGGTTCTCTTAGGGTTCTGCATACTTGGACTTGGAAAAATTCTGTTTTCTTCTTTTCACCATTGTGGCAAAAAATTGGAAGATGGAAAATCTGTATTTTATGAGCATGATGGCTGTTTATTTACGTCCATTTGGAGTTGTTCGATGCTATTTATTTTCTGGACAGAACATTCCCTGTTTAGGGACTAGAGATGTCTCATAATGGTCTCTTTTGTAATAGAATGACCTTCAAATATAAGTGCAGCACTATGGCCCTCCCGAATTGATGGTCTTTCACCATGTACTTCAGGTTCTATCCATGTGTTTGTAGCTCTGTTTCTTCATTTTAGACTGTTATGGTCTGTCACTGTGAACTGCCTTCAAAGTTGCCTTAATATCAGGTAATGTTGTTAGTTAACATATCAAACTTGAAGACTTCCTATACTCTCTCTTGGTGATGGTTCTCTTCTTGACAGTCATGATCATCCTGCTAGGTGACTATCATCTTTAGCATGTAAGGTTTTACCATTTTCTACCCAGATTTGCTATTGTTTTTTTTTACATTGTTTATTATTCATCCATCTTGAAGATATAGTGAATATCCCCATTCTCATGACCTGCATAATTGACTAACAATTTTACTTAGCAGGTTTTTTGTGTGATTTCCTCCCTATAGAAATGTAGATGCCTTTGTCCTGCTGATATAATGCTAACATATCTTTGCATACTGTCCTTTCGAATTGCTGGTAAACTCTATGATCTATATTGACCATGCAAACCTCTGGGTTTGGAAACAACTTCTTTAGCAATGACTGTTCCTTTTGTTGGATGTTGCTGCTCTTTCATACTATATGATTGCTATCTTTTTGCTGCTGTGCTGAGGCATATACTGCTGTTCTGTTGATGACTGTTACTACACCTTTCTTACTGTATTACTGAAACTCCTCGTAGCATTCAAGCTTGGAAATGTTCTGTATCTCATGATATCTGCCACAGGATCATTCAACTTTTCATGATATCTGCCCTCTGTATGTGACTACCCCATGATTGTTTACTATCATCTATCCTATCCAGGCTCCAAAACCTTATGATGGAAGTGTAGAGGTTGTAGAGTACATATAGATCTCTTTCTTTCTTGACATATGGCTGTCTTCATGCTTTTACAATAGCTATGCTGCCATCATGATTATTGTTTTCTTTTGTTGTTCCATCATACTTTGCTGTTTGTCTCATGCAAACCCCAGAAAGTCTGTTGTTTTCTAGAGCAAAAAACAACATCTGTAGTGTAGTTTCTGTGTCTTCATTGTTGATCCTATGGAACTAGCTTATCTACTCTTAGGTTTTCTGTGTTTGGCTTTGTGGTGTGATTCAAAGTGATCCTTAAGACTATGTAGATCATGTCATAATGCTGCATGCTGCCATGGTTTAGAAAGGTTCTTTTGTTGACTTATGATTTGCATTATCTTGCTGCTCCTTGACAATGTCATTAGTCCCCTGTGCTTTGCGGTCCTAAAATTAGTTGTCCTTGTATATGCTGTCCTATTATGACTGCAACCTCTTGAAAGTCATGATTTGCCCTCTGAATATGCTCCTTGAGCTATGCTTTTGCATTTGTATATTGCATCTTTGATGTTCTATAAGGTCTATGAGCTGGGCTCAACCCTTGTGGGAGCCACATTTTCTCCACTCATAATGTAACCCGATGAATCAAATAGAAACATAATTACACCTGTATCTGTACATGAAGCAAACAGGTTAAGAAAACAAGGACCCGCAGTTGATATACTTGATTTGTCTTTTCAAAAGTTTCTGTGACACTAACTAGTTTACTGCATCTGAAAACACAAATTGTATATTTATAGGTGTATATCATATGATGTATGATGCCCCGTCATTGCTCTAACATCAGTTTTTCCAAAATTTTATGCAGGTGACTAGGGGGTAGCAAGGAGACAGCGGCTGGATGCGGGACATGCAGACAATCTAGGACGACACAAGACACGGCAACAACATGAAGGTTCATCATTCAGGCAATGACGAGTCACCCTACCTCATATGCATATTTGCTTTTTAGCTATTTTATAAATGTATAGTTTGTCTTTTTCATTTTGCAATGAAATAGTTAGTCTCACGGCTTGTGTGAGATCTTATACACTTATTTTTTCAATACCAATTGCTGATCATACAAAAGATTTGTACAATTTCTTAAGTCTAAAAAACATTTGAATGCAACAATACAATTTAATCTCAATTTGTACCAAATATGCACATGGATATAATGCAGCAGCAATAAAATGTACCTTCCTCTCCTTTCAAAAAAACTGGAAAGTCTACTTGATTTAGCTAGTAGTGAAAACTAGGTAACAGTAAACTTTGCTTGTGTTCTATGTGCATGCAACCATGCAGGTTTAGTGGATGAGGGTTGTACATACTTCAATCATATTAGTAACCCTTATTGCATTACACCTAAAATTGATCATTATGTGTGCATGGTTGACCTTCTTTCTCATGTTGGCTATTGAAGGACACTCTAAACTATATCATTAAGATGTCATTTAAATCTGTCGTGGTTGTGTGGATGTGTTTTCTTGGTACCTGTAGATCACATATGAATGTAGGGTTAGGAGTATTTACATCGACGCTACTTTTTTATTTGGATCCTAAAAATGCTGTGACGTATGCTCTTCTCTCAAACATCCATGTAGAAGTGGGTAGGTTGGGTGAGGTTCAAATGTTAAGAAGATTGATGAAAGATAGAGGAGTTAAAAAGATTCCTAGATGAAGTTGGATTGAAGGCCATAAAATGGTAAATTCTTTTTGTGTGGGAGATAGATCACATCAACAAACACATAATCTATGTAAAGCTAGAAAAATTAGCTTGGGAGATGAAGGCAGGAGGGCATTTTCTAGACTCAGGACATTTACTAAATGGTGTGGAAGAGGAGGAAAAATAATTATCTTTGCCACCATAGTGAAAAGTTGCCAGTTACATTTGGCTTGTTAAACACACCCCCTAGAACAACTTCTAGAGTTGTAAGAACTTTGAAGTATGTGTCGATTGCCACACTACAAAATTTATCTCCAAGTTTGTTACAAGAGAAATTAATGTGATAGATGCAAACCTTCCATGCTTTAGAAGCCTTCCAAGCCTTCCTAGCAACACCAAGAATAACAACTACAACTAATTGGAACAAAAATATTGCGCCAGTCAACTTATCAATCATTGCATCTACAGCTGTAACCTTAGGTTCTAGTAGACCTCTACTCATGCCCAATTTTGTTTCATTACCTGCCAAGGGAAGCTTGTCAAATTAGTTTTATTCACCTTTGATCATAGCAAAACATGACATGTCCCAACCTTGTATCTCTTGTAATCATACAATCACACCTCTTGCAACTTTCTAAAGCATGAATAGCAATACTCACTTCCACTGAATATCTAAATGATCAAGAAAAAACCTGTCGTACTTATATGTCTAGGTACCTTACCTTGCATCAACTTTTATCAACACCTTTGAAACTTACCTTGCATCAATAAACACCATTACCTTTGACACCAATTATGTGTAACCAACGATCAAAGAAGGATGTAGATGCATACCACTGTCACAAGCAACCATTGTCATTAGCAAGCCACTTTTTCACTGTCACAAGCAAGAAGTATAAGACCATAACTGTCACAGTTAGAGAATTGCAAACTCTCACTGTCATACCAACTATTGTCACTGATCATTGATAGAATATTGTATTAGGCATACCATTTATTGTGCATTCTCTATGAAGATAGCAATCAATTGTGCCACCAAGAGCAAGGTAAGGGATTGTGATAAAGTTTCTTAGGACTATGATAAGTTTTTGATTGTGATGGCAGATCCAGTAACTTAAATAAGGACCATATAAAGGTTACAATCAATAAAGACCTATCAACTACCTTTAGGACGCAAATAAGAGTAAAGGAAATCCACAAAGACTTGTACACAATCACAATTTAATTAAACACGTAGCATTTCAAATCTACAATATTATTACAGTTACCAAGAAGGCAATCAACTTTAATAAGGGCAGTGACTCCATGGTAGTTATGAGGCAGTTAACCAAGATTTTTCATACATGCACAACAAGAGTAGAGTTTGCAAAGTATGCAATAGTCTTAGGTAGTTTTTTCATCAAAATGAGTTCTTTAAAACAATGATGAGTTCTTTAAAAGAACATAGGATAAGGACAACGCCTCGAGGATAGTCCTTTCAAATGAATGTTTTTTATGTATGGAATGGAAAAGATATTGGTTTTATATGACAATATTTTTTGATTACAAGCATAAAAAATAAGGATATCCATTCCACAATCATTTGTGAGAACATGAGTCATAGTGGAGCACAGTCAAAGGAGGTAGATTTGAAGACTTGTTCTAAGACCATGATGATTTAATAAAAGGGGCAGACTAAAGAGGCTTTCCATGACAATTTAGAAAAGACAATCATCATAAGGGAAGTCTTCTGCAATGAACAAAAGGTACAGTTTGGCAACAATAGAGAACTTAGTCATTGAAGACCAAAGGGCAGATTGGTGATGGTAAGGTTGCAAATGACAAAGGATGATGAAAATGTCAAGTTGAGTGTAGTCTTAAATACAAGTAGGACAATCCTTAGTATGATGAAGGAAAGCACAATAGGGGCAAAACTTAAGAAGTTAGAGAACAGTCATACAAATTGTAGGCAAGAATGAACCTTCACTGCCTTGAAGGCATGAATGCCATCACTTGATATTTTCGTTCAAAAGGTAGATTAGAGTGATGGAGTGGAAGAAGAGGATTCATGCAAGAGTTCTAAGAAAGATGAGCATGTAGATGAAGAGAAAGATTCTCTTACTCCACCTTTGAGATGATCCATAAGACAATAAAACTCAATTGATAGGCATAGTCCACCATATTTTTGTTGTGTACTTAATTTGTTATGTACTAGTGATGAATCAAGATCTTTCAAGGAGGCTTTCTCTTTGAAGGATAGTGAGTCTTGGAAGTAAGCCATGTAGGAGGAGTGATGGCCTTGGACATACGTCCCCTAATATCTTGTAAGTTTGCTCAAGGGAAGAAATCTCATTGGTTTCAAATGGATGTACAAGAAGAAAATTAGAGCAAATGGTCAATTAGAGAAGTACAAGGCTAGACTAGTGGCCAAGGGCTACTCCCTATTGTCAATATGAAATGCACCCTTTTAAGAGTGGTGTGGTGACTCTCCTTCCAACTGACAAAATTAATACACTCCTAGGTTGTGGGTGACCTAATAGTTGGAGTGAATCTCCAAAGAGGGCTGGTTCCCCTAGTGTAACCCCTAAAACTAACTCTCCTCTACTATTGCAATAAGGAAAAGGGATAGAAATTAAGCACAAGACTAAACCTAAAACTTGAAAATGAGGTGATACACTTGAATGTTTGATGACCTATACTTGCCTAAGCATACACAAGCAGGTAGTTTTTTAGTGGCGAATCTTCGCCAATTGGCGAATATTTGAAATCAAAGCCACCAAAAATGGTGAATAGTTCAAGCTATGAAGCCGACTGAATTGCCCCATTTTTACAAAAAAAAAAGAAAGTCTTAGTTAATTTGCCTAAGGTTTATTTTTTAAAACTAATAATTTGAACTATTTCACCAATTAAATGATGCATAATTAAAGCCGATTCGCCAGTGATTTATAATATATTTAAAAATGTTGACCATATTCGCCATTAATAATATATTTTAGCCATTAATTTTGGACCATATTAGCCAACACATGCCTTTTAAAAGGCTTGCTGAGCCCTAGAATCGATTTTGGGGCTCAACAAGCCTTTTAAAAGGCATGTGCTATTTGTCTCCTAGAATTATACAGTAGCGGATCGTGCAACTCAAGGCTCAACAAGAAAGGCATGAAATTTTTTTATACTTATTTTTTAATTTAATTTTTAATGTGATATTTTTAAAATATTTAATTTTTGTGTTTTTGTATTTTCAAATCATTCCTAATAGTGTATTTGTTCTTAGCTTGACTGAATATTTTGAGATAAATATTTTCTAGAAGCATTCATTCTTTTATTTCATGGAAGGAAAACATGAGTTACAAAAGGAAATAAGTAAAGGATTTATTCCTTTTTCCCTTCTAAAAAAATACAATCTCTGAAAAACCTTGCATGCAACCCAAAATAATAAATCTTTGTACAATCCTCTGCATGCAATCCAAAATAATAAACCCTGTACAATCTATGAAAAATCTCTACATGCAACCCAAAATAATAAAACCCTCTAGCTGTAATACAATTGTCAAATAGATCTGTGGAAGATTTCTTTTACCCTGCAAGCAAAGCAAAAGGAAAAACATGGACAATAAAATGAGAAGAATTAAAAAAATAGGAAGAAAGGAGTAAACCCAAATGAGATCTGTAAAAAATAAAATCAATAGAAATTACCTTCCACTTGCATAACCTCCTTCTCTCATGAAAATAAAACTTCACACCAAAATGATTATGAGAAAATGAAAGGGTTAGGTAGCAACAAAAATATTTATGCAATATTTTATTATTTTAACAAGTTTTTAATATAATAGAAATTTCATAATTAGCTCATGAAATGTAGTTGACTTCACTTTAGTGGGGTATCATGTTTTTTTAATTGTTTTATAATTGAATTTTAAATATTTATTGTATTTTAAACATGAAACAAAATTATATTTTATTAGCTTTATTCTTTTTTTTATTAGCTTTATTATTTTTCCTTAGTGTAATGAATTTTGATTATTATTATTTTATTTGACTTACTTCACCTTTAGTGGAGTAATTGTTTTAAAATAGTTGCAATCATAATAGTATTTGTTTTAGAGTTAGAAATAAATGTTTATTTAGTATATTTTTCATATTTATATTTTATTATTCCATATATAATTCAATTTTAAATATTTATTGTATTTTAAACATGAAAGGGATTTAGCTTTATTTTTTTAATTTTAGTGTAATGAATTTTTAATTATTATTATTATTTTATTTGACTTAGTTGACTTCACCTTTAGTGGAGTAGCTTGATTTTTTAATTGTTTTAAAATAGTTGCACTCATAGTAGTATTTATTTTAGAGTTAGAAAAAAATATTTACTTAGTATAAATTTTATATTTGTATTTTATTATTCCATATATAATTCAATTTTAAATATTTATTGTATTTTAAACATGAAAGGGACTTTTTATTAGCTTTATTCTTTTAAGGTTAGTGTAATGAATTTTTAATTATTATTATTTTATTTGACTTACTTTATCGTTTTAAATTGCCTATTTTAGAATTTAATTATAAATTTATCTATTAGTTACAAATTTCATTTTAATTTAATTTATTTCTTAAATGTTTAGACTCTAGATGAGACATCCTTTTCGTAGGAAGAGTACCTATGGTTAAATATTTTGGGTCGAAACTCATTAAACTTTAGTTGATATAAAAAAAGTAGGATGCAAACCAAACTATCCTTAGGTGAGAAAACTGTAATCTAGTGATAATTATTAGGTTTATAAAATTTTCTCCTGCCCCCACTTCAAAATTTAAAAAAAAAAAAGAATATATGGGGTTGACAAAATATGCAAAATTTTAAAGTAAGGATTCACCATTCTAATTAATAATTTTAGTAATTATTCTCTAAGATTCGCCATTGTATTTTTTTTTTTTAGCGAGTATTCACTAGGATTCACCACGATTTTATAACTTTTTTAGTAATGTGCATAGATTCGCTAGTAAAATTAATATTTTTTTCAAAAAAAATCAAAGATTTGCCAGGAAAATTAAAGCACTTAGCTAGGATTCACCAGGATTTTATAACTTTTTTTAGGGGTCTTTTCTTAAAATTATCCCTGTACACATGATGATTAAAGATACCAACACACCATACACAACTCACAATTTGACATACTTTTGCAAAAGTATTTCATAGAGGGGCTTAAAAGTTATGACAGTATTCAAAAGGAGTATAAAATGGCTTCATAGGAGCTCAAATGGTGAAACTTCACAACTAAACCTTGCATGAACTTGATGAAAATATAAACTGACCTACAAATGAATGTATTCCTACATAAAGGTAAGGAAATATGACTATGAATCAAGGACAAATAGTTTTATCACAACACAATATAGCAACTGTGATAAGGTAAAAATGACTCTTTATTGATCCAAAATGTATTATACATCTTGTATAAGATCTTTTACAATACTTTTCTGTCAAAACTCAGAGATACAACTATAGAAAATTAGAACTATTTCTATCTAAAAACTTAGATAATAATACTATCTTTTTGTGTTATAAGGCATCCCCTTTCAAATCCAACAGTTTGGAGAGAATGTAGAGTCATGCTCTTCCAAAAATAAATATAAAATTGGCATTAAAAAACTTGCTCAAACCTTCTTGTTGATGTTTGTTTTTCGACAAGTCAACAATAGAGTGAAATACTAGATAATCTGACTCTCTCTTGAGCAAAGCCTCTCGAATGCTGAACGAAATGATCAAACAAGATGACTCCAAGGTTCCTTTCTTATGATTTTGTAAGAGATAGCTCAGTGATTGAGTATGATTATGCTGGTAAACACAAAGGGACTTACGCAATCGTTTGACAAGTTGTTGATTCAAATGAAAGAGAAGGTAAACACTGGAATATCTAAGTACTACAACTTATGATATTGCGATGATGTTCTTTATCTTAATCCTAACCAAATTGATAAAAAGAACAAAAGATGAAAGGTTCAGTAACACTAATCTAATCCTAGATGCAAGGATTATTGCTTAGGTGAAATCAAACCAATTCTTGCTTCGCCAAGACAGACAACTACACAAGATTGATGCAATCTTCTAAGGTTGTACAAGATATTTAAATCACTTATGCTCATGAAACATTCAACAAACATGGGGATCAAATTGAAGTTCAGTTTTGTTCAGACTAACCATACACTACAATTTGCAAGCCACAAACTGTAAATGGTGTGAACACAAATATTTCACCACAAGCAATAATAAAGCCTTCCACCAACTAACATAGACTTAAAGGAAACTTAATCTAACTTATTATTTGCTTGAAGAAATCTAGACCATGCAACACTTAGAAACATATATAGAGTCACCAAAACAATGAGTCTTATATTATCTCAGAGAGCTCTTACAACAATTCCAGAGTCTTCAATCCTACAAATGAGAGCAACAAGAGCCCTTTTATAGACCTCAAAATGAATGAAGGGTCAAGATCGATTGGCCAAGCCAACGGACCAGATCATGCCACATCACAAGTAGTTATAACAAACTCTTATTTTATTAAATGAAAGAGGCTATCTTAGTAAATGAAGGAGGCAATGAAGGCACGCCTTCCCAAGAAGATAAGGATAACATGTCATCAGCTTATGAGGAGTCTTCATGTGAATATCCATCACTAGAATCTTGACATTCAATGAATTTGGACACTATATGCTTGACATCATCCAAAGGTACACTTGGCGCATTCTAAATGGTTCCTTCAGCTTCAAGTACATCATCTAAATAAAGGCCAAGTGTCTTTTCCCAATCGGTCATCCTTGCTTTGTTGGCACCAAGGTGGACAGCAAGTGAAAAGATACTATCAAGCTTTTCATTAGAAACATCATCTTCTTGAAAATAAAAAGATTGAACTTGTTCTTTCATGTTATCAAGAGTCATCTCTCCAAATGGGTTACATATCTTCATCAAAGAGACATGTATTCCATCTTGAATCATTTGAAGTACACTTCTTACTCTTGACATATCTGTCTCTATCTTATCCAGCAGCTGTCCTTTGATGCGAAAGCCATAATACCAAGAAGAGAAGTCGTATGTCTTATTTTCTTCAATCACTTCAGCATGTATCAAATCATCAATGGATGTCTCCATTAAGCTCTTCAAGTGTGGCAAGTAATGTTCTTTGATGTCTTTGAATTCAACACAAACTGTCATCAATGTAAGTACCCTCTCTTTGAGATTAGCAATGTTATCATACACGTGCATGATATCTTCCAGATGTTTATATGTAACGTCCTTTAATCATTTCATCCAATCTCTCATCCTGTGAGATGAAGTCTTCAACTCCTCTAAATGTACAACTACTTCAGGAGGAAGAAGAAATGGAGGTGTAGCAACTCTTTCTTGTTGATGAATAGGATGAACTAAATGCTGAATGTACTACTCTAAGGCTTGGCACCTTCGCTCAGCTTTGATTCTACCTTCTGTCTCCTGTCTTATAATAGCTCAAGCATTATCAATTGAATCTTGAAGTTCTTCTTCTACTTGCATTCCAATCAATGGACCCAAATTGATTGTATTGATGTCATAATCATTAGGTGTTACATCTTCTATATTCTTCTCAAGCCTTGGAACGGCTACATGAACCTTTCTTACACCTGTTTCATCTTTAGTGATTTTTGAAAGGATAGTGGCCTTTTTCTTTGGTTTTTCATTAGACATATCAGAAGTAACTCATCAACTGGAAGAGGACACTTCTCAACTTCATAATTTTCTCTGATTCTTTCCTATAGCCACTCTGGTAGTGATGAAAGATCTTGTACCTGTTGCATTTGTTTTCCTGGTGCAGGCAATGATTCTTCTTTAGCTTCATCCTTGTCTTTGGTGTTAGCTTCATCAATGATCTCAGTGTCATGTGGACTCAAAGGTACTTCTTCAACTGGAGCTTCTGGAATTGCATTCTCAACATGTACCACTATGTCCTGATTTAGTGGGGTATCACCTGGCTGTCTGGAAGAAGCAGTTTCAATACTTATCCTTTTCTTCTTCTTACTAGATTCTCCTTGTGTAGTTTCAAGTTGTTTTCTTTTCTTTACTTGACCCGAATCTCTTTCATCATCCTTACTCTGTGAATCTTTACCAGGTACATTGTGTTGTTCTTGCTGATCAACTTCTCCCATTTTAGTATAGGTGAGTTTCTTTCCCTCATCAAGCAATGATTGTACTTGTTCATTTATCTGCTTTTCAGTAATAACAATGATAGGCTTTATCAACCCTTCATCATCAACCCTTTCTTTATCAGCCCAATTGACATCATAAGGCAGGTTCCGGATCTTATTGTACTCTTCACCCAAAAGAATTCTTTCACTATTCAACTGATTAGGAATTCTTAATACCTTCGTAGCTCTTACTAGATCCCACTTTAACCTTGAAAATTTTTGCATTCTGATATCATCATCATCTATAGCATCAGCCCAATGATCTTCTAATTGTTCAACATGTTTGTAAGAAGGATATGACTGCTTAATGGCTCCATGTGGATCAAAGCTTTCCCTCCTTGAATCATGCAAATGTAGATGATATGCTTGAAGTTCAATCTCTGAATGTTTTGCCGCTTGAAGTGTTGGACAGGAGTAATATCTACCAAGCTGGAGAGGAAACTGAACTCCAGCTTTCTTTCTTGCCTTCTGCATCTTATGAAACTCTAACAACTATCTTGAAACCTCTAGCAACACCATCCTGTTTGAAGGATATCTAGGCAATCTATATGGAAAGGATGTAAAACCTTGAATCCTAATATACATGAACTTGTCATACTGGATGTAGTATCTTCCATACTGCTTGATGAAGTTTCAAGAAGCACCTGTTAATTTTCTATGAGGTTTACCTCTCAATTTTCTTACTATGAACATAGCAAAAGCATCATTGAACCTTTTATAGTGATTGATGTTCTTCAAGTGAAGTTGAGGATAACACTGATGTGAAAGAATTTGTCTAGGCTTTGTACCTACTTCTCCTTTAGCTGTTAATCCTTTGTAAACTACATTTCTTGCCAAGATATAAACAAGATATGAAGTCATGAAGAAAGACATTGTTTCATCAAACCTCTCAAACTGCTCATCAAGGCAATGACTTACAAGGCCAGCCTAGTCAACCATCTTATTTTTTGTAAACACATGATCAAAATAGGTATACATCCATCCTTAAAAAGTAGATGATTGAGGCCTACCTGTTACTCAATTTAAGAACATGATGAGGAAACTTATCTCTTGTTTGAAGTCAGCCTTGTGATACTTTGGATCTTCAGAGTTGTATATCTTCATTGATGAATCAGTCATCCACTTCTTCCTTATTTCTTGCATGTAAAGCTTAGAGTTGCCTTCGAAAGTACTTTGAGCAGTTGTAGGACAAATGAACACTCCCTTTCGGCTTGGGATATTGAAGATCTCTTGGATGGCTTCTCTTTGTAGGTAAGCTAGGATAGTCCCATCCTTAGCTATAATTTGCCTTTCTATTTGTCATAATGTTGAACACATTCCAACACTAAGTCAGTACTAGGCAATGTAGGTGGGAAGCAGGCTGCTTGTACAATTCCACTTTTCGCTATGGCCTTGATGTCTTCATTCCTTGTGATGGCGAGCAAGAAGTCCTCCACCTCCTCCAGGTTGACGTGTCCCATGTTGGTATCCCCCATGTTCTTCCAATGTGTTTCAAGCTTGGATTCAGGTATAGTAGACTTAGCATCCATCTTGATCATCACTTGTCTTTCTTTAGCCGTCATGCCCATCTACCTACAAACAAGACTCGAATAAGTGTCTTGAAGTAATAGACTTACCCTTACAAACCTGACTTTATCTACAAAATTAAAATAAAACTATGAAATTCTACAAAATTGAATAGATAAAAGGCAATTTTTATGAAGTAAAATTAATTTAAAACATACCTTGTATCAATTTCTAACTTAGAAAAAATGCAGATTTGTGAATTTAATAGTGAAATCAGTCTCAAAATGACAAAATCAGAGGTAAAATCTGCTAAAATTAGTCCTCTAAATTATAATTCTACTTTAAGAAAATTTGCTCCTCTTTGAAAATTCACTGCCCTCCTTGAAAATTCGCTCCACTTATAATTGAATTATGACCAAATGGAGAGAGAGCGCTCTTGTTATATAGCTAATTCGCACACATTAAATGCTGACGGCTATAGGAATGGGTCGGCCCCTCTTAGCATTTAATGTAATTTAAAAAAAAAATCCAAAGTCTTTTGGCGCCAAAGAAAGGCATGAAGGTGCAAGGGCGCCTAGGATAAAATGGCCTTAAATTTGCTATTTTTGTGATTCCAAATGTTTGAACAAGTCTCAGGGTAACTCTCCCTCTAGCAAGCACCCACTCTAAAGTGTCATTTCATATAATTTTCTCCTAGGCGCCCATTGAGGTGATTTTGGGGAGTTTATCTACAAGGCGCTCAACTTGATGAGGTCCAGTGCATTCTTACTTAAGGCGCTAGCTTTAGATGATTTCATTCTTAGTAGGAATGGGTGCCTAAAGACAATTGACTTCAAATTTATCATTTTATGATTTCAACCACTTATTGATGGCTTCAAGGACCATATCTTCCTTAGGCGCTAATCTAGGATGAACTTCAATGATTTTTCCCCAGGGTGCCAATATGGGTGACAGAGGTTGGAATGGGTGCCTAGCTCTTTATGAAGCTTTATACTTGTCATTTTTATGTCTTAAATGATTGTAAAGATCTTAGAAGGACTTTCCCGTCTAGGCACTGAAATTTGGATGCCCTTAGGTTCAATCTCAATCTAGGTGCTCATATGGGGAAGGAGTGATAAGTAAAGGCGCTTATTATACTTCATGTTCGTTACTTAGCAATTTAGATGATTTCAACTTAGGTGGAATCCTTATCAAGGTGCCAATTCTCAAAATTTTCAACACTTCACTTCAAGGCTCACTTGACTTTAACGATATACTCTCCTAACCCTCTCACAAGATACAAGGTGCCAGAAAATGAACTTCCACATGCAAGGTGCCAATTGATGATATTATTGAATGTAATCCTTCTCTGGGCGCCAAAAATGCTATGAACTATAAGGAGTGGCACCTAAGGTTAATGGTAAGTTTCAATCATTTAGATATTCTTAAGGCTAGGCGCCTAACACTTGTAACTTCAAATTTGTCATTTTATGATTTCAAACACTAGTTTACACCCTTATAAAAGTAATTCATCTCACATCAAGGCGCCAAAGTGGAGAGGAGTAACAAGGAATGGGCGCCTAAGGTTCCCTACTTCAATTGAAGGCGCAATTTGGGTGATCATTTGGACATGGAAAGGGCGCCTAAGCTTTAAATCATTCCTTTGTCAAACCTTTTTGATGTTTAAGGATTCTTATGTCAATTCTAGTCAAGGCACCATCCTCTAGAGTGTTTGAAAGTTGATCTCCTCTAGGCATTGATCTGAGTTGGCAGAGGTGGGAAAACGCGCCTAAGTACTAGAGCAAATTCGCGCCCAAAAATGCAAGTTGCCAAGGTAAGGTATATTGAAAAATATATTTAAGGATAAGTTTAGATATACTTTAAACATTTTTCAATATACCTTTCAGGATGTTTGAGATAGGTTTCAGATCCACTGGATTTAACATGTAGATTATAGAATTTGGAGGATCCACCAGATTTTAGACTTAGTCAATTTTTTAGGATTTTCAGGATTTTAGGCTACCAGACTTATTCATTTTTAGGATCTCAAACATCAGAATCAGGTCATCAGGGGACTATAAGACTCCAACATTACTGACTTCATCATGAAATAAACGAAAGACATTATCAAAATCTCAATGCAAAGCATCAGAACTCAAAAAAGGGGGGTCCCTAGCTCAATGGGGTGATGTGATTTGGTCACAACACTTCCTTTGGGCGCTGAAACTTGTTTCTTTGTTTTTCTCCCTCCAAAAGCTTTACCAAGGCATATAAAAGAGATGTATTTGACTTTTCCAACTTCATCAATTGAAAAGGATCCTAGAAGTTCTCCAACAATAGTCTCCATTCTCCTGGATGCTTGTATGATGGTCAAACTATCTCTAATGTTCTCATAACTGCACTTACTCATCCCAACTGCCATTTGCATGATAATAGGGCATGTTTTCATGAGTTTGAAATTGTTTGGATTCTTTGAGGGCATGGGGAAAAGATTAGATCCTTTTAGGATTTCAAACTTCTCATTAAATAACCATTTCATGCTTCTTCAATCCACTTGCTCTACATTAAAGACTCATGTAGGTGTTTTGATGTGTTTTAGGTTTGAATAGGCCCTTAGAAGTGATTAGTCACATCTTGAGGATAAAAGAAAGATTTCCTTTTTCTGTTGCTCCCTCGTTGAAATGCACAATGTGTATTTAAACCTGGGACTATTACACCTTTGGTCTTCGTGAACTCCATGATCTCTGGGTACATGTTTCTTTCTCTTGATGGAGTCTTTATTCCCTCTTTGATATCAATACTAACACTATCCCATAACAAGTGCTCTGACCTGTTTGTGACTTACCCATTTGTTGCATTCTCCATATCTTACTAGGTTTCTTTCTCCCTGTAGTATGCTTGTCATGGCTTCATGAAGAGTCTTTGAACAATTCATAGATCTTATAACACAACTCTTAGACCTGTAGCATGCTCAATGTGGCTTCAACACTGGTATTGCCAACTTACAATGAATTCTAAGAAGGCTCAACATAGGCCCCTCATGTCTAATAGACCCTTAGAGAGTGGGTACATGCCCTATATCCTATTTAGATATCTTCACAATCCACCATACCTTGCTCTCACAAAACCTTGCACCCTTAGCTCTTGATTTCATACTTTATATTTAGACCTTGCAACGATAGACTTATTGACCCTTACTTCAAATAGTGAATGGTTAGTATAGGGTTTGTAGAACAAATAGAGACATTCAAACCATATTTTACACCATGCCTAATCTTTGTACTGCCCTGTGTATACACTAAACTTAGGAATCTTACAATAAAACCATCACTGCACAGTCTTTGAAGAAGGTCTAACATTGACTTTAGGTTTCACAAGCTTGCTTGCAAATACTTCTTAATTAACCTCTACATCTTTCCTCACAATCCTTTGTGATCTCATCACTAATTGTGATGCTTTGGTGTTGATTCCACTATGTCTTTTCACCATGTCAAAACTCTATCATTGTCCTTTTAGACCTCAGACTATCAGGTAGGTTCTCTTCTTGTTCAGATCACTGGGTATTCGTGTACATAAAACCTGTGAAGGGACCTTTAAATGGCCACACAGACCTCTTAACAAGTCACTGAGACTTTAAATGCCTCATGGATCTTCATAATCACTGTACAGACCTTTGTGACACTTGTGTAGACCTCTTTTCAACAGTCATTCATGATGGTGTTAGGTTGTCATTGATGTCAAAAGTGTTTAGGAGATGTTTAATGAGGTGTTCATCATGATGTCTTCATATGTTTAAGGAGTACATCATCAGAAGTATATCATCCTACATCAAGGTGATATAGATGACATACAGTGGTAGTGTTTTTTGTTTCATGTCTCTCACAATTTCTTTCAGAATTGTTTACTCTATCAGGAACATCAATCAGGAGTTCAAATGGTGTGTTGATTATCAGGTGATGGAGTTCATTTTTCTTGGTTTGTATTCTTGTCATTTGATCTCAGTGAAACACAGTAGTCTTCATCAGTATTCAGTGGCATGATCTTCATAATCTTGGTTTCAGTTGTGGCAGTTATGATGTTGGATATCATGGTCTCTTGCAAAGTTTTCGTATGTTGTTCATCTCTGACTGCTTCAGTTGACAAGACTCTTCTTACAGTGGCATATGATAATTATTGGCATGGGACACATTTAGTGATAGTTAGCTCTTCATTGTATCACATTTGAAGTAATTTGGTTTCCTAGCTTGTTCAAGATCTTAGTGATGGTTTAGCATTCAAGAGCCTTTTTGATGAAGTCTGATACTCTAGTTACCATATGTAATGTCTTTGTTAATGAAATGTCTTTAAACCAAAATGTCCTCTTAGAGTTTTATCAAGGTTTATGTGTTGGAATGGTAGCAGAGAACTCAGATCTGTTTTGAAATGCTACAATGGCAAAGTAGCAATGGTATTTATGAAGGTCCTCTTTGTTGTTTAGGTGTCTTTAAAACTCTCACATAACCGTCACTCATCAAATGCACTTTTTGTTTTAACAAGGAAGTGACTTGTAGTTGTAGGTTATATCACTTATACCTTACCTACTAGAGGGTTCCTTACACATGGCGGTGACCGGCCCTTTCCCCTGCAGACCGGTGGCTTTGGTAATGTGATGAGCGCATGGGCGCCAAAGACCAAATCTAAGGATATGTTTGAATATGTGAAGAGCGCGAAGTATCTATCTAACGGTTGTTATTCAAACCTTGAAACCTGATTTGAACCTTCTTGTTTGACGTTCCCGTGAACGTATATTGCCCTTGTATGACTATAAACTATGTTTTTAGAAAGTTTTGTTAAGGCAGTTTATAGAATTTGTTGGAGCCCGATTAAAAAGAAGAAAATCTCCATTTTATTTAAAGCATTAAATTGCTTTTTTAAGGGAGCTCGACATTAGAAGGAGTAAAGTTTTTTTTAAGTTTCCTTCTAAGAAAAAGACATCCATTGGATGGAATGCTTTACAATTAGAAAGTTTCTTTTCTTCCATCAAATAAAATGGAAATGATAATATTCTTGGAGATATTTTTTGATTTGATTGTGAAGATGAAGAAGCTCAACAATTTTGTATGTAAAAGCTTGGAAGGAGATTTATTTTTTTCAGATGATTTTATTGGAGATTAGTGAAGTTATTTTTGCAGAGATTGAAGATGAAGTTGCTCAGATGCAAGGAAATATAAAAAGTTAATTTTTAGCTCACAGGATATGAAGAGTCTTGTTGAAAAGAAAATGAAGGGCTTGAAAAGATGAAAGAGATTTTGAAGGATCATTTTTGCACAGAAGATGAAAAAGATTATTTTTATTGTTTCTTACAGGGAATATGAATGGTTTTACAGATGGAAGATGAAGTTGGTCAGATATTTTATTTACAGGGCATTGAAAGAACATATCAAGTTTTTGGAAATGTGTTTCTTTACAGAGAATATAAAGAGATACAGAATGTTTTTCTTCAGAAGAGGATCAATTTTTGAAAGAGAAATATAAGACATTGTAAATTAGATTTTCTTCTTACAAAAGGATTTATGCAGATATTATTTTTGTGAGATGTTTGCAGAGAAAAAGAAAATGAAAAGACATTGAAGAAAATATGAAGAGGATTCAAGTAAAAGAGATTTTTATTTTCTCTTACAGGGCACTGATTTTTTATTGAAGACAAAATATTCAAATTGAAATGAATATGAAAGGTCAACGAATTTTTGCAGAGGAAAGGAATATGGAAAGATATTTCTTTGCAGGTGGAAGGACATTCAATCTGTATAAAATTATTTTTCAGGTGCATTGATGACTTGTCTTGAAAGATAGAAATGAAATATATAGATGATGAGAGATTGAATAGATATAGTGTGAGAGTGATGTTGTGCAGATTAATGATGAACTGATGGGATCAAATACAGAGAAAAGTAGTGTTGTTGAGCATATCCAGATGAAGGATTGATTTTGAATAGAATGGACATTTGACAGACACAAGAAAGAGAAGAAATGTTTTGTATTGAAACAGAGAAACCCTCTGAATTCTAGTTTTCAGTTTGTTCTGTATTAGGGGTTGGTGCTCCTTGAAGCTGGTGCTTCTAAACAGTATGCCAGTGAGGCTTGCAGGTCAGTGAGACCTTACACATATTGTAGCCAGTGAGGCATGTTTTATCAGTTAAGCCAGTGAGGTAGTTTTGGAGTGGTTTTTCTACCCTGATGGGTTTTCCACTTGTGCATATCTTGTGTTATGATTCATATTGATCTTCCTTGTGTGTGTTTAATTTACTTATGAAGTTTTATTCTCTTTCTACATTCACAGTCATGTGCATATGTATTTGACAAATCAAAGGTATCTTTCACTCCTTGTGCTCTGAAAGTTAAAGTTTTGAAAAAGATTCAAAAATTCACACAACACTGATTCACCCCCCCTCTCAGTGTTGTCCTTAACTCCTACAATTCATGATGTGTAAGTTTCATTTTCTTGATAGAGTCCTTGTAGATTTCATATAGTAACACACCTTTGCAGGTCATCAACACCTTATGACAAGCTTATAATTCCTTGAGGTCTTCTTAGAATTATAGCCCTTTATTCCTCTTGTAGATCTTTATATTGGTCTTACAACTTCTAGAGACCTTTAATAGATCTATACATCCTTTTTGAGTTGGCATGAATCATTAAAGCTTGTAGAATACATTGGTGATCCAATGATAGATAGTCATAGCTTTGTAGGTGATAGTGGTACCCTTGATCCCTTTGTGTAGGCCTGTTGTTTCACTATTTTCACAACTTGTTTGAAATATGGTAGGTCTTCAACAATATTAGATAGCATTCATTCCTTTTTAATAGATTTAGAGAGTTTCATAGGGGTTTAGAACATCTCTACTCTCCTTGCAGGACCATATAGGGTTTTATAGGTTTGACATTTGCTCCGTGGTATTGTATGAGTTTTTAAAACCTCATAGGCTTTTAAGGGGTTAGGCAGTCATCTTATTCCTACATAACTTCTTCAAAGACATGCACCTTCAAAAGATGATTTTTAGAGAATCCTAATAACCAAGCAGAGCTTTAAGTGTACACAATCTTGTAGAATGTGAATATGATTTTAGAAGGCTTGATGCATGCCTAAAACTATACCCACTACCTTCATATGAACATTATTTTCCTTTCTAATTCAATCACATCAGTCACTACCTCTATCTTTTATAACATAATTTTATCCCTATCAATACTTTCGTAGAACTTTATGAGGACTAGCAGACTCTTACAATAATCACAGACCCTTGATAAGATTCTTCAACCCTTGACAGGGCTCAAAGGACAATAACAAACCTCAAACTTCTTTGACAGTGTCTTATAGAGTCTCCTAAACATGCCATACCCATGATGACCTATAAAGATCCTTCAAGGTTTTCATGGATCTTCATTGAAGTGCAGACTCTGTATGGTGCAAGTCTGTTGTGACTTATGAAGGCTTTGAAGCTCTACTATACTGACCATAGACCTGACTAAACTCTTGTAGACTTGCTAGGTTCTTTGAAATCTCTTCATGCTAACCTCAAACACTTCCACAAGCCGGTAGATGACTGAGAAACCCTTCAATAACTTCTAAACACCGTAACACTATAGATCCTCTTTTATCTCATTGTAAAACCTTTATTGCAGTGATTCCTACGTTTTAACCATGGTCCTTCATTGTCAAAACTCAATAAGATTGTGACAGTGTTCTTGTGGTCTTGACAAACCTTTGACAAGCTTTTAAGGCAGTTGAGAGACCATCATCATCTTTAACCCTACTCTGAAGATCTATAGTTTTCCTTTTCATGACAAACCTCAAACACTTCTTGGCTCTAATTCAAGTTTCTTTATGAATCCTTGAATGACTTCTTATGATCTTCATGGAATCTGCAACTTCATCTTGAAAGTATAGAGCCTATAAGATTTTTAAACCTTAATCCACGTAAAACTTATTCTCTTGAGACCTTCTGAATGCACATAAACCATGAGTATGAACCCTAAACACCTACCTTCTTCTCTCCCCCTACCATGAATAAAAATAAGAAGGGTATCACGCCTTGAACATGACCTTTGCTAACCTTGTAACCATTTGGAGGGTTCATAAATTGTTGATGGCTCCATTTGAAGAAACGTTAGTTGAATATAGCTTATAGTTTAAAAAGCACATGAATACTAGACCTGCTAGTAAGGTTCCTCGGTGATTGAATGTAATGCATTTGGCCATGCCCTTCTCTAGAAACTCTTCTATCACTTCCAGGAAATCCCCTGAAATGGGTCTGCCCAATACAAAATTTAACAAAATACAAAAAAATTAACATCTTCAAGTGATTGTGTTCCAATTCATCAATGCAAAAAGAGGGACATCAATTATGAGCCTTACCTATTTTTGAGCGCGTCCAATTCAACCCATGTACAACGCATCCAATTCAACAATGTCTTGAGCGTAGAGGCAGTCTTCTTCATCTGGCACATCTTCCAAGTCTTTGAGAGTATCAGGAATTACAAAGTGAGGAGCCATGACTCTTCTATGTCAATTCTTGATTAGTTCAGGATGATACAGGGATTTCTTTTGTTTGAATTATTTTTCATTGAAAAAATTTCCCTCTCTTTCCAATTCAAAATATTATTTTAATTTCCCTCTCTTTCTAATTTTTATTTGTGTGACTAATTATTTAGTCATTTATAGCTGTGTTTTTTACCCACCATCATTTTAGCCATTTATTTAGTCATTTATAGCTGGGTTGCCAAAAATGACTAGAATTTAATCATTTTTAGTTGTTGTGACTAGAAGTTTTAGTCACATAGTCATTTATTTTTTAAAATTCTACTAGTGCTATACAAATGATGACATCGATAATACAAACAACTAGGATGGCATGTGACATTAGCGTGCAAAATCGATGCCATAAATAATACAAACCATATAGATAGGTGCTATGGTAGCCTACATGGCAAGATGATGTGGCACTGACTTGGTGGCTAGCATGTCAAGTGATGTGGCATAGGTGATGTGTGCACTAACATAGATGGTGATGTGACTATGAAGGGGCCCAAGCTTATGGCTCCCACTTGAGTCAAAGATCCCAAGAATATTCCTATTGTCATATCGGAGGATGAGAAGTAGGTATATGTGAGTATGTAGGTGTTGGCGAGGTTGGTTATTGGTTGTAGTGTGATAGCATATGAGTTGTCAGAGTTGGTGTTGAGAAATGGGAGGCCGCTAGAGGAGCTAAGTTGATTATTGTTGCAAACTATTGAACTAGTGGAAAATGCGAGATGAGTACCACCACTGCATAATGGTACAACTACACTACCTTAGCCTCAAACAAACCCCACAAATAGTCAAAAGACAAATTCTTGCAAACCTCAACCTATACTAGAAGTACAATGAACATGCATGACATACTTATGCCTCAACCCTCGAGCAACCTACAGTCTTGTACAAATTGTATAGATGTAATATGGAGCTTGTGTGGCATGTCAAGGAAGAAATTTTTTTAGGCCCCCTCGACAAAGTGTTCAAATATGCCTCAATTTACAATCAACCTTAGGACTTTTTTTATAATTGAACTCAATAGTTCAATTAGATTTTGGCCAAGATGCCCTAAATTTCACACCACCTACAAAATTCACTTAAGCAAACACATTAAAAAACCCAAAATGAATGTTAGCTTTCCAAAATCCTTTTCAAACGAAACAAAAACTTCTCTCGACTGTCCATAATTTATATTCTTTTCCAGAGGGAAGTGTATCGATCAAGCTTAAACTTTCTCATTCACAACTTACCGTTACCTCTAAACTCCTTTAAAAAAAACTAGGTTACAGTAAGTGGAATCTGTCAATGATTTAATTAAAGCTTTTCATGGTGTGCGAGCAATGTCTTTAAATTCAGTCAACCCAGTGAGGCACTCGATGAAAGACTGGAGGGAGACAATAGAAAGATCTTAAACCAGTAGAAATTTATAAAGAAAGGGTCTAGGCATTAAAACAGTTTAATGCATTAATGTGATCAGAACTTAAGATTTTCATCAGTTTTGCGCATGTCCTCTGGTAAGGAAGCATTAAGTAGTTGGATGGAGGTCCAACACCTAAACGGCTATCCTTTTTTTTCCTTTGCCTGATGTTTCCTCTACCGACTAACTGCAAATGACTGATGGTCGTAACAACCAAATTAATTTGGGAAACAGTGACTGATGATTTTTGGCCTCCTAAATTTTCTCTGGAATTTTCTATGGACTGATGTTCTATGGAATTTTCTAAACAACGATCACCTGTATATGCTTCTTTTCAATGACAAATACAGTGGGAAGAAAAAGGCGAACTATTGAAAATGATTGGAGGCAGGGCTTAAATTTGACGGTCCACCTTGTCTGTCAAGAATTTTTTTTTCTACGGTTTCATCTTTATTATTGTCTTTCACATGACAATTAATTTTTTTTAAAGCAAGTCAAATTTTCTAAGAGCACTTTGTACCCAATATCCTTGTTATTAAGACAAAACTCCATGGATATGGTTTTATGCACGTGAAGGATGATTATACCAATGAAACTAGATTTCAAGCTATCATATCCTATCCTGTCACAACGTTTCTTATCCTCAAACAGTTCAGTTCACTATATCACATTGTTTAAAAAACAAAAGAAGGGACTCTATTATTAGTATCCTAACAATTTAAAGTTTACAATAGTTTCATGGTTCATTGTTTATGATAAAAAAATGACCAAATCATTACCCATTTCTTCAATATCATTTGTTCAATATGGTAAGAGTTTTTGGAAGTATTTAGAAAAATATACACAGCTGAATCTAAAAATACTTTCAACCAAATAAAATATAATACAGATAGGGAAAACACATACGATGTAGATCCCACTTTGTAACACTACTTCATTCAATCCGCTATTACCATAGCAAGCAAGCACCAAACAAATCTATCCTACCAAAAATTATATTAAAAAAATACAAGAAAGAAACACAAAAAGATTAAAAATAGTCAATTTAAAGAGACTTACCAGTACCACAAATTGACGAGTTAACAATTAAAGATCTAGTCCAAATCTCCAATGGTTTTGCTCAAGGAGGTTCAAAAATAAATTGAGAGTGGAAATTTTCACTCTACAAAAAAAAATTAATCTAGGAAAAAAATTAAAATAATAGAAATTGTTGAAAGTTCTTTTCACTCTAAAAAAATGTATAATATAAAATATTATTTGGAGGGCTAATAATATAAAAAAGCTCAAAAAATATTTAGAATATCTTTCAAAAATTTAGGAAAAAAATAAAATAATAGAAATTGTTGAAAGTTTCTATTAAAAAATTTAGAAATAAAAGTAAAAAACATGTATTTGTAATTTTGTATTGTTTTTAACACAAAGTTTCTATTAAAAAGTTAAAAATAAAAGCAAAAAACATGTATTTGTAATTTTGTATTGTTTTTCACAGACACTCACACTCACACACACATATAAAGTTTCTATTAAAAAAATTAATAATAAAAGGAATATATATATATATATATATATATATATATATATATATATATATATATATGCACTTAATAACTTACTTATATATATATACACGGTCAAATTTTAATATTAATTGTTTTTTTTACGGTTTCTAAATAAATTTACATGTATTAACATATGGTCAAATATTTATTTTCACTATATTTTACGGATAAAATCTTTAAATACGGCCATCCAATTTAAGCCTTGATTGGAGGAGACCAGTGGTTAGGGGATTAATTATTTGGCCCAAGATAGATAGATAGCATTCTGCTAATTGTGATTGATATTTGTTTTAATTTTTAATGTATAGATAGATTTATTTTGTTGGTATATTTTATTTTTATTTTATGTAGTTAATCACTATATTGAATTTTATGTATATATAATAAGATGAACTTATTTAGGTAATTATTATTTGGGTGGGTGTTATCTCCTTTCTATATAAGTAGGCATTTACTTAGGGAGGTAATACATATTCACATTTGTTCTTGTATTTATATTTTAAAAATAAGTGGTGTTGAAAAGTATTTGTGAGACCTGTTATAGATAGAATGAATTCTGATGACTTTCTTGATAGTAGTTAGGCCTTGTGGTTGGTGCAGTAAGATTGAAGACATGTCATCCAGATGATGTTAGTGCAATTGAAATTGATCTTGAGATTGATTGTGAGTGAATGTAAATTTGTTTGTTTTCTCCCATCAATTCATGTTCTACTAATAATGAAGATAACTTAGTTTTAAACACACAACTCAAGACTTTTGAGCAGGTGAATGAGTGATCCTACAATAGTGTGTCCCACTTGTGGGACATCCTGATTTTTGTTTTAAATCACATAGTTTTTTTAAACATGTATGCTTTAAGCCTGGAGGGGTTCCATTTAAGAGGGTTTTAGATCAAATCCCCTTGGATAGAATCCCCTAGCCTTAAATCAAATACCTACCAGAGTCTTCTTTGCATTGGTAAAAATGTTGGGAAAAAAGACAATTTTGCTTCACCTTTTGGGGGATCAAATGAAGTCATTCCAAAATGTTATTTTGTAAGTATGTAGCGCTTAAAATTAACTTTCTAAAAATTATAATACATACTAAGTTTTTTGAATATTATATATTTTAAAATTTTATAATGAATGTTGGTCCATTATGAAAAAACAATGACCTTGAACATTCATGACAGTAGGAAAAATAAATTCAAAAAATGAATTACACTCCACAAGGATGTCTTTGTTTTAATAAAAATGAAAAAAAATATTTTTCAGATATATGCAGAGAAATGTGTTATTGAAAAAAATAGGTCTAAATTTTTTGTTAATATAAAAAATGATTGAAAAATAACATAAAAATAATTCTTTAAAGAATTAAAAAAAAAAAACTATATTTAAAATGCCACAACTCAATAGTTTACACTATCCATAAATTCTTGACTATTTGTTTGATATAATTTAAACAAATTAAGAAAATGCTTAAAAAATGCTAATTTTGAGTGTCCCACTTACGCAAAAATTGAGACACACTATTGTGGGATCACCCAAATAGATGGGCAATAGCCATATTTCTAGAAATTTGGTGTGAGAATTTAGAGATTTTGAATTTCAAATTTGAAGGCTAGATTGTGGGTGAAGTTCTATTTAGGGGATAGAACTGCAAGGGTGTCTTAGTCTAGGGAGACAGAGCTCTATAGAATTGGGATAGTTTTGTTCTACAGTGATGTATTTAACATAACAAAGTGACCGTTCATGATTAGGGTTGATTGGTGCATTAAGAGTTGAGTTGGACTAGTTTTGTTCTATAACAATGTTTTTAACGTATAATAGAGTGATCGTTCATGATTAGGGTTGATTGGTGCCTCAAGATTTGAATTGAGAGCTAAAACTACATATTTATGACATATATTCAAGGTATGCATTTTATAATTTATATTTTGCATCAACTTTGGTGTGTAATTAAATCTATGAGAAAGCATACCAAAATAGAAATGAAAGAAGTAAGTCATAAAAATGATAGATTTTCCAAATTCTGGAATATGGGTTGTAATTTAGAATTTGAGTCACTAGATAAAGCTTTTGCTCCTCTTGCCTCATATATTGCAATATTGCAAAATGATGAAAGAACATTTTCAAAAATTCCCATCATTGCCCAATCTCCAAGGATAGTCTTGATCTCACAACCATAAAATCATCATCCTACATTGATCCTAGCGATCTCCCTTCAACTTCTACTAGCCCTAACAAGTCATTTTCTAAATCCTCTTCCACCATCAAAATCATCAACAAAGGTTATGGATAATACCAAATACAAGAAACATTTCACATTGACAAGCTTCCTCTTTCTCCTCATTCCCATGGCTGACTTTGTGCAAGGCCAAGCAACCAAATAATAACACTGCACAATATGGGTCCACCACTTTCATGTAGCATGGCTTCCTAGAAGATGAATACATTAACAACTCAATCACCACCTAGCTCTACAAAGATGAGGACTATGAATACTATTTCAAAAATACCGAATATCCCATTACTCTCAGCATGTGTCACAAAATGAATTACAAATGCAGAGGTCATGGCCTCCATGAGCAAGGAACTGTAGAACCCATTTATCTAAATGAGAATGCAACAACCTAAGAATTATGACACATGCATTGGGAAGATCAATCCGATACCACTAGTGACACTTCTATAATTGTTAGAAATGCATCCCCTAATATTGAGAGCAATGAAATAGAGCTTGCTTTTAACCCCTATGAAGAACTTGCTACCACCAAATTATTTCATGAAATTGTCATCCTCACCATTGATCTATCTCTCCAATATGCCCAACTCATCAATTGGGACCAACATGATCACATATCTCTAGATGTCTTTTAGAATGATGAACGTATTGCATAATTCTTGGGCCTCCAAGACCATATTCTGCTTGGTGATCATAAGAAAGAATTCAAAATCAATTTGGATGCATCAAGACATATTTTGGGAAACAAGAAGAATTCCTTAGTCACAAAAAATAAACAATAAAAAAAGTTAAAAAAAGTAAAAAAGGCAATCCCTAGTGAAACCCTCTTTAAGGCCCCATTAGATTCAAAAAGTAAAGGAAATAAGGATGTGTCTATTAGTGAAAACCTTTCTAACTCTCTAATAGACAAGGAATTCAACCCCCCCTTGCCCTCACATAGTTACAAGATGGATACACCTCCCTTGTGGAAGAAGACATTAACAACAACTTAGGAATAGAGGAAAGTCCTAAAATCACTCAAATTGTTACTACCCTAAGTCTCGAGGAGAAGGATATTCATATCAATCTTGTAAAAGAATCCATAGACATGTCTTTACTTGGTCTTATGCTGATATGCCAGGCTTAGACCTAGGGTGATCCCACAATACTGTGTTTCACTTTTTGGCCAAAGTAGGACATTGAAATCGACATTTTAAACCAAATTTTCACTTTCTGACAACTACAACAACTAAACCATTAAGAATTTGAAGATGATATGAACTAGTGATTTTTGAGATTTTGTGTGTAGATTGTAAATGTATTTTTTAAAAAAATTTAAGAAATAATTTATGAATTTTTTACGTAACTTTTAATAACTTATTTTTTATAGTTAACATTATTTTTTAAAAATGACATTTATACCATACAAATTATAAAATTTTAAACATAGATTTGTAACAACTGTATACACCTAAAAATGGCAAAGTCAATTAAAATATTTATTTTATTCCTATTCCTCTAATAATTAAATAAAATCAATTTATTTAATTAAAATACCTTAATTCCTCTATAGTATTATCTAATTGAATAATTCTAAATTATTTAATTAGTTCTTCTAAAATCTAAGTCTTATGTTTTAATCCATGTCATCCCTCCATGTCATATTGGACACTTCACCAAGTTGCTCCAATAATTAAATATTTTTAATATTTAATTAAGCAATTATCCCCTCAACATGTGCCCTATTTCTTCTCCACATGTTTTCTATGATTTCTCAATCATTTCCAAGGTCAAAGATACTTGTTTTTCAAAATCCTAGTTTATCTCTCACATTCCAACAACCAAGAGTCCTCCTTCCACAATCTTCTCAAATTCTTCCACTTTTAACTCACGGGTCTTTGTGAGCATCATGACATGTGGCTTATGGATCCACATATTCCTCTACCTTATAAACGTAGTAGGGACATTTCCCATGATTATCTCCCTCACAATCCACCTCATCATGTTGCACACTTAATTAAATATTTTAATATTTAATTATCTAATTTCCCTCACCCACATGTCCTATTATTCCTCTAACCATCCCTATTCACATGGGCGTGGTCTCTCCATGTCATCTTGGTCAAAAGACACCTTGAGACACTTGTCCCATAAATCCGTATATTCCTTCCAGCTATCCTACAAATAAGGTCTCCTTCTTTGACCTTCACTCTATGGTCTTGGTGAGCCTTGTGACATGTGGCCTCATGTCACACCTTTCTCTCCACCTTGTCAAGGTGAGAGGAACATCTTCCATATTTCTCTCCCCCATCCCAACCAACCAAATATGAACCATACACCTCACAAGACTTCTTCTCCAACGTTGAGATCATGACACTTGGAATTGGCCCCTCCTTGGCCTATAAAAGGAACCCTCATTCCCTCATTTCAACAATCTCAAGCTTTTGTAAGCTTACTCTGCAGAAATTCTACCAACATGCTTTTGGCAAAGTATCCTTATTGCATTTGCATAATCCCAATTATCATCAACCATGGCTTCATCTCTCCATTATCAATCATCCTAGAGTTGCATTGTAGTTTAATCTTCATTGCATTATCCATCTACAACCATTCTCCTATTGTCATCTTCAACAATAAGGAAGTACAACTTCTAAGAGCTCATATCATATACAAGATCAAGAAGAGATAGGCAACAATGGAAGCTACGAGGTAAATTGGTCTACAAAGGCATAACCTTTGTTTATTTGTGTTTGCATAATTTTCATTGAGTTAGTGGATATTTAGTAGTTTAATGCTGGTGTTCATATTTCCTCTAACAACACCAATATCTAGTGTGCATATATATTTTTTCATATTTTTTTGTTGTGCATATATTTTAATTAATTTTTGAAGTGAGATTAATTATAATTCAGTCATAGGTTTATACAATACAACATACATTTTTCTATATGTATCTAAATTAAATTGTTTTTTTGTTGAAACAAGGACATCGATACCTAATGTGTGAATATTTTTCATATTTTTTTCTCTATTTTTTATTTTTCCGCGTGTGTGGAATAGAGACCTTGATGTTCAGTGATAAACCTATGTTCACTAGAAAATAGAAAATAAATATAATAATCAAATAAATATATATTCAAAATCATACTTTTTGGAAATCTTATACTAAGGGCTACATGCTTACAAAATAGAATTTCTAAATGACTTCATTTGATCCCCGAAAAGGTGAAGCAAAATTAGTTTTTGGTCAGCATTTTGATAGGTGTGGAGGAGACTCCATCAAGGTTTTGATTTAAGACTAGGGGGGTCCTTTACAAGGGGGTTTGATCTAAGGGGGTTTTATCTAACCCCCTTCAATTAAACCCCTTTAGATGGAACCTCTCAAGGCTTAAACCATTAATTTTTCTAAAAAATATGTGATTTCAGGAAAAAATCAGGATGTCCCAAATTTGGGACTTAGTATTGTGGGATCACCCCCCATCACTCATGGCACATCACCTTGTTGTACACCTAGATGCTAAACTAGTCAAGCAAAATCTTAGAAAAATGCATCCTAAGATAGCACTTCTCGTCAAAGAAGAATTATAGAAATTGCTTGTAGTTAGATTTATCTAACCCATTAACTATTCTAAATGGAACTCCAACATCATCCTTGTTAGCAAAAAGACTACTAGTATTTGCATGTGCACTGATTTACATGACATCAATAAAGCTTGTCCTAATGACAACCTCCCTTTACCCAACATCAACATGATCATTGATTCAACAATAGGGCATGAAATGTTATCTCTCATGGATGGTTTCTTAGGGTCTAATCAAATCTAGATAGCTTTAAAAGATCAACATAAAACAACATTCATCACACCATGGGGAACCTGTTATTATCAATTCATGCCTTTTGGCTTGAAAAATTACGTGCTACCTATTAGTGTGCCATGACTATCATTTTCTATGACATGCTACATGATATCATAAAAGATTATGTTGATGACATACTGGGTAAGGCAAAAACAAGAGTGTAAACATCATGAGATTCTACACCACATCTTCCAAAGATTAAGAGAATACAAGGTTTGCTTAAATCCAAAAATGTGTGTATTTGGCATAACATCAGGGAAACTATTGGGCTTTATTGTGTTTGGACGAGGCATAGAGGTCGATCCTACTAAATAAAAAGCCTCATATAAATGCTGCCTCTACAGAATCTCAAGAAGCTCTATAGCTTACAAGATAAAATCCAATCCATCAAAAAATTCATTGCTCAACTAGTCAACAAATGCTAGCCATACTCACATCTCTTGCAAAAGAATCAAAAGTTTTACTAGGATGAGGCATGTCAAAATACCTTTGATCAAATAAAGAAATACCTCTCTAATCCACTAGTTCTAGTAGCACCAACACCAGATAATCCTTTGCTACTATACATATAAGTAATGCAACATGCCTTAGGATCCCTTCTAACACAACATGATGAATAGGGATGTGAATGGGCCATCTACTATATGAGATAAGCATTTGTTTGATATTAAATCAATTACACA
Source organism: Cunninghamia lanceolata (assembly GCA_027924645.1). Lineage (NCBI taxonomy): Eukaryota > Viridiplantae > Streptophyta > Pinopsida > Cupressales > Cupressaceae > Cunninghamia > Cunninghamia lanceolata. The sequence continues at coordinate 23,195,520 of BSBN01000809.1, read as the reverse complement.
CCCATGGAGAAGGCACGTCTAGTAGTGGTATTTGCATCTACAAAGCTTAGGCACTACATGCTTAACACCAAAACATAACTCATGGTAAAAATTGACCCAATTAAGTACTTTTTTTCAAAAACATCCCTAACAAGATGCACAACTAAATGGGTTATGTTAGTGACTTTGACATTGAATATGTGAATTAGAAAGCAACCAAAGGATATGTCCTAGTAGATCAATTGGCAGAGGCACCATTAAAAGATATCCAACCACTAACTGTAGATTTTCTTGATGAATCTACCTTGACATTGGAAGAGTCACATGAATGGAAACTCTGTTTTTATGGATCCTTTATCAACCATGGCTTAAGGGAAAGCATCCTATTTAGTACCCCTCAAGAAGACCTCGTCCTCAAAGTATTTAGAATCAAATTTCCTTGCACTAACAACATTGTTGACTATGAGTCCCTATTAGCAGGATTGAAGTTGACTATCCAATGGAACATACGGTGTCTATTAGTCTGTGGTAACTCTTAACTAGTCATCAAGTAGGTTAATGATGAATATCACACTAAAGACAAGAAGCTAATCCCTATAAGAGACTGGTTGACAATTTCAAATAATATTTTACTCACATAAGCTTCAACCAAGTTCCCCGTATGCACAACAAGGTTATAGATGGCATGGCCACAATTGAGACTCTCCTCAACATACCAACTAATGCACAAGAGTCTCAATTTATAGTAGAATAACTCTTGGTCCTAGCATACAAAAACCCAGATATGGAAATGGTATGTGAAATCATTAGTCCTAATTCCCCCTAGTACCATGGCATTTACACCTATATCCATGATCATACCCTCCCACCCAACATGTCATCCAATAAATGTAAATCATTTATCCAATGTGCATGTATTATTTTACACTCCTTGTCTAGGCACACTCTACCATAAGGGTTACAAGGACACCCTATTGAGATACCATAACTTAGATTAGGCTTCTCTAATAATTTAGGAGGTTCATAGTGGTATTTGTGGAGCTCACACCAATAGTATGGTCCTAGCCAAAAAGTTGCTAAGAATGGGATACTATTGGCACACTATAGAATAAGATGCTTTCCAATATGTGAAGAAATGTGTATTTTGTCAAAAGCATGGGGACCTAATGCATGCACCATCTTAAGCTTTATAGACTATTACTACTCATTGGCCCTTCTCCACATGGGGCCTTGACCTCATTGATAAAATCAATCTCACTTCCTCTAGCAACCACAAGTTCATTATCACAATCACTAAATTCACTAAGTGGATCAAATCCATTCTCCTCACCTACACTGTCAGCTGACAAATATCCAAATTCATATTCAACCACATCATTTGCCGATATGGTGTCCCCGCATCCATCATCACCGACAATTACAAATCCTTAAAAAATGCCAGATTCTCCACTCCATATTATCCCCAAGCTAATGGTCAAGTAGAGGCATCAATTAAAACTCTCATTTTAAGATCCTCAAAAAGATTATCAATGACAGTAGCTATGATTGGAACCTCCATATCCATCCCACTTTATATGCCTATTACACAAGTATCTGCACCCACATAGGAGCCACCCCATGCTCCTTGGTCTTTAGCTTAGAAGTTGTTTTACCAGTTAAGGACAAATTACCATCCCTACAGATTTCCCTATACAATCTAATCACCAATGAAGAATACAAAGTGGAATGGCTACATGAACTAGAACTCCCTGATGAATGTCAACTCAATGCATTAGACCACCTCAAAGTATGTCAAAATTGGGGGTGTCATAGCTACAACAAAGACCAGAGAACTCAAAGTTGGTGACCTTGTGCTTAAGGAAAATTAGCAGTGTTATGGGGGGACATGTCCCCCCATTTTTCCCCAGTTCCCAGCGCTTGACGTGTTCTGGGGATGGGGCGGATGGGGACAGGATGTCCCCCGCCATCTCAGGTCATAGCCATTTTCTGGGGATGTCCCAGGGATGCCCCCTGTAGAAGGGGAACGTCCCTTGGGAGCTCCTCATTTGGGAAACCTCTACGCGTCTCGGGGATGCAGAAAAAGTTAAAAAAACCATAAAAAACCATTAAAAAAACAAAAAAAAATGCTAGAAAAAGCAGACGAGCCCCAAAAAAATCACGACGCAAAAGCTAATAGTTTAAAGAAAACCCTAAGTCAAAAGCTCAAACAAAAAAACACCACGGGGAGCTTGTAGAAAAATGTCGTGGGGATCATTTTATCGCATGAGCTGAGGGAAGACTAAATCGTGCATTTTTATTCTCACGGGAGGCTCATTCGCTGACCGAGAGTTTCTTTTGGTTAGTATCAGCGATTAAATCTGGTTAATGCTACAATATTGTCAATATATAAAATCTAGTTAATGGGGATATCAATGTATCATATATCACAAATATTCTAGATATCAAATATTAATATTACAGTTATATATCATATATATATCAGATATCATGCTCCAATGAATATATCCAGGTGTCAAGAGAACTTGTATCATACCAAAACTCAAACTAGTATCCAGAGTAAACCAAGACACAATACCAACTATACTCTAAACCAAGAATCAAAATGTCCAATCATATGAAGATAAACGTCTCTTGACAATAGAACCCAAGATGTCACAACATTCTTGTTGCATATAAGAATAATAATCCAAGAGCTTTTCCATGACACCCAACCACTGTAGAAGAATAGTAGGATCCATAATGTTTTCCATGTGTCTTGTCTCAAAAGGACACTTGGACAACATGTCACACCTTCATTGGATTTACCACCCTTAGATGATAAGGGGAAGCTCCTTTTAGTACGTAATAGTATTATTGATACCAAAGTGAAGAAATTGAGAAATAAAAGCACTACAGAGTATTTAGTTTGCTGGAAGAATCTACCTACAAAAATTCTGCATGGGAAGGACCAGAGATATTGCAGCATCCAAATTTGCATTGTTTGAGGGCAAGTAATTTTGGAAAGGGTGGTCTTGTAATCTCCTCTGTCTAATCATTTAATTTGGGGACCCAAAAGCCCATTCCACAGTTCCTATGGGCTTAGGGAAAGTGATAGGGAAATAATTTTATATTTTGGTATTTTTGACATTTTCATAAGTTACATTTTCGGAGGTCTTTGGAGCATTTATGAGGCCTAATTTGTATGAAAAGTAAATTTTCATTTCCCAGCATAGGTCTTTTGGAGATCTTTCCAATACATCAAAGAAGCTTGATTTTTGCTCACTAGACTAGGAGTTAGAACCTCACCAAGTGGGGGTACCTATAATAAATATTATTGTACATCTTATTTAATTTTGTTGCTAGTATGTCCTTGTCCGAGTGTCCATTTCAACTTCTAATGAGGCGTGAGATTCTTCATGTCCCTCATTTAACTCCTAAGTAGATATTTTTAGTATATTCTAGATGAAAAACTTTTATGGAGTTACCACCTATTTTAGCTAGGTATCAAATGAATGCTATGACTTATATTTGATTGGCATTTTTGGAGGGAGAATATTAAAAATAATATTAATCATTATTTGTTGGAAAAGAGGGGCATTAAAATTTGGGTGCCCAAGTTGGGCCTTCAACATCTATAAAATGAAGGTAATTTCTTCATTTCAGCATCCCATTTTTATCATACCAAACTTTGCCAAAATTGTTTGAGTATTTGTGTTCATTCATCAATCTGAGGATGAAACCCCTTGGATGTTGAAATCAAAGGATGAAACCCCTTTGGTTTCTTGAGGGCAATCTCACACAAATGTTGTAATCTATACTTCAAAGAGTGAATTGGATTCCAACATAGTTTTCAGTAGATTGTTTGTAGGATTTGTGAAGGAAGGCATTCCAACATACAAAGTTTTTTGCAGATCTAAGTATCATTTGTATTGCCATTATTTTTAATTTGTGGTAGTATTTTGCTGTACATTCTATCAATATAAATCGGCTCTAGCATTTTGGTGAAGTTTGATTTTGTGTGCAAACATTGAGTGCTTCTATGATAGTTTATTATAAAATCAACATTTTGATTACAATCTTTAACATGTAAATTGGATGGAGGTTACTTTAGTGCATTTCATGTTATATTTGCTATGTATTCTTTAAAAATAATATTATTTGCAAAAATATATGATTGAGTCATCACATGCCAAAAAATAAATGCCAATAGAGAGGGGCCCCCTTATCAAGCTAAAGAGGATATCAATGTTAACATTGTGCTAGCTATACAGATGATGACATCGATAATACAAACAACTAACATGGCATGTGACATTAGCATGCACAATCGATGACATTAATAATACATACCATACAAATAGGTGATGTGGTAGCCTACATGGCAAGATGATGTGGCACTGACTTGGTGGCTAGCATGTCAAGTGATGTGGCATAGGTGATGTGTGCACTAATGTAGATGGTGATGTGGTCATGGAGGGGGCCAAGCTTATGGCTCCCACTTGAGTCAAAGATCCCATGAATATTCCTATTGTCATATTGAAGTATGAGAAGTAGGTACATGTGGGTATGTAGGTGTTGGTGAGGTCGGTTATTGGTTGTAGTGTGATAGCATATGAGTTGCCGGAGTTGGTGTTGAGAAATAGGAGTCCGCTGGAGGAGCTAAGTTGATTGTTGCTGCAAACTATTGAACTAGTGGAAAATGTGAGCTGAGTACCACCATTGCATAATGGTACAACTACACTACCTTAGCCCCAAACAAACCCCACAAATAGTCAAAAGACAAATTCTTACAAACCTCGACCTATGCTAGGAGTACAATGAACATGCATGACATACTTATGCCTCAGCCTTCAAGCAATCTACAATCTTGTACAAATTGTACAGATGCAATATGGAACTTGTGTGGCATGTCAAAGAATAATTTTTTTTAGGTCCCCTCGACAAAGTGCTGAAATATGCCTAAATTTACAATCAACCTTAGGATTTTTTGTATAATCGAGCTTAATGGTTCAATTAGATTTTGGCCAAAATGCTCTAAAATTCACACCACCTACAAAATTCAATTAAGCAAACACATGAGAAACCCAAAATGAATGTTAACTTTCCAAAATCCTTTTCAAACGAAACAAAAACCTCTCTCGACTGTCCATAATTTATATTCTTTTCCAAAGGGAAGTGTATCAATCGAGCTTAAACTTTCTCATTCACAACTTACCGATACCTCAAAAATCCTTTAAAAAAACTAGGTTACAGTAAGTGGAATCTGTCAATGATTTAATTAAAACTTTTCATGGTGTGCGAGCAATGTCTTTAAGTTCAGTCAACCCAGTGAGGCACTCGATGAAAGACTGGATGGAGACAATAAAAAGATCTTAAACCAGTAGAGATTTATTAGGAAAGGGTCTAGGCATTAAAACAGTTTACTGCATTAATGTCATCAGAACTTAAGATTTTCATCAGTTTTGCGCATGTCATCTGGTAAGCAAGCATTAAGTATTTGGATGGAGGTCCAATACCTAAACGGCTATCCTTTTTTTGCCTTTACCTGATGTTTCCTCTACCGACTGCAAACGACTGATGGTAGTAACAACCCAATTAATTTGGGAAACAGTGACTAAGGATTCTTGGCCTCCTAAATTTTCTCGATACACCTCTTTTTGGACTGATGTTCTATGAAATTTTCTGAACAACGATCACCTGCATATGCTTCTTTTCAATGACAAATACAGTGGGAAGAAAAAAGGCGAACTATTGAAAATGATTGGAGGAGACCAGCGGTTAAGGGATTAATTATTTGGCCCAAGAGAGATAGATATCGTTCTGCTAATTGTGATCGATATTTGTTTTAATTTCTAATGTATAGATAGATTTATTTTGTTGGTGTATTTTATTTTTATTGTATGTAGTTAATCATTGTATTGAATTTTATGTATATAGAATAAGATGATCTTATTTAGGGTAATTATTATTTGGGTGGGTGTTATCTCTCTTCTATATAAGTAGGTATTTATTTAGGGAGGTAATACATATTCACATTTTTTCTTGTATTTGTATTGTAGAAATAAGTGGTGTTGAAAAGTATCTATGAGGCCTGTTATAGATAGAGTGAATATTGATGACTTTCTTGATAGGAGTTAGGCCTTGTGGTTGGTGCAATAAGATTGAAGACATGTCAACTAGATGATGTTAGTGTAATTGAAATTGATCTTGAGATTGATTGTGAATGAATGCAAATTTGACTATTTTGTCCCAATATTTCATGATCTACTGATAATGAAGATAACTTAGTTTAAACACACAACTCAAGACTTTTGAGCACATGAATGGGTGATCCTACAATAGTGTGTCCCACTTGTGGGACATCCTAATTTTTGTTTGAAATCACATAGTTTTTTAAAAAAATGCATGATTTAAGCTTGGAGGGGTTCCATTTAAGGGGGGTTTTTCTATCAAATCCTGTTGGATAGAATCCCCTAGGCTTAAATCAAATACCTACCAGAGTCTTGTTTGCACTGGTAAAAATGTTTTGAAAAGGACAATTTTGCTTCACCTTTTGGGGGACCAAATGAAGTCATTTTAAAATATCTTTTTGTAAGTATGTAGCCCTTAGAATTAACTTTCTAAAAATTATAATACATACTAAGTTTTTTAATATTATATATTTTTAAATTTTATAATGAATGTGGGTCCATTATGAAAACACAACGACCTTCATTCATGACACTAGGATAACAAACATTGTTAGAAAAAATTCAAAAAATGAACTGTACCCCACATGGATGTCTTTGTTTTAATAAAAATAAAAAAATACTTTTGAGACATATGCTAAGAGAAATGTGTTACAAAAAAATATAGGTCTAAATTTTTTGTTCTAGTACATGTTAGTACTAATTCAAAAATTAATAATAAATAAAAAATTACTACCCATAATTTCATTAATGAAAAATTAGTGGCCAAAAGGGGACTGAGCGCAGAGGATTTTGAAGGCTTCAATATTACTGTTGCTTTCACCATTCCATACACAAAAATAATTTAACAACTCAATATAACTATGGGAGATCATAAGATATGTGATGATTTTTATGTTTTGGGATTAGGAGAGAATGACATGGTTTTGGGTGTATAATGGTTGCATTCCCTTGGTGAGTATTCATAGAACTATCAATTCATGGAGCTTAAGTTTAATTCAGAAGGGAAAGATGTGGTGCTTAGAGGTATCTCAAATTGATCATTACGAGTGGTTACAAAAAACATAATGGAGATGAATCTCCACAAGGGACATGTTGCATGGGCAATAAGTTTTTTGGTGATACCTACAAATTCATCCATGGGTAAGCAATGCACTTATCATATTGATATTTAGATAATTTTGGATGAGCATAGTGTGGTGTTTAGTGATTTGCCTCTAGGACTACCACCTGATAGTGGATTCCACCATATCATAGAGTTGGAACCAAGATCTAAACTTTTTATGACCCTCCTTATCACTACCCAAGAATGTACAAGGAGGAGATTGAAAAGGCCATTAAAGAACTCTTGGAGATGGGAAACATTAGGTCTACTTCCAATCCATTTGTATCATCAATGGTTCATGTGAAAAAGAAATATGGTACCATGTGGATGTGTATTGACTATAGAGCTTTAAACAAGAAGACTATCAAAAATAGGTATTCCATTCCTAGGAACAATGAGCTAATTGATGAGTTACATGGAGCTGTGTATTTTTCAAATATTGATTTGAGATAAGTTACTAGATTAGATCCATGTAATAGATAAGGATGTACAAAAAAACAACATTCATGTGTCACTTTGGGCACTTTGAATTCTTGGTCATGCCTTTTGGCTTGACAAAAGCTCTAAGCTACTTTCCAGTGTTGCATGAATCAGGTATTCAGTACATAATTGAGAAAATTTGTTTTGGTTTTCTTTGATGACATCTTGATTTACAACAAGACTTCAGAAGATCGTTTGAAGTATCTGGATACAATTTTGGGTATATTAGCTCGGAACAGACTCCTTTTGCAAAAGGATCCAAATGTGATTTTGGGGTGGAAGAGATCTTGTATTTAGACCATGTCATTTAATCTCAAGGTGTTTACGTGGATCAAAAAATATCCAAGCCATCTTGAATTGGCCTCCTCCTACCACATTGACATAGTTGAGAGGATTCTTTGACCTTGGCAGTTACTACAAAAGATTTATTATGGGGTTTTTACACCTTGTAGCACCTTTAACAGAGATGACAAAGAAATGAGCTTTTGCATAGAAAAAATTAACATAAGAAACTTTTGATAAGGTTAAGGAGCTAATGATGTTATGTCTTGTACTTGCTATTCCAAATTTTTTACTTTCTTTTGTTGTAGAGTGTGATGCTTCATGGGAAAGAATTAGAGATATACTAATACAAAAGGGGCATCCTATGGGTAAATGCAAGAAGTTGTGTCCACTTAAGGTGGAAGTTTCAGAGTTAGAAAAAAATCTGAAATCGGGGAACCAAAAACGGGATCCCGTTTATAGAAAACGCGATCCTGTTTTGCTTCGGGATCCCGAGCCTAGAACCAAAAATGCGATCCCGTTTTTTCCTGGGATCCCGAACCTAGAAGCCAAAAACGGGATCCCGTTTAAAAATACGGGATCCCGTTATAAATGGGATCCCGTTTTATATAACCGGATCGCGTTATATATAACGGGATCCCATTTTATAAAATGGGATCCCGTTTTTAAAAAGTATTAAATTTTTTTAAAAATGGCAGAGACCCCATTTTCAATAGCGACAGGTGACAGGCGAAAACGGGATCCTGAGTTCAGAGACATCCAGCCACCAAGTAAGTGGATTTTTCCACTTCTACAAATTACCCATGAATTGTTTTAAGCTTCCCTTGTTTGTTTTGATGTAAAATAGAATCAAAATTTAAATTTTGAATTGTTATTTAGGGTTTAGGGTTTATGAAATCAGTAGTTGATTTTTGATAGTTTAGATGTAAAATACAATTGAAATTTTGAAAGACTGTATCATATAAAAGGTTAGAATTTGAACAAACTGTCAAAATTATGTTTAAAATTGAGAATTGAATAGATATATTTAGACATTTTAGCTGTAAAATACAATTGAAAATTTGAAAATACTGTATCATATGAAATGAGAGATTTTGAACAAACTGTCAAAATTTGAGTTCAATTTGAGTGTTGAATAGCTGTATTTAAACATTTTAGCTGTAAAATACAATTGAAAATTTGAAAATACTGTATCATATGAAAGGAGAGATTTTGAACAAACTGTCAAAATTTGAGTTCAATTTGAGTGTTGAATAGCTGTATTTAAACATTTTAGCTGGAAAATGCAATTGAAATTTTGAAACGATGGTATCATATGAAAGGAGAGATTTTGAACAAACTGTCAAAAATTATATAGCATTGAGATGATATATATATTTGGTTTTTATAAAATTTACTTATAACAATGTATGTCATTGTATTTTAAAGGCATTATTGAATAGCTAACTATCATGTAAAAAAATTACAACAAACCATAATAAAACCAATTTATCACATCCAAAATGATGAAGCCATCATGAAACTTATGAAGTGTCAAGACCACATCCCCATTGTAATCATAAGAAAGACTTTTCAACCATACTTAACACCTACATATATGCTTATTTTGGAGAGAAAGAAAGAACCCTTTAGTCCTGAGGCACCCTAGTCTAGGCAAAATAGCAACAATCTATATAAGAAGAAACTTGTGATCGATTAAAATGATACAATAAAAATTGACACTTCCCAAGAGCTCCTCAATTTGACAAACTTCACCTTCCATTAGATACCACTTAGATACAAGACATGACTCCCCTCTCCTTGTTGAGGACATGCTATAAACATCAACCTGTGAATAGAAGCTTGGACCCTAAACTCTCTAAGATAGTAGCTCCACTGGACCTTGACATCAAAGAAGGCATATATAACCATGTCACCATGTTAAATATTACGTTGATTTCTTAATGTGGTCTTATGGTGATCTATGCCTTGAGACTCCATATTTAAAGTCATGCATCATCTTGTGGTTCACCTCAATGCCAAACCTATTCAATAAAAGCTACGTAAAATGCACCCCCAAGTAGCCCTCGTGGTCATAGAAGAATTGTATAAACTCTTGGATGTCCAGGGTTCATTCAGACTATTACTTATCCTAAATGGGTAGATCTAATGTGGTCTTAGTTAACAAGAAAACTAAGGGAATTCATGTTTGCACTAACTTTTGAGACATCAAAAAAGGATCTACCCCAACTTAGATAACTTTTCTCTACCAAACATTGATATGGTCGTGGATCTTGTGCATAGCCATATATATAAAATTTTATCATTAATCTGGATATAATATGGACCAAGTTGAAACATTTGAGTTAGACATGGAGACACCTAGATTATGAAGCTCGGTCTATGTAAGAAAACACCTCCTATAGACTCAACACAAACTTATCCCTCAACCCTCTAAATTGTGACTTACATCATTTGATTACCCTGGAACACACTATAGACAACTCTATACAAATTTGGCAAAATATATTTTCTCCTAACAGAAACTTGTATATGTAGAAGTATCTACTACTACATTAGATTTGATATACTTCTTAAAAGGAAAGAGTTGGGACTAACAACTAAATAGAAAACAATAACTAGTTTTGCATTTTCTAGGAAATAGGAAACAAAATTGAGCTAGAACCATCTTGACTAATTTATCTATTTCTAGCTAGATTGAACCCTAATTCTATATGCAATTCCAACCCTAACCCTAACACTAATTCTAACCCTAATCCTAACCCTAATTCTATATGTAATTCAAACCCTAACCCTTATTATAACCCTAATCATAACCCTAACCCTAACTCTACTTGTAATTGTAATTGTAATTGTAACTCTAACTCTAGCCCTAACCCTAACCCTAACGAGCTACTTGTAATTGTAATTGTAACCGTAACTCTAGCCGTAACCCAAACCATAATTGTAGCTCTAATACTTACCCTAATTTAGCAACCCTTGAATTCTAATTCTAACCCTAACCTCAATTCTAACCCTAAGCCTGATCCTAATTGAAACCCTAACCCTAACTTTAATTAATCATGAGTCATGCTACAGGGATTTCTTCTACATATTTTGTATGCATGTGTTATTCCCTTATTGCATGTGAGTTCACCAATTATTTGGAAGTCTCCTAACTGGGAGGTGGGCTTGTATTCAAGCCTTATAAATTTTGTGTTTATAGGTGTTATGTTTAAAGCTATATGGAGACTTGTAATAGGAGGTCTTGAATTTGGTACCAATGATTGTGAGTTCCTTGTCTAGAATATCATGAACCTTTTGAACAAGAGAACCTTGTAGACCATGATGCATATCTTGAAATTTAAACTTGAACATTATATTCATGTGAATGCTTTTAGCCATCCTACAACCTCCTATCACCCTTCATCCTCTTATAGGGATATGCCACACAACCTCTCCAAGTTGACCATGCCAAACCCAAAGTCACAATCGTAAGAGGTAAAGAATCTTTTGGCCCCATTCAAGTCCACTCCCTAATAGGAGTGATACAATGCTAATAGGGTTGTGAAGGTAATTAAGTTCTTTATTAGCATGTTGGGTGTATCTAAGCATAACGATGATATAGTTAGTCCTGATTTCATTAATCTTAAGATCATTGAGCTAGAGTACTTAATATATATGGTATAGTTTTGTTCAATCAATAGTGGTAGGGAAAATTAATATACTACAATGACATCAAACATAAACCAATAGGTGTCTTAAGATATATTAGTGGTAGGGAAAATTATAGTGGCCCTAACCCTAGAGTAATAAGTTGAAGTAGTGTTAGAATTACTAATTTAAACTAAAAAACTTTATCCTAGGGTGGTGGGACAAATTACACAAGCCTTACAAAGCCTCTACCACTTCTTTGACATTTTTAACATTGTTCAAATTTGATAGGAGGAATTTATGTCACCTCCTCCTCATCTTAATTCTCATAGTGGATAGAATCATCCAATTTAGCATCAAGACATGAAGGTTTATCTTCATTATCTTAGAAATATCCTCTAATACTTACCCTAATTTAGCAACCCTTGAATTCTAATTCTAACCCTAACCTCAATTCTAACCCTAAGCCTGATCCTAATTGAAACCCTAACCCTAACTTTAATTAATCACGAGTCATGCTACAGGGATTTCTTCTACATATTTTGTATGCATGTGTTATTCCCTTATTGCATGTGAGTTCACCAATTATTTGGAAGTCTCCTAACTGGGAGGCGGGCTTGTATTCAAGCCCTATAAATTTTGTGTTTATAGGTGTTATGTTTAAAGCTATATGGAGACTTGTAATAGGAGGTCTTGAATTTGGTACCAATGATTGTGAGTTCCTTGTCTAGAATATCATGAACCTTCTGAACAAGAGAACCTTGTAGACCATGATGCATATCTTGAAATTTAAACTTGAACATTATCGTCATGTGAATGCTTTTAGCCATCCTACAACCTCCTATCACCCTTCATCCCCTTATAGGGATATGCCACACAACCTCTCCAAGTTGACCATGCCAAACCCAAAGTCACAATCGTAAGAGGTAAAGAATCTTTTGGCCCCATTCAAGTCCACTCCCTAATAGGAGTGATACAATGCTAATAGGGTTGTGAAGGTAATTAAGTTCTTGATTAGCATGTTGGGTGTATCTAAGCATAATGATGATATAGTTAGTCCTGATTTCATTAATCTTAAGATCATTGAGCTAGAGTACTTAATATATATGGTATAGTTTTGTTCAATCAATAGTGGTAGGGGAAATTAATATACTACAATGACATCAAACATAAACCAATAGGTGTCTTAAGATATATTAGTGGTAGGGAAAATTATAGTGGCCCTAACCCTAGAGTAATAAGTTTCAAAGTAGTGTTAGAATTACTAATAAACTAAAAAACTTTATCCTAGGGTGGTGGGACAAATTACACAAGCCTTACAAAGCCTCTACCACTTCCTTGACATTTTTAACATTGTTCAAATTTAATAGGAGGGATTTATGTCACCTCCTCCTCATGTCTTAATTCTCATAGTGGATAGAATCATCCAATTTAGCATCAAGACATGAAGGTTTATCTTCATTATCTTATAAATATCCTCCAAGGCTTTGTGCATATGCTCATGCCACACATTGAAGATGTGGAATTTATCTAAGTAGCAATATAGAAATCCTTAGCCTAACCTTCTAGACCCCTTCAATATCATTGTATAGAAGGTAGATACAAGTAACATTTGATAGCATGGAGGCACAACTTAGGGATTTCAAGTTGAATGTAAAAAAATTATTCTTCCCAACAAATGCTAGATGTCTAGGAGCAATTTAATCATTTCTTCCATTATCTGCCTAGTCTAGAATATAATTACCTTTTCTTTTGATATGTTTGAAGGAGATAGATTTAAACAAGTATTCACCAAGTTTCTAGCTTCCAATATATATTAATAGTTTCCAATAACCACAAGCTTCATCTATGCTTTTTCATATGATCAATGTTGATCTTGGAATCTCCTTCCACACTAAGGGATATCTTGTTTAGTTTCCAAGTCATCTTGAGGCCCTAGATATCATGGCCCTAGAATATACCATATTATTGTTCTTGACACCAAAATCATAAGCTTTAAGATAGGTAGAGGTTTCCCTTATCATCTCTTAATAAACATACTCCTCCTACTAGGATTACCCTTGGCTACCCATCAAAATTTCAAGCTTAATCCATCCCAATGTAGGTGTGGATCAAAGGGTGTGAACATCAACATGGGTATCTCCTTGTTTTAACCTTATTCAAAGCAACCTTGGCCAATTATGAGCCTAATCAGTGCCTCTTCTAGCATGATCATATATTCCTCTTTACCCCAACAATCACCAAGTTCCTAAATGCACCATATTTCTTTAAAATAACTTCTAAAATTTGGGATGCATATTCACATTTAAGAAATACATGATGATTGTCTAGAGAAGTTTCTTTAAATGCACATTGAAATTTTGAAATATATATTACCCATTGTATCAATCATTATCATGGTAGTCCTAATAGCTCTCTTACATTTTGAAATTTGTACATGCATGTATACATTATTTGTATGTTTTTAATTTAAATTTATTTCAAGTGTAATTTCTTGAAACATATATATATATTCTTGATTTAATTTTAAATTTGTACTGAAGTTTGTATGTTTATATGTATATATATGCAGGTTCATATCTAGATTTTTATATATACATCATGAATCTAGATGATATTCACTTTGATGTTGAGGACTTCCTTAATGCACAAGATGATTCAGCCACACCCCCACCCCCACCCCCACCCCCACCCCCAGCGCCAAATGCCCCACCTCTAGATGCCCCACCTGCAGATGACCCGCCTCCACCTCCACCTCCACCCCCATCTGGAACTGACTAGGCTCACTTGCGAGCCATAATAAATGAAAATGTGGATTCGATACAAGAAAAACTGAATTCCATTTGCAGTGAACAATTCATGCCACCTCATGTAGTACGTTTTGCATCTTTGATGCAAAACATTGTAGATTCTGTGAGGTCTATTGACTCAGATTTTGATGGATTCTGGAAATGGAGAGAGGAGAGGCACCAATTTTATGCTGATGGCCTCTCCTATAAGACTATTTTGGATCTTAAAATCACAAAAGCTCATTTAGCACAATATTTTAGACATCCCATTACAAATGAAACTATTCCTGCAAATAAGAAAAGAATATCAATCAGGTGGTGTAGGCATGAAGGAATGTCTGCCAATTTTTGGGATAGATGGTGGATGGTGTTTGATTATCCACCTCATGCTAATTGTGAGGTTCCTTTATATTTTTTGAGAAAATTATATGTAGAGTTTGTTATGAATAAAAAACCCAACTACTTTGATTTTAGATCATTCCAGGGTGTTGGTGGTGGCATGCCACAACAGAGGTTGGGGGCACAGGTTGATCCCCAATGACCAGTGCCTGTTCAACCTCTTATTGACCCTCCTGTTGCTGCCATTCCTTCGCCCTTTGAGCATCGTGCAGTGGTATCCACACTAGGCACATTGAGTTCACTCTCAGGTAGCCTACATGAGCAGACTTCTATGATGGTAGCTCGAGTTAGAGAGCATGGAGGAGTTGATGATGGAAGTGGTCCTAGTGCCACTCCACATGTGTCGATGCCTCATACATGTACGAGTTGCAATCAGTTGTGTTATGGACCTGATCAGGCAGTTGCACCCACTTTAGCTACACATGCATCATCTGATAATGTGGGCACTGAATCATTTGTTGATTATCTATTTGCTGAGGATCATCCCACTGATCATTCGACACAGGTATATATAGGTTATGTACACATGTTGAATTTAAAATAATTTTTTAACCACGTGTTTTTAATCAACATATAGATGATCAATTAAATTGTAATACTTTAACAATCGAATTGTTTGGTTTGTTTGGTGTAGATGATGGCAACAGGGGTCACAATTGATCGAATTAATTTTTCATCGACACCTGTTCATCTCGGGCACCCATTTGGGGTACATTAAATCAATGATTTGTAAATTTGTAAAATTCAGTCTTGAATGTGTGTACAATTAAATATTTATGAACTTATTTATGAACTGGTTCAGGGTTCTTCCACATTGAATCCTCCATCTCAGGGTGTCTCGAGCGCTCCTCCATCATTGGGTATCTCACATGACACTCTTACAGTATGTATATTGTTTTAAAAAACTATATATATACTTAAATTTTTCTATTTTGATATCAGTGTATCTAAAAACGTGCACATACATATTTAATATTTTATAAATATGTCTATGCAGGTTGACACAACTATGAGGATGGGCATTGTACCACACTTGGATAATCCAAGTTTATATCAGGAGTCGACTACATTTCAGGTTGTTGAAAAACGTATTTAATAACATGTACACTGTAAGTCAATTATATATATGTTTTAAAACCTAATTTGTACACACATGTGCTAACTTAAATATAAATGACATTGTAGGAGCTTGTTAGTGACACGTTTCATGATCAACACACAGCACATGCAGAGCAGGAGGACAGAGGAGATGGGCAACCTGATACGGTATAATTTAAAATTTAGATTATATTTAAATTGAACAATTAAAATAAATGTTGTGAACTTAAAGTAAATTTCTTGATATATATATATATATATGTTGACATGTACATTCAAAATTCTTTTTTCTTAAAATATATCTCGATACATGTCATGGAGCTAAGCCTGTAGAGACAGGTCCTGGAATAGAGGATTCACAACAAGTTCCTCTTACGGTATAATAATTTTTAAATATGATAGTTCTTATAAATTAAATTGAATTAAATCATTTTTAAAATCGTCAAGTATATCTAATTTCAACTTGAACTTTCTCTTGTATTAAATAGATTGATTCAGAGCATGGAGACACAGGTCTAGGTGCACCAGAGCATGCCTCTCAGCCTCACACGGTAATTTAATTTTATGATATAAATTATAAATTTAAAAATTGTCATTAAATTAGATTTGGACTAATCATCTTACATCTAATTTCATATAAATCTTTCTCTTTTGCATAGTGATTCAGGTCATCTGAGTAGTTCGCATGGTGTGAAGAGGACTCTTGATGATAGAGATAGTATGTGATAGGTTATTTCAAACATGGGCTATGTATAATTTGACTATTTCATGGACTATTTGTTATATATTGTTTGTCATGGACTTTATATATATATTGTTGTTCACCTGGACTTTATATATTTGACTATTTCATGGACTATTTGTTATATACTGTGTCATGGACTTTATATATATATATTGTTGAACATGGACTTTATATATTTTTTTTGAACATGGACCTGGACTTTATATATTTGACTATTTCATGGACTATTTGTTATATACTGTTTGTCATGGACTTTATATATATATTGTTGAACATGTGGACTTTATATATTTTTTGAACATGGACCTGGACTTTATATATATATTGTTGAACCTGGACTATATATTTTTACATGTCACACAATAAATGCAATCTTGTCGTAGTTCAAAATCATATACATGTCAAAGTAATAGTCATGTAAAACCATCATGTTAGTTTAGGTGCATCCATATTTATATATATGTTATCCATGCATACATACATTGCATATACATCATAAACTATAAAAGCATAACATCACATACATATGTATATACAAGCATCCCTAAATTTAATCATAAATCAAACACTAATCTAACCATGTGCATGAAGGAAAAGAAATGTAAACATTTGAGATCAACCATAATAAGATATATAGGTTGACATCAATAGAAATAATCAATTGTCATATATAAATCTACAAGTGTCAGAGTGTTGATCTAGATTTGCGCTTAATGAAGAAATTGCATTAAAAGAATTTATGTAGTGATGAGGTCCTAATAAAGTTCCTCCATTCATTCACGATATGCATATTTAGGTCCTGGTCAAATTTTAAGCAATAAAATGGTAAGCAAATCAAAACAAAGCATTAAAAAGTGAGATAAGTTCATGAGGATCTCTTGCCTACTAGGAGGGATCAATCTCTCACATCTTCTCATCTAGAGATCAACTAAGTTATATTAAATGATCCTAGCATGGTTATAGTTATATCCAAGTGCCTTGGTGCTTGAACATCTTGTCTTGATCATGTAATTTAAGATGTCTTAAGGGGTCCTAATTTATGATGTCTTAAGTGGACACAACTTCTTCACCAAATTGTTGATAAAAAAACATGTGAACTATAACTTTGGAACTAGGCCTACAATTTATTAGTGGAGGTGGGAATTTCATTGTAGCATAAATGACACAAATTAGGAATGAAGTTAGTAGAAATCTTCCCCTTTGGTAAATCACATGTGTAATAATGACACCCATCTAGCATTTAAATGTATTGAGTCTTTGTTCCCAAATAGTTTGCACATCATAATCATGGCCTCTTTCATTTCACTAGGAAAACTTACAATTGTGTAATCCTCCACATTCCTTAACTTTTTAAATCCACATTAGGACTAGCCCAATCTTTTAACACTTCAATTACATTATACTCTTGAGACCATTACCTTGCAACTATAACATTGTACCTCAAAGTGGGTTCAAGTGAATTCAACATTTATTTGAAAACTACTTCTCTCACCATTATTATAGTCTAATTTTCTACATTATTGATATAGTCTACATTTATGGTACAATGCCTAAAAGTATCTAGCAAGATATCTAAAAAGTTAAACACATCAAATTTTCTATCCAGCCTATGTAAGTAGGATGCTCTAACCTACCAACATTTGTGACTACATCTCCTTTGTCTTCTAGCTAATCTATGAAGAAATATTATATTAAATTAAATCCCAAGGCCTTATGTGGGTATCCTAGAGTGTCCTTGCAATCTAGTAACTTAGATTCCATTTATGCTTCTACACAAACTATTTATAGTTGAATAAACTCTCATCACTTTGGTTCTAGTTGACTTCTTATTTTGTTTCACAGTCTTCTCCACAATAAGATTCATATACATGTATTTGAGAAATAATCATGAGAAATCACTTGATTTGATAAGTTGATTAATAAACAACTTAATTTACAAGACAAAAGATTTCATCATAGATTTACTTCATTAATGCAAAGAAAATTGATGGGATATTCCAATATTTTACAAAATGAAACCATTTATTACCTTAATTATCTTGTCAAATCATTGAAATATACTTACTATATCATACTCAAGGTGTCATTCTCTAATTGGACTAAGCTAAAATGTTCTTACTATATCATACTCTAGGTGTCATTATCTAATTGGACTAAGCTTAACTTGTCAAAATAAAAAATAATAATAATATAAATCTATACCTTCCCCTAAGCTTGCCCAAGCTCATTAGGATTTGTCAACTTCAATTTCAAATCTTAGTGTAACTACTAAAATGAGAACTTCGGGCCTTAGTCCTTTTAATACGATCTTTAGTGTCCATTAGGACTCAAGGGTATCTCCTGCTTGACATGTATCTTCCCACAATTTATATTCCTTTGTATCTTCCCTTCCCTCCACTTTGTGAAAGCTAGATTAACTTTAGGATATGATTTATCCCATCCCACTTCCTATCCTATTGTCTAGTTTTACATCATTTCCCCATAACATCAAAACACTCATTTCTTCCTAATTGTAGAAGCCTAACTTCCTTGAAGAAATCATTCCTTTCTTCAATTCATTTCATCCAATTCCCACCTGAAGTTTTGTAACATTTTTTGCAAAAGTTTGCCAAGTTCATATACCCTGTCCCAAGTCAAATTTCTACAACTTCTTCAAAAGATTCCACCTACCCCAAGTACTCCCCTGCATGACTTAGGACCACCATTAATGACTTTCAATGGACATGATATGATGTAATATTTCCTCCAAATTCCTCTTAACATCAGTGGACCCTCAAAAATATGATTTGGGCATAAAGATATGGGATAATGGTATAATTCAGCATGATAATCAAGTGTGTGCCATGTGAAAGTGACACGAGAAAGTATGGGTGGACATTTAACTCTCAAGTGACCAAGGTCCTTGTCCAACATTGCTTGTTGACATTGAACGATCTATATATTATAGTATCTCATTAAACTGAGAGATGGAAAACTAGTTGCAAAGGAGAGACTAAGTAGGAAAAATGAAGGGGGCACTAGGTAAAAATGTGAGGTAGGGAAGGTCAATTTGGGGGTTGAAAAAGATGGTCAAGAGGGGGAAGAACACACAGGACATGCCACCAAGAGTGAAACTACTGGTAGGAGTGTAATTCACACCTACATGACTATGATTAGGACTTATTTATCATCATCAAATTGTCATGTAGGCTTGATGTGATTTTAGTACTTATAGATACCAAATGTTAGGAGTTTCAAGCCACAAATACTAATTCCACATAACCTTAATGAGAGAAACTATGCTAAATAGTATGCAGAATCTATAATACAAAAGAAGAATAAAGCATAATTACAAGATAACACAATATGCACCTTACGAAAACCCTTTTAGAAAAAACCTGGCCTCCAAAGGACCACAAACCCAATGTATTATCTCAAGAATGGGATTACAGAGATAATACATTTGTACAGTTCTCCATGTAGAACTTCAACAAAATTAAACAACTTCTTGCATTTGTAGTGTCCACTTAAGGTGGAAGTTGTATGCTAACTTTTTGAATGTCTTAAGGGGTCCTAATTTACGATGTCTTAAGGGGACGTCTTAAGTTCTCAAAATTTGGTGAAGTTGCCCAAGGCAACCAAATTGAACAATATAATAAATCAATTTAAAGTAAATTCTAAGTAGAAAAACATGGACATTTAACAAATAAAATACATAAAATAATAATTTTGATAAATTTAATACTGTAGAGTATAAAATTGTGTACATACACATGTATACAAATTTCTATACAAAATGTGTAATAATGTAATTGTGTATGTACATATATGCCAACTCAAAACAATGTAAATACAAAATGTCGTTATATGCCATCTCAAGAAAATCTAAAACTTGAGGAGAATGTAGCAGGTCTTCATTGCACCTGATATAAAAATAATACAAGCAATTTATCAATATATTTGAATCAAAACATGTATTTTAATTTATATAAAACTATCTAGATATACACAATTTGTACCTGTATTTACAAGTGCCTCTCAAGTTTTTGTTTCAAAGTATTTGATGAATTTGTGATGATGGCCTGAGGATATAAAAGGATAAATTAAATCAATTTCAACTAATAATGCACAAGAAATATCAAAACATGTATTTAATACATATTTAAAACAACAATATAAATCTATTTAACTATATTTACCTGTATTTACTTATTCCATTGTACCATCTCCATCCTCTCTTTTTTCCAACGCATCGATGATTGTCTCATGGTCTTCCATAGAAATGTTCCATAGCTCTTTATTTGTAGGTTTTCCGTGATACCTCTCCAGTTTTATATTTGTTGCCAACACCAAATGTGAGTAGTGTATAATCTTCTTATGTGTTTCATAATCTTCGAATGCAAGCAAACCATTCTTCCTTATTAGGTATTTCCGTAGCCAAGTGCCAACAACCACCACCGAACCTATTGGATAATGATAGGCATCATCAAAGAAATACTTAAAATTTGCTTAAGGGGATCAAAGAAGTTCTTAAAATATGTTTAAGGGGATCAAAGACTTGTTATCAAAATTTGCTTAAGGGGATGTCTTAAGGGGATCACCAAACCTGTTGGATAAGGAAAGCCATCATCATCTTCTCGAGGTGCTGTTAACTTATGTTTAGTCTCCACACAACGAGCCAACCAATATTCAGTTTTCTCTTCATTATTCTTTGGTGCAACAACAGCGTACACATGTCCTGCAAAACAAATTTTGATTCAATAACTTGCACATGTCCATAAAATTTGACCAATCAACATACATGCATTCATATGTACACATAAATAAATAAAAGCACTACAAATTAGTAATCAAAGTGAAATAAAATGAAATGATTTGAATTAAATTACCTTCTTGTACAAAGTCTGAAACACGGTCATAATCGTCTGATACAAATAGTTGATCATTGTCTTCAATTGTTGTTTCACTTTGATTGTGTGCTTGTGCAAGTGTCAATGGTCTTTGTTTCCACTCTTCAACCCATTCTGTATTCTCACATGCTTCCCAATCTCCTGAAATACAAAACTGACAAAAACATGCAAGCTCCCTTGTCCAGATAGTCCATGTACTTACATTTGAACTCCTAAATGAATGCCATTTAGTAGATCCACTGATTGTCTGGCAATCAAGTCTAGGTAGAATATTTTCTTCTTTAACCAACCAAAAGAATCGACGAACTGTAGAGTACTCGCTTGATCCAGGTGTACATAATCTTGTAATGCACCAATCTACAATCCCACGTGCATCTTTAAATTTTATTGCATCCTCAAATTTTAATTGTTGTCTAGCAAGAATTTTTTTAACACACGCACCAGCTCCATCATGTTCTCCTTTACCATGTCCAGCTTCAAAAAAATTCCACATATGTTGGACATTATTCTCCTTGTGAACCCTACATAACCAATAGAACATTTGAGCATTCTTGAACTGCCCCATACAATTATCTGACCATATAAAATGTTTAGTCATCTGGATTCCTCTTTCTCTTAAATTTGTATAAAATATATTGAAACAATATTGAACAAACTCTGACGAGTGTAACCAATTGTCACTCAAATAGAAATGATACTCCCTCAAAACTTTTCTATCATTCTCTATGCTATCATCTGCATGTCTATAAACAATATGAACAAACATAGCAACCTGCACTGAATTGTAATATTGTGATTGAATTTCCTCTTGCGGAGCTAAAATATAGTTTTCCGCAAAATCAACCACTGATAGTATAGTACCAATTGGAAATGTGTTTCTACATTCATGAAATTGTCCATCAAGCCATCGAGCTTGTTGAGAGTGCTTGACATATTTTGGTACAATTTTACTTTTAAATTCTAATATGAATGCATGCACACTAACCTTTTCTGTAATTAAATCATAATGCTTTCCAAATTTTCCATCTTTTAAAGAATATTCAACATTCTTAAATCTTTTAACATCCACTAATTGTTGTCCAATATCATTTTCAACACTTTCATGCATACAAACTCTTAACAAAGAAAGATTGCCACAACTAGTGCATTGTCCAGAAATACATGAACTTAAATAAAAACTTTTTTCATTAGATCTTTCACAGAACAAACTTGATATAAACTCTTTTATTGCTTCAGTTGGCATATTAATATCACATTCATGTATAATCATGTTACGATGTAAAGTATAATGTATATATTGAAACACATCATAATAATAACGAAATTGAACATGCGTTTTACAACAACAAGATATTCGTTCCTTATTAATCTTTACATACCATGGTTTGCATTTTTCAAAAGATCTTTGACTTATTTTAATATTACCAGGTAACACTAATTCATCACAAAATTTTCTATAAAATTCAGTTTGCGTTGTACCTAATAGGTGTTTTGGATGAGGATCGCGAACTTTGGACCCCACTCTTAATTTTAAAACATCTCTAGCATTAGACGATACCCTAGTATTATCATGCCAATATTTTTTGATCAAATATCTGATTTCAACATTTAGTTTCATGTCAGATCTCGGGAGTCGACCACTAAAACTCCAACATTGGTTAATTGGATCATTTTCTATACTTTCTCTTCTTTTTGCCGCTCTTACCAATGTTTTAGGATATATTTTTAGAATTCCACTAATATTGCTTACCATTCTTCTATTCAAAGTTGTTTTATTCACTATAGCAATTGTTATAGCTCGTCTTGCTGCATTTTTATCTTTGGATCGACTATTACTTCCAATAGACTCAATGGCACTAGCAACAGTAGACATAGCATGTTTTAGTGATTGATCTTTTCTTCTTGGTTTAACAAAAATGCCTAACATTTTCATTACTTTTCTCATTTTCCACATTCTCATTAATTGCATCATTAGTTGACATTGAAATGATAGTTTTTTACGATAAAAAAATTCCTTGTATAATCTATTGGCATGTGTTCTTATTTGTCTCCAAGAAATTTTACTAGGAAGATTATCCAAAACATCTCTTTCAATTTTGAAAAAATATTTCTCATTTTCAACATCACTTCCTAGATTTTCATTTTCATTTTCAACTTCAAAACGATTTTCATTTTCAACAACAAAACGGTTTTCATTTTCATTTTCAACAAAAGGATTTTCGTTTTCATTTTCAACAACAAAACGGTTTTCATTTTCATTTTCAGCAAAAGGATTTTCGTTTTCATTTTCAACAACAAAACGATTTTCATTTTCATTTTCAACAAAAGGATTTTCGTTTTCATTTTCAACAACAAAACGGTTTTCATTTTCATTTTCAACAACAAAACGGTTTTCGTTTTCATTTTCAACAACAAAAGGATTTTCATTTTCATTTTCAACAAAAGGATTTTCATTTTCATTTTTAACTACAATTTGTTTCAAATTTTGATCTCTACGAATATTATCAATCTCAACATTGTTATATCCAGCTTGTTTTAAATCTCCTATCAACACTATTTCCATTTCATTCAAAAGTGGATTTGAAGAAGTACCTGGATTTGTGCCCATTGAAACATTCTCCATAGCATTAATAGAGGGATTTGAAGACATACCAGGAGTAGTTTGCATAATCGTATTAGTTTCCACATTCACCTCTTGCAAACTTGCATCATCTATATCGATGGTCTCCTCAATGTTTTTATCTTCAATAGTTGTGGAATTGGATGCTTCAGCATTGTTCATTGATTGAATCTTTACTCTTCTATCTCTTTGTCTTTTTGCCTCCTTCACTCTCTTTGCTTCAATTTCTTCAGGAGTTAATAGTTTCCTATCTTTCCTCTTATTACGACTTTGTGATCCCATAATTAAAAAATTTATGAAGCATGTACAAATGAATGTCAAAAACTTGAATGTGTTTCAAGTCCTTCAAACAAGTACCAATTCAACAAAATTCCACTCAAATAACGTCTCCATGATGGCTTCTATCAAAATACCAACAATACTTCAAGTTGATGGACCTGCAAAAGAAAGAAATATGCCAAAGAATGCTGCAAGTGTCGCTGTCGGCCGTACTGTAGGGCAAGTTGCAGAAATGATAGTCATAGTATAGTTTTATTAAAAAAATGGGCAAATATGAAACGGGATCCCGTTATATAAAACGGGATTTCGTTTTATTTACGGCCGATGAAGAAAGAAATGGGATCCCGTTTTATAAACGGGATCGCGTTTCATAAACGGGATCTCGTTATTCAAAATTTGAATTTTAGGCTTGGGTTTTGCTTTGTAACCCGCTTCAGAAAATGCTTTGGGGACCCGACCTTGACCTCTGGACCTAGTTTGACCTGCAACTTGAAGGCCCTGTCAATGTCACAACAAAATAGTGACTTTGGGCATATATTTAAAGGTCTATTTTGCAGAATATTTTGACGAAATTAAAACCCATTATAGAGGAGACAATGTAGATTCTAAATATGTAATTTTTTTACAATTAAATTAATTTTTCTATTTTTTAATCAATTTCTGATGAAATATGTTCATAACCTTGAATTATCAGGGTTTTTTAATATTTTAATAACTTTTCATTAAAATATTTTTTTGTAAAAAAAATTGTATGAAAACGTACTTTAGACAATTATTTTCAATTTAAATTTTTTTTTTTCAAAAAATGTTAAGTTTAGGTCATCTTATGCGTGACGTACACGATGATTTTTTAAAAGACAAAAAATGACCAATAAAAAATTAATAAAAAAAAATTATTCAATAAAAAATTACAAATAAATATGGAAAACGTGCTTCAGTGAGTTACAAAGCTTTTCCCAAAAGGATTTTGAAAATTATGATTATTTAGGTCAAAATATGGATGATGTACACGTACATGGTATAGTAAAAAAAAGTGACTTTTAAACAGTGGTTTTTAGAAACGCCTATTCAAAATCAATTTCTATCATCTAGGTATTGAAAAAAATTACATATTTGGAAACTAGACTCCGAGTACTACATTTCATATTTAGTGACTTTTTCCAAGATTCCACCGTTAAGTGCTTCAAATTTTTACGTCAAATGTGACAAATTCTGAAAATCAGGGAAAACACTTTCACTTTTTAGCCAATAAGTGGACACAACTTCTTGCACACACCCCTATAGCATTTGAAAGTAGGAAGTTGAAAGAATAAAGAAAATATTCTTCATTTATGACAAAGAGATGTTGGTCATTATTCATGCCTTGGCAAAGTTCAAATAGCATCTAGTTTGTGGGAGATTTGTGGTGAAGACAAACCATAAAAGTTTAAAGTTTGTCCTTGGCCAACAAGACTTGAATGATAGACAACAAAAGTGGGTTAGTAAGCTCTAAGATTATGATTTTGACATAGAGTACATGAAAGGAAAAAATAATATAGTTGTTGATGCTCTTTCTAGAACGCCCAATCTATATTCTCTTTATGTTATTTTTGCCAATTGAAAGGTCTCTATCTTGAAAGAATATGTTAAGAACACATTTTCTAGTAACCTATATGATGGGAAAGTGAAAGATGATAGATATATAGTAGCATATGGTCTCATTCTCTATAAGAAAAAAATCTTCTTAGTTCCTAAATCTAAGATGAAAGAGAAAATATTGAGAGTTGTTCATGCTGAAGAACTAGCAGGACTCTCAAGATACTACAAGACCTACAAGAAAATCAAAGAAAGATTTTCATGGAAGGGTCTCAAGGAGGATGTCCTCAAACACATAACAGAATGCATAACCTATCAACACAAAAAGTAGAACATGCCTTCCCAATAGGTTTTCTACAACCACTACCTATTCCATATTATGAATGGGAGAGTATATCCATGGATTTCATCATCAACCTCCCTAAGGTATGTATGGTAAAGATTACTTTTATGTTGTCACGGATAGGCTAACCAACTATGCACATTTTTTTGCCATTTCTTTAGAATTTAAAGCTCCTCAAGTGATAGATTTTTTTTTCAAAGAAGTGTTTAGGCTACATGGATTTCCTAAGCATATTCTCAATGATAGAGATAGTAGATTCCTTAGTTATAAATTTGACACTATAATTATTTCATTTGGTAGGTACAAAACTCACTCCTAGCACAAGCTATCATCCCCAAACAGATGGACAAATAGAAATAATGAATAAATGGGTTGAGGGGTACTTGAGGAATTACGTTTCAACTCAATTTAATTAGATTGGTTTAAGTGGTTGCATTTAGGAGAATATTGTTACAACACTTCCTACCACATGTCCATTGGTTTGCCTCCATTTATGACATTATATGGTTGTGATGATTAACTTGTGTTGATTTAGTGTTCCTGGATAGTAGAGTACTAATAGCTAGTGACATGGTTAAGAATAGCCAATCTACATATTGAGGGTACTAGCAAGAAGTTGGGTCCACATAGAGGGGAAGTTGCGGGCGAAAAAAAATCCTGATAGAAATGGGTACTTGTTTTAAATGAAACGAGTACCTGTTTTAAATGAAAGGGGCACCCGTTTAGGAATGGGTGCCCAGGCCTAAATGGGTACCTACAAATGAAATAGGTACCCATTTAGAAATGGGTGCCCGAGCCTAAACAGGTACCCGTTTCTATATAGCTATTTGAATTTGCAAAAAAACCCTGCGCGCTTTTTTTTCCCACACAAAAGGAACGGGTACCCATTTTGAAATGGGTACATGTTCATAACAGGTACCCGTTCCTAAAAGCATAGGCTCGGGAAAGGCATGGTAAGCCAACCCCTTGCCTTGGACCTGCAAGTACAAGTCCATGTTTAGATCAAGAGAAAAGACCAACTTTACTAATATGGCTGACAATGGTTTGTTTTAAATTTTTTTACAAAATTAAAACCCATTACAGATGACAATGTGTAGTTTTCAAATATGAAATTTTTTTTATTTGACTTGTTTTTCTATTTATTAATTAATTTATGAGCAAACTAGTCCAAAAACTTGAAATGATAGGTGTTTGTATTTTTTAATAACTTTTAATTTTTAAAGTTTTTCAAAAAAAATTTATATGCCATCAATCTAGACATCATTCTCTACACAATGAAAAAAATTTATTTTTTGATTAGTTTTGCTCAAATTATGTTGGTCGTACACGAGGGGTTTTCAAAAATAGCAATAAGGGCCAATAAAAAATTAATAAAAAAAATGTTTAGAAAAAAAATATTAAAAAATCCTCATCAAACTTCACTGTACTACACATCTTTCCCCAAAAGGATTTAGAAAAATACTTTTATTTAAGTCAAATTATGTTGGCCGTACACGTGCAAGGTATGGTAAAAAAAAAGTGACCTTTAAAGAGTGGTTTGTAGACATGCCTATTGAAAATCAATTTGCATCATCTGGGTATTAAAATAAATTACATATTTAGAAACTAGACTCCGAGTACTACATTTCATATTACTAACTATTTTTAAGATTCAATCTTTAAGTGCTTCAAATTTTTAGGTCAAATGTGACAATGTTTGAAAACCAGGGAAAACACTTCCACTTTTTGGCAAAAAAGTGGACCCAACTTCTTGCACTGACCCTTAAGATCACCTAAAGATCAACTCTAGCAAGTCCAAAATCAACACAAGTTCTATGAAGATCATAATTGTACAAAGAGATCATTTGAGGTTAGAAACAAATTTTCTAAGACTGCAATCATATAGGAAATCTTCTATCAAAAAAATTGGGGCTGAGAATCTCAAGCCTCGCTTTTATTGATCATACATGATCATGAGAAAAATTAGTGAAGTTTCTTATGAGTTGGAGTTGCTAAAGAATAGTAGGATCCATAATGTTTTCCATATGTCTTGGCTCAAAAGGACACTTGGACAACATGTCACACCTTCATTGGATTTACCACCCTTAGATGATAAGGGGAAGCTCCTTTTAGTACCTACTACTATTATTGATACCAAAGTGAAGAAATTTAGAAATAAAAGCACTACAGAGTATTTAGTTTGGTAGAAGAATCTACATACAAAAATTCTACATGGGAAGAGAGATTTGGAGCATCCAAATTTTCATTGTTTAAGGGCAAGCAATTTTGGAAAGGGTGGACTATAAGGAAAGCAGAGGTGTGGAATATAGCTTCCCTAATGTCAATTCTAAGGGGATAATGTAGACAGGTAACTTTAATTCAAATACACAGATGAACACACCAGAAAAATAGAATAAACATGCAAGATAACAAAGAACTACACCAGATGTACATGGTAAAACCCTTTCAGGAAAAAAAACCACCACCACAAGAGACAATCTTTATTACAGTAAACTTTACAGTTACAATAAAGATCTCAGCTCACTTACTCAAGTATCGATTCTCAAATTATATAAACTATTCACATTCACTACACATTTATAGAATGAATAATATAATAAAATCTAATCATCATCACAGACAACCTCACTAAAACTGTAAATATACAAAATAATCTTCAGAGCAAAACCGTTTGAACTTCCGCCTTAACTGTTCGTTCCAACTGCCCAACATTGTTATCTTTCAACCATCACATAATTGCCATCTGACTGTTCGCATACTTGTGAGACCATTAGTCCCACATTCACCAGTACGAAAATGATATTCTAGTTTATATCCACAAACACTCAGTAAGACTATCATCAGCAATTTTGTTACCAACGATGCCAGTCTATACCTCATCGGGATAGCTCAAACCATCAGAGAACGCTTCATTTCCTACACCGATGGTTCCTTGTCACAGCGATGCCCAAAGCTCTTCATCGTCCATCAGAATGACCTCTGCCATCGGATTGACATTTCAACGTTGGGCCGATAAAGGTTCTCATGCCGATGCCCAATGCTTTGTCAACTTCCATCGGGGTGACCCTTCACATCGGAGAAACTACCAAGAGCTTGGCCGATGGACAACCTTATGCTGATAGACATATGTCATCGGTGAAACCATGCATATCGGCCACAGGCTTCTCACTCCCGCTGATAGTGAAAGTCTAGCCGATGGCCCACTACCCTCGGTGAGACCTTGCATATCAGTATAAGACTCTGAACTCCCGTCGATAGTGAAAGTCTTCCTGATGGTCACTACCATCGGTGAAACACATGCCATCGCTAGAGCCCAACATGGATACGCCGATAGTGTTTAGTCAACCCGATGAATGAAGAACATGATATGAACAAAACCAATGATTAAATAAATGAGGTCCAAGCAGTAACTTGAGACATTAGGTCTCTACAATCTCCCACTTGTCAAAGAGATTACTACTACCTCTTAATTCTCATTTGATTACTGAGAATTATGGGCCTGAAGACCCATTCCATCTGAACACCATTTGAACTTGGCCATGCTCACTAGTTTAGTTAAGGCATTAATGAAATTTTCCAAAGTGTCAATCTTTTCCAGCTTCACCTTCCTGTCTTCCACCATATCACGAACAAAGTGATATTGGACATCAATATGTTTTGTCCTAACATGAAATGTAGGGTTCTTCCACAAACATATAGCACTTTGACTGTCACAGTGAATTTGTATCTGCCCTGCATCAAAACCAACATCAAAACACAATCTTTTCAACCAAATAGCTTCTTGACATGCACGAGTAGCTACCATGTACTCTACCTCTGTTATGGACAAAGCAACTACAGCTTGCCGCTTGCTCATCGAACTGATAGCACCACCATTTAACGTGAATACATATCCACTGGTGGATCTTCTACTGTCAATGTCCCCTGCCCAATTAGAATCAACATATCCCTGAATGCTTATAGATCTATGAGATCCAACTGAGTTTCCATGATAGCAAATAGCAAGGTTAGATGTCCCTTTCAAATACCTCATAACTCTTTTCACAGCATCCCAATGTGATATGCCTAGATTCGTCATAAACTGGCTCAAAACTCCTACTACTTGGGCAATGTTTGGCCTGGTACAGACCATTGCATACATCAAACTGCCAACAACACTTGCATATGACACTTTTTTCATATCGTCAATTTCATTCAAAGATTCTGGACAATCTTAAACAGATAGTTTCATTCCCTGCAAAACTGGAACAACTAACTATTTGGAATCAGACATATTAAACTTATCAAGAACATTGGTAATATACTTGCTCTGGCTAAGCCAAAGCTTTCTCTTAGATCTGTCCCTTTTGATTTCCATTCCCAGAATGTACTTCGCTGCCCCCAGATTCTTCATTTCAAATTTCAAAGATAACTGAGATTTTAAATCTGAGATCATCCCCTTACCATTGCCAATGAACAACATATCATCCACATATAGTGCAATTATAAGAATCCGATCACCTTCAGTTTTATAATAGACACAATGATCAGATTTAGATCTCACATATCCTAAAGATAAAACATATGTATCAAATTTTTGATACCACATTCTCGAAGATTGCTTCAAACCATAAAGAGACCTTTTAAGTTTACATACCACATGTTCTTTACCTTTTACCACAAAATGCTCTGGCTGGGACATATAAATTTCTTCTTCAAGGTCCCTATGAAGAAATGTTGTTGTCACATCCATTTGCTCAATTTCAAAGTCATATGCTGTTGCAAGTGACAACAGAAATCTAATGGATGTCAACTTAGCTACAAGATAAAAGATTTCTCCATAATCTATACCTTCCTTTTGAGAATACCTCTTAGCAACCAGTCTTGCCTTGTATTTGTCAATACTACCATCTAGACCATATTTCTTTTTAAATACCCACTTACAGTCCACAGGTTTTCTACCTTCAGGCAAGGGCACCGGATCCCAAGTTCCATTTTTCTCCAACGATGACATTTCATTATCCATGGCTTCCAACCAAGAATCTAAATCAGATAACCTAATAGTTTCTTTCACAGTCCTAGGTTCATCAGTATCAGTAAGCAAAGCATAGGCACAACTTGAATCAAGTACTGAAAATCCATACCTATCTGGTTATTTTCTTTCATGTGTAGACCACCTCAATGGTTAAGGTGTAGGTCCAGGTTCTTGCTCTGGATCTGAATCTTCGGAGCTACTCGAACTCACTTCTGAATCATCTACACTTGGTGCTTGTTCCTCTTTTATAGGAGTCAGAGGAATATTAACAACACTCTTTTATTTCTTCTTTTCTGTCTTCTCCAGCTGAGGATCAATAACCAAAAGTTTCAGTGCTCTGAAAATTACATTCCTGCTGTAAATTACTTTTTTAGTTTCAGGATTCCAAAGCTTGTACCCTTTAACACCGACTCCATAGCTAATAAAGATACATTTTACTACCTTGTAATCCATCTTAGATCTTTTTACCTCAGGAATATGAGCATATGCCTCGCAGCCAAAGACACGAAGATGTCTTAGAGAGGGCTTCTTTCTAGACCATGCTTCCATAGGCATCTTATCAACCAATGCTGAAGTAGGAGAATGATTCAGCAAGTAACAAGCTGTAGCAACTACCTCAGCCCAAAATCTCTATTCAAGACGAGCATAACTTAACATACTTCTTGCTTTCTCCATCAATGATCGATTCAACCTTTCAGCAACTCCATTTTGCTGTGGAGTATAAGGTGTAGTCTTATGCCTTTTTATTTCATGATCAAGACAAAACTTATCAAAATCTGCATTGCAGTATTCACCACCGTTATCCTTTCTCAAACATTTTATTTTCTACCAGTCGGATTTTCCACAAGAGTTTTAAATTCTTTAAACTGACTGAACACTTCTGATTTATTTTTCAAAAAATATATAAATGCCCTCCTTGAATAATCATCAATAAATGATACATAGTATCTTGATTTAGATAAAGAAGGAACATCAACTAGACCAAAAACATCAGAATGCACATAGTCCAGAACACCAGAAGATTTATGAGAACTAGAGTAAAAAGAAACATGGTTCTATTTTCCATATATACAATGTTCGCAGAAATCGAACTCCAGATTACAATCAATTAGCCTGTCTACCAGGTTTTTATTTTTCAAGGTTTTTAAACCTTTTTCACCTATGTGACCAAGTCTATGATGCCAGAGCATTGTTTTCTTTGCAGGAAGTTTAACTTCCATAGAGTTTGCATCATGTGTTACAATAGTAGCTTTTTCAAATTTTACAGAGACATTATTACAGCACACTAGTTTAGCATCTAACCTATACAAAGTTCCAATGCGTTCACCCTTTGCCAGTACAATAGAACCTCTAGTCATCTTACATCCACCATTCACAAAAGTAACTTGCACTCCAACATCATTAAGCTTACTAATAGAAAGTAAATTTTGAGCTAGACCTGGAATGTGTAATACTCCATTTATTCCCTTTATTCTACCATCCAGGAACTGGATTCTAACTCTTCCTCGGCCAACAATTTCCAGTGTCAAATCACTTGCCAGGAACACCTTCCCAGCAACATACGGTTCATACTTAGTGAACCATTCTCTGTGAGATGTCATATGAAAAGATGCTCCTGAATCCATCAGCCATACATCTTTAGATGCAGGTGTTGCCAAGGCAGCAACGAAGGCATCAGCATCACTCTGAGAAGAATCATTGTTAGAGAAGTTCTTCTTCTTTTTCTCCTCTTTGCAGTCTCTTCTGATGTGTCCTTTTTGCCCACAATTCCAGCACTTCACCTTGGACTTTGTGCCAAGAAATTTTGATCTCCCTTCTGATTTGGACTTAGACTTCTTGTCCTTCTTCTTGCCTCTTTCATTTGATCTACCTCGAATGGACAGGGCCTCTTTGGCCATCTCAGAAGATTTCCTCCGCATCTCTTTAGATAACAGCGAGGCAACAACTGCTTCAGTTGTAAAAGTAGTTGTTGTACTTCCAATAACCATCACAAGATGATCCCATGAGTCAGGTAAGGAACACAACATAAGCATACAACGGTCCTCCTCTTCTATTTTTACACCTACAGACATCAACTGTGCAACAATCAAATTAAATGAGTTCAGATGGTCTGCTATAGATGCTCCTTCATCCATCTTCAGAGAGTACAACTTCTTTCTGAGGAAAAGTTTATTCACCAAGGACTTGCCCTGATAAATATCTCCCAACTTCTTCCACAAAGTGTTTGTAGTCTTCTCCTCATGGACGTTCAATAGAATAGAATCCGTTAAACTTAATCTTATCAGTCCTCTGGCTTTTCTATCTGCCAGGTCCCAATCTTCTTGCTTCATGGTTGAAGGTTTAGTTCCAGACACAGCAACCCAAAGATCTCTGTCGACCAACAAATCTTCAGCCTTAAGCTTCCACAACTCAAAGTTAGTGCCATTGAACTTTTCAATGTCTATTTTTCTTGATGTACTTGCCATCTTATTTAACAAAATAGACCTCTATAGAACTCCCACTCACAGAACTAACACAAAAAACCCAACCTACCAACAAGGATAACACAACTAGCCAGGCTCTGATACCACTTGTAAGGGAAGCAGATGTGTGGAATACAACTTCCCTAATGTCAATTCTAAGGGGGTAATGCAGATAGGTAATGTTTAATTCAAATACACAGATGAACACACCAGAAAAATAGAATAAACATGCAAGATAACAAAGAACTACACCAGATGTACGTGGGAAAACCCTTTCGGGTAAAAAACCCACCACCACAAGAGACAATCTTTATTACAGTAAACTTTACAGTTACAATAAAGATCTCAGCTCACTTACTCAGGTATCGATTCTCAAATTATATAAACTATTCACATTCACTGCACATTTATAGAATGAACAATATAATCGAATCTAATCATCATCGTAGACAACCTCACCAAAATTGTAAATATACAAACAATCTTCAGAGCAAAACCGTTTGAACTTCTGCCCTAATTGTTCGTTCCAACTGCCCAGCATCGTTATCTTTCAACCATCGCATAATTGCCGTCTGATTGTTCGCATACTTGTGAGACCATTAGTCCCACATTCACCAGTATGAAAATGATATTCCGGTTTATATCCACAAACACTCAGTAAGACTATTGTCAGCAATTTTGTTGCCGACGATGCCAGTCTATACCTCATCGGGATAGCTCAAACCATCGGAGACCGCTTCATTTCCTACACCAATGGTTCCTTGTCACAGCGATGCCCAAAGCTCTTCATCCTCCATCAGAATGACCTCTGCCATTGAATTGACATTTCAAGGCTGGGCCGATAAAGTTTCTCACGCCGATGCCCAACGCTTTGCCAACTTCCATTGGGGTGACCCTTCACATCAGAGCGACTACCAAGAGCTTGGCCAACAGCCCCTTATGCCAATAGACATATGTCATCGATGAAACCATGCATATCGGCCACAGGCTTCTCACTCCCGCTGATAGTGAAAGTCTAGCCAATGGTCCACTACCCTCAGTGAGACCTTGCAGATCAGTGTAAGACTCTAAACTCCCGCCGATAGTCAAAGTCTTCCCGATGGTCACTACCATCGGTGAAAAACATGCCATTGGTAGAGCCCAACATGGTTACGTTGAAAGCGTTTAGTCAACCCGATGAACGAAGAACATGATATTAACAAAACCAATGATTAAATAAATGAGGCCCAAGCAGTAACTTGAGACATTAGGTCTCTACATGGACTTGACATCTTCCATTTCTAAAAAATTAATTTGGAGACTCAAAAACACATTCCATAGTTCATGTGGGCTTAGGGATACTGATAGGGAAATAATTTTAAACATTTTTGTATTTTTGACATTTTCATAAATTACATTTTCGGAGGTCTTTGGAGCATTTGTGGGGCCTAATTTTTATGAAAAATAAATTTTCATTTCCTAGCGTAGGTCTTTTGGAGATCTTTCCAATACACCAAAGAAGCTTGATTTTCGCTCACTAGACTAGGAGTTAGAACCTCACCAAGTTGGGTTACCTATAATAAATATTTTTGTACACCTTATTTAATTTTGTTGCTAGTATGTCCTTGTCTGAGTGTCCATTTCAACTTCTAATGAGGCATGAGATTCTTCATGGGCCTCATGTAAAATCCCAAGTAGATATTTTTAGCATATTCTATGACAAACTTTTATGGAGTTACAACCTATTTTAGCTAGGTATCAAATGAATGCTATGACTTATATTTGATTGGCATTTTTGGAGGGAGAATATTAAAAATAATATTAATCATTATTTGTTGGAAAAGAGAGGCATTAAAATTTGGGGGCCCAAGTTGGACCTTTAGCATCTATAAAATGAAGGTAATTTCTTCATTTCAACATCCCATTTTTATCATGTACCAAACTTTGCCAAAATTGTTTGAGCATTTGTGCTCATTCATCAATTTGAGGATGAAACCCCTTGGATGCTGATATCAAAGGATGAAACCCCTTTGGTTTCTTGAGGGCAATCTCACACAAAGATTGTAATCTATACTTCAAAGATTGATCGGATTCCAACATAGTTTTCAGTAGATTGTTTGTAGGATTTGTGAAGGAAGGAGTTCTAACATACAAAGTTGTTTTTTTGCATATCTAAGTATCATTTGTATTGTCATTATTTGTAATTTTTGGTAGCATTTTGTTATACATTCTATCAATATAAGTCAACTCTAGCATTTTGGCGAAGTTTGCTTTTATGTGTGCAAACATTGAGTGCTTCTATGATATATTATTATAAAATTAACATTTTGATTACAATCTTTAACATGTAAATTGGATGGAGGTTACTTTAGTGCATTTCATGTTATATTTGCTATGTATTCTTCAAATCTAATAGAGTCGTTACATGCCAAAAGACAAATGCCAATAGAGAGGGGCCCTCTTATCAAGATAAAGAGGATATTGATGTTAACATTGTGCTAGCTATACAGATGATGACATCGATAATACAAACAACTAAGATGGCATGTGACATTAGCATGCACAATCAATGACATTAATAATACAGGCCATACAAATAGGTGATGTGTAGCCTACATGGCAAGATGATGTGGCACTAACTTGGTGGCTAGCATGTTAAGTGATGTGGCATAGGTGATGTGTGCACTAACGTAGATGGTGATGTGGTCATGGAGGGGTACAAGCTTCTGGCTCCCACTTGAGTTAAAGATCCCAAGAATATTCCTATTGTCATGTCGGAGGATGAGAAGTAGGTACGTGTAGGTATGTAGGTGTTGGTGAGGTTGGTTATTGGTTGCAGTATGATAGCATATGAGTTTCCAGAGTTGGTGTTGAGAAATAGGAGGCCACTAGAGGAGCTAAGTTGATTGTTGCTACTAACTATTGAACTAGTGGAAAATGTGAGCTGAGTACCACCACTACATAATGGTACAACTACACTACCTTCTCCCCAAACAAACCCCACAAATAGTCAAAAGACAGATTCTTACAAACCTCAACCTATACTAGGAGTACAATTAACATGCATGACATACTTATGCCTCAACCCTCGAACAACCTACAGACTTGTACAAATTGTATAAATGCAATATGGATCTTGTGTGGGATGTCAAGGAAGAAATTTTTTTAGGCCCCCTCGACAAAGTGCTCAAATATGCCTAAATTTACAATCAACCTTAAGGTTTTTTGTATAATCGAACTCAATGATTCAATTAGATTTTGGCCAAGATGCCCTAAAATCCACACCACCTA
Source organism: Cunninghamia lanceolata (assembly GCA_027924645.1). Lineage (NCBI taxonomy): Eukaryota > Viridiplantae > Streptophyta > Pinopsida > Cupressales > Cupressaceae > Cunninghamia > Cunninghamia lanceolata. Next base: position 23,158,391 of record BSBN01000809.1, on the reverse strand, counting down.
CAAAATTCAATTAAGCAAACACATGAGAAACCCAAAATGAATGTTAGCTAAAGGATAACAAAAACCTCTCTCGACTGTCCATAATTTATATTCTTTTCCAAAGAGGAGTGTATCAATCAAGCTTAACCTTTCTCATTCACAACTTACCGATACCTCAAAACTCCTTAAAAATAAACTAGGTTACAGTAAGTGGAATCTGTCAATGATTTAATTAAAGCTTTTTATGATGTAAGAGCAATGTCTTTAAATTCAGTCAACCAAGCGAGGCACTGGATGAAAGACTGGCTGGAGACGATAAAAAGATCTCAAACCAGTAGAAATTTATTAGGAAAGGTTTTAGGCGTTAAAACAGTTTAATGCATTAATGTGATCAGATGTTAAGTTTTTAATCAAATTTGCGCATGTCTTTACATTCAGCCAACTGGTAAGCAAGCATTAAGTAATTGGATGGAATGTCTACATACCTAAGCGGTTATCTATTTTTTTTCTTTGCCTGATGTTTCCTCTACCGACTAGCTGCAAATGGCTGACGGTCGTTACGCCCCAATTAATTTGGGAACAATGACTGACCTTCTGAATTTTCTCGCAACACCTCTTTAAAGGCGAACTATTGAAAATGATTGGAGGAGACCAGCAGTTAGGGGATTAATTATTTGGCCCAAGATAGATAGATAGATATCGTTCTGCAAGTTGTGATTGATATTTGTTTTAATTTTTAATGTATAGATGGATTTATTTTGTTGGTTTATTTTATTTTTATTATTTATGTAGTTAATCACTGTATTGAATTTTATGTATATAGAATAAGATGAAATTATTTAGTTAATTATTATTTGGGTGGGTGTTATCTTCTATAACAGTAGGCATTTACTTAGGGAGGTAATACATATTCACACTTGTTCTGAGTATTTGCATTTTAGAAATACATGGTGGTGAAAAGTATTTGTGAAACCTGTTATAGATAGAGTGAATACTAATGACTTTCTTGATAGCAATTAGGCTTTGTGTTTGGTGCAATTATATTGAAGACATGTCAAACAAATGATGTTAGGGCAATTGAAATTGATCTTGAGATTGATTGTGACTGAATGCAAATTTGAATGTTTTGTCCCAACAATTCATGATCTACTAATAATGAAGATAACTTAGTTTTAAACACACAACTCAAGAGGTCTTGTGGTTGGTGCAATAAGATTGAAGACATGTCAAACATATGATGTTAGTGCAATTGAAATTGATCTTGAGATTGATTGTGACTGAATGCAAATTTGAATGTTTTGTCCCAATAATTCATCATCTACTAATAATGAAGATAACTTAGTTTAAAACACACAACTCAAGACTTTTGAGCAAGTGAATGGGTGATCCCACAGTAGTGTGTCCCATTTGTGGGACATCCTAATTTTTGTTTCAAATCACATACTTTAAAAACAAATGCATGATTTAAGCTTGGAGGGGTTCCACTTAAGGGGGTTTCAAATCAAATCCCTTTAGATAAAATCCCCTAGCTTAAATCAAATACCTGCCAGAGTCTTCTTTGCACTAGTAAAAATGTTGTGAAAAGGGTCACAATTTTGCTTCACTTTTTGGGGGACCAAATGAAGTCATTTCAAAATGTCATTTTGTAAGTATGTAGCCCTTAGAATTAACTTTCTAAAAATTATAATACATACTAAGTTTTTTAATATTATACATTTTTAAATTTTATAATGAATGTGGGTCCATTATGAAAAAACAATGACCTCCATTCATGACAGTAGGAAAAATAACAAACATTGTTAGAAAAAATTCAAAAAATGAATAACACCCCACATGGATGTCTTTGTTTTAATAAAAATGAAAAAAATATTTTGAGATATATGCTAAGAGAAATATGTTATAGAAAACTATAGGTTTAAAAGTTAAAAGTTTTGTTTTAGTACATGTTAGTACTAATTCAAAAATTAATAATAAATAAAAAATTACTAAAAAAATATGTGCACTAAACATTGGAGTTAATAATCTAGTTCCAAGAAATAATGGAAAGTTTTTATTTGTAGTGAAAGTTAAATGACATGGAAAAATATCAATCAATAAAAATAATAGAAAAAAATGATTGAAAAATAAAATAAAAATAATAGAAATAATTCTTTAAAGAATTAAAAAAAAAGAATCTATATTTAAAATGCAACTACTCAATAGTTTACATTATCCTTAAATTCTTGACTATTTGTTTGGTATAATTGACACAAATTGAGACAATGCTAAAAAATTGCTAATTTTGAGTTTCCCACTTAGGCAAAAAGTGAGACACACTATTGTGGGATCACCCAAATAGATGGCCAATAGCCATATTTCTAGAATTTTAGTGTGAGAAGTTAGAGATTTTGAATTTCAAATTTGAAGATTAGATTATGGGTGTAGTTCTAGTTAGGGGATAGAACTGCAAGGGTGTCTTAGTCTAGGGAGACAATGCTCTATAGAATTGGGCTAATTTTGTTCTACAATGATGTATTTAACATAACAAAGTGATCGTTCATGATTAGGGTTTATTGGTGCATCAAGAGTTGAATTGGACTAGTTTTGTACTATAATGATGTATTTAACATAATAAAGTGATCGTTCATAATTAGGGTTGACCGATGCATCAAGAGTTACATTGAGAGTTAAAACTATATATTAATGAAATCTATTCAAGGTATAGATTTTTATACTTTACATTTCATATTGACTTTGGTGTGTAAGTAAAATTATGAGAAAGCGCACCAGTGCCAAAATAGAAATGAAAGAAGTAAGTCATAAAAATGATAGATTTCCCAAATTTTGGATTATGAGTTGTAATATATGGAACTTGAGTCACTAGATAAAGCTTGTGCTCCTCTTGCCTCATATATTGCAATATTGCACAATGATGAAAGAATATTTTAAAAAATTCCCATCATTGCCCAATCTCCAAGGATAGTTCTGATCCCACAACCACAAAATCATCATCCTACATTGATCCTAGCAATCTCCCTTCAACTTCTGCTAACCCTAAGAAGTCATCTACTAAATCATCAACAAAGGTTGTGGAGAATACCAAATACAAGAATCCTTTCACATTGATAAGCTTCCTCTTTCTTACTGTTCCCATGGCCGACCTTATGCAAGGCCAAGCAACCAAATAATAACATTGCAATATGGGTCCACCACTTTCATGTAGCATAGCTTCCTATAAGATGAATACATTAATAACTCAATCACCACCTATCTCTACAAAGATGAGGAATATGCATCCTATTTCAAAAATAATGAATATCCCATTGCTCTCACCATGTGTCAAAAAATCAATTACAAAGGCAAAGGTCTTGGCCTTCGTAAGCAAGGAAGTCTAGAATCCATTTATCTAAAGGAGAACACAACAACCTAGGAATTAGGGTACATGCCTTGGGAAGAGCAATCTGATACCAATAGTGACACTTCTATAATTGTCAGAAATGCCTCCCCTAGTAATGAGAGAATCAAAATAGATCTTGATTTTAACCCCTATGAAGAACTTGCTACCACCAACTTATTTCATGAAATTTTTATCTTCACCATTGATCTATCCCTTTAATATCCCCAACTCATCAATTGGGACCAACATGATCACATACCTCTAGATGTCTTTTAGAATGATGAAGGTATTGCAAAATTCTTGGGCCTCCAAGACCATATTCTGCTTGGTGATCATAAGAAAGGATTCAAAATCAACTTGGATACATCAAGACATATTTTGAGAAATAGGAAGAGTTCCTTAGTCACAAAAAATAAAAAATCAAAAAAGTTAAAAAAGTAGAAAAAGACAATCCTTAGTGAAACCCTCTCTAAGGCCCTATTGGATTCAAAAAGTAAAGAAAATAAGGATGTGTCTATTAGTGAAAACCTTTCTAAATCTATAATAGACAAGGAACTCAACCTCCCCCTGCACTCACATAGTTACAAGATGGATACACCTCCCTTGTGGAAGAAGACATTAACATCAACCTAGGAATAGAGGAAAGTCTTAAAATCACTCAAATTATTTCTACCCTCAGTCTCGAGGAGAACGATATTCATATCAATCAAGTCTAAAATAATCCATATACATCTTTGCTTGGTCTTATGTTGATATTCTAGGCTTAGACCCATCACTCATGGCACATCACCTTGTTGTACACCTAGATGCTAAACTACTCAAGAAAAAGATTAGAAAAATGCATCCTAAGATAGCACTTTTCGTTCAAGAAGAATTACAGAAATTGCTTGTAGTTAGATTTATCTAACCCATTAACTATTCTAAATGGATCTCCAACATCATCCTTGTAAAAAAAAAGACTACTATTATTTATATGTGCATTGATTTACATGACATCAATAAATATTGTCCTAAAGACTACTTCCCTTTACCAACCATCAACATGATCATTGATTCAATATCAAGGCATGAAATGTTATCTCTCATGTATAGTTTCTCAGTGTATAATCAAATCTAGATAGATCCAAAAGATCAGCATAAAACAACATTCATCACACCATGGGAGACCTTTTGTTATCAAGTCATGCCTTTTGGCTTGAAAAATTAGGTGCTACTTATCAGCGTGCCATGACTATCATTTTCCATAACATGCTACATGATACCATATAAGATTATGTTGATGACATATTGGGTAAGGAAAAACAAGAGAAAAACATCATGAGATTCTACACCACATCTTCCAAAGAGAGAATACAAGGTTTTTTTAAATCCAAAAAGTGTGTATTTGGAGTAACATTAGGGAAACTATTGAGATTTATTGTGTTTGGATGAGGCATAGAAGTGGATCCTAAGAAATTAAAATCCTCATATAAATTTTACCTCTACAAAATCTCAAGAAGCTCTACATCTTACAAGATAAAATCCAATCCATCAGAAAATTCATTGCTCAGCTAGTCAACAATTGCTAGCCATATTTGCATCTCTTGTACAAAATAAAAAAATTTACTAGGATGAGGCATGTCAAAATACCTTTGATAAAATAAAGAAATACCTTGCTAATCCACTAGTTCTAGTAGCACTAACACTAGATTATCCTTTTCTACTATACATATTAGTAATGCAACATGCCTTAGGATCCCTTCTAACACAACATGATGAATGGGGATGTGAACGGGCCATCTACTATCTGAGCTAAGCATTGGTTAGATATAAAATCAATTGCACACCCATGGAGAAGGCATGTCTAGAAGTGGTATTTGCATCTCAAAATCTTAGGCACTACATCCTTAACACCAAAACATAACTCATTGTAAAAATTGACCCAATTAAGTACTTGTTTTCAAAAAACATCCCTAACAAGATGCACAACTAAATGGGTTATGTTAGTGACTTTGACATTGAGTATGTGAATTAGAAAGCAACCAAAGGATAGGTCCTAGTAGATCAATTGGCAAAGGCACCATTAAAAGATATCCAACCACTAACCCTAGATTTTCTTGATGAATCTACCTTGACATTGGAAGAGTCACATGAATGGACACTCCATTTTTATGGATCTTTACCAACCATGGCTCAAGGGAAAGCATCCTATTTAGTACCCCTCAAGGAGACCTCATCCTCAAAGTATTTAGAATCAAACTTCCTTACACTGACAACATTGTTGAATATGAGTCCCTATTAGCAAGATTAAAGTTGGCTATCCAATGGAATATATAGTGTCTATTAGTCTGTGGCAACTCTCAACAAGTCATCAAGTAGGTCAAGGATGAATATCACACTAAAGACAAGAAGCTAATCCCCTATAAGAGAATGATTGCCAATTTTAAATAATATTTCACTCACATAAGCTTCAATCAAGTTCCCTATATACACAACAAGGTTATAGATGGCATGTCCACAATCGATTCTCTTCTTGACATACCAACTAATGCACAAGAGTCTCAATTTATAGTAGAACGACTCTTGGTCCTAGAATATGAAAACCCATATATGGAAATGGTATGTGAAATCATTAGTCCTGATTCCCCCTAGTACCATGACATTTACACCTGTCTCCATGATCATACCCTCCCACCCAACATGTCATCCAATAAATTCAAATCCTTTATCCAATGTGCATATCATTTTACACTCCTTTCCCATGCACACTCTATCATAAGGGTTACAATGACACCGTATTGAGATACCTTAACTTAGAAATTAGTCTTCTCTAATAATTTATGAGGTTCATAGTGGTATTTGTGGAGATCACACCAATAGTATGGTCCTAGCCAAAAAGTTTCTAAGAATGGGATACTATTGACCCACTATAGAACAAGATTCTTTCAAATATACGAAGAAATGTGTAGCTTGTCAAAAGTATGGAGACCTAATACAGGCACCATATTAAGCTTTGTAGACTATTACCACTCCTTGGCCATTCTCCACATGGGGCCTTGACCTCATCAATAAAATCAATCCCACTTCCTCTAGTAGCCACAAGTTCATCATCACAACCACTAACTTCACTAAGTGGATCAAATCCATTCTCCTCACCTACACTATTCAACCACATCATTTTCTGATATGGTGTTTTCATATCCATCATCACTGACAATTACAAATCCTTCAAAAATACCATTCTCCACTCCATATTATCCCTAAGATAATGGTCAAGTAGAGGCATCAAATAAAACTCTCATTAAGATCCTTAAAAAGATCATCAATGACACTAGCTATGATTGACACATCCATATCCATCCCACTTTATGGGCTTATTGCACAAGTATTTTCACCCACACAGGAGCCACCCCATGCTCCTTTGTCTTTAGATTAGAAGTTGTTTTACCAATTAAGGACAAATTACCATCCCTATAGATTTCCCTATACAATATAATCACTAACGAAGAATACAAGTGGCATGGCTACATGAACTAGAGCTCCTTGATGAACACCAACTTGATGTTGACGAGCAATGCATTAGGCCACCTTAAATCATATCAAAGTTGGGTGTGTCGTAGCTATAGCAAGTGCATCAAGACCAGAGAATTCAAAGTTGGTGACCTTGTGCTTAAGAAAAATTAGAAGAATACAAATCAAGACTTTGAAAAGAAAGGCAAGTTTCAACCAAACTAGTTGGGTCCTTATCATCATGTATAATTGTGCAAGGTTAGGTGCATTTTAGCTAGTCACACTAGAAGGTTAGGAACTAGAAGATCCCATAAAAAGTGTGTATCTCAAGCAGTTCTATGTCTAGCCCACTTGTAGCAACTTCAAAAAATAAAAATAAAAGTAAAGAAAAAATTTCCCTTTGGTGAAAACCATTCCTATGGTGCCTTTGGAAAGTACCATGATGAAAAGTTGTTTACACACATCATGTATAGTGATAGATACCCATTTTTATGAGTATTCTTTGCAACATCCAATTCCCACCCCATTCATTCCCTGTAATCCAAAAACAAGCTTTCTCTGATGTATTTGTACCTCTTGGGATTGCTAAAGTTGATAACTCTATCCCCACAATCACTTACCCCCATGAGCCTCATGTGTATTCCCTACACATCATTCCTCTTTTGGTTTTTCCTAAGGACCTGATGCATCTAGATGGACTCATGCTTGGAAAGGACCCCTTGAATTTTTCCCCATTTGTCCCTCCTACATCACCCAAACATCCACATAATCTACATGTACCACCAAAATTACACACCACTAAATCAAAACACCTAAGACACTATTCCCATTCCCTTAGATAGAACATCTACTATAATCACACTCAACAAAATTCACAAGCTTTGCCTAATCTATTGCAATGTACTTGTGACTCATGGAAAATCCTTGTTCAAAATACTAATATCCTTCTATCCTTGGGACACATCACTTCATCAATTTTTCTCACTTATCACTATCGTGACCATCAACTCCCCCTAAATCCTACCTTGGCTTCTAATTGAAACAAGCTAGAGGTGTGTATGTGTTTATTTTCATAATTGTTTGTTTATTTGCATGCATTTGTCTATTTGTTTGTGCACCTATCCCTATTGTCTTGATAATGTGTTCACTGGGGTATGATGTTATTTGTACCCTGTCTATTTGTGTCAGTCCTTCATGCACTTGGCACACTGTCATCTTGATCCATTATATCATGATGTATAAGGTCGATGCTATAGAAAAATTTAGTTTGTCATATGGAATTTTCCTCCCTTAGCATGTACCACTCATCCACAAACACAACCTCATCATTAGCTCATCTCTCTCATAAATCATTATCCCATAACATTTATTTCTCACATCATCATTTTCTAACCTTCATCATTCTCTACTCTAAAGAAGGAATGATTACCAATGCATAATCCATCAAATCATATGCCATAATCAAACCACATCCATTATATGCATAACCATGAGCATATTCATCATAAGCATAAAAGTATGTATCACATAAACATGCACAACCATTACATCCATAAGAAATATCAAATTAAAACAATCAACACCAACACAATCAAGTATCTCCCATCCAAAATCATCAACAGAATGGTATGTACAAACAATATCTCAATAAGCATGATACATCATCATAATGGTTAAGAATATACATTTACATCATGGCATGTGACCTCATCACCCTACCCTAACTTTTCACATGTTGTACCCTAACTCTCCTTTCAGGAGACCGCTAGGGTTCTATCAACCTACCTACTCTCACCAGGGGGCATTAGCCTCCCACCTTCTATCCTTTCTCTTTTTGAATGATTAGGGAATCTTGCCACAAATTTTATCTCATCGATTGTCTATACTTATCTTCTTTGAAATGGCATTGCTTCTCTTAGTCACAACGTCATCTCAAAGAGGGGCAAAATGTGAACTTAAAATCAATTCCTACATTTCGACCTAATATTGTCACACTGATCAATCCACATCATTAGTCATGTATCACATCTTCACTAATTAATTAAATAGGCAATCTTTCCTCCAATAGTTAATTAACAAATTATATTTATTTAATTAATTAATCTAACCCCTCCATCATTTACTTAAATCATATTTAATTAATTCCTTCTACTAGCTAAATTAAATTTATTTAATTAACCTAGCCTAACCTTTCTTTTGATTAATTAGTTAAATCAATCTTGTTTAGTTAATTAATTAGACTAATTCATTCCTTTAATCTCTCCTAATTTTTTAATTAATTAAATTAGTTAATCTCCATTGTCCATTATCCAAAGAACATCTCCACTCTCCATTTTCACACATATGTGAGATCTTCCACTTTTCATTGTCACAAATCCCCACATTCTCACACGTGTCAAAACTTGACTTGTCATTTACACATTCCCATATTCTCTCACATGTGTGAATTTTCTACTTGTAATTTCCACATTCTCTCACATGTGTGAGATATTCCAATTTTTATTGTCACACAAATCCTCACATTCTCACACGTGTGAGAGCTTCCACTTGTCATTTTCACACACATTCCCATATTATCTCACATGTGTGAATCTTCTACTAGTCATTTCCACACATTTTCATATTCTCTCACATGTGTGAATCTTCTTCTTGTAATTGTTATACAAATATCTCACTTGTCATTTCCATAGACATTTCTATGTTCTCTCACGTGTGAATCTTCCTCTTGTCATTATCACACAAATCCTCACATTCTCACACATGTACATGAGAACTTCTACTTGTCATTTTCGCACACATTCCCACATTCTCATACATGTGTGGGAGCTTCCAATTGTCACCCTCAACTCACCATATCCCTCCACTCATCATATTGAGAGCTTACACAACCAACAAGATAATCTCCACTCTTGATCTTTAAAACAAATCCTCACTCTCCATTCTCATGGTTGAAGGTCTATTTAACAGGCTTCCTCAAAACACAATTATAGGAAAATCATCATCCTAAGTACATGTATAATTGTGCAACTTCTAGGTAAAGAGAAACCTACACATCAATAATCATTTCATCCACACATCTTGGAGCAATCTCACACAACAATGGAAGGTATAATCATTGCTTGAATTTTGCATTGTTTATGTTTTGTATTTCTATTTATGCTCTAATTGGAGGCATATGTTGTTGTTTGGATTGCATGATTGTTTTGTATGATTTTACACCTTTTTAGTTTGATTTTCACCATCACAAATACCAATTAGAGGAGTAGGTTTGCAACAGATATGACTATATATAAGAATTATAAATCCATTGACAAATATCAATAAAAAGTAGGATAGAAAAACCAATGTAGGTTTCGATGGGAAGTTCAACGATGTGTGTTTAAAGTAACTATTTTTAATGAAAATTTATTTTTATATAATTATTTGTTTTTTATTATTAATGGATGTAAAAATAATGATTCATGATTGAATGTTATAGAGGACAAGTAATATGATTGTCCAAGCTTATATTTTCCCATTCACAAATTATGTAGACTTCATTCCACTAAAGCATCAAATCAAACTAGTATGCAATACTTAATAGAGTTCTCTTCTTTCAAATGACTAATAACTAGCATGCAAACATTTCTAGAAACAATGGATGATGTTTCTTCTCTTGCTACATTTCCTTAAAACACCTCTTGTTGGATTTGTTGCTTTATTGAGTTTGTCTAAACACTCATAGCCTAAATCTCTCCCTTTTTGAAGATGAAGATAGTGAGAAGAAAAAGGTGAAGTGTTAAAATGGTTAAAGAAGCAAAATAGAAAATAACTAATTACTTTATCCACTTCGTGATAGATATCAATCATTTTAATAGAAGATCATCTTAAGTGTTGGTTATTTTTCCCGAATTGGCAGAGGGTTTGCTAGTTCCTATGCACAGGCTGATTTGGCCAACAAAAATGGGAGGTTATGTGAGCTGCCTCCCCTTCACTTCTAGTTTTGCCACACCAAGGGGGGTATCCCTATTAGCTAAAAATTTGACACTTTGACTCACCCAATGACAGAAAGATTTAGCTTTTCAGAATAGGCAGAATACTCTGATGTGTGGACCAAGATTTGCATGACAAATCACAAGGTTAGCAACATTCTTGGACATATTTGTCTGGTTAAGGATGAGAGTATGCAGGGGGTTCCTAATCCTACTCCTACAACTAACAGGTTGGAACAATGGAATGGTTTGGATTTGATGGTTTAGATGCAAGACAGGGGTTTTGGATCATAACTACTTCACAAGAACAGACCAGTGCCTATCTCAAGGCAAGGAGTCAACTAGACGTATACATAAGAATGGCTTGCAACTGTCATTCGAGTTTCAAGGGGTTAGGACTGGTGTTTGCCTTACAAACACACCCAAGAAAAGGTATTTAACTATCCATACTTACAAATATCCCAATTGACATACATTCTTCTCCATACTTTAACCTAAAACAATTTAATCCACTCCTTGAATGGAAGTTACATATTAAGCATGTGGTACAGTAGGACTATACCCAAGAATCTGAGAAACCCTTAGCAACCAGATTCAAAAGAAGAAAATGCATACAACAAATGGAGACAAACAGATAAACACATGCAATAATGCATTTTTCATAAACAATGACAAGAAATTGAATATATGCGCAAGATACGCTTCAGATGCAACTCATAAACTCCACAGAGATACAATAGACAGGAAGTGCTCTGTATTTCGTTATTCACACAAAAAATTGCTCCTGTCTTCAACCACCAAAAAGAGTGACACAGTTTGGCCTTTATACCAAGACTGTAAACTCAGCAAAATTAATTACAAGGCAAATAAAAAATTTGCCAGATACAATGCATGATTTGAATGGCACTCAAAATTGAATGCGATAGAGGGACAAAGAGGAGGGAGTAGGTGGGCTCGGGATCTGAGCAGCCGCTTGAAGATCTTCTTTCATAAAATTTGTGGTTGACCTGTCATTCCACCCAACGTACCCCTGCAAGCGCTGCCATTAAGATCAACCTACCCGCACCCCTCAGAAATGCAGCAATGGATCCATCAGAAGTTTTCCTGCTCAAAAAATGTGGCCACATACAAAGAAAACCTTCGCTGTTGGACGTTAAAACACTGTCGTCGATTCACATTCCTCTGCTGAGATCATTAGCTCAAAATCATCCTGAAAATTTGCCACCCAATGAAAACATGCCACGTAGGTACCTCATGCCCCTATTGCTGATTTTTCCCTTTTCATTTCGCCTTTCTCGCCTCTGAATTTCCTTGTATATGCATTCGCATATACATGCAACAACTACTGACACGTGGCAGCCTATGAATGGTTCTCTGTCATCATGCATCTTGTCCCCCATCGGCCATCGGAGTAACCTTGGAGTTGTCCACCGATGAAAATTGTCCCACCGATGACCTAATGCATTCACCTGCCCTTTGAAACTTGTATATGCATTTGCATATACATGCAATTACCATATAGAAGGAGGACCCCACCATTCTTTGAAAGCATCGTTGACTTGGACTGTACATATCACACGTTTCACTTGTATATCGGTCTTGCATATACAATTGTGTATGCATACAAGTGGTGGCCCCCCACACTTTACTTATCGCCTGGCATGTAACTTTTGCATTTGCCCTTTGTATGTGCGAACATACAAACAACTTTGCATGCAACTGGTGGGCCCGAGGTCTTGCATTTTGCCTTTTGGAAACTTGCATATAACTTTGTATGTCCCCCTTTCCACTATTCACCTTGTATGCCGCAGATACATACAACGCGCCTTGTATATCTGACATGCATTCATCCTTGTACGTCCGCGATGTACATTCTGCCTTGCATACAAGCAAGGAATCTGGCCTGGAATATGCAACATACATTCTCTCTTGTATGTCCAAAAATGTAAATTTTCCTTTGTATGTTGTGCATGTATGTGCTAACATACAACACAATATACAAGCAAACCCTTGATACATATGTAGAATATTCCTAGAATCTTCAATGCATAGTCCACCCTTGTATATTTTTCATTGCACATTTCTAGTGCATGTAGCTGATGTATGCTCAGACATACAAGCTCGATATACAAGCAGAGCCAATATACAAGCAGCGAATATCCCCCAGAATCCGCGAAAGATTCCTTCCTACATATGCACCTTTTTGGACCCAATATACATTCAGAAATGCATACAACTAAAGTATTTCATTTTTTGAAAGCCGATATGCATTTTTAATCCTATCCACATACATTTAACCTGTATGTATATACAAAACAACCTTGTATATACAAAGACACATGCATATAACTGATTTTTTGCACTTCTTCAACTGCAGAGGCCGAAAATGTTAGAGTTTTTTGGATTTCTGGGAAGGTGCCTGCATATCTAAATGCTTGAAACCTGATTGCTTATGCAAGCACCACCAGTGGCTCTGGCTTAAAACCCTAAACATAAATGATTACCAACATTAAGTATCACACAAGTTTTAAATTTTAAAAAATTAAAATCTATCAGTTAACAACAGATTTTTTCTTAATAATGAGATAAAAAATAACTATCCATTAGCAAGAGAGTTAAAGACTGCTATTTTTCAATTTCTAAAAATTACAAATTTGTCTAATTGATAGCTATCTATTTGAAAAGTAAAATTGAAGTCTATCAACATAATTTATATGTGTTTACTATAAACTAATTCATTTTTTCTATCTTGTTTCCCCTTTAAATTGTAGTTTGGATGTGTGTGTGTGTGTGTGTGTGTGTGTGTGTGTGTGTGTGTGTGTGTGTGTGTGTGTGTGTGTGTTTTGTTATGGGGGATTTGAATCCACAACTAAAGTAGGCTTACATCTCAATCTCTAATGCTCCACTTGCCTATGCCCTACTTAGTCATTATTAGAACTAACGATTGAGGATATATTAGAAGTATTACCAAAGATTTATTCTCACATAACTCAAAGATAAATAAAAATAAGATTAAGTGTTTGATTCTCTTCTAATTGAGAGTGAAGACAAATAATTGGGCTATTATAGAAATTTTATCTACCCACCACTTTGTTAGGAAATTATCAGGTTGATCAAACTATTTCCTACATAACCCTATGAGAGATAATGTTGCATACATGATTATAGAATAACCATAATGCAAAGATCAAAAGAAAAGCCACAAGATAACATAAGATATGCCCTGGGAAAACCATCAAGAGGGAAAAACCCACTTTCCAAAAGCATCGACACTCAATTTATTATTCAGCACTAAAACATTAAAATGTACTAACAGAGTCTCATGAATACTTCTTAAACATCAAGCTCCTCCAATGCATCCTCTATGTGTCCAAGCATGTAACTACACATCCCATGCCATTCTTCACATATTCACTCACAAGAGAAACTCAATACAATGACAACCCACTCAACTAGTAAATCCAAACCACTAACCATGTGCTTGCTTTTATAGACTCAAGCTCACAGAAATACTATTGCAAGGTGTGTGCCCTTCGTCTCCTTATGTTGTGCATGAACGACGCTTAGGTTTGTGACAAGGCTTAATTGCCTCTTGTGGATTCATTAACTCTAGCAATTGTATTGGGCATTAACATGTCGATCTTTTGGTGTAACATCAACCGTCTTTCTAACAATTGGTATCAGAGCCTGGGTCACAGGTTCGAACCCCTTGCTTGTGCTGGGGGGGATTGTTGCAAGGTGTGCACCCTTGGTCTCCTTATGTTGTGAATACACAATGCTTGGGTTCATAACAAGGCTTAACCACCCCCTGTGGATTCATTAACTCTGGTGGTTGTATCGGGCATTAACAAGTCAATTTTTTGGTGCAATGACAACTATCTTTCTAACAATTGTTTGAAATCCTTATGTGCTGCAAAAGACAGAAACATCCTAATGGCCTCCATTCTTTCCATTGGAGCATAATTTTCCTCATAGTCTATTCCTTCCACTTGTGAGTAGCCTTTACACACAAATCTTGCCTTGTTCCTTACCACTTCACCATTCTTATTCAATTTGTTCCAGAATACCCACTTAGATCCAATCACATTTTTGTTCTTTGGTCTTGGGACAAGTTCCCATGTCTAATTCTTCTCAATCTGCATTAGTTCTTCTTCCATTGCCTTGATCCAAAACTCATCCTTGCATGCCTCAACCACTGTTTTGGGTTCAACTTTAGAAATTAAACATAGATTTACCTGTACTTCAATAGCTTTCCTTCTTGTCAATACACCTTTTCTCTTATCACCAATGATCTAATCTTTAGAGTGATGCCTCTGCACATACTTGGGAGTTTTAGGAATTCTTTCTGAAGCTTCTTGTTCTTCAACTTGTACTTCTTTTTCTAGAGTTTCATGTTCTTCAACTTGTACTTCCTTTTCTTTAGATTCTTCTTCTTCTCTGCAAGAAGACTCATCTGATTCATATCCATTAACCTCTGAAATCTTCTGTATGTCTTCATCAACCTTAACATTAGCACTTTCAATAATTTTGCTTAGCCTTTTGTTGTAGCACCAATAAGCTTTGCTTCTAGTAGAATACCCAAGGAAAACACCTTTATCACACCTTGCATCAAACTTTCCTAGTTCTTCATCTCTTCTGATATAACATTTGCTTCCAAAAACTTTAAAATATTTAACAGTGGGAATCCTTCCATACCAAAACTCATAGGGAGTCTTTGTGTCATTTGCTCTTCCTTGTACTCTGTTATGTATGTAGACAACAGTCTGAATTGCTTTTCTCCAGTAGACTTCTAGTAGGTTTGCATCTTTTATCATTGTCCTTGCAGCTTCTTGAATAGTCATGTTCTTCCTTTCAACCACTTCATTCTGCTGAGGAGTCCTAGGGGTAGATAAATGCCTCTTTATCGCATGATTCTCAAAAAACATGTTAAACTCATTAGAAGTAAATTCTCCACCTCTATTAGACCTCAAACATTTGATCTTCATATCCATTTCATTTTCAACCATTGATGTAAAAGATTTAAACTTATCTATGGCTTCTGATTTTTCCTTAAGAAAAGTAACCTATGTCATTCTAGAACACTCATCAATAAATAACATGAAATACCTATCACCTTGAAAACTCCTTACTTTTGTCAGACCACAAAGATTTGTATGTACCAATTCCAACAGTCCGACAGATGACTGATCTTTCCTTTTGAAGCTTCTTCTTGTTTGCTTTCCAAACTGACATTCCTTACAAATAGCAGTAATAGGCTTTGTAATCTTTGACAGATCTCTCATAGCTTGAACTGAACTAATCCTTACCAGGTTATCAAAATTGATGTGACACAATCTTTTATGCCATAGCCAACTCTCATTGATCTGATTCAAAAAGCAATAACTATCACCACCTTTGAGATAAACATTTCCACCAGTCCTCTTTCTGGCAACAATCACTTTTTTGGAGATTTTCCTGATCTCACAACCATCATCCTTAAACATAAGATTGTATCCTTTGCTACACATCTGTCCAACACTTAAGAGATTATTCTTTAAGCCTTTGACATACAGAACATCGTTAGTGTTATGATTTTGATCGAAACTTACTGAACCTTTTCTACAAATCTTAGCAGCTGCATCATCACCAAATCTAACTACTCCATCATATTTTTCAAGTTTAGCAAACTTACTCTTATCACCTGTCATATGATTTGAGCATCCACTGTCAATGACCTGGTCATCTTTTTCTCTTCTAGCATGAAAAACAAACATTATAGTGCCTGTAGAGTTAGTACTTGCTTCCAGACCCTTTTCCTTCACACAACTTCCAGAGTTAACATAAACAGTTTCATCTCTTAGGGCTATGAATAAGAATTCATTACCATTATCATCCTCATAATCAGATTCATCATTGGATATACTTGCATCTTCTCTAACATAATAACTTTTCTTAACCACCTTACCTCTATTTTCCCTATTCTTAATTCTCAAAGCTTTATCCAAACATATTGAAGTCATCTGAAAACCAACAAATTCAACCATTGACTCCCTCATTTACTTTTTGATGCTAAGTTTTCACTTTATGGTACTAAGTTTTCCAAATATTAATTAATTATTTTGTCTCCCACATAAAAAAACTAAGCAATGTTACAATACAAATTTACAAGTGGACCCAAATAAATACTTAATGTGGCTATACACATCTCCTAGATGCACCACAAATAAATATTTATTTTACGTAATTAAAATATTTTGTTACTTGTGTAAGGTGTACAACACCCTTTTCCTAACATTCTCCCACTTGTTGTATACATTGCATAAGGGTCAATCAATGGAATATATCATCATAGCCATCCATGAAACCACATGAATATCTAGCATGCTCTTGTGCTCAATCAAGATACCTATAATAAAACCAAGGTGACCACCATCTCAAGAAAGAATTCCTCTCATCCTCCAACATGCCATCTATGGAAGAAAAGGAACAAGCCAAGGTAAATATGCACCAATCCATAGAACACAAGCATCAAATCAAAGTGATAACAAAGGCTCCAAGCTATTGTCAAAGGTAAAAATCTACATGAATAGAAATAGTACCCATAACAAGTGCTAATGCATCTGTTGTTCTCAAAATCAGCGATACTCATTTTTGTAGACAACCCCCATGAAACTTGTCTGTTTCGTGAATCTACACTCTAAGCTCGCGGATCAAGACAAGATTCTCTTGATCTCGCGCAAAGTCGTTTGACATTCTAGACTAGTTTATGACATCCCTTTGAATCAGTTTCTCAATATGCGCGAAGATCGTTCAAGTTGTAAATCAGTGAAAATGTCAATTTAGTTCATTTTTAGGAGTTAGTAAATTTTTTGTCTTGATATGCAAGAGCGGCAAAAAATGCCGCTCCTACATATCTCTTTTTTAACTTGTTTCATTATGTATGCAATAGTGGCATTTTTTGCCACTCTTGCATGTGTTTTTCGTTAGACATATGAAGGCGGTGAATTTTGCCGCCATTACATGTTTTTCTTCATTTCCTTGCATGGTCAGCAATTTTCGCCGCCGTCTCGTGTTTGTTTACCTTCGTGCCGAAGCGATCGAAACTTCCGCTCCAACAAGATTTTCGTAATCTTGGACGTCTCGTGCCATTAATGGCCACTCGTGCCATGCATTTAAGTTTTGGTTTCAACCTTTTAATGTGTTATTAAACCCATTGTTTCTTGTCATTTCATTCATTCAAAAACCATTTAGTCTACTCGCCAATACCTTCTTCGACCATTTAATCGCATGCTTTTGAGTTATAGCAGATTTTGAGTTGCAGTTGGCGCTTAGGGTTTTCAGCTGACTCTATGGGTAAGTTTCTCTTTTGTTTCTGTTCCCCTTCCTCACGTTTTGTTTATGTGTATCTTTTAGATTTTTGTTTTGTCAAAAAAATTTGTTAAGTTTTTTCCTTTTTTTGTTTGTTTGTTATTTTCGTGATTGTTTTTACTTGTTGTGTGATGTCTATTTATGATGTGAATCAGATTTGTTTCCGCCCATACACCAGAGATGCCATAGGTTTTGTTTTGAAATACGCTGCATCTGCCGCTTAGACCCTTAAAAACCTTTGCAACTTCCAATGTGCAAAGTTGGCATTGTTTGCCGCTCGGACAGATGTTATCGGTGCTCCAAACCAGCCCCTCATGTAATGTCAGTGAAATCTGCTGACCAAACATCACAAAGAAACAAACCCTACATGCATTGTTGGCAAATTTTACAGCCAATGTATAACTTGTAAGTTCCTATCAAATGCAGCATCGATAGTTTTTGCCGCTCCAACATACCCTTTGATTTTCCTGAAACCTGCATTAGCGGTGAATTTTGCCGCTCGGTCATGATTTTGTTTTTCGCCAACACATGCAGTGGTGGCAAATATTGCCACCAATGCACATTCAACAAAACCCTCATATGTAAGGGCGGCAAATTTTGCCGCCCATGCAAAAACTGTCTTAAATTTTTCTGACTCTGGAAAATTCCCAGTTTTGATTTTCTAAGCCCGCTTCTCCTCTGATTTTTGGCCAGCTCGCACTATAGCCCTTTTGCAAGTGCATTCCTATAGTCATGATCATCAACATGCAATTTTCCCAGATTGCCCATATTTTCCCTAATTGCATGATCATGACTTTTGTTGCAATTTTTTCTGCGGAGCTTCGTTAAACATCAAACTTCTTCTCGGTGAAAGCTCATCCAAATGACTGAGTTGTCCCTGAAGAAAGCAAAAGCAATGAAGTACAAATATCAAGGTGTTTTCCCAATCACCTCAGTCCATTCTAATGTTGATGACATTAGAGATACGGAGATCGGTCATGTTGATATGGCTGAGTTTGTAGAGAGGACTAAGTCGAGCAACCCCAGTGCTATGATGAAGAGGATAGTTGAAAGTAACATTCATATGGTCTCATCCTTCGCAGTGGCCGCTCACAACACAGAATTTGTTCTTTAGTGTGCCCATTTCTATAACAGAGACACTAGGTCTGTGGTGGATGCCAGTGGTAGTGTGATAATCAGGTTGGCTCCTGAGTTCATTGACAAGGTGTTCATGTGTCCTCCTGCGACAGAGGTATTAAAGCTTGAATTTGTTGAAGCACAGAAGGTATATGACAAAAATCTAGAGAAAGCAAAGAAAATAATCAACAACAAATGGTTGAAGACTGCAAGATCAAATTTGTCGAGGTGGCCACACAGTTTCCCTGGAAGTGATTTTGTAGAGGAAGTTGGTGACCTAATTACTCTCCTCAGCAGAATAAGAGGTTTGCCTTCCTCTTCACAGTTTCAGGAATGGATGTATCCTTTCATTAAGGTCATACTCCAGGGTAAGCAAACTATTTTCTGGGGAGAACAAATCAGTAATGCTTTGCATGAGCAGCTGACAAAGGTATCCACTACCTCCAAGTTCTATATGACTTCGTATCTGGTATACATTGCAACTTCCATGAGGATTTTTCCAGGATTATCATCGGAAGGGGATAGGAGAGTAGTTCCAGTATACCAATATTATTCCCAGCTGACATTGAAAGGTTCAATTCACCATTTTAGGAGGGTGAATGATGCATTCTTTGCTGTATTCTTATGTCATATTGATCCCCAACTGGAGCAGAGAAGAATTTCAGATGAGGCATGGACAGTGGTAAATGACTTCGGTTGTATGTTTTTGCAATTCCCATCTTTTTCATACTTGAGGGTTAGCTTTTTCCAAGGTTACCCTTATATGCTTTTGAGATTCCCCTTAGACAAACTGGTCTTGATGGAGTTGTGTAGACAAATGATTATCGTGCACAACAAACAGATGGAACTCAAGAAGCCTGGTTTCGGATTCCCAGTGGAAATTAGCAGATATTCAGTATTGACTACCGCAAAGGCAAGGGCCATGGAAATAGAGATGCAGTTGGTCACCATGAAGCAATTCAAAAGGAGACCAAAGTTTGACTACCGGGGCGTAAAAGATAAAATCATAAGGAAAACTCAATTTCATGAACCCATGGTGGAAGATGTTTGGGTAGATTTGAGAACGGAGGAAGATATCAGGAAACTGGACTATAGCAAGTTGTCCCTAGAACAGATTGAATATCTGGGACTTGCTGATATTCTAGAAGATCTTGTGGATGATGGGGAATTGGTTGACGCTGCATATGATGCAAAACAGATTGCTAGTACTCCTCTCCCTCCAATCCAATGGTCTCAAAAGGAGCTAACCTCACTAAGGAAGAGATTTGAGCCCATATTGGCTAACACCAATAACTGGCTGGCGGATAAAGGAATTACTCTGAAAGAATTCCTCATTGGGTCACAAACTGAAGTTCAAGAGCAAACTGGTAAAAAGGTGGAAAATAGAACAAAGAACAAGAGTGATGCTCCCTCATCCTCTAAAACACACAAGCCTAAGATTAGATTTGTGACAAAGAAATCAAAAGCTGTCGAGGAAGAACCTGAGATAAACGATATGGAAGTTGAGGAGCTAGCTACTGAAGAGCTAGCCACAGAAGAGATGGATGTTGAAGATAAGAATACAGATCAACAAGACAAGGAGGCTTTGTCTCTGCAGGAAAATACACAACAAGAAACATGAGTATCATCCCCATTGCATAATATACCTATTGCAGCTCCTGTGTCTGTTTCTCCCATTGATATTACCTCTTTTGAGTCCCCCTCTCGTCCTAAAATAATTTTTGATAATCCCCAAAACACTTTTGAGGATGTTCTCCGTTCTACTGAGTCAATTCTTAGTTTGTCTTCTTATTCTTTTGATATTGGGGATACATCCATTTTTTTATCATTTTGTGATGAATACTGAGCAAGTTTCTAGTGCCAATGTAACAGGTGCAATTTTTACTGACACCCCGCCTATAGTTTCTACTATCAGTGCAAGCACAGTTCCGGGAACACCAGCAGTAGGAATGGATCTCAATGTGAGTACTTCTCTGCTTCCACCTTGGTTATCAGCTTACACGCCAAAAAGGAAAAAGCAAGCCATCTCCCCAGATGACTTTGATTTCACTAAGTTGGTACCTGTAAAGCCCAAGGCCCCAAAGAAATCAAAGATTCTTTCCAGGGTACTTGAAGACAAGGGACACAAGTTTCTGGAGATAGCAAAACCTCCACAGGATGCGACTGTTGAAAATTTTGATATGAATGACTACTCTATTTCTAGAGTTGAATTGGGCAAAATAACCCATGAAAGCGCTAAAAATGATATGCAGTCAGCCATGGACATCCTAATCCAGAAGTTTGACAGGGAAAAGGAAATGAAGGATCACTACAAGGCAATGGTGGAATAGCTAACTGCGGTGGTAAGGAAGATCACTTTGAACTCAGAAGCAGTTACTCCAGAAGCCGTATCTGTAGAAGACCCCGTCATTCTAAAAGCAGAAAAGACTCACCTCAAAGGAAAAGTACTTGAAGAGTACTTAGATAGGATGCGTGCATAAGGAATCTCTTTTCTCACAGACGTATCTGAGAAGACAGATAAAATGAGAAAAGTAAAAGTAGAGCTTGATGATCTCATTGATGCTATCTCTCAAGATATTGAATGCATAGAGGATACTCATGATAAATGGGCAGAGATGAGGAAATTGAATATAAGCACCCTAATATCAATTGGCACCATCGCCAATAGGGATTCTTATACAGAAACAAAGGAAGCTTTGATGTACAGGAGCAGTATGCTAAGAAATTTGATCAAGGATCTTGAAGCTGCAAAGGAAATCAGCGAACAAAGTGATGTCAACCTTTTGCATAAGTTGGAGGAGTTGCCTTGCAAGCTGGTATCACAGGACAACCAATTTATTTCTGCAGAAGAAATGGTTAAGGAATTTGAAGACATGTTCTAGAAAGAATTCAAAGATAAAGCATTTTCAATGACTTATGTGGACAATATTTTGGACAACCAGTTAACTTTGGATAATTTGAAAACCAAGTTAACTAATCATGCTAAATCTGTCACTACAGTGAAGGATGCCATAGTGAGAGCCAAGATGATCTTCAGGAATGCATTCAACCCGGATAGCATTGAGATGCAAGCGGCTTTCACTATGTTTGATGATCACATGAGGAAAAGTGGCGACACAAATTGAAGCAGTCATTTTTCCTTAGTTTACTTTATGTTTTTCACATGTACTTTCAAAACAATTTTGGACATTTTTACATGTACATTTTTCATATGTAATTACATGTAAAAATATAGGAAGTCCCAAGTCAATAAGGACTCCTATTTTTGAATAAGTCAAAGTAGTTAGGTTTTTCCTAAATTTTCCCAAGGCCTTTCCCTATAAATAAAGGGAGCCTCTTTTGTAAATATTATCTTTTGTCTATTGCAAGAATACTCTGGCGAATTGAAAAGCAAATCAAGACTTTGTGCTTTTATTGAAAATCAATTATCAAATATTTATCAATACAAGAAAGCAAGTTCAATTCCAATCTTTGTCTTGGGGTTATTTGTGTTGTGATAGTATTGTTCTTATGTCGTGCTATCATAATCTTCTTTGGTAATAATTGAAGTGTGGAGTTTGTTTCAAGTGATTGAAGAGCGCTCTTAATTTGATTCTGATAGACTTTGTGTTATCAAGTCATTTGTGAGGATTATGTTCATGTTTGTGGGAATACAATAGTTTGTAGACTTTGTGCTGCAAGTTGTTATATTCAATTTACTTTTATCATCTTGAAGAGGAGTGAAGACTTTGGGCTGCATTCTACTTCAAATAGTTCTATTTATAGTTAGTAAGTGAGGTAACATAAAACTTTGCATTTTCATGATTTTGTGATAATTTATAAGTCTTTTATCAAGAGTTTGAAGTATAAACATCTATTCTGAAAAAAGAGAATGAGATGAGATGGAACCACCACAAACATAGTTTTTAGTGTGCATAAATTTCATAAGTTGTTTTGTTTGCAAGAGTCAAGTAACTAGAGGGAACCTCCCCTTGCTGAGAGGAGAGACTTTGTCTCATCATAGTTGTGGCTGATATACCCATTTTGCCGTTAGCGAGTTAATGACAAAATACTCACCCAACAGTTTTTTGGCGACTCTGCTAGGGAAGGAACGCGCAACTTGAAGCCTCACGCTCCAAGTTGAAGCATTCTCAGTTCTTTTCCATTTTGTTACAAAATTGTGTTTAGCATACTACATTTTGGCAGATTCCCGGTACAGCAGAAGCAAGAGGGCTCAGGGTATTATTGATCCTGCATTTGAATTGATGCAGTAGAATAATTTTGGATTTTTAACTCCACGACCTCATCTTCAGCGTACCAGGAGTTTTCCTCCTACAAATGCCAGGTCTCCAATACTAGGTGAAGTTTCTAGTGCTAACAGAATTTTATCTGTTCTTACGACACCAAGGTTTGTTATCCTACCTTTCAATCAACACATCATGGCAGCCCAAGGCCCTTGGGGTAATACCTTTGGTCCTCTGAATTTGACCCCACCTTTGCACGAACTACCTTGTAGTTCAAGAAAGAATTTCCCCAAATTCTATGGTGACAGGAAAGTTCATCCTGATGAGCACATTACGACTTTCTGTATAGCCTGTGGTGTGATAGGTGTCGAGCACGAAGATGTGGCTGTACGACTCTTTGTAGAAACACTACAAGGCGCTACTGCAGATTGGTTTTACCACCTTCGAGCTCAGACCATAATGAACTGGAATACTCTCAAAACCAAGTTCGAAGCCAGGTTTAAACCTGCGGAGGATGCACATGCATTATTGGCACAACTAACACAAATGAAAAAGGAACCTCATGAACCTATGCGAGACTTCATCACTAATTTCAACAAGTTGAGAAACAGGATTCCCACCACCGCTGAGCCAACAACGGAGAACCTCAAATGTTTCTTTATCAATACACAACTTCCTGAGGTGAGTTTTCTATTGAGGCGAGCTGCTCCTACCGATCTTGCTGCAGCTCAGATTCTAGCAACTGAAGTGGAAGATGATCTTATCCTTGCGGGTAAGATAAGAAGGGATACTAATAGAAATAAAAGCTCCTCTTCTATTGAGAATTCTTCCACAAGCACCACGGACCCCATGGTGCAAAAGCTAGCAAATGAATTGCTAGCTCTGAAGAGACAAATGTCCCAAGGTATGTCTGCTCCTTCTTATCGAGATGTACCAAGAAGGACATTTCCAAATAATTCATATCAAGGCAATGCTGCTAGAAATCAAGGACAACACAACCGTCTTCCACCTACACAGGGGAAGCTTGCCATTGAAGTAGCGCCGGTCAACTCTACTGTCGGCTATTATGAAGCTGAAAATGAACTTTCTTTCCAACCTGAGTTGGATTATGAAAATGGTGCTAATCTCTTCACAGAAGGAGAAGAAGAGTTAGCTGGCGACTCTACCATCAACTTTCTGAATTATCAGGATGAAGCTGAAAAAGGAGAAGTGGGTGAAGGAGCATACGCTGTTTTCACCAGGTCTCAAAATCAGTCAGCTCTCCAAGCTGATAAAGGGAAGGCGAGAGAAGAATCTCAACTGGTGATTTCAATCGCTAAACAGGGGACTCCGCTACCTTTCCAATCAAAAGACTCGGTGGTCAATAAACAAGTAAGTGCCTCTAATGATTTTGTACCTTCCACTTCTACTCCTCAGACTAGTGCTATCTCTACCAAAAATCAGAATGATGGTTTTTCTTCCTCCGTATCTAATTCTTTTCAGCAGTTTGATATAATAGATCATTGTAGGAGAACTAAGATACAAATGTCTGAAGTTGAGTATTTACAGGCTAATCCTAAACAATTTGATAGATTAGCCAAATATGTCAAAAATAAGATCGTCCCTATAGGACAAGAGTTTCCAAAAGCTTCTCATGACTCCTCCAAAAGTAAGCCTACCCAAAATAATCTTGTCACTACTCCCCCTGAAGCCTCTGGAAAAATTGAACCTTTCTATGTTTCCCTATTAGTAAATGGTCATAAATTGAGCAATCGCGTAATAGATTCTGAAGCCTCTGACAATGTTATGCCTGCTAAGGTAGCAGACGCCCTTGGCCTCACCTTAACCAAGAATTTTAGGAGGTATTTCTCTATGGAGAATAAGAAAGTTCCACTTTTGGGTCAAATCAAAGACGCCCAATTTGCATTTGCAGCTTTTCCAGATAAGAGAATCAAGATGATAGTCCTGGTAGCTGATGTTCCAGCTTCATACGACATTCTTCTTGGACGTAATTTCTGCAAGGATGTAGGTGGGGAGTTGAACATGGATCTATCTAAAGCAAGGATACCTGTTAAAGGTGTCATGCAGAAGTTGCTTCCTAAGAAGGAGGCAAAATACATTATTACCCAAACATCAAATCCCAAAGCTCAAATTTTGTTTGAGTCTTCAGGAATGGGTAATTATTTTTTGTCCACCGAAGATGGTTCCAGTTCATCAGATGAGAGTACATTGGGTGATAGCTCAGATATGTCAAATAGAGACTCAGAAGAGTTTTCAGATGGAGTTTCAGGTAAGGGTATAGTAATGCTAGATTCTTCCCTCACTGACGAAGAAGAATTTTCTGACCAAAGAAATTCCAAGAAATCAAATCCTGATGAAGTCTAGATTTTAGAGTTTGATGGCAGTTGTTCTTCTATCAGTTCTAGAGCTGGAGTGGTCTTGATATTGCCACAAGGTGATATCTTACCTTTTTCATACAAGTTACAATTTGACAATACCAATAACACCGCCGAATACGAGTCCTTGTTGCTTGGATTGGAAGCTGCTCGTGCTAGAGGTGTTAAAATCCTTCATGCTCAAGGGGATGCTGAGTTGGTGGTTTGTCAAGTGAGGAATTTGTACCACACTAAAAATGAAAGGCTAAGACACTATCGCAATCACGTATGGGATTGCATTGAAGGTTTTGATGCTTTCAACATTTCTTCAGTACCAAGAGAGTTCAATGATCGTGCAGATTCATTGGTTGTTTCCGCTACTCTCATAGTTCTTCACAAGGATTTCGAAGGAAACAAGTACACTATTGAGCTGGTCTTTTGACCAAGTGTACCTGATAACGTTGACCATTGGCAGGTGTTCAATGGTGATAACCAAATCATCGCTTTCCTTGAAAAAATGGATAGCTTTGATGAGCTTTACTTTGAAGGAAGTGATTCGCCACCACGTGAATATGTTTCAAAGATAGATTCACAAACCGTAGAAGAATTTCTACAATTGAAAGGAAATAAAATCCCAAAAGGTTTGGTTTCCCTTGAAAAATTGTTTGATAAACATGACCGGTATATCAAGCAGCGGCAACAACAGGATTCAAGTTCCTCTATGGAATTTGAGCAGGTCAACTTAGGTTTGGAAGCAAATTCGAAGATGGTCAACATTGGAAAATGTTGCACTTCTGATGAAAGATTCAAATTCATTACCCTCCTTCACCATTACATTGATGTTTTGGCTTACTCCTATGATGATCTGAAGTCTTTCAGGCCTAAGGAGGTTCAACATGAGATTCCCCTTAAAGTTGGATCGTTGCCTCACAAGCAGAAGCAAAGGCAATACAACCCCAAGATATTAGGTACGATCCTTTCTGAGATTCAGAAGATGTTGAATGCAAGGATAATTTTTCCAATTCTTCATTCCACATGGATCGCAAACATAGTACCTGTAAGGAAGAAGAACGAAGAAATTCATATCTGTGTTGATTTCAGGAATCTCAACCAATCTTCCTTAAAAGATAACTACCCTTTGCCCATCATGGATCAAGTATTGCAACAGTAACTGGTTTAGAAATGCTATCTATGTTAGATGGTTTTTCAAGGTATAACCAAGTGGAGGTCAATGAAGCTGATCAGTTCAAAACTGCCTTCACCACACCATGGGGCACATTTGCATCGCAGAATGCCTTTTGCTCTGATCAATGCCGGCGCCACATTTTAGAGAGCAATGGACTTTGCTTTCAGAGATGAGATGGGAAAGTTCATCATATTGTATCTCGATGACTTGACTGTTTTCTTCAAAAACTGTCATGATCATGCGCATCATTTACAACAAGTGCTGGAGCGCTGTTGGCAAAATGGTATTTCCCTCAATCCCAAGAAGTTAGTTTTTGGGGTTACAGAAGGTAAGCTTCTCGAACACATTGTATCCCGGGAAGGTACGAAGATTGACTCAGAAAGAGTTAAATCCATTCAAAGTCTTACTTTGCCTACTAGTAAGACTGTTGTTCATTCTTTCTTTGGAAAGGTGAATTTTCTGTGAAGGTTCATTCCTGAGTTTGTAGAAAAAACCCGTCACATTGTTAATATGATGAAGGGTAAGGCCACTTTCCGTTGGACTGCGGAAGGCAAAGAAGCATTCGAGGATATCAAGAGAGATATTGCTCATGCTCCAGTTCTTGTTTGTCCCGACTATACTAAAGATTTCGTAGTTTATAGCTACGCTTCAGAACACACACTTTCAGCTATTCTAGTTCAGCAGAATGAAGAAGGCGTTGAATCCCCCATATCATTTATGAGTTGTCCTCTCAAAGCTCATGAATTGAAGTATTCGAATATGGAGAATCATGCCTATGTCGTGGTCAAAGTGGTGAAGCATTTTAGGTTCTATATTCTAAACTCACACACTGTTGTTATGGTTCTTGATACAACAGTCAAACCTATCCTAACTCAACAGGAGTTCAGAACAAAGAGAGGTAATTGGATTGCTAAGATCCAAGAATTTGATCTGGATATCAAGCCTACCAAGCTTGTGTGTGGTAAAGGTTTGTGTCAATTGATTGCTGATAACATCCCAAAAGAGCAGGCAACGAAGAGGAAGAAGTTGTGGACACGCCAACTGTTCTTTTTGTTACTACAACTAACGAGTGGTATTCCAATATCGCTCATTTCCTTACCTATGGTGAGTGTCCTTCTCACTTGTCTTATAAGGAAAAAAGAACTGTCAAGTTAAAAGCTGCTAACTACGTCCTTTGGGACAATGGTTTGTACAAGAGAAGTCTTGATGGTGTATTTCTCTGTTGCATGGATAAAGCGCAACAAAGTAGACTTTTGGAGTCCTTCCATGATTTGGCTTGTGGAGGACATTTTTCCGCACCTGTAACGGCTCACAAGATTCTACGAGCTCGATACTATTGGCCCACATTATTCCAAGATGCGTACAATTGGGTACGCAGGTGTGAGTTATGCCAACAGTTTGTTGGGAAACCAAAGTTGGCAGCCTTACCTCTAAAACCAGTGGTGATTGAGAAGCCTTTTCAGCAATGGGGTATTGACTTCATTGGCACTGTGAATCCATCATCAAGTGCAGGACATAACTATGTTCTCACCGCAACAGACTATTTTACCAAATGGGTGGAAGCTATTCCAGTCAAACATGCTACTTCTGCAGTGGTATGTAGTTTTCTTAAGGAGAACATTATTTCCAGGTTTGGAGTTCCAAACAAGATTGTAGCAGACAATGCTACTTGTTTTTCCTCTCATGAGATTACTAAATTTTGCTATGAGCATGGGATCATTCTTTCCCATTCTTCAAACTATTATCCGCAAGGGAATGGTCAAGCAGAATCAAGCAATAAGAATCTAGTCACTATCATTAGGAAATTGGTAGATGAGAATCAGAGAACTTGGCATAAGGCATTGTTTAATGCTTTATGGGCAGATAGAATTACACCCAAAAGGGTGATAGGCATGTCGCCATTTCAGCTTCTATATGGTTTGAATGCGGAGATACCAATTACCTTAGAATTGCCAGCATTGAAGTTGGTAAAGGCATTGGAAGATAGAACTTTTGATAGTTCTATTGATAAAAGGATCATGTATTTAACTGAACTTGAGGAGCAGTGCACTATAGTGGTGGACCGTATTGCTGAGCACCAAAATCAAGTAAAGAAACTCTTTGACAAGAAGGCAAAGGCTCGTGAGTTTCAGATTGGAGATCAAGTCTTGTTGTGGGACAAGAGGACAGAACCAAAAGGGATGCACGGGAAATTTTATTCCTTATGGAGAGGTCCATTCACCATTCATCAATTCTGTGGTGAAAACAATTTCTTGCTAGAGTATCAGGATGGAACAGCATTCTCATTGCCTCACAGTGGACAACATCTGAAGCACTTCAATCGCTAAAGTATCAGATAAGTTAAATTGTACATTTGTATAGTTTTGTGCTTTATTTTTTATTTTATTTTTTTGTGTTTTCGTTTAGTCTTTTGTGTCTTTTTCTTTTTAGCTTGACTCTATAGCCCAATGGCATGGATGAAGGCACTTAGAGACTGGATTCTACTCCCTTCGATCATTTCAAAGTTTGATCGAAGAAAGTTCCCCAGTTAGAGCCAGCTGTTGTTCTCAAAATCAGTGACGCTCATTTTTGTAGACAACCCCCATGAAACTTGTCCGTTTCGTGAATCTACACTCTAAGCTCACGAATCGAGACAAGATTCTCTTGATCTCGTGTGAATTCATTTGACATTCTAGACTGGTTTATGACATCCCTTTGAATCAGTTTCTCGATATGCGCGAAGATCGTTCATGTTGTAAATCGGTAAAAATGTCAATTTAGGTCATTTTTAGGAGTTAGTAAAATTTTTGTCTTGATATGCAAGAATGGCAAAAAATGCCGCTCCTACATATCTCTTTTTTAACTTGTTTCATTATGTATGCAATAGTGGCATTTTTTGCCGCTCTTGCATGTGTTTTTCGTTAGACATATGAAGGTAGCGAATTTTTTCGCCATTACATGTTTTTCTTCATTTCCTCGCATGGTCGGCAATTTTCACTGCCATCTCGTGTTTGTTTACCTTCGTGCCGGAGCAGCCGAAACTTCCGCTCGAACAAGATTTTCAGAATCTTGGACGTCGAGTGCCATTAATGGCCACTCGTGCCATGCATTTAAGTTTTGGTTTCAACCTTTTAATGTGTTATTAAACCCATTGTTTCTTGTCATTTCTTTCATTCAAAAACCATTTAGTCTACTCGCCAATACCTTCTTCGACCATTTAATCGCATGCTTTTGAGTTATAGCAGATTTTGAGTTGCAGTTGGTGCTTAGGGTTTTCGGCCGACTCTACGGGTAAGTTTCTCTTTTGTTTCTGTTCCCGTTCCTCACGTTTTGTTTATGTGTATCTTTTAGATTTTTGTTTTGTCAAAAAATTTTGTTACGTTTTTTCCTTTTTTTTGTTTGTTTGTTATTTTCGTGATTGTTTTTACTTGTTGTGTGATGTTTGTTTATGACGTGAATTGGATTTGTTTCCGCCCATAACACACCAGAGATGCCCTAGGTTTTGTTTTGAAATATGATGCGTCTGTCGCTTAGACCCTTAAAAACCTTTGCGACTTCCAATGTGCAAAGTTGGCATTGTTTGCCGCTCAGACAGATGTTATCGGTGCTCCAAACCAGCCCCTCATGTAATGTCGACGAAATTTGTCGACCAAACATCACAAAGAAACAAACCCTACATGCATTGTCGGCAAATTTTACCGCCAATGTATAACTTGTAACTTCCTATCAAATGCAGCATCGACAGTTTTTGCCGCTCCAACATACCCTTTGATTTTCCTGAAACCTGCATTAGCGGTGAATTTTGCCGCTCGGTCACGATTCTTTTTTCGCCAACACATGCAGTGGCGGCAAATTTCGCCGCCAATGCACATTCAACAAAACCCTCATATGCAAGGGCGGCAAATTTTGCCGCCCATGCAAAAACTGTCTCAAATTTTTTTGACTCTGGAAAATTCCCAGTTTTGATTTTTCAACCCCGCTTCTCTGATTTTTGGCCAACTCGCACTATAGCCCTTTTTCAAGCGCGTTCCTATAGTCATGATCATCAACATGCAATTTTCCCAGATTGCCTGTATTTTCCCTAATTGTATGATCATGACTTTTGTTGCAGTTTTTTCTGCGGAGCTTCGTTAAACATCAAACTTCTTCTCGGTGAAAGCTCATCCAAATGACTGAGTTGTCCCCGAAGAAAGCAAAAGCAATGAAGTACAAATATCAAGGTGTTTTCCCAATCACCTTAGTCCATTCTAATGTTGATGACATTAGAGATACAGAGATCGGTCATGTTGATATGGCTGAGTTTGTAGAGAAGACTAAGTCGAGCAACCCCAGTGCTATGATGAAGAGGATAGTTGAAAGTAACATTCATCTGGTCTCATCCTTTCCAGTGGCCGCTCACAACACAGAATTTGTTCTTTAGTGTGCCCATTTCTATAACAGAGACACTAGGTCTGTGGTGGATGCCAGTGGTAATGTGATAATCAGGTTGAATCCTGAGTTCATTGACAAGGTGTTCATGTGTCCTCCTGCGATAGAGGTATTAAAGCTTGACTTTGTTGAAGCACATAAGGTATATGACAAAAATCCAGAGAAAGCAAAGAAAATAATCAACAACAAATGGTTGAAGACTGCAAGATCAAATTTGTCGAGATGGCCACGCAGTTTCCCTCGAAGTGATTTTGTAGAGGAAGTTGGTGACCTGATTACTCTCCTCAGCAGAATAAGAGGTTTGCCTTCCTCTTCACAGTTTCAAGAATGGATGTATCCTTTCATTAAGGTCATACTCCAGGGTAAGCAAACTATTTTCTGGGGAGAACAAATCAGTAATGCTTTGCATGAGTAGCTGACGAAGGTATCCACTACCTCCAAGTTCTATATGACTTCCTATCTGGTATACATTGCAGCTTCCATGAGGATTTTTCTAGGATTATCATCGGAAGGGGAGAGGAGAGTAGTTCCAGTATACCAATATTATTCCCAGCTGACATTGAAAGGTTCAATTCACCATTTTAGGAGGGTGAATGATGCATTCTTTGCTGTATTCTTGTGTCATATTGATCCCCAACTGGAGCAGAGAAGAATTTTAGATGAGGCATGGACAGTGGTAAATGACTTTGGTTGTATGTTTTTGTAATTCCCATCTTTTTCATACTTGAGGCTTAGCTTTTTCCAAGGTTACCCTTATATGCTTTTGAGATTCCCCTTAGACAAACTGGTCTTGATGGAGTTGTGTAGACAAATGATTGTCGTGCACAACAAACAAATGGAACTCAAGAAGCCTGGTTTCAAATTCCCAGTGGAAATTGGTAGATATTCAGTATTGACTGCCGCAAAGGCAAGGGCCATGGAAATAGAGATGCAGTTGGTCACCATGAAGCAATTCAAAAGGAGACCAAAGTTTGACTACCGGGGCGTAAAAGATAAAATCATAAGGAAAACTCAATTTCATGAACCCATGGTGGAAGATGTCTGGGTAGATTTGAGAACGGAGGAAGATATCAGGAAACTGGACTATAGTAGGTTGTCCCTAGAACAGATTGAATATCTGGGACTTGCTGATATTCCAGAAGATCTTGTGGATGATGGGGAATTGGTTGACGCCGCATATGATGCAAAACAGATTGCTAGTACTCCTCTCCCTCCAATCCAATGGTCTCAAAAGGAACTGACCTCACTGAGGAAGAGATTTGAGCCCATATTGGGTAACACCAATAACTGGCTGGCGGATAAAGGAATTAGTCTGAAAGAATTCCTCATTGGGTCACAAACTAAAGTTCAAGAGCAAACTGGTAAAAAGGTGGAAAATAGAACAAAGAATAAGAGTGATGCTCCCTCATCCTCTAAAACACACAAGCCTAAGATCAGATTTGTGACAAAGAAATCAAAAGCTGTGGAGGAAGAACCTGAGATAAAAGATATGGAAGTTGAGGAGCCAGCTACTGAAGAGCTAGCCACAGAAGAGATGGATGTTGAAGATAAGAATACAGATCAACAAGACAAGGAGGCTTTGTCTCCGTAGCAAAATACACAACAAGAAACAGGAGTATCATCCCATTGCATAATATACCTGTTGCAGCTCCTGTGTCTGTTTCTCCTATTGATATTACCTCTTCTGAGTCCCCCTCTCCTCCTAAAATAATTTTTGATAATCGCCAAAACACTTTTGAGGATGTTCTCTATTCTACTAAGTCAATTCCTAGTTTTTCTTCTTCTTTTGATATTGGGGATACATCCATTTTTTATCATTTTGTGATGAATACTGAGCAAGTTTCTAGTGCCAATGTAACAGGTGCGGTTTTTACTGACACCCCACCTATTGTTTCTACTATCAGTGCAAGCACAGTTCTGGGAACACCAGCAGTAGGAATGGATCCCAATGTGAGTACTTCTTTGCTTCCACCTTGGTTATCAGCATACACGCCAAAAAGGAAAAAGCAAGCCATCTCCCCAGATGACTTTGATTTCACTAAGCTGGTACCTGTAAAGCCCAAGGCCCCAAAGAAACTGAAGATTCTTTCCAGGGTACTTGAAGACAAGGGACACAAATTTTTGGAGATAGCAAAACTTCCACAGGATGCGACTGTTGAAAATTTTGATATGAATGACTACTCTATTTCTAGAGTTGAATTGGGCAAAATAACCCATGAAAGTGCTAAAAATGATATGCAGTCAGCCATGGACATCCTAATCCAGAAGTTTGATAGGGAAAAGGAAATGAAGGATCACTACAAGGCAATGGTGGAACAACTAACTGCGGTGGTAAGGAAGATCACTTTGAACTCAGAAGCAGTTACTCCAGAAGCCATATCTGTAGAAGACCCCATCATTCTGAAAGCAGAAAAGATTCACCTCAAAGGAAAAGTACTTGAAGAGTACTTAGACAGGATGTGTGCACAAGGAATCTCTTTGCTCGCAGACGTATCTGAGAAGACAGATAAAATGAGAAAAGTAAAAGTAGAGCTTGATGATCTCATTGATGCTATCTCTCAAGATATTGAACGCACAGAGGATACTCATGATAAATGGGCAGAGATGAGGAAATTGAAAATAAGCACCCTAATATCAATTGGTGCCATCGCCAATAGGGATTCTTATACAGAAACAAAGGAAGCTTTGATGTACAGGAGCAGTATGCTAAGAAATTTGATCAAGGATCTTGAAGCTGCAAAGGAAATCAGCGAACAAAGTGATGTCAACCTTTTGCATAAGTTGGAGGAGTTGCCTGGCAAACTGGTATCACAGGACAACCAATTTATTTCTGTAGAAGAAATGGTTAAGGAATTTGAAGACATGTTCCAGAAAGAATTCGAAGATAAAGCATTTTCAATGACTTCTGTGGACAATATTTTGGACAACCAGTTAACTTTGGATAATTTGAAAACCAAGTTAACTAATCATGCTAAATCTGTCACTACAGTGAAGGATGCCATAGTGAGAGCCAAGATGATCTTTAGGAATGCATTCAACCTGGATAGCATTGAGATGCAAGCGGCTTTCACTATGTTTGATGATCACATGAGGAAAAGTGGCGACACAAATTGAAATAGTCATTTTTCCTTAGTTTACTTTATGTTTTTCACATGTACTTTCAAAACAATTTTGGACATTTTTACATGTACATTTTTCATATGTAATTACATGTAAAAATATAGGAAGTCCCAAGTCAATAAGGACTCCTATTTTTGAATAAGTCAAAGTAGTTAGGTTTTTCCTAAATTTTCCCAAGGCCTTTCCCTATAAATAAAGGGAGCCTCTTTTGTAAATATTATCTTTTGTCTATTGCAAGAATACTCTGGCGAATTGAAAAGCAAATCAAGACTTTGTGCTTTTATTGAAAATTAGTTATCAAATATTTATCAATACAAGAAAGCAAGTTCAATTCCAATCTTTGTCTTGGGGTTATTTGTGTTGTGATAGTATTGTTCTTATGTCGTGCTATCATAATCTTCTTTGGTAATAATTGAAGTGTGGAGTTTGTTTCAAGTGATTGAAGAGCGCTCTTAATTTGATTCTGATAGACTTTGTGTTATCAAGTCATTTGTGAGGATTATGTTCATGTATGTGGGAATACAATAGTTTGTAGACTTTGTGCTGCAAGTTGTTATATTCAATTTACTTTTATCATCTTGAAGAGGAGTGAAGACTTTGGGCTGCATTCTACTTCAAATAGTTCTATTTACAGTTAGTAAGTGAGGTAACAGAAAACTTTGCGTTTCCATGATTTTGTGATAATTTATAAGTCTTTTATCAAGATTTTGAAGTATAAACATCTATTCTAAAAAAAGAGAATGAGATGAGATGGAACCACCACAAACATAGTTTTTAGTGTACATAAATTTTATAAGTTGTTTTGTTTGCAAGAGTCAAGTAACTAGAGGGAACCTCCCCTTGCTGAGATGAGAGACTTTGTCTCATCATAGCTGTGGCTGATATACCCATTTTGCTGTTAGCGAGTTAACGACAAAATATTCACCCAACAACATCCAATCATCCATACCTCCTAGGTATCAACAACATCAATAAACTCATTCTAACAACATATCCAACCCATAAACTACAATCACAAGCTCCCTGTATAAAACCTGTCAGTGAAGGACATACATATCTAGGAACTCCCACTGGGTGGGTAATGTCAAATCTAAAAATAGACCAATGCATATCAAATCTACCAATAAACACTCAAACCAAGGTGTGGCTAATAATCAAACCATGTAGTACCAAGAACAATCACAATGATCCACACATGAAATGTAAATCATTGTATACTCTCATACAGTGTCACCGTAACTCTCCCAAATTGACCATATGAACATGAACCTCCAGGAAGTAGACATAAAAATAGAGAGAAAACTTGTAAACCATGTCATGTCCTTCTACCAACACTTCAAAGTGTTAAGCTATGTCAAGTATGATCTCATTTACAACCCCAAATGAAAAGCCTTAACAACACCCAACCATTCAATCTCATAGGTCAAACAAAACATATGTATAATGTAATAACCAACATGGATGTAAACCTCTCTAACCAAGCAAGATCAAACTCAATTATCCATTACCAAAACTAGGAATCAACCAAATAAACATCTCATAAACTCATCATAAATGACATCATAAATCAAACTCATATGCACAAGGAGATAACCATTCCAAACACTCCTCAAATGAACCCTCCAAAATTAAAAACCATAGCTCAAAACCCATATCCATGAGAAGATAAAGCATAAAGACAAAATGCATCTAAAAAATATGGGAAAGACCTCTCAGATGATAAACCATTGAGTAGACCAAGAGTGGGGAATGAGAATGCTCCTCTAGGATACACCAAGCCATAATGACTCTCTCTAAGAATAATCTCCTCTTGGGTCCATGATGAACTAATGTCCATATCTAGGTGTAGGCTCCTTGGTCTTCCTATTAAAACCTCCAAAGAGTAGCCATCTCAATAAATGTCTCTAAACCTAAGAGAACTCCAACCTCACCTAAGTCTCCAAGTATTCATGAGCACCTATAACTAATAAATCCATGCTATGATCCAAATGCAATACCGCACTATCATGAAGATCCCAAACACATGACCAATATACTCAATACCAAGAGAATCCTCCAAACCACTATCAAAATTCCAACTACAGAATCATGAACCTAACATGACATGATTATCTAACATCTCCTCCTAGGAGATCACATGCTCTAATGAAGATATCCTGGTGTCAAGAGAACTTGTATCATGCCAAAACTCAAACTAGTATCCAAAGAAAACCAAGACACAATACCAACCATACTCTAAACCAAGAATCAACATCTCTAATCATATGAAAATAACTATTTCCTGATAATAGAACCCAAGATGTCAAAGCACTCTCGTGGCATATAAGAATAATAATCCAAGAGCCTGTCCATGACAACCAACCATTGTATAAGATCATCCATAAATAGGTGATTAATACACAAATTACTACCAAAGCTCATATTAAACTGCGATACTAAGCTACACATGGCATCATGATAGCCATCTCTTAAATGAAGATCATCCATGGTCCACACACACTTAACTGTAATACCAATAAATCTAAAGAGTAAGTAGAACCAAGATCTCTAAGCCAAAGAAGATAAACTATAACTTTCAAAAGCTCACAATAAACCATGTAACCAAGCTATCCATGACATTGTGATAAACATGCTACAAGTCCCAATAACCAACTATCTAGGCACTCTAATATCCATCCTCTCATCCCAATTCAACATACCAATGTACAAATGACCACAGACAAGGCCAACTAACAAATTATGCATCAACATTAATGAATTGATCTCGTGGATATGGAAAATCCACATCTAATTCATCCCACAATAACCAATGGGTGGTATCAAACCTACTAATTACATAAAGCATATATCCGAAACAAATGAAACATGCAAACTCATCATCACATCAATAACATGCAAACCAAGATAACAAATAAGATAATTTGTTGACCTCAAGACTCAAACACCAAATCAACCCTAGATCCAATTTGTCAAACAATTCCATAATGAGTAACCATAGTCAAGGAACCAATCAATCATTTAGGAAATAAAAACAACCTCCTAAAACTAAACCACCCCACCACCTATAATCATGAATCAATTATCATAACCCAAACCTGTCAATTGCATACATGATCATGTCATGCCAATGCTTAAATGTAAGGTCTACATATCCATGAAACCATAATCATCATCATGCTTGTAATTGCACTAAACTCCCATTGAATCAAGACTCCTAGTCTCACACATGTATCATCTATGTCCTTAAACTAGAAGAAAACCTATGTACATGTCTCTATCAAAGTCCATACTTTGAAAACACCTTTAAACCTATATCAAGAGGCACCAAATATGAAAACCTACTATATCATCATATTAGCCTCATAAAAACATGCACTCCCACAAGTTTTTGCCCAAAACTTCATCTGAATGCTCTCACAATCAAACCTTGAATCTCAGTCTCCCACAAGTGCTCAAACAAGTACAAATCTCTCTCTACACATCCCACTAAAAATGTACTTTATCCATTGTGTAATATAGTGCAAATTCTCTCCAACACCTATTCAAAATTCAAAATTTGACTCCGTATGCTAAAGTTATGACTTATTAACTATCCCAAAGAAATGACTAGCTTTAGACACCAAATTCTAACATAAACAACAAAATCTAATGACCAAACCTATACTAATTTGTATTTCTCAAAGAAACCTTTTCAACACCTATAAGAAGTCAAAAATTTGATACCATGGGTGAAAGTTATGCCCCCTAAAAGAAAAACACTTTGAGGGCTAAAAGAGGCCCTTTGGAGGGGCCTGTCTATACAATCATATAGTCTACTGATGTCATCCATCTTACGGACCTAAAATTAGCATGATGTCATCATTTATATGTGGGTGGCACCTTGGTGGCATGCCAGGGGTTGCTAGGTGGTGGTGGTATTGAGGCTGGCTATCGGTAATGAAATATAAAGAAATTTTAAATTCAACTTAATGTCTTTAAATTTAAAATTCTAAACAACTTGATGAAGTGGGTAAATCAAAAAACACACAACAGAAATTAAACACAAAAAATAGAACTTTCTTTTATTGATCTGGGCAACTCATTACATTACAAAAGCTTGATTACAATCAGAGGAATCAATCCTCCACAGGTTGCAACACACTACAACTACACATCACCAGGCTCTAGAATCTTCTACCTTCTATAACCCCCAAATCAACTAGGGTTTCTGTTTTCCTACCTATTATTAACTCCACACTTTCCCCCTTAACTCTACTACTACCCAGGGTTCCCAAAATAGTCATAAATAGCACTTTTTGGTAGCCTCCAGCTAAATTTCAAAATTTACAAATCCCTCCAAAAGTAGGTCAACTTCCAAGAAGCATAACTTTTGATCCGGGTGTTCGATTGACGAACTGTTTTAAGCGCCAGAAATCTCGCGATATGAACTATCATGCTAAAATTTTGTAAATAGATTTTTGTCAACTTTTTAGGACATTATGGGATGTTTTAGTGCCTTATCTTCTTTTTGGGTGATGAAAGATTGCCCTTACACCACTGGATGCTCCTGCATCAGACACCTAGGGTAATTTGAGAAGTGACCTTGTCAAATCTTAGATGTTTGTGTGAGGAAAACCCAAATGGTCAACCTCTATCTTAGACAACCAAGAAGAATCTTCAACAGGCCTTCCTTTCCATTTTACCAGATATTCTTCATATTGCTTGTTCTGAGTACTTCTTCCCACATGACTATCCAAGATCTCTTCTATCTCCTCCATTGAAGTAGATGCCGGAATACTCCACTACACTTCTGTTGGTCCATCCTCTGTTCCAGCTTCATGATATTCTAATAAATCAGCAATGTTGAAAACAGGGGAAATATTGATCCCACTCGGCAGCTCTACCTCATATGCATTTCCTGAATCATGCTTCTTCAGGATTCTGCATGGTCCAAATTTCTTCATTTTCAACTTATTGTATGTTCCAATTGGGAACCTTTCTTTTCTCAAGTGAACCATGACTTCATCTCCTACCTGGAACTCCTTATACCTCCTCTTTTGATTTGCCTTAGCCTTGTACTGAATATTCATCTTATTAATGTGCTTTCTCACCTCTTCATGCAAATTCTTCAGATGTTCTACAAAGTCTTCAACTTCAACACTTGTCTTTTCTCCTTTGTCCAGCTTCCTTAACTCAGAAGCATTTCTCAGGCTATTACCATATACAATCTGGAATGGTGATTTACCAGTACTCCTATTGACAAAATTGTTGTAAGCAAATTCTACCTATGGTAAAATCAAATCCCATCCCTTGGGCTTATCTCCTACTAAGCATTGTAGTAGGTTACCCAAACT
This sequence comes from Cunninghamia lanceolata, assembly GCA_027924645.1. NCBI lineage: Eukaryota > Viridiplantae > Streptophyta > Pinopsida > Cupressales > Cupressaceae > Cunninghamia > Cunninghamia lanceolata. The sequence goes on along the minus strand of BSBN01000809.1, from coordinate 23,118,490 downwards.
CCTATTCACCACTTCCATCTGTCCATCAATCTGTGGATGGTGTGCAGAACTAAACTTCAAATTTGTCTTTAACTTCTTCCACAATGTCCTCCAGAAATAACCAACAAACTTGGTATCTCGATCTGAAACTATGCTCTTTGGTAGACCATGTAATCTCACCACCTCCCTGAAAAATAACTCTACAATATGAATAGCATCATTAGTCTTCTTGCAAGGAATAAAATGTGCCATCTTTGAGAATCTGTTCATCACCACAAAAATGGAATCAAGTCTGCTCTGTGTCCTTGGTAAACCAAGAACAAAATCCATACTAATATCATCCCATGGCTTCTCTGGTATAGGTAGTGGTGGATATAGACCTATATTCTAACTTGCTCCTTTTGCCATCTGACATACTCTGCAACTCTACACAAATTTCCTCACATCCTACTACAACTATGGCCAATAATAATTTTCACCAACAATAGCAATGGTCTTATCTCAACCAAAGTGTCCAGCCAATCCTCCACTATGCTTTTCCTTAATCAAGTTCTCTCTCATGGAACTCCTTGGAATGCACAACTTGCTTCCTCTAAACAACATGCCATCTTGGATTATGAAATCCAACCATTTTGTCCTATCCAAAGTAATAGGTTCCAAACAAGATTTCTAGGCCTCTACAAAATCTGGATCTTCAGGATACAAACTTTTGAGCTCATCGAACCCAAAACCTCTATCTTCATTTCTGTTAACAAATTTTGCCTTCTGCTCAAGGCATTTGTAACTCTGTTGGACTTCCCACTCCTGTGCTTCAAAAGAAAAGTATAGCTCTGCAAAAACTCAACCCATTTTAAGTGCCTTTGGTTCAACTTTCCTTGACTATTAAGATACTGCAAAGCCTGATGATCAATATATAAAACAAACTCCTTTGGCAACAAATAATGTCTCCATTTCTTTAATGCCTAAACTATTGCATAAAACTCCTGATCATAAACAAAATACTTTTTCTTGGCATCATTAAGCTTCTCACTAAAATAAGCAATGGGCTTACCTTCTTGACTCAAAATAGCTCCTATACCACCACCACTAGTATCACATTCTACCTAAAATACCTTATTGAAATTTGGAAGTGCCAAAACAGGTTGTTCTATGACTTTTTGCTTCAATGTGTCAAAGCTCTTGTTTGCTCCTTTAGTCTATCTAAACTCTTTTCTATCCCCTCTCATTGTCCCAGTTAGGGGTGCACAAATGCTACTAAAATTCTTGATAAACTTTCTGTAAAAACTTGCCTAACCATGAAAAGATCTTACCTCTATGGCACTCCTCGGTGTAGGCCATTCAATGATAGCCCTCACCTTTATTGGGTCCATCTTAAGACCTTCCTCTAAGACAACAAATCCCAGGTATACCATCTCCTTCTTTGCAAAACTACATTTCTTTAGATTAATCAACAACTTCTCCTCCCTCAGCTTCTATAAAACTCTTCTAATATGCATCAGATGCTCATCCCAATTCTTACTGAAAATCAAAATATCATCTAAATAGACAATAACAAAACTTCCCAAAAATTCTTTCAATACCTCATTCATGAGCTATATGAATGTGCTCAGTGCATTGGTTAGACCAAATGGCATGACTAACCACTCATACAAACCCTCCTTGCTCTTGAAGGCTGTCTTCAATTCATCTCCTTCTCTGATTCAGATCTGGTGATACCCACTCTTTAGATCAATCTTCACAAAGTACTTGGCTCCATTCAAATAGTCCATTATGTCATCCATTCTGGGCAATGGAAATCGGTACTTGATCATGATCTTATTGATGGCTCGAGAGTCTGTACACATTCTCCACTCTCCATCTTTCTTTGGTGCTAGTACTGCAGGTTCTGCACATGGACCTAGGCTCTCTCTTATCAATACCTTCCTCAACAACTCCTGAACTTGTTTGTTCAACTCTTCACTCTCAGCTGGAGTCATTCTATGGGCTGCCTTGTTTGGCAAACTAGCTCCTGGTATCAAATCCATTTGATGACTTATCTTCCTTACTGGTGGCAAACCCTCTGGTACATTATCAGAGATAATGTCTTGAAATTCTTCCAACATATCTGAAACTTCTACTGGTACATCTTCACATTTCTCTTGACTAATCTTAGGAATCAATGCAAAGCAATGATGCTCATGCTTCATACCCTCCAAAAATTTTCTACCATCTACCAAGCAAATTATGGTAGTACTACATACCTTTTTTTCCACCTCCTTCAAGGGCTTCAACTTGTGACAAACGCCATCCTTTGTTAGGGAATATGTGTTTGCATGGCCATCATGGACAACACTCCTATCATATTTCCATGGCCTCCCCAAAAGCATATGACATGCATCCATCGGTATGATATCACACAGCACCTCATCATGGTAGTCCCCAATCTTTAACTTCACTAAACACTGCTCATTGACCAAAGCTCGGTGGTCCTTCTGCAACCATGCAATTCGATATGGATGTGGATGCTTTCTTCTTGTCAACTTCAACTTGTCAACCATCTCCTCTGAAACAAGATTGTTAGTACTTCCACTGTCAATAATAATGTCACAACACTTACCTTCACATTTGCACCTTGTGCAGAATAAACTCTTCCTTTGATTGGATTCTTTCTCCTCATTTAGAAAAGTTCTTCTGATAAATAAGGTTTCTCCCCTTTCAACATCTTCAAAATGCTCAGATTGTGTATCTTCATCTACATGTACAACTCGTACATTACCTTCAAGTCTTCTATTTGTCCTTCCTTGATGTTGCAGACAATCATATGCTTGATGCCCTTCTTCTCCACATTGGAAACAGGTTCCTCTAAAACCTCCTCTTCCAGGTCCTTACCCAAGTCTTCCTCTTCCTCTTCCTCTTTGCTCACCATTGTTCTGGTCACGAGGGCGGTAGGTATTATCTCCTCTCTGATTTCGACTGGTGCCAACTTCTTCACTTTTCTTTGCATCTTCATTTCGGCCCCCATAGGGTCTTCCACTAGTCTTTCCACCTTGACCTCTTCCCCTTTGCTTGCTATCAAATCTTTTATTTAGCTTCTCTTCCACCTTTAGGGAAAACTGGTATGCACCTTCTATGGTGGTCATTTTGACCAGGCTCAGCTCCTCTTGAATACTCGACCTCAACCCATTAATGTAACAAGCTACCTTCTCCTTGTTGGGCTCTACATGGCCCATCCTGATAGTAATCTTATAAAACTCTTCTATGTATTCCTTGATAGACTTGTTACCTTGCTTTAGTCCTTGCATCTTCTTCAACAACTCCATCTCATAGTCCACAGGAATGAACTACTTCTTGAGTTTCTCCACCATTCGATCCCATCTGGTGATCTTTCCTTTTCCTCTTCTATTCCTCTCTAATTGGATCTTCTTCCACCAAATACTGGTGTGGCCCTTCAACTTTGTTTTTGCAGACTTGACCCGATCTGGGTGCTCCACATCCTCATACTCAAAATACTCCTCCATGTCATTGATCCAATCAATAAGCTGCTCCGGATTCAAATCTCCAAAATATGTAGAAAGTTTGATCCTAGGCATCTTTTCGATCTTCAAAATGGCCCTCAACAACCTAACTTCTACAAGATCTCCTGCAACTTCTTGTTCTTCCTCAAATAGCTCTTCCTCAGCTTCATCTTCACTTTCTTCTCTTGCTCTCAGGTCAAACCCTCTTCGTAGCTCCTCTTGCAATGCATCAATTTGCCTTTGTAGGGCTCTAAAATCCTCTTCCATCAAAGCATTCCTCCCAATATGATTTCTTCGTGGAGGCATCTTGATCTCTACAGCAAACCCACAACCTCAGGTCTTGGTGCAAACTGCCTCATGGTCAGTGATCTGTCTACACACTCAGGAACCCTTGCTGAGATACCTCTTGATGTAGGAGGTAAATCACAAAACACAACAACAAAAATTGAACACAAAAAATAGAACTTTCTTTTATTGATCTGGGCAACTCATTACATTACAGAAGCTTGATTACAATTAGAGGAATCAATCCTCCATAGGCTGCAACACACTACAGCTACACATCACCAGGCTCTGGAATCTTCTGCCTTATGTAACCCCCAAATCAACTAGGGTTTCTGTTTTCCTGCCTATTCTTAACTCCACACTTGCCCCTTTAACTCTACTATCGCCTAGGGTTCCCAAAATAGTCATAAATAGCACTTTTTGGTGGCCTCCAGCTAAATTTTGAAATTTGCAACTCCCTCCAAAAGTAGGTCAACTTTTGATTCGGGTGTCCGATTGATAAACTATTTTAAGCGATGAAAAGCCCGCGATGTGAACTATCACGCCAAAAATTTGTAAACGATTTCCATCAACTTTTAAGGATATTATGGGATGTTTTAGTGCCTTATCTTATTTTTGGGTGATGCAAGATTGCCCTTACACCACTGGATGCTCTTGCATCACAACTAGACCTAGACATGATTTTCATTTTGGTTTAATGTTTTTTATATCTAGGTTTACATGCTTGAGGGGGGTTGTGCCTATGCCATCCACGACCGAGGGTCGAGACTCAAGGGCCAAAGGCCCTACCAACTCGTGATTGCTGAACATCTGGGACTCGACAAAGTTTGTTACTCCATACTCCTACCATTATCACTGTCAAGGCGTACGTGGGTCTGTGGACTGCATACAACCCTTGTTTTTTTATTATTTTTTAATATCTCTCTATAATTTCAAACATATTTTTTTAATAGAAAAATTTCAATAATTTTTTTTCTTTTCAAAACTATAGAAAACGTCTGCAAGATAATTTTTTCTTTTGATTTTTTAAAAATATTTCAACTCTACAAAATTTTAACAGCTTTATGGTTGTATGATAAAATAGGAGAGGGCAACCTTTTTTTTCTCTCCAAGCCTTGGTGGCCAAAATATATCAAATTTTATGTCATTTTTCATTTCTCAGGCCTCCTGGATCTTGTTGGTTTTTTCCCAGACTGGATGCTTATTCCCAGATTTCCCTACAAGGTAGCCATCAGTGATCAACAGGATCTCTGGGCCAGGGGCCAACAGTGTAGGAGATAGACTCTATATTTTATCTCCTCTTCTTCTTCAGGCTCTGCAAGACCTAGGGGGGTATTCCCTACTCAACATCCATGAGGATATGCATACAAAGGCTGGGATGCTGACAGAAAGCAGATAAGTCCTCCTGTAAGTAGACCAAAACTGAAAGATAAGAGCAAAGGGGCTAGCTTTGGGCCCATTTGCAGTTGTAGACAGAGGACTGAGGATCCTAAAACTAATTCTAATGTCCTAATGATTGTTTTAGATTTTGATTTGGATTTTAAGTTTGGATGCAAAGCTGGACATGGTTATAACACAAAAACAAAGCATGATTGGTGCCTATCCAGGGCCTGGAGTCAGTAGACATACACCTGTGAATGATCAACATGAACAGCTAAAACTGGATTTCAGGGGATGTATGTGATACCTGCCTTACAGATATCTCCCAATACAGAGTGTTAAGTTATCTCTACTTATGGCATCCCTACTGCAGTATACCCTTCCCAATGTTCAACCTGAAAACAGTTTAATCTACCCCTTGAGCAGAAGTTAAAAGATCAGACATTCAACATAGGAATTCTATGCTCTAGAATCTAAACATTACCCAAATATCCAGATTCAGAAGAAGAATACATGCAATACTGGAGACAGAATTAACACAACACATGCTAAGATAGCATTTCTCATATAAGATTAATCATGAAATCAGTGGGTTCATGCCAAAAACATACAACAAGAGATACATAAACTCACAGGTTAAGCTGTACAGAGCAACCAGATCAGCTTGTTTTGAATTACAGAGCCAAAAATCTTCAACTTTCAACAACCACAAATGAGTAACACTTCCTGCTTATAACAGCCAGGTAGTGTACCACAGCAATTAATTACATGGTTGACCAAAAATCCCACCAAATACACAGTATCAGCAAAATGGCGCTCAACGCATTACCAGATTGGCACCCAAACATGAATGCAGCAGGTAGGGGAGGAGACAGGAAGAAATCTCGAGCCTTGTGCCACTGTCCGTCGATGTACACCTTCAATCGGGTACCAGATCCACCCATACCTCTGCAACCTTTGCCATTAATGGCGCACCAACCTGCGGCCTTGGGAAAAACATCTAACAGTCGATCGCAACCACTTCCCGCCGAGATTCATCATCATGATATTTCGAATATGTAGGATATCAATTATCCCACATGCACCCCGCAGCAACCTCTTTAACACTTTATATACTAGGTCATGAGCATATATGATGTCGGTGCTTTTGCTCCTGGTGACACTAGTATAAGACTTCATCATCATCATCCTCCAGCAGCATGATATCCAGTCGCTTGAAATATCACCCTGACGTCAGCATCATATCGCAATATAACCTGCATGATAATCACCTTCATCGGCACAACCTGATCCATCGGAGGAACATCCTCCTGCTGAGCCTATACCAAAAGTCTGGCCGATGAACATCCTGATGACGTCATCATCATATCCTGCTGACGTCATCATCATATCTGCCTACTGCGCACCTCCTCATATCCGGATGATGTCATCATCATGTTTGCAAATATCGGGAGATCTCCACAAGATGATTTGTGTTAGAATTATGACCCCCCTGGACCTTGATGACGTCATCATCATATCGACATCAGGATGATATTTGGAAGATAACCGGATATTTGGAAATATCATCCTGATGCACAAATATCAGGTTGCACTGCAGCTCCACTATAAGATCAGGGCGATAGATGAATATGATGATGCTTGAAAAGATCACCCCCCACTAGATAATGCACGAAGCTGGCAGGAGGATATCTCCTTGATATCAGCATCATCATGACGCTGGAACAAACATACATCCGGGTGATATTCAAAAATGAAAATATCACCCCCTCCTTCAGAAATATCATGATGCAGATAGGCAGAGAAATAGATATCACCCTGACATAAAAATGACGTCAGCATCATCAGGATGATAAAACAACGAACATGAAGTGATACAACAACATCAGGATGATATTGACTAAGATCATCCTGACGTTCAAAATATGATGACCCTAGTAAATATCGGGTCACACTTAGAACTCTTCAACAACATCATCAGGATGATCATAACCAAGATCACCCGATGATAGAAATATCACCCTGGCGAAATATCATGTAGGCAGAAAATATGATGACCCCCGCAAGCAACACGATGATAACTGGAAATATGATGATGCTGATGACGACCCTTAAGAAAAAACAAGTCAGGTCGAACAACTCAGAGAATAACCCCTTCAGAAGATCGGGGTGACATCATCATCATGTTAGGGCAAGGTGATAATTGGAAAATCACCGGATACTTGAAAAATCACCCCCGCAAGCAAATCAGGGCACACTGTAGCTCATCAGCAGGATCAGGATGATATCCAAACATCACCCGATATTGAAACATGATGATCCTGATGAAAAACAAGTCGACAAAAAACATGATGCTGCGGACCACCATCGAAGACAAGATGATGATGATGATCTCCTCCTCAAAGAAAATATGATGCTGCAGCTGAAAAATGCTGAGGAGGTCCAACACCTAGGAAAATGGGCAAGAAGATATAGGGTTCAAATGAAGAAACCCCCTGATCATGAAAAAACAACCCCCAGGTCAAAATGAGTGCTAACACTGGCTCCGAAAGGGGACGTGCAGGTGAAAACCTGCAGCGAGAACCAGATCTCCGGGCAGACTAGACAAAAAGCCAAAAAGCACGAGCTGTACAAGGCATTTACACTACATACATGTTTTTACAAATGTGCACAGCAAAAAGTCATTTATGCAAAATAGAACTTAAGGAATTGGCCATGCACAGGCAATTCCAGAATTTCACCATCTAGGGCCTGGAGGAAATAAGAATCCTCCCCATGAGTATTGCAAACCTGATATGGGCCCATCCATAAGGGTTCAAATTTACCATGTTTACCCTTTTCCTGACCTTTAGCATTCCAAATGAGCACCAGATCATTGACTTGAAACTTCCTTTTTGTAGTTCTCCTGTCAAACTGATATTTCACATCTTGTTGTCTTTTGAGATTGATCTGGTGGGCATTCCTTCTGTTTTCATCCAATGCAACCAGCTGATTCACTCTTTCTGTCATGGAATCTTCAATCTCCTCATCATTTTCCTGAATGAATCTGTAAATTGGTAGGAGATTGTTTATGGGCAATCTAGCTGATGCACCATAAACTAGCTCAAAAGGTGACTTCCCAATAGCCCTTTTTACTGTCACTCTGTCAGCCCATATTGCTAAGTTCAATTTTGAGTCCCAAGCTCTCTTGTTCTTGTCCAGTATCCTCTTGATAATTTTCATGATGCTCTTATTGCTTGATTCTGCTTGACCATTTCCTTGTGGGTGATATGGTGATGTGTATGATAGATTTATCCCATACCTGTTGCAAAAATCAACAAATTCACCTGATCTGAAGCACATAGCATTATCAGTGACTATCTTAAATGGTACTCCAAACCTGATGATAATATTTTCTAGTATGAAATCTGTCACCACCTTGCTTGTAGCTCTCTTAGTTGGAATGGCCTCAATCCATTTGGTAAAGTAATCAGTTGCCACCAGAATCCAACTGTGTCCCCCACTTGATTTGTCTGCAATTTCCCCTATGAAGTCAATTCCCCATTGCTGAAATGGAGCATCCACAGTTACAGTTCTGAGGGGTAAAGCACCATCATATTTCAGCTTTCCTGAAAATCTTTGGCAAGGGTCACACTTTCTCACTAACCTTTGTGCATCTGAAAAGAGAGTGGGCCACCAATATCCTGCTCTGAGAATTTTATGAGCTGTTGTTTGGGCAGTATAATGTCCACCACACAATCCTTTATGCATATCAATCAAAACATTGTTAGCCATATCCTCATCCACACATCTCAGCAGCACACCATCAGGGTTTTTCCAGTATAGTTCACCTTGAACAATAACATACCTGATTGCATGTAACTTTAAAGTCCTCTTTTGACTATCACTGAAATGGGAAGGACAATTCAGATTTTGCAAGTAGTAGATAATATCCTTGTACCATTCAGATCCTGATGCATCTACACTCTCATCTTGGACTGCATTAACTTGGCATGCTTCCAAGTTTGACTGTGCCATCATCTTGGCTAATCCTTGTCCTCTTATCAACTTAGTAACTTGTATGTCTATGTTGAACTCTTGCAGTTTGTTTATCCATCTGCACCTTCTTCCAGTGACCTCCTGCTGAGTGAATATGTCTTTGACTGCTGCATGGGGTACATATGCAATTATATATGATCCTACCAAGTGTGGTCTAAAACTTTTGATGGCTCTGACTAGTGCATATGCCTGTTTTTCCATAATATCATACTTCAACTCAGAGGCCTGCAAGGACATACTGAAGAAAGCGATGGGCTGTTCAAAACCATCTTCGTTTTTCTGTAGCAAACATGCAGCAACAGTATGAAAGGAAGCAAATGAAAATACTTGGAATGGCCTAGAAAAATTAGGAGATTTAAGAACATGGGCCATCTTGATTGCCTCTTTGATACTCTGAAATGATTCTATTGCTTCCCTTTCCCAGTTGACAGTTGCATCCTTCTTCATCATCTTGGAAATGTTCCTTGTGGTTTCTGCAAAGTTGGGAACAAATCTCCTAACAAAATTTATCTGTCCAAAGAAGGACTGAACTCCTTTTACAGTTTTTGGCATTTGAATCCTGTCAATAGCAGCCACTCTCTCTGGATCTATCCTGACTCCATCCTTGGAAACAATATGTCCCAGGAGCTTTCCTTCAACTACCCCAAAGGCACACTTCTTTGGATTTAAAGAAATACCATACTCTAGTGCTCTTATGAAAATCTGCTCCAGATGCAAACAATGCTGCTCTTCTTTCTTTGAGTAAGCAGTCAAGTCATCCTGATATACAGCCAGGATTGAATCAATCAGCCCTGCAAAAGCAACATCCATTGCTCTTTGAAATGTAGCACCTGCATTTGTTAGTCCAAATGGCATTCTAACATACACATAGGTTCCCCATGGAGTGGTAAAGGCAGTTTTATACTGTTCTGATTCCTTTACCTTCACCTGATTATATCCTGAAAATCCATCCATCATGGATAAGAGTTCACAACCAGTCACTCTCTGCAACATAGCTTCCATATTAGGCAGTGGATAGTTATCCTTTAAAGAGGATACATTCAAGTTCCTGAAATCAACACAAAGCCTAATATCACCATTCTTTTTTCTGACTGGGACAAGGTTAGACACCCAAGTTGAATGCCTGATTGGCACAATTATTCCAGCTTCCCTGAGCCTTTTGAGTTCTTCTTGCATCTTGGGAGCTAAGGTAGGATTAATAGGTCTTTGCTTTTGTCTAAATGGCTTAGCTCCAGGCTTCAACGAGATCTCATGCTGGAATAAATCTTCCCTATAGGCTTTTAGGTCCTCATATGACCAAGCAAAAACATGTTTATACTTTTTCAGTAATGCAATCAACATACTCCTAATGTGTGGTTTGAGCTGTTTACCAATGTATACCTTCTGAGGGGCCTGAGATGTCCCCAAATTTATCTCCTCTAAATCTTCCTTATTTGTGGGAGATGTCCTTGTGACCAGTTTATCTCTACTGTCAAAAGCTCTTTCCAAAGCTACCAACCCTCTAGGGATTTTATTAGTCTTTAATTGAATTATCTCTTTTCCCACAAGAGTTTCTTTTCCATCTATAGTCTCTACAAAAGCTTGGAAATCAATTTCTTGATTCTCATACTCATCTATGCAGTGCAAAAATTTCAACAAATCCCTATCATCATTAAACACTTGCCAACTGCATATATTTTCTGGTACTACAGGCCTAATTTTAACTTCTACATTTATAACACCTGACAGAGTGATGTCATCTGGCCTTATTGCAACATTGGCTAAGAAATCAGCCATAACATTTTTTGACCTTTCTACCCAGCCTATTGAAAATGCATCAAATAGTTCAATAGTATCCCAAACAGCATGCTTGTATTGTTTCAGTCTTTTATTTTTTGCAGCATACTTATCTCTAATTTGGGATACAATCAGCTCAGAATCCCCAAATACTCTTAACATCTTAATTCCATGCTTGAGAGCAATATTTAGGCCTAAGAGTAAAGCCTCATATTCTGCAATGTTGTTTGTGCAATCAAACCTCAGCAAGAAAGAGAATTTGAGGAGCTTACCAGTTGGAGACAGGAAAACAACTCCAGCTCCAGAGCCCTCTTTTGCACAAGCTCCATCAAAAAACATGGTCCATAAGCCTTGCTGATCCAGCTCTCCAATGCAGACATTTTTCTCTTTATCTTCTGTATCATCTGAGACAACCTTGAAGTTATCACAGTCAGTGTCTACAAAGCATACCTGTTCATTTGCTTCTTGGTCTTCCACTGTCTCTGATGATCTTTGTTCTCTGATTAGCTTAACATCCCTGCCATTCATTGGAATCATGGCATATGACAGGTCCAGCTGCATACTTCCACCAATTAGCGCTGCCCATCTTCTTGACAACAACATACCATACTGTGGCTTGATGTCAACCACTGTTATATTCATTTTATATCTCTTTTCAGGGAATGCTGCCAATTTGAAATCTACATCCTTCATGATTCCAATAACTGGTACCTCTCTGGCATCCATAGCATAACATTTTCCACATGCCTTGTCAATTTTTAATCCAGTTTGTTGCATGATGGCCAAAGGCATGACATTTGTAGATGCTCCAGAGTCAAGCATACAATTTCTAATTATTTTTCCATTTATAACCAGGGAAACATAAAATGGTTCCACTTGTGAAGGACACTTTGTCATAGTCACTCCTAAATAGACTTCAGGAGTCTCATCTTCTTCATTACACATGACATGTTTCTCACCCTGGGTCTGAACATTTTGTTTAGCTTGAAAAGGTACCCCTGAGATTAGGGATATCGTCCTATTCTTGATCTCTTCCACTTTCATGAGTTCCATAAGTGGAACAGAGACTTTTACCTGAGAGAGGACCTGAGCTATATCAAATGGAGCATAATTTTGTATAACAGTTGTAGCTTGCTCCACAATCTTGTTTTTATCCTGAGCTGATTTAGCTTTCACTTTCATAGTTCCCTGATCATCATTCTTGTCTTGGGAACCTTGACTTTGATCTTCAGCCTGAGGGATTTTGTTTTCTGGTCCTTGAGATTCATGACCTGTTCTATGTCTAAAATTCTGTTTATTATTTACCCACTGCCTTTTTTGTGGTTCAATTCCTTTATGACCATGCACTAGCTGACCTGCAGAGATATCTTCTGGCTGATGTGGGCTGCCTACTTGATTTTTACCTCTGAGATTGTAGTTGCTTTTGACTTGAGCAACTGCTGTAGCGGTGAAGGCTCTAATTTCCTCATCAGAAGGTCGTTGTAAGTTACTCAGAAAATTGTGTGAGTTCTGAGCATACACATAGTTATCTTCATTATCTTCATCATATGGGAACTGTTGGCAGGCCTGAATTTGATGATCTGTATTCTCATCAGCATCATAAAGAGTGTATCCATTGCCTATGGACATCATATTAACATCATCATCCTGCACATGATATGGCTCATTGCATTCATTACAAGATGTAGCATTATCATACAAGGATTGAGCAATCATACACTGTGACTGTGAATGTGGCATCTGACAAATTATACACCATGGAGCATCATCAACAATATTTATATCTTTCTTTAGAGGATCAGGAGTTTCTTTGACATGTTGAGCCCTTTGATTTGTGTTGTTACGTGGGAATACAGGCTTACCATCATGCCAATTGGTGTTATAAGGCATATCATGTAATGATGGCCTCTTTTCCTGCCTTTGATAGACTTGCCTATCAGGACCCATCCCTTTTTCACTTCTAGCTAATCTATAGCTTAGGTCCTTAACAACATTTGCCAATTTGTCTATCTTATCTTCAGGGGCAGATGTACTACCTTGAGTGTTTTGAGGCTTGTTTGGGTTCTGCAGAATTTTTATATCATCCCTTCTATTTGTCTTGCCCGATGCTTTCCTATTGTTTTCAATATTCACTGCAATTCTGAAAGCATCCCTGAGAGTAGCAGGACCTTTATCTCTTAGTCCATATGCAGTCTTTGCATCAAAGGCATTGATATACAATATTATGCACATTGGTTCATTTGGCCTCATGTGATGTGGCAATTTGTTCAACACTTTAGTAAATCTTGCATTAAAGTCTGCAACCTGCTCATTTGACCCTTTAGTGATACTGGTGAACTCATTTACAAAAAAGCTAGGGTCAGTTTTGTCACCATATTGCTCCTTGAACATCCTTTTAAAATCATCCCATGATGAAATACTCCGGTCAGGCAGATTCTTGTACCATTCTCTTGCCTCATCTATTAAGGATTGCATGAATGACTTCATGAAAACATCCTCATGTTCAACCTCAAAGTTATCCATGACATTTTGAAAGGCTTTTAGATGATCTTCTCCTGACACTGTGTTGTTTCCTGAAAATTTAGGCACTTGCAGCCTCAGATGCTTGTCAATGGGGTTAGGATACCCAGGAATACCATCAAACACTAGCTGCCTGAATCTATCTAACTGCATGGGCTGTCTGTTTAACTGATTAACATTAACATTTCTGTTTGCATTCTGGGTTCCTACATTGTTCAGTGGTATCCTAGCATCATTCACATTTTGTCTTTCATCATGATGCTGATGTTGCACTTCATATCTTTGCTGATGTCTCTGCACATTTGCATTCTCTAGGGTAGGAACTGAATCATTTTGGGCAGTTCTTAAGGCTTGCACTTTCTGCTTCATATCATCTCTGAATTTCATGGCTTGTAGATATTCTAGTTCTGCTCTTAGACTTCTGATTTCTTCAGCTAACTGTTCATCCTTAGGCCTGGAGGTAGATGGTCTCATACCATTCTGGTCATCATCTTCATCATCCCTCAGAGACTCTGCCTCTTCAAACCTTTCACTTGGGTCTAGAAAAGGGCGTTCTTGGAACACCTCTGACCTCATTCTCATGCTACCACCCTGTTGCCTCTCATATGCACCTTGAATATCAGCTTCTGCATTTGAAAAGTAAGGCACATGCTGTCCTGATGGCCTAGGGTTATCTTGTACATCATCACTTTTTCTGGGGGAACCCTCATGACTAACTGAGACAGCTCCCTTTCTTTTGTACATCATTCTTCTTGTTACTAGTAACTCTTCAAATAAAGGATTTTGTTGGGATCTTCTCCCCTGCATATAAATTTTACTTTGACCGGTTGGGAGATTACTTCGGAGTCGCCACCTATTACTAGGAACTGTTTTCTTTTGAAAACCAGGGTTCTTTCACAAGTTCCCCAGCAGAGTCGCCAATTTCTGTTGGTTTTTTCCCAGACTGGATGCTTATTCCCAGATTTCCCTACAAGGTAGCCATCAGTGATCAACAGGATCTCTGGGCCAGGGGCCAACAGTGTAGGAGATAGACTCTATATTTTATCTCCTCTTCTTCTTCAGGCTCTGCAAGACCTAGGGGGGTATTCCCTACTCAACATCCATGAGGATATGCATACAAAGGCTGGGATGCTGACAGAAAGCAGATAAGTCCTCCTGTAAGTAGACCAAAACTGAAAGATAAGAGCAAAGGGGCTAGCTTTGGGCCTATTTGCAGTTGTAGACAGAGGACTGAGGATCCTAAAACTAATTCTAATGTCCTAATGATTGTTTTAGATTTTGATTTGGATTTTAAGTTTGGATGCAAAGCTGGACATGGTTATAACACAAAAACAAAGCATGATTGGTGCCTATCCAGGGCCTGGAGTCAGTAGACATACACCTGTGAATGATCAACATGAACAGCTAAAACTGGATTTCAGGGGGATGTATGTGATACCTGCCTTACAGATATCTCCCAATACAGAGTGTTAAGTTATCTCTACTTATGGCATCCCTACTGCAGTATACCCTTCCCAATGTTCAACCTGAAAATAGTTTAATCTACCCCTTGAGCAGAAGTTAAAAGATCAGACATTCAACATAGGAATTCTATGCTCTAGAATCTAAACATTACCCAAATATCCAGATTCAGAAGAAGAATACATGCAATACTGGAGACAGAATTAACACAACACATGCTAAGATAGCATTTCTCATATAAGATTAATCATGAAATCAGTGGGTTCATGCCAAAAACATACAACAAGAGATACATAAACTCACAGGTTAAGCTGTACAGAGCAACCAGATCAGCTTGTTTTGAATTACAGAGCCAAAAATCTTCAACTTTCAACAACCACAAATGAGTAACACTTCCTGCTTATAATAGCCAGGTAGTGTACCACAGCAATTAATTACATGGTTGACCAAAAATCCCGCCAGATACACAATATCAGCAAAATGGTGCTCAACGCATTACCAGATTGGCGCCCAAACATGAATGCAGTAGGTAGGGGAGGAGACAGGAAGAAATCTTGAGCCCTGCGCCACTGTTCGTCGATGTACACCTTCAATCGGGTACCAGATCCGCCCATACCTCTGCAACCTTCGCCATTAATGGCGCACCAACCCGCGGCCTTGGGAAAAACATCTAACAGTCGATCGCAACCACTTCCCGCCGAGATTCATCATCATGATATTTCGAATATGTAGGATATCAATTATCCCACATGCACCCCGCAGCAACCTCTTTAACACTTTATATACTAGGTCATGAGCATATATGATGTCGGTGCTTTTGCTCCTGGTGACACTAGTATAAGACTTCATCATCATCATCCTCCAGTAGCATGATATCCAGTCGCTTGAAATATCACCCTGACGTCAGCATCATATCGCAATATAACCTGCATGATAATCGCCTTCATCGGCACAACCTGATCCATCGGAGGAACATCCTCCTGCTGAGCCTATACCAAAAGTCTAGCCGATGAACATCCTGATGACATCATCATCATATCCTGCTGACGTCATCATCATATCTGCCTACTGCGCACCTCCTCATATCCGGATGACATCATCATCATGTTTGCAAATATCGGGAGATCTCCACAAGATGATTTGTGTTAGAAATATGACCCCCCCGGACCTTGATGACGTCATCATCATATCGACATCAGGATGATATTCGGAAGATAACCAGATATTTGGAAATATCATCCTGATGCACAAATATCAGGTTGCACTGCAGCTCCACTATAAGATCGGGGCGATAGATGAATATGATGATGCTTGAAAAGATCACCCCCCACTAGATAATGCACGAAGCCGGCAGGAGGATATCTCCTTGATATCAGCATCATCATGATGCTGGAACAAACATACATCTGGGTGATATTCAAAAATGAAAATATCACCCCCTCCTTCAGAAATATCATGATGCAGATAGGCAGAGAAATAGATATCACCCTGACATAAGAATGACGTCAGCATCATCAGGATGATAAAACAACGAACATGAAGTGATACAACAACATCAGGATGATATTGACTAAGATCATCCTGACGTTCAAAATATGATGACCCCAGTGAATATCGGGTCACACTTAGAACTCTTCAACAACATCATCAGGATGATCATAACCAAGATCACCCGATGATAGAAATATCACCCCGGCGAAATATCATGCAGGCAGAAAATATGATGACCCCCGCAAGCAACACGACGATAACTGGAAATATGATGATGATGATGACGACCCTTAAGAAAAAACAAGTCAGGTCGAACAACTCAGAGAATAACCCCTTCAGAAGATCGGGGTGACATCATCATCATGTTAGGGCAAGGTGATAATTGGAAAATCACCGGATACTTGAAAAATCACCCCCGCAAGCAAATCAGGGCACACTGTAGCTCATTAGCAGGATCAGGATGATATCCAAACATCACCCGATATTGAAACATGATGATCCTGATGAAAAACAAGTCGACAAAAAACATGATGCTGCGGACCACCATCGAAGACAAGATGATGATGATGATCTCCTCCTCAAAGAAAATATGATGCTGCAGCTGAAAAATACTGAGGAGGTCCAACACCTAGGAAAATGGGCAAGAAGATATAGGGTTCAAATGAAGAAACCCCCTGATCATGAAAAAACAACCCCCAGGTCAAAATGAGTGCTAACAGATCCAATGGTGAGGTCTATTTTATCACATGAATTCATTTCTACAAATTTCTCCATAAAACCCTCATATGAAGCACACCCAAGAAACCCTTTAGTATCCTGCAAAATCATTAACATCGTCTTCTACCCCTATGTCACTAGCATGACCAACCCAAGGTTAAGGATCACCTATAGGGTGACCGGGAGGAAAAATAGGAGCGGGTCATGTTTGCCATCAGGTCTTATACACTCAGGTACAACTGACATCATTGGAATCTAAGGCTAGTTCTATATCCTTGGTACCATCATCATCACTAACTACATCTGCTACCATTGGTCACCAGGAACTATTCACCCTAACTGTGCTGCATAGTGAGCATGCATAGCTCAGACGAATCATAAGGACAAACTGTATGCATCTAAACTATTGTACCACTATATCAAAGTAGAACCAAACAACAATGTGATCAAGGAGACCAGCCATCAATTGAACCCTCTGTATCCTCGCTAACTGTCTCCACTGGCCTAGCCACACTATATAGTTGCGATACGGTCTCTAGATGATATCACTGGGCTTTAGCCTATCAAATATAACTCTTCAGTACAAGAGATCACCGCGTCTCTAGCATCTAACCAATGGATAAGCATGAACATGTGTATGGGTGAAGGCTCTATAGATAATCTTGTAGGTCATGTACACTTGATATGCTCAAAGGTCCAAACTTGTAGTAGAGTGCAGACTATCAAGTTGTGTGTCTCATAATGGATGTATCATCCCTAACCATGGTAGAGGTGCTCAAGCATATTGTGTCCCCATGCGTATACAGTCTGATGCTCCTCCATTTCTCTAATGGTGTGAACAAGACCCCCGTGAAGGTGAGTGCCTCATCCATTTGGTGCGATAGCTAATGTGCTAGTGACCATCATGATCCTCTAAACCAAAGGGATGTCAGCATATCCCTACTCTAGTAGCTAGAGCTAAATGTGTCCTCACTCTGTACGAGTGACTGTGCGACCCAAACAATAAAACTAACTCTCTCAAGTATACTCTACTAAGCGCTGCTCCATGACCCTCACTATCTCTCCTTGGATAGGCAGTTGCAGGATCCTATACACATCCTCTAGCATGACAGTCATCTCACCTGTAGGTAGATGGAATGTGGATGTATCTTCGTTCCATCTCTCCATCAGGGCCATCAACATGCTACAATGAAATATGATCATGGGCATGTCAAATACCCACCATAAGCCTACCACCCACAAGTGAATCCTCTCTGCATCAGTCATAGTACTAATATCCTCTCAAAGTAGTGCCATCAAATGACTGCCTTTGTGGTCTTGTGTCTTTAGGACGTCTTGCAGTTTAAACAATAAGAAATTGTATTAGCTTTCATCATCAAATTGTCAAACAATACCTAAACTATCAAAGTGTGCCTGGACCTTAGGGCCCTTTTCCTTTCTGGACTTGGGTACCACAGAGGAACAATAGCACCCTAGGGAGACTAGGGCACCCTGGAAGGACTTGTGTGTCCCTGGCAAGGACCCCTATCCGTTAAGACCTTGTTAGAATGGAAAACAAGAAAATTAACTAAAAAAAGAATAGAATGATGATAGAAGTACAAGATTAGAACCCTACCTTGGCCTTGAAATGTCTTTTTGCTACTCAAGATTGAAGCATCTCCTATCATGGGGGCTGATACAGATTTCATCTCAACATGGTCATTCTCCTCTTCTCCTTCCCTTTCTCTCCTCTACACAATGACAAGTAACAATTAATAATGAGAAATGAAAACTCCCTTTACTTATAGTAAATTTATGAGAATTCCTATCATTATCTAGGTGCAAAATTGAACAGTTTTACTCTTAAGCCTCTATCTCGAGCTATCGAACTCATATTTGTTGGTCATGATGTTAGTCATACACAAACATAGAATAAAAGTTACACAACAACCTTTACTCATCTTGAAAGATACGATGAATTCAGAGAATTCATGATCCCAAGTCTCCGTTGATTAGGTCTTAATCTACTGACGTTACTCAGTGGTTGATGTGTGTTGCTGTTTTCCATTTAGGGGCCTTACGTATTTCTGCAAAGTTCATCATTATTTCTCCAAATATCCTGCTCTATATGTCTGCTCTGCATAAATCTTCAATAATTTTACCTCTGCACTGTGAATTCAGTCAAATAATGTGCTTACAGGCTGATATTTGCATGATTTCTACCATTATTTGCAATTCTTTGCATGATATTTTCAATACTACATGCATTTAACTCAAATATGCTAATGATTCTCAGTTACCTATGGGATTTCAGCATATTTCTCTGTTCTGCTTGTTATTTGTCATGACTTGCAGTTATGGTGATGAATTTATGAAATTAAAAAAAGGAAAAGGGTTAAAGAATGAGATTCCCAAAACTACTTGACTTGGATCACTGATCCACATACAAGCTCCCATACATGCAATGAAAAGAAGGAAACTAGAATCATACTTCACCAGGACATTCCACAAATCCGCATGATCTAGTGCAAATCTTCAAAGGAAAAGTTGACAACAACATGTAATGAAATGAAAGCGCTTCCAGTTGAACACAGCATTCACCAGTACATATCCAAAAATCAACATGAAGATTACGTAAAATTTACAATCAGGATGTAATCTGAAACTTCATATCCATTCAGTATGCTCAAGAATAGGTAGATTTACAGTTATCTGAAGAAAGAACCTTGACATTTCAACAATTCTATCCTCATTAGTTTCAGTAATCCGATCTCCTAATTGATTCTACAGTAATTGGCCTTATTGCCAGATGTTCCAATGTATCTTCATGTATATATCTTCACGTCTCAGGATCTGGCTCTTATATAGAACAAATGCCAGAAAATAGTTACAATGATCCAAGGATCAGGATCTTCTCATAATAATCAACGGTCCAGATGAAAAGTACATGCTTCGCCAGTTGGCAAATGTACAGCTGGCACAGAATATTCCAGCATCTTTGATTTGATTCGGTCTCCAGCTGGCAAACAGCATATTTGACAATATCCTCCTCATTTCTGGTTCATGTTGCCTTCGTGTGCAACTTTGTAATTATCAGCTTCAGCAGCTCCAGGACTTCCTGCAATAAACAGACAAACATTAAGTTCATCATCATGTGGATAAACAACAGGAATTTAAATGTTTTATTAACCAGGCCTCAAAATGTGTAGCTACAGGCAATCGGGCTCCAAATCAATGGAAAATATGCACTAAATGCCTAAACAACATTAAAACACACTCGGGTCAACCATTGTTGACCAAAAATTAGGCAGTCGGGCTTTCAAATTTCTATCGCTCTGTTTTCCCGCCCATTTTCATGTATATCGGGTTCAAATTTGCATATACATCGCAAAATATACAAGGAACCAATCGCTATCTGCAGGATATTGTGAATATGATACTCCCCCTCCTCGAATGTCCTGATGACATTACCGTCATGTTTCGCTTCTGTATATTGGGGAAAAGAATGACACCATCGTCATCATCATGTCGAAAGAAAATAGGAGGATATGAAATATGATCCTGCTGCTGAGGAATGGAATATGATGGTGACGTCATCGTCATATCTGGGCTTCATTAAAATGCAAAAGATGACGTCACCGTCATGTTTAGTTAAGATCAGGGGATAAATGTAATATCGGGTCACCTAAGGAAGATGATCAGGTGGTAAGTGTAATATGACCCCTTTGCGGCCAAGGTAACCCTCTCGAAAGATCAGGATGATGATGATGATCAGGATATCCGGGGCTTTATTAAACTTAGAACATGACGTCATCGTCATATTCGTGAACCGGATCATGTTTTGGAAAATATCATGCCGAAGGGAAATGTGATGATGATGTCATCCTGATATTTGCTTCTTCGTTTTTCAGGTTAGGATGACGTTATCAGGATATTTGCAAAAGGTCATATTTCTCGGCAGGAGGACATTACGAAATATCGGGTTACAAACAAGATCATGATGATCTTGACAACATGACTGAGGATAAAAATATGATGATCCTCCTCATCGAATATCAGGTTTGACCAAAACTTTGACTGCTCATAACTTCCACATATGGACGAATTTTCAGGTGATGTAAAAGGCAAACCTGCCTAGAATTTCAAGCTCTTTCTAAATATGAGGTCATAGAAACAAAATATGAACTTTGACAAACTGATCTCATGATGATGACCAACCTCATCGAATATCATGATGATGATGCACCTAACTCATTTTTACCAAATCGCCAGAAAGCAGACAACACAAGCCAAGCCAAAAAGTTGGGTCCCTGTTTTGCCAAGTTAAAATGGGGCATGTTGTGTAACCACACAACAACTTGCCACCAAAGAAAACAACAAAATTCAAATAATTCAAAAGGTGAGGATAAATTAAAACATAAATTTCCAACTCCTATTAAGCATGAGCATCCTAATCCTTTCTAACTGGTATCATGTTCATCAATGTAACAATGAATTGATAAGGGATCAATTGTGTGCATGTGATTCATATACTCATCTTGAAAGTGAGTTGAATAAGTCAGTGACTGGTGTTAAGCTATGTAGTTTGGTTCATCCCTCATAGCCAACCGGATAGAGCCTTGCTGCCAGCAGGCGTCCATAGCCTTGGCAAGGTTATCGTTGCAATTCCCCTAAGTAGAGCCCCACTGCCAGCAGGCGTCTATAGCCCCGTTGGAGTTACTTAGATGACTTAATCTGGATTTCAGAAAATCCATTTTATTATTTTATTTATTTTATATTTTGAATTTAATTCTTAAGATATAACAATTGTAGCTTCATGATACAAGGAATGGTCACTTGTTGAAATTAAGTTGAGAATTGCAATGGTAGCAAGGGCAACCTTTAGATTTTTCACTTAACACCTACACTGATATGTTCAATAAACCCAAGGCTGTTAGGTGTGTCATTGTGAGGATCATCTTGACTCAAGAAAAGTAGTACTGATGAATATGATACCACAGACCTGATCAAGAATACCTACACTGATATGAATTACAACCTATGTAAAAACTTATATCCAACTTTTGAATTCTAACAATTTATGTAGTGTTCTTAAGTAACAAGGTGCACCAGTTTTGCCCAACCAAAACAAAGACTCAACAACGCAAAGCAAAAAGCAACCTGTACAAACAGCTAACCTACAAAAGGAAACAACAGAAAGCAAAACAAGCAAACTGTACAAACAACTAACCTACAAAATTATATACAAACCACTACTAGGAAAACAAAAACCAGCAAACGACCCAAATACACCTGTATTTGCATACTTCTTTTGATTGTGCAGGAGCATTAGGGTATTAGTTATGGTTCTCAACCTAGCAAATTTATCTTTATATTCTGAAAAATATTCTGATATTCTGAATTCACTGTATTCAACAGAATGACTCTTGATGATCAGCAACTGAGGCAGCTCATCATGTTCATGATTAATCCATATGCATGTCTTATCTCCTGAATTTCCATAATCAAAATAATAATCAACATCATTCACTGTGGAAAGGAGAAATACAACCTGGTGTATTTCTGATTTTGTTGGACATGCTTCTTCATTGGCAGTTGGTCTTCCATTTGTCATTATATTTTCACTGCTTAGCCCAATGCCTGGTCTTGCTTCAAATTGAAGGATGTATGACTCTTGATGTATTAATTCTTCATCTTTATCCAACTTTATCCCTTCATTCTGGATGTTCAGTTTATCCTCCAGTTCAGGAAACTTCTCAATATTTTCTTCAATTTCTTGCACATCAGCATCTAAATAAGTATCTTTATTATCACAACCTGAAATACAAAAATTTATCATTTCTAAATCATTTGACTGTAAAAGAGAAACAAATTTCACTTGATAAGGACACTCCCCTGTTTCATTCTCAAAATATTTCTGGAGTAACATCTGATTATGCACAACAACTCCAAAGTCTTCTACATCTTCATCTTCCAGGAATTGTTCATTAAATAATTCACATCTTCTATCTATTAGAGGATCTGGTTCCATTAACCTGCAACATTCTTGCATTTGATCATTTAATTCAAAGAAGTTAGGTAGTAAATCATCATTTATTTTCTTTTCTATGG
The DNA here is from genome assembly GCA_027924645.1 of Cunninghamia lanceolata. NCBI lineage: Eukaryota > Viridiplantae > Streptophyta > Pinopsida > Cupressales > Cupressaceae > Cunninghamia > Cunninghamia lanceolata. Next base: position 23,095,259 of record BSBN01000809.1, on the reverse strand, counting down.
CTCCCTGAGTTACCACTATAGGAACTTCATCATCAGTAGTGAATCTAAATTGCTCTACTATCTGTTTACACTTCTCTTTACCATAGAATGACTCCAGGAAAGATGTTTCATCTTCTTTATCAAAAGTATTAGGATCAGAATCAAAAATATTATCCTGATGAGTGGTTTCTTCTCTAAAATTTTCACAAGATTCATACCTGCATACTGACTGGTCCTTACTTGTATTAGGAAGTAGAGAACTAATATCAATCTCACCATAGAATGAATCCAGGAAAGATGTTTCCTCTTCATTACCTTTTATAACCGATTCAGCTATTGTATTTTCTAGAGTCTTTTTCAACATGACCAAGCAGGCGTAACAATCTCTCTCTGAATGCTCTTCATCATGTAATCTGCACCAGCTTTCAATCAAGACATCATCAGTGGGTAAACCTAATATTTGACTACACTGTATATTTCTAGACAAGTATAATTCAAAATCCTCAGAACGATCCACTTCAGTGTCTGGACAATTAATAACTTCTGGTGCTGCATCTGCTTGTTGCTCCAGAATTTCTTTATTTTCCTGCCAGACTTCTTTATTTTCTTGGCAAATTTCGGCCCTGAACACATCCAGAAAGAATATTAGTCCTTTCAAATATAAATCCAACCTTGTAAGGAAAGTTAAACAATTTATTTCGCTGTGTTCTACAGTCTGGTGTATCCTGCAACAGGTAGATAAACCGAAGTTAGACAAACTGTGAGGGTAAAGCTACCTACTCAAAGTTTCTTGAAATAAAGGAATGTTAATTTGACAATTGCCTTCATATACATCCATCAAAATGAGACTCTATTTTTCAATTTTTAGGATTTTGAAATTTTAATGAGATCTATCATATCTCAGAATAAAACTTGAAAGTTCAGAAAATCAAACTAATCTTTGATGTTTTGGGCTAGATCTTTGCAAAGGTGCAACCAAAACATCTCAGATAAGAGATATTTGCAGACATTTAACTCAAATAATGAAATATTTATGCAATATTTGTAGAAATCCAAAAATTCACAGCTCAGGCCCTCCTTCTAGTGCCAATTTATGTTGCGTTAGGAGCGAGGGGCCTGCATAAAATGAATGATGACTGAAGCAGTAGTGTCTTTTCCAGTTCTACCCTCCTTCTAGCGCCAATTTATGTTGGTCATGATGTTAGCCATACACAAACATAGAATAAAAGTTACACAACAACCTTTACTCATCTTGAAAGATACGATGAATTTAGAGAATTCATGATCCCAAGTCTCCGTTGATTAGGTCTTAATCTACTGACGTTACTCAGTGGTTGATGTGTGTTGCTGTTTTCCATTCAGGGGCCTTACGTATTTCTGCAAAGTTCATCATTATTTCTCCAAATATCCTGCTCTATATGTCTGTTCTGCATAAATCTTCAATAATTTTACCTCTGCACTGTGAATTCAGTCAAATAATGTGCTTACAGGTTGATATTTGCATGATTTCTACCATTATTTGCAATTCTTTACATGATATTTTCAATACTACATGCATTTAACTCAAATATGCTAATGATTCTCAGTTACCTACGGGATTTCAGCATATTTCTCTGTTCTGCTTGTTATTTGTCATGACTTGCAGTTATGGTGATGAATTTATGAAATTAAAAAAAGGAAAAGGGTTAAAGAATGAGATTCCCAAAACTACTTGACTTGGATCACTGATCCACATACAAGCTCCCATACATGCAATGAAAAGAAGGAAACTAGAATCATACTTCACCAGGACATTCCACAAATCCGCATGATCTAGTGCAAATCTTCAAAGGAAAAGTTGACAACAACATGTAATGAAATGAAAGCGCTTCTAGTTGAACACAGCATTCACCAGTACATATCCAGAAATCAACATGAAGATTACGTAAAATTTACAATCAGGATGTAATCTGAAACTTCATATCCATTCAGTATGCTCAAGAATAGGTAGATTTACAGTGATCTGAAGAAAGAACCTTGACATTTCAACAATTCTATCCTCATTAGTTTCAGTAATCCGATCTCCTAATTGATTCTATAGTAATTGGCCTTATTGCCAGATGTTCCAATGTATCTTCATGTATATATCTTCATGTCTTAGGATTTGGCTCTTATATAGAACAAATGCCAGAAAACAATTACAATGATCCAAGGATCAGGATCTTCTCATAATAATCAACGGTCCAGATGAAAAGTACATGCTTCGCCAGTTGGTAAATGTACAGCTGGCACAGAATATTCCAGCATCTTTGATTTGATTCAGTCTCCAGCTGGCAAACAGCATATTTGACAATATCCTCCTCATTTCTGGTTCATGTTGCCTTCGTGTGCAACTTTGTAATTATCAGCTTCAGTAGCTCCGGGACTTCCTGCAATAAACAGACAAACATTAAGTTCATCATCATGTGGATAAACAACAGGAATTTAAACGTTTTATTAACCAGGCCTCAAAATGTGTAGCTACAGGCAATCGGGCTCCAAATCAGTGGAAAATATGCACTAAATGCCTAAACAACGTTAAAACACACTCGGGTCAACCATTGTTGACCAAAAATCAGGCAGTCGGGCTTTCAAATTTCTATCGCTCTATTTTCCCGCCCATTTTCATGTATATCGGGTTCAAATTTGCATATACATCGCAAAATATACAAGGAACCAATCGCTATCTGCAGGATATTGTGAATATGATACTCCCCCTCCTCGAATGTCCTGATGACGTTACCGTCATGTTTCGCTTCTGTATATTGGGGAAAAGAATGACACCATCGTCATCATCATGTCGAAAGAAAATAGGAGGATATGAAATATGATCCTGCTACTGAGGAATGGAATATGATGGTGACGTCATCGTCATATCCGGGCTTCATTAAAATGCAAAAGATGATGTCACTGTCATGTTTAGTTAAGATCAGGGGATAAATGTAATATCGGGTCACCTAAGGAAGATGATCAGGTGGTGAATGTAATATGACCCCTTTGCGGCCAAGGTAACCCTCTCGAAAGATCAGGATGATGATGATGATCAGGATATCCGGGGCTTTATTAAACTTAGAACATGACGTCATCGTCATATTCGCAAACCGGATCATGTTTTGGAAAATATCCTGCCGAAGGGAAATGTGATGATGATGTCATCCTGATATTTGCTTCTTCGTTTTTCAGGTTAGGATGACGTTATCAGGATATTTGCAAAAGGTCATATTTCTCGGCAGGAGGACATTACGAAATATCAGGTTACAAACAAGATCATGATGATCTTGACAACATGACTAAGGATAAAAATATGATGATCCTCCTCATCGAATATCAGGTTTGACCAAAACTTTGACTGCTCATAACTTCCACATATGGACGAATTTTCAGGTGATGTAAAAGGCAAACCTGCCTAGAATTTCAAGCTCTTTCTAAATATGAGGTCATAGAAACAAAATATGAACTTTGACAAACTAATCTCATGATGATGACCAACCTCATCGAATATCATGATGATGATGCACCTGACTCATTTTTACCAAACCGCCAGAAAGCAGACAACACAAGCCAAGCCAAAAAGTTGGGTCCCTGTTTTGCCAAGTTAAAATGGGGCGTGTTGTGTAACCACACAACAATATTTTCATGTCATTTGTTGCATTGGAATCCTAGTTCTGCTCTCTAGCCTACCCAATGTGTTGTTCTTGGGAGCTTTTTTGTCAAAACAACCCTCAATACATTTCTCATCAAGTTTCCTTAAAATCAACGCGTGTAGATATCTCCTTGTTTCTTCTTTTTGGACTAAGAAAGTAGAAACAAGGGGGGGCATATATCTCCCTTGATTTCCTCCCTCATCATGTCTCATCACTCAACCCCTTAGTGTTTATGGACTGACTTATTAGTGGTGGTTGCAGGTTGATTTGATTTTGATTCTCTAGCAAATGTTTCTTTGCAGGTTGTGGTTCTTAACTTTGTGGTCTTGCAAGATTACAAACTTGGGGATTCTTCCTTTTAAACAACAACACTTCAGCTTCCTCTATAATATCCTTTTGAGTATCCTTTTTATGATTGATGTCTTTACTTTCCTTTAGTTGCATATGCACATAGTGTCATATGGCCACTAAAGTGGGGGCTAAATGTTATGTCAAAAATTGTCCTCCTGCATGGAACGATACATTTCTCTTGGTTTAGCTCCTCTCCTTTGGTGTCCTTTTAACCTCTTTGTTCCTGGCCTTCCTAAAACCATGACTAACCTATGTCTAGTTGAAAAAAATGTCATATTCTGAGATAACTATTGATTGAACCTGAAAAGGGAATTTAGATTTTGGGTCCCTGGAACCTCCTAGATGTAGATCTAACAGAAAAATGTGGGACTGGACTTGGGCTCATGTGCCCTAGTCCTACTCCATTTTCATGATTTTGAATCTTGGCAAGGTGTCAGCTCCCTCCATGCACCTCAGGATTTTGTTTTCAAATTCTCATTTTTTGCGCGATGTCAAGATGTTATTTCAAAATTTGAAATTCCTAAGGTTAGATATTTAAAGACATTTGAAAATCACTTTATCACACACAATTTACATGCAAGCTTTAAAAACTCTACCAAAATTACCATTGAAGATTAGTGATTTGTTGAGTCTCTTGAAGTTATTTGAATTTGCTATCATGGAGACAATGGATGAAGATTAGGAATCAAGATCTTGAGACTATCTTGCTCTTCTTAGGGTTTGTACACCTTTTGCATGATTGGGAGAAGGGTTGAAGCCTCCAACATCAATCTTGGGAATCCCCTGTGGATATGGCTACCTCACCTTCTTGTTCATGCAAGTCTTCATTGTTTTCATCTCCTTGAGGTGAAGTTGTGTTTGTTGATTGAGTGAAGAAGATTGTTGATCTTTCCTTGATGCTTGATTCATCTAAGGCTTTATATTTCTGCATACACATTTGTTAGATGAGCACATACTTCTGCAGATCTTTATCATTGGCTATTGTTGAGGTAGGAATACTAAAAATGAGGCTTGATTGAGGCAAGCTCCTATATAGCCACAACCATATTTCTCTTCCTTTTGTAGGTGTAGATTGTGTTCGACAGGATATGGTAAAAAGGAGTGACATGAAGACGAATATTGTGGATACAGTCATCACAAAGTTTCAGATTTGTGGATCGTGATACTTTCAAGAATAAAGAGCGGGCACCCTAGCCTACTTGGGAATATTCTTTAGGATCTGGGAGCCACCAGAGACTGTTAGATACTTGATACAGAGGATTCTTATAGACAAAAACTTGCAGGTCTTCGGAGCGAGTGCCCTAGACTAGTTAGTCCTCATTTTCTGGGTGCAGACTCTATGTACCTTATTCTCTGCATTTATGTGATCTATTTATTTGGATCTATCTCTGAATTCAGTTAGTTATAGTCACATAGTGTAATTAGGGTTTCATGCTTATTGAGTGAAATAAACTTGTGAAATCTTAACCTAAACACTTGATCATACCTAGTTAGCAAAAGAAAGCATAAGAAATCTATAGCTTGACTCCAAGCTCAATTCTTATCTTCCTAATGTTTGGTTTGTGAAAGAAAAAGACTTAATTTGGTTGTAAGGAATCCTACTTTTTTACAGTAAACACACACACACATATACATGTTTACATATAGATTTTTTTTTTTGAGTTACAACTTAGAAGTAAATATATAGTAATTATTGATAATTTGTAACTATTAAATAAAATAAAATAATTTCTAATATAAAAAGTTTATCTTTGTAGACCACAGGTCTTTTGTTGAGATTGTGTATTAGTTAACAAGCACATATACAATTCCTTGAATGAAATCCAACAAATCAATACACTAAGATTTTTATAATACAATAAAAATGTAGGTAGAACAAACAACAAAGGTAAACACATACTACATAGGGCCTCCATATCTAAGAAAAAATCCAACTGATGGTAAAAATATTGAGAGCAGCAAGCTTTTATTTATGTTTGTTTCATAATGGTGAGAAAAGGAAGATATATGTAATATGAACAGTAGAAGCTCAATTTCACATGTTGTGGCAATTGCATTGAGATGTGGCATCATTAGTTTGAAACATAGTAATTGTTCTTCAAAACTCTTGTTCTAAATTCTTTTCATTTGCAAATTAAAGAGGAAAAGTCAAATGTTTATTTTAAATCTATCCATGCGGCTTGAATTAATTACATTGCTTGGTTACAAGGCATCAACAATTTTTTTCCTTCTTTCTACTCCTTGATGGTTATGAAATCTACAATGACTTTGATAATGTTTCAACTTTCATCCTATCATGTTTTGCAAATATTACTAAAAACTGCACCACTTGTGTATGATGGTTTTTTTGTCTTTGATAGAAGTATGAGGCATGGAGAGCATATGATATGATGTGACTTGGTCTCATACTAGAAAGGTATTTAGAGATCATGGTGCCACATCTAGTATTATTATTATTATTTATATTAGATTTAAATAATAGTTGGAGAACTAATTTCTTTTTGTTTTTTTTTAATGGTGTGTGATTACAAGTTTAATTTGGAGCATACCATCTTTTAAAGTGTATATTTTTGTTTTACATTTAGTGTTTGTTTATAGTACATTTGATTTACAATAATTTTAGTTTTTTAGAATCATAAATTATTTTAAAGTATTATATTTTAATTAAATATAAATTTCTATGTTGTAACTTCTTTGTATATGTTTACAAATGTGTTTTAATTTGAACACTATCACAATGTTGTTGAAATATTGTCATTGATGTCAAAGGAATTTGGAAGTTTTGTTATTAACATGTCTATGGTAGAGGAGAAGTGTAAAGAAGAAAAAATTTCTAAGGCAGAAGGAAGAAAAAGACACTAAGGCTTTAGTCGACAAAAAGTTTGGTTTGAGAACTAGCAAGTTCACCAATTTTTTTTTCACTGATTCACCGACAGAAGAGAAAGGGGAAGTGTTTTTGATGAAAACTAGGAAGATAAAAAATGTTTAAGTCTTGGCCAAAGTTTAGTTTGAAAGTTTTGAAATTCATCGATTCGTCAGTTTCAAAATTTATCAATTCGTTGACAACAAAGGAGACATTGAAAAAGAAAGTTTGAATAGCAAGGGCTTAGTTATCAGCAAAAAATTTGTTTTGCAAACTAAGTTCATAATTTTGGCATTTCTCTAATTTGCTGACTGGGTGACAAAGGGCTCAAAGGTCAAAGTTTGTAAGTTTGACATTTCACCGATTCGTTGACTGGGCGACAAAGGGCTCAAAGGTCAAAGTTTGTAAACAGTAATATTCACCGATAAAGGAGTTGAAGGCCAAGGTTAGTGAAATGATTAATTCATCGATAGATAAGGAAGGTCAAAAAATAAAATGTATTAACTGCTATTTTCGGTGCATAAACTATATGTTTTAATTAATTGTTAAGGATTGACAGAAGATGCATGGTGATGACGATGTAACCAATGCATAAAAGTAGATTTTTGCATGCTCTTATATATATATATATATATATATATATATAGAACTATGACTATAACGATGGATAAATAGCATAAAAGTAGATCTATTGCATGTGCAAAGCCACATGCAAAGTTGATTTTCTAACACATGTAGAGTTGATTTTCTGTACATGTAAATTTGCAGGAATATGAAGTGGTAGTTGTATACATATATAAATTGTAATAGATGAAATTTTGTAATGTAGATTTATGAGTTATGCATGAGAATAATTCAGTGCGAAGAGTAAGGTGGTGTAATGGAGATCAAAGTTGTAAGTTGAGTTGACTAGAATATCAATGCAGAATCATAATTGATTACTCATAACGGGTGTAGAGATAGTTGCAGTTAATACTGTAACATTAGATGTATTTCATTTCTATGTGTGTGTGAATTTGGTGCTTCATATCAGTGAGGTTGGTGCCTCTTGTGGACTGAGTTTGTACTCAGATCAAGGGATTGTAGTCTCCTTAGAGTTGGTGATCTTAAATCAAGGGTTTGGTGACTCCTTAGAGTTGGTGCTCTTAAACATTGTAATCAAAGGTTTCATTTGTGAGGCTAGATTAGGACAGTAGATCCTAGTAGCATTATCTCACCACAGTTTTCCCCATATTAGATTTTCCATCTATATATGGTGTTCATGTGTGCATGCTTTCTTGTTGTTGATGTTAAAGCACTAAAAGTTAATTTGATCTGCATTCTAGTGGCTTGAAGTTTTAAGTTTTATTGATATACTAATTCACCCCCCTTAGTGGATCACTTGTGTTCTAACAATTGGTATCAGAGCCAATTTCATTGGAGAAGCATCATAGCTAAGGTTGATCTTAGAGATTGAACACATGGCCGGTCAAGAAGGATCTCACTCAAACAAAGCACCGTTGTTTGATGGAACAAATTATGTGTTATGGCTTGTATAAGGATGGATACCTACCTAACTTCAATAGGGTTCGATGTATAGCAATCTGTTAAGGATGGTTATACTGCTCCTGCAACTCCTCCAATAGACTAGGCAGGTATGAAGGAATGTGAGAATAATTCTAAGGATAAGAATGTAATTCTATGTGGTTTAGCTAACTTTGAATTTGTAAAAGTGATACAATGCAAGTTTGCCAATGAAATCTGGGATAAGCTTCAGAGCATCTATGAAGGAGATACAAAGGTGAAACAAGCCAAGTTGCAAACCTTTAAAGGAAGATTTGAAATCCTAAAAATGAGAGAGGAAGAAAAGATTGCTGATTACTTGCTTAGAGTTGATGAAGTTGTGAATGCTATGAGAGGACTAGATGAAGAAGTAAAAGAGCCAGTGATTGTCAAGAAGGTACGTAGATCTTTACCCTCCATGTATGATTCTAAAGTCTCTGCTATAGCAGAAGAAAAAGATCTTGATAAGATAACTGTTGATGAGCTACATGGTATTTTTACTACCCATGAAATGAGGATTGGTGGTATTAAGACTTCCAAAAGAGAAGTTGCATTTAAAGCATCAAAGAAGGCAAAGAATGTAGAGCTTGAATTTGTAAGCACCAAAATCATGCACAATCTCCATGAGGACCCCTATGATGATTTTTAATCCTTATACGCACATGTAAGCATGAAATAACATCCTCTCAACAACAATCCTCTTGGTGACATGTCATTTCTTTCATCTTGTGTTGTTTCGCCTTTGTTCTCTCTCTCTCTCTTTTGTCGACACTTTTCAATACTTTTGTAACAATTATCAATTTGATTTTTCTGTGCTTGCGACCCTATTCCTAAGCCTTGTATGCATCTTGTAGGTGAGTTTTCACCTTTCCTCAGTGTTTTTCATCTTCTCTACCCTTAGAAGCCTCCTAGAGGTCCCCCTAGAAGCCTTCTAGAGGTCCCCATAGCCATCTCCCACTTTCAGTTTTCAGTTTCACTCAACCAATCCAAATCTTCCCCTATTATTTCTAGATATCTTACTAGGAGATCCTACTTTGCAAGTGGAGATTTGGATTTTCACACATGACTGACCTGTTTCTGAAGGTAGATCCCCTTATTTTCTCCTCCTCTTCCATCTCCCATCATGCAAGCCAACCCAGGTACTCTCATCTATGGGTTACCCATGGGTCACCCCCTAGAAAACCTGACTGGTGAAAGGGGTGACTCTTGGGCAACCTTGTCATGTTTTTAGCTGTAGAAAAACTCAAGTTTCTAACTTGAAAAAGCTCCATTTTTGCCTATTTTTCTTCTTGTTTGCTTGGATTTTTGTGCAAAATATAGAGTTAAATATTTCATGCACCTACACATGCATAATTATCTCTATTTATCTTAAATTAATAGCTCATGCATTCTCATGGATTCCCATGCACTCCTTCTTCACTTCTTGAGTGATAAGCTTTTACTAGGTAGATCACTCAAATTTTAGCCCAGATCACTCTTGAATCCGTTCTGTTAACTCTCCCATCAAATTGAGTTAACTCTTCTTCTTCTTCACCTCTCATCCCTTCTTCTAACCTATAAATACCCCCTTCCTCATGAACAAAGGGAGGCAATTCCATTTTTGCACACAACTCTTGCAAGTTATTACTCTCCACAGTTAGCATTCTCATGCTCATACAAGACATAGGAGCCTTTTGATTTGTTTGTTACTTCATCTAGATTTCATATAAAGCTCATCACATGTTCATAATCTGTTCATATCAAGCCATAGTGCTCATCAAATCTCTCATTGAGCTCTCTTCAAAAAGCTTCAAATCTTCTTTTGCTTCCATTATCGTCTTGTTGCCAAGAGGATTCCCCATTGCTACGAGAGGATATGAGGTTTCCATCACAAGGATCCCTGAGGATAGTGGAGGCTCACGTATATCAAGGTTTATTTATGCTTTCTTTCAATTCATAGTAATTAGATAACCAAAATTGCTCTTGGGATCAGTAATCCTTTTGCTTTTTCCTTGATAGGATAGATAGACCTTATATTCTTAGAGTAATTTGCTTTCAAAGTTCAAAGATTAATTCTTTTAAAAGAAAGTTCCCTTTTCTTAGATTAATTTGTTCCAAATATTTAGAAAACCCAAAAAACATAGCTTAAATTGTATTAGGTAAATTCATTATAGCTTGCATACATCTTTCAATTCCTAGACTATAAAAAAAACATCTTCAATTCCAAAAACATTAAAAAAGCACAAAAAAAAGTTTTTGCATTTCATTTAGGCTTGCATTCATAAAAACCAAAAAAAGCACAAAAAACATTAGAGACTTAGAAAGTTTGCAAATCCTTGATTCCATCACAAGGTCAAATGAAGTCAACACATAATCAAACCTTAGGGCAAATCAAAGCCTAAGTCAAACCCTAGGTCAAGTCAAGGTTAGCTCACAATTGCCTATTAGTTGTCTCAGCTCATGAATGTGCCCAAGATTAGGAGGTAAGTGGGTGAGGTAAATCCTCGACGAGATAGAGGAAATCCACCCAAGACCGCAACAAGACCAATTAGTCATCCAACAACAAGAACATAGGCAATTCTTAGTACAACAAGCATTCATCCAATAGTTTGAATGACAATAAGAAATCATCAAGAACAATAGTTTACCCACACAAAGGTGGAATATCAAAAACTCTAATAGGAGAATGGTGATGAGTGACCCTTCATGTCATATGATTATCTTTACAACCATGATCATTGAACAATACATATACACAAGTGCACAAGAACATAGGCCTCAAGATGTGCTGACCCCTCTCCGTGAAGTCCAACTCTCCAGTGAGCTAGACCACCCCCATGTCTCACCTCCTTTCGACTAGCTACTTCCACGAGAGTGAGAAAAATGTGGTGGTTCACCCTGTGGCAAGGAGGGAAGGGTCCATGTGTGCACTAAAATCTAACTTGACAGCCCCAGGCCACTGACATCATGATTTTGAGTGTACATATTTTGGTGAACCTAACGTGAAGAGAAAAAACTTTTGTTTATGCTTTTCACTTTCCAAATGCGTAGATCACATCAAAAACTTAAACATTCAACACTTCAAAACAAAAATCTTCAAGCATTTTAACTTTATTCTTCATAGCTGCTTCTGCTACTTCAACCTCTATTGCCTTCACCATTTTCTGTTCCATTTATTCTGTGGTATCTACGGTACCTCTGAATATGACAAAACCTGATCTAAATTTTAGGAATGTTCCCTCTAGATAACTAGAAACTTGTTTCAATAGGTATGTGCCGCCTCACCCAAATGCACCAATCACAAACTGTTATGATTACAAAGACTCTAACTCTGAGCAAGACCAAAGAGAACCCAGGTGTTCTTTGTCTTTTAATAACCCTACATGGGAACACAACCTTGCCATACCAAATGCACCTCATAAGGCTAGGAGGGTTCAATTAAGGTCAAAAATACATCGAACCAATCAACCTTCCACAAGTACCTCAAGTACTCATCTCGATGAGGAAGTAAGGAGGTTAGAAAGACACTTGCAAGAGGAAAGAGATGCTCAAGAAGAATTAAAAGTTTCCATGTGAAAAGAACAGAGAGAAATGTTGTGCGAGAAGAAGTGCACCATCATGACAATACTCAAAGAGAAAACCCTAGAAATGAAGAAGCACCTAGAGATGCCACTCCTACAAACCTAATCCCACTCCTGTAGACCTAATCGCAACTCTAGTGCAAAGGATTAAAACCTTGGAAGTAGAGAAAGTTTCTCCTAAAAGAAGACATAAGTCCTATGACAACATTCAAAATGAACAAGACTAGGGGCATCTCAGAATCCCCTATCTCAACTATTATTCAATAAATGCAAGTAATGATAGGTGTCTGAATGGAAACTCTCTTGTCTAAAATAATCTTGCAATGTTGGGAAATCAAACAAATTAGAGAGTGGGTTACCAAAACCCTCCTATGGGGTTGATTCTATCAACCCCCCAATCACAAAGTACCTTTCTTGGGACATATCTGGAGTAATTAAAAGAACCACTCGATTTAAACATAAGAAGTATTTAGTTACCTTGACTGTTACCTAATCCCCCAAATTTTTAAGGAGAATGCGATCCAAATTCCCATATCAAAGCTTATACCACTGTGATAAGAGAACTCTTCCCTTGGGATCAGGTTGTCACCAAGATCTTTCCAAAGACCCTCAAAGGAATAGCTCTAGATTGGTACTATCATTTACCAGAGGCTTCAATCACTCATTCAGACAACTGATTGGGGAGTTTGTCATGGCATTTGACATGAACAAACTCGTCAAGACATGCATTAGAGAATTCTTGACCATGAAATAAGAGCCAAAGGAAATTGTAGCCCACTTTGTTACTAGATGGAGACAAGTCCTCTATTCCTCAACCAATTCCCCAAACAAGGACCATCGCAAGTTATGTGATCTTTTCTTACATGCCTTGAACAAGGACATGAGAGAAGATGTTCATAAATTACCATACAAATCCTATGAAGAAGCATTAGAAAGTGCTTTGAGGATAGATCAAGCTGCCATTGACAATGGTAGAAGGGTCTATGGGCCAAATGGAAAGTTAACAAGGGAGGGCACAGGAAACAATGCTCCTATCATCAAGATTTTTAAAAACAACATAAATGCAACAATAGATGGGGTGATAGATTAAGCCCCTGTCAGGAAAGTAAGAGATGATCATAACAGGAGAGACTATTACCCTCCTAATATTAATCCAATTAATTGGTCCGAAAACAATGGATACTACCCTGGGGACAACTATCAGAGTTGGAATCACAATGGGAATGGTAATGATGGAAGGTATGAAAGAACCCCATATGAGTACAACCAATTTTGTTCTTTTCATAGAACAACGGAGCATAGAATGAAATCCTGTAGAGTATAACTGATTCATAGTGAGATTATCGGAGACCAACAATGGTTGTTCACATAAATGTTCTTGAATCTGCAAGAAGTCACGCTAGATTATAAGGGCACAAGACAAACCCAAGACCCTATAGCTCCTCATAATGCTAACATGAGAATCTATCAAGACCCATTTCCCGTGCATAAGGATACATAGGCAACAAATCAAAATGAAGTAACCCAAGGTAGAAAAATTGACATCGCACCACAGTTAGGATAGAAAGGAGAAGGTAGGATGATGGGATTAGTTGAAATACTACATAGCGAAGATGAGAAAGGAGATCTCGAGAATGAACAAGAGGAAGTGCATGAAACCAAATTGTCTTAGTGGTTGAACCAATACCAATGCCTATTGGTCCCTACGAACTCATTGAAGACATAAATAAAACCTACGCACACATATCATTCATTGACCTTCTTAGGAATTCCCCCTCGCATCGTTCAACACTATTGAAGACAATAGGTTTGAAGTATCTTGACCAAATTACTCCTCCAACTAGCAAAAAAATCAACCATGTGGATTTTGACATAAGCCCACCAAACTCTAAACTCAAAGACCCAAGTTTCTTCTTTGACCTAAAGCAAATGCCTTTCAAGGCAGAATTAATGAAGAAAGGAGACCCTGCACTATACTTGCAAGTATGGGTCTGATACCTACATCAAAAGAACATTAATAGATGATGGAGCGGTAGTAAATGTAGTTCTATTTTCTCTCCTAAAGAGAATGGGTTATGGTCACACTAATATCACCACTTCATGAGACACTTTAAGTGGGTACAATAATATAAAGGCCACTACAATAGGAAAGATCACACTTCTCATGACTCTAGGACCCAAGACTGTCCCAACAACATTTTATGTCATCGACAAGGACACTGGATACAATTTACTTCTTAGAAGACCATGGATACATAGGATGAAGGATGTGCCATCTATGCCATTTCAAGAGGCTCAATTCCTACATTTGGGGAAGGTATACATCACGAAAGGGGACACAGAACCTTTCAGTATACTAAAATAAAATACATCTATAACATCAGAAAATGTCACATTGGGGGCTTTTCCCTCTTAAGGTTTAGCTCCTAGATCTTTAGCATGCATTTAGGACATCTTAGTTCATATTTTGGCATCTCGATGGAATGAGCCCTAGGTTTCATGGCAAATGGGACCTAGGAGGACCCCTCTAGCCGTACCTTGCCCAAAATAGGGGGGAAGGACTTGGGCATTCACACCCTAGTCCTACCTTATTTTGGGGTAGCCCTAATTTATGGGTGTCAGTTTGTGATCGTTATTTGGTCCACTTGTCGACACAGTAAGTTTGAATTATGAAAATCTTGGTAGGAGTGTTTGTAGTTGTATATAAAAGCATGTTTACGCATTAATTTGTAAACTATATTTTCAATTAGATGGCAATTGTGATGTTCAAGTGTTCTCAAGGTGATTCAAGGCTTTCATTGTGTTGCAAGAGCAGACTTGTGTGTTTTGTATGTTGATATTTGTAGATTTGAGCATCAATTTCGACATGGAATGAAGAGCATCTTCCTCCCATGAGAGCTTCACTACAAGGTGACATAATATTATGTTTTCATCATTGATTCCTTTGGTTTTTGTCTCTCCCTCACAAGGGCATGCACTCTTTATATGACAATGGTGTTTGGAGACTTAAGTGTCCTCTAGGGCTTGATTGAGGTAAGCCTCTAAACACCACAACCCCTAAACCAAGTCTTGTGATTGCAGGTTACAGGTGTAGCATTTAGGAAAATTGAAGTTGTAGGAAGGATTCGTAGGCATCAAGGATCCAGGATCTGAAGAGAAGCAGGATGCCACAGCATTTCCAGGACTTGGGCACTCACTCTAGCATCCTTCGCAGATGAGTTTCCAAAAATAGAAGTTACAAGGCTGATTAGTGTCAGAAGGAGGTCTGGATCTGCGAGGAAACTAGTACCTTGGACTTAGGTGCCCGCTCTAGTGTCCCCAACTGTTCCACCTTAGAACCATAAAAATAGGTACTCTGTAGTTTGGTATTTTACTCCTGTCTGCAAGAGCTTTTTCTGTTATTCATCAATTTATTTCCTTATTTACATAATTAGGATTTTAACAGTCAATTGAGCATAAGAGAAGAAAATTTGATAATTAAATTCCCTAATCCAAGTTTCCCTACATCTCATAGTGACCTAGGGTATGATAGTGCCTGCCACTCGACCCTAGATCCTTGAATGTAAAGTGGAAAGGAGGATTTAAACACCAAAACACTAGGACATTAACAAATCTAATTTTCCCCTAAACATTTTGGTGAACCCATGTTTTTGGCCTTAAATTGCAACTTGTTGAGTGTGTCTCTTCATATTTGGATTTCATTCATTCATTCATATAGTCATTCATTTTATTGCATTGAGAAAAATTCAAAAAAAATGAAAAATTTGGAAAATTCAAAAAATTTGCATTGTTTGGCTTACTAAATTGCATCAATTCTTCCTAAATTTTCCTAATTCATGGTTTTTGCATCAGATCTGATATAAACTATAGAAAAATACAAAAATTTAAAATTTGCATTGCATTTTCATTATTAATTTGCTAGGTTTTTGTGGAAATTTTGATAATTTTATATAACCTAGTAATTCCAAAATCTAGGGTTACTGTCATGCCCACATTTCACATACGGTCACAACACGCATGTTATGTCCACATATGACATGTAGACATGATACGAACTATCAAAAAAAAATTCTTTGCTTCTTAAAATTTTCCCCCTTGCACGCGTAAGCGTGTTCGTTTGCGTATGTTGAGTCGTCGAGTGAGGGTTGCTACGGAATAATCTGTACACATGTGCATGTTGATATTGATCTCTATGTTTATGTCGGTTTAATTTGCATTGTTTATTTAATCTATTTATCTCAATAAATTTTATCATTGCTTAGTCTACCAACTTGGGTTTTTAACTTACCTTTGAGATCACAGTTCCTATTACAGATTGATTTGTGAATTTCAAATATTAAAATGTCGAATTAATTTGTCTCCTTAATTCTTTAGATAAATATTTAAATATATATATATATATATTTAAATACTTATATTTTTTTTTCTTTTAGTATATATATTTTATTTTATAAAGAAACCCCCTTTCGTAATGATTATACGATTAATTCATATAATTCCATTTTTTAAAATGCATCACAATTATATATTAAACACACACACACACACACACACACACACACACACACACACACACACACACACACACACACACATATAATTATTCATACAACTATAACTAAAGAAATAGATTTTTTTTAACCATAACATATATAAATGTGATGTGTTTTTATACATTTATTTTGATTTAAAAACTTTTTAATCAAACTAGTGGAAACTCCACTTTTAGTTTTAATAGAGCATTTATAAAAACCAACTCATAGTATAAATACACACACACACACACACACACACACACACATATGTATTTATTTTTTTTGTTTATTTTATAAAGCTAGTGGAGACTCCACTCTTTTTTTTTATTTGATAGTTTCTTCTTTTATAAAAATTACAACTCATACATGAGGGTTGAAATAACCCTAAAACTTGTTTTTTTTTTTATTGTTTGGTTGCAGGGTTTAATGGAGTGGCGGCGGCGTCCATGGCAGAGGCGGAGGATGGGAGGTCGATGTAGAGGACAGAGGTGGAGGCCATGGTGGAGGTCGCAGAGGGCGGAGAGTGGTGTGGTGTCAGCGGCGGGGTTGGGGTTTTGACCACAGCTGAGAGTTTAGTCTGCGCAAGGAGTAACCCCCACAACGGAGGCAGAGGTGATCGGTGTCCGTAGCGCAAAGGGAAGGGTAGCCCGCAGGGCTTAAGGTGTCGGGGATGTGGGGAGGGGCGGAGCCCCACCCACATCCCACTTCGTGGGTGTGGGTGGGGCTCCGCCCCTCCCCACACCTCCATTTCATTGATGTTTTCGGTGGGGGTTAAACCCCCCCACCATTGCTTCCTTTGTAATCTGCGACTGTGTATAATATGAACACAGCAAACTCACAATTATTTACTATTTTTGAAATTTCCAAGTAATATTAATTATATATATATATATCATTTTCACGATTACATTTAAATTTAAAATTATTTAAACATATATATATATACATATATATATATATATGTATATGTATAAATATACAAATATACATATTTTCTCAATTTCTTTTAATTTAACTAATATATATATATATCAGTTTCACAATTTCATTTGATAATAAGAAAAAATATAAATACATGTATATCAAATTTTCACAACTATATTTAAAATAAAAATACATATATAAATATATATATAACAAAGTTTCATGGTAAAATACATTGCACACTATCTTTAACACTTTAATTTCATTATAACAATTATTCAAATGAAAAAAGAAATATTAACCATCTAAATTTGTATTTGCCTTTTTTATTCTATCAAGTAAATTTTCCTTTTCAAATAAATTTAAGGATCAGAAGTAATTATAGGAAACCATTGATTCTTTTCATTTCAATAACACACAATAGTCAAGTAAAGATTCGATTTAGATTATTTCCCATTGCAAACTTAACTCAAGTTTTAGTTTCGAATTCAAGGGTAAATTGCATCTTTCATAATACTGTAAAAGTAATTTTCTCACTAATTAATGCAAGGGATATATTTTATCAATTGATCCAAATTAACAAACAAATCTCACAACTTACAACTTGGTAACAAAGAACAAACAACTGTAAGAATCCCACAACTCACATACACTCTAAGGGAGGAATTTACTTCTTCTCCCTATACAATATTTCTACAACTTTCACAGGGAGCATTCTCCCCTCATCAAAAGAAACTATTATAGGAAGAAATTTAAAGAGACCAAGCTCTTATTACAATTAGGAAGTTAGAACATTCTCTCTAACAAGGAAAAACTCATGCAATCCTTTTAACATGCTCCAACAGTAACCTGCATGACAACAAGGGAGAAAACAACAACCATCTAGCTCTCCTCCCTACCTTAGACCTGCAAGAGGGTCACCCCCGAGCTAGGGAGACCATCCACATACCCAAGGTAGAATAGACCAAACACTTCACAACATTGAACAACAACAAACAAAGCAAATAACACACACACTCCCATGGTTTACTCACAATACAAAGACTCAGCTTAGGTGAGTTCGAGGAGGGTAGGGAAGTAGACATCTCTCACTCAAGGTGTCATTCTTTACACATTTTATCACATTTTATCACAAGGCCTCAAGCCAACAAATCACTCTTTCTCAAGGCCTCAAGCCTTCCAAATAATCAAATTTTCTAGGGATATCCCAATAGGCTCTCAAAGCCTTAAAGCCCTCTAGGCTCAAGTACCAACATGCCCTCAAGGCATTTCATATATCAAGAAATAAGATGACACCTGATGAGGTTCACACCTTCCCTTCCATATACAAGATGAGCATTGCCTTCCAACTGGAAGGAGCTCTTTCAACACCCAACACAACAGAAAACACATAGAAAACATTTGCAATCTCATTCATCAAGAAAGAACAAAGCATACATAACAAGCACAGATCATACAAGAGAGAAGTCTTGTTCACCAACCTTCTCAAGCCCAATTATGGATGAAATTTGATGAAGAGCTCCTCTCTAGCCTCCTTCTCCAAGTTCTCCTTCTTTCCACAATAATCCAACCCCCTTACTCTCCTCCTCCTCTCTCTTTTAAAACTAATTCCCTCTAGTTTCCTAATTTCCCAAGTGGCATTAAACAATTAATCCACAACTCATCCATTATCCTAGTGGACCCAAAACAATTAACCCCACTCAATAGTTTCCCCACTATAGTCCTTTTAACAACACATGGAGAATTAAAATACAATAAGTAAAATAAAAATACAAAAGGGAGTGGATGACACACTACCCTTATTAAGGGGAACCACACCAAAAGAGAGGCACAAGGAGATAAGCACTCCATTATTAGGGGATCATGGAGTTGTTCCATGACTTGGAAGTGGGCCTGAGTGTGGATTCCACTCATCCCATTGTCCCCATGCTTCCAAATTCGTCACTTAACTTCACTGTGAAGTTTAAGTGACCATATGGAGGTTAACCCAAGGTTATCCTAGTCAAAAAGGTCCCTAGACCTATGGGGTATAACCCAGGGTTGATTTTTGCCTAGTTAGAACTCCTAGAGTCAAATAAAAACACAAGAAAAAGGTCTAAAAGAATAAAGTTTAAACAAGATTAAAAAAAATATTTCTTACAACACTTATCATAATAAAAGTAAATTAGAAGATAGCCCTTATTCCCTTGACCTCATGCAACATTAACACATTACAACATTACAACATTTTTTCAAACACGAGGTTGATCTTAGTTCCTCATGGAACTAGATTGGTTCACAAGGGATACAACATAGGGTATGGGATGATCTCCTATATTTGTGGTTTCATTAGTAATACCTACACACTCAAACTTGAAGTCAATAACTCATAAAGATATCATAGCCGAAGCAATCTAAATACATGCATCCTAAACATCCTACCATATAACCCTACTGAAATCACATTGGAGTTCCATATCCATTCATCATTTCCTTAGAAGCAACATCTAATTATCATTGCACAATTATTTCCTTAAAAATCAATTAGGTTTAATAAACAAAATTCAAGATCAATAGTCTCTCAACATATAAATAATAGCAATATCACTGCAAATAGTCTCATGAACAGTAGTGTAAAATGTAGGCCTCACAGTTAGTAGGCAAAATCTTTTCTCAAAATTTTCTACTTATTTTAGAGGCTCATTCAAATTAACATTTGGTTGTAGTCTTTCATTTTAGTTTAAATTTGCATTTAGATTTAAAAT
Organism: Cunninghamia lanceolata; assembly: GCA_027924645.1. NCBI lineage: Eukaryota > Viridiplantae > Streptophyta > Pinopsida > Cupressales > Cupressaceae > Cunninghamia > Cunninghamia lanceolata. The sequence continues at coordinate 23,075,099 of BSBN01000809.1, read as the reverse complement.
ATTTGCAATTTTGCATAGAAAATTTCAACAAAAACTAGCAATTTTAATGCATTTTCCATGTTCAAGATTGAAAATCATTTTCATATCTGAGAGTATTTAATTTTTATCATAAATCAGACTTCAAAACATTCGCATAGCATTTTGTCCCAAGATCTCAAACCTAAGGCTTCAAAAACAATGATTTTCACTAAATTTGGCCTTATTGACTCTATAAACTTGCACCATAGGCGTGTTGTGAAAATTATTTTTTCATTAATTTTCTATTATCAAGGTAATAATTTGTTTCCCCTCATAAAAATCTTCACAACACCCTTTTAACGGGCTCTTGTATTGAAAATTTGATGAAAAACTACACATTTTGGCTATTTTTGCCCTAGGGTTTGACCTAGTTTGCACTCCAAGCATGTTGTGATCAATTTTATGGACTAAGGTGACTGGTATTATTCATATTATTTTTCATACCTCCTAAAATTGATTACAACACCTCCTTTACTAGGTCTTGGAATTGAAAAACCGTGAAAAATAACCTATTTTTGCTATATTTTCACTAGAGTTTTACCTTAAGTGGCACTAAAAGTGTGTTGTGTTGGGTATTTTTGCACTAATTGGATGTTATTACTAATATTATTTATTTTCCATCATCATTTTCCCCACAACACCCTTTGTTTTGCTCTCTTGCATTGAGTTTTGGTGAAAAAAGTGCCTATTTTGACATATTTTCACTATATTTCGACTTGGCATTAACTTAAAATCACATCACGAGTGTGTTGAGAGTGATCATATTTCTGTTTTGGACTAATATCAAACATATAACTTTCTTCCCTTGACTGAAATCCTTACACTACCCTTTGGTTTATTCATTTGCATTAAAAGAGTACAAAAAACTAAGCATTTTGGTCGTCAATCATATCCTTCTCCTAGGATTTGTTCTCTTAGTTTATGCATTGTATGCTTTGGTATAAGATTTACGACATGCTGTCCTAAAAACAACATCCTTTTGAGAAGAAGTAAAAGATTAATGGGATCTAGTGCTCTTGAAGAAGTTGGTACTTTGGACACCTTCTTTACAAAGGGAGAAACTCAAATTGTGCAAGCTATTATACATCCTCCAACCACAATGAATTTTTTTTTTTTTCATGATGTTGATAACACTATTGAGGCAACATGATATGTATCTGATGAGCAAATAGAAAAATTGGATAAAGAGCTAGCTGAATTTCAATCATTTATGGAAAATGAGAGAATAACTGAAGTTGTCCCTACAATTCATAACATAAGAGAATTGATAAAAGAAGGACAAGATGGTGTTAATACAATTCATGGTCTAGCACATATTGTACAAATCAATATCATTCTAGTGACCAAATGTGCATAAATGATAAATAACACTCTATCACCATCTCATACTCAAGTTTCAGCACCTATATCAACTATGGGAATATCCACTTTTATGTCAATGATCTTAACAACTAATGTGAATGCTTGTAGTAATGTTACCACTGATATTGGAGTATCTAATGGAACTAATTACAAATATGTGGGATTTAATTATCAGAATTTGGTTCCTAAAGGGACCTCTTCTATGAATACTTGTTCTTAACCTCCTATCTATTCCACTCATTTCCAGCCACCTATTACCTACTCACAACCATCTTCCACCTATCATTATGGCCAACCACCGTTAACATATCCTTAGACTCCACCTATTGTATATCAAGCTTAATCACCTCCTCACCTTGGTTCCAATTCCTCACAACAAACCGTATCTCCCAATGATGCCATCCTAAACCAACTTTTACAGGGCATGACTACTTTACAACAAAAGGTAACAAATTTGGCAAACTCTTCGCAACCTAGTCTACCAACATATCATGCATGTAATTCATTATCCTATGCAATTTTGAGAACCCCTATGCTTGAGAGGTTTGAGACTCCCTGGTTTTAAAAATATGGTGGAAAATGTGATCCTAATATTCATGTGGCAACATTCACAACTATGTGTAGTGATTTTATTTTGAAGAGGATTTGTTAGAAAAAATTTTTGCGCGATATCTCAAAGATACTGCTTTAGAATGGTTTTGCTCATTGTCTATGAATTCAATACACTCCTTTTTGCAGTTGATTAATCAATTTTTACAACATTTTCAAGCAAACATCAGACCCCAAGTCACTCTTATTGACTTGGTTCAATGCAAACAAGGTCCTAAAGACAAGTTAACTGAATTCATTAGTTGATATCAATGACTTTATGCACAAATTTAGCATTAGATGAAAGATGAGGATGTTCAAAAGATCTTCATTATAAATCTACAACCTAATATTCATGATAAGATTCTCTTGATGAAATATAACTCCTTTCAATATTTATACACCGATCTTTGTGATTATCAACTTTCGTCTAGTCAGTATGAAAACCAAAACTCATTAGCTCAAGTTGGTCAATCCATGGGTGAATCATCAAAAAACCATTTTAAGAGAAACAATAATAGGAGTTTCATCAAGATCAATGGACCAAATATGAATGTGTCTACTATAAATAGTCCAAACAAAACATCATATCAACCAAGAAAGTTTACTCTAATATCTGAGTCCTATCATTCTATCATGAACCAAGCAATGAGTAATAACATTCTAAAGCTTCCCTCGATCAAGCTTGTTGATCCTAGTAAACAAGGACCTTACTTCGATGCTAATTCCTTTTGTCATTATCATCAGACACAAGGACATGCCATTGAACGATGTATGCATCTTAAACATGACATACAAGACCTTATTTATTCAAATGTCATCCAGGTATCAGGTGTGAATGATTGAAGTGGATAAGAAACAAGCGGATAATCCACCTCGCCCATGATGAAATGGAATTTATGCTGAGGTTCCTCCTTCGTTATCCTTGTATGGATCGGTAGACAATCAAAATGTATCAGAAAAGCAAGAACAACAACCGATACAGATGAGTAAGATGGTATAGGATGATTCCCGTTACTATTCTAGAAAGATTCAACAATGAAAAATTGCTAAAAATTAGAAAAGAGCAAGACGACAATCAATAGTTAGAAATAATAGTGGTTCTCCCCCTCATAAGCAACAAAAAGTCTCATTTAAACAAGGATTTAAGGAACAAGCATCATATGATAACAAACAAGACTTTCATAAGAACCACTCAAATTTTGCATTAAATATGATATAATATGCAGACCCTACAGGTAAGTATCTCTAACCCTTTACCTCTCTCATGATGTGCTTCCCCCGTGATGTGTTATATGTTGTTTAGGCCTCCTGGGATGACTTGAATTCTCCCGTAAAGTCTGGGATACTAGGAGACCATCTCTATTGTGACCTTCTATTTGTATCATCATTCTTCCAAAATGCCTCTCTCTGATTTCATTGTTGTGTGTTTTGTCTTACGGACATAGCGTCATGGTTGGTGACCTAGGGGCACCCTCCTACATGACTATCCCTAAGACACTTGTTTCTCCTCTCTTATTTATTGTTTCCCTTCCTCTAGTGTTTCCATCTAGCAGGTAGATGATGACAAACATTTATACTGATGCAGACCTAGTGTCCCTTTTGAGAGCAATCAAAAAATGGACTTAGTTCCTAATATGATGATGGGGTTGTATATCTTATCTGACACTTGGCTAGTTGAAGTACTCGTGCTTTCTATATAGTGAATTTCATGATGTTTCTATTGCATTTACAAACCTTAACAATACTATTTCTCTATGCACCTTTGTTCATCTTTGAATATGGCCTTGGTGGTACTTGATTTAAAGAGCTTTGTGATATAGCCCCATAGTTATCCTCGAACTCTAGATTCATTATATAACCTTGGCTCTTTGTGTTGTTAATCATATACATTGATATTGTTGTTTATCATGATGTTGTAGACACTAACATGTTTCTTACAAGGATGTGTTTGTGAGAACATTTGGTGATTGTAAAGTACATGTCACCTCTAGGGGGCATGGGATTTGCGAAAGTTGGTGTTCCCTTGTGTGTTTTCTTCCTACCTTAACGTGCTTGATATCGATAACTGATATCAACCACCTTAAGGTGGGGGAATATATAAGGTAAGCTATATGTTATAGATGTTAGCAATGTGTTTGACCTCAGATGCAGAGACTTGCGCCCTAGAGTAGTGCATTGTGCATCTTGAGTTTGTTTGCAATCAATCAATCAATCATGTAAGCCCTCTACGGAGTCAGGGATGGTGTATTTCTTGGAGAAAATTGCATCATCCTATCATTTTCAAAAGTCCTCTGCGGAGGCAGGGAGCAGTTCTGTGACTAACTCAACCCTTAAGCATGTCTTCAGTGATTGTTGTGGCGAAGCCTAATCATCAGTGTGTGCCTGTAATGTGCTTGAGATGGTGTTGGACCTAGAAATAGGTACACTCCATCGCTTGTCTGTCATGTTTTCTCTGTGTCTTCAAGTGTGTGTTTTTTGGCATGCTTGTTTTGCGTGGCATGTTTGTTGTCCCATATGCAAAGACCAGCACCCTCAGGTAGTGCTTCCTACATTTTGGGAGGTTTTGTGTGTCTTGCATGTGTGTTGCCCCATATATACAGAGATTTGTACCCTAAGGTAGTGCATCTTGTATTATGGGAGGTTTGTTTACTTTCCAATACTTGCATTTGCGTTTCATATATATGAGAAAAAGAAAATAAAAGATATCATTTCTATCTTCCATGCATTAATGTGTCTTCTATGCATTGACTGTCTTCATGTTTTACGTACCTATTACTGTCTTCTATGTGATTGGAATTTCTTCTTTGTACTTGGCGTGTTTGCTGTGTTTGTGACTTTACTTTAATGCATGTATTGGCCTCATGTTTATACATACATTAAAGTGGGGGTTAAATGTAACATCAAAAAATGTCCCCTTGGGGGCTTTTCCCTCTTAAGGTTTAGCTTCTGGGTCTTTAGCATGCATTTAGGACATCTTAGTTCATATTTTGGCATCTCGATGGAATGAGCCCTAGGTTTCATGGCAAATGGGACCTAGGAGGACCCCTTGAGCTATACCTTGCCCAAAATAGGGGGAGGACTTGGGCATCTGCGCCCTAGTCTTGCCCTATTTTGGGGCAGCCCTAATTTTTGGGTGTCAGTTTGTGACTGTTATTTGGTCCCTTTACCGACATGGTAAGTTTGAATTATGAAAATCTTGGTGAGAGTGTTTGTAGTTGCATATAAAATCATGTTTATGCATTATTTTGTAAACTAGATTTCAATTAGATGGAAATTGTGATGTTCAAGTGTTCTCAAGGTGATTCAAGGCTTTCATTGTGTTGCAAGAGCAGACTTGTGTGTTTTGTGTGTTGATATTTGTAGATTTAAGCATCAATTTCCTCATGGAATGAAGAGCATCTTCCACCCATGAGAGCTTCACTACAAGGTGACATAATATTGTGTTTTCATCATTGATTCCTTTGGTTTTTGCCTCTGCCTCATAAGGGTAGGCACTCTTTATTTGACAACGGTGTTTGGAGACTTAAGTGTCCTCTGGGGCTTGACTAAGGCAAGCCTCTAAACACCACAACCCCCAAACCAAGTCTTGTGATTGTAGGTTACAGGTGTCGTATTTGGGAAAAGTGAAGTTGTAGGAAGGATTAGCAGGCATCAAAAATTTAGGATCTGAAGAGAAGCAAGATGCTGAAGCATTTCCAGGACTTGGGCACTCGCTCCAGTGTCCTCCATAAATGAGTTTCCAAAAAAAAAGTTACAGGGCTAATCAGTGTCAGAAGGAGGTCCAGATCCCACGAAGAAACTGGTACCTTGGACTTAGGTACCCATTCTAGTGTCCCTGACTGTTTCACCTCATAACCCTGAAAATAGGTACTCTATGAAGAGGTAGGAGAACTAGTCCTAAGAAGAGGTAGCATTAAAAAGAAGAAGAGAAGATGAAAGAGAACATTTACAGAGAACTGGAAAGGTCCTTACATGGTTAAAGAAGATGTCACAAATGGTGCCTATCTCTTGTACACAATGGAGGGGGGAGAATTTGACGAAATAATCAATGACTTTCACCTCAAGAAATACTATGCTAAAAATCATAAAAATCAAATATTCCAAAAATACAAAAAAAATCACAAAAATAAAAATGTCAAAAAGAATTCTATTTCTTGCATCTCAGTATCATTCTATTCATCTTACATTAAAATGAATGACTTGCTCTTATATCATTTTCATTTCAGTAAGGAGTCTAAGGCTTCTTGGGTATGCATGATCCTTTCAGGTCCTAGAGATTCCCCATTTTCACAATCACCATATCCCTTTTCATTCCTAGTGATTCTAATCAAAGACTAGCTCTTAGCTTTACATTGATCCCAGTATTAATGAGCCAAGATGTTAGGTGTAAGCAAAGTTAGTATTCAAACCTACAGTGTTCAAAGGAAGCTTGCAAGTAGACCTTCCCAATTCTTCCCTAGGAGAAAAGAAGTCCGACTGGATTACAAAAACTTTAGGTGGCACTCAGCTCCTTATCTTTCCTAGCCAAAAATGTCAGGAGGATCAAAACTCTGAAGGAAGCAATCTAAAATCCAAGTGAATAAAAAAAATGAGTGATCAAAATAAGAGTGTTGAGAAAAGTGAGTATTGAGAGATCAAATTACTGCATATCCAAAGTTCTAAAAGTATTCATTTTCATAAAAAGTCAAAATTCCAAAAAATGAGAAAATCAAGTGACGCATTCTAGAAAATACAAAAAAAAGAGAGATACAAAAAAAGAGATGTGAAAGAGAGAAGATTGTTGAATGTCCGTACTCTTGGGTGATCAGTCTAAGCTCGAAGCTTCAAGGGTGACATTCTAATAGAGGAAATAAAAGAGAAAGGTACAAAGCACACACATACACCAGCTGAGCAAATCCAAGAGTCTAGTAGTCTTTAGGATCATTTTCTATCTAAGGACCCTAGTTCTTTACCATTTATTCATTACTCCGAGTCTATCTTGCTTGCCATATATGATCTAAGTCTAGCGAATATCAATAAAATTTGTTACTTGTCTAAGTTGAAAGCTTGTCAGATTGTCCTATCTAGATAAGGATCAATGTTTAGCCTTTAGCAAAGCCCAAATTTAGAAACACTCCATTTCATTCCCATTCCCCACTTGAGTTCTAAATCCTGATCTCATAGCCTTGAATAGGTCTCTTATATCAGGACAACTTGCAATCCCCTAGATTGAAAATCGTATTAAAGAGTAGTCATATTGTTTGGTCCAGATTGCATTCATATCGAAATTAGAAAAAGAGTCCCGAAGCAATAAATTCAATGTCACAACTTGTGACATTCCATAGAAGTAAAAGTTTCATTTCAAGCATCCCCTATGTTCTTGCATCTACATTTCATATATATGTCAAAAAAATTACAAAAAAACATGTCATCGTATCATACTTGCATTGTTAGAGTTGAAGGTCAAAAACATAATCAAAGATTTCTTAAATTTCCAAAATGCATAAGAGATGAGTACCCATACGATAGCTAAAACCATAAAAAGACAAACTTTCATTGATACATTCAAAGTTTACATGTATAAGAGTACAAGAGTGAAGAAAAAATGCTCTCGCGAAAAGTAAAGGCTCCCCATGCAAGGGGGCATGGTTTCAAAGAATAAAAAGGTAAACTCAAGGGTAGTTCCCTCCAATGGAACCCTCAGGATTCTTACTCCTCTTCCTATGTGTGTCACTAGTCGCCCCATGAGACCTATGGGAGCAAGGTACCCTACTATGTGTTGGAATTAGGGTTGACAATTGAGAGGGGGGGTGAATCAATTGTCTTAAAACTTTAATGCTTGGTGTAGTTAATTCTTCATTACCACTTCTTAACAGATTAATGATGTAACCATGAAAAGAAAGGATCAATAACACATGATTAGAAACACAAATAACACACTTGACACCAAGAATTTTAATGTGGAAACCCAGTTAAGGGAAAAACCATGATGGGGGTTAACCCACAAAGATTATACTCTGTTAAAAGTATTACAAAAGGGGAAGGCACATGCCTTTGAGCTCACTACCCAGAGCTCACTGATCAAAAGAGGCTCACTACCTACAAGAATGATTGAAAAAAGGATTACATATTGTTTGAACTGATGAGTAGCATCTGCCAATGCAAGAATTTAGTTCTAGTTAAGCACATAATACTGATCTTACACACTTCATCTTTATTTTGCCTTGTTTACTGCTCAACTATAATCTGGACCTTAGATCTCTTCTCTTTCACTTTTAATCTAGATTTTTTGCACTACTACATTATCACACACCCACACCCTTCAATACACTCAAATCCATCAGCTATATATATCTGCCTTAAGAAATTTAATCACCTTTCTGTCAGCCTTATGAAGAACTTAACAATCAATACAAGTACTCTGTTATGTCGGATGAATCCATACACCAATATTGATGCATACCAGAAATAACACTTGTAGGTCACCATACATGTTAGCCACTAACATTATATCCCATACGTGACTAACTAAAACACTTCTACTAGATCCACACACGGATCTAACATGAGTTAGCATGTTCTTCACTGAACTATTCTATCATATTAGGACCCAGTACTCAGATGCTCATAACTTTTAATCCCTTTGTCACCAGAGGATGAAATCTTGGATTTAGATTGTCCTAAAATTCCTCTACACTCCCTCAAATTTGCAACACACAATGATTAACTGGAGAGATCTGCTGACCAAAATACTGAACTCTGCCATATACCTTATTCCTGTCTATCTAGACTTTGACAAATCTTGAAACTGACTTTTGGTATGATCTGATACTGCACTACAGATGTGTAGAAGGGACTTAGTTTCCATCAATGACAACACATGACATGCCTTGTAGTGTCTCTTGCCAACAATCTCCCCCTTTGGCATTAATGGCAACACTTAGTGAAAAATGACTAAGTGTCATGACTGACTCCCCCTACTGTGTACACTTATATATTCTTCCACTACTCCCCCTTTGATGGATTCTTCATTTTCTTTCATTTTTCACTATCTCTCACTCCCCCTTTGACATCAATGGCAAAGGGTGGGATCCGCAAACCAAAATTTACACAAGAAATCTATATACAAGGTCGTATATGTACAAATAATCCATGTATTATATTTACATGAACTTGAAAATATATGTAAAACTACTTTTCAACTACATAAGTTCAGAGGCCCAACTTCTTTTCATGCAATCCAAAATTGAGATGTGTCCACTTAGTAGGAATGCCTATGTTTATGCTTTCTTCAGATCTGAAGGATCACCTGTCCAGACTGCAACTTGAGCTTCTGATAAAGTAGTAAACATTGTTTCTAACTTGGGGGCAATCAATCCCTAGAGCTCACACATTCTATCCACAATATTGCTCTTTTCACTATCTCTCACTCCCCCTTTGACATCAATGGCAAAGGGTGGGATCCGCAAACCAAAATTTACACAAGAAATTTGTATACAAGGTCACATATGTACAAATAATCCATGTATTATATTTACATGAACTTGAAAATATCTGTAAAACTACTTTTCAACTGCATAAGTTCAGAGGCCCAACTTCTTTTCATGCCATCCAAAATTGAGATGTGTCCACTTAGTAGGAATGCTTGTGTTTCTACTTTCTTCAGATCTGAAAGATCACCTGTTTGGAATGCAACTTGAGCTTCTGATAAAGTAGTAAATAGTGTTTCTAACTTGGGGGCAATCAATCCCCAGAGCTCACACATTCTATCCACAATATTGCTCTTTTCTTTAACAAGATTCTTTATTTCATTAGTCAAGCTGATTGCTTGACACTCCTGACTTACCAGAGAAACTATTAGAGGATCAAAATTTTGAGACAGATTCAACAATTTTTGTTCCTGCTCCTTTATCTTCTTCTCAATATCCTCAATAACTTTGGGCCGAGATAGACAAAATTTGTATACATCACCTCCGTCATTAAGAGCATTTTGAATACCTTTTATACTGATATCAAGTACCTTTCTATCATTCCCTATTAGGCCCTTTAGCTCACTAAATCTCTTATCCAAAAATTCATTCTGGACTTTAATCTCTGCAGACTTCTCAAAGGACTCAAAGTGTGTACTTAAAGAATTTACAAGGCTCTTCAGATTTCTAGAGGGAGAATCAAATGGATTCTTCTGGAAGGTTGGAATTATCTTTTCTAATATACCAAATGTAAGGCCTAATAGCTCACTATCCTCTATGTGATATTTCAATATCTTTTCTCTTGCCTTGGCTTGAGTGAAAGATGCTATCTTCATCATTTGGACCATAGAGAGAGTACCTAGGTTGATTGGTCCTTGAATCAATTCTAGTTCATCAAACTCTAGCATTTCTTTACTCAGGAAACTCTTCACTACATCTGCAGTGTCTCTTGCCACAATTTTTGGACCACCTTCCTTTCCTTGAGTTTTCTCAGTTTCAGTATCAAGACTATTTTGTTTGGGTGCATCAACATTTGTACCATCTTCTTCTACTTTATCTTCCTTACCCTTGACTTCTTCTTCTTCCTTTTGTTGTGAGTCAACTTCAGTGGGAACTTCTTTTTCCATGTTTACTTCTGTGTTAACTCCATCTATTTGATCTTGAGTATCCTTTTTGTTTTTAGCCTCTTCTAATTTTTGATCCTCGTTCTTCTCAGTCATCTTGAGTAGGACTTAGTGTCTCCACATAGGTTTGTTGCTCATTGATTTTCAATTCTTCAACATCTAGAATTGAGGAGTTAATTCCATCATTAGTCTCTTCTTCAACAATAGGAAGATTGTGTCTTTTCAATGCATTCAGAAGAATATCCTGAGTATCTTTGACTATCTCATTTGTTTCACCAAGCATGAGTTTATTCATTCTCTTCTTGCTCCTGAAGTCATCCTTCACTTCCTTGAATATCATTTTCATCTGATCTAGAGTAATTTGAGGGCACAGATTTATCAACATATGCTCCCTAATCTCAATGTCTTTACCTTTTGCATTTTCTTTTTTTAATTCCAAAATATCTGCTAGACTTCTTGGAATTTCAGAAGTTATTTCAATCAAAGCCTTATTATAGATGTTCTGATATTTGACAATTGCTTCCTCTAGGACCTTCTTATCAACATCACTATAATAATGAAAGAATTCAGTCATTGGCCTTAAATTCCCATCTACAGTGATTGATTTGATGATGTCATCCACAGAGAGAGTAGGCTTTTCAACAAATATTTCAGTCTTTTGCCTCTTGCTTGCCCTTTTGCTTTTGGAGGGTTTTTCCTTAGTTACCTTGGTTGTATTTGTACCTGAGGCATTCAACTCTTTGATCTCAATATCAGAATCAATTTCTTCATCATTTTCCATGCTTTTATATGTCTGGGTGGCCTTAGTTTTCACTCTTTTCCCTTCTTTTCTAGATGATTTTCCTTCTAGTTTCTTAGGATTTGCAGGTTTTTGGGAAACAGGGGCATCAACAGAGCTTCTAGTAGTCCTTGATGTGGAGGAGGATTCTACTGGAGCACTTCCTTGTTTCTTATCCTACTTCTCCTTCTCTACCTTTTCAATTCTTTCTCTAAATTGCCTCACAACTTCCTTTGTGAGGCCTAGATTCTCGACCAACTACTCAACTTCTTTTCTTACTTTCCTTTTGGTTTCAAGTTTTCTAAGCTCAACATGCAGTTTTACACTTAGATCCTCATATGTCCCAAATATTTCAACTGTTGTGTCTTTTGGCTTGCTTAAAAGGTGTTGAGCATACATATTCAAGATTTTTCCATCTACTTCATACCCCATGGGCATGATCCAAATAGTTCTGGGTTCTACTGCTTCCATTAAGCACTGATCAGTGTCAACCATGAAACATATTGCATTCTTATACCTTTCAACAACAGATTTAGGGATTCTTTCTCTAGAATGCATCATATTCTAAAAATTCTTGAAGTATCCCCAGATTGTAGTTTTATGTGCTTTATAGTCACCAATGCTGCTTAGATGATCTCTGATCTGAATAGAAACTGGTTTATCATTAGTCAAGTGTACACCTTTTACTCCAAGTACCTCATTCATAAAGTAGAAAAATAAACATAGAACCAATGTACCTTATTTAAAGGTGTTTTTCTTATCTTTCTTAATTTTGTTCAAGTTCTCAATTATTTGGTTCTGCAATAATTCACACAAGTCATAATCTGCATTTTCTTTATCATTTTAGATGTAACATATATGGTCATTCCAGAGACATAGTTCTCCCTACTAGAATGATAAATTTTGTAGCCAATTACCATTGAAGCAAACTTAACATTCGGATCAATAATATCATTGATAGTCATTGCCCTTTTGTCAAATTTGGCACCGGTTGCATCAATTATAGTCTGGTTCTTCATGGATTTTAGCATGGGTAAACCACTGGTTGAATTCAACCTAGTCATAATCCTGATAGCATCCTTTGTAATTTTGAATGGTTTCAATAGCCACAAAAACTCATCATGCATTCGGCTTAAAACATATTGGACCCACTCATCTTCATCAAATGTTGGAAACCCCATAATCTGAATGAAATGTTTTTCATGCAGTGCCTTATACTCAAGTTTAAGGTCATGATTTTCATCCCTGAGATGACTCTCAAACAAATGTACATACCTTGAGTCCCCAAATTTATCTATGTTCGCATGAATATAGACCCTAATATCTTCAAAATGTAGCACACCATATGGAACACTTGAAAATGCACCTAATGGGTCAACTTCTACTGATTTGTGTGGATGCTTTTTCAATTTGGGTCGAGGCCTTTTAGTAATATCAACAACCAAAGGTGTAGGCATTGCAAAAGATTATAGGTTCAAAGCTTCGTAGATAAATACATTGTTCATGAAATTAGGGTTGGTAGGCAAATTCATCAGTCGCACTTCAAATCCTTGAAATCTCTGCTCAGATGCTATTCTTCCTGCTCTGTTCGAATGCAAAGTGATTCAAATGAAGAGTGAAAAACCTTTTTATACTCCTCAAAACCTAATTTTCCTTTGTAATAAATACTCTACCCTAACACATCCGGTTACACTATTTCTGCATACAATCGACCTTCAGTTGCTCCACAAATCATCATATCCACTTCTTTTCTTTTGAAAATCCTTTCAAATGATCTATAATAATCCAAATTATTTTCTCTCATCATGCTAGATTCAGGAACCTACTTACTGGCTAGGGGAATTTGATTTTTAATGCTTCTCCCCCTGAGCCAGAACTCCTAATTCAATTTTTAAAGGAACTGTCAGCACCAGATTCTAGTGCAGACCCATTACTATTGTTCATAACACTTTTCTTGAGCCATGTCTTGCTCATTTCATTCTAGATCTCATTCACATCAATTTTGCCCTTGCCTTTGTCTTGTCTCTGCTCATCTGGTTTTCTATTTACCAAACCTCTTCTTTCATTATTCTTGCTTCTACAGAATCTTGTAAAATGACCAGATCAGTTACAATTGAAGCACACAACATTTCTTTTCCCATTTGCTTGATTTCCTCTTGATCTATACTAATTAGCCATATGTCGAAATCTATTGCATGCAAAGCATTTGCCATTGAAAAATTTGCCATTCTTTCTTTTGTTAGAGTCATTCATTATCATACTTCTGCATTCATTGGATCTGTGACCATACCTTTTGCACTTGAAGCATTGACCGAAGAGGGATGGGTCACTTTGATTTACTCTGCTTCTACACTGAGTAGCTCTATGACCAAATGTATTGCAATTGAAACAATTTCCATTGAATGATGGATATCTTTGAGCGTTAGGCTGTCTTACTAGAGGTCTTCTAGGTCTATTTCTCCTATTGCTTGATTGAGAATTTCTTTGTCTGGATCTGAAGCTTTCACCTTTCTCATACCCAAGACCATGCTTATCATCAACCTTCTTCTGACTCTCAAACAACACTTCAAGTTTAGCTGAGCTTATCTTGAACTTCTCCTTGTATTCATTTGCAACTTCTAGGTCATGTTTGAGAATGACAATTTGCCTTTCAAGATCTTCCTCATTGTCTCTACTTTCATGTAGATCAAACTCTAGATGGCTACCAATTTTGTCCAGTCTACAACATTCTTCTGTACTTTCTTTTAGAGATTGATTCAATTTTTTTCAGTCTTCTTCCTTTCTTCAATTTCCTTGGTTATCCTCATCACCTTGGAATCTATCTCATGTTTTAGGACAACAAATTCTTTGGCTAACTTCTCACATTCCTTTGTCTTCTCTTTCAGGGCCTTATCCTTGTTGTTGTCTTCATAATGATTTCCTTGTTGAAGAAGTTGCTCCTTCCTCTTTTCATTGGATTTGCTCAATTTTTCTTTTAAAGTCTCAATGAAGTCTTCAGCATCTTTAAGGTTCTCTTATAGTTCTTTGACTTTTGCTCTAGACTAATCAAGATCTTCTAAAGCGAGTTTAAGTTGTTCCTGGAGGTTGTATTCATCTATTTTACTACCTTCCCGGATCTTCCTCAAGCTGTTAAACTTTTTCAAATGAACCTTGCTCTGATACCAATTATTGGAATTAGTGCTGACAACTAAGAGGGGGGGTGAATCAGTTGTCTTAAAAATTTAATGCTTGCTATAGTTAATTCTTCATTACTACTTATTAATAGATTAATAATGTAACCATGAAAAGCAAGGATCAATAACACATAAGTAGAAACACAAATAACACAATTGACACCAAGAATTTTAACGTGGAAACCTGGTTAAGGGAAAAACCATGGTGGGGGTTAACCCACAAAGATTATACTTTGCTAAAAGTATTACAAAAGGGGAAGGCACATGTCTTCAAGCTTACTACCTAGAGCTCACTACTCAAAAGAGACTCATTGCCTACAAGAACGATTGCAAAAAAGATTACAGATTGTTTGAACTGATGAGCAACATCTGCCAATGAAAGAATCAGTTCTGGTTAAACACATAATACTGATCTTACACACTTCATCTTTACTTTTCCTTGTTTATTGCTCTATGATAATTTGGACCTTAGATCTCTTCTCTTTCACTTTTAATCTACCTTTTTCACACTACTACATCATCACACACCCACACCCTTCAATACACTCGAATCCATCAGCTATATATATCTACCTTACGAAATTTAATCACCTTTCTGTCGGCCTTATGGAGAACTTAACAATCAATACAAGTACTATATTCTGTCGGCTGAATCCATACACCAATATTGATGCATACCAAAAATAACACTTGCAGGTCACCATACATGTTGGCCACTAATATTATATCCCATACGTGACTCACCAAAACACTTCTACTAGATCCACACATGGATCTAACATGAGTTGGCCCGTTCTTCATTGAATTGTTTTGTCATATTAGGACCTGGTACTCAGATGCTCATAACTTTTAATCCCTTTGTCACCAGAGGCTGAAATCTAGATTTAGATTGTCCTGATATTCCTCTTCACTCCCTTAGATTCACAACACAATGATTAACTGGATAGATCCACTAACCAAAATACTAAACTCTGTCATATAGCCTGTTCCTGTCTATCTGGACTTTGACAAATCTTGAAACTAACTTTTGGTATGATCTGATACTGCACTGTGGATGTGTGGAATGGACTTAGTTGCCATCCATGACAACACGACATGCCTTGTAGTGTCTCTTGCCAACACTATGAGTGCATGATTGTGAAGGCCCCACGGAATTAACATCTCGCTGTCCAAACCCAAGGTGAGCCATCTCATGAAGCACCTGATTCTCACCCTTAAGGATGAGATTCTCAACCTTCAAATTAGTACTTGCTTGACATCCATGATAGGTAGGAACAAAAATGTTAGTGTTTCATCCAGCAATAAGGGGCACACCAGGATCAATCAAAAGTGTCTCCTGAGTCATCCTAGTGAAGGGGCAACCAAGCTAATATTGACCTCATGAATAAAAGCCTTCCACTCCTCAATATTACTCATAAAGTGAACCAAAAGACAAAAAGGTGTTAATTCTTGGTGAAAAGGAAAGAAAAGGAAGGACAAAGTGCAAAAATACTAAAGAAAATGTAGACTTACGTGGGTCACCAGGTTGTCAGGCAGGGTTATGTTGCTGCATCACCTCATCAGAGTGAGGAGGTCTAGGAACTGTGAATGGACCCTCAGGAGCATCGTCAACATCATCTAAACCATCATCATGTGCATCATTTGTTGGCCCCTCATCTGATGAATCATCCCTATCAGGAACATAGTCCTCATCAGTAGAGTCTGAATCATTAACCACAATCAATGATTAGGAAGGAGTCCCTCTCCCTCCCCTCTGTCCTCCTCTCAAAGTCCTAGAAGCTTTAGAAATGAAAACTCTGGGAGTCAAGGGGGTCCAAGTAACAACCCACGAGCTAATCTCACCCATCTCCTAGACATATCTATAACAAGTAGGCACTGGGGGCAACTCCTCAGGTAAATCCACACCAGATTGTTGTGGGACACACTCAACATGATGAGCCTCAACTAGACCATTACAATCTAAAAGCTCTGATACACCATGACAATGCTTCTTGATCTCATCATCATGTGACCATGCTCCCTCCATATCTAGGTAAAGATCAAAAATCATATCCTCAGTAGTAAGAGTAGCCACAACATGTAAATAGTATCAAAGTGGCCCACCTAAACCCATCTAGCTGCTCTCAGTAGCCATCTGTCAGGAATTGGAACAAGTTTTTGATAAGGCTTGATGTGCTAAAAAATCCAAGTCATAATCAAGGAGGAATGGCTAAAAGAAAGAACCCCTCATTGTGTGATATGATAGAAATCCCTGTATACCATGGCCAAAATGTCTGGCCCCCAAGCATAGACTTTTCCCTGCTTAAGACCCTACATAATTGGTGCCCAACACCATCTCAAGCGAGCCAAGGCCTTGTCTCCAGATAGCCTTAATGCAATCAAATCAATTAGAAATTTCCTCAAGCGAGGAATGTGAAGTCATGGCACAAAGGTAAGCTAAACACCTGTCTGATCCTCAGGATGACTCATCCCCATGAACTGTGCCCAAGAAACCTTGTCCTTGAAGGACTCACTAGCTGGTAGGACAAGAGGGTGTCCTCTCATAGGAACCCCTAGAATGCGGTAAACATCAAACAGAGTGATGGTCCACTCTCCTGAAACCTACAAGAACCTAGAGGTGTTCCTATCCACATCCCAATATGTTAGGATATCATAGAAATACATGCCACAAGATGAACAATTGGCACATGGAAAACTCTAGCTAAGCCCGCTCTCCTCAGAATGGCAAGCCATCAGTGTTCAGTGTTGAAAACATCTCTGAGAACCACAACTGCTCTATGTAAGCATTCCATCAAATGCGCATATCTTGTAAATAAAAAAAGAACTTTAGATTAAATCTCGTCAACTCGCAAAAATCTTAAAAATCATAAAACTTGCAGAAAATCATACAAAAAAAGTGTATAAACCATCAAAATTACAATAAACAAGCGAATACAGTAGTCAGATTAGATCGAAATAGAGTGAACTAAACATCAGAAAGCATCAAATTTCAATTAGAAATGATCAGTCAAGGCCACCTCTTTCATCAGTCTGGATCTCCCCCCGAGTAACCCAGATGTCAGTAGGATCTCCCCCCGGGTGACCCAGATGTTAGCAGGATCTCCCCCCAGGTGTCTTTGTTGTCAGCCAGATCTCCCCCAGGCAACCTTGTTGCTCAGTAGATCTCCCACTGGGTGACCCTATGTGGAGACCCCCAAACCAAAAATGCTCTAAAAACCCTGTTTCTCAGCTGATTTCAAAAAATGAAAGACCAATCCTACTCTAAACGACGAAACAAAAATAATGCAAGAGAAAAAATCATCAAAAACTAGACAATTTCAAGAGATTTTTCACAAAATTCAACCTAGGGTTTAGAGAAGAGTTTTTCACTATTTGTGTATCTGATTCTCAATGACAGAAGAAGTAGTGACCATCTTCGTGATCTCCTCGGTGATATCTACCCAATGACTACTTACATAATCAATTCCATTGCTGATTCACTCAAATTTCACTAATTTGCTTGCTCTTTCCTCTTCCTTAGCCTAGTATCTTTTATGCATTCTTAGATTAGTTTTTACTTTTATGCATCTCTCACGTATCATTTTGCGTGCATTCATTCCTACATGTCTCACCGACAAAAGGCAAATAACTAGTCAAACTCTCACGATCTATGGTAAGTTCGTTGTTTTAGTTTTCACAATTCATTTTGATATATCTAGATGCTAGACTAATACTAGTTATTGCAAGTACAATTGCGGGAAAATTTACAACAAGTAAGGCCTAATTCAGGAATGGTACCTACCTTTCATGTAGACTACCATCTCCGAGGGGGCAAATATGTAAGCACTAAAATCACACACAGCCTCCACGAGGACCCCTATGATGATTTTAATCCTTGTCACGTACATGTAAGTGTGAAATAACATCCTCTCAATGGCAATCCTCTTGGTGACATGTCATTTCTTTCGTCTCATGTTTTTTCCCCTTTGTCATTCTCTCTCTTTGTTGTTGATGTTTTTCGACACTTTTGTGACACTTGTCGATTTGCATTTTTTGTGCTTGCCACCCTATTCCTAAGCCTTTTATGGATCTTGTAGGTGAGTTTTCACCTTTCCTCAGTGTTTTTCATCTTCTCCACCCCCTAGAAGCCTTCTAGAGGTCTCCCCTAGCCATCTCCCACTTTTAGTTTTCAATTTCTCTCAACCAATCCAAATCTCCCCCTATTATTTTCAGATCTCCCACTAGGAGATCCTAGTTTGCAAGTGGAGATTTGGATTTTCACACATGACTGACCTATTTCCAGAGGAAAATCCCCTTCTTTTCTCCTCCTCTTCCATCTCCCATCATGCAAGCCAACCCAGGTGCCCTCCTCTATGGGTCGCTCCATGGGTGACCCAAGGTGAACTGATTGGTGAAAAGGGCAACACCTGGGTGATCCTGTTGTGTTTCTAGTCACGAAAAAACTTGAGTTTCTAACTCGAAAAAATTCATTTTCACCTATTTTTCTTTCTGTTTGCATGGATTTTCATGCCAAATATAGAGTTAACTATTTAATGCACCTAAACATGCATAATTATCTCTATTTTATATTAAATTAATAGCTCATACATTCCCATCCACTCCTTCACTTCTTCTTGAGTGATAAGCTTTTACTAGGTAGATCACTCCAATTTTAGGCTAGATCACTCTTGAATCCTCTATGCTAACTCTCCAATCAAATTGAGTTAACTCTTCTTCTTCACCTCTTATCCCTTCTTCTAACCTATAAATATCCCCCTCCCTCAAGCACAAAGGGAGGCAATTTCATTTGTGCATAAAACTCTTGGAAGTTATTTCTCTCCACATTCAGCATTCTCATGCTCATACAAGACATAGGAGCCTTTTTTTTGTTCGTTGCTTTGTCTAGTTTTCATATAAAGCTCATCACACATCCATACACTGCTCATATCAAGCCATAGTGCTCATCAAAGCTCTCATTGATCTCTCTTCAAAAAGCTTCAAAGCTTCTTTTGCTTCCATTGTCGGCTTGTCACCAAGAGGATTCCCCGCTACTACAAGAGGATATGAGGTTGCCATCACAACAATCTCTAAGGGTAGTGGAGGCTCATGTGTCTCCAAGTCCCTCTATGCTTTCTTTCAATTCATAGTAATTAGATAACCAGAATTACTCTTGGGATCAGTAAACTTGTTGCTTTTTCCTTGATAGGATAGATAGATCTTACATTCTTAGAGTAATTTGCTTTCAAAGTTCACAGATTAATTCTTTAATAGGAAATTCTCCTTTTCTTAGATTAATGTGTTCCAAATATTTAGAAAACCCTTAAAACATAGATTAAATTGCATTAGGTAAATTCATCATAGCTTGCATACATCTTTCAATTCCTAGTTTAGAAAAAAGCATATTCAATTCCAAAAACATTAAAAAAGCACAAAAAGAAGTTTTTGCGTTTCATTTAGGTTTGCATTCATAAAAACCCCAAAAAGCACAAAAACATTAGGGACTTAGAAAGTTTGCAAACCCTTGATTCCATCACAAGGTCAACCATAGTCAAACATTGGTCAAAACCCTTGATTCCATCACAAGGTCAAACAAAGTCAACACATAATCAAACCTTAGGTCAAATCAAACCCTAAGTCAAACCCTAGGTCAAGTCAAGGTTATCTCACAATTGCCTATCTCTTGTCTTGTCTCACAAATGTGCCCAAGATTAAGAGGTGAGTGGGTGAAGGCAATCCTCGATGAGATAGAGGAAGTCCACCTAAGACTGCAACATGACCCACTAGTTTTCCAACAATAAGAACATAGGCAATTCTTAGTACAACAAGCATCCATCCAATAGTTTGAAAAAAAATAAAAATAAACAAGAACAATAGTTTACCCACACAAAGGTGGAATATCAGAAAGCCTAACAGGAGAATGATGACTAGTGACCCTTCGAGTCATACGATTATCTTTACAATCATGATCATTGAACAACATATCTATGCAAGCACACAACAACATAGGCCTCAGGATGTGTCGACCCCTCTCCGCGAAGTCTAGCTCTCCAACGAGCCAGCCCACCCCCATGTCTTGCCTCCTCTTGATTGGTTACTTCCATGAGAGCGAGAGTGATGTGGTGGTTCACCCTGTGGCAAGGAGGGAAGGGTCCATGTGCATGCCAAAATTTGACTCGATAGCCCCAGACCACGAATGTCATGATTTTGAGCATACATAATCTAAGACAGATGAGGAAGAGGCTAATTTTGTAAGAAGATTGAAGAGAGGATCTGGGAAGTATAAAGGTAAGTTACTTTTTAAGTGTTTTGATTATGGAAAGGTTGGTCACTTTGTTGCTAAATTTCCTTTTGATGGAAAAGATAAAAGTGATGAATTTGATAGTAAGAAAAGTAACAAGCAATTCTATCCAAAGAAGAAGAATTTTTAGAAGAACAAGAAGAGTCTATACATAAAAGGTGACAATAACTCCTTTGAAGAAAATCCCATTTTAGAAGACAACAATGAAGGTGTTTCTGAGGCTGAAGAAAATGAATTCCTATTTATGACAGTGGAGACTACTGATAAAGACCAAAACAATACTAATTTGGAAGACCTTGAGAATGAAGAAGGAGAAGCTGACTTGGAAGGAGAGCCAGTAGGTGCTTTACAAGAGATTGAGAAACTTAGGATGAAAAACACCAAACTAAAGTTGCAACTTTAAGAATATATGGTGTCTAAGAAGCTTGTTTAATTAGAAGAGTTGATTTTTGATTTGAAGACACAAGTGGAAGAAGCCAAGAGAATAGAAGTTACAAAATCTAAATTGAAGGCAAAATTTGAAGAATGACTGAAGTTGGAATCCAAAGTTGTGTCTCTAAGAAAAGAATTAGAAAAGGCTAAGGATAAGATTGACCTAAGTTTGAAGTTTGAAAAGAGGAGTGGCATGCTTGATGAAATGATTAGCAATCAAAGATTTCCAAAGAACATGGCTGGATTAGGATTTGAAAAAGGGTAGCATTCAAAATCCAATGATCCTCCTAAAAAGATTAAAGAGAAGAAGTAGAAGAAGGAAGATGATGGCTTCACAAAAGTCAAAGATATGAAGGAAAAGAGCTGTAGAGGACCCCCTTTGCAAAATACTCTGCTATGATCAGGTTTCCTCAATCCTTTTATGGCTATTATTATTCATGTAATCAATATGGTGATAGGGTTGTTAGTTGTAGAACTATTCCTAGGAGAAAAACTAATTTTACTAGAAAAAATTCTTTTACATCTCTAGGAGATTTTAGAATAGTTTGTTACAATTGCAATAACTTTGGTCATATTGTAAAATACTATAGAACAAATTTTGTAAAATTTAGCAAATAGGAAAGAAAGGAGAATGTGCCTCCTAAGAAGGATAATGTATCAGACTCTCTTGTGAATATGAAGATGGAGACTAAGAAAGTCTGGAAGGAGAAGAAGGAGACTAAAAGAAAGAAGAATCTCTGATAGTACAAACAACATTTCATGCTAAGAGATAGAATCCATGGGTGATAGACAATGGCTTCTCCAGTCACATGACCAAAGATCAAAGTAAGTTTATAAGTCTGCAAGAATGGAATGGAGGCTTAGTTAAGTTTGGTGACAACACATCTGCGAAGATTTGTGGTAAAGGAACAATGAGTATTGATGGAAAAGACAAGACTCACAATGTCTACTATGTTGAAGGACTAAAACACAACTTGCTTAGTGTAATTCAGATGTGTGATAATGGATATAATCTGACATATAATGCAAAAGACTATGAGATCAAAAAGGCAAGTTCTAGTAAGTTGGTTGTTGAGACAAAAAGAATAGAAAATAATCTTTACAATCTCAAGGAGATTCAAGGAAGAAGTTGTTTCATGGGACAAGTTGATGAAAGTTGGTTGTGGCACAAAAGATTGGGACATATCGATTTTGACAACCTTGTGAAGGTAAGTTCAAAAAATGCAGTTAGGCACATGCCTAAAACCACCAAGCTAGCAAATACAATATGTAAGGAATGTCAGCATGGGAAATAGACAAGGTCTAGTTTCAAAACAAAAGAATACTCTACTTCAAGACTCTTGGAGGTAGTTCATATAGACCTAAGTGGTCCAACCAAGACACAAGGACTAAAAGGTGAGAGATATTTCATGTTATTAGTTGATGATTTCTCAAGAATGACATGGGTAACCTTTCTTAAAGATAAGTCAGAAGAATTTGAGAGATTTAATACTTTTAGATCTATGGTTGAGAAGGAGAGTGGTCTGACAGTCAAATGCTTAAGATCAGATAGAGGTGGAGAATTCACCTCCAATGAGTTTGTGGAATAGTGTGAAAGACATGACATAAAAAGACAATATTCTGCACCTAGAACTCCATGGAAGAATGAAGTTGTGGAAAGGAAAAATAGAACTGTAAAAGAAATGGCAAGAACTATGGTAAATGAGGAAAAATTACCTAATGTTTACTCGAAAGATACAGTACACACAATAGTGTGTGTCTTAAACAGAGTGCGGTTAAGGGTAAACACTGATAAGACACCTTATGAATTATGGTATGGCAGACCTACTTTTGTCAAATATTTCAAGGTGTTTGGTAGAAAATGCTACATCAAAAGAGATGAATATGGCTTAGGAAGCTTTGATTCAAGATGTGATGAAGGAATATTTCTTGGATATTCTAGCATATTCAAAGCATATAAGTGTTATAATAGGAGATTGCATAGAATTGTAGAAAGTGCTAATGTTAGGGTAGATGAGGATCAATCACATCTATCACATAACAAGGATAGCTACTCAGATGGATCAGTTACAATAGAAGAAGAAGAAGATGCTCCTGTTGAAGAACTTGAAAGGTTAACGATTAAGGCACCTACTAAGTATGTGCAAAACGATCATCTTGAACAACCTATAATAGGAGAGAAGAATGAAGGAGTACAAACTAGAAGAAAACTTGTAAGGGCAAAGGAACAAGTAAATTTCTCATTACTATCTAAGATTGAACCTAAAACATTTACTGATGCTAGTGAGGATGAAGGATGGATCAATGCAATGGAAGAGGAGCTCAATCAGATAGAGAAAAATCAGACTTGGGAATTGGTTCTAAGACATGCAGATAAGAACGTGATAGGCACAAAATGGGTGTTTAAAAACAAGTTGAATGAGCATGGAGAAGTTGTGAGGAACAAGGCTCATTTGGTTTGTAAAGGATACACATAGGTTGAAGGCATAGATTTTGAAGAAACATTTGCACCTGTAGCAAGATTAGAAGCCATTAGGATGTTTTTGGCATTCTCTATTTATAAGAACTTTAAATTTTACCAAATGGATGTTAACTCTGTATTCTTGAATGGGAACCTTAATTAAGAAGTTTATATTGAGCAACCTGAAGGATTTCAACTATTAGAGAAAAAAGATTATGTTTTCAGACTGAAAAATGCTCCATATGGTCTGAAATAGGCCCCTAGGGCTTGGTATTCTAAGTTGGATAGTTACCTCCAACAACAAGGATTCAGAAAAGGATGTGCAGATAGCAACTTGTACTTCAAATCAAAAGGTGAGCACATGTTGATTATTTTTGTATATGTTGATGACATCATTTTTGTGATAGTGAAGACAGGTTGTGCAAGGAATTTGCTGATTTGATGTAGAAAGAGTTTGAAATGTCTACGATTGGAGAAATTTCTTTCTTTCTTGGTTTACAAATATCACAATTAGACCAAGGTATATTTATATCTCAAACTAAGTATGCAAAGTGTTGCAAGGTGTGTGCCCTTGGTCTCCTTGTGCTGTGCAGCACAACACACCGTCTTTACAACACAAAGGAGATGCTCAATAATGCAAGAGGGTACTCCCCTCTTGACAAAAGCACTCACACACTTGCACAAATTTTACAACTCTCAACATTCACTCGCATACAATTACCAAGATTGCAAACAATTACACAATATTCCAAATCATACACAACCAAATGCAAATATGATTTGCCTCATTGATTTATTTAATTTGGAATAAAAACATTACATTCAAACTTACACTTAGGGCCTTCAATGGCCTTCTCAGCTATGTGTATCCTCATACTTCAACTTCAATATGAGCTCTCTTCCATTCTTCCCAATTTTCACCTCTTTTGTACGACGACTTTCTTACATCCTCTTTTACTCTATATCAATCATACTCTTTTTCTCCTTCTACATTCCACCCTTGCTTATGCAAAAATAGAGCAATATTTGTTGCATTCTATTCACTTTGTAACTCCATAGCCTTCTTACTTCTCCTTGTCATCTCAGCAATTCTTGTTCTCTCTTTTTTTTCGTGACCAAACTTTAACCTTTTACCTACAATTTATGATTTGTATCAGCACCCAATGTGTATCTATACACAGTCTATTCATTGACCAAGTATTGCCCTGTGTCAACAATTTTCCTTTTTTTTCCTATCTGTGGCAGACCAGACCTCAATTTTTATTCCTCTTTATTACTGGTTTATGGCAGCAAATCTATTCAATAGAATTCTCCCACTCCTCTTTTGTTTTGTATTTTTTTTCACACACTCTATTGGTATCACCTATTGTATTCACAATGCACCATTCCATTCTTATGGTTTCTTTTTTTTTTCTATGTTGACAGTGGTCTAATTTTTCTTTCCCACGATTGTCTTTTCTTTTCAATTTACATCTCTTCTGGTGGTAGTGAATTCTCTTCTCCCTTGGTTCATTCCTTTGAATTCTAATAGTGTTTTGGTGTTAATTCCTTCCTCCTTTCCTTCTATATGCCTTTTTCTCTCCAAACAAAAACTAGTGAGAAATAATAATGTATGAAAAATATATTAGAAACCTTAAAGAGGTGATGTTTCCTCTTTTATTTTTGGATATATAAACACTTCCAAAATTCCACGCCAATATTTGTCTTTTCATCCATTTAAATATTTAAAATGTATTAAATAAAATATGCCTAAGGTTTCTATTTTTCTTTTAATATTTGGTGCTTCATATTTCTATATCTTCAAGGACAAATATTGTAAACTTGAATAGAATACATATTCTTGATTTATTCAGAGCAACAAAATTAGAAGATTCTCCATCTCTGCTGGATCGACACTTTAAAATGTGTCAAAAAACCAATTAAAATACCTTGAATATTACCTCATGAAGATGCACAAACACTTTTGAAGAAAATCAATTGATGTGACTCCAACAATGCGCGAAATCAGGTGCTGCAGGTGGAAAATCCAAAGTCCTCCATTTCACCTGAAAACTGGCAAGTGCACTTCGAATAACATTCCAAGGTCCCTTGCAAACGGATTTTGGTCCAAACCTCCATAATTTTAAAATTTTAAACTTTTCATAAACTGGCGACACACTTTCGATGTTAACTACACAAATTTTGGCATTAATTTCTCTCAAACAATGAAATATATGACTCTAATTCTTTTTGTACTTTCAAGATGGTACCTCCAAGAATACCCCTACAAAAGGATTATGATCTCTCTCTTATGAATCCTTGGGAATAAATTTCACAAAACTGCCTACAGAGTGTCAAAGTCAAAGTATGACAAAAATTCAATTTGATCAAATCTGATTATTTTACCTGCATCCCAAGGCTGAGAGATGCCAAAATAAACCTAAGCAAACCAAAACTGAAAGCAACAACTAGAAATATTTTTTTTGGGTGATGTTGATTGCTCATTCGCCCGGGATACTCTTGCATCAGACACACCAAGTAGGAAGTTTGTGAGCATACACTCACAAATGTGGAGTTGAATGGTAGGACCATTCTTCTAGATTGCAAGCAATCTGCAACGAACTCCATTGCCGAAATGTATGCACCAAAAATGATTTCTTTTTCCTATTTTCCAGCATCTCACTAGAACAAGCTTCACGCTCCTCCAACAAACATGCACTCTCTTCCTCCTTCCTCTCATGAATTTGCATCCACCATGCACCATCCTCATCCTCCAATGATTCTCTCCATTCCTATCCTCCTTCATGGGATCCAACCCACAATCATCAACCGGCCACCTCCACCAAATAATCTCACTACTCTTCTCCTCTTCTGTAGGTTTTGACCCACCACAATTAGACCACCTCCAAAAAAATCCTTCATCATACACATCAAAGCCTGTAGCATATACACACAAATCTGCCCCTACAACTTCATGGAAATTAATAATTTCCATCTTCTCTCCTCGATACTCCTCAACCCTCAACATTGCAAATGAATGAAAATGAATTTCATCATAAAACATAAGACACTTTACCTCTTCTTTCTTCATTGCAATATTTCTTTCACCATCATCTTCAGCTGCAACCTTCATCCACTCATACTTCCCTATGAGGTTTTCATCTACCCCATATACTTCCATCATCATCCCTATGTCATCAACTATTGTACCAAGTTTTCCAACTGTAGCATCTTCAACAACTTCTTCACACAAACACACTGCATACATGTCCACATCTCCATGTATTTTCTTCCCATCTATTTGTAAATCCATATCCACCTCAGCAACAAACAAATCCCTATCAATTCCCTCTTCACAAAATTTAGAAAAATTAGAAGTGACCTCTTCATTATTCATTGTTGCAACATCACTCTTAGCTACCCCATTCATCTCCATCAAGTGCTCACTCAAACTGAACAAATTTTCTATCCTCCCACTTTCTTCTTCAAGCAAATTATGCTCCTCTTCAACAAACAAATCTACAACATCCTCATGGAAATTGAAACATTCCATGTATCTACCTCCTTCTTGTCCTTTATCCTCTACTATATTCATCATTTCAAGCAAATCACACTTAAAATTATCAAATTGTACCCGATTTCTTTTCACTGTCCCAATTTATTTTCTTTCATTTTCTACTGCTTCGTTCATCTCTTCATGATCTCCTATCCATTCTCCTTCAAGCATCTAGTTTATACTCTTCATCTCCTCTTTCCATAGGAGATCATTCTCTTCTTCATCCACTTGTTTGTCAAACCTCGGGCTATTAAGCTTTGTTATTTCTGCCTCTACATCTGCTACAACTTTCTATTCTTCAGCTCCAAGTTTGTCACCTCCTTCTCCTATCTCCTTATCCTTCAAAGGATATATTGTTGTTGCTTCTACATCAATTCCATCTTCTTCTTCTATGTATTTTAAAATACATACCTCTGCTGCAATCTCCAATGCTTCAACTCTATTTATTTCTTCATGAATTGTCTCTTTATCACCTTGCTTTCCCAAATATCCCATGTCTTCCCATGGGTCCTTCACCATTACAAATTCATGTTCTACATCTTTTCTACCTTCAAATTTGCATGCTACAACTAAACACTCTTTCTTTTTCCACTTTTTTATCTCTTTGTCTCTTCTCTTTTATGATTTTCTTTCATTTTGGAATGTATGGGCTGCTCCCATATGTTCTTCCCATGCCCCTTTCACCAAAGGGCTACAACTCTTCTTCTTCTCCTTTGCAACCTTGGTTGCAATCTCCTCTCTTCCCTCTCAATCCTTTTGCACAAAGATCTTCTCTTCTTCATTCTTCATATCCGTTGCTACTTCTTCTTTCTTCTTTTCATCTTTCTCTTTCATGCTATCTTCATGACATGTCTTCATTCCAAACTTATCCCTCTTGGCTTTGTTGCACTGTATAGCTTCAAATTGGTCACATTTTTCCAACATTCTGTCAATCCTCTCAATCTTTTATGCCATCTCTCTAAGGAATCCCTTCCTTTTGTACCTTCTCCAGGCATCCCATATGACTGGCTTCCACACATTTATCTTCATACTACTCACTAATGTAATCTTTTACCTCCACTTTCATTACCCTGTAACAAAACTCTAACCACTATCCTCTACCCAACAAGATTCTAGAAGATGTACATTTCCAAGACCTCTTCTACCCATTTCCTCTTAGTGGAAGAAGTCTGCACACCTTCTACCCAGCTTCATCTCTGTTGCAAGATAGCTAAAATGATTCTCACAGAATCAACTCTCTCTCATGGCTTCACCACTTTGCTCTTCACCACTCTTCACTCGTAGGTCCTGGTGCATACTCTGCACTCTCAAGATCTTGTGGCTCTGATACCACTTAATGGAATAGGGTACTCTCATCTTGACAATAACACTCACACACTTTCACAAATTTTACAACTCTCAACATTCACTCACATACAATTACTAAGATTGCAAACAATTACACAATATTCTAAATCATACACAACCTAATGCAAATATGATTTGCTACATTGATTTATTTAAATTGTAGTAAACACATTACATTCAAACTTACACTTAGGGCCTTCAATGGCCTTCTTAGCTATGCATATCCTCATACTTCAATTTCAATCTGAGTTCTCTTCCACTCTTCCCAATTTGCACCTATTTTGTATGATGATTTTATTACATCCTCTCTTACTCTATATCGATCATACTCCTTTTCTCCCTTCTACATTCCACCCTTGCTTATGCAAAAACAGAGCAATCTCTGTTGCATTCTATTTACTTTGCAACTCCATAGCCTTCTTACTTTTCCTCTCCATCTCAGCAATTCTTATTCTCTCTTTTTTTTTGGTGACCAAACTTCAACCTTTTACCTACAATTTATGATCTGTATCAACACCCAATGTATATCTACCCATAGTCTATTCATTGACCAAACAGTGCCCTCTTTTCCCCATCGACTTGTTGTCCTGTGTCAAAAATTTTCCTTTTGTTTTCCTATTTGTGGTAGACTCAACTCCAATTTTTCTCCCTCTTTATTACTGGTTTATGGTAGCAAATCTATTCAATAGAATTCTCCCACTCCTCTTTTGTTTTATATTTTTTTCACACATTCTACTGGTGTCACCTATGCTATTCACAATGCACCATTCCATTCTTATGGTTTCTTGTTTTTTTCTCTATTGACAGCGGTTTGATTTTTCTTTCCCACAGTTGTCTTTTCTTTTCAATTTACATCTCTTCTGGTGGTAGCGAATTCTCTTCTGCCTTGGTTCATTCCTTGGAATTTGGTAGTGTTTTGGTGTTAATTCCTTTCTCTTTTCCTTCAATATGCCTTCTTCTCTCCAAACAAAAACCAGTGAGAAATAATAAAGTATGAAAAATATATTAGAAACCTCAAAGAGGTGTCATTTCCTCTTCAATTTTTGGATATCTAAACACTTCCAAAATTCCACACCAATATTTGTCTTTCCATCCTTTTAAATCTTTCAAATGTATTAAATAAAATCTGCATCATGTTTCTATTTTCCTTTTAATATTTGGTGCTTCATATTTCTATATCTTCAAGGACAAATATTACAAACTTGAATAGAATGCATATACCTGATTTATTTAGAGTGGCAAAATTAGAAGTTTCTCCATATTTGCTAGATCAACACTTTAAAATGTGTCAACAAACCAATTAAAATACCTTGAATATTACCTCATGAAGATGCACAAACAATTTTGAAGAAAATCAATTGATGCGACTCTGACAATGCATGAAATCAAGTGCCATAGGTAGAAAATCCAAAGTTCTCTGTTTCACCTGAAAACTAGCAAGTGCACTTGGAATAACATTCCAAGGTCCCCTATAAAAGGATTTTGGTCCAAACCTCCAGAATTTTAAAATTTTAAACTTTTCGTAAATCAACGACACACTTTTGACGTTAACTGCACAAATTCTGACATTAATTTCTCTCAAATAATGAAAGATATGACTCTGATTCTTTTTGCACTTTCAAGATGGTACCTCCAAGAATACCCCTGCAAAAGGATTTTGATCTATCTCTTACGAATCCTTGGGTATAAATTTCACAAAACTGCCTGCAGAGTGTCAAAGTCAAACTACGACAAAAGCTCAATTTGATCAAATTTGATTATTTTACCTACATCCCAAGGCTGAGAGATGCCAAAATAAACCCAAGCGAACCAAAACTGAAATAAACAACTGGAAATATTTTTTTGGGTGATGCCAATTGCTCATTCGCCTGGGATGCTCCTGCATCAGACACATCGGGTAGGAAGTTTGTGAGCATACACTCACAAATGTGGAGTTGAATGGTAGGACCATCCTTCTAGATTGCAAGAAATCTACAACAAACTCCATCGCTGAAATGTGTACACCAAAAATGATTTCTTTTTCCTATTTTTCCAGCATCTTGCTGGAACAAGCTTCACACTCCTCCAACAAACTTGCACTCTCTTCCTCCTTCCTCTCATGGATTTGCATCCACCATGCACCATCCTCAACCTCTAATGATTCTCTCCATTTCTATCATCCTTCATGGGATCCAACCCACCATCATCAACCAACCACCTTGACCAAACAATATCACTACTCTTCTCCTCTTTTGTGGGTTTTGACCCACCACAATCTGACCACCTCCACCAAAATCCCTCATCATACACATCAAAACCTGCAGCATATACACACAAATCTGCCCCTACAACTTCATGGAAATTTCATCACAAAACACCAGACACTTTACCTCTTCTTTCTTTGTTGCACTATTTCTTTCACCATCATCTTCAGTTGCAACCTTCATCCACTCATACTTTGCTATGAGGTTTTCATCTACCCCATATACTTCCATCATTATCCCTATGTCATCAACTGATGTACCAAGTTTTCCAACTGTATCATCTTCGACAACTTCTTCACACAAACATGCTGCATACAAGTCTACATCTCCATTTATTTTTTTCCCATCTATTTGCAAATCCATATCCACCTTAGCAACAGACAAATCCCTATCAATTCCCTCTTCACAAAATTTAGAAAAATCATAAGTTACCTTTTCATTATTCGATGTTGCGATATCTCTCTTAGCTACCCCATTCATCTCCATCAAGTGGTCACTCAAACTGAACAAATTTTCTATCCTCCCACTTTCTTCTTCAAGCAAATTATGCTTCTCTTCAACAAAAAAATATGCAACATCCTCATGGAAATTGAAACATTCCATGTATCTACCTCCTTCTTGTCCTTTATCCTCTACTATATTCATCATTTCAAGTAAATCACACTTAAAATTATCAAATTGTACCACATTTCTTTTCACTATCCCAATTTCTTTACTTTCATTTGTTGTTGCTTCGTTCATCTCTTCATGATTTCCTATCCATTCTCTTTCAAGCATTTGGTTTATTCTTTTCATCTCCTCTTTCCATAGGAGATCATTCTCTTCTTCATCCATGTGTTTGTCAAACCTGGGGCTGTCAAGCTTTGTTATTTCTGCATCTACATCTACTGCAACTTTCCATTCTTCAGCTGCAAGTTTGTCACCTTCTTCTCCTATCTCCTTATTCTTCAAAGGATATATTGTTGTTGTTGCTACATCAATTCCATCTTCTTCTTCTATGTCTTTTAAAATACATACCTCTGCTGCAATCTCCAATGCTTCAACTCTTTTTATTTCTTCATGAATTGTCTCTTCATCACCTCACTGTCCCAAATATCCCATGTCTTCCCATGGGTCCTTCGCCATTGCAATTTCATGTTCTACATCTTTTCTACCTTCAAATTTGCATGCTATAGCTGAACACTCTTTCTTTTTGCACTTTTTAATCTTTTTGTCTCTTCTCTTTTATGATTTTCTTTCATTTTGGAATGTATGGGCTGCTCCCATATGTTCTTCTTCCCATGCCCTTTTCACCAAAGGGCTACAACTCTTCTTCTTCTCCTTTGCAACCTTGGTTGCAATCTCCTCACTTCCCTCTCGATCCTTTTGCACAAGGATCTCCTCTTCTTCATTCTTCATATCCATTGCTACTTCTTCTTTCTTCTTTTCATCTTTCTCTTTTGAACGCCATCTTCATGACATGTCTTCATTGCAAACTTATCCCTCTTGGCTTTGTTACACTACATAGCTTCAAACTGGTCACATTTTTTTAACATTTTGTCAATCCTCTCAATCTTTTATGTCATCTCTCTAAGGAATCCCTTCGCTTTGTACCTTCTCTAGGCATCCCATATGACTGACTTCCACACATGTATCTTCATGCTACTCACTGATGCAATCTTTTACCTCCACTTTCATTACCCTGTAACAAAACTCTGACCACTATCCTCTACCCAAAAAGATTCTAAAAGATGTACATCTCCAAGACCTCTTCTACCCACTTCCTCTTAGTGGAAAAAAGTCTGCACACCTTCTACCCAGCTTCATCTTTGTTGGAGGACAGCCAAAATGATTCTCACAGAATCAACTCTCTCTTGTGGCTTGACCACTTCGCTCTTCACCACTCTTCACCTGTAGGTCCTAGTGCATACTCTGCACTCTCAAGATATTGTGGCTCTGATACCACTTTATGCAATAGGGTACTCCTCTCTTGACAAAAACACTCACACACTTGCACAAACTTTACATCCCTCAACATTCACTCGCATACAATTACCAAGATTGCAAACAATTACACAATATTCCAAATCATACACAACCAAATGCAAATACAATTTGCCTCACTGATTTATTTAAATTGGACTAAACACATTACATTCAAACTTACACTTAGGGCCTTCAATGGCCTTCTCAGCTATGCATATCCTCATACTTCAACTTCAATTTGAGCTCTCTTCCAATCTTCCCAATTTGCACCTCTTATGTACAACGACTTTCTTACATCCTCTTTTACTCTGTATCGATCATACTCGTTTTCTCACTTCTACATTCCACCCTTGCTTATGCAAAAATAGAGCAATCTCTATTACATTCTATTCACTTTGCAACTCCACAGCCTTCTTACTTCTCCTTGCCATCTTAGTAATTCTTGTTCTCTCTTTCTTTTTAGTGACCAAACTTTAACCTTTTACCTGCAATTTATGATTTGTATCAGCACCCAATGTATACCTACCCACAATCTATTCATTGACCAGGCAATGCCCTATTTTCCCCATCGACTTGTCCTGTGTCAACAATTTTCCTTTTGTTTTCCTATTCGTGGCAGACCAAACTCAAATTTTTCTTCCTCTTTATTACTGTTTTATGGCAACAAATCTATTCAATGGAATTCTCCCACTCTTTTGTTTTATATTTTTTTTCACACATTCTGCTAGTGTTGCCTACTCTATTTACAATGCACCATTCCATTCTTATGGTTTCTCTATTTTTTCTTTCCCACGGTTGTCGTTTCTTTTCAATTTACATCTTTTCTGGTGGTAGCGAATTCTCTTCTCCCTTGGTTCATTCCCTGGAATTCTGGCAATGTTTTGGCATTAATTCCTTTCTCCTTTCCTTTTGTACACCTTAAATTCCACACCAATATGTGTCTTTTCATCTTTTTAAATCTTTATAATGTATTAAATAAAATCTACCTCACGTTTCTATTTTCCTTTTAATATTTGGTGCTTCATATTTGTATATCTTCAAGGACAAATATTGCAAACTTGAATAGAATGCATATTCCTGATTTATTCAGAGTGGAAAAATTAGAAGATTCTCCATCTCTCCTAGATCAACACTTTAAAATGTGTCAACAAACCAATTAAAATACCTTGAATATTACCTCATGAAGATGCACAAACAATTTTGAAGAAAATCAATTGATGCAACTTGGACAATGCGCGAAATCAAGTGCCGCAGGTGGAAAATCCAAATTTCTTTGTTTCACCTGAAAACTAACGAGTGCGCTTGGAATAACATTCCAAGGTCCCCTACAAAAGGATTTTAGTCCAAACCTCCAGAATTGTAAAATTTTAAACTTTTCGTAAACCGGTGACACACTTTCGATGTTAACTGCACAAATTTCAGCATTAATTTCTCTCAAACAGTGAAAGATATGACTCTGATTCTTTTTGCACTTTCAAGATGGTACCTCCAAGAATACCCCTACAAAAGGATTTTGATCTATCTCTGACGAATCCTTGGGTATAAATTTCACAAAACTGCCTGCAGAGTGTCAAAGTCAAACTATGACAAAAGCTTAATTTGATCAAATTTGATTATTTTACCTACATCCCAAGGTTGAGAGATGCCAAAATAAACCCAAGCAAACCAAAAATGAAAGAAACAATTGGAAATCTTTTTTTTGGGTGATGTCGATTGCTCCTACGCCCAGGATGCTCCTATATCACTCAAGAAGTTCAAGATGGACAACTGTAAGCCTATTAGTACCCCATGATGATAGGTTGCAAGTTGAGTACTAATGATGAATCACCTGATACATATCAAACAATGTATAGATCTATGATAGGTAGCTTAATGTACCTAATTGCATCATGACCAGATATCATGCAAGAAATATACATGGTGGCTAGATTTCAAGTTGCTCCTAAGGAATCTCATGTTCAAGCTATGAAGAGGATTTTTAGAGACCTAAAAGGTACTGTGGATTATGGATTATGGTATCCTCAAAATAATGATTTTACTTTGATAGCATATACAGATGTTGATTGGGTAGGAAGTATAGATGACAAGAGAAGCACTAGTGGTGGAGCTTTCTTCCTTGGTGATAGGTTGGTATCATGGCTCAACAAGAAGCAAGATTTAGTTACATTGTCCACTGCTGAGGAAGAATATGTTGTTGGTGTTTCATTTTGTACACAAGCTGTATGGATGAAGAAAAATCTTAATGACATAAAGGTAGAGTTTAATTATCCTATTTCCATTCTTTGTGATAATACAAGTGTAATCAATATGTCAAAGAATCCTATGACATGCATTCAAGAACAAAGCACATCTCCATTAAATACCATTTCTTGAGGGAAAAGGTTGCAGATCAGGAAGTAAAGTTAGAGTATGTCACCATACAAGATCAGATAGCAGACATTTTTACAAAGCCACTTCCCAAGGATACATTTGAATATCTTAGGTGGAAGCTAGGAGTTATTGCTCCTTCTAACAAGTAGAAGTGTAGCTATAACATCTATCTAGGGAGAGCAGCTCAAGGCATATCTCTTATCCTTGTTTGGACAGTGACTACCTCTTAGGGGGAGCAGGTTGATAGATGGAGTTTAGATGATTTCAAACAGGGGAGCCTGTCTTAGCAGTAGCAAGTTGCTTTCATAAAGGAGGTTGATTATCTCCCTTTGCCATTGATGACAAAGGGGGAGAGTAAGAGTAAGGGGGAGTAGATGCAATAGATCTAGAGTAGTATTAATGTAGAAGAAATAGAGCAACACTAAGGATAGATTAGGCATAAGGGTTGCCATCAATGACAAAGTGGGAGATTGTTGAAATATTGTCATTGATGTCAAAGGAATTTGGAGTTTTTTTAATTAAAGTGTCTATGGCAGAGGAGAAGTGTAAAGAAGAAAACTTTTCTAAGGTAGAAGGGAAGAAAAAGACACTAAGGCTTTAGTCAGCAAAACGTTTGGTTCGAGAAATAGCAAGTTTGCAGGTTTTGTTTTTTGCCAATTCGCCGACAAAAGAGAAAGGGGAAGTGTTTTTGATGAAAACATGGAAGATAGAAAATGTTTAAGTCTCAGCCAAAGTTTAGTTTGAAAGTTTCAAAATTCGTCGATTCATTGGTTTTGAAATTTATCGATTTGACGACAATGAAGGAAGCGTTGAAAAATAAAGATTGAATAGCAAGTGCTTATTTTATCGACAAAACTTTTGTTTTGCAAACTAAGTTCGTAATTTTGGCATTTCACTGATTCGCTGACTGGGTGACAAAGGGCTAAAAGTTCAAATTTCGTAAGTTTGACATTTCACTGATTCACTGACTGGGAGACAAAGGGCTCAAAGGTCAAAGTTTGTAAACAATAATATTCACCAATAAAGGAGTTGAAGGGAAAGGTTAGTGAAATGATTATTTCATCGATAGAAAAGGAAGGTCAACAAATAAAATGTATTAACAGTTATTTTTGGCGCATAAACTATATGTTTTAATTAACTGTTAAGGATTGATAGAAGATGCATGGCAATGATGATGTAACCAACGCATAAAAGTAGATTTTTGTATGCACTTAGATATATTTAAAACTATGATTGTAATGATGGATAAACAACATAAAAGCATATCTATTGCATGTGCAAAGCCACATGCAAAGTTGATTTTTTAGCACATGTAGAGTTGATTTTTTGTACATACAAATTTGTGGGAATATGAAGTGGCAGTTGTATACATATATAAATTGTAATAGATGAGATTTTGTAATGTAGATTTATGAGTTATACGTTAGAAGAATTTAGTGTGGAGAGTAAGGTGGTGTAATGTGGATCAAAGTTGTAAGCTGAGTTGATTAGAATATCAATACAGAATCAGAATTGATTACTTAAAACAGGTGTAGAGCTAGTTGCAATCAATATTGTAACATCAGATGTATTTCATTTCTATGTTTGTGTGAAGTTGGTGCTTCATATCAGTGAGGTTGGTGGCTCTTGTAGACTGGGTTGGTACTTAGATCAAGGGATTGTAGTCTCCTTAGAGTTGGTTCTCTTAAATCAAGGGTTTGGTGACTCCTTAGAGTTGGTGCTCTTAAACATTGTAATCAATGGTTTCATTTGTGAGGCCGAATTAGGACAATAGATCCTAGTAGCATTTTCTCACCATGGTTTTTCTCATATTAGGTTTTCCATGTATATCTGGTGTTTATGTGTGCATGCTTTTTTGTTGTTGGTGTTAATCCACTGAAAGTTAACTTGATCTGCATTCTAGCAGCTTTAAGTTTTAAGTTTTATTGATCTACTTATTCACCCCCCCTCTCAGTAGATTGCTTGTGTTCTAACAAATGTGTTAGTATTTTTTTTAAGTTGTAAGTTAGAAGTTATTGTATAGTAATTATTGATAATGTAAAATTATTAAGTAAAACAATAAAAATTCTAGTATAGCAAGTGTATTATAAAGTTTCACTTGTGAAATTGATTTTATAGAATGTCCAATAAAACCATTTTTAATATCATACAAAATTCATTGTGAATGTTGTAGCAAGACAAGTTTTCTTTTTTCTTTGTGTTTAAAGCAACAAAATAGGCTATGAAAACTATAAGTGAGTGTGCAATGCTAGTTTCAAAAGCATTGTTTTGATTTGGATGGTAATTAATATGTGCATATATATAAAATTTTGCATATGAAATTGTTATGGAATAGTGAATAAAACTATTATTAATATTATACATAATTCAATGTGAATATTGTAGTAATGGAAGTTAGCTATTTATGTTTTTACAAAAACTGAAGAGAACTGAACACTATCGAAGTAAAATATCATAAAAGCTTTTCACATAAAATGTGCTTGTCCAAAATGTAATTACATAACAGAATATGTAGTTTTGATCCTTTAATGTACTGAAGGTTATTGAAGTAAAAATCTTGAACAAATTGACAATAGAAAAATGTGTTGGACCTGGATATAGAAATCAGTTAATCATGGAGTCTTGAAAATTAGAGATGCATTGTTGAGAAGGCGGTGCAAGGAGTTGAGATAAAAGTCAATTAACAAGAAATGATTTGTATTTAATTTTTCTTTCCACTCGGTGCCTACAAAACAAGTACAAAGACAATTGTAAGTATATTATGTGTAGAGATTTAACAATCAATTGGTGAAATGTGGTGTACGAAGTAGGAAATAAAAGATATTATAGTGGAGTAAAGAGGAATCTTGTTACCTTTGAGAAGCATTTGTTATTATTTTGGTTGATGGTGGATCAAAGTTTTTGTTGCAGATTCTGCATTAAAGAAAGCGCCCTCAATATCAATCTAGATTAAATCAATATCAGACTTAATAAAATTTCTATGATTGAATTTTTTTTTTCTGAAACAAAAATAATTGGCTATAAGAAACTGCAAACAAGAGAGGCAATTGATAGTTCAAAACACTCTATCAAATAGACTGTTGATATGCAAATATGCTTTTTTCAAAGTCTAATGCAAAATTAAGCTAACAGATATAGCAACTATTTTTATTCTAGAAGACACATAGTTAAATAATATCAATTTTATCAGGGCCAGTATTAATATAAACTAGGTTGATATTGAGGGTATTTCTTCAATGCATGGAATTTTGAAGGAACATGTTATGAATTCATGGAATAGAATATTGGTTCAATAGATACATATTATTTATATGTGGATAGAAGCAGTCCTGATCAAGTTTCAGTGTTTACATATTCTCCCATAAAACAAGTAAAATATTCTATTAGGTAGACCTTGGCAATATGATAGGCATGCCATTCATGATGGAAAGAGTAATTACATTAAAATCAAGAAGAATGGGGTTGAGTATATGTTGAGGGTAAAAGTACAAAGTTGTGTCACACTTTTATAAAGGTTTACTGATCCAGCTTTTAAACTTGAATCGCTAAAAAGTGACATATATGTTTTTAATTTTGAAATGATGTAAACTAATAAGATATTTATTTTTTAGTATATTTTATGTTTGTATTTTTTTGAAAAAAATAAAAAATTATTTGAATATAGTTTTTCAAAAATTGACACTATAATTTATTTGCTGATAAAATGCTGAAAAATAAACTTACATGAGACATCAATCTTTATATAGTAAAAAAAAAATTCTTCAATTTTTGTATGTATTTATAACTTGAAACTTTAGTGCATGGATATATTTTTTTCCAATTTTGATAAATATTAAAATGTGCATGTATTAAAACTTAGTTGTTTCCATTCGATGTCAACTTTCATATTAATTATTTATCTAAAATAGAAAAAAATTATACCATCTCGATATAGATTCTTTTATCTAGTGCATCATATTTTTTCAATTTTTAATAAGTTTTACTATTTTTCCTTGACATGGTAATTGACCTAATGTTTTATGGATAACCTACTTTTAGTAAAAATAAAAAGGAAAATATAAATAATAATTAAACTATTATAAGAATATATATTTTTGAAAACTAAACTTATAGATCTACAAAAGGAAATATTTATATTTTAAAAAAAATGTTATTTACATGAGTAGAAGTTGTTGAAATATCAAGTTTTTCAAAAAAAATTTTTTTGATAAATTGGCCTCATTGTGGTGCTACATATGCACTTAGCCAACAATTTTAGTTGGAAAAGTTGTGGACATATCTAACTTAGCTAGAATGAATCTTACAAGATCATATGTTTGACCAAAATTGATTTTAGATAGAAATACTTAAATTCACTTGTGTTGATAAGTTGGCTGAAAATGTGACACAACTTTGTGCTTTTACCCTTGAATCTTTTGAAGGATAATGATGAGGAGGTTGAGAAAACCAATAGGGTTTGCCTAGTGACTAGAAAATGGTTCCTGAAGGAAATCAGAAATGAGAAGGTATGTTATGTCTTCCTACCTCAGGTTACAGAAATTATGACAGCAGAGAAAGGGGCAAAAGTTCCCACAAAAGTCCAATAAATTTTGAATGAATTTAGTGACATTCTAATGAAGGATTTACCTGATGGATTACCTCCAACTAGAAGCATAAGTCAATGCATGGACTTGGTGCTGGGTACAAGCCTATCAAATAAGGCACCATATAGATTGACACCCATGGAAAATGAAGAGGTGAATAGACAAGTGCAAGAGTTGTAGGATAAGGGACTAATTAGAAAGAGCATTAACCCATGTGATGTACCTGATGTACTGGCACCTAAGAAAGATGTGAAATGGTGAATGTGTATTGATTCAAGGGATATAAATAAGATAACCATAACTTATAAGTTTTCATTTCCTCGTATGGATTACTTGATGGACTATTTGAGTGGAGCAAAGTACTATTGGAGTACAGGACCACTGAGGGGGGGTGAATTAGTGGTCTATTAAATTTAAAACTTTTTTCACCTTTTAATCTACTGAATAGACAATGAGATAGACTTTAAAGATTTATCAAACACATACGCATAAATATGATGATAATCAGTATGATCAAGGCCTCAAAGATAAAACATTAGGGCACACACATAAAGATAAACAACACGAATCATAACACATGTTTTTGATGAGTTGAAAACCCTCATAGGGATAAAAAACCATTCTTGAATCCTTCTACTTTATTATGCCTCACTGGAAAATCAAAACCTCACTAGTTACATTCATGCCTCATTGGCTACAAACAAGTCTCACTGACCAAGCAAGCCTCACTAGCTACAAATAGACCTCTAACTGACCAAGCAAGCCTCACTAGCTACAAATAGGTCTTACTGACCATACAAGCCTCACTGGCTACAATGTGCCTCACTGGCAATTACATACAATCTTAGAAAGAAAAACAAAAGGTTACAGAGGGTTTCTCTATTTCACTATAATGCTCATATTATCATATCATTCTTCTTCAACCTGAAAAATAGTTTATCTACATTCATACTCTATGTCATTATTACATAATGAATTCATCATGTGCATATGTCACCTGCAAAAAACATCTCATTCATCTCTTAATTCTCAGACCAAATATTCACCTGATTCACATGCAATGTCATTAAAAATAGAATGACCTTTCATTTCCCTCTTCTCTCCATATTTCGTTTCCTTTCAAAAATAACTCTTCAATAATCTTCAATCTATACAAAAAAAATCTTTATAAATCTAATTCTATTAATGGATCCCATAATAAAAAATAATGTCTTCAAAAAGACACTATTCACTCCAAAAAATCTCCTTAGTCAAAATAAAATACCACCTGTTCATCTTCCCTGCAATAAAGATTTCTTTTCAAAAAGAAACCACTACTATAGAAACTTTCCCTTTAAAAATACAATTAGTATTGCACAAAAACCCTTAAGATAGAAAAGTAATTTATTCATTCAAATATCTCCATCTTTTGCATGAAGGGCTCTATATTAAGAAATAAAATCTCCTTAAAAAATGCTTTTAAATATATCCCATTGACTGCCTTTAGAAACTGACTAAAAATAGCCTTTAAAAAAAAAAACACTGCAGTCTTAATATATATGATGACCTTCTACACGTCAAAGAGCATGCTCAAGGAAGGAGGCTGAGATTTAAATATAAGCCATTAATCACACCACCTGTGATAGCAGGTCAACACTTGTTTAAAACAAAAAGTGCATTCCATATATGACGGTTAGGTTTAGGTGATTGAAGCACATGAATTAGGGATTAGATCATAGGACTTAGACTATAGTGACCTTTAGGGTTTCAAGGATTTAGGAAATTAGGCATTAAATCTACAATAATATGAACTAGACTTATAACTTTGCTATAGAGAGGTAGCACAAAGATAAATACATTTAGGGTTTTAGGCTCTATAAGGATTTTTAGATCATTACAAATTTGGCCTATACAAGGTAACAAACCCTAAATTAGAATGGAGACTAATGCATATATTAAATAGAGACATACCAAGAGATTACAGAGATATAATGGACTAGAAAAAAACATGAAAGAACCTTGCAAATCTAACAAGCATGACTTAGACAAAGACATTAGGATTTACATACTTTGAAGCAACTCATCAAAACCCACTACTGTTGACATCTCTAAAGCATAGGCAATCATAAAGACAATAGACAACATATCACTTCCCTTGTATTGTCAAAGGCATTCGTGCTTCTCAAATCAACCTTGCTAAAGACAACATAAGCATAAACTCATAAAGTATGTAAACTTTGTGAAAGTCTGAGCCATGAAGCAACAAGTTCTTTGCAACTCAACTTTGATATTCTTGCTTTAAGACATTCTTGCACCAATACGAATTATTGCATCAATACCATACCTTGAAGACACCCCTGAATGAACAACATTATAACCAAGGAAACTGAACACATGACAAGCCAACACTGGTCAACACCAGTGTTGATACGATCAACACTCAAACTACTTTGATGTCAATGAATATGAAGGATGTCCACATCTTGAAGCATAGTGTCCACATCTATTGTGCCTTGGACAACATGAAGACCATAATATGAGCATTATGAACATGAACTCCTAACTCTGTGAACTTCTAGTATATGAACTCCACACACTTCTAAAATCAATGACAAACAACTCAATACCTTTTTGACATCAATGAAAATCAACCTCCATCAAGTACTTCAGTAAGACTGATTTGAAAAGTGAATACCACCAAATCATAATTAGAGAAGGTGTTAAATGGAAGATAGCATTCAAGACCAAGGATGGATTGTATGAGTGGCTTATGATGCCATTTGGGTTGGTAAATGCACCTAGCACCTTTATGAGACTGATGAATGAGGTAATGAAACATTTCCTTGGAAAATTTGTTATTGTTTATTTGGATGGCATTTTAGTTTTTAGTAAAACAAAATAGGAACACCTATTGCACCTTAAGGTAGTTTTGCAAATGTTAAAAGAAGAAAAGTTACTTGTAAACTTGGATAAATGTAGTTTTATGTAGAAGGAACTAGTATATCATGGTTTTGTAGTATTTGAAGAAGGGTTGAAGATGGATCTCGAGAAGGTTGAGGCAATAATGGATTGGTCTTCACCTAGAAACATGTTTGAGGCTAGAATTTTTCATGGCTTGGCCAGCTTTTACAAGAAGTTCATCAGAAATTTTAGTGGAATATGTGTATCAATCACTGAGACAATGAAGGGTGAACTAAGAAATAGTTTCAATGGGCAGGTGTAGCAGAAAAGAGTTTTCAGTTGTTGAAGAAGAAAGTTATAGAACAACCAGTGTTGGCATTGCCAAAATTTAGCAAAGTGTTTCAAGTAGATTGTGATTCCAGTGGTAGTACAATTGGGGGAGTGTTAAGTCAAGAAGGTAGACCCATTACCTACTTCAATGAGAAACTAAATGAAGAAAAGAGGAAATACTTAGTTAATGACCAAGAATTCTATGATATAGTGTAGGCCTTGAAGAAGTGGAGGCATTATTTGTTGTCAAATGAGTTCGTACTGTACACAGGCCAATAGTCAAGGTAAGTTAAACCAGAGGCACATAAAATGGGTGGACTTCTTGCAAAGTTATTCCTTTGTCTTGAAACATAGCAATGGAATGTCAAACAGGGTAGAAGATGCACTTAAAGTAGAAGGTGTTTATTGATGTATGAGTTAAGGGTTAGTGTTGTTGGCTTTGATACAATGAAGGAGTTGTATCTTGATGATCATGATTTTAAGGAAGCATGGACAACTAGTAGAAGTTCAGTGGAGGAAGATAGGATGCCATGGTTAGGGCATTCCATCCAAGATGGCTTACTGTTCAGAGTGCAGAAATTGTGTATACCCAAATGAGAGAATCTAATAAGAGAAAAGCATAGTGGAGGCTTGAGTGGACATTTTGGAATAGATAAGACATTGGCACAACTGAGTGAAGGTTATTTTTCTCTTGGAATGAGTGTAGATGTGAAGAGACTAATACAAAGTTGTAGAATTTGTCAGCATGCCAAAGGAGCAAGATAAAATGTAGGACTATATCAGCCATTGCCTATACCTAAGAGACCATGGGAGTACCTAAGGATGGATTTTGTTTTGGGACTACCTCAAACATATAGAGGTAATGACTCATTTTTTATTGTAGTGGATAGATTTTCAAAGATGGTTCATTTCATACCATGTCAGAAAACTAGTGATGCATCCCACATAGTTGCATGGACTACCTAAGAGCATAGTTTCAGATAGGGACACCAAGTTTATTGTCCATTTTGGCATACATTGTGGAAAATGATGGGCAATGAATTAGGATTTAGTTTATCCTATCATCCCCAGACTTTGGTTGTGAACATAATTTTGGTAAACTTATTAAGATGTTTGGTGGGAGACAAACCACATCAATGGGATCTTATCTTGGCACAAGAAAAATCTTCTTACAATAATTCATATAACAGAAGTGTAAGAAAGAACCCATTCCAAATAGTTTATGGGTATAGAGGTGTTGATGAGCTGAGAGATAGTGTAGATTTGAATAGGAAGAGTGTTGTAGCAGAGGATTTTGTAGATTACATTCATAAGGTTCACAAGGAAGTGAAGGAAAAGTTGGAGAAGAGTCTCAATGAATACAAAGAACATGATGATATGCATAGGAGGGAACAAGAGTTCCAGGTAGACCTAACTTAGTTTTGACACATTTGAGGAAAGAAAGGTTTCCACAACATATAATAAGTTTAAATTTAAGAAAATAGGCCTATGCAAGGTGTTGAGGAAGTTCTTATCCAATTCTTATGAGATTGAGCTACCAATAGGGATAGACATCTCCTATTTTCAATGTTGCTAATTTGTACAAGATTTATGGAGAGACAAACTTACAAGGGGGTACACACTCACATTTGTTTGATGCACAAGGATGGTTAGATCAGTTACCTAAAAAGAAGATGGAAGAAGTAGACATGGTGATTAACTCCCGAGTGGCTAAGAAGACCAGAGGAAATGACTACATGGAACACTTGGTCCAATGGAAGAACAATGTTGCAGATGAAGCTTCTTGGCTGAGTGCTACA
Organism: Cunninghamia lanceolata; assembly: GCA_027924645.1. Taxonomy (NCBI): domain Eukaryota; kingdom Viridiplantae; phylum Streptophyta; class Pinopsida; order Cupressales; family Cupressaceae; genus Cunninghamia; species Cunninghamia lanceolata. Next base: position 23,030,383 of record BSBN01000809.1, on the reverse strand, counting down.
GAGTGAGACAAGTATGCAATTTTGGTTCCAAACTTGCCAAAATGTTCATGAGTTTCCAAGTCGTGGAACATTTCAGTTCCCTGACATGTCTAATGTAGGAGCATCCGGGTGCATGAGCAATCCTCAACAACCAAAAAAACATTTCTTTGTTTTCTTTCTTGTTTGTTTTCCTTCTTATTGTGCTTCGAGAGTTAATGATCAAGTTTTCTAAGAAATTCCAGTTGGTTCATGTCCAAGTGATGAATTCATCTTGTTAAGGAGCCAAATAGGTGTCCAAAATTTTAAGTTTGGTGAGATTCTGAGCAAAATTGAGCAAGTTATGATTAGGTGAAACTTTGAGTGTCAACAAGATATCTAGAACTTTCCTTTGCCATTGGGATATATGCAGATGACCCTTGAAATCCTGCATATGCAGACGATCCTTGAAATCCTGCATATGTAGATGACCTCTGAAATCCTGCATATGCCCCTGAATCCCACAATATGTTGATGACCCATGAAATCCTGCAATATGCAGATGACCCCTAAAATCCCGCAATATGTTGATGACCCCTGAAATCCCACAATATCCTGATGGGTCACTTTTTTTGTTGCACGACTTGAAAATGCCTAGAAAGTGACAAAAATGGTTTTAACCACTTGTACGACTGGTCTAGAGAGCCAATAAGAGGATGACACGTGGGGATTTTTGGTGGCCACCTCTTTTACATTTAAAAGTGAAATTTCATACTTTTGGGGGGCAATCTTCTCCATAGTGAGTTTTTGGCTTTTGTTGTAGCTTCTTTTGCATATTGTTTTGGGTTTTTATAGGAAGGCTAAGATAGTCTGATATGACCATTGGAATAATTGTAAGGCTTAGGCTAGGGCATGTGTGAAGACCCTTGTACTCCTACTAGAATGTATTGATCTCAAGCAAATAAAGGACATTTATGTTCATGATTGTGTGTTGTTTTGTTTTGGCTACCTGATTCAGTAGCTTGTCAAGGCCCCTAAACCTTGATTTGCATCAATAACTTTCAAATTATCATCTTTTTTTAAATCCAAAAGATGTGTCAAATTCTAGGCTTTATTGGCCATAGGTTGAAAAAAAGTTTTAAATTTCACATTTTTTTAACCAAGTTAGGTTGGCCAGAACATTGATTTTTTATATTTTTAAAAAATCATAGTAAAAAAATCATAAATAATTATTTATTTATTAAAAAATAAAAAATATGCATCACATATTCTCATGTGTCCTTTACTTAAATTTAAATGTTGGAGGAAAAATATTTTCTTTTGCTCATACTTAGGTTGGCCGAAATGACACCTAATTTTTACATTTTTCTAAAAAAATTAGTAGTGCCTCATTAGAATATCTAGCTTTCATCAAACCAATTTTAATTTTTTTTTTAAAGTAGTATCCCATAAACTACATTCATTTTCTTATAACTTTTATTACTACCTTATTTTCAAATTATGTAGATAACTCATTCAATTTTAATATTTTGTATTGTTTGGCCCATTATGGTCCTACACTCACCCCGAGGCTTCCAGATAAGCTAATAACAATTGCATAGCCCTAGCATCTCATGTTATTCAGTTTATTTTATATTTCCTTGATATTATTTGAGTTGTGCTTTGTTGGCTTAAGAGGATATCCATGATGCCATGATATGCAACTAAAGGAGAAGGTACTCACTCTATGTGAAGCTAAAGCTAAAATAGAAACCCCCCATCATCATGTTTACTTGCCAAGTCCATTCAAATTAGTAATTGTTGATGGCCATGTTTACAACAAAGAGTGAGGGTTGCTTCCATATCTTGAGAATTTGCAACACATTTTAGTAGGAATTACAACTGACACTTGTAAAAAGAGTATCCCTCAAATTGATTGAATGGAGTTGTTCATGTTGTCAATGGAGAAGACAAGTATTTCACCCAACCCTTCATATGAAGCATGAAAATGGATGGTAATCTTGAGAAGCCAATGAAATGTATTATATAGGCTATTATTTTCACACAGACAAATGGAAAGCTCTCATTACCCTTTTTCTTTTTTCCCACTCCTCTCTTGTGTTTTAGCTTGTGAATGATTATTCTATTCAATTTGTGTTCTATTTAGGGTTTTGGATTGTTCACCTACTATTTCCTTTGCTTGAGCATGATTTCATAATTATATTCAACCTCACTATTCTTTTTGTTGTACCTCGTAGATGATGATGGCCACCCCTAAGGTAGAAATGTCAAAGACGGTATTAGAGATGAGAACAACTCCTCATCCTATGAAGGGAAAGAGAAGGACAATGATCTTCAATATCATAGGGACAATATAGAAAAGCTCAAGTGCTCTAATGACCATGGTTGACATTCAGGTGACTCCATATCTCCACTGCATAGCACATACTCTATGAAAATATTTTCTCAGCATTGCTAAATAAAAAAGACGTGATTTAAGGGATTTATAAGTTTTTCTATTTCCTCTCATAATATATTTGATGCAGCAAAAGGCATTTATACAATAAAACTTTGACTGGGTCTGAGCACTATCTCATTCAAATGTAAAAACCCCCACAAGCTGCACAAGCAATAGTTACCTCTTATATTATGAAATGTACATAGGAAATGAACTCTTTGTTTGGATAGTTGAGCCTTCTAGGCCCTCTTATCTGCGTCATCTACCCTGCTTCTGCTCAACTCCATATCATGACAAGAAAATCATGTCTTCCTTCTCCTCCAAAACACCCCACCAACCACAACACCCACACAACCTAATTGATCCCTACTTTTCCCTCACACAATGTGGCATCCTCCTCCTCCTTCTCCAGAGCACCCAAAAAATAGGTATTGAATAGTTATCATAGTCACAAGCCCAAACAAACACAACCCAAGATAGTACCTATAAGCTTGGGCCACCAAACTATCCTACTCAATTAGTGACTCCCATTTACTACCACTACCACCATCACAATCACCATCATCATCAAAATCCAATCTTTTGGACTCATTCTTCAACCCAACTATTTCAATATCATATTCCAATCCAGAAACTTCAGATTTTGAGTCCTCACAACTTTGACTTGTTTTTGCTACTACTTAATCCAAAGCCATTGCTATTGTCCACCATATAAGCAAGAGACTAACAACATAGTGAGGATATTTTCAAGCTTCAAAAACTAATCTAGTATGAGGGAGCAAGGCCTCCAATCAAAGAAAGGATGGCATTTGCAAAAGAAACAGTTTTTTTGGGGGGAATGAATTCATCTGAAGCTACGCAACAATCCATGGTTTGGGAAGGCTCATAGGATAAAATGGCTTCTTATCTCCATGAAGTCATTGAAATTCATCATTTTTCTTGCTCTAAACGGAGGCAATCTAAAATACAATATACTCGAGATTTGTGCATGTTTATAAACTACAGATAAGGAAAAAGTGGTGTGAGAAATACAGAGATATGGGCAAATGCCCACACAATAAAGCTTATCAACTAATAAATTTGGAGGTGTTGAAAATATCAATTTTACTCATTTAAGGTTTTACATTTCTTCATATGAGCTCCGGCACCTATCTCCACTAGAGCTCCTTTGGAAAGTCAGCAGTATAATGAATAATATGACTGATCTTTCCTCTATTGATTTATTTTCCTAACTTTCTAGAACCTTTGGAGCCATGTACATGTGGTATTTCCAAGTTTATGATATATTTAGGGTTAATATGCTCTTTATTTGTAAAAGTTTTGGAAACTGTTTTTAAAACTTATCAATTCCATAAATACATCGGATCCAAAAATTGTGAATGATTGCCAATGGACATCAAATCTAACATAAAAATCCTGAAACTCAATGACGGGCAAACAAACGTCAAATTGTTCATCATTATTCTTGATTTACCCATAACATCTAAAAGTTAACTAATTGAATTTGACATTTATTTGGCTAATATTTGAAATTTGATGTTTATTTGATCATCACATATGAAATTACTTAATTAAATTTGACATCCATTTGGTCATCACATCAAAAATTTAGATGATTAATTTGATGTTCATTTGGTCGTCACATCTAAAATATATTGGATTGAATCTCGATAGAATTTGACGTTCATTTGGCCATCACATTTGAATTTTCACTTGATTAAATTTAGCATCATTTGACCATCAGATTGAAAATATGATAGAGTAAATTTGATGTTCATTTAACTGTCATGTCAAAAATATGAAAGATTAAATTTGACACCCACTTAGCCATCACTTTTCTATGAGCAAATGGACTATGAAAAAGTGAAATTAAAATTTTGTAGCGTCAAAAAGCATGTATACTGAAATGTTTATCAAAGGTCTCACAAAACTCAAACATGAGTGAAAAACTACCAATTAATGGATGTTGGGTTATAAATGGGAGTGTTAAAATAATTAACTGCCATCATTGATAGTCTAGATTAAGTAGATTCCAACTCAATTAATAGGTGCTAAATTAGTGGAGATTATTCAGTTCTCCCTATTTGTGGCATAATTAGAACAGTCTAAATTCATTTGAACTTATTTGCATACATCAGACCTCAACTTTAGTGGAGATTATTCAGTTCTCCCTATTTGTGGCATAATTAGAACAGTCTAAATTCATTTGAATTTATTTGCATACATCAGACCTCAACTTTATAAAAATACAATCAAGTCATTCTAATAGAAAAACAGTTCATCCATAAATTTTCCCTCCTTTGCCTACATTTTTCTATAACAGGTTTCCTATACTTCTGCAGGCTCATATTTTGATATTTAAAGGCAAGAATTATAAATGTCTACAAATCATTTCGTATGCCTTGATGAAAGAAACTTTCATATTAGGGATGGAATTTTTACAAATTCTGGTATACAAAAAATAATCTTCCACAATCAGTAAGAAAAAAAGCTATAGAACATATAACTTTCATTGGCATCTTCTACGTTGAAACTTGAAAATTCGACGTGTAAAGATGCTAGTTAAATCTCATTGAATTTTAATGATTGTTAAGAACTCACGATTTTGACAAGTTCAAATCCTCCATTAGCAAAAATCAAAACCTAACTTTTAGGGTTTACACCGAAACGTGTATAAGGCGCGTTGTAAATTAGAAATTTGACATTTTTCTCCAATGAAAATCCCTATTATGGAATGGATTTAGCCTATCTAAGTATTCCCAATAGGAAATGGCTTGGAAATCACACATCCAGCTAAGGTCAATCAAATTATGTTCCACCGCGGACTTGTATTTTTGAGACTTATCCATTCATGTCATTGCTCTACGCAAGGCTATAAAAATTTTAGATTGTGACTCAGAAACACAATGGCAATATAATAAACAATACTAAATGTAAGCAAAGCTGGCAGGCTGTATCTCAAAATTAATAAATCAATCGATGTATCGACCAGTTCGTAGTTGTTTTTCCACAGGAAAAATAATAATAAGATTCCATTTTGGAAAAATACAGGATCTAACATCAAATGCAATTGTGTGTCAATTCAGTTGTGAAAAAGCGTCATAGAACATTCGGTTTTACTTGTTTTTTCTCCTGTACAATCTGATACAAATGGTGTCTGGATTATCTTGCCTTTCAAATTGGGATTTATGTCTAATATAATACTAAGGGTGTATCTTCAACGGCCTCTTGTGGGCAACGTCAATTTGAACCTTGTAATTGAAAAAAGACATGATACAATTGCAGAATTAAAATAGAAAAGCCACATGAATTCTTCCTTTTGGTAAACTATATTTCTTGCACAGCGGCATAGCAGAGTAGATTGGTTAAAAACATTAGGCAAAATATCTAAAACCTGCGACGTCCTACGTGCAAATTCACCACTTAAATTCAGCAGTATTAAATTTTTTTAATTTCATTTTTCCACCCATTTGGACGTCCAATCAACAATGTATCTCATTAAATTTCAGTGTGATGGCTGAATGCACGTCAACTTTCTGCTAATAATTTTCGCTGCGACGGGTCAAGACACGTCAAATTTATGTTAGTCATTTTCGCTGTGACTTGTAAATGCACGTCAAATTTATGTTCATCATATAAATGATTTGCATAAGTTTGACGTGCATTTACCCGTCACAACAAACTAACCAGCATAAATTTGACGTGCTATTTTACCCGTCACAATAAAACTAAAGAGCATAAATTTGACGTGCATTTACCCGTCACAATGAAAACGAAGAACATGAATTTGACGTGCATTTACCTGTCAAAGAGAAAATGTCGAGCATAAATATGACGTGTGTTTACCCGTCAAAGCAAAAACGACAGCCATAAATTTGGCGTTCATCTACCCGTCACAGCGAAAACGTTGAGCATAAATTTGACGTGTGTTTACCCAACAAACTGAAAACGATTGCCATAAATTTGACGCGCATTCACCCGTCACAACAAACAAATTAAGCATAAATTTGACGTGCATCTACCGTCATATACAATATTAGCATTATAAATTTGACGTGCACTCACCCGTCACAGCTGAAATTGTTTCCTTGAATTTGACGTGCGTTTACCCGTCACACAGGGGAAACAGATACCGTAAATTTGACGTCCAGTTACCCGTCAGGGCGAAATGGTTATTATAAATTTGACGTGTATTTACCCGTCACAGTGAAAACGTTCAGCATAAATTTGACGTGTTGACCTGTCAAAGCCAAAACGATGACCGTAAATACGACGTGTGTTTACCCGTCAAACCTAAAACTAAAACCATAAATTTGACGTGCAGAGCCGTCAGAGCGGAAACGTTGAGGAGAAATTTGACGTGCATTTACCCGTCATTTTGTAAACACAAACATAAATTTGACGTGCTCTTACCCGTCACAGCTGAAATTCTTTCCTAAAATTTAACGTGCGATTACCCATCACAGGGAAAACAGTAGCCATAAATTTGACGTCTAGTTACCCGTCAGCATGAAACGAGCACCATAAATGTGACGTGCATGTACCCGTCACAACGAAAATGACGAGCAGAAATTTGACGTGCGTTTACCCGGCACAGCAAAATCGTGAAGCGTAAATTTGACGTGCATTTACCAGTCATTTTCTAAACAAAAAATAATTTGACGTGCACTTACCCGTCACAGCTGAAATTCTGTCTTTAAATTTGACGTGCGATTACCCGTCACAGGGAAAGACACTGTAAATTTGACGACCAGTTACCCGTCAGCGCGAAATGGATGCCGTAAATTTGACGTGCATATACCCGTCACATGGAAACGGGAACATAAATTTGACGTGCATTCGGCCGTCAAATGAAAAACGATGTGCCTAAATTTAACGTTTATTTGGCCGTTACAGAGAAAACAACCTGCCTAAATTGGACGTGCATTCATCCGTCAAGGCAAAAATTCGGTGCTGAAATTTGACATGTATCGTCACACTCCAAACATTAGAGTAAGTTTTGACCGTCGTGGAGTTTTCCGCCTTATTTTACTCAGATAAGTTTAAACACGCTGGGCAAAATTTTCAACATGCAAGGCCATCTCAGAGTTGAACGAAAGTTCTTACCGAGCCATAGGACAACAAATCCATAACCAATTGGAGAGGTTCAATCATCTACTATGACTTTAACTTGAAGGAAGAAATCATCTTAGATGAAAGCAAACAAAGTTCTACTGCAGCTTACTATCCTGGTTGTCATATTGCAATCATACCACTTATTTCTCATTCTGTACTTTCCTCACGCTTAAGTTGTAGTTCCTACCACATATTGCAGTTGTAGTTCATACAAAAGGAGCCTTTGTGCCTCGAATGAGTCCTTTCAAAGGAAAAAGCTGCCATGAATTTGGGGCAGTGTTAGACGAACAAGATAGAGTCTTTCGCTACCTGGCTGAATTAGCCGATTCCTTGAAATGGAGGACGCTGTGATTCATTTAGTTCTGGACTGAAGGAAGGCACAGTGAGTGGGATAATTAGTAATTAATTACAAACTGGTTTCCTTTCATAAATCTCTTCCATATTACGAAGTGGTGACTGCTGATGCACAGAACACTCTACTCCACTTGAATCCACAGATTAATACAAACCCAGAATTGTTAATCCATATTGAATACTCTGCATGAAAAGCTAATTTGTCCATTTTCTGGGAATATTACATGCTACGAGATTGCACACTTCAGACGATGTCCTAACATTCACCAATTACGGATATCATTGAGTCAATTTTGCAGAGTCTTTTAAAAACACCGTAAAACTACCTTTAATGGATGTCAAACATTTATATACCATATCCAAACATAAAGGAAAACATAATTTCACAATAGCATTTTATTTATGCTACATTGATCTAAAAATATAAATATAAATGTAATTTAATTATTTAGATTTAAATTCATTTTTTTAAAATAAGAAATTAAATAATAATGTATTAATTGTATTAAAAAATATTTTACTTTCATCTAAAATCATCTCAAATAATTTATATAAAAAACTTATTTTGCCCACTCTAAATAACATGATTTATATTTTTGTGTCATCCTTTACCAAAACTTTCATTACATTATTATTATTTTTTAAATCCTTATTGTAATTTAAAATTTAATTTTTCAAAGAGATTTATTTAAAATATAATTTAAAGAAAATTTAAAATAATTTAACTGTATATAAAAAATCATAAATTTGGCTTTGCAATGTGTTTTTGTCTCTAAGTGTAAAAATTAGATTTAAAAAAAATAACAAAAACCACTGTTTGAAAAACTTGAGAAATGACACAAAAGATGTGAAGGGTTGTGATTACTCAAGATTAACAACGAGGTTTTTGTGTGTAATGCTACTATGCATAAAGCAAAGATATAATCATGCACAATTTGATGTCCATGTGACAATCAAATTTAATCAAATCAATTTTAGATGTGACGGCCAAATGGGCATCAAATTTTGGATGTGATAGCTAAATGGAGATCAAATTTCACCATATATTATGTTGGCAATGACCATTAGATAGCCATTAATTTTAATAATAAAATTTATTAGTGGTGGCAATCAAATGGCCATCAAATTTAGACCAAAAGAGATATGATAGTCAAATTTAATATAGTAAAATTATGAATGATGACGATCAAATGGCCTTCAATTTTAACATTAAAATTGAATGTGACAACTAGATGACCATCAGTTTTAACATATCATTTTTTTGTAGTGACAATCATTGAATTTAACAAAAAAGCTATGATGATCAAATAGACGTCAAATTTAATAATATAGAATATAAGCTAATGATGGTCAAATGACTATCAAATTTAATAGTGATGAACTCTAGTCAATGACACTCAAATGATCGTAAAATTTAATAGCTATGAACTCTCATTGGTTATAGTCAAAATGACCATCAAATTTGAACATTTAAATTAGGGTGGTGGAAGAAAAGTATGGCAACAATTTTAAACAAAGGCAGGACTTACCTGGGGGCTTGTGAAATTTAATGGTGATGGCGGCATGTCTAAGAGGATCTTGGCCAAAAAGTAGTAATGTTGGCGCTTGTCTCATTTGAAACTAAATAAATCTCAAAACTTGATTAGTGGCCACCAACAAAGCTAAAGCTAGAGCTATGTATGGGGTGCTAGGTTTTTTCACGATCCTCATTCTTTCCTCATTGCCAGTATGTTCTTCCCAAGATTTCTAATATCATTGTTTTTAATAGTATAAGGCGGCAAAACCGGGGGTTGAACCCTTACAAAGCAGAACCCAAAAAGGGCAAAAAAGGATCAGAAGATAAAAAGAGCCAGAACCACCACAGACAACTTACATACAACCAATATACAGCAAAAAGAAACTATCAGTAAAAAACTAGCTAACAAAAAGCTTAGAAAGAAGACTAGGAAAGGGTATCTTCCAAGCCTTTAAAAAGAAACTCAAACATTCTATCGAATTTCTTAGCCCTGTCATCATCAACACCATGAGTGAGGACTTCATGTTCCTGCAGCAGAGAGAGATTAGCCATAGCCGGCCTACAAAGCATGCTTGTAATGAATCTGCCAAGAGAAAAGACCCTCTTCTCCAGAAAATCTACCAGCTCCTTCAACTGAGTCAAAACATTAGAATGATTACCTTCCTCCTCCATACCACCTTCAGCATTGTTACAATCTTCCTGAATAAAATCAGGGTCTGCAGGAACCTCAGTGGGAACAAAGTGAACATCCTTCCCATTGTTATCATCAGTGCCAATAGCCTCCACATGAGTAGTAGTAGCTCCCACATCAATACAGTCACCAATGGGAGTAGAATTTCCAAACCCTTTATTGCCCTCAGTATCAAAGGTCTCCGTAGGTATTTCTTTCCCATCAATCTCCTCAACACCACTTGAATCTTCAACAACAACCTCCTGAACATCATCACTCTTAGACTTATCCTCCCCCTCTTGAGTAGAGGCTTCAGAATTGCTTTCAGAATAATCAATCAACTTCAACTTAGGAGCCGGTTTGCTAGTAATACGACCAGACCGCCTAACAACAACAAATTTACCCCCTAGTTTGACTTTTTTCAAATTTCTTGAGGGTCCCTACCTAACCAGTTCCTGTTCATTCTGGGGCCCAAAATCCCCAATGTCTTCTTTCAAAAGGTTAGCTTCCACAGCAGAATTAGAGAGACATTTTTTAGATTTCAATTTGGATTTGGTCAGAGGGGTTTGAACATTTTTGACAGTAGAAGATTTAAGAGTACCAGAAGAAGGAGCACCTTCGAGAAACAGTTTAGGAGTAGTATGACCAATTTTCACAGAGGCAGTAGGGATATCAGCAAGAGGTTCAAGACCAGAGGGCTGAATAGATAAAGGAGGGGACAAGGCCAAGTGAAACTGGTATAACCTATGGATAAGCCCTTGATGGAGGGGAATAGGCTTTTCATCAAGCTTTTTAAGCAAAATCTTCTTAACATGTTGAACAGAGCACTCAAGAGATGAAAGCAGATAGAAAGGGAAACTAATAGTAGCATTCCTCCTGAAGTGGTTTAACAAAGGAAGGTGATAGTAATAGAACTTGGTAAAATGACCCTCCAGAGTGAAGTACTTCATCACCATATAGCACATATCCGCCCATGGTTCAGGAAGCCTGGCTCTCTCAAATCCTCCCTAATAGGGCACCAACTCCTCACCTTCACCAAGGAACAGTTTCTAGTTCTGGGCATCAAAAACCCTAGACTTCTTTTGCAGCTTCATACCCTTAGCAGATAAACCCGTAGCCATAGCAATTTCATTCTCTAAAACCTCAAAACTGATATTCCCAATTTGAACCTTACAATTTTCCCATGACTGAGCAAATTGAATGGACAAATTTTCATCATGCCCATTCAAACACTCAAGGAATGGAGTGATACCACCTTCTTTACAATAATGCTAGACCAAAGCATTATCTTTAAATTCCCCATAGTTATTAGGTTCGGTTCTGATCCTGTCCCCTCCCATAATGAAAAACCAGCAAACCCCAAAGAGCTCAGAGAAGGAAGTAGTAGAAGTTTGAAAATTTCTGACCCAAAGGCTCCTAACAATATTGTGAAGAATTCAAGACTTCGATCACAGAGCAATGAATAATAATAAAAAAGGCAATAATGTAAATACGAGCAGAAGTAGGGCAATCATTACACCGATAGCCCAAAGTTTTAATGCAATAATTTCTCATTAACATTGTTTTTCTCTTTCTAGGTAGGAGAATTACCAAAGCCAATGGGTTTGAAAGTAAATTATATTTTAAATGAGGCTCTACGAATTTGCCTTTAAAGGGCATTAGCATGTACTATATTATACTCTTTATAAATAATTAATTTGCAAACATTGGTTGAAGCTAAATTATTTCATATTATTTGAAATCAATGCCATGAATATCTTTAATTAAAAATTTTCCAATTTTGTCATATATAATTTTTTTCAATACAAACAATCTTCCCAAACTTAATGTGAAAAATAAAATCAAACAAATGTAGAGTATTTGTATCAAACTATTACACAAGATGGTGAAGGCTCCGTTAGAGTTTTGAGGTTGGCCTTGGTCTGCATGTTCCTACTTGTGTCAATCCACTATCCTTGTCACCTTTGTGTCATACTATTGTTTGGAGAAATAGATCTTTGAATTTATTACAAGTTTTCTTAGTTCCTTCATCTTCAAGTGTTTTTTTTCTTTAAATGGTCACTAGCATTCTAGCCCTACACTTGATGCTAGGGTCGCTAGCTTGGATGCTCAAAAAATGGCTCCCAAATGCCTGCACAAATTCATATCGACTTTGGTAGTTCACAAGGTAATTTATGCCTCTAATGCCAAAAGATCTCTTCTCTAGCATTGTAATGTGGATTAATTGCCCACAACTTATTGGATCATGTGTGAGGAATTCAATATGGTTGAGCTAGCATATATGATAAATGCAACCACTTACCTATGCATTAGATAGTTGGTGGGCAAGAATCTTGGTATTATATGTGCAATAAATTATGTCTTTTTCAATCTTAATATTGGTCGTCATCACCCTAATTGTCCATGGTATGTGTGGAACAATTTGTAAGCCTATAAAAAGAGAATTCTTAAATGCCTTGACAGGGCCATGTTGTCCAAACAACCCATCTTTCCCTTCGCTAGTTATCATCAATTACTAGTGGAGCCTTTGTAGGATTTTATCATCTACAACCACTTTCTGATCCAAATTTGTATTGAATGGAAAATAGTGGGGCCAAAGGTGCCTAAAATACAATTCTACTTGAACATGTCTTCATTGAGTCATCATCCCACATTGGCTCACATCCTTCACATTTGAAATCTTGAGCCTAGACCTACCTCTGGGATTGGCTGGATCTAATGATGGAATGATGACATTAAACATATGACCTACTTTTTGTTAATCCATGGCCACCAACTAGCACTTTTTCATCACTGCTCATATTCAAGGTCACCACCTCAAAACTTTGTTGCTCCACTACTAAGCTAGAGGAGCTTCCATTTTCACTATCTCTTTAGCTACGGGTGGCTCAATTTCACTAGCAGAAGAAAATTGAGGATAGTCATACATCTCAAGGAGCTCAACTAAAGGCTCTCATTTGCTAAAATTTTGGTATAACATTTCCAAGGATTTTTTTTAGTCCCTTAGAGCTTGCCAAGTTTCACAAAAGATTAATCATATTAAATAAGGTCAGCAAGTTCTTTCTAAACTTCCTACATTGTTCAAGCTTTATCTACCATCATCATTAGGTTTTCCAGGTGCAATTGCCTTCACCTAAAACTAATCAAGCTCTTCAATATTGTGTGAGTGTGGTCCTCACAAGATTCTCTACCTCTTAGTGGGCCTTCTATGGCCAACATGCCACTCTAGCAGACCTCTGAAAATCGATTTTTATGGCCAATGATAAATCTCTGAGATGTGATGGTTTCCCTTACAAATTCTACAAGGCTCTTTGGGATACAGTTAGTCCTAACTTTTTTTAGGCTTATGAGGAAGCTTTCACCACTAGTTCATTAGGGTCGCTCATAAATAAATGAAATATCAAACTCATTCCTAAGACTGGATACCTTGAATAATTTATAATTGGTGACCGATTACTCTTTTGAATACCTCCTATAAAATCATATCTAAGGCCCTAGCATTATGCACCTATCATTTGATTCTACTTATCATCTAACCAGAGTATATTGGTTTCATCAAAAGTTTTTGCATCCATGAAAACATTGTTATTGTCTAGGAAGACACGGAGTGGGCCAAGCAATCACAACAATTGGTCATATTCATCAAAATTGATTTTTCTAAGACTTATGTCCAAATTGAGTGGCCTTTCATACTCACCGTGCTCACAGCTCTTGGTTTTGGCTCTAATTTTCTTGTCTCTATTAAATTTCTCTTTAAATACAGATCATGCTTTTATGTGCCTAACCATTGATTGTCACCAATTTTCATCCTTTAGGGTTTTCTTCTCCATTCACCAATGTTGTCCCCTAGCCCGAACCCTTTATGTCATGGTTGCTGAAGGATTTGACTATTTTCTTGCTAATGCAGTCTCCCAATAGCATGTAAAAGGTATCTCTTTTCCTAATTATCCTCTCTAGCTCATTAATGGCCATTTTGCTAATGATTCCTTCCTTATGCTATTAGAGGACTAGGATAATGTTAATCAAGATTTGTAATGTTAAAACATTTTTGTCTTGCCTCTACCTCTAGAATCTAATGGCAAAAGATGTAATATTATCATTAATCTTTCCTACCCAAACTTGCTTCACTTGATTCCTATGGCTAGAAATGGATTGCTCATGGGGAGATGTTTAGTTGTATTAGAATTCCCTTTTCCTTCCAACCCTCTTCTATGATTCTTTGTCAAGCAGTACTTGCATGTATTGAAAATAAATTGCACTTCTGTGTTGCCAAGCTACTTTTCCTTGTTTGGAAGTTTCATATTTGCTCCAAAGTGCTCATTTCCACTCATGTTTACTACTCTTTCTACTAGGCCCTATTGATGATTGTTTCTACACATTCATAACAAAAGTTAAAATTCACAAAATGAACCTAACTGTCTTAAAAGATATGAAGAAATCAATTAAGATTACTTAATCCCAAGTTTCTGTATGGTCAGGTCTTGACCTTGTGGATAATTTAGTAGGTCGATGTGAAACTGTAATATGTAAGGGGCTTTACTTGATTTAAGGTGATGCTACTGACAATTGTCATTTCCCATGTGCAAATATCTCAAAATAACTCTCAATTCAATGATCCTTTGCAACTATTTATAACTTTCAAGTCAAACTTTACATAAACTTTACAGAAACAGACTTGATTATTCAAACTTTATGAAAAATCATCAAAAATCTTTAGTATTTCCATGTGTTTAACAAGATTTTTAACAATTTCCTTTAGATAACTGTGTTTCAGCTAATTAGTTAAAGATTGTTTTTGGAAAAGTTAGAAAGAAAAAAAAAAGGTTAGAAAACTAGATTTCATCCACATACAACTTTCTATTATTCATGCATATAAATCTGTTTATGCTGATCAATTCAAAGCAAATAAATCCTCATACATAAATCCTGAGCATTTTCATGAATTTACATACAGAATTGCAATCTTCAAGGAAAAAAAATATGTTTGAGAATACCTGAATCAATTCACACTCAGAAGATAGACGTAGAAAATTGATGCTTGTATTTACTAACATAAGACAGTCATTTCAAATTTACAATGTTTATGACTTCAAATCCTTTGAATTACCAGTAGTAAACACTTACAGACACTTTCACAGATACATCAAGGAGACCAGACATTCTGTGCACTCCTCAACGTAGACCACAAGCAAATTTCTACTGTTAGCTATGCTCAAGGCACTATGCTTTAGTCCCCTCTCTTGCATACTCTGTTCACTTTTGAAACCTCTGTGTATTCCTGTGTATCATTACAAAGTAAAGGGGCTCAATATATAAATTTGATTATCCCCAATACGGTTACAAAACCTGGTCAGTCAACGGTCTACATCTCAAGTGCAACATCAACGGTGGAAAATAAATCCCGCCAAAAATCTTTGAGAAGCATATTCTATACCGAGCGTAAAGATGCCCTTTAGAATCCTGAAACTTCAAATATTTCCTCCACTCAACGATCTTAGCATTGGTCCTTCCCCTCCAATTTACTTTGCCTTTGTATTTTCCTACCATCGTGCCCCTATAATACCATGCTTGTATATTCCCCCCATATCCTTTGTAATTTTTGCCTTTTCCTATGTAGACTTCACCTTCTGAGATGCCATCGCCACTTTGTCACTTTCCATATACCTGCATACCTACCAACAGACATAAGTTTATAAAATGGATTTTAAAATTCACGTCGATTTCGTCAATTTATACCTTTCCTGCATACCCCTCTCTTTACCTTTTATCTCTTGCGATGCTTTTTATTCCTTTGTATCTCGAATATGTATATCATAAACATACAAAGACTTTTCTATATTGAACTTCTTTTTGCATCCGGCTTATATCTCTAACTTGTATCTCGGCTTGTATATCGAAGATATACATTGTTATTATACAAGCCTGACGTGCAAGTGGTGGAGCCTACACTACTTTCCCCCTTGTATCTCCACGATACAACAATACTTGTATCAAAACCCTTAGACACAAGTCCAAATACATACAAACATTTGTATCTCCTTTGCGAACTTCTCATTTTTATAAACCACAATTTACTTACTTTTCGGCTCTGCGACATGTATAAAGTGCAATGCATATTCCAATATATTTTAAGTCATGATGCATCATTTTAACCAGATTTAAACCTTTCTTGAGTTCTATATTGCATGTACATCGCAATGTATGTCTTCAAAACATACAACAATAAAACCCCATTTCATATTCTTTTTGGTTCCACGACATGCATGTATCATTGTATATTACCTTGTATGTTTCCTTTTGCCTAACATACAAACATAAAATGCATTCAACGAACTTAACCGATTATTCATTTAAACTCTGAACTCTGTTGGGCCTTACTTGTATGTAAGGATAAAGCGTTAGCAACATGCATACAAGTATAATGATGTAATAAACCCAACGACTTCCTTATGCAACTCATATAACGACTTGATATACAAAAAAATTTGTATATGCAACATACAAACCCTGTAGGAGTACAATCAACACTGAGAGGGGGGGTGAATCAGTGTTGTGTGAATTTTCAAATCCTTTTTACACACTTTAACTTTCAGAGTACAAGGAGAGAAAGATAGCATTGATCTGTCAAATACATATGCACATGAATGTGAATACAGAAAGAGAACAAAACTTCATAAGTAAATCATACACACACAGAGAAGATTATGACACAAGAATTGCATGAGTGGAAAACCCTCCAGGGGTAGAAAAACCACTCTAAACTGCCTCACTGGCTTAACTGATCAAACATGCCTCACTGGCTACAATATGTGTCTCATTGACAAATGTTAAGGTCTCACTGACCTACAAGCCTCACTGGCATACTGTTTAGAAGCACCAACCCCTATTACAGAACAAACTAAAAACATAAATTTAGAGGGTTTCTCTGTTTCAATACATAACATTTATTCTCTCACATGTGTCTGTCAAATGATCATTCCAAAATCATATACAAACTCAGATATTTCAATCCTGTATCATGATCCACTCTACAACACCAACACTGTTTGATTTTCAACAACACTTCACAACACTGTATGTTTCATCTCTATCTTACTAGTTTCAATGTCTTGATCAATCAAATTCATGATTCATGCACCTGATTGTCATTACAATTGCATATTGTCTTTCTAATCACCTTGTCAATCTCTATATCTGTATTTGATCCTTGTCAGTTCATCATCAATCTGCACAACATCACTCACATCACCTTGTTAATCCACACAACTCTATAAAAAGCATCTATAATATCATTAAATAAAATCTGAATATACTTTCACAACCCTTCATATTCTCTTCTCTATTTTTAAAACAAAATATCTTCCCGTTAATTCTATGCATTAAAAAATCTTTTGATCTTCCTCTTCTCTATACATGATCCTTCACATTCTTTGACATTTCAATTTGGACAATTTATGTATTCAATATTATCCCTGCAAATAAAATCTTCAATTTGATTTTCTCACAAGACAAAAACATCATTCAATCTTGTTGATCTTCCTCAAAAATATCTTCATGAAAACCTTTCATATTCTATATCTGTGAAGAAATTACTTTTCTCTTCATGTCTATGACTGTTCATTTTCTTCCTCTCTTCCTCTTTGCAAATTCCTGCAATCTTATTTCATCTTCAATAAAATCAAAAAATCAATTCATCTTTGAAAACCAATCTGCCTCAAAAAAATCTTCAATCTGTAAAGAATCTTTCTCATTGCATCATTGTTATCTCTGTAATTTTTTCATAAAAATCTTTTCTAAATTCTTCAATAGTTTTCTAAAAAAATTGCTTTTAAAAAGCAATAGCAATCTCCTATAAAGGCTCCTTAATTCTATAATGAATCTTAAGCCATTTAATTAAAAATGGAAATTTAAAAGAAGTTTCCAAAAATCTTTTAAAAAAAAATGTGCCCACTTATATCGGGCTCCCTCCTTATTCCATGCACCTTTTATTTAAATGTCATAAAATATGACATACTAAAGTTTCTAAGTTTAAACAAAAAAACAAACCTTCCCTTTTTGAATATACCGTGGGCTCTTCACAAAGCAATTTCAATTGTTTTAAACTCATAAAATCCTTAATGAAATTCGCGCTCCAAAAAACATGTGAAGAGAGTCATTTGAAATGACTTCCCGCCCGAGCACTTTTGGAAGAGACCAATGGAGTCGGTTAGGAGTATGAGATGGGCCAGTCACCGCCATGACTAGAGACCCCTCCAAACGGTGGTATTTAAGTTGTAAACCCGCTACAATAAGTCACCTCCCAAATAGATTTAAAAGTGTATGACAGGTAGAAGGTTTAGAGATTATTTAGAGTTGATAATACCTCTTTAGTCATCCTTATTGCAATGTCAAAAACACCACATCAAACTGATCACCTTACCCTCGAGCATGTCTGATTGATATCAGTACACATTATCTAAACATCAAATTCAAGGCACCCTTGAAAAGATAAACTCTTTTGAGCCATGAGCAAAAAGATTTAATACTTCAACATATACGATTTAAGCTCCTGAGATTACCTCCATCATAATAAAAACTTAGACAATTAAAAACCTCAAATGATCTCCAAAAACATATCTCTGTGAAATGATTGATCATCTCTTGCAATCAATACTACTTTATAATGTAACCTTGAGAATGAAACAAGCCCTCTCATAAATATGATTATAAAGACTTGATCAAGTACTACATACAAAGTGAACCCTCCAACATAAATACCTTATCTGCACTGGTCTTATTAAACTGAAGCAAGTGAACTTTGTCAAGCCAAGATCAATCATACATTGTAACATCAACATGATCAATTTGCGTAAATATGAACATGCATGTAACCCATTTGAGCTCATGTATGATCAACATCCTCAAACACATCACTGACTTTGCACAAACACAATTGATATTCTTAAAGCAACATTTTCACAGATCAATATTATCATCAACTCAGTCTGAATGACACAACACTTTACCATACTGAACAAGCTGTGATATGACAATAGAAAGAACACATGAGATGATGTCTCATGCTCCTGCTCCTATCAACAACAAACAAGATGATGTACTCCTGATGATGCAAGATCAAACCTGTGAAGTATAAAACCATTCTCTATATCTGCAAGATGATTTCTCATGCTCCTGAACACTTTTGACATCAATGACAACCTCATACCATCAAACCCTCCCATAATAGATTTTACCCAAAACACATATATCTTGCAAAATATTGGGAATTTTAAAATGGTTCAAAAAGCAACCCTTACTCATTTTTGACAAGGAATTCACCTATATTCTGCCTTGGTACTTAATGCTATTTTTCTTTATTTTTCAACAGGGTTTGTACTTTTCACTCCCTTTTCCCTTTACCACCAAGAAGACCCACACACACAAGCAAAAAGATACAGCCATAGCAGGGGTCCTCATTTTGCTAAGAAGTAAAATGGGGCATGTTGTGAGCATCACAACAACTAGCAACCAAATAAAACAATTAAATTAAAACCATTAAAGAAAATTAAATGTAATAAATTCATAATTTCCAACTATCTTTTCTACAAATCATTATCCAACGTGAGACTTAATGTATTCAATAAGGTGCATGAATTTTCCCATTCAGTTTAAGTGGGTGCACGTGATTAATAATTCTCATCTTGAAAATCAATTGAACAAATCAGTGACTGATATTAGACTACTTAGTTGATGTCATTCCCTCATAGCCAACTGGATAGAGCCTTTCTGCCAGCAGGCGTCTATAGCCCTAACAAGGTTATCATTACAATTCTCCTAAGTAGAGCCCCACTGCCAGCAAGCGTCTATAGCCCCAATAGAGTTACTTAGATGACTTAACCTGGATTTCAGTAAAATCTATTTTATTTATTTATTATTTTTATATATTAGGTGAGATAGAAACTTCATAAGATATTACAGTTGTAACTTCATAATGCAAGGAATGATCACTTGCTGAAATCAAGCTGAGAATTGTAATGGTAGCAAGGGCGACCTCTGATTTTTCA
Source organism: Cunninghamia lanceolata (assembly GCA_027924645.1). Taxonomy (NCBI): domain Eukaryota; kingdom Viridiplantae; phylum Streptophyta; class Pinopsida; order Cupressales; family Cupressaceae; genus Cunninghamia; species Cunninghamia lanceolata. The sequence continues at coordinate 23,010,293 of BSBN01000809.1, read as the reverse complement.
CCTAATATCTACACTGGTAGGTTCAACAAACCCAAGGATTTTAGGTGTGTCATTGTGAGAAATTTCCCTTGAATACTCAACCCACAGTTATTGAATACAAAATTTCACCAGTCAACTAAATTGCTACAGTCATGACAGTCACAACAAGTTATGCATAAATTTCAAATAATTAACCTAAATGTTCTAAATTTTCTATTATTTTTAGTGGTTGTTAGTCTGCTCCTGCATACTTTAAAATCAAAATAATGACCCCAGCACACAGGAAAACAACAAAGCAAACAAAACAAACAGACTGTACAAACAACTAACTACGAAAGGAAACAACACAAAGCAAGACAAGAAAACAAAGAAAAGAAATAAAACAACCACCCCTTCCAAACAATACAAGACACCACTGGGTAAACAAAGCACACAACTAGAACCAAAAACATTCATATTTAAATGCCTTTTTAGAATATGCAGGAACATCAGGGCATTAGTTATAGTTATCAACTTAGCAAATTTATCTTTGAATTCTAAAAAATACTCATTTATTCTACCCTCACTGTATTTAACGAATAATATCTAATTATCAGCAATTCAGGTAGCCCATCACGTTCATGATTAATCCATATGCATGTCTTATCCTTTGAATTTCCATAATCAAAACATTTTTTTACATCATTTACTGAGCAAAGGAAGGAAACAACCTGATGTATTTCTGGCTCTACCGGACCTGCCTGCTCACTACCAACTAGTCCTTTATTTAACTTTGGATTTTCATCACTCCACTCAATGTTATGTCCTACTTCCACTTTGGTGACATGTGACTCCTGATGTATTACTTTTGCATCTATATTTAACTTCAACTCTTCATCTTGCAAGCTTATCTGATTTTTAAACTCCAGCAACACCTCAATGTCCTCTTTAATTTCCTGCACATTAGCACATGAATGAGTACCATCATAATCTGGCATATCTAAATTTATCATTTCTAGATTATTTGGCTGTGAATGTGAAACAACATTTGATTCATGAAAATACTTCCCTGTTTCACTTTCAAAATAATGTTGGAGTGATGCTTGATTATGCACAGTAATAGCATAATCCTCTGTATCTTCCATTTTCAAGAATTGTTCCTCAAATAATTTAGTCCTATCATTCAGCAAAATATTTGGTTCCATTATCCTACAACAATCCTAGATTTGGTCATTCAATTTAAAGCCATCAAATAATAAATCAAGATTTACTTCTTTTCTTATGATTCCTTTATTTGTTGATACAGAAACTTCTTTAATTTTAGTGCACTTTAATTTTGTCACTACTTGTTTACATTTCTTTGCCCAATCATTTTCGTTAAAAATTTTCAAATCAGATCCAGAGATTTTTTATTGACAAGTATTCCTTAGTAATTCAATATATTTATCAAATGTATCAAGATTAACTTCACTTTTCTTTTTCTTTTCATTAAATCCTCTTTGTTTATCATCTAATAACTGAAAATGAGGTGCGATTTCTTCTCTGTATTTTTCAAGATATTTACACCTATCATTAGTTTTATTCACATTTGAACCTTGACGAAAAAATAGATTATTTTTCCTACCATCACATGATTCCAAAAAAGAGATTTTACTATCCTTTATTTCCAGCATTGGTTCAATCTTTGCATTATCTGAACAATTAATGATTGCTGATATTGCATCCTACTACTGCTCCATAAGCCCCTCATTTTCTTGCTAACCTTCAGCCCTATACACATTTGAGAAAGAGATCAGTTCTTTTAAATCCAAATCTAACCTTGTAAGAAAAGTCAGACAATTAATTTCACCATGCTCTGTGGACTTATGTATCCTGCACCTTCCAAATAAACCAAAGTTAGATAAATTTTTAGGATAAATCCTCTTGTTTAAAGTTTTTTGAAAGACAAGAATATTAACATAGAACTTGTCTTTGTATGAATCCATTGAAAATGGCACTTTGTTTTCAACTTGTTAGATTTTGAAATTTTATGAGTTCTAACATATCTCAGAAAAAATATTAAAACTCAGAAAATTAGAATATATTTGCAAACAAAACGTTCAAATTTCCAAGAACTGAAATGATCCGCCTGGCTAGCCTACACAAAATCTACCTTAAATCCTATTAGGCCCTCCTTCTAGCGCCAAAAACTGTTGATGATTGTTTTTACACATTCATAACAAAAGTTAAAATTCACAAAATGAACCTAACTGTCTTGAAAGATATGAAGCAATCAATTAAGATTACTTAATCCCAAGTCTCTGTATGGTTAGGTCTTGACCTTGTGGATAATTTAGTAGGTCAATGTGAAACTGTAATATGCAAGGGGCCTTACTTGATTTAAGGTGATGCTACTGACAATTGTCATTTCCCATGTGCAAATATCTCAAAATAACTCTCAATTCAATGATCCTTTGCAACTATTTATAACTTTCAAGTCAAACTTTACATGAACTTTATTATTCAAACTTTATGAAAAATCATCAAAAATCTTTAGTATTTCCATGTGTTTAACAAGATTTTTAACAACTTCCTCTAGATAACTGCGTTTCAGCTAATTAGTTAAAGATTGTTTTTGGAAAAGTTAGAAAGAAAAAAAAAAGGTTAGAAAACTAGATTTCATCCACATACAACTTTCTATTACTCATGCATATAAATCTATTTATGCTGATCAATTCAAAGCAAATAAATCCTCATACATAAATCCTAAGCATTTTTATGAATTTACATACAAAATTGCAATCTTCAAGGAAAAAAAATATGTTTGAGAATACCTGAATCAATTCACACTCAGAAGATAGACACAGAAAATTGATGTTTGTTTTTACTAACATAAGACAGTCATTTCAAATTTACAATGTTTATGACTTCAAATCCTTTGAATTACCAGCAGTAAATACTTACAAACACTTTCACAGATACAACAAGGAGATCAGACATTCTGTGCACTCCTCAATGTAGACCACAGGCAAATTTCTACTGTTAGCTATGCTTAAGGCACTATGCTTTAGTCCCCTCTCTTGCATACTATATTCACTTTTGAAACCTCCGTGTATTCCTGTGTATCATTACAAAGTAAAGGGGCTCAATATATAGATTTGATTATCCCCAATATAGTTACAAAACCTAGTCAATCAATGGTCTACATCTCAAGTGCAACATCAACGATGGAAAACAAATCCCGCAAAAAATCTTTAAGAAGCATATTCTACACCGAGCGTAAAGATGCCCTTTAGAATCCTGAAACTTCAAATATTTCCTCCACTTGATGATCTTAGCATTGGTCCTTCCCCTCCAATTTACTTTGCCTTTGTATTTTCCTACCATCGTGCCCCTATAATACCATGCTTGTATATTCCCCCCTGTATCCTTCGTAAATTTTGCCTTTTCCTGTGTAGACTTCACCTTCTAAGATGCCATTGCCACTTTGTCACTTTCTATATACATGCATACCTGCCAACAGACATAAGTTTATAAAATGGATTTTAAAATTCACGTCAATTTCGTCAATTTATACCTTTCCTGCATACCCCTCTCTTTACCTTTTATCTCTCACAATGCTTTTTATTCCTTTGTATCTTGAATATGTATATCATAAACATACAAACATTTAAACATACAAAGACTTTTCTATATTGAACTTATTTTCGCATCCAGCTTGTATCTCGGCTTGTATATCAAAGATATACATTGTTATTATACAAGCTCAACGTGCAAGTGGTGGAGCCTACACTACTTTCCCCCTTGTATTTCAGCGATACAACAATACTTGTATGAAAACCCTTAGACACAAGTCCAAATACATACAAACATTTGTATCTCCTTTTCGGACTTCTCATTTTTATAAACCACAATTTACTTACTTTTCAGCTCCGCGACATGTATAAAGTGCAATGCATATTTTGATATACTTTAAGTCATGATGCATCATTTTAACTAGATTTAAACCTTTCTTGAGTTCTACATTGCATGCACATCGCAATGTATGTCTTCAAAACATGCATACAAGGCACGAAACATACAACAATAAAACCCCATTTCATATTCTTTTCAGTTCCGCGATATGCATGTACCATTGTATATTACCTTGTATGTTTCCTTTTGCCTAACATACAAACATAAAATGTATTCAACAGACTTAACCGATTATTCATTTAAACTCTGAACTCTATCGGGCCCGACTTGTATGTAAGGATAAAGCGTTAGCAACATGCATACAAGTATAATGATGTAATAAATCCGACGACTTCCTTATGCAACTCATATAACGACTTGATATACAAACAAATTTGTATATGCAACATACAAACCCTCCCATAATACATTTTACCCAAAACACATATATCTTGCAAAATATTGGGAATTTTAAAATGGTTCAAAAAGCAACCCTTACTAATTTTTCACAAGGAATTCACCTATATTCTGCCCTGGTACTTAATGCTATTTTTCTTTATTTTTCAACAGGGTTTATACTTTTCACTCCCTTTTCCCTTTACCACCAAGCAGACCCACACACACAAGCAAAAAGACAGCCACAGCAGGGGTCCTCATTTTGCTAAGAAGTAAAATGGGGCATGTTGTGAGCATCACAACAGGCCCCTTCCAGATCCTCATACTAGAAGCTGGAAACTACTCAAAGATTTTCTTTGGGACTCATCAAAGCAAGGAAAAAGATTCCATTGAGTCACCTATGAATTTTGTCATCTTCCTCGTGACTTTGGTGGTCTTGGTTTAATTAACACTCACATACAAGGGTTGGCTTTGTACATTGAATGGATAGATGGGACCTGGAAGGAAATGAATCTCAAAAATTCTTCTCATGTTATCACCTTTGGTGTCCCTTAGGGATGCTAAGCTTGGTGTGGTTTGGGATTTCACACCATCCTCATAATGTGGGATCCTATGTAAATTCAAGGCACTTTTGTTGCCAAGAGAATCTAGCATGCCTAGGAAGCTCTCAAGTTGTGGTTCATTTGGAATGTGAATGGATTTAGAATTGGGATATCTATCAACTAGTAATCCCTTTGGTGGTCTCATGTGATCACTTGCTAGGATTGAACCCTTTCCAAAAATCCCTAAGTTTGTGCTTTAAGATTCTACAAGTGAGGGATTTATACCATTTTAGATATTTTTCCATAATCACCAAGGCTTGGCTTTCTTGGTTTGAAGCTAAAGCTAAATATTAATGGGGCAATCAAGATTTGAAATCTTTCAACACCATTATGGAATCAATTCCTCTTGATATTATTCATAAGGTTAGAATCTAATGCACCAAACCACGATGGAAGGACTAGAAACGGTATCCAGATACTTCTTTCGGGAGTTACAAACCCTTTAAGGGATATGGTTGGATTACTTCCCACTTTCCTATGATTTTGAAGTTTAATACTAGATGGGTTCTCCAGTCCATTGCTCCTCAATGGAATTATAGGTTTCAAATAGTTTGGTTCATTCTTATAGAGCACAAGATTGCTCATTTTCTCGGTGCCTCCTATATCAGGGTATCCCCATTGTATCTTGTCTTATTCACTTGGGAGTTTCTATTCCCCTCTATCCTTTTTATAGATATATGGAAACCCTTAAGAATTTATTCTGGTCTTTCCTAAGAGCCTAAGATGCATGCAATGGATTTGCGGCTTTTAAGCCCTTCAAGACAAATACTTTTTCTTGGCACATGATTTTGTTAGGAGACTAGCCCAAAATTCTGCTAAGATACACTCAAATTTGGAATGCTTCAAAGTGGAAATTCTCTTCTCTATTTGGAAAATTTAAAATTTTATTATTTTTCTCATTCAACTATGGACAAGAAATTTTCTATGTATACTAAAGATTTCATATTCGGTCTAATGTCATATTTTTTATTAGAGGTAAAATGGGTTTTGAAGGGACCCTGAAACACTTTACTGTTACAGGCTGACTAACAACAAAAGATCAGTTGAACCATAGCAAAATGTTCACAACAGCAAACCCACCCATAAAAAAAGACCCAACAAACAACATAATAATAGAACACAAAAGCATAAGAGAAACAAACCACACGCCCAATTACAGATGTTTCAAAATCTTAGTTGCCTCCAACTCCCGCTGGTAGAAGTTTTCATATAATTCTTTATTGTCTTCTTCAAAATATTTATTCTTACTATCCCTGGTTCTGGTACTGGGCCCAACATGTCCACTTTTGTCCCCTAGTGTAGCTTTATCACTCCCCTGAATAAGTGACTTTCATGGAGATACTTGAGCTTATCAGTTAAAATTTTAATTCCAGCCAAACTTTTTTGAATCATGTACTTTTGACATGCACAAGATGATCAAAATTATCTTTTATGACCTTCACCACATCATGATCTACTAGCGGTAGAGAACCCTTTAGATGTGGTATTGAACATTTGGAGTTGTTTCATTTGAAGAAGAAATATTTACAGTGGTGTTTGGATCCAGTGTGAGATCGATATAATCATACTCAGCCGAAAAGGAAGCATCCCCCATGTATATCAACTGTTGGTTGTTGTTTTGGCTAAAGTTGCCAAAGGAAAAATTAGTGTTGTTGCCATTGGGCTACTATGTAGCACAAATAAAAACTGGAAGCAGGCTTATCAAAGCACACATTCACCTTTTCCACATAGTTATCCTCTTAACATCCAACGATCTAACCTCCAAGCCTTTAAAATATGTGCATAGGAAGTGGCACCCTGAATATTTTAAAGGTTGGATTTAACTATCCGACACTGGTAGGTTGTAGTTAAAGGAGCTTGAAGGGCTATCTATGGTGGGACTAAGAATAGGTCCCACACCTAATTTTTTTCCATATAATATTACCCATTCTCCAATTAAACTCCAGCCCTTTACTAAAATTAAGTATTTTATATTTGTTTGAATTGATAATATAATTTTTGCCCTCAACCTTTGTCAGCATGTAATATGCCATATAAAACTAAGCCATTAGGTATAATCCGTGGTGCCCTAAAAATCATTATGGAGCTCACGATGAAGGAAATGAGTGGGAGGAGAAATGTGGTAGCTATTTTGTAGAAAGGAATAGAGCAATGAGATCACAACATCTAAAAGATTGAAAATATAGAGAATATAAGGAAAAAGTAGTAGTCACATAAATGAAACTGTTCTCTATTTTTTTTCTCCACTCTTCATCAATAGGTCATTTCAATGTGAGGAATGTGGTAGTATTAGAAAATAAATAGGGTTTCTATATATATATTTAGGGAAATTGTGAAACATTTATGTTCATCTTTAATCATTTCCCACTCGTATCTTTTTTCCTCCTTTTTTCTAACTCTATATATATTGTATGTAGTTTCATTTGAAAGGGGACATTTGTAGGCCCATGCTATCGGAGCTCTATGTGTAAATGCTTTTCTATTCTTTTTGTTTTGGACATGATATGTGCTTATGCTCATTTTTCAACTCTATAGGCTTTTGTGTTTTCTTCTACTTTCATATTCAGTATTTCTCAACCCTCTAGAGAAGTTCTAATATTTTGAATGTACAAATGTACTTTATCAATGATTAATATATAGAGTTGTGATTAGTTTCTCTATTCAATTATACTCCCTATGTCAATCTCTCGATTTCTTTTAAAACAATTCAAATCATTGATATATCTCAAGCTAATAAGTTTGCTTGATGCAATGGTTCCTAACATATTGATATCTAGCATCCTAAACTATTTTTTTCCCCATAGAGTTCATTTTTAATTTACTGATTTATCTGCATAATAATGTAACATTATCCAAGTTGTAAGAAATTTTTTATCAAGGAGTCACCACAATAAAAATAGAATACTAAACAAATAGTATACTAATTGAACAAATAATAATAACTAATTAGTAAAGATATTGACAACAACATAAACAAAAAGACAATTATAATAATGGGTAAGGGAAAAGACCCAATAGGTGAGATAGTTCCAATGGTTGAGATACTATATGTCCATTTAAGGCCCAATATTTTTTAAAGTTTAGTACTAGTAGTTGTGACTTTAAGGTTGTTAGTGTTACTATAAGTACTAATAATTGAATGAAATGTGCCCTTTAGATTTAAACAACAACCAATCATGTGATGCCACATCAGCCCACCAAAAAAACATGACTTAATGCACATCTATTGGTCCACCCTTTTTGGGGGAGAACTATTTGACACCTCAATGAAAAGCATGCTGATGTGGCATCATATTTGATGATGTGGCCCTGAAACCTTAGTTATAAGCAAGGGCATTGCCAAGTAAACTACTGTAAAATTTTTGGAGTGATTTGAAATTACCACGTATGATTTTGAGAGGTGTGAAGTTAGGGTACTCCACTACTTGGTCCTCTGCCCTACAAAACACTTTTCTTTTGTTTATTTGGAAGTCAATAAAATTAAAAGTATTGAATGAGGTTTGTTAAGGCTCGCCATAAATATGCTGTAGAATTTTGAGGTTCTTTTGGTTTAAAGAGCTCTACTATGATCAACTCTATGGAGAGAGTGTGTCAGCTGAGATATTGCGTGCACTTGTAGAATATATGACTAGCTTGTGCTAGGGTAAAATGTGGTTTAATCAAATGAATAATATAAAACCCAAACATCAACAAAATAATGAAAACAAGAAAGATTCAATGAAATGAAGCAATGAAGAACACAATGCAAACCTTCCCTGTTTCAAAGCTTCTGTTGTTCGCCTATTACAACTGTCCTTTGCTGATGAAGTAGGCCCTCAGTGAGTGCACTCTTTTAGCTGTTTTGTAGGATGTCGATAGTAAATGGCTGTGTTGATGGATATGCCAAGAAGAAGAGCTTCGAAGCAATAATGGTGATCTCAAGCAAATAGTATTGGGGTTCCAAAGGCGCGTGGGTGAATTTCTACAGATTAGCAATACGAATAGCCTGGATGATTAGAATGGGAGGATGAGGTTTCTTTTATAGACTCAGAAGAATGAGGATCAATGGTTGAGAGGAGATCTAAAGATCAATGGCTAAGAATGGTTGAGGAATGTGCAACCAGTAGAAATATGACAAGTGTCTCATCTCCATCATGAAAGAGGGGATTTGACAAAATTGATTGGAGAGTTAACTCTTTTAACTGATCAGTTAACAAACTTGATTAGTCAGTTGGAAGAATGAATTATGGAATTGACTGAATTGATTGAGGGATTAACTCAATTGACTAGTTAGTTAACACTTTTGATTGATTAGTTAACTAACTTTTGATTTGAGAAGAAATAGGACATGTGGGTGACGAAAAAATAAGGTAATTAAATATTTAATATATTTAATTACATGTGCAACTTGATGAGGTGGACAAGGTGAGGTGGAAAAGTGAGGTGTACAGGTGAGGTGGATTTTTGAAATTAGAACTTAGGATAGAGGAATTTATGATTAATTAAATAATGTAAGATTATTTAATTATGTGAGACATTAGAAGAATTTAGGGAATTTAATTAAATAAGTTGAATTTATTTAATTATGGGTAGTGAACCGATTAAATAAACTTAGAATATTTATTTAATTGATAAAAGAATGGAATAAATATTTAGAATATTTATTTAGTTGAATCGTGTCATTTTTAGGCGTACACATTTTGCCCCTCTTTGATGCAATGCTATTTACAGCATTGTTTCAAAGAAATTAATAGTCTGATAGTGATACATGCCCCAGTTTGCCCCTGGTACAAGTTTTAATGATGATAGGATGCCCCCTCGGGAGATTGGATGGGAAAAGGGCGAAAGATTTGGAGACAGACAATCTCACGAAGATGAAGGGGATATGTTAGGATGAAGGAAAAGAGACGCGTTTCAGGGAAACAGGAAGAAAACTAGAGGAAAAATAGATGTGGAAAGTAGTCACAGTCATCACCTAGCCAGAATTAGGGTTTGTAGGCTATAAATAGGAGTTGGGTCCACAAGATTACTCATTTGTACACTTGTTTGATCTAGATTGGAGATAGAGAGCATAGAGCAAACTTGGAGCAGCATGGCAGCCAGAGCAACAGACATTCCACGTGAGGAGCACCGCTTCGAGTGAGTCCATCGATTCGGGCGGCTAGCAGAGGTAGGGCCCACGGTATGTGCTTCAAAAAATTTTCCCTAGAGTCGAATTAGGGTGTCATAAATGCAAGTAGAAAATAGGTCAAACATATGCGCCGAAGTGTAGAATGGCGCATATGCAGCGCGAAACGGCACTTTTGTAATTTTGCATCTCATATGTGTAGTTTAGCTGCGTATCTGTGAAAGTTGCGCATTTGTGCATTTTAGTTGTGCTTTCGTAATTTCACGGCGCATATGTTAAACTTGCGCATTTGTGAATTGTGGCTGCGCTTTCATAGATTGGCGGTGCATATGTTAAACTTGCACATACGTGCAATGGAATGGCGCATATGTTATGTGGCGGCGCATTTGCTGATTATAGCGGCGCATACACCAGAAGCAGCGCATTTGCAAAGAAACGACACTTTTACCACCTACAGTGGTACATTTGCTTTGAGATAGCAAATTACTTAGCAAAATTGACTCGACGAGCGTCTTGTTTGATGCAGCAATCGATGAGCTATCTCTGAGATTGCAAGAATCTAGTCGAGAGATGTAGCGTGCTGTTTTGATCAATTTGAAATGCTAAGTTTAGTTGATATAGTTCAGTAGATATGTTGAGTATGGTATATGCGGCTTTAGACTGATGCTTTACTTTTCATGCTTGCAGGAGGAGATACGAGACACACTGCAGTTTAGGGAGACGTTCCCTATGCCCTTATTGCAGAGGTATATGCTCACAGAGATCGACAGAGAGGCACTTGGTGCCATGGGTTTGGATTATGTTTGCTTCATGCCTGAGGTGTAGGTAAACTGTGGACTGTTGACAGCTGCTGTGGAGAGATTCCACAGTGAGGATGGGACCTTCCATTTTTTGACTGGAGAGATGACCGTGACTCTAGAGGACGTCTACAGGATACTACACTTACCCGGTGTTGGTGAGTTGGTAGAGTATGACGCACAGTTGGATGCGGGACTCGCCGAGTGCAGGCAAGTGTTCGATGACCCTGAGTTGGTTGGACAGGTCATCCCATGGCATGATATATATGAATGTTATGACTACTTCCCTAGGATTGTGGCTGGGTTGATCGGAGGCGTTGTATGCCCGGACAAGAGATCGCATGGGTTCCCCATTGGATGGGGCAGGATCATGGAGTGGATGCTGACTGAGGGCACCTGTTATGCATGGGGAGTCTACGTACTGGCCCACCTATACCATGACATGCACTAGGTGGTGTATCACCGCAGCACGAGTCTATTGGCTGGGGTACTACTGCTACAGTTTTGGCTGTGGGAGCACATAGCGGTGACGAGGCCGATATGTGTGTTCGCGAGGCAGTGAGGAGAGCCATACAGTTATGGCTATGTAGGAGTGATTTCCTAGCACAGGCTGGGGAAGTTGGAGTATTGGAGGCACACTTTGGATGGGGTAGATGTGGTCGTCTGGTGACCATATCTAGATTGCGAGTCCTGGGATGACGAGGGAGATGAGCTGCCATACTATTTTCAGACGAGGTGGTTGATAGGTCATACACGACACATACTAGAGAGACAGATGGTGGGCTGAGTGTTGAGACAGTTTGGTAGGAGGCAGGGTATGCCACAGGGATAGGCATTGTTCACACGGACACATGCAGAGAGGGTCCGATGGGGGCCGATGGCTTTGTATGAGGAGGCCCTGGTAGAGTTCTAGTAGACTCCGTATGTGGCATGGGATATGACGACAGAGATAGCGGATGCCGGGATGACACAGGACTATGAGGATTGGCTGACAGCACATCCCTTCCCAAGATACTTAGGACCTAGCATGTTGGTGCCTCGTATTGACGGGGCCGATTCAGAGGAGGAGGGACAGGTTGGCCCGGGTCGAAGGGGAGGTAGAGGAGGACAGGGTTGAGGAGGACGGGGTGGTGGAGAGAGGCTAAGATAGCGGCAAAGGGTAGCCCAGGCAGAGCAGGCAGTGCCAGGACAGGTTGCACAGCAGCAGATACCGCAGCAGGTGTAGATGCCGCCACCCCAGCACGTACCACAGTAGCAGGTGCCCTAGCCATAGGGGCCAGTGTAGGGAGATGCTCATGAGAGGGCTATAGCTAGCCTGAGGGGACAGGTGAGAGAGCTGCGGGCACAGCTTAGGAGGGCCAACGGCTGGTGGGAGATAGACATAGTGGTGATTGCTGGGCTGACTCATGAGAGGGACATGGCAAATGCATGGGTACATGTTATCCATGTGGAGCGGGACACTGCAGTAGCAGCCATGGGGACAGATGCAGCGAGCTCCTTTTTGGTTGGGTAGGTGCAGTAGGCATAGGCATAGGTAGGCCAGTTGTAGACACAGTTGGCACAGGTGCAGGTAGAGCTTTCTAGAGCACAGTCACAGGCACAATATTACCAGGGCTTGTACCATGGGGCAGTGTCAGCGAGTCAAGGGGCTTCGAGTTTTAGGAGTCAGTCAGGGGCTACTCATAGAGCAGGTCCATCACAGTCAGGGGCTTCCGTGATTGGTCCCCAACAGTCAGGAGCTGGCAGTGGTGGCCCACAGCAGCAGGGGTAGACTTGCACCAGATTTTGTACTTTTTTGGGACATGTATCACCATCTTTTTGGATGTATATTGTATATGACATTTTGATTCAGAGAGAGAGATGATGATATTGTACATTTGACCTCTTTTTAGGATTATATATATGATGATGTAGCCTTATGATCTATTGCATATGTTATGAGATGAGGATTTACTTCTATTGTATGATGTGATGCATGTGTAGACGTAGATGTTCTATTTGATGTTATATGAGATGTGTTTGATACGATGCTATGTGATGTCTATATGATCTAATGTTTCGAATGTATGTAGATGCAACATGATTTATATGTGATTATGCAGCTTTGTATATGATGCACTTAGCTGTGTTTTTTATTTTCTTTGCTTTATGATGTGATATGATGATGATGTATGGATGACCTAATGCATTGTGTTATGTATGCAACTGACTCAATCATGTTCATGACTAGCTCTAAATGTGATATGATATGCACCTATATGCTTTATTTTTGTGATGTCAAAATGTACGCTATCGACACAAGAATAATAGGATGATAGATAGAAGAATGGGTTTAACAGAATGACTTAGAAACTTCATTTGATATTATTACTCTGCATAGTTTAGGTAATGAGGATTGTATGGGATATGGATGTGTATATGGATATAGGATGGATGTTTTGCTTTTAGAGTGCTTTATTTCATCATTGGGCAATTTATTTTTGGTGCATTTTCTGAAATGTTGTAAGTGAATACAAGCATCTAGGTATAATTGAACCGAGATGACCTGAGTACTACTTACATGGATTGTGATTTAGCAAGTGAATACAAGCATCTAGTCAAAATTGAATCTAGATGACCTGAGTACTTCTTGTATTTCAACAAACAAGGATTGCCCCCATTCATGTTAGACCTTTGATGTCCTCGATGATCTTTTGCCGATCCTGTCCTTAGACAAGGTGTCACATTGCTAAAGCGGAATCCACAAATAGCAAACAAAGAAAATGATCATGCCCCCATCATAGCATCTCTAGCTTTTGGCATCCTTGAGTAGCATAGGAGGACGTGATAACAAAAATCAAGACGTCGTAACTTAACCATGATTTCAAACCACAAAATATTCTTGCATTTATATGTGTTTATTTCTTGCTGTAATTTGTATAAAATCATGTAGAAGGCCTTGGGTACTTTGCCTTGTGTTTGAATAGGTTAAGCTGTTTGTAGTCAAGATTCCTGCTTGAAGCATGGGTTCTGCTTGCACCTGCTTTCTTGGTGAGAAGATTGCACAATCTTTATTGAGGAGATGGACCCTAAGGGACTGACCTAGTGCCTCGGGGTGCATTACTAAATGGCCTTGCCTACATGATGACGCAGAGGCAACGTAGTTTGGAGTAAACCCTAATGGACCATGGATGGACTAGAAGAAAGATGACAAGAAAGAAAACAAGAAAGGGGATGAATGGGACCATGGGAGCCTCGGGGGTGCATAGGAATAATGGCCTTACCTACGTGACAGCGTAGAGGCAACGTAGTTCACGGACTTGGACCATGGACATTGACGAGGGACACTATGGCAGGCTCACACTGAGGAGACGATATGGGTCAAAACCTTGGTTGACAAGGCCAAAAGGAGAGGATCAAGCCATGATAGGTAACTGTCAAGTGTTTATTGTGGGACAGATATGGGTCGAATGGGAAATGAGTGAAGGAGGAATGGACTCAATGTGATTGGATTCCCAAAGATGGAGAAGGCGGTTTATCACAAGTAACACTTGTTTACCAGGTTTTTATCACTTGCTTTTATTTGCACGAGAAGATAGAAAGTAAACATGACGCCTGTTTGCCAGGTTTTTATCATGATACCTATCCAAGGCACCTGTTTGCCAGGTTTTCACCAAAGGATGATTTTTTTTAAGCTTTCTATTTTTTCTAATTTTTTTGTATTTTCTCTTTTCAACTTTTTGATTTTTTTTGTATTTTTTATGATGTTATTGTGCCCCCTTACAGTGGGGTTCTCCTAGGTATAAAACCGGCGAAGGTGCATACTGTTGATTGGATCATCGAACAACACACCCTCTGAAGTGGCCAACTGATATGCCCCCGATCCGTAAGTAGCTACAATCACATAGGGCCCAAGCCAGTTAGGTTCAAACTTGCCTTTCTTTTCTCTATCTTGTTGATTGCGAGGATTCTCTTTGAGAATGAGGTCCCCAACCTTAAAGCATCTTGAGCGAACCTTGTGGTTATAACTTCTTGACATCATCTGTTGATATGTTTTGAGATGATCAAAGGCTTTCTGGCACCTGTCTTCTAGTAGCTCTAGTTCTTGTAACCTGGAGACTCGGTATTCTTCATCTGATATGAGACCTTTTAATGACACCCTGAGGGATGGTAATTCAACTTCGATGGGGAGGATGGTTTCAGAACCATAAACAAGGGCGTAGGGTGTAGCACCTGTGGGAGTGCGTATACTGGTTTTGTAGGCCCATAGTGTGGGATTGAGTTGGACATGCCAATCATGGCCAGCATCATTAACAGTCTTCTTTAGGATTTTCAGAATGGTTTTGTTCGATGCCTTAGCTTGGCCATTACCTTGGGGGTAGTATGGAGTGGAGAAACAATGTTGGATTTTGAAATGCTCACAGAGTTCTTGGACATCCTGATTTTTGAATGGTCTTCCATTATCCGTTGAAGAGGGTGGATGAATCTTTCCCACAAGGTCAAGTCCCCACTAGCAAAAGGGCTAGGGTGTCGTTAAAGGCCTCAACTCTTGAGCAGGTGCATGGATCAGGTTCCCGTGTATTTGGCACTGTTTGCACTTTTTGATGAACTGATATGAATCCATTTCCATGTTTGGCCAGTAATAACCCAAATGCATGAGTTTCTTGGCTAAGGAAGGACCTCTGGAGTGTGTTCTGCAGATCCCTTTGTGTACGTATTGCAAGGCAGTTATGGATTCGTCTTGTTCTAAACAACAGAGCAAAGTACCATCTAGACCACGTCAGTAAAGGGTATCATCTATGATGGTGTAGCGAGAGGTTTGTTGGATGAAAGTTCATTTTTGGCTGGAAGAGAGGTCAGGTGGGAGAATATTGTCCTTGAGGTAAGTGTAAGTCTTACCATACCAAGGTGAATCAAATCCGACTAGAAGACAGATGGAATGGGTCTCAAGGAGATCAAAAGATGGTTGCTGGATGGTTTCCACTAAGAACTCATACCATGACTCATATTCAGGTATTTCTAGAAGAGAGGCTATGGTAGCCATTGCATCTGCTACTTTATTCTTGATCCTGGGTATTTGCTCAAAGGAGATGGTCCCAAAGTGCTCTTTGAAGTCGTCGACCATCTGTTTGTACAGGATGAGCTTCTCATCTTTGGTTTGATACTCATCGTTGACCTAATTGATGATAAG
The DNA here is from genome assembly GCA_027924645.1 of Cunninghamia lanceolata. Taxonomy (NCBI): domain Eukaryota; kingdom Viridiplantae; phylum Streptophyta; class Pinopsida; order Cupressales; family Cupressaceae; genus Cunninghamia; species Cunninghamia lanceolata. The sequence goes on along the minus strand of BSBN01000809.1, from coordinate 22,994,330 downwards.
CTGAGAATCACCGTAGACCTGTAGTTCTTGGATTTTCCATTCAATTTCCATCTTGATACCAATTACCAAGGCTTCATATTCCGCTATGTTGTTTGTGCACGGAAATAACAACCGGTAGGACTTCGGAATTGTGTCACCTTGAGGAGTGATAAACAGGATACCTGCCCCCGATCCATGGTTGGTGTAAGACCCGTCGAAGTAGAGTTTCCAAGAAGATGTTGATAGACTGAATAAAGACTCATCAAAAAATTCAAACTGCATTGGTGAGGTGTCTTGTAATGGTGCATCTGCTAGTTGGTCAGCTATGATTTGTCCCTTGATGGCTTTTCTGTCCACATATTCTATGTCATATTCACTGAGAAGCATTACCCACTTTGCTGAGGAGATACTTCAGTGGGTCAATTTTTGCAATGAGTTGTCAATTTTTGCAATGAGTTTTACAGGATGTGCCAGCATGTAATGTCAAAGTTTTTGTGAAGCAAAAACTACTGCAAGGCATGATCTTTCTACTTGTGAGTATTGCAACTTGTAGCCCACTAAGGTTTGACTGATGTAGTATATAGCTCTTTCCTTGTTCTCATAATCTTGCTGCGTTAGAAGAGCTCCAAGAGCAGTAGGTGTAGCTGATATGTAGAGAATGAGAGGTTTTCTTTGGATCAGAGGCATGAGTATGGGTGGATTCATAAGGTACTCCTTTAGCTTGTTGAATGCCTCTTCACACCGCTCATCCCATCTAAATGGAATGTTCTTATGTAGGAGATGGCTGAAAGGTTGGCTCTTATCTGCCAGCTGTGATATGAATCAGCGGATGGCCTGCAGCTTGCCCTGTAGGGATCTCAACTGAGTTAGAGTCTTGGGTGGTGGCATGTCCATTATAGCTTTGACCTTGGCAGGGTCTACCTCTATTCCATTTGCCGACACGATGAAGCCTAGCAGCTTGCTTGAAGTTACCCCAAACACACATTTCTTTGGGTTCAGTTTGACTTGGAATTGGTCCAATCGTCAAAAGACCTTTTCTAGGACATCCAGGTGTGAGTCCCTTGTGAGAGATTTTGCTAAGATATCGTCAACATAGTCCTCCATAGTTACATGCATCATGTCATGAAATATAGTTGTCATAGCTCGCTGATATGTAGCACTTGCGTTTTTCAGCCCAAATGACATGACATTCCAGCAAAGGTACCCCATGGGCAAGTAAAAGTTATTTTGTGTTGGTCCTCTAGTGCTATTTTGATTTGATTATACCCTAAGAATCCATCCATGAGTGATAGCATTGTATGTCCTGTAGTTAGGTCGACTATGATATCGATGTTTGGCAATGGAAAGTCATCCTTGCGGCATGCTTTGTTTAAGTCTCAAAAATCATTGCATAGTCAAACTCAGCCATCCGGTTTAGACACTGGCACAATGTTGGATATCTATTCTAGGTAATCTATGGCTCTGATGAACCCCACATCTAGCAATTTTTTGAGTTCTTCTTTGACCAAAAGTGCTATGTGAGGATGCATTTTTCTCAGCTTCTGCTTTACTAGTTTTACGCCTAGATCTAATGATAGATGATGTAGAATTAGGTTTGGGTATAAACCTGGCATGTCTGCATATGACCAAGCAAAGCTACCTCTCTTCTTCTTAAAGAATGGTACAAACCTGGTTTTCTCTGGTGGTGTAAGAGATTTGGCAAAGTGGATAATCTTGGGTTGTTCTTCTGTTCCAATATTCACAGGCTCTGTCAGCTCCACAACAATCTATGACCTTTCCTGGTACATATCACTAGGGAGAGTGTCAAGCATTCCATCGTCAGGTGCCATAGTTGGGTTTTCACCGTCAGATGCGTCCTTTCTTTTTATTGTTTTGTGATCTGACACTACTGCAAGGTAGTTTTCACTGTCAGATCCATTTTTGATCTTGATATTTTTGTGACTGGAAGGCTTGGCACCCTCCCTGAAGTAAGCCATGGTATTTAGTTCGATAGCAAAACTAGCTTTATGATCTCCCTTTGGTAAGTGGTCCCTAAGTTCCATACAATCAATGTAAGCATCGTCATTTTGGAACATATCTAGTTGGGGGGTTCCTTGCAGATCCCAGTCGATAAGCTCAGGGTGCAAGAGGGGAAGGGAGTCAGATGAGAGACTTGATTCATTGATGGTGTGAATGGAGATGTTAGGAGCATTGGCGGGGGTAGTGTTCAGGGTGGTACTTTCTTCCAAGTTATTTATCGCAATGGAATCTAAACTTTCCTCGAAAGCCATAATCTCAGGGGTGGGCAAATCAGACTCCAGTGGTCTATTCCATTGCGTTTGTCCCTCACGGTAGGGGCTAAGAGTTTGGATGGTGTCGACTTCTTTGTCATCGTAGGAGTGCTCTGTTAGCTCATCCCACTCTTACTCATTTGAATCTGTGTCATTGTCCACTTGGAGTGTTTGGATTGTTTCCACAAGACAGGCATTTTCCTTGTCTTTACCCTTGCCTTTGTATCCTAGGCCAGTTGTGTTTCTAGCCGATGAGGATGAAGAAGGTTGAATAGGTTCAATGACTCCTTTTCTGAAGCTGATGGGGCTGTGTCCTTCGTACCCCATCCTGTGCAGAATAGTCTCACCTCGCCCATAGAGTTTTGTTGGAAGTCTAGGCAGGACTTGGGGTGTGTTTTCTTCTTCAGCATAAAGCCATTGCAGGAGATCTCGTTCCTTTGATTCATCAGATAAGGTCCCCCATTTTACAAAGGGAGTTGCGGGGGCTTCGGGAGGAGTAGATGGCTTTGGAAAATGTCTGGGTTGGCCAAAAGATTTAGGAGATAAAGGTAATGTGGCAAGATTGAGACTGTGCTCAATTGAGTACTCTCCCACTCCGGTTTCTTTTATGATAACCTTTTGTGCTTTGGGTCTTGAGGAAGAAGCTTCAGCGGTATGGTCCTATTGCGGGGTAGGGGAAATGTATGCTCTGTTGTTGGGTATGACACACTCGGGTTTTGCATGGAAAGAATTGCAATGTTGGTAGGGGTCAAGGTCGCCTTGAATGGTGACCTGCTTGCCATTGTGCGGGAACTTAATGCATTGATGATAGGTTGAGGGGACAGCCTTCATGGCGTGAATCCATGGTCTCCCTAGTAGGATATTATAAGCGAGCTCCTGATCAAGGACTTGACACACCACATCTTTTATTACTGGTCCCACTTGAATGGGTAGGACAACTGTTCCCTTTGTGGTTCTTTCTTCCTCATCATACGCTTTGATGGTAATTTTCCTCCTTGGATCAACTACCTGTTTGGAGAACCCCAGTGCAAGGACTAGCTTTAAGCTGCAAATATTTAAACCAGCACCCCCATCAATGAGGACCCTCTTGATGCGGTGTTTGTGTATGATTGCGACAATGTGCAGAGGGGTATTGTGGGGTTGAGATACAGAGAGGTCATCTTGCTCGGTAAACGAGATGGAATTGGATGATGTCAGATTGCCTACCATGGTCTAGAACTTCTCTTGGGCCAAGTTAGTGGGGACAGTGGTTTCCACTAAGGCTTTCTCAAGAATCTCCTTATGAGAAGGAGACAGGCGCAATAGCTCCAATATCAAAATGTGAGCCGGCGTTTTCTGTAACTGGTCGATGACATTGTATTGATGGAAGGTGGATGGAGATGGTGACGACCTTGGAGAGGCGGTATTGAGCATGACTTTATCACTGCGGGTAATTATACTACAACCAGATCTATTAGGTCCTGGTTGTTGGTTGGGTGAGATGACATTGACCTGTTGTGATTTAGAAGTGGATCCCTGTAGGCCACATGAGTTTCATTGGAGGTATGCTATTGTGTCCCTCCTTGATTCTAATCTAGTATATCTTGTATGACATTTTTGAGGTGGATGCAGTTGTTAGTTGTATGCCCCCTTCCTTGATGATATTCACAATAGTCTGTGTCCTTCCAGTAGGGAGGTTTGACTATAGGCTCGTAATCACTTGTTGGCGGTAGAGAAATTTCATTGTTAGCCAATAACTTCCTTAGTGCAGACTCTTGAGACTCACCCAACGGTGTGAATTTTCTCCTTGGATTTGAACTGAACCAAGGTCTAGGTTCCCAAGAGGGTGGTTTATTGAGTGTACCATTGTTTGTTTCTCCAAATATGGTTTAATCAAATGAATAATATAAAACCCAAACATCAACAGAATAATAAAAACAAGAAAGATTCAATGAAATGAAGCAATGAAGAACACAATGCAAACCTTCCCTGTTTTAAAGCTTCTGTTGTTCGCCTATTACAACTGTCCTTTGCTGATGAAGTAGGCCCTCAGTGAGTGCACTCTTTTAGCTGTGTTGTAGGATGTCGATAGTAAATGGCTGTGTTGATGGATATGCCAAGAAGAAGAGCTTTGAAGCAATAATGGTGATCTCAAGTAGATTGTATTGGGGTACCAAAGGTGCGTGGGTAGAATTCTGCAGAGTAACAATACAAATAACCTGGATGATTAGAATGGAGGGATGAAGCTTCTTTTATAGACTCAGAAGAATGAGAATCAATGGTTGAGAGGGGATGTGATGATCAATGGCTGAGAATGGTTGAGGAATGTGCAACCAGTAGAAATATGACAAGTGTCTCATCTCCATCATGAAAGAGGGGATTTGACAAAATTGATTAGAGAGTTAACTCCATTGACTGATCAGTTAACAAACTTGATTAGTCAGTTGGAAGAATGGATTATGGAATTGACTGAATTGATTGAGGGACTAACTCAATTGACTAGTTAGTTAACACTTTTGATTGATTAGTTAACTAACTTTTGATTTGAGAAGAAATAGACCATGTGGGTGAGGGGGAAAATAGGTAATTAAATATTTAATATATTTAATTACATGTGCAACCTGATGAGGTGGACAAGTGAGGTGTACGGGTGAGGTGGATTTTTGAAATTAGAACTTAGGACAGAGGAATTTATGATTAATTAAATAATGTAAGATTATTTAATTATGCGAGACATTAGAAGAATTTAGGGAATTTAATTAAATAAGTTGAATTTATTTAATTATGGGTCTAGTGAACTGATTAAATAAACTTAGAATATTTATTTAATTGATAGAAGAATGGAATAAATATTTAGAATATTTATTTAGTTGAATCATGTCATTTTTAGGCGTATACATTTTGCCCCTCTTTGATGCAATGTTATTTACAGTGTTGTTTCAAAGAAATCAATAGTCTGATAGTGATACATGCCCCAATTTGCCCCTGGTACAAGTTTTAATGACGATAGGATGCCCCCTCGGGAGATTGGACGGGAAAAGGGTGAAAGATTCGGAGACGGACAATCTCACAAAGACGAAGGGGATAGGTTAGGATGGAGGAAAAGAGATGCATTTTAGGGAAATGGGAAGAAAACTGGAGGAAAAACAGACGCGGGAAGTAGTTACAGTCATCCCCTAGCCAAAATTAGGGTTTGTAGGCTATAAATAGGAGTTGGGTCCACAAGATTACTCATTTGTACACTTGTTTGATCTGGATTATAGATAGAGAGCTTAGAGCAAACTTGGAGCAGCATGGCAGCCAAAGCAGTAGACATTCCACGCGAGGAGCACCATTTTGAGCGAGTCCGTCGATTCGGGCGGCCAGTAGAGGCGAGACCCCCGGTATGTGCTTCAAAATTTTTTCCCTAGAGTCGAATTAGGGTATCATAAATGCAAGTAGAAAATAGGTCAAACATATGCGCCGAAGTGCAGAACGGTGCATATGCAGCGCGAAACGGTGCTTTTGTAATTTTGCAGCGCATATGTGTAGTTTAGCTGTGCATCTATGAAAGCTGCGCATCTATACATTTTAGCGGCGCTTTCATGATTTCGCAGTGCATATGTTTAATGTAATGGCGCATATGTTAAACTTGCGCATTTATGAATTGTGGCTGCGCTTTCATAGATTGGCGGTGCATCTGCCGAATGTGGCGGTGCATATGTTAAACTTGCGCATATGTGCAATGGAACGACGCATATGTTATGTGGCGGCGCATACACTAGCAGTGGTACATTTACAAAGAAATGGCACTTTTACCACCTATAGTGGCGCATTTGCTTTGAGATAGCAAATTACTTAGCAAAATTGACTCGATGAGCATCCTGTTTGACACAGCAATCGATGAGCTATCTCTGAGATTGCAGGAATCTAGTCAAGAGATGTAGTGTGCTATTTTGATCAATTTGAAATGCTAAGTTTAGTTGATATAGTTCAGTAGATATGTTGAGTATGGTATAGGTGGCTTTAGACTGACGCTTTTCTTTTTGTACTTGCAGGAGGAGATACGAGACACATTGCAATCTAGGGAGACGTTCCCTATGCCCTTATTGCAGAGGTATATGCTCACAGAGATCGACAAAGAGGCACTTGGTGCCATGGGTTTGGATTACGTTTGCTTCATGCCCAAGGTGCGGGCGAACCGTGGACTATTGACAGCTACTGTGAAGAGATTCCATAGTGAGGATGGGACCTTCCATTTTCTGACTGGAGAGATGACTGTGACTCTAGAGGACATCTATAGGATATTGCACTTACCCGTTGTTGGTGAGTTGGTAGAGTATGATGCACAGCAGGATGCGAGACTCGCTGAGTGCAGGCGAGTGTTCGATGACCCTGAGCTAGTTGGATAGGTCATCCCATGGTATGATATATATGATTGTTATGACTACTTCCCTAGGATTGTAGCTGAGTTGATTAGAGGCATTGTATGTCCTGACAGGAGATCGCATGGGTTCCCCATTAGATGGGGCAGGATCATGGAGCAGATGCTGACTAAGGGCACCCGATATGCATGGGGAGTTTGTGTACTAGCCCACTTGTACCATGACATGCACCAGGTGGTGTATCACTGCAGCACGAGTCTATCGGCTGGGGTACTACTGCTACAGTTTTGGCTGTGGGAGCACATAGCGGTGACGAGGCTGATATGTGTGTTTGCGAGGCAGCGAGGGGATCCATACAGTTATGGCTATGTAGGAGTGATTTCCCAACACAGGCTGAAGTTAGAGTACTGGAGGCATACATTGGATGGTGTATATGTGGTCATCTGGTGACCATATATGGATTGCGAGCCCTGGGATGATGAGGGAGATGAGTTGCCATACTGTTTTCAGACGAGGTGGCTGATAGACCGTACACAACACATACTGGAGAGACAGATGGTGGGCTGGGTGTTGAGACAGTTTGGTAGGAGGCAGGGTATGCCACAGGGATAGGCATTGTTCACACAGACACATGTAGAGAGGGTCCGATGGGGGCCGATGGCTTCGTACGAGGAGGCCCTGGCAGAGTTTCGGTAGACTCTGTATGTGGCATGGGATATGAGGACAGAGATAGCTGACACCGGGATGACACAGGACTATGAGGATTGGCTAACAACACATCCTTTCCTGAGATACTCAAGACCTGGCATGTTGGTGCCTCGTATTAACGAGGCCGATTTAGAGGAGGAGGGATAGGTTGGCCCGGGTCGGAGGGGAGGTAGAGGAGGATGGGGTCAAGGAGGATGGGGTGGTGGAGAGAGGCTGAGACAGCGGCAGAGGGTAGCCCAAGCAGAGCAGGTAGTGCTAGGACAGGTTGCACAGCAGCAGATACCGCAGCAGGCGCAGATGCCGCCACCCCAGCAGGTACCACAGTAGCAGGTGCCCCAGCCATAGGGGCCAGGACAGGCAGAGGCAGCATAGGGGCCAGTGCAGGGAGATGCTCATGAGAGGGCTATAGCTAGCCTGAGGGGATAGGTGAGAGAGCTACGGGTACAACTTAGGAGGGATGACAGCCAGCGGGAGACAGATACAACAGTGATTGTTGGGCTGACTCGTGAGAGGGGCATGGCAGATGCATGGGTATGTGTTATCCATGTGGATAGAACACTGCAGTAGCAGCCATGGGGACAGATACAACTAGCTCCTTTTTGGTTGGGCAGGTGTAGCAGGCACAGGCACAGGTAGGCCAGTTGCAGACATAGTTGGTATAGGTGTAGGCAGAACTTTCCAGAGCACAGTCACAGGCACAGTATTACCGGGGCTTGTACCATGGGGTAGTGTTAGTGAGTTAGAGGGCTCTGAGTTTCAAGAGTCAGTTAGGGGCTACTCATAGAGCAGGTCCATCACAGTCAGGGGCTTCCGTGATGGGTCCCCAGCAGTCAGGAGCTGGCAGTGGTGGCCCACAGCAGCAGGGGTAGACTTGCACCAGATTTTATACTTTTTTGGGACATGTATCACCATCCTTTTGGATGTATATTAGGAGCATTGGCGGGGGTAGTGTTTAGGGTGGTACTTTCTTCCAAGTTGTTTATCACAGTGGAATCTAAACTTTCCTCGAAAGCCATAATCTCAGGGGTGGGCAAATCAGACTCCAGTGGTCTGTTCCATTACGTTTGTCCCTCATGGTAGGGGCTAAGAGTTTGGATGGTGTCAACTTCTTTGTCATCATAGGAGTGCTCTATTAGCTCATCCCACTCATACTCATTTGAATCTATGTCGCTGTCCATTTGGAGTGTTTGGATTGTTTCTACAAGATAGGCATTTTCCTTGGCTTTACCCTTGGCTTTGTATCCTAGGCCAGTTGTGTTTCTAGCTGATGAGGATGAAGAAGGTTGAATAGGTTCAATGATTCCTTCTTTTTTGAGGCCAATGGGGCCTTGTCCTTCGTACCCCATTCTATGCAGAATAGTCTCACCTCGCCCATAGAGTTTTGTTGGAAGTCTAGGTAAAATGTGGTTTAATCAAATGAATAATATAAAACCCAAACATCAACAGAATAATGAAAACAAGAAAGATTCAATGAAATGAAGCAATGAAGAACACAATGCAAACCTTCCCAGTTTCAAAGCTTCTGTTTTTCACCTATTACAACTATCCTTTGCTAATGAAGTAGGCCCTCAGTGATGTTGATGATTGCGATAAACAGCCTTCTAGCCCTCCTTCTAGCGCCAGAAAACTGTCGATGACTGTTTTGATGCAATCATAACAATAAGTTAAAATTCACATAAAATGAACTGAAACTATACTTGAAAGACAAGAAGGAATCATCTGGTGATTCAACTAATCCCAAGTCTACAATGGTTCGGTTGGTCAAGTTCAGTTGGTCAATGTGAAGCTGTAATGTTCAAGGGGCCTTACGTAGTTTAGGTTTATTTTGTGGTTTACTGGACTAAGAATATGCAAAGAGGTCATAGATTTCAACAAGTATTCTGTTCATTTGCATACAGGTGTTACTGGGCTGCAAGTTTTAGATGGTTTTCTTGGATTTTTTGCAGCTTTCTTCTTTATCTATTTATGAAAACTGTCTACTTATAGCTCTGTTATGCATGCTTCTTCAAATTTGAGACAATTTCCTTTGGATTTCTACATTTTCAGCTAAATATTTCAGATGGGTTGGGAAAAGTTAGAAAGATCTAAACTATACCTCACTTAATCTACAGAAGGATCTAAGTGTTTCTGTTATGCACTATGTAAATACCACAGTAGTTTGATCAAATCCACAGTAAAAACCCTAAATGTAAGTTCTGAGCATTTTCACAAACATACATTTAAAATTGCAAGCTCTCAAAGAAGATATTTCAAAACACAAAGAAGAGCAGGAGAACACTCAGAAGATAGATGCAGAACTCCAGATTCTATTGCATTAGAAACGAATAGCCATACATGATTTACAATGTAAGAATGACTCTTAGTTTCATTGATCATACTACAGAGAACTTACAAGCTTTACAGATACAGTAAGGCAGCCAGACATTCCACGCGCACCTTACTGCAGACAAACAGGCGACCTCCTTCTTCTACTCTAAACTATGCCCAGAAAGACTCTACAATTCTGGCAAAATCCTAAAATCCCTGTGTGTAGCCCCTGTTGTAAAGTATTACAGTGTAGAGAGGCACAATATAAAGACATTCTGATTGTCCTCACTACAGCAAAAAACCTAACTGAACCCCTGGTTCAAACCCCTAGTTACAGCAATAAATGCAGGTGAACCAGTTCTCAAAAATATCTCAGAGCAGTGGTCAAATCTGGGCGAAATATTGCCCCTTCTGAGAAGTTCCGGCAGCTGGGTAATAACTTCTGTTTGTCTTTTGCAGAAATACCTTCAGCTGCGACCTTCCTCTTCACTTGAATGGCTTTGACTTTTCTCACTTCATCCTTATCTTCTTGCTCCTGAGATCAGATCTTCTGCCTCCATGAGGTCACTGCGCTGACTTTCCAGCTGCTTCCTCAACTGCAAGCCTGCAAGACAAGACAAGCAATAAGTTTCACATTTATCATAAAAACAGCATGAAATTAAAATAACTGTTTAAACCCAGGTGACTGCGCAAGATGGAGAAAATTGGATCCAGAAATCCTCTCAAAACGCGTCAAAAAATGCGTTCAGACTGCTCAAGATTCACGGGTCAACCATCGTTGACCGAAAAATGCCAGAAAATGCTTTAAAATTCCACCGCCTCATTTCCCGCCCATCGGCATGACTATCCCTGTCGGTGCGTCAAAAAAAACATGTTAGCCGACATACTTCATCATCATGATATTCGCTTCTGCATATTGGGAAAAAAGAACAACACCATCATCATCATCATGTTGAAGAAGAAAAGGAGGATATGAATATAATCATGCTGCCGAGGAAAGGAAGATGATGGTGACGTCATCATGATATTCGCGCTTCATTGAAATGCTAAGGATGACGTCATCATCATGTTCGGTTAAGATCAGGGGGATATTTGTGATATCGGGTCACCTAAGGAGCATGATCAGGATGATGAAGTGAATATGACCCTTTCGCGGCCAAGGTAACCCTCTCGAAAGATCAGGATGATGATGATCATCATCGAATTTGGGGCTTTTGTCGAACTTTGAATAAGACGTTATCATCATATTTCGTGAACCTGATCGTGTTTTGGAAAATATCCTGTTGAAAGAAAAAAAATGATGATGCTGATCATCAGGATATTAGCTTCTTCGTTTATCAGATCGGGATGACGTCATCATGATATCCGGGGCCTTTGTTAAACTTAAAACAAGACGTCATCATGATATTTCGCCAACCGGATCATGTTTGGGAAAAAATCCTGCCGAAGGGAAAATGTGATGATGATGATCATCAGGATATGTGCAAAAGGTTGTATTTCATCGGCAGGAGGACTTTGCGAAATATCAGGTGGACAAACAAGATCATGATGATCTTGACTACAGGACAGGATAAAACATATGATGATGATGACCCTCATCGATTTATCATGATGACGTCATCATCATAATTTGTCTTCGGAGCACAAGGATGAGTTAAGGTCATCATGATATTTGCGCTAGGGTGATATTGTGAAATATGATCATGCTGTTGAGAAATGCAATATCGACCCCCTCTGAATAGATAGGGTGATCATCATGATATTCGCTAACCGGAGATCAGGAGGATATGAAGATGATGATCCTCTTAATCGAATTATGATGATGATGCTTCCATCACTTAGTGAATTTCAGCAAATGACTCGTGAAAGATCAAGATGATATGGAGTCATCATCATCATAATTCGAAGTTCAGCAAATATCATGATGATGACCTTGCGATAGGATTATAATACGGGCACGCAAATATGCCGAAGGTGGATTTTTCTAAGTCTGGGTGATCAGCATGATAATATAAGATCGGGTAATGTTGAATTATCATGATGATGCTTGCGATACAAAAGACCACTTCGACGGGGAACTTACCTTGACTTAAAGCTGATGTCATCATGATATTTGAACCTCAGGATATTGTCGGGGGGGTGCGTTTCAAATATGATGATGATGTCCTCATACAGCAAAACCAAGCTTATAAAATATGACGCTCCTAAGAAAATCATGATGCTGATGATGCGCCTGAGGCCATTTGACGGGTAAAGGGAACTACCACCTAAAATTGACGTCCGGATATTGCGACTGCATGATTTTTAGCGGGTGATAGACCAAGATCATGATGATCCTGTCAACATGACTTAGGATATAAAAATATGATGATCCTCCTGCGAATATCAGGTTTGACCAAGACTTTGACCGTGCATAACTTCCACATATGGACGAATTTTCAAGTGAAGTAAAAGGCAAACCTGCATGGAATTTCAAGCTCTTTTAAAATATGAGGTCACAGAAACAAAATATGAACTTTGACAAACAGACCTCATGATGATGACCTACCTTATCATATATCATGATGATGATGCACCTGACCTTCATTTTTACCAGACCGCCAGGAAGCAGAAAAAACACAAGCAGAAGCAAAAAGCAAGACATCAGCAGGGGTCCCCATTTTGCTAAGGAGCATAATGGGGCGTGTTGTGAACATCACAATAAGTGAGTGCACTCTTTTAGCTATGTTGTAGGATGTCAATAGTAAATGGCTATGTTGATGGTGTTATATGGAGCCTAATCAGACTCAGAGGTTATATTTACCCCACTTTTATCAGTGCGGTTTCCCCCCAAATTCCTACAAGGTCAAGGGGCAGCGCCCCTTATGGGGGTTTGGGGGCAGCGCCCCCAAGACGGGGTCAAGGGGCAGCTTGATAAAAAGTGGCTAAGGGTTAGGGTTTTGGTATTGTATTGTAGCATTTTGCAGCGGTATTGAGTTGCAGGATTACTGATTGTAATCGGTTTGATTTACTAGATAATAATATTGGACTCTCTGTTTGGTGGATGTAGCCCGAGTTTGGGTGAACCACATTAAAACTTGTCTCTCGCTATTATTATTTCTGTGTATTTCCATTTCTCTGTTTAATCTTTATTTGCATGTAATTGATATCTTCTGCTGGCTAACCCTAACAAGTGGTATCAGAGCGGGTTGTGTTCGATTATCGTCTGCAGGAAAGTCTCACGGTTGAGTGGGAGCAATGGAAGACGAGGGTAAATTGAAGGTTGATAAATTTAATAGGCAGAACTATCAGTTATGGAAGATGCAGATGGAGGACTACCTCTATCAAAAGGATTTATGGAGGCCATTGGAAGGAGTAGCCAAGAAACCGGCAACAATGTCTGATGAGGATTGGAATCTTCTTGACAGAAAGGCACTGGGAACTATTCAGTTGTGTCTGGCACCATTGGTGGCATTCAATATAACAGAAGCAAAGACAACAGATGGTCTGATGAAAGCTTTGGCTAAATTGTATGAAAAACCCTTAGCCTCAAATAAGGTATTTCTCATGAAGCAGTTGTTTAATTTGAAAATGGTTGAAGGTGGATCTGTGACAGGTCATTTAAATAAATTTAATACGATTGTCAGTCAATTGACTTCTGTAAATGTAAAATTTGATGAAGAAGTTAGAGCTCTCTTGATATTATGTTCATTGCCTGAAAGCTAGGATAGTTTGGTAATGACGGTTAGTAACTCTGTTTTTGGTTCAAATACCTTGAAAGTTGATGATATTGTTTGTGTTATTCTGAGTGAGGAAATTCGTAAGAAAAGCTCAGGTGGATCCAAATCAAGCAGTGTTTTGAATGCAGAAAGCAGAGGCAGATCAAAGGAGAGAGGAAAAGGTTTTGGAGGTCATGGGAAGTCACGAGAAAAATCAAAGGACAAAAGATCCTAAACTAGAGGATAGAAGGATTGCTGGTATTGTGGAAAACCAGGTCATCTGAAGAAAGATTGCTGGTCTCGGAAGAACAAAGAAGGAGACAAACAAGAAGGCAATAAGGAAGCAAATGTGGTAAGTAATAAATCTGAAGATGACGCTTTGATTCTTTCCCTAGATAATGCTGATGATTCATGGGTTTTAGATTCAGGGGCCTCATTTCATGCTACGCCCCATAGAAGTTATTTTCTTGATTATGTCCAAGGGGATTTTGGGCTGGTTTATTTGGGAGATAACAAACCCTGTCAGATTGTTGGAAAGGGAAGAATCAAGATTAAGTTGCAGAATGGGAATCATTGGCTACTACAAGAGGTAAGGCATGTTCGAAGGCTCAGTAGGAATTTAATTTCAGTAGGGCAGCTAACTGAACAAGGTTGCACTGTTACATTTACTGATAAAAATTAGAAGGTTTCAAAAGGTGCCTTAGTAGTAGCAAAAGGTGTGAAAGTAGGCACCTTATATCTTTGTACAGGTCATACTGTTCCTTCTACTTTAGCTGTTACAGAGAAAAAATAAACAAGCTCAGGAACAGTTGCTACAGGTTTGCAAGAAGAGATTAGAAAAGTTGCTGTAGGTTCTGAGACAACATTGTGGCATAACAGACTTGGGCATATGAGTGAAAAAGGTATGAAGGTACTTCATTCTAAGAAAGTTTTACCAGGTCTGAAATGTATTAATATAGATTTCTGTGAAAGTTGTGTGTATGGAAAACAAAAGAGAGTCAATTTTCTCAAGGATGGGAAGCAAAAGAAAAATGAAAAATTGGAGCTTGTGCATATAGATGTATGGGGACCAGCTCAGGTATCTTCTCTCGATGGCTCTCGATATTATGTTACATTCATAGATGATGCAACTAGGAAGGTGTGGATTTATTTCCTTAGACAGAAATCTAATGTATTTGAAACATTTAAGAAATGGAGAAGCTTGGTTGAGAATGAGATGGGTAAAATATTAAAATGTCTCAGATCTGATAATGGCGATGAGTATTGCAGCAAAGAATTTGAAGATTATTGTTCCTTTAATGGAATTCATAGGAAGAAAATGGTTCCAGGGACTCCACAGGAAAATGGAGTGGCTGAACGCATAAATAGGACAATAATGGAGCGTGCAAGGACCATGAGATTGCATGCTGGGCTGTCTTTAAACATGTGGGTAGAGGCTGTCAACACTGCTGTATATTTAATTAACAGAGGTCCTTCAGTTCCTTTAGGCTGTGGTATTCCAGAGGAAGCATGGACAGGCAAGAAGGTGAGTTATTCTTTTTTGAAAACCTTCGGCTGTGAAGCATTTGCACATATAGATTCTGAAAATAGAACCAAGCTGGATGCAAAATTAAAAAGGTGTACCTTTGTTGGATATGGCATTGATGAATTTGGTTATAGGCTTTGAGATTTTGAAAATCAGAAAATTGTGAGAAGCAGGGATGTTATATTCAATGAGAAGGTGTTGTACAAAGATCAGTTGCAGCAGCATGAGAAGAAAGAAAAGGATTATGTGGTGCTAGATGATACTCCAAATAGTGATGTTCCAGTGGTTCCTCATGCTCCACAATAGCAACCAGAAATACCACAAACTCTAGTGAATGTTAGATGGTCAACACAGATAAGTAGACCTCCTGAAAGGTTTTCTCCCTCTTTGTATTCTATTTTGTCAACAGATGCTGGTGAACCAGAAGGGTATGATGAAGCTATGCAGGTGGATACATAGGTTCAGTGGGAGCTTGCAAGGAAAGAAGAAATGGCCTCCTTGCTGAAAAATCAGACTTGGGAATTATGTAAGTTACCTGCAGGTAAAAAAGCTTTACCAAATAAATGGGTTTACAGGCTAAAAGAGGAAGATGGAGGTAAGAAAAGATTTAAGGCCAGGTTAGTTGTAAAAAGATTTGCATAGAAAAAGAGCATTGATTTTGATGAGATATTTTCTCCGGTTGTCAAGATGACTTCTATTCGTACTGTTTTAAGTATTGTGGCTACTGAAGATTTACATTTGGAACAGCTAGATGTTAAAACTGCCTTTCTCCATGGTGATTTGGAGAAGGAGATATATATGGAACAACCCCAAGGATTTGAGGTCACAGGTAAGGAGAAACTAGTGTGCAGATTGAAAAAGAGTTTGTATGGCCTGAAATAAGCACATCGGCAATAGTATTTGAAATTTGACAGTTTTATGGCTGAGCAAGGCTACAGCAGGTGTAATTCTGACCATTGTGTTTATTTTAAGAGGTTGGATAATGATAGCTACATTATTTTATGTTTATATGTTGATGACATGCTTGTAGCTGGGTTTAACATGGATCGCATAAGAGAGTTAAAACAGTAGTTAGCACAGTCATTTGCTATGAAGGATTTGGGGGCAGCAAAATAAATCCTTGGTATGAAAATTTGTAGAGATAGGAAGAACAGAAAATTGACTCTATCTCAGGCTGCTTATGTTGAAAAGGTGTTGCAGAGATTCCACATGGAAAATGCAAAAGCTGTCAGCACACTTTTGCCTAGTCATTTGAAATTGACCAAGGAGATGTGTTCTAAGACACAAGAGGAGGAAGATAAAATGTCCAAGGTACCCTATGCTTCAGCTGTAGGAAGTTTAATGTATACCACAATATGCATGAGACCAGATATTGCACATGCTGTAGGAGTCGTTAGCAGGTATATGAGTCATCCCGGATTAGAGCATTGGAATGTGGTAAAATGGATTCTCAGATATTTGAGAGGTACATCTAATAAACACTTATGTTTTGGGGGCTCTAATACTAATTTAGCAAGTTATGTAGACTTAGATTTGGCAGGGGATATTGATACCAGGTGGAGTACTACAGGTTATGTCTTTACTGTAGGTGGAACAGCGGTGAGTTAGATTTCTAGGTTACAAAAGGTGGTTGCTTTATCCACCACAGAGGCAGAATATGTAGCTGCAACAGAGGCAAGCAAGGAGATGATATGGCTGCAATCTTTCATGAATGAATTGGGCACACAATAGGTTAACAGTTATTTGTTTATGGACAGCCAGAGTGCCATACATCTTGCAAAGAATTATGCCTTGCATTCAAAGACCAAACACATATAGTTGAGGTATCACTTCATTCGGTCAGTGTTGGATGATGGACAGTTATAGCTGGCAAAGATACATACAGATGACAATCCAGCAGATATGTTTACAAAGGCAGTAACAAGGGAGAATCTGAGCTCCTCTTCAGCTTCGGTTGGTCTTCTAGACTGAAAACAACCAAAAATAGAACAGTAGAGTCTAGGGTGCTTATTTCTAGTGGGAGCTACAGGGTCAGTGGTGTTATGATCAGTCTCCAAGTGGGAGATGATATGGTGTGGAGTCTGATCAGTCTCCAAGTGGGAGATGATATGGTGTGGAGTCTGATCAGTCTCCAAGTGGGAGATTGTTGTTATATGGAGCCTAATCAGACTCGGAGGTTATATTTACCCCACTTTTATCAGCGCGGTTTCCCCCAAATTCCTACGGGGTTTGGGGGCAGCGCCCCTTGCGGGGGTTTGGGGGTAGCACCCCCAAGACGGGGTCAAGGGGTAGTGCCCCTTGCGAGGTCCAGGGGCAGCGCCCCTGGCGTGTTCCCTATTGCGATACAGGGCGGGGTTGAGGGGTAGCGCCCTCGCGGGAGCTCAGGGGCAACGCCCCCGAAACCTCACATAGTTTTTTTATTATTTCATAATGCACCGAGAGTTAATTTTTTCATTGACCAACATAAGAAAACCCTATTTTGTAACCAACAAAAAGCTTGATAAAAAGTGGCTAAGGGTTAGGGTTTTGGTATTGTATTGTAGCATTTTGCAGCGGTATTGAGTTGCAGGGATTGCTGATTGTAATCGGTTTGATTTGCTAGATAATAATATTGGACTCTCTGTTTGGTGGATGTAGCCCGAGTTTGGGTGAACCACGTTAAAACTTGTCTCTCGCTGTTATTATTTCTGTGTATTTCCATTTCTCTATTTAATCTTTATTTGCATTTAATTGATATCTTCTGTCGGCTAACCCTAACAGATGGATATGCTAAGAAGAAGAGCTTCGAAGCAATAATGGTGATCTCAAGCAAATAGTATTGGGGTGCCAAAGGCGCGTGGGTGAATTTATACAGAATAACAATACGAATAGCCTGGATGATTAGAATGGGAGGATGAGGTTTCTTTTATAGACTCGGAAGAATGAAGATCAACGGTTGAGAGGAGATCTGAAGATTAATGGCTGAGAATGGTTGAGGAATGTGCAACCAGTAGAAATATGACAAGTGTCTCATCTCCATCATGAAAGGGGATTTGACAAAATTGATTAGAGAGTTAACTCTTTTAACTGATCAGTTAACAAACTTGATTAGTCAATTGGAAGAATGAATTGTGGAATTGACTGAATTGATTGAGGGATTAACTCAATTGACTAGTTAGTTAACACTTTTGATTGATTAGTTAACTAACTTCTGATTTAAGAAGAAATAGGACATGTGGGTGAGAGAAAAATAAGGTAATTAAATATTTAATATATTTAATTACATGTGCAACTTGATGAGGTGGACAAGGTGAGGTGGAAAAGTGAGGTGTACGGGTGAGGTGGATTTTTGAAATTAGAACTTAGGATAGAGGAATTTATGATTAATTAAATAATGTAAGATTATTTAATTATGTGAGACATTAGAAGAATTTAGGGAATTTAATTAAATAAGTTGAATTTATTTAATTATGGGTAGTGAACCGATTAAATAAACTTAGAATATTTATTTAATTGATAGAAGAATGGAATAAATATTTAGAATATTTATTTAGTTAAATTGTGTCATTTTTAGGCGTATACAGCTTGTAGTGTTAATTTCCTCATCTTACAAATGTTTTGGCAAGCTTCCCCTATTTACATATTGCTTCCCATATAAATAGCCCATGCATAGATGCCCTTGTATGGCTTTATTGCTTTTTGTACGGGTGGTATTTGTAAGTAAACTATTCAAATGTTTTAGCTACTATGTATAAATGGTCTTATAAGTAAAACTCTCATGAAACTATTTATGCATTTTTGCTACTATGTATAAATGGTCTTGTAAATAAAAATCTCATGTGTTGTGTAGATTCCACAATGATCATGGTAGTAATGTTTGCTTGCTATGGTTTAGCCTCAAGTTCCCATGTCTTGTGTACATTTTACAAGCTCATTGTCTTTGTGGTTGGCTCCTCTTCTTGCTATTGCTTTTGGTACATGCAACATTTGTAAGTAAATTATTCAAATGTTTGAGCTAATATGTATAAATGGTCTTATAAGTAAAACTCTTTTGAAATTGTTTATACGTTCTTGCTACTATGTATAAATGGCATTGTAAATAAATGGCCTTGTAAATAAAATTCTTCAAGCTCAACATAACAAGCATATGTTAAGGTCATTGGGGGTGCCTATTGCACGGTGCAATGCTAAACAAGAGAGGGGGAGGTTGTTGGGATTTAAGGTGTCTCAACCTTTGCAAATTCCTAATGTTGTATTTATTTATCCCATGTTGAGTTGGCATAGTCAGCACCTTGTGTATATGCAGCAGGGTAAATTTTGGTGACTTTGGCAGCCATGGTATCCCCCTTGAATAATTAATGGGGGTTTGGGGGTAGTGCCCCTGGCGCACTCCCTGTCATGGTACAGGGCAGGGTCGAGGGGTAGTGCCTTCGTGGGGGCTCGGGGGCAATGCCCCCGAAACCTCAAACATTTTTTAATTAGTGACAAGTGTTAGTGAGCATCTTTGCACAAGAGAAAGGCATATTTGGGTGGTCAAGGGAGGTTATGACATGTAAGAGGAATATGATATTTTTAGTTAGTGTATGATGGATTCTATGACAGTTGTAAGGTGCGTAAGAGCATCTGTCGTAACCTATCTTGGGACCAGGCGCCCACTTCGGGATGGGATGTTGGACAAGTGTCCTTAGGCGTGGGTTTTGGGGCATGAGTCCAAGATGGACGCCCATCTCTAGAAGGTTCTAGATTTGCCTTGTAAACTCTATATAAACAGGTGCTTGGATGGGAGATAGATAACTTTGGTACAAGTACTGTTATGTTGTCAGAATATCTCTAGATTTGACATTCGAAGACTCCTGAAAGAGCATTGGCTCTGAAACTATATTGTAATCTGTTATTGTTTACTGTAATACATTTGAGCTGTGTTTTGGAGTGTGGGGTTTTTCACCCGTAAGGGTTTTCCCCATGTATATGTTGTCTCTCTCTCTCTTCTGTCTTCTTTCTGGTTCTTGTGTTTTGTTGCAATATCTCATGTTAATGGTTTAACATTGCTGTAATAGTTAGGATAAAGTTGAATTTGCATAGCCCTCTCCTCATTAGATTAGTGTAGGAAGTGTTTTCCACACACCCAGCTTCCTTTTAGAGGTATGTTACAACCCTCGAGGATGAGCAGTTGCCTTCCACCATTCTTTTAAGTGTCAGCCAAAAGGTCATGCTCACTTAAAATTTGTGGGTGACAACTGGACTTGTTAATGGGGCATTGGGAACGTTATAGCTATTGTCTACCCAAATGATGGCAATCCTTCTGCCCTGCCAAGCTTTGTTGTGGTAAGGTTTGATCACTATGTGGGACCACCTTGGGATTCATGTGATCCATGGCTTGTGTTGGTTTCTCTAGTGACATGTGCTTCTCAACGACAACTACCCCTTAGAATGGCGTGGGCTTTGACCATACATAAAGCCCAAGGTCTTACACTTGACACTTGGTCATGATAGACATTGGTCCTATAGAATGCCAATGTTTACTCTTCACTAATGTCTCTCTGTTTGACATCTTAAAGACATACACATCTCACCTGCTTTCACCTTCCAACAGTATGATCGCATGTAGGACAATGCCTATGTTTCTCTCAGGAAAAGGGAGGAGGCACATCTCAAGGCTCTTGAAGCCTTTGTTCCATAGTAGAAATGTCTTTCATATAATCTTGTTAGTGCTCCACTACTGAATGTGTGTTTTGTATTGCTTTTATGATCCCACTCATTTCAACCTCATGTAAATTTACATATAACTACTTCCCTAGAATCATTTATTTCTGAATTTGTATTTGTTCTTCTATAGTCATACTTTAGTTAATTATTTAATAATTTAAGGCATATATGTCAAATTGGAATACACATTGCATGTTGAAAAGGGTTGAGGCATGAGATGGATAATATAATGGATGGACAATAATGACATATGTTATTAAGCATTAAGTATGATTTCATTTCTATGTATTAAACCCTATATTATTATTTACATGAAGTCTTACATAAGTTGTTTACTGAAATATTTTCAATGACCTATTATCAAAATACACATGGATTAATACCCATGAGCCACATTTGTAAAAATCTAAAGACTTTCACCCTTATGTAAACTATTGTTTTATTGTAACAAGTAGATTTAAATATATGTTACACCCTTATGCTTATCTAGTTATTATGTTTTGGGATAAATATAAATCAATATAGACTGAAATATGTGAACCAAACAATATAAATTACAATATTCCTTTTTCAAATCATTTCCTTTGAAAGTAGATAATCGGAGGAAGGGCAATTCATAAATTTCTGGTACTTTTTTTACACTTAAACATAGCCTGGCACTTTAAAATGGGAAAAATGCATGCTTATGCTTCTCTTTGCTCGTTGTAGCATAATTCCCTTTGATTTCCTTGACCTTCGAAGCCAACATCTAATCTTTATCAAGTGGTATTGAATATAAAAGTCTTAGAGGAGATAAAGAAGCCTCATTTTTTACATATCTAGATCAAACTCTCCTAAGAATTCTATACCCTTTGGATATCTTCCTCTAAGATTTGAAAGGAAGTGGACATCCTCTAAGAAACTTTTTTACACTTCAACGCCTTGTTGTATGCACTCTCAATGTACTTCAACTCCTTGTTATATGATTGTTTATTTCTATCACAATGTGTTATGGCTCTAATGAAGTAAGATTAAATGAATTAAATCAAATATATTTAATTGTGAGTTAAGCTTAGGTGAGTTGTCAAAATTTTATTGTTAGATTCTTTTGTTTTTTCAATAGAATTATATTACAATTTGTGTTGTCTCTAAATGGATTCCAAACATAGCATGAAATGGTGTACAACTTGTCTTCAATGCCATTCGAAACTTTACAAGGGAGGGTTGCGTGAACACATTACAAAGATGTTCACCAATGCTACATGTTGACCAATCAATGCTCAAGCTCATCCAATAACATTGTGGCTCCACCCAATACATATTTTGTTCAAAGAAGATATGTTTTAGTAGGAGAAACAACCCATCAAACTTATCATACATTATAGCCAAGATACCCAATACATTATAAAGGACTTGCAATTTGTCCACCTGCAACAAACATGTAGATGCATCCATTGCGTATGCCCTTTGAAATCCAATTGTTTGCAAACAAATACAAATATATATTTATAATTCACCTTATATCTTAATTTATAAAACATTAAAAGAAATGAAAATTTGTAAAAATTAAAATTAATTATATAAATTATATAGACCACAAAGTTACCAATTTTAAGTCAGTCGTAGCAAGTTTGTTGCACATCTACATGTGTTGATGGGCCTAGAATTACAATTTGAAGTTGCTTTGCGAGAAGCCTCATTCCCTTGAGTAAGTAGGTGTGACTGAGTTGACATTAAATACATAGTGCATAACCCTATTTTTTGTTCATTTTAATAGGTGTACCTATGAAATCATAATAACCAACAATGTACTTTAGCTCTTGTTAAATTACTATAGTATAATTCATTACATTCAAACAAACATAACATATTTTTTATAAAAAAATCCAAGATTACTTATAACACTAAATTGAATGCAAATATCTATCAGCGTACCCATTGCACATCATGTGCGATTGCTAGTTATGTCATTGGGAATCCAAACTCTATCATTTGCAGTGGGAAACCCTACAATAGTTGGTTTATTGTAGTTCATTTATAACTAGTCACAAAGGAGAATTTTGAAAGATTTTGTGAGAAGACATACTAGTAGTAGATCTATGGTTAGCACATCAAGATCTGAGATTGAATATTTCAATGGTAAAAACTTTAAACTATGGAAGTTGAAGATGAAAAATCTTCTAGTGGAAAGAGATCAATCGGATATGGTATCTTCTTCATCTAAACCCTTGGGTATGTCTGATGAAGACTAGGTAAAATTAGATAAAAAGGCTAGAAGTATTGTCTAATTATGTCTTTCAAATTTTGTGATTATGAATGTGTCTAAGGAAATATTGCCAATTCCTTGTGGAAGAATAGAGGTACATTATATTAGTTTAAGAGTTTGGTCAGTAAACTTGCCTTGAAAAAGAAAATTGTATTCTCTAAAATGATAGGAGAATTAGTAACTTATCACTTTAACACTTTCAATCTATTGCTAAGTCAACTTATATCAATAGGAGTAAAAATGATGAAGAGTATAATTGCATTGTATTACTTTGTTCTCGACCTAATTCTTGGGAAAACTTGATAATGTCTATTAGTAGTAATGTAATTTCACTAAAACTAGAGAATGTCACAGGCATTTTGTTAAGTGAAGAAATTAGAAAGAAGTCCATGTATGAATCTTCTCTTGATGCACTAGTTGTTAGAGGAAACTCTAAGGAGAAAAAGGGTAAGAAGAAGAATGGGGATAAGAAATCGAAGGGCAAGGATAGGTCAAAATCTCTAGGTAAATCAAAAGTGAAATGCTAAAATTGTGGCAAGAAAGGTCACATTAAAAAGGATTGCAAATCCAAAAATAAGGATGTTTCTTCTGATAGATCCTTTGACAATGATTAATATAGTAGTTATACTTTTATTTTTGCTAATATCATTGGTTCTGACTCTTGGTCTTGATTGACTTAGGTGCATATTATTATATGACACCTCATAGAAAGTGGGTACTCTAAATACATCAATTGTGATGGTCATATTTTCCTCAGTGATAACAACTCTTTGAAGATAGTTGGTTGAAGAAAGGTAAATATAGCCTTCATGGATGGAAGAGTAAGGACACTCTCAGATGTTCTACATAGTCCAAGTTTAACTAGGAAACTTATATCTATGTCTAAAACGATTGACTCTGGGATACATGTTACCATTGATGGTAAAGGTTGTAGTTAATAAGAGGCAAGACATGGTACTCTATTTAGGATGCATCAACATTGTCCTCGTGTGCCAATGTAACTCAATCTAATTTAGAATTGTGGCATCACAGAATGGGACATTTGAGTAACAAAGGTTTCAAAACCTTGGTAAGTAAAAATATGGTGGATGGAATTGTTGATTGTTCTATTGGGTATTGACTTTTGTGAACATTGTGCATTAGGAAAATAAACTAGAGTGTGGTTTGTCTTTGGAAGTGTAAGAGAAGATGAAATTTTGGAGGTGATACATAATGATGTATTTGGTCTTGTGGATATCTAGTCCATTGGTAAGTCTTTGTACTATGTATCATTCATTGGTAATTTAATAATCTAAGAATTATAAAGTGTCTAAACAATCTAGGATAAATTTTGTTTTTGAGTGTCAAATGGCAAATAGGGTCAATGGGAGTGTCAAATCAGTCAAGATCATGTGTGAAGACCAAGTACTCATGAAACCCACACAAAGTGGTGTATGCACTTTTCACCATAATCAAACATTGAATAATAATCTACCTAAAAATTAAGAGTTGAGAGATGAATATTGAATTATTGGATGACTAAGAGAGAATGATGAGCTTGTCTAGTTTGTGGTGCGATATCTACATTTATGATATCTACAAAACTAACATAAAACAATATAGGATATACACTTTTATCCCTTACATATTAATACACCTAAATAATACCAACATACATTTTTATAGTATCAAAATGTACTATTACAAATTTATAAATGAGTCTACACATACATACATAAGTGATGGTATTAATTACCACTATAAAAATTTAATTGTAAATGTTACATTATAATATTTACTAGTTTAAATACAAAAAGTTTCCATAATATTTAATAGTTTAAGTACAAAGAGTTTCCATGTTATATTGTAAACTTGGAAGCATGTCCCATTTCCATTTTATTAAAAGAAAATATAAAATAGTAAAGGCTATGCCAATGACCTTAACTAAGATGGAGAGTATGAATATATCATAAATCTAGCAAGATGAAACGTTAGATATCGAATATAATTCCTGACTCAGTTTCCTTTAGATTTGAATTCACTCCTCGGCCGCGTACGGAACCGTTCAATCATCTATTTTAATAATGAGAAACAGTATTTTACCATACTATATAATTGACATCGGGGAATAGGATTTTGTGGTGTTAAAATTGATGCCCATTTGACGGTTAGTGACTCCGATTTTTGGTGGATTAAAACTGACGTCCACTGGAACGTCAACGAACAGGATTTAATTGTGTTCAAATTGATGTCCATTTGGCCGTCAGCAAAAACACTTTCATTAGGTTCAAATTGACGCCCATTTGACCGTCACCAAAGATAATTTTGTTCAATTAAAATTGACGTCCATTTGACCACACCGACGAGGATTTCGTTCAGTTAAAATTGACGTCCATTTGACTGTCTTGGTATAGGATTGTGCTACGTTAAAATTGACGTCCATTTGCACGTCATGGTATAGGATTTACGAGATGTTAAAATTGACGTCCATTTGACCGTCATGGTATAGTATTTTACTTGGTTAAAATTGACGTCCATATGAACGTCATGTTGTTGGATTTTATGAGGTAAAAAATTGACGTCCATACGAACGTCACAGTATAAGATCTTGGCGGGTACAAATTGACGTCTATCTGATTGTCATGGTATTGGATTTGGCGATGTTAAAATTGACGTCCATATGAACGTCATGGTATAAGATCTTGGCGGGTTCAAATTGACGTCCATATGAATGTCATGGTATTGGATTTTCCGAGGTAAAAATTGACGTCCATATGAGCGTCATGGTATAAGAATTCGGCAGGTTAAAATTGACGTCCATATGCATGTCATGGTATTGGATTTTGTGAGGTCAACATTGACATCCATATGAACGTCATGGTATCGGATTTAAGACGTTAAAATTGACGTCCATTTGAATGTCATGGCATGGGATTCCTCGAAGGTTAAAATTAACGTCCATTTGACCATCATTGGATAGGATTTTATGTGGTTAAAATTGACGTCCAAATGAACGTCATTGTATTTGAATATTCTAAGGTAAAAATTGATGCCCATTTGACCGTCAGGGTAGATGATTTGGATAGGTGAAAATTGACGTCCATATGAACGTCATGCGATAGGATTTTGAGAGGTGAAAATTGACGTCCATTTGAACGTCATGCTATTGGATTTTGTTAGGTGAAAATTGACATCCATATGAATGTCATGCGATTGGATTTTGTGAGGTGAAAATTGACGTCCATATGAACGTTAGGGTATGGGAGTTGATGAGGTCAAAATTGACAGCCATATGACCGTCATGGTACAGGATTTTACAAAGTTAAAATTGACGTTCAGTTGAACATCATGCGATAGGATTTGTCAAGGTTAAAATTGACGGCCATTTGATAGTTATTGAAAAGGAGTTCCTCCGGTTAAAATTGACGTCTGATTGCCCTTCAGACACCTGGATTGTGCGGGTCTGACAATTGACACCCCCTTGAATGTCACATAAGCAGACTTTATTTGATTAAAATTGATGGCCATTTGACCGTTACTGAAAAGGAGTTTCTATTGACGTCTGATTGCCCATTAGACACGTGGATTGTGCGGGTCTGACAATTGACGTCCACTTGAACGTCATGGAAGCAGATTTTATTTGGTTAAAATTGACTCCCACTTGAACGTCACGGAAGAGAATGTGAATGTATTAAAATTGAGGCCCAAGGACACAACACGAGGAATGTAGGCCGCCTCGTTTAAATCCTTGAGAAACTTGGGAGCTCTGTGTATGGCAACAGATATAGAAGACTATTTTGTGTGAGAGGTTCGATTATTGTACATGTTTATGATTTCATCCGCCATTGGTAAAGCTCCCTTCCCCTTCTCCCGATGTATTCAATAGTAAGTTGAATAGCAAGGGTCTTCCCTTGCACTTGTAGCTCTTAGAATGTCTCTTTTTGTCTACAATGGGTCAAACTATTTCAAAAATTAGGGAGACAAAATAGGCAAATCACTGTTCCATTCAGTTTTTTTACATTAAACTAAATTACCACTGAAACAAGGAAAAGGGAAAAAGACCAAAATAAAATAAGTTAATGTTTAACAATGATTAAACAAACGTGAACGGGTTATAATAGAGACAGAAGATCTACTTAATCTATAGAAACTAAAAACATGTAAAACTGTTAATACGGTTAAATTGGTGAAAAATTCTGGTTACATTTCTGCCTTGGCTGATTAGATAGGTAAATGAATATATATGTACTGGCTAAATTTGTATATTTATTTCACTTCCCATTTGGTTTTGGGTCTATTTTGAGGGAATGTTTAATACAATTACATAGTGACCTGTGGCACATTCTTAAGTTTGACCCTAATCCTTATCCATCTCTATTTAATTATCTTTACACACATTTCTATGCATTCCACCTTATTCTTGCCCTTTTTCACTATTCCTATACACTCACCTTATTATTAGCGAAGGTTCCCATACATTTGACCCATGCCTCAAAACCAACATTTCCACATCCTGGGTCATTTCTATGACATGAAAAAGTGATCCCGCATGGTGCATATTTGACCCAAAATTTAATTTTCAATTCCCACTCTTTCTTACTAGTCACTAGGAGCCAACTTGGTACATGTTTATGGGATGATTTATTATGTCTTTGTATTTAAGGACATTCATTTGGACATTAATTTATCATCTCAAAACATCCTAGATCATTCAAGCATCAACACTAATAAAATTTGAAATGAGATGCCTTGTAGAAGTGCACATTTTTCAAGGAAAATCAGTGAGTTACAAAGCTATTATAAATAAAAATTTAGGTCATAGATAGTTTTTTGGTCCATCATTTTATCCACATTATATTGTAAATTGTTTAGTGGTTTTTTTTTAATATCAAGGTGATTATAAATATTGGCACATAGAAGTATAAAATATTTTAATACATTATGAACAGGTGAATTAATATACATTATATTATAAATTGTTTAGCGGTTTTTTTTTAATATCAAAGTGATTATAAATATTGGCACATAGAAGTATAAAATATTTTAATACATTATGAACAGTTGAATTAATATAGTGAGTGTTGGTTTATTTTAAAAATATTTAAAAATATTTTTATGATAAATTATTTTTTTATATCGTGAGTGTGCTATTATTAGTACCTCTCTTTATTCTTGTAATGAGAATCACTTAACTAGTTATTACTAGTTGTACTTACGAACCAGTTACATATTATAATTTTTCTTTTTTACACTAAATATTTATTTTCTTATTGTAAACATGTAAATTATTTAATTAAAAATATTAAAAAACTATTTATCAATACTCTAAAACAAACTCACCTCGTAAAACAAACATAGGAGAGACATTTAAGTAAGATCTCTTTCTAAATATAATAAACAATAATTTTACATGAATATAATAAATTTATAATTAATGGTTTTGATTTTTTATATTATTAATTTGATATACAATTTATTAGTACCTTGCTCCAGTACTATTGGAATGGGTTTGCATTTATCTTATTAATAAATTGATTTTAAACCAATCAAAACACATGATTATTTTTCTTGTGATTTAAATTTGAACTTTTTCTATGTCAAGATGATAAAATTTTAATTGAAAAATGATTTATCTCTATTGTCATTGGCTCAAAAAAATGACCTCGGCAGATACTATTTTAAGTGACAATGGAAACAATTAACTTTTTAATAATTATTAACTATAAGTTGCAAAGTTTATTAATCACGTGAACACACACTATTTCCATTGTTTTAATTTTTTTAATTAATATTAGTTAATATTATTATTATTATTATATTGTATCATGTTGAACTATTATTTTAATATTAATGTCATAGTTTACTTTCTATTGAATCAAACAATATATTTTTTTATGATAATAATATTAATAATAATTATATCATAATTATTATTTTAATATTATAATAAAAATTATATTAATATATTAATAATAAAAAACAATAAAATTTGTATGGGATTATTGATTTTACATATGAATGGAATTATGATTATTGTTTTTGTTTTTATATTTTATGTTATTTTATTTATTTATTTATTTATATTTATGTTATATAATAGTAAAAATAAAAATGATATACTCATATATATTTTTATATAATTGTTTAATATAGATTTATTTTACATGTAAATTAATTTTAATATATTATATTTTGTAATATTTGTATTTATATGATTAATATGTTTTTATTCATCTATTTATATTATTAGTAAACCATTTGATGCTATCGTTTTAAAGTTATTTATCTTTCTGAAATGAGGGCATTATTTAAAATAGAACATTTTTAACAGAGAGTTAATATTTCACTATAGGAGTATGATAGCTGTAGTGAGCTCTATTTATGCTTCTTTACTGGTACTACTAAACTTCTCTATTTACTGGTTGTATTAACTTTTTTGTTTACTGGTTCTATTAAACCTTTTGTGTTTAATATGTTATAAAAAATTAAAAACTGTTTAGTTTTTTTATTGGGCGACTAAAAAAAATTATTTGCCACTTCCTTTTGCTAGAGGACAATTCTAAGAGGACAATAGAAGGAATTGTTTGGATATTAAATACACAGTTCTATTTAGAGGTGAGTTATGGTTAACATGAGGAAAAATTTTACAATGAAAATTTAAAGATTTGATGCTAAATTTTCAATATTGTTCAAGATTTAGAATTTTGTTAAAAAGAAAAATGTTAGTATGATAATAAGTATGCATGCATTGTACCAAAATTCTACTATATTCAACTTAGTATAGTCAAATGCATAAAAGTATGAGGCATTCCGTCATTTTCAAATTTATATTGGGTTTCTGAGTTTGATTAGTAATTAATTATTCTACTATATATTGCTCATATTATGGGTTTGATAATTTTGAACTAACTCAAGATTAATTTGTTTATTAATTGACTAAAGCAAATAATATTCATTTGTGACTTTGTTTTCACAGAGGATGAATATTATAGAGAAAGATAATAAGATATTTGATTAAAAATCAAATATGCAATTCTATTTCCAGGTGAGTAATGTTTTATATGACAAAAAAATTGAATTAAATATAGATGATTAACAAGTACAACTTTTGTTCAAAATATACATATTTAATGGGATTAATTTTATTAGCAAAAATTAGGGTTTCTAAACAATGTTGTATTTAGTTTTTTGAGATTTGGCCGACAAGCCTTGAATTAATTTTTTTAACTGTACCAGATTTTTCTTATATATTCCATTTTTTTGGTTTGTACTTATTTTCTAACATAGTTTATGATTTTCTCATTTTGGCCACAAGTATGTGCTTTAGGCTTTACATGAGAAGTCTTGAGTCATAATTTGGTAACATTTATCGGCTTTTTTTTTTCTATATTTGAACTTTGTTTTTCATTCCTAATTTTCTAGGTTTTGCAGTTTGTCGATAAGTCGATTATACCACATAAAGTGCCACATAAAGTAAGGGAAGGTTGTTTTAAACTGATCCATATTAAATATAAATATTTAAAGGCAATGCCTTTCCTAATAGGACTTGTAAATTTTATATATGACTCTTTTAACGTATTGGACAAAGAACTAATCTTTTCTTTTATCGGCAGAAGTTTGATATCTTGAAGTATACAATTGGCCGACAATGGTCAAGTCATATTTTCTCATTTCTAGAAGTTCTGCAATTTGCCACTAAGCCAATTATACCAAATAAAGTAAGGCAACGTTGTTTTAAACCAAACCATTTTAAAAATAACTACTTTAAGCTAATGGCTTTTACAATAGTACTTGAAAATTTTATGTCAATCGGTTAACGTTTCAAAGAAAGAACCCTTGTTTACTTTTATCAGTGAAAGTTGTATATTTTGTTTACCTTTATTAGCTTCTATATATTTATTCAAACTTTCTTTTTCATTCCTAAATCCATGACCTTCGCTGTTTGTCGATAAGCCGATTATAGCACATAAAGTGCGGCAATGTTCTACTTTGCTAGAGTTGTAGTTCCTTCTCTCATCCCGCGCTCTTTAAGATGATTACTTGGGGATACCAGGAACACATATACTAAATTATATCTGCTAGGGTTTAGAGCTCATAGAAATATCGTGAACAAAAAAATTAGCGCTCTTATTGTTTGTGCAAAACAATGGTTCTAAACATTAACAAAGCAGTTATTTTTTAGTGTAGATGTCTACACTGATTACTATTCAATAATTCTCATAAATGAAGTTCTTTATTAGTCAATTTTGTACTCGGTTGCAATCCCTGTGGTATGGTATTTGGTCCAACTTTGTTATTTGAAGGCTTTTCTTATGCTAGTTTGCTAAGGTTCTACTCCCTTTTGTTATCCTACAATCTTCAAGAAGATTCTTTGGAGATCTCAGGAACATGTATACTATATTATAACTTCTAGGGTTCAGAGCACATATAAATATCATGAACGATACAAGTTTAGCACTATTATTGTGCATGCAAAACACTTGTTTTAAGTTTTGTTCTCCTATAGATATCTTGGATGACTACAATTCAATAATTCTCATAAATGAAATTATTCATTAGTCAATTTCTTTCTATGTTAGACAAAGCTGGTAATCAAACCATTAGAAGTAAAAGTATAAAGTATAGAGGACACCTTTTGTAGATGAAACAAAATTAGTATTTGAAATGTTTACATCTCAAATTAACAATTTAGAAACTTCACTTTGCCATGATTACGTCGTCTTTGTTATCATTTTATTTTCCAATTTCTTTAACAAAGTATTCAATAACAGTATAGAAATAACTATGCAAAGTTATGTATACCTTTTCATTATTGAAGAAGGATAATACTTTGTTATTGTGTGTGATGTTCTTTTACATCTTCCACAAAATATATGGCGTTCTTGCAAATCAGGTAACAATTATTTATTTATTTTGTTGTTATGGTTGTATTCTTCAATATAACATATACTTTTATAGGTTAAAAACATTTGCTTTTACCTTTAGTAAAGACAATGGTCAAGCTTGTGGATATTGAAAGCTATAGGGTACGTAAACAACACCTTACTGTTGACATTGATGACACCTTAAAAAAACAACATTTATTTAGGATAGATTCATTTGTCTATAGCCTAGGAGGTTGTTTATTTGACACACTTGAAGTTCTCCTATAGTTTAGGAAATACTTCTATAGAATTGCGTAATGGATTAATTGATCACTTTTTGTTATGTTGAAAGCATGACATGACTATGATGCGTTGCATGTGAATGCATATGAATTACATCTAGAAATGTTGTATGAGATGCATGGTATTTATGATGTCAATACGTATTTATCTAGAATGTGATTGTCAGCTTCAGCTTCTATTTGTGAAACAGAAAGAGGGGTTTGGGGTGATACGTTTTGTATACGATGTCCATCTCAAAATGGTTAAATATAACAATTACATTGTGGTCCACAACAATGAAAAAAAAATACTTACATTTCAACACAAATGTGCAAACAAATCCTTATTCAATATTATTTCATGACGAGAATCCACTTTACGATCATTATCAACCACTATTTTATACAAAAACCTTGGCAACAAACATGCCAATGTCATCAAACCGCATTTCAATTTTTTGTGCAAGACTGGAAAGGTATTTTGAGTCTTTGTCAGCTCAAATGTAGCTTTATGGTTTGAAAAAACCTACTATTAGCACCTCTAACTGTGGGGAGAACCTCTTCAATGCTATATGTTATTTAATGGAAGAAGAATTTGATGTTCAATCTTTAAGACTTTACATTGCATAGTCTTTTTGCAATGCGTATAAATGCAACCATTATAGTGCAATTAATTGTTTGAAGGACTACTTAGAAGATGGCATCTTGCAAACAACTCCATGCATTGCTAACTGGGAAGGCTATATTATAAACATGGCAATACCATTTTCGAAAGGAAAGATCAAAGGAGGACCATTTTGTTTTCAATGGATAGCAACCATATTCAAAACTACAATTCAAGTATGATCTTCAGATAGTAAACAAATTGAAAAAATTTATTGCACTCAAACAAATACGTTAAATACATACAACATAATAGCATTTAAAATAAACACAACACACATACACTACGAGCCACTAGTACCAGCACATGTTAATAGAGCATCTGAAATAAATTGTCCTCATACATTGGAAATGGATTTTATTCATACCGACCAATTATGGATGCAAGTGCAATAAAAAGTGAATGGAAAAAATATTCGAGATAATAACAAAATATCACTAAATCAGTTGAAGAAGACATTGTATATGAATATAAAAAGAACAGACCAATTATAGTATCACATGTTAGTGGGGCATCTCAAGTAAATTGTTCAAGTGCATTGCAAATGGATTATAGTCATATCAAATAATAGGTAACTTTGTCATTGAGAACTTGTTTCCACTTCTCCACCACAATCAATTTAGCTTTAAATTCATTGTTAAGGTTAGACAAGTCCCATTCAATCCTATTTATCTTGGGAATAGCCTCTAATGTCATGTTATAGATTTAGGTCCAAGCTAATAAAGTGGCTCTAGAAGTTTCCCACTTATAGACTCTCATATAGCATTGGGCTAACACCCCTTGTATGGTTACTCATGTGTCACCTTTTGATAGGATCCAAATATATAATAATGGAAATAATATAATGCAAAAGATAGATCTCACACAACACAATGTTGTTATATGGAGCCTAATTAGACTTGGAGGTTAAATTTTCCCCACTTTTATTAGCGCAATTTCCCCTCATTATTTAACAGGAGTTTGGGGGCAGCGCCCCTTGCGGGTCCAAGGGCAGTACCCCTGGCGCACTCCCTGTCACGATACAGGGCAGGGTCGAAGGGCAGCGCCCCTCAAACCCTATTTTGTAACCGACATAAGTCTTGATAAAAATGGCTAAGGGTTAGGGTTTCCATTGATATTG
Source organism: Cunninghamia lanceolata (assembly GCA_027924645.1). Lineage (NCBI taxonomy): Eukaryota > Viridiplantae > Streptophyta > Pinopsida > Cupressales > Cupressaceae > Cunninghamia > Cunninghamia lanceolata. The sequence continues at coordinate 22,960,662 of BSBN01000809.1, read as the reverse complement.
CATTGTAGCATTTGCAGCGGTATTGAGTTGCAAGGATTGCTGGTTGTAATCGGTTTGATTTATTGGATAATAATATTAGACTCTCTATTGGTGGATGTAGCCCGAGTTTGGGTGAACCACATTAAAAATTATCTCACTGTTATTATATCTATGTATTTTCATTCCTATGTTTAATCTTTATTTACATTTAATTGATATCTTCTGCATGCAATTCCTAACAAGTGGTATCAGAGTGGGTTGTGTTTGATTATTATTTGTAGGAAGGTCTCACAATTGAGTGGGAGTCTCACGGTTAAGTGGGAGCAATGGAGAATGAGGGTAAATTAAAGGTAGATAAATTCAATGGAAAGAACTATCAGTTATGGAAGATGCAGATGGAGGATTATATTTATGAGAAGGATTTATGGAGGCTGTTGGAAGGAATAGCTAAGAAACTGACAACAATGACTGAGGAGGATTGGGAACTTCTAGACAGAAAGGCACTAGGAACCATTCGGTTGTGTCTAGCACCATCTGTGGCATTCAATATAATAGAAGTGAAGACAACAAATAAACTGATGAAAGCTTTGGCTAAATTGTATAAAAAAATGCTCAGCCTCAAATAAGGTATTTCTTATGAAGTGTTTGTTTAATCTGAAAATGATTGAAGGTGGATCTATGATAGATCATTTAAATGAGTTTAATATGATTACCAGTTAGTTAACTTTTGTAAAAATGAAATTTGATAAAGAGGTGAGGGCTCTCTTGGTTTTATGTTCTTTGCCAGAAAGCTGGAATAGCTTGGTAATGGCTTTAAGTAACTCTGTCTCTGGTTCAAATACTTTTAAATTTGATGATGTTGTTGGTGTTATCCTTAGTGAGGAAATGCGACATAAAAGCTTAGGTGGATCCACATCAGGTAGTGTTTTGAATGCAGAAAGTAGGGGTAGATCAAAGGAGAGAGGAAAAGGTTTTGGAGGTCATGGGAAGTCACGAGAAAAATCAAAGGACAAGAGGTCCCAATCCAAAGGACAGAAGGATTGCTAGTACTGTGGGAAACCAAGTCATCTAAAGAAAGATTGCTGGTCTCAAAAGAATAAAGAAGGAGACAAACAAGAAGACAATAAGGAGGCAAATGTGGTAAGTAATAAATTTGAAGATGATGCTTTGATTCTTTCCCTAGATAATGCTGATGATTCATGGGTTTTATATTTAGGGGCCTCATTTCATGCTACGACCCATAGAAGTTATTTTCTTGATTATGTCCAAGGAGATTTTGGGCTGGTTTATTTGGGAGATAACGAACCTTGTCAGATTGTTGGAAATGGAAGAATTAATATTAAGTTGCAGAATGGGAATCATTGGCTACTACAAGAGGTAAGACACGTTCCAAGGCTAAGTAGGAATTTAATTTCAGCAGGGCAGCTAGGTGATAAAGGTTGCACAGTTACTTTTAATGATAAAAATTGGAAGGTTTTAAGAGGTGCCTTAATAGTATCAAAATGTGTGAAAGTAAGCACCTTATATCTTTGTACAGGTCATACTATTCCTTCTACTTTAGTTATTACAGAGAAAAAATAAATAGGTTCAGGAATAGTTGCTATGGGTTCACATGAAAAGACTGAAATAGTTGTTGTAGGTTCTGAGACAACACTGTGACATAACAGACTTGGGCATATGAGTGAAAAAGGTATGAAGGTACTTCATTCTAAGAAAGTTTTATCAAGTTTGAAATGTATTAATATGGATTTTTGTGAAAGTTGTGTGTATGGAAAACAAAAGAGAGTCAGTTTTCTCAAGGATGGAAAGCAAAAGAAAGATAAAAAGTTGGAGCTTGTGCATACAGATGTATGGGGACTGCCTCAAGTATCATCTCTCGGTGGCTCTCAGTATTATGTTACATTCATAGATGATGCAACTAGGAAGGTTTAGATTTATTTCCTTAGGCAGAAATCTGATGTATTTGAAACATTTAAGAAATGGAGAAGCTTGGTTGAGAATGAGATGGATAAAAGATTAAAATTTCTCAAATCTAATAATGGTGGTGAGTATTGCAGCAAAGAATTTGAGGATTATTGTTCCTTTAATGAAATTCATAGGCAGAAAATGGTTCTAGGGACTCCACAAGAGAATGGAGTGGTTGAGTGCATGAATAGGACAATAATGGAGCGTGCAAGGAGCATGAGATTACATGATAGGCTACCTTTAAACATGTGGGTAGAGGCTCTCAATACTGCTATATATTTAATTAATAGAGGTCCTTCAGTTCCTTTGGGCTATGGTATTCCAGAGGAAGCATGGACAGGTTAGAAGGTGAGTTATTCTTTTCTCAAAACCTTTGGATGTGAAGCATTTGCACATGTAGATTCTAAAAATAGAACCAAGCTAGATGCAAAATCAAAAAAAGTATCTTTGTTGGATATGGCATTGATAAATTTGGTTATAGGCTTTGAGATGTTGAAAATATGAAAATTGTGAGGAGCAAGGATGTTGTATTCAATGAGAAGGTGTTGTACAAAGATCAGTTGTAGTAGCATGAGAAGAAAGAAAAGGATTATGTAGTGTTGGATGATACTCCAAATAGTGATGTTTCAGTGGTTCCTCATGCTCTACAATAACAACAAGAAATACCACAAACTCTAGTGAATGTTAGATGGTCAACAAGGCTAAGTAGACCTCCAGAAAGGTTTTCTCCCTCTTTGTATTCTATTTTGTTAACAGATGTTGGTGAACTTGAAGGGTATGATGAAGCTATGTAGGTGGATACAAAGGTTCAGTGGGAGCTTGCAATGAAAAAAGAAATGGACTTCTTGCTAAAAAATTAGACTTGGGAATTATGTAAGTTATGTGCAGGTAAAAAGACTTTACCAAACAAATGGGTTTATAGGTTGAACGAGGAAGATGGAGGTAAGAAAATATTTAAAGCCAAGTTGGTTGTAAAAGGATTTACACAGAAAAAAGGTATTGATTTTGATGAGATTTTTTCTCTGGTTGTTAAGATGACTTCTATTCGTAATGTTTTAAGTATTGTGGCTGCTGAAGATTTGCATTTGGAATAGCTAGATGTGAAAACTATCTTTCTCCATGGTGATTTGGACAAGAAGATATATATGGAACAACCACAGGGATTTGAGGTCAAAGGTAAGGAGAAATTGATGTGCAGATTGAAGAAGAGTTTATATGGCTTGAAACAAGCATCTCGGTAATGGTATTTAAAATTTGATAGTTTTATGGCTGAGTAAGGCTACTGTGGGTGTAATTCTGACCCTTGTGTTTATTTTAAGAGGTTGGATAATGACATCTACATTTTTTTGTGTTTATATGTTGATGACATGCTTGTAGTAGGTTCTAACATGGATCACATAAGAGAGTTAAAACAACAGTTATTACAATCATTTGCTATGAAGGATTTGGAGGTAGCAAAACAAATCCTTGATATGAAAATTTGTAAAGATAGGAAGAATAGAAAATTAACTCTATCTCAGGTTGATTATGTTGTGTTTCCCCCCCTTTTTTTGAAATATGCTCATGTCCATTCTTTGTTTTCCCTTCGTTCTATGTCCGTCATTTCCTTAGTTCTTTCCTTGGGCTAAATTTTACTTAGTCATTTCCCGAGTCGTCAGCAATCCTTCACATTTTTGAACCAAAGTCGATGGGTTCATAAGTTCTTGAACCACTTGACTTACCAACTTGTCTTAAGGTCCTTGTTGGTTGTTTTATATTCCCAACCTGATCGAGGATCAAGGAAAAACACACAAGTCTATAGGATAGCCATTCTCTAATAACTAACCTGCCTTGAGGGATTGGCCAATGAACAAGAAATAGGAGTGTTCAATCCATCTTTCCTCTGCACTTTAGGCTCTGTGAGACCAAGGAGGGTGTTCCTTATTCATTTTGGATATCCTTCCCTTTTTGGGGAAGACATTGTTCTATTCAAATGGGTGGGGTTCATGAAATATTTGTTTAACAACACTATTCCAATGACAGATATGTTCCTATAAGACTGCTTAAAGAATGTCTGATAAAGTGAAAATATGGGATAGTTTCTTAAGCATTTATTCTGTTTCTTTGTAGAGGAACATGATATTAACTTCTAACACCTATTACTGAAAAGGAAAATGTGTTGATTTCTTTGAAATAATGATGAGGGTGATTTGAAGGATGTAAGCTCAGTATAATATTCTAGAATTGACCAGTGCCAATCCAAGGGCCATAGAGTCAAGAAACTTACAGAAACATCCAAAGGACTATGATATAATAAAACTTAGTTTACTATAAAGACATAGTAATGTCTTACATTAAAACACTCTACTAGTCTTGAAGTCTACCATACTTAGTTATCCTTAACTCAAAATACATTCTATATCCTCTGGCAGCCAATTATTTCACTACTTGAGCGAATTCTACAAGAAAATATACAACACAGGAAAAACTGTGGCGATGAATAAACCTAATCCTTAATCAAATATATTCATAAATACAAAATTGTATACATGAAGTAGGAGACAATATACTCTGAAGACTCAACAGAAACTATAAAGTAAACCATTTAGCAAATTATAAGTCTTTGCAGATCTATTAAGACACCTTAAAACTCAGAATGAAAACTTAGAAATGTATGACTGATTTATTGTAGAAAACAATCTGTTTACAATTCCTCCCTAATTAGATTGATCCCACATTTCAGACTAAGTCTGAAGACATGACCTCGAACCAATTCTTTTTCACAAGCCCTGAATTCCCTTTTATAGAGATAAGAGAGCAGATAAGCTTCAAGCTTAAGTTAAAAGAAGTTACAACTTCTCAGTAACCAAAAGATGTTGTTGTGAGAAGTGGCCGGTGTAACCGCTTCACAACTGTATGTTCAACCTCCTTTGTATATGCTGAGGTACCCATAAGATTGTGTGTTCTCTCAATTTTGGTGGAGAAACTAAGCAGTGATGCTGATGGGGGACTGCTTGATAGATGTTGTTAGAGCTCATATACCCATCATATGCCACTTATTAGTTTGATAAGAGCATTCACCACCTAGGTCATCCACCTTAATTCAGAATGACTGCAAGCAACAATATTAAAATAAAATCCCATTAACTGGAGTTCTTTGCTTTATGCCCATTGTCATTTGCAAGGATGCAATTCCTTTTTCATAATTGAGTGGTCACCAACCAACTCAATCAGATAGAAACCAGATGAAATCGCATCTCACTAGATATGGCAGCGCCATTCATCTAGCAAAGGGGGCAACAGCAACAACAAAATGGGAGCACCCTGTCTTCATCTTCTACATCCGGAGAGGAAACATCCCTACAACTAGAGCTGATGCTTTGTTAGGAAAAGTAGAAGAGGGATGAAGGTAAAGAGAGAAATGATTTCCCTCTACACCTGATACTAATCTGTACCTAATCATAGACATAGGGAATGACTAGAATCAGGAGATCAGAATCAGAAGTCACAATCTGAATGAAACAATAGGAAGAAGAAATGATCATAAGGGTATGAAGAATGTTGTCATTGCTCCCAGATTTTCCCTACACCACCTATTCCAAAGGAGATAATTCCAAGTTTTTCTAATTCTATAAGGACAAATTGATAGCCATGAGAACAAGGAAGAAAACCCAATAGAACAGGGGAGCACACAAAACACATAGGAATAGGGGAAAGCCATACTGTCAGAACACGTTTCAAATAGTATACGAGGTAACATGAACACTTGTCTATTTATAGAAATTTTAGGATGCAACATACATCCACACATCTTTGGTCTAATTAATTCCAGTCACTTCAAGGCATTTCAGTCATAAATGGAAATCCTGTGAAGATTGCCACAAATGAATTGAAAGATTGGATTTCATAATTCTGCATAACTGGGAACATCACTTGTTGCACTGAATCATGCCATGTTAGCTGTCTTGGTTACTTCAATTTAGCACTGTCATCATGTCAAATTTCATCACACATCAAATGAAATGTCAATCCTGGTAGATACATAGATTTCCAAAGGTTGAGCCTACATAAGCCAAATCTTTTTGTTAATAAATTCTTGTGTGGTGGCGGTAATGGAGACTTTGCACATGCCTGAGAAGTTAATGTTTGTAATGAAATACTATCAGATCAGCACCAACATATTTCCCTGTCACACTTTTAAAATTTGTCCGTTGATCTTGATCTTAGCTGGCTTGATTTGAACGGTGCTGATTTGGTCCTTGATGAGGTAAGAGAATGATGATTTTCTTTCCCAATGATGACTTGCCACCTGGGTAGTCCTAACCACGATTCTAAGAAAATATCTCCCCTTAAGTGTAATTAAGACCATATTCTGCAGTTTTGCAGGTGAGAGGTACAACCAGAGATATGATCCTGGTGGAATGGAAGACAATCGTCGGATCAACTGCATGAAATTTAGGACAACTCTCCAATAGTTGGCCATATCCATAAGATGATGACATGTCATATTCTTGCTACTTAATGCACTAGTCCTAGCCCTTTAGAATGCCATATGTCAATATTTCTGCCATTCTGCAGATACTAGCTGGGACTATGGAATAAAGTTTGACGAAATGGTGGAAACAACTAAGATTGCCCCTACTCCAGATAGGGCCCACCATTATTGCTTTTGCGGTAACTGAAAATGGTTTTTATGAGTTAGCACCTTATTCTGCAATTTTACAGTCACCCAGAAGGTCCTCTTGGTGAAGCATGGTGGAACGACAGAAATATAAAGAAAACCTCTTGCATCTATTCTAGGCCCACCACTTACTGTCCTCAAGAGTTATCAACCAGTTGTCACTCTTTCTGCAATTCCGCAGGTGCCAAGTTTGTCAATATTTTATTGTTGGTGGAAAGGCAGAAATGAAACCATACATTGCCATCTATCAACAAATAGTTAGTAGGATGCGACCTTGGCAACCAAAATAAAGATTTTCAAGGCATGATCTAGAAAAGGTAATTACTTGGTGAGGGGTCGATCAGACAATGTATTAAGGGGGACATAAGAGGGCAACTTAAACTATAGGTAATGAGGACAGGCGGTCACTGAAGAAATATAATGATTTTGACCTTCACACTTCACTTTGGCATGGGGGTTTAGGGTTTTAGTATTTCCTAGAATTTGCAAAGAACCCTAAACTTGGAAATCCATCAACCTAATGACATAAGCTTGAGGAGAAAAACATTAGAACATGTGAAAATTTAATATGGCTCCAACAGTGGCTCTAGTTGGGGATGTCTGTTCACCCTGAACAGAGTGAGATCACAGAAGAACTCTGGAGGAGCAGGCCAAACACATAATAGCCCAAGGCCATTATGCAAAAGAGAGGTGAAACTTTCCTCTTTCAAATATTTTGTTCTCTAGTGACTTTGTTAGTTTTCTTCTAAAAATGATATTGAGATTCAACTTGCCTTTGTCACAGATGATTTGATAGTCCTTGAGGTAGGTATTGCCTTCAAAATCTCCCCCTCTACTCTGAACCATAGATATGTGAAATATACTATCAAAAAGAAAGTCAGTACTTGGTTCAATTATATCCAACCACTTGAGATAATTGTTTTCCTCTAATTTTTGCCTCTTGCATATATCTGAAAAATAAAAGCATCATAATCTATTTCATAGTTGGTGCCGAGGGAATTTTCAATCTTTACCACTCGTCAATGTCAAACTTAAAAAAATCATACTTAGTTTCTTTCTCAAAATCAGACACTTTGTCTTTACTTTCCATCTTTTGAATCAGCCATTCATTCTGTTGTTGCATATGGGTTTTGGAGGCATCATTTGGATGAAGACTTGGGTCCTAATTTATTAATGAGGCCTTTGTTCCATATATATTTTTTTGTGTTGAACTGATATGAGTTTACTAACTTCTTCTAGATTTTCTTCAAAGAGTGGATTATCTATGTAGTCACATAACTCCATATCCTTTTTTTCTAATATTTTCATAGGTTCATCATAGAGTGGGTTATCTCTTATATGCATCATATTTGCATATTCTTCATTATCACTATCCTGATAGCCTGCATCACTGTCTGACTTAGAACTATCACAACTTTGGTGAGAGCATTCTATCATGTGCTCATTGCTCTCTACATTATTGGTAAGAATCAATTCCCCTTGACATTCAAAATCAAGAGAAACTATTTCTCTAGGAGATGAGATCTTATTGCTTGATATAAGATTTACATCATCATAAATAGGGGATATGTCCTCACAACTTGCTATATATGCACAAGACAAAGGATCCTTCATAACTACTATTTCTTTATGCATCTGGGTATCATTTATCTCATAAGGTACCTCACAAGGTTCTGGGGATTTCTTTTTATTTTGAAAATAAGGGGAAGGATGAGCAATGGGTTTATATAAATTTTAAACTCTTTGGTTCTGGTCATAATCCCAATCCCCTTCAGTATGTTGAGTCTCATGTACCGGCTTGGGCCTACTTGAACTGCCCAATCTGCCCCCTCTTTGGCAAATGGGGGGGATAAATAAATTCATTTTTCCTATTTTCCACAAACTCACAACCCTTTATCTTTGTATGTTTTAAATTATTTTCTATTTTCATGGCCAAAGAATATGCTTGCATCATAGTAGTAGGGTTTCTATCTCTTAATCGATAACTATCCTTTTCATTGAATGCACCTAGATATATGATTAGACACATAGCATCATTAGGTCTAACATTTTCAGGAATATCCCTCACTATTTTGGCAAATCTTAGATTGAAGGTTGGGATTGATTCTTTATCCTCTTTCTCAATCTGCATGAGTTTTTTAATTAACATACTGACATCTATTCTTTCCCCAAACTATTCCATAAAATAAAACTTTAAATCTTGCCATGAAAAAATAAACTGATTGGGTAACCATGCAAACCAATCTCTAACTTCTCCTTTAAAAATTTGAACAAACAATTTTATGACTACATCCTCATGATCTATTTCAAAATCTCCCATTAAGTCACAAAATTCTTGCAAATGCCTGCTAGCTATTTTGGATCTATCATTATTGAACTTTGTTATCTGACTTCTAACTTCATTTGGTACATGGTTTGGAAACCCATAAATATTACTGAAGTCAATGGCCTTATACCTTTCTCTGATAATTCACTTTGATAACATAAGTGTGATTGCTGATTATACATCTTTAAATTGTAGGGAAAATTTTCTCAAGTCTTTGTAAAATACCTAAGGAGCACCTTTGCAACTAGTGCAAATTTTGTTTTGATTTTATGAAAAATCAAGAACACTAGACTGCATTACCATATCCTTTTCTTATAGAGCCGCCACCTTTGCTTACAGAGGAATGAACCTTTGAAAGCATATCACCTCCTTCTGAATCATGTTTCACAATAGAGTTATGTAGAACATTCTGAGATATGAAACTTGATGCCTTAGCTTTTGTATTCTATCTTAAGGAACATGAAAATTGCTTCTTCTATTTGAGAATCAGGGGTTATGAAAATGCCCCAATGAAATTACCTCGGTACCCACGTGATTATTTGGTGTTGTTGGAGTTATGCCTCGCTAAATGGCAGTTGTGAATATTAAATACTAGGCCATGAAGAAGAAAGGGTACTCTTTCCCTGTGACTTTGTCTTTTTATTCTTGTAAAAGTAATGATGGGTCTAGGAATGTTGACAAATTATTGTCAGAATTCAATCTCCATAGTTTGTTCCCTCGCGTGGCTTTTGATAGTAAGAATTTTATAAAGGAAAACATGCATGGGGTGGTTCTTATGTACACCAACCTCAAATAAAGGATTTTTGGGAGGACTATGTTGACAAAAGGGAGGTTTAGAGAAGAAAATGGATGAGACTGACTGTGGATCAAGTTTGAGCTTTCGAGTTGAATCTCCAAGTCCCTGATATGACTGATGACCTTTTGGATATGATAGATGAAGGCTATAATGCCATGTCAATGGAACCCCTACCTCCTATGAAATGGTTTGAAAAGGAAGTCACTGATGTTATGTTACTTTCCCTACATGTGTTAAGAACAACAGAAAAATGGCTGAAAGGAAAAGTCAAAGAGTGTGTTGGCTCCACGATACTGAAAGATTTGGCCTCTCAAAACCAAGCCAGGTCTCAAACTGCCCATTCATATAGAAGATATTATATTTTGGACCCAACTCTCCAAAGAGTTGGCTCACAATTGAATGGTGATGACGACATGCCACCTGAAGAAATTGGAAATGTGAAAACAACTTGTGAGTAGGATGTCCAAACAATGAAAAGAAATACCAGATTGGCTAATTCGTCATCCAAGGTAGACCATGTGCCCCCACCTAGTAACCATGTAAGTGACTTTGATTCTTTTATTTTCTCTCAAATTAGAGAAGATAATTTGTTACACTCTTTGCTCAGCCCACTGAGTTCCCCACATCAAAAAGAATTACCAGAACAAAATTCCCACCTTGTGCCTTTAGTTGCTACTTCTAATGCTATCAATGTATCAGCTCCATCTCCCAATTGGTTGAAAAAAGTAGTTCAAAAGAAAAAGAGATATAATCCTCCTGCTGATGAGGGTATCGATACTGTGGCTAGTTTGCTGCAAATTGCTCCTAAGCCCAAACATGCAAAAAGGATGTCAAGAATAATGACTGATCCCACCTCAGGAAACTAGTTTCTGGAGATTGCATACCCACTAACAGATAAGAATGAGGATGAAGTGATAGAAGCCAACTTTAGAATGAGTCGAGTGGATCTGGGACCGTCAACTACTAAGGGAGATTTGTATCATGTCAAATATTCAGTTAATAACATATCAAAGAGGGTTAAAGGGTTGCATGAGGAAAATTCAAAATTGCTGGCACATGTAAGTTCCTTGTCTTCTTTTGTTAATTTAGTTGCTAAAATAATAACACCCTCAACTGAGGCCCCCTCAAATGCCGACCTCTGTATCCTTGATTCAAAGTTGCTCCAACAAGTCAAAACTTCTCTATCCTTGAGAAAAGCTATGGATCAATGGGTTGAAAGGATTGTTTTTGATGGTCTCATTTTTATTGAGGAGGCAGTGAAACTGTTTAATTCTATACATGCAAAGAAGGAGGTTTTGATAGTAGAGTTTGAGAAATCCAGAAGTGATCACCACAGTCTGACCGTAGCCTCTAAGGAGATACAAGAGATAGCCAACATGGATCTTAGTATCTTGATGGATGAAGAAGTTATAGCTAATGCTAGAGACCTAGACACCCCTATGTGGTCTGATGCAGTGGAATGGAAACTCTATTTTATAACCGCAACAGAAGAGGAAATGGGGAAAGCAATTGCAGTCTACTACAAGGAAATGATGAGAATCAAAAAGGATTTTGCTGCTTTGGAGGTGGAAGCTAATGGGTTTGATGATGAGAAACTCTTGGACATCAAAGTAATAAAACAAAATTTCAAGAGGGTGGTAACTGAAGAAATAGTAAATTATGATGCAATCATAGGAGATTCATTGGGAAGGTTCTCTAAAATGGCGGCCTATATTAGCAATTGCAAAAATGGGTTTGATGAGCTGCATCGTAAGGTGGTAGACTCCAACAAGGCAATCATGAAGAGGAAGCATTGTATTAGTATGATAGGAACTCCACCTGGCATGTCATTGACACCTGTCATCAACAAGTATAGGGCATATAAAGCAAGGTTATGAGCACAGGTACCTCAAGTGGCACAAAGTGTCACAAGAGAAGGTGAGCAGTCGAAGGAAGAGGAAGAGATGGATGAGTTGGACAATGGCAATGGGGATTTGCAAATCCTCAATTAATTTCAAATTTCATGTTTAGTTATTTCATATTTTCTCTAAAACTATTAGCTCTGGAGGGCCCCTTTTATTATAATTATTGTTTAAACATCTTTTAATCGGCTATTTCAAGAAGCCATTATGGTTTTAAAGACAATTATAATTTGGCTTAGCTATAAATTCTAGATAGCGAGTCGAATTATAGATCTTTTGATAAACTTTGTTTTGCAAGGGTGATAGTTAATTTTGTTTTCAACTACTTTGATATATGCAATGCAAGTTAATACAGTCAAGATTTGGGTGATCATAGACTTTGTGTTGTGATTATTTGAGTTCATGTTTTGCTTAAGTTGAATGTGTTTCTACTAGTGTTAATGATATTCATGTGTCTTGGTGGTTGGATATTCATGAATCTTGCTCACTACTGAGAATCATTCATCTGTTGATATATCATTTGAAGCGGAGAATATATATATATATGTGTGTGTGTGTTGTGTGTGTGTGTGTGTGTGGTGTGTTATCGATTTATGTTATGTGGCTAGAAGTCTTTGAATTCCTAGTGATCAGGTTGTAAATCTACATTTATTACTTTCTGGTCAAAAGCTCTGCCTTTATTTTTGCTTTCTGGTTAAAAGCAATTTTGGGTTTCCTATTCATTAGAATATTTGTCAAAGGTAGCTGTGCCTTGTTAAATAAGTAGAGAGCCTATGTAAAATACCAATATATTAGGCTCAACTATTGATTACATTTGTCACTTGTCCAGGCATGAGTATATAGAGTTAGGTGACAAATCTGTTAACCAACATGTTGAAAAGGTGTTGCAGAGATTCCATATGGAGAATGTAAAAGTTGTCAGGACACCTTTGCCTAGTCATTTGAAATTGACTAAGGAGATGTGTCCTAAGACACAAGAGGAGGAAGAAAAAATGTCTAAGGTACCATATGCTTTAGCTGTAGGAAGTTTAATGTACGCCATGGTATGCATGAGACCAGATCTTGCACATGTTGTAGGATTCATAAGCAAGTATATGAGTAATCCCAGATTGGAGCATTGGAATGCGGTAAAATGGATTCTTAGATATTTGAGAGGTACATCCAATAATCATTTATGTTTTGGGGGCTATAGTACTAATTTAGTAGGCTATGTGGACTCAAATTTGGCAGGGGATATTGATACCAGGATGAGTACTATAGGTTATGTCTTTACTGTAGGTGGGACAACAGTGAGTTGGATCTCCAGGTTGCAAAAGATGGTTGCTTTATCCACCACGGAGGCAGAGTATGTAGCTGCAACAGAGGCAAGCAAGGAGATGATATGGCTGCAATCTTTCATGGAAGAATTGGGCATTTACAATAGGCTAACAATTATTTGTTTACAGACATTCAGAGTACCATAGATCTTGCAAATAATTTTGCCTTACATTCAAATACCTAACACATACAACTAAGGTATCAATTCATCTGGTCAGTTTTGGATGATATACAATTATGGCTAGAAAAAATATGTATACAGATGAAAATCTAGCAGATATGTTTACGAAGGTAGTGACAAGGGAGAAGCTGAGCTCCTCTTTAGCTTTGGTTGGTCTTCAAGATTAAAAACAATAAAATCATAACAACATGGTCTAGGGTATTTATTTTCAGTGGGAGCTACAGTGTCAATGGTGTTATGCCCCTTAACCCCATCTTGGGGACGCTGCCCCCAAACCCCCGTTAAATAATCTAGGGGGAAACCGCGCCGATAAAGTGGGGAAAATTTAATGACTGAGTCTGATTAAGCTCCATATAACAACAATCTCTTTCTTGGAGACTGATCAGACTCCACAACATATCATCTCCCACTTGGAGACTGATCATAACACCGCTGACCATGTAGCTCTCATTGAAAATAATAAAATCAGAATAGCATGGTCGAGGGTTAGTTCCCCCGAAACCTCAAATGACTTTTATTATTTTATAAAGGTGTCAGGAGTTATTTTTCTATTGGCTGACATAAAAAAACCCTATTTTGTAACCGACATAAGTCTTGATAAAAATGGCTAAGGGTTAGGGTTTCTATTGATATTGCATTGTAGCATTTGTAGGGGTATTGAGTTGCAAGGATTGCTGGTTGTAATCAGTTTGATTTACTGGATAATAATATTGGACTCTCTATTGGTGAATGTAGCCTAAGTTTGAGTGAACCACGTTAAAAATTGTCTCATGCTGTTATTATTCCTGTGTATTTTCATTCCTCTGTTTAATCTTTATTTGCATTTAATTGATATCTTTTGCATGCAATTCCTAACACACAAGAGATGTTTGCGGGCCAATATGCCCTAATATCCAATATATGTGGAAATAGAATAAACCCTTGAGGTAGGGTAACACCATACAACACTCCTTATGGAAGAATCCACTCTACTCCAAGACATCTCCAATACAATATCATACTCTACATATCTCTCACAATGATATTCACCTCCTATATATATACCACCTCCTAATTATATAATGGGAGGGTAATCCTAATGAAGGCCTACTCAACACCTGATATAATTAATTACACAAGTTACCCATAGGACACAATAAAACTAACTTAAGGGATGTGTGCCACATGTTGGCATCTCTGTCCACCTAAATACAATATAATATCATATCCCTAAGTACATAGCATTCCCTCCCTCCTTGACATGTTTCATCCCCGAAACATGAGAAGAAGCCAAATAGTATGATTGTCACAAGTTAGCACAAATCTGATTTCATGACCATTCATCTAACCATCCATAGTTGATCCTTGTAGTGGTTTTAGTTTGACCATACCTAGATCCCATCCTTGATCAATATTTTGTTGCACCACTTCGATTACATTCCTTATCATAGTAAGTCCTTTGCTACCATGAATAGCCATTACTTCTATGATGCCATTGATTGTTGTAGTAGTTCTTTTGATTCCATGTCATTCCATAGTAATTGGATTGTTGTTTCCATGTAGTATCATTCCTCCATGATTCTTGTCTCTCACAATGATCTGGATGCCTATATATTGCACCCTTTTCTATCATTGGAGCCTTCACTAATTCTTCATCATTTTTTCCACTTGTTTTGTTGGTACATGAAGAGAATTACTTGTCTCCTCTTTTCTGTCTACATCTTGCTCCTCTTGTGTGTCCTCTGATTCATTGATGCAATCTTTAGTAGATTCTTGAACTTGCTCTTCCTTGACTTTCTTTTGGACTTCATTATGTGTAATATCTTGTAATGTAACTTTTTTCCTCCTATACCAAAGCTTCATGAACTTCTTTTGCACGTTGATGTTTATTGTTCCCAGATATTCTAACCAAGGATAACCAAGAACAATATCCAACCCATCTATATCCAATGCATGAAATTTTGAATACAAAACATATTTACCCATAGAGAGCTTCAAATCTTCAAAAAATTGAATATCCTTACCCAATATTTGACAATTCTTGATGTGATTTGCTTGTACCTATAGCTTCTTGGCTAATTCCATGTTGATGAATTTATACTTGTTGTGAGGGTTTATAGAAACAATAACTTTTTCCTTTTGAATACATCCATGAAATTGAAAGATTGATTCTTCACTTCTGGGAGTTAAAGTGCATATACTCGTATCCTTCACGATCTCTTCATCCTTCACTACTTCATCTTGTTCATCATCTTCATATTCATCTTCTTCTTCTTCATTTTCTTCTTCTATTTATTCTTCTTCTTCTCCTTCTTGTTCCTCAGGTTCTTCTTCTTGAGCCCATCTATCTAAGAAAACTTGCTCTAGTTCATCCAAAGAAGAAATATCATTACTAAATTGTATGAACCATTTGTAAACTTCACCACTTATATAAAAATAAAAATATGGTTTCCATCTCCTTTGACCATAAGCTCTTTCATATTGCTTCCACCATTCTAATGTATCTCCACTTCCATCAAATTTAGAAACCTCCATTGAAACTAGGGTTTCTAAATTTTTCCAACATACCCATTGAATGATTTCATAATGTTTTGGGACTCCAAATGCAAGATACACATAATAGACCCATGATAAAATTTGGTGATATTTCCATAAATATATAAATATTAAAAAAATTATGTGAGTTGTGGCCTAGAAAGTAAAATTATGAAAAATTATAAAATTGCAATAAATCACTCAATATTGATGATAGAAACCTGAGTTTTAGATTGTAACCTCCTTATATGATCCCCCACCTTCAGTAAAACAATTGTAGAAAAATTCATAGTCGTCTAGAAGATATAGGTAAATCTCTAAAAATTAGGGTTTTGTCCCCATTTGCCCAAATCGTAGCTCTGATACAACTTGATAGGATCCAAACATATAATAATAGAAATAATAGAATGAATAAGATAGATCTCACACAACACAAGAGATGTTTGTGGGCCAATATGCCCTAATATCCAATATATACAGAAATAGAATAAACCCTTGAGGTAGGGTAACACCATACAACACTCCTTATGGAAGAAGCCACTCCATACTATATCTCCAAGAGATCTCCAATACAATATCATACTCTACACATCTCTCACAATGATATTAACCTCCTATATATATACCACCTCCTAATTACACAATGGGAGGGTAATCCTAATGAAGGCCTACTTAGCACTTGATATAATTAATTACACAAGTTACCCATAAGACCCAATATAACTAACTTAAGGGATGTGTGCCACATATCGGCATCTCCATCCACCTAAATACATTATAATATCATATCCCTAAGTACATAGCACATTTTCCTACCAGCATGGATACTTCTTCACCACAAGGGCATCGATGTGGTTGTAGCATAGCTCTAAATGTGGCTCATAGGGATCTCCTCATTGCAAACATTGTGGTTGGTCTCTCCCACCACATGGACACTCCACTTCTCAACATGCTCATATTGGATAAATTGATGGTGGGAAATTTCCCCACCTAGACCTTGCAATTTCTCTTGTGCATGTTGATCCTACTCAAGAAGAAGATAAAGATGATACCCTTACTAGTTGGGAATCTATCCTTGAGGGTCAAAACCTCCTGGATGTTTGGGCCCCCCGGCCAAATAAGGACCCTCCCCCACCTCCTACTCATTTATCCCTAGTGACTTAGCAATTTGACCACTTTTACTTTTGATGTTTTCAGCTTAGACTTTCGGGTGTGATTTTGTTCCACCCACTTTTAATGTGAATAGTTTATTATATTTTTTATATTATTAATATCGAAGTATATAGCACTATTCATCATAAAAAAATGTAATATTTATATTTTTAATTTAAAATGGGCTCTTAGCATACTTCATGTAGAAATATTTGTCATACATTTGTGTCAAAATTTCAAGAATAGAAGAGAAACAATTGTATCAAAGAAGAAGAAGAATGAGGATGGTGGATCATTTGCCTTCCCCTTGATAATAGATAAAAGGGTACAATCCCAAATATTGATGTAAACTAAATACATAGTTTTTTCATAAGCTTCTTAATCTTGATTATTCTATTTTTTGTGGTGGGTACTTTGTTAGGATTAAGGTGCCATCAACCTTGTAAATCCTATGTATTTAATTACTCCTAATATTGTTTGTAAATCATTCATAAGAGATGAGGTATTCACCAAGTAGTGATCTTGTTTTAGCCACACTTTGGATCCTTGTACCTAACGGGAGTTTGGGTAGGCTGTCCCCCCACTACTGTTGCTAGGGAGTCCAGGGGGGTGGTGAAAGTTTCCTAGCCCCCTAGTGGGGGTTCGGGGGTAGCACCCCCAAAGAATTTTTTTTAGAAAATTGCCTTGGAAAATATTGTAATTTCATAGTCAATCTAGATTGTTCATCATTAGGTCACAGATATGATGGTAGAGGTTATGTTAGGGTTTTTTTCCCTAGAAGGAAACACTCTTTTAATGAGGGCATTGTATTATGGCTGTGAATGAGTATTATA
The DNA here is from genome assembly GCA_027924645.1 of Cunninghamia lanceolata. Taxonomy (NCBI): domain Eukaryota; kingdom Viridiplantae; phylum Streptophyta; class Pinopsida; order Cupressales; family Cupressaceae; genus Cunninghamia; species Cunninghamia lanceolata. Next base: position 22,943,038 of record BSBN01000809.1, on the reverse strand, counting down.
GGTGATGTTGGACTGAAGACTTAAGAGGATATTTATAGTGTTGTATTGTAAACTCTATTGAAGTTAAAATAGATTGGTGCATCTCTTCTTGTGTGGATTTTTTTCTCGAAAGGGTTTCTCCTCATAAACACTATGTTATGTGTTTGATCTTCTATTCCATTATTTCTTTATGTTGATTTCATACTATCTCCATTTTTGTTCTGCACTATATTAATAGTTTTAATTGTAATCAGATTTCCATTGTATAGTTGTTCACCTTCATCTCTAACATACAAGTTCCTTATTCTTGTTATACATTCCTATACATTAATGACATGTCACACAAACATGTGGCTTTTCACTACAATTTGATTCTACTTATGCTCTCTCTTCTTCTTTTCCAACATTTTAGCATACTTTTCCTAGAAATGCTTCTTCTTTTGCATCTTCATACAAATAAATATAACGCATCAATTCACATATATCTCATTGATTGAGTCCCCAATTCTTGGATTGTTGAATATCTTGAACTTATCCCTTGTAATGTAGAAAATTGAATTCTTTTTTTAAGAAGAGTGATTGTTTCTAACTAGAATTATTTTCTAAGGTATTAAACTAGGATCTAACTAGCTTCAAGAAATTGTAATATGCTTCTATCCAATCAAGAAGAGAAAAATAACTCCAAATAAACCCTATTATTGCTTCACGTCTAGAAAGTAACTATCTTAGATAGGAAAAAGCATAAAGGAACAACATTTAAACTATAAATTTTGGAAATCTAAAAGCTAGATCACATAAATAAATTTAGAACTGAGATTAGGAACATAAGAGGTACATGACACTAGAAGGGGAGAGGCTCAGTTCAAGATGCTAGTGCATCGTGTGAATGTCTACACATCACGTTGTTTTTTGTATGGTAGTAAAACCAAGAAAATATGCAATTGATGCTTCTATCCAAGTTCAAATAGTTATCTAGTCTACACATTAAACTAGAATGAGGACCCAACAACACACCAAGTAACATATTCTATTGGCAAACACATTGAAATGACTAATTGAAAGATTGGAAATATAATAAAAAGGAAATAAAAAGGAAGAGATTATCAAACCTTCATGTGGTTGAATCTCTCCAAATATCTATAACAATAAAGACCAAAGAAAATTGTCAAGGTTGTTTGGGAGTTTTCCTTTAGGTTAAGCCCCTATGTTCATCTTTTGACCTCCATGGACAACCAATATGGGAAAATATTAAAATGCGTGTGTTCTCTTACTTCCTAAGTGTGTCTAGAAAAATAAGAGCATTGAAAATAAACAAACACTATGAGTATCAACCTTAGTCTATGGGGAAGAATACCCTAGTGTGCATAAAGGAAAATAGGGTGGTGATCTACACCACAAGTTTACCAAAATAGAGAAAATGCAATGTATAATAAACCAAATGAATAACATTATTTCTTTGCAATGAAATAATGTTACCAAGTTTTGAAGCAATAGAGGTGGTTGCAAACTCCTTGAGGGCCACATATGTGTGTATACAACGTTAATATCTTGAGAGAGGGCCTCCGCAATAGTCAAGCAAGTAGGAAGTAAATAAAAACTGAAAGGAGAGATGATACAACTTAGAGAGAGCACCAAAAATCATCAATAGTTCTTTTGTGAGAGCCAAGAGAGTTTTCCCAAAAATATGAAGTTGGAAGAAGAATGAAAATGGTTCCAATTTTTAGTTTATATATGAAGGAAGAGAGAATCCAAGGGTCAGGCATGCTTACAAAGGTTGTTTCACTACCAAATGAGTGTTACTGCTGATAAAATCAAATGACAAGGTAGGAGAAATAATGATTTTGAATTTTAAATTCATTGGGATGCTAACATGTCACATGGACACCTGTGCATCATGCTTTTGTCCTAAGAAAAATCTTCAATATTCAACACGTGTTCTCAAAAAATTAGAAAAATGAACATGTAATGTAAAATTTGGCAAACCTTGGTGAGGGGTGAAATAGGCTATGGTTAGGCTCAAGTGGCCCTAGAAAATGCTATGGAAGTGGACACCAAAGCAGTCAAAATATAATGTGAAATTGTGAGGGTACATGATGTTCTATGTTACATTTTGCCCCCACTTTAGCAGGCTGATGAAATTAAGTGATAAGCTACACTAAAGTCCATAAATGAATGTTGAAAGTAAATAAGCATGTAAAGGGTACTATATAGGATGCAAAATTTATTAAGGTGGAAGAATGATGCCCCCAAACTAGGAATCTACAAAATCACAGCTTTAGGTACCTCAATCCTACAAAATCACCATGTTAGAAATCAAATAATCTTGCATTATCAAAATGTGTTAGTTCAACATCAGAGATAAAATAGGAGAGTTATAAAATAATGAGAAGAATAATACAAGGAGAAAATGAGTCATAATGGAAATAAGGGTAGACATATGGCCCCCATATTTGTGCCTATTAATCAAAAGATAGAAACATGGAGAGAATTCAACCACTTTTTAAAATTTTAAAAAAGGTTGATGAATATGCCTTTAGTAGGTTTATTTAATGAAATAACACAAGAATAAGGGCATATGATAGGAAAGAGGGAGAAACTAGAATTCTAATGCAACAAATAATGCAAAAATTAGAGTTCACAAGCCCAAGTTATGGAGGTTTTAGTAAAAGGGGTGTTGTAGAAAATTTGAAAATTTTGTAAATTTACTAATTTAGGAATTTTTGAGCACCCAAGCACTTTAGAGAGCTAGAATTCCATGAAAATGAGATTTCTAACTACCAAGGAACTGGATGCTCTGAGGGAGCACATCGAGCCAGGAGACCTTGCTCGAGGTAGGTGGAAATTTTGAATTTTAAATATTTTTTTCTCATTTTTCACATTGGATGGGACCCACACAAAGCACTAGCATCCTATCCATGTGCTGGCATCCTAGGGACACGCTTGAGTCCTTCAAATGTGCCAGTGTCTAAAAAAGGTGTTAGCATCCAAAGGACATGCTAGTGTCCAGAGGTCCAAGCGTCCTTAAAAACTTAAATAAATTTTAAATTTTTATTTAAATTTTTAGATTTAAAATTTTATAATTGATGATGTAGCACTAACATGATTTTTTTTGTCATTGTAGTACCCCTTGAAAATGCAGGAGCACACTAGAGGACAAATCTAAACTTTGTTGTGAGGGCACCTCATTTCTCTTACCCAGGAGGATATTGCATTATTATGGAGAGTGGGAGTTTATTGGGTATACATCATGCTAGAGATGTGATTTCATGATCATATGCTAATGTCCCTAATGGAGACGTGAGATGTGGATGCCTCTATAGACATGAGAGATGACCATCACATTAGAAAATGTGTGTCAGACTCTACATTTTCTAATACAAGGCCACATAGTATTGATCATTGAGTATCAATTACTTACCTATGTTTAGGAGGGATAGAGATATGTGATCGATTGGATTGTGCTAGGAGACCTATCAAGGCATATTCATTTATGTTGGTTGAAGTAAAGAGTAGCTGTGATTCCTTTGGTATGTCATGTGCTCATTACTACTGTCTCCTTATGCATTGCACCAGATGGGTGAGGCACACACCTTGACAGTGGCCTCGTCCATACTATTAGGGTGATGGAGGAGCATGATCACCCACTTATACCATGACCTTGGCCACTACATTCACTATGAGGGCCATAGCTTTATTACCTACACACTTTTACAGGTGTGGGATTTCAAGAACATTATGTGCACTTAGCCAGTGGGGGTACCCACTGTTGGCATTCCTTCTGAATCAGCATTAGGGTTTGCCACTTCTAATGCACAGGCAGATTCAGGCCAACTGAATACAGGAGGTTGCGTGAGCTCCTCCCCTTCACTTCTGGTTCTGCCGCACCAAGGGGGGTATCCCTATAACTCAAGATGTAACCTTGACTAGCTCAAAGATAGAAAGATCTAACTTGACAACAACAGGCAGAATACTCTCATGTATGGACCAAGATCTGCATGATAGATCACAAGGCTGGCAACATTCTTGGACATGATGTCTGGTTGGGTATGAGAGCATGCAGGGGGTTCCTAATCCTACTCCTACAACTAACAGGTGGAAGTATGAAATGGTTTGATATGAATTTGGATGCAAAGCTGGACATGGTGTATAACACAAGAACACAGCATGATTGGTGCCTATCCAGGGCTTGGAGTCGGTAGACATACACCTGTGAATGATCAGCATGAATAGCTAAAACCGGATTTCAGGGGGACACACATGATATCTGCCTTACAGATATCTCCCAATATAGAGTGTTGAGCTATCTCTACTTATGGTATCCCTACTGCAGTATACCCTTCCCAATGTTCAACCTGAAAACAGTTTAATCTGCCCCTTGAGCAGAGGTTAAAAGATCAAACATTCAACATAGGAATTCTATGCTCTAGAATCTAAACATCACACAAATATCCAGATCCAGAAGAAGAATACATGCAATACTGGAGACAGAATTAACACAACACATGCTAAGATAGCATTACTCATATAAGATCAACCATGAAACCAGTGGATTCATGCCAAGTCCTACAACAGGAGATACATAAACTCACAAGATCAAGCTGTACAGAGCAACCAGATCAGCTGGTTTTGGATTACAGAGCCAAAAATCCTCAACTTTCAACAACCTCAAATGAATAACACCGTCTGCATTATATAACAGGAGGGTGTATTCAGCATTAACTACCAGGTTGACCAAAATTCTCGCCAGATACACAGTATCATAAAAATGGCGCTCAAACATTAATGCAGCAGGTAGGGGAGGAGACAGGAAGATAACTCGAGCCTTGCACCGCCGCCTAGGGATTCAGATCTTCAACTGGGTACTAGATCAGCCCACGCCATCGCCCATACCTCTGCAACAATCGCCATTGATGGCGCACCAACCCGCGGCCTCGGGAAGAACATCAAACAGTCGATCGCAACCACTTCCCGCCGAGAGTCATCATCATGATATTTCGAATATGCAGGATAACATTATCCCACATGTACCCCGCGATGACCTCCTTAACACTTTATATACTAGGTCATGAGCATATATCATGTCGGTGCTTTTGCTCCTGACGACACTAGTATAGACTTCATCATCATCATCCTCTAGCAGCATGATATCCTGTTGCCCAAAATATCACCCTGACGTCAGCATCATATTCGCAATACAAACTGCATGATATTCGCCTTCATCGGCACAACCGGATCCATCGGAGGAACATCCTCCTGCTGAGCTTATACCAAAAGTCTGGCCGATGAACATCCTGATGACGTCATCATCATATCCTGCTGACGTCATCATCATATCTGCCTACTGCGCACCTCCTCATATCCGGATGACGTCATCATCATGTTTGCAAATGTCGGGGGACCTCCTCAAGATGATCAGTGTTAGAAATATGACCCCCCCGGGACCTTGATGACGTCATCATCATAACAGCATCAGGATGATATTCGGAAGACAACCGGATATTTGGAAATATCATCCTGATGCACAAACATCATGCTGCACTGTAGCTCCTCTGTAAGATCGGGGCGATTGATGAATATGATGATGCTCGAAAAGATCACCCCCACTAGATAGCGCACGAAGCCGGCAGGCGGATATCCCCTTGATATTAGCATCATCATGATGCTGGAACAAACACACCTCCGGATGATATGAAAATATCACCCCCTCCTTCGGAAATATCATGATGCAGATAGGCAGAAAGAAAGATATCACCCTGATATAAGGATGACGTCAGCATCATCAGGATGAGAAACAAAGAACAAGGTGATACAACATCATTAGGATGATATTGACTAAGATCATCCTGACGTTCAAAATATGATGACCCTAGTGAATATCGGGTCGCACTTAGAACTCTTCAACAACATCATCAGGATGATCATAAGCAAGATCACCCGATAACTGAAATATCACCCCGGCGAGATATCATGATGCAGATAATATGATGACCTCCGCCAGCAACACGGTGATAACTGGAAACATGATGATGATGATGACGACCCTTAGGAAAAAGCAAGTCAGGTCGAACAACTCAAAGAATAAGCAACATCATCATCATGCTTGGGCAAGGTGATAAATGGAAGATCACCAGAGACTTTGAAAAATCACCCTCGCAAGCAGATCAGGGCGCACTGTAGCTCATCAGCATCATCATGATAAAAACCAAACATCACCCGATAGTAAAATATGATGATGACGATGAGAAACCGGTCGACGGAGAACATGATGATGCCGAGCACCATCAAAGGAAATATGATGATGATGATCTCCTCCTCAAGAAAATATGATGATGCAGCTGAAAAATACTGAGGAGGTCCATTACTTAGAACATTTTTTGGATGCTTAGGGAGAGTGCCTGAATGAAAAATGCTCAGAAAACTACCAGTCAATTCAGGCACTAACAGTGGCTCTGTCTGGGGACGTGCAGGTGCAAGACTGCAGCGAGAACTCCAGATCTCTGGGATGCAGACCAGTCCCTTATCCATTGGGCACAGAGTCATGATGTTATATTGATCTGCATCACCAAACTCATTATTTTTAAACATCATTTTGGCGGCCCCGGGCAACCAAAAAGGAAGAACCATAATTTTTTCTTGTCAAATGCCTGATTCCAAGCTGAAAGATCCCAATCCCAACTGAAAAGATTGGCATAATCTGCCCATAATGTCACCTGCTTAAAAAGATATTCCACCAGTTTTAAAAACTTGCCACCATCATTTTCAGCTCTGTCATTTTGGATTTCAGAATTAGACATATAACCATACACATAATATTCTTCAACATTAGGCAACACATGTATGTTATATCCCCCAGACAGTACATCATACTGCTCTTGGCATTCTTTATCATTTATCTGGCTGCTGCACATTATCAGGTACTCATCCAGCTGATCCAACAATTCAAAATACTCAGAGAATATGAGACCCCTAATATCTACTGATTTTGAAAACAAAACCTGATCCACACTCCCAATGTTACACATGTCTGAATCAGGTGATGATGAACATTCATTATTCTCAGTTTGCAAATCAGTATCATCATCCTCAAACAAAGGGTTAATCCTGCACCATTGAAAGTCAAGACTCACAACATCATATACATCAGCAGGCTCATCATAAAGGGGATTAACATTCACTGCAAAGGCCTCTGCTTCTTCTTCATGACATTCCAATTCTTCTTCATTATTATCAGATCCAGAGTCATAAGAAAAACAAACCTGATCCATGCACTGGTCATGGATATCATTTTTATCAACTGATCGCCCCATATACAAGATTGCTACTGTTTCAATGCACTCTGAAGTTGAACAATCTGCATCATTTTCCAGCCCTCCAATGCTTCCTGATGAAACTGATATTGATTCTTGATCCATATGATCAGAACTCTGCACAACTGGATCATTTAAACAGGAAGGCTCTTTGTTTAGGATTGGTATGCAAATATTACTTGAAAAATTATTATTTTCAACCTCACTTGCTGGGCAAAAAAGGACATCCTCCTCTATGATAGAAACATCATCCACTTGGAATGATGCAAAAACTGGGTCAATAGGGGTGTGAGTGCTATGACATTCATTGTCAATACCTGAATTAAATCCTTCATTAACACTAGGGGCTGCAGGACAACAAAAATTTTTAGAGAAATAACCCTTTTGTATTCCATACCTCCAATTGTTTTCAATATCTAATGCAAACTGATGTGCCTGATGCAGTGTGGTGGGCTCCTTGTCTCTTAATCTGTAACTCATTTTCCCATCAAAGGCTCCCAAGTAGGTAACTAAGCACAGTGCATCATTAGGTCTCATGCATTCTGGAATTCTATTCAATGCCCTCATAAATCTGAGGTTAAAGGCTGGGATCAACTCATCTTCTTCAATATGGATGTACATGAAGTCACTAATAGCTGCATATTCAGAAACTCTTTCACCATACTGTACTAGAAATGCAGATTTAAAACCATGCCAAGAGTTGACAGAGTGAGCTGGAAGGTAGGAAAACCAGTCCCTTGCATCTTCGTCTAGAGATTGAACAAATAATCTCATAACCACATCCTCATGGTCAATCTCAAAATCATCTATCATATTTAGGAACTGCTGCAAGTGTCTTTCAGCTGATTCATCCTTTATACCCTTAAATTTAGGCAAAAAATTTCTGATTTTAGGTGGAAAGGCATTAGGATAGCCACAAATGCCATTGAAATCTATGGGCTTATATCTGTCTATGTTGAAACTTCTTTTATTACATTGTTGGGACTGACTACTATACATTCTTGCATTTGACACTTCACAGGGGTGCATAGGCAGATAATACATCCTTTATGTTATTGCAACCCTCCTCTCTACTCAGATTTTCTACAAACAATGACTTTAGGCACTCAAAGTTTAGGCTGTTTTTTCAAACTTTCCTAAAGTCCTTTAAATGAGTCTTTTGGACAACATTGCATGCCCTTTGAAATACAGTATAAGTTCTAATAGAAGCATGCAAGCTCTGTTTTCACCAATGTTCCCTTTTAACCAGTGCTTTCTCACCAAATAGGGAATCTGTCAAATAATATGAAATACCTGGATATGTTGCAGAAGCTGCAAATTCTTCTCTGACTGATTTTGTTCTTTTATCAGGTTCTTTGATGCAGAGTCGCCACCTCCTTGAAGAGGAATGAGCTTCAAACAAGCTGAAGCTGCAAATTGATTTCTTTCTTTCTGGGTCATCCACCAGCAGAGTCACATATACAACCCTTTCTTTCTCTGCTGCAACAAACAGTTTCCAGGTCTAATTTTTTAATCTTGTGGACTCAAACCTTCATGGATATGACATTGATCTCCCCAGCGGAGTCGCCATTTTGTTGGTGACTCGGATGGGTCACAAGATATATTACTGGAGATGATTAGATATTACTTTTACTGTTCAATCCCCAGCGGAGTTGCCATTTTGTTGGTGACTCGGATGGGTCACAAGATATATTACTGGAGATGATTAGATATTACTTTTACTGTTCAATCCCCAGCGGAGTCGCCATTTTGTTGGTGACTCGGATGGGTCACAAGATATATTACTGGAGATGATTAGATATTACTTTTACTGTTCAATCCCCAGCGGAGTCGCCATTTTGTTGGTGACTCGGATGGGTCACAAGATATATTACTGGAGATGATTAGATATTACTTTTACTATTCAATCCCCAGCGGAGTCGCCATTTTGTTGGCATTCCTTCTGAATCAGCATTAGGGTTTGCCACTTCTAATGCACAGGCAGATTCAGGCCAACTGAATACAGGAGGTTGCGTGAGCTCCTCCCCTTCACTTCTGGTTCTGCCGCACCAAGGGGGGTATCCCTATAACTCAAGATGTAACCTTGACTAGCTCAAAGATAGAAAGATCTAACTTGACAACAACAGGCAGAATACTCTCATGTATGGACCAAGATCTGCATGATAGATCACAAGGCTGGCAACATTCTTGGACATGATGTCTGGTTGGGTATGAGAGCATGCAGGGGGTTCCTAATCCTACTCCTACAACTAACAGGTGGAAGTATGAAATGGTTTGATATGAATTTGGATGCAAAGCTGGACATGGTGTATAACACAAGAACACAGCATGATTGGTGCCTATCCAGGGCTTGGAGTCGGTAGACATACACCTGTGAATGATCAGCATGAATAGCTAAAACCGGATTTCAGGGGGACACACATGATATCTGCCTTACAGATATCTCCCAATATAGAGTGTTGAGCTATCTCTACTTATGGTATCCCTACTGCAGTATACCCTTCCCAATGTTCAACCTGAAAACAGTTTAATCTGCCCCTTGAGCAGAGGTTAAAAGATCAGACATTCAACATAGGAATTCTATGCTCTAGAATCTAAACATCACACAAATATCCAGATCCAGAAGAAGAATACATGCAATACTGGAGACAGAATTAACACAACACATGCTAAGATAGCATTACTCATATAAGATCAACCATGAAACCAGTGGATTCATGCCAAGTCCTACAACAGGAGATACATAAACTCACAAGATCAAGCTGTACAGAGCAACCAGATCAGCTGGTTTTGGATTACAGAGCCAAAAATCCTCAACTTTCAACAACCTCAAATGAATAACACCGTCTGCATTATATAACAGGAGGGTGTATTCAGCATTAACTACCAGGTTGACCAAAATTCCTGCCAGATACACAGTATCATAAAAATGGCGCTCAAACATTAATGCAGCAGGTAGGGGAGGAGACAGGAAGATAACTCGAGCCTTGCACCGCCGCCTAGGGATTCAGATCTTCAACCGGGTACTAGATCAGCCCACGCCATCGCCCATACCTCTGCAACAATCGCCATTGATGGCGCACCAACCCGCGGCCTCAGGAAGAACATCAAACAGTCGATCGCAACCACTTCCCGCCGAGAGTCATCATCATGATATTTCGAATATGCAGGATAACATTATCCCACATGCACCCCGCGATGACCTCCTTAACACTTTATATACTAGGTCATGAGCATATATCATGTCGGTGCTTTTGCTCCTGACGACACTAGTATAGACTTCATCATCATCATCCTCCAGCAGCATGATATCCTGTTGCCCGAAATATCACCCTGACGTCAGCATCATATTCGCAATACAAACTGCATGATATTCGCCTTCATCGGCACAACCGGATCCATCGGAGGAACATCCTCCTGCTGAGCTTATACCAAAAGTCTGGCCGATGAACATCCTGATGACGTCATCATCATATCCTGCTGACGTCATCATCATATCTGCCTACTGCGCACCTCCTCATATCCGGATGATGTCATCATCATGTTTGCAAATGTCGGGGGACCTCCTCAAGATGATTAGTGTTAGAAATATGACCCCCCCGGGACCTTGATGACGTCATCATCATAACAGCATCAGGATGATATTCGGAAGACAACCGGATATTTGGAAATATCATCCCGATGCACAAACATCATGCTGCACTGTAGCTCCTCTGTAAGATCGGGGCGATTGATGAATATGATGATGCTCGAAAAGATCACCCCCACTAGATAGCGCACGAAGCCGGTAGGCGGATATCCCCTTGATATTAGCATCATCATGATGCTGGAACAAACACACCTCCGGATGATATGAAAATATCACCCCCTCCTTCGGAAATATCATGATGCAGATAGGCAGAAAGAAAGATATCACCCTGATATAAGGATGACGTCAGCATCATCAGGATGAGAAACAAAGAACAAGGTGATACAACATCATCAGGATGATATTGACTAAGATCATCCTGACGTTCAAAATATGATGACCCTAGTGAATATCGGGTCGCACTTAGAACTCTTCAACAACATCATCAGGATGATCATAACCAAGATCACCCGATAACTGAAATATCACCCCAGCGAGATATCATGATGCAGATAATATGATGACCTCCGCCAGCAACACGGTGATAACTGGAAACATGATGATGATGATGACGACCCTTAGGAAAAAGCAAGTCAGGTCGAACAACTCAAAGAATAAGCAACATCATCATCATGCTTGGGCAAGGTGATAAATGGAAGATCACCGGAGACTTTGAAAAATCACCCTCGCAAGCAGATCAGGGCGCACTGTAGCTCATCAGCATCATCATGATAAAAACCAAACATCACCCGATAGTAAAATATGATGATGACGATGAGAAACCGGTCGACGGAGAACATGATGATGCCGAGCACCATCAAAGGAAATATGATGATGATGATCTCCTCCTCAAGAAAATATGATGATGCAGCTGAAAAATACTGAGGAGGTCCATTACTTAGAACATTTTTTGGATGCTTAGGGAGAGTGCCTGAATGAAAAATGCTCAGAAAACTACCAGTCAATTCAGGCACTAACACCCACAATGATTATATGGGCAACACCATGAGCCCATGCTTATGCCTTGAGTAGGTTATGGTAGTTCAAAGACTTGTTGTACTCAAGGTAGACTTTTGATCAACTTCAGGGTACTGATGTGATATGGAGCCCACACTAAGACATGTAGGCATGGACATAGTAGACATGACAACTGACTAGGATGCAGAGGGACTGATTGTTTGTTGGTCACCTTGATCACATCATCATGTTGTTCTACTACTAGTGTACGATGTGATAGTTTGGGTCGGTTCAAGGTGTTATATTTTATCAACAATTTTAACTTCTTTAAACCAAAACACTTTCACATTCACTTATTTTAACTCCTTATTATGTTATGAATTTTAAACATGAATAGTAAAATCAAAACACAAACATATCAACACCATACACACATGAACACCAAATGTTTTACATGGAAAACACTAAAAGGGGAAAAACCACGGTGAGTGTTAGCTCACAATATAATGTAATAACAATACTGCATATCAAAAGAGGCTCACTGCCAAAAGGGCTCACTGTCCCAATGAAAGGCTCACTACCAAGGGTTGGCTCACTATCGGGGTTGGCTCACTGCCAAGGTGAACTGATATAGTGGCATCTACACCAGTGCATACATCAAGAACATTGAGAAACATGCTTCGAAGAACTTCATTATAGCTTACAGATCAAGCACACACCTTCAATACATTCTGGAGACATCCATAAACAAAATAGAATCACTTGGGAGGTAACAAATCCAATCGCAACAGATCTCACTTGAAGACAACAAATATCACTTGAAGATACATCTCAGACTACTTCTTAATAGACATTGTCAAACTCTCTAATCACTAACTGGCCTTCTGGAGCACCAAATGACAAATCCTTTGGAATGAAGATAACTAAGGACCTTATAAGCTTAAGTCTAGAACTGCAAAGCCAAAGTCCAATTTGTGGATAAATGCAGAGAAAAACACTTTCTCTATGTTACTTTGCACACATTACCAGGCACAGTCTTCAAATTGGTGAATAGAACTTTTTCTGTATAGCAACCCAAACTACCAAATTATAGATTTAGCATCTTCAAATACTTCTCTAAATCATATCCAAAGCTCATACTCTAGTCTTCACTATAGAGAAAATACAGAGTAAAATACTCTGACAATGTTCTTCAATCAATCAATAAACAACAATATCAGAAGATACGGTTGGCACCAATGACAACACAAACATGTTGACATCAATGACAAAACTAGTTAGTACATACTTGTGTTTAGGGTAAAATTGGATTTTGTTAATCTTTTGTTGTTTAGATGTTAAAATCCTTCTTTCACCCTAACATTGAAGGATCTAGAGTCGAGTGGTGAGAACTATCATACCCTAGGTCACTTGCAAATGAAGGGAAACTTGGTTTAGGGAATTAATTATCAATTTTTCCTTCTCTTATGTCCAATTAACCATTAAAACCCTAATTATGCAAATACGACAACAAATTTACAAATAACAAAAGAAGCTCTTGCAGACAGGAGTAAAATACCAAATTACAGAATACGTGTTTTCAGGGTTCCGAGGTGTAATAGTCAGGGACTAAGGTGTAGGAGCCCAAGTCCAAGGTACCTACTTTTCAGGAAATCTGGACCTCTTCTGACACTGATCAACCCTGTAACTTCTGTTTCCTGAGATCTGTCTGCGGAGGACACTGTTACGAGCGCCCTAGTCTTGGAAGTGCTCCTGTGTCTAAATTTTCTTCAGATCTTGAATCCCTGATGTCTGCCAAGCCTTCCTGCAACTCCACTTTTTCTAGATGTGACACCTGTAACCTGCAATCACAAGACTTAGTTTGGGGGTTGTGGTGTTTAGAGGCTTGCCTCAGTCAAGCCCCAGAGGACACTTAAGTCTCTGAACACCATTGTCAGACAAAGAGTGTGTGCCCTTGTGAGGTAGAGGCAAAAACCAAAGGAATCAATGATAAAAACATAATATTAAGTCACCTTGTAGTGAAGCTCTGATGGAGGAAGATGTTCTTCATGCCATGAGGAGATTGATGCTCAAATTTGCAAATATCAACACACAAAACATACAAGTCTGCTCTTGCAACATAATAGAAAGCCTTGAATCACCTTGAGAATGCCTAGAGTTCATAATGATCATCTAGTTTACAAATGAATGCCTAAACATGCTTATATATGCACCTACAAGCATTCCCTCCAAGATTTTAAAAATCAAACTTTACCGTGTCGGCAAAAGAACCAACTAACGGTCATAAACTGACACTCAAAAATTGGGGCTGCCCCAAAATAGGGTAGGACCAGGGCACGGAAATCCAAGTCCTCCCCCCTATTTTGGATAGGGTACAGCTCAAGGGGTCCACCTAGGTCTAATTTGCCATGGAAACTAGGTCTCATTCCATCAGGATGCCAAAATATGAACTAAAATGTCCTAAATGCATACTAAAGACCTGGGAGCTAAACCTTATGAGGGAAAAGCCCCCAAGCAGACATTTCCTGACGTTACATTTAGCCCCCACTTTAATGTATGTATAAATGCGAGGCCAATACATGCATTAAAGTAAGGTCACAAACACAACAAACATGCCAAGCATGAAGAAGACACGCCAATCACATAGAAGATAGTAACAGTCACACAAAACATGGAGAAGACAATTACAGTCACACAGAACACGGAGAATATAGTCAATGCATAGAAGACACATTAATGCATGGAAGACATAAATGATATCTTTTCTTTTCTTTTTCTTATATAGATGAAATGCAAATGCAAGTATTGAAAAGTAAACAAACCTCCCATAATACAGGATGCACTACCCAAGGGCACAAGTCTCTATATATATGGGGAAACACACACACAAGACACGCAAAACCTCCCAAAATGCAGGAAGCACTACTTGAGGGCACTGGTCTCTGCATATGGGGCAACAAACATGCCACACAAAACAAGCATGCCAAAACACACACACTTGAAGACACGGAGAAAACACAACAGACAAGTGATGGAGTGTACCTATTTCTAGGTCCAACAACATCTCAGGCACACATAGATGATTGGGCTTTCGCCACAACAATCACTGAAAACACGCTTAAGGGTTGAGTTAGTCACAGAACCACTCCCCGCCTCCGTAGAGGACTTTTGAAAAATGATAGGATGATGCAATCTACTCCTATAAATACACCATCCCCACCTCCGCAGAGGGCTTAAGAAAAAGGATATGCTTGATATCTTGCCTCTGCAGAGGGATTACATGATTGATTGATTGATTGCAAACAAACTCAGTATGCACGATGCACTACCCTGGGGCACAAGTCTTTCCATCTGAGGTCAAACACATTGCTAACATCTATAATAGACAACTTTACCTTATATATACCCCCACCTTAAGGTGGTTGATATCAATTATCGATATCAAGCACATTAAGGTAGGAAGAAAACACACAAGGGAACACCAACTTTCGCAAAGCCCATGCCCCCCAGAGGTGACATGTACCTCACGATCACCAAATGTTCCCACAAACACATCCCTGCAAGAAACATGTTAGTGTCTACAACATCATGATAAACAACAACATCAATGCATATGATTAACCATACAAAGAGCCAAGGTTATACAATGAATTCAGAGTTCAAGGATAACCATAGGGCTATATCATGAAGCTCTCCAAATTGGGTACCGCTAAGGCTAGATTCAAAGGCAAACAAAGGTGCATGGAGCAGCAGTATTGTTAAGTTTTGTAAATGCGACAGAAACATCATAAAATTCACTACATGAAAAGAATGAGTGCTTCCACTAGCTAAGCATCAGATAAGATATACAACCCCATCATCATATTAGGAACTAAGTCCATTTTTTGATTTCTCTTGAAAGGGACGCTAGGTCTACATCAATATAATTTGTTGTCATCATCTACCCACTAGATAGAAACACTAGAGGAAGGGAAACAATAAATAAGAGAGGAGAAAACAAGTGTCTTAGGAATAGTCACATAGGAGGGTGCCCCCAAGTCACCAACCATGATGCTATGTCTGTAAGACACAACACACAACAATGAAATCAGAGAGAGAGGCAATATAGAAGAATGATGATACAAATAGAAGAAGGTCACAACAGAGGTGGTCTCGTGGTATCCCAAACCTTATAGGAGAATCTAAGGTCATCCCAGGAGGCCTAAACAACATGTAACACATCACGGGGGAAGCACATCATGAGAGATAAAGGTTTAGAGATACTTACCTGTAGGGCCCCTGCCAGGCTAGAAGTTGTCTATAAGCAAATCATTGTCGTCATCTTCCCACTCCCTAATGTGGGAGGATAGTGGGACATATGGTACCATAGCCAAGTTCATACCTTGTTCATCATGTTGGTCATCGTTAGGATCATCTTTGTTTGGTTGAATGTTAGGATCGATGTTTTCTTGTTGAGAGGCAAGGTTTATAGCATATTCTTGTCTTCTTTTTCTTCTTTCTCTTGCTTTTCTATTTCGTTTTGTTTTACCACTTATCTTTTGTAAGATAGGGCTATCCTCTTTCATAGGCTTGTGCAAATGAGAAGATGAAGCACCGGGATCAAACCTCATTTGTCGCAGTGGAACACTTTGTTGTTGACAATGATCTCCCAATCCCTGTAAAGATTTCAGGGGAGGAACCTTAGCATAGGGACCTTGTCCTTTTAGTCTAAAACTCTCTTCACATGTGGGTTGTTTATCTTTTATCATTTCTTGTGTCAGAGGACTAAGTACTTCAGTTTTATCCCAAAAGTAATTCAACTTGTAATGTTTTTGTTGAACCAAAGGTTTATACTTGTTTTGAGGGATGGTGATTATACGGCCGTCCAGAGGGAATTTCAGACAATGGTGTATTGTTGAAGGGATAGCTTTCATTTCTTTTAGCCACAGATGTCCCAATTTAATGTTAAAGAGGTTAGAAATGGGGACAATATCAAACCATTGTTCGACATGTTTTCCGAATAATGTTACTAACAAAGATATCTTACCCAAAGGCTTGATAAAGGTTCCCTTATGCGTCTTAATCATCATGCTCGAGAGGTCATAAGAACCTTGCATTAATTGATGTGAAAAGAGGAACTCCTCAGTGGCAACATTAGTCATGCAATTAGGATTGATAAGAGTTCCATTCATGGGGTTTCCCATTATTTTTACAGTAATATAAAGAGGTCCTTTTTCTCCAGTTGTTCTATCATGAGGAGTGAAGACAATTTCAGGTTCAGGAGCCTTTCTTTTCATGTAAGGTATAGGAGGGAACCTATTGTTCCTATTATGATTAGAGGCCATATTTATATGCTCAAATCAATGCCAAATCAGATTTTTGAAAGATTCTCAAAATTGGTGCAAAAGATAAGAGTACAAACAACCCAGAATGTTTAATTTTTTGATACTTTTCAATGCAAATGAATAACACAAAAGGATGCTGCAAGGATTTCAGTCAAGGGAAGCAAGTTATATGTCTAATATCAGTCCAAAATAGTAATAAAATCACTCTCAACACACTCTTGATGCAAATCCAAGATAATGCCAAGTCAAAATATAGTGAAAATATGTCAAAATAGGCACTTTTTTCACCAAAACTCAATGCAAAAGAGCATGACAAAGGGTGTTGTGAGGAAAATTATGATGGACATAATAATAGCCACTTGATGCCAAAATACCCAACACAACATGATTTTAGTGCCACTTAAGGTAAAACCCTAGTGAAAATATAGCAAAATAAGCTATTTTTCATGATTTTTCAACTCCAAGACCTAGCAAAAGGGGTGTTGTAAGGAATTTTAGGAGGTACAACAAAGAATATCAATAATATTAGTCACATCAATCCATAAAATTGATCACAACATGCTTGGAGTGCAAACTAGGTCAAACCCTAGGGCAAAAATAGCTAAAATGTGTAGTTTTTCACTGAATTTTCACTACAAGAGCCTGTTAAAAGGGTGTTGTGAAGATTTTTATGAGGGGCAAAAAATTATTACCCTAATAACATAAAATTAATGCAAAAATTTCTTTCATAACACACTTATAGTGCAAGTTTAGAGAGTCGATAAGGCTGATTTTAGTGAAAATTGTTGTTTTTGAAGCCCTAGGTTTGAGATCTTGAGGCAAAATACTATGCAAATGTTTTGGAGTCTGATTTATGATGAAATTGACTTACTCTCAGATCGAAAAATGATTTTCAAGCCTTAACATGCAAAATGCCGATGCAAATTTAATGAAAATGCATCAAAATTGCTAGTTTTTGTTGAAATTTTCTATGTAAAAATACAAATTCACACTAAAATGCAAGACTATAGTCAAATAAAAATTTGAATGAGCCTCTAAAATCAGTAGCAAAATTTGATAAAAGATTTTTCCTACAAACCCTAGATTTTGGAATTACTAGGTTATATAAAATTGTTAAAATTTCCACAAAACCCTAGCAATTAAATGATGAAAATGCAAGGTAAATTTCTAATTGCTTGTATTTTTCTATAGTTTATATCAGATATGATGCAAAAATCATGAATTAGGAAAATTTAGAAAAAATTGATGCAATTTAGTAAGCCAAACAATGCAATTTTTTTGTATTTTTCCAATTTTTTAATTTTTTAAAAAAATTTCTCAATACAATGAAATAAATGACCAAATGAATGAATGAAATCAATCCAAATCTGAAGACAAACACTCAAAAAGTTTCAATTTAAGTCCAAAAACATGGGTTCATCAAAATGTTTAGGGTAAAATTGGATTTTGTTAATCTTTTGTTGTTTAGATGTTAAAATCCTCCTTTCACCCTAACATTGAAGGATCTAGAGTCGAGTGGCAAGCACTATCATACCCTAGGTCACTTGCAAATGAAGAGAAACTTGGATTAGGGAATTAATTATCAATTTTTCCTTCTCTTATGTCCAATTAACCATTAAAACCCTAATTATGCAAATACGACAACAAATTGATGAATAACAGAAAAAGCTCTTGCAGACGGGAGTAAAATAATAATCACAGAATACCTGTTTTCGAAGTTCCAAGGCGTAATAGTCAGGGACTAAGGTGCGGATGCCCAAGTCTAAGGTACCTACTTTTTTAGGGAATTTGGACCTCCTTCCGACACTGATCAGCCCTGTAACTTCTATTTCCTGAGATCTGTCTGCGGAGGACACTCTTGCGAGTGCCCTAGTCCTGGAAGTGCTCCTGTATCCAACTTTTCTTTAGATCCTGAATCCCTGATGTCTACCAAGCCTTCCTGCAACTCCACTTTTTCTAGATGTGACACCTATAACTTGCAATCACAAGACTTGGTTGTGGTGTTTAGAGGCTTTCCTCAGTCAAGCCCAAGAGGACACTTAAGACTCCAAACATTGTTGTTAGACAAAGAGTGCATGCCCTTGTGAGGCAGAGGCAAAAACCAAAGGAATCAATGATAAAAACACAATATTAAGTCACCTTGTAGTGAAGCTCTTATGGAGGAAGATGCTCTTCATGCCATGAGGAGATTGATGCTCAAATCTACAAATATCAACACACAAAACATACAAGTCTGCTCTTGCTACACAATAGAAAGCCTTAAATCACCTTGAGAATGCCTAGAGTTCACAATGATCATCTAGTTTACAAATGAATGCCTAAACATGCTTATATATGCACCTACAAGCATTCCCACCAAGATTTTAAAAATCAAACTTTACCGTGTCAGAAAAAGAACCAACTAACGGTCATAAACCGACACCTAGAAATTAGGGCTGCCCCAAAATAGGGCAGGACTAGGGCACAGGTGCCCAAGTCCTCCCCCCTATTTTGAGTAGGGTACAACTCAAGGGGTCCACCTAGGTCCAATTTGCCATGAACCTAGGTCTCATTCCATCAGGATGCGAAAATATGAACTAAAATGGGGCGCCCAAGTCCTCCCCCCATTTTGAGCAGGGTACAACTCAAGGGGTCCACCTAGGTCCAATTTGCCATGGAACCTAGGTCTCATTCCATCAGGATGCTAAATGCATACTAAAGACCTGGGAACTAAACCTTATGAGGGAAAAGCCCCCAAGGGGACATTTTCTGACATTACAACTGTTGATAACTGAGAGGGGGGCTGAATCAGTTATCCTAATTATTTCCCTTATTTGAACTTTCTTCTTAATTGATGCAGCATTGAATCAAACACAAAAACATTAACATGAAATAAGAAACACATGACACAGTATTTTTGACGTGGAAACCCTGTTAAGGGAGAAAACCACGGGGTGATTAACCCAAAATTATTCTCTGTTAGAAGAATAGGAAATTACAAAATGGCACTTGCCAATTAGGGCTCACTGCCCGAGCACACTGCTCACAAGAGGCCCACTGCCTACAAGAAGACACACTGTCTACAAAGTGATAAGAATCACAGTCTTGAACTGATTGGAAGCATCTGCATATGCTGGAGTTCAGTTCCGGTTAGGCTCAATACACTGATCTGCTGCACTTCATCTTTCCTCTGTTCTTTATTCTGCTATCCTTTCACATATCAGATCTTTCTTGCTACTTCTGCTCTGTTCTGTACTTCTTCGCATATATCTTCACATCATCACACCCTTCACAACTAAATCCATCCTCTATATATATCCGCACAAGTAATTTCATCACCTTTCTAGTCGGCATCTGGAACAGTCTAGTTTCTTACAAACTCTTGTTCTGTCGGCTGAATCCTTCCTCACCAAGCAATGCGGATCAAGCATATACTTGTAGATATCATTAATCATGTCGGCCAAACATGATTCATGCCTTCACAACCTCTATCATCAATAGTAACACATCCGGAAAGTAGTCTGATACTCTGTCAGTCAGTTCTTCCTCTGTTTTCACTGTCTCTCAGGAATCCGGTACTCAACTATTCATATCTTTTTCCTTGTCCATCACCGGAGGCTAAATCCTTGGAATATACCACTCAAGGTAGTCCTCTTGACTTCCCCAAATCCGCACTGCACCAAGACACTTCCTCTGAGAGATCCGGATCAATCTGTTGGACCTTGCCACATGCTCTGTTCTTGTTCACCGGACCACAACATTCTTTATTCTGACTTCCGGTAGAGACACATCATGACTTGCGGATATGTGGGATGACCTTTGTTGCCATCAATGACAACAACCATGAATCCATATAGTGTCTCTTGCCAACAATCTCCCCCTTTGGCATTGATGGCAACACTTAGTGAAAAATGACTAAGTGTTTTCACTATGCTCCCCCTTTGCTGATGCTCTGTCTTTATATACAATTTCCGGAACTCCCCCTTAGTTGGATTCCTCATTTTTCACTGCTCCTCACTCCCCCTTTGACATCAATGGCAAAGGGTAGGGTCCGCACACCAAAATTTTCAAAAATTTTCTATACATAGCCGCATATTTACATACTCACATATACTGAAGAATGTCTGCAAAGGATGTCTGCAATTGGATCATTTCTGTAGCCCAACTTTGCTTCATTCTATCCAAAATTGAAATGTGACCACTCAACAAAAATGCAAAAGCTTCTGCCCGCTTGAGATCTGTCGGATCTTTTGTTTGGGCGGTGGTCTGAGCATCACTGATGGCCTCATGCATAGTTTCCAACTTAGGGATTATAATCCGTCTAAGTTCTCCCATCCGGTTAGTGATGTTCTTCCTTTCCTTCTCAAGATTCTTTATTTCATTCAAGACTGCAATAGTCTGACATTCTTGATTTATTATGGAGGAAGAGAGAGGATCAAAACTTTGAGATAAGCTTTGTAGCTTGTCCTGTTCCTCTTTTATTTTCTTATCAATTGCTACTGTTGCCTTTGACCAGGATATACAAAATTTGTAGATGTCACCGCCATCCTTAAGAGCATTCTCTAAGCTCTTTATTCCAATGCTCACAATCTTCCTATCTTTAGAGATTAATTCTAATACTTCTGAAAATCTTTTATCCAAAAATTCCTTCCGGACCTTTTCTTCAGCTGATTTTTCTAGAGAATCAAAATGTGTATCAACACTGCTGACTAAGGTTTTTAGATTACCGGAAGAGGAGGCTGTCGGATCTATCTGGATTGATGGCATAATCTTTACAAGTACTCCAGAAGCAGCCTCTATCAACTCACAGTCTTCCATATGAGACTTCAGAAGTTTTTCATTTGCCTTGGCATTTACAAATGAAGCTATCTTCATTGTTTGTACCGGAGAGAGAGAGTCAAAGTCGAATGGGCCTTTTAGAAGCTCCGGTTCATCAATCTCTAAAGTTTCTTTGCTCAAAAATTGTTGAACAGTTTGTGCAGTGTCTCTTGCCAGAGACAGATGTTTCTTTTCTTCTGCAGTCTTGGAACTGTCAACCTCTTTGTCTTTCACCACTGCTTCCTTCTCCTGTAATTTCTCTTCTTCTTTAGATCCGGAGACTGTAGGGGAAACCGGAGGAGAGATGCTAGCTTGTTCATAGGCCACTTCTTCTGGAGCAGAGGGTTCCAAGTCCTCAGCTGTTTCTGTACCTAAGTCCTCTACAACAGGAAGATTGAACCTTTTGAAGGCCTTCCGGAGGATCTCTTCTGTCTCTTGGGCCACTTTGTCAGTCTCACCAAGCATGAGTTGATTCATCCTGGCTTTACTTCTGAACTCATCTTTGCAGTCCTTGAAGATTATGTTCATTGTCTTGGGATCAATTTGAGGATATAGCTGAATAGCTATCTGCTCCCGGATCTCAAGATCTTTTGTATGAGCATTGTTCTTTCTTACTTCCAATTCCTTTTCTAGGCTTTTAGGAATAAGAGATATGATCTCAATGAAAGCCTTATTATATATGTTCAGATATTTGACTGTGGCTTCCTGCAGAGTCTTTTGGTCAGCCTCACTGAAGTCATCATAAGATTCAGTCATTGGTTGAAGGTTTCCATCCACCGTGACCGACTTGATTACATTCTCTAGAGACAGAGTGGGCTTTTCAACAGATACCTCTGCCATTTCATCCTTGTCTTGTCCTGAGGAGGGTTTACCGGATCCTTTCTTCTTCTGCTTCTTTATTTCTTTTACTCCCTCATCTGACTCTGTTTCCTCTTCATCCTTTTGGCTTTTATAAGCCCTTGTGGCTTTTGTCTTGGATCTTTTACCGGATGCCTGGACTTCTGGTTTTGAACTTTTGGTTGAGGGAGGTGCAGATCTTTTTGATGATCTGGTCCGGGTGGGAGTTTCAACCGGAACACTTTCTTTACTTTTCTCTTCTTCCTCAGCCTTCCTCCTCTTTTCCCGGCTGGCATCAAGTGCCTCTTTTGAGATTCCTAGGCCTTGAGCAATATGTTCAACTTCTTTTCTTACCTTCCTCTTTATCTCCGGCTCCCTGAGTTCTACATGTATTTTTACACTCAGTTCCTCAAAGGTTCCGAACCTTTCTGCCTTAGGATCTTTGGGCTGGCTTAGCATGTGTTGAACATGCAGCTCTACTATCTGTTCATCCACTTCATACCCCATGGGCATGATCCAAACAGTCCTTGGCTCCACTGCCTCCATCAGACACTGATCTGTTTCAACCATGAAGCATACTGTGTCTTTGTACTTTTCTACAAGGGATTGGGGTATTCTTTCTCTTGCATGCATCATGCTTTGGAAGTTCTTGAAGTATCCCCATAGAGCTGTATTTCTTGCTTTGGCATCCCCAAGTTCATGCAAATAGTCTCTGATTTGGATGGTAACCGGTCTGTCATTCTGCCATATCCATCCACTGGATCCGGGAAGCTCATTCATGTAGTAAAAGAAGAGACAAAGGATCAAATTGCCATATTTGAAGGAGTTTTTCTTGTCCTTCTTAATCTTCTGCAGATTTTCAAAGAGTTGGTTTACTAGAAGCTCGCACAAGTCATAGTCTGCATTCTCCTTTAACATCTGATAGGCTGTGTAGATTGTAGTTCCCGGTACTGAATTTTCCCTACTGGAATGATAGATTTTGTAACCAATTATCATAGCTGCAAATTTGACATCCAGTTCAATGATGTCATCAACTGTCATAGCTCTCTTGTCAAACTTGGATCCGGTTGCATCACTGACTGTCTGATTTTTGATAGATTTGAGAACAGGTAATCCACCGGATGAGTGCAGACCGGTTACAGCCCTAATTGCGTCCTTGGTGATCTTGAAGGGCTTGTTCAACCATAGGAAGTTGTCATGTACTCTACTTAGTACATACCGGACCCATTCATCTTCTTCAAAACAGGGGAAATGAATGCACTGTGCAAAGTGTTTGTCCTGGATGGCTTTATACTGAGGTTTGATCTCAAAGGAGTCATCTATCAATTGTTTGTGATAGATATCCATCAGTTTTGATTCTCCAAAGTCTTCAAGATTCGCATGGATGTAAACCCTAATATCTTCCGTATGCAATACACCATGAGGAACACTAGAGAAGGCTCCTAGTGGATCTACCTCCAATGATTTGTAAGGATGTTTCTTGAATGAGGGGCGAGGTCTATCAGAGATCTTAACTATATTTGGAGTAGCCATTCTTCAAAGATTTGCAGTGAGGTAATGAAAAACGGAGAATACCTTATGCGCCTTCGATTTGCACGGAGTGATTGGATTGATTTCTTTATGCAATGACTTCGGCAGGAGATCCTTGGTGTGCTTGATGAATCTAGTTGCAGAGCTCCACTATTCACTTCTTCTTGAGTGCAGAATGAGCAAATGACTTTTGAGAAATCCCTTATATTGCTCCGTGAACCCTAATATCTGTCTGCAATAAATGCTTCACCTACATTATTCTAGTTTGCCTTGTCTAGATAGCTTGGAGTATCCCGGATTAGTCCTGATCTGCGAATATCATCCGGATCTTTCAATCATGAATAAATCGAGGTAACATATTACAAGAACATCCCAAACACTCTGTCCAATCCGCAGAACAAGATAGTGCACTTCCGGATCTCTCCGGACCTTTTTGTAATCATTTGTCATACCGGAGCATCTCCCTGATCAGGTCTTATTTGATCGATCACAGCTTCTTCATAACTCCATGCGGACCTCTGAAAACTTGACTGAAGCATCTCAAGACTCATATCTGCAAACCCTTTAATCCGCATCTTGTGCCACATCCGGCACCACTTGTTTGGCTGGGGAAACAGGATTTTCTTTGAGTCTCCCCCTGAGCCTGAGCTCACTTTTTAATTTCTGGAAGAAATATCAGCACCAGAGTCTGGTGCGGATCCAACCTCTACATTCTCTGAACTTTTCTTCACCCAAATCTTGCTCATCTGATTCCTAACTTCATCCGCATTCATCTTTTGTTTACCCTTGTCTTGATTCTGATTATACACCGGACCTCTTTTGTCCTGATTCTTGTTTCTGCAGACTTTAGCATTATGACCGGACCTATTGCAGATTTGGCAAATAACATTTCTTTGCATATTTGACTGATATCCTCTTGATCTGCATTGATTAGCCATATGACCTACTCTATTGCATGTAAAGCATCTACCTTTGAATGATTTGTTTACTTGCATAATTCTGCATTCATGGGATTTGTGTCCATACCTTTTGCAGTTGAAGCACTGTCCGGAGAAGGATGAATTAATCTGATTCATTCTCATTCTGCACTGATTAGCTTTGTGACCAAAGTGGTTGCAGCTGTGGCAGTATCCATTGAAGGATGGATATCTTTGAGCATTTGGCTGTCTTACCGGAGGTCTTCTAGGCCTGCTTCTTGGATTTTCTGATCCAAGATTCTTCTGACCGGATCCGGAGCTTTCTCCTTTCTCATATCCCAAACCATACTTGTCATCTGTCCTCTTTTGACTTCCAAGAAGAACTTCAAGTTGAGCAGAACTTATCTTGAATTTCTCTTTATATTCATTTACTGTTTGAAGGTCTCTTTTGAGAGAGGCAATTTGATCCTCAAGTTTTTCTTCATTATCTTTGGCATCTTCAAGATCAGATTCAAGATGTCTGATAATCCTGTCCATCTGGTGGCATTCTTCTGATTTTTCTTTAAGAGATTGTCTTAGATTGTCTTCAGCCTTTCTTTTTTCTTCAATCTCTTGAGTAAACTTTATAGTTCCTGATTCCATTTCATGTCTTAACATAATGACTTCTTTTGATAACTTTTCACATAACTTGGTTTGCTCAGTCAATTCTTCATTTGTATTGCTTTCTTCACTTTGTCTTGCCAACTGTTGGAGCAGCTCCTTTCTCTTTTTCATAGAGAGACTTAATTTGTCTTTTAATTCTCTCATGAATTCATCAGCCTGTTTGAGTCTTTCCTTTAATTCATTGACTTCAGAATTTGACTGTTCAAGATCCTCAAGAGCAGTCTTGAGTTGCTCCCTTAAACCATATGCATCCATTTGAACTCCCAGATCTTCCTCAAGCTGTTAGGCTCTATTAGGAGGAACTTGGCTCTGATACCAATTGTTGATAACTGAGAGGGGGGGTGAATCAGTTATCCTAATTATTTCCCTTATTTGAACTTTCTTCTTAATTGATGCAGCATTGAATCAAACACAAAAACATTAACATGAAATAAGAAACACATGACACAGTATTTTTGACGTGGAAACCCTGTTAAGGGAGAAAACCACGGGGTGATTAACCCAAAATTATTCTCTGTTAGAAGAATAGGAAATTACAAAATGGCACTTGCCAATTAGGGCTCACTGCCTGAGCACACTACTCACAAGAGGCCCACTGCCTACAAGAAGACACACTGTCTACAAAGTGATAAGAATCACAGTCTTGAACTGATTGGAAGCATCTGCATATGCTGGAGTTCAGTTCCGGTTAGGCTCAGTACACTGATTTGCTGCACTTCATCTTTCCTCTGTTCTTTATTCTGCTATCCTTTCACATATCAGATCTTTCTTGCTACTTCTGCTCTGTTCTGTACTTCTTCGCATATATCTTCACATCATCACACCCTTCACAACTAAATCCATCCTCTATATATATCCGCACAAGTAATTTCATCACCTTTCTAGTCGGCATCCGAAACAGTCTAGTTTCTTACAAACTCTTGTTCTGTCGGCTGAATCCTTCCTCACCAAGCAATGCGGATCAAGCATATACTTGTAGATATCATTAATCATGTTGGCCAAACATGATTCATGCCTTCACAACCTCTATCATCAATAGTAACACATCCGGAAAGTAGTCTGATACTCTGTCAGTCAGTTCTTCCTCTGTTTTCACTGTCTCTCAGGAATCCGGTACTCAACTATTCATATCTTTTTCCTTGTCCATCACCGGAGGCTAAATCCTTGGAATATACCACTCAAGGTAGTCCTCTTGACTTCCCCAAATCCACACTGCACCAAGACACTTCCTCTGAGAGATCCGGATCAATCTGTTGGACCTTGCCACATGCTCTGTTCTTGTTCACCGGACCACAACATTCTTTATTCTGACTTCCGGTAGAGACACATCATGACTTGCGGATATGTGGGATGACCTTTGTTGCCATCAATGACAACAACCATGAATCCATATAGTGTCTCTTGCCAACAACAACTTGTAACAATCTCCCCCTTTGTCATTGATGGCAACATATGATGTGAAAAACATGTTCTACCATCAATACACAATTCTGCATTAGAACTCCCCCTTTCTTTTTACACTTCTGTACTCTAACTCCTCCTTTTCACATGATCTCTCTCCTCCTTTGACATCAATGGAAAAGGGAATCACATCTCTTCTACTGTACATACTTGCACACTAGTGCTCTAATCGGTCTGAAACTATTCTTTACTCCCCCTAAATGTAACAATAATCTCAACCCACTACCTACTCCCCTTGAGAGGTAGCCTCCAACATCAGTCCAAAAAGAGAAATGTACTTTGAAGCACACTGGACTGATGCACCTTCCTATGCATCTAGTTTAAGGAAGGAGGGGTAATGACCCCTAATTTCTCCTGGAGATACTCAAATGTGTCTTTTGGAAGAGCCTTAGTGAATATATCAATAACTTGATCTTTTGTAGGCACATACTCAAGCTTTACCTCATTCTTTGCAACTTTCTCCCTCAAAAAGTGATATTTGATTGAGATATGCTTTGTCTTTGAATGCTTCATTAGATTCTTTGAAATTTTTATGGCACTTGTGTTATCACAAAGAATAGGAATTGGCCCTTCATACTCAACTTTGATATCCTTCAAGGTCTGCTTCATCCATAACACCTGAGTACAACATGATATTACAAAAATATATTCTACTTCTGTAGTAGACAAGGAGACTGATTGTTGTTTCTTGCTATGCTAGGACACTGCTCTATCTCTAAGGAAGAATGCACCTCCACTTACACTTTTCCTATCATCAGTACATCCAGCCCAATCTACATCTGTATAGGCACTTAAAGAAAAATCATTGTTCTTAGGATACCACAAGCCATGATCAAGAGTACCCTTCAAATACCTGAATATCCTCTTTACTTCCATCAAATGTGATTCTCTAGGATCTGATTGAAATCTAGCCACAAAACAGACTACATGCATGATATCTGGTTTGGTAGTAGTTAGGTAAAGTAGTCCTCCAATCATTGATATGCACTTGCTTTGATCAGCCTTAGGAGATTTATCATTCTTGCTTAGTTTACAACTAGTAACCATAGGAGTGCATACCAGTTTAGAGTCCTCCATTACAAAATTCTTCAACAATTCCCTGACATACTTTGATTGAGAAATGAAAATGTCTTTGTCTGTCTAATTGATTTACAATCCAAGAAAGAAGTTCATATTACCACACATAGACATCTCAAATTCTTTTTGCATTTCATTTGCAAAATTCTTGCACATTTCTTTAATTCCACCAAATATGATATCATCTACATAGACTTCAATAATCAGGATTTGATATTTGCTTATCTTGATATACAAATTACTATCTACTGATCCTTTACTGAAACCCTGTTGCAACAGATACTTATCTAGTCTTGCATACCAAGCTCTGGGAGCTTGTTTCAATCCATACAAGGCCTTCTTCAACTTGCATACCATGTCTAGTTTATCTGATAACTGGAACCCATTTGGTTGCTCTATGTAGACTTTTTCTTCTAGCTCACCATTTAGGAAGGTAGATTTCACATCCATCTGATATACCTTGAATTTTTTGTGTGCTACAAATGCCAAAAATAGTCTGATAGCTTCCATTCTTGCCACCAGAGCATAGGTCTCTTCATAATCAATTCCTTCAACTTGGGAGTAGCCTTTACATACAAGCCTTTCCTTGTTTCTCACAACTTCTCCAACTTCATTCAATTTGTTCTTGAAAACCCACTTTGTTCCAATCACATTCTTGTTTGTAGGTCTAAGGACAAGTTCCCAAGTCTTATTCTTCTCAATATGTAGTAGTTATTCTTTCATTGCCTTGAACCAATGCTCATCAATGCATGCTTCATTTACTATTTTAGGTTCCACCTTTGAAAGTAGATAGAGATTTACTTGTTCTTCTGCAATCCTGCTTCTTGTCATCACACCTTTCCTTTTGTCACCAATAATCTAATCTTCAGAATGATCTCTTTACACATACCTTGGAGTTATAGGAATTCTTACCGAATCTTCAGCTTGAACTTCTTCTTCCAGAGTAGGTTGTACTTTAGTCTGAACTTCCTTTTCCTTGCCTTTTTCACCCTTTTCTGTATTAGTAGGTCCATCTGATTCATATCCATCTAGTTGAATATTTTCATCTACCTTGACATTTGTACTTTCAATAATCTTTCTCAGCATTTTGTTATAGCATTAGTAAGGTTTGCTCTTAGTAGAGTATCCAAGGAATATGCCTTCATCACAGCTGACATCAAACTTTCCTAATTCTTCATCTCTTCTAATGTAGCATTTGCTTCCAAAAATTTTGAAGTATTTGATAGTAGGAGTTTTACAATACCACAACTCATAAGGTGTATTTGTTTCTTCTAATTTGACTTGCACTATGTTCTCAATGTAGACAATAGTGTGTATTGCTTCTTTCCAATATACTTTCAGTAGGTTTCCTTCCTTGATCATTGCTCTAATAGCTTCTTGAATAGTTCTATTCTTTCTTTCAACCACTCCATTTTGTTGAGGAGTCTGGGGAGCATACGAATGTCTCTTTATTCCATGTTCTTCACAAAAAGCATTAAACTCATTTGAAGTAAACTCACCACCTCTGTCAGATCTTAAGCATTTGATTCTCAAATCCAATTCATTTTCAACCATAGCTTTGAATGCCTTGAACTTATCTAGAGCTTCTATCTTTTCTCTATGGAAAATAACCCAAGTCATTCTTGAAAAATCATCAATAAGAAGCATGAAATACCTTTCACCTTGCAGACTTCTTGTTCTTGTACACAGGTCTGTATGCACCAGTTCTAGAAAACCAATAGAAGATTGTTCTTTACTTTTGAAAGTAGTCTTTTTATCTTCCCAAATTGGCATTCTTTGCATATAGCATTGGTAGGCTTCACACTCTTAGGTAGGTCTCTTACAACTTGAATAGTGCTTATTCTCACCATATTATTGAAGTTGATGTGACACATTCTCCTATGCCATAGCTAACTTTCATCTGTCTTGGCCAACAAACAACAAATTTTAGCACCTTTCAAGTGATAAAAATTACCATGAGTCTGTTAGCAAGAGACACTGCTATGTTGAATAATTGAGTGTTGTCATTGATGGAAACACAAAAAGGAACAAGGTTGGAACAAAGTTTTTGGTCCCGTGAAGAAGACTTAGTCATATTGGCTAAGTATTGGTAATGTACAGAAGCAGCGATAGAATAACATCGTCTAGATTAGCATTGGTCCATAGTTGAAGATGAAGTTTTGTGGTTCTAGTATGATGTTCCTAACTCTTAGATGATCTTATATCCAAGGTTTTAGCCTTCGATCAATTCCAGAAGTGTATCTTTAAATGGCCTAAGTCTGGTAGAGCAAAATACAGTACTATTTAGAGTAGAACACTCAGTTAATTTGGTCCGCATTCCTTCGGTGTTGCATATCTTGATATGTGGTTTGAGGTGTTGTAAACACTTGTATGAAGTGTCTAAATCTAGAGTTGTAGGTTTTGAAGTCCACCAGAAAGATAGTTACAATTGCTGAGTATCGCTACATTGTTTGACAGAGTTTTACTATGACAGACTCTGAGTTCTGATGGTCCGCATTTTACCACTAAAGGAAATTTTGGTTTGTGGTTTTGAAGGTATGGTTTGTGATGTTTGAGGAGTCTTTGACATGATTTTGAGCAAGTCCTATGGTCCACAGTAAAAGATGTAGTTTGACAGATGAACTGAATCGATGGCAGTCTGAGTTAGAGGATGACATGATAAGTTTGAATTGTATGCAGTAAGTTCTATTATTTATAACTTAATCCTAAGTTGTTCAATAGTTGAGGCTGACATATGTGAATGCAATTCAAGTGTTGTTTGAGTCCACTGGGAGTTTTGGTAAGTGAATTTAGCCAACAAGCTACTTAAGGTATGAGTGCATTAGGCCGACCTAATATGAAGATTTTAAGTGTTGTGGATATAAATATAAGGGATCAAATTTAGTGTTTGGTGTGTGTGATGTGAATGTGATATCTACATATGTGTGACATACAGAGGAAGGTGATTTTGTGGAAACAATAAAGAGTAGAAGAAGAGAGATCTTATTCCCATGTAAAAGTAGAATAGTGAAACAGAGTAGTCAAAGATAAAGAGTTTTGAGACAATGTTTATGTGCTTCATTGGAGCTGCAACCATGCATGTGTAGATGCAGTCTGAGTAGTTCAAATTAGTAGTGAGCCACTCTTCCTTCTTCTTTCTTTCTTTAGGAAGTGAGCTTGTTTAGGTAGTGAGCCTTTCTTGCAGTGAGCATTTCTCTAGACAGTGAGCCCTATGGTAGTGAGCCTTCTTGTAATCTGGTATTGTGCTATAATAATATATTGTGAGCTAACACTCACCATGATTTTTCCCTATTTGGGTTTTCCACTTAAAAATATTGGTGTTCATGTGTTATGTCTTTGTGGTTATTGTTCCTTTGCTTATTATGCTTTCATATTATTAATTTTGGATATTGGATTAATGAACTTGTTAAGAAGTGGTTTTGTGGAATATTGATTCACCCCCCCTCTCAATATTCCTTACTATCAACAATTGGTATTAGAGCAAGGTTCCTTGTAAGAAGTCTAACAGCTTAAGGAAGATCTAGGAGAATTTACTCATGGCAACTAGGAGATTTGGAAATTTCTCAAACTATGTTGAACTGGAAGTAGCTCTTATTGATCTTGAAAAGTCTGAAGCAGAAGTCAGGGATCTGAAGGATAACTTACAAGAAGTTGATGAATGTATCTCAAAGTTAAAAGAATAATTCAATAAATTCAAACAAAAATATAAAGAGGTTAGTGATGAATTGATATTAGCAAATGAAACCCTAAATGATTTGGAAGTGGAAATTATACAAAGAGAAAAAGCAGAAGAAGATCTAAATATAATGGTGAAAAGTAAATCAGAAGATTGTGTCAAACTTGAAAAATAAATTGTGAGTCTAAAAGTAGACTTGGAAAAAGCCAAGAGCTATGAAGAAAATTTCAAGATAAGTTTTGCAAAGATTGATGAAATGATTACTAGTCAAAAGAGTGCTAATGATAAGCAAGGTTTGGGATTTGAGAAAGGAGAAAGTTCAAAATCTGGTCAAATAAACACTAAGTTAAAGCAAAACAAAGGGAACCAGTTTAGAAATCAAAGAAGAAGAC
Organism: Cunninghamia lanceolata; assembly: GCA_027924645.1. NCBI lineage: Eukaryota > Viridiplantae > Streptophyta > Pinopsida > Cupressales > Cupressaceae > Cunninghamia > Cunninghamia lanceolata. The sequence continues at coordinate 22,910,493 of BSBN01000809.1, read as the reverse complement.
CTAGAGGACCTCCGGTCAGATAGCCAAATGCTCAAAGGTATCCATCTTTCAATGGCCACTGTTTTAATTGCAATAAGTTAGGTCATAAAGCTACTCAATATAGAAGTAGAGTAAATCAGAATGTTCCATCATTCTCTAGTCAATGTTTCAATTGCAAGAAAATTGGTCATAAATCAATGAATGCAGAAATCTGGTAAGAAATGGTTCTTACAAAGCAAGAAATCGTCAATCATTCAATGGAAAGTGTTTTGCATGCAACAGATTTGGACATATGGCTAATCAATGTAGATCAAATCCAATCAATAGAAGGTATCAAAGACAAGGGATGTGGTGTGCTCCAATTGCAATAAATATGGACATATTGCAAGAGTTTGCAGAAGAAAGAATGTGAAAAGAAACTACCATACTGAAAATAGGAAAATAGAGAAAAGGAATGATAAAGGAAAAGAAAAGGTTGATCCAATTAAAACTCAGAAAGAAATGGACAAGATTTGGATCAAGAAAGAAGTAATTGAATTTAAGGCTAGATCCGTACTAGCATCTGGTGTAGATACTTCCTCCAGGAAGTAATTTGGGTGCTCTAGCTCAGGGGGAGTAGTGTTGAAAATCCAAAACCCCTAGCTAGATAGTTAGTGCTGGAATCTAGCACGAAAATATGATATAAAGAATCATATGACAAATCCTTTGAAGCAAGTTTTAGAAGAAAAGGACCAATTGCGAAGATTTGTGAAGTAATCTAAAGTGTCTGTAGTTGTCAAGAAGGTGCTTAACAACTTTTTGTAAGATGATATTAATGACAGTTAGGTTTTGGCATGCAAAGATTAAAAGGAGTTGTATCCGAAGGAAAAATCATTCTACATTCCATGTACTTAAGTGACTAAGGTGAACCAAAGCAAGATTTAAAGTGACTACAATATTCTCCAAAGGATTTCAGATCAAGATCAAGGAAATCCTAATCCGGCGAAAGAGGTATTTACAACTTAAAACCCTACTGTGAAAATTAAATTACTCTAGGAAAATGTTTACTCCTCACGTAATCGAGATAGGGAAAATGCCTCGCCCCAAGTTTAAGAAACAATTCTTCAAATCACTGGAAAATGATCTGTTAGGGGCATTCTCAATTACTCCACATGGGGTTATGCATATGGAAGATATCAGAGCATACATTCATATCAGTCTAAAAGAATATGATAAAATGAAGTTAGGAAAATTGTATTTGGATGAACTGACTACTGTGGATATTATGTTGAAAGATGAATATAAAGTTCTAGGAGAAAAGAAATTTGACACCTGGTTGGATTTTCCTACAATTCTGAATGATGCATGGGTTAATCTTATTCTAAGCAGAATTCATGATGAATCTCTATGGCTTGATGAACCCTATATGATAACTAAAGAAGCCATCAAAGCTGTAACTGGTATGAGCTCCTCCAGAAGGGTTCTAGGCATAAAGAAAATGAAGAACAATGTAGTAATGTAGCTAACAAGAGCCAAATTTGATAAGAATGCCCTTACAGTAAATGGTATCAAGGATACGACTGCCAAATTTGCATCAATGATTGCTGCATACAAAGTATACTTCTCCAACAAGGAAAATTATGTGTCTGCATCAGCTATATACACATCATATGATATGATAAAAAATAATATGGACTATGACCTCTGTGAATTTCTCTGGAGTGAACTAATGGAGAACTTGAAAAGAACAAAAGAAACTAATCATCCTTTTAAATACAGAACATTAACCAAATTGATGCAGAGGCATCCACACTATAACCTTCGCATATAGCATGAATGTCTGCAACCCAACCTCATCATCATCATCTTCACCATCATCATCATGTTTCCTAAAAACACCAACAGCATCATCATATTTCGCGTTACACAGTCAGCATCATCATAATTCGGACGATCACAATCATCCTCCTGCCGACTACTATTCACTTCTTCCGTCTTCCGCCTATCATCATCATGATATTCAGCGGGCGCAAACATCCTCCAGTTGCACTGTTCATCGGGCTCCGAACTCCATCGGCATCATCATAATATGCGACACCACCTTCGTCAGCAGGATATCAAATATCCGGTCGCTCTAAATATCCTGATGACGATCACCTTCAGCACCTTCCCTTCGATGCTCCACTAGCCGACGACACAAGCAACAGCATCATGATCTGTTTTATCCGGTTCTCTCGAAACCTCCTGATGATGCTAATACAACCTTCTGCCGATACCCAAGCACTTAATGACGGCAGGATAAACTCGCATAGGGGGATATCTCAATATCCTGATGACGTTGATGTCATATCCTGATGACGATGACGTCACCCAATATCATGATGACCTCTTCAACACTTAGTCACAAAAAACAAACTTTCACTCCCGCATCTGTTAGCGATATGCGGATGATTGGCACTCCCGATAGATGATCCTGATGTCGATACGCTCCTCCTCGGCTCCTCCAGATGATGATCACCCCGACGCATTTGCACTTCATACAATCAAACGCATCATGCTCTCCTCCACTTATCCGGATGACGATGTCCGAACTGTCTGCAGGATATTCACCAAGATATCCTGATGATGCCGTCTTCACGAACTTCTTCACTTAGCGAAATTTCACTTCGCCGAACCTCCAGGGACGACCTGATCCAACCTCAGGGTGATCTTCGACACTCTATCTTATCAACTCGACCTAGCACATGCCCATGCTAGGGTCTTCAACATCTTTCAGCCGCGATCCTGCACACCTGCATGCGAACAGAAAACAAACTACAACCTACCCTACTGTACATTACCATTCCACCGATCAGACGGATCAACCGGTGGAATGGATCAGGAAATCCATGAAACCTCTCAAACCCGCAAATCGATTAGATAATGGGATCCAACCAGAGAAAGAACACAAACAGGATCTCTTTATTGATTTCACAAGATGCAATTACAATATACTGCTTTTCACACAGCACACTTGAACTCCTCTGCTCAATGCAATACTATACTGCCGATCGATGATATCTATCTGTATATGCAATATCAACCGATCTCATGCTTAAATAGATTATCCTACGAGTACTACTGACCCGACTCCAAGCGGCTGGGAACTCTCCAGGTGGCTGGGAGATCCAACCGATCATACATCATGACAGCTGTTATAACCAACTAACTAAAAATAGCAAAAGCCTGGTCAGCATGATCTTATCATGATCAGCGTGACCTTATTACATGCAATTGGTCTTAACAGACCTTCTTGGAAACATAAACTGGACCTAAACTACTAACTGCCTTATCAAGACCAGCTGTCAGGTAGGTGCTCCTGCACCATACTCCCCAACAGAAAAGAACTCATGTCCCATGAGTTTAGGATGTGGAAGTCTTCCACCTTTACACTTTGCTTTGTCAGTCTTCTGACCTGCTCCAGCTTTATCTGCTGCTGACTCTTGGCTGCTCCAAGTCTTCTGAACTGTAACTTGCTGTCTGGCAAGTAACTCATCATGCCTGTTGATGTAGGCCTTTTTCTCACATACCCTGTGTTTGTCAGATTGTCTGACCAGAACCTCTGTCTGAACTGCCTCTTGAACTTCTGAAATGTTCAATCTTGTCTTTCCTTCAATCTTTATAGGACAAGCAATAGTCCCAACTATGACAACATCCTTGTCATTCTTCTCAACTGATGGTTGCTGTGTGCAAACCTGTGTCTGAACCTGCTGCTGACCTCTGTCAGTCACAACTGAAACTTTCTTCAGCTTGTTGTCTGTAACAACTCCTTTCCCTGCAGTGTCCTGAACTGCCTTTATGCCTGCTCCTCTAGGCATCTGCACAAACTCCTTCTTTCCCATTAAAATGATTTGAGCTGCCTTCTGTACTGCAGCTGTGGCCTGCAATGGCATCAACTTAATAGTCTTCCCATCCTTCTTGATGGTGTAGGTATTAGCATACCCATCATACAGTACCCTTCTGTCAAATTGCCATGGTCTACCCAACAGTAGGTGACAACATTCCATAGGCAAAATATCACACAAAATTCTATCATGATATGGTCCAATCTGGAAATCCACATATGCCTGTTCAGAGACAAAAAGTGATTGACTATCACTCACCCAAGATGCCTTGTAAGGGTGTGGATGTGGAATCCTTTCCAACTTCAGTTTATCCACCATTTCCTGGGATACCATGTTGTCTGTTGAACCAGTATCAATGACAACCTTACATACCTTACCTTTGCTCTTGCATGTGGTCTTGAAAAGAGCTCTTCTTTGCATCATATCCTTTGATGCCTGCAAACTAATTCTCCTTAGCATCAGTGATTCTCCACTCTCTGGATATCCATAATTCTCAGGACCTCTGTTTGAACTCTGTGCACTTTCTTCTACTTTCTCTTCTTGTACCAGTTGTACTCTCTTGTCACTTGTTCTATCATTTCTGGATGATGAACCTTTATTTTCTGGACATTTGAAAGATGGATGACCAAACTCACCACAGGTGTAACATTTTCCTGAAAATGTAGTAGAACCTCTACCACCTCCAAATCTTCCTCTATTACCTTTCCATCCACCTCTGAAATCAGACTGTCCCTGTCCTTTACCAGTGTCTTCTTGACCCTCATTGGTTTGCTTTTGTGCAGGGGCTGTTCCTCTTCCCCTATGGTTTCCTCTTCCTCTCATGGACTTATCATGTCCTCTATTCATCTTTTCTTCAATCCTGATTGCCATTTGATAACAATCCTCCACATTCTTAGGGTTAGCTAACACTAACTCATCCTGTATGTTAAACCTCAAACCAGCCAAGTATCTAGCCACCTTTTCTACCTCATTCTCATGATGACCAGATCTCATACTTAACAGATAAAATTCCTCAGTATATGCTTTCACATCCCTGTCTTTCTGCTTTAAAAATTGCAGCTTTTTAAACATCTGGATTTCATAATCCCTTGGCAAGAATTTACCCTTGATCCTTGCTACCATCTTATCCCATGAAGTGATCTTAGACTTCCCTTGTTTCCTTCTCTCAGATTGTACATAATCCCACCATACCAAAGCATGACCTCCTAACTTGGTCTTTGCAATCTTTACCTTCTGATCTTCAGCAACATCTTCACATTCAAAGTGATTATCAAGTGCAGCAATCCAATCCAACAACTCATCTTCATTCAAGCTTCCAGTATACTTGGTAACATCAACCTTTACCTTAGGTTTTTCACTCTGTACTGCCTTTAACAGTTTTGCCAATCTCTGGTCTTCAGCATCCAGATCTTCAACTACCTCTTCATACTCTTCAACAGTATCTGCATCTTCTTCAGACTCACTGTCTTCCACTTCCCTCTTTTTGTTCTTTTCCAGGGCTGTCAGCCTGGCTTGAAGTGCTTCAGCAAGCTCCTTCATCTTCCTCATCTCTCTAGCATGTTTCTCCTTCATCTCCTGCAATTCCCTTGCAGTACCACTACCTTTAGGAGGCATTTTGTCAACCTCTCAATCAACACACAACACAATCAACTCTATCTCTACCTCTGCCCTTTCGGTGACAGAATCAACACACAACAGCCCAGACCTTTTGCTGAGCTCTGATACCACTATGATGCAGAGGCATCCACACTATAACCTTCGCATATAGCATGAATGTCTGCAACCCAACCTCATCATCATCATCTTCGCCATCATCATCATGTTTCCTAAAAACACCAACAGCATCATCATATTTCGCGTTACACAGTCAGCATCATCATAATTCGGACGATCACAATCATCCTCCTGCCGACTACTATTCACTTCTTCCGTCTTCCGCCTATCATCATCATGATATTCAGCGGGCGCAAACATCCTCTGGTTGCACTGTTCATCGGGCTCCGAACTCCATCGGCATCATCATAATATGCGACACCACCTTCGTCAACAGGATATCAAATATCCGGTCGCTCTAAATATCCTGATGACGATCACCTTCAGCACCTTCCCTTCGATGCTCCACTAGCCGACGACACAAGCAACATCATCATGATCTGTTTTATCCGGTTCTCTCGAAACCTCCTGATGATGCTAATACAACCTTCTGCCGATACCCAAGCACTTAACGACGGCAGGATAAACTCGCATAGGGGGATATCTCAATATCCTGATGACGATGACGTCATATCCTGATGACGATGACGTCACCCAATATCCTGATGACCTCTTCAACACTTAGTCACAAAAAACAAACTTTCACTCCCGCATCTATTAGCGATACGCGGATGATTGGCACTCCCGATAGATGATCCTGATGCCGATATGCTCCTCCTCGGCTCCTCCAGATGATGATCACCCCGACGCATTTGCACTTCATACAATCGAATGCATCATGCTCTCCTCCACTTATCCGGATGACGATGTCCGAACTGTCTGCAGGATATTCACCAAGATATCCTGATGATGCCGTCTTCACGAACTTCTTCACTTAGCGAAATTTCACTTCGCTGAACCTCCAGGGACGACCTGATCCAACCTCAGGGTGATCTTCGACACTCTATCTTATCAACTCGACCTAGCACATGCCCATGCTAGGGTCTTCAACATCTTTCAGCCGCGATCCTGCACACCTGCATGCGAACAGAAAACAAACTACAACCTACCCTACTGTACATTACCATTCCACCGATCAGACGGATCAACCGGTGGAATGGATCAGGAAATCCATGAAACCTCTCAAACCCGCAAATCGATTAGATAATGGGATCCAACCAGAGAAAGAACACAAACAGGATCTCTTTATTGATTTCACAAGATGCAATTACAATATACTGCTTTTCACACAGCACACTTGAACTCCTCTGCTCAATGCAATACTATACTGTCGATCGATGATATCTATCTATATATGCAATATCAACCGATCTCATGCTTAAATAGATTATCCTATGAGTACTACTGACCCGACTCCAAGCGGCTGGGAACTCTCCAGGCGGCTGGGAGATCCAACTGATCATACATCATGACAGCTGTTATAACCAACTAACTAAAAATAGCAAAAGCCTGGTCAGCATGATCTTATCATGATCAGCGTGACCTTATTACATGCAATTGGTCTTAACAGACCTTCTTGGAAACATAAACTGGACCTAAACTACTAACTGCCTTATCAAGACCAGCTGTCAGGTAGGTGCTCCTGCACCACAAATGTTTACTCTTTTACTTCCTGAGAGATCTACCTGGTTTAGGAAATATTGTCTGGCTTGATCACATACTTGTAGCCACTCAAATAAGAAATCACTTACAGATTTTGGGTAATGCAGATAAGTAGAATAAAATCTTATGGAAATACTTCACAGACTTTCAAAAGAAAATGTCATGTAGGTTTCAGATACCTAAAAATGTAGTGATAAAGTATGAGAAGGATATTGTATTCTTGGTGGACAGAGACAAATGATTCATGGAAGCTATGGAACCAAGAATTGTATGGGTCCCTACACTAGGATATGAAGTTGCAGAAGATGTCTTGACTAAATTAGCTGATGCACTATTGAGCAAACCTAATGATCCCAAAGAGGGAAGATTTGGGACATTCTCAGAATTATCCTCCAGAATGTTTATGAAACCTGAGGAGTCAGAGAAAACATCAGTTAAATAATCAAGTAAGGCAAAAACCAAATCAAGAGGATCAAAGTCCATAAATGCTCTGGTAGAATGGACATCAAGCACTCTAGAAAGGAAAGATAAGAGATCTGAAGTGAAGAAACCAACATCTAGCCCTAGAAAAAGAATAAGGACCTCATCCACTATAGAAGCCACAATTGAAGTAGAGAAAGAAAAGGAAGCAGATGTGAAGAAAAGGAAGAAAGTTACACTTGGTGAAGAAAAAGTGGCAAGAGACACTATTACAAAATCCTTGGAAATGCAACAAAGTGTACAAATCCTAGATCTACCCAAGTTTCTACAAGAACCAATAAATCTAAATACCTTGTCTCCAGAATAGAAATTTTATTTAGTATCATTTGTCTAAGCAAAGGCATAGGAAGAAATGATGAAAACACACATGCAAGAGAATAAGCTCATTACAATAGTATTTGATGTACTAGAAAAGTTGATGCTGGAATGCCAGAAAGATACATCATTATCATCAACTGATCATCTAAAAGGTATGATAAAATCAATCAACAATCATTTTGAATCCTTTGAAAATTTAGCAGAAAAAAAGGTTAGAAAAGAATTTGATGAGAAAAGATTAGCTAAGTTAAAAATCATGTTGATCAATAATAAAATCTCTTTAGACCATGGAATAGAGGTATATAGAGTGCCATAAGAGAAGCTTGTGACTTGTACAAATTTTCTTTATCTTGGCCAAAAGTCACAAAAGAATTAGAAGAGAAAATCAAGGACATGGAACTCAAATTGCTAAATATATCTGAGACATATAATCTGACAGTTGAGTCAATAAGTACCAAAGAAATATAGGTTGAAAATATTCACAATGATTTGAACACTTTGATGAAGAAAAGGGAAGAAGTCAAAGATAGGTTGTGCTAGCTAATAGGGCTGATAAGTCCAAAAATTGATTCCATGACCAATCTAGCAGAAGAAGCCTTGAAATCACAAGCATCAATTGACACACCATCAGATGTGTAGAAGGTAGAAAAGTTACTCTTTTTAATAAATGGCCACATCCACATTTTGGAAAGTGCAAAGAATAGATGGAATGGAGAGATAGATCTGATAAAGACTATCTATAATGATATTCTACCTTCAATGATAGATTGAGGTGAAAATGTACATATATATCCTCAGACATCACAAACCATACCTTCAGAACTGTAAAGCAAAATATCCTTTAGTGGCAAAATCCAGACCATCAGAACTCAGACTCTATCACAATCAAACTCTGTCAAACAGTGTAGCGATACTCACCAACTTGTAACTATCTTTCTGATGGACTTTAGAACCTACAACTCTTGATTTAGACACTTCGTACAAGTGTTTACAACACCTCAAAACTACATATCAAGATATCCAACACCGGAGGAATGCAGACCAAATCAACTGAGTGTTCTGCTCTAAATAGTACTATATTTTTCTTTGTCAGACTTAGGCCATTTAAAGATATACTTTTGGAATTGATTGAAGGCTGAAACCTTGGATATAAGATCATCTAAGAGTTAGGAACATCATACCATAACCGCAAAATTTGGTCTTCAACTATGGACCAATGCTAATCCAGACACTGTTATTCTATTGTTGCTTCTGTACATTGCTAATACTTAGCCAATATGATAGTCTTCTTCATCGGACCAAAAACTTTGTTCCAATCTTGTTGCTTTTCTTGTTGCCATCAATGACAACACTCAATTATTCAACATAGCAGTGTCTCTTTCCAACAATCTCCCCCTTTGGCATTGATGGCAACACTCAGTGAAAAATGCTTATGTTGCTCCCCCTTACTCTGTACACTCTATTTTTTGACACAATTTTACTTTTACACCCACCTTTACCATTGATGTCAAAGGGGGAGAGGAAAACTAGTGAAAAATAAGCATACATAAAAAGGAGAATAGAAAAATAGAGTGTAAAGAGTAAGGGGGGGCAACATAAGCATTTTTCACCGAGTGTTGCCATTAATGCCAAAGGGGGAGATTGTTGGAAAGAGACATTGCTATGTTGAATAATTGAGTGTTGTCATTGATGGTAACAAGAAAAGCAACAAGGTTGGAATAGAGTTTTTGGTCCGGTAAAGAAGACTTAGTCATATTGGCTAAGTATTAGCAATGTACAGAAGCAACGACAGAATAACAGTGTCTGGATTAGCATTGGTCCATAGTTGAAGACCAAATTTTGCGGTTATGGTATGATGTTCCTAACTCTTAGATTATCTTATATCCAAGGTTTTAGCCTTTGATCAATTCCATAAGTGTATCTTTAAATGGCCTAAGTCTGACAAAGCAAAATACAGTACTATTTAGAGCAGAACACTCAGTTGATTTGGTCCGCATTCCTCCGGTGTTGCATATCTTGATATGCGGTTTTGATGTGTTGTAAACACTTGTATGAAGTGTCTAAATCTAGAGTTGTAGGTTCTGAAGTCCATCAAAAAGATAGTTACAAGCTGGTGAGTATCGCTACACTATTTGACAGAGTTTGACTATGACAGAGTCTGAGTTCTGATGGTCTGCATTTTGCCACTAAAAGATATTTTGCTTTGCAGTTCTGAAGGTATGGTTTGTAATGTTTGAGGAGTCTTTGACATGATTTTGAGCATGTCCTGTGGTCCGCAGTAAAAGATGTAGTCTGAGTTAGAGGCCAACATGATAAGTCTAAATTGTATGCGGTAAGTTCTATTGTTTAGAACTTAATCCTAAGTTGTTCAATAGTTGAGGCTGACATATGTGAATGCAATTCAAGTGTTGTTTGAGTCCACTAGGAGTTTGGTAAATGAATTTAGCCAACAAGATACTTAAGGTATGAGTGCAATAGGCTGACCTAATATGAAGATTTAAGTGTTGCAGATATATATATATATATAAGGGATCAATTTCAATGTTTGGTGTGTGTGATGCGAATGTGATATCTACATATGTGCGACATATAGAGGAAGGTGATTTTGTGGAAGCAATAAAGAGCAGAAGAAGAGAGATCTTATTCCCATGTAAAAGTAGAACAGTGAAACAAAGCAGTCAGAGATGAAGAGTTTTGAGATAGTGTTTTTGTGCTTCATTAGAGCTACAACTGTGCATGTGTAGATGCAGTCTGAGAAGTTTAACTTGGCAGTAAGCCACTCTTCCTTCTTCTTTCTTTCTCTAGGTAGTGAGCCTTGTTGGAAAGGGACACTGCTAGGCATGTCAGGTGTTGTCATTGATGGCAACCAAATCTATCTTACACATCTGCATTTCATCAGTGGATCATATCAGAATTCAGATTACAGATTTGTCTAAATCTAGATAGATAGGAATAGGGCATATGACAGGGTTCAACATCTTGGTCCACATTTCTCCATAGGTAATCATATTATGTTGGGGATCTGAAAGTTACATGCATCCTAAGAGAATTCTAGGCTCTATGCTTAGATTCGCAACATTTTTGAACTAACACGACAGAATCAACCTTTAGGCTTTGATGACTCCCTGCACTTTAGGTCCTGCTACACCTAGGCGGGTGAACCTTGAGAATTAAAGCAGACTAAATGTAAATGTATTGACTAATTAAATGGATCTACCTACAGTGGCAAATGGTGTAGGATAGATGAAAGCTTTCTAGTGAATTCTATATCTAATGAATGGTTGGTAGAAATTGTATAAGCAATATCAAGGTAAATTCTATGACTGTGCTTAACTAATAAAAGGGTTTTAAATGATGAATTGAAATGAGACCAGTGCCTTGTTGGGTAAACAAAGTCAAATGGAAGACTAAGATTAGTGGCTTATAGTTGGCAGTAACTCTAACTGTTTGGCACAATACTTTAGTTTATAACTTGTATAAACGTGCAAGGAAATGGCTGACAAACTCTTAATAATCCAACCAATATAATCAAATATCTTGTAATTCACCAGAAGGTAATTTAATCCTTTCTTGAAGGAACCAATTGAATGAAATATGCAAGAATAACAGATAATATTAACTTGGAAGTAGAATGGCAATCCTAATTATATGGTTCTTCTTAGTAATCCAAACTAACACTTCCAGGTTACTATGATTGATCAGAAGGATTTTAATTCCTCTAATGAAAACCAATTTATTCAATCACACAGATACAACAAATGTGCATTGACAAATTAACTATATACTTGATATATTAATTTAAATAACAAGGAAATACTAAAATGGAGACAACCACAGAATTGAATAATCTTAACAAACAATTGATGCCAGAATAGAACCACAGAATTAGAGAACTTCAATTTACTTCTTCAATAATAAACTTGCAACATGGTCTTTGAGAAACATTGTAAACTCTATCTATTATATTCTACTACTGATGATTCTGTGGATGATATTTTTCTTTTCTGCATTGGTTCCCTTATATATGTGTGAAGGAGACAAACCTCAGGCCTTAAATAGTGTGTCCATTCATAATTACACCCTTTCAGGTAACTAATGCATAATAATTAAGAAACAAGTGATAGACAAAGGCAAATGCAATGCTCATGTTCTGGGCTCTATTAATCTTTGTAGAGGGGCCCATGACTACTGGCCTAGCAAGATCTTTCCTCCAATATTGCAGTAACTAATAAAATGTGCTTTGCCTATTCTCATTGCTGAAAGTAATGCATCGATCTATATATTGCAAAATATCAAGAAAATTTTATTCTTACTTTCCCTGACCCTCTTCATATTGCTCTAGCAAAGAACAAATTCATCTCAGAGATACGATAAATATATATGTATCAGAAATTCATTTGTATCAACTTTTGTATATACATTCGGGACATACATATAAATGCGGACTCCATTGGGTCTATAAATAGCCTTCTGAATTACCTTCAAGTTTGGCTTTTTATCACCTTCTTGTATATCGAATACATATCTTTCATATACAAGCACGGACTTTATTGGGTTTATGAAATAAATTGAAATTATCTTCGAATCCACCTTTGTATATATCCTGTTGTATTACTTTCTTGCATATCGTATACATATATCTCCAACATACATATGTGGTCCCCACTCGATGTATATAATGTTCAAATCTCCAATTATGTCAGGTTTTGTTTATTATTCTCTTGTATATTTTCTTTGTATATTACCGTTTGTATGTTATCTTGTATAAGTGCACATACAAAGCATCTTATACAAACCCTCTCTTTACCTTTTATCCCCAGCGATGCTTTTTATTCCTTTGTATATTGGGTATGTATATTATAAATAAACAAGCACCCTGAACATACAAAGACTTTTCAGTATTTAACTTTCTTTTTGCATCCGGTTTGTATCTCTTATTTGCATCCTTTTAACTTGTATATCAGCTTGTATATCGAAGATATACATTGTTATTTATACAAGCCCGATATGCAAACGGTGGAGCCCACATCACTTTTCTGATTGTATCTTTCGAAATGCAACAATACTTGTAGCCAATTTTTAGATACAAAGCCGAATACATACAAACTCCTTTGTATCACCTCTTCGGACTTATCATTTTTTATAAACCACAGTTTACTTACTTTTCGGCTCCGCGATGTATATAAAGTGCAATGCATCTTCCGATATACTTTAAGTCATGATGCATCATTTTAACCAAATTTCAGCCTTTCTTGAGTTCTGCATTGTATGTATATTGAACTGTATAACCTAAAACATACATACAATGCACAAAACATACAACAATAAAACCTCATTTCATAATCTTTTCGGTTCCGCGACATGCATATAGCTTTGTATATCATCTTGTATGTTTCCCTTTGCCAAACATACAATCTCAAAATACATCCAATAGACTTGACCAATTATTTATTTAAATTCTTAACTCTGTCGAGTCAGTCTTGTATGTAAAAATAAAGCGTTAGCCAAATGCATACAAGTATAATGATTTAACAAACCCGACTGCTCCCTTATGCAACTCATACAATGACACAACATACAAATGACTTTGTATATGTATCATACAAACCCTCCTATAGTACATTTTACCAAAAACATACATATCTTGCAAAATACTAAGAAATTCAAAATGGTTCAAAAAGCAACCCTCACTCATTTTTGACAATGAATTCACCCATATTTAGCTCTGGTACTTAATGCTATTTTTTTTATTTTCAACAAGGTTTGTACTTTTCACTCCCTTTTCCCTTTACCACCAAGCAGACCCACACATACATAAACAAAAGCAAAGCCACAGCAGGGGTCCTCATTTTGCTAAGGAGTAAAATGGGGCATGTTGTGAGCATCACAACAGGTACCTAAAATTTTGCCATAATTTTTAGGTTCCAACAGTGGCTCTTATTGGGGATGTATGCCCCTTGTGAGCATAACAAGATCCTAGATCTCTGGGGAGCAGACCATATGTTTCATTTATTTAAGATTGAGATTTCATAGAATTGTATGAGAATGGGGGATGGGGGTAATAATGATGGGGAATGAGAATGATCCTATACTACTGTACATGGAATTTTTTATTTTTATTTTTTACATATAGAGATTGATAGGACTGTCCATGTACTAGCAGATCCTAATCTCTTTTAGTTTCCCTAAACTACTGTGCATGGAATGAAATTGTTTTGAGAATTTTAAGGGTTGTAGATGCACTGGCAACACTTAATTCTCTTTGTGCATGATTATGAAAAGAAAGGCTTCAAATATTGCCCATGCACAAGCAATTCCTTCTCTTCTCTAGACATGTTTTGCAAATAGTAAGAATCATCACCTCCTCTGCCAGTTATAACAAAAGGACCTAACCATAAAGCTTCAAACTTTCCATGTTTTCCTTTGTCCTGGCATCTAGCATTCCACATCAGCACTAAGTCATTGATCTCAAATTTCCTATATTTGGCCTTTTTGTCAAATAGGTATTTCATTTGTGATTGCAACTTAATATTCTGCCTTTGGGCTAGTCTCTTTGTTTCATCAAGTTTTGCAAGATGTTCTAATCTTTCCTCCATTGGTTCAGGAATGTTTAAATCTTCTTGAAGAATAAATTTGTAAACTGGCATGAGGTTTTCTAATGGTATTCTCACTTGTGTTCCATATACTAGTTCAAAAGGAGATCTCCCAATTGCTCTTTTTATAGTAATCCTATCAGCCCATATAGCCATTCTTATCTTTGAATCCCATGCTTTCTTGTTTCCCTCCAACATTCTTTTTATGATTTTTAGAAGGTTTTTGTTACTGGATTCTACCTATCCATTTGCTTGTGGATGATAAGGGGCAGGATAGGACACAGTGATGCCATGTGTACTACAGAAAATTTTGAATTCATCAGACCTGAAACACATCCCATTGTCTGTGATTAACCATACTGGGGCGCCAAATCTGAATATAATATTTTCCATCAGAAAATTAATCACCACCTTGCTTGTTGCTTGCTTGGTTGGGATTGCTTCCACCCATTTTGTGAAGTAATCTGTCACCACTAAAATCCATTTGTGTCCACCACTTGACTTCTCTGTAATTTTTCCTATGAAGTCAATACCCCATTGATAGAATGGAGCCTCCACTTGCATGGGTTTCAAGGGCAATGCTCCCTAATATTTCAACTTTCCTGAGAACTTTTGACATGCCTCACATTTCCTAGTGTAATAATATGAATCATTAAAAACTCTAGGCCAATAATATCCAGCCCTTAGGATCCTGTGGGCTGTAGTCTTTGCTAAAAAATGACCTCCACACATGCGCTCATGTAACTCTTTCATGATATGTTTTGATTGATGCTCATCTAGGCATTATAATAGGATACCATCCCTATTCTTCTAGTAAAGATCTCCGTCAATAAATACATATTTTGAGGCTTGTAATTTAAGTGTCCTTCTTTTGTTATCATCATACCCCTCAGGACATTTCATGTGCTTTAGATAATATATGATGTCAGTATACCATGGAGTATGCTCAATGCTAGAACTTGTATTATCAACATCATTAGCACTACATATTTGAGAAGCCTCGAGATTACTTTTAACCATTAATTTAGCAAGACCTTGTCCTCTCACTAATTTAGTGATCTGGATTTCAATATTGAACTCCTGAATTCTATTGATCCATCTGCATCTTCTACCTATGACTTTGGTTTGGACCAATACATCTTTTACTGCAGCATTAGGCACATATGCTATGATTTTAGCTCCCACCAAGTATGGCCTAAAAGTTTCAACCACCTTCACTAATGCATATGCCTATTTCTCAATAATGTCATATGTCAACTCTACATTTTGAAGAGATTTGCTGAAAAAAGAGATGGGTTGTTCATGTCCCTCATTATTTTTCTGCAATAATACTGCTACAACAGTATGATAAGAGGCAAATGAAAACAGTTGGAATGGTTTACTAAAATCAGGGGATATCAAGACAAGAGCTTTATTGATTTCTCTCTTAATAGTGGTGAATGCTTCTATTATTTCCGTTGTCCACTTTACTTTTGAGTTTTTCTTCAACATCCATGATATGGGACTAACTATTTCTGCAAAATTTGATATAAATCTCCTGACAAAGTTAATTTGGCCAAAAAATGACTATATGGCTTTCACATTTTTAGGAATAGGAACTTGGTCAATTGCTTTTACTCTCTCAGGATCTATTTTCACTCCATCTTTTGAGACTATGTGGCCAAGCAACTTCCCCTCTGTCACTGTGAAATGACATTTCTTAGGATTCAATGAAATCCCATATTCTAGGGCTTTGATAAATATGTGTTCCAAATGTGCACAATGATCTTCAGCCCTTTTGGAATATGCTGTCAAGTCATCTTGATATACTATCATGATTTTATTAATCAATTCAACAAAGGCCACATCCATTGCTCTTTGGAATGGTGCTCCAGCATTAGTGAGTTCGAATGGCATCCTTAAATATACACATGTTCCCCATGGAGTGGTGAATGCAGTCTTAAATTGCTCTAATTCTTTGACTTTCACCTAATTGTAACTTGAGAAGCCATCCATCATTGACAACAGTTCACATCCAGTAACCTTTTGTAATATTGCTTCCATGTTGGGGAGGGGATAGTTGTCCTTAAGAGAAGACTTATTTAAATTCCTAAAATCCACACATAGTCTAATATCACCATTCTTTTTCCTGACAGGTACCAAATTAGAAACCCAAGAGGAATGCCTGATGGGTTTAATGATAGCTCCATCTCTTAATTTTGTAAATTCCTCTAGCATCTTAGGAGCTAATATAGGATTGATAGGCCTTTGTTTTTGCCTGAATGGCTTAGCATTTAGTTTTAGTGGTATTTCATGCCAAAATAGATCCTCTTTATATGCTTTTAAATCATCATATGACCACACAAATACATGCTTATACTTCCTAAGTAAGTTAATGATTCTGTTCCTGATTTTGGGGTTAAGATTCTTTCTAATTTACACATTCTTTGGGGCTGCCTGTGTCACCAAATTAATCTCCTCAAGGTCATTTTGCACCACTGGTGTGTCTTTCATTTTAAATCTATCATGTTCATCAAATGCCTTTTCCAATGCTATAAGTCCCTTAGGTATTTTATTTGTTTTTAACTGAACTATTTCTTGACCAAAAAGGGTTTCCTTCCTATCATGTTCTTCTACAATTGCATTAAAATCAATCTCTTGATTTTCATAATGATCAGTACAATGCAGGAAGTTGATTATATCAACATCATTGTCAAATACTTGCCAATTATGTACATTATCTGGGATAGTGGGTCTGGTTTTGAACTCAACTTCTGTAATACCTCCCAATGTGACATTGTCCCTTTTTAATGTGATATTCGCTAAGAAATCTACCATAATGTTTTTTGACCTATCAATCCAATTGATTGAAAAGACATCAAATAACTCAATATCATCCCAGATTGCATTTCTGTACTGTCTCAGCCTCTTGTTTTTTGACAGGTGTTTCTCTCTTACTTGGGAAGTAACCAATTCAGAATCACCATATACAACCAACTTTTTTATCTTATACTTGGTGGCTATGTTCAAACCAATGAGCAAAGCTTCATACTCTGCTACATTGTTTGTGCATTCAAATGTTAATAGAAAAGAGTATTTGAAAGTTTTACCTCCTGGTGAAATAAATACTACTCCGGCCCCATTTCCCACTTTGTTGCATGCACCATCAAAATACATCTTCCATACATCATTTTCTTCTTTCTTAGATTCAATATGTATTGGATCAGTATTTTGCAATTCTGGCTGACTTTTCTCAACCTTGAAGGCTCCCAAATCTATATCACAAAATAAATTTATTTGATGTTGACCCAAGCATTTTATAATATTTTCATACCTTGGCTCCCTGCACAGCTTGATTTCTTTACCTCCAACTGGTATTGTGGCATATGATAAGTCCAATTGGATATTCCCTCCTGCCATTGCAGCCCATTGTCTTGATAGAAGCATTCCATAATATGGTGGGATGTCAACCACAGTAATATCAATGTTATAAGTTGCTTTAGGGTATGAGGTAAGTTTTATCTTTACATCCCTCATAATACCAATGACTAGGATGGATCTATTATCCATTGCATAACACCTACCAAATGTAGTATCAACCCACATTCCCAGTTCTTTCATAATAGCTATTGGCATGATGTTCATGGCAGCACCTGAATCAATCATGTAATTCCTCACTATCCTATTTTTGATCAATAATGTAGTGTAGAAAGGGTCCACCTGTGAGGGATTCTTTGTCAATGTATCACCTAGGTATACCTAGGCATTTGGAATGTTTCTTGATGAACATTGTTTGTTCTGTTTTCAGATCCTTTATGTTTTTGACTTGGTATATCTGAAATCAGTTTAACTATTGTATTCCTGTATTTGTCTATCTTCATCATTTCTAAAAGTGGAACTGATATTTTTACTTGAGATATTGCATGAGCAATGTCAAAAGAATGGGCCATAGTCTGATCATTCTTTTCTGTCTTTATATTTTCTTTTTCTTGATTTTGTGATTTTTCTTTTGTTTTACTCTTACCACCCTTTTTTGATTCTTTGAATGATGACTTTGCATTATTCTTTTTGTAATTCTGATCTTTTATGAATACACTCCCAGGTGTTCCTTGTTCAACATTCACTGTCCTATTCCTTAAGTTATAAGCATTTTTTGCTTGAGCTATTGCAGCTATTGTAAGAGCTTCTCTTTCATTTTCAGTGGGCTTTCTCCATTGATTATATGGCTAATTGTTATAATAAGTAGGTTCCTCATAACCATCCTCTTGATCTGAGAACACTTCTTGTTCTCCCATATTGATATGATATCTCTAGATTCCCACATCATATTTATATCCCTCTTCCTCTATAGAAGAATAGTCTTCAGTCAGCAAATATGGTGTATCTTGCATCATGTTTATAGTGTGATTGTCTCTGTTATAATTGTATAACATTTCTTCTTGTTGTATTGTTTTATCAACCTCACAATACTCAGGTGAATGTGTTAAATTGCACACCAGACACCAAGGTTAATCTTCTACCATATGTGCCACATTTCTTTTTAGAGGGTCAGGGGTATCTTTGCCATAATGTTGCTTTCTATTGTTTTCAATGGGACTCCCATCTTTCCAATTCATATTATATGGCATATCATGCAACCTGGGCCTGTCATGCCTATGCTGACCTTCTTGTTTAGTCTGCTGAACATTTGGGTTTTGAGGATTTCTAGGGTTATCCCTCTTGCTAACCATACCTACAGCTTTCCTATTGTTCTCAATAGTTAATGCCACTTTATGTGCTTTAGCCAGGGTCGTAGGGCACCGATTTCTAAGTTCGTACCCTGTCTTGGGATCAAATGCTTTCATATAAATGCTCAATGTTGCTGGATCAGACAGTTTGGATCCGTGTGGTACTTTCTTGTGTAATTTGGAAAATTTTAGGTTGAAGTCATACACGTATTCATTTTGGTATTTCTGGATCCTTATCAATTCATGTAATGCAAACTCAGGGGCATACTGATTACCATACTGCTCCTTAAATTGATTATGGAAATCAGATATTGAACTGATTGAGGCATCAGGTAAGTTGTTGAACTAGTCTCTTACATCTTCAGTCAGGGACATCATGAATAACCTCATTCTAATATCTTCCTAGTCCATACCAATATCTTGTACGAAAGCATTGAAGCTTCTGATGTGATCTTCAGCTAATATTAGACTATTCCCAGTAAACTTAGGAACTATATTTCTCCAATTACTATCCAAAGGATATGGATACAACTGATACCCAGTCAAATCAAATTGGCTACATATGTTTGTGAGGTTTTGAGGTGGAAAATTAATGGGTGGTGGATTAGGATAGTAATTATATTCGCTTAGAGGCTGATGATAGGCATATTTCTGATGTGGGTTTATGTGGGGATTTATGTAAGGATTTGGTGGTCTATAATATTGTTGGCTAGGGGGTGGGTAAGGATTAACCATATGTTGAGAGGTATTGTGCATGGGAGGTGGTCTAGGAACTTTAGGAATGACATTTTGATGACTTTTGGAGAATTGTGAATTTGAAGCACCACCCATATTTTGGTGTAAATTTTGCTGTGGATTCCTTGAAGTGTTTCCCCTATTTGGAGGTACATAATTTGGGGGGGCTGTTTTAGCCCTACTCTTTATCTGTTGAATCTCTTGTTGCAACAACCTCTTAGTTTCCTCTGTCTTAACCATTTCAAGTTCCTCCTGGAGCCTAAGCAGATCCTACTGTGCTTGATTCATACCTCCTGAAGCTTTTGGGCTTTAATTTATTTCTTGAGTTGAGAATCCATGTTTTACCCCTTCTCCCTGATGTAATGACATCTTGAAATCATATTCATCTTGCCTTTGATCGATTTCCCTCATGGCCCATGCTTCATACTCAAGCTATTCTTGAGGATCAGGTTTGTATTTTTCCAATATGTCATCAGTTACTCTATTGAGATTTTCATTTGAATCATGCAGAGGTGTGAACTTATTGTGAATCGCAAGAGTTTGCTCTGCATTATCCTCTTGAGCTTCCTGGTTATTATTCTGGTGAGAATAATTTGATGTTCCATTTCTTTTGGAGATGTTTCTAAATGGTGGAGATGATTGCAATTTCTTGCCTTCCATCTTGGATCTCCTACCATCCATTTAGTATCAATTTTCTGTTATAATAGTCACTAGAGTCGCCACCTATTTTGTAAATAGGAAATAGTTTGAAATTTATCTTTTTGAATTCTTCTTGCCAACAAAGTTACCAAATTTAAAGTTTCTAAAATGACTCTATAAAAGGAATGGTTTGTTACTAAGGTCCTTTATTTATTCCCTAGTAGAGTTGCCAATTTGTTAGGTCTCAAAAATGCAGGTTGCTAATCCTAAGAGAATGCCAGGCTCTATGCTTAGATTCGCAACATTTTTGAACTAATGTGACGGAATCAACCTTTAGGGTTTGATGACTCCCTGCACTTTAGGTCCTGCTACACCTAGGCGAGTGAACCTTCAGAATTAAAGCAGACTAAATGTAAATGTATTGACTAATTAAATGGATCTACCTACAGTGGCAAATGGTGTAGGATAGATGAAAGCTTGCTAATGAATTCTATATCTAATGAATGGTTGGTAGAAATTGTATAAGCAATATCAAGGTAAATTCTATGACTGCGCTTAACTAATAAAAGGGTTTTAAATGATGAATTGAAATGAGCCCAGTGCCTTGTTGGGTAAACAAAGTCAAATGGAAGACTAAGATTAGTGGCTTATAGTTGGCAGTAACTCTAACTATTTGGCACAATACTTTAGTTTATAACTTGTATAAATGTGCAAGGAAATGACTGACAAACTCTTCTTAATAATCCAACCAATATAATCAGATATCTTGTAATTCACCAAAAGGTAATTTAATCCTTTCTTGAAGGAACCAATTGAATGAAATATGCAAGAATAACATATAATATTAACTTGGAGATAGAATGGCAATCCTAATTATATGGTTCTTCTTAGTAATCCAAACTTACACTTCCAAGTTACTATGATTGATCAGAAGGATTTTAATTCCTCTAATGGAAACCAATTTATTCAATCACACATATACAACAAATGTGCATTGACAAATTAACTATATACTTGATATATTAATTTGAATAACAAGGAAATACTGAAATGGAGACAACCACACAATTGAATAATCTTAACAAATAATTGATGCCAGAATAGAACCACAGAATCAGAGAACTTCAATTTACTTCTTTAGTAATGAACTTGCAACATGGTCTTTGAGAAACATTGTAAACTCTATCTATTATATTCTACTGCTGATGATTCTGTGGACGATATTTTTCTTTTCTGCCTTGGTTCCCTTATATATGTGTGAAGGAGACAAACCTCAGGCCTTAAATAGTGTGTCCATTCATAATTACACCCTTTCAGGTAAATAATGCATAATAATTAAGAAACAAGCGATAGACAAAGGCAAATGCAATGCGCATGTTCTGGGCTTTGTTAATCTTCGTAGAGGGGCCTGTGACTGCTGGCCTGGCAAGATCTTTCCTCCAATATTGCAGTAACTAATAAAATGTGCTTTGCCTATTCTCATTGCTAAAAGCAATACATTGATCTATATATTGCAAAAAATCAAGAAAATTTCATTCTTGCTTTCCCCGACCCTCTTCATATTGCTCTGGCAAAAAACAAATTCATCTCAAAGATACGATAAATATATATGTATCAGAAATTCCTTCGTATCAACTTTTGTACATATATTCAGGACATACATACAAATGCGGACTCCATTGGGTCTATAAAATAGCCTTCTGAATTACCTTCAATTTCGGCTTTTCATCACCTTCTTGTATATTGAATACATATCTTTCATATACAAGCGCAAACTTTATTGGGTTTATGAAATAAATTGAAATTATCTTCGGATCCGCCTTTGTATATATCCTATTGTATTACTTTCTTGCATATCGTATACATATATCTCCAACATACATATGTGGTCCCCACCTGATGTATATAATGTTCAAATCTCGAATTATGTCAGGTTTTTTATATTATTCTCTTGTATATTTTCTTAGTATATTGCCATTTGTATGTTATCTTGTATAAGTGCACATACAAAGCATCTTATACAAACCCTTTCTTTACCTTTTATCCCCAGCGATGCTTTTTATTCCTTTGTATATCAGGTATGTATATTATAAATATATAAGCACTCCGAAAATACAAAGACTTTTCAGTATTTAACTTTCTTTTTGCATCCAGTTTGTATCTCTTATTTGCATCCTTTTAACTTGTATATCGAAGATATACATTGTTATTTATAGAAGCCCGATATGCGAATGGTGGAGCCCACATCACTTTTCTGATTGTATCTTCCGAAATGCAACAATACTTGTATCCAATTTTTAGATACAAAGCCGAATACATACAAACTCCTTTTTATCACCTCTTCGGACTTATCCTTTTAATAAACCACAGTTTACTTCCTTTTCGGCTCTGCAATGTATATAAAGTGCAATGCATCTTCCGATATACTTTAATTCATGATGCATCATTTTAACCAAATTTCAACCTTTCTTGAGTTCTACATTGTATGTATATTGAAATGTATAACCTGAAACATACATACAATGCACGAAACATACAACAATAAAACCTCATTTCATAATCTTTTTGGTTCCATGACATGCATATAGCTTTGTATATCATCTTGTATGTTTCCCTTTGCCAAACATACAAACTCAAAATACATCCGATGGACTTGACCAATTATTTATTTAAACTCTTAACTCTGTCAGGTTCGTCTTGTATGTAAAAATAAAGCGTTAGCCAAATGCATACAAGTATAATGATTTAATAAACCCGACTGCTCCCTTATGCAACTCATACAATGACACAACATACAAATGACTTTGTATATGTATCATACAAACCCTCCTATAGTACATTTTACCAAAAACATACATATCTTGCAAAATACTGGGAAATTCAAAATGGTTCAAAAAGCAACCCTCACTCATTTTTGACAATGAATTCACCCATATTTAGCTCTGGTACTTAATGCTATTTTTTCTTTATTTTCAACAAGGTTTGTACTTTTCACTCCCTTTTCCCTTTACCACCAAGCAGACCCACACATACACAAACAAAAGCAAAGCCACAGCAGGGATCCTCATTTTGCTAAGGAGTAAAATGGGGCATGTTGTGAGCATCATAACAGGTACCTAAAATTTTGCCATAATTTTTAGGTTCCAACAGGTACATGGCTTAATGGATGAGGTAGACAGGTTGCAAGCTAAGGTGGCTCAACTATAACAGACTGAGTTGTGCCTTGTAGTTGAGGTAGAAAAGTTGAGCTCGACATAGTGAGGGGTCTATAGATGCAAAGTGCATCTTGTACCCATTTTCAATATGTGGCCTCACATTGTGAGCCTTCTATATAATAGCCACCATCAGGACCGAAGGGATCAGACAACCATGGCCTCAAGGAGTGATGTAGATATTTATATATACTATTTTGACATACACTACATTTTGATATGGTGGTGACTTTTGTATACGATGTATCATGACATTGATTATATATATGAGATTTTGAGACTTTGTTTGATATATTTGTGTTATGAGAATTTGTATGCTTTGTATATGTATGATGGTTATTGTTTGATAATGATGCACATGTGATTGAAATTGTTTAATTAAATGCTATTAATATCTAATTAAACAACTGATATAATTTAGGGGGAGGATGATGGACTGTTGCGCAGGCCTGTCTGTGCAAGGCTATTGAGGCTGAGCCTACATGCTGGTTTTTTCTTCTTGCATGCATGGTCTTCCTGGTGGATCGAGTGTTTGGGAGCGTGTCTTTGTGGTAGGGTTTTTTTTATGTTTCTTGGGTGAGATTCAGTGCTGGGGGTCTATTCTTTTTCACTGGTTATCACTTGTCTCTCTACAGATTATGAGCTGTGTGTAGAGGATTGTGTGGATTTGGGTGTTTGAGCATAGCGTTTGATCCTTCTCTTGGGTTTTCCTCCTTTTGTAAGGTGTGGCTGCATAGGGCTTGATGTAGGGTGTCCCTATGGCAGAAAATGTACCTCTGGCTAAGATGTTTGGGGATATAGCTATGGCAGATGATGGTGAAGGGATTCCTCTTCCGTCTTCTCCTAGTTTTGGTGTGGTTAGAACTGGTGCTTTGAAATTACATAAGATAAACAGATGCTTGGAGAGAGCGCAAATTCGCCCGAAGCTGGTGATTTAATCAGAAGCAGTAGTTGATGACCTGGAGTATTATAGAAAACATGTTTTGATTTGCAAATTTATGGGGATGAGGTTTTCTATGCCATTCCTAGAACCCTAGACTCACAAAAATTAGAGTCTAGAGGGTGACTTCGATATTTTGCTAGCCACGAATAACTTCTTTCTGGTGGATTTTTCGTGCATTTCTAATCGCAATAAGGCATTTGAGGGAGGGTCGTATTTTTATAACCAAGTTGGTCTTTTCATGAAACCATGGCATGTAGGCTTTAATTTAGCTAAGGAGTTGCCCTCGAGGGTTCCGGTGTGGGTTCATTTTCCTCGACTGCCACTTGAATGTTGGAGGAAGGATATTTTGCAATCGATTGCTTTGCTGTTGGGAAAGCCTATTGGCCCTTCTCAACAAACTTTGGAAAAGAGAATTTTTTCCTATGCTTCGGTCTATGTGGAGATTGATCTGAGTTAGCCCCTACCAGATTCTATTGATATGACTGTTGGATCTAGCTCTTGGACTCAGCAGTTGGACTATGAGATGTTACCCTTCAAATGCAAGTTGTGCCATGAGTATGGTCATCTTTAGAGGAGGTACCCTAGTGCCTCAGGTGCTGGTGGCTTAGGTAATGTGATGGCTCCTTCTAATCCAAGGGCAGAAAAGAGTAAAGCATCCTTGCAGGGGGTGGTGCTAGATAAAGATGGGTTTGTTCTAGTTAAGTCATGAAACAAAAGTTGGGGTCAGAAGAGGACTCTTTAGGATCATCAAGAGGAGGGGACTTTTAACAGGTTTGATGCTTTGGATGAGTTAGTCCATGAGGAGGGGGGTTTTTCTGACATGTAGGTTGAAGCTACTCCATTGTTTGATCATAATTCTAAGTCTCTTCCTATCACTACCTCAGCCCTAGTTCCTATGGTGGCCTCTGGGGTGGGAATGGTTTCGGAGGCTCCTCCCCCCGAGACTGGGATTGGTGACTTTGGTGGGTTGGTGGGAACCACCTTGGGCTCTACCTCTAACAAGGTGAGTTTAGTGGGTGTCTCATCTTTGGAAGACTTTGGTAAGAATAAAACCCTTTCTACTTCTCCTAGTTTGGGCTTGCAGTAAAAGCCACAGAAGGTGGGTAGGAAGAAGGATCATGAGAAAGTCAAGATGGCTGGTGAGACGTTGTTGAGTCTGGGTCATTGAAGACATTGGATGCTCACTTCTCTCACCCTTCACGATGATTGTGATATCATGGAATGTCAGGGGTATGAATAGCATCCATAGACAAAAGGCTATTCAGGATTTGGTTTGTGCTCATTCTCTAGATTTGGTTCTTCTCTAGGAGACAAAGTTAGATGTAGATAGTATGATGCAGTGTACATCTAAGATTTGGAGCAGAGGGTTATGCTAGTGTGTGGGTGCGCAGGGGAGCTCTAGGGGTCTTGCATGCTTCTGGGATCCTCGACAGATTTCTCCTGTTGGGTGTTTTACCAACAGATTCTCCATTTCTCTTGTGGTGACTTGTTTGGAGACAGGGGAGAGAATTCTTCTTTCCAACATCTATGCTCCAACGAACGTCCCTGGTAAGATTATCTTATGGTCCCATATCAATTTTTTGAGATCGTTGGAACCTTTCCTCCCATGGATTATGGCAGGTGATTTCAATGCTATTGTCTCTCTGGAGGAGAAAAGGGGAGGTGTGCCTCATTTGAACCCATCTTCTGATCTTCTAAGGGATAATTTGGCTCAACTTTGGCTTGTGGATATCAAACCTTTGAATGCCATATTTACTTGGAATAATAGGAGGCTTGGGGAGGATACCATTTCAAAAAGGTTAGACAGATTTCTTGTTTCCACTTTTTGGGTTGGTGACAAGTGGCTGTCAAGTTCTGAAATTTTAGACTGGCGGGGATTGGACCATTGGACAATTAAATTCTCTGCCCATTTGGCCAGTGGTTCCAAGAAACAAACCTTTAGATTTGGACTTATGTGGCTCAGAGAGGAGTCTTCTTGATTTGGTTTCTAGATGGTGAACTGAAGTTTGGCCTACTTTTGGTACGGCTATGTACTCCTTTGTGAAGAGGCTGCAATATGTTAAGCATGAATTGAAACTTGTATCAGTTTGGCAATGTGTTTCAAAAGAAAAGGGTTTCTCAGGAGTGCTTGGATTCTATTACCAGGAAGATTTAGGATTAGGGCCTTGATGTGGATTTGAGCAGATTAGAGGATAGTGCGATTAAAGACCTAGAGGAATGGGAGCTTTGAGAGGAAATTTTTTGGAAACAGAAGGCTCGTGTTGATTGGCTTTAGGAAGGGAATAGGAATACCTCCTTTTTTCATAACTCGGTGAAGGCTCAAAGATAGGGTAACCTTATTTCTTCTCTTCGCTCTCTTGAGGATTCTGTTCTTTCTTCCTCTTCAAAGATTTCTAGTGAGGCAGTTTGTTTCTTCTCTACTCTCTTTTCTGAAGACACCATTTCTATTAGTGAGGATGAAGATTCTATCTTGGCATGTATTCCTCCTCTGGTGACTATGGATATGAATGCCTCTCTTATTAAACCTATTTCTTTGAAGGAGTTGGAGGATGTCGTGTTTCAGTTGAAAAAAGGGAAGGCTCCTAGTCCTGATGGGTTTCCAGCCGAGTTCTTTCAGGAATTTTGGGATGTGATCAACCTTGATTTGTTAAAGGTTGTTCAGGAGTCTTTAAGGAATAAGCAAATGTTGTGTGCTATGAATTCCACGTTTCTTGCTCTTATCCCAAAGTGTGAGGGTGCTGATTCTTTGGATCTTTTTCAACCAATTGCTTTGTACAATGTGGTGTATAAAATTATTACAAAATTAATAGCTGATTGCCTAAAACCATGACTAGATAAGTTGATCTCGGAGGAACAAGGGGGCTTCATTGTAGGTAGACAAATTTTGGATAGAGTGGTTATGGTAGACGAGACTATTCATTCCATGGCTTCTTCCAATGAAAATGTTATGTTTATAAAGTTGGACATGGCCAAAGCTTATGATAGAGTTAAATGGCATTTTTTGTTCAAAATTCTCAAAGCCGTTGGGTTCAGTAGTGAGTGGATTGAGTGGGTCATGAATTGTGTGACAACTTCCTCCTTTTTCATTCTCATAAATGGGGAGTCTTTTGACCTATTTGGTGCTTCTAGAGGCCTTCGGTAGGGGGATCCCTTATCCCCATACTTATTCATCTTGATGGCTAAAGGTTTGGGGAGGTTCATTAAGGCCCGTGTTATGGAGGGGCTCATCCAGGGATGGAAATGGCTCAACTCTCTACCTCCTCAAACTCATCTTCAATTTGTGGATGATAATGCTTTGATGGGTGCTGCTAAGGTGGCTGAAGTGGTGGCTTTACGGTATACTTTGGATTGTTATTTGGCTGCCTCTAGGAAACACATTAATGAAAGTAAGTCTTGCATTTATTTCTTTAATATCCCTATGCTTATTCATCAGCGTATTGCCAGGATCTTAAGGTTTCAGGTGGGGAAGCTTCCCTTCATCTATCTAGTGATTCCTCTGGATGTGCAACTGCTTCCCAGGTGTTTTTCATAGGATGTGATTGATAAATTTCACAAGCTGGTTTTTCATTGGACCTGTAGATGGCTTTCAACGGCTGGTAGAGTTACTCTTTTGAATTTGGTGGTACAAGGCCTTCCTTTATACATGTGCTTTGTGTTGACTACTCCCTCAAGCTTCATCAATGATTTTGAGGGCCTCTGTAGGTAGTTTCTTTGGTTAGGGAACCTTCTTTCGAGGAAGTGGAGCTTGATTAAGTGGGAAGTTGTTTGTCAGCCAAAGTAAGATGGTGGTCTCAGATTGCACAGGGCAGATTAGAATGGACAAGCTTTGGCTACTAAGTTGTATTAGAGATGGTGCTCACATCAGTATCAGCATTGGGCTAGGATCCTTATCTTCAATTACCTTGGGGAGGTGGATGGCGCTAAGGTTCCCCGATTTAGTCTTATGGGGAAAGGTTCAATGATCTGGGACACTCTCAAGAGGGGGGCTCAGTTGGTTAAACAAGGCCTATTTTGGATCTACAACAGAGGTTCTGATGCCCTTTTTTGGTATGACTCATGGGATAGTTTCCCGCCGATCCTCTCCTCACATCCTGACCTGGGGGATTTATGTAGGATTTTTATTTAGGATGGTTGGAGTAGAGTGATGGATTTCAAAGCTCCTCAGGCTTTGAGGCAGACTATTGTTTACAAGTGGAAGGATATGCAGGAATGGCCCCTAGGTGGTTCTTTGGAAGATAGGAGGGAGTTGTCTTCCATTTTGGCTAATAGAGTTTGTTGCTCTCTTCCGGAGCATGATGTGCTAGCTTGGGGTTTGAATTCAAAAGGGAAGTTCACTGTTACTTCAGGGTATTATGTTTTGGACAAAGAAGCCTTGGGCAGTGCTGAGGTTCCGTGGTGGAAAAATGTTTGGAATAATTTCTCTTAGCTAAAATGCAATTTCTTTTCTTGGCTGGTGGTGTATGGCAGGTGCTTGACTTGGGATAACCTTTGTAAGTGGGGCTTCCAAGGTCCTTCATTATGTTTCTTATGTTTGAAGGACGTTGAGACAGTTTCTCATCTTTTCTTTCAATGCCCTTTTGCTAGGTTTATTTGGCATTTTTAGTGGGGGTCCTAGAGTTTACAGTGCAGGCATCCTTCTTCTCTTGCTGAGTTTTGGTAGAAGATGAAGTCTATTTTGGTGTGGACTTCATTTTTGCACATAGCTTGGACTATTGGCCCTAGTCTGATTATTTGGCACCTCTGGTTGGAGCGCAACTGTAGGATCTTTCTGGATAAGAAGTTGTTGGTGGGCCAAGTTTGGTCTCGCATTCTTGGGGCTTTGTAGGAGACTTTACATGCTGAATGTGATTTGTCAGTCACGATGGATCCTGGGTGTTGGTGCCTGCATGAGTATTCAGATTTCAAGCACTTAAATATGTAGGCACCTTCCATAAAATTCATAAAAATTCTAACACTTTTGACCTCTACAGTAGAAAAAATTACAAAAATCTGTTGTATGCATGTCACTTTGTGTATACAAGTGTGTTTGTATATACATGCAGGTCAAATGTGCAGTTGGCGGGTCAGAAATTTCCATCGGCCTTTGAAAAAATGAGTTATATGCATTTTATATGCATATTGGGCTTGCATATACATTGGGGAATCTTTCGCAAGTTTCTGGGAATATTCTATGTTTGTATGCTAGATTTGCTTGTAAATCGGGTTTGTATGTTTAGACATACAACAGTTACATACAAAGAAAACATGCATTCGCTACAGTACAATGTACAAGTGGTCTTGTATATCGGGCAGCATGCAAAGGTGTAAGACAAATATACAAGGGGCCAATATGCATTTGGTGGGGCCCGCGAGCATACAAGGGCAAATGTATATTGGTGGCCAGATACATTCATGATATACAAGGGTGAAATATGCATTTCTGGCCCTACAAGAGAGAATTTATATCACATATTCCAGAAAGGATTCCTTGTTTGTATGTTCGTGTTTGTATATTCGGCATGCAAAGGAAATGTACAAGGCAAAACATGCAGGCAAGTCAGCGGCGGTCAACGTCAGATATGGGGCTCACCAGTTGTATGTGCATTTGCTTGTATGTTTGCATATATAGGCCGATATACAAAAGAAGACATACATTTCAGACCCGAAGGAGAAATCAATTGCAATGAATAAAATTTGGGGTCCGTAGCATGTATATTGGGAGCTTGTATGTGCCGATATACATTGCAAAAATACAAAGGATAAGATGCAAGCCGGACCTGATAATTTTTCAAATTTGTTCTATAAGCCCTTGGCGTTCACGACTTGCATGTATATATGCTTGCATATGTGTGATGTACAAAGGGAAAGTGCAATGGTCAGGTACAAGCTGGATTTCAAGGCGGATGCAACATGCTTCATGGAAATTTGAAATCCGCGCCTTTTATGTATAAGGTGAATGTATATGCACATATACAAAGAGGATATGCAAGGAAGGAGGATGCAAGGTGGACCCGATTGAAATTTCCAATTTGCTCTATAATAGTTTGGGGTCCACCTTGTATGTTGAACTGTTGTATGTATATGCATCCTGAATATACAAGGATTTGAAAAGTGATTGTATATGCATTTGAACATGCATATACAAGGGGAAAAAAGGCAAATAGGTACAGGAAAAGTCGGCGATAGATGCATGAGGTGCCTACGTGGCACGATTTCACAGGTGGGCGACTTTTCAACATGATTTTGGAGCCGCTCATCTCAGCGATGGAAGTAGGATCGACGACCGTGTTTTTAACTAGCTGCGATGGATTTTCCTATGCATATGCAGCCGTTTGGACGGGAAAAACCTCAAGGAGAACGCAGCTGCTAAATCCCATGGGTTGGTCGACATTAATGGCAATTGCAGAGGCATGATGGATGGAGTGATAGGCCAGCTACTTGATTGAAGAAGAAAATCCTCAAGTGGTGGCATGGGGCTCAAGTTCAACCACTCCCAGCCTTTCTTTCTGCCTACTGCATTAATTGTTTTGAGCGCCAATTCAAAAATGCATTGAATCTAGTAAAATTTTGATTTGCCTTGTAAATTTTGCTGAATACACAGTCTGGGTATAAAAGGTAGACTGTGCTATTCTTTTTGGTTGTTGAAGACTTGGGCAATTTTGGGGGAAAATAAGGAAATACAGAGCATTTCCTATTTGTTGTATCTCTATGGAGTTTATGAGTTGCACCTGAGTGTATCTTGCACATATGTTTAGTTTCTTGTCATTGTATATGAAAAATGCATTGTTGCATGTATTTATCTATTTGTCTCCATTTGTTGCATGCAATTTCTTGTTTTGAATCTGGTTGCTAAGGGTTTCTCAGATTCTTGGGTATAGATTTCTGTATCACATGCCTAATCTCTAACTTCCATTCAAGGAGTGGATTAAATAATTTTAGGTTAAGTATGGAGAAGATTGTATGTCAACTGGGATATCTGTAAGTAGAGACAATTAAATACCCATTCTTGGGTGATGTTTGTAAGGCAAGCACTAGTCATAACCCCTTGAAACTCGAATGCCAGTTGCAAGCCATTCTCTTGTATACGTCTAGTTGACTCCTTGCCCTGAGATAGGCATCGATCTACTTTTTGTGTAGTAGTTATGATCCAAAACCCCTGTCTTGCATCCAAAACATCAAATTCAAACCATTCATACTTCCACCCTGTTAGTTTGTAGTAGGATCAAGACCCTTGTATACTCTCATCCACAACCAGACAAATATGTCCAAGAATTTTGCCAACCTTGTGATGTATCATGCATATCTTGGTCCACACATGAGAGTATTCTGCTTGTCATTGTAAAGCTAAATCTTTCTGTCATTCGGCTAGTCAATGTTACATCTTTAGCTATAGGGATACCCCCCTTTGGTACGACAGAACCAGAAGTGAAGGGGAGGCAGCTCATGCAACCTCCTGTATTAGTTGGCTGAATCTGCCCGTGCATTGGAACTAGCAAACCCACTACTGATTCGGAAGTAAACACCAACACTGGGGACACTGGAGTGATTTGTAATCTGGGAATTTCTATTGGTGGTACTGGTAGGCTTAAGAATAGGTGGAGTAGGTGTTCTAGAGGAAAGGTATTTAGGGGAGGGAATTGGTTTCCCCCTCCCACTGGAGTTTTGAAAATCAACATTGAGGGGTCTACAAGGGGTAATCCTAGGCATGCTGGTGTTAGTGGGGTGGGCAAAGATAGTTCTGGGGAGGTTGTGTTCTTCTTTTTAGAATATAGGGGGCAACACTCTAATAATATTATGGAGGCTTTGGCTATTCTTTTGGCTTTGAAGAGAGCTTATGCCCTTGGCTAGAAAAGGATTATTTGTGAGTCAGATTCTCAGGTGGTGATTGACTTGTTAAATAGGAGGCAATTCAATGATGTTAGCTAGCAGCTTGCGATGGTGGCTAAGAAAATCACTAGTC
Source organism: Cunninghamia lanceolata (assembly GCA_027924645.1). Lineage (NCBI taxonomy): Eukaryota > Viridiplantae > Streptophyta > Pinopsida > Cupressales > Cupressaceae > Cunninghamia > Cunninghamia lanceolata. The sequence goes on along the minus strand of BSBN01000809.1, from coordinate 22,877,771 downwards.
TTGGAGAAATTCTTGATTCTATCACCTTCTCCCATATCCCTCGGGAATGGAATAAGGTGGCTGATGGGTTGGCCAAATGGGCTTCTGAGAGGAATGGGACATGGTTGGTGGAAGATTGAGATAGTTTATCTAAGGATCTTGCTCAGATTTTGGAGGATTTGGTTTCTGAGGATATGAGATGTTGCACAAACACTTCTTGATCTCTTGTTTGGTGTGTCTTGGCGCTTTTGGGTTTCTAGATGCTTTTATGCTTTGTACTTCTCTCCTTGATTAATAGAGTTTTTACCCTCTTTTATTTTAAAAAAAAGATCTAATTAAACAACTTGATAGAATTGCTTAATTAAATACAATAATGATCTAATTAAATAATGGATAATAAAAGCTTACCTAATTAAATACAATCAAGATCTAACTAGGAACTTATGATGACTATAAAAGATCTACTTAAACAACTTAAAAGGATTATCTAATTGTTTGTACAATAAAATAATTGGCATGATAAAGCAAATGAGGTAATTACCATTATGAATGAAAACTACAATTAACATTCAAGACAACATGAATTACATTGAGAATAGAAACAATAAGCATAATAAAAAATGTAAAGTATTTTATCATACTAAATAAATTAATGCATTGTGTTTTAAGGAGGAAAAATTATATATTCAAATGAAAATACATATTTTTAAGATAAATCATGACACATAATGATTGTGTTAATGATAAAATGGCATAAGATAAGCAATAATAAATTCTTAAGAATAAATTTTCTACCTAAATGTCACATGAAAGAAAAGATTTAGACATGAAAATGACATAAATGCATAGCATTAATGGGATCTTTTAGAGGCTTACCATCCATCGTGGAGTGGCCATATGCATTAGATCCATATACCAAGGTGACAATGTAAGGGCCCAACCAATTTAGGTTGAACTTTCTTTAGCACCAGGTGGAGCGTTTACATTACTTTGATTTTCATATCGAACCAAGTCACCTATTTCAAATGATTGATGCAAAACTCACTGATTGTAGCTATGATTTAGAGTCTTTTGATAGGGTTGGAGATGTTTAAGAGTGTTGATACATTATTTTTTGAGCATCTCAAGTTGTAGAAGTTGTTGATCACAATAAGTGTTGTCATCAATAAGGCCTTAGAGGTAAACTCGCAAAGAAGGAATTTCCAACTCTCAAGGCATGATGTCATTGACACCATAGATGAGATTATATGAATTAGTTCTCTTAGCCATACAAATTCTTGTGTGGTAGGCCCATAATGCATAGGAAAGTTGAGTATGCCAATCTTTACCTTTATTAATGGTTTTACAAAGAATTTGTTTGATTGTTTTATTAGAAGATTCTACTTGGCCATTATACTGCTTCACTTCCTTATTCTTAGATGAGAACAAATGTGAAAGGAAGTCCAAAGCAAGATGATCTTGTCAATAATACAATGACAAATGAATTTAGCAATCGTGGATCAAAGTGGGATAACTTTGACCCATTTTGTGAATGGTAGTGATGATAAATGTGTGACCTTGAGGAGGAGAAATTTTGCCAATGAGATCCAAACCCCAAACTAAAAATGGCCAAGGTGATACGTGGGCACGAAATTCTTATGTGGGAGCTTGAATGAAATTACTATGTTGTTGACATTAAGGGAACTTTTTAGCAAAAGCAAAGGAATCTTGTTTCATGCTCTACCAATAGTAACCCATTCAGAGCAATTTTTGAACCAAGATCATCCTCATACATGTGCTTGAGTTATTCAAAACCTAGTACTTCTACCTTCATTATATCAACAAGTTTCTTCTTCTGCTCAATGCATCTGCAACTCTGTTTAACTTTCCACTCCGGTGTTTCAATACAAATGTATAACTCTACATGAACTCTACCCATCTCATATGTCTTTGGTTCAGCTTACCTTGACTATTCAAATACTGCAAATCTTTATGGTTAGTGTACAACACAAATTATTTTAGCAATAAGCAGTGTCTCTACTTCTTCAAGGCTTGAATTATGGCATAGAACTCTTTATCATAAACTAAATATCTTCTCCTTGCATCATTCAACTTCTCACTAAAATATGCTACTGGTCTCCCTTCTTGACTTAACACTACTCCTATTGCATTTCCACTGGCATCACAATCAACCTGAAATACTTTGTCAAAATATGGTAATGCTAACACTAGTTTCTCTGTCACCTTTTGCTTCAACAACTCAAAACTCTTATGTGCTCCTGATGTCCACTTAAAATCCTTCTAGTCTTCTCACATTGTCTCTATCATTGGTGTACAAATATAGTACTAAAATTTCTGATGAATTTCTAGTAAAAACTTGCAAATCCATGAAAAGATCTTACCTCTCCAATATTCACAGGTGATGGCCATTCAACAATTGCTCTGACTTTCTCTAGGTCCATCTATTAGGATTAAGGTGCATCAATGTTGTAAATCCTATGTAATTAATTACTCCTAATATTGTTTGTAAATCACCCATAAGGGATGAAAGGTTTCACCAGCAGTGATCTTTTTTTAGCCACATGTTTATATCCAGTCCCTGATGTTAATTCATCTATGACGGGGGTCGTAGGGGGGTTTCCCCCCTGTGAGGGGTCTAGGGGGATCATCCCCCAGTGGGGGTCTAGGGGCCAAATCCCTAGCAGGGGCTCAAGGGTAGTGCCCCCAAAGCCAAATTTTATTATTGTAAATCTAGACTATTCATCATTAGGTCATAGATCTGATGATCAATATTATGTCAGTTTTCTTGCCTTAGAAGGCAACCCCCTTTTATAAGGATATTTGTACTATGTTTTTTATCAGAGTTGAGAGTAATAGGCACCACTGGATTGAAGACTGAAGAAGGAGAGAAAGTACATGTATTGTAATCTCATATTTGAAGATAATACAACTTGGAGCCTCTTTTCTTGGTGGAGTTTTTTACCTGAAAGGGTTTTCTCCATGTTACATATTGTGTTATGTGTTCAGTTCTTAATTCATGTTATTTCTGTGTAGTGGGTTTTATTTCTATTGCAATCTCCATTGATTCTACATTGTTTAGAGGACATTAATAAGGTTTGAATCAGATTCCATTGTGTGGTTTGCACCTTCATTTCTAACACCATCTTTAATCCTTCCACAAAAATCACAAATCCCAAATATACCAATTATGTCTACATGAAACTACATTTCTTGATGTTAATCAACAACTTCTCTTCTCTTAGCCTCTGAAATACTTGTTTAATATGCCTCAAATGTTCTTCCTTGTTTCTACTGAAAATCAAAATATCATCTAAGTAGACAATAACAAACTTACCCAAGAATTTATTCAAAACCTCATTCATCAACCTCATGAAAGTACTTGGTGCATCAGTTAATCCAAAAGGCATGACAAACCACTCATATGTAATCCTTCATTTGTCTTGGATGCAATCTTCCACTCATCTCCTTCTTTGATTCTAATATGATGGTATCCACTCTTTAGGTCAATCTTTGTGAAATATTTTGCTCTGCTCAAACAATCCATGATGTCATCCATCCTTGGAAATGGAAATCTATACTTTACTATGATCGTATTGATTTCTCTTGAGTTTGTACACATCCTCCACTCTCCATCTTTCTTCACTATTGGTATCGCACATGGGCTTAAACTTTCTCTAATCAATCCTTTCCTCAACAACTCTTGTATTTGTAAGTTTAGCTCCGCATTTTTTGCTGGTGTCAACCTATGTGCCGCTTTATTTGGAAAATTGGCTCTAGGTATGATATCCATATGATGAATGATACTTTGGATTGGTGGAAATACTTTTGACACATTCTTTGAAATATATCTTGGTATGTTATCAATAATTCTACTATTTCCTTTTGCGGTGGTTCTTCTCCTTTTGCAGTTGTGTTTTTTGCATTTTGGGTACCACACTTCTTTGGAATCAATGCAAAACACATGTTCTCATGTCTCAATCCATCCAAAAATTTCCTTCCATCCACTAAACAAATCTTATCATTGCCACATATACTTCACTTTTGCTCTCCTCTTCCAAAGGTATCAAGTTATGTCTTTTCCCATTTGATGTTACAATATAGGTATTCTTCCTTCCATCATGTATTGCTTTTCTATCATACTACCATGGTCTTCCCAAGAATATATGGCATACATCCATTGGCATAATATCACACAATACTTTATCATTACAAGATCCTATATGAAATTTCACCAAACATTGTTCAATCACCAGAATCTTGTGCTCATCTTGAATCCATGCTATCTTGTAGGGATTTGGATGTTTCAACCTCTCTAGATTTAGCTTACTCACTATCTCTTCTAAAACCAAATTGTTTGTACTACCACTATCAATGATAACTTTGCAATATTTACCTCTTGATTTGCATCTTGTCCAGAACAAACTTTTCCTTTGTGGTGGCTTCTCAGTTTTTTCTTCTTGCAACAAAGCTCTCCTCATGACCAATGATTCACCCTTTTCTAGCCTCCCTACTAAACTAGGTGATTCAATTGGTTCTTCCTTTGCATATGCTGCTCTTGCACTATTCTCTGTCCTTTTGTTAGTATTCCCTTGATGACATTCAAATGCTCGGTGTCCTTTGCCTCCACACTTGAAATAGGTTCCTTTGAATGATCTCTTGTCAAATCCTCTTTCATCTCTCAGGTATCCTTCATTTTAGTAAGAATTATGACTTCCTCTTTTATTGTGGTAGAAACTTTTGTCATCTCTCCCTCAGTGGTATGAATAGTTTTCTCTTTCCTCTTTGCAGTATGGGAGCTACTCTCCTTGCTCTGTTCCACATATGAGCTTCCTTCACTGCACTGTGTTCAACCTCTTTGGAATTTTCCTCCTCTACCTCTCTGTCTTTGCTCATGTCTCATTCAACTTTTCTTCCACTTTTAGCACAAATTGATATGCATCTTCCACTATCATCATCCTTACCAAACTTAGTTCTTCTTAGATGTTTAGTCTCAGTGCATTTATGTATCATACCACTTTATCCTTGCTTCAATATGTCTAGTCCTAATAATCATCTTATAGAACTCTTCAGTGTACTCTTTCACTGTCTTCTCCTTTTACCTTAGGTTTTGCAATCTCTTTAGCAATTCTAATTCATAGTTAGTAGGTATGAACTGATTTTTCAATTTTGTCACCATCCTATTCCATTTTATGATTTTCTCTTTTCCTCTCCTATTTCTATCCAACTAAACTTCTTTCCACAAAATAGCAGCATGTCCTTTCAACTTAGTTTTTGCAAATCTCACTCTTTCTAGATCTTCAATTTCTTCACACTCAAAGTATTCCTCCATGTCATTTATTCAATCAATCAACTTCTTAGGGTTCAAATTTCCCACATAGTTTGAAATTTCCATTCTAGGTCTCTTACCAATCTTAGAAATAGCTTTCAACATCTTTATCTAGTATGATTCTTCTTCTTCTAGGGTTTCTTCATTTTGGTCAGTAGCTTGAACTCATAATTCATTCGCATCACTTTCATCCTCATGTCTTAGACCTCTCCTTCTATCCTCTTCTACAACATCTGATCTAACTTTCATTGTTCTCATCATCTCTATCATTTCTTCCATTCTTCTAGCAACATTGGCCATAGCAGACATCCTCCTTGGTGGCATCTCTTCCTCAGATCCAATGCAACTACCTCAATTTGGTGATCTGACTACAAGTTTACAACTGCCTCACAATCGATGCTCAATTGAAAAACACTTATAGGTTGCCTCAAGTTGGTGACCTGTTCACTTCAAGATCTGTTAGAATGCCTTCTCTCCCAAAGGATTTATAAAGTTTTCTCTAATACCACTTGGTGTAGTGATAGATGGAGGGTCTAGGAATAGGATTGTCCTACCGTGCAACCTTAGAGTAACACAATGGAAAACACAAAGAATGGAACAATAAATGAAAATATATTGATTCAATATCATGAACAATTACAATCTTCACATGCTGACAATATGCAGACTACTGTGAGCTCATAGGCTTGTCCTCCATCTCGCTACAAATTACATGAAAGATATAGCTTTGAAGTGCCTTCCACAAATCCACTACTAAAGACTAAATATCCTCTATCACATTCACTACTCTCCTAATGCATCTAATGATTGCTTATATATCAATTCCTAGTTCAAGAATTAATCTGTGTCAACCTCAAGAGGTTCCAAAACCTTATGCTTGTTGAAACATGTAGGTCGGCCAGAATCATATGGTGATGCTCTGAATGTTAAGGAAATATGTTGTAGTTCAAAATGTAGGTGCCTCTAGTCCCATACTACCTTGTGAGATGTTTCATTTGATGTCGCACAAAATGGGAAGGTGTCGCAAACTTCATGCACCAAGATGAATGTTGGATTCTCTATACAGAGACTCCTGATGATGCTTTTGATGGTGATAACTTTCCATAGATAATTACAAACCTCCTAAAATATAGATATGATGTAGATGACAAAGTGTAGAGTCTTCATCCTATGCTGTGAACTATGAAATGATCATTCGGTAGAATGAGGTGCAATCTACTAAGACTAAACTAATTGAAATGTAAGAAAAGAAAAGAAATAAAAATATTTTTGGTTGATGCAAGATTGCCTTTCAACCTGGGATGCTCATGCATCATAGAAAGGGAGGTAGGATATGAGTCAATGTATGAACCTCTTTCATTAAGATGATGCATATTTGGATTTTTCACTTTTTCATTATAAATTTGCTCCCTATTTCTTTCTCTTCTAGGTATTTTTCTTTGAGAATTGTAATTAAAATGTTGATACCTTCAAGCAGATCTAACCATGTTATCAATAGAATCATCTAAAGTGTATTGATCTCTTAAATCTATAATTAAATTACTTCTTCCAATTGTACCAACTTCTTATTCATAAAATAAAGTTTTGACACACTTAATCCTAACATTCTGCCACTTGTTTTATACCTTGCGAGAGCAAAAGGGAAGCACCAAAAAATTGTGAACTATCCACCAAGAGTATAAGCATGTTGCAAGTGACCCCTAGCAACACTACGACTTAGTTGCAAGTGACTTGTACCGACACTACCACTTGGAAGCAAGCAACCCATAGCAACACTACCATTTGGATACAAGTGACCCATAGCAACACTACTACTTCAACCTGATATATGAACACAAACATAGAAGTCCAAACTCCTCCCCATATACTCACTTCAATAGCTAGAATAATGATAGTTTGTAGTTGCACACATCCAAATATCTACTCCACAAAATAGGTTAAATGCATACCCACTAATAGACCTCCTACTATCCACATATCTAGATGAATCCACAAATGCAAGTCCTTGTATATCCACTATCTTGCTCAATGTCCATCTTCCCTAGTAGCAAACACACGTGTAAAAACCTAAAGATCCTTGATACCATAGTCCAATAAAACTTGTCCAGCATGGACACATATACCTCCCTAGGACTCCCATTGTAAGTGTAATGTCTAGTTTTGTGCCAACCATAGTGTAATGTTAAAAATTTTATACCCTTGCAATTTCTTGCTACGTTTTACACTCGTTTTGGTGTTCTCTCCCCTAGTATGTTTCTAGGTTCATTCTAGCCTTGCCTTAGCCTTTTCATGTAACCATACATATACTTTTGTGTTATGTTTGACCCTTTGTGTTCATTTTTGTGAAAATTTGTTTTAGTGTGATATTTACCTCATCATTCTATGGAGTTTCATGTGACCAAGAGCTAGAGTCACTTGAATGCTAGTGCTTAGAACAAAAGTCCACACATCATGTTAGCGTCTCGTGCTTATGTGGCACCAAGTGATCATTTCTAGGTGTTATAGGCCACCTTTAGCAATGATTTGAGATTCTCGTAACACCTTTGTTCCTCCCTGAATATCTTTCTTTAACCCTATCCTTTTATTTTTCCCTGTCAATGTAATTTTGAATCTACCTTCTATTCTCAAGCAATTTTGGGTGAACTCTCTCTTGGCTCTTTACAAATTTGTGAATATCTATGAAGTTTGGCTCTCATCGTGATCTTCTCTAGCATCCTTTTATACTTTTTCAAGGATCTTTTTGTAGTTGTGCTCTTTTGTGCATGTTCATGTGAGATCTTTGAAGGTTTTTAACTTCCTTCATGAGGTTTTGTGAGACCATTGATGGCTAGGTTAGTCTACTTTAGCTGGGTAGTTTGCACCTCTATTCAATAGATGATTGGGTTTCATATTACTCTCTTTTAATTTTCTTATTATGGTGTAATCCATAGTTTCTAGTTGCATTGTGCGGTTACCTCATCTTCCTTTCTCTCTTCAAAGCCATTGCACTAGTTTTCTCACTTGGGTTTTGATTAGATTAGTTTTATTTGTAAAATACATATTATCATTGTTGTTATTCCATTCTCTTTTCACATACAAAGTAGAAACACACACTCTTTATCAAGTTTTTCATCTTGGTTTCCTATGGAGGTTGAAAGACCAAAATAGGGGCTTGACCTAAAGGCAAGCCCCCAAGCAGCCAAAACTGTTTCATTTTTTCCTTGTAGGATTAAAAGTTTGAGTGGAGAGTTGCATCCTTCATTTCTAGTTTTGTGATCTCTTTCTTAAACCCCTCTATTCCTTTAACATTCATTTTGTTTGCTTCAAGTCTATTATACATTTCTTTTTTGATATGTTTATTTCTCATCACCTAAAGATTATTGTTTTGGTATCTTGGTTGTAATTATGGTATGTAGGTGACACGAAAATAGAAAGAGTTGAGTCTTTTTATTTTTTATTCTTTTAGGACTATAGCACAATGCACAAACATTCCTACAATGCACTAATGTCCATGGCAGTGACCTCCATTCTTTCCTCTATGTTTCCCATTTTTTGTTCTATACTTGAAAATTTTGAATTCTATTCACATCATTTCATTTTCAATATTTCATCAATATTTCTCTCTCATTCAAGAAATTAGTTCACTTTCTCTTCATATCTTCTAGTGAAAAGTGGGTCTATTGATGTTAGTATATATAGAAAAGTCGATAGCGAAAAACTAAACAGGGTCCTAGTGTAGTTGTTGTGAAAAGTTCCCTTGGTTAATATATTTTAATTAAGGTATTGTTGATGGATGTTTTGGCACATCAACACTAAGTAGAATAAATGACACTCTACTCTTGAAAGGCAACCTAATGATATTATGACCACCCCAAGGTCCCTGTAAGCTAGGTCATAGTAGTGTTGGAGTAGCTGAGTGGACAATGTAATTGTTTGTTCAAGGGGTTTGTGCTGGTAGAATCAATCTGATTGTTTGATAACCTTTGATAGGTGGATATTTCTTTGGAGTTTGGGATTTTAAAACCTACTACTAACTATATGTGTATAGAAAAGTGAAAAAAGGAGGTTAGGGTTTAAAAGAAAGAAAATGCAAATAATCAGGTAGCCTTTGCACCTAGATTTTCACTTCACATGACAAAGTGAATGAGATCAAATAAAACAAGAAATGGATGACTAGTATTCCACACAATCATGTAAATTGCAAGTGCAGGATTCTAAGGAAAGAGAACAAGAATAAGAATACACCATATTACATGTGCAAAATTTAAACCCTATTCAATTACTAGATTGAAGATTTAGTAATTAAGTACAAGATTCATCAACATAAATCATGTGCAAGGAAAAGAAAACACAAATACATTACCACCAATAGGAAGGAACATAAGAATAATTAATATGTTGTCTTTTTAACTGGCAATATCATGGCAGATTACAAATGAGTAGGATTCCCACACCCTATTTATGCATATCAAATTTGCCCCTTACATGCCATCAAAATTACAAAATTGCTTGTGCAAGCACAACTACTTTATTTCCCCCCCTTTCAAATGACACAACTTCCCTTCTTTTATAGGGAGATTCTCAAAATTACAATGTGAAATATACATATGTTAGCCAAAAACCCTTTGTGTAGGTTGGTCTCAAAAAAACAACACCTTTTATTACATGGCATCAATTTTTGGCTGGTACATGAGTTTGAAAAATATGGATAGAAGCAACAATTTATCTTGTACCTAGTCCTTGGTGGTATTTATCCTTCATTCTTATGGATAGGTGAGATCTCTTAACCTTGTCCTGCAACTTTACCATCTCAACCAACTAGTTTTGGAATCCCAAAAATAAGGTCTTCATCTTCATCAAATCATTGATTCCTTGCTCGGTAAGGCATTGCAATATCCCTTGGAACTCCTTGATTAAGTGGGAAGAAGGGAAAACAATGGTAAAAGGATCTTTGAAGGTGCAAGTGATGGATGAAAACAATGATTCCACCTTAGCCAACCTTCCTTAATTTCCTCCATCTTGGATTTCAACATCTCCTTACATCCCCTCAGCACTTTGGCTCTGAGTTTCCCTGTAACTAGCCATTCATTGGGCAATCCTATAGTATTGTTGATTATGACACCCATTTGAATGAGTTGCAATGAAGTAGTGCTTTTCATTTTCTACAAGATGAGGAGGTGTCGTTCCCACATGGTCAATTCATTGTTGATGGAGCTTTCAGATACCACCATTTCTTCATTCTCAACATCTAAAGTGTGATAGGACTTCATGGCCTTCTTGATGGTCTCCACCCTAAGGGTCTCCAATGAGTTCTTCCAAGTTATAGCTGCAGGAAGGATCCCTTTGAAAGGAAGCTAGGTGTGCAGAAATTGCTTCCTACACTAGTCTAATGAGGGGAGAGCTATACAAATTCAATTTATTCCTTATCACTACAACAAGATACAACATCTAACAGAGTTATTACAACAAGACACAAGAACTAGAAAGAAGATAGAAGAAGAGAGACAAAGATTTACGGTGGGGAAAACCCTTATCAGGTGAAAAACCCCACACTCAGAAACCTGCACAATGTATTAAAAATCTGAAAGTTGTTTACAATACACTTGCAATGCAAGCTTCAATAGTCTTTGACACTCATGTCTAGAGTCAATCCGGTAGCATAACAGTACCTGTAAAAATACAAGGCAATATTGGACCTATCTTGGAATGGGCGCCCAACATGGCTTCATGGACCAAAACCCACACCTAAGGACACTTGGTCAACATTGTAGAATGTGCCTGACACTTGTCCACAGCTCCCATCCCAAAGAGGTCGCCTATTTCCAAAATGGGCTATGACAGATGCTCTTACGACACTTACGACCGTCATAGAATCTATCATAGCGGTTACAACTTACAGCTGTAAGAGAATCTATCATACACATGCTATAAATAGCATATTCTCTTACAACATGTCATATTCCACCTTGGGGCACCCATATATGCCTTATTCAAAGATTCTTCATGACACATGTCATCACTTGTCTTACAAACTTCTATTTCTGACTCTTACATGTCATAGATTCTGTCATAGGAATCCATCATAACCGTTTCGGTCAATATTCCCTTACACAACATGGAAGATATCGACACATGGCAAAATGCTCCTACCACAAAGTGGGATGCCTATCTCCTCATGTGAGGACAAAATTACAAGTTGTCATATTCCATGTAGGATCGACACATCACCGTGTCACATCCCACAATATGACAATATGGAATTTACAAATATTTACAACATAGGCAATTAAATAATAAATGCAAACATTAAAAATGTAAGGAATTACCAAGGTTAAGACACCTTAATTCCCAACACCCTTGAGGGTCAACGAGCTATTGATCTTTATTTAGGGCCTCTAGTAAGGCTAGTATAGATGGCCCTAAATCAGTGGTCCCAGACAGATGTTTGATATAAGTTATTAATTGAGTGATTTTCCCTCTAAACTCCTCCTTGGTGTCCTCATCTTTCTTCATTCAGGCCAAGATGGCTGAGGCTAACTTAGTGAGAGTGTGTTTCTCCTTTTATCTGGTTTGGTGCCCCAAGGTCACCTGTTGTATGTTATAGTCAGTTGGGGTCATGGTTGTTTCCTCCCTAGCTATCATAGGTGTGGCTATATTTGTTAACCTTGCTCCTTGTTGATCCAATGTGACATGGGACAGGACCCTGGCCCTCTTCTTCTTAGGTTGCTCTTGGAGGACTTCAGTAATAGTGGCTAGGTCCTTGTCCTCTGTGTACACTTTCTTTCTCTTCACCACTACTGCATTCAACCAAATGGGGAGGTCTTGACCTGTATTGTCAATTGGTGGTGGTGATGACACATGTGGTGGAGACCTTGTTGAAGATGCTATCAATATCATTGTTTTCACAGACTCTTCAGATGCTTCACCTTGCAAAGTAGAAGAGGTAGCCAAGTTGACAATCTTATCCAAGTCCAATGTGTCCTATGACTCTACTTCTTCCTATGGAGATGGAGATGGTACCTTTTGATCATTATTTTTTTTCCCTTAGTGATGTAGTTGAGGTGGCAAGTGGCCCTTGGGGAGGAGCAACCATAGAAGGAGGAGGTGAAGCCTGATGAGTATCTGGGTGAGGAGAAGGAGAAGTAGTCTACCCAACTATAGGAGTAGATGCAATAGTTACTCCTTTAGTAGAGAGGTGAACCCTCCCACTAACTTTCCTTACCAAGGGGATATTATCTTCATCCTCTATCTCATTGGAGTCTGTCAACACTACCTTATGTTTTTCTTTCTCATTTGCAACAGCAGCAGCTCTTGTACTCCTCTTCTCTTCAGGGACAGTAGGTATTGCCTTGGCCCCCTTTGTATCTTGTGAAGACTCTCCTTAACTTTATTTCTTGGGTTTGTCCTTTTTTTTGGATGGATAGGGATCCATCATATGATAAGGTTTGAGCAACCACTTCTTGGTTTGCGCTAGGACCGCTTGGGCCCTATCCTCCAAAGAAGCAATTTCATCCTGCCCCCAATGTACATTATCCAATAGCTGATTATATACTTTGTTCTACTCGTAGATGGGGTCTAGAATATTACTATATTCTTTTATGCCCTTTGGGACCTTTGGGAGGTTGAGTAGGTTCAAACTTTTCACCAAGTGTAGATTCGGTCTAAAATGATCTCTTAGCTTGACCTCATAATCATCCATGTAGTCATCCCAATAATCTTTGACAACATCTTCATGTTTATACCATGTTCCAATGAGGGGGTTGACCCATCCAATTGGATCAGACCTTTCCCTAGTGACATCAAACAAGTCCAAGGCTAATGGTTCCATCTCTAACTCTATAAAATTTTCCTATGTGATGCTTGGGTAGGTGTATCCTCCTATCTTGATAGGAAACTTGAAGCTAGCTTTATGCTTGCCAACAATGAGCTTATACACCTCAGACACATGCCTGTAGATTTCTAGTAATATAGCCTTATCACTAGGGTACCTAGGGAGCATGTATGGGGGCTTTGAGTAGCCCATTACCCTGATGTATGAAAAGGTCTTGAATTGTATATACCAATGTCCCCATTTAGCCATTTCATCATAAGTCTCTGGAGACAACCTTTGAGAGTATTCATTCTCCAAGGTTCAAACAATAGCATAGATGAACATACTTAACTACCTTATAATGTTTTTGGCTCTCAAGGAGCTCTAGCTATGGAACATGTTGATAAACCAATACCTCTCCCTTTTGGAGGGATCTAACTGATTGTAGCCTTGAAAAACTGGCTTAATAAGCTAAAAGGTAAACAAGATATGAAGTCATATAGAACTCCCCTATCTTCTCCACTGTGGATAGTTGCTCATCTATCTTCTTGCTAAAGAAGGACCCCCAATCAATATGATTCCCTTGAATCACCTTCATGCAGAAGTAACACATCCAAGGGTGCCACTTGTCTAAGGAGGGGAGGCCAAACACCCAACTAAGAATTGAGATGAACTCCTTACCATCCTCTCTAAATTAATCCCTTGGTTGTACTTCTTCCATCTTCATGGGATACTTCCTCTGAGTTGCCAGTAGTTGTTGATTAATATAAGTTGTAGCAATTTTGATCTTGCTGGAGTAGAAGGTCTCTGCTGATGTAAGTGTTATCTTCTCATACGACTCAAAGACAGGGATGTTAAATACCGTGTCAATCATGTCAGAGGAGATGTCCAAAATGACTTGTCTGGCTGGCTTGATGATCCTCTTACTCCCATGTTTATAGGCCTTGGAACACTGTTTGGACCAGCTCTAGAGATTGGAGAGAGATGGGAAGGATGTTGCTTGAATTAATCTCGATATGGCCATTTGTTGATCCTAGAAGGATCTCCTTTTGTTGTATCCTTCTTGAGAAAATCTTACACGTTTGGAGCCTCTAAGTATGTGTCTCCAATTTTGGAGAGATGACTGAGCATCTTGGATGATGGGAGGTACCCCTTATAATCATGCTTGACCTCTTTGACTAGTGCATCCTCCTCCATGATTATAGTTCTGAAAGAAAGGTGGTAGTTAGATTTAATCAAATCATATCAAATGAGCTTATTCTTATTATAGAAAAAAAAACATCATGGATTGAGCTTCGGGCCTAATCCCTTCCTCATCCCAAAGATAGCAAAGAGTAAAGAGTAAGTGGGCATCCCGTGATCCTAACTCTGCTAAGGTTATACAAAGGTAATCAGTCGGGGACTGGGGATTGGGGGTGTCCATTAATTGATGACTTCTGATTCATAAGGATTAAAGGTAAACCCCACAAGTCTGGCCTCGTCAGAGTTACATAAAGGTAATCATCAGGAATCAGGGGTTAGGGATAACTTGGTTCTCTTAACTTCCAACTTGTAAAGGACAAAGGGAGGACCCATGAGCCTAATTCTAATAGAGTTAAACAAAGTAACTATCAGGAGTAGGGATCGGCGATGACTCCTAACTCACGACTTTAGGGAATGTATACAAGTGAAATGCCACAAGGCCAATCTCGATAGAGGTAAAGGGGATGGAGATCAGGGATCAGGACTTCAGTTGTGAAAATAGCTAGGGCATCCATTTTAGATTGATTTAAAATAACGTTCAAGGATTTTTTGTGGATCTCTAGCCCTATCATGCTATCTAAGGGAAAACATAAGACATATTGCACCTAAAGGGGATGAATAAGGAACCCATTCTTTCAAAAGTAACCCTAAGATAGAGAGAAAATGTGGAAAACACCAAGGGAACATGACCTGAACCCACGTAGGGAGAAATAAAATACTTAGTACAAATGCAATAAATATACCATATTTCTAGCCATCTCTGTGCAAAATTGAATGGAAACAACTGCAAAAACCCTACCTGGTTTGAAGAAGAGGTAGGCTAGATGTGATGGCCGAAGAAGTCTTTTCTAGCAAAGCTTAAAGCGTACAATACTTTCGTACAAACTGAATTTCTTTGGCAAATGCTCAGAATAGGAATTCAAACTTCAACACAAGCTTTACAAAGGAGCTCATATCACAAAACACAAAAACTAAATAAGGAAAAGAGTGGCTGAAACACAATAAAAACCCTCCTCCATCATGCAGGAACCTAGCCATAAATGTGCTGCCATGGGTAGGTAGGGCACCGGTCAAATCCTGCGTTAGGGGTAACCCTCAGAGATGCACCCCCAATCATGCCAGGAGGACAAACCCTAAAGTCCTGACACCAGTGAATCACAATACTATACCTATTGTCCCTTAGAGTGGGGAATCAAGATATAATTTACAATCATGCTAGCATGACTAACCCAATGGACTAGTTAATTCCACTTAGAAGGACTACTAGGATGTCAGGAATGTTTCTACTGTCGTTTCATAATGACAAACCCCATCAGCCTGATAGGTGATCATATTGCAAATCTTGAGGAAAAATGAAATCACCAATTGAGAAGCAGGTGGAAGCCCAAAAATCAAATCACAAAAAGGGGGTCCCTATTTTTACATGCCTAAATGGGGTGTGTTGTGGAAAAAGAGCACTATAGGTATAATTTTTCCACCTCTACACATAGCATCCAAAAGTCTAGCAACAACACTCACATAAAGGGCATGGCTCATGCCATATAAAACCATCATCTAGTGTCAATAAACATAATAATTTCAACTAAACTACTATAGAATAGAGCATACTTCCTCAAAAGTTTCTACTCACTCTCTCACCTCTAATCTCCCTAGCTCTCCCAAGTTCCCCACATCACAAAAGATGGAGATTAAAGAGTACATGTACCATTAATAAAAACAATGAACTTGTAAGAATAGTAAATGAACACATAGTGATTAGAGTAGCTCAAAATAAATCCCAAATCTAATGTCCTATGAATAAAACCTTCAAGAAGAAATAACAAACCATAGAGAGAAAACCTACAAACCATACCATGTCCTTCAATCAACACCATCAAGTGATCTAGTTGTGATAAGTAAGATCTTCTCTTCCAAACCCCAAGAAGAAAATCCATCTCAATATCTAACTAATCAACCCTAAATTTAAACACAATAGCATCAAGAAACTCAAAAAGATGTAAGGCTTCTTAGCTAAAGGAAGCTCAAACTAACATCCATTCCCATAACTAGGGAATATCCCAAAACCACAAACCATCCTCTACCCTCCTCAAAACTGACCTCAAGGCAAACTCATGCACATGAGAAGACAAGGGAAAATAAAACCATGCCATGTACTAATCAAACTAGCCCTCAAAACTATCATCCATGGCTCAAGACTCATTCCATGATAAGACAAAGCACAAAACAAAATGCATCTGAGAAACCAAGTGGGTCATGTGATGGGTAAAATGGGATGAATAAAACTAATTATAAAAACCCAAAACATCAATGGAAGGTGCAGATAAAAAGGATTTAAAATAAGAGAGAGAGATACTCACAACCTTTTTACCTTACGATTTCCATTGTTTGCCTATTCTCTTTTGATCTTTTGGTGATGAAGATGGCCCTCAGGAAGCTTGCTTCCTTTCTTTGATTCCTCAAGATGACAAGGAGAAATGGCTCGGATACTTGTTGTGTTGAAGATGAGCTTCAACACAATGTGGAATGGATGATAGATGAAGTGATGTGAAAGTGGGGTGCCAATGGCATGCTATAGATTATGTAGCATAAGTTTACTCGAAAGTTGGATATGAAATGAAGAAGAAGAGGGTTGTATTTATAGAGTTGTGTGAGAGAGGATCAATGGTGGAAAAGAAATAAGAAAATCAACAGAGGAGAATGTTCGAGAGAATGTGCACGTATAGAAGAAGGACATGTGTCATTCAAAAAGATGCTTTGTTGAGTTAACTGCTTTCTTGATGTGGATGAGTTTTTATTTCTTAAATTAGAATATAATTTTCTAATTTAAGAGCTTTGTTGATAGCTTTAAATAGTTAACTCATCTTTTGCTTTTGTATGACAAGAAGAATTTATTTTTAGAAGATATTGAAGATTTTTTAGAAGATAAGAAAGCATAATTAAATAAATAAATTTATTTAATTACTTGCACATGATTTTGGAAGAATAAATAAAATATTTAATTATATACTTTTTTTTTGGAGATTTAGATTTTAATTTAAATAAATTTGCAATTTATTTAAATTTGGAAGAATAAAAGATTTAATTAAATAATTAAAATTATTTAATTTTTTAGAAGAATAAAGTTGATATAGATGGAATTAATTAAATAAATGTAATTTATTTAATTAAATGGGAGAAAATGAATCAAATAAATAAATTTATTTATTTATTTATTGATAGAGGAATATTGAGATGGAATAAATATTTGAAATATTTATTTAGATAGAGTCATGTCATTTTTAGGTGTATACATTTTGCCCCTCTTTGATGCAATGTGTTTTATCACGTTGTTTGAAAGAATAAGAATTTTCAACAATGATACATGTCCCAATTTGCCCCTGGTACAAGTTCTAATGACATGATGCCCCCTCGGGAGATTGGATGGGAAGAAGGCAAAAAGCGTGAGACAGACAATATTACAAATAATAAGATGAAAAGAGGGTTAGGATGGAGAAAGACAGGACATGGTTTGAAGGAATAGATATGGGAAGTAGTCACAGTTGTCACACAGTCAGCCATGGTTCACTGGCTATATATAGGAGTTGGGTCCACAAGTTCTATTCATTTGCACACTCGTCCTTAGTTGATTGGTCTCAGAGAACTTAGGAGAGTATGGGAGCTAGAGCAGTTGACATAGATATGGATATTCCACGCGAGGAACACCAGTTTGAGCAAATTTGATGGTTCAATCAGCCACCTGAGGTAGGATCACTGGTATGTAGTTTGACAAAACTTGCTAAAAGTCATTTATTAGGTCAATAAATGCTTAGGAAAAAAGTTAGGATAGATGCGCCGAACTGCAATTCGGTGCATATACACTCTAAAATGGCACATATGCTACGAAGTCGCACATCTGAGAGATCTTATTGTGCATATGATAGATGTGCACATACAGGCTATGAATTGGTGCATCCATTGTGGAACATTGCATGTGACACTAGAAGCGACGCATGTGCCAGAACAACATATATATGTCAAGGATTGGCGCATTCACGGTGAAGTGGTGCATATGATATGGATCAGTGCATTTGCACTAGGAAAATTAGTTGACTTAACGAAATTAACCCAATTAGTACCTTGATCGATGTGTCAATTGATAAGCAATCTCCAAGATTGCCGAGAATCTTAGTCAAGAGATAATATGTTGTTTTGATTAATTTGATATGTTAAGTCAATGATAGGATAGTTTGATTTCTTTGAGTAGGTTTGCTTGGATATGGATTTCTTTAACACTATGCTTTGCTTGGTTGCAGGAGGATATCCGGGATACCCTGATGTCATGAGAGCAGTTCCCTTTGCCATTGTTGCAGTGGTATATGTTGACAGAGATGGACCACAAGGCTCTTGGTGCTATGGGTCTTCATTACATTTGTTTCATGCTTGAGGTTCGTGCAAACTGCGAGTTGCTGACCGCAGCAGTGGAGCGATTCCACAATGAGGATGGGACATTCCATCTACTGACTGGGGAGATGGTGATCACTCTCAAGGACGTGTATAGGATCTGCACCTCCCTATTCAGGGAGAGTTGGTAGACTATGAGTCACAGCGTGACGCTGGATTGGTTGAGTACAAACATGTGTTTGATGACCCAGAGTTGGTTGAGAAGGTGATTTCGTGGTAGGATATTCATGACTGCTATGACTACTTCCTGGGGATAGTAGCGGGACTAATCGGTGGTGTAGTATGCCCCAATAGGAGGTCACACAGGTTCCCGACTGGCTGGGGGAGGGTGCTAGAGAGTATGATTACTGACGGGACTCGATATGCATGGGGTGTGTGTGTTCTAGCACACTTGTACAAGGATATGCACCAGGTTGTGTATCATAGAGGAGCCAGTTTGTTAGCAGGTGTGTCTCTTTTACAATTTTGGTTATGGGAGCACATAGCTATCACACGGCCAATATGTCTTTTTCACAGGCAGAGAGGTGAGCCCTATAGCTATGGTTATGCAGGCGTGATTTCCTAGCACAAGTTGGGGAAGCTCGAGTATTGAAGACATGCATTTGATAACATGGATCTAGTTATCTGGTGCCCATACCTAGACTGCAAGGTATGGGAGGATGAGGCAGACAAGCTTCCTTACTGCTTCCAGACTCGGTGGCTCATTGGTAGGATGAGGTACATATTAGAGCGGAAGATTGTTAGCAGGGTACAGAGGTAGTTTGGCAGAGTGCAGGGTAGGCCACAGGGGCAGGCGCGATTCGCAAGGACCCATGCAGAGAGATATAGGTGGGGTCCAGTGGCATCATATGAGGAGGCCTTGGTAGACTTTTGGTAGATCCCCTATGCAGCATGGCCCATGAGGAGGGGTATAGTGGATGCAGGCATGACACCAGATTATGAGGAGTGGTTCGCTGCTCATCCATTTCCTAAATATTTAGGACCTGGAGAGTTGGCTCCTCATATAGACGAGGAGGATTCAGATGATGAGGGTGGAGTCGGCAGGAGGAGGAGGAAATGGGGGAGGTGGAGAAGAGGTCAGGGAGATGATAGTGGAGATGGAGGAGGGGGAGGAGATGGAGGAGGAGGAGGTAGACGGAGACAGAGGAGGAGGTCTAGGGAGGGACCTTCGGGTCAGCAGGAGGTTACATAGCCACAGGTGTAGGTGCTAGTATAGTAGGTGGCACTTCAGAGACAGATGTCACCACCACAGCAGGTGGCACAGTAGCAGGCACAAGGACACAGACATCAGGCTCCACAGCTTAACCTACAGCAGCAGGCCATGGTTGCGTTACAGGGTCAGGTTAGGTAGTTGAGGGCCCACCTAAGAGTAGCAGAGTCCCAGAGAGATGCAGACGTAGGGTGAATAGCAGAGATATCTAGAGAGCGAGATGTAGCCCTGGTGAGTGTGTGGGTGATGAGAGCAGAGAGAGATACGATAGTGGTAGCCCTAGGTATAGATGGTACTTCGAGCTTTTTGGTTGCATAGGTGCAGCAGGCACAGACACAAGGTGATTTTGCTAGAGCATAGGCTTAGGCTTAGTACTACAGAGGATTATATCACGGGGTAGTGTCGGTGGACCAGCATGCACCTTGTTGGTGCCTGCACCTTTTATCTTCATCTATAGGCCCTATAGACTAGGAAAATAAATGAAGTTGAAAATACAAACTAAATGCAAATAACACAAGGTTATACCTTCACATGAAGACCCAATCTCATCAAGGGAGGAAGAAGCATTGCACCCTAAGAGCTCCTAAGACATGATATTCTCTAGATAAGTGATTTTAATGTGAAATGCTACTCTAATTATGCAACTCACAATTCTAACTCAATGGAGATTTGGACATGGTAACATTACTTAAAACTTGGATCCCAAAATGGGTTGAGAGATGTTGTATTTATAGATTTTTGGAAGGGATTTTGATCCAAGGGTGGAGATTGATTTAGAAGATCAATGGTGGAGGATAAAAGTGATGTGGAGGGCCTAGATTCAATCTTGGAGGAATGGAGGGCTAGGAATAAAAGTAAATCTTTTATTCATTTTGGGGAAAGGGGTTAGTAAATGGGTATGGGTGTGAAGGATTATTTTTGAATTAAAGATTCATATGGGGAATGTAAAATGAATTAAAAATTCATTTGGGGATAAGTGGAAATAAATGAGTATGGGTGAGGTAAGGGGTTGTAAGAAGAATTAAATGTGATGTGGGATGTTTTTAAAATAAAAAATTGACTTAGGTGGATTTATTTCAATTTTTAATTTGGAGGATGTGGGGAAGGGTGTTAAATTAGGTTTGACCACCCAAATGAGAGGTTAGGATTAATTAAACATAGATTTTATTTAATTAATTCTAGGGCTAGGATGAGGTAGGCTAGGGTAGGCAATTAAATAATAGCTATTTAATTGTCTAGGGTAGGGATAGGTCCATTAATAGGTTGAATTAATTAGTTAAACATGGTTTAGCTAATTAATTGGATTTAGTGAAAAGGGGGAAATTAAAATAATAAATATTGCATATTTATTAAATCAATTGGCTAATGTTTGGACTATTGAATTAATGAAATTAATTCAATTTTGGGGATAAAATGATGTTAATTTGGGAAATGGAGGGATAATTAATTAAATAAAAATTTAATTAATTGGTTAGAAGGGAAATTGGTGTGTTTAGGGAATGTCAAGAGTCAGTTGGATGGTAAAAGACATTTTTAGGTGTCTACATTTGCCCCTCTTTGACGTGGCGTCCGGACCTAGGAGAGAAGTGGTGTCAGGTCAAAGAAAAAATATGCCCCAGCTACCGGGAAGGAATAAGATGGATAAGGGATGCCCCCTCGAGAGGTCGGCGGGAAAATAGAAATTTTCTGGGCAAGTTCTCTAAAGGATGTGACGGGAGTGAAGGTTGGATAGGGGATGGAAAAAGAGGATGACAGGAAGAAAAACGGAGGAAAAAGGCTGAGATCTGCACCCTGGAGGGAAAAAGAGGGGGTGGAAGAATGACATGGCCCACTATATTAGGAAATGTGGGCCTTTAGAGTGCCACATTTGCACATTTTGATTTTTAGAGAAGAAAGAGTGAAAGAGAGATGGTAGAACGCAACCCACAATTCCATCGACTTTGACACATCTCAGAGCGGTTCTGATCATTTGGCCGGGCATCAGAGGCTGGACCTCAAGTAGGGTCTAACCCTAACTTTTTAATTTTTTTTTGTCACTTTTTTGTGTTTGGGAATTGGGATTGGAGTGCGTAGCGCCAACAGCTAGGTGGATTAGTGCTATCCTTTGGATTGGCGCTATTTGTCAGGGTAGATTTAGGGCAGTTTGTCGCCATTTAGCTAGAATTTTAGCGCTATCTTTTGAAATAGCGCAATATTGGAAATTGGTTAGGGTTTGGTGTTTTAGCGCCAATTGGGTATTTGGGTAGCGCTATGTTGTGAACTAACGCTATTTTGGATAGTAGCGCTATTTTACATTTTAGCGCTATACAAGGGATTAGCGCAATATAGATTATTAGCACTTTTGTTAGGATTGGCGCTATTTGATGTATTAGCGCCAAGTGTCAAGTCAATGCCATTTTGTAAAATGGTACTATGTATGCTGCACAGTAGCGCAATGTTCGGGAGTAGCGCGAAGTGTTTTTCGTAGTGGCGCTATTTACTGTAATAGCGCTATTTAGAAGAAGTAGTAGCGCCATTTTGAAAATGACATAAAGGGTTGTCTGTTTTGGTGCCAGATGATTCTGGCTTTTTAGACATTTAGAAGAAAGGGGTTGGTTCAGAGAAAGATAGGTCCATATCTGACCAGAAGGTTGTGGATGCAGGATACGACGTCCTTTATAGTGTATTCACAGGAGCGATGCATGCCATCTGTGATGATGCTATGCGGGCTAGATTGGCTAGGTTGGGGCTTCTGATAGTGGCATCGATGCCCGTGCTACGAGCTCATCGAGCTCTGATGATAGTGGTTGTGGAGAGGTACCACTCAGAGACCTGTACATTCTTGCTGCCGACTGGTGAGATCACGATCACACTTGAGGATGTTTATCGCATCCTCAGGCTTCCTATTCGAGGCTGGCAGGTTAGATATGACATGAGGAGGGGGCAGAGCACCCTGATCAGAGTGTTTGGTGAGGATCATATTGTTCTATCAGTGGATGGGATAGAGATGAGCTACGAGGGGATGTTAGCTGCGGGTGCAGATCCCTTTGCCTTATTCCTGTGTGCTTTGATTGGTGGGGTGGTTATGCCTGATAGGCGAGGCAGGGGTTTTCCAATTGGCTGGGGGGAGATGATTGAGGGGATGGTGAGGGATGAGATCATGTATGCTTGGGGACTGGCTATGCTAGGGCAACTGTATCATGAGATGCATACAGTGGTCTATCTCCATGATTCTGCGTTATCAGCTAGGGTGACTCTGCTGCATGTGTGGATTTGGGAGCACATCACAGTTACCCGGCTGACATGTGGGTATTATCGCCGGCCATTTGAGGCCTTTGTGTTTTTATATTGGGATGCAGAGTACATCTACACTGGATAGGTGCGGTACTAGAGGTGGTTGTTGGATGATTGCATTCAGGTTACCTGGCGATCGTACATTAGAGTGGAGCCATGGCTAAATGATGATTTACACCTACCCTTTACTTTTCAGCAGTGATACCTGGTGGGTCGAGGAGACTGCATGATAGATATGTACTTGCTATCATGGGTGATGCGGTAGTTTGGATTGAGGCAGGACACGCCACAACAGATGGCTATTTTTTCTCAGACCCATCGAGATGCGCCCTTCTGGCTTGTAGCCATACAGCCACAGGTCGCTCGAGATGACTTTGCAGTTTTACGGCCAGTGCGGTGGGATTGGGGGAGCATGGTCTGGGATGTAGGCACTACTCCTACCTATGACATATGGTGGCAGATGTGGCGGCTGACTTGATTTACGAACCCGGCAGAGGCAATTCCTGCGGAGGAGGCAACGAGGTCAGATGATGATGATTCAGATAACGGTGGGGATGATGACTCAGATGGGGATGACTTTCTGGAGGAGGGGGAGGAGATCATTGGAGACAACTTCATGGAGGTTAGAGGGGATGGAGAAGAGAGGGTGGTTGGTAGGGATGGTCAGCCGATAGATGTGCCAGTGGCAATGGCAGCAGGACAGGGTCAGGTGGGGTAGGTGCCTATTGAGCAGGTGTAGATGAGAGTTGGGCGACAAGATAGAGGACCTCAGCAGCGTGGGGGATAGCTAAGGGTGGATAGGGGTGATCTACCCCCACCACAGGTAGCGCAGCAGTAGTAGGGGGAGGCAGGCCCCTCAGGGACAACTGGAGTGGCAGAGGCTGAGAGACTCACACCTCATCGGCGGCCTCGGGGTGAGGAGGAGGAGATGGAGACCTTACGAGCATAGGTGGCCAGCCTACAGGAGGCATTGGAGAGCCAAGAGGCTGAGTTGGTTCAGTTGCAGGGGGTATTGGCCTTATTGGATGGGTCAGATGGATAGGTGGCTGCGTTGTAGGCATAGTTAGCCCAAGCTCAGGGTGAGATTGTCACTTTGACAGGGGAGTGAGATGCAGCGCTTGTGAGAGCACAGTAGGCAGAGGCCCAGGGTGACATAGTAGTTTTGATCAGGAAGCGAGATGCGGCTCTTGCCAGGGCACAATAGGCAGAGGCTATGGTGGGTAGCTTGTAGGCTTCAGGTGCTGGTATGGCCCCTATTTTGACATTGATGCAGACACAATTGTTGCAGGCATAGGCATAACTGTTGGAGGCCAGAGGATGGATAGACTATTATCGGGCCCTATATCATGCGGCAATGCCTACAAAGCAGCTATAGTCAAGTTAGTGGATCATGGGCAGCTAGATCACATAGATCTATATCAGTTCAATCGATTCAGCAGACAATGCCTTCTCCCACACACATGCCCCAGCAGGTTCCACAGGTACAGGTACAGCCACAACCACAGCCACTGCTGCAGCCACCAGTAGGACCACAGGCACTACCAGGGTCAGGATCCCCGACTCCATCAGAGAGAGGCTCCTCTATGTGACCTTGTATCATTGTAGCCCTTAAAGGCATTGTTGTATCAGGACATTATATTTTTTGATGTGCATATTTGAGCGATGTACATTTTTTGCGGTGATTATATATGATATGATGATTTTGATGGTCATGTGTTTGTTTATGATGCTCTATTATGATGATGCCTATGTGATGGATGCAGTATGCTTTATGGATGCGTTGTGTTTATACAATTATGTTTTTGATGTTATGAATGCACCTATGATGGATGTAATGATATGCATGGTTTTGTGATTTATGGACTATATGATGTATAATGCAAATAAATGTTCAGATTAATAAACATTTATTACGGATGCACAATGTAATGAAAATGTATGTTTATCTTAATAAACACATGTCATGTATGGAAATGCAGCTAGATGATTGTTAAATGCAATTGAATGATTATGTTTATGCAATGTAACTAAATGATTTTGCAACATGCAGTTAATGAAAAGCAACTTAAATGGTATGGAAACTAAATGACTCTAAAATGTACTTAACTGAAATGCAAATTAAAATGATAGGTAAGATGCAAACTACAGTTTTCTAAAATGAATCTAATGAGATGATATGTAACTAACAAATGTACCTAAATGATTATGATATGCAACTTACAAATGAACCTAAATGATTATGATATGCAACTTACAAATGAACCTAAATGATTCAAATTTAATGATTCTAAAATGATTATGATATGTAAATTAAATGATTCTAAAATGAAGCTAAATGATGCAATTAAATGATTCTAAAATGATTATGATATGTAACTTACAAATGAACCTAAATGATGCAAATTTAATTATTTGAAAATGATTATGATATGTAAATGAAATCATTCTAAAATGAAGCTAAATGATGCAATTAAATGATTCTAAAATGATTATGATATGTAAATTAAATGATTCTAAAATGAAGCTAAATGATGCAATTAAATGATTCTATTATTTAGAAGGAGATGATATGGAAGATGCAAGCCAGGTGATGGGTGGGATGCACACTAAGTGATAGGTGAGATGATCAAGTCCTGATACCCATGACGTTCTTTGTTTGACCCTGACTGGTGGGGCTGTGGGAAAGGGGACTAGGTAGGGAGAGGATAAGGGTGGGTGGATGGGGATCAGATAGGATTGGGAGCGTTTAGAGGATGGGGGTGGGGAGATGAGAGGATTGTTAGGTCATAAGACACCACGTCATTGAGGGGGGATTTACTTTGGTTCAGGATGTGTTAAATGGAGATATAGTGGGGGAATGGGATTAGCGAGGGGATTGGATAGGTTTGGGGGGGGGTAAGTGATTATCAAATCTAGGCCGAAATGGTATAGTTGTTTAGGATGACGATTTTGAGCTAGTATCAGTAGTTGCATAAGATTAATTGAGAACATTTCTTAGTTTACTATAGCAATGTAGGATATATTTCACAAAGGTATGAAATGACCTAGGTGATGAGATATATCCCACAATTGCATGGACTAGACCCACAATCAATAGGTTGATTTCATGCATGCCCAAGGTAGTATAATCTTGCCTAGTCTAGGAAGGGGACTCATAGCGATGAGTGTGAATATTACATATAAGGTTTTGATGCCTATATATGCAAATGGGACACATCATGCTAGAACTGACCCAGGATTCAAGATATGAATACTATTCCTAGAGTAATGAAACCAACCCACAAGCACAACATACAGAAACAATGAATGTGTTTGCTCTAGGTGCTGTTTGCTACTTACCATGATATAATGAGATCAAGGTAGCTTTGGAGATAACCTAGAGTGAGACAAAAAGATAAAAATCAATAATCAAAAAGGCCAACAAAAAGATACAAATAGCCTTTGTGTACTCTTGCCAAGAGACGTGTTTGATAAGATGACATATTTTTTTGTCCATTGTGGGAAAGATATATCCTAGGACGCAGATCAGTTGGATTTGATTGGAGAATTTTTGAAAGGTGGGCAAAAGAACAGTTTGGCCAGGTGTAGGATTATGATTGGTATGTTGATTGATGATTTTTGCATTAGGGACCATGTTTCAAGTGTATATGTAGCATGTGTATCATTTATTAGATCTAGAAAGCTCAGTGAATGGGGACCATCCAAATGAGTTAGATGGGTGCATCTTATGTACCTAAGTACTGGAAACGTCCTTCGTATTCCAGATTGCCTACATACCCTATATCCCTAGGATCAAGGTACTTTCAAGATGTGGATGAAATGAATATGTAGTTCTGGTATGACTTGATGATGTGGGTATGGTTTAGGATGGTTATGATGGTGGGGATTGATGCATGTTTTGATAGTGAGAGTGATGTATGGGGTGATTTGCGGTGAGTTGTGTTGTTTTTGGCTTTTCTGTATTTTCTACTGTTTTTAGATTTTTTGATTTTGGCTATACAAAAGGGAGCTTACAAGGATCCTCGTTCCATGAGTTACCCTTGGGATGGGATAGTGTGGGTTGGGTGATAGGGTTTGATGTTTCTCAATTCCAAGCCATGGGATGGGTGCGATATGGAGTGGTGTGATGAAAAGAGGACTTATTAGATGGTGAAACCAGTTGCTACGCATGGCGCCTGAAATAGGTTTTCACCATGGTACTTATCCAAGGTGTCATCGAAGTGATTTTCACCACTGGAAGTTTTTTTTATTGCACTCAGGTTTTTCCTTGATTTTTTTTTTGATTTTTTGGTTTTTTGATATATATATATATATTGATTTTTTGACTTGGGGTACCAGATGGGTTATGCATAAAATTTCTTTAGATGTAGGATGTTCATCGGCTCATCCAGAGGCTGTCCCTCAGGTGTTGCAAGCTGATATGCTCCTGATCCATAGTCGGCTATGATGACATAAGGTCCTAGCCAATTGGGTTCAAACTTTCCTTGCTTAGGATGTTCTTGCAGGTTCTTTTGATTTTCCATAAGGACAAGGTCACCTACTTCAAATTTTTGGGTTCTGATCCTCTTGTTGTAGCTTCTTCGAAGGCAGTTCTGATTTTCTTGCAGGTGGTTCAATGCATTTAGGTGTTTCTCATCCAATAATTCTAGTTGATGCAACCTTGCGACTCTGTATTCCTCATCAAAGATTATGTTTTGTAGGGATACTCGTAAGGAGGGGAGCCTGACCTCAATAGGTAAAATGGCTTCAAATCTGAATACTAGTGAAAATGGAGTGGCTCCTGTGGGGGTACAGATGCTTGTGCGGTAGGCCCATAGGGTAGGGTTGAGTTGGAGGTGCCAGTCATAGCCAACTTCATTGATTGTCTTCTTTAGGATGCGTAGAATGGTTTTATTAGAAGCCTCTACTTGACCGTTTCCTTGAGGGTAATACGGCATGGAGAAATGGTGTTTGATATCAAATTTTTCACACAAGGTGCAAACTTCTTGGTTCTTAAATGGATTTCCATTGTCGGTGATGATGGAATGAGGGATACCATAGTGGCAGATGATATAGTGGAGGATAAACTTGGAGATTTGGGTGCCAGTGGTGAAGGTGAGTGGTATTGCTTCCACCCACTTTGTGAAGTACTCGGTAGCAGTGATTATGAACTTATGGCCATTAGAGGATGGGGGATGTATTTTTCCTACGAGGTCGAGTCCCCACTGTGAAAAAGGCCATAGTGTTGTGATGGGTTGCAACTCCTGTGCTGATGCGTGGATGAGATCGCCATGCTGTTGACATGGTAGGCATTTTTTGATAAACTGGTAGGCGTCTCTGTCCATGGTTGGCCAATAATATCCGGTCCTGAGGATCTTTTTAGAAAGAGCGGGTCCACTTGAATGTGCCCCACAGATGCCTGCGTGTACCTCTTCCAAGGCTACCTTAGCTTCCCTAGAGTCTAAACATCGTAGAAGCATGCCATCAAGACCCCTTTTGTACAAGGTGTCACCTACAAGGATGAAGCGGGAGGCTCGACGGATGAATGATTTTCGTTGTGAGGTGGATAGGTTAGGGGGGAGGATATTATCGTGGATGTATAGATAGGTTTCCTGATACCACGGGGATAGGGGACCAATGACTTCGCACACTAGTTTTGATTGAGGAACATCATATGTTGGGATGGGGAGTTCTTCTATCAGGAACTCACATTTGTTGTTGTCTTTCTTCATGTCGACCAAGGATCCGATGGTAGCCATGGTGTCTGTAGCTTTGTTGTTGAGTCTTGGGATTTGCTTGAAGTGGATGTCATTGAAGTAGTCTTTGAAATCATCAACCATCTTTTTGTAGGGCATGAGCTTATCATCTTTGGTTTTGTACTCATTACTTACCTGCCGGATGACCAGTTGAGAATCTCCATACACAGTTAGGTTCTCAATTTTCCATTTTATTGCCATTCGAAGACCTGTGATGAGGGCCTCATATTCTGCCACATTGTTGGTGCATGGCAATGTGATCTTGAAGGACTTAGGGATGGTGTCGCCCTAAGGGATAATAAATAGAACACCTACCCCCGAGCCTCTGTGTGTGTACGACTCATTGAAATACATCTTCCATGTGTCTGTGGCTAGTGTGATTGTCAAGATGGCTTCATCAGGGAATTCTACCAGTGTAGGATGCTCTGCAGGAATGGGTGCTTTGGCCAACTGATCGGTGATAACATGTCCTTTTATTGCTTTTCTCTCAGTGTATTCAATGTCAAATTCAGTGAGAATAATGACCCATTTTGCCATTCTCCCAGTAAGAGTAGCTCTGTTTAGCAGATATTTCAATGGATCGATCTTGGCGATGAGCTTGGTCTTGTGATTGAGCATATAGTGTCTTAATTTTTGTGAAGTAAAGATGAGGGATAGACATGCTCGTTTAATTTGTGTGTAGTTTAGCTCATATGAAATCAAGGTGTGACTGATGTAATAGATGGCTCTTTCCTTTCCATGCTCATCGTGTTGTGCTAGTAAGGCTCTGATAGCTGTCTCTATTGCGGAGATGTATAACAAGAGGGGTTCTCCTTGTCTTGGTGGAGTTAGAACTAGAGGGTTAGCCAGGTATTCTTTTAGTTGATCAAAGGCATCCTGACACTGAGTGTTCCAGATAAAAGCTATATCTTTTCAGAGTAGATGCTGGAATGGTTGGCATTTATCAGCAAGTTGGGCAATGAACCGATGGATAGACTAGAGTTTTCCTTGTAGACTTCTCAGTTGTTTCAATGTTTTTGGAGGAGGCATTTTGGTGATGACCTTGACCTTTGCGAGATCTACCTCAATTCCTCTCCTGGAGACTATGTATCCCAAAAGGTTTCCTGAGGTGACGCCGAAGACACACCTCTTTGGATTTAGGTGAACATTGTATTGCTCTAATCGGTCGAAGATCTTGGCCAATACATCCAGGTGTTCTTCTCTTGTTTTTGATTTCCCTAGCAAGTCATCCACATAGTCTTCCATGATGTGATGAAAAAGGTCATGGAAGATGATAGTCATAGCTCTTTGATATGTAGCTCTGGCATTTTTTAGGCCAAACGACATTACGACCCAACAGTATGTTCCCCATGGGTATATGAAGGTTGTCTTATGCTAATCCTCTTCAACAATTTTGACTTGGTTATATCCTGAGAAACCATCCATGAGGGATAGCATTTCATGTCCTACCATAAGATCCACTATCATGTCATGTTTGGTAGTGGGAAGTCATCCTTTGGGCAAGCTTTGTTGAGGTCTTTGAAG
Organism: Cunninghamia lanceolata; assembly: GCA_027924645.1. Classification (NCBI taxonomy): domain Eukaryota; kingdom Viridiplantae; phylum Streptophyta; class Pinopsida; order Cupressales; family Cupressaceae; genus Cunninghamia; species Cunninghamia lanceolata. Next base: position 22,847,253 of record BSBN01000809.1, on the reverse strand, counting down.
TCGGTGCAGCAGTGGATTCGGCCATCTGGTTTGGCTACTGGTACTAGGTTTAAAATCCATTCAGGATAATCAATTAGGCAAATGAACCCAACATCCAGTAGTTTCTTTAGCTCTGCTTTGACAAGGACGGCCACCTGAGGATTCATTTTTCTGAGTTTCTGCTTTACTGGTTTCGCATCAGGGTGTACTGCCAGGTGATGAACAACCAACGCAGGATCTAGCCCTGGCATGTCTGCATAGGTCCATGGAAAATTATGATTTCATCGTTTGAAGAATGCCAAGAAGTTTTCCTATTCTTGTGTGCTGAGAGATTCTGCCCTGAAAGTGATTTTTGGTTCTTCTTCTATTCCAAGATTCATCTCTTGGGTTGGCTCGACTAGGAGAGTTGATCTATCTTGATAAACCTTGGCTATTTCAGGAAGGCCCATGCTTCCATCTCCTAGCGCCTCGTGGAGGTTTTCACCAGGAGATACGTCTTTTGTTTTTACTTTTTTGGGATCTGACACTATCACATAACGATTTTCATCATCAGATCCATTTTTTATTTTTATATTTTTATGACTGGAAGGTGTTGTCTCCCTGAAATAGGCATGCGTGTCCAGTTCCATGATGTATCCTTCTCTGTGATCTCCCAAGGGAAAGTGATCTCTTACCCCCATCATTTCAGCAATGGCTTCATTGTTAGGTATGATGTTGAAGATAGGAGGTCCCCGTTGGTCCCAATCTATAAGTTCTGGGTATACTAGTGGTAAGTCATTGGAGGACGAGGCTAGGGTGGTGACTATGTGGATGGTGCATATGGATGAATCAAAGAAATCAGCAAAGTCACTAGAGGAGTCTTGATGGTCTGTTTCATTGACGTTGTCAACTTTAGGGGAGATTGTAGCAACCTCAGCTAAGATACATTCGCTGGTAGTGAGGATACGTTGTCTCTGACCATATCCTAACCCTTGGGTATAGGGCTTTCTCATTGCTTGGACGGGTTCCACGATCCCCTGCTCATGAAGGCCGATACTGCCTTGTCCTTTGTAACCCATGTTTTTGATAATTTCTAAACCTTTTCCATAGATTTCTATTGGTATGGTGGGAACTTCTTGTTCTATTTCTTTGTCCTTGTATAGCTAGGATGAGATATCCTCAAGTACATCCTGATCCAGGAGATGTTTCTTCTCAAAGATGGGCGATGGTTTGCACTTGATGACCACTGTGTTGGCTGCTTCTGTCTTTGGGATGCCAAACATTTTAGGATTGGATAATGTGCCCACACAAAAGGTACCATGTAGGTTGTATTCCCCACATCCCCTGTCGCTGAGCTTGATCTTGACCTCGGGTGGTGGAGGTGCTTGGGATGAAGTGGTGGAAATGTTTGCGGGGTCGATGTATGAGGTTGATGTTGTTGGATTGGCTTTAGTGGTGGCTTTGTTGTATGGGAAGAAGGTGTGGTTGTGGCCTTCCAAGAAACTGTAGTATTGGAAGGGATGAGGGTCAGCGTAGACCGTTACTTCCGTGCTGTTGTGAGGGAACTTGAGGCATTGATAGAATGTGGATGGGACGGATTGCATGGCATGGATCCATGGGCGGCCAAGAAGAATGTTGTAGGGGAGGTCAAGATCAAGGACCTGACATTTTGTTTCCAATATTTTCTATCCTACTTGAATAGGAAGCTTGATGGTGCCTTCAGATAGCCATTCGATGTCATCATAGCCTTTGATTGTTATGCACTCGCTGGTGTCTACAACCACATCAGAGTACCCCAAGTGTTTTAATAGTTTAAGAGTGCATATGTTTAGGCTAGAGCCACCATCTATTAAGACTCTTTTGATTATGTGTTTGTGGATACGGACTTCGATGTGTAAGGCATCGTTGTGTAGGTGTTCAGAAGTGGGAAGGTCCTTTTTTGAAAATGTAAGATGGTGAGGTGCGGCGATATGTCCTACCATAGCTTGGAATTGGGTTACATTCAAGTTGGTGGGTACTTGGGTTTCCCAGAGTGCTTTGTCAAGGACATCTTTGTGAAGAGGTGATGTGCGGAGCAACTCGAGGATGGAGATTTGTGCGGGTGTCTTTCCTAGATGCTCTGGGAGGTTGTACTGATTGGTAGGTGATGGACGCGTGGTTGCACGAGGGGGTAGGGGATCAGATGTGGATGCAGGCATTTGTTCAATGGTAAGGACTGTGCAGATGGATACATGGCAACGACAGGTGGTGACCATGTAATCAGGTGCTTGTGCTCGAATGGTGATTATGTTGACATGGTGGGATGATGGTTCGATCCACCCTACAATAGAGTCATAGGATGCGGGTGGCAGGGTAACGTTGTGTGCTTGATTGGATGAGGAGGCTTTATTATGGTTGGGAAGTGGATCCTTGTAAGCTTTGAGATTGGTGTTTGGCGATGGTTGTGTGCTTTGATTGAGGCTGACTTGATTTTGATCTATAAGGTCTTGGATGTAATGCTTTAGTTGCATGCAGTCAGTGGTTTTATGACCCGCAATGCGGTGGTATTCACAAAAGTCATTCTCATTGTACCACGTGGCTTTGAGTTCATTCTCTTGATGGGGTCTAATAGGTGGGAGTGTGATCAAACCTTTCTTGAGACATTTGTCGAGGATGTCCTCGATGGGTTCCCCTAAGGGTGTAAATTATCTACGAGGTTTGCGTGGTTTAGTTTGCCCCTTTTGGTTATTTATATTGGTGGCATAGGTATGTGTAGGTGTTTGATTCTGTACATGTTGAATGGCTTTCACATCTGTGACACCATCATTCAAAGTGTTCTTGTTCTTCCTCTAATAGCGTGACTTGTCATTTGATTGTGTGTTGGCGTTGTTGTTTGTATTAGGGGTGTTGATATGGGGTTTGTTGTTGTTGTTGTTGTTGGACTTGTAGTCATACAATTTGATGGAGCCCTTGGCAATGAGGGCCCGTTTGATGGTGGTACCTTTGTTGATGACCTCTTCAAAGGTAGACACACAAAGAATTTGTAAATGGAACCCTAATTCCTAATTATTGAGGTTGGTCACAAACATGGTGACGAGTTGTTTTTTAGGAATTGGCCATGGGAGTTTGCTTGCTAAGCTTCTCCACCTTTGCAAGAAAGTAGCGAAGGCTTCTTCATTCTTTTGTTTGGTGTTGCAAAGGTCTATCATAGACATTTTATGTTCGAAGTTGTAGGAAAAATGGTTGACAATTTTTTCCGTAAGCTCAGGGAAAGTCCTAATGCCTGGGGGAAGATGTGCGAACCATTCACCGGCTTGACCACCGAGGCTTCTTGGAAATAGTCTCATTAGATAAGTATCATTATTTGAGACTTCTAAGAAAGTGATGTAGAACTCCCTAAGATGGTCCCTAGGGTCTCCCTTTCCCTTGTATTTGTCGAATTTAGGTGTCTCAAAGTTCTTGGGGAAAGGGGGCATGTACAATGTGTGATCAAATGGATAGGGGCAAATGTCCTCAAAGGAATAGTGTTTGCACTTGCCCCCAGTTTGCATGTCATCTACCTTTTGGATCAAGGCATGTACAACATTTGTGAGATCTTGTGGTGGTTGTGGTAGTGGTATGTAGGCCTGTTGATTGGTGAGATGTTGGATATGGGGTGGGATTTGGTGTTGGAGATTTGTTTGGTTGAGGTTTTGGTACTGCGGGTTGGTGTTTTGGTTGATTTGTACCTGATGTTGTTGATATGTGTAGAGTTGTTGGAGAATATGTGGTGGTATTTGGGGATTGGTTCAATGTTGTGTAGATGATGTTGTGGGGTTATGTGGATACGTGACATTGGATGGATTGACGTTGGGTAGGTGGACATTGGATTGGTTGGATATGTTGTGAGGTGGTTGTGAGAATAATTGTCGTAGGTATGCTATGGTTTGAGGGTTGGGTGGACGCACACTCGTAGAGGTACTTGCATGTGTGATGTTCCCTTGTATGTCCAAGGTGATTTGTGGCATGGAAGGGTTTATGGTGGTTGTGGTAGTGGATGTGGTAACAGGTTGGGAGGTGGTAGGGATGGAGGCACTTGTGGGGATTGTAGATGTGGTGACATTAGAGGTTGTGTGGCAGTGATACGGTGGGTGTTAACGTTTGAGAGATGATGGGTTGGGTGTTGGATGTGGATGTTTGGTTATTTGATGTGGTAGGAATGGTGTTAGAGGTGGATGGTTGTGTTGAGGTCATGTTATGGGGTGGTTGGGCACCAATTTTGAGGAGATAATCCAGAAATCTATTTGGATCCGACCTTAGGACTTTATCAAGCATGTCCATGTTATCAGTGTCTTGTGTGAAGGTCAAGACATCTAGATCATCTTGGGATATGGTGGGGATGTTTTGTGGTGGTGGTGGTGGTGGTGGTTGTTGTTATTGTTGTAAGAAATGGAAGGGATTTTCATTGGGATTATATGGAGGGATGTAAGAGTACGTAGGTGGGTGGTATGTTTGATTGATGGGTATGTTGTTGTTATTGGTGTTAGGTATTCTTATGCCACCATATTGTCTGGATTCTGCCATTTCTTGGTTTTTCTTGTGTTGTGATCTAGTTATGGGCATGCAAGTGTATGGATTTGATTTTGAGATGGGGTGAAATGGGAATGGAGACCCTAGAGAATTTGGATTAATTTGTTGGACCCAAAGATGAATGTGGTAGTGAGATGGAGTAGAAGAGAGGATGTGGTGGAAGATCGATATGTCTTTCTAAAGGTTTCAATCTATGGGTGGTACGAGTGGATGATATTGATTTTTTGCACAATTTTTGGACCAAAAGGTAGGTGATGAATGATGTTTGTTTTGAAAAGATTTGTTGATGTTTGATGTTTGATATGAGAGATTAGGATGATGTTTTTCAAAAAGGATTTGATGGTCAATAAATTGAGCTTAGGTAAGATCTAGATTTGTGTCACATAAATGGATGTTTTTATTTGTTTGGGGTAGACTAATGACCTTACGCAAAGAAGGATGATTATTTCACTTGGAAGGTAGACTATTGACTTTCCAAGGAAGATATGATGTATAGGATGAAATATAGATCTTGCTTTAGCTTAAAAAGGATGATGAGTTTTGGATTGGTGATTTTTTGATGGGTGTTTTGATTTTGGAAGATTTTGGATGTTTTTATTTTTATTTTTGATTTTGGAATGAATTCTTGTGACAAGGATTTTTGTTATGGTCCAAAAGGTATGCAAAAGATTAATAAGGATGAGTGGATATGAAATGAGGTAGGTTTGATATAGCAAAGGGTCCAACAATGATAGTGATTAATCCTCTAAGGTCAAAGTGAAGGTATGGTTTGGAAAATTTTGAGAAGAAAAGGGATGGACTATTGTCAGATTTTTGGAAGATGAATATGGATTATGGCAGAGCAGATGGTGAAGATCACAACTGAGTAGGTCTCTGCTTCAAGCAAGTCAATATGAAAATAGTGCCAATCCACAGATGAAATGGCACAGAATCAGACAGAGATGGCGCTGATATAGGGCAATGTTGGTCAAGGTCCTAAAAAGATAGATTTTGATGTCAAATTTGGATTTTCTTTGATTGAAGTTTGATCAAATGGTTTTCAATGTCTCTTGGTAAGTTGTTTGAGAATAATTAAAGCACATTAACACACAATTACGCACATGAACGCACAATAACCAAGATTTTTTTTTGTGAAATGATGTGTGATTTTGTTAAACAAGCACTTTGCACAACCTAAGGCGAAGATATGATAGTATTTATTGAATCCCCTAGTTGCGCCTATTCAAAGCGGGTAGCTCCAGGATCTTGGTAGCACCGGCTCCTCCTTACAATTGCACACACTTCTCATGCATACCAAGATCTAGGTTTCTTATAAGGCTTGTCCCTCACCAAACCTTTAGATTATCCTTACTACCTCGGCTAAGAACCGCATGAATCAGGGCCACTTCAAAGGTTTCCCTTCTGCGTCAACAAATAGAAGGATTTTGGCTTGCTAAACAAAGGTTCGTAGTAAGTGCTTTCGTTCAGGTGGTTATATGTGTGGTAGTGCTACTCTCCATTATGGAGTCTCCCAGCCTCCAAAGGTTACGCCTTAGAGGGTTTTGGGGGAGGTTGGCTATTGGTATAACAAAACAACACTTGTTGCTTGTGACTTCGTCCTAAACACCTTATTTTATATAGCAGCTTGAAAGAGCTTGGCTTTAGCTTGTTGCTACTTGGGTCATTCCCACCTTTTGAAGCGGGGTGGCAGGCCCTCTACGGATTAACAAAAGCAACACAATCACAAAAAATACTTTTGATCCCCAAGTTCATACAAAGATACGAGGGGAGAGCATACGTATTCTTTATGATTGCATCACACTAAACATGGTTCATTTTAGTTCTTTGGATTATGTTGGGGGTGATTAATGCAAGTTTTGTGAGAAGCTTTTAATTCCCAAGGTCACCAAATGGTGCGAGGGAAGAGCATACACTTTTCACACCACAAACATAAACCACGAAAACACTTCACACAATTTAAATTAATTTTTTTGATTATATGAGTGAAGAATGCAGATTGTTGTTCTTTTTAAATCCAATGATTAGAATTGATGCAATTTGTGGTTCTTTTTAAAGCCCAAAATTGAAGTGTTTTGATAGTTGTTGGCACACAATTTGTAAATTTTAGAACACCAAAATTAAATGTTTGACACACACACACAAAGATTTGTTTTTCTGTTTGTTCAATTTTATTGCACCAAATCAAAATGTGTGTCTAAGCTAATATGCAAGGGTTCATTTTAGGTTTCCAAATTGAAGTGTTTTAAACAGAGATGAAGGAACCCTACAAAAACTTGTTAGTATCCACAAAATGAGAGTAATAACCTGCACACAAGCTGTCAGTCCCTACATAGAGAACAAACATTAGTCTCAGAAAATAGCACTATTATAGAGGTCAAATGGCGCCACTACGGACAGCAAATGGCTACACTGACAGAAAATAGACTGCAAAACTGACACCCTATACAGATAGCACTAATCCATCAAATAGCTCTAAAACTAAATACAAATGGCGCCAAAACAAAATATGGCACTGCAATGCTTTATAGAAGGTGCTGGAACATCATATAGCGCTACAATGACTTGTAGAAGGTGTCAAAATAATAAATGACGCTAATATAGGTGTAATAAGGTGCCACTATGTACTGTCAAAGGGTCTAGTCATAGTTTGAAGATAGCATCATTCTGGGTGTAGATAATGCTAATACGTGTCTGAGTGCACCTGACCTGCAAAATGGAGATCTTCTAACCAAAACAGAGGGTTAGGCTGCACACATAAGAGGTCCCATTAGCATTGTTAGTCATTGACAAACAAAAAACAAGCCAAAATAGAAACTATCATGCATGTTTAGATTTTATGAAAATTTTGGCATAACTTCCCCTTGTATCTTCCAATATTCCTGCAAAATAGAGAGCAAATTAGACAAAAACCTCGGCAGGAAGAAGACGGAGGAGACAAACACATGAGTGAGTCCTAAGCAAGAAAAGCGCTACGCAAAATAGCGCTAAAATAGAGAATAGTGATAAAATAAGCTAGATATAGTGCTGCTGCGTAGGTAAGATAGCGCTGCACCTATAAAAACATGTCTAGAGCACAAAAACTCACAAAAATGATTAGATTTGGACCTTGTGGGTCCCACCAGGCATGCCAATGTAGACTAGGAAAATAAATGAAGTTGAAAATACAAACTAAATGCAAATAACACAAGGTTATACCTTCACATGAAGACCCAATCTCATCAAGGGAGGAAGAAGCATTGCACCCTAAGAGCTCCTAAGACATGATATTCCCTAGATAAGTGATTTTAATGTGAAATGCTACTCTAATTATGCAACTCACAATTTTAGCTCAATGAAGATTTGGACATGGTAACATTACTTAAAACTTGGATCCCAAAATGGGTTGAGAGATGTATTTATAGATTTTTGGAAGGGATTTTGATCCAAGGGTGGAGATTGATTTGGAAGATCAATGGTGGAGGATAAAAGTGATGTGGAGGGCCTAGATTCAATCTTAGAGGAATGGAGGGCTAGGAATAAAAGTAAATCTTTTATTCATTTTGGGGAAAGGGGTTATTAAATGAGTATGGGTGTGAGGGATTATTTTTGAATTAAAGATTCATATGGGGAATGTAAAATGAATTAAAAATTCATTTGGGGATAAGTGGAAATAAATGAGTATGGGTGAGGTAAGGGGTTGTAAGAAGAATTAAATGTGATGTGGGATGTTTTTAAAATAAAAAATTGACTTAGGTGGATTTATTTCAATTTTTAATTTGGAGGATGTGGGGAAGGGTGTTAAATTAGGTTTGACCACCCAAATGAGAGGTTAGGATTAATTAAACATAGGTTTTATTTAATTAATCCTAGGGCTATGATGAGGTAGGCTAGGGTAGGCAATTAAATAATAGCTATTTAATTGTCTAGGGTAGGGATAGGTCCATTAATAGGTTGAATTAATTAGTTAAACATGGTTTAGCTAATTGATTGGATTTAGTGAAAAGGGGGAAATTGAAATAATAAATATTGCATATTTATTAAATCAATTGACTAATGTTTGGACTATTGAATTAATGAAATTAATTCAATTTTGGGGATAAAATGATGTTAATTTAGGAAATGGAGGGATAATTAATTAAATAAAAATTTAATTAATTGGTTAGAAGGGAAATTGGTGTGTTTGGGGAATGTCAGGAGTCAATTGGGTGGTAAAAGATATTTTTAGGTGTCTACAGACCCCTTCATAAAAATCCAAAAATTCTATGTCTTTCGGCCTATGAAGTTGCATGCATGTATCTTTGTATATGCATTGGTGTTTGTATGTACATTTGAATGTACAAGTGCATGTATACATTGGCGGGTCCAAAAGATGAGTCAATTCGGCTTTAGAAAAGTGGAAAATTACATGCATGCATCTTTGTATGCATATCGGGCTCGTATGTGCAATTCTGGGTGAAAATCTGTATGTACATTGCAAGCATATTCCATCGCAGATTCCGTGCTTGTATGTAAGGGATTGCTTGTATGTTTTGTTTGTATGTTCGGATATACATTCGCAATATGCAATGTCAACATACAAGTGTACATACAAGTGCACATGCAAAGAGCACATACATTCGCAACATGCAAGGAAAGATCAATCGGCAGCATACAAGGAAAACATACAAAGGTAAATGTATATCAGATATACAAAGCAAATGTACATTGGCGGAAACATGTAAAGGAAATATGCAAGGTCAATGTGCAAGGAAGGGATACAGAGCCTCGGGCCCACCAGTTGTATGAATAGGCGATTGTATGGTTGCACATGCAATCGAACATACAAGGGCATATACATTCCTAATATGCAAGGCTCGGACCTGAAAAGATATATATTCTGGTTGATAAAGGTAGAGGTCCGGATTGTATGTATGTTTTGTTTGTATATCCACATTGTATGTTTGCGATGTACAAGGCAAAGATGTGAGGGAGGACATACAAAGCGGACCCAAATGGAGAATCAAATGTAGCGAATAGTCATCTTGGCGTCTGTGGGTTGTATGTTTGCACATTGTATGTGCGATATACAACATGATATACAATGGTGAAGATACAAACTGGATTTCAAAGGTTTTTCCAATCTGACTGATAAATGTAAATGGAATCTGCAGCTTGTATATTGCATTTGTATATGCAATATACAAGGCATTATACAAAAAAACAAATATACAAGGCCTGAAACTGATAACGATTGCAATCTGTTTCATAATGTTTTGGGGTTCGCCTTGTATGTAAGGTGATTGTATGTGCATACAATCTCGTATGCAACCACATATGCAAAGGAAAATACATTGGCTCGTCGGTGAGAGGGTATGTATCGGCGGCTCATGCAAGGATCATCCCGATGGCCGATGAACATACAAATGCACAACGATAGTGATCCAATCAGCAGCTACCACGTGTCCAAAAGTGGTTGTATGTATATGCTTTTGCATATACAAAGATTTGAAGGCATGAAGGGCAAAAAAGCAAAATGTATGTTGCGATATGAAAAGTCAAAGGAGAGAAAATGCCTACGTGGCATGTTTCTATTGGCTAATGGATTTTTAGAGCGATTTGGGGCCGTTGATCTCAGTGGTAAGATGGAAATTGATGGCCCTTTTTCAAACTTTCAGAATGTAAAGGGATTTCTTTGTATCTGCAGCTGTGTCCCAGGTGGGAAAAGTTCTTGAACATGCAACTGTTGCATTTCTTGAGGCTACAGGTAGGTTGGCCATTAATAGTGAAGTTTGCAAGAAGTATGGGTCTGATTGACTGGCCAACTACCATATTTGATGAGAAAATCTTCAGGTGGCGGTGTAGATCCTGAGTTCACTTGCCTCTTTCCTCTATTTCTCTTGGCTACATTGATGGTTTTAGGCACCATTCTCATGATGCATTGTATCTGGTGAAATTCTGAAAAGACCCAGTAATTTTTGCTAAGTATACATTCTGGTATATATTAGAACTGTGTAGCTCATTTTGAGGATGTTGAAGACTTGGGCAATTTTTGGAAAAAATAATGAAGAACAAAGCCTTTCTTGGTTGTTCTATCTCTTTTGTGATTTTACAAGTCGCATCTGAGTGCACCTTGCACATATGTTCAGTTTTAGTGTTGTTTTATATGAAAAATGTATTTTTTGAATGTGTTTAGTTGTTTCTCTCCATTTGGCTGTATCAATAGCTTCTTTTGAATCTGGTTGCTAAGGGCCTCTAAGATTCTAGGATATAGACTTTCTGTATTGCATGCTTAATCTATGACTTCCATTCAAGGAGTGGATTAAACTATTTTAGATCAAGGATGGAGAAGAATGCATGTCAGCTGGGATATGTGTAAGTAGAGGTAGCTAAATACTCAGTCTTGGGTGGTGTTTGTAAGGCAAATACCAGTTCTAACCCCTTGAAACTTGACTGCCAGTGCAAATCATTCTTTTGTATACGTCTAGTTGACTCCTTGCCCTGAGATAGGCACCAGTCTGCTCCCTGTGTAGTAGTTATGATCCAAAACCCCTTGTCTTGCATCCAAAAACATAAATACAAATCGTTCCATACTTCCAACTTGTTAGTTTGTAGGAGTAGGATTAGGACCCCTGCATACTCTCATACCCAACCAGTTAAATATGTCCAAGAACATTGCTAACCTTGTGATTTATCACTTGAATCTTGGTCTAAACATGAGAGTATTCTACCTGTTGTTGTAAAGCTAAATCTTATTGTCATTGGATGAGTCAAGGTTAAATCTTTAGCTATAGGGATACCCCCCTTGGTGTGGCAGAACTAGAAGTGAAGGGGAGGTAGCTCACGCAACCTCCCGTATCTGTTGGAGATCCAACAGAATTGGTGACTCTACTGGGGAATTGAATTAAAAGTGTTATTTTTTGCTTCCCTATTTTGGGGTTTTGGCCCTAGAAGTGCTTTTATTACAGAAAACTTAAAGTTATATGTGTGGCTCTGCTGTTGGAGGACCCAAAAAGGAAAGAAATGAATTTTTAGCTTCATGTTATTTGAAGCTCATTCCTCTGCCAAGGAGGTGGTGACTCTACACAAAAAGAACCTGACAAAGACATAAGATGTGTTAGATTTTCATACAATCAATCAGGAAAAGGAATTTACAGCAGCTGCAACATATCCAGGTATTTTTATAAGTTTTAAAGGATTCCCTATTTGGTGAAATAGCAATGGTTAAAAGGAAAATATTGGTGATAAACTTGCATGCTTTGGTATTTGTTGAGTATATAGTTTATATTTTCAAGTGAAGCATGCAATATTGTTGAAAGGACTCATTTAGAGGACTTTAGGAAATTTGAAATAGCAGTTTGTATTTTAAAGGTCTAAAGTCATTGATTGAAAATCTGAGTTGAGATGAAGGTTGCAAAAACACATAAAGATGTATTATCAGCCCATTCACCCTTATGAGGTGTCAAATGCAATAATGTACAATGATCAATCCCAACCATGTAATAAAAGAAGTTTCAGTATTGATAGATATAAGCCCATAAATTTTAATGGCATTTGGGGTTATCCAAATGCTTTTCCATCTAAGATCAAAAAGTATTTGCCCAAATTCAGTGGTACAAAGGATGAATCAGCTGAGAGACACTTGCAGTAGTTTAGAAATGTTATAGATGACTTTGAGGTTGACCATGAAGATGTAGTTATGAGATTATTTCTTCAATCTCTAGATGAAGATGCAAGGGACTAGTTCTCCTACCTTCCGGCATGCTCTGTCAGCTCTTGGTAAGAATTTAAATCTACATTTCTAGAGCAATATGGTGAGAGAATATCTAAATATGCAGTTATCAGTGATTTCATGTATATCCATATAGAAAAAGATGAGTTGATTCCAGCCTTTAACCTCATATTTATGAAGGCATTGAAAAGAATTCCAGAATGCATCAGACCAAATGATGCATTGTGTCTGATGGTCTATCTGGGTGCATTTGATAAGAAAATGAGTTATAGATTGAGAGATAAGGAGCCCACCACATTGAATCAGGCACATCAGTTTGCAATGGACATTGAAAACAATTGGAAGTATGGAATTCAGAGGGGCTATTTCTCTACAAATTTTTGTTGTCCTGCGGTCCCCAATGTTGATGATATATATAATGTGGATGTTGAAAATGAATGTCAAAACACTCACACCCCTGCTGTCCCTGTCTATGCATCAGTCCAAGGTAATGATGACCCTGCCATAGAGGAGGATGCCCTGATTTTCCCAGCAAATGAAGCTGATTGTGATGATTTTTTAAGTAATATTTACATGGCAGTTCTCAGCAAAGAGCCTTCATGTTTAAATGATCCAGTTATGCATAGTTGTGATCATATGGATCAAGAGTCAATTCTAGTTTCATCAAGAAGCATTAGAGGGCTAGAAAGTGATATAGATAGTGCAGCTTCAAAGTGCATTGAAGTAGCAGAAATCTTGTATGCGGAGCAATCAAATGATAAAGATGATACCCATGATTAGTTCATGGATCAGGTTTGCTCTTCTTATGACTCTGGATTTGGTAATGTTGAAGAAGAGTTGGATTGTCATGAAGAAGAAGCAGAGACCTTTGCAATGAGATTGAATCCCCTTTATGATGAGCCTTTAAATGCATTGAACATTGTGGGTCATGACTTTCATTGGTGCAAAATTAACCCTCTTTTTGAAGATGATGATGAATCTAAAGAGACAGTTGACCTGGGTGTTGCATCAGTTTGTGAAGAGGGGACATATGAGTCAAAGGCAGAGATCTTCAACCCTTGTGAAGATAATATTGATATGCAAACTGTGGATAATGAATGTTTAGCATCAGTTGTTCAAGATGTATGCAACTATGGGTGTGTGGATCAAGTTTTGTTTTCAATACCAATAAGTGATATGACTGACAATGATGGTCTCATATATTTTGAGTGTTTTTAGTTTCTGGATCAGCTGGATGAGTGCCTGGTGTTGTACAGTAGCCAGGTATATAATGAGGAATGCCAAGTGCAATGTGATATACTATTAGAGGAATATAACATACATATGTTACCTAATGCTAAAAGATATTCTACTATGTATGGTTATATGTCTGATCTTGAGATACAGAGTGACAGAGGCAATGCTGACAGTGGCAAGCTTTCAAAAATGGTGAAGTGTGTAATTGACAAGATTGGCTTATGGGCAGTTTATCTTAGTGTTTTCAGTTGTGGTTGGAATCATTCAAATTAGAATCAGGCATTTGGAAGGAGGAGATTGTGGTTCTTCATTTTTGGCTACCCAGGGCCCCCAAAATAGTATTTGAAGATGTGATTTGTGATGCAGGTTGGTGCAGTGTTTGACTCCATTGCCCAATGGATAAGGGACTGGTTTGTATCCTAGAGATCTATGGTTCTCGCCATGCCTGCAAGAGGCATGCATCCCTAGATAGAGCCAATGTTGGTGCCTGCACCTTTTAAATTCATCTGTAGGCCCCTTCATAAAAATTCAAAAATTCTATGTCTTTCAGCCTATGAAGTTGCATGCATGTATCTTTGTATATGCATTGGTGTTTATATGTACATTTGAATGTACAAGTGCAGGTATACATTGGCGGGCCTGAAAGATGAGTCAATTCTGCTTCAGAAAAGTGGAAAATTACAAGCATGCATCTTTGTATGCATATCGGGCTTGTATGTGCAATTCTGGGCAAAAATCTGTATGTACATTGTAGGCATATTCCATCGTAGATTCCATGCTTGTATGTAAGGGATTGCTTGTATGTTTTGTTTGTATGTTTGAATATACATTCGCAATATACAATGTTAACATACAAGCGTACATACAAGTGCACATGCAAAGGGCACATACATTCGCAACATGCAAGGAAAGATCAATCGGTAGCATACAAGGAAAACATACAAAGGTAAATGTATATCAGATATACAAAGCAAATGTACATTGGTGGCAACATGCAAAGGAAATATGCAAGGTCAATGTGCAAGGAAGGGATACAAAGCCTCGGGCCCACCAGTTACATGAATAGGCGATTGTATGTTTACACATGTAATCGAACATATAAGGGCATATACATTCCTAATATGCAAATCCCAGACTTGAAAAGATATACATTCTGGTTGATAAAGGTAGAGGTCTAGATTGTATGTATGTTTTGTTTGTATATCCACGTCGTATGTTTGCGATGTACAAGGCAAAGATGCAAGGGAGGACATACAAAGTGGACCCGACTAAAGAATCAAATGCAGCGAATAGTCATCTTGGCGTCCGTGAGTTGTATGTTTGCACATTGTATGTGTGATATACAACATGATATACAATGGTGAAGATACAAACTAGATTTCAAAGGTTTTTCCAATCCGACTGATAAATGTAAATGGAATCCGCAACTTGTATATTGCATTTGTATATGCAATATACAAGGCATTATGCAAAAAAACAAATATACAAGGCCCGGACCCGATAGCGATTGCAATCTATTTCATAATATTTTGGGGTCTGCCTTGTATGTAAGGTGATTGCATGTGCATACAATCTCGTATGTAACCACATATGCAAAGGAAAATACATTGGCTCATCAGCGAGAGGTATGTATCGGCGGCTCATGCAAGGATCATCCCGATGGTCGATGAACATACAAATGCACAGTGATAGTGATCCAATCAGCGGCTGCCACGTGTCCAAAAGTGGTTGTATGTATATGCTTTTGCATATACAAAGATTTGAAGGCATGAAGGGTGAAAAAGCAAAATGTATGTCGCAATATGAAAAGTCAAAGGAGAGAAAATGCCTGCGTGGCATGTTTCTATTGGCTGATGGATTTTTAGAGCGATTTGGGGCCGTTGATCTCGGTGGTAAGATGGAAATCAACGGCCCTTTTTCAAACTTTTAGAATGCAAAGGGATTTCTTTGTATCTGTAGCTGTGTCCCAGGCAGGAAAAGTTCTTGAACATGCAACTATTGCATTTCTTGAGGCTACAGGTAGGTTGGCCATTAATGGTGAAGTTTGCAAGAAGTATGGGTTTGATTGACCGGTCAACTACCATATTTGATGAGAAAATCTTCAGGCGGCAGTGCAGATCTTGAGTTCACCTGCCTCTTTCCTCTATTTTTCTTGGCTGCATTGATAGTTTTAGGTGCCATTCTCATGATGCATTGTATCTAGTGAAATTCTAAAAAGACCCGATAATTTTTTATGAGTATACGTTTTGGTACATATCAAAATTGTGTAGCTCATTTTGAGGTTGTTGAAGACTTGGGCAATTTTTGGAAAAAATAACGAAGAACAAAGCCTTTCTTGGTTGTTATATCTCTTTTGTGAGTTTATGAGTCACATCTGAGTGCACCTTGCACATATGTTCAGTTTCAATATTATTTTATATGAAAAATACATTTTTTCCATGTGTTTAGTTGTTTGTCTCCATTTGGCTATATGTATAGCTTCTTTTGAATCTGGTTGCTAAGGGCCTCTAAGATTCTATGATATAGACTTTCTGTATTGCATGCTTAATCTGTGACTTCCATTCAAGGAGTGGATTAAACTGTTTTAGACTAAGTATGGAGAAGAATGCATGTCAGCTGGGATATGTGTAAGTAGAGGCAGCTAAATACTTAGTCTTGGGTGGTGTTTGTAAGGCAAATACCAGTTCTAACCCCTTGAAACTTGAATGCCAGTGCAAATCATTCTTTTGTATTCGTCTAGTTGACTCCTTGCCCTGAGATAGACACTAGTCTACTCCATGTGTAGTAGTTATGATCCAAAACCCCCTGTCTTGCATCCAAAAACATAAATACAAATCATTCCATACTTCCAACTTGTTAGTTTGTAGGAGTAGGATTAGGAACCCTACATACTCTCATACCCAACTAGTTAAATATGTCCAAGAAAATTGTCAACCCCTTGATTTATCACTCAAATCTTGGTCTAAACATGAGAGTATTTTGCCTGTTGTTGTAAAGCTAAATATTTTTGTCATTGGGTGAGTCAAGGTTAAATCTTTAGCTATAGGGATACCCCCTTGGTGCGGTAGAACCAGAAGTGAAGGGGAGGTAGCTTACGCAACCTCCCGTATTTGTTGGAGATCCAACACACCTAGCTACAAGAGTCAGTCCGCGGCATCACAAAGGGTAGGTGGATCCTGATCTGTGGCATCAGTGAGAGGTCCCCAATAGTTAGGGGGAGACATAGGAGAGGGCAGCGGAGGGAGCAGTACTCCACGACAGTAGGGTTAGCTAGATTTGGACACTTGTATCGATTTTTGATTTGATGTACACATTTTTTATGGCTGAGATAGCTTGTATATGTATTATTTTGCCCCGAGACATGTATCACCATATTTTTGTACTTTGTATACTTTTTATGACATGACTCTGAGAGATGGATAGATATTTTGATATGTTGCACATTTGGACATGTTTTGATGTGTATATGATGGTGCAGTTATTGATGTTCTACATGCACGTGTTCTATATTTATATGTTATGGATGCAGTCTATCTTATGATGTTCTATATATGTGATGCATACTAGATGGATTTGGGATGATTTGATATGCAATGCAGATGTGAAATGTTATTGATGTGTTTATGCAGCTCTATATGTATTTGTCTATGTTTTTGATTTTTGATAAGATATATGGATTACCTAATGCACTTATTATGTATGCAAATGATTTAATCATGTAAATGACTATCTCATGTGATATGATATGCTATCTATGCTATGTTTTTGATATGTTAAAATGTGCTCAATCAACACAGAGATGATATAGATATGCAGAAGAAAAGGAATGAAGAAATACAAGCTTTCATTTGATACACTGTAGGATTTTCTTATTGCATGGTTGATATAGATTTTTGGATATGGTATGGATACGGGTGTTTTGTCATCGTTAGAGCGCAAGTGTTTCGCTTTCATCATTGGGCACTTTTTGTTTCTTTTCTCTTTTTGAAATGTTGTAAGAAAATACAAGCATCTAGGTATAATTAAACCGAGATGACCTGAGTATTCCTTACATGGATTTTGATATAGCAAGTTGATACAAGCATCTAGTCAAACTTGAATCTAGATGACCTGAGTACTTCTTACGTTGCAACAGACAAGGATTGCCCTTTTTCATGTTCAGACCTCTGAAGTCCTTGATGATCTTTTGTTGATCATGTCATTAGACAAAAAGTCATCACATTACTAAAGTTTGATCCACAAGCAGCAGACAAAGAAAAAGATTATGCCCCCATCATAGCATCTCTATCTTTTGGCATCCTTGAGTAGCATAGGAAGACATAATGACAAAAATCCAAGACCTTGTAAGTTAACCTATTCACAAAACATTCTTGCATTAGATGTGTCTTTTTACCATAATTGATATAGAATTAGTCTGAGTGTTTTGGTACATGTTGTGCGTTGGATAGGTTGATGTTTTTGCGTCAAGATTTTTGCTATTTTTGGGAAGCTTGCTTTTGCTGCACGCGCTTGTCTAGTGAAAGGTATCACAATCCTTTATTGGTATCCTCTTAGAACATGTGGCATTCAAGAATCTAAATCCGTAACTAGGTTGAGGACTTGCCCCCAGTTTAGACAAGGATCGACTTATTGTGGGTGAGATGACAAATAGGTATGGAGAGACAGACCCTAAGGGACTGACCTAGTGCCTCGAGGGCTCATTGCTAAATGGCCTTGCCTACGTGACGATGCAGAGACAATGTAGTTCAGGGTGAACCTGATGGACCTAGGACCTAGGCAATGGCAAAGATGAAGAAATCGTATGGACAACATGACAAATGACACTTGATAGAATGGACAGAAAGGAAGGGGAGCAGAGCAGAGCCTCGGAGGTACATTGAGAATGGCCTTGCCTATGTGATAACTCAGAGGCAACGTAGTTCAACAATGGTTCAAAAGACTGGTTCAAGATGAATGTTATGATGGACACAAGAGATATGAGCTCACAACAGATGGAGGAAGTGGTTTGTCACAGACAGCGCCTGTTTACCAGGTTTTCACCACTTGCTTTTATTTGTATGAAAGCTAAAAGTACACATGACGCATGTTTGCTAGGTTTTCACCATGGTACCTATCCCAGGTGCCTGTTTGCCATGTTTTCACCAGAGGATAATTTTTTTGTTATTTTTCTATTTTTCTTGGTTTTTTTGTTTGTTTTTTAATTTTTTATCACTTTTTCAAATTTTTTGAATTTTTAAGGACTCCCTTGCATTGGGATTTTAGGTGTAGAACTTGCAAAGATGCATGTTGTTGATAGGATCATCAAACAGTTCACCTTCAGATGTAGCCAATTGATATACCCCTAACCCATAGGCTACAATGATGACATAGGGACCTAGCCAGTTAGGTTCGAACTTGCCTTTCTTTTCTCGATCTTGCTGATTTCTAGGATTTTCTCTGAGGACTAGATCACCAACTTGGAATACTCAGGGTTTTACCATGTGGTTATAGTTTCTAGACATCTATTGTTGATAAGCTTTTAGGTGATTAAAGCCATGTTGCCTTCTCTCTTTGAGCATCTTTAACTCTTGAAGTCTAGACACTCTGTACTCTTCATCAGATATGAGGCCGTTTAATGAAACTCGTAAGGATGGGATCTAGACTTCAATGGGCAAGATGGCTTCAAATCTGTAGACTAGGGAGTATGGTGTTGCACCTATAGGTGTGCGGATGCTTGTGCGATAGGCCCACAATGTGGGATTTAATTGTATATGCCAATCACGGCTGGCATCATTGATAGTCTTCTTTAGGATTTTCAAGATAGTTTTATTTGATGCCTCCACCTGGCCATTGCCTTGGGGGTAATAGGGTGTTGAAAAGTGGTGTTGGATATGGAATTTGTCACATAGTTCCCTGACATCTTGATTTTTGAAGGGTCATCCATTATCCATGATAATGGATGAAGGGATGCCATAGCGACAAATGATATAGTTCAAGATAAAAGAGGCAATCTGCTTGCCTGTGATATTGGCTAAGGGCATGACTTCAATCCACTTCGTAAAGTACTCGGTGGCAGTGATTATGAATTTATGGCCACTAGAAGAAGAAGGGTGAATCTTGCCCACTAAGTCAAGTCCCCACTGATAGAAAGGCCAAGGAGTGGTTAATGGCTGCAACTCCTGTGCTGGTGCATGTATCAGGTTCCCATGGATTTGGCACTTTTTGCACTTCTTTACAAAATGATAGGAATCTTGTTCCATGGTTGGCCAGTAGTATCTCATGTGTATGAGTTTCTTGGTTAGGGTAGGGCCACTAGAGTGGGTCCCGTATATATCGTTGTGCACTTCATTCAGGGTAGTTTGATATTCCTTACTATCGAGACATCTAAGGAGAGTACCATCGAGACCTCTGCCATATAGGGTATTGGCGACAATGGCATACCAGGATGCCTGACGGATGAAGGTTCATTTTTGGTTACTGGAGAGATCAAGTGCAAGGGTATTCTCTTTAAGATAGGCAAATATTTTTCCATATAGGGTGGAATCAGCTCCAACAATGTGGCGAATGATATGGGATTCAGGGGTGTCATATGCAAGATGGGACATTGACTCTACTAAGAACTCATAACGTGATTGATTATTTGGAATATCGAGGAGAGATGCAATCATGGCCATGGCATCTGCTACATTGTTCTCAATCCTTGGTATCTATTCAAAAGAGATCTTGACAAAGTATTCTTTGAAGTCATCTACCATTCATTTGTAAGGGGTTAATTTCTCATCTTTTGTCTGGTAGTCGTCGTTTACTTGATTTATGACTAGCTATGAATCACCATAAACCTGAAGTTCTTGGATGTTCCATTCAACTGCTAGCTTGAGGCCAATGACTAGGGCTTCATACTCTACCACATTGTTAGTGCAAGGAAAGAGTAATTTGTATGATTTAGGAATGGTGTTGCCACTTGGGGTGATCAACAAGATACCCGCTCCCGACCCGTACTGAGTGTATGATCCATCGAAATACATTTTCAAGGTTGTGTTGGATATGTGAAAGATAGATTCATCTAGAAATTTGAAACTCAAAGGGCTATCATCTGTTAGAGGTGCATCTTCCAGTTGATCTGCTAGTACTTGGCCTTTTATTGCTTTCCTATCTATATATTCGATGTCAAATTCGCTAAGAAGCATGACCCATTTGGACAATCTACCTGTTAAGGTTGTTTTGTTGAGTAAGTACTTGAGTGGATCAATTTTTGCTACCAGTTTGATAGAATGTGACAACATGTAATGTCTCCACTTTTGTGAGGTGAAGACCACAGCAAGACATGCTCTTTCAATTGGCATGTATTGTAGTTCATATCCAACAAGTGTTCAACTGATATAGTATATTGCTTGTTCTTTCCCTTCATAATTTTGTTGTGCGAGGAGAGCTCCTAGAGCTGTTGGTGTGGCCCAGATATATAGTAGCGGAGGTTTACCTTGAATCAGTGGCATCAATATAGGTGGCTTCATGAGATACTCTTTTAACTGCTGAAATGCTTGTTCACATGAATATTCCATTTGAAAGGGACATTCTTATGTAGGAGGTGGGAAAATGGGTGGCACTTGTCTTCCAATTGAGAAATGAATCTTCTGATAGATTGTAGTTTTCCCTGTAGAGACCTTAGTTGAGTGAGATTCTTAGGAGGTGGCATTTCCATGATGGCCTTTACTTTAGCTAGGTCGACTTTGATTCCATTGGCGGACACTATGTATCCAAGTAGCTTACCTGAGGTAACTCCAAACACGTACTTCTTTGGATTGAGGTGCACATTAAACTGTTCCAGTCTTTTGAAGATTTTGTCTAGTACTACCAGGTGTCCTTCTCTTGTGAGTGATTTTGCTAGAATGTCATCAACATAGTCTTCCATTATAGTGTGCATCATGTCGTGGAAGATTGTGGTCATAGCTCTCTAATATGTTGCTCCAGCATTTTTCAAGCCAAATGGCATGACACACCAATAGTAGGTGCCCCAAGGACATGTGAATGCAGTCTTGTGTTGGTCTTCAGGTGCAATTTTTATCTAGTTGTATCCAGAAAAACCATCCATTAGTGATAGCATGGTGTGCCCTGCCGTGAGATCTACAATAATGTCAATGTTTGGCAGGGGAAAATCATCTTTTGGACAAGCTTTGTTCAGGTCCCTGAAGTCATTACATATTCAAACTCTGCCATTTGGTTTGGCAACTGGTACTATGTTTGAAATCCACTCACAATAGTCTATTGATCTGATGAATCTAACATCTAACAGTTTCTTTAGCTCTTCTTTCACCATGAGGGCCACATGTGGGTGCATCTTTCTAAGTTTTTGTTTTACTGGCTTAGCTCCTGGAGCTAAGGATAAGTGATGCATTATGAGATTCAGATCTAGCCCTGGTATGTCTGCATATGTCCACACAAAATTGATTTGTTTTCTCTTGAAGAATTCAGTGAATGTTGGCTTTTCTTGTGTTGTCAAAGACTGTGCCATGTGGATCATTATGGGATTATCACCTATGCTGACATTGATTGGCTCTGTTGGTTCTATCAAGATTGAGGATCTCTCTTGATGTGTAAGATTGGGTAGAGGGTCAAGCCTTCCATCCTTTGGTGCCTCAGAGAGGTTTTCACCATTGGATACATCTATATTTTTACTTTTTTCATGATTTAACACTGCCGCAGAGTGGTTTTCACCATTAGATCTTTCTTTCATTTTGACATTTTTGAGACTTAAAGGCTTGGCACTCTCTCCAAAATAGGCCTTGTCATTGAGTTCTATGGCATAGCCAGCTCCGTGGTCCCTTGCGGGTATATGATCTCTAAGCTCCAGATAGTCTATGATGGCTTCATCATTTTGAAAGGTATCGAGCTCAGGGGTAGTACCTTGTAAGTCCCAATCTATGAGTTCGGGGTGCACTAAAGGCAAGGGATCATTGGGTTAGTCAAGTTCGATGGTATTGATGGTCAAGATAGAGGTGTTATGGAGGTCATTATAAGCATGGACAAAGTCTGTGATGGTACTCTCTATTAGTGGATCTGTCAAGGGGGGTATCATTCTTTCGTCACGAATTTCACTATCGTTATTATGCGGGTCTGACTCTAGTGGTCTAGCCCTTGGACCTTGTCTCTCATTTGCATGGGTTGGGTCATACTCATGGACAACATCGATGCCTTTTTCATCACAAGATAGCTCTGAGAGACTATCCCACTCATATTCATTGGAATCAGTCTCACTCCCCAGTTGCAGTTGCTAAATTTGATCAACCAGATTACTAGCAGATGTTTCTGGTTGTTTACCTTTATTGTTATTTGCTCTGTTGGTTCTTGATGTGCCAGTGTAACCTATCCCTGTAGTGTCTTGTGCTGTCAAGGTATGAGGTTGGATGGGTTCAGTGATACCATCATTTCTTGAACCGAGTGGACCATGTCCTTCATACCCCATTCTTTGTAGCATTTGGAATCCTTGACCATATTGTTTAGTTTGTATAGTGTGATGGTCTTGTTGTGTTGATGAACTACCTTCATCCTTGTATAACCATGGTAGGATATCCTTTTCATTGCTCTCATCTTTGAGGCTTCCCCATTTGATAAATGAACCTTTGGTAGTTTGTCTGCTTTGGATTTTCTCAGGGTAGGTCTTCCATATGATCTAGGAGATAGGGGGAGTTGTGCTAAACAGAGGGATTGGGAGATTGTGTACTCACCCAAGCCCTTATCTTTAAGTTTAAGGTCCAGTTGGGATGCCTTTGAAGTAGAAGCAAGTGAAGCTGGGTCAACACAAGAGGAAGATGAAGCAGAAGCACGGTTGTTCAGAATCATAACTTCAAGTTTAGATTGAATGGAGTTGCAATACTAAAATGGATTGGGATCACCTTGGATGGTGATCTCTTGGCCTTCATAGGGGAATTTGATACACTAGTGGTATGTTGACGGTACTGCTTTCAGAGCATGTATCCATGGTCTCCCTAGAAGAATGTTATATGCTAGCTCCATATCAAGGACTTGGCAAGCCACATCTTTTACTATAGGTCCCACTCTAATTGGTAAAGTAACAATTCCCTTGGAAGTTCTCTCCTCCTCATCATAGGCTTTGATAGTGATTTTCTTTTTTAGATCTATAGCCTTTTCTGCAAATCCCAATGCAAGGATTAGCTTTAAGGTGCAAATATTCAAACCAACTCCTCCATTGATTAGAACCCTTTTTATCTTGTGTTTGTGGATGAAGGCTTCGATATGAAGAGAGGCGTTATGATGTTGGGTGATTGACATATCATCCTTTTCAGTGAATGATAGGGAATGAGGTGAGGTAATGTGACCTACCATGGTTTGAAACTGTTCTTCGGTGAGGTTCATTGGGATGGAGGCTTCAGAAAGACCTTTGTCAAGTATGGCCCTATGGGACAGGGATAGACGCAGAAGTTCCAAAATGGAGATATGTGCAGGTGTCTTATGTAGCTGATCTAGGATATTATACTGATTAGACGGAGGGGCGGAGGCTCCTCTAAGAGTGACTCTATTACTATGAGTGGTAATGTTACAATCCAGATCTTTGTTTATAGTGATCACATTGATATGTGAATCACTTTTCAAGATATGGTTAACAACATAGTCAAAAGCAATGTTTGTGCAATTCGCGCTGTTAGTTCCACTATTGTTTTGGTTGGAAGGCCCTCCCTGCTCATAGTTGGGAAGAGGATCCTTGAATGCTCGGTGATCATTATTAGAGGTATGTCTGTCAAGTGACACTTTTTTTTGCTTGATCAAATCCTGGATAGTGTGCTTGAGCACAATGCAGTCATTGGTTTTGTGCCCCTTGTTTCGGTGGTACTCATAGAAATCATTGTCGTTCCACTAAGGAGGTTTGACTTTTGGTTCATATTCCCGCGCAGTTGGAAGGGTTATGATCTTACTTGTGATTAACTTCTGTAGGGTAGTTTCCAATGATTCTCCCAAAGGTGTAAATTTTTTCCTAGGTTGAAAATTTGTAAACCGTGATTCAGTGTTTCTTGGTTTGTTTTGTGGGGGGTTGTTTGAGGAGTTGATAAGTTGAAGATTGGTTGCTTTGGTGCCACATTCTTGGCATCTACCACCCCATCATTCACAATGTTTTTGTTCTTTGTCTAGAATCTTGGTTTATCTACGTTGGTATTGGTACTAGGAGTGTCTTTATAAAGCTTTATTTGACCCTTTGTGATTAAAGCTTTTTTGATGATTAGACCCATCTCAATGACCTTACTAAAGGAAGTATGACATTGGACTTGTATCTGATAGCTTAGGTCAGTTTTTAAGTTATGGACAAACATTTCCATCATTTGTTTTTCAAGCATTTGATGTGGGCACTTACTTGCCAACTATCTCCATCTTTGTAGAAAGGCGGCAAAAGATTCCCCATCTTTTTGCTTGGTGTTACAAAGATCTAAGATTGAGGTGTCATGCTCAATATTATAGGAGAAGTGTGTGACAAATTTGTCCACAAGTTTTTTAAATGTTCTAATGCCGGGTGGTAGTCTAGAAAACCACTCCATGTCTTGTCCTCCTAAGCTTCTTGGAAACAGTCGCATAAGATAAGTATCATTGTGGGCGACTTCAAGACATGCAGCGTTAAATTCCCTAATGTGGTCCCTTGGATCACCCTTTCCTTGATATTTATCAAATTTTGGCACCTCAAATTTAGCAGGGAAAGGTATCATGATCAAGGTTCTATCAAAAGGATATGGTGAAATATCCTCTAGGGAATACTGTTTAGTTGATGCTCCTATTTGCATGTCTGTGAATTATTGTTGTAAAGCTTGGCTCTGTTGGATTATCAAGCTTAAGGCATTTGTGGAATCAATGGTTGCTTTGCTTTTGTCTGTGGGTACTTCCTCATGTGTGCTTCTCTCAGGGTTTTTTTCTTCCTCAGGTTCTTTTAGAGCTTCTACATCAAAATGTTTAGGGAGCTTGACTCCTAGTTGTTCTAAGTGTAGAAAGAATTTGGTAGGGTCTTGGGCAAGCACCTTATCCATTATGCATTGAAATCTTCGGTCTTGCTGTGTTTGGAGGACTTCTTCCATAGAAATTTCCTCATCACTATCATGAGAGGTTGGAATAGTTTTCTCAACCATTTCAATCTATTTTTGCTCTTCGGACCTCATTAAGACCATGCAAGGTGACTAGAGGTGGGATGAAGTGAGTTTGAAAGTTTTAAACAAGGGGTGCTAGAATGTGCCAAGGTTTGAGCAAGGTTCTCCTTAGATCTAATTGGTGTCAAACAAGTTGGGTGCACAAAATGATAGTCGAAGTAAGGATGATAGAAATCCGTTTACTTGATATGGACTAGTTTTTGCACAAGCCACTAGTGGAGTTTTGAGAGAAAAGGATAAGTGATCCTTGATAGTGGAGACTCACTAGGTTTATTTGAGGTTTGATGCGATCAAGAATGGCTTGGTTCTCCCCTTGTTGGATTTTGGAAGATTTTTTAACAAGATTTTGGATGATGAAGTGTGGAAAAAGTAGCTATGGTGCGGAAAAAGAGGGAAATGGTTGACTTGCACGATTTTAATCAGATCTTGGAACAATTGAGATAGTTTTGAAATGGTTTTTGAAAAGTTAAAAAATTTTCTCCTAGGTAGTACAGAATAACTCTTTGGTTTGGATGCGTAGCAATAAATGCACTGGAACAAAGTGTAAAAGCGCCACAGGTCGCAGCAAATGTGCAAATCTGGTAATTTTCAAATGCACCGCAATAGTATTCAAATGCATAGCAGGTCGCAACAGATGTGCTGTTTTGGTTTTCAGTTTGGTTTTGCAGATTTTTTGGTACGTTTTTTTAAAAAATTCTATTTTTGGTTGAAAACTTGGTCTTTTCTTGAATTTTGATTTTTAATTATGGCAAAAGACACAGCAAGTGCATAGAAGTTTTCATGATTTTTTATTTTTTTAGTATTTTTGGACTTTTTGACATAAAGACAATTACAACCTAGGCTAGAAAGGACAGTATTTGTTGAATCCCCTAGCTATGCATATTCAAAGCGTGTAGCTCCAAGATCTAGTAGTACTGACTCCCCTCCATGGTACTCACTTCTCATGCATACCAGATCTAGGTTTCCTTAGGCTCATACCCCCACCGAACCATAGGATTGTCCTTGCTACCTCTACTAAGAATCACATGAATCGGGGCCGCTTCAAAGTTTCCACCTTTTGTGTCAACAAATAGGGGTTTTTGGTATACTAAACAAATGGCTAAGTAGTTAAGGCAACCATTCAAGTGGTTACATGTGTGGCAGCGCTACTCTCCATTATGGAGTCTCCTAGCCTCCATGGGTTATGCCTTGGAGGGTTTTGGGGGAGGTTGGCTGTTGGTGTAACATAGTGGCACTCGTTGTAGGAAGCTTTCACCTCAAGCACAATTTATTTAAAGTGGATTGGTAGGGCTTGGATTTAGCCTATTACCACTTAGGGTCATTCCCACTTGGATAGGCGGGCATCCAAGGGCAGGCCCTTCTAAAGCTTAAACACAAGGAATAACAAGTCTGGCATTCTGGTCACCTAGTAAAGGGGAGAGCATAAGCCTATTGTCATTCAACAGACATAGAAGACAGTGGTTAATCCAAACCTATTTAAAAGGAAAAAAACTAAATGTGTTATCTACTTGGGCACTCATGCATTTGTTAACTTTGAACTATTTAAAGATAGCAATGTTCTTTTCCCTTTGTGAGATAGCAATGTTCTAACTAAGAAAGATAGAAATAATGCAAAGATAGCAGTGATTGTTCATTACTATCCTCCTAGTTAAGGACTACGTGAAATTTGCATGCATGCATTTTTTTTACTTTTTCCCCTAATTAATCTAAGATGATTTAATTAGTGCAGCTAAATGATCTATCCAGCCTCTAATCCTGCAAGACAAATGTTAGCATAAAATTCTAAAACTACGAGAAATCCTAAAATCAGAATGAAGATCAAATGCACCGCTTATCAGTATGTATGCGTAGAAATAGAGACTGTAAGCGTCATTTTATAGATGTGCTAAGACAGATGTCAAAAGCACAGGAAAAATACACAGAAGCACCATTTCTACATATGCATCGTAAAAAGGTATGTAAGCGTCATTTCTGAGGGTGTATGCGCCACGATTCTGTAGGCACCAGAACAGGAAGTATATGTGCCATCTCAGAGGATGTATGCACCGTAGTACTGCATGTGTCAGAACAAAAGGTAAAAGCGCTGGCTCAAAAGTTGTTTCCACCGGAAGTTTGTATGTGCTGGAACAGGTTGTAGATGTGCCTCAGGATTGATCAAATGTGCCACCTGAACCTGTTTGAAGCCTGTATGGAATCTGTACGGAACCTTTCACTTAGAAGCTCAAATTTTTCGTTAGATTAGGGGCAAAGGCCCCACAGTGGGTGTCAGAAATGTGATGGGTAAAATGGGATGAATAAAACTAATTATAAAAACCCAAAACATCAATGGAAGGTGTAGATAAAAAGGATTTAAAATAAGAGAGAGAGATACTCACAACCTTTTTACCTTGCAATTTCCATTGTTCACCTATTCTCTTTTGATCTTTTGGTGATGAAGATGGCCCTCAGGAAGCTTGCTTCCTTGCTTCAATTTCTCAAGATGACAAGTAGAAACGGCTCGGATACTTGTTGTGTTGAAGATGAGCTTCAACATAATGTGGAATGGATGATAGATGAAGTGATGTGAAAGTGGGGTGCCAATGGCATGCTATAGATTTTGCAGCATAAGTTTACTC
Source organism: Cunninghamia lanceolata (assembly GCA_027924645.1). Taxonomy (NCBI): domain Eukaryota; kingdom Viridiplantae; phylum Streptophyta; class Pinopsida; order Cupressales; family Cupressaceae; genus Cunninghamia; species Cunninghamia lanceolata. The sequence goes on along the minus strand of BSBN01000809.1, from coordinate 22,819,090 downwards.
GAAAGTTGGATATGAAATGAAGAAGAAGAGGGTTATATTTATAGAGTTGTGTGAGAGAGGATCAACGGTGGAAAAGAAATAAGAAGATCAACGAAGGAGAATGTTTGAGAGAATGTGCGCGAATAGAAGGACATGTGTCATTCAAAAAGATGCTTTGTTGAGTTAACTGCTTTCTTGATGAGGATGAGTTTTTATTTCTTAAATTAGAATATATTTTTCTAATTTAAGAGCTTTGTTGATAGATTTAAATCAGTTAACTCAACTTTTGCTTTTGTATGACAAGAAGAATTTATTTTTAGAAGATATTGAAGATTTTTTAGAAGATAAGAAAGTGTAATTAAATAAATAAATTTATTTAATTACTTGCACATGATTTGGAAGAATAAATAAAATATTTAATTATATTTTATTTTTTTTGGAGATTTAGTTTTTAATTTAAATAAATTTGCAATTTATTTAAATTTGGAAGAATAAAAGATTTAATTAAATAATTGAAATTATTTAATTATTTAGAAGAATAAAGATGATATAGATGGAATTAATTAAATAAATGTAATTTATTTAATTAAATGGGAGAAAATGAATCAAATAAATAAATAAATTTATTTATTTATTGATAGAGGAATATTGAGATGGAATAAATATTTGAAATATTTATTTAGGTAGAGTCATGTCATTTTTAGGTGTATACAGGTCATACTAATCAGATGATTCTTTGGCAAGTGGACTAAGATTGGGGAATGAGATTGATCTACATGCATTAACAATATCCTCATTAGGTCCATACTAAGCTCACATACAGCTCTATGTGAAGGATCCTTAGTCTTTTTACTAAAATCTAATCAAAGAGTCACCATTTAAACATATGATCTCTAAAACGTGTAAATCTCCAACCTCACCCAAGTCTATCTAGCATCAAAAAGTATCCAATTAACCATCCTATGCGAAGAAAACTCCAATTGCATCATGACTACAATATCTATAAGCTCCCCAAGGAAAAATGATCATTCCACTCTCCTAAAAGATCACCTCAAACTGCTAACAAAGTTCCAACTACATGATTAGAAAAAAAACTAGGAACTCCTCATGACATCATGATTTACATCTTCTCAACAAAAGATCACTTGTCCTATAGACAAATCCATATCACTCCCAAATCTCCCATTAAAGGTGATCTAGATCTACCCATGGCATATTGATAAACATCTTCTAATTAAAGATCGTGCATGGCCCTCACACAATCAAAAAACTCAATTGTAGCATTAGAATATCCCAAAGGTCAAAGTAAAACCATGATCTCCAAACTAATAGAACAAGAACATACCACCATGTTCCTGCACAAAGCTCTTAATGAACTATGATTCAAAGCCTTTTATGATAGCATAGTCCACTATTATAGGTTCTCAAATAACATGCTTAGGAAACTATACACATCCAAGTGCTACAAGTCCTTAAGCCCCTTTGTTGCAAGTACCTTTGCCATAAGTACCTTTGTTGAAAGTACCTGCTTGCTACAATCACTACAAGTGATCCTTGCTACAAGTCTAGGTTTTACAAGTATAATAAAAATTTATCTTCGTGTCTCTCTACTACTAAACACACCAATATACCATGATGGCTTAAAGGCCAACAAACCAAAATCTACAACTCTATGACATCCAAACAATCTACAACAAAACTTTGCTACACACAAGACACTATCAACACTTTGGAGATGCACACTTAAGTTTTTCATGCAATGTGCATGTATAGATAACCCACAAAACTAGCATAGTTATGACATCTAAAAGTGACAAGGAGCATGAGTAGTGCTCCAATAAAAACTAAGTAAATTATATAACTCATAGATCTCAAAATAGTGCAATCAAAATATTCAACTCCACATGAGAAAAAAGAAGAATAGAAACAACATGTCGATTCTTTGACAACACCATCATCATATCGAAAACCTAGATTGAAAATTTTGTAAATCCACAACATGGAGCAAACACAACTCATGAACATAATATTAATCACAACACCTCTACATTAAGGAATTTGAAACCAACCTCCTCAAACCATGCAATAACCATGCATGCAAACCTACAACTATTACCATTTAGAAAGCCCTGAACAATAGTGTCTTCATAGATTTACAAAACCTTAGATTTTGATTAAATGTAAAACTTGCAAAACCATGCATGAAAATCTACAATTATAAACACATCTAAAACACCCACAAATATGAAACCACCAAATCCATATTCCAAATGTTGAACTATCACAAATCTACAACCCAAGATCCAAAACACCATGAATTTTCAATATGCACTTGATTAAACCACATGTGCAACCACAATCAACATGTGTATTCATCCATGCAAAATTGGTACAACATAAATCTGTAACATGCAAGCACATGCAATCCACATGCAAGCACATACAACCCACATGCAAGAACATGCAACCACATGAAATCCACAAATCATCCATGCAACAATAAGGGCTAAATAACCAATGCTTTCTCACATAACTAGGGGCTGTGCTAGGGAGAAATTAGGTCTAATGTTAAAAATAGTAAACTATCAAACCCTAACTGCAATAGAATGCAAACAAGCTTAGAAAGCAGTCAAATAAATATGAAAACTAGTAAAAATTTAATATAACATTGACTAACTTCTATTGTCCTCCTCCATCTTGTCTCAATGTTCTTAGATTTGCAAGTTCATGCAACATCCTGAGAAGCTCATGTATTTAATTTGCAAGATATTGGAGAGAAAGAGATAAGAGATCATGAAAAAAATGAATCAAGAGAGAAAATAAGAGTGTAAGAGATGAAAATGAAGCTGAAAGAGGTGTTTTATTGAACACTTGATTTGAATGAATGGATAGGATTTGATGTTGACTTTGAGGCCAAATGGAGGGCTAGAATGAGTTAGGGTTTCCTCACCACTAGAGGACAAAAGTGAATTTAAAATTCACAAATATGATGAGGTGGAGGATGTTTCAATTAAATAAACTTGGTTAGTTTATTTAATTCATTTGAGGAAGGGGACATGTGAAAGGGGATTTTGGATAATTAAGTGATGGAATTTGATTTATTTGTTTGAATAAATCAAGTGAAAGGAACATTATGAATAATTAAATAATCAATTAGGATTAATTATTTAATTATAGAAGATACATGGATAAATGATTAGAAATGATGAAATTTAATTAATAGTTGAATCATGGAATTTGCAGGAGAAAATTGTCTTGTCACATTTGTGATAGGACATTTTTAAGTGTCTACATTTTGTCCCTCTTTGAGATGATGTTTGAGATGATGTGATTTATGTCGAGTAACATAATTTCAAAGAAGCTAAGGAAATGGATAGAGGAAAAGGATGATGATGGAAAGATAGGATAGTGATGCCCCCTCGAGAGGATAGACAGGTTGGACAAACACTGGTAGGCTCTCGAAATGAAAGGGATTGGTTAAGGAAGAAATAGGAATGGATGGAAGAAATGAATGATACATTAAGTTATGATGAAGGTGGAGGGATGAAGATATGAGAGAAATATGGTGGAGGAATCAAAGATTGGTTAGAAGAATGGAAATGAGATCTTGCTTTGATAGATTTTTGAGCTTCTCACTTGCAATTTTTTTTTGCTTATCATCATAGAACTTATTATGTCAAAGGATGACAAACACCATGGCATGACAGAGGCCAAGTGCGAAAATGTGATCCCTTGTGAAATAGGCACCTGATAAACAAGGAATGCCTGACTCAAACTAGTAATTGTGATACCTTGTCAGAACATGTGATGGGATAACTGTGAGGTGTGCAAGACCTTATGCAAGGAAGTAGTTATTCTTTCCAATGCATAGGATGTCTTTGATTCACACCCAATGAAATCCCTATCACATGTAAGGAACCAAGTTGCCCCGGCTATTTTGCCAAGTCAATCCACAAGCAACAATCAAAGAAAAGGTCTCGCCCTATCCTCGCTTCTCTTCATCACTTAGGGACTACCTTAAGAAGCATAAGAATGAGACTGCAAAACAATCCAGTAAAATAAGACATACTAGACCAACAGCTAGTTGGAACTTTTGTCAAGTGATATGTCCTTGATTGAAGGATCATGATTAGATGAAGAAGGTTTGGTTTCAGGATAGAAACATGTCGTATAAGACGTTGGTCTGGTTTTGACAATGCAACATCCTGTATAAGGCAAGTGATTAGATTGATTGACACTAGTGTTGTTGGCCATGTGAGCAACACCAGGGTTTGATTGATGATTGATTGGTTGATTTGAGAAATGATGCATGTCATATAAGGAACAGAATCCTGGTTTCGATGATGCCCCATTCTGTACAAGGTATGCAATGGTTGAGAAGGATAGCTTGATAGTAACATATGATTATCATGAGGTGATTGATTGATTTGACTAGTTGGATAGCTTGACTTGTTTGATTTTGGGATTGGTTTGAAGTGTGAAAGATTGATTGCTTTAGTCTGATTAAAGTGTCCATCTCGATAAGGGATGACTTATTATGACAGTTGACAGGACGGGCCCTAAGGGACTGACATAATTCCTCAGGTTCCTCGGGGCCACATCGAAGATGGCCTTCCTTATGAGAAATCTCAAAGGCGACATAGTTTGACCATGCGGACTGTGGATGATTTGAAGAAATGATAATGTGACTAATTAGGATGTTGGAATGGATCGATCAAGAGATTTGATTAAGTGATTTGGAGAATTGATTGAAGAATTGATTTGGTTGGGATAATGTGATGAATTGAATGATTTTATTGCTTGGGATTTTTGACTGGTTATTTGATTTTTTCAAATTTTGGGGAATATTTTGATTTTTTTTTATTTTGACATGTTTCAATTTTTTTGGATTTTTGACATGTTTTGATTTTTTTGGAGTTTTTGGGAATATTTTGATTGTTTTGAGATTTTTGAGAATATTTTGATGTTTTTGAATTTTTGAGAATATTTTGATTTTTTTGGAATTTTGAGAATATTTTGATTTTTTGGATTTTGAAATGTTGTGATTTTTTGGTATTTTTGGAAAGTTTTTGATTTTTTGAATTTTTGGAATGTTGCAATGTCAAGGGATGACAATTTGTGTAGCATTTGTGCTAGATACCAATGACAAGGAGAAACCAAGTCTAGGTGCAAGAAGGAAGGATGGATAAAATGAGAGGTGATAATGGATGGAAAGGATGGGTGCAACCTAAAGGAGGTAGGATGTGGTCTCCAAAGGCTATGTCACATAGGAATAACATACCCCATTCTAAGTGTATGACTTAGGATTTTTCATGACAATGCTTATGACGATAGTATGATGATAGGATAATGAAGGATTGGTGCAGGAGCACCTTGCTAGCTTTAAGCCTCCATGAGGCAACTTTTGGTTTTGATCTAGTTTTGGTGTTTTAATGATGTAATAAGGTCATGAATTGACCATTGACAATGTATTAGAGGCCTTTGATTAGGTTCTAGTGGGATTTTGAGTTATTTTGTAAAGGATTGCAAAAATTACAAAATTATCAATATTGCAAAAAGTGCAAAAAGGGCAAATAAAAGAGGAATATGAAGGGTCATAGGGAGTTTAAAAGGTAGTTTCTCATGTTGGAGGAGTTTCATTTCATTATTTTTGTAATAAAGGTCTATGTAAGACCACTCTTATGTATTTAGAGGTCATTTGGTAGTGGATCTTTAAGTTTGCTCAAGTTTAGTACTTTCTAAGTTGAGTAGTGTTAGTGGTTTGGCTATTTTTAGCCTCTTCTTTTTGCATGTAAAAGAGAGTGGAGTGATGGAAAAAAAAAGATGGATGTAAAGACATTATTTATCCCTTGACATTTCATGCAAGAGGAGAGATGAAGTTTAGAGAGGAAAAATGAATAAAAAAAGTTCCAGTTTTTTTCATTTTTACTACCTTTTTCACTATTCCTAAGGCTGGTATGGCCTTGTATAGACAATAAATGGTATGAAATTGGAATTTTTGGAAAGAGCTCTAAGTCTTCTTTCTTTTGGCATTGTTTGCATTAAATTTTGTTATGTTCTGTGAAAGTTATGTTGAATTCAGTGATTGACACTTCTAGTTTTTTTCACTGTAACAGTCATCTTGTTTGGAATGGTATGGATTGTATGTATCAAGTACAGGTCTAAAACTAATGGGAAAAGATGAATATATGAGTCTAGTTTCATATTATTTTGGTTTGGCCAATTTTCATTAAGAATTGAATGAGTTATACCATTGTTGGTGAGGGCAGGTCTATGATCTACTAGGGTTTCCATCTCTGTAACAGTCCCTTTTTGAAGCATACTTTCAAATGTAACCCCTACCCATTTTGAGATATGTTAAATAAAGGTCAAATGGGTATTTGAATCAGGTTTGCATTTTTCAAGATTAGTTCTGGTTTGAAAGTTATGGTGGAAAAACCTCATTTGTTGTTCCACTTCAAATCTAGTCAAGAGTAGGAAAAATCAAGATTTGACCTCTATGTTCCAAAACAACCCCACCTACACTTGACATTTGTTGTGTAAGAGGATAATGGGTATCCAAAATAGTTTTTAGATCATGGGTTTGAGTTGTATTTTGAAAATTACGTTAAAAAAACTCTATTTGTTGCTCTCATCAAAGCATAGTGGAAGTTTGTGAGAAAAGTGTTTTGTTTGAAGTGTGTTTGTTTTGGGTGAATCCTCCATCCTCTACATCAAAGATTTTTTTGGTTTCGAGTGATAAGGTATGTCAAGAGACATCCAAAACATTTGTCAACATTTTTGCCCCCAATCTTTATCAAGATCAAAAGAGGAAGGGTGGATACATGGACTTGATGGGATAGGTATATGTATGTGGGTGTATGAAAATGGCATGGTAAGATAAGATAGGAAATGATAGGATGAAAATGATATATTGGATAAGACAAGGTGCCCTCAAGTGTAGGTGACATAGAAGATCAACTTACACATGACGCTTGTTTGCTAGGTTTTTATCATGGTACTTATCCAAGGCGCCACCAAGGGTGGTTTTCACCATTGGACAAATGGATTTCTTTTACTTTTTTGATTTTTTTGACTTTTTTTCTTTTTTTCTTTTTTGACTTTTTTTACGTTTTGAATGGAAGAAGGTGGGTATGGATAGGAGGGACTCAAGGGTCTAGTTCCATGAAAGGTGATAGTTCCACTAGAAAGGAATGTTGTCGCATGGACCATGTCAAATGTGCTCATTGATGTTGGTAAGGGATTGTATGCAAGTGAGATGGATAAGGTAGATAGTTAATTATGGAGGGAATGATAGTGGATTATGTAGGACTTATGCAAAAGCATGGACCATAGGGAGGTGATAAGGCATATATGTAGGGTAACGGTTGAATGATGGGGGTGATGGAGGTGTGAAAAGGAATCATGACCAATGGTTGCACACGCCAATAATAAACATGGAAGCTTGTGATTGGATGGAGGTGTAGGAAGCAATGGTGATGTTTTCTTAGAAGATGGATGATGTAGGACTTTTGGTACCCACATGGACATAGTATTTGTATGACTTTTGCTTGACTTGTGGGATGGAGGAATTTGAGACTTTTGAATGGAATGGATGGTTGTGATTTGTGAGAGGTGGATGCCTCATGTGACTTAATTGCTTTTTGTTTAGGTACCCATACCATTGTGGTTTTGGACTTTGCTTTTGAAGGTATGAGCTTGGATAGCCTTTTGGATGGATTTTGCTTTGACTTTTTGAATTGATTTCCTAAGGTGTTAGGACCCTTAGGATTTTTGATGTTATGAAAGGAGACATCTAAATCTTTATTTTTGAATCCCATAGGTTTGGTGGAAGGAGTGGAAGCTTCATGTTTAGACAATATGTGCATTTGTTGGTCATGATTAGGAATATGGATGATAGGAATGTTAGGTGTTGGAAGCAATGGTTGTAAAGTGGATGGATGGATAGTAGGCATTGGAAGAAGTGGAGGTAAATTGGATGGTGGAAGGTGTATGGTCACATGCTTTGGGCACTTGTAGGATGATGGAGGTGGAATGGCAACATATGTTTTAGGGATGTGATATGGTTTGTGATGGAAAGTGGTGGACTTAGATTGAATGGAGGAAGTACCAACATCGTTAGATTGTTGACCTTGGGGTGTGTATCCAAGGCCATATGAGTGTGGAGGGACATTGACATGGATAGGCTCCAAAATACCTTGTCTGTGAAGGCCTAAGCCTTTACCTTGGTAGTTCATGTTTTGGAGCATGCGATGGACTATGGGACTAGGTGTGGTTTGGGAACTAGACACAAGTTCCTTATTGGATGGAGAAGGTGAAGTGGATAAAGGTTGTTGTGTTCTTGAGGAACATTCATGAATGAAAGTGGAAGGACCAATGGGGTATGATGGTGGATTTGAAATGGGATCGATGGCGGATGAAGATGGATCATTAGGATATTTATTATGTTCATGTAGATCCAAGTTATTTGTTTGATCTTCTATGTTTATGTGTTCTTGGAAGGCACGTGTCTCATCGTGACAAGTGGCAGTTGTTGGATCATGGATGGGTGAGGTGGCAAGCTCTTGACCATGGAATGCATAAAGTAGGCTAAGGGGATCATCATGTTCTTGATCATAGAGGGGATCTTGATCATCATTATGGATGGGTGGAATGGAAGGGGTTTGATCTTGATTTGAACAAGGGACTAATGTTTCCTCATGCTTAGGATTATGCTCTTGACATAGCTTTTGACTTTGAGTGGAAACGGATGACTCTTCGATAGGTTCGATGGTTTGTGGACCACATTATAGGGTTGAATGGATGGACATGGTATTGGAGGACTCTTTGGAAAGCTCAAGGATAGGACTTTGAGGACATGGTTGACTCCTTGCTAGTAGCTATTGGATCACATCCTTTGTAAGTGCATGTGTGGAAGGATAATATAATGGATGGACGATGAGGGTAGATGGTGTGGATGTATGATTAGGATTAGGAGTTGAAAGTTCCCATGGTGGAGGAATAAGAGGGATGGAAGGCATTGGCTTAGGGTTTGGACTTAGATTAAGTGGAGTGTCAAAGGGATTAAATGGATTGGATGAAGTGGTGGGTATGGACAACCCCTTAGGCTTTCTTTTGTAATGTTTGATTCTATGACGTGAGGTTGATGTAGGATTGGAGTGTGGTGGTAAAATTTACTTATAGGGTGGATGAGGTAGACTTGTGTTCCCCTTGTCAAAGGTTTAATGAGAATTTGAAGGCACTTTATCTTGTTTCCAAGGTAGACTTGGGTAGGCTTGTGAAGAGGCTTGTGGTGCTAGAACCTTGTTCTCTAGGATTGTCATGGAATGACACATGTCTTCATATCATTCTATGTCATCTTGTGGGATAAGGACCATGTTGACAAGTGCTTGACTAGGATGAAGTTGATGGTGAGATGGATGACTAGGATGAATGAGATGTGATTAGGATAATGATTAGGGTGAATTGGATTGGATGATTAGGGTTATACTTAGGGTTGTGATTAGGATGACTTGGAAATGATTAGGATACAATTAGTATATGGTTAAGGGTGAGGTGATTAGGATGAATTTGATTGAATGATGTGATTAGAAAGGGTGATTAGGATGTGAAGGCTGAATGGTGAAGATATGAGTGGGATGTGATTATGATATGATGTTGAATGACAAGAATAATGATTAGGATGAAAAATGATTGGGATATGATTAGAATGATGTTGAAGGAATGTTTAGAATGTTTGGAATGAGGGATGACTAGGAGGATCTACTCCCTTTCTCTTCTTTTTGCAACTGTGTCTTACCAAATGAGATTTGTGAATTTTGAGATGGTATGTGTATGTCAGTGGAAGATGATAAGGCCCAAACTATGATAGAGGCTAATGATACTAGTCTTTAAAAAGACTAGCTCCAAGAGGGTACTCTCGTCTACTAATGACCTTTCAAAGCACAAATTGGTTTTGTCGAGACCTTGAGGTGTTGAAGAAATGAGTGATTAAAGTGAACCCATGAGTTCCAGAATTCACTTCGAAGGATGGACTTAAACTAGCCTTGGAGTATTAAGCCCATGTGGATGAAATGATTGATGAAAGTGAACCCATGAGTTTCAGGATTCACTTGGAAGGATGGACTTAAACTAGTCGTGGAGTATTAATCCCAAGTTGTGATTGATTTGGAAAAAGATGTCAAGGTCTCTTGGTCTAGATTTGTACTTGTGATACAGTCAAGCTTCGACAGTTTCTCCCTATGTTTCAACCTTAGGAAGACTAATGTTTAGGGTCCTCTATAGATGTCAAGGACTGAATGAAATTAAATATGTAGTGAGTGAATAAAACCAGCAAGTCTATAGGTTTTTGACATAGTTGTCATCTATTTGATAGGGAGAGTAGATGCTCCAAGTTTTCCCTATGGTTGGGGTGTGTTATGATTGGGAATGATTAGGATGAAATGGATTGGATTGGAATGGATGGTTAATATATGATTAGGATGTGATTGATTGGATTAGAATGAAGATGATGATGTGTAGTGATGAGATGAAGATGATTTTGATGGGTTAGGAAGCGATTAGGATGAAGATGATATTGTGTAATGATGAGATTAGAGGACTTGGATGATGGTGATGAAGTTGATTGGATTCAAATGGCAAGGATGATGAAATGTATTGATTAGGATTTGATTGGGATTTGATTAGGAAGAAGGTGGTGAGGGATGATTAAGGTTTGCATTATGATGACTTGGGTATGATTATGGTATGATATGGAATGATTAGGGATGATTAGGATGATGTTAATTGGATGAAAGAGGTGATTAGGATGAGTTGGAAATCGTTAGGGTATGATTAGGATATGATTAGGATGAGGTGGAATGATTGGGAAGGATGAATAGCAGATGAGATTGGGATGAAGTGTAATGATTAGGAATAGTGAAGAGGATATGATTATGAAGAGGTGTAATGATGATTAAGAAATGAATAGGTGACTTGGATATGATTAGGATATGTGATGGTGATGTGATGTGGAATGATAATAAGAAATTGATTGGGTTCGAATGGTGAGGATGATGAAATGCAATGATTAGGCATGATGACTAGGATGGATGAGGGTTATATGTAATGATTAGGAATTATGATATGATGAGGATGTGATGAGGATGTGGTAGCATAATTAGGATATGATGAAGAAGGACAAGATTGAATGACTTGGACCAATTAGGATGAAAATAGATTAGGATATGTGGAATGATTATTTATGATGATTTATATGGATTAGGATACGATTAGGATGATGTGAATGACAAATTGATTGGCCTTGGGAGGGTGATGATTATGGTGTTGGAGAAGGACAAGTTTGGATGATTTGGATTGATTAGGATGATGGTGACAAGGGATGATTTATGTTTGAATGATGATGACTTGGATATGATTAAGGTATGTTATGGAATGACTAGGGATGATTAGGATGATGATTTAGGATGAAGTGTAATGATTAGTGTATACACCTAAAAATGACATGACTCTACTTAAATAAATATTTTAAATATTTATTTCATATTTATATTCCTCTATCAATAAATAAATAAATAAATTTATTTATTTTGATTCACTTCCTCCCATTTAATTAAATAAATTACATTTATTTAATTAATTAAATTCATCTACACCAACTTCATTCTTCTAAATAATTAAATAATTTTAATTATTTAATTAAAATATTTTATTCTTCTAAATTTAAATAAAATGCAATTTTATTTAAATTAAATCTTAAATCTCCACAAAAATAAAACATATTTAAATATTTTATTTTATTCCTCCAAATTATCTACAAATAATTAAATAAATCTATTTATTTAATTATGCTTTCTTATCTTCTAAAAATCTTCATATCTTCTAAAAATATAGTCCTCTTGTCATACAAAAGCAAAAGTTGAGTTAAAGCAACTTTAAAGCAACTTTGTTCTTAAATTAGAAAAATAAATTCTAATTTAAGAAAATGAAAAGTCATCCTCATCAAGAAAGCATTTAACTCAACAAAGCTTCTTTTTGAATGACACATGTCCTTCTTCTATTCGTGCATGTTTGCATGAACATTCTCCTCCATTGATCTTCTCATTTCTTCTCAACCATTGATCTTATCTCACACAACTCTATAAATATAACCCTCTTCTTCTTCATTATATATCCATCATTTGAGTAAACTTATGCTGCAGGAACTATAGCGCGCCATTGGCACCCCCATCTCCATAGCACTTCATATCATCTATTTCATTAGTGTGTTGAAGCTCATATTCAAATCACACAAAGTATCAGAGCCAACTTCTCCTTGTCATCTTGAGGAATCAAAGCGAGGAAACAAGCTTCCTAAGGGCCATTTCATCTCCATCAAGATCAAGAGAGAAAAGCCGAGCAATGGAAGGTGTAAGGTAAAGGTTGTAAGTATTTCTATTTGTTATTTTAAATCCCTTTTTCTTCATATTTCATTGATGTATTGGGTTTTGTTATTGATTTGATTAATCCCACATTTCACCCTCCACATTTTGGTGCCCACCGTGGGGCCTTTGCCCCTAATCTAACAAAAAATCTGAGTTTCCTAGTGATAGGTTCCATACAGGTTTTCGTACAGACTTGTGACAGGTTCATCTGACGCATACATCCTCTAATCCAATGCTTTAACCTCCTATCATGGTGCACACAGTCTTCTAGCGCATACATCTTCCAAGTTGGTGCATCTGCTCACTGTTCCGGTGCTTTTATAACTATGGTGCATACATCCCCTATTTTGGTGCTTTTACATCCTATTCCAGCTCCTGAAAACATCTAGTGTATACACCTTCTGAAACAGCACTTTCATACCTTCTTATGGTGCATTTGTTAAATTAATGCATTTGCATCTTCTTCCTGCGCTTTTGACACCTATCTTAGTGCATCTGTAAAACGGCGCATGCAAGCTCTGTTTCTAAGCATTCAGACTGCATAGCGGTGCTTCTATTCTGCATGGTGGTTTTAGGATTTCATCTAATTTTTCTATTTAAGCTAACGTTTGTCTTGTAGGATTAGAGGCTAGAATAGATCATTTAGCTACATTGATTAATTCACTTAGATTAATTAAGGGAAAAAGTAATAAAAAAAATGCATGCATGCAAATTTCACATAGTCTTTAACTAGGATGGAGAGTAACTGAACTACTGCTATCTTTGCATTGTTGATTTCTTTCCTAGTTAGATCATTGCTATCTTACAAATGGAAAATGAACATTACTATCTTTAAAAACACTTCAAAGTTAACAAATGCGTGAGTACACAACTAGATAGCCCATTTAGTTGTTTTCCTTTTAACGAGGATTAGATAAATCAGTGTTCTCTATGTTTATCGAATGACAATAGGCTTATGCTCTCCCCTTTATTGGGTGACCAAAATGCCAAACTTGTTATTCCATCTATTTAACCTTTAGAGGGGCCTACCCTTGGATGCATGCCTATCCAAGTGGGAATGACCCTAAGTGGAAATAGGCTAAAGCCAAGCCCTACCAATCCACTTTAAATAAACTGTGCTTGAAGTGAAAGCTTCTTGCAACGAGTACTGCTATGTTACACCGACGGCCAACCTCCCCCAAAACCCTCTAAGGTGTAACCCTTTGAGGCTAGGAGACTCCATAATGGAGAGTAGTGCCGCTGCACGTGTAACCATTTGAACAGTTGCCTTGACTACGAACCACTTGTTTAGTATACCAAAAACCCTATTTGTTGACATAAAGGGCAGAGCTCTTGAAGTGGCCTTGATTCATGTAATTCTTAGTAGAGGTAGCAGGGACAATCCTATGGTTTGGTGGGGGTACGAGCCTAAGGAAACCCAAATCTGGTATGTGTGAGAAGTGAGTACCATGGAGGAGAGCCAGTGCTACCAGATCCTAGAGCTACATGCTTTGAATATGCACAGCTAGAGGATTCAACAAATATTGTCCTTTCTAGCCTAGGGTGTACTTGTTTTCTTGTCAAAAAGTCCAAAATACAAAAAAATAACAAAAGATAAAATCATGAAAACTTCTATGTGTTTGCTGTGTCTTTGCCATAATTGAAAATCAGAATTCAAAAAGATCAAGTTTTCAAACCAAAAATAAAAAACCTTGAAAAAACGTGCAAAATTTCTACAAAATTCAAACAAAAAACTAGAGTTGTGCATTTGCCATGACCTGCAACGCATTTGTGTAGACTTGCTGCACATTTGAATCCTGTTACGACGCATTTGAAAATTGCTAGATTAGTGCATTTGCTTTGACTTGCAGTGCTTTTACATTCTGTTCTGGTGCATTTATTGTTGTGCATCCAAGACAGTGAGCTTTTCCCAGTCTGTTGAGAGAATGTTTTCAACCTTCTTGGATACCCATTCTAGTCTTGTGTTAATTTCTGTGGAGATGACAAACTAATTAGAATATATTGCTCAAAAACTCCAATATCTGCAATTACAAATAAACTTAGGTCCCTCACCCCAAGATTGTATAGTAATTGCTCAACCAATCCAAGTCTTACAACAAGAAATGGCAATGTTGCAAGCTGAATGTGCCAGTACCAGCTACGCCTTGCCCCAAAATTGTATATCCTTTTCCCATACTCATGACAATGCAAGCACCACACCAAGTTGGAAATCATACACCACTCTATCTACCAGTCCTTCTTCACCATCTTCTAAGACACATATTCTAAAACATACCAATCCTATGCCAACACCACCATCGAGTTCCCCAAGCTCTAAACTGACAACCAAGGAATCCTTAGATGATTTATGGAAAAGAGTTTTTCCAAATTTATACAACCAAAGAAAAGCTAGGGAGAAAGCTAAATCCCCTCACTCACCTATCCATACACCTACCAATGATGTGATCCAAGGGATACTAGCTAAGAGTCAACCATGTCCCCAAATTCTAGTCCTTAACCTTACCAAGAATCCTTCATGTCATCCACAACCCCTTGAGCTTATCAAAGAGCCTCCTACCATGAACCGAAGTCAAGGTCCATCGCACCTTCATTTTGTTGACCAAGATCCTATCCAAGAGTCTTCTACCTCCACTCCAATTCAAGCACCTCAAGAGTAATGTCAAGAGCACACTTTAGAGCATGTGGAAACATCAAACCTTTGTCTAATTCAAGATCAAAGCATGCCCATCCGACCCCTACATAACCTCTATCTTTTCGGTGATCCTATACCTACATATGAGCAACAGATCCAATTTCCAACCATGCATAACCTATATCATTTCCATGATCAAGATACTACCTTTGATGAAGAAGCTATCCATGAGCAACTTGATCCTACGCATGAGCTAGAGATCCAATTTCGGCCCCTCCATAACCTATGTCTTTTCTATGATCAAGATATTATCGTTGATAAAGAACCTATACAAGAGAACATTAATCCCATCACACTAAATCCTATCTATGATCAAGATCCCATCTATGATGAAGAGCCTATCTATGATCAAGCAAACCATGACAATCCTCTTAGCCCACTTTATGTGTTCCATGGTCCTGAGCCTATAACCCCATCTAGTCCTATCCAAGGTCCAGCGACTTCCACTTCCCTTGATGAGACACTTACCTCCCAAGCAAGCGTAGTAGATCAAACTAGTAATACTCCTCTGCCATCCGTTATCGACCATGCTAAAAATCCCCCACCATATATCCTTGGTCTTACCACCTTCATTCATGAATGTTCCTCCTTAAAACACCAGCAACCATTATCCTCTATCTCATCTTCTCCATCCAATAAAGAACTTGTGTCTAGTGTTCCACCTACACATAATCCCGCTGTCCACCGCATACTCCAACATATGAACTATCAAGGTAAAGGCTTAGGCCTTCACGAACAAGGTATTTTGGAGCCTATCCATGTCAATGTTCCTCCTCCTTCATACGGCCTTGGATACACACCCCGAGGTGAACAATCTTGAGATATTGGTACTTCCTCCACTCCTACTAAATCCTCCACTTTCCATCACAAACCCTATCATATCCCCAAAACATATGTCGCCATTCCACCTCCATCATCCTACAATTGTCAAAAGCATGTGACTATACACCTTCCTCCATCCAATCTACCTCCACTACTTCCAACTCCTAATATCCTTCCATACATTTTACCACCACTTCTTCCAACACCTTACTCACCCATCTATGAATCCTCTAACAATCCCAATCATGGCCAACAAATGCACATATGGTCTAAACAAAGAGCTTCCACCCACTTCACTTCCACCATCTCAAGGGAATTTCACAGCAAAAATCTAGATGCCTCTACCTATAAATTCAAAAATCCTAAGAGTCCTCATGACCTAGGATGTAAAAGCCTAGAATCAAAGAAAGATCCTTCTCAAGAATTGCATACACCTACACACATAAATGCCAAACTGAAAAAAGTGTGGGTCCACATCCAACAAATGATTACTCCAAAAGCTGTACAAATGCCACATATACTCAAACCCATACCTTCACAGGTAAAATCTAAAAGCAAAATGGTTTGGGTACCTAAGCAAAAATCCCTCAAGTTACATGAGGCATCTACCTCTCAAGAATCTCAACCATCCACTTTCTCCCATTCCATCCAAAAGTCTCAAATTCTTCCATCCCATATGGCAAGCAAAAATCAGAAAAATAATTAGTCTATGTGGATCCCTACATGCCTAAGTCATTCATCGACAAGAAAAAGTCTATGTTGCTTCCTAAACTACTTTCCCATCACCAGCTTTAATGTTTATCATGGTATGTGCAACCGTTGGTCATGATTCCCTTCCATCCCACAAATATTTTCATATACCTCCATCTCCCCTTCCTTCCACTATTATCCTACATGTCTTCCTCATCCTATTCCTATGGTCCATGCTTTTGTACAAGCCTTCCCCTCTGCATTCTACATCATCATCCACTATTGCACCTTCTGCAATCCGCTATCTACCATTCTCCATCTCACTTTCATGCAATCTCCTACCAACATCTATGAGAACACTTGACATGGTCCAAGCGATGACATCTATCTAGAGGGATTATCAGCTTTCAAGGAACTAGATACTTGAGTCTCTCCTTATCCATATCCACCTTCTCCTATCTAAATATTCAAAAAAAAAAAGTCAAGAAAAATCCCTTCATCCAATAGTGAAAATCTTGCAAATAGGCGCCTTGGATAAGTACCATGATGAAAACCTGGTAAACAGGCATCATGTGTAAGTTGATCTTCTATGTCATCTACACTTGGGGGCACCTTGTCTCATTGGCATATCACTCTTCTCCTATCAGTTTCCTTCCATACCATTTCCTATAATATCCTTCTATCCATTACATACCTATCCTATCGTGTCCATCCATCCTAAATCTTCCTTTCCTCTATTTTTAATCTTGATAAAGATTGGGGGCACAATGTTGACAAATGTTTTAGATGTCTCTTGACATACATTATCCCTCCAAAACCACACAAATCCTTCATTATCCTCTCATCATCCTTTGTCGTAAGCTTTGAGTTATTCCTATGTGACATAGTCCTTGGAGATCACATCCTTGATTCCTTCTATCCACTATTGCCCATCCTCATACATACCCATTCCATTCTTTATCACCCATACATCTACCTATTCATGGTGTTTCCTTGTCATTAGTATCATCCGATCCATATCTAGTCCATATCGTGTCTCATCTGATCCATATCTTAGGTCCATCAGGTTTCACCCTGAACTACGTTGCCTTTGCATCGTCACGTAGGCAAGGCCATTTAGCAATGAGTCCCCGAGGTACTAGGTCGGTCCCTTAGGGTCCATCTCTCCATGTTTGTTTGTCCTATCACCCATAATAAGTTGAACCTTTGTCTAAACTGGGGGCAACTCCTCGACCTGGTTGCAGATTTGGGTTCTTGAATGCCACATGTTCTTAGAGGATACCAATAAAGGATTGTGATACCTTTCACTAGACAAGTGCGCGCAGCAAAGCAAGCTTCCAAAAAACAAAAATCTTGATGCAGAACATCAACCTGTCCAAAACAAAGAAGAGTACTATACCAAAACACTCAAACTAATTTTATATCAATTATGGCAAAAAGACACATCTAATGCAAGAATGTTTTGTGAATCAGGTTAACTTACAAAGTCTTGAATTTTTGTCATTATGTCTTCCTATGCTACTCAAGGATGCCAAAAGCTAGAGATTCTATGATGGGGGCATAATCATTTTCTTTTTCTGTTGTTTGTGGAGTAAACTTTAGTAATGTGACAACTTTTGTCTAATGACATGATAAGCAAAAGATCATCAAGGACTCCGAAGTCTGAACATGAAAAGGGGCAATGCTTGTTTGTTGCAAGGCAAGAAGTACTCAAGTCATCTAGATTCAAGTTTGACTAGATGATTGTATCAACTTGCTATATTAAAATCCATGTAAGGAATACTCAGGTTATCTCGGTTTAATTATACCTAGATGCTTGTATTTTCTTACATCATTTCAAAAAGAGAAAAGAACCAAAAACTACCCAATGATGAAAGCAAAATACTCACAATATCAAGATGACAACCCATATCCATAACATATCCAATTGCATTCCATATCCATATCCATACCCGTATCCATATCCAATTGCATTTTACATCCATATCCCATGTAATAAAATTCTATTGTAATCAATCACACTCAGTGGTCTTGATCCTTGTTAGGCTGTAAACTAACTCAATCAATTGTAATCAATCATTTGTCTTATACAGGATGTTGCATTGTCAAAATCAGACTAACACACACGTCTTACACGACATGTTTCATTCCTAAAACCAGACACTATCCTATCGTGTTGCTCTAGGCATCTATCGTTCCCTGCCATGACAACACTGTCGTATATTGTTATCGATTTGGTTTACCTCTTGCCAAGGCCAATACCTTGGTTGTTCTTATATCATTTGTGCATACTTGCTTACTTGCTTGTGTGTGTTATCATTTTATCTTGCATCGCATATCATTCAGCTTTTTCTTCACCCTAACCTATTTCTCCTCTTCTCATTGTGAGATTGTCCATCTCACACCTTCTACCTTCTCCCCATCCAATCTCCCGAGGGGGCATCCTATCGTTAAACTTGTACTAGGGGCAAACTGGGGCATGTATCATTTTTAGACAATCTTATTCTTTGAAACAACATGATAAAACACATTGCATCAAAGAGGGGCAAAATGTATGCACCTAAAAATGACATGACTCTACTTAAATAAATATTTTAAATATTTATTTCATCTTTATATTCCTCTATCAATAAATAAATAAATAAATTTATTTATTTTGATTCACTTCCTCCCATTTAATTAAATAAATTACATTTATTTAATTAATTAAATTCATCTACACCAACTTCATTCTTCTAAATAATTAAATAATTTTAATTATTTAATTAAAATCTTTTATTCTTCCAAATTTAAATAAAATGCAATTTTATTTAAATTAAATCTTAAATCTCCACAAAAATAAAATATATTTAAATATTTTATTTTATTCCTCCAAATTATCTACAAATAATTAAATAAATCTATTTGTTTAATTATGCTTTCTTATCTTCTAAAAATCTTCATATCTTCTAAAAATATATTCCTCTTGTCATACAAAAGCAAAAGCTAAGTTAAAGCAACTTTGTTCTTAAATTAGAAAAATAAATTCTAATTTAAGAAAATAAAAACTCATCCTCATCAAGAAAGCATTTAACTCAACAAAGCTTCTTTTTGAATGACACATGTCCTCCTTCTATTCGCGCATGTTCGCACGAACATTCTCCTCCATTGATCTTCTCATTTCTTCTCAACCATTGATCTTCTCTCACACAACTCTATAAATACAACCCTCTTCTTCTTCATTATATATCCATCATTCGAGTAAACTTATGCTGCAGGAACTATAGTGCGCCATTGGCACCCCCATCTCCATAGTACTTCATATCATCTATTTCATTAGTGTGTTGAAGCTCATCTTCAAATCACACAAAGTATCAGAGCCAACTACTCCTTGTCATCTTGAGGAATCGAAGCGAGGAAGCAAGCTTCTTGAGGGCCATTTCATCTCCATCAAGATTAAAAAAGAAAAGGTGAGCAATGGAAGGTGTAAGGTAAAGGTTGTAAGTATTTCTATTTGTGATTTTAAATCCCTTTTCCTTCATATTTCATTGATGTATTGGGTTTTGTTATTGATTTGATTAATCCCACATTTCACCCTCCACAATTAGAAATGATGATTAGGATATATTTGAATGATGAAGATATAAGTAGGGATGTGATTAGGAGGTGGAACATTTAGGAGTGATGAATAGGATATGATTAGGGTGTATTAGGATAAGGTGAATGATATGAAATGATTAGGATGTGGTGTAATTGGATGAGGATAACGATGTCTAATGATTAGGGATGATGACTTGGATGGATAGAATATGATGATTAGGAATGATATGATTAAGATGATGTGTAGTGATTAGGGTGAGGTGAAATGATTAGGAACAATGATTTGGATAATGTAGAAAGACAAGGATATTATTAGGATTGGATTGGGGTGACTTGGATATGATTAGGAATGACACGATTGTATGAACTGGATTGATTAGGATTATGTGCAATGATTAGGAATGATGAAGAGGATATGATTAGGATGAAGATGGATTAGGATAATGAGTAGGACAAGGTGAAATGATTAAGATATGATGAATAGGATATGTGATTAGGATGAAATGGGTTGGCTTAGGAGGGTAATTAGGATATGATGACTTGGAATGAATGGGTTGGAATGAATGTTTAGGATGATGATTAGGAAAGCACACACATCAATCATAGAAGACACTTGGAAATCAATTGGTTATTTTTGATGACTCATGATGTTTTGTAAACACTTGTAAACATGCACAATCCTAGGCTAGGAAAGGAAAATACTTACTGAGTTCCCACTTGGATTTCTCCAGTCATGCCTATTTAGAGGGGATAGCTTTAGAAACTTGGTGGCATGGGCTCCCCCTTACAGTGTACTCACTTCTTAGGCCACCAAGTTCCAAGTCCTCAAGATGCGCAAATATTAAGGTACTTTGCTATCTTTGCTCTAAACTACAAAAGTGTGGGATGGCTATCAAAGATCTATCATCTGACCTCTTGTATCAACAAGTAGAGGGTTTTTGGCCACTAAACAATGGTTCATAGTGAATATCTAGGGGATCGGCACCCCACGAGCATCCAGCAAGCCACTTGAGGCTCTAACTAACCCTACTAAGAGTTTAATATACACAAAGGTACACCTCCTTTCTAGCTAGCATTGTATGGTGAGTGCTCATACTAGTTTGGACTTGGCTTTTGCCTTATCCTAATTTGTATAGCAGATCGAATGATAGTACCGCTTGGGGTCGCAAATGAGTTCTCCTTGCGGATGTGTCTCAAGAGCAGGTCCACTCTAAAGGGTGACAAAAGCAAGACAAGTTAACATGTTTTTGATCCCCAGGCTCGCACTAAGTTGCAAGAGGAGTGAATACACATGTTCACTTGCTCACACTCACACATGTTCATTGACCTTAGAAATTTGAATGTGTGGTGTGACAAATGCAAGTGTTCAAGAAGTGTTTTTGATTCCCAAGATCGCTTAAAGTGCGAGGGAAGAGCATACACACTTCAAAAACACAAGAAAATTCACCATGCAAAATAAACAATGATTCATTTTAAGCCCCCAAGAATCATGTGAAAACAGTAAGTTATGTTCATTTTAGTGCACCAAAATTGAAGTGTTTCTATGATATCAAAACACATGCACATGAAAGAAATCAAATCCCTGCATCAAAATGTGTTAGTAGTTTCAGTTTTGATTTCTTTGACTAGCAAATGCCACACGCTGCAAATCAAACATTAGTAGCAGCAAATCACTATGACAATGCAAAAAATATGAAATACTGAGTGAATGTCTTGTTTTGGGAACCTCGAAGTCAATATGGTAAAAAAAATAGAATATGCTAAAAATCTAAAAAATTTGATTTAGATACAGTGAAATAAATAGCAGAATCAAATTGTTCATGAAATTCCATGCAGTCTTAAAAAGATTTCATCAAAAATGGAGCAAATTTGCATAAGTTATGAGTAGTCAAAGTTTGAAACTATGTTTGACTTTGACAAAGAAAATAACTGATAAAACAATGTCATTACCTGAAATTGATCTTACCACTACAAAATTGGTTGAGTTCATTTCGCAACGCAACTCATTTACGTTTTGTAAAAGTTATGAAAATTTTAAAAAAACTGCCTATTTAGGCATGTGGGGGGAAAGGGGTCTAGCCTGACCACTACACATTAACTGCTGGTAGTTAAGTGGACTTTGGTCACATGCGTGGTTACCCTCCAGTGGTTAAAATTGGCGGTTTGTTCTTAAGCGGAGCCCTTGGTTTGTAATATGACCAAGGGCTAGGATAGTGAAAAAAAAAAAGGCTAGAGGGACGCGATAGCCCCTCCCCCTCTTCCACTGGTCATGAATGTGACCATGACCACAAACCAATCTAAGCGAAATAAATCTAAGCAACAGACTTTATGGAGATCCAAACCACCCAGTCATCAATGTGAACAATCATGAATTAGATGAAACCCTAGGATGGGTGTGGATGTTAGAACTAGGTTGTTAGGGGTTTAGAGGTAGTTTAGGGTGGCGAATGAAGACTTCATAAGAATCATTGAAATGTTTTAGGATTTTCTTGTTAGTGACGATGGCTTGGAGAAATGGTGGCAGAGAGGGAGCATCGACGAGAAGGGGCGGCGACTGTGTTGAAGACGGTGGTGACTGTCAAGGAAGCAATAGCGATGAGGCCATGGAGGAGGTGACTAGGTGATGGTCGAGGGGTTTGAATGACAGTTGAGAGGTTGCAAGAGTTTTCAAACAGGAGCTGTGAGAAGTAGTTGAGGGTTTTAAGGAGGCGGCGCAAAATATGAGGTGGCCCTAAGGTGTCGAGAGGAGATATCGACAGGTGGTAATGAATATACAAACGACAGATGGGAAAGTTGTAGGCAACACTAAGGGTTTCTCCCGAAAGGTGTAGAAGAAATAGAGGGTAAAGTTAGGGGTTTAGCAGTCCACCACATAAGATAGTCGATTTCACCATTCAACAGTTAATTTCTCTATAAACAAACATTATCCTGCAAAACCCTAATACATTTCTGCAACAAAATCTAAAACCAACGAATGTTAGCTAGAAATAAACAAAACCAGATGCAACCCCAAACCAACTAATGCACTGTGTAGAATGGTACTGTATGTCTGTACTGTACGGATTGGTACCTATAGATCTGTACAGTACAGACTACTGTACTAATTTTTTTTCAAAAAATAAAAATAAAAATTCTATAGAGATCAAACCCTATCAAATTTTATGTTATTTTTCACCCAAAGGGTCTCTGGGACTCAACGGTGAGGTCCGTTTGAGCTTCGAAGGTCACCTGCAAATTTTTCCTTTTAAAAGTTGACAAAAACTAATCTTTTCACGTCAAGTTCACTATTTTTTGCTAGGGAAAAATTAGGTCTAATGTTAAAAATAGCAAACTATCAAACCCTAACTACAATAGAATGAAAGCAAGCATAGATAGCAGTCAAATAAACATGAAAACTAGTAAAAATATAAGCTAACATTGACTGACTTCTATTGTCCTCCTCCATCTTGTCTCAATGTTCTCAGATTTGCAAGTTCATGCAACATCTTGAGAAGCTCATGTATTTGATTTGCAAGATATTAGAGAGAAAGAGCTAAGAGATCATGAAAAAAATGAATCAAGAGAGAAAATGAGAGTGTAAGAGATGAAAATGAAGCTAAAAGATGTGTTTTATAGAACACCTAATTTGAATGAATGGACAGGATTTGATGTTGACTTTGAGGCCAAATGGAGGGCTAGGATGAGTTAGGGTTTCCTCACCACTAGAGGACAAAAGTGAATTTATAATTCACAAATATGATAAGGTGGATGATGTTTAAATTAAATAAACTTGGTTAGTTTATTTAATTCATTTGAAGGGGACATGTGAAAGGGGATTTTGGATAATTAGGTGATGGAATTTGATTTATTTATTTAATTATAGAAGACACATGGATAAATCATTAGAAATGATGAAATTGAATTAATTAAATAATTAAAATTATTTAATTAATAGTTGAATCATGGAATTTGCAGGAGAAAATTGTCTAGTCACATTTGTGACATGAGGACATTTTTAAGTGTCTACAAGGGCTAAAACCAAGCACCCATTATAAGTACTTCAAACCCCGTGAGACTAAAGGGAAACTCCACATTACCTAAAAAGAGCTCCAAGTCAACCACATTCAACCACATGACCAACTCTAAGATCCTCCATCTTCTCCATTCTACAAGTGCTTGTCTTGACTATTTTCTTGAAAAACGTGATCGTCTATAAAACTCACATTTAAAAAGGGATTAAGATCACAAGAAAGGAAAACCCTCCTATAGAAAAAACCATGGATTTGATATCAAATAAAAGGAAATCTAGGTGTACACCTCTCACAAATAAAACTTTGATATAGATGCTAAGGAAACTATGCCCATAAAGTGGAAATAAGACACAAATGTCTCATACATTAACCCTATGAGGAGAAAGTTGAAAAATGTCAGACCTTAAACATATTTAGAAGCATATACATTAGCACTTAGAGATGAACCAAGAATGAAAGAAGAACATTATATAAGAAGAGTGACACAGATATACCCTAGAAAAATCCTTTCTCAGGAAACCCAATCTTAAAAGCATGGAACCAATGTAATTCCAACAACAATAGTCACAATACAATATCAAGCATAGAGACTTAACATGGAGATCAACACCCTACTCCTGTAGAGACAATCTAGTAGCATAACCCCTTGTAATATAATCTCTCTCTCTCTCTCTCTCTCAACTTCTCAACCCAAGCACCCACTAAATAGAGAATCCAAAATATAGAAAATCACAAGTGGTTTTTATAAACCATGTACCAACTTTGAAAGTATGGTGCCGAAATTCTCATGGCACAAATTCTAATGCCTAAGTCTCATGATGGATCTCTAGGCTAATTTTAGAATATTTATCTTATACCCATCATAGTAATAATGACTTTTCATAGCCTACACACCAACTTAGGCACCCTATTTTGACGTTATTCTCACATTTAAAGATGTTTTGTGACATGCACCATAAACTATCATAATCTTAGTCAAGTTTCTAAGTCCACTTGTAACTCCCTATAATCATGCATCATAGGATCCATCATAAGTAACTCCTTGTAAAGTTGAAAACTACATGACCTATAATTTTGACATGACAAGTTAACCTCATTTTGGTGTCCATTCCTTATAGCATATTTTTAAGGACCACTTAGCCCTACTTTATCCTTTTTACTATCCTTGGTGTTAGTGTGGTTTAGTGTTTCTATGTATTCAGATATTTTCTAATTATTTGTATATGTCCTTTATGTCTATCTAATTTCATGTTTTTATTCTATCATGATTTTAGCCTTGCTATACTTGAATGCTAGTGCAGGAATGTAGACATTTAAACAAGCATGCTACCATCCTTTGACAATGTGATCATATAGTGTTCATTTCCTGCCAATGTTATTACTCGCTGCCTTCCATGATTTTCTTTGTAACTACCATGTGATCCATTGGGTGAATCTCTGATGCAGGAGCATCCATGGAAAATTGGCAATCAGCATCACCAAAAATATTTGTCATTTAATTTATTTTAATTTGGTTTCTTTAGGATATATTAATTAGATGTTGAAAAATAAATGTAATATTAGGCCAAAATGTTATAACTAATTATTGGCCTCAATATTGTAATTTTGGTGTGTAGTCTAGCCTAGGTGGCATTCCAATCCTCATCATTTATTTAAAAATTATAAAAAGGAAAAAGAGGGCATTGGATTTTGGGAGTTTCAACTTTTGAAAACTCATTGATTGCTCCTAAAAACTTGCAAAAGAATATGGACACCCAAGTTGAGTTGGCAGTTACTTTTCTAATTGGGTCCTTATTTTCTAGGAGTGGGAATCTTGCATGTGTGTTATTCTTGAAAATTTTGTTGGGAGTGGATTTGGAAGGGTTGTTGGAGAAATAATGATTCTAAAATATGAAATTTAATGCATCATTCAAACTTGGGCGTGGCATTTTGAAGGTGGTGAATAAAAAGGTAAATGTGACAATTTTTGAGTGGGGGCTTATTGAATATTTTTGAGAAAAGGAAGAGGTGGACATAGCATTTTGGGGAGAGACCAAAACCACCGTGTTTTTGCAGGTTTGAAGAGGTTTTGAACAAAAGCAAGTGAAGGAGATTCTGTGGGTGTTTGAAAAAGACTACAAGATTATTTGCATCTAGTTTGTAGGTTGAAGATGGAGGATTGGAGAGTATATGTTGCAAAGCTGATTTATTTTAGTTTGTAATCAGATTTATTTTGGTTATGATTAGCCTATATGGCTGTAGCTTGCATTTGATTTCAGTAGTTTTCATTAGCATATAAATCTGCAATATGTTTGTAAACTTTTGAAGATATCAATGAAAACTTAAAGTCCCTTTCTTGCACACATTCTCTATGTTTTATAAAACACTTTGTTGTAGTTGATTTGATGAGTTTGCAGCAGTTAGAAGGTTGTGTGCTTTCTGTTTGCGTCAATCTCAATAGACATATTACCTTTGCATGACTTTTAATCTCCCTCCAACAATTTTTTCTATGATTGACACATAATTTTAAATTTCCTTGAGCATTCTACAACACTCCTTTCAACCCTCTTGAGAAAAAAATCCAAAAAACAACCTTTGTTGGTGAGCTTAGACATTGGTATTCTTGAGCACATTCATTTCTTGCTTCAATTTTTTTAGCATGCAATGGAAAAACTTCATTCTAAGCCATTGTAGCTTCTATCCCTTTTTGTTCAGGTGATATTGTTATTGTTCACTCGTTTTCTTAAGTTTTCCTAGTCCTTTAACATATTTTCATTTCATAGAACCATTGGATATTACTATGTTATTGCTATTATTTTATAGCTTACATTTTCTTGTGAGATTGTTGAGCTCTCTTGCACTTGTTGTTTCATCTTGGATGTTGTTGGCACCTTAGTATTTTCATGTCCTATTTGTTCTTCATACACACACTAGAGTGTTGAATCCTTGTAGACCTAGGGTCTTAACACACATGGATTTATTTAATATTTTTATTCTTAAGTTCTTAATACACGTAGGACTTAAGAGCACACACAAATCTATTCCTCACTCTATTGATTGCCCAAGGAGGTTGAAAGACTAAACTAAGGGCTTGACCACTCTTAGCAAGCTCCCAAGTAGTCACAATTAACTTCCCTTTTGTTTAGAAACAAGTATTTTGTGGATCCACAACTACACAAAGGTTTTGTATCTCTATCCTTCTCCTTGTCATTTGTTGTTTTATTCAAATTTCACTATTTAAATTAGCTTTCTATTTTTTTGTGTTTTTTAGTCCACTTCTAGTTATTTCTATTTTGTGTTTCTATTTCTTCTTGTATAGGTGTTTTTTCTTGTTCTATATAGGAAATTTTATTTTCCAACATTATAGAATGACAACGTACATCCTAGATAGCAACACAAGTGCACTAGCATCTGGTCTAAATTGCCTCCCAAATTATCTTCCAAGTTTTGTGTGATTTTGGATTCACTATTTTGTTACTAATTTCTATCTTTATATTTTTGTTCTTTACTTTCTCAATTCTTCATTTCCTATATTAGTGTTTTTCTTAAGTGAACATAATAAAAATTTCATTCATTAGTCTTATCTTACAAGGTAGATTAGTTTAAACTTTAAAAACAAAACTAAAAAAAATTACATTACATTTTGGTGAACCTGCCACACCTATTCATTGAATTCACATATTTCTTTTGACCTTGTTATTTTCATCTTGTGTTGAAACTTCCTAATCTTTACTTTTTATGATTTTTACCACTCAATATCTTTTCTCTTCTCATCTTTTTTGAATAAGTGTATGAATCAACATGTCTTCTTCCACTTCTACCATCAACCTATCTACCTATCTCTATGAGTAGACTCCTATGACTCTTCCTCCCTTACCCATATCTTTACACAATGATTTTCATGGTAAGGAGGGCAAATTTGATCATGAAGCTACCCTTAAGGTGGGGGATCATGAGACAACTCATAGAATAGATCATCATTTGGCTATCTTTCAAGATCATCTCTTTTCTAATGATATCATTTGTCACACTACTATCCCTATTATTGATGTCATGTGAACAATTCTTCTTAACCACCCCAAGAGCTTAGATTTCTTATGAGTAGTGGGGAATATTATTCACCAACATGCTTCCTTCCCTAATGATTTTTAAAATTAATTTGGTGATACACATTCTATGCTATCACACACCCTGATCCTAGTTTCTTTACCTACACCAAACACACATCTATCTAATTCCACACATGTTGCTACTTTGTCAGTTCTACCTACTAACATAGTGTTGCAAGTATCAAACTAACCCATGTTGTCATTAATGTCAACATACTCTTGTTGCATTGATAAAAGGGATTGGGTGAGCTGAGTGCTAAGGATATTGAGAAAATTAGTCCTAATCAAGAACATAGAAGAACAGTGAAGACAGTAAGGTAAAAATCCCAGATATGATGAGGAACAGAGGTTGCGGTTTAAAGGGTTTGTAGATATGTGTCTTAAGATGGTTCAGTAGAGATTTCAGAGGTCCACATGAAGATCTGAAGAAGTTGTGGCCACTCAAGTAAAACTGGTTCCAGCAGATGTTCAGTGGTGACAAAGTGTTATAGATAGGTTCGGTGAGATCCAGAATTTCATTTTCCTATTCTATGGATTTGAGGGAGTGTTGAGAAAGCCTTAATGGAGTGTCAACTAGATTGGTTCATGGTTTGAAGGTCCGCAAACATCTATTCCTTTGTGACAGTAATGCCAGACTGTGTTCTTGAGGTTCTGGATGAAGAGGAGATGGATTTCAGTAAGCAGATGATGTGTGGATGTTCTTGGTGATTTAGGAAAGCTTGTGGAGGTCTTTGGATTGTGTCCAGTTCATGTTGGTGATCCACATTGGAGTTGGAGTTCGCAATTGAAGATTAACTTCTGGATGATAGTGTTCTTCTAAAGATTGGCCAACCGAATGAGTTACACATCCTGCGGATGTTCTTGTTGATGTTTGTCGACTTAGATGACCATTCCTAAGTTGATGTCTTGTATAAATAAGGGATTACGAAGTCATTTCAAATTTGTCCTTGTGGAGATGAGACTGTGGTAGCAAGGAGGAGAGCGAAAGGTAGCACAGAAGTATTGAGCTTCAATGGAACTGATTCAAGCATGATGAAGATGATATTTTCTAGTTCAATTATGTGATACTTATTCTTTTGTAGATAGTGTGTCTCTTGTAGGTAGTGAGCCTCTTGTGAGCAGTGTGCTTGGGTAGTGACCCCTAATTGGCATGTGCCATTTTGTTCTTTCTATTCTTCTAACAAAGAATACAATCTTGGGTTAATCACCCTGTGGTTTTTCCCTTAAACGGGTTTTCCGCGTCAAAATCTTGGTGTCTCATGTGTTGATGTGTTTATGCTCTTGATTCACTACATTATATTTCCTTGATTATTTGCAAAGTAAAGTTAAGTGTTTAAATTGGAGAAAGTTTTGGATAACTGATTCACCCCCCCTCTCAGTTGTGTGCCCTAAATCTAACACATAGGTACTCCATCACACACTACATGCAAACCTATTTATGTCTATGAGTTTATCCCCCTTCTCATCCTTTGCCTTTTACCTATGTGACTATAGTATTTGGCTCATTGTAACCCTTGCTTTCCCATCCTTTCACTACCCTTGTTGTTATTCCCACCATCTACCACCACTATTCCTCACCATACCATTGACCTAGTATTAAACCAATTAATTCAAAATATGGGGAACCTTCAGAGACAAATCACTTCTCTTTCTTCTACATCACAACCTATGACTACATAATACTTCCATTGTAGCCCACTTTCTTTAGACATTCTTGCCACACCTTTGCCTCCTCAATTTCAGGCCCATCAATTAAACAAATATAATGGTAAAGGGGACCTAAAAATACATGTTTTTGCATTCACTGCCACATATAGTGATTTAATTTCTGATGATAAATTATTGGCCAAACTATTCCCTTATTCTCTTAATGAAACTACTTTGGACTAGTTTTGCTCTCTTGTAGACCACTCCATCCACTCTTTCAATTAGCTTATTCCTCTTTTTCTACAACATTTCAAGTAAACATGTACCCATAGGTCATGTTTATAGACCTTATTCATTGTAAGCAAGGTCCCAATGTGAAAATAACTAATTTTATATTTCATTATTAGTTTATCTTCTCTCAAATTCCATATATGCTTATAGACTCTAATATTCAGTGAATCCTCATTGGAAATCTTCAACCTCACATTCGTAGTAAGATTATTCTAATGTGTAGTATTCCTTTCCACATCTCTACAAAATAGTCAAAGATTACCAACAAATAGTGAGCCAATTTGAGGCACTTCCTTTGACCACCTCTAGTGCTCTCACTTCTTTTGTTGGCCCATCTACATCATATCCTTCTCATTACAAAAAGAACAATAACTTCCCACAAAAAGCTCACACTACACTAGTTGTTAACCAAATTGACACCATTATGTCTTCTTCTTCGATGTTGATAATATATATGCATTCATAGTGCACTCATCATTTCACAAAACTTATCAACCCTAAAATTATGACAAAATGGTACTATTACTAGGGACATTTTAAATTGGAAATCATTTTGAAGAGCCTACAACTTAGAGTTATTTGTGATGGTGTATTTTGTTGTGTGTTGAGTTGGCATGCCATCAATTTTCACCAACAAAATGGTACCATTTCTAGCGACGATTTATAACAAAAATCATTTTGAAGACCTTGCAACTTAGAGTTATTTGTGGTGGTGTATTTTTTTGTATGTTGAGTTGGAATCCCATTAACTTGTACCAACCAAATGGAACCATTGTTGGGGTTGTTTTAAATCAATAATCATTTTGAAGACCCTACAACTTGGATTTATTTGTGGTAGTGTATTTTGTTGTGTGTTGAGTTGGTATCCCATCAACTTGCACCAACAAATTGGCACTATTGTTGGGGAAGCGTTAAAGGGTTGAATTTTGTCAAAGACTCTTCAAATGGAAGACAACTCAAAAAATATTCTTTCCTTGGTGGTATCTCCTACTCCAAGGATTTTCCTCATTAAGTGAGGTGGTGACTCTATTGTTACAAATCAAAGTATTATGTTGTTGTACCAATCTACTAGATGTGCCACAAAGTTGTATCTCAAGGTACAGTAGTGTAATAAGGTGTATGTCTCTTCTCGTCTTTCTCATGGTGAGATTGTGCCTCTTTTATAAATGAAAAAATTGCTTGGAATAGAGTGTGCTACCATCCCAATATGTTTTAAGTTTACAACCATGGACTTTCAATCCAAACACATTGATAGGGTTGTTCCTTCACATGAATCTCCCTGTTTTTCTAGCCCTACTTACTTTTATAATGAGTATGACTCTAAATATTTTTGTGATGTATTTTCTTATTGAAGTAGTCATACTCTATCCCCAATCCATCCCTAAAGCCTACATGTATCCATGCAAGAATAGAATGAACTTATCAGGTATAAAAAGGAAATTAAAAACCAAATCAAAATGCTTGAGTCTAAGTTGCATTCCACTATCCTATCAACTGCCACAAAAAAACATTTTGCTTGAAATCCCATCATTCCCCTTGGTACGACATATAATAATTTGGACCTATCATGGGTTCACTATAAAATACACACAATGATTGAAATAATCTTGAATTGAATGACTAAGTTCAATGGGCTTGATATCATTGAAGGGAAGTCACAAGTTGACACATTCTTTACTTGCATGGAGAATTTTCATTATGAGGATGAAGACATGTGGATGTAGTTCTTCATTAAGTATTTATGTGGAAGAGTACAAAGATGGTTTACTAGTTTTCCTCACACTAGTTTTCCTCATGAAATAGCCTTGTGACTTTATTTGTTGAATATTACTCATGCAATGTTGACCCTACTTCTCTTTTCCAAAATTTCTTAAACATTAAAATATTAGAGGGAGAGCTAGGTTGTGACTTCAATCATAGGTTTGTGGTGATAGATTATGATATTCCAAGGAAGTATAGGCTTGGTGCATCTACTTGTATTAATTTAGTTTTTGATGTATTTGAGGTTGGCCTAAGTGTGGTAATGTATAAAATAAAGCCCACAAGTTTATAGAAGGCCTATGTGTGGATTTACAACTTTGAAAAGGCAAGATATGAATACATAAAGGGGTTGATAACTCCACAAGTTCACATTGACAATATGTGATGTGTTGGAGATGCTCAAGAGAATATTCTTGCTAATGATTATTCATTTGAAGATGAGGAATATGATGTAGCATAGTGGGACAGTTGTGTTGATGAAATAGATAGTGCTTACACCAATTTTTGGTTGGATGAGTAGTCTCTTGAAGATGAAAATGATGATGGATGCATTAGTGGTGATTTTTAGAAACATGAAGAAAATTGTCTACCTAATGAGGTCCCATCCTTTGTCCCTCTTTGTGATAATCTAGGTAATCTATTGGTCACATGTGTCTATTCTCATGAAATTGTGGTTGAAAATTTTATATCAAAGATGACTATGCTAGCTCTACTAATAGTGTTAGTTTGTGGCTTGAGTTTATCTATTTTGAGGGGTTATTAGTAGATGAAAGTGATGCTGGAGGTTTTTTCATTGAGGGAGAAATGAATGTTTTATATTATAGTGTCTCTCAAGTTCTTGAACCTCTTTTGCTAATGACCTATATACTGACCTATATAAGTTAGATGACCCAACAGTTCCAAGCATCAACTCCTAAAACTATAATAACATGTGATTTGATGATGACCTTGTCGGGCATGTCACAGATGTGGATATTCCCTTTACAACAATTTCTTGCACTTGTATGCAAGGAGAGGATGGAGAAAAGATTGGTTGCTAGTTTAGTTGTAGAAATAAGAATGGCACAATAGATCATAAAGATGAAATTAAAATAGAGAGACAATGTGGTGGGTTTAGTCTATCACTTAAAGTGCCTTGATTTGATTCACATGTTGATGATGATGAAGATGTAGATCATATGTATGATTTGAGGATGAAAAAGTCCATCAACATGTTTGAAGATAGAGTATGTTGGTCTCAAGTTGTCCAAGAACCTGTTCTGAGTGCAAATGACTATGAGGCAATTTTTTGTGATTAAGGATGAGCTTATATTTCTATGGATGATGGTGATGTACTAGAGTTATAATCCTATTGGGTGCATATTTTGTCATCAACTCACTGAAGACAAAATGGTTATATCAACCTCACTGTGATGAGATTATATCTCTCCTCTCAACAAGGGGAGGCTCCCTCTGATTGCTAGCTATTATAAACTAATAACTAATAAAACTTATTTACACTAAGAACTATATTTGGGGTGATTCCATTCCATCATATTCTCTTTTTTCAAAATATCTATTTACACTTTAAGATAATGATTTCAACAAAACTGATACAATGCAAAGAACACAAAACCCACAGAAACACGAAGTCTTTCGTTACTTCATTCACCAACTAAAAATAAAATGATTTGGAGTAGAGTGAAGCCCAAAGTCTTTACTATATGCCAAGATGAGATAAATAGATTAAAGAAAATAACTTCTAGCACAAAGTCTTCAAGCTATTTCTCATTCACAAACACAACACAATTCTCACAAATGATTTTATAGCTCAAAGTCTATTAAAATTAGATTTAGAATAATCCTTAATCACTTGAAATAAACTCTTACAATTCAATCAATTATGAAAGATAATATGATAGCAAAGACATAAGAACAATTCTATCATAAAACAAACCACTCCAAGACAAAGATTGGAATTTAACTTGCTCTCTTGTATTGATAAATACTTGAAAATTGATTTATACAAATAAGCACAAAGTCTCAACTTGATTCTCAATTCGGAAGAGTTTTGTTACAATAGATAAAGGATATATAATTACAAAAGAGATCTCTCATATTTATAGGTGAAATCCAAGAGCTAATCTAGGAAAATGTCTAACTACTTTGACTTATTCAACAAAAGATTCCTTATTGATTTAGGACTTCCTTTGTTCACACATGTAATTACATTTTTGAAAAGTACATGTGGACATGTCCAAAACCAAATACAAAGTGCATGTGAAAATTTATGAAAAATTGGCTAAGGCATGAGCATCTTGATGAACTTTCACCACCATCTTTCTTGAGAAAATCCTCATACATTGTGAACACAGTTTGCATCTCAAGATTTTCTGGAGCAGCAGTGTTCTTAGAAATGACACGGGCTTTGGTTATTGCATCTTTAACTATAGTAGCTACTTTCTCATGCCTTTCCAATTTGACCTTTAGATTATCCAGAGTCAATTGATTATCCAGTAACTTATCCATAGAAGTGACTGAAAAAGATTCTTCTTCAAAATCTCTCTAAATCATTTTATTGAATTCTTGGATCATTTCATCAGCAAAAAGACACTTATGATTATCATACTAGGGAATATCTGACCAACTCTAGTAGGAAGCTGTGCCAAAGTGCTACCTTCACCATCAGATATACCACCATTGCTTTGCTCATAATCTCCCTGCATGTTACGAGGGCCAAGGTGTAAACTATAAATATGTACACTGATAGTCTCTGTTGGGGCATATCTTGCTCTATTATTGAACTAGCTTGGCTTTGTAGCACCCCATGCACTGAATCACCAAATTGTTATCGATTGCTTATTGACTCTTCAATCATCTCTTCACAAAACATAAACTGAAGACCACTATATATGCGATAGAACTCCCTTGATGAGGTAATGTCTATGAAACCTGTCTTTGGAGTTGAATCCCATTTGCCATGAACTCTATCCAAGGATGCACTCATGAAAGCAAGAGTGTAGTCCAAAACACTTCATTTTTGCATACTTCTTGTGTAAAATGAATCAGCAACTTCATCTTGTCGACACATTGTAAGAAAAGAAGATGAGCTTAAACAATCTGGAAGAGAAATGACTGCATTTGTTGCAGATTTGGAAAGACTTATAATAGGACTATTTGCATCTTCTACAAAAATTTGTTGTACCTGGCCATCCTTTCTAGGTACTATTCCCAACCATGGTGCTATTTGCATAAACTATGTCATTTCAACTTCCCTCAAAACTGTATCTAGGAGAGTCATGCATGAAACAATGTTGCTGATTTCCTTCAAACAATGGAGAACTTCCCCTTTTCTTTGATAACTAGAAACCAATGTATTTTCTCTTGTATAACCTTCAAACAGCCTACAACTCCTCCATCGAAAGGAAGGAGACCCATTGATTTTGGTAAAGATTCTTGTAATTTAGTAATATTTGGTACAAGAGATGTAATCTTGTGTGTAAGAAGGTCAAGAAGTGTCTGAACAGGCCAAGGAATTGATCTTGAACCCAACAGTTTGACTATTGAATTCATGATAGGTAAGCCAAAGAATTTTCTATATAATCAGACAAAAGCTTAAAATGCCATGTTCAATTCAGATGATCCACAGTAAAAACTAGATTTTGCATGAGGAACAAGTGGCCATTGTATTGACCTTTGGTACACTTTTGATTATCAAATATAACATTAGGTGGTATTGCAGAAGATGAAATTCAACAAAAAAAATCATTTTGCATCTCTGCAAAAATCTGGGAGGCAAGTCAACCAAAAAATGAGACAAGAGAGATATTCTCAGACATCTCATTTAACATGACATGAAAAGGGTCCATTGTTAAATATTCTTCTAGGAGCTAATAAGTAAGCCTTAAGACATCAAACAGTTGTTGCAACTCCACAACATCACATATATTTGTCTAGGTATGATAGCATACTTGTTTGCATTGTCAGAGGTAAATAGAAATGTTGGATCAAGCAACTTGCTAGCAACACGACTCTTGTAGTATGCAAATATATTCTCACTAAGTTTAAAGACTAGTTGATCAAAGCATAAATCTACCTTGGCCTCAATTTCATCATAAAGAAAATTTTGTTTCAGTACATGAAGTGCAACCTTCCCACCCATTATCTAGATTAGGGAAACACACCTCATGTAATACAATCGATGCCAAAAAGATTCGTCTAATACTGCAACCCTCATGAATTTACATACTACTGAACAATTAACCAAATATGATGGAGAGAGCAACTTGAATATATTTGGATATAGTTCCAAAGGTATCATACTAAAATGACAACTCTATATACAATGCTTTGGTATCAAATCTCCATGGTAAGTTCTCAAAGCTTCTACATTCTGCCCTATTTTTGGTCTAAATCTTGACAACTTCCACAGACAACTTTGGCAAGCACCTCTACTTCAAGGAACTGAGCAAGCAATTCTTCATCATCATCATCTTCACTGCAAATAGGGACATGAAGGATTTCTCTTGAGCTTTCTTTTTGCGGGCTTGCTTACTGATCTTTCTTTTCTTTGAATTGCAAGCCACTACAATCAACTGCATTTGTGAGAGGACTCATATGGGCGGTGAAATTCACCGATCGTGCGTAAAGGGAAAAACTTGTGTCTGCAAGGTTAGACAATTTAGCCGACCATGCAGTTTGATAAAACATGATTGCATGGGCTTTGTGTAAGGGTGGCAAATTTTACTATCATTTCAATTTGGTAAAAACTTGCAACTATGTATGGGCAGTGAATTTTGCCAATCGTACATGATTTTCACAAAGTTTATGCATGGGTGGCAAATTTTTCTGCCCATACATTTGGATATGTAAAGGGTAAAATTTGGATGATTAGTTTTTGGTAGTTTTGTGTCTATATCCTCCTTTCACCCTTTCATTCAAGGACTTTGGGTCGAGTGGCAATGCACTATCAGACCCTAGGTCACTGTGAGATGTAGGGAAACTTGGATTTGTATGATTTGATTATCAATTATGCCCAATTATGCTTAATTATACCTCAAAATCCTAATTATGCAAATACGGAAGCAAACAGATGAATATCAGAAAATATTGCTACAGAAAGATGTAAAATGACAAATAACTGTGCACCTATTTTCAGGGTTTAGAAGCAGAACAGTTGGGGACTAATGAGCAGGTGCCCAAGTCCAATGCCTAGGTTTTTGTTAGGATTTGGAAGCTTGATCTGTACCTATTCTTGCTGCATCAGAGATTTTCCTGTCATGAAATCCAAAGGACTAAAGAGCAGGTACCCAAGTCCAGGGTACTATTTTCAACTTTGATCTACAAATTTGACACTCTGTAATTCCCTCCTACAACTCCACTTTTCCTATTTCTTCGACTTGTATCCTGCAATCACAAAAACTTTGGGAGGGGGTTGTGGTGTTTAGAGGCTTGCCTCAGTCAAGCCCCGGAGAGACATTCAAGTCTTCCAAACACTATTGTCAGACACAGAGTGTGTGCCCTTGTGAGGCAGAGGCAAAAACCAAATGATAAATGCTCAAAAACACAAATGATGTCACCTTGTAGTGAAGATCTCATGGGAGTAAGAAGTTCTTCATGCCATGAGGAGATGATTTCTCAAATCTGTAAATACAAACACATAGACAACACAAATCTACTCTTGCTACACAATGAAAGCCTTGAATCACCTTTAGGATGCCAAAAGATCACAATAATAATCTAGTTGAAATCTAGTTTACAAATGAATGCCTAAACATGCTTATATATGCAACTACAAACACTCTCACCAAGAATTTTATAATTCAAACTTACTGTGTCGGCATAGGACCCAAATAACGATCACAAGATGACACTAAAAATTTGGGACTGACCCAAAATAGGGCAAGACTAGGGCACGGGCGCCCAAGTCCTCCCCCATATTTTGGTTAGGGTTAGGTTCAAGAGATCCCCCTAGGTCCCATTTGTCATGAAACTTAGGGCTCGTTTCATTATGGTGTCAAAATATGATACAAGATGTCCTAAATGTAGATAAAAGACCTGGGAGCTAAACCTTATGAGGGAAAAACCCCCAAGGGGACATTTTCTGATGTTACATTTATCCCCCACTTTAATGTATGTATAAATACAAGGCCAATACATGCATTAAAGTACAGTCAACAAACACAGCAAACATGCCAAGCACAGAGAAGACACACCAGACACATTAAAGACAATGGCAAGCACACAAAACACAGAGAAGATAGTTACAGTCACGCAAAACACGGAGAATACAATAGATGCATAGAAGATAATTAATGCATGGAAGACATGAATGATTTATTTTATTTTCTTTTTCTCATATTTATGAAATGCATATGCAAGTACAAGGAAAGTAAACACACATCCCATAATGCAAGAAGCACTCATTGTGTTGGTCTTTAAACTGCATATATGGGGCAACACACGCAAGACATGCCAAACCTCCCAAAATGCAGGAAGCACTCATCATGCTAGTCTTTAGACTGCATATGGGGCAACAAACATGCCAAACAAAGCAAGCACACCAAACACACACACTTTAAAGACAGAGAAAACACGGCAGACAAGCGATGGAGTGTTCCTATTTCTAGGCTCATCACCATCTCAGGCACATTACAGGCACACACCGGCGATTGGGCTTCGCCAGAACAATCACTAAAGACATGCTTAAAGGTTGAGTTAGTCATAGAACCGCTCCCCGCCTCCCAATGAGGACTTTTTGAAAATGACAGGATGATGCAATCTGCTATGAGAAGTACACCATCCCTACCTCCGCAAAGGGCTTAAGATGATTGATTGATTGCAAACAAACTCAGAGTGCAGGAGGGACTCATCGCCACTTATCTTTAAACTGCACTTGAGGACAAGCACATTGCTAACATCTACAATAAACAACTTACCTTATATATGCCCCCACCTTAAGGCGGTTGATATCATGCATTGCTATCAAGCACATTAAGGTAGGAAGAAAACACACAAGGGAACACGGACTTTCACAGAGCCCATGCCCCCCAGAGGTGACATGTACTTTATGATCGCTAAATGTTCCCACAAACACATCCCTGCAAGAAACATGTTAGTGTCCACATAATCATGATAAACAATAACATCAATGCATATGATTGATCACACAAAGGGCCAAGGTTATACTATGAATTCAGAGATCGAGGATAACCATGGAGCTATATCACAAAAATCTTAGAACCGAGTGTCACCAAGGCAAGATTCAAAGACAGACAAAGTGCATGGAGCAGCAGTATTGTTATGTTTTGTAAGTGAGATAAAAACATCATCAAAATCACTATGTAGAAAGAATAGAGTGCTTCTACTAGCCAAGCATCAGATAAGATATACAGCCACATTGTCATATTAGGAACTAAGTCCAATATTTGATTTCTCGCTAAAGGGACGCTAGGTCTGCATCAGTATAAATATTTTTCATCATCCGCTTGCTAGATAGAAACACTAGAGGAAGGGAAACAATAAATAAGAGATGAGAAACACGTACCTTATGGACAATCACGTAGGAGGGTGCCCCCAAGTCACCAACCGCAATGCTATGTCCGTAAGACACAACACACAACAATGAAATCAAAGAGAGAGGTAATATAGAAGAATGGTGATACAAATAGAAGAATGTCACAATAGAGGCAGTCTCCTGGTATCCCAAACCTTACAAGAGAATCAAGGGTCATCCCAGGAGGCCTAAACAACACATAGCACATCATGAGAGAAACACATCATGAGAGATAAAGGGTTAGAAATACTTACTTGTAGTACCATCGTTAAGAACATACATATCTAGGATATCTCTCATTTTAATTTAGTCTTGTTGATATTGTATTAATATTAAGTTTAGGATGATAAGAGGATTTCTTTTCTTTAAAAGGATTATATCCAATGCCACTTGAGTAATGTGTTGAATAAGATTCTATAGGTACTCGAATTCCTTGTTGATTTACACCACATCCCTTACCTATATAGTCACAATTTTTATAAGAATTTTAAATCCTCGACCATAGAGGGATGTCATTTCTTTAGGGGATAGTGAAGCCTCATAGGTCTCATAGTTTGTGGTATAAGTGAGAGTATTGTTTTTATTTTCTACCAAGGGGACTTTAGGTTTCTTAGGTGCTTCAAAAGATTGTTTAGGTGAAATCGATGCTACTTTTGATGTGTCAATGCTATTAATTTTATATCCCCCTATACTGCAAGGATTAAAATCTAATGAGCCCCAATCATGACCAAAGAGTGCATTCGATGATATAGAATCTTTCACAACATCATCCATGGCTAGAGGCATTGATGAATCAGCTCATAAATTGTTTAAGATCGTATGATTGTAAACTGGTTTTTGCATTTCAAAATATAAATAGTTATCTAGTTCAAGATCAACATGAATAATATGAAGTTTACCTTTCAATATAAATTTGATTGAGAAATGTAGGGTGGAAGGGACTGCCCCCAATGCATGAATCCAAGGTCTACCTAGAATCATGTTGTAAGATAAAGAACAAGGCATGACATGAATTAGGGTAGGCACAATCACAAATCTTACTTGTATAGGTGAAGTTATAGTGCCCACAAATTGTTGTCCAAAATTGTCAAAACCGCATATACTTAATGTTTACGGCTTGATGGTGGATGTATCAACTTTAATCTTATGTAATAAGTCAATTCCACAAACATTAAGAGTTGATCCATTATCAATCATAATTCTCTTGACCAATGTTTTGTTTATTGTGACAAAGATTATAAGAGGATAATATTGGTTTTGAACCTCAATTGACAGTAATTCATGTGGTTGAAAGAGAATATCTATTTTTGTCATATGTATACAATCTAATAGAGCTGCTACATCATTCAGCTTAACAGCAGGCAGTACAATCACTTTTTGTAAAGCTTCTTGGAGCATTCCATGGTATGTTGGTGATGTTTGTATTAAATCCCAAAGAGAGATTTTAGCCAGAGTGGCATGAAGCTGTTCAACAAGATCATACTCTTGACCACTTTTATGAGTAAGGTGAGGTGGTGCAGGGAGCATAGGTTGAGAATATGGAAGAGAGACAGGCACATGAAGTGGTTGCTTACTTTTCTTGTTATTACAGGTGTTGTATGTATGAGCAATTACATTTTGAACAACGTGATTTATTTGAGTAATTTGCTTTGCATAGTTGAAGATGTCATAGGGAGATTTACCTTGAACCGTAATCATTGACTTTAAGTAAGAGGGTGCACTAGGTGCCCCTTGGACAATCATCTTAGGAATATTGCTGCCAAGTCTATTAATAAAGATTGTTCAAATTAACATTGTTTTCCTTTTGATTGCACTCAACATTCATCCCTAAAGGATTTAATGTGAGAGACCTTTTCTCATCCACCAATACTACATCTTGGCTAGGGAGAGCATTGGGATGAGAGGAAGGTACATCATCATCATCATACTTTGTGGCAGAAAAAGGCTTTTCACTCTCATCTTTCGCATGAGTATTCCTAGAGATGAATTTGGTTAAATCTTCTAATATCAAAGGATATGCTCCTATGAGTAAAGTGAAGCTACTAAAATCATGTGTATAATAAAGTAATTGCAACTCATATGTAGAACATATAGAAGTATCAATACCACTTATATAAGTGATGTACTCTAGAACATGAGGATTCTCACTAGTGAAATTAGAGAAATTTTCAAAGTCTAGAATATATTCATGCAAAGATTTAAAAGAAGAATAACATGAAGATGTCATTGCATTGTTTTCAATGTAAAATCATATTTTATAAGCTTTTCAAATTTGATGCAAAAGACAAGTGCAAGGCTATGTGCAAAAATGACCTAAAATGTTTGATTTTTTTTTTTGTACTTTTTTAATGCAAATATATGAAAGAAAAAGTATTGTAAAGATTTTGATCAGGGATAGAAAATAATATGTCTAATATCAGTCTGATACATCCGTAATATTCATTACAA
The DNA here is from genome assembly GCA_027924645.1 of Cunninghamia lanceolata. Classification (NCBI taxonomy): domain Eukaryota; kingdom Viridiplantae; phylum Streptophyta; class Pinopsida; order Cupressales; family Cupressaceae; genus Cunninghamia; species Cunninghamia lanceolata. Next base: position 22,777,127 of record BSBN01000809.1, on the reverse strand, counting down.
CACACTCTTGATGCAAATCTAAGATGATGACAAGTCAAAATCTAGTGAAAATACACTAAAATATACGAATTTTTCACCAAATCTCAATGCAAAAGAGCATGAAAAAGTGTGTTGGGAGGAAAATGATGATGGAAAGAAAATTATATCAGTAATAACAGCCACATAATGCCAACAAATCTGTCACAACATGCTTATAGTGCCACTCAAGATCAAACCCTAGTGAAAATATAGCAAAAATATGCAATTTTTCACAATTTTTCAACTCCAGGGCCTAGCAAAAGGGGTGTTGTAAAGAATTTTAGGATGTGCATCATATAATAGAAATTATATCAGTCATCTACAATCACAAAATCTTTTACAACACTCTTGGAGTGCAATCTAGGTCAAACCCTAGGGCAAATATAGCAAAAATGTGCAATTTTTTACCAAATTTTCAATACAAGAGGCCAATAACAAGGTGTTGTGAAGATATTTAGGAGGGGAAGAAGATAATTACCCTGATAACAGCCAATTAGTGTAAAAATATTCTTCACAATATGCCTATGGTGCAAATTTGAAAGTCGATAAGGCCAAATCTAGTGAAAATCAAGGTTTTTCAAGCCCTAGGTTTGAGATCTTGATGTAAAATGCTATATGAATATCTTGTAATCTATTTTATGATTAAAATTAAGTCCTATTAGATCTGAAAATAATTTTCACACCTTACCATGCAAAATGCAAGTGCAAATCTAAGGAAAAATCAATGAAAATGCTAGTTTTTGTTGAAATTTTCTATGTAAAAATGCAAAATTTTGAGATCTAAATGCAAATTTACACTAAAATGCAACACTGAAGCCAAATGAAATTTTGAATGAGTGTCTAATATCAGTAGAAAAATCTGAAACAACATTTTACCTACAAACCTTAGTTTTTGGAATTACTAGGTTATATGAAAAATTCAAAATTTCCAACAAAACCCTAGCAATTTTATGATGAAAATGCAATGCAAGCTATTGAATTTTTGTAATTTTCTGAAATTTAACTCAGATCTAATGCAAAAATTACAAATTTTATGAAATTCACATTAATTGTTGCAAAATGGAAACCCTAGAATGTAATTTTTTTGTAAGTTTTCCAATGTAAAAAAGATGAATGATGATATGAATGAATGAAATCAAAGAAATCTGAAAAAAAACACTTAGAAAGGTGCAAACAACTCCAAAAACACAGGTTCACCAAAATGTAAAGAGTAAAATTTGGATTATTAGTTTTTGGTAGTTTTGTGTGTGTATCCTCCTTTCACCCTTTCATTCAAGGACTTTGGGTCGAGTGGTAATGCACTATCAGACCCTAGGTCACTGTGAGATGTATGGAAAATTGGATTTGTATAATTTGATTATCAATTATGCCCAATTATGCTCAATTATACCTCAAAATCCTAATTATACAAATACAGAAGCAAACGGATGAATATCAAAAAATGCTACTACAGAAAGATGTAAAATGATAGATAATTGAGCACCTATTTTTGGGGTTCAGAAGTGGAATAGTCAGGGACTAATGAGCAGGTACCCAAGTCCAATTCCTAGGTTTTTGTCAGGATTTGGAAGCTTGATCTGTAACCTGTTCCTGTTGCATCAGAGATTTTCCCTTCACAGAATCCAGAGGACTAAAGAGTGGGTGCCCAAGTCCAAGGTGCTATTTTCAACTCTAATCTGCAAATCTGACACTCTGTAATGCCCTCCTACAACTCCACTTTTTCTGTATCTTCAACCTGTAACTTGCAATCATAGAAACTTTGGGAGGGGATTGTGGTGTTTAGAGGCTTGCCTCAGTCAAGCCTCAGAGAGACATTCAAGTCTTCTAAACACCGTTGTCAGATAGAGAGTGTGTTCCCTTGTGAGGCAAAGGCAAAAACAAAATGATAAATGCTCAAAAACACAAATTATGTCACCTTATAGTGAAGATCTTATGGGAGGAAGAAGCTCTTCATGCCATGAGGAGATGATTGCTCAAATATGCAAATACAAACATATAGACAACATAAATATGCTCTTGCTACACAATGAAAGCCTTGAATCACCTTTAGGATGCCAAAAGATCACAATAATCATCTAGTTGAAATCTAGTTTACAAATGAATGCCTAAACATGCTTATATATGCAACTACAAACACTCACACCAAGAATTTTATAGTTCAAACTTATCGTGTCGGCATAGGACCCAAATAACGGTCACAAGATGACACTAAAAATTTGTGACTAACCCAAAATAGGGCAGGACTAGGGTGCGGTCGCCCAAGTCCTCCTCCTATTTTGGTTAGGGTTAGGATCAAGGGATCCCCCTAGATCACATTTGTCATGAAACTTACGACGCATTTCATCGGGGTGTCAAAATATGATGCAAGATGTCCTAAATGCAGATAAAAGACCCTAGAGCTAAACCTTATGAGGGAAAGCCCCCAAGGGGACATTTTCTGACGTTACAGGGTAAAAATTCAAGTTATATTGAAGTACAAACAAAACTGAGAGAGGGGGGTGAATCAATGTTGTAGATAAAAACACTTCATTTATCTTATATCAAACTTTAAAAATTAGAAAGTAATGATGCAGATTTGAAGCTTTATCAAAACAAGAAACTGTACATTAAAGAACTGAACATTCAAGTATGAAGGACAAATAAACCAAAATGAACATTCAAGTATGAAGGATAAATGAACCATGCATCAAATGAGACCATAACACAAAGATTTCAAGAGTGGAAAACCCTCATGGGGTAGAAAAACCACTCAGTAAATGCCTCACTGGCTTAATTAGAAAAATCACCAAATACAGAGCCTCACAGGCTTTTTGTCTCACTGACTTATATCACTGCCTTGTGACTAGCTTATCATTTTCACTGGCTCACTAGTATAATACATTCTTATGAGTACAATGGAGAAATTGAAATCAATATAGAGGGTTGCTCTGTTTCTTTACAATTTAGTTCTTGACTATCTCATTTATTTGAGACCCAAGAATTCATATTCATAACTATGCACAATATCTCAGGAAAGTTCTTGCATCAACACACTGTTATAATCTCAATGATAGTATAAACACAAAATCATAAATACCACACCAAGGTATTTTCACTTCCATATATTTATACTACCTTTCATCAAATAGTTTATACTTGTAACAGAACCAGTTCAACTATCTCTAGTAGTTTTTCTTTGTCCTCATAATTGTCAAGGATATGTGGTCAAAAAGACCCATATTTGAGTTATGTAATACCTTTCACAATGCCCAACTAACAAAGGCTTAATCAAAGTGATTACAATTTGTTAGAAACCATGGTCTTAATTAACTGCAACCTTCACAAGCCTTAATCGCATTTGAAGCACGGTCAAACAAAATATCTTCAAAACTATTTTGAAACACATTTCATAAAAATCTAACACCATTTATGCATGTGGGTAAACCTCCATTTGATGTCTGTTACAAACCCTAAACATATTTGTTTATGGGTAGTCAAAAACAAACTTTCAATACTTTTTATTGATAACGCAATCATCTTGTTTTCACAGATTAAGAAAACCCACAACTGAGACTGTATTCTAACAACCCTTAACAAAAATAAATAGCACAAAAATCCTTAACACCTTTGTGTTATAAAGAACCATTAACCTTAACATTCATCCAATAAAGAAATATATCACCTGTATGCTGTTGGCTGACCAATAAGAATGTAGTTGTGCTTTTGAACTTTGTAACTGTCAAGCTCCTTCAACTGTTTCTCAGCTCAGCATAGTCAAATCACTATATTTGCCTTAAACTTTCATAGATTCTCCCTCATAATTTCTCAGAATCTCCAAGATTTTCAAACTGTTCAAACCCTAAGTCACAAACATCATTTTGTAAAGTTCAACATTGTGAAATGGTCAACAAAAACCATCTTTTTTCTTGATATACCAAGGTTACTGAGAGTATGAGTTTGCCCTAAAATGGGCCGGTGACCATCAACCAAAAAACATAATCATTTACTTGATAAAGATGCCTGAAACCTGCTAGATAGGTAAATAACTTAAGTGATCTCCGAATAGCCTTGTTTCCACATTATTTTTAAAATAAACATTAAACCAAATGATGCCCTTTTCTAACATTGAAGTTAGATAAAATGAAAACAATAACCCATCATTTAAGTGATGACCTTGATAACTAAGCAAGTATGATCCTTGCATTTTTATCCCTTTGATCATGCATTTATTTGCATATTTCTTTGAAATCAAGTGAAATAATCAAATGCCTTTTTCAACATTGAACTTAGATGAAATAAGATCATAACCTTGTACCATCAAATGACACAAAAGATATCATATTGCCAATCTATGTGGCACATCTCAAACATGCCATACTACTTGTGTAGGTTTGACATCCATGCCAACTGCCATTGGGGTTAATAAACTCCCCCTTTGGCATTGATGTCAAACAAAAACAATAAATGCCAACTAATCAACTGTTTACCTATTTACTGTCATTATCAACCAATACCAACTTACCAACCACAAATCAAGCATCAAATGTTCAGGTGCCAATACACAACAATGTAGCCACTGTGTAAAGTAAAAAATACCACTGTTAGGAATAGATCAATCATTTATGACTATAAGATTATGAACAAATGATATCAAATATCACTGTAAGATCATCAACTGATAAAGGCATCAAAGCATGAAAAACATGAAAATTGTTTAGATCAAATGAATCAAAGCATCAAAGATCACTATACATCTGTACATTAACAAAACATCACTATACATCAAATATCAAGGCAAAGATCATTGTAACAGCTCAATGATCAATATGTAACTTCTCCCCCTTTTGACACCAATGCCAAAGGTGAAGGAGAATAAACTAAGAAAGGAAGAGAGTATAACCAACTCCAACATCATGAAATCACTATCCTCATCTATCAGATCAACAACAAGATGTCAGAAACTAAAGCAATATCAGATATAAATGTGTGCATATACCAAGCTGTCAAAAGAAAACATCAAACTGTAGAGAAGAAAACCCATCAAAATGCCAACTTCTAGTATAAAAGCATGATACAATGAAAAGAGATCACAAAATGATGAAGCTTGTTAATCACTTGTCACATTAATGCAACAACTGATAACATCAGGGTGAAAAATATGCTAAGAATCTCCCCTTAAAACCAAAGGCAAAATTGAATCATTTAAGAGAATCAAGGGAGAGAACACCAAGTCTATCCCTCAAGCCTTCAAACACTTCTTTTGAAAGTGGTTTAGTAAAAATATCAGCCACCTGATCACTAGAAGATACATAATCCAGAGAAACTTCATTTGACAGAACTTTTTCCCTTAAGAAATGGTAACAAATATCAATATGCTTAGTTCTAGAGTGCATCATAGGATTCTTAGAGATGTTTATTGTGATTGTATTGTCACATAGAATCTTAACAAGTTTAGATACCTCAACCTAAATGTCTCTCAAGGTTTAACCATCCATAACACCTGAGTACAACAAGTAGCAATATCAATATATTTAGCTTCAGTTGTTGATAAAGACACAGAATCTTGTTTCTTGCTATGCCAAGCTACCAATCTACCACCTAGGAAGAATGCGCCTCCTAAAGTGCTTTTTCTGTCATCAATATCGCTTGCGCAATCAACATCAGTGAAAGCTATCAAAGAAAAATCATTGTGTCTTGGATACCACAAGCCATAATCAATAGTGCGTTTAATGTACCTAAAAATTCTCTTAACAACATTAAGATGTGATTTCTTAGGTGCAGATTGAAACCTAGCTACCAAACATACTGCCTGCATGATGTCAGGTCTTGTTGTTGTCAAGTACAACAAACTGCCAATCATAAACCTGAATAGGGTATGATCTACATCAGGCAAGTCAACATCTTTAACCAACTTATAGCCCACTTCCATGAGAGTGCCAACAGGTTTTGCACTCATCCATTTGAAACCTTTTTAGCTTCTCTTTAGCATATTTTATTTGTGATATAAAGATGCCCTTTTTGAGTTGAGAAACTTGTAGACCAAGAAAGAAAGAAAGTTCACCAAGCATTGACTTTTCAAACTTAGATTTCATGATTTTTAGAAAAGTAGAGCATAAATCATCATCATTGCTTCCAAAGATAATATCATCTACATATACAACAACAACTAGTATGCTATCACCTTTTGTCATGTAGTATAAGTTGTTGTCCACCCCTCCTTTTGTGAAACCTTGAGCTTGTAGATGTTTATCAAGCTTAGAATACCAAGCTCTAGGAGCTTGTTTCAGACCATAGAGTGCCTTTTTCAACCTGTACACTTGATCTTCTTTTTCAGCACACACAAATCCTTCAGGTTGTTCCATGTATACTTCCTCTTTAAGGTCACCATTCAAAAATGTTGTTTTGACATCCATTTGGAAAATTTTGAAATTTTTATAAATAAAGAATGCAAGAAAAATTCTTATTGCCTCAAGTCTAGCTACAAGGGCAAAGGTTTCATCAAAATCAATACCCTCAATCTAAGAGTATCCCTTACAAACTAATTTTACCTTATTCTTGATTGCATTCCCCTTATCATCAAGTTTGTTTCTAAAGACCCATTTGGCACCAACGACATTTTTTTCCTTGGGTCTAGGAACTAACTCCCATGTTTTATTTTTCTCAATCTGATCTAGTTCCTCTTTCATAGCATTAATCAAAGATTCATCTTTACTTGCTTCAACATAAGTTTTAGGTTCAAACTGAGAGAGTAAGCAAAGATGTACAAGATCACTTGCATTTGTAAGCTTCCTTTTTATTTGAATTCTAGCAGATTTATCCCCAATAATTTGTTCTTGAGGATGGTTTCATTGAACAGACTTTGAAGGAGTCTTATATGTTGACACCTTAGGTGTAGCAGGTGCATTTATTGGATTTTCCTCCTCCTCTTTTGATTTCTCTTCTTTTTCTTCATCTTTCTGTTTAAATGGCCGCAACACCTCATCAACTTTCACATTAGTGCTTTAGACCATTCTTTTCAATCTTTTATTGAAACACTTATAAGCTTTACTATGAGTGGAGTAGCCTAAAAAGATATCTTCATCACAACGAGATTCAAAAATTCCTAAGATTTCATCATCTCTTCTAATGAAACATTTACTACCAAAAATCCTTAAATATTCAACATTAGCAGGTCTTCCATACCATAATTCATAAAGAGTATGGTTAGTTTTTACCCTTAACTATACTTTGTTCAAAGTATAAACTGTTGTATGAATAGCCTCTTTCCAGTAGGTGTTTGGAAGATTTGCATCATGCAATAACATTATGGCCATTTCCTTCATGGTTCTATTTTTCCTTTCAGCAACACCATTTTGTTGTGGTGTCTTAGAGGCTGAATATTGCCTCTTGATACCATGTTCTTCATAATAATCAATAAAATCTTGTGAGGGATATTCCCCAACTTTATTAGACCTTAGGCATTTTATTTTTAGATTTGATTCCTTTTCTACCATCTTCCTAAAAATCTTAAACCTGTTAAAAGCTTCAGATTTATGTTTCAAAAAAGTAACCAATGTCATTTTGGTGTAATCATCTATGAAAATCATAAAATAACGCTCACCATTTAATGATCTAGTCCTTGTAGGACCACATAAATTAGAATGAACTAATTGCAAAGGTTGAGTAGAAGAATATTCCTTGGGTTTGAAACTTACCCTAGTTTGCTTACCTTCCTGGCATTCTTTGTAGGTACTGTTGTTGTGTTTTGAGATGACAGGCATGTTTCTAACATTCTGGTTCTTGCTGATTTTAACCAGATTATCATAATTAATGTGTCCCAGCCTCCTGTACCATAGTTTGCTTTCTTCTACTTGACTCATGAAGCATACGTGTCCATGTTTGCGATTGGTTGTGGTCTCGTGAAGGTTATAAATGTTACCTTTTGTCCTTAGGCCAACTGCAACGGCTTTCCTAGACTTCTTTCTAATTTCACAATCTTGTGCAATGAAAGTCACTTTGAAACCATTATCACATATCTGACTCACACTTAACAAATTATGAGTCAAACCTTCTACATAGTAAACATCATGAAGCGGAGTATCATCATCAAGTAGAATGGTACCTTTTCCTTTGATCTGGACACAGAAGTCATTGCCAAACTTGACAAATCCACCAATGAAATCCTTATAGTTAACAAATTTACTCCTATCACCAGTCATATGGTGAGAGCATCCACTATCAACAACCCACATGTCTTTCTTTTGAGCATGAAAGGTTGTTTGAACAAGCATTGCATTAGCCTTTTTAACATTTTGTTTCATTCTCCAAACTAGTTTAGTTTTTTCAGCATTAGGAGATGTCTTAGACTGAGCATTAGACTGTAAATCAGAATTAGATCTGCAAAATCTTGCTATGTGACCAAGATTTCCACAAGTGAAACATTTTAGTTTTTTCAAAAACTTAAATAGATTTCCATCAACAAAACTAGACTTCCTTCTAGACACAAATCTGCATTCATTTGCCTTGTGTCCATATTGATTACAATTAAAACAATAACCAAAAAATTGCAGATTAAATCTAAGACGATTACCTCTTTTTGCAGTGGATTTTTTAGTAGCAATATGCTCATCATTGTTAGATTTGGAGCATTGTCTGTTTATCATCCCTAGACCACTCTTATCATTATGAGATTTTTGTTTGCCTAAGAGATTAGACAATTTGACACTGCTTTCACACATTACAAGATTTTTCCTTAAACCAACAATTTCATCCTCTCAAGTGTAGCATTCCTTTTCTTTGACACTTAACTAACCTAAGTAACTTCTAAAATTTTCTTTCTTTCCTCAAGTTGAAGTTTCAGATCTAAGATTTGTTTTCATACTCAATAATCTGATTTTTCTACACTAAGGCTTCCTTTTTAAGTTTCTTTATTTCAGTAAGGGCACATTTGAGCTCACCCTCAATATCAACCTTTGTTTCAGATTTCTCTAATATGTTTTCTTCTTGAATTTTATCTAAATTAATTGTTACCATAAATAGATTTTCATCACCTTCTTTAGTAGATTCCTTTGAGCAACTATCTGTCACATCATCAAATAGGCTTTTCTTCTTTTTGAACCCACTTTTCTTTTTAAAGTTTTACTATTTTTTCTTACCTTGTTTCCTATTGTCTTCTTCATCACTATGAAAGTCTTTATTGGGGTATTTAGCTACATAATGCCCAATCTTTCCATAATTGAAACACTTAAAAGGTAATTTCCCTTGGTATCTACCTAATCCCCTTCTTAGTTTACTCACTAAAATAGACTCATCTTCATTCAAATTTTCTGACTCGAGTTTTATGTCATTATCTTTCTTTACAGTTTTGAAAGAAGTTTCTTTGTTAGGATTGTCACTGCACACTCTCATTTCATAAGCAATAAAAATACCATGAAGAGCATCTACAGTTAGTTTCTTCATGTCTCTCTCCTCTACAGCAGAGATCTTAGGATCATATTTAGGTGACAATGTCCTCATCACCTTTTTTAACAATAGTTATTTCTTCTAATGTTTCTCCTAGACCTCGCATGGGGTTAATAGTTTCTTGGAATCTTAGAAGGTAATTAGCTACCTTCTCTTCCTCTATCATTCTTAAGCCTTTAAACTTGGCCCTAAGAGCTTGTAGTTTAGCCTCTTTTATACTTTCATCACCCTCATAAATATTTGACAACTTTTCCCAAATAGACTTATTTGTTTTGCACTCCATGACCTTGATTAAAACATCATTAGATAGACCATAGCAAATTACATTTGCAGCCTTTGCATCATAGTCATATGCCTTCTTTTCATCAGCATTAGAGGGTGTTCCTGTGACACTGTACCCAGACTTAAATGCATTCCAAACATCAAAACCTAGAGTCTATATATGACGTTTCATTCTATACTTCCAAAAGGCATAATCAGTACCATCAAACAATGGTGCTCTGGAGGTAGAAAGACCTTCCTAATTTGACATGGTAATTACTCCACCAGGAAACCCTTAAGTTGGTTATACTTTTTGACAAGGGTTTGGCTCTGATACCACTTATTGAAGTACAAAAAACACTGAGAGGTGGGGTGAATTAGTGTTGTAGATAAAAACACTTCATTTATCTTATATCAAACTTTAAAAATTAGAAAGTGATGATGCTGATCTGAAGCTTTATCAAAACAAGAAACTATACATTAAAGAACTGAACATTCAAGTATGAAGGACAAATAAACCAAACTAAACATTCAAGTATGAAGGATAAATGAACCATGCATCAAATGAGACCATAACACAAAGATTTCAAGAGTGGAAAACCCTTATGGGGCAAAAAAACCACTCAGTAAATGTCTCACTGGCTTAATCAGAAAATCCACCAAATATAGAGCCTCACTAGCTTTTTGTCCCACTGACTTATATCACTACCTCACTGGCTTATCATTTTCACTACCTCACTGGCATAATACATTCTCATGAATAAAATGGAGAAATTGAAATCAATATAGAGGGTTGCTCTATTTCTTTACAATTCAATTCTTAACTATCTCATTTATTTGAGACCCAAGAATTCATATTCATAACTATGCACAATAACTCAGGAAGGTTCTTACATCAACACATTATTATAATCTCAATGATAGTGTAAACACAAAATCATCAATACCACACCAACGTGTTTTCACTTCCACATATTTATACTATCTTTCATCAAACAATTTATACTTGTAACAAAACTAGTTCAACTATCTCTGGAAGTTTTTCTTTGTGCTCATAACTATCAAGGATATGTGGTCAAACATACCCATATTTGAGTTATGTAATACCTTTCACAATGCCCAAATAACAAAGTCTTAATTAAAGTTATTACAATATGTTAGAAACCATGGTCTTAATTAACTGCAACCTTCACAAGCCTTAATCACATTTGAAGCACGGTCAAACAAAATATCTTCAAAACTATTTCCAAACACATTTCATAAAACCCTAACAACATTTATTCATGTGGGTAAATCTCCATTTGATGTTTGTTACAAACCCTAAACATATTTGTTTATGGGTAGTCAAAAATAAACTTTCAATACTTTTTACCAATAACACAACCATCTTGTTTTCACAGATTAAGAAAACCCACAACTAAAATTGTATTTTTAACAACCCTTAACAAAAACAAACAACACAAAAATCCTTAGCACCTTTGTGTTATAAAGAACCATTAACCTCAACATTCATCCAATAAAGAAATATATCACCTGTATGCTGTCGGCCGATCAATAAGAATGTAGATGTGCTTTTGAAGTTTGTAACTATCAAGCTCCTTCAACTGCTTCTTAGCTCAGCATAGTCAAATCACTATAGTTTCCTTAGACTTTCATAGATTCTCCCTCATGATTTCACAGAACCTCCAAGATTTTAAAATTGTTCAAACCCTAAGTCACAAACATCATTTTGCAAAGTTAGACAATGTGAAATGGTCAACAAAAACCATCTTTTTGCCTGATATACCAAGGTCACCAAGAGTATAAGTTTGCCCTAAAATGGGATGGTGACGATCAACCAAAAAAATAACCTTTTACTTGATAAAGATGTCTGAAACCTGCTAGACAAGTAAATAACTTAAGTGATCTCTGAATAGCTTTATTTTCACATTATTTTTAAAACAAACATTAAACCAAATGATGCCCTTTTCTAACATTCAACTTAGATAAAATGAAAACAATAACCCATCATTCAAGTGAAGAACTTGATAACTAAGCAACTATGATCCTTGCATTTTTATCCCTTTGATCATGCCTTTATTTGCATATTTCTTTGAGATCAAGTGAAATAATCAAATGCCTTTTTCAACATTGAATTTGGATGAAAGATCATAACCTTGTACCATCAAATGACACAAAAGATATCATACTGCCAATCTATGTGGCACATTGCAAACATGCCATACTGCCTGTGTAGGTTTGACATCCATGCCAACTTCCATTGGGGCTAACAAGTTCATGCATCGGTGACATTTTTTACCGCCTATGTATGAAGCAAGTGGGTACAACTACGGGGTAGACATTTTTGCCAACCATGCAGCTAGGGTAAAACAAACCTATGTGAAGGTCAGTGATTTTTGATGACTTTACACCATGGTAAAGACTTAGGTAAAACTAATAATCGATGAAAATGTCTGATCTAAAAATGGTAGAAAACATCAAAGTTTAATTTGAAACAACATAACACTAACTCAAAATAGTGATAAACAAAAGTCTTGAACAAAAGATACAAAAATGGGAATCCTAGGGTTTTAAAACCTAGGGCATTATTGACCTTCAACATGAAAATCAAATACCAAAAAAGGAAAACACATCAAACAACACAAACAAAATTCTAAACAAACCCTAACATGTATGACATTACATGGTAAAAAGGAACGAAGAAAGAACACACATGACAAATACATACCTAGAAGACTGTGACGCGAAATGGCAAGAAACACATAGGGGCTTCTGTCCAAATCATACACCAACAATAGAATGATTTCTCTGAGGGTGCAAAAGGGGTTTCAAAGAAGGATATCAAAGAAAAACATAAAATAAAATAAATAAAAACCTTCAAAACGTCATTTAAGAAACATAATTTATAACACGTGTTAACCTTAAGTTGCAAGGTCAGCAAATTTTGCCAGTTGTACAACTTTGATAAAAGGACATGAAGGGTTGGCAAAAAATTCCAACCTTGCATCACAAAATTTTCTTTAAGATGCAGTGGCGGCAAAAAATGCTGACCCTGCATTGAGATAAATTTTTCTAACTATTGAAAAAGGTAAAATTTGCAACTGGACTTATTTCAAAAATTTCAAAAAACTAACATAAGTTAATGCTCGAAAGGACATTCCAAGACTAGGGGATCACACATGAGGAAAATTGTGATTGCCTCATTTTGCATGCTTAAAGTTGTAGGCTATGAAATGGACAAGTTTCATAGGGGTCATCCTACAAATTGAGCACAGCTAAATTTGAGGATAATAGCTAGCTCTAACTGGGGAGCTTCCTTCGATCATCTTTTGAAATGATCAAAGGGAGAAGAACTCCAATCTCTAAGTGCCTTCATCCATCCATTGAGCCATAGAGTCAGGCAACATAAAAAAAAGACACAAAAAGACTTAAAATAAAAAGACTCAAAACTCTGCAATTATTCACAAACTTATCTGTCGCTTCACCTTGAGAAAAGCTTTAGATGTTGTCTATTGTGAGGCAGCAGAAAAGGTGTTCCACCCTTTTTTTTACTATTGAATGAGTAACATTTCCCAATATTTTCCATTCTAGGATATCCTTCTGTACTCAGATTGAATTGCCCAACTTCTACTGATGAATTCAGTCCCAAATGTCATCATTTGATAAAGTGATCATGCTTATCAAAAATTTCTTCAAAGAAACCAATTCTTTGGAAATATCATTTCCTTTTAGTTGTAAAATCTCTTCGCTTGAAGAGGATGATTCATTTGTTTCTAGACCTTCATTTGAAGCACTATCCAATGACTCAGGATCTTCATTAGTGGTCAAGAAATATGTACCCATATCAGGAGACTCAAAGAGAATCTGAGCCTTTGAATCCTTAGATTTTGCCACTGTGTACTTGGCCTCCCTTTTAGGATGAAGTTTCTGCATAATACCCTTGACAAGTAATTTTGCCTCTGATATTTTAATCTTTGTCTTCTTAGCATGATCTATGATATCAAAAAGTTGATATGAACTAGCTATAGAAGACAGAAAACTCTCATATTGAGTGTTTACCTTGGGGGTACTAGTTTTAGGAATAGGGGATGAAGTAAGAATATCTGATGTACTTAACTGTTTCTCACTAGCCACATCTTTTGGTTAAAAAGGTAAAGGAGTGTCCCTCTTCACAATGGTAACTGTAGGATGAGGATCTTCCCCTGACTTTCCTTTATTAGCCACATGTTGATGGTTAAATTGATTCTGTGACCATGTGAGAAAAAAATAAGATTCACCAAGTGCATCTTCTTCTTGTTCTACTTCATCTTTGAAGTTCAGGAACCTGATGGTAGAGTCATCAACTAACTGCTCTTCAACTTTCATGAAAAGATTAGCATCATATTCTCCTTGATCATATTCTGACTGAAGAAGATTGTCTTGCTCCGATTCATAATAGAAGAACAATGCATTCACATGTGGTGCCTCTAAAGCAAGTCTTCCTTGTGATGAAGGAAACCTATTTTGATTCTGATTCCTTGAAGCATTACCTTGGTAATTCAGAGCATTAGGAAAGGTCTTCCTTGGAATGTCCTTGTAGAGGAGAATGGACAAACTCTGAGAGATCTATTTTTTTAGAGTTAACAGCTCATCAACCAACTTTTGCACTATAGGATCTGTAGTGTTGGTAGAAGGTAAAGCCAAAGAGGGCTGCCCACTAGGCCTAATAGAACCCTTCTTCAAATTTCCTACCAAGATCAAATCGTCCTCCACTTCAATTGCCAAACTTTGAGCAATTGCAAGATCAACTGGTGCTGCTCTTCATAAAAGAAAACTTATGTCCAGCAATTGTGAATTGATGAAGAAGTATTTTAGGTTCTTAGTTGTGGGTTGAGCAATAGTTGGGATCCTATTCTTTAGCTTATTGAACTTTGCCACGAACTCATGCATGGGCTCATAAGGTTCCTTTTTCATTTAAGTAAGTTGGGCCAACAAGGCATAAGTATCTTCTGATGGCTTGAATCTAGCTTTGAACTACATTTGAAGTCTATTCCATCCAATAATAGTCCCTAATGCAAGGTGATAGAACCAATCAACTGCAACACCTTGGAGTGTTTCTACAAACAGTCTCACAAAAACATCTTCATACTCAACTCCAAGAATACCACATGCAATGTAGAATGCTACAAAGTGCTCATCCGGATATTGTTTACCATCCCTATGGAACTTGCAAAAATTCTTACACGAACCCCGGGGTAGTTCATGTAGAGGCTGACCCAAATTCAAAGGACCAAATGCATTTCCCCATGGACCTGGAACAGACATACTCTTAACTAACAATGGAGCAAGTATAACAAAAATATATTACAAAAGATGAGGCCAGTATACTTCAACCAAAAGCATAAGGCTCTTGGTTGCATGTTTGGTCCCCAATAGAGTCACCAAAAACTATTGGCTGAATATTTTGTCATCAACTCACTGAAGACAAAATGGTTATATCAACCTCAGTGTGATGAGATTATATCTCTCCTCTCAGCAAGGGGAGGCTCCCTCTGATTGCTAGCTATTACAAACTAATAACTAATAAAACTTATTTACACTAAGAACTATATTTGGGGTGATTCCATTCCATCATATTCTCTTTTTTAGAATATATGTTTACACTTTAAGATAATGATTTCAACAAAACTTATATAATGCAAAAAACACAAAACCCATGGAAACACAAAGCCTTTCTATTTAGTGTAAAATTTGGTAGTTTTTTTAACTAGGTTAAGTACTACTATCTCACCAAACTAAACATTGGGAGGACAAGGATTGATTGTGATGTCAACTATGAGTTGCTTGTCTATCCCTTATGCTCGTGGTATCTGATTTCAAGAGCCTAACTAAGGTTCTGTGAAGTGTTTTTGCTCATAAACCAAGTAAAACCCTAATTATGCCTTAAGTCAGAAATATTTAGAAATCGGTAACAAAGCAGGCAAAACTGATCATAGAAATGCAAAAAAAGAGTTTCAAAGATTGTGCACCCAGATTTTGAGGGCTTACTGGACTAGGGCACCCTCTCCATAGTCCCAAAAGTTCTTGAAACTTGAAATCTTCTATACAGGCTATCTGACACTCCCAAATGGCTTCCAGATCCTAGAAATTGCCCCCAGTTGGACTAGGGTGCCCGCTCTTTAGTTCCACATGTGTCAGAATCTAAAAACTCAAAAGTCTGTGACAACTATACCCACAATATCCTCCTTCATGTAGCTTCTTTCCACTGGAACCTGCAAAATATGATCTGCATCTACAAAAGAAGGAGAAAGATGTTGCAGCTATATAGGAGCTTACCTCAATCAAGCCCCATCTTTGGTATTTCTACCTCAACAATAGCTAGAGATAAAGATTTGTAGAAGTGTGTGTAAACCTAACAATGTGTATACATAAATATCAAACCCTAAATGTCTCAATCAAGGGAAGATCAACAACTTGCTTTGAATCGATAAACACATACAACTTCACCTCAAGGAGATGAAAACAAATGAAGACTTGCATGAACAAGAAGGTGAATCAGCAATGTCCGTGGAGGATCTCCAAGCTCGATGTTGGAGGCTTCAACCCTTCTCCCGATCATACAAAGGGTGTACAAACCCTAGGAAGAGCAAGATATGTTGATATGCACTAGACAACTAAGAGGGGGGGTGAATCAGTTGTCACAAAAACTTAAACACTTTTTGCAATTTAAACATTCATCACTCATCCACAATTATTATGATTTAACCATGAGTGCATGAAATTAAAAACTTAACTACATATACAACATCAAACACAAGAGACATCAGATTTACATGGAAAACCCCAAGGTGGGGAAAAACCACGGAGAGGATTAACTCTCAATATATATTGCAATCTTGAAATAATGATGTTCGGGCTTGGTCACTCCATGGGCCTAAACATACTGGCTTATTTCCATGAAGAACAACTAGGTCTAGCAGGCTCACTGCCTCAAACCTAAACCTAGAAAGATTACAATAAGGGTTGTTAAACCCTACTGGCAGCTTACTGCCAAAATCACTACCATGATCATCACCTTTATGTATTGTGAATAACAATTCCTCTGCTCTGCTCTTCCTTTACTATGCTTTTCCTCTTCTTTCCTCTGCCTCTTCTCTTCTCTGCCTTTGGACCTTTCTTAATATCTTTTCATTTTCACTCAAGGACACCTTTTCCATGACTCAATTACAAGTATTTATACACTACATCAACCTTGGAATGATCATCAAGGTCAGCATCACAATCATCAACCATTGGAACAATCTCCAAAGTACGTATTACAAATATTTACAAAATAGGTCCTAATCTATTGCAACATCATGCAAAGGGAATGAAATGTGGATCACACCATGCCTTAGCTGGGACTCAAACATGATCTTCCATGCCACAACATGCTTCCACCATCTTCTAGAGATCTCTGCAATCACTGGGATCAACTAGGTTGGCCAAGACTGGTTACATGCTACATTATCTGGGAACAATCTTCACACACTATCTCAATTTCTTAATGTGGACCAAATTCTAGATAGGAACATGATTAGGAGACATCCACAAGCATGCTATAATCATCAGGAGCAACTGCACGAAACTTAACCACTTTATCCATACGAATCTTCTCACCGGAACACATGAACTTCACTATCTTCAACTGTCATAAAAGAAAGATAGCTTGTGGACCACCAAACCATGAACCATTGCAACTGTAGGAACTTATCATTATCCTAGACTTCCCTCTAGAACTATAGAGAAAAATACTTTATTGCGAAGGAATACGGAACAAAATACTTTCTTCATGTCTCAACTGAACTTACAGAAAAAGCAGGTTTCACTCTAGTGAATACAACTCACTCAAATCTTCATACGGATGGCTCAAACCTAGAATGTAGCATCCTTAGAAATATCTCTAACTTACTTCCAATCCATAGACCATGATCTTCAAGTAGAAATAAATGCGGAGTAGTTTTACCAGACTGTTCTTCAGCATACAACTCACTGTTTGTACTACGCTTCTCTGTAACTCACTTGTTTCTTCTGAAGAGGCTAATTTTCTCAATATACTCAACATACAAGTCTTCTAAACAAGATACAGTTAACACTAATGACAACAAGGATATGTTGACATCAATGACAACATCGATTAGGCACATACTTACAACAAGATAGTCTCAAGATCTCTATTCCTAATCTCCATCCATTGTCTCCATGATAGCAAATATAAAATACTTTCAAAAGATTCAACAAGTCACTGATCTTCAATGGTAATTTTGGCAGAGTTTTGGCATCAAGCTTGCATAAGAATTATGTGTGTTAAAATGATTTTCAAATGTCTTTTCATATCTATTTTTAAGGAAATTCAAATTTTGAAATAACGTCTTGATATCGCGTGAAAATTGTGAATTTGAAAATGGAATCCCGAGGCACACGGCGGGAGCCAACATCCCACCAAAATTCAAAATCCTGGGAAATAGGGGAGGACTAGGGCACGGGCACCTAAGTCCAAGCCCCCAATTTCCACTCAGATCTGCTTTTTGGGGGTCCTAGGGACTTGTAATTCAAACTCCCTTTTTGGGTTCCATCAAAAGGTTACCTAAAAAATGAACATTTTTGCAACTAGACCTAGTCAATCAGGGTTTCAGGAAGGTCAGAAAGAAAAAGGTTGAGAGGTCACCAAAGCGAGGAGCTAAACCAAGGGAAATTGTACCATTCCATATAGGAGAACAATTTCTGACGTTACATTTAACCCCCACTTTAGTGGCCATATGACACTACGTGCATATGCAACTAAAGGAAAGTAAATACATCAATCATGAAAAGGATACCCAAAAGGATAATGTAAAGGAAGCTGAAGTGTTGTCGTTGAGAAGGAAGGAGCCCCCAAGTCTGTAATCCTGTAAGACCACAAAGTTAGGAACTGCAACCTACAAAGGAACACTTGTCAGAAAATCAAAACCAAATCAACCTACAACCACCACCAATGAGTCAGTACTAAAAACACTAAGGGGGTTGAGTAATGAGACATGATGAGGGGGAAATCAAGGGAGATATATGCCCCCCCTTGTTTTTGCATGCTTAGTCTGAGAGTAGAAACAAGAAGATATCCATGCGCGTCAATTTTAGGAAAACTTGATGAGAAATGTGTTATGAGGGTCATTTGAAGAAACAATGCTCAAACACAACACATTGGGTAAAAGAGAGTGAAACTGGGATTCCAACGCAACAAACAACACTGAAATTAGAGTTTGATAGCTCAAGATAAGGGCTCAAGAGTAAAAGAGATCAATCTTGCACCTAGTTAGGGATAGGAATTATCACTCATTTACTTTATGTAAAGGGGAGTTGTCACTTATCACTTACTCATTCTTGTTTCTTGTCATTGTAGAAAAGTAGAGGAAAGAGAGAAGGAGAATAGAAGGACGACCATGCCAAGTCGATGCCCATATTAGCCACCATGACTGGAGATGCTCTGAGCCCGAGTAGCAGAGAGGAATTTTGATGCTGAGGTTGGGTCCTAATCTTACACTTTTGTCATCTTTCAGTTTACTTTGTGCTTTGACTTTATTTTTTATTGTGCCAAGAGGGAGGAATTGATAGGGGTCTCTGAGAGGGGTGCCTAGGTCCACCTAGGGTGACAGAGTCTCTCTGGGATGCCCTAGTCCCACAAGGGTGCCAGTGTCCTTCTAGAGCACCCTAGTCTTCCTGGGGCACCCAGGTCCATAGAGGACATGGGCCCTAGGTACATGCACTCTTTTTCTGTCTTTGATAGCTGCTTTCAGTTTCTTGATGAGATTCTGATGTTCTTGTTTGCTTTTCGATCTGCAGGACATCCCTGAGTTACGTGAGCACACAAGCGGTCACCTGATGGTGCTTCTACGAGAGTGTGCTAGTTCATTGTCTACTACAGAGAGAGAACACCTGTAGATGGTGGGCCTATGGTGGGTGTTTGATTTGCCCACAATCAGATTCCACTGTGCTATGTTGATGGCATTGATGGAGAGATGGGATGCAGATATGTCCACATTTTACTTACCAATAGGCGAGATGACCATCATGCTAGAGGACATGTACCAGATCCTTCAACTTCCCATCCAAGGAGAGATAGTGAGGATAGTAGGACATCGATCAGTGAGGTACACCCATGAGAGCCAGCTATACTGCTTGGGTCACACTGTTTCTCAAGCTGAGTGAGGACACATTCAGCTTCGACTTCTAGAGCAAGGATGTGGTGACATTCCCTTTCTACGAAGGATTATGATAGTCACAGTTGCATTAGCCATTGTACCAGATGGATAAGGCACTCACCTACACAGGGGTCTCATTCACACTATTAGAGAGATGGAGGAGCATCAGACAGTCTATGCATGGGGGCGCAGTATGCTTGCGCACCTTAACGCAACTTGGGGTGATATGTCCACTATGAGATGCATAGTCTGATGATCTATACATTACTACAGGTTTGGGCTTTTGAGCACATTAGGTGCACATGACTGGTGGGTTATCCTATAGATGTAGCATTCACCCATCTATGTGTTTACGCCTATCCACTAGTCAGATGTTGGAGGCACAGTAATCATCTATACTGGAGAGTTGTTTTTGATAGATTATAGCCTGATGACATTATGTGGAGACCATATCGTAGCTACATCAGATGGCCTGGCCAACAGAGGTAGTTAGTGAGGATGTAGAGGGATTAGCTGATGGTTGGTTGCCTCAATCATGTCAAGGATTGGTTCTATTTTGACAGGGTGGCATGGCAGTTTGGATAGATACAGGATGTTCCTGCAGTTTAGCTAAGCTATGGGCATACTGTGCGTAGTGCAATCAGGGCAAATACTATCTGATGGCTGACAACAACAAATGTGCCACTTAATGATGGGGAGAGTCCTAAGGATGCAAAGCTAGTGTTAGACGCAGACAATGTTGGTTGTACCCAAGCATATCAGACCTAGTAATAGTGCGGCCTGCTCCTATCTTTCCACTTGGTCACGCTATAGGTGATGCTTGACCTTGGGCCAGTCACACTAGTTACACAGAGGTAGAGTACGATGTTAGTGATTTTGCAAGATACTATGATCTCGATGAGGATGAGGAGGATGATGAGGATGAGTCATAGGAGGTCCCATTGCAATATGTCTTCAGAGCGAGACCACAATAGGGCCAGTAGGAGGAAGAAGCTGACGAGGAGACTGAGTCGAGACCACGGTCTAGGGCTCATGGTCCTATTCCTATAGGTGATGCAAGACCTAGTCAGAGAGAGCGGGGGGAGAGTAGTAGGTCTGTGCCCCCAGCTACAAATCAAACTGCAGATCTCATCACACCTTTGGTGGTCTGATATCCATCTTGGAGAGATGGAGATCTAGGTTAGTTTTGTTTTAGTATTTTGATGCTTTGTATAGTTTACTATTTGTGATATTTATATGGGATTCTAATATCTATTTTATCCCTTATTTTGTAGTTGGGAAGGATGCTTGACGAGACTTTGTGGGTCATGTCATAGTAGACATAGTACCTACAGATGTTTTAGAGCAGCAAGTGTGTGTAGGTTATTCACCACGGTCATCTGCTGGGTGACATGCAGAGATTTTTATGCCTTTCATCAGGTACGGGACTGCTATAGAGGCTATGCTAGAGTAGTCTGCATGAGAGAGAGAGAGATGAGTTTCGATAGAGAGCTAAGCGCACTGAAGTTGAGCTTAGAGCGTAGCGAGAGCAGATGGTAGCGGTGCCTACATCGGAGGGAGAGCCAGCTATCAGTGAGTTCTTACTGCGTGAGGTTCAGCAGGTGAGAGCTAATAGAGACAAGGTTTAGTCTAAGAGAGACCAATACCAGAGGATGTACCAGGAGGCACATGAGCAGATGATAGAGATGAGAGGTGAGATCAGGGGGTTATGATCACAAAGTGTCTCTAGGAGTCATTCGTGATCTGTGCCACACATGGTCAGGCTTCTATCACTCGCACACCATAAGGGCCTGAGGGTACTGGTGATCAAGGCTCAACTATGTGATGTATTTATTTAGGCACTACGACATCCCATTTTTTTCTAAGGGATAGTTGACTCGGGTGTATATTTAAAACTAAGGATATATATATAATCTTTATTTCTTTTCATCTATGTGTATTGGTTTTTGATCTATCACATGTGATTTTTGTAAAAATGCAACTAGTGATGATATTTAAATGCTATAATTAATGCTATTGTGATATACTAACAATTCTAAAAAGAACATGTAGTAATAGGCACAATGATCAAGCATTTTACACATAATCAAAATTTTAATGCTATATTCAGTTAATACCAAAGTGATCTAAGCAAAGAATACTTAAATAGGATACAACAATGATCAACTAAACAAATAAATAATGTTAAATGAATTAAGACAAAGCAATAATATTTTGTCAAAATTGAAGCTAATCTATATAATAAATTGACTTAGGGACATTTAACATTAAGTCTTTAAGCATAAAATCTTGTGAGGTGTGCCACATTAATAGGTTCCTTAAGCGGCATACCTTGCTCATCAGCTAACTTATACACTCTGGATCCAAAGGTTTTAGTAATTATATTCGGTCCAAGCCAATTAGGGTTGAACTTACCTTTTTCACTAGGTGGTGCATTTATATTGTGTTGATTTTCATAAAGAATCAGATCCCCAATGTTGAATGAACGTTGTATGACTTGTGCATTATAGGATCATTGTACACCTTTTTGATAAGCCTTGAGGTGGTCAAGAGCGTTAATTCATCTTTCATCAAGCATCTCAATTTCTTGTAATCTTTTCTCATGTTCCATTTCATCATCCAGGATGTCTCTTAGGAAAATTCTTGAAGAAGGAATTTCTAACTCCAAGGGCATTATTACGTCTACGCCATAAATGAGATTATACAGTGTATTACCAGTAGGCATTTGAATGCTTGTTTTGTAAGCCCATAATGCATATGATAATTGATTATGCCAATCTTTTTGATGTTTATTAATAATTTTTCATATTGATTGATGATAGTAAGGCGTAGAGAAGCCGTGTTGTATATGGTATTTTTCGAGGAACTTTTTCACATCCTTGTTCTTAAATGGCATACCATTGTCCAAAATGAGTGAGGAAGGTATTCCAAATCAATAAATAATGTTGTCTTGTATAAATCAATAGATTACATCAGCGGTCGTAGATCGCAAGGGGACTGCTTCGACCCACTTTGTACAATAATCAGTGGTGGTAATGATGAACGTATGCCCTTGAGAGGAGGGTGGGAAAATTTTACCGATTACATCCAAACCCCAAATAGAGAAAGGCCATGGTGACACCTGGGCACAAATCTCTTGAGCGGGAGCATGGATTAGGTGTTTGTGTTGTTGACATTGTGGGCATCTCTTGACGTAAGCAAAGGAATCTTGTTCCATATGCTGCCAATAGTAGCCCATTTATAACAATTTTTGCACCAAGGACTTTCCTCCAAAATACCATCCACAGGCACCAGAGTGAGCTTCTTCTAAATCTATCAGAATCTCTGAATTACTTAAACATTGGAGTAAGACACCATTGTAACTTTGTCGATATAAGACATTTGATAGTATAATGTATCGCGTTGCTAGTTTATGTAAATGGATTCAGGCATTCTTAGATGTTGAATTAGGAATAGTTCCATCACGCAGATAATTGAATATATAGGAGAACCATTCATTTGTGTATATATTACCACAGAGTTCCATATTCACAACTATAGGATATTTGATTGTCGGTGTTTTAAGATTATGAACAATGAAAGTAAATTCCTCAGGAGAATCATCAGGGGATATAAGGGAAGTTGCGCTTACCATTGCATCTGCATATCAATTATCTTTCCTGGGAACAGTGTTGATTAAATATGTTGTGAATTGTTTTAAGAGAGATAATGCCAACTCACGGTACTGAGATATCTTATCATGCTTGGTTTGATATGATCCAGTTATTTGTTTGACAATTAGCTAAGAATCGTCGTATATTGTAATGTGTTTGATATTCAGAGCCAAAGCAGAACAAAGTCCTGCAATAAGAGCTTCATATTCAGCTATATTATTTGTGCATAAGAAGCCTAAGTGGTAAGATAGAGGAATCAGCTTACCTATGGGGAGGTATCAATATAACACCAGTCCCAGAGCCAATTTGAAATTTTGATTCATCAAAGTACAATTCCCATTTTTAATCCGTAGAGATTGTTAAGATTTGGTCGTCAGGAAATGCATCATGATGTTGTGTAGAAAAGGATGAAGGAGCTTCAGCTAGCTGATCAACTAATGCTTGCCCTTTAATCACTTTTTGGGAGATGAATTTAAGATCAAATTCTGTTAGTAACATAACCCATTTAGCGAGACGACCCGATAAATCTATTTTTGTAAAGAGATGTTTTAGAGGGTCAAATTTTACCATCACATGTACTTCAGCATTTAGGAGATAGTGTCTAAGCTTTTGAGTTGCAAACAGTAAAGCTAATGCTTCTCTATAACAGTGTACCACACTTCATAATCAAGAAAAGTTTTACTGATGTAATAGACAACACATTCCTTGCCTTCAGCATTATGTTGTGCTAACAAAGCTGCTAGGGCATTGTTAGATGCTGAGATATATAACAAGAATGGTTTATCAGAGATAGTAGGTTATAAAATAGACAGATTAGCTAGATAATCCTTTAAGTTATTGAAAGCTTTTTGACATTCAAAATTCCATTGAAATTTAGAATCCTTCTTTTGTAGTTGTGTAAAGGGGCGAGTCCTATCTACGAATTGTGAAACAAATTGACGGATGGCCTATATCTTTCCCTGCAAACTACGAAGTTTAGATATGTTCTTAGGTATTGGCATATTAACAATTGCATCTATCTTTTTCGTATCCACTTCAATACCATGATTTGAAACAATGAATCCTAGTAACTTTCCAAGTTGTCCACACCGAAAAGACACTTACGGGGATTCAATCACATATTATATTTCCTTATGCACTCAAATATTTGTCGAAGATTTGTAGCATGATCCTTATGATGGATAGAATTCACCAAGATGTCATTGACCTAGTCTTCTAAAATATTGTGCATATAATCATGAAATATAAGTCATTGCACATTGATAAGTAGCTCCTGCATTCTTAAGTCCAATTGGCATGACTACCCAACAAAGTGTACCCCAAGGTGTTATAAAAGTTGTTTTATATTGGTCTTGAGGATTTATTAGAATTTGATTATATCCTAAAAAACCATCCATGAAATATAGTAGTTCAAGTCCAGCTATGGAATCGACAATCATATCAATGTTAGGGAGTGGAAAATCATCTTTCAAGGATGCCGAATTCAAATCTCAAAAATCTAACACATTCTTATACAACCATGGGGTTTAGCGATGACAACAATATTTGAAATCCAAGGTGAATAATCAATAGGTCAGATGAAACTAGCTTGTACAATTTTTTCTATCTCAATTTTAACAAGCAATGCTATCTTAGGATTCATCTTACGAACTTCTGTTTAAATGGCTTAGCATCTAGTTTCAACACAATATTATGTGTTGCAATCTGAGGATCAATGCCAGGCATGTCAGAATATTTCCAAGCAAATAATTCTGAGAATTCATGCAATAACTTAGTCATCTCTTCTTTTTCTTCCACATTTAAACAATCACCAATAAGGAGAACTTTTTTAGTGTTAGCCTTATCCATAACGACATCAACAGTCTTTCCATTGAGGAGAGTACTATGGTCTAAGGAATTATATGATTGTAATTGTTCTTCAAATTCTCCATTGGGATTTATAGTAGCATTTATTGTGCTAGTAGTTTTTCCAAAATACACGTTGTTGTTTAGATAATAAGGTAGGCCACGTTTATGATGATAATGAGGAATATTGTCATAGGCACCCAAGAATTCTACTATCACTTCATGTGTTGAGAATACATCCAACGAGAGTGGTCCTGGAGGACAATTAGTGTCGATCATCTCAGGAAATATCAAACTAAGTGTTGTTATTGTATTCACATTAAGAGTAGGGCATTTATGAGCTTTGAATTACTTGAAAGGATTGTATCCAATGCCACTAGAACAATGTCACAAAGCAAATTCTATAGGGACTTTGATTCCTTGTTGATTTATACCACAACCTTTACCTACATAATCACAATCTTTATAAAGGATTTGAAATCCTCGACCATAAAGAGAAACCATTTCCTAAGAGGAAGGTGGAGCTTCATAAGTGTCATAATCAGTAGTGTAAGTAAGGGTATTATCCTTATTTGTTACTGGTGCACTACACCTAGGATGTTCATGATGTCAAATTTTTGAATTTTTGTGTGATGGAGACTAAAGGGAGTTTTTAAAATATTATAATGAAGTCTTCTAAAGGCATTGTCATGTTTTGGAGGCCTAAAATAGACATTTACTTAGGTAAGGTCTACAGTCCATTTAAGTTTGTGACAGTCTAATTTTAGATAGTTACTTTTTTTGAGAAAATAGTTTGTTTTAGGCTATTTTTAGCCTTTTCCCATGATTTGGGAGCTTTGTAATGAGGAAATTCATAGTAAACATATAGTCTTGGCAAATCTCATGTCGAGGTATTGTAGATTGATGAAGTTTGAATGGAGAAAATAAAGAAAATACTGTTGGCTGCCCTGTATTTCTGAGTTTTTATGTATTTTTTGTTGTTCCAACATCTTGTTTGAGGCCGTACAGTACATTCAAGAAGGAAAATGTCTAAAATCAGTTGAAACATAGATTTAACTTTCATTTGAACTAGTTTTGGAGGATTTTCATTTGCTTAGAAGGATTTTATCATTATTTTTGTGTTGAGAGGTCTCTAACCCTTGTTTTGAGGGTTTAAGTGAGGTTTTTGATTTCCTAACCCATCCTACTATGTTAGAACCCCAAAATGGGTGGAATGAGGTTGGGTTGGTATGTTTTCTAATGGGTTTTGTGTTCAAGAGCAGAGGGCAAATGTAAGATGGAGTTTAGAGCCATTGAGGCCTTATTGCACCTTGTGTTTGGGCTAACTAGCTTTGGTGGAGTGAAGATTTGATCATGAAATGTCTTGAAATGATCTTGGACCCCAAAAACCTATGAAATTAGTCCATTTTCATCCCATTGGGTACCTTGGAATAGGATTTAGATGTTTGGAGTGGAGTTTGGGGGTACTTCCTTTGTAAAACTGACCTAATTAGGCCTAGTTAGAAATCGGTACAGTCATAATTTAAAGCCTGTGTTCCAAAAGACCCCCTAGTGCATGTTGAATATGTTAGATAATTTGATAATGGGTACTTAGAAAACTGATCACAGTCTGGTTCGGAGGTCTGCATCTCAAGATATTGTCTGACAGTCCCTTTTTGAGGGTTACAAGGGAGTTGGGGTAGTTGTGAAGGAAGTGGTACAAGGATGTACCTCCTGAGCATTTTGATGGTTTTGTAAGCTTGAGACAATTAACCATAGATGGTCTAGGGTCCGTAGAAGGTTTGGCAAAGAGACTAGGTATATGAACCCAAAGATGGTTTTGTTGTGTAGTGTTGAAACCATAGAAAAAGAGAGGACAATCATGTCCAGCTTGAAGTCAAATGGAGCAGTTAGGTTCACGTGGGCCTAAGAGTCTTATTTGCCTTGCCATCCCCTGCATTCTCTTTCCTCCCGATAAGTTAGTTATGACCCCTTAGTGGTGTTTGTGGTTTAAGCTCTGCATTAAAGTGGTATCCGTGCACAGTTAGTAGGTTTGTTGTGATTGTGAAGTGTTAAGTTGAAGGGGTAGTTTGTCAAGATGCCTCCAAGAGTGAGAAACATGGCTCAAGAGATGAATGAGCTGAAGGAGAAACATGCTAGGGATTTGAGGGAGCTGAAGGAAAGAATGCCTACCCTAGAACAAAATCAGAGAAGAGGAGTGGCTCTAGGTGATGAGAATGAGTCTGAGGAAGAAGAGGAAGCTGAGTATGAAGATGTGGTAGAAGAATTAGACCCCGAGGATCAGAGGGTGGAAAAGTTGATAAGGGTAGTAAAAGAAGATGAGTGCAATATAAAGATAGATGTGCCAAAGTATGGGGGAAGCCTTAATGATGAAGAGTTGCTAGATTGGATTGCAGCATTGGACAATCACTTTGAGTGTGAAGAAGTTCCTGAGGATCAGAAAGTGAAGATTGCAAAGACCAAGTTGATAGGTCATGCTTTGTTATGGTGGGATTATCAACAAACAGAGAGGAGAAAGCAAGGAAAGACAAATATTATTTCATGGGACAAGATGGTAGCTAAGATCAAAGGTAAGTTCTTGCCTAAAGACTATGAAGTTCAAATGTTTAAAATGCTTCAAAGTTTAAGACAAAAGAAAATGGATGTTAAGACATACACTGAAGAGTTTTATAAGCTAAGTATAAGGTTTGGTCAAAATGAAAGTGAAGTGCAAAAAGTTGCTAGATATATTGGTGGTTTGAGGTTTAACATGCAGGATGAACTAGTGTTGGCAAATCCAAGGAATTGTTAAGAATGTTATTAGATGGCAGTAAGAGTGGAAGAGAAGTTGAAGAGAAGAGAAGACAAGACAAGACAGCTAGAGGTAGAGGCAGTACCTCTAGAGGAAGAGGATCCTTTCAAAACACAAAGCAATTCAATGAGAGTCAAGAAGAGTTGAGCAAGGCACAAGGACAAAGTGTAGATTTCAGAGGCAGAGGTTCTAGAGGTAGATTTGGCGGTGGAAGGAGTGCAAACACATTTATGGGTACGTGTTACAATTGCCAAGAGTTTGGGCACCTAGCATAGAAGTGTCCTGAGAAGTAAAATTTTACAAGTGATGGTGAAAGGAAGAATGAGAGGAGGACTCAGTTAGTCCAAGAAGAAGAATGTGGTGGTTCTACTCCCACTAGTTGTGTTGGTGAGGTAGGAGAAATGTTGATGCTGAGAGACAAAGCACTATTGAAGACCTCTAAGGAAAAGGAGCTAATTCAAAGGAGAGCACTGTTTAGGACAACTTGCAAGTGCAAAGACAAGGTATGTAAAGTGATAGTGGATTCAGGATGTACTGACAATATGGTGTCTAGTGAAATGGTAGACAAACTAAAATTGCAAAGAGTACCTAGAGACACACCTTACAAAGTATCTTAGGTAAGCGATAATCAGTCCATTTTGGTAACTAAACAAGCATTAGTAGAGTTCAAGATTGGAGCCTATGAGGATAGGGTACTTTGTGACATTTTACCTATCAATTGAAGCCAATGCACATAACTATCTAGCTAAGAAACTAGTGAAGGGGTCTTAGTGAAGAGACAGTCAATTGAAGCTAATGCAGCAGTTTACAAGGTTCCTAGGATAGTGAACAAACTAGTTGAAGGTCTAACAGAGGTTTAGAAAGCTAATGGGACAGTAGACAGTGCAAAGAAGAGCATGAGACAGTGTTGTAAGCAAGAAGCTGAGAAGACAAGTGGAAGGACAGTTGAGAGAAGCATGGGTACTGATGCTCAGCCAAGCATAACACCAAGGAATGAAGGTGACAAGGTCAGAGGACCAAGAGTAGGATAGTTTACAAAGAGTGCACATTGTCAAGAAACAAGTAATGTTGGAAAACATGTAAAGGACAGTGAAGGATCAAAGTAAAAAGAACCTGATGAAGACAAACATAGAAGTCAGAGACAAGCAATGGAGGACAAATTACAAGATTCTTTCCAAGGGACTTGGAAAAGTTACAAGTTAGGGTGTATGGTGCAGTGCACCTAGGATGTTCATGATGTCAAATTTTTGAATTTTTGTGTGATGGAGACTAAAGGAGTTTTAAAAATATTATAATGAAGCCTTCTAAAGGTATTATCATGTTGTGGAGGCCTAAAATACACATTTACTTAGGTAAGGTCTATAGTCCATTTAAGTTTGTGATAGTCTAACTTTAGACAGTTAGTTTTTTGAGAAAACAGTCAGTTTTAGGCTACTTTTAGCCTTTTCCCATGATTTGGGAGCTTTGTAATGAGGAAATTCATGGTAAACATATAATCTTGGCCTCTCTCATGTTGAGGTATTATAGATTGATGAAGTTTGAATGGATAAATTAAAGAAAATACTGTTGGCTGCCCTGTATTTCTAAGTTTTTATGTATTGTTTATTGTCCCAACATCTTGTGTGAGGCCGTACAGTACATTCAAGAAGGAAAATGTCTAAAATCAATTAAAGCATGGATTTCACTTTCATTTGAACCAGTTTTGGAGGATTTTCATTTGTTTGAAGGATTTTATCATTGTTTTTGTGTTGAGAGGTCTCTAACCCTTATTTTGAGGGTTTTAGTGAGGTTTTTGATTTCCTAACACATCCAACTATGTTAGAACCCCAAAATGGGTGGAATGAGGTTGGTTTGGCATGTTTTCTAATGGGTTTTGTGTGTAGGAGCAGAGGACAAATGTAAGATGGAGTTTGGAGCCATTGAGGCCTTATTGTACCTTGTGTTTGGGCTAACTAGCTTTGGTGGAGTGAAGATTTGATCATGAAATGTCTTGAAATGATCTTGGACCCCAAAAACTTGTGAAATAAATCTATTTTCATCCCATTGGGCACCTTGGAATAGGAGTTATATTTTTGGAGTGGAGTTTGGGGGTACTTCCCTTGCAAAATCAACCTAATTAGGCCTAGTTAGGAATCGGTACAGTCATAATTTAAAGCCTGTGTTCCAAAAGACCTGCTAGTGTATGTTGGATATGTTAGAGAACTTGATAATGGGTACTCAGAAAACCTATCACAGCCTGGTTTGGAAGTCTGCATCTCAAGATACTGTCTAATAGTCCCTTTTTGAGGGCTATAAGGGAGTTGGGGTAGTTGTGAAGGAAGTGTTGATAACTGAGAGGGGGGGGTGAATCAGTTATCCTAATTATTTCTTCTTTTGAACTTTCTTATTAATCAATGCAGCATTGAATCAAACAAACAAACATTACCATGAAATGAGAAAACACATGACACAGTATTTTTGACGTGGAAACCCTGTTAAGGGAGAAAACCACGGGGTGATTAACCCAAAGATTATTCTCTGTTAGAAGAATAAGGAATTACAAAATGGCACTTGCTAATTAGGGCTCACTGCCTGAGCACACTGCTCACAAAGAGGCACACTACCTACAAGGAGACACACTGTCTACAAAAGAATGTTATACAATACTTGAACTGATTGGAAGCATCTACATATGCTGGAGTTCAGTTCCAGTTAGGCTCAGTACACTGATCTGCTGCACTTCATCTTTCCTTTGCTCTTTATTCTGCTTTCCTTTCACATACCGGATCTTTCTTACTACTTCTGCTCTGCTCTACACTTATTCGCATACACCATCACACTACTACACATCTCACAACTAAATCCATCCTCTATATATATCCGCACTAGTGATTTCATTATCTTTCTAGTCGGCACCCGGAATAGTCTATCTTCTCACAAACTTTGTTCTGTTGGCTGAATCCTTGCATATCAAGTAATGCGGATCAAGCATATACTTGTAGATATCATTAATCATGTTGGCCAAACATGATTCATGCCTTCACAACCTTTACCATCAACAGTAACACATCCAGAAAATAGTCTGATGCTCTGTCAGTCAGTTCTTCCTCTGTTCTCACTGTCTCTCAGGAATCCGGTACTCAACATCTTTTTCCTTGTCCATCACCGGAGGCTAAATCCTTGGAATATACCACTCAAGGTAGTCCTCTTGACTTCCCCAAATCCGCACTGTACCAAGACACTTCCTCTGAGAGATCCGGACCAATCTGTCAGACCTTGCCACATGCTCTGTTCTTGTTCAGCGGACCACAACAATCTTCATTCTAACTTCTGGTAGAGACACACCATGACTTGCGGATATGTCGAATGATCTTTGTTGCCATCAATGACAACAACCATGAATCCATATAGTGTCTCTTGCCAATAGGAAGTGGTACAAGGAGGTACCTCCTGAGCATTTTGATGGTTTTGTGAGCTTGGTATAGTCAACCATAGATGGTCTAGGGTCCCTAGAAAGTTTGGTAAAGAGCCTAGGTATACAAACCCAAAGATGGTGTTGTTGTGTAGTGTTAAAACCATGGAAAAAGAGAGGACAGTCATGTCTAGCTTGAAGCCAAATGGAATAGCTAGGTCCACATGGGCCTAAGATTCTTGTTTGCCTTGCCATCCACTGCATCCTCTTTCCTCCTGAGAAGTTAGTTGTGACCCCTTAGTGGTGTTTGTGGTTTAATCTCTGCATCAGTTACCAAAGAAGCTTTATGTTTATCAATAGAAGCATGCGATGTGATTGATGCAATATTTGATGTTTCAGGGATGAGGTTTTTATGTATGTATTCTCCTATAGAGAAAGATGTAAAATCCAACGAACCCCAGTCATCACCAATAATTGTATTTTATTGTTTAGGCTCTTGCATAACATTTTTGGTAGAAAGAGGAGTTAATAAATCCATTTTTAGATTATTTAGAGTCTTAGGACAAACAACATGTTTATGAACTTCCATTTGTAAGCAACTATCTGGTTTAGGATCAACATGAATAGTGTGTAATTTATCTTTAAATATAAACATGATTGAACGATGTAGACTAGAAGGAACTATTCCTAATGCATGTATCCAATGTCTACCAAGAATCATGTTATAAGATAGAGAGCAAGGCATGATATGAATCAAGGTAGGTGTAGACACCTAAAAATTTCTTCTACCATCAAACCGACTCCCGACATCCCTAAACATGTCAATTTCCCTCCTAACCAATTAATTAAATTTTTATTTAATTAATTATCCCTTCATTACCCTATTTTCTATTTAATCAATTCCCCCCTTTTCACTAAATCTAATTTATTAGTTAGAACCATGTTAACTAATTAATTCTGCCTATTAATTGACCTATCCCTACCCTAGACAATTAAATAGCTATTATTTAATTGTCTACCCTAGCCTACCTCATCCTAGCCTTAGGATTAATTAAATAAAACCTATGTTTAATTAATCATAACCTCTCATTTGGGTGGTCAAACCTTGTTTAACACCCTTCCCCACATCCTCCAAATAAAAAATTGAAATAAATCCACATAAGTCAATTTTTTATTTAAAAACATCGCACATCACATTTATTTTCCTTACAAACCCCTTACCTCACCCATGCTCATTTATTTCCACTTATCCCCAAATGAATTTTTAATTCATTTACATTCCCCCATATGAATCTTTAATTCAAAAATAATCCTTCACCACCCATACTCATTTAATAACCCCTTTTCCCAAAATGAATAAAAGATTCACTTTTATTCCTAGCCCTCCATTCATTCAAAATTGAATCTAGGCCCTCCACATCACTTTTATCCTCCACCATTGATCTTTCAAATCAATCTCCACCATTGGATCAAAATCCCTTCCAAAAGTCTATAAATACAACATCTCTCAACCCATTTGAGGATCCAAGTTTTATGCAAAGTTATTATGCCAAAATATTAATTGAGCTAGTTTTAGTGAGTTACAAATTTAGTTAGCATTTCACATTTGAATCACTTGTCTAGGGATAATCATGTCTTAGGAGTTTCTTGGGTGCATGTTCCTAACTCCCTTGATGAGATTGGGTCTTCATGTGAAGGTATAGCTTTGTGTGTTTTATGCATTTAGTTGGAATATTTACCTCATTTGTTTACCTAATCTACATTGGCGCACTCGGTGGGACCCACAAGGTCCAAGTCTAATTCGTTTTGTGTGAGTTTTGTGCAAGGGACGTGTGTTTATAGGTGTAGCGCTATCCTACCTATGTAGCGACACCATCTCTGGCTCCTTTTAGCACCATTCTCTGTTTTAGTGCTATTCTGTGTAGCACATTTCTATTTATCAACTCACTCACATGTCTTTTTTCTTATGATCTCCCTGCTATTTTTGGTGTTTAATTGCTCTCTATTTTCATAGAGATCTTGAAAATACAAGGGGAAGTTATGCCAAAATTTTCATAAAGTCTAAACATGCATTTTGGCTTTTCTTTTGTCTTGTTTTTCATTTATCCAGACTAACAATGCTAATGGGACATCTTGTGTGTGTAGCATAACACTCTATTTTCGTAAGGAGGTCTCTATTTTGCAGGTCAGAGGTGCTCAAACCCATATCGATGCTATCCACCCAGATTGGCACTATCAATGACTATGAATGAACCTCTTGACAACTTGCGTAGTGACGCTTTACTAGACCCCATTTAGCGCTATTTTCTTAAGTAGCATTTTTTGTATATTGTATTAGCGCTATTTGTTTTATTAGCGCCTTCTATGTAATTTGGTAGCGCCATATTATGTTTTGGCGCCTTACGGGTCTGATATTGGCGCTATATGTTTCATTAGCGCTATCAATATAGGGTGTCAGGTTCTCAGTCTATTTTTTGTCAGTGTCGCCATTTTTTTGTCCACAATGGCACCATCTAACCTCTGTTTCAGCACTATCTCATAAACTAACTTTGCTGTCTATGCATGTCTTTACTATCATTTTGCAGATACTGACAAGCTTTTGTAGGATGTTTTTATCTCTAGTTTAGCAAAAACACTTCAATTAGAAATCTAAAATGAACCCTTTGCATGTTAGTCACACAACATTTTGATTTGGTGCAATAAAATTGAACAAACAACAAACAAAATCTTTGTGTGTATGTGTGTGCCCAACATTTAACTTTGGTGTTCTAAAATTTACAAATTGTATGCCAACAACTATCAAACACTTCGATTTTGGGCTTTAAAAAGAACCACAAATTGCATCAATCAAATCATTGGATTTAAAAAGAACAACAATCTGCATTCTTCATGCATGTAACCAAGAAAATCAATCTAATTTTGTGAAGTGTTTTTGAGGTCTATGTTTGTGAAGTGAAAAGTGTATGCTCTTCCCTCACACCATTTGGTGACCTTGGGAATCAAAAGCTTCTCACAAAACTTACATTTATCACCCCAACATAATCTAAAAGACTAAAATGAACCATGTTTAGTGTGATCCAATCACAAATGATACATATGCTCTCCCCTCACATCTTTGTATGAACTTGGGGATCAAAAGTATTTTTGTGATTATATTGCTTTTGTTAATCCTTAGAGGGCCTGCCACGCCACTTTGAAAGGTGGGAACGATCCAAGCGGCAATAAGCTAAAGCTAAGCTCTTTCAAGCCACTATATAAAATAAGGTGTTTGGGATGAAAGTCACAAGCAACAGGTGTTGTTTAGTTATATCGACAGCCAACCTCCCCCAAAACCCTCCAAGGCGTAACCCTTGGAGGCTGGGAGACTCCATAACAGAGAGTAGCACTGCTGCATGTATAACCACCTGAATGAAAGCACTTACTATGAACCTTTGTTTAGCAAGCTAAAATCCTTCTATTTGTTGACGCAGAAGGGAAACCTTTGAAGCAGCCCCGATTCATGCGGTTCTTAGCCGAGATAGCAGGGATAATCTAAAGGTTTGGTGAGGGACAAGCCTTATAAGAAACCTAGATCTTGGAATGTGTGAGAAGTGTGTGTAATTGTAAGGAGGAGCTGGTGCTACCAAGATCCTGGAGCTACCCGCTTTGAATAGGCACAGCTAGGGGATTCAACAAATATTGTCATATCTTCGCCTTAGGTTGTGCAAAGTGCTTGTCTAACAAACTCATGCATCATTTCACAAACAAAAATCTTGGCTATTGTGCGTTCATGTGCGTAATTGTGTGTTAATGTGCTTTAATTATTCTCAAACAACTTGCCAAGAGACATTGAAAACCATTTGATCAAATCTCAATCAAAACAAAAATCCAAGTTTAGGACCTTGACCAACACTACCCTGTATCAATGCTACCTCTATCTAATTTTAGTGCCATTTCACCTATGGATTGGTGCTATTTTCAGATTGACTTGCCTAAAGCAAAGACCTACTCAGTTGTGATCTTCACCGTCTGCTCTGTCATAATCCATATTTACCTTCCAAAATTTGACAACAGTCCATCCATTTTCTTCTCAAAATTTCCCAAATCATACCTTCACTTTTGATCTTAGAGGATTAATCACTATCATTGTTGGACCTTTTTACTATAATCCACTCAAATCCATATCTATTCATCACCATTTGATCTTTTGCATATCTCCTTGGACCAAATATCAAAATCTAAATCCAAATCAAAACACCCATCAACAAAATCATCAATCAAAAACTCGTCATCATTTTGAGCCAACGCTAGATCTAGACCTCATCATTCACATCACATTTTACTTGAAAAGTCATTAGTCTACCTTTCAAGTGAGACAATCATCCCTCTTTACGTAAGGTCATTAGTCTACCCCAAACAAATAAAAATATCCATTTTGTGCGACACAAAGCTAGATCTTACCTAAGATCAATTTGTTGACCATCAAATCCTTTTTGAGAAACATCATCGTAAATCTCTCATATCAAACATCAAACATCAACAGAATCTTTTCAAAACAAACATCATCCATCACCTACCTTTTGGTCCAAAAATTGTGCAAAAAATCAAAATCGTCCACTCATACCACCATTAGGTTAAAATCTTTAGAAAGACATATTGATCTTCCACCACATCCTCCCTTCTACTCCATCTCACTACCACATTCATATTTGGGTCCAACATAATCAATCAGATTCTCTAAGGTCTCCACCCTCATCTCACTCTATTCTAGAAATCAACTCCATATACGTGCATGCCCATCACAAGATCACAACACAAAAAGAATAAAAAAATGGTAGAATCTTGGCAATATGGCGGCATAGGAATGCCTAACACCAACAGCAACAACATACCCATCAATCAAAACCCACCTACATACTCTTACATCCCCCCATATAATCCCAACAAAAATCCTTTCCATTTCTTACAACAATCACAACCACCACCACCATCACCAACACAAAACGTCCCCACCAAGATGACCTAGATGTCTTGAGCTTTACGCAAGATGCTGATAACATGGACTTACTTGATAAAATCCTAAGGTCGGACCCAAATAGATATCTCAATCATCTCCTCAAAATTGGTGCTCAACTACCCCCATCACAACGTCATCACAACCCTCCACCTCTACAATCGTTCCTACCACATCAAATACCCAAGCATCTACATCAAATACCCAACATATAATCTCACAAACATCAACACCTACCATATCTACCACCTCCACAAGCTCTACCATTGCCACATCTACAATCCCCACAAGTGCCGCCATCCCTACCACTTCCCAACCCGTCATCACATCTACTACCACAACTACCATAAACCCTT
This sequence comes from Cunninghamia lanceolata, assembly GCA_027924645.1. NCBI lineage: Eukaryota > Viridiplantae > Streptophyta > Pinopsida > Cupressales > Cupressaceae > Cunninghamia > Cunninghamia lanceolata. The sequence goes on along the minus strand of BSBN01000809.1, from coordinate 22,740,203 downwards.
CCATGCCACAAATCACCTTGGGCATACAAGGAAACATCACACATGCAAGTACCTCTATGAGTGTGCCTCCACCCAACCACCAAACCATCGCCTACCTAAGACAATTACTCTCACAACCACCTTACAATGCATCCAACCCATCCAACGTCTACCTATCCAACATCAATCCATCCAATGTCACGTATCCACATAACCTCACAACATCATCTACACAACATCAAACCAATCCCCAAATACCACCACACATTCTCCAACAACTCTACGCATATCAACAACATCAGGCACAAATCAACCAAAACACCAACCCACAGTACCAACACCTCAACCAAACAAATCCCCAACATCTCACCAACCAATAGGTCTACCCACTCCAACCACAACAACCACAAGATCTCATGAATGTTGTATAGGCTTTGATCCAAAAGGTAGATGACATGCAAACTAGGGGCAAGCGCAAACACTATTCCTTTGAAGACATTTACCCCTATCCATTTGATCGCACATTGTACATGCCCCCCTTCCCCAAGAAATTTGAGACACCTAAATTTGACAAATACAAGGGAAAGGGAGACCCTAGGGACCATCTTAGGGAGTTCTACATCGCTTGCTTAGAAGTCTCCAATAACGATACATATCTTATGAGACTCTTTCCAAGAAGCCTCAGCGGTCAAGCCGCTGAATGGTTCGTACATCTTCCCCCAGGCATTAGGACTTTCCCTGAGCTTTTGGAAAAATTTGTAAACCATTTCTCCTACAAATTCAAGTACGAAATGTCTATGACAGACCTTTGCAACACCAAAAAAAAGAATGGAGAAGCCTTCGCTTCTTTCTTGCAAAGATGGAGAAGCTTAGCAAGCAAACTCCCATGGCCTATTCCTGAAAAACAACTCGTCACCATGTTTGTGACCAACCTCAATAAGGAAATAGGGTTCCATTTACAAATAATTTATGCATCTACCTTTGAAGAGGTCATCGACAAAGGTAACACCATCGAATGGGCCCTCATTGCCAAGGGCTCCATCAAATTGTACGACTACAAGTCCAACAACAACAACACCAGCAACAACAACAAACCCCATATCAACACCCCCAATACAAACAACAACGCCAAAACACAATCAAATGACAAATCATGCTATTGGGGGATGAACATGAACACTTTGAATGATGGCATCACAGATGTGAAAGCTATCCAACAGGTACAGAATCAAATGCCTGCACAGACCTATGCCACCAATGTAAATAACCAAAGGGGGCAAAATAAACCACGCAAACTTTGAAGACAATTTACACCATTAGGGGAACCCATCGAGGACATCCTCGACAGATGTCTCAAGAAAGGTTTGATCACACTCCCATGAGTTAGACCCCGTCAAGAGAACGAACTCAAAGCCACATGGTACAATGAAAATGACTATTGTGAATACCACTGCATTGCGGGTCATAAAACCGCTGACTGCATGCAAATAAAACATTGCATCCAAGACCTTATAGATCAAAATCAAGTCAGCCTTGATCAAAGCGCCCAACCATCACCAAACGCCAACCTCAGAGCTTACAAGGATCCACTACCTAACCATAATAAAGCCTCCTCATCCAACCAAACATACAACGTCACCCCACCATCTGCATCCTATGACTCTATCGTAGGATGGATAGAACCATCATCCCACCATGTCAATACAATCACCATTCAGGCACAAGCACCCGATTGTGCTGTCACAACCCGTCATGGCCGTCTATCCATCTGCACAGCCCCTACCACTGAACAAACACTTACATCCACATCTGATCCCCTACCCCCTCATCCAACCACACATCCATCCCCTACCAATCAGTATAACCTCCTAGAGCATCTAGGAAAGACCCCTGCACAAATATCTATACTTGAGTTGCTATGCACACCACCCCTTCACAAGGACTTCCTCAACAAAGCACTCCTGGAAACTCAAGTCCCCGCCAACTTGAATGTAACTCAATTCCAAGCCATGGTAGGACATATCGCCGCACCTCACCATCTCACATTTTATGAAAAGGACCTTCCCGCTTCTGAACACCTACACAATGACGTCCTACACATCGAAGTCCGTATCCACAAACACATAATCGAAAAAGTCTTAATAGATGGTGGCTCTGGCCTAAACATATGCACTCTTAAACTATTAAAACACTTGGGGTAGTCTGATGTGGTTGTAGACACCAGCGAATGCATCACAATCAAAGGCTATGATGACACTGAAAGGCTATTCGAAGGCACCATCAAGCTCCCTATTCAAGTGGGACAGAAAATACTGGAAACAAAATGTCAGGTCCTTGATCTTGACCTCCCCTACAACATTCTTCTCAGCCGACCATGGATCCATGCCATGCAAGCCGTTCCATCTACATTCCATCAATGCCTCAAGTTCCCTCACAACGGCACAAAAGTAACTGTCTATGCCGATCCTCGCCCCTTTCAATACTGTAGTTTCTTGGAAGGCCACAACCAAACCTTCTACCCACATAATAAAGCCACCACCAAAACCAAACCTATAGCTTCCACCTCATATATCGATGCTGCAAACATTGCCACCACTTCATCCCAACCACCTCCACCACCTGAGGTCAAGATCAAGCTAAGCGACATGGGATGTGGAGAATATGACCTGCACGGTACCTTTTGTGTGGGCAGATTATCTAATCCTAAAATGTTTGGCATCCCCAAGATAGAAGTAGCCAACACAGTCATCATCAAGTGCAAACCCTCGCCCATCTTTGAGAAGAAACATCTTCTGGATCAAGATGTACTCGAAGATATCTCATTCTGGCTATACAAGGACGAAGAAACAGAACAAGAAGCTCCCACCATACCAACAGAAATCTATGGAAAGGGGTCTGAAATTGTCAAAAACATGGGTTACAAAGGACAAGGTGGTATAGGCCTTCATGAACAAGGAATCATGGAACTTCTACAAGCAATAAGAAACCCCTACACCCAAGGGTTAGGATATGGTCAAAAACAACGTATCCTCACTACCAATGAATGTATCTTAGCCGAGGTTGCTACAATCTCCTATGAAGTTGACAACGTCAATGAAATAGACCATCAAGACTCCTTTAGTGACTTTGCCAACTTCTTTCACTCATCTATATGCACCATCCACACAGTCACCACCCTAGCCTCGTCCCCCAATGACTTACCACTAGTATACCCAGAACTTATAGATTGGGACCAACGGGGACCTCCTGTCTTTGACATCGTACCTAACGATGAGGCCATTGCTAAAATGATGGGAGTTAGAGACCACTTCCCCTTGGGAGACCACAGAGTAGGATACATCATGGAGCTTGATCTGCATGCCTATTTCGGGGAGACAACCCCTACTTCCAGTCTGTTGGTTTTTCTTCTGAATCAGCATTAGGGATTGCCAGTTCTAATGCACAGGCAGATTCAGCCAACAGAATACAGGAGGTTGCGTGAGCTCCTCCCCTTCACTTCTGGTTCTGCCGCACCAAGGGGGTATCCCTATAACTCAAGATGTAACCTTGACTAGCTCAAAGATAGAAAGATCTAACTTGACAACAACAGGCAGAATACTCTCATGTATGGACCAAGATCTGTATGATAGATCACAAGGCTGGCAACATTCTTAGACATGATGTCTGGTTGGGTATGAGAGCATGCAGGGGGTTCCTAATCCTACTCCTACAACTAACAGGTGGAAGTATGAAATGTTTTGATATGAATTTGGATGCAAAGCTGGACATGGTGTATAACACAAGAACACAGCATGATTGGTGCCTATCCAGGGCTTGGAGTCGGTAGACATACACCTGTGAATGATCAGCATGAATAACTAAAACTGGATTTTAGGGGGATACACATGATATCTGCCTTACAGATATCTCCCAATGAAGAGTGTTAAGTTATCTCTACTTATGGCATCCCTACTGCAGTATACCCTTCCCAATGTTCAACCTGAAAACAGTTTAATCTACCCCTTGAGCAGAAGTTAAAAGATCAGACATTCAACATAGGAATTCTATGCTCTAGAATCTAAACATTACGCAAATATCCAAATCCAGAAGAAGAATACATGCAATACTGGAGACAGAATTAACACAACACATGCTAAGATAGCATTACTCATATAAGATCAACCATGAAATCAGTGGATTCATGCCAAGTCGCACAACAGGAGATACATAAACTCACAAGATAAACTGTACAGAGCAACCAGATCAGCTGGTTATGGATTACAGAGCCAAAAATCCTCAACTTTCAACAACCTTGAATGAATAACACCGTCTGCATTATATAACAGGAGGGTGTATTCAGCATTAACTACCAGGTTGACCAAAAATCCCGCCAGATATACAGTATCATAAAAATGGCGCTCAAACATTAATGCAGCAGGTAGGGGAGGAGACAGGAAGATTTTTCGAGCCCTGTGCCACCGCCTAGGGATCCAGATCTTCAACCGGGTACTAGATCAGCCCACGCCATCGCCCATACCTCTGCAACAATCTCCATTAATGGTGCACCAACCCGCGGCCTTGGGAAGAGCATCTAACAGTCGATCGCAACCACTTCCCGCCGAGATTCATCATCATGATATTTGAAAATGCAGGATATCAATTATCCCACATGCACCCCGCAGCATCCTCATTAACACTTTATATACTAGGTCATGAGCATATATCATGTCGGTGCTTTTGCTCCTGACGACACTAGTATAAGACCTCATCATCATCACCCTCCAGCAGCATGATATCTTGTTGCCCGAAATATCACCCTGACGTCAGCATCATATTGCAATATAGCCTGCATGATAATCGCCTTCATCGGCACAACCTGATCCATCGGAGAAACATCCTCCTGCTGAGCCTATACCAAAAGTCTGGCCGATGAACATCCTGATGATGTCATCATCATATCCTGCTGACGTCATCATCATATCTGCCTACTGCGCACCTCCTCATATCCGGATGACGTCATCATCATGTTAGCAAATATCGGGGGATCTCCACAAGATGATCTATGTTCGAAATATGACCCCCCGGACCTCGACGACGTCATCATCATATCGACATCAGGATGATATTCGGAAGACAACCGGATATTTGGAAATATCATCCTGATGCACGAAAATCATGTTGCACTGTAGCTCCACTATAAGATCGTGGCGATTGATGAATATGATGATGCTTGAAAAGATCACCCCCCACTAGATAATGCACGAAGCCGACAGGCGGATATCTCCTTGATATCAGCATCATCATGATGCTGGAACAAACACACACTCGAGTGATATGAAAACATCACCCCCTCCTTCGGAAATATCATGATGCAGATAGGCAGAGAAAAAGATATCACCCTGATATAAGGATGACGTCAGCATCATCAGGATAACAAAACAAACATCACCCGATATTTCAATATGATGATGACGATGAGAAACCGGTCGACGGAGAACATGATGATGCCGACCACCATCAAAGGAAATATGATGATGATGACCTCCTCCTCAAGAAAATATGATGATGCAGCTGAAAACTGCTGAGGAGGTCCAACACTTAGAACATTTTTTTGGATACTTAGGGAGAGTGCCTGAATGAAAATTGCTCAAAAAACTACCAGTCAATTCAGGCGCTAACAGTGGCTCTGTCTGGGGACGTGCAGGTGCAAGACTGCAGCGAGAACCCCAGATCTCTGGGATGCAGACCAGTCCCTTATCCATTGGGCACAGAGTCAAATATTGCACTGACCTGCATCACCAAACACACTTGATGGCCTAAGGCCACCAAGAAAAGAAAAACATGTATCTCCCTTTGTCAAATATCTTGTTTTCATCTGCATGCACTAGGTCAAGCTTGGAGATACTACAAAGATCTACCCACAAACAAATCTTGTCATCTGCATATTCAACCTTTTGATTTAGCTTGTCATTGTCAAACCTGTGCAGATAACCTTCAGCATCATGTGACATGTGGGTGCAGAATGTATCAAACAATGCATGTTCATATGGCATATAGCACTTATCACCTATATCATCATCATGCATTGCAACATGATCTCCTAGCTGGACTGCAAATAGGAAACACTCGGAGTCCACCACAAAACTAGGAAGATCAAGGCTCATTGTATTATATGCTGGCTCATCAAAAGAAAAGCTTTCAAAATCACAATTGTGTACATCATGTACACAACCATCTGGTACACCAGGCTGGAAAAGATCAGGCTCTGGCATCTCTTTTAAATCAGGCACATTTTCACAGTCACTTACCTGATGTATGTTGTTTCCTCTTTCATCAAGATGAGAAACAGAATCCAAGTCAAAAATAATGTCTAGATCTTCACCATACTCAGACAGATCCTCATCACCATATGTGTCATAAATGGGTGACCCAGGTGCATCAATTTCATCATAGTATGCCATTTGTTCATGGGCAGCAGAGCACATCTCTTCATCACCAATGGATTCACTCTGTGGAGGAGTATCAGCCTGTGTGTCATAAGCAAAACAGCCATCAAATGAAAAACAATCATGCTCTGAACTAGCACTTATTTTAATTTCTGACTGCTCTTCATGATCTCCATGTGTTTGAAAGGTAGGCAATGGGTCACACATAGGACTGCTTCTCTGTTTGCTTATATCTTCTCTGTCTTGAGTACAATACTCACAATTGTCTCCACAGGTCCATTCTAAAAATTGCTCATTGCTGTCCACAACCTCGTTATTGTTTTCATGGTCAGCTGCCTTATCATTGCAATGGGAATCCTCATTAGTCCTTTCACTGGCATCCTCAACTGGTGAACAGTCCAGTTGAGCAGTATTGTTAGCATTATGTTCAAATACATCAGTCTCAACCTCTATGCTTTTATTTTCATTCTTATCTGCACATGATGCCATAATCATTTGGTCATTTGCAGCTTCATAACCATTCCTCACACCAAGGCCTGGGGACAGGGGTTTCAGCAGGTACACATTTCTGATTTTTTCTATCTTTTCTATGAACCTGTATGCCATCTGCATACTTGTCACCTTGAAATCCCTCAGCATTGCACTAAAGCCCTCCTCAAAAGCTTCAAAGAATATGCCAACACAGGCTGAAATATCAGGTCTGAAACTTTCAGGGACATGTGAAAGGGCTACTGCAAACCTATGACTGAAATCAACACATGGCTCTTCATCTTGTTTTCTGATTCTCATCAATTCTGCAACAAGATCAGCCGGTTCTTTTGCAAATTCTTCCTTGAAACAGTCAGCAAGCTCATCCCAACAGGCAAAGGATTTCTTTGGAAAGCTCAAATACCAGTCTTTTGCTTTTGCATCAAAGGACCTAACAAAAAACCTCATCCACATATCCTCATCTCTGAATGAATATTTTCCCATAAAACTTTGAAAATTTTGGATATGTGCATTCCCATCACATATATTGTGACCACTAAATCTAGGCATCTGACAGTATATCCTAGCAGGCATAGTTTCTACTTTATAATCCACCCATGACAAATCTAGTTGGTCATACAAAGGATCAAAAGGGCTGATAGGAGGTTTAGCCTTCTGACTGGCAGACACAACAGGGTTACTACTTCTTAACTGGGCCTGCTCAGCCTCTAAGAATATCAACCTATTTCTTATCTCTTCTATTCCTTTATCCAACATTTTACCACTAAGTATGGGATAATTCATACTTGGATTCATAAAAACCCTACTCTTAGACATCCTTTGTCTGTCTAAGACCTAAGGCTTCCCCTGGCATCTAACTTATGCAGTAAAACAGCAAATAAAGGGGAAGTAACAAAGTACCTTTTCTCATACAGATGCAGAAAAATGAACAACACGTTTTTGTCACATCACATACATCCATCTTTCATGTGCATTTGGATATTTTTTTTTTTTGCAGAGTCGCCACCTCTCCAGAGAGGACAAAATTTTCAATAGCTGAAAGCTACTTTTCCAGGTTCATTCCACCAGCAGAGCATCATTTTGTTAGTGACTCGGATGGGCCACAAGTATATCATTTTTTAGTCCATCCCCAGCAGAGTCGCCATTTTGTTGGTTTTTCTTCTGAATCAGCATTAGGGATTGCCAGTTCTAATGCACAGGCAGATTCAGCCAACAGAATACAGGAGGTTGCGTGAGCTCCTCCCCTTCACTTCTGGTTCTGCCGCACCAAGGGGGGTATCCCTATAACTCAAGATGTAACCTTGACTAGCTCAAAGATAGAAAGATCTAACTTGACAACAACAGGCAGAATACTCTCATGTATGGACCAAGATCTGTATGATAGATCACAAGGCTGGCAACATTCTTGGACATGATGTCTGGTTGGGTATGAGAGCATGCAGGGGGTTCCTAATCCTACTCCTACAACTAACAGGTGGAAGTATGAAATGTTTTGATATGAATTTGGATGCAAAGCTGGACATGGTGTATAACACAAGAACACAGCATGATTGGTGCCTATCCAGGGCTTGGAGTCGGTAGACATACACCTGTGAATGATCAGCATGAATAGCTAAAACTGGATTTCAGGGGGATACACATGATATCTGCCTTACAGATATCTCCCAATGAAGAGTGTTAAGTTATCTCTACTTATGGCATCCCTATTGCAGTATACCCTTCCCAATGTTCAACCTGAAAATAGTTTAATCTACCCCTTGAGCAGAAGTTAAAAGATCAGACATTCAACATAGGAATTCTATGCTCTAGAATCTAAACATTACGCAAATATCCAGATCCAGAAGAAGAATACATGCAATACTGGAGACAGAATTAACACAACACATGCTAAGATAGCATTACTCATATAAGATCAACCATGAAATCAGTGGATTCATGCCAAGTCGCACAACAGGAGATACATAAACTCACAAGATAAACTGTACAGAGCAACCAGATCAGCTGGTTATGGATTACAGAGCCAAAAATCCTCAACTTTCAACAACCTTGAATGAATAACACCGTCTGCATTATATAACAGGAGGGTGTATTCAGCATTAACTACCAGGTTGACCAAAAATCCCGCCAGATATACAGTATCATAAAAATGGCGCTCAAACATTAATGCAGCAGGTAGGGGAGGAGACAGGAAGATTTTTCGAGCCCTGCGCCACCGTCTAGGGATCCAGATCTTCAACCAGGTACTAGATCAGCCCACGCCATCGCCCATACCTCTGCAACAATCGCCATTAATGGCGCACCAACCCGCGGCCTTGGGAAGAGCATCTAACAGTCGATCGCAACCACTTCCCGCCGAGATTCATCATCATGATATTTGAAAATGCAGGATATCAATTATCCCACATGCACCCCGCAGCATCCTCATTAACACTTTATATACTAGGTCATGAGCATATATCATGTCGGTGCTTTTGCTCCTGACGACACTAGTATAAGACCTCATCATCATCACCCTCCAGCAGCATGATATCCTGTTGCCCGAAATATCACCCTGACGTCAGCATCATATTGCAATATAGCCTGCATGATAATCGCCTTCATCGGCACAACCTGATCCATCGGAGAAACATCCTCCTGCTGAGCCTATACCAAAAGTCTGGCTGATGAACATCCTGATGATGTCATCATCATATCCTACTGACGTCATCATCATATCTGCCTACTGCGCACCTCCTCATATCCGGATGACGTCATCATCATGTTAGCAAATATCGGGGGATCTCCACAAGATGATCTATGTTCGAAATATGACCCCCCGGACCTCGACGACGTCATCATCATATCGACATCAGGATGATATTCGGAAGACAACCGGATATTTGGAAATATCATCCTGATGCACGAAAATCATGTTGCACTGTAGCTCCACTATAAGATCGGGGCGATTGATGAATATGATGATGCTTGAAAAGATCACCCCCCACTAGATAATGCACGAAGCCGACAGGCGGATATCTCCTTGATATCAGCATCATCATGATGCTGGAACAAACACACACTCGAGTGATATGAAAATATCACCCCCTCCTTCGGAAATATCATGATGCAGATAGGCAGAGAAAAAGATATCACCCTGATATAAGGATGACGTCAGCATCATCAGGATAACAAAACAAACATCACCCGATATTTCAATATGATGATGACGATGAGAAACCGGTCGACGGAGAACATGATGATGCCGACCACCATCAAAGGAAATATGATGATGATGACCTCCTCCTCAAGAAAATATGATGATGCAGTTGAAAACTGCTGAGGAGGTCCAACACTTAGAACATTTTTTTGGATACTTAGGGAGAGTGCCTGAATGAAAATTGCTCAAAAAACTACCAGTCAATTCAGGCGCTAACATAGTCATAAAAACATAAAAATAAAAAATGGATCTGATGGTGAAAACTATTCTGTGGCAGTGTTAGATCCCAAAAAAGTAAAAACAAAGGATGTATCTCCTGGTGAAAACCTCCACGAGGTGCTAGGACTTGGAAGCATGGGCCTTCCCAAAATAGACAAGGTTTATCCAGACAGATCACCTGTACTAGTCGAGCCAGCCCAAGAAATAAATATTGGGACAGAAGAAGAATCAAAAATCACTTTTAGGGCAGAATCTCTCAGCATACAGGAACAGGAAAACTTCTTGGTATTCTTCACATGACGAAATTGCAATTTTGCATGGACCTATGTAAACATGCCAAGGCTAGATCCCACGTTGGTTGTTCATCACCTTGTAGTATGCCCTGATGCAAAACCAGTAAAGCAGAAACTCAGAAAAATGAATCCTCAGGTGGCCCTCCTTGTCAAAGTCGAGCTAAAGAAACTACTAGATGTTGGGTTCATTTACCCAATTGATTATCCTAAATGGGTCTCCAACCTAGTACCAGTAGCCAAACCGGATGGCCGAATCCACTGCTGCACCGACTTCAGAGACCTCAACAAGGCCTGCCCAAAAGATGACTTCCCACTACCAAACATCGACATGATAGTGGATCTTATGACAGGGCATGAGATGTTATCCCTTATGGATGGCTTTTCAGGATATAACCAAATCAAAATCACTGAAGAGGATCAACATAAGACAGCCTTCATATGCCCATGGGGAACATACTATTGGGTTGTAATGCTGTTTGGCCTGAAGAATGCAGGAGCTACATATCAAAGAGCTATGACTGTCATCTTCCATGACCTCTTCCACCACATCATGGAAGACTATGTAGATGACTTACTAGGGAAATCGAAGACAAAAGAAGAACACCTAGATGTCTTGGCCAAGATCTTCGACCGATTAGAGGAATACAATGTTTGCCTAAATCCAAAGAAGTGTGTATTTGGAGTCACCTCCGAAAAAATCCTGGGATACATAGTCTCCAGAAGAGGAATCAAAGTAGATCCTACAAAGGTCAAGGCTATCACCGAAATGCCTCCTTTGAAAACATTGAAATAGCTGAGAAGTCTGCAAGGAAAACTCCAGTCTATCCATCGGTTCATTGCCCAGCTTGCTGATAAGTGCCAACCATTCTAGCATCTACTTCGAAAAGATATAGCCTTTAACTGGAACACTCAGTGTCAGGGTGCCTTTGATCAACTAAAAGAACACCTGGCTAATCCCCATGTTCTAACTCCACCAAGGCAAGGAGAACCCCTCCTTCTATATATCTCCGCCACAGAAACAGCTATTGGCGCCCTGTTAGCACAACACGATGAGAATGGAAAAGAAAGAACCATCTATTACATCAGCTAAACACTAATATCTTATGAGCTCAACTACACACAAATTGAACGAGCATGTCTAGCCCTCGTCTTTACTTCACAAAAGTTAAGACACTATATGCTCAATCACAAGACCAAGCTCATCGCCAAGATCGACCCACTGAAGTATCTACTAACAGAGCTGCTCTTACTGGGAGAATGGCAAAATGGGTCATGACTCTCACTGAACTTGACATTGAATACACTGAGAGAAAGCCCATTAAAGGACAAGTTATAGCTGATTAGTTGGCTGAAGCACCTATTCCTACAGAGTATCCTACACTGGCAGAATTCCCTGATGAAGCTATCTTGACAATCACACCAACCACAGACACATGGAAGATGTATTTCGATGGATCGTACACACATAGAGGCTCGGGGGCAGGTGTCTTGTTTGTTACCCCTCAGGGTGACACCATCCCTAAGTCCTTCAAGATCACATTCCCATGTACCAACAATGTGGCAGAATATGAGGCACTCATCACAGGTCTCTGAATGGCAATAAAAATGAAAATTAAGAACCTGATTGTGTATGGAGATTCTCAACTAGTCATCCAGCAGGTAAAGAATGAGTACAAAACCAAAGATGATAAGCTCCTACCCTACAAAAAGATGGTTGATGATTTTAAAGACTATTTCAATGACATCCACTTCGATCTAATCCCAAGGCTCAACAACAAAGATGCAGACGCCATGGCTACCATTGGATCTTTGGTCGACATGAAGAAAGACATCAAGAAATGTGAATTCCTAATAGAAGAACTCCCCATCCCAGCATATGATGTTCCTCAATCAGAACTAGTGTACAAAGTTATTGGTCCCCTATCCCCATGGTCTTAGGAAACCTACCTATACGTCTACGATAATATTCTCCCCCCTAACCTATCCACCTCACAGAGAAAATTGTTCATCCGTCAAGCCTCCTGTTTCATCCTTATAGGCAACACCCTATACAAAAGGAGTCTTGATGGCACGCTTCTACGATGTTTAGACTCTAGGGAAGCTGAGGTAGACTTGGAAGAGGTACATGCAGGCATCTGTGGGGCACATTCAAGTGGACCCGCTCTATCTAAAAAGATCCTGAGGATAGGATATTATTGGCCAACCATGGATAGAGATGCCTACCGGTTTATCAAAAAATGCCTACGATGTCAACAGCATGACGATCTCATCCACACACCAGCACAAGAGTTGCAACCCATCACAACACTGTGGCCTTTCTCACAGTGGGGACTCGACATCATAGGGAAAATACATCCCCCATCCTCCAATGGCCATAAGTTCATAATCATTGCTACCGAGTACTTCACAAAGTGGGTGGAAGCGATACCACTCACCTTCACCACTGGCACCCAGATCTCCAAATTCATCCTCCATTATATCATTTGCCACTATGGTATCCCTCATTCCATCATCACTGACAATGGAAAGCCATTCAAGAACCACGAAGTTCGCACCTTATGTGAAAAATTTGATATCAAACACCATTTCTCCACACTATATTACCCTCAAGGAAATGTTCAAGCAGAGGCTTCTAATAAAACCATCCTCCGTATTCTTAAGAAGACAGTCAATGAAGCTGGCCACGACTGGCACCTCCAACTCAATCCTCCCTATGGGCCTACCGTACAAGCATCTGCACCCCTATAGGAGCTACTCCATTCTCACTAGTATTCAGATCTGAAGCCATTTTACCTATTGAGGTCGAGCTCCCATCTCTACGAGTATCCCTACAACACATAATCTCTGATCAAGAATACAGAGTCGCAAGGTTGCATCAACTAGAACTACTAGATGAGAAATGCCTAAATGTGTTGGACCATCTGCAAGCATATCAAAACCGCCTCTGAAGAAGGTACAACAAGAGGATCAGAACCTAAAAATTTGAGGTAGGTGACCTTGTCCTTATGGAAAATTAGAAGAACCTGCAAGAGCATCCTAAGAAAGGAAAGTTTTAACCCAATTGGCTAGGACCTTATGTCATCACAACCGATTATGGGTTAGGAGCCTATTAGCTTGCAATGCCTGAGGGGTAGCCTCTGGATGAGCCGATGAACATTCTGCATCTAAAGAAATTTTATGCATAACCCATCCAGTACCCCAAGTCAAAAAATCAAAAAAATAGAAAAATCAAAAAACCAAAAATTCAAAAAATTAAGAAAAAACCTGAGTACAATAAAAACTTCCAATGGTGAAAATCACTTTGGTGACGCCTTGGATACATACCATGGTGAAAACCTATTTCAGGTGCCATGCGTAGTGGCCAGTTTCACCATCTAATAAGTCCTCTTTCCATCACACCACTCCATATCGCACACATCCCATGGCTTAGAATTCTGAAACATCAAGTCATATCGATCAACCCCGCACCAACCCACCCAAGGCTAATTCATGGAATGAGGATCCTTGTAAGCTCCCCTTTGTACAGTTGCAAAATCCAAAAAATCCAAAAACATCGCCAAATCAAAAAATACAAAAACAATAGAAAAAATAGAAAATCCAAAAACATCGCTAAATCAAAAAATACAAAAACAATAGAAAAAATAGAAAATCCAAAAACAACACAAGTCACTGCAATCATCAAACATACATCAATCTTCATCACATCACACCCATCCCAAACCATTCCCACATCATCAAGTCTTACCAGAACTACATATTCATTTCGCCCGCATCTTGAAAGTACCTTGATCCTGTGGATATAGGGTATGTAGGTAGTTTGGAATATGAAGGACGTTTCTAGTACTCAGGTACATAAGATGCACCCATCCAACCCATTTGGATGGTCCCCATTCACTGAGCTTTCTGGATCTAATAAATGATACACATGCTATGTATACACTCGAAACATGTCCCCTAACACAAAAATCATCAATCAACATACCAACCATAATCCTACACCTAGTCAGACTGATATTTTGCCCACCTTTCAAAAATCCCCCAATCAAATCCAACTGATCTATGTCCTAGGATATATCTTTCCCACAATGGACAAAAATCTGTCATCCTATCAACACGTCTCTTGGAAAGAGTACACAAAGGCTATTTGTATCTTTTCGTTGGTCCTTTTGATTATTGATTTTTATCTTTTTGTCTCACTCTAGGTTATCTCCAAAGCTACCTTGATCTCATTATATCATGGTAAGTAGTGGACAACATCTAGAATGGGGCATAGTCTTGCTTTTGTATGCTGTGCTTGTGGGTTGGTTTCATTACTCCAAGCTAGTATTCATATCTTGTAGATCATAGGGTCAGTTCTAGCATATTGATCTCCTTATGCATCTAAGGTTCATCATGCCTTTTGTGTATTAAGGGCTTATGCTATGAGTCCCCTTCCCTTGTCTAGACAAGGTTGTACTATCTTGGGCATGCATGAGATCATCCCTTTGTTTGTGTGTCTAGTCCATGCAAATGTTGGATAAACATCATCACCTTGGTCTTCTATACCCTAGTGAAAATATCCACTTTGCTATATCAAACCTAGGATTGCTCTAAATCATTTTCAGCACAATGATCATCCACCAATCAATCTCCCAACATTATCATTCTTTCATCTCGCCCCTTATCCTCCAACCACTTCTACCAATCTGTTCCATCCATTTCGAGAGCACAACCATGTTCTTGCATCCAGCCCATCCTCTTGAGGGGGCATCACCCTTACCAATTATCCCCAAACCTTACCCTATTTTTCCAAGCCAAAATCTTGTTTCTATCCAATCCAACTCTATGTTTTAACTTCTTTGAAATGATGTTACTTAGCCGCAACACCATCTCAAAGAGGGGCAAATGTAGACACCTAAAATTGGCTTACTGTGCAAACCAATTTCCTGTACCTCTACACCAATTTATCCCTCCTATTAATTAAATAAATTCATCTTATTTAATCACTTTATCCCTAACCATCTGCCTATCCCTTGTGATCAATTAATTCCCTTAATTTATCACTAGACCTTACAACACTATCCTCATCTATTAAATAAATATTTCTAATATTTATTTAGTTGATTTTGTCCATTTCCCTAATCCCTATTAATTAGATAAATCATTCTTATCTAATTAATCTATCCTACTGATCAATCTACCCTAGCCTACCTATCCCTTAGACCTAGGTTAATTAAGCTAAATACTTAATTAACCTTGCTTATCCCATCCTCCCACACACCTTTGAATAAAAATCAATGTTTTATTCAAAGGTCAAATCCTCCTTACCCCTCATTTATCACCCTCTTACAAATGTAAGAGTACATCTTCACATCTCCACATTAAGGTGAATTTTTAATTCATAGTCCCCCATGAGTTAAATTAAAAATTCACTTGTCATGTCCACTCTTCCCAAAAATGAATCTTTATTTCATTTTTGTCCTCCACACCTTTCCCCATGTGAATTTAAAATTCACAAATAATGAGAGCCCTCCAAATCCATTGACCAAGCTTTAACCCTTGATCTCTCTCATCCACTCCCCTTGTGACACTTGTCACAAGGCTATGGCTTCAATCCTAACCCTAACTCTCATTCATTCCTAGCCCTTGATCTCGTCTTTTGATTCTCACCCTCCATCCTTTTTTCTAAAACTCTATAAATGAGACCCTTCTCTAAGTTATTAGAGGAAAGGACTTCTTCATGCATCCAACCTCTGCCAAAATCTCTCCAAAATCTTCTCATCCCAACATCATAATGCCAAAATCATGCCTCATTCCCATCTCCATCTCCATCCAAGTCCAAATCCCTCATCTACATTGTGTTGTATGCATTTGAGCAATCCACATTATTCATCAAATTGGGTAAAATCTAAGGAGCTATCAGGTGCAACTCCTTCCCGCTATCTTGGATTTGTAGGTCAAGTGAAGGTATAATCGTTTGTGTTTGAATTTGATTTATAATTTCAAGGAGTCAACTAGATGTATACAAGAGAATGGCTTGCAACTGGCATTCAAGTTTCAAGGGGTTAGGATTGGTATTTGCCTTACAAACACCACCCAAGGATAAGTATTTAACTGTCTCTACTTACATACATCCCAACTGACATACACTCTTCTCCATACTCAACCTAAAACAATTTAATCCACTCCTTGAATGGAAGTTAAAGATTAAGCATGTGATACCGAAATCTATACCCTAGAATCTAAGAAACTCTTAGCAACCAGATTCAAAAGAAGCTATGCATACAACAAATGGAGACAGACAACTAAACACATGCATTAAAGCATTTCTCATATAAAAACAACAATGAAACTGAACATGTGTGTAAAAAACATTCATATTGCAACTCATAAACTCCAAAAAGAGAGAACAGCCAAGAACAACTTTGTTTTTCATTATTTTCCCCCCAAAAATGCCCAAGTCTTCAACAACCAAAAATGGGTAACACAATCTGCCTTTTATAGCAAAACTGTGTCCTCAGCAAATTAGTTACATGGCACTTCAGAAAAATCACCAGATACATTACAGTAGAAATGGCACCCAAAATAATTAATGCTATTTGTATCTTTTCGTTGGTCCTTTTGATTATTGATTTTATCTTTTTGTCTCACTCTAGGTTATCTCCAAAGCTACCTTGATCTCATTATATCATGGTAAGTAGCGGACAACACCTGGAGTAGACATAGTCATTGTTTCTGTATATTGTGCTTGTCAGTTGGTCTCATTACTCCAGGAATAGTATTCATATTTTGAAGCCTGGGTCGGTTCTAGCATGAGGTGTCCCATTTGCATATATAGGCATCAAAACCTTATATATGTACTATTTGCACTCATCGCTATGACTCCCCTTCCTAGGCTAGGCAAGATTATACTACCTTGGGCACACATGAAATCAATCTATTGTTTGTGGGTCTAGTCCATGCAATTGTGGGATATACATCATCACCTAGGTCATTTCATACCTTTGTGAACTGTATCTTACATTGCTATAGTAAACTAAGAAAAGCTTTCAATTAATCTTATGCAACTACTGTAACTAGCTCAAAATCATCATCCTAATCATTCATTCAACTATCCCATTTCGGCCTAGATTTGATAATCATTTCACCCCACCCCCCACTAATCCAACTCTCCCACTACACACATCCTGAACCAAACCAAACCCCTCCCCCTCAATGACGTGGTGTCTTATGACCTAACAATCCTCTAGTCTCCCACCCCCATCCTCTGGACGTTCCCAATCCTATCCATACCCCATCCATGCACCCCTATCATCTCCCCACCTGATCCCCTCTCCCTCAGCCTCACCACTCAGGGTCAAACAAAAAACATCATGTGTATCAGGACTTGATCATCTTACCTATCACCTAGTTTGTATCCCACCTATCACCTCACTTGCATCTTACATATCACCTAGGTTCATTTTAGAATCAGTTAAATCTCATATCGCCTTGGTCCATTTTAAATCCTCTTGCATAGTCATTAGTTTCATTTTAGAATCATTTCACTAGGTTCATTTTAAAACCATTTCATTTTCATAAACATAAGGTTCATTTTAAATCCTTTTGCATAGCATATCATTAGGTACATTTAAAACATTTAAAATATCATATCATTAGGTTCATTTTAGAATCAGTTTAAATTGCATCTCATAATATTAGGTCCATTTTAAATCCTTTTGCATAGTCATTAGGTTAATTTTAGAATCATTTCACTTGCATAGTCATTAGGTTCATTTTAGAATCATTTCACTCGGTTCATTTTAAAATCATTTCATTTGCATAAACATTAGGTTCATTTTAAATCTTTTTGCATAGCATATCATTAGGTACATTTTAAACATTTAAAATATCATATCATTAGGTTCATTTTAGAATCAGTTTAAATTGCATCTCATATCATTTAGGTTCATTTAAATCATTTAACTTGCATGTCATATAGGTTCATTTTAGAAATCTTTTAATTTGCACAATCATTAGGTTCATTTAATAAATCATCACATTACATTTCACATATCATTACATCAACACTAGTGACATTTAGTTACATTACATCCTCACAATCATAATCATTGAAACTGCATTTAACAATCATCTAGTTGCATTATACATCATATACTCCATACATCACAAACCATGCATATATCCAAGTAAGTAAACTATTATTACATTCATCATAGGTGCATCCATAACATCAAAAACATAATTACATAAACACAATGCATCTGTAGCATATAAAATGCATAAAGCATAAGTTGCATCCATCACATAGGCATCATCATAATAGAACATCATAAACAAATACATGACCATCAAAAAGCATCATATCATATATAATCACCACAAAAAATGTACACCACTCATATCATCAAAAAATACCAAGTCCTGATATAATGCCTCTAAGGGCTAAACATGATAAAGCTATCACATAGACGATCCTCTCTTTGAAGGAGTGGGAGACTCTGATCCTGGTTGTGGCTGTGCTCCTGTCTGTGGCTGTGGCTGCACCTGAACCTATGGAACTTGCTGGGACATGTACGAGGGAGGAGGCATCATCTGCTGAACTGACTGCACTGATCTCGATCTATGAGACCTGGATGCCCCTGATCTACTAACCTGACTGTAGCTCAGGGCATGCTGCGCTGCTGGCACGGCCGCATAATACAAGCCCCGATAGTACTCCACCTGTGCTCTGGCCTTTGTCAAATCCCCCTGTACCTGAATCAGCTACCCCTATACCTGACTCAACTATACCTGTAACTGATACACCTATGTCTGCCCCTGGGACAACTGAGCCTGCATCCCTATCAAAACTAGGGCAAGTCCACCACCTGAAGCCTGTAGACTACCCAATACAGTCTCTACCTACTGTGCCCTGATGAGCGCCATATCTCGTTCCCCTGTCAAAGTGACTATGTCACCCTGAGCCTGGGCTAGCTGTGCCTGTAATGCCACCACCTGTCCATCTGCCCCATCCAATAAGGCCAATGCCCCCCGCAACTACACCAAATCTGCATCATGGCTCTCTAGTGCCTCCTCCAGGCTGGCCACCTATGCTCGTAGGGTCTCCATCTCCTCCTTCTCACCCTGAGACCACCGACAAGGGGTGAGCCTCTTAACCTCAGCCTCTCTAGCTGTCCCTAAGGGGCCTGCCTGCTGTACTGCTATCTACTGCCCTACCTGTGGTGGGGGTAACTCACCCCTATCCACCCTCAGCTGTCCCCCACACCGCTGAGGTCCTCTAGGCTGTCGCCCTGCCCCAATCTACACCTGCTCAATAGGAACCTGCTACATAGGTACCTATTGCCCCACCTACCCCTATCTAGCTGCCACAGCCGCTAGCACATCTATCACCTGACCATCCCTACAAACCAATCTCTCCTCTCCACCCTCTCCAACCTCCACAAGGTCATCCTCAATGATCTCCTCCCCCTCCTCCAAGCGGTCATCCCCCTCAGAGTCATCATCCCCATCATTAGAATCATCATCACCACCTGACCCCGCTGCCTCCTCCACCGGGACTGCCTCCACCACTGGGTTTGTCAATCGAGTGGACCGATGCATCTGCCACCATATATCATATGCAGGCATAGTACCTACATCTCTAACAATGCTCCCCCAATCCCACTGCACTGGCCATAGAGCTGCAAAGTCAGTTAAGGCGACCTGTGGCTGTATGGCTGCAGGCTAGCAGGCCGCATCTCAAGGAGTCCGCGCAAATATGGCCATCTGTTGTGGAGCGTCCTATCTCAAACCAAATTGCTGCATGACCCATGAGGGTAGATACATCTCTATAGTATGGTCTCCTTGACCCATCAGGTACCGCTATTGAAACATAAATGGTAGATAAATATAATCATATGGCCATGGCTCTACACCGATATATGGTCGCCAGGTCACACTAATAACATCATCTAGCATCCTCCTCCAGTACCGCACCTATCCAGTATACGTGTACTCTGCACCCTGATATAAAAGTACAAAGGCCTCAAAAGGCCACCGATAATACCCACATGTCGGCTAGGTAACAGTGATGTGCTCCCAAATCCATACATGAAGCAAAGTAACCCCAACTGACAATGCTAAATCATGAAGATAGGTGACTATATGCATCTCATGGTATAACTACCCTAGCATCACCGGTCCCCAGGCATAGACGGTCTCATGCCTCACCATCCCCTCTATCATCCCCCCCAGCCAACTGGAAAACCCTTGCCTCGCCTGTCAGGCATCACAACACCTCCAATCAACGCACACAGGAATAAGGTAAAGGGATCTGCACCCATAGCTAGGGTCCCCTCATAGCTCATCTCTCTCCCATCCGCTGAGAGAACAATGTGGTCCTTTCCAAACACTCTGATCAGGGCACTCTGCCCCCTCCTCATGTCATATCTAACACGTTGGCCTCGAATAGGTAGCTTGAGGATGCGATAAACATCCTCAAGGGTAATCGTGATCTCTCTAGTCAGCAACAGAAAGCTGCAGGTCTCTGAGCGGTATCGCTCCACAACCGCTGTCATCAGAGCTCAATGAGCTCATAGCATGGGCATCGACGTGGCTATCAAAAGCCCCAACCTAGCTAGTCTGGCCTGCATAGCATCATCAAAATGGTCAAACAATGTCATCACAGATGGCACGTGTCGCTCCCTTGAGTACACTATAAATCAGCATGTATCTTGCATCCACAACTTTCTAGTTAGATATCGACTTATCTTCTTCCAAATCACCTCCTTTTCTTCTAATGTTGAAAGCCCAAATCATTTGGCGTTAAAACAAATCATATTTAGTGCCATTTCATAAATAGCGCTAATAATTCTTCTAAATGGCACCATTATAGAAAATAGCACCACTGCGAAATATACTTTGCGCCAATCCAAAATATTGCGCTACTGCGCAGCATACATGGCACCATTTTACCAAATGGCATCGCCCTACCTTTTTAGTGCTAATCTATAGAATAGCATCAATTCTACCAAAAGCGCGATATTTCTATATCACGCTAATACAGCCCATTGCACTAAAACATAACATAGTGCTACTCTACCCCATAGCGCTAGTTTAGAACATAGCGCTACCATAAAGCCAGTATGGCGCTAAAACACCAAAACCCTAATCTTTTCTGACATTGCGCTAATCAGAATGATAGTGCTAAAAAAGCACACAAATGGTGGTAAATCACCCTATGCTACCCTGGCGGATAGCGCCAATCCAAAGGATGGTGCTAATCCGCTTACCTTTTGGCACTGCGCACTCTAAGCTCTAATCCCTGAACCCCAAAAATGCACGTAAAACAAAAAAATTACAAAGTCAGGGTTAGACCCTACCTAAGGTCCAGCCTCTAGTGCCTAGCCAAATGATTGAAACCGCTCTGAGATGTCTCAAAGTCACAAGAACTGGGGGTTGCAGTCAGCCATCTCTCCTTCGCTTCTTCTTCTTTAAAGTCAAAGTGTGCAAATGTGACACTCTTAGGGCCCACTTTTCCTAATATAGTGGGCCATGTCATCTTTCCACCCCCTCTTTTTCCTCCAGGGTGTAGATCTTAGCCTTTTCTGCCATTTTTTTTCCTATCATCTTCTTTTTCCGTCCCCTATCCAACCGTCACCCCCATCACATCCTTTCTAGAACTCGCCCGAAAAATTTTTCTTTTCTCTCCGACCTCTCGAGAGGGCATCCCTTACCCATCTCATTCCTTCCTGGCAGCTGGGGCATATTTTTCTTCAACCTGACGCCACTTCCCTCCTAGATCCTAACACCACATCAAAGAGGGGCAAATGTAGACACCTAAAAATGTTTTCTACCATCAAACTGACTCCCGACATCCCTAAACATGTCAATTTCCCTCCTAACCAATTAATTAAATTTTTATTTAATTAATTATCCCTTCATTACCCTATTTTCCATCATTTTATCCCAACAATTGAATTAATTTCATTAATTCAATAGTCTAAACCTTAGCCAATTGATTTAATAAATATGCAATATTTATTAAATTAATTCCCCCCTTTTCACTAAATCTAATTTATTAGTTAAAACCATGTTAACTAATTAATTCAGCCTATTAATTGACCTATCCCTACCCTAGACAATTAAATAGCTATTATTTAATTGCCTACCGTAGCCTACCTCATCCTAGGCCTAGGATTAATTAAATAAAACCTATGTTTAATTAATCCTAACCTCTCACTTGGGTGGTCAAACCTTGTTTAACACCCTTCCCCACATCTTCCAAATAAAAATTTGAAATAAATCCACATAAGTCAATTTTTTATTTAAAAACATCCCACATCACATTTAATTTTCCTTACAAACCCCTTACCTCACCCATACTCATTTATTTCCACTTATCCCCAAATGAATTTTTAATTCATTTACATTCCCCCATATGTGGTGCAGGAGCACCTACCTGACAGCTGGTCTGGATAAGGCAGTTAGTAGTTTAGGTCTTGTTTGTGTTTCCAAGAAGGTCTGTTAAGACCAATTGCATGTAATAAGGTCAAGCTGATCATGATAAGATCATGCTGACCGGGCTTTTGCTATTTTTAGCTAGTTAGTTATAACAGCTGTCATGATGTATGTTCGGTGGGATCTCCCAGCCGCTTGGAGAGTTCCCAGCCGCTTGGAGTCGGGTCAGTAGTACTCGTAGGGAAAGTCTTTATAAGCATGAGATCGGTTGATGTTGGACAGATAGACAGATATCATCGATCGAGCTTGAGTGAGACTAAGAGAGAGATTGATCATATTGTATTGCATCTTTGAAATAAATAAAGTGATCCTGTTTGTGTTCTTGCTCTGGTTGCATTCCATTACTTGATTGATCTGCTGGTTTGGGAGGGTGTCATGGATTTCCTGATCCATTCCACCGGTTGACTCATCTGATCGGTGGAATGGTAATGTACAGTAGGGTAGGTTGTAGGTTGTTTTCTGTTTGCATGCAGGTGTGCAGGATCGCGGTCAAGAGATGTTGAAGACCCTAGCATCCTCATGTGCTAGGTCGAGTTGATAAGCTGACTGAGTTGGAAGATCACCCTGAGTTGGATCGGGTCATCCCTGGTGGATCGGCGAAGAGAGATTTTGCTAAGTGCAGAAGTTCGGGAAGACGGCATCATCAGGATATTTCTGCAAATATCCTGCAGTCGGGTTAGACATCATCATCCGGATAAGTGGAGGAGATCGGCATGATGTTGTCGATTGCATGAAGTGTGAGTTCGTCGGGGTGATCATCAGCAGAAGGAGCCGAGGAGGAGTGCATCAGCATCAGGTAGCAGATCGGGTCATGAAACTGTTGGAGTTTTCATGTTGCGAGTGCATCAGGATGTTTTGAGTCGGACATAGACTAAGTGCATGTATCGGCATCAGGATCATCATATCGGGAGTGCCAAACATCTGCGTATCGCGAGTAGATGCGGAAGAGAAAGTTCGTGTTTTTTTGACTAAGTGTTGAAAAGGTCATCAGGATATTGGGTGACGTCATCGTCATCAGGATATGACGTCATCGTCATCAGGATATTGAGATATCCCCCCTGTGCGAGTTTATCCTGCCGTTGTTAAGCGGTTAAATATCGGCATCGGCAGAAAGTGTATTAGCATCATCAGGAGGTTTCGAAGAGAACCGGATAATTTATATCATGATGCTGTTGCTTGTATCGTCGGGCAGTGGAGCGTCAAAGGCAAGTTGCTGAAGGTGATCGTCATCAGGATATTTGGGCAACCGGATATTTGGTTATCCTGCTGACGAAGGTGATATTGAATATCATGATGAAGACGTTAGAGTTCGGAGCCTGATGAACAGTGCAACCGGAGGATGTTTGCGCCCGCTGAACATCATGATGATGATGTTAGGAGGAAAGCGGAGGTGAATAGTAGTCGGCAGGAGGACAATTGCGAGTGTCCGCAATATGATGATGCTGTTGGTTTTCAGAAACATGATGCTGACAGAGTAAATCCGAAATATGATGATGTTGTTGGTGGTTGTAAGGAATATGATGATGATGGCGAAGATGATGATGATGAGGATGGTCTGCAGACATTCATGCTATCTGCGAAGGTTATAGTGTGGATGCCTCTGCATCATAGTGGTATCAGAGCTCAGCAAAAGGTCTGGGCTGTTGTGTGTTGATTCTGTCACCGAGAGGGTAGAGATAGAATTGTTTGTGTGTTGTGTGTTGTGATTGAGAGGTTGACAAAATGCCTCCAAAAGGTAATGGTACTGCAAGGGAACTGCAGGAGATGAAGGAGAAACATGTTAGAGAGATGAGGAAGATGAAGGAGCTTGCTGAAGCACTTCAAGCCAGGCTGACAGCCCTGGAAAAGAACAAAAAGAGGGAAGTGGAAGACAGTGAGTCTGAAGAAGATGCAGATACTGTTGAAGTGTATGAAGAGGTAGCTGAAGATCTGGATGCTGAAGACCAGAGATTGGCAAAACTGTTAAAGGCAGTGCAGAGTGAAAAACCTAAGGTAAAGGTTGATGTTTCCAAGTATACTGGAAGCTTGAATGAAGATGAGTTGTTAGATTGGATTGCTGCACTAGATAATCACTTTGAATGTGAAGATGTTGCTGAGGATCAGAAGGTAAAGATTGCAAAGACCAAGTTAGGAGGTCATGCTTTGGTTTGGTGGGATTATGTACAATCTGAGAGAAGGAAACAAGGGAAGTCTAAGATCACTTCATGGGATAAGATGGTAGCAAGGATCAAAGGGAAATTCTTGCCAAGGGATTATGAAATCCAGATGTTTAAGAAGCTGCAATTTTTAAAGCAGAAAGACAGGGATGTGAAAGCCTATACTGAGGAATTTTATCTGTTAAGTATGAGATCTGGTCATCATGAGAATGAGGTAGAAAAGGTGGCTAGGTACTTGGCTGGTTTGAGGTTTAACATACAGGATGAGTTAGTTTTAGCTAACCCTAAGAATGTGGAGGATTGTTATCAAATGGCAATCAGGATTGAAGAAAAGCTGAATAGAGGACATGAGAAGTCCATGAGAGGAAGAGGAAACAACAGGGGAAGAGGAGCAACCCCTGCACAAAAGCAAACAAATGAGGGTCAAGAAGACACTGGGAAAGGACAGGGACAGTCTGATTTCAGAGGTGGATGGAAAGGTAATAGAGGAAGATTTGGAGGTGGTAGAGGTTCTACTACATTTTCAGGAAAGTGTTACACCTGTGGTGAGTTTGGTCATCCATCTTTCAAATGTCCAGAAAACAAAGGTTCATCATCCAGAAATGATAGAACAAGTGACAAGAGGGTACAACTTGTGCAAGAAGAGAAAGTAGAAGAAAGTGCACAGAGTTCAAACAAAGGTCCTGAGAATTATGGATATCCAGAGAGTGGAGAATCACTGATGTTAAGGAGAATTAGTTTGCAGGCATCAAAGGATATGATGCAAAGAAAAGCTCTTTTCAAGACCACATGTAAGAGCAAAGGTAAGGTATGTAAGGTTGTCATTGACACTGGTTCAACAGACAACATGGTATCTCAGGAAATGGTGGATAAACTGAAGCTGGAAAGGATTCCACACCCACACCCTTACAAGGCATCTTGGGTGAGTGATAGGCAATCACTTTTTGTCTCTGAACAGGCATATGTGGATTTCCAGATTGGACCATATCATGATAGGATTTTGTGTGATATATTGCCTATGGAATGTTGTCACCTACTGCTAGGTAGACCATGGCAATTTGATAGAAGAGTACTGTATGATGGGTATGCTAATACCTACACCATCAAGAAGGATGGGAAGACTATTAAGTTGATGCCATTGCAGGCAAAAGCTGCAGTACAGAAGGCAGCTCAAATCATTTTAATGGGAAAGAAGGAGTATGTGCAGATGCCTAGAGGAGCAGGCATGAAGGCAGTTCAGGACACTGCAGGGAAAGGAGTTGTTACAGACAACAAGCTGAAGACAGTTTCAGTTGTGACTGACAGAGGTCAGCAGCAGGTTCAGAAACAGGGGTGCAAACAGCAACCAGTTCAGAGGATTGACAAGGATGTTGTCATAGTTGGGACTATTGTTTGTCCTATAAGAGTTGAAAGGAAGATAGACTTGAACACTTCAGAAGTTCAAGAGGTAGTTCAGCCAGAGGTTCTGGTTAGGCAACCTGACAAACACAGGGTATGTGAGAAGAAGGCCTACATCAACAGGCATGATGATTTACTTGCCAGACAGCAAGTTACAGTGCAGAAGTCTTGGAGCAGCCAAGAGACAGCAGCAGACAAAGCTGGAGTAGGTCAGAAGACTGACAAAGCAAAGTGTAAAGGTGGAGGACTTCCACATGCTAAACTCATGGGACATGAGTTCTTTTCTTTTGGGGAGTATGGTGCAGGAGCACCTACCTAACAGCTGGTCTGGATAAGGCAGTTAGTAGTTTAGGTCTTGTTTGTGTTTCCAAGAAGGTCTGTTAAGACCAATTGCATGT
Source organism: Cunninghamia lanceolata (assembly GCA_027924645.1). Classification (NCBI taxonomy): domain Eukaryota; kingdom Viridiplantae; phylum Streptophyta; class Pinopsida; order Cupressales; family Cupressaceae; genus Cunninghamia; species Cunninghamia lanceolata. Next base: position 22,713,170 of record BSBN01000809.1, on the reverse strand, counting down.
AATAAGGTCAAGCTGATCATGATAAGATCATGCTGACCGGGCTTTTGCTATTTTTAGCTAGTTAGTTATAACAGCTGTCATGATGTATGTTCGGTGGGATCTCCCAGCCGCTTGGAGAGTTCCCAGCCGCTTGGAGTCAGGTCAGTAGTACTCGTAGGGAAAGTCTTTATAAGCATGAGATCGGTTGATGTTGGACAGACAGACAGATATCATCGATCGAGCTTGAGTGAGACTAAGAGAGAGATTGATCATATTGTATTGCATCTTTGAAATCAATAAAGTGATCCTGTTTGTGTTCTTGCTCTGGTTGCATTCCATTACTTGATTGATCTGCTGGTTTGGGAGGGTGTCATGGATTTCCTGATCCATTCCACCGGTTGACTCATCTGATCGGTGGAATGGTAATGTACAGTAGGGTAGGTTGTAGGTTGTTTTCCGTTTGCATGCAGGTGTGCAGGATCGCGGTCAAGAGATGTTGAAGACCCTAGCATCCTCATGTGCTAGGTCGAGTTGATAAGCTGACTGAGTTGGAAGATCACCCTGAGTTGGATCGGGTCATCCCTGGTGGATCGGCGAAGAGAGATTTCGCTAAGTGCAGAAGTTCGGGAAGACGGCATCATCAGGATATTTCTGCAAATATCCTGCAGTCGGGTTAGACATCATCATCCGGATAAGTGGAGGAGATCGGCATGATGTTGTCGATTGCATGAAGTGTGAGTTCGTCGGGGTGATCATCAGCAGAAGGAGCCGAGGAGGAGTGCATCGGCATCAGGTAGCAGATCGGGTCATGAAACTGTTGGAGTTTTCATGTTGCGAGTGCATCAGGATGTTTTGAGTCGGACATAGACTAAGTGCATGTATCGGCATCAGGATCATCATATCGGGAGTGCCAAACATCCGCGTATCGCGAGTAGATGCGGAAGAGAAAGTTCATGTTTTTTCGACTAAGTGTTGAAAAGGTCATCAGGATATTGGGTGACGTCATCGTCATCAGGATATGACGTCATCGTCATCAGGATATTGAGATATCCCCCTTGTGCGAGTTTATCCTGCCGTTGTTAAGCGGTTAAATATCGGCATCGGCAGAAAGTGTATTAGCATCATCAGGAGGTTTCGAAGAGAACCGGATAATTTATATCATGATGCTGTTGCTTGTATCGTCGGGCAGTGGAGCGTCGAAGGCAAGTTGCTGAAGGTGATCGTCATCAGGATATTTGGGCAACCGGATATTTGGTTATCCTGCTGACGAAGGTGATATTGAATATCATGATGAAGACGTTAGAGTTCGGAGCCTGATGAACAGTGCAACCGGAGGATGTTTGCGCCCGCTGAACATCATGATGATGATGTTAGGAGGAAAGCGGAGGTGAATAGTAGTCGGCAGGAGGACAATTGCGAGTGTCCACAATATGATGATGCTGTTGGTTTTCGGAAACATGATGCTGACAGAGTAAAGCCGAAATATGATGATGTTGTTGGTGGTTGTAAGGAATATGATGATGATGGCGAAGATGATGATGATGAGGATGGTCTGCAGACATTCATGCTATCTGCGAAGGTTATAGTGTGGATGCCTCTGCATCAATATGAATCTTTAATTCAAAAATAATCCTTCACCACCCATACTCATTTAATAACCCTTTTCCCAAAATGAATAAAAGATTCACTTTTATTCCTAGCTCTCCATTTATTCAAGATTGAATCTAGGCCCTCCACATCACTTTTATCCTCCACCATTGATCTTTCAAATCAATCTCCACCATTGGATCAAAATCCCTTCCAAAAGTCTATAAATACAACATCTCTCAACCCATTTGAGGATCCAAGTTTTATGCAAAGTTATTATGCCAAAATATCAATTGAGCTAGTTTTAGTGAGTTGCAAATTTAGTTAGCATTTCACATTTGAATCACTTGTCTAGGGATAATCATGTCTTAGGAGTTTCTTTGGTGCATGCTCCTACCTCCCTTGATGAGATTGGGTCTTCATGTGAAGGTATATCTTTGTGTGTTTTATGCATTTAGTTGGTATTTTTACCTCATTTGTTTACCTAATCTATAGTAGGCACCATCATAGGTCCAACTTGTATAGGTAAAGTTATAGTGCCCACAGACTGTCATCCAACATTGTCAAAACCATGGATACTTAATGATTCTAGTTTGATTATAGATGTATCAACCTTAACCTTATGTAATAGGTCAATGCCACAAACATTAAGGGATAATCCATTATTGATCATAACTCTCTTAACCAATGTTTTGTTTATTGTAATGAAAATAATCAAAGGATCATACTGATTTTGAACTTTAGGAGATGGCAATTCATGTTATTGAAACAGAATATCTATTTTTGTGGCATGCATACAATGTAATAAAGCAGCAACATCATTCGATTTAACCGCAAGATGAACAATCACCTTTTGTAAAGCCTCTTGTAGCATTCCATGGTAAGTAGGTGAAGTTTGTATAAGTTCCCAAAGAGATATCTTTGCAAGAGTAGCACGAAGCTGCTCTACAAGATCATAGTCTTTACCACCTTTATATGTTAAATGAGGTGCTTGAGGAAGCATAGGTTGAGAAGCTGGTAAAGATATCAGAATACTCAATTATTGTGTACTTTATCTATTATTTTGAGTATTGTATGCATGAGCAACCACATTATGATTAGTTTGTTGTAAGTTTTGTTGCACTATTTGTTTAGCATAATCATAAATGTGATCAGGAGATTGTGAATAAGATGGACAACCTTTAATAGTAAGCATGGGTTTAGAAGATGATTGCACCACATTTGAGCATAAAGTGACCACAATTTTTAGTTTTTCAAGCTCTTCTTTAGATTTAGGAACATAAATTGCGTTTACAAATCTTTGAAATAACAACAGCTTGGAGGTTGTAGTGGAATGTTCAATCGAGATAAAGTCCTCAAGGGCTTCATCTAACATATCAAAGTCATCATGACTAAATGGCTCATCATAAGCATGAAAATCTTGCAAAAAGTAATCTGACATTTTAACATGCTCTTTTTAATCCAAAATTCAAATGCGCAATGATGGCCTTGAAAGGAAGCTAGGTGTGCGGAAAATGCTTCCTACACTAATCTATTAAGGAGAGGGCTATGCAAATTCAACTTTATCCAAACTATTACAACAATGTTAAACCATTAACATGAGATATTGCAGCAAAACACAAGAACCAGAAAGTAGACAGAAGAAGAGAGACAAAGATTTACGGTGGGGAAAGCCCTTATCAGGTGAAAAACCCCACACTCAGAAACCTGCACAATGTATTAACAAAACTGAAAGAATGTTTACAATACACTTCAATGCAAGCTTCAATGGTCTTCGACACTTGTGTCTGGAGTCAATCCGGTAGCATAACAGTACCTATAAACCTGTGATGCAAACTCCATCTCCAAGCACCTGTATATAAAGTATTTACAAGGCAATATTGGACCTTTCTTGGAATGGGCGTCCAATGTAGCATCTTGGACCAAAACCCACACCTAGGGACACTTGGTCAACATTGTAGAATGTGTCTGACACTTGTCCACAACTCCCATCCCAAAGAGGTCACCTATTTCCAAAATGGGCTATGACAGATGCTCTTACGACACTTACGACTGTCATAGAATCTATCATAGTGGTTACAACTTACAGCTGTAAGAGAATCTGTCATACACATGCTATAATAGCATATTCTCTTACAACACATCATATTCCACCTTGGGGCACCCAAATATGCCTCATTCAAAGATGCTACATGACACATGTCATTACCTATTTTACAACCTTTTATTCTTGACTCTTACATGTCATAGATTCGTCATAGGAATCCATCATAACCATTTTGGTCAAATATTCCTTACACAACATAGAAGATGAAGACACATGGCAGAATATTCCTACCACTAAGTGGGATGCCTATCTCCTCATGTGAGGACAAAATAACAAGTTGTCATAATCCATGTAGGATTGACACATCACCGTGCCACAACCCACAATATGACAAAGTGGAATTTCCAATTATTTACAACATAGGCAAAGAATAATAAATACAAACATTACAAATGCAGAGAATTACCAAGGTTGAGACACCTTAATTCCCAACAAGCCTATGAAAATGAAATACCATGTAAAACAATGAATAACAATTTTTCCAACTCTTTTAGTGAAAAGATAAAGAATATGATTCACAAATCAATGTAAGCAATTTCACGAAAGAGATTTTTCAATCTAAATATGCTCTAGGATAGAAAATTATTTCAGATCTAAAGTTTAAAAGGATGCAAATTCTTTAAAGCTTGGGTTCACCAAAATTTTTAGTGTAAATTTTGGTAGTTTGTTTAATTAGGTTAAGTACTACTATTTCACCAAACTAAACATTGGGAGGACAAGGATTGATTGTGAGGTCAATCTATGAGTTGCTTGTCTATCCCTTATACTTGCAGTATCTAATTTCAAGAGCCTAACTAAGGTTCTGTGAAGTGTTTTTGCTCATAAACCAAGTAAAACCTTAATTATGCCTTAAATCAGAAATATTTAGAAATCGGTAACAGAGTAGGCAAAACTGATCATAGAAATGTAGAAAAAGAGTTTTAGAGACTGTGCACCTAGATTTTGAGGTCTAACTGGACTAGCACACCTGCTCCTTAGTCCCAAAAGTTCCTGAAACTAGAAATCTTCTACACAGGCTATCTAACACTCCCAAATGGCTTCCAAATCCTAGAAATTACCCCCAGTTGGACTAGGGCACCCGCTCTTTAGTCCCGTAGGTGTCAGAGTCTGAAAACTAAAAAGTTTGTGATGACTATACCTACAATATCCTCCTTCCTATAGCTTCTTTCCACCGAAACCTACAAAATATGATATGCAACTACAAAAGAAGGAGAAAGATGTTGCAGCTATATAGGAGCTTGCCTCAGTCAAGCCTCGTCTTTGGTATTTCTACCTCAACAATAGCCAGAGATAAAGATTTGTAGAAGTGTGTTGAAACCTAATAATGTGTATGCAGAAATATCAAACTTTAGATGTCTCAATCAAGGGAAGATCAACAACTTTCTTTGAATCAATAAACACATACAACTTCACCTCAAGGAGATGAAAATGAATGAACACTTACATGAACAAGAAGGTGAATTAGCAATGTCTGCGAAGGATCTCCAAGCTTGATGTTGGAGGCTTCAACCTTTCTCTTGATCATACAAAGGGTGTAAGAACCCTAGGAAGAGCAAGATAGTCTCAAGATCTTGATTCCTAATCTCCATCCATTGTCTCCATGATAGCAAATATAAAATACTTTCAAAAGCTTCAACAAGTCATTGATCTTCAATGGCAATTTTGGCAGAGTTTTGGCATCAAGCTTGCATAAGAATTGTGTGTGTTAAAATAATTTTCAAATGTATTTTTATATCTACCTTTAGGGAAATTCAAATTTTGAAATAACGTCTCAATATCACGCAAAAATTGAGAATTTGAAAACAGAATCCTAAGGCACACGGCAGGAGCCGACATCCCACTAAAATTCAAAATCCCAGGAAATAGAGGAGGACTAGGGCATGGGTACCCAAGTCCAAGCCCCCAGTTTCCACTCAGATCTACATTTTGGGAGTCCTAGGGGCCTGTAATTCAAACTCCCTTTTCGGGTTCCATCAAAAGGTTACCTCAAAAATAAACATTTTTGCAACTAGACCTAGTTAATCAAGGTTTCAGGAAGGTAAAAAAGAAAAAGGTTGAGAGGTCACCAAAGTGAGGAGCTAAACCGAGGGAAATTGTACCAATCCATATAGGAGGACAATTTTTGATGTTACACTTTTGTTGCTTCATTCACCAACTGAAAATAAAATGATTTGGAGTAGAGTATAGCCCAAAGTCTTCACCATATGTCAAGATGAGATAAATAGATTAAAGATAACAACTTACAGCACAAAGTATTCAAGCTATTTATCATTCACAAACACAACACAATTCTCACAAATAATTTTATAGCTCAAAGTCTATTAAAATCAGATTTAGAATACTCCTTAATGACTTGAAATAAACTCTTACACTTCAATTACTTATCAAAGATAATATGATAGCAAAGACATAAGAATAATTCTATCATAAAACAAATCACTCCAAGACAAAGATTGGAATTTAACTTCTCTCTTGTATTGATAAATACTTGAAAATTGATTTACACAAATAAGCACAAAGTCTCAACTTGCTTCTCAATTCGACAGAGTTTTGTTACAATAGATAAAAGATATATAATTATAAAAGAGCTCTCTCATATTTATAGGTGAGAGCCAAGAGCTAATCTAGGAAAATGTCTAACCACTTTGACTTATTCAACAAAGGGGTCCTTATTGATTTAGGACTTCCTTTGTTCACACATGTAATTACATTTTTAAAAGTACATGTGGACATGTCCAAAACTAAATAAAAAGTGCATGTGAAAATATATGAAAAATTGGCCAAGGCATGAACATCTTGATTAACTTTCACCACCATCTTTCTTGAGAAAATCCTCATACATTGTGAACACAGTTTGCATCTCAAGATTGTCTGGAGCAACAGTGTTCTTAGAAAATACATGGACTTTGGTTATTGCATCTTTAACTATAGTAGCTACTTTCTCATGCCTTTCCAATTTGACCTTTAGATTATCCAGAGTCAATTGATTATCCAGTAACTTATCCATAGAATCGACTAAAAAAGCTTCTTCTTCAAAATCTCTCTGAATCATTTTATTGAATTCCTGGATCACTTCATCAGCAGAAAGATAGTTATGATTATCATACCAAAGAATATCTGACCAAATCCAATAGGCAGTTGTGCCAAAGTGCTACCTTCACCATCAGATATACCACCATTGCTCTGCTCATAATCTCCCTGCATGTTACGAGGGTCAAGGTGTATACTATAAACATGTACACTGATAGTCTCTGTTGGGGCATATCTTGCTCTATTATTGAACTAGCTTGGCTCTATAGAACCCCATGCACTGTATCACCAAATTGTTATTGATTTCTTATTGAATATTCAATTGGCTCTCCACAAAACATAAACTGAAGACCACTATATATGAGATAGAACTCCCTTGATGAGGTAATGTCTATGAAACCTGTCTTTGAAGTTGAATCTCATTTACCATGACTTGTATCCAAGGATGCACTCATGAAAGCAAGAGTGTAGTCCAAAACACTTCCTGTTTGTATACTGCTTGTGTAAAATGAACTAGCAGCTTTAGCTTGTCTGCACATTGTAAGAAAAGAAGACGGGCTTAAACAATCTGGAAGAGAAATGAATGCATTTGTTGCAGATTTGGAAAGACTTATAATAGGACTATTTCCATCTTCTGTAAGATTTTGTTGTGTTTGGCCATCCTTTCCAAGTACTATTCCCAACAATGGTGCTATTTGCATAAACTGTGTCATTTCAACTTCCCTCAAAACTCTATCTAGGAGAGTCATGCATGAAACAATGCTATCAATTTCCTTCAAACAATGGAGAAATTCCCCTTTTCTTTGATAACTAGAAACCCATGTTATTTTCTCTTGTATAACCTTCAAACAACCTACAACTCCTCCATCGAAAGGAAGGAGACCCATGGATTTTGGTAATGATTCTTGTAATTTAGTAATATTCGATACAAGAGATGTAATCTTGTGTGCAAGCAGGTCAAGAAGTGCCCGAATAGGCCAAGGAATTGATCTTGAATGCAACAGTTTGACTATTGCATGCATGGCATGTAAGCTAAAGAATTTGCTATATAATCAGGCAAAAGCTTGAAATGCCATGTTTAATTCAGATGATCCACAGTAAAAACTAGATTTTGCATGGGGAATAGGTGGCCACTGTATTGGCCTTTGGCACACTCTTGATGATTGAATATAATGTTGGGTGGTATTGTAGAAGATGAAATTCAACAAAAAAAATCATTTTGCATCTCTACAAAAATCTGGGAGGCAAGTCGACTAGGAAATGAGACAAGGGAGATATTCTCAAACATCTCATTTAACATGACACGGAAAGGGTCCATTTTAAAATATTCTTCCAGGAGCTAATAAGTAAGCCTTAAGACATCAAATAGTTGTTGCAACTCCACAACAGTGCATATATCTGTCTAGGCATGACAGCATACTTGTCTGCATTGTCAGAGCCAAATAGAAATGCTAGAACAAGAAACTTGTCGGTAGCATGACTCTTGTAGTATGAAAATATATTTTCACTGAGTTTGAAGACTAGTTGATCAAAGCATAAATCTACCTTGGCTTCAATTTCATCATAAAGAAAATGTTGTTTAAGTACATGAATTGCAACCTTCCCACCCATTATCTGGCTCAAGGAAACACCACCTCATGTAATACAATCGATGCCAAAAAGATTCATCTGATACTGCAACCCTCATGAACTTACATACTAGTGAACAATTAACCAAATCTACTAGAGAGAGAAAATTGAATATATTTGGATATAGCTCTAAATGTATCATACTAAAATGGCAACTCTGTATACAATACTTTGGCATCAAATCTCCATGGTAATTTCTTAAGGCTTCTGCATTCTACCCTATTTTTGGTCTAATTCTTGACAACTTCCATAGACATCTTTAGCAAGCACCTCTGCTTCGAGGAACTAAGCAAGCAATTCTTCATCATCATCATCTTCACTACAAACAAGGACATGAAGGATTTCTCTCAAGTTTTCTTTTTGCGAGCTTGCTTACTAATCTTTCTTTTCTTTAAACTACAAGCCACTAACATCAACTGCATCTGTGAGAGGACTCGCATGGGCGGCAAAATTCATCGGCCATGTGTAAAGGGAAAAACCTGTGTCTATAGGGTCGGCAAATTTTGTCGACCATGTAGTTTGATAAAACATGATTACATGGGTTTTGTGTAAGGGCAGCAAATTTTACCGCCATTTCAATTTGGTAAAACTTACAACTATGCATGGGCAGCGAATTTCACTGACCGTACATGATGTTGGTGGAGTTTATGCATGGGCAACAAATTTTTCTGCTCGTACATTTGGATAAAAATGCAAGTTCATGCATCCGCAGTATTTTTACCGCCTATGTATGAAACAAGTGGGTACAACTGCAAGGTCGACATTTTTTGCCCACGTAGCTAGGGTAAAACAAACCTATGTGTAAGGTCGGTGATTTTTGCCAACTTTACACCATGGTAAAGACTTAGGTAAAACTAATAATCAATGAAAATGTCTGATTTGAAAAGGGTAGATAATATCGAAGTTTAATTTGAAACAACATAACACTAACTCAAAATAATGATAAACAAAAGTCTCGAATAGAAGATACAAAAATGGGAATCCTAGGGTTTTAAAACCTAGGGCATTATTGACCTTCAACATGAAAATTGAATACTAGAAAAGGAAAACGCATCAAACAACACAAACAAAAATTCTAAACAAACCCTAACATGTATGACATTACATGGTAAAAAAGAATGAAGAAAGAACGCACATAACAAATACATACCTGGAAGACTATGACGTGAAATGATGAGAAACACATAGGGGCTTCCGTCCAAATCACACATCAATAATAGAATGATTTCTCTAAGGGTGCAAAAGGGGTTTCGAATAAGGGTATCAAAGAAAAACATAAAATAAAACAAATAAAAACCCTCAAAACACCATTTAAGAAACATCATTTATGACACGTGTTAACCTTAAGTTGCAAGGTCAGAAAATTTTGCCACTTGTGCAACTTTGATAAAAGGACATGCAGGGTCGGCAAAAAATGTTGACCTTGCATCACAAAATTTCCTTTAACATGCAATGGCAGTGAAAAATGCTGACCCGACATTGATAGAAGTTTTTCTAACTCTTGAAAAAGGTAAAATTTGCAATTGGACTTATTTTGCAAATTTTGAAAAACTGACATAAGTTAACGCTTGAAAGGACATTCTAAGACTAGGGGATCACACATGAGGACAATTGTGATTGCCTCATTTTGTGTGCTTAGAGTTGTAGGCTATGAAACAAACAAGTTTCATAGGGGTCATCCTATAAATTAAGCGCAACTAAATTTGAGGATAACAAATCCTTTGTGTGGTTCCAACATATAGGAAAAAATGATTTTGAGCTACAATTTGCTAATGAGCTTGAAGACCAGATTGCGACATCTCAATTTGATTATATACCTAAGCTCAAGAGTTTTTAGTTTAAGATATATGAGAATGCTTTTCTTTGTGTAGATCAACTTTGTGGTTAGGAATGTTAGATCTAGGGCTCACAATTGAGAGGGGGGGTGAATCAGTTGTACAAAAACTTGCATTTACTTCAAACACTTGATTCTTCTTTCTTAGTTAACAGCATATCAATTATCCATTCATGAAAGCATAAAACATAAACACTGGAGCAGATAAACATCAACACATTTGACACCAAGATTTTTGATGTGGAAAACCCGGTTAAGGGAAAAAACACGGGGTGATTAACCCAAGGATTATTCTCTGTTAGAAGAATAAGAAAAAAGAATGGCACATGCCAATTAGGGATCACTGCCCGAGCACATTGCTCACAAGGAGGCACACTACCTACAAGAGACACACTGTCTACAAGATCATAAGTATCACAAACTTGAACTAGAGAATGACATCTTCACCATGTCTGGATCTGTTCCATTTAAGCCCGAGACACACCTACTCTGCCTTTTGCTTTCTCACTATACCACTCTCATCCACTCCATGACACACCTCGAAATGAATTCAGAAACCTTTATTTATACAAGGCATCAACTTAGGAACAATCATCTAAGTCAGAAATCAACCACAAGAACATTCGCAAGATGAATAACACATCCGGTCGGCCACCACAATAACATTCGCAAGATGAACAACTCATCCAGTTGACTAGTCTGAACAAGAACATCTTCATCCAGAAGTATATCTCCAATTCTGGGCTCGAACACTAATGTGGACCGACAACACAACCTCAACATGATCCAAGAACCTTCAGAATCTTTCCTGAATGACCAAGTACATCCGCACTTCCTCTACTTACTAGAATCTCTTCTCTTCTTCATCTGAAACTTCAAGAACACAGTCTACCGCCACTGTCATACTAAAAAAGGTGCTTTTGGACCTCCAAACCATTAAAAAATAGAGGTAACACATCACAAGGACATCCCAAATACTCTGTCCAATCCGCAGAATAGGACAATCACTTCCAGATCTCACCGGACCTTTTTGTACCACTCTGTCACTTTGGAGCATCTCCCGAAACTGGTTCTACTTAATCAATCACAACTTCTTCATATCTTCATGCAGACCTCTGAAATCTTTACTGGAACATCTCAAGACTCATATCTACAAACCCTTTAATCTGCAACCTCTGATACTCAACCATTGAGTACTTTTGCCTTCTTCTCATCACTGTTCTTCACTGTTCCTGATTGAGACTGATTTCCTCAATAACCTCAGCACACAGCTCATCCAATCCTTCTTATCAATGTAATATGAGTATGTTGACATCAATGACAACATTGGTTAACCTCATACTTGCAACAATCTCCCCCTTTGTCATTGATGGCAACATATGATGTGAAAAACCATCAAGACAAGAACTTCTCCTTTTTGCCACAGCTCCCCCTATCAGTAACAACTCTTCACATGTCTTCTCTTCCTTTACTGCTCCCTCTTTGATCATCAACCACTTGTTTTTTGCATGTCTTCTCTCCCCCTTTGACATTAATGGCAAAGGGCTCATACTGCAATTCTAACACATCAGAATCACACTAGCTACTCCCCCTTAGTAGCAGCTCCCCATCATCAATCCGGATCACAAGATATGACTGTGATATCCACCGGACTGATGCACATCAGTGCATCCTAGTTCATCACCGGAGGGGCCATGACCCCTAACTTCTCCCGAAGATACTCAAAAGAGTCCTTGGGAAAAGGTTTAGTAAAAATATCTGCAATCTGATCCTTGGAAGGTACATACTCTAATCTGACTTCATCCTTGTTCACTTGTTCTCTCAGAAAGTGAAACTTGATAGATATGTGCTTGGTCTTAGAATGCAACACCAGATTCTTAGAAATATTTATTGCACTTGAATTATCACAGAAAATTGTGATAGGCTCCTCATATTCTACTTTAATGTCTCTTAACATCTGCTTCATCTATAAGATTTGAGTGCAACTACCTGCTGTTGCAATGTATTATGCTTCAGTTGTAGACAGAGATATTGCTTCTTGTTTCTTGCTTAGCCAAAAAACCAACCTTTTTCCCAAAAAGAATGCTCCTCCACTTGTACTCTTCCGGTCATCCACATCGCCTACCCAATCTGCATCTGTATATGCATGAAGAGAGAAATCATGATCTCTAGGGTACCATAGACCATACTCAACTGTCCCCTTTAGATATCTAAAAATCCTCTTGATTGCCATAACATGAGATTCTCTAGGATCAGCCTGGAATCTTGCCACAAGACCAACAGCCTGCATTATATTTGGTCTAGTATGAGTGAGATACAATAATCCTCCAATCATTGATCTGTACTTGGTCTAATCTATCTTAGGAGAGTCATCATCTTTGCTCAACTTACATCTGGTTGCCATAGGAGTGTTCATTGGCTTTGAATCTTCCATTCCAAATTTCCTCAACAATTCTTTCACATACTTGGTCTGAGAGATAAAGATGCCTTTCTTTGTCTGAGTAATTTGCAGACCCAAGAAGAAATTCATTTCACCAAGCATTGACATTTCAAACTCACTTTTCATTTGATTTGCAAAGGTTTTACACAAACTGCCTCTTCCTCCAAAGATGATATCATCAACAAATACTTCAACAATCAAGATGTTTTCATTATCTACTTGGAAATATAGATTACTATTAGCAGTACCTTTGTTGAAACCAATCTACACAAGATGCTTATCCAACCTTTCATACCATGCTCTTGGGGCTTGCTTCAATCCATACAGTGCTTTCTTCAACTTGCAGACCATATCATCATGATCAGACAATAGAAATCCATCCGGTTGTTCAATGTATACTTCTTCCAAATCACCATTTAGGAAGACATACTTGACATCCATCTGATATACCTTGAAGTCTTTGAAGGCAGCAAATGCAAGAAATAATCTGACTGCTTCAATTCTTGCCACCGGAGCAAAGGTTTCTTCAAAATCAATTCCTTCTATTTGAGAGTAGCCTTCGCAGACCAATCTGGCTTTGTTTCTGATAACTTCGCCAACTTCATTTAGTTTGTTCTGGAAGACCCATTTGGTTCCAATCACATTCTTGTTTCTAGGTCTAGGAACAAGATCCCAAGTATGATTTTTCTTAATTTGCATCAACTCTTCCTCCATTGCTTTGGTCCAATTTTTATCATTGCAAGCTTCATTAATTGTCTTAGGTTCAATCTTTGAAATCAGACAGCATTCATTTGAACTTTGAGCAATTCTCCTCCTTGTTTGTACCCCTTTACTTTTATCACCTATGATCTGATCTTTAGAATGGTTTAGAGTTACATACCTTGGAACTTTGGGAGTTTCTTGCACTACTGTTTCTTGATCAGGCTCATTCAGACAAACCTCTTCTTCCTGATTTACTGGATCAGTCTGAATCTGAATTTTAGAGGAAGATTGAGCTCCTTGCACCAGAGAATCATTCTGATCATCTTCATCATATTCATAAAACCTTGAGGGCTTCTCAATTCCTTCATCAACCTTAACATTTGTACTTTCTATCATCTTTCTCAATCTCTTATTGTAACACCGATATGCTTTGCTTTGAGTGGAGTAACCCAAGAAAATTCCTTCATCACTTCTAGCATCAAACTTTCCTAGATCTTCATCTCTTTTGATGTAACACTTGCTACCAAATACTCTAAAATATCTCACAGTGGGAGTTGTACCAAACCAAAGTTCATAAGGAGTCTTACCGGTATTGCTTCTGATTTGAACTCGATTGAGAGTATAGACTGCAGTGCTGACAGCTTCTCTCTAAAACATCTGAGGAACATTTGCTTCCATCATCATTGTCCTGGATGCTTCTTGGATGGTCTGGTTCGTTCTCTCAACTACTCCATTCTACTGTGGAGTCCTAGGAGCAGACAACTGTCTCTTTATACCATGCTTCTCACAAAAGTCTATGAATTCACCGGATGTGAATTCACCACCTCTATTAGACCTCAGACATTTCAGTTTCAATCCGGTTTGATTCTCTACCATAGCCTTGAAGATTTTGAACTTCTCAAATGCTTCTAATTTCTCTTTTAGGAAGGTAACCCACATCATCCAGGAATGGTCATCAATCAGTAACATAAAATATCTATCACCTTGCATACTCTTGATTCTTGTCAGACCACAAAGATCAGTATGAACTAATTCCAACAATCCGGTAGAGGACTAATCCTTGCTTTTGAAAGAGACTTTGCTTTGTTTACCTAGCTGACATTCTTTGCACAAACTATTTGTAGGTTTCACCAATTTTGGAAGATCTCTTACAGCCTGAGTATTGCTTATCTTGATGATGTTGTCAAAATTCACATGGCACATCCTTCTATGCCATAACCAACTCTAATCAACTTGAACAAACAAACAACTTTTATCAGAACCAACTAGATGAAAGATATTACCTTTTGTTTGAGTACCGGATGCAATCTCAGTTCTGAAGCTTTCAAAGATCTTGCATCTTCCATTCTTGAACCAGAGATCATAGCCTTTGTCCACCAACTGACCAACACTGAGAAGATTGTGCTTCAATCCCTCAACATAAAGTACATTACCGATTTTGCTCTTTCCATCAAAAGAAATAGTTCCCCTACCTTTGATTCTACCAGCAGAATTGTCTCCAAATTTTACCATTCCTCCTTCATACCTTTCCAAATCTAAGAACTTTCTCTTGTCACCTATCATATGGTGAGAGCATCCACTATCAATAACCCAATCATCCTTTTCTTCCCTTGGGCAGCCAAAGCTCTTTCTACAACCTCATGATTGATAGATTCAGAGGATATTGGATCTTCTTCCTTGATGGCAATAAACACCCATTCATTTCCAGATATGTTTCCTATTTTTGATTCATCATCTATTACACCTTCATTATCATCTTCTTCATGAACATAATAGCAGTTCTTTTGGAACTTTTGTCTGTTAGAATTTGACCTTGCAGATCTTTCCGGACATCTTGAAGCAAAATGACCAATTTTATTGCAGTTGAAGCACTTGAAGGGTAATTTTCCCTCATACTTACCAGATCCTCTTGGTAGTCTCTTTGTAATGAGGGCTTCAAGTTGAGCTGTTTCTGCTTCTTCCTTTTCCATGTCTTTCCTTGCTTGATCATACCATGACAGCTTCCTTGAAGAGTTCTCTCCCGGATCAAATCTTTGTTTGCCTTTCACATAGGCACTGGCTTTGAATGCAAATTTAGTTTTGGGGTGATCATCTCCAAACTCGGTCATTTCAAATGCAGCTAGTTTGCTAGCCAATTGCTCTCTTGTGACAGTTGTATGGGCTTTGAATTCATCAATGGCAGCAACCTTGATTTTGTAGGCAGCAGGAAGGGATCTAAGAATTTTGCAAACAATCTCATTTTCATCTAGAACTCCACCAACATTCCTGATTCCACACACCAGCTCATTTACTCTTGGCATAAAGGTAGTGATATTTTTATCATCTCTCATCTTCAATCTTTCAAACTTCCCTTTGAGACTTTGCAACCTTACACTCTTAACAAACTCATCTCCTTCATGCAGAAGTTCTAGTTTAACCTAGATCTCATATGCAGTTGGTAGGTCAATAACATTTGAGAGTTCTGAGTTAGTCAATGCACTTAGAAGAGCTTCTTTGGTCCGCAGATTGTTTTCAGCATCTGTGATTTTATTCAGAGTTGTCGGACCACCCTATGGAGGTACATATGGTTTTGTGACCATTGACAAGTATGTTTTTCCCATACACTCCAAGTGACATTTCATGTGACCTTTCTAGAGAGAGAAGTTGGTTCCATCAAACTTCGGGCTATCCTTCTTGTATGACGACATCCTAGATCTCCTCAAGCGGTTAAGCTCCTTTTAGAGGAACTTGGCTCTGATACCAATTGTTAGATCTAGGGCACACAACTGAGAGGGGGGTGAATCAGTTGTACAAAAACTTGCTTTTACTTCAAACACTTGATTCTTCTTTGTTAGTTAACAGCATATCAATTATCCATTCATGAAAGCATAAAACATAAACACTGGAGGAGATAAACATCAACACATTTGACACCAAGATTTTTGACGTGGAAAACCCGGTTAAGGGAAAAACCACAAGGTGATTAACCCAAGGATTATTCTCTGTTAGAAGAATAAGAAAAAAGAATGGCACATGCCAATTAGGGATCACTACCCGAGCACACTGCTCACAAGGAGGCACACTGCCTACAAGAGACACATTGTCTACAAGATCATAAGTACCACAAACTTGAACTAGAGAATGACATCTTCACCATGTCTGGATTAGTTCCATTTAAGCCTGAGACACACCTGCTCTGCCTTTTGCTTTCTCGCTATACCACTCTCATCCGCTCCATGACACACCTTGAAATGAATTGACAAACCTTTATTTATACAAGGCATCAACTTAGGAACAATCATCTAAGTCAGCAATCAACCACAAGAACATTCGCAAGATGAATAACACATCCGGTCGGCCACCACAATAACATTCGCAAGATGAACAACTCATCTGGTCGACTAGTCTGAACAAGAACATCTTCATCTGGAAGTATATCTCCAATTCTGGGCTCTAACACTAATGCGGACCGACAACACAACCTCAACATGATCCAAGAACCTTCACAAGCTTTCCTGAATGACCAGGTACATCCGCACTTCCTCTACTTACTAGAATCTCTTCTCTTCTTCATCCGGAACTTCAAGAACACAGTCTACCACCACTGTCATACTGAAAAAGGTGCTTCCGGACCTCCAAACCATGAACAAATAGAGGTGACACATCACAAGGACATCCCAAACACTCTGTCCAATCCGTAGAATAGGACAATGCACTTCCGGATCTCACCGGACCTTTTTGTACCACTCTGTCACTCCGGAGCATCTCCCGGAACCGGTTCTACTTGATTGATCACAACTTCTTCATATCTTCATGCAGACCTCTGAAATCTTTACTGGAACATCTCAAGACTCATATGTACAAACCCTTTAATCTGTAGCCTCTGATACTCAACCTATTGAGTACTTTTGCCTTCTTCTCATCACTATTCTTCACTATTCCTGATTGAGACTGATTTCCTCAATAACCTTAGCACATAGCTCATCCAATCCTTCTTATCAATGCAATATGAGTATGTTGACATCAATGACAACACTGGTTAACCTCATACTTGCAACAAGGTATACTTTTCAAAAGTATGTAATTTTGAGACATTTAGTTTTTATCTTGACTCATCCTAGGGTGGTGGCAACTATGTTGATGTGATTAGTATGGGTTGTGAGAGTTCTCTTATCCATGTACAGTTGAATTAGGTTGCTAGCCTTAGTGGGAAAAAGGTATTGCAATCTCAACTTGATATTTTTGTAGTTGCAAATGATTTGTACTTGCCTTTGGTCAACATAATTTGTTGCAACCAAGTGGTGGATACACTTTCTATTTGATAATGTTCAACTCATTCTTTTATCTTGTCTTTAATTGAGAAAAGTGACTTGCAATAGTTTATCCATGGTCTTGAATCATGGATCTTCTTTGTAAGGTTTGACCTACAAGTGTGTTAATTTTTTTATTGTGGCCACACCTTCAATTTCCTTTGTACCTTCTTGCTATTAGCCATAAGTGGTTGTTTGTGCCCTTGTACATACATTACTCTTTTGTTTGTCTTTTGGTCCCCCTTGTCCCTTTTGCCTTCTTGTCTAGATTCTCATTGTGCCCACATGGGGCACATGTTTCCAACCAATGCCAATGTTAGCCTACACCCAAGCTTCATTCCTAAACTCAATGCTTCTATTTATGTGGTGCTTTTCTATTTGCCCAAGTGTCTTCTATTGGTCTTCATTTGTGTGCTCTCCCCACTGTAACTCATATCAATGCATTATCTTTCACTTGTGATGATTTTTAGTGGACTATTCTTCTCTCCTTACCTACTTCCTTATGCCTTTTTTGTCTTACGGTGCCTCCTACTGCCTTGTTGTGACTTCCTGTCACCTTCCATTGTTGTTGGTATTGCATATGCTCCTCACATATTTATTCTCACTAGAAAGAGATTATGCTTTGTCTATCTTACCTCTTTATTCCCTTTCTAGTGGATCCTCATGTGTGCGGTGGTTTCCTCAAGCTTGAGGTGACTACACATGTTCTTGCAAGGATAATTCTATGTTTTGGTAATCTCCCTTGGGTCCCATTGCTATTCTACAAAAAATTTCTTCTTTATGTGGCAAGATTATCATCTTGTGTCTTATGGTTGAGGCAATCATTTATGTTAGCTTTGTGATAGGTCTTTCCCTCACTTGCGGTAGTTTGCTTTATTCTTGGTGGCATCTTGGTGGTTTGTGGTGCATATTTATGGTGCAATGGTGGCTAGATGTTCTTGTTGACCTATTTTCCTTTGTCTAGAGTCAAATGGCCCACTTTGAAAATTCCCTTGATATCCCTTGGAATATGACTCTGCAAGCCTTAAATCCTTCAAATTATAGTGCCTTGCCTTGCAAAAATCCCTAAAATCTCATCTAGAAAATCTTTGCAAAAAACCTAGAAACCTTTAGTCTTCAATATCTTCCTTCGTAGAGATTTTCCCTCTTCATACTTAGTCATTTGGTATGGATTCCAAATGTCTAGATATCTAGATCTTAGTTAACATCTGGATATTATCTTAATATCCAGACCTTAGCTAAAATCCAGATATCTTTTGAGTATCTAGAACTTAGCTAATATTTGGATGTTTTCTTAACATTAGAATCTTAACTAACATCTAGACCTTAGTCGATATATGGACCTTAGCTAATATCTGGATGTTTTCTTAATGTATGGATCTTAACTAAGATCCTGATACTTTTTGAATAGTTGGACCTTAGTAAATGTCTTGATGTTTTCCTAACATCCAGACATTTCCTAATAGCCAGATCTTTCCCAATGTCTAGATCCTTGAAGCAAATGTCTGAATGATGTCTTCTGGTCCCCTCCCCAAAGAAGTGCATATGATGATGACATCATCCAAACATTCCACATCAGTATATTATCCTACAGTGTTCATATCCTAATGATGTCATCTAGATCCCCTCTCTACCGAAGCTCTCTATGCCAATGACATCATCAGGATATTCAGGGGGTGGCATACTAAAAGTTAATATCCTGACATCGAGTATCCATGCGAATGACGACTTCTCCATGCTCCGAAGGTAAATTTGACGGGTGCATCAAAATATCAGGATTTTGAAGGCTATTGTGTCCGGTCAGGATATATCATTCAAATATTTGTGAATGTACAGATCTTGGGGATACTCATGCATATCCATATGCCCATTGACCTCAACTTTGATTATGAATATCTTCTTCATCCTGAGGAATTTCTACATGATCCAAAAGGCAAAATTGCTTAAAATTTCATCCTCTTTCATTTGGCGGGTGTTGTTAAGGCAAAAATTAGGCCTAAAATCAAAACAACAAGATATTAAACCCTAACTTGCACAATAGAGTACAAAATAGCATGAAAATCAAAACAAGAAAGCAAAGCAAACTGATCTCCAAGCTAGATTTGATCTATCTCCATTGCTCTTCTCAACCTCACATAGGCATGCAAGATTTTGAAGGATGATTGTGGGAGGAATGTTGGTTGCTCATTCCAGCAGCATAACAATAGCATGAGTATGAATGATGAGAGGCACTAATGGCATTTCGATAGCATGAGGCTACTCAAAAACCAGATGTACAAATGGCTTGTGAGAGGGTTGATTTATAGAAAAGGTTGATTTGAATCGATGGTTGCGATTGAAAGTTGTTTTCAACGATGTGGATGGCTAGGATCGATTAGGTTTTCCCACTCCATGAGGAGTTGTAGTCATGTGACAATTGTGTGGAGGGGAGTAAAGGAGACCTAATTCAAATATTTTATTTGAATTAGTTTGACATATGAAGTGTATTAAGTGGAAGTTGTAGCATGTGACATGTGTTGCAATGTGATGAAAGATGAGGGAATAATTCAAATGTTTTATTTGAATTATTTGGGACATGTTAAAAAGGTATTAATTAAATAAATAATATTTATTTAATTAATTGTCTAGGTGATTAGGAGTGGGATTATGCAAGGGACCTAGGACAAAACGTTACAAGATGTCTCACAAGGTGATGTTGCAAGACATGGACAAATTTAAGTGTCTACATTTTACCCCTCTTTGAGATGATGTTGTGAATGTTGCAAATAAGAGAAGTAACATCATTTCAAAGAAGCTAAGGTATGGGATGATGATGTAAAGATAGGATGATGATGCCCCCTTGAGAGGATAGGAAGGTTGGACAAACACAGGTAGGCTCTCGATATGAAATGGATTGGTCAAGGAAGAAAGATAAGGGAATGGATAGAAGAAATGAATGATACATTATGCTGCAATGAAGGTGAGCAACCATGATGTTTGATATAGCACTAGATGTTATGCACCAAGGTATAAGGACCAAGGTGACAATGTGTCTTATGAACCAGCATAATACAACCTTGTCTAGATACAAGATATGAATATTAGTTGGTTTGGATTTGATTCAAATGCAAGATAAAATGATAACACACTCAAGAAAGAAAGCAAGCATGCACAAATGATACAAAACAAATAAGGTATTGCCCTTGTCAAGTTGTAAAACAATGATTAAGTGATTGATTGATTGATGATAAATGATGATGGTATCTAGTTTCAGGAAATGAAACATGTTGTATAAGATAGTTGGTCTAGTTTCGACAATGCAACATCCTATCCAAGACAATTTATTGACACTAGTATTGTTGGCCATGTGAATCAACACCAGGATTTGATTAATTGACTGATTGATTAATTGATTTGGTTTACATCAAGGCTAGGATCAAGACCAAGGATGCAATTGGATAATTTGACAAGATTGATTGACTTGATTGGTATGGATTGATGATGACTTTCATTTGGATCATTTCTTGGATTGACTTGAATTGATCAGGATGATTGATTGGATTGAATTGATGGGTTGGATTGAATTGATTAGAAGAAGTGATTTGATTGAATGTAGATTGATTAGATAAAATGATGTGATTGATTGATGATTTGAATTGATTTGGAAGAATGGATTTGATTGGATTGGATGAATTGATTTGACTTGATGATTTTGATTGATTGGATGAATTGAATTGATGGATTGATTTGATTTGATGAGTTGAATTGAGTGATTTGGTTTGAAGAACTAAATTAATGATTGATTTGGAAGAATTCATTTGATTGGTTTGACTTGATGAATTGATTTGATTTGAAGAATTGGGAGATTGATTTAATTAAAATGATTTGATGAATTTGATTGGAAGAATTTGTTGGAGTGGTTTGATTAGATGAGGATTGAATTGATTTGATTTGGAAGAAGTGACTTGAAGAATTGATTTGGTTGATTGATTAGAATAATTGAATGATTGAATTGACTGATAGGATGGAATTGATTGATTTGATTTTTGTTGGATGTTTGATTTTTTTTTGTATTTTGGGAATATTTAATTTTTTGTGTTTTTGTGTTTTTGGAATGTTTTGATTGTTTTTTGAATTTTTACAATTTGGGTAGCCTTTGTGCTAGATACCAATGACAAGGGGAAACCAAGTCTAGGTGCAAGGATAATGGTGGGATTGGATGGATAAAAGGATGGGCGATAGCAAATGGAATGGATGGATGTATGCATAAGAGAAAAAGGATGTGATGTCCAAAGACTATGTTGCATAAGAATAACATGCCCCATTCTATGTGTAATACTTAGGATTTGACATGACAAAGCTTATGACAAGAGGATGATGAGATGGATTTGATTGGATGAGGTATATCAAGAGGTAACCAAAGCATTGTGTCCCATTTTTCCCCCAATCTTTATCAAGATCAAAAGGAAGAAGGGAGGATGAATGTATTCAATGTGATAAGTGGATGTGTATAATGGTTAAGTATGGTAAGATAGGGTAGAAAATGGTATGGAAAATGATAGGTTAGAAATGATAGGTTGGAAGAGATGGAAAGGATGAGACAATGTGCCCCCAAGTGTAAGTGACATAGATGATCAACCTACACATGATGCCTGTTTGCCAAGTTTTCATCATAGTACTTATCCAAGGCACCACCAAAGGTGGTTTTTGCCATTGGATGAAGGGATTTCTCTTTACTATTTTGATTTTTTGAATAGGATAGGTGGATATGGACGAGAGGGACTCAAGCGTCTAGTTCCATGAAAAGTTATAGTCCCACTAGAGATAGGTGTTGTCGCATGGACCATGTCAAACATCATTATGCTCAAGATGTTGGTAAGGGAATTGCATGAAAGGGTAATGAAGTAGGTAGATAGTGGATTATGAAAGGATTATGAAAGGTTCATGCAAGGATGTATGGGGGCTAGTGGATTATAATGTGGATTATGAAAGGTTGGATAGTGGATTATGATGTGGATTATGGAGGATTTATGAAAGGATGGATGAAAGGTTTATCTAAAAACATGGACCATAGGGAAGTGATAAGATATGTAGGATAATAGATGAATGATGGGGTGATGGAGGTATGGAAAGGAATCATGACCAACTGCTGCACACACCATGATAAACATTGAATTTGTTGATTGGATGGTGGTGTAGGAAGCAATGGACATGTTTGCTTAGTGGATAGTTCTTGTAAGCATTTAGGAACCCACATAGACTTAGTATTTTTTATTTTTGCTTTGCTTGTGGGATGAAGGAATTTGATATTTTTGAATGAAAGGGGATGGTTGGTATTTTTGAGAGGTGGATGCCTCATTTGACTTGATTGCTTTTTGCTTAGGGACCCGTACCCTTTTAGTTTTGGACTTTTCTTGTGAAGGTATTATTGATTGTCAGGAGCATTGAGAGGGGGGGTGAATCAGTGTTCTATAAATCTTTTCTTGTACTTTTACTTTTAACCATTTCAAAAGAATAATCCAATAGAAGCAAAATATACAACTGAACAGTATCCACAAAAGCATGACACATAACACCAAGATTTTACATGGAAAACCCAAAACGGGAAAAACCACGGAGAGGATTAGCTGTCATATATATATATATATATATATATATTGCAATCTTTACAAAAATAATGTTCAAGCTTGGTCACTCCAGGGGCCTAGAACATGTTGTCTTACTACCATGAAGTACAAATTGATTTAGCAGGCTCACTGCCTCAACCCTAAACCTAGAAAGATTACAATAAGGGTTGTTAAACCCTACTAGAGGCTCACTACTGGCTTACTGCCTTGATGACAAAAACTTGCTTCCAATTGGATCACATATGATAACTAAATACTGCTTAAGTGCCTACGACTATGCCAGGGTGTAGTCATTTAGCAACTAAATTTTGAATCTCAATTCTTCATCGCTGCTTCTCTTCTAACTCTGCTCTTCTATTCGCATGCTTGCATCACTCACACACACTATACACATATCCACATGCACAATGAAAGATCATTGCTCTTATATATATCTACATCATGATTTAATCCTTAATCAGGTCGGCATCCAAGAAGTGAAATGTGTACATAGAAAGATGTACCTTGTCGCTCAATCCAATGCACTATGGGTCGCACAGACCCAAATCTTCCCCCAAACATGTTCATATAGGGAATCTCTAATCATTCAATTACTTACATAGATCTTTCACACACTATCCTTTCTCTACATCATGATTTATCTCACCAGTTGGCCTATTCCTCAAAAGTATGCTTAACAGGTTCATCTTCTAACTTGCAACTTCTACTATGGATCAAAAAACACTTCTAGAATCATATCAAGGACTCTTTACACATTACCAATCTTTCCCTTAGAACCACAAGGCATTATATCATCTTGCAGAGAAGTGCGGACCATCAAAACTTAGACTTTGTCTCTATCAAACATTATGTCGATACTTAGTAGCTTGCAGCTAACCTTCCGATGGACTTCAGATCTCCTAACTCTGGAATAAGACACTTCATACAAGTGTTTACAATACCTTACAATTGCATAACAAAATACTTATCTATGGAGGAATGTGGATCACTGCACTATGCCCTGTTCACTGATCCTGTTAAGCCTTTACTTACCTAGACTTAGACATTTCTTCAAGATGACTTTTGGAGGAAGTTAGGACATAATCTCTGAGGCATAACACTGTCAAACAATTGAGAACATCATACCTAAACCACATTACTAGATCATCATCTGCGGAGGCACACTGTCCAGCTTGTTGTCCTTCTACTCTGCATACTTTCCATTCTTAGCCATTTTCTATCAACCAGACCTAGAATCTAATATATTCTTTTAGAGATATCTCTTCCTATCATGGTGATAGGATCTTTGATCCTTGTTACCATCAATGACAACATATAGATCCATACCAGAGTAGTGTCTCTTGCCAACAATCTCCCCCTTTGGCATTGATGGCAACATTTAGTGCAAAATGCTTGACTGCTCCCCCTTACTATATAAACTTTATTTTTCTGCTCCCCAGAGATGATTATCCATTTTTCACTAATCTAATTCTTCCCCTTTGACATCAATGGAAAAGGGTGTGATCTAAAATCTAAAAATTTCAAAAAGAAAAGTCAAAAAAGTATGTACTCAGCTGCAATCTTTATGTTGATATTACATATGTTTGAGGATGTCATTGAATATGGTTTTAATATGTTCCCACTCAATGTTCCAACCTTTCTGAGCATTATCCAAAATTTGAAAGTGTCCACTATAGAGAAAAGCTAAATCTTCTGCCTTATTGAGATCAGAAGGTGTGACTATTTGTACAGCTACCCTAGGCAACAAGATTTGTCATTGAGTCCAGTTTAGGGAAAACTAGTCTCCTTAGTTTCCCATTCTTCTTTTTATTTGATATTTTTGATTTAATAAGTCAGTCAGATTATTGTGGATGTTGATGACTTTTGCTTCCTTATTTCTAACTGAATCTATTACCAGATGAAATTTGTTAGAGATATCCATCATTCTTTGTTCCATCTCTATGATCTTTTCTTCAATCTCCTGAACAACTTTTGGCCAGGATAGACAAAATTTGTACACATCTCCAGCTTCTTCATAGCTCTTTGAATGTTGGATATAGAATTATCTAACGAGATCTTATCCTTGGCTATCATTGTCTTTAATTCTTCCAGTCTTTTTCCTTCAAATTCCTACCTTACTTTTGTTTCTGCATATTTTTCAAAAGATTCAAACTGATTACTTACTGATTTTATTAATCCCTTCAAATGACTTGCTGTGGACATGGATGAGTCCCTCTTATTGGTAGGCAGTAGCTTCTCCAAAATCCCAGATGCTTCATCAATCAGTTTATTATCCTCAATAAGTGATTTCAATAACTCTTCTTGAGCCTTTGCTTGAACAATTGAAACCCACTTAAATTTCTGTGCCAGAGACATTTTGTCCAGATTTATTTAGCCCTATAGAAATTTTGGTTCATCCCAATCTTGTTTCTCTTTTTCTAACACTTCTTTTACTGAAGAAGTAGTGTCTCTTGTCACTTTTTCTTCACAAGGTGAGACTTTCTTTTTCTTCTCTTCTTCAATTGAGGCTTCTATAATGGATGAGATCTTCATTCCTTTTGTGGGACTAGATCGTGGTCTCTCCTCTTCAGATCTCTTATCTTTCCTTTCTGGAGTGTTTGATGCCTATTCTACTGGAATACTTGTGAACTTGGATCCTCCTAATTTGGTTTCTATCTTTCTTGATTGTTCATCTGATGTTTTCTCTAACTGCTCAGGTTCCATTAGTATTCTGGAAGATAATTCTGAGAATGTCCTGAATCTGTCTTCTTTGGGATCAATAGGTTTACTTAGTAGTGTACCAACTAATTCAGTCAAAACATCTTTTGCAACTTCATAACCTAGTGCGGGGGCCCATACAGTCCTTGGTTCCATAGCTTCCATAAAGCATTTATCTTTATTCACCATGAATACAATGTTCTTTTCATACTTTATCACTACCTTTTCAGGTATTCAGAACCTTCTTACCATTTTTTGTTGAAAATCTCTAAAATATTTCCATATGATTTCATTTTACATATTTGCATTACCCAAACTCTGTAAATGATTTCTTATTTGAGAAGCTATATGAATGTGATCAAGCCAGATAACATTTCCTAGACTAGGTAGCTCTTTTAGAAAGTAAAAGAGTAAACATGTAATCAATGTTCCATATTTGAAAGGATGATTAGTTTCTTTTACCCTTTTCAAGTTCTCCATAAGTTTGTTTCAGAGCAATTCATAAAGACCATAATCCTATTGTTTTTTATCATGTCATACGCTATGTATATTGCTAATGCAGACACAGAATTTTCCTTGTTGGAGAAGTATATTTTGTATCCAATAATCATTGATACAAATCTAACAGCCAGATCCCTGATATCATTCACTATAAGGCCATTCTTCTCAAATTTGGTTCTTGTTAGCTGCATTACTACATTGTTCTTTATTTTCTTTATGCCTAGAACCCTTCTAGAGGAGCTCATACCAGTTACTGCTTTAATGGATTCTTTAGTTATCAAATAGGGTTTATCAAACCATAATGATTCATCATGAATTCTGCTTAAAATAATCTTGACTCATGCATCAATCAAAATTGCGGGAAAGTCCAACCAGGAGTCAAATTTCTTTTCTCCTAGTACTTTGTAATCATCTTTTAGCACAATGTCCATTGTGGTTAGTTCTTCCAAATACAATTTGCTTAACTTCATATGATCATATCTTGATATCTTCCATATATATGACCCCATGTGGAGTAAATCAGAATGTCCCTAACAGATCATTTTTCAGCAATTTGAAGAATTGTTTCTTAAACTTGGGGCAAGGGTGTTCAGTAATATCTACAATTTGTGGAGTTGCCATAGCAAGAATTCAATAGATTCATAATTAGGGTTTCTATGGAAATACCTTATTTTGCTGAGTCAGGTTTTCCCTTTATGAATGTTTCAAATCTTGGTTGTCATTTCTTTAGCTTCGATCTTTCTAAATTTCTGATAGCTTTGAGTGCAAAGTGATTTTGAAATCAAACAAGTTCCTTTTTATCCTCCTCAGTACTTGACCTAGTCGTCATAAATGCTCATTTCCAAAAAGATGCCAAAACCTTTCACTATAGAACACAGTCGATTAGGATTGCTCTGCAAAATGCCACATTGACCCTTTTTCTTCCAGTTTTTCTTCTAAGAGTTGTGTCACATCATATTTCATCATATGCCTTCGTGCCGGATTCTTGCACCCACTTTCTGCTGGGAGATTTGTATTTTCCACACTACTCCTCCTAAGTCAGAGCTCTCAATTTACTTCCCAGATGAAGTATCTACACATGATACTAGTGCAGATTGATCCCTGACTTCAATTACTTCTTTCTTGATCCATACCTTGTTCATTTCTTTCTTGGTTTCAACCGGATTAACTTTCTCTTTTCCCTTATCATTTCTCTACTCTATTTTGCTTTCTTCAGAATAACGATGTCTCTTCACATTCCTGCTTCTGCAAAACCTTGCAATATGTCCAAATTTGTTGCAATTGAAACATACCACATTCTTTTGTCCTTGAATCCTTCCATTGATTGAATTTGATCTGCATTGATTAGCCATGTGTCCAAATCTATTGCATGCAAAACACTTTCCATTGAATGATTGATTGTTCCTAATATTTTAAAAATTAGTTCTTATCAAACTTCTACATTCATTTGATCTGTGTCCCATTTTATAGCATGCATTGCACCTAATAGAATTCTGACTTACTTTACTTCTGCATACGACAGCTCTATGACCAACCTTTTTGCAATTGAAGCACTGACTAGAGAATGATGGAATTTTTTGATTTATTTTACTCCTACACTGAGTAGCCCTATGACCAAACTTATTGCACGAATTACAATAACCTTTGAAAGATGGGTACCTTTAAGCATTTGGTTATCTGACTAGAGGTCTTCTAGGTCTTCTTCTTTGATTTTTGAACTAGTATCCTTTGTTCTGCCTTGACTCAGTGCTTATTTGCCCAAAGTTTGAACTTTCTCCTTTCTCAAATCCTAAACCATGTTTGTCATCAATGTTCCTTTGGCTAGAAATCATTTCATCAAGCTTTGTAGTACTTATCTTGAATTTTTCTTCAAAACTTCTGGCCTTTTCCAGATCTATTTTTAGACTTCTGATATGTTCTTTACAATCAAGTTTAGATCATCTTCTACTTTTATTCTTTCTATAACTTCTACTTCCAAATCATATAGGGTTTCATTTGCTAATAACAATTGGTCACTAACTTCTTTGTATTTGTCTTTGAATTTCTTGACTTGCTCCTTCAGCTTTAAGATGCATTCATCATCTTGTTTCATATTTTCCTTCAGATCTCTAACCTCTGCATCAAAATTTTCAAGATCCATAAGAGCTACCTCTAGTTGGTTGTACCTCTCATAATTTCCATACCTTCTTGCTTCCATGATCACACTATCCCAAATCTTCCTTAAGCTGTTAAACTTTTTCCAAGGAACCTTGCTCTGATACCAATTGTTGATTGTCACAAACACTCAGAGGGGGGGGTGAATCAGTGTTCTATAAATCTTTTCTTATACTTTTACTTTTAACCATTTCAAAAGAATAATCCAATAGAAGAAAAATATACAACTGAACAACATCCACAAAAGCATGACACATAACACCAAGATTTTACGTGGAAAACCCAAAATGGGAAAAACCACGGAGAGGATTAGCTCTCATATATATATATATATTGGAATCTTTAAAAATTATGTTCAGGCTTGGTCACTCCACGGGCCTAGAACATGTTGGATTACTACCATGAAGTACAACTAGATTTAGCAGGCTCACTACCTCAACCCTAAACCTAGCAAGATTACAATAAGGGTTGTTAAATCTTGAGGGATGTTAAACCCTACTAGAGGCTCACTGTTGGCTTACTGCCTTGATGACAAAAACTTGCTTCCAATTTGATCACACATGATAACTGAATACTGATTAAGCATCTACCACTATGCTAGGGTGCATTCATTTAGAAACTAAATTCTGAATCCCAAGTCTTCATCGATACTTCTCTTCTAACTCTGCTCTTCTATTTGCATGCTTGCATCACCCACACACACTATACACATATCCTCACACTCAACTAAAGATCATTGCTCTTATATATATCCACATCATGGTTTAATCCTTAATTAGGTTGGCATCTAAGAAGTGAAACGTGTACATAGAAAGATGTACCTTGTTGTTCAATCCAATGTACTATGGGTCACACAGACCCAAATCTTCCCCCAAACATGTTCATATAGGTCAGCTCTAATCATTCAATTAATTACATAGATCTTTCACACAATATCCTTTCTCCGCATCATGATTTATCTCACCATTTGGCCTATTCCTCAAAAGTATGCTTAACAAGTTCATCTACTGACTTGCAACTTCTACTGTAGATCACAAAACACTTCTAGAATCATATCAAGGACTCTTTACACATTCCAAATCTTGTCCTTAGAAATGCAAGGCATTATATCATTTTGCAGAGAAATGTGGACCATCAGAACTTAGACTCTATCTCTATCAAACTTTGTCAAACATTATGCCGATACTTAGCAGCTTGCAGCTAACCTTCTGGTGGACTTTAGATCTCCTAACTCTAGAATAAGACACTTCATACAAGTGTTTACAACACCTTACAATCACATAAAAAAATACTTATCTATGGAGGAATGCAGATCACTGCACTATGCCCTATTCACTGATCTTGCTAAGCCTTTGCTTACTTGGACGTAGACATTTCTTCAAGATGACTTCCGGAGGAAGTCAGGACATAATCTCTGAGGCATAACACTATCAAACAATTGAGAACATCATACCTAAACCACATTATCGGATCATCATTTGTGGAGGCACACTGTCCAGCATGTTGTCCTTCTACTCTGCATACTTTCCATTCTTAGCCATTTTTTGTCAACTGGACCTAGAATCTAATATATTCTTTAGGAGATATCTCTTCCTGTCATGGTGATAGGATCTCTGAGCCTTGTTTCCATCAATGAGAACATATAGATCCATACCGAAGAAATGTCTCTTGCCAACAGGTATGGGCTTGGATAGCTTTTTAGATGGATTTTCCTTTGATTCTTTGCATTTGTACCCTAAGGCATTAGGATCCTTAGGATTTTTGGTTTTATGAAAGGAAGCATCCAAATTTTTACTTTTGAATCCCATGGGATGAGTGGAAGCTTCTTGTTTAGACAATGTGTGCATTTGTTGATCATGATTAGGAATGTGAGGGAATGTGCAAATGGATGGATTTGGCATTGAGAGAAGTGGAGGTAAAGTGTATGGAGGAAAATTAGGAGTTGGAAGGAGTGGAGGTAAAGTGGAAGGTGGAAGGTGTATGGTCACATGCTTGACATTTGTAGGATGATGGAGGTGGAATGGAAACATATGTTTTAGGTACATGGTAGGATTTATGATGGAAAGTGGTGGACTTAGGAGGAATGGAAGAATTAGGTCAACATATTTAGATTGTTGTCCTTGGGGTGTATATCCAAGGCCATATAAGCATGGAGGGATTTTGACATGGATGGGCTCCAAAATATCTTTTTCATGAAGGCCTAAGCCTTTTCATTGGTAGTTCACGTTTTGGAGTATGCAATGGACAATGGGACTAGATATGTTTTGGGAACTAGACTTGAGTTCATTATTGGATGGAGAAGGTGAAGTAGTCGACAAAGGTTGTTGCTGTCCTAAGGAAGAACACTCATGAATTAAGGTGGATAAACCAATAGGATATGATGGTGGACTTGAAGTGGGATCGATAGTGGATGTGGAAGGATCATTAGGATCTTGATTATGTTCATTAAGATCCAAAGTATTTGTTTGATCTTCTGTGTTTGCTTGGGAGGCACGTCTCATTATGACAAGTGGAAGTGGTTTGATCATGGATTGGTGGAGAAGTTTCTTTGCTTTGAAGGAAGGCCATGAAATGAGGTGAATGCTCAAGTAGGTCAACAATAATTTCTTTAGATTGAGTATGTAGGTCTTGGGTGTCTTGCTTATGAATGATTGTGGGGGTATGACTAGGATCAAGTTGCTCATGGATAGGTTCTTCATCATGAATAATGTCTTGATCATGGAAACGATACATGTTATGGATGGGTTGGATGGAAGCAATTTGATCTTGATTAGGTTGAGGGATTGATGTTTCCACATGCTTAGGATGATACTCTTGACTTGCTTGAATGGAAGTGGAAGGCTCTTGGGAAGGATTGACATGTTCTAGATGGTCAACAACAAGAGGGCATGATGGAGGTTCAAGGTGTTGTGGGCTACATGATGGAATTGTAGGAATGGACATGGTGTTGGAGGGTTCCTTGGTAGGCTCAAGGATGGGATTTTGACATGGCAATGATTGATTCCTTGCTTGTAGCCCTTGGGTCACATCCTTTGTAGGTGTAGGGGTGGATTTGGGTAACTCCATAGGTTTACTTTTGAAATGTTTGAATTTAGGGCATGAAGTTGATGGAGGATTAGGTGATGGTAAGGGTAATGAAGGGTTTGATGGGTTGGGAGGTGGAAGGGCCAATGGATTAGGACTAGAACATGGTGGCTTTAGGATGGACATTTGATTGGATGGGGGTATAATATACTTATAGGTTCCTTGAACTAGACTTGTGTTATTTCCCTTGTCAAAGGTGGCGTTAGAACTTGAAGGCACTTGATCTTGTTTCAAGGGGTGACTTAGGCTCACATGTGTTTGTTGTGGGATGAATTTGTAGGTTGATGTGGCATTGACATGGAAGGTGGATGGATTAGATTGGTATGAAGTGGAGGGTGGTGAAGGTGACACATAGGATTGAGGTGGAATTTGTGATTGTGGTTGTTGGATTTGACAAGTGGTTATGAATTGTTGGGCTTGGACTAGGAGGTGTTGTATTTGAGGTGATTAGATTTGTTGAAATTTTTCAAGGATGGCTTGAAGTCTTTGTATGGTTTGTTGGTCTAGGGGTTGCAGTGTTTGGTAAAGTGTTTGAATGAGATCTTGTAGTTGGGATGCTAGGACCTTGTTTTCAAATGTTGGCATGGTATCACATATGTGTTTAAGTCTTTGCAT
Organism: Cunninghamia lanceolata; assembly: GCA_027924645.1. NCBI lineage: Eukaryota > Viridiplantae > Streptophyta > Pinopsida > Cupressales > Cupressaceae > Cunninghamia > Cunninghamia lanceolata. The sequence continues at coordinate 22,680,916 of BSBN01000809.1, read as the reverse complement.
TTCATCTTGTCCCTTAATGTATGTCATATAGTTCTTGTCATCATTGGAAGTAGGAGGGGCCCCTTGAAGTATGAGTTTTAGTCTTGGATTGTTCGTTCTAAACATTAGGATTAGGGAGAGGGCCTCCTTGAATTATGACCTTGGGCTTAGGTTTTGTATCATTGTTTAAAATAGAGGAAGGACCTCCTTGAAGTATGACCTTGGGCTTGTGATTAGGATTGGGCATAGGCTTGCTTAGGATTAGGACCATTTTGACAAGTGTTGACTAGGATTAGGATGATGTGGAGTGATGAGGATATGATTAGGATAGAGTCATTAGGATGAATTTGATTGGAAATGTGAAATGATGATTAGGATATGATGACTAGGATGATTTGGATATGCTTAGGGTTTGATTAGGATGAAGGTGATTGGATATGTGGAATGATTAGGATAGATAGAATATGATTAGGGATGAAATGATTGGAAGATGTGAAATAATTATTAGGATATGATTAGGATGAAATTGATTAGAAAGAATATTTAGAATGACTTATCTTATGTGTTTGTGTTTATATCTTGATGTGGCAATTTGCAAACAAATGATTACACACATACACACATGAATCACACATGCAAGACACATAAGGAAGTTTGACTTTGAAATTGAAACTTGATTATGATTAGGAAAACATGTGGAAGACACATTAACAATCCTATGACTAGTCAGGTAGGTATGGCCAATTAGGTCCTACTCTAGGTTGCACAAGTTGACTAAGGATGTCCCCAATATACTCAAGGTATGGGGGGGCCAATTCCATGAAATGAAAGTGAAATAGTGCCACATAGCTGGGAGAAAGGGGTAACCCACCCTTCACCTTCACTTCCTAAAGGTATAAAGTTCTTTGGGGCTTAGCCAAGAGTGATAAGATTTTAACTTCCAAAGAGGGTGTCTCTCTATTCACACCTCACTTTTTATACTCAGTCAGAATGCTAGAGTTGAAGTTGTCCCTTGGAGTGGTGTGTCTCCAAGTAGGTCTCCTAGGAAGGGTATGACAAAAGAAAATCAAGTGAGGTGTTTTTGATCTCCAAGATCACCTTGCGATGCGAGGAGAGAGCATACACATGTACACTTGATTCACACTCGCACTTGTTAATTTCCCCTTAAGAAACAAAAAGTGTGGTGTGAAAGTTAATGGATGAGATGTGTTCTTTATTCTCGCAATCGCATGAAGCGCATGAGAAGAGAATTCACACCTTCAATCACATTCAAGTTCACCAAGCAATGCAAGCACTTGTTCTTTTTAATCCCAAGTCAAGATGTGTGAATGGAAGACACTAGTTCATTTTAATGCCCAATTTCAAATGTGTGATTAAAGACAATGGTTTATTTTAAAGCCCAATTTCAATGTGTGATGCAAACAAGATGTTCTTTTTATGCCCAAATTGAAGTGTGAGACAAGCAGGGATGATGAGAAATGAAAAGAGATGAAAGATGAATGGATTGCACCTGAATTTTTCACTTCCAATCTACTATTGTGACTGATCTTGATGTTGCTATAGCTCCACGTGATCACCTAGAAGCCATGAAAACAAGAAGAAAGTGAGTAAACTTGCAAACAAGTGTATTATGTGAAAATGAAGAAAGGTAATAAAATTTGATCAAGATGATGAGATACAAAAAAATGACTATCATGAATAGAATCTAGACGAAATTCTATGCACTTTTAAAAAACAATTCGTGAAAAATGGATCAATTTTGCAAAATATATAAGCATTTGAAGTTTGAAATGATATTTGACATTGATTGAAAAAAGTCTGATAAAATGGTAGTCACCTAATAAAATCTCCACCAATACGTAGTTCACTGAGTCAGCTTTCTAATGAGTCCTTTTGCGCAAATTTTTGATATCATATGGAGAAGTTATGAGGAAAAGGAAAAAAAAGCCCTATTAGGGCACAAGGAGGAAACAAGTGAGGATATGGCGATTACATAGACTCCTAGTAGTTTATTTCTATGTGCTCACATGTATAGCTAGAGGAAGTCGGCGGTCAATGTTTGGCAGTCAGAATTAAGTTGAGCCCTCAGTCTCCCATATGACCGAGGGCTAGGCACAAGCAAAAAATATAAGCAAAAGGGGGAGGTTAACCCTTCTTCCCTCTCTGTTAGTCATAGATAGGACCGTTGTCTAAGGAATGGGCACCGAGAACTTCATAGCCAAAGCTTGAAGGTTAGCGGCCAATGTTCTAGTTATCAGTTAGGGTTAGGTTTTTGAGAGCGGTGGACCCAACAAATGGTGGTGACAACTATGTTTTGTGGTGGTGATGGAGCAATGTGAGGGTGGAGGAAACACCAATAGGGAGGAGTTTGAGCATCATGAGGGAGGCAACAAGGAGGAGTCGAGTGGATTGGTGGTTGTAAAAGACTATAGAGGTGGCGACCAAGGTTCTGTGGAGCCGACAAGGAGGTGACCGAGAGGTGGGAAGGTGGAGCTTCAGGCATCAATAGGTTTAGGGAGTGCCAACATGGCAGAGCTAGGGCTTTAGTAGATGGGAGTGTTTTTGCATAGGATGGGGACAAAGATTTTAAGTCAGTGGTAACAGGAGTGATGAACATAGGGTTTAGGCTATAGTGAAAGTACTTAGGGTCTTTAAATGTAGGTTAGGGGATGTCGACAGGAGTGTAGGATTTTGATGGGATGCATGGTGAGAGGAAAATAAATTTAGCAGCACTGGCAGATAGACCCATAGGCGGCTAGGGTTTAAAGCATAGGTGGCGACCAGACTTGTCGAGGTGACGACTAGGTGTATGCAGAGGGCAGTGAAATTTTTAAGGGCACCAATTGTGGTTTCAAGGCTGCAACCAATGGAGAGCAGGGTTTTTGACTTGCAATAAACAAAAAAAAATAAGAAAACCCTAAATCCTACAATAAGACTGTCAACCTGTGATGAACAAACTTGCAAACATAACAGACAAGCATTACAGAGATTAGTATGACAGGTCTGATGAGGTATAAATAACCTCATTTCTTTAATGGATCAAATAGCCTTTTTGCACTATCCAATTCCCTAGCCTTGCCAATTTATTTATTTTTATAAGCGATATTTATCTATTTTTAATAAAATAGTGTACAAATCCTGATTTCTTAAATTGATTGAAACTAGCTTTTAAATGTTGATTTAATGGCATGAAAAGTTGGGTAACTATGCAAGTTAATGCATTTCCTAAGAAGTGGACATTATGCAGCTATGAACGAGTGCGCTAGAAGTTGGGGGTGCCAAAAATTTTAGGTTTGCATTTAATGAAGACTTTGTTTTTATTCTGCTATTTCTATGGTTACCCAAAAGACATTATGACTCCACTCGGGGTCCTTTTTATGTTTAAAAGACAATAGTAATTAAGTGTTGGCAAGAGACACTATATGGATTCATGGTTGTTGTCATTGATGGCAACAAAGGTCATCACACATATCCGCAAGTCATGATGTGTCTCTACCAGAAGTCAGAATAAAGAATGTTGTGGTCCGGTGAACAAGAACAGAGCATGTGGCAAGGTCCGACAGATTGGTCCGGATCTCTCAGAGGAAGTATCTTGGTGTAGTGCGGATTTGGGGAAGTCAAGAGGACTACCTTGAGTGGTATATTCCAAGGATTTAGCCTCCGGTGATGGACAAGGAAAAAGATATGAATAGTTGAGTACCGGATTCCTGAGAGACAGTGAAAACAAAGGAAGAACTGACTGACAAAGTATCAGACTACTTTCTGGATGTGTTACTGTTGATGATAGAGGTTGTGAAGGCATGAATCATGTTTGGCCGACATGATTAATGATATCTACAAGTATATGCTTGATCCGCATTGCTTGGTGAGGAAGGATTCAGCCGACAGAACAAGAGTTTGTAAGAAACTAGACTGTTCCGGATGCCGACTAGAAAGGTGATGAAATTACTTGTGCGGATATATATAGAGGATGGATTTAGTTGTGAAGTGTGTGATGGTGTGAAGATATATGCGAATAAGTCCAGAACAGAGCAGAAGTAGCAAAAAGGATCCGGTATGTGAAAGATAGCAGAATAAAGAACAGAGGAAAGATGAAGTGCAGCAGATCAGTGTACTGAGCCTAACCGGAACTGAACTCCAGCATATGCAGATGCTTCCAATCAGTTCAAGACTGTGATTCTTATCACTTTGTAGATAGTGTGTCTTCTTGTAGGTAGTGGGCCTCTTGTGAGCAGTGTGCTCGGGCAGTGAGCCCTAATTGGCAAGTGCCATTTTGTAATTTCCTATTCTTCTAACAGAGAATAATTTTGGGTTAATCACCCCGTGGTTTTCTCCCTTAACAGGGTTTCCACGTCAAAAATACTGTGTCATGTGTTTCTTATTTCATGATTAATGTTTTTGTGTTTGATTCTATGCTGCATCAATTAAAAAGAAAGTTCAATAAGGGAAATAATTAGGATAACTGATTCACCCCCCCTCTCAGTTATCAACAATTGGTATCAGAGCTAAGTTCCTCCTAATAGAGCCTAACAGCTTGAGGAAGATCTGGGATCTCAAATGGATGCATATGGTTTAAGGGAGCAACTCAAGACTGCCCTTGAGGATCTTGAACAGTCAAATTCTGAAGTCAATGAATTAAAGGAAAGACTCAAATAGGCTGATGAATTCATGAGAGAATTAAAAGACAAATTAAGTCTCTCTATGAAAAAGAGAAAGGAGCTGTTCCAACAGTTGGCAAGACAAAGTGAAGAAAGCAATACAAATGAAGAATTGACTGAGCAAACCAAGTTATGTGAAAAGTTATCAAAAGAAGTCATTATGTTAAGACATGAAATGGAATCAGGAACTATAAAGTTTACTCAAGAGATTGAAGAAAAAAGAAAGGCTGAAGACAATCTAAGACAATCTCTTAAAGAAAAATTAGAAGAATGCCACCAGATGGACAGGATTATCAGACATCTTGAATCTGATCTTGAAGATGCCAAAGATAATGAAGAAAAACTTGAGGATCAAATTGCCTCTCTCAAAAGAGACCTTCAAACAGCAAATGAATATAAAGAGAAATTCAAGATAAGTTCTGCTCAACTTGAAGTTCTTCTTGGAAGTCAAAAGAGGACAGATGACAAGTATGGTTTGGGATATGAGAAAGGAGAAAGCTCCGGATCCGGTCAGAAGAATCTTGGATCAGAAAATCCAAGGAGCAGGCCTAGAAGACCTCCGGTAAGACAGCCAAATGCTCAAAGATATCCATCCTTCAATGGATACTGCCACAGCTGCAACCACTTTGGTCACAAAGATAATCAGTGCAGAATGAGAATGAATCAGATTAATTCATCCTTCTCCGGACAGTGCTTCAACTGCAAAAGGTATGGACACAAATCCCATGAATGCAGAATTATGCAAGTAAACAAATCATTCAAAGGTAGATGCTTTACATGCAATAGAGTAGGTCATATGGCTAATCAATGCAGATCAAGAGGATATCAGTCAAATATACAAAGAAATGTTATTTGCCAAATCTGCAATAGGTCCGGTCATAATGCTAAAGTCTGCAGAAACAAGTATCAGGACAAAAGAGGTCCGGTGTATAATCAGAATCAAGACAAGGGTAAACAAAAGATGAATGCGGATGAAGTTAGGAATCAGATGAGCAAGATTTGGGTAAAGAAAAGTTCAGAGAATGTAGAGGTTGGATCCGCACCAGACTCTGGTGCTGATATTTCTTCCAAAAATTAAAAAGTGAGCTCAGGCTCAGGGGGAGACTTAAAGAAAATCCTGTTCCCCCAGCCAAACAAGTGGTGCCGGATGTGGCACAAGATGTGGATTAAAGGGTTTGTAGATATGAGTCTTGCGTTGCTTCAGTCAAGTTTTCAGAGGTCCGCTTGGAGTTATGAAGAAGCTGTGATCGATCAAATAAGACCTGTTCAGGGAGATGCTCCGGTATGACAAAGGATTACAAAAGGTCCGAAGAGATCCGGAAGTGCACTATCTTGTTCTGCGGATTGAACAGAGTGTTTGGGATGTTCTTGTAATATGTTACCTCGATTTATTCATGATTGAAAGATCCGGATGATATTCACAGATCAGGACTAATCTGGGATACTCCAAGCTATCCAGACAAGGCAAACCGGAATAATGTAGGTGAAGCATTTATTGCAGACAGATATTAGGGTTCGCGGAGCAATATAAGGGATTTCTCAAAAGTCATTTGCTCATTCTGCACTCAAGAAGAAGCGAATAGTGGAGCTCTGCAACAAGATTCATCAAGCACACCAAGGATCTCCTGCCGAAGTCATTGCATAAAGAAATCAATCCAATCACTCCGTGCAAATCGAAGGCGCATAAGGTATTCTCCGTTTTTCATTACCTCACTGCAAATCTTTGAAGAATGGCTACTCCAAATATAGTTAAGATCTCTGATAGACCTCGCCCCTCATTCAAGAAACATCCTTACAAATCATTGGAGGTAGATCCACTAGGAGCCTTCTCTAGTGTTCCTCATGGTGTATTGCATACGGAAGATATTAGGGTTTATATCCATGCGAATCTTGAAGACTTTGGAGAATCAAAACTGATGGATATCTATCACAAACAATTGATAGATGACTCCTTTGAGATCAAACCTCAGTATAAAGCCATCCAGGACAAACACTGTGCACAGTGCATTCATTTCCCCTGTTTTGAAGAAGATGAATGGGTCCGGTATGTACTAAGTAGAGTACATGACAACTTCCTATGGTTGAACAAGCCCTTCAAGATCACCAAGGACGCAATTAGGGCTGTAACCGGTCTGCACTCATCCGGTGGATTACCTGTTCTCAAATCTGTCAAAAATCAGACAGTCAGTGATGCAACCGGATCCAAGTTTGACAAGAGAGCTATGACAGTTGATGACATCATTGAACCGGATGTCAAATTTGCAGCTATGATAATTGGTTACAAAATCTATCACTCCAGTAGGGAAAATTCAGTACCGGGAACTGCAATCTACACAGCCTATCAGATGTTAAAGGAGAATGCAGACTATGACTTGTGCGAACTTCTAGTAAACCAACTCTTTGAAAATCTACAGAAGATTAAGAAGGACAAGAAAAACTCCTTCAAATATGGCAATCTGATCCTTTGTCTCTTCTTTTACTACATGAATGAGCTTCCTGGATCCAGTGGATGGATATGGCAGAATGACAGACCAGTTGCCATTCAAATCAGAGACTATTTGCATGGACTTGGGGATGCAAAAGCAAGAAATACAGCTCTATGGGGTTACTTCAAAAACTTCCAAAGCATGATGCATGCAAGAGAAAGAATACCCCAATCCCTTGTTGAAAAATACAAAGACACAGTATGCTTCATGGTTGAAACAGATCAGTGTCTAATGGAGGCAGTAGAGCCAAGGATTGTTTGGATCATGCCCATGGGGTATGAAGTGGATGAATAGATAGTAGAGCTGCATGTTCAACACATGCTAAGCCAGCCCAAAGATCCTAAGGCAGAAAGGTTTGGAACCTTTGAGGAACTGAGTGTAAAGTTACATGTAGAACTCAGGGAACTGGAGATAAAGAGGAAGGTAAGAAAAGAAGTTGAGCATATTGCTCAAGGCCTAGGCATCTCAAAAGAGGCACTTGATGCCAGCCAGGAAAAGAGGAGGAAGGCTGAGGAAGAAGAGAAAAGTAAAGAAAGTGTTCCGGTTGAAACTCCCACCCGGACCAGATCATCAAAAAGATCTGCACCTCCCTCAACCAAAAGTTCAAAACCGGAAGTCCAGGCATCCGGTAAAAGATCCAAGACAAAAGCCACAAGGGCTTATAAAAGCCAAAAGGATGAAGAGGAAACAGAGTCAGATGAGGGAGTAAAAGAAATAAAGAAGCAGAAGAAGAAAGGATCCGGTAAACCCTCCTCAGGACAAGACAAGGATGAAAGGGCAGAGGTACCTGTTGAAAAGCCCACTCTGTCTCTAGAGAGTGTAATCAAGTCGGTCACGGTGGATGGAAACCTTCAACCAATGACTGAATCTTATGATGACTTCAGTGAGGCTGACCAAAAGACTCTGCAGGAAGCCACAGTCAAATATCTGAACATATATAATAAGGCTTTCATTGAGATCATATCTCTTATTCCTAAAAGCCTAGAAAAGGAATTGGAAGTAAGAAAGAACAATGCTCATGCAAAAGATCTTGAGATCCGGGAGCAGATAGCTATTCAGCTATATCCTCAAATTGATCCCAAGACAATGAACATAATCTTCAAGGACTGCAAAGATGAGTTCAGAAGTAAAGCCAGGATGAATCAACTCATGCTTGGTGAGACTGACAAAGTGGCCCAAGAGACAGAAGAGATCCTCCGGAAGGCCTTCAAAAGGTTCAATCTTCCTGTTGTAGAGGACTTAGGTACAGAAACAGCTGAGGACTTGGAACCCTCTGCTCCAGAAGAAGTGGCCTATGAACAAGCTAGCATCTCTCCTCCGGTTTCCCCTACAGTCTCCGGATCCAAAGAAGAAGAGAAATTACAGGAGAAGGAAGCAGTGGTGAAAGATAAAGAGGTTGACAGTTCCAAGACTGCAGAAGAAAAGAAACATCTGTCTCCGGCAAGAGACACTGCACAAACTGTTCAACAATTTTTGAGCAAAGAAACTTTAGAGATTGATGAACCGGAGCTTCTAAAAGGCCCATTCGACTTTGACTCTCTTTCTCCGGTACAAACAATGAAGATAGCTTCATTTGCAAATGCCAAGGCAAATGAAAAACTCCTGAAGTCTCATATGGAAGACTGTGAGTTGATAGAGGCTGCTTCCGGAGTACTTGTAAAGATTATGCCATCAATCCAGATAGATCCGACAGCCTCCTCTTCCGGTAATCTAAAAACCTTAGTCAGCAGTGTTGATACACGTTTTGATTCTCTAGAAAAATCAGCTGAAGAAAAGGTCCGGAAGGAATTTTTGGATAAAAGATTTTCAGAAGTATTAGAATTAATCTCTAAAGATAGGAAGATTGTGAGCATTGGAATAAAGAGCTTAGAGAATGCTCTTAAGGATGGCGGTGACATCTACAAATTTTGTATATCCTGGCCAAAGGCAACAGCAGCAATTGATAAGAAAATAAAAGAGGAACAGGACAAGCTACAAAGCTTATCTCAAAGTTTTGATCCTCTCTCTTCCTCCATAATAAATCAAGAATGTCAGACTATTGCAGTCTTGAATGAAATAAAGAATCTTGAGAAGGAAAGGAAGAATATCACTAACCGGATGGGAGAACTTAGAAGGATTATAATCCCTAAGTTGGAAACTATGCATGAGGCCATCAGTGATGCTCAGAGCACCGCCCAAACAAAAGATTTGACAGATCTCAAGCGGGCAGAAGCTTTTGCATTTTTGTTGAGTGGTCACATTTCAATTTTGGATAGAATGAAGCAAAGTTGGGCTACAGAAATGATCCAATTGCAGACATCCTTTGCAGACATTCTTCAGTATATGTGAGTATGTAAATATGCGGCTATGTATAGAAAATTTTTGAAAATTTTGGTGTGCAGACCCCACCCTTTGCCATTGATGTCAAAGGGGGAGTGAGGAGCAGTGAAAAATGAGGAATCCAACTAAGGGGGAGTTCCAGAAATTGTATATAAAGACAGAGCATCAGCAAAGGGGGAGCATAGTGAAAACACTTAGTCATTTTTCACTAAGTGTTGCCATCAATGCCAAAGGGGGAGATTGTTGGCAAGAGACACTATATGGATTCATGGTTGTTGTCATTGATGGCAACAAAGGTCATCACACATATCCGCAAGTCATGATGTGTCTCTACCGGAAGTCAGAATAAAGAATGTTGTGGTCCGGTGAACAAGAACAGAGCATGTGGCAAGGTCCGACAGATTGGTCCGGATCTCTCAGAGGAAGTATCTTGGTGCAGTGCGGATTTGGGGAAGTCAAGAGGACTACCTTGAGTGGTATATTCCAAGGATTTAGCCTCCGGTGATGGACAAGGAAAAAGATATGAATAGTTGAGTACCGGATTCCTGAGAGACAGTGAAAATAGAGGAAGAACTGACTGACAAAGTATCAGACTACTTTCCGGATGTGTTACTGTTGATGATAGAGGTTGTGAAGGCATGAATCATGTTTGGCCGACATGATTAATGATATCTACAAGTATATGCTTGATCCGCATTGCTTGGTGAGGAAGGATTTAGCCGACAGAACAAGAGTTTGTAAGAAACTAGACTGTTCCGGATGCCGACTAGAAAGGTGATGAAATTACTTGTGCGGATATATATAGAGGATGGATTTAGTTGTGAAGTGTGTGATGGTGTGAAGATATATGTGAATAAGTCCAGAACAGAGCAGAAGTAGCAAAAAGGATCCGGTATGTGAAAGATAGCAGAATAAAGAACAGAGGAAAGATGAAGTGCAGCAGATCAGTGTACTGAGCCTAACCGGAACTGAACTCCAGCATATGCAGATGCTTCCAATCAGTTCAAGACTGTGATTCTTATCACTTTGTAGACAGTGTGTCTTCTTGTAGGCAGTGGGCCTCTTGTGAGCAGTGTGCTCGGGCAGTGAGCCCTAATTGGCAAGTGCCATTTTGTAATTTCCTATTCTTCTAACAGAGAATAATTTTGGGTTAATCACCCCGTGGTTTTCTCCCTTAACAGGGTTTCCACGTCAAAAATACTGTGTCATGTGTTTCTTATTTCATGATTAATATTTTTGTGTTTGATTCTATGCTGCATCAATTAAAAAGAAAGTTCAATAAGGGAAATAATTAGGATAACTGATTCACCCCCCCCCTCTCAGTTATCAACATTAAGATCTTGTTTTTCAGTTATAAGACCTCTTCAATTGGCATTTTCCCACAATCTAAAGTTTAGGAAATTTTGAAGTAGTTTAGTTTTTGTTGTTGCTCGAAATATGGATATAAATAGACACTATGGATGAATGAAAATCAATCCTTTAGTTTTTCAAAATCATCAGATCTGTGTACTTGCAATTTTTATGAATGGAAATGATATTCTGAGTTTTAGTTTCTTTAAAAAATATGAAGATTTGAATGGAGTTCTTATGTGTTGTTGAAGCGATTGAATGTGATTTGAATTAAGACAAGCTTCTCCCACTAGTTGGCCACTCGCGGGACTGTAGGATAGATAAGTATTTTCATTTTTGTGGATGTTTTTATTCAGTTGAAGATAGTTTATGTTTAGCTTTTGTCATTAACCTATAGGGTGTGTTGTTTAAAAGTTAAACTGTTGTGTACTGTTGTTTGAAACTTTATGTGTTCATTATAAGTTTTCTGGCGCATCTGCCTTAGTTAGAATTACTATTTTCTGACGATTAGAATTTGGAGTGCTTGCAGCTTAGCAAATTACATTTGTGAATTGTTAGCATAGAATTTATCTGCTTTCTAAGTGTAGAATTTATATGCTTTCTAGTCTAGAGTTTTCATGCTTCTTAGTATAGAATTTGAATGCTTTCTGTAGAAGGATAAAATTACTATTTCATTTCATGTATTGTTTCAACTTTTTAAAAAATCTAGAAAACTGTTTCTCAATGAAATATCCAAACTCCCTATTGCAGATAGCCTCAGACACTATCCCAGTCGATAAACTGATAATTTTCATCTAAAGTGTTAGGACCTTACGACAGCTTGTCAGGATCCATACGGTACGGATCTGTACGGATCCGTAGTGTATGGACTTACCAAATAAAAAAGATTTCAAAAAACTACAAAATTTCCTGTAACCAAAATATAGCAAATTTGATGTCAATCTTTGCCTGTGAGGCCTCCCGGACTCAACGATTTTCAAAAATCAACAAAAAAATGTTAGATTTACATGGATTCACGTTGGGTTCACCAAATGTCGTAAGGGAAAAAATCAGGTCTAAAATCAAAACAACAATAAATCAAACCCTAACTAGCACAATAGAGTACAAAATAGCGTGAAAATCAAAACAAGAAAGCAAATCAAACTAATCTCCAACCTAGATTTGATTTGTCTCCATTACTCTTCTCAACCTCGCATACGCATGCAAGATTTCAAAGGATGATTGTGGGAGGAATGTTGGTTGCTCATTCCAGTAGCATAACAATGGCATGAGGATGAATGATGAGAGGCTCTAATGGCATTTCGACATAATGAGGCTACTTGAAAACTAGATGTATAAATGGCTTGTGAGAGGGCTTATTTATAGAAAAGGTTGATTTGAATCAATGGTTGTGATTAAAATTTGTTTTCAACAATGTGGACGGCTAGGATTGATTAGGTTTTCCCACTCTATGAGGATTTGTAGTCATGTGGCAAGTGTGCGGAGGGGAATAAAGGAGACCTAATTCAAATATTTTATTTGAATTAGTTTGACATGTGAAGTGTATTAAGTGGAAGTTGTAGCATGTGACATGTGTTGGACTGTGATGAAAGGTGATGGAATAATTCAAATATTTTATTTGAATTATTTGGGACATGTGAAAGGGGTATTAATTAAATAAATAACATTTATTTAATTAATTTTCTAGGTGAATAGGATGGGATTAAGAGTGGGATTATGCAAGGGACCTAGGACAAAATGTTGCAAGATGTCTCACAAGGTGATATTGCAAGATATGGACAAATTTAAGTGTCTACAATAGGCTTGTTGAGGAATATTCTCACTTTGAAATTATGATCTAAAATTCATGACCCAGATATATGCATGCATATCTAGATATTAGGATGGTTGCCGACTGAAGAGCAATATGCAGACTTGGCCGACAAGACATATCAATGACTGACTTGAAGTGTTACAAAGGCTTTGAAAAGGTAGATATTTTGCATTAATTGTTGCAAATGCATGATTCAGCAGTTTGCATTAAAGGCACAAATATCTTCCAGTTGCTTGATGGATTCAAGTATTTTCTGCATTGAATTCTTGCAAGAAGACATCCCTTCTGGCGTGAATTTTCTTTTGACAACCCATGGGGGTGAATTTAGTGTAATTGACTTAGGTCAAGTGCTAAAATGATATATATGCATCTTTGAGAGATGTAATAAGGGTTGGATACTTATTCATTCTGTATTCAAACAGAGCCCTCCTCTGCTGTAACCATGCCTTTTAATTGAATATATGCAGGTGATTCTCACCTCTTTATGCTGATTTTTAACCATGTGTAAATCTAAGGATGGCTTTTCTATGAATATTTCATTCCTCTCGACCATTTCTTGTTCCTTACCTCTATTAGGATTAGTTAAATTTGTGTGTACCTATCAGCTATATCTGGTTATGTTGTGCATTTTCTTAGTTCTGTGAGAGCTTTTATATCTAAACCTGATGTATCACCTACCTTTACTTTTAGTTTGACCCCCTCTTCCTCTTTTCATAAATAGATGCATAGATTAGGTTTAGTCTTAGGATCACTGAATATCTCATTTAGCAAAGGAACCAGCCTCCCTCTGGAGATTTGGCCTCCCTATAGGGTCCCACACCTAGAGGTCATCTCAATGTTTCACTAGATTGTTGGAGCCCTAAAAGCCTTCAACACTTGGTACAAATCTATGTGACAACAGTTTCTGGCATGCCTAAGGGGACTATTTGAAGCTAATAGGTTTGGTGTTGTTCTTAGCCTATTGCGGTCTTGAAAACATCTTGTAAGCACCTAGTAAATTGACCCCACCTTGGTATCAATAGTTTATGGCATGCCTGGTGAGATTGTTTGAAGCTAAGAGGTTTGGCGTTGTTCTTAACTTGTTGCAGTATTAAAAACATCTTGCAAGCACCTGGTAAATTGACCATACCTTGGTGCCAACAGTTTCTAGCACGCCCGGTGGGACCCCAAAGCATAAGTAATCAAAGAATCAAGCTGAGAATCTAGTGTTCTCAGTACCCTACATCTTAGCAGATATTTCATGCACCTGGTGACTCTACATGCATCTGGTTTTGATCAGTGCCATCTTTTATGCCCGTACAAACTAGGGCATCTTCAAGAGGTAACTTTTAGTTCATTGAATTATTTGTTGTTGCTGCAAGGAGAAGGTCTAGGTTATCTAGGTCTCCTGTGAGAAGGAATAGTAGCCCTGTTCTACCTCATTCAAGAGCTCAATCCACACCCCCTCCTATTAGGTTTTAATATAATAGAAGAAGCTTACATAGCACTAGACTAAATCTAAATATCCCTAGGATGGCAAGGAATTTGTCTTTTGTGACCTTCAATGGAGGAAGTCCATTAGATTTGGCTGCATACAATGGCATACCAGCTCCATCCCTGAAAAGTGTTTCACCCTTCATGGGTGATGGTTCTATAACCCTTGCTGAGCACATTAAATATATATCCAGTGTATGCTTAGTTCATCATATCTAGCATGAGGATGTTTTTGTAAGACTCTTAGTATCATCCTTCAAAGGGAGAGCTCTTCAATGGTTTAGGAGCCTGACCCCTACATCCATATATGCCTAGGATGAGGTAGGTCAAGCCCTCTACAAATAGTTTGGAGAGAGGGTAGATAATGTTTCTTTGCTTGAGCAGTTGATGACTATCAAGAGGGCTCCAAGTGAGATGCTGGCATATTTCAACTTTAGATTATAGAGGACATAGGAGAGAATTCTAGCTACCCTCATGCCATCCCCACAGGGTGCTTTCTTATATTTTTTAAGATCTTTAAATTCTGACATTACAGTAATGATGCAATCAATGGGTGTTGAGACTCTACCAGATGGCTATGAGACAACTCTTAAAGATGAAAATTGTTTAATATAGGCTGGGAAAATTGCTCCCAGACCTCCTGTACCCATTTTTCCAGAGTTGCCATCCTCATCCTAGCAGCCTATTATTGCTCCCATCCCAGAGCCTAAGGCTTCAACATCCTCTCTTTCTCAAGAATAGAATGACCTTAAGACCCTAATGTCTAATTTGACCAACAAGGTGAATAGTATTGCTATTTAAACTACTCCCAAAACCTATCAGAATTGTAATCAAGGGTAGTCATCTAACCAAAATTAGAACCAAGGATATAATCCTAATAGAAATCAAAACTAGAATCAGGGTTATCAACAAAATAGATACCAAAATCCTAACCCTACATAGCCTTTACAAACAATATGAGCTATTCAACAAATACCAGTTGTGAATCTAGTTAGGGCCTTAGTCTCTACTTAGAATAATCTGGCCCAAGAGGTAGATTAGTGCTACCCCTGCAACCAACCTCATACTCAGTCCTCTTGTGCTTTTGGAGCACAAGAAAGGGCTTTAATGGTGCAGAACTTTCATACCTAGCAGGCATCATTATTAGAGGTAGTAAGTAATCATCTTGAAACATCAAATGAAGCTACCCCTGATGCCAGTATGATGTTATGGACATTAGAGGATTTTTGTGTTGTCAATCAACTTATGGACAGTGTTGTTATGCCCATTGCAGACAACATCAAGTCAAAGAAAAGACAATTGGAGGCTAGCCCTATGCCTGCTATATTACAAAAAGAGCTTGTTCCAAAAGAAAAAGTGGCCAGTGCCACAATTCCAATTTAGGACAATAGATCTGCTACTATAAAAAAGATTCCATCAGGCTTGAAAGCACCTGAACAACCTATTAGGGTTAGCTGATAGAAGATATCAATTAAATGTAAATAAAGATTAAATAGAGGAATGGAAATACATAGAAATAATAATAGTGAGAGACAAGTTTTAACATGGTTCACCCAAACTCAAGCTACATCCACCAATAGAGAGTCCAATATTATTATCCAATAAATCAAACTAATTATAACTAGCAATCCTTGCACCTCAATATCATTGTAAAATGCTACAATACATCAACAGAAACCCTAACCCTTAGATGTTTTTATCAAGCCTTATGTCGATTACAAAATAGGGTTTTTTATGTCAGCCAATAGAAAAAATAACTTCTGATGCCTTTATAAAATAATAAAATTTATTTGAGGTTTCGGGGGCACTACCCCTCGACCCTGCCTTGTATCGTGGTAGGGAGCTCACCAGGGGCATTGCCCCTGGACCCTGCAAGGGGCACTGCCCCTTGACCCTGTTAAATAATTTGGGGGGAAATCGTACCAATAAAAGTGGGGTAAATTTAACCTCTGAGTTTGATTAGGCTCCATATAACAACAATCTCCCACTTGGAGACTGGTCAGACTCCACACCATAGCATCTCCCACTTAGAGACTAATCATAACACCACTGACCTTGTAGCTCCCACTAGAAATAAGCACCCTAGACTTTGTTGTTCTAATTTTTTGTTTTCAGTCTTAAAGACCAAACAAAGCTCAAGAGGAGCTCAATTGCTCCCTTATTATTGTCTTTGTAAACATATCCACTAGATTTTCATCTGTATGTATCTTTTCTAGCCGTAATTTTTCATCATCCAACACTGATCAAATGAAGTGATACCTCAACTATATGTGTTTGGTCTTTGAATGCAAGGTAGAATTCTTTGCAATATGTATGGCACTCTAGCTGTTCGTAAACAAATAATTGTTAGCCTATTGTTTGCCCAATTCTTCCATGAAAGATTGTAGCCATATCATCTCCTTGCTTGCCTCTGTTGCAGCTACATACTCTACCTCCGTGATGGATAAAGCAACCACCTTTTACAACCTGGAGATCCAACTCATCGCTGTCCCACCTACAGTAAAGACATAACCTATAGTACTCTGCTTGGTATCAATATCCCCTATGAAATCTGAGTCTACATAACCTGCTAAATCAGTATTAGAGCCCCCAAAACATAAGTGTTTATTAGATGTACCTCTCAAATATTTGAGAATCCATTTTACCACATTCTAATGCTCTAATTAGGGATGACTCATATACTTACTTATGACTCCTACAACATGTGAAATATCTAGTCTCGTGCATACCATGGTGTACATTAAACTTCCTACAGCTGAAGCATATGGTACCTTAGACATTTTGTCTTCCTCCTCTTGTGTCTTTGGACACATCTCTTTAGTCAATTTCAAATGACTAGGCAAAGGTGTGCTGATAGCTTTTGCATTCTCCATATGGAATCTCTACAACACCATTTCAACATAATCAGCCTGAGATAGAGTCAATTATTTGTTCTTCCTATCTCTACAAATTTTCATACCAAGGATTTGTTTTGCTGCCCCCAAATCCTTCATAGCAAATGATTGTGCTAATTGTTGTTTTAACTCTCTTATGTGATCCATGTTAGACCCTGCTACAAGCATGTCATCAACATATAAACATAAAATAATGTAGTTGTCATTATCCAACCTCTTAAAATAAACACAATGGTCAGAATTACATCGGTTGTAGCCTTGCTTAGCCATAAAACTATCAAATTTCAAATACCATTGTCAATGTGCTTATTTCAAACCATATAAACTATTCTTCAATCTGCACAATAGTTTCTCCTTACCTTTGACCTCAAATCCCTGTGGTTGTTTCATATAGATCTCCTCCTCCAAATCACCATGGAGAAAGGTAGTTTTCACATCTAGCTATTCCAAATGCAAATCTTCAGTAGCCACAATACTTAAAATAGTACAAATAGAAGTCATCTTGACAACCAGAGAAAATATCTCATCAAAATCAATACCTTTTTTCTATGCAAATCCTTTTACAACTAACCTGGCTTTAAATCTTTTTAGACCTCCATCTTCCTCTTTTAGCCTATAAACCCATTTGTTTGGTAAAGCCTTTTTACCTGCAGACAACTTACATAATTCCCAAGTCTAATTTTTCAGCAAGGAGTCTATTTCTTCTTTCATTGCAAGCTCCCACTAAACCTTTGTATCCACCCGCATAGCTTCATCATACCCTTCTGGTTCACCAACATCTGTTAACAAAATAGAATACAAAGAGGGAGAAAACCTTTTAGGAGGTCTACTTAGCCTTGTTGACCATCTAACATTCACTGGAGTTTGTGGTATTTCTTTTTGTTGTTGCAGAGCATGAGGAACCACTGGAACATCACTATTTAGAGTATCGTCTAGCACCACATAATCTTTTCTTTATTCTTATGTTGCTACAACTAATCTTTGTACAACACCTTCTCATTGAATACAACATCCCCACTTCTCACAATTTTCTAATTTTCAAAATCCCAAAGCCTATAACCAAATTCATCAATGCCATATCCAACAAAGATACATTTTTTTTATTTTAGATCCATCTTGGTTCTATTTTTAGAATCTACATGTGCAAATGCTTCACATATGAAGTTTTTGAGAAAAGAATAACTCACCTTCTTACCTATCAATGCTTCCTCTAGAATACCACAGCCCAAAGGATTTGAAGGACATCTATTAATTATATATACAACAGTGTTGACAGTCTCTGCCCACATGATTAAAGGCATCCCAACATGCAATCTCATGGTCCTTACACACTCCATTATTGTCCTATTCATGCGTTCAACCACTCCATTCTCCTGTGGAGTCCTTGGAACTATTTTTTCCCTACGAATTCCATTAAAGGAACAATAATCCTCAAATTCTTTGCTGCAATACTCACCACCATTATCAGATTTGAGACATTTTAATCTTTTACCTGTCTCATTCTCTACCAAGCTTCTCCATTTCTTAAATGTTTCAAATACATCAGATTTCTACCTAAGGAAATAAATCCAAACCTTCTTAGTTGCATCATCTATGAATGTAATATAATATTGAGAGCCACTGAGAGAAGATACCTGAGATGGTCCCCTTACATCTATATACACAAACTCCAACTTTTCATCTTTCTTTTGCTTCCCATCCTTGAGAAAACTAACTCTCTTTTGTTTGCCATACACACAACTTTCACATAAATTCATATTAATACATTTTAGACCTAGTAAGACTTTCTTAGAATGAAGTACCTTCATACCTTTTTCACTCATATGCCCAAGTCTGTTGTGCCACAGTGTTGTCTCAGAACCTACAACAACTATTTCAATCTCTTCCTGCAAACCTACAGCAACTGTTCTTGACCCTGTTTGTTTTTTCTTTTTAATAGATAAAGTAGAAGGAACAGTATGACCTGTACAAAGATATAAGGTGCCTAATTTCACACCTTTTTCTACTATTAAGACACCTCTTGAAACCTTCCAATTTTTATTAGTAAATGTAACAATGTAACCTTCATCAGCTAGTTGCCCTACTGAAATTAAATTTCTACTCAGCCTTGGAATGTGCCTTACCTCTTGTAGTAGCCAATGATTCCCATTTTGAAACTTAATCTTGATCTTCCCTTTCCAATAATCTGATAGGGTTTGTTATCTCCCAAATAAACCAACCCAAAATCCCCTTGGACATAATTAAGAAAATAACTTCTATGGGGCATAGCATGAATTGAGGCCCTTGAATCTAAAACCCATGAATCATTAGCATTATCTAGGGAAAGAATCAAAGCATCATCTTTAGATTTATTACTTACCACATTTGCCTCCTTATTGTCTTCTTGTTTGTCTCCTTCTTTATTCTTCCGAGACCAACAATCTTTCTTCAGATGACCTAGTTTCCCACAGTACCAGCAATCCTTCTATCCTCTGGATTGGGATCTCTTGTCCTTTGATTTTCCTCGTGACTTCCCATGACCTCCAGAACCTTTTCCTCTCTCCTTTGATTTGCCCCTGCTTTTTGCATTCAAAACACTACCTGATGTGGACCCTCCTAAGCTTTTCCATCGCATTTCCTCACTAAGGATAACACCAACAACATCATCAAATTTTAAAGTATTTGAACCAGAGATAGAGTTACTTACAACCATTACCAAGATATTCCAGCTTTCTAGAAAAGAACATAATATCAAGAGAGCCCTCACCTCTTCACCAAAACTTACTTTTATGGAAGTTAACTTATTGATAATCATATTAAACTCATTTAAATGATTTATCACAGATCCACCTTTAATCATTTTCAGATTAAACAAATGCTTCATGAGAAATACCTTATTTGAGGCTAAGGGTTTTTCATACAATTTATCCAAAGCTTTCATCAGACCATCTGTTGTCTTTGCTTCCATTATATTGAATCCCACCGATGGTGCTAGGCACAACCGAATGGTTCCCAGTGCCTTTCTATCTAGAAGATTCTAATCCTCATTAGTCATTGTTGCCAGTTTCTTGGCTATTCCTTCTAATGGCCTCCATAAATCCTTCTGATAGAGGTAATCATCTATCTACATCTTCCATAACTGATAGTTCTACCCATTGAATTTATCTACCTTGAATTTACCCTCGTCCGCCATTGCTCCCAATCAACCATGAGACTCCCACTCAATCGTGAGACCTTCCTGCAGATGATAATCAAACACAACCTACTCTGATACCACTTGTTAGGGTTAGCTAGCAGAAGATAGCATTTAAATGCAAATAAAGATTAAATAGAGGAATGGAAATACACAGAAATAATAATAGGGAGAGATAAATTTTAATATGGTTCACCCAAACCTGGGCTACATCCACCAATAGATGTCCAATATTATTATCTAGTAAATCAAACTTATTACAACCAACAATCCTTGCAACTCAATACTGTTGCAAAATGCTACAATACATCAACGGAAACCCTAACCCTTAGCCACTTTTATCAAGCCTTATGTCGGTTACAAAATAGGATTTTTTTAATGTCGGCCAATAGAAAAAATAACTCCCGATACCTTTATAAAATAATAAAATTCATTTGAGGTTTCAGGGGCACTGTCCCTTGACCCTGCCCTATATTGCAATAGGAAGTGCACCAGGGGTGCTACACCTAGACCCTACAAGGGGCACTGCCCCTTGACCCCTTCTTGGGGGTGCTACTCCCAAACCCTTGCAGGGGCGCTGTCCCTTGACCCCATTAAATAATTTGGGGGGAAATCATGCCGATAAAAGTGAGGACCTCTGAGTTTGATTAGGCTCCATATAACAACACAACCTACTAAACAACCAAAGAAGGGAACATGGGTTCCCACCATGTATAAGGTAGCCACTGTTCCATTAAATATTGTGGAATAGATGAAAAAAACAAATATCAATGTTTCTATGTGGGAAGTAATGACCATCCCTTCTCAGAGGGATCTGTTAAAAGAACCCTTAAGGCACTTCCCATCTGTTGAGTTAGCAACATCAGACTCGTCATCAAAATAGAAAGAGAAGACTCCTATCAATATTATACAACCAAGTGAAGGACAAGTAAGTGTGGTCAAGAAACCATCTCCTTTCTACTTGTCTTTGATTATTGCTAAGTTTTTAGTGCACAACTGTATGATTGATTTGGGGGCTAGTGTTTCAGTCATGCCCAAGAAGATAGCAAATGCATCAAGTATACCCTTGTTTCATCAAGAGTATTGCATATGCCCCCTCTCGCCCCCTCTCTATTTTACATACGTCGTTGTTAATAAAAAAAAATGATAATAACTTCTCTGCCTCTGTAGTATTTGAATGCCCCTTCTCTGAATCTAGCCTCTGAACCCTGCATTTTGCATCAAAGTATATATATATATATATATATATATATATATATATATATATATATATATATATATATATATATATATATATATATATATATATATATATATATATATATATATATATATATATATATATATGTGTGTGTATAATTCTTTTACTATGAACAATACAATGTTTTCTGTGTATATTTAGATGCTCACTATATTTTTATGGTAGTGGGGTATATGTATGTATGTATGTATGTATGTATGTATCTATTATATATAATAGATACCTATATATATAATAGATACCCCTATGCATAGATATATTCTCTGCGTGTATTATTTTATAAATAAACCAGACAGATATATTCTCTATGTATTATTTCATAAATTAACTAGAGAGAAACTTGGAAAAATAAATGCTTGGGATTAGAGGAAACAATAGAAAAATGAGAATGGAATTATTAGGAAAGGAAATTCATGGATACCTGTGCACAAAGATTTTTGAAAATGAAACAAATTAGAGAGCAAAATAAATATGTTAGAGAAAATGAAACTTGTAACCTGTAGGAAATGTTAGGAGAATAAAGTAGATTAGTTGAAACAATCTTTTTCAAAAACAAAAAAAATAAACCTCTTTTTGGGAAAGTACCTTCCCATTTTGTTTGCTTGCTTTTTTTAACCTGCAAATCAATGGGAAAGCTAAAATTAGTTGTGAGCAAATTAGACTTTTATCTTTCTTTTATAAGTTACCTTCTAGGGTTTAGGAGAATGGTTAGTAAACTTAATCCTACTTTAGTTTTTTAATCCCACTTAGTGGGTGGGTGGGGTTATTCCCTTTTGTTTTGTGGTGGATGTTAATTACTATGTTTTATTTTCATTTATCATTTGAATTCCTTGAGGGAAAAGTTTATAAAACTATATGATTCATATTTAATTATTTAATCTCCATGGGTGTATTAATCAATCAAGTTTAATGTTTAGTTTTAATTTAATTAAATTCTATAGTTATTAGGATTAATTTTATTGCTTTGAATAAATGTTGAATTGTAGGAGCCTTTTAATTTATTTAATGTGTTTAGTTTTGATTTATATTTTGGAAAGGCTTTTAGTGAAAATTAGTATTTTAAATTATTTTCACCTCTTCCATAGTTAATGAGATGGTGTTATGCTGTTGAAATGTTTAGTGAATTATTTCCTTTTTCCCCGTTATGCTATCAGATTTTTCCTAGATTAAAGATGGGGATTTTATTTTATTTTATTCGAATATTTGCTTTTATGTCTTAGATAATTGTTTAGATGTGTTAAGTTTCAATATCATGTTAGTTGCATTAATCTAATATTATTTTAAGTTAGTAGTTTCTTCTAAGGTTAGATTTTGAGTCATATCAAAATCGTACCACCTCACCTAGTTAACTCTAGGGTTGGGGTATGTGCAGGATCATCACGAGCCAAATAGTGGCAATAGAAAAAAAACTCGCATTTTTACTTAGCCAAATTTGCAACTTGGCCAAGTTTGACTTTCATAGGTTTTGAAATGGATATCCGTTTTGCTTTACCCTATTCTTCACATTGCTTTACCACACATAGACATTGATAGTTATAGTGAAGATGAAGAGGGAGTTGTAGTAGAAACACAAAAAAATGTAGACATGAAGATGGATGCAAAGGCAAGAAGGATCATCAAGGCCATTTCAAAAATTGAAAAGGGGATAAAGATGGAATTGCCATGTTTCCTGGGAAGTCTAGAACTTGATGAATTGATAGATTAGGTATCGAAGATAGAAGAGTATTTTGAATATGATGAGATAGAATAAATGGAATTCCCATGCTTATAATTGGAGATAAAGCATGGAAGGACAACAAATAACAAGATGTGTTCTTATTCCTTTGATTGGATATTTATACACAAAACATTAGCACTATCATTTTTGAAAACAAATTTATCAAACTAAAAATGTATTCATACATCCCTCACTTCATCCACATGGATACCATGAAATCTAGAACCATACACCATAGCTTCCTAGTAACACTCACTTGCAACTCAGTCTCCATGAGCATCTGCTAGACTAGATATATTTTTGCTCATTTAGAACTATAACTTCATTGTCAAGACTTGGAGGTATGAGACTCACAACATATATTCATGAACAATGTTTGTCCAATCAAAAGCTTGGTTTAGACTTGTATGTTTAAATTCATTGAGTAGCTAACTTGAACCAACTAAAAAATCTTCACAAAATAAATCAATGCATACATTTTTTAGGCCAATCCTCCTTTGATAAAAAATTAAAACCAACTCTCCCTCTTGCCTCTTAATGTTTCTTAATTCTTAAACAAGAAGAGTAGGTTCATAATCACACAAGTATTCGTTGTTAAAGATTGCACTAAGGTTGTCCCATGAAGAAAAGTGATATCTTGGAAAACTACCTAGCCATTTCTTAGAACCCCCACTGAAGGAACTAATAAAAACCTCATCTACATGTCATCTTCAAGCTAAAATTCTTCCATACAATCAAAAGATTCTTGCACATGTGCATCTCCTTGTGAATAATCCTGCTCAATAAACCTAGGCATTTGGTTGTAGACTTCTCTTAGAGTTGATTTTAGACTGGGTTACCTAAGATAAGTCTAACTTCTTGTACACTATCAAGGGGAATATTGAGAGGTTTAGGTTTCTGGTTCATTATGGTTACAAGTTAGGGTTTACAAAGTGACACATTAAGCTCAAGCATCCCTATATGGCATTTGAGGTCAACAAGATCTTGTATGGATGCACCTAAATCTTGACATTGATTAGCAGGGAGAACAATAGGCTTGACCCTATAGGTATTGAATTCAAGTAGCTTTAAATAACTTCTAGTTCATTATGATGGCTTATAAGTTCATTAATATTTTTCCTACTTGCCTCAAGGCTTTGGTAATGACTTGGAGAGCATATATAACTATTTGAGTAGTAATATGAGATTTCATTATAACAATCTTTTTCTTCATACACTTCATATTAGCTAGGCCTAGAACTATGATATAAATTATATGAAAGGGAAGACCTTGGAAAACCATTAGGCCAAGGATCCATGTTTAAAAAGATTCAAAACACATTGAAAGTAAGAAAGTGCACTTCATACAAATGTGCATTCCTGTATGAAAGCAACTTTATCTCACCAAGAGAAGAAAGAACACATGTTCCTTAAACCTCATGTTTCACCTTTTGCTTTACCCAATCCTTCATATGATTTGATTCATGATACATGGTTTGAGAAGGATACACATGATATACCCTTACCCTCTAGTGATAAAATTATGAATGATACTTTATGTGGTGAAGCTACACCTTCCTTAATCCTTCATGACATTGTTATGCCTTGTGATGATGATGATCCTTCATGTGATCTATTAGGACATAATTCAAAGTTAACATGGCATGAACTCTCTTGGAAGGCCAAGCATGGACTATAAGAAGATTGAACTAGTTGGATCTGTTAGGCTCACCATTTATGAAAGAACCTTAAAGGTTAACCTTAATTAGGTAAGCTTATTTTTTAGTGTGGTTGTTTGTGCAACAATGTGTAAATTAATGTTACCTAAGGATAAATCTTTAACTATACTAACATTTTAATAACCATGAGAGCTAGGACTAACAAGTAGACTAAAGACTTGACAAACAATACAAATTGGACACATGTAGGACTTGGAAAATGGAAAAGAATAAACTTATTAAATGTGGAAAACAATGAAAAAGTGGTATTAGTTGCACCTATGTAGAGAAGTGGTCTTTATGAAAGATGCTTAGAATTATGCTCTATATCTATTTGTGAAGTTTGGAGGTGATTGGACCTAAAGGATATGACTGAGGAGAGAGATAGGGAGATATAGAGTGAGGCACATGGCTAGGGATATAGGGAGAGAGATTGAGAGGTAGAGGGATGATAGAGATAGGGAGATAGAGGAGAGATAGGGAGATAGAGGTTTAGAGTTGATTGGATTTAGGGTTTAGGGGTTTAGGGTTTCTCATGTTTAGGGTTTATGGGTTAAGGTCTAGGGGCATTATTTAGGGTTTAGGGTTTATGGTTTAGGGGTTAAGGTTTAGAGGTTTAGGGTTTAGTGTTTAGAGAGAGAGGATCGATATGGAGATATAGAGAGTGAGGGACATGGCTAGAGACATGGGGAGAGAGATTGATATGTAGAGGAATGATAGATATATAGGTAGATAGAGGTTTAGGGTTGCTTGGGTTTAGTGTTTAGGGTTTAGGGTTTGGGGTTTAGGATTTAGGGGTTTAGGCTTTCTTAGGTTTAGGGTTTAGGGCTTAGGGCTTAGGGGAATTATTTATGGTTTATGGTTTAGGGGTTAGGGGTTAGGGTTTAGGGTTTAGGGGCATTATTTAAGTTTTATAGGTTTAGGGTTACGGGGAATTATTTAGGGTTTATGGTTGCATGTCAAAAGCAGTCTCCCTCTCTCTAAATCCCTAAACCCTAAATAATGCCCCTAATCCCTAACCCCTAACTTGTAACCCCTAAACCCTAAACCTGAGCAACCCTAAACCTCTATCTCCATATCTCTCCCTTATCTCCCTCTCTCTATCATCCCTCTACCTCTCAATCTCTATTCATATCTCTCTAGACATCTCACTCACTCTCTATCTCCCTATCTCTCCCTCTGTCTCCTCTATCTCTCCCAATCTATCTTCTCTCTCTCTACCTATATCTATATCTCACCATCTCATGCCTCTCTCTCCCTTATCATTCCTATCTCTCTATCTCTTCCTTTCTCCTCTATCTCTTCCTATCTGTCTCCTGTCTATCTCTCTCCACCTAGCTATCTCTCCCAATCTCTCTATCTCTTGCCTCTCTCCCTATCATTCCTATATATCCTATATCTCCCCTCTATCTTTCCCTCTCCCTTATTGATGAAGGAAATGGAAACAAGAAAACTAGGACTCTCCCTATCTATCTCTCTCCTCTATCTACCTCTCTATAGATATCTCCTCTCTCTATCGACATCAATCCAATGATGTTGAGGATGTGCTAAATTGATTTTCCACCTCTAGAAAATAAATGACATCAATCCAATGATTGTCTTGGAATTTGAATAGATATAGAAAATGATGGAGGTTGATCCCGAGTGTCACAAGTTTGATCTCAATTATTGACACAAATATCATCTAATATGTAAGTTACATGAAATGATTTGTTAGAATTTACACCAAAACTACTTGCTTTTGCCTTCTTAATAGTTGAATTTGTCAAGGTGGTGTTTAGGGTACAATTTAGGAATTTGTTGATTTGATAGGTGAATGGGTTCAACTAGGTCAAACCTTTTGGGGAGAAAGATTATTGATCTGTTGAGCTAGATATTAAAGGAAACATACATAGGCATGCATATGGCCTACATGCTAATGTAGATTAGATTATTTCTTTTCTTTTACATATCAAAGTGTGCTCTGATGATTTTCTCTTTGATGTCCTCTTCTTGTATCTATAATTCACCTATGTAGAGTTCCTAAGTTTATATGGAAACTATTGAACAATGATAAAATGTACTGTGGTAGGATGTGGTGAGTTTTAGATGTTGCGATATAGCATGGATATATATCTACATGTGGTGATGCTATGGAAATTTAACCATGAGTCATTTGAAGATGTACTCACAACTACATATTTAATTGTGCTAGTAGAAGCATAAATAATAATGCAGGTGGACTTGTAGCAAAGTTGAAGTTCATGTGGAACAATCTAGAGGCTTGGTTATGTTAAGAGAATGTTCTATAATACTACAAGTTGAAAGAATTGGTTAGATGGTTGTATGTGTTACCGCAAGCATATGGTTGGTAGTGGTGGTTATACAAGAAGACATGAATACATTGACTATAGTTAGTAATTTAAACCATTGATTTTAATGTCTAACAACATATAGTCATCTATATAATGATTATCCACATGGAGGTGTCATGTTTGGTGAACAATAAAATGAACTCTTTAACTTAATCTAAGACAACCAGGGCTTAAATTTGACAGTCAACCTTGCTTGTCAAGCAATTTTTTTATTACAGTTATCTATTTAAAAGTGTCTTTCAAATACTATGACATACCTTAGTATAAGTAAATCATATAAAAATCAAATATATATATCATCATAATCCTATATAAATTTTGACAGTTTGTCCAAAATCTCTCCTTTCGTATGATACAATCTTTCTAAAATTTTGATTGTATTTTGTAGCTAAAATGCCTAAATATAGCTATACAATTGTCAAATTTAAGCCATGAAGACAACAAACTAAAAAACAATGAAAAGAATTAGAAAAAGGAAAATGGATATCCGTTTTCTAAAACATAAAAACCAAAAAAAAGGTCATGTTTTTGCAAACTCGTGGATTACAAAATGCAAACTAAGCTCAAGAACAGATATCAGAGATGAAGAATAGATATCTGATCCAAAGAGGTAAGATCTATTGCATTTTTTTTGTTTCTTTTGTATATTCAAGCAATTTTTTTGGTTTTTTATGCTAAATGGGTATGTTTTATATTTTAATTAGGTAAAATGGATGAACAAAATGAAAACCCAAACCCTCCACCACCAAACCCTCCCCCTCCAACAATCAAAGAAAAAATTCAAAGAAACATTGATCAAATAAGTAGGATTGTAGAAATGTGTCGCTACCACCCTCAATTGTCTACAATGACATCAAATTTAGAGGGAATTATTAGTCATGTTCAAACCTTGTCAACCCAACTCAAATCATTTAGGCAATGGCGAGAAGCCAAGAAGGCTGAATATGCTAATGGTTTGTCATATGATCAAGTCAAAGAATTAGAAATTACAAAAGGTATGTTAGCCCAATATTTTGTCAATCCTAAAACCGAATTGCATGTTGATGTCCATAAGCCCAAGTATTCAATCAAATGGTGTATTCATAAGGGCATTAGTCAGAATTTTTGGGATTGTTAGTGGATGGTTTTTGATAAACCACCCAACAACAATTTAGATGTACCTTTGTATTTCCTTCGTAAACTCTATGTAGAGTTTATCATGGGTCACCATGTTAATTATTTTGATTTTAGAGAGTTTCAGGGAGTGGGTAAGGGAATGCCTCAAGATAGACATAGAGCAGTGAGACAAGTACAAGGTCCCTACATTCCCCCTCCTACTATCCCTTCTCCACCCCCAATGCAGCACCCAGACATTGTTGCAAATGCAACACAGCAAGGCCTTAGTTCCATACACTCTTTGACCGACCATTTGATTATATAGACATATCAGTTTGTACAAGCACGTGATGTTGGCGATGATATTGGATAACCTAATTTTAGTAGACTGTCATTGTCCACACATGTTTGTGTGCTCCATCATTACATTTCTTGCAACTAGTTATGCTTCGGTCATATTGTGGAGAGTAGTGAGCCACCATTGAACACATCAGAGTATAATGTCCATTCACGAGATGAGGCAGTGGGGTCCAAAACTCAAGCTGAGGGGTCAGGGACAAGAGTAGAAGAACAAGGACCAGTGGACCTTAGAGAAGGAGAAGAGCATGAGGAATCTTTTATATAGGTAAAATTTAAAGTTAAATTTTATGATCTATTCCATTTGAATATATAAACAAATTTATTAGTACTAATGTATCTAAGTGGGATAATAGTTGATGACAGAGGAGGAGTTGATAGAAGTTCATCATGGAACTTTGTTTGCCATCCAATTTGGCTTAGACTTGCTAGTATAATTTATTCTACACATCAACTTTTATTTTTATGCATTTATTTCTTTGTGAGTAATTATATATTAATTTATATCTTGATGTTAATTTTATTTTATAGTCAATCAAAAATGTGAATGATGTGGCATCTTTGTCAATGGTCTTTTCTCGAACTCCTGATCGATCCAAGGGACTATCATTAGCGAAACAACTTTCTCAACGCCAACAAAGGGTGGAGGTAATTTGATTGAACTAAACTTTAATTGATAATTTAGAAAACTTAAATATTTGATTATAGTCATTTAGATAAATAATAAAATAGAGAATAGATAAATTGATCTATTAATTTACAATTTATTATGATTATTTGTATACATAGAGTCTTACATTCTTGTCATTTTTCATACAGGAGATATTAGTTGGTTCATCCATCATGAGTCCTTCTCAATTGATGCAGGAGGCCTCGATGGTGGTATGTGCTTGTTTTCTAGTAGATTGTTTGTGTGTAACACATGTAACCTTTTTTAATTGTATGCATTTCCTTTCTTGTTTAATAATTATATATTAATTTATTTCAATGTTACTTTGCTTTTATAGTCTCTTGAGAATGTAAGTGATGTACCACCTTTGCCATCATGCTTCAGTAGGACACCTAATTGTCTTAAGAGAAAATCATTTGCAGAACGATTATTCGAACGACAACAAAGAGTCGAGGTAATTGAATTGAATTTTTCTAAATAATTGATAGTTTATCTAGTGGTCTTATAGTTGATTGTAGTGATTTAGATGTATGTTAATAAATGAAAGTTCTTAATTGTAGTAGATAAGATTCTATTTACTAACTTTAACTTATTTTTATTTACCATTGAAGAGATTAATCAAATTTGTGTTTTGACTTGTTAATGCAGTTAACTTTGCCTCCATCAACTACTAGACATTCTGGTACAAAGAGGACACATTTTGAGGATCCATCACAGATTGAGGATCCATCACAGATTGAGGGTCAAGTGGACCTGTAGTATTTGATGTAGCTATTTGGCATGTAGATTGTATATAGATTTTGAGACATGACATATGTCACATTTTGTATAAAATGTTTTGAGTTGGCACATTTTCCAAATTTTTGTATATGTCTACCATTATGGACTAGATTTTAATATATATACACCTTGATATACAACATAATTTAAATTTCTTATGTGCATGTATTCCTACTTTGAAACTTAAAAGTTTGATGAATAATATTGTTATAATTCTTGTTATATAAGATTGTTTTTCTTGGTAGAAAGATGATATATGTAGTTTCATACCTCAAGACATAACTTGATCTTAATTGCCACGTGATTGTAGTTTTAGGTAGATATAGTATCTTCATGAAATGACAAATTTGAATGGTTCTCACTCAAGGTTTCAGTATGCCATCAAGGCATATGTATTAATATGTTTATAGTCTATTCTAATTGTTATAGGGTTCCTTTACATGCCTCACCTCCTATTGCAAGACAACAATAAACTCAAGTTGTGGTGCAGGAGCACCTAGTGAATTTTGGTCAAATTGATGTAAATAGGAGTCGAATGTTGAGCAGTGTGTGTCAAGTCACATCTTGGAGAGTGATTTGTAAGAGTTG
Source organism: Cunninghamia lanceolata (assembly GCA_027924645.1). Classification (NCBI taxonomy): domain Eukaryota; kingdom Viridiplantae; phylum Streptophyta; class Pinopsida; order Cupressales; family Cupressaceae; genus Cunninghamia; species Cunninghamia lanceolata. The sequence continues at coordinate 22,650,253 of BSBN01000809.1, read as the reverse complement.
GAAATCAATGTGCAAACCTAATTTGATATGTCTAAGGTGTTGACATGAAGAATGGAGGCTAGGAGTGTGTAGAATCAATAGATGCCTTATCATACAAGCCTAATTAGGCCTTTGTCCTAGTGTAGCAGCAGAATTTTGAAGGGTTTGTTATAAAGAGACCATACTTGCAATTTCGATATGCTGTGAAACTCCAAAAAGGGTATCTAGAATAGTTATTAAATTTTGGGTTTAAGTTGTCTTTTGCAAATTATGACATAAAAGAGGTGTTTATTGTCCTACTAGAGAAATAGTGGATTTGTGAAGGAAGTCAGTGTGTTTGAGATGTTAAGGTTTTGAAAAAGGTTGGATTGGGTTATTTTGTATTCTCCCTCCTTGATCTGCATCAAGTTGTAGTTAGCGCTTAGGCCTACAATTATGTTTTATGTCTTATATTTGATCCAATCAAGAGGGAAGGGTTCAAGATGATCCAAACCATATGACAAAATTCCTTCTAGCTTGAAATATCCTACTCTTATATTGAAATCTCCTCCATATGTAGTAGACTTGTATGATTTGGATGTACTTGTTTGTTGCCACATATCTCATTTGAGTCAATTTGATGGTTTGCTTGTGTGTCCATTGGTTAAGGTTTGACATGCTTTTGATTGTGGAGTCTTGGTTGGTTCATAATGCATTTAGTTTCTCATGAGGCTCTAGGTTACATAGGTATGATAGGATTAAGTTATTATTGCTTTAGGAGGTCTTGGTTGAGTATGGTTTGTATTCCCATTGTTATGTCTTGACCTTTTGGACTTATGAGTTTGCATGTTATCACTATGAGATATGCATGTGTGGTTGTTACATGATGAGCTTGTAGGAGTCCAGGACAACACTGAGAGGGGGGATGAATCAGTGTTGTGAAAAAATTTTAACTTTTTCAACCTTTTAATTTACAAAACAAAGAAGAAGGAAGATATCAATGAATTGTTAAACATATATGCACAGATATGATAATATATAAACATGAATCAGGATATGTGAGTAAAGCATTATAAAGCACACTCATAAAAGACAAATTATGACACAGAGATTTCTAGAGTGGAAAACCCTTCTTGGGTAGAAAAACCACTGAAAATTCCTCACTAGTTATAATGTTTAGAAGCACCAACTTCAAGGAGCACCAACCCCTAATTCATACACATCAAGAATTTAAAGGGTTTCTCTATTTCAATACAAATCACTTCTTCTTTCACATGTGTCTATCAAATCATCATACTTCTCATCATCTCAAATCAATCTGCATATTAGTCTCATTATCTTTGTTTGATCAATTCTCACCTAATTATTTCTGCATAACTATTCACCTGATACACCATCATTGTCTTCAAGGTTCAATCTGAAAATATGTTGCAATAAGGAGATTATCATTATAGTCCTGACATCAACTTTCTCAGCTCAATTTTCAATCTTTCAATAAACATTTGATAACCTTGTCATTCTCTGTATTTACCCATGTAGAACATGATCTCAAAAATCATCTATATCTTTTCAAAGATATCTTCAATTCACACACCCTGTCAATGTACCTATAACTTCATTATATACAAATTTAATGACCTTTCACATTCTCTGAAAACAAAATCATCTTCTACAATTTTGTCTGCATAAAAACATCATATATTTCTTCACTGCATCTATGAAGAATCTACAAAGAAAAATAAAATCAATTTTCTCTTCATTCCCATGCCCATTCATTTCCTTCTTCTCCATCCTGCAAATAAAATCAATCTTTTTCAAGGTCATTCTTTTTCTTCTATTTCTCTGAATATCTTTCTTTTCACAAAACATCACTATTTCTCATTGTTACCTTTTGAGTCGCCCATATTTATTTATTGGTAATATTTCCTAAACAAGAGCTGGTTTGTTGTGTTGTATTTTAGGTCATACCCTTTGTTTCTTAAATTGGCTCTTGATCCTTCAAATTTTACCCGTTTATCGTCTTTGTAGACAAGGTTACTTAAAGTGTGAACCTTTGAACCTGAACCATTCTCAAAGTTCAAAGTTCAAATGGTTCGATATGTCTAAAGTGTCTCATAAAGCAAGCTGTTATTCTATATGTCTTATGCGTCTTTGAACTTTCGGTTTGAACTTGAACCCTTTTGTTCAAGGTTCAATGATTCAATGGTCTAAAGTTCAACACTCATTTCCTTCTTATAAGTAGGGTCACGCAGTTACCTTGTGTAATTAATGTATCATTGAACCTTCCGCTCATACTCTATAGCGAGGTTTAAAGGTTCAAGGTTCAACAGTTCACTGTTTCATAGTTGGAAGCCTTTTACCAAAGTCGCGTAACTGTTTGTTGGTCTACATAACCCTTGCATCTTTGAACCTTCGTATTGAACCATATCTTTATAAGTTCAACGGTTCATGAGCTTAAGTTCCTATTTCCGTAAGTGAATCCTTTGCTCATCTATATGGTCCAATTGGTATGGTCGAACCACGGCATTGAACCACGTCCTAAAGGTTCAATGGTTCAATAGTTCAAAGATTTGGAGATTTTGGTCTCATTTATTCCCATGACTTTCTGAGTCAAATTTAGCGGGAAAGTTGGAGGAAAATATGTCAGAGACTCATTATGAAACTGAGAGTTCTAATTTGGCGGAGGTTACAGATAATCATTATACATCATGATGGCACGTGAATAATACTTTCTATTAATGAAGAGGTCAGAATTTATGTCTTTTCAAATATTTCCAGCACATATTGCTCTGAGTGATAATTATTCAATCTGGTTAATGACATTGTTAACTAAGAACAAGCCAGATTCAACAAGTAAACAAACTGTGCAATGCAGACGAAAATAACGCAGGAAGTATAAGGTTCTTATTAGTCAAATTTCACAGTGAATTCAGATATCTTGAAGGTGAGTTCTGTTCCTCCTATGTGCTATTCCTATTTCTTAGCTGGAAAGAAGAATCTCTTGAGTCTCTGTCATTATTTTCAAAATTTGAAGTGTTTTTCATTATAATCCTCCAAGTATGGCTTTAAAATCTACATGTTTGGGGAATGAACATGGTCCTGGTCTTATTTATTCTCACTCTAAATTTGGAGATACTATGCTGGTACAATACGATTTAGAAGAATTCAGAGAAAGAACTAGAAACCTTGTTCAAACCCCTATGATGAAGAAAATTGTAGATAGTGGCTTAGTTGAAGCCGCAGCTTTTCCTCAGGCTATACTGTGCCTAGAATTGGTTCAGGAGTGTATAAATAGGTACGACCCCCAGGACAGGTGCATCAGAAATGCAAACGGTGATGTGTTTTTTCATGTCAATAGACAAACCCTCATGTTTGTGATGAAGATACAGCCTAAAGAGGTGTATTCTAGCCTTGATATTTCTTCCTCCTATGGGTATTTCTCAGAGAAGAAAACAACTTACAAAAGTGTAATAGCGAGAAACTGGCTGCTAAAATTTTAGAAGGGTGGTTCAAGGTTGCCCAGGCCACTCACTAGGGATCATTTGATTAAAGAAGTGAGGGATATTGTGGTATTGTTACACAAACTGAGGGGCAGTCAGCATGCCTATTATTGGGAGGATTGGATGTACTTTTTCATACAAGTCATCCTTCAAGGGGAACAATATTTAGATTGGGCCAAAATAGTGGCTGATTGTCTACATCAGGGTTTGAGTAATTGTCTGGGTGACAGAGATTTCTATATGTCTTCGTACCTGTTCTATTGTCTAGCATCTACAAGAGAGTGGTTTGACCTACCCCATGCACCCATAGCTGAGAATAGTAAGATTTATGAATATTATTCACAGTTGTAGAGAAGGAATTGCTATGAAAATTATAAAAGGGTTAATGATGTCTTCACTGGGAAAATGACTTATGAACTGGCAGGAAATCTAGGTAAAAGAATGTCTAGTGAAGCAATGCAACTGATTAGCATCTATGGTAGCTTCTTCATTCAATTTTCTGAGTTCACTTACATCAGAGTTGGAGGATTTGATGGTGAACCTGTGAAGTTACCTAGATATGTGTTTGATCATTTCGTGCTGATGGAGGTATGTAGACAGCTGGCACATGTAGATAAGAAATTCTCATCAAAAAAGGGTTTTGGTATTTCTTTTCCCATTGAACTTGGGCATTATTCATTCCAATCAAAATCTGATGCCTTGAATTTGGAGGTGAACCTTAAAAGGTTCAATTTTTAGTTCTTCACTGCCAGGTCTCAATTTGACAGTAAAGGATTTGTCAGAGTTAACCTAGACCCTGGAACAGGGCTTTCACATATTCCTAAGCTAGAGGACTACTGGGAAGACTGTCTAGATGAATTTGAGGTCAGGAGAAGGCTGTGGTGTAGGTTTTCTTTGGGGCAGATAATTACTCTCAATTTAAACATGGATATTTCTAGAATTATTAATGATGAGAAACAGGTGGTTGACCCACAGTTTGAAAAAGTAGAACAATCACCTATTCCGGAAGTTGACTAGAGCAAAAAGGAGGAAGACAAAATTGAAGTTAAAACTCTTCCAGTGATAAGGAGAACTGAGAAATGGTTGAGGGAAAAGAGACAGGAAGGGCTTCAGGATAAAAATCCCCAACAAATCACTTCAATGATTGGATCATCACTTCCTATAGACTCTTCTAACCAACCTATTGCTATGTTTGGTGCAGGTGCTTCCAAGCCATCAACTGAAAGGAGCCCTACCACTAAGAGGTCCAGAAGAGTCCTCACAGATATTTTACCCTCTCATGTTACCAGGTTGAGGACTAAAGGGAAAAGAAAGAAACAGGTTTCTGAAACAATAGTTGTTGATTTGAATTCAGAGGAAGATTCAGAAGAACCTATGGGTGACAAGGAGCTTAGTCCACACAGAACAGAGGAAGTTGACACTGGGTCACAGTCAGGGACCATTCTAGAGACCTCTGAAATATTGATGATTTCAAATGTATCCTCTGATGGATTAAACCCTGAGAAGACAACCTTAGCCCCTGCACCAAAGTGGCTAGAGAGTTCTATCTCTGACAAGAAAAAGGTAATTCCTTTTGTTGTCCCTTTAGAGGACATGGTAAGCAAATGTTTGGGGAAAACCCCCAAGTCCAAGAAACTCAAGATAACATACAGAATAAACATTGATCCAAACACTGGTAACTGGAGCGCTGAAATAGCTAAGCCAATGACTGAGGAAAGAGTTCAAGATCCAACTGTGCACGATTTCACTGTGGAGAGAGTGGATCTCGGTGCTGCTTCTAGAGCTGCAGATGTCCACCACCTTGAAGCATCTACTAAGAGAATGGTTAGTCAAACCTGGAAAGATGAAAAGGACAAGAGGGAGTTGAAGTAAACTTTGCGTTCAATGGCGGAGTACATTGATGCTATTCACAACCCTAACCTGCAACCAATCTCACAGCTTTCCCTATCTTTTGACCCAAAATCGCCTATTAACCATAAGCTATTGGATCAAGTTCACAGAAGCAAAATGGTGGCAAAAACATTTGATAGTTGGTTGGATAACATTGAATAAAAAGAAACTGAATACATTCATGAACTCAAGAGCATATATGATCTGATTGCTACCACCATTGAGGATCTTAAAGCACAGGTTGTTGTTTGGGCGAAAGATGAAGGTAAGTGGGCGAATGTAATAAACCAAATAGATGAAGTTCAGAAATATGGGCTGGCAAAGTTTTTGATAGAAAAAAGCCTGACTGGTTTGGACGAAGATTTACTATATGTGAACAAGAAGAATATTGAATGGAGGAATTCCATATCCCGGCAAGGACGCTTTGAACTTACAAAGCTAATTAAGGAGATAACAGAATTCACTCAATTGCTGCAACATGACTTGCAATGTATTGATGTTAAATACATTAAAGATGATGGAAAACCAGTGGAAGATGTCGATGCAGTGGTCTAATCTTTCAAAGATAAAATTGGCTTCGTCAGAGAAAATGACAATATTTTAATTGAGGACTTCTCAAGGATTTCTAAAGTTGAGTCACTACTTTACCTCTGCATCGATGCACTTCCAGAACACAAAGAAAATTTTGGGAAAATGCAAAGGGAAAAGGAAGTTTGGAAGTCAAGAATGAAACATATAGGTATTCCCAACTTCCCAAAAATTTAGGAGTTTGTTGCAGCTTTTCAGGAGTGGAAGACCCAACGTGCTTCCCAGGCCACCTATGACAAATCTAGAGATGTAAATCTGTTGTCCCAGTCATGATTTCATTGGCTCACTTTCTTTATTTATGTTCCTCTTTTATGTTATTTTTGGCAAATCTTGATCTTTAAATCAGTTGTTATAAACTAAATCCCTTACGGGTTAGAGTTATATTAACTCTAGGTTTGATTTACTCAAAGACATGATTAAGACATTCATATATATAGGTTTTTAAAATCTTTGTAGGACATAGAAAGTTAGGAAAAAGAAAGAAGAAGGGGAATTTTAGCTAAATCATTTTATAGTTTTACATTATGTGATAATTGTCTGAGAAATTTTTCATCTGTGAATGGGAAGAAGAAACAATTACTGCTTACTTGGATCTGTGCGTCTGAGTGTTTGGAGTTAGATTCTCTGTGTGAAATCTCCTTTCATCTGGTAATTGCTCTTTTATTAGACAATTCCTCATATGTGTTCTATTATTTATTGGTTCAACAAATTCATATGTATGTGTTCATATATTTGAATGTATCTGTTAGGTCTCAAAAATGTAGGTTGCTAATCCTAAGAGGATGCCAGGCTCTATGTTTGGATTTGCAACGTTTTTGAACTAACTTGATGAAATCAACCTTCAAAGTTTGATGATTTCGTACACTTTAGGTCCTGCTACACCTAGGTGGGTGAACCTTAAAATATTAAAGCAGTCTGAGTGTGGATGAGTGGACTAACTAGATCTATCTACAATGGCATAGGATGTAGGATAGATAAAAGCTGACTAATTAATTCTATGTTTAATGTTTGATAAGTGATTGGCAGTAATTGTATAAGCAATATCAAGGTAAAAGGTTTTAATTTATGAGTTGAATGAGACTAGTGCCTTGTTGGGTAACAGAGTCAATTTGAAGGACCAAGACCAGTAATTTCTTAATGGTAATAATTCTAGTTGTTTGGCACAGTTTTGGTTTATAGCTTGTATAAACGTACAAGTAAATGACTGACAGACTCTTCTTGATAATCCAACCAAATAAAATCAGATATCTTATAATTCACCAGAAGGTATTTTAATCCTTACTTGAAGGAACCAAATGAAATGAATGGACAAGATTAACAAATAATATTTTACTAGAGACAGAATGGCAATCCTAATTATATGGCTCTACTTAGTAATCCCAACTTATTACTTCCAGGCTACTGTGATTAAATCAGAAGGGTTTAATTCCTCAGATGGATACCAACCAAATTAATCACACAGATACAGCAAATGTGTATTGACAGATTAAATATATACTTGATATCTTAATCTGAATAACAAGGAAATGCAGAAATGGAGACAGCCACACAATTGAATAATTTCAACAAACAACTGATACCAAAGTAGAAATACTGAATTAGAGAACTTCAAACTTCTTCTTCAAATAAAATATGTAACAAAGTCATTTTGGAACATTGTATATTATGTATATATCAATATCTTCTACTGCTGATGATCTTTTCAGCATAGATTGTTTGAACTTATATAGATGTTTCTATGAAGAAACATAACTCTTCAATAAGTCTTTTGGGAACTTAACAAGTATTAACAATAATTACATAAGCGTAATTATGCTCTATTCAGCCATAAATAAACTTTAGCCAGATGATCTAGATACTCTTGATCATGATGAGAATCAGTAAGCTCAATAGCGCTTCTGGTAATTACATCAAGAGTAACCATCTCCTCCAATTGTTTGCAGACTTCTTTGGATGCAGAGGCTTTATCTTTCAGAGCTCCTGTGGCTTTGTGTAATATAATCTGACAGTCAATAATCCATTCTTCTTTGCTCTTCACCTCTCCGTTATCTTTAAATAACCTAGGCACTCCTGCACTTGAAGCATCAATACCTTCCTTAGCATCAGTTTTAAGTTTGTCATAGTAATGTTGGTGCTGTTTGAGAAATGCTCTGGCATCAGGGAGATCTGTATTATCAGTGGCACTTTTATTTTGTAACTCAATCAATTTTTCTTGTATCCTCTTTTCAAGTCTTTCATGTTCTTTGATTGCTTTATGATTTTTTGAGTAATTATCCCAAAACTGATTCAACCACCGCACCATGTTTGCATACCTGCTTTGCAGTATTGTAACAAATGCATCTATTTGAATTTGTGTGGCTTGGTCAGGGGATAATACTTGAATGCCCTGAGAGCTCTCACCTTGAGTTATTCTTTTTGTGGATTGGCCAAAAGTGCTCTTAACAGCATCCTTCAAGTAATCATTTTCTTTTGTCAATCTCTCATAGTTCAATTTATAAGCATCTCTTTCTTTGATCAACATTTGAGCCTGTGCTTTATTCAACTTTGCGACATTGATACCAATGTCTGTAGTAATCATGGGGTCGGTTTCCCCTGCTTTCAAAGTCATAACATGGCCAAAAGTCTTTTCAGTATCTATGATGGCTGTCTTCTTATGAGGAGGGTACAATGCCCATATCATCAAGGAATTTTCATCAGTATTATATCTAGTTCCCATATACACTTCATTAACTCCTTCTGGAGTAAGCTTATACTTATCATCAGCACTATTCAGAAAGCTGTCAAAAACCAAAGCAGAATTTAAGTCCAAACCAGGAAAAATCATAACCCCTGCATCTTTGAGTAACTGTCTTCCCTTGCTAGGTGTCATGTCCTGCATTTCTTTATCTACTGTTTCCTTTAGCATATCTAATAACTATTTTTTCATTATCAGCAGAAACATCATCTACTGACTCTCTAATTTCTTTTCCTTTGTATCTATACAAGAATGATTTAAATTCCTTTGACTGAATAAATGCATCATCTGAAATGAAAGAATCATAGGCCGTTTGGCGTGGATCTTCATCAGTAGACCCCTCCTCATCATGTAGCACAACTGGAGGCTGATATTGTTGTATTTTTCTTTTGGACATTTCCATGGTTTTATCTTGTGGCTGCTCTTGTTCAGTGAGTTCTTCATCTTCAGAGGGAACCACTTCAACTTCTGCCAACTGCTTTTTCTTTTCATTTAAATCTCTGTTATATTTTTCTACCACCAAGTCGACTTCAGCTTCTTCCAAATTTCTAATGACATCATCATGTGGATAATGTATGTGCATGTATCCACTGAGATTCTGTTTTCTTCTTGCAGAGTCAATGAAACCTTCAGGGTCAAACCCTTTCCTCACCTCAGCAGTCACCATGTTATAATGCATTAGTTTATCCAAAATGAGATTGTATCCTTCTTTTGAAACCACAGTAAAATCTCCAAAACACAAAGTGCTGGGCATGAATGATTGTTTATCATGTGAACTTAGATGCATCACATTCGAACAATGCATTTGCCTAATTATTTCTAAATATGCAAGTCTGTCAGGGACAGTTTTAGGCAATATGAATGGAGTATCCTCAAATCCATAAACTCTGATCATAGTGGCATCCTCAAAGCAGTACCAGTCTCCCCAATTATGAGTGACAGTAGGGGGACCACCAAAATCTTTAGGTCTAAGGAACCTTTTTATTTCATTTGAGATTGAATATTCACAGGGGTGGTTGAAATACCTATACAACACTTTTACACAATGCTCTTCAAATTGAGCATAGCTGGAGTTGGCATATCTACTATCCCAGATTCTGGTCCACATTTGCACAGGTATCTTTTCCCCTTTCTTATCTGTAGCAACAACTCGAAACTCATTTGGCCATAACCCTACTTCCTGGCCATAGTATAACACCATATGCATAAGCATTGAGTAATGCTCAAAAGAGCATGCTGGAGCATTGTTTTTTATTGCAGATAGACCAGAGTCTATTCTAGTAGCAATATAGGAGGCATAATCAAATTGTCTGGCATTATGACATTGAATATCAAAGGCTATGACCATCAGAGGAATAGTCATGAACTCAGGGACCTCTGAGCCAAGGACTTGGCCTACAGAAAAATAAGTATATTGTATGTATGGTTCAAAAATGGCTACATGAAAGGGAGGGCCATCATTCTCAGTCAAGGGTATCACTTCTCCTTCAATCCTGGGCCTATGAATGGGTAACCTCCATCCATTGTAAGTTGTGTCCATTCTCCAATACTCTTTGTCCAGATCTTCAAAAATGATAGGGACAATACACAAATCATCTAAATCAAAAACCTCACAAATGGCATTTTTTGATAAATGCACAATTGGTTCTCCCTGTGGGTTGTAGATGGCTTTCAGGTTTGAATTATAATGTCTGGCTAGCAGTTGGAGGAGTTCCACATTCAGGAATACATTGGGCACAACCAGTTTTCCGAAGTTCAAGTGCTATGGGTTTGACACAGGGGTATTCCTAAACCTTCTATTATAGTGGAATCTAAAAAGTTTATATCCCCAAATTGGGGTCCAGATATCTCCCAGGCGTTTATGTTTATCTTCCAATTTTTCTACTTCTGCCCTGAGTTGGGCAGACCTCCTAGCCTTGGGAGTTGACCCAGGCAATTGATCAATTAGGTCCTGATTTAGTTTTCTATCTTTCACTTTCTCTTCAGGGGTTTGTTCAGTTTTTTGTTTTTTAGGCTTACTGGTTTCCCCTTGTAACTTTCTTCCTTTCCCCTTTCCCGGAGTTTCCATTTTAGAACTTTAGCAAAAATTTTAAATACAAGCTATGCAATGGTATATGTACCTGTCGTCCGATGGATGAAATTGGAATCCTCTGTTTTGCGCCTCAAGAATTCCTCTGTATTCTCTTCTCGGACATTTTTTTGCAATTATAATGATCCTATGAATTTCGTAGCCATTTGTATTAACTATCTGATCAATTCAATGTTCATCGCTGTGAAGTGTCACATCGCCATAACTCTTCTTATCGGCATGATTTTTAAAATGTCTGGGCGACCCTTAATGCTTTTATGGCACGAACAGTCAATCGGCGTGACCCCTCAACTGTATTCCCGATGCTATGTAATGTCATATCTTAAGTGGGCGCGACCATCAGCATGACTTCCTTCATCGCCATGTGTTTGAGATCTCTCTGTGATGTAGCGGGTCCTACTGATATGACTAGTTCATCGGAGTGATTAACACTATCGGGATAATATAATTATGTTCCCCCAATCTTTGTTGTCTTACTGATAGTTATTCTCAGGTATGAACTTTATCTTGATCGGAATGACATACACTATCGGGATAGCTTTCTAAAGATATCCCGATTCAAATCATCTCCCCAATGCCCCTTTCATATCCTTCATCGGACAGAGTATGTTAAAGTGTCACCGATGCCTTTTGATCGCCATGACTTGTGAATCGGCGAGACCTGATTCCCTTGTCCCGATATGCTGAGTTATCCCGATAGGTATATGTATCGCTGTGAGTCTCACCGAAAGTTCTTTTATCGCCCAGACTTTAAGCATCAGAAACTTCTTTATGTCTCATCCCAATAGTTTATTTCTTGCTGACAGTCGTTTGCTTCGTTGTCCCCGCAAGACGTTCGGTGAAACTCTTGCCAAAATGCTTTGTCGGTATGATATATACCGTCGGGGCAACTTTTAAAAGGTCATCCGATAGATATCTGTCATACCGATCGGTATGACCACTTGCCTCTCTTGCCGATGTAAGGTCATCGGTATTACTTACTCCATCGGTGACTTCCATAATTCTCTTTCCGATCTGTCTTCTCATGCCGATGGTTACTTTCAAATGATCCCTTATGTATCGGTGTAAGCAAAACCACATCTTGACGATGGATTGATTTTGAAGAAATTTGGCACTGCTCATTCTTGTGAGATACATAAAAAAATTTATTATGGTCTTTTGGGATATTTTTCGGGATTTATTCAAATATGATGGAATGAGGAGATAGTAAAAATTTCAAATTTTTACTGTCCTAACAGTATCAAAAGTAGAATCTGTGCATTCTATTACACATTGTTACTGTATAAATTTACCGCATTCATAACATAGTTATGTATGAATGTCAGTTTGCCTTAAGCATTTTCTGGTTAAAAGTGCATTTGGATAGTTGAATTGATTAAATTCATTGAAAATCTTAAAGGGAGCTATACCTAAATTTAGAGGGGAACTAATTTAAAAAGTTCACCCATTTGTTGCCTAACTTGTTTGTTCTTCAAAGAGGGGTATAGAGTCAAAATAAACCATTTTCAGAATAAGGACAAATCTGTTAGCCAACAGTTTTTAGCGTCTCTACTGGGGATAAAATCATTAATTAAAAGATTGGTCACCTGAATATGAAGCAACAATGGTGCTTCCACATGAAAACATAATTCCTGTTCTGCAACCCAATCTTGGATTTCAAGATGAGCAGGAAGACATTATTGGCCAGTTGAATACCCTTGCTTGGCGTACTCGTCAAAATAGTGAAGATTATAGAAGAGCAAGTAGAGTATTAGAACAAGAAGAGGAATTGACCGATAACCTGAGATTGCTGTTACTCAGGCAGAGAAGAAGGCAGGCATGAAACACAGCAAGAAATCAAGTCCTTGAAGCGCAAAGAAATCAAGAATAACATAGAAATCAATAACTGCCTATTCAGCCACAACATTTTAAGCTGGATTCTATACCATATACCAGGTCTTTGAGGAGAGAGGGAGTTGAAGACTCTACCTTTGAAGCACTGTAAAATTTTAATTTTCCTTATATCCCTACTCGTGCAAGAAAAGCTAGAAGTAGACCTCCGAGCCCTCCTAAACCTTCTACTTCCCCTGTCTGTCAAGCTTTAACTCTTTCAGGCACCGTTATCCCCTCAGCTATAAATTTTCTACCCATGGCCCAACCTTGGGGAGCAGCCATAGGGCCTTTGAACCTAGGGGCAAATCTAAATCCTTTACCTAAAAATGCAAGAGAAAATTTGCCCAGGTTCAATGGAGATGGCAAACAATCACCAGAAGAATATTTGTCTTCCTTTGCAGCAACATGTAGTGTGTTAGGTGTACAACACCAAGATGTTGCCATAAGGCTCTTTGTGCAGACTTTGACTGACACTGCGACACAATGGTTCTACCACCTAACTAATTCCTCAATTTCAAATTGGAATGACATGAAGACTGCTTTTGAAAATAGGTTCAAAAGTGCAGAGGACGAGCATTACCTCCTTGCACAACTGACTCAGCTTAAGAAAGAGATTCATGAACCTATGAGGGAATTCGTGGCTAAATTTAACAGAATTGTGAACAAAATCCCTGCTACTAAAAGACCATCTGGCAAAAATCAAAAATGTTTTTTTATTAATTCCATGCCTCCTGATATTAGCTTCCATCTCAGGAGAGGAGTAACTGCCGATTTACCAGCTGCACAAGCCTTAGCCGTCGGATTGGAGGATGATCTCATTATGGCCGATAAATGGAAGAGAGAGGTCCAAGTGCCAAATGCCCAGCCCTCATCATCTACAGATCCTATAGTGCAAAGGTTGGTTAATGATATGATTGCCTTAAAGAGGCAACTACCTAAAATTGGTGCCCCCTTCCAACAACCGTATCAAGATATAAGCAGAAGGATTTTGAATCAACAAGCAAATACTGGTAGAGCTTTACCCCTGACATCAGCATAGTCAAGACTGGCTATTGAAGCTCCTCCTGGAAGGGGAAATATGTGTATTTTTCACTTGACTACCGACCATGATGGAAATTCTTGCCCAGAAATGCTCAGGTACACTCAAATGACGGCTACTCAAGATATGCTAGGGGAATCCACAGAAGAAGAAAGAAACTTTGAGGAACCTGGTGGCTCTAAAATACACTTCCTTGAATATGAGTCTGATTCAGAAAGGGGGGGTGAAATATTGGTTACCCTTGAAGATCCCTCATGCACCGTGCTCACCAGGAGTCAGAGGAATGTGAGATCCTCTAATACTAAAGAAGTACCTGGCAAAGGTAAGGAACCTTTAACTAGAACCCATGATGCTAATTTGAAGGTTCAAGAAACTAAACTGTTGCATACAAATGATTCAAATGCTTCTTTCGATATTGTAGATTTCTGTAAGTCTGCAAAAATTCAAATCTCTCCTATTGAGTATCTCAAGTTAAAACCTACTGAACTTGACAAGCTGGTTAAACATGTTAAAGGTAGTCCTACACAAACCAAATCTGAGAGTCAATTAGAGGTTGATACTGAATCTCCCATTGCTCGACTATTTTCTTCCTCATCTGAGTCAGCCATGACTGCCCCTAAAATGACTCCCAATCCATCAACCAATGCTCCTTATACTGATTTGAAACCCAATCCTTTCTATGTGTCTTTGTTTATCAATGGTCATAAACTTAGTAAGTGTATTATAGATTCAGGAGCCTCTGACAACATTATGCCTTCCTCTGTGGCTAAAGCCTTAGGGTTATCACTCACAAAAACATTTGGTAGATGTTATTCTATGGATGGAAAATAGGTTTCCTTGCTTGGGCAGATTAAAGATGCACGAGTTGCTCTTGCAGCTTACCCTGACAAAAAGGTGAAATTAAGTATTTTGGTAGCAGATATTCCTGCTAGTTATGGAATGCTTTTGAGCAGGACATTTTGCAAGGATTTGGGTGGACAAATCAAACTGGATTGGTCAGAGGCCACAATCCTAGTAGGGAAGTAGAAAGTGAAGCTGGAACATGAGCCCAAGTGTAAGTTCACTATCTACCCCTCTGATGATCCCAAGGCCCAAATTTTATTTAAGGAATGTGAATTTGGCAACTATTTTTTCTCCTCTGAACAGAGCTGTGAGGTAGACCCTGATGAGTGTCAAATTGTACTCATAAAATACACCCCTTTTTGCCTCTCTTTTTCCCCTATTCAGTTCATCTTCCTTGTGTCTGCACTCAAATAAGTTAGCAAGATTATTCTATTTTGTGATTAATTAAGATAGATTATTTGAGATTAGAATTTTTGATTAGATGACTAATGTGCATGGGATTAATAGAAAAATGTAGAATTTCTCTTTCCTTTTTGAATCAGCAGGTGTAAATGTCAGAAATAGCAATTTTGTGCATCTCCGGAGATCGTCTTCAATGAACTTCGGAGACCATAACAAAGAACAGTGACACCTGGTGTTTTGAAGATATGGGGAATGACTCTCTGGAACTCTGCGAGTGTCTAGAATATCTCCAGAGCTGCAGACAGGAACAACTATCTCCAACGTCTCCTAAGAACGGGGCATGTTCTAGATAGAGCTGCCGCCCAGACACTTCAGCAGCAATCCTAATACCCCCCTCACTTCACTCAAATCATCACCTGAGTGGTGAAGGGTCAACTATCAGTTAAACTGCTGAAGTTTTATCTTTCCAAAGATTTTGCATGAGTCACGAATTGAACTACTCCAATATTCTTATTTTCAGGGCTTTGATGCCCAAGTGTATTAAGACCTAAACTTAGACCTCTGAGTGGACTTCTGTTCCACTCAAGTCTACCTTTCTTGCATGATGATCTTTCATAAAGTTAGACAGTTAAGTACAAATAAGAGATGGTGCCATCTCCTAGAAAGACTGATAGATAAGTTCAGTGATATATCATCACTCTTTTTATATATACTTTTAGAAATAGTAATAGAACAATGATGATAAAATTATTCTGATCTTTCAGAGATTTCAGTTCTGATATAGCCATACATTTTCATGAATATAGAAATGAATGAATTAGACTGAATTTAGTGTAGATCATCTTTTGTGCTGATTTCCTGCAATAGCCTTCAGCCTCAAAGGTGCGGAGCAAGGGCCCACTCTCACCAATCAAGCAGGAGGCTAGTATCCCTATTTTATTGTTTCAAGTTTTCTTTATAAAGGTGTTTCCTGTTTTAATAGATAGATGCATGTTATTGTTTCTTTGCTTTAAGTACATTTCCTATTTTCTTCTATTTTACAAGCATTCATTCCATTTATCCAACAAGAAGATAGATTAGTCATTCTTTTAAGCATTAGGATTAGCTATAAACTAGTCACTTAGAATCCCTAGTTACAGACAGCCATGGACACAGCCATGGTTCTTTGACATCTGAAAATAGATTAAATGATAAGGTACAGCGACAACCTATCATTTTTGGCGCCATTACCGGGGATGTAGTTTGTGTTAATTAGGGACACTAAGTTAAAAATAGTTTTTAGAATAGATCTGTATGGTTAGAGATAGAGATCTCAAAGGAAGATATATTAAGCAGACACCCCAACAACACACCATAGGGGAAAGCAGTGAGGTGGTACAAAATCTTGTTGAAGAAGGAAACCTAGATCTTAATTTGGAACTTGCACTTCAAAACAACAATCCCTTAGATCCTACAGATATTCCACTTGCCAATTATATCCAGGAATTACAACAAAAAGTTGAGGCAGATCCTTTGGTAGAACCTAATTTCCTAGAACCTCAGGAAGAAGAACTAGTACTAAACATGGAAAATGATAATCATGGGGAAGAGGAAAACTAGGCCCCAAGAACCTTCTCTTATCCTATTGTTTTGGCTGCTGGAAACAATGCTCCCATGAAGAATATCTCACCAGCACATCTGCCAAATTTTAGAGGACTTTCCTCTAAGGATCCAGATCAGTTCTTGTTTGAATTCAAAGTAGTCTGCCAAACTTATGATTATGGATCAGATAACCAGAAACTCAAACTGTTCCCTTCAACCCTGAAAGATTCTGCAATGAGATGGTTTATGGGTTTACCCCAGGGTTCTATCCATTCTTGGGATCAAATGGAAACAGAGTTTTTGGAAAAATACCAAGATTATTGCAGATCCAGTAATAAAAATGAAGAACTGTTTAAAATTAGGCAGGGGGAGGAAGAATCCTTAGAAGACTATGTGGATAGGTTTAATTTTTCCTTGAGAAGGTATGGCAATCCGGTGGATCACTCCTTGGCCAGAACCCTGTTTATAAAAGGATTGGATAAAGAATCAAAACAGGCACTGGACCTAATGGGAAAAGGGAACATTAACAAAATGGAAATACCTGACATAGAGGAACTCTGCAGGAATTATTCCAGAACTCAAGATGGAGTAAGGTCATCTAAAACTTTTAAAGGGAAGAATGAGATAGGATAATTGATGGAGGAAATTGTAAATCTAAAAATAGATATTCTGGTCCAACTAAATACCACATTGGATGGGATTCAAGCAAAAACCAGAACAACTGATCAAAGTAGAGCAACTGAACCGCTTTCCATTTATTGTCCTAGGTGTAGAAACAAACACCTGTTGAGAGAATGTCCCTTGGACAAATCAGAGATTTGTCAAATCTATGATAGGGAACATCCTACCAGTCAGTGTAGTCAGCTTCCAGCCTTGAAAAGATTGAGTAAAAAGAATGCTATGATAGAGGAGGAGTTGAACTATGTGGGACAAAAACAAGCCAGAAATTTCCCTTATAATCAGTACCCAAGCCAGTCTTCTTACAGGGGTCCTACTAATTGGGGAAATAATCAGTGGAATCCAGCTTGGTATGGCCCTCAAAATAATCCTCCTTGGGGATAACAAGATTGGCAAAACCAAAATTGGCAAAACCAAAACTGGCAAAATCAACCTTGGGGAAATCAACAATGGCCACCACAGTTTGGGTCACAAGGCATGCAACCTTAATGGATTCCTCAACAGGGATATCATCAACAATACCAAGGACAACCTAGACGTTTCCAACCTCAACAGCAGGCTTTACTAATTGGATCCTCCAACACACAGGGTCAAACACAAAATGAACCAGTTAGTCAACCACCTTTACCAGCTCAGCCTATACCAAACCCACGGAATAAACAGGGAGCAGCTGTCTATATGACAGATCAAGAAAATCTGGCTAGAATTAATGCTATATATTCAAATAATCTCCAGCTGCGTTCTGGGAAAGCATTCCCGAGACCTTCTCCTCCAACTATAGTTGAAATAACCAATGATGAGGAACCTAAAAATCCATCCAATCAACCCCCAGAGGAGATTACTAACGAAAAAGTACTAGAAAAATCAACCATAGACAACTCTGGAGTTACTCCTAAAAAGCCAGCTCTGGAGAACAGTCTTGAACACAATTCTGATAAGAGCTTCGGAGATGGAAAAACTAGCACCCTACCCAGAACGACTTAAACAAAATGCTCCCCAGAAAAAGATTTTACAAAAACAAATCCAACCCAATCAGGAATCAGAGCTTTTACAAGAACTCAAGCAGCTAAACATTGAAATTCCTCTCCTCTAGGCCATCAGAGATGTACCCGAACTAAATCAATTCATCAAACAGTATTGCATCAAAACACAGGGCAGAAAGAAAAGTTTTCCCTCCACAATACAGGTGGAAGGAAAAGTAATGGATCTATTGATGGGAGAAATTCTCCTCCCAAAATATGGAGACCCTGGGAACCCTGTCATAACTATTTTCATCTCGAGGGTAGAAATTACAAATGTTTTGGTTGACTTAGGAGCAGCAATTAATGTGATGACAGTTCATACAATGGACAAGTTAGCTCTGTCAGGTATCCAATCCACGACTACAATTCTTCAACTTGCTGATCAGTCAGTAGCTGTTCCAAAGGGAGTGATCACTGATGTACCTGTTGTGATAGATTCATGGGAATTCCCAGTGGATTTCTTAATTTGGAACCTAGAAACTAGAGAAATGCTTATCCGCTGATTTTAGGAAGGCCATGGCTGGCTACTGTAGCAGCATCTATTGATTGTCAAACTGGAGATATGGTCATTTCTAATGGGATAGATTTAAAGAAAATATCTCTGTATCCTCCAGCTAAACCATCAGTTCATTACACAGGAAGAGTATGGGTGGATGAACCGGATAACATGAACAACAGTGCCTCATTAGCTATGGTAACCATTAGGGAACATCTGGGAGAATTAGGAGAAGAAGTATACTATGATACAATGGAAGACTTCACTCACATCCTAATCAACAAAGATGTGATGGAACTCACCCAAGATCCTCAAAGAGAACTTCTTGTTTCTTCTCATTGTACCCTTACCAACATTATTCCTTGTGGGGAAACCTTTTACAGAGACTTAGCCACCTTCCACATGTTGCTCCCACATTCTTGTCCTCTCAATGCCATGACACCAATGTATGGACCCACCACATCTATGGATCAAATTACAAAACAGGTCATGATTCTGCTAGGGAAAACACTTAATATAAATACTCAGTTAACAGCAAGTCAGGAAGAAAAACTTATTCAGCTTTTGGTTTCCCACTCAGCATCTTTTGCCTAGGATTACCAAGATATGAAAGGCATACCTCCTGAAATCTGTACCCATCATATCTACACTGAGGATATTAAACCTATTAGACAACCACAAAGAAGATTGAATCCTACCTTAAAGGACATTGTCAAAACTGAAATAGAAAAATTACTACAGGCAGGGTTCATATATCCAATCTCAGACAGTCAATGGGTCTCACCCCTTGTCATTGTGCCTAAAAAGAATGGGAAATGGAGGGTGTGTATTGATTATAGAGAACTCAACAAGGCCACAAAAAAGGACTACTTTCCCTTACCATTTATTGACCAAGTTCTGGACAACCTTGCTGGGAGAAAGTATTTTTCTTTCTTAGATGGATTTAGTGGGTATAATCAAATTCAAGTAGCACCTGAGGACCAAGACAAAACAACCTTCACATGCTCTTGGGGAACCTTTGCTTACAAAGTTCTTCCTTTTGGGCTGTGCAATGCCCCAGCTACATTTCAGAGACTGGTTCTAGCTATTTTTGCTGAACTAGCTAATGAATGCATGGAAGTCTATATGGATGACTTTACTGTGTATGGGAATAACTTCGAGGAAGCTCTCACAAACCTTGGAAAAGTACTAAAATGTTGTAATAAAAATCGACTATCCCTTAGCCATGAGAAATGTTTTATGATGGTGGAGGAAGGAATTGTTTTGGGACACCATATTTCAGAAAAAGGGATCAGAGTGGATCAGAACAAGGTAGAAGTAATCACACAGTTGCCTTCACCCAAAAATTAGACTGATGTCAGAAGTTTTCTAGGTCATGCAGGCTACTATAGGAGGTTCATAGAAAATTTTAGCAGAATAGTTGCCCCCCTGTTTACCCTACTTAACAAGAAAATAGAATTTCTCTGGACAGCAGACTGTCAATCAGCATTTGAAACTTTGAAGGAGAAGCTTACTGTGACACCAGTTTTAAGGGGACCTAATTGGACTTTACCATTCCACATACAAACTGATGCTTCAAATGAATCCATTAGGTCCATTTTAGGACAAAAGGAGGAAGGAGAGAGTATGCATGCCATTTATTACATCAGCAAAAACCTTACCTCTGCAGAAAGAAATTATACAACAACTGAGAAAGAATTCTTGGCAGTTATCTATGCTATAAACAAATTCAGACATTATATTACCGGATATAAAATATTTGTGCACACTAATCATGAAGCCATCAAGTACCTAATGAATAAACCAGTAGTAGGTGCAAGGATCATCAAGTGGTTATTGCTATTGCAAGAATTTGATATTACCATAGTTGATAATCCAGGAAAGTTTAATTTGGTTGCTAATTTTCTGTCAAGATTGCATACAGGAGGAGAAGATCAACCAGTGGAGGACAAATTTCTATATGAACATCTTTTTGCCATATCCACTACTGCACCTTGGTTTGTTGACATAGCTAATTTCTTAGCTACAGGCTTGTATCCATCCCATTTTACTTCAAAACAAAGAAAACGGTTGGTTAAAGAAAGTTTATCCTACAAATGGTTGAATGGTTTACTATTTAAATGTGGTCCTGATTTCATTCTATGTAGGTGCTTGAAGGCTGATGAGACTTCTGATGTGTTGAGAGCATGTCATCATGAACCATCTGGTGGCCACTACTCTTTCCACAGGACAGTCCACAAGATCCTTGGAGCTGGTTACTACTGGCCTTCTCTTCATAAAGACACAAAGAAATATGTGCAGCACTGTGACCAGTGCCAAAGGATGGGGCAACCCACCTTTAACCAGGAAATGCTGCTACATCCTCAAGTCATGATGGAACCATTTGAGCAATGGGGTTTAGACTTTGTGGGACCAATTTCACCACCATCATCAAGCAAGGAGTATATTCTAGTATGCACATACTATGTTACTAAGTGGGTTGAGGTTCAAGCATTCCAATTTGCAAGAGAAGAAAAAGTTGTTGATTTCCTTTACAATAGAATTTTCTTGAGATTTGGAGCCCCAAAATCAATAGTTTCAGATAGAGGACCTCAATTTACTTCACAGGTAATCAAGGCATTCACAGATTTATACCAAGTCAAGCACAGAAAAGCTTCACCTTACCATCCTCAAGAAAATGGGCAGGTAGAAGTAACTAACAGAGAACTTGAGAATATCCTAACAAGGACAGTAGCAATGAATAGAAAGGATTGGGCTAATAGACTACCTGAAGTAGTTTGGGCTTACAACACCACTTGGAAGTCCACAACAAAGTTTTCACCATATGAATTGGTTTATGGGAAAAAGCCTATACTATCTATAGAATTTGAACTCTAGACACTTAAAACTGTATTGGATGTTGGGCTGCCGCTGTCTACAATTCAGCAAAATAGAATTCTTCAACTCAACGAGTTGGATGAGATTCGGACAGAAGCCATTCAGCAAATAGAACTGGTTCAGTACCAAAGGAAACAATGGCATGACCAACATATCAAGAGGAGGACATTTCAACAAGGAGATTGGGTTCTTCTCTATGATTCTAAATTTAAAGAATTCAAAGGGAAATTACAGACTCACTGGCTAGGTCCTTATCAAATAAAGGAAGTGTTTGAAAATGGAACTGTATTATTGCAACCAATTGATGGGAGCACAAACACATTTCTAGTAAATGGTCACCGAATAAAGCTCTATAAAAGATCGTCTACTAAAGAAGAATTTCTTGATGATCTGTGTTTTGATACAAGGGATACCTCCTCTGTTACGGTGTTGGAATAATAATTAAAAAATATATATAATAAAAAAATAAAAGAAGGTTGAAAACCAGCAATGGCTGCCTTCTAAAAAAAATTGAGAAAGATGGAAAACCAGCAAATGGCTGTCTTTCTCGACCAAGGGAGTTGAAAACTAGTAAATGGTGGTTCCCTTCTCCAAGACAGTTGTAATAATTGAGCTCCGGATATGATCTGTTGCCAGAAATTGGTCCAATGCATCTCCGGCGCTTTCCAATAAAGACCACCTCCGGCGCTTTCCAATTAGGAGCATCTCCGGCGCTCTGTTAATAATGCCGATAGTTCCATAATAAGGGTGGGACCTACCTTGCCAGGTGGTAAAGTAGACAACTCATATGATGAGGTCATCATGACTCATCTTCTACTTCATCGCACAGCATAATTAAAATTAGAATACTAATAATTGCAGGAGTGTCCACAAGCCGGCGCTGACATCACCCATGGGCGTAGATTTTAGTGCCACTCAATGCAATGATTGCAAGTCGCGTGCAAGTAGGAAGTGGATATCATTTCAGGCCGCCGCTTAAATGCCATGACGCATGCAGTTTCTAAAATGGCACAGCATTTCTCCCGTGTACGTCACCTCATCATTAAAACTGATCCAAGTAAATCTATTTTTAATTAATCATTAATTAGTAACTATCCTATCTTTCTATTTTGGGTGCTATCATGATGACACATCCCTCCACTATCATTTCCTTTTTCACATCCAAGCATGCCATCATCTGTGCCTTAATGCCACCTTACCTCCAGAGTGCCCTGTCAGTTCGTTACAATTATGGCTGCTTTGGCCCCTTAACCCATCTGCATAAGCCCAGCCTGAAAATAATAGCATCCCTCATTCAAACCTCCAGAATAGACTGAAGCATAAGATAAATTAAACAACTCTCCGGAGTCTACAGAGAAATTTGAACAGTACTTCGGAGCCCATAGATCAGAGGGACAGATAGACTGTAGGCCGCGGAAGTAAAAGAATAAAACACAGAAACTGCCATCAATTCAGCAATGGGGGTCAAGAAAAAGTCTGAGCCAGAAAATACTGCAAGTCTTCTAAAGGATGCAGCTACAACAAACATTTTAAGGGTTGCTGGATGGTTAGATTTCCTAGATAAGTTCAAAGGGTTTCAGGAGGATATTGTGGACGAATTCCTTAGGAATTTAAGCAACGACCAGACCACTGTGAGAGGAAACCAAATCAATCTCTCCTCCACAATTATTAGCCACATCTCTGGACTCCCCGAACAAGGTACGAGGTTCTACCACCTAAAAACCTTGTATACTGATTTAATTAGGAATTTTTCTGTCCGTGGTGAACCTGCTATTCAATTGCATATGAATAAGAATGAGGTCAAAGGAATTTTGAGGTCCACTCTGCTAAACCCTTGGGCAACTGTTGCTACCTGGTTAATAAAATACTTTACCTGTGATGGCCAATTCTCCATATTTTTAGGGCCCATAATGAAAAAGCTAATTTTTCTCAGACATGGAAATAGGCACCCTGAATATAACATAAATATCCCCAATTTCCTATATTCTGCCATCAGGGCAACTGCAGAGAAATACCAGCAGGGTAAGGGACCCATGAAACATCATGGCCTCATCTTCCTGATAGTCAAGCACCACTTCTTATCTCAGGCCAATGGAGAAGAACTATTGCAGAACTTTCTTGAGCATAACCCTCAGGTCAGAGCACCAGAGATAACACAAACAGAGGATGAGAGTTCTCCCTCTCACCATGATGAAGAAACCGAGCCTACAACCTCTTCCACAGCTTCTCACAAAAGGACATCACCCTCATAGGAGGCTACATCATCTGCAGCCCCTGTTCCCAACAAGAAGGGGAAAGACAAACAAATTGCAGAGCCTGCTTCTACATGACCTCTATACATGACTCAGTCAGTTAGGCAAAAAATGACTTTACCTGAGGAATCTGGGCCTAGGGAATTAATAGAGGAAAAGGCAGGATAGGGAATTAAGGGGAGATGGTGGGTTGAAGAACCATCCCATGACTCTGATGAGGTACCTTTGGTCAAAAAGACAAAGCAAAGTGAAAATTCTCCAGCACCATCTGTTCATATGGAGCCAAGTCCAGTTTCAACACCACCATGTGCTCCAAAGACAGGAAGCTTACCAACTGTTACTATCTCCTCAGATTCTGAGGAAGGAAGACCTGCTCCAGAGGCACCAGTTCCACCTATGCTCTGGAGAAGCAAAAGGAAGAGGCAGCTCTCACAAGCTAAGAAGGATACTACCCTGCTCGCTGAGGCACTCCTGGAATTGAGCACATATGAGGACAAAGTAGGACCTTCATTAGTGCCAGCAGCAGAGGATCCTTAGGACAGGAACACTGCAGAAGGAGAAACAGGGCACACGGATACATTGGGTGAAGCAGGACAGGTGGCCATGGATAATATTGATAATCAGCCAGCAGCCACAGAAACAGAGGCAGAAACTCCATCACATCCCTCTGACCAAGAGGATATCGAAATCTCAACAGAGCAACAATTAATGGAAGAAATTGAGAATTTAAAAAGGATGCTCTGGGGAAAGAA
Organism: Cunninghamia lanceolata; assembly: GCA_027924645.1. Classification (NCBI taxonomy): domain Eukaryota; kingdom Viridiplantae; phylum Streptophyta; class Pinopsida; order Cupressales; family Cupressaceae; genus Cunninghamia; species Cunninghamia lanceolata. The sequence continues at coordinate 22,625,680 of BSBN01000809.1, read as the reverse complement.
TTTGATTATTACTGACCTCAAGAAGGTTAGAGTAGAGATGGAGATGGAACTGAAGCAAACTATTGCAAAAATCCAAACAGACCTCCAAAACAAGGACAGAATCATCCAGGAGAGGGAGGCAGAGTTGGAAACACAGAAATGTGAGGTAGCAAAAGTGATGGAAGAAAAAGAAAAAGAAGCAGCACACAAGGTTTCTGAGCTCACCATGGCCAGAGACAACAGCCTCACAGTAATGGCAGCACTGATTGAAAAGGTACAAAGCCAGGATAAACAATTAACTTGGGCCAATAATAGATTGGATGACCAAGAAGAATACATTCAAGAACTGTCTAGCCCAAGGGCAACCAATGAGTAGGAAATTCAAACAGATGCCTATGTGGGTCCAATCCCCATTGACATTCCTAAAGCCCTGTTTCATTGGGAGGAAAGGTGTAGGGAATTTGAAACCTCCAAGCCAATGTTGCAATTACAAAGGGCAGTCACTGCCAGAGCAGAAAGGATAGCAACTTTAGAAAGCAAAATCATTCAAATGGCCTCCCTTTCCTTAGAAATTCTATCTTGCAGACCTCCAAGTGCTAGCTATTCAATGTTCCTACAGGAAAGGATACTGCAAAGGAAACTCTCCTTAGTCCTATCTGACATGAATGAGGAAACTGAAACAGCAGAAGGTTTCATGGCAAATTACACTAGAAGCAATGATGAAGACAAAAACTTCCTATGTGAATTATACTTACATGGGTTCTGCATTAATGGTATAGCCTTCATGATTAATCACTTTGTGGGAGAATGCCAGCTTAAGGCATTCATGTCCCTCATGACAAACCACCAGATTTGGGATGAAAGGATGGAAGATCATCTTCAAAAGGATTCAAAAATAGATCTCCTCCTCAGAAAAGAATGTCCCAATCCTTTTGCTTTTCAGACCCAATTTAGGTCCATCATCTATCATCATGTAAGTGCAACCAACATATTGCCATTATACTTGAAAAGTTTGTAGGAATGCTCCATTGACTTTGGTCTTTTTATGATTAATTCAGCAAATCCTGTCCTTGCTGTAGCAAAAAGGAGATGGAGTATTTTAACCCTAGAGCAAAAACTTAGAGAGGTGGTCACCCCAGCAAACCTGAGACTCTTCATGAGGAAGGCAAAGATGATATCCAAACTAATGGATAAACATAAACAGGAATGGATAGGAGGGTAGTTCAGACCTCCTCTAATAATTGAACCACTCCCTATATGGACAGAACAGCTGGAAGATGAAAAATTGTAAGATTGGATGAAGCAAGTTGACAAGTCCAGAGGGAATGGTAACACCAATAAAACTACTTGGACAACCTATCTCCAGGAGTATAGTCTGACTGATAGATTGCTTCATCAAAATAAATCCATAATGTAAAAAGCAGGAGGACCTGCCAAACCTTAGGTATGGGGGGGATGATAAGTGTCAAATTGCACTCATAAAATACACCCCTTTTTGCCTCTCTTTTTCCCCTATTCAGTTCATCTTCCTTGTGTCTGCACTCAAATAAGTTAGCAAGATTGTTCTATTTTGTGATTAATTAAGATAGATTACTTGAGATTAGAATTTCTGATTAGATGACTAATGTGCGTGGGATTAATGGAAAAATACAGAATTTCTCTTTCCTTTTTGAATCAGCAGGTGTAAATGTCAGAAACAATGATTTTGTGCATCTCCGGAGATCGTTTTCAATGATCTCCGGAGACCATAACAAAGAATAGTGACACCTGGTGTTTTGAAGATATGGGGAATGACTCTCCAGAGCTCTACGAGTGTCTGGAATATCTCAGGAGCTGCAGATAGGAACAGCTATCTCCGGTGCCTCCTGAGAACGGGGCATGTTCCAGACAGAGCTGCCGCCCATACACTTTAGCAACAATCCTAATACCCCCCTCACTTCACTCAAATCATCACCTGAGTGGTGAAGGGTCAACTATCAATTAAACTGCTGAAGTTTTATCTTTCCAAAGATTTTACATGAGTCATGAATTGAATTACTCTAATATTCTTATTTTCAGGGCTTTGATGCCCAAGTGTATTAAGACCTAAACTTAGACCTTTGAGTGGACTTCTGTTCCACTCAAGTCTACCTTTCTTACATGATGATCTTTCATAAAGTTAGACAGTTAAGTACAAATAAGAGATGGTCTCATCTCCTAGAAAGACTGATAGATAAGTTCAGTGATATATCATCACTCTTTTTATATATACTTTCAGAAATAGTAATAGAACAACGATGATAAAATTATTCTAATCTTTCAAAGATTTCAGTTCTACTATAGCCATACATTTTCATGAATATAGAAATGAATGAATTAGACTGAATTTAGTGTAGATCATCTTTTGTACTGATTTCCTGCAATAGCCTTCAACCTCAAAGGTGCAGAGCAAGGGCCCACTCTCACCAATCAGGTAGGAGGCTAGTATCCCTGTTTTATTGTTTCAAGTTTTCTTTTATAAAGGTGTTTCCTATTTTAATAGATAGATGCATGTTATTGTTTCTTTGCTTTAAGTACATTTCCTATTTTATTCTGTTTTACAAGCATTCATTCCATTTATCCAACAAGCAAATAGATTAGTCATTCTTTTAAGCATTAGGATTAGCTATAAACTGGTCACTTAGAATCCCTAGTTGTAGACAGCCATGGACACAGCCCTGGTTCTTTGACATCTGAAAATAGATTAAATGATGAGGTACAGCGACAACCTGTCAGACCCCAAAGAAGAATTAATGCAAAGATCTGTACATTCTGATGACCTATGGGTTATGGAATTTGACGGCAGTTGTGCTACTGTTGGTTCTGGGGCTGGGGTTGTGTTGATCTCACCTGAAGGTGAAATTTTTTCTTATTCTTTTAAGCTGGAGTTCAAAAACACCAACAATACTGTAGAATATGAAGCTTTACTGCTTGGGCTTTTTGAAGCTAAAGGAAGGGGTGTGAAGATACTTAAGGTGAAGGGTGATGCTGAATTAATTGTGAAACAGGTAAGAGGGATCTTTTTGGTCAAGAATGAAAGACTAAAGCATTACAGAAATAGGGTATGGGATGAAATTGAGTATTTTGATGCCTTCTCTATCGAAACAATTCCCAGAGATCAAAACTCCTGAGCATATTCTTTAGCAGTATCAGCTTCTCTCCTTTTGCCACATCCGGATTTCAAAAAAGATTCTTATAGAATAGAAATGATATATCGCCCCAATGTCCCCGACAATGCTGAGAGCTGGCAAGTTTTTGAGAGTGATAATCAGATCAGAAAGTTTTTAGAAAATGCTGAAATGTTTCTAGGGACCTATTTTGAAGGTTCCGAAATGGAGTGTAAAGAATTCAGTCCTGACCCTGGGATTAATCCAAAAGATGACATGATTCAGTTAAAGGGAAACAAAATCCCTAAAGGACTGGTTTCTTTAGAACATTTGTTTTCTTGAAGAGATGAATATATTAAAGGCAAACCTCCTTGTATTCCTGATAAAGCAAAGGATTATGAGAAAATAAACATTGGAAATGAAGTTGATCCTAAATGGATATCCATTGGTAAATCCTGTTCTTCAGAGGAGAAAAACAAACTGATCAAATTGTTAATCAAGTATAAGGATGTTTTCGCCTGGTGCTATGATGATCTTAAAAATTTTAGACATGGACAGTTTCAACACCATATTCCTTTTAAAGCAAATGCAGCTCCATTCAGGCAGAAGCTGAGGAATTATAACCCAAAAGTTGCTGAAGCCATTTTTAAAGATATTGATAAGATGTTGAAAGTTAGAATTATCTATCCAATCCATCACTCCACTTGGGTGGCAAATATTGTTCCAGTATGAAAGAAGAATGGAGAAATAAGAATCTGCGTTGACTTTAGGAACTTGAACCAGGCCAGCCTGAAAGATAACTATCCCTTGCCTGTGATGGACCACATCTTGCAGACAGTTGCCAGGTCTAAAATGATGTCTATGCTGGATGGTTTCTCAGGTTACAATTAGATAGGTGTGGCTACAGAGGATCAACATAAGACTGCTTTCACCACACCTCGAGGAACCTTTGCCTATAATTGAATGCCCTTTGGCTTGATTAATGCAGGAGCAACTTTTCAGCGGGCAATGGATTCATCTTTTAGAGACCTGAAGAATAGAATTATTGTTATTTACCTTGATGATCTGACTATTTTCTCCAAGAATAGAGAGGATCACTTGAGAGATCTGGAGTCTGTCTTGCAAAGGTGTCAAAGCCATGGCATCTCACTCAATCCCAAGAAGTCAGTTTTCTGTGTTACTGAGGGGAAATTGTTGGGACACCTAGTCTCAAAAGACAAAATCAGAATTGATCTAGAGAGGGTCAGGGCAATTCAATAGCTTAGTCTCCCTTCAAATAGGACTGGAGTCAAGTCCTTCGGTCAAATCAATTTTCTCAGAAGGTTCATTCCTGACTTTGCTGAGATTACAAAACACATTGTTGGAATGATGAGTGAGAAACAACCATTTAAGTGGAGTGAAGTTGCTAAGAAGGCATTTGAGGATATCAAGGAAGTGATTGCAAACACTCCCACTTTGGTAAATCCTAATTTTCAAAAGGATTTTATTATTTGCTGTTATGCTTCAGAACACACCATGTCAGGTATTTTGTTACAGAAAAATGAATTGGATGAAGAGGTTCCCATAGCTTTCATGAGCGTTCCCCTTAAAAAGCATGAGCTGAAATATTCTTTGGTTGAAAAATAAGCTTTCACTGTGGTTAAAGCTATTAAACAATTCAGATATTATATACTTCATTCTCATTCAGTTGTATTTGTTCCAAATTTAGCTGTGAAAAGTATTTTGACTCAGCAAGAAGTGGGATTAAACAATAGAGCAATGTGGGTTGCTAAAATTCAGGAATATGATCTGGAAGTTAAACCTACTAAGATAATCAGGGGTCAAGGCTTATGTAAGTTGATTGCTGAGAACAAAGAACAAGAAGGAGAAGGATTCCCCACAGTTTTATTGGTAAGCTTACAGGACCCTTGGTTTTTAGATGTAGCACATTATCTTACATATGGGGATTGTCCTAATCACTTATCTCCTAAAGAGAAAAGAAATCTGAAGCTAAAGGCGGTGAAATATGTTATTTGGGGGGATGTCCTTTACAAGAAAGGATTAGATGGAACTTTCCTAAGATGTGTAGATAAAGAGCAGCAGGATAAGCTCTTGGAAGTTTTCCATAATGAAGCTTGTGGTGGACATTTTTATTCTTCAGTTACAGCTTTCAAAATCCTTAGAAATTGTTACTACTAGCCAGGGATGTTTAAGGATGCATATAGATGGGTGGCTAACTGGGAAAAATGTAAAATGTTCTCAGGAAGGCCACAACTTGCAGCTCTACCTTTAAGGCCTGTTGTTATTGAAGAACCCTTTAAACAATGGGGATTGGATTTTATTGGGCCTATCTCACCCCCTCAAGTGCAGGGCATACCCACATCTTAACAACAACAGATTATTTCACAAAATGGGTTGAGGCAGCCCCTGTAAAAAGAACAACTTCGGAGGTGGTTTGTAATTTTCTCAAAGAAAGTATTTTGGTACGATTTGGTGTCCCCCAGAAGATTGTAGCAGATAATGCCACCAGTTTCTCTTCAGTTGAAATGACTTCTTTTTGTTATGAACATATTATATCTCTCTCCCATTCATCAGATTACTATCCCCAAGGGAATGGACAAGCTGAGTCCAGTAACAAGAACTTGATTGCTATCATGAAGAAATTGGTGAATGACAACCCCAAAGATTGGCATAAGAGGTTGTATGAAGCACTTTGGGCTGACAAAATAACTCCAAAAAGAGCAATTGGAATGGCGCCTTTTGAATTAGTTTATGGAATAGGTGCCCAATTATCTTTACCTCTGGAGCTATCTACAGCCAAGCTGCAAAGTGTAATTGAGGATCAATATTTCCAAGATTCCCTGGAGAAAAGGATTATGTATTTAACTAAGATTGAAGAAGAGAGAAATGAGTTGGTTGACTGAATTACTGTACATCAGGCAAGAGTTAAAGAAATTTTTGACAGGAAAGCAAGGCCTAGGAAATTTATGGAAGGAGATGAAGTATTACTGTGGGATAGAAGAAAAGAACCAAAGGGTGCACATAGCAAATTTGACTCTCTTTGGAAAGGACCATTCAGAATTCATCAGGTATTGGGTCCAAATTCTTTTACATTGGAGTATCCTGATGGAGTTACTTTACCCCTGTCCTATAATGGACAGGACCTCAAGTTGTATCGGCTGTAAAACAGGGTCCCCTGTTTTGTACATAGTTTTCCCTTTTGTTTGGTTTTGTGTTTTTCTTTTCCTATTTTTGTTTTGTTCCGTTCCGTTCCCTTTCTTCTCTATTTTCCTTTTTCTGTGAAACCAGAGCTTCTGAGTTCTCTGCATTTTGCCATAAAATGCAGTCCCCAGTCATAGCCAATGTTACCTTTTGAGTCACCCATATTTATTTATTGGTAATATTTCCTAAACAAGAGCCGGTTTGCTGTGTTATATTTTGGGTCATACCCTTTGTTTCTTAAATCGGCTCTTGATCCTTCAAATTTTACCCGTTTATCATCTTTGTAGACAAGGTTACTTAAAGTTTGAACCTTTGAACCTGAACCATTCTCAAAGTTCAAAGTTCAAATGGTTCGATATGTCTAAAGTGTCTCATAAAGCAAGCTGTTATTCTATATGTCTTATGCGTCTTTGAACTTTCGGTTTGAACTTGAACCCTTTTGTTCAAGGTTCTGTTGGTGCTCATTTTGGCCTGGAGGTTGAGCTAGCATGTGGAGGGTTTCTTCACTCAAACCCTAGGTTTCCCTCTTCATCGACATGAATTTGTTTTTGTCTTAGCGATCATGATGGTATTAGTCATATCTTCTTCCATCGCCTAGACTTTTCCCTATCGGCGAGGGAAATTTTTGTTGTGCCGACGGTGTTGGTCGTGCCGATGAGGGTAACTCAAGTGTTCATCGGCAAGAGTTTGCATATCGGCATAGGCATTTTATTGTTGGCCGATGGCTTAGGTCTGGCCGATGGAGATGTCATCGGCGAGTATGGGGTGGTGTCAGGCCGATGAGGATTTGGAGCGGTCATTGCTGTGACTAGTGCTATCGGCGAAGGATTCGTGTGTTTGGCCGATGGAAGTTTGAGGCTATGGTTCATCGGCATGAGTTGTATTGTCGGCAAGCATCTTTTTGGTTGTGCCAATGGCCTTTGTCTTGGTGACGGGTATGTTTTGCATGGTCGTCGGTGTGACTCAGCCTATCGGTTGGAGTTTTGTGGGGCTGGCCAATGGTTCTTCTCTAGCCAATGGGAAGTTTTGAGGAAGTTTGGGGTGTTTTTTGGCAAGACCTTTGAGATCGGTGAGAGAGGTTAGAGGCGACCCGATGGTGTATGTCATGGCGATGGGCTTTGGGATGAAGGCTTATGCGTCGAGCGGGGCAAAAGCGCTCAACGCTTAATATGTTTGCGGCCCCATTTATAAACTAATGAAGTGATCTCCTCACCATGCATGTGGGATTATTCCCCTATGTAGTTTGAACCTGCGAAGAAGCATTTTGGCTGGAAATTCCTTCTTGAGTGATGCGACTGTTTTCTCGATGGCTGTAGGTGGTTGAGCCATCAATGGCGACTGTGCTAAGGCATGGGTGACTTGTTGAACAGTCATGTACCTGATTTTTAGCATGAGGACTTCCAAATGGTGGTGCATGGCTCGAGGCCCCTCTTTGTCTGCTGCATTAATATCTTCTGAGCGCCATTCCTTTGTGGGATCTGTATCTGGTGAATTTTGATATTTTTGCCATGTAATTAATTGCTTATGGTACACTATCTGGCTGTTATAAGCAGATTGTGTTACCATTTTTTGGTTGTTGAAAGTTGAACATTTTGGCTCTATAATACAATACAGTTGGTTTTGGTTGCTCTGTCCATAAAAACTTGTGAGTTTATGTATCTCCTGTTGTATGCTTTGCATGAATCCACTGGTTTCATGGTTAATTCTATATGAGAAATGCTATGTTAGCATGTGTTTTGTTAATTCTGTCTCCACTATTGCATGTATCTTTCTTCTGAGTCTAAATATTTAAGGAATGTTTGAGACTCTAGAACATAGAATTCCTGTGTTGAATGTCTGATCTTTTAACTTCTGCTCAAGTGGTAGATTAAACTATTTTCAGATTGAACATTGAGAAGGGTATACTGCAGTAGGGATGCCATAAGTATAGATAGCTTAACACTTTGTATTGGGAGATATCTGTAAGGCAGGTATCATATGTATCCCCCTGAAATCCAGTTTTAGTTGTTTATGCATATCATTCACAGGTGTATGTCTACTGACTCCAGGCCCTGGATAGGCACCGATCTAGCTTTATGTTTGTGTTACATACCAGGTCCAGCTTTGCATCCAAACATAAAATCAAAATCAGATTCTAAAACAACCATTAGGACAGTAGAATTAGTTTAGGATCCAAGTCCTCTATCTACAACTACAAATAGGCCCAAAGCTAGCCCCTTTGCTCTTATTTTTCAGTTTTGGTCTACTTACAGGAGGACATATCTACTTTCTATCAGCATCCCAGCCTTAGTATGCATATCCTTATGGATGTTGAGTAGGGAAACCCCCCCTAGGTTTTGCAGAGCCTAAAGAAGAAGAGGAGATAAAATATAGAGTCTATCTCCTACACTGTTGGCCCCTGGCCCAAAGATCCTGTTGATCATTGATGGCTACCTTGTAGGGAAATCTAGGGGTAAGCATCCAGTCTGGGAAAAAACCAACAGAAATTGGCGACTCTACTGGGGAAGTTTGTGAAAGAACCCTGGTCTACAAAAGAAAATAGTTCCTAGTAATAGGTGGCGACTCCGAAGTAATCTCCCAACCGGTCAAAGTAAAATTTATATGCAGGGGAGAAGATCCCAACAAAATCCTTTATTTGAAGAGTTACCAGTAACAAGAAGAATGATGTACAGAAGAAAGGGAGCTATCTCAGTCAGTCATGAGGGTTCCCCCAGAAAAAGTGGTGATATGCAAGATAACCCTAGGCCATCAGGACAGCATGTGCCTTACTTTTCAAATGCAGAAGCTGATATTCAGGGTGCATATGAGAGGCAACAGGGTGGTAGCGTGAGAATGAGGTCAGAGGTGTTCCAAGAACGCCCATTTCTAGACCCTAGTGAAAGGTTTGAAGAGGCAGATTCTCTGAGGGATGATGAAGATGATGACCAGAATGGTATGAGACCATCTACCTCTATGCTTAAAGAAGAACAGTTAGCTGAAGAAATCAAAAATCTAAGAGCAGAACTAGAATATCTACAAGCCATGAAAATCAGAGATGATATGAGGCAGAAAGTGCAAGCTTTAAGGACTGCCCAAAATGATTCAATTCCTACCCTTGAGAATGCAAATGTGCAGAGACATCAGCAAAGAAATGAAGTGCAACATCAACATAATGATCAAAGACAAAATGTGAATGATGCTAGGATACCTCTGAACAATGTAAGAAACTAGAATGCAAACAGAAACATTAATGCTAATCAGTTTGACAGACAGCCCATGCAACTAGATAGATTCAGACAGCTGGTATTTGATGGTATTCCTGGGTATCCTAACCCCATTGACAAGCATCTAAGGCTGTAAGTGCCTAAATTTTCAGGAACAACACTATGTCAGGAGAAGATCATCTAAAGGCTTTTCAAAATGTCATGGACAACTTTGAGGTTGAACATGAGGATGTTTTCATGAAGTCATTCATGCAATCTTTAGTTGATGAGGCAAGAGAGTGGTACAAGAATCTGCCTGACAGGATTCATCATGGGATGATTTTAAAAGGGTGTTCAAGGAGCAATATGGTGACAAAACTGACCCTAGCTTTTTTGTAAATGAGTTTACTAGTATCACTAAAGGGTCAAATGAGCAGGTTGCAGATTTTAATGCAAGATTTACTAAAGTGTTAAACAAATTGCCACATCACATGAGGCCAAATGAACCAATGTGCATAATATTGTATATTAATGCTTTTGATGCAAAAACTGCATATGGATTAAGAGATAAAAGCCCTGCTACTCTCAGGGATGCTTTTAGAATTGCAGTGAATATTGAGAACAACAAGAAGGCATCATGTAAGACAAACAGAAGGGATGATATGAAAATTTTGCAGAATCCAAATAAGCCTCAAAACACTCAAGGTAATACATCTACCCCTGAAGATAAGATGGATAAATTGGCAAATGTTGTTAAGGACCTAAGTTATAGACTAGCTAGAAGTGAAAAAGGGATAGGTCCTGATAGGCCAGTTTACCAAAGGCAGGAAAAGAGACCATCATTGCATGATATGCCTTATAATACCAATTGGCATAATGGTAAACCTATATTCCCACATAACAACACAAATCAGAGAGCTCAATATGTCAAAGAAACTCCTGATCCTCTAAAGAAAGCTATAAATATTGTCGATGATACTCCATGGTGTATAATTTGTCAGATGCCACATTCACAGTCACAGTGTATGATTGCTCAGTCCTTGTATGATAATGCTACATCTTGTAATGAATGCAATGAGCCACATTATGTGCAAGATAGTGATGTTAATATGATGTCCATAAGCAATGGATACCCTCTTTATGATGTTGATGAGAGTACAGATGATGGAATTCGGGCCTGTCAACAGGATTCTTACGATGAAGATAATGGAGAGAGTTATGTGTATGCTCAGAGCTCACACAATTTTTTGAGTAACTTACAATGACCTTCTGATGAGGAAATTAGAGCCCTCATAGCTGCAGCAGTGGCCCAAGTCAAGAGTAACTACAATCTCAGAGGTAAAGCTCAGTTAAGCAGCTCACATCAACCAGAAGGTATTTCTGCAGGTCAGCCAGTGCATGGTCATAAGGGAATTGAATCACAAAAGAGGTAGTGGGTTAATAATAAATAGAATTTTAGACATAGAACAGGTCATGAATCTCAAGGACCAGAGAATAAAATCCCCCAAGCTGAAGATCAAGGTAAAGATTCCCAAGACAAGAATGATGATCAAGGAACTATGAAAGTAAAAGCTAAATCAGTTCAAGATAAGAGTAAGACCGTGGAGCAAGCTACAACTGTTATACAAAATTATGCTTCATTTGATATAGCTCAAGTCCTCTCCCAAGTAAAAGTCTCTATTCCACTTATGGAACTGATGAAAGTGGAAGAAATCAAGAATAGGACAATATCCCTAATTTCAGGGGTGCCTTTTCAAGCCAAACAAAATGCTCAAATCCAGGGTGAGAGACATGTCATATGTAATGAAGAAGATGAGGCCCCTGAAGTCTATTTAGGAGTGACTATGACAAAGTGCCCCTCACAAGTGGAACCATTTTATGTATCTCTGGTTATAAATGGAAAAATAATCAGAAATTGTATGCTTGACTCTGGAGCATCTACAAATATTATGCCTTTAGCCATCATGCAACAAGCTGGATTGAAAATTGACAGGGCATGTGGAAAATGTTATGCTATGGATGCCAGAGAGGTACCAGTCATTGGAATCATGAAGGATGTAGATTTCAAACTGGCAACATTTCCTAAAAAGAGATATAAAATGAATATAACCATGGTTGACATCAAGCCACAGTATGGTATGTTTTTGTCAAGAAGATGGGCAGCACTAATTGGTGGAAGTATGCAGCTAGACCTGTCATATGCCATGATTCCAATGAATGGCAGGGATGTTAAACTAATCAGAGAACAAAGATCATCAGAGACAGTGGAAGACCAAGAAGCAGAGGAACAGATATGCTTTGTAAACACTGACTGTGATAACTTCAAGGTTGTCTCAGATGATAGAGAGGATAAAGAAAAAAATGTCTGCATCAAGGAGCTGGACCAGCAAGGTTTATGGACTATGTTTTTTGATGGAGCTTGTGCAAAAGAAGGTTCTGGAGCTGGAGTTGTTTTCCTGTCTCCAAATGGTAAGCTCCTCAAATTCTCTTTCTTGCTGAGGTTTGTTTGCACAAACAACATTGCAGAATATGAGGCTTTACTCTTAGGCCTAAATATAGCTCTCAAACATGGAATCAAAATGCTAAGAGTATTTGGGGATTCTGAGCTGATTGTATCCCAAATTAGAGATAGATATGCTTCAAAAAACAAAAGATTAAAACAATATAAGCATGTTGTTTGGGATACCATTGAACTTTTTGATGCATTTTCAATAGGCTGGGTAGAGAGATCAAACAATGCTATGGCTGATTTCTTAGCTAATGTTGCAATAAGGCCAGATGACATCACTCTGTCAGATGTTACAAATGTAGAAGTTAAAATCAGGCTTGCAGTACCAGAGAATATATGCAGTTGGCAAGTGTTTAATGATGATAGGGACTTGTTAAAATTTTTGCACTGCATAGATGAATTTGAGAATCAAGAAATTGATTTCCAAGCTTTTGTAGAAACTATAGATGGAAAAGAAACTCTTGTGGGAAAGGAGATAATTCAATTGAAGACTAATAAGATCCCTAGAGGGTTAGTATCTTTGGAGAGAGCTTTTGACAGTAGAGACCAATTGGTCACAAAGACATCTCCTGTAAACAAGGAGGATTTAGAAGAGATAAATTTGGGAACATCTCAGGTCCCCAAGAAGGTATACATTGGTAAGCAGCTCAAACCACACATCAGGAGTATGCTGATTGCATTACTAAAAAGATATAAACATGTTTTTGCTTGGTCATATGAGGACCTAAAAGCCTATAGGGAAGATCTATTCCAGCATGAGATCCCATTGAAGCCTGGAGTTAAGCCATTTAGACAAAGGCAAAGACCTATTAATCCTACCTTAGCTCCTAAGATGCAAGAAGAACTCAAAAAGCTTAGGGAAGCTGGAATAATTGTGCCGATCAGACATTCAACTTGGGTGTCTAACCTTGTCCCAGTCAGAAAAAAGAATGGTGATATTAGGCTTTGTGTTGATTTCAGGAACTTGAATGTGTCCTCTCTAAAAGATAATTATCTACTACCTAATATGGAAGCTATGTTGCAGAGAGTGACTGGTTGTGAACTCTTGTCCATGATGGATGGATTTTCAGGTTATAATTAGGTGAAGGTAAAGGAATCAAAATAGTATAAGACTGCCTTCACCACTCCATGGCGAACTTATGTGTATGTTAGAATGCCATTCGGACTAACAAATGCAAGTGCTACATTTCAAAGAGCAATGGATGTTGCTTTTGCAGGGTTGATTGATTCAATCCTAGCTATGTATCAAGATGATCTGACTGCTTATTCAAAGAAAGAAGAGCAGCATTGTTTGCATCTAGAGCAGATTTTCATAAGAGCACTAGAGTATGGCATTTCTTTAAATCCAAAGAAGTGTGCTTTTGGGGTAGTTGAAGGAAAGCTTCTGGGGCACATTGTTTCCAAGGATGGAGTTAGGATAGATCCAGAAAGAGTGGCTGCTATTGACAGAATTCAAATGCCCAAAACTATAAAAGGAGTTCAGTCCTTCTTTGGACAGATAAATTTTGTTAGGAGATTTGTTCCCAAATTTGCAGAAACCACAAGAAACATTTCCAAAATGATGAAAAAGGATGCAACTGTCCACTGGGAAAGTGAAGCAATTGAATCATTTCAGAGTATCAAAGAGGCAATCAAGATGGCCCCTGTTCTTAAATCTCCTGATTTTTCTAGGCCATTCCAATTGTTTTCATTTGCTTCCTTTCACACTGTTGCTGCATGTTTGCTACAGAAAAATGAGGATGGTTTTGAACAACCCATAGCTTTCTTCAGTATGTCATTGCAGGCTGCTGAGTTGAAATATGATATCATGGAAAAACAGGCATATGCACTAGTTAGAGCCATCAAAAGTTTCAGACCATACCTGGTAGGGTCACATATAATTGCATATGTACCCCATGCAGCAGTCAAAGATATATTCACTCAACAGGAGATGACTAGAAGAAGGTGCAAATGGATAAACAAACTGCAAGAGTTCAATTTTGACATACAAATTACCAAGTTGATACGAGGACAAGGGTTGGCCAAGATGATGGCACAGTCAAACTTGGAAGCATGCCAAGTTAATGCAGTCCAACATGAAAATGTAGATGTATCAAGTTCTGAATGGTACAAGGATATTGTATACTACTTGCAAAATCTAAATTGTCCTTCCCATTTCAGTGACAGTCAAAAGAGGACTCTAAAGTTACATGCAATCAAGTATGCTATTGTTCAAGGTGAGCTATACTGGAAAAACCTTGATGGTGTGCTGCTGAGATGTGTGGATGAGGATGTGGCTAACAATGTTTTGAATGACATGCATAAAGGATTGTGTGGTGGACATTACACTACCCAAACAACAGCCCATAAGATTCTCAGAGCAGGATATTGGTGGCCCACTCTCTTTTCAGATGCACAAAGGTTAGTGAGGAAGTGTGACCCTTGCCAGAGATTCTCAGGAAAGTTGAGATATGATGGTGCTTTACCCCTCAGAACTATAACTGTGGATGCTCCATTTCAGCAATGGGGAATTGACTTCATAGGGGAAATTGCAGACAAGTCAAGTGGGGGACACAGTTGGATTTTGGTGGCAACTAATTATTTTACCAAATGGATTGAGGCCATTCCAACTAAGAGAGCTACAAGTAAGGTGGTGACAGATTTTATACTGGAAAATGTTATCATCAGGTTTGGAGTACCATTCAAGATAGTCACTGATAATGCTATGTGCTTCAGATCAGGTGAATTTGTTGATTTTTGCAACAGGTATGGGATAAATCTATCATATGCATCACCATACCACCCACAGGGAAATGGTCAAGCAGAATCAAGCAATAAAAGCATCATGAAAATTATCAAGAGGATACTGGACAAGAACAAGAGAGCTTGGGATTCAAAATTAAAGTTAGCAATATGCGCTGACAAGGTGACAGTAAAAAAAGCTATTGGGATGTCACCCTTTGAGCTAGTATATGGTGCATCAGCCAAATTGCCTATAAACAATCTCCTACCAGTTTATAGATTCATCTAGGAAAATGATGAGGAGATTAATGTTTCCATGACAGAAAGAGTGAACCAGCTGGTTGCACTGGATGAGAACAGAAGGAAAGCCCACCAGATCAATCTCAAGAGACAACAAGATGTGAAATATCTGTTTGACAGGAGAGCTACTAAGAGGAAGTTTCAAATCAATGATCTGGTGCTTATATGGAATGCAAAAGATCAGGACAAGGGTAAACATGGTAAATTCAAATCCTTATGGATGGGCCCATATTAGATTTGCAGTACCAATGGGGAGGACTCTTATTTCCTCCAGGCCCTAGATGGTGAATTTCTGGAATTGCCTGTGCATGGCCAATTCCTCAAGTTCTACTTTGCATGATGACCTATCTCTGTGCACATATGTAAAACTATGTATATATTGTAAATGTCCTATACATGTTTGTGCTTTTTGGCTTTTTGCCTGGTCTGCCCGGAGATCTGGTTCTCGCTGCAGGTTTTCACCTGCACGTCCCCATTCAGAGCCAGTGTTGGTGCTCATTTTGGCCTGGAGGTTGAGCTAGCATGTGGAGGGTTTCTTCACTCAAACCCTAGGTTTCCCTCTTCATCGACATGAATTTGTTTTTGTCTTAGAGATCATGATGGTAGCAGTCATATCTTCTTCCATCGCCTAGACTTTTGCCTATCGGCGAGGGAAATTTTTGTTGTGCCGACGGTGTTGGTCGTGCCAATGAGGGTAACTCAAGTGTTCATCGGCAAGAGTTTGCATATCGGCATAGGCACTTTATTGTTGGCCGATGGCTCAGGTCTGGCTGATGGAGATGTCATCGGCGAGTATGGGGTGGTGTCAGGCCGATGAGGATTTGTAGCGGTCATCGCTGTGACTAGTGCTATCGGCGAAGGATTCGTGTGTTTGGCCAACAGAAGTTTGAGGCTATGGTTCATCGGCATGAGTTGTATTGTCGGCAAGCATCTTTTTGGTTGTGCCGATGGCCTTTGTCTTGGCAACGGGTATGTTTTGCATGGTCGTCGGTGTGACTCGGCCTATCGGTTGGAGTTTTGTGGGGCTGGCTGATGGTTCTTCTCTGGCCAATGGGAAGTTTTGAGGAAGTTTGGGGTGTTTTTCGGCAAGACCTTTGAGATCGGTGAGAGAGGTTAGAGGCGACCCGATGGTGTATGTCATGGCGATGGGCTTTGGGATGAAGGATTATGCGTCGAGCGGGGCAAAAGCACTCGACGCTTAATATGTTTGCGGCCCTATTTATAAACTAATGAAGTGATCTCCTCACCATGCATGTGGGATTATTCCCCTATGTAGTTTGAACCTGCGAAGAAGCGTTTTGGCGAGAAATTCCTTCTTGAGTGATTCGACTATTTTCTCGATGGCTGCAAGTGGTTGAGCCATCAATGGCGACTGTGCTGAGGCATGGGTGATTTGTTGAACAGTCATGTACTCAATTTTTAGCATGAGGACTTCCAGATGGTGGCGCATGGCTCGAGGCCCCTCTTTGTCTGCTGCATTAATATCTTCTGAGCGCCATTCCTTTGTGGGATCTGTATCTGGTGAATTTTGATATTTTTGCCATGTAATTAATTGCTTATGGTACACTATCTGGCTGTTGTAAGCAGATTGTGTTACCATTTTTTGGTTGTTGAAAGTTGAACATTTTGGCTCTATGATACAATACAGTTGGTTTTGGTTGCTCTGTCCATAAAAACTTGTGAGTTTATGTATCTCCTGTTGTATGCTTTGCATGAATCCACTGATTTCATGGTTAATTCTATATGAGAAATGCTATGTTAGCATGTGTTTTGTTAATTCTATCTCCACTATTGCATGTATCTTTCTTCTGAGTCTAAATATTTAAGGAATGTTTGAGACTCTAGAACATAGAATTCCTGTGTTGAATGTCTGATCTTTTAACTTCTGCTCAAGTGGTAGATTAAACTATTTTCAGATTGAACATTGAGAAGGGTATACTACAGTAGGGATGCCATAAGTATAGATAGCTCAACACTTTGTATTGGGAGATATCTGTAAGGCAGGTATCATATGTATCCCCCTGAAATCCAGTTTTAGTTGTTTATGCATATCATTCACAGGTGTATGTCTACTGAGCCCAGGCCCTGGATAGGCACTGATCTAGCTTTATGTTTGTGTTACATACCAGGTCCAGCTTTGCATCGAAACATAAAATCAAAATCAGATTCTAAAACAACCATTAGGATAGTAGAATTAGTTTAGGATCCAAGTCCTTTGTCTACAACTGCAAATAGGCCCAAAGCTAGCCCCTTTGCTCTTATCTTTTAGTTTTGGTCTACTTACAGGAGGACATATTTGCTTTCTGTTAGCATCCCAGCCTTAGTATGCATATCCTTATGGATGTTGAGTAGGGAAACCCCCCCTAGGTTTTGCAGAGCCTGAAGAAGAAGAGGAGATAAAATATAGACTCTATCTCCTACACTATTGGCCCCTGGCCCAGAGATCATGTTGATCATTGATGGCTACCTTGTAGGGAAATCTAGGCGTAAGCATCCAGTCTGGGAAAAAACCAACAGGTTCAATGATTCAATGGTCTAAAGTTCAACACTCATTGCCTTCTTATAAGTCAGGTCATGCATTTACCTTGTGTAATTAATGTATCGTTGAACCTTCCGCTCGTACTCTATAGCGGGGTTCAAAGGTTCAAGGTTCAACAGTTCACTGTTTCATAGTTGGAAGCCTTTTACCAAAGTCATGTAACTGTTTGTTGGTCTACATAACCCTTGCATCTTTGAACCTTCGTATTGAACCATATCTTTATAAGTTCAATGGTTCATGAGCTTAAGTTCCTATTTCTGTAAGTGAATCCTTTGCTCATCTATATGGTCCAATTGGTATGGTCAAACCACCACATTGAACCATGTCCTAAAGGTTCAATGGTTCAATAGTTCAAAGATTTGGAGATTTTGGTCTCATTTATTCCTGTGACTTTCTGAGTCAAATTTAGTGGGAAAGTTAGAGGAAAATATGTTAGAGACTCATTATGAAACCGAGAGTTCTAATTTGGTGGAGGTTACGGATAATCATTATACATCATGATGGCGCCTGAATAATACTTTCTATTAATGAAGAGGTCAGAATTTATGTCTTTTCAAATATTTCCAACACGTATTGCTCCGAGTGATAATTATTCAATCTGGTTAACGACATTGTTAACTAAGAACAAGCCGGATTCAGCAAGTAAACAAACTGCGCAATGCAGAGGAGAATAACGCAGGAAGTATAAGGTTCTTATTACTCAAAATTCACAATGAATTCAGATATCTTGAAGGTGAGTTATGTTCCTCCTATGTGTTATTCCTATTTCTTAGCTGGAAAGAAGAATCTCTTGAGTCTCTGTCATTATTTTCAAAATTTGAAGTGTTTTTCATTATAATCCTCCAAGCATGGCTTTAAAATCTACATGTTTGGGGAATGAACATGGTCCTGGTCTTATTTATTCTCACTCTGAATTTGGAGATACTGCCCTGGTACAATACGATTTAGAAGAATTCAGAGAAAGAACTAGAAACCCTGTTCAAACCCCTATGATGAAGAAAATTGTAGATAGCGGCTTAGTTGAAGCCGCAGCTTTTCCTCAGGCTATACTGTGCCTAGAATTAGTTTAGGAGTGTATAAATAGGTACGACCCCCAGGACAGGTGCATCAAAAATGCAAACGGTGATGTGTTATTTCATGTCAACAGACAAACCCTCATGTCTGTGATGAAGATACCGCCTAAAGAGGCGTATTCTAGCCTTGATATTACTTCCTCCTATGGGTATTTCTCAGAGAAGAAACCAACTTACAAAAGTGTAATAGCGAGAAACTGGTTGCTGAAATTTCAAAAGGGTGGTTCAAGGTTGCCCAGGCCACTCACTAGGGATCATTTGATTAAAGAAGTGAGGGATATTGTGGTATTGTTACACAGATTGAGGGGTAGTCAGCATGCCTATTATTGGGAGGATTGGATGTACTTTTTCATACAAGTCATCCTTCAAGGGGAACAATATTTAGATTGGGCCGAAATAGTGGTTCATTGTCTACATCAAGGTTTGAGTAATTGTCTGGGTGACAGAGATTTCTATATGTCTTGATACCTGTTCTATTGTCTAGCATCTGCAAGAGAGTGGTTTGACCTACCCCATGCACCCATAGCTGAGAATAGTAAGATTTATGAATATTATTCACAGTTGTAGAGAAGGAATTGCTATGAAAATTATAAAAGGGTTAATGATGTCTTCACTGGGAAAATGACTTATGAACTGGTAGGAAATCTAGGTAAAAGAATGTCCAGTGAAGCAATGCAACTGATTAGCATCTATGGTAGCTTCTTCATTCAATTTTCTGAGTTCACTTACATGAGAGTTAGAGGATTTGATGGTGAACCTGTGAAGTTACCTAGATATGTGTTTGATCGTTTCGTGCTGATGGAGGTATGTAGACAGCTGGCACATGTAGATAAGAAATTCTCATCAAAAAAGGGTTTTGGTATTTCTTTTCCCATTGAACTTGGGCATTATTCATGCCAATCAAACTCTGATGCCTTGAATTTGGAGGTGAACCTTAAAAGGTTCAATTTTGAGTTCTTCACTGCCAGGTCTCAATTTGACAGTAAAGGATTTGTCAGAGATAACCTAGACCCTAGAACAGGGCTTTCACATATTCCTAAGCTAGAGGACTACTGGGAAGACTGTCCAGATGAATTTGAGGTCAGGAGAAGGCTGTGGTGTAGGTTTTCTTTGGGGCAGATAATTACTCTCAATTTAAACATGGATATTTCTACAATTATTAATGATGAGGAACAGGTGGTTGACCCACAGTTTGAAAAAGTAGAACAATTACCTATTTCGGAAGTTGACTGGAGCAAAAAGGAGGAAGACAGAATTGAAGTTAAAACTCTTCCAATGATAAGGAGAACTGAGAAATGGTTGAGGGAAAAGAGACAAGACGGGCTTCAGGATAAAAATGCCCAACAAATCACTTCAATGATTGGATCATCACTTCCTATAGACTCTTCTAACCAACCTATTGCTATCTTTGGTGCAGGTGCTTCCAAGCCATCAACTGAAAGAAGCCCTACCACTAAGAGGTCCAGAAGAGTCCTCATAGATATTTTACCCTCTCGTGTTACCAGGTTGAGGACTAAAGGGAAAAGAAAGAAACAGGTTTCTGAAACAATAGTTGTTGATTTGAATTTCAAGGAAGATTCAGAAGAACCTATGGGTGACAAGGAGCTTAGTCCACACAGAACAGAGGAAGTTGACACCGGGTCACAGTCAGGGACCGTTCTAGAGACCTCTGAAATATTGATGATTTCAAATGTATCCTCTGATGGATTAAACCCTGAGAAGACAACCTCAGCCCCTGCACCAAAGTGGCCAGAGAGTTCTATCTCCGACAAGAAAAAGGTAATTCCTTTTGTTGTCCCTTTGGAGGACATGGTAAGCAAATGTTTGGGGAAAACCCCCAAGTCCAAGAAACTGAAGATGACATCTAGAATAAACATTGATCCAAACTCTGGTAACTGGAGTGCTGAAATAGCTAAGCCAGTGATTGAGGAAGAAGTTCAAGATCCAACTGTGCACGATTTCACTGTGGAGAGAGTGGATCTTGGTGCTGCTTCTAGAGCTGCAGATGTCCACCACCTTGAAGCATCTACCAAGAGAATAGTTAGTCGAACCTGGAAAGATGAAAAGGACAAGAGGGAGTTGAAGCAAACTCTATGTTCAATGGCGGAGTACATTGATGCTATTCACAACCCTAACCCGTAGCCAATCTCACAGCTTTCCCTATCTTTTGACCCGAAATTGCCTGTTAACTAGAAGCTATTGGATTAAGTTCACAGAAGCAAAATGGTGGCAAAAACATTTGACAGTTGGTTGGATAACATTGAACAAAAAGGAACTGAATACATTCATGAACTCAAGAACATATATGATCTAACTGCTACCACCATTGAGGATCTTAAAGCACAGGTTGCTGTTTGGGTGAAAGATGAAGGTAAGTGGGCAAATGTAATAAACCAAATAGATGAAGTTCAGAAATATGGGCTGGCAAACTTTTTGACAGAAAAAAGCCTGACTGGTTTGGATGAAGATTTACTATATGTGAACAAGAAGAATATTCAATGGAGGAATTCCATATCCCGGCAAGGACACTTTGAACTTACAAAGCTAATTAAGGAGATAACAGAATTCACTCAATCGCTGCAACATGACTTGCAATGTATTGATGTTAAATACATTAAAGATGATGGAAAACCAGTGGAAGATGTCAATGCAGTGGTCCAATCTTTCAAAGATAAAATCAGCTTCGTCAGAGAAAATGACAATATTTTAATTGAGGACTTCTCAAGGATTTCTAAAGTTGAGTCACTACTTAACCTCTTCATCGATGCATTTCCAGAACACAAAGAAAAATTTGGGAAAATGTGAAGGGAAAAGGAAGTTTGGAAGTCAAGAATGAAACATATAGGTATTCCCAACTTCCTGAAAATTTAGGAGTTCGTTGCAGCTTTTCAGGAGTGGAAGACCCAACGTGCTTCCCAGGCCACCGATGACAAATCTAGAGATGTAAATCCATTGTCCCAGTCATGATTTCATTGGTTCACTTTCTTTATTTATGTTCCTCTTTTATATTATTTTCGGCAAATCTTGATCTTTAAAATCAGTTGTTATAAACTAAATCCCTTACGGGTCAGAGTTATGTTAACTCTGGGTTTGATTTACTCAAAGACATGATTAAGACATTCATATATATAGGTTTTTAAAATCTTTGTAGGACATAGAAAGTTAGGAAAAAGAAAGAAGAAGGGGAATTTTATCTAAACCGTTTTATAGTTTTACATTATGTGATAATTATCTGAGAAATTTTTCATCTGTGAATGGGAAGAAGAAACAATTACTGCTTACTTGGATCTGTGCGTCTAAGTGTTTGGAGTTAGATTCTCTGTGTGAAATCTCCTTTCATCTGGTAATTGCTCTTTTATTGGACAATTCCTCATATGTGTTCTATTATTTATTGGTTCAGCAAATTCATATGTATGTGTTCATGTATTTGAATGTATCAAAAGTAGAATCTGTGCATTCTATTACACACTGTTACTGTATAAATTTACCACATTCATAACATAGTTATGTATGAATGTCAGTTTGCCTTAAGCATTTCTAGTTAAAAGTGCACTTGGATAGTTGAATTGATTAAATTCATTGAAAATCTTAAAGGGAGCTGTACCTAAATTCAAAGGGGAACTAATTTAAAAAGTTCACCCATTTGTTGCCTAAATTGTTTGTTCTTCAAAGAGGGGTATAGAGTCAAAATAAACCATTTTCAGAATAAGGACAAATTTGTTAGCCAACACTCATTAATCAAAAATCCATTTGCAAAATTCATCTCAAAAATATCTTCAAGAATTTTACCCACTCTACCCTAACCAATGAAAAACCTTTCATATTCTCTTTTTCATTTAGCTTCACCTAAAATAATAATCATACAAAACTTCCATCTTTTTACATAAAAAAAAATCTTCAATAGACTTTAATTTTATCTTCTCCAATCTGCCATATCTGTCAAAATATTCAGATCTTTATAAAAAGTCTTCTGTAAGAAATTATTTTCATAAAAACTCTCTCCCTTTTTAAAAAAAATTAAAGCATATAAACTCTTAAAACATATCTTCTCCTTTTTAGTATTTAATGATTTGAGAGAATTTATGAATAGAAAGAAAATCTCCTTATTGCTTTATGCAATCAAAGTCTCCTAAAAAGACTACAAGAAAATAGGTTAAAAATAGCAAGAAGACGTAGTCTTGAGACAGTGACACTTAGCAGGACATCAAATTAAATTCTATTGAGGTGGAAGTTGGAGTTTAAATGAAATCCATTGATTGCCTCTTTCGCACTCCACATAGATTTAAAGCAGACCATTGATTTTATTTTGGCGCCCATGCTATCTTAGATGACTTGTTCTCACTGGTGGTTAGACTAAGAAGGGGTCGGTTTACTATGGTGCCAAAACCCTCCAGCAGGTCACTCTTAAGTGAAGTGACCTATTACAGCAAGTCACTTGCAAATTATAAGAAAAGTACAATTCACATTACATGGGCAAAGAAATAGATAATTAGGATATTTAGAAATGTGTTAGAATTTAAGAAATTCAAAACACTTCATTACAGAGCTTAGCTCTCTGCCATCAGCTAACCCTATATTACCACCTGTCATCCTTTATGAGTGCAATGTATATAATCTCTTAAGAATTAATAACCACCTTATATCCCTATATCCATATAACATCAATGAAACCAACATCAAATGTGCATTGTCATACTTGAAATCAACATAGCCACATAGCCACTATGGCATTGTCATACTTGAAACCAACATCAAATGTGCCATTTGAAGATGAAGTATGACATCTCTTTCATGTACTAACTCAACTAATAGTACACCCAATGATATCACCACGACATGAAGTATGAGGCAAGAGTATGTGGACTGCATCATCATTGCTTGAACGTAAACATGCATCATGCATGTGAAACATGTGAATTCCTATAAGATCAACATCTGAAGCACAAGACTATCCTCAACATATTACCAACAAGATCATGAAGCAATAGCTGTGATAACCAACTGAGGTAGAAGCATGAAAGCCCACATTGTAACCATGAAGACATCATATGAAACATTCCACATTGTAACCAAACATTCTTTACTAAACCAATACAATAAGCATGATCACCCTAAAGCATGAAGCATAACATAATGTTATCCAATGAAGAATATACAATCTCCACTTCAATTACTGACATCAAACAATCCCTGATTCCATCAAAATGATGATGACCCTTTCTCACAAGCATTAGCAACATGCAATGTCATAATCAAACACATTCTCACAAAGTATCAACTATGTTTTGAGACCCTTTGTTATGTAACTCCTCAATGAAGATAACCTGATGATGTTCTTCACAAAACATCATAAACATATGAATGAGGAATAGGAAACACACAAAAGTCTTGATTCCCCAAAAGAATGATCTCTGCATTGAAGGATAACCTGTGAACTCACTTTGTCAACCAACCTTTCATCATGAACAAAACATCAATGGCAAACTATACTACACCTTTTTTGACATCAATGACAATCAGTCACCATCAAACTCCCCCTTTGTCATTGATGGAAAAACTTCATTATTCAATTTCTCTTTCTCCCCCTTTTTGACATCTGATGACAAAGACTCAAATTAATTTGCTCCCCCTGTGTTGAAGTATACTAACAAATCACTGCCAATCACATGTTCTGTACAATACCACTTCTTATCATGAAAGAGAATGAAGACCATCAAAAACAATGAAGGTTGTCTTGATGAATATCATCCTCCTGTTGCTGCACATAACACCTTTTACAACACCATGTCAAATCTGATATATAAACAAGTATTGATGACTCTTGAATTTATCAATCAAAACAGCTCATCAAGTGTGACACATCAACAAACTAATCTGCACCAACAAGCTCTTTTGCAACAACACTTGAAAAATCAAATGCAAATAAGTGATATGAATTAGCTTCTTCCATTTTCAGCAACCTTAGCCAATACATGTTAATTTCTTATAAGATCTTCTTGAGAACATCTTAAGCTCTTTGCCATGACAATCAAGATCACATTGAACTGCAACACAATTTTAGTAAGTACTAACATGATATGAACAATATACAAATAGGATCAAGTCACAACATCATCAAACTCTTTGTGCAGATAGCTTTTGAACATCTTATCAACAACATGTATACATACTGAACCAAAGATCACCTGTACCACTGTCACCGCCATCAACTATATGAATAATATCTTAGCAACCATTGTCAAGCATGAATTCAAAAACAACAAAACAAGATCATCAAATTGATATATATCAAATGACCTCCTTCCTGAAACTTCTTGGGATTAATTGATAGAGCATTAGACACCTCCCCTTTACTTCATGCTATGTTATGCAATAGATGAAATGACTTGTGCAAGATGCACAAGATTAGAGTTTATCTTCTCTTGTTTTTGTTTTTTCCTCGAAACTTTCTCAAGTTTTTGCTTCTGTTCAGATTTCTTTATCCAAACCTTGTCAACCTTGTTCTTTTTCCAATCTATCAAGTCAGGTGATACAATTCTTCCATACATTCTACAATTGTGTGCTTTGTGTCCAAGAGTGTTGCAATTATAACAAACTATGTTACAATCATAATCAAATGATTGATAGTACCTTTGAGTACTCATGTCAAGCTTCCATGCAGGATCATACCTTCTATGCACTTTACAATTTCTTTGTATGTGTCCAACATTATTGCACTTGTAACAAATAATATCAGTGTTCCTTCTACAATCAACTGCTTTATGTCCAAAATGATTACAATTATAACAATAAATATTAAATGAATAATTATACCTGTACATGTATGCTTGTTTTACTGGATCAGTTCTTCTATAATTTCTTCTTCTTTGATTATACATTTTTCCTTCAGGAGCAGCAGTATGATAATACAAATCAATTTTCTTTTTGGAAGTCTCTTTGACTTTAGAACACTCTACTTCTTCAAAACCAAGTCTAGTAGTGTCTCCATATAGTTTTTGTTTACCAAGAATCTCATGTAGCTTGCTTGTGCTTTCTTCAAACTCCTTATACTTCTTAGATAAAGCCTTGAGACCATCATACTCTTTTCTCAGATTGATAATTTCACCCTCTAATTTTAGATTCTCAATCCTTCTAACTTCAAGGTCAGATTTTGAAACATCAGCGATCCTCTTAGCTTCCTCAATTTTAGTCTTTAATCTGGCAATTAATTTCTCTGAATCATCAATTTGTGTCTTTAAACTCACAATTTGACTTCTTGCCTCTTCAAGTTCAAAGAATGCTTTGTCTGTA
This sequence comes from Cunninghamia lanceolata, assembly GCA_027924645.1. NCBI lineage: Eukaryota > Viridiplantae > Streptophyta > Pinopsida > Cupressales > Cupressaceae > Cunninghamia > Cunninghamia lanceolata. The sequence continues at coordinate 22,599,761 of BSBN01000809.1, read as the reverse complement.
ATGAAACAACTTGCATAATATATAAATATAATAGTAATATGCTGTAAATACTTGATAATAATATGCCACTTCGAGGGGGCAACCTCCTAATCCTCTTCAAGGGGGATACCTCCAATAGTCTTCAGTAAGAACACAATACTCAATATGATATGAAATGAGACTCACTGCCTCCTATATATACCTATTTATGCCTAGGATATCACCCAGGCTGACTTAGATAGCCCTATAGAAGCCTTAGGCCGACCTAAACAACTAAATAACAATATAATAATGATAATATGACTTAATTAGGAGTTAAGATAGCCACAAGTTGACTATTCATAACCCTATGTACACCAATATTAAGGGTGTAGCATGCCCCCCCTCTTCAAAGAAGCATTGTCCTCAATGCTAACCAAGTGTGGATTCTTTTGAATGAACTCCTCATCCTCCCATGTGGCCTCTTCAACTAGTAAATTCTTCCATTGGATGAGATACTGAGTGAGGGTTCTATTCCTCAGCTTCTTCGTGCATGTTTGAAGAATGTCCTCTGGTTCCAAAATTATTCTTCCTTCTTCATCGAGCTCTGGTAGTACTGTTTGAGTAGGAATATTCTGCCCAATTACCTTCTTCAAACAAGAAACATGAAAAATTGGATGTATCTTTGTTGTTGGTGGCAACTCTAGCTTGTAGGCAACACTACCAATCTATTGCATGATTTGGTATGGCCCATAATATCTTGGAGACAACTTATTATTCTTTTTTTGTTGCTTCATTGAGATTTGTTTATAAGGCTGCAATCTCAAGAAGACCCAATCCCCAACTTCAAAATTTCTTTCACTACGATGTTGGTCCGCCTGTTGTTTCATTCGATTTTGTGGCATAGCTAAATTCTCCTTGAGTCCTGAAAGTACCTGTTGTTGATGAAGCAAGTGGTCCTCTACTACCTGAACTCTTGGTGACACCTTTAATGATGATGTGATGGAAGGAGGATGATATCCATAAAGTGCCAAAAATGGAGACATTTTTTATGAGCTATGAAAAGAAGTGTTATACCACCATTCTACCAATGGTAGCCAATCTACCCATTGAGATTGTTTCTCTAAAGTGAAACAACGTAGATATCCTTCCAAACATTTATTAACAACCTCAGTTTGCCCATCTGATTGAGGATGGTATGAAGAACTATGAGCCAATTGAGTACCCAAACATGAGAATAAATCTTTCCAAAAGTGACTAGTAAAGATAGGATCACGATCACTAACAATAACCTTAGGTGTACCATGTAGCTTTTGGATATTCTCCAAGAAAACTTTTGCCACTACACTTGCTATAAAAGGATGTGATAATGCAATGAAATGTGCATATTTAGTGAGGCGATCAACTACTACCATGATGACATTATGACCTTTAGATTTGGGAAGCCCTGTGATGAAGTCCATGGATACCTCTTCCCAACGCTGGCTAGGAATAGATAAGGGCTGCAAGAGACCTGGTGTCTTAATTGTCTCCCCCTTATTTCAATGACAAACTAAACATTCAGCCACAAATTTTTTAACATCACCTTTTAGCCCTTCCCAAAAAAAATCTTGCTTGACTCGATGATATGTCTTCAAGAATCCTAAATGACAACCAACTGGGGACTCATGTAGCTCTGTGAGAATCTTGTGTTTAAGAGTGGAATTCTTGTAGAGATACAAGTGCTCTTTATACCAAAGAATATCTCCCTTCAAACAAAACTTATCTAAACTACTAGGATCACTTTTTAATTGTTGGATGAGATTACTTGTTGCAACATCATTTTGCCACTTTTCTTTGGCTTCTTCCACCCAATTTGCTAGTAATATTGAAAGGGCACACAATAAGGCTTCATCTTTCTCATCCTTCTGAGAAAGTGTATCAGCCACAATATTTTCCTTCCCTTTCTTATATACAATCTCAAAGTCATATCCCAACATCTTAGTGACCCATTTTTGTTGCTCTTCAGAGGATAGTCTTTGTTCCAAAAGTTATTTTAGGCTATCATGATCTGTCTTAACCTTGAAGTGTCGACCCATTAAATAAGGCCTCCATTGTTTAACTGCATGAAGGATTGCTAGCATTTCCTTCTCATAAATAGGTTTGAGCTGATTTTTACCCTTTAATTGACGACTCTCAAAAGCAATTGGTCGAACTTCTTGCATGAGAACTATTCCTATCCCATTTCTAGAAGCATCACATTCCACAACGAATTCCTTGGTGAAGTTCAGAGTGGCAAGCACTGGAGTTGTACACATAGTCTCCTTCAATTGCTCAAATGCTACATTAGCGGACTCATTCCAATGAAAATAATCCTTCTTCAAGAGAGTGGTGAGGGGTGCTGCTATACAACCATAATTCTTCACAAATCTTCTATAGTACCCTATCAATCCCAAGCAACCCCTCAGTTTCTTAATGGTTTTTGGAATAGGCCATTCCATGATAGCCTTAATTTTGTTAGGGTCCACCTTTACTCCTTCATGTGAAACTATGTGTCCCAAATACTCCACCTCCTTAAGACCAAAAGCACACTTGGATGGCTTAGCATAGAGTTCATGATCTTCGAGTAATTGTAATACTTGATCTACATGCTGCAAATGTTCTTCCCAAGTCTTGCTATAAATCAATATATCATCAAAGAACACTAACACAAACTTTCTCAAGAACTTCTTAAAAATGGAATTCATCAAACTTTGGAATGTAGATGGTGCATTGGTAAGGCCGAATGGCATCACCAAAAATTTATAATGACCCTCATGAGTTTGGAATGCTATCTTACAAATATCTTCCTCCTTAATCCAAATTTGGTGATAACCAGATCTAAGATCTAACTTGGTAAAATACATAGCTCCATTCAATTCATCTAGCAAATCATCAATGACTGGAATAGGAAACTTATCTTTAATGGTGTACATGTTGAGCACTCTATAATCTGGACACATGTGCCAAGTTTCATCCTTCTTACGTACCATCACCACAGGCGAGGAGTAAGCACTTTGGCTATGCCTGATAATTCCTGCCTCTAGCATCTCCTCAACAATTTTTTCTATAAGGCCTGATGTTTGGTGGTTGGCTCCCTAGAACTAGTCATATGGCATGGTCACGATCCCTCTTAGGAGGAAGTCCTTTAGGCATATCTCCAAGAACCATTGAGTGATGATCAATTATTGCTTGTAAATTTGGATGAGTAGGAGCATTAGATTGAGAGACTTCTAATGAACATAGCTGGGCCACAAATCCATCCGCTCCTTTCTTAAGCAACTTTTGCATTTGATGAGAGCTTACCATCTGTGGGGATTTTGCCTTCAACCCCCTTAGCTCCACTACCTTTCCTTCTAATTGAAATCTCATGAATAGTTCTTAGAAGTTCATCTCAATTGTTCCCAATGTAGTAAGCCATTGTACTCCCAAAACAATATCTACTACACCCGTGGATATTGCATACATTGGGGTATCAAGTTGATAATCTCCCCTGGATAATTTAATGCTATGACACTTCCCTGAACAACTAACTGTACCGCCATCTGCAATCAAAACCTAAAACTTTGGGGCTAGATATATAAAACAATTTAGACGAGTTGCCAACTTTTTGTTGATGAAATTATGAGTACTACCTGAGTCAATCAACACTATTAGTTTCTGCTTCTTTAAGAAACCCACTACCTTGAGAGTTTGTGGTGCACTAAAACTTGAGAGTGCATGACAAGAAATGATTGGTTGAGAATCATGTGATTCCTCACTTGACTCCCTATCCTCCTCTAATATGGGTTCCTCCTCTTCTTCCTCACTTGGACCTTCAATATAGAACAATTTCTTTTCATGACATTTATGTCCTCAACTGTATTTGCTATCACAATTGAAACACAACCCTTTTGCCCTTTTCTCCTCAATTTACTATGGAGTCAATCTAGTAGGTTGAGGAAGAGAAGGTGTTGAATATCCTTTCTCTCTTGTCATATTAGCCCCTTACTTTCTAGGAATCAAATACTTCTCCTCTACCTTGCGTGCCAAGATAAAAGACTCATTTACTAAGCTAGGACTAAACATGTGTACCTCATGTTGAATATGATCCTTGAGACCACCCAAGAATAAATCATTCAAGTTCTCCTCTGTAATTGTATCCACTCTTAAGGATAGATTTTGGAATTTTTGAATATAATCCTTAACTGATCCTGTTTGTTGAAGTTTAGCAAGCTGGCTGAAGAAGTTGTCTGTCACACTATTGCTATATTGTGCTTGGAGTTCTTTTGTAAAAATTGACCATGAGACGGTGAGACCCTTTTTTCTCCGATGAGTACAAAGCCAACGATACCAAATGAATTGATCTGGTTCTAGATATAGGGAAGCCATCGTGACCTTTTGTCCATATGGGATTTGATGTACTTCAAAAAAATTCTCCATTTGGTTTATCCATGTTAGAGGATCCTTACCATCGAACTTGCGCATATCCACCTTTGGAAAAAAATTCCTAGATCCCATAGGAGTATTAAAATTTGTGTCATTATTAGCCGACTTGAAGGTTTCACCTTGGTTGCTTGAGAACTCCTTTCTTGGTTCATTCATATAGGCACTTAACATGCTTCATATATTTGATATATCTCCTCTTAGGTCACACATATCCCTCTTAACCTCTTCCTTGAACTTACTTATTTCCTCATTGGGATTACTATCCTCTATTATTTCCTCATCCTTATCAAAGGATTTCCCCGGTGTGGCAGCATTCTTTTTGCCTCTTGTTGCAAGCCCTGTCATGATGGAAACTAATATTTTTGAAATAAATCACACAAATGAAATGTAAATTCTTTGAAATTTTTACTATAACTTACTAGGGCCAAGATACCACTTACCCAGAAAAAAATCCAAAAACTTAGCAAATTTGCTGCCTTGAGAGCGAATTTGTTGGAAACCCTAATTTTGCAATAACTTGCTTATTTTTTATTCCATTCCTCTAAAATCTAGACTATATCTTCTTTAATATGGTCTTCAAAAACCCTTAAAAAATTGTTAAAAAATTTGCTAAAATCTGAAAGTTATGCTCTTCCCAAAATCGCCTCCAAAGTTGAGAAAAAATCTTGCCTCTACGGTGCCAAGATCATGCTCTGACACCACTTGTAATGAAACAACTTGCGCAATATATAAATATAATAGTAATATGCTGCAAATACTTGATAATAATATGCCACTTTGAGGGGGCAACCTCCTAATCCTCTTCGAGGGGGATACCTCCAATAGTCTTCAGTAAGAACACAATACTCAATATGATATGAAATGAGACTCACTACCTCCTATATATACCTATTTATGCCTAGGATATCACCCAGGCCGACTTAGATAGCCCTATAGAAGCCTTAGGCCAACCTAAACAACTAAATAACAATATAATAATGATAATATGACTTAATTAGGAGTTAAGATAGCCACAAGTCGACTATTCATAACCCTATGTACACCAATATTAAGGGTGTAGCATTGTCTTTGAAGTCTTTTTCTTGTTGTAGCTGCAATTGTAATTTTTGAATCTCCTTTTTATATTTCCTGAGTTCAATTAGAGCACATATGAGCTCTCCTTCAACATCAACTTCAAATTCTTGTTCATCATCACTTATAATGTGATCTTCTTCTAGATCTGATTCAGTCTCATCTCCTTCATTTGAAAGTCTCCTTTCATTGCCACTTTCTTCACACATCAGACTGTCCTCTTCTTTATTATCACCTTGATAAATTCTTTTCAATTCTCTCCATATATCCTGAGCTATAACACAATTCATAACTTTACAGAGAACATGATTAGATAATCCAAATAAAACAGCCTTCTTTGCAATGTCATTGTATTCATGAGCCTCTTTATGACTTGTATCATTAGGTGATAGAGAAGAAATAAATAGCTATTTTCTACAGACATCCATACACCATATCCTAATGAAAATAGATATGCTTGCATCCTAAAACACCAAATAGGAAATTTTGAACCATCAAAGAAGGGAACATCTAAAAACACTTTCTCTTCAACCTGTGAAACATTTCTATCAACAGATAATGTATTGACATCTAGAATTGAAATAGACTGCACCTTCTCATCAGAATGAGACTTGACATTTCTCATGTTCTTATTTCTTTTGCACTTACCCATTATACTCCACCCTCAAGATCTACCCAAGCCGATTAGACTATAACAGGGAACCTAGCTCTAATACCATTATAGGAGTCCAGGACAACATTGAGAGGGGGGGTGAATCAGTGTTGTGAAAAACTTTTAACTTTTTCAACCTTTTAATTTACAAAACAAAGAAGAAGGAAGACATCAATGAATTGTTAAACATATATGCATAGATATGATAACATATAAACATGAATCAGGATATGTGAGTAAAGCATTATAAAGTACACTCAAAAAGACAAATTATAACACAGAGATTTCTGGAGTGGAAAACCCTTCTTGGGTAGAAAAACCACTCAAAATGCCTCACTGGTTTAAGCAAAAACCTCATTGGTTCCAATGTTTAGAAGTACCAACTTCAAGGAGCACCAACCCCTAATTCATACTCAAATTAAAATCAAGAATTCAGAGGGTTTCTCTATTTCAATACAAATCACTTCTTCTTTCACATGTGTTTGTCAAATCATCATACTTCTCATCAACTCAAATCAATTTGCATATTAGTCTCATTATCTTTGTTTGATCAATTCTCACCTGATTATTTCTATATAACTATTCACCTGATACACCATCATTGTCTTCAAGGTTCAATCTGAAAATATGTTGCAACAAGGAGATTATCATTATGGTCTTGACATCAACTTTCTTAGCTCAATTTGCACTCTTTCAATAAACATTTGATAACCTTGTCATTCTCTGTATTTACCCCTATAGAACATGATCTCAAAAATCATCTATATCTTTTCAAAGATATCTTCAATTTACACACCTTGTCAATGTACCTATAAATTCATTATATACAAATTTAATGACCTTTCACATTCTCTAAAAACAAAATCATCTTCTACAATTTTGTCTGCATAAAAACATCATATATTTCTTCACTACATCTATGAAGAATCTACAAAGAAAAATAAAATCAATTTTCTCTTCATTCCCATGGCCATTCATTTTCTTCTTCTCCATCCTGCAAATAAAATCAATCTTTTTCAAGGTTATTCTTTTTCTTCTATTTCTCTGAATATCTTTCTTTTCACAAAACATCACTATTTCTCATTGCTCAAAAATCCATCTACAAAATTCATCTTAAAAATATCTTCAAGAATTTTATCCACTCTGCCCTGACCAACGAAAAACCTTTCATATTCTCTTTTTCATTTAGCTTCACCTAAAATAATAATCATACAAAACTTCCATCTTTTTACATAAAAAAATCTTCAATAGACTTTAATTTTATCTTCTCCAATCTGCCATATCTGTTAAAATATTCAGATCTTTATAAAAAATCTTCTGCAAGAAATTCTTTTCATAAAAACTCTCTCCCTTTTTAAAAAAATTTAAAGCATATAAACTCTTAAAACATATCTTCTCCTTTTTAGTATTTAATGATTCAAGAGAATTTATGAATAGAAAGAAAATCTCCTTATTGCTTTATGCAATCAAAGTCTCCTAAAACAACTGCAAGAAAATAGGCTAAAAATAGCAAGAAGACTGTAGTCTTGAGATAGTGACACTTCACAGGATGTCAAATTAAATTCTATTGAGGTAGAAGTTGGAGTTTAAATGAAATTCATTGATTGCCTCTTTCAAGATCCACATAGATTTAAAGCAGACCATTGATTTTATTTTGGCGCCCATGCTATCTTAGATGACTTGTTCTCACTGGTGGCTAGACTAAGAAGGGGTTGGTTTACTATGGTGCCAAAACCGTCCAGCAGGTCACTCTTAAGTGAAGTGACCTGTTACAGCAAGTCACTTGCAAATTATAAGAAAAGTGCAATTCACATTAGACGGGCAGAGAAATAGATAATTAGGATATCTAGAAATATGTTAGAATTTAAGAAATTTAAAACACTTCATTACAAAGCTTAGCTCTCTGCCATCAGCCAACCCTATACTGCCACCTGTCATCCTTTATGAGCATAATGTATATAATCTCTTAAGGATTAATAACCACCTTATATCCTTATATCCATATAACATCAATGAAACCAACATCAAATGTGCATTGTCATACTTGAAATCAACATAGCCACATAGCCACTGTGGCATTGTCATACTTGAAACCAACATCAAATGTGCCCTTTGAAGATGAAGCATGACATCTCTTTCATGTGCCAAATCAACTAATAGTACACCCAATGATATCACCATGACATGAAGTATGAGGCAAGAGTATGTGGACTACATCATCATTGCTTGAACATAAACATGCATCATGCATGTGAAACATGTGAATTCCCGTAAGATCAACATCTGAAGCACAAGACTATCCTCAACATATTACCAACAAGATCATGAAGTAATAGCTGTGATAACCAATTGAGGCAGAAGCATGAAAGCCCACATTGTAACCATGAAGACATCATATGAAACATTCCACATTGTAACCAAACATTCTTTACCAAACCAATACAACAAGCATGATCACCCTGAAGTATGAAGCATAACATAATTTTCTCCAATGAAGAATATACAATCTCCACTTCAATTACTGACATCAAACAATCCCTGATTCTATCAAAATGATGATGACCCTTTCTCACAAGCATTAGCAACATGCAATGTCGTAATCAAATACATTCTCACAAAGTATCAACTATGTTTTGAGACCCTTTGTTATGTAACTCCTCAATGAAGATAGCCTAATGATGTTCTTCACAAAACATCATGAACATATGAATGAGGAATAGGAAACACACAAAAGTTCTAATTCCCCAAAAGAATGATCTTTGCATTGAAGGATAACCTGTGAACTCACTTTGTCAACCAACCTTGCATCATGAACAAAACATCAATGGCAAACTATACTACACCTTTTTTGACATCAATGACAATTAGTCACCATCAAAGGTATGCTTTTGTGATATTACCATTTACCTTTGTTCTAATCTTATGACAAAATTTTGAGGGTGAATTCGGTTTGATTTGTGATGACATTATGTGGATTTTTTAGTCATTAAGTTGTTTCAAGGTAATTCTTTTATCAAGCATGGCTAAATGAACTATATCAAGTAAATGAAGTTAAAATCATGAAGATCACAACACCATACAATCCTCAAGTTGTTAGGAGATCAAAGACTAGAGTGGCCTCATACTCAAACCTTCATTGGGTTGTTAAAATGCACAAAACAAACATACAAGACAATCATTCATGAAATTACTATGCAAAGAGGGTTTATCAGTTGCATTAGGGTTTGTATAAATGATTTAAAGGATTTATAAGGTTGTCAAACACCAAAATGGATGATTTATCTAATTTTTGGGATTGTCACAGTCCATGTACAACTTGTTGTCCTCATTGACTATTATTAGATTTTTCAATGTTGTCAAACACTTATATGACTGTCATAACAGTCCATAAACACCACTAGTCCTCATGATCAATCAAAGATACCATTAATAATATGAAGATAATCTAATTTATAGGTTCAAAACAAGGAGGAGGTCGTATAAAGGTCCAAATGCAAAGGAATGATTGTTTGTTAAAAAGATACACATGGATGTCCAAAACTGCCCTTTATGACTATCCTAAAATAACATCATCTATATACTCATAAAAGCCATCAAAATTTAAGAATAAACTCGTCATTGGATAAGGAGTGGAAAGATAAAATCACATGTCTCCCCTTATGAAAACTAGGGTCTTTTGCTGATACATTGTTCCGTAAGAGCAAAGTCACTTAAGATCTTAAGAGCAAAAACCTTGCCAAGTGCCATATTTTTTGTTCTACTCATTGTGGGGCCGAACAAACTATGCCAACACATTGGGGTGGGTGGGTAAATGCTAGGGGAGGTCTTGTTTCATGCGCCAAGCATCCCAATCATTCCAAGCAACATGCTACCGGTAAAGTCCCTTAAGATCCCTAAGACCAAAAAACTCCCAAACTTTGATGGAGCAGTTCTCAAAATTCATGATAGTTGTGAATGTTCTATTTAGACCTTCAGGTGCATGTGGGGTCCATCCACAATAATCTCTCTTAGTTTTCGTCAACTCCAGTCCATTTGATCGTGCCGAAATCAAACACATTCTTGCAAAATGCTTCAATTTCATGCAGTGGAAAGGTGCTAGGTGTGACATTTTTCATTCCATAGCTCATGGGGCCGAACAAACTACGCCAATGCATCGGGGTGGGCATGTAAATGCCAAGGGATTTCATGCGCCAAGTGTCCCAGTCATTCTGGGCAACAGGCTACCGGTAAAGTCCCTTAAGATCCCTAAGACCAAAAAACTACCAAACTTTGACGTAGTAGTTCTCAGAATTTGTAATAGCTAGGAATGTTCTATTTGGACCTATAGGTGCATGTGGGGTCTATCCACAATAACCTCTCTTAGTTTTGGTCAACTCTAGTCTATTTGACCGTGTTGAAATCAAACACATTCTTGCAAAATGCTTCAATTTCATGCAGTGGAAAGGTGCTAGGTGTGACATTTTGCATTCCATAGCTCGTGAGGCTGAATGAACTGTGCCAGTGCATCAAGGTGGGTGATTAAATGCCAAGGGAGGTCTCATTTCATGTGCCAAGCATCCCAGTCATTGTGGGCAACAAGCTATCGGTAAAGTCCCTTAAGATCCCTGAGCCCAAAAAACTACCAAACTTTGATGGAGCAGTTCTCAGAACTTGTGATAGTTGGGAATGTTCTGTTTAGACCTATAGATGCACGTGGGGTCCATCCACAATAACCTATCTCAGTTTTGGTCAACTCCAGTTTGTTTGACTGTGCCAAAATCAAAGGCATTCTTGCAAAATGCTTCAATTTCATGTAGTGGAAACGTGCTAGGTGTGACATTTTGCATTCCATAGCTCATGGGGCTGAACAGACTGTGCCAACACATCGGGGTGGGTGGGTACATGCCAGGGGAGGTCTCATTTTGTGCGCCAAGTGTCCCAGTCATTCCGAGCTGTAAGCTACAGACAAATTTAAAAGTTGTTAGGACTGAAATTTTGCATTACACAGGTCCTAGGGCTGAACAGATTGTGCCAACACGTCGGGGTGGGTAGGTAAATGCTAGGGGAGGTCTCGTTTTGTGTGCCAAGGCTCCCAGTCCTTCCTAGTTGTAAGCTACCTGTGATAGGTAAAAATTAGGTTAATAAGATCAAGCATTACAAATGAAACCCTAATCCTACCATCATCAAAGAATCAAATCCAAATGAAATCAAAAGCATGCAATTCAAGAACACTATCACCTAGATTGTATGATTCCTTGTTTGTGATGTGGATTGCTTCTTCAACAACGAATAATTATGAAGATCAAAGCTGCCATGATGGATGGATGATAATGATAATAAGCTAGATGGATGCTAAAATGCTCAATATGCTCAAGATGATAATGTAGACGCTATGAGAATGTTGGATATCTAGATAGATGTAGTAGGGAATGAGAGGGTGTTTATATAGACTTCAACCAAAATCAATCAATGGTGGAGATTTGGTGGCTATTTGAATGGCTAGGATAAATTGATAGTCATAGGTGAATGTGTGGATGACAAGTGGGGGGAAGATAGGGCTCATATGTGACCGTGTACATAAAAAGTACTACATGTGAAAGATATTAAATAAAAGATGTAGTACCACACATGTTTTTAAATAAAAGAGGCACACATGTCGGCTCATGAAGATAAATGATAAGATAAATTAATTTAATTAATGAATTGGAAAGTAGGATTGTGAAAGGAGTTTTAATTAAATAAAGAAGATTTATTTAATTAAAATAGATAGAAATAGAGATAATTAAATAATTAAAGATTATTTAATTATAGCTTAGAAGAAATAGATAATGAATTAATTAAATAAATATAAATTTATCTAATTAATAGAAGAAATAAGTGTTTTTGACAAATAGAGAAATTGTTCAAGTGTGTTAGACAAATGCAAATGATAGGTAATGCGATATTTGATACTAATGATAATTAGGTCAATTTTGGGTGTCTACATTTTTCCCCTCTTTGATACAATGTTCGTTAGAGCGTTGTGTCAAAGAAGATATGATATTCGCTTGATAAACAAGGTTATGCCTCAGTGTAACTGACAGGTGATGCCCCCTCGAGAGGTAAACCAGGCTAACAAGGAAGGGTTGGGTTAGCTCGCGATAAGATGAAAGGCTAGAAAAGGGTTGACATGAAGAAAATAGGGGTTGGGTTGGGAGAAATTGGGATGGTATGGAAGAATTAGGGTTCAGAAATGAGCTATAAGTAGGTCTTGCAAGGGCAAATAGGCTCATTTGTGCTTATTTGTGTCTAGAAATCTATAGAGATCTAGAGCTCCTTAGAGTTGTGGTGTGACAAGAGTTAGAGAGCTATCAAGATGGTGATTTCATGCAGAGATCATTGTGCCAAGTGAGTGAGGACACATGGGTGACCAGCAGGAGCAGGCGTACTAGTATATATTGAAACTTTTACTAAAAGCATAATTTTGATAGGCTAGAGGCATCATAAATGCACACACATCACCAAAAGTGACTAGGTTATAGGATAGGTAGTTCAAGTCGCTTGTGTAGGAAAAGGAGTTGCTTAGGGTAGTTTAGGTCGCATATAGGCTTGGCTTAGTTGCTTATGGAAAAAGTGAATCGCTTGTGGTCAGCTAAAGCAAAGAGATAGGCAAAATGTGCATATGACTAGATCAGGACACTTATGGATGAAGAGTACACACATATATAGAAATAGCTCACTTTTAAGTAACAGGTGGATGCATATAGCAAGTAGGTCACTTATAAGCTAAAAATGTGCTCATACAGGGTTTGATCTTGCTTGTAGTCAACAGTCACGTGCAGAGGGTAAAGAGGTCCCTTGTAAGCTAAAAGCATGCGCGTATAGTAAATTAGTTTGCTTATGATCAAAAGGATAGCGCTTATAGAAAAATGGGTCACTTGCAGTAGATATATGCAGGTATAGGAAGCAAAAGTCAATTTTGTTAGCACAAGAGACTGATACGGTGAGCGGAATGATGCAGGATATACTACCACCATTTTTATCACAAGAGCCACATCCTAGAGATTTGCAGTTGGTCAAATTGTTGGATGCAGAGGAGCGGCTAATGCTAGAGATCCTCGGATTGGAGCATGTGTCAAGGTTAGAGCTAGTGCAGGCGCATCGAGGACTAATGACGTCGATGGTTGAGCGATGGAGGAGCGAGCATAGTTCATTCTTGTTGCCGACAAGAGAGGTGACTATCACCTTAGAGGATGTGTTTTGAATTTTGTGAGTTCCTATTGATGGAGATCAGGTAGATTATGATCTTGATATGGGTCCAGCTACATTTAGATGGCTATTCAGGATGCCAAACATTGGGGCTAAGGGCTCAGTGATTCTGATGGCTATGATGGAGGAGCTGTGTGATAGGCTATAGCTGGTAGTGGTTTCTATTATCATATGGCTAGTTGGAGACAGGCAAGCTAGAGGATTTCCAGTTGGATGGGGGACAGTGATGGAGGGGATGTTCTCCTACGGTATGAGATATGTATGGGCTGATATGTTTGGAGCGAGTATGTTAGCTGGGGTCACAGTTTTGCATGTATGGGCATATGAGCATATTCTGGGGATGAGGTCAAATGGATGGGTGGTGAGAGTACTAGGAGAGCCGTATGCTAGGATGTATAGGGGAGCTCTTACCAATCGACAGCGGTGAGGGGTAGTGTATCGACAGTGGTGAGGGGTAGTGTATTGGCAGTGGACACTAGATGAGGTGGATAGGATTGTCTGGAGGCCATGGCTATCATGCGAGAGATAGGATGAGGAGGATGCAAAGCTTGTCTATGCTAGGTAGGCTAGATACATTTCTAGACATGACAGATATATTGTAGAGCGCTATTTGTTCAAGAGGGTACTGAGGCAGTTTGACATCCATAGGGAGTGCCAGTGGGTGATGCCATTTTTGGGAGGACATGACAAGAGGTGTTTTATTGGGGGTTGGAGATTGTGGTTGACACATCTTTGGCAGAGAGGGAAGGACTAGGGCCAGTTATCTAGCCATGGAGATAGGGTCCTGTAGATCCGAGGACTCTTCCAGATTATGATGCATACTAGGTTATGACTAGACTGACTCGACTGACGAAGGTGGGAGAGATTGGAGAGATTGGTATGGAGAGGCTGGTGAGGAGGTGGCGACAAGCTCCACTAGCACAAGTAGTTGTGCCACCAGCTCCAAGGATATAGGTGCAGGGACAGGTTTAGGCTAAACCATAGGTATTGGCACAGCCAGCAGCACAGATGATAGGAAATGATAATGATGTGGGTATGCAGCAACTAAGAGAGTGGATTAGAGAGGAGAGGAGATGGAGACAACATGCTCAGATGAGGTTGAGGAAGGTGGAGATAGATCACCATCAGGTGGTGATAGGCTTATGGCATGCTAGAGTGTAGGCTCAGATATACTAGGCCCAATTGCAGGCTAGAGCACAAGGAGGTGATGGGTGGGATGATGGTAGTCTTACGAGGGTGACTGGTGAGAGGGATGTAGTTGTGCAGCAGGTGCATCTAGTTACAACTGAGAAAGATACATCATTACAGCAAATACAGGCTATTAGAGCTGAGAGAGATGCAGTTGTACAATAGGTGCATATGGTGAGGGTTGAGAGAGACACGGCTATGCAGTAGTTATAGGCTATGACAGTAGAGTGAGATAGAGTAGTAGTTATGTTGGGGATAGATGGGGCCATGATGTACTTGGCTACATAGTTGACTTAGGCACAGGGTGAGTTGAGGCAAGAATAGGGTGAGACTAAGTACTACAGAGGGATGTACCATGGAGCAGTGCCTACAGAATAGAGACATCTGAGTTATAGGAGCAGGTTGGGGGTGTCATCTTCATGGAGGACAGGAGGATCATGGTCAGTGGCTTCGGTGATGGGACCTCCTAGAGATGGCAGGCTAGGTATAGGACCCAATGGTGGTGGACAGGGAGAGGGGGCTTCCAGTAGTCACTAGGGCTACCTTGCTTTATTGTATATTATTGTATCATGATGAGGCTTATGAGCCAGTTGTACATACATTCTTTGATGGCTTATGGATAGCCCATGTTGTATTTGTAGACACTTGTATATTGACCCATGTGATATATATATATGATGGCTTTGGTTCTATGATGGTGTTGTAATGATTATGGATGAACTTATGGTATGATGTTATGCATTTTGTATTTTTATGAGCTATATGGATGTTTATGCAAATGATATGAATATGCAAATGGTAATAATGGAAATGTATCATGCTAATGATAATGAGATTATTATGATAATGCAAATATATAGGTGGTAAATGATATGGATATGGGCGTATGTATGTCTAACACACTTGTTTTACATGATAAGGAATGCAGACAAGAAAGATGGAGGGAAAGATTGATCTTGGTTGAGGACTATATAGGCATATGATGGAATGGATAAATGATATGGCAGCTTTTTTAAAGTAATTGCTCAAAATTTAAAGAAATGCAATCCTTATGTTTGATATAGCATATGGATGTTATGCACCAGGGTATAGAAGACCAAGGTGTCGAGATATCCAATGCAAAACTAGCATACTACAATCTTGTCTAAATGTACGAGGTCAAGATGTTGATCTAACATACACAAGATATGAATAGTAGCTAGTGTTTCAAGATGGACTTTGATGCTACAAGCAATGGTTTGAGCTTATCTCCACTACACATAGTGACACCTTGCTGGTAATATGTATGGAGCTAGTCTTAACACAGAATAGTCTCAAATGCATAAGAGACTATTTAGCTTCTCAGATGCTAGAGATATTGATATGTAAGATGCTAATCCCAACACATACAAGGTACCAATACACATAGGAAGAGAATAAGATCATTTCGTAGACATGGCATATGAAAGCAATATGACCATGCCCCATTCTGTACTTCATCGCAACATACCAAGATATGATAGATCAAGGCAGTCTTGATTAGGCATAGGAAAGGGACAAAAGATAAATCAAAAGATAAAACAAAAGATACTGTCATCATGTTCTCTTGCCAAATGTAAGTGCTCTTGAATGAATTTAATCTTGTGCCTTGTTGAGAGGAAAGTTGCATCCTGTTAAAGGTTAAAAGATGTTTGATAAAATGTTATAGCAAATATTGGCTTAAGGCATGCGGAAAAATAGCCTTTTGCTTATCGCTGATTGGTTAAAGTGCTTGACCTTTCTTTGATACACATAGTCTGCTTCTTGCTTGAGTTGGTCAAAAAGAAGAAGATGGAAGTGTTGCAAGTATGAGGTGAGCCAGTGTTGTCATTGATGTCAACATACTCATATTGCATTGACAAGAAGGATTTGATGAGCTGTGTGCTGAGGATATTGAGAAAATTAGCCTCAGTCAGGAACAGTGAAGAACAGTGATGAGAAGAAGGTAAATGTACTGTATAGGATGAGAACCGGAGGATGCGGATTAAAGGGTTAGTAGATATGAGTCTTGAGATGCTACAGTTAAGATTTTAGAGGTCCGCATGAAGATCTGAAGGAGTTGTGGCTGCCGGTATAGAACTGGGTCCGGCAAGTATCCAGAGGTGATAGAGGATCACAAAAAGGTCCGGTGAGGTCCGGAATTGTATTATCCTAATCTGCGGATTGGACGGAGTGTTTGGGATGTCCTTGTGATGTGTCATCCTGATTTGTGTATGATTTGGAGGTCCGGAAGTACCTCTTGCATTATGACAGTGGCGACAGACTGTGTTCTTGAAGTTCCGGATGAGGAAGACAAGAGATCCCAGTAAGTAGAGGAAGTGCGGATGTATCCGGACATTCAGACAGGCTTGTGAAGGTTCTTGGATCATGTTTAGGTTGTGTTGTTGGTCCGCATTGATGGTAGAGCCCGGAATTGAAGTTATTCTTCCGGATGAAGTCCTTGCTCTGTTTAGCCGATCGGATGAGTTGTTCATCCTACGAATGTTCTTGTGATGGCCGACCGGATGTGTTATTCATCTTGCGGATACTCCTATGGCTGTTTGCTGACTTAGATGTTTGTTCCTAAGTCGATGTCTTGTATAAATAACGGTTTGTGAGTTCATTTCAAAGTGTGGAGTGTGAGGATGAGTGAGGCATAGCGAAGAAACGTGCGAAAGGAAGAGTAGAGATTTTTGGGCTTAATTGGAACTGATCCGGACATGGTAGAGATGTCATTCTCCAGTTCAAGACTGTGATTTTTATCACTTTGTAGACAGTGTGTCTCCTTGTAGGCAGTGGGCCTCTTTGTGAGCAGTGTGCTCAGGCAGTGAGCCCTTATTGGCATGTGCCATTCATTTTTCTTTATTCTTCTAACAGAGAATAATTCTTGGGTTAATCACCCCGTGGTTTTTCCCTTAACCGGGTTTTCCACGTCAAAATCTTGGTGTTCAATGTGTTGATGCTTATCTGCTCTTGTGTTTATGTATTATGCTTCCTTGGATGATTATTTGATATGCTGCTAACTAACAACAGAGAATTAAGTGTTTGAAAGAAGAAGAAGTTTTATACAACTGATTCACCCCCCCTCTCAGTTGTATGCCCTAGATCCAACAATTGGTATCAGAGCCAAGTTCCTCTGATAGGAGCTTAACCGCTTGAGGAGATCCAGGATGTCGTCATACAAGAAGGATAGTCCGAAGTTCGATGGAACCAACTTCACTCTCTGGAAAGGTCGCATGAAGTGTCACTTGGAATGTATGGGAAAAGCATACTTGGCTATGATTTCAAAACCATATGTACCTCCACAAGGTGGTCCGACAACTCTGAATGAAATCACAGAAGCTGAAAACAATCTGCGGACCAAGGAAGCTCTTCTAAGCGCATTGAATGACTCAGATCTCTCAAATGTCATTGACCTACCAACTGCATATGAGATCCTAACTAAACTGGAACTTCTGTATGAAGGAGATGAGTTTGTCAAAAGTGCAAGGTTGCAAAGTCTGAAAGGGAAATTTGAAAGATTGAAAATGAGAGATGATGAAAACATCACTACCTTTATGCCAAGAGTAAATGAGCTAGTATGTGGAATCAGAAATGCTGGTGGAACTTTAGATGAAAATGAGATTGTCTGCAAAATCCTAAGATCCCTTCCTGCTGCCTACAAAATCAAAGTTGCTGCCATTGATGAATTCAGAGCCCACACAACTGTCACAAGAGAACAACTGGCTGGCAAGCTAGCTGCATTTGAAATGACCGAGTTTGGAGATGATCCTCCCAAGACTGAATCTGCTTTCAAAGCCAGTGCCTATGTGAAAGGCAAACAGAGATTTGATCCGGGTGAAAACTCATCAAGGAAAATGTCATGGTATGATCAAGCAAGAAGAGACATGGAAGAAGAAGAAGCAGAAACAGCTCAACTTGAAGCCCTCATTGCAAAGAGACTGCCAAGAGGATCCGGTAAGTATGAAGGAAAACTACCCTTTAAGTGTTTCAACTGCAATAAGATTGGTCATTTTGCCTCAAGATGTCTGGAGAGATCTGCAAGATCTAATACTCACAGACAAAGGTTTCAAAAGAATTGCTATTATGTTCATGAAGAAGATGACAATGAAGGAGTAACAGATGATGAATCAGAACTAGGAAGCAAATCTGGAAATGAGTGGGTGTTTATAGCCATCAAGGAAGAAGATTCAATACTCTCTGAATCTGTCAATCACAAAGTTGTTGAAAAAGCCTTGGCTGCTCAAGTGGAAGAAAAAGATGATTGGGTTATTAACAGTGGATGTTCTCACCATATGACTGGTGACAAGAATAAGTTCTTAGATTTGGAAAGATATGAAGGAGGAATGGTAAAGTTTGGTGACAATTCTGCTGGCAGAATTAGAGGTAGGGGAACTATTTCCTTTGATGGTAAAAGCAAAACAGGTAATGTACTGTATGTTGAAGGATTGAAGCACAATCTTCTCAGTGTTGGTCAGTTAGTGGACAAAGGCTATGATCTCCGGTTCAAGAATGGAAAATGCAGAATCTTTACAAGCTCCGGAACTGAAATTGCATCCGGTACTCAGACAAAAGGTAATATCTTTCATCTGGTTGGTTCAAATAAAAGTTGCCTGTTTGTTCAAATTGATCAGAGTTGGTTATGGCATAGAAGAATGTGTCATGTAAATTTTGATAACATCATCAAGATAAGCAATACTCAGGCTATGAGAGATCTTCCAAAATTGATGAAACCTACAAATAGTGTGTGTAAAGAATGTCAGTTAGGTAAACAAAGCAGAGTCTCTTTCAAAAGCAAAGATCAGTCTTCTACCGGATTGTTGGAATTAGTACATACTGATCTATGTGGTCCGACAAGAATCAAGAGTCTGCAAGGTGATAGATATTTCATGTTGTTAATTGATGATCATTCCCGGATGATGTGGGTTACCTTTCTAAAAGAAAAATCAGAAGCTTTTGAGAAGTTCAAAATCTTCAAAGCTATGGTGGAGAATCAAACCGGATTGAAACTAAAGTGTCTAAGGTCTGATAGAGGTGGTGAATTTACATCTGGTGAATTCATTGACTTTTGTGAGAAACAAGGTATAAGGAGACAGTTGTCTGCTCCTAAGACTCCACAGCAAAATGGAGTAGTTGAGAGAAAGAACCGGACCATCCAGGAAGCTCCTAGGACAATGATGTTGGAAGCAAATGTTCCTCAAATGTTTTGGAAAGAAGCTATCAGCACCGCAGTCTACACTCTCAATCGAGTTCAAATCAGGAACAACACCAGTAAGACCCCCTATGAACTCTGGTTTGGCATCACTCCTACTGTGAAATATTTCAGAGTATTTGGTAGCAAGTGTTATATTAAAAGAGATGAAGATCTAGGAAAGTTTGATGCTAGAAGTGATGAAGGAATTTTCTTGGGCTACTCCACTCAAAGCAAAGCATATCGGTGTTACAATAAGAGATTAAGGAAGATGATAGAAAGCACCAATGTGAAAGTTGATGAAGGAATTGACAAACCTTCAAGATTTTATGAGCTTGATGAAGATGACCAAGACAGTGTTCAAGGAACTCAATCCTCTCCGGTGAGACAGAGTCAGCCTGATCCGGTAAATCAGGAAGAAGAGATAGGTTTGAATGAGCCTGATCAAGAAACAGCAGTGCTGGATACTCCCAAAATTCCAAGGTATGTAAGATTGAACCACTCTGAAGACCAGATCATAGGTGACAGAAGCAAAGGTGTACAAACTAGAAGGAATATTGCTCAAAATCAGGATGAATGCTGTCTGATTTCAAAGATTGAACCTAAAACAGTAAATGAAGCCTGCAATCATGAAAATTGGACCAAAGCAATGGAAGATGAATTGATGCAAATTGAGAAAAATCATACTTGGGATCTTGTTCCCAGACCTAGAGACAGGAATGTAATTGGAACCAAGTGGGTCTTCCGGAACAAACTAAATGAAGCTGGTGAAGTAATCAGAAACAAAGCTAGATTGGTCTGCAAAGGCTACTCTCAAATAGAAGGAATTGACTTTGAAGAGACTTTTGCTCCGGTGGCAAGAATTGAAGCAGTCAGATTACTTCTTGCATTTGCTGCCTTCAAAGACTTCAAGGTATATCAGATGGATGTCAAGTCTGCCTTCCTAAATGGTGATCTGGAAGAAGAAGTCTACATTGAACAACCGGATGGATTTCAATTGTCTGATAATGATGATATGGTCTGCAAGTTGAAGAAAGCTTTGTATGGATTGAAGCAAGCCCCAAGAGCATGGTATGAAAGGTTGGATAAGCATCTTGTGCAGATTGGATTCAACAAAGGTACTGCTGACAGTAACTTATATTTCAAAATTGATCATGAAAACATTTTGATTGTCGAAGTGTTTGTGGATGATATCATTTTTGGAGGAAGAGATAGTATGTGCAAAATTTTTACAAATCAGATGAAAAGTGAGTTTGAAATGTCTATGCTTGGTGAAATGAATTTCTTCTTGGGTTTGCAAATTACTCAAACAAAAGAAGGGATCTTCATTTCTCAGACCAAATATGTGAAAGAATTGTTAAATAAATTTGGTATGGAAGACTCAAAGCCTATGAACACTCCTATGGCAACCGGATGCAAGTTAAGCAAAGATGATGATTCTCCAAAGGCAGATCAGACAAAGTATAGATCAATGATTGGTGGATTGTTGTATCTCACTCAAACTAGACCAGATATAATGCAGGCTGTTGGTCTTGTGGCAAGATTCCAGGCTGATCCTAGAGAATCTCATGTTATGGCAATCAAAATAATTTTTAGATACTTGAAAGGAACAGTTGAGTATGGTCTATGGTACCCTAGAGATCCAGACTTCTCTCTTCATGCTTACACAGATGCAGATTGGGCAGGAGATGTGGATGATCGGAAAAGCACTAGTGGTGGAGCATTCTTTTTGGGGAAGAGATTGGTTTCTTGGCTAAGCAAGAAACAAGATGCAATATCTCTGTCTACAACTGAAGCAGAATACATTGCAGCAGCAGGTAGTTGCACTCAAATCTTATGGATGAAGCAGATGCTAAGAGACATCAAAGTTGAATATGAGGAGCCTATCACAATTTTCTGTGATAATTCAAGTGCAATTAATATTTCCAAGAATCCGGTATTGCATTCTAAGACTAAGCACATATCTATTAAATTTCACTTTTTGAGAGAACAAGTAAACAAGGAAGAAGTCAGATTGGAGTATGTTCCCTCCAAGGATCAGATTGCAGATATCTTTACAAAACCTCTTCCCAAGGACTCTTTTGAATATCTCCGGGAGAAGTTAGGGGTCATGGCCCCTCCGGTGATGAACTAAGATGCACTGATGAGCATCAGTCCGGTGGCTATCACAGTCATATCTTGTGATCCGGACTAATGGGGAGCTGCAACTAAGGGGGAACAGCTGGTATGATTCTGATGTATGAGAATTGCAAGTATGAGCCCTTTTCCATTGATGTCAAAGGGGGAGAGAAGACATGTGAAAAACAAGTGGTTGATGATCAAAGGGGGAGCAGTAAAGGAAGAGAAGACATATGAAAAGTTGAAGTTCTTGTCTTAATGGTTTTTCACATCATATGTTGCCATCAATGACAAAGGGGGAGATTGTTGCAAGTATGAGGTGAGCCAGTGTTGTCATTGATGTCAACATACTCATATTGCATTGACAAGAAGGATTTGATGAGCTGTGTGCTGAGGATATTGAGAAAATTAGCCTCAGTCAGGAACAGTGAAGAACAGTGATGAGAAGAAGGTAAATGTACTGTATAGGATGAGAACCGGAGGATGCGGATTAAAGGGTTAGTAGATATGAGTCTTGAGATGCTACAGTTAAGATTTCAGAGGTCCGCATGAAGATCTGAAGGAGTTGTGGCTGCCGGTATAGAACCGGGTCCGGCAAGTATCCAGAGGTGATAGAGGATCACAAAAAGGTCCGGTGAGGTCCGGAATTGTATTATCCTAATCTGCGGATTGGACGGAGTGTTTGGGATGTCCTTGTGATGTGTCATCCTGATTTGTGTATGATTTGGAGGTCTGGAAGTACCTCTTGCATTATGACAGTGGCGACAGACTGTGTTCTTGAAGTTCCGGATGAGGAAGACAAGAGATCCCAGTAAGTAGAGGAAGTGCGGATGTATCCGGACATTCAGACAGGCTTGTGAAGGTTCTTGGATCATGTTTAGGTTGTTTTGTTGGTCCGCATTGATGGTAGAGCCCGGAATTGAAGTTATTCTTCCGGATGAAGTTCTTGCTCTGTTTAGCCGACCGGATGAGTTGTTCATCCTACGAATGTTCTTGTGATGGCCGACTGGATGTGTTATTCATCTTGCGGATACTCCTATGGCTGTTTGCCGACTTAGATGTTTGTTCCTAAGTCGATGTCTTGTATAAATAACGGTTTGTGAGTTCATTTCAAAGTGTGGAGTGTGAGGATGAGTGAGGCATAGCGAAGAAACGTGCGAAAGGAAGAGCAGAGATTTTTGGGCTTAATTGGAACTGATCCGGACATGGTAGAGATGTCATTCTCCAGTTCATGACTGTGATTTTTATCACTTTGTAGACAGTGTGTCTCCTTGTAGGCAGTGGGCCTCTTTGTGAGCAGTGTGCTCGGGCAGTGAGCCCTTATTGGCATGTGCCATTCATTTTTCTTTATTCTTCTAACAGAGAATAATTCTTGGGTTAATCACCCCGTGGTTTTTCCCTTAACCAGGTTTTCCACGTCAAAATCTTGGTGTTCAATGTGTTGATGCTTATCTGCTCTTGTGTTTATGTATTATGCTTCCTTGGATGATTATTTGATATGCTGCTAACTAACAATAGAGAATTAAGTGTTTGAAAGAAGAAGAAGTTTTATACAACTGATTCACCCCCCCCTCTCAGTTGTATGCCCTAGATCCAACAGGAAGATGAAAGAAGATGAAGATGGGGTGTATCATCTGTGCTTGCATACTAGACACTTCCTTCATATTCCAGACTGCCTACATACCTTGTGTCCACGAGATAAAAGCACGTTACGAAGGTGATGAGACATGATGAATATGTAGTTCTGGGTTTTATTGATGATGTAAGTGATGAGAGATAGAAGAAAAGGAGATGAAAGATCAAAGGATTATTAGAAGAAGGATGAAAGATGGATGAGAGAAGGGCTATCATCTTTGCCTGAATCAGAGTGCTTCCTTCGCATCTCATATTGCATACATACCGTATATCCACAGGATCAAGGCTTGGAATGATAGAGTTGTGATGTAGTTCTTGCTTATTGTGTTGATGGTTGATGTCAAAGGACCAACTTTATTGCTTGAATATTTTGGGATGTTTTTTTTTGTTTTGTTTTTTTGGATTTCTTTTAGAGATATTTGATTTTTTTTTATTTTTGCTGTTTTGGGTGTGTTGGGTGATTGTTGAGTTGTTGGTCCTGGTTTCAAATGTTTGCCATATTATGAAGTTGGATGTTTTATGTGTTTAAAGTTGGGTGTTTGTTGTGTTATGAGCTAGAGCTGTGGGTATCTACTTCCAAATAAGGCTCAACAAGTGCCCCCAGTGTGGGATGATGGTTATTAGGAAGATGTTGCGATGGATGTGTTTATGCAGATAATATGCTAAGGTGCCAAATGATATCTTTACCCCAACGAAGTCCAAACTGTGAAAGCTAGTATGGCAGAGGCAAGGTGGAAATGATTTTATTATGGATGGATAAGGGATAATGGGCTAACGATGTTTATATAGGGTGAATAGGTGGATTATGATCTAGATTATGTAGGTAAGATGGTGGATGGTGCCATGAAAAGCTATGATCAAACAAACTAAGTAAATGATGGAAGCTGGTCTCTACACATAGCGCCTGTTTGCCAGGTTTTCACTATGGTACTTATCTAAGGCACTTGTTTACCAGGTTTTCACCAGAGGATGAATTATTTATCTTGTAATATTTCTTTTTCTTTTTTTTTATCATTGGGATATGCTGAGACAATTACACATGGTGCCTGTTTGCCAGGTTTTTACCATGGTAACAGATAGGGCGGACTCAAGTGTCTATTGCTTATGAATGTTGGTAGTCCCATTGAAGATGAATGTCGTTTCATGGACTGTCATTATGCTCATAGATGTTGGTAAGGGAGTACATGGATTAGGATGTAGGTTATGAAAGGTTCATGCAAGGATGGATAGGGGATAGTGGATTATGATGTATGGCATATGGAAAAGGATGGATGAAAGACTTATGCAAAAGCATGTACCATAGGGATGGTGATTGGGAGGATATGTAGGATAATGGATGAAGGTTGGAGAGATGGAGGAAGGGAATCATGACCAACAGTTACACACACCATGATAAACATTGAAGCTTTTGATGGGATGGTGGTGTGGGAAACAATGGGGATGTTTTCTTAGGGGAGGGGTGGTTGAGTGATTTTGGTACCCACATAGACTTAGTATTTTGATGATTTTTTTCTTTGCCTGTGGGATTTTTAGATGGAATGAGATGTTTAGATGGAATTGGAATGTGAGATGGAAGGGGATGATTGGGATTTTTTTGTTTAAAATATGGATAAGGATGCCTCATTCGGCTTGCTTGCTTGTTTTCTTAGGAATCCAAACCATTTTGGGGGTGGGTTCTGCTTGTGGATTTATATGCCCAGCTAGCTTTTTAGATGTACTAGGCTGTGATTCTTTGCATTGGTGCCCTAAGGCATGAGAATCTTTAAGATTCTTGGTAAGATTTTTGGCTTTGGAAGTAGAGGCATCCAAACTTTTATTTTTGAATCCCATGGATTTGATGGAAGCGTGGTTTGCAGAATGAGTGGAAGCTTTATGTTTAGACAATGTGTGCATTCATTGGTCATGATTAGGAATGTAATGGTGCTTATGGATAAAGGGATAATTAGGCATTGGTAGTAATGGAGGTGAGGAAAATGGAGGGATATTTGGAGTTGGAAGTAGTGGAGGTAAATTGGATAGTGGAAGATGTACAGTCACATGCTTTTGCAAGTTATAGGTGTTGGATTTAGGACAAACAACTGAGAGGGGGGTGAATCGGTTGTCACCATAATCCTATCCCTTATTCACTTTAAAACCTTCTTATATTTCAACAACATATCAATGATTCAATCATGGAAGTATAATGCAATAATTCAAGAGCATAAACAAATTCAACACATATAACACCAAGATTTTAACATGGAAAACCCAGTTAAGGGAAAAACCACGGGGTGACTAACCCAAGATTGTATTCTCTGTTAAAAGAGTAAGAAGAATAAAATGGCACTTGCCAGTTAGGGCTCACTACCCGAGCACACTGCTCACAAGAGGCCCACTGCCTACAGAAGACACACTGTCTACAAAAGAATATGAGTATTACATACTTGAACTGGAGATTAGCATCTTTACTATGCTTGAATCAGTTCCATTTAAGCTCAACACTTCTTCTCTACTTTTTGCTCCTCTTCACTACCACCTTATCATCATGACCACAAGGATACATTTGAATGACTTCACAACTCTTATTTATACATGACATTGACTTTAGAATGATCATCAAAGTTGGCACAACATACACTTATTTTATTACAAAGAAATTACAAAAATACAACTTGACTTATTACAAAGACTTCATGCGCATCACTACACTATCAACCACGCATATACACGAAGAGAGAAATCATGATCCTTAGGATACCATAGTCCATACTCAACTGTTCTCTTCAGATATCTGTGAATTCTCTTGATTTCCAATACATGAGACTCTCTAGGATCAGCTTGGAATCTAGAAACAAGACCAACAACATTCATAATATCAGGTCTAGTTTGAGTAAGGTAGAGCAGTCCTCCAATCATTAACCTGTACTTTTTTTGATCAGCCTTAGGAGATTCATCATCTTTACTTAGCTTACATACGGTTGCTATGGGAGTATTCATTGGATTTGAATCTTCCATCCCAAATTTCTTCAACAATTCTTTCACATATTTGGTTTGAGATATGAAGATTACTTTCTTTGTTTGAGTGATTTGCAAACCCAAGAAGAAATTCATTTCCCCAAACATAGACATCTCAAATTCACTTTGCATTTGATTTGCAAAAGTCTTGTACATACTATCTTTCCCTCCAAAAATGATATCATCAACAAATACTTCAACAATCAAGATATTTTCATGATCAATCTTAAAATACACATTATTGTTAGTAGTACCTTTGTTGAAACCAATCTTCAAAAGATGTTTGTCCAATCTTTCATACTAAGCTCTTGGGGCTTGTTTGAGTCCATACAATGCCTTCTTCAACTTACAGACCATATCTCCATGATCAGACAATTGAAATCCATCTGGTTGCTCAATGTATACCTCTTCTTCCAAACCACCATTTAGGAAAGCAGACCTTACATCCATCTGATATACCTTGAAATCTCTAAAGGTAGCAAAGGAAAGAAATAATCTGACTGCTTCAATTCTTGCCATTGGAGCAAACATTTCTTCAAAGTCAACTCCTTCTACTTGAGAATAACCCTTACAGACCAATCTATCTTTGTTTCTTACTACTTCATCATCTTCATTCAGTTTATTCTGGAAGACCCACTTAGTCCCAATCACATTTTTGTCCTTAGGTCTGGGAACAAGATCCCAAGTGTGATTCTTTTCAATCTGCATCAATTCTTCCTCCATTGCTTTAACCTAGCTTTCATCATTGCATGCTTCACTTACTGTTTTTGGTTTAATCTTTGAAATCAAACAATACTTTACTGAATCTTGAGCAATTTTTCTTCTTGTTTTAACACCTTATCTTCTATCTCCTATGATCTTTCCTTAAGAATGATTCAGTCTTACATATCTGGGAGTTTTGGGATTCTCTTGCACTTCTAATTCTTGGACAGGTTCATCCAAACTTGTCTCTTCTTCTTGTATTTCTGGATTCTCTAGATTAGCCTGAATCTGAACTGGAGATGGGACTTATTCTCCTTGGACTGAGATATCATTCCGATCATCTACTTCATACTCATAATACCTTGAGGGACTTTCCATGCCTTCATCAACCTTCACATTTGTACTTTCAACAATCTTTCTCAATCTCTTGTTATAACACCGGTGTGCTTTGCTTTGAGTAGAATATCCCAAGAATACTCCTTCATCACTTCTAGCATCAAACTTGCCAAGGTCTTCATCTCTTTTGATATAGCATTTACTACCAAAGAATCTGAAATACTTCATAGTAGGAGTGATGCCAAACCAAAGTTCATAAGGGGTCTTACTAGTATTGCCTCTAATTTGTACCTGATTAAGAGTATAGATACCAGTGCTTATAGCTTCTCTCCAATAGATTTGAGGAACATTTGCTTCCATCATCATGGTCCTAGATACTTCCTGGATGGTCTGGTTCTTTCTCTCCACTACTCCATTCTACTATGGAGTCCTTGGAGCAGATAACTGTCTCTTTATCCCATGTTTCTCACAGAATGTTATGAACTCTCTGGATGTGAATTCTCCACCTCTATCAGACCTAAGGCATTTTATGTTTATGCCAGTTTCATTTTCTACCATAGCCTTGAATATTTTGAACTTCTCAAGTGCTTTAGATTTCTCTTTCAAGAAAGTCACCCACATCATCCGGGAGTGGTCATCAATCAGCAACATGAAATACCTATCTCCTTGCAGACTCTTGATTCTAGCCAAACCACAGAGATCAGTGTGCACCAAGTCTAACAATCTGGTTGAAGACTGCTCCTTACTTTTGAATGTGACTCTATTTTGCTTACCCAACTAACGTTCTTTGCACAAACTGTTAGCAGGTTTGACCAGTCTTGGAAGATCTCTTACAGCCTGAGTGTTGCTTATCTTGATGATATTATCAAAATTCACATGACACATTCTCCTATGCCACAACTAATGCAACTTTTGCCAGTACCAACCAAGTGAATGATGTTACCTTTTGTTTGTGTACCGGATGCAATCTCAGTTCCAGAGCTTTCAAAGATCTTGTATTTTCCATTTTTGAATTAGAGATCATAGCCTTTGTCCACCAACTATCCAACACTAAGAAGATTATGCTTCAGACCTTCAACATACAGAACATCATTGGTTTTGTTCTTTCCATCAAAAGAAATGGTTCCTTTGCCTCTAATTCTGCCAGTAGAATTATCTCCAAACTTTACAACTCCACCTTCATATCTTTCCAAGCTTAAGAACTTACTCTTGTCAGCAGTCATATGGTGAGAGCATCCACTGTCAATAACCCATTCATCCTTTTCTTCAACCTGAGTAGCCAAAGCACTTTCTATCATCTTATGATTGGCAGATTCAATAGGCATTGGATCTTCTTCTTTGATGGCAATAAACACCCAATCACTTCCAGGGTTGTTTCCTATCTTAGATTCATCATCTGTTACTCCATCATCTTCTTCTTGAACATAGTAACACGTCTTCTAAAACCTTGATCTATTAGGGTTTGGCCTTGAAGACCTTTCCAAACATCTTGAGGCAAAATGACCAATCTTATTGCAGGAAAAGCATTTGAAAGGTAATTTTCCTTCATACTTACCAGATCCTCTTGGTAGTCTCTTTGCAATAAGGGCTTCAAGTTGTTCAGCTTCTAACTCATCTTCTTCCAGATCTTTCCTTGCTTTATCATACCATGTTGATTTCCTTGAGGAACTTCCTTCAGGATCATATCTATGTTTGCCTTTTGTAGAGGCACTAGCTTTGAATGCAGATTCAGTCTTGGGAAGTGCATCACCAAAATTAGCCAACTCAAATGTAGATATCTTACCAACCAATTGATCCCT
The DNA here is from genome assembly GCA_027924645.1 of Cunninghamia lanceolata. Taxonomy (NCBI): domain Eukaryota; kingdom Viridiplantae; phylum Streptophyta; class Pinopsida; order Cupressales; family Cupressaceae; genus Cunninghamia; species Cunninghamia lanceolata. The sequence continues at coordinate 22,570,447 of BSBN01000809.1, read as the reverse complement.
TGTAATAGTTGTTAAAGATTTGATTTCCTCAATAGCAGTAACTTTGTGTTTGTAAGCAGGAGGTAGAGATCTGAGAACTTTGGCAACAATCTCATCTTCATCCAATATTCCACCAGCACATCTAATGCCACATACAAGCTCATTTACTTTTGACATATATGAAGTGATATTCTCATCTTCACTCATCTTAAAGTTTTCAAACTTTCCTTTCAGACTTTGTAGCTTGGCACACCAACATATTTGTCTCCTTCATTAAGATTTTCTAGCTTTGTCCAGATTTCATAAGTAGTTTTCAAATCCATAAAATTTGTCAGCTCTTAATTAGTTAAGGCACTCAGTAGGGCTTCTTTAGCTTGAAGATTATTGTCTGCATCTCTGACTTCATCCATAGTTGTTGGACCATTCTTTGGGGGAACATATTTAGTTGTAGTTATGTTCCAATACTGACTTCCCATGCATTGTAAGTGACATTCCATATGGCTCTTCCAAAGAGTGTAGTTTGTTCCATCAAACCTTGGACTGTCCTTCTTATAGGATGACATCTTGGATCTCCTCAAGTGATTAAGCTTCTTCTAGAGGAACTTAGCTCTGATGCCAATTGTTGGATTTAGGACAGACAATTGAGAGGGGGGCGAATCAGTTGTCACCAAAATCCTGTTCCTTATTCACTTTAAAACCTTCTTATATTTCAATAGCATATCAATGATTCAATCATGGAAGAATAATGCAATAATTCAAGAGCAAAAACAAATTCAACACATATAACACCAAGATTTTAACATGGAAAACCCGGTGAAGGTAAAAAACACAGGTTGACTAACCCAATATTGTATTCTTTATTAAAAGAATAAGAAGAATAAAATGGCACCTGCCATTTAGGGCTTACTGCCTAAGCACACTGCTCACAAGAGGCCCACTACCTACAGGAGACACACTATCTACAGAAGAATATGATTATTACATACTTGAACTAGAGATTAGCATCTTTACTATGCTTGAGTCAGTTCCATTTAAGCTCAACACCTCTGCTCTGCTTTTTGCTCCTCTTCACTACCACCTTCTCATCATGACCACAAGGATACATTTGAATGACTTTGTAACTCTTATTTATACATGACATTGACTTTGGAGTGATCAGCAAATTTGGCACAACATACACTTATTTTATTACAGAGAAATTACAAAAATACAACTTGACTTATTACAAAGACTTCATGCACATCACTACACTGTCGGCCACACATAGCTGGGACTTCAATCTTCTTTGAGGAACATGCCATGCTTCATAAAACATCTTCAAGATCATTTGCAATATGCGCAAATCATCTGGTCAGCCAAGACTAGGAAGAACACCATCACCCAAAGGTAAATTTTCAATCACGAGCTCAATCTTCAATGTGGACCGCCAACACAAACTAGACACAATCTAGAGACCCCCAGAAGCTTGCTTGAATCACCAAGAACATCCACACCACTTCTGCTTACTGTAATCATTCATATCTTCATCTGGAACCTCAGGAACACAGTCAGTTATCACTGTCACATTAGAAGAATTGCTTGTGAACCTCCAAACCATGAACCAATCAAGTTGTCAATTCAAATTAGCCTCCCAAACATACCACCAAATTTGTAGAACATGATATTGTATTTCTAGATCTCACTGAACCTGTTTATGTCACTCTATCACCTCTGAATAGTTTCTAGAACTAGTTTTACTCTTATGGTCATAACTCCTCCACATTTTCATATGGACCTCTCAAATCTTGACTGGATCATCTTTAGACACATATCTACAAACCCTTTGATGCGTAATCTCTGATCTTCATCTAGCTGGGATCTTCACTTCATAGAGCTTCATTGTCTTCACTCTTCTTCTCTATTTCTGATAGGACTAATTTTCTCAATAGCCTTAGTCACAACTCATCCAACCCTTGACATCAATGCAACAAGAGTATGTTGACATCAATGACAACACCGGTTAGGCCCATACTTGCAACAATAGGATGGTGGAAGTGGAAGATATGGAGGTAAAGTTGATGGTGGGTGTTTAGGAGTTGGAAGAAGCGAAGGTAAATCAGATGGTGGAAGGTGTACGGTGACATGCTTGTGGGGTTTAGAATGGAGTTTTTTGACGAGAAATAGTGGACTTAGGATGGATGGAAGAATTACTAGCATCTTTAGCTTGGGGAGGCATGCGTTTGACACTAGGACTAGGAGTGTTTGGAGAACAAGACTTAAGTCCATCATTAGATGGAGACGAAGGGGTGGTAGAGATCATGAAGATAGAATTTTCTTGAAAAAGGTCAGTGATATGAAGAGGGGAGTTGTCGATGATATCAGAGTTAGAGGTCTCTCCTACCGAAGAAGGTCCAGCTTCCATATCAGAAATACACTTGATATCTTTGGAAGGTGGTACCTCCGGCTTATAGCCAATGCCTTGTTTATTAAGCTTCTTAGACACAATAACGGGTTCAATAGGTCCTTGTTCCTGTGATCCCAATCCACTATGTCCTTTGTAACCCATGTTCTTAATGATACGGAACCTGTTGTTATATCTCTCCACTTCAAGTTGTACTTGGTCGTTGTCATCAAAGAATATTCAAGAGTTTATGTCATCAATGTCTTCATCATCAAGGAATCTGCCTTTAATGAATACTATTGGTGGGGCTTTTATGACAGTTGCGGATGAAGATGGCTTGGATGTAGAAGGTTTGCAATGAGATTTAGGAGATAAGGGAAGAGTTCCAACACAACAAGAGTCTTGCAATGTGTACTCACGCGGACCATGTTCAGTGTACTTGATACAGAGATTTGAAGTGGATTGGATAGATGATGGCTTGAGTAAGGTGGACAGGTCCACATAGGATGAAGATGGATATGCTTCAATGTTGATAGGAATATGGTTAGGGGTTTGATATTTAGCTTGAAAAGCATGACAAAACTCGAATGGATTAGGATCGAAATAAATAACGACTTCAACACCATTACGCAAAAAATTGAGACATTCATGGTATGTTGAAGGAACTGCTTTGAGGGCATGGATCCATGGACAACCAAGGATGATGTTATATGGAAGGTAAATATCAAGGACTTGACAATGGGTGTTGGTAGTGATAGGACCAACTTGGATGGGAAAATGGATAATTCCTTCAGTATCTCTCTCAGCATCATCATATGCTTTGATAGTAATGACCTTTGAAGTGTCAACATCTTTCTCAGACTATCCCAATTGTTTTATTAGTTTTAAGGAACATATATTAAGACCAGCTCCCCAATCCACTAAGATTCGTTTGATACGGTGTTGGTTTACAAACACTTCTATGTGGAGGGCTTCATTATGTGATGGGTGAATGGATGGTCGGAGATCTTTGTCAGAGAAAGTGAGATGGCAAGGGGCTGCAATGCTCACTACCATAGATTGGAATTGTGTGGTATTGATATCATTAGGTACTGAAGAATCTTGCAAGGCTTTGTCAAGGATAGCTTTATGGGCAAGGGATATGTGAAGCAATTCTAGGATGGAAATATGTGCAGGTGTTTTTCCATGGTAATCAAGGATATTATAGCTAGAAGATGGTCGAGGAGGATTGACAGGTGCCCCCTGAGTGGTAACACGGTCTCTTCAAGTAGTTATAGCACAGTCGGGTGCTTTACCTTGAATTGTAATGGTAGAAATGCGAGCATGGTCAATGCGGCCAATTGTGGATGATTCATAGTTATAATGAATGGCATTCCCAATATGGGGGTTACTTGTCTTATCATGAGATGGAAATAGATTATTGAAAGCATCTAGGTCATATTTTGATGATAGTTGTTGGCCAGTTGTGACACTGGCGGTGTGATTTTAATTAGACCTTGATCAATGCAATCTTGAATGACATGTTTTAAGCACATGCAATCATTGGTTTTGTGTCCTTTGAGTCTATGATATTCACAATATTCATTTTCTTTGTACCAAGGAGCTTTGAAGACCAGTTCACCATTGGATGGTTTTTTAGGCAATATGATATCTCTCGCTTGGAGAAGCTTACGAAAGACAACCTCTATGGGTTTCCCTAAGGGAGTAAATGGTCGTCGAGGATTTGAAGTTTGTCATTGTCGAGTTCATTGGAAAGGTTGATTTGCTATAGATGCGGCTTGGATATTGATAGGAGATTTTACTATTTGAATCTTCTTTATGTCTACAACACCATCATTAACAACATTTTTGTTTTTGTTCCAAAAGCGGGATTTATCATTTGATGATTGAGGATTGTCTTTGTTGTCTCTAAAAATCTTGATAGTGTCTTTAGTAATTAAAGCACATTCAATGGTGGCTCCTTTGGATATAAGCTCATCAAAGGTGCTAGCACTTTGCAATTGTAGTTGAAATGACAGTTCAGGATGGAGATTTTGGACAAAGATATCAAGCTGCTACTTCTCAGGTATTTGCCATGATAGTTTGCTAGCCATGTTACGCCATTGTTGTGTGAATGAGGAAAAAGCTTCTCCATTGCATTGTTTGTTGTTGACAAGGTCATTCATGTTCACTTCATGTTCAATGTTGAAGGCAAAATGGGATCAAAATTTGTTTGGTAGTTTCGCAAAAGTCTTAATTCCTGGAGCTAAGTGAGAAAACCATTCAAGAGCTTTCCCCGCTAAGCTTCAAGGAAATAGTCTCAAGAGATATGTATCATCTTGAGCGACATCAAGACATGCAACATAGAATGCTCTAAGATGGTCATCTGGATTTCCTTTCCCTTTGTATTTGTCAAATTGTGGAATTTCAAAATGTGGCAGAAAAGGTGTCATATGAAGTGTCTTGTCAAATGGATAAGCGCATATATCTCCCAAGGAAAATGTCTTCCTATTTTGTCCTACTACTTTGTTAATCATTTGTTGAACATCCACTTGAGATAATTGTTGTTGTTGCAAAGGGGGTTGATGGTTTGGAGGTGAAGTGTAATATTGTGTATATTGCAGTTGTTGTTGCAAAATATAAGTGGGCATGACCGTTTGTTGAGGTTGTGTGCTCACATTATATGTCGAAGGATTGGTATGTGACACATATGTGTTTGAGGATTGCTGTCCTTGAGACACAAGTGGTGGTTGGGTATATTGTGATGGATTAGCTCCAAGAGTTTGCATCACATGAGAGGTAGAGGATGGATTGACGTTGGTCGATGGTTGTGGATTCAGATTTGGATTTGTATTATAGTAGGTGATGGAAGGATTGGTAGATGCAGAAGAATGATGAATAGTTAGGTTTGTGTTGTGGACAACATGAGGAATGGTAAATGAAGATGGATGACCATTTGGGTTTGTGTTTTGGACAACATGAGGATTGGTATACGGCATGTGTTGGGTGACAATGGGTAATCCTTGGGTTGCATAAGACAGATTGACGGATTGTGAAGGATTATATGGAGGTGGAGAGGGTGATATAAGTTGATTAACATAAGAGACAATGATATTAGGATGTGCTTGTGATATAGTAGGCGGGTCACTCATGTCGATGAGACTAACATTGGGATTATATGGTATATGAGATGGATTCATGGAAATGGTGGTAACCATGTTAGAGGTAATAGGGATATGAGTGTGGGGTGTGGTTTCCACATGTGATGCAATAGGAGTAGAGATGTACAATGGTTGTGAGACTTCAGATAGTGGAATGGCTTGTGATCCTTGGGGCACTCAGGAAGTTGGTATGGCTTGTGAAACTTGCAGAGTTTGTACTTGCTAAACATGGGCAGCTTGTGATATTTGAGGCATGGATATGGTCATGGTAGATGCGAGGGTGTGTTGTGAAACATGGAAAGGTGGAAAGCTCAAGTTTTGTGATTGGAAAGGAAGCATCTCGGTTGGTGCTAGCAAAGGTTCTACGGTGTACTCTTTACATGGTGGGGTTGATGGTGCAGTAATATGCAATGAGGGAGATGGATTGGAAGGTGGATGAGATTGGATGGACATGTCATGAAATGGTGCGGCTATAGTGGATGGTCCCTTTGCAACAACAACGGGAGAATTTGGATCTTGTTTGCAAATGGAAGATAAGTCAAAATCACTTGGTAACTTGGTTCCCATGCGGGCTAGTTGAAAAAAATGACGGCCCAGATATGATAGGATGAATTTCTCAGCTTGGTTCCATATGTGTGTATCTCTAAATTTGGATAAGTCCTCTTGGGATTGCTCTTCATAAGTCTCAAAAAATGTTGGAGGTTGTACTTGTTGTGAGGATGATGGTCCAGCAGTGTATCCTTCAGGCACAAACATGTAATAAGGCATACCGATTGTAAATTGATTCACATCTTTAAGGGGCATTGAGTGGGATTGTTGCATTTTGGCTTCTATCTCAGCTTGCAATTTTGCTTCCATTTTAGCTCTATATTGGCTCCTAGTTTGAGGCATGATGGTTGATGTTGAAAGTTGGACTTGGCTCATCAAAGTTGAGACCCAAAAGGTGGTGGTTGGTTGATTGTTTGGTTGTTGGTTTGTTGTACTAGGTTGCTGGTTGTTTGGTTCACTTGGTTGCTTGGTTGTTGTTGCTTGGTTGTTGTTGCTTGGTTGTGGTTGCTTGGTTGTTGTTGTGGGATAAAACTTCCCTAGAGGATAGCTCACACACTCAAGGGAAAAGCTGGTTGCTGATGTTGTTTTGCTAGTTTTGCTAAGGCTAGGTAAAGCCAAAAGGATAATGTTTGGTTGCTGGTTGGTTGTTTGATGTTTGGTTCGTTGGTTTGGGGTCTCAAGAGGATGGAAAGTTCACAAAGTCCAATTGTTTGGTATGCTCAATGTAGGAGACAAAGTTTAGTTGTCTGTAAATCATTAGAGGCAGGTCTAAAGGCTGGTCCTGAAGCTAAGTAGTCTAGAAATGTAGCTAATTTGGCTGGGTTGCTAAGATTTGTTGATAATAGCTCAAATGAAACTCAAAAAAGGCCAAAAGTGACTAACAATAGCTCGGAAGCGATCTAGTTTCGGTTCAAGTGACAGGATATAATATTAACTAGAGGCGAGCTAGTTTGCCAAAGGTGATCAGTTTTGGTTCAAAGGCAATATTTTGTTGGTCAAAGGCAACTCAGTTTAAAATTGAAGCAAGCAGCTATTGTTCAAAGGTGATTTAGTTTAAGCAAGAGGCGGCTAACTATTTTTTAAAGGTGATCTGAATGTCTGTAAGTAGGCAGTTAAGGCTCAAAGGGGGTCTGTGTCTATTAGAGGATAGAGTTTGAATGATGTTATTGACAAGAAAATAGTGATTTCAGTCACTCACACTCACAACAATCACAAACTTGTACAACCTAGGCTAGGAAAGGACTGTATTTGTTGAGTCCCCTGGCCGTGCCTATTCAAAGCGGATAGCTTCAGAATCTTGGTAGCACTAACTCCTCTCCATGGCACTCACTTCTCATGCATACCAAGATCCAGGTTTCCCAAGGCTTGTCCCCCCACCAAACCTTAGGATTGTCCCTGCTATCTCTACTAGGAACCATGTCAATCAGGGCGGCTTCAAAGGTCCCACCTTTTGTGTCAACAAATAGAGGGTTTTTGGCTACTACACAAAATTACTAATAAGGGCATTCATTTAGGTGGCTATATGTGTGGCAATGCTACTCTCCGTTATGAAGTCTCCCAGCCTTCAAGGGTTACACCTTGGAGGGTTTTGGGGGAGGTTGGCTATCGGTATAACACAACAACACCCATTGTTTGTGGCTTTCGACACAAACACTTTTCTTATATAGCAGTTCGGAAGGACTTAGCTTTAGCCCATTACTGCTTGGGTCATACCCCTTCTCACACTAGGAAGGCAGGCCCTCTAAAGATAATAACAAGTTCTCATACACCCAAGATCCATTTGATAGGCAAGGGGAGAGGATGCTTTTTCTATTAAATTTGGGTTACAAACATGCACATTCAAGCAATCAAGAAAGATAAAGCAAGCACGGAGAAAACAATGATTCTTTTTAAGCACCAAGCCCAAATGTTCCTAATTTAGTGATAAATCAAAAAGTCTTGGACCAATCAGAGTTGCAACAGATATGTTAGTAGTTTCACAACCTCCTTTTCTTTAACAATCGATAAGATGCTGCACAAATAACTGATTAGTAACCAAGAAAACTAAACTACAAATGATAAAAATTGAAAGTGACACAATTACTAGAGGTGATCAACTGTTGATTAGAAGCGATCTATATTTGGCTGAAAGCAAAATGTTATTACTCAAATGTGATGCAGATAAACTTGGATGCAAAATGATACGGCTCAAAAGCGACGCAAAAAATCAACAGGCGATTGATTATGGCTCATAAGTGACTTAGATCTACAAAAAACAAGATATAAACAAAAACCCTAGTTTGCATAAAGTGATCTAGACAGCTAAAAGCGATCAATGTTGGATTAAAAGTGATGCAAATCACAACAGAAGCGACCACTATTAGCTTAAAAATGATGCAAAAAAGACTGTAAGAAACTATTGTTCGCTCAGAAGAGACCTAGAAAATGCTGAAAGCAGTAGATTTTGGCTTAAAAGCGATGGGTATGTTCGGGAAGCGACTGGTTTTTTCTTAGAAGTGACTAAAACTTGCCCTAAGCACTCAGAAAATCTGATCTTCACAAAAAAACAACTTCAAACAACAAAGTTAATCAAGGACGTGAGTCCCACCAGGCGTGCCAAAATGTGATAGGTAAAAATTAGGTTAATAAGATCAAGTATCACAAATGAAACCTTAATCCTACCATCATCAAATAATCGAATCCAAATGAAATCAAAAGCATGCAATTCAATAACAATATCACCTAGATTGTATGATTCCTTGTTTGTGATGTGGATTGCTTCTTCAACAACGAACAATTATGAAGATCAAAGCTACCATGATGGATGGATGATAATGATAATAAGCTAGATGGATGCTAAAATGCTCAATATGCTCAAGATGATAATGTAGACTCTATGAGAATGCTGGATATCTAGATAGATGTAGTAGGGAATGAGAGGGTGTTTATATAGACCTCAACCAAAATCAATCAATGGTAGAGATTTGGTGGCTATGTGAATGGATAGGATAAATTGATAGTCATAGGTGAATGCGTTGATGACAAGTGGAGGGAAGATAGGGCTCATATGTGACCATGTACATAAAAAGTACTACATGTGAAAGATATTAAATAAAAGATGTAGTACCACACATGTTTTTAAATAAAAGAGGCACACATGTCAACTCATGAAGATAAATGATAAGATAAATTAATTAAATAAATAAAATTTATTTAATTAATTGGAAAGTGGGATTGTGAAAGGAATTTTAATTAAATAAATAAGATTTATTTAATTAAAATAGATAGAAATAGAGATAATTAAATAATTAAAGATTATTTAATTATAGCTTAGAAGAAATAGATAATGAATTAATTAAATAAATATAAATTTATCTAATTAATAGAAGAAATAAGTGCTTTTGACAAACAGAGAAATTGTTCAAGTGTGTTAGACAAATGCAGATGATAGATAATGCGATATTTGATACTAATGATAATTAGGTCAATTTTGGGTGTCTACACTACCGACAAAGGTGACTTTACCGGTAGCTTACAACTCAAAAGGACTGGGAGCCTTAGCACACAAAATGAGACCTCCCCTAGCATTTACCCACCCACCCCAATGTGTTGGCACAATCGTTTGGCCCCAAGACCTGTGGAATGCAAAATTTTAGTCCTATCAACTTTTGACTTTGTCGGTAGCTTATAGCTCGGAACGATTGGGATGCTTGGCTCATGAAACGAGACCTCCCCTATTATTTACCCACCCACCTAGACATGTTGGTGCAGTCCATTCAGCTCCATGAACTATGGAATGCAAAATGTCACACCTAGCACCTTTCCACTGCATGAAATTGTTTGATTTCAGCACAGTCAAACCAACTAGAGTTGACCAAAACTAAGAGAGCTTATTGTGGATGGACCCCACATGCACCTGTAGGTCTAAACAAAATGTTCCTAGCTATCACAAATCCTAAGAATTGCTACGTCAAAGATTGGGAATTTTTTGGTCTTAGGGATCTTAAGGGACTTTGCAGATAGCCTGTTGCCTGGAATCACTGTGATGCTTGGCGCATGAAACGAGACCTCCCCTGGCATTTACCTACCCACCCTGACACATTGGCATGGTCCATTCAGTCCCACGAGCTATGGAACACAAAATGTCACACCTAGCACCTTTCCACTACATGAAATTGAAGCATTTTGCAAGAATACGTTTGATTTCAACACCGTCAAACGGACTAGAGTTGACCAAAACTGAGAGAGGTTATTGTGGATGGACCCCACGTGCACCTGTAGGTCTAAACAAAAAGTTCCCATCTATCACAAATTCTAAGAACTGCTGCATCAAAGTTTGGCAGTTTTTTAGTCTCAGGGATCTTAAGGGACTTTGCTAGTAACCTGTTGCCTGGAATGACTGGGATGGTTGGTGCATGAAACAAGACCTCCCTTGGCATTTACCCACCCACCCTGACGTGTTGGCATAGTCTGTTTAGCCCCACGAGCTATGGAATGCAAAATGTCACACCTAGCACCTTTCCACTGTATGAAATTAAAGCATTTTGCAAGAATGCGTTTGATTTCGGCACGGTCAAACAGACTAGAGTTGACAAAAATTGAGAGAGGTTATTGTGGATGGACCCCATGTACACCTATAGATAAAAAACAAAATATTCCCATCTATCACAAATTCTAAGAACTGCTCCATCAAAGTTTTGCAATTTTTTGGTCTCAGGGATCTTAAGGGACTTTGCCAGTAGCCTGTTGCTCGAAATGACTGGGATGCTTGGCACATGAAATGAGACCTCCCCTAGCATTTATCCACCCACTTTGATGTGTTGGCTCAGTCTGTTCAGCCCCATGAGCTATGGAATGAAAAATCTCACACCTAGCACCTTCCACTGCATGAAATTGAAGCATTTTGCAAGAATGCGTTCGATTTCGGCATGTTCAAATGGACTGGAGTTGACCAAAACTGAGAGAGGTTATTGTGGATGGACTCCACATGCACCTATAGGTCTAAATAGAACATTCCAAACTATCACAAATTTTGAGAACTGCTCCATCAAAGTTTGGCATTTTTTGGGCTCAAGGATCTGAAGGGACTTTGCCGGTACCCTGTTGCCTGAAATGACTGGGATGCTTGGCGCATGAAATGAGACCTCCCATGGCATTTACTCACCCACCCTAACACGCTGGTGTAGTCCGTTTGGCCCCACAAGCTATGGAATGCAAAATGTCATACCTAGCACCTTTCCACTGCATGGAATTGACGCATTTTGCAAGAATACGTTTGATTTCGACATGGTCAAACAGACTAGAATTGACCAAAACTAAGAGAGGTTATTGTGGAAAGACCCCACATGCACTTGTAGTTCTAAACAGAACATTCCCAAATATCACAAATTTTGAGAACTACTATGTCAAAGTTTGGCAATTTTTTGGTCTTAGGGATCTTAAGGGACTTTACCGGTAGCCTGTTGCCTGGAATGACTGGGATACTTGGCGCATGAAACAAGACCTCCCTTGGCATTTACCCACCCACCCCGATGCATTGGGGTAGTTCATTCGGCCCCACAACGAGCAGGACAAAAAATATGGCACCTAGCAAGGTTTTTGCTCTTAGGATCTTAAGTGACTTTTCTCTTATGGAACAATGTATTGGCAAAGACCCTAGTTTTCATAAGGGGAGACATGTGATTTTATCCTTCCACTCCTTATCCAATGACAATTTTATTCTCAAAGTTTGATGGATTTTATGAGCATATAGACGATGTTATTTTAGGATAGCCATAAAGGGCAGTTTTGGACATCCATGTGTATCTTTTTAACAAACAATCATTCCTTTGCATTTGGACCTTTATACCACCTCCTCCTTCTTGTTTTGGACCTTTATTCTGATTAGATACTTTGTTTAACTGAATCTTTAATTTCTTTAGTAAAGGTCTCATTTTGTACATCTTTAGTAATTGCATAAAAAGTTGGCATTGTTCAGTTAATGTTTTATTCTCAAAGTATTCATTGAAGAGTTTTAAAGCCCACAACCAAACCGTTCGTGATGACCTCTTGCCTTCAAGTTTTTCCATTATGTTCTCATCAATTTCAAGTAACCATTTTGGGGTTCTTGGGTGTTTTTCAATTTCATCATGCTTATTCTCTTCTTGACAAATGTCCTCTCTTCTTATGAAATTTGGAGATACATTAATTTTCATTGTTTCATCCACGGTATCAACCTCATCAATTTTATCAACAAATGGATTATGGAGTGCAAATTCAATATCATGAGGTTCATATCCACTTTGTTCAAGTGCACATCTTTGTTTTTCTTCTTCTTCTTTGCCCATGGTATTGCTCTTATCAATAGGCGTTTCGTAACATTTTGCAACATTTTCATTTGCAATATCATGGTGAATTTTATTCTTATCTAACATTTCATTATAATCAAAATTAACATCGTCAATTTGCATGTCATTGGATGGTAAAGAAGAAGCTTCACCTTGATGAGCATCTGCCAAACCCGCTCTTTCAATCCTCTTCCTTGCCCTATCTTTTTCCCTAATTGCTTCAATTTCCTCCAATGTAACTTTCCTCCTTTTTTCTTTACAATGACTGTTGTTCCCCATTAGGGGAACAAAAAGATCACCTTTACGATTGTAACAAGCAAATTGTGTCTCCAAAAGTGCATAAGAATGTTTCTTTTGCTATCACAGGCAGAAATCAGGAGATTTTCGACAGCAGATGGTTTATAGGCAGGGATGTCGAGCCCAACAGTATTCCTTTTGTTATTGAAATGGATATCCATTTCTTAAGTCAATTCTTGTGCAATGGCCACCCAGCAACGTCCATATCACTTCTACAAAACGGATATCCATTTCCAAGACGTCCAAAATGGATATCCATTTTGTTTTCCTCAATTTAAGCATGAAATTGTATACATAATCTACGAAATATACAACTATATATATATATGAGAATAGGAGATGCATAAGAACACATAAGCAGAAAAAATTAAATGTTAAAATACATATATAAATAAGTAAAGAATATGAATGCTAAATGTGTAAGAACCATAAGTATGTTTAAGTATTAGAAACATCATGATAAGCATGGAATATGGATACATAAGAGATAGAGATCACAAGCATATATCATAGGAACATAGGGACATCATGGATATATAGCATAGGGATATATAAGTAAACAAGGAACATGGAAAAATATAGGTTCTAAACATAGAACATAGAGATGTTTAGGAAATAAAGAAGGCATAGAGGAAAGCATGCGAGGTAAGGATTGAATATATGAAAGAATAGGAGCTAAACAAGTAACATAGGATAGCATAAATGGTAATCATGGAAGATAAGAAAAACAAGTCATATAGGAATAGACATGGAAAGAGTTGAAAAGAAAAAATGTCCCCACATGGGTCCAAACAAAGATCAACCAATAAAATTAGAGAGATAACCATGTAAAAGAGGTCATCCCCATCCCAACAAGTAATATATCAAGTTCTTTATCCTCAAGTAAATGTATTTTTTTTATAAGAAGTGGTTCTCTTAGTGAAAAACTAGCAACATGTACAACTATTGAATTATTTTTCTATATCCATTGTGCTTTCTTCTTTTGAGGTGGCTTCATAGAGAGATTTTGCATTTGCTTTGCCATAGTTCATTATTAAGTATCTAGGACTTGAAGTAGTTCCTTTGGAATGAAATGTGGGTTTATCATACATAATGTCCTTGTTAATCTCTTGATTTCTTGGTATGTGAGGAATGTGTTCTTAATAAGATCATTGGAAGGCATGCAAATATCATGACCTTAATGTTTAAACATTTTAGGATGTGCAACTTGAGTCTCAAGCATTTTTCATCATAAGTTCTAGAGTGAGAAGGTGCATAAGTAGCTTCTTGATTCTTGTTCATATTTTTATTCTACTACTCTTCAATAACTATCAACTTTAACAATAGCAACATGTCTTCATCAACAACTATTTGACTTTGTTAATGACTACTCAACTTCATCAGCAAGGGAAACTTTGGTAGTAAAGAGACACTTCTAGAGAAACTGTCAACTTCTACAATAATGAAAAAATTAGGACATGACCCTGATCGTCTAATTATTTCAAATAGATCCAAATTAACTGCTTAATTTTAGATCAATATGGGTTTGACATCTATCGTCACCTTGTCCACATGATCCATGCACCACATGCATGTACATATGTATAAAAGTATAGACAAGGAAGATGAAGATAAACATTGCACATGTGTACATGCCTTCTCCATTTCAATTTAAAGTAATTTTTTCAAAGTCTTTAATGCCTTTGAATATATACATTTGGATTCTAGACTAGGGATACATTTTATTTTTCTATAGACTTGTGACTTACCATCTAATTTGAATGTTTACACACTAATCCACCTAGGTAGATCAACTTAATAAAGCTCCATACAAGCCATTATTTGATTTGAGTAATTTTACTTTGGACACATTTGTGAAGACTCCTAAAGAGACTCCATATAAAATTGTAAAGATGATATAGCCTCCATATAAGCATAAAGATGATATATAATTTTAGTTTGTTGAAGGCCATGTTTCACCCATTGATGAGGACTCTGCTACACCTTTAAAGTTGAGTCCTTTATTTGGAACTTTGAACCATGCAAAGAGTCAAGTGAATTCTAATGCTTAAGTAAAGATGAGTCTCAACATTATGTAGTTCAACTTGATGACATGTCTAAATGTGACACATTTTAGTTTGTGTTGCATGAGGACTTCCTTATTCATGCATATCAAATTTCTAATTAGGTATATTTTCTTAAGTGTATGAGTTTGATGCTTTCAATTTTTGTATCAGACTCACTTGAAGATGCTATTAGCCATGTGAAAATGATTAATATCGGATCCAAGAGTTGTCCTTTTCCTATGCATTTGGAGTCGATTGTTGGCCCTTATGATTTTTTACATCATGTTGGCCTAGCATTTGAATATTTGCTTCATGACATGGATGGGAATAGATCATGCTCCTACTACCTATGGCTAAATTATATTGATGACTCTAATGAGTTTGACTATTATCTTTACGAAGTAGTGTCATGGTCATGTTTGGATGTGCAAGATAATTCATGTCAAGTAGTTAAAAGGTGGATACATAATCAAGTCAATATTGGAAATCTCATTCATGAAGGTTATTTTTTACAACTTGGAAGGAGATGTACTTTACTTTATCTATTGTATCTTGCAAATGAATCTCCCCACAACTCTTGACTTGCAACGTGTTCTTGATGTTATTTACATGACATGCTTAATTTGTCCTCTCATATGCCTTTAGGTCAATTAGCTGCAAGTTTTCATTTTTATGCTTTGTCCTAAGGGTTCTAAGTTGTGTTCCCTTTATCCTTGTCTATAAATATTGGTGTGTGTTTGTGTATCACCCCTATGTTTTTGGACTTCCCATTTTCCATTTTGGTCTACACCCTAGAACTTTTTTGGATTTTCATAGTGTCAACATGTGATACTCATCCTCAACCAAAGCTTATGTTGGCATTTTTTTTTGTCTAACCTTCTGATATGCATATGTTCTCTTCTAACTTGTATGAACCTTGGTGTATTTGTTTTTATGCTTCAATTCTCAGTTTATATGTTCATTGTTATTCTCCATCATTAAGGTTTCTTTTTGAGCATAAGCCTCTTATGGTTAGGGTTTAACTTGTACATTTTCTCATTGCATGCACACCCTTATTCTAAGTGTTCCTTGATGTTTATATATCTCTTTACATGGCTCTATGTAATATACTTGGACCATTTGTATCATGACACGTGTTATCCTAGTGATGCCAACATTTGTGGGCCTTGATGTTTATTTGTCATGGGTGTATGGTCTCTCATGTGGCTTATGTGGATTCACTATCGGCTCTTTGCTTGCCATGTATTTCCTTTGATGGTGATGGGCTCAAGGATTTATTATGTTGGCTTTACAATTTGAGGTGGCATTCCAAATTGGTGGTGACTATTCTCCTACAAGATAGTCAAGTATACTTCATGGTAGAGCCTTCATCTCATAAGAGCACATAAAACCAAAACATTTTCAAATGCTGCCCAAAACGCCAAAAATGGATATCCATTTTTCTTTGGTAACAAAGCAATACAAATATTTGTTTTGGTTGTTGACTTTTTATGGATTCTAACGTGTTTTCATGTTTTAGTCTCTTCTTCGAACTTAACCCTTCATGTTGACAACTTTTTTTTCATGCAAAATTTTATTGAAACAATTGTCAGCTTTCTAAAAATATAAGATTTGTTTGGTTATCATTTTATTGAATAATTATTAATAATTTGCTATATAGTGTGTGTCTGAAGTCTTGATGGATACACTGATTGAAAAACATCCATAACTTTCAAACAGTTACACCTTTTTGAGATCCGAAAGATGTGTCACATTCTATGCTTTTTTGGTTACAGGTTAAAAAAAATTAAATTCTAATTTTTTTATCAAGTTAGGTTGGCTGGACAATTACCTTTTAGTTTTTAAAAAAGGTCATAGTAAAAAAATCATAACTAATTATTTTATTAGAAAAAAATTTCAAAAAATATGTGTCACATCCGGGCATGAGTCCTCTACTTATTTTGAAAGTTTAAAAAAAAAAAAAATTGCTCATAGTTAGGTTGGCTAGACAGACACCCACTTTTTTTTTTTTGAAAAATTTAATAGCTGTTCATTGAAATATTTATTTTTGACTAAGTAAATATAGTTTTTTTTTTTTAAATAGTAGCTCATAAACTAGATCCAATTCTCTACAAATTTCGTTCTTACATCTTTTTCAAATTGTGTAGATAATCCATTCAAATTTTAACATAAACTTGATTAAGTGTGATTTTTTGTATTTTCATTGCCACTTAGAGGTAGTTTGGCCCATCATGATCTTGCACATACCTGTTGAATTCTAAAAAGGAAATCAACCCTCATAGCGTCACTCCTCATGATGCACACCCCCTTAGTGGCTATCATCTCGTAGGGATTGCGAAAGGAGTTTCACATTATCCCATTTGTGATTGACTTCCCTGCCTTCGGGCAACGTGCATAACGTTAGTTGCGGATGCAACTACATTATGTGCCTGTGTCACCGAGCGTGCATGTTGCGTGCGAGGGGGTTTCAGAGTCAGGTGGGGAAACTTTTTGATAATTCATGTCATGACCACATGACAAATGTGGACATGACATGTGGTTATCAGGTCATAACGACATGGAAAATGTGGGCATGACATCATCAAAGAGAAGATTCCTATCAATCTTGTGCAACCAAGTGAAGAACAAGTAAGTGCGGTCAAGAAACCATCTCCTTTCTACTTGTCTTTGATTATTGGTAAGTTTTTAGTGCACAGTTGTATGATTGATTCGAGGGCTAGTGTTTCATTCATGCCCAAGAAGATAGCATATGCATTAGGCATCAAGTATACCCTTGTTTCATCAGGAGTATTATAGTTAGATGGCACATCTATAAACACTATAGGAGTGATCAATGGATTGGACTTGACTCTACATGCATGTCCAAACCTGACCTTCAAATAGGAAATCTCAGTCATTGATCTTCCTCCTTTCTTCACTATTTGTGTGTCAAGAGACTTCACAGCAAAGGTAGGTGGCTACCTTTCTTCTGACTAGTCTCATATGCTACTGAGGACCAGATATGGTATATGATTCACCATCAAGGCTGAACCAAGTTTAAATTATCATGTGGACCACAGCCAAGTGTGAACCCACATGTTATGATTCAGGGTGAGGAAGTGCATGAACCGGAGCCTATTAAGGAAGACCCTCCACCTCTTCCTATCCTTGATCTATTTCTTGATGAGTGGGCAAGGGATCATGAAAATGTTGACCCTTATGATACCACTGAGGCGACTGACTTGGGTAACTACATGATCCATGAAGGGGATTCTTCAGTCCCTTCTATACTTAAGCCAGATGATGACTCTGACAACCCATGAAAGATGTTTTTGATGGTGCAAAGAGCAGAAATTAAGTTGGCACAGGTGTCTTTCTAGTTGCTCCGACTGGTAAGAAGTTGCATTTTGCTCACAAATTGCATTTTTCTTTCACCAATAATGTAGTAGAGTATGAGGCATTGGTCCACGGCCTGTTGATTGTTGAGAAGGAAAATATCAAGCATTTGGAGATCTTTGGTGATACATAATTGGTAGTCAACCAAGTCAGAGAAAGATGTGCAAAAAAAAACTAGCTTCTAAGAGCCTATAGACATATAGTTTGGGACCTGTTTGAGAGTTTTGATGCTCTTAACCTGCAGGTGATCTCAAGAATATTAAATGTTGATGGTGATCAATTAGCAATGGTGGGGGCTCAGTTTTCTCCACCTATAGACTTGTTTCAAGGTCTTAATCAGCATGTGAGGATTGTTATTAGACCATCTATTCCTGATAATAATATCCATTGGTAGGTCTTTGACAACAATGAGAAGATTGTGAACTTCATTCATAATGAAGCAGAATTTTCCTCCATAGTACATCCTAGGTTGTAGGAATGTTATGGTGATAAGATCATCCAGCTTAAATCAAACAAGCTTCCCAAGGGTCTAGTTACCCTTTAGGCCATCTTTAGCCATGATGATGAGTTTAGGGGCAAGAGAAATAACATGACCTTCAAGAAAGAAGATTACCAAAAGGTAACTGTCACCCAGGACAAGGAGTTACTACTGGGAAAAGTGTGTGGTGATGTAGAAGAGCAAGAGTTCATAAACCTTGCCCAGAAGTACAATGACGTTCTAGCATGGACATATGAGGATCTTAAAGGATTCAATCTATATGTGGCTTGACATGCCATTGATTTGGATCCTAATTGCAATCCAGTTTGCCAAAAGCAGCAGCCCATTAATCCAAAGATCAAACCTTTGATGAGAAAAGAGCTTTCCAAGCTCATACAAGCAAGGATTATCTTCTTCATTAAGTACTCTACTTGGGTTGCTAACCTAGTGCCTGTGAGAAATAAAAATAGAGAGATTAGGCTCTGTGTGCACTTTAGGGACCTGGATCGTGCTTCTCTAAAAGATCACTACCCTCTACCCTCTAAGGATCAAATTTTGCAAACTATTGCAAGGGCAGAAAGGTTTTCATTATTGGATGGCTTCTCTAGCTATAACCAAATCTTTGTCAGAGAGGAGAATACATTTAAGACAACATTCACTACCAAATGGGGAACCATGGCATATGCAAAGATGTCATTTGGTATGTCTAATGCTGGTGACACAATTTAAAGGGCAATTAATATTGCCTTCAAAGGATTTATAAGCAGGTTCATCCTGATTTATCTAGATAATATCATGATTTTCTCCAAGAAGGGAGAAAATCATATGGAGCATCTAGAGAAGGTCTTCCAAAGATGCAGAAGTTTGGGGTGTCTCTGAATCCCAAGAAATGTATTTTTGTTGTTACCCAGGGTCAGCTTTTGGGTCACATAGTGTCTAACGATGGGATATCCATAGACCCTAATAGAACATCTACTCTGCTATCTCTTCCCCTGCCTACTCACAAAAAATATTTGCAGTCTTTCCTAGGGCAAATTAACTTTGTTAGGAAGTTCATTCCTAATTGTGCTGGCTTGGTGAAGCCACTAACCCTTATGCTCAAGAAAGATGTAGTCTTTAGATGGACTAAGGAAGGGAAGGATGGTTTTGAGAAGATCAAGGAAGAGATTGCCGAGGCACCTACTCTCATCAACCCAAATTATGAGAAGGACTTTGTCCTTTATGCACATGGAGGAGAGAACAGTATTGTTGTTGTCCTGATGCAACAAAATGAACAAGGAATGGAGCAACCCCTAACCTTCTTTAGTCAAACTTTGAAAGACTATGAGGTCAGATATAGCCCCATGGACAAACACGTATTTGCCATTGTTAGAGATTTAAATAAATTTAGATATATGTTGGCAAATAACCATATTAAAGTTTTAGTTACTCATCACAGTGTGAGAGATTATATAATGGGGATTGAAATTAGTGAAAAAAGAGCCAGTTGGGTCACCAAGATCCTAGAGTATGATGTGATCATCAAAGCCACTAAGTTGATTAGAGGCAGAGGATTGTGTGAACAACTAGCTCAAACATCAGTAGATGAGGTGAATTCATCCTACCATTTGAATGAGGAGGAACTTACAGCTGAGCCATCAGTTGTGAGTTCTTGGACAGCAGATATGGCTAGTTTCCTATCCATTGGTGAGTATCCCTATGGATTGGATAGAACCAAAAGAAGACATTTCAGGCTACAGTCTAACCCTTATGCATTGGTAGATGGTGTGCTCTTCAAGATAAACTTAGATGGAGTCTTTCTGAGATGCATAGAAGAAGATTAGGTTGATAGACTTTTTAATGAGTTTCATGTTGGCCCAACTGGTGGCCATTTCTCTGCTAGAGCTACAACAATGAAGATAATGAGGGCAGGTTACTTTGGCCCACATTATTCAATGATGCCCATGTGTGGGTAAGAAGATGCAAAGAGTGTGCTCTCTTTGCTAGAAAGAAAAGATTGGTAGCACTTCCCCTTCACCCTATTCAAGTTGATCAACCCTTTTCACAATGGGATTAGATTTCATTGGTATGATAAACCCCATAACTAGTGCTAGTCATAAGTGGGTTTTGACTACAATAGATTACTTCACCAAGAGCATTAAAGCAGTTCCACTCAAAGAGGCCACTGAGTCATCTATTATGGATGTCTTGGAAGAAATCATGACAAGGTTTGGAGCCCCTCAAACTATTATTTATGATAATGCAAAAGCATTCACTGGTTTTATAATTGCTAATTGGGCTCTTAAGTATAATGTGTTCTTGAAGACTTCTTCCAATTATTACCCTCAAGGTAATGGGTTGGTTGAATCCTCCAACAAGAACCTGATCAAGATCTTGAAGAGGACCATGGAGACAAACCAGAGGCAATGGCACCATAAGATCAAGTTAGCTCTTTGGGTTGATAGGATACATATAATAGATCCATTAGGAACTCTCCTTTTGTTCTTGTGTATAGAAGAGAGGCTAGATTGCCTATATCCTTAGAGCTTCTTGCATTGGATTTGGCTCGTCAATTGGCATTGCAAGGAGAAGATGCAAGGTCTGTCAGGATGGTTGAATTGATTGAACTAGAAGAGAAAAGACAGTCAGCTATGATCACACTGGAAAAGCATCAAAGGCAGACCAAGATGTATTTTGACAGGAAGGCCAAGGTCCATACCTTCAAAGAAGGTGATCTTGTTGTAAAATGGGATGTTGACTGAGCCAAACTTGGAGTCCACACCAAGTTTGGTGCATTGTGGAGTGGACCATATATCATCAACAATTGCAAGCAAGCAAATGCCTTCATTCTTTCAAGGTTGGATGGTGAAATTCTACCCATCTCGATGAATGGGATCCATCTCAAACCTTACCATTAAGTTTGGTATGAGGTCTTTTGCATATTGTTCTAGTTTATTTCTTCTTTAGGTTTCCCTTTCCCTAAGTGCTTTTGCACAGGTTGCATTGTCATTAAGAGAATGCGGGCCTCTTTCCTTTTTGTGTGTTTTGGGAGGTAGGTTTCAGTTGTCTTGACCTTCTTCAGTTCCTCTTATGGACTCCATGCCCAATAAATGCTTAAGGCCACTAGTCTATTTGTTTAGCAATAAAACATTCCTGAGAGGTCACCAAAATATTGACCTATTTTACTCTGTCCAGAGTCAAATGGCCCACTTTGAAAATTCCCTTGATATCCCTTGGAATATGACTCTGCAAGCCTTAAATCCTTCAAATTCTAGTGCTCTACCTTGTAAAAATTCCTAAAATCTCATTTGGAAATCCTTGCAAAAAACCCAAAAAAACCCATAACCTTTAGTCTTCAATATCTTCCTTCACAGAGATTTTTCGTCTTCATACTTAGTCATTTTGGTATGGATTCCAAATGTCTAGATATCCGGATCTTAGTTAACATCTAGATATTATCTTAATATCCAAACCTTAGCTAAAATCTAGATATGTTTTAAGTATATGTACCTTAGCTAATATCTGGATGTTTTCTGAACATCTGGATCTTAACTAACATCTGGACCTTAGTCGATATTTGGACCTTAGCTAATATCTGGATGTTTTCTTAACATCTAGATCTTAACTAAGATCCTGATATTTTTTGAATAGCCAAACCTTAGTAAATACCCTAATGCTTTCCTAACATCTAGACATTTCCTAATATCTATATCTTTCCCAATGCCCAGATCCTTGAAGCTTATGTCCCGATGATGTCATCTGGTCCCCTTTCCAAAGAAGTGCATATGACGATGACATCATCCAGACATTTCATCATTGCTATATTATCTTGTAGTGTTCATATCCTAATGACATCATCTAGATCCCCTCTCTAACTAAACTCTCTATGCCAATGACATCATCAGGATATTTAGGGAGTGGCATATTAAAAGTTAATATCCTGACATTGGGTATCCATGCGGATGGCGGCTTCTCCATGCTGCGAAGGTAAATTTGATGGGTGCATCCAGATATCAAGATTTTGAAGGCTATTGTATTCAATCAGGGTATATCATCTGGATATTTGTGAATGTGTAGATCTTGGGGATACTCATGGATATCCATATGCTAGTTGACCTCAACTTTGACCGCGAATATCTTCTTCATCCTGAGGAATTTCTACATGATCCAAAAGGCAAAATTGCTTCAAATTTCATCCTCTTTCATTTGGCAAGATTTTTGAGGAATATTCTCACTTTAAAATTATGATCCAAAATTCATGACCCAGATATATGCATGTACATATCTGGATATCAGGATGGTTGCCGACTGAAGAGGAATATGCAGACTTGGCCGACAAGACATATCAGTGGCCAACTTGAAGTGTTGCAAAGGCTTTCAAAAAGTAAATATTTTGCATTAATTGTTGTAGATGCATGATTCAGTAATAAATATATTCCAACTACTTGATGGATTCAGATATTTTCTGCATTGAATTCTTGCAGGAAGACGTCCATTCTTACGTGAATTTTCTTCTGATAGCCCATGGGGGAAAATTTATTGTAATTGACTTAGGTCAAGTGTTAAAATTCTATATATGCATCTTTGAGAGATGTAATAAGGGTTGGATACTTATTCATTATGTATTCAAATAAAGCCCTCCTGTATTGTAACCATGCCTTCTAATTGAATATATGTTGGTGATTCTCACCACCTTATGTTGATATTTAACCCTGTGTAAATCTAAGAATGGTTTGTCTGTGAATATTTCATTCCTCTTGACCATTTCTTGTTCCTTACCTCTGTTAGGATTAATTAAATCTATGTGTACCTATTAGCTATTTTTGGTTATGTTGTGCATTTTCTTAGTTGTGTGAGAGCTTTTATATTCAAACCTAGTGTATCACCTACCTTTACTTTCAGGTTTATCCCCACTTCCTCTTTTCATAAACAAGTGGATAGATTAGGTTTAGTCTTAGGATCACTGAATATCTCATTCAGCAAAGGAACCAGCCTCTCTCTAGAGATTTGGCCTCCTTGTAGGGTCCCACACCTGGAGGTCATCTCAATGTTTCACTAGATTGTTGGAGCCCTAAAAGTCTTCAACGCTGGGTGTAAATCTATGTGACAACAGTTCTTTATGATGGAAGTTTGGTGGTACTCTTTGGCCTTTGCACTCTGTTCCTTCCTCGTAGAGGTCATCTTCTAGTTGGTGGTGTCATGTGGATGTATGTTGGTCAGTTTGGTGCCTAGTGTTTCATGATGTGACGATATGTACTCTACTAGTCATATGTATATTTGTGGTGGATCAATGGGTTGTTATGATGGCATGTTAGTGGTTTTCTCTATGTGGTGGACTTTGGATTGCCTATGGATTCATGTTTCTTCAACTTGATGTGATCTCCATGTCTCATCCATCATTTGATCTACCTTACTTCCACGTGTTCGGCATGTATTCAAATAAAGTTCAAATGCTTTACCTATCCTACCAACATTGTTCACTCCCACCTGCCTTGTCTCAGCCCACACTTTTCAAATATGAAAGTTATTATTGGTTTTTGGGTGGTTGGCTTGTATTATTATCCTTGGCCTATCTCCTTGGTTCATCTACATATCTACCATGATAGGATGTAATTTAAATATTCATCTTGAGCCTCGTGCATGGTTGTGGCGGGTCTTCTCATTTTAAACCTCCTCCTTGACATGACAAAGAGATTAATGTTGTTCTGATAAATAGTTGTGCCTAGTGGTTGGTTTCTCCTCATCATTGAATGTATTTTATTACCTACAGTAATAAGGGTATGGTATGTTTACACTTCCTAAACAAATATCATGCAATCCTAGGTAGATATCTCTTCCCAATGACTTCATTTTTCTAACGTGACCATGTGGGCATGCAAGTCTAGTTTGTAACTTGACGAGATACACATTTTAACTCATAGGAAGGCTATCTTATAAATATAATGCTTGTGAATGGTATATCTACATGGCAATTTGTAACTATTCAAGGGGTGCTCGAACCTAGTTGCACATTCTCTCTTGCCATTTGTGACTAGTATGAATGTAATATAAGTTAGATGAATGTGTGACAACTTTCTAATTCATTGTAAACTATTTTGTAATGGTCTTTCTTATGTTGCATGTGGGTAGTTGTAGAACTAATATCATATTATTAAGTATCTCCATTTACATGATGTGCTATCTTTGATTTGCATTCATGTGCACATCTAATTCCTTTGTTCTTGATAAGTGTATCATCTTCTTCCTTGCATGATTATGACTTTGTTGCCCAATTGTGTAGTGACCAGTCTGATTGATGAAGGTCCTAGTGGTGTTCAACTAGGGTTAGGGTTTTGAATTCGTGTTTGCAAGTTCCTGTGTGTATTCTTTCAAACCCTTAGTGCCTTGTTTTAATTGTTTCTCCACCTACATGCTATGTTTTACCACTAGTTCCTGTCACATGTGAGCAAAATGCTAAGTCTTGTATGCGCAAATGCATGTTGTATGTTGTGGGGCTTGTGAAATCTCAAACGGCCTCTAAAAAATGATTAAAAATTGAGTTATATGCATTTTAGATGCATATCAGGTTGCATATACAAAGAGGGAACCTTTCATAGATTCCTGGGAATATTCTGCAGTTGTATGCATTCGCAGATTTACAAGCCAGATTCCAAAATATTTCAGATGTGCTTTTTTAATTGTGGCGAAGTCCAGCTTGTACATTGCATTTGTATATGCGATGTGCAATGAAATGTGCAAAGGAGAGAGAAAATGGGTTGGGCCCACCAGTTGTATACAATGGTTGTTGTATGTATGCCGACATACATTCAAAACATACAAGTGAAAAGATGCATTCCAGACCTGAGTAGAATTCCAAGATGCTTCATACAAGTTTGGGGTCTGCAGCATGTATATTGGGTTTGTATATGTAGCATACAACCCGATATACACAACAACGATATACAACCCGGACGCGAAGGAGGAGTCAAATGCAGTGGATAGTATTTTAAGGTCCATGGGTTGTATAAAGCGCTTGTATATGCCGATATACAAGCTGATGTGCAGTGGAAGGGATACAAGATGGATTTTAACCAATTCTCAAATTGCTTTTATAAAATTTTATGTCCGACTTGCATATAAGGCGATTGTATATGCATTCTTTCTTGCATATACAAGGGCGAAATGGCAAAATGGGGACAGAGAAAAGTTAGCGATAGGAACATGGAGCACCTACGTGGCATGTGATCATTGGTTCTTGGCTTTTCTGCTAGTTCTTGGGCCGTTTGATCTCAGCGATGGAATACAGATCAATGGTCAAGTTTTAAACCTTCGGCGATGGATTTTCCTTGTATCTACAGTCAATTTTTGAGTGGGGAAACTCCATGGGTGTGCTGTTGCAATTCCCAAGGGGAGCTGCAGGTAGTTGGACCATTAACGACAATGTACAGAGGCATGGACTGATGGTTGAACGGCTAACTACTAGGTTTATGACGAAAGTCCTTGAACGGTGGTGTAGATCCCGAGCTCACATGCCCTCTCCTCTATTTTCTTGGGCTGCCTTCAATTTTTCAGGTGCCATTTCTGGTGCAATGTATCTGGCAAGATTTTTGCCTTGTAATTAATTTTTGCTGGGTACACAGTCTTGGTATAAAAAGCCAAACTGTGTTACTCATTGTGGTTGTTGAAAATGGGACAACTTTTTGGTGCTATAATAAGATACGACTTCATTGGTGGCTCTGTCTGGGATATCTTGTGAGTTTATGAGTCTCATGTTGTATGTTTTTCTACATAAACCTACTGATATCATGCTGATTTAAATGAGTAATGCTATACTGCATATGTTCTGTTACCTGTCTCCAAATTGATTTTTTTCTTCTTATGAATCTAAACATTTAAGGGGTGTTTATGATTCTAGAATATAGGTTTGTTGTGTTGAATGCTTGATTTCTTACTTCTGCTCAAAGAGTAGATTAAACATTTCAGATCAAGTGTTGGGAAGAAGACATTGCAATAGGGATATCAGTAAGTAGAGATAGCAGGATACTCTGTTCTAGGAAGTATCTGTAAGGTAGATACTAAAAATCCCCTTGATATCTAGTCTTTGGTATATATTTATGCTGGCCATTCACATGTGTATGTCTATTGACTCCGAGCCCTGGATAGGCACCGATCTAGTCTTGTATTGAGGTTGCAACCCAAAGTCTCAGTTTTACATCCAAGCATAAAATCAAACTTAAACTTTAAATCAAACCATTAGGATTTTAGAAGTAGTTTTAGGATCCAAAAATCCTCTATCTACAACTAAATATAGGCCCAAAGCTAGCCCCTTTGTACTTATCTCACATTTTGGTCTGCATAAGAGAGGATTTATCTGCTTTGTGTCAGCATCCCAACCTTTGCACATTTATATTTCATAGATGTTGAATAGGGAATACCCCCCTTGGTTCTACAGAGCCTAAAGAAGAAGAGGAGATATTTATAGAGTCTATCTCCTATACTGTTGGCCCCTGGCCCAGGAATCCCGTTGATCAATGATGGCTACCTTGTAGGGATAACCGGGACTAAGCATCCAGTCTAGGAAAATAACCAATAGATTTTGGTGACTCTACTGGGGAGGTGAAGTGAAAGTGTTATCTTTTCATCCCTGGTAAATTATTGTCCATCTGAGTCGCAACATATTTTGGCGACTCCGCAGGGGAACTTTGTGTATGAACCCTGATCTTAAAAGAAAACAATTCCTAGTTATAGGTGGCAACTCCAAACAATCTCCCAACTAGTAAAGTTAAAATTTGTATGCAAGGGAGAAGATCCCTGCGTAATTCTCTATCTATAGAATTACCCATAAAAATGATGTACAAGAAAAAGGGGACTGTTCAAGCTAGTCAAGAGGGTTCTCCCATAAGTAATGATAATATTCAAGACAATCCAGGATCTTCAAAGCGAACAATACCTTATTTTTTAAATACTGAGGCTGAGATCTAGAATGTATATGAAAGATAGCAAGGTAGTGGGTTGAGAATGATGTCGGAAGTGTTTCAAGAACGCCCTTTCCATGACTCCCCTGATAGATTTGAAGAAGCTAAACCCCCAAGGGATGATAATGATGACTAGAATGTAATAAAGCCTTCCTCTTCTATGCCTAGAGAGGAGGAATTAGCTGAAGAAATCAAAAGCTTAAGAGCAGAATTAGAATATCTACAAGCTATGAAAATCAGAGATGACAAGAGACAAAAAGTGCAAGCTTTGAGAGTTACTCAGAATGATTCAATTCCTACCCTTGAAAATGCAAATATGCAGAGGAATCATCACAGAAATGAAATGTAGGATCAACATAATGATCAGAGACAGAATGGAAATGATGCTAGAATACCATTAACTAATGTAAGAAGTCAGAATGCACTCAGAAATACCAATGCTAATCAATTGGTAGATAGCCTATGCAGCTAGATAGATTCAGGCAGTTAATTTTTGATGGCATTCTTGGTTACCCAAACCCTATTGACAAACATGTGAGGCCGCAGGTGCCAAAGTTTTCAAGAAATAATACTGTGTCAGGGGAGGACCATTTAAAAGCTTTTCAGAATATCATGGACAACTTTGAGGTTGAGAATGAGGATGTTTTTATGAAATTATTTATGCAATCCCTAGTTGATGAGGCCAGAGAATGGTACAAAGGTTTGCCTGATAGGAGTGTTTCATCATGGGAGGACTTCAGGAGAATATTCAAAGAATAGTATGGTGACAAAACTTATCGTAGTTTTTTCATTAATGAATTCACTGGAATCACCAAAGGATCAAATGAACAAGTTGCTGATTTCAATGCTAGATTTATGAAAGTGTTGAACAAATTGCCACATCATCTAAGGCCTAACAAACCTATGTGCATAGTCTTGTACATAAATGTTTTTGATGCCAAAATAGCTTATGGACTAAGGGATAAAGGTCATCACAGCCTCAGAGATGCCTTCAAAATTGCAACAAATATTGGAAACAACAGAAAAGCATCTGGTAAGACAAACAGAAGAGATGATGTAAAAATTCTACAAAATCCAAACACTAAGTCTCAAAGTGTTCAAGGCTTTGCATCTACTTCTGAGGATAAATTAGACAAATTGACAACTATTGTCAAGGACCTAAGCTATAGAATGGCTAAAAATGAAAAGGGAGTTGGTCCTGACAGACAAGTTTACCAAAGGCAAGAAAGAAGACCGTCATTACATGATATGCCATATAATACTAATTGGCATAATGGTAAACCTATTCTCCCAAATAGAAACACAAGTCAAAGGACTCAAAATGTTATGGAAACTCTTGATCCTTTGAAGAAGGCTGTAAATATTGTTAATGGCACCCCATGGTGCATCATATGTCAAATGCCTCACTCACAATCACAATGCCTGATTGCTCAATCTTTATACAACAATGTTGTTGCCTGTGATGAATGCAAAAGCCGCATTGCATGGAAGATGATAATATAAATATGTTGTCTACAAACAGGGAGTATCCCTTTCATGATGCTGATGCAAGTGCAAATGATGAGATTCAGGCCTGCCAGCTGTTTCCCTATGATGAAGATGATGAAGACAACTATGCCTATGCTCAGGATTCACACAATTTTCTGAATAACTTGAGGCCTTCTGATGAAGAAATTAGAGCCTTTACAGCTGCCGCAGTTGCTCAAGTCAAAAGCAATTACAATCTCAAGGGTAAAGCTCAGGTAAGTAACTCACACCAACCAGAGAATACCTTTGCAAGTTAGCCAGTGCATAGTCATAAAGGGGTTGAACCACAGAAGAAACAGTGGAGCAATAATAAGCAAAGTTTTAAGCAAAAAATAGGTCATGACCCTCAAGAACTAGAAAATAGAATTCTCTAGGTTGAGGATCAAAATAAGAGTTTTTAGAACAATAATGACAGTCAGGGAGCCACAAAAATTAAAACTGGATTATCTCAGGATAAAAATAAAACCATAGATCAGGCCACAACTGTTATACAAAATTATGCCCCATTTGACATAACTCAGGTCTTGTCTCAGATGAAAGTCTATGTTCCATTAATGGAATTGATGAAAGTTGAAGAGTTCAGAAATAAAACATTGTCCTTGATTTCAAGAGTACCCTGTCAAGCTAATCAGAGTATAGAGACTCAGGGTAGGAAACAAGCTATGTGTATGGATGAGGATGAAACAGCTGAAGTGTATCTTGGGATGACCATGACAAAATGCCCTTCATAGGTTGAACCATTTTATGTCTCCCTTTTCATAAATGGAAAAGTGATTAAGAATTGTATGCTTGACTCAGGAGCATCAACAAATATCATGCCTTTGGCTATCATGCAGCAAGCTGGGTTAAAGATAGATAAGGCATGTGGGAAATGCTATGCAATGGATGCTAGGGAAGTACCTATCATTGGAATTATGAAAGATGTAGATTTCATATTGGCAGCATATCATGAAAAGGCTTACAAAATGAACATAACAGTTGTCGATATTAAGCCACAGTATGGCATGTTGATGTCAAGAAGATGGGCAGCATTGATTGGTGGGAGTATGCAATTAGATCTGTCATATGTTATGATCCCTATGAATGGCAAGGATGTCAAACTGATCAGAGAAGAAAGGTTATTAGAAACAATTGAGGATCAATAATCAAAGGAGCATATATGCTTTGTGGACACTGACTGTGGCAATTTCAGAGTTGTCTCAGATGATAAAGAGGATAAAGGGAGAGACATGTGCATTCAAGAACTTGACTAACAAGGTCTCTAGACTATGTATTTCAATGGAGCTTGTTCAAAAGATGGCTCTGGTGCTAGAATTGTATTTCCATCTCCAATTGGTAAGCTTCTAAAATTCTCATTTTTGCTAAAGTTTTCTTGTACAAATAATATTGCAGAGTATGAAGCTCTATTGTTAGGATTGAATGTCACTTTGAAGCATGGAATCAAGATGCTCAAAGTATTTGGGGATTCAGAGTTAGTTGTTTCCCAAGTTAAAGATAAGTATGCATCAAAAAATAAAAGGTTGAAACAGTATAAACATGCTGTTTGGGATACAACTGAATTGTTTGATGCCTTTTCCATAAACTAGATTGAGAGATCAAAAAATGTCAAGGTAGATTTTCTAGCTAATGTAGCTGTAAGGTCAGATGATATAACTCTATCAAATGTTACAAATGTTGAGGTCAAACTTAGACCTGCAGTGCCAGATAATGTATGCAGTTGGCAATTGTTTGATGATGATAAGGATTTGCTGAGATTTCTACACTGTATTGATGAATATGAGAACTAGGAAATGGATTTTTAGAACTTTGTAGAGGTTGTAGGTGGGAAAGAAACCCTCTTAGGGAAAGAGGTAATTCAACTCAAGACAAATAAAATCCCTAGAGGGTTGGTTGCTTTAGAGAGAGCTTTTGACAATAGGGACCAATTTGTTACGAAAGCATCTCCAACAAACAAGAATGATCTAGAGGAGATAAACTTGGGGACATTTGATGCTCCCAAAAGGGTATACATTGGCAAACAGCTCAAGCCACATATCAGAACTATGCTGATTGCACTATTGAGAAAGTACAAGCATGTCTTTGCCTGGTCATATGAGGACCTGAAAGTCTATAGAGAGGACCTATTCCAGCATGAAATCCCTTTGAAGCTCGAAGCTAAACCATTTAGACAAAAACAAAGACCTATCAACCCAACTTTAGCTCCTAAGATGCAAATGGAACTTATGAAGCTTAGGGAGGCTGGAATAATTATGCCCATTAGACACTCAACTTGGGTGTCCAGCCTTGTCCCAGTTAGAAAGAAAAATGGTGACATAAGACTTTGTGTGGACTTTAGAAATCTAAATGTGTCTTCTTTGAAGGACAATTATCCATTATCAAACATGGAAGCTATGTTACAGAAGGTGACTGGATGTGAACTTTTGTCCATGATGGATGGATTTTTAGGGTACAATCAGGTGAAAGTAAAAGAATTAGAATAGTTTAAGACTACTTTCACCACTCCATGGGGAACATATGTATATGTGAGGATGCCATTTGGACTGACAAATGCAAGTGCCACATTTTAGAGGGCAATGGATGTTGCTTTTGCAGGATTAATTGACTCAATCTTGGTTGTGTATCAGGATGATTTGACAGCTTATTCAAAAAAGGAGGAGCAGCATTGCATGCACCTAGAGTAGATTTTTATTAGAGCATTGGAATATGGCATCTCACTCAACCCAAAGAAATGTGTTTTTGGGGTAGTGGAAGGAAAATTGGTTGGACATGTTGTTTCCAAGGATGGAGTCAAGATTGATCCTAAAAGGGTGGTTGCAATTGATAGAATTCAGATCCCTAAAATAGTGAAAGGTGTTCAGTCCTTCTTCGAGCAAATTAATTTTGTTAGAAGGTTTGTGCCTAACTTTGCAGAGACCACCAAAGATATCTCTAAGATGCTAAAGAAAGGTGCAATTGTCAAATGGGAGGAGGAAGTGACTAAATCATTTCAGAATATAAAAGAGGCTATAAAGATGGCTCCTATGCTAAAATCTCCTAATTTTTCTAAGCCATTTTAGCTGTTCTCATTTGCTTCTTTCCACACTATTGCTACTTGCTTATTACAGAAAAACGCAGAAGGTTTTGAACAACCTATAGCTTTCTTTAGCAGGTCATTGCAGGCTGTTGAATTGAAATATGACATCATGGAGAAGCAGGCATATGCACTGGTTAGAGCAGTCAGGAGCTTCAGGCCATATTTGGTGGGCTCTCAGATAGTTGCATATGTAGCTCATGCAGCAATCAAAGATATTTTTACTCAACAGGAGGTAACTAGAAGAAGATGCAGATGGATAAACAAATTGCAAGAGTTCAACATTGAAATACAGATCACAAAATTAGTAAGGGGACAAGGTTTGGCAAAATTGATGACATAGTCAAATCTAGGTGCATGCCAAGTGAATGCAGTGCATAATGAAATTATAAATATGTCACAATCTGAGTGGTACAAGGACATTGTATATTTTTTGCAAAATCTGAATTGTCCTACCCACCTCAGTGATAATTAGATAAGGACCTTGAAGCTACATGCTATTAAGTACATCATTGTTCAAGGAGAGCTGTATTGGAAAAATCTTGATGGTGTATTACTCAGATGTGTGAATGAGGATCAGGGCAGGGATATCCTAAGCAACATGCACAATGGAGTGTGTGGTGGACACTATGCTGCCCGGACTACAGCCCACAAAATTCTCAAAGCTGGCTACTGGTGGCCAACTCTCTTCTCAGATGCACAAAGAATGGTAAGAAAATGTGATCCTTGCCAAAGGTTCTCAGGAAAGCTAAAGTATGAAGGTGCATTGCCCCTTAGAATTGTAACTATATAAGCTCCATTTCAGCAGTGGGGAAATGATTTTATAGTGGTCACAGATAATGCAATGTGCTTCAGGTTTGGTGAGTTTATTGATTTTTACAACAACTATGGAATAAATTTGTTACATGCATCACCTTATCATCCACATGGAGATGGTCAAGCAGAGTCAAGCAATAAAAGCCTCATAAAAATTGTCAAAAGGATGGTAGGTAAAAACAAAAAGGCTCAGGATTCAAAGCTGAAGATGACATTATGGGCTGATAGAGTAACAGTGAAGAAAGCTACTGGAAGGTCGCCTTTTGAACTAGTGTATGGTACAACAACTAGATTGCATGTCAACAACCTCCTACCAGTTTATAAATTTATACAAGAAAATAAGGAGGGGATTGAAGACTCAATGACTGAAAGAATAAATTAGCTGGTTGCACTGGATGAAATGAGAAGGGAGGCACAGAAAACAAACATCAAGAGACAGCAAAAGGTAAAATATCTGTTTGATAAAAAGGCTACAGAGAGAAGGTTTCAGATAGGTGATTTGGTCCTTGTTTGGAATGCAAGGAACCAGGACAAGGGCAAGCATAGAAAATTTGAGCCCTTATGGATGGGTCCGTACCAAATCAGTGACACTCATGGAGAAGATTCCTATTTTCTCTAGGCCCTAAGCAATGAATTGTTGGAATTGCCTGTGCACGGTTAGTTCTTGAAGCCGTACTTCTCATAAATGGGTGACTTCTGTGCACACTGTAAACTAGATGTAAATATTTTGTGCATGCCTTGTATAGTCAGTCGTGTTTTGAGTTTTGTGTTTTGTCTGGCCTACCCTGGAGTTGCTTGGTTCTCGCTGCAGTCTTGCGTCTGCACGTCCCCAGTCAGAGCCACTGGTGGTGTTCAACTAGGGTTAGGGTTTTGAATTCATGTTTGCAAGTTCCTATGTGTATTCTTTCAAACCCTTAGTGCCTTGTTTTAATTGTTTCTCCACCTACATGCTATGTTTTACCGCTCGTTCCTGTCGCATGTGAGCAAAATGTTAAGTCTTGTATACGCAAATGCATGTTGTATGTTGTGGGGCTTGTGAAATCTCTATTGGCCTCTAAAAAATGATAAAAAATTGAGTTATATGCATTTTAGATGCATATCGGGTTGCATATAAAAAGAGGAAACCTTTCATAGATTCCCAAGAATATTCTGCAGTTGTATGCATTCGTAGATTTACAAGCTGGATTCCAAAATATTTCAAATATGCTTTTTTAATTGTGGCGAAGTCTAGCTTGTACATTGCATTTGTATATGCGATGAGCAATGAAATGTGCAAAGGAGAGAGAAAATGGGTCGGGCCCACTAGTTCTATACAATGGTTGTTGTATGTATGCCGACATACATTCAAAACATACAAGTGAAAAGATGCATTTTGGACCCGAGTAGAATTCCAAGATGCTTCATACAAGTTTGGGGTCCGCAGCATGTATATTAGGTTTGTATATGCAGCATACAACCCGATATACACAACAACGATATACAACCCGAACGCAAAGGAGGAGTCAAATGCAGCGGATAGTATTTTGAGGTCTGTGGGTTGTATAAAGTGCTTGTATGTGCCGATATACAAGCTGATGTGTAGTAGAAGGGATACAAGCTGGATTTTAACCGATTCTCAAATTACTTTTATAAAATTTGATGTCCGACTTGCATATAAGGCAATTGTATATGCATTCTTTCTTGCATATACAAGGGCGAAATGGCAAAATGGAGAGGGCAAAAAGTTAGTGATAGGAACATGGAGCGCCTACGTGGCATGTGATCATTGGTTCTTGGCTTTTCTGCTAGTTTTTGGGCCATCTGATCTTAGCGATGGAATACAGATCAACGGTCAGGTTTTAAACCTTCGGTGATCGATTTTCCTTGTATCTGCAGTCAATTTTTGAGTGGGAAAACTCCATGGGTGTGCTGCTACGATTTCCAAGGGGAGCTGTGGGTAGTTGGACCATTAACGGCAATGTACAGAGGCATGGGCCGATGGTTGAATGGCTAACTACCAGGTTTATGATGAAAATCCTTGAACAGCGGTGCAAATCCTGAGCTCACCTACCCTCTCCTCTGTTTCCCTGAGCTGCCTTCAATTTTTCAGGTGCCATTTCTGGTGCAATGTATTTGGCAGGATTTTTGCCTTGTAATTAATTTTTGCTAGGTACACAGTCTTGGTATAAAAAGCCAAATTATGTTACTCATTGTGGTTGTTGAAAACAGGACAACTTTTTAGTGCTGTAATAAGATACGACTTCATTGGTGGCTCTGTCTGGGATATCTTGTGAGTTTATGAGTCTTATGTTGTATGTTTTTCTGCATAAACCTACTGATATCATGCTGATTTAAATGAGTAATGCTATACTGCATGTGTTCTATTAGCTGTCTCCAAATTGAATGTTTTCTTCTTATGAATCTAAGCATTTAAGGGGTGCTTATGATTCTAGAATATAGGTTTGTTGTGTTGAATGCTTGATTTCTTACTTCTACTCAAAGAGTAGATTAAACGTTTCAGATCAAGTGTTGGGAAGAAGACATTGCAGTAGGGATATCAGTAAGTAGAGATAATAGGATACTCTGTTCTAGGAAGTATCTGTAAGGTAGATACTAAAAATCCCCTTGATATCCAGTCTTTGGTATATGTTTATGCTGGCCATTCACATGTGTATGTCTATTGACTCTGAGCCCTGGATAGGCACCGATCCAGTTTTGTATTGAGGTTGCAACCCAAAGTCTCAGTTTTGCATCCAAGCATAAAATCAAACTTAAACTTTAAATCAAACCATTAGGATTTTAGAAGTAGTTTTAGGATCCAAAATTTCTCTATCTACAACTGAATATAGGCCCAAAGCTAGCCCCTTTGTACTTATGTCACAGTTTTGGTCTGCATAAGAGAGGATTTATCTGCTTTGTGTCAGCATCCCAGTCTTTACACATGTTGGTAGGTGGCGACTGATCAGGAAAGTACTATACACTAGCCATGTATCCTCGCTAAGGTTCGGGGCCAAGCCGAGCCCCGAGCGGGGGTTCGAGGGCGGCAGCCCCCGAGAAAATTTTTTTTAGGGCCGACTTAAAAAATCCTAGGGCCAACTTTAAAAAATCCTATTTTTTATGACCGACATAAGAAAACC
Organism: Cunninghamia lanceolata; assembly: GCA_027924645.1. Classification (NCBI taxonomy): domain Eukaryota; kingdom Viridiplantae; phylum Streptophyta; class Pinopsida; order Cupressales; family Cupressaceae; genus Cunninghamia; species Cunninghamia lanceolata. The sequence continues at coordinate 22,534,437 of BSBN01000809.1, read as the reverse complement.
TTAATTTTTGTAACCGACAAAAAGGTTTGATAAAAAGCGGCCAAGGGTTAGGGTTTGTGTATTGTATTGTAGCATTTGCAGCGGTATTAAGTTGCAGGGATTGCTGATTGTAATCGGTTTGATTTACTGGATAATAATATTGGACTCTCTATTTGGTGGATGTAGCCCGGGTTTGGGTGAACCACGTTAAATCTCGTCTCTCGCTATTATTAATTCTATGTATTTCCATTTCTCTGTTTAATCTTTATTTGCATTTAATTGATATCTTCTGCTGGCTAACCCTAACAAGTGGTATTAGAGCGGGTTGTGTTCGATTATCATCTGCAGGAAAGTCTCACGGTTGAGTGGGAGCAATGGCAGACAAGGGTAAAATGAAGGTTGATAAATTCAATGGGCAGAACTATCAATTATGGAAGATGCAGATGGAGGATTACCTCTATCAAAAGGATTTATGGAGGCCGTTGGAAGGAGTAGCCAAGAAACCGGCAACAATGTTTGATGAGGATTGGAATCTTCTTGACAGAAAGGCACTGGGAACCATTCGGTTGTGCCTGGCACCGTTGGTGGCATTCAATATAACGGAAGCGAAGACAACAGATGGTTTGATGAAAGCTTTGGCTAAATTGTATGAAAAACCCTCAGCCTCAAATAAGGTATTTCTCATGAAGCAGTTGTTTAATTTGAAAATGGTTGAAGGTAGATCTGTGACAGGTCATTTAAATAAATTTAATATGATTGTCAGTCAATTGACTTCTGTAAATGTAAAATTTGATGAAGAAGTTAGAGCTCTCTTGATATTATGTTCATTGCCTGAAAGCTGGGATAGTTTGGTAATGGCGGTTAGTAACTCTGTTTCTGGTTCAAATACCCTAAAATTTGATGATGTAGTTGGTGTTATTTTGAGTGAGGAAATTCGTAAGAAAAGCTCAGGTGGATCCAAATCAAGCAGTGTTTTGAATGCAGAAAGCAGGGGCAGATCAAAGGAGAGAGGAAAAGGTTCTGGAGGTCATGGGAGGTCACGAGGAAAATCAAAGGACAAAAGATCCCAAACCAGAGGACAGAAGGATTGTTGGTACTGTGGAAAACCAGGTCATCTGAAGAAAGATTGTTGGTCTTAGAAAAATAAAGAAGGAGACAAACAAGAAGGCAATAAGGAAGCAAATGTGGTAAGTAATAAATTTGAAGATGATGCTTTGATTCTTTCCCTAGATAATGCTGATGATTCATGGGTTTTAGATTCAGGGGCCTTATTTCATGCTACGCTCCATAGAAGTTATTTTCTTGATTATGTCCAAGGGGATTTTGGGCTGGTTTATTTGGGAGATAACGAACCCTGTCAGATTGTTGGAAAGGGAAGAATCAAGATTAAGTTGTAGAATGGGAATCATTGGCTACTACAAAAGGTGAGGCATATTCCAAGGCTCAGTAGGAATTTAATTTCAGCAGGGCAACTAACTGAAAAAGGTTGCACTATTACATTTACTGATAAAAATTGGAAGGTTTCAAAAGGTGCCTTAGTAGTAGCAAAAGGTGTGAAAGTAGGCACCTTATATCTTTGTACAGGTCATACTGTTCCTACTACTTTAGATGTTATAGAGGAAAAATAAACAGGTTCAAGAACAATTGCTGCAGGTTTGTAGGAAGAGACTGGAAAAGTTGTTGCAGGTTCTGAAACAACACTGTGGCATAATAGACTTGGGCATATGAGTGAAAAAAGTATGAAGGTACTTCATTCTAAGAAAGTTTTACCAGGTCTGAAATGTATTAATATGGATTTCAGTGAAAGTTGTGTGTATGGAAAACAAAAGAGAGTCAGTTTTCTCAGAGATGGGAAGCAAAAGAAAAATGAAAAGTTGGAACTTGTGCATACAGATGTATGGGGACCAGCTCAGGTATCTTCTTTCGGTGGCTCTCGGTATTATGTTACATTCATAGATGATGCAACTAGGAAGGTCTGGATTTATTTCCTTAGACAAAAATCTGATGTATTTGAAACATTTAAGAAATGGAGAAGCTTGGTTGAAAATGAGATAGGTAAAAGATTAAAATGTCTCAGATCTGATAATGGCGGTGAGTATTGCAGCAAAGAATTTGAAGATTATTGTTCCTTTAATGGAATTCGTAGGCAAAAAATAGTTCTAGGGACTCCACAGGAAAATGGAGTGGCTGAACACATGAATAGGACAATAATGGAGTGTGCAAGGACCATGAGATTGCATGTTAGACTGCCTTTAAACATGTGGGCAGAGGTTGTCAACACTGCTGTATATTTAATTAACAGAGGTCCTTCAGTTCCTTTGGGCTGTGGTATTCCAGAGGAAGCATGGACTGGCAAGAAGGTGAGTTATTATTTTCTAAAAACCTTCGGCTGTGAAGCATTTGCACATATAGATTCTGAAAATAGAACCAAGCTAGATGCGAAATCAAAAAAATGTACCTTCGTTGGATATGGCATTGATGAATTTGGTTATAGGCTTTGGGATTTTGAAAATCAGAAAATTGTGAGAAGCAGGGATGTTATATTCAATGAGAAGGTGTTGTACAAAGATCAGTTGCAGCAGCATGAGAAGAAAGAAAAGGATTATGTGGTGCTGGATGATACTACAAATAGTGATGTTTCAGTGGCTCCTCATGCTCCGCAACAGTAACCAGAAATACCACAAACTCCAGTGACTGTTAGACAGTCAACAAGGATAAGTAGACCTCCTGAAAGGTTTTCTCCCTCTTTGTATTCTATTTTGTTAATAGATGCTGGTGAACCAGAAGGGTATGATGAAGCTATGTAGGTGAATACACAAGTTCAGTGGGAGCTTGCCATGCAAGAAGAAATGGACTCCTTGCTGAAAAATCAGACTTGGGAATTATGTAAGTTACCTGTAGGTAAAAAGGCTTTACCAAACAAATGGGTTTACAGGTTGAAAGAGGAAGATGGAGGTCAGAAAAGATTTAAGGCCAAGTTAGTTGTAAAAGGATTTGCACAGAAACAGGGCATTGATTTTGATGAGATATTTTCTCTGGTTGTCAAGATGACTTCTATTCGTACTGTTTTAAGTATTGTGGCTGCTGAAGATTTGCATTTGGAACAGCTAGATGTGAAAACTACCTTTCTCCATGGTGATTTGGAGGAGGAGATATACATGGCACAACCACAGGGATTTGAGGTCAAAGGTAAGGAGAAACAAGTGTGCAGATTGAAGAAGAGTTTGTATGGCCTGAAACAAGCACCTCGGCAATGGTATTTGAAATTTGATAGTTTTATGGCTGAGCAAGGCTCCAGTAGGTGTAATTCTGACCATTGTGTTTATTTTAAGAGGTTGGATAATGACAGCTACATTATTTTATGTTTATATGTTGATGACATGCTTGTAGCTAGGTCTAACATGGATCACATCAGAGAGTTAAAACATCAGTTATCACAGTCATTTGATATGAAGGATTTGGGGGCAGCAAAACAAGTCCTTGGTATGAAAATTTGCAGAGATAGGAAGAACAGAAAATTGACTCTATCTCAGGCTACTTATGTTGAAAAGGTGTTGCAAAGATTCCATATGGAGAATGTAAAAGTTGTCAGCACACCTTTGCCTAGTCATTCGAAATTGACTAAGGAGATGTGTCCAAAGACACAAGAGGAGGAAGAAAAAATGTCCAAGGTACCCTATGCTTCAGCTGTAGGAAGTTTAATGTATGCCATGGTATGCACGAGACCGGATATTGCACATGCTGTCGGAGTCGTTAGAAGGTATATGAGTCATCCCAGATTTGAGCATTGGAATGCGGTAAAATAGATTCTCAAATATTTGAGAGGTACATCTACCAAACACTTATGTTTTGGGGGCTCTAATACTGATTTAGCAGGTTATGTAGACTCAGATTTGGCAGGGGATATTGATACCAGGCAGAGTACTACAGGTTATGTCTTTACTGTAGGTGGAACATCAGTGAGTTGGATTTCTAGGTTGCAAAAGGTGGTTGCTTTATCCACCACAGATGCAGAATATGTAGCTGCAACAGAGGCAAGCAAGGAGATGATATGGCTGCAATCTTTCATGCAAGAATTGGGTAAACAATAGGCTAACAGTTCTTTGTATACCAACAGTCAGAGTGCAATACATCTTGCAAAGAATTCTGCTTTGCATTCAAAGACCAAACACATACAGTTGAGGTATCACTTCATTCAGTCGGTGTTGGATAATGGACAGTTAAGGCTGGAAAAGATACATACAGATGAAAATCTAGTGGATATGTTTACAAAGGTAGTGACAAGGGAGAAGCTGAGCTCCTCTTCAGCTTCGATTGGTCTTCTAGACTGAAAATAATAAAAATTGAACAATAGAGTCCAGGGTGCTTATTTCCAGTGGGAGCTGCATGCGCAGCGGTGTCGTCCAGGATCAGTCTCCCAGTGGGAGATTGTTTGGTGTGGAGCCTGATCAGTCTCCAAGTGGGAGATTGTTGGTAGGTGGTGACTGATCATGAAAGTACTGTACACTAGATGAAAATTTTTTTAGGGCTGACTTAAAAAATCCTAGGGCCGACTTTAAAAAATCCTATTTTTTATGACCGACATAAGAAAACCCTAATTTTTGTAACCGACAAAAAGGCTTGATAAAAAGTGGCCAAGGGTTAGGGTTTGAGTATTGTATTGTAGCATTTGCAGCGGTATTGAGTTGCAGGGATTGCTGATTGTAATCGGTTTGATTTACTGGATAATACTATTGGACTCTCTGTTTGGTGGATGTAGCCCGGGTTTGGGTGAACCACGTTAAATCTTGTCTCTCGCTGTTATTAATTCTGTGTATTTCCATTTCTCTGTTTAATCTTTATTTGCAGTTAATTGATATCTTCTGCCGGCTAACCCTAACAGCACATTTATATTTCATAGATGTTGAATAGGGAATACCCCCCTTGGTTCTACAAAGCCTAAAGAAGAAGAGGAGATATTTATAGAGTCTACCTCCTGTGCTATTAACCCCTGGCCTGGGATTCCCATTGATCAATGATGGCTACCTTATAGGGATAACCGAGAATAAGCATCTAGTCTGGGAAAATAACCCACAGATTTTGGCGACTCTACTGGGGAGGTGAAGTGCAAGTGTTATCTTTTCATCCCTAGTAAATTATTGCCCATCTAAGTCGCAACATATTTTGGTGACTCCACTGGGGAACTTTGTGTATGAACCCTGATCTTAAAATAAAACAATTCCTAGTTATAGGTGGCAACTCCGAACAATCTCCCAACCGGTAAAGTTAAAATTTGTATGCAAGGGAGAAGATCCCTACATAATTCTCTGTCTGCAGAATTACCCAGAAAAATGATATACAGGAGAAAGGGGACTGCTCAAGCTAGTCAAGAGGGTTCTCCCAGAAGTAATGATAATATTCAAGACAATCCAGGATCTTCAGAGCGAACAATACCTTATTTTTCAAATATTGAGGCTGAGATCCAGAATGTATATGAAAGATAGCAGGGTAGTGGAGCTTCTATATTTCCCCAACTTAGGAGCATATTAGAGTCCTACATGCTCTCATGATCTAGTATTATAACTTAAGGAACATCTTAAGTGACCATAAATTGTTTAGATAGTTAGAGAATCATGTTATGCATGCCTACACCTTGTCATTGTGTATGAAAAGTTAAGTGGATTCATTTGTGGGGATATTGGAATATTGTTACCTTTGGGTGCATATGTAAGGTAGTGGTTATCATCTTAATAAGAGGTCTTAGATGCAGCTAGTTAGTCTTTGGCCTAGTGACAAATTTTGGGGTCAAGAGAACATTAGGTGTAGTTGCGGTTGGTTTAGACTTGTTCCATCATACTTGATAAATCTCCTATTAAGGATACCTTTGGGAAATACCCTCCCATGTTTATTTAAGCCCAAATATGAATATGAGCCTACCCATTTGTGAGGCCTACTTTTTCATTCCCATATATTTGACTACTCATTTTACTATTGGTGATACATTTAGACTTACGGGACTGTTGATCCTGATTTGCAAGACCTTTAGACCTTATATTTATGTGGATTTATTATGTTAGCATGTTTATGATGTGATTAGACCTTGACATTGGTTCACTGACGTTATTAGATATATGATTAATTTTATGATGTTATTGGGATACTATTCATGTGATGTTAGTTAGAAATTCATTATGTGATTTTCTTAATGCTTATATGAACATGTGATGTTGTATGTTCTTGTTTCACTTTGCTTCGGCTATCATATACATGTGAAATTAACATTTCATTTGAGTGCGCATGTGTTTCTAATGAAGCCATAGAAATTTGGAGATCATCCAACACATGGTGTTATTTTCCCTTGTCAAGCCGATCTAGTTCCAAGACGAACAAAGATCAAATATGTTGCATGATGAATTTGTGTACTATTGATTGCATGTTCTTAGTTAGGTTAGGTCTACCCCTCTTTTATTTGAATTCTAATTGGTGTTGTAAGTATAGTGTCATTTGAATTTCATTTTTTAGTTATAAATTTTTGAGACCCCTTTTCATGTGCTTTAACTCAACCCTTGGTGCTCAAAATAGGTTAAACTTGACCCTGGGTTGTAACCCTTGGGTCTAGGGACCTTTTGGGCATGTGTAATCGTAGGTAAACTTCCATTTGGGTACTTTAACTTCACCCTGAAGTAAAGTGACGAAAATAGAAGCATGAGAGGGGGAGGGTGAGTGGGTCAAACACTCAACCTCTTCCTTTCCTCTTCCCTAGGTTGGGGAAGTCTCCAAGATCCCTTAATTGTGGAGGACTTTACTCCAAGTCTCTCCCACAATTGGTGAGGGTACTTTGGAGTTGTGTGGTCCCTCTTAGGAGGAGAGGATTGGGGCACATGTGGCACCCACTCCCTCTTAAGCTCCACTTTTCTCTCCCACATGTTTTAGAGAGGACAAGTGGAAGGGAGAGAGACTTGGTGGATGGGTGAGTGACATGTGTCACCACCCATTCCAAGGGTCTTGCTTGTACTTGGGAGGAGGAGTGAGGAGGTGACATGTGTCACCTCCTCATTCCTCAAAGCTCATGACAAAAGCCTATTTTAATCCATCTTGGAGGGAGGGATGGGGTTGTTGAATTTTTGGCAATTTTATTGATTTTAATTATTTTTGGGGAAAAAGTTGGAGGAAATTTGGTGGCTCAATTTGGAGGAGTTGGAGGAGCTCTACTCAACGATCTACCAATTGGGCTTTTTAAGGTAGGTTTCAAGGCTAAGGCCTTCCCTTATGTTTTTTATTTACTTGTGTGATGCTATGTGTGAGTTTCCATTTTGAGTTTTACTTGTTGTTGTGGGGAAAAATTGTAAGGGAGTTGTAAGAGCCTCTCCTACTTGGGAGAAGATGCTCAACAAGTGTGGGGTGGGGGAGGAGTGAACCTCCTCGGGGTCATTTCCTTGATTTTTTGGAGTTGTAGCCTTGAGGGCAATATGTGAATATGTGAAATAGCTTGAGAGCCAAATGGAAGCTTTGTGAAACTATGTTTAAAAGTGTTAGTTTGAGGCCTTAAGAGGTATTTGTATTGGGAAGTTTTAGGAGTTGCACTCTTAAGTTGAGTGTTGTCCACTCCCCTACCCCATTGAACTCATCCTGAGTGAGTTCTTGTGTTGTGTTAGCCATGGGAGTAATCTTGTGTTTGGTTGTTGAATGCATTGTTGTGTTGTGGTTTGAGTTTCCTAGTGTGAGGATGACCTCCTAGATCAGGGGTGACTCCCAAGGGAGTCAATGGTAGGGAGGAGAGCAAGTTGTTGTGGCTTCTTCCCCCTTCTTGTGATATTGCGGGTTCATTAGAGCTAAGCTTGTGAAGTTGAAGAAAATTATCTTTGTTCTTGAGAGTTGTTATCTTAGTTCTTTTTAGCTCTTGTGAGAGAGCATGGCCAAGTTAGGATTTTGTATCATTTGTTAGTTTTCAAAAGAGAACATTGTTCTCTCTCTCTCTTGTTGTAAAAGTATATTTTTTACTTGTGTGTATAAGCTATTTACATTTGAAATAGACATTTTAATTTTGTTGATTTCAATGCTTATGATTTTTTTTTTTTAAATATAGAGTAATGAAAGAAAGACATGGGCTTATGGCTATTTTATTTGTATGTTTATTTTTCAAAAAAAATAGGAAAGTTGTTGTTGTATTGTTGAGAGACAAAATTGAAAGTTTTACATTTTTCTTATAAAAAAGAAATTTAGTTGTTTGCTGATATATTTGAAGTATTTAACTAAATATATTTGTTTTTCTATATATATATATATATATATATATGAATAAATTCTTTGAAGGGATGATTATGGGAAATATGTTATTACAAAAAAAAAAAAAAAAAAATTCCCTTGTTATATATAAATTTGATATATATATATATATATATATATATATTGCTATTTGATTTTAAAAAGGAAATTTTGTGAGATGTTAGAATGGCAAACAAGAATTGAATTTTCAGTTATTCCAAGTGTGTGTGTGTGTATATATATATATATATATTTGAGTGTTCATATTTAATATATTTAAATTTTATACTCTTTTTAACTTACTGTCAAAATAGAAAAGAAAATAGAGATTATTGTATATATATTTCTTTGTTATATTTTATTATAAAATAAACTATTGTTTTTTTTAAATAAATTATGATTTGCTGTGTATATAGACATTATATATATATATATATATAACTTAATAAAATATAAAAATAGAACATTGAGTATGGAGGAGGGACTGTGTTTTTCCTGTCGCTATTTTTTTTTACAGGAAAAAAATATATATATATTTTGGTGGGGGGTCGAACCCCCCACCGCCATAGTTTCATATGGGTGTGGGGAGGGGGGCAGAGCCCCCACCCACACCCCACTGTATGGGATGTGGGTGGGGGCTCCGTCACCCTCCCCACACTCCCCCTTCCTTCAGCCCCGCGGACCCTTCCCCGCGCAGGCCTTCCCAAACCCGTCGCCAGACCCTCTACACCCTGCAGCCTCCACTCACCATCCCTCCTCCGTAGCTCCAACACCTCTACCACTCCACAGTCCACACAACTCCGTCGTCGCCTACCACAGCGTCGTTCCACCCTCTACCTACCATAAAACTTGGGGTTTGAGCAAATAAACCAAATATATATATATATATATATATATATATATATATATTTATTTATTTATTTATTTTAATAGATCCATAGCATATATAGCATTCACATTTTTAAAAAAACATATATACATATATGCATTTCCATGAATGCCCCTCCATTAAACCTGCAATACAATTCTAAAACAAAATAAGAGAAGAAAAAAGAAAGAAAAGAAAAACAAACAAGGAGAAAAGAAGAGTGGATTGGAGAAAATAGGGTTAGGGTTTTTTGCCCTTAAGTAAATTGTTTTTAAATTGAGTGGATATTAGGGCATACATTTAAAATTGCTTTATTTTCTTTATTCCCACTCTTTTATTATTTCTCTTTCATTGTTTTAAAAATTTAATTTTAGAATGGGGTTTTGAGATAAATAATAAAATGGGTAATCTTTATTCCTTTTTGGAATGTTATTTTTATTTGTTAGTGGCATGATAATATATAGGTTAGTTTATGATTAGAGGGAGTTTATACTTTTATTGATTTTTTTTAATTTGGTTATTTCAAAAAGGGATTTTATTGTTTTAATTAATTCTTACACCTAAGTATTGAGAGGTATTTATTAAAAAAAAAAATTTGGTTTAAACCTTTGCATTCAAACCAAACTTGACGAGGTTAATTTTAAGCTGGAATGTTATTAATTTAATAATTCCTTTTTAATTATATCTAGAACGATTTTATTAATTTGATAAAGACGTCGTTAAAACCAACTTGGAAACCTAGTAAACTTTTTAAATGAAGTTAGTATAACATGTTTCTATAGTCTGGTCTACCAAGAAATTAGGAATAATATAAAGGATGCAGAGATAACTTTGATTGATAGAAAACGTGAAGAAGAACAAATTGATCGAGCTTTGTTGAAAAATGTTTTAAATTATAGAAAACGTGAAGAAGAATGAATTGATCGAGCTTTGTTGAAAAATGTTCAATTACTCTATTTGACTGATCTACCAATTTAACTAATGTTACATAGGTAATTTATGACCAACCAGTAAACTTTTGATCAAGATTGGTTTTATTATAATAAACCCTAATCACGCCCGTGAGGCGTTATGCTGCCAGATTTTTCCAGAAATTTAGGGTTTAGCTAGGTTAGTGAAATTTAACCTTGTATAGGATTATATTATTATTTTTGCCAATTATCGACATTAGATTTTTGTATTAAATTATATCTTTCTCATGCACTTGAATTTGGCTTTTGAATTTGGCTTTTGATTTTGACTTACATCAAAATCCCATCATTCACATAGGTTAACTTAGGGTTTTGATTGTTGATCCTAACCCTATTGGTGACGTTAACCGCATCACATCAACCCCCTAGTTGGCCTTCATTATGAATGGTATGCGCAAGTGAATGCATTACCCTGCATTCAATTGTCATGTTTACGCCTTATGTGTACTACCATCGAGCACGCTTACGCGTACGAGGGGGTTTCTAGGGAAGCGTGGAAAAAAATTTGATATTTCATGTCATGACCACATGACAAATGTGGACATGGCACATGTGATGCATGTCATGAACGCATGGGAAATGTGGGCATGACATTTGGTATCAGAGCCCAAGTTTAAACACTGGGTTTATTTGGGCACGTTACTTATTCCGCAACTTTGATTAATTAGTGCCTACCTTATTTTGTAGGATGCCTCCCCAATGAATTCGGTGAGGGCGATCACGTAACATTGCATCCGCTGAGGTGCATAGTGATTCCTCTATAGAGGGTTAGGTACCAACAGCCTTATTAGATCAGCCAGTACCATAGGCACCACTAGGACTTGATATAGGATCTCAGATTTTACAGTCGTTACATGCCATGTTAGAGAGGCTACCGCTAGTTATACCAGCACCACGTGATGAGCCCCACATTGATCCACGAGAGGAGCCACATGAGAAGCCGCGTGCTGAGTCACGAGCTAAACCGCGTGCTGAATCGCGAGCTAAGCCACATGTAGAGCCCCGTGTTGATCCACGAGAGGTGCCACATGTGGAGCCTTTTGTAGAGATACCAGATTCTACTGTGGAGGAGGTAGGGTCAGCTTACAGAGCACAGAGTAGGAGTCCTCTGTGACATGCAAGATGAGATGAGATTGTGAGGGTTGAGTAGGTACATCATGGACCTTATGAGTATGGTATGGATGAGTCGGTCATAGGACTTAGAGACAGAGGAGATCCCATCAGAGACCTACTTAGGCTTAATCCACCTACCTTCGCAGGAGCTATAGAGGGAGCTGAGGCTAAGGCTTGGCTCATCAGTCTAGACAAATGCTATGTGTTGCGACCTTATGGGAGCAACACGAAAGCACGCATGGCAGTACACCTCCTGAGAGATGCAGCAACTACTTGGTGGTGCACTGAGTGCAAGCGCCGGTTATCATTAGACATACTCACATGGGACACATTCATGGAGTGCTTTAATGTGCGTTACTTATCAGACCATTATAGGCAATGCTGGATAGATGAGTTCTATGACTTACAGCAAAGAGGACTCACAGTTGCACAGTATGAGAGTTGATTTATTAAGCTTTCACGTTACGTAGAGTATCTCCACAATGAGAAACTTCTGGTGCACAAATTCATCAAAGGTTTGAATCAGGGGATAGTAGGACCAGTGCGTATGGTAAACCCCCAGACTATGAGTGAGGTTGTCGAGAAGGCTTATATTGCAGAGGAGATTCAAGGACGAGGGTAGAATTCACACCCACAGTTTCAAGACCATAGTCATCAGCAGCAGCAGAACTTTCGTAGACCACCACCACCATAGAGAGGAGGATTTAGTTCTCCATCATTACCTCCTAGGCCTCCATAGCAGCAGCATCAGCATTAACAGAGGTCTACACTCTAGCAGAGAGCATAGGGAGGACAGAATCGTGGTTAGTAGCAGCAGGGCCCACGTAGGGATCAGAGACAGCAAGGACCACCTACGGGACGCGCGAGGTCACAACAATAGTATAGGGGTTCACAAGGGTCCACGAGACAGACTGGACAGTCGTAGGGTGCTAGGACTCAGTTAGAGTAGGTATAGGCTAGGAGCCCATGTTATGTTTGTGGTGGGGCAGGACATTTGGCCAGAGAGTGTCCACAAGGTTTCACGGCAGGGGGACAACTCCATTTAGGAGGGTTAGAGTAGACAGTAGGAGATGTGGGCAAGTCCCACCGCATGTATACAGTGGTTGATAACCACCAGGCTGACTATCAAGCATCTGTGATTGAGACATCAGGTATGATCGGGGGTTCCCCCATTTCTATTTTTTTTATTCTAGCGCTACTGATTCCTTTATATCTATGACGTTAGTGGAGCATTGTAGGCTGGTGACTTCTAGGCAGGACATTAGGTGGGAGGTTGAGTTGGCCTCTGGGGCCAGGATGTCAGTATATACCTTGGTTTGGGATTGTGAGATTTCTTTGGAGTCCTTCACTACATCTTGTGACCTTAGAGTTATTCCATTAGGATCCTATAGTGTAGTTTTGGGTATGGACTAGCTTGCAGCTCATGGAGCCAAGCTAGATTATTTTTGAAAAGTAGTTAGCTGCTTAGATGATCATGGTGCATCATTTGAGATAGTGGGCATTCAGAAGCCTACGGCAGTTCATATGATATCCACTCAGAAACTTAAGCATTGCATGCGGAAGGGATGTCAGATGTTCACTATCACAGTTAGTGACAGATCAAAAGACGAGCCTGAAGCATCACTAGATGATCAACCTATCTTGAGAGAGTTTGCTGACGTGTTTCCGCTGGAATTACCAGATATGCCTCCATGCAGAGAGGTAGATTTCCACATCGATTTAGTGCCAAGTGCAGAGCCAGTGTCTCGTGCACCCTACAGGATGACTACACATGAGCTCACGGAGCTCAAATTGTAGTTAGAGGAGTTGCTAGAGAAGGGGCACATCCGACTGAGTGTTTCACCTTGGGGTGCTCCGATTATCTGTGTTAAGGATGGGTCTCTTCACTTGTGCATGGACTATAGGCAATTGAATAAGGTGACGGTGAAGAACCGTTACCCTCTGTCTAGGATTGATGACCTTTTTGAGTAGATGCAGGGAGCCAGAGTGTTCTCAAAAATTGATCTAAAATCTAGGTATCACCAATTGCACATAACAGAGGCAGATATTCATAAGACAGCTTTCCAAACTAGATATGGCCACTATAAGCTCACAATGGTACCCTTCGGTTTGACGAACGCCCCTGCAGTGTTCATGAGTCTCATGAATGGGGTGTTCCACACTTACTTGGATCAGTTCATGATCATTTTTCTTGATGATATTTTGATCTATTCGAGGACTGAGGAGGAGCATGTGGATCATTTGCATCAAGTTTTGCAGTGCTTGCGAGAGCAGCAGCTTTATGGCAACCTGGCGAAGTGTGCCTTCTTCAGAACAGGGGTACAATACTTGGGGCACATCCTATCAGGCGATGGCATCTCTGTAGATCCATCAAAGATCAGAGCTATCAAAGATTAGCCAGCACCCACTAGTGTGACAGAGGTCAGGAGTTTTATGGGATTAGCAGGTTACTACTACAGATTCGTAGAGGACTTTTCCAGGATAGCGCACCCCATCACTTCCCTTCAGCAAAAAGGGAAGAGTTTCACTTGGACTGAGCAGTGTGAGAGGGCCTTTGGGGTCCTCAAGGAGCGTCTTATCAACACTCCCATCTTAGCAGTTCCAAATCCTGTAGAGGATTTTGTAGTTTGCACAGATGCATCACTTGAGCGTTTGGGAGCCATGCTTATGCAGGGTGGTAGGGCGATTGCATATGAGTCACGTAATCTCAAGACACATGAGCTGAACTACCCTACTCATGATTTAGAGCACGCAGTAGTGGTACATATTCTTGTTCATTGGAGACAGTTTCTTTTGGGTCGTCGCTTTGAGCTCCATTCGGATCACCATAGCTTGCAGTACATTTTCACACAGCCAAATTTGAATGCCCGCCAGTAGCGTTGGATGGAGTTTCTATGCGAGTAGGACTTTGATGTCCACTACATCAAAGGGAAGGAGAACGTGGTCGCTAACACTTTGAGTCAGAGGCGCCACGAGATCCTGACCTTGACCTTGAATGTGGACTTGAGAGAGTGCATCATACAGCATCTACCTGAGGATGAGTGGTTTCTTGAGGTGTAGCAGGAGATCCAGAAATAGAGGGCCCTTAAGGGTAAATTTGCAAGATATTCCCTCGAGTCAAATGGATTGCTTAGACATTGACAGTGCATCTATGTACCCCGTGTGGGTGATCTTCATGCAGTGATTCTTTTAGAGGCTCATAGAGCACCTTATGCAGCACACCTAGGGGTGAAGAAGATGCATGCAGACTTGCAACAGTTATACCATTGGGTAGGTATGAGACGAAATATTACAGAATATGTTGCTCGTTGCCTTGAGTGCCAGAGGGTTAAGGTCGAGCATCAGCATCCAGCGGGTCTTTTATACCCTCATGAGATACCTGAGTGGAAATGGGACACCATTTCCATGGACTTCATTGTTGGTCTTCCTATGTTATCATGCCGCCATGATGCCATCATGGTGATGGTTGACAAGTTGACCAAGGTGGTGCATTTCTCACTTGTATGCACGACGTACAATGCACCATCTATGGCGAGAGTATTCTTGGATCAGATTGTTAGATTACATGGGGCACCTCACCGTATCATTTCTGATAGGAATTCAGTGTTCACTTCAGCCTTTTGGAGAGCCTTACAGTAGGCGTTGGGCACACAACTTAACTTCAGTTCCGCATATCATCCGGGGACCGATGGACAAACAGAGAGAGTTAATCAGGTTCTTGAGGATATGCTCTATATGTATGTCATGGATCATCAGAGTAGATGGGAGGAGTATCTGTATCTAGTTGAGTTTGCCTACAACAATGGGCATCACAGCTCATTGGGTATGCCTCATTTTCAGGCCTTGTACGGCAGACCTTACAGGACACCTTTGAATTGGGACCGTATTGAGGACAGGGTTGCGATAGGGCTTGAGTTGGTTCAGGATATGGAGAAGCAGATGACTTTGATTAGGCAGAGACTTCAAGAGGCACATGATCGATAGAAGAAGTATGTCGATGCTAAGAGGGTAGATCAGAGCTTCTCAGTTGGGGACAGAGTGTTCTTGAGAGTGCGACCACACAAGAGTCCAATCCGTTATAGAAAGGGCTCTAAGCTCACACCTCATTTTGTTAGACCTTTTGAGATCTTGGAGTGGATAGGACCTGTAGCCTATCATCTAGCCTTGCCACCTAGCCTGTCATGTATCCACGATGTTTTTCATGTTTCAATTTTACGGCATTACATGTCTGATTTATCTCATGTATTGGATTGGAGTGCTCTTCAGGTAGAGGCAGATGGACAGCTTCCTTTGGAGCCAATTCGCATATTGGCTCATCAGACACTGGGCCTTTGAGGTCAAGAGCTAGACCAAGTTAGGGTCTAGTGGGACATGTACAATGAGGTCATGGTGACATGGGAGGATGCATCTTGATTGAGGGCCCTTTATCCTCACCTCTTCGATGACTTCCAAGAGGAAGTACAATCTTAGGGGGGAGGATGTGAGGCCTACTTTTTCATTCCCATATATTTGACTACTTATTTTACTATTGGTGATACATTTAGACTTACGGGACTGTTGATCCTGATTTGCAAGACCTTTAGACCTTATGTTTATGTGGATTTATTATGTTAGCATGTTTATGATGTGATTAGACCTTGACATTGGTTCACTGATGTTGTTAGATATATGATTAATATTATGATGTTATTGGGATACTATTCATGTGATGTTAGTTAGAAATTTATCATGTGATTCTATCTTGGGATGGATGTTTGAAATGTAGAATTTAGAAATTAATCGTAATGTGATTTCCTTAATGCTTATATGAACATGTGATGTTGTATGTGCTTGTTTCACTTTGCTTTGGCTATCATATACATGTCGAATTAACATTTCATTTGAGTACGCAAGTGTTTCTAATGAAACCACAGAAATTTGGAGATCATCCCACACATGGTGTTGTTTTCCCTTGTGAAGCTGATCTAGTTCCAAGAGGAACCAAGATCAAATATGTTGCATGATGAATTTGTGTAATGTTGATTGCATGTTGTTAGTCGGGTTAGGTCTACCCCTCTTTTATTTGAATTCTAATTGGTGTTGTAAGTATAGTGTCATTTGAATTTCATTTTTTAGTTATAAATTTTTGAGACCCCTTTTCATGTGCTTTAACTCAACCCTTGGTGCTCAAAATGGGTTAAAGACTCACCCTGAAGTAAAGTGACGAAAATGGAAGCATGAGGGGGAGGATGAGTGGGTCAAACACTCAACCTCTTCCTTTCCTCTTCCCTAAGTTGGGGAAGTCTCCAAGACCCCTTAATTTTGGAGGACTTTACTCCAAGTCTCTCCCACAATTGGTGAGGGTACTTTAGAGTTGTGTGGTCCCTCTTAGGAGGAGAGGATTGGGGCACATGTGGCACCCACTCCCTCTTAAGCTCCACTTTTCTCTCCCACATGTTTTAGAGAGGACAAGTGTAAGGGAGAGAGACTTGGTGGATGGGTGAGTGACATGTGTCACCACCCATTCCAAGGGTCTTGCTTGTAGTTGGGAGGAGGAGTGAGGAGGTGACATGTGTCACCTCCCCATTCCTCAAGGCTCATGACAAGAGCCTATTTTAATCCCTCTTGGAGGGAGGGATGGAGTTGTTGAATTTTTAGCAATTTTATTGATTTTAATTATTTTTGGGGAAAAAGTTGGAGGAAATTTGGTGGCTCAATTTGGAGGAGTTGGAGGTGCTCTACTCAACCATCTACCAATTGGGCTTTTTAAGCTGGGTTTCAAGGCTAAGGCCTTCCCTTATGTATTTTATTTACTTGTGTGATGCTATGTGTGAGTTTCCATTTTGAGTTTTACTTGTTGTTGTGGGGAAAAATTGTAAGGGAGTTGTAAGAGCCTCTCCTACTTGGGAGAAGATGTTCAACAAGTGTTGGGGGGGGGTGTGAACCTCCTCAAGGTCATTTCCTCAATTTTTTGGAGTTGTATCCTTGAGGGCAATATGTGAATATGTGTAATATGTAAATGGCTTGAGAGCTAAATGGAAGCTTTGTGAAACTATGTTTAAAAGTGTTGGCTTGAGGCCTTGAGAGGTATTTGTATTGGGAAGTTTTAGGAGTGGCACTCTTGAGTTAAGTGTTGTGCACTCCCCTACCCCATTGAACTTATCCTGAGTGAGTTCTTGTGCTGTGTTAGCCATGGGAGTAATCTTGTGTTTGGTTGTTGAATGCATTGTTGTGTTGTGGTTTGAGTTTCCTAGTGTGAGGATTACCTCCTAGTTCGGGGGTGACTCTTGAGGGAGTCAATGGTAGGGAGGAGAGCAAGTTGTTGTGGCTTCTTCCCCCTTCTTGTGATATTGCAGGTTCATTGGAGCTAAGCTTGTGAAGTTGAAGAAAATTATCTTTGTTCTTGAGAGTTGTTATCTTAGTTCTTTTTAGCTCTTGTGAGAGAGCATGGCCAAGTTAGGATTTTGTATCATTTGTTAGTTTTCAAAAGAGGAGAACATTGTTCTCTCTCTCTCTTTTTGTAAAAGTATATTTTTTACTTGTGTGTATAAGCTATTTACATTTGAAATCGAAATTTTAATTTTGCTGATTTCAATGCTTATGATTTAAAAAAAAAAATAGAGTAATGAAAGAAAGACATGTGCTTATGGGTATTTTATTTGTATGTTTATTATTCAAAAAAAATAGGAAAGTTGTTGTTGTATTGTTCAGAGACAAAAATGAAAGTTTTACATTTTTCTTATAAAAATGAAATTTAGTTGTTTGCTGACATATTTGAAGTATTTAACTAAATGCATTTGTTTATATATATAATGAATAAATTCTTTAAAGGGATGATTATAGGAAATATGTTATTATAAAAAAAAAAGTTCCCTTGCTTTATATAAATTTGATATAAAAATATATATATAACTAATGCTATTTGATTTTAAAAAGGAAATTTTGTGAGACGTTAGAATGGCAAACAAGAATTGAAATTTTAGTTATTCCAAGTGTGTGTATATATATATATATATATATTTGAGTGTTCATATTTAATATATTTAAATTTTATACTCTTTTTAACTTGCTGTTAAAATAGAAAAGAAAAATAGAGATTATTGTATATATATTTCTTTGTTATATTTTATTATAAAATAAACTATTGTTTTTTTTTCTAAATAAATTATTATTTGCTATATATATATATATATAACTTAATAAAATATAAAAATAGAACGCTGAGTATGGAGGGACTGTGTTTCTTTTTTTACAGGCAAAAAAAACAAAAATATTTTGGTGGGGGGTCGAACCCCCCACCGCCGTAGTTTCATATGGGTGTGGGGAGGGAGGCAGAGCCCCCACCCACACCCCACTATATGGGATGTGGGTGGGGGCTCTGCCCCCCTCCCCACACTCCCCTTTGCTTCAGCCCCGCAGACCCTTCCCCGCGCAGGCCTCCCCAAACCCACCGCTAGACCCTCTACACCCTGTGGCCTCCACTCACCATCCCTCCTCTGCAGCTCTAACACCTCTGCCACTCCATAGTCAACACAACTCCTCTGCCGTCACCTACCACAGCGGCGTTCCACCCTCTGCCTGCCATAAAACTTGGGGTTTGAGAAAATAAACCAATATATATATATATAGATCCACAGCATATATAGCATTCACATTTGAAAAAAACATATATATATATATATATATATATATATATATATATATATATATATATATATCATATGCATTTCCATAAATGCCCCTCCATTAAACCTACAATACAATTCTAAAACAAAATAAGAGAAGAAAAAAGAAAGAAGAGAAAAACAAACGAGAAAAGAAGAGTGGATTAGAGAAAATAGGGTTAGGATTTTTTGCCCTTAAGGAAATTGTTTTTAAATTGAGTGGATTTTAGGGCATGCATTTAAAATTGCTTTATTTTCTTTATTCCCACTCTTTTATTATTTCTATTTCATTGTTTTAAAAATTTAATTTTAGAATGGGGTTTTGAGATAAATAATAAAATGGGTAATCTTTATTCATTTTTGGAATGTTATTTTTATTTGTTAGTGGCATGATAATATATAGGTTAGTTTATGATTAGAGGGAGTTTATACTTTTATTGATTTTTTTTAATTTGGTTATTTCAAAAAGGGATTTTATTGTTTTAATTAATTCTTACACCTATCTAAATATTGAGAGGTATTTATTAAAAAAAAAAATGGGTTTAAGCCTTTGCATTCAAACCAAACTTGACAAGGTTAATTTTAAGCTGGAATGTTATTAATTTAATAATTCCTTTTTAATTATATCTAGAATGATTTTATTAATTTGATAAAGACATCGTTCAAACCAACTTGGAAACCTAGTAAACTTTTTAAATGAAGTTAGTATAACATGTTTCTGTAATCTAGTCTACCAAGAAATTAGGAATAATGTAAAGGATGCAGAGATAACTCTGATTGATAGAAAACGTGAAGCAGAACAAATTGATCAAGCTTTGTTGAAAAATGTTTTAAATTATAGAAAATGTGAAGAAGAACAAATTGATCAAGCTTTGTTGAAAAATGTTTTAAACTATAGAAAACGTGAAGAAGAAAAAATTGATCAAGCTTTGTTGAAAAATGTTCAACTACTCTATTTGACTAATCTACCAATTTAACTGATGTTATGTAGGTAATTTAACACCAACCAGTAAACTTTCGATCAAAATTAGTTTTATTATAATAAACACTAATCACGCCCATGAGGCGTTATGCTACTGAATTTTTTTGGAAATTTAGGGTTTAGCTAGGTTAGTAAAATTTAACCTCGTATAGGATTATATTATTGTTTTTTCTGATTATCGACATTAGATTTTTGTATTAAATTATATCTTTCTCATGCACTTGAATTTGGATTTTGATTTTGACTTACATCAAAATCCCATCATTCACATAGGTTAACTTAGGGTTTCAATCGTTGATCCTAACCCTATTCGCGATGTTAACCATGTCGCATCGACCCCCTAGTTGGCCTTCATTGCAAATGGTATGTGCAAGTAAATGTATTACCCCACATTCAACTGTCATGTTTATGCCTTATGCATACCGCCCCCGAGCATGCTTATACATACGAGGGGGTTTCTAGGGAAGCGTGGAATTTTTTTTTATATTTCGTGTCATGGCCACATGACAAATGTGGACATGACACATGTGATTCATTTCATGACTGCATGGGAAATGTGGGCATGACACCATTTATAAGTATCGATCCATTCATGTTGCAGTCTAATTATAAGTCCTATCCATCACCTATGTTGACACTCCCTAGCCTTAGGTGTTAGTGCAAGACTTTAGGAATTATGAAGCTAATAGAAGATTGATTACTTGAAAAACCACAATAGTGGCCAAAACATGAATAAAGTCATCACTAACAATAACAATCCTTTTATGCCTAAAATCTTAAAGAATAATAGGAGTGCCACTACATATGAGGTTTGAAATTCCCCACCTATTAAAATAATAATGGTGGCAATAATTGTAACTATAACTACAATGACAACACCAACAATATGAATCAAGGGAACCAAAGCATCTACATAATAGCAAATTTTGTGGATTTCCCTAAAAATAACTACTATCTAAGAGACAATAAGCCAAGAATAATTGTTCATTTGAAGATAATTGGTATAACCCTTAATACAAGCCCAAGGATTTTGATCCTAAAAAGTTTTGCACCTTCTATAAGACCCAAGGACATGACACTAAGATCTATCAAGACTATAATATGGTCATCTCAAAACTCCCCAAGGACCAATAGCATCTCTTCATAGACATGTTCCTCCATCCTCAAGACATCCCAAACAAAAATAACAACAACTAGGGACCCATCACTCCCTAGAATACAAACATAGTTCAATGAAACACATAAGTCCCCTCCATCCTCTCCATTTGGGTCAATGGTTGTCTCTAATCCTAAGGAATTAAACTTGGCATCTCAATTGGGAATAAAGGGAAAAATACAAATGTTAGGATTAATTGAACTCATCAGTGACAAAGATAGCTAAATAATTAACCAACCTAGGTCTAACAGGTATGTAGTCTATGTGATTCAACTAACTCAATATCTAACTAGTCTTGGTGACTTGATAGAAGATATAAAGAAATCATCTGTAAAAATATCATTCATAGACCTCTTAAGAAACCCTCCCTCTCAATGAGAAATTTTCTTGGAAGCCACTAGGTTAAAATATCTCAATCACATAATCCCTCTCTAGAGGAACAAATACATTAGATAGACTTGGACCTTACTCCACCAAAATTTAAGTCACAAGATCTAGGCTTGTTGTTTGACCTTACGTAGATATCTTTAGAGGTTGAATAAATAAAAGAAAAGGTCTTTCCTTGTACTTACAAGTTTGGGTTTATGATGCCTACATCAAGAGAGTTCTAGTTGACAATGGATTCATGGTTAATATATAGTTCCCTTTTCTCTTCTACAAAAATGATATTTGGTGAAACAAATGTCATATCTTCTAGAGACACCCTATAGGGATATGATAATTTTAAAATGATACTAATAGGGAAAATTGACCTTTCTATCACTCTAGGTCCTAAGATGATCCCTACAATGTTTAATGTCATTAACAAAGACATGCATTATAAATTGTTTTTGATATTGGTAAGCTACAAACCAGGGTGCAGATCCCTATTACAAAAGGCCACGAGGGCATCAAAATAGGCCAATAGGCCATGAATAGCAGAGCAATAGCAAACTAACAACTAATAAGCATAATAGAGTAAATACAGTACCAATACCTAAAACAAAGACAAGAACATAAACAACTTAAGTGGCATGTTCTATTCCTCCATGAGGAATCCAAGAAGTTCATCTTTACTAGCAGAGTTTTTCTCCTCATCCTGCTTACCATCTTGAGTATCCTTCAGAACAGCCAAAGAGGTAGCTTCCTGATGGGTCACTTTAGAGCACAGGGTTGCCATCACCCTCATCTTGTCTTTGGGGGAGGACATCCTATCTTTCATAGCATCCATTTCATTTTTAATCAAGCTACAATTTTTACACTTTTCCACACTGGCCACCTCCTTAGCTAGAGACTACATAACCTCAACCTCATCCTCCTTAGTGTCATAGAAGGAATTATTCATCTCTTCAAATAATTACATGAATTATAAATTGTTGTTAGGAAGACCTTGGATACATAATATTAAGGCCATATCTTCCTCTATATTTTAAGATATCAGATTCCTCCATCTAGGAAAAGTGTATGTAGCAAGGAGAAATTTGAAACCACTCAACATGGTTAAAATGACTTGACTAAGAAAAGGGTAAGAATACCAATCAACTATGAGCTATCCATGAATAAAGTAATGGTCCCATAAACTACTTTGCAAACAATCCACATAAAAAAGAAAGAGGAACTCGAGAAAGTAACCAAGGTTCAAGAGACCTCCACATTTGAAAAAGGAGAAATCTCTAGAAACATCACCATTATTTTTAACAAAAATAATTGTTGAGATAGTCTAGTTGCTAGAAAATGGAAAACCATTCCAATTTCCTTTTGAATAAGCCAACAATATTTGCATGATAAACATATTCACTAACACTAAGGAAGATGAATCTAAAAATGAGCTTGAAATCACATCAAAAACAAAAATAAATAAGAATCATACAAATTATACCGCAACTAATGGCCCTGAATAGTTGAATAATGATTGGGAGGGACTCAAATTTCAACTACAAAAAATATAAAAATTCCCAAATGAAGGAAAAGTGAGAGAGGGAAATTATTGAGGATGCAAGTGATTTGCATGACCTTTGAAAATAAATCATCACATAGGTCTTAGGAGAAATGGGGCATAAGAACTAGAATTTCCCTCCAACAAGAGCAAGGAGAACCCTATCTCATGTGAATTATGTGAATTATCATAAAGTGTTGAGTGTCATAGATATATATGGAAAGACTTCAAACAAGAAATCATAATCTTAAGAGATATTTTATCTATCAAAGGGGTTATTTACTAAACATCAATTCACCAAAAAGATGTCTTTATGCTAAAAGAAGCTCTAGTGTCAAGACCTCTTGTCAATGGTCAAAGGCAAGAAGGTCTCTCACCAATTTATCAAAATTAGAGACCTAGCACTCAAAATCGGTAGTTAAAAGAACAAACAAGATAGTAAGGTACATAAATTTAGACCAACCTAGATTGGCCCATACCTAATCAAGGATGACTTGGGAAATAGTGCTTCCCTTGTGTGCATGATGGAAGGTGAATAATTTGGAGAAACCATCAATGTGTTCCATCTTAAGAAATAATACACATGAAATAAAAAAAACAAAACAAAATTCACCTACTTTGCATTCTAGTTGTCTCATTGTGTTATATCATGTAGTTTCTCTTTCTTGATTTTCATCCTAATAAGAACCATATGTTTCTATCACATTGTCTAGCTATACTAGCTCATAAGGTTCCTCATTATCATATACTATTTATCCCTACTTATCCTATAATTTTTTTAATAAGTAAATCTAGAGTGTCAGATTGATCTTGATCCTATCTTGTATTATTTACTAATATCACTCCCATTAGGTAGCCAAGCATGTAGTATTACCTAGAAGCTAATAGGTAGGTCATCCTAATAATTCTTAGCAAGGGAGAAGTCTTAGAAATCAATAAGTACCTATTTGGTTGTGTCTAGCCCCTAACTCACCACACGTTATCCTCATTGATGAGTCCTCACTTCTTCTTGGTAGTGTGAGATTAGGTCAAGAGGGTCCAATACAAAAAAGTCAAATCATACAATTAAAAAAGAGTATAAAAAAGAAAAGCACACACAAGCAAAAGTTAAGTGGAACAATCAACAATCTTACTCACTTTTGAAAGGCCATCCTTGTTGAGGACACAATCCTTTACTCTAGTTTTGACCTATTAACTATCTATGATCTAAGTCTAGGGAATGCTTATAAAGCTAGGTCACTAATATTATTTGTTGTTATTCTATAGTTATCTTGAATCAAGGTGTCAATAAGGGCATGGTTCGGTGGTTAAGTCACTTGGTTGTAGTGGCGACCACTAGAGTTCAAACCCCCACTGGGCCAATGAGCTCGCAAGCTTTATGCCTTCGCTAGGCCAACGAGCTCGCAGGTTTGAAGTGTTCATTCTAGGGGATGAGGTCCCCCGTGTTGTGGCCTCACCAGTTCATAGCTTTGGAAAAAAGCATTACTGTGGAGCTAGAGGGCGTGTCACACCAGCGTCACCGGTCACGTTAAAAAGTTTACTAGGTGCATTTAAAAAAAAGTTTGAATCAAGATCAATTTTTTTCCCATTATAAAATTATCTTAGATCTTCCATTCCATACTCCAATCCCATTTGTCCTCCCTACAATCCCACATCTCAAAATTCTACCAAATAATTAATGTCATAGTTAACCTAAAATTCCTCTAGGACAAAACTTAGAAAAGAGCAATCATATTATTTCCATATCATACATATGTGTTGTCAAGTAAATAAATTACCATAGGTAAGTTCCATATTTATGAAGGTTATAGCCATGTGCAATATATTATTCATATATATGTACATATACAGGCATCATAAAAGGAAAAAAGAAGGAAAGAGACAAATGCATAACAAGAGCTAAATCTAAATCATCCATGTGAACAAATGAAAAGACAATGTTCATCAAGTCTGATAAAGCTAAACATGTGATTCAAAGAAAAATCAAGTTGAATCTCTATATACATCAAATAAATGTCTAAGTACAAAGGGATCTATTGAAAGAGACATAAAACATGCAATAATGATCATTTGCATATCTATACAAAAGGCTTCTCATGCAAGAAGGTCATCAAAACATGTCAAAAATTTTGAGAAAATCAAGAAAAATATGGATCATCCTTGAGATCTTGGTTATATGGGACTCTTAATCCTTTATCACTACATACTCTTAGGAGTCTTCATCCCTCTCACTAACTGAGTAGGGATCCTCTATTTATATTTTTGGGTCCCAGTTGGAGTGTGCAATTAGGGTATGATGGCTAGGAATGGCCCTAGATGGTAGTGCATCTCCCCTAAAACTTTAACCTCTACCTAGAGATCATTATTCTCCCTTTGTACGGCTAAATCTCCTCACCAACATGATCTATAGGGATACGTATATCTATATATATGCCTACAAGTATAGGAACCCCTAGATCAACTAGAAGATTCTCCCTCCTATTGATGATAGGGAAAAAAAAGTTATAGTAATGAGGCTCTAGATAAACCTCTCCACTCCTTTGCTAAGATTATATCACCAAGACATAGAAAAAGGAAGTGTTAGAATAATTGATGAAATCATATTATAAGTATTGTAAATAATGTTAAAATTATATATCTAAAGAGAAATATACTCATGAGGAACCATTGCCTTACCTATCAAATAGGCCGTATCACTCTCAATACACTTTTTCACCTCATGCCCAAATAAACTTGCTTATAATCTCCTTCTTAGATGTTCTCGTCAAATCCTTGGCAATTTTCTTGCTCCCCTTAACCATTTTTATTAAGTTAATTAGTTCATATCATTATCATTCTCTTACCAATCAATTTAATGTTGGGAAAGGTGTTTTACACCTTGCATAATATATTTTATATTTTGTAAAGTAGTGGGATGCCACACTTTGGGTACAATAATATTTTCCTAGGAAGTTGTATGTATAATTGGGGAAATAAATTTAATGTTTGTGGGAGTGACATGAAGACATGTCAACTTGAGCACAAGAATTCAATTAAGAATCATATAGGTTTTTCCGTAGAGGTTGTAATGACTCTTAGATCTAGAGTCAAACATGGGCACTGAACTTAAAAATATCACTTGTGCGCATTGATTAGAAAACTTATTAAGTTGATCCTTGTCTATATATAGAATATTTGGGATGGGATATTTGAGACTAATTGAAGATAGGTGCATGCTACCAAAATAACACTTGGTTTTGAGTTGAAGATCCCCTTTATAGTATAGGCATATTCTCTCATTGTATTGTAATATGTTTGTTACTCTGAATACATAAAGAGTGGTGCTATTAGTTGTTGAATTTTTTCACAAAAGGATTTCCCAAGGTATATCTTGTGCTATCTATTTATTTCTCTACCATAATTCTTTGATTCTATTTTATCTTGCAAGTATTCTTTGTTAATAGTGTAGACACCTGAAATTCACCTTACTTCCCAGCTTAATTATCCATTTTCTATCCTTTCACATTAATTAAATATTTTTTAATTATTTAATTAAATTCATCCATCTTCATTATTCTTCCACATTAATTAAATAATTATTAGTTATTTAATTAAGTTAATTTTCCCACTTCTTGGCATTAATTAAATAATTTATGATTATTTAATTAATTCATTATTTTTTGTTAATTAAATAATCTATAATTATTTAATTAATTGAATCATAATCCAACATTAATTTTTTTGTTGGGGGTTACTTGGGTTTTTAGC
Source organism: Cunninghamia lanceolata (assembly GCA_027924645.1). Taxonomy (NCBI): domain Eukaryota; kingdom Viridiplantae; phylum Streptophyta; class Pinopsida; order Cupressales; family Cupressaceae; genus Cunninghamia; species Cunninghamia lanceolata. The sequence goes on along the minus strand of BSBN01000809.1, from coordinate 22,507,819 downwards.
CTAGTCTAGGCCTAGAGAGACCCTTACGAGGGATCTCTTCCCATCGACTTTATCACCTGAGACCACAACTGGGGGGTCTCTGTCCCCAATGCGCATTATCACCTTGGGCATTAGCACCCTTTGGTCAAACCCACAAGCTCTTTGGCCCAACGAATTTACACAGCCTCTGAGCACACCAACCCAACAAAGGCACACTTAGCCTGCGAGCACAATAGCCCAGTGAAGGCATGCATGACCTGCGAGCATGATAGCCCAGTGAAGGCACGCATGACCTATGAGCTCGTTGGCCCTACAAGGGTTTGAAACTTGGTGGCCACCACCACAACCAAGCAACTTGACCACCGAACCATGCCCTTATCAACATAATCCAACATTAATTAAATAAATCAAATATTTATTTAATTTATCCAAATCACATCTTCTTCTCGATCTCTTTCCAAAATTAAACTCATGTGTATCTAATTAATTAAACTAATTAGATAAACTTATCAATTATCCTTTCATCTTTTTCTAGATTTATTTCCTTTAAACTAAAATCAAATCCCTTCTATCTTTTCAAATCTTATCTTATCTTCTTGATTTCTTTCCTCTTTTGATCAAATAAAGCAAAAATCAAATCCTTATCCCTACATCATCAAAAATCTATAAATAAAGCCTCCTCCAAACCAAACATGGATTGATTTTCATGCAAACTTACACTTTCGAATTGAGCTCTCATCTACGCTATTGCATTCAAGGTTATGCTTGAGTCTCTTGAGCAATCCACATTCTAACACACCAAGGGATAGATATCATTTTGTGGTAACTTGCATTGTTATTTACTTTGGGTTTTATTATTGCACACTTCTATTATCTCTTGAGTTATGTAGGTATTGGAATAGAATCTCTTTCATTCTTATTTATTTTCCAATTTCTAGCATACACATTTTGGCATGCCCGGTGATCTAACCCTCCATTTTTTACAAGTATTTTTGAGGCTTTCTTGCAGATTGAGGTCTTCTTGGACAAAATTTGGGAATCAACTTTTGCATATGGCCTCCTATGCTGAAATCAACCCCGCCATTGAGTATGGAGCAGCTCGTAGGTGAAAATTTATATAAAACACTCTATATTTTGTTATTGTAAATTTTTCAAAAAAAAAATAGTTTTCGCCCCCTCATAGATGTTGAACACACAGAAGTACTAAGAGGGGGTGAATTGGTACTTATTCAAATTCTATTCTTTTAACTTTATTCTAACTACCATAAATATTTAGAATATGAAAAGCATAAGAACACAGAAGCATACATCCATAACACCAGATTTACATGGAAAACCCTAGAAGGGAAAAACCACAGTGAGAAAGCTAATTTGATCTACTATCCAAATCTAGCCTCACAAGTAAAACAAGATTACAATATTATTTATGGACTACAATTCAAAGGAAGTTGCAACTCCTTGAATAGTTACAACATTTACAATACTTATCTAACTCAATGTTCTTCATACAAAACTAAATGTTGATCACTTCAGCCTCTGCACAACTATCTCATTTCTGCACACTTTCAATATCAACCACCGCCACAATACCATAACCTCAAACTATTCTCCATCACATTGTCAACAATTATCTCTACAACACTATCATGTTACATAAAGTGATCATCTCCAAATTTCATCATGAGCCTTGTTTCTGTTGTAAGTATATTCACACAATTTTAGTTCTATCTTATAATTCTCTACTTCTCTGTCTTCCAACAACTTTGACTCTTCACATATATCCTCTGCAGGCTTCAAAATCTTTCTCCTTGGTCAGCCAAGATGAAACGTGTAGCATGAAGCGTGTAATGGCCATAACAGTCAACTTCCAAACATATACGGTAGGTAAAATTCCAATGTGGTTCAAGTGCAAGACATAAGCAGGCCCTATCTTACCTTGGCACACTCCAAAACATACGGCATAACCATTAGCATATATCAGGTCGGCACAACAAACACTTACCCTTTGTTACATTTAGCTCTAGACCAAAAGCGGTACCTAAGGGGACAAATTATATCATGTGAACCACACAATGAACACTATATGTCTTGTAAGACATTCCTGTATACTTCTTTTATCATTTTTAGATATTTCGTGTTGATGGAAACACTTGAACTTTGATGCTGGTGTCATTGACAACCTCTACTTACACAATCTTAAGATAAATCACTGAAAAAATGCTTGCAGTGATCCTAAGTATTTGAGATTTGAACTATACATACCAACCAACCATATGAGTTTATATTTCAATCAATAGGGCCAAGTACCATTGTGCAGTGATCCGCAGTGGCCTCAACAATCTCCTTTGCTTACTTTAATTAGAACTAAGGTTGTCATCACACTACTAATTCTGAAGAAGCAACTACGGTACATATTAACACTTGAATCTTAAAACATGCATACTTGATACTCATATCTATATGTCCTCCAAAACACAACATCATATCTTCATTTATAGAGAAGTGCGGAGCATTCTCCTATCTCCCTATGACTACACTTACCTTGTTTCAACACTGTCTTCACACTTTTGTCTCCAAAATATCTTGTGGTAAACTTTATGACCTCAAACTTGAAACATAGGTATCAGAGTGTAATACCCAGCTACCTGTTCAAACTACAAGCTCATATCTTCAAATGTGGCAGAATGTAGTACATTCTATTAAGCTTGTAGCACTTTTCCTGGCTTGCACTATACTTAAACAATTTTCTTCAAGTTTTGGAACTTTCTCCATCAAGTATCAATCGTCATGAGTTCATATCACCGCCATATAGCATGAATCCAACTCAACTCATTAAACACTTCAAACATAGTCATTTTCACAACATAACTAAGAAATGAACTTACACATGAACTTTAGCAGATAAGGTATGACTATGTACAGATGAACTCTTCTAATCAGCTTTCTCTATTTGCTCCTTTGAGTATCTCAGCATATATTCATCACTTTACTTGTCTATCTCATAATGCTTGTTCTACTATCCTCATTGATCATCATACTATTACAATCTCCTTTAACATCACTTGCAACCTTCCACATTGCAACACTTCATACCACTGTTGACATCAATGGAAACCTATATGCAACAATCTCCCCCTTTGTCATTAATGGAAACACTCAACCTAATACACATATATTTAGCCCCCTTTGACATCAATGGCAAAGGGCTAGTGGTCTTCTTCTATTCTAGAAAAAGCAAGTAGGCTCCCCCTATCTGAATATTTCTTATCACCTTTTATCAAACAACTCCCCCTAAGGAGTAGTCCCAATCCCTTCAAAACTGAGGTTAGCAAGAACTGGTTCTTTATTTTATTTAAGATGTACATGAATGATATATACAGAGTGCATGTTACTTATTACTCCTAACTTATTCTCCTCATATCTACACAATCATCAAAAATTGTTTTACCTTCATAGAGTTTTCTATTTACTTGGAAGGTAGAACATTCTTATAGATTACTTTCAACTAAGCAAGTGTAGTGTCCCAATTCTTCTTTGTAGAAGATAGGATGTGTAGTTGACTTTCAAACTGAATGTAAAAATCTTCTGCTTTCTCCTAAGTGGTTGGCACCTTCACCTTTTGTCCAACATTTTTAGCTTCTATCAGAGTGCTAGTCAAAACTACTAGTCTCGTGCTTACTACTTCTCTCAATTGTCCAATTTTGTTCTTTACCTATTCCCTTTGAACCAAAAGCTACTTTAACTGAGTATGTAGATTTTTTATTTGAGCCCTAATAGTTCCATGTTTATCTTTCAAGGGATCATATACCTTGGCCACTTGAATTAGTTATGACTCAATAGAGTTAGTTTGATCTTTTATGCTTTTGGTAGTTGTAGGCTAGTTCAAACAAAATTGATACAAAAATTTGGCTTCTTTTATGCATTTTTGAGTATTTTTCACATTTTATTGCAACTTATTGTATGCTTTAGCACATCTAGCAGAGGACTCACCCAACCTTTTATTATTTATTTGCTCAATTATCTTCAACTCAGCTTGCTTCTCAAGAAAGGATGAATGATCCTTAAAAGACTCCATCATAATCTTCATCTGTTGAGTAGGTGGCAAGGATGGATCTCTTTTTACCTCAGGTACTTCTTCCTCTATTATCTTGATTGCTTCTTCCAAAACTTCAACTCCTTCCACTTGTTTTTGTAGAATCTATTGTCTTGCAGTAGACTAGAGCATGTCTCCCAGCTATAGCTTTTGAAGGGGAGATATTTCAGACAAGTTGACTTGTCCATCCAGCAAAGGCAACTATAATAGTTATGGAGTAACCACCAGTTGTATTTGCATCTGATGAGCTAAAAACTCCTTAATTGAGTCAATCAAAGAAGAGGAGGAAGAGACATCTTGTTCCTTTTTAGGACCCTCTCCTACATCAACTTTGACCTGCTCCTCATGTTGTTCAGGTTTACTCTGTTGCTCAATATTCTCCAAAAGAGGGTTATCATGCACATTATTATGACTAGGTGGGGTGTTTCCTTCACCTTGCTCTACCTAGTTTTCATCTTGTGTTGAAGGCTCTTCTTTCTCCTCTTAAGTATCTTGTGTTGGCAATTAAGGTGTCTCAACCTTTGCAAGTTCCTAATGTTGTATTTATTTATTCAGCACTATGTTTTAGGATCCCATAGTTAGCACCTTGTAAATTTTGGTGATTTTGTCAGCCATGGTTTCCCCCCAAAGTAATTAATGGGGGAGTGCAGGGGGACAAATCCCCTCCTATGGGGCCTGGGGGCTTATCCCCCAGCGGGGGCCCTGGGCCTTATCTTTGTCAGAAGTTATTTTTTTATTAGCCGACATGCATAAACCGACATTGGATAATGGACAAAGAGGCTTGATAAATAAGCGGCTAGAGAATGTGATAGGTCACGGGATGTGAATAAGAACCGATAGTGTGTACACTTGAAAGAACTTGCATTGCAAGTGTGTTGTAATCATCTTTTGATTTGATAATACATTGTGTAGGTTTTGGAGTGTGGGATTTTTTACTTGAAAGGTTTTTCCCACGTATATCTTGCGTTGTGAGTTTTGTATTTGTATCTGATGTTTTTATTATCTTTCTGTTAATGTGCATCTAATAACCTGTAACTATAAAAGTTAAAAATTTGCATAAGTCTTTCCTCAGTAGATCAGTGTAGGAAGTTGTTTCCACATACCTTGCTTCCTTTCATCTTGTTGACGTGGATTACACGGAGGAGTTACTACACTGTGTAGTGGTGAACCTTGTGGCTGCTCCACATTCTCAGTGACTTTTATACCTTCAAGTATTTTGTTTGTTATTTCTTTAGTTTCTTTTGAATTTTGTCTTAATCTTCTTTCTCCATGCTCATAAGGGAATCTACCCTTTTCTTTGTCCTCAACTCCTGGACTTGCATCTGATCCATTTTATCCTTTTCTTCTTGAGTCATGGAAGACCTAGCCTAATCAAGATCTTTTTGCCTCAATTTATCATCCAATTTAACTACTTTTTCTCTTCTTTCTCTTAGAACATCAGTAAGAATTTTTAGAACTTGTTCAATAATATCATTCAAGGGAACATTAAACTTGAGCATAGACATTTCAATGGATTTATCAATTGTGCTCTAGTCTTCCGATGGTACCTTCGAATATAAATCAGTTGTATTCTTTAGGATACCATAATGCCCAATAGCATTGAAAATTGCATCTAAAGAAAGGGGCGAATGCTCAGGTGATGGAGGAGGAGTTTTCTTAGACTTCTTCTCTTTATTCTTAGGATGAGATGTGCCTTCCTCTCCTACTTCTTCTTCCTTTTCACTCTCTTCTATCTCCTCAATTTGAACTTTCTTTCTTTTAGTAGGCTTCTTTTTCCTTCATACTTTCTTACAATACTTGTTAGGATCCTATTTATTGCTTACATGTTGGTTTGTAGGTTTTTGAAGAAACCCTAGTACATAGTCTTATAGTGATTAGGATCACTGAAATTCCTTATGTGACTCTTAATTTGTGTTACAATAGGTACATTTTGTTGCCATACTTTTCCTCTCAAACTAGGTAGCTCATTTATGAAATAAAATGCAAGTTAGATGATTAAAGTACCATATCTGAAGTAATATCCAGTCTCCTTTGTTCTCCTCAGTTTTTCCAAGAGTTGTCCTCTCATGACCTCACAAAGTTCAAAGTCCTTACCTTCTTTAACCATTTGATAAGTAGTATGGATTGTTGTACCAATGCCAGAAACCTCTATGTTTGTATAGTAGACCTTATATGCTATCCCCATAGTGGCATATCTAACACCTAGATTAGATATATAATTTCCTGTTAGAGTCCTCTTATCAAAATTTTCTCTTGTTAATTCAATGACCTTCTCATTCTTGATGGATTTCATCACTGGCACAAGTCTAGTAGAGAACAATCCTATTATTGCCTTGATTGCATCTTTTGTGATCTAGTAGGGTTTATCTAGAAACATAAAGTCATCATGAATTCTACTCAAAATGTATCTAACCCATTCATGTTCAGGGTGCTACCACAATAATGGGTTACACTTTCTGGGACATCCTGATTTTTGTTGAAATCACATATTTTTAGAAAATATAATGATTTAAGCCTTGAATAGTTCCATTTAAAGGATTTTAATTGAAGAGGGTTTGATCAAACCTCCTTAGATTCAAACCCCCTTGGATAGAACCCTGCTAGTTTTAACCCATACCTATAATGGAGTCTCCTCTACACCTATCAAAATGCTGATAAAAAACTACTTTTGATTTACCTCTTGGGGGATCAAATGAATTCATTTAAAATTTAAGTTTTGTAAGTATGTAGTCCTTATTATAAGCTTCCCAAAAAGTATAATTTTAAATATATTTAATTTGATTATTATATTTATTTTTCATTTCTTGTGAATGTAGGTTTTTCACTGAACATCAAGTTCTTTGTTCCATACACATGGAAAATTAGTGAAAAAAAATTTGAAAAATATCTATACCCTAGGTATTGATGTCCTTGTTTCAACAAAGAAAGAAAATTTGATTTTTGATACATACAGAAAAAGTTATGTTTTACGGAATATGCCTATGTCTAAATTATAATTGGTTTGACTTCAAAACTTAATTAAAAAGAAATATATTCAACAAAACATTATGAAACCAAATGCATGCCCTATATATCGGTGTTACCAATCTAAATTCAAAAGAATCAGAATTTTATCCTTTGTAGAAAAAAAGTTGTGCTACGGAATACACATCACTTTAAAAAAATGTTGTTTACTATTAAAAACTAGTTATCAAAGGAGACACAAAAAATTTTACAATTTAACTCTTTTTTTTTAAATATATTTAGAATCTACAAACAAAATCTCACAAATCACTAGTTCGCATCATCTTCAAATTCCTAATGGTTTAGTGGCTATAGGTGTCATAAAGTGAAGATTTAGTTCAAAATATTGATTTTAATGTCAAGTTTGGCCAAAAAGTGTAAGCCATTATTGTGGGATGACCCTTCATCATAGAAATTAGGAAAATCCTCCCAAATGTCCAAACACTTGATTCCCACATTAGCGAATTATGATTTGTAATGGACATCATCATCCAAAAGTTGATCTCTAAGCTCTTCAAACTTCATATGGTTAATTTTATCTATCTTAGAATGAATGTAAAACCTAACATCTTCAGTATATACTACGTATGCCAGAACATTTGAAAAATACCCCATCTTTATCAACCTACATTGCTTTGAACAGATACTTCTTGTATTTCAGTCTATGTTTTTCAGAGACATCAACAACTTGCAAAGTTGCCATACCAAGCTTATTTTAATTTAAAAACTAGGGTTTTAGAAGATCTGATAAGGGTTTTGGAGCACTTAGTAGATTGAGTGCTTAGAATCTGGAATTCTTCTTTAGCTCAATCTACTAAGTGCTCCAAATATCTTCTTCTCTTCTTATCCCTGAATGCAAAAGATTTGTCTTCAAATGAGATTTGTGTTGGCAAGAGACACTATAAGGATTCATGAATGTTGTCATTGATGGCAACAAAGGTTATCCCACACATCCGCAGGACATGATGAGTCTTTATTGGAAGTCAGATTGAAGAAGTGTTGAGGTTCGATGAGCAAGAACAGAGCATGTGGCGAGGTCTGACAGTCACGTCTAGATCTCTCAAAGGAAGTATCTTGGTGAAGTGCAGATTTGAGGAAGTCAAGAGGACTACCTGGACTGATAGATTCCAAGGATTTAGCCTCTGGTGATAGATGAAGAAAAAGATATGAATACTTGAGTGTCGGGTTCCTAATTGGCAGTATGGATAGAGGAAGAACTGACTGATAGAACATCAGACATTATTCCAGATGTGTTACTGATGTTGGTAAAGGTTCTAAAGGCATAAGTTATGATTGGCCATCATGATTGATGACTTCTACAAGTATATCCTTGATCTGCATTATTTGGTAAGCAAGGATTCAGCCGACAGATCAGAGTTTGAGGAAAATATTGACTATTCTGGATGCCGACTAGAAAGGTGATGAAATCACTTGTGCAGATATATATACAAGATAGATTTAGTTGTGAGAGGTGTGGTGGTTTTAAAGATGTGTGAATAAAAGCAATAGAGTAGAGTGAAAGCAGTAAGGAAGGTCTGGTATGTGAAAGGAGAGCAGCACTACAGAAGAAGAAAGATGAAGTGCAGCAGATCAGTGTATTGAGCCTAACCGGAACTAAACCTCTGCATATGTGGATGCATCTCATCAGTTCAAGGATCTTGTTATTCTTCTTACAACTTGTAGACAGTGAGTCTCTTGTAGGCAATGAGCCTCTTATGAGCAGTGTGCTCAGGCAATGAGCCCTAATTGGCAAGTGCCATTTTGTATTTCCATTCTTCTAACAGAGAATACAATCTTGGGTTAATCACCCCGTGGTTTTCTCCCTTAATAGGGTTTCCATGTCAAAAATATTGTGTCATGTGTATTTCAATTTCATGGTTATGTTTGCTTAATTGAATTGATGCTACATTAATTAATAAGAAAGTTCTGAATGTTAAACTAATTGAGATAACTGATTCACCCCCCCTCTCAGTTATCAACAATTGGTATTAGAGCCAAGTTCCTCCCAACAGAGCCTAACAACTTGAGGAAGATCTGGGAATTCAAATGGATATGTATGGTATGAGGGAGCAACTTAAGTCTGCCCTAGATGATCTTGAGCAGTCAAATTCTAAAGTCAATGAATTGAAGGAAAGACTCAAACAAGTTGATGATTTCATAAATGAATTAAAAGAGAAAGTGAGTCTCTCTATGAAAAAGAGAAAGGAGCTACTTCAGCAACTGGCAAGTCAAGTTGAAACAAATGATTCAAATGGAGATCTAAAGGAGAAAAAAAAGTTATGTGAAAAGTTATCAAAAGAGATCATTATGGTAAGACATGAAATGGAATCAGGAGTTATGAAGTTCACCCAAGAAATTGAAGAGAAAAGAAAAACTGAAGATAATCTAAGACAATCTCTCAAGGAGAAATCAGAAGACTGCCACAAGATGGACAGAATAATCAAACATCTTGAATCTGATCTTGAAGATGCTAAAGATAATGAAGAAAAACTTGAGGATCAAATTGTCTCTCTTAAAAGGGATCTTCAAACAGCAAATGAATACAAAGAGAAATTCAAGATAAGTTCTACTCAAATTGAAGTTCTACTTGAAATCCAAAAAGGGGTAGATGACAAGTGTGGCTTGGGATATGAGAAAGGTGAAAGCTCCGGATCCGGTCAAAAGAATTTTGGACCAGAAAATCAAAGGAACAAGCCTAGAAGACCTCCAGTAAGGCAGCTTAATGCTCAAAGATATCCATCCTTCAATGGATACTGCAACAACTTTGGTCATAAAGCTAATAAGTGCAGAAAGAGAATGAATCAAACTAAAATATCCTTCTCCGGACAATGTTTCAACTACAAAAGGTATGGTCACAAATCTCATGAATGCAAAAATATGCAAATGAACAATTCATTCAATGGTAGATGCTTTGCATGCAATAGAATGGGTCATATGGCTAATCAATGCAGATCAAGAGGATATCAATCAAATATACAAAGAAATGTTGTTTACCAAATTTGCAATAGATCCAGTCATATTGCCAAATTCTGTAGAAGCAAGAATCAAGACAAAAGAGGTCTGGTACATCATCAGAATTAAGACAAAGGAAAATGAAAAGTGAATGCAGATGAAGATCAAAGTGAGATGAACAAGATTTGGGTGAAGAGAAGTACAGAGAATATAGGGGATGGATCCACACCAGAATCTAGTGCTAATATTCCTTCTGGAAATTAAAAGGTGAGCGCTGGCTCAGGGGGAGTAACAAAAGAAAAACTAATTCCCCCAGCCAGTCAAGTGGTGCCTGTAATCGGCACATGAAAGGCTACGGATCAAAGGAGTTTTTAGAAAAATACTTAGATAAGCCATAGCAAATATTTGAAAGATCCACATGAAGATTTAAAGAGTCTAATCCCTTCAGTTAGATCCAGTTTAACAGTCTTCTAGAAAAAGTAGGTTTCTTACAAGTTTGGTCTGGTGTGATTCTAAATTGAGACATCTTGATCTGTGAATAAATGACTGCGGAAAGTAAGAAAGTTCATTGTTAATCTCCAAGGATAACTCTAAGCATATTACAGTGATCTGAAAAAAGATCTATTTCAGAATAAGGTATACAGAGCAACCGGAATAACCTAAGTTGGGCATTTATTGCAGTATGGATTTAGGGTTTCTCTTACAAATAAAAGGGTTCATGTGCTTGTCATTTGCACATTCGCATTCGAAAAGAAAGAAAGAAGAGCTCTCCAACAAATTGCTTCAAACTTCTCAAAGACCAACCATTGGAGTTGATTCAATTAGCAAATCATTCAAGTTCATTCTATGAACCCTACAAGCACAAAAGGTATTCTCCGTTATCAAATATCTCTCTGTAAATCCTTGAATGATGGGTACTCCAAATATTGTGAAAATCTCTGATAGGCCTCGCCCCAAATTCAAGAAACATCCATACAAATCCTTAGAAGTAGATCCCCTAAGAGCATTTTCCAGTGTTCCGCATGGTGTGTTGCATACAGAAGATATCAGGGTTTATATACATGTGAATATTGAAGAGTTTGGGGATTCAGAGTTAATGGATATCTATCACAATCAGTTGATAGATGATGCTTTTGAGCTTAAACCACAATATAAGAGCATCCAAGAGAAACACTTTGATCAATACATTCATTTCCCCTATTTTGAAGAAGATGAATGGGTCCGGTATGTACTGAGTAGGGTACATGATAACTTCTTATGGCTGAATAGACCTTGCAAAATCACTAAGAAAGCAATTAGGGTAGTAACCAGTTTACACTCCTCTAGAGGGATACCTGTCCTAAAATCTGTCAAAAACCAAATTGTAACTGAGGCCACCGGATCAAAATTTGATAAGAGAGAAATGACCATTGAATATATCTCTAATCCAGATATCAAGTTTGCATCTATGATAATCGATTATAAGATATATCACTCCAGCAGGGAGAACTCAGTATCTAGAACTGCAGTATATACTACTTATGAGATGCTAAGAAAAAATGTAGAACATGATCTCTGTGAACTCCTGAGCCAATTGATGGAAAACATACAGAAGATCAAAAAGGACAAGAAGAATTCCTTCAAATATGGAGGACTGATATTGTGTCTATTTTTCTATTTCATGAATGAGATGCTCAGATCCATTGGATGGGTATGGCAAAGTAACAGACCCATAGCAATTCAAATCAGGGACTACTTGCATGGACTTGGGGATGCTAAGGCAAGGAATACAGCTCTGTGGGGTTACTTTAAGAACTTTCAAAATATGATGCAAACCAGAGAAAGAATCGCTAAATCATTAGTTGAGAAATACAAAGACATAGTGTGCTTCATGGTAGACACTAATCAATGCCTAATGGAGGCAGTGGAGCCAAGGATAGTCTAGATCATGCCTATGGGATATGAAGTTGATGAGAACATTGTGGAGCTACATATTCAACACATGCTCAGTCATCCAAAGGATCCTAAGGTAGAAAGGTTTGGAACCTTTGAAGAACTAAGTGTGAAAATCCATGTAGAGCTAAGGCAGCTAGAGATCAAAAGGAAGGTGAGAAAAGCAGTTGAAGAAGTTACCAAAAGCTTTGGCATCTCGAAAGAGGCACTTGATGCCAACAGGGAAAAGAGGCAAAGGGCTGATAAAGAGAAGAAAGAGGCAAAAAAGGAAAGTAAGGAAAGTGCTCTGGTAGAACCTTCCACCCTGACCAGATCGTCAAAGAAATCTGCACCTACCTCTGCTAAAAGCTCAAAGGTGTCACAACTGGAAGCAAAATCATCCAGTAAAGTAGAGAAGAGAACAAAGAAAAAGGCAATGAGGTCCTATGCAAGCCAAAAGGATGAAGAAGAAACTGAATCAGATGAGGAGATAAAGAAAATGAAGAAGTAGAAGAAGGAAGGATCTGGTGAATCCTCTACCGGTCAAGGTGAAGAAGAAAAGGTAGAGGAATTTGTTGAAAAGCCCACTTTATCTTTAGATGATGTCATCAAATCAATCACTGTGGATGGAAATCTCCAACCAATGGCTAAATTCTATGATGATTATAATGAAGCTGACCAGAAGATCTTGCAGGAAGCTGCAGTTAAGTATCTAAATATATATAATAAGGCTTTTATTGAAATCATATCTCTTATTCCTAAAGTCTAGAAAAAGAGTTAGAAATAAGAAAGAATAATGCCATGGCAAAAGACCTTGAGATTCGAGAGTAGATAGCTATTCAGCTATATCCTTCAATCACCCCAAAGTAGATTAGTATGATCTTCAAAGATTGTAAGGATGAACTCCATAGCAAAGCCAGAATGAATCAGCTCATTCTTTGTGAGACTAACAAGGTAGCCAAGGAAACAGAAGAGATCCTCTAGAATGTCTTTAAAAGATTCAATCTTCCTATCATAGAGGACTTGGGTGTTGATCCCTCGGCCACAAGTGTTGGAGAGGAATCAACTGATAAAATGGTAGAAGAAGTCATGGACACCAGTGCAGAAAAGGATAAGGACTTAGAATCCTCTGTTCCGGAAGAGGAAGTTCATAAACAGACAAACATCTCTCCTCCGGTTTCCCCTGCAGTCTCTAAATCGAAGGGAGAAGAAAGAATACAAGAAAAAGAAGAAGATGTGAAAGGTAAAGAAGCTGACACTATAGAAGAGAAGAAGAATCTGTCTCCGGCAAGAGACACTGCAGAATCTATCAAGGACTTCTTGACAAAAGAGACTATGGAGATTGATGAACCAGAACTGCTACAAGGGCCATTTGATTTTGACTCTCTTTCTCTGGTACAAACAATGAAGATAGCTTCATTTGCTAATGCAAAGGCCAAAGAAAAACTCCTAAAGTCTCACATGGAAGACTATGAGCTTATAGTATCCACATCCAGAGTGTTAGAAAAGATTATGCCATCTTTTCAGAAGGATCCCTCAGCCTCCTCATTCGGTAATCTTAAAACTCTAGTCAATAGTGTTAACACACATTTTGATTCCCTAGAGAAGTCAGCAGAAGATAAGGTCTAGAAGGAATTTTTGACAAAAAGATTATCAGAGGTACAAGGGTTAATAACTAATGATAGGAGGAATATGAATATAGGGATAAAGAGCTTAGAAAATGCTCTTAAAAATGGTGGAGAAATGTACAAATTTTGTTTATCATGGTCCAAAGTAACATTGGACATTGAAAAGAAAGTAAAAGAATTGGAGGACAAACTGACAAATCTATCGAAGAATTTTGATCCTCTCTCATCTTCCATAATAAATCAAGAATGTCAAACTATTACAGTCTTGAATGAAATCAAGAAGCTAGAGAAGGAAAAGAAAAATAGAATAAGCAGGTTGGGTGAACTCAGAGGGATAATTATCCCTAAGTTAGAGGCCATGCATGAGGCCATAAAAGAAGCTCAGATCATAGCCCAGACCAGTGATCTGACAAATCTAAAAAGGGCAGATGCGTTTACATTCCTATTAAGTGGTCATATATCAATTTTGGACAGAATGAAGCAAAGTTGGGCAACAGAATTTGTCCAATTGAAGACAACTTTTGCAGACATTCTTCAGTATATGTAAATATGCCATATGTTTATACTTATGTAGCTAAGTATAGTTGAAATTTTAAAAATTTTGGTATGCAGAACCTACCCTTTGCCCTTGATGTCAAAGGGGGAGTGAAGAGTAGTGAAAAATGAGGAATCCAACTAAGGGGGAGCTCTAAAAAATGTACATAAAGACAGAGCATCAGCCAAGGGGGAGTATAGTGTGACACTTAGTCATTTTTCACTTTTTCACTAAGTGTTGCCATCAATGCCAAAGGGGGAGATTGTTGGCAAGAGACACTATAAGGATTCATGAATGTTGTCATTGATGGCAACAAAGGTTATCCCACACATCCGCAAGACATGATGAGTCTTTACTGGAAGTCAGATTGAAGAAGTGTTGAGGTCCGGTGAGCAAGAATAGAGCATGTGGCGAGGTCCGACAGTCAGGTCTGGATCTCTCAGAGGAAGTATCTTGGTGAAGTGTAGATTTGGGGAAGTCAAGAGGACTACCTAGACTATAGATTCCAAGGATTTAGCCTCCGGTGATAGATGAAGAAAAAGATATGAATACTTGAGTGTTGGGTTCCTAATTGGTAGTATGGACAGAGGAAGAACTGACTGACAGAACATCAAACATTATTCCAGATGTGTTACTGATGTTGGTAAAGGTTCTTAAGGCATATGTTATGATTGGCTGACATGATTGATGACTTCTACAAGTATATCCTTGATCCGCATTACTTGGTAAGCAAGGATTCAGTTGACAGATCAGAGTTTGAGGAAAATATTGACTATTCCGGATGCCGACTAGAAAGGTGATGAAATCACTTGTACAGATATATATACAATATAGATTTAGTTGTGAGAGATGTGGTGGTTTGAGTGATGTCCGAATAAAAGTAGTAGAGTAGAGTGAAAGTAGTAAGGAAGGTCCGGTATGTGAAAGGAGAGCAACACAACAGAAGAGGAAAAATGAAGTGCAGCAGATTAGCGTATTGAGCTTAACCAGAACTGAACCTCTACATATGTGAATGCATCTCATCAGTTCAAGGATCTTGTTATTCTTCTTACAACTTGTAGACAGTGAGTCTCTTGTAGGCAGTGAGCCTCTTGTGAGCAGTGTGCTTGGGCAGTGAGCCTTAATTGGCAAGTGCCATTTTGTATTTCCATTCTTCTAACAGAGAATACAATCTTGGGTTAATCACCCCGTGGTTTTCTCCCTTAACAGGGTTTCCACATCAAAAATATTGTGTCATGTGTATTTCAATTTCATGGTTATGTTTGCTTAATTGAATTGATGTTGCATTAATTA
The DNA here is from genome assembly GCA_027924645.1 of Cunninghamia lanceolata. NCBI lineage: Eukaryota > Viridiplantae > Streptophyta > Pinopsida > Cupressales > Cupressaceae > Cunninghamia > Cunninghamia lanceolata. The sequence continues at coordinate 22,492,425 of BSBN01000809.1, read as the reverse complement.
ATAAGAAAGTTTTGAATGTTAAACTAATTGAGATAACTGATTCACCCCCCCTCTCAGTTATCAACAATTTGATCATTCAGATGAAGTATAAGTACTTTTTAATTTTGCCCTAACATTCCTCATTAATATTCTTTTGTTCAGTTAGGTAAAAACTATTGCCAGATTTCTCTATGAACTCACAAAGACTCAAGATCCTTCTGCATCATCATATTTTGCTCCAGAAATTTGTGAAAAAGAAATTGTTTTACCTCATCAACACCTTCATCAGTTGATTTCATTTCAATTAATTTTTATGCTTAGCTTTCATTTGCAGAAGCCATCAAATATTTAGGGGAGGAAGAATAGATTTACACTGGTTAGCTCCCCTTGACCCTTATGCCATGTCTTAATCTACAATGAAGTCTTTTGTACTAGGCAGAAGTAGAAATTCTTCCTTTATTTCATCATCTTGTTATGTCTTCCTTCTCCATATCTTTGTCACTTCCTTCTTTTGCCAAGTCACAAATTTCTCTATCTTCTATGTCAAGCACATGGTTTCACAAAACCACTTCTGTAGGAACTTGCTTTATGCCCAAAGTTGTTACACTTATAGAAAACAACATTATAATCTGAAGTCACACTATTCCTTCTTACTTTAGTTTTACATTCAATATCCCTATGACCAAACTTATTGAAATCATAACAATAGCCATAGAAGGAATGATAAATTCTTACATCATGCTTTGAAGACATAAATGAATTCTTCCTTATGTTATCATTTCTTTTGGCCTTAGTCCTACAGTCAATAGCCTTATGTCCAAATTTATTGCAAGAATAATAGTAACCATAGAAAGATTGAGAGAACCTAGGATTAGCAGCTAGTCTAGGAGGAGATCTCATGAGATTTTTCTTCTAATTAATGACCTATATGAAGTTGTCTTCTTCTGACTCCTACCCCTCATCTTCAATTTCCTCAGAGTCTTCAGTGTTGAGTTCTTCCCTTTTCATTTCAAACATGCCTTCAGGTATATCTATTTTAGGACTCTGACATTTCTCAAAACCAATGACACCTTTATTCTTTGGAGGTCTTCGAATGTTGATTATCTCATCAAGAATGTCAGTTCTTTTCTTCAGTTTTAGACCTTTGTCTATCAAATCCTTTTTTTTCTCCAATTCTTTCTTTAAAGATACAATTTCTTCTTCAAGTTTGGTGCATTCAACTGATTTATCATTTAGCTTAACATTTAGAAATTCTACAACTTTCTTACCTTCTTCAACCTAAGCTTTCAATTTGACAATTGCTTCCTTTGATTTTGTGAGCTTATTCTTATATTCTTCATTTTCACTTCTTGCAACATCCAGATCTTCCAAGGCTGAAATGACTTCTCCATAATCAACTACACAGTCTTCTGGATTATAGGTTATCATGTCTATACCATTTTCTAAAGGATTTTTGCTTTAAATAGTGTCTCAATTCCCATGTGTTCCACTCCAAGATCTACCTCAATCGTTAGGTTGTATTCAAGGAACCTTACTTTGATACCAATTGTTGAACACACAAAAGTACTAAGAGGGGGGGTGATCAGTACTTATTCAAATTTTGTTCTTTTAACTTTATTTTAACTACCATAAACATTTAGAATATGAAAAGCATAAGAACACAGAAGCATACATCCATAACACTAGATTTACATGGAAAACACTAGAAGGGAAAAACTGCAGTGAGCAAGTTGCTTGGATCTACTATCCAAATCCAGCCTCACAAATAAAACAATATTACAATATTATTTATGGGCTACAACCCAAAGGAAGCTGCAACTCCCTGAACAGTTACAACATTTACAATACTTATCTGACTCAATGTTCTTCATACAAAATTGAATGCTGATCACTTCATCCTCTACACAAATCTCATTTCTGCACACTTTCAATATCAACCACTACCACAATACCATAGCCTCATAAACTATTCTCCATCATATTGTCAACAATTATCATAATGTTACATAAAGTGATCTTCTCCACATTTCATCATGAGCTTTATTTTTGCTATAAGTATATTCGCACAATATGGATTCTATCTTATAATTATCTACTTCTCTATCTTCTAACAACTTTAATTCTTCATATATCCTCTGCAAGCTAAACAAAATCTTTCTATTCGTCAGCCAAGATGAAACGTGTAGCATGAAGCGTGGAATGGCAATAACAGTCGGCTCCCAAACATATGTGATAAGTAAAATTCCAATGCAGTTCAAGTGCAAGACATAACCAAGTCCTATCTTACCTTGGCACACTCCAAAACATATGGCATAACCATCAGCATATATCAGGTTGGCACAACAAACACGTACCCTTCCTTACATTTAGCTCCAGACCAAAAGCAGTGTCGGAGGAGGCAAATTATATCATGCAGACCACACAATGAACTCTATATGTCTTGTAAAACGTTCCCGTATACTTATTTTATCATTTCTAGATACTTCATGCTGGTGCAAACACTTGAACTTTGATGTCGGTGTCATTGACAAACTCTTCTTACACAATCTTAAGATAGAACACTGAAAAACATGTTTGTGGTGATCATAAGCATTTGAGATTTGAACTGTACATACCAATCAGCCATATGAGTTTATATTTCAATTAGTAGAGCCAAGTACCATTGTGCGGTGATCTGTGGTGGCCTCAACAATCTCCCTCTGCTTACTTTAATTAGCACTAAGGTGTGTCATCACACTGCTGATTTTGGAGAAGCAACTATAGTACATATTAACACTTGAATCTTAAAACATGCATACCTGATACTCATATCTATCTATCCTCCAAACCACAACATCATATCTTCATTTGTAGCAAAGTGCAGAGCATTCTCCTATCTCCCTATGACTGCACTTACCCTATTTCAACACTATCTTCACACTTTTGTCTCCAAAATATCTTGCGGTAAACTTTATGACCTCAAACTTGAAACATAGGTACCAGAGTGTAATACCTAGCCAACTATTCAAACCGTAGGCTCATATCTTCAAATACAGTAGAATGTGGTACATTCTATTGAGCCTGTAGCACTTTTCCTGGCTTGCACTATACTTAAATAATTTTTCTTCATGTTTTGCAACTTTCTCCATCAAGTATAAATCGTCATCAGTTCATATCACTGTCATACAGTATGAATCCAACTCAACTCATTAAACACTTCAAACACAGTCATTTTCACAACATAACTAAGATATTAACTTACACATGAACTTTAGTAGATAAGGTATGACTATGCACAGATGAATTCTTCTGATCAGCTTTCTCTATCTGCTCCTTTGAGTATCTTAGCACATATTCATCACTTTACTTGTCTGTCTCACAATACTTTTTCTATTGTCCTCATTGATCATGATACTACTACAATCTCCTTTAACATCACATGCAACCTTCCACACTATGTCACTTCATACCACAATTGACATCAATGACAACCTATATGCAACAACATGTACCGTACGACCACTTGTGCAGGTAGGCAGTTATGCTCACCAAAAAGTTTATAAAAATTAAAAAAATTCAAACTATTGGGAAATTGTTTTTCATGTTTTAATTGTTTCAAACTATAGTCTTTTGATTTTTTTCTCCCTCTGCTTCATTCCGCCCCTCTACTCCCAATTCCTCCACTGCTCCATGTTCATCCCTAGCACACCTCTGGCCTCTACCTCTCTGCCACCACCCTCTCACCTCCTATGTTGCCCCCACTCCCCCCTCACCCAGCACCCCTAGCCTCCACTCCACCTTCCCTCCCTTCCTCCACCACCACCCTCCCATCTCCCACCACCCTCTGCCATCTCTATTTATCTCCACTATTTCCTTAGGGGATTAAACCATTTTGTTTGAGAGGAACCGAGAGTGTGACTGCCTAGCTATAGATCATCAACTCCTAGTTCTATGGTTTGTAGAGCCACAGTTCTTTGCAAGCTGAAGGGGCTAGACTACGTCCCTCTTTTTTTTTTTTTTTCAGCCGGTGACCCTCTTCACATGAGTGGTTGGGGGCTTAACTAGACCCCTAACCACCACTGCTAACCACTTGTGCCTAACTATCACATGTGACCACCACTGTGCTAACTTCTAGTTGCTAGCATTAACTGTCAGGCATGTTCCCCCCATCCTCCTACATGCCCAAATAGGTTTTTTTTTCTTTTTGGCATAACTTTTCACAGGTATATCAGATTTTCACAAGATTGGTGGTGTTGGGAATCTGACTCGCCCAAATTTTTTCTGGTGTAGACCTCATCAGCATATCTATCCCAAATTCTCAGGTATATTCCTTTAAAGTCAGCCTTTCTTTGTAAACTTCATTTTAGTATAACTTATGAAAAACTTAATGAAATTTAATGAATTTTTTTTTAAACTACTTAAAATTTTGCGTAGAATCTAATTACTTGATTTATTTTTTGTATCATCTCGTCATTTTTAAATTTTATCAAATTTACCCATATTTAACCTAACAATTGTTTTGTAGCTTTCGCATTCCAAAGATCAAACCATTGCAACTATTCACAAATTGTTACAGTTTCGCTTGCCAAAGAAGAAACCATTGAAATTACTACCAAGTTATTGTAGATTCACTAGTCAAAGACATCTTTTTTCACTAAACTAGGCATTTAGTCTAATCTAGGGGGATAGTAATTGATCGTTGTTTGCTATGTCTAGAATTTTCTGTGTGTATGCTCTCTCCTCGCACTAAAAGGTGATCTTAGAGATCAAAATGACTAGTAAATTCATTTACTCATTTTCTTTACTTTTATTCTTGGGGATCCAAGATCAATACGTATGCTCTTCTCTTGCGTCGAAAGGTGATCTTGATAATCAAAAGTACTTGGTATCCTCTCTAGGAGGCCTATTAAAGGATTTCATCACCCTTAAGGATGACCTCAACCACATGTTCTAGCAAGGTATATAAAGGGGGGAGAGTGAAAGATGTACCTCAATCTAGTCACGTAGTTATTGGCATAGCCTTGGGACCCCGAGTGATTCTAGACACAAGGTGAAGTGATGTTTGCTTAATCACTTATGTCACATGCTTTCAACGGACTAGTGTTCATAGACTTGGACCTCACCATACCTAGTGTATATCAGGGGCTCCCTAAACACCTTGTTATCCTAGATAAGACCTTTCAGTCATCATATACTTAGTGCATCGTTGTCATAGGAGAACAACTCATGCTATTACCACCATTGTTTGAGATAGAGTCTACTTTGGGCACGATGAAAGTCTCCAAGGTAAGGGGTGTAAGGTAATACATGACCTTACATTCCCTATCTATCCATAACAAGGTAAATGATATCAAGGGGGTTGACATTGCCATTATCTAATAGTGGGGATTGAGACCACACCTAAGTGAGTATGTGAGATATGACACTCCTTGATTGAATAATATAGGATTGTATAAGAGTGTTTGGCATGTTTTCTTGTTATCTACTAGTGTATGCCATTTTCTATTAGTAGAGGTTAATAGCCTTGTGCACCCATTTCCAAAAGTATCACAGCCATTATGTCTTTTTTGTTTGAAATCTCTTGCCAAAGAACTTATCCAAAATCTTTTCCAAATGTTCAATTACAAAATTTTGATATTGAATAACATTTCCAGTCATCCGTTGCCCAGACTTAGAGATCTTTTATACTAGTTGAACATGCACACAAACTTGAGACTTTTTTGCCATGTACATTATCATCCTTTCATCCATCATCATCATTATCTCATTGGACTTTAGAACTAGTTATCCCATTAAGACCATAGGTAAATTATTAGACATCTTTGTCAACATCAACCAGCTCAATCCTTTTGATCATACAACTATCTTAATCATCTTATTAGAGTCAGAATCTAGATCTAAATCCACTATCTTGTCCCTTGTTTGAGAAGTTTGCCTCTCAAATTAGAAAGCAAGTTAGTACCTACCATTAGTGACTTAGCTAGCTTAGGAGAGTGGCTCCTGTTGAGTTGGTGAACCTCACTTCCCCATCTAGTCTTTTCTTGAACTCATTAGTCTAGTTCTTGGAAGACAATCTCAACCCAACACCTATCAATTTGATCTAGATCTATCTCAACCCTCTTTGGTTATCATATTTTTATCTACACATCAAATTTTGGTCCAAACATCCTTAAAGTCTCACTCTCTTTTAAAAGTCCAAATCACTCCATCCATCTTCATCCATCATCAAAAGTCTCTAATCCTTTATGCCTATAACTAGATCTCAATACTGAAAAAACATGGAGACAAGTCAAAATGTTCCCAAAACACTAATAGACACAAGTAAATTTACTACGGTAATGCCCCACATGTTTTTTTTACCTAGTGGCTATGTTTTGGGTCAATCATCTTCCACAAAAATAATACCACACTCACAAGAACTAGAGGTTGACTTTAATCATGATGAATTCTAAGACCCAGAAGTTTTAGACACTGTAGACCGTCTCCTAGTGTTTAATCCTAATTCATTTTTCCTCTTACTTCCTTAGAGGGGAGCCAAATTACCTAGTAATTTTGATACCTCCACAATTAAGGAACAAGACCCCTCTTCCCTTTCTATTTCTACAACATATACCATAGCACCTATCATTTCTTCTATGTCAATCATTAACCAACTCGTTAACCCTCTCTACCAACCTTCCACATCATTTTGTCCTATTTTTGTAGTTCTCCATCATCTATCCCACAAGTTAACCCAACCATGTAATCCATAACTCAACCTAATATTCCTATCACTTCACAACCCCAAGCTTCCAATCCATTATCATTTCTCTCATCAGAGCCTTAAGTTTCTAATCCATTCATCACTTCACAACCCTAAGATTCCAACTCATTAGCATTTGTATCATCATAACCACAAGTTTCTAATCCATTCCCTACTTCACAACCCCAAACTTCCAACCCATATTCATATGCATCTATAACTAATCCCCCATCTATGTCACAACCTCAAACTTCCAATCTAAATTCCTACATTATTCCACCTCAAATATTACAACCACCATTGTCCAACTATCAGGGTCTTCAAGATCCTCAGAATACTCCATCAAAATGCCTGATCAAAAAATTTCATATCTACAAAAAAAATCTCAAATATCATGCTAGGGCACGGTAAGCAATAAAATCATGCACATCCTCCATGAGGACCCTGATGATGACTCACAATCCTTGTCACGTAGATGTAAGCATGAAATAACATCCTCTCAATAGCAATTCTCTTGGTGACATGTGTTTTCTGTTGAATGCACAAGATAATTGAGAGGGGAGTGAATCAGTTGTAACTTATAATTCCAAAATCATCAAACACATTTAGATCCACATCAATTCAATTAACCCTTAAACTGTTATAATGATTAAGCATGAAAGCAAATAATAGAAACTAAATCAAATCAACATCAACCATAAGAGAACATCAAAAATACATGGAAAACCCAAGAAGGAAAAAACCACGGTGAGGATTAGCTCACAGTATAAAGTAATATCAACATTGAAAAACAATAAGCTCACCACCAGAAGGTTCACTGCCCAAAAGAAAGGCTCACTACCAGAATAGAGAAGAAGATAGAGAATATTGTTACAAGGAGAAAACTATCTCAATGCAACAAAGAAGTCCACCACAATATTATTATCACCTCCACAGTTTCACTAAAGAATTATAGATACCTTCTGCTCACTGCATCCAGTAATCTAACACATGAAAGTTTGCACTATGCTCACAAAAATTCACACAATATCACTCTATAATTTTCATCACATCCATCACTCTCATCAATCTTATGATCCTTTAGCAACTCAACACTTATTTATACTGTCTTCAATCTTAAGAACATTCTCCAATGTCGAGAAGGCTTCCTTAATTTCACAAATTCAAATTAGGTTGGACCCAAAACATTCTTGCAGTGGAAAGGAATGAAGGTGGACCTCAACACATAGTAGCTTAGACTTAAATCCACTCATACATGTTACACCACACTCCCACAGTCATTGAAGCAACTCCGCAATTAGTGTAAACACCCAAGGTCAGCCAAACCGGTGTAAACACCATAAACAATTATGTACATGCTTCCTTAACCCCAAACATGACTTGCAAACCATATGAAATGCTTGAGAACAATCTATAGTATCCCACAAACAATTTGAAAACTAACAAATTCCTCCACAAAAACTTTCACCTACCGCACAACCCTAACTTGTTTACCTAGTATACACAAATGTCTTTGTCATACACTGCAACTCAATAAATCATCTTTTAGAGCACCAAACCATGAACAAATTTGACTGAAGATAGATATTAACCCTATAAGCATACTTCCAAAACCACAAGACCTAAAACTACTTTGCGGAGAAATGTGAAGCAAAAACATTTCTCCCAGACACCTCTGCAATACACAGTTCACACACTGGTGAACACATCTTCCTCTACACATGGATCTAGCACGCCAAATTCTAAATGTAGCACATCTAGATACCTCTAAACAACATATCCAAACCACATAAATAGATCTTCAATATAAGGGAAATGCGGAGCAAAACCAGAACACTACTCTACAATACAGGATACCACTATCCCACACTATTTTTTTACTTTATTCAAATATTCTCAAAAGCACTTGGAAACTCGGCACCAGAAACATATTATCACCATCTTTAGCACTTCCTCATCATTAGAGATAGTATCCATTTAATCACAAATTGCTCATACTCTTGCAACATATCTTACTCATACAGTTAACACCAATCACAACACAAGCTTGTTGACATCAATGACAACACTGACTACACATACTTGCAACATTTTCTTGTTCCTTGTGTTGTTTCCCCTTTGTCCTTTTCTCTCTCTTTGCCTTTGATACTTTTGACACTTGTCAATTTATGTTTCATGTGCTTGCAACATCATTCCTAAGCCTTGTATGCGTCTTGTAGGTGTGTTTTCACCTTTCCCCAGTATTTTTCATCCATTCCCACCCTTAGAGGCCTTCTAGAGGTCCTCCCAAGCCATCTCCTACTTTCAATTTTTAGTTTCACTCAACCAATCCAAATCTCCCCCTATTATTTCCAGATCTCCCCCGAGAGATTGTACTTTTGCAAGTGGAGCATTAGTTTTTGGAAATTGACCTATTTCTAGAGGTAGATCCTCTTATTTTCTCCTCCTCTTCCATCTACCATAATGCACTTCCACCCAGATGTCCTCCTCTAAGGGTCACCCAGGGTTGCCCTTGGGCGATCCTAATTGGTGAAAGGGGCGACCCTATCATGTTTTCTAGCCGTGAGTTCACTTGAGTTTCTATCTCAAAATAGTTTCACTTTTTTCCTATTTTTGCTTATGTTTGCATGGAATTTTGTCCCTAAGGTTGAGTTAACAATTTCATGCACCCACGCATGCATATTTAGCTCTTTTTCATCTTTAGTTATCAACCCATGTATTCTCATGTGTTCCTCTTTCTTTACTTCTTGAGTGATAAGTTGTTACTAAGTAGATCACTCTAATTTTAGTCCAGATCACTCTTGTGTCTTCTAAGTTAACTCTTCAATCAAATTGAGTTAACTCTTCTTCTTCTTCACCTCTCATCCCTTCTTCAAACCTATAAATACCCCCTCCCTCAAGCACAAAAGGAGGTAATTTCATTTGTGCACATAGTTCTTGCAGGTTATTGCTCTCCAAATCAAGCATCCATATGTTCATACAAGACATTAGAGCCTTTTACTTTTATTTGTTATCTCATCTAGCTTTCCTAAGAGCTTTTTTAGCATCCATATGCGCTGCTCACATCACAAGCCACAATGCTCATCAAGCTCTCATTGAGCTCATTTCAAAGCTTTAAAAGCTTATTTTGCTTCACTTTTCTTATTATTGCCAAGAGGATCACCCCACTACTGCAAGAGGATTAGAGGTTGACATGCAATGATTTCTGAGGGTAGTGGAGGCTCACGTGTCTTCTTTTATTCCATGTTCCTTCATACTTTTTTTCATTTCATAGTAATTAGATAATTAGAACTTCGCTCTTGAAAATAGTAAATACATGTTGTTTTTTCCTTGATAGGCTAAGTAAATTTATATTTTTATAATAGATTCCCTTTCCAAAGTTCATAGATTAAAAGCAATTTCCCTTTCTAGATTAAATCGATCCACATATTCAGAAAACAACAAAAACATAGATTCAATTGCATTATGTAATCTCACACTAGTTTTCATTTATTTTCTAATTCCTATAATAGAAAAAAGCACTTTACTTTCTATAAATAGAAAAAAGCACAAAAAAGCATTTTACACTCATATAAGATTGCATGCATACAAAAACAAAAAAGAACAAAAACATTAGCAGCGTAGAAGGTTTGCAAACCCTTTGTCCCCACACAAGGTCAAGTTCAGTCAATGCTAGTCAAAACCCTTGGTTTCATCACAAGGTCAAACAAAGTCAACAAAGTCAAACCTTAGGTCACAAAAACCTTAAGTCAAAACCCTAGGTCAAGTCAAGGTTAACTTAAACCATCTCTCTTGTTCTGGCTCATGAATGTGCCCTGCACTTAGAGGTGAGTGGGTGAAGGCAACCCTCGATGAGATAGAGGAGATCCACCCTAGACAATAAGACCAACTGGTAATTCAACAACACAAAAGATTCAGAGAACTTCAAATACAAGCAATCATCCAACACGAATGGCAATGCCAACTTGAAAAAAACATCGAGAACAATAGTCAACCCACATAGTTCTGGAACCTTAGAAACCCAAACAGAAGAATGGTGACTAGTGATCCTTTGGGTCATATAGTTATCTTCACAACAATGGTCACAAAACACCGCATTCAAACAAATGCACAACAACATAGGCCCCAAGGCTGACTGACCACTCTCCATAAAGTCCAGCTCTCCAATGAGCCAAACCACCCCTATGTCTCCCCTCCTCTCAACTGGCTACTTCCACTACTGCAAGAGTGATGTGGAGGTTCACCCTGTGGCAAGGAGAGAGGGTCCGTGTGCACGCCAAAACTGACTTGAGTGCCCCAGGCCACCGAGTCATGTTTTTCAGTGTATGTATTTTGGTGAACCTAACATGAAATAGCAAATCCTACTAGGACTAGTAGTTTTACGTTCCAAATACTTAGATTCCATCATTTGGCATTTCAACATGAAAGGTTTTCAAACACTATCACTTTCTTCTTCGTACCCATTTGTTTCACTTCCACTTTTGTCACCTCTACCTTCGCTCATTCCATTTATTCTGTGGCATCTATGGCACCCCCGAATATGACAAAACAAGACTTAAACTTAGGGATTGTTCCCTCTAGGGAACTAGAAACTCCCTCTTTCCATAGGCATGTGCCACCTAACCCAAATGCACCAATCTCAAACTGCTATGACTATGAAGACTCTCACTATGAACAAGACTGAAGGGAACCCAGGCATTCTCTATCTTTCAACAATCTTGCATGGGAGCATAACCCTGGCATACCAAACACACCTCACAAAGCTAAAAGAATATAGATGAGATTGAGAATCCACCACATGGATCAACCATCCACAAGCACCTCAAGTACTCATCTTGATGATGAGGTAAGAAGGCTAGAATGGAACTTACAAGAAGCTGTTTAGTGGAAAATTAGATTTATTAATGTTTAGTGTATTGATGTTTAAATCCTCCTCTCCACTTTACATTCAAGGACCTAGGGTCGAGTGGCGAGCACTATCATACCCTAGATCACTGTGATATGTAGGGAAACTTGGATTAGGGAATTTAATTATCAATTTCTCTTCTCTTATGATCAATTAACCATTAAAACCCTAATTATGCAAATACGGCAATAAATTGATGAATAACAGAAAATGCTATTGCGGACAAAAGTAAAATAGCAAATCACAGAATACATGTTTTCGAGGTTCTGAGGCAGAACAGTAAGGGACACTAGAGCGGGCACCCAAGTCCAAGGTACCAGTTTCTTTACGAGATCCGAACCTCCTTCCGACACTGATCAGCCTTGTAACTTCTATTTCTGGAAACTCAGCTGCGGAGGACACTAGAGCAAGTTCCCAAGTCCTAGAAATGCTCTGATGTCCTACTTCTCTTTAGATCCCGAATCCTTGATGCCTGTCAATCCTTCCTGCAACTTCACTTCTCCCAAATACGACACCTGTAACCTGCAATCACAAGACTTGGTTTGGGGGTTGTGGTGTTTAGAGGCTTGGCTCAGTCCAGCCCCAAAGGACACTTAAGTCTTTGAACAGTGTTGTCAGATAAAGAGTGTGTGCCCTTGTGAGGAAGAGGCAAAAACCAAAAGAATCAATGATAAAAACACAATATAATGTCACCTTATAGTGAAGCTCTCATGGGAGGAAGATGCTCTTCATTCCATGAGGAAATTGATGCTCAAATCTACAAATGCAAACACACAAACCACACAAGTCTTCTCTTGCAACACAATGAAAGCCTTGAATCACCTTGAGAATGCATAAAGTTCACAATGATCATCTAGTTTACAAATGAATGCCTAAACATGCTTTTATATGCAACTACAAGCACTCCTGCCAAGATTTTCACAATTCAAACTTAACCGTGTCGGCAAAGGACCCAAATAACGATCATAAATTGACACCCAAAAATTGGGGCTACCCCAAAATAGGGCAGGACTAGGGCACCGGCACCCAAGTCCTCCCCCCCTATTTTAGGCAGGGTACAGCTCAAGGGGTCCTCCTAGGTCCCATTTGTCATGTTACCTAGGGCTCATTCCATCAGGATGCTAAATTATGAGCTAAGATGTCCTAAATGCATGTAAAAGACTCGGGAGCTAAACCTTATAAGGGAAAAGCCCCCAAGGGGACATTTTTTGATGTTACATTTAGCCCCCACTTTAACGTATGTATAAACGCAAGGCCAATACATGCATTAAAGTATGGTCAGAAACATAGCAAACATGCCAAGCACGGAGAAGACACGCCAATCACATAGAAGATAGTAACAAGCACGTAAAACACAAAGAAGACAGTTACAGTCACGCAGAACATGGAGAAGATAGTCATTGCATGGAAGACACATTAATGCATGGAAGAAAGAAATGATATCTTTTCTTTTCTCTTTCTCATATATATGAAATGCAAATGCAAGTACTGGAAAGTAAACAAACCTCCCATAATATAGGATGCACTCATCGAGCAAGTCTTTAGACTATATATATGGGGCAACACACATGTAAGACACACAAAACCTCCCAAAATGCAGGATGCACTCATCGAGCAAGTCTTTAGACTGCATATGGGGCAACAAACATGCCACACAAAACAAGCACACCAAACACACACACTTGAAGACATGGAGAAAACATGGCAGACAAGTGATGGAGTGTACCTATTTCTAGGTCCAACACCATCTCAGGCACATTATAGGCACACACCGACGATTGCGCTTCGCCACAAAAATTGCCAAAGACAAGCTTAAGGGTTGAGTTAGTCATAGAACTGCTCCCCACCTCTGCAGAGGACTTTTCAAAATGCAACCCCACCCGCATCACGAAGACACCTTACAGTGAAAAGAAAGCATGGCATACAACCCCACCCGTATCACGGAGACGCCTTACGGTGAAAAGGAGGTATGACCTCAAAAGTATACAACCCCACTCACATCACAGAGACACCTTATGGTGAAAAGGAGGTATACATAATAGATTTCAAGATAGATTGGTTGATTGCAAACAAATTCAGGATGCAGGAAGTACTCATCGCACTATTCTGCACCTGAGGACAAGCACATTGCTAACATCTACAATAGACATCTTACCTTATATATGCCCCCACCTTAAGGTGGTTGATATTAGTTATCGATATCAAGCACATTAAGGTAGGAAGAAAACGCACAAGGGAACACCAACTTTTGCAAAGCCCATGCCCCCCGGAGGTGACATGTACTTTATGATCACCGAATGTTCCCATAAACACATCCCTGCAAGAAACATGTTAGTGTCTACAAGATCACAATAAACAACAACAAAATCAATGCATATGATTAACCACACAAAGAGCCAAGGTTATATAATGAATTTGGAGTTCGAGGATAACTATAGGGCTATATCACAAAGCTCTCTTAATCGAGTACTGCCAAGGCTAGATTCAAAGACAAACAAAGGTGCATGAGGCAGTAGTATTGTTAAGGTTTGTAAATGCAATAGAAACATCATAAAATTCACTACGTGGAAAGCACTAGGGCTTCCATTAGCCAAGTGTTAGATAAAATATACAACCCCATCGTCATATTAGGAAATAAGTCCATTTTTTATTGCTCTCAAAAGGGACACTAGGTCCGCATCAGTATAAATGTTTGTCGTCATCCGCCTGCTAGGTGGAAACATTAGAGGAAGGGAAATAATAAATAAGAGAGGAGAAGCAAGTGTCTTAGGGATAGTCACATAGGAGGGTGCCCCCAAGTCACCAACCATGATGCTATGTCTGTAAGACACAACACACAACAATGAATCAGAGAGAGAAGCAATATAGAAGAATGATGATACAAATAGAAGAAGGTCACAACAGAGGCGGTCTCCCGGTATCCCGGACCTTATGGGAGAATCCGAGGTCATCCCAGCAGGCCTAAACAACACAACACATCACAGGGGAAGCACATCACGAGAGAAATAAATAGTTAGAAATAAGCAAATCATCATCGTCATCTTCCCATTCCCTAATGTTGGAGGAAAGTGGGACAAAAGGTATCATACCCAAATTCATGTCTTGCTCATCACGTTGTTCATCATTAGGATCATTATTGTTTGGTTGAATGTTAGGATCAATGTTTTCTTGTTGAGAGGCAAGTTTTATGGCATATTCTTGTCTTCTTCTTCTTTCTCTTGCTTTTCTATTTCTCTTTCTTCGACCACTTATCTCTTGTAAGATAGGGCCTTGCTCTTTCATAGATTTTTACAAATTAGAAGATGAAGCACCAGGGTCAAATCTTATTTGACGTGGTGGAATATTTCGTTGTTGACAATGACCTCCTAATCCTTGTAAGGATTTCAGGGGAGGAACCTCAGCATAGGGACCTTGTCCTTTTGGTCTATAGTTCTCTTTACATGTGGGTTGTTTCTCTTTTGTCATTCTTTGTATAGGAGGACTAGGTATTTCAGTTTTATCCCAAAAGTAATTCAACTTGTAATGTGTTTTCTGAACCAAAGGTTTATACTTGTTGCGATGGACGATGATTATACGACCATCTAGAGGGAATTTCAGACAATGGTGTATTGTTGAAGGGATAGTTTTCATTTCTTTTAGCCAAGGATGTCCCAATTTAATGTGAAAGAGGTCATAAATAGGGACAACATCAAACCATTGTTCGACATTTTTTTCAGATAGTGTTACTAACAATGATATTTTACCCAAAGGTTTGATAAAGGTTCCCTTATGTGTCTAAATCATCATGCTCGAGAGGTCATAAGAACCTTGCATTAGTTGATGTGAAAAGAGGAACTCTTTAGTAGCAACATTAGTCATGCAATTGGATCAATAAGAGTTCCATCCACGGGGTTTCCAATTATTTTCACAGTGATGTAAAGAGGTCCTTCCTTATCTCCAGTTGTTCTATCATGTGGTGTAAACACGATTTCAAGTTCAGGTGATTTTATTTTCATGTAAGGTCTAGGAGGGAACCTATTATTTCTATTGTGATTAGAGGCCATGTTTTTATGCTCAAATCATATTTGAAAGTTTTTCCAAAAGTATGTCAAAGATAAGTGCAAAGCAATATACCCAAAAATAGCCTCAAATGCTTGATTTTTTGTACTCTTTCAATGCAAATAGGTGAAATAAAGGATGTTGTAAGGATTTCAGTCAGGTGAAGAAAGTTATATGTCTGACATCAGTCCAAAACAGCAAAATTATCCTTCTCAACACACTCTTGATGCGATTTCAAGTTAATGCCAAGTCAAAATAGGCACTTTTTTCACCAAAATTCAATGCAAAAGGGCATAACAAAGAGTGTTGTGAGGAAAATGATCATGGAAAGAAAATAATATCAGTAATAACAACCACTTGGTGCAAAAATACCCAACATAGCATGTTTTTAGTGCCACTTAAGATCAAACCCTAGTGAAAATATAGCAAAAATAGGCTATTTTTCATGGTTTTTCAACTCCAAGACCTAGCAAAAGGGCTATTGTAAGGAATTTTAGGAGTTATAGAAAATAATATCAATAATATAAGTCAACTCAATCCATAAAATTAATCACAACACACTTGGAGTGCAAACCAGGTCAAACCCTAGGGCAAAAATAGTCAAAATGTGTAGTTTTTCACCAAATTTTCACTACAACATCCCGATAAAAGGGTGTTATGAAGTTTTTTATGAGGGGAAGAAAATTATTACCCTGATAACAGAAAATTAATTCAAAAATAATCTTCACAACATGCCTATGGCGCAAGTTTGGAGAGTCGATAAGGCCAAATTTAGCGAAAATTATTGTTTTTGAAGCCCTAGGTTTGAGATGTTGACACAAAATGCTATGTGAATGTTTTAAGGTATGATTTATGATGAAAATTAAATACTCTCATATATGAAAATGATTTTCAAGCTTGAACATGCAAAATGCCCATGCAAATTTAATGAAAATGCATCAAAATTGCTAGTTTTTGTTAAAATTTTCTATGCAAAACTGCAAATATTTTAAATCTAAATGCAAATTTAAACTAAAATGAAAGACTATAGAAAAATGAAAATTTGAATGAGCCTCTAAAACCAGTAATAAATCTGAAAGAAGATTTTGCCTACTAACCCTAGATTTTGGAATTACTAGGTTTAATGAAAATTGTCAAAATTTCTACAAAAGCCTAGCAAATTAATGATGAAAATGCAATGTAAATTTTTGAATTTTTTTATTTTTCTATGGTTTATATTAGATCTAATGCAACAATCATGAATTAGGAAAATTTAGAAAGAACTGATGCAATTTAGTAAGCCAAACAATATAATTTTTTTGAATTTTTCTCAATGCAATAAAATGAATGACTACATGAATGAATGAAATTAATTCAAATCTGAAGACACACACTCAGCAAGTTGCAATTTAAGTCCAAAAACACAGGTTCACTAAAATGTTTAGTAGAAAATTGGATTTGTTAATGTTTAGTTTATTGATGTTTAAATCCTCCTCTCCACTTTACATTCAAGGACCTAGGGTCAAGTGGCGAGCACTATCATACCCTAGATCATTGTAAGATGTAGGAAAACTTGGATTAAGAAATTTAATTATCAATTTCTCTTCTCTTATGATCAATTAACCATTAAAACCCTAATTATGTAAATATGGCAATAAATTGACGAATAACAGAAAATGCTCTTACAGACGGAAGTAAAATAGCAAATCATAAAATACCTATTTTTAGGGTTCCGAGGTAGAATAGTCAGGGACACTAGAGTGTGCACCCAAGTCCAATGTACCAGTTTCTTTGCAGGATCCAAACCTCCTTCCGAAACTGATCAGCCCTGTAACTTTTGTTTCTAGAAACTTAGCTATGGAGGACACTAGTGCGAGCCCCCAAGTCCTAAAAATGCTCCAATGTCCTACTTCTCTTCAGATCCTGAATCCTTGATGCCTGCCAATCCTTCCTGCAACTTCACTTCTCCTGAATACGACACCTGTAACCTATAATCATAAGACTTGGTTTGGGGGTTATGGTGTTTAGAGGCTTGCCTCAGTCAAGCCCCAGAGGACACATAAGTCTCCAAACACCGTTGTCAGATAAAGATTGTGTGCCCTTGTGAGGCAGAGGCAAAAACCAAAGGAATCAACGATAAAAACACAATATAATGTCACCTTGTAGTGAAGCTCTCATGGGAGGAAGATGCTCTTCATTCCATGAGGAAATTGATGCTCAAATCTACAAATACAAACACACAAACCACACAAGTCTGCTCTTGCAACACAATGAAAGCCTTGAATCACCTTGAAAATGTATAAAGTTCACAATGATCATCTAGTTTACAAATGAATTCCTAAACATGCTTTTATATGCAACTACAAGCACTTCTGCCAAGATTTTTGTAATTCAAACTTACCGTGTCAGCAAAGGACCCAAATAACAGTCATAAACTGACACCCAGAAATTGGGGATGCCCCAAAATAGGGTAGGACTAGGGTGCAGGCGCCCAAGTCCTCCCCTCTATTTTGGGTAGGGTACAGCTCAAGGGGTCCTCCTAGGTCCCATTTGTTAGACTTAGGGCATACAACTGAGAGGGGGATGAATCAGTTGTACAAAACTTTCTCTCAGTTAAACACTTAATTCAACTTTGTAATTAGCAGTCTAATAATAAATCAATCATGGAAACACAATGCAACAAATTAAGAGCAGAAACATATCAACACATGAGACACCAAGATTTTGATGTGGAAAACCTGGTTAAGGGAAAAACCACGGGATGATTAACCCAAGATTGTATTCTCTATTAGAAGAATAGAAAGAACAAAATGGCACATGCCAATTAGAGCTCACTACCCAAGCACACTACTCACAAGAGGCTCACTGCCTACAAGAGACACATTGTCTACAAAAGAATAAGTATCACATACTTGAACTGGAAAATAGCATCTTCATCATGCTTGAATCAGTTCCATTGAAGATCAATACTTCTGCTCTGCCTTTCACTCTCCTCCTTGCTTTTTTTACCACACTCTCATCTCCACAAGGACAACTTTGAAATGACTTCACAATCCCTTATTTATACATGACATCAACTTAGGAATGGTCATCTAAGTCGGCAAACATCAACAAGAACATCCGCAAGATGTGTAACTAATCCGGTTTGCTAATTTCTAGAAGAACACTATCATCTGGAAGACAATCTTCAATTGCGAGCTCCAACTTCAATGCAGATCACCAACTCAAATTGGACACAATCCAAAGACCTCCACAAGCTCTCCTAAATCACCAAGAACATCCACACTTCAACTGCATAATGAAATTCATCTCCCCTTTATCTGGAACCTAAAGAACACAGTCTGTCATTACTATCACAAAGGAATAGATACTTGCGGACCTTCAAAATATGAACCAATCTATTTGATACTCCACAAAGACTTCCTCAACACTCCTTCAAATGCGTAGAATAGGACAATGCAATTCTAGATCTCACCAGACCTATCTGTAACACTCTGTCACCACTGAACATCTGATGGAACTAGTTCTACTTGAGCAGCCACAACTTCTTCAGATCTTCATGTGAACCTCTGAAATCTCTACTAGACCACCTTAAGACACATATCTACAAACCCTTTAAACTGCATCCTTTGATCCTCATCCTATCTAGGAGTTTTACCTTGTTGTCTTCACTGTTCTTCTCTGTTCTTGATTAGGACTAATTTTCTCAATATCATCAGCACTCAGCTCATCCAATCCCTATCATTAATGCAACAGGAGTATGTTGACATCAATGACAACATAGGTTAGGCCCATACTTGCAACAATCTCCCCCTTTGTCATTGATGGCAACATATGATGTGAAAAACTATTTTGGCCATCGAGACAAGAACTTCTCCTCACTGTCACAACTCCCCCTATCAGCAACAACCATTCACATGTCTTCTCTCCTTTTACTATTCCTCCTATTATCAGCAACCACTTGTTTTTCACATGTGTTTTCTCCCCCTTTGACATCAATGGCAAAGGGCACATACTTGCAATTACAACACTTCAGAATCATACCTATTGCTCCCCCTGAGTAGCAGCTCCCCATCAATCTAGATCACAAGATATGACTGTGATATCCACCGGACTGATGCACATTAGTGCACCTTAGTTCATCACCGGAGGGGCAATAACCCCTAACTTCTCCTTTAGATACGCAAAAGAGTCCTTAGGTAGAGGTTTAGTAAAGATGTCTGCAATCTGGTCCTTGGAAGGCACAAACTCCAATCTGACTTCATTCTTGTTCACTTGCTCTCTCAAAAAGTGAAACTTGATGGATATGTGTTTATTCTTTAAATGCAATACCAGATTCTTAGATATATTTATTGCACTTGAATTATCACAGAAGATTGTGATATGTTCCTCATACTCCACTTTGATATCTCTTAGCATCTGCTTCATCCATAAAACTTGAGTGCAACTACCTGCTGCTGCAATATATTCTGCTTCAATTGTAGATAGAGATATTGCCTCTTGTTTCTTGCTTAGCCAAGAAACCAATCTCTTCCCCAAAAAGAATGCTCCACCACTGGGACTCTTCCAGTCATCCACATCTCCTGCCCAATCCGCATCAGTATATGCATGAAGAGAGAAATCATGATCTCTAGGATACCACAGACCATACTCAACTGTTCCTTTTAGATATCTAAAAATCTTCTTGATTACCATGACATGAGATTCTCTAGGATCAGCCTGGAATCTAGCAACAAGACCAACAGCGTGCATAATGTCTAGTCTAGTTTGAGTGAGATACAATAGTCCTCCAATCATTGACCTATACTTTGTTTGATCTGCCTTAGGAGAGTCATCATCTTTTCTTAACTTACATCCAGTTGCCATGGGAGTATTCATTGGCTTTGAATCTTCCATCCCAAATTTCTTCAACAATTCTTTCACATATTTGGTCTGAGAAATGAAGATTTCTTTCTTTGTTTGAGTGATTTGCAAACCCAAGAAGAATTTCATTTCACCAAGCATGGACATCTCAAACTCACTTTTCATTTGATTTGCAAAAGTTTTACACAAACTATCTCTTCCTCCAAAAATGATATCATCAACAAACACTTCAACAATCAGGATGTTTTCATGATCAATTTTGAAATACAAATTACTATCAGCAGTACCTTTGTTGAAACCAATCTTCAAAAGATGCTTATCCAGTCTTTCATACTAGGCTCTTGGGGGCTTGCTTCAGTCCATACAATGCTTTCTTCAACTGGTAGACCATATCATCATGATCAGACAATTGAAATCCATCCGGTTGCTCAATGTATACTTCTTCTTCCAAGTCACCATTCAGGAAAGCAGACTTGACATCCATCTGATACACCTTGAAATCCTTAAAAGAAGCAAAAGCAAGAAATAATCTGACTGCTTCAATTCTTGCCATCGGAGCAAAAGTTTCTTCAAAATCAACTCCTATTTGAGAGTAACCCTTGCAGACCAATCTGGCTTTATTTCTTATTACTTCACCAATTTTATTTAATTTGTTCCAGAAGACCCATTTGATTCCAATCACATTCTTGTTTCTAGGTTTGGGAACAAGATCCCAAGTGTGATTTTTCTCAATTTACATCAACTCTTCCTCCATTGCTTTGGTCCAGTTTTCATCATTGCAGGCTTCATTTATTGTCTTAGGTTCAAGCTTTGAAATCAGAAATACTCATCTAAATTTTGAGCTATTCTCCTTCTAGTTTACACACCTTTGCTTTTGTCACCTATGATCTGATCTTTAGAGTGGCTCAGTCTTACATACCTTGGAACTTTTGGAGTTTCTTGCACTTCTGCTTCTTGATCAGGCTCATTCAAACTTATCTCTTCTTCCTGATTTACCGGATCAGTTTAATTCTGATTTTCAGAAGAGGTTTGGGCTCCTTGAGTTAGAATACCATTCTGATCATCTTCATCATATTCATAGAATCTTGAGGGTTTTTCAATTTCTTCATCAACCTTCACATTAGTACTTTCTATCATCTTTCTCAGTCTCTTGTTATAATACCGGTATGCTTTGCTTTGAGTAGAATACCCCAAGAATATTCCTTCATCACTTCTAGCATCAAACTTTCCTAGATCTTATCTCTTTTAATGTAACATTTGCTACCAAAAACTTTGAAATACCTTACAGTAGGAGTGATACCAAACCAAAGTTCATAAGGAGTCTTATCGATATTGCTTTTGATTTGAACTGGATTGAGAGTATAGACTGCAGTGCTTATAGCTTCTCTCTAATAGATCTAAGGAACATTTGCTTCCATCATCATGGTCCTAGATGCTTCCTGAATGGTCCGGTTCTTTCTCTCCACCACTCCATTCTACTGTGGAGTCCTAAGAGCAGACAATTGTCTCTTTATTCCATGTTTCTCACAGAACTCTATGAACTCACCAGATGTGAATTCTCCACCTCTATCAGACCTCAGACACTTCAATTTTAATCCAGTTTCATTCTCTACCATAGCCTTGAATATTTTGAATTTTTCAAGAGCTTCTAATTTCTCTTTTAGAAAGGTTACCCACATCATCCGGGAATAGTCATCAATTAGTAGCATGAAGTATCTATCACCTTGAATACTCCTGATTCTTTCCAGACCACAAAGATCAGTATGAACTAAATCCAATAATCTGGTAGAAGATAGTTCCTTGCTTTTGAATGTAACTCTGCTTAGCTTACCCAACTAACATTCTTTGCACAAGCTGTTAGTAGGTTTCACCAATTTTGGAAGATCTCTTACAGCCTGAGTATTGCTTATCTTGATGATATTATTAAAATTCACATGACACATCCTCCTATGCCACAACCAACTTTGATCAATTTGAACAAACAAGCAACTTTTTCCAGTACCAACCAAGTGAAAGATATTACCTTTAGTTTGAGTACCGGATGCAATCTCTATTCTCAAAGATCTTGCATTTGCCATTCTTGAACCAGAGATCATAGCTTTTGTCCACCAACTGTCCAACACTGAGAAGATTGTGCTTCAAACCTTCAACATACAGTACATTACCAGTTTTGTTCCTTCCATCAAGAGAAATAGTTCCTCTACCTCTGATTCTACCAGCAGAATTATCACCAAACTTTACCACTCCTCCTTGATACCTTTCCAAATCTATGAACTTATTTTTGTCACCTATCATATGGTGAGAGCAACCACTATCAATGACCCAATCATCCTTTTCTTCAACTTGGGTAGCCAGAGCTCTTTCCACAGTCTTATGATTGACAGATACAGAGGACATTGGATCTTCTTCCTTGATGGCAATGAACACCCATTCATTTCTGGATTTGTTTCCTATCTCTGATTCATCATCTGTTACTCCTTCATTATCATCATCTTCATGTACATAATAACAGTTCTTTTGGAACCTTGGCTTGTTAGGATTTTGCCTTGAAAACCTTTCCGGACACCTTGAGTCAAAATGACCAATCTTATTGCAGTTAAAACACTTAAAAGGTAATTTTCCTTCATACTTACCGGATCCTCTTGGCAACCTCTTTGCAATAAGGGCTTCAAGTTGAGCAGTTTCTACTTCTTCTTCCTCCAGATATTTTCTTGCTTTTTCATACCATGATAGCTTCCTTGATGAATTTTCTCCTGGATGAAACCTTTCTTTACCTTTAACAGAGGCACTGGCTTTGAATGCAGATTTAGTCTTGGGGGGGTCATCTCCAAACTCTGTCATTTCAAATGCAACCAATTTTCCAGCCAATTGATCTCTTATGATAGTTGTATGGGCTCTGAATTCTTCAATGGCAGCAGCCTTGATTTTGTAAGAAGAAGGAAGGGATCTGAGAATTTTGCCAACAATCTCATCTTCATCCAAGACTCCACCAGCATTTCTAATTCTACAAACAAGCTCATTTACTCTTCGCATAAAAGTAGTGATGTTTTCATCTTCTCTCATCTTCAGATTTTTGAATTTTCCTTTTAGACTTTGTAGCCTTGCACTTTTGACATACTTGTCTCCTTCATGCAGAAGTTCCAATTTTTGCCAAATCTCAAAAGTAGTTGGTAGGTCAATAACATTTGAGAGCTCTGAATCAGATAATGTGCTTAGAAGAGCCTCTATAGTCCGCAGATTATTTTTAGCATCTGTGATTTCATTTTGAGTTTTTGGACCACCCTATGGAGGTACATATTGTGTTGTAACCATGGTCCAGTACGCCACTCCCATACATCTCAAGTGATATTTCATGCGACCTTTTCAGAGATTAAAATTGGTTCCATCAAACTTCAGACTATCCTTCTTGTAAGATGACATCCTGGATCTCCTCAAGCGGTTAAGCTCTTTTAGAGGAATTTAGCTCTGATACTAATTGTTAGACTTAGGGCATACAACTGAGAGGGGGGTGAATCAATTGTACAAAACTTTCTCTCAGTTAAACACTTAATTTCACTTTGTAATTAGCAGTCTAATAATAAATCAATCATGGAAACACAATGCAACAAATTAAGAGCAGAAACATATCAACACATGAGACACCAAGATTTTGACATGGAAAACCTAGTTAACAGAAAAACCATGGGGTGATTAACCCAAGATTGTATTCTCTGTTAGAAGAATAGAAAGAACAAAATGGCACATGCCAATTAGGGCTCACTACCTGAGCACACTGCTCACAAGAGGCTTGGTCTTGATTATTCAACATATATCAGTTTAATTCTCTTGTGCTACTACACATGGCTAGTATGACGTATACTTTGGTTTCTGGTACGTGACAACACCATTTATAAGAATAGGTAGAATAGATTTAGCAGGACATATTTCCGGTTTCATCTTGAGTTACAGGTCGTTTGACATCTGTCACTTTTATAAGCTTTATGGAGATAGTTTCCACCATTATTCATTTTGTTTTAGCTTGGTTTCATTTTTCGGCCTTAAGCTGTTTGACAGCATCAGCTAACATTTCATTGTCCAAGGGTACAGTACAACATAGATAATCATTTGTTTCCTTTGCTATTTTCCATCACGGAAAGCTACCTGATTCTCGTGTTCTCTTACGTTTTGCAGTGTATACCCGCATCCTGGTACAAAACCAAAATGCTTGTTTCAGTTCTAAGCTTCTCTTGGTGATGAGCCCGTGGTTCAATGTCGAACCTAGCTCTGATACCATATGTAACATACTCTAAAGTAACAACTAAATTTAAACATATGTAAATCAAGTGTACAAAAGAACAAGTGTATATCTTACAAAACATTAATGCTTCTAAGTAATTCAGCACAATGAATGAACAAGAACATGATTATGGGTCTACTTTCAAGTAAGTAACAAACTAATAAAACTTCATTTATTTCTTCTTAACTACAACTCTAAACAAGTAAAAGCATAGGAACAACTAGGGAAATAGCATTATAAGTAAATTTTCCTTGCATTTATTTTAGTTCAAAGTAAATAAAAGATAAGGAAAAGAGTGCCGTATTCATTTGTGGGAAGAATAGTTCTTTGTTCAAACTTGTTTGTTCCAGTTTTTCTTCTATTTTCCACATAGTGTGTCAAAGAGGAAAGATATCATCAGGGTGTTTATCCACCCAACCATGAACTTTTCAGTCCCCTGCATCATTTTGACTGAAATGACCCGGCCCGCCGCCAAGAAGTTTTATTAAGAGAATCCAATGCCATCTAAGACTGGTGGTTACCCTACTACATCCTAGTCAATCATACCCTATAGAGAATCTTCTAACTAGTATGACCATCTGACTGGAAAAGTATCCGGGCAAGGAAACTGACTGACACCAATTCACATGCAAGCATCACCTCGGCCAAGGTTTTGCAAATGTACGCAACACGACTCAACTGGTCATGTAGTTCAGTTGTCACCCTACTCGGCTTGGTCTTGATTATTCAACATATATCAGTTTAATTCTCTTGTGCTACTACACACGGCTAGTATGACGTATACTCTAGTTTTTGGTACGTGACAACACCATTTATAAGAATAGGCAGAATAGATTCAGCAGGACATATTTCTGGTTTCTATTACCAATTTGTAGAAGGTTGCTCTGATATAACTGAGACACTTCCGGTTCCAACAAAGATGAAAGCATCTTGCTATGTTATTGGAGTTTTTAAATTGAGGCATTGAAGTTTAGGACAGAGTGTAAATCTGGATAAAAGAGGTTTGTGCCAGTGTTTATGTTTCCAGAAAGAAGCATTGTAACCAAGATGATGCTACTACAGAGAAGAACAGCTAACCATCGTTTCAAGAAAGTTCTTTTCTCTTAAGGAAAACTATTTCATTTGTTTAAGGTATTCTTAACCCATTGCACTCTCTTCAAACGTCATTATTAAACTAGATTTCTTGTTAAAGCAATAGAGTGTATGAAGGTAAGCTGGATGAGTTCTTCTTTCCCAAAGCGAAATATAGTTTTCCTTTGTGAAATTGTTCTAAGATTCTCCTACTGGTTTCGTCTATATGAAAAGAAAGATAATATATAAAGAGACTTTATTTTCTTTTGTCTAGGTTCAGGGAAAATTTTGGTGAGGAACTTCTTGGAATAATTCCCACTCACTAGCTTGCATATGAAAGAAGAGTAAGAAAGAAATGCAGACAACTCACCTGTAAACTTCGGCGTTTCCTTGAATTTGTTTCTTGCAGCTGGTTCACACCTCAGGACAACTTTCAAACTCCTTATCATTAAGGCATTTATCCGCCCAACCACAGACTTTTCAGTCCCCCACATCATTTCGACTAAAATGACCCAGCCCGCCACCAAGAAGTTTTATTAAGAGAATCCAATGCCATCTGAGACTGGTGGTTACCCTACTACTTCCTAGTTGATCATACCCTATAGAGAATCTTCTAACTAGTATGACCATCTGACTGGAAAAGTATCTGGGCAAGGAAACTGACTGACACCAATTCACATGCAAGCATCACCTCAGCCAAGGTTTTGCAAATGTGTGCAACATGACTCAACTGGTCATGTAGTTTAGTTGTCACCCTACTCCTGGTGAAATATCCCACAACTCCTGTCACTGAAGACTGACAAACTCCATTGTTGCTTCTCTCCTCCAGAACTCGCACATTCTTCGGTTGTTTCTTCTTTTCTCTGACTTCTACTTTCAAGAAGAACAATATGCCCACATTAAAATGGTTTTCCGCTCCTTAAAGGAGCGCACCTCCCATTACCCAACGGAAGTGCTTCCACTTGTGATTTCATTTTTTTAACCTATTTTTGTTTCTTTCTCTTCGACGGACAGCAATGACATGGGCGTTATTTTTAACTTTCCATTCGAAAGGTGGTTGGTTCACATTTGAAGCTCTAAGTTAAGAAAAGCCGCAATCAAAAAGTCCAACCAAAATAGTACTTAAAATTCCTCCAAAGTAAAAGAAAAGAACGTGGTGTCGAATTAAAATAGAAATTAGAAAGGTTTAAACCTAGGTTCTATTAGGAGGGACTAATAGAGAAATTGGTCTTCATAAAAATATAACTTAGGAAGAACCCCCCCCTATACCAGTCTGTCTCAAAAGAATTGACTCCGTCAAAGTTGAGGGTCAAGGTTACTACAATTGAAGGAATTGAACTTAGATAGGTTTAATTTTAACATAGAAAGAAGGTTTACTTAGCACTTAGCACTAGGTTTTCTTGCTCACATCCAACGAAATTATTGGGTCTATTCTGATTCACTGACAACCTCAGATGGCATGGAATTCTCTTAAATACTTCTCATTCCTGATGATATCTTTCCCCCCTTTTCTTGGGGTTGACCGATCCTGTGACCACTCAAACAAAATAGTAGTTAGCCATTAACATATCTCTCCTGTATTTTATTCCAAATTTGTCTTTCCATAATTGAATTGAACCAAACATACATAATGTAACTTCCATTATCATTTGATCAATAAATACTATCGAATCATATTTTAAAGAAATTGGAATCATCTCATAATCCAAACATGACATCATAGTTGAACACCTTTCAACATAATTACATCACATGGCAAACAAAAAAACACATACCAAAATCATTACATCACAAGCAGGATGTAACATACTTTTCCCCTTGTGAATCATCGTCCTTGATGATTGTAAGATATCAAAACTTAATAAAGTCATGTGGTTTAACTGACCATAAAAAAAAAAGTTCAACTATTATATACATTAAACAAATGTGGAAATTTCTGCTGCATTTCAGTATAATCCTCCCAGGTGGCACTATCTTCGGAATACTGGTCCCACTGGACCTTACATTGGGCCACCTCTTTGTTACGTCAGCTACGCTTACGTACCTCGAGCACCTTGACTGGCTCGATCATGATTACCCCTGGGTCCTAAACCTGTAAGGAGTTCCAGTCAATCATATGTGTAAAATCAGATATATATTTTTTTAGATAAGAAACATGGAAGACGTTATGCAACCAGGCAAGGGCTGGTGGTAGAGCAATTTTGTAGGCAACCGGGTTGATAATTTCTAGAACCTCAAATGGTCTGACATACCAAGGTGCAAGTTTGGTGGATTTCCCAAATTTTATAGCACTCTTATGTGGTTTGACACGCAATAGCACTTTCTCCCCAACTTCAATTGTCTGGGAGTTATTTTGGCATCAGCATAGCTTTTCTGTCTATCGTTAGCTTCTGCTAACCTTTTCTTGATCAACTCAACTTGCTCTTCCATTTCGGAAAGCATTTTTGGGCTGAGGGTTATCCTATCTTCCAGCTTATCCCAGCTGATAGGAGTTCTACACCTCCTTCCATACAGTGCCTCAAATGGTGCCATTTTTATGGATGATTGATACGAATTATTGTAAGCAAATTCCACTAAAGGTAGGTATTCTTCCCATTTGTACTGTTGATCCATACAATACATCCAAAGAAGATCTTCTAAAATTTGATTCACTCTTTCTGTTTGGCAGTCAGTTTCTGGATGGTAAGCAGAACTAATGTTCAATTTGGTACCCAAAGCTGAAAATAATGTTTGCCAAAATCGGGAAGTTACTCTAGCGTCCCTATCAGATATTATTTTCTCAGGTATTCCATGTAATCGAAATATTTCCCAAACAAATTTGTGAGCAATAGTAGTAGCGCCATCGGTTAAATTTCCCAGTAAGAAATGTGCTACCTTGGTGAGTCTGTCAACGACTACTAGGATGGTATTATGTTTATGGCTAGACATAGGTAATCCTTGGATAAAGTCCATGCTGATTATCTGCCACTTCCAGTCAGGTACTGCATGAGGTTGTAATAGTCCCGCAGGATGCTAATGTTCTGCTTTGACTCTTTGGCATTCTAGAAAACTTGCTACAAATCTTGATGTGTCTTTCTTCATACCCTTCCAAAAATATAAAGGTTTTACATCTGCCATAAGTTTGGTAACTCCGGGATGCCCTAAATATGGTACTGAATGTGTTTCCTTCCAAATTAAAGTTCTGAGCTCTGTATCTTCAGGTATGTACATTCTACCCTAATATCTTAATAGTCCATCACCTTCTATTCTGTATCCTTCATACCTTGGATCTAATGGGTCAAGTTGAAGAGCATGCCTTACTTGTTGGTAGTGTGAATCGTTCTTCAAGTGTTGAAGTACTCGGTCTCTGAAGTCTGAGTGTACTGTGATTAATGCATTGACATGCCTTCTGTGGCTTAACGCATCCGCTACCCGGTTTTCCTTCCCCTTGATATAACTGATCTCGAAATCATAATCTAAAATTAACTCTAGCCATCGTCTTTGTCTGGCATTTAAATTTGGCTGGGTAAATATGTATTTTAATCCCTGATGATCAGATTGGAGTTCAAATGGTTTTCCTAATAAATAATGCCGCCACATTTGTAAAGCGTGAATAATAGCAGCTAATTTGAGATCATGGGGGGCATAGTTTTTCTCATAGTTTTTGAGTTTTCTGGATTCATATGCTATTACTTGCTCATTCTGCATGAGTACCCCTCCTATTCCTTCCCCTGAGGCATCGGTTACCACAACAAATTTTTCCTCAGGATTTGGTATTTTTAATACAGGTGTAGAAACCAGTTTCTCTTTAAGCAGATCAAATGCCATTTTTCTGACCAAACAAAACTTTTTCCTTTTCTTTGCAATGAAGTAATCGGATAGGCAATACGTGAAAAATCCTTTACAAACTTTCGATAATAGCCTGCTAAGCCCATAAAACTTCAGACTTCTTGAACATTTTTGGGGACAGGCCATTCAGTTATTGCTTTGATTTTTGCAGAATCAACTGCTATACCCTTTTTAGAGATAATATGTCCTAGATATTGGACTTCTTTTTGGAAAAAAGTACATTTGGATAATTTTCCATAGAGTTTATTTTCACGCAAGCATTGCAAGACAAGTTGAAGATGTTGATAGTGTTCTTCTTGATTCCTTGAATAGATTAAAATGTCATCCAGGAAAACAAACCTATCCAAACAGTCATGGAACACACTGTTCAGCAAATTCATAAACGCAGCTGGGGCGTTAGTAAGCCCGAAAGGTAGGACTGTGAATTCGTAATGCCCATAGCGAGTTCTGAAGGCTGTCTTATGAATATCTTCCTCCTTTAACCTCAACTAGTGATATCCAGAGCGAAGGTCTATTTTGAAAAAGACTGACACTCCTCGCATTTGGTCAAATAAATCATCTATGCGGGGTAGAGGGTATTTGTTCCTAATAGTCAGTTTGTTCAGCATCCTATAGTCTATGCATAGACGTAGAGTTCCATCCTTTTTCTTTGCAAAAATCATGGGTGCCCCCCATGGTGACACACTTGGTCTGATCAAACCTTTGTTCAGCAATTCCTGAAGTTGGGCCTTCAACTCCATAAGTTCAACAGTTGTCATGCAGTAAGGGGCCTTTGATACAGGTGCTGCTCCAGGAACTAACTCTATAGAAAAATCAAATACTCTCTTAGGAGGCAAACCTGGCAACTCTTCTAGAAATACATCCCGATAGTCTCGAAGATAGGGATATTTCTCTCCGAATGATTCTTGTGTCTCCTCTCCTGACCCTGAATCGGTTTCTCTCATTCTGCTAACTTGCTCCATTTTTACCGCAAATATCTGGCTGCCTTTCCTTCAACTTCATTTTAATTGCATGGCTGAGAGTCATCGTAACTTGACTTCATGTAGAACTCCTTGCATTTGAACTTTATTTCCCAAATTATCTTCACACTCAATCGTTTTCTTATAACAATCCACCTTGGCCCTATGTTTCTCCAACCAGCTCATGCCTAAAATGATATCATATGAACCTAGAGGTGCCACATATAGGTTTATTTCAGAGATGAGGCCTGGAAGTTCAACCTTGGCTTCAAATAAACATTGCTCTACCCAAGCCCTTGATTGATTAGCATATTCGACCATCCAAGAATTTGCCATGTATCCTGCCCTTTTTGGAAATCTACTCAATAACTTAGGTGAAATGAAATTCTCTGTAGCCCCGGTATCTATTAGTATGGTTATAGGATTCCCATAAAGTATACCTGGAACTTCTATAGGTGTGAATTGATACTCCGCTTGTCTGTTGTCCACTACTGCGTGAATTCTTTGCTGAAAAGCTGTCTGTTGGTTGGGTAGTGGGTTCTTCTGCTGGGACCCTCCTTGGTTCCTGGTAGGAGATTAATTAGCATAATGATCACCCCCGCAAGTAAAACATCCTCCTGGGGGTCCCCTTTTCTCTGCTCCCCTATTATTTTCTTCATTGTTTCTCCTGAATTTGTCAAAACTTCTCCTGTTCTTAGACTGATCCGAGCGATTTCCTTTGTTTCCTCTCGGATCCCTATTTTTGTAGTTGAAATTGCTTCCTTTCTTTTTGAAGGGTTGAGAATTTTGTGACCAGTTCTGTCTTTTTCTTTTTCTATCCCTTATGGAGTCATCCTTCTTAAGTTTCTGCTCCTGTCTCACAGCCTTCTCATAAGCTTCATTCATGCTGGTAGGCGCCAAAATGTCTACTAATCCCCCAATGCAATTATTGAGCCCCATAATAAATTTCCGTACTTTGTACTTCTCATCCCTATGGAATTAGGGAACATACTTAAGTAAATGAGTAAACTTCTCCCAATATGCATGCACTGTGAGCTCACCCTGTCTTAATTCCTAAAAATCTATTAACTTTTGTTCATAAAATAGCTGAGGTAACCATCGTTGTCTAAAGACTTCCACGAACCGTTCCCAAGTCATATCCGCAGATGACCAGCCCAGTTCTGCTTTTTTATTCTCCCACCATCCAATGGCTTCTCCAGTTAATTGATAAGCTCCCCACACTGCTTTCATGTTTTCTGTATATTCTCTTATTTCAAAATACTTTTCCATACCCGTCAACTAGGCTTCGGCAGCATCTCCTACTTCTGATCCATCGTATTGTGGGGGTTTTACTTTCTTCATATCATTAGAGATAATTCCATGCATTATGTTGTTTTTCTCAGGCTGAGTTATGGTGTGTTCCTCATTTCTAGTTAGATGAGTGTGAACATTTTCTGAGTTTCTATCCTTCATTCTTGATTCATGTTCCTCATCTTGGTTTCTGATACTTTTGTTCTCTCTCTACTCTAGCTGTTGGAGCCTAGTCTGAGTATCATGCATCATCTGTAAAAGTCTATCTAACTTTGCGGTAGAGGTCTTGAGGAATTCAATCTCCCCCCTTCCTTCAGATAAGTGAGCCATTCCCTCACCAATTAAACCTGTTAAAGTAATTATGCTCTTAGTTTTTACATTACCACTTAATTTCTCTTAAGTATACAGCAAATTGAACATAACAACATTTATTTGATTTACACACTGCAAAAAAAAAAAAAAATTATTAACACACTACAAAATTTGTCTTTTTACAGTATTTACATAGTTCTTTTGGAGCCCCTTATCTAAGAGCTTTCATCACTGCCAGTTATGGGCTCTTCCTGCCCTTCAAATTCCGAATAAGGAATTAACCGGTAACCTGGAGTAGGTACCCAAGTTTCTTTCATGTTATAAGACATATTAAGGGTTTCATCTTGAGTTACAGGTCGTTTGACATTTGTCACTTTACTAAGCTTTATGGAGATAGTTTCCACCATTATTCGTTTTGTTTTAGCTTGGTTTCGTTTTTCGGCCTTAAGCCGTTTGACAGCATCAACTAACGTTTCATTGTCTAAGGGTACAGTACAACATAAATAATTATTTGTTTCCTTTGCTATTTTCCATCGTGGAAAGGTACCTGGTTCTAATGTTCTCTTACGTTTTGCAGTGTATACCCGCATCCTGGTACAAAACCAAAATGCTTGTTTCAGTTCTAAGCTTCTCTTGGTGATGAGCCCGTGGTTCAGTGTCGAACCTGGTAGCTCTGATACCATATGTAACATACTCTAAAGTAACAACTAACTTTAAACATATGTAAATCAACTGTACAAAAGAACAAGTGTATATCTTACAAAACATTAATGCTTCTGAGTAATTTAGCACAATGAATGAACAAGAACATGATTATGGGTCTACTTTCAAGTAACAAATTAATAAAACTTCATTTATTTCTTCTTAACTACAACACTAAACAAGTAAAAGCATAGGAACAACTAGGAAAACAGCATTATAAGTAAATTTTCCTTGCATTTATTTTAGTTCAAAGTAAATAAAAGATAAAGAAAAGAGTACCGTATTCATTCGTGGGAAGAATAGTTCTTTGTTCAAACTTGTTTGTTCTGGTTTTTCTTCTATTTTCCACATAGTGTGTCGGAGAGGAAAGATATCATCAGGGCGTTTATCTGTCCAACCACAGACTTTTCAGTCCCCCGCGTCATTTCGACTGAAATGACCCGAGCCGCCACCAAGAAGTTTTATTAAGAGAATCCAATGCCATCTAAGACTGGTGGTTACCCTACTACTTCCTAGTCAATCATCCCCTATAGAGAATCTTCTAACTAGTATGACCATCTGACTGGAAAAGTATTCAGGCAAGGAAACTGACTGACACCAATTCACATGCAAGCATCACCTCGGCCAAGGTTTTGCAAATGTGCGCAACACGACTCAACTGGTCATGTAGTTCAGTTGTCACCCTACTCGGCTTGGTCTTGATTATTCAACATATATCAGTTTAATTCTCTTGTGCTACTGCACACGCCTAGTATGACGTATACTCTAGTTTCTGGTACATGACAACACCATTTATAAGAATAGGTAGAATAGATTCAACAGGACATATTTCTGGTTTCTATTACCAATTTGTAGAAGGTTACTCTCATATAACTAAGACACTTCCGGTTCCAACAAAGCTGAAAGCATCTTGCTGTGTTATTGGAGTTTTCAAATTAAGGCATTGAAGTTTAGGACAGAGTGTAAATCTGGATAAAAGAGGTTTGTGCCAGTGTTTATGTTTCCAGAAAGAAGCATTGTAACCAAGATGATGCTACTACAGAGAAGAACAGCTAACCATCGTTTCAAGAAAGTTCTTTTCTCTTAAGGAAAACTATTCCATTTGTTTAAGGTATTCTTAACCCATTGCACTCTCTTCAAACGTCATTATTAAACTAGATTTCTTGTTAAAGCAATAGAGTGTATGAAGGTAAGCTGGACGAGTTCTTCTTTCCCAAAGTGAAATATAGGTTTCCTTCATGAAATTGTTCTAAGATTCTCCTACTGGTTTTGTCTATATGAAAAGAAAGATAATAGATAAAGAGACTTTATTTTCTTTTGTCTAGGTTCAGGGAAAATTTTGGTGAGGAACTTCTTGGAATAATTCCCACTCACTAGCTTGTGTATGAAAGAAGAGTAAGAAAGAAATGCAGACAACTCGCCTGTAAACTTTGGCGTTTCCTTGAATTTGTTTCTTGCAACTGGTTCACACCTCAGGACAACTTTCAAACTCCTTGCGTCCTCAGGAAAAGCTTTCGCACTCCTGGCGAAATATCTCACAGCTCCCGTCACTGAAGACTGACGAACTCCATTATTGCTTCTCTCCTCCAGAACTCACACATTCTCCCGGTGTTTCTTCTCTCCTCCAGAACTCGCACATTCTCCCGGTGTTTCTTCTTTTCTCTGACTTCCGCTTTCAAGAAGAACAATATGCCCACATTAAAATGGTTTTCCGCTCCTTAAAGGAGCGCACCTCCCATTACCCGACGGAAGTGCTTCCACTCATGATTTCATTTTTTTTAACCTATTTTTGTTTCTTTCTCTTCGACGGACGGCAATGACGTGGGCATTATTTTTAACTTTCCATTTGAAAGGTGGTCGGTTCACATTCGAAGCTCTAAGTTAAGAAAAGCCGCAATCAAAAAGTCTGACCAAAATAGTATTTAAAATTCCTCCAAAGTAAAAGAAAAGAACGTGGTGTCGAATTAAAATAGAAATTAGAAAGGTTTAAACCTAGGTTCTATTAGGAGGGACTAATAAAGAAATTGGTCTTCATAAAAATATAACTTGGGAAGAACCCCCCCTATACCAGTCTATCTCAGAAGAATTGACTCCGTCAAAGTTGAGGGTCAAGGTGACTACAATTGAAGGAATTGAACTTAGATAGGTTTAATTTTAACATGGAAAGAAGGTTTACTTAGCACTTAGCACTAGGTTTTCTTGCTCACATCCAATGAAATTATTGGGTCTATTCTGATTCACCGACAATCTCAGATGGCATGGAATTCTCTTAAATACTTCTCATTCCTGATGATATCTTTCCCCCCTTTTCTTGGGGTTGACCGATCCTGTGACCACTCAAACAAAATAGTAGTTATCCATTAACATATCTCTCCTATATTTTATTCCAAATTCATCTTTCCATAATTGAATTGAACCAAACATACATAATGCAACTTCCATTATCATTTGATCAATAAATACTATCGAATCATATTTTAAAGAAATTGGAATCATCTCATAATCCAAACATGACATCATAGTTGAACACCTTTCGACATAATTACATCACATGGAAAACAAAAAAAACACATACCAAAATCATTATGTCACAAGCAGGATGTAACACTCCACAAGCTTTCCTAAATCACTAAGAACATCCACACTTCATCTGCTTACTAAAATCCATCTCCCCTTTATCTGGAACCTCAAGAACACAGCCTATCATTACTATCACAAAGGAATAGATGCTTGCGGACCTTCAAACCATGAACCAATATATTTGATACTCCACAAAGACTTCCTCAACACTCCTTCAAATCTGCGGAATAGGACAATGCAATTTCGGATCTCACCAGACCTATCTGTAACACTCTGTCACCACTAAATATCTGCCGGAACCAGTTTTACTTGAGTGGCCACAACTTCTTCAGATCTTCATGTGGACCTCTGAAATCTCTACTGGACCACCTTAAGACACATATCTACAAACCCTTTAAACCGCATCCTCTAATCCTCATCCTATCTGGGACTTTTACCTTGTTGTCTTCACTGTTCTTCTATGTTCCTGATTAGGACTAATTTTCTCAATATCCTCAGCACTCAGCTCATCCAATCCCTATCATTAATGCAACAAGAGTATGTTGACATCAATGAACACACAGGTTAGGTCCATACTTGCAACACCATTTGTCATGTTACCTAGGGCTCATTCCATCAAGATGCTAAATTATGAGCTAAGATGTCCTAAATGCATGCAAAAGACCTGAGAGCTAAACCTTATAAGGAAAAAGCCCCCAAGGGGACATTTTTTGACGTTATAGAAGCAAAATATGCTCAAGAAGATCTGAGAGTTGCTTTATGAGAAGAGAAAAGAGAAAATGCTATATGGGAAGAAACAGAAAATCATGACAACATTCGTAAGGAAAACCCTAGAAATGAGGAAGTGCCTAGAGTTCCCACTCCTATATACCTAATCATGACACTGGTACAAAGAATCAGAACTCTGGAGGTAGAACAACTTGTCCCAAAAAGAAGATAGAAATCATAC
The DNA here is from genome assembly GCA_027924645.1 of Cunninghamia lanceolata. Lineage (NCBI taxonomy): Eukaryota > Viridiplantae > Streptophyta > Pinopsida > Cupressales > Cupressaceae > Cunninghamia > Cunninghamia lanceolata. The sequence continues at coordinate 22,455,972 of BSBN01000809.1, read as the reverse complement.
AAAAATATCAAAATTGAACAAGACTAGGAGACATCTCAAAATCCCCTTTATCTCAACTACTACTCAAGAAATGGGAGTAATGACACATTCCTGAATGGGAACCCTCCTATTCAGAACAATTAAGCAATGTTAGGAAGCCAAGTAAATCAAACAATGACATTGCGTTATCAAAACCCTCCAATGGGGTTAATGCTATCAACTCTTCAATCACAGAGTGCCTTTTTAGGCACATACTTGGAGTACTTAAAGGAGCCACTTGACCTAATCGTAAGAAGCATTCTATTACCTCAACCATTACCTAATCTCCTGAAGTTCAAAGGAGAAGGAGATCCCAACTCACACATTAAAGCTTACACAATTGCAATAAGTTATTTATTCTTCAACAAGTGCTCCAAACATGGATCATCGTGAATTATGTGATCTTTTCTTGCATGCCCTAAACAAGACATGAGAGAAGATGTTCAAAAGTTACCTTACAAGTCCAATGAATAATCCTTGGAAAGTGCTTTAAGGATCGACCAAGTAGCTATTGATAGTGGCCGAAGAACTTATGACATAAATGGAAAACTTAAAGGCTCGAAAGGAATTGAAAAGAATACCTCAAACATCTCAATAGATAAAGATGTCAATATCATAATGAATGCTCCCAGTAATGATAAATGGCATCAAAAAGCAAAGCAAGGACTGAGTCATTTCTCCTATGATCCTAACACATATTGTTGATTCCATGGAACAAAAGGTCACGACACGAAAACCTGTTATAGGTACAACAAAGCTATCTCAAAACTTACCCCAAAACAACAACAAAAGTTCCTCACTCTCCTACAATCCCAAAGAAAGGAGAAGGAACCTCATAACAGAAAAGGAAATATTGATCAGAGAAATTCTACTCACGTGGAACTGAACCAGGAAGTGTTTGTGATCCAAGAAGAGGAACAAACTGACCAAATAGATAATGTCTTCTCGCAAGTGATAAACCTATTAATAGCCTCTCCTTCACACTAAAAAATGTTCTTGGAAGTATTAGAAGTGGGATACTCAACACAAGAAGAACCAACCCCTCTTACATTTGACATTTCAAGACTCCCAAAGGATGAAGGAAACAAGAATAAGGATTCACCTTTATACAGGTACAAGTCAAAGAGTTCATCATAAAAAGAGTTGTAGTAGATGAAGGATCAGTAGTTAACCTCTTGCCAATTTCCTTCTTGTAAAGAATGGGATACGGTAAAATAGGCATAAAGCAACAAGCCTTGGATTCACATAATGAAGGCTATAGCCTCCACATTATTTCAAGAAATTTGTTTCTAGTACTCAGGAAAGATCCACATCGTCAAAGTGAATCCTGATCCTTTCAATGTTTATAGGAAGGAATAGGAAGAAAAGGATAAGAAGTTAAACATGAAAGAGAAAACAAAGGAAGAAACTCAGAACCCTCAGCCGAATATAAGTACTCTCAACATATCATATCAAAACATGGATAACCTCAGAGAATTCCCCTTTGATCCCCACACCACTAAGTCTCATGCTCTATTTATCTTAGTAGCTATCCCTTGCATGGATAAATACGATATCAAAAATCTCTCAATTGGAACAAAAGAAATCATCGAAGAAGGGGGAGAAAAAGAGGAAAAGCGAAAGTCAACTTACAAATTTGGAGAGACATCCTAATCACAAAACATTCAAGACTTGTGGACTCTCCACTTTGATGGTGCTTGTTGTAAAACAAGGGTAGGAATGGGAATAATCCTCACTTCCCCAGAAGGTAAAGTTCTCCCTTTCATGTTTAGATTGGATTTCTTCTACACAAATAACATTGTTGAATATGAAGTCCTATCCCTAGGATTCATGCTAGCCATGAAGATGGGAATAAAGAAGATCTCCACTTTTGGAGACTCCCGTCTTGTGATCAATCAAGTTACAGAAAATTACGAAACAAAATCAAAGTGGTTGCGGCCATATAAAGAAACTATTAGAAAGTCAGTTCAATTCTTTGACTTCTTTTCCATAAGAACCATACCCAAGGAAGAGAACCAAGTAACAAACTTGATGGCCACATCATCTGCCCTATTTTCACCTCATGCTCAACTCCAAAATTCAAAATTCATTGTGTCAATTCACGGAGAACTACTATTGGAAAGTGGAGAGTTATCAAACATTTTGGACTACACCACAATTCAAATAGAAAAACCAACTTGAGACTACGCTGAGAACGATGAAGCCATTTTAGAGTATCTGCATGCTTATGATGGGCATCCAAGAGTGTACCACAAGAAAGGATACTTTCTCCTTCCTCATCCAGATGTCTATTTTGGAAGTGAAAAAGAAATCCTCTAGATCGAAGAGAATTTAGACTTACCACCTATACCTCAGAAGTGTGAAGAGGGACATCCATCACTAACCAAAGACACCATTGATGTCAATGTAGGAACCCCTAAGAAACCAAGATTGTTGAAATTGGGAGGAGAGTTAGATGATGAGGAATGGGAAAATACATAGAGTTCCTTATCAAATATTCTAATGTCTTTCCCTAGACATATTTAGACATGCCTGGACTAGACCCAAAAATCATGGTACACAATTTAGTAACAAATCCTGATGCAAAACCCATAAAGCAAAAATTAAGACCCATAAAGCCTCAAGTAGTAGAAATGGTAAAAGAAGAATTAAAGAAGTTATTGAATGTGGGTTTTATCAAACCAATAGACTATTTGAGTTGGGTGTCAAACATCGTCCTAGTTGTGAAGAAGAATGGGAAAATTTAGATATGCCTCGTTTTTAGGGATATCAACCAAGCTTGTCCAAAGGATGACTTTCCCTCCATCCATTGATCAAATTGTTGATTTGACTGTAGGGTATGAAGTACTCTCCCTTATGGATGGGTTCTCAAGATATAACCAAATCAGAATCTCAGAGGTAGATCGAAACAAAATGACATTCACAACCCCTTGGGGAACCTTCTGTTCTGTAGTCATGCCATTTGGATTGAAAAATGTAGGGGCTACCTATCAAAGGGCAATGACACACATCTTCCATGACTACATTCAAAAAATAGTTGAAACATATGTTGATGATCTTTTGGCTAAGTCAGAGAAGATATTAACACATGTGGAAGATCTTTGCAAGATCTTCAATAGGCTTCGAGAATACAAACTAAGACTAAACCTTGAGAAATGTGTTTTCGGAGTCACAACAAGCAATTTGTTGGGTTTCATAGTTTTACAAAGAGGAATTGATGTGGATCTGGCAAAGGTTAAAGTAGTCTTAAATGCAACCCTGCCAACAAGAGAAATAGTAATAAGGACTTTCTTGGGACAACTAGGCATGATCAGGCATTTTATACCAAATATGACTTTGAAATTCACTCAATCAATCAATTGTTGAAGAAACAAGTGGGCATAACCTGGACAGTGGATTGTCAAAATGCATTTGAACAAGTAAATAAATTCCTGTTGACTACACCCATATTAATTCCACCGAGACACAATAAACCTTACATCTTATATTTTAGAGCTACTGATATTTCTATAACCTACATGTTGGCTCAAGAAGATGATGATGGAAGGGAAAAGGAAATATACTTCATAAGTCAAACTTTTCTAGAATATGAGAAGACCTACACTCAGGCAAAAAAGGAGTGTTTGGCCATAGTTTTCACAACTCAGAGATTGCAACATTATATGCTGAATCAAGAAACCAAAGTCATGATACGATCTCAACAGTTGAGAACATTCTTAAACCAAGCAATGTTGTCGAGGAGAGTTGTCCGATTGTGACATTGTTAAGTGAGTTTGAATTAACTTGTACATCAATCAAAAATTAGTCAAAGAACAAGTAATAGCAGATTGGCTAGCAGATAATCTAACTCCCCAAGAGGAGCCCATTAACGAAGACTTCCCTGACAAAGAAATTTATGCAATCAATCTTGAGAAATATGTCGCTTCATATTGGTACAGAGATATTGTAAGCTATCTAGAAAACAAGACTTATCCAGAGAATATGACTCCCTTAAGGAAAAGACATTTGTGCATTCTCACTACAAGATATATTTTGATCAATGATGTGTTATATCAGAGAGCTTTGGATGGCATGTTGCTTCGATGTGTCAATAAGGAAGAGGCACATAAAATCTTGGAAGAATGCCATAGTGGAATCTGTGGACATTTTGGGGTCACACTACAACAAGAAAGATACATCAACTAGGATATTTCTGGTCATGTTTAGAAGGAGATGCAATCAAGTTGTGTAAAAGTGCCCTAGGTTTCAAGCTTACGCATATGTTCATCACACACCAACAAGAGATTTACAACCCATAGTTACTCCTTGGCCTTTCTCTACTTAGGGCTTGGACCTGGTGGGGAAGATATCTCCACCATCAATGGATGGACAATTATTTATCATCACAGAGACAAAGTATTTTACTAATGGGTAGAGGCCATGCCTCTCACCACAGTTTTAGGGACTGTGATTACAAAGTTCATATTGAATCAAATCATATGCAGACTCGAGATTCCCCAAGTGATAGTGACAGATAATGCATCATCATTCAAACATCCACAAGTAAGAGAATTATGTGAGAGATTTCATATCAATCATAATTCCACTTCAATTTACTATCCTCAAGGGAATGGATAGGTAGAGGAGACAAACAAAACATTGAAGTCAATCTTGGCAAAAATTGTGAAAGACTCTAAAAGAGATTGGCATTTATAGCTATATCCAGCTTTTTGAGCTTATAGAACGAGCATACAAACTCCAATTGGGACCACCCCTTATGCCCTCACTTTTGGGTCAGAAACAATTTTACCGTTAGAAGTAGAGTTACCTAGTTTGAGAGTGTCACTGCAAGGCCTATTAAACAATGAAGAATATCGAGCTGAAAGATTGGACAAATTAGAAATGATGGATGAAAAATGGTTGAGTTGTTCAAAGACATGACTCCTACCTTGCAAGAGTAAAGAAGTAATATAATAAAAAAGTCATCCCAAGACCATTTCAAGTGGGAGGCTTAGTGGTCAGAATTGATAATCTAATCAGAAAAAGAGCTGATGAAGGACACAAGTTCAAACCCAACTAGACAAGTCCCTACATGTTCAAAGAAGATGTCAAAAATGGTGCCTATCTCTTGTACACAATGGAGGGAGAGTAATTTGGCAAAACAGTCAATGCATTTCACCTCAAGAAATACTATGTCTGAAAATCATCAAAAGCATAAAACATAAAAACACAAAAAAATCAAATAATCCAAAAATACAAAAAAGTATAAAAATCAAAAATATCAAAAAAAGTTTTGTTTCTTGCATTTCAATATCATTATGTTCATCTTGCATTATGGTGAATGACTCGCTCTTATATTATTTTCATTTCAGTAAGGAATCTAAGGTTGACTAGGTATAGGTGATCCTTTTAGGTCCTGAGATTCCCCATTTTCACAATTGTCATTCTCCCCCTTCATTCCCAGTGATTCTAATCAAAGCCTAGCTCTTAGCTTTACACTGATCCCAATCTTAATGAGCCAAGATGTTAGGTCTAAGAAAAGTCGGTATTCAAACCTACAGTGTTCAAAGGAAGCTTACAAGTAGACCTTCCCAATTCTTCCCTAGTACAAGAGAAGTCCAATTGGATTATGAAAACTTTTGGTGGCGCTCAACCCCTTATCTTTCCTGGCCAAAAATGTTAGGAGGATCAAAACTCTAAAGGAAGCAATCTAAAATATAAGTCAATAAAAAAAATGAGTGATCAAAATAAGAGTGTTGACAGAAGTGAGAATTGAGAGATCAAACTATTGCATATCCAAAGTTCCAAAGCATTCATTTCCATAAAAGTTAAAAATCCAAAAAAAATGAGAAAATTAAGTGAGGCATTCTAGAAAATACAAAAAAAAAGAGTGAAAGAGAGAAGATTGTTGAATGTTCGTACCCTGGGGTGGAGATCAGTCTAAGTTCAAAGCTTCAAGGGTGACATTCTATCAGAGAAAATAAAAGAGAAAGGTACAAAGCACACACATGCACTAGCTGAGAAAAGACAAGAGTCTAGTAGTCTTTAGGATCATTTTCTATCTAGGGACCCTAGTTCTTTCCCATTTTTCCTTTACCACGGGTCTATCTTTCTTTCCATCTATGGTCTAAGTCAAATGAATACCAATAAAATTTGTTGGTTGCCTAAGTTGAAAGCTTATCAAAATGTCTTATCTAGATAAGCATCATTGTTTAGCCTTTAGCAAAGCCCAAAATTTAGAAGCACTCCATCTCCTTGCCACTCCCCACTTGAGTTCTAAAAGTCCCTATCTCACATACTTGATTAGGTCTCTTATACCATAATAACCTGTAATCCTCTAGGTTGAAAATCATATTAAAGAGTAGTCACATTGTTTGTTCCACAATGCATTCATACCAAAATCAGAAAAAGAGTTCCAAAGCAATAAAGTTAATGTCATAACTCATGGCATTGCATAGAAGTAGAAGTTTCATTTTAGCATCACTTGTGTTTTTGCATCTGCATATCATCACCTGCATTTCATATATGTATTCCAAAAAAGGCTAAAAAACATGTCATTGCTATTATGTTTCCATTCTTAGAGTTGAAGGTCTAAACATAATCAAAGAGTTCTTAAACTTCCAAAGTGCACAAGATATGAGTACTCATATGATAACAAAACAACCATAAAGAGACACTTTTTCATAGATATATCAGAACTTTACATTTACAAGAGCACAAGAGCTAGGACAACATGCTCTCGAAGGATAGTAAGGCTCCCCATGCAAGGGGGCACGGTTTCAAAAGACAAGTACAAAATAATCTCAAGGGCAGTTACCTCCAATGAAATCCTTAGGACTCCTACTCCTTTGTCTATGTGTAGTACTTGTCTCTCCACAAGACCTGTGTGAACGAGGTACCCTACTTTGGGTGTGAGAATGTGAAGTTCCTACAGTACTAGACTATGGTCGCTGAATCCCAAGGTGGGCCATCTCACAAAGAATAGTATTCTCACCTCCAAGGATGAGAACCTCGGCCCTTAATGTAACACTCTCTTGACACCCATGGTAGGTAAGAGCGAAGACATCAGTATGTCACCTAGCATTAGGAGGCACGCCAGGATCAACTAGAAGCCTCTCTCAGGTCAGCCTAGTGAAGGGACTCATCAAACCAATGTTGACCTCATGAATGAAGCCCCCCCCACTCCTCAATGCTAACTACAAAGCAAAGCAAAGATAAAAGATGTGATGAGTTCATAGCATAAAGTAAAGAAAGGATAGTGCAAAATCATAAAAACAAAAGTAGAGTTATGAGGGTCATCAAGCTGCTAGGAAGGATCAAGTTGCCGCATCGCCTCATAAGAATGAGGAGGTCTAGGAACTAAGGAGGAACCCTCAGGTATATCATCCTCATCTGAATCTATCTCATGTGTTGTGCATCCCCTGCTAGTCCCTCATCACATAAGTCATCCCCATCAAGAATGTAGTCCTCATCGGTAGAATCAAAACCATCCACAACAATGAGTCCACGGGAAGGAGCTCCTCTCCCTACCCTCTGTCCCCCTCTCGGGGTCCTAGAAGTTCTAGTGATCAAAACCTAAGGAGTCAAAGGGGTCCAAATGATAGTCCTCTGTCCAATATCACCCATCTCCTAGAAAGATTTGTAGCAAGTAGGAACTGGGGGCAAGTCCTTGCCAAACTGCTATAAGATGTGCTTAATGCAATGAGCCTCAACAAGACCATTATGATCTGAAAGCTCTAATATGTTAAGATAATACTCTCTAATCTGTCTATCATGAGACCATGCACCCTTCATATCTAAATAAGGGTCAGCGATCATATCTACATCCGTGAGAGTAGACATACAATGTAACGAAGTATCAAAGTGGCCCACATGACCTCATCTGGTAGATCTATATAGTTGATGATCAGGATAAGGAATCTCCTTCTAGTGCAACCTGATATGCTCAAATATCCAAGTCATAATCAAAGAGAAGTGGCTAAAATCAAGAGCCCCACACCGTGTAATGCAATAGAAATCTCAATAGACCATAGCGAGGATGTCTAGTCCCTAAGAAAAAATTGTACCTGCTCAATACCCTAGAAAATTGATGCCCATCACCATCTCAAGTGAGCTGAGGCCTTGTCTCCAGACAACATCGTTACAATCAAGCTAATCAAGAACTTCCTCAAGGGAGGAATGTGGATTCATGGCACTAAAGTAAGTTGAACTCTAGTCTGATCCTCAAGGCAACTCACTCCCATAATTTATGCCCAGGATGTCTTGTCCTCCAAGGATTTTCTAGCAGGTAGAACAAATGGGTGTCCTCTCACAAGAACCCCGAGAATGTAATACACAGTAAAGAGTGATGGTCCACTCTCCTTAAACCTGTGGAAATTTAAATCTATTCCTGTTAGCATCCTAGTAAGTCAAGATATCATAACAGATGCATGCCACTAGATATACAACTAGCACATGGCAAATCCTAGCCAAGCTTGCCCTCTTCAGGACAACAAGATCATCAATAGATAATGAAACTTACATCTCTAAGAGCCACAACTACTCGCGATTGGCATTCCAATGAATGCACATATGTTGTCAATCAAAAAAAAACTTTAAAGTAGATCTTGTCAACTCATAAAACCCCTAAAAAGCGTATAAACTTTCAAAATTGCAATAAACAAACAAATTCAATGTTCAAACTAGATCAAAATACAGTGAAGTAAATGTCAAAAAGCATCAAATGTTAGTTAGAATCTATCTATCAAGGTTGCCCCTTTCACCAGACTAGATCTCCCCAGGGTGACTTAGATGTTCAGAAGGATCTCCCCCAGGCGACCCTGTTGCTCAACCAGCATCACCCCCGGGCAACCTGATTGGCAAAAGGGGTGACCCTGTGTGCCTACCCCTCAAACTCAAAATGCTCTAAAAACCTCATTTCTTATCCGATTTTGACAAATGAAAAACCAAAAGTACTCTAAACAGCGAGATAAACACAATGCAATAGAAAAAATCACCAAAAATAGATAATTTTAAGAGTTTTTTCACAAAATGTAACCTAGGGTTTAGAGAAGGGTTTTTCACTATCTGCATACCGGACTCTCAACAACAGAAGAAGATGTGGCCATCCTTACAATCCCCTCGGTGATATCTACCGAATGATAGGTTACACGATTGATTTCATCGTTATTTCACTCAAGTTTCACTAATTTTCTCACTCTTTGTCTCTCTTAGCTTAGTTTACATTATGCATTTTTAGATTAGTTGTTGCTTTTATGCATCTCTCCTGCATTCATTTTACGTGCATTCATTCCTATAGGTCTCACCAACAAAGGCAAACAACTAGTTGAATTCACACGATCTATGGTATGTTTGTCATTTCAATTTTCATTAGTTATTTTGATATATTCAAATGCTGGACTAATACTAGTTATTGCAAGGATAATTGTGGAAAATTTGATAATAGGTAAGGCCTAGTTCGATAATGGTACCTACCTTTCATGTAGACTACCATCCCTGAGGGGGCAAATATGTAAGCACCATAATCACACACAACCTCCACAAGGACCCAGATGATGACTCACAATCCTTGTCACGTACATGTAAGCATAAAATAAGATCCTCTCAGTAGCAATTCTCTTTGTGATGTGTGTTTTCTTCCTCCTTATGTTGTTTCCCCTTTGTTTTTTTCTCTATCTCTTCACTTTCGACACTTGTCAATTTGCATTTCATGTGCTTGCAACTTTGTTCCTAAGCCATGTATGCATATTGTAGGTGTTTTTTCACCTTCCCCCAGTGTTTTCATCCATTCCCACCCCTAGAGGCCTTCTAGAGGTCCTCCCAAGCCATCTTCCGCTTTTGGTTTTTAGTTTCACTCAACCAATCCAAATCTCCCCCTATTATTTCTAGATCTCCCCCGGGAGATCCTACTTTTGCAAGTGGGGATTTGGTTTTTGACCACTAATTGACCTATTTTCAAAGGAAGATCCCCTTCTTTTCTCCTTCTCTTCCATCTTCCATCATGCATTTCCACCCAGGTGTCCTCCTCTGAGGGTCACTCATGGGTCACCCCCGAGTGTGGTGAAAGGGGTGACCCATGGGCGACCCTGTCGTGTTTTCCAACTGCGAATTCACTTGAGTTTCTAGCTCAAAATAGATTCATTTTCACCCATTTTTACTTCTATTTGCATGGAATTTTATCCTTAAGGTTGAGTTAACTATTTCATGCACCCACACACAAATATTTAGCTCTTTTTCATCTTTAGTTATCAACCCATGCATTCTCATGTGTTCCTCTTTCTTCACTTCTTGAGTGCTAAATTATTACTAAGTAGATCACTCCAATTTTAGCCCAAATCACTCTTGTGTCTTCTAAGTTAACTCTTCAATCAAATTGAGTTAACTCTTCTTCTTCTTCACCTCCCATCCCTTCTTCAAACCTATAAATACCCCCTTCCCTCAAGCATAAAGGGAGGCAATTTCATTTGTGCACACAGTTCTTGCAGGTTATTGCTCTCCAAATCAAGTATCCATATGCTCATATAGGACATTAGAGCCTTTTTCTTTGATTTGTTATCTCATCTAGCTTTCCTAATGGCTCATTTAGAGTCCATATGTTGCTCACATCACAAGCCATAGTGCTCATCAAGCTCTCATTGAGCTCATTTCAAAGCTTCAAAAGCTTCTTTTGCTTCTCTTTTCTTATTGTTACCAAGAGGATCACCCCATTGTTGCAAGAGGATTAGAGGTTGCCATACAAGGATTTCTGAGAGTAGTGGAGGCTCGTGTGTCTTCTTTTATTATAGGTTATTTCATTCTTTTTTTTCATTTCGTAGTAATTAGATAATCAAAACTTTGCTCTTGGAAATAGTAAATACATGTTGCTTTTTCCTTAATAGGCTAAGTAGATTTGCATTGTTAAAATAGTTTCCCTTTCCATAGTTCATAGATTAAAGCAATTTCCCTTTCTAGATTAAATTGATCCACATATTCAAAAAACAACAAAAACATAGATTCAATTGCATTAGGTAATCTCATACTAGTTTGCATTCATTTTCTAATTCATAGAATAGAAAAAGCACTTTACTTTCTATAAATAAAAAGGGCACAAAAAATATTTTGCACTCATATAGGCTTCCATGCATACAAAAATAGAAAAGAACAAAAACATTAGCCTCGTAGAAGGTTTACAAACCCTTGGTCCCAACACAAGGTCAAGTTTAGTCAATGTTAGTCAAAACCCTTAGTTTCATCACAAGGTCAAAGAAAGTCAACAAAGTCAAACCTTAGGTCACAAAAAACCTAATTCAAAACTGTAGGTCAAGTTACGGTTAGCTTAAACCATCTCTCTCTTCTTTAGGCTCAAGAATGTGCCCTGGACTTAGAGGTGAGTGGGTGAAGGCAATCCCTGACAAGATATAGGAGATCCGCCCTAGACAACAACAAGACTACCTCATAATTCAACACAACAAGAAAGGTTCAAAGAACTTCAAATACAAGCAATCATCCAACAACACAAATGACAATGCTAACTTGAACAAAACATCAATGAGAACAATAGTCAACCCACATAGTGTTGGAACCTTAGAAACCCAAATAGAAGAATGGTGACTAGTGACCCTTTGGGTCATATAGTTATCTTCACAACAACTATCACAGAACACCGCATTCAAACAAACACACAACACAAGCCCCGAGATTGATCGATCACTCTTCGTGAAGTCCAACTCTCTAATGAGCTAGACCACCCCCTTGTCTCACCTCCTCTCGACTAGCTACTTCCACAAGAGCAAGAGTGATGTGGAGATTCACCCCGTGGCAAGGAGAGAAGTTCCGTGTGTGCACCAAACCTGACTCAACCACCCCAAACCACCAAGTTGTGTTTTTGAGTGTATAGAAACCCTAAGAAAACTCTCTTTGGATGATGTTTTCCCTTATCATTTTGATAGATCTATCCCTATGATCCCATTTCCTCATAATTTTGAAATGCCTAATCTTAATAAATACAAAGGCAAAGGGGACCCAAAAGAACATCTTAGGGAATTCTACTTTGCTTGTCTTAAGGTAGGCCATAATGATACATATCTTGTGTGCCTCTTTCCCCATAGTCTTGGAGGGCAAGCGATAGAATGGTTTTCTCACTTACAACCAGGTATCAAAACTTTCAATGAGTTAGTTGAGAAATTCAAAACTCATTTCTCTTACAACATAGAACATGAAGTTTCCATGACTGATTTATGTAACAACAAACAATGCAATGGTGAAACTTTCAGCTCATTCCTACAACATTGGAGGAATATGGCTAGCAAGTTCCCTTGGCCTATTCCTAAAAAATAATTGGTCAATATTTTCATCCAAAACCTAAATCAAAAGCTAGGTTTTCATCTACAAATCAAATTTGCAAATTCTTTTGAGGAAATCATATCTAAGGGAACAAACATCAAAAAAGCCCTTATTGCTAAAGGTCTAGTCAAAATTTTCAAAGAAATGAAAGACAATCCTCAATAATCCAATGACAAACCCAACAATCCAATGACAAACCCCGTTGTTGGTCCAAGAATAAAATATTGTCAACGATGGTGTTGTGGACACCAAACATATTCAAAATATCCAAACACCAATCAAAAATACCTTTTCAACTCCTCAAAAACAATCATGACAAGATTCAACCAAAAGACGTAAATTTACTCCTTTATTGGTTCAAATAGGTTTCATCACACTACCCAAAGCATGTCAATATGATGAACCTCAATTCAAACCCTCATGGTATAGGTACAATGAATACTATGAATTTCATAGGTAAAAGGACATAAAACTCCTAGATGTATGAAACTCAAGAATCTCATCCAAAATCTTATAGACCGATGTGACATAAATGTGGATGAACCTCCAAAACAAACCTCTAACAATGATCTCAATATCTATAAGGATCCATTCCCACCTCACAATAAGGAAAATAACACCAATAAAGAGAAAAGTGTCAACCATGCATCCAACTCCTATGATTCCATTATAGGGTATATAACTGAGAGTCATCACCATGTGTCTACCCTTACCATTTAGGGATAAACACCTAATTATGCAGTAACAACCCATCGTGGTCGTGTCACCCTCCACGGGGTAGTACCCAATGCAAATCTAGCCTCTGAGTACAATATTCTTGATCATCTAGGCAAAACCCCAGCACATATATCCATTTTGGATCTTCTTAAAGCATCATTACACATAAATCTATTCTTGAAAAAACCTTGCAAGAGTCATACATTCCAAATAGCATAGATATTGACCAATTTCAAGCTATGATAGGTCACATTGATTCATCTCACCACTTGATTTTCACTAAAAAAGACCTCCCATCACATAGCCCTTACCATAATGACAGATTACACATTGAAGTCTATGTCCATCAATGCAAAATCAAATGGGTCCTTATAGATGGTGGTGCTAGCTTAAACATCTACTCTCTAAAATTGTTAAAATGGTTGGGGTACTATGAGGATCTTATTGATTAAAAAGATTTATAACCATTAAAGCATATGATGATGCGAAGATATAATATGAAAGTGTCATTCATCTACCCATCCAATTTGGTCCTGCAATTATTGACACTCATTGTCAAGTATCGAACCTTGATCTTCCCTACGATATCATTCTAGGTCACCCATGCAGGCCATACCATCCACATACCACCAGTGTCTCAAATTTCCTTACAACAGTACAAAAATTACTATTCTTGGAGACCCTAATCCTTATAAGTTTTGTAGAGCCATGCAAGGCTACTACCAAGATTCCAATCGCATTCCAAACAACATTGCCACTCAACTGTCCTCATCCTACATTTATTCATCTATATTAACCAAAGCCCCATCTAATAAACCTTTTCCTAAGATCAAGGTCTAGTACAAAGACAAAGGGTTTGGTGAATATGATCTACACATATCTTGTTATGTGGGGAACTTGCCACAATCACCTAGATCTTATGGAAAACCACCCCTAGCAAAAATAAGCTCAAAAGTTTTCATAAAGTCTAGCCCCACCACATTCATTCATTGGACACTTCTAGAAGTTCAATCCATTGAAGATATCTCATCCTGGCTATATAAGGAAGCCCAAGATCTAGTCACAAGTCTAATAGTTCAATAGTATACCAACAATCTTCACATTGTTAATAATATGGGTTACAAAGGTCAGGGTGGCCTTGGATTGCACAGACAAGGAAATGCAAAACCCATCATTGTGACAAGGAAACATAATAAACAAGGATTAGGGTACAAAAAGGAGGTACCAAAGTCCTCGGACATAGAGTATATTCTTGACGAAGTAGCGAAGCCCTTTCCCACGGTTAAACATTCTAACTAGGATGCCATTGACTAATATGTGATAAATCTCGCACGTCCTCTATTTTCATGATATCCTCTATCTCCCTTACATCCACTACCAAAACCTAAAGCCTTCCACTTGTTTACCCGAAACTTATCAATTGGGACCAACAAGAGCCTCTGATTCTAGACATATTTCAAAATGATGAGCCCATCACAGAATTCATGGGACTATGTGACTGTATTCCCTTAGGTGACCATAAATAAGGTTTCACGATAGATCTTGATAGAACAACATACTTTGGTGAGAGGGTTAACTCCTCTAGTCACAAAAATAAAATAATAAAAAGGTCCCCTAGTGAAAACCACATTGTGGTGCCATCAGATTCCAAAATAGTAAAAGGAAAGGACATATCCAATGGTGAAAACCTCTCTAATGCATCTGAGAATGGAGGATTTGACCTCCCCCTACAATCGACATATCTAGAAAAGTCTTCACTTTTGGTTGAGAAATAACAAGAGATCAATTTGGGAATAGCCAAAAATCCTAAGATTACATTTCTCGCAGCTTCCTTATTAGAACAAGAGAAAAAGGCTTTCACAAATTTCTTTTTGAAAAGGACCGTCAACTTTGCTTGGTCATATGCAGACATGCCTGGATTGGATCCTTCCTTAGTGGTCCATCATTTAGCAGTATTTCCCAATTCCAAGCTAGTTAAATAGAAACTCAGGAAGATGCATCCCTAGATAACATTACTTGTCAAGGCAGAACTACAAAAGCTATTAGATGTGAAATTCAACCATCCCATTGATTATCCTGAATGGGTTTCAAATTTAGTCCATGTCTCTAAAGTCACTGGGGTCATCCGTATATGATTTCCCTCTACCTAACATTGACATCATAGTAGATCTCACAGCTGGTCACAAAATGTTGTCCTTAATGGATAGTTTTTCTGGTTATAATCAGATCCTTATTGCACCTGAAGATCATCATAAGATTGCTTTTACATGTCCTTGGGGAAGCTATTGTTGGCAAGTTATGCCTTTCAGTCTAAAGAATGTCGGAGCCACATGCCAAAGAGTAATGACCATCATATTTCATGATCTTTTTCATCATATCATGGAGGACTATGTTGATGACCTACTAGGAAAGTCACTTACTAGAGATGGTCACTTACAAGTATTGGAACATATTTTCAACATGCTAGAAAAATATCAAGTTAGACTCAACCCAAAGAAATGTGTATTTGGTGTCACATCCAAAAAAGTGCTAGGATACATCGTGTCTCGCAGAGGCATTGAGGTAGATCCCACTAAGGTCAAAGCTATAGTTGAGATGGCTCCACCTACCAACTTGAAACAACTCAGGAGCCTTCAAGGCAAATTACAATCTATCAAGTGCTTTATAGCTCAACTTTCTGACAAATGTCAACCTTTATACACCTGCTTCGCAAAGATGTGACATTTAGATGGGACAACAAGTGTTAATAGGCCTTTAATCAATTGAAAGAATATCTTGCGACACCACCAATGTTGGTACCACCAGTATTAGGGTGACCTTTGTTCCTCTATATTTCTTCTTCATTAGCTACCTTAGGAGCCCTCTTGGCTCAACATGATGAATCTGGAAAAGAACAACCTATCTATTATATTAATCACACCTTAGTAGGTTATGAACTTAATTATACTTCTATGGAGTGAGCATGTCTAGCTATTGTGCTTGCTTCCCAAAGTTGCAACACTATATGTTAAATCCACAAATAATTCTCATCTCTAAGGTAGATCCTTTAAAGTTCCTCCTATATGTTGTTATATGGAGCCTAATCAGACTCGGAGGTTAAATTTACCCCACTTTTATCAGCACAGTTTCCCCCCATATTATTTAATGGAGTCAAGGGGCAGCGCCCCCAAGACGGGTTCAAAGGGCAACACCCCTTACGGGGTCCAGGGGCAGCACCCTTGGCGTGCTCCATGTTGCGATATAAGGTGGGATCAAGGGGCAGCACTCCCGAAACCTCAAATAGTTTTTATTATTTTATAAAGGCGTCGGGAGTTATTTTTTCTATTGGCTGACATAAAAAAAACCCCTATTTTGTAACTGACATAAGTCTTGATAAAAATAGCTAAGGGTTAGGGTTTCCGTTGATATTGTATTGTTGCATTTTGCAGCGGTATTGAGTTGCAAGGATTGATGGTTGTAATTGGTTTGATTTGCTAGATAATAATATTGGACTCTTTGTTGGTGGATGTAGCCCGAGTTTCAGTGAACTGTGTTAAAAACTTGTCTCTCGTTATTATTTTTGTGTATTTTTATTCCTTTGTTTAATCTTTATTTACATTTAATTGATATCTTCTACATGCAATCCCTAACAAGTGGTATCAGAGCGGGTTGTGTTCGATTATCATCTGCAGGAAGGTCTCACAGTTGAGTGGGAGTCTCACAGTTGAGTGGGAGTCTCACGATTGAGTGGAAGCAATGGCAGACAAGGGTAAATTAAAGGTATATAAATTCAATGGGTAGAACTATCAGTTATGGAAGATTCAGATGGAGGATTATCTCTATCAAAAGGATTTATGGAGGCTGTTGGAAGGAATAGCCAAGAAACCGGCAACAATGACTGATAAGGATTAGAATCTTCTATATAGAAAGGTACTGGGAACTATTTGGTTGTGTCTGGCACCATCGGTGGCATTCAATATAACGGAAGTGAAGACAACAAATGGCCTAATGAAAGCTTTGGCTAAATTGTATGAAAAACCCTCATCCTCAAATAAGGTATTTCTCATGAAGCATTTGTTTAATCTAAAAATCATTAAAGGTGGGTCTGTGACAGATCCTTTAAATGAGTTTAATACGATTATTAATCAGTTAACTTCTATAAAAGTAAGTTTTGATGAAGAGGTGAGGGCTCTCTTGATATTATGTTCTTTGCCAGAAAGCTAGAATAGCTTGGTAATGGTTGTAAGTAACTTTGTCTCTGGTTCAAATACTTTAAAATTTGATGATGTTGTTGGTGTTATCCTTAGCAAGGAAATGCAACAGAAAAGCTCAAGAGTGTCCACATCAGATAGTGTTTTGAATGCAGAAAGCAGGGGTAGATCAAAGGAGAGAGGAAAAGGTTATGGAGGTCATGGGAAGTCAGGAGGAAAATCAAAGGACAAGAGATCCCAATCTAGAGGACAAAAGGATTACTGGTACTATGGGAAACTAGGTCATCTAAAGAAAGATTGCTGGTCTCAGAAGAATAAAGAAGGAGACAAACAAGAAAGTAATAAGAAGGAAAATGTGGTAAGTAATAAATCTGAAGATGATGCTTTGATTCTTGCCCTAGATAATGCTGATGATTCGTGGGTTTTAGATTTAGGGGCCCCATTTCATGCGATGCCCCATAAAAGTTATTTTCTTGATTATGTCCAAGGGGATTTTGGGCTGGTTTATTTGAGAGATAACGAACCTTGTCAGATTGTTGGAAAGGGAAGAATCAAGATTAAGTTGCAGAATAGGAATCATTGGCTACTACAAGAGGTAAGGCATGTTCCAAGGCTGAGTAGGAATTTAATTTCACCAGGGCAGCTAGTTAATGAAGGTTGCATAGTTACTTTTAGTGATAAAAATTGGAAGGTTTCAAGAGGTGCCTTAATAGTAGCAAAAGGTGTGAAAGTTATATCTTTGTACAGGTCATACTATTCCTTCTATTTTAGTTGTTGTAGATAAAAATCAAACAGGTTTAGGAACAATTGCTGTAGGTTCGCAAGAAGAGACTAAAATAGTTGTTGGAGGTTCTAAGACAACACTGTGGCATAACAGACTTGGGCATAGGAGTGAAAAAGGTATGAAGCTACTTCATTCTAAGAAAGTTTTACCAGGTTTGAAATGTATTAATATGGATTTCTATGAAAGTTGTGTGTATGGCAAACAAAAGAGAGTTAGTTTTGTTAATGATGGGAAGCAAAAGAAAGATGAAAAGTTGGAGCTTGTGCATACAGATGTATGGGGACCAGCTTAGGTATCTTCTCTCAGTGGCTTTTGGTATTATGTTACATTCATAGATGATGCAACTAGGAAGGTTTGGATTTATTTCCTTAGGTAGAAATCTGATGTATTTGAAATATTTAAGAAATAGAGAAGCTTGGTGAGAATGAGATGAGTAAAAGATTAAAATGTCTTAGATCTAATAATGGTGGTGAGTATTGCAGTAAAGAATTTGAGGATTATTGTTCCTTTAATAGAATACATAGGCAAAAAATAGTTCTAAGGACTCCACAGGAGAATGAAGTAGATGAATACATGAATAGGACAATAATGGAGCATGCAATGACCATGAGATTGCATGTTGGGCTACCTTTAAACATGTGGGCAGATGCTATGAACACTACTGTATATTTAATTAACAGAGGTCCTTCAGTTCCTTTGGGTTGTGGTATTCCAAAGGAAGCATGGAAAGGTAAGAAGGTGAGTTATCCCTTTCTCAAAACCTTCAGATGTGAAGCATTTGCACGTGTAGATTTTGAAAATAGAACCAAGCTAGATACAAAATCAAAAAAATGTATCTTTGTTGGATATGGCTTTGATGAATTTGGTTATAGGCTTTGGGATGTTGAAAATTAGAAAATTGTGAGAAGTAGGGATGTTGTATTCAATGAGAAGGTGGTGTACAAAGATCAGTTGCAGCAACATGAGAAGAAAGAAAAGGATTATGTGGTACTGAATGATACTCCAAATAATGATGTTACAGTGGTTCCTCATGCTCCGCAACAGCAACAAGTAATACCACAAACTCCAGTGAATGTTAAACGGTCAACAAGGGTAAGTAGAGCTCCTGCAAGGTTTTCTCCCTCTTTGTATTATATTTTGTTAACAGATGCTGGTGAAGGGTATGATGAAGCTATGCAGGTGGATACAAAGGTTCATTGGGAGCATGCAATGAAAGAAGAAATGGACTCCTTGCTAAAAAATCAAACTTGGGAATTATGTATGTTGCCTGTAGGTAAAAAGGCTTTACCAAACAAATGGGTTTATAGGCTGAAAGAGAAAGATGGAGGTAAGAAAAGATTTAAACCTAGGTTAGTTGTAAAAGGATTTGTACATAAAAAGGGTATTGATTTTGATGAGATTTTTTCTCTGGTTGTTAAGATGACTTCTATTCGTACTATTTTAAGTATTGTGGCTGCTGAAGATTTGCATTTGGAACAACTAGATGTGAAAACTATAGTTCTCCATGGTGATTTGGAGGAGGATATATATATGGAACAACCACAGGGATTTGAGGTCAAAGGTAATGAGAAATTGATGTGCAAATTGAAGAAGGGTTTATATGGCTTAAAATAAGCACCTCGGCAATAGTATTTGAAATTTGATAGTTTTATGGATGAGAGAGGCTATAGTCAGTATAATTCTGACCATTGTGTTTATTTTAAGAGGTTGGATAATGATAGCTACATTATTTTATGTTTATATGTTGATGACATGCTTGTAGTAGGGTCTAACATGGATCACATAAGAGAGTTAAAACAACAGTTAGCAAAATCATTTGCTATGAAGGATTTGGGGGCAGAAAAACAAATCCTTAGTATGAAAATTTGTAGAGATAGGAAAAACAAACAATTGACTCTATCTCAGGTTGATTATGTTGAAAAGGTGTTGCAGAGATTCCATATGGAAAATGCAAAATCTATCAGCACACCTTTACCTAGTCATTTAAAATTGACTAAAGAGATGTGTCCAAAGAAACAAGAGGAGGAAGAAAAAATGTCCAAGGTACCATATGCTTCAGTTGTAGGAAGTTTAATGTATGCCATGGTATACACGAGACAAGATATTGCACATGTTGTAGGAGTTGTAAGCAGGTATATGAGTAATCCCATATTGAAGCATTGGAATGTGGTAAAATGGATTCTCAGATATTTGAGAGGTACATCCAATAAATACTTATGTTTTGGGGGCTCTAATACTGATTTAGTAGGTTATGTAGACTCAAATTTGGTAGGGGATATTGATACCAGGTGGAGTACTATAGGTTATGTCTTTATTGTAGATGGGACAGCAGTGAGTTGGATCTCAAGGTTGCAAAAGGTGGTTGCTTTATCCACCACGAAGGCAGAGTATGTCGCTGCAATAAAGGCAAGTAAGGAGACGATATTGCTGCAATATTTCATGGAAGAATTGGGCAAAAAATAGGCTAACATTTATTTATTTACGGACAACTAGAGTGTCATACATCTTGTAAAAAATTCTACCTTGCTTTCAAAGACCAAACACATATAGTTGAGGTATCACTTCATTCGGTTGGTGTTAGATGATGGACAGTTACGGCTAGAAAAGATACATACACATGAAAATATAGTGGATATGTTTACAAGGGCAGTGACATGGGAGAAGTTGAGCTCCTCTTCAGCTTTGGTTGGTCTTCAAGACTAAAAAAAAATTAGAATAGTAGAGTCCAGGGTGCTTATTTCCAGTGGGAGCTATAATGTCAGCGATGTTATGATCAGTCTCCAAGTGGGAGATGATATGGTGTGGAGTCTGATCAGTCTCCAAGTGAGAGATTGTTGTTATATGGAGCCTAATCAGACTCAGAGGGTAAATTTACCCCACTTTTATCAGTGTAGTTTCCCCCCAAATTATTTAATGGGGTTAAGGGGCAGTGCCCCTAGTGGGGGTTTGGGGGCAGTGCCCCCAAGATGGGGTCAAGGGGAAGTGCCCCTTGCAGAGCCCAGGGGTAGCGCCCCTGGCGTGCTCCCTGTTGTGATACAGGGCAAGGTTGAGGGGCAGCGCCCCCAAAACCTCAAATAGTTTTTATTATTTTATAAAGGCATCAAAATTTATTTTTTCTATTGGCCAACATAAAAAAACCCTATTTTGTAACTGACATAAGTCTTGATAAAATCAGCTAAGGGTTAGGGTTTCCATTGATATTGTATTGTAGCATTTTGTAGTGGTATTGAGTTACAAGGATTGCTGGTTGTAATCAGTTTGATTTGTTGGATAATAATATTGGACTCTCTGTTGGTGGATGTAGCCTGAGTTTGGGTGAACCACGTTAAAAACTTGTCTCTCACTGTTATTATTTCTATGTATTTTCATTCCTTTGTTTAATCTTTATTTGCATTTAATTGATATCTTTTGCATATAATCCCTAACACTATCTAAGGCATCTCTTACAGGTAGACTAGAAAAATGGGTCATGATCCTTAGTGAGATCAATATTGAGTATGTTGATTGGAAAGCAATCAAAGGACAAGTCATTGTCAATCAACTAGTAGAGGCACCTATCACAGATACACATCCTATGATTTCAGATTTTCCAGATGAAAGGACCTTCTTTGTATATCCATCAACTGTGTGGCAACTCTACTTTGATGGTTCATACACACAACATGGTTCACAAGCTGGAATACTTTTTATTACACCACAGGGTGACTGTATTCCTCAGTCATATCAGATAGCTTTTCCTTGTACCAACAACATAGAAGAATATGAAGCATTGATCACCGAACTCTGAATGGCAGTACAATGGAATATTAAACAACTACAGGTCTAAAGTGATTCCTAGTTGGTCATTCGACATGTTATAGATGAGTATCAGATGAAAGATGACAAGTTGCTTCCTTATAAGAGAATGGTCGACAACTTCAAGACATACTTTTCCAAGATCTCCTTTGAATAGATTCCCAGATTAAACAATAAAGCTACAGATGCTATAAAAACTATAGGATCTCTCCTAGATATGCCAAATAATGCTCAACGCTATGAATTTCTAGTCGAACAACTTTTGATACCAGCTTTTGATGTTCCACCTACTGAATTAATATGCAAACTTGTTGGTCCCAATCCTCCCTAGTACCAAGCCATTTACGATTACCTTCATGATCATACCCTTCCACCAAACCTAACCAGCACCCAAAGGAAAAACTTTATTTGTCATACTTCTCAACTCATCATTCTTGGTGATACCCTATACCGACAGAGTCTTGATGGTATCCTACTTAGATGTCTCAACTCAAAAGAGGGTAACACCACTTTACGGGAAGTTCATGAAGGTGTCTGTGGGGCACATTCCATCATCCCTAACCTTG
This sequence comes from Cunninghamia lanceolata, assembly GCA_027924645.1. NCBI lineage: Eukaryota > Viridiplantae > Streptophyta > Pinopsida > Cupressales > Cupressaceae > Cunninghamia > Cunninghamia lanceolata. The sequence continues at coordinate 22,433,602 of BSBN01000809.1, read as the reverse complement.
ATAAAAAGTTGCTACATGCTAGATACTATTGGCCTACTATGGAACAAGATGCCCACCAATTCACTAAAAAGTGCCTTCAATGTTAGCAGCATGGAGACCTAATTCATGCACCAGCACATGAGTTGCAACCTGTTACTACTCCATGGCCATTTTCATAGTGGGGACTCAACCTTATTGGTAAAATCCATCCATCATCCTCTAATGGCCATAAGTTTATAATCACTACCACTAAGTATTTCACAAAATGGGTAGAAGTCATTCCTATGACATATCATTAGCAAATAGATTGCTAAGTTCATCCTGTACTATATCATTCGTAGATATGGTATTCCGCTTGCTATTGTCATTGATAATGGTAAACCTTTCAAGAACCAAGAATTTTGTGCCTTGTACACTCAATTCCATATTCAACATCACTTTTCTACTCCTTATTATCCACAAAGTAACAACCAAGTTGAGGCTTCAAACAAAACCATTTTGAAAATACTTAAGAAAATGGTCAATGAAGTTGGTCGTAATTGGCATTTGCAGCTTAATCCATGCTTATGCGCATAATGCACTAGTATCAGGACCTCAACCGATGCTACTCCACACTCATTAGTCTATGGAACCAAAGCTATAATTTTACCTATCAAGGTCAAGCTCCCTTCTCTCAAAGTCTCTATGCAATATCTTATTGATGGAGAAGAGTACAAAATTGCTAGATCACATGAGCTAGAGTTACTGGATGAGAGGAATCTAAAAGTACTTAATCACCTTCAGTTTTATCAAAACCACCTTCATTGCAGTTATAATAAGAAGATCAAAAAATGATGGTTTCAAGTAGGTGATCTAGTTCTCAAAGAAAATCAAAGAAACCAACAAGATAGAGATAAAAAGAGCAAGTTTGAACCTAATTGGTTGGGACCCTTCACTGTTATAGCAATATATGGATCAGGAGCCTATACTTTATCAACACCTGAAAGAATACCTTTAGATGAACCCATCAACAGTATTCATCTTAAGAAGTTCTATGCTTGATCCTTGGGGTATACCTAATAGAAAAATACAAAAACAATACAAAAATACAAAAAAATAAAAAAATACAAAAATACAAAAAAATAAAAAAATACAAAAATACAAAAAAATAGAAAAATCCAAAAATGAAATAATCTGTTCTCTAGTGAAAACCTAGCAAACAGGTGCCTTGGATAAGTACCATAGTGAAAACCTAGAAAATGAGCGCTATGTGTAGATTTCAATATCCACCATCTAGTAAGTTCTCATCCATATCACTTTCATCCAATATCCATAATAAAGTCTTTTGACCTACACACTTCCATCCATCCACCTATCATTGCTTGAAATTATCAGTATCACTTGTTATTCATTAAGTGTTCCGCTTCATAATAAGTCCATTCAGCATCTTCCCATAACAAATCCTTACCTAACTTGGGGACATCCTGAATGGACCCTTGTTGTCTAGAGAGGAAATTGCCACTTCTTCACACATTTCATCCATCCTCCACCAACCATAACAAAACTCCAAACTTCACTTCTTTCATCTATTGCAATCCATTCTATTCACCTACCACCTCGAATTGACTAACTCAAGCATAAAACAAACTATGCATCTTTTTGAAAGATCAAATACTTAGCAAATCATAAGAAAAAGACTCCTCTTGAAGTAGTGCACTTGCTCACATACTTCTTGTCTATTCCACTACACCCATTATCCTAATCCAAAGCCTTTAACAGATGCATCCTTCCTACAATAAGGCCTTATCTGCTATGAGCACCCTCTTTGGCAAGAGATATGATGGTTGTGTTTTGCCTTTATCAGTTGGTTGATTTCTTTTGGTTTATCTTTACGTTCCTTTCTAATACCTAATCAAAACTACCTTGATCTTTCTATATCTTGGTATGTTACTATTATTAGTTGTCGTTGCACCAAAAGATTGACCTATTAATGCCTGATACAGCCACTTGACTTAACAAGCATAGGAGCTGGTTAAGCCCTTGTCACAAACCACCGCAGCATTGTGTTGAACAAGGAGACCAAGGGCCACACCTTGCAACAATCCCCCCAGCGTAAGCGCGGGGTTTGAACCCGTGACCTCGGCTCTGATACCAATTGTTAGCTGTCGTTGCACCAAAAGATCGACCTATTAATGCCCAATACAACCACTTGACTTAACAAGCACGGGAGGTGGTTAAGCCCTTGTTGCAAACCACCGCAACGCTACGCTAAACAAGGAGACCAAGGGCCACACCTTGCAACAACTATAAGTATAGATTGGGGCATTGTCATTGCTTTTGTATGTTGTGTTTGTGGGATGTTCTTATTATCCTACTACGACTAATATTTATCTTGTATGTGTTGGAATAGCATCTTGCATATCAATATGCTTTGTATCTAAAGGTCATGCAAATGCCTTTATGCACTAGGATAATTCTATGCTAAGACTATTATCCATTCACATTTCTAACAAGGTTCTATTATGTCTAGTATGAATAAGTACAAACCGTTTGTTTGCAGAGTTAACGTCCTATGCATTGGATACATCATCACCTTGGTCTTATATACCCTGGTGCATAACATCCATATGCTATATCAAAATAAGGATTGTTATTTATATTTTTCAAGCATAACCTGAAGCAAATCACTTTATCCATCTCACCCATCCATCCTAATAAATATTTATAGCTTTCACAATTTGATCAATTCTTCTATTCTTCTATCATCCTACATCAATGCATCCATTCTTCTCCCATCATTCTTCCATCTTTAATCTGATTTTTTCATCTTCTTCTAAATCTCTATATCTCTTAACAAATTCCTCTAATTTTATTTCGAGAGCACACCTGTGTTCCTTGAACCCACCTACCCTCTCAAGGGGGCATCATCATCATTCATCTTATTCATTAACTTACCATTATCTTTCCTTGTCACCCATGCTTTGAGTGACTGGGGCATCACCATCATCTAATCCAATCACTTTCTTCCAATCATATTCTTCTAAACTTCTTTGAAATGATGTTACTTCACAACACCATCTCAAAGAGGGGCAAAATGAAGACACCTGAAATTCAACTTACTTCCCAGCTTAATTATCCATTTTCTATACCTTCACATTAATTAAATAATTATTAATTATTTAATTAAATTCATCCATCTTCATTATTCTTTCACATTAATTAAATAATTATTAATTATTTAATTAAGTTCATTTTCCCACTTCTTAGCATTAATTAAATAATTTATGATTATTTAATTAATTCATTCTTTTTTCTACATGTTAATTAAATAATTTATAATTATTTAATTAATTGAATCATAATCCAACATTAATTAAATAAATAAAATATTTATTTAATTAATCCAAATCACATCTTCTTCTCGATTTCTTTCCAAAATTAAACTCATGTGTATCTAATTTTAATTAAATTAATTAGATAAACTTATCAATTATCCTTTCATCTTTTTCTGGATTTATTTCCTTTTAAAACTAAAATCAAATCCCTTATATCTTTTCAAATCTCATCTTATCTTCTTGATTTATTTCATCTTTTGATCAAATAAAGAAAAAATCAAATCCTTATCCCTCCATCAAAAATCTAAAAATAAAGCCTCCTCCACACCAAACAAGGATTGATTTTCATGCAAACTTACATTGTTAAATTAAGCTCTCATCCATGCCATTGCAATCAAGGTTATGCTTGAGTCTCTTGAGCAATCCCCATTATAACACACCAAGGGATAGATATTATTTTGTGGTAACTTGCATTGTTATTTACTTAGGGTTTTATTATTGCACATTTCGATTATCTCCTGAGTAGTGTAGGTATTGGAATAGAATCTCTTTTGTTCTTATTTATTTTCCAATTTCTAGCATACACAAATAGGATTTCCTACATCAGTGTTAAGTTATTAAGGGTTTGGTAATTGTGTCAAATTTCTTACATTTGGTATCAAAGCTAGTTTCATCTTGGTAGATCCATGGGAGGAAGGGCACTTACATAACTATATTAGTCTTTGTCTTAGTGGTAGTATCTTGTACAATTTGAATCTTTTTTAGGATTAGAGAAATGGTGAGCACTTTTGAAAAAAAAAAGAGTGAAAATATTAGTGGCATGAATTTTGAGTTTTAAAAACTTAGAATGGAAGACCTATTGGTGGAGTTCAGCCAATGGATTGTAGTTATAGTGATGCCAAACTTTATTCCTCAAGGTATGGATCAATATGACTAGGATAAATTAGATAGAAAGACTAGATCTATAATTGCTTTTTTCCATTTAGATTTAGTGCTTTTAATTTTTTCTAGAGAGAATACAACTAAACAATTATGGGATAAGATAGGGGCTTTCTATCAAACTAAGTCTCTAGTAAATAAACTTTTCCTACATAAATAGTTATATTCTAAGCTAATGGAGATTCAGTGGTGGAGCACTATTTAAATGTGTTTAACACCATTATCAGTTAGTTGGAATCAATTAGTGTCAAGATCAATGAGAAAGAACAATGCAGTGCTTTGCTTTATGTATTGCTAGATTCATGGGATAACCTTGTGATGGCAATCAACAACACCGCTTCTTAGTTGAAATTTGAGAGTATAGTTGGAGCCTTGTTGTATGAAGAAATGAGGTGGAAATCCATGGAGTCTATCAAATATGTTTTAATTGTCAAATATTATGTGAAGGAGAAGGGTGGGAACAAGAAGGGAGAAAGGATATTTAAGCCCAAGGGTAGATCTACGTCTTCAATTAAGTCAAAGGTAAAATGCTAGAGTTGTATTAAAATTATCCATATATAAAGAAAAAATACAATGAGAAGGCTAAGAATGAATTTAATGGTGTTTAATAGGAAAAAGGGGGATGAGGGTTTTATAGTTAGATCCTCTTTTCACTACAAACATTCAAGAACATTCAACTGAGTGGAATCACAACTTTTGCAAGAGGATTCACCTACAGGTTGATGGTCAATTGTAACTGTAGGCACCCAAAATTGACCCTTCATACCATTTATCGATTTGTCGCATTATTCACCACTGCATATGCTAATTTTGTCTAGCACACTTGTATCAATTATCTATTTTCTTCTAAATCATCCACTCCTATCATTAATTAAATAAATTATATTTATTTAATTAATTTCATCTATTTTCATTATATTTATTCTTCTATTTTCTATTTATAATTAAATAATCTTTAATTATTTAATTATCCCATTATTCCTCTTAAATTAAATAAATTTTCTAACTTTATTTAATTTGACCTTTTTAAATATTATTTATTTATCTTCTCATCATGCATATAAATTAAATAAATTTATTTATTTAATTTATATTTATTCTTCCAATTTTCTAAATTTAGCTTTTTCCTCCATCATTTAAAAAATAAATTAAATGAATTTATTTGTTTAATTTATTTTTATCTTATCATTTTCCTCTTTTATCACTTTCTTCTATGTGTACAAGTTGGCCTTGTCCTTAGTATGTTAAAAATTAAATACAAAAAATAATTTAATTAGTTTAAAAATCAATTATCCTTGTCATCCAACTCTTAAAATAGAAAAGCATTCTATTTTTTAAGAAAATCAATCTTATCTTCATCAACAAAACCAACTAAATCATTTAATAAAAGCTTTTTCTATGGACACATGTCTTGTACACATTCATCCATGCCTCTTGAATTATCTCAACCATCCATTCCACCACTTTTTCTCCACCATTGATCAATCTTAGTTGAGGGCTATATATACACCCTCTCATTTCATTCCAAACAGCTCACTCTCTTTAACGTCCAAATTATTGTCTTATGCATATCGCATCCATTGAGCATCTATTAAGTACTTTGAGCATATCATCTATCATCATGGCAGCTTTGGCAACTATGGTTGTTAACTTTTGAGAATCAATCCACATTCAACCAAGGAATCCATACAATCTAGGTGACATTGTTCTTTGATTTGCTTTCATTTTGTGTCATTTAGATAGATTTCTTAAAGGTGGTAGGATTGGGTTTTTGTTGTAAGGCTTGATCATGTTAACCTGATTTTTCCTACTCCACATTCTGGCATGCCCAGTGGGAATCACGTCCTTGATTGATTTTTCATTGAAAAGTCATTTTTTAAGATTAAGTAAGGAATAGCGTAATCAATCGGCAGAAAATCACATTCGGTCTATGGAAAATCACCTTTGAATGGCTCTTCATCGCCCATGGTCTGGTTCTGATTGCCTATGGTTTGTCGGGAGTCACCTCTGGTTGTATTAGCATTTTACTGATATATTTTTTCTTTGCAAGGTTTTTCTCTGATCATAGTTGTGTCTGATTTGGGTTGCAAGCTAGTTTATTTGTTAACCCTAACTATTTTTTATCCTCAAGCTAGTTCATTTGGGGTTGAGTTTACCTTTTGACCTAATCATATCATATTATTGGATCTCTTTGCTTTTGGCTATAGGATATACATTTGATTCAGTAGATCCATCTTTCTGGGTTATCAGGGCCTCATATATCTATTATATGATCATTTGTTTGACTCTGTTATTTGAGTTTTGTAGGTTAGAGACAGTCAAACACCTCTGGATGATAGAAAATCACTTCTGCGCAGTGCTTAATTGCCTTTAAATCACCCAGGATTACCTTTGGTTCACACAGTGTCACTTTTGCACAACCCAAGACCGCTTATGATTGACATAACATCGCCTTTGGTAAAAATCAAGTCACTTTTAATTCTCTGTCAATCGCTTTTGTATTTTTTTCATCGCCTTTGATCTGAACTATTGCAATATTGATTTCTTCGAAGTTAACATCTATTGGTGTAGCTTTTTATCGATTGTCAAAGAAAGGTGGATTTGAAACTACTAACAAATCTGTTGTAGGTCGATCGGTCAAATATTTACCTTATTTTCACTAATCTAGGAACATTTTGTTTGGTGCTTAAAAACAACTTGTTTTCTTTGCTTGCTTGCTTGTTGTGTTTGTTGCATTTACATATCTTGCATTAGTAGATCCCTAAGCTAATAACAAAAGTATCCTCTCCCCTTGTCTATCAAATGGATCTTAGGTGCAAGAGAACTTGTTAGTATCTTTAGAGAGGCCTTCCTTGGTGGGAAAAGAGGTACTCACCCCAAGGGAATGACCTCAAGTAGTACTTTTGTTTGGTCTACTATATAAAAAAGGATAAGGTGAAATCCAAGTCTAACCGATATTAGCACTTACCGTACAGTGCTAGTTTGAACATAGGCGTACCTTGTGTATATGAGACTCCTAGTATGACTGGTTAAAGCTTTAAGTGGCTTGTTGGACTCTTGTAACATGCTACTCCCCCGAATCATTACTAGACACCTTTAGATTAGAAGCCCACCCCTTTTTAACCTTGTGGAAGTTTGTTCAAGGCAAGAGGACACATAATCCTCTCTAGATTCTCACCATATGGCTCTCTTGAGATGAGACATAAATCCTTGGCTTAGCATAAGCTACTTGTATCTTTCCAAGGAGAGGGTGATTGGGTCATCCTTTCATTCCTGGAGGCCCCTACCTGTCCTCTCGCAAAGATGAAAGTGTACACACCCACTCTTGGTGTCCCTATACTTGAGTCGAAGGACATTCCAAGTTGTGAGGTTGACAAGCTGCCATTCACCTTGACCTTAGGTAGAGTAAGCATTTATGTTCAAGTGTTTTTGATTTGTGATAAGACCCGTAGAAATCTTGGCCTTGAGGGGTTGTTGAACATACACATTTACACCAAATTAGTCAAACATCAGCTATTGTGTCTTTGTTGTTTGTTCTCTTGCTAATTACCTATCAAAAACAAGTCATTGTCACTAAAACTCGCCTTTGTACAGTCCATCCACGCCTTTGCATCATATGCAAAGTCACCTTAGAATGACAGAAACTCACCTTTGAGTCATCCTAAATCACCTTTGTTCATCATACAATCACCTTTGAGTTATCTAGAGTCTCCTTTGTACCATTCCCAGATCACCTTTGAGCTGCAGAAAATCACCTCTGATCAATAGAATTATGCCTTTGGGTTATCCTGAGTCACCTTTGAGTTATCCTGACTCGCCTCTTTTTAGCAAAGCCTCACCTCTGGAAATCTACAGACTCTCTCCATTTATCCATGTTACAAGTATGGACCTAACCAGTGTTGCCATTGATGTCAACATACTCCTGTTGCATTAATGATAACAATTGGATGAGTTATGTGCTGAGGATATTGAGAAAATTAGTCTCAATCAGGAACAGTGAAGATCAGTGATGACAGTAAGGTAAAAGTCCAAGATAGGATGAGATTCAAAGGATGTGGTTTAAAGGGTTTATAGATATGTGTCTTAAGGTGGTCCAGTAGAGATTTTAGAGGTCTGCAAGAAGATCTACAGAAGTTGTGGCTGCTCAAGTAAAACTAGTACTGGCAGATGTTCAGTGGTGACAGAGTGTTACAGATAGGTCTGGTGAGATCCAGAATTGCATTATCCTGTTCTGCAGATTTGAGGGAGTGTTGAGGAAGTCTTTGTGGAGTGTCAAATAGATTGGTTCATGGTTTGAAGGTCCACAAGCATCTATTCATTTGTGACAGTAATGACAGACTGTGTTCTTGAGATTCCAGATAAAGGGGAGATGGATTTTAGTAAGCAGATGAAGTGTGGATGTTCTTGGTGATTTAGGAAAGCTTGTGGAGGTCTTTGGATCGTGTCCAGATTGAGTTGGTGATCTGCATTGAAGTTGGAGCTTGCAATTGAAGATTATCTTCCAGATGATAGTGTTCCTCTGGAGATTGGCCGACCGAATCAGTTACACATCCTACGGATGTTCTTGTTGATGTTTGCCGACTTAGATGATCATTCCTAAGTTTATGTCTTGTATAAATAAGGGATTACGAAGTCATTTTAAATTTTTCCTTGTGGAGATGAGAGTGTGGTAGCAAGGAGGAGAGCGAAAGGCAGAGCAGAAGTATTGGGCTTAAATGGAACTGATTCAAGCATGGTGAAGATGCTATTTTCCAGTTTAAGTAGGTGATACTTATTTCTTTGTAGACAATGTGTCTTTTGTAGGCAGTGGGCCTCTTGTGAGTAGTGTGCTCGGGCAGTGAGCCCTAATTGGCATGTGCCACTTTGTTCTTTCTATTCTTCTAACAATCTTGGGTTAATCACCCGGTGGTTTTTCCCTTAACCGGGTTTTCCACGTCAAAATCTTGGTGTCTCATGTGTTGATGTGTTTATGCTCTTGATTCATTACATTATGTTTCCTTGATTATTTGCAAAGTAAAGTTAAGTGTTTAATTGGAAGAAAGTTTTGTACAACTGATTCACCCCCCCTCTCCGTTGTTTGCCCTAAATCTAACAATTGGTATCAGAGCCAAGTTCCTCTAAAAGGAGCTTAACTGCTTGAGGAGATCCAGGATGTCGTCTTACAAGAAGGATACTCCAAAGTTTGATGGAACCAATTTTAATCTCTGGAAAGGTCGCATGAAGTGTCACTTGCAATGTATGGGAATGGCCTACTGGACCATGGCTACAACATAGTATGTACCTCCACAGGGTGGTCCGAAAACCCTAAATGAAATCACAGATGTTGAAAACAATCTGCAAACTATAGAGGCTCTTCTAAGTGCATTATTTGATTCAAATCTCTCAAATGTTATTGACCTACCAACTGCTTCTGAGATTTGGCAATAACTAGAACTTTTGCATGAAGGAGACAAGTATGTTAAATGTGCAAGGTTAAAGAATTTGAAAGGAAAATTTGAAAATCTGAAGATGAGAGATGATGAAAATATTACTACTTTTATGCCAAGAGTAAATGAGATTGTTTGTGGAATTAGAAATGCTGGTGGAGTCCTGGATGAAAATGAGATTGTTGGCAAAATTCTTAGATCCCTACCTGCTTCTTACAAAATCAAAGATGCTGCCATTGAAGAACTCAGAGCCCATACAACTGTCACAAGAGATCAATTGGCTAGAAAATTGGCTGCATTTGAAATGACAGAGTTTGGAGATGACCCCCCCAAGACTGAATCTGCATTCAAAGCCAGTGCCTCTGTTAAAGGTAAACAAATGTTTGATCTGGGAGAAAATTCATCAAGGAAGCTGTCATGGTATGAAAAAGAAAGAAAAGATCTGGAAGAAGAAGTAGAAACTGTTCAACTTGAAGCCCTTATTGCAAAGAGGCTACCAAGAGGATCCGGTAAGTATGAAGGAAAATTACCTTTTAAGTGTTTTAACTGCAATAAGAGTGGTCATTTTGCCTCAAGGTGTCTGGAAAGGTTTTCAAGGCAAAATCCTAACAAGCCAAGGTTCCAAAAGAACTGTTATTATGTACATGAAGATGATGATAATGAAGGAGTAACAGATGATGAATCAGAGATAGGAAACAAATCCGGAAATGAATGGGTGTTCATTAACATCAAGGAAGAAGATCCAATGTCCTCTGTATCTGTCAATCATAAGACTGTGGAAAGAGCTCTGGCTGCCCAAGTTAAAGAAAAGGATGATTGGGTCATTGACAGTGGTTGCTCTCACCATATGACATGTGACAAAAATAAGTTCATAGATTTGGAAAGGTATGAAGGAGGAGTGGTAAAGTTTGGTGATAATTCTGCTGGTAGAATCAAAGGTAGAGGAACTATTTCTCTTAATGGAAGGAACAAAACTGGTAATGTGTTGTATGTTGAAGGTTTCAAGCACAATCTTCTCAGTGTTGGACAGTTGGTGGACAAAGACTATGATCTCCGGTTCAAGAATGGAAAATGCAAGATCTTTGAAAGTTTCAGAACAGAGATTGCATCTGGTACTCAAACTAAAGGTAATATCTTTCACTTGGTTGATATTGGTAAAAGTTGCTTATTTGTTCAAATTGATTAGAGTTGGTTATGGCATAGGAGGATGTGTCATGTGAATTTTGATAATATCATCAAGATAAGCAATACTCAGGCTGTAAGAGATCTTCCAAAATTGGTGAAACCTTCTAATAGCTTGTGCAAAGAATGTCAGTTGGGTAAACTAAGCAGAGGCACATTCAAAAGCAAGGAATTGTCTTCTACCGGATTATTGGACTTAGTTCATACTAATCTTTGTGGTCCGGCAAGAATCAGGAGTATTCAAGGTGATAGATACTTCATGCTACTAATTGATGACTATTCCCGGATGATGTGGGTAACCTTTCTAAAAGAGAAATTAGAAGCTCTTGAGAAATTCAAAATATTCAAAGCTATGGTAGAAAATGAAACCAGATTAAAATTGAAGTGTCTGAGGTCTAATAGAGGTGGAGAATTCACACCCGGTGAGTTCATAGAGTTCTGTGAGAAACATGGAATCAAGAGACAGTTGTCTGCTCCTAGGACCCCATAGCAGAATGGAGTAGTTGAGAGAAAGAACTGGACCATCTAGGAAGCATCTAGGACAATGATGATGGAAGCAAATGTTCCTCAGATCTATTGGAGAGAAGCTGTCAGCATTGCAGTCTATACTCTCAATCGAGTTCAAATCAGAAACAATACCGGTAAGACTCCTTATGAACTTTGGTTTGACATCACTCCTACTGTGAGGTATTTTAGAGTCTTCGGTAGCAAATGTTACATCAAAAGAGATGAAGATCTAGGAAAGTTTGATGCTAGAAGTGATGAAGGAATATTCTTGGGTTACTCTACTCAAAGTAAAGCATACCGGTGTTATAATAAGAGATTGAGAAATATGATAGAAAGTACAAATGTGAAGGTTGATGAAGGAATTGAAAAACCCTCAAGATTTTATGATATGATGAAGATGATCAGAATGGTGTTCTGACTCAAGGAGCCCAAGCCTCTTCTGAGTTTTAGATCTAGATTGATCTGATAAATCAGGAAGAAGAGATAAGTTTGAATGAGCCTGATCAAGAAGCAGAAATGCAAGCAACTCCCAAAGTGCCTAGGTATGTAAGACTAAATCACTCTGAAGATCAGATCATAGGTGATAAAAGCAAAGGTGTAAACACAAGAAGGAAAATTGTTCAAAACTCAGATGAGTATTGTCTGATTTCAAAAATTGAACCTAAGACAGTGAATGAAGCTTGCAATGATGAAAAGGGGACTAAAGTAATGGAGGAGGAGTTGATACAAATTGAGAAAAATCACACTTGGGATCTTGTTCCCAGACCTAGAAACAAAAATGTGATTGGAACCAAATGGGTCTTCCGGAACAAACTAAATGAAGTTGGTGAAGTAATCAGAAATAAAGCCAGATTGGTCTACAAGGGTTACTCTCAAATAGAAGGAGTTGATTTTGAAGAAACTTTTGCTCTGGTGGCAAGAATTGAAGCAGTTAAATTATTTCTTGCTTTTGCTGCTTTTAAGGATTTGAAGGTATATTAGATGGATGTCAAGTATGCCTTCCTAAATGGTGACCTGGAAGAAGAAGTATGCATTGAGCAACCGGATGGATTTCAATTGTCTGATCATGATGATATGATCTGCAAGTTGAAGAAGGCACTGTATGGACTAAAGCAACCCCCAAGAGCCTGGTATGAAAGATTAGACAAATATCTTTTGAAGATTGGTTTCAACAAAGGTACTGCTGACAGTAATTTATATTTCAAAATTGATCATGAAAACATCTTGATTGTTGAAGTGTTTGTTGATGATATCATTTTTGGAGGAAGAGATAGTTTGTGTAAAACTTTTGCAAATCAAATGAAAAGTGAGTTTGAGATGTCCATGCTTGGTGAAATGAATTTCTTCTTGGGTTTGCAAATCACTCAAACAAAGAAAGGAATCTTCATTTCTCAGACCAAATATGTGAAAGAATTGTTGAAGAAATTTGGGATGGAAGATTCAAAGCCAATGAATACTCCCATGACAACCGGATGTAAGTTAAGCAAAGATGATAACTTTCTTAAGGCAGATCAGACAAAGTATAGGTTAATGATTGAAGGACTATTGTATGTCACTCAAACTAGACCAGACATTATGCAGGCTGTTGGTCTTGTTGCTAGATTCCAGGCTGTTCCTAGAGAATCTCATGTTATGGCAATCAAGAGGATTTTTAGATATCTAAAAGGGATAGTTGAGTATGGTCTGTGGAATCCTAAAGATCATGATTTCTCTCTTCATGCATATACTGATGCGGATTGGGTAGGAGATGTGGATGACCGGAAGAGTACCAGTGGTGGAGCATTCTTTTTGGGGAAGAGATTGGTTTCTTGGCTAAGAAAGAAACAAGAGGCAATATCTCTATCTACAACTGAAGTAGAATATATTGCAGCAGCAAGTAGTTGCACTCAAGTTTTATGGATGAAGTAGATGCTAAGAGATATCAAAGTGGAGTATGAAGAACCTATCACAATCTTCTATGATAATTCAAGTGCTATAAATATATCTAAGAATCCAGTGTTGCATTCAAAGACTAAACACAAATCCATCAAGTTTCACTTTTTAACAGAGCAAGTGAACAAGAATGAAGTCAGATTGGAGTTTGTGCCTTCCAAGGATTGGATTGCAGACATCTTTACTAAACCTCTACCTAAGAACTCTTTTGAATATCTCAGGGAGAAGTTAGGGGTTATTGCCCCTCCAGTGATGAACTAAGGTGCACTAAGGTGCATCAGTCTGGTGGATATCACAGTAATATCTTGTGATCCGGATTGATGGGGAGTTGTTACTCAGGGGGAGCAGCAGGTATGATTCTGAAGTGTTGAAATTGCAAGTATGTGCCCTTTGCCATTGATGTCAAAGGGGGAGAAAAGACATATGAAAAACAAGTGGTTGCTGATCAAAGGAGGAGCAGTAAAAGGAGAGAAGACATGTGAATGGGTGTTGCTGATAGGGGGAGTTGTGACAGTGAGGTGAAGTTCTTGTCTTGATGGTCAAAATAGTTTTTCACATCATATGTTGCCATCAATGACAAAGGGGGAGATTTTTGCAAGTATGGATCTAACCAATGTTGTCATTGATGTTAACATACTCCTATTGCATTAATGATAAGAATTGGATGAGTTGTGTGTTGAGGATATTGAGAAAATTAGTCTCAATCAGGAACAGTGAAGATTAGTGATTGCAGTAAGGTAAAACTCCAAGATAGGATGAGTATCAAACGATACAATTTAAAGGGTTTGTAGATATGTGTCTTAAGGTGGTCTAGTAGAGATTTCAGAGGTCCACATGAAGATCTAAAGAAGTTGTGGCCGCTCAAGTAAAACCAGTTCTGGTAGATGTTCAGTGGTGACAAAGTGTTACAGATAGGTCCGATGAGATCTAGAACTGCATTATCCTATTCTGCGGATTTGAGGGAGTGTTGAGGAAGTCTTTGTGGAGTGTCAAATAGATTGGTTCGTGGTTTGAAGGTCCGCAAGCATCTATTCCTTTGTGACAATAATGACAGACTGTGTTCTTGAGATTCTAGATAAAGGGTAGATGGATTTCAGTAAGCAGATGAAGTGTGGATGTTCTTGGTGCTTTAGGAAAGCTTGTGGAGGTCTTTGGATCATGTCCAGTTCAAGTTTGTGATCTGCATTGAAGTTGGAGCTTGCAATTGAAAATTATTTTTTGGATGATAGTGTTCTTCTGGAGATTGGCCGACCAGATGAGTTACACATCCTACGGATGTTCTTGTTGATGTTTGCTGACTTAGATGATCATTCCTATGTTTATGTCTTGTATAAATAAGGGATTGCGAATTCATTTCAAATTTGTCCTTAGGGAGATGAGAGTGTGGTAGCAAGGAGGAGAGCGAAAGGAAGAGCAAAAGTATTGGGCTTAAATGGAACTGATTCAAGCATGGTGAAGATGTTATTTTTGAGTTCAAGTAGGTGATACTTATTTCTTTGTAGACAGTGTGTCTTCTGTAGGCAGTGGGCCTCTTGAGAGTAGTGTGCTCAGGCAGTGAGCCCTAATTGGCATATGCCACTTTGTTCTTTCTATTCTTCTAACAATCTTGGGTTAATCACCCGATGGTTTTTCCCTTAACCGGGTTTTCCATGTCAAAATCTTGGTGTCTCATGTGTTGATGTGTTTATGCTCTTGATTCATTACATTATATTTCCTTGATTATTTGCAAAGTAAATTTAAGTGTTTAATTGGAAGAAAGTTTTGTACAACTAATTCACCCCCCCTCTCAGTTGTCTACCCTAAATCTAACAATCCAGTCCAAAACCCCATTCCAGTCAGTCCTTATCCTTGTTATCAATTTTCCAGACAATACACTAATCATCTATAGCCAACACTCATCTTATTCAGCCTAATCACATCATATTTTGGACTCTTTGAGCCCTTGAATCCTCTTTGAGACTCTAAAATAGCCACCAATCAATTAATCAATCAAATCAACATCAACATTTGATCATCCTTTGGCTTTGGTCACTATCTACTTTTTGATCATATCACATCAATCCTTTTATCCATCTTAAAAGAGTGTTCCTTTTGAGTTGGGCTATATCACCATCATCAATCAATTTGGTCTACCCTTGAGTTAATGAGTCTATCTCTTGGGAGATAACCTTATCCAATCAAGCCAATTGAAGACGTGATATTTCCACAGTCCATGATATGAATCTAAAAACTTCTGGTTTAAACTGTGTGTAGCTTTTTTTTAGCATCGACGTTTCGGATCACACTCCGTGATCCATCATCAGGATGAGAAAGAGAGAATGAAGGAGATGAACTGCAGATCAAGTTCTTTATTGTTCTTATCTCCTATCTTGTAAACTGTGTAAACCTCTCTCTCTTTTAGAACTTGATCTACAGTTCATCTCCTTCATTCTCTCTTTCTCATCCTGATGATGGATCATGGAGTGTGATCCAAAACGTCGATGCTAAAAAAAAGCTACACACAGTTTAAACCAGAAGTTTTTAGATTCAATCAAGCCAATTCAAATCAATCTAACCAATCAATCATCAATCAATCCATCCTATCCAAATCAATCAACAATCCAAATCAATCAATCAATCCAAACAATTGATCAAGCCAATCATCAATCAATCAAACCAATCAATCCAAGAGTCTCAACTTTGTCACACAAGTCCAACAATCTCATCCATCATCAATCAATGCCTCAAACTAGGAGTCAATATAAGGAAGCTATGGAGGCTAACCTAAAAGAATTTCAATCTATGCCTCTCAAGGATGCCTCAAAATTCACAACTAGAATGGATTCTAATATCTTTGTACCCAAAGGTTATACTGTCAAACCTTCATCATCAACTCAAACTCCACAATATCATTTTTCTCAAACTACCTATGAAGAATCTCAATATGACCTAGAGGAGCTAGAAGACTTTGAAGCTTTACAAATTGTAAATAGGCTCTTAAATTCCAATCCTGGTAGATTTCTCTTACAATTACTAAGTGACTTTGACATATCCTCAATCAGAAAATAAGATTCAATCAATAATACTATTGTTGCTAGAGAAACCCATAAGGCTATTACTACCATGTCCATCAAACCCATAATACCTACACACAACATCCAAACACCACCTTTGACTAATTAATCCCCCCATCCACTCCATGCACCCTCTACATCTATGGAAATAAGCCAACCAAATGTTCCCACATCAATAGAGCCTTTGTTAACACCATCTTACATTATCAACCCACATGTGTCATGAGCACCTCAAGTCTCTAATCAAAGTGTGCCACATGTTGACTCATCTCATGTGTCGCATCCCACTCCATCTTCTTCCATGAATATAACTCCTCTGCATGTGTCACGAGCACCTCAAGTCTCTAATCAAAGTGTGCCACATGTTGACTCATCTCATGCATCACATCCCACTCCATCTTCTTCCATGAATATAACTCCAATGCAAGTGACACAAGCACCTCAAGTTTCTAATCAAAATGTGTTGCATGTTGAACTATCCCAAGCATCTAATGTATCTTCCCATCTCAATCTTTCATCTATGAATCTACCTCAAACATCCCATGTGCTATCTAATCCTAACACATCATTTATCGACCAACCTTTCAGATCACAAGCACATTCCAATTCCAACATATCATATGTTGATCAACTCCTTTCACTTGGACCACAACAATCCAACCCTCAAACATCCTATGCCAATACACCTCTCGTGTCCCAAGTTCCACCAACCTCCAACCAACATATGTCCTACATCAATCCATCCTTGGTTTCATATGTGATACAAACCCAAAATGTTAATCCATGACCAAACTCATACACATTCCCATCATTTGATAACCAAGGCCAAAACACATACACCCTGCCATATAATACATCACAAAAACATCCTCCAAATCAACCCCTGGTGTACCAAATACCTCATCCAAGTCATCAAAATTCCATGCAGCAACAACAACTATCTACATTTGATTTTGAGTAGCAATTCAATCAATTACAACAACAAGTCGCAGATATGAATATGAGCCAAACAAAGAATACGTTTTCCTTTAAGGAAGTATGCCCATATCCTTTTGATAATTCACTTCAGATGATACCTTTTCCTCCACATTTTGAGATACCACAATTTGATAAATACAAAGGAAAAGGTTATCCAAATGACCATCTTAGAGCATTTTATGTAGCTTGTCTCGATGTTGCATATAATGACACATATCTACTATGTCTATTTCCTCGTAGTCTTGGGGGATGAGATATGGAATGGTTTTCTCACCTACCTCTAGGCATCAAGTCTTTCAAAGAGTTGGCACAAAAACTTGCATCACACTTTGCTTTCAATATAGAAAGTGAGATATCCATGAATGATCTTGTCAACAACAAATGGTGAAATGGGGAAACCTTCTCATCTTTCATCCAATGATGGTGAAATATGGCTAGTAAACTCCCATAGCAGATGCTTGAGAAACAACAAGTCAACATCTTTGTTCAAAATCTCCATCCTAAACTATCATTTCAATTGCAGCTGCAAAGTGCCACTACTTTTGATGAAATCATATCCAAGGGAACCAACATTGAAAAGGCTTTAATTGCTAAAGGTCTAATTAAGATTTTCAAGGAAACAAAAGACAATGGACAATCATCAAGCGATAAATCCCGCTTTTGGAACAAGAACAAAAATGTTGTCAATGATGGCATTGTTGATGCAAAGAATGTTCAAACCATGAAGGCTCCCCTCCATATCCAAGTGGCATCCAAGGGCAGACCCTTTGTTCCAAAAGACCAAGATAAAACAAATCCATTGCCTAGATGCCAATTCACTCCTGTGGGAGAGCCTATTGAATCTATCCTCAAAAAGCTAGTACAATCAGGCAAGATCACTCTACCTAAAGCTCAACCATATGAAGAACCATAGTTTAAACCTAATTGGTATAAAGACAATGAATAATGTGACAATCATAGAGTGAAAGGATATAACACAACTGATTGTATGAAACTGAAACATTTGATTTAGAATCTTATTGATCAAGGAGAAAGCACTATTGATCCACCAAAATAGACAACAAATTATGACCTTGATGCTTTCAAGAATCCACTTCCACCACACGATAAGGAAAGTGCCTCTAATACAGGGAAGAATGTCCATTCTACCTATGAGTCTACTATTGGATGTATCAAACATGCTCACATATCTACTATTACCATAATAGGAAAAGAACTTGATTGTGTCATTACCACTTGTCGAGGTTGTGTTACTATCCAAGCAGCACCACCTACCGTACGCCCAAACTATGGATACAATATCCTTGACCATCTAGGTAAGACTCATGCTCATATTTCCATTTTGGAATTATTGTGTATATCACCTGCCCATAAAGCTATCTTAGATAAAGCTTTACAAGAGTCGTTGATACCTAATGATATTGATAATAATTAAAATCCATGGTAGCGAGTATTGCATCACCTTATTGTTTGACTTTCTCTGATAAAGACCTTTCATCATCTGATCCATCTCATAATGATGCTCTCCATATCGAAGTCTATATAAACCAATGTCAAGTCAAATGAATACTAATAGATGGTGGAGCTAGGTTAAATATATGTTCTCTAAAGATTATAAAACAACTAGGATATTCTAATGATCACATTGACACTACCAAGAGCATAACTATCAAAGCATATGATGATGCAGAGAGAGAATCTGGAGGAATTATCCATCTACCTATCAGGGTTGGTCATGTTACTATTGACACCCGTTGTCAAGTTCTAGACATTGAATTGCCTTACAACATTATCCTTGGCCATCCTTAGATACATGCTATGAAAGTAGTTCCATCCACATATCATCAATGTCTGAAATTTCCCTACAATGGTGTTCAAATCACGATCCCTATTAATCCTAATCCATTTGAGTTTTGCCAAGCCTTACAAGCCAAATATCAAAATCTTAATCACATACCTATCAATGCTGAATACCATCCATTTACATCCTCTGTTGATCCATCTGATTTGAATAAGCCTTCATCCAGTAACCCATCCCCAATATTGATGTTCAATACAAAGAGAAAGGACTTGGTGAATATTGTCTACAAGGATCTTGCTATGTAGGAACCTTGCCCTTATCACCTAAATCCTATGGTCAACCATTAGTATCCAAAGCTACCCCATCCAAAGCAACTATGATGCAGAGGCATCCACACTAAAACCTTGACATACAGCATGTATGTCCGCAACCCTTCATCATCATATATTTTCTCTACCGACCGATATCCTCCTGCAGACAAACCTTCGACCCTTTGCCTGTCAACAGCATCATCATATCTGGCTATCGGCAGCATCATCACATTCGGTAAGCGCAAACATCCTCCTGATGTTCACTGTTCATCTTACCGCCAAACGCTTTCTGCAGCATCATGATGTTCAACATCATGTTCATCAGCAGGATATAAAATATCCGGCTCCCTCCATATATCCTGATGACCACAACTTCATGCACCTTTCCTTCGATGCTTACGTCACCCCGATATCCTGATGACGATTATCCTGATGACGATGACGTCACATGCAGCTCCTCCAATATCCTGCTGTTGGCCAAACTTAACTTTATCGGCCCGCGATGGTTTTAACAACCCGATCTTCTACCTTATGCCGATACGCTCCTCCTCGGCAACACCTGATGATGATCACCCCGAAACGCATTTACCTTATGCAACCGATTGCATCATGCTCATCTCCTCCTACTCGGATGACGCCCGAATTAACCGCAGGATATACACAGAAATATCCTGATGATGCCGTTGTGATGGATTTTCCAACCTTAGCGAATTTCCAATCCGCCGAACCTCCTGGGGTGACCCGATCTGCTTCCTGGACAACTTTC
This sequence comes from Cunninghamia lanceolata, assembly GCA_027924645.1. Lineage (NCBI taxonomy): Eukaryota > Viridiplantae > Streptophyta > Pinopsida > Cupressales > Cupressaceae > Cunninghamia > Cunninghamia lanceolata. The sequence continues at coordinate 22,413,414 of BSBN01000809.1, read as the reverse complement.
CAAACTCTAACTATCAGCACGACCTAGCACATACCCATGCTAGGGTTCTCAACACCTCTTGATGACGATCCTGCGCACCTGCATGCAAACAAACACAAAATGCAGACTAAATCCTAAACTACTGTACATGGCCATTCCACCGATTCGACGAATCAACCGGTGGAATGGATCAGACAATCCATGTAACCACCAAAACAGCAGATCGATTACACAATGGAATTCACAATAGAGAATTGACACAACAGGATCTCTTTATTGATTTCAAAAGATGCAAATACAATATTCAGTCTCACTCTCTGTCTCACTCTCTGCAACCTAGCTCGATAATCTAAAACCAACCGATCCTCATGCATAAATAGGATCTCCTGCGAGTACTACCGACCCGACTCCAAGCAGCTGGGACATCTCTCCAGGCGGCTGGGAGATCCAACCGGACATACAGCATAACAGCTGTCCTAACAACCTAGCTAAAAATAGTAAAGTATGGTCAACATGACCTTATTACATGCATTGGTCTTATCAGACCTTCTTGGAAACATTAACCAGACCTATAACAAACTAACTGCCTCATGGAGGCCAGCTGTCAGGTAGGTGCTCCTGCACCATACTCCCCAACAGAAAAGAACTCATGTCCCATGAGTTAGGATGTGGAAGTCCTCCACCTTTACACTTTGTCATGTCAGTGTTCTGACCTGTTCCAGCTTTATCCTCTGCTAGCTCTCGGCTGCTCCAAGAGTTCTGAACTGTAACTTGCCTTCTTGCAAGTAAATCCTCATGCCTGTCAATGTAGGCCCTTCTCTCACATACCTTGTGTTTGTCAGGGTGTCTGACCAGAACCTCTGTCTGAACTGCCTCTTGAACTTCTGCAATGTTCAACTCTGTCTTTCTGTCAACCTTTATAGGACAAACAATAGTCCCAACTATGACAACATCCTTGTCATTCTGCTCAACTGGTTGCTGTTTGCAAACCTGTTTCTGAACCTGCTGCTGACCTCTGTCAGTCACAACTGAAACTTTCTTCAACCTGTTGTCCTTAACAACTCCTTTCCCTACAGTGTCCTCAACTGCCTTTGTGCCTGCTGCTCTAGGCTTCTGCACAAATTCCTTCCTTCCCACTAAAATGATTTGGGCTGCCCCCTGTGCTGCAGCATTTGCCTGCAATGGCATCAACATAATAGTCTTCCCATCTTTCTTGATGGTGTAGGTATTAGCATACCCATCATACAGTACCCTCCTATCAAATTGCCATGGTCGACCCAACAGTAGGTGACAACATTCCATGGGCAAAATGTCACACAAAACTCTATCATGATATGCTCCAATCTGAAAATCCACATATGCCTGTTCATAGACAAAAAGTGATTGACTATCACTCACCCAAGATGCCTTGTAAGGGTGTTGGTGTGGAATCCTTTCCAAATTCAGTTTATCCACCATTTCCTGAGATACCATGTTGTCTGTTGAACCAGTATCAATGACAACCTTACATACCTTACCTTTGCTCTTGCATGTGGTCTTGAAAAGAGCTCTTCTTTGCATCATATCCTTTGATGTCTGCAAACTAGTTCTCCTTAGCATCAATGCTTCTCCCTCCTCAGGATATCCATAACCGTCATGAACCCTATCTCCTTGATAAGTGTTTGAACTCTGCACACTTTGCTCCACTTTCTCTTCTTGCACAAGTTGTACTCTCTTGTCATTCGTTCTATCATCTCTGGATGATGAACCTTTACTTTCTGGACATTTGAAAAATGGATGACCAAACTCACCACAGGTGTAACACTTTCCTGAAAATGTAGCAGAACCTCTACCACTTCCAAATCTGCCTTTATTACCTTTCCATCCACCTCTGAAATCAGACTATCCCTGTCCTTTACCAGTGTCTTCTTGACCCTCATTGGTTTGCCTTGTTGTAGGGGCTAATCCTCTTCCCCTCATATCCTTTCCTCTTCCTCTCATGGACTTATCTTGTCTCCTATTCATCTTTTCTTCAATCCTGATTGCCATTTGATAACAATCCTCCACACTCTTAGGGTTAGCTAAAACTAACTCATCCTGTATGTTTAATCTCAAACCAGCCAAGTACCTAGCCACCTTTTCTACCTCATTCTCATGATGACCAGATCTCATACTCAATTTATAAAACTCCTCAGTATATGCCTTCACATCCATTTCCTTCTGCCTTAAAAATTGCAGCTTCTTAAACATCTAAATTTCATAATCCTTGGGCAAGAATTTACCTTTGATCCTTGCTACCATTTTATCCCATGAAGTGATCTTTGACTTCCCTTGTTTCCTTCTCTCAGATTGTACATAATCCCACCATACCAAAGCATGACCTCCTAACTTGGTCTTTGCAATCTTTACCTTCTGATCCTCAGCAACATCTTCACATTCAAAGTGATTATCAAGTGCAGCAATCCAATCCAGTAACTCATCTTCATTCAAACTTCCATTATACTTGGAAACATCAACCTTTACCTTAGGTTTATCACTATGTACTGCCTTTAACAGTTTTGCAAATCTCTAGTCTTCAGCATCCAGACCTTCAGCTACCTCTTCATACTCTTCAACAGTATCTTCATCTTCTTCAGACTCACTGTCGTCCACTTCCCTCTTTTTGTTCTTCTCCAAGGCTACAAGCCTAGGTTGAAGTGCTTCAGCAAGCTCCTTCATCTTCCTCATCTCTCTGGCATGTTTTTCCTTCATCTCCTGTAATTCCCTTGCAGTACCACTACCTTTCGGAGGCATTTTGTCAACCTCTCACTCCTCTACCTCTGTCCTTTCGATGACAGAATCAACTCTACCTCTGCCCTTTTGGTGACAGAATCAACACACAACAGCCCAGACCTTTTTCTGAGCTCTGATACCACTATGATGCAGAGGCATCCACACTAAAACCTTGACATACAGCATGTATGTCCGCAACCCTTCATCATCATCATATTTCCCTTAACACTGTCAGCATCATCATATTTTCTCTGCCAACTGATATCCTCCTGCAGACAAACCTTCGACCCTTCGCCTGTCAGCAGCATCATCATATCTGGCTATCGGCAGCATCATCACATTCGGCAAGCGCAAACATCCTCCTGATGTTCACTATTCATCTTACCGCCAAACGCTTTCTGCAGCATCATGATGTTCAACATCATGTTCATCAGCAGGATATAAAATATCTGGCTCCCTCCATATATCCTGATGACCACAACTTCATGCACCTTTCCTTCGATGCTTACGTCACCCCGATATCCTGATGACGATTATCCTGATGACGATGACGTCACATGCAGCTCCTCCAATATCATGCTGTTGTCCAAACTTAACTTTATCGGCCCGCGATGGTTTTAACAACCTGATCTTCTACCTTATGCCGATACGCTCCTCCTCAGCAACACCTGATGATGATCACCCCGAAACGCATTTACCTTATGCAACCGATTGCATCATGCTCATCTCCTCCTACTCGGATGACGCCTGAATTAACCGCAGGATATACACAGAAATATCCTGATGATGCCGTTGTGATGGATTTTCCAACCTTAGCGAATTTCCAATCCGCCGAACCTCCTAGGGTGACCCGATCTGCTTCTTGGACAACTTTCCAGACTCTAACTATCAGCACGACCTAGCACATACCCATGCTAGGGTTCTCAACACCTCTTGATGATGATCCTACGCACCTGCATGCAAACAAACACAAAATGCAGACTAAATCCTAAACTACTGTACATGGCCATTCCACCGATTCGACGAATCAACCGGTGGAATGGATCAGACAATCCATGTAACCACCAAAACAGCAGATCGATTACACAATGGAATTCACAACAGAGAATTGACACAACAGGATCTCTTTATTGATTTCAAAAGATGCAAATACAATATTCAGTCTCACTCTCTGTCTCACTCTCTGCAACCTAGCTCGATAATCTAAAACCAACCGATCCTCATGCATAAATAGGATCTCCTGCGAGTACTACCAACCCGACTCCAAGCGGCTGGGACATCTCTCCAGGCAGCTGGGAGATCCAACTGGACATACAGCATAACAGCTGTCCTAACAACCTAGCTAAAAATAGTAAAGTATGGTCAACATGACCTTATTACATGCATTGGTCTTATCAGACCTTCTTGGAAACATTAACCAGACCTATAACAAACTAACTACCTCATGGAGGCCAGCTGTCAGGTAGGTGCTCCTGCACCAAACTATCATTGTTCCTCCAATCGTGTTCATCCAATCAGGAATGCTCGAAGATGAAGCTATTGATGACATCTCTTCTTGGATCTCTTTTGATGAAAATGATCAAGTCACTTTAGAAGTGGAATTCTATAACAATTGATTTCAGATCATTAAGAACATGGTTTACAAAGGACAAGGAGGTCTAGACCGCACAGATAAGGACCTGGTGAACCTATCATTGTCACCAAGAAGTTTAATAAGAAACGTTTAGGGTACAGTAAGGAGGTTCCGCCTTCCTTAGACATTGAGTGTATTCTAGATAAGGTAGCTGAAGCTTTTCTCGTAGAAGAGACCTCTAATCAGGATACCATTGATGATTCCTCTTTCCACATAACCAAACTATTCCAAGACCTATCCATCTTTATGTTATCATCCACCTCCTTTACCTCTCAACCTAAATCACCTGACCTTCAACTCATATATCCTAACCTCGTCAATTGGGACCAATAGGGGGCACCTATTCTGGACACATTTCAGAACGATGAAGCCATAGCAGAGTTCATGGGCTTAAGAAAAGGCATACCATTGGTAGATCACAAAGTGGGCTTCATGATGGACCTACCTCAATTAGTATACTTTGGTGGAGGTGTCAAATCCTTTAGTCACAAAAGTGAAATAAATAAAATCAAAAAAGAAAGGTCACTAGGTGAAAACTAAAAGGCACCTCTTGACCATGAAAAGGTAAAAATAAAGGACATATCTGAGGGTGAAAACCTCTCTGAGGCACCTGAGGATGGAGGATTTGACCTTCCTTTGACCACTGAATATCAAGAATGGTCACCCTTGTTGGTGGAGAAATCTCAAGAGATCAATCTAGGTACAACACAGAATCCCAAGATCACATTTCTAGTGGCATCACTATCAGATTAGGAGAGAATAGATTTCACCACCTTCTTCATGAAAAGATCAATAAACTTCATGTGGACTTATGCAGATATGTCAGGGTTGGATCCCTCACTTATGGTACATCATCTAGCAGTATTTCCAAATGCAAAACCTATCAGACAAAAGCTACGGAAAATGCATCCTCAAATAGCACTCTTGGTCAAAGTAGAACTTTAGAAATTGTTGGATGCTAAGTTCATACACCCTATTAATTATCCTGAATGGGTTTCAAATCTAGTATTGGTATCCAAAGTCACTAGGGGCATCCATGTTTGCACCAATTTCAAAGATCTCAACAAAGCCTGTCCTAAAGATGATTTTCCACTTCCAAGCATAGATATCATTGTTGATCTTACAGCCAAACATGAAATGTTATCACTAATGGATGAATTCTCTAGCTACAATCAAATCTTGATCTCTCTCAAAGATCAACATAAAACATCTTTCATATGCCCATGGGATACTTACTATTGGCAAGAAATGCCTTTTGGTCTTAAGAATGCAGGAGCTACATATCAACGAGCCATGACTGTTATCTTCCATGATCTTTTTCACACCATAATGGAAGATTATGTTGATGATATCTTGGGCAAATCAAAAACTAGAGAAGGTCATCTAAAAGTTCTAGAATAGATCTTTAACAGACTGGAAAAGTATCAAGTAAGATTAAATCCTAAGAAATGTGTATTCGATGTGACTTTTAGAAAGCTATTAGGTTACATCGTATCTCAAAGAGGCATAGTAGTTGATCCAGATAAGGTAAAAGCTATAGTTAACATGCCTCCACCATCAAATTTGAAACAGCTTCATAGTCTTCAAGGCAAATTACAATCTATCCACAGGTTCATTTCACAACTAGCAGATAAATGTCATCCTTTTCAACACCTTCTCCAGAAGGGAGAACCTTTTAAATGGGATGATAAGTGTCAACAAGCTTTTGATCAAATAAATAAATATCTAGCTACACCTCCTATATTGGTACCTCTTGTGCCTAATCGACCATTGCTACTATACATTTCTTCAACAACAACTCTAAGTGCCCTTTTAGCTCAACATGATGACTCAAGGAAAGAACAGGTTATCTACTATATCAGCGGAACTCTCGTCAACTATGAGCTTTATTATTCATCCATGTAAAAGGCATGTTTAGTTGTAGTGTTTGCTTCCCAAAAGTTGTGGCACTATATGTTGAACCAAAGAACGAAGCTCATATATAAATTTGATCCACTCAAGTATCTTCTATCCAAATCATTACTCACAAGTAGATTAGCAAAATAGATAATTATTCTCAGTGAATTTGACATAGAATATGTTGATCAAAAAGCCATAAAGGGACAAGTGATCGTTGATCAACTAGTAGAAGCACTAATGACAGATATTCATCCTATCCATCCTGAGTTTCCTGATGAAGAGTTATTCAATCTATATCCTTCAGTAGTTTGGTAGCTGTACTTTAACAATTCATATACACAACATGGATTTGGAGCTGGAATATCATTCATCACCCCTCAAGATGATTTTATACCTAAATCATATAGGATTGCCTTCCCTTTCACCAATAACATTTCTGAATATGAAGCCTTGATTACTGGATTATGCATGGTTGTACAATGGGATATCAGACAACTACAAGTTTTTGGGGATTCTCAGCTAGTCATCAAACAAGTTTTGGACTAATATCAAATAAAAGATGAAAAAATCCTCCCATACAAGTTGATCGTAGATGACTTCAAGAAATACTTTTCCAGAATCACATTTGAGAAAATTCCTAGGATAAACAACAAAGTAGCAGATGCTATGGCTACAATCGGTTCTCTTCTAGATATGCCCACTAACGCATAGAGATGTGAGTTTCTGGTCGAACAAATTTTGGTTCCAACTTTTGAAGTCTCACAATTCGAGCTTATATGTGAAATTATTGGTCCCAATTCTCCATGGTATGAGGATATATATGCGTATCTCCATAGTGGTACTTTTCCATTTCAATTATCCAACACATGACGTAAAACCTTTATCCATTGAGCCTCTCATTGCACCATCATTGGAGAAACCCTATACCGTAAGTCTCGATGGTATCCTTCTTAGGTGTCTTGACTCAGAAGAAGCTAAAGTTTCCTTACGCGAGGTACATGAAGGTGTCTGTGGTTCGCATTACGTCGGCCCTAGCCTTACTAAGAAACTCTTAAGAGCTGGATATTACTGGCCAACCATGGAGCAAGATGCACAACAATTTGCTAAGAGATGTCTACAATGTTAGCAACATGGGGATTTGATACATGCTCCAGCACATGATCTACAACCTATCACTACTCCTTGGCCTTTCTCACAATGGGGACTCGACCTCATAGGAAAGATTCATCCACCCTCATCCAATGGCCACAAATTCATCATTACTACCACTAAGTACTTTACAAAGTGGGTTGAAGCTATACCAATGACCTATATCACCATAAAGAAAATATCCAAATTCATCCTCCATTACATCATTTGTCAATATGGAGTTCCATAAGCCATCGTTACCGATAATGGATGCCCTTTCAAAAATCAAGAAGTTTGTGCTTTATGCAATAAATTCCATATCCAACATAGGTTTTCCACACCTTATTATCCCCAAAGTAGCGGCCAAGCCAAGGATTCTAACAAAACCATCATCAAAATTCTTCAAAAGACAATCAATGAAGTTGGTCATGATTGGCATCTACAACTTAATCCATCCTTGTGGGCCTATCGAACAAAAGTCAGAACTCCTACTAGTGCTACACCCTATGCTCTTGTGTATGGCACCAAAGTTGTCTTACCTACTGAGGTCAAGATCCCATCACTGAGAGTTTCATTATTGCATATCATTTTTGATGAGGAGTATAGAATATCCAGATTGAATGATCTAGAGCTACTGGACGAAAGATGCCTCACTGCACTAAATAAACTTCAAGTCTATCAAAACTATCTTCACAGTAGTTATAACAAAAAATTAAGGAAAGAAGGTTCCAGGTAGGAGACCTTGTGTTGAAAGAGAATCAAAGAAATCAATAGGATCATGAAATGAAGGGTAAATTTGAACCAAATTGGCTAGGACCTTTTGTGAGCACAATAGTCTACAGATTAGGAGCTTATACTCTCTCAACACCTAAAGGTATTCCTTTGGATGAACATATCAATAATGTTCATCTTAAGAAATTTTATGCTTGATCCTTGGAACATCCCCAACACAAATATATATATATATATAAAATTTGTCCTCTAGTGAAAACCTGGTAAACAGACACCTTGGATAAGTACCATAGTGAAAAGCTGGCAAATAGGTGCTATGTATAGAACCAACTCTTACCATCTATTTAGTTTTTCTTTAGCATACCATCCATCCCATGATAAACTCCATCTGTCCCCTAATAAACTCCACCCATCTCACAATAAACCTATTTATCCATAATAAGACCACTCCCTTTTTCATCTCCATGCTTTACTTCTATATGGTTTGGAAATTGTTGGATTTAAAGTGTTATTCCTTTACATCATCTATCTAGAGCTGGGTTATCTAATCCATCACCTTCCATAATAAGTTCTTTTGGTGCAGTCATGGTATGAGGGTTCACAGAATGAACTGTCCAGGCTATGCAACAAGAGTAAACACAATAGAAACAACTCAAAGATATGAAACAAACATAGATTCAGTCATTTAGTATATAAAAGGGTTCAAATACAATCTGGCCGACATCATACGGGCTTACAAGTAGGGCTCAAAGGCTTGATTACAAAAGATTAGAATATGCACAAGATATAGCTTTGATGTCCCCTTCGTGCAAAATACAAACTACGAACTTATGCTAATGATCATAACTTGATAGCTACTTTCCTAAGGATCTATTACATCAATATATATCATCTCTGGAACAATAGATTACTCCGTGTTGGCCAAGGAAGGTCACAAACTCCAATGAAGAGATGTAACGTGTGTACATGGATAGGTTGAACCTAATCATGTAGAACACCTCTGCAAATGAATGGAATGATGTGTAGATCTCGAGGAAGGTTGGCTATGAACCAAAGATAATTGAATGATGTGTCGTTAAGCTCCACAAGTCAAGGAATGCTCTACAAGTCTTCTCCTTTAGCTGATTATCAGAGACTATCAGGATGCTCTATTCAAAGAAAATAATTGATATTCTAATAGAAATATCTTTCTAATACTTAATCCAAATGCTTTGAATTCTAGATATGATGTAGATAAATGAGTCTAGATGCTAAGTCTAGCTCCACAAGATATGAAATGTAACTGCGTTAGAATGTGAACCAAAATATAGAAACTGCTATTGACTGAACTACCTAAATTAAACTAGAAAATGAAAGGAAACAAATTAAACTGCAAACAAACTGAAATGCAAATGTTTTTGGTTGATGCAAGATTGCTCTTGAACCAAGGATGCTCCTGCATCAGACATTTGGGGTTATTGAAAAAGTGAGTCCCTCACTTTGTTGGGGCTAGGGGAGAACCAAGATGATCCACCTCAACCTCAGAAATCCAAGATGAATCTTCTTCTGATCTACCTTTCCACTTCACAAGGTATTCTTTGTATTGTCTTCTTCTAGTACTGCATCTAACTCTGCTATCCAAAATGTCTTCAATCTGCTCCGGTGCTTGTTGTGGTAACTGTTTCTGCAAGTCTTCTTCCATGCTGTCACTAAACTCTGCTTCATGATACTGATAAAGGTATGCAATGTTGAAAATAGGTGATATACCCAATGTCTCTGGTAACTCCACTTCATATGCATTTCTGGAATCAAATTTTCTGAGTATCTTACAAGGTCCAAACTTCTTCATCTTCAACTTGTTATATGTTCCAATTGGAAATCTCTCTTTTCTCAAGTATACCATTACTTCATCTCCTACTTCAAATCCCTTATGTCTTCTCTTTTCATCTGCCTTTTCCTTATACTTACTGTTCATATCCTCCAAATGTTGCTTCACTTGATTATGCATTGTCTTCATGTGATCTACAAATTTCTCTACTTCTGCACTTTAGTTTTCTTCCATACTAATGTCCCTCAATTCTACAACTCCTCTAGGATGTACTTCGGTAACAATTTCAAAAGGTGTTCTTCCAGTACTCCTATTTATTAAATTATTGTATGCAAAGTCTGCTTGTGAAAGAATCAAATCCCAACTTCCTGTCTTCTCTCCAACCAAACATCTCAACAAGTTTCCCAAACTCCTATTCACTACCTTTGTCTGTCCATCAATCTATGGATGAAAAGTTGAACTGAACTTCAAAACTATCTTCATCTCTTCCAAAGTGTCTTTCAAAAGTATCCAACAAACTTTGTGTCTCTATTTGAAACTATACTCTTAGGTAATCCATGTAATCTCACAATCTCCTTGAAAAATAGGTCTGCTACATGCACTGCATCAGTTGTCTTCTTACAAGGTATGAAATGAGCCATCTTTGAAAATATGTCAACCACTACAAATATTGAATCATGTCCTCTCTGTGTCTTCGGCAATCCCATTACAAAATCCATGCTTATGTCTTCCTAAGGTCTCTCTGGTACTATCAAAGGTCTATACAATCTAGTATTCTAACTACTCCCTTTTGCAACTTGACAAACTCTACAGCTCTGCACAAATTTCCTAACATCCTTATGTATCTGGAGCCAAAAGTAGTTTTCACTTACCAAAGCCACTGTCTTATCAATGCCAAAATGTCCTACTAGTCCTCCACTGTGTTTCTCCTTGATCAAATTGTCTCTCATTGAACTTCTAGGTATGCATAACTGATTTCCTCTAAACAACATATCTTCCTGAATGAAATAATCCAGCCACTTACTCCTATCTATCACAACAGGTTCCTTACATGCTTTCCAAGGTTCTACAAAATCAGTGTCTCCCTCATACATGTTCTTCAATTTATCGAAACCCAACACTTCAATTCTCATTTCGGTCAACAAGTTTCATCTTCTACTCAACGCATCAGCAACTTTGTTTGATTTTCCACTCCTATGCTTCAACACAAAAGTGTAACTTTGCATGAACTCTACCCATCTCATATGTCTCTGATTCAACTTACCTTGACTATTCAAATACTGCAAAGCTTGATGATCTGTATATAGTTCAAACTCCAAGGCTTGAATTATGGCATACAACTCTTGGTCATAAACTAAATATCTTCTCCTTGCATCATTCAACTTCTCACTGAAATATGCTATAGGTCTACCTTCTTGACTTAATACTGCTCCAATTGCATTTCCTCTTGCATCACAATCAACTTGAAATACCTTATTGAAATCTGGTAACACAAAAATAGGTTGCTCTGTCACTTTCTGCTTCAACAATTCAAAACTTTTATCTGCTCCACATGTCCACTTAAAGTCTTTCCTATTACCTCTCATTGTCTCTGTTATAGGGTTACATACTGAACTAAAATTTCTGATAAACTTCCAGTAGAAACTAGCCAATCCATGAAATGATCTAACCTCTCCAATGCACTCTGGTGTAGGCCATTCAACAATTGCTTTCACTTTCTCAGGGTCCATCTTTAATTCTTCCGCAAAAATCACAAATCCCAGATATACCAACTCTTCCTTCATGAAACTACACTTCTTGATGTTTATCAGCAATTTCTCTTCTCTCAACCTCTACAAAACTTATCTAATATGCCACAAATGTTCCTCTTTTGTCTTACTGAAAATCAGAATATCATCCAAGTATACAATCACAAACTTACCCAAGAATTTCTTCAAGACTTCATTCATCAATCTCATGAAAGTACTTGGTGCATTTGTCAATCCAAAAGGCATCACTAACCACTCATAAAGTCCTTCATTTGTCTTAAAAGCAATCTTCCATTCATCTCCTTCTTTGATTCTGATATGATGGTATCCACTCTTCAAGTCTATCTTTGTGAAATATCTTGCTCCACTCAAACAATCCATGATATCCATCCTACATAAAGAAAATGTATACTTAACTATGATCTTGTTTATTGCTCTCGAGTTAGTACACATTCACCATTCTCCATCCTTCTTAGGTGCTAATACTATAGGTACTGCACAAGGACTCAAACTTTCTCTGATCAAACCTTTCCTCAGCAACTCCTGTATCTGTCTATTCAAATCTTCATTTTCTGTCGATGTCATTATGTGTGCTGCTTTGTTAGGCAAACTCACTCCTAGTATAAGATCCATGTGATGACTAATACTCCTTATAGGTGATAATCCTTCAGGTACATTATCTAATATGATGTCTTCATACTCTATCAGCAGCTCTTTTATCTCCTTTGGTTGTTCTCCTCCAGTCTCTTTCTTCAATGTTTCAGGTTTCTTAGGAATCAAAGCATAACACATATTCTCATGTCTCAAACCATCTAGAAATTTTCTTCCATCTACCAAATAGATTCTATCATTTCCACATACTTCACTCTTAGGATCATCTTCTAAGGGAATCAAAGTAATTCTCTTTCCATTTGTTGTTATAGTGTATGTATTATTTCTTCCATCATGTATATCTTTTCTATCATACTACCAAGGTCTACCCAACAAGATATGACATACATCCATAGACATAATATCACACAAGACTTCATCATGATAAGATCCAATATGAAATTTCACCAAACATTTTTCACTCACCAGTACCTTATGATCATCTTGAATCCATGCTATCTGATAGGGCTTAGGGTGTTTCAATCTTTCCAACTTCAACTTAGTCACCATCTCCTCTAAAACTAGGTTATCTGAACTACCACTATCAATCACAACTTTACAACACTTACCTCCCGATTTGCATCTTGTCTTGAACAAACTTTTCCTCTGCGATGGTTCCTCATTTGCTTCTACTTGAAATAGTGCTCTCCTCATCACCAATGATTCTTTTTTCTCTTGCGTACCATCCGAACTCAGTGATCCAAAAGGTTCTTCTTCGACATAGGCTGCTCTTCCAATGTTCTCTGTCTTTTTACTTGTACTACCCTGATTACATTCAAATGCTCTATGTCCTTCACCTCCACACTTGAATCACATACCTTTGAATGTTCTCTTATCAAATCCTCTTCCCTCTCTTCTGTATCCTTCATTCCGGTATGCACTATTGTTTCCTCTTCAGTAAAAATTTATGTTATCTCTCAGATAAAAATTATTCTCTGTCATCCTTCCTGAATGTGCTGTCAAACTTGTTCTGCTTTGAATGTGATCTATCTCCTTTGGAAAATATTCTACCTCTCTAAAATTTACCTCCTCTTCCTTTCTATCTCAAATCATGTCTTTTATTCAGCTTCTCTTCAACTTTCAGGGCAAACTGATATGCTTCTTCGAAAGATGTCATCCTTACCAAGCTCAATTCTTCTTGAATGTTCAATCTCAGTCCACTAATGTATCTAGCTACTTTCTCCTTGCTTTTGTCACTATGTCATATCCTTATAATCATCTTATGAAATTCCTTAGTATACTACTTCATAGATTTCTCCTTCTGTCTCAGGTTTTGCAATCTTTTCAAAAATTCCAACTCATAGTTAGTAGGTATGAATTGATTCTTCAATTTTGTCACCATCTTATCCCACTTCGTAATCTTTTATTTTCCTCTTCTATTTATTTCTAACTAAACTTCTTTCCACCATATAGCAGCATGTCCTTTTAATTTTGTCTTTGCAAATTTCACCTTCTCCTGATCTTCAATTTCTTCATATTCAAAGTATTCTTCCATGTCATTTATCCATTCAATCAATTCTTCAGGGTTCAAATTGCCAGTGTAATTTGGTACATCAACTCTAGGTCTCTTCCCAATCTTCAAAATAGCTCATAACATCTTTACTTGATCTGATTCTTCTTCTTTGTCACCTCCTAGGGTTTTTCTAGTTTGTTCAACAGATTGAAATTCTTCTTCATCATCACTTTCAACATTAGGTCTCGATGTCAATCCTCTTCGTCTATCTTCTTCAACAGCATCCAAATGAATTCACATTTTTTTCATCATCTCCGTCATCTCATCCATTCTACCAGTCATTGTTCCAATAGCAATAACTCTCCTCAGCGGCATCTTCCTAGGATCAAGTGCAAACTGCCTCAAATTCAGTGATCGGGCTACAAGGTGACAACTGCCTCACAATCGGCGATCGATTGCAACACCAGTAACCTACCTCGATTTGGTGATCTGTCCACAACAAGATCTTACAAAATTCCTTCGTCAATTTTGCTCAACTCACTCCCAAAGATTCAAACTTTCACTCTAATAGCACTTGGTGCAGTCACGGTAGGAGGGTTCACAAAATGAACTGTCTAGGTTGTGCAGCAAGAGTAAACACAATAGAAACAACTCAAATATATGAAATGAACATAGATTCAGTCATTCAGTATATAATAGGGTTCAAATACAATCTGTCCAGCATCATGTGGGCTTACAAGTAGGGCTCAAAAGCCTGATTACAATAGATCAAAATATGCACAAGATATAGCTTTGAAGCCCCCTTATCGCAAAATCCAAACTATGAACTTATGCTAATGATCATAACTTGATAGATACTTTCCTAAGGATCTATTACATCAATATATATCATCTTTGGAACAATAGATTCCTCTGCGTTGGCCAAGGAAAGTCACAAACTCCAATGAAGACTTGTAACGTGTGTACACGGATAGGTCAGACCTAATCATGTAGAACACCTCCGCAAATGAATGGAATGATGTGCGGATCTCGGGGAAGGTCAGCCACAAACCAAAGATCATTTAATGATGTGGCATTAAGCTCTACAAGTCAAGGAATGCTCCACAAGTCTTCTCCTTTAGATGATTATCAGAGACTATCAAGATGCTCTGTTCTGAGAAAATAGTTGATCTTCTGATAGCAATATCTTTCCGGTACTTAATCCAAATGCTCTAAATTCTGGATATGATGTAGACAAATGATTCTAGATGCAAAGTCCATCTCTGTAAGATATGAAATGCAACTACAGAAGAATACGGACCAAAATATAGAAACCGCTATTGACTGAAATGCTTGAACTAAACTAGAAAATGAAAGGAAACAAACTGAAATGCAAATGTTTTTAGTTGATGTAAGATTGCTCTTGAACCAGGGATGCTCCTGCATCATCTTCCCACACTGGGGGAACTTGCTTGCGCTTAATTTTTGGAGTGGATACTTAAAGCATCATCACCTAACATCCCATCAACATCTCATATCATCAAACATTCAACCAATCCCATCGATTCATAATCTGATCAATCCATCTACCTTCATCATTACCATCAAAACATTGTAAGAACTACATATCATTTCTATCATTAAGTGCCTTGATCTCGTGGATACAGGGTATGTAGGTAGTCTGGAATATGAAGGAAGTCTCCAGACTTAGGCACAGGTGATATACATCTTCCATCTTTCATCCTTCATCCACCCTTCATCAATCATCATCTTCATCCATCTCATATTCTTCATTCATCTATCTCCCACATCATTGATAAACACCTAGAACTACATATCATCACTTTCATCATCATTGTGTTGTGCTTTGATCCTATGGATACAAGGTATGTAGGTAGTCTGGAATATGAAGGAAGTATCTAGTATGCAAGCACAGATGATTCATTCTTCCATTTTTTCACTTCATCTCTTCCATCTTCCATCTTAATTTAACTAACTCAAGTAGAAAACAAACTATGCATGTCTCGATAGCTCAAGCACTCATCAAATCAGAGGCAAACAAAGACATTTGTCTGCCTACCTTTAGCCAACATTTGCTATATCAATCCAACATCTCAGTCTTCAACAAGATATACCTTTCCTCACAACAAGGTGATATCCAATCTATCCATGAGCACCCTCTTTTGGCAAGAGAACATGATGGCTGTGTCATTGTTTTGTCAGTTGGTCGATTTCTTTTGATTTATCTTTTTTTCTCTTTCTAATACCTAGTCTTATATCTTGGTATGTCATAATGAAGTATGGATTGGGGCATATTCATTTGCTTTCGTATGATGTGTTTGTGGGATGATCTTATTCTCCTACTATGCCTAATGGTATCCTGTACAAGTTGGGATTAGCATCTTGCATATCAATATCTTTTGCATCTAAGGACCTAAAAAGCCTTTTATGTACTAAGAATATTCTATGCTAAGACTATTTCCCATACATATAACCAACAATGTTTCATTACGTTTAGTGGAAATAAGTTCAAACCATTTGCTTGCAGAGTCAAAGTCCATCTCAGAACAACTAATATTCATATCTTGTGTATGTTGGATCAACATCTTGACCTCATACAATAGACAAGGTTGTATTATGTTGAATGCATTGGATACATCATCACCTTGGTCTTTCCATACCATGGTGCATAATATCCATATGCTATATCAAAAATAAGGATTGCAATCTCTAAATTTATGTGCAACCTTTGCAAAGAAGCCACATCTATTATCCATCATCCATCCATTTATCCCATAATAAAATTCATAGCTCTCACAAGGATTGATCAATCAAATTTCATTTACTTTCTTCTATTCATCATCATCTTTGTCTTCATATCTTCATCCTGCAAAACAAGTGTGCTAGGCATACATCACTCTATATCATTATCATATATCATTATATCAATATATTTGCATAATATAGATCATTGTACAATTCATTTGCATAAAAGCCATCATCTGTCCATTAACATAAGCATATATATTTCCATAAACATGCCTTCATCATAATCATTACATCATCAAATCATAATCATATCCATTTATCATTTACATATCTACCATATACATGTCACAATCATGAAAACATAAAACCATAAATATCAACATCATACATGTGCATCTATAATCATGATATCATATATCACCATCAAAATCCATCATATATATATGCATTTGGGTCAACACATAAGTGTCTCATCATGTACAAAATGAATCGATATATAGAAAGCGGCTATCAAGAGCCATCAAAACACATACATCGGCTCGCAAGCCTCAAAAGATATACATGATACAAAATGATACAATGTATAAGAACCAAGTTATCACTAGTGTCTTGGATGGGTAGCACTCCCTGATGAAGCCTCACCATGATCTCCCCCTGACCTCTGAGATCCTCCTCCACCTAGCTGTAGGGGTGGTCCCATAACTGATGGGCTAGATCTCTTTGACCTCCTAGTCCTCCTCGAGCCTAATGCTCCAGATCTACTCTTGAAGCTCGACTATTGTTGGTCCACAGGAACTACTCCATAGTATAGGCCCCTATAGTACTCATCCTTTGCCTGTGTCATCCCTAACTCACCCTGTACATGAGTAAGCTCTCCAGCCAAAAAGACCCATGTTTGGTTATTACCCAAGGCTACCCTAGCTGGGTCCCACTCGGTCGTAACCCTCTATAACATCTACGTTGTTGCATCTCTTTGAGTAGTCAACCGAGCCACTGCTCCATCATCTGGCGCGGCCTGTATCTATGTTGGTTGTGCCTATAATGCCTAAACTTGGACTCGAGCCCATCTTAGCTCGACTAAGGCTCTATCCCTATCCTCCCACATATGTCTAAACCTAGCCTCCAATTGATTCCTCCTAGCCATCTCGTTCTATAGCCATCACCGTAAGTGAGTCTCCTTTGTCTCTGGCTGTTGTCCCCCTACCTGTCCACCTCCAATCACAAGCTGCTATTGCTGTTGGGAAGCCTATCCTTGGACCCTCCTATGTCCCTAATGCTACTATTGTCCCTGTTGTACTCCAACCTGAACCAGAGGGGCTTGCCTCTGCCTCCTTGCCTTAGCAGGACCTGGTCTTTGTACTACTACCTCTCCCACCTCCCCAGGTATCATCAACTGAGTTAGTTGATGTAGTATCTAGTATGTGTCATACTTTGGGGTAGTGCCTGCATCTGCTGACCCAAGTATCCAATCCCAAGCAACTAGTTGTAATCCCTGTAGCTCTATTAATGTCATCTCTACCATGATCTCTGGACCCCAATTAGGGATCTCTCACCATGTCCTCCCGAAGATAGCATCCCCTACTAGCTCAAGCTGGGGAAAACTAAATTGTCAGAGCACTCTCTCAGGAAGATAGCACTTAATGATGTAAACCCCTCTGCTGAAAAGATATCTAGGATGGCGAGCATACACTAGTTGCTCTACATCATCCTCTCAACTCTCACAATTGTGCCAGGATTTCCAAATGAAAGTGTCAAGCTCATCCAGTGTCATCCAATATATAGGTGCATTGAGCTGTCTATAGGTCACAGCTCTACCATATATGTGCACGAATGGGTCTCCTACCTCTCTTTGTTCTGTCGCAACTGGCCTAGTCACTGTAATACGTTCATATGCCCACACATGCAGAAGTGTAACTCCAGCAGACATGCTCGAGCCGACCATGTATGCACAGTCATGAAGATGGTGGTAAAGTTGTCCCAATACACAAGGACCCCACACATATTTGATGCCATATGTGAACAAACCTGCCATCACTATACCCCATCCTACAAGGAATCCACAAGCTCTTCTATCTAGAACCAGAAATCAAATCATCGCCACCACTAGCCTCTGTAATCAGTCACAAAGCTCTCTCATCTTCTACATCCCAGTCTCATAGTCCTCCACCCCTATGTCAGGTGTCATGAATAATCTCTAAAATGCATCATGGCCCCTCTCTGGATCATAATCTACTCGCTCACCATGAATCGATATCCTCAGTATATGCCACACATCCTCTAGTGTGACGGTGGCCTTTCTAGTTAGTAGCAAGAATGAATCGTGCTCACTATGCCAACGCTCTACCAATCTTGTCATTAATGTAGTATGTTCTCGTACAAGTGTAATACGTGTTGCAAACCATAGACCAACAACCTCCAAAAATAAGTTCACCTCCACATCCAAATCTGCTGCTAATGCTAGATCCACTGGGTGTATCTCCCTCGATAACAATGCTGGTAACACAACCTGCAGTCATTAATCAAATTGAGCATTACTTATTAACTTGAGCGTACTTTGCTAAAAAACCCTAAGTTTTACCTATGTTTAGCCAAAAGTGACATCATTTTCCATAGGCGATTTACGGTCACTCATATGTGATATCATAAACCATAGGCAACTGTCTGTCAACCATAGGTGACACAAAAAATGAAACGTGCATTTCTGTCATTCATATGCAACATTTTCAACCATATGCACTGTGAACTCTTCAAAACCTAGCAACATAACCATATGCAATGCATAAAACCAAATGTGATGAACCCATGTGCATATGTGACCTAAAAATACCAAATGCGACTTTGTATCGATCATATGCGCACTACCTATCCTACTATGCCTTTGCTCACATGCTTGTATTTATGACGCTTATGGACCTATTAATGATGCATATAGATTAAGTTTTAGCTACATACCGGTGTTGGAGCTCCTGTTGGTCGCCCATATGTCCTCACCCACTCCACTCGATGATCTGCTCATGGAATCACCATCTTGATGCTCTGGAAAGCTCTGAAGCACTCTAAACTCACAAGAGCTCTAGAATTCTAATCACAAATGATGCAAATGAATAGAAATGGACCTTTGGACCTTTATTTATAGCCCAAAACCCAAATTTCTTCTCAACCCAAACCCTAATTTCTTCTAAGCCAAATCCTAATTCTTCACTTCCATCCCTAGTTTATCCCACCCAATCCCCACACTCTTCAGGTCAATCTAGTCTATCCTTGTTTTGTCATCTCATCGTGAGTCAACCTAGTCTTTTCTCGGTAGCCTTGTTTTCCTCTCGAGGGGGCATCACCTGCCAGTTTTACTGGGGCAGAGCTAGTTTACCTCATGTATCAATCATATCTTCTTTGAAACAACATCCTAAAGTGCATTGTCTCAAAGAGGGGCAAAATGTAGACACCCAAAATTGACCCTTCATACCTTTTATTGATTTGTCACATTATTCACCACTGCATGTGTCGATTTTGTCTAGCACACTTGTATCAATTATCTATTTTCTTCTAAATCATCCACTCCTATCATTAATTAATAAATTATATTTATTTAATTAATTTCATCTATTTTCATTATCTTTATTTTTCTATTTTCTATCTATAATTAAATAATCTTTAATTATTTAATTATCCCATTATTCTTCTAAAATTAAATAAATTTTCTAAATTTATTTAATTTGACCTTTTTAAATAAATAAAATTAATATTTTATTTATTTATCTTTTCCTCATGCATTTAAATTAACTAAATTTATTTAATTAATTTATATTTATTCTTCCAATTTTCTAAATTTAGCTTTTTCCTCCATCATTTAAAAAATAAATTAAATGAATTTATTTATTTAATTTATTTTTATCTTATCATTTTCCTCTTTTATCACGTTTTTCTATGTGTACAAGTTGGCCTTGTCCTTAGTATGTTAAAAATTAAATACAAAAAATGATTTAATTGGTTTAAAAATCAATTATCCTTGTCATCCAACTCTTAAAATAGAAAAGCATTCTATTTTTAAGAAAATCAATCTTATCTTCATCAACAAAACCAACTAAATCATTAAATAAAAGATTTTCCTATGGACACATGTCTTGTACACATTCATCCATGCCTCTTGAATTATCTCAATCATCCATTCCACCACTTTTTCTACACCGTTGATCAATCTTAGTTGAGGACTATATATACACCCTCTCATTTCATTCCAAACAACCTACTATCTTTAGCATCCAGATTATTGTCTTATGCATATTGCATCCATTGAGCATCCATTAAGCACTTTGAACATATCATCTATCATCATGGCAGCTTTGGCAACTATGGTTGTTCACTTTTGAGAAGCAATCCACATTCAACCAAGGAATCCATACAATCTAGGTGACATTGTTCTATGATTTTCTTTCATTTTGTGTCATTTAGATAGATTTCTGGAAGGTGGTAGGATTGGATTTTTGTCGTAAGGCTTGATCTTGTTAACCTAATTTTTCCTGCTCCACAATAATGATGTGGAAACTTGGAATTTGCTAATTAATATGTTTAATTAAACCCGATTATGCTAAAAACCCTAATTATGCAAAATCGTAAGCAAACAGATAAATCATGACAAATGCTCGCAAATAAAGATGTAAAATTTAGAGTAGATACATACTAGGTTTCGAGATTCTAGATGCGGAAAAGTCGGGGGCTAAAGAGCAGGCACCCAAGCCCAAGGTGCAGTTTTATGTTGATAATCCTGGAAGATGTCTGTAACTTGTTTCTGTTGTCCTAGAGATTTCTGTGTCAAAGATCCAGAGGGCTTTGGTGTAAGGCAGCCAAGCCCAAGCAGTGCTTTTCTTTAGAGATCTAGAATCCACACACTTTGCCACTATTCCCTGCAACTCCACTCCATCAGATACGACACTTGTCACTTGCAATCACAAGGAGTGTGGTTGGGGGTTGTGGTGTTTAGGATCTTGCCTCAGCCAAGCCCCAGAATGACATTCAAGTCTTCCAAACACCGTTGTCAGATAAAAGAGTGCGTATACCTGCAGAATAGAAGCAAAAACAAATTTATAAATGATTGAAAACACAAATAAATATCACCTCAGAGATGTAGCTCACATGTAGATGAAAATCCTTCAATACATGAGAAGATGACTTGCTAAATCTGCAATCACAAACACAACAATAATATTCTGCTCTGCAACAATGAATATGTTGAATGCTCTAAAATCAAAAGTTTGCCAAAATTTTATAATCATCTTCTAGTTTGCAAATGAATCCCTAAATATGCTTATATATGCATTCCCGCTTTAATTTCGTAATTCAAACTTAAGATGTCAGCAACGGGACCTTTTAATGGTCACATAACAGACATTTAAATTTAAGACTTGCCTAAAATAGGGTAGGACTAGGGCATGAGCGCCCAAGCCCTAGGCCCATTTTTCAAGGTAGGACAAAGCTCAATAAGGTCCCCTTAGCCCCATTTGACATGGGTTTTCAGGGTCTTCATCGGGAGTTAAAATGAACATGCTAGATGCAAAACAAGGGGCCCAGGAGCTAAACTTAGGTGGTAAAAGTCCTAGGGGGACATTTTATGACATAACAAATGGTATTTTTTATTTGAAGACATAAGATGAGGAATTTGGATGTGTTTATTGCATCTTTTATTATACATGCAAGTGATGATTTATAGTTGATCAATTCTATAGCGTAGTTTCGCATGGCTCCTCAAAGGGAGTGGCTTTTTATGTATAAGAACTATGATTGTGGAAAAGTCTTCTTGGGTGATAATACATTTCACAAAATTATTGGTTATGGAAAAATTAAGATCATGTTTAAAGATGGAAGAGTCAATACTCTATTTGGTGTGTTATACATCTTAAGTTTGACAAGGAACCTATTATCTATATGTAAGATGAATTATATGGGAGTGCATTTTGGTTTCTCTAAAGAAGCTTATAAATTGGTGTGAGGAAATTTGGTGTTGGCAAAATGGATTTAGTATGGGACCCAATTCAAACTATATGTTAGTACCATGTGTGGCATATGTGTTTCCTTCATCGTTTGGATGCCTCAAGCTATCACTGTGATAATATCTTGGAAAACAAGGAGACTAAAAGTTAAATCCTAGGAAGGACTTAAGATATTTGCCTCATGATGCTTTGAGGAAGGAGAAAAATTTGGTTAGAGGATGTCTTAAGCCATCGCCCTTGCAATACCTCAAGACAAGTGGAGAGTTAAGTTCATGCTAAAGTTTTACCTCAATCTGTCACTAGGGTGATACCTTGAAGGGAATGGACTCTAAGTGCTATAGACAAAGGAGAGAAGCTATCACCAAAGTGTGATCTCTTGGAGAATTTTGGATTATAGAGATTAATCTCAAAAACATTATGTAATTTCAAAAAAATGATGCCTGATTTTAAGTCCATATAAGAAAGTCGTGGCTCTTGAAAGTTTTAGTGTTGAGATGCCTAAGTAAGGTGTCACCAAGGTGCCACTTTTAGGGACGAGGAAACCCTTGGTTGTCACCATGGTAGCACTTGGATCCTTGGGGAGATCCCAAAACATCACCATGGTGATATCTCATGGTTCTTGGAAGAAGAGACACAAGGTGTCACCCCCAATGACACCTGAAGTGACTTGAAAGGGGAATTTTCAAGATATTGCCATAACGATACCTCAAGTTGTTTAGAAGAAATTTCAAGGTTTCACCATAATGAGACATCATTGAATGTTATTATATTTTTTGAATACATGAACTATTCTGACATGGGAAGCTCCAAATCACTTTTTAATAGAATTTTTGGTAGTGACAATGGTTAAATGTAAATTTATCAGTTAGTAATAGATGTTCTTCAAGATTTTTTGAGGAAACTAACTACATTTATGTGAGAGATGTTCTTCAAGATTTTTTGAGGAAACTAACTACATTTATGTGAGAGGTGTTGACTGTTAGGAACACTGAGAGTGGGGGGTGAATCAGTGTTCTATAAAAAATTTCTTGCACTTTTACCTTTAACCATTTCAAAGGATTAGTCAAATAGAAGCATAATATACAAATGAACAACATCCACAATAGCATGACACACAACACCAAGATTTTATGTGGAAATCCCAAAACGGGAAAAACCACAGAGAGGATTAGCTCTCATAAATATATTGCAATCTTTACAAAATGATGTTTAGGCTTGGTCACTCCACGAGCCTAACATACTGGCTCACTGCCATGAAGTACAACTAAGTTTAGCAGGCTTACTACCTCAACCCTAAACCTAGCAAGATTACAATAAGGGTTGTTAAACCCTATTGACCGCTCACTACCTTGAGGACAAAAACATGCTTCCAATCATATTGCACATGAAAACTAAATATTGCTCAAGCATTTGCCACTATGCCAGGGTGCAGTCATTTAACAACTGTATTCTGAATCCCAAGTCTTCATCGCTGCTCATCCTCTAACTCTGCTCCACTATTCGCATCTTTGCATCACACACACATACTTCCACCACACCACCACACAACAAAAGATCATCGCTCTTATATATATGCCTCATGATTTAATCCATAATCAAGTTGGCATCCAAGATCGGCATCCAAGATCGGCATCCAAGAAGTGAAACATGTACATAAAAAGATGCACCTTGTCGCTCAATCCAATGCACTATGTGTCGTGCGGACCCAAATCTTCTCCCAAGCATATTCATATAGGTCAGCTCTAATCATTAAATTACTTACATAAATCCTCCAAACATTAACTCTTCTCCGCACAATGATTTATATACTTGTGGGCCTCTTCCTTAAGAGTTGTTAGAAATTACTCTTTACTTAGTGAAGATTATTTTATATTTTTGTATTTTATTAATTTTGGTGTTTTGTCCCCACATGGATAACACCTCTTTTATTCCTTCTGTAGGAATAATCTATTTTGGTAGGAAACATGTGGCACACACCTTATGCAAGGTGGCATATGGGAGTTACGCATAACTCCATTCTTCACCTCTATTTAAGAGGTGTCTCCTCCTCTCTTTCAAGATATATTCTCAATATCTCTGTAATCTCTCTTTTTTGGCTTTGCATATTCATAGGGGGTTTTTCTTTGTTTGCAACTTACAATCTGGTATTTCTATTGTGTTTGTTTAATTGCTTTGCATGTTTGATTTCCTTTTCATGGTATCACAGCTTTGGTACTAATCATTCTGTGCAAGTTGTTGTTGAAAGTTGTGCAGTTGTGGGTCACCTTGGAGACCTAAACTCTGCAAAAAAAAATATTCGGTTGTTAGTGTTTTTTTTTCAAATCTAATCTAGGGTTTATAAAAAAATTCATGTTAGAATTTTTTATCTGTAGCTTTCCTAATTTTTTTACAAAAAAATTCACATAGTTTGGTAAAAAAAAAAATTAGATCTGTGAGAAAAAAAATTATTCTCTTTAAAAAAAAATTGAAATTTTTTGTTCTTGCATACTACAATTTTTTTAAAAAATTCTAGAGTTTTTTTTACTATATATATATATATATATTTAAAAATTTATAGGATTTTCTAAAAAAAAAAAAATTCTTTCCTCCATGCTACATTTTTTTAAAAAAAAATTATGGTATTTCTAATTTTTTTTTTACAAATTATAAATTAATTTGTAACAAAGTCTAAAAAAAAAATTAAACAAAACTTATTTAACCCTAATAGCCTGCAGCTTTTATTTGCATAAAAAAATTTAACTTAACAAAAAAACTTAAAAGATTTTTCCATTTGAAAATAATTTTTTTTGTGGCTTCACGGGCCCTAAGGGCCTTGGCCCTTGCCTTGTTCTGATCATATTGTTCAAACTTAAAAAACAATTTCTTCAAACAAAAATTAAATTTTTTTTATAACTTTATATTATTTCTTTTGGCGTGCGGGGGAATTTACCCCCGCCCGGCTCCTCCCTACGCACCAGGGAGCCAACACCACTCCCTCCTCCGCCAGCCGCCAACACCATAAAAACAAATCAAACCTATTTTCATTCGTCCCTTCGATTTATAATATTATATGCCCTTTCTAAAACGGTTTCTTTCTTTAAACAAGAGACGCAATGCGTCATGTTCCTGCCTTTATGCATTTAATGTTGGTGTAGTATATTGTGAGAAACGAAAACTTGATGGGATGAGAGTAGGTCATGTGAGTAATGATTTTATATGTCAAATTTAGTCTTGAGACCATCAAATAGAAGATTGAGAACAGAGGAAAAAGCATTAGATGAAAAATGTGCAATGAAATCTTGGATACAAGATAGTCTGAACAGATTATTTCATTATGTATTATGGACCATAGTTCTTTTTTCTAAATACTTTGTGTGTACAGACTGTCTTGATAATTAAAGCAATGGAAATTGTTTAGGATTGCTATAGCAGTACTAATGATTATTGTAAAATAAATGTATATATTGTGCCTTTAATTCCAATTTTTTAAAATCAATTTTTGCTGAAAGTACACATATATTGGTCAAGTATATGTTAAGAAGCTGTTGTGATGTTCACAAGACGCCCCGTTATGCTCCTTAGCAAAATGGGGACCCCTGCTGGTGTTTGGTTTTTGCTTTTGCTTGTGTTTTTTTGTTTTCTGGCGGTTTGGTAAAAATGAAGGCTAGGTGCATCATCATCATGATATTGGATAAGGTAGGTCATTATCATGAGGTCAGTTTGTCAAAGTTCATATTTTGTTTCTATGACGTCATATTTAGAAAGAGCTTGAAATTCCATGTAGGTTTGCCTTTTACTTTACTTGAAAATTCTTCCATATGTGAAAGTTATGCATGGTCAAAGTTTTTGTCAAACCTGATATTCGTAGGAGTATCATCATGTTTTTATATCCTAAGTCATGTTGTCAAGATCATTATGATCTTGGTCTATCACTCGATAAAAATCATGCAGTCGCAATATTTGGACGTCAATCTTAGGTGGTAGTGCGCTTTACCCGTTAAATGGCCTTAGGTGCATTGTCAACATTATGATTTCTTCTAGGAGGGTCATATGTTATACACTTGGTTTTGGTTAGATGAAGATGATCATCATCATCATATTTGAACCCCCCCCCCCGATAATATCCTGAGGTTCAAATATCATGATGATATTAACTTTAGGTCAGGGTAAGTTTCCCTGTCGAGTGGTCTTTGTATAGGGAGCATCATCATGATATTTCAACATCACCTAATCTTATCATATCATGCTGATTGCCCTTAGAAAGTCCACCGTCGGCATATTTGCATGTGCATGTTATAATCCTATCGCAAGGTCATCTTCATGATATTTGCTGAAGTTCGAAATATGATGATGACAACTTCATATCCTCCTGATCTCCGTTTGCATAATTATGATCATCATCCTGATCTTTCACGAGGGTCATTCGCTGAAATTCGCTAAGTGATGGAGACATCATCATTATAAATCGATAAAGGGGATCATCATCTTCATATCCTCCTGATCGCCTTTTTTGCAATATCATGATGATAGGTCATCATCATGATATTTGCTGAAGTTCGAAATATGATGATGACAACTTCATATCCTCGTGATCTCCTTTTGCATAATTATGATCATCATCCTGATCTTTCACGAGGGTCATTGGCTGAAATTCACTAAGTGATGGAGACATCATCATTATAAATCGATAAAGGGGATCATCATCTTCATATCCTCCTGATCGCCTTTTTTGCAATATCATGATGATAGGTCATCATCATGATATTTGCTGAAGTTCGAAATATGATGATGACAAGTTCATATCCTCCTGATCTCCTTTTGCATAATTATTATCATCATCCTGATCTTTCACGATGGTCAATCGCTGAAATTCGCTAAGTGATGGAGACATTATCATCATAAATCGATAAAGGGGTTTATCATCTTCATATCCTGCTGATCGCCTTTTTTGCAATATCATGATGATCAGCCTATCTATTCAGAAGAAGGTGATATTTGATTCCTTAAACAGCATGATCATTTTTTTACAATATCACCGTAGCGCACTATCATGATGACCTCATCTCATCGTTGTGCTTCGAAGACAAAATATCATGATGACGCCATCATGATAATTCGATGAGGAGGGTCATCATCATATTGTTTTATCCTGTCATGTTGTCAAGATCATCATGATCTTGTTTTTTCACCCGATATTTCGCAAAGTCCTCCTGCCGATGAAATACAACCTTTTGAAAATATCCTGATGGTCATCATCGTCACATTTTCCCTTCGGAAGGATATTTCCCAAACATGATCCGACTGGCGAAATATCATGATGACGTCATGTTCTAAGTTTAACAAAGGCTGCGAATATCATGATGACGTCATCGCGATCTAGTAAACGAAGAAGCAAATATCCTGATCATCATCATCATCACATTTTTGCTTCAACAGGATATTTTTCAAGCATGATCTGGTTCGCGAAATATGATGAAGACGTTTTATTCTAAGTTCGACGAAGAAGCAAATATCCCGATGCTCATCATCATTGTGATCTTTCGAGAGCGTTGCCTTGGCTGCAGAGGGGTCATATTACATTCACCATCCTGATCATGTTCCTTAGGTGACCCGATATTACATTTATCCCGTGATCTTAATGAAGATGATGATGATGTCATCCTTAGCATTTC
Source organism: Cunninghamia lanceolata (assembly GCA_027924645.1). Classification (NCBI taxonomy): domain Eukaryota; kingdom Viridiplantae; phylum Streptophyta; class Pinopsida; order Cupressales; family Cupressaceae; genus Cunninghamia; species Cunninghamia lanceolata. The sequence continues at coordinate 22,385,250 of BSBN01000809.1, read as the reverse complement.
AATGAAGCCCGAATATCATGATGACATTACCATCATTTTCCTTTCCTCAGTAACATGATCATATTGCATATCCTCATTTTCTTGTTCAACAATATGGTGATGATGATGTTGTTCTTTTGTGCAATATGCAGAAGCGAAATATCATGATGATGAAGTAAATATTGACAAACACATTTTTTTTTTATAATATCCTGAGGTTCAAATATCATGATGATATCAACTTTAGGTCAGGGTAAGTTTCCCCGTGGAGTGGTCTTTGTATAGCGAGCATCATCATGATATTTCAACATCACCTAATCTTATTATATCATGCGGATCACCCTTAGAAAATCCACCTTTGGCATATTTGCATGCGCATGTTATAATCTTATCGCAAGGTCATCATCATGATATTTGGTGAAGTTCAAAATATGATGATGACAACTTCATATCCTCCTGATCTCCTTTTGCATAATCATGATCATCATCCTGATCTTTCACGAGGGTCATTTGCTGAAATTCGCTGAGTGATGGAGACATCATTATCATAAATCGATAAAGGGGATCATCATCTGCATATCGTCGTGATCACCTTTTTTGCAATGTCATGATGATCACCGTTTGTATTCAGAAGAAGGCGATATTTCATTCCTTAACAGCATGATCATTTTTTTACAGTATCACCCTAGCGCAATATCATGATGACCTCAACTCATTGTTGTGCTTCGAAGACAAAATATCATGATGACGCCATCATGATAATTCGATGAGGAGGGTCATCATCATATTGTTTTATCTTGTTATGTTGTCAAGATCATCATGATCTTGTTTGTTCACTTGATATTTCGTAAAGTCCTCCTGCGGATGAGATACAACCTTTTGAAAATATCCTAATGATCATTATCGTCACATTTTCGCTTCGGCAGGATATTTGCCAAACATGATCCGGTTGGCGAAATATCATGATGACGTCATGTTCTAAGTTTAACAAAGGCTCGGAATATCATGATGACGTCATCCCGATCTAATAAACGAAGAAGCAAATATCCTGATCATCATCATCATCACATTTTTCGTTCAACAGGATATTTTTCAAGCACGATCTGGTTCGCGAAATATGATGATGACGTCTTATTCTAAGTTCGATGAAGAAGCAAATATGCCGATGTTCATCATCATCCTGATCTTTCGAGAGGGTTGCCTTGGCCGCAAAGGGGCCATGTTACATTCATCATCCTGATCATGCTCCTTAGGTGACCCGATATTACATTTATCCGCTTATCTTAACGAAAATGACGATGACGCCATCCTTAGCATTTCAATGAAGCCCGAATATCATGGTGACGTCACCATCATTTTCCTTTCCCTGGCAACATGATCATATTCCATATCCTGCTTTTCTTCTTCAACAATATGATGATGATGATGTTGTTCTTTTCGCCAATATGCAGAAGCGAGATATCATGATGATGAAGTAAATATTTACCAACAGGTTTTTTTGACACGCCGATGGCGATGATCATGCCGATGGGCGGGAAATGAAGTGGTGGAATTTTAAAGTGTTTTTTTTTGGGTGCCTGTGGCATTTTCGCGGTCAGCGATGGTCGGCCCAGTGAATTTTGAGCGGTTTGAACGCATTTTGGGCGCGTTTGAGAGTATTTTGGATCTGATTTCCATGATTTTGCATAGTCACCTGGATTCAAACGATTATTTTAATTTCTTGTTGTTTATGTGATAAATGAAATACTTATTGCTTGTCTTGTCTTGCAGGCTTGTAGTTGAGGAAGCAGCTGGAAAGTCAATACAGCGACCTCATGGAGGAAGGAAATTCAATTTCAGGAGCAAGAAGATAAGGGTAAAGTGCGAAAAGTCAAGGCCATTCAAGTGAAAGACAGAGTTGCAGCTGGAGGTATTAGTACAACAGACAAACAGAAGTTATTGCTGAGCTGCCGGAACTTCTTAGAAGGGGCAATATTTCGCCGAGATTTGACACTGCTCAGAGATATTTTAAAGAGCTGGTTCAGCTGTATTTATTGCTGTAACCAGGGGTTTGAACCAGGGGTTCAGTTAGGTTTTTGCTGTAGTGAGGACAATCAGAATGTCTTTATATTGTGCCTCTCTACACTGTAATACTTGATGACAGGGATTTTTAGGGCCTAGACACAGGGATTCTAGGAAAAGACAGTGAGTTAGCTTAGCATAGTTTAGAAGTAGAAGGAGGTCGCTTGTTTGTCTGCAGTAAGGTGCGTGTGGAATGTCTGGCTGCCTTACTGTATATGTAAAGCTTGTAAGTTCTCTGTAGTATGATCAGTGAAACTAAGAGTCATTCCTACATTGTAAATCATGTATGACTATTCGTTTCTAATACAGTAGAATCTGGAGTTCTGCATCTATCTTCTGAGTGTTCTCTTGCCCTTCTTTGTATTTTGAAATATCTTCTCTGAGAGCTTGCAATTTTAAATGTATGTTTGTGAAAATGCTTAGAACTTACATTCAGGGTTTTTACTGTGGTTTTGATCAAATTACTGTGGTATTTACATAGTGCATGACAGAAACAATTAGATCCTTCGGTAGATTAAATTAGATCCTTGTCTGAAATAGCCATGACATAAATTTCTGTATTACAAAATTCTGTAAGATAATATTTATAGTTTTTTGAATCATGGACTGTGAATAAGAGATTGTACAAACGTTTTGTTGCAAATTACATATACGTTATATTTGAAATAGGTCTTGACCTATTTGTAAATTCAAGATAGATAGAATGTTGTGTTCACTGAATTGGGGCTTGGTGTATGTCATATAGCACAACTGAGATGCTCAAAATGCTAAGGTTGATAGGCGATTCAACATTTTGTGACTAGGTCAGTCTCTAGAAGGGATCTGACCTAGCTATGAAAATCAATAAGACGCATACACATATATATGCTGCTTTGATGTTCGGTGTGCTGGTGGAATTGTTGAACGTGTTGAACTGTGCAACCTGTCGGACCCTTGTACCTGTTGAACCGTGGAACCTGTTGGCCTGTTGAACTTGCTGAACGATTGAACGATTGAACGGTTAATGATTTGAACCTATTGAATTGTCGAAACGTTTAGACACTAAAGATAGATAATTCGCATAATACTTAAGTGCATTGGAACCATAAATTTACCAAGGACCATTAGCCCTAGCCTAAACAAATGATTTGCAAATAATTTTGGTAAGCATTAGAATAATTAAAATATCTTTGCATCTGAAAAAGCATTGGCCATCTATAATATACAGATGTAATAGAGTGAATTATGTGCACATACAGGAAGAGAAGCTTCCAAATTAAAAGTTGGAAATATATTTTATATTACAGAATAGCTGATTGGAATTTGTTCAATTGGCAACTTGACCCATAATGATCGTTGCCTCTTCAAATTAGAACAGAATTGCATGATAGTATCTAAGCAGATAGTATTGCTTGGCTGCAAAGGTTTAATCTTATCAACACTTTTTGACAGTAAACTTTTGTATCTTTCAAGCAATCCATAAAAAGGACAGTAGTCAGTTTTCATTACATAATTAGACTAATCCATAATTGAGGGTTGTGTTCATTGCTTTACATACATGTGATTTAAGCTTTTTTATATACATATTGGATCAAAGCTACAGGTTACATATTCACAGTCAAAATGTGCATGCATAGTCATAGTGCTTTTCTATATACATATTGGATCAAAGCTACAGGTTACATATTCACAGCGAAAATGTGCATGGACAGTCACAGTCTATCAAATTACTTAAAAAACAGTTAATTTGATAGACTGCGGCTATGACTTAAAAAATAGTTAATAACATAGTGTGACTACTAAACAGTATTGGTAGTAGAGTATTTACTAAATCAAGGTATAATAAAGTGCATAACTAAAAGATGTTGATTGTTTAACAATTTTGACAACTGGGAGAAAAATATGGCTTTTAACACTCCAGCAACCGAAACAGATTGGACTTATGACTATTTTTCAGTTCTTAATATATCTAAGAGACTTTTTACAACACTATGAAGTGTTTGACTGGCCCTCAGTTGCACTTAATTAGTTTTCTATTGAATTTACTCTAGTGCACTTCTTCAGACCCAAAATTATACCGCACGATGGCCATTTTGTCATAAACAGTTCAATTGGGATTTTTGTGAAGCTACGGCCCATTGGAGGTCTGAGAAGAACTCTTTTATTTTGAGAAGAAAATGAAAGATACACTGGCTGTAATCATGTCTAGCATTGTGTCATGTATAGGTCCAGTCAGTGAAAGGTATAGAGAATATGATACATCAAAATGCTAAGGTCCTGAAAGAGGTAAGGTAAGGAAAAGACTTCAGTTAGGTAGGGTAAAATTCTATGTGCAACATTTACATTCATGTGCAAGATATCTTGAGTGGATGTGTTGATTTGTTCATTAGGTTTGCAACATTAATACCTAGTCAATTGACAACAATGCTATGTTGCAAGAAATGCAATGAACTCCCTACTTTTTGAAGTTAATTTGATAGAGTGTGACTGTGACTTAAAAAACAGTTAATAACATAGCGTGACTACTAAACAGTATTGGTAGTAGAGTATTTACTAAATCAAGGTATAATAAAGTCCATAACTAAAAGATGCTCATTGTTTAACAATTTTGACAATTGGGAGAAAAATATGGCTTTTAACAGTGCAGGAACCGAAACAGATTGGACTTATGACCATTTTTCAGATCTTAATAAAGCTAAGAGACTTTTTACAACACTATGAAGTGTTTGACTGGCCCTCAGTTGCACTTAATTAGTTTTCTATTGAATTTACTGTAGTGCACTTCTTCAGACCCAAAATCATACCGTACGATGGCCATTTTGTCATAAACAGTTGCAACCAACTCCCTACTTTTTGCCTTTTATTAGACAACCGATCTGCAATGCTGAACAAGTGCTGTAGATGGAAAATATGTTTTTTCATTTTGAATGGTAATGCAGTGGCCATGGAACAGCAACGGTTCCATTTATGGAGTGTTGTGTTCCATTTAATGGTGTCCTGTTCCAGATGCAAATGCCTAAACTTGTAAAAAAATAAAAAACACTTTAAAATCCTAAAACCATTGTTAAACTTTTATAAAATTTGTACCATGTCTATGTTAATATGTATCAATTTTAGAAGTCAGGTGCACCATGAATCTTAAAACCATCACAACAAAAAAAATTTGAAAATTTATGTCTAGAAAATAGACAACATAAACCATATGTATGATAACAGCTATTCACACTTTTAGAAGTGTATAAAAGTTGAGACAACTTGGTGAAATGTGAGTAGTCGTTCTCTTTGATAGTTTAGTACACGGTTGGTTGACACGTGAATGGATTCTTCTCCACGACTAAATAGCTGTTGCTTAAATAGAATGAATGCTTTATAGTGTTTAGACACTTGCATATATAGAATTAGATTTCATAGATACTGGAGAGAGAAATGAATATTTTTTAACAATGTGTCATCATATATATACAAGTGCCACTACCAGTAAGATCATGCAAAACCAGACACAAAAGTTGACGCCTTCGTGAGGTAAATCAATGAAGCAAGAAAGTTGAAGACGATTTTAGTGCAGATTATCATAGTATGCATAATGAGAGAGAGGTTTACAGCATTCTTATTTTGGTTGAGAGAATTTAAGAAGCTTTCCAATATTTGCTTATAACGAAAAGAAAATTTAAGACATATTTGATTAAGGGATTTGATTTTGTACTCAAAAATACCAATTACATATAAAATTAGGTAAAATGATAAAGTAATGTGTAGTTCAGAGAGTAAAGAGAGTATTAAAGAGGTATCGTGTATAAGATATATGTAACAAAAATGTAGTTTCGTATGCTTTGTGTTCATTCTTCAGGACAACATGCATCAATGATGACATTGGACTTATTCAATGTAAATTGTCCTTTTCTGCTGAAGTCTCGTAACATAAAGATGACTGCTGATTTATCCTTGAGGTATTCGTCATAGCTGATTTGTTGCAGGTCTGGCAGTAGCATTTGGATGATATTGTTGGCGCATGAGCAATGTATTGTCTGTTTGTTGTCTGTTGTCAAAATAGTCTTGAGATAGTGCGAGTAGATATAGGCGACCTGTTCCTTGCATCTATCACACTGGGCAGTTTCATTGTCAAGTGCTCCATAGGTATCAAATTTATAATCGCATTTTGAGCAAAATGCGTGGAAAGGACTGGAAAATGCATTAGCTATTTTCAATGTTCCTTGTACCTGCAATACATATGAAAGTATTGTTTGGTTAGGAAGATTTTTTTTTTGTTAATTTTGTTTTAGATTTGCCAGGGAGAAGATTGGAGATTTCAAGAGTTGTTACCTCAAATGTTGAGTGCAGCAAACTGTTTAAGTGATCCAAGGTCCTTTTGTCATTTAACACATCGATATATGTTGACTGGCAAGTGTGAAGCATGTTGTCTTTTGCATTGATCCGTTTGACAATATTTTTGAAAAGGATAAGTGGAAATTCATTGCTTCGGAGCTGTTGTTCAATTTTTACAAAATGGTCCTCAAAATTCCGGTGCATCTGCAGCTGTAGGTGTAAATAGTGTAAGTAAGAAATGAAACTGTAAAAGAGTAATGTATGTTAATTGAAAAGTAGGTTCAAGAACTAGAAACAATTTAAACAAGAAAGGAGACAGTCGAAGCATAAACAAGTACATGTACCTCTTGCATTTGGAACATGTTGTCCACTTTAAATTCCTAATTTTTGCTTTATTTTGAAGCTTTACCGAGACAAAGAGCTTTTATTTTTGCATTTGTATTTGATAAAAAAATCGATTTGAAGTAGTCGCCTATTTATGAAGAGATACATTAGTCTATGTTCTAAAAAGTATGGAACTGAGTGAATTGTTGACTTATGTGCAATTAATCGGTGTTATCAAATGTTTAGAATTTTACTTAGAGACGTGACATCAGACCGTTGTTCATTCCTGCAGATACCAGCTTTGTGTTGACGCTTGAATGCATTTCTGTGAATTTAGTTGTTGTTTTTTGTGGCTTATATGCATTTTTTTTTGGCCTTTGAGATATAGCTAGATTAGTGATTGTCAATGCTAGGGTTTGTATCTGATGAAGGATGAGCATTTGTAGTGTCAGTTCTTATTGTCAATATTGTTTTATTGTTGTGTATGTGATTGGTTTTACATTTCCTTTCTGTACTGTCATTGCTGTTAGTAGATTCATACTTGTTTATAACACTTTAGATCAAGTGATTTAGTGTTTACTTTTTTTCCCTGGATTGCTCCTGAAATCTGAATCACTGCAGAGTCCAGACCAAGTATCTAAGCAAAAGAGGGGCAAACTGTATTCCACATGGAAAGCAGATTAAAATAATACTTACTTGAGTCTTCAATCAATAATAATCAAACAGTAATCTAATAGCAATGGGACTGAATCTGGATGCTTAATTTTGAACTGGCGAGGCTTAAGGTTGAAAGACAAGTGTTCGCTTATTAGCAGTCTGAGTTCGAAACTTGGATGTTCTAGATGAGCTGCCACAGGGTTTTTCTCCAACTCGTAACTAGTTGGAGTTTTCATGTCAAAACCTCTATTTAGTTGGTGGAATCTTCATAGAAGACGTTAGGAATTGTTATTGATAAGATAGATGAAGGAATAGGATTAGTTATGGAGGATAATTACATGTGTTTGCGTGAGCCTGTGTGTAAATTCCATTATTGTAGTCTGAAACATATTTTTAACGATAAAAAAACTGTACCTGTCTCTGTAGTGAAGTAGTTCTAGATGCTCTAATAATTTAGGGATCTATCTATTTTCAAGCTAAGAAAATGCGACAGCGATTTGCCGAACATCAATTAGAATGGGCTGCATATCATCGCAATCTTTATTAACCATTGTTTTATGTCATTTCGTTAACTAAAAGATGATGTTAATTAGGCAAAAGGCTTTTATAAGTGAACTTGAAACAAGAAATCGTTGTCAGGAAACAAGCTTTATTAGTGTGTAAACATTTTTAATTAGCCGATAGGCTTTAGTGTGAGCATTGGTGCCAAAATGGCTGGAAATGTCATCTCAGCATGAAATCACTGCAGAAGTCATTACAATTTCTTTTGTACAAGAGAGGTCTGGACTCCACAAGATGGGTGCACCAAAATAACTTAGTGCAGGCAATTGTTTTCCCAAGAATGTAGCAATATACCCGGCCACTCCAAAATGGGGTAGTTGACCTGCAAATGAGGGCTCTATTTCTCTATTTTTTAATAATCAAAGTCTCATGCTCAGACTTGGAGAGTCTTTACAATTTGATCTATTTTGCACATTAGGGTTGCTTGCTTCTCAGACTCATGTATTTTGTGACTCAGTTGGCGAGTTACACAACTATGATCCCTTCTACTGGGGAAATCAATACTTTATTATGATTGGATGATGCAGGTTTGATTGATTGAATGGCAACAAAAAGCGAAAAGGACACTGATTGCAATTATAAAAATAACCATGTATACAGATATGTCAACAGTCACATAACCTTTGAAAATCAAATTCTATAACAATGCAAATCCCAAGGAAGAAATTACAACAACCTAAAAGGGCTTAAAGTTTAACTTTAGATAACCATTGTTTGCAAATAATGAGAGGAGAAAAATGAATATTATTACAGTGTAGCATGCAGGCAGACTTTTGAGAGAACTTATACAGTGGATCATGAGGGGTTGTGGTCTCAAGTTAACTGAAATATTGTTTTGTTCAAGCTGGGAAGATATGATAAAGAGTTGGAAGAGATAAGCATGTTAAAATATAGTGCAGTTACCATATAAAATAAAATTTTCAAAATGATTTAAAGTTAAAACTAGTATGTGGAACCTTGAAAAGTGTACCTGGGCTTTGTCGAACTCTGAATCTCCGTCTTGCACATCAACAATATATTGGAGACCTATTTTTTTTGCTCTTGTGACCAATACACCTATGGTGCCTGTAGCATATTGTTCGGTACTTGCCAACAATTGTTTTATGGCTGTGCTGGGGATGAATTTATAGTCAATACAAACTCGTGGAATGATTTCCACTATTGAGGACTTTGTTAGAACCAGTATGCAGTCGCAATCTCCACGATCATAATCTGTTCTAGGTGCAATCTGGAAGTTGGATATGGATAGTCCCGAACCTGGAATTATTTTGTCTTCATAGTGAGCAACGAGATCAGCAGTTGCATTTAGCGTAATAGTCATTTCACCTTTTGTATCTGTGAGGTCTGCGCGTAGTACTTCACGTGTCTTGTTTGTCTTATCCAATATAGCTTTATACTTCACAATGACATCGCCTTGGAAAATGTTGCCTGCTTTACGTGCATTCAAGTCTTCAATTGAAACTTGATTTTGACTCTTTACTTTTGATCTGGAAAAAACAAAACAAAATTAGTTGAAATCTAGAATCTTGACAAGGTACAGTGTACATGTAACCAAAGAATATTGTTTACCTTTTCAATTGTTGTTGGTTAATAGTGTCCATTTGTTCTTCTGTTCTTTTGGCATTGTCCATTGTAACCTGTATTTGTTTATCAATTTGTCATTTGCATAAATTTCTGCAGGCAAAATGAAAATATGTTGTTGTTCTAATGTTATATTAGAATATGTAGAATTGGTACTATGGAATAAAAGAATAAGACAATTTGTAGACAGAAGAAAATGAAATTGTATTGAAATGATGAAGCTATGTAATACATATGTCTTTTCTTCGTGGACATTAGGGATTGTTTTATTTATTAATTTGATTGACAAGATTTTGATGGTGTTGGTTTAGATGCTTTTGAACTAAAACAAATGGCATATTTAAGAATATTTAGTTTTTTGAAAGGATTAAAATTAGGGAAAATCAGTGAGGTTGTTGCTGTAATACGCTTTTTATTTGTAAATTTGGATTTTTTGTATTAGTAAATTGGATGATACATAATTGAACAGTAGTTTGTACATAGATTGGATTTGTCAAAATATGTTTTTTGTTGATTTGGATGTTATTGAACAAAAATAGTTGAGATATTTAAGAACATTGAGTGTTCTGAGAGGGTTGAAATCTTAAAAAAGTAGCAAGATGGTCACTCCAATATGCTTCCGATTTGTAAACTTCAATTTTTTTTGTTAGTGCATTGGTCCATAGATGATCGATCAATGGTCTAGATAGAGCATGACACCTACTTAATAAGAAATGCATATTGTGGTTTTGCATATGATTCAGGAGCTATTTTTTTTTGTAGTTTTCTGTACACATGTCAATGTTGAAATCTCCGACTAGGTACAAGGTTTTATTTCCATCAATACATGAGAATACTTGCTTGGTGATTGCTATAATATCTGCAAATGGAGCATTGGGTTTGGCATATAAGTTACATATGCTAATTTGATTGTTCATAGAGCTTATTGTTAATGTTATTGCTTCTGTATATGATGTTGAATGTTGCATTGTTTTAGAGACTAATATGTTTTTCTTGGTTATAGACATTAGTCCGTGTATATGGTATGTTGAGTAACAATTGAAATCTTTGAAAAGATTATTTGTATGGTAGTCTTGGATATATGTTTCTTGAAGGCATAAGATATCAGATGCCATGATATCAGTGTCATTAATCATGTCTTCAATATGTAGGTGTAGATTGCGAGTGTTTAATGTGCACAATAGTAGTTCTGAATTAGTCTTTTGTTTGATATCTCCATTTTCAAATTGCCAGTGTGCTGTTGATTTTAGACGAGACATTTCAAGGACTATTTTTTCTTTTATTTTGAAATTTTGCTTGGTAAGAGGCTTTAACAAGAATAATGTCTGGATTGTTTTTGTCTGCGAAAGTGCTGTATATGTTAATCCATGTTGCCTTATGGCTGTAGGATCAAATGCCAAGCCTTGCATTGTGAGTCCTTGAGATCTATGTATTGTTCTAGCACAAGCAAGTTGAATTGGAAATTGTTTTCTAATAGTTATTTTCTTGTTGTTTGAGATTTTTTGGATTGGCCTTGTGGTGCGAAGTATAGGTGTCCATTGTTTATGAATGTCATTGTTATAACATTGTGTTAATTTAACACGTTGATGGTGGCCAATGTTTGGGTCATTGAATTCTATCCAAACAATGTCAAAAGCATTGGATATGGTATATGCTTTAAATGTTCCATCTGACCCATTGACTAGACCGTCTTGCGTATCATAATTACCAGCATAAATTTCTACAAGCATGTCTGGTTTCAAAAGTATTTGAGATGGTAAAGACATTGTGTGATTATATAGATGTATTTCATTGTAGTTTTCGTCATTTTCATCAATTGCACTCAGTACAATTAGCTCTCCTGGAACTATTGACAACATATTTTGATTATGTGCATTAACATCTTTCCTTCTGTAAAATAGATAGGGGAATGTTGGGTCGATGGGTGGTGAGCGTAAACAAGTCTGATTCAAGTACTGTATATCATTATCTGTTTGTGAACCTACACGTATTCTATTGAGTATTGCAATAAACTTCTCATCTGTTTGCCGCATTGTTGATTGTAGCTCATAGTATTTTATGTTGTGTTTCCAAAAGTTGTATGGCATTAATTCAGTCAGTGTTGGTGTATTATCAAATACAACTGAATCTAGTACAGGTTGTGTTTGATATAAATCACCACAAAAAATTGTATCAAGATTTCCAAAGTATGTGGTTGGCATTTGCATTATATCTCTTAATCGCTTATCGATGCAACGTAAAAATGTTGCACCTACCAATGAAATCTCATCTACTAATAGCACACGCAGCTGCTGATAATGCTTTGACATTGTATCTAAGATTTCAGTATTCAATGGAACGAATTCTGATTTGTTGAAAGGTATTCGAAATGCTGAGTGTAATGTTACTCCACCTATATTGTAAGCTGCTTTTCCTGTATAAGCAACTACTAGGCCTTTTGGTTTGTCTGGATCACTATCAATGGAGTTATTATATATGCAAAGGAGAGATTGAAATATTGCTTTTGCAGTAAAGGTTTTGCCAGTGCCTGCTCCACCTGTTAGAAACAAGTGTAGTGGAGTTTTAATATTTTTTAATTTCTTCAACACAATGTCCTTTACAATTGCTTGTTGTTCACTATTTAACATTCGTCTCAAATTGAAGTATTCAACATTGTCCATAATATGTGGATGTTTTCCAATTTCAAATGCATTAGAGAATTGAGTTTTTGATTTGTTATGCTTTAGTGTTTGAATATCGTCTTCTATGTTGTATGTTTCTTTCTGTGGATTTTGATTTGAAATGATCAATTCATTTGGTATGTGATTATTTTCAGAATAGATTTCATCTATAGCTTTGTCAATATCGCCCCATTTAGAGTTTATGTGGTAATTGTATTTGATACGATTAGTATTAATTGTGTTTTCATGATATGAATAAGCATGATGCCATGAATGGAAACCATGGTTCAATGTTTTTTCATTTATTGTGAAGGGTACATAAAGCAATAAATTCTCTCTGCAATAATTTTCCAAGTCAACATGTTTGTTAAAATTGGTAAAACGTATAATATTTGGTTTAGCTTTGTGGTGCATTGGTTTCCCATCTTTTCTATATTCTGATACGAATTGTGCAAGGCAAATATGTGTGAGTGTTTCAGGTCGTGCTAAATAGTAATCTATTAAAGATCTACAGGCCACATTTTCTGATTCATCTGGTTCACTGTTCAATTGTTTTGCTGACTTTAGAACAAAAGTTCGATCACTATCAGCTCTTGTATCAATGAATATACACTTTCTTGAACTATAGTTTAGTGGAAGTGATAGTACGATGTGAACAGCCTGTTGTGTAGACATTTGTTGCAGATTTAGCAATGCATTTCCAAGTCTACTTATCATTTTTATAGCATCGATATTATTTTGTTGATGGTCCCTACGAATTCTTTTAAATACATTTGTCATTGTTTTATCCACTTTTGTCATGTATGAGCTGCAATACATTACTGCAGCATATGCATTAAGCACAAATTGTGCATCTGTATTTGCTTTCCATAGCTCTGGTATTTTTTTTGAAAAGCTGTTATTCCATATCTGCGAAGGGTTTCGTTTTAAGAAAATTGTAGGCCTATGGATTGTTGATTTTATAGCTGTGATGTAATCATGCTCATTCAAGTTGATGTCTTGTAGAAACATTTGAAAGGAGAATAATTGGTCATAATTAGATTGTTGTAATACGGAAAAGATTTTTGTTGCCATTGAAACAATAATTTCATTATTGTCTTTCAGCGGTTCGAGAATCATAGTTTTTTTCATTGGTGGAAATGGGAAATTGTATTTACAACAGTGCTGTTTTGATTTTCTGCATCGTTTTGTATGATGGTGCCTATGCAGGATAGCTATTTGAGGAGTCAAATCATCAGTGTTACAAGTGATGTATTTGTCAATAAATTGTTCAATATTTGCAAGTTCATCTTTTCCATAAATTGGAGCATCTTTAATCCATAAAAGAAAGTGGTCATGTTCATTGCCACGATTTTGGAATTCAGTTACAGAGAAATAATCCAAGAGCTCTCCGAAGAAAGAGCTATCTGTAAATATCAATTGTTTTAGTGCATTGATTCTATGTTTATAATAGCGTACACATGTTACAGGATCTTTTTTTATGAGATAGAAAATATTTTTCTCATTTTGTATGTCGTATTTTTGTTGTGAAGATGCACAATATGTATTATGCAAGGCTTCAAGTGCTTTTGAAAGGTGTTCCCAATTTTGTTCAGCACTAGTAAATGTAAGGAAAAATGTAGGCGGTCCAAGTTGCCGAATCATTGCAAAGACATTTTTTTTTAATTGATGTAAATAATCCGAAGATATTCTTATTCTTTTAAAGTCAACATATCCAATGTCTGATTTGAGAATCTTCTCTAGGTTAGGTTTGCATTTGACATCTTTTGCTATTAGTTTTCTTCCTTTTAACTGACCTTTTCGTACTCTTATCCACATTGTAGATAAAACTTGATGTATCAATATCTTGACTGTTTTGAAAAATAGATTAGTTGTATGATATGCAAATTGTCTATTGGAATGAAGTAGTTCCCATTGTGCAATTTTTTGATAGGAAAAATTCTTGACAATGTCGTCATTACGTGGGTTTCCAAAGAATAGTGTGGGAAAGTTCATTTCTTCTACATATTTGTCTTTAAAGATTCCAATAGGATAATGGTTTTCTGCTGGTGCAACTTCTATGATTTTGTCTTGCATTTCATGTATACATTTAGATTCTGTGTATCCATGGACCAAGGTCTCACAAGGATTTTGCTCATCTGTATCAGACTCTGAACCTGTTTCATTTGTGCAAGGGTCGTCTACTATGCCACTTTCATCATCTATTTCAAGAGATTGTCTCTAGTGCTTATTTAATTGGAATTTCTCATTTTTGTATAGAGTTGTTTCGCTCAATTGGTTCAAAGCTTTCATTATAATAGTCGATCGCACCATCCCCTTCTGATATGCATTTTTATATTGTAGCCGTCTTTTTAGCGCAACTGCAATAGTGTATGTTTCATCGGCAGAGCGTGGCAATGCATTTTGTACAATGTTCATGTTGACTGGGACATTAATTATAGACCCAGTCAATCCAATTTGGGGTCTTTTGTAACCTAATTCCCATATTTGTGCGAATGCAATTCTCAGTGAAACAAGGCGCTCTTCTAGTTGCGTAAGCATTTTTACATATTGTAAAGCTATATTCATTTGAATACGGTGTGGTGTTGCATATTTTGGAAGCTTGCATTGTTTCAATGTTTCATGGCATATGCGACAAATACAATCCATCAATACATTGTTATTTTGATTTGTCAGTTTATAATATGTTTGCTTTTCTTTCTCTCTAAAAGCCATAATGTTTTTCTTAAAATGCAATGTCTGACAAATTGCACAAGTATGTATCGGTGTATCTTGAATTTTTTTTTGAAATAATTCTATTGGTGATGCTGAGTGTCTAGTTTTCTTGGTTGTATTTTCCATTTGATTATTAGCACGTATTTGTTGTTTGATCTTGCGAAGTGATGTAGTGTTGCTATTTGCAATTTTTTGTTTTCTAATAAAATCACCATCATGATGTTGTTGATTACTGCTTTGAAATTGTTTTAGTTGTCTAGATGTGATACATGGGCTAGCATTGTTTGCTTGTACTAGATAAGGCACAAGCGGCTCAAAATGTCCTTGGATGGGATTTGCATCATGAAATAAGATAGAATATGATTGTCCTTGGGATGACGGATTGAAGTGCAAGTATTTTTTTCCTGAAGTAGTTGACCAAAGGCATATTTGTATGTCTAGCCACTTTAACAACCAACGGATGCAAAACAAGTCACCCCATAGGCCAACTTCATTATTATTTGTAGAATGCATTGCAGAAATACGTATTCTACGCAAGTACTCTTCAACATTTTGTACACCGTGCAATTCATGCAATGTACGACTATCCAGTTCATAATTATATGAGGTGATTGCTTCTGGATCACCTTGTGTGAGGCAACTCAAGAAATGGTCTATAGCTCCATTCCGTAATTGACTTGATGTGTATTGAGAATGAAGAAGTAACTCCAATGAGTCAAATAAGCAATCCCCTACATTGTATTTAAATACTTGAATTCTACACAATCCTTCATTTCTCAATGCATAGTCAATGTTTAGAATTTCAGTCTGAATTGCTAATTTGTATTTCTCTACATCTATGATCTATTTTTGTTTATCAACTATTGGCACTCTTGTTCTCTTCATTTTTTTTGCAAACAAGGACAATTTCGTTGATCCCAGAATATCAAAAAAATGGTGCACCTGTAATATATTCATAACCATTGGTTAGATAGTTTTGATGATTGATAATTACAAAAGGCATATTACAAATGGAAATTAGAAGCAGGCTGTTTCCTAAAAGCAATGTTGATATGCAATTTTGAAATGCATTTAGTATTTGGTTTCCTTATTTCAAATCACAAATAAATTCAATGCTAAAATTCTAAGTAGTCAAGGCATTGTTTAAATGCAATGAAAATAATCGTTATTTTTGGATTGTACAAGAAAATAAGGCATTGTAATGAAGAAGAGAATTTTGAAGGATTTAAAACTAGTGGCAATGGCAATGTCAGATTCATTCACTTGCATTATTTTCTTCAGAAAATAAAGAAATAGAAATCACCATTTGGTAGATAGTTCTGATCATTGATAGCCACAAAAGGTTTATTAAAATTCAAAATAAGAACCAAGTTTTGATTTGAAAACAGTGTAGACCTGTGACTTTGAAATTCATTTTGTACTCAGTTTTGATATTTGAAATCAGAGGTTTACATTTAAAAATAAATAAATATAGTGTTTAAATACTAAATAGCCAAGCCATTGTTTAAATATTGCAAAAATAATTGTTATGTAGTTGTGTAAATAGTGTAGGAACAATCCTTGGACAACTCTAATGACATCACATATTCTCTGAGCCATAGGCTTCAAATAATTAGCAATTTGCATATATGAACAATATATTGAACATATAAATTAAACAATGGAAGAAACAAACAAACAAGAGATATGAAGGAGCAAATGAACTTGAATAGATGACAATAACATTTTGATAAGCTTGTGCTTGGATTGTAGATGCAGGTGAAGGATTAGATTGATCTGCAAAAGTCTAAAGGATTGTAAACTAGTTGCAATTGCAATATTATATTGATGGGATTGTGTTAATTTCTTTACAAAGTGAAAAGGTATTGTGCATTATTAAACAGTATATGCCTTCAAGTGGTTTTGTCACTTATATAATCATTAATAGAATTTTGCTACTTACAACTTGCAAACTGCGTTATCTATTTATATTTTGATATTGAATTTAACTATAACACGTAAAAATAACAAATACAGTAGACATGGATAGACTGTAACAAGATCCAAAGCTAGGACACCAAACATGTAACATCAAGATTTCTTCAATGCTGGCCTATACACAAAAAAAGATATTATAACTAGTTGTTGAATCTTGCAAATCATATAACTATCACGGGAATATAATTCCAATATTAGTTTTCTTGTTATCAGGTCTTATAGAAATCTAGACAAAAAAATATTGAAAACTATTAGAAGCAATTTTTACAATTTACTATTGTTATATGTCTTTGCATTCATACTCAATAATAGCTAACTAGCACCAAAGAAGTACAGTAAGACCAATGCATAAAATATAAGTGACATGCAAAAGTGTACAGTGTTTTTCACAAATTGCAAATAACTGCCCACATCACTGTTATTACAATTTACATAGTTTTCTAGAACATCGAAGAGATGGCTGCATCTATTTATGATGATTTCATGTTGGAATCATTTGTTATTCTCAAAAAAAAAAACACTTTAAAATTCCACCACTTCATTTCTCGCCCATCGGCATGATCATCGCCATCGGCGTGTCAAAAAAAAACGTGTTGGTCAATATTTACTTCATCATCATGATATTTCGCTTCTGCATATTGGGGAAAAGAACAACATCATCATCATCATATTGTTGAAGAAGAAAAAGAGGATATGGAATATGATCATGTTGCCGAGGAAAGGAAAATGATGGTAACGTCATCATGACATTCGGGCTTCATTGAAATGCTAAGGATGACGTCATCATCATTTTCGTCAAGATCAGGGGATAAATGTAATATCGGGTCACCTAAGGAGCATGATCAGGATGATGAATGTAATATGACCCCTTTGCGGCGAAGGCAACCCTCTCGAAAGATCAAGATGATGATGAGCATCAGGATATTTGCTTCTTCGTCGAACTTAGAACAAGACGTCATCATCATATTTCGCGAACCAGATCGTGCTTGAAAAATATCCTGTTGAAGGAAAAATGTGATGATGATGATGATCAGGATATTTGCTTCTTCGTTTATTAGATCGGGATGACGTCATCATGATATTCGGAGCCTTTGTTAAACTTAGAACATGACGACATCATGATATTTCGCCAACGGGATCATGTTTGGGAAATATCCTGCCGAAGGGAAAATGTGACGATGATGACCATCAAGATATTTTCAAAAGGTTGTATTTCATCGGCAGGAGGACTTTATGAAACATCGGGTGAACAAACAAGATCATGATGATCTTGACAACATGACAGGATAAAACAATATGATGATGACCCTCCTCATCGAATTATCATGATGACGCCATCATGATATTTTGTCGTCGAAGCACAAGGATGAGTTGAGGTCATTATGATATTGCGCCAGGGTGATATTGTAAAAAAATGATCATGCTGTTTAAGGAATGAAATATCGCCTTCTTCTGAATAGATAGGGTGACCATCATGATATTGCAAAAAAGATGATCAGGAGGATATGAAGATGATGATCCGCTTTATCCATTTATGATGATGATGTCTTCATCACTTAGCGAATTTCAGCGAATGACCCTCGTGAAAGATCAGGATGATGATCATAATTATGCAAAAGGAGATAAGGAGGATATGAAGTTGTCATCATCATATTTCGAACTTCAGCAAATATCATGATGATGACCTTGCGATAGGATTATAACATGCGCATGCAAATATGCCGAAGGTGGATTTTCTAAGGGTGATCAGCATGATATGATAAGATTAGGTAATGTTGAAATATCATGATGATGCTCGCTATACAAAGACCGCTCGACAGGGAAACTTACCCTGACCTAAAGTTGATATCATCATGATATTTGAACCTCAGGATATTATCAGGGGGGGGTTCAAATATGATGATGATGATCATCTTCATGTAACCAAAACCGAGTTTATAACATATGACCCTCCTAAAAGAAATCATGATGCTGACAATGCGCCTAAGGCCATTTGACGGGTAAAGGGCACTACCACCTAAGATTGACGTCCGGATATTGGGACTGCATGATTTTTATCGGGTGATAGACCAAGATCATGATGATCTTGACAACATGACTTAGGATATAAAAATATGATGATCCTCCTGCGAATGTCAAACCTTAGGATATAAAAATATGATGATCCTCCTGCGAATATCAGGTTTGACCAAAACTTTGACCGTGCATAACTTTCACATATGGAAGAATTTTCGAGTGAAGTAAAAGGCAAACCTGCATGGAATTTCAAGCTCTTTGTAAATATGAGGTCATAGAAACAAAATCACCCACATAAATTTAAATGTGAATCTCTAAATAATCTTTTGAATTCCCTTTTAGAAAAGGAGTTTATATATCTGAAATTGTCTTTTAAATTTCAAAATAAACTAAAAAGTCAATGCATAGGAAAACAATAATGCCACGGTTCCTTTACCCTTGAAACTAAAATTAAACTAGCCTAAAATCTAAATCGTGACAAAAGCAAATGCAATCGCCACATGCAAACACAATCGCCACCTGTCTCAGAGGTGGACAGCTGTAGCCCTAACAATTTTATCAACACATGCATCTTTTAAGGTTCTCAAATGTGGAACGGAGGCTAGTAGCTTTCAGACGATCTTCAAATGCAACCACATAGAAACAGGTCCAGAGAGGTGCATCAGTTTTAAAGGCCAAGATTTATTAACTCCTACCCAGGAAATAATTAGTCCCAGAGCTGGTGATCTGGAATTGGCATCGTTGAGATCAAACAGTTCTAAGAAAATGCATTTTTAGACTTCCTCATTGAGATGAGACAGGTTTAAAGAGGAAGCAGCTGCGCTCAAAGTACAGAAAGTTTATAAAAGCTAGCATAGAAGATGGAATCTTGCAGATTGTGCTCGGTACATTCATGTCTACATTGAGGAACTCTGGTTCTATACTGTGCCATGCCCTTTTTTTTTCACTTTTGTAAGTCGAGATCCAACTAATTGGTTGCATGGGCTTGCCGTCTTCACCTCCTTTCTAATGATTTTGCTAATGCCAGTTGTTAAGATTCGTTTTTATTTAATTTGTGTCTTGCAAACAAAAATTGGCAATTTTTTGTTCTGATTAGCAGAACTGTCTTTGTTATTAACCTACATTGACCTCTCCCTTCTTTCCCCAATTTTACCTCAGTGTTTTCTTGCTTATAATTTAATTTTGTAGCAACGGCCCTCATTTGGAATATATTTGGGTATTGTTGTTTAGATATTCAGATGAAAACAGTCTATTTTATTTTAACTCTTCATGTCCAGCATTAACCTCTTCTACAGAATTTCACAAAATAGTATTCCAATGTGTGGAGAAGGGTACCAACTAATGTTGTTCTGTCATAAATTCTCTTTCACATATAAATTTGCATTTTCCTTCACAAGATTGGAGCACTTTTTTTGTGGGTATTTTCCTTGTGTGACCATAATCTGTGCCATTAAACATTATAGGGACACGATAACATATCCTTATTCTTTCTTTCAAAACAGAATATTTGGTAGAGGACCAAACAAGAGGGCGAGCCTGTGTTCCAAATTGGGATTACTAGCAAATTACCAAAATTCGTTAATACTCTCTGCTTCAAGGTATGAAATTCACACCCTTGCTATGTATAAGTAAGGTCTATAGCACCGTCGGCATAAAATTCCAGCATATTATATGATGGGTACTGAGCGAACTTCGAGCCTCAATCATTCAAACGTAAATTAAACAGTGAACACATGCATGAAATCACTTAAAAGGAACTGTAAGTTGTACCAAAGAAATTGCAGAGTAGAAAGTTGCAACAGAATATAAGTAGATGCTTTACAGCTTGAATATATACAATGTATCTGGAAATGAAACAAGCAATACTGCATATAGCATGAGCACTTGTACAGTTAGTTCTTCCTGCAACCTTCTTCAGGATGATGATCATAATTATGCAAAAGGAGATCAGGAGGATATGAAGTTGTCATCATCATATTTCGAACTTCAGCAAATATCATGATGATGACCTTGCGATAGGATTATAACATGCACATGCAAATATGCCGAAGGTGGATTTTCTAAGGGTGATCAGCATGATATGATAAGATTAGGTAATGTTGAAATATCATGATGATGCTCGTTATACAAAGACCGCTCGACGGGCAAACTTACCCTGACCTAAAGTTGATACCATCATGATATTTGAACCTCAGGATATTATTTGGGGGGGGTTCAAATATGATGATGATGATCATCTTCATGTAACCAAAACCGAGTTTATAACATATGACCCTCCTAAAAGAAATCATGATGCTGACAATGCGCCTAAGGCCATTTGATGGGTAAAGGGCACTACCACCTAAGATTGACGTCCGGATATTGTGACTGCATGATTTTTATCAGGTGATAGACCAAGATCATGATGATCTTGACAACATGACTTAGGATATAAAAATATGATGATCCTCCTGCGAATATCAGGTTTGACCAAAACTTTGACCGTGCATAACTTTCACATATGGAAGAATTTTTGAGTGAAGTAAAAGGCAAACCTGCATGGAATTTCAAGCTCTTTCTAAATATGAGGTCATAGAAACAAAATTGCCCACATAAATTTAAATGTGAATCTCTAAATAATCTTTTGAATTCCCTTTTAGAAAAGGAGTTTATGTATCTGAAATTGTCTTTTAAATTTTAAAATAAACTAAAAAGTCAGTGCATAGGAAAACAATAATGCCACGGTTCCTTTACCCTTGAAACTAAAATTAAACTGGCCTAAAATCTAAATCGTGACAAAAGCAAATGCAATCGCCACCTGCAAACACAATCGCCACCTGTCTCAGAGGTGCACAGCTGTAGCCCTAACAATTTTATCAACACATGCATCTTTTAAGGTTCTCAAATGTGGAACGGAGGTTAGTAGCTTTCAGACGATCTTCAAATGCAACCACATAGAAACAGCTTCAGAGAGGTGCATCAGTTTTAAAGGCCAAGATTTATTAACTCCTACCCAGGAAATAATTAGTCCCAGAGCTGGTGATTTGGAATTGGCATCGTTGAGATCAAACAGTTCTAAGAAAATGGATTTTTAGACTTCCTCATTGAGATGAGACAGGTTTAAAGAGGAAGCAGCTGCGCTCAAAGTACAGAAAGTTTATAAAAGCTACCTTTATCCATTTATGATGACGATGTCTCCATCACTTAGCGAATTTCAGCGAATGACCCTCGTGAAAGATCAGGATGATGATCATAATTATGCAAAAGGAGATCAGGAGGATATGAAGTTGTCATCATCATATTTCAAACTTCAGCAAATATCATGATGATGACCTTGCGATAGGATTATAACATGCGCATGCAAATATATTTGGAATATATTTGGGTATTGTTGTTTAGATATTCAGATGGAAACAGTCTATTTTATTTTAACTCTTCATGTCCAGCATTAACCTCTTCTACAGAATTTCACAAAATAGTATTCCAATGTGTCGAGAAGGGTACCAACTAATGTTGTTCTGTCATGAATTCTCTTTCACATATAAATTTGCATTTTCCTTCACAAGATTGGAACACTTTTTTTGTGGGTATTTTCCTTGTGTGACCATAATCTCTGCCATTAAACATTATAGGGACACGATAACATATCCTTATTCTTTCTTTCAAAACAGAATATTTGGTAGAGGACCAAACAAGAGGGCGAGCCTCTGTTCCAAATTGGGATTACTAGCAAATTACCTAAATTCGTTAATACTCTCTGCTTCAAGGTATGAAATTCACACCCTTGCTATGTATAAGTAAGGTCTATAGCACCGTCGCCATAAAATTCTAGCATATTATATGATGGGTACTGAGCGAACTCCGAGCCTCAATCATTCAAACGTAAATTAAACAGTGAACACATGCATGAAATCACTTAAAAGCAACTGTAAGTTGTACCATAGAAATTGCAGAGTAGAAAGTTGCAACAGAATATAAGTAGATGCTTTACAGCTTGAATATATACAATGTATCTGGAAATGAAACAAGTAATACTGCATATAGCATGAGCACTTGTATAGTTAGTTCTTCCTACAACCTTCTTTGTTATTTAGTGACACAGTTGCATAGCTACTTTTATGTTCCCAAATCATGAATTTGTCAATATATTGAAACTTGGCAATTCATACCTGAATGTCTGGGAATTCTATAATTGATATCCGAGTTTCTAAAATAGAAAACTTAAGTTCTAGAAAGAGATATCTGAACTCTAACAGAAATTTGAGAAAACTGTAAAATTTCTATAACTGAGAGTGCTCTACAATCTAAAACTCATATAATATCTGAAATCTTGAAATTTCTGTGAACAGTAGCACTGGTTTTCTACACGGATTACGAAATAGAAGTCCATATAGAGGCTTACCACAGATGCAGCTTCACAGGCCTTCGGATGCCCACCTTCACTACTCTCTGAGTGCAAACAAATTGAGAAACAACAATCCAAAGCGCATACAAATTGAAAACCTCCGATCAAGACATGACCTGTCATCTTGTAAGGATGATTAAAAATCATTATTAACATTGCAAATGAAATAAAAATCATTAATTAACATTGCAAACGAAATAAATTCAACAAGCTCAGCGGCGCCGTCACTTTGCACGACCTGTACTTAACTGTATTTGTTAGTTCCTGCCGTCACTTTGCACGACCTGTACTTAACTGTTTTGTTTATTGGCATCATTCGAAAATTCAATAATTTTTTAAATCATTATTTCATTTTTTACCCTTACTGTTCACACCATAGACCAATCAGACAATAGATAAATGGTATTTTTTAAATGATTAAATTAAAAAAAAAATAATGAACTATAGCATTGTGGTTGCAAATTTTTAGTTCTTTCACATGATTGGACGAATAATTTGAGAAATTGCATCTAGCCGATGCAGTAGTTATACCTGCCGAAGGCAGGAACTAAAAAGAAGGTTCCTTTTTTAAAGTCTAGTATTTAGTTTTTTATATAACCGATTTATAATTTTTCTTTTGAATATTATTAAAAGGGTTTCATTATATGTAATTTTTTTTCATATATTAAAGTTTCTATTTTTATATAAAATTTATTTTATTAAGAGATTTTTTATACTATAATTTTTTTTAATAAGTTTTTTAAAATAATTTTTATAAAGTTTTTTTTTAAATTAGAATATAAGTTTTAAAAATTTGTATTTTAATTAGGGTATTTTTTTTTTTTAAATTGCCTTTTCTTTCGATAATTAGACAAGTTTTCAAAAAAAATTTGCGTTTATTCAACTAATTAGGTCATTTTTAAAAAAAAAAAACTTGCCTTTTGTCTATATAATTAGACATTTCTTCATAACAATTTCTTTTGCCTTTTATTATGGAAATTAGGCATTTTTTATAAAAATTGCCTTTTATTTCCACATTTTTTCAAAATGTTGGTTTTTAAAAAAAATTACACATGTATTTTATTATTGGACTTGATCAACCCAATAATTTTGTACTTGTTCATTTAATTATATTTCAAGGATATTCATGGCCAATGCATGAATATCACTTTGGAACATTGTACTTATCCTATTTTTTAAAAATCAAAAAATTTTAATATTAATTTGTTAAGGTGACTTGATTACTACCCCTTAACATTCCAATATATCTCTAGCTCTTTCTATACAATTTGTGTCAAATTATCCTTCTAATTTATTTATTATTCTGATTTATCAACCTAAGTCTTGATTTATCACAATCTTTAATACAAATCTAATGTTTCCTTCTCATCTATTATGTTGCTTTGTTAAAGGGAATTTGATATTAAAATCTTTATGATATTGTGCCTCATTAATTTGCCTTCTTATGGATTTCCTCCATAGTTATTAAAAGCTCAATGAAGCTTCTGCCTTCTTGATGGTTTTATCCCATCTATACAATTTTTTGTGAAGTCCAATGCTTCATCTAGTCTCAATGGAGTCTTCTTGATGGTGTTATCCCATCTATACATTTTTTTGTGAAGTCCAATGCTCTATCTAATATCAATGGAGTCCTTTTTTATGCGCTAGACGCATTTGCAGTAATGTTGCATAGGGTGCCCTTTAAGTCTCATTGGAGTGCTTTTTTGGCCCCATGGAAAATATTTCCATCCACTTTGATGGTATGCACTTACATTTTTATGATGAACTAATCGTTGGGGATCATGTTCTTAAAAGTTGTTGAAGGCAATATGGTTTTTATACCATCTTTAGGACTATTTTCAAAGTCCTTTGATATTTTATGAAGGCATTATGGTTTTAAAAAAAAAAATCTATAGGACTATTTTTCAAAGTCCTTGACATTGCAACTTAAAATGATGGCACTATGATCTTAGGACTAATTTTCAAAGTCCATTATTATTAAACTTGATAAAAGTTCCCTTTACAATTCAACAAATGATGTAGTGAGAAGCAACCTAGAACTATTATTGTTATGCCTATATGTTGGCATTTTATAATTTGGGCTACAATTTTTTACTAGCACTCTTATTCAAGACTTAAGGTTATCTAGATTGAATCACTCTTATGTTAGCTAAGCCAACTTTTGCTTTCTTGGCTTTATGACTCAAATTTGGATTCATTTTTTTCCACAAACCTTTGTTATGCACTATGCAATTTATTTCTCTTTATATGATTATACTAATTCAGTTTAGGAGATGATCCCAATGATGGGAAATCTATTTGTGGTTATGGTTTCTTTGATGAAACAGGTTCAATATCTTGGCAACACAAGAACCATCAATCCTCTTCTCTTGGCTCTAAAGGAGCTCACTATTCAGATTGTTCAAAGGCATCTATACAAGCACTTTGGTTCACAAAGGCATCTATACAATTACTCTCAAGACTACTTGAAGACTTGCCTCTATCTCAAAACAGATTCTTCACTCTTCTTCAAGCTTCTTTCTCAACTTCTATATTATTATTCTTTGTAAAGGCTTTTATGCCATTCATGTAACATGTATTCATCCTTTGATGGATTTATTGTAAATCTCCCCAAGTAAAGCTTAAGGGGGGGTATTAGAAATTAATCTTTGCTTAGTGAAGATTATTTTATATTTTTGTATTTTATTAATTTTGGTGTTTTATCCCCACATGTTGGATAACACCTCTTTTATTCCTTCTGCAGGAATAATCTATTTTGGTATATTCCTCCTTAAGAGGAAACATGTGTTACACACCTTATGCAAGGTGGCATATGGGAGTTACACATAACTCCATTCTTCACCTCTATTTAAGAGGTGTCTCCTCCTCTCTTTCAAGATATATTCTCTTCACGAATATCTTCTTCTTCTTCTTCATCTTCTCGTTTCTCTCATTGAGAAGCTTCTCAATATCTCTGTAATCTCTCTTTTTTGGCTTCTTGCCACTTGCATATTCACAAGGGGTTTTTCTTTGTTTTTCCTCCTTCTCAATCTTGGTGTTGGTCTCTTTTGGTGCAACTTACAATCTAGTATTTCTATTGTGTTTGTTTAATTACTTTGCATGTTTGATTAGTACTTTTGATCCTGTAATTTTCCTTTTCAAGTATGCTTAACAACTTCATCTGCTGACTTACAACTTTTACTGAGGATCTCAAAACACCTTCCAAAAACATATCAAGGAGTCTTTATACATTCCCAATCCTACCCTTAGAACCGCAAGGCATTATATCATCTTGTGGAGAAATGTGGACCATTAGAACTTAGACTCTGTCTCTATCAAACTTTGCCAAACACTATGTCGATACTTAGCAGCTTGTAGCTTTCCTTCCGGTGAACTTCAGATCTCCTAACTCTAGACTAAGACACTTCATATAAGTGTTTACAACACCTCAAAACTGCATAATGAAATACTTGTCTGTGGAGGAATGCAGACCACTACACTAGACCCTGTTCATTGTTCCTGCTATACCTTTGCTTACCTGGTGTAGAGTATAAAACTCTACATTTTGTTTTTAGTAGCGTTCCCATGAGTTTTAGTTTCTGTGTCTATAAATGTTTCTGAGAATGGCTGCGAAGGTTTACAAGAGTTTCATTTTACTGTTGCTGCAGGTTTCTTTTTCCAGTGCCGCAGAGTCTGACAAGTGTCGAGTTATGGTTTAAGCCGCTTTTGTTTCTAAGTTACAACTTTTGCAGCGGATTGTGCCACATGGATTAAATGTCTCTAATACATTCTAAGTTGCGACCCTGCGGAAGACGTCACGTGTCGCCTATGGAGACACAATTATAAAGTTTCAGTGTGCCTGTAGAAGAAGCCATGTGTATTTTGTGATAGCCGCGGAGCTTGCCAAGTGTCAACTTCCACGTGTCTGTTTATATATCCTTCGATGCAAAGTAATAAATGGAGGTAGGCCCCAGTGTAAAGATTCAATGATGCAGAATGTGCCACATGGTGGATGCGGTGCCCAAGTAAAAGCTTTTACCCCTTTCTTCTAACGATAATAAATGTTTCTTCAGTTTCATGGAGCTCGACATGTGTCAACCTCTGCGTGAGTCTCAAAAAGGTTCTAATGTTTCAAGAAGACTACGGAAGCTGCCACGTACTAGATAGTTGATACTGCGGAAGCTACCACCTGTCCCTATTTGAAAGATAGCAAGCGAAGAGTTGTGGACCCCATTTCTAATATGTCTTTAAGCTTCAGAGCAGTGGATCACAACAGTTGTCACAGGCAGGGGCCACCCGAATATAAAGACACAGTTTAGCGAGAAGGTGTGGATAAAGACACGTATCTATTTCTAGTTGCTGCAGATGCCGCCATGTGTCAGTTTCTTGTTTCTCCCGAGAGATGAAGAAGTTTCAAGTTATATGTGCGCGAACACTACCATGTGTCTCAGAGTTCATTGCTTAAAGAGTGCAGAAGCTGCCAAGTGTCTTTTCCCTATAGAAGGGATGCACCACACATATTTTTGCCACAGCCAATGGACTTGCAGTTATTGTAACTATTTGCGGATCCAAAAGATCTTAAGTGTCAGGGACTTCCAGTTAGCTCCAGTTTGGTTAGGCCATTGGGATTCGATTGTGCAGATAATCTAGAGTCGATCCTACGCTATAAATATGTAACATTGGTAATAGATCGGATATAGAGATTCATTCATAGATAGTTTTGCTAGAGATATTTTCTATCAAAGATTTAAGAGAGAAGTTTGAGACTTTTTGTTGTGACCAGTGAATATCATTTTGCCTTTATTTTTGTTATTCTTGATTCAAAAAGTAAATGTAACTGTGCATGTATCTATGCCTCTTATGTTGCTAGAAAATTAATGAGAAAGACAGAGTTATGTGCCTTGGTTGATATTTTCTGTGTCATTGTAAATTGTCTATTTGTGAGCCTTTGAGTTTATTCATTATATATGTTTATGTTAATCATGCAACATTTGCTCTTTAACGTAACTGAATCTTGAGAATAGCTTCACTGTGCTTAAGTTGAGAGAGATACTTATTATTCAGGCGCATCGCCATAGATAGATTTTCTTTAACTGTATCTTTAATTCTGTTAATTTCTACCCTTTTTCCCAAAACCCATACAAGATAGAGAAGAGCCAGCTTCTTTAAAATCTGGAGGTTGTTTCAGGTAGCAAGTCCCACATTCCTGAAACTTCCCATGTTGGTGTTGGAACCTGCACAATTTTACACATCAACAGTTTTTGGCACTCCCGGTGGGACCATTTCTTGAAGTTTCTATCAAGATTGTATGAGCCAGAAAGCCACAGGAAGTCAGAGCTGTGGACCTGTAACAAGAGCTCAATCTGCTGCTAGACCAGGCATTCTTTTGCCACTGCTGGTAGCTAATCCAAGGAGAAGAGTGAATCAGTTTGCAGCAGCACCAAGAGCAAATATGGGAGCACCTACAGCCCCAAGCAATTATGTAAATTGGAACACTGGCAGTGCTTTGATTCTCCCAATACCACCAGCCACATGGGATACTATCCCAGCCAATGCTCTGAAGGCTCTACCTAAGTTCAGTGGGGAAGATTTCAAGACACCTGAAGAGCATCTGCAAGATGTATCTGATGTCTATGTAGTACATGTGATCACTCAACAGAATGTGGCCATAAGATTTTTAGCAGCTTCTTTCAAAGGGAAGGCTTTGGACTGGTATAGATCTTTGACCCCAAACACAATATCTACATGGGATCAGCTTGGTGATGCTTTCTTTGCAAGATTTAAAGAAAAGGGTGATAAATCTTCTTTGCTGCAACAATTGATCACTATCAAAAGGGCACCGCAAGAGGCAATGACTGACTTCAATTCAAGATTTTAAAAGACTTGGGAGAGAATTCCTTCTACAGCAAGACCATTACCAGGTATGGCTATTGTGTTTTACCTTAAAGCTTTGAATTCAGATATATCAGTGATGATCCAGTCCCTTGGAGGTCAGACACTACCAGACGCTTATGAGTTTACAGTCAAGGTAGAAAATAACTTAATAGATGCTGGAAAGTTGCCTCCAAGGCCTCCTATGCCCATGTTTCCATAAATTACCTTACCTCTGCCTCAAGAAGTCCCTAATCCTACAACCCCACCTGTGTCTATGTATTCATTTCCTCAGCAACCTGCTAAAGTAACTGCCCCTGTTCAATCATCTGAAATGGATGATGTCAAGAACATTTTAAGAACCTTTTCAAATGAGATAATCAATCTGAAGAGACAACAGAATCCTTAACCAAAACCCCAATATCAAGGATACCAAGGAAATAGACCTCCCTTTCAACCAAATCAGTATAAAGGCCCTCAAAGGCAAGCTAACCCTCAGCCATCAAACCAGTTAGTCATAGTCCCTACACCCTTATAGACTGTTCCTCCTAATCCCAACAGGGAGATTGTTCCAAGGCAAAATAATTTTGCAGATGGCACAAATGCTTGGTGTTTTCCTTGCAACAATGCCCATATGCCCAGAGACTGCCCCAGAGGAAATTTACAACAAAAGATAGCAGAACAAAGAGGGTTAGAAGGATAATTTGCAACTTCTAACGCACCACCATATAAGTCTCCTAATGTACAAAATGCAGTCCTGGTGGCCCAGATGCAAGGGATGTCCCTACAACAAGAAGAGGAAATAGCCCCTGAGCATGCTCTATTTTCATGGATTGAGGAAGAAGATTTAGTGTTCTTAAATGAAGCATCCACTTCCAAGAAGCCATTGGTCCAATCAGATTACTATACCAGAGCCAAGAGGAGAATGATGGATCATCTTGAAGTCACAAATAATGAAATCATGGGAGCTCCTCCATTTCAAAGTCACCAGAACATAGTCCCTAGACAAGAAATACCTCAGCCTGTGTAGAATCAAGTAGCCTCTGGACAAGTTCAAGAAAAAGCAAGGTATCCTTATTACTCAAAAGCCCAAGCGTTAGGACCAGTGAACGTGGTGGATCAACTAAAAAGAACTCCAACGCACGTATCAATCTGGGACATGTTAGTTATTCCTGAGCAGAAGACACTATTGCAAGAGGCTCTGCAAGGCCAAGAAGTGCCTAAACATACTGGTGCCAAAGGAGGACCTACTGATAAAGAAAAGCTGTAGCTCAAAGATACTGTACCTCTGCAGACAACAGCCCTTTTGAACAATGCACCTGAGGTAGGTAAATCCAAACCAGAACCCTTTTATTTGACTTTAATAGTTGGGAAGAAACTGTTGCATAATGCAATGATAGACTCTGGGGCCAGTACTACAGTAATGCCAAAATAAATAGTAGATGCTTTGAAGATAAAGTATGAGCCACTTACTAGAGGAGTTATGTAGTTGGATGGGAAATCAGTGCAAACAATAGGGAAAATTAAACAACTCCCATTGCAATTGTACACTTGCCCTAATATAATTGTGAATCAAGATGTGGTAGTCATAGATATTCCTCATGTATTTGGTCTATGTCTATCCAGAGATTTTACAGCCAAGATAGGAGGTTACATGTCACTAGATTGGTCACACCTCATTCTAAGAACCAAATATGGGACAAAAATGAAAATACTGTCTGAGTCATTATCTAAAGATCATATCACAAATGAACCAACCCCAAAATTAGAGGCAGCCCATGCTATGCTGAATAAAGAGGAGAGAATCTTTGTTGAAGAGTTAGGGGACTGGACTGAATATGACCAACAAGAGGAAGAGAATAACTAGTTATTGACTATGATGCAAAGTGATCCCTATGGAAATTATGACTCTACTGGTTTAGGCACTTATGTCATATTTGAAGAAGACCAAGAGATCCCAAATGTTTTAAGGGAAGAAACACCATAGACTCAAGAATTTGAAAAGGACTCAAAAATCTGGACTCTAAATTTTGATGGGGCTAGAAGTAAAAATGGTGCTGGTGCAGGGATTTGCCTTACTGCCCCAAATGGGGAGAAAATTTTTAGAGCCATCTGTTTTCAGTTTGCCTGTACCACTAATGATGTTGAATATGAATCCTTGGTGCATGGACTCATGTTAGCCAAGAAAAAGGGAGTAAAGAATCTAATAGTAAGAGGAGATTCAGAACTAGTGGTGAAACAAATCAGAGAAAAGGCAGTAGCAAAAAATGTAAGGATGAGATCCTATAGGCACAGGATTTGGGACCTAGTAGATGATTTTGAAGCTTTCAACATTGAAGTAGTTCCTAGAGCCCAAAATTCTGAAGCAAATAGAATGGCACGGGTTGGTTTACAGTTTGACCCAGCAACTAATTTACTAGTAAATAATGAGTCAGTCAAAGTTATAGTGAGACCAACTATCCCAGACAATGACCAAAATTGGCAAGTTTTTGAAAATGATTTCCAAGTCCTCTCATTTTTGCGACAATCAGGAGAATTTACTGATCAGTTACACCCTAAGATTGAAGAAGCATATGGCGACCAAATTATTCAATTAAAGTCCAATAAGCTTCTTAAAGGACTAATTACCTTAGAAAACTTATTTGACCTAGAAGATGTAAGCCTAGAGAAAAAGAGGTTTCAAGCAGATAAAGCAGATTATTCTGAAATCCAAGTTAGTGAAGGAAGGAAGTTGAAAATTGGAAATTCCACAACCCCAGAAGAAAAAGAAAGACTAATTGATCTGTGTGAAAGATATGATAGAGTGATTTCCTGGACCTATGAAGACCTCCATGGCTATAATAGAGATATCATACAGCACACCACAGAGCTGACTGAAGGATCTAAACCAGTCAGACAGAAGCAAAGGCCAGTGAATCCTAGAATTGAACCTCTAATGGTGGATGAGTTGCAAAAGATTTTAGAATCAAAGATTATTTTTCCAATCAAACACTCAAACTGGGTATCCAACCTAGTGCCAGTCAGGAAAAAGAATGGTGACATAAGGCTCTGTGTAGATTTCAGGGATTTGAATAGAGCATCTTTGAAAGATCATTATCCCTTGCCCTCTATGGAACAAATTTTATAGACTGTGGCTGGATCAAAGAGATTTTCCTTGCTGGATGGCTTCTCTAGATATAATCTGATTTGGTTGGCTGATGAAGACCAGCATAAGACTGCATTCACTACCGAATGGGGAACATTTGCATATGCTAAGATGCCTTTTGGCCTTTCAAATGCGGGAGCCACTTTTCAAAGAGCAATGGATGTAGCATTTGGGGAGCTTATAAACAAAATCATTCTGATTTATCTAGATGACCTCACTATTTTCTCTAAAAATGATGTTGATCATTTTGATCATTTAGAGGATGTTTTTAAGAAGTATCAAGAGTTCAGAATATCCCTAAACCCCAAGAAGTGTATCTTTGCAGTACCTCATGGTAAACTGTTAGGGCATATAGTGTCAAAAGAAGGGGTCTCTATTGATCTAGAAAGAGTCACTGCCATTATGAACTTATCTCTGCCAGTCAATAAGAAAGCAGTTCAATCCTTTCTAGGGAAGACTAATTTTGTCAGCCGGTTCATATCTAACTTTGCAAGATTGATTAGACA
The DNA here is from genome assembly GCA_027924645.1 of Cunninghamia lanceolata. Lineage (NCBI taxonomy): Eukaryota > Viridiplantae > Streptophyta > Pinopsida > Cupressales > Cupressaceae > Cunninghamia > Cunninghamia lanceolata. The sequence goes on along the minus strand of BSBN01000809.1, from coordinate 22,352,532 downwards.
AATGACACTGTTGCTAAAGAAGGACTTGGTTTTCAAATGGACTGCAGAGGGGAGGCAGGCTTTTGAAGAAGTCAAAAGAGCCATTTCAACGGCCTCGGTACTCAGAAACCCAGACTTTTCTAAGTCTTTTATCATTATGTGTATGGAGGAGAGTTCAGTGTGGTTGATGTCTTAACTCAGAAAGATGATCAACAAGAAGGAGAACATCCAATAGCCTTTTTCTCTAGAACTCTCAGGGAGTATGAGGCTAGATACAATTTTGTAGAAAAGCAAGCATATGCCATGGTAAAAGCCCTTAAGAAATTTAGACATATGGTCACAGGGAATAAGATTTTGATATTAGTGGCCCATCCTAGTGTAAGAGAATACATTATGGAGGGTGAGATCACTGAGAAAAGAGCTAACTGGATAACAAAAATCCTTGAATATTATGTAGAGGTCAGACCCACTAACTTAGTAAGGGGCAAAGGATTATGTCAATATATGGCTTAAGACATGGAGAGAATGATGACTGAAGAAACAGAAAAAGAAAATGTATTGAAGATACAAGAGGTTGATCAAGATTCCTGGGTCACAAACAGAATACAATTCATGAAACATGGGATTTTCCCAAATGAGCTCTCCCATGATAAGAGAAGGTATTATAGACAGCAAGGGTCCTACTTTGTACTAATTGACCAGACCTTATTCATGAGAAATGTTGATGGCATACTTTTGAGATGTATAGAAAAAGATAAGGCTCAAAGAATATTACATGAGTTGCATCATGGAACCTCAGATGGACACTTTTCAGCAAGGACCACAACAATAAAGGTGACTCAAGTAGGATACTTCTGGCCAACTCTATTTACAGACTGTTATCAGTTGGTCAAAGAGTGCCAAGCCTGTCAGTTTTATACAGGAAAAAGAAGAAATGCAGCAATGCCACTAAGCCCCATAATTGGGGATGAACCCTTTGCCCAATGGGGTCTAGATTTCATTGGTATGATCAATCCGGTGTCAAGTATGGGACACAAATGGATCCTAACTGCCACAGATTAGATGGAGTGAAGCAGTGCCACTCAAGGAAGCAATAGAAAAGGTAATATTAGACTTTCTGGAGGGTATTACTGTTCATTTTGGTCCTCCTCGTACCATAATATCAGATAATGCTAAGGCATTTTTGCGAACAAAAATATCTGAGTTTGCATTAAGGTATGGAATTTATTTGAAAACTTCTTCAAATTATTACCCTCAGGGTAATGGTCTGGCAGAGTCTACTAACAAGAACCTAATTAGGCTCATTAAGAGGATTGGAACCAATTATCATAGAGAGTAGCACAAACTCCTTAATACAGCTCTGTGGGCTGACAGGATCACACCAAAGCAAGTGACAAAGATGTCTCCATATGAGCTAGTTTATGGTAAACTAGCGGTAATGCCACTAAGTTTAGAAATTCCTACTTTGCAGTTATTGAAACAGATAGAAATTGAAGAAAATGGCCCAATGCAAGTTAGACTTGCTGAACTGCTGGAGGTACAAGAGAAAAGAGAGAAAGCACATGAGTCACTAATGAGACACCAGAACATAATCAAGGATTTTTTTGACAAGAAAACTTCAAATCCCCATTTTGAAGTGGGCTCAGTGGTTTTGAAGTGGGATGAAGGAGCTGCCAAGCCGGGCCGACACAGTAAATTTGAATCACTATGGACTGGTCCTTACAAGATTCGTTCCTATAAGCAGCAAAATTCTTTTGAGCTCAAGACCATGGACGGTGAACCTAAAGAGATTCTTGTAAATGGGATCTATTTGAAACACTTTAATTAAACAGTGTCTCTCATGTACTATAGTTAGTTAGTTTCCCTTTCTTGCTATTCTTTTTCCTGCTTTCTTTTTCCTGCTTTCCTTTTAAATAAGTGTTCTTGGAACACGTGTCATCAGCGCAAGTCCCTTTCTCTTTTCAAAATCTTGCTTTCATTAAGGTTGTCTCCAATCCCCAAAATCCTTGAAAGTACGCACTTTCGCAGCCACTCTCATAATTTTTCTGACACTCCTTTCCATGGAGATTTCAAAAGATACACTAACGGTTTTCTCGGTGTAAATGCCATTTATGAGACTCAATGTGTCATTAAAAGCCTCATTAAATTAGCAAAAATCCTAACTGTGGCTTTCATTTGTTTCTATCTCTTTGCTGCGAATTACTATTGCCTCTAATCCCTAGCGAGCACTTCATAGCTGAGTGTCATTTCTATTTCACAGTTTCTGTTTGTGTCAAAGCTTCTCACACTCTCCCTGCAGAATATAGTCATGGCCGAAGCATAGTCCTCTCAAGAGGGACTCGGAATATATGATTCAATTGACAGGCTTTTGAAAAGCAAATCTTACGCTTCAGCTCCTGCGCAACCTAAGAGACCCTACCCTAGAACGAGAGTCCCTGAAGTAGGTTACTCCGTCGACCCAGCGAAAGTAAAGGATTTCACAGATGGTATCTTCGACCCAGCCCTTCAAAAATCTACCGAGGCTCTCCGTGAAGGGGCACACCAGAGATGCATTCAAAAAGCAAAGAGTGGACAGTCTGAGACCTTTGGAATGAGGATTTGGACCTCACAGTTGGCACAGTTCCTGGTCCCTAATGTACACCTCTGTCCTGACCTAATTGATATATGCGTGGAGTTGTTCCATGCACCATCAAGCACCATTCAGCAGGGACCCTTTATGGTGCAGATTACACCTAAAGCTATAAGAGACATGCTGGCCCTGTATCATGATCGAACGGCCACATTCCCCACTATTGCCAAAATGCAAAAGACATGGTCAAATGTCAATAACCAGATTAGGTTCCTTAACTCAGAATTGTAGTTAGAAGAGGAGAACACACAGATGCCCATGCTACCTATAGGAAGGGCGCAATTCAGCCAGGCCAGTCAAGAGGCACTATCCATGATGTCTTTCATTTTCGGGATGAAGGAAGATAACACCATCTATGATTGGCAAATTGTAATCATTTTCAGGCTGAAGACTGTGGATAAGTCACAGGAATATCGGCTGGATTTTTCAAAACAAATTACTTATTCCATGGTTGATCAACTCGTCAATTTCAAAGCCACGGGAGTATTCAGGTATTCTGCTTATTTGTTTCATTTGATGTTATATCAGAACCACAATATATTTGCACCGAATATGCAATTGAACATGTATGACCCAAATTTTGGGCAAAATAGAACTATTCCTATGTCTACATGGACACATGTGCTATATGAGGCGTCAGACCCTTATGAGTTCTGGGAACTCTTTGTCGCTCCTGCCTTTTGCCATTTGAGCCCTGAGCTTATAGAACATAGATTGACACAGAGCATTAGGGGTTTCATGACTAATTGCCCAATCCCATGTGACAATTTCTTTGGGGCCCAAAATACGATCATCAGGGTCCATGGTTTCAATGGGGAACCTATGCTGCTACCTAAAATTTTGACCCCTAGGGTAACGTTTCTAGAAGTAACCCGGCAAGTGTCCGTGGTTGACAATGAGTTTGGCACTAAGAAGAAGAAGAAAATGTATGATATCCCATGGATTAGAAAGAACATGGCCCTAGAGGTCAGAGATGTTGAACACCTATTGCTACAAAAGTTAGCTGTCTTGGGATTCTTCATCATTGAAGACAAGTGGAGGTATGACCCAAACAGTTTTATAGCCTTCTAGGTTAGAAGCAACAAGGTCGGGGCTAAAATAACACATGAGGGTCGCCCCTTTTGGGAAGACAGGAGAAAGCCTACAGAAGATAATCCTGACCTGTATGTGGAGCTAGCAGACCTGCCCTTTGAGGGGCCCAGGCCATGGGAGACCTTTTATGTTAAGTGAAAGGAATTTGACCCTAAGTTAAGAATGACCACCGGTCTGAGAAGGGCATTGAAAAACAAAGAATGGAAGCTAGAGAAAGTTGAGGCCTATTGGAAGTATAGGCAGGAAATCTCATAGATTACCCATTCATTTAGAAATGTTGATACTGATGAAAGATGGGAGTCTATCTAGGATGAGTGGCATCCCTCTCCAGTTTCTAGCCCTGATACAAGCAGAATCCACAAGAAGGGTGAGGAGTCTGAAGAGGAGGCTAAGTCAACTCATACAATGCAAGCAACAAGACAAGCCTCATCTACAGCCCATGTATCTTCTTGGCCCCAATCTCTCAATACTCTAGAGAAATAAAAGGGTGTCGTGTCATCACCACCTAGAGGGACTCCATCAGTTTCAGCTACTGGGGCTTCTAGTTTTGTACCCTTGCCACCTTCAGTAGTGGTAAATGTAGAGGAAAAGGAATCAGAAGGAGAGACAAGAGAAAGGCCGAGGAAGCATAGAAAACTAAACCTGCCACCAAAGTCAGATGAAGAAGCAAAACCACTACTATAGCAAATGCCAGTCACATCTGCTGCTCCTCAAGTAAGTGTTTCTTCTCCTTCTTCCTCTCAGTCTCTTTCTTCTACATTAGGGGTGGCAATCCCAACTGGCCAAACATTAATATCCCCTAACACCTCTGCTGTGCCTATATCATTACTTGTCCCAACTGCCAATCCTCAAGCCATATCTCCACAGGCCACTTCATTGCCTCTCTTTTCCCCCTCAGTTCCAAAAAGAGCCCCTCCCCAAATTTCCCCTAGCCAACAATCATTGGCTATTCCTTATGGTTTACCTCAGGGCCATCCATTTGCTGGAGGATATATTGCCTCTCCTCCCACTTTCCTAGCTCAAGCAGATACTGCTAAGAAGGCTAGAGAAGCTAGGATAGACAAGAAAAGGAAGAAAGAAAATAAAAGCCTAGCTGTGCCACATATGAGGTCTCTCTTTGACCCTATTCAACAGCAGCTGACTATCACATATTTTTCCCCAAATGTGGTGAAGCCAAATGAGCAGATGTAGCCTCAGGACTTTGCAATGAATGCAGTAGCTATGGACATGTCTCTATTCAGACCACAAGAGAGGGTCGAGCTACTGAATGAAACCACTTCTGTTGTTGCAACTGACTACTTGAAAATCTCTAGGAAGTTGCAGAAAGTTGAAAATGACTTAGCTCAAGAGAGGATTAATAGTGGCAACCTTGCTGGAGAGTTGTAGACTAAGAAGGAAGAAATAGAGAATCTAAATAAGCAGTTGCAAAGTACTGTTTCCCATCAAATCCATTAAGTGATAGTGCCACAAAATGCTTCTCTAAAGGTAGAGCTTGCTCAGGAAAAAGCTGTAGTAAATGTTTTGAGGCAAGAAAAAGCCACCTTAGAGAAGAGGTATCAAGATAAGTTGCAACAAGCTACACAGTCTCAGCAGAAGCTGCTAAGTGAACAGAATGTTGCTGCTGCAATATAGGTGCAACTCCTAGCAGAGCAATAAACGACAAAATAGCTAACACTTGAGTTAGCTAACAGGCCTTAGAATGCTGGAGTTTTGAATATGGTCAAGGAGATATATGTTTCAGTGTGGAACAAGATCTCTGATAAGATTGTCCAACTAAAGCCCTCCTTAACATTCCTGTTAAATGCACAGCTGTTATGTGAGAAAGTGGAAACTTCGATTCAAGCCACTATGTCTACTATCTCTTTGAGAGTTTCTGACTCTCAACTGTTGCTGAAGAAACTATATGACACAATAGATGAAATTCTGTCAGCAGCAGGGATCAGTGATAGGATGGTAGCTACAAAGAGAGTGAATGAAGTTCTAAGTTGCAATTCAGCTGCTACAAAATGCCAGGAGCTCTTGGATATTATCAAAGAAGGCGTAAAGGATATGAAGAGACACATAGAAGATTTGGTGCAGCTGGGTCTTCCCTCACCATTTCTAGATAATAATATTGTATTGATGATTGATGAGATTAAGACCTTGCTTTTAATAAGACAAAATGATAAATCTATTTTTCAAGGTTTAAGTGATTCCTCATTAGTACAGGAGGTAGAAGCTGTCTTGATCCCGATGGCCCAATTAGAGTTTCAATTGAAGACCATGGTTCAGATTCTGTAGAAGTTTTCTCACAAGGACATAATAAATCTTGATTTTGCCTTTCAGGATTTACAGAGCAAGCAGGGACTCTCAGATTTAGAATGGTCTATCTATCAAACAGTTTTGTAGAATTTGTGACCCTGTCTTGTATTTTACATACATATATTTTGCCAAGTTTTGGGTTCTTTTTGAGTAGGCTCAAAATCCCTACTGGTCGCCAAGAACTGTAGAGTATAAAACTCTACATTTTGTTTTCAGCAGCGTGCCCACGAGTTTCAGTTTCTGTGTCTATAAATGTTTCTGAGAATGGTCGCGAGGGTTTACAAGGGTTTCATTTTATGGTTGCTGCAGGTTTATTTTTGCTAGTGCCGTGGAGTCTGACAAGTGTCGAGTTACAGTTTAAGCCGCTTTTGTTTCTAAGTTACAACTTTTGCAGTGGATTGTGCCACGTGGATTAAATGTCTCTAATACATTCTAAGTTGCAACCCTGCGGAAGATGCCACGTGTCGCCTGCGGAGACACAGTTATAACGTTTCAGTGTGCCTGCAGAAGAAGCCATGTGTATTTTGTGATAGCCGCGGAGCTTGCCAAGTGTCAGCTTCCGCGTGTCTATTTATATATCCTTCGATGCAAAGTAATAAATGGAGGTAGGCCCTAGTGTAAAGATTCAGTGATGCAGAATGTGCCACGTGGTGGATGCGGTGCCCAAGTAAAATCTTTTGCCCCTTTCTTCTAATGATAATAAATGTTTCTTTAGTTTCACGGAGCCCGAAATGTGTCAACCTCCACGTGAGTCTCAAAAAGGTTCTAATGTTTCAAGAAGACTGCGGAAGCTGCCACATACCAGATAGTTGATACTACGAAAGCTGCCACCTATCCCTATTTGAAAGCTAGCAAGCGAAGAGTTGTGGACCCCATTTCTAATATGTCTTTAAGCTTTAGAGCAACGGATCGCGACAGTTGTCACAGGTAGGGACCACCCGAATATAAAGACACAGTTCAGCAAGAAGGTGCGGATAAAGACACGTATCTATTTCTAGTTGCTACGAATGCCGCCATGTGTCAGTTTCCTATTTCTCCCAAGAGATGAAGAAGTTTCAAGTTATATGTGCGCAGACGCTGCCATGTGTCTCAAAGTTCATTGCTTAAAGAGTGCAGAAGCCGCCAAGTGTCTTTTCCCTATAGAAGGGATGCGCCACACATATTTTTGCCACAGCCAATGGACTTGCAGTTATTGTAACTGTTTGCGGATCCAAAAGATCTTAAGTGTCAGGGACTTCCAGTTAGCTCCAGTTCTGTTAGGCTGTTGGGATTCGATTGTGCAGACAATCTAGAGTCAATCATGTGCTATAAATATGTAACATTGGTAATAGATCGGATATAGAGATTCATTCACAGATAGTTTTGCTAGAGATATTTTCTATCAGAGATTTAAGAGAGAAGTTTGAGACTCTTTGCTGTGACCAGTGAATATCATTTTGCCTTTATTTTTGTTATTCTTGATTCAGAAAGTAAATGTAATTGTGCAGAGTTCTGTGCCTTGGTTGATATTTTCTGTGTCATTGTAAATTGTCTGTTTGTGAGCCTTTGAGTTTATTCATTATATCTATTTATGTTAATCATGCAACATTTGCTCTTTAACGTAACTGAATCTTGAGAATAACTTCACTGTTCTTAAGTTGAGAGAGATACTTATTATTCAGGCGCATCGCCATAGATAGATTTGCTTTAACTGTATCTTTAATTCTGTTAATTTCTACCCTTTTTCCCAAAACCCATACAAGATAGAGAAGAGCTAGCTTCTTTAAAATTTGGAGGTTGTTTCAGGTAGCAAGTCCCACATTCCTGAAACTTCCCATGTTGGTGTTGGAACCTGCACAATTTTACACATCAACACCTGGACTTAGACATTTCTTCAAGATGACTTTCGCAGAGGATCAAGACTTAATCTCCACGGCATAACATTGTCAAACAATTGAGAACATCATACCTGAACTGTATTATCAAGTCATCATTTGCGGAGGCATAATGTCCAGCTTACTGTCCTCTACTCTGCATAATTTCCATACTTAGCCATTTTTTGTCAACTGGACCTGGAATCTAACATAGATATCTCTTCCTGTCATGGTGATAGGATCTCTAAGCCTTGTTGCCATCAATGATAACATACAAATCCATACCGGAGTAGTGTCTCTTGCCAACAATCTCCCCCTTTGGCATTGATGGCAACACTTAGTGAAAAATGCCTGACTGCTCCCCCTTACTATATGCACTATACTTTCTTGCTCCCCCTGAGATGATTGTCTATTTTTCACTACTGATCTACTTCTCCCCCTTTGACATCAATGGCAAAGGGTGTTGATCCAGAACCAAAAATTTGTCAAAATCCCAAAAATTTATATATTCTATCGTATATTTACAAGTACAATCTTCACTTAATATTACATGTGTTTAAGCACATCATTAAATATGTTTTTGATCAATGTCCACTCAGCATCCCAACTTTTCTTTGTATTTTCTAGAATCTAAATTTGACCGCTGAGAAAAAAAATTGAGGCTTCTACCTTTTTAAGATCAGAAGTTGTGTCTTCTTGGACAGCTAACTTAGCCTCTGTAATAAGATTTGTCATTGAATCTAACTTTGGACAGACTAGTCTTCTGATTTGTCACATCCTACTTTTTATTTGGTATTTCTTATTTACTAAGTCAGTCAAGTCATTGTGAATCTTTATGACGTATGTTTCTTTCCTTATGACTGACTCTGTTTCCGGATCAAATTTCTCAGAAATGTCCATCAGTTTTTGTTCCAAATCTTTGATCTTTTCTTCAATTTCTTGAGCAGCTTTGGGCCAAGACAAACAAAACTTGTACACATCTCCAACATCCTTCACAACGTTCTGAATGTTGGCTATTCTATTATTTAATGAGATTTTATCTTTTGCTATCAATATGTTTAATTGTTCCAGACATTTTTCATCAAATTCTTGTCTCGCCTTTGTTTCTGTAGATTTTTCAAATGATTCAAACTGTTTGCTTATGGAACTTATTAATCCCTTCAGATGACTTGTTAGGGGCAAGGATGAATCCCTCTTGTACATGGGCAACAACTTCTCCAAAATTCTAGATGCTTCATCAATCAATTCACTATCCTCAATATGTGATTTTAATATCTCCTCTTGAGCCTTTGTCTGAACAATTGTAACCAACTTAAACTTCTATTCCAGTGTCATTGTGTCCACGTTTATTGGACCATGTAGAAATTCTAGCTCATCCAAATCTTGTGTTCTTTTCTCCAACAATTCTTTTGCAGGCTTTGCAGTGTCTCTTGTTATGTAGGGACTTCTTCTTTAGGGCTTTGCTCTAGATCCTCTTGATCCATATTAGTATCCTCCTATTTCGGTGGATGAATTTCCATGACCTATTCTTCCTCAATCTTCTCCTTGTTAGTGTCATCCTCAGCAAGATGTATCAAAGAGGGTCTTATCTCAAGATCATAAGCAAGTGCTTCTTCCTGCTCAGTCACTTTGTCATCTTTATCTGATTCTTGCTCCAGATTTACTTCCGGAATAGGTGTACCATTTCCACTATCTATTACTATATTGTCATGAGTGGTAAGAATATTGTATTTTCTCAATATTTCCAAGGTGATTTCTTCAGTCTCCTTGACTACTTTGTCAATTTCTCCCAACATCAACGAGTTCATCCTTGTTTTGGTTCTAAATTTCTCTTTGGTTTCCTTAGAGATCAAATTCTCTTCTTCCGGAGTGATCTTAGGACACAATCTTGTCAGAACATGTTTTCTTAGCTCAATATCTTTGGATCTAGAAGTCTCCTTTCAGATGCTTAGAAGATTTGCTAGGTTTTTCAGAATTTTAGAGATAATCTCAATAAGGGCTCTGTTGAAAATGTTTAGATACTTCACAGTGGCTTCTTCCAGACTTCTTTTATAAATATCACTATATCCATCATAGTACTCAATCATGGGTTTTAAATTCCCATCCATGGTGATAGATTTTATTACATCTGCAAGTGGTGGAGGCTTTTCCTTTTTCTATCTTTTGCTAGGCTTATCCTTTGTGGAGGACTTTTCTTTACTAGTTATGGAGACTTTGATAGCCTCATCTTTCATCTTCTTGACCTCTTCATCTAACTTTGTGTCTTCATCACCTTTTTCACTTACACTAACATAAAATCTTTTTCCCTTCATCTTCTTTCTCCTCATGTCTTTGACAAAGAATTCCTTTGATGTTTTCTCCAGGTTTATTGAAGCTATGGTGCCAGAGGAAGTGACAGAGCTTCTAGTAGTCCTCTGAACTTTCTCAAACTTATCTTGTTTCACCTGTGATTTTTCTAGAACCTGCACCAGTTTATTCCTTTACTTTTCTTCTACTACTTTATATGGTTTTTCCCTTACTTCTTTCAGTTTTTCTTTGGTGATTCCATACCTAGCAGCAACTTCTTCCACCTCTTTTCTAACTTTTCTAGTCGATTCATATTTTCTAAACTCAACATGAAGTTTCATGGATAGCTCTTCATAAGTTCCAAACCTTTCTTTCTCTATTATCCTTGGGTTTACTTAACATGTATTGAGCATAGTTCTCCAAAATTTTCCCATCTACTTCATACCCCATTGGCATTACCCAAATAGTCCTAGGCTCAACAGCTTCCATTAGGCATTGGTCTTTTGTAACCATGAAATAGATAGTATCCTTATATGTGTCAACAATTTTCCTAGGAATTCTTTCTCTATCTTGCATTAAGCCTTGAAAAAATTTTAAGTACCCCCATAATGTTGTGTTTTGCTCATTAACACTTTCGATGCTATTTAGATGGTTTCTGATTTGGGCGGCTACTGGTTTACTGCTTAACCAAGTCAAATTCTTCATGTTTGGTAGCTCATTCATAAAGTAAAAGAATAAGTAGATGACCAACATACCATATTTGAAGGGGTAGTTCTTGCTTTCCTTCATCTTCTTTAGGTTCTCCAATAGTTGGGTTAGCAACAGTTCGCACAAATCATAATCTACATTCTCTTTGACCATTTAATATGCAGTATAGATTGTTGTTCCTGAGACAGAATTCTCCCGATTGGAGAAATAGATCTTATAGCCCAAAACCATTCAGGAGAATCTTACATCATGATCTGTGATGTCATTGATAGTCAGTACCCTCTTGTCAAACCTTTCTCTAGTGGCCTCTGTAACAGTCTGATTCTTCACAGCCTTCAATAAGGGCACACTCCCGATGGAACTTAATCCTGTCACTACCCTAATTGCTTCCTTGGTGATTTTGAAGGCCTGCTCTAACCACATGAATTCATCATGAATTTGGTTCAGAATGTACCTTACCCATTCATCCTCTGCAAATGTAGGAAAATCCACATACTGAATGAACTTCTTTTCTTTTAGGGCTTTGTATTCTTCTCTGAGGTTAAACTGGTCATTAGTTAGATGCTTGAGATATAAATCTATTAGACAAATGTTGTTGTGTTCATCTAGGGAAACATGAATATAGGCCCTAACATCTTCAACATACAGGACTCCGTCGGGTATACTTGAAAATGCACCCATTTGATCCACTTCGGTTGCTTTATACGGGTGTTTCTTGAACTTTGGTCGAGGGCGTTCAATAATATCTATAATTTGTGGAGTCGCCATAGCAAAGATTTAATAGACTCACAATGAGGATTTCTACGATAAATATCTTGAGATGTCGAGATTGGGTTTCCTTCACCTAAATCAATCCGATCTTTGAATCTTTGTTGCACCTTGAATTTTTGCTTCAATCTCTCTCTAACATTTGAAAAACTTCAAATGCAAAGTGAATTGAGACCAAAAGACTTGCCTTTTATCCTCCACACTTGACCTGATTGTCATAAATGTTATTTTTCAAAAAGATGCTTGACTTATCCCAGATGGACACAGTCAATTAGAATTGCTCCGCAAAATGTTGCATTATCTTATTTTCTTCCAGTTTTCTTTTAGAGGATTTGCCTTGTTGAATTCTACCAAGAATCTTTGTGCTAAAATCTAGCACCAACTACCTGGTTGGGGAGTTTGGATTTCCAATACTGCTCCCCCTGAGCCAGTGCTCACAAACTCATTCTTCAAAGAAGGTATCCACATCAGATGTTGGTGCGGATCTATCCTCAATTAAAATTACATCCTTATCAATCCATATTTTGTCCATTATTTCAACCAGATCAACTTTCTCTTTTCCCTTGTCATTTATCTGCTCTGTTTCTCTTTCTTCATAATAGTAATTTTTTTTCACATTTTTGCTTCTACAAAATATTGCAATATGTCCAGATTTGTTGCAACTAAAGTACACCACACTCTTTTATCCTTAAATCTTTTATTCATTGAATTTGATCTGCATTGATTAGCCATATGACCAAATTTATTGCATGCAAAACACTTTCCATTAATGGTTGACTGTTCCTTGTATTTTGAAAGTTAGTTTTGATAGAGCTTCTGCATTCATTTGATCTGTGTCCGATTTTATAGCATACATTGCACCTAATAAAGTTCTGACTTACTTTACTTCTACATACAACAACTTTATGACCAGTTCTATTGCAAGTGAAGCATTTACCTTTGAATGATTGTTCATTTCTCCTGATATGATTTCTACATTCATTTGCTCTATGACCAATTTTCTTACAATTGAAACATTAACCAGAGAATAATGGAGTCTTTTGATTCATTTTGCTCCTACACTGAGTAGCCCTATGACCAAACTTATTGCATGAATTACAATAACCATTGAAAGATGGGTACCTTTGAGCATTTGGTTGTCTGATCGGAGGTCTTCTAGGTCTTCTTCTTGAATTTATGAACTGGTATCCTTTGTTTTGCCTTGACTCAATGCTCATTTGACTAGAGTTTTAAATTTCTCTTTTCTCAAATCCTAAACCATGTTTGTCATCAGCACTCTTCTAGCTAGCAATCATTTCATCAAGCTTTGCAGTACTTATCTTGAATTTCTCTTCAAAATTTCTGGCCTTTTCTAGATCTATTTTCAAACTTATAATTTCTTTTTCAATATTGCACAATCTTCTGATCTGTTCTTCACAATCAAATTTAGATCATCTTCTACTTTTGTTCTTTCTATAACTTCTACTTCCATGTCATTTAGGGCTTCATTTGCTAATAACAATTGGTCACTAACTTCTTTGTATTTGTCTTTGAATTTCTTGAGTTTCTCTTTCAACTTTAAGATGCATTCATCAGCTTGATGCAACTTTTCTTTTAGATCCCTGACCTCTGCTTCAGAATTTTCAAGATCCATAAGAGCTGCTTCTAGTTGGTTGTATCTCTCATAAATTCCATACCTTCTTGCTGCCATGATCACACTATCCCAGATCTTCCTTAGGCTATTAAACTTTTTCAAAGGAACCTTGCTCTGATACCAATTGTTGATTGTCAGCAACACTGAGAGGGGGGTGAATCAGTGTTGTATAAACTTTTTCTTGCACTTTTACCTTTAACCATTTCAAAGGATTAGTCAAATAGAAGCATAATATACAAATGAATAGCATCCACAAAAGCATGACACACAACACCAAGATTTTACGTGGAAAACCTAAAATGGGAAAAACCATGGAGAGGATTAGCTCTCATAAATATATTGCAATCTTTACAAAATGATTTTTAGGCTTGGTCACTCCACAAGCGTAACATACTGGCTCACTACCATGAAGTACAACTAAGTTTAGCAGGCTCACTACCTCAACCCTAAACCTAGCAAGATTACAATAAGGGTTGTTAAACCCTGAGGGTTGTTAATACCTGTTGAAGGGTCACTGCCTTGAGGATGAAAACATGCTTCCAATCATATTGCACATGAAAATTGAAGAATACTCAAGCATCTGCCACTATGCCAAGGTGCAGTCATTTAACAACTGTATTTTGAATCCCAAGTCTTCATCGCTACTGATCCTCTAACTCTGCTCCACTATTTGCATCTTCGCATCATACACACATACTTCCACCACACAACCAAAGATCATCTCTCTTATATATATCTGCCTTATGATTTAATCCATAATCAGGTTGGCATCCAAGAAGTGAAACATGTACATAAAAAGATGTACCTTGTCACTTAATCCAATGCACTATGTGTCGCATGGACCCAAATCTTCTCCCAAGCGTGTTCATATAGGTCGGCTCTAATCATTAAATTACTTACATAAATCCTCCAAAAATTAACTCTTCTCCGCACAATAATTTATATATGTGTTGACCTCTTCCTTAAGAGTATGCTTAACAACTTCATCTACTAACTTACAAATTTTATTGAGGATCTCAAAACACCTTCCAAAAACATATCAAGGACTCTTTATACATTCCCAATCCTACCCTTAGAACCGCAAGGCATTATATCATCTTGCGGAGAAATGCGGACCATCAGAACTCAGACTCTGTCTTTGTCAAACTCTGCAAAACACTATGTCGATACTTAGTAGCTTGTAGCTTTCCTTCTAATGAACTTTAGATCTCCTAACTCTAGAATAAGACACTTCATATAAGTGTTTACAACACCTCAAAACCGCATAATGAAATACTTGTCTACGGAGGAATGCAAACCACTGCACTAGACCCTGTTCACTATTCCTGCTATACCTTTGCTTACTAGGACTTCCGTAGAGGATCAGGACTTAATCTTTGAGGTATAACACTATCAAACAATTGAGAACATCATACCTAAATGGAATTATCAGATCATCATCTACAGAGGCATACTGTCTAGCTTACTGTCCTCTACTCTACATACTTTCCATACTTAGCCATTTTATGTCAACCGGACCTGGAATCTAACATAGATATCTCTTCCTGTCATGGTGATAGGATATCTAAGCCTTTTTGCCATCAATGACAACATACAGATCCATACTGGAGTAGTGTCTCTTGCCAACAAGAGATTCTAGTTCACAATTGAATGCGAATTTTGTGTAGAAACATAGTTGGTTGTGATAAATTGACTTCTAGTTTGAAGATGGTGACAATGATGCCATGGGAAGCTGTTGAATGTGCAATGGGGGTTTTGGCACGTGACATGGTTGTGCCTATAAATTTATCTTGAAATTTTTTATGCGAAGCTTTGGCTCACTTTTAGTGGGAGTTTTGGTAGTGAGGTGGATTTGTCATTTATTGACAAAAAGTCGTGTGATATTGAGGATGGGTATTATTTTGCCTTGGTGGACTCTAGATCTATAGTGGAGTCTTGGAATGGTATGGTTTCTTTTAAGTAGATATGTCAATTGGAGATAGATGATTTTTTAATGTGGATGTAAATCATAGAGCCATAAGGAGTTCCTCAAGTCTACATTTTTATTATACATGTAGTGGGAGCAATTGGGTATGATTTGGGGATAATCTTCTAGATGAATACAATGATTGTTTTGCCTTGGAGAGAGAGACTTTTAAATATTATAGTGTTGTAATCAAATTTGGATTGGTATAAGATGATTAATAGTGTACCTAGTTTTGCTAGATAGATTTGCGTGAAGCTAGTAATCTCATGCATGTTTGGAGATCATGTTAGAATGTTGAGTCTCTCAATGAGGTTTCAATAGAAATATTAAGGAGCCTACACCTGTAGTTGGACATGAGTTCAACATACTCAACAAAGAATGATCTAATGGGTATAACCCACCTATTTTTTAGATGCATTCCAGTTTTTCTTTGTCTTTTCATGTGAACAGGTCTAGAACTATGAAGATGCTAGCTCTGAGGATAATTTTGTATTAAGTTGTGAAGTTAGTTATAAAAATAACTTGAGAAGTCATGGTCCATGATTATTAACTATGGGTTGATTCCCTATATATGAGAATGGATATTATGAGAATATTTTTATTTTGAACTTGTGTTCCAAATTTGATTTATAACCAGATTTTGTGACCTATTGTGGCAATTAGAGTGTTTCCTATGTGGTAGAGAACACTACTTTTCATGTGTAGTTAGAACACATTGATGTGTAGTTATAGATGTTGAAGTTGTTTTCTAAAGTTTGTGAGCATGGAGAAGTTTAAATGATGTGTGATGATATGGATGTTTTCTTTTAAGTAATGAATATTTTTGTTGTCTATGTTTGGCCCCTTATGCAATGTATACATGTGGGAGAATGTTGGGAAAGGTGTTGTACACCTTGCATAAAATATTTTATATATTGTAAAGTAATGGGATGCCACACCTTGGGTAGAGCAATATTTTCCTAAGAATTTGTATGTATTATTGGAGAAATGCATTTAATGTATGTAGGGATCACATGAAGACACACAATCTTGAGCACAAGAATTAAATTATTGGTCATATGGATTTTGCCTAAGGTTGTAATGACTCTTAGATCTAGAGTCAAACTTGGGGATCAACCTTAGAAATGTCACTTGGATGCATTGATTAAAAACTTAGTAAGTTGATCTTTTTCCATATATAGAGTACTTGGCATGGGATATTTGAGATCACTTGAAGATAGGTGCATGTTTCCAAAATAACTCTTAGTTGTGAGTTAGGTCTCCTTGATAGTATAGTTGAATTCTCTGATTCTTTTGTCACTACAAATACATAAAGAGTGGTGCTATTAATTGTTGAGTTTTTTCTTGAAAGGGTTTCCTAGGGTATACCTTATGCTATATGTTTATTTCTCTGCTAAAATGGTTTGATTCTATTTTATCTTGAAAGTATTCTTCTATTAGATTAATATGATTAATATTAATGCTAAGTTGTTGAGGGTTTGATACATGTGTTTGATTTCTTACATTAAAAGGGAGTATATATTATATATCTCTCACTCAAGATGGTCCTATTTACTTGATTTGGACCATGATCATGACAATTATAGCCTATCCTATCAAGTTTGAGCCTAGCCTAGCCTCATATCCAATTGGGTGGTTACCACATAACCATTGAAAACATTATCACTTTTACCATTTACTTTTTTTAACTTTTGGCCTAGCCTAGTCTTGTTTGGTTGACAACCACATATAGCCAATACTTTGGGGTGATAATCACATTTATCCAACCACATAGACAACTTTACCATTTTTCTTTTTTTATTGATTGTCATCATTAGCACATTTTACCATTGGCTTAACCTAGCCCTATCCTCAAGTAGCTACCTTACAATCCTTATCATCATGATTATTATCTAGTTTCCATTTACCTTTTCCAAAGTTCCTTCTTTATGGGTCTTAGCTCTTTCCTCCATTTTTCTATGGAGCAAATCTTGATAGATCTCTCCCTAAAATGGAATGGTTAATTTTTGTGTGTTTGTAGTATTTTCATATGCATTCATGATATGAAAAATGTGTTTTCCTAGTTGATGCTTATATACTATGTGTTTTCATTGTGTTTCCTTGTTTTAATTGTGCACCCTTAATGTTTCAATTTCCTATGTGTATGTTAGTTAATGTGGAGCATTGTCAATTCCCACTAAACCTAATGCAACTAGGATATGCATGTAACCCAATGGATGGACTCATCCTAAATCAAGCAGCTCAATGAGTGAAGACATGCTACATTTAACTTATCAACCCAAGGACGTGTTTCTTGGTATGATGTCAATACTATATGTATAGCTAGAGAATTTTGGATGCTTAGTTGTGTATTGATAGTAAAAGGAAATTACTAGAATGTTGGAAAAAGGAATTCAATTCTTCAAATAAGAAAGTTATTTTATAAGTTCTAAAATTAATCTTTATAACTATTTTTCAACTACACCAGAATAATAACTCAAATAGAATCAACAAATCTAGTTCTAAGATCTAAACCTGATAACATGAATCTAATACAAACAAGTGGTAGCCTACTGCAAGTGGGCCCTAACTTAGGTTGACTACTTCCTTATTTTTATCAACTACTCAATTCAATCAACACATTCATTTCTTCACCATAGATCAAGAACAAGAATAATAGACAATCTAAAATAACACTTTGTTTACTGACTGAAATGAGAATCTACTACAATCATCAAAAAAATCTATCTATCCTAGATACACTGAGTGAGATAAATATATATACACTTTTATAGTTTATGCATTAATGAGAAATAACCTGGCTAACTAATCCACTTCCCTTTACACAAGGGAAGATTCCTTATTCTTCAAGAGTCAAAGTAAAACTAGGAAACAATTTAAGCTAAACAATTAGAGAGGAGAATTTTGATTAGGACATTGGGACGAACAAACTCATCCAATAAACATGGAAGCAGTTATTCTTGCTTAAACCAGTCTCAACACATTTCAATTGAAAGTAAGTACTTCACCACTTGTTACTCATCCCTTCTTGATGTCTTCTAGATCCTATCTTCATTTGTATGGAAGAAACAGGTTGATGTTGGACACCTACCATTGATTGTGTGCTTTGCTATAGGAGTCAGTCCTTTGGCTACAAGAACTCTTCCCATTTGGCTATAGGAACTCTACAGCGTTTGCTACATGTTAGTGTTCTTTGTTGTAGGAAGGAGTTAGTCCTAGAGAAAACTCCAATCATAAAGATCATTGTAAACACACTTATTCACACTACATTATATATGAAAACAACTATTTAACCATGCAACATCTATTAAAACATCATATAATTAATATAGTGCTTTATCTAAGTATTATATAAAGTCTTGGTTCAGAAAGAATGAAAGTGTCTATAGGAATGTATCTTAAAAATAGGAAAGACAGAGATTAAAAAGATAATTATAGGGCTCATTAGTTAGCATTGCTTTTGTTAGCATATAGTAACTACTTTATGCGGATGCTTTACTATATTCCTACTTTAGTATGCTTCTTCCCCTTAGAATGTCATAAGCCCATAAAGTGGTAACAAAATGTAATAACAAAAAGTGTATCCTTAGTAACTCACTTTACTATGTTTTACATTTGATTTAGTGTTTCCCTTTCCTAGGTGTTTCCTCCACTTTTTATCCTCTTGTTTAGCCTTAGTCTGTCCTTATCCTTTTCCTTTCCTGATAGACTCGGGATGCCACTCTCCAATATTTCTCCATACAATACAATTAGTCTAAGGACCCATACCTAAACTTAGGCTCTGCAACACTCACACTTTCAGATTTACTATCAGAATAGTGACAAGAATTGCCATTTCAAACTATAATGATGGGAAGTTTAGGATTTAAACTCTCTTTATTCATATATGATTGATAGCCATTCAGAATACTAATCCATCTCAACCAGATGACAGGAACTACCATCACACAAAAGAACATAATATGATAATAGTCTCAAACAATGAATAAGAATAGAAACAATACAACACTTTATTCTAGGATTAAATAACTTATTACAATACGCTTGACTCGCACAGGAATCAGACTCTTAGGCATGACACTCATTCACAATTTAGAGACCTTCAACAGTCTGTATTCCTAATTTGCCAAAATGATTGGCACTCCTTGTCGATCCTCGAACTCGCTCTCTACTATATTCTTCAACCATTTCACTCCTTAGCTCTCTATTCCCCACGAGACATTTCTCCATCACTCAAATCATTGTCAACTTCCCTCGCAGTCTGATTATATCTTAAGATTCAATCTTCTCCAATTGGCCCCTTCTCAATCTTTGGGTCTCATTTGACCTGATCTTCTCTAATCCTTCCGACCAACCTTCTATTTGGCCCAACTACTATGTCAAATTACTCTTCTATTTTGAGGCCCCTTCATTGGCCTTGCTTGAATGGCCTTCTTCTGTCTTCTACCACTCGACCCTTCTCACTTATCCCTTCTCACTTATTGGCCTCTTTCTTCCTTGGCCCTCTACTCAACCTTATTCTTACACACCCGACCTCCTCTCCATCTTCCATCGAATCTTGTTTATTCATTCTCCCTTGTCCATTCCACATAGAATTCGAGTTGTCCTCCAATTTCTTGGTTACGTGTGCCATAACTGTCGATTCCAATTGTTAATGACTCTTCATCTCCGCATTGTCTTTCCTTAAACTACTCAATCCTTCATAGTGTAACTAATGAACCAAACTGCCCATGACTACCTGACTCCCACTGTCCATAACCACTTATTCTTCTGTGCTAAAGGCCACTTATAACAATTACCTACATTCTGCCCACGTAGCGATAGTAAGCAAAGTCTGCCCACATTCTCTTAACTTTTAATCTTCCTGTCCAGATAATGACAGAAATTACCAAGGAAAACCATAATCACAACAAACTCAAAATTTAAACCCATATAGGGTCGATGCCCCTGCATCAGACTCCCTAGGGGACAAAGATCATGTGCTCCTGCACATGGGGCCATTACTCAAAATTGATTCACCGGTATTCCCTTCTTCCACTTCTTCCACAGTCTTTCTAGCACCTTCAACATATTCATCCAACATTGATGTTCATCATAGAATTCCATGCTAACCAGACTTCTTGTTGTCACATTCACCCACAAATCAACTCTTCCAAACATACAAAGATTAAGGAACTCTGCATATATGTCCTTAATTAATTCCACTTCACCCATCAGGTTCTCTATTATTCCAAAGGCATGCTCAGCTTTATACCAATTTGCATCCAACATTACATATACTTGCTTCCCAATATCCCAACTAAACAATTGCAAATCATTTTTAATACCTACTCTCACATCACATACCACAATACCATGCTCTATTTCAAATTGTTGCTCAACCCTCTCATTGATCAATACACTAAAGAAATACATCTCCACATTCTTAGAAAAGACATTTTTGTTTACCTCTTCTTGCATTGTTGCACCAACTTCTTTATGACCAATGGCAACCCCTTCACACATACGCATATCTTCATTATCTATCTTCACCTATCATTCTGATCTGAGCTCAGAGAATAGTGTCCAAGAACCATCTGCAACATTCTTGTTCATTGTCCCTTCTTCAATTTCCATCTCAACCTTGTTTCCATCATGAATGCATTTATCCTTACCTTCTTTACTCTCTGCTGCCTCAGCTTCTTCTTTATTCTCTACTGCTCCAACTTCTTTGTTTGTATTTTCTACTACTCCTCCTTCACTGTTCATGTCTTTCTCTATAGTATGCTCTGGAGCCTTATCCCTCTTTTCATCCTTCATGACTTTTATCATATTTTCCTATCCCTTGGACTTGTCTTCTTCGTCACAGCTTCTATCACCTTGCATTGTCCTCTTATCACCATCTTCTCCTATTGTTGTTCCATGCTTCACTACCCACAATGGGTTCTTCATCTTCCTAAATTGATGCCTTGCTACCTCTGCACTTGGCCTATCCTCTTGTCTTTTCTGATTCTTTGTCATGTCTTCCATCCTTGAAGCTATTTTACTATCATAAAGGTTAGTACAAACCACTCCTTGCCTCACTACTCTTTGTTGTACATTTACAACCAATTTCCTTTGCCAATATGGTACTATATAGCCATGATCCACTAATTTACCCTTCTCCTTTCTAACTTGTAGGTTTACATTCCTATTTTCACTTGCATAAACAAAATCACCACCAAAACTCACTTTTACCTCTTCATCGGTCTACTGTCCCAATTTACGTACATTCTTGGCTTCATGTCTTGCCAACTCTTTCTCTTTATAGGATTTTGTCTTTTCTTCATTAGCCCTCTCTTCATCTTTAGGTACCTGGTAATGCACCGCTGCTCCAAACTATCTTTTTTTATCTATTGCTGCAACTTGTCTTCTTTCATTCTTATCTTCATCTTCATCTTCATCTACAGGCTCTCTTCTTGCCCTTTCTCCTTTTGCCTCCAAAGGTTTGTACTCAGCCTTCTTCATACCCACATTCACACTTTCAAACAAATTAGTAGAAAATGAATCAAGAGACCAAGATGTCTCTTCAAGTGCCTCTTCCATAGACACTATCTTCTCTTCTTCTTCAAGTGCTCTTTGCTACACTTTCTCTTTTCTTCTTTCCTTACTATTTTTATCCAAGTCCTCTACCATGAGAACTTTCCTCTTCTCTTCTTGTCCACTTCCAGCAACCACAACATTATCAGGAAAATAACCCTTTTCCAACATATCCATTCTACTTGCAATCTTCTCCAATTCCTCACAAAATTTTTTGCTTTCCACTCCATCCCAATATCCATCCCAAAATGGGATTATGATGGGTCTTCTTACACTAATACCCATTCCTCTTACTGCTGCAATCCATAATCTCTAATCAAGCTGCAAGTGCAAACTGCCTCTCCTTCGGCGATTGGTTCACACAACAACATACATCACTGCAAATTCTAGCACAAGTTGCCTCTCCTTCGATGTTCTACCCATGCAAACTTGTTGTATCCTTCTGTCTTTTGATACCTACCTTGGGCTACTCTTCCCTTTGTTTAGCCCCATCTTTTAAACCCATGTTCTACTCTCTTCCTCTGTCAATCTACAAAACTTTCCAATAATTTATGCTTCCATCAACAACTATTTGTAGCCCAGATCTTTTAGGAATCTAGCTTCCTTTAACAACTTGTTAATATTCTCCTTCCTCTGCTACTTGCAAGTCCTAGCTAAGTTGCCTCACTTTGGTGATCTACTCAGTGCTCAGAACCTTCCATGCTCTGATACCAATTGATAGACTTGGGATGCCACTCTCCAATATTTCTCCATACAATGCAATCAGTCTAAGGACCCATACCCAAACTTAGGCTCTACAACACTCACACTTTTAGATTTACTATTAGAATAGTGACAAGAATTGCCATTTCAAACTATAATGATGGGAAGTTCAGGATTTAAACTCTCTTTATTCATATATGACCGATAGCCATTCAGAATACTAATCCAGCTCAACCAGATGATAGGAACTACCATCAGACAAAAGAACATAATATGATAATAGTCTCAGACAATGAATATGAATAGAAACAACACAACAATTTATTCCAGGATTAAACAACTTATTACAATATGCTTGACTCACACAGGAATCAGTCTCTCAGGCATGATACTCATTCACAATTCAAAGACCTTCAACGGTCTGTATTCTTGATCTGTCAAAACGACTGGCACTCCTTGTTGATCCTCAAACTCGCTCTCTGCTATATTCTTTGACCATTTCAGTCCTTGGCTCTCTATTCCCCACGAGACATTTCTCCATCACTCAAATCATTGTCAACTTCCCTCGCAGTCTGATTATATCTGAACATTTGATCTTCTCCAATCGGCCCCTTCTTAATATTTGGGTTTCATTCGACCTGATCTTCTCTAATTCTTCGAACCAACCTTCTATTTGGCCCAACTACTATGTTGAATTACTCTTCCATTCTACAGCCCCTTCGTTGGCCTTGCCTAAACAACCTTCTTCTATCTTCTACCACTCGACCCTTCTCACTTATTGGCCTCTTTCTTCCTTGGCCTTCTGCTCGTATTCTTACACACCCGACCTCCTCTCCATCTTCCATCGAATCTTATTTATGCATTCTCCCTTGTCCATTCCACACATAATTCAAACTGTCCTCTAATTGCTTGGTTATGTGTGCCATAACTGTCGATTCGAGTTACCAATGACTCTTCATCTCCACATTGTCTTTCCTTAAACTACTTGATCCTTCATAGTGTAACTAACAAACCAAACTACCCATGACTACCTGACTCCCACTATCCATAACCGCTTATTCTTTTTTCCGAAGGCCGCTTATAACGATTACCTACATTCTGCCCACGTAGCGACAGTAAGCAAAGTCTACCCACATTCTCTTAACTTTTAATCTTCATGTCTAGATAATGACAGAAACTGCCAAGGAAAACCATAATCACAACAAACTCTAAATTTAAACCCATATAGGGTCGATGCCCCTGCATCATTTCCCCAATCCCATGTGTTTTCCCCCTTCTGATGTGTTTCTTAGTCCTTAAGTTTCCCTTAGTTATCCTTCTCATGTAGTGGTTATCCTTTCTCAACCTCCTCATTTAATGTTTGTGGCTATCCTCATGTGTAGTAAGCCCTTCCCTTCCCTTTTCAAAAATCTCACTTTTCATATGTTATCTAGACATAAGATTAACACCCTTAATTGTCCCTCTCTTCCCTTAGTCTTCCCTATAAAATTAAGCCTTCTCAAGTATATAGGGACATTACCACCCCCTCAAGTGTATGAGGTGGGAGCTTAGTCCTTATTTCCTCTTGCCACAAAAATTAAATTCTAGATTCCTTGATGATGACCTACTATGTTTCTAACCTTCCCTTGATTGAAATGTTAGTGAAAACCTATAAATACCCCCTTGTCTCCCTCATTTTATAACTACAAGCTATCAATTTCCTTTTATTTCTCATTTTGGAGTGTGTTCTTCTACTACATTTGTATTCTCAGAGCTATAGATATTTGAAGTAATATTGTGGCTTCTCTTTGAAGATATGTAATATTTTTTAGAGGCTCATTGACATTGTTGTAAGTGTTTTTCTCTCCCTAGGTCCTTATTTTTCTTAGTTTCCATTGTGCTAGCCTTTTTCCCTTTCCAATTTCATTAGGTTTTATTCTGATTCTACATATTTTCCCTCATTCTCCTTCTCCTTCTCCCCTCATCCCTTGCCATCCCCAATCCATTCCCCATCCACTTTGTTTCCATTTGACCCACTTTTATTTCTCCTCATCTCTCTATCCATCTCCTAGTTCATTTTTTCCATTTCCATGTCAAATTAGGGTTTACATTTCATGATTAAGATTTGCGAGATTTCATAGTATGGTTAAAGTCTAGAGTTTTGTTGCACTTTGGGCCAACAAAATAGTTTTAGGGGAAATAATTTTGCCCCAAATAGTTTCAAGAAAAACTATTTTGCCTAAAACCATGTGGCCCCTGCATAGCATAAAGAGTTTTGGATGAAACTCATTTTCCTGAAACTATTGAATTGATATGATATGATATGATATTAAATTTGAAACACATTTATTTATATACAATGTTTCAGCCAAAATAATTTAGGGTGAAAGGGTTTTGGCTGAAATTCTTTCACCTAAAAATGTCTAGGTGGTAGCCCATGTGGCAACCTAACCCCTACTTTATAGTAAATTCAACAAAAAATAAACTTCAAATGTAGATTTCTCCAACCAATGGCATTTTCATGAGAATCTAAAAATAACCTTTCATAGAGCTCAAAGTCTAGAATCTGACAATATATTTTTTAATATTTTAATTAGCTTTATTATGATTTTTTTAATTTACTACAAGTAGGTCATTATAATCAAATATGAGGCTAATTAGAAATTAAAATATATTTTAAATTTTTAAAAATAATATGAAATACTAGAGAATAAAATCCTCTCCAAAATGGTATTTTTTTTTAATAATAAAAAATTTAGACAAAAGGTTATGTCCCATCAAAACTATGACATTTTGAGTAAATTTGATTTTAAAAAAATTATTAAAAAATAAAAATTCATCAAAAAAAAGAAAAATTCTCCATGCACTAGATTTTTAAGTTATCTATGTGGAAAAAATCCAAAGAAAAAAATTAAAATTACTATATCTTTTGCTATGTCCCATCCACCTCGCTTTTTTATTTTTTTCCAGCAATAAAATATTCTCTTAAATTTATTAAAAACTATATCCAACTAATTTTTTTTTAAAATAAAAAATTATAAACATAAACTGCACTAAGAATTCCACATTTCATTAGTTTATATCATTTTAAAATTCAAAACATACATGTCACTTTTAGGCACTCCAAGTTGAAAAATTATATTTGTGATGGCCATTTCCTTATAAATTGGATACAATTCTAAAATTTCACCTAGTATAGATTTATTTTTTTATATTTTACCATTATCATATCATGTAGAACATGTTTAAATACTCACAAGGGGACTCAACTATGTAGAATACCCTTTAACTATTCCATTTTGTAAGGTTTCAACATAAAGGTGAGCTTGCAGGTCAATTATGGAGAAAGTTGTGTAGATTGGACAAACTATGCGAAAAGAAGAAGTGATCAATATACAATTATGAGCAATCTTTAAAAATTTAATGCAATTATGAGGCAAAGATATTTGCACCCCTAGAGGACACTAGCACCCCCCAAGGTACCCCTAGAGGACACTTGCACCTCCCAAGGTGCCCCTAGGGGGCACAAATGTCCATCCATCATAACCGCTTCATATTTTACCCAGAGGGTCCTCTTAACATTTTATTCCTTTTCACAACTGCCAACTTTGATTCTAGGGGCATTTTGACCTTCTATTTCACAAAGTTCTACTTCTTGGTCTTTGTTTGAAATTGCTTATTTATGTTTTAAAATTTATGTTCAAATCTTGTTGATAGTCTTAGCTAATGTATGATCTGATTTAGGTCAAGTTAGGATGTTTCTATTCACTTACAAAAGTCCTAGGTTTGATCTAATTAAGTATACACACTTTAAGAAAAATGAAATTTCTTTTCTTTTAGGTTGTTGTGGCAGTGTCGCAATGGTTCCCTCCTAGATACCCTCTTAATTAGGACTCATAAAACCATTGGAATTTAAAGAGTTGTCCCACGCAAAATATTAGTAGGTGCCTCAATTGACCTATAAACTATAGTCATTAGGGTCAAGATGGTAGGTGAGTTCTACCTAATTGTTGCAATACTCTCCTCATTGAGTGAACCTCTACCAATCTGGGCCTCCTATTTGTCACAATGATAATCTTGCAACAAAAATATGAAATGTCATCCCCTTGTCATGGGCCAATGATAGCAATGTGGGGATCCCTAATCATATTTATATCCCTCAATCTCACTGCATTCTAATTCTTAGCACCAAAGTGCCTCAATCCTCCCCACTTCATGGCATTGGGGGCCCTAGCATTTGTAATGGGTGTTTGCCTCTAATACAAAATAATCTGCTCAAAGGTCCACCTCATAATTAGGGATAGATGATTAAAGGAAAGAGTGTGATACCTGATTATCTTATATAAGTTATGGTAGACCTAAGCTAGGATGTCAACTCCCCATGTTTAAACTCAATCACCCTCAACCTCTTACATAATGGGAGCCCAAGTGTATAGAAGCACATGCACCTTCTTGCCACAAGATAATCTAGTGAAAAATAGGCCTATGATCACCTTCCACAATGGTAGAAAATTTGAATGTGGAACAATAGTCAACTAGACACCCTTTCGAGTATCTAAAAGAGCATGTCCAAAGTACAATGTTCATGAGGCCAGGCTAATGATTTGAGGTGGCCTTTCATAAAACAAATTTGCTCCCATAGACAAGGATTCTTAGAATGTAATAAACATTGTACAATATGATAGTCCACTCTCTTGAGACACATGGGAACCAAAAAGTGTTCCAATTAGTGTCCTAGTATGTCAAAATGTCACAGTAAATCTAACTCAATCAAAGAATCAATGAGATCCAAACTACTATATTAAATCCTACCTGCATTAAAACATCCTAGTTTGTAAGAGAGTTGTTCTCCAAGACCTATGCAAGCTATCTCTAATCACATGTGTTGCTCCAACAAACATCTAGGAATCCTACAAGAAATGCCATAAACCTCTAAAAATCCATAAAAATCATAAAACATCCCTTGAAAATTAAAAAACTAGAAAACTAGAAAAATTGGCTCAAAACTTAAAATTTTCAACTCACTATCTATGTTCACCCCTTTTTGACAGGTGGCAAACACAAGTTTGTAGGTTGAATTCATGTTCATTGGAGTGAATGAATAATTGTTAAAACTGGTAAATGTGCCTTAAAGAGGTGAATTAGTTGGCCAACCTATCAAATATAAAATTAACCTAAAAATCTTTAAATGATAATAAAAAGCAAAACTATTTAGACCTACACGTCCTTTACCATGATGCTAACATTTTAACTACACCTGTCCCAATTTCCTTTAGCTAATTTGTGTGAATCTAGAAAAAATAGAACATAGAGTTTATGAGAGTTTTTTGAGAAATGTGTACTCATGGAGATCCACCTGAACTAACTTACCTATGTCATCTATGCAATCAACACTCCGCTAGCCTCTCATAGGTTATCTCCATTCTTAATTCTACTAATGTTCACGTAGAGCTAAGAAATCTATCAAAATCTCTCAAACACATAAATGCAAATGAGCTTCTAAAACCCTAATTTTTATATATATGCTAAGTTAGTTTGTTTACAGAATTCTTTATTCTTTGTGCAGGTGATCCATGCGAGGTGATACAAGTATACCATAGATCCCCGCATAGATGGTATGTCCTCATGTCAATAGTTTTAACAAAAAATGAGTTAATTATATTAAATGCACAAGACAACTGAGAGGGGGGTGAATCAATTGTCACTTATAATTCCAAAACCCTCAAACACATTTAGATCCACATTAATTCAATTAACCCTAAAATTGTTATGATGATTAAGCATGAAAGAAAATAATAGAAACTAAATCAAATCAACATCAACACAAGAGAACACCAGATTTATGTGGAAACCCCAAGAAAAGAAAAACCACGGTGAGGATTAGCTCATAATATAAAGTAGTATCAACACCGAAAAATAATAGGATCACTGCCAAAAGGCTCACTACCAAAGGGCTCATTGCCCAAAAGAAAGGCTCACTGCCATAATGGAGAAGAAGATAAAGAAGATTGTTACAAGGAGAAAACTATCTCAATTCAACAAAGAAGTCCACCACAACACCATCATCACCTCCACAGTCTCACTAAGAAATTGTAGACACATTCTGCTCACTACATCTAGTAATCTAACACATGAAATATCACACTACACCACACACTCTACTGTACTATCATTCACATCTCATCCATCACGTACACACTTTCACGATCCCTTGATACTTATGTATATTGTCTTCAACCTTGAAAGCATTCTCCAAGGTTAGAAAATCACCTTAGTTTTACAAATTCAAATTATGTTAGAACTAAAACATTCCTACGATGGAAAGGAATGAAGGCAAACCACAACACACCTTATCTCGGATCTAAATTCATCCAAGCACACCACTGCATGCTTCTACAATCACCGAAGCAACTTTACAATTAGTGTAAACACACAAGGTCGACCAACCCTATGTTAACACAATGAATTTTTAAGTACACGCTTCCTCAAGACAAAATGCAACTTTGCGGACCATATACCAAGATTTAACATAATCTAGAGTATTCCACGAACATCCTAAAACATCCTAAAATCCAACAAATTTCTCCACAACAACTTTCACTTGCCGCATAGCCTTATCCTATTTATCCAGTATACTTAACTATCTCTATCATGCACTGTATCTCTAGAAATCAACTTCCAGAGCACCAAACCATGAACAAATTCAATAGAAGAATGATATGAACCTTATAAGCATACTTCCAAAACTACAAGACCTAAAACCACTTTGCGGAGAAATGTGGAGCAAAGACATCTCTCCCAGACACCTCTACAAACCTCTGTAAATCATAGTCTTCATACCGGTGAACCCATCTCCCTCTACACAACAATCTAGCATGCCAAATCCTGATTGTAGCATTTATAAACACCTCTAAACAACTTATTCAAACCGCAAGAATAGATCTTCAATATATAAGAAATGCAGAGAAAAATAAGAACACTACTCTACAACACAAAACATCTTTACAACACACTGTTTCCTTTGTTATTCAAATTTTCTCAAAAGCACTTGGACACCAAGCACTAGAAGCATATTGTCACCAACTTCAGCACTTTCTCATCATCTAAGACAACATCCACACAATACGAACTACTCATACTCTTGCATCATTTATTACTCATATAGTTGACACCAATGACAACACAAGCTTGTTGACATCAATGACAACACCGACTGCACATACTTGCAACAATCTCACCCTTTGTCATTGATGGCAACACATAATGTGAAAAACCATCAACACAATGGAATCCTCAATACTATGCTTCATACCAACTCTTTTCCTTACTCTTTCTCTCCCCCTCAGCCTTCTACTCTCTTCTTGACAACTGACTCTTTCCTTTTTCACATTGTTCTCTCTACCCCTTTGACATCAATGGCAAAGGGATACACATCTCTCTTTCATTCTCACCTTTAGACAACTTCTCAAATCTGTACATGCTCACTACTACTCTGCAACATCATTTCTTTTAATACTCTACATACTCCCCTTAGAAGCAACCAACATTAGAAATTACTCCCCTTGACTGTAGCAACCACCATGACAACTACCTACTCCCCCTGAGAAGTATCCTCCAACACTAGTCTAGAATAAGGAATGAATCTTAAAATTCACTGGACTGATGCATCTCCTTATGCATCTAGATCAAAGAATGGGTAATAACCCCTAAATTCTCTTGAAGATACTCAAATGTATTTTTAGGAAGAGCTTTGGTGAATATATCAGCAACTTGATCCTTTGTAGGCACATACTCAAGCTTCACTTCATTCTCTGCAACCTTTTCTCTTAGAAAGTGATATCAGATTGAGATGTGTTTAGTCCTTGAATGCATCACCAGATGCTTTGAAATGTTAATAGCACTTGTATTATCACAAAAAGGTAGGAATTGGTTCATCATATACAACTCTGATATCCTTCAAGGTTTGTCTCATCCACAACACCTGTGTGCAGAAAGCTACTGTTGCAATGTATTCTACCTCTGTAGTAGACAAAGATACTGAATCTAGCTTCTTACTTAACTAGGACACCACTCTACCACCAAGAAAGAATGCACCACCACTTGTACCTTTCCTGTCATCTACACAACTAGCCCAATCTGCATCTATATAATCACTTAGAGCAAAGTCATTATCCTTTGGATACCACAATCCATGATCCAAAGTTCCCTTTAAATATCTAAATATCCTCTTCACTGCTGCAACATGTGACTCTCTAGGATCTTCTTGAAATCTAGGCACAAGACAAACTACATGCATAATATCTGGTCTAGTAGCAATTAAATATAGCAATCCTCCAATCATTGATCTATACCTGCTTTGATCAACCTTAGGAGATTCATCATTCTTGCTTAGCTTGCAACCAGTTGTCATAGGGGTACATACTGGTTTAGAGTCTTCCATTCCAAACTTCTTCAACATCTCCTTGACATACTTTGATTGTGAAATAAAAATACTTCTATCTGTCTGATTGATCTGTAGCCAAAGGAAGAAGTTCATTTCACTATACATTAACATTTCAAATTCTTTTTGCATTTCATCTGTAAAACTCTTACACATACCTTCATTTCCACCATAGATCATATCATCTACATACACTTCCAAAATCAAAATTTGATCCTCTCCTACTTTGATGTACATATTGTTGGTGTGAACAGGGTTATCACCTAACCGGTTTACCCTTGTGTGGATAATTCATTTTATTTAACTATTTACTAGTTAAATAATATTCACACATCACACATAATTCACACATGTTAAGTTGACTTAGTGAGTCTTCTAGTTGTGTGTTGAGTTGTTGATAGTTGGAGTGAGTTGTCTTATCCTCAACATGTGCAATTAGCTATCATCCTCTAATTGGCACATGTTGCAGGAATATCTCCACTTTCCACTCCACCGTTCACTCCATTTTTCTAGCTCTCACCTTGTCTTTATAAGCAAGGCATATCATGTACATTGTAACAACAATCTTGTAATCTTTTGCATTCATTGATAGAATAGCATTATTCTCTCATTTGATCTCTCTTGTGCTTTCATGAAGTCCTAGATCCTAGGTGGCTCCAATCATAGCCAACTCTAACATGGTATCAGAGCTCTAGGAAGAGTCACTTTGTGTTAGTCAATTTTGGAGAGATCTTGAGTGCAATTCATGGTGGATCTTGATAGTTGAGTATGCTCTTCTCTTGCATCGATTGATGACCTGGAGAATCAGAAAGACTTGATAGAAACATCAGTTTTGTGAGGGTTTCCCCTTCTTTCCCTTGTATTGCAGGTGCATTTTGAAGCGTGTTGTTGCAAATCAGACTTCACCATTGTGTCCGGAGTAGCCAAAATAGTCAAGATCACCTTTTGTTTCGTCCAAATCAGACATCGGAGGAAAATTTGATGAGGGTTTCAATTTGGGGCTCTTTTGCGTGATCCAAGAGGTACTAGCGATTTCGGAGCAGTTTGGCCCAAATCAGACATCGCCATTGCGTCCAGAGCGACCAAAGCAGTATGGATCAACTGTAAATTCGTCCAAATCGGACAAAGTTGCACAAAAGGCAAAAACATTTTAGTTCTCACTGTCATATGGAATTACAGTAGAGAATATTCTCTACGTAGGCAGAATATTCTAGAATCTTCAGGGCGCAAGTAGTGCGCAGGTATCCTTATCTATCGGGTATTTTGTTTAATCGTTAGTTTAATTTTTATTCTGAGAGTCTTTTCTGCGGAATCTTTAGAATTTTTTGGTGGATCGTACCAGGGACACCTGCGTAGTGGCAGGTACCCGCAGGTATTGCGATCCCATTTCTATGCCCCACGTGGTGTGGTCTGTATCCACAACAGACAGTCCAAACAATCCACGTAGCGGCCACTTCAGTCAAAGGCAGTTTATTGCCAAACGGCTTGGTGGCTATTTTTGTAGCCTGGCAAACGTTTTGTCTCCTGGCGGCTACAGTCTTTTCAACCAGTGATTAAATCTTTCCGACAGTGGTAATAACCATCGGGAGAGCTTCAATAGCCCGGCAATCGGTGACCATTGGCATCGACAGTTTCCATATCAATCAGCATCCAAAACAACCAGTCACTCAGCAAAATTTGCCTGGAGAAGAACCAAAAAGTGGTTTCATGATTTCGAAGGCGGATTTACCTAAACGACTAGCAGTCTTGGCTTAACCGTTATTATCAGTGGTTAGATCAACATTTTAAAACCGGTTGGCATCATTCCTTAATTCTTTGAAGGTTGGCAATCTCAGTTGTTCCTATCGGCGTATCCCTTAAACCTCATCCGGCCGATCACATCAATTCCACCGGTGGCAGAATCAATCTCCAGCAGCGGTCTTTGCTAAATCCGCCATCGGCGGTACTGAGAACTCACCCAGTGGCCATAATTAATGGTGGTAGTCTCAGTCCGGCAGCAGCAGTCAAAACAATATCTTAAGGTTCAAATAATATCCAACAACTAAACTTCGGTAGGGGACCATAAACTAACCGGCGGTGACTTCGTCATCATAAACTTTTGCTGCCATTTTGCATCAGTCGACAGCGATATCAAATCCACCGGCATCCAGTTCCCGTCAGAATCTAGATCTTAGTGAGGATTTATCCATATTCGGTGGCATCTTTGAAATGTCTCACGCCATTAAAAAATTCATGGCTGAAAATTCCTAAACTCGTTGGTTCTTCCTGTCGGCAGTTCCAACGAACACATTGTTTGGCGGATCTGAATGGTCTCCGATCGCCAAATCTACCGGTGACAAGAGTTCAAACCACCATGGTGAAAATTCTCTAGTGGTTTATTGTTACATACTGCTGGTGGTCTTAATACCTTCACAGGAGTTCATCGGTGGTAACAAAAGTCACCCTTAGCCGTCAACAACGGTCTCTGCTAAAACCATAAATCACAAATTTCAAATCCCAATTGGCTCTTTGGAGACATCACCGGCCCGTGTTTACAACCCTATGGTTTTGGCTTTAAAACTATGGTTGTCTACTACAAAAAGGGCTTTTTTCTGCCAAAAGGGAATATTCTGAGAATATTCCGCTGACATCAGTGCCAGGGGGGCCATTTTTTGCCCCTCAAAGCCCTAAAAGGGGGCTTTTTTTCTTTTTTCATAACTTTTGACCACGCAGCCAAAATCAGGAAAATAAGATATCATCAGAAAGATGACAGAGAGCACTTCACAGTAGTGTTAGTAGTTTTCTGAAATTCTGTTGCAAGTGACTGCTACAGTAGTTTGAAGACAGATCTTCATTTTTTGCTTCCGAGCTCATAACTTTCTCCCACGATCTCTGATTTTCACGATTCTTGTGGCATCAGAAAGGTATTTAGGAGCTCTTCAAATCCATCTATGCACTTTTCTCAGATTTTTCTCCAAGTTCATTTTATTTCATTTGTCATTTTTTTGGCTTTTGAGTGATAACTTGGGCATTTTGGCACTTGAGGAAGTGAAACTTGTTTTGAAGGGATCTATTTGCTGCAGTTAATCATTGTGAGCAATTATAATCTCCTTTGAATCTAAGTTTTAAGATATTTTCATGCTTTCCCAAGTTTGGTCCCTTGAGGACAATTGTAAATCACACAAGTATAAAGTGCCACAATCATTCTTTTTTGGGGGGGTGATCTCTTTGATTGAGTAATAGGGGGGTGTACTTGTGTTCTTTTTTGTACTCTTGTATCATGGATCCAAACAAACTTCCTCTACTCACACCATATAACTATCATGAGTGGAAAACTAAAATGGAGATTCATTTAAGAAGTTTGAAAATTCATAGAGTAACAATGGGTACAGAAATTGAACCAACAGCAGCTGCAGAAAAGAGAAAGTGGTATAATAGATGTGATCAAGCCTATGGAACACTATGCTTGTCTATCTCTCCTGATCTTCTCTTTCATATTA
This sequence comes from Cunninghamia lanceolata, assembly GCA_027924645.1. Taxonomy (NCBI): domain Eukaryota; kingdom Viridiplantae; phylum Streptophyta; class Pinopsida; order Cupressales; family Cupressaceae; genus Cunninghamia; species Cunninghamia lanceolata. The sequence continues at coordinate 22,318,159 of BSBN01000809.1, read as the reverse complement.
AATCTTGCACTAGACCTAATGAAGTGTGGACTACCTTAGAAAATCTCTTTGGTAAACAAGATACAATGAGAGGTTTCAAATTGGAGAATGAACTAATTGGTTTGAATCCAACCAGTTTTGCAAGCATCCAAGACTTCTTCACAAAACTAAAGTCACTTAGATTGTAGCTCAAACAATGTGGAATTGAGAAAGAGGACACTCAATTGATTCTTTCAATCCTTGCCAAGCTTGGTCCTGACTATTCAGTTTTTGTTTCTACCTTTTATGCTACAATGGATGCACTTGGGAAAGCTTTCACAATGCCTTCACTTGATGAGTTTGTTGCATCACTCACAAGGGAGCAAGCTAAGTTAGTACACATGGGCACATTGAAGTCTCCTAGGAATCAAGCTCTTCTTGCTATTCAAGGTTCTAAGGATCAAAAGACTTCAACTAGCAAAGGCAAGATACAGAAAAATAAGAATCTCAAGAAAAATGAGCAAGCAAAAGAATCAACCAAATCACCTAATTCCTCATCCTCTCCCAAGGAGGAATCATCTAAGAAGGAGAGACCAAAGTGTGCATTTTGCAAGAAACTAGGACATGATGAGCATAAGTGTTATGAGAAGAAAATTGATGAGTTGACTCACATTATTCAAAAGCACAATATCCAAATGCCATCATCATCACCTAGTACATCCTCTTCTTTGACACCATCATCAACTACACATACAAGGACAACAGGCATTGTAAATGGGATAGACAAAGGAAAAGGACATGTACTCTTTGCTTCTACAAGTCTTCAGTCAGAGAGATGGCTTTTCGATTCAAGGGCTTCTCATCATATGGCTTCTTCACAGGGGATGTTCTCTTCATTTGAGTCATGTACTTCACCACCTATCTTAATGGGTAACAATACATACATGCATGCAACAGGTAAAGGGACTATTGATATTGGAGAGAATACATTCAACAATGTGTTGTGTGTACCTTCCTTATCAACCAATCTCCTTTCCATCTACCAGATTACTCATTGTGGTGCAGGGAAGACAGTTGAGTTCACTCCTAATTCTGTGATCATACGGGACCTGGAGAGTAGAGATATCATTGTTGTTGGGATGGCTGATCATGCATCTCACTTGTATACTTTCTCCCATTTTGCTTCTAATGATGTAGATCCATTAATGGATATTCACACTCATGCATCAAATGTGAATCATGTTTCTGAGGAGAAGTTTGGTCACTTGAACCTTTATGTTCTTTCACCCACTTTGGTTCATGAGACTAGTGCTGAGATTCCATCACCTCATCCTCCTGCTTCTTCAGAGATTGACATCGACATGGGTTCATCTACTTCAGTAGAGTAGGATCATACAGGTCTTTCATACAGGAGGAATCATCTAAGAAGGAGAGACCAAAGTGTGCATTTTTCAAGAAACTAGGACATGATGAGCATAAGTGTTATGAGAAGAAAATTGATGAGTTGACTCACATTATTCAAAAGCACAATATCCAAATGCCATCATCATCACCTAGTACATCCTCTTCTTTGACACCATCATCAACTACACATACAAGGACAACAGGCATTGTAAATGGGATAGACAAAGGAAAAGGACATGTACTCTTTGCTTCTACAAGTCTTCAGTCAGAGAGATGGCTTTTTGATTCAAGGGCTTCTCATCATATGGCTTCTTCACAGGGGATGTTCTCTTCATTTGAGTCATGTACTTCACCACCTATCTTAATGGGTAACAATACATACATGCATGCAACAGGTAAAGGGACTATTGATATTGGAGAGAATACATTCAACAATGTGTTGTGTGTACCTTCCTTATCAACCAATCTCCTTTCCATCTACCAGATTACTCATTGTGGTGCAGGGAAGACAGTTGAGTTCACTCCTAATTCTGTGATCATACGGGACCTGGAGAGCAGAGATATCATTGTTGTTGGGATGGCTGATCATGCATCTCACTTGTATACTTTCTCCCATTTTGCTTCTAATGATGTAGATCCATTAATGGATATTCACACTCATGCATCAAGTGTGAATCATGTTTCTGAGGAGAAGTTTGGTCACTTGAACCTTTATGTTCTTTCACCCACTTTGGTTCATGAGACTAGTGCTGAGATTCCATCACCTCATCCTCCTGCTTCTTCAGAGATTGACATCGACATGGGTTCATCTACTTCAGTAGAGTAGGATCATACAGGTCTTTCAGACACAACTTTGTGGGATACTTTCTTGGCAGGTATATCAGACTTGTTTTGTGAGTCTCATATTATAGATTTGGAGGACACACTTGAGGGGATATCTTTCCTCTTTGATGATAGTTAGAGCACAACTATTATCCCATCTACTTCATCTTTGGAGGTTGTACTTCATGAGACTACCCAGGATTTTGGATTGGTCACACCTCATTGCATTGTGGCATTCCTTGATTCTGACATGTGGATACTTGACCAGTTTTTAGAGACATCATCCATCATGAGGGTTTTTCCCTCATCCCTTGAGATGGGGTTTCTTTGACATCAGCCTTTGGACTGGTTTCTTCCTAAGGGGAGAAATGTTGTTTGCATGTACAGGACACTTTCCAGCGTTCTTCAGGCATTCTTCATTAGCACAGGAGCTACTTCATTGTGGGGGGGACCTATAGTCTCACACTTGCTCTCCTATGGGGGGGTATTTAATTGTATATATGTGATATAAGTTGTCCTTGGGGGGTCATGTTGAGTCCTTCCTACTATCACTTCTTTCACTTTCATTGTTTCATGCATTCTCACTTTTGGAGAGGAGTTTTTTCCCATGAGGTTTTCTCCTTTTCTCCACTTGAGATTTGTTGTACATGGGTACCTAACATGGCCTAGTAGCCAGGACCCATCCATCATTGCATCTTGCTTTAGTCAGCTACTCCCTAAGTTGCACTTAAGGGGGGGTGTTGGTGTGAACAGGGTTATCACCTAACCGGTTTACCCTTGTGTGGATAATTCATCTTATTTAACTATTTACTATTTAAATAATATTCACACATCACACATAATTCACACATGTTAAGTTGACTTAGTGAGTCTTCTAGATGTCTAGTTGAGTCTAGTTGTGTGTTGAGTTGTTGATAGTTGGAGTGAGTTGTCTTATCCTCCACATGTGCAATTAGCTATCATCCTCTAATTAGCACATGTTGTAGGAATATCTTCACTTTCCACTCCACCTTTCACTCCATCTTTCTAGCTCTCACCTTGTCTTTATAAGCAAGGCATATCATGTACATTGTAACAACAATCTTGTAATCTTTTGTATTCATTGATAGAATAGCATTATTCTCTCATTTGATCTCTCTTGTGCTTTCATGAAGTCCTAGATCCTGGGTGGCTCCAATTATAGCCAACTCTAACACATATTGCTATTTGTGATACCTTTATTGAACCCTTGCTGTAATAAATACTTGTCTAATCTTACATGCCAAGCTTTGGAGGCTTGCTTCAATCCATATAGTGCTTTCTTCAATCTACAAACCATATCCAGTTTATCTAATAACTAAAATCCATGCGGTTGTTCTATGTATACTTCTTCTCCCAATTCACCATTCAAGAAAGTAGACTTCACATCCATTTTATAAACTTTGAAATCCTTATGTGCTGCAAAGTCCAAAAACATCTTGATGGCCTCCATTCTTGCCATCGGAGCATAAGTTTCCTTATATTCTATTCCTTCTACTTGTGAGTAACCTTTACACACAAGCCTTACCTTGTTTCTTACCACCTCTCCATTCTCATTCATTTTGTTTCAGAATACCCACTTAGTTCCAATCGTATTTTTGTTTGTTGGTCTTGGGACAAGTTCCCAAGTTTGATTCTTTTCAATCTACATTAGTTCTTCTTTCATAGCTTTGATCCAATACTCATCCTTGCATGCTTCGATTGCTGTCTTAGGTTCAACTTTAGAGAGTAAACATAGATTTACCTTCTCTTCAATAGATTTCCTTCTTGTTAGCACACCTTTGTTCTTATCACCAATGATCTTATCTTTAGAATGATGCTTCTGCACATACTTGGGAGTTTTAGGAATCTTTTTCAGAGCTTCTTCCTCTACAATTTGCACTTCCTTTTCTTTATCTTTTTATTCTTCACTGTAACAAGACTCATCTGACCCATATCCATTCACCTCTGAAATCATTTGTAGGCCTTCATCAGTCTTGGTATTTGCACTCTCAACAATTGCTTTGAATGCTTTAAACTTATCTAGGGCTTCTGATTTTTCTTTAAGAAAAGTAACCCATGTCATCCTAGAACAATCATCAATTAGTATCATGAAATACATGTCACTTTGAAAACTCCTTACTCTGGTAGTACCAAAGAGATCTGTATGCACCAATTCCAACAGTCTGGTAGAAGATTGATCCTTGATTTTGAAGCTTCTTCTTGCTTTATTTCTAACTTGACACTCCTTATAGACAACATTGATAGGCTTTGTAATCTTTGATGGATCTCTCACAGCTTGAACTAAACTTATTCTCACTAGGCTATGAAACTTAATGTGACATAGTCATCTATGCCATAGCCATCTCTCACTGATCTGAGTCAAGAAACAATAATCATCAACACCTTTGAACTGATAAATGTTTCCATTTGTTCTCCTTCTAGCAGCTATCATGGTTCCAGAATCTTTTATGATCTCACAACCACCATCCTGAAACACAAGATTGTATCATTTGCTACACATTTGTCCAACACTCAAGAGATTATGTCTTAACATAAAGAACATCATTTGTATTATTATTTCCATATAAACTGATTGAATCTTTTCCATATATCTTAGCAGATGTATCCTAACTATCCTCCTTCAAAAATTTTAGGTTTAACAAACTTACTCTTATCACTGGTCATATGATTAGAGCATCCACTTTCAATGATCTAGTGGTTCTTTTCCTGTCTTGTATGAAAAGTAGACATCAAAGTGCCTTCAACATTAATACTTATTCTGGAGCCCTTTCCTTCACACATTCCTTAGGGTTAGTAACAACAGTATCATCTTTTAAAGCTATGAATAGGCATTCACTATCCTCATCATTTTCATAATCAGATTCATCATAAAAAATGCTTGCATCTTCTCTAACATAAATAACTTTTCTTAAACACATTACTTTTGTTCTCCCTATTTTGGCTTCTCAAAATTCTTTCTGGACATCTTGAAGCATAATGACCTATCTTGCCACACCTGAAACATTTGAAAGGCAAGTTACCACTATACTACCAATACCCAATTTTATTTTTCTCAAAAAGTTAGCTTCCATATTATTAGAATCCTCCTGATTTGAATCCATAATCTTCTTTGATTTACCAACCTTAAAGGCAGTCTCAACTTTTGCACTACTTGTTCCAAATTCTTTCATTTCAAAACTAGTCAAAGTTGTTGGCTTGATTGGCATATTGTGTGTTGGCATTGATGTCAACTTGTTTATGGATCAGGTGTTTAAGTTGTTTGATCAGGTAACATAAGTTTGTGATGTGACATTTTGTTCTAAGATTGTTGGCAAATGGCAAAGTGGCACATTGTGTTGGTGATTGATTTGTCCTTACAAATCATTGGGTTGTCATTGTTCATGATTGTAGTTAATGTAAAGGTAATTGTTTGTTGTTGGTGTCAAAAAGGTAGGAAGTTTGTTGCAAAGCCAAGAGATCAGTGCATGAGTTGTAGTAGTATATCTCTGTCATCAAGAGCTGCTTCATGGTATGATATATGTAGTGTTTCATCTCAGATAGATGGATGTTGATGAATTCATATGGTAAAGATTGATTAATTCCAAGGTTATTCATGTTCATGTTTGTGCTCATATTTGTCATATTTGGATGTTCAAGAGTCCAATTTTGTCAGGAGGTTCAAGAAAGGATCAAGTAAATACAAAGGGAAGATTCCATTCAAGTGCTTTAAGTGTGGAAAGATAAGACATTATGATGCTCAGTGTCCCTATAAAGATTATGAAAGTGATGAAAAGGATAGCAGAAGACAAGGAAAGAAAAAGCAATACAATTCCAAAAAGAAAGATTTCATCAAAAAGAAGAAAAGTTTGTTCATCAAGGATGATGATGAAACTAATACTAGCTCTAAAGATTCTCTTGAAGAAGGAGAGGAAATTTTGTTTATGACTACTGTTAGTCTAAGAAAAGATCAGAAAGAAAAGGATGAAGAACAATCTGACAAGGACAAGACAAAATTAGTTTGGAAACCAAAGATAGTTGACAAGAAAGTTGAAGCTGCCCTACATGAACAAAAAGGAAGAAAACCAGAGAAAAACAAGGAAGATCCTAAACTTGTCCATCTCGCACAAGTCACATCATCAGTTGCATAAGATGTAGCATGAGGATAGGGGGAGTTGTTCAATGTTTTATCATTTACCCCCAAGGAGAAAATCAGAAGGTTGTAGCAGTCAAGGAGTAAATGGAAATATGTCAACTTCTTAAGATATTGAGGTATGATCTACTTCATTCAAATGTGTGGCAAGTTAGACAATTCTGTCATTAAATAAGTCAATGGGATATCTCTATTTGTATAAGTACAATGATGTTTAGAGAAGTCGCATGTTCATATGATATTGTTTTTGCATGAAATGATCTTGTGCCATAAGATGTCTATGCTTCTAAGTGTAAGGCATTGTCATGTGTTTAATTGCAAGTGATGAGGTAGACAAGGAACATGAACTTTATGGAAAATTGCTTTCAAGAAATGTGGTCTAATGGATTGTCATGATATGATCAACAGTGGCATAAGTAGATCATCAAGTTAGTAGGTGCTTGCAAGTGACATGAACTATGCAAATGAAATTGAACTTTTTGAAAAGATGGTTATAATACAAATTTTAGATACACCTGATGATTCTACTTGTACTTTTCTTCAGGGGGAGCTTATTTGTTGCCCTTTGCCATTGATATCAAAGGGGGAGAATGAAGTGGAGTTAGTTGTTGTGTTGCCATCAATGCCAAAGGGGGAGATTGTTGGCTTGACTAGCATATTGTGTGTTGGCATTGATGTCAACTTGTTTATGGATCAGGTGTTTAAGTTGTTTGATCAGATACACAAGAGTTTGTGATGTGACATTTTATTCTGAGATTGTTGGCAAATGGCAAAGTGGCACATGTGTTGGTGATTGATTTGTCCTTACAAATCATTGGGTCGCCATTGTTCATGATTGTAGTTAATGTAAAGGTAATTGTTTATTGTTGGTGTCAAAAAGATAGGAAGTTTGTTGCAAATCCAAGAGATCAGTGCATGAGTTGTAGTAGTATATCTTTGTCATCAAGAGTTGCTTCATGGTATGGTATAATGCAATGTTTCATCTCAGACAGATGGATGTTGATGAATTCATATGGTAAAGATTGATTAATTCCAAGGTTATTCATGTTCATGTTTGTGCTCATATTTGTCATGGTATGTTGTTGAAGATCTTATTCATTGATCCACCTGGTAATCGACTTGCAAAGTCTTGGTGATTGGATGCTTTGGTGTTCATGCTCATAGTTTGTGCAATGGTATCTTCATCTCACTGTGTTGACACAATGTTCCAAGGCAAGGTTTGAAGGTGGTTGTTGCAGAGATGGCCTTGATTCTTCACAGACAAATTTGTTCTTGTATTGGTGTGTAACATGATTTCTTTCACAGGTGGATGCTTCATGTTTGGTGTTAGAATTTCATGAGAAGACAGTGTTTTTAGGGTTTACATTTGTCAAAGGTTGTAATTAGGGTTTGTAACAAGGAGTTGTTTTTGTAAACCCTTATGATGTTCCTAAGAACCCTAAACCTTGATCTATCCTCTGTCTAAACCAGGGTCTGCATTATACTATGTCAAAGGGCAATTTTTTAATTAGGGTTCATTGCTTTCTAAATTCCCTAAAACCCTAATGTGCTTTCATTATACATCCTAAACCTATTGCAATGACCTATATCCCAACCATCATCTATACATGCACTTTATGTTATATTTTTGCATTGACCCACTGTTGCAGGTTAAAGGCCACTTAAGTGGCAACTTAAGGGTATCGAGGTCGTGAGGGACCACCCCCCTCTACCTAGTGCCACTAGCACCAGTGGTCATCATGTGCGGTTGGGCGCTAAAAGCTAATCGGTGGTTGTGTTTAAAAGTTACAAAGGTCGATCAAAGGCTGATGTTTAATCTTCAACCCCCTCACTCGAGCTTGCACTTTGACGTGTAGAGGAATGTCATATCAGTGTGACTACTTGGAATGTGGACTTTTTAAGGCTATTTTTAGCCATTCCAAAAGGCAAATTTGTTTGGAAATTTTAAATGCATAAAGTCTAAGATGTTTTCTTTATTTTAGGCCCTCTTGTGGAGTTGAAGGCATTAAATGAGGAGTGGTTTGTTTTTTTCTAAAAGGGGCAGAAGAATAGTGGTATTTTAAATGCCTTATGTTTGTGGAAGCATAGGAGACTTTATGAATTATTTTTATGTCAACATGCAGATGATGGATTTTTGTGAGTGGATCCGAATATGGGATATTGGTCTTTATTTTCTAACATGTTTTCTTGATTAAAATAAAAATTATTGAAGATTCTTATTGCAAGTGAATGGAACATGCAAATTATTATGGATTTGAAAGGGAGAATGAACATGCAGGGATTTTGAATGAAAGGTGGTTTTATTATTATTATTGCAGGTGCATTGAAAATTTGTAATGAGGACTGAAATATATTGCAAAGAATATATTTGTGAATGAAAAAGGGTGTATGAGTGGAATAAGGTGAATTAGGTGATTTGAGAGCGTGGATTTTTTAAGATGAGATATGTAGAGTAAGAAATGGTTTTTGCAGGTGTGAATCAAGAGCAGGATGAAGACATTATGCAATAGATTTACAAAGTGAATCATGACCAGTATGAAGACAATATGCAGCTGATTGTGTAGAGATACTGAGAAGGAAATGTAGATTGAGTTGAGTGTGATTGCAAGGGGATATGCAAGTTCAGTGATTTGTATTAAAATAGAGAAACCCTTTGTACCCTTTATGTTATTTTGAGATTGTATGTTTTTCCAGTGAGGCACATTGTAACCAGTGAGGGTCATGGCCAGTGAGGCCTATTTTTGATCAGTGAGATCTTTGTAGGAGTAACAAAACACTGAGAGGGAGGGGTGAATTAGTGTTGTAACAAAAATTTTATTTCTTATCAATTTTGAGCAGTGGCTTTATCAAAAAAAAGAATTAAAAGCTAATTATTCAATCATGTATGATAAATCTGTATTCACACAAGACAAGAGATCAAGACACAAATTATACGAGAGGCAAACCCTCCTGGGGTAGAAAAACCTCTCAAAATGCCTCTATAACATTGGAAAATGTCCCCTTGGGGGCTTTTCTCTCTTTAGGTTTAGCTCTCAGGTCTTTAGTGTGCATTTAAGACATTGTACATCATATTTTAACACCTCGATGAGAAAACCCCTAAGTGTCTTGACAAATGGGACCTAGCGAGACTACTTGAGATAGACCCTACCCAAAATAGGGGGAGGACTTGGGCTCCCGCACCCTAGTCCTGCCCTATTTTGGGGCAGTCCCAATTTTTGGGTGTCGGCTTGTGACCATTATTTGGGTCCTATGCCGACACGGTAACTTTGAATTATGAAATTCTTGACGAGAGTGTTTGTAGTTGCATATATAAGCATGTTTAGGCATTCATTTGTAAACTAGATGGCAATTGTGATATTTATGCATTCTCAAGGTGATTCAAGGCTTTCATTGTGTTGCAAAAGCATATTTGTGTGGTTAATGTGTTTTGTTTGTAGATTTAAGCATCCATTTCCTCATGGAATGAAGAGCATCTTCCTCCCATGAGATCTTCACTACAGGGTGACATTATATTATGTTTATGATCAGTATTTCATTTGGTTTTTGCCTCTGCCTCTCTAGGCGCACACTCTCTATCTGTCAAAGGTGTTCAGAGACTTAAGTGTCTTCTGGGGCTTGATTGAGGCAAGCCTCTAAACACCACAACCCCCTCCCAAAGTTTTCATGGTTGCAAGTTACAGGTTGAGGAGCTGGACAAAGTTAAGTTGTAGGAAGACACCTTGGAGTGTCAGAATTGTAGAATAGAAGGAAAATCTACCCCCTGGACTTGGGCACCTGCTCATTAGTCCTCAAAGTTTCGTGATGGAAAAACCTTCGGTGCAGTAGGAATAGGTTGCAGATTTTGTCCGCAGATCCTGACAAAAAGCAGGGCACTAGACTTGGGTGCCCACTCTTTTGTCCTCGACTTTTCCGCCTCAGAGCCTTGAAAATAGGTACTCTGTGATTTGACATTTTACATTCCTCTGCAAGAGCTTTTTTTGTAATTCATCTGTTTACTGTCTCATTTACAAAATTAGGGTTTTAATGGTCAATTAAGCATACGAGAAGGAAAATTGATAATTAAACACCCTAATCCAAGTTTCCCTACATCTCATAGTGACCTAGGGTATGATAGTGCACTACCACTCGATCCTAAGGTCCTTGAATGTAAAGGGTGAAAGGAGTCTAACAACCAAAACATTAAACAAATCCAATTTTTACTTAAGTTTGAAAATTGTTATGTACAAGGCCTCACTAGCTGATTAAAGTCTCACTGACATAGTAAGGTCTCACTGACCTATACATTCTGTATACACCTGAAATTGGCATGACTCGATCTAAATAAATATTTATAATATTTATTTCATCTAAATTCCTCTATCAATAAATAAATAAACAAATTTATTTATTTGGTTCATATTCTTCCAAAAATTAAATAAAATCATTATTTAATTAAATTCCTCCAAATCCTCCAGCAAATTAAATAATACCAATTATTTAATTAGTTCTTCCAAAATCATTTTAAATTAAATAAAACCAAATTATTTAATGGCTTCTTCCAATAATATCTTCTCTAAATTTAAATAAATCTAACTATTTATTTAAATTATCCATTTCTTCTAAATATTGAGTTATCTCTAAATATAATTCAATCCTTGTGCACATGCAATTGAATATTCCAAATATTTAATTGAGCTAAAATATCTTATCATCTTCATGCAATATTTATCCTCTAGTTCTAATCAGTTAACTCTTCTATCTATTTTGTTAATTGATTAATCTCTTTAGTTAACTCTTTCTTCTATTTTTAATTCCTCTCATGCAAAATAGAGCAGGACACATGTCCTCTTCCTATTTGTGCACATCTTCTCAAGTTTCCTCTATCGTTGATCTTCTTATTCTTTCTCAACCATTGATCTTCTCTCTCACAAGTCTATAAGTACAACCCCTATTCCTCCATTTCTATCATCCAAGCTTTTAGTAAACTTACTATGTAGGAATTTCAGCGTGCCTTTGGCACCAAATCATTCCATAGCTTGTGATCACCCTTTTATCATTGCAATTGTGTTGAAGAATCTCTTCATTGCAAACCTATCATAGCCATTCCCACATGACATCTTGGAAAATAGAAAGGAATTACACTTTCTGAGGGCCATATTCATACACAAGATCATTTGAGATAGGCGACCAATGGAAGCCACGAAGTAAAGAGGTTTGCAAGGTTTGAGTTCTTTGTTTGTTTGATCTTCTTTATTTCTTATTTCATTGAGTTATTAGGTATTATTGATATTATTGATATTCATGCACATTTTCACATAACATTTTTGGCACCCATCATGGGGCCTTGCCCCAATTTAACCTCAAAACTAAGTTTTTGTGCGTTAGGTTCTATACACAGGAGGATTCTACGCATCTGATCATTTCTAACATGCATCTGTCATCTGTTTCAACGCATCTGTTATTTTTGTTAGACTTAGGGCACACAACTGAGAGGGGGGGTGAATCAGTTGTCCAAAACTTTCTCTCAATTACACACTTAAATCCTCTTAGTGATTAGCAGTATATTAATCATGAAACATAATGTACTTAAATCAAAAGCAGAAACACATCAATACATAAGACACCAAGATTTTGACGTGGAAAATCCGGTTAAGGGAAAAACCACGGGGTGATTAACCCAAGATTGTATTCTCTGTTAGAAGAATAGAAAGAACAAAATGGCACATACCAATTAGGGCTCACTACCTGAGCACACTGCTCACAAGAGGCTCACTGGCTACAAGAGACAAACTGTCTACAAAAGAATAAGTATCACATACTTGAACTGGAAAATAGCATCTTCATCATGCTTGAATTAGTTCCATTAAAGCCCAATACTTCTGCTCTACCTTTCGCTTGTCTCCTTGCTACCACACTCTCATCTCCACAAGAACAAGTTTGAAATGACTTCGCAATCCCTTATTTTTACAAGACATAAACTTAGGAATGATCATCTAAGTCAGCAAACATCAACAAGAACATCTGCAGGATGTGTAACTGATCCGGTCGGCCAACATCTAGAAGAACACTATCATCCGTAAGATAATCTTCAATTGCAAGTTCCAACTTCAACGCAGATCACCAACTCAAACTAGACATAATCCGAAGACCTCCACAAGCTTTCCTAAATCACCAAGAACATCCACACTTCATCTTCTTACTGAAATCCATCTCCCCTTTATCTGGAATCTCAAGAACATAGTCTGTCATTACTATCACAAAGGAATAGATGCTTGCGGACCTTCAAACCATGAACAAATCTATTTGACACTCCAAAAAGACTTCCTTAACACTCCCTCAAATCCGCAGAATAGGACAATGCAATTCCAGATCTCACAGGACCTATCTGTAACACTCTGTCACCACTGAACATCTGTCAGAACCGGTTTTACTTGAGTGGCCACAACTTCTTCAAATCTTCATGCGAACCTCTGAAATCTCTACTAGACCACCTTAAGACACATATCTACAAACCCTTTAAACCGCATCTTTTGATTCTCATCCTATCTTGGATTTTTACCTTACTATCATCACTGTTCTTCACTGTTCCTGATTGAGACTAATTTTCTCAATATCCTCAGCACACAACTCATCTAATCCTTATCATTAATGCAACAAGTGTATGTTGACATCAATGACAACACCAGTTAGGCCCATACTTGCAACAATCTCCCCCTTTGTCATTGATGGCAACATATGATGTGAAAAACTATTTTAATCATCAAGACAAGAACTTCTCCTCACTGACACAACTCCCTCTATCAGCAACACCCATTCACATGTCTTCTCTCCCTTTACTACTCCCCCTTTGATCAGCAACCATTTATTTTTCACATGTCTTCTCTCCCCCTTTGACATCAATGGCAAAGGGTACAAACTTGCAAATCCACCGCTTCAGAATCATATCTGCTGCTCCCCCTGAGTAGCAGCTCCCCATCATCAATCCAGACCACAAGATGTGACTGTGATATCAACCAGACTGATACACATCAGTGCACATTAGTTCATCACCGAAGGGGCAACAACCCCTAATTTCTCTCTAAGATACTCAAAAGAATCCTTAGGTAGAGGTTTAGTAAAGATGTCTGCAATCTAATCCTTGGAAGGCACAAACTCCAATCTGACTTCATTCTTGTTCACTTGCTCTCTCAAAAAGTGAAACTTGATGGATATGTGTTTAGTCTTTGAATGCAACATCAGATTCTTAGATATATTTATAGCACTTAAATTATCATAGAAGATTGTGATAGGTTCTTCATACTCCACTTTGATATCTCTTAGCATCTGCTTCATCCATAAAACTTGAGTGCAACTACCTGTTGCTGCAATATATTATGCTTCAGTTGTAGATAGAGATATTGCCCAATCCGCATCAGTATATGCATGAAGAGAGAAATCATGATCTCTAGGATACCACAGACCATACTCAACTATCCCTTTTAGATATCTAAAAATCCTCTTGATTGCCATGACATGAGATTCTCTAGGATCAGCCTGGAATCTAACAACAAGACCAACAACCTGCATAATGTCTAGTCTAGTTTGAGTGAGATACAATAGTCCTCCAATCATTGACCTATACTTTGTCTAATCTACCTTAGGAGAGTCATCATCTTCGCTTAACTCTGGTTACCATGGGAGTATTCATTGGATTTGAATCTTCCATCCCAAATTTTTTCAACAATTCTCTCACATATTTGGTCTGAGAAATGAAGATTCCTTTCTTTGTTTGAGTGATTTGCAAACCCAAGAAGAAATTCATTTCACCAAGCATGGACATCTCAAACTCACTTTTCATTTGATTTGCAAAAGTTTCACACAAACTATCTCTTCCTCCAAAAATGATATCATCAACAAACACTTCAACAATCAGGATGTTTTCATGATCAATTTTGAAATACAAATTACTATCAGCAGTACCTTTGTTGAAACCAATCTTCAAAAGAAGCTTATCCAATCTTTCATACCAAGCTCTTGGGGCTTGCTTCAGTCCATACAGTGCTTTCTTCAACTTGCAGACCATATCATCATGATCAGATAATTGAAATCCATCTGGTTGCTCAATGTATACTTCTTCTTCCAAGTCACCATTTAGGAAAGCAGACTTGACATCCATCTGATACACCTTGAAATCCTTGAAAGCAGCAAAGTAAGAAATAATCTGACTGCTTCAATTCTTTCCACTAGAGCAAAAGTTTCTTCAAAATCAACTCCTTCTATTTGAGAGTAACCCTTGCAGACCAATCTGGCTTTATTTCCTGATTACTTCACCATCTTCATTTAGTTTGTTCTAGAAGACCCATTTGGTTCCAATCACATTTTTGTTTCTAGGTCTGGGAACAAGATCCCAAGTGTGATTTTTTTCAATTTGCATCAACTCTTCCTCCATTGTTTTAGTCTAGTTTTCATCATTGCAAGCTTCATTCACTATCTTAGGTTCAATTTTTGAAATCAGACAATACTCATCTGAGTTTTGAGAAATTTTCCTTCTTGTTTGTACACCTTTTCTTTTATCACCTATGATCTGATCTTCAAAGTGATTCAGTCTTACATACCTAGGCACTCTGGGAGTTACTTGCATTTTTGCTTCTTGATCAGGCTCATTCAAACTTATCTCTTCTTCCTAATTTACTGGATCAATCTGGATCTAAATCTCAGAAGAGGCTTGGGTTCCTTGAGTTAGAACACCATTCTGATCATCTTCATCATATTCATAGAATCTTGAGGGTTTTTCAATTCCTTCATCAACCTTCACATTTGTACTTTCTATCATCTTTCTCAGTCTTTTGTTATAACACCAGTATGCTTTGCTTTGAGTAGAGTAACCCAAGACTATTCCTTCATCACTTCTAGCATCAAACTTTCCTAGATCTTCATCTCTTTTGATGTAACATTTTCTACCAAAGACTCTAAAATACCTCACAATAGGAGTGATGCCAAACCAAAGTTCATAAGGAGTCTTACCGGTATTGTTTCTGATTTGAACTCGATTGAGAGTATAGATTGCAGTGGTGACGGCTTCTCTCCAATAGACCTAAGGAACATTTGCTTCCATCATCATTGTCCTAGATGCTTCCTGGATGGTCTGGTTCTTTCTCTCAACTACTCCATTCTGCTGTGGGGTCCTAGGAGTAGACAACTGTCTCTTGATTCCATGTTTCTCACAGAACTCTATGAACTCACCGGATGTGAATTCTCCACCTCTATTAGACATTAGACACTTCAATTTTAATCCGGTTTCATTCTCTACCATAGCCTTGAATACTTTGAATTTCTCAAGAGCTTCTGATTTCTCTTTTAGAAAGGTTACCCATATCATTTGGGAATAGTCATCAATTAGTAGCATGAAGTACCTATCACCTTGAATACTCCTAATTCTTGCCAGACCACAAAGATCAGTATGAACTAAGTCTAATAATCCAGTAGAAGATAGTTCCTTACTTTTGAATGTGACTCTACTCAGCTTACCAAACTGACATTCTTTACACAAGCTGTTAGAAGGTTTCACCAATTTTGGAAGATCTCTTACAGCCTGAGTATTGCTTATCTTGATGATATTATCAAAATTCACATAACACATCCTCCTATGCCACAACCAACTCTGATCAATTTAAACAAATAAGCAACTTTTACCAATACCAACCAAGTGAAAGATATTACCTTTAGTTTGAGTACCGGATGCAATCTCTGTTCTGGAACTTTCAAAGATCTTGCATTTTCTGTTCTTGAATTGGAGGTCATAGCCTTTGTCCACCAACTATCCAACACTGAGAAGATTGTGCTTCAAACCTTCAACATACAGTACATTACCAGTTTTGTTCCTTCCATCAAGAGAAATAGTTCCTCTACCTCTGATTCTACCAGCAGAATTATCACCAAATTTTACCACTCCTCCTTCATACCTTTCCAAATCTATGAACTTATTTTTGTCACCTGTCATATGGTGAGAGCAACCACTATCAATGACCCAATCATCCTTTTCTTCAACTTGGGCAGCCAAAGCTCTTTCCACAGTCTTATGATTGACAGATACAGAGGACATTGGATCTTCTTCTTTGATGGCAATGAACACCCATTCGTTTCTAGATTTGTTTCCTATCTTTGATTCATCATCTGTTACTCCTTCATTATCATCATCTTCATGTACATAATAACAGTTCTTTTGGAACCTTGGCTTGTTGGGATTTTGCCTTGAAAACCTTTCCAGACACCTTGAGGCAAAATGACCAATCTTATTGCAGTTAAAACACTTAAAAGGTAATTTTCCTTCATACTTACCGGATCCTCTTGGCAGCCTCTTTGCAATAAGGGCTTCAAGTTGAGCAATTTATGCTTCTTCTTCTTCCAGATCTTTTCTTGCTCTTTCATACCATGACAGCTTCCTTGATGAATTCTCTCCCGGATCAAACCTTTGTTTACCTTTGACAGAGGCACTGGCTTTGAATGCAGATTCAGTTTTGGGGGGGTCATCTCCAAACTTTGTCATTTCAAATGCAGCCAATTTTCTAAACAATTGATCTCTTGTGACAGTTGTATGGGCTCTGAATTATTCAATGGCAGCAGCCTTGATTTTGTAAGAAGCAGGAAGGGATCTGAGAATTTTGCCAACAATCTCATCTTCATCCAAGACTCCACCAGCATTTCTAATTCCACAAACAAGGTCATTTACTCTTGGCATAAAAGTAGTGATGTTTTCATCTTCTCTCATTTTCAAATTTTCAAATTTTCCTTTCAGACTTTGTAACCTTGCACTTTTGACATACTTGTCTCCTTCATGCAGAAGTTCCAGTTTTTGCCAAATCTCAAAAGTAGTTGGTAGGTCAATAACATTTGAGAGCTCTGAATCAAATAATGCGCTTAGAAGAGCCTCTATAGTCCGCAGATTGTTTTCAGTGTCTGTGATTTCATTTTGGGTTTTCGGACCACCCTGTGGGGGTACATATTGTGTTGTAACCATGGTCCTGTATGCCATTCCCATACATCTCAAGTGACATTTCATGTAACCTTTCCAAAGATTAAAATTAGTTCCATCAAACTTCAGACTATCTTTCTTGTAAGATGACATCCTGGATCTCCTCAAGCGGTTAAGCTCTTTTTAGAGAAACTTGGCTCTGATACCAATTGTTAGACTTAGGGCACACAACTGAGAGGGGGGGTGAATCAGTTGTCCAAAACTTTCTCTCAATTACACACTTAAATCCTCTTAGTGATTAGCAGTATATTAATCATGAAATATAATGTACTTAAATCAAAAGCAGAAACACATCAATACATAAGACACCAAGATTTTGACGTGGAAAATCCGGTTAAGGGAAAAACCACGGGGTGATTAACCCAAGATTGTATTCTCTATTAGAAGAATAGAAAGAACAAAATGGAACATGCTAATTAGGGCTCACTACTTGAGCACACTGCTCACAAGAGGCTCACTGCCTACAAGAGACACACTGTCTACAAAAGAATAAGTATCACATACTTGAACTGGAAAATAGCATCTTCATCATGCTTGAATCAGTTCCATTGAAGCCCAATACTTCTGCTCTACCTTTCACTTTTCTCCTTGCTACCACACTCTCATCTCCACAAGAACAAGTTTGAAATGACTTCACAATCCCTTATTTATATAAGACATAAACTTAGGAATGATCATCTAAGTCAGAAAACATCAACAAGAACATCTGGAGGATGTGTAACTGATCCGGTCGGCTAATCTCCAGAAGAACACTATCATCTGGAAGATAATCTTCAATTGCAAGTTCCAACTTCAACGCAGATCACCAACTTGAACTGGACACAATCCAAAGACCTCCACAAGCTTTCCTAAATCACCAAGAACATCCACACTTCATCTTCTTACTGAAATCCATCTCCCCTTTATCTGGAATCTCAAGAACACAGTCTGTCATTACTGTCACAAAGGAATAGATGCTTTTAGACCTTCAAACCATGAACCAATCTATTTGACACTCCAAAAAGGCTTCCTTAACACTCCCTCAAATCCGCAGAATAGGACAATGCAATTCTGGATCTCACTGGACCTATCTGTAACACTCTGTCACCACTGAACATCTGTAGGAACTAGTTTTACTTGAGCAGCCACAACTTCTTCAGATCTTCATGCGGACCTTTGAAATCTCTACTGGACCACCTTAAGACACATATCTACAAACCCTTTAAACCGCATCCTTTGATACTCATCCTATCTTGGGTTTTTACCTTACTGTCATCACTGTTCTTCACTGTTCCTGATTGAGACTAATTTTCTCAATATCCTTAGCACACAACTCATCCAATCCTTATCATTAATGCAACAGGAGTATGTTGACATCAATGACAACACCGGTTAGACCCATACTTGCAACACTTTTGGCATATCTATTCCCTGAAGCTACGCTTTTTCTCTCTGTAATGGCGCATTTATCCTAACTACGCATATATTCTCTGATTCTATACTTTTGTCCTTTGTAACAGCGCATATACCAAATCTGCGCATCTGTGTTCTATTTCTTCACATATAATCTTTGTAGCTAGGCATCTATTTTGATAGTGACTTTTGAGCTATTTCTTGTGATTTTGCTAACGCTAACATCTCTCGCAGGGTATTCTCATATCTACTTGCATGTTAGGGGCTGGTTAGACATCTAGCTGCATTGTTAACTAATGCAGAGGGATAACAATTTACCAATTGATGCAACAATGAGATACTAATCCATTCAAATCTACAACACAACACTTCACAAGCCTCTAAAAAAAGGCTAAAAATAAAATGGAACAGCAAATAGAAGAAGAGAAATATGCACAATAATATTTATTCAATCTAAAATTTCATTACAAAATATGGAAGCATATGAGCTTCTGAGAGATACAATCCACATTTGCAACAAATTTTGGTCTTCATCAATCTAGACTCATACTAGAAGCATCTAGCTATGCAAATATCTTCATCCAAATCGCCCTCTCCCAAATGAGTAAGCCTCAATATGTAACAATTGCGTGAGAAGAAAACCATTATCGGTTTCCCAAAACAACCTCCACAAATCCACAAGAAAAACCTGTCACTTCCAACCTGTCATTGCTCCCTCAATTTTCTAGATTTTTTAAAATGGTTTCTGGGTTTTGTGTACCTTCTCTCTAGCTTTCCAAAACATTTTAAATTTTTCAATTTTGATAAGAAATGAGAAATTTATTCCTATTTTACCAATACTAGGTTTCATAATAACGACCCAGACATGCAACAACATGCAAAGCTTCTAGCCCCACCTCTTGGAAATCAATTCCAAGATTCTTGGCAGCCCCACTTATGAAAAAATTAGTAAAATCCCACTAAAATTACATTTAAAATTGCATCCAAGGGAAATTACATTTGTTGCAAATTAAAAATATTATTTCCCAAAGCCCACAAACCTTATTGAAAACAAACAAATTAAAATAACAATATTGCCTGATGGTAGACTTGCTTGAAGAGGAGATGGATTTATTTAGAAGGTACTTGCAGGCTAGGGGTTTACAAAAGAAGAAGCAAGAAGAAAAAGAGAGAAAGAGGAAAGAGGAAAAGATGAGGCAAATAGAGGTTGAGAAAGAGATAAGAGAACTGAGGCAAGCTATGGAAGAGATGGAAAAAGATATGGAAAGAATAGTTTAGGAGTTCCAGCAGTTGCAAAGTTGGCACTTATTAGTGAAGAGGAAGGTTACATGGCCCATCAAGAAAATTGTCCAAAGAAGAAGAAGACAAGCAAGGACAGCAGCAATAGAGGAAGAACAAAAACAATCTTAGACAGAGGAAGAAGTAAGCAATGAAATGGTGAGTATACCTATGACTATTTTGACATCAAGCATTGAAGAAGACACGGTAAACATAGTTGTGGATGAGTCTCCATGTCATTTTCAATTATTTGAGTCTGATGTTCAAGATGAGCAAGTGGAAAGGCATGTTGATGATCAAGTTGCTATTGATAATAAGGTTGCTAATGAAGATATTACAGATTTCTCTTCCATTTTATGTGTTTCAAATTAATTTGCTGCCCTCTTGCATAGTGTTCTATGTGTGTTTGTGACTAGATTTGTATGAGAAAGATTCCCTCTGCATCATTAACTCACATCATAGATCTAATTAGCAAGGAAAGTAATTGGATTGTTCATGCAAATCTCATTTAGCTCTAATTAGGAGGATTGTAATTTGATCTTGTTGTATCAACAACTCAAACATAGTCCCTACTAGGAGGATATAAAATTGAACCATTGTTATCTTGCTTCTTTCAAAGTTAACAAATTGTGTGTGCCCAAGTAGCTTAACTCATTTAGTCTTTTTCATTTTAACTAGGGGAAAAGAACCATTGTTTATCGTGCTTTTGGAATGATACTAGGCCTATGCTCTCTCCTATCTTGGGTCACCAAAATGCTAAACATATCATTTCACATGTTTTTCCTTTAGAGAGGACTGCCCTTGGATATCCTTCCATCCAAGTGGGAATGACCTTAAGTGGTAACAAGCTAAAGCCAAGCTCTTCCTAGCCACTATAAATAAATTGTGCTTGGAGCGAAAGCTTCATGTAACGAGTGTTGATTAGTTATACTGATAGCCAACCTCCCCCAAAACCCTCCAAGGTGCAACCCTTGAAGGCTGGGAGACTCCATAACAGACAATAGTGCTGCCGCACATATAACCACTCCAACGGTTGCCCTTACTACTTATCCATTGTTTTAGAAGCCAAAATCCCCTATAAACTGGTGCCAGAAAGAGCGATTATCATCTTCCTAAGACGGCTCACATTCTTACGGTTCAATAGTAGAGATAACAGGGAAATCTCAAGGTTTGCGAGCCTTAGGAACCCAGAACTTGGTGTACCAGAGAAGTTTGTGCACTTGTAAGGGGGAGCCCACATCCCAAGTTCCTAAGTTATCCGCTTTGAATAGCGTAGCTGGTGTAAAAACCAAGTGAGAATTCAGTTTATATTGCCCTTGCCATCCTAGAATTTGTACCTGTTTTTAGTCAAAAAAGTCAAAAAAATCTAAACAAGATAAAAAATCATGAAAATATTCTTTGTGTTTGTTGTGTCTTGCTTGCCATAATTGAAAAATCAGATCAAAAAGACCAACTTTCAGCCAAGAAACCAAAACATCGAAAAACATGCCAAAAACATTGCAAAATCAGTCAAAAACACAAAGCTACGCATTTGTCCTGCATAGCTGCACATACACTTCGACTTTCTATGCATTTATTGTCTGTTCCTACTCTTTTATCCTTCACCAGAGTTGCGCATATATTTTGACTTGCTGCGCATTTACCTTCTGTAACTACGCATTTATTGCTACGCATATATCACAGTGAGCATTTCCTAGTCTTTTGAGAGAAAATTTTTAACCTTTCTGGGTACCCATTTTAGCCTTGTTCCAGTTTCTGAGATCAGATTTACCATGCAGTCACCTCTTCCATCTGTTTCCATAGCATACCCTCTTTCTTGTTGGTCATCTCATCCACCTTTTTATAAAATCTTCCCATAATCGAGTCAAAGTATCCAAATCAGGTTAGTACAAGGCCTTCTTCAGATCATTTTAGATTCAAGTAACCCTAGTAAGTCTCCACTATCAAGGATCAATCATCCTTCTCTCTCAGAACTTCACTAGCAGTCTTGGTGCAAGACTAGTCTCTACATAGTAAACGGGTATCAACTATCCTTACTTGGGGTTATCATCTTGTGTTGACCAACTTGCTTGGAATCATTGATCAAAAGAAACCCTTGTTTGAATCTAGTCACCACAAGTATCCTCTTCTCAAAAATCTACACCAACTCCTTACCAAAATCTCTAGTTTCACCCCACTCCTTTCCGCATTGTCTTGCATGGTCTTAACCAGATCCCAAACACAAAAGCAACTGGAAATGGCTGGAACATCTAATAGAATTGTATCCCCTCATGACAATGATGAGGAAATCTCCCATGAGGACTTTCAAGGAGCCCTCCAAGACCAAAAATTTCAATGCATGATGGACAAAGTACTCAACGAAGACCCTCAAAAGTACTTTCTTCATCTTGCAACCCAAGGACTTAAACTCCCCCCAGACTTTGATCTCAACAAATTAAGAGAATCCGTAGAGGAAGAAACTCATGAGGACCACACAAGTGAAGATAAAACCATTGGCCTAGATAAAGGTAAACAAGCCACAGACTCAAATGCACCTCTAGATGCATTAATGAAACAAGTTGAGCGCCTAACGTAAAAATTGGTGGATCTCCAAATGGGGACATCCACTAAACATTATTCCTTGGAGGACATCTCACCGTATCCCTTTGATAAGAGCTTAAAAATGATCCCCTTCCCCTTTAGATTTGAAGTACCAAAATTCGACAAGTATAGAGGAAAAGGTGATCCAAGGGATCATATTAGGGAATTTAGCACCGTGTGTCTAGAAGTGGCTCACAACGACACCTTCCTAATGAGACTATTCCCTAGATCTCTAGGTGGACAAGACATGGAATGGTTCTCACAACTTCCTCCGGGTATCAAAACTTTTGATGAGTTAGTAAACAAGTTCATCACACACTTCTCATATAACATTAAACACGAAGTTTCCATGCTTGACCTATGCAATACAAAGAAAAAGAGTGGTGAATCCTTCGTCATTTTCTTACAAAGGTGGAGACAACTTGTGAGCAAATGCTTATATCACGTGCCTAAGAAGCAAATGACGGAGATGTTTGTCCACAACCTTAACCCCGATCTAAGCTGCCAAATCCAAATTCAATGCCCTACCTCATTTAGGAAAGTCATTGAGATGGGATTATTTATCGAGAAAGCTATGATCACCAAGGGGCAAATAAAGTTGTTCAAGGACACCCCTAACTCTAACTATACCATAGACAAGTCAAAATTTTGGACAAAGAACAAAAATATCATCAATGATGGAGTAGTTGATGCCAAAGTAGTGGCTCCTAAACAACAACAACCAATCTTTACTTTTCAAGGAGCATTAAACAATGCTACACCAAGCAGACCTTCATCTAGCACACCAAGACAATAGTACAACTCTATACCTAGACAAAAATTCACACAACTAGGGGAGTCCTATGAGTCTGCATTGAGAAAGCTAATATCCAACAATGAGATCATTCTTCCTGCTACAAGTGACTATGAACCCTAAGTAAAACCTCCTTGGTGGAAAGAGACTGATTTCTGTGAGTATCATAGAGGAAAAGGCCATAAGACTAATGACTGTATTCATCTAAAAAACATCATTCAAGACCTACTCGACCAAAATTGTATAGGCACAAAAGAGCATACCTCCAATGAGTCGCATGTGGCATACAAGGATCCATTCCTTAACCACAACAGGCCACACAATAACAACAATAACAAAAGGAACAATAACAATAAGCATAACCAAAATAATGGGAACAACAATGCTAACTACGTGAATGTGTTGTTCGATTATACTATTAACTGCATAGCGGAACACATCCCACAGATCAATGTAGTCACATTCAACCAACAATCAGAACCCAACAAATCCGATTGCAACATCACCACCCATAGTGGTAAGGTCACATCACACACACTTCCTCCAAGGTTGTCACCTCCTCCATCTGCTTCCCCTAAGTACAGTGTCATAGACCAACTTCAGAAAACTCCTACCCATATATCCATCTTAGAGTTGTTGCGTCTGTCTCCCTCCCACAAGGAGATTCTCGATAAAGCCCTGGTGGAAACAACTATGCCCATGAACTTGGCCCAAGAGAAGTTCCAAGCCATGGTAGGTCATCTAACCTCCACTAACACCCCATCGTTCACCAAACAAGATGACCTTTTAGTGTCTCAGCCCAATAACACACCCTTGCATATTGTAGCATTCATTCATAAACATCATATCAAAAGAGTTCTCATTGATGGAGGAGTAGGTTTAAATATTTGCACGCTGAAGCTAGTCCTTACATTAGGGTTCTCAGAAAATGTAGTGGATCCAAGAAAAAAGATCACTATAAAGGCCTATGATGAAGAAGAAAGAACT
The DNA here is from genome assembly GCA_027924645.1 of Cunninghamia lanceolata. Taxonomy (NCBI): domain Eukaryota; kingdom Viridiplantae; phylum Streptophyta; class Pinopsida; order Cupressales; family Cupressaceae; genus Cunninghamia; species Cunninghamia lanceolata. The sequence goes on along the minus strand of BSBN01000809.1, from coordinate 22,293,805 downwards.
ATTAAAGGAACAGTGGTGTTACTAATACAAGTTTGACCAATAGTGAAGGACGTTGTTTGCCAAGTCCTCGATAGAGAGCTAGCCTATAACATCCTCCTAGGTAGACCTTGGATTCATGCCATGAAAGCTGTACCTTCTACCTACCATCAATGCATCAAATTCCCCCATAACAGCTGACAGATCACCATCCAAGGTGATCTTGACCCTTTTCAGCATTGTAATTCTATCTGCTCAAAGCCTGACTGCATCATTCCCAATAATAGAGCTTCTACGTCTCCAACCCCCAGCATGATTCTAGCTCCCAAGCTTCCTCGTCCAAACCCAAAGAGCAGAAAGTCAAAATCAAAGAAACAGGGGTAGGGGAATACTCCATTGAGCACTCCTTCAACTTAGCCAAGATGCTTTTATCCCCAAAGACCTTTGGGCAACCTAAGTACATTCCAAAACCATCTGCTCCTCCTCAACCTCCTAAAGTGCCCTTTGTCAAATGGGGGACCCTATTAGACGAGAGTGAGGAAAGAGATGTCTTGCAATGGCTCTACACAGAGGAAGATAACACATAACAAGAACCACCTAAGCTCCCAACAAAAATCTATGGGCGTGGTGAGTCTATCTTACACAGAATGGGTTATGAAGGACAAGGTCCCATTGGCCTAAGGAAATAAGGAATAATAGAACCCATCTAACCCTCCTCATCCTCATTGGCAAGAAATACAAGAGTGCTAGGATACAAGGACAAAGGCAAAGCTAAGGCCAATGCTTGTTTTGTGGAACAGATCCATAACCTCCAAGAAGACAATGACATAGACTCTAACGAGTATGAGTGGGATGAACTCTCAGAGCACTCCTATGAAGACAAAGGAATTGACACCATTCAAACCTATAGCCCCTACTGTGAGGGACAAATGCTAATGCATAGACCATTAGAATGCATTTCACCCACTCTTGAAAGTATGACTTACGAGGAAGGTCAGAGTTCCAATGCAATAAACAATCTGGAGGAAAGTACCATTCCTGATCCTATCCCTATGAATCCTAACCATGTATCCATTCAAACCATCACACCCAATGAATCAGATCTACCTTCCAATCCCCTCCCCCTTGTGTATCCTAAACTTATCAACTGGGATTTACGAGGAACCCCACAACTAGACATGTTCCAAAATGATGATGCCTATATTGACTACATGGAACTTAGGGACCACCTACCTATAGGAGATCATAAAACTGGCTTCGCCATTGAACTCAACACCATGGCTTATTTTGGAGAGGGTGCCAAGCCTTCTGGTTGAAAAAACATAAAAATAAAAAATGGATCTGATGGTGAAAACCGCTTGCGGCAGTGTTAGATCCCAAAATAGTAAAAATAAATGACGCATCGAATGGTGAAAACCTCTCTGAGGTGCTAGACGATGGAAGGCTTAACACTCTCCCCAATGACATGTACCAAGAGAAGTCTCAAATTGTGGTGGAACCTACAAAACCTATCAACATCATAACAGAGGGTAATCCTAAGATCATTCACTTTGCAAAGTCTCTATCCCCACCAGAAAAGACAAAATTTGTACCTTTTTTCAAGAAGAAGCAAGTCAACTTTGCTTGGTCATATGCAGATATGCCCAGTTTAGATCTAAATTTGATTCTACATCATCTTCCACTAGATCCAGGAATTAAACCAGTCAAACAGAAGCTTAGGAAGATGCATCCCCACATTGCATTACTAATAAAAGAGGAACTCAAGAAGCTGCTAGATGTAGGGTTCATCAGGGCAATCGACTATCTAGAGTGGGTATCCAACATAGTGCCAGTATCAAAACCTAATGGCAGAGTCAGATTGTGCAATTATTTCTGAGATCTAAACAAGGCTTGTCACAAGGAAGATTTCCCATTACCTAACATTGACATCATAGTCGACTTGACAGCAGGACACACCATGCTTTCTCTTATGGATGGCTTCTCCGGGTACAATCAAATCAGGATAGCACCAGAAGACCAACATAAAATAGCTTTCACTTGTCCATGGGGAACCTTCTACTAGAATGTCATGGCATTTGGGTTAAAGAATGTAGGTGCAACATACCAATGTGCTATGACCACTATCTTCCATGATATGATGCACGTCACAATGGAGGACTATGTAGATGGCATCCTTGCAAAGTCACTAATAAGAGAATCCCACCTAGGTGTACTAGAGAAGGTTTTTCAGAGACTAGAACATTTCAAAGTTAGGTTGAATCCAAAAAAATATGTGTTTGGAGTCACCCCTGACAAGCTATTGGGCTTCATTGTATCAGCAAATGGGATCAAAGTGGATCCTGCCAAAGTGAAAGCTATCATGGAAATGCCACCGCCAAAGAACATCACTCAACTGAGGTCTTTACAAGGCAAGTTACAGGCAATTCGTCGGTTCATTTCACAACTGGAAAACAAGTGTCAATCTTTTACTCACCTATTGCACAAAAACATACCATTTAGATGGGATGAAAAGTGTGAGGAAGGATTTTGCAAACTGGAAGGAATACCTCATGAACCTGCCTATTCTAATGCCACCTATCCAAGGTAAGCCACTATTTCTATATATATCTGCTACGCCATCAGCTCTCGGGGCCCTATTAGCACAACAGGATTATGAAGGCAAAGAAAGGGCTATCTACTACATCAGTCGCACATTAGTGGGCTATGAACTATAATATTCTCAAATAGAAAGATCATGTCTTGCTATGGTTTTTGCTTCCCAAAAACTACGACATTACATGCTAGTACATTCAATCAAGCTTATTGCAAAGATAGATCCACTAAAATGCCTATTAAGCAAAGCAGCTCTAATAGGCCACCTAGCCAAGTGGGTAATGTTGTAAGTGAATATGACATTGAGTATGTAGAAAGGAAGGTTATCAAAGGTCAAATCGTTGTCGATCAGTTAGCAGAAGCACATTGCAGAATACCACACGAATGACATTCAAGTTTCTAGATGAATCCATATTCAGTGTCACAACACACTCATGGAAACTCTACTTTGATGGATCCTATACAAACCATGGATCGGGGGCAAGAATCTTGTTGGTCACTCCTCAAGGCGACACCATACCTAAGTCTTATCGTCTGCTATTCCCATGCACAAACAATATAGAAAAGTATGAGGCCTTGGTCATTGTCCCAAAATGGCAGTAGAGTGGAACATAAAGGATCTATATGTCTATGGCGACTCCCAACTGGTAATCAATCAGGTCAATGATGAGTATCAAACCAAAGATGACAAGTTAATACCATACAAGTGTATGGTAGATGTCTTTAAAGAGTACTTTGTGATAATCTCCTTTGAGCAGATACCTCGCATTGAAAACAAAGCAGCAGATGCCATGGCAACCATTGCCTTGCTCCTCGAGATCCCAGAGAATGAGTCATGGTATGAGTTCTTGGTGGAGTCAGTTATGCAACCAGCTTATGATATCCCTGAAACACACTCCATTTGCCTCTTAGTCGGATCTGATTCACCCTTGTATGGTAAGATTTACACTTACCTCAAGGATAACACCCTACCACCTGACTTGTCTACCAACCAATGCCGAACCTTCATTCACCAAATCTTCCATTACACCATTATCACCGACACCCTATACCGACGAGGTCTGGATGGTACTTTACTCTGATGTTTAGAACATGAAGAATCTCAAACTGCCTTACGAGATGTGCACGAAGGAATTTGTGGAACACACTCTAGCAGTCCTTCTTTAGTTAAGAAACTCATGCGTTTTGGATACTATTGGCCGAACATGGAAACTGATTCATATCAGTTTGTGAAGAAATTCAAGCAATGCCAAATACATGGTAACCTCATCCATGCACCAGCTCAAGAGCTATGACCTTTAATGACACCTTAGCCCTTTTATCAATGGGGACTCGACCTTGTGGGAAAAATCCACCCTTCGTCATCTAATGGCCACAAGTTCATAATAACCACCACTGAATATTTTTACCAAGTGGATTGAAGTCGTTCCACTCACAATGTCATAGGCAAATAGATTGCCTCCTTCATCCTCAATTACCTCATTTGCAGATACAAAATTCCCTCATCCATAGTCACGGATAACGGAAGACCTTTCAAGAACTAGGATATACAAGAGTTGTGTGACAAATTCAAATTCAGCACTGTTCCTCCACCCCCTACTATCCACAAAGCAACGGCCAAGTAGAGGCATCCAACAAAACAATCTTGAAAATCCTCAAGAAAGCTATCAACGATGTCAGCCGTGATTGGCACAAACAACTGAATCCTGCTCTGTGGGCCTATCGAACCAGTATACGCACTCCCATAGGTCCTACCCCTTATGCCCTTGTCTATGGATCAGAAGCCATCTTGCCCATCAAGGTTGAGTTACCATCTTTAAGGTTTTCATTAAAAGGTCTTATCACTGATGAATACTATAGAGTAACCAAACTGCAAGAGTTAGAGCTGTTGGAGGAGAAGAGATAGAACGCTTTCAGTCATCCCAAAGCCTACCAATAGAGAATGTCATGAAGCTACAATCATAGGGTCCGTCCAAGGGTCTTCAACGTTGGTGATCTAGTACTCAAGGAAAACCTCCACAATCAGTAGGATCATGAAAAGAAAGGTAAGTTTGACCCCAACTAGCTTGATCCTTATGTAATCATTGATGCTTATGGATCAGGAGCGTATCAGTTAGCAACATCAGAAGGTGAGTTGTTTGATGACCCAATCAACAATATGCATCTTCACCGGTTCTATACCTAAGAGAACCCCAATGTAAGGGGGGCAAAAAAGCAAAAAAAATTAAAAATTGGAAAAAATCAAAAATCAAAAATTAAAAAAAAATGATAAAAAGACAAAAAAAGAGCATTGCAATAAAATAAAAGTAGTGAAAACCTGGCAAATAGGCACTCTCTGCGATGCGAACCGCTTCCTCCATCTTTGGGAGACCAATCACCTTATGTCCATTCCTCCTACCATTGTTTCTCATATGATCCATATCTAGTTCACAATAAAATCTAACGATAACCTATCATGGCTTGATACTCTATCTCTTTTTATCACCTTGTTAACTAAGGTCTTATCCAGTATCCTATCCATAGTGTCATCCTGTCATAGGGTTCATCGTCAGTATCATAGGGTCACCCCAAACTACGTTGCCTCTACGTCATCACGTAGGCAAGGCCATTATCAATGCACCCCTGAGGCTTCTCGTCCATCCCATTTCTTGTCGTCTATCCTCTAGTCCATCTGCATCCACATAGTCTCCCCTCACATAGGTCTTAGGTCAACATGGTCTAAAGTCCCAAACTATGTTACCTCTGCATCGTCACATAGGTAAGGCCATTATCAATGCGCCCCTGAGGCACTAGGTCAGTCCCTTAGGGTCCATTTTGCCAAATAAGGATTGTAGTATCTCTCAGTAGGCAAGCAAGTGCAACAAAAACCCACTTTCAAATAGAAGTTTCTAATGCAAGACATCAACCTATCCAAAACAAGGCAAAGCAAAAACAAGAGCAAAACGATCCAAATGATTCTATCTAAATTATGGCAAGAAAGATACATCTAATGCAAGAATGTTTGTTTCGATTCGTTACATCTTAAAGTCTTCATTTTTGTTATCATGTTTCCTATGCTACTCAAGGATTCCAAAAGCTAGAGATGCTATGATGGGGGCACGATTTTTTTCTTTGTTTGCTGCTTATGGGTTTATCTTTAGTAATTTGAAGCTTTGTCTAAGGAAATGATCAACTCAAATGATCATCGAGGACATCATAGGACTAACATGAAATAGGTATAATCCTTGTCTGTTGATACGCAAGAAATAATCAAGTCATCTCGGTCCAATTATACCTAGATGCTTGTATTAACTTGCTAGATCAAAATCCATGTAAGCGATACTCAGGTCATCATGGTTTAATTATACCTAGATGCTTATATTTTCTTACAACATTTCAAAAACACAAAAAAACAAAAAAGCCCAATGATGAAATAGGCACTTCAAAATACTTGCAATATCAAGATGGCAAAGCCATTCGCATCCAGAAAGCATCGACAAAGCATCCATATCCCATGCAATAAAAAAAATTCTACGTAGAGTATCAATGTTTACAAATAATAGCTTGTGATCCTTTCATTCACATTTCCTCTATTAATCAGTCTTCTATCTATCATTGTGTCATTTTTGCGTCGATTGCGTACACTTGGACATAGCAAAAATAGGGCATAATTTGCATATCATAGTACATGAGATAGTCATTAAACATGATTAAATCATTTGCATACATAATAGTGCATTAGATCATCCATATACATTTGCATCAGTATAACATAGTGCCGACAAAAAAGTCAAAAACATAGACAAATACATGTAGATCATCTCATAAACCGCATAATCATATAGATAACATTCACATTTTTATAGTAGGTCATCAGAAATCACCTAAGTTTGCATTAGATCATCGTAAAATCAGAGACCTAAATCATACATAAGCATCATATCTCATAAAGCATCATAGTGTAGAAACATAAACTGCATCATCATATAGACATCAACAAGAAAGTGTGCATCCATATAGACATCAAAAGTAAGGTGCATCCATTAGACATCACATAATGCATGTAGACCATCAATAAGTTGCATCATCATATATAAATATAACATAAATGTGTCCAAGTGTACAATATCAAAGTCTGTCATCTGAGTCAAATCATAGTAGGTGTATGTATACATCGCAAAAATAATTATACATGTCTCGATAACTGTGCAAAATGAGATAAATATACATATCAGGCTATCCATGAGCCATAAAAAATGTGTATACATAGGCAAAAATTAGTACAAGTATTAGCTAACCTTGCTGGCGCAGAATGCTACTCCCAGCACTGCCCTCTCCAACTCCCCCTCTGCCTGACCCAGACTGTTGTGGGCCCATAACTGACACTCCTGAGCGTGAGCCACCTGCCCTCTACGAAGCCATTGACTGACTCATGTAGTTGGGTGCCCTTTGGTTTGCCGACACCACCCCATGATACAATCCTCTATAATACTATGTCTGAGCCTGTGCTCTAGCAAGCTCACCCTATATCTGTGCAATCTGTGTCTACAACTGATGTACCTGGACCTATCCTTGAGTCACCTACGTCACCAAGAATCATGTAGCCCCATTAATAGCCAAGGTAGCTACGGCCGCATCTCTCTCCACCGTCAAGGCCCGTACCCTCACCAATGTTGTGTCTCACTCCGCAATAAGACTAGATATCACCCCTACATCTACCTCTCTATGGGCCTTTGCAGCTCTCAACAGTGCTCTAACCTACCTCAGCTAGCTACGTATCATAGTAACTGCATCTCCCTGTGCCTGCTACTGTGGGTCAGCCTGCGCTTGAACCTGTGGCCCCTGTGGGATTGACACCTGCTGAACCTAAGGCACCTGCTGTGTCTACACCTATACCTCTGCCTGTTGTGGCACCTGTTGCTGTGCCTGCACCTATACTTGTTGTGCAGCCTGCTGCTGTGCAACCTGGTGCTGCGCAACCTGCTGTTGCGCAACCTACTGCTGAGATGGACCCTCCCCCACTCTCTGCCTCTGTCTCTACCTACCTTCCCCTCCACCATCCCCTCCATCTTCCCCTCCATCATCTCCTCTTCCACCCCCATCTCCTCTGCCTCCTCTCCCCCTCCTCCATCTCCTCCTCCTCCTACCTCCACCGTCCTCCTCATCTAACTCCACCTCCTCTAGGCGAGGAGCTAACTCTCCCGGTCTCGAGTATCTAGGGAACGGGTGTTCTGTAAACTAGTCCTCATAATCACGAGTCATGCCAGCATCCACAATATCGCGCCTCATAGGCCAAGCTTGGTAAGGTATCTACAAGAAGTCCACTCTAGCCTCCTCATATGACGTAACAGGGCCCCATCGTAAGCGCTTCGCATAAGTCCTAGCAAACAATGCTTGCCCCTATGGCTACCCCTGTGTCCTCCTGAACTACCCCAAAACCCAGCTAACAATGTGTCTCTCTAGAATATGCAGTGTCCTCCCAATCAACCATCGAGTCTGAAATACATAAGGAAGCTCATCATCCTCATCCTCCCACGGCTCACAATCCAGATAAGGCCGCCAGACAACTGAATCCACATTATCTAGCTGATGTCTCCAGTACTCAAGCTTTTCCAGCTTATGCTGGGAAACTACACCAGCATAGCCATATGAGTAAGGCTCCCCTCGCTGCCTAGAAAACACGCAAATCAGCCTAGTCATGGCTATGTACTCCCATAACCAGAACTGTAACAAAGAGACACCTACATATAAGCTGGCAGCTCCGCGGTAAACCACCTGGTGCATATCATGATATAAGTGAGCCAAAACACAAACACCCCATGCAAAAAGGGTGCCCTCTATAACCATCCTCTCTAGTGTCCTACCCTAGCCATTGGGGAACCCATGCGACCTCCGATCGGGGCATACCACACCCTCGATCAATCCTACTACAATCCCCAGGAAGTAGTCATAGTAATCATACATATCATGCTAGGAGATCACCTAGCCCCGAAGCCTAAGATCATAGAAGACCCACTGACACTCCTCTAGTCCAGCATCATGCTGCAACTCGTACTCCACAAGCTCACCCTGGATAGGTAAGTGCAAGATCTTGTAAATGTCCTCCAGCATAATAGTCATCTCGTCGGTCAAAAGATGGAACGTCCCATCCTCACTATGAAAGTGCTCCACTGCAACAGTCAACAAACTGAGGTTCGCATGAACCTTAGACATAAAGCAAACATAATCCAAACCCATAGCACCAAGCGCGACCCGGTCAACCTCTGTAAGCATGTAACATTGCAACAGCGGCAAGGGAAACTACTCCCGCGACATCAGGACATCTGAAATATCCTCTTGCGATCAGCACAACAATGCATCAACCATAACTATATCAAAGCAAACCTGCTCAACTATCAAACTATCTTATCACTTACTTAACATATCAAATTGATCAAAACAAGCATATCATCTCTTGTTTAGATTCTATCAATCTCAGAGATCGCTTATCAATTGATGCATCGATCAAGATGCCAATTGAGTCAATTTCGCTAAGTAACTGAGTATCAAAATGCAAATGCATTGAACCAGGCTGCAAATGTGCAGTATCAAGGCAAATGCACCGATCCAAGCAGATGCACCGAACTTTTGAGCAGATGTGCAACTCTATACAAATGCGCAACAAGATGCAACATGTGTGCCGAACTACAACAAATGCGCAGCTTCTTAGCAAATGCGTCGATTCGCATCACGGATGCATTGAAATAATAAATACACAGCTAGATTACGTATATGCACCGAATGGGAACATATGCGTTGTTTCAGGCAGCATATGCACCTAAACATGATTTGGCGTATTCATTCAAGCATGTTTTCCCTAGCATTTATTAGCCTAATAAATGACCCTAGGCAAGTTTTGTCAAACTACATACCGGTGGTCCTGCCTCAGCTGGCTACCTGAACCGTCGAACGTGCTTAAAGCGGTGCTCCTCGTGTGGAATATCCATATCTATACCGACTGCTCTAGTTCATGTGCTCTCCTAAGCTCTGAGGGACCAATCAACAAAAGCCAAGTGTGCAAATGACTAGGATTGTGGACCCAACTTCTATATATAGCAAGTGAACCCTAACTGGCTATGTGGCGACCGTGACTACTTCCCAAGACCTTTTTCCTCCTGTTTCTCTGAACCGTGGCCCATTTTCTTCATCCTAACCTGTTGTTTCACCATCCTCATCGTGAGATGGTCCGTCTCACACCCTCAAACCTTCCTTCCCGTCCAATCTCTCGAGGGGGCATCCTACCGTCGTTAAACCTGTACTAGGGGCAAAGTGAGGCTTGTATCATTAACAGAAAAATCTATTCTTTGAAACAACGTGATGAAACACATTGCATCAAAGAGGGGCAAAACGTATACACCTAAAATTGACACGACTCTATCTAAATAAATATTTATAATATTTATTTCATCTAAATTCCTCTATCAATAAATAAATAAACAAATTTATTTATTTGGTTTATATTTTTCCAACAATTAAATAAAATCATTTATTTAATTAAATTCCTCCAAATCCTCCAGCAAATTAAATAATACCAATTATTTAATTAGTTATTCCAAAATCATTTTTAATTAAATAAAATCAAATTATTTAATTGCTTCTTCCAATAATATCTTCTCTAAATTTAAATAAATCTACATATTTATTTAAATTGTCCATTTCTTCTAAAAATTGAGTTATCTCTAAATATAATTCAATCCTTGTGCACATGCAATTGAATATTCCAAATATTTAATTGAGCTAAAATATCTTCTCATCTTCATGTAATATTTATCCTCTAGTTCTAATCAGTTAACTCTTCTATCTATTTTGTTAATTGATTAATCTCTTCAGTTAACTCTTTCTTATATTTTTAATTCCTCCCATGCAAAATAGAGCAGGACACATGTCCTCTTCCTATTCGCGCACATCCTCTCAAGTTTCCTCTACTGTTGATCTTCTTATTCATTCTCAACCGTTGATCTTCTCTCTCACAAGTCTATAAGTACAACCCATATTCCTCCATTTCTATCATCCAAGCTTTTAGTAAACTTATTCTGCAGGAATTACAGTGTGCCTTTGGCACCAAATCATTCCATAGCTTGCGATCACCCTTTTATCATTGCAATTGTGTTGAAGAATCTCTTCATTGCAAACCTATCATAGCCATTCCCACTTGACATCTTGGAAAATAGCAAGGAAGTACACCTTCTAAGGGCCATATTCATACACAAGATCATTTGAGATGGGCGACCAATGGAAGCCATGAAGTAAAGAGGTTTGCAAGGTTTGAGTTCTTTGTTTGTTTGATCTTCTTTGTTTCTTATTTCATTGATTTATTGGGTATTATTGATATTATTGATATTCATGCACATTTTCCCATAACACATTCAACTTGATTACATATCAAAATCACCTAGGGAATTACCCTAATTCTCTTTTGCACAAGACCTTATTCCTCCTTTATCTATCACTTGGCAAACTTTCACTTGGACACAATCTTTTCAATTTTGACAAGAAACCAATATTTCAATGTCTCTGCAAAGAATTCTGCAATTATGACTCCTTTAAATCTTCTCACTTGTAAGCCTTCTTTGCTTGTCATGCAATCTTCAACTTCTAACTTGATACTTCAAACCACCTTGAATTAGAAAAATATTACAAAATTGTCCTCCATCAAATCAATTTCTCAAATACGAAAATAGTTGATATTTCATGTCTTTCAATAAGCCTTGAAGTCTTCATGCTCAGATAGATAACTTTCATGCAAAAAACATCCATCTTTTACCTTCATTCCAATTTTTTACCTCTGCAAAAACAAAAACACATTAAAAAAATATACACCAAACTGATATCTTCTTATATCTGCAAAGAGAAGCATGCCGTGACTTTCTACATTCTTAATCCAATAAGAAAATCATCTTCACAAACTTTCTATATTCCCATTTGATCTTTGTTGTCCAAAAAATGGAAAAAAACCATGATTTTTGGCTTTTTTTGGAAAAAAACACATCAAATTTAAATAGAAACTATGACCATTGGCATTCAAATGCCTCTTAAAAGACCACCACATGATCTTATCTTGGCGCCAAACCACATACAATCTTCAATCATTTGATGCTTATCTCCCGCCACAAGCTTAAAAACAACTTTGAGCTACCTTCGCACATTGGTGACCCTAGGTAATCAGGCCGGTCATTCAACGGACCGAAGACCCTCAAAATGTGACTTAAGTCACTTTTAACCTACTTAGCCAGTCAATTGCTAAAAAGAGATAAAGTATGTGACGTGCATTTGAGGGTTACAAAGAGATTCTTAGGTACTTAGACTTAGGGTTATAAAATATATATAACATTTGTTTGAGTGCGGACCATATTCATAGCACCAATAGATGACTACAGACCATTGCTTCAACAAGGAAGCTCTGAGATAAAGATCATAGGCCTTCCATAACTGTAGACCATATGCCTTTCATAACTGCCTTTCATATACAGGACAAGGACGATCAGACCATTAACTGCATGAGTCTTGAAGACAAATGACTATGTTTTGTCTAATGATACAGAGGATGTCAAAATACCATTAAAGGAAACTGATACATACACCAATAACTTTGTATTGTGAAACTAAGCTTACTATCCACATTGTAGATTAAGACATTCACTTCAAACCCAATACTCTTGTTGTAGCATGAAATCAATAAAAACCCCTGTACAATGCAACCTCAACCATTATGTCAACTGTTAGTAACATCACCAAATCAAATGACAAAAGTTACAAACATCATCACATAGAGCAATATATCATATGCCAGTCACTATATCATCAGGAGATATGATACCATATGCCAATCACTATATCATCAGGAGATATGATACCATCTGCACCTTGAACTCCTCTACACCTTGAAGACCAACACATCAACTGTCAAGAATGGGAGATCAACACATCAACTGTTAAGACCGTCTGCAACATGAATGCACAAGAGACAACCAATTTGACATCAATGATGAAGACAACCATACCAAACTAACAATCTTAAACAATGAGGCTTGATTGTAACCAACGAGGTTTATGGCCAATGAGGCATGCTTGTGATCAATGAGATCTTAGCCAGTGAGGCATTTTAACCAGTGAGGTTTGCCAATGAGGCTTAATAGAGATTAAAGTTCATAGTGGTTTTTACCCTTTTGGGGTTTTCCACTCAATCACCTGTGTCATGTGTTTATCCTATCTCTCGTGCTTTGTAAATGGTTTATGTCCTGATGCATTTGATTTATGTTTCATATTGAATATATACATGTTGAATGGTCTTGATATTATTGTGAGAAGATCTTTGTTGAAAAATTAGTTTTGTTGACCACTAATTCACCCCCCCCCCCCGCCCTCTCAGTGGTCTATAGTATTCCAACAAAAGTACCATACAATTGATCTCTGGTAAATTGATCCAAATTTTGTAATTCTTCAATAGCAGAAATTTTATGACTGTAATATTTAGGAAGAGTTCTGAGTACCTTCAATACTACCTCTTTTTCTTCCACATCTCCACTAAGTCATTTGATGCCATTGACAACTTCATCCACCTTTTGTAAGTAGCTTGTAATGTTTTCATCTTCAAATATTCGCATGGTCTCAAACATGAGCTTCAAATTCTACATTTTAGCTTGCTTGACCTTATCATCTCCTTCATAAATACTTTTTAACTTTCTCTAGATCTCATTAAAGAGGTTTTTAGATTCATAACTTTCACCAGTTCAGAATTAGTAAGACCACTTAAAAGAACATACCTTGCTTTACCATTGGTTTCATAGGCCTTGATCTCATTTGTAGTACTTGGACCATTTTCTAGTATAGTGTATTCAGTCTCAATAGATTTCCAAATCTCATATCCAAGAGAAATCAGATAACCTTCCATCCTTATTTTCCATAATGCATAATCTGTTCCATCAAATAGAGGAACATCCTTCTTGTGCGCCATCCCAGATCTAGCTCTAGCGGTTAAGCTCTCTTCCAAGGAACCTTGCTCTGATACCAATTGTTGAATGCATAAGACAACTGAGAGGGGGGGTGAATTAGTTGTCACTTATAATTCCAAAACCCTCAAACACATTTAGATCCACATTAATTCAATTAACCCTTAAACTGTTATGATGATTAAGCATGAAAGCAAATAACAGAAACTAAATCAAATCAACATCAACACAAGAGAACACTAGATTTATGTGGAATTCTCAAGAAGGGAAAAACCACGATGAGGATTAGTTCACAATATAAAGTAATATCAACACCAAAAAACAATGGGCTCACTGTCGGAAGGCTCACTGCCAAAAGGCTCACTGTCCAAAAGCAAGGCTCACTTCCAAAATGGAAAAGAAGATAGAGAAGATTGTTACAAGGAGAAAACTATCTCAATTCAACACAGAAGTCCACCACAACACCATCATCACCTCCGCAGTCTCACTAAGGAATTGTAGACACCCTCTACTCACTACATCTAGTAATCTAACACATGAAAGATCACACTGCACCACACACTCTACCACACTGTCATTCACATCTCATCCATCACGCACACACTTTCACGATCCCTTGATATTTATTTATATCATCTTCAACCTTGAAAGCATTCTCCAAGGTCGACAACTCACCTTAGTTTCACAAATTCAAATTAGGTTTGACCTAAAACATTCCTACAGTGGAAAGGAATGAAGGCAAACAATAACACACCTTAGCTTGGACCCAAATTCATCCAAGCATGCCACTCCACACTTCCACAATCACCGAAGCAACTCCATAATTAGTGTAAAACACAAGGTCAGCCAAACATGTGTTAACACAATGAACTTTTAAGTACATGCTTCATCAAGATAAAATACAAATTTGTAGACCATATACCAAGCTTTAACATAATCTAGAGTATTCCAAGAACATCCTGAAACATCCTTCAAAATCCAATAAATTCCTCCGCAACGAATTTCACCTACTGCACAGCCTTATCCTATTTATCCAATATACTTAGCTATCTCTGTCATGCACTGTATCTCTAGAAATCAACTTCCATAGCACCAAACCATGAACAACTTCAACAGAAGAAATATATGAACCTTATAGGCATACTTCTAGAACCTCAAGACCTAAAAGCACTTTGCAGAGAAATGCAGAGCAAAGATATTTCTCCCAGACACCTCTACAAACCTCTGCAAATCACAATCTTCATACTGGTGAACACATCTCCCTCTACAAAACAACCTAGCATGCCAAATCCTAAATGTAGTATCTATAAACACCTCTAAACAACATATTCAAACTACAAAAACATGCCTTCAATATATAAGAAATGTGGAGCAAAACCAAAACACTACTCTGCAACACAGAACATCTTTACAACACATTGTTTCGTTTGTTATTCAAATTTTCTCAAAAGCACTTGGAGACCAAGCACCAGAAGCATATTGTCACCAACTTCAACACTTCCTCATCATCAAAGACAACATCCACACAATACCAACTGCTCATACTCTTGCATCATTTCTTACTCATACAGTTGACACCAATGACAACACAAGCTTGTTGACATCAATGACAACATCAACTGCACGTACTTGCAACAAATTATTTATATAACATGCACTTGAGTCATGTAAATTGTTTGTTTTGTAGGTTTTAGATGGATGGGAGGAGCATGTAGCCAAGGTAGTATTTCTCAAACCCTACATGAATGGAAGTAAACTTGTCGTTTTCAACATTCTAAGTTTTATTTTTAAAATATTATATTGCACATGATTATTCAATTTGTTTTTCCATGTCCAAATGCAAGAAATCAAGTTAAGGTAAATACAAGTTCTAAGGTCCCTATGCCTATTTCAAGAAGTGACCTACCTAGTATTATGGGATGCCTTTCTCAAGGGGCAATATGTAATTGCTTAAAAATAAATAGGCATATGTGTGGCAGTCTAGTGATGACTCAATGAACAAGCTCATGATCCTACATGGAATAAAAAACTAAATAAAAATCATCTTCAACTAATTTTTCCTTGGTGGAAGTGCTTAGTTAGCTTTCTAGGACTCTCCTTTTATTGTTTCCAGTTAGCTTAAATCATCTATAAAGTGTCTATAGTCTCTTTCTATTTTAAAATTTATGCTTTTAGCTTAAATTTGTAAGTTCACCCCTTTATCTTTCAAATTATCTTGGGGAACATCCTATTCGTCCCAACAAATGAATTACTACCAAAAGGGACAAACACATGTTTTAAAATAGCATCAGTGAGCCTTTGCATGCACTTGTGTTTTCTCAATCTTTGTCATTTTTTAATCAACTTGGCACCTATTTTAGATCAACTATCTTTAATTTAACTCTTATAGTTCTCTTTGGATCTAGTCCCTTTTCATATTTATAATGATTTCTTATTTATTTTGAGGGTCTAGATTCTCATGAAAGTTTTGTCTAGCAACTTCTAAGTATTTACGTCAAAATTTTGGGAAAACTTGCTCCATGTTTTGTCCAAGCTTTTGTTTACTTTTGCATCCATGTACCATAGCTTCTAAGCTTCTTGCACACTACAATACAATGTTTATTTCAATATTCTAGTCATCAACAACATACAAACAACTTCCAAGCTATTGCAATCAATTCAAATTACCAAGTATTTACCATTCGAACTATTAGTGCATTTTATTTTCCTTACACTTAGTTTATTACTTTATTGCATTATATGCACCTAGGATAGGATAAGCTTACTTGGGTAGGTATCTACTTAAATAGGTTATACATGTGAATTGTACTTTCCTTATTTGTTGGAGATGTCCTACACATGTAATATATCTCATATTATTCTATATTAGTCTTGCATTCACCTCTCTTGGTGGTGTATCTTTCATATACCCACCTATTGCTATCATATGAGAAATCAATCTCTCAACTTGTATATTTGCACATTGCACCCTTTTAATTAGAACACCATTTATTTTATCATATTGGTCTTTTGAGTATTTATGATTAGCTTTTAGGTATTATTGATCTTGGGTAGTTATCTTCATAGACAAATCTTACATGAACTCCAAAGATCTCATAATAAACATTCTACATAGTCACAACAAGCTCTCTTTTTCCATTGAATTCAATTAATTTTTAGTGTTTTTCTTTTGCTTCCACTAATACAGAAATAGCCCATATCTAACGAAAGAGAAGCTATCAAATGTGTTGGTTCTCTGAGGGTCATTTTCAACTCCAAAACCACTTTAGGCCTTGGATATTTCTAGTCCTTAGTGTAGGCTTATCATAGAATTTAATTTGATTTGATTTGATTTATTTTCATAGATTAATTTTGTTTGTAGAATTTAGAATAATTATACGTTTATATTAGATTGGTTTAGTTTTTTGTGTTGTAGGATAGATTTATTTTGAGAAATTATAGTTAGATCAATTTATTGTTTCTTCTTCAAAGCTAGATCAAACCAAAACAATAGATCAAACCTTTCATTTTTCACACAAAAATATTAGACTTCAAGTTCATATTTCATTCATAAATCATCAAGAAACTAGAAACTAAAAGTAACAAAAAAAATTTAGAAAATCATAAAGTAGTTAAAAATAAAAGAGCCCATTTCTTGTTCATTGTTCATACTTTTTGAATATCTTATTCTCTTGTTTGTTAAATTTGTTTGTGAAAAAAGGGAAAAGAAAACCATTCATTTACTTTTCATTGAATCAGATTAACAAAAATATTTATTTTTAATAGTAGTTTAATTGTTAGAATAATTGCATCCATTCATAAAAAGTAACACAAAAATAGAAAAGCACTCATTTAGATTAATTCTAGCATTGTTACTTTACTTAAATTAGTTTACACTAAAAAACTAGAAAATAACCAAAAACATTCAAATACACTAGAAAAGAACAAAGTGATAGTAAGTAGGTTTAGTTACATGTCATTTGAATGACAATGCTCCAAACTTAGTCAAACTTTCAACATTCAAACATTTCAAACATTTAACCATTCAACATTAAAACCATTCAAACATCCAAACCAACAACTTGAAAATTACAAAATTAAAAAATGATTCATTTAAACCAAGCATATCAACGGAATTTTAAACTTTCCACTTTAGCTTTATAGGTCATACTTAGCATCTCACACCTATGTGTCCTAGGTTGAGGCTAGATCTAGTAGAGATAACCTTGAGAGAGCTAAGGAAGATTCTACTTGATCTCATAGCTACCAAAGTTAAAGAGCAAACAACTATTCTTGAGTAAATCCAATGAGAGATTACTCGCTCAAAGGTGATTGAGATAGTCTCCTTACTAAGACCTTTGAATGTGCGACTACTCATTTACATGCTCTACTTGAATTAAACTAACAAATAATCAACACTCTTTGTGAACAAAATGTACAACAACCAAATATCAATGACATCCTCCACCTACTTCTTCCATGTGAAGAGAGTAGTCCTCCTCACTTACTACCACTAGACCAACGTTTTCTATGCGAGAAAGAGCAATCATGCCACCTATCTAATCAATATGAACTATCATGTGTGAACCAAGTTTTGATCATCCTATACATTGCAATGCATTTCAAGTTACCTTTACACTTGGGAGTATCATTGTGCTTCTAATTGCCAAATTTTTACATTTGAGGGCATCATGCCTTCCCTCATACACATTATGTTCTTTATTGCTATATGATCTTGCATCAGATGCATCATGCATTCTCATTACATACATATGTGCCTCATTGTATTATCTTGCCCATGTGGGAGCATTTGCATTGACATGTGCTTTCACTCTTACATCTTACACTGTTGTGCTCACATGATTTAATCACATCCATAGAAGCCAATTTACCACATTGGGGTTGTCAAGAGTTATGCCCTCCTTATCATGCCATGCAACTACATGACCTAACCATGTTCTAAGGGTTACACTTCCCACATTCTCAACTACATGCCATGTACATTAACATCTTCATCACCACTAGGGACCTATAACCTTACATATATTAGTATGTGCTTGTGCTCTTGGATTCCACGTTGGGGGCATATGCTGTAATAGTGGATCTTACACACTTGTAACATGGGTGTTTTCACCCATTGAGGGCCATATTACCACCCTTTATTTGCCCATGTTGGGGCAACATCATTATACCTTGATACCATCTCCAACTCATGAGCTTACCACACTTACCATTCAAGACATTTGCATTCTTCCTACATAATGTATTCATTTACAATTATTACTTCACATGATTACTGTTGGAAATATCAATGTTAGACACTGTTGCTTTGCGATCCATGTAAGGTGTGTTGTCATTGATAGAAACAATATTCAAAGGTTAGTGGTATGCTGAAAGTTCCAAGGTTGTTTTGCTCCGGAAGAAGAAGACTTAGTGAAGAATTGTCTAAGTATCTGACTGTCTCTTTGGTGCACAATGTTACAGTGTTTTAGTCTGCATTTCTATAGATTGAAGATCTTTAACTGTGGTTGTAGTATGTTGTCAAGGACTATGAGGAGCATCTAAATCCAGAAGTTCAACCTCTCATGTGTTCCAGAAAGATAATTTCTAGTTGAAGAAGTCTGGCCTGACAGAGTGAAGCCTGAACTAGTACAGAGTACTTGTTTGTTTTGGTCCACATTTCTCCACAGTGAAATATCTTGCTTTGTGGATTTGAGGATATGTTTCTAGATGTTTGAAGAGTGTTTGTTCTAAGTTTGAGGTTGTTGGGTGTTCTGGAAGTTGAGAAATGATCTAACAGTTAGTGTCTACTTGTGTCTCTCTTATGATGGAGTTGAACTGAAGATGCTTGCTTTGTGTGGAGCTTTCCAAAGGATCTAGCATAATCTTGAGAGGTTCTATAGGTCTTGCCAACCTAAGAGAACATGTTTTATGTGTTTGTTCCCTCCACATTGGATATTGTGGCCGACCTAATATTGTGCTAAACACTACACTCAAGTAGGCCGACCTTTCTGGTGTTGTAAGTTGAGCGGTCCTAAAGAGAAGGTAAAACTGATGTGTTGAGTTAAGTAAGATCTATTTTAGGTCCACCCTGACCTATCTTTTAGTTTGAATTTTGGCATGAAATTTGTGGTTAAATTCAAGGCATGTTTTGAGACGACATAGTTGGTGTTAAAGATGAAGTAGATATATAAGTGGAGATTGAGCTTTGATGTTAATGATCTTTTTGAATGCGAATGATATGTTGTGTGGTGTGATGCGAATGTGTGAATTGGGAAAGGGCAGAGTAGATTGTGTAATTGCATAAGTAGAGCAGAACTGTGTTTCAGAACAGTGAAAGAGAATTTTGTTTGTGCTTCATTAGAATTGTGATTCATGCATATGCAGATGCAAATATAGCAGTCTCATCTCTTCTTTCTCTTTCTTATTCAGTGGGCAGTGAGTCCACTTGTAGTGAGCACTTATGTATTTCTTCTCTCTTTCTTATTTCAGTGAGCAGTGAGTCTACTTGCAGTGAGCAATTCTGTATTACCTTAACCGTGTTGAAGTTTTTTCCCAACTGAATGTTTCCTAACCCATCCCTACAAGGTAGCCATCACTCATCAATAGGATTCTTAGGTCAAGGGTCAACAGTACAGGGGATAAACTCTATAAATGTCTCCTCTCCTTCTTTAGGCTCTGCAAAACCTAGGGGGGTATTCCCTATTCAAAATCCATGAAATAAACCTATGAACTTGTTGGGATATTGATACAAAGCAGATAAATCCTCTCCTAAATAGACCAAAACTGTGAAATAAGTGCAAAGGGGCTAGCTTAGGGTCTTATATTCAGTTGTGAACCAGAGGATTTGAAACCTAAAACTACTTCTAAAAATCCTAAAGGTTTGTGATTAAGATTTGATTGTATTCTATATTTGGATGCACGATTAGGGCTTTGAATCATAATCTCAACACAAGAATAGATTGTGCCTATCCCAGGGCATGGAGTCAAATAGACATATATATGTGAATGTTTACCATAAACTTAAAACAATAATTAAATTTCAAGGGGTTTCTCTAGCATTTTCCTTACAAATACTACCCAAGACTGAGTATTCAGTTATCTTTGCTTACAAATATCCTTACTATAATGTATTCATCCCAACACTTAACCCAAAACATTTAATTTGTTCCTTGAACAAAAGTAGTAGATTAAGCATTTAACACAGAAGACTCATGTTCTTGAACCTTAAATATCCCTTGGCTATTTAGATTCAGAAGAAAAATACACACAACTTGGAGATAGATAACAGAATACATGCAATGAAGCATTACTCATTTAAAACAACATGTAACTAATAAATTTTATGCATAAAACATTCAACATACAACTCATAAACTTACAAGACAAGAGATAGGGCAACCCAACATAACTATATTTTATTATTTCTCCAAAATTCCCAAATCTTCAACAACCACAAAAATGAGTAACAAAACTCTTTTATATATTAGGAGTGTGTACTCAGCATTGATTATATTGTATTTGATACAAAAGAATAGCCAAAAGGCGTTGGGGACAATCAATTACATTTAAGAGAAGAAGTAGTTGACTTGGGGAATGTGTAGCTGCTTGAAGATCTGCCTCTTAAATGCTGGGGGATAGTGGTTGGCCTGTCAATCCTTCGATCCATAGTTGTCCTTCCACTCACCATATGTCTTTTCAGTTGGCCAAGGGAATAAAATCACTTTTGCTATCTTGCCATTGTGTCTGACATATCTGGCATCCAGGATACTCTTCTCATTTTTGCAAAACATCTCAAAACTTATTTCAGCCACGTGCAACTTATCAAGTGATAAGCTCAATACCTGCATGGTTGGATCACCCTTAACACAACAAGTGGGAATTAATTGATGACTATTATCAATTATTTCTTTCTTCCATTTATCAAGGTCCTTAATTTTCACATTAGCTTCCAAAATGTGAGGCAACCACTTGGTATCCAACCTTTCAATGGCCTGCATTTTCTCCTTCAAAACTATGTCCAACCTCAATTGAAAATTGGCCACATCCTCAAAATGCTTCAATACATCTAACACTGGTTTCAACTCAAGAGGTGCACTTGGATCAAATCTAGAACACCTAAGAAAATCTTTGACTTCTCCAATTATAGGCAGCCACTTAGTTTTTATACTTAATAGCCTCTGCTTATCAGGCTCATGCTTCTCATAGGCTATCCTTAATTGTAAGACCTCCAAGTATCTTCGACTCTAGCTAGAAGTTTTGTCACCCTGTTCTCAATCAAATTGGTGGCTAGATCCTCTACTTTATTCTCCACTTCCTCTTTCAGCTTCTTGTTTTCCTCCTCCAATTCTCTAATCTCTGGAAGGAGAGGCTCAGTATCAACTGGTAGTGACTCTACAATTTGAATGATAGGAGTGTAAGATGTACTAGGCTCCAATTGTGTCTACCTTTCATATGTTCTCAACCTAGCCATAGCCACCATATATTTCTCCAATAACTCATTGTAATATTTATGCAGTTTGATGGTCACTGCCTCTGTAAATTGTGCAGTTTGCACATTTAAGCTGGTAGCCTAAGGAGCAAGGGTGTCTGACACACTTTTGATAATTACATTACTAGTTAATTCATCTAAACCAACTTTGGTTTCCTGTCACTAGGGGCCAATGCCCAGATTGCCAAGGTTTCAAACCTTGGATCAAATATAGCACCCTGCATAGCTCTACTAACAAGTTCTTCTGTCACATCAGAGTCATCCCTTGTAATTGTATCAAATGTAATGGCATCTGATAATGTCCAATGTGGTAATAGAAAGATGTTGCTTATGGTCACAAGTGCTCTACCCTCCTCAGGAGTCACTGCACTGATGTCTTTACTTACCTCATCCAAAACCCTCTTAGTAATGGCATCATATTCCAAGGGGTCTGCACCAGTTTTTACTTCTTCAATTCTTTTCTGAAACTCCTCATTCTTGGTCCTCAACACAAATGATCTAAACTCAAGAGTGCTGATGAATGCATCATCTAAAATAAATTGATTATAGGCCACCTCCCTCACATCCTCTATATCAACCTCATTGTTGACTGTGGACCTTGTCAACCTATTTTCTGGTGAGGAGTAAGGAATTACCCTTGGTGGGGAACTCACCTAATGAGGGGGCTATTGAATCTACTCTTCTGCTTCCCCTTCCTCCAAATTTACAACCTCTATCTCCTCCTCTATCTCAAGATCGATAATTTTTGCCCTCTTTGGAGCAGGGGGATCAAAAGATTCCTCTTTTCTAACATACTTACCCCTTGAGCTGCTTCGTTGGTATGAGGGCCTTTCCTCACCTGTAGGTGCACTGGCAATCAAATCTTCTGCCTTGGAAAATATCATCTTTATTCTTTTTATGGGGTCTTGCATCTCAACAAAAGCCCTAGGGTAAGCAGCATTGACATTTTTCTTCATCTTCTCTACCCCCATTACTGCATTCCATTTATTCCTTAAAGAATGCATCTTCTGCATTGACTGGAAATTTCTTACTATGTCTTCATCCAACATGACATAGTGGGGATACGTAGGCATGCTGACCTTCAATCTTGTATTATGAATAAAATCCTCAGGGTCAAAGATTCTCACATGCTCCATGTCCATCCTATAGCATTGAAGCATGAAGCTATCTGATCCAATCCACTCTTATCAATTGTTATGAAATCACTGAGCTTTAATGAAGTAGGCATAAGTGACCCCTTTTATGCTTTCTGAAATTCTCCTTGTCAGATTCATTTAATTGCTTTATAATCTCCATAAAGGCAAGTCTCTTGGGGACAAACTTGGGCAAAGTGTACAGTGTAGCCTCACACCCATAAATCCTGATGCAAGTTGTATTTTCATGTAGAAACTAGTCTCCCCAATTATGATCTATGTGCAAGTGTGGGACCCTCTCTAGTGGTCTCAAAAATTCTTTAATTTCTTTTGGTATCCTGTCAGCTGTTGGTTCCAAGAAACCTAGTACCTTTCTCACAAAGTGCTCCTCAAATGTAATATAGCTTGCATATTTAAAGTACATGTCTAGCATGCAGGTCCAGAGTTGCACTGGCATCATGTTACCCTCTACATCAGTCATCTTCACATGTAAATCCTTTCTCCAGTGGCCAGACAGAGAGAATAGGATCACATGACACATTAATGAATACCATGTGAATTTCACATGGGGACCTACTGTATACATGTTCTTTATTGCCATCATCTGCTCATGCATTTTCTTTGCTAGATATCCTACATAGTCATATGTTTTTTGGCTCCATAATCCTAAATGTATACTACCATCATCATCAGAGCTACTAGCATTCTATCTACTGCATCCCTCCCAAGCACATGACATAAACTGTGATAGGTTTTGACAAAGTACTCCATGAACAAATTGCAATGGAAGGGCTTTTCTTCTCTGTCAGAAATCTTTAGTAGGCCTCCATCAACTCCCTTAGGTCTATGTTTGGCCAAATTGAAATATCTATAGGCATATCTGACAGTTTTGTACTTCTCTTTGAAGGCATTCAAATCAATGGGCATATTGGGAGCAGGGTCTAAATTAAACACAGTTGAAATATACACCTTTGTAAATTTGATTATAACACTACCATTGCCAGACAAAATAGACATGGTTTTGGGGTCATACCTACTTGCTATTGCTCTAAGCAAGTCTAGATTTACGAAGACATCAGGGCAAATTAACTTAGCCAAATTAAGTTTCCATGCATGACAAACAGGGGCCCTGTAGTCCATTCTCCTATACCAGTGTTCAAATAAGCTCCAAGCAGACAGGTATTTTGGCATCCCGACAATCAACACATAGGTCATAAATTTTATCATTTTTTCCTACTACTCTTGACCCTATTATAGGTCTTTTTGAGGATCTGGGACACTGAACCATGAGATCTTCATCTAAGCTACATTTGGAGGTTGAAGGCTGACCAGAATGAGTCATTTTTATGTTTATGCAGATGAACTAGGGTTTTTTGCAACTTCAGATTACTTCTTAATACTTTAAAGTAGCTAACCTGACAAGATGCAGAGGGACATAAACAACTCACTGGTTTTGGCACTAATAGAGGCTCGAAATTACACTAGCTTGCTCCTTTTGAAGCTTCCTTCGCTCTGAATACAGCCTATGCTCTTGAAAATGACAAGGAATGCCCTAATTCTACATGTTTTATGTTGAATTCCTTCACAGTTCTCTGTATTAATGGAGATTGCATCAGCCATTACTCAGTTCGTGCCACAGACACTTAGAAATCCTCCTTTTTGTAAGTTTGAATCTGGGCCATTGATCTCTTCCTTACATTTCACAATCTACGGCTCTAATTTGTTGACTAGATTTGACAATCTTCGTCACCTTCTTCGAATAGTCTTCATCCAATCAGAACAGGCCAAATCATTTGTACTTTCTTTGTAGGTCACATCGCCTTTGTTCAGACTGGACATGTGGCAACACCTCTCAACCTTGCGGATGGAGATGGCCCACCATTCACGTACCATGAGCGGGTGCGATAATGCATCCACACATCATTCCTTTATATGCTTTCGGATTCGTCATCAGAGTGGGGCCATGTGTCATGATCTCCAAACCACACGGCGAAGATTCCTTCTTATGAGATTCCCTTGCGATGATGCACGACCGTCAAATTAATAGTTCTCCTGCAAACCATACTTATATTGACATCTGGCAACAAGCGGTTGGCAGAGGCAAAATTCTTAGTGGAACAAGACGTAAGTACAGATTCTTGGACAAGTGTCAATCCATCGCAGCCACGCAGTAGGGTGATGACATCACTAAAAGTAGGCCATGACACTACGATTTCTATTTAATTAAACCTTAGGACTTAAGACACAAACTTTTTGATTTTTACTAGTGACTACAAGTAATGGCTAAGCAAAAGGGTCGTTCAACCTATGAGCGCTATGACATGAAGTTGTAACATAAGTGACCGATGACCTGCTAAAGACAGTCAACGTGGAAATAGAAAATAAAGCGCATGACTTAGGGGACATAGGGTAAAAGGGTTTCCTAAAGAAAACACTTGAACACTTCAAACCTAAAACCCTAAACCCTAAGGGGTACCACCATTGGCTCTGACTGGGGATGTGCAAGTGTGAGATTACAATGAGAACCAAACCACTCTGAAACAGACTAGACAAAAGCACCAACAAAACTGACTATACAAGAATGTACAACATTTACAAACTATGTACAATTATTTTACACTATGCACAGAAATACCTTCATTCATGAGAAATAGGGCTTGAGGAATTGACCATGCACTGGTAATTCCTGCAGTTCACCATTTAGGGCCTGGAGAAAATATGAATCCTCTCCATGAGTATTGCTTATTAGATATGGGCCCATCCATAAGGGCTCAAATTTACCATGCTTTCCCTTTTCTTGACCTCTAGCATTCCAAACAAGGACTAAATCATTTATTTGAAACTTCCTTTCTATAGTCCTTTTATCAAATAGATACTTTACCTTTTGTTGTTTCTTGAGATTTGTCTTATGTGCTTCTCTTCTAGTCTCATCCAATGCAATCAATTGATTTATCCTTTCATTCATGGGGCTTTCTATTTCCTCATCACTCTCTTGTATGAATCTGTAAACTGGCAAGAGATTGTTTACTGGCAACTTGGCCTCTGTGCCATATACTAGCTCAAAAGGTGACTTCCCAATTGCCTTCTTCATTGTCACTTTGTCAGCCCGTAATGCTAGTTTCAACTTTGAATCCCATGTTCTTTTGTTCTTATCAATTATCCTTTTGATGATCTTCATAAGACTTTTGTTACTTGACTCTGCTTAACCATTCCCTTGTGGATGATATGGTGATGCATGGGATAAACTGATTCCATAATTATTACAAAAATCAATGAACTCACTAGATCTGAAGCACATGGCATTGTGTATGACCAATTTACAAGCACTCCAAACCTGATAATAATGTGCTCCAAAATGAAATCAACCACCACTTTACTTGTAGCTTTCCTAGTTTGAATGGCTTTAATCCATTTAGTGAAATAGTCAGTAGCAACTAGAATCCAACTATGTCCTCCACTTGATTTTTCTAAGATTTCCCCTACAAAATCAATTCCCCATTGCTGAAATGGAGCCTCTACCTATATAGTTCTAAGGGGAAATGCACCTTCATACTTGAGCTTCCCAGAAAACCTTTGACAGGGATCACATTTTCTTACCATCCTTTGTGCATTAGAGAAGAGTGTTGGCCACCAATATTTTGCCCTTAGAATTTTATGAGCAGTCATCTTAGCAGTGTAATGTCCACCACATACTTGTTTATGCATGTCACTCAAAATATTCTTAGCTTGATTTCCATCCACACATTTGAGTAGCACACCGTCAGGATTCTTCCAATACAATTCTCCTTGAACAATAACATATTTGATAGCCTGTAGCTTCAAGGTTCTTTTTTTATTGTCAATCAGATGGGAAGGGCAGTTTAAAATTTGCAAGTAATGTACAATATCCCTATACCATTCTAATTCTGACATGTTGACAATTTCATCCTGAGTTACATTTACTTGACATGCTTCCAAATTTGACTGTGCCATCAATTTAGCTAAACATTGTCCCCTTACCAATTTAGTAATTTGTATTTCAATGTTGAACACCTATAATTTATTTATCCATCTACACCTTCTTCCTGTTACTTCATGTTGAGTGAATATGTCTTTAACTGCTACATGAGGCACATATGCAATGATTTGAGATCCTACCAAATAGGGTCTAAAACTTTTAACTACTCTGACTAATGCATAAGCTTGCTTCTCCATGATGTCATACTTTAATTCTGCTGCCTGCAATAACTTGCTAAAGAAAGCAATGGGCTATTCAAAACCATCTTCATTTTTCTGCAACAGGCAATCAGCAATTGTGTGAAAAGAAGCAAAAGAAAACAACTGAAATGGCTTGGAAAAATCAAGGGATTTTAATACAGGAGCCATCTTGATAGCCTCTTTGATATTATGAAATGATTGGGTTGCTTCACTTCCCCACTTTATGATTTCACCTTTCTTCAACATTTTAGAAATATCCTTTGTAATCTCTGCAAAGTTGGGAATGAATCTTCTAACAAAGTTAATTTGCCCAAAGAAAGATTGAATGCCTTTCACTGTCTTGGCAATTTGAATTCTGTCAATTGCAGCAACTCTTTCAAGATCAATCCTGACTCCATCTCTAGAAACTATGTGCCCCAATAGTTTTCCCTCTACTACCCCAAAAGCACATTTTTTTGGGTTGAGTGAAATCCCATACTCTAGTACTCTAACAAAAAAGTACTATAGATGCATGCAATGTTGTTCCTCTTTCTTTGAATAAGCAATTAAATCATCTTGGTATACAACCAGAATTGATTCAATCAATCCTGTAAAGGCGACATCCATAGCTCTTTGGAATGTAGCACCTGCATTTGTTAATACAAATGGCATTCTTAAATAGACATAAGTTTCCCATGGAGTTGTGAAGGCAGTCTTGTATTGTTCTGATTCTTTCACCTTCACCTGATTATATCCTAAAAATCCATCCATCATGGATTAGAGCTCACATCTTGTTACTCTCTGCAGCATAGCCTCCATGTTAGGCAGTGGATAGTTATCCTTCAGAGAAGATACATTCAAATTCCTGAAATCTACACAGAGTCTTATATCTCCATTCTTCTTTCTAACTGGGACAAGGTTGGACACCCAAGTTAAGTGTCTGACAGGCATGATTATTCTAGCTTCTCTAAGCTTCACAAGTTCTTCTTGCATCTTTGGAGCTAAGGTAGGGTTGATAGGTCTTTGTGTCTATCTAAATGGCTTAGCACCAGGCTTCAAAGGGATCTCATGCTGAAACAAATCCTCCCTATAGGATTTTAAGTCCTCATATGACCATGCAAAGACATGTTGGTATTTCCTTAATAACGTTATCAGCGTATTCCTGATGTGTGACTTAAGTTGTTTACCTATATATACCTTTTTTGGGGCATGATGTGTTCCCAAATTTACCTTCTCTAAATCATCCTTGTTTGTGGGAGATGCCTTGGTAACAAGCTGATCTCTACTATCAAATGGTCTTTCTAAAGCTACTAACCCTCTAGGGATTTTGTTTGTTTTAAGTTGTATCACTTCTTTCCCCAAAAGAGTCTCCTTTCCATCTATAACATCCACAAAGTTTTGGAAATCAATCCCTTGACTTTCATACTCATCTATGCAATGCAAGAATCTCAATAAGTTTTTATCATCATCCAACACTTGCCAACTGCATATGTTATCTGGTACTGTAGGCCTGATTTTAAATTCAACATTTGTGACATCAGACACTGTGACATCATCTGGCCTAATAGCTACATTAGCCAAAAATTCTGCCATGACATTCTTTGACCTTTCCACCCAATTTATTGAGAATGCATCAAATAATTCAATAGTATCCCAAACAACATGCTTATATTGTTTCAACCTCTTATTCTTTGAAGCATACTTATCTCTTACCTGGGAAACTATCAGTTCTGAATCTCCAAACACTCTTAACATCTTAATTCCATGCTTTAATGCAACATTCAATCCTAGTAACAAAGCTTCATATTCTGTAATGTTGTTCGTGTAGACAAACTTCAATAGAAAATAAAATTTAAGGAGCCTAACTGTTGGAGACAGAAACACCACTCCAGCACCAGAACCTTCTTTTGAACATGCTCCATCAAAATACATAGTCCAAAGACCATACTGATTAGGCTCCTTAATGTAAATACCTTTTTCCTTATTCTCTTGACCATCTGAGACAATTCTAAAATTTTCACAGTCAGTATCCACAAAACAAACCTGATCTTCTAGTTCTTGGTCCTCAACTGTTTCTGGTGACCTTTCTTCTCTTACCAATTTAACATCCTTGCCATTCATATGGATCATGGCATATGACAAGTCTAGTTGCATACTTCCTCCAATCAATGTAGCCCATCTTCTTGACAACAACATGCCATACTGTGGCTTTATATCAACTACTGTTATATTCATTTTATAGGTCTTTTCTAGATAAGCTGCCAGCATAAAATCCACATCTTTCATAATTCCTATGACTGGTAGCTCCCTAGCATCCATTGCATAGCACTTCACACAAGATTTATCTATTTTCAACCCAACTTGTTGCATAATAGCTAGAGGCATAATATTTGTTGATGCACCTGAGTCAAGCATACAATTCTTGATTACCTTTCCTTTAATGACAAGGGAAACAGAATGGTTCAACCTGTGATGGGCACTTTGTCATTGTCATACCCAAATAAACCTCAGGAACCTCTTCCTCATCAATACATAATTCTTGTTTTTTATTTTGATCCTCATCACTTTGTTCTGGATGATGAGCTACCCCTGAAATCAAAGACAAAGCCTTGTTTTTGTACTCTTCAATTTTCATCATTTCCATTAATGGAATAGAGACTTTCATTTGGGATAAAGCCTGAGTTATGTCAAAGGGGGCATAATTTTGTATAATAGTTGTAGCTTGAGGCTGGCTTTTACTCTTATCCTAAGTTGATCTTACTTTGGCTTTAATGATTTTTTGATTATCATCCTTGACAGGTGAACCTTTAATCTTATCCTCACTTTGGGGAATTTTACCTTCTAAGTTTTGAGGATCTAGACCTGGTTTTTACTTGAAATTTTTCTTGTTATTATTCCATTACTTCTTATGTGGTTCAATCTCTTTATGATTATGCACATGTTGGTTTACAAAGATACCCCTTGGTTGGCATGAATCACCAACTTGAGCTTTATTTCTGAGGTTATAGTTACTCTTGACCTATGTCATTGTTGTAGCTATAAGGGCTCTAATCTCTTCATCAGAAGGCCTCCTTAAATTATTTAAGCAGATGTGTGAATCTTGAGCATACACATGATTATCTTCATCATCCTTATCAGAAAAAGCCTAATGGTAGACTTCATTCATATAAGGCCCTCTTTCATCAGGATCTATTTCATCAGAGGAGGAGTATTCTCCATTTGTAAAGAGCATATTCACACTGTCATCCTCCATATAATGTGGCTCATTACACTCATCATAGGCAACAACATCATTATACAAGGACTGAGCAATCATACATTGTGACTATGAGTGAGACATTTGACATATTATGCACCATGGAGTGTCATCCACAATATTGACAGCTTTTCTCAATGGATCAGGGGTCTCCTTAGAGCTTTTTGATCAGTCTTGCTATTTGGGAGGATAGGCTTACCATTGTGTCAGTTTGTGTTATATGGCATGTCATGTAATTGTGGTCTCTTTTCTTGTCTCTGATAAACTTGTTTCTCAGGACCTAACCCTTTTTCATTTTTGGCAAGTCTATAACTTAGGTCCTTAACAATAGATGCCAACTTTTCTAGCTTATCTTCAGAGGTTGAGCATTTCCTTGAATATTTTGGGACCTATTATTGGATTCTGTAGGATCCTTATATCATCCCTTCTATTTGTTTTACCAAATGCTTTCCTATTGTTTTCAATGTTGGTTGCAATTTTGAAAGCATCTCTAAGGCTAGCAGGATGCTTATCTCTCAACTCATAAGTTGTTTTGGCATCAAAGGCATTTATGTATAACACCATGCACATTGGTTCATTTGGCCTCATATGAGGTGGCAACTTATTCAGCACTCTAGTAAACCTAGCATTAAAATCTGCAACAGGTTCATTTGATCCCTTAGCAATACTAGTGAACTCATTAATAATAAAACTAGGGTTAGTCTTATCTCCATATTGCTCTCTAAAAATCCTCTTGAAGTCATCCCATTATGTGACACTCTGATCAGGCAAATTTCTATACCATTCTCTAGCTTCATCAATCAGGGATTGCATAAACAGTTTCATAAAGACATCTTCATGGTCAACTTCAAAATTATCCATCACATTTTGGAAAGCCTTCAAATGATCTTCCCCTGACACAACATTATTTTCTGAAAACTTTTGGTATCTCAGACCTTATATGTTTGTCAATAGGATTGGGGTAACCAAGAATGCCATTGAAATATAACTGTCTGAACCTATCCAACTGCATAGGTTGTCTACCAAACTGATTGACATTTGCATTCCTATTGGCATTAAAATTTTGATTCCTCATGTTGTTTAGTGGTATCCTATTGTTATTCACATTTTGTCTTTGATTATTTTGTGGATTTCAATTTATATGTTGATTAAGTCCCTGATCATTTTTGAGGATATTCTGATCATTTTGTTGATTCTAAACTTCATTTGTATGCTGGTTTCTGAGCACATACACATTTTCAAGAGTGGGAGTTGAGTCTTGTTGAGCCATTTTCAAAGCTTGTACCTTTTATTTCATATCATCTCTTATTCTTAAAGCCTGCAAATATTCTAGTTCAGCTCTAAGATTCATAATTTCCTCTACTAAATCATCATCTTTTGGCATGGAAGTAGATGGTCTTTTCCATTAGGGTCATCATTATCCCTTGGAGACTCTGTATCTTCAAACCTATCATAGGGATCTAAAAATGGACGTTCCTGAAACACCTCTAACCTCATTCTTAACCTATCACCTTGTTGTCTTTCATACATTTCTTGAATTTCAGCGCCAGTGTTTGAAAAATAGGGCGGTTGCTGCCTGAGGATCTGGGATTATCTTGGATATCATCATTATTTCTAGAGTTGGGTGATCCTTCATGACCAGTTTGAGTAGTCCCTTTCTTCCTATACATCATTTTTCTAGGTAGTTCTTCAAATAAAGGGTTGCGTAGGGATCTTCTCCCCTGCATACAAATTTTATCTTACCGGCTAGGAGATTTGTTCAGAGTCACCACCCACAACTGGGTATTAAGTTTCTGATTGGGGTTCTTGCACAGAGTAGTCCCTAGTAGAGTTGCCAAATCTATTGGAGTTTTTTCCCAACTGAATGTTTCCTAAGCCATCCCTACTAGGTAGCCATCACTCATCAACAAGATTCTTAGGTCAGGGGTCAATAGTACAGGAGACAGACTCTATAAATGTCTCTTCTCCTTCTTTAGGCTCTGCAAAACCTAGGGGGTATTCCCTATTCAACATCCATGAAATAAACCTATGAACTTGCTGGGATATTGATACCAACCAGATAAATCCTCTCCTAAATAGACCAAAACTATGAAATAAGTGCAAAGGGGCTAGCTTTGGGTCTTATATTCAGTTGTGAACCAAAGGATTTGAAACCTAACTACTTCTAAAAATCCTAAAGGTTTGTGATTAAGATTTGATTGTATTCTATATTTGGATGCAAGATTAGGACTTTGAATCATAATCTCAACACAAGAACAAACTGGTGCTTATCCTAGGGCATGGAGTCAAATAGACATATATATGTGAATGTTTACCATAAACTTAAAACAATAATCAAATTTCAAGGGGTTTCTCTAGCATTTGTCTTACAAATACTACCCAAGACTAAGTATTCAATTATCTCTGCTTACAAATATTCTTACTGCAATGTATTCAACCCAACACTTAACCCAAAACATTTAATTTGTTCCTTGAACAAAAGTAGTAGATTAAGCATTTAACACAAAAGACCCATGTTCCTGAACCTTGAATAACCCTTAGCTATTTAGATTCAGAAGAAAAACACACACAACTTGGAGACAGATAACAAAATACATGCAATGAAGCATTACTCATTTAAAACAACATGAAACTAATAAATTTTGTGCATAAAACATTCAACATACAACTCATAAACTTACAAGACAAGAGATAGAGCAACCCAACAGAACTGTATTTTATTATTTCTCCAAAATTCCCAAATCTTCAATAACCACAAAAAGGAGTAACACAACTCTTGTATGTATCAAGAGTGTGTACTCAGCATTGATTACATTGCATTTGATACAAAAGAACCACCAAAAGGCGTTGGGGAACATTAATTGCATTTGAGAGAAGAAGGAGAGAAGAAGCAGTTGACTTGGGGAATGTGTAGCCTCTTGAAGATCTGCCTCTTAAATGCTACGAGATAGTGGTTGGCCTATCAATCCTTCGACCCATACTTGTCCTTCCACTCACCATATGTCTTTTCAGCCAGCCAAGGGAATGAAATCACTTCTTCTATCTTGCCATTATGGATGACATATCTGGCATCCAGGATACTCTTCTTATTTTTGTAAAACATCTCAAAACTTATTTCAGCCACGTGCAGCTTATCAAGTGATAAGCTCAATACCTGCATGATTGGATCACCCATATCACAACAAGTGGGAATTAATTGATGACTATTATCAATTATTTATTTCTTCCATTTGTCAAGGTCCTTAATTTTCCCATTAGCTTCCAAAATGTGAGGCAACCACTTGGTGTCCAACCTTTCAATGGTCCTCATTTTATCCTTCAAAACTGTGTCCAACCTCAATTGGAAATTGGCCACATCCTCAAAATGCTGCAATACATCTGACACCGGTTTCAACTCAGGAGGTGCACTTGGATCAAATCTAGAGCACCTAAGAAAATCTTTGACTTCTCCAGTTCTAGATAGCCACTTAGTTTTTATACTTAACAGCCTCTGCTTATCATACTCATGCTTCTCATAAGCTATCCTTAACTATGAGTAATACCTCCAAGTATCTTCTACTCTGGTCAGAAGTTTTGTCACCCTATTCTCGATCAAATTGGTGGCTAGATCCTCTACTTTATTCTCCACTTACTCTTTCAGCTTCTTGTTTTCCTGCTTCAATTCTCTAATCTCTGAAAGGAGAGGCTTAGTATCAACTAGTAGTGACTCTGCAGTTTGAATGATAGGAGTTTGAGATGTACTAGGCTCCAATTGTGGCTGCCTTTCATATATGCTCAACCTAGCCATAGCCACCATATATTTCTCCAACAACTCATTGTAATCTTTCTATAGTTTGCGGTCACTACCTCTGTAAATTGTGCAGTTTGCACATTTAAGTTGGCAGCCTGAGGAGCAGGGGTGTCTAACACCCTTTTGATAATCACATTACCAATTAA
This sequence comes from Cunninghamia lanceolata, assembly GCA_027924645.1. Taxonomy (NCBI): domain Eukaryota; kingdom Viridiplantae; phylum Streptophyta; class Pinopsida; order Cupressales; family Cupressaceae; genus Cunninghamia; species Cunninghamia lanceolata. The sequence continues at coordinate 22,259,299 of BSBN01000809.1, read as the reverse complement.
TTCATCTAAACCAACTTTTGGTTTCTTTTCACTAGGGGCCAATGCCCAGATTGCCTAGGTTTCAAACCTTGGATCAAATATAGCACCCTGCATAGCTCTACTGACCTGTTCTTCTGTCACATCAGATTAATCCCTTGTAATTGTATCAAATGTAATGGCATTTGATAATGTCCAATGTGGTAGCAGCAAGATGTTGCTTCTAGTCACAAGTGCTCTACCCTCCTCAGGAGTCATTACACTGATGTCTTTACTTACCTCATCCAAAACCCTCTTAGTAATGGCATCATATTCTTAGGGGTCTGCACTAGTTTTTGCTTCTTTAATTCTTTTCTGAAACTCCTCATTCTTGGTCCTTAGCACAAATGATCTAAACTTGGGAGTGCTGATGAATGCATCATCTGAAATAAATTGATTGCAGACCACCTCCCTCACATCCTCTATATCAACCTCATTGTTGACTGTGGACCTTGTCAACCTATTTTCTAGTGAGGAGTAAGGCATTACCCTTGGTGGGGAACTCACTTGATGATGGGGCTCTTGAATCTACTCTTCTGCTACCCCTTCCTCCAAATTTACAACCTCTATCTCCTCCTCTATCTCAAGATTGATAATTTTTGCCCTCTTTGGAGCAAGGGGACCAAGAGATTCCTCTTTTCTAACATACTTACCCCTTGAGTTGCTTGGTTGGTATGAGGGCCTTTCCTCACCTACAGGTGCACTGGAAATCAAATCTTTTGCCTTGGTAAATATCATCTCTATTCTTTTTATGGGGTCTTGTATCTCAACAAAAGCCCCAGGTTAAGTAGTATTGACATTTTTCTTCATTTTCTTTGCCCCCATTACTGCATTCCATGTATTCCTTAAAGAATGCACCTCTTGCATTGACTGGTAATTTCTTACTATGTCTTCATAAAATGGGACACAGTGGGGATACGCAGGAATGTTGACCTTCAATCTTGTATTATGAATAAAACCCTCAGGGTCAAAGAATCTCACCTGCTCCATGTCCATCTGTAGCATTGAAGCATGAAGCCTATCTGATCCAATCCACTCTTATCAATTGTTATGAAATCATTGAGCTTCAATGAAGTAGGGATAAGTGACCCTTTCTTATGCTTTCTAAAATACTCCTTGTCAGATTCATTTAATTGCCTTATAATCTCCATACAGACAAGTCTCTTGGGGACAAACTTGGGCAAAGTGTACGGTGCAGCCTCACACCCATAAATCCTGATGCAAGTTATATTTTCATGTAGGAACGAGTCTCCCCAATTATGATCTATGTGCAAGTGTGGGGCCCTCTCCAATGGTCTCAAAAATTCTTTAATTTTTTTTGGTATCCTGTCAGCTATTGGTTCCAAGAAACCCAGTACCTTTCTCACAAAGTGCTCCTCAAATGTAACATAGCTTGCATATTTAAAGTGCATGTCTAGCATGTAGGTCCACATTTGCACTTGCATCATGTTACCCTCTGCATCATTCATCTTCACATGTAAATCCTTGCTCCAGTGGCCAGATAGAGAGAATAGGATCATATGACACATTAATGAATACCGTGTGAATTTCACATGGGGACCTATTGTATACATGTTCTTTAATGCCATCATCTACTCATGCATTTTCTTCGCCAGATATCCTGCATAGTCATATGGTTTTTTGGCTCCTTAATCCTGAATGTATACTGCCATCATCATTAGAGCTACTGGCATTCTATCTGCTGCACCCCTCCCAAACACATGACATAAACTGTGATAGGTTTTGACAAAGTACTCCATGAACAAATTGCAATGGAAGGGTTCTTCTTCTCTGTCAGAAATCTTTAGCAGGCCTCCATCAACTCCCTTAGGTCTATGTTTGGCCAAATTGAAAGATCTATAGGCATATCTGACAGTTTTGTACTTCTCTTTGAAGGCATTCAAATCAATGAGCATACTGGCAGCAGGGTCTAAATTAAATACAGTTGAAATATACGCCTTTGTAAATCTAATTATAACACTACCATTGCCAGACAAAATAGACATGGTTTTGGGGTCATACCTACTTACCATTGCTCTGAGCAGGTCTGGATTTACAAAGACATCAGGGCAAATTAACTTAGCCAAATCATGTTTCCATGCATGACAAATAGGGGTCTAGTAATCCATTCTCCTATACCAGTGTTCAAATAAGCTCCAGGCAGACACATGTATTTTGGCATCCTGACAATCAACACATAGGTCATAAATTTTATCATTTTTTCCTACTACTCCTGACCCTGTTACAGGTCTTTTTTGATGATCCGAAACACTAAACCATGAGATCTTCATCTAAGCTATGTTTAGAGGTTGAAGGCTAACCGGAATGACTCATTTTTATGTTTATGTAGATGAACTAGGGTTTTGTGCAACTTCAGATGATGTCTTAATACTTTAAAGCAGCTAACCCGATAAGATGCAGAGGGATGAAAACAACTTACTAGTTTTGGCACTAACAAAGGCTCGAAATTACACTAGCTTCCTCATTCTGAAGCTCCCTTTGCTCTGAATGGAGCTCCCTTCACTCTGAATGTAGCCTATGCTCTTGAAAATGATAGTGAATGCCCTAATTCTACCCATTTTATGCTGAATTCCTTCACATCTCTCTATATTAATGGAGGTTGCATCGACCATTACTTAGTTCACGTCGCGAACACTTGGAAATCCTCCTTTTTGCAAGTTTGAATCTGGGCCATCAATCTTTTCCTTAAATTTTGCAATCTACAGCTCTGATTTGTTGACTAGATTTGACAATCTTCATCACTCTCTTTGAATAATCTTCATCCAATTAGAACGGGCCAAATCATATGTACTTTCTTTGTAGGTCACATCGCCTTTGTTTAGACTAGACACATGGCACCACCTCGCAGGCTCGCAGACGGAGATAGCCCACCATTCACCTACCATGTGCTGGTGTGATTATGCATCCACACATCATTCCTTTATATGCTTTTGGATTCATCATCAGAGCGGGGCCACATGTCACAATCTCACAACCACATGGCGAAGATTCCTTCTTATGAGATTCCCTTGCGATGATGCGTAATTGTCAGATTAAAAGTTCTCTTGCAAATCATACTTAGATCGACATCTAGCAGCAAGCGGTTGGCAGAGGCAAAATTATTAGTGGAACAAGACGTAAGCATAGATTCTTGGATAGGTGTCAACCCATCGCAGCGGCCCAATAGGGTGATGATGTCACTAAAAGTAGGTTGCGACACTACAATTTCTATTTAATTAACCTTAGGACTTAAGACATAAACTTTTTGATTTTTATCGGTGACTGTAGGTAATGGCTAAGCAAAGGGGTCGATCAACCTATGAGCGCTATGACATGAAGTTGTAACTTAATTAACCAACGACTTGCTAATGACATTCAACATGGAAATAGAAAATAAAGCGCATGACTGAGGGGACATAGGGTAAAAGGGTTTCCTAAAGCAAACACTTGAACATTTCAAACCTAAAACCCTAAACCCTAAGGGGTACCACCAAACTGGTTATAATATATTGTGAGCTAACACTCACCGTGGTTTTTCTCTTTTGGGTTTTCCACATAAAAATCTTGGTGTTCATGTGTTATGGTTTCTTTGGTTCATGATCTCATGCATAACTTACTTTATTACAATTGAATATGCTAAATGGTTTAAGATGTTTTATATCTAAATGGTTTCATAGAATACTGATTCACACCCCCCCCATCTCAATATTTCGGGTGTTCAACAATTGATATTAGAGCAAGGTCCCCTGGAAGAAGCTTCACCACTCAGGGAAGATCTTGGAGTTTGAACACATGGCATCTAGAAACCTTCCTACTCTTCCGAATGAGATTCCTACTATTGAATTTTTAGAAGATGAATATCTTTCTACCGATAATGAAGAGCTCAAGATTGCTCTTGAAGACCTAGAAAGAACTGAAGAAGAAATCATTGATTTGAAGGAAAATGTCAAGGAAGCAAATGAATGTATTAAAAATCTGAAAGAGCAAGTCATGAAATTCAAAGAAAAGCATAAGGAGGCTAGTGAACAATTGAGGTTAGCAAATGAATCTATGAATGATCTAAAAGTGCAAGTTGAAGAAAGGAAAAGAATTGAGGATTGCCTCAATGAAGTTGTGAAAAAGAAATCTAAAGAATGCACAAGACTTGAGCAAGAGGTTGTGAATCTAAAAATGATCTGAAATAGGCATGGATTTGAGAAGACAAATTTAGGGCAAGTGCTGCCAAACTTGATAGAATGATTGCAATTCAGAAAAGTTATGATGACAAAGAAGGCTTATGGTTTGAAAAGGGTGAAAGTTCAAATCTAGATCAAGCTTCAAATGTTGAAGACAAGAAGAACAATGAAAGGTAGAATTAGAATAAGAAGAGAAGAGTTAGAAGAGCACCAATTAGACAACCTAATGCTCAAAGGTACCCATCTTTCAATGGTTATTGTCATTCTTGCAATTAATTTTGTCATAAGGCAACACAATGTAGAAGTAGAGTGAATCAAAATGTTCCATCCTTCTCTGGTCAATGTTTTACATGCAAAAAGGTTGGTCATAAAGCTAATGAGTGCATAAGTCAAAGGATGAAAGGTTATGACAATAGGAGAATGATTCAATCTTTCAATGGCTACTATTTCACATGCAATAGATTTGGACATAAAGCTAACTAATGCAGATCTAGAATGAATGGAAGATATAATTGTTGACCCATTTTCCTCTGTCCAGAGCTAAACAGTCCACCTGGTATTTTCCTTGAAAATCCTTTGGAAAATGTTCCCATAAATCTTAAAAAGCCAAATTTCCCAAAATCCTTGCCTAAAAAACCTTACCATTGGAAAGAGCTTGAAAAAATAGGCAGGTTTGGTTTTCACATCACCCTGAAATTCGGCCAAATAAAGAATTTATTTATGGTCAAAGTTTTGGTCAACATACAGTTCAAATGTTCATTGGTGGGCTTGCAAAATCTCTATCGGCCTTAGAAAATGATGAAAAAAGTGAGTTATATGCATTTCTGAATGTATATCGGGCTTAAGAAGGTGCATGTACAAGGGGGAATCTTTCACAGATTCCCAGAATATTCTCAGTTTGTATATCGGGTTGCATGAAGAGTTATATAAGGATGGAATATACATTGCAGATTCCCAGAATATTCGCTAATTGTATATCGGGTCTACATGTATATTTGGTTTGTATGTTCAAACATACAATGAAACATACAAGGAGAATTATACAAAGCAGGAGATACATCCCAGGAATATTCCCTCATTGTATATCGGGTTGTATGTTTGCACACACAACCAAATATACAAGTCCAATTTACAAAGCCCGCGCATATACAAAGAGGATTGTATGTCTTCTACATACAAATGAGCATGAACAGTGGAATGTATATCAACTTGTATGTGCAAACATACAAGGCCGATATACAAAGTTTATATGCATCGGCTATAGTGAACATACAAAGGAAAGTACATCTGGTGGGGTCCGCAATATACAAGGGCGTTTGTATATCAGTGATGTACAAAGAAAGACGCAAGTCAACTATACAAGCTGGACTCGAGCCACACAGTCAAAGCAGCTAATAGTCATTTTGGGGTCCGCAGCTTGTATATTTAGCATTTGTATATCATGCGATATACAAAGCCGACATACAGTGGCAACATGCAAGCCGGATTTCAAAAATGTTTTCATCTGCTTTATAAAATTTTGAGGTCCGTGCAGTTGTATGTATATCTGCACTTTGTATATCGCAATATACAAGTCAAAGGTGCAAAGGGACATGCAAGTCGGACCTGATACAGAGGTAAATTCTGGCATATGCGACGTCAAGTCCGGATTGTATATGTAGGTGCTTTGTATATTTGAACATGCAAAGCATATACAAAGGAAAGAAGATATACAAGTCGGACCCGACAGAACAATCAAATACAGCTAATAGTCATTTTGGGGTCCACGGCTTGTATGTTTACATATTCGGAAGAGGACATACAAATGGTGGGACCCGCACATATAAGGGAAATTGTATGCATATACAATTTTGAAATACAAAGGCATATTCAAGCCCGATATACAAAGCGCCATGTATGTACAAAAGGAGTTGCAGAGAAGATTTTTGAATGTCGATTGGGGCGGCAAATGCAAGCGATATATACACAGATACAAAGTGAGATATACAGGCAGTTGACCGAAACTTTGACCGCTTGTATCTCCTCCATCCTGGCGAATTTTGACATACTGTAAGAGGCAAAGATGCATGTTTTTGTCCCCTCTTTCATTTGGCAGGGTTTACATGAGGTTTTGTCACCTTTCCATTTTTAAATCTGGATTTGTATGTCTTGGGCGACTGGACGTTTTAGCAACTTTTGGGGCAGGATGTAGATATTTCTTTCATTCATTACTGTACGATGATGAAGCAGCTCGCATTAATGGTAAAAGATATCCCTCCACCACCATGTTTTAGACATTCCATGTGTTCATTATTGAAGATAGCCACGCAGCAGCTGCATTAAAGACTAACAAATATCCCGTATCTACCTGATCCCAGATTTTTGACACCATAACTGATGCAGCTGGACAGTCATTAAATGTAGATATTTTTCTGAGGCAGCTCGGAGAGCATTTTTTGTAACCGACTTAGGGTTAGTTTTGGAATGCTATATATAGGCATTCATATGATGTAAATAAGGTTGGAAATTTTTTGGCATTGGGCTTTTTCTGTTTCCAAACAGAGTTTTCATATACTGTAACATTGCCTTTTCATTGGATATATGCAAGTTATTTTACCTCATTTGCTGATTTTCTAAGTTCTGTGTGAATCTGCAGAGGTTGTCTGTGAACATTCTGTTCCTCTCAACCCTATTGCGCCTTACCTCTGCTAAAATCATCTAATCTGTGTATGTTTACTTGTTGTATCTGATTATATTGTGCATTTTCTCGGTGTTGTGGAAGTCTCTTTTAATCTGTCTGGTGCATCACCCTTTTGCTTTCAAGTCTTTATGTTTTACCTTTCATTTTTAAGTTTTTCTTCTCCCTTTTCCCCTAAAATTTAGTAGTTTTAGGTGATATTCAGGTAAGGAAGTTGGCCTTCTCTAGAGGTCTGATCTCATTTAGCAAAGTCCCACACTTAGAGATCATTCCCATGTTACTCCAGATTATAGAGGTTTCACAACTGTATGTTAGGGTGCAAAACTGGGTGATAACAACTTTGGCACGCCCGGTGGGACCAAAGAGTCAAAACAACAATCAATTTAACAATCACTATTGCTAGTTTTGATGTGCAGCCAGTGATTACAGACCTTTAAAAGATTAAAGTTTGCATATATGGCGACTCAGACTGGAGAGAGACAAGCAGATCAATTCTGCTGTTACATTTTATGAGAAAGATACAAACCAGGAGTTCAAGCTCATTTGACTATTTGCAGCTATCTCCACCTAGAAGGCAGAGTAGAGCTGTAGCAAGGACTCCAGTTTCTAAAAGGGTATAGTCAACTTCACCAAATTTCAGACCAATTGTTTATGTAGTTCCTATAGCAACTCAAGCAATCATACCTCTAGCCATTCAGATGGCGAGAAACCAGCCATTTGTGGCTTTTGATGGGGGCAACCCTTTAAATTTAATAGTACATGATGTGATACCTATGGCAGCTTTGAAGAGTTTGCCCTATTTCACAGGGAAAAATCAAACTACCCCTATTGAGCACATTAGAGATGTGGCTTGTCTATGTGGAGTAAATCATATAACCCAAAAAAACGTGGCCATCAGGTTGTTGGCTGCCTCTTTCAAGGGAAAAGCATTGCAATGGTTTAGAAGTCTATCAGTGCAGACCATAGCAACTTGGGATGACCTTGGTGATAAGTTAAATAAGCAATTCCAAGATAAATCAGACAACTTGTCACTGGTTTAACAGATGACTACAATAAATAGAGCTCCTCAAGAGCAGATGATGGATTTCAACTTCAGATTTCAGAAGACATGGGACAAAATTCCTGCCATGGTAAGGCCTCCAGTTGAATATGCATTCTTGTATTTTTTGAAAGCCTTAAATAGTGATGTTTCAGTAATGATTCAATCACTAGGAGGTACTAGTTTACCAGATGCTTATGAATTAGCTATTAGGGCAGAGAATAATCTGATTCGGGCCAGAAAAATAGCACCCAAACTGCTAGTGCCTATCTTTCCTGAGATTCAGGCTACGATGCCTTTGCCAATTCCATATTGTGCCCCTCTACCTGCTGTGGCAGCATTACCATATACTGCCAATTCTGAACCTGCTGCCACTAGTTCATCCCAAGAGCTAAAAGAGATTAAAAGTAGCCAACGAAAGATTGAGGGCATCCTCCAAACTTTTGGGAATGAGTTAGTAAACATTAAAAAGTAGCAGTCCTAGAGCAGGCCGCCCTATCAACAACCCAATCAAGGGCAAAACCAACCATACCAGGGGCAAAATCAGCCTTATCAAGCTAATAGGCCACCATATCAAAGTAATTACCAAGGTGCCAGGCAAAATGTGAATCAAAGGCCTTTTCAACCTTATAATCTGGCACCTATTAATGCAGTAAGGGACCTTGTCCCTATTCAAAATAACCTTGTAGCTGAACACGAATGGTGTTTTCCATGTAATCAGCCACACAATCAGGCAACCTGCTCAAATGGAGTCATAAATCAAGCTTTGATGGTGCAGAGTGTTGCAGTCCCACAGTCAAATACACCTAATGATGGAGCTATGCAATAGCAGGAACAACCTCAGAGTGATTCTGCCTTCATGAGCTGGTAGCAAGGTGAATTTTGTGGCATGAATAGAGATAGTACTCCCGTGGCAGCAAATACAAGGGCCAAGAAGAGGGGTTATGAGATTGAACAAGTAGCAAATAAAGGAAAAACACCTGTTGATGCTTCTATACCTCAAATTCCCCATATATTACAAAGAAATGTTCTAGCAACAACAAGAGAGATGCCTCATCTGCAAGCAGAGGCTGTTGCTACAAAATCAAAACAAAAGGTAAGTGTTACTCCACCTTTCAATATTATTGAAAATATGAGGAAGATGAATGTGACAATGTCTATGTAGGATTCATTAGCCATCCCAGGCCAAAAATACATATTGCAGTCTGCCTTATCTAATTTAAAAGTGTCCAAAGATACAACTGTTGACCCAACTAGGTTGTCCTTACCAATTCCTCTCAGGATAATAGCAAATAGCCAAACAAAAGTGCTAAGCCCCTCCCATTCTATGTATCTTTGATAATTGGAGACAAGTTAGTACACAACTGTATGGTAGACAGTGGTGCAAGCAGTTCTGTGATGCCTAAACAGATTGCAGACCAATTAGGGCTCAAGTACCAGCCTCTTGAAAAGGGTGTACTCCAATTAGATGGCACGACTGTCAATACTGTGGGGGTAATAAAAGACCTAGGTCTCACTCTGCACACTTGCCCAAATGTTTCCATTATCCAAGAGGTCTTCATCATAGATTTGCCTCCTTATTTTGCCATGTGCTTATCAAGAGAATTTACTGCCAAGATAGGAGGATATTTATCCTTAGACTGGTCCCACATGTTTTTCAGGACCAGATATGATACCAAAGTAACTTTAAAATCTGAGTTGCTTTCAAATCATCACATAGAGCCCTACACACCAAGTGCTGTTAATGCAAATTACATTATTTCTGATGATCTGAAACTTGTGGCTGCTCAAGAGCTACAAGCTGAGAGTATACCAGAGGTGTTGTTGAGGGAGTGGGCCTCAGAAAATGTGATAGATGATCCTGAGGCACATATTCAAGAAGCTGGTATGGGAATTTACATACTGCATGAGAATGAAACAACAATTCCAGGTATGGTAAAGGATGCAGAACAGTGGACGGAGTAGCAAGGAGAAGTATGGAAAATGTATTTTGATGGCTCTAGGAGCATAAATGGATTCGGCGGTGGTGCAATGCTTGTATCTCCACAGGGTGAAAGATATTATTTTGCTTTCCATTTTGCCTTTTCATGCACCAATAACACTGCTGAGTATGAGGGATTGATCCAAGGCTTGCAGTGGGCCAGAAAGAAAAAGATTGGTTGTTTGCAGGTATTTGGGGACAGTGAACTTATTGTAAATCAGGTAAGAGGGCTGCATGTTACCAAGAACGATACTTTGAAATGCTATAAGCATAGGGTATGGAACATGATTGAAGAATTTGATGCTTTCAATCTGGTTTCCATTCCAAGAAATCAGAACTCCCATGCTGATAGGTTAGCTGCAATTGGGGCTCCGTTCGACATCCCCAGTGATATTCAAAGGGAGAAGGTACAACCTCATGTAAAAATAGTGGATAGGCCCTCTATCCCTGACAAAAATATTCATTGGCAGGTTTTTGAAAGTGATGAGCAGATCCTACAATTCCTGTTAGAGGAGGATGAGTTTTCCATGATGAATCAGGATAAACTCAAACAACAATATGGCAATGATCAAATTGTTCAGTTGAGAACAAACAAGCTGCCCAAGGGATTGGTAACGTTGGAATCTATTTTTAGTACAGATGATCAACTGAAGAAAAGCAAGACTAGTATGCAGGTAAGAGAAGAGCATTATGAGGAGCTAGAAATCTTCAAAGGTAAGCTTCTTAAAATTGGTAAAATCTGCTCAGCTGAGGATAGAAGAGCTTTTATTGCTCTCTGTCAAGAATTTGAAGATGTGTTTGCTTGGGATTATTCAGACCTGAAGGGATTTGATCCTCATATTGCCTAACATACCATAGAATTAGAACTAGGTACTAAACCTGTGAGGTAGAAGCAAAGGCCTTTAAACCCAAAGCTTGAGCCTCTAATGATTAAAGAACTGACCAAACTAATTGAGGGGAAAATCATTTTTCCAATCAAACATACTTCTTGGGTCACCAACCTTGTCCCTGTGAGAAAAAATAATGGAGAGATTAGGCTATGCGTCAACTTTAGAGACCTTACTAGGGCTTCCCTGAAGGACCACTACCCGCTGCCCTCAATGGAGTAGATCTTGCAGGTAGTAGCTGGCTCAGAGAGATTCTCCTTGCTTGACAATTTTTTTAGTTATAATCAAGTGTTAGTCAAGGAGGAGGATTGGTATAAAACTGCTTTTACTACCAAATGGGGCACCATGGCCTACAAGAGAATGCCTTTTGGTCTCTCTAATGCTAGCTCAACTTTTCTAAGGGCTATGGACATGGCTTTCAAGGGTTTACTATATAAACTGGTGTTGGTATATCTTGATGACATAACAGTTTTTTCCAAGAATGCGTCTGAGCATTTATTCCATTTGAGGCAAGTATTTGAGAGATGCAGAGAGTTTGGGATATCTCTCAATCCCAAAAAATGCATTTTCGCTGTACATGAGGGCAAGCTGTTAGGGCACGTCATGTCAAAAGAGGGTATTACCATTGACACTGAAAGGGTAAGGGCTATTCTGGAGTTGCCTTTACCCAGCCACAAGAAGGGACTACAAAGCTTCATTAGCAGAATTAATTTTTTGCGAAGGTTCATACCTGATATTGCAAATCTTCTGAAGCTTTTGACGTCCATGTTGAAGAAGAATACGGTTTTCAGTTAGACGACAGAGGCCAAACTCAGCTTCGAGTCCATCAAGGAGGCATTAGCGGCAGCACCAACTCTAGTAAACCCTGACTTCTCCAAAGACTTTATCTTATATGCTTATGGCGGCCTGGACACCATCTCTGCGATTTTAGTATAGCAACAGAGGGAGGGTTTTGAGCAGCCAATCGCTTTCTTTAGCCAAGGGTTAGAAGAATATGAGTAGAGATATAGCTTTGTAGAGAGACATGTCCTTGCAGTGGTAAGGAGCCTCAAGAAGTTCAGACATCTTATTTCCAATAATAAGATACATTTGATGGTCGCTCCTCCCAGCATAAAGGAGTTCCTGTTGAGTAAAGATGTTAGTGAAAAAAGGGCTGGCTGGATCACCAAAGTCATGGAATATGACGTGGAGATCAAGATAACCAAGCTTGTCAGAGGCAGGGGACTTAGTGAACAACTTGCTACCAGTTCAGAGAATGAAATAGAAAAAGGAGAAGAGGTGCTTCTGAATATTGAGGAGGAGCATCAGAATGCTCCAGCAGTAGTAGGCACCAGTTGGGTTAATGATATGACTCAATTTTTGCAAACTGGTGAATGTCCAGTAGGTCTAGATAGAACTAAAAGAAGATATTTTAGACTGCAATCTGTTCCATATGTTTTAATAAATGGCATCCTTTTCAAAAAGGACTTTAATGGTGTATTGTTAAGGTGCATTGATAAAGATCAGACCAACAAGGTGCTACATGAATTTCATGATGGAACAACAGGGGGTCACTTTGCCCCAAAGACCACTGCTTGGAAAATCATGAGAGCTGAATATTACTAGCCCAGCTTATTTACGGATGCCCATGCATGGGCTAGGAAATGTGTAAAATGTGTCATTTTTGTAGGGAAAGAAAGGTTGCCAGCCTTACCTCTACAGCCTATTCCAGTAGAGCAGCGCTTCATGAGATGGGGGATTGATTTTATAGGTCCTATTAACCCACCATCAGGTGCAGGCTACAGGTGGATACTTACAGCTACAGACTACTTCACAAGGTGGACTGAAGCAGTGGCTCTGAAGGAATCCAATGAGAATGCTGTTTTAAATTTTTATTGTGATTTGGTTTCCAGATTTGGGGTGCCTGAGTCAATCATCTCTGATAATGCTTTAGCCTTTGTTAGCCTAAAGATAACTGACTGGGCTGTTAAAAATGGGACCTATTTGAATACTTCATCAAATTATTACCCACAGGGTAATGGTTTGGCTGAATCTATAAACAAAAATCCCATAAGGATTATTAAAAGATCAATGGAGGATAACCAAAGGACTTGGCACACCAATTTGAAATATGCCTTATGGGCAGATAGAATAACTCCTAAGAGGTCCATTGGAAATTCTCCATATATGTTAGTCTATGGGAAGGAAGCAAGATTGCCTATCTTTGTGGAACTACCAGCACTAGACATCATGAATCAGCTAGAGATGTTTGAAGAAGAGGATCCCATGGTTGTCAGATATGCTCAGCTTATGGAGCTTGAAGAAATCAGAGACAAGGCTATGAAGACTATGGAATATCATTAGCTTCAGACCAAAAGAAATTTTGATCAGAAGGCTACTCCCAGAATCTTTAGGGAGGGTGATACGGTGCTCAAATGGGACGAATTGAAGAGCAGGCCAGGAAAGCACTCCAAGTTTGACAACATGTGGAGTGGCCCATTTCTCATTACTGAATGCAAGGAGCACAATGCATTTCAGTTATCAAATATGGATGGACAAAATTTGCCTATCCCAGTAAATGGGATACACCTGAAGAGGTGTTTTGAGGTATGAGTGCTTTGTAAATTAGTAGATTAGGTTTCTATGCTTTCAAATAAGTGCTATTGCACATTAGTTTAGATCTCTTTCTGTTTTCCCTAAGTGTTATCTAAGCGTAGTTGAGGTGGTTGTTTTCAACATTTTGTCTTGTTTTGGTCTTTCATGTTCCTCTCTGTTGTATGAGTTGTTGAAGTCAGAAAATCTCTGCAAATTTCTAATCTATGTATGACTACATGCCCAATGGATGCTTAAGGCCACTGATCATTTATTTAGTAGACAAACACCCCATAGAAATCGCCAAATTGTTGACCCATTTTCCTCTGTCCAGAGCTAAACAGTCCACCTGGTATTTTCCTTGAAAATCCTTTGGAAAATGTTCCCATAAATCTTAAAGTGCCAAATTTCCCAAAAGCCTTGCCTAAAAAACCTTACCATTGGAAAGAGCTTGAAAAAATAGCCAGGTTTGCTTTTCACATCACCTTGAAATTCGGCCAAATAAAGAAGTTATTTATGGTCAAAGTTTTGGTCAACATACAGTTCAAATGTTCATTGGTGGGCTTGCAAAATCTCTATCGGCCTTAGAAAATGATGAAAAAAGTGAGTTATATGCATTTCCGAATGTATATCGGGCTTAAGAAGGTGCATGTACAAGGGGGAATCTTTCGCAGATTCCCAGAATATTCCCGGTTTGTATATTGGGTTGCATGAAGAGTTATACAAGGATGGAATATACATTGCAGATTCCTGGAGTATTCACTAATTGTATATCAGGTCTACATGTATATTTGGTTTGTATGTTCAGACATACAATGAAACATACAAGGAAAATTATACAAAGTAGGAGATACATCCCAGGAATATTCCCTCATTGTATATCGGGTTGTATGTTTGCACATACAACCAAATATACAAGTCCAATATACAAAGCCCGCACATATACAAAGAGGATTGTATGTCTTCTACATACAAGTGAGCATGAACAGTGGAATGTATATCGACTTGTATGTGCAAACATACAAGGCCGATATACAAAGTTTATATGCATCGGCTACAATGAACATACAAAGGAAAGTACATCTGGTGGGGTCCGCAATATACAAGGGCGTTTGTATATTAGCGATGTACAAAGAAAGATGCAAGTCAGATATACAAGCCAGACCCGAGCCACACAGTCAAAATAGCTAATAGTCATTTTGGGGTCCGCAGCTTGTATATTTGGCATTTGTATATCATGCGATATACAAAGCCGACATACAGTGGCAACATGCAAGCCGGATTTCAAAAATGTTTTCATCTGTTTTATAAATTTTTGAGGTCCATGCAGTTGTATGTATATTTGCGCTTTGTATATCTCAATATACAAGTCAAAGGTGCAAAGGGACACGCAAGCCAGACCTGATACAGAGGTAAATTCTGGCATATGCGGCGTCAAGTCCAGATTGTATATGTAGGTGCTTTGTATATTTGAACATGCAAAGCAATATACAAAGAAAAGAAGTTATACAAGTCGGACCTGACAGAACAATCAAATACAGCTAATAGTCATTCTGGGGTCCGCGGCTTGTATGTTTGCATATTCAGAAGAGGACATACAAATGGTGGGACCCGCACATACAAGGGAAATTGTATGCATATACAATTTCGAAATACAAAGGCATATTCAAGCTTGATATACAAAGCGCCATGTATGTACAAAAGGAGTTGCAGAGAAGGTTTTTGAATGCCGATTGGGGCGGCAAATACAAGCGATATATACACAGATACAAAGTGAGATATACAGGGGGTTGACCGAAACTTTGACCACCTGTATCTCCTCCATCCTGGCAAATTTTGACATACTGTAAGAGGCAAAGATGCATGTTTTTGTCCCCTCTTTCATTTGGCAGGGTTTTCATGAGGTTTTGTCACCTTTCTATTTTTGGATCTAGATTTGTATGTCTTGGGCGACTGGACATTTTAGCAACTTAGGGCAGGATGTAGATATTTCTTTCATTCATTGCTGCAAGATGATGAAGCAGCTCACATTAATGGTAAAAGATATCCCTCCACCACTATGTTTCAGACATTCCATGTGTTCATTGTCGAAGATAGCCATGCAGCAGCTGCATTAAAGACTAACAAATATCCCCTATCTACCCGATCCCAGATTTTTGACACCATAATTGATGTAGCTGGATAGTCATTAAATGTAGATATTTTTTTGAGGCAGCTCAGAGAGCATTTTTTGTAACTGACTTAGGGTTAGTTTTGGAATGCTATATATAGGCATTCATATGATGTAAATAAGGTTGGAAATTTTTTGGCATTGGGCTTTTTCTGTTTCCAAACAGAGTTTTCATATACTGTAACATTACCTTTTCGTTGGATATATGCAAGTTATTTTACCTCCTTTGCTGATTTTCTAAGTTCTGTGTGAATCTGCATGAGGTTGTCTGTGAACATTCTGTTCCTCTCAACCCTATTGCGCTTTACCTCTGCTAAAATCATCTAATCTGTGTATGTTTACTTGTTGTATTTGATTATATTGTGCATTTTCTCGGTGTTGTGGAAGTCTCTTTTAATCTATCTGGTGCATCACCCTTTTGCTTTCAAGTCTTTATGTTTTACCTTTCATTTTTAAGCTTTCCTTCTCCCTTTTCCTCCAAAATTCAGTAGTTTTAGGTGATATTCGGGCAAGGAAGCCGGTCTTCTCCAGAGGTCTGATCTCATTTAACAAAGTCCCACAATTAGAGATCATTCCCATGTTACTCCAGATTACAGAGGTTTCACAACTATATGTTAGGGTGCAAATCTAGGTGATAACAATAATGATCAGTGGAATGTTGCGTGTTATAATTGCAACAAGTGTGGACACTTTGCAGAGTTCTACAAAAGCCAAAGTATGAAGAAGGATATACCAGCAGAGAAGAACATTCAAGCACAAAAAGTTGATCCGGCAGAAACCAAAAAGGAGATGAACAAGATCTGGGCTAAGAAAGAAGTAATTGATGACAAGAATGTGTTTGTGCCACCATTTGGTGCAGATGTTTCCTCTAGAAACTGAACCGAGGGCTTTGGCTCAGGGGGAGCAGTAATGAAAATCTTTCCTCTCTCTGCCAAATAAGTAGTGTTGAAGCCAACATGAGGATATAAGTTGAAGACTGATATGGTTGATCCTTTGAAGAAGATTTTGGCATAAAATAATCAAGTGCGGAGGATTGCAAAGCAATTTACATTGACTATGTGATACAGAGAAGGTGTTGGCAACTTTTTAAACAAAGCATTAATGGTGAATTAGGTTTGATTGAAAAAGGGTTTTATAAATGATGATGTTTGAAAGAAATTCATAATGCATTCAAACTTTTGAGTGAAATCAAAAATCTTCAGCAGCAAAGCAAAGGAGAACTCATTACATACAACATTTCTCAAGAAAAAAACCCTAACTGAAAGGGTGTTTTAAGGTATTTACAGATTGTTTGCCCTTGTTCTAAGTTTTTGAGCAGTAAAAATATTTAAGCCACAAGTAATAGATGTGTTGGAGAGGCCACAACCTAAGTTCATAAAGTATCCACTAAAATCCATGGAGACGGATTCTGATGGCGCATTTTCTGACATGCCCTACGGTGTGATTTATATTGAAGATATTAGGGTCTACATTCATGTGAATATGGAAGAGTACAATCATGTGAAAGTAGGTCAAGTTTGGTTCAATGAATTAACTAGTGATGATTATAACCTGAAGCCAGAATATAGTGCCCTAGCAGAGAAGAATTTGCATGTATGGAACAACTTTCCTATCTTTTGTTATGAGAATGCCTAGATAATATATGTTTTGAGCAGAATACATGATAAGTTTATGTGGTTAGATGTTCCCCATATTATTAGTAAGGAAGCCATTAAGGCTGTGATGGGGTTACCATCCTTCGGTACTGTGCCTACCTTGAAATCTATCAAGAATGATATGGTTATGAAGTTAACTGGGGCAAAATTTGATAAAAGGGCTTTAATTGTGAATAATATTGGAGATTTAGCTGTGAAGTATGCATCAATGACAATAGGCTATAAGATATACTTCACTAACAGAGAAAATTTTATGTTTGCAACAAGCATATACACTGCATACTAGATGTTGAAGGAAAATATTGATTATGACTTGTGTGAACTCCTTTGGTAGTAATTTGCTAGACAATCTGAAGAAGATAAAGGAGTCAAAGTACCCCTTTAAGTTCAGTATGATAATCTACTTACTATTTTACTTTTTGAAAGAGCTTCCTGGAGCTCAAAATGTATTTTGGCTTAGAGATACTCGTGTGGTAGTCTAGATTAAAGACCACCTGTAGAGAATTAGTGGTACAAATGCTTAGAGTGTAGCTCTATGGGGCTATTTCAAAGTGTTTCAGGACAAGATGAAAGCTAGGTTCGGGATCCCTAGGAGTGTGGTTGAAAAGTATGAGAATGATATTATCTTCATGGTAACCAAGAATGAATGCTTAATGGAAGCTGTGGAACCAAGGACTGTTTGGATCCCAAAAATGGGATATGAGGTTCTGGAAGACACTCTGACAGGCTTGGTTGATCGCTAAGAAAACCTTGTGACCCTACAGAGGAGAGGTTTGGAACTTTCAAGGAAAAGTCCATGAAAATTCACATGGAATAGAATAAGCCACAAGCTGAGAAGAAAGCTCAGAAAATAGTTGAGGAATTTGCCAATATGGCTGGGATTTCTAAAGAACAACTAGCACAAGCTAAAAAAAAGAGAAAAGAAGCAGAGGAAGCTAAAGCTGCAAAAGAACAAAATAAGAAATCAAAGAATCAAGAAAGTTAACAAGGATTTCATCATCCACTGTTGGTGCATCTAAGGTCATTAGAGCCTCTGCCTCTGCCACTACTACTGCTAATACTGTTAGTGCAGAAAAGGATGATGAAGCCAGTGCTTCTAAGTCTAAGAAGAGAAGAGTTAAAGGTATGGCTACTAGTAGAATCTATGTTAGTCATGGTGTGAATGATAAAGAAGAGGAAGAACAAGAAGAACAAGAATAGTTAATTCGAAAGAAAAAGAAACCTTCTCCTGTGGTCAAAACTAAACCAATTTCAGAAGAGGAAGATATCTCTGAAAAGGAAAAAGAAGCCTCTGAAAAGGAAGGAGAATCCTCTGGTAAGGTAAAAGGTAAAAGGTAAAGAAAAGAAGAAGAAGAAAGATAAGAAGACTAGTAGCTCCATGTCTCTTGAAGTTACACTCAATGCTATTGTGGAGCATGGAAATTTGAATAAAATTGTAGATCTTTATGATGATAGCACTGATGAAGACAAGGCAATAATAGAAGTAGTAGTAATAAGGTATTTAGATATGTTCAATAAAGCCTTGATTGAAGTAGTAGATGAGTTACTAGATAGCCTAGCTAGCATTCTGACTACCTGAAAAGATGAAGCTATGGATAAGGATGTAGAATTGAGAGAAAATGTTTTGATGAAGTTTTACTCAAGCCTCTCTGGACAAGAGAAAGTTAAAGCCACTCAAAGGCTAAATCAAGAATTTAGGACAAAGAGGAGAATCAATACTTTGATGGCTGGTAACAAAGAAGAAATTGAAAAATTGAAAAAGGAGATAGAAGAGATTACTTTAAATGTGCTCAATGAGCCTCAGTTTCCAGTTGTCACTAACACTAATGAAAAGGAACATATTCCTAATGTAGGCACATCAAATACAACTCTAGATGCATGTGGTGATCAAAGTGTCCCATCTCCACTACCTTCTATAGTCTCACAGGATCAAGATGTGTCTCCTCCTCTAGAGAACACTAGAAATGATGGACTAAGAGAACCTACTGTGGAGAAGAGTGTAGAGGAAGGGGACAAGAAGAATGAAGACATTCCATAGCAAGCAAAGGACACCTCTATCTTGGAGATTGTTACTGAATGTCAAGTACCTACAAGTGAAGATCCTCCGAAAGCCCCTGCCACAAATGTGTCAATTGGAGAAGAAAGGAGAGACACTGCTGGTGAAAGCTTAGTAGCTTCACCTCTAGATTCAATGAGGGAATTTTTGATGAAGTAGAGAGAGCTACAATCCTTATCAGTGTCTAATTTGTTGCCTTCCACTGACGGCTAATTGAATTTGGCAAGCATGTCTCCCTTGCAGAAGTTGAAGATTGAAACATTGTTCCAAGCCATAGCTCAGGAAGAGATTCTGAAATCTCACATTGAGGACAACAAATTGATTAAGGAAGCTGTGACATTCTTTGAGAAGATTTTGCTAGATGTGGAGAGAGATACCTCCTTGACTCCTACCCTACAAATAAAAAAGCCAATGGAGTCTATAAATAATAAGTTCAAGTCATTTGAAATTGCAGTAGAAAAGAAGGTCAAAGAAGAATATGACAACAGAAGGTTAGTAGAACTAAATGAGAAGTGCTCTGAAGAATGAATTTTGTTAGACAATAGCATTGAGTATGTTAAATAGAAATTAATGATCCAAATTCTTTGTATCAATTTTGCTTAACCTGGCCCATGATTACAAAGGAGATAAAGGTCAAGATATAAAATCTTGAGAATCAACTTCTAAAACTTTCCAACACTTATGACCCTTGGAAAGACTTGAGTGGAGATCTGAGAACTGATATAGTAAAGGCTCATGTATGTATAAAGCAGTTGCGAAATCAAAAGGAGTCTATAAAAGATTAGACAAGCCAACTGAGGGAAATTGTGAGCTTCAAGATGGCTACCATGATGGGTTTGATTAATGAAGCTAATAAGGTCAGGAAAATGACAGGTTCTCCTGATACGATTGGAAAGGAAGAAGATTCATTATCCCAGATCAATGGGCATATACAATTTTTTAAGTATGCTAAGGCCAGAGGGGATTCAGATGTAGTTTAACTAAAGATTATCCACAAAAACATCCTGCCTAAAGATCAATAAGTTTTGATCTATCATATGCGAAAGGTTATAAGATAAAATTTTGAAATTTTGGTGTATATAGAAGTCAATCACTTAGGGGGAGCAATTTTTATCCTGTATATACTTATGCTCTCTAGACAACAAGAGATCTAGTACATATCCTTTTCCATTGATGTCAAAGGGGGAGAGAAGCATATGTGAAAAAGGTAATTTTTATGGAGAGTTGTAGATGTGGAAAATGTTCATCTCAGGGGGAGAAATGAAAACACTCAAACAGGAGGAGAACACTTAGTATTTTGGTATTGATGGTTTTTCCATCAGCTGTTGCCATCAATGCTAAAGGGGGAGATTGTTGGAAATATCAGCGTTAGAGACACTCCTGATTTGCTATCCATGTAAGGTGTGTTGTCATTGATGGAAACAATGTTCAAGGGTCAGTGGTATGCTCAAAGTTCAAAGGTTGTTTTGCTCCAGAAGAAGAAGACTTAGTGAAGAATTGTCTATGTATCAGACTGTCTCTTTGGTGCATAGTGTTACAGTGTTTTAGTCTGAATTTTCTATAGATTGATGATCTTTAAGTGCGGTTGTAGTATGTTGTCAAGGACTATGAGGAGCATCTAAATCCAGAAGTTCAACCTCTCATGTGCTCCGAAAAGATAGTTTCTAGTTGAAGAAGTCTAGCCTGACAAGGTGAAGCCTAAACTAGTACAGAGTACTTATTTGTTTTGGTCTGTGTTTCTCTGTAGTGAAATATCTTTCTTTGCGGATTTGAGGATATGTTTGTAGATGTTTGAAGAGTGTTTGTTCTAAGTTTGAGGTTGTTTGGTGTTCCAAAAGTTGAGATGTGATCTGACAGTTAGTGCATGCTTGTGTTTCTCTTGTGATGGAGTCGACCTAAAGATGCTTTCTTTGTGCAAAGATTTCCAAAGGATCCAACATAATCTTGAGAGGTTCTATAGGTCTTGCTGACCTAGGAGAACATTTTTCATGTGTTTGTTCCTTCCACATTGAATATTGTGGCCGACCTAATATTATGCTACACTCTACACTCAAGTAGGCCAACCTTTCTGGTGTTGTAAGTTGAGCGGTCCTAAAGAGAAGGTAAAACTGATGTGTTGAGTTAAGTAAGATCTATTTTAGGTTCACCACAACCTATCTTTCAGTTTGAATTTTGGCATGGAATTTGTGGGTAAATCTGAGGCATGTTTTGAGACAACATAGTTGGTGTTAAAGATGAACCAGATATATAAGTGGAGATTGAGGTTTGATGGTAGTGATCTTTTTGAATACGAATGATATGTTGTGTGGTGTGATGCGAATGTGTGAATTGGGAAAGGGCATAGCAGATTGTGTAATTGCATAAGGAGAGCAGAACCGTGTTTCAGAATAGTGAAAGAGAATTTTGTTTGTGCTTCATTGGAACTGTGTTTCATGCATATGCAGATGTAAATATAATAGTCTCATCTCTTCTTTCTCTTTCTTATTCAGTGGGTAGTGAGTCCACTTGGACAATGAGTCCACCTATAGTGAGCACTTATGTATTTCTTCTCTCTCTTTCTTATTCAGTGGGAAATGAGTTCACTTGGACAGTGAGTCCACTTGCAGTGAGCAATTATGTATTACCTTAACCGATTATAATATATTGTGAGCTAACATTCACTGTGATTTTTCCCTTTTTGGTTTTCCACGTAAAAATCCTGGTGTTCATGTGTTATGGTTTCTTTGCTTCATGATCTCATGCATAACTTACTTGTATTACCATTATGAATCATTATGCTTGTTAGGGTTTGATGCTTTCATGTTTATGATTTAGCCTTGATTTTTACCCTAGCTACATTTGGTGAACCCGACGTGAAATCTTACAAAACTAACATTTTTTATCGATTCTTGGAAGTCAAGTTTTGCAAGTGACCTCCTAGCCTGAAACAAACCTCATCGTTGCATTCGGGAGGCCTCATAAGCGAAAAATGACATAAAACTTGATATATTTTGCTTACTGTGAAATTTTTGATTTTTTTTAGCATGACAGGCCGTACAGTACGGATCCGTATCGTACAGACCCCACTGTACTGACATCTACATTATTCATTAGATGTGATTGTAAGTTCTTATTTCTGTATTGCAGGTTTTAATATTGTGGGCAACTGTCAAAATCAGGGGTCTGTATTTTTGCCGACGGTAAAAAAGAAACCCTAAATCACTATCAACTTGCATTTTCTGCCTAAATCCTAATACCCGCCACCAAATTTCTTAGTTGGCGCTTCTTGAAAACCCTAGCGTTGCCTGAGATTCCTTTCCTCTGCCTACCCTAAACACCCCTGCATAACCCTACATCGCCTCTGTCAAACCTTAACACCCATGGCTGCTACTATTAAACATCTGTCTCACCATCGTTAGTTGCCACCCTCTTAACTCCGGTTGCTGCCTACTTCTGTGTCACCACCACACTTAGCTTAGTCCACCACTCAGGTTATCCATGGCCATGCTCTGCTAAACCCTGACACTTGATCGAACACCTTATCCCTCCATACCCTGGCCTCCATCGCCCTCTACTGTTGCCACCTTAGTCGGCATCTCCAAAAACCAAAAATCATAAAAATACTAAGTCCATGTGGGTACCTAAATGCTTACATCACCCATCCCCTAAGCAAACATCTCCATTGCTTCCTACACCACCTCCTAATCAAAAGCTTCAATGTTTATCACGGCGTGCACAACCATTGGTCATGATTCCTTTCCATACCTCCATCTCCCCATCATTCCACTATTATCCTACATATCTCCCCCATCACATTCCTATGGTCCATGCTTTTGCATAAGCATCCCATCCATCTTTTGCATAAATCCTACATAATCCATGTCATAATCCACTTTTTACCTACTCCATCTCCCTTTCATGCAATCCTTTACCAACATCTATGAGCATAATGAGATTTGACATGGTCCATACAAAGACCTCCATCTCTAATGGGACTATCACCTTTCATGGAACTAGACACTTGAGTCCCTCCTATTCATAATTCCCCTATCCATTCTAAAAATAAAAAATGTCAAAAAAAGAAAAAAGATAACTTCAAAATAGAAAAGAGAAATCCCTTCATCCAACGGTGAAAACCACCCTCGGTGGTGCCTTGGATAAGTACCATGATGAAAACTTGGTAAACAGACGTCATGTGTAGGTTGATCTTCTATGTCACTTACACTTAGGGGCATGTTGTCTCATCCAACCTATCATTTTCCATCCATATCGTACCTATCCTATCTTACCATCCTTATCCATTACACCCACATACACACACCTATCCTATTGAGTTCATTCATCCTCCCTTCTTCCTTTTGATCTTGATAAAGATATGGGGGCAAAATGTTGATAAATGCTTTAGATATCTCTTGATATACGTCATCCTTCCAAACAATCCTACCATTATCCTTTTGTCATAAGCATCGTCATGAAAAATCCTAAGTCTTACACCTTGAATGGGGCATGCTATTCCTATGCGACATAGTCCTTAGAGATCACATCCTAGCTCCCTTATGATCCATTCCATCCATTCCATCCATTGTTGCCTATCCTTTTACCCATCCTTTTATCACGAGTCTTCCATTTTATCCATCCATCCAATCCCATTCTTACCCCTTGCACCTAGACTTGGTTTTTCCCTTGTCATTGGTATCGAGCGCAAAGGTTATTCAAATTGCAATCCAATGCCATTCCCCAAAACATTCAAAAAACACAAAAAAACCAAAACATTTCAAAAATCCAAAAAAATCACAACATTTCAAAATCTAAAAAATCAAAACATTCAAAGAAATACAAAAAAAATCAAAACATTTCAAAAATACAAAAAAAATCAAATATCTAACAAAAACCCAAGCAATAAAATCCATCAAGTCAATCATCAATTCAATCCTTCAATCCAATTCAAATTTAAATCAAATCAATCAAATCAATTCATCATCATTATTCATTCTATCCAATCATCAAATCAATTCATCAATCAAGTTAAGTCAATTCATCATATCAATCAAATTCATTCAATCAATCAATTCAACCAATCATCAAAATGTCATTCAATCACATCAATTCATTTCAAACCAATTCATTAAGTCAAATCAATTCATCAATTCTTCCAACCAAGTCAATCCAAGCAATAAATCCAAATGCAAGTAATCCTTAATCCATACCAATCAAGTCAAATTATCTAATTACATCTATAGTCTTGATCCTAGCCTTGTCGTAAACCAAATCAATCAATCAAGTAATTAATCAATCATTAATCAAATCCTGGTGTTGATTCGCATGGCCAACAACACTAGTGTCAATCAATCAATCAATTGTCTTATAAATGATGTTGCATTGTTGAAACCAGACTAGGTGTCTTATACGACATGTTTCATTTCCTGAAACTAGATACCATCATCATCAATCAATCAATCAATCAATCAATCAATCAATCATTGGTTTACAGCTTGACAAGGGCAATACCTTGTTATTTTTTTATCATTTGTGTATGCTTGCTTGTTTGCTTATGTGTGTTATCATTTTATCTTGCATTTGTATCAAATCTAAATCATTCCTAGCTAATATTCATATCTTGTATCTAGACAAGGTTGTATTACGTTAGGGTGCACAAGACACATTGTCACCTTGGTCCTTATACCTTGATGCATAATGTCTAGTGCTATATCAAACTTCATGGTTGCTCACCTTCATTGCAGCATAACACATCATCCATTTCTTCTATCCATTCCCTTACCTTTCTCCCTTAACCAATCCCTTTCATTTCGAGAGCCTACCCGTGTTTGTCCAACCCGCATATCCTCTCGAGGGGGCATCATCATCCCATTTCATCATCCTTTTCATCTACCATACCTTAGCTTCTTTGAAACGATGCTACTTCTCTTGGTCACAACACTTGCAACATCATCTCAAAGAGGGGCAAAATGTAGACACCTAAATTTGTCCATGTCTCGCAACACCTTGTCAAACACATTATTAGAGATATTATTAGACATTTTGTCCTAATCCCACTCCTAATCCCACTTATCCCACTTTCCAATTAATTAAATAAATCATATTTATTTAATCAATCTCCATTTCACATGTTCTAACTAATTCAAATAAAATATTTGAATTAAGTCCTCACCTTTCATCTCATTGCAACACTTGTCCACCTCTCAATTGAATCATGAGTGGTACTACAACTTTTATTTAATACACTTCACATGTCAAACTAATTGACCTTTGCACACTTGTCACACGACTACAACTCCTCATGGAGTGAGAAACCCTATTTGATCCTAGCCATCCACATCATTCAAACCAACTTTCAATCTCAACCATCAATTCAAATCACTCACTTCCTATAAATCAACCCTCAACCAAGCCATTTGGGAATCTAGTTTCTGAGTATCATTATGCTGCTGAAATAGTGAGCACCCAACATTCATCCTTTGAAATCATGCATTCCTATGTAAGATTGAGAAGAGCAATAGAGGCGAGCCAAGCTTAGTGTAGAGATCGGTTTGCATTTGCTTTGTCATTTTGCTTTCTATGCTATCTTGTACTTCATTGTGCTTGTTAGGGTTTGTTGCTTTCATGTTTATGATTTAGCCCTAATTTTTACCCTAGCTACACATATATTTATTATACTCTACATGCACATACTTTCATGTGCCTATTGTCCCCTCTAATTTAGCCCCTTTTACATCCTAGGTCAAGTTCGTGGTCATGGGGTCAATCCTACGGTCCCAAACTTGACCCTTTCAAATTTAAAAAATTAAATTAAAATTTTATCCAACTCCCACCAATTCTTTTGCCTCCAAGGGCCAATTACACACAAATTTGTGTGATTTATTGCTATGTCCTTGTATTTAAAGTCATTCTAGGCATTCATTTTAAAAATCCAAGGAATCTCTCTTAATTCAATACTCTTTTGCATATCATTTACATTACACCACTTCAATTGGTGTAATGAAAGGAATTTAGATCTTACAATTATCCTATGAGCATATGCAAGACTAAAGAGTGTTGTCTTCGATTGTCTACTCAAGTTTTTTGAGGGTTGACCTAGGAGAACATGTTCCCTTGTGACACTAACAACAATCCTTCAAAGATATTCTTAAACATCATTAGTCCCCAAATACCAAAGAAGGCAGAAGAAATATAGGTGAATTAGGTGAAACAGATAACAAAATCATGTAGAATTCTAGGTCAAGTCTATAGGTGTAAGGCATTTATGTGATTGCAAACTTGACCTTTATCTTCAGACTCAATCCAACATAGAGCAAACATAATATTATGCAAACGTACTATTCTAATCCTAAAACAATTTATAGACTGTCACAATCCTTTTCTAATCTTGAGGTGTATAAATTTTAATGCTATACCAAATTAAATTCATTTTTCAATCATAAAATTGAATACATTTATTTTCTATTTACTTTCCACATTTAATTATTATAAATATCATAAAACAACAACCCTTAAATTAATGTGATTAAACTTTTGCATTTACTTTATTAGACTAGTCTGACTACAATTAAGATAAAGTTAATTTTCCTTCTACAAACACATTCGATCACAAAAGACAGATGAAAAAGAACGAATAGAATATAAAAGAAAGGAACTATGAGTGGTGAAATCTTCTTTACACATCTATCATTACAAATTTAGACTAAAAGCCCCTTCCATGTTAAGTACGTCCAAAAAGAAGATTCACCTGTAAGATAGAATTGCCCAAAGTGGCTCAAATTTCCTCTCAAACATATTGTATGGGACGGTGTACATCCACTCCACACTCTATGGAATGCACTCCAAGCAAATGCTGTCAGAGCAGGGTAACACAACCCTAGAAAAAAACGGGGTTCTAGTGTGAACAGGGACCACCAATATTGACTGAATGTTAAAAATTGCATCAGCAAATAGATTAAAAAAACACGGAACCCCTCTCCAAACCACAGACAACACCATCAGTTAATCACACTGTAAAACAAAGCACTTTAAAAACCGAAGTGTGACGAAGAAGCTATCTTAGACCAGAGTTAACTGGATAACCATAGTTTAGATAGCCATAAATACACTATGGGACCTCACTAAAATCCCTCGTTGAGTAGTCGATGGAGGCGTAGAGTTGTGTAGTGCGAAGCGGCATTTGTTCTGGCATACCAGGTAGTTCGAATCGCTTTATTTCCGCTTTTCGATCATATTATTCACTTATTGTTTTCTTTGCTGTTTTTTTTTTTTAATTTTTTTATCGCAGTTAATTCTGTTACAGAATATTCAATCGTTCCTGTTTTTTAAGGAATACCCATCTCCATTAATGGGCCCTGGAAAAGATTTACTCCCTTTTTTGATCATATGCGTATTGGGTTTTGATTTATATTAATACCCATCTGAAGTTTTTGTTTCTACGATTCTTTTGCCTACTAGGGTTTGGGGTTTTTCGATTTTTTGGGGGTTTTAAGGGTTTGTGTGTTTGTGCGAAATTAGGGCTGTTTTTGGAGGGACCCCATGTCAAAGAAACAACACAGAAAGCGTGGCAGAGGCTCTCCCCTTGTGGAACATTGTAATCTTTTTTGTGGAGGTACGCTGTGGTGCATTGAACAGAGCTCCTTGAAGGACAAGGGTTCTTGTTTTGTTTAGCCCTTGAATGAAAGAGGGCTCCGGCTGCGGATAGGCGCATTTTTTTTAATGGAGAAATAATAATGAATTTCGACGAGTTTTTGATAGTTGCAGTTAGCAGCATCCAGAGGTTGGGGGCTGAATTTTTTTGTTACCGTAAATAATAGGAATTCATGTTGGGGTAGTCCCTCAGTATAATTGGGGCTCTGTTTGGTGGGGGATTTCTGATGCATTTATATGAGAGAAGCCGGATACATATTATCAATTTGATCATTTGTTAACTTTGAATACTGCAAGGGAAAGCTTTTTGTTTTAGGGGGATTGCAGTTTTTTCTACTCAAGGATTTTACTTTCCAGACAAATTTGTATTTAACTGCAGTTGACTCTGCAATCCCCAGCATTGGCATGGTAATGGGTTTCTAGCAAAAGCATTTGGTTCTGAAGTCTGACTTGTCTATAAACAAATATGCTTTTTGTACAAAGAAACGTACAGCTGAATTTAGTGGGATTCTGATGGTTTTGTGAATGTGAGAAGTTTGTTCAATTTTGGGAGTTATTGGGTGCGGGAAGTTCTAAAGAAGGGTTCTTATATCAGGCTGTGTTTAATTGTTTTCAATGTACATGTGGTGCTTTGAACTCTGCTTGAGTACGATGCCTATAGAACCACCCATTTGATGGTGGTATGAAGTTCTAGTAGCATCTGAAGATGTGGTAAGGTTTCTCCTTGTGGGCAGTAAACAACTGCCAAAATTGTGCAGAGTAGGGTGAGGCAACATCAGCATTTTGGTCACTGAGTGTTTCCTGGTATTTGTTAGCGAATTTCTATTTGCACATACAATTTACTGCAAAAAAAATCTCCTTGTAGTAATAGAGACCAATTGAGATTCCTAGGTATTTAAGATCAATGAACAACTGCTCAAATTGTGCAAATAAGGGTGAGATAGCATATCATTTTGGTCACTGAGTGTATTCCAGCATTTGTTCTGCCATTTTTATTGATACATACAATTCACTGCAAGAAGAACTCTCATGGAAGTCCAATAGTCTGTTTAGGATTTGAGGCAATGATTTTATGGGCAGTTATCAGATGCCAGAATGCAAAGCAGGGTGACATAATATCAATTTGGTCACTGGGTGCTTTATTATATTTGTTAGACATTTTTATCCACACATAAAATGTGCTGCAAAGGAAATAACCTGGAAATGAAAGAGACAATTTGGAGCTTGAGAGTAAGTTTTATGGAGAGTGATCAGCCACCAAACCGATTCAGATCAGCGTGAGATAACAATATCCTTTTGGTCATCCAGTGTTTTCCAGTATTTATTTTGGAAATTTTATCCAACCGTGTAATTCACTGCAAAGCAAAAGGAATATTGTCAAAAACAAAGAGGCTACTTGAGTTTGAGATTTTAAGTATTTTGGTACCTTTTCTAATCACTGCAGACGTTTGGATGGGGCACGATTCTCAGCCACCCGGTTTTTACTTTCACCCTACTGATGAGGATCTTGTTGATTACTATTTGCAAAGGAAAGTGTATGGGCGGTCTCTGAAAGAAAATGTCATCTCAGAGGCTGATCCATACAAGTACGAGCCTTGGGATTTGCCTGGTACTTTCATTCACACTTGTCTTTGAGCATACTGAGCACTGATAATTCTCTTTCTGTTGAATGGTATGGTCTAGGACTTGCATCTTTTCTGTTTAATGCTAGGATTAAGTACATATCATAATAAATGATGTTTTATATTGAAAGCAGAATTATTAATAGTTAATTATGTGTGACCAAGTTCTAATTGAAAATTTTCTGTTCCATTTTGCTCTGGGAATGCAGATAAATCTTGTACACAGGGAAGAGGCTCAAAGTTGTATTTTTTCAGCCCCACAAATGGAAAATGCTCCAAGGGAAACTGGACAGTTCGTGCCACAAAAGCAGGCTACTGGAAGACCACTGGAAAGGACCAAACTATTTCTGCACATTCTGGAGCACTGGCAATTAAGAAGACTAAAATTTTCTACAGAAAGCATGCTACACGTGGAGAAATAACCAATTGGCAGATGCACGAGTACACGCTTAAACATGATGATACAAAGACGGTGCAGGTAAGGGAAGTTCTATTATTCTGCAGACTTAGCTATGTCACTTCTGATTATTTCTCTTCATTTATAAGAGAGATTGTCAGCTTTCGGTCTGTTAGCTGATGAATTTAGTTGCTTTTATATTGAATTTCAAGGCATTGAGAGAAATGAAATTTGAGTTATAATTGTAACTAGAGGAGTTTGGCAATCAAATATGATTGCTGTCAACATTTTGATTAAGCAGGATAATCTTTTACTAGTGTTGTATGTGGATGCAGAATTCAGTTGTTCTGTGTAAAGTCTTCCAAAAGGCCATTCCCAAAAGAGAAGAAAGGTGCACAAGCGAAGTCCCTTGTACAGAGTCTGGGCCAAGGTCATCTTTGGGTATAGAAGCAAATGTCTTCAATACCAATGTTGATGACAACATGTATCAAGGGAAGACTTTAGTGGAGGACACTTGCAAACTCCCAGGGGAGGCTTTACCCCCTGACGATGATATACAGATGTTCTTGATGAGGTGCCTTTGTGATCCCGATGATCTAGATCCAAATACTGAAGAAAATGGATTGGGGGAAATGTCTGTTCACGAAAACCAGGTAAACTAATGTTGTTTCCTTATGATAATATTCTATTGATTACTTGGGTGGAAAGCTGGGATTAGATAGCTGTGATCAGATAACCAAAATATACATGTGGACTCTATGTTGGGTTTTTATATTAGTAGGCTTTATGTACAGCTTCTCTCTAAGCTCTTATGTTCACTCTCACAACATAACTTCATTATTTTAATGTCTTTCTTAACTGATAGACCATGCACGCATTGCTAATTACTTGAGCGGAAAGTTGGGATTAGATAGCTGTGATCAGATAACCAGATACGCTAGTGGACTTGTATGTTCATTTTTTTATATTAGTTATGTACACAGCTTCTCTCTAAGCTCATATATTCACTCTCTCAACATAACTTTATTATTATAATGCCCTTTTTAACTGGTAGACCACGCATCTCATTGCTAGTTACTTGGGTGAAAAGTTGGGATTGGATAGCTGTGATCAGATAACTAAAATATTCTAGTAGACTTATATTTCTGGTTTTTTTGTTAGCGGTCTTTATGTATAGCTTCTCTCTAAGCTCAAACTGATAGAAAGTGTTCTAGTGGACTTATATTTCCGGTTTTTTATGTTAGCGGTCTTAATGTACAGCTTTTCTCTAAGCTCAAACTGATAGATGACGCTTCTCATTGCTAATTAAACCCTTTCTGCTATCAGCGGGCCTCTTTCCTATCCAACTCAACAACTACTGCACTTCATCTGTATGTGCTAGAAAAATGCAAATGTGTTTGGTGAAAGCATTTCTCTACCCTTTACATTGGACGGAGTAGCATTATTTCTGCTCAAATATCAAATGTAATGTACAGCTTTTCTCTAAGCCCAAACTGATAGACGACACATCTCATTGCTAATTAAACTCTTTCTGCTATCAGCCTCTTTCCTATCCAACTCAACAACTACTGCACTTCATCTGTATGTGCTAGAAAAATGCAAATGTGTTTGGTGAAAGCATTTCTCTACCCTTTACATTGGACGGAGTAGCATTATTTCTACTCAAATATCAAATGTATGTTGGATGCAGCCTCTTATGCTGGAGAAAGGAACTTCTTCTGTTAATGGAGAATACTGTATGGAAGATGATGTGGGTAACCGGCATATCCAAGAAACTGTGATAGCGAAGGATGAAAGTATGCAGTTACGTTCATCCTTGTCAGATCAACATGATTTCTCCCCTGAGATTCTGGAGGGTGATTTCATAGAATTGAATGATCTAAATACTCCACTTGATTCTGAATTCTGAAGTTCAGACATTTATCGGTGACCTAGTCTGTATCATGCTTCAGGTAGTGTCACCTTATATTTGTTGCACTGAAATTACTATTCACTTGGTCGTTATCTATGAAAAATGCTTTTAAATGCATTTTTTAAATTTTAACAATATTTTGTGTGTTCAATTTACTGAATTAAACAGGCATATGGTACAAGATTTACCAGGCTTAGCACAAATTGCACAGTTGGAGTCAATTTTTCATCAGAGCAAGAGACAGGCATGTGCATGGACATAGTTGAAACTTTTGACAACTGTCAAAAGTGAATGCTTTTTATTAGTTCTCTACGCGTTGCACCATTGGATTTAAAAAATAAAAGATTATGTTGGCATACAACTTGATGAACACGATACCAATAGATTTCAAAAAATTGTGGATTCAACATTTGATCAGGTTGATTTGAAAACTGTGCTCAAAAGGATCATCTATTCAATGATAATTATTTAAGAAAAGCCAATGGTATTGGATATGTAGAATTATTTGCCTGGATGTTATGGAAACTTGCTATTAAATCAATTAGGCAATTGAAAAAGGACATCCAATTCAATAATTATTCAGAACACTTAGATTTTTTGCTCTGACTGTTTCCTTTTTATCTCAACTTGAAGTTTCATTGCAGTTGGTCCAATTTACAAAATCAGATGCCTGTAATGAATGTATATGGGATTATTATGTTTTTTTGATTAACGGTGAAGGGTGGGGTTTGAAAGGACCCCAAAACCTTTGACGATGAACTAAAAAGATTCTTTATGCAAGTGTCTCTGTTCGCGAGTTCTTTACATTTATATCCTTAATGATTTCATACGTAAGTTAATAGCCAAGTCTACTTCCAACTGCCGTCGCCTTTTTGTAATTGCAGTTTTTCCCACTTGGAAGTAAAATTTCACGACTGTTTTTCTTCAAAATGGCTGCCACTAAGAATTTCATGACTATTTTTCTTCAAAATGGATGCCACATTAAAGAGTCAAGATAAAATAGTTGTAATATTTTTAAAAATATATCTAAATATAGGGCTAGGGTTAGTGTTATGGTTATGATTACGTTTCCGAACGCCACTAGCATATTTATATTTTAAAAAATAAGGATATATCTTGGCATACTTCAGATATATATGTATGTCTTATTCAAGTGTCATGGAAGGTTGTTACTTTCATATTCTCTATTATTCCATACTTAATGCCCAAGCCATCTTATTATTGTTGACTGCTAATTTTAACGCGTTAAATTATATTGTTGATTACTTGATTTTTGGCGTTAAAGTATCTTATTACTGTTGGAACAACTTCTGCCACAAAACCAACAACCGCCATTTCTCCCTCTAGACATTGATCGTCTTGCAAATTTTGACCTCCTCCGATTGTTAGTTCTGTCTCTTTCTTGCTGTCTACTTATATTGCCAAAAATCAAGACATCACTAGATGCAGTTCCTGATTTTTCCTTCTCGTATCTTTGCTAAGAAGAGTTCCAGCGACATCATCAAATTTGAGTTTGGCTTTTTTGGATATCGATGTGTTGGATGGCCATTACTACTCCTTTCGAGCTATTCGGAAGAGAACACAGTAATAAAATAGTTCTGATTTCATCATCCAAATTAATGCTTACCAAAATCAATTAGCTGATTAGAATGTTGAATTCGTTCAAATGATTGGACATGGTACCTCTTTTCATTTTTAGATTGTACAATTTCTTCAAGGGGTAAACTTTATTTGAAGCTGCTGAAACCATCTCGTACATATTGTTGAGTTTGTCTCATAATGCCTTTGAAGTCTCTCCCGCTGTAATATTGAAAAGGACGTTGTTGGATAGTGACATGATAATAGTTGCTCTTGCTTTTTTGTCCAATCTCTCCCACTGTTCATCATCCATCTGCACCTTCCATAATTCAAAATTTTGTTTAGAAAATTTCTCAATCTTCCATTTATTTGTTTCCTCGATTTTTTTTTGGAAATTATTACAATTTTTCCATTTTCTCTGGAAATTACCACAATTTCCCGATCAACTCGTTGAGTTCTGATACCAATTGTGTTGAGAATTGATAGCAGATAAAAGAAACAAGAATCCAGAAAATAATCACACAAATGCAAAACAATGTTTTTCACTGAAAGGTCTGTGTTGGTTGGACTTCACGTTCCAACAATTAACCTTGATTGCTAATTTTAACGCCTTGAATTATAGTGCTGATTACTTGATTTTTGGAATTTAAAGTATCTTAAAACTCTTGATTTGCTAATTTCAACATTGAATCATATTGCTGTTATCATACCTGTCTGCAATACACTAGAAGAGGATTGTACTGAACTACCTTCATTTTGAGCCTGCGCTGGAACATTAGCAAAAGGCACATTTAAAGATTTTGTTAACAATCAAAATTTCAACTTCAGACGCATGTTCAAAAGATTTTATATGTTTGTTGTCAACAGCCATAGAAGAAGCGCTATGATATTGTGATTTTACAACTGAAATAGATTTGAAAATTTTATTTAGTACAAACTGATCATTATCCATGTTGCCTCTATTTTCTTGGTTAGGGTTCTCTTCACATGTGATCTCAAGCCAGTTGTTATAGATTCTAACTGATTTTGAATCGTAGAATCTAAAATATATTGAGAGGTAATATGAGATCACGAATTCAGAGTAAAAAAGATTCTTCAGATGAAACTATGAAATTTGAAAATCTTTCCATGTTCTAGACATACGATGTTGCTAATTCCGAATTCTATTTGGTTCCACGTGACTTGCTTACGTTGATAAATATCTTTGCGGGGATCTACACTTGTTGGGAAATTGGGAGTGCACTATCATCATAGAGCGGAGGAACTCGAGAGATTTTTTTTTCTAGCGGGGGAGGCGTAGATGAAGACATTGTCGTTAACCTATTGATCTTATTTGGGTGCGAGTGTGATGGATTTTTGGGATCTTGATTGTAGAATTTTTTTGTGCATATTTTAAGAGTTTGTTGCAACAAACACATTCGAGCAATTTTAATGGATATTCGTTTTTGTCATGTATGGTGTTACCATTTGGTTATTTGTTGCATTAACAACTTCTTCCTAATGATGGATCACTGAGTGTGATCCGAAACGTTGAAGCAAAAACATACATAGTTAAATCCAGAAGCAATGCATTAACTAGTCTTGTTGCATATTGGTGAAAATTGTCGCTGTCATCATTAGTTATGCAAAATAATTTTTCTGCTAATAGAAGATTTGTAGTTCTCTAACATTGCAGGGATTTTTGTTGATAATCCACTTTGGGTGCCAAAGTATGTTGAAGACATTAAAATTAAAATTACTAATGTGTGTTATGTAATTACAGACTCAAAAAAAAAATCAAATAAATTGAAAATCACAATCAAAGTTAAAAAATTCAATTTTGCTTTCTTGTAGTTTACTTATGTTTGTTTCCATGACCACGCTGTGTATGCTCTTCTCTTGCAACGTAAAGTGATCTTGAGAAGCATAAATGGTTTAGTCACTCGTGTTTTTCAAATCCATCCACGCATGTTCTTTCCTTGCATTACAAGGTGATCTTGGAAATAAAAAATGAGGCCATTGGTCGATGTAGTTAGTCGGCAATGAAGGGGAGGACCGGGTTGGATGGGAAAGCACGGGCTCTCCTCACCTCAGCTCACGGCTTCACTCATTGGGTTCCAGATTCACATCTTCTACCATTTACACCAACCAATAGGAGGAGGGCCTGCATCAAGGCATCGGTCAATGGGGTTGGCTTGGATTCTTTATTTTATTCTTTAGGGGGTTTAGTGACTTGGATTTCATCACCAAGCATTACTCCAAACCTTGTGTTCTAGCGGGGTATACAAATTCCCAAGAGGAGCTATAGTTTTGGGCCACGTTGACATCCATATTATAGTTTTCCAAGTGAGGAAGGAGGGGGGTTACCCTTTCGGACCAAGCCATTAGACAACACCCTTGTAATACTAACTTGGGCCTCATGCACCACAAGGGATTTAAACGACTATCTTAGTCAAACCTTGTGCAAACCTAGAGTGGAAAGCCTTTTGGTTGTTTGTAACTTGTAATGCATATTGGTAAGTGGTTAGTCCTAGAAGTTATTCATCACTTAACTTTAGAAACAAAATAGTGGGCTACGAGTACGGTCCCAATCCTCTATAGTTAGTTCTCATAGATATTGGGCCAACACTATTTATGACCAAGTCTAGGTAGCATTAGTGGGATCGCAAGCCAAACAATCCCACTTGAATAGAGTAGGTTGTTGTGTCTACTTTATCTTTCCCTTTGTATGAAACTTGTGCAAAAACCAAATTAAAAAAAAAACCCAAAACCAAAATAATAGTCATGCTAATGACTAGAATTCAAGCTAGACAAAATCAGAACTTAAACATATAAAATCCTTTTAGCACAAACCCTTTTCATTTAGAGTTATGAATACTTTTCAACTAAGTTCAACCTTAAAACCTCATGCCACCCATTTTCACAAGAAGTCAAACTAAAAGGGATTTAAATTTTATTGAAGAGTCCTTTCCTTAAAGGCACCCCATGCGTCCAAAATTCTTATATTCGAGTCCTCTTGTACAAATCAACTTGAAAATTTAATTGTTTAGAATGATGA
Source organism: Cunninghamia lanceolata (assembly GCA_027924645.1). NCBI lineage: Eukaryota > Viridiplantae > Streptophyta > Pinopsida > Cupressales > Cupressaceae > Cunninghamia > Cunninghamia lanceolata. Next base: position 22,222,902 of record BSBN01000809.1, on the reverse strand, counting down.
TAATGTTAGCTTTGACAACCATAGTGAGTGTAAAAATGACCATAATGACTTGTTTAAAATTGAATAAAGTCATGCTTAAATAGGTCAATTCTTATTTGAAAACAAGGATGACATCCTCATGTAGCTTATAAAAATAGGAGCAAAGATTTCTATCGATTACAACCTTGAGAATCTAAACAACATCATAAGTCAAGAGCCTTCAAACATAGAGCATGTCACTACTAATGAACCTATTAACCAAAACAAAACAACCACTAATATTCTACATGTTACTCATATTACCAAAAAGAAGATCCTAGCACAAAGAGATCCTCAACATCAAAATCAAATCATGTTTGATCAAATGTGATTTTTAAGTGAACAGTCACAACATCAACAAACCTTCATCATCCAAACCTTCACAACATCAACAACCCAATCAACTCCATCAACAATCCAATCAACAAAATAATCAAAACCAAACTTTATCTTACCATTATCACCACGTCAGGGTACATCATTCATTTAGGAGTGGCAAGATATGAAGGACATTGTCCAAGGCCTACAAGTGGGGAGTCATCATAAAACATACAAAATGTGAGGAGTTGTGCCCTTATTCTTTTGATAGAGCCATGCTATAATTCCCCATTCCTCCTTATTTTAAACTAACCAAATTTGACAAATGCAAAGGAAAAGGTGATCCAAGAGAACATGTGAAGGAATTCTTCATGGCATGCCAAGAAGTAACTTATAGTGAAACTACTTGATCAAATTATTCCCTCGAAGCTTAGGAGGCCAATCTTTAGAATGGTTCCTGCATCTCCCTAAGGGATCTATCACAACATTCCTTGATTTAGTAAAATGATTCATAAGACATTTCTCATACAACGTAGAACATGAATTGACAATGTTGGATTTATACAACACCAAACAAAGGAATGGAATAAGTTTCTCTTCATTCCTTCATAGATGGCAAAGCCTGGCTAGTAGATTCCCTTGGCCAATCCCCAAGAAACAATTGGTTAGTATTTTCACTACCAACTTAAATTAAGAAATAACTTTTCACCTATAAGTGCACTGTGTAAACCACCTTTGATGAGATCTAGAAAAAGAATTCCAAATCGAAAAAGCCCTCATTGCTAAGGGACTTATCAAAATATTTTCTAAGGATTCCCAAAATCAAACATAATCAAACAAAGCAAAATTCTTTGGCAAAAATAAGAATGTTGTTAATGATAGAGTTATAGATTCAAAGCACATTTAGGCAATTCAAAGCACTCCTCACATTACTATCCCCAAGGGACAACTTAAGCAAGAAATCATAAGGCAGTATACTCCTCTAGGGGAATCATTGGAAGTTGTCTTTCACAAAATGGCTATTGCAAACATTATTTTTTCACAAACCAAACCCTTGACAAAAATATGCCAAAACCCAAATGGTATAGGAAAAATGACTTGTGAATTTCACAAAATCCAAGGGCATTCAACAAATCGATGCTAGAAAATAATAAATTACATCCAAAATTTGATTGGTAGAGGCGATGTCAAAATTGAAGGAAGCACATCCACATTAAAAAATTAACAATTAGGGATATATTAAGATCCCTTTCTGAAACATAATAAAAAATATCAAAATCAAGGTCAAAATGTCCACACCAATAGTATTAGCTACTTGATAGAGCATCCCATTCTTATGATGCCATTGTTGGTCATATTGGGCATTCAAACCACCATGTCGCAACTATCAAAATCAAATCCCTAGATTGTGTTGTCACAACTAGGTGGGATAAAATAACTATTCAAGGGCCTCCCTTGTCTACTCCTAAAGGACGATACAACCTTATTGAACAACTCAAGAAAACTTCTGCCTAGATCTATACCATTTATCCTCTCAAAACATCCCTTGTTCATAAGGATATCTTGCACAAAGTCCTTCAAGAGTTGAGTCCCTAATGATATTGATCCATCCCAATTCCAAGCCATCATTTGGGATTTGTCTTCTAACCACCAATTCACCTTTGGTCAAAATGATATGCCTCTTGTTGGCTCATCCCATAATCTCCCCTTGTACATTGATGCCTTCATTACTAGACATGAAGTGAAGCAAGTACTTGTAGGCAATGGATCTGGATTGAATATTTGCACTCTTAACATTCATCTGTCATGTCTCGTTTTGTGGACTATATTATTATTCTAGATTAGTTAACATTTTAATATGATTGTTTTTACCTTGAGTGAATTCCGCGTGTGTGAGGGTAATTATCGTGAAGTTATATTTGCCTAAATTGGAAAGTTGATTAAATATTAAATATTATCAATGTGATCATAATGTTTTGCTTCGGCTATGTTTTGGGGAACTAACCTATTGACATTGAATTGAGTGTGAATGAACGCAGGTACTTGTCGAAGATGAGAACATGGTTGAGATGGAGATGTTCTAGCCACTTGGTAAGAACTATTTGGGATGGATAACCTTGATGCACTCACACACTCACATAGTCTCATATCATATTGCATTCTATGGCTTTAATATGCATTGTTGTTTTGATAATGAATGTGATTTATATTTAATACATAGAAAAATAATGAGTTGAATTGCTACAATAAGTCCTTTTCGAATGCATGATTTAATTATAAATATTAAAGTTCTTTCGATTATATTAAAATGGTGTATTTTAAATGGTTTATTTTATTTCATTTAATAATAAGTGTTTTCCTATTTTGTTTGAAAAATAATATCTATTTTAGATTAAAACAATTATGTTTAAATATATAGATATATAATATTATTATTATTACAAATTACTTCTTGAGTTGTTTATTAATCGTGTTTTGTTAAAAATAGATAAACTATATTAATAACATTAATACTATATTTAGAATCTAATTAGACCAACTAAACGAATTTACTGTCATGCATATGACAGAAATATAATTTAATTACTATCATGCAAGTGACAGAAAGATAATTAAGTTATTTTATTCTAATTTAAATAGAAAATTGAGAGCCTCTAAGAACGCAAAATCTCATGCAAACGGAGGTGAACTTCAGCTATCAAAAGCAAAGGAATTCTAAAAATAAGGGACGCCAAGTTTAGTGCAGTGGGGAATTAAAACAAAGACTGGCAGAAAGAAAAGGGGATCGATCACCATTTTCAAGCGATTGATATCTCTGGATTTGGGAGCGACAGGTAGCAGCAAAAGAGCAGCATTAGAGGCAAAATTGACCTCTCTTTTCTTGCTATCAAACCGGGTACTCTCTTTGTTTTTAATTACAATAAATTTTGGTTGAATGTGTATTAAAACGTAGTAATTTTGGCCTAGAATCTATTCTTTTTGGTCTGCGTTCTATCCTTGCTTTTGTGATCGACCTGCTATTTATCTAGCTTGCAAAACAGATTCTGGAAACTATCTTTTATCCCCTTGATTGCTGTAGTAATACCTGACCTGCGTTTTAAACTCCTCATGGGCGCTAAAAAGTTGAGTGGCCTTAGATTTTAACGCTGCTGCCTTTTACTTTAAACCCATAGCGCCTGTAGTTGGCTCGGCATGCCCAGCGATTCAGTGAGTTGACGGTTGTCCCTATCTTCTTGACAATCATTCTTGTTTCTCCCTTGCATACTTTGTCTTCCTGGCTTTATGCTAAGTGAATCACCCTCCTCTCTTTATCTTGATGCAAATAGTTGGAACCATAGTTGTCGGTTATCCAAATGTTAAATTATTCTCTGACAGACTTAATACTTTTAGCTGATTATCTTCTTGCTTGCTGTTAGAAATTAGTCTTTTGTTAGAAGTCGGCCTCTACTTATTGATCAAGTGATGTGAAAATAACTCTTAAATTTAGATGATAGTATGGGATTCCTGTAGCTGTCCTTTTCTCTATTTTATTGTTGTTCAAAAACCTGTTTTAGTTATTGTCGTTTGTGTGATAGTAAACCTATTGTGAACTCTGTTATTCTTCTTTAAACTCTGTCACAGTTCTTGTCGCAGTTGTGACAGTAAGACTGTTGCTTGTTTCTTTAACTTCCAGTCACAGTTGTGATAGTAAGGTTGCTTAAATGATTTAGAAAACTTATTGCATTATGTATATTGACTGAAATAGTTCCTGTCACAGTTATGATAGTAAGATTGTTGAAACAACTTAGAATACTTATCACACTAGGGATTTTTGAATGAAATACAGACTTGGGAATTAAATCAATTTAATAGTTTTATAGATGCAAATTGTGTGAATAGAATGATGAATTCTTTCTTAAAAAGTATATTTTTATGATTGATGCTTTGGAAGGGAATTAGAGATGGTCTATATGTGAATAGGGGTTGTTATTTATTTTATCTTACTATGGGAAAAGAAAGTAGATTTTTATCTAGGAATGTTTTGGGTTACTTTTGAGTTAGGATGCCAAATGTGGATTATCAGAGATGGCTTTTCCTCTTTTCAGGAATTGAACCAGTAACTATTTTTCAAATGTTTAGATCTAAACAAGCAGTCATTGAAAACGATGAATATTTTGTCTAGCAAACTTTATTGATATATATCTCAACCACATCCTGTTGTGAGACAATATGCATTTTATTATTTAGAATTGCACATTAGACATCAAGTTGCATCGGGTGTTCCCTCTTTCCAGTTGTTTCCAAGTAGCTAGACATTTCGTGCAGGGCTGGGTTTCCTTCGTGTCATGAAGGGATCCAGGGAAGTGTAATTGCTTCATGGTTGGGTGGAAAAGGGCATGAGCCATGTCCCTGTCTCTCGGCTCGCAAGAGAACCATTTGGGTTCATGGCGATTGGAGAGTTGTTTTGATTATTTTTACTTGTTGTACATATTTATTGTAACTTGTAATTGGATGTATTATGAAATGAAAGCCAATGGACTTTGTATATTATTTATAGTGCTATCACCTAGATTTGAGCATGTGCTTTTCGTAAGATTTAATGACTTTTATTGATTTATTTTTTACTTGAGATGTTGTAATTAAGTGGATTATTTACTTCATGTAACTTTTGTGATGGAGTGCGTATTTTACATTTGGTATCAAAGCTCTAGGTTGAACACTAGGGCCTCTTTTTGGGACTATTATGCTAAGTTTCGAACTTGATGCAGATTATTCATCATGAATACTAGAAATACTGATCATAATGGAGGATCAAGAAGTGGTGAAAATAGAAGAAACTGTGGAGGTGCCAATAATAGGAATCATGGAGATGCTAATAATGATCAAGATGGGAGATTGGATCGTATTCTTGCTCTCTTGACCCAACAGGATATGAGAATGAATGCTCTTGAGCAGGAGATCAGAGGGAATCCTAGAGAGTAGAATGCTAATGAAAACCCAAGGGCTGAGGCACAAAATGAGAACCTGAGGGTAGAATTCCAGGTTCTTGAGGTTGGAGTTAATGCTAACAATCAAGTAAGGATTGTAGAGGAGTTGGGAAAGACCTCAAGAAGGTCTCACCACCTAAATTTGATGGAAAGACAATTGGAGATGGAGCTGAAGCATGGATTGTAGAAGTGGAGAAATACTTTCGGCTCCGAAACCTTTCAGATCACATGAAGGCAATGTGGGGATCATATCAGTTGACTGGTGAAGCAACAACATGGTGGGACAATGCGAAGGCAGATAAGAAACTGTTACCTCGTGAAATAACTTGAAAAATTTTCCTGTCTTTTCAGGAAAAGGTGGTTACCATAGCTCTTCTTTGACAATAAGATGATGGAGTTTCAGAATTTAGTTCAGGGAGGAATGTCCATAACCAGTTATTGGGAGAGGTTCTCGCATCTACTTAAGTATGTTCCAGAGTACCAGACAGGTGAGAGATTCCAGATCAAGAAGTTTATATTAGGCTTAAGGCCCCATATTGGAGCAGAGGTAGACATTCATAATCCACTCACTATGGATGTAGTTTTTGAGAAAGCAATTAAACAAGAGCAGAAGCTGTAGCCAGTTACCGTAAGCAGAGAGATGCGAAATATGCCAATAAGAGACCTTAGAATAATCAACATAATTATAATCAGAATAACAATCAAGGCTTGATAACAATCAACAAATCAGGAATTTGAAGAGAGGTAATAACTCTCAGGATGGAAATGGTGGAAACCAGAATGGTGGAAACAAAAGAGGTGGCTATAACAACCGAAACAACAACCAACGGGAAATGACTGAAGGACTGAGAGCACCTAAGGGTGGATGCTATGTTTGTGGAGGAGAGCATTATGCTAATTCATGTCCCCAGAGATCAGCGAGAAGAGGAAATATAAATCAGCAAGGAGCACCACAACATCAGATACATGCTTCAGTGGACAATTGACAAGCTAACTTTCAGGCAACACCTATTCAGTTCCAAGGTAAGCTCTATGGACTACCTGTTTCTATTTTGATTGATACTGGTGCCACATAACATTTTGTAGATCCTAGAGTAGTATCTAAGTTATCTATTAGACCTGGGCATATGGAAAACTCTTGGATGGTACAATATGGCAATAGAGCAGAAAAGAGAGTAGACTCATGTCTAGCATGTAGTGAGTTAAAGATTCTGAGTTTTTAGACACAAATTACTTTGTATGTAGCACCTTTAGGGTCTTATGATGTGATTCTAGGAATCAACTGGTTAGCTGAACATAAGTCTCTAGTAAACTGTGAAGACAAAGTTGTTAGATGTTTGGATGACCTAGGAAATCAAGTGGAAATTGATGGATCTAAGAGACCTCTAAAGCTTAGAAAATTTTTGGCTATGCAACTGAAAAAAGCCAAGAGGAAAGGGTGTGCCATTTATGTTGTCCAAGTAAAGGACCTAGACAAAGAAGAACCATCATTCAATGACTACCCAATCCTTAGAGATTTCTGAGATGTATTCCCTATGGAGTTGACAGAGTTACCACCGAAGACAGAATTTGACTTCTCAATTGATTTGCTACCAGGGACTGAGCCTCAGTCTAAGGCACCCTACAGGATGACTAATACAAAATTGTATGAGATCAAAGCACAATTGCAGGAGTTGCTAAATCAAGGGTTCATTAGACCTAGTGTGCCACCATGGGGCGCACCGGTTATCTTTGTAAAGAAGGATGGGACTTTGAGGTTCTGCATTGATTATATGATGCTTAACAAAGCTACAATAAAGAATAAGTACCCACTCCCAAGAATAGATGAGGTCTTTAATCAGATGAAAAGAGCTACAGTGTTCTTCAAGATAGACCTTAGATCTGGTTATGACCAATTACAGATTAAGGATGAAGACATCTCTAAAATTGCTTTTAGGACTCAATATGGTCACTACGAGTTCATAGTGGTACCATTTGGGTTGACTAATGCTCCAACAGCCTTCATGAATATGATGAATAGCATATTTAGTGATCGTTTAGATGGTTTTGTGTTGATCTTCCTTGATGACATATTGATATACTCTAAATCAGTGGAAGAGCACGAAAGACATTTGAGGATAGTCTTGCAGCACTTGAGAGAGTGGAAGCTTTTTGGTAAACTATCTAAGTGTACATTCTTTTAGGATAAGGTGCACTATCTTGGTCATGTGATCTCGACAGAAGGGATTATAGTTGATCATAAGAAAATAAAGGTGATAATGGGATGGCCTGTACCACAGAGTCTGACAGAAGTCAAAAGTTTTATGGGACTTGCAAGTTACTATAGAAAGTTTGTGGAAGGTTTCTCAACTATAGCATCACCGATTACTTCGCTATAAAAGAAGGGTAAGAAGTTTGAATGGACAGAAAGGTGTGAGCAAGCTTTCCAAGTGCTAAAGGAAAATCTCACAATTGCTCCTATCTTGACCATACCAAATCCTAATGGTCACTTTACAATTATAACTGATGCTTCAGGAGGAGGAGTAGGAGTGTTGATACAGAATGAACAAGTGGTTGCTTATGAGTCAAGAAAGTTAAAGCAATGAGTTAAACTATGAACCACATGATCTTAAGTTAGCCGCCATAGTTCATACACTTCAAATGTGGAGGCACTATCTTCTAGGTAATCCCTTTGAGTTAAAGACAGATAATTTAGGGCTCAAGTATATATTTACTCAATCTAACCTTAATGCACAACAGAGAAGGTGGTTAGAATTCCTTAGTGAGTATGACTTTGAAATTGAGTATATAAAAGGAAAGGAGAATAGAGTAGCAGATTCTCTTGGTAGAAGAAGACATCTGGCTACCATGGTTAGAACGAGATCCAATTGGAAGCAGAAAGAAATTTAGAATCTTCAAGGGGATGAGCATTATGAAAGAGTAAAGCAAGCTTTGGTAGTAGACCCCTTAAATCACAGGTTTGATGGTTATGTGATTGAGTTAGATGGAATTTTGAGATATCAAGGATGTATATTCCTAACTCAGGAGAGTTGAGGAAGTTAGTGCTTGGGGAGATCCACAATGCACCTTATTCAGGGCACCCTAGAGTGACCAAGATGGTTGACGGTTTGAGACCCTTATACTTTTGGCCTAGACTTAAGAGGGATGTGACAGAATTTGTGGCTCGATGTTTGGAGTGCCAACGAGTCAAAGCTGAGCATGTGCATCCAGTAGGATTGTTGTACCTACACAGTGTTCCTGAGCATAGGTGGCAAGTAATAAGTATGAATTTTGTTTAGGGATTGCCCATGTCATCTTAGTGGTTGTGGACAAGTTGACAAAAGTAGCGCACTTTATTCTAGGGAATCTTTTAGATGGTTCTTTGGTATTAACTAAGAAGTTTGTTCAGGAGATTTTTTGATTGCATGGAGTTCCTGAGATGATCATTTCAAATCGAGACACTCGCATGACATCCAGATTTTAGACAACTCTTAATGCAGCATTGGGAACCAAGTTGAATTTCAATTCGGCATATCATCCTCAAACAGATGGTCAAACGGAAAGAGTCAATCAGGTTGTAGAAGATTTTAGAATGTATTGTATGGATCAGCAATATAAATGAGAGGAGTATCTTCCATTGGTGGAGTTTGCATACAACAATTCATACCATGTATCTTTGGGAATGACACCGTTCGAAGCTCTTTATGGGTGTAGGTGTCGAACACCTATCAGTTGGGATAACGTAGAGAACAAAATAGTGATTGGACCTGATATGTTAAGTGAAATGGATGATCAGATGATAGTGAAGTCATGTAAAAATGCTGTAAAAGCCCTGCAAATAGTATTTTCTAACCCTAACCACTCAATGGAGCCCTAAATAACCTAGAATCAATGCAAATAAAGCATGTAAAATGAAACCCTAGGCTAATAGTGCAAATCCTCCATTGTTGGTACGAAGCTATGACTAACTAATGCACCCAGACTTGCAGGTCTGCAAATACTATGGAGAGCTCAAGAGTTGACAATGGCAAAGTCAATTTTTGCAAGTGGTAAGGTGTGAAAATGAGAGGGAGAGGGTGGTTTTATAGAAGAGAGAATTTGAATGGATGACTGTGATGAAGAGTTGACTTGGAGCCAAGATCAAGGGCTGAGGATGATTAGGGTTTCCAGCCACTAGAGGACAAAAGACAATTTTTTATTGGAGGAAATGGTGAGGTGGGAAATGATTTTTAAATTAAATAAATGGTATGCATTTATTTAATTTTTTTGAGAAAGGGGTAATGTAATGGGACTTTAATTAAATAAGTGGGGACTTATTTAACTAAGGCAAGGTTGATAATTTAAATAAATAGGTATTCATTTAAATTAAAAGGGGAATGTGGATGTTGGAATAATGAATAATTAGATAATAATTAAATTATTTAATTATAGAGGAAATTAGAAAAAAATAACTTAAGTAATTAAATAAATAAAATTTATTTAATTAAGAAGCGTAAGAGAGGAAATGAATTAATTAAATAATTAAAATTATTTAATTAATAGCAGAATATGAAATTGAGATGAATTATGTGTGAAAAATGTCATTCGCAGGCCCAGGACATTTTTAAGTGTCTACATTTTGCCCCTCTTTGATACTATGTTGATTCTAGTGTTATATCAAATAAAATTTGAGAAATGTGCCCTAAACATGCCCTAGTGTATTCTAGGTGAAGCGTGATGGCCTCATGCCCCCTCAGAAAATTTTTCAAAATTTTTAAAAATTTTTCAAAAAATTTGGAAATTTTTTTGAAAAGTTGTGTGGGGTGCCCAAAGTGGTATAAGAGTGAGAAAATAGCCATAAAAGGTGCTTGGTGTGTGAAACGAAGCCTTTGGTTGGTCAATTTGGTCAATTTAGGTCAAAAGGTCCTATAAGTAACCATGGGGAGGCCCATAATCCTCATTTGTGCACTTTGAGTTTGGAGATTTCAGAGAGAGCAGAGTATTGATTTTTAGATTTCTTGCGGAGCTCCTGTCAAAATGTCGCCTGTACCGCTTCATCAACACCATGGGTTGAGGGTTTAGACATATGGTCAGTTCCCTGGGATAGGCACGTCGGTATGTATCTAACCCTAGCTTGTCATTTTTTCTATTTTCGGGTAGATTCTAGGGCCCAAAAATAGGGCACTTATGTAGTGCACTTTTGTGCACCGCCTGTGCTATCGCGTGCAACGCGTGTGCTTAGGAGGGCAATGCATGCGATCTGGTGTGACGCATGTAGTTTTTGGAACTGCATGCGTCCACTAGTGCGCCACCTGCGCTCAGGCCAAACACATCCGTTAGGTGTGCCGCTTGGGCCAATAAGGGTGATGCATGCATCAGATTGTGACGCATGGGCTGAATGGTATGACGCATGCGCACAAATGTGACACTTGCACTAAGCAATGCGATGCATGGGCTTAGCTATGACACATGGGGTCAACAGTGCAATGCATGCGCCTATTTAACAGTTCCGAGATGCATTTTGACCCATTTGTGTTGCTATCTTGTCATGAATGCTATGTTTAGGGTTTTTAGATTGACATGCTGCGCTGGTTGTGCGAATACAGTCGAGGTTACCACCGATTTATACACGGGAGGGCCGTCTTACTGGGTACCAACTACGAGACTCTCTATCGATGGCAGAGCAGGATACGCTTGATGCTCTAGGTTTATACGGTGTTGCATTTATGCCCATGATTCGGGCTAACCGGGGCCTGTTGACCATAGTGGCTGAGAGGTGGCATTTAGAGATGAGTTCGTTTAATTTTCCTACAGGGGAGGTCACCGTGACTTTGCTCGATGTTTGGCAGATTCTTCGATTACCTATTCATGGAGATTGATTTGTGTATGGTCTTGAGGGAGGATTGCTTGCACTCCGTTGATTATTTGAGACAAATGATGGTGCAACCTTGGGCGTTGAGGAGCATGAGATTCCCTGGGACACCTTGACAGATCAGTATGATCGGTTGATTGTGGTCCTATGCACCTACATCAGCGGTCTCGTATGTCTAGATCAGCGTGGCCATGGATTTCCCGTCGGCTGGGGGGAGAGGTTAGAGGGCATGATGGTAGATGCCACAGTTTAAGCATGGGGACCTTGCTTCCTGGCATAGTTGTATCACCAATTGTACAGAGTTGTTTATCATGGTGAGTAGTCGATCAGCTGTGGTGTTACCTTACTGATGATATGGGCTTGAGAGCACATTCCCGTATGCAGGCCGCTAATAGAGCATGAGGTGTTGGATGAGCTGCCATATGTGTTCTGTTATACTGGGGCAGTGCTGCAGATATGCATGGGTGATGTCAGCTATTGGAGACATACCATTGATCACATGGACACATTTGTTTGGAGGCCATATAGGGGTTGTCCTAGGTTGACAGATGATGCCGAGCAATTACCCTACTGCAGACACCAAATATTTGATTGGCCGGACCGTGCAGGCACAACACATTATAGAGCATCATCTGCCAGAACGGGTGCTCAGATAGTTTGAGTAGCAACAGGATGAGCTAGCCGGTATTGTGGAGTTTGCTCAGGTCACTCGAGAGGTTCCAGTTTGGGGTCTGATGATTGCAGTGTAGACGACCATTGATGAGATCTATGGGTTACAACTAGTGCAGTGGGGAGCTGATGACGTTGCTGATGCAGGTGCCACTCTTGTATATGATGTTTGGTGGGCCACCCATAGGCAGGTTCCTTATCTTCATCCTGATGCGCTGACACCATTGGAGAGGTTGGGGCGGGGACCGCGAGGCAGGCTTAGAGGACGAGGCCGAGGTAGAGGTAGAGGCAGAAGCAGAGGCAGGGGGGATGGTAGTGATGATGGAGGAGTTGATGGCGGTGGTGGTGACAGGGGTCGTGGAGGCTGAGGCAGAGGTGAGAGAGGGAGAGGGAGAGATGGACAGGGTAGGGGTGCTCTGCTTGCCCTGATTCAGGAGTAGGGAGAGAGGGTAGTAGGACAGGTGGCAGCTGCCATGGGAGATATGCAGGTGGAGGAGAGAGTAGAGGATGTGGCAATGGAGGATGTTGATGTAGGTAATATTGGTGGAGAGGAGATAGAGGAGGGTGATGAGGAGGTAGATGAGGAGGAGGAGCGGATCAGGGAGCATACATTATAGGATGTTTCCATTGTGGAGATTGGGGGTGATGAGGAGGAGGAGGAGGATACTGTAGATTGAGGAGGGGATTTGGCCGCACAGGTAGCAGCTTTGCAGAGCCAGATAGAGACTATGCAGACCCAGATGTAGGGGATGTGACAGCGGATCCAGGAGGTGGAGGGTTAGCTAGCCTAGAGGACAGGCAAGAGAGATATGGCCATCATCAGGGCCCAGAGGGTAGAGCAGAGGAGCATTGATTTTATGGCTACAGTCGGTGGGCCCACTGCAGATCTAGCGCAGGCATTATATTAGGCTAGGTTGGAGACTAGTTATTATAGGACCTTGTATGAGGGTGTGGTGCCAGTAGATCAGAGGGCACCTAGCTTTCAGAGCAGGAGCGCTAGCAGGTCTCACTCTCGATGATCACATAGCAGTGTAGGGGCTTCACACTCGTAGAGGAGAGCTTCACCATATGATAGGCAATCTAGTTCTAGGGTAGGGTCAGAGTACAAGGGCCCCCCTTTGGGGCCGACAGGATCAGGGGGCCATGACAGTGTTAGCTAGGCCATTTGGATAGCTCTGATGTATATTTTGATCGAGCTTGCGTGCTCTTGTTTTATGATTGAGCTTGCGAGCTCCATTTTGGACACATGTATTCAGATTGTACTGTGACACATTTTGATGATATATATATGAGATGGGCCATTATGATTTATCTTATGATTCCTATATGCATATGATGTGATGGATGTTTATGATTATGGTGATATGTGTGATGATTTATGATTCATGATGATGTAGTTCTAGATATTATGATGTTTATGATGCGATGCATGATGTTACTCCTAGATGCATATGTTGATATGATAGATGTTATGCGATCGTACTTTATTTCTATGTGTTGCTTGTGTATGGATGCAAATGTGTATGTGATAAATTCCTAGAGGCTAGATGTAGGATTTATGCAGATGATGTTGATTTTATGTGATTTAATGCAATGCTTATTGTGGTGATTATGATGATGATGATTTATTATGAGGAGGATGATTATGATAATGATGCTACATGATGGACTAATGTGTGTGTGTGTAGGTTATATGATCTAATGCATTTTTTTGGTGTGTCACGGTAGGATGGAAGAGGATCAGAAGAAATAGAGATGAAGAATGTACGAAGGATGAAGATTGACTTAGAAGAATAGGTTCAAACTTTTCCATGATAGATTTTGAGCATCTTTTATGGAGTTACTGTGTATCATCATAGTGATTATTGTATCAAAGGATGACAAATGCCATGGCATGTTAAAGGCCAAGGCATAAAGTGTGGTCCCTTGTGAAACAGACACAAGGCAGACAAGGAATGTCCAGCTCAGACTAAGTCACTAAGGCACCATGTCGGAACATGTGATGAGAGTACCTAAGGTGTGTAAGTCTTGATACATGGAAGTATCTAGCCATTCCAATGCATAGGATGTTTTAATTCACACCTAGTAGTATCTCAGTCACACACACGGAACTTAGTTGCCCTAGTCCTCTTGCCAAGACAAACCGCAAACAACAATAAAAAAGAGATCTCGCTCTATCCTCGCTTCTCTTCATCACTTAGGGACTTCCTTAAGAAGCATAAGAATGAGACCGTAGAAAACAATCCAAATGAAAGATGAGATAGATCCAACAACCATTGTATCATTTGCTGAGTGTATATGTGTTTGTCTGACTGGTGATGATTGGTTGGATAATGCTTGGTTTCAGGGTAGGAAGCATGTCGTATAAGATGCCTGGTCTGGTTTCGACAATGCAACCACCTGTATAAGGTAGATGATAGGATTAGGACATCTTGTATAAGACATGTGGTCTGGTTTTGAGAATGTCACAAGTTGGGAAATGATTGGTTTGTGATGATTGATAATGTCCAAAAGATGAGACGTGCCATCTAAGGCGTAGAGCCTAGTTTCGACTATGTCCCATGCTTGTTGTTAGACATGTGATTGGGATTGTTGGTTGGCCATAGTGATGTTCAATTATCACCATGTGAGCGATGAGTGACTATGTTTTGGCGATGTTAAACTGTCTTGTTTGATTGTTTGGAAATTGTTGTCTGGTGAAAGATTGATTGCTTTGGTTTTCTCAAAGTGTCCATCTTGTTAAAGGACAACTTATTATGATGGTTTGACTTGACGGGCCCTAAGGGACTGACCTAATGCCTCGGGGACTCATCAAAGATGGCCTTGCCTACGTGAAATCTCAGAGGCAACTGTCACGTCTCATTTTTATGGACTATATTATTATTCTAGATTAATGAACATTTACCATGATTGTTTTACTTTGAGTAAGTTCCACATGTGTGAAGGTAATTATCGTGAAGTTATATTTGAGTAAAATTTGAAAATTGATTTAAATGTTAACTATTATCGATGTGATTATAATGATTTGCTTCGGTTATGTTTTTGGAGACACTAACCTATTGACGTCGAGTTGAGTGTGAATGAATACAGGGACTCGTCGAAGATGAGAACATGGTTGAGATAGAGGTGTTCTAGCCACTTGGCAAGAACTGATGGGATGGTTAACGCTGATGCAATCACACACTCATGTAGTATCATGTTGCATTTTGAATGGCTTATTTTATGCTTCATTGTGTGGATGATAAATATGATTGATGGTTAGATACTTAGAAAAATATTATGTTTTTAATTATTAATGAAAATCCTTTTTGAATGCATAATTTAACTGTAATTATTAAAAGTTCTTTCGATTATATTTAAAATGGGTTATTTTTAATGGTTTATTTTATGATATTTAAATAAATAGTGTGTTTAAATTATTTAAATAATAAAAATATATGTGTTTTTCTATTCTTATAAATATTATTGTTGAATAATAATATCTAAAATTAATTGTATTTAAATGCAATAGATAGACACATTTATATTATTTTAATATTATTGTTAATACTTCTTGTTTAAATTAAGTGAGTATTTTATTTCGAAAATAAATAAATTGTATTAATAACATTATTATATTTAGAAAACTAATCAAAGAGATTTAATTAATGTTATGTTGTCATGCAAGCAACATGAAGGAAATTATGTTTAATCTATTTAATTTTGAAGGCTTTTGGGAAGCCAAATTATCACGCAAATTGAAAACAAACTTGAGTGATAAAAAAAAGCAATTGAGAAAACCTAATTTTTTCAACACCATTTTTGGGGAAGTTTTTAAATAAGAATATGGTGCAGAAGTAAAAAGAACGACTGCCATCAATCTGAGCAAGGAAGTAGGCAGAGAAAAGCAGATTTTGTTGTGTTTGGGAAGGGCGACAACAACAAAGGAGAAGAGATCTGCAGGCTGCGTCAGGAGGAAGGAGAGGCAGTGACAACATCTGCAATTTCATCCTTGGACTAGCATTATCTCCAGGTTTTTCTTCCTAAAATCAATTGCATTGAAATCATGTTTTTGTTGACTATCAAAATGATAGCTTTTAGCTTGTTTGGTAGGCATTAGCCTCTTCTTTATGCTCGACCTGCCTTGATTCTTTTCTATTGTCAGCTTGTTTCAACCTTAAATAGAGGCGTTTATCACATTATCTTCCTTAGTTTAAACTTGAAATCGATTTCCCTCTTTGTGTTGTTGACCTGCCAATGTTTAGTCTGGAAAATTTGAGTTTGCGAGCTACCTGTTGGTATGTGGTGACTGATCATGCAAGTACTGTACACTCGTAATGTATCCTCACCGGGGTTGTTAATTTTTGTTAACCTACAAAGTAAAAATGACATTGTAAAACCCTAATTCTAGAAGCTTCCAAAAATCTTGTTATAAGCGGCTGGGATGTATGTTGCGGGTGTGGAATTTGTGAGATTGTAATATGTTTTGCACTAGATAATAAAATCATTGGATGGCTGAGTTTCTATGGATGTAGCCCATTTTGGGTGAACCACGTTAAATTTCTATGTTGATCTCTTTTGTGTTATCCTTCATTGTTATATTTAGGTTATTTAATTTGCATATAATTGTTAGTATTTATTGCTCTGATATGCTTGAACCCTAACAACTAGTATCAGAGCAGGTTGTGTTTGATTATCATCTGTAGGAAGGTCTCACGGTTAAGTGGGAGCAATGGCAGATGAGGGTAAATTGAAAGTAGATAAATTCAATGGGCAAAACTATCAGTTATGGAAGATGCAGATGGAGAATTATCTCTATCAGAAGGATTTATGGAGGCCGTTGGAAGGAAAAGCCAAGAAACTGGTAGCAATGACTGATGAGGATTGGGAACTTTTGGACAGAAAGGCATTGGGAACCATTTGGTTGTGCCTAACACCATCTGTGGTGTTCAATATAACATAAGCAAAGACAACAAATGAACTGATGAAAACTTTGGCTAAATTGTATGAAAAACCCTCAACCTCTAATAAGGTATTTCTCATGAAGCATTTGTTTAATCTAAAAATGATTGAAGGTGGATCTGCGTCAAATTATTTAAATGAGTTTAATACGATTACCAATCAGCTAACTTCTATAAAAGTGAAATTTGATGAAGAGGTGAGGGCTCTCTTGGTTTTATGTTCTTTGCCAGAAAGATGGAATAACTTGGTAATGGATGTAAGTAACTCTGTCTCTTGTTCAAATAATTTGAAATTTGATGATGTTGTTGGTGTTATCCTTAGCGCGGAAATGCGATAGAAAAACACAGGTGAGAGTTCAACATCGGGTAATGCTTTGACTGTAGAGAACAAGGGAAGAACAAAGGAGAGAAGAAAAAGCCCAACAAATTGTGGGAAGTCACAAGGGAAGTCGAAGAAAGGCAGATCTAAATCTAGAGGAAGAATGGATTGCTGGCATTGTGGAAAACCAAGACATTTGAAGAAGGATTGCTGGTCTCGAAAGGGAAAAAAGGGAGACGAACAACATGATGATAATAAGGAAGCTAATGTTGTAAGTAATAAATTACAGGATGCTTTAATTTTGTGTTTAGATAATGCTAATGATTCTTGGGTAATAGATTCAGGGTCTTCATTTCATGCCACACCCCATAGGAAATATTTTGTAGATTATGTTCAAGGTGATTTTGGACAGGTATATTTCGGTGATGATGAACCCTGTCAGATTGTTGGAAAAGGAAAGATAAAAATCAAGTTGCAGAATGGAAATGAATGGTTGCTACAGGAGGTAAGGCATGTTCCAAATTTGAGAAGGAATTTAATCTCTGCAGGACAACTGGGTAGTGAAGGTTGCACAGTTACCTTTTCAGACAAAGTCTAGAAGGTCACTAAAGGTACATTAGTAGTAGCTAAAGGTGAAAAGGTAGGCACATTGTATTTGTGTACTGGTAATACTTTTTCTACCTTAGTTGCTATAGAAACAATTGCTGCTGAGATAATTATAGCACTTGCCACAGGGATAGAAATAGAATTGTGGCACCATAGACTTGGGCACATGAGTGAGAAAGGGATAAAGATCCTTCACTCTAGAAAGTTGTTACCAAGTCGTGTTTATGGAAAACAAAAAAGAGTCCAATTTCTCAAAATTAGGAAAGAGAAGAAGAGTGAGAAATTAGAGCTTGTGCATTCAGATGTATGGGGACTAGCTCAGGTATCTTCTCTTAGTGGCTCTTGCTATTATGTTACTTTTATTAACGATGCAACTAGGAAAACATGGGTGTATTTCCTAAAATAAAAATCTGAAGTATTTGAAACTTTTAAAAAGTGAAAAGATTTGGTTGAGAATGAGATAGGAAAAAAGTTAAAGTGTCTCAGATTTGATAATGGAGGCGAGTATTGCAACAAAGAATTTGAGAATTATTGTTCATATAATGGAATCCGTAGGTAGAAAATAGTTCTTGGAACCCCACAAGAAAATGGTGTGTCTGAGAGGATGAATAGGACCATTATCGAGCATGCAAGGAGTGTGAAATTGCATGCTGGACTACCCTTACACTTTTGGGCAGATGCTGTACATACCACTGTTTATTTAATAAACATGGGACCTTCAAATCCTTTGGATGGTGGTGTTAGCGCCCGAATTGACTGGTGGTTTTCTGAGCAATTTTCATTCAGGCACTCTCCCTAAGTATCCAAAAAATGCTCTAAGTGTTGGACCTCCTCAGTATTTTTCAAGCTGCATCATCATATTTTCTTGAGGAGGAGGTCATCATCATCATGTTTGTTTCCATGAAGGTCAGCATCATCATGTTCTCCGTCGACCGGTTTTCTCATCGTCATCATCATATTTCGCTGTCGGGTGATGTTTGGGTTTTATCCTGATGATGCTGACGAGCTACAGTGCGCCCTGATCTGCTTGCGAGGGTGATTTTCCAAGGTATCCGGTGATCTTCCATTTATCACCTTGCCCCAGACATGATGATGATGCTGCCCCGATATTCTGAAGGGGTCATTCTCTAAGTTGTTCGACCTGACTTGTTCTTTCCTAAGGGTCGTCGTCATCATCATCATTTTTCCAGTTATCACCGTGTTGCTTGTGGGGATCATCATATTATCTGCACCATGATATCTCGCCGGGGTGATATTTCTATCATCGGGTGATCTTGGTTATGATCATCCTGATGATGTTGTTGAAGAGTTCTAAGTGCGACCCGATATTCACTAGGGTCATCATATTTTGAACGTCAGGATGATCTTAGTCAATATCATCCTGATGATGTTGTATCACTTCTTGTTCGTTGTTTTGGCATCCTGATGATGCTGACGTCATCCTTATATCAGGGTGATATCTTTCTTTCTGCCTATCTGCATCATGATTTTTCCGAAGGAGGGGGTGATATTTTCATATCACTCGAGTGTGTTTGTTCCAGCATCATGATGATGCTGATATCAAGGAGATATCCGCCTGCTGGCTTCGCGCATTATCTACTGGGGGTGATCTTTTCAAGCAGCGTCATCATATTCAGTTATCGCCCCGATCTTATAGAGGAGCTACAGTGCAACCTGATATTTGCACGTCAGGAGGATATTTCCAAATATCCGGTTGTCTTCCGAATATCATGATGATGTTAATATGATGATGACGTCATCGAGGTTCGGGGGGGGGTCATATTTCTAACACAGATCATCTTGTGGAGGTCCCCCGACATTTGCAAACATGATGATGACGTCATCTGGATATGAGGAGGTGCGCAGTAGGCAGATATGATGATGACGTCAGCAGGATATGATTATGACGTCATCAGGATGTTCATCGGCCAGACTTTTGTTATAAGCTCAGCAGGAGGATGTTTCTCCGATGGATCCGGTTGTGCCGATGAAGGCGA
Source organism: Cunninghamia lanceolata (assembly GCA_027924645.1). Classification (NCBI taxonomy): domain Eukaryota; kingdom Viridiplantae; phylum Streptophyta; class Pinopsida; order Cupressales; family Cupressaceae; genus Cunninghamia; species Cunninghamia lanceolata. Next base: position 22,203,238 of record BSBN01000809.1, on the reverse strand, counting down.
TTATCATGCGTTTGTGTTGCGATATGATGATGACGTCAGGGTGATTTTTCGGGCAACAGGATATCATGCTGCTGGAGGATGATGATGATGAAGTCTTATACTAGTGTCGTCAGGAGCAAAAGCACCGACATGATATATGCTCATGACCTAGTATATTAAGTGTTAATGAGGCTGCTGCGGGGTGCATGTGGGATAATGTTATCCTGCATATTCGAAATATCATGATGATGAATCTCGGCGGGAAGTGGTTGCGATTGACTGTCTGATGTTCTTCCCAAGGCCGCGGGTTGGTGCGCCATTAATGGCGAATGTTGCAGAGGTATGGGCGATGGCGTGGGCTGATCTGGTACCCGCTGAAGATGTACATCAGCGGATGGTGGCGCAGGGCTCGAGAAATCTTCCTGTCTCCTCCCCTACCTGCTGCATTCAAGTTTGGGCGCCAATCTGGTTGTGTTTGAGCGCCATTTTCATGATACTGTGTATCTGGCGGGATTTTTGGTCAACATTGTAATTAATTGCTGAGCACCTACCTGGCTGTTATAAGCAGGTGGTGTTGCTCATTTCATGGTTGTTGAAAGTTGATTTTTGGCTCTGTAATCCAAAACCAGCTGATCTGGTTGCTCTGTACAGCTTTATCTTGTGAGTTTATGTATCTCCTGTTGTAGGACTTGGCATGAATCCACTGGTTTCATGGTTGATCTTATATGAGTAATGCTATCTTAGCATGTGTTGTGTTAATTCTGTCTCCAGTATTGCATGTATTCTTCTTCTGGATCTGGATATTTGCTTATGTTTAGATTCTAGAGCATAGAATTCCTATGTTGAATGTCTGATCTTTTAACCTCTGCTCAAGGGGCAGATTAAACTGTTTTCAGGTTGAACATTGGGAAGGGTATACTGCAGTAGGGATGCCATAAGTAGAGATAGCTCAACACTCTATATTGGGAGATATCTGTAAGGCAGATATCATGTGTATCCCCCTGAAATCTAGTTTTAGCTATTTATGCTGATCATTCACAGGTGTATGTCTACCGACTCCAAGCCCTGGATAGGCACCAATCATGCTGTGTTCTTGTGTTATACACCATGTCCAGCTTTGCATCCAAATTCATATCAAAGCACTTCATACCTCCACCTGTTAGTTGTAGGAGTAGGATTAGGAACCCCCTGCATACTCTCATACTTAACCAGACATCATGTCCAAGAATGTTGCCAGCCTTGTGATCTATCATGCAGATCTTGGTCCATACATGAGAGTATTCTGCCTGTTGTTGTCAAGTTAGATCCTTCTATCTTTGAGCTAGTCAAGGTTACATCTTGAGTTATAGGGATACCCCCCTTGGTGCGGCAGAACCAGAAGTGAAGGGGAGGAGCTCACGCAACCTCCTGTATTCAGTTGGCCTGAATCTGCCTGTGCATTAGAAGTGGCAAACCCTAATGCTGATTCAGAAGAAATGTCAACAGGTGGCATCCTAGAGGAGGCATGGAAAGGTAAAAAGGTAAACTATTCATTTCTAAAAACTTTTAGTTGTGAAGCTTTTGTCCATGTTGATATTGAAAATAGAACCAATCTTGAGGCTAAGTCTAAAAAATGTACCTTCATTGGATATGGAGTAGATGAATTTGGTTATCGGTTATGGGATTATGAAAATCATAAAATCATTAGGAGCAGGGATGTTATATTCAATGAGAAGGTTATGCATAAGGATCAACTGTAGGAAAAGAAGCATGAACATGCCAAAAAGGAATATGTGGTGCTGGATGAGATTCCAGAAAATAAAATACCAGTGGTACTTGATGCTCAGCAACAAGTTATCCCACAGACTCCTACAAGTGTTAGACATTCTACAAGGATAACTAGACCTCAAAAAAGATTTTCTCCATCATTATATTCTATATTATTAACTGATTCTGGTGAACCTGAAGGTTATGAAGAAGCAATGTAGGTAGCTACCAAAAAATAGTGGGAGCTAGGCATGAAAGAGGAAATGGATTCCTTGTTGTAAAATCAGACTTGGGACTTAGTCAAATTGCTTGCAGGAAAAAGACCATTGCTAAATAAATGGGTTTACAAGTTGAAGGAAGAAGATGGAGGCAAGAAAAGATATAAGGCCAGACTCATGGTAAAAGGTTTTGCACAGAAAAAAGGTATAGATTTTGATGAAATATTTTCTCCGGTTGTAAATATGACTTCTATTAGAACTATTCTAAGTCTTGTGGCTGCAGAAGACTTGCATCTTGAATAACTAGATGTGAAAACAACTTTTCTCCATGGGGATTTGGAAGAGGAAATATACATGCAGCAACCACAGGGATATGAGGTCAAGGGTAAGGAGGATTTTGTGTGCAGGTTAAAGAAGAGTTTGTATGGCCTAAAGCAAGCACCTCGGCAATGGTATTTGAAATTTGATAGTTTTATGGATGAACAAGGTTACAAAAGATGTCATTCTGATTATTGTGTTTATTTCAAGAAATTGGGTAATAACAGCTATATTATCTAGTTTCTTTATGTTGATGACATGCTTGTTGCCCGGTCTAACATGCAGCATATTAATGAACTTAAGCAGAAATTAGAAAATTCATTTGCTATGAAGGATTTGGGTGCAGTAAAACAAATCCTTGGTATGAGGATCACACGGGACAGGACAAATAGAAAATTATTTCTGTCTCAAAGTGAGTATGTAGAGAAGGTGTTGAAAAGGTTTAACATGCAGAATGCAAAAGTAGTTAGTACACCTTTGCCTAGTAATTTTAAGTTGACTAAGGAGATGTGTCCAAATACACAAGAGGAGGAAGATAAAATGTCTAAGATACCATATGCATCAGCAGTTAGCAGCTTGATGTATGCAACGGTATGTACAAGGCCAAATATTGCACATGCAGTGGGAGTTGTGAGTAGGTATATGAGCAATCCAGGAATGGAACATTGGAACACAATAAAATGGATTCTCTGATATTTGAGAGGTACTACTTCAAAGAAACTATATTTTGGAGGAACAAATTTTGCTCTAAAAGGATATGTTAACTCTGATTTGGCGTGTGATATTGATAGGAGGAGTACTATAGGGTATGTTTTTACTGTAGGATGTATTGTAGTCAATTGGATTTCAAGGCTGCAAAAGGTTGTTGTGCTTTCAACCACTGAAGTTGAGTATGTTGCTGCTACGGAAGCTAGCAAGGAGATGATTTGGTTACAACATTTTCTGGAGGAATTGGGGCAATGACAAGAAGATAGCCCTTTGTACACTGATAACCAGAGTTCCATTCATCTTGCTAAGAACTCAGCTTTGCATTAAAAAACTAAGCATATATAGCTCAGATACCACTTCATCCGATCAGTTTTGGAGGACGGACAGTTGAAGCTAGAGAAAATTGACACAAGTGAGAATCCTGCAGATATGTTCACAAAGGCAGTTACATGGGAGAAACTAATTTCCGCATCAGTTTTCGTTGGCCTTCATGACTGAAAATGGTGAACATAAGAAACCAGCCAGGCCTGTAATCCAGTGGGAGCTGCAAGTGCAACAATGTCGTCGAGGATTAGTCTCCAAGTGGGAGATTGTTTGGTGTGGAGCCTAATCAGTCTCTAAGTGGGAGATTGTTGGTATGTGGCGATTGATCATTCAAGTACTGTATACTCGTAATGTATCCTCACCAAGGTTTGGGGGCGCAGCCCCCAAATTTTTTTTCCCTCTTTTTTACCCGTTTGGAGTCGGTTGTTAATTTTTGTTAACCGACCAAAGAAAAATGACATTGTAAAACCTTAATTCTAGAAGCTTCCAAAAATCTTGTTATAAGTGGCTGGGATGTATGTTGTGGGCGTGGAATTCACGAGATTGTAATCTATTTTGTACCGGATAATAAAATCATTGGATGGCTGAGTTTCTGTGGATGTAGCCCATTTTGGGTGAACCACGTTAAATTTCTGTGTTGATCTCTTTTGTGTTATCCTTCATTGTTATATTTGGGTTATTTAATTTGCATATAATTGTTAGTGTTTATTGCTCTGATCTGCTTGAACCTAACACTGCTTTACCTTACCTATGGTTGCTGTGATTTAATTCCTGTCGCCAGCACTTAATCCTCTAATTTTACTCTGGGATATACTTTGCTTATTTGTATAAATCTGCCTTAATCTTTATCCATTATCCTTGCGTTGGCATGTTTAGTTAGCAGAATGGATGACTTTTCCTGTAGCTGGGTCGCTATCCATGAATTTGTTGAATGAAATATATTCTGTAGCAGTGTATTTATCAGCCATTCTTTATAGATGATGTAGCTGTCTTTTTTCCATTTTATTGCTATCGAATCTGCATAGTTACTGTAGGTAGACATATGCTTGATGCTTATAGCTAAATAAAGCTCCTATATCTCAAATAAATTATATTTGTAGCTTGTTTAAAATACTTAGAATAGATAATATTTAAAAAAATAGAGTCAGTTAATTATAGATTATCATTTAAGGTTATATGAATGTTGAAATCTATCTTGAACTTTTATTTCAATAAAACTCTATGAACTGATAAATCATTTAATTGGAACGAGTTAAACATAAAATCTTTGAACCTTTTTGACAACAAATTGCAGTTAAGGTTTATAATCGGATTATAGACACTATATTTATTTTTGACAATAATGAATGAATGATGTTTTTCCCTCTTGCTTGTGGAAAGTGTGTTTGTACAAATGTTGTTTTGGGAAAGGGATTTTGGAATGAATTATATAAGATTATTGATGAAATTTGATTCTTTTATTTTATTATTTATTTACTTGCTTCTTGGGGAAAGAAGTAGTTTTTATTTAGGAATGTTATTGGGTTACTTTCTGGGCTAGGAAGCTGAATGTGGATTATCAGAGATGGCTTTTCCTCTTTTCAAGAATTGAACCAGGTTACTATTTAAAGGATTAGATCTAATCAAGCTGACGTTGAAAAAGATGTTTATTTTGTCTAGCAAACTTATTTATATATATCTCTGCCACATCCTGTTGTGAGACAATCTGCTTTTCATTATTTAGAATTGCACATTCAGACATCAGGGTTGCATCGGGTGTTCCCTCCTGCCAGTTCTTTCCAGGTAGCTAGACATTTTGTACAGGGCTGGGTTTCCTTCGTTTCATGAAGGGATCCGGGGAAGTGTGATTACTTCATGGTTGGGTGGAAAAGCCCCTGGGCCATGTTCCTATCTCTCGGCTCACAGGTGGTGGACCACTTGGTTCGTGTGACTAATGAGTGTATTGATTTATTTATTCTTGTTGCACAAGATGATTGTAACTTGAAATTAGATGTAATATTGCATGAATGCCCATGGATTTTTTATATTATTTATAGTGCTTTTACTTGGATTGAGCACATGATTTTGTAAGATTTAATGACATTTTGATTCATATTTATGAGATTGTTCATTTTACATGTTATATTGTAATTAAACAGATTAATTACACCCTTTTTATCTTTTATATTGTAATTAAGTTAATTAATTACATCTTTTTACTTTGGATATTGTGATGTTGTATTTAAGTGGATTATTTACTTCATTTACTTTTTGTGATGAAATTGTGGCCTTTACATTTGGTATCAGAGCTCTAGGTTGAACACTAGGGCCTCTATTTTCTTTTGGGACTATTGTGCTAAGTTGCGAACTTGATACAGATTATCCATCATGAATACTAGAAACATTGATGAAGGTGAAGGATCAAGAATTGGTTAAAATAGAGGAAACTGTGGATATGCACGTGGAGGTGATCATGGTGGTCAAAATGCAGGGGATCGTGGAGATGCTAGTAATGATCAAGATGGAAGATTGGACTATATTATTGCTCTCTTGACCCAATAGGACATAAGGATGAATGCTCTTGAGCAGGAGATCAGAGGAAATCCTAGAGGGCAGACTGCTAATGAAAACCCAAGGGTTGAGGTACAAAATGAGAATCCAAGGATAGAAGTTCAAGTTCCTGAAGTTGGAGTTAATGCTAATAATCAAGCAAAGATTGTAGAAGAATTGGGGAAAAACCTCAAGAAAGTTTCACCACCGAAATTTGATGGAAAGACAATTGGAGATGGAGCTGAAGCCTGGGTAATAGAAATGGAGAAATACTTTAGGATCTGAAACCTTTTAGATCACACGAAAGCAATGTGGGGATCTTACCAGTTCACTGGTGAAGCAACAACATGGGGGGATAATGAGAAGGTAGATAAGAAGCTACTACCTGGTGAAATAACAGGAGATTTTCCTACAACTGTTTAGGAAAAGATGGTTACCACAGCTATTCTTCAACAAGAAGATGACAGAGTTTCAGAATTTGATTCAAGGCGGTATGTCCGTAACCGGTTATTGGGAGAGGTTCCCGCATCTACTTAAGTATGTTCCACAGTATTAGACAGATGAGAGATTTCAGATCAAGAAGTTTATTTTGGGATTAAAATGCCAGATTAGAGCAGAGGTAGACATTCATAACCCACTCACTATGGATGCCATTTTTGAGAAGGCAATTAAACAAGAGCAGAAGTTGCAACAAGCAACCAGTTACCGTAACCAAAGAGATGCAAAGTTTTCCAATAAGAAACCTCAGATTAATCAACAGAACTATCAACAGAATAACAATCAAGGCAATAATAGGCAGATTAGGAATCTGGAGAGAGGTAATAATTCTTAGGATGGGAATGGTGGAAACCAGCATGGAGGAAACAAAAGAGGTGGCTATAACAACAGAAACAACAATCAGAGGGAAAGAGCTAAAGGACCGAGAGCACCTAAGGGTGGATGCTATAATTGTGGAGTAGAACATTATGCAAATGCATGTCCACATAAAATGGGAAACAAGAATCAACAAGGAGCACCTTAACATTAGATTCATGCTGTAGTGGACAATCAGCAAGTAGATTTCTAAGCATCACCTATTCAGTTTCAAGGTAAGCTCTGTGGACTACCTATTTCTATTTTAATTGATATTGGTGCCACATAATGTTTTGTAGATCTTAGAGTAGTATCTAAGTTATCAATTAGACCTGGGCATATGGAAAACTCTTGGATGATACAATATGGCAATAGAACAGAAAAGAGAGTTGATTCATGTCTAGCGTGCAGTGAGTTAGAGCTTCCTAGTTTTCAGATGCAAGTAAATATGTATGTAGCACCTTTAGGCTCTTATGATGTAATTATGGGAATCAATTGGTTACTGAACCTAAGTCTTTAGTAATCTGTGAAGATAAAGTGGTTAAATGTTTGGATGACCTAGGAAATCAAGTGGAGATTAATAGATCTAAGAGACCTTTGGAGCTTAGACAAATGTCGGCTATGCAATTGAAGAAGTCCAAGAGGAAAGGGTGTGCCATTTATGTCATCCAAGTAAAGGAACTTGACAAAGAAGAACCAATGTTCAATGACTACCCAATCCTTAGAGATTTCAAAGATGTATTCCCTGTAGAGTTGACAGAGTTACCACCAAAGAGAGAATTTGACTTCTCAATTGATTTTATACTAGGGACTGAGCCTCAATCTAAGGCACCCTACAGGATGAATATTACATAATTGTATGAGCTTAAAGCACAATTGCAGGAGTTGCCAAATCAAGGGTTCATTAGACCTAGTGTGTTGCCATGGGGCGCACCGGTCATCTTTGTAAAGAAGGATGGTACTTTGAGATTATGCATTAATTATAGGATGCTTAACAAAGCTACTATAAAAAATAAGTACCCACTCCCAAGAATAGATGAGCTCTTTGATCAGATGAAAGGAGCTACAATGTTCTCGAAGATAGACCTTATATCCGGCTATCACCAATTGTGGATTAAGGATGAGGACATCTCTAAAAAAAATTTTAGGACTCGATATAGTCACTACGAGTTCATAGTGGTACCATTTGGGTTGACTAATGCTCCAACAACTTTCATGAATTTGATGAATATCATTTTCAAAGATTGTTTAGATGATTTTGTGTTGATCTTCCTTGATGACATATTGATATACTCTAAATCGAAGGAAGAGCACGAAAGGCATTTGAGGATAGTCTTGCAGCACTTGAGAGAGTGAAAGATTTATGGTAAATTATATAAGTGTACATTCTTTCAAGATAAAGTGCACTATCTTGGTCATGTGATCTTGGCAGAAGGGATTGCAGTTGATCCTGAGAAGATAAAAGTGATAATGGAATGGCCTGCACCGCAGAGTGTGACAGAAGTCAGAAGTTTTATGGGACTTACAAGTTACTATAGAAATTTTGTGGAAGGTTTCTCAACTATAGGAGCACTAATTACCTCACTTCAAAAGAAGGGTAAGAAGTTTGAATGGACAGAAAGGTGTGAGCAAGCTTTCCAAGTGCTAAAGGAAAAGCTCACAATGACTCATATCTTGACCATACCAAATCCTAATGGTCACTTTACCATTATAACTAATGCTTTGAGAGAAGGAGTAGGAGGAGTGTTGATGCAGAATGAGCAAGTGGTTGCTTATGAGTCAAGAAAGTTAAAGCAATATGAAGTCAACTATGCACCACATGATCTTGAGTTAGCTGCCATAGTTCATGCACTTCAGATGTGGAGGTATTATCTTCTAGGTAAGCCCTTTGAGTTAAAGACAGATCATTTAGGGCTCAAGTATATATTTACTCAACCTAACCTTAATGCATGATAGAGAATGTGGTTAGAATTCGTTAGTGAGTATGACTTTAGAATTGAGTATATAACAGGAAAGGAGAATAGGGTAGTAGATGCTCTTAGTAGAAGACATTTGGTTGCCATGGTTACAATGAGATCCAATTTGAAGCAGAAAGTAATTCAAAATCTTCTAGGGGATGAGCATTATGAAAGAGTAAAGCAAGCTTTGGAAGTAGACCCCTTAGATCATAGGTTTTATGGTTATGTGATCGAATCAGATGGACTTTTGAGATTTTAGGGAAGAATGTATATTCCTAACTCAGTAGAGTTGAGGAAGTTAGTGCTTGAGGAGATCCACAATGCACCATATTCAGGGCACCCTAGAGTGACCAAGATGGTCGAAGGTTTGAGACCTTTATACTTTTGGCCTAGACTTAAGAAGGATGTGACAGAATTTGTGGCTTGATGTTTGGAATGCCAACGAGTCAAAGCTAAGCATGTACATCCAGCAGGATTGTTGTACCCGCACAATGTTCTTGAGCATAAGTGGCAAGTAATAAGTATGGATTTTATTCAAGGGTTACCCATGTCTAAGAATAGGCATGATGTCATCTTAGTGGTTGTGGACAAGTTGACAAAGGTAGCACATTTTATTCCGGGGAATCTTTTAGATGGTTCTATGGTTTTAGCTAAGAAGTTTGTTCAAGAGATTTTTCAATTACATGGAGTGCCTGTGGTGCAGGAGCACACCTTCAAAACAGAGCATAAATCTAATTATAGTATGCTTTGACCTTATGATGGAATAAGGTCCATGTGACCATTTCTTATGTTTTGTGACAGTCTAGGTTTATGTGCAGTCTGTTAGAAGTTGTTATTAGCTATCCTCCCAGCCGTTGGGAATCAAGTTTGTAGTTCTCACGAAGAGTTGCTATTTATGCCCTAGATCAGTTGGTTTTAGACTAGACAGTAGATACAGTTGATAGTTTAGAGTTCATAGAGGTATTGTGTTTTTGGAGATTTAACAGAGTACTGTGATACAATGAGGCTGAATGTTTGTATGCATTCTCTGATATTTGAATAAGAGAAAATCCCATTAGTGTTAATCATCTGGTTTGAACTCCATCTGTGTAATCATTTTTTCCCATTTGCAAGCGAGATGGATTTATTTATCCATTCCACTGGATGATTCGTAGAATCGGTGGAATGGATTTGTATATTAGATTAGGTTTCCTTTTTGTTTGTTCTGTTTCTGTATTTTGTATTTCGGGATCGAAGTGTTGCAGGCAGTGATTGTTCCTAGCATCCTCATGTGCTAGGGTTCAGAGATTGAAAATCTGTGTGAAATTGTGAATCTTCAAGGGTTTCATTCTGTTATACATTTGGATGTATATACAGTGTGTTCTTATGTCACAGGCAATCTGGATGTATATTGCATTTGCATACTGTGGATATACTACGTTGGTATGTTGAAGCCTTCTGTGTGGATCTTGCAAAGTAATGTACGTGTGAGGAAGTCATCGGCGTGAGGTAAAGCATCGGCGAGAAGGCATTGAGCTAGCCCGACGGTGAAAGTCTCACCGAGAGGGTATATCGGGGTGACCACTATGAAGTGTCACCGATGAGGGGGATATCGGCATAAGTATTAGCATTGGTGGAGGGGCAAAATGTTCCATCGACGGTGTTAATCACACCGATGCGTGGAGTCGGAAGGTCATCGGCAAGAGTGATGACATCGGGATAACAAATGTGAAGTCTGCCAATGCTATGGAGTCCCACTGATGATTAGGTAGTGTGTTGTCAGGTAGAGATATGGGAGATCACGCCGACGGAGAAGCTGGCATTAAGCGCATTGGCGTGAGTTCGTAAATCAACAAACAAGAGAAAGGTTATACCGACAATGTAAGTCTGAGCGATAGACTATATGCATCAGGAAGAGTTAAGCTGAAGTCACAGTGAAAGAAGTATGCATCGAAGTGACACAAAGTATCGGCGTAGCGGTCTTGAGGGTTGCCGATAGTCATCCGTCTCGCCGATAGGCGAAAAGAAGAGTCTTCATCGATAAGGAATTGGCGTCACTGAGAGTGGGTGAGAGATCTGGCTGATAGGTGTAGTGTCGGCATGATCGAAGGTGTCGGTATAACAATCTTGAGGGTGACCGATGAGACATGTGTCGCCGATAGTAAAATGGATGCCTATTTTGGTAAGACAAGAGAGATATCTTGCCGATATGAACAATATTAGCTATTTCTGTGAGTTTTAAAAGGTTGTCAACCTGTTTTGTAAGCTTCTACTGGATGCTCTACATCAAAGTGGTATCAGAGCAAAGGTTGAATCTTTTGGGGAAGATTTAAGACAGAAAGAATGTCAGATGAAGAAGGAACATCAGAGTTCCTGATAAAAATGACCAACGCTGAGTTGGTAGTTTTGGTAAAGAAGCAGATTGCCGAGAGCAAGGCTGTGAAGGCTCAGAATCAGGAATTGAAGGATGAGTTGGAGAAGTTGAGGGACAGAGTAGGTTCTGGTAGAGAAGAAGATAGGGAAGAAGAAGAGATCCCTAGGTGGAACAATTTAGTGATGGAGTGGATAGACTCCCTGAACAATTTATTTGAGACAGAGGAGATACCAGAACAACAGAGAGTGAAGATAGCCCAATCAAAGATGAAAGAAGCTACATTGACATGGTGGAATTTTGTCCAAGATGACAGAGTACAAGAGGGAAAGCATAGTCACTACATGGAAGAAGATGATGGCTTTAGTTAAGGAAGCCTATGTTCCATTGGATTACAGTATCCAATTACACAAGAGGAAGCAAAACCTGAAGCAGAAGGAGCTAGATGTCAGCTCATATACAGAGGAATTCATGAAACTTTGTGTGAAGACAAAGGTAAAAGAAAGTGAGGAAGAAAAGGTAGCCAGATACCTTAATGGATTGAGGTTCAACATTCAGGAAGATTTGAATCTGCATAATCCAGATACAGTTCAGAAATGTTTTCAGTTGGCATTGAAAGTGGAAGAGAAGTTAAAGAGACGACAAGAACAGAACAATAGAGGAAGAGGAAAATAGAAGAGAGGTGGAAGAGGTCCTTTCAGAGGAAGAGGACATGGACATGGATATTAGGGAGAATCCAGTCATGACAACAAGGGAGATAACAGTCAAAACCAGAGAGACAGTTACAATCAACAAGGAAACTTCAGAGGTAGAAGACCTTTCAGAGGAAGATCCCAGGGCAGAGGATCTATCAGATGTTATAACTATAATAAAGAAGGCCATATAGCCAGCAGATGTCTAGAAAAGGCAACAAGCTCAACAGGAGAAAGGAGAACGAATCTGATCCAAGAACCTGACAGCCAAAGTGCAACAAGCTCAAACACTTTTCAAAGTATGAATGCTCCTGACAATTATGGATATCCAGAGAGTGGAGAATCTCTGATGATGAGAAGAACAATGACTACCATGAAGGTACCTGACAAAGAACCCTAAAAAAGAAAGTCTCTTTTCAGAACCATCTGCAAAGCAGGAGGTAAGGCATGTAAGTTTTAATTGATTCTGGTTCTACTAAAAATTTTGTATCTGATGAAATGGTGACAAAGCTTAAGCTTAGAAGATTACCTCACCCATCCCCATATAAGGTCTCATGGCTTACCCAAGGTCAGAAAATAGTTGTAGAAGAACAGGCTTGGGTAGAATTTCAGATTGGAGCATATAAAGACAGGTTATTGTTTGACATTACCAAGATGGATGCTTGCAATCTTTTATTTGGTAGACCATGGTAGTATGACTTGAAGGCACGCCATGATGGTGTTAGAAACACCTATACAATCACTAAGAATGGTACAGTGACTGAGCTAGTACCATTGATAGAGAAGGAGGAGAAGTCAAAAGGAAAAGAAGTGAAAGTAATGCTGATGGAAGGAAAATAGTTCATGAAAGAAGTAGCAGTAGAAGGTGTAGTTGCATATGCCCTAATTCCATGTCTAACAGTGAATAAAGAACAGCAGCAAGAAATCAAGAAAGAGAAGAAGCAGAGGTTCATAGACCCAGCTGTCCAAGAGCTATTGGATAAATATAAAGGCATCATTTCTGATGGAATGCCAAGATCCCTACCACTTGTAAGGGATATCAGCCATTGCATAGATCTAATCCCAGGATCTACACTTCTAAACAAAGCAGCATATAAATTTACTCCAGAACAGAATGCAGAGGTAGCAAGACAAATTGAAGAATTGTTAGACACAGGTTTGATTGGTAAAAGTTTAAGCCCATGTGCAGTACCAGTTGTACTAGCACCAAAGAAAGAAGGCACTTGGAGGCTTTGCACAGATTCCAAGGCTATTAATAAGATCACAATCAGGTATAGGTTTCCAATACCTAGGATAGAGGATTTACTTGACTGTTTGGGAGGTGCTAAGTATTTTACAAAAATAGATTTGAAGAGTGGTTATCATCATATCAGAATCAGGCCAGGAGATGAATGGAAAACATTATTCAAAACCAATGAAGGGTTGTATGAGTGGAAAGTTATGCCTTTTGGTTTGTCTAATGCACCTAGTACTTTTATGAGATTGATGAATGAAGTTTTGAGAGAATTCATGGGAAAGTTTGTCATAGTATATCTAGATGACATTCTGATTTTTAGCAACACAAAGGAAGAACATCTCAGACATATAGATTTGGTTCTCAAAAGGTTACATGAAGAGTAGCTGATGATCAATTTGGACAAGTGTTTGTTCATGCAAGAGGAGATCACATATTTAGGTTTTGTCATTTCACAAGGAAAACTGCAAATAGATAAGGAGAAGGTAAGTGCCATATTGTCTTGACCAACTCCAAGGACTATGCATGATGTCAGAAGTTTCCATGAGATAGCAACCTTCTACAGGAAGTTTATAAGAGGATTTAGTCATATTTGTGCACCCATGCTTGATACTATAAAAGGAGGACAGAAGTGCAGATTTGCTTGGACTAAGGAAGCAGATGATTCCTTTGAAACATTAAAGAAGAAAGTGGCACAACAGCCAGTCTTTGCACTTCCAGATTTTAACAAAATTTTTTAGGTAGAATGTGATGCAAGTCACATGGCAATTGGAGCAGTACTTAGCCAAGAAGGTAGGCCAATTGCATTTTTTTGTGAGAAGCTCAATGATGCTAAAAAGAGGTATTCCTCATATGATTTGGAAATGTATGCTTTGGTTCAGTCACTCAAGAAATAGAGGCATTACTTGATGCCAAAAGAATTCATAGTATTCACAGATAATCAGACTCTGAGTTTCATAAACAGCTAGGAAAAACTGAATCACAGGCATATGAAATGGGTAGAGACTTTACAAGCTTTTACTTTCACATTGAAGCATAAGAAAGGAGTCAAGAATAAGGTAGCAGATGCTTTGAGCAGGAGAGCTCTAACAGTCCACCAGATTCAGTTGGAAAGTGTTGGCATTGATTCCTTGAAGACCATGTATGATGCTGATGAAGATTTTGGAGAGATATATCAGGTATGTACTTCTTTTGGAGATAAATATCATGCTGAGTTCTCTAAATTCATGATCCAGGATGTATTGCTGTTCAAAGGTGGACAGTTGTGTATTCCAAAGTGTTCTATGAGGTTGAACATCATTAAAGAGAAACATTGTGGAGCTATGGCAGGTCATTTTGGTTTGGATAAGACTCTTGATCTTGTTAGAAGACATTATTATTGGCCTAAGTTACAATCAGATGTCAGAAAATTTGTCGAGACATGTGTGATATGTCAGAAAGCAAAAGGGAGATCAACTAATGCCGGTTTATATCAGCTATTACCCATTCCTTCCAGACCATGGGAAAGCATAAGTATGGATTTTGTCTTGGGTTTACCAAGGACAAGGAAAGGATTTGACAGTGTTTTTGTTGTAGTGGACAGATTTAGTAAAATGGCACATTTCTTGCCAAGCAAAACCACTGCTGATACTTCATATATTGTAGATTTGTTTTTCAAGGAAATTGTCAGAATACATGGATTGCCATTGAGCATCGTGTCAGATAGGGATTGGAAGTTTATTGGTCATTTCTGGAGAACTCTTTGGAAAAAACTGGGAACAAATTTGTCTTTCTCATCTGCATATCATCCTCAAACGGATGGATAGACTGAAGTAGTCAATCGTTCCTTAGGGAATTTGCTCAGATGTTTGACAAAACAACATGGAGAAAAGTGGGATAATATCCTATCTTAGGCCGAATTTTCCTATAATGATACTATCAATAGGAGTACAGGGAAATCACCTTTTCAGATAGTGTATGGTATGCATCCAAGAGGAATTTTGGAATTGAGAGATCTACCTACAATAGACCCTGTTAGTGCAGAGGGTGAAGCTTTTGTAGAAGCTATAAAAGAAGTTCATGATCAAGTAAAGACCTAGCTACAACAAACTACCTTGAAGTATAAAGAATATGCTGATAAAAAGAAGAAAGATGTACAGTTTGATGTTGGAGATTTGGTATGGGTTCATTTGAAGAAGGAAAGACTTCCTAAAGGTAAATATACTAAACTCATGCAGAGGAAGATTGGACCATGCCAGATTTTGAAAAAGTGTGGACAAAATGCTTATGAGATCCAGCTTCCTCCAGATCTTGGTTTATCACCTATATTCAATGTATGTGATTTAACTACATACAAGCATAATCTAGATGAAGAACATGAACTACTACAAGATACAGCAGTTGATGACATTCCAAAGCATGATTCACCATAGTTGCAGAAGGTTTTGGACACAAGAGTGATCAAGAAGACACGAAACAAAAACTATTTGGAGTATTTGGTGTCTTGGCAGGGAAAACCTGATTCAGAAGCAGTCTGGATGATTGAAGAGCAGATCCAAAAACATGGTGCAGATCTACATACTCTCATCTCAAGTGGACTTGAGATTTGTTCTTCTGGGGAGTATGGTGCAGGAGCACCCCTTCAAAACAGAGCATAAATCTAATTATAGTATGTTTTGACCTTATGATGGAATAAGGTCCATGTGACCATTTCTTATGTTTTGTGACAGTCTAGGTTTATGTGCAGTCTGTTAGAAGTTGTTATTAGCTGTCCTCCCAGCTGCTGGAAATCAAGTTTGTAGTACTCACGAAGAGTTGCTATTTATGCCCTAGATCAGTTGGTTTTAGACTAGACAGTAGATACAGTTGATAGTTTAGAGTTCATAGAGGTATTGTGTTTTTGGAGATTTAACAGAGCACTGTGATACAGTGAGGTTGAATGTTTGCTGAATGTTTGGGAGGTCACACCAATGGAGAAGCTGGCATTAAGCACATTGGCACGAGTTCGTAGATCGGCAAACAAGAGAAATGTTACACCGATGGTGCAAGTCTGAGTGATAGACTATATGCATCGGGAAGAGTTAAGCAGAAGTCACAGCAAAAGAAGTATGCATCGAAGTGACACAAAGTATCGGTGTAGCGGTCTTGAGGGTTGCCGATAGTCATCGGTCCTGCCGATAGGTGAAAAGAAGAGTCTTCTGTTGCAAGTATGAGGTGAACCAGTGTTGTCATTGATGTCAACATACTCATATTGCATTAACAAGAAGGATTGGATGAGATGTGTGCTGAGGATACTGAGAAAATTAGCCTCAGTCAGGAACAGTGAAGAACTGTGATGAGAAGAAGGCAAATGTATTATATAAGTTGAGAACCGGAGGATGAGGATTAAAGGGTTTGCAAATATGAGTCTTGAGATGTTTCAGTTAAGATTTCAGAGGTCCGCATGAAGATTTGAAGAAGTTGTCACTGTCTGTGTGGAACCGGTTCCAGCAAGTGTTCAGAGGTGACAGAGGATCACAAAAAGGTCTGGAATTGTATAATCCTAATTTGCGGATTGGAAGGAGTGTTTGGGATGTCCTTGTGATGTGTCATCTCGAGTTGTGTATGATTTTAAGGTTCGGAAGTACCTTTTGCATTGTGGCAGTGGCGACAGACTATGTTCTTGAAGTTCTGGATGAGGAAGAGAAGAGATTCCAGTAAGTAGAGAAAGTGCAGATGTACCTGGTCATTCAGGCAGGCTTGTGAAGGTTCTTGGATCGTGTTGAGGTTTTTTTGTTGATCCGCATTGGTGGTAGAGCCTGAAATTGAAGATATTCTTCCGGATGAAGTTCTTGTTCAGACTAGCTGACCGGATGAGTTGTTCATCTTGCGAATGTTCTTGTGGTGGCCGACTGGATGTATTAATCATCTTGCAAATGTCCTTATGGTTGAGTGCCAACTTAGATGATTGTTCCTAAGTCGATGTCTTATATAAATAAGTGTTTGAGAATTCATTTTGAGGTGTGGATTGTGTGGATGAGCGTGGCATAGCGAAGAGAAGTGTGAAAGGCAGAGCAGGGACTTTTGGGCTTAAATGGAACTGATCCGGACATGGTAGAGATGTCATTCTCCAGTTCAAGATTGTGATTCTTATCACTTTGTAGACAGTGTGTCTCCTTGTAGGTAGTGGGCCTCTTTGTGAGCAGTGTACTCGGGTAGTGAGCCCTAATTGGCAAATGCCATTCTTTTTCTTATTCTTCTAACAGAGAATAATCCTTGGGTTAATCACCCCGTGGTTTTTCCCTTAACCGGGTTTTCCACGTCAAAATCTTGGTGTTCAATGTGTTGATGTTTATCTGCTCTTGTGTTTATGCATTATGCTTTCATGGATGATTAATTATGCTGTTAACTAACAAAGTAGAATCAAGTGTTTGAAGTAAAGAACAAGTTTTTATACAACTGATTCACCCCCCCTCTCAGTTGTATGCCCTAGATCCAACATCTTTGTCGATAAGGAATTGGTGTCGGTGAGAGTGGGTGAGAGATCTGGCCGATAGGTGTAGTTTCGGCATGATTGAAGGCGTCGGTATAACAATCTTGAGGGTGACCGATGAGACATGTGTTGCCGATGGTAAAATGGATGCCTATTTTGGTAAGACAAGAGAGATATCTTGCCGATATGAACAATATTAGCTATTTCTGTGAGTTTTAAAAGGTTGTCAACCTATTTTGTAAGCTTCTGCTGGATGCTCTGCATCGGCCTGAGATGATCATTTTAGATCGAGACATTCGCATGACATCCAGATTTTGGACAAATCTTAATGCATCATTGGGCACAAAGTTAAATTTTAGTTTGGCCTATCATCCTCAAAGAGATGGTCAGACAGAGAGAGTCAATCGAGTTATAGATGACCTTCTCAGAATGTATTGTATGGATCAACAGTATAAATGGGAGGAGTATCTGCCATTGGTAGAGTTTGCATACAACAATTCATACCATGCATCTTTGGGAATGGCATCGTTCAAAGCTCTTTATGGGCGTAGGTGTTGAACACCTATCAATTGGGATAAGGTGGAGGACATAATAGTGATTGGTAGTGATATGTTAAGAGAAATGGATGAGCATATGAAGTTGATCAAGGAGAAGTTGAAGCAAGCTTCAGATCGTCAAAAGAGTTATGCAGATAGGAATAGAATGCCTAGACAGTTCTTAGTGGGTGACAAAGTCTTTTTGAGGGTCAAACCTCAGAAGAGTTCTGTTTCATTTGGAAAAGCATCCAAACTTGCTCCTCATTTTGTAGGACCATTCGAAGTTCTAGGAGTGATTAATCCTGTAGCTTATAGACTTGCTCTACCGCCTGCACTTGCCAGAATTCATAATATTTTTCATGTGTCCTTAAGCTTTATCATCCTGACACGTCACATATTCTTGATTAGCATGCTTCACATGTTGAGGATCCAAGAGTGGTGCTGGTGGAGCCCACTCAAATTTTGGAGAAGCACAACATTAAGTTGCATAGCAGAGATGTGGTGCAATATAAGGTCCAATGGGATCAATATTCAGAGGATAGTCCCACATGGGAGGATGCAGAGGAGATTGATAGATCTTTTTCTCATTTGAGGATGACATAGATTTCTTATTCATGCATGGATTATGATACTTTGAGTTCAATTATTGTTTTTGATACTTTGAGTTGTTATTGTACTTTGAGTTGATGTTACTGTTTTATGATACTTTGATACTTTATTGGTGGTTGATTGATACCTTATTATTTTGATGTGTAATAAGATATCAGGATGATGTCTCTTCCAAGTGGGGAAGGATGTTGATGCAGAGGCATCCACACTATAACCTTCGCATATAGCATGAATGTCTGCAGACCAACCTCATCATCATCATCTTCGCCATCATCATCATATTCCCTAAAACCACCAATAACATCATCATATTTCGGCTTTACTCTGTCAGCATCATCATATTGCGGACACTCGCAATCATCCTCCTGCCGGCTACTGTTCACCTCCTCCGCCTTCCTTCTAACATCATCATCATGATGTTCAGCGGGCGCACACATCCTCCGGTTGCACTGTTCATCGGGCGCCGGACTCCATCGTCATCATCATGATCTCCGACTCTACCTTCGTCAGTAGGATATCCAAATATCCGGTTGCTCAAATATCCTGATGACGATCACCTTCAGCAACTTGCCTTCGGCGCTCCACTGCCCGATGATACAAGCAACAGCATCATGATATAAATTATCTGGTTCTCTTCGAAACCTCCTGATGATGCTGATACACTTTCTGCCGATGCCGATACTTAACCACTTAGCGACAACAGGATAAACTCGCATAAGGGGATATCTCAATATCCTGATGACGATGACGTCACCCGATATCCTGATGACCTCTTCAACACTTAGTCGAAAAACACGAACTTTCTCTCCGGCATCTACTCGCGATATGCGGATGTTTGGCACTCCCAATATGATGATCCTGATGCCGATACGCTCCTCGGCTCCTCCTGCTGATGATCACCCCGACGAACTTACACTTCATGCACTCGAAAACATCATGCTCTCCTCCATTTATCCGGATGACGATATCTAACCCGACTGCAGGATATTTGCAGAAATATCCTGATGATGCCGTTTTGGCAAACTTCTTCACTTAGCGGAATCTCACTTCGCCGATCCACCAGGGATGACCCGATCCCACCTCAGGGTGATCTTCCAACTCAACCTTATCAACTCGACCTAGCACATGAGGATGCTAGGGTCTTCAACATCTCTTGACCGCGATCCTGCACACCTGCATGCAAACAAACAAACTACTACCTACCCTAATGTACATTACCATTCCACCGATCAGACAGATCAACCGGTGGAATGGATCAGGAAATCCATGCAACCACTCAAACCAGCAAATTGATCAAGCAATGGAATGCAACAAAGGATGAACACAAATAGGAATACTTTATTCGATTTCAAAAGATGCAACTACAATATGATGTTCCTCTCGCTCTGTCTCACTCTCGCAAAGTCTGATCGATCATTTACAATCAACCGATCCCATGCTTATAAAGATTTCCCTATGAGTACTACTGACCCGATTCCAAGCGGCTGGGAACTCTCCAAGCGGCTGGGAGATCCCACCGAACATACATCATGACAGCTGTTATAACTAACTAGCTAAAAATAGTAAAAGCCTGGTCAGCATGATCTTATCATGATCAGCATGACCTTATTACATGCATTTGGTCTAACAGACCTTCTTGGAAACATAAACAGGACCTAAACTACTAACTGCCTTATCATGACCAGCTGTCAGGTAGGTGCTCCTGCACCATACTCCCCAAAAGAAAAGAACTCATGTCCCATGAGTTTAGCATGTGGAAGTCCTCCACCTTTACACTTTGCTTTGTCAGTCTTCTGACCTGCTCCAGCTTTGTCCTCTGCTGGCTCTTGGCTGCTCCAAGACTTCTGAACTGTAACTTGCTTTCTGGCAAGTAAATCCTCATGCCTGTTGATGTAGGCCCTTCTCAGGTTGTCTCTGTGTTTGTCAGATTGTTTGACCAGAACCTCTGTCTGAACTGCCTCTGTGGTGTTCAACTGTATCTTTCTTTCAATCTGTATAGGACAAGCAATAGTCCCAATGATGACAACATCCTTGTCATTCTTCTCAACGGGTTGCTGTTTGCACCCCTGTTTCTGAACCTGCTGCTGACCTCTGTCAGTCACAACTGAAACTATCTTCAGCTTGTTGTCTGTAACAACTCCTTTCCCTGCAGTATCCTGAACTACCTTCATGCCTGTTCCTCTAGGCATCTGCACATACTCCTTCTTTCCCATTAAAATGATTTGAGCTGCCTTCTGTACTGCAGCTTTTGCCTGCAATGGCATCAACTTAATAATCTTCCCATCCTTCTTGATGGTGTAGGTATTAGCATACCCATCATACAGTACCCTTCTGTCAAATTGCCATGGTCTACCTAGCAGTAGGTGACAACAGTCCATAGGCAATATATCACACAAAATCCTATCATGATATGGTCCAATCTGGAAATCCACATATGCCTGTTCAGAGACAAAAAGTGATTGCCTATCACTCACCCAAGATGCCTTGTAAGGGTGTGGGTGTGGAATCCTTTCCAGCTTCAGTTTATCCACCATTTCCTGAGATACCATGTTGTCTGTTGAACCAGTATCAATGACAACCTTACATACCTTACCTTTGCTCTTACATGTGGTCTTGAAAAGAGCTCTTCTTTGCATCAGATCCTTTGATGCCTGCAAACTAATTCTCCTTAACATCAGTGATTCACCACTCTCTGGATATCCAACATTATCAGGACCTCTGTTTGAACTCTATGCACTTTCTTCTTCTTTCTCTTCTTGCACAAGTTGTACTCTCTTGTCACTAGTTCTATCATTTCTGGATGATGAACCTTTGTTTTCTGGACATTTGAAAGATGGATGACCAAACTCTCCACAGGTGTAACACTTTCCGGAAAATGTAGTAGAACCTCTACCACCTCCAAATCTTCCTCTATTACCTTTCCATCCACCTCTGAAATCAGACTGTCCCTGTCCTTTACCAGTGTCTTCTTGACCCTCATTGGTTTGCTTCTGTGCAGGGGCTGCTCCTCTTCCCCTATTGTTTCCTCTTCCTCTCATGGACTTATCATGTCCTCTATTCAGCTTTTCTTCAACCCTGATTGCCATTTGATAACAATCCTCCACATTCTTAGGGTTAGCTAAAACTAACTCATCCTGTATGTTAAACCTCAAACCAGCCAAGTACCTAGCCACCTTTTCTACCTCATTCTCATGATGACCAGATCTCATACTCAACAGATAAAATTCCTCAGTATATGCTTTCACATCCCTGTCTTTCTGCTTTAAAAATTGCAGCTTCTTAAACATCTGGATTTCATAATCCCTTGGCAAGAATTTCCCTTTTATCCTTGCTACCATCTTATCCCATGAAGTGATCTTAGACTTCCCTTGTTTCCTTCTCTCAGATTGTACATAATCCCACCATACCAAAGCATGACCTCCTAACTTGGTCTTTGCAATCTTGGCTTTCTGATCCTCAGCAACATCTTCACATTCAAAGTGATTATCAAGTGCAGAAATCCAATCTAACAATTCATCTTCATTCAAGCTTCCAGTATATTTGGAAACATCAACCTTTACCTTAGGTTTTTCACTCTGTACTGCCTTCAACAGTTTTGCCAATCTCTGGTCTTCAGCATCCAGATCTTCAGCTACCTCTTCATACTCTTCAACAGTATCTTCATCTTCTTCAGACTCACTGTCTTCCACTTCCCTCTTTTTGTTCTTTTCCAGGGCTGTCAGCCTGGCTTGAAGTGCTTCAGCAAGCTCCTTCATCTTCCTCATCTCTCTAGCATGTTTCTCCTTCATCTCCTGCAATTCCCTTGCAGTACCATTACCTTTAGGAGGCATTTTGTCAACCTCTCAATCAACACTCACCACACAATTCAACTCTACCTCTGCCCTTTCGGTGACAGAATCAACACACAACAGCCCAGACCTTTTGCTGAGCTCTGATACCACTATGATGCAGAGGCATCCACACTATAACCTTCGCATATAGCATGAATGTCTGCAGACCAACCTCATCATCATCATCTTCGCCATCATCATCATATTCCCTAAAACCACCAATAACATCATCATATTTCGGCTTTACTCTGTCAGCATCATCATATTGCGGACACTCGCAATCATCCTCCTGCCGGTTACTGTTCACCTCCTCCGCCTTCCTTCTAACATCATCATCATGATGTTCAGCGGGCGCACACATCCTCCGGTTGCACTGTTCATCGGGCGCCGGACTCCATCGTCATCATCATGATCTCCGACTCTACCTTCGTCAGCAGGATATCCAAATATCCGGTTGCTCAAATATCCTGATGACGATCACCTTCAGCAACTTGCCTTCGGCGCTCCACTGCCCGATGATACAAGCAACAGCATCATGATATAAATTATCCGGTTCTCTTCGAAACCTCCTGATGATGCTGATACACTTTCTGCCGATGCCGATACTTAACCACTTAGCGACAACAGGATAAACTCGCATAAGGGGATATCTCAATATCCTGATGACGATGACGTCATATCCTGATGACGATGACGTCACCCGATATCCTGATGACCTCTTCAACACTTAGTCAAAAAACACGAACTTTCTCTCCCGCATCTACTCGCGATATGCAGATGTTTGGCACTCCCAATATGATGATCCTGATGCCGATACGCTCCTCGGCTCCTCCTGCTGATGATCACCCCGACGAACTTACACTTCATGCACTCGAAAACATCATGCTCTCCTCCATTTATCCGGATGACGATATCTAACCCGACTGCAGGATATTTGCAGAAATATCCTGATGATGCCGTTTTGGCAAACTTCTTCACTTAGCGGAATCTCACTTCGCCGATCCACCAGGGATGACCCGATCCCACCTCAGGGTGATCTTCCAACTCAACCTTATCAACTCGACCTAGCACATGAGGATGCTAGGGTCTTCAACATCTCTTGACCGCGATCCTGCACACCTGCATGCAAACAAACAAACTACTACCTACCCTAATGTACATTACCATTCCACCGATCAGACAGATCAACCGGTGGAATGGATCAGGAAATCCATGCAACCACTCAAACCAGCAAATTGATCAAGCAATGGAATGCAACAGAGGATGAACACAAACAGGAATACTTTATTCGATTTCAAAAGATGCAACTACAATATGATGTTCCTCTCGCTCTGTCTCACTCTCGCAAAGTCTGATCGATCATTTACAATCAACCGATCCCATGCTTATAAAGATTTCCCTATGAGTACTACTGACCCGATTCCAAGCGGCTGGGAACTCTCCAAGCGGCTGGGAGATCCCACCGAACATACATCATGACAGCTGTTATAACTAACTAGCTAAAAATAGCAAAAGCCTGGTCAGCATGATCTTATCATGATCAGCATGACCTTATTACATGCATTTGGTCTAATAGACCTTCTTGGAAACATAAACAGGACCTAAACTACTAACTGCCTTATCATGACCAGCTGTCAGGTAGGTGCTCCTGCACCAGATGTCACGTCTCATTTTCATGGACTATATTATTATTCTAGATCAATGAACATTTACCATGATTGTTTTACTTTGAGTAAGTTCCACATGTGTGAAGGTAATTATTGTGAAGTTATATTTGAGTAAAATTGGAAAATTGATTTAAATGTTAAATATTATCGATGTGATTATAATGATTTGCTTTGGCTATGTTTTTGGAGACACTAACCTATTGACGTCGAGTTGAGTACGAATCAATATAGGTACTTGTTGAAGATGAGAACATGGTTGAGGTATAGGTGTTCTAGCCACTTGGCAAGAACTGATGGGATGGTTAACCCTGATGCAATCACACACTCACGTAGTATCATGTTGCATTTTGAATGGCTTATTTTATGTTTCATTGTGTGGATGATAAATATGATTGATGGTTAGATACTTAGAAAAATATTATGTTTTTAATTATTAGTGAAAATCCTTTTTGAATGCATAATTTAACTGTAATTATTAAAAGTTCTTTCGATTATATTTAAAATGGGTTATTTTTAATGGTTTATTTTATGATATTTAAATAAATAGTGTGTTTAAATTATTTAAATAATAAAAATATATAAGTGTTTTTCTATTCTTATAAATATTATTGTTGAATAACAATATCTAAAATTAACTGTATTTAAATGCAATAGATATGCACATTTATATTATTTTAATATTATTGTTAATGCTTCTTGTTTAAATTAAGTGACTATTTTATTTCAAAAATAAATAAATTGTATTAATAACATTATTATATTTAGAAAACTAATCAAAGAGATTTAATTAATTGTATGTTGTCATGCAAGCAACATGAAGGAAATTAAGTTTAATCTATTTAATTTCGAAGGCTTTTGGGAAGCCAAATTATCACGCAAATTGAAAACAAACTTGAGTGATTAAAAAAAAGCAATTGAGAAAACTTAATTTTTTCAACGCCATTTTTGGGGAAGTTTTTAAATAAGAATACAGGGCAGAAGTAAAAAGAACGACTGCCATCAATCTGAGCAAGGAAGCAGGCAGAGAAAAGCAGATTTTGTTGTGTTTGGGAAGGGCGACAACAACAAAGGAGAAGAGATCTATAGATGCATCAGGAGGAAGGAGAGGCAGTGACAACAACTGCAATTTCATTCTTGGACCAGTGTTATCTCCAAGTTTTTCTTCCTAAAATCAATTGCATTGAAATCATGTTTTTGTTGACTATCAAAATGATAGCTTTTAGCTTGTTTGGTAGGCTTTAGCCTCTTCTTTATGCTCGACCTGCCTTGATTCTTTTCTATTGCCAGCTTGTTTCAACCTTAAATAGAGGCGTTTATCACATTATCTTTGTCAGTTTAGACTTGAAATCGATTTCCCTCTTTGTGTTGTTGACCTGCCAATGTTTAGTCTGGAAAATTTGAGTTTGTGAGCTGCCTTACCTTACCTATGGTCGCTGTGATTTAATTCCTGTTGCTAGCACTTAATCCTCTGATTTTACTTTGGGATAGACTTTGCTTATTTGTATAAATATGCCTTAACCTTTATCCATTATCCTTGTGTTGGCATGTTTAGTTAGCAGAATGGATGACTTTTCCTATAGCTGGGTCATTGTCCATGAACTTGTTGAATGAAATAGAGCCTATAGCAGCTTGCAGTTATTCCTATAGCCATATAAATTAGTCCTGTAGCAGTGTATTTATCAACCATTCTTTATAGATGTTGCAGCTATCTTTTTTCCATTTTATTGCTGTCAGATCTGCATAGTTACTGTAGCAGACATATGGTTGATGCTTATAGATGAATAAAGCTCATGTAGCTCAAATAAATTGTATCTGTAGCTTATTTAAAATACTTAGAACAAATAATATATTGAAAAATAGAGATAAGTAATTATATATTATCATTTATGGTTATTTGAATGTTGAAACCTATCTTGAACTTTTATTTCAATAAAAATCTATGAACTGATAAATCATAAACCAAGATTGTATTGGAACGAGTTAAACATAAAATCTTTGAACCTTTTTGACAACAAATTGTAGTTAAGGTTTATAATCGGATTAGAGACGCTATATTTATTTTTGGCAATAATGAATGAATGATGTTTTTCCCTCTTGCTTGTGGAAAGTGTGTTTGTACAAATATTGTTTTGGGAAAGGGATTTTGGAATGCATTATATAAGATTATTGATGAACTTTGATTCTTTTATTTTATTATTTATTTAATTGCTTCTTGGGGAAAGAAGTAGTTTTTATTTAGGAATGTTATTGGGTTACTTTTTGGGCTAGGATGCCAAATGTGGATTATTAGAGATGGCTTTTCCTCTTTTCGGGAATTGAACCAGGTTACTATTTTAAAGGATTAGATCTAGAATCGAGCTGACATCGAAAAAGATGTTTATTTTTTTCAGCAAACTTATTTATATATATCTTTGCCACATCTTGTTGTGAGATAATATGCTTTTCATTATTTATAATTGCACATTCAGACATCAAGGTTGCATTGGGTGTTCCCTCCTGCCAATTCTTTCTAGGTAGCTAGACATTTCGTGCGGGGTTGGGTTTCCTTTGTTTCATGAAGGGATCTGGGGAAGTGTAATTACTTCATGGTTGGGTGGAAAAGCACCTAGGCCATGTTCCCGTCTCTCAGCTCGCAGGTGGTGGACCACTTGGTTCGTGTGACTGATGAGCGTATTTATTTATTTATTCTTGTTGCACATGATTATTGTAACTTGAAATTGGATGTAATATGGCATGAATGCCCATGAATTTTGTATATTATTTATAGTGCTTTTACTTGGATTGAGCACGTGGTTTTGTAAGATTTAATGACATTTTGATTCATATTTATGAGATTGTTCATTTTACATGTTATATTGTAATTAAGCAGATTAATTACACCCTTTTTATCTTTTATATTGTAATTAAGCAGATTAATTACATCTTTTTACTTTGGATATTGTGATGTTGTATTTAAGAGGATTATTTACTTCATTTACTTTTTGTGATGAAATTATGGCCTTTACAACAACATAGTTCAACAAGGATGGACTTAGTTTGACCTAGGACCTAAGGGGAATGCCTCAGGGGTGCATCGAAGATGGCCTTGCCTATGTGAAAGCTCAGAGGTGTTGTAGTTTGACCATGCGGGTGGATGACGTGACCTAAAACCTAGGGGGAGTGCCTCGGGGGCGCATCGAAGATGGCTTTGCCTACTTGAAAGCTCAGAGGCGTCGTAGTTTGGTTTACTAGTTTGACACTGTTTATTGCTTGGGGTTTCGGTTGGTTATTTGGTTTTTTTGTGATTTTTGATGGATATTCAATGTTTTTGTGATTTTTGAGAATATTTGGATGTTTTTGGATTTTTACGAATATTTGGATGTTTTTGTGTTTTTTTGAGAAGATTTGAATGTTTTTGTGTTTTTAAGAATATTTGACTATTTTTGTGTTTTTTGAGAATATTTGAATGTTTTTTTTTTGAGAATATTTGAATGTTTTTGTGTTTTTGAGAATAGGTGTCCTCCAATATTGATTCCAGGATCAGAATTGCCCCCAGTCAGGTGCATGATAATGTTATGACCAAGGCGAGGTGGGACGTGAGGATACTAAATGTTAATTTATTCTCAGGCCATGGGAGGAATAGGGTGACTTATTATGGATTTAGAATGTGGGTTATGATATGGATCATGCAAGGTTTATTGCAGAATATGGAAGGCAGAATCGAGTGATGGTAGACAATGGAGCAAAGATCCACTACACATGGCACATGTTCACCATGGTACTTATCCAAAGCACCACCGAAGTGGTTTTCACTTTTGGATGGATTATTTCTCTTTACCACTATTTTTTTGTTGTCCAATAGCGCCACCGAAGTGATTTTCACTATTGGATGATTTTTTGCTTTTTTGACTTTTTTTTTTGTATTTTTTTAAGTGTAACACCATCGAAGGTGCATGCTGTTGATTGGATCTGGTAATGGTTCACCTTCAAGGGTGGCCATCTGATATGTGCCAGATCCATAGGCTGTAGTGATGACATAAGGCCCTAGCCAGTTTGGCTCAAATTTTCCTAGCTTCTCCCGTTCCATATGATTTTTAAGATTTTCTTTTAGGACTAGGTCTCCAATGTTGAAATGCCAAACTCAGAACCTCTTATTGTAGCTACATCAGAGATGATTTTGATATGCCTATAAATGATTGAATGCATTTTGTCTCCTTTTATCTAGTAACTCCAGTTCATGTAGCCGGGATGCTCTGTATTCTTCATCATCAACCAACTGCTACAGTGACACTCTCAGACAGGGTAACTTGACCTCTATGGGCAAGATAACTTCAAATTAGTAAACAAGGGAATATGGGGTCGCTCTAGTAGGCGTGCAGATGATGGTGCGGTAAGCCCATAGGGCAGGGTTAAGTTGGATATGCTAGTCATGGCCAGTGTCATTGACAATCATTTTGAGGATTTTTATGATGGTTTTGTTCGATGCCTCAGCTTGACCATTTCCTTGTGGGTAGTATGGAGTGGTGAAGTGATGCTGGATGTAGAATTTTTCACAAGGTTCTCATACATCTTGATTTTTGAATGGGCGGCCATTGTCTGTCACAATGGATTGCGGGACACCATACCGGCATATGATATAATTGAGGATAAACTTAGTGATTTGTTTGCTAGTAATGTGTGTCATGGGAATGGCTTCAATCTACTTTGTGAAATACTCAATGGCAGTGATGATAAATTTATGGCCATTAGTAGAAGTAGGGTGGATTTTTCCCACAAGGTCAAGTCCCCATTGAGAGAAAGGCCTTGGAGAGGTGAGTGGTTGTAGGTCCTGAGCTGGTGCATGTACAAGATATCTGTGTATCTGACACTATCTGCATTTCTTTGTGAAATGGTAGGCATCCTTTTCCATGGTAGGCCAGTAATAACTAACTCTAATGATCTTCTTGGAAAGGGTAGGACCACTCGAGTGAGCTTTACATATACCCTCGTGTACTTTATGTAGGGTTGTTTGTGCTTCCTCAGTGTTGAGACATCTTAGGAGGGTATTATCAAAGCCACGGTGATAGAGGGTGTCACCGATGATGATGTATTTGGCAGCTTGGTGAATGAAGGCTTTTCGTTGGTTAGATGAGAGGTTAGTAGGTAAGGTTTGGTCATGCAAATAGGTGTAAATGTTATTGTACCAAGGTGACATGGGACCAACAATTTCACAAACTAACTCAGACTCTGGGATATCGAAAGCAGGGACAAAGAGTTGTTCCACCAAGAACTCAAACTGAGTTGTATTACTTGGAATGTCTAGGAGAGATCCAATTGTTGCCATTGCATCGGCTGCTTGGTTCTGAACTCTAGGAATCTGATCAAAGAGAACTATGTCAAAATATAGCCTGAAACTATCCACCATTCTCTTGTATGGCATA
The DNA here is from genome assembly GCA_027924645.1 of Cunninghamia lanceolata. Lineage (NCBI taxonomy): Eukaryota > Viridiplantae > Streptophyta > Pinopsida > Cupressales > Cupressaceae > Cunninghamia > Cunninghamia lanceolata. The sequence goes on along the minus strand of BSBN01000809.1, from coordinate 22,173,839 downwards.
AGTTTTTCATCCTTGGTGTCATATTGATTATTGACCTATTTGATGACCAATTGCGAATCACCGAAGACTTGCAGTTTCTTTATTTTCCAATTGACAACCATACATAATCCTGTATGTAGAATGCCTTAGGAATGGCATTGCCTTGAGGTGTAATGAACTAGATACCTGCTCCTGAGCCGTGATTGGTACAAGAACCATTGAAGAATAATGTCCATGTATTGGGCACATCTAGGGCAAAAATAGACTCATCAGGGAAATCTACCATTAGAGGATGGTCAACAGTTGTAGGTGCTTCTGCTACCTAATCTGCAATAACCCGTCCCTTTATTGCTTTTCGGTCCACACTCTATATCAAATTTGCTCAGTATCATGACCCATTTAGCTAAGCATCTTGTGAGGGCTGCCTTGTTGAGCAAGTACTTCAGAGGTCAATCTTTGCGATTAGCTTTGTTTTATGATTCAACATGCAGTGATGCAATTTATGAGTGGCAAATACCACTGCAAGACATGAGCATTCAATAGAGTTTAGTTAAGTTTGTAGTCCACTAGTGTTCTGCTGATATAGTAAATGGCTCTTTCCTTTCCCTGTTCATCATTTTGTGCTAATAATTCCCCTAGAGCTGAAGATGTGGTTGATATGTACAATAGCAAAGGTTGTCCCAGAATTAGGGGCATGAGAACTGGTGGTGACATTAGATAATCCTTGATCTTTGGAAAAACATCTTGACAATTTTTAGTCCATACAAAGGGGACTCCTTTGTGGAGCAAGTGTTGGAATGCCTAACATTTATTGGCAAGTTGAGTGATGAATCTCCTTATTGACTATAATTTTCCCTGTAGGTTACGCAATTGCTTTAGAGTTGCTGGTGGAGGCATGTCCATAATGGATTTGACTTTAGCTGGGTCGACCTCAATGCCCCTGCGAGAGACTATATATCCAAGCAGTTTTTCGAAAGTAACTCCAAATACGTATTTCTTGGGATTCAGTCTGACTTCATATTCCTTGAGTCGTGCAAAGACTTTATCTATAACTTCTAAGTGAGTTCTTCTTCTCACCGATTTATCCAATAGGTCATCTACATAATCTTCCATGAAGGTGTGCATATAATCATGAAAGATTGTGGTCATAGCCCTTTGATATGTTACTCTAGCGTTTTTAAGGCTGAAGGGCATGGCGTTCCAACAATATGTGCTCCATGGGTAGGTGAAAGCCATCTTGTGCTGATCTTCAGGGGCTATTCTTAGTTGGTTATACCCCGAAAAACTATCTATTAATGAAAGCATTTCAAAGCCAGCAGTGAAGTCAACTATGATATCGATATTTGGCAATGGAAAATCATCCTTTAAACATGCCTTGTTTAAGTCTCTAAAGTCTTCGCAAATTTAGATTTATCCATTGGGTTTCATAACTAGCACAAGGTTGGATATCCACTTTGGGTAGTCAATGGGGCGAATGAATCCAACGTCAAGTAATTTCTTCAACTCTACTTTCACCAAGAGGGCTATCTGTGAATGCATCTTTCTGAGTTTTTGCTTTAATGGTTTTGCATTTGGTAACAATGGTAAATGATGTAGAAAAAGCTATGGACCAAGGCCTGACATGTTAGCATATGACCAAGCGAAGTTAATCTGTCACGCAGAAAAGAAGTCTGTAAACTCTGGCTTTTCCTATTCAATGAGTGACGCGGCAAAGTGAACAATCCTGGGAACAACTTCTGTACCAACATTGGCTTCAATAGTTTGTTCCACTAGAAATGGTGATCTATCATGTGCAATTGGAAGCACATCCATCCCTCCATCCTCAGGTGCCTCAGAGAGGTTTTCACCCTTGGATACGTCCTTTATTTTTAATTTTGTATGATCTAAGGGCACCTTTCCATTTTCACCCAGAGACCTATTTTCTTTTTCTTTTTTATTTTCACTTTTACGACTAGAGGGCAGAGTAGACTCTCCAAAGTATGCGGAGTTATCCAAGTTCATAATGTAACCAACCTTGTGGTCCCCTAGTGGTATGCCCTCACGCAGTCCCATGAACTCAGTGATAGCTTTGTTGTTCTCGAATAAATCTAAGTTAGGTGATGCTTGCTGGTCCCAGTATATAAGTTCAGGGTGAACGAGAGGTAAGCCATCATCGGTGTCAAGGAAGCTTAGGGAGACAGGGGTAAGAGTGCATATGGAGGTATTATCTAGATCCCCAAAGATGCTGATCCAAGCGGCACTATCAGGTAATTTGGGGTGGGATGATTGTGATTCAAGTTTAGGAGGATCCCTCAATGTCTCAACATCCTTGGAGGTACTTGCGTCCCTACCCAGAAGTAACTTAGTACATGGAACATTTTGTGAGGTATATCCTAACCCCTTATTGCACGGCCACATAGTTTGTTGAAGAGGTTCAGTTCGTCCATTTCTGTTGGGCCCAAGCCCTCCATGTCCGTCATATCCTTTCTTTTTGACAAATTCATACCCTTTACCATATTTCTCTATGGGCAAATTGATATGTTCGACCTCTTCTTCTTCCTTATAGAGCCATGTAGAGATGTCTTCACTGACATCCTCTTTAGTTAACTCACCCCATTTTGTGAATGTGGTGGGAGCAACAGAAATAATTTGCTTCGATGGAATGGGGTCAGACTTTCCTTGAGACTTGGGTGATGTAGGCAACTTTCTGATGCAATATGATCTTTTCATCTTGTATTCACTGCATCCTTTGTCTTGGATCTAAATTTTTAGGGTTGATTGGCAGAGTGAAAGTGGTGGTGGATTTGGATAACGTGGATGGGTCAACATAATGAGATGAGGTGAATGGTGAAATTCCCCTATTTACAGGTACCTGATGTAGGGGTACCTCTCTTAGGTGGCTACAGTATTAAAAGGTGTCAGGATCACCTGAGATAGTGATTTCTGTGTTGTTGTAAGGGAACTTGATACCTTGATGGTATGTGGTGGGGACGACCTTCCTGGCATGGATCCATGGTCAGCCAAGGATGAGATTGTAGGGAAATTCAGTATCTAAGACATGAAATACGATATCATGTGTGGTGGGTCCAACCCTTATGGGTAATGTGATGACTCCCTTTGAAGAGCGCTCGTCATTGTCATTGGCTTTGATGATGATTCTTTTAGTTGGATTGATGCAAGCCTCGGAGTACCCTAGTATTATTACCAACTTTAAAGGACATATGTTCAATCCTGCTCCACCATCCACCAGGACTCATTAGATTCTATTCTTATTGTTGAAAACTTCAAGGTGTAGAGGATCGGTGTGATTAGGTCGGTGTGAAGGCAAGTCGTGTTCTGTGAATGTCACATTGTTAACAGTGGCTAGGTGTCCCACCATGGCTTGAAATTGGTTTACATTTAGGTCTGTTGGGATGAAGGATTCTAGAAGTGCTTTGTCCAAAATAGCCTTGTGTTCCAGTGAAAGGCGAAGTAGCTTGAAGATGGAGATTTGAACTGGAGTCTTTTTTAAGTGATCCAAAAGGTTATATTGGCCTTTTGCTTGCGGAATGGATGTATTGGAAGGATTGGAAGGAGCGCTTTGTAGAGTTATATTGGCGATACGAGTGGTGACAACGCATTTTGGATGAGCCTTGATGGTAATCATAGAAATGTTATTATCGTATGCACATATTGTTGTTATATGGAGCCTAATTAGACTCGGAGGTTAAATTTACCCCACTTTTATCGATGCGGTTTCCCCCCAAAGCCGCTAAGGGTTAGGATTTCTGTTGATATTGTATTGTAGCATTTGCAATAGTATTGAGTTGCAGGGATTGCTAGTTGTAATCAGTTTGATTTACTGGATAATAATATTGGACTCTCTGTTGGTGGATGTAGCCCGAGTTTGGGTGAACCATGTTAAAACTTGTCTCTTGCTGTTATTATTTTTGTGTATTTTTATTCCTCTGTTTAATCTTTATTTGCATTTAATTGATATCTTCTGTCGACTAACCCTAACAAGTGGTATCAAAGCGGGTTGTGTTTGATTATTGTCTGCAAGAAGGTCTCACGGTTGAGTGGGAGTCTCACAGTTGAGTGGGAGCAATGGCGGATAAGGGTAAATTGAAGGTTGATAAATTCAATGGGAAGAACTATCAGTTATGGAAGATGCAGATGGAGGATTACCTCTATCAGAAGGATTTATGGAGGCCATTAGAAGGAGTATCTAAGAAATCGATAGGAATGACAAATGAGGATTGGGAACTTCTAGATAGAAAGGCACTGGGCACCATTCAGTTGTGCCTGGCACCATCTGTGGCATTCAATATAACAGAATCGAAGACAACAAGTGAACTGACAAAAGCTTTGCCTAAATTGTATGAAAAACCCTTAGCCTCAAATAAGGTATTTCTCATGAAGCGTTTGTTTAATCTAAAAATGGTTGAAGGTGGATCTATGACAAATCATTTAAATGAGTTTAATACGATTGTTAGTTAGTTAACTTCTGTAAAAGTGAAATTTGATGAAGAGGTGAGGGCTCTCTTGGTTTTATGTTCTTTGCCAAAAAGCTGGAATAGCTTGGTAATGGCTGTAACTCTGTCTCTGGTTCAAACACTTTAAAATTTGATGGTGTTGTTGGTGTTATCCTTAGCGAGGAAATGCGATGGAAAAGCTCAGGAGGGTCCACATCAGGTAGTGTTTTGAATGTAGAAAGTAGGGGCAGATCAAAGGAGAGAGGAAAAGGTTTTAAAGGTCATGGGAAGTCACGAGGAAAATCAAAGGACAAGAGATCCCAATCCAGAGGACAGAAGGATTGATGATATTGTGGGAAACCAGGTCATCTAAAGAAAGATTGCTGGTCTCAAAAGAATAAAGAAGGAGACAAACAAGAAGTCAATAAGGAGACAAATGTGGTAAGTAATAAGTCTAAAGATGATGCTTTGATTCTTTCCCTAGTTAATGCTGATGATTCATGTGTTTTAGATTCAGGGGCCTCATTTCATGCTATGCCCCATAGAAGTTATTTTCTTGATTATGTCCAAGGGGATATTGGGCTGGTTTATTTGGGAGATAACGAACCCTGTCAGATTGTTGGAAAGGGAAGAATTAAGATTAAGTTGTAGAATGGGAATCATTGGCTACTACAAGAGGCAATGCACATTCCAAGGCTCAGTAGGAATTTAATTTCAGTAGGGCAGCTAGCTGAAGAAGGTTGCATTGTTACATTTACTGATAAAAATTGGAAGGTTTCAAAAGGTGCCTTAATAGTAGCAAAAGGTGTGAAAGTAGGCACCTTATATCTTTGTATAGGTCATACTGTTCCTTCTACTTTAGTTGTTGTAGAGAAAAAACAAACAGGTTCAGGAATAGTTGGTGCAGGTTTGTAGGAAGAGACTGAAATAGTTGCTGCAGGTTCTGAGACAACACTGTGGCATAACAGACTTGGGCATATGAGTGAAAAAGGTATGAAGTTACTTCATTCTAAGAAAATTTTACCAGGTCTGAAATGTATTAATATAGATTTCTATGAAAGTTGTGTGTATGGCAAACAAAAGAGAGTCAGTTTTCTCAAGGATGGGAAGCAAAAGAAAGATGAAAAGTTGGAGCTTGTGCATACAAATGTATGGGGACTAGCTCAAGTATCTTCTCTCAGTGGCTCTCGGTATTATGTTACATTCATAGATGATGTAACTAGGAAGGTATGGATTTATATCCTTAGGCAGAAATCTGATGCATTTGAAACATTTAAGAAATAGAGAAGTTTGGTTGAGAATGAGACGGGTAAAAGATTAAAATGTCTCAGATCTGATAATGGTGGTGAGTATTGTAACAAAGAATTTGAGGATTATTGTTCCTTTAATGGAATTCATAGGTAGAAAATGGTTCCAGGGACTCCACAAGAAAATGGAGTGGCTGAACGCATGAATAGGACAATAATGGAGCATGCAAGGACCATGAGATTGCATGCTGGGCTACCTTTAAACATGTGGGCAGAGGCTGTCAACACTGATGTATATTTAATTAATAGAGGTCCTTTAGTTCCTTTGGGCTGTGGTATTCCAGAGGAAGCATGGACAGGTAAGGTGAGTTATTCTTTTCTCAAAACCTTCAAATGTGAAGCATTTGCACATGTAGATTCTGAAAATAGAACCAAGCTGGATGCAAAATCAAAAAAATGTACTTTCGTTGGATATGGCATTGATGAATTTGGTTATAGACTTTGGGATAATCAAAAAATTGTGAGAAGCAGGGATGTTGTATTGAATGAGAAGGTGTTGTACAAAGATCAGTTGCAACAGCATGAGAAGAAAGAAAAAGACTATGTGGTGTTGGATGATACTCCAAATAGTGATGTTCCAGTGGTTCCTCATGCTCTGCAACGACAACCAAAAATACCACAAACTCCAGTGAATGTTAGACGGTCAACAAGGCTAAGTAGACCTCCTGAAAGGTTCTCTCCCTCTTTGTATTCTATTTTGTTAATAGATGTTGGTGAACCAGAAGGGTATGATGAAGCTATGCAGGTGGATACACAGGTTCAGTGGGAGCTTACAATGAAAGAAGAAATGGACTTCTTGCTGAAAAATCAGACTTAGGAATTATGTAAGTTGCCTGCAGGTAAAAAGGCTTTACCAAACAAATGGGTTTATCGGCTAAAAGAGGAAGATGGAGGTAAGAAAAGATTTAAAGCCAGCTTAGTTGTAATAGGAGTTGCACAGAAAAAAAGCATTGATTTTGATGAGATTTTTTCTCCGGTTATTAAGATGACTTCTATTCGCATTGTTTTAAGTATTGTGGCTACAGAAGATTTGCATTTGGAGCAACTAGATGTGAAAGCTACCTTTCTCCATGGTGATTTGGAGGAGGAGATATACATGGAACAACCCAAAGGATTTGAGGTCACAAGTAAGGAGAAACTGGTTTGTAGATTGAAGAAGAGTTTGTATGGCCTGAAACAAGCACCTCGGCAATGGTATTTGAAATTTGATAGCTTTATGGATGAGCAAGGCTATAGCTGGTGTAATTCTGACCATTGTGTTTATTTTGAGAGGTTGGATAATGACAACTACATTATTTTATGTTTATATGTTGATGACATGCTTGTAGCTGGGTCTAGAGTTAAAATATTAGTTAGCACAATCATTTGCTATGAAGGATTTGGGGGTAGCAAAACAAATCCTTGGTATGAAAATTTGTAGAGATAGGAAAAACATAAAATTGACTCTATCTAAGGCTAATTATGTTGAAAATGTGTTGTAGAGATTCCATATGGAGAATGCAAAAGCTATCAACACACCTTTGCCTAGTCATTTTAAATTGACTAAGGAGATGTGTCCTAAGACACCAAAGAAGGAAGAAAAAATTGTCCAAGGTACCATATGCTTTAGCTATAGGAAGTTTAATGTATGCCATGGTATGCACGAGACCAAATATTCCACACACTGTAGGAGTTGTAAGCAGGTATATGAGTCATCCTGGATTGGAGCATTGGAATGCAGTAAAATGGATTCTCAGATATTTGAGAGGTACATCCAATAAACACTTATGTTTTTGGGGCTCTAATACTGATTTAGAAGGTTATGTAGACTCAGATTTGGCAGGGGATATTGATACCAGGTGGAGTACTATAGGTTATGTCTTTACTATAGGTGGGACAACGGTGAGTTGGATCTCATGGTTGCAAAAGGTGGTTGCTTTATCCACCACAGAGGCAGAGTATGTAGCTGCAATAGAGGCAAGCAAGGAGATGATATGGCTGCAATATTTCATGGAAGAATTGGGCAAACAACAAGCTAATAGTTATTTGTTTATAGTCAGTCAGAGTACCATACATCTTGCAAAGAATTATGCCTTGCATTGAAAGACCAAACACATACAGTTGAGGTACCACTTCATTCGATCAGTGTTGGATGATGGACAGTTAAGGTTGGAAAAGATACATACAGATGAAAATCCAGCAGATATGTTTATAAAGGAAGTGACAAGGGAGAATTTGAGCTCCTCTTTAGCTTTAGTTGGTCTTCAAGACTGAAAACAACAAAAATAGAACAACAAAGTCTAGGGTGCTTATTTCCAGTGGGAGCTACAAGGTCAGCAGTGTTATGATCAGTCTCAAAGTGGGAGATGATATGGTGTGGAGTCTGATTAGTCTCCAAGTGGGAGATTGTTGTTATATGGAGCCTAATCAGACTCAGAGGTTAAATTTACCCCACTTTTATCAGCGCGGTTTCCCCCCCAAATTCCTACAGGGTCAAGGGGCAGCGCCCCTTATGGGGGTTTGGGGGCAGCATATAAACCCTATATTATTTATTATTTTGTAAAGACACCAGGAGTTATTTTTCATTGGCTGACATAAAAAAACCCTATTTTTGTAACTGACAAAAAGCTTGATAAAAGTAGCTAAGGGTTAGGGTTTCCGTTGATATTGTATTGTAGCATTTGCAGCGGTATTGAGTTGCAGGGATTGCTGGTTGTAATCGTTTTGATTTACTGGATAATAATATTGGACTCTCTGTTGGTGGATGTAGCCCGAGTTTGGGTGAACCACGTTAAAACTTGTCTCTCATTGTTATTATTTCTGTGTATTTTCATTCCTCTGTTTAATCTTTATTTGCATTTAATTGATATCTTCTATCGGCTAACCCTAACACATATGCTATTGATGGTGTAGTCATAGGCAACATTGTTGTAATTAACACTATCATGTGGTTTGGTTCCTGATGTGGAGGCTTTTCCTGATCTGTGATTTTGTAATGGGTCTATGAAAATGGTATGATCAGTGCTGGAGGAACTGGATGGTTGATCCACAACTATGTCACCCATGTCAATGAAGTCTTGAATGATATTTTTCAATTTGTAGCAATTTGATGTCTTGTGACCTTTGATTTGATGGTAATCGTAGAAGTCATTATCATACCATGAGGGAGGTTTAAAGGCTGGGTCGTATTGTTTAATTTCTGGCAGTTGAATGAGGTTGTTTTACAATAACTTCTTCAAGATTGATTTGATTGGCTCTGTCAAATGTGTGTAATTGCATCGAGGGGTGTTATTCCTTAGAGGTGGTCGCCTTTGATCATTTTGAATCACGTTGGCTGCTTGTTATTGTGGTTGCGGTTGTTGTTGTTGTGGTTGTTGTTGTACATGTGGCTGATTGTTTGTTACGAGAGGTGCTTGGAGTGTGATAATGGGGCCAACCCTAAATGCCTTAGAATCCACAACCCCATCATTGGTAATATTTTTGTTTCAGGCCCAAGTTTTGCTCTTGTCATAGGGTGTGTTTTGGGTGTTTTGATTTTTATTGAAAATTTTGATCGTGCCCTTGGCAATGACGGATTTTTCGATGGCAGTCCCCTTCTCAACAACTTCTCCGAAGGAAGTGTAAAATGGATTTGTAATTGATGCATAAGCTCTTTGTTAAGATTTTCTATGAAGATGGGCACTAACTGATTCTCGGGGATGTGACAAGGGCATTTACTCGCTAGGCCCCTCCACCTTTGGAAGAATGAAATGAAGGTTTCTCCATCCTCTTGCTTCATTTGGCACAAGGTGGCAATGTTTACGTCTATTTCTATGTTGTAGGAAAAATATGATATGAACTTATCCGTGAGTTCAGTCCATGTTTGTATTCCTGTGGGAAGATGTGTAAACCATTCAAGAGCTTGACTGACAAGGCTCCTTGGGAATAGTCTCATTAAGTATGTGTGGTCATAAGCAAGTTTGAGAGAAGCAGTATGAAACTCGCATACGTGTTCAAGGGACTCCCCTTTCCCCTATATTTGTTAAAATTTGGCATGGTGAAATTTGGGGGGAAAGGGGGCATGTGAATACTTTTGTCAAATGGATATAGGCATAAGTCTTCCATAGAGTATGGTTTCTTGGTCCCTGAAACTTGTAAGCTAGAGAATTGTTGCTTTAATTTGTCCAACTCTTGAGTGAGGGATTCAACGAGTGTGTTGGCAGTGTCTGCGATTGTGTGTTGATGCAAGTTACCTATGCTAAGTGCCAATGTGTTTTGCGGTCCCAAGTTTGTGACAATTGGGTTGGTGTTTGTGTTGAAAGGGATGTGTGATGAAGACATGTTTAGGTTTTGGTTGATAGGTGCATATGTGGTACTGGGATTGATGTTTAGATAATGGGACGAAGCATTAGTGGTATGTTGGTTTTGGATGTTATGAGGGTTTGTTTAGAAGACATGATGAGAGTTTTGGACATGATGAGCGTTTTGATGTGAGGCACTAGCATTTTGATTGACGTGTTGATGATTTTGGGGAATGGTGTAAGTGATACCAATGTTCGTATGGGTGTTGGGCATAACATTTTTGTTTTAACCATTTGGATCTACATATTGTTGATTCATGGTATGGTTATGAGTGGTATTGTCATTCGTGTGGGCATGGGATATGACAATATTGTTTTGATTTTGTGGATCTATGTATTAGTGGTTCAAGGTGTTGCCGTGTGTAGACCCAAAGTTTGTGTTTTAGCCATTAAGATCATGTTGATTCAATGCATTGTTATGGGTGGTATTGGTGTTCATGAAAACATTGTTATTTTGATTTTGTGGGTCTCTGTATTGATGGTTTAAGACATTGCCATGTGTAGACCCAAAGGTTGCATTCGAGTTCGACATGGTGTTGGTGTTTTGACCATTAGGATCAACATATTGTTGATTCACGACATTCGTGGTGTTTTGATCAAGGGGATCTATACTTGGATTGCCTAGATTGTTTTGAGGTCCAAGATTCAACTTCACATTCGATGTCGTGTTTTGTCCCCTAGAAGTCACTATGTGCATATTTCGTGTCCTTTTGTTGTGGTTCATGTTCATCGAGACAAAAGGATTTGGGAAGGTCAATGGTTAGGACACAACATTCACATTGTTGGTATCAAATGTCACATGGGATATCATGGAATTTTGTGATGTTTGCCCCATGGGAATGGTAACAAGCTCTTGTGTCAAACTTGTATGTCTAGATGAAGGTGTCATTTGTCCTTGAATTTGAGCTGCATTGTTGGATGGTGACCCTACAATCTTGTTGATATCTACCCAGGGGGGAAGCCTAGTACCATTTTGTAAGAGCTTCATGAGGTATCTTTGGGCATTCACATGAATCATCTCATCTAAGATTCGCAACATCCTAGGGTCTTGGAAGCTTCTTTGATTTCTTGTTGCATTATTCCTTGGTCTTCTTCTTGTAAAAGGATGTTGTCAAAGGGATTACCCATGTTGGATCAAAATCTCATGTTGTTTGTGAGGAGTTCTAAGGATTCTCCCTTTCTTTTCTTTTGCAACCTTGTCTCGATCATATAAGACCTACTAATTTGCGGGAAAATGAGTTTATCCTAAGGATGAAAATGTAATGTTTCTATGTTATGTTTTTGGTATTTTTTGGATAAGGTGACAATGCAAGGTGAGAATGCACTATGCAATTCTCTAAGGGTGTCTAATGATACTAAGGATGAAAATGCAAGGATATTTTTGGTCTTTTCTAAGATTGAAAATGAGTTTATGCCAATGGAAGCGGTCTAAATGTTTTATGCAAAATGGGAATGGAGATATGTTTTTGGTATTTTCTTGGAATGTTTTGGGAATGTAACTAAGGTGGTGAATGAGTTCATACCTTTGAGATACAACTAAGGGAATATACCCAAGACTATAGATGAGACTAATGAGTTTAATCCTCGAAAAGTTTAGCTCCAATAGTGATGTAGAGGCAAATTGGATACAAGAAGAAGGACAAATTCGGCAAGGTTCAGCTACACCAATGAGCCCAAAAATAAGGATCTTCATGGAAAAGTGGGAACAGAAGTTAAAGTTCTTGAATTCTTCTTGGAAATGGTGTTTGGATATATATTAGAGCCCATCCCATCCATTGGCAAAGGTGGATCAGACTTCAAACTACTAGTTCCTTCACAAAACCCAAGAAAGGCTAGTAGCCCTACAAACAGAGAACAGTCCCAATAACTTTCTGTATACACACCCAAATGCAAATCTCAAACATGTATTAGATACCTATTATGCCTCCCCACAACATACTCCAGAATGGGTTTGGGTTGTTTTGGAAAATGTGTCTCAACCAATACCCTCCTAGTGGTTTTATGCCTTAATTAGGCCTAGTTTGTGAAGCAAGCACCCACAAATTGCAACTTGAAACTCTCTAGACCACCCAAACATGTCAATGGCATGCCAAAACCATGGAATCCACCATTCATTTGCTGTTAGAGTTGACTGTCCTCAAATTCCCTACTTCAGTTGCTTCATACAAGCTTCTTCAATGGCTTAATACATGAATTTATTAAGCCACTCCACAAATCTTGCCCAAATCAGTCCTTCCACCTCTGTAGACAACTAAAACATTTAAAATTCAATCAAATACATCCATCCCACAAGTCTTATGGTTTTGAAAGATTGTGGGATGGTCAATTTCTCATTGTGAGAGGCAAATCCCTGTTTAAGAGCCTATGGGGACTGTTTTTGAATGAACTCCTATAACTTTCTTAGACTGCAAATCCAAAACACCAAACTCTATTAAAATGCAAGTATATTCAGTGTTCCAACCACTCAATCATGGAGAAATGATAACAACTCAGTATGTTCTTCTTGTACGGCCTGAAACAGCAATCCCACTAGAAAACAGAGTTATGAACAACAGTCTCACAATAACTTGTTATAATTTACTTCTCCTTCAATATTAAGACTCCAAAATGTACTCAAAACAAAGGTATCTCAATATACTACACCCCTAAGTGAGTTTGACTTCATGACAGAGCCGTACAATGCATTGGTATGGACTGTTGTGAGTCTTTTTTCTATGAACAGCAAATTCAGAAAAAAAAGTCTTGTGGAAAATGGCTACAACACCTTCTTAACACAATATTATTGCCTCAAAATGCATTTGAAATAAATATGACTCCACACTAATCATTTCCCAATGACATAGGAAGCATAAGCATTCCGTACATCAGACTGGTACGGACTGTTCTTCAGCAAAATTCAGAAAAAATGAAAAGGCAGCAAAAGACTGATTTGTATTACTTTTCAACTTCTCTCCTCCTTCATACACTCATCATCCTTGAGGTATTAAGAAGACTTCTCAATAGTTTGAAGTGGTTATCAAGGTAGTTGGTTGATGGGCTGTCCACAACCAACAAAATACCTTCTGCAACCACCTTGTTTAGGACAGCAAACACATTGTTTTATCATATACACTTGTCATCAGTGTTTTTATGATTTGGTTATGATTTATATGAGAAGTAACAATTTCCTAAGACTCTCACATGCCTTAAACTCCTTACCTATGCCTTGACAAGGCTTACAAAACAAGAAAACTTATATGACTGTCCCCTAGGAGCAAGTCTTACAATATGACAACAGTTTAAGTCATTTGGACATAGTCATGGCATGCAAGCCTTATTACATCATGGAAATGGTCTCAAGGACCTTATTGAACCAAAACAAACAACTTGATGATTGAACATGTTATAGATATCTTGGTGCTCCTACACCAAATAGGATACTATTGTCAACTAATGACTTTCATAGTACTAAATGGGTTTGTCAAGACCTTGGAATGTTGTTGTGAGAGCAATGGTTTGATTAAAGTGAGCTCATGAGTTTGAGACTTCACTTTGAGAAGTGGACCTAAACTAGTCAAGTGAGTATTAGGCACACATTGTGATTGATTTGGATGAAAATGATACCAAGGTCTTTTAGTCCAATTTTGTACTTATGGAGTTGTCACACTTCAACAGTTTCTCCTTATGTTTCAACTTTAGGAAGATTAATTTTGGAATCCTCTATAAATGTCTAGGGCCAAAATCCTAATGTTCTAAGGTTGCTTAAGTGATATGGGCAATATGGGAATGAAATCTAATTCTAAAGGAATGGGTTTTGTGTATGCAACCTAATCCTAAGAAGATGAAATGATTTTTGCCAATGGATCCTAAAGGGATGAAAAACTACCAGGTCTGTGTTGGGAATTAAGGTGTCTCAACCTTGATAATTCTTTGTATTATTTCATTGTATTTATTTATTTATTGCCTATTATTGTAATTAGGATGAAAATCCTTAATGTCATCTTGTGGGAGTTGGCATGGTGAGGTGTCATCCTACGTGGAACATGGCAACATGTAAATTTGTCCTCACATGAGGAGATAGGCATCCCACGTAGTGGTAGGAATATTTTGCTAAGTGTTGGCATATTGGATAGTGTGGAAGGGAATATTGACTGAAATGGTTATGACAGATTCCTATGACAAATCTATGATGCGTAAGAGTCGTAAATGGAAGATTCTATGATAGGTGAAGACATGTGTCACAAGGAATCTTGGAAGAAGGCATATTTGGGTGTCCCAAGGAGGGTTATGACATGTAAGAGAATATGCTATTTTTATCCTGTGTATGATAGATTCTCTTACAACTGTAAGATATGACAACTATGATAGATTCTATGACAGTTGTAAGTGTCGTAAGAGTATCTATAATTGCCCAACTTGGGAATAGGCGATCTCTTTGGGATGGGGTGATATGAAAAGTGTCATGAACACCCTGCAGTGATGGACAAGTGTCCTTAGGCATGGGTTTTGGGCCATGAGGCCATGTGTTGGATGACCATTTCAAGATAGAGTCATTTTTGCCTTGTATCTTCTATATAAACAGGTGCTTTGGAGAGGAGATGTATTATATGATTGACAAGTACTGTTATGCTGCCGGATTGTCTCCAGATATGAGTGTCAAAGACTCTTGCAAGAGAATTGGCTTTGAAACTGTATTATAACCTTGATTGTTTATCGGAATACATTTGAGCTATGTTTTGGAGTGTGGGGTTTTTCACCCGTAAGGGTTTTCCCCACGTATATCTTGTCTCTCTCTCTCTCGTCTATCTACATTCTGTGTGTATGTGTATTGCTGCAATATCTCTGTTGTTGGGTTAATAACACTATAAATGTAAAGGATAAAAATAATTTGCACTCATCTCTCCTCATTAGATTGGTGTACGAAATGATTTCTGCGAACCTAGCTTCCTTTTAGTTGGTATCAGAGCTTGATCACCTTTGGTCCTAGTTGTTGGGTAGTGGTTTTTTGAGCTAATCCTAGGTTGAGTGGGAGCTTTGTGCAGAGCATTCTGTAATCTTGTTGCAAGAAAGAGATGGAAGGCACATCCAGAAGATTAGAGGTGGAGAAATTCAATGGCACTAATTTTAAGTTATGGAAACTTAAGATGGAAGACATGCTTGTTGATCATGACCTATGGGAAATTGTATCCGGTGTAAAACCAACCACAATGACACAAGCTGATTGGGATCTCAAATATTAGAAGGCTAAGGGTCCCATAAGACTCAATCTAGTTGATTCTGTCGTGTTGAATGTTCATGAGGAGAAGACTACAAAAGACCTTTGGAAGAAGTTGGATGATGTTTATCAGACCAAATCCCTGGTGAACAAGCTTTTTCTAAGAAAGAAGTTGTATTCTCTGAGGATGGAGGATGGAGGATCAGTTGTAGATCACTTGAATGCTTTCAACATGTTAGTTGCACAATTGACATCTGTTGGTGTGAAGATGGAGGAGGAGGATTGTTGTATGACCTTGCTTTGTTCTTTGCCAAACTCATGGGATCATCTTGTTATGGCTATTGGGAGTACCACATCCACTTTCAAAATAGATGAAGTGGTATCTTCATTGTTATCTGAAGAGATGCAAAGAAAGTCTTCTGAGGCATCCAAAGAGGCTCTTGCAGTTCGTGGAAGATCCAAAGAGAAAGGGAAAAAGAAGGACAAGAAAACTAAGAAGGGTAGATCCAAATCCCGTGGGAGATCCAAATCTCCTAGAAAGTCCAAGGCTCTCTATTGGAACTATGGAAAAACTAGGCATTTCTAAAAGGAATGCAAGGAGGAAAAGAAGAAGAAGAAGAAGAATATCCCATATTCAGATTCTGAAAACTCACAAGATGATGGTGATGCCTTCATTGCAGCCTTGGACACTGATGCATCTAATGATGTGTGGTTGATAGATTCTGGTGCATCATTCCACATGACCTCACATCGAAGCTGGTTCACGAAGTATGAAGAGTTCGATGGTGGAAGAGAGTACCTGGGTGACGATTCTCATCTGAAGATTGTTGGTCATGGAAGAGTCTCAATCTGATTCCCTGATGGATGAGTGAAGGGGATCACTAGGGTTATGCACATCCTAGGCTTGGCATGGAACCTAATTTCTATAAGTATGTTGAATGATATAGGTGTGCAAGTTGTCTTTTCGAAGGATGGATGCAAGATGACTAGAGGATCTATGGTGCTTGCAAAGGATACGCAGAGAGGTATTCTGTTTCAGCTGGAGGCATGCAATTCATAGTGCAATAGTTCTTCTAACTTGAAGAAGAGAGCTGCAGTCACTTCATCCCTACCATTTGAACAAGCAGTGAAGAAATCTGTTGTAACAAATTCTGATGGTAGTGCATCTTGTGTACCCAAGGGTACTCATGCTTTGGAAGTTAAGCTTCCTGCTGAAAAGACTATGTTATGGCATATGAGATTTGGCCACATTGGTGAGAAGGGTCTTAGAACCCTGAAAAATAAAAACATCATTGAGGGGTTAAATGATTGTAATCTTGAGTTTGACTTTTGTGAACATTGCATATATGGAAAGCAAAACTGTGTTCAGTTTTACTCTAGTTCTCACAAGTCTTCTGGTGTATTGGATCTTATTCATTCAGATGTGTTTGGTCCTGTTAGTGTTCCTTCAATTTCCAAATCTATATATTTTGTATCTTTCATAGATGATTATAGTAGGACATGGATTTATTTTCTCAGAAGCAAGACTGAAGTCTTAAGTTGGTTGAAAAAGTTTAAAGCTTTTGTTGAGAATCAGACTAGTAAAAAGATTAAGTGTTTGAGAATTGATAACGGTTGTGAGTTCTGTTCAGTAGAGTTCGATAAGTTTTGTAAAGAGCAAGGGATTGAAAAACATAAGACAACTCCATACACACCACAACAAAATGGAGTTGCAGAGAGGATGAACAAGACACTAATGGAGAGGGCTAGGAGTATGCTTAGTGGAGCAAGCCTCGAACAAAAGTTTTGGGCTGAAGCTGTAGCCACTTCTTGCTACCTAGTAAACATGTCTCCTACATCAGCTCTTGTTGGTAAGACACCTATGGAGGTGTGGTCTAGTAAGAAGCCTTCAGTTAGACATCTTCGTGTTTTTGGTTGAGGCATATGCACATGTGCCTAGGGAGAAACAGTCTAAATTGGAGAACAAGGTTGTCAAGTGTATCTTCATTGGCTATGGTGTCGATGTGAAAGGATACAAGCTTTGGGATCTTGTGGCTGAAAAAGTGTTATACAGTGGAAGTGTTATCTTTAGAGAGCTAACACCTTCTCCTATTGTTCTATAGCTAGAAGAAATAGAAAAGAAAGAGGATGTGGTTCAATTTCCTTCTACCCCTTAGAGGACTGAACTGACAGACCCTATGAGACCTGATGATGAGGACAACTCTAGCAGCTCTGAAAGTTTAGAAGAAGCAGAACCTCAACCTTAGCCATTGAGGAGGTCTACATGAACAAGGAAGCAACCTGATAGGTTTGGTTATTCATTGCTTGATTCTAGTTGTGCTTTTTCTTTACTTACTAACACTGATGAGCCTAGAACTATGAAAGAGGCTATGGGCATGAAAGATGCAGATTCCTAGAAGGAGGCCATGGAAGATGAGATGGCTTCTTTGTAAAAGAATAAAACATGGGACTTGGTGCCTTTACCTGAAGGATGGAAACCTGTTGGATGCAAATGGGTGTTCAAGAAGAAATTTGATGCAGATGGCAGTGTTGAAAAGTACAAGGCCAGACTGGTTGCGAAGGGGTATTCACAAGTGGAGGGAATTGATTATGGTGAAATTTTCTCTCCCGTTACAAAGCTAACATCTATTCAATTCCTATTATCTCTTGCAGTAGCTTATGACTTAGAGGTGGAGCAGATGGATGTGAAGACATCATTCCTTCATGGTGATTTGAAGGAGGAGATTTACATGTCACAGCTAGAGCATTACATAGAGAAAGGTAAAGAAAATTTGGTTTGCAAGTTGAAAAAGTCTTTGTATGGTTTGAAGCAATCTCCTAGGATGTGGTACTTGAAGTTTGATGCCTTTGTGTTGTTAGTTGGATTTCTAAGATTGAAATCAAATCATTGTGTGTATTATAAATTTGACAATGATCGCATTCTCATTATTGCATTGTATGTTGACGATATGTTGTTGATTGAGAATAGTAAGAATATGATTTCTGATTTGAAGTCTCAGTTGTCAGCACAGTTTGAGTTGAAAAATCTATGGGTGGCCAGGCACATTATAGGGAATGGAAATCAAAAGAGATAGAGCTCACAAAAAACTTTGGTTAAGCCAGAGTAAGTATGTGAAGACCGTGTTGCATAGGTTCAACATGGCAGATTGTAGACCATTCTGTGTTCCTGTTTCTTTGGGGACAAAGTTGTCTGTTAATGATTGTCCAAAATCTCCTAGTGAGGTGGAGGACATGAGCAGAGTACCTTATGGTAGTGCTATTGGAAGTTTGATGTATGCTATGGTCTGTACAATACCAGACATTGTCCAAGCAGTGGGAGTCCTTAGTCGATTTATGGCTAATCCTAGACGGGTACATTGGGATGCAGTTAAGAGAGTGTTCAGATATTTGAGGGGTGCATCTGAGTATTCCATATGTTATCATGGTAATGTTACAGGACCTCCGCATTCAGTTTGTATTCATGGATTCGTGGATTCTGATTGGGCGAGTGACATTGACAGCAGGAGATCCACTAGTGCTTATGTGTTCACTATGTTCGGTGGTGCAATTAGTTGGATGAGTAAGCGACAACCTGTGGTTGCTTTGTCCACGATAGGAGCTAAGTATATGGCAGCAACTCATGCTTGTAAGGAAGCCATTTGGCTTAAGAGATTGTGTTCAGATATTGGTGTTGATGCAGGACAAATTATGATTTGCCTAGCAAAGAATCCAAAATTTGATGCCAGAACAAAGCATATTGATGTACAATTTCACTTCATGCGAGACATGGTAGAGGATGAGAAGGTGGATTTGGAGAATTAGACACTTTGAAGAATGTTGCAGATGCATTGACGAAAATAGTGGGCACAGAGAAGTTTAGATGGTGTTCGGTGTCTATGGGCCTCTCGGAATATAGCAGTTAAATCCTGTTATTTCCATTGGCTCTTACAAGGTGTTCGACAAGTGGAAGAATGTTGGGAATTAAGGTGTCTCAACCTTGGTAATTCCTTGTATTATTTCATTGTATTTATTTATTTATTGCCTACTATTGTAATTAGGATGCAAATCCTTAATGTCATCTTGTGGGATTTGGCACGGTGATGTGTCATCCTACGTGGAAGGTGACATGTAAATTTGTCCTCACATGAGGAGATAGGCATCCCACTTAGTGGTAGGAATATTTTGCCATGTGTCAGCATCTTGGATAGTGTGTAAGGGAATATTGACCAAAATGGTTATGATAGATTCCTATGACAAATCTATGATGCGTAAGAGTCGTAAATGGAAGATTCTATGATAGGTGAAGACATGTTTCACAAGGCATCTTGGAAGAAGGCATCTTTGGGTGCCCCAAGGAGGGTTATGACATGTAAGAGAATATTCTATTTTTATCCTGTGTATGATAGATTCTCTTACAACTATAAGATATGACAGCTATGACAGATTCTATGACAGTCGTAAGTGTTGTAAGAGTATCTGTCATTGCCCAACTTGGGAATAGGCAACCTCTTTGGGATGGGGTGATATGAAAAGTGTCATGAACACCCTGTAGTGTTGGACAAGTGTCCTTAGGTGTGGGTTTTGGGCCATGAGGCCATGTTGGACAGCCATCTCAAGATAGAGCCATTTTTGCCTTGTATCTTCTATATAAACAGGTACTTTGGAGAGATGTATTATGTGATTGTCAGGTACTGTTATGCTGCCAGATTGTCTCCAGATACGAGTGTCGAAGATTCCTACAAGAACATTGGCTCTAAAACTATATTGTAATCTTGATTGTTTACTGGAATACATTTGAGCTGTGTTTTGGAGTGTGGGGTTTTTCACCCGTAAGGGTTTTCCCCACGTATATCTTGTCTCTCTCTCTCTATTGTCTACATTATGTGTGTATGTGTATTACTGCAATATATCTATTGTTGGGTTAATAGCACTATAACTATAAAGGATAAAAAGAATTCGCACTCATCTCTCCTCATTAGATTAGTGTAGGAAGCGATTTTTGCACACCTAGCTTCCTTTTAGTCTGAAATGTTCTTGAGAAGGTTGCAATCAAATTTGATTGGGAGAATAATGTTTCAAAGGGCCCCTAAAGTTTTCTATTTGTAGGCGCATGTGTTGCACATGCCTATAGAGGCATTGAAGAAACTAGCAGAGGCATTTCACTGTTTCTTATGCGTTGCAAGAAGCCTCTTATGTGTTTCACTAAGTTACAGATGCGTTACACAATTTATGTGGAGCCTAAAGTCAGTTTTCTAAGTTTGTTTTGGCAGTTTGTTGGAATAATCAGAAAACACATTAGTGATAAAAACACTCAGTATTTAGTTTTGGCTCTGACTCTTGTTGTTTTGCATTTTTTATGAGTTTTGAAAACACTTTGAAGACATGCACAACCCTAGGCTAGTCAAAGATACTACCTGTTGAGTCCCCACTCAGATTTCTCTAAATACCAAGACAAGGTGGACAACTAGAGAATTTGGTGACACTAGCTCCCCCTTACATGGCACGGGCACACCAACTTCTCTTACCCTTCAGTCCTAGGGATCAAGGGAATTCCTATCTCCATAATGAAGTGTACACGTGGGGTGGCTTCAGAGGTCTGACCTCCTACATCAACAAGTAAAGGGATTTTGGCCACTAGCACAAATAGTTCTTAGTGAATATCTGAGGGACCGACACGTTACGAGCATCCAACAAGCTACTTAAAGATTTAACTAGCCCTAATAGGAGTGTCATATACACAAAGGTATGCCTCCTTTCGAACTAGTACTATACAGTAAGCGCCAATACCGGTTTGGATTTGGCTTTCGCCTTATCCTATTTTGTATAGCGGATCGAATTAAAGTACCGCTTGGGGTCGCAAATGAGTTCTCCTTGTAGATGTGTCTCAAGAGCAAGCCCACTCTAAAGGGTTACACAAAATCAAGACAAGTACATGTTTTTGATCTCCAGGCTCATACCGAGATGCAAGGAGAGAGCATACACATGCAACTTGCTCACACTCGCATGGGGTTCCTATAACCTTTAGTCTTTTTTAGGTGTGGTGTGATTTATGCAAGTGGGGTGGAGAGCTTTTGATTCCCAAGATCACCAAATGGTGCAAGGGAAGAGCATACGCTTCTCCACTTTACAAACAGAAATCACTAAGCACGACAAACAATGATGCAATTTGTTTTTTATCTTTTTAAATGAGTGAAAATGCAAGTTCCTTTTTAAACCAAATGAGTGTGATATGCAGATTTATTGTTCTTTTTAACCAAATGAGTGAAAAATGCAAGATTGTTGTTCTTTTTAACCAATGAAATGTGAATATGCAAGGTTGTGGTTCTTTTTAGCCCAAATGAGTGTGGTTTATTTTAATCCCAATGAGTATGAGAGCAAACAGATTTGTGTTCTTTTTAACCTAATTCAAAGATATTCCTAAGTTAACCACACACACATGAGATGAAATAAACCTTGAAAAATAGATTAGTGATTTGAATCAAAGTTTCTCTCCAATGCCATAGGCTACAAATCAGAGATTAGTAACAGAGAGAAAAACCCTCAATTTGCTGTGAAAAATAGAAAAAACCCAAATGGAAAATACTTAAAAATCCTTTATTTTCTATACCAGACGCATGCAGTGTAGTAAGAAGCCGAGGCATCGCACAAAGCCACGTAGATGTCACACAGTTCCTACAAGCAAATGTTAGAAGAAAAACCCTAATGGCATAGGTGGTGCAGAAAGCAGGACAGACATCACACGAAGTAGCTTAAGCATTGCACTATCTCTACAAGCACTAATTAGCATAAATACCCTAACAATGAATGAAAAATGTACTTCAGTGATAAATGTCAAACCCTAGGGCTGTAAGGTCATCTCTTGGATGCTAGAAAGATGATGAACTTTCAAACATTCACAAGATATACCCAAATGTTCAAACAAGCTCGCAAGAAACCCTAGATGAAAGTCCTTGAAATATCAAACCCTAATGCTCTTAAAAAACCCTAATGAGATAACCCACATAAACTAGAGAGTTAACAAAAAAATAGAGCATCAGAAATAGGTTAGACTCCTGCAAAATCAACTGGTTTAGGTTCATAAAAACAAACTAACAAAGTTCTACCCTAAACACAGTCGTATGCATCATACAGTCCTTCCAGTGTGTTGTAGACTCATCAGAAGCGTCACATCGTACGGCTCAAGTGTCACACGAAGCAGTGCAAGCATCACACTATTCTTGCAAATAAAAAACACCAAAAACACCAAATTCACGTCAGGTTCACCAGATGCAGTCAGGTAAAAATGCTATAAAAGCCCTGTAAACAGTATTTTCTAACCCTAACCAGTCAATGGAGCTCTAAATAACCTAGAATCAATGCAAATAAAGCATGTAAAATGAAACCCTACGCTAATAGTGCAAATCCTCCATTTTTGCTATGAAGCTATGACTAACTAATGCACTCAAACTTGCAGGTCTGTAAATACTATGGAGAGCTCAGGAGTTGACAATGGAAAAGTCAATTTTTGCAAGTGGTAAGGTGTGAAAATGAGAGGGAGAGGGTGGTTTTATAGAAGAGGGAATTTGAATGGACGACTGTGATGAAGAGTTGACTTGGAGCCAAGATCAAGGGTTGAGGATGATTAGGTTTTCCAGCCACTAGAGGACAAAAGACAATTTTTTATTAGAGGAAATGGTGAGGTGGGAAATGATTTTTAAATTAAATAAATGGTATGCATTTATTTAATTTATTTGAGGAAGGGGTAATGTAATGGGATTTTAATTAAATAAGTGGGGACTTATTTAATTAAGGTAAGTTTGATAATTTAAATAAATAGGTATTCATTTAAATTAAAAGGGGAATGTGGACGTTGGAATAATGAATAATTAGATAATAATTAAATTATTTAATTATAGAGGAAATTAGAAGAAAATAGCTTAAGTAATTAAATAAATAAAATTTATTTAATTAAGAAGCGTAAGAGAGGAAATTAATTAATTAAATAATTAAAATTATTTAATTAATAGCAGAATACAAAATTGAGATGAATTATGTGTGAAAAATGTCATTCGCAGGCCCAGGACATTTTTAAGTGTCTACAGAGAGTGATTAAAGAGAAATTGAAACAAGCTTCAAATTGTCAAAAGAGCTATACAGATAGAAATAGGACGCCTAGATAGTTCTCAGTTGGTGACAAAGTCTTCCTGAGGGTCAAACCTCAGAAGAGTTCAGTTTCATTTGGCAAAGCGTCCAAACTTGCTCCTCGATTTGTAGGACCGTTTGATGTTTTTTAAGTTATAAATCCTATAGCTTATAGACTTGCTCTACCGGCTGCACTTACCAGAATCCATAATGTTTTTCATGTGTCCTTACGTAAGCTTTATCATCCCAATGTGTCACATATTCTTTATTGGCATGCTTTACAGGTCTAGGATCTAGGAGTGGTACTGGTGGAGCCCACTCAAATTTTGGAGAGGCACAATGCTAAGTTGCGTAGCAGGGATGTGGTGCAATATAAGGTCCAATGGGACCAATATTCAGAGTATAGTGCCACATGGGAGGATGCAGAGGAGATTGATAGATCTTTTCCTCATTTGAGGATATAGCATATATTTCTTATTCATGCATGGATTATGATGCTTAGAGTGGTTATTGTTTTATGATACTTTGGATACAGTTTTGGTGGTAGATTGATACATTATTATTTTTAGTTTGTGTAATAAGAAATTGAGACGATGTCTCTTCCTAGGGGGGAAGGATGTCATGTCTAGTTTTGTGGACTATATTATTATTCTAGATTAGTGAACATTTTACTATGATTGTTTTTACCTTGAGTAAATTCCACGCGTGTGAAGGTAATTATCATGAAGTTATATTTGCATAAATTGGAAAGTTGATTAAATATTTAATATTGTCGATGTGATTATAATGTTTTGCTTCGGCTATGTTTTGGGGAACTAACCTATTGACATCGAATTGAGTGCAAATGAATGCAGGTACTCTTCGAAGATGAGAACATGGTTGAGGTAGAGATGTTCTAGCCACTTATCAAGAACTGTTTGGGATAGACAACCCTGATGCACTCACACACTCACATAATCTCATATCATATTACATTCTATAGCTTTAATATGCATTATTGTTTTGATAATGAATGTGATTTATATTTAATACTTAGAAAAATAATGAGTTGAATTGCTACAATAAGTCCTTTTCGAATGCATGATTTAATTATAAATATTAAAGTTCTTTCAATTATATTAAAGTGGTGTATTTTAAATGGTTTAATTTATGACATTTAATAATAAGTGTTTTCCTATTTTGTTTGAAAAATAATATCTATTTTAGATTGAAACAATTATGTTTAAATAGATAGATATATAATATTATTATTACAAATTACTTCTTGAGTTGTTTATTAATTGTGTTTTGTTAAAAATAGATAAACTATATTAATAACATTAATAATATATTTAGAATCTAATTATACCAACTAAACAAATTTACTATCATGCAAATGACAAAAATATAATTTAATTACTATCATGCAAGTGATAGAAAGATAATTAAGTTATTTTATTCTAATTTAAATAGAAAATTGAGTCTCTAAGAATGCAAAATCTCATGCAAATGGAGGTGAACTTCAACTATCAAAAGCAAATGAATTCTAAAAATAAGGGACACCAAGTTTAGGGCCGTGGGGAAATAAAACAAAGACTGACAGAAAGAAAAGGGGATCAATCACCATTTTCAAGCAACCGATATATCTAGATCTGGGAGTGACAGGTAGCAGTGAAAGAGTAGCATCAAGGTAGAATCAACCTCTCTTTTCTTGCTATCAAACTGGGTACTCTCCTTGTTTTTTATTACAATAAATTTTCGTTGAATGTGACTATTAAAATGTAGAAATTTTGGCCTAGGAACTATTCTTTCTGGTATGCATTCTATCCTTCTTGCTTTTGTGATTGACCTGCTATTTATCTAGCTTGCAAAACAGATTCTGGAAACTATTTTTTATCCCCTTGATAGCTATAGTAATACCTGACCTGTGTTTTAAACTCCTCGTGGCCGTTGGAAAGTTGAGCGGCCTTAGATTTTAATGCTACTGCCTTTTTCTTTAAACCCACGGTGCCTGTAGTTGGCTTGGCTTGCCCAACAATTTAGTGAGTTGGTGGTTGTCCCTATCTTCTTAACAATCATTCTTGTTTCTCCCTTGCATACTTTGTCTTCTTGGATTTATGCTGAGTGAATCACCCTCCTCTCATTATCTTGATGCAAACCATTGGACCCATAGGTACCGATTATCTGGATGTTGTTAAGTTATTCTCTGACAGACTTAATAATTTTAGTTGATTATCTTCTTGCTTGCTGTTAGAAATCAGCCTTTGTTAGAAGCCAACCTCTACTTATCGATTAAGTGATGTGAAAATAACTCTTAAACTTAGATGATAATATGAGATTCCTGTAGCTGTCCTTTTCTCTATTTTATTGTTGTTCAAAAACCTATTTTAGTTACTGTCGTGTGTGTGATAGTAAACCTATTGTGAACTCTATTATTCTTATTTAAACTCTATCACAGTTCCTGTCGTAGTTGTGATAGTAAGACTGTTGCTGGTTTCTTTAACTTCCTATCATAGTTGTGACAGTAAGGTTGTTTAAATGATTTAGAAAACTTATTGCATTATGTATATTGACTGAAATAGTTCCTGTCACAGTTATGATAGTAAGATTGTTGAAATGACTTAGAATACTTATCACACTAGGAATTTTTGAATGAAATATGGAATTGGAATATAAATCAATTTAATAGTTTTATAGATGCAAATTGTGTGAATAGAATGATAAATTCTTGCTTAAAGAGTATGTTTTTATGATTGATGCTTTGGAAGGGAATTATAGATGATCTATATGTGATTAGGGGTTGTTATTTATTTTATCTTATTATGGGAAAAGAAAGTAGATTTTTATCTAGGAATGTTTTGGGTTACTTTTTGGGCTAGGATGCCGAATGTGGATTATCAGAGATGATTTTCCTCTTTTCGGGAATTGAACCAGTAACTATTTTTTAAATGTTTAGATCTAAATGAGCAGTCATTGAAAAAGATGAATATTTTGTCTAGAAAACTTTATTGATATATATGTCTGTCACATCCTATTGTGAGACAATCTGCATTTCATTATTTAGAATTGCACATTAGACATCAAGTTGCATCAGGTGTTCCCTCCTGCCAGTTGTTTCCAGGTAGCTAGACATTTTGTGCAGGGTTGGGTTTCCTTTGTGTCATGAAGGGATCCGGGGAAGTGTAATTGCTTCATGGTTGGGTGGAAAAGTGCTTGAGCCAGGTTCCCGTCTCTCGGCTCACAGGAGAAACATTGGGTTCCACGCAACTGGAGAGTTGTTTTGATTATTTGTACTTGTTGTACATATTTATTGTAACTTGTAATTGGATGTATTATGGCATGAAATCCAATGGACTTTGTATATTATTTTATAGTGCTATCACCTGGATTTGAGCACGTGAATTTTGTAAGATTTAATGACTTTTATTGATTTATATTTATGAGATTTATCTTTTACTTGAGATGTTGCAATTAAGTGGATTATTTACTTCATGTAACTTTTGTGATGGAATGAGTACTTTACATCATCAAACATCTTAGTTACTTTGAAGTAGCATTGGACCAAATACCATCACCATGAAAGCGTATGATAATGCAAAAAAGGAATTGGTAGGTACTATACATATGCCTATTATGGTTGGTCCTATCACACAACAAACCTTGTTACATGCCATTAATCTTGACCTTCCTTATAACATCCTTCTTGATTGCCGATGGATTCATGCCATGCAAGCTATCCTATCCACCTTCCACCAATGCATCAAATTTCCGCATTTAGGCATAGAAGTAATTATCTCTAATGATCCTCAACCTTTCCAATATTGTAAAATGTTGGAGGGGTGATTCCTTAAAATCAATCACTATTTGATTACCAAAAGTGCCTCTAAAATTAACAAATCCACCATTCCAAAACCAACAAAGTATTCATCCTATATCGATCCAAATGACCTCTCATGCACCTCCAAAAACTCACCTTCTAAATACCATTTCAAGATCATTAACAAAGATTGTGGAGAGTATGAAATCCAAGATTCTTTCCATGTAGGTAAACTCCTTTAACCTAAAAGCCATGGTAGGCCCATCATGAACAAGTAGAAGGTGTTTGCACCCTCATTTTGTTGCATACGCCATCCCCTTGGTTCATAAGCATGCTAAACCTTGCATAACCCTTAAGCCTAGTCTTCTGACCTCATTGTTGAATGTCCGCAACCCATTCTCAGTCACTTTTGTTGTTCCCAAGGTATTTTTTGTTGTCAGGATACCAACACCCACACCTAGGATTGCCTGTTGTATTTGGTGATCAAAATAGGCCAAATAAGTTTCAATGATAGCCCACCCTTATTTTATGCATCGGGTATGGTTATGCCCCCCTTATTCATTCAACCTAGTATGGCCCCTCCTTTATGAATACTTTTACACATGTGCCGAATTGAATCATAATATTCTTGCCCCATCTGCAAGGTTTTCTTTTCTCACCGTAGTTATCTCTCCCGTTGGCCTTGGTTCTTGCCTCCCACGATACTACGGGGTCTGACGTGGCGGTTGTGTGCTGTTCACGCTGATGCTTCACAGGAGGGACACTCTTCCACTGGGACTATTCTAGGGTTTCTGCAGGCTCGCATGGCACCATGTTGTCTTTTGTTATGGGTGGGCCCGGGTGGGAGGTGTATGTTCACATAGAGGATTCACAGTTGTGATGCGGCTTTTCACCGTGGTTCAGGCCTTTGCAGGAGATGTTTCGGAGTCCTAATGGATTGTGTGTGAAGGGGCGAGGCATTATTATGGAAAGTGTGATCACTGTGCCTTTTGACAACTGGTCCTCGCTGGAGAAGAATCATCTTCCACGAATGCCATTGATTTATGTCGATCTAATGGCCAAGATTCAAAACCAATGGATGCTTTCCTCTGCGCACGTTGTTTTTCCCTTTTGACCATCAATGTGGTTCGTAAGGTGGATCTGATGGTTGAAGTTGAGTGAGGGATAGGGTGATCTGTCATGATATATCTGTTCAGTGGTTGGTTTCTCCATGCATGTGGAGGATTTCTTTCGCTGTCGTTGTATAGTGGATCAGCCTCTAGGATGATTGTCTGGGTGTAGGGTTGGTTTTTAGTTATCTATTTTGAATTTGTGAAAATTTCATGCTCTTATCTTAGCAAGGTTTGAATTAGGTGTTCCATCTAAATTGGGATGATCACTGGGATCGAGGGGCTGGGTTTGGCTTGCTTGTTATGGACGTTGACAGCTCTAGGATGTAGGATATTGACATAAGGCAGTGTGCCACCTCCATTCCCTTTTGGTAGTGTTAGCAGGTTGTTGGAAGAGTTTCCATGTAAGACTGGCGTGCCTTGTTACTGGTCAGAATTGAATTGATAAGGGAAAATTGGTAGGTCATGGTTATCTAAAGAATAGGAGCCTCTTCAATCTTTGTATAAATTGGTGCTCATGTTGCTGTTTCGTATGTTGTTTCTTTCTGTGTAGGAAAATATGGAAGTTTATTTCTCAAATATGCCTAGCTTACCATCCTGTTCCCTTGGATTCTCTTCTTTATTCTCCCAGTTGACATTGTTTTCCTATAAGATTAAGGAGGATGGAGAAGGATTGTCTCGAGGGATGGGAGGATCTCGTAAGATTGTGGGGGCAAATTTGCATCTATTGATCTGATGAGAATCCTTCCCTTCTCCTTGATTTCATATGGATGTGGTATTCAAGTTTCAATCAGTTGACTCCAAGGACATCTTGTTCTTGTGGGTCCCCAGATTTTGCTTGAAGGGAGACTTCATTACTCTCTCTTCCCCTCCCTCGGTGTTTTGGGTTCTAGCAGTACCTAGGCAACAATAGAGAGAGTGTTGTTCATCTGGTGTGGACATATGGAAGTGGAAGTGGAAAACATGATGGCTATTGCTTCCTTTTTACGTGAATTGTTGGTATTTCCAACTTTGAGTACTAGTGGCTTCCTCTAGTTTTTGTCTGGGTGAGATGGTTGGAAACCTCCAATTTAAAGATGAGGAGTTGTTTTCCTGTGCATGGGATTAGGCTTAATGACATGATTTCCCAAATCCTGTGCTTCCTTCAATGACTGTCCCTGGCAGGTATCCTTACTTCTTCATGAGCAAGTGGGTGGACAGAAGATGCTTGCATTGGGAATAGGTATCTAGATGGCCAAGGTGGTGAAGGTTGAGAGAACATATCATAAGATGCCACCTGTCATCTCCTGGTTTGTCCCCATATGAAAAGAGAGGAGGCATATAAGACAAAATTAGTTACTTCTATTTGCCTGAAGCAATGATTTGCTACGAAGGATGAGCCTTAATGGAATGAGGGCAAATACTCTGGTGGTGGTCCCTCTTTCAATTGTCAAATGAAAATGTGACATCTGTATGTGGCCTTTAGCTTGTTTGCTCCCATGTTCTTATAAATGGGAATCAGGGCCATGTTGAAGAAGAGGGTTCGGAGTCTCAAGTTATGAACAGTGTGGCATCCTGTATTTTGATTCATTGTAAATAGAATGGAATTGTTTCTTAACATATGTTCAAATCTGTAGAGTGTTGTCACTTCAAATCAATACAAAATAGATTGGTTATAGGATACTTTCTGTGTGACATTTGATGGAGTTAATGTGATTTCTGATTATCAAGGATATTTAGGTTCATCTTTGCAGTTCATTGCATAGTGTATGTTTTTCTTGCTTTTCTCTCAAGGGGAGATATAAATGCTTGAGAAATGTTCAGTTAACTGTTGTTTGTCTCATGGTCTAGAAGGATTTTCCTATATTTCCATGTCAAGGAGGCATTGATATAAGGTATTAATGCTAGTCAATCCCTCATTTATGAAGTGATATTTCTTGAATGATACATAGGTTTCATATAATTCAAATCTGTTGCCCTTCAAATCAAAGCACTGGTCTCTCATCAGGCTAATTTATTGATTCTAATCGCTCCCAAAAATTAATCAACACATCTCTATTTCTTTTGTCTTTTACAAAAGTGATTTTAGGTGAATATTTTGTTCTCAGCCATGATTTGAATTGTATAACCAAGGAATCATTCATTTCTTGGGCATATTGTTATCGAGAACCTTTTGCTATAATATAGTTGTGGATATGTAAAAATCAGGTCAATAAGATCAAGCATGTAAATGAAAACCTAATCCTACCACCATCAAAGAATCGAATCCAAGTGAAACCAAAAGCATGTAATTCAAGAACAAGATCACCTAGATTGTATGATTCCTTGTTTGTGATGTGGATTGCTTCTTAACAATGAACAATTATGAAGATCAAGGCTACCATGAAGAATGGATGATAGTGATAATATGCTCAATGGATGCTAAAATGCTCAATATGCTCAGGATGATAATGTAGATGCTATATGATGAGATATGTAGATAGATAATAGATAGATCTAAAGTATGGAATGAGAGTGTGTTTATATAGACCTCAATCAAAATCAATCAATGGTAAAGATTTGGTGGCTACATGAATGGTTGAGATGAATTGATAATCATAGGTGAATGTGTAGATGACAAGTGGAATAAAAGATAAGGCATATGTGTGATTGTGTACACAAAAACCCTTATTTAATAAATTTAAGTGTGATAGTGTACATAAAAAGTACTACCACACATGTTTCAAATAAAAGATGCACACATGTCGGCTTATGATGAAAGGTGAAGATAAATGATAAGAGAAATTAATTAAATAAATAAAATTTATTTAATTAATTGGAGAGATGATTAGGATAGGATTGGGATATGATGTAGAAATTAATTAAATAAATAAAATTTATTTAATTAATTGGAAAGGTGGGATAGAAATAGGATTTAGATGGAATTTAGGACAAAATGCTACATGATGTCTTAATAATGTTTTTGACTAGGTGTTGCAAGACATGAATAAATTAGGGACACATTTGGGTGTCTACATTTTGCCCCTCTTTGATACAATGTTCGTTAGAATGTTGTGTCAAAGAAGATACGATGATTCACTCAATAAGCAAGGCTATGCCCCAGTGTAACTGTAGGTGATGCCCCCTCAAGAGGTAAGCCAGGCTAACCAGGAAGGGCTGGGTTGGATCACGATAAGATGAAAAGCTAGAAACAAGGTTGACATAGAGAAAACCAGGGTTGGATGGGAGAAATTGGGATGGTTTATGAAGATGAAGAGATGATCGATCTTGGTTGAGGACTATATAGGATTATGATGGAATGGCTAGGTGATATGACAACTTTTAAACGATTGCTCAAAATGTAGAGAAATGCAATCCTTATGTTTGATATGGCATACAGATATTATGCACCAGGGTATAGAGGACCAAGGTGTCGAGGTATCCAATGCATAACTAGCATGCTACAATCTTGTCAAAATGTATGAGGTCAAAATGTTAAACCAACATACACAAGCTATGAATAGCAGCTAGTATTCAGAGACAAACTTTGATGCTACAAGAAAAGGTTTGAGCTTATCTCCACTACACATAATGACACCTTGTTGGTTATGTGTATGGAACTAGTCTTAGCATAGAATAGTCTCAATGCATAAGAGACTATTTAGCTTCTCAGATGCAAAAGATATTGATATGCAAGATGCTAATCCCAACACGTACAAGATACCAATACGCATAGGAATAGAATAAGATCATCCCACAGACACAACATATGAAAGAAATATGACCATGCCCCATTCTATACTTCATCGCAACATACCAAGATATGATAGATCGAGGTAGTCTTGATTAGGCATAGGAAAGGGAAAAAAGCTAAATCAAAAGATAAAATAAAAGATACTGTCATCATGTTCTCTTATCAAATTGAAGTTCTCTTAGATGGATTAAGATGGCACCTTGTTGAGAGGAAAATTATATCCTGTTAAAGGCTAAAGATGTTGATAAAATGCTATAGCAAATGTTGGCTTAAGGCATTCAGACAAATATCTTCCATCTTATCCTTGATTTGTTTAAGTGCTTGAGCTTTCTCTGATATGCATAGTTTGCTTCTTGCTTGAGCTAGTCAAAGAGAAGAAAATGGAAGTTGAAAGAAGATGAAACGGGGTGGATCGTCTGTGCTTGCATACTGGACACTTCCTTCATATTCCAAACTACCTACATACCCTGTATCCACGGGATCAAAGCACATTATGATGGTAATGAGACATGATTATATGTAGTTCTAGGCTTATTGATGATATAAGTGATGAAGGATAGAAGAAAAGGAGATGAATGATTTGAGGATGATTAGAGGAAAGATGAAAGGTGGATGATGAGAGAGGTCTATCACCTATGCCTGAATCAGAGTATTTCCTTCGCATCTCAGATTGCCTACATACCTTGTATCCATGGGATCAAGGCTTTGAACAATAGAGATGAGGTGTAGTTCTTGTTTATTGCATTGGTGGTTGATGACAAAGGATCAACTTTATTGCTTGGATTTTTGTGATGTTTTGATTTTTTTGGATTTTGTCTATGTTTTGATGGATGAGATGATATGAGCTAAAGCTTTAGATATCCACTTCCAAATAAGGCTCGACAAGTTCCCCCAGTGTGGGATGGAGCTTATTAGGGAGAGGCTGCGATGTATGTGTTTATGCGGATAATATGCTAAGGTGCCAAATGATATCTTAACCCCAACAAAGTCCAAACTACAACAACAAGCATGGCAGAGGTAAGGGAAAGAAGGATTTTATTATGGATGGATAAGGGATAATGGATTGCAATGTTAAATAGGAAAGATACTGGATTATGATGTGGATTATGGAGGCAAGATAGTGGATGATGTTATGGAAAGCAATGATCAAACAAACTAGGTAAATGATGGAGGCTGGTCTCTACACATAGTGCCTATTTGCCAGGTTTTCACTATGGTACTTATCCAAGGCGCTTTACCAGGTTTTCACCAGAGGATGAATTATTTATCTTTACTATTTTTTTCTCATCCAAAGTGCCACAAAGTGGTTTTCACTATTGGATGTGTTTGTTTTTTTGATAGGATAGCATGACAATTACACATGGCACCTGTTTGCCAGGTTTTCACCATGGTAATAGATAGGAGGCACTCAAGTGTCTAGTGCTATGAAAGTGATAGTGTCATTTAAGATGGATGTCATATGAACCATGTCAAATGTTAATATGCTCAAGATGTTGGTAAGGGATTGAATGAAAGGGAGATGGATTAGGTGGATAGTGGATGATGAAAGGTTTGTGTAAGGATGGATGAAAGGTAGGCTAATGGATTATGATGTGGATTATGTATGACATATGGAAAAGGATGGATGAAAGACTTATGCAAAAGCATGGACCATAGGAAAGTGATGGGGGAGATATGTAAGATAATGGATGAAGGTTGGGGAGATGAAGGTATGTAGGAATATTTTGGAACGGAAGAGAACCATGACCAACGGTTGCACACACCGTGATAAACATTGAAGCTTTGGATGGGAAGGTGGTGTAGGAAGAAATGGTGATGTTTTCTTAGGAGATGGGTGGTTGAGTGACTTAAGGTACTCACATAGACTTAGGATTTTGGTGATTTTTTTCCTTGCTTGTGGGATTTTTGGGATATTTAAAACTTTTGAATGGAATGGGAATTTTGGATGGAAGGGGATGAGTGGGATTTTTGAGATGTAGAGTAGGATGCCTCATTTGGCTTATTTGCTTGTTGGATTAGGGATCCAAACCATTTTGGTCTTGGACTTCTCTTGTGGAGCTATGGGCTCAGATAGCCTTTTGGATGGATTTTGATTTGATTCTTCGCATTGATGCCCTGAGGCATGAGGATATTTAGGATTTTTGATAGGACTTTTGGCTTTATAGGTAGAGGCATCCAAATTTTTTCTTTTGAATCCCATAGACATGATGGAAGCGGGATTGGTGAAAGCTTCATGTTTAAATGATGTGTGCATTTGTTGGTCATGATAAGAAATATGAGGGGGTTTATGGGTAACTAGGTAATTAGGTGTTGGGAGTAATGGAGGTAAGGAAGATGGAGGGATATTAGGAATTGGAAGAAGTGGAGGTAAATTGGGTGGTGGGATATTAGGAGTTGGAAGTAACAGAGGTAAATTGGATGGAGGGGTGTTAGGAGTTGGAAGTAACAGAGGTAAATTGGATGGAGGGATGTTAGGAGTTGGAAGTAATGGAGGTAAATTGGATGGAGAGAGGTGTATGGTCACATGCATTTACGGAATGTGATATGGTTTTTGATGGAAAATGGTGGACTTAGGATGGATGGAGGAATTAGCAACATCTTTAGCTTGTGGAAGCATGCGAGTGACAATGGGACTAGGGGTGTTTTGGGAACTAGACTTGAGTTCATTATTAGATGGAGAAGAAGGGGTGGTAGAAATCATGAAGATGGAGGTTTCCTGGAAAAGGTTGGTGATATGAAGGGAGGAGTCGTCGATGGTATCTGAGTTAGAAGTTTCTCCTACCAAAGAAGGTCTAGCTTCCATATCAGAAACGGCTATGGATGAAGATGCCTTAGATGTGGAAGGTTTACCATGGGATTTGGGAGATAAGGGAAGAGTTCCTATTGGGAATTAAGGTGTCTCAACCTTGGTAATTCCTTGCATTATTTATGATTGTATTTATTAATTTATTGCCTATGTTGTAAATTAATTGTAAATTCCATATTGTCATTTTGTGGGATGTGGCACGGTGATGTGTCATCCTACATGGAAGATGACAACTTGTAATTTTGTCCTCACATGAGGAGATAGGAATCCCACTTTGTGGTAGGAGCATTTTTCCATGTGTCGGTATCTTAGATGTTGTGTAATGGAATGTTTGACCGAAACAGTTATGATAGATTCCTATGACGAAGTTATGACATGTAAGCGTCATAAATAGAAGCTTGTAAGATAGGTGAAGACATGTGTCATGAAGCATCTTTGAAAAATGAATATTTGGGTGTCCCAAGGTGGACTATGACTTGTTGTAAGAGAATATGCTATTTATAGCCTGTGTATGATAGATTCTCTTACAGCTGTAAGTTGTAACCACTATGACAGATTCTATGCTGGTCGTAAGAGTCATAAGAGCATCTATCGTAGCCCATTTTGGAAATAGGAGACCTCTTTGGGATGGGAGCTATGGACAAGTGTTAGATACATTCTACAATGTATATCAAGTGTTCTTAGGCATGGGTTTTGGGCCATGAGGCCAAGTCAGATGCCCATTCCAAGATAGGACCAATTTTGCCTTATATATTCTATATAAACATGTGCTTGGAGGAGGATATGTAGTATGTGATTTATAGGTACTATTACTCTGCCAGGTTGACTCCAGACACGAGTGTCAAAGACTATTGAAGCTTTCATTGCAAGTGTATTGTAAACCATATTTAGTTTTTATAATACATTGTGCAAGTTTCTGAGTGTGGGGTTTTTCACCTGATAAGGGTTTTCCCCACATGATATCTTTGCCTCTCTTCTTCTGTCTTCTTTCTGGATCTACGTGTATTGCTGTAATATCTCTATTAGATGTTTAATGTTGCTATTATTGTAAGGATTAAATTGAATTTGCACTCTCCTCCCCTCATTAGATTAGTGTAGGAAGTGATTTCCGCATACCTAGATTCTTTTCAGTTGGTATTAGAGCCTGACTAGTTTTGGTCTTAGCTGTTGGGTAGGGGTTTTTTGAGCTGATCTTAAGTTGAGTGGGAGTCTGTGCAGAGTATTCTAAATCTTATTGCAGCAAGGAGATGACAAGCACATCTGGAAGGATTGAGGTGGAGAAATTCAATGGCACTAATTTCGAGCTGTGGAAGCTCAAGATGGAAGACATGCTTGTTGATCAAGACCTCTAGGAAACTATCAATGG
Source organism: Cunninghamia lanceolata (assembly GCA_027924645.1). NCBI lineage: Eukaryota > Viridiplantae > Streptophyta > Pinopsida > Cupressales > Cupressaceae > Cunninghamia > Cunninghamia lanceolata. The sequence goes on along the minus strand of BSBN01000809.1, from coordinate 22,137,718 downwards.
AACTAAACCAGCTGCAATGTCACAAGCTGATTGGGATCTAAAGGATCGAAAGGTTAAGGGTTTCATAAGACTTAGTCTTTCTGATTCTGTTATGTTAAATGTCCATGAGGAGACTACTGCAAACTTGCTTTGGAAGAAGTTGGGAGATGTGGATTAAGCCAAATCCTTGGTTAACAAACTTTTTCTGAGAAAGAAGTTGTATTCCCTTCGAATGGAGGATGGAGGATCCATTGTAGAACATATGAATGCTTTTAACATGCTAGTTGTACAATTGACATCCATTGGTGTGAAGATGGAGGAGGAGAATCATTGTATGACCTTGCTTTGTTCTTTGCCGGACTCGTGGGATCACCTTGTCATAGCTATTGGAAGCACCAAATCCACATTCAAAATGGATGAAGTGGTTTCTTTGCTGTTATCCGAAGAGATGCAGAGAAAGTCTTCTGATGCAGCCAAAGAGGCTCTTGCAGTTCATGGAAGACTCAAGGAGAAAGGGAAAAAGAAGGAGAAGAAAGCTAAGAAGGGTAGATCCAAATCCCGTGGGAGATCCAAATCTCCTGGAAAGTTCAAGGCTATTTGTTGGAACTGTGGTAAATCTAGGCATTTCCAAAAGGAATGCAAAGAGGAAAAGAAAAAGAAGAAGAAGACCCCATATTTAGATTTTGACAAGTCACAAGATGATGCTGATGCTTTCATCGCAACTCTAGCAACCCATGCATCTGATGATGTGTGGCTGATTGACTCTGGTGCATCATTCCACATGACCTCATATTGAGACTAGTTTACTAAGTATGAGGAGTTTGATGGTGGAAAGGTGTATCTGGGTGATGACTCTCATCTGAAGATTGTTGGTTATGGAAGAGTCTCTATTCAATTCCCTGATAGATGAGTGAAGGGGATCTCTGGGGTTATACACATCCTAGGCTTAGTATGGAACCTACTTTCTATAAGTATGTTGAATGATGTAGGTGTGTAGGTTGTCTTTTCGAAAGAAGGATGCAAGATGACTAGAGGAGCTATGGTGCTTGCTAAGGGTACTAGGAGAGGTACTCTGTTTCAGCTGGAGGCATGCATTTCACAATGCAATAGTTCTTCTGACTCAAGGAAGAGGGCAACAGTCACTTCATCCCCACCATCTGAACGAGTAGTGAAGAAATTTGTTGTTTCTAGTCCTGATGGTTGTAATCATGCCTTGGAAGTTAAACTTCCTGTTGAAAAGATAATGTTATGGCATAAGAGATTTGGCCACATTGGTGAGAAGGGTTTGTGTACCCTAAAAAATAAAAACCTCATTGAGGGGTTAGATGATTGTAATCTTGAGTTTGACTTTTATGAACATTGCATATATGGAAAACAAAACCGTGTTCAGTTTAATTAAGTTCTCATAAGTCTTCTGGTGTGTTGGACCTTGTTCATTCTGATGTATTTGGTCCTGTTAATGTTCCATCATTATCAAAATCTATATATTTTGTATCTTTCATAGATGACTACAGTAGAAGGACATGGATTTATTTTCTTAGAAGCAAATTTGAAGTCTATAGTAAGTTTAAGGAGTTTAAGGCCTTTGCTGAAAATAAGACTGGTAAAAAGATTAAGTGTTTGAGAATTGACAATGGTGGTGAGTTTTGTTCTAAAAAAATTGATAAATATTGCAAGGAACTTGGGATTGAAAGACATAAGACAACTCCATACATCCCGCAGCAAAATGGAGTTGCAGAGAGGATGAACAAGACACTGATGGAGAAGGCTAGGAGTATGCTTAGTGGAGTTGGCCTAGAACAAATGTTTTGGGCTGAAGTTGTTGCCACTGCTTGCTATCTTATAAATAGATCACCTACATCAAATCTTGTTGAAAAGACACCCATGGAGGTGTGGTCTGGTAGAAAGCCTTCAATAAGGCATCTTCATGTTTTTGGTTGTGAGGCATATGCACATGTGCCTAGGGAGAAGCAGTCAAAATTGGAGAACAAGGCTATTAAGTGTATCTTCATTGGCTATGGTGTCATTGTGAAAGGATACAAGCTTTGGGACCCTGTGGCTGAAAAAGTGTTGTATAGCAAAAGTGTCATCTTTAGAGAGCTTACACCTTCTTCTATTGTTTTATAGCCAGAAGAAAAAGAAAAGAAAGAGGATGTTGTTTAGTTTCTTGCTACCCCTGAGAAGACTGAACAAAAAGACAATGTTGGACCTGATGATGAGGAGAGCTCTGAAAGCTCAGATGAAGAAGTTGAACCTCAACCTTAGCTCTTGAGAAGGTCCACACGAATCAAAAAGCAACCTAAAAGGTTTGGTTTTACATTGCTTGATTCTAGTTGTGCTTTTGCTTTGCTTACTAATAGTGATGAACCTAGAACTATATTAGAGGCTATGGACATGAAAGATACATGTTCCTAGAAGGAAGCCATGGAGGATGAGATGGCTTCTTTGGAAAAGAATCAAACTTGGGACTTGGTGCCTTTGCCTCCTGGACAGAAACTCGTTGGATGTAAATGGGTGTTCAAGAAGAAATTTGGTGCAGATGGCAGTGTTGAGAAGTATAAGGCCAGATTGGTTGCAAAGGGGTATTCACAAGTGGAGGGTATAGATTATGGTGAGATCTTCTCACCCATTGCAAAGCTGACATCCATTCAATTCTTGTTGTCTCTTGTAGTAGCTTATGACTTAGAGGTAGAACAGATGGATGTGAAGACAACTTTCCTTCATGGTGATTTGGAGGAAGAAATCTACATGTCACAGCCAGAGCATTACATGGTGAAAGGTAAAGAAAATTTAGTTTGCAAGCTTAAGAAGTCTTTGTATGGTTTGAAGTAGTCCCCTAGGAGATGGTACTTGAAGTTTGATGCCTTTGTGCTGTCTATTAGATTTGTGAGATCGAAATTGGATCACTGTGTGTATTATAAGTTTGATGGTGATCGTATTCTCATTGTTGCATTATATGTTGATGATATGTTGCTCATTGGGAAGGGTAAGAATATGATTTCTGATTTCAAATCTTAGTTGTCAGCACAATTTGAAATGAAAGATTTAGGGGCATCTAGGTACATTCTAGGAATGGAAATCAGAAGAGACAGAACCAACAAAAAACTTTGGTTAAACCAAAGTAAGTATGTGAAGACCATGTTGGATAGGTTCAGCATGGCAGATTGTAGACCATTGTGTGTTCCTATTTCTTTGGGGACAAAGTTGTCTATTGAGGATTGTCCAAAATCTCCTAGTGAGGTGGAGGACATGAGCAGAGTACCTTATGCTAGTGTTGTTGGCAGTTTGATGTATGCTATGGTCTGCACAAGACTAGACAATGCTCAAGCAGTGGGAGTCCTTAGTCGATTTATGACTAATCCTGAACGAGTTCATTGGGATGTAGTTAAGTGAGTGTTCAGATATTTGAGGGGTACTTTCGAGTATTCCATATGCTATCATGGTAATGTTACAGGACCTCTACATTTTGTTGATATTCATGGATTTGTGGATTCAGATTGAACAGGTGACATTGACAGCAGGAGATCCACCAGTGCTTATGTGTTTACACTATTTGGTGGTACTATTAGTTGGATAAGTAAGCGACAACCTATGGTTGCTTTGTCCATGACAGAAGCTGAGTATATGGAAGCAACTCATGCTTGTAAGAAAGCCATTTGGCTTAAGAGATTGTGTTCAGATATTGGTGTTGATGCAGGTTAGATCACGATTAGTTGTGACAATTAGAGTGTGATTTGCCTTGCGAAGAATCCAACTTTCCATGCCAGAACAAAGCACATTAATGTTCAGTTTCACTTCGTGAGAGTCATGGTAGAGGATGGGAAGGTAAATTTGGAGAAGGTAGATACTTTGAAGAATGTTGCAGATGCATTGATGAAACCAATGGGCACAGAGAAGTTCAGATGGTGTTCGGAGTCTATGGGCCTCTTCGCCTATAGCAGTTAAATCATGTTATTCTATTGGCTCTAACAAGGTGTTCGACAAGTGGGAGAATGTTGGGAATTAAGGTGTCTCAACCTTGGTAATTCCTTGCATTATTTATGATTGTATTTATTAATTCATTGCCTATGTTATAAATTAGTTGTAAATTCCATATTGTCATTTTGTGGGATGTGGCACGGTGATGTGTCATCCTACATGGAAGATGACAACTTGTAATTTTGTCCTCACACAAGGAGATAGGAATCCCACTTTGTGATCGGAGCATTTTTCCATGTGTCAGCATCTTAGATTTTGTGTAAGGGAATGTTTGACTGAAACAGTTATGACATGTAAGAGTCAAAAATAGAAGCTTGTAAGACAGGTGAAGACATGTGTCATGAAGCATCTTTGAAAAAGGCATATTTGGGCACCCCAAGGTGGACTATGACATATTGTAAGAGAATATGCTATTTATAGCCTGTGTATGATAGATTCTCTTACAGCTGTAAGTTGTAACCACTATGACAGATTCTATGACGGTCGTAAGAGTCGTAAGAGCATCTGTCACAGCCCATTTTGGAAATAGGTGACCTCTTTGGGATGGGAGTTGTGGACAAGTGTCAAATACATTCTACAATGTTGACCAAGTGTTCTTAGGCATGGGTTTTGGGCCATGAGACCAAGTTGGATGCCCATTCCAAGATAGGACCAATTTTGCCTTGTATATTCTATATAAACAGGTGCTTGGTGGAGGAGATGTAGTATGTGATTTACAGGTACTGTTACTCTGCTAGATTGAATCCAGACATGAGTGTCGAAGACTATTGAAGCTTGCATTGCAAGTGTATTGTATGAAGAGATTTAATGTCTCAAGTTATAGCTTGGAACTTCATTCCTTCGTGTTTTTTTTTCATCGTTCATCGGCAAAGTTTGAACTGTCGACGAACTCTTGAACTTCGCTTGTCGGGTTCAATGGTTCATCAAGTTCAATGGTTCAAACTGATATGCATTGGTTACTTCGATGAAGGTTTGAACTTCGTCTGTCAGGTTCAATGGTTCATCGGGGTTTAATGGTTCATCAGGTTCAATGGTTCAAACCGATATGCATTGGTTACTTCGATGAAGGTTTGAACTTCATCCGTCGGGTTCAATGGTTCAACCGATATGCATTGGTTACTTCGATGAAGGTTTGAACTTCACCCGTCAAGTTCAATGGTTCATCGAGTTCTACGGGTTCAATGGTTCATCAGGTTAAATGGTTTAACCGATATGCATTGGTTACTTCAATGAAGGTTTGAACTTCGTCCGTCAGGTTCAATGGCTTGTCGGGTTCTATGGGTTCAATGGTTCAACTGATATGCATTGGTTACTTTGATGAAGGTTTGAACTTCGGCAAGAAAAGAACCCTCAACGCTGTTTGGTGATATCACTCCGATGGAAGATATCTGCTAGAGTCTCCTCGATGGACGGTGAATGGTAGACTGGTTTGTCTTGTCAACATAAGTGATGACAGTTAACGTTCTTGTGGTCGTGTATATATATTACAGCTACGACCGATGTCTGGTACATGTGGGACTAATGAGTCCGCAAGTATGCGAACAGTCAAACAACAGTTATGCGACGGTTGGAAGACAGCGGTGCTGGGTCAGTTGAAACGAGCAGTTAGGGTAAAAGTTGAAAAATGGTTTTGCTCTTGAAGACTAGATATATATACAAATCTGGTGGTGTCGTTGTTTTCTAATGAATAGATTTGGTTATATAGTTTATTATGTAGATGTACAGATGAAGTGAACGGTTTCGTATAATTGTAGAGAATCGATACCCAAGCAAAAGAGATGGGATCTTTATTGTAACTATCAAGTTTACTGTAATAAAGAAAGTCTCTCTTGTGGTGGTGGGTTTTTTACCCGAAAGAGTTTTCCCACGTAAATCTAGTGTCATTCTTTGTTGTCTTGAATGTTTATTCTATTTTTTTGGTGTGTTCATCTTTGTATTTGAATTGAAAGTTACCTGTCTACATTATCCCCTTTGAATTAACATTAGGGAAGCTATATTCCGCACCTCTGCTTTCCTTACAAGTGGTATCAGAGCCTGGCCAGTTGTGTTATCCTTGTTGGTAGGTTGGGTTTTTTGTGTTAGTTCTATGAGTGGGAGTTCTGTAGAGGTCTATTTTGTTAAATAAGATGGCAAGTACATTAGGAAAAATAGACATTGAAAATTTCAATGGCACAAACTTTGAGTTGTGGAAACTTAAAGTTGAAGATATGCTAGTCAACAAAGATCTTTGGGTTGCTGTGTCTGAAACTAAACCTTCAGCCATGAAGCAAGAAGACTGGGACCTGGCAGATAGGAAAGTCAGAGGACTGATAAGATTAAGTTTAGCAGATTCTGTTCTATTGAACGTCTATGAAGAGAAGGCTACAAATGCTTTGTGGAAGAAGTTGGGAAATATTTATCAGAGCAAGTCCTTGGTGAATAAACTTTTCCTTAGAAAGAAGTTGTACTCTCTAAAGATGGATGAAGGAGCATCTGTAGTAGACCATCTGAACACATTTAATCTGATTGTTGCATAGTTGATGTCTGTAGGTGTAAAAATAGAAGAGGAGGACCGCTGTATGCTTTTGTTGTGTTCCTTACCTAACTCATGGGATCATCTCATGATGGCTATTGGAAGTACACCAACCATGTTTATGACTGAAGCGGTTGTTACCTCGTTGTTATCTAAAGAGATGCAGAGGAAATCTTCTGAGATGGCCAAAGAGGCCCTGTCTATTCGAGGTAGATCAAAGGAAAGAGGCAAGAAGAAGGACAAGAAGTCCAAGTCCAAATCAGAGGGGAGATCAAAATATCCTGGCACAAAGTCCAAGGTGAAGTGTTGGAATTGTGGGCAGAAAGGACACATCAGAAGAGATTGTAAGGAGGAGAAAAAGAAGAAGAAGAACTTCTTTGACAACGATTCTTCTCAGAGTGATGCTGATGCCTTCATTGTTGCCTTGGCAATGCCTGCATCTGAAGATGTATGGCTGGTGGATTCAGGAGCATCTTTTCATATGACATCTCACAGAGAATGGTTCACAAAGTATGAACTGTATGCTGGTGGGAAGGTGTTCCTGGCAAGTGATTCGACACTGAAAATTGTTGGTCGAGAAAGAGTCAGAATCCAGTTCTCGGATGGTAGAATAAAGGGAATGAATGGAGTTTTACACATACCAGGTCTGGCTCAAAATTTACTTTCTGTTAGTAAGCTTAATGATGTTGGAGTGCAAGTTACTTTTGTGAATGGTGGCTGTAAGATGACTAGAGGTTCTATTGTACTGGAAAAAGGTGAACACATTGGAACTCTGTATAGGTTAGATGCTAAACCAATGTGCTGTAATAGTGTCTTTGTAAAATCTAAAAAAGCTACTATTGTAACACATGATGCAAACTTTATGGAAGTTAAACTTCTTGCAGAGAAAACAATGCTCTAGCATCATAGACTTGGTCACATAGGTGAAAAAGGTTTAAAAACCTTGAAAAACAAAACCCAGGTAGATGGGCTGATTGATTGTAATTTGGAGTTTGATTTCTGCGAACATTGTATATATGGAAAACAAAACCATGTTTCTTTTTACTCTAGTTCTCATAAATCTTCTGGTGTTCTGGACTATGTACATTCTGATGTTTTTGGTCCAGTTGATGTTCCTTCTCTATCTAAATCAAGATACTACATATCGTTTATTGATGATTATTCAAGGAGGGCATTTGTATACTTTTTGAAAAATAAATCAGAAGTGTTCAGTCGGTTTAAAGAATTTAAAACTCTTGTGGAAAATTAGACTAGTAGAAAAATAAAATGCTTGAGAACCGATAACGGTTTTGAATATTCAATGCAGATTTTGATAAATATTGTGTAGATCATGGTATAAAAAGGCATAAGACTACACCTTATACTCCACAGCAAAATGGAGTTGCTAAAAGGTTAAATTGATTGTTGATGGAGAAAGCAAGAAGTATGTTGAGTTATGCTGGTCTTGAACAAAGGTTCTGGGCTAAGGCAGTTGCTACAGCTTGTTACTTGCTGAATCATTCTCCTACTTCAGCATTGGTTGATAAGACGCCTATGGAAGCGTGGTCTAGAAAGAAGCCCTCTTTAAGACATCTTCATGTCTTTGGCTGTGAGGCATATGCTCATATTCCTGAGGTAAAAATATCTAAGCTGGATTACAAGGCAGTCAAATGTATCTTTATTGGCTATGGAGTCAATGTTAAAGGGTACAAGCTTTGGAATCCTGAAACTGAAAAAGTAATTTACAACAGGAATGTAATTTTTAGAGAGCTGAAACCTTTGGTTATTGATCCTCAGCCGGAGAAGATAGAAGAAAAGAAAGAAAAGAGTGTTGTTAATATTCCTCTAACCCCTGTAAAAGAGGAACAACAAGCACCAATTGTAGATGATTTAGATGTGAGTTCAAGTAGCTCCGAAGATTCAGATCTAGAGCAAGAACCTGAACCTGCATCTCAGCCATTGGGGATGTCTACACGTGAAAGAAGACAACCAGATAGGTATGGATTTTCAGAACTTGATTTAAGTTGTGCCTATGCTTTGCTTACTGATACTGATGAACCTAGGACTGTGAAAGAAGCTATTAGTTTACCTAATTTAGATTCTTGGTTAGAGGCCATGGATAGCGAAATGTCATCGTTGGAGAAAAATGGAACTTGGGATCTGGTGCCCTTGCCTAAAGGTAGAAAACCTGTAGGCTATAAGTGGGTATTTAAAAGGAAATATGGTCCAGATGGTAGTATTGATAAGTACAAGGCAAGACTGGTTGCTAAGGGGTATTCTCAAAAAGAAGGTATAGATTATGGAGAAATATTTTCTCCTATAGCTAAGCTGACATCCATTAGATTTCTGTTGTCACTTGCAGCAACATATGACTTTGAAATTGAGCAGATGGATGTGACAACAACATTTCTTCATGGGGACCTTGAAGAAGAAATTTATATGTCCCAGCCAGAGCATTTTGTAGAAAAAGGTAAAAAACATCTGGTATGTAAACTTAAAAAGTCTCTTTATGGTTTGAAGCAATCTCCCAGAATGTGGTATCAGAAATTCGATACGTATGTTTTATACTTGGGATATGTGAGATCTAAATCTAGTCATTGTGTCTATTATAAAACTGATGGTGATTGGATTTTTATAATTGCACTATATGTGGATGACATGTTATTCATTGGCAATGGTAAGGGGATGATTTCAGAATTAAAATCTCAGTTGTCCTTGAAATTTGAAATGAAGAATCTGGGGGCAGCAAAGTACATTCTGGGAATGGAAATCAAAAGGGATAGATCTAAGAGAAAGATTTGGCTCAGCCAGAGCAAGTATATTACTAATGTTCTTGATAAGTTTAATATGTCTGATTCTAAACAGTTAGTTGTTCTAGTTTTGCAGGGAACAAAACTATCTATTGAAGATTGTCCAGAATCTTCGAATGAAGTAGACAATATGAAAAAAGTGCCTTATGCAAGTGTTGTTGGTAGTTTAATGTACGCAATGGTCTGTACCAGACCAGACATTGCCCAAGCAGTGGGAGTTTTGAGCTGATTTATGGTGAATCCAGGCAGATCACATTGGGATGCTGTGAAAAGAGTTATGAGGTATTTGAAAGGGACATCTAACCTTGCTATTTGCTATCATGGAAACTCAGTTGGATCTCAAAGATCCATAAGCATTCAGGGATATGTTGATTCTGATTGGGCAAGGGACATTGACAGTAGAAGATCCACCAGTGGATATGTATTCATGTTAAATGGTGGTGCTATCAGTTGGATGAGAAAGCGACAAGCTGTAGTCACTTTGTCCACAATAGAGGCAGAGTACATGGCAGCTACTCGTGCATGCCAAGAAGCTGTTTGGTTGAAGAGGTTGTGTTCTGATGTTAGTTTTGATGTAGGGCAGATACAAATTCACTGTGACAGTCAAAGTGCTATATGTTTGGCGAAGAACCCTACATTTCATGCTAGGACAAAACATATTGATGTCCAATATCACTTTGTTCGTGATATGGTGGAAGACAGAAAGGTAAAGCTGGAAAAGATTGACACTTTGGAAAATGTTGCTGATGCCTTAACTAAACCAGTGAGCATGGCCAAGTTCAAATGGTGTTATGATGGAATGGGTCTTTAAGCCCATAATTCTCAGTAATCGTATGAGGATTAAGAGGTAGCAGTAATCTCTTCGACAAGTGTGAGATTGAAGAGACTTAATGTCTCAAGTTACTGCTTGGAACTTCATTCCTTCATGTTTTTTGTTCATCGTTCATCGACAAAGTTTGAACTGTCGGCAAACTCTTGAACTTCGCTTGTCGGGTTCAATGGTTCATCGAGTTCAATGGTTCAAACCGATATGCATTGGTTACTTTGATGAAGGTTTGAACTTCGTCTGTCAGGTTCAATGGTTCATCAGGGTTTAATGGTTCATTGGGTTCAATGGTTCAAACTGATATGCATTGGTTACTTCGATGAAGGTTTGAACTTTGTCCATTGGGTTCAATGGTTCAACCGATATGCATTGGTTACTTCGATGAAGGTTTGAACTTCACCCATCAAGTTCAATGGTTTGTCAGGTTCTACGAGTTCAATGGTTCATTAGGTTAAATGGTTCAACCGATATCTGGTTACTTCGATGAAGGTTTGAACTTCGTCCGTCAGGTTCAATGGTTCGTCGGGTTCTATGGGTTCAATGGTTCAACTGATATGCATTGGTTACTTCGATGAAGGTTTGAACTTTGACAAGAAAAGAACCATCGACGTTGTTTGGTGATATCACTCTGATAGCTAAACTCACTCTGATGGAAGATATCTGCTAGAGTCTCCTCGATGGATGGTGAATGGTAGACTGGTTTGTCTTATCGGCATAAGTGACGATAGTTAACATTCTTGTGGCCATGTATATATATTACAGCTACGACCAATGTCTGGTGCATGTGGGACTAATGAGTCTGCAAGTATGCGAATAGTCAGACGACAATTATGCGACGATTGGAAGACAGCGGTGCTGGGTTAGTTGAAATGAGCAGTTAGTGCAAAAGTTGAAAAATAGTTTTACTCTTGAAGACTAGATATATATACAGATCTGGTGGTGTGGTTGTTTTTTGATGAATAGATTCGGTTATACAGTTTATTTTATAGATGTACAGATGAAGTGAACAGTTTTGTATAATTGTAGAGAATCGATACTTGAGCAAAAGAGCTGGGATCTTTATTGTAACTATCAAGTTTACTATAATAAAGATAGTCTCTCTTGTGGTGGTGGGTTTTTTACCCGAAAGGGTTTTCCCACGTAAATCTAGTGTCATTCTTTGTTGTCTTGAATGTTTATTCTATTTTTCTGGTGTGTTCATCTTTGTATTTGAATTGAAAGTTACCTGTTTGCATTATCCCCTTTGAATTAACATTAGGGAAGCTGTATTCTATACCTTGGCTTTCCTTACATTGTAAACCATATTTAGTTTTGATAATACATTATGCAGGTTTCTGAGTGTGGAGTTTTCACCCAATAAGGGTTTTCCTCACGTTATATATTTGTCTCTCTTCTTCTGTCTTCTTTCTGGTTCTATGTGTATTGCTGTAATATCTCTGTTAAATGTTTAATGTTGCTGTTATTGTAAGGATTAAATTGAATTTGCACTCTCCTCGCCTCATTAGATTAGTGTAGGAAGCAATTTCTGCATACCTAGCTTCCTTTCAGTTCCAACACAACAATATTCTTTCAATGTGTACTCACCCGAACCGTGTTCAGTGTACTTGATACAGAGATTTGAAGTGGCTTTGCTAGATGATTGCTTGAGTAAGGCGGATGGGTCAACATAGGATGTGTTGACTTTTTCCCAGACTGGATGCTTATTCCCAGATTTCCCTACAAGGTAGCCATCAGTGATCAACAGGATCTCTGGGCCAGGGGGCCAACAGTGTAGGAGATAGACTCTATATTTTATCTCCTCTTCTTCTTCAGGCTCTGCAAGACCTAGGGGGGTATTCCCTACTCAACATCCATGAGGATATGCATACAAGGCTGGGATGCTGACAGAAAGCAGATAGTCCTCTTGTAAGTAGACCAAAACTGAAAGATAAGAACAAAGGGGCTAGCTTTGGGCCTATTAGCAGTTGTAGACAGAGGACTGAGGATCCTAAACTAATTCTAATATCCTAATGTTGGTTTTAGATTTTGCTTTGGAGTTTAAGTGTGGATGCAAAGCTGGATATGGTTATAACACAAAACAAAGCATGATTGGTGCCTATCCAGGGCCTGGAGTCAATAGACATACACCTGTGAATGATCAGCATAAACAACTAAAACTGGATTTCAAGGGGATCCATGTGATACCTGCCTTACAGGCATCTCCCAATACAAAGTGTTAGGTTATCTCTACTTATGGTATCCCTACTGCAGTATATCCCTCCCAATGTTCAACCTGAAAATAGTTTAATCTACCCCTTGAATAGAAGTTAAAAGATCAGACATTCAACACAGGAATTCTATGCTCTAGAATCTAAACATTACCAAACATCCAGATTCAGAAGAAGGATACATGCAATACTGGAGACAGAATTAACACAACACATGCCAAACAGCATTTCTCATATAAATTTAATCATGAAATCAGTGGGTTCATGCCGAAAACAAACAACAAGAGATACATAAACTCACAGGTAAGCTGTACAGAGCAACCAGATCAGCTTGTCATGCATTACAGAGCCAAAATCATCAACTTTCAACAACCACAAATGAACAACACAACCTGCTTATATCAGCCAGGTAGGTGCTCAGCAATTAATTACAATGTTGACCAAAATTTCGCCAGATACACAGTATCATGAAAATGGCGCTCAAACACAACCGGATTGGCGCCCAAACTTGAATGCAGCAGGTAGGGGAGGAGACAGGAAGATTTCTCGAGCCCTGCGCTCCTGCCCGTTGATTGACACCTCCAGTCGGGTACAAGATCGACCCACGCCATCGCCCATACCTCTGCAACAATCGCCATTAATGGCGCACCAACCCGCGGCCTTGGGAAAATCATCAAACAGACTATCGCAAGCTTTTCCCGCCGAGACTCATCATCATGATATTTCAAATATGCAGGATCACATTATCCCACATGCACCCCGCAGCAACCTCCTTTGCACTTTATATACTAGGTCATGAGCATATATCATGTCGGTACTTTTGCTCCCGACGACACTAGTATAAACTTCATCATCATCATCCTGCAGCAGCATGATATCCTGTTGTTCGAAATATCACCCTGACGTCATCATGATATTCGGAATATAACCTTCATGATAATCGGCACAACCTGATCCTTCGGAGGAACATCCTCCTGCTGAGCTTATAACAAAAATCTGGCCGATGAACATCCTGATGACGTCATCATCATATCCTGCTGACGTCATCATCATATCCGCCTACTGCGCACCTCCTCACATCTGGATGACGTCATCACCATGTTTGGAAATATCAGGAGGTCTCTTCAAGATGATCAGTTGTTAGAAATATGACCCCCGCGGACCTTGAAGACGTCATCAGCATATTAACATCATCATGATATTCGGAAGACAACCGGATATTTGGAAATATCCTCCTGACGTTCGAATATCAGGTTGCACTGTAGCTCCTCTGTAAGATCGGGGCGAAAACTGAATATGATGATGCTGCTTGAAAAGATCAACCTCAATAGATAACACGCGAAACCAGCAGGCAGATATCTCCTTGATATCAACATCATCATGATGTTCGAACAAACATATATCCGGGTGATATGAAAATGTCACCCCCTCCTTCGCGAATATCATGATGCAGATAGGCAGAAAGAAAAATATCACCCCGATATACGGATGACGTCAGCATCATCAGGATGAGAAACAAAGAACAAGAAGTGATACAACATCATCAGGATGATATTGACTAAGATCATCCTGACGTTCCAAAAGATGATGACCCTAGTGAATATCGGGTCGCAATTACAACTCTTCAACAACATCATCAGGATGATGTTAACCAAGATCACCCGATGATAAAAACATCACCCCAGCGAAATATCATGAAGGCAGAAAATATGATGACCTCCACAAGCAGCAGGATAATAACTGGAAATATGATGATGATGAACACTACCCTTAGGAAAAAAAACAAGTTAGGTCGAGCAATTCAAAGAATAAGCAACATCATCATCATGCTCGCGCAAGGTGATAAATGGAAGATCACCAGAGACTTTGAAACATCACCCTCGCAAGCATATCAGGGCGCACTGTAGCTTGGCAGCATCATCATGATAAAAACCAAACATCACCCGATAGTTGAAATATGATGATGACGTTGAAAAACAAGTCGACGAGGAACATGATGATGCAGATCATCATCGAAGACAAGATGATGATGATGACCTCCTCCTCAGGAAAACATGATGCTGCAGTTAAAAAATGCTGAGGAGGTCCAACACTTAGAAAAAATGGGCAAGAAGATAAAGGCTTCAAATGAAGAAACCTCCTGATCATGATAAATCAACCCCTGGTCAAAATGAGTGTCAACAGGATGAAGATGGATAAGCTTCGGTGTTGATGGGGATACGGTTAGGACTTTGATATTTGGCTTGAAAGGTGCGACAAAACTCAAATAGATTGGGATCGGCATGGATAGTAACTTCAACACCGTTATATGGAAACTTGAGACATTGATGGTATGTAGAAGGAACGTATTTAAGGGCATGGAGCCATGGATGGCCAAGGATGATGTTATAGGGAAGCTCAATATCAAGAACTTGACAATGAGTGTCAGTAGTGATAGGACCAACTTAGATAGGCAAATGGATGACTCCTTCAGTATCTCTCTCAGCATCATCATATGCTTTGTCAGTAATGACCTTGGAAGTATCAATGTTCTTCTCAGAATATCCCAATTGTTTTATTAGTTTTAGAGAGCATATATTGAGACCAACTCCACCATCCACTAGTATTCGTTTAATACGGCGTTGGTTTACAAATACTTCTATGTGGAGGGCTTCGTTGTGTGATGGGTTGATGGATGGTCGAAAATCTATATCAGAGAAGGTGAGATGGCAAGGGGCTGCAATGCTGGCTATCATAGATTGAAATTGTGTGGTATCGATATCATTAGGCACCGAAGACTCTTGCAATGCTTTTTCAAGGATAGCTTTAAGAGCAGGGGATATGCATAGCAGCTCTAGGATGGAGATGTGTACGAGAGTTTTGCCAAGGTGATTAAGGATATTATAACTAGAAGGCAGTTGAGGAGGATTGATAGGTGCTCCTTGAATGGTAACACGGGCTCTTCTAGTAGTTACAATGAAATCAGGTGCTTTACCTTGGATAGTGATGGTAGAAATGTGAGCATGGTCAATGTGGCCAATCGTAGATGACTCATAGTTGTAACGGATAGCATTCCCAATATGAGGATTACTTACCTTGTCATGAAGTGGAAGTGGATTTTTGAAAGCATCTAGATCATAGTTCAAAGTTGGTCGATGTGTTAGTTGTGATGTTGGTGTTGTGATTTTAGTGAGACCTTGATCGATACAATCTTGAATGACATGTTTTAAGCACATGCAACCATTTGTGCTATGTCCAACTCTATGGTATTGACAATATTCATTCTCTTTGTACCAAGGAGCTTTGAAGACAGGTTCTGCTTTGGGTGGAGCTTTAGGTAATGTGATATCTCCACTTGAACAAGTTTGCAAAAGATTACCTCTATGGGTTCCCCTAAGGCAGTAAATTATCATCTAGGTGTCGGATTTGCTCTCAGTCAATTTCATTGAAAAGGTGGATTAGCTGTAGATGCGGCTTGAATATTAATGGGAGCTTTCACTGTTTGTATGTTCTTTGCATCTACAATGCCGTCATTAACGACATTTTTGTTTTTGTTCCAAAAGAGGGATTTGTCATTTGAAGATTGAGGATTGTCCTTGTTGTCTTTGAAAATTTTGATGGTGCCCTTAGCAATTAAATCTCACTCAATGGTGGTTCCTTTGGAGATGAGTTCATCAAAGGTTCTAGCACTTTGCAATTGCAATTGGAACAAGAGCTCAGGATGAAGATTTTGGACAAAGATGTCAAGTTGTTGTTTCTTAGGTATTTTCCATGATAATTTGCTAGCCATGTTACGCCACCGTTGGGTAAATGATGAGAAAGTTTCACCATTATGTTGTTTGTTATTGACAAGATCATTCATATTCATGTCATGTTAAATGTTGAAAGAGAAATGGGATCAAAATTTGTCTTCTAATTCCTCAAAAGTCTTGATTCCTGGAGGTGTTGGAACTAGAAATTTCCAATCAATTTTTTCAAAACTTTTTAAAGATCCCATGATAATTAACTTGAGTGAAGCACCTAAAAATTTCATAAATTTGGTGCACTGGTACTAAAGCTGATCTTTATCATGTATTGATATACATGTTTTTAAGTCCTACTGATGATCTTGGTAAAAACCAACTCTTTTGGGATTAGAGACCCATACAGATCCTGTTGCTACTGTTGGCTTTTGTTGCAGTGCCTTGGATGCTTCTTCCAAAACCTTTGCTTTTGAGGAAGCAACATCTTCTGAGGCGTCAAGGTCGTGCATACGACATTCTTGACAGCTCGAATACTGATTCATTTGATATGGAATGTGATTTTGATGTTGTACATGAAGATTTCAACTTCAGTGAGATTTGTGTCCACCAAATGATACATACAATTGAATTCGTGTTAGGTGCTATCTCAAACACTGCATCTTATCTTCGGCTCTGGGCCCTCAGCTTGGCACACTCAGAGTTGTCAGCTATTTTCTATGAGAAAGTGCTTCAGTCTACATGGGGCTATGATAACATCTTTATTCATATAGTTGGATTTGCTGTGTTTGCTTGTGCAACAATTGTTGTGTTACTTCTTATGGAAACTCTTAGTGCACTTCTGCATTCATTGTGTCTTCACTGGGTTGAGTTTCAAAATAAATTTTATGAAGGAGATGGTTACAAGTTCAATCCATTCTCTTTCACTTCCCTTCGTGAAGAGAATGAGTAATGTATCAGCTGTATTATAACTAGCATCTTCAGTGTTCTTCGAAGCTTTCTCTATTTTTGTAATTTTGGCACAAGAAAGTAGTTCTTTACTAGAAGAAAGTGAAAGGCACACAACGTCGATGTTGCGGTTCTCTTATACTTGATCTAGCATTTGATGGGAAAGTATGCTGGATTCTTGCTGACCAATTCTAGCTGTCCATCAAAACTTCAATCGGAGAAAAAGTACATTTCAAAGCAGAGCTTCCTTTTCCACCTAGGCAAGTAGGAAATAATCTTAGATTGATATTCCACATCTAAGGAAGATTAAGATGGAACACTGGAGAAAATCCACTTCATAAAGATGCTCTCAAGCAGAGTGCAGAAGCTCCATATTATATATAATCTAATACTTATCTGTCTGAAGAGTTTCTTTGCATATTTGATTTTATTGTAGGTCATTACCAATTCCTGAGAAGTCAAATATGATAATTTTTGGTATTATACCTACATGTAAATATGCTTCACTACTCTAGGTTCTCTAGTTTGATTATTACAAAAATTTTAATTGATAGAGTATGTCCACTTCATCCTCAATAACAGATGAAACAGAAATCACAATGGATAAAAGCAACAAATCAAAACTGGGGTCAAATATATCTTTTCTAGATACAAGAAAGAATATAATCCCATTAAATCATCTTTTGGACAAAATGAATCAGTTCTCATCATCGAATTATAGATTTTCATAATGGAATCACTGTTGGACAAATCACTTGAAGACAGCCACTCTGTTGGTTTAACACTGTTGCAACTATTGCCAGTCATTTAGTGTCTCCAAGAAGCCCACAGTTTGCAATTCATGGTTCTTCTTCCGAAAGTTCAACGATAGGTGAATCGTCTGTAAGAGATTCTCTAAGTGAAGTTAATGCTCCCTTGACTCCAGAAAATGATAGTGACTGGAAAGACAGTGAAGGTTTTAGAATCAAAGATACAGTCCTAATAGATGCTCTCAACATTTACTTGAAAAAATCAGGTCATTTAACTGTAAATAACTCCACTGAAATTAACGATCCTCCAACTCCAGTAAGTAATGAGGGCAAATTTTTTAATGAATATCCCACAAACATAGTTAATGATAAAAAAGATCCTGTCAATGGAGAAATGGAAAATTTAGCACCAGTTAGTTTTGACACCAATCCAGCAATTGTATCTGATATCAATAATGTTAATTATTACAATGTAAATGAACTGAAAAGTGAGTCTTTAGCCATGGATTATGCACGCTAGGGCAAACTAAATGTTATTGACCATTTAACCATGCCAAAAGAAGGTATTCTTCATACGTTGAATGAAAATGTGCCAAAAATAGGAGGCACGGATGTTGACTGCTTGAAAGTAGAGCCTTTGCACACTACCAATGTTCCTTCCTCAGTGTTTAAGGTGGATAACAATTCACACCATCTGAGTGACACTATTAATGGTGGATATGGACATTCCAGTTCAGAGCAAGTCTCTGATGATTTTGTAAAAAGAACTGCTGATGACATGGAAGTTGATTTTAATAAAAATGTTGTGCCAAAAGCATAGAGAGTTGATGTTGAATGCACCGATCCACCAAAATTAGGGAGGTTGGATGTCAGTCATGAAAATGGGTTGAAAGGAGACTGTGTGGATTCTTACTGTACAAATGTCCCACAAGCATTAGACATTTACACTGATAAAAAAAGTGTTACATGTCAATAATGTTATTGGTTGTTACATGCATGAACCACAAACAAAATATTTAGATATAGACTTTATACATGAGGCAAAACCAGATAATGGAAACACCTCACAAATAGTTATTGTTGACATGGGGATAGCAAATCTGCCAAATACAGATAGTGTGGATGTTTACTCCATGCCAAGTGCAACAGAGTCTTTGCTTGTGACCACTGATGCTTCAGTGATAAAAGAATTCACAAGTAACAATGCTTATGAGGAGTATGGACATTCTACTTTTATGTTTGTCTCCAATGGTACTGGACAAGGAGAACTAAATAATATGGATGTCTATACAAAAGTCCTACCAAAAGAGGAATTTGATGGTGACCCCACAAATGCACCAAAATTATAGCGCTTGGAATTGTCTCACGCTGTAAAAAAAAAATTCAAGCCAGAAAATTTTCTAAACTCGTTGGTTGTTCCTATCAGCAAATTCTTTGAACCTCTATGGGTGCAAGTGCTAGTTATTTATAGGCTGTACCAAATACAAGTGGGCTGACAAGAGATACTGTCTTGAATGATTTCATGTTGATATCAGCGTTAGAAAATCCAGATTCTCTAATGAGCTTCCCTGTCTCATGTGTGAGGTGACACCCATCTGACACAAATTGCTGTAGAGGATCCAGTATCTTCTGCCAGAACCTTAGGAGTGTGCCATCTGAAACATGTTAAAATAGAGAAAAATCCTTGATTGGTTGATATTCAAAATCTTTAAAAAAATTGGATACTGTTACTGGCAAACTTATTGTTGTCAATGAGTAATAGGAAATTGTAACCTGGGGCAGCCACGTGTTCTATAAAGATGAACCAGCCATTAGGCTTCAGCACCCTCTGCACTTTTGCAAGGAATGACACAATTTGAATATAAACTAAGGAAGCATATTGCAATAATTTAGTCTTTTCAACCCACAATTAGCACTAGGTATTTCTCTGAAGGTTATGACCTTACATGTTAAAAAACAATCCAAATATGCATGATGACAAGCCCCTTTCATTATCAGTTGGAGAAACTAGTTTCTACAAACATCAGTTTATCATGTCCAATGCATCTCAAGAGGAAAGCAGTTTCACATTCTTGCAATAACTATTTCAGTTCAGTTGCCTTATATTAAGCTTCATTGAGGAAAATTTAAATAAAAGTAATACCTTTCAATGTCTTTTCCACATCATTGACAGAGCACAAAACTAGAGTACCAACAACTGCATCCATGCTTGAATCAAGAACTGGCAAAGCCTCCCCAACATGTTGAGATAGCATAATTGACTTCAATCTTCAAATTGCATCTTAAGTAGAATGAACGGATTAAAAACTATCAAAGTAATGGATATTGGAATTTAGATGTGATTGAATGTGACAGAGAAATAACAAGCAAAGGGGAAGAATAGCATGAACAAGCAAAGAAATATGGTAGATGATGTTGGCCAACTGGTAAATGTTGGTGTAATATGCTATTTCAAACAACTGGTGAACAGAAAACATGGCAGAAGAACAGTTCTGGTGACATACGAGATTCGAGATAAATTTGCAAAATTAAATACAGTTTTGGCCACAAAATTTTTATTCAGTATTAAGCACAAAGGTAAAATTCAAATTCATTAAAAAATTATAAATTACAAATAGATAATCCAAATCATAATATTCCAACCATCATGTTTAATTTTATTTACATATGCTCGGAGGTGAAACATCTTTTGGAAAATTTAACTTGATGCAAGGAAAGATTTTTGATATTTTCATCCTAAAAGAGGAATTGATTGAATAGGTCATTATTTTACCTAGAAAATATTTCGGAGGAGTAAACCGGATCCAACAAAAGAAATTTTGATATTTTTATCTTGAAATAAGATATGGGAGGGATTAATTAAATAGGTAACTATTTTACCTAGAAAATATTTTTGGAAGAACAATTGGTAAATATTTTCACCGAGGAGCTATAATTGTTTTCACTCGAGTGAATTTTGCCCAACTTAAGTGAAAAATATGTGGGTAAATATAAAGAAATAAGAAATAAAGTGAAGATTAATAAGGCATAATACTAAATATTTTGTTATCAAAGGCGATGAAGATTAAAATAAAATATTTAATTTGCCAAACGCAACTCCTTAAATATTTTATTTTGTGACGGAAAAGGATTAATGTCAAAAACAATTAATTAAAACTTAAAGTCATGCCAAAGAATATGTGAAAGGTTGCAACCCTAAAGACATGTGAGAAAATATACGGAATCAAGGAAACATTACCGCACGCCACAGGTCCTAAGGTTCACCTCAATAGAAATAATATATTATTTATATACTGTTTATTTGACGAATAATTTGTTTCCTTTGCAGGATTAGGGTTGCGTTGAATGCAATGAAGTGGCTCTCGACTGGTGGTTAAATGCTCTCAACGGGGAAGATTATATATTTTATTCCAACCTCCGAGGATTTGTTAAGTCTTTTAAATCATGTTATTTAAATTTATGTAATGAATAATGTCAGTTCTCATGGTTAATCAGTTATCAACCGTCATGAAGTTTGTAACGGGTCTGAGGCTTGTTGCATCTCTTTAAATAGAGATCCCAGGACCCAGAGAATGGAGTTAGAATGAGGTTAGGATTAGATTTTACAAAAACACATTTGAAATATTTTAGGGTTAGATTAGGTTAGATTGATGCAATCTGAGGCCAATTTGATCCTTCTATGCAAATTTCATTCTGAGAAAGACAATGGTGCGTGATACATTCTGAGGCAGTAGTTGAGGATTCAAATTTGAAATACACTGTGATGGTATCATCTGTTTGTTGTTTTTAATTCAATCAATTTAATTATCTCCATGTCATTCATTTTCTGATTATTCAATTTGAATGTGTTAAGGATGTGTTCAAATTGTCTGATTACATTTGCTAATCCAGTATAGTTGATTTGATTGGTTTCTTAGAGAGAATTAAATCCTTTCTCATCAATTATAGTAATCTTAGAATGTTGAATGGATTATTAAGTACGATTAATTGATTAGGGTTATTAATTTGTCTCCAGAGTTGATCTAATTTGTTAATTTGCAAATTTAATTTGGTTCTTTCCGGAAAGATTAAAATCCTTTTTAATATTTTGCATTTAATTCAATTATGTCCTTTGGATTATTAAGAATGAGTTAATAATTTCTTCCTTGCACGTTTGTACAAGTTGCAAACTGTTGTATGTGCCAATCAAATCGAGTTATTACCTAATACAAGTTATTTGTTTTTGACATCCTGACTCCGTTGCCCGAATGGACAAAGCACCAGTCTAACTATTGATTCATCTTATAATTGAAATCTTTACATGTTTTATTGTTATAATTTAGATTGATTTCATGTTATTTGTTATTTATTTCTGTTAGAATTTAGATTAAATCATTTGCTTTCTTTAGAATTTAGTTTACAATATCTTATCTGATTTACAAGCATGCCATTGTAATTGGATAAACTAGCAGCAAACCAACATAGATTTAATCATACAACCTGCTTTGATAATCAAAGGCTCACCCGCCTAGGCTGTAGCAGGACCTAAAGCGGAGGGAGAAGGTGATCATTAAGATCAAACTCTAGTCATTAGCTGAAAAACGTTGTGGATTTGACCATAGGGCTTGGCATCCCCTTAGAATCCACAACCTGCATTTTTGAGACCCAACAGGAGGTAGGTAAGAGAACCATTCAAGAGCTTGTCCTGCTAAGCTTTGGGGGAATAGTCTCAAGAGATATGTGTCATCTTGAGTGACATCGAGACATACAACATAGAATGCTCTAAGATGGTCATCTGGATTACCTTTCCCTTTGTATTTGTCAAATTGTGGGATTTCAAAATGTGGCGGAAAAGGTGTCATGTGAGGTGACTTGTCAAATGGATAAGGGCATATATCTCCCAAGGAAAATGTCTTCTTGTTTTATGCTACTGCCTTGTGAACCATTTGTTCAATATCCGCTTGAGATAGTTATTGTTGTTGCAAAGGGGGTTGATGGCTTGGAGGTGGAATGTAGTATGATGTGTATTGTTGCTGCGGTGTAGTGTATGAGGGTATGACCTATGTTGGGGTTGAGTGCTCACATTATATGCCGAAGGATTAGTAGACGACACATATGTGCTTGATGATTGTTGTCCTTGAGATACAAGTGGTGGTTGGGCGTATTGTGATGGATTGGCTCCAAGATTTTGCATCACATTGGAACTAGAAGATGGATTGATGTTGATCAATGGTTGTGGATTGGAGGTTAAATTTGGATTAGGATAACCAATGGAAGGATTAGTGGATGAAGAAAGATGAACATTTGGGTTTATACTTTGGGCAACATGAGTACCTTGAGATGGATTAATATATGTCATATGTTGAGAGGGAATGGGTAATCCTTGGGTTGCATAAGATAGATTGATGTTTTGTGAAGGATTATATGAAGATGGAGTTGGTCAACATAAGGGAAAGTGGTATTAGTAGTGGCTTGTGATACAACAGGTTGGTCACTCATGTCAATGAGATTGGCATTGGGATTGTACAATGTGTTGGATGAATTCATGGAAATCATGGAGACCATATTAGAAGTGGTAAGGATATTAGTTTGGGGTGTGGATTCCACATGTGATGCAATAGGAGTAGAGACTTCTAATGGCTGCGAGACTTGTGATATTGGAATGGCTTGTGGTATTGGGATAGCTTGTGAAACTTGTGGAGTTTGTGATGTTGGGATAGCTTGTGAAACTTGTGGAGTTTGTACTTGTGAAACATGGACATCTTGTGATACTTGAGGAGTTTGTGATGCTTGAGGCATGGATACGGTCATGGTAGGAGTGGGGGTATGTTGTGAGACATGTGATGTAGAGCTTACAACACAAAGGGATAACAACCAACTTCACAAGAGGAAAGAGGATGTAGGGGATGGTAGGGAAAACATGACATTAGGCCTGTATGTGCCTGACTACTCAATTGGTCTTCTTACTAGACTTGACTGTCCACTCATTCTCCATGGTTCCAAGACTACACAAGAACACCATCTATGGGTTCATATACCTAGACTCTTTTCTAAACTTTCTAGGGACCCTAAACCTTCTATGATTGACTATCCCAATCTCACAAAACCATTAGAATGCTCAGGAGGACTATCCTTGTACCACTTCCTTCACACACTAACCCACTTCCTTGTAGCCCTCCTAAAGGGACTGTCATGCAATAACTTTTAGTACAAACCTCCAAATAGGACTGTGATGGGCTTTTTGAGTACCCATTATCTTATTCTCCAACATATAAAACATGCACTATAGGTTGTTTTGGAACAAATGACTCAAATTGGGATTGTCTTGTTGTCCTTGGCCTAATTAGGTCTCCTTCTACACAACAAGTACATGAAAATAATAATCCACTCTGCAAATTCATGTTCCAAGGTGTTGGTGATGTTGTATACTGATGGAATATGCCAGTTTTGAAGACCTAGGCACATCATAACCTACTCCTTCAAAAGATCACTCCAACTATGCTTTGGACAGTCTAATACATAGAGATATTAGACTTCTTGCACCCAAAACTATCTTTTCCTTCAATCCCCTTCTTCTACACAAAAAATCCAATTAAGATTCATGCAAGATAGAGCCCTTCCAACCATTTTTGTCTATGGTGCAGGTGGATAAGGTGGCCAATCCATCGATCTCCACAAAAACCCTTAAACCCCTCTAAAACCCTAGCTAAATGAGCAGTTTTAGAAAAAAGGCTATAAAATCCTTCAACTCCAATGAAATATCCTCTAATTGGATTCAAATCAAATCTAACACATTATATTACTTCCCCTTATGCATTTGGAGTCTTGTCAACATCGTACGAACGAGTACAGAGAGGAAATTGCAGAAAAGAAGAAAATGCAGAAAAGATTGGTAAAAATGTTAATTACTTCACTAAACTTCTACAAAAATCCTTCAAAATGCATTCAGATCTAAGTTAAGAAAAATCCCTCCATCATTTGTACGAATGAGTTCATGACAGTATGACCAAGTACAATTTCTTGGACAACAAAAGATAGAAAGACAGTAAAAAAGCAGAAAATGACTATTTTTACTTATATTTTTTCAAAAAAACTTCTTCAAACTTCAATGATCATCTCTTTCCATCTAAGGAAGGCATAATATATTATTTTCCCAAGGAATCCATGACTCCACTCCTCTCAAATTGTGGAAAAGCCAGAAAAATAAGGCATTAAAGCCTTTCTTCTAAAAGAAGCAAAAAGATTGTCCTAGTTTTTAGGAAAGATTGTAGACTTATTAAACAAGATTACTATTCTAAACCTCCACTACATGTTCATGCCTCAAATGGATTTATTACATTATTTAGTCTCCATCACACAAAAAAAAGTTAAAAAATTTGACATAATGAACATCCTAGGTGCACTGCACCAACATGGAAAGGCGGAAAGCTCAAATTTTGTGAAAGGTAAGGCAGTACCTCGGTTGGAGTTATCAAAGATTCTAAGGTGTACTCCAGACATGGTGGGCTTGATGGTGTAGCAATAGGCAATGAAGGAGATGGATTGGAAGGTAGATGAGATTGCATGGATATGGTATGAGATGGTGTGGCTATGGTGGATGGTCCCTTTGCAACAGCAGTAGGAGTGTTTAGATCTTGTTTACATATGGCGGATATATCAAAGTTGGTTGGTAACTTGGCTCCCATATAGGATAATTGCAAGAAATGATGATCTAGGTTAGATAAAAAGAGCTTATCAACTTGGTCACATATGTGTGTCTCTTGAAATTCAGAGAAATCATCTTGGGATTGCTCTTCATAGGTTGTTGTAAATGGGTGATGTTGCACTTGTTGTGAAGATGATGGTCCAATGGTGTATCCTTCAGGTACAAACATGTGAGAAGGCATACCAGTTGTGAATTGAGTTTCATCTTTGAGGGGAGTTGATTGAGATTGTCGCAATTTGGCTTCCATTTCAGCTCACAATTTAGCTTCCATTTCGGCTCGTAGTTTGGCTTCCATTTCAACTCTATATTGGCCCCTAGTTTGAGGCATGATGGTTGATAATGGAGATTGGACTAGTTTGTCAAGGTTGAGACCCCAAAAGTTGATGGTTTTCTAATTGGTTGTTGATAGTTTGTTGATGGTTTGCTGATGGATTATTTTTGGTTGCTGGTTGGATTGCTTTTGGTTGCTGGTTGGTCGCTTGGATTGTTGAGATTGTTGTTTGATAGGATTGCTTTGTTGGTTGATTGATTGGATAAACCTCCCTGGAGAATATCTTACAAAATCAAGGGAAAAGCTAGTGGATGATGTTGTTTGTTGATGTTACTAAGGCTGAACAAGGCCAAAGAGATGATGTTTGTTGTTGCTAGGTTGATTGTTTTGATAATTGGTTTTTGGTTGGGGGTCTCAAGAGGATGGAAAGCTCAAAAAGTTCAATGATTTTGTATGCTCAAAATAGGAGATGATGTTTAGATGGTTGTAGATGATCAGACGAATGTTTGGAAGCCGATGACAGAGCTAAGGAATCTGAAAATGCAATAGATTGGGCTGGGTTGATACGAATTGATAATGTTTGACCAGAAGCGACAGATAATAGCTCAAAAGCGATCTGGATAGTTTCAGGTGATAGATTGTAGTGTTAACCGAAAGCAACTAGGTTTACTAGAGGTGACTGGTTTCAGTTCAAAAGTGAGCCACTACTGATTAAAAGCGATGCAATTTTGCCAAAAGTCATTGTCTGCTGTTTAAAAGCAATACAATTTTGACACAAGAGAATAGTTTCAGTTCAAAGGTGATTTGTGTCTAATAGATGGTGTGTTTTGGTGGATTTTGGCAAGAAAACAATGATTTCAGTCACTCACACTCGCAACATTCACAAACTTGTACAACCTAGGCTGGCAAGGACTGTATTTGTTGAATCCCCTTGCTGTGCTTATTCAAAGCGGATAGCTTCAGGATCTTGGTAGCACCAGCTGGTCCCCTCCACGGCACTCACTTCTCATGCATACCAAGTTCTGTGTTTCCCAAGGCTCACAAACCTTAGGATTGTCCCTGCTATCTCTACTAAGAACCACGAGAATTGGGGTGGCTTCAAAGGATCCGCCTTTTGCGTCAACAAATAGAGGGATTTTGGCCACTACGCAAAGGTTCCTAGTAAGGGCATTCATTCGGGTGGCTACACGTGCGGCAATTCACTTCGTTAATGGAGGCTTCCCAGTCCAAAGAGATTATGCTCTAAGGGAGTTTGGGGGAAACATTCATTAGTGTAACACAATAGTACTCATTATTTGTGGCTTTCGACACAAACACTTTTCTTATATAGCGGCTTGGAAGAGCTTGGATTTAGCTCATTACCACTTGGGTCGTACCCCTTCTCACACCAGGAAGGCAGGCCCTCTAAAGATAATAACAAGTTCTCATGCACCCAAGATTCATTTGATAGGCAAAGGGAGAGGATACTTTTGTTATTAAATTTGAATTACACGCATACACAACAAGCAAGCAAGAAGGATAAAACAAACACAACAAACAATGGTTCCTTTTAAGCACCAAATCTAAATGTTCCTAGATTAGTGATAAAAATGATATGTCCTGGACTGATCGAAGCTGCAACAGATATGTTAGTAGTTTCACAACCTCCTTTTCTTGGACAAACAATAAGATGTTGCACAAATAGATGATTAGTAGCCAAGAAAAACCAAACTGTGAATAACAGAACCAGAAGCGAAACATAGTTACCAGAGGTGATCAACTGTTGATTAAAAGTGATCTGAATTCTACCGAAAGTGACCAGTTACCACTCAGAAGTGATGCCAAAAATCTAGAAGTGACCTATTACTGATCAGAAGTGACTCGAATCTACCGGATGCATGAAAAATCCTTGTTTCTACAAAACTAGGGTTAGGGTTATGAAAAAAATGACTACTAGGGAATGAAAACCCTAGAATGACAAATCTAGTGGATGAAATATGATCAGATGGATACCCTGCAACCACAGATTGATCAATTGAAAACCCTAGAATGATAAATTGATGAGATCTTGCAAAATCACGGATGTTAGCTCAATTAAAATCAAAACCCTAATCAAATTGATTGGCAAATGATAATATGATGATCAGAGACATGTAAAACATAGATAAAAACCCTTGATTGATCAGTGACACAAAAATTCTGAAGGCGACTAGTTTATGCTCAGAAGCTACTAAAAATTGTCGTAAGCGCTCTGAAAAACCTGAACTTCACAAAACAACTTCAAAATGCAAAGTTAATCAAGGACGTGATTCCCACCAGGCATGCCAGAATGTGGATAGGTAAAAATTGGGTCAATAAGATCAAGCATGTAAATGAAAACCTAATCCTACCACCATCAAAGAATTGAATCCAAGTGAAACCAAAAGCATGCATTTCAAGAACAAGATCACCTAGATTGTATGATTCCTTGTTTGTGATGTGGATTGCTTCTCAATAATGAATAATTATGAAAATCAAAGCTGCCATGATGGATGGATGATAGTGATAATATGCTCAATGGATGCTAAAATGCTCAATATGCTTAGGATGATAATGTAGACAATATATGATGAGATATGTAGATAGATAATAGATAGATCCAAAGTATGGAATGAGAGGGTGTTTATATAGACCTCAACCAAAATCAATCAACGGTAGAGATTTGGTGGCTACATGAACGGTTGAGATGAATTGATAATCATAGGTGAATGTGTAGATGACAAGTGGAATAAAAGATAAGGCACATGTGTGATTGCATACATAAAAACCCTTATTTAATAAATTTAAGTATGATAGTGTACATAAAAAGTAATGCCACAAATGTTTCAAATAAAAGATGCACACATGTCGACTTATGATGAAAGGTGAAGATAAATGATAAGATAAATTAATTAAATAAATAAAATTTATTTAATTAATTGGAAAGATGATTAGGATAGGATTGGGATATGATGTGGAAATTAATTAATTAAATAAAAATTATTTAATTAATTGGAAACGTGGGATAGAAATAGGATTTAGATGGAATTTAGGACAAAATGCTACATGATGTCTTAATAATGTTTTTGACTAGTTGTTGCAATACATGAACAAATTGGGGACAAATTTGGGTGTCTACAACAACATTCAATAAATGCCTAGATGTATCCCTTGAATGATGTATAGGTACACCCGCCTTGGTCCTGCAGAACCAAAAGTGCAGAGGATTTTTCAGCTCTTAGGAGTTGTAATCCTATTCATTGGCCACTGACCCAAAATCCCTGAGCATAAGAAAGTGACTGGTCTTTAGGGGGTTTTGGACCTAATCAGTTGGAAGAACCAACAGAAGGACCAAGTATCTATTAGTTTGGCACAACTTCTTTTGTCAAAATAGGTCTTCTAGCATGAAAAATAGAAAGCTCAAATGATACCTAGTTGTCTAAGGAAGGTTTTGCAACTTGTTTTTAAAATAATCAATATCCAATTGCAAACAAGATGTGTTGAGTTATGAACTATAAAGGAAATGGACTATGCCTTCATGAACAAGGGATTCTAGTGAAAGGAAGCTAGGTGTACGGAAAGTGCTTCCTACACTAATCTAATGAGGGGAGGAGAGTGCAAATTCAATTTTATCTTTACAATTACAAATTATGTTAACCCACTACCAAAGATATTGCAGCAAACACATACATAAGAATGTAAGACAGAAGAGAGAGACATAAGATATACGTGGGGAAAACCCTTACGGGTGAAAAACCCCACACTCCAAAACACAACTCAAATGTATTATGTAAACAAACAAGGTTACAATACAATCACAAAGCTAATGCTCTTGCAGGAGTCATTGACACTCATATCTAGAGACAAGTTGACAGCATAACAATACCTATCAAACCTGTAATACATCTCTTCTCCGGAGCACCTGTTTATATAGAATATACAAGGCAAAAATGGCTCCACATAGGGATGGGCATCCAACATGGCCTCATGGCCCAAAACCCATGCCTATGGACACTTGTCCAATACTGTAGGATGTTCTTGTCACTTGTCAAGTCACCCCATCCCAAGGAGGTTCCCTATTTCCAAAATGGGCTATGATAGATGCTCTTACGACTCTTATAACCATCATAGAATCTGTCATAGCTGTCATAACTTACAGCTATAAGAGAATCTGTCATACAGAGGCTATAAATAGCATATTCTCTTACAACATGTCATAGTCCACCTTAGGGCACCCAAAGATATCTTTTTCAAAGATGCTTCAGGACACATGTCGATACTTGTCATAGGATCTTCTATTTCTGACTCTTACATGTCATAACTTTGTCATAGGAATCTGTCATGACTGTTTCAGTCAATATTCCCTTACACAACATCTGAGATGCTGACACATGGAAAAATATTCCTACCACTAAGTGGGACACCTATCTCCTCATGTGAGGACAAAAATACATGTGGTCATATGCCATGTCGGATGACACATCACCGTGCCAACTTCCACAATATGACAACATAGGATTTGCATCCAATTAATACAATAAGAAATAAATAAATAAATACAATGTAAAAATACAAGGAATTACCAAGGTTGAGACACCTTAATTCCCAACATTCTCCCACTTGTCGAACACCTTGTAAGAGCCAATAGAATTAATAGGATTTAATTGCTATAGGTGAAGAGGCCCATAGACTATGAACACCATTTGAACTTTTTTGTGCCCACTGGTTTTGTTAATGCATCTGCATCACTCTTTAAAGTATCTACCTTCTCCAAATTTACCTTCCCATTCTCTACCATGTCTCACACAAAGTGAAATTGTACATCAATATGCTTTGTTCTGGCATGGAAAGTTAGATTCTTCGCAAGGCAAATCACACTCTGACTATCACAACTTATTGTAATCTGACTCGCATCAACACCAATATCTAAACACAATCTCTTAAGCCAAATGGCTTCCTTACAAGCATGAGTTACAGCCATGTACTCAGCTTCTGTAGTGGACAAAGCAACCACAGGTTGTCGCTTACTCATCCAACTAATTGCACCACCAAACTTAGTGAACACATAGGCACTGGTGGATCTCCTACTGTCAATGTCACCTGCCCAATCAGAATCCATAAATCCATGAATACAAACTAAATGCAGAGGTCCTGTAATATTACCATGATAGCATATGGAATACTCGGAAGTACCCCTCAAATATCTGAACACTCGCTTAACTGCATCCCAATGTACCCGTCCAGGATTAGCCATAAATTGACTAAGGACTCCCACTGCTTGGGCAATGTCTGGTCTTGTGTAGACCATATCATACATCAAACTGCCAACAACACTGGCATAAGGTACTCTGCTCATGTCCTCCAACTCACTAGGAGATTTTGGACAATCACTAACAAACAACTTTGTCCCCAATGAAATAGGAACACACAATGGTCAACAATCTGCCATGCAGAACCTATCCAACACGGTCTTCACATACTTACTCTATCTTAACCAAAGTTTTTTGTTAGCTCTGTCTCTTCTGATTTCCATTCCTAGAATGTATCTAGCTGCCCCAAGATTTTTCATCTCAAACTATACTGACAACTGAGACTTCAAATCAGAAATCATAGTCTTACCATTCCCAATCAACAACATATCATCAACATACAATGCAATAATTAGAATGCGATCATTGTCAAATTTGTAATACACATAATGATCTAGTTTCGATCTCAGATATCCAACCGAAAACACAAACGCATCAAACTTTAAGTACCACATCCTAGGAGACTACTTCAAACCATACAAAGACTTCTTTAACTTGCAAACCAAATTTTATTTACCTTTCTCTATGTAACGCTCTGGCTGTGACATTTAAATCTCTTCCTCCAAATCACCTTGAAGGAAAGTTGTCTTCACATCCATTTCTTTTACCTCTAAGTCATAAGCAACTATAAGAGATAACATAAATTGAATGGATGTCATCTTTACAACGGGGGACAAAATTTCACCATAATCAATTCCCTCCACTTGTGAGTACGCCTTCACAACCAATCTAGCCTTGTACTTTTCAACACTGCTAGAATTTCTTCTTGAACACCCATTTGCATCCAATGGGTTTCTGTCCATCAGGCAAAGGCACCAAGTCCATGTTTTATTCTTTTCCAAAGAAGCCATCTCATCTTCCATGGCCTCCTTCCATGAACCTGCATCTTTCATGCCCATAGCCTCTTTCATAGTTCTAGGCTCATTAGTGTTAGTAAGTAAAGTAAAAGCACATCTAGAATCAAGTAATGAATAACAAAACCTATCAGGTTGCTTTCTTGTTTGTGTAGACCTCCTCAATGGCTAAGGTTGAGGTTCTGCTTCTTCTTTTGAGCTTTTAGAGCTGCTAGAGCTCTCCTCATCATCAGGTCTCATAGGGTATGTCTGTTCAGTCTTCTCAAGGGTAGAAGGAAATTGAACCGCATCCTCTTTCTTTTATGTATGTTCTAGCTATAGAACAATGGAATAAGGTGTTAACTCTTTGAAGATAACACTTCTGCTATACAACACTTTTTCAGCCACAGGATCCCAAAGCTTGTATCCTTTCACACCGACACCATAGCCAATGAAAATACATTTAACAACCTTGTTCTCCACTTTAGACTATTTCTCCCTAGGCACATGTGCATATGCCTCCCAACCAAAAACACGAAGATGTCTAACTGAAGGCTTCTTACCAGACCACACCTCCATAGGTGTCTTACCAACAAGAGCTGATGTAGGAGATCTGTTTACTAGATGGCAAGCAATGGCAACAGCTTCAGCCCAAAACTTTTATTCGAGGCTTGCTCCACTAAGCATACTCCTAACCTTCTCCATCAGTGTCATGTTCATCCTCTCTGTAACTCCATTTATGGAGTTATCTTATGTCTTTCAATCCCTTGCTCTTTACAGAACTTATCGAACTCTGCCGAACAAAACTCACCACCGTTGTCAGTTCTCAAACACTTAATCTTTTTACTAGTCTGATTTTTAGCAAAGGCTTTAAACTCCTTAAACCGACTAAAGACTTCAGTCTTGCTTCTAATAAAATAAACCCATGTCCTACTATAATCATCTATGAAAGATACAAAATATACATATTTGGAAATCGAAGGAACATTAACTGGACCAAACACATTAGAATGAATAAGATCCAACACACCAGAAGACTTGTGAGAACTAGAGTAAGATTGAACACTGTTTTGTTTTCCAAATACACAATGTTCGCAAAAGTCAAACTCGAGATTACAATCATTTAACCCCTCAATGAAGTTTTTATTTTTTAGGGTTCACAGACCCTTCTCACCAATGTGGCCATATCTCAAATGCCATAACATAGTCTTTTCAACAGGAAGCTTAGATTCCAAATCATGTGCACTACCATCAGAACTAGTTACAACAAATTTCTTCACTGCTCGTTCAGATGGTGGGGATGAAGTGACTGCAGCTCTTTTCTTCAAGTTAGAAGAACTATTGTACTATGAAGTGCATGTCTCCAGCTGAAACAGAGTACCTCTCTGAGTACCCTTCGCAAGCACCATAGATCCTCTAGTCATCTTGCATCCATCCTTTGAAAAGACAACCTGCACACCTGTATCATTCAACATACTTACAGAAAGCAAGTTCTGTGCTAGGCCTGGAATGTGCATAACCCTAGTGATCCCCTTCACTCGTCCATTAGGGAATCGAATTGAGATTCTTCCATGACCAACAATCTTTATATGCGAGTTTTCACCTAGGTACACTCTTCCACCATCGAACTCTTCATACTTCGTGAACCAGTCTCGATGCGAGATCATGTGGAATGATGCACCAGAATCAATCAATCACACATCATCAGATGCATGGGTGGTTAGGGCTACGATGAAGGCATCACCATAATCTTGTTACTTGTCAGAATCTGAATCAGGAGCATTCTTCTTCTTCTTTTTCTTCTCCTCTTTGCATTCCTTTCCGAAATGCCCAGTTTTACTACAGTTCCAATAGAGAGCCTTGGACTTTCTAGGATATTTGGATCTCCCATGGGATTTGGATCTACCCTTTTCACCTTTCTTGTCCTTCTTCTTCCCTTTCTCTTTGGGTCTTCCACGAACTGCAAGAGCCTCTTTGGCTACCTCAGAAGACTTTCTCTGCATCTCTTTAGATAACAGTGAAGATGCCACTTCATCCATTGTGAATGTGGATGTGGTGCTTCTAATAGCCATAACAAGATGATCCCACGAATCTGGCAAAGAATAAAGTAGGGTCATACACCGATCCTCCTCCTCCATCTTCACACCCATGGATGTCAACTGTGCAACGATCATGTTGAAAGCATTCATATGGTCTGCAATAGATCCTTCATCTTCCATCTTCAAAGAAAATAACTTCTTTTTCAGAAAGAGCTTGTTCACCAAGGACTTGGCCTGATAAACATCTCCCAGCTTCTTCCAAAGAGTTTTTGCGGTATTCTCCTCATAGATATTCAATAAGACAGAGTTAGCTAGACAGAGTCTTATGAGACCCTTAGCCTTTTGATCTTTGAGGTCCCAATCAACTTGTGAAATTGCTGCAGGTTTAGTGCCATCATAGTTTCCCATAGGTCACGATCAACAAGTAGGTCCTCCATCTTGAGTTTCCACAACTCAAAATTTGTGCCATTGAACTTCTCCACCTCTACCCTTCCATATGTGGTTGCCATCTCCTTCCTGCAACAAGATACATAATACTCTACATAGACTCCTAGTCAACTTAAGATCATCTCAAAAAACCCCTACCTAACAACTAAGACCAAAACTGGCTAGGCTCTGATACCAACTGAAAGGAAGCTAGGTGTGCGAAAATTGCTTCCTACACTAATCTAATGAGGGGAGGAGAGTGCAAATTCAATTTTATCTTTACAATTATATTTTATGTTAACCCACTAATAGAGATATTGCAGCAAACACATACATAAGAATGTAAGATAGGAGAGAGAGACACAAGATATACGTAGGGAAAACCCTTATGGGTGAAAAACCCCACACTCCAAAACATAGCTCAAATGTATTACATAAACAAACAAGGTTACAATACAATCACAGAGCCAATGCTCTTGCAGGAGTCTTTGACACTCGTATCTGGAGACAAACTGACAGCATAATAGTACCTATCAAACTTGTAATACATCTCTTCTCTAAAGCACTTGTTTATATAGAATATACAAGGTAAAAATGGCTCCACATAGGGATGGGCATCCAACATGGCCTCATGCCCCAAAACCCATGCCTATGGACACTTGTCCAACACTGTAGGATGTTCCTGTCACTTGTTGAGGTAGCCTATTTCCAAAATGGGCTATGACAGATGCTCTTACAACCGTCATAGAATCTGTCATAGCTGTCATAACTTACAGGTGTAAGAGAATCTGTCATACATAGGCTATAAATAGACTATTCTCTTACAACATGTCATAGTCCACCTTGGGGTGCCCAAAGATGCCTTTTTCAAAGATGCTTCACGACACATGTCCATACCTGTCATAGGATCTTCTATTTCTGACTCTTACATGTCATAACTTTGTCATAGGAATATGTCATGACCGTTTCAGTCAATATTCCCTTACACAACATCCGAGATGCCGACACATGGAAAAATATTCCTACCACTAAGTGGGATGGCTATCTCCTCATGTGAGGACAAAAATACATGTGGTCATATGCCATGTAGGATGACACATTATCATGCCAACTCCCACAATATGACAACATAGGATTTGTATCCAATTAATACAATAGGCAATAAATAAATAAATACAATGTAAAAATACAAGGAATTACCAAGGTTGAGACACCTTAATTCCCAAAATCTAGAACCTATATAGGTTTATGCAAACTAGGGATCACATGACTTAGGATACATGTCCCTTGAGGAGCAATCTAAGGATCTTAATGACATTGCCATAATTTCTGAGGAAACTCCATCCAACATTGAAACAAGTTCCTCTTATAGTCTCCACAAAAGATCTTGCTGCCACCAACCTTTTCAATGACACCACTATCCTCATCATTAGCCTTGACCTTAAATACCTTGAGCTCATTGATTGGGACCAACAAGATCACATATCAATGGATTTCTTTTAGAATGATGAAGCAATTGCCAAATTTATGGGGCTTCGAGATGGCATCTCGTTAGGAGATCATAAAAAGGGTTTTAAAATCAACCTCAATGCATCAATATAGTTTGGGGAGTAGGAAGAGTTCTATAGTCACAATAAATAAACAAATAAAAAAGTGAAGTCCCCTAGTGACAACCTATCTAAGGTGCTATCAGACTAAAAAAATAAAATCAAGAAAATAAAGATGAGTCTATTGGTGAAAACCTCTCTAAGGCACTAATAGATGAGGAACTCAACCTTCCCCTTATAGCAACATAGTTACATGATAGTTCTAAATTACTTGTTGAGAACACCATTGATGTGAACATTGGCACAAATAATAATCCCAAAATGATTAAATTGGTAGCTACTCTCAATCGTACAGAACAAGAAATTATCATTGGCCTTCTCATAAATTTTTTAGATGTTTTCACTTGGTCATATGCTAATATGTTAGGATTAGATCCATCCCTTGTGATGCATCACGTCGTTGTACAAGAAAATTCCAAACTAGTCAAACAAAAAATAAGAAAAGTGCATCCCAAGGTGGCCTTGCTTGTCAAAGAAGAATTACAAAATCTTTTGGATGTTGGGTTCATACAACCAATTAACTACTTTGAATGGATATCCAACATTGTTCCCATCAATAAGGAACCAACAATATCCAAATATGTATAGACTTTCAAGACATCAATAAGGCATGTCCACAAGATGATTTTCCTTTACCTAATATTGGCATGATTACCGACTCAGCAATAGGACATGCTATATTATCTCTTATGGATGGTTTGTTAGGATACAACAAAATTAAAATTGCACTTGAATATCAACACAAAGTGACCTTAACTACACCTTGGGGAACATTTTGTAACCAATTCATGCCATTGAATCGAAGAATGTTGGCACAACCTATCAAAAAGCCATGTTTGTCATCTTCCATGACACACTTCATGATATTGTCAAAGATTACATGGATGATATATTGTGTAAATAAAAAACTAGAGCAGAACATCTCGCCGTTTTACGAAAAAATTTTAAAAGATTGAGAGAGTACAAATTTTGTATGAATCCTAAGAAGTGTGTCATTGGTATCACATCAGGAAAATTATTGGGATTTATTGTGTTCAGAAGAGATATTAAAGCTAATCCAGCTAAAATCAAAATCATCATAGAGATGCCTCCTCTCCAAAAACTCAAACAATTTTGTAGTTTACAACTAAAAATCCAAGCCATTAGAAGATTCATCTCACAAATTGCAGATAAATGTCAACCATTCACACATCTCTTAAAGGACACTATATTTCATTGGAACATAGAATGTCAACAAGCTTTTGTGAAACTTAAATAATATCTTTCAAATTATCCCCAAGTGCTTGTGCCACCTACTTTAGGAGAATCTCTATTATTAACATCTCCACAACGTAGTTTGCCTTGGGAGCCCTTCTGGTTCAACATGATGCTCAAGGAACAAAAATAAATTTTTATTATCTAAGCTAAACTTTGGTAGCATATGATCTCAACTACACCTAGATTGAGAAGGTCTATCTAGCAATTATTTTTGCTTCTCAAAAATTACAACATTATATGCTCAATAACAAAATCAAGCTTGTTGCTGATAAGGCCATGATTCGGTGGTTAAGTCACTTAGTTGTAGTGGCAGCCACCAGAGTTCAAACCCCTACTCAGCCAACGATCTCGCAGGCTTTACGCTTTCATTGAGCCAATGAGCTCACAGTTTTGAAGTGTTCTTGCTAGGGGATGAGGTCCTCCATGTTGTGGCCTCACCAGTTCATTGCTCCAGGCAAAAGCATTCACATTGAGTCGGAGGGCGTGTCGCACCAGCGTCGCTGGTCACATTAAAAAGTTTACTAGGCACATTTAAAAAAAAATAAAACAAAACCAAGCTTGTTGTCAAAGTTGATCATCTAATGTATCTTCTATTAAAGTTAGATCTCATAGGTAGAATGACAAAATGGGTCATGTTGCTTAGTGAGTTTGACATCGAGTATGTAAATCAAAAAGCTATAAAGGGACAAGTTTTTGTAGATCAACTTGCAGAAGCACTACTACAAGATAATCAACCTTTGAACATAGAGTTCCTAGATGAATCCATCATATCTCTTGATGAGTTGTGTAAATGGAAATTGTATTTTGATGTCTCATTCACTACTCATGGCTTGGGGGTAGGAATTTTGTTTCTTATGCCATAAGGTGATCTCATCCCCAAAGCATTAAGAATTGGTTTTCCTTCCACCAACAATATCACTGAATACAAAGTATTCATCTCAAATTAGCAATTTAGTGGAACATTTAGTCTTTGTTAGTATATGGTGATTCTCAACTCATCATAAAATAAGTCAATGATGAATATTAGGTTAAAGATAACAAGCTCCTCCCTTACAAAACAATGGTCGATAGTTTGTAGGATTATTTTGAGCATATCACATTTGAATATGTTCCTCATACAAACAATAAATTTGCATTTTCCATGGATACAATTGGTTCACTTCTTGGGATGCAAAAGGATGCCCAACAATGTTAATTTTTGGTCAAATAACTAATGATCCCAACATATTATGTCCTAAAATCTAAAATGGTGCATGAGATTGTTGTTCCCAATTCCCCTTGGTATCATGACATTTACACTTACCTACATGAAAACATCATCCCTCCCACTCTTCTACATAACCAAGAAAAATCTTTTATCCAACGTATATCTCGCTTCACCCTCCTTAGCAACACCCTCTATCGTAGGGGTTATGATGGTACCCTATTATGATGTTTAAATTTGGAGGAAGCTAACTTAGAAATTAAGGAAATTCATGATGGAATTTGTAGAGCACATACTAGTGGCATTGTCTTAGCAAACAAACTTCTCAGAGTAGGTTACTACTGGCCTACCATGCAGAAAAATGCTTGTCACTATGTCAAAAATTGTTTAGCCTACTAGAAGCATGGATACCTTATTCACATGTCTTACCAAGCATTACAACCAATCACAACTCCATGGCCCTTCTCTACTTGGGGGCTCAATCTCATTGGGAAGATAAATCTATCTTCTTTTGATGGCCACAAACACATCCTTACAACCACTAAATACTTTACCAAATAGGTAGAAGCTATCCCCCTCACCTATGTCACTAGCAGATATATATCCAAGTTCATTCTTCATCACTTCATTTGTCATTACGGTATCCATTCTTCCTTTGTCACTAACAATGGTAAATATTTCAATAATAATGAAGTCAAATCCCTTTGTGACCAATTCCATATCAAAAATAAGTGGTCCATGCCTTACTATCCTCAAGGTAATGGTCAAGCTGAATCTTTTAATAAAACTCTCATGAAAATCCTTAAAAAGATTGTTAATAATGCTGATCACAATTGGGACCTTCAACTCTATCCTACTTTATGGGCTTATCATACTAGTTTCTACACACTTACAGGAGCTATGCCTTAAATTACCTTGTATTTAGAATTGAATCCATCTTATGCATTGAGATTGAACTACCCTCCTTATGCATCTCCTTGCATGATTTGGTTGATGATGAGGAATACAGAGTTGCATGCCTTCATGAGCTAGAAATTCTTGATAAAAAATGGTTTTGTGTGGTTGATCATTTGAAAGCATATCAAAATAGGCTACAATGAAGCTACAACAAGCATATAAAAAATTGGTGACCTTGTCTTTAAGGAAAATCAAAGAAATAACAATCAAGGTTATTAAAAGAAAGGCGAGTTTGAGCTTAATGCCACTGGGTCCTTATGTTATCATCACCAAATTTGGGTCAAGAGCCTACAAGTTGACCATGTAAGATGGATAGGAGCTTTATGAACCTATGAATATATTTTATCTCAAATGTTTCCATGCCTAAAGGGTTTGATATGGCTCCAACAAAAATAAAAAAAATACAAATACAAAAAAAAGTAAAGAGAAGAAATTTGTCCATAGGTGAAAACCATTCATATGGTGTCTTGGGAAAATACCATGATGAAAACCAATTCCTGGCATCATGTGTAACCTATTGTCTACAAGTACCCTACACTTGGGGGTAGGTCCCACTCTATCCAACCCTTCATATTCTAGACCATCTTTGGCATCATCCTTTGTCACCTTCACTATTTCACCACTATTGACCTTGATAAGGATAGTAGAGTCTTGAGGCATGTTTTGGGAAAACCTTGGTATATCAACTCTTCATCATAACATTAGGATGACACAAGAAAAAACTTGACCCAATTAAAAAATATTAGAAAATTACAAAATCCATAAATATTAGATAATAATCAAAATTCAAAACAAATCAAAAATTAGAAAAATATTAAAAAAAATTATTTTTTTTGAAAAATCCCCCAAAAAATTGAAAAATCCAAAAGATAAAATAAAAATTATTTTGAAAAAATCCTTAGTTTTGTTAAAAATTCATGTTAAATTTTAAACAAGTCATTGTAGTTTTATCGAGATACATCATTCCTAATCGACTCCCCTCACATACATAATTTCTTAGGGCAAATCAAGGCTATCATTATCATCAATCCATAAAACTTGGGTTTTTGATGTACTAAGGGACAAACTAAGTTAGATATTTTCGTTTTCTTTGTGTATGTTAATCTTGTTCCTTTCTTATTGTATTTATTTGTTTGTTTGTCATTTCTATATCAATCTTTGCAACATATCACACCAATGACATCATGGTATTTTATATCATGGTGCCATATGCCATACATTTTCTTGTGATTTTTTTCTTTTGGGTTAGTCCAACAACATATGAGAATTGTGTCACCATAGTTTTTCCATATCATGGTGCATCATATCATATGCTATAATAAATCAGGTTGCTCAAATATTTAAATTTTTTTGCTAGCTTCTTAGCATTCAACATCATAGATCATTCACATTCATTTTGTTTCTTCAACATTTCTTCTTCACTAACTATTCATACCTAACATTTGTTGGGAATTAAGGTGTCTCAACCTTTGCAAGTTCCTAGCATTTATTATTTAATTGTGTATTTTTTTTGCCTATTATTGTAATTTGTATGCAAATATTATTTTGTCACTTTGTGGGAGTTGGCACGGTGATGTGTCATCCTACATGGAAGGTGACTAGATGTATTTTTGTCATATGAGGAGATAGGCGTCCCACCTTGTGGTAGAAGAATTATGCCATTTGTCGGCATCTTTTGGGTGTTGTAAGAGGTTTATGATGTGTAAGAGTTATGTCAGATTGCTATGACAGAATCTATGACATGTAAGAGCCAAAAATAGAAGATCCTATGACATGTGAAGACAAGTGTTAGAAAGCATCTTGCATGGAGGAAGTAGGCGCCCAAGTTTGACTATGACAAGGTTGTAAGAGAATATGCTATTAATAGTCACTTATGACAAATTCTCTTACAACTGTAAGAGTTGTCATATATGACAGATTTTATGACATTGTAAGAGCATCTATCATACCTTAATTGGGCAAATTTGGGGTGCCCAAGTTGGGGGGTTGTAAGGGATGAAAGAGAATCTCTTACAAGTGTCATACACATGTTTATGACCTTGGAAATTGGACCACATGGATTTGGACAAGATTCCTATGTTGACTTGCTCTAGAAGCTTAACCTGTTCATAGTACTTCTCTATATATACAGGTGCTTGGAGTTGGAGATGTATGGTTCATTTGTAGGTATCGTTATGCTACCAGAATTACTCCAGATTTGACATTGTGACAACTCTTGGAAGAATTTTCATTGCAAGTGTGTTGCAATCTCCTTCAAATTTGATAATACATTGTGTAGGTTTTGGAGTGTGGGGTTTTTCACTCGAAATGGATTTCCCCACCTATATCTTATGTCATTGCAATTATACTTACTTGTGAATGTGTGTTAATATCTCTATTAATGTGAAACATAACTGCAATTGTAAAGATCTAAGAAAAAATTGCACTACTATCCCTCATTAGATTGGTGTAGGAAGTTGTTTCTGTTTACCTTTCTTCCTTTCAACATTCATTTTTGCTTTTGCCCACCACCTTTGATTACAAGTCCTTTCATTTCATTTTGAGTGTTCATACATATCTTTCATCCCTACATGCTCTCTTGAGGGGGCATCTCTTTAACCATCATGCCACATGGGACATGCTCTTGAATTCATTCTTTGTCTTCTATTTTATTTGAAAAGCCAATGCTTTTAGATGCAACACCCTTTCAAAGAGGGGTAAATGTAGACACCTAGATTTCACTACCTTAATTCTATCATAATCATCCTATTTTCAGCTTGTTAACTAATCAACTTATCGATTTGTTAACTTAATCATGCTAATGTTTAATTCACCATGTCAATTAATTGATTACATTATGATAATTAATCCCATTTTACCTAATATCATCCCACATTTAATTAATTGATTAATCATGTTAGTTTTTTGATGAGTAAACTGCAAACATGGGGGTTTCTCCCTTTATATTTATATTTAAAATAAAAAGAGTACAGATATATAGCTTATCATAACTTACCCAACCATAAAAACTAGGGTAAATTACAGTCCCTGGATCATATCTACCTATACTAGTCTATATAATTATGTCTACATATAACAATCTATATGAATATTTGTCAACCACCTACACAACTATAAACATATAACAACATGAAGAGAAGTCATTTTTTGAGACAGTCACGTTGATGATGATTGTTAGTCATAACAACACTCATAAAAATTTGCACAACAAACCTTTATTCTCTTGAAAAGTACGATCAATTTAGAAGAAATTGATGACTCCAAGGCTCCATTGATCAGGTCATGATCATCTGACGTTACTCAGAGGTTGATGTGACATGCTATTTTCCATTTCAAGGGGTCTTATGTTGTATAAGTAATCGATCTTATGTATGTTTCCTGTAAATTCACTTCACAAACAAGGTTATGCCCACTATGCTCCATAGATTATAATGATATTTGTAAGTTTGATCAGTTCTTCTGAGCATTTACTTTCTTGAACCTGCATATACTTCTGCACTGAGTATTTAATCAAATAATATGCCTACAAGTAGATATTCATGTGTTTATCATGGATATACATCTGTATATGCATGATGTTTATCAATTTGGCACACTTTTACTCAAAATATGCTCTGTATTTTCAATTATTTATGAGATATAGGCATATTTCATGTTAATTTTCTTTAGATTGTATGTTATTTGCAATTATGGAGGTGATTTGTAATGAAATTTAAAGAAAATTAAAGAAATACTTCTAAATTTAGTGAACCTTTAGCTATTGAGTTACATACATTCCAGATACAGTCATGAAGAGAAGAAATTAAACCATAATTTCACCAGGATGTTCCACAACTAGGTATGGTTGATGCTAACTTCAAAGGAACGAGGAATGAAAACAACACATGTAGGCTGATAAGCACTCCAAGGGACATAGCTAATCAATGCATATATCTAGATCTCATTCATTGATTACTCAAGATTTACAATGATTTGTAATCAAACAGCTTCTCTTTCATTAAGTATGCAAAAAACATGTACATTCACAATAACCTTGAAATCAGTCCTGAATTCTTCAACAATCAAATTTCAATTAAGTTTCTAATGTCTAAAAGAGTGCACTCCTTCTCCTTATAGAATAAAGAGAGGAGGCAATCACAAATGACCTATGTCAAGATTCATTCATTCATATCAATGGTCAACATTCCTTCATTGACTTAGTCAACATCTTCATCGGTGGCACAAGTTGCCAAATGGAAACTATCTAGTAGAACTTACTACTTATAAGTAGCCTATGCATATGTTTACATTGTGATACATCTTTACTTACTCTTTATCTCCTTCTTGTTCTTCACTTTCTTCTTCCTCTTCACTCTCTACATCATATTCATCTTCATTATCACTATCACTTTGATGTAGATCATCTCTTATATGTACCTTCATTGTTGCCCTAATGGACTCATATAACTGCACAACTCTGTCAATTTCACCTCCATCATGTACTTTGGCTTTTACTACTGCATGCTTATGGGAATGAAATTTAGCCTGGAGGGCTTCCGTCTT
Source organism: Cunninghamia lanceolata (assembly GCA_027924645.1). NCBI lineage: Eukaryota > Viridiplantae > Streptophyta > Pinopsida > Cupressales > Cupressaceae > Cunninghamia > Cunninghamia lanceolata. The sequence continues at coordinate 22,093,885 of BSBN01000809.1, read as the reverse complement.
ACTTTTCTTGCTATTCAGTGTCTCATTATAAGTCTCCACCCTGACCTTTATTCTCATGACCTTGTTCATTACTTCCTCTGTCAGGTGGTTTAGGGGGTCCTCTGCAACTTGCTTGAAATTATCATGGAAGGCTTTGACAGCAAAATTAATATCTTGGTTCTCAATCTTCCCTTCTACTTTTCCTTCCAACGCCTCTAGGGTTTCTGCCTCATGTGCCATCAGGTTATGCAGTTTGACACTTATATCCCTAAGCTTTTCGCTGCATCTCTTCAGTATATCACATTCAAATCTAGTATCTTCATACTAGATACTTAGCAGTTGGGATGTGTTATTGTCTAATATATTGTTGGTTATCAAGATCTGTGTATCAATCCTCTTCATCTCATCCAGAGCATCTAAGTGTTTCTCTAACTTAAATGACCTCCTGCCTACTTCATTTTGTAGTTTGTCTACTTTTCTCTTCAAGGTACTCAAAGAATTCCACCTCTCCAAAGAGGTTTTCACTACATTCTCAACCTCAAAAAATGATGACATCATCCACTTCTCAATTACCTGCACTTTATGCTTCATTAGGTCTAATCTAGTAACCCCTTCTTGTGATATAATGGATAGTGGGGTGGATGGATCAGTAGGTGCATGATCAGGGTTAATTAACCCTTTAATAAAAGAATGTAGCTGAGCAATGTGCTCTTTATGTTTTTAATTCTTGTCCTTTTCCCTTTTCACCCTTTGTGTTAGAGAGTCAATGATGTCCTTTCCTTCCTGACCTTCTTGGTCTTCATTTGCAAAACCCAGATCAACATTAGTGATCTAAAATTCTTCAAGGCTTATCTTACCTTTCTCCTTCTCTACTATAGGCAGGGCTATTTGTGCAGTTCTCCTACCTATAGTAGGATCCCTCTTGATTGCTGAAGTTAACCTGGCCTTTCTTCTGGGCTTCATCATGCTCCCAACAAACAATGTAGATACATCAAAATATTGTACCTCCTCAACCTGTTGTAGATGTATCTCTCATTGCAACCAATGAGGTACATTACCCTTAGGCTCCTGATGATCACCCCCTGCATTTTGGGTGTCCATTGATTCTATTCCTGATTTCTTCCTCATGTGCCTTTTCATGAGGGGGATCTTGCTGGGGTTCCTCCTATTGAGGGACTTCTTCTTGTGGAGGAGACTCTTGTGAAGCATTTATATTTTGATCATGTGCCTCCTTTTGTAAGCCCTCTGTAATTTCTTGAGATTTCTCCTTCTGCTCATCTTGTGGTAAATTGAGTTCTTGGGAAGTTTGTGTATTTTGACCTTGGGGATCACCTTGATCACCCTTGGACACATTTTCTATCTCTTTCTCTATACCCTCATCTTGTGACAAACCTTGCTCTTTATCTTTGGATGTGTCAGCTTCTTCTCGGTTAACTTCTCTCTCAGCTGATCCTTCTTCTGATGCTGGATTACTACTTTGATCACCCCCTACAGTAGGTGGCGATAAACCTCTTTGGTCTTGCTCAACACCCTTGTTTGGCATATCTTTATCAACCCCACTCGGAAGCTGCGTCTCTGATTGTTCTAGTCCCGTAGGTGCCTTATTTTGATCCTTGTCTTTATTTGGGCTGATATCACCCCTGTATGTCTGGTCTACTGCTACAGGACTAGTAACCTACTCAACCAGATTATCTAACCCTATCTGTTGGGCTACTCTTTTAGGACTATCCTATTTTGTTTCATCTTTTTCATCTCTGGCCTGGTTGGTCGCCATCTGGGCCATTGGGGTCCCATGAGGTGTCATCTTGGTATTGGCAACTAGGGTTTCCATGTGCTAGGTAGCCACGTCCTGAACCACCTCATCATCTGATAGTTCTACAGTATCATCTAAAGGAAAAGGGGACTCCCTACTATCCATATGTGTTTCCTTTTCTTTCTGCTCCTCCATCCTTTCAGTCTTAAACTAAATTATCTTAGGAATGGGGACTTCATGCTCAAGCTCTCTTCTAAAGGCCAAACCACCCATACCTCTCAATATGATGGGATCAGTGCTAACACCACCCCTCATGGCTATTTTATGCTTCTCAGGTGGTGGTGTCTGTAGCACCTCTTTTCTTTTCTTCCTTGTAATCAACAAGTCATCATCCCTAGGTTCCATATCTACTTGTTCTTCCTCCAAGGGATTCTCTTGTAGAGGCTCATCCTTTGTTAGAGGTTTCTCTGCTTCTTCAACAACAAGCTTCACTATTCTTTTGGTCTTTTATCTGTCAGGGGTAGCTGTGATGTGGATGCATGGGCTAATGTGGATGCCCCATCACCTTTAGATGTAATCCTCTTGATGATCACCCCTTGCTACTTATTTTCCACCTTCTTACCCTTGGAGGGTAGCTTTTGTTCTTTAGCGGGTAATCTTTCTCCATTAGATTTTCTTTTCTCAACAAGAAAATCATCATGTTCTTCATTTGACAATTCCTGTCTCTTCTTCTTATTGAAGACTGTGAGGGCCATGCCCTTCTTCTTTAATTTGGAAATTTCTGCATCTACCCAACTTTGGGTCAGTTGGATGACCCCTTGCATTATTTGGTCCAAGGAGGTATCCTCCTATTGTGTCAGATCAGGGGCTAAAATGGTGTCATTATACACCTTCTTGTCCTCATACTCATTGGACGTTATCTTTCCATCATCATGATGCAGCTATGCAAGCACAGGGATGCACTCAAAGGTCCTGATTTGATTGAGGGTGAGCCTTTGATATTTTCTTCTCCTCACTTCTGCCTCATCATCACAGTCAGTCCATAAGTCCTCCAGATGCTTTTGATGTATCTATTTTCCTAACAGCTGCTGCATCCTGCCATAAGGGTCATATGACCTAGAGATAGGGAATGGCTGCAAGTACATGAGTTTCAGCCCTCTAATAGCATGCTTGATGCTCTGTTTGTCTGAGCACAGGTACCAGCCTATGTAAATTGGGAATAATACAGGAGGAATCTTCTTTTGCCCTATGTGAGCTTCAACTGAAGTGGACACCTGTCTGACAAATTCCATCAAGATGACAATATCAGTGGGGTATCTTGACAACATGAGGGGATGTCCTTCAAATCCTTCAATCCTTATATATGAAAAGGTGGAGAATTGGATGAACCAAGCTTCATACTTGTAAATAACTTCTTGAGCTTCCATGCTCAATCTTTTGGTTTGGTCCTCCTCCATTGTTCTGACTAGATGCATTGAAAATGAATCATTTACTAGCTTGTAATCTTGGAGGTATGCCCTTTTCTGTAATTGGGGATAATGATCCCATATATGCACATCACCAGTGTTGTTTCCTACTCTGCCTACTGTTTGTAGGGCATCAAAAGTTCTTCAGACAGCACAAGAATATACAACATAAGAGGTCACGTAGAATATGCATGCTTGACCACCTAGCTTCCTCATCCCTTCATCTAGGCAATCACTGATGATTTTGGACCATAGAGGCTTGTTATCTGAGTATAATACCATCTGGATGATTCCAAACATCCAGTTCTCAAAGCTACCAGCATGAGGTTTGCTGGTCATCCTGCTTAGCAGGGTAATTATATACTGATATTCCTCATCAAAATCAAACTTATACAAGTATACTAGCAACTTGGTTGAGGCTGTGTAGGTGCTATTCTTTGCCCTCCACTGATATATTCTTTTCCTAGCCTCTTTCTTATTATTGTTATACTCTTTCTCCAGTTTATTGAGGTCCACACTAACTACCTTATTTCCCACTTGCAAGTTGAATGTAGCAGTGATACCCTTGACTGAAAAGTCAGCATATACCCTGCCATGTTTCTCTACTCTCCTAGTTCTAGGGTTATAGTTTCTGGCACACTCTACTACCAATTCAATGGTGTCCATAGCATATGGGAATCATGCTGCATGCCACATACCCATTGTAAATATCCTATCCAGTATAGGATTGTCGGTATCATTATCCAGTTTCCCTGACTCGGCATCCAAGTCTGTATCCCCTTGATGCGTATCACTGATAACACCATATCTAAACTACACCTCTTCAGGTTATACAAACATAGGTTTCAAGAATTTAGCCTCAGATATGTTCCTCCTTAACTTTGCCATTGACTCCTGCAATCTACATATACAGATCTTACCCTATGGTGCTTGTATGAACATTCAACAATATCGTGCATCTCCTAGCTATTATTTACCATTTTAACTCTTTCATGCATCATCCTGTGAATTTAACCTAGTAAAGAATGATTTTACTTGGATGCTTGCGAAAAATGACAACGGAGAGGGTTTTAAAATTACTTACCTGATATTGCTTTCCTTTTGGATTATATGACTGATAATGGGAAAGACTGTAATCGTGCGGGGTCAACCGTTTTGTTCCATCACGTTGAGGGTCATGATCTGCTAACAGGTGACTGATAAGGGTTTGACTTCAAGAGCTCTGTAATTCTCAATTAATAATAGGGTAAATGAAAATAACCTTTGAATTTTACTTTTAAACAGATCAATACGACAAATTGGGGCATATACGCTATTTTAATCGAATCCGTTGATTATTTGCATGGAGGTCATAGATGATGCCAAGTGTCTAATCTGTATTTGAAATCGGTGGGGCTTCAGCTACCATTTTGATTGCATTTAATGCAAGAGGGTGATCTTCAAAAGATCAGGGATATTTCAAAAATATGATCCCCCAACAGATAATATGACCCCCCAATTTTGCGCGGGATAATCGTTTACTAAGGATCGGGGTGATATGGTCAACTTTCTACCAATGAAGCTAGATCAGATCATGAAATTAAGATTAGGGGTACTTCGAAACATGACACCCCCTTCGAGGCTAGATCATGATGACATCATCATGCCATCAACGCTCTTTAGTTATCAGGTTTTAGTGACATCATCGTCATATTGAGAAATATGACAGATATTTGGATATATGACCCTCTGTGGTTCGGGTGTAATGATTACATCATCACTAAGGTGATTTCTTTCATTCGTTGGAATTGAATAACGTCATCGTCATACTGGTGCAGGGTGATATTAATGCAAGGGTGATATTATGTAAGATGACTGATGTTTAAAAATATGACCCCCCCGTGAATACATGAGGTTCTTGACAGGTAGATACCAGCTCCTAGTTAATTTTGACGTTCATGTATCAGGTATCGAATGGTTATCGGGTGATTTTTCTAAGTCTGGGTGATTTTAGAGAATATGACTGATGTTTAGAAATATGACCCCCTTAGGGAAATATCAAGGTTGACCAAACTTTGACTCAACGTAACTTTCTACCCTTAGACAATATTGGGGTAATCCAAAAGACAAACCTGCTTGGAATTTTGCACTCTTTCCAACTATGAGGTTTATGACAACAAGTACTAACTTTGGCAACTGACCTCATCTTGGGGTGCACATATCTTAGCAAAGGTGACATACATGACTGATTTTACCAAACCGCCCAAAGCAAGAAACAAGCAAGCAAAAGCAGAAAGAAAAGTTGGGTCCCTGTTTTGCTAAGGCAAAATGGGGCGTGTTGTGTAACCACACAACAAGTCATACTATTAAAGCATCATTAGAGCTGTCTAAAATGAAGGCCTTCATCCACTCTATTCCATTTGTTTCGACAATCCTTAGCACTTGCTTGAGAAACTTAGCCCCTTTGGACACCTTCCTCCTTCATTGCACCTCCATTTGAACCTGGTTGGTGAGGATGAATGGATGCCATGCCACTATGTCCCCCATGATGAGGCCTGAAGAAATTGATTGGATAGGGTATACCCGTGCCATATCATGCAATTTTCAACACTTCATCAAAGCCTCCCAGGAATTACTTCTTGATAAGATCTAAAACCATTATCTTCATCATTTCCTTTATTTCCCCTAGGTCTACAAAGACCACGATGAACATAGACATAATGTCTGAGTTAACTCTGTATCTATGCTCAGTCAAAATGAATTTATCTCTGAGAACCCATTGAATCACAAATAAAATTAACCCACTATGTGTTTTGAAGATACATTGCAACCTCTTTTGTGTCACCTTCCCTAAAAAATTTCGTTTGTCTTTGGCCACAAAGAAGATGAATGGGGGTGTCCATTTTGTTGACAAGCCAAACAAGGAGAGCAAGTTCTTTGTATGGCCAAAAGTAAATGTCGACTTCCAAAATATAAGCTGACAAGATGAAATCATCACACAATGCGTCAAAGGAAGGAACTAGTATGTATAATAAATGTTCATATCTTTGTCACCCCTTCAACAATATTCCTCACTAGATCATCTACAACAAACCTGATAGTTCAATAATTACCTATAGCTCCCAATCCACCGAGATGACATTTCACTATAGGCCACTGATCAATGGCCATATCAACAATAAGTTCCTCTTCCCTATCGACTACCGAATTGGCAAATGAATCTACCTCAGTTTTAATCTCTCTATACACATGATTTATGGTATATTTGCTCAATTATCCAAGCAAGGCCAATGTGGATGATAGTAGAGAATTTAACTTCCAACATTGAGATCTTTTCTAACATAAATGAAGAGGTTGCAATGGTTTATAGAAGGATATGTGACTTATATTCACATATACCATATGGATTACATTCAATCCTAAGATTGTAGCATACATATGTACCTTCCTTGGGTACTTTTACATATATTCTACATATAATTTATCTACTTCTTTTCCCATTCTTTCATCTATTCTTCTATCTCCCTTTCTTGTCTTTGATATGATATTTCTTGGAAGTAAATGTAAAAATTAGGAAATAGTAGACCATTTTGAGGGGATGACCTCCAATCATTAGAAAATAATATGTGAATTCAATATTAGATGATATGATCGTTTGGGAGAGTCTATCTCTCCTTATTTATATGCATAACTATGTAGGGACACACCCCTTCATCCTAACTAAGTTATCTTAAGGAATAACTAAGACTAATAAATGAATCTAGTAAGGTTAAGCATGCCACAAGTGCTTAACTTGTTATAATTAGGAATATATCATATTAGGATAATAACATTCCCATCCCCTTTAGAAAAAGTGTTTCCCTCAATGCTTAGAAACTCTAGAATCTTTTCTATGAATTGTTCATCATTCCATGTTTTACTATAGATGAAGATGTCATCAAAGAATACCAACACCAATTTTTGGAGAAATGGGTGGAACATTGAATATATGAGGCTTTGAAAAGTTGATCTAGTATCAATGACACTAAATGACAAAAAATAATTCATAATGAGCCCCATGTGTTCTAAATGTAGTCTTATTTATATGCTCTACCTTTAGTTGAATTTGATGATCTAGTCTAAATGTAAATCTAACTTAGTAAAGAGAGCTATGTACATTATTAGATTCATCTACCAATTAGTCAATATTAGGAATATGAAGTTTATCTTTAAGAGTGAACTTGTTGAGCTCCCTATAATGTGGGCACATTCTCCATGGTTCATCCTTCATGTTAACCATAATCATTGGGGATGAATAGGAACTTTTTTGGGATGAACAATACTACTTGGTATTAATTCAATGGAACAATCACAGTCTTTGACTATTGGTAGACCCTTGGGTTTTTGAAATGCATGTTGATATTGTTGTTCGATGATTTCTTGAATCTTTGATTAATCTTGAGTTTTCACATCTTGTGCTTCTTAAAAATGTAGTTGTGCCCCTATGTTATAATAACCTTTCTTAAGTAATTTCTCCACCCTATGGGAGCTAATAATTTGACTTGGTGGTGATTGTATCCCTATAAGTTTATATTTTTGTCCTTTTACACTAAAAGTCATGAATAATTCCTAAAAATTAAAGGATAATGTTCCTAACTGTTTAAGCCATTGCACTCCTAAAACTACATCTACTCCTCCAATTGGGATAGCAAACATTTATGAATCTAGCTGATAATCTCCGATTGAGAGTATTATATGATGGTATTTACCACCACAAGAGAGTTGTTTCCCATCTTCTATCATAACCTAAAAATTAGAGATTGGATACACAAAACAATTGAGTTCATTAGCCAATCTTCTATTAATAAAGTTGTGTGTACTACCTATATCAACCAACAAAGTCACCTTTCTCTTTTTTATATAACCAAATACCTTGAGTGTTTGTGGTGTGCTTGTGCCATTCAATGCATGTAGCAAGATAGTAGCACTTTCTTCCTCCAAATTTGTATGTTCAATTTCCCTATTTGGTTCCTCTATAGCTACTTCTCCTTTTTCTTCAACCTTATTCTCAATAATCATTAATCTCTTCTAATTGTTACCACACTTGTGACCCCTAGACCATTTACTATCACAATGCCAACATAGACCTTTTTCTCTTTTTTTGCCACTTGTTCAGGTGAGAGCTTAGTAACTTGTCTTGGGTTAAAGAAGTTGTCCCCATTTTTGTTAATAGGATTAGTCACATTTATAGTTTTATCCTTTGTGGATTTTTTGATGTTGAGGTTTCGTTGTTCAATATGCAATGTTTGTTGCATAGATCTTCTAACTGTCAAAGGTTCCAACAAACGAACATCATGTTTAATTTGGTCATTAATTCCATTGATGTAGAGTAGTAGCCTCTGATTAGGTGTCACATCTTGAGTTTGAATTGCTAATCTCATATGCTCAACATTATATTCAGCTACAGACCTTATTTGTTTTAAATTTGTTAGATGGGTAACCATGGTTGCTCATAATGGGCTACTAAGTCATTTGAAAATTCTTTCCAACTAAGCATTCACCCTTGCTTTTCACTCATCATCCATTGGTACCATTGATAAGGTTCAGATTCTAAATGTAGTGAGGCTATGTCAACCATTGCATTGTCTATTATATTGTGAAGTTTAAAATATTGTTCCATGAGACTTATCCATGAAGTTACATCTGTACCATTAAACTTACGTACGTCTATCTTGGGTAGGTTTAATTTTTTACCTTCAAAAGGTTTCCTTATCCCTTGATTTTGTCCATTAGGGCTGTACCCACCTTGATGAGTTTTTTGGGGCTTTAATTCTGACAATATGTCTGATTTAAACTTCTTGAAACCCTCATTTAAAGATGTTTCCAATGGGTCAAATAAATTATCCTTAATAAAATATACCACAGTTTCACATCTTGGTGGAATTGTTTCCATGATTTTATGTGGTGTACAATATTCTTTAGAAAAAAATCCCTTTACCCTAAAGATGACATGTTTTCTGGTGTGTTTGTATCTTGAACTCTAGATTTTTCTTTATTAAGTAATGGAGGATGGTATCTAGTGCGAGTTGTAACCAAAAATTTTAGAACATGGGCTATGACTAAATTTTATGTTTGTCTTTTTACCCAAAATTTTGACCACTAAATTATGGATTTTTTTAATAATAATTTATAACTAAATAAACTTTCCTAATTTAAAAAAAATCCAAAAATTTTAAAAATTATGGCTTATAAAGAAGAATAATACAATATTTTGACCTAACTTTGACCATTAAATTACTAACTATATTTTATCTTTAATAATAAAATGCAAAGAACTGACCCAACCTAATTTTTCATAAGATTTCCAAAAATGTAATTTTTTTAAAAAATTCTAAAATTTGCGGCCTGTAGAGATAAATAATGAAAAAAACAAAATTAAAAATAACTTACGTAAAATTTATGATAGAAATTTGATTTTTTACCTGGAAGCGTACCTGCCACATACCTCAAAACCTAGAAAAAATTAGGTCCAAATTCACAATGGTTTGAAAGTTATGGCAGAAACAAAAATCTCGGCCCAAATCGTAGCTCTGATACCACTTGTTATGATATTTCTTGGAAGTAAATGTAAAAATCAGGAAAATAGTAGACCACTTCGAGGGGGTGACCTCCAATAATCAGACAATAATATGTGAATTCAATATTAGATGATATGATCGTTTGGGAGAGTCTGTCTCTCCTTATTTATATGCATAACAATGTAGGGACACACCCCTTCATCCTAACTAAGTTATCTTAAGGAATAACTAAGACTAATAAATAAATCTAGTGCTTAACTTGTTATAATTAGGAATATATCATATTAGGATCATAATAGTCTCCTTTCTCTCTTTTGTGGCACCTTTACTTATATACGGGTATAAGTATAAGGGTGTGTCTCCTTATGTTGCTTGACTTTTGGCTTGAGTGTTGCTATATTTTCAGCTCTATCCTTCTAACATCAACCATGGATAAACTAGATTAAAGTAAATATCAATTCCAAATATACATTAGACAATTAACACCTTGTTCTAAAATCCAAATGCTTTGATATGCAAGTAGATTGGATCCCAAGACTTCATTAGATTAAGCTAATATCAAGTCTACAAGTATGTTACTTAACTAGCTTGATGTCTTTTAAGAAGCCAAGTATCATCTAGAGAGTATTCTGCATTGTTTACTAGACCCCACTAGGCCCTTGGAGCACCATTGAAATACATTCAAGAGCATGTGTGAGACTCCACCATGTGTACCCCAAGGTTGTGCAAGATATGTTCAAGTGTATCCATCCCATTGCACCTAGATAGACAATAGTCAAATTGTATTCTTAGGTCAAGATTAAAGATATATTTAATCCATTGGTTAGGTTTGATAATATTCATAGAACCCAATTAGCTAAAAAAATTGAAGTACTAGATTTACCAAAGTTGATAATGGTGTTAAGTCCAGGTACATATGTTAGAGGAAATTTGTGGTTTTTGAATGGGTTTTTTGTTGGAAAGAGACACTGCTCTAATGAATGTTGAATGTTGTCATTGATGGAAACAAGGCAAAGGGATTCTACCAGTATGGCAAAGAGACTTTACTCCGAAAGAATAAATGACTAAGTATGGGTAGTATACATTATACAAAGTAAGTGTCAGTGTTTGAGATGGTATGCTCCGCATTTAAAGACATTTGTATGTGGCTTAGGTATGTTGTTCATAGCTACCTATTGATCACATGATCCATTGTTCAAGTCCTGACTTCCTCCAGAAATCATATGGTGAATTGTATAAGTTCGGAAGAACAAAGTTAAGCCTGAAACAGTGTAAAGCATCTAAGTATTTGGGTCTGCATTCCTCCGCTATTGAGTATTTTGATTTGCAGTTCTAAGGCAATGTAGACACATGTCATAAGCATCTAAATTCAGATTTGTAGTGCTTGAAGTCCTCTAGATCATATTTGACAAGTTCTTCAATATCACCTTCCAATTTGATAGTATTTCTTAGTGACTAAGCGACAGTTCGGAGATCCGCATTTATCTATAGTTGAATACTGTGTTCTGTGGTTGTAAAGGTATGACAAGTGAACTATAATGGATATTGGATATGATTTTCAGAGTCTCATATGCTCTGCATTGGAAGTTATGATGTGACAGATGAATTGGTCAAGCGTGTTCTTAAGGAACAAGTTGACAGGAAAGTTAGATCTATATGTGTGAGGATATATTGTTTGAAGAATTAATCCAAGTAGTTGAATGATTGATACCGACTTATATGAAGACTATTGTATGTTTGGTTGGGTCCACATTCTTGTTTGTGCACAAGATCAAGCCAACAAGGTATAACACTTGTATACATGTTTCATGTCTAGCTTGCCGACCTGATTGCGAGATGAATCTTGTTGTGGATATATATACTTGATGGATTTCAATGTTGAGAGTGTGAAGTGTGTGGATAGAATGTGAATTCCATGATTGTGCAACCTAAGGTAGTTATGTGATTAGCAAAAGGATAGTAAAGGTAGAAGGACAAAAGTATATGTAAAGCAGAGCAGAAAAGTAGGGTAGACAATATGAAGTCCTTTGAATCTATGTACTGAGAAAATTGGTACTGCACCACAACATTTTGTAGATGCACCTGTAGCAGTCATCTCCTGGTAGTGAGCCATTCCTTCTCTATCTTCTATTCTCTTATTTTGGCAGTGAGCCTATTGTAGTGAACACTTCTTTGGATAGTGAGTCCTTGGGCAATGAGTCCTTGGGCAGTGAGCCTTCATGTAATTCGGTATTGCTATAATAATATATTATGAGCTAACACTCACTGTGGTTTTTCCCTTTTTGGGTTTTCCACGTAAAAAATCTTGGTGTCTATGTGTTATGTCTTTATGGTTACTGCTTCTATGTTTATTCTGCTTTCATGTTATTGAATTTGGTAAATGGATTAAAGAGCATGCAAAGGAATTGTTTTATAGAATATTGATTCACCCCCCTCTCAATATTCCTTGTGTTCAACAATTGGTATCAGAGAAAGGTTCCTTGGAAGAAGTTTTACAGCTTAAGGAAGATCTAAGAAAGAGTACTCATGGCAGCCAAAAGGTATCCTACTCTAGGCAGTATCACAATTGATCAAGAATTAAAAACAACCCTTGAAGATCTTGATAAGTATGAATCTAATATCCAGGATTTGAAGGAGAATGTCAAAGAAGTAGATGAATGCATCCTGAAGCTAAGAGAGCAAGTTAATAGATCAAAAGAAAAGAATAGAAATCTAAGTGAACAGTTGATTGAAGCAAATGAAACCCTAAACAATTTATCAAGGTTGGTTGAAAAGAAAGAAAAATCTGAGGAATATTTGAATCAAATGTTGAAAGATAAGTCTGAGGAATGTGAAAAATTGGGAAAAGATGTGTTACTTCTGAAATATGATCTGGAAGCAGCCAATAGCTATAAAGAAAAATTCAAAATAAGATCTACAAAGCTTGAGGAGTTGATTGAAAGTCAGAAGAGTTCAGATGATAAGAAAGGCTTGGGATTTGAAAAAGGAGAAAGTTCTAAATTAGGTCAAGAAAGCATTGAGATGAAGAAAAACAAAGGCAACCAGTTTTGGAATCAAAGAAGAAGACCTAGAAGACCTCCAATCAGGCAACCAAATGCTCAAAGGTACCCATCTTTCAATGGTTATTGTTTTAATTGCAATAAGTTTGGTCACAAGGCTACTCAGTGTAGGAGTAGAATGAATCAGAATGTTCCATCATTCTCTGGTCAATGTTTCAATTGCAAGAAAATTGGTCATAGATCAAATGAATGCAGAAGTCTAGTAAGGAATGGTTTTAACAATGCAAGGAATACTCAATCCTTCAATGGAAAGTGCTTTGCATGCAATAGATTTGGACATATGGCTAACCAATGCAGATCAAGAATGAATTCAATCAATAGAAGGAATCAGGGACAGAGGAATGTGGTATGTTACAATTACAAAAAGTTCAGACATGTTGCAAAATTCTACAAAAGCAAGAATGAGAAAAGAGACTATCCTATAGAGAAGAGGAAAACAAAGCAGAGAGAAGATAAAGGTAAAAACAAGGTTGATCCAATGGAAATCAATAAGGAAATGAGCAAGGTCTGGATTAAGAATGGTCATAATGAGGTCAAGGATGGATCCGCACCAGCCTCTGGTGCAGATACTTCCTCCGGGAAGTAAATTGGGAGCTCTGGCTCAGGGGGAGCTGTATTGAAAATCCAAATCCCCTAGCCAAATAATCAGTGCTAGGATCCAGTACAAAGATATGATGAAAAGATTCATATGACAGATCTATTAGAAATGAAAGCAACACTACTTCAATGGAAATATGATTCAAGATAAATTTCTGAAATCTTTTAAGTGTGTATTATCCATGGAGATTGTAACATGAAATTGAAACTATGCTTCACAAAGATGCAAAATTAGAAAACTTAACACATAACACAATGACACAGTGTTTAATGTGGAGAAAACCCTTTCAGGTAAAAAACTCCACACAGGAAAGAGGCCCAATGTTTGCATTAATCTGCAAAAGATTGTACAATACAACACTACCAATCTCTCCTTTAGTCTTCAATCTGATAGCATTCCTGCAGCACTTGAGTACCTAAAATTTATATATTGCAGAAACAAATACATGGAAAATACTTATAGAAATGTTTTCCAACTCATCCTAGGCGTTCACCTTCTCTCTCATGAGATTCCCCAACATGCAAACATTAAATGCCACCTTACAAGCACCTTTCACTTGTCCAAAAACAACCATGCAAAGGTTGGATGCCCAAGACTAAATCTAGCCTCTTACAACATCTTATGATGTGTCATAACCATCATAGATTCCACAAAAGAGTATCTTTCCAAGATAGGAACCTTGGGCTAAATATAGCAAATATACAACTAACATATCCGTCATATGTGTCATAGAATCACATAATCTTATGGCAACTTGCAGATGTCATAGATTCACTTACCAAACATTATGATAGTTGTCATACATGCCAAATATAGTAGATTCCTCAAGGGAAAATGCCTACCCTCATTTACTTTGAGTTTTTACATTTGCCAACAGTTTACTCCGTAATTACCTCTGGTTACTCTAAAATTACTCCTGACAGTGAAACTAGTACATCTCCTCATGGATAATTACAAACTACATATAATTAATGGAATAAATACAATATTGGGATTTACAAGGTTAATGGCACCTTATCCCAACATTCTCCCACTTGACATTATACACTGTAAATCAACTCATAGGAAATCAAATGAAAAATAATCAGGCACTAGAAACAAGGCCCATGGCCTCTCTGCACCACACGAACTTCTTTGTGTTCATAGGTTTGGTCAATGAATCTGCAACATTCTCCTAAGTATCTATCTTCTTCAGCTCAATCTCTCCATTTGCAACCAACTCTTGAACAAAGTGATACTGAACATCAACATGCTTAGTTTGAGCATGATACATAGGATTCTTGGCCAAAAAGATAGTACTCTGGCTATCACAACCAATCTGAATGATCCTGCAATCAAATCCAATACCTGTACACATTCTCCTCAACCAAACTACCTCCTTAGAGACATGAGTAGAAGCCATATACTCTGCTTCTGTGGTGGACAAAGCAATTGTGGGCTGCCTCTTACTCATCCAACTCACTGCACCTCCAAACAGAGTAAACACATAGCCACTAGTGGACCTTCGACTATCCAAGTCACCTGCCCAATCTACATCAACAAAACCTTGTATGTCCAAAGATTTGTTAGCACTATCAGTACTAGAATAAACCAAACAATGATCAGGAGTACCTACAAGATACTTAAACACCATCTTCGCATAGTTCCAATGCTGTCTACTAGGGTTAGACATAAATCTGCTCAAAACTCCCATTGCTTGGGCAATATCTGGTCTAGTGCAAACTATTGCATACATCAAACTCCCTACATCACCAGCATATGGCACATTAGACATATCCTCAAGATCATCCTCAGTGTTTGGACACATATCTAATGAAAGCTTAGTGCTAATGGGTAAGGGTAAGTGCAAAAAAATGGGGGGCCAAAAAGGGGTCTTAAGTGGCCACTTTTTTTCTGAAATTAGGAAATGCTGGCCTTGGATAAGAAATTAAGCATAGTTACACTCAAAATTTGGAGATGCAACCAAAACAATGTTCGTAGTGCTCCAAGTCTACTTTCTGAACTACTAATATTTTTTAAAAATGGTATAGATTAAGGGGTTCAAAAGAGGGAGCCACATAAATTGGTGTTGTTTCTGTCAAAAAAACATAACATATCATGTTTTGTGGCTCCCTCAAAAGGTTAACTTTTTTTTGGTATTTTTAAAATCACTTTGGTGAGAAATTAGCTAACAACATGTAGTTTATGCCTGATTTTTCTGATAATTTTTTGATGAATATTTAATTTTTTACCAATTTTCAAAGTGGACACATCCTAAAAAATAGAATTTTGGCCGTGCTACCCCTATAAATTTTGAAAACTAATTGAAAATCATTTTTTTTTAATATGTGTAGAATGGAGTCTAGTTTCTAAATATGTAATTTTTTTGAAATTTCAATGAATGGTTAATTTACAATGAAAAAAAGACCAAACAATGGTTTTTGCCCAAAAACGGACACACAAACAAAAGAAATTAAAGATGAAAGACTTAACATTGTCAAAATGTGAAAAAAATTACATCTTTAAATAGCTAAGAGAAAGCCTAACATTACCTAGGTGTTTGATTTGTTCAACCTTGAAACACGTGCAAATCTGAGGATTAGCACGAACAAAATTATGTGAAATCTTGTAGAATTTGCAAAAACACGTCTATGGATGTTGAAAAGGCACTCCAAGCCTTTGGGTTGGAAATCCAAAGCACAATATAACGCGAGTGCATTATAATGTGCTCACGTTATATTGTGCTTTTTCCCTTTTTTACATGTTCACCAGAGTTTTCCCAGTTCGACATAACGCGAGCGCGTTATAACGTACTCGCGTTATGTCTTCCTTTGAATGAGTTATGTTCAAGTTTCATAAGTATGTTTCATGGATGTATATATGTATGCTTGTAGGTATGTATGCATGTACATGTATGCATGCTTGTATGTATGTACATGTATGCATGCTTGTATGTATGTATGTATGTATGCATCTATGTATGTATGTAAGTGTTTTGGGTTTAGGGTATATAAGGACTTGAGCTTGTATAGTTTTGAGGGTTGAGGGTTGAGGGATTAGGGCTTAAGTAATAGGTAGAGGGTAGAGATTAGAGGGTTGAGGGTTATAGTTGAGGGTTAATATTCAAGATGTTGAGTGTATAAGATTAAGTGTGTAAGGCGCGGGGATTAGGGTTTAGGGTTTACGATATGGATTGAGGGTATATAAGGCATAGGGTGACTTGGGTTGAGAGTACGTATGGTTTAGGTTTAATTTAAGTATAGGGTTGAGGCACAATATTCGGGGTTTAGTATATAAGGGTGAGGTTATATGGTCTAGGGATGAGGGTTTGTGGATGTAGGCTTCAGGGTTTAAGGTATAAGGTTGATGATTGAGGGATTAGGGCTTAAGTATATGGTTGAGGGTATAGGGTTGAGGGTTTAGGGATAGGTTTTAGGGTTTAAGGTTTAAGGGTTAAGGATTGAGGGATAGGGTATAAGGTTTAGGGGTAAGGGATTAGGGTTTAAGGTATAGTGTCTTGGGTTGAGGGTTTAGGAATAGGGATAGCATTTAGGGTTTAGAGATGAGGGATTAGGGTTGAGGGTTGAGGATTGAGGGATTAAGTTTAAGGTATAGTGATGAGGGTTGAGTGTTTAGGGATAGAGTTTAGGGTTGAGGGTTGAGGGATTAGGGTTTAGAGTTGAGGGATTAGGGTTTAAGGAAGAGTGTTGAGGGTTGAGGGTTTAGGGATAGGGTTTAGGGTTGAGGGATTAGGGTTTAGGGTTCATGGATTAGGGTTTAAGGAATATTGTTGAGGGTTGAGGGTTTAGGAATAGGGTTTAGGGTTGAGGGAATCAAGTTTAGGGTTGACAGATTAGGGTTTAATGTTGAGTGTTGAGAGTTGAGGGTTGAGGGTTTAGGGATAGGGTTGATGGTCAAGGGATTAGGGTTAAAGTAGAGTGTCAAGGGGAGAGGGATTAGGGATAGGGTTTCTAGTGTTGAAGGTTTAACAATTGAGGGTTGAGGCTTTAGGGCTGAGGGTTAAGGGATTGGGGTTTAAGATATAGTGTTTAGCGTTGAGGGTTTAGGGATAGGTTTTAGGTTTTAAGTTTTAAGGGTTAAGGGTTGAGGGATAGGGTTTAGGGTTTAGGGATAAGGGATTAGGGTTTAAGGTATAGTGTTGATGGTTGAGGGTTTAGGAATAGGGATATCATTTAGGATTTAGGGATAAGGGATTAGGGTTGAGGGTTGAGGGATTAGGGTTTAAGGTATAGTGTCAAGGGTTAAGGGTTTATTGATAGGTTTTAGGGTTGAGGGTTGAGGGATTAGGTTTTAGTGTTGATGGATTAGGGTTTAAGGTATAGTGTTGAGGGTTGAGGGTTTAGGGATAGGGTTTAGGGTTGAGGGATTAGGGTTTAGGGTTGATGGATTAGGGTTTAATGTTGAGAGTTAAGGGTTGAGGGTTGAGGGTTTAGGGATAGGGTTGATGGTCAAGGGATTAGGGTTAGAGTGTAGAGGGTAGAGGGATTAGGGATAGGGTTTAGGGTTGAAGGTTTAAGGATTGAGGGTTGAGGCTTTAGGGATGAGACTCTAAGGCTTAAGTTATAGTGTCGAGTGTTGAGGGTGTAGGGATAGGTTTAAGTTTTAAGGGTTAAGGATTGAAGGATAGGGATTAGGATTTAAGGTATAGTGTTGAGGGTTGAGGGTTTAAGGATAGGGTTTAGGGTTGAGGGATTAGGGTTTAGGGTTGATGGATTAGGATTTAATGTTGAGGGTTGAGGGTTGAGGGTTGAGGGTTTAGGGATAGGGTTGATGGTAAAGGGATTAGGGTTAAACTAGAGTGTCAAGGGTAGAGGGATTAGGGATAGGGTTTAGGGTTGAAGGTTTAAGGATTTAGGGTTGAGGCTTGAGGGATGAGGGTTAAGGGATTAGGGTTTAAGATATAGTGTCGAGTGTAAAGGGTGTAGGGATAGGTTTTAGGGTTCAAGTTTTAAGGGTTAAGGGTTGAGGGATAGGGATTAGGGTTTAGGGATAAGGGATTAGGGTTTAAGGTATAGTGTCAAGGGTTGAGGGTTTAGGAACAGGGATAACATTTAGGGTGGAGGAATTAGGGATAGGGTTTAGGATTTAAGGTTTAAGTGTTGAGGGTTGAGGATTTAGGGTAGGGTTTATGGTTTAGGGATAAGGGATTAGGGTACCATAAATTATAAAATTAGGGATTAGGGTTTATGGTTTAGGTATTAGGGATTAGGTTTTAGGGTTCAGGGATTAGGGATTAGGGTTTAGGGTTTAGGGATGTACAATTAAGGGGTACCATAAATAAACTAGAATTTAGGTAGGGTTGGGAAAATTTTGTGAATCATCATGGGCTAGAGATTGGAGATTTTGTTGTGTTCAAGTACATATCCAAGTCATAGTTTAAGGTTAAGATATTTCAAAGATCAGGTTGTGTGAAAAATATCAATTCTCTTCATCTTATGAATACCAACATTGATACAGATAAAAAATGCCCTTCTTCTAACAGAGGATGCAGTTCAAGTCAACCAATGGGCAGCAAGTTGTTGATTGAACTGGTTTCTTAAGAAGAAAACAATGATGTTGTTGAAGCAATGGAAGAAAATCAAAATTGTAAGTCTAATTTAATTTATTTCAACTTTCAAAGCAGGCATTTGAATTGTAGCTTTACCAAGAGGATTGGTATAACAAAAACTTAATTCTGTTATAGGCCTTTCTTTGAAGAACCCTAGACATTATGGACCCTATCATCTAGAAAAGTACATGACAGTGAACTCTGCCCCACATTTCAAATCAAATAAACCTTTTTATTCAATGAAAATTTTGTGAATCATCATGGGCTGGAGATTGGAGATTTTGTTGTGTTCAAGTACATATCCAAGTCATATTTTAAGGTTAAGATATTTCAAAGAATACGGTGTGTGAAAAATATCAATGCTCTTCAGCTTATGAATACCAACATTGATACAGATAAAAAATGCCCTTCTTCTAACAGAGGATGCAATTCAAGTCAACCAATGGGTAGCAAGTTGCTGATTGAATTGGTTTCTGATTAAGAAAACAATGATGTTGTTGAAGCAATGGAAGAAAATCAAAATTGTAAGTCTAATTTAATTTATTTCAACTTTCAAAGTAGGCATTTGAATTGTAGCTTTACCAGGAGGATTGGTATAACAAAAACTTAATTCTGTTACATGCCTTTCTTTGAAGAACCCTGGACATTATGGACCCTATCATCTAGAAAAGCACATGACAGTGAACTTTGCCCCACCTTTCAAATCAGATAAACCTTTATATTTAATGAAAATGAAGTCACAGAATGTAAACCGACCATGCATACTAGTAAGATCAAATTCTCTGCCTTCTATTCTTATTACTCTTTATTAAGAGAAGAGTGTCAAAAAGAATGGGTTTAATTGTAAGCTAACATAAGGCAAAGCAGTTTTGTTATTACATTTTTCTAAGGGATCTCTAATAGTCTAATATAATGTAGTCTTCTATAATATGAACATGTCTGCATTTGTGTGAATGCCAAGCTTTAATAGTAGAGTAATAAATCTAAAGTAGAGTTGGTTTAGGGATAGGGTTGATGGTCAAGGGATTAGGGTTAAAGTAGAGTGTCGAGGGTAGAGGGATTCGGGATAGGGTTTATGGTTGAAGGTTTAACGATCGAGGGTTGAGGCTTTAGGGCCGAGGGTTAAGGGATTGGGGTTTAAGATATAGTGTTGAGTGTCGAGGGCTTAGGGATAGGTTTTAGGGTTTAAGTTTTAAGGGTTAAGGGTTGAGGGATAGGGTTTAGGGTTTAGGGATAAGGGATTAGGGTTTAAGGTATAGTTTCGAGGGTTGAGGGTTTAGGAATAGGGATAGAGTTTAGGGTACAGACATTAGGGATAGGGTTTAGGGTTGAAGATTTAAAGATTGAGGGCTGAGGCTTTAGGGCTGAGGGTTAAGGGATTATGGTTTAACGTATAGTGTCAAGGGTAGAGGGTTCATGGATAGGGTTTAGGGTTTACGGATAGGTAGAGGGGAAAGATATAAGAAAATGAGAGAGGCTTTAGGGATAGGGTTTAGGGTCGAGGGATTAGAGTTTGATGTTGAGGGTTGAGGTTCAAGGGTTGAGGGTTTAGGGATTAGGGTTAAAGTAGAGTGTAGAGGGTATAGAGATTAGGGATAGGGTTGGAGGGTTTAGGGATAAGGGATTAGGGTTTAAGGTATAGTATCGAGCCCATTGAAGGTTTAGGAATAGGGATAGCATTTAGGGTTTAGGGATGAGGGATTAGGGTTAAGGGTTGAGGGATTAGGGTTTAGGAATAGGGTTTAGGGTTTAGGCTTGAGGGATTAGGCTTTAAGGTATAGTGTTGAGGGTTTAGGGATAGGGTTTAGGGTTGAGGGTTGAGGTTTCAGGGTTGAGGGTTTAGGGATAGGGTTGAGGGTTGAGGGATTAGAGTTAAGGGTTGAGAGATTAGGGTTTGACGTTGAGGGTTGAGAGTTGAGGTTTTAGGGTTGAGGGTTTAGGGATAGGGTTTAGGGTTGAGGGATTAGAGTTAAGGGTTGAGGGTTTAGGGTTTGACGTTGAGGGTTGAGGGTTGAGGTTTTAGGGTTGAGGGTTTAGGGATAGGGTGGAGGGTCGAGGGATTAGCGTTAAAGTAGAGTGTCGAGGGTATAGGGATTAGGGATAGGGTTGGAGGGTTTAGGGATAAGGGATTAGGGTTTAAGGTATAGTATCAAGCCTGTTGAGGGTTTAGGAATAGGGATAGCATTTAGGGTTTAGAGATGAGGGATTAGGGTTGAGGGTTGAGCGATTAGGGTTGAGGGTTGAGGGATTAGGGTTTAGGGATAGGGTTTAGGGTTTAGGGTTGAGGGATTAGGGTTTAAGGTATAGTGTTGAGGGTATAGGGATAGGGCTTAGGGTTGAGGGATTAGAATTAAGGGTTGAGGGATTAGGGTTTGACGTTGAGGGTTGAGGGTTGAGGTTTTAGGGTTGAGGGTTTAGGGATAGGGTTGAGGGTTGAGGGATTAGAGTTAAGGGTTGAGGGATTAGGGTTTGACGTTGAGGTTTGAGGGTTAAGGTTTTAGGGTTGAGGGTTTAGGGATAGGGTTTAGGGTTGAGGGAATAGAGTTAAGGGTTGAGGGATTAGGGTTTGACGTTGAGGGTTGAGGGTTGAGGTTTTAGGGTTGAGGGTTTAGGGATAGGGTTGAGGGTCAAGGGATTGGGGTTAAAGTAGAGTGTCAAGGGTATAGGGATTAGGGATAGGGTTGGAGGGTTTAGGGATAAGGGATTAGGGTTTAAGGTATAGTATCAAGCCCATTGAGGGTTTAGGAATAGGGATAGCATTTAGGGTTTAGGGATGAGGGATTAGGGTTGAGGGTTGAGGGATTAAGGTTGAGGATTGAGGATTGAGGGATTAGGGTTTAGGGATAGGTTTCTAGGGTTTAGGGTTGAGGGATTAGGGTTTAAGGTATAGTGTTGAGGGTTTAGGGATAGGGTTTAGGGTTGAGGGATTAGAGTTAAGGGTTGAGGGATTAGGGTTTGACGTTGAGGGTTGAGCATTGAGGTTTTAGGGTTGAGGGTTTAGGGATAGGGTTGAGGGTCGAGGGATTAGAGTTAAGGGTTGAGGGATTAGGGTTTGACATTAAAGGTTGAGGGTTGAGGTTTTAGGGTTGAGGGTTTAGGGATAGGGTTGAGGGTCGAGGGATTAGGGTTAAAATAGAGTGTCGAGAGTATAGGGATTAGGGATAGGGTTGGAGGGTTTAGGGATAAGGGATTAGGGTTTAAGGTTTAGGGATAGGTTTTAGGGTTTAGGGATTAGGGATTAGGGTTTAAGGTATAGTGTTGAGGGTTTAGGGATAGGGTTTAGGGTTGAGAGATTAGAGTTAAGGGTTGAGGGATTAGGTATTGACATTGAAGGTTGAGGGTTGAGGGTCTAGGGATTAGGGTTAAAGTAGAGTGTCGAGGGTATAGGGATTAGGGATAGGGTTTAGGGTTGAATGTTTAAGGATTGAGGGTTGAGGCTTTAGGGCTAAGGGTTAAGGGATTAGGGTTTAGTGATAGGGTGTAGGGTTTATGGTTGAGGGATTAGGGTTTATGGTTGAGGGAATAGGGTTTAAGGTAAAGTGTTGAGGGTTTAGGGATAGGGTTTAGGATTTAAGTTTTAAGGGTTGAGGGTTCAGGCTTTAGGGTTTAGGATTAAGTGAGACCTAGATGGCTAAGGATGGATGGAGAAGTAGACAAGGAGTGACTGAGAGACATAGAGAGGTGAGAGGGAGAGATAAGTGATATATAGAGAGGTGAGAGATAGAACATGAGCTGATGGAACTAGAGGTGAGATATTGCAAAGGTGCTATCAAAGGTGAGATAGGCACAAATATTTATGGATCAATCTATAGCAGGACAAAATGCGAGCGCGTTATAATGCACTCAAGTTTTGTCCTGCTATAGAAATAGTAAAAAGGCCTGGACCCCCGTGATCCAAGCCTACATGCTTTGTTTTCATGCTGATTATGTGTGTGTTCTAACAAAAAAGAAGTGTTTTCATGCTGTTGGGAAGTTCACATGCACATTTTACACATTCTACCACCTTTGCATTATCTTTCCATCACCTTTTCTACTTTGCCAACTTGAGGAGGAAATAACATAGTTTTCACATCAAATTTGATATATATCTATTCAAGTTTCAATTTTTGTAGTGTTGAAATGTTAATTGTGATTCAATTTTAGGAATTTAACATTATAGATTGGTTAATAGTATTTTTGTTACTAATTATATTTGAGTGTTATTCAATTTAACATTGAAAAGGAAGCAAGTGGTGAAAAATTCAAATTGTTGAGGAGTTTGATGCAAGAAGAAAAAAACACTACATAATTTGGGTACTCTCTCCATTAGAATCTTTGTTTTTTAGGTATGTCAAGTCTTTACATGCATGTTCTTTACATTTTCCTTAATTCTATTTGAATTACTTTATCATGCTTTATAATACATGTTTATATCACTTGTATCTAGTATGCATAATAAAAGACTATGTATACATATCTTGTGTTTATATAATAGACTATGTTTTAAATTAGTTCATGGTATGCATAATAAAATATATCTCAAAGTTCAACATTAATTAAAATAGACACATTCCCAATCAAGAAAGCAGCCTACAATCTCACATGATGCCATGTATATTTTCTACACTTGGGCTCTTTAATAATTATGTGTAATAAACAGACCTTAACATACCATGATGTCAAACTATACAAGAATAAATCCTTACAACATAATAAAAATACATTCCCACTATTATCTTGTCATATTAACAAGTTAAAATACAAATGAATAGGTGCCAAGATCATACAAGTATGCACATGACATGATGATTTGTATGCACCTATTCATGATGATTTGTATGCACATGACACAACAATATTTCAAAATTTTCTAATTATCCTTTGTTAGCACATGATGGTGGTTACCTTGATTAACTATATACCATTCAATACCCTAAATTACAGAGATTAGTCTAATAATTTTTATGACAATCCTAGGTATGTGATGCAGAGGTAGGGTTCAACTCAATCCAAAGGGCTCATACCAATAGTTTCTTGTTATTTTAGTTATTTGTATGGATTCATTTCTTAGGAACTAATATTGGTCTCTTTATCATGCTACATACAAATTCTCTGTCATGCCAAGGAAATGATCAAGAATTAAACCAACACAGGAAGAGATAGAAGCTAAGAATGCAAAGAAAGCAACGACTATGAGGGAACTTCATGAGAAGAGGAAATTGGACATGATAAATGAAGACATGCCAATTGAAGAGGAACCGCAACCATCACAAAGAGATATGGTATTGGTGGCACAAAGAGAACGAATGCAAAAACTTCGTGCTATGAGATATATGAATACCATAGTTGGAGACATGTCCTCTACCACAATTTAACATGTAGGGACACCATCTACCACATCTCAAGTTGAGAGTACATCATCTCTCACATGTGATGAAGGAGGTACACCATCGTTCCCACCTCAACCTCAAGGTATGTCATCTATTACATCTTCGATCAAAGGTATGCCATCTAGCCCATCTCATTTAAATATTGATGAAATTCCTAATGTTGAGATTCATTTACCTAACTTAAAACCACCTAGAATTTTGCATAGAAAGCCAAAGTATTTGATTGATATTGATGAGAATATTTTGTATCCAATGGAAGGTAAGATTCCAAAATGCACTTGTAGAAGATATGCTCATAAGATTTGGAGATTGTTCTTTGAAAAGTGAAATGAGACCGCAAGATGTCAACTATTCATTGAAATGATGCGAAGTATAAAGTATAGGTCCACCATGAAGATTCTTGGGTTGAGAACATCAGAGGCTTCAAGCAAAAAATCTATTATCAAGAATCTAATGAGTGCGTATGAGAGTGTGGGTAACACCTCACACACAAAAGATAGTAATGCAACACGGTGTGTGATTACATTGACTATCATAAGTAGTCAAATGAGGAAAGCTTGTCTCATTAGAAAGATGAGTCAAGCATTGAGAATTAATACGAAAACTTTATCAAGAGTCATTGGAAGACACCAAAGAATTGAGGACACTAATGCCAATGAATTATGGGCATTCTCAGGGAGACTACCATGAAAAGATAAACCAATTGTTGAAACATTATGATCACTAATTGAATACTTTTGGAAGAATTACAAAAGGGTATCTCTGAATCAAAGGGATGTGGTAAGAAGGAGAATCAGTAGTCGGAACCGTGAGCCACATCCAAAGCATTTTTTGGATATGACTCAAACACAGTTTTTTGGTAAATTTCTAGAGAAGTATCCTCAAATTAAAATTTGTCAAAGGTATTTTGAAATGCTAAAACCTTTCTATGTCAAGATAAATCACACACTCACTACTTGTTGTTGTAGATTACATATTGAATTTTCTAACCATTTTGATGTTTATCGATCTATATGTTTAGATTTGCATACTAACAATGTTTTGCAGGGTTGTGGCATACATGCCCCACCAACATCTTCAAGAGACTTCATATCAAGAATTTTATGTGAAAGAGAGGAAGGTCAAATATTCTACAAGAAATTATGCTTAGATGGCACATGTCAGCATTACAGTGTCTTGCAACCTATGCCAATATGTGAACATATGTAAAGAACACATGCGGTTGGAAATGAACTAGTAGAGTTTGACAAGTATAAAACAGTGGCATACAATACAAAAGATGGTAAAGAAGGAAAGAGGTGTGAATTGGTTATTGAAAAGATTCTAGTGTATCTGGTTATTGAAAAGATTCTAGTGTATCAGTTTATTCCTATATTTCGTGACAACATAGTGTATGAGTATGCAAGACATGCCCATAGAGCTCGATGGTTGGACTTGCAATTCAAGTTATGCAAGGACACATTTTCAGTTAGTAGCATTGTTTTAGTCATCGACTTTACAGAGAACTATAGTCTAAAGCCACAGCGTGAGGTGCAATCACAATATTACAACTCCACATAGATTTCTATATTTGTGCACATCGCATTCATTCACATGAACGATAGTACAGAGGATGACAGAAAGATCATAAGGGAGTATCATTTCTATATCAGTGATGATTGCATGCATTCTACGGAGTTCGTGCAAGGTTGCTTTCAAGTGTTTTACAATGATTTGGCTAGACGGGACATACCGTTTAGTCAGCAAATCATATGGTCAGATAACTGTGCATCACAATTCAAGAACTCACAAACTTTCTATTGGCTGAGCAAGAGGCATAATTTTACAGGTATTCAGTATATGTGGAACTTTTGTGAGGCCGGGCATGGAAAGGGGGAGCATGATGGTGCAGGAGCATGTATCAAAAGAGCCATAGCACGAGAAGAGTTAAAGTATAAAGACAATGCAAAGTTGACAGATGCAAAATCAATCATCGAGTGGTTTAATTCTTCCATGGGTCCAGGTAATGAAGGTAAGTCTTCAGTTCATAGATTTTTTTGGTTGATAGATGATACTAACATTCCACCATATGAGGACTATTCTACACTGACAGGATCAAGTGAGATGCACTCTTTCAGAAGCTCAATTGCTGGTTCATGGAGTATCCATATGTGAAAGATGTCATGCTTTTCTTCTTCCTGTACAATTCAAGCCTGGGATGAGTGTGAGTTAAAGGAGTGGGTTGACGAATGGCAGTTAAGTTATCTTAGCCCACTTGACACGTATCGACCCCCGATGGCACTAGAACTAACACAGATGGAATCATCAGTTGACTTTAACCACATATCAGATCTAGTTCAACCAGATAATATATCTATTTGCATAGTTTTTAAAATTCCTAATGTCATCTTACTTTGTAGTGTTTTTGTAATGTTGACTAATTTCATCTAATTTGCTACATATATCAATGTAGGGCATGTATATGCAGTTATTACAGATGAAGGTAATGAAGAGGGAACAAATTATTACTTGTGTCGTTGTGTCGAGGCTAAAAATAAATTGGAGCCCCAGTTACAGATGGAGAAAACATGGAATACCCTACAGGCTCAGTGGTTGTTACTGGAACATGGCTTAGAAGGTACCCACATAAGAGTGTTAATGTTTGGCTATTTTAGGACTTTGACATGCATCGGAAGATTCTCCATTACTTGAACCTTGTCGTGGCATCCAATGTTCATTTGATACAATATCGGGGTAGACCTTTGAACAAGACCTTGTGGAAGGTGCGTGAGTCTGACCATGAGGAAATACTTGACACAATAAAGAGTAGAGTAGACCTGGATGGTTCATTGGATTAAAGTATTCACATTGATTTTGTAAAGTCATGTTACATTGAGTTGTAAGTATGCACATTAATTTGTAAGGTTTGTCTTTTTTTATTTGCTGTTGCATTTTTACACATATACACTTTTTTACATCATCATGTTATGCTTCATGGGGTTAGACCTAAGTGATGGATGAAGTTGATCCTGAGAGTAATCTATAAAATCTAGGTAATGTATAAAATATAGGTATCTCTAGGTGTCTTGGTTTCTAACTAGAAAATAGGTGTCTCTAATTGTGTCTTAGGTATATACGATATGTCGACTAGGTAGATAGAGACTAGAAAAAAGGTATTTAATCTAATCTAGGTGTCTTAGGTAGATAATATATATCAACGACCTATCTAGAGACTAGAATAAGGTATAATCTAGAATGATCTAGGTGTCTTCTAGGTAGGTGTCTTCTATAATTTAATCTAGGTGTCTTAGGTAGGTACTATATGTCAACTAGGTCTACCATAATAGGTGTCTTAGGTAGAACTATAATCTAGGTGTCTAGTTGACTTAGGTCTAGACTACGATAAGGTATAAAGACTAGGTGCCTTAGGTCTACTATGTCTATAAAATCTAGATACATACTATACAATAGGTTGCTTAGGTGTCCTACATCTACTAGAATACATGTGTCTTAGGTTTTAGGTGAGGCCACATGAGCTTCCACCTTCACGTGGTTGGCCTTTTTAGTATAGAATATTTATATTTCTTGAAGCTAAGGGAAGCTCTTTTTCTTAACAGGAAAACTTTATTGACTTCAGTTGCACTAATGGTGCAGGGGCACCCAGGTTGTCATGCCTCCAAGAGGGGTCAAAAAGTGAAATTTTATTTTGATTGAGTCAATTGTATGTAATAAGGTCTTCTAAGACCATTTCATACATTTTTGAGTTAGTTTGAGTCATTTGGGGTCAGTTTGAGTCTTTGAGTCTTGTTGCAAAAAAGTGTCAATGTTGTCAAGTTGCACAAAGAAAATTTTGCATTTTTGGTGTCCTGCTCCTGATGCGACCAAACTAAAAGTTCTAACACATTCGGATGGGTACATTTAGGCTAGGCATAGTCTTATTTTTCACCCAAACATGTTGAAACAGTCCGAGCTACATTGTACCGACGATATCCCTGAAGAGTCCAAAGTGCAAAAAGACAACAATTTTTGATGAGTTGTTACTCAGAAACCGTGTCACTTAGAAACATTTTATCTAAGGCAACGCGATCATGTAGGGTTCCTCTACAATAACCTCTCTTGGTTTTTTATATCTCTGAGGCATTTTCCCATGGTGAAAGGTTTTCTGCTGCCCCAAAAATTGTCAAGAGGTAGTGCAAAGTTGCAAAGGGGTGTAACTTTTGTCCTGCTCCTGATGCGACCAAATTGACTATTCCAACAAGTTTGGATGGGTACGTTTAGGCTAGACATGGTCCTATTTTTCACCCAAACATGCTGCAACAGTCTGAGCTACATTGTACCGATGATATCCTTGAAGAATCCAAAGTGCAAAAAGGCAGCAATCTTTGACGAGATGTTACTCAAAAATTGTGTTACTTAGAAATATTTTATCTGAGGCAACGTGATCATGTAGGGTTCCTCTATGATAACCTCTCTCAATTTTTTGTATCTTTGAGGTATTTTCCTATGGTGAAAGGTTTTATGCTGCCCCAAAAATCGTCAAGAGGTAGTGTAACGTTGCAAAGGGGTGTAACTTTCATCCTACTCCTGATGCGACCAAACTGACTATTCCAACGCATCTGGATGGGTATGTTTATGTTAGGCATGGTCCTATTTTTCACCCAAACATGTTGAAACAATCCGAGCTATATTGTACCGACGATATCCCTAAAGAGTCCAAAGTGCAAAAAGGTAGCAATCTTTGACGAGATGTTACTCAGAAACCGTATCAGTTAGAGGTATTCTGTCTAAGGCAACGCGATCATGTAGAGTCCCTCTACAATAACCTCTCTCATTCTTTTATATCTTTGAGGCATTTGCCCGTGGTGAAAGGTTTTCTGCTGCCCCAAAAATCGTCAGGTGGCAGTGTAAAGTTGTAAAGGGGTGTAACTTTCATCCTGCTCCTGATGCAACCAAACTGACTATTCCAACACATCCAGATGTGTATGTTTAGGCTAGGCATAGTTCTTTTTTTCACCCAAACATGCTGAAACAGTCTGAGCTACATTGTACCGACGATATCCCTGAAGAGTCCAAAGTGCAAAAAGGTAGAAATCTTTGACGAGATGTTACTCAAAAATCGTGTCACTTAGAGACATTCTGTCTGAGGCAATGTGATTATGTAGGGTCCCTCTACAATAACCTCTCTTACTTTTTTATATCTTTGAGGTGTTTGCCCATGGTGAAAGGTTTTCTGCTGCCCCAAAAATCGTCAAAAGGAGGCAGTGTAAAGTTGCAAAGGGGTGTAACTTTCATCTTGCTCTTGATGTGACCAAACTGACTATTCCTACGTGTCTGGATGGGTACTCTTAGGCTAGGCATAGTCATGTTTTTCACCCAAACATGCTGAAACAGTCTGAGCTACATTGTACCGATGATATCCCTGAAAGTCCAAAGTGCAAAAAGGTAGCAATCTTTGACGAGATGTTACTCAGAAACCATGTCACTTAGAGACATTATGTCTGAGGCAACACGATCATGTAGGGTCCCTCTACAATAACCTCTCTCAATTTTTTATATCTGAGGCATTTGCCCTTGGTGAAAGGTTTTCTGCTGCCCCAAAAATCATCAGAAGGAGGCAGTGTAAAGTTGCAAAGGGGTGTAACTTTCGTCCTGCTCTTGATGCGACCAAACTAACTATTCCAACGCATCTGGATGGGTACATTTAGGCTAGGTATGGTCCTATTTTTCACCCAAACATGCCAAAATAGTCCAAGCTACATTGTACCGACGATATCCCTGAAGAGTCCGAAGTGCAAAAATGTAGAAATCTTTGACGAGATGTTACTCGAAAACTATGTCACTTAGAGACATTCTGTTTGAGGCAACGTGATCATGTAGGGTCACTCTACAATAACCTATCTTGGTTTTTTATATCTCTAAGGTGTTTGCCTGTGGTGAAAAATTTTCTGCTGCCCCAAAAATCATCAGGAGGCAGTGTAAAGTTGCAAATGGGTGTAACTTTTGTTCTTCTCCCCGTGTGGGAAAACTGATAGTTCCAACGCGTCTGGATGGGTATGTTTAGGCTAGGCATGGTCCTGTTTTGCATCCAAACATGCCGAAACAGTCTGAGCTACATTGTACCGGCGATATCCCTAAAGAGTCCAAAGTACAAAAAGGAAGCAATCTTTGATGAGCTGTTACTCAGAAACTGTGTCACTTAGATAAATTCTGTCTGAGACAACACAATCACGTAGGGTCCCTTTACAATAACCTCTCTCAGTTTTTTATATCTCTGAGGCATTTTCCCATGGTGAAAGGTTTTTTGCTGCCCCAAAAATTATCAGAAGGAGGCAGTGTAAAGTTGCAAAGGGGTGTAACTTTTGTTCTTCTCCTCGTGCGGCCAAACTGACAATTCTAATGCATCTGTATCGGTACGTTTAGGCTAGGCATGGTCCTATTTTACACCCAAACATGCCAAAATAGTTCTAGCTACAAACACTAACTAGTCTTCAATCTTCAAACACTACAAATACCATGATATCCTGCATAAAGTTATCTTTTAGCCTTTTCTAAAGGCATGCCCATCAAATTCAACTGCATAGAGATGACTATTTGTATTCCAAATTCCTTTTAAATACTAACCTTACAATCCTTTTTCCCACCCTCATATCAATTAAATATGACCTTCGATTATGATATGGCACTCACGCTTATGAGAGTTTACTAGAGAGGCTGATTGAGTTAGGTTGAAGGGCCGGTGAACTAATGACTTAAAGACCTTTAGTAGGTTGACTTAAGTGGTAGTAACCTGTGATTATAAGTCAATATTAAATTAAAACAAAAGTGCACTTTACACAGGACAGGCAATTGAGGGTTTTAAAGTCTTAAGAAAAGTAGATTCTTTTTAGGGTTTAATGCCCAATATGCAAACCGTAACTATCAATAAGAAAGACTTAAACATTCTAACTTTCATCAAGAGATATCTAGGACATTTCACAGACCTCAGGGACATCATAAGAAAGACATTAGAGTATGACACTTATCATAGGCTTAGGGTTATAAGACATGAACAACTTCACATTCAAAATCAACCTCATGACTCCCCTTGATAAATATAACTCTCCTTGATGATGACATTGAATTATGATTATGAAAGCTTGTGTCTTCTCTGACTTCTTATTGCATGAACAAAACCACATCCACCATGAACATGAACCTTGCATCATATCAACCTTCCAAGATAGACCTTATCATGAAAACCATATTCACAACAAAACCTTGCATGAACAAAACCACATCCACCATGAACATGAACCTTGCATCATATGAACCATGTTTGTCTTATGCAGCATCAACATGAATCGAGAGACCTTATCATGAAAACCATAGTCACAACATCATGCACCTCATGACCATCACCTACCTTGAATCACTGTATCACCTATCAACATCATGGCATCAACCTTGACATCAATGACAAACAACCTTGACCCTTTGACTTCAATGACAACCTTGAACCTTGATTGTTAATGACTTATGGAAGCCTATAGCCCCAATGTTATGTTACATACTAAAATTAGGTAAGACTCAATGTACTCTTATAACCTTGCCTTATATGCAAGACGAATTACATTTAATAACCACAATGGTCATCAGGTGCTCATAAGCATATGATTTTGACTATCTTATTCAAAACAACAAACATACTCTTTGCATCCCAATATGGTATAATAACAAGAAATTAAGAAATATTTTCAATTGACCAACTCATAAATAATATGGATCAGCATACTCATTTGAATATTTTCAATTGAGCAACTCATAAAGAATATGAATATTCTCTATTCAACATGATCATTCATTTTTATTTTAAATACAACTTTTATCTTTTAGTTCCAGAATGAGGTTTAGGTGATACTTGAATAACAATAGCTGGCTTATTGGATCAACAAACATCCTATGTAATACAATTGGACTTTAAATATTTGAAGTAACCATCTACAAATATCCATTCAAATGTGAATTTATAATGCAAATATGGACGCCATCAATAAAAAAGATTTGTATTAACCAAATATCCATATAGGCATACATCAATATCTATCGATATAAGTATAACATATATACAAAATAGCCATATAGGCTTACAAGAATGCCATATAGGCATACAATGTCAACTATATGCAATACAAAATATATGTCCACAAATGCCATATAGGCATACAACAAAGGAACACAATAAAAAGTCATTCCCCTCTGTCTGGTGAAGAGAATAGATCATAGGCAGCCTTTGATCTTCTAGGGGATGGAGACGCATATGTGGGTGGTCTACTATGAACCCGAGGGCTGCTCCTCCTATTTAGTTGTTCGTGGATCTATAGATGTTACAATAAAAAGTATAGATATTAACATATAGAAATTACATGTTATAAAAAATGAAACATTTAACAAAATAATCACTTACAGCTACCATATAATCTATCTCCTCACTTGCCTTAGTAGCAGGATTAGGCTGTGGTGATGTCATGTCCTATAGAAACCATCCAGGTAAAAATTAAACTTCAAACCAATAATCTTTTGATTTTTTAAAAATAAACAACTAGAACAATGAATGTAAATTGAAACTTACTAATCTGCCTCATACCCCCATCAATGGCATGGAGCTATGAATCGCAGAGGACACACCATGCTCCATTGCCCTATGAACATCAGGAGGTGTCTCCGCAGCCTGCATCATCTGGAAATAAAACAACATTATTCAATTATGAAAACTATAATAGTGATGCAAATCATGGCTCCTAGCATACACACACATTCACCTAAACATGGAAGTACACATAATAAAGCACACAAGTCACATACAAAAATCTAGTAAGTACAATTCATTCATTAAACTATTTATTTTATTACCTCCATGAAGCTTTGAAGTCCACCACCATTAGCAGGTGTTGTCGTGAAATCTCCAATATTAACCTATTCAACATCCAAAATTAGATATTAGAATACCATTCATATAACGATGCTATTCACATGTAATATTTATAATTGTTTACTAGTTACATACCCTGATAGTAGATGATGTAGTGTAATATACAGGTGGAGAACCACTAAAAACTGCATCAACGCTATGACCCTAAAATTTCATTAGAATCATCAAACTAAATTAGTTAATCTTGCATTTCAAAAATAAAATTTAATAAATTAAATTCAATGAACTTGCTAAGATTTAGCTGAGTATCAAGCCCGAAAGTCTCACTCAGGAGGGCATCTGTCATCACCATCTGCTCAGTTGCAGATGTAGACTGCGCACCTGCATCATAACTATCCATGGGTTCATAACCACATGCTGACCTGCAAGCCCGACAAGTATGGGGTGGAACCGTACTCGAACTCTCCCCCGGCCCACATTGTGCTACAGGACTAGCATGCTGTATGATGCTTTGGGTCAAGGCACTAATGGACTGAAGTGTCTCGACCTCAACACTCTCCTTCACAACGGAAGGGATAGAAACGTGCTCATGGGTTGGTCTAGTGAGTGTTCATCTCGCTGGCCGCTGTGGGTCAACACGTGCCCCTGGTCTATCTTGTTCTAACCCCCCACCTTTACCCTGGAACTCTCGCATATCAAAATAATTTGGCACTTTATTTTTGACAAACTTGCAGTAGAGTTTCCTCAAAAAATATTGTAGGACCTCATTATTGTTGCATGGAAGATGGTCAAAAACCATCCACCACCTCTGCACAAAATTGTCCCTTATCGCTTGGTTGTTGCACCAATGGATAGGGAACCTCTTGCATGTAAGGCGTAGAGTTTCATTAGTTTGTGGGTTTGTGAAAATAGAACACAAGTCCAGTTTTGTAATTTGTTCATTTTTAACTTGTTCATATGACAACTTGTCTGCATAATACTCTCTAAATTCTCTCCTCTTTTTTGTCTAACTAGTGATTTGCTTGCTAATTGAATCTACATTTGATAACATAGATTCAAGGGATTGAGCAAGTGTGGATCTATGCAAGGTTGAAGTTGCAAGTTCTTTTGTGAGGCCTACCTTTTCACTCCCTTATAGTTGACTACATTATTTTACTGTTGGTGATACTTACTAGACTTGTGGGACTGTTGATCTCGAATTTTAGGACTATTAGGTTTTATGCTTTATGTGGATTTATTATGCTTAGCATGTTTACGATGTGATTAGACCTTGATATTGGTTCACTGTTGATGTTAGACATATGGTTTATATTATGATGTTATTTGGATACTATGCATGTGATTTTAGTTGGGAAATTGTTATATTATTATATCTGCGATGGATGTTTGAAATGCAAAATTTAGAATTTAATTATAATGTGATTTCCTTGATGCTTATATGAACATGTGATGTTGTATGTGCTTGCTTCACTTTGCTTCGGCTATTATATACATGTTGGATTAACATTTCATTTGAGTGCTCAAGTGTTTCTAACAAAGCCATAGAAATTCAGAGATCATCCCACACACTGTGTTGTTTTCCCTTGTGAAGCCGATCTAGTTCCAAGGGGAACCAAGATCAACTATGTTTGCATGATAAAATTTTGTAATGTTGTTGCATGGTGTTAGTTGGGTTAGGTCTGCCCTTCTTTTATTTGATTTCTAATTGGTGTTGTAAGTTGTAGTGTCATTTGAATTTTATTTTTGAGTTATAATTTTTAAGACCCCATTTTATGTGTTTTTACTCAACCTTTGGTGCTCAAAATGGGTTAAACTTGACCCTAGGTTGTACCCCTAGGGTCTAGGGGTCATTTGGGCTTGTGTAACCTTGGGTAAACTCTCATTTGGTCACTTTAACTTCACCCTGAAGTAAAGTGACGAAAATAGAAGCTTGGGAGGGAGAGGATGAGTGGGTCAAACACTCAACCTCTTCCTTTCCTCTTCCCTAGGTTGGGGGAGTCTTCAAGACCCCTTAATTATGGAAAACTTTACTCCAAGTCTCTCCCACAATTGGTGAGGGTACCTTGGGGTTGATTGGTCCTTCTTAGGAGGAGAGGATTGGGGCACATGTGGCACCCACTCCTTAAGCTCCACCTTTCTCTCCCACATGTTTAAGAGAGGACAAGTGGATGGGAGAGAGACTTTGGGGGATGGGTGAATGACATGTGTCACCACCCCTTTCCAAGAGTCTTGCTAATAGTTGGGAGGAGGAGTGAGGAGGTGACATGTGCCACCTCCCCATTCCTCAAGGCTCATGAGAAGAGCCTATTTTAATCCCTCTTAAAGGGAGGGATGGGGTTGTTGAATTTTTGGCAATTTTTTATTTTAATTATTTTGGGGAAAAAGTTGGAGGAAAATTGGTGGCTCAACTTGGAGAAGGAGTTAGAGGAGCTCTTCTCAACTACCTTCCAATAGGGCTTTATAAGGTAGGAATTCAAGGCGAATGCCTTCCCTTATGCATTTTATTTACTTGTGTGATGCTATGTGTGAGTTTCCATTTTGAGTATTTACTTGTTGTGGGGAAAAATTGTATGGGAGTTGTGAGAGCCTCTCCTACTTGGGAGAAGATGCTCAACAAGTGTGGGGTGGGGGAGGAGTGAAACTCCTCGGGGTCATTTCCTTGTTTTTATGGAGTTTTAGCCTTGAGGGCAATTTGTGAAATTGAGCAATATATGTTTATGAGAAAATTGTGATATGGCTTGAAAGCCAAGAGAAAGTTGTGAAACCATGTGTATAAGTGTGGGCTTGAGGCCTTGAGAGATTTATGTATTGGGAAGTTTTAGGAGTGGCACTCTTGAGTTGAGCGATGTCCACTACCCTACCCCATTGAACTCATCTTTGAGTGAGTTTTGTGTTGTGATAGCCATGGGAGTAATTTTGTGTTTGGTTGGTGAATGCATTGTTGTGTTGTGGTTTGAGTTTTCCTAGTGTGAGGATGACCTCCTGGCTCGGGGGTGACTCATGAGTGAGTCAATGGTAGGGAGGAGAGCAGTTTGTTGTGGCTTCTTTCCCCTTTTTGTGTTATTGCAGGATATTGGGAGCTATGTGAAGTTGAGGAAATTATTATTGTTCTTAAGAGTTGTTATCTTATTATTTTTAGCTCTTGAGAGAGCATGGCCAAGTTAGGCTTTTGTATCATTTTTAGTTTTCAAAAGAAAAGAACCTTGTTCTCTCTCTCATGTTGTAAAAGTATGATTTTACTTGTGTGTATGATACTATTTGCATTGCAATAGAAATTTTAATTTGCTGATTTCAATGCTTGTGATTCAACAAAAAAAATAGAGTAATGAAAGAAAAATATAGTCTTATTGCTATTTTATTTGTATGTTATTTTTTTTTTAAATAAATAAATATGATAGTTGTTTTCTCTATGTGGGGTAGAATGAAAATGATCACATTTTATTTCCTTAAAAAAAAGAATTTAGTTGTTGCTATATATTTGAAGTATTTAATTAAATGCATTTACTTTAAAATATATATATATAATGAATAAATTCTTGAGGAAATGTTATGTGGAAAGATGTTTTTTTTTACAAAAAAAAAATATGTTCATTTGCCCTATATAAATCTGATATAGAAAAAAAAAGAAATATTTGGTGGGGGGGGTTGAATCCCCCACCATCAATTTTTACATATGGGTGTGGGGAGGGGGCAGAGCCCCCACCCACACCCCACTGTGTGGGATGTGGGTGGGGGCTCCACCCCCTCCCCACACTCCCCACACCTTCCTTCCCCACCGCAGTGGAGACTCCAAACCCCCGCGTAGACCCTTTAACATCGCCGCTGCCGCCAGTCCCTCTACCTCCCTGCGGCCCGTCCCCCCTCCGCCACTCATAAATCCCACACCTCCGCTAATCGTCGCCATTGCCCCAGTAGCACCACTCTCCACTCAGCTCCACCACTCTCCTTTTTGGCCCCTCTGTGGGCAGTAAACCCCACACCACAGCATATAGGGTATACACATTTAAAATATATATATATATATATCCAGCATATGCACTTCTTGGTGTGGCCATGAATAGCTTCTTCTCCAACCTGCAAACACAAAACCAAAACAAAATAAGAGGAGAGAGAAAAAAAGAGAAAAGGAGAAAAACAAACAAAGAGAAAAGAAAATGAGATTTGAGAAAATAGGGTTAGGGCTTTTTGCCCTTAAGGAAATTGTTTTTTTTTTTTATTGAGTGGATTTTAGGGCTTTGCATTTAAAAGTGCCCTTATTTTTTTATTCCCACTCCTTTTATTATTTCTCTTTCTTTTGTTTTAAAATTTATTTTTAGAATGGAATTTTTAGATACTTATAAAATGGGTAATCTTTAATTCATTTGAGAACGTTCTATTTAATTGTTAGTGGCATGATAATATATAGACTAGTTTATTATTAGAGGGATTTTATATTTTATTGAATTTTAATTTGTTTATTACAAGGGATTTTATTGTTTTAATTAATTTTTACACCTATCTAATTATTGAGATGTATTTATTTTAACAATTGGGTTAATCCTTGCTTCCAAACCTAATTCGACGAGGACAATGTAAACTACATCATTATTAAATTAATTTTAATATTCTTTTAATCATTTTAGAGCAAATTAATTAGCGAAATTAAATTAGCCATTTTTAATCCAACTTGGAAACCTAGTAAACTATCCAAATGAGGTTAGTATAACATGCTTCTGTGATTTGATCTACCAAGAAATTAGGAATAATGTAAAGGATGCAGTGATAACTCTGATTGATAGAAAACGTGAAGGAGAACAAATTGATCAAGCTTTGTTGAAAAATATTCAATTAATCTATTTAACTGATCTACCAATTTAACTAGTGTAACGTAGGTAATTTAAAACCAACCCAGCAAACTTTCGATCAAATTTAGTTTTATTTCAATAAACCCTGATCACGCCTGTGAGGTGTTATGTTGCCGAATTTTTTTCCAAAATTTAGGGTTTAGCTAGGTTAGTGAAATTTAACCTTGCTTAGGATTAAATTATTATTTTTACCAGTTTACCGATTATCGACATTAGGTTTTGGTATTAAATTATATTTTTCTCATGCACTTGAAAGTTGGCTTTTGATTTTGACTTAAGTCAAAATCCCATCATTCACTTAGGTAACCCTAGGGTTTCGATCGTTGATCCTAACCCTATGGGCAACGTTAACCGTGTCGCATCGACCCCCTAGTTGGCCTTCATTGCGATATGGTGTGCGCAAGTGAATGCATTACCCTGCATTCAACTGTCATGTTACGCCTTATGCGTAACGCCACCGAGCACGCTTACGCGTGCAGGGGGTTTCTAGGGAAGCGTGGTAAAATTTTTGATATCTCATGTCATGACCACATGACAAATGTGGACATGACATGTGTGATGTGTGTCGTGATCGCATGGGAAATGTGTGCATGACATCTTTCAACCTTGCAATTATGTCCTCAATTTGTTTCATATTATTTTCAATTTGCCCCATTATATTTTCTTGTGTTCCAAGGGCATATTCAGGAATAAATGGAGGTGTTTGTGGTTGGGGTTCTTCTTCAATAGGTATTTGTTTTTCAGGTGATGGAGGATTTTGTGGATTTTCAAGAGGAGGAGGAGGTGCATTATCAACTCCTGTAAATTTAAGAAATTTACATCAAAAACTATTTTAACCTACCTATTTAGCAACAAATTCACACAAGAAAGCAAATAAAACTTACTTCTTCGATTTCCCCAATGTCATAGCGACATCTTGATGATGAATCAGTGAGAAATAGCTGACGATTGGATGTTAGATAACATGAGCACGCTCTTTTCTCTCTTCAAGCCGTGGGTTTCTTGCAAATTACTGTCAAATAATGAAATGGAACGCTACTTTTTTATATATATAATAGAACATAATGCGCTTGCATTATAACATGAGTGCGTTATGGCTTGGTGTAGGCTCGGCAACACCAAGCCATAACATGAGTGCATTATGTCTATTTTTTTTTAAAGTTGGCCACTTTTTGGCCCCCTAACTTTTTGCACTCGCCCGTAAAGGAACTCTAAATGGGTTACAGTCCTGCAAACTAAACCTCTGCAAAATAGTATTCACATACTTACTTTGTGACAACCAAAGCTTTCTGTTAACTCTGTCCCTCCTGATCTCCATTCCTAAAATATACCTTGCAATACCAAGATCCTTCATCTCAAATGCACCTGAAAGTTGGGCTTTAAGCTCACTGATCATACCTTTAGTATTGCTGAAAAACAACATGTCATCAACATACAAAGCAATAACTAGTATAGAATCATCAACACAATGAATGTAAACACATTTATCCTCATTGCTTCTAGCAAAACCCAATTTCAAAATAAATGAGTCAAACTTTTGATACCACATTCTCGGGGATTGTTTTAGACCATAAAGAGACATCATTAACCTGCAAACCCATTGTTCTTTTCCTTTTACCTCAAAATATGTAGGCTATTGCATATAAATTTATTCTTCAAGATCTCCATGCAAGAATGCAGTCTTAAAATCCATTTTCTCAATCTCCCAATCATATGTTGCAGCAATGGATAAGAGAAATCTAATAGAAGTCAATTTAGCAACAGGAGAGAATATCTCACCAAAATCAACTCCCTCTCTCTGGGAGTAGCCCTTGGCTACCAGTCTAGCCTTGTACTTCTCCAATGAACCGTCTACTCGAAAATTCTTCTTGAAGACCCACTTACAACCTATGGCCTTTCTTCCTTTGGGAAAACGAACAAGATCCCAGGTGTTACAAGAGTCTAAAGCCATCATCTCCTCCTGCATGGCTAACTGCCAAGACTCACTATCATCTGTAGAAATAACTTCCTTGTAGGAGCTAGGTTCATCGTTAGTACTCAATAAAGCATATACACAACAGAAATCTGGTGGGCTATACTTGTCAACTGGATTTCATTGTCTTGTGGATCTCCTCAAGGGTGGAGTAAGAGACTCTACTCGTTCTTCTGCATGATCATCTACACCAACTTCTTCTGTAACAACAGACTCATCTTCATCAAAACTACTTGAATCTTCTTCTTCTTCTTCACCCCCCAATCCATCATTCTGTTCTTCCTAAGGTGCATCTTGCTGCTCTAAATCAAAGTGCACCTTCTTTACCTTTTCATCTTTTTCTTTTAGATGCTCAGGTTCATAAATAGCTCTAAGTTCCCTAAAAATAACATCTCTAGAAAAGATAATCTTGCGGGTTAATGGATTCCAAAGCTTATAACCTTTCACATTATCACCATATCCAATGAATTTACACTTTTTAGTTTTTAGATCCAACTTAGATCACTTTTCCATAGGCACGTGAACAAAATCCTCACAGCCAAAAACCCTTAAATGTGAAACAGAAGGTTTCTTACCTGTCCACACTTAATAAGGTGTCGAATCAAGAGCCTTACAAGGAGATATGTTTATCAAGTAGGAAGTAGTACACACAGCCTCTGCCCAAAAACATTTATCCAACTGTGCATCACTAAGCATACTTCTGGCTCTTTCCATAATTGTTCGATTCATCCTTTCTGCAACACCATTCTGTTGTGGTATATATGGAGTTGTCTTTTATCTAATTATACCTACATGCTTGCAAAACTCATCAAATTCCTTAGAGCAATATTCCCCTCCATTGTCAAATCTTAATATTTTTATCTTTAAACCTAATTGGTTCTCTACTAAGACTTTGAATTCCTTAAACTTAGTGAAAACTTGAGATTTATGTTTCATAAAATAAATCCATGTAAATCTGGATACATCATCAATGAAGGTGACAAAATAACAATATTTTCTGATAGATTCATTATCCACATGCCCAAACACATTCGTGTGAATAATTTCTAACTTCTCTTTTGCTCCATTGCTTCCTGAAGGAAATAATTTTCTGTTTTGTTTACCAAACACACAATGCTCATAGAAATCAAAATGCTCATCAGAATAGGAGAAACTATCTAACAAGTTTTTATTCTTAATAGTTTTTAATACATTATTGCTTGTGTGGCCCAATCTATGGTGCCACAACATACAAGTGTTTTCAGAAGCCTCACAAACATAAGAGGCATTACAAACTGTAGTGGCTTCAAGATTAAACAAGTTCCTGAATCTCTTCCCTTTCACTACCACCAAGTTCCCTCTCACTAATCTGTAGCCATGCTTATCAAATGTCACATGCATTCCCAAATCATTCAACTTCAAAATTGAAATCAGATTTCTAGCTAATCCAAGAACATGCAAAACACCAAGGAGGGTTTTAATCCTCCCATCACTGAAACACAACAATACCTTTCCTTTCCCGACAATCAGATATGAAGAGTTGTCACTAAGGTAGATATTACCTCCATCATATTCTTCATATGTGGAGAACCATTCCTTATGTAGGGTCATATGAAACGAGTATCCTGAGTCAACCAACTAGTGATCATTAGAAACAACATTACATGCAAAAAGTAAAACATCTTCACCTACATTCAAGGACTTATCCGAAGCACTCTCCCGTTGTTTCTTGGGGT
Source organism: Cunninghamia lanceolata (assembly GCA_027924645.1). Taxonomy (NCBI): domain Eukaryota; kingdom Viridiplantae; phylum Streptophyta; class Pinopsida; order Cupressales; family Cupressaceae; genus Cunninghamia; species Cunninghamia lanceolata. Next base: position 22,052,159 of record BSBN01000809.1, on the reverse strand, counting down.
TTCTGCACTCCTTCTTCACATGTCCCCTTTTACTGCAATTCCAACACTTAACTTTGTTCTTCTTCCTAGGAGTCTTAGACCAGCCCTTGGACTTGTCCTTAGCCCCTTTCTGATCTCCCTTTGGTCCTCTTTCCTTAGACCTTCCCCTGACACTAAGAGCATCCCCTGAACTATCTGAACTCTTCTTCCTCAATTCATGTGACAATAAAACTACAACAAGGGCATCCAACTTCGGATCTGTGAGGTTAGCAGTGATAGAAAGGATAACATTCTCCCAAGACTTAGGTAAAGAACAAAGAAGCAAGATACATTTATCTTCCTCATCAACTTCCACATCTACTGAAGCAAGCTGACTCAATAACAAATTAAATGAATTTAAATACTCTATAACTGACTCACCCTCTTTCATTTTCAAGGAAAACAATTTTATTTTTAAGTAAAGTTTATTTACCATACTCTTGGCTTGATAGATATCACCCAACTATTTCCACAACTTGTGTACAGTCTCTTCCTTTGCGACATTCAACGGGATAGAATCTGACAGACACAAACAGATGGTTCCCCATGCCTTCTTATCTAGTTTTTCCCACTCATCCTGAGAGACATCATCGGGTTTCTTCTCTTTTTGAATATCCAACCATTGGTTTCTTTCTTCCAACAAATCTTTCATTTTCAGCTTCCACAACTCATACCCCATTCTGTTGAACTTCTCAATGTCCATTAGAGAGGTTGATGCAACAGTGGATGCAGCCATAATAACAACACAAGATCTGTAAAACAAACACAACCAAATCCCCCACTACAGCTACTGCTTCCACACTACTACCCAAGAGTCAAAGTTGGCCAGGCTCTAATACCAAATGTTAGAAATGAAAGCAACACTACTTCAATGGAAATTTGATTCAAGATAAATTTCTGCAATCTTTTAAGTGTGTATTATCAATGGAGATTGTAACATGAAATTGAAACTATGCTTCACAGAGATGCAAAATCAGAAAACTTAACACATAACACAATGACATAGTGTTTAATGTGGAGAAAACCCTTTCGGGTAAAATATTGTACAATACAACAATACCACCAATCTCTCCTTTAGTCTTCAATCCGACAACATTCCTGCAGCACCTAAGTACCTAAAATCTATATATTGCAACAACAAATACATGGCAAATAATTATAGAAATGTTTTCCAACTCATCCTAGGCGTTCACCTTCTCTCTCATGAGATTCCCCAACACGCAAACATTAAATGACATCTTACAAGCACCTTCCACTTGTCCAAAAATAGTCATGCAAATATTGGGTGCCCAAGACTAAATCTGACCTCTTACAACATCTTATGATGTATCATAACCTTCATAGGTTCCACAAAAGAGTATCTTTCCAAGATAGGAACCTTGGGCTAAATATAGCAAATATACAACTAACATATCCGTCATATGCATCATTGAATCACAGAATCTTATGACAACTTGCAGTTGTCATAGATTCACTTACCAAACATTATGATAGTTGTCATACATGCCAAATATAGTAGATTCCTCAAGGGAAAATGCCTACCCTCATTTACTTTGATTTTTTAAATTTGCCAATAGTAAAAGTCACTCCGTAATTACCTCCAGTTACTCCAAAATTACCCCTGCCAGTGAAACTAGTACATCTCCTCATGGATAATTACAAATTACATATAATAAATGGAATAAATATAATATTGGGATTTACAAGCTTAATGGCACCTTATCCCAACAAGATCTTTTGAAATTAATTCCGGAAGAAAAGGTTTAAGTCCAGAGCAATCCTAATCGACTGTGTTCTACAGTGAAGAGTTTTGGCATCTTTTTGAAAGGCTGCATTTATGGTGATTAGGTTAAGGCAATTAAAGGTTAAAAGGCTCAGTTTCAAAAGGTTAATCACTTTACACTCAAACTATCAAGTGCCTAAGGAGAACTAGAACGAAATTCCAAGCAACTACAGCAAGCCAAATTGATCTCAAGCAAAACCCTAATTTGATAAAAGATGTATTTTTAGTTAGAAACCCTACTATGAATTTATTGGAGTCTTTACAGAAATGGCAACACCACAAGTGATTGATATAACTCAAAGAGCTTGACCAAAATTCAAGAAGCATCCATTCAAATAGACAGAGGTCGATCCTAATGGTGCATTTTCAGAAATTCCATTTGGTGTTATGCATGCGGAAGACGTTAGGGCTTATATTCATGTTGCCCTAGAAGAACATGGAGACAGTCAACTCACATATTTATATCTAAAACATTTGAGTGATGATCAATTTGAGTTGAAAAGAGAATATAAGGCTTTGGAAGAGAAGAAACTCATTCAATATATAGATTTCCCAGTTTTTGCAGAAGATGAATGGGTCAGATATGTCTTAAGCTGAGTTCATGATGAGTTCATGTGGCTTAATTCCACATTCAATATTACCAAAGATGCCATAAGGGTAGTCATAGGATTAAACCCTACTGGTACAGTAGCTGTATTGAAGGCTGTGAAAAATGATACAGTGATGAAAGCCACCAGAGCAAAATTTGATAAAAGGGCATTGACAATCAGTGACATTAAAGATCATGAAGTTAGATTTGCATCCATGGTGATCGGCTATAAGGTCTACTTCACAAACTAGGAGAACTCTATCTCCGGTACTGCCATATACACTGCATATCAAATGGTTAAGGAAAATGCAGAGTATGACCTATGTGAACTACTTCGACAGCAATTAATGGAGAACTTGAAGAAAATAAAGGAAAGCAAATACCTTTCAAATTTGGTACGTTGATTTTGTGCTTATTTTTCTACTTTATGCAAGAGTTACCAGGCATGAAAAATCTATTTTAGACTGGATACAAACCTGTTGCAGTACAGATTAGAAACCAATTGAGCAACATAGGAAACATAGATGCACAAAACTCTGCCCTATGGAGTTACTTCAAACATTTCCAAAAAGTAATGAAATCTAGAGAAAGGATCCCTAAGATCATTGTGGAGAAATACAAAGATGATATATGCTTTATTGTAAATAAGGATCAATGTATGATAGAGGTTGTGGAGCCCAGAATTGTCTGGATCTTACCAATGGGGTATGAAGTTGATGAAAAAATACCGAACAACTATGCACAACATATGCTAAGTAAACCCAGGGATCCCAAAGAAGAAAGATTTGGGACATATGAGGAGCTGTCTACAAAAATCCATGTTGAAGTGATAAAACCTAAAATTTCAAAGAAGGACCAGAAGATAGTAGAAGATTATGCCCTGAAAAAGGGTTTTACCAAAGAACAAATCAGAGAAACAAGACAAAAGGCACAAGCAGAAAGAGTAGCTAAACAAAAAGAGGAGCTCAAGAAAAGGAAGCTAATAAAGCTCCGGAAGTTCAAGAGGTGCAACAAGAGGCACATGCTGCACCAAAGAGAAGAGCAAGAGGTGCAAGTTCCTCTGGAACAACATCTAAATCCTCTGGTATTCCCTCTTCAACAACTGTAGAAGCACAAACAGGCAAAAGGAAGAAGACCAAAGGTCAGAGAGTGTATGTCAGTGTTGGTACATTTGATGATGAGGAAACTGAGACCAATGAAGAGGTGAAGAAGATGAAGGCACAGTAAGACAAACCCTCTGGTGTCACAAAAGGGAAGACATCCGATAAGGATATAGGGAGAAAGAAGGCTAAGACTAAAGCACCTGCAGAAGACCAGACTACAATGAATCTGGAGGAAGTATTGAAGGCCATTACAGTTGATGGCAATCTAAAACCTATTGCCCAGCTGTATGATGACTTTGACGATGTAAATAAAAAGGTCATTGAGGCTGTTGTCATCCAATACTTGAATATATACAATAAAGCTCTCATAGAAATAATTACTGATCTCCCAGAAATCTTGGCAAGTATAATGTATGCAAGGAAAGAAGATGCTATGGCTAAGGACGTTGAGCTTAGAGAGCATACATTAATAAAACTATGTCCTGAAATCACCCCAGAAGAAAAGGAAAAAATCTCCAAAGCACTTCATAAAGAATTTAGAACAAAGAAAAGAATGAATACTCTCATGTCAGATGACATTGAGAAAGTAGTGGAGACTGAGGAAATCACTTTGAGAGTGTTAAAGGAATATTATCTTCCAACTATGTATGATAGAAAAGAAACAAATACTGGAGATGATACATCTATTCCTAAGGTGAACATGGATCAAGGACTAGACAAAAGTGATGAAGAGCCGAAGGAGAAAGAAGATCCAGTCCCTGCTACTGGTTCAGATATTGCTGAAAAGGATCAATCTAAGACAAGTCTTCCTCCAGAACAACAAACTGGTGACCAAACAGATAAGGAGAAGACTGAGGAGCAAAACAAAGCTGATGATCAAGAAGAGGAACAAGTTGAGAAGAAATCTGTACCAGAACAAAGGGATGATGCAAATGATGCCATGGATTTAGATCCTCTAGAAAAAAACCAAGAAGAAGAAGTCTCTGGTATAGCAAGAGACACTGTAGAGTCTGTCAAGGAATTCTTGGAAAGAGAGACAAGTCTTGGATAAGCCTGAGTTTTTGCAAGGTCCAATAAGCTTGGACTCAATGTCTCCTGTGCAGAAATTTACATTGGTATCAATTGTGCAAGCAAAGGCACAGGAAGAAATATTGAAGTCACACATACAGGATAGTGAGTTAATTGGTGAAGCATCCAACATTTTGGAGAAGTTGATGCCATCATATCAAAAGGATACCTCAATGTCTTCAACAAATCAACTCAAGGGACTCATAAACTCTGTAAGTATGCATTTTGAATCTTTTGAAAAGTATGCAGAAACAAAAGTAAGGAAAAAGTTTGATGAGAAAAGATTAGCTGAGTTGAAGACCATGTTAGTAAATGATATAACTCTATTAGATAATGGAATAAAAGGTATACAGAGTGTTATTAAACAAGCTTGTGATTTGTACAAATTTTGTTTATCATGGCCGAAAGCTACAAGGGAATTAGAAGAAAAGATCAAGGATCTAGAGCTGCAATTGATAAATATATCTAAGTCATTTGATCCGGTAGCTGAGTCAGTCGGAAGCAAAGAGATACAAGTCATCAATATTCATAATAACTTGAGTAATCTACTAAATAAGAGGGATCAAAGGAAAAATAGAATGTGTTAGTTGAGAGGACTGATAAGTCCTAAGGTTGATTCAATGTCAAATCTTGAAACAAAAGCCCTGCAGGTAAGTACACTAATTGACACACCCCCTGATATACAAAAGGCAGAGAAATTAGTATTCCTCATAAATGGCTATATTCAAATTTTGGACAATGCAAAGAAGAGTTGGGATAGAGAGTTGGCTCAAATCAAGAACATTTTCAATGACATCCTACAACCCACATCAAATTAAGTTGAAGATTGTATTTGTACATACACCTTTTCCATTGATGTCAAAGGGGGAGAAGAAAAACAGAGTGTATATAGTAAGGGGGAGTAGATAAGCATTTTTCACTAAGACAAACAGAGTGTATATAGTAAGGGGGAGTAGATAAGCATTTTTCACTAAGTGTTGCCATCAATGCCAAAGGCAGAGATTGTTGGCAAGAGACACTGCTCTGATGAATGTTGAATGTTGTCATTGATGGCAACAAGGCAAAGGGATTTTACCGACATGGCAAAGAGACTTTATTCTGGAAGAATAAATGACTAAGTATGGGTAGTATACATTATACAAAGGAAGTGACAGTTTTTGAGATAGTATGCCTCTGCAGTTAAAGATATTTGTATGCAGTTCAAGTATATTGTTCATAGCTACCTAGTGATCACATGTACTAGTGTTCAAGTCCTGACTTCCTCCGAAAATCATATGGTGAATTGTATAAGTTCAAAAGAACAGAGTTAAGCCTGAAACAGTGTAAAGCATCTGAGTATTTGGGTCTGCATTCCTTTGCTGTTGAGTATTTTGATTTGTGGTTCTAAGGCAATGTGGACACATGTCATAAGCATCTAAATTCAGATTTGTAGTGCTTGAAGTCCTCTCGATCATATTTGACAAGTTCTTCAGTATCAGCTTCCAATCTGACAATATTTCTCAGTGATTGAGCGACATTTCAGAGATCCGCATTTATCTATAGTTGAATACTGTGTTCTACAGTTCTAAAGGTATGACAAGAGAACTATAATGGATATTGGATATGATTTTCAGAGTCTCGTATGGTCTGCATTGGAAGTTATGATGTGACAGATGAATTGGTCAAGTGTGTTCTTAAGGAACAAGCCGACAAGCAAGTTAGATCTATATGCGTGAGGATATATTATTTGAAGAATTAATCCAAGTAGTTGAATGATTGATACCGACTTATATGAAGACTATTGTATGTTTGGTTGGGTCTGCATCCATGTTTGTGCACAAGATCAAGACGACAAGGTATAACACTTATATGCATGTTTCATGTCTGGCTTGCCGACCTGATTATGAGATGAATCTTGTTGCAGATATATATACTCGATGGATTTGGGTGCTGCCAAAATAATGGGTTACACTTTCTAGGACATCCTAATTTTTGCTGAAATCACATATTTTTAGAAAATATAATGATTTAAGCCTTGAAATGTTCCATTTAAAGGATTTTAATTGAAGACGGTTTGATCAAACCCCCTTAGATTCAAACCCCCTTGGATAGAACCCCGCTAGTTTTAAACCATACCTATAATGGAGTCTCCTCTACACCTATCAAAATGCTGATAAAAAACCACTTTTGATTTACCTTTTGGGGGATCAAACGAATTAATTTAAAATTTATGTTTTGTAAGTATGTAGTCCTTATTATAAGCTTCCCAAAAAGTATAATTTTAAATATATTTAATTTGATTATTATATTTATTTTTTATTTCTTGTGAATGTAGGTTTTTCACTGAACATCAAGTTCTCTGTTCTACACACATGGAAAATTAGTAAATTAGTGACAAAAAATTCTAAAAAATATCTATGCCCTAGGTATTGATGTCCTTGTTTCAACAAAAAAAAAAATTGAATTTCGATACATACAAAAAAAGTTATGTTTTATGGAATACGCCTATATCTAAATTATAATTGGTTTGACTTCAAAACTTAATTAAAAAAAAATATTCAACAAAACATTATGAAACCAAATGCATGCCCTATATATCTCTGTTACCAATCTAAATTCAAAAGAATTAGAATTTTATCCTTTGTAGAAAAAAAGTTATGTGCTACAGAATACACATCACTTTAAAAAAATGTTGTTTACTATTAAAAACTAGTTATCAAAGGAGATGCAAAATATTTTACAATTTAACTCCAAATTTTTTTAAAAATATATATTTAGAATCTACAAACAAAATCTCACAAATCACTAGTTTGCATCATCTTCAAATTCCTAACGGTTTAGCGGCTATAGGTGTCAGAAAGTGAAGTTTTAGTTCAAAATGTTGATTTCAATGTCAAGTTTGGCCAAAAAGTGTAACCCATTATTGTGGGATGACCCATTTCAGTGTTGAGAGTGTGAAGTGTGTGGATAGAATGTGAATTCCATGAATGTGCAACCTAAGGCAGTTATGTGATTAGCAAAAGGATAGTAAAGGTAGAAGGACAAAAGTATATGTAAAGCAGGGCAGACAATATGAAGTCCTTTGAATCTGTGTACTGAGCAAATTGGTACTACACCATAGCATTTTGTAGATGCACCTGTAGCAGTCATCTCCTAGCAATGAACCATTCCTTCTCTATCTTCTATTCTCTTATTTTGGCAATGAGCCTATTGCAGTGAGCACTTCTTTGGTCAGTGAGTCCTTGGGCAGTGAACCCTAAGGCAATGAGCCTTCATGTAATTTGGTATTGCTATCATAATATATTGTGAGCTAACACTCACTGTGGTTTTTCCCTTTTTGGGTTTTCCATGTAAAAAATCCTGGTGTCTATGTGTTATGTCTTTATGGTTGTTGCTTCTATGTTTATTTTGCTTTCATGTTATTGAATTTGGTAAATGGATTAAAGAGCATGCAAAGGAATTGTTTAATAGAATACTGATTCACCCCCCCCTCTCAGTATTCCTTGTGTTCAACATTTTTCTCTATTTTATTTCTTGGAGTTTATATTATATTTCAAACCAAACAAATGTTTAATTTGAGCTGAAAGAAGCAATCTTTGATCAAGCTATTGTCCTATGGCATTTCCCACCAGAGTAAAGGAGAGATGGAGATAGAGATAGGAGAGGGCGATATAGAGATAGTAGAGAGATAGAGAGGAAGAGGGAGAGCATGAGATAGAGGGTACAAATAGAGATATGAATAGAGAGAGGGGAGGGAGGGAGAGAGACGGAGAGGATGATAAATAGTGATAGAAAGAGGGGGAAAGATAGAGAGATAGACAGAGAGGAAGATACATTGCATTAGAGCTAAATTGATATTTTACATAAGAGTTGATAGATAAATTAACAAAATTTCTTTGCTTTCATTATAAATGTATGTCAATATTATATAAAAGTCTAAATCATTCATGAACACCCTAAACAATTAGTATTATTTAGACCATTAAAACCATTTAAGCTATGAATATGTACAAAATATTTATATACATAAATCTCAATAAGGTCATGAAAGTGTACATAATGGCATACAGTGCCATGAGGTCAACATTGTCTCTTAGACTACAAAATGTCATCAATATATAGCCATATGTAAATTGTTATGAATGTTCTATATAGGCATACAAAATGTCTTCATCTATGTAGCAAAGACTATTAGTGAAACATTTGTCCTCTCTTTACCTGACTAGAAAGTGAACCTTGATCCCTTGAATTAGTTGTTGTCTTGCATCGCTTTGGTGTCTTGCACCCCTCACTATATTGTAGCTCAACCTATACATGTACAAATTATAAAATTAGATACTATGCTAAACTCTGTAACTAAAAAATATTATTTTAAAATGACATAAAAATAATAAACATGTACTGGTAGTCTAGCTATTCTTTCTTGAGATGCTCAACATCATCAAGAGGGGTTTATCCTCGAACTAGAGTGATTGCATCAATCAATAGCATAACATAAGAAGTATATATCAATTATTTGTAATTACCTAGAATGATGTCTATTGAGACAAAATAATCATAATTAAATGTATATATTCATACTCATGCCTATGTTAGAGACATTGAGGATGAAATTGCAGCAACAACAACAACATCTAATTTTCCTGTATACCAGGAGGTGTGACAACTGATCTCATCAACTAAACAAAAAATAATAGATTTAACTAAGAAACATAGGTACACAAACAATAACATTAGATTTGTAAAATAAAAATTTAAAATGTGATACAATGTACCTCAATAAATCCAATGTCATAGTTAGGACTACAAACAACCATGCTAGATGATGGTGTAATTCCTACCTATTCAACAAAAAATGTATTTTCTAATATTCAACATTATTCTAAATATAAACTAACTATTAATTTATTTTGATATATTAGAAATTTACCTTTGACATAGATGGGACCGTAAAACTTAATGGTGGGATGGTCGATGTTATACCATCATGTGACGTTAGACCATGAAATATATAATAAATGCACAAATTTTAATTCAATTCTACAATTAAAACTTAATTTACATGTTAGAATTTTACATATAAAATGTAAAATATATATGTTATAAATTCATATTAAAATACCTCTATGTGATCACTAAATAAATCATGTAATAGCTCATCATTGATCACCATATTATCTAATTCACCACCCTATACTGCTAGATCACCCTCTATGCTCCCAATACATTTATAGTGACAATAAGTATGCTAATGGGGGTTGACACCTTTTGCACCCTATGGATCATAGTCTCTTCTAGAGCATAAACGATAGTAACGATAACATAAGTGGAAGGTAGGAGCACTAGAACTAGATGGTCTTGCTACCTGATCATTTGTTGAACCACAAGACTAGGACATTTGCATGTCATGGTTTATAAGTGTCCATGAGGCTAGCAATTGCATGGAGAGTCTGCACCTCCATAGTCTCCTTGATGACTGATGGCACCATCACATGATGTATAGATTTTTTGGTAGCAGTCTTCATTGATGGTTTGCTACTAGATGAGCTCCCATTCTATCTTGGGCAAAGCCTCACCTATACCTTAAAAGTCCCTCATATCAAAATAATTAAAAATTTCATGAAGTACAAACTCATAGTAAAGTTTTCTCAGATTATATAGTGGTACCTCATGGTTTTTACAAGGAGGTTGGTCAAAGACCATCCACCACATATCCAAAAAATTATTTTTATATCATTATGATTGCACCAATGGATAGGGAATCTCTTCAAAGTCACAACAATGGGTGCATTGGTTTTGGGATCAGTGAAAAGAGCACAAATTTGGCCAAATGTTATCTCTTTTTGTTTCACTTCATCACAGGATAACTTCATCGCATAAAATTGGTGACATGAATCTCTATGAGTTTTCCATTGATTGATTTGACTTGTCACTGGATCAACTTGCTTCATCACTACTTCCAATGATAAAGAAAGTGATGCATGGTGGGGGTTTGTTATGGATGCCTTCAACATTGAAACTCATTCTACAAATTAAATTTTGTTTTGTTCTAAATGCCCTAATAAATTTTCTTGGTTTTGTCCAAGATTTGTTGGAAGTGTTGGAGGAGACTTGGGTAATGTTGGGTTCTCCTCAAGCATTTATTCATATAAATTAGGTTCTGGGTTAGGGTTTATAGGAGCTAGTATAAAAAATAACAAATAAGAAATGTATTCCAAAATATTAAAATTTATCTCCAATCTTAAGCCAGTGGAGCCAAGCTTTGAGTTGTACTCCGCGAGCTAAGTGAGGATCAGTAATTTTCTTTTGTTGTCTCAGTTGAGCCAATATTTCCTTACTAAGCCAGGTTGGCTAGATTCTTATGGATGGAAGTGATTGACCATGGAGAAATTTTCCTTTTTTTGGGCATTCCCTTTGCCTTCCAAGCCTCTCCCTCAAAGCTATGGCAAGCAATTATTGCATGCATTGAAAATAAATTGCATTACTGGATTACCAAACCTTTGTCTTTGGCGGGCAAATTTCAAGCATGTTCCAAAATTTTGGCTGCCACACATGTTTTATATTCTTCATGTTGGGTTCCTTCTAAGGCATCATATTTGAAAATTGAAAAACTCCTTCGAGATTTTTGTGGGCCTCCAGTGATGATCTCAAGGTTTTCACCAAGTAGCGTGGGAATTATGTTGCCTTCCTCATGAGGCTGGTAACCTTGGCTTGATTTCTATTCGTCGTCAAGGCATTGCCTTGTGTGCTGAATGGATTATTTGAGCCCTTCAAGGCAATGAAGCCTGGAAAATTCTTGTCTGACACTGCATTTGCACTGGTACTCCTACAGGTCGTCCAACTTGGAAAGGATTGGATATATGAACTCTCCTCACTATGAGAGATTATGTCTCCATTCAAGGCACGTTTGTTATCAAGATAATTTGGAGGGCTTGAGAAGCCCTCAAGCCCTGGCTTCGATGGGCTAGAGATGGTTTTTGTAATGGATTATCCATTAATCATCAAACCATTTGGTGGTCTCCTATTCTCAGCATTCAAGCCAAGCCGCTTGCTAAGCTACCTTGGGTTCATGCCTTTCTCCTCTATTGGAAAAGACTTCAAAAACAATATCCTTTGCTCTTGTACCTATCTTTAAATTTCTTTGTGCTAAGAGACATAGTGGGACTCACTTCAATATGAAGGAAAGGATCCTTGGCTTGTCTCGATGGTAGTCAAGCCTCTCAAAAAGAATAAGGTGTCACAAACATACTAAGCATGCAATCTATCTATATAAATATGATATATTAGGGGACTAATGCAATGCCTAGATACACAATACTAGCTTTGAATGCTCTTGAATTAGATGATTTTTTGATGATGTTTCTTGATGTCCAGATGTCCACTTGATCACTTGATGGATTCTAATGACCTATTTCATTAGTCGTTAATTTGAATTATTTAGCACAAGTTGACGGGACAATGACTATTTCATAAAAAGGGTCTACTTTTGAACATTAAAAATGAATTTGAATTTTGGGGTCGCACCACTTTGTCTTCTCTAGAAAGTGGTGAAATGTCGTGGAATATGTAATGAAGAAGGCATAAGGTGTTCAAAAGTAGTAAACAATCTATGGATGCTAGATCTAGAAATTACATACCAAATAAGTTAAATCATATATTATAACTATATATTTACAACATGTATAAAGTGATATAAAAGTATAAAAATGTAACATATACACTTTTATCTCTTACAATTAAATAAAGAGAAATATTATAATAATACAAAAAATTAACCACACCATATATAGAAATAAGTAAAAAATGAAGCAATTAAAATATACAATATTAAAGACTCTTCTATTTACATATCATTTTCTCCAGCATTATATAGTAAAGCTTCAAACTTTTAACCAATAATAATGCAAATAATTTAATTTATGAAAAAAATCAGATAGTAATTGCTATGGTTCCATTTGCCTATGAAAACTTTGCATTAATAGGCTTTCATCTATCCCCTTCTAAATATATTCAAAATCATGCCATCGTAGAAGCTGAAGGCAATCTTTCTCACCCTGTAGTTCAGGGTAAGCACTCCAATCACTATAGTGAACCCCAACCCATAACATACCCCCGCTCCCACCAACCACCACTCAAATTCACCATCTGAATCATCTTCTTCATCACTGTTCTCCCTGTCATCTCCTTCTCCATCACATGAGAAACTCTTGCATGTTGTTGTAGTATTGTTGAATGGAATCCCACTGACATTGGCATTGCCTAGGTAGGATGACTCTCCAAAGGTTTGAAACTGCCCTCCAAGGGGTACTTTTCCCTCAAGCATATTGAATGATAGATTCAGGAATTGCAAATAGTTGAGAGACTGAAGCTCCAACGGAATCTTTCCAGTGAATTTGTTTACTGACAGATCCAAAGACTCCAGTTGATCCATGCCTCCCAATGTCTTGGGAATTCGGCCACTCAAATTATTTCTTGAAAGGTTGACTGCTATTACACCTTGAAGGGATCCCATTTCTTGAGGAATGTCACCTGATAAATTGTTATTCGATAGATCAATCCATTTAAAATTTGTTTTGATCATCTCATACAGAAGATTCTGACCTTTCATAGAAGCTGTTATCTGATTTGTAAATTGAATGTTATTTAACATGCTGGAGCCAGCTAGTCTCACCATGTACTCCTGATCAACAGGCACTGGACTACTCTTTGATGCATTCACCATTGCAAGCATGTTTGTAAGGTTGCTTGGAATTGACCCTGCAAGCATGTTGAGTGAAAGGTCTAGAATTTGGAGATTTGGGAGACCAATTATGTGGGTCGGAATTTTACCTTCAAATTTATTGGACTTCAGCATTAAAATCTGCAGTTGTGATAGATTTCCAATCCACTCAGGGATATTGCCTTCAAAATTATTATTCCCCAAATCAAATACTTGCAGAGATTGACATTCTGCAATAGATGATGGAATAGCTCCTCCCAGATGATTATCATTCAAGTTCAAAGTACGAAGTTTTTTTAGGCCTCCCCATTCTTTGGGCAGATCACCTTCCAGATGATTTCCTGCCAAACTGAAAACTTCTAGAGCAGAACAATCCCTGGTGAAATTGGTAGGAATAGTGTTGTTCAACATGTTCTTTGACAGGTCAAGAACTGCCATTCTTGTGCTGCACAATGAATCTGGAAGGCCTCCTGTGAGATTATTGCCGGATAAAGCTAAAACTAGTGTGATCTTGAGATATTCACCAATCTCAGAAGGAATAGAGGAATTAAACTGATTGTCTGACAACTCCAGCAACTCAACTCGAGGAGAAGGGAGAGGAAGAGCACCTTCTAAGCTATTATTGTGCAAATCTATGGAGCAGGGACCTCTGGACGGGAGTCTTGATGGCAAAGAACCTGTAAATCGGTTACATGAAAGGTTCAGATTGACAAGAAAGGGTAAATCCCATATCCAAGTGGGAATATTGCCGGCTATACTGTTAGCAGACAAGTCCAGCGTTACCAAAGAATACTGATTCACAAGAAATGAGGGAAATTCAGCTAAATTACAAGAACCCATTGCCAAATATCCAAGCTTGTCAAACTGTGGAATCCATGTTGAACTAACTCTAACAGTTAAGTGATTGTGGGAAAGATCAAGAGCTTCAAGCCTAGTGAGATTATACAACAGAGAAAGAGAAAAGGCGCCACTTAAACTGTTGTAAGAGAGCAAAAGGTGTTTCAAGTGAACAAGTTTTGAGATTGTGGATGGAATTGTACCGTTCAATTGGTTGTCATGGAGGACAAGATAGACAAGGGCGGAAAGATTACCTACAGAAGGTGGGATTGTGCCTGTAAACTTGTTACCTGAAAGATTTATACTGGTTAGTGATGAAGACCTTTGTTCTACAATGAAAGAAACATCTCCCACAAGATCAGAATTGCCTGAAAGGTCAACCTGTTGCAGTCTTTCTGCAGAGCTCAGCAGTTTGGGAGGCACTGAACCATACAAGTCACTTGAGGACAGGTAAAGGGAATTCAAGTGGGAAGTGAGATTCTCAAACCAAATGGGTATTTGTGCTGACAAAAGGTTGTAAGAAAGGTCTAGATGGAGAAGAGAGGTGAGGTTAACAAGGGATTTGGGAATGGGTCCTGAAAACCCTGCCCCTGACAAGTCAAGAAAAGTGAGCCTCTTCAGCTTTCCTACATCAGAAGGAATGGGAATATCTAAAAAATCATTAGAGCTAAGATCTAAATGCTCTAAATATGCAATTTGAAATAAGGATGAATGAATCTTGCCGCTCAAATTATATGCTGGCAATTCCAGTCGAGTGACATGGCCTGTGTGGAAGTCACAACCAACTCCTTTCCACCTGCAGCAATTGAATCCATGCCAAGAATCTAAACTTTTATACTTATCTACAATAGCTTCCTTGAAATCGAGGAGGTAAGTTCTTTCATCAAGGGGGCATGAATCTGCAGCTGTTAGAGGTAGAAGAGTGCTCAACCATAACATCAACAACAATACTCTTCTAACTGGAAACCCCATTCTCCCATATGACTGCGCAGCTTCCATGTCTTCTACAAACTCTCTTGCTCTGAAATTTTGCGTATCTCTGCTGAAATAAAGTAGTATGAATACAAAACGCTGAAGAAGATTGTTAAACAATTCCTCCGCGTCTTCCCCACCAAGAAAGAAATTCTCTCTCATGAGCAATAAAGGCGTTTTAGAATTGATTTGCGCTGTCATCTCATCATCACAGGCCAAGCCCACTACCATACTTCGCTCCTAAAATTATAAAATATAAGTCAAAAGTAACACCAACTTTTCCATCAACGCTGCTTTTAACGATGGCAACCCATTTCTTGGATATTCTTTTTAAGGCAATTAAACGAAAGATCAAAAAAGTATTACCCACTATTATATAATGTCTTTCAGAATGATGGGAGTACGTTTAAGGTCAAAATCCAACAATAAGTAAATATTTAAAGTTGGTAAGGTGTCAAGAATGATGGTAGTAGGTCTAAGTACAAAATTAAATAATAATAAGTAAAACTCAGAATTTTGTAAGAATTAATTTGATGCATTTTCATAGGTTAAAATAGTTGGTCTATAAAAATTATCTAAAAGAATTTTAAAAAAAAAAATTGGTAAATAGGTATAAGATATAATAAGTATTGTGTATTGATTAGTTTTTTATGCATACTTTCTATTTAACTTATATTAAAAAGCAATAAATAGTACAATATTTACAAAAAAAAAGGGAAGGGTGATAAAAAGACACGCCCACGAACCCTCAAGAGGAGGTGGAAGGGGCATTGCCCAAATGGTCCAGCAAGTCCTGAAGATGAGCAACTTCAAGTGCAACTTTGCTAGCTTGCACCTGAATCTACATTAGAACATTAGAACAAATGATAGCTTTAGTGTACAAAGAAAAATGTTTATCAACAGTATAGTGATTGAAAATAGCAGCATTCCTATCCTTCCAAATGCTAAAGAGATTTTCCACTCTAAAAGCATGCCATATCTGAGAATATTTGCATTGAAGGTAGGGCCAATCGCCAAGTAAGACCATATGCCAAGAGAAAGGAGAAGATCTGAAAGGTTCCAAGCTTTCTGAGCCCAAGGGCATATCCAAAAAAGGTGCTTGAAAGATTCAAGCTACCCACAGAACGGACAATGAGGGATGGAGAGGCCCATATGAACCAGACAAGCTCCCAAAGGGAGGCCTTGGTAGTGCAAACACCAAGCAAAATGAGCCAATTTAGGCTCTAACACTACAGACCAAACGCATTGAAACCGTATGTGCTAGGTCCCATGAGAGGATTGAAGTTGCCAATGGTGATTCAGTTGTTCCACCATATGCAAGTGTGGGGACAACTAGGAATAACCTTTGTACGGTCTGTAATTCTGAAAAGGAGTGTCTGGATACCATTTCCAATCCTTCCACCAAGGTTTGAGAGATCTCACTCCCAACTTGTGCATCATCTAAGGAGGAATAACATCAATAACCAACTGATAAGTCTCTTGGTTTGTGTTAAGAAGTCTATATTTTTGTTTGAACTAGAGCCATGATAAGAAATTCTTTGTGGCCCTATGCAAAAAATGAGGTAGAACTCGGACCCCGTGTTTGAAAATTTTTAATGCATGAACCGAAGGCAGCTTTGCAAGTGGCCTGTCTTGATTGCTGAAAATAGGGGACCACCAAATAGATTGATGATTAATGGATAAACCTTTACGAAAAATCATCACCAGCCCAACGAAGCCAAGGCTTGAGGGCTTCCCAAGCCTTCCAAAGGCTCTTGAGAACAAAAGTACCTTGAATGGAAACAGGTTACCTCATAGTGAGAAGGGTTCCTAAATCCAAGCCTTTCCATGATGAACAACTTGTAGGAGTGCCAGTGCAAATGCAATGGCGGACAAGAACTTTCCAAGCCTCATTGCCTTGCAGTGCTTGAATGATCCATTTAGCACACAAGGCAATGCCTTGTCGGCAAATGGAGATCAAGCCAAGCCCTCTAGCCCCACGAGGGAGGCAACAAAATTCCCAAGCAACTTGGTGAAAACTTTGATGCCCATCATTGGAGGCCCAGAGAAAATCTCTAAGGAGTTTCTCGATCTTTAAATAGGAAGCCTTGGAGGGAACCCAGCATGAGGAAAAAAAAAGTGTGGAAGCCAAAATTTTGGAACAAACTTGAAATTTACCTGCCAAAGAAAGAGGCTTGGTAATCCAGTAATGCAACTTCTTCTCAATTTGTGCAATAACAACCTGCCACAACTCTGAAGGAGAGGCTTGGAAAGCAAAGGGAATCCCCAAGAAGTGGAAGATTTCCCCGTGGTCAATCCATTTCCAACCATAGGAATCTAGCCACCCTAGTTTACGAAAGAAAGATTGTCTATAACACAAAGTTTTCTACCACTGAATGCTGGAGCTGGAGGCCTGGCAAAAAATGTCCAAACATTGAAGGGCTTGTTTGACATTATTTTCATCCTCAATGAGAGTGAGAAAAGAATCATCAGTGAAATGGCCATTCACCAACTATTGGGTAGAATTGGGAAGGGAAATCCCCTTAACACGGGATTGAGAGACAACCTGAGCTAGCAAATAACTAAAGCCTTTAGCAGCCAAGACATAAAGAGCAGGGGCAAGAGGGCAACCCTGTCCAATGGAATAGAAAAGGCCAAAAGAGTTAGATCGCTGACTAGAGATGGTGATATAGGTTGAAGCATTAGCAAAAAGCATTTGGACCATGCGGATGAATCAGGTGCCAAAGCCAAGGGTCTGCAACATGACTAGAATAAAAGGCCATTCAATGCGATCATACGCCTTATCAAAATCAATCTTAATAAACATAGCAGGTTGCTAAGAATGGCGAGCCCACTCCATTCCTTCCCAAATAGAAATTATATTATCCAAGATCAACCTAGATTTAATGAAGCCTGTTTATTTAGGTTGAACAATAAGAGGCAACATCGAGTGAAGCTTAAGCGCCGACACCTTAGCAATGATCTTGTATGAGACATTCAATAGAGTAATGGGCTTCCAATTATTGATATCATCAGGGTCGCCAACTTTAGGTATGAATTTAATATTTCCTTTGTTGATAAGAGTGCCTAATGAACCAATTTGCATGGCTTTAAGATAGACACTATGCAAGTCACCACCCATAAAATCCCAAAATGCTTTATAGAATTCACAAGGAAAGCCATCTAACATAGGGGCTTTGTCATTGGCCATAGAAAAGACTGCTTCCTTGAGGTCACCTTCGAGTAAGAAGTGTTGGAGTAAGTGTGTTGTACACCTTGCATACCATTGATATTATTTTATTATGTAAAATAAATATTTATTTGTGGTACATCATGTGATGTGTTTATCCACATTAAATATTTATTTGGGTGCCACTTGTAATCGTTGTATGTAACATTAAGTTAATTACTTTATTTGTAATTATTTGATTATTTGGGAAAACTTAGTACCAATAATCAAATGTGGGGTCAATGATTTTGTAGACACATGGTTTTGGGGAAAATGGTATTGCAATACCACATGTATTTGTGTGAGCTTATGTCTATAAAAGCAAACACATGGGTAGTTGTAGAGGTTGGCTATTTTGGTTGTCTAGCTTGTTGGTTGGGTTTGTAGCTTCTCTTGCATGTTGCATGTGTGAGGGTTTGAAGCATGGCATGGAATGTATGGTTACATGCTTGTTCACATAGAGTGCAGGTAGAGAGAGCTTGTTGTTCCAGAGGTGATCTCTACATATGTATTTGTTGTTTTATTGTTGAATAATACATGAGAGATGCATGCTTTTGGAGGTTGGGTTTTTCCCTCTGTGAGGGTTTTCCCAGGGTATATCTTGTGTTGTCATTGATGGTATGATTGTCTATTTCTTTTGCATGTGAATTTCTAGTTATGTTGCACATTAAATATCTTATTGGGTTATGAGGAATTAGTGTATATGGCTGCATATTTCAACAAGAAGCTAGTCACATATAATGCATTGGGCATTTGATAGCCAACAAGGAACGGCCACAAGACATTGCTACAAGGCAATTTGCCTAACAGGAGTGATATCTTGAGCTGCAAACACCTGTTCATAGTGCCGAACAAAGGCCTGCAGAATATTAGGAAGGTCTCAAAGAAGTTGTTGACCATGAATTTTCTTAATAGATTGGGAAGTGTGATGAGCTCGAAGAGCTTGGAAGAACTCTTTAGAAACTCTATCCCCAATATTAAGCCAATGGAGCCGAGCTTTGAGTTGTGCTCCATGAGCTAAATGAGCATCAACAATTTTCTTTTGCTTCCTCAGTTGATCCAGCCAAAGCTGAGTAGCGGAGTTAAACGGATGAGCCTCCAAAGTGACGATGGTGAGGCAAAGCTCTTGAGTGGTGGCTTCATATGAGCGATGGTGAAAATGGGCAAGTTGCCTCCCATAAATACGGAGAAACCACGAAGTATAGGTGATTGCATCATTCCACCAAGATATCCATCCCACGCCATGCAGAGGACATGGCTCCAAATTCTAAACACATTGAATGTGTGCCAACGTGGCCTTGTGATTGAGAAGAGACATGTTTAGAAGAAGCTGACATTTCATAGGTTTGGGTTGAGCAAGCTACCACTCGATACAGAAACATATCAAGAAATGATTAGACAAGACAACATCCACCAATGGTTCCACTAGCAAGGAATAACAACTAGAAAAAGTAAAGAAGGACTGAGTGGATATTATAGCCTTATCTAGCCTCTTTAAGACCCTGTCAGGTCTAACTCACAAATTGCTCCATGTGTACCATTGCATATTAACAAGGTGGTGACCTGCATTGGGATCAAAAAGGCCCAATTTATTATGCATTAAGAACCACACCTCTCTATCTCCAGTTGTCCAACACATAGGCAAGGTGCCACATTTATCATAGGCCATCTCAATCATATTAGAATCCCCGCACAAAACCCCAAGTGGTGGTTGTCATTGAATCTGTAATCCATCGCTAGAGGGAAGATCTCTCTACGACATCATTAGGAGCATAAACATTAATAATTCCAACGGAATGATTATCAACATTGAAAAGAGCCCACAAAATGCGGTTAGTGGGGTCACATCCATGATCAACTAGGAGTTGATGCTACATGGGTAAGAGAAAGGTGACCACTCCACCATGACCAGCTTCATGGTTACTGCAAAGAAAAGGGCTGGAAGGCCAAATAACATGACAAGTTGTAGACATCAAAAATCTTGAAATTGTAACCTCCTAGAGGCAAAGAATGTCTAAACCAGGAAACTTGAAATGGAAATCACGAACAAAATATTTCTAGGGGAGGTCAGTGAGACCCCTAACATTCCAGGAAATACAGTTCATTTAACGATCGTCGAGAGGCAGATCCTCATTATCCATCCCCTCCAAGGTAGAATAGCTATTCTACAACACCACATTAGTGGCCTCAAAGCTTCCAATTTGGAAGCTGAAAGGCACTGGCTACTAGTGTTTTGAAACAAATTCACATTCCTCCAATCATCTGGATGGGTGGAGAGATCTCCTCTTCCTAATAAGAGGAAGAGAAGTCTATCGAGCTATGACAACTAGCGGCTAAGAGATAACTAAAGTCGTTGGTTGAACCTTAGGCACTGTCACCATGCTTGATGCACCAGCATCAACTAGTTTTAAAACATTCAGAACCGAAGCCCCTAGGTGCATAGGCTTGGAGAAGGGCTTGGAGATGCCATCATTTTTGGCCTTGCGGCTAGCATCAATAGACCACCCTTCATATTCTTTTGTAGGAGGAGACAGTCTTGACAAGAGCTGAGCAGAGGGCTTTGGCCGTTGAGTGGCCAAAGGACAATCTTGTATCTTATGATTGGAGGACTGAAACCAATAGCATGTGTTAAGCAAGTTAATATACTGAACCTGGTGAGAGTAGCGGGTTTGACCAACCTGAATGTCCACTAACTCCTCAAGGTCTTTGGAGAGGTCAACCTCAACACAAACACGTCGATGGGGACGAACTAAATAGAACTTCTCAAGTTCTATACAAATGATAGTACCTAGAGAGATTCTATTTGGCTAAGAAAGTTCCAACAAGGAAAGGGTAAGCTAGGGAATTCCATCCAGACAGGGATGATAATGGACTTTTCATCAGAGATAGAGAAGCCTCGAGTCTAAGGTTTGAACACAAGAAGAGACGAGCGGACTTAACATGGGCCCCGACAGAGGACAACCTCAACATGGTTGGCTTCAAAAAAATGAAAAAAAAAAAACCCCTTAGTGAGGTTTTGCACGGCCTCTAGGCGAATCCCCATGTGGGGACTAGGCCTAACCAACCCAGTCGTGAAGCACACTTTTAGGGGGAACTCTACCCACAAAACACCCAATCAAAGTAAAATTTTCAAGCCATTTTCAGGCATTGTCAAATTCTGGAATAAGAACCATAGCATCTAGAGGTGGTTCAAGAGACTTACCTCATGGAATACTTTGGGAACAAATTTTTGAGGATGTTTGGGTGGGGGTGCCATTGGTGGTCGTCAACAAACCTTTAGCTCTAGCAGCAACAACTGCGGAGGAATGAAAGGTTGAGGCCATATAAAGGGGCAAAAAAATACCCACAACCATAGCAAATGACAGAATGCCGCAATAAATGTAGGCTAACGCAAGGGATTTCCTACAGACAACTGCAATATGACATATGCATTAGAAAGCTGACATAAACTTAGTAGAGCTCTCCTTCCTCTAGTTGTCGATTCATATTGATTAGTTTTTGTTATTGTAATATATTTGAAAGTAGAGTTAATAATAATCATTGTTAGGAGTTACTTCTTATTGTTTAAATACATTTGAAAATTAGTTTATATGTATTGTATTATGAATTTTGCAAAACTCACAAAATGTTAAAAAGAATTATAATGGTGAAATAATTGTTATTATGGAAGATACTTAATAGCTCTCAATCAACGTAGTTAAGTAATGTGTTAGCAGTTTGGCTAAAGTATACACTTTGAAAATCAAAAGCGGAAATAATCCTAATTACATATGCTTTTATATTTTCCATTAAATGCTTGATCGACTACCACTATTAGTGTTGATAAATAATAATTATTTTTTATTGGTCAATAAGAAATCATGATAATAATATATATCTATCTTCACTTGGTGGTGAGTAAGGATAGATAGACCATGCCAAAGTGGGGGTGAACATCTACTTGTTGAGCTACCACATGTGGCTATTACTTGCACTAGAACTTTTTGACCAAACTTGCTTTGGAACTCTTCCTTGATGGTCTAGAGAAGATCCTCAAGAGTGACCCAATCGAGCAAGGCTACTATCATGAGGAACTCTTCTCATAATATAGTGGAGATTTCCTCATGAGAAAATATAAGTTGTAACAGAAAAACTCTAGTGCACTTTCTCATTTTAGCTTAAATATGTACAAAAATAATTTGAAATATAATAGGTTTTCTTTTTAAAAATCTAATTTAGTAGGAATAAAAGATTTGAACAAATAAAACAACATTTCTCCTTTTCTAAAATCAATGGAGAATTTCAATTCTAATATCATCCCACAAATTTGCTATGTATATATGTCATCCAATTTTTTTCTGAAGTATAGACACCTAAAGAAAAGGATTCTAGGTGGTAGGGAGTGAACAAAGTACAAATCCATTAGAAAGCATTTTAACCTCTTGGCAAATCCAAAAGAGGTACTTGACAATGTGAGAACTTTGACAACAAGAAAACTTGGGGATTGAGATCTTCCTTTGTTGAATTCTTTTATCAATGCCTTGAGACATTAATTGACATGAAAAATGGACCTTCTTAGGCACCAAAATATTTCATCAAATTCTTAGAAAACAAAAATACCAAGTTCTAAGAAAAGAGTTCATAAGCCACTATTTAATGAGTTTCTTATTAATCCTAACTAGTAGAAATCCAAGCATAGGTTGCACTTGGAGTATATCTCACAAAGAATGTGTGTCGACATTCTATCTCCAATGCTTCCACCATTGGGGTGAAGAAATAAGAGATTTCTTATCAAGTGATGTGTCGGGGATGATGGGACTCTGATAATTTTCCTTGGTTTCCTATGTTGGACCTACTTCAAGATTCAATTTGGTGGCCTTGTGCTAGGGTGTAACTTTGAATATTGTTTTAAAACCCTGTTCCTAGGTCTAAAACCCTAAGCCCTAGGGGTTTATATAAGCATCAATTACCTTTTGTTCTAATTTTTAGTTGACCGCTTGTTGCTCGTTGCCGGTCTTTAAGTCATTACCTTATGTCTAGGGCATCATGCATTTACCAGTCCCTTCCTCCCATATTACCTTTTAGGCCCATCCGCAAGCCATAATGTGTTTTATGCCTTCGTCTTATCCCGAGCCCCTTAATGAAATTTGGCCACTCTATTTCCTAGTAGAGCAATATTGTTTTGAACACATGGTCGAGTCCCCTTTTAAAGTATCTGCCTAAGGAATCATCAATTGGCACATGGCGTATGTTAGTTGGTTTCCGCAGTTCTGTGGTCATTATTATAATGAGGAAAAAAATAACGGCAGAACTGTGGAAGGGTGACAAATGGCGGTCTCTTTTATCAAAGCTTTGCCATGAGATTAATGGTGGGCCCTGATGTGCTTACATGGCAAACTCTTGTGCGTTCTGCTAAACCTGTGTGGTGGACCCATGAACGGTTTGCGAAAGAGCGGGAGAGGAACACGTGGACTGCTCCAGGTGACATGTCTTCAAGCTGATCGAATGGGCGCCACGGGGCGTGTTTTAAATGGCATTCCACCGTTCCGCACGCCTCCATCTACTACATTATTTTATGCTACAAAAGCGTGGAAAACCACCGCATAGATTTTATTGACTTCTCTTTTCAATAGTGTGGCTAAGGTGGCAGTTTGGGTGGCTTGTTCTTATTGATTCACGTCCCTCTTCAACGGATAACATAGATGTTCACCTCGTTGGATTTATATGTGTCGTTGATTCAGATGTTCTATTCTACAATCGACGGTCTATTTTTGAATGGAGGCAATGGGGTGGTGGCACGTAGTAAACAATGAACTAATGCAGTGATGGGTTTCTTAGGTGTGTGTCGAGCCTTCCTTGTCACCATAGTACAAGATGATAAGATTTAATAGAGACTAGTGTGATACGCGACTTGCCCTTGGGAATTTGTATTCAGGCTTGATGGGATTTTCCACTTGACATCATGACATAATTTGAGCAGGGTGTGTTGTTAAAGTGGGTAAAGTGATGCGACCAAGGAACCTAACTTGGCTTCCTCATTGTGGAAATTAGCATATGTGGGTGCTCTGGGTTCTAGGAAATTGATGTGATGACAAAGTGCTGCCTCCTTTTCCCTTTTTGGCAACATTGGTAGAATATTGAAGGATTTTCTTTTAAGACCAACGTGTCATGGTACTAGTTGAACTAAAATAATCAAGAAGTTGGTAGAGTGTGACTATTCAGATATGGGAGCCTCTACAATTTTGCTATAAATAAGTGCCCTTGTTGTTACCATATGCACCATTCCTTCTATGCGGACACAATGGGTACTCCTCTTTTTAGTATGCTATAGATCTACCACCCTGTTCTTTAGGAAGTTCATCTCTCTTCTCTTAGCTAGTATTGTTTTCCTACAAAATTAAGGAACTAGAGATGTTTTTCCTAATAGATGGGAGGATCTAGTAAGATTCAGGTGATGAGGCAGCAGACATTAAACTGCCTTCATTTCCAAGCTATCCTTCAGTCTCATCCTAGTGAGGGATTCAATTTCCTGTCTAGCAATTCCAATAACTATATGTTATTGTGAGTTTCTAGATTGGGCTTGAGGGAAGAGAAGCCTTATTTATCCCTCTTCCCCTCCCTCAGGACGGTGGCACTCAACAGATCAGCAACTACAATTGAAGGAGTATTGTCCACCCAGATGAAATAGTTGGTGATGGAAAGAAGGAACTAAGTTGACAAGAATAGTTAGTTCTTTGTTTAACTTAGACATACAACTATTGTTGCTTCCTCTTTAGCTAGAATTTTGGCACTACCAGAGTCAGCTATGTGTGGCTTCCTCAAGCTTCTTGAGAGTTGAGGTGGTTGGAAACCTCCTATCGAAAGATGAGGAGTCACATCCTTGTGCTTGGAGCATGGAATGATGGTGGGGACTCCTGCCTTTGGGGGTTCCTTGTTCTTTTGTTCCTGGCAAGTATTCTTATGTCTTCGTGCATGGAGAGGCGAAGCAGAGGATTCTTGTTTTATGAACAAGTATCTGGATCTGAAGGGTGGCTGAGATGACAAGGCATCTAACAAACTGCCATCAGTTAGCATCATGGCTTACCTCCACGTCGAGAGTAGGAAAGCATATAAGACAAAGATAGTTATACCTATATGTTGGAGAAGATTTGTTGCAGAGGTGTGCCTAGTGGCTTAGGGACAGTTATTTTAGCATCTTGCTGTTGTAAAGATTGTCAAATGAAAATGTGACATTTGTCATAAGGCCTGAGGCTTGTTTTGCTCCCTCATTTCTATAAAAGAGAATTCAGGGCCTTTGACAAAGGATCTTGGAGAATTTTTTTATCATAGTACACTTAGTTGTAGAGTCAGTTTTTCTCAGTTTAGGTGTTATTTGAGAATAGAATTTGATGTACTTGCAAATTTTGTATGACAGTACCAGTTCATAGCTTAAATATATTGTCAAAGTTTAAGACTATATTGTCTCCTACAATTGTATACTTCATTTCATTTATGAATAGAAACTAATCAATCAAGGATTATTTTATTCATCTTCACAGTCTTTCCTGTGTAAAAATGTTCTTCTTATAGCTTTTACTCAAAGAGCGAATATAATGTTTTAAGAGAATATTGAATGCTATGAATGTTTGCAGGGATTCCTAAGTAGAGTTGGTTTTGAACTAATTAAAGTGTGATAGTGTAATGCATTATTATAGTGTTTACATGAGCTGGTAAAAATACTGTTGTATTTATTTTCATTTATATATGTTTTGACTCTGTAGCCCAGGATTTAGGCACCAATCTCTTAGAACGTTTATCTGATACAACTCCTTGGTCATCTATATTGAAAACCAAAATGAATTTCCATTTTTGTCTTATGTTTATAATTTTATTCCAATGTTCTCCTGCAAGAGAGTTGTGTTAAATCCTAAGAATCTAGCCCTTTACCTAGTATATCAATAATTCTTTAGGCATTTTAGAGAGAACATATATGTTAGGAACAATATTTGAGATAAATAGTAACAAATCTTAAATAAATATTGTAAAGGACTACCCTCCTAGGTTTTGCAGTGCCTAAAGCGCAAATGAAAAGTATAACCAATCTTTTCCTATTCATTGGCCAATCCCTCAAGGCAAATCGATCATTAGAATCAGTTATTCTTTAGATTGCCCTTTTGAGATTAGGTTGGGAATTAAAAACAACCAATAGATTCGTGACTCTACTAGGGAACTTTTAGCTATAAGTATCAAGATTAGTCCAATAGTTTGTCATGGGTGTTAGAATTAGCCTATGAACAAAGTATTATCATTCCCTTTAGAGGGTGGCGACTCTACTTGCTTTTGAACCGATTGATCAAAAGGAAGATCGGTTGTGTATTTAGAAGTTTTTGTGTGGCTCTGTTGTTGGAGAAGACCCAGAATGAGCATAAGCTTTAAAAGAGCTATATGTTGTTTGAAAATTCAGTCCTCTATGAAAAGAGGTGGCAACTCTGTGAGAAAGAACCTGATAGAAGTATGAATAATATGTCAAAGTTTCCAGTCATGAGAAGAAAATGGTGAAGTCTGTGAGTAATTTCCACGTATTTGGTCCTTCATTCTTGATTCATATTCAAAGAAGAATAAAATCTTATAAATAGACGTTGTTTATGAAAGTGCATTGTGTAGAATATTATTCCCATGTCGAATGAAGGTCTATAATGAAGAAGTAAGGGTTTCATTGTGAAAGGAAGCAAGGTAAGAGAAAACAACTTTCTACACCAATCTAATGAGGGAAAGTATGCAAATTTTTCTTAGATCTTTACAGAACTTACAGTTATGTTTCACATTAATAGAGAGATTAACACACATTCACAAACAAGTATAAATGCAATGACACAAGATATACGTGGGGAAAACCCTTTCGGGTGAAAAACCCCACACTCCAAAACCTGCACAATGTATTATCAAATTTGAAGGAGATTACAGTACACTTGCAATGCAAGTTCTTCTAGGAGTTGTCACAATATCAAATCTGGAGTAATTCTAGTAGCATAACAATACCTGCAATGAACCATACAACTCCAACTCCAAGCACCTATATATAGAGAGAAATACTATGAATGGAGGAAGCTTCTAGAGAAAGTCAACACAAGAATCTCGTCCAAATCCATATGGCCCAATTTACAAGGCCATAAAACATGTGTATGATACTTGTAAGAGATTCTCTTTCATCCCTTACAACCCCCCAACTTGGGTGCCCCAAATTTTCCCAATTAAGGTATGACAGATGCTCTTACAATGTCATAAAATCCATCATATATGACAACTCTTACAACTGTAAGAGAATCTGACATAACTGACTATTAATAGCAGATTCTCTTACAACCTGTCATAGTCAAACTTGGGCGCCTACTTCCTCCATGCAAGATGCTTTCTGACACTTATCATCACCTGTCATAGGATCTTCTATTTATAGCTCTTACATGTCATAGATTCTATCATAGGGATCTGTCATAACTCTTACGCATCATAAACCTCTAACAACACCCAAAAGATGCCGACACATGGCAAAAGTCTTCTACCACAAAGTGGGATGCCTATCTCCTCATATAAGGACAAAAATACACTTAGTCACCTTCCATTTAGGATGACACATCACCATGCCATCTCCCACAAAGTGACAAAATAAGATTTGCATACAAATTACAATAATAGGTAAAAATAAATATACAATTAAAAAATAAATGCTAGGAACTTGCAAAGGTTGAGACACCTTAATTCCCAACATTCTCCCACTTGTCAAATAGCTTTCAAGAGCCAATAGAATGACAGGATTTAACTGCTAGGGGCCAAGAGGCCCATAGGCTCCGAACACCATCTAAACTTCTATGTGCTCACGAGCTTCGTCAAGGAATCTGTAACATTCGCCAAAGTATCAACCTTCTCCAAATTCACCTTCCCATCCTCTACCATATCACATACAAAGTGGTACTATACATCAATGTGCTTGGTCCTCACATGGAAAGTAGGAATCTTTGCCAAACATATGGCACTCTAGATATCACAAGAAATGGTAATCTTCGCTGCATCAAACCCAATGTCAAAACACAATCTCTTAAGCCAAATGGCTTCCTTACAAGCATGAGTAGCTACCATGTACTCTACTACAGTCGTGGACAAAGCGACCATAGGTTGCCGCTTACTCATCCAACTAATAGCACCACCGAACATTGTGAACATATAAGCACTGGTGGATCTCCTACAGTCAATGTCACCTACCCAATCTGAATCCACAAATCCATGAATACTCATAGAATGCTAAGAACCAGTAGGATAACCATGATAGCACAAGGCATACTCAGAAATTCCCCCATAGATATCTAAAAACTCTCTTTACTGCATCCCAATGTATCCGTCTAGGATTAGCCATGAATCGGCTAAGGACTCCCATTGCTTGGGCAATGTCTGGTCTTGTACAGACCATCGCATACATCAAACTACCAACTGCATTAGCATAAGGTACTTTGCTCATATCCTCCATCTCAGAAGGAGACTTCAGACAATCTACAACAGATAACTTTGTCCCCATCATAATAGGAACAGTTAAAGGTCTACAATCTGCCATGCTGAATCTCTCCAACACAGTCTTCAAATACTTACTCTGGCTTAACCAAAGTTTTATGTTTGCTCTATCTCTTCTGATCTCCATCCCCAGAATGTCCCTGGCTGCCCCTAAATTTTTCATTTCAAACTATGCTGACAACTAAGACTTCAAATCAAAAATCAAACCTTTACCATTCCCAATTAGCAACATATCATCAACATACAACGTTATAATGAGAAGGTGATCATTATCAAACTTGAAGTAAACATAATGATCCAATTTCGATCTCAGAAATCCAATACTCAACACAAAGGCATTAAACTTTTGGTACCACATCCTAAGAGACTACTTAAGACCATACAAAGACGTTTTTAACTTGCAAACTAGATTTTCTTTACCATTCACAATGTAGTGCTCTGGCTGTGACATATAAATCTCTTCATCTAAGTCACCATGAAGGAATGTTGTCTTCACATCCATCTGCTCCACCTCTAAATCATACATTGCTACAAGAGATAATAGGAACCGAATAGATATCAGCTGTGCAACTAGAGAGAAAATCTCACCATAGTCAATTCCCTCCACTTGTGAATACCCCTTCGCGACCAACCTTGCCTTATATTTCTCAATGCTACCATCTGAACCAAACTTTTTCTTAAACACCCATTTGCATCCAACAAAATTTATTCCTTTAGGCAAAGGCACCAAGTCCCACGTATTATTATTTTCCAAAGAAGCCATCTCTTCTTCCATGGCCTCCTTCCAGGAACCTGCATCTTTCATACCCATAGCCTCCCTTATGGTTCTAGGCTCATCAACTTTAGAAATCAAAGCAAAAATACAATTGGAATCATGTAACAAATAACCAAACCTTTCAGGTTGTCACCTTATTCTTGTGGACCTCCTCACAAGTTGATGTTGAGATTCTTCATCTTCTTCTTCTGAACTTTTAGAGCTGCTAGAGCTCTCCTCATCGTTAGATCCAACTAGTGTCTTTAGTTCAACTTTCTCAGGGGTGGGAGGAAGTTGAACCACATCATCTTTCTTTTCTTATTTGTCTGGTTATAGAACAACAGAAGAAGGATTGAGCTCTTTGAAGATCACACTTCTGCTATATAGAACTCTTTCGTCCACTAGATCCCATAGCTTGTGTCTTTCACACTAATACCATAACCAATGAAGATACATTTAACTGCCTTGTTCTCCAACTTGGAACTCTTCTCTTTAGACACATGTGCATATGCCTCACAACCAAATACTCAAATGTGTCTTAACGAAGGCTTCTTACCAGACCATGCCTCCATAGGGGTCTTGTTAACAAGTGTCGATGTAGAAGACTTGTTAACCAAATAACAAGTGGTAGCAACAGCTTCAGCCCAAAAATTTTGTTCTAGGCCAGCTCCACTTAACATGCTCCTAGCCCTCTCCATCAACGTTCTATTCATTCTTTCTACAACTCCATTTTGTTGAAGAGTATAATGAGTTGTCTTATGCCTCTCAATACCTTGTTCTTTACAAAACTTATCAAAATCTACTGAGCAAAACTCACCACCATTATCAATTTCAAACATTTAATCTTTCTATCTCTCTGATTCTCTACAAGAGCTTTGAACTCTTTGAATCTTTCAAAGACTTCAGATTTACTACTAAGGAAATACACCCATGTCCTTCTACTGTAGTCATCAATGAATGAAACAAAATATACAAATTTTGAAATTGAAGGAACATTAACAAGACCAAAAAACATCAGAGTGAACTAGATCCAACACCTCAGAAGATTTATGAGAACTATGGTAAAATTGAACACGATTTTGTTTTCCATATATGTAGTGCTCACATAACTCAAGGTTACAATCATCCATACCCTCAACGAGGTTTTTATTTTTTAGGGTCCTCATACCCTTTTCACCAATATGGCCAAGCCTTTGGTGCCACAACAGTGTTTTCTCAACAGGAAGTTTCATTTCCATAGAATGAGCACCCTTGGGTACCCAGAATGCACGACCATTAGAAGTAGATGCAACAGTCTTCTTAGTTGCTGGTTCCAATGGTGAGGATGAAGAATCTGAAGCTCTCTTCTTTGAAACAGAGGCACTATTGCACTAAACCACGCATGCATCAAGCTGAAATAGAGTGCCAATTCGAACACCCTTAGCCAACACCATAGCTCCTCTCATCGTCTTGCATCCTCCATTCGAGAAAACAACCTGCACACCCACATCATTCAGTTTGCTTATAGATAACAGGTTTTGTGCCAACCCAGGGATATGCAGTACACCATTGATCCCCTTCACTCAACCATTAGGGAATCTAATTAGGACTCTTCCACGGCCAACTATTTTTAGGTGAGAGTCATCACCCAGGTACACCTTCCCACCATTGAACTCTTCATACTTTGAAAACCATTTTTTGTTGGATGTTGTATGAAATGATGCACCAGAATCAATTAACCACACATCCTCAGATGCATGTGTTGCCAAGGCAATAAAAAAACACTTCTCCATCATCTTGAGAGGACTTGTCGGAGTCAGAATCATGATTTTTCTTCTTCTTTTTCTCCTCGCAATCCTTGTGAAAATGACCAGGTTTGCCGTAGTTCCAACATAAGGCCTTGGACTTTCCAGGAGACTTTGATCTCCCATGGGATTTAGATCTTCCTTTGTCTTCTTTCTTCTTGTCCTTCTTATTTCCTTTTTCCTTGGACCTTCCATGAACCGCAAGAGCCTCCTTATCTGTTTCGAAAGACTTTCTCTACATTTCTTCAGACAACAACAAAGAAACCACTTCATCCATCTTGAAGGTGGTAGTGGTGCTCCCAATGGCCATCACAAGATGGTCCCATGAATCTGGTAAAGAACACAACAATGCCATGCAATGATCCTCCTCCTCCATCTTCACACCAATAGAGGTCAATTGAGCAACAAGCATATTAAAAGAATTGAGATGATCTACTACAGATCCTCCATCCTCCATCCTCAAAGAGTACAGCTTATTTCTCAGGAATATCTTTTTTACCAAGGACTTAGCCTGATAAACATCACCAAGCTTCTTCCACAACTCTTTTGTAGTTTTCTCCTTGTGGACGTTCAGGAGCACAAAATCAGCCAAATAGAGCCTTATGAGACCCTTAGCCTTCTGATCAATTTGATCCAATCTTCTTGTTTCATGCTCTGGAGTTTGGTGTCAGATATCACGAGCCATAAATCTCTATCCAACAACATGTCCTCTATCTTGAGTTTCCACAACTCAAAGTTGCCTCCATTGAATTTTTCAATCTCGAATCTCCTAGATGTGCTTGCCATTTTCTCACTGCAACAAGATCACAAAATGCTCTACAAGACTCCCACTCAATCGAAGATTAGTACAAAAAATCCTCTACCCAGCAACTAGAACCAAAATTGGCTAGACTCTGATACCAACTGAAAGGAAGCAAGGTAAGCTGAAACAACTTCTTACACTAATCTAATGAGGGAAAGTAGTGCAAATTTTTCTTAGATCTTGTTGGGTCAATATTTTATCGTTAACTAACTAACGGCAAAATGGTTATATCGTCACAGCTATGATGAGAAATTTATCTCCTCTCAGCAAGGGGAGGTTCCCTTTTCTAACTACTTCAAACTTATTTACAATAACACTAACTTTAAGGTGATTTCATATCATCCATTTCTCTCTTTTTTTTAGAAATGATGTTTACAATGCTCAATACAAAACTCAAAACAATTTACTATCTGAAAAGTACCTACTTGTGTTGATAACCAAGAAACCCACGAAAACACAAAGTTTCTTGTTGCTTCTTATGCCAATTGAAAATCAAAGATTTCATAATAGAGTGCAGCTCAAAGTCTTCACTATATGCTAAGGTAAAATGACATGATCACGAACAATAATTTGCAGCCCAAAGTCTTCAAATTACTTTTCATTCACAAACTTAAATTCTAATCTCAAATATGAAATAGCAACACAAAGTCTACAAATTCTGATTTGAATCACCTCCCAAACACTTGATATTCACGCTCACAATTCAAACATTCATATAAGATCATGTGATAGAAAGGACATAAGAACATTTCTATAACATTCACAAATTTTCTCCAAGACAAAGATTGGATGCCAACTTGTTTCTTAATATTGCTTGAAAACCGATTTACAATATAAGCTCAAAGTCTCAAATTGCTCTTCAAAATGGCAGTGCTTCGCTTCAATAATCAAAAGATAAATATTACAAAACAGGCCCTCTTTATTTATAGGGAGGAGCCTTGAGAAAATTTAGAAAAAGCCTAACTACTTTGACTTATTCAAAAATAAGAGTCCTTATTGACTTGGGACTTCCTATATTTTTACATGTAATTACATATGAGAAAAGTACATGTAAATATGTCCATAAGTACATACAAAAGACATATGAAAACATAAAATAAACTAAGTTATGAAAAGTTGCATCAACTTGTATTGCCATCTTTCTTCAAATGAGCATCATACATAGTAAATGTTGCTTGCAACCCACAGATTTCAGGACCAACACTATTCCTGAAGATTACTCGAGCTCTGATCACTACATCTTTCACTTTTGTGGTTGCCTTGTCGTGACTGGTCAACTCTAATTTCAAATTATCCAATGTTAACTGATAATCTAGAATATTGTCTAAAGAGGCAACTGAGAAGGATTTG
Source organism: Cunninghamia lanceolata (assembly GCA_027924645.1). NCBI lineage: Eukaryota > Viridiplantae > Streptophyta > Pinopsida > Cupressales > Cupressaceae > Cunninghamia > Cunninghamia lanceolata. The sequence continues at coordinate 22,018,675 of BSBN01000809.1, read as the reverse complement.
TCTTCAAACTCCCTTTGAAACATATTCTTGAACTATTGAATCATCTCATCACCGAGGAGAAAATGATGATCTTCAGATGTCAACTTGCATGGGAGCTCCTCTAGTTTGTGCAAAAGACTAACATCACTTTCTTCATTGGTTTCCATAGCACTCTCCAAGTCTTTGATCAACTCTTTCAGAACACTACTCCAATGAATTAATGACTCTTTAGTTTCCACATAAGACTCATAATTTGAAACAATGTCGAGTGATATCAGAGTTCTTATTTCTGGCTTCCTCATCTCAGTCCACTTCTCTAGGCTTTCATCTAGATACTCAATGTCTTGAGAAATAGCATCCACCAAGTCATCCAATTTGACTCTTATTTTTTCCATCCTGCTTGTCTTCTCAGTTGTACTGGCAAGAAGAGATAATCCTTGTTCCTGCATTTTATCAAGGTATTCTTTAACAGCTCTCCCTTTCACATGAGTCTCCTCTGCTCTCTGAACCACAGGATCTTCCACTGTTATTGCTTTCGGAGTGATTGACTCAAATGTCAGAGTAATTTTTCTCACCACTGCTGCCAACTATTCCGCCATTGCTTTATACTTCTCTTTCATTTCCCTCTCATGATCAAATTTCACCAGTAACGAATTGAGTGTAGATTGGACATTGGCTTTGGCACTTTCATGAGTAATCTTCCCAAGTTCAATCCTAGAAATAGAATAGTCACTCATGCTAAAATTTTCCATAGTTGCATCTGATGGCAAATGTGCAATTTCCACATATTTATGACCCTTGTCCTCTAGAAGCCGAGAAAGAGTCTTGGGTTTCTTTTGTGTATTGGCTTTTACTGGCATTAGCTTCCCAAAGTCAAAGTCATCTGGAGAGATGGATTGCTTCTTCCTTTTAGGTGTATATGCAAAAAGCCATGGAGAAAGCACTGATGTACTAACATTTGGATCAGAACCCATTATTGGTGTAGAAGGAAATGTGCTAACACTCATGGTAGTGATGATGGGAGGAGTATTTGTAAACACTGCACCTGGTACATCCACATTAGCAACTTGCTCAGTACCCAAAACAAACTATTCAAAAATTGTGGAGTCACCTATGTCATAAGAGGGTGAAGACAAACTAGGAATTGATTCTCAGGAATGAAAAACATCATCAAAAGTCACATTAGGATTATCAAAAATTGTTCTTGAGGATGATGGGGACTCAGTATCAATGGGTGAAGTTGGAATTGTAGGAGGAACAGGCAAAGAAACTGAAACAGATATATTAGGTTTAGGAGAAAGGACTTCAGTTTCTTGTGACGCATTTCTTTGCGGAGACATAGTTGTATCCTGTAGATTCTCCTGACCATCTCCTTCTTCTTTCTCTTGTTCATTCTCTTTCTCTGCTGAAGACTTATCCTCAATATCCATTTCCTCTATAGCTAGTTCTTCAACCCCTTGTTCTTCAACTTCCATTTCATTAACAACAGGTTCATCCTCTATCACTTTAGCCTTATTCCATTTTCACACAAATTTAATCTTAGGCTTGGAAGCCTTAGATGTGCTTGGAGTATCACTTTTATTCTTTGTCCTTAACTCAACCTTTTTCCCTGTTTGCTCTAAGACTTCTTCCTCAGATCTAGTTATGAAATCCTTCAAAGGAATACCTTTGCTCTGAAGCCACAGATTCGTATTAGCCAAATTGGCTCAAACCTCTTCCTCAAAGAAGTTACCTCCTTCTTTGACCATTGTACAGCAGGCAAGGGAGAGTTAGCAATATTTTCATTGACATAGCTTGAACTGATAACTTCTTCATCATCCACCATATCCTCTGGAATATCGGCCAAACCTAGATATTCAATTTGATTCAGGGTCAACTTGTTTTAGTCCAACTTTTTGATCTCCTCTTCTGTTCTTAAATTAGCCCAGATATCTTTGACCATTGGCTCATGAAATTGAGTCTTTCTCTTTATTTTGTCTTTCACTCCCCTATAATCAAACCAGAGTCTCTTTTTGATCATCTTCATAGTGACCATCTACATTTCTATTTCCATTGCTTTGGTCTTAGCAGTAGTTGCCACAGAAAATCTACCAATCTCAATATGAAACCTAAATCCAGGCTTTTTCAACTCCATCTGTTTGTTATGAACAACAATCATCTGTCGACACAAATCCATCAGGACAAGTTTGTCAAAGGGGAATTTTGGCAACATATAGGGATAACCCTGATAAAAGGCAACTCTTAAATATGTGAATTAGAGAATTGAAGAAATAAGCAACCATAACCATTCACCACTACCCAAGATTCATCTAAGACTCTTCTCTATTCCAGCTGAGGATCAAAAAGACACAAGAAAATAGTAAAGAAGGCATCATTCACCCTTCTGAAATGATGAATTGAACCTTTCAAAGTGAGCTGGGGATAATACTGATAAACCAGTACAACCCTCCTGTCTCCATCAGATGTTAAGCCTAGAAAATTTCTCATAGAAGCTACTATATACACCAGATATGAAGTCATGTAGAACTTTGAAGTAGTTGACACCTTAGTTAGTTGTTCATGAAGAGTATTACTAACTTGTTCTCCCCATAAGATATTCTGCTTACCCTGAAGTATGACCTTGATGTATGGGTACATCCATTCATGGAAAGTTAAGGATGAAGCTAAACCTCTAACTCTACTGAGAAGAGTTATTAAATCATTTACCTCCACAAATTCGCTCCTTGGAAAACTCCTAAGCCATCTAGACAAATTTGGTCTAGCAGTCTTGAGCCATTTAGTATTGATTACCTTTTTCGTCTTTTCTACATCTTTATCAAACTCACGCTGAGCAATACTAAAATCTAGTTCTGCAACATTTTCAGTTCCCAGACACATGAACACCTTATCTATGAATTCTGGATCAAGCCTCATGATGACATTGCCATGAGAATCTACCAATACCCTGGTATCTCTGTTGTAGAAATGAGAAACTTGGAGAACAAACTCTGTATTGATGTCACTGAAGTTATGGGAAAGACACCTTGATATTTGTATTTCATTTCTTTTGCTTTCTTTGGAGATGGATCTATCATTTGGAAAGAAGACTCCTTCAGATGAATTGAAGACCTCGGCAACTTGCAAGAGAAACTGTAACAAAAAGTCATGATCTTGCAGTTAGGGGAAATATAGGCAATTTTGGGAAACTGCATATTGGTGATCATGACCACAGGAGTGAGCTTGAAAGGGCTAAAGTGCAAGCGAGTTAAAAAAATGGCTGAAAGCGGGCTTAGGATAGCTTTTTAGAAAATTCTCCAGAGTTAGAAAAATTCTGAAGAGTGATGCACGGGGGCAGCGATTTTTGCCGCCCTTGCATGTTAGGGGAAAATGCTAATGTCAGGGAAGCAAAAATTGCCGCTCCTACATGTAGGGTGCAGAACAACACAAGGTGCAAAAGTGGTGAATTTTACCGCCTTTGCAGGGGAAGGTTAAACTTGTGTCAAAGCGGTGAATTTTACTGCTTTCACATTGGGAGGTTAAGCGAAATTTTTCTGTTGGATTGACAAATTCCCTCGCTTTTGCATGAGAGATATTTTGAATTCACAAGTCTGAGCGCTGATTTCTACCGCCTTTACATAAAATTTCAAACTTGTTACAAACTCGTGAAAATTGCCGCCCTTACACTTAGGGTAGATCACACAAAAGAAAGATAGGGTCAGCAATCTCTAACGCCAATGCACTTAGGAAATATGGACATGTATGGGGGAAAAAATTGTCGCCCTTACATTTAAAGGGAAAGAATTTAGAAGTTATAATCACTGCCTAAAACCAGTCTTCTAGGGTTCTCATGTAAACGGCAAAAATCGCCATTGATGTCTAAACATAAACACAATAAAATAAATGAATGAAGACTAAAGAAAAGACTAAAATGAAACCCTAAACAAAACGTTAAAAAACTCAAAAATGACAAAAACAAAAATCCTAATAATGTGCTATTAAAGGTAAAAAATGATTTTAAAAAGAAAGATTAAAACAAAAACACAAAGAAAAAACTTACCTGACAATAACGACCAAAAGTTGATCTTCGTGCCAAGCCTCAGATCCGAAACTCACGCACTCAAAATGTGAAGGACGTCACTAGGGTTTCAAATGAGCTCACGCAAGTAGGAGAGACTAGTAAAAGTTAAAATGATAACTCAAAAGTAAATAAACATATATAAACACCGAAATAAAACTTCACACGAAGTGCATTAATTGCACTCTACATGAACTCAAAGTTGAATGTCAGACATGGGCTAGTGGAAAAATTTACCACTTCAACACTTAACATAAGCAATATGCACGGGTGGCAATATTCACCGCCCCTGCACTTTAACACAGACAAAAATATGCTTGGGTAGTGAAAATCACCGCCCTTGCATATTACAAGGACTGAAACATGCACAGGCAGCAATATTTGTCGACTCTGCATGTTTATAAAAATTTTCTCTAACTCCTTAAAATTGCGAAAACCAGTTCAACAACTTACACAAATTTTGAGAAATCAAAACGAGAATATACTCGAATGGATAATCAGGAGTGAGATGACTATGCACGAGGATGAGATGACTCGCCTCGATTTGCGAGCTTAGAGTGTAGGCTACGAAATGGACAAGTTTCGTAGGGGTCATCCTACAAAATGAGCACAGCTAATTTTGAGGACAATAGTTGGCTCTAACTGGGGAACTTCCTTCGATTGTTCTTTAAATAATCAAAGGGAGGAGAATCTAGTCTCTAAGTGCCTTCATCCATGTCATTGGGCCATAGAGTCAAGCTACCAAAATAAAAAGACACAAAAAGACTAAACAAAAAAAAAACACAAACTATACAAATGTACAAGTGAACTTATCTGACGCTTCATGGATTGAAATGTTTCAGATATTGTCCACTATGGGGCAGCAAGAATAGTGTCCCATCTTGATACTCCAACAAGAAACTATTCTCATCACAAAGTTGGTGAATGACGAATGGGCCTCTCCATAGGGAATCAAATTTCTCATGCATTCCTTTTGGCTCTCTCCTCTTGTCCCATAACAAGACTTGATCCCCAACTTGAAATTCTGTAGCCTTTGCTTTTTTGTCAAAAAGTTCCTTGACTTGTCTTTGATGCTTAGCAATACGGTCTACTACCATAACCCGCTGCTCCTCAAGTTCAGAATGGTACATTATTCTTTTGTCAATAGAACTCTCAAAAGTTCTATCTTCAACTACTTTTGCCAACTTCAAAGCTGGCAATTCTAAGGTAATAGGTATTTCTACATTCAAACCATATAGAAGCTGGAATGGTGACATACCAATTACCCTTTTAGGGGTAATTATGTCATCCCATAAAGCATCAAACAAAGCTTTATGCCACGTTCTCTGATTGTCTTCTACCAGTTTCTTGATAATTGTAACCAAATTCTTATTGCTAGATTATGCTTGACCATTCCCTTGTTGATGATAGTCGGATGAATGTGAAAGAATAATCCCATATTCAAAGCAAAAACTAGTGATCTCATTTGAAGAAAAACATGTAGCATTATCTGCTACAATTTTGTTTGGAACTCCAAACTGGGAAATGATATTCTCCTTGAGGAACTTACACACTACCTCAGAAGTAGCATGCTTAACTGGAATAGCCTCCACCCACTTGGTGAAGTAATCTATTGCAATAAGAACAAAACTGTGTCCCACACTCGATGGTGGATTCATAGCACCAATGAAGTCAATGCCCCATTGCTGAAATGGTTCTTCAATCACAACTGGTTTTAGTGGTAATGCAGCGAACTTAGGCTTCCCCACAAACTGCTGGCAGAGTTCACATCTACATACCTAGTTGTACGCATCTTGAAATAATTTAGGCCAATAGTACCTAGCTCGCAAAATTTTATGAGCTATTACAGGTGCAGAAAAATGTCCTCCACATGCAAAACTATTATCTCATAAGACATAGTTTGCAGCCTTTAGCTTGATAGTTCGCTTCTCTTTATAAGGTAAATGAGAAGGGCACTCACCATGTGTAAGAAAATAAGCGATATTAGAATACCACTCATTTGTTGTAGTAAAAAAGAGAACTGTTGGAACTTCTTCAACCTCTACCTCCTCATCACATGTTTCTTTTGGGATATTATCAACAATCAACTGACACAAACCTCTCCCACGCACAAGCTTGGTGGGTTTGATATCAAGATCAAATTCCTAAATTTTGGCAATTCAATTGCCTCTTTTAGTCCCAAATTCCTATTGTGTCAGGATAGATTTCACTATTGTATCTGGCACCAAAATAATAGTATGTGAATTCAGAATGTAAAACCTGAAATGCTTCACCGCTTTAACTACAACATAAGCATGTTTCTCCATATTTAAGTACTTAAGCTCATGATCCTTCATTGGGCAACTCATAAGTGAAATCAGAGATTCCACACCTTCCTCATTCTGCTGAACCAAAATTGCTGACAGTGTATGCTCTAAAGCATAACTATACATTATGAAACCTTTAGTGTAGTCAGGACAAACCAGAACTAGAGCATGAGCTATGACCCTTTTAATTTCCTGAAAAGCTACTTTACCTTCTGCACTCCAATGGAAAGTGGTCTTACCCTTCATCATATTAAAAATATGATGAGTTTTCTCTACGAATTCTGGAATGAACCTTCACAAGAAATTCACCTTCCTGAAGAAAGAATGAACTGTTGTCTTACTAGCAAGCAAAGTAAGACTTTGGATAGATTTAACTCTCTCAAAGTCAATTTTGGTACCTTCTTTGGACACAATGTGACCAAGAATCTTACCCTCTGTAACCCCAAAAATTAACTTCTTAGGATTAAGAGAAATACCATTTTGACAACACCGTTCCAAGACTTGTCGCAAATGGTAGGCATGATCTTGACGTTTCTTAGAGAAAACAGTTAGATCATCAAGGTACACCACAATGAACTTACCCATTTCATCTCTAAAAGTGAGGTCCATTGCTCTTTGGAAAGTAGCACTAGCATTAATCAAACCAAACGGCATCCTGCAGTATGCAAATGTGCCCCATGGTGCTGTGAAAGCAATCTTGTATTGATCCACTTCGCTGACTTCTACTTGATTGTAGCCTGAAAAACCGTCTAACATAAACAGCATCTCTGAACTAGTTATAGTTTGTAACACTTGATCCATAATAGGCAGAGGGTAGTTATCTTTTAAAGAAGATTGATTAAGATTTCTAAAATCTACACAAATATGGATTTCTCCATTCTTCTTCATTACAGGAACAATATTGGCGATCCAAGTAGAATGGTGAATTGGAAAGATAATCCTAGTATTCAACATTTTTTGGCTTTCAGCAAGAATAGTACCTGATATCTTGGGATTATACTACCTCTACTTTTGTTTGTGAGGCAATGATCCTACCTTGAGAGGAATCTCGTGTTGGATCTCCTTGGGTCTGAAGGACTTCAGATCATCATATGAATACGCCAGCACATCAATGTAGTGGTGAAGAAGTGTAATGAACTTGAATTTCTCATCAACAGTGCAACATTTCCCGATGTTAACCATCTTGGGATCTGCTTCAGAACTCAGGTTCACTTGTTCAAATTCCATTGATGAATTTGAATCAAGTTGTTGCTGTTGTTTGATATATCTATCATGCTTGTCAAATAACTTTTCCAGATAAACCAAATATTTTGGAATTTTATTCCCTTTTAATTGAAGAATCTCCTCACCAGTCTATGAATCTATTTTGGAAACATATTCCCAAGTTAGAGAGTCACTCACTTCAAAGTATAGTTCATCAAAGATATTTGTCTTCTCTAAGAAAGCTATGATTTGATTATCACCATTGAAGACTTGCCAATGGTCAACATTATCTGGTACACTTGGTCAGAAGACCAACTCAATTGTGTACTTGTCACCTTTAAAATCCTTGTGAGGGACCATAAGGATGGCAGAGATGGCTAATGATACAGCACGATCATTAAACTCTCTTGGTACCGCAGAGATGTCGAAAGCATCAAAACCTTCAATGCAATCCCAGACATGATTGCGGTAATGTCTTAACCTTTCATTCTTGATTTGGTAAAGATTCCTTATCTGACAAACAACAAGCTCTGCATCACCTTGTGCATGAAGATTTTTAATACCTTTAGCATGAGCAGCCTCCATTCCGAGTAAAAATGACTCGTACTCAGCAGTATTGTTAGTATGATCAAACTATATCTTATAGGAGAAAGGAAAAATATCACCTTGTGGAGATATTAGAACTATTCCAGCCCCAGATCCAGTGGAAGAACAACTACCATCAAATCCTAAAACCCAAATATCATTTGAATTTCCCACTTTGATATTTCTATGACTAGTAGACTCTTCATCAGAGGAGGAAAAATTCAGTATCACTATACTCTTGTCTGAACTTTCATCTAAATTTTCTTCTGAGTCTTCATCTAAATTATCTAAATTTTCATCTGACGAACTAGAAGTATTTTTAGTGGTCAAGAAATAATTACCCATCCCTGAAGACTCAAATAAAATTTGAGCTTTTGGATCTTCAATTTGAGAAACAATATATTTTGCTTCCCTTTCAGGAAGCAATTTCTGCATGACACCTTTGACAGGTATCCTTTCCTCAGACAAATGCATATTTAGTTCTCCCACATCCTTACAAATATTGCATCCAAGCAAAATACCATAAGAGGCTAGAACATCAGCAACCAGGACGGTCATCTTTATTCTTTTCTCTAGAAAAGATGTGAATGCAAATTGTGCATCCTTAATTTGGCCTAACAAAGGAACTTGTTTATTTTCCATTGAAAAACATCTCCCAAAGGTCTTGGTCAAAGTGAGACCGAGAGCATCCACCACCTTAGCAAGCATGACATTGTCGGAAGCTCCTAAGTCTATGATACAATTACTCAGTTTATGACCGTTGACTAACAAAGACACATAAAAGGGTTCTATTTTCCCTGGAGCAACAAGAGGAGTAATCACTAGGTTATTTTGGACAGACCTATTCTTTGAGGAGTCATGAGTAGTTTTAGGAGAATCTTGCCCTGTAGAGGCAACCTTATTTTTAACAAATTTGGCTAACCTTTCAAATTGATCAGGGTTAGCTTGTAAATATTCTACCTCAAACATTTGGATTTTAGTTTTCCTAGCATGGTCAATTATGTCAAAGATCTAAAATGAATTTGACACAGGGGTAGGAAATCCTTCATTCTAGGGTTTAATTGGGGAAGTAATGGTCTGAGGATTAGCAGCAGAAGAAGTAAGATTGTTAGAACTTACTTGTTTATTGACAATCGAATCCCTTGATTGAAAAGGCAATGGAGCTCCTCATTTGGCAATTGAAATCATAGGTTGAGGCTCTTCTCTTGACTTTCCTTTATTAGCCACTTGTTGATTTGATTGATTTTGAGACCTGGTGAAAATAGCATACGCTCCACCATATACATCTTCTTCTCTTTCTGCTTCATCTTGATAGTTCAGGAACCCAATAGTAGAGTCGCCAGCCAATCCCTCTTCTCTTTCCATAAAGAGGTTTGCACTATTTTCCTAATCCAAGTCAGGCTGTAGAAAATTTTCATGTTCAGCCTCGTAGCCAACTGCTGAGTTGGCAGGTGGTGCTTCAATGGCAAGCTTCCCCTGTGTTGATGGAAGCCTGTTCTGCCCTTGGTTTCTCATGGCACTACCTTGATATGAAGTATTAGGGAATGTCCTTCTTGGTATATCTCTATAAGGAGTGGACATATTCTAGGACATTTTCTTTTTCAAAGCCAACAACTCATTGGCTAACTTCTGCACCATAGGATCCGTGGTGCTTATGGAAGAATTATCAGTAGAGGGCTGCCCTCTACTTCTGTTTGTATCCTTTCTTATCTTGCCAGCAAGGATAAGATCATCTTCAATCTCAATAGCTAGAGATTGAGCTACCACCAAGTCAGCCGGATTAGTCCACCGTAGAAGAAAACTTACCTCTAGTAGTTGAGTGGTGATAAAGAAACACTTCAGATTTTTAGTTGTGGGCTGAGCAGTGGCTGGAATTCTGTTGGTCAACTTATTGAACTTCGCAACAAATTCTCGCATGGGTTCTTGCAGTTCTTTCTTCATTTGTGTAAGTTGAGCCAAGAGAGCATGAGCATCTTCAACAGGTTTGAACCTAGCCTCAAACTTGGTTCGTAGAATGTTCCATCCATTGATGGTTTGAGCAGGGAGGTGATAGAACCAATCTACCGCAACACCTTGAAGTGTCTCAACAAAAAGTCTCACCGATACATCTTCATTTTCAACCCCAAGAACACCACATGCAATATAAAAAGTTGCAATATGTTCATCAAGGTGAACTTTTCCATCGCCATAGAATTTTGGAAAATTCTTTCTTGAACTACGAGGTAGCTCATGCAATGGTAGGGTAAGATTCAAAGGCTCAAAAGCATTTCCCCATGGGCCCACAAGAGGTGGGTGATCCATTATGCGTTGATTAAAAGGTGGAAATACAAACCTTGAAACTTGTACAATTGGCGGAGTCCTATGCACGCTTGAGGCTTCACTTGGTATAGGTAACCTTGCATTGGTAGGAGGAAAACTCCTTGTACGCTGAAGTCAAGATTTTGGAGGCAAAAGACCGAAAGTATTCTGCTGCATTAAGTCAAACACAAGGTCAATAACTCCTTGAGCTCTCTTACTTCTTGTATACATTGAGTCTGCCAGAATCTAGTACACTGAGCAAAGATAAGAGCTTGAAAAACTTATTACAAGCGATGAGGCCGGAATGCTTCAACTCAAAGCGTGAGGCTCTAAGTTGCATGTTGGTCCCCATCAAAGTCACCAAAAAACTGTTGGGTGAATATTTTTTTGTTAACTAACGGCAAAATGGTTATATTGCCACAGCTATGATGAGAAATTTATATCCTCTCAGCAAGGGGAGGTTCCCTTTTCTAACTACTTCGAACTTATTTACAATAAAACTAACTTTGAGGTAATTTCATATCGTCCATTTCTCCTTTTCTTTTTAGAAATGATGTTTACAATGCTCAATACAAAACTCAAAACAATTTATTATCTAAAAAGTACCTACTTGTGTTGATAACCAAGAAACCCAAGAAAACACAAAGTTTCTCATTGCTTCTTATGCCAATTGAAAATGAAAGATTTCAGAATAGAGTGCAGCTCAAAGTCTTCACTATATGCTAAGGTAAAATGGCACGATCACGAATAATAATTTGCAGCCAAAAGTCTTCAAATTACTTTTCATTCACAAACTTAAATTCTAATCTCAAATATAAAATAGTAACACAAAATCTACAAATTCTGATTTGAATCACCTCCCAAACACTTGATATTCACGCTCACAATTCAAACATTCATATAAGATCATGTGATAGAAAGGACATAAGAACAATTCTATAACATTCACAAATTTGCTTCAAGACAAAGATTGGATGCCAACTTGTTTCTTAATATTGCTTGAAAACTGATTTACAATATAAGCTCAAAGTCTCAAATTGCTCTTCAAAATGGCAGCGCTTCGCTTCAATAGTCAAAAGATAAATATTACAAAACAGGCCCTCTTTATTTATAGGGAGGAGCCTTGAGAAAATTTAGAAAAAGCCTAACTACTTTGACTTATTCAAAAATAGGAGTCCTTATTGACTTGGGACTTCCTATATTTTTACATGTAATTACATATGAGAAAAGTACATGTAAATATGTCCATAAATACAAACAAAAGACATATGAAAACATAAAATAAACTAAGCTATGAAAAGTTGCATCAACTTGTATTACCATCTTTCTTCAAATGAGCATCATACATAGTGAATGTTGCTTGCAACCCATAGCTTTCAAGACCAGCAATATTCCTGAAGATTACTTGAGCTCTGATCACTACATCTTTCACTTTTGTGGTTGCCTTGTCGTGACTGGTCAACTTTGATTTCAAATTATCCAGTGTTAACTGATAATCCAGAATATTGTCTAAAGAGGCAGTTGAGAAGGATTTGTCTTCAAACTCCCTTTGAAACATATTCTTGAACTCTTGAATCATCTCATCACCAGGGAGAAAATGATGATCTTCAGATGTTAGCTTGCATGGGAGCTCCTCTAGTTTGTGCAAAAGACTAACATCACTTTCTTCACTGGTTTCCTTAGCACTCTCCAAGTCTTTGATCAGCTCTTTTAGAACACTACTCCAATGAATTAATGACTCTTTAGTTTCCACATAAGACTCATAATTTGAAACAATGTCGAGTGATATCAGAGTTCTTATTTTCAGCTTCCGCATCTTAGTCCACTTCTCTAGGCTTTCATCTAGATACTCAATGTCTTGAGAAATAGCATCCACTAAGTCATCCAATTCGACTCTTATTTTTTCCATCCTCCTTGTCTTCTTGGTTGTACTGGCAAGAAGAGACAATCCTTGTTCCTACATTTTATCAAGGTATTCTTCCACAGCTCTCCCTTTCACATGAGTCTTCTCTACTCTCTGAACCACAGGATCTTCCACTGTTATTGCTTTCAGAGTGATTAACTCAGATGTCAGAGTAATTTTTCTCACCACTGCTACCAACTGTTCCGCCATTGCTTTATACTGCTCTTTCATTTCCCTCTCATGATCAAATTTCACCAGTAAGGAATTGAGTGTAGATTGGACATCATCTTTGGCATTTTCATGAGTAATCTTCCCAAGTTCAATCCTGGAAATAGAATAGTCACTCATGCTAAAATTTTCCATAGTTACATCTAATGGCGGATGTGCAATTTCCACATATTTATGACCCTTGTCCTCTAGAAGCCGAGAAAAAGTCTCAGGTTTCTTTTGTGTCTTGGCTTTTACTGGCATTAGCTTCCCGAAGTCAAAGTCATCCAGGGAGATGGCTTGCTTTTTCCTTTTAGGTGTATATGCAAAAAGCCATGGAGGAAGCACTGATGTACTAACATTTGTATCAGAACCCATTGTTGGTACAAAAGGAAATGTGCTGACACTTGTGGTAGTGATGATGGGAGGTGTATTTGTAAACATTGCACCTGGTACATCCACATTAGCAACTTTCTCAGTACCCAAAACAAACTGTTCAAAAATTGTGGAGTCACCTATGTCATAAGAGGGTGAAGACAAACTAGGAATTGATTCTGAGCAACGAAGAACATCATCAAAAGTCACATTAGGATTATCAAAAATTGTTCTTGAGGATGACGAGGACTCAAATGACTAAATATCAATGGGTGAAGTTGGAATTGTAGGAGGAACAAGCAAAGAAATTGAAACAGATATATTAGGTTGAGGAGAAAGGACTTTAGTTTCTTGTGACACATTTCTTTACAGATACATAGCTATATCCTATAGATTCTCCTGACCATCTCCTTCTTCTTTCTCATGTTCATTCTCTTTCTCTGCTAAAGACTTATCCTCAATATCCATTTCCTCTATAGCTGGTTCTTCAACCCCTTGTTCTTCAACTTCCATTTCATTAGTAGCAGGTTCATCCTCTGTCACTTTAGCCTTATTCCCTTTTGACACAAATTTAATCTTAGGCTTGGAAGCCTTAGATGTGCTTGAAGTATCACTTTTATTCTTTGTCCTTAATTCAACCTTTTTCCCTGTTTGCTCTAAGACTTCTTCCTCAGATCGAGTTATGAAATCCTTCAAATGAATACCTTTTCTCTGAAGCCATAGATTAGTATTAGCCAGAATTGGCTCAAACCTCTTCCTTAAAGAAGTTACCTCCTTCTTTGACCATTGTACAACAGGCAAGGGAGAGTTAGCAATATTTTCATTGACATAGCTTGAACTAACAACTTCTTCATCATCCACCATATCCTCTGGAATATCAGCCAAACCTAGATATTCAATTTGATTCAAGGTCAACCTATTGTAGTCCAACTTTCTGATCTCCTCTTCTATTCTTAAATCAGCCAAGATATCTTCAACCATTGGCTCATGAAATCGAGTCTTTCTCTTTATTCTGTCTTTCACTCCCCTATAATCAAACTAGAGTCTCTTTTTGAACATCTTCATAGTGACCATCTGCATTTCTGTTTCCATTGCCTTGGCCTTAGCAATAATTGCCATAGAAAATCGACCAATCTCAATAGGAAACCTAAATCCAGGCTTTTTCAACTCCATTTGTTTGTTATGAACAACAATCATCTGTCGACACAACTCCATCAGGACAAGTTTGTCATAGGGGAATTTTGGCAACATTTAGGGATAACCCTGATAAAAGCCAAGTCTTAAATATGTGAAAGTGGAGAATTGAATAAACAAGCAACCATAACCATTCACCACTGCCCAAGCTTCATCTAAGACTCTTCTCTATTCCAAATGAGGATCAAAAAGACACAAGAAAACATGAAAAGAAGGCATCATTCACCCTTCTGAAATGATGAATTGAACCTTTCAAATTGAGCCGGGGATAGTACTGATAAACTGGTACAACCCTCCTATCTCCATCAGATGTTAAGCCTGTAAAATTTCTCATAGAAGCTACTATATACACCATATATGAAGTCATGTAGAACTTTGAAGTAGTTGACACCTTAGTTAGTTGTTCATGAAGATCATTACTAACTTGTTCTCCCCAGAAGATATTCTGCTTACCCTGAAGTATGACCTTGATGTACGGGTACATCTATTCATGGAAAGTTGAGGATGAAGCTAAACCTCTAACTCTATTGAGAAGAGTTATTAAATCATTTACCTCCTCCACAAATTTGCTCCTTGTAAAACTCCTGGGCCATCTAGACAAATTTGGTCTAGCAGTCTTGAGCCATTTAGTATTGATCACCTTTTTCACCTTTTCTACATCTTTATCATACTCACGTTGAGCAATACCGAAATCTAGTTCTACAACATTTTTAGTTCCCAGACACATGAACACCTTATCTATGAATTCTGGATCAAGTCTCATGATGACATTGCCATGAGCATCTACCACTACCCTAGTATCTCTGTTGTATAAATAAGCAACTTGGAGAACAAACTCCATATTGTGTGTAGCAACAGGGAATGAAGCCACCAGATGAATGTTGTTCTTAACAACCTTCTGCATATGAGGACTTGGTTTATCTGACTTCATTCTCTCAACAAATTTAGCCATATCCACATGGCCAATCTTTGTATCCCATATTTCATTGACATTTGATGTCACTGAAGTTATGGGAAAGACACCTTGATATTTGTATTTCATTGCTTTTGCTTTCTTTGGAGATGGATCAGTCATTTGGAAAGAAGACTCCTTCAGATGAATTGAAGACCTCGGCAGCTTGCAAGAGAAACTGTAACAAAAAGTCATGATCTTGTAGTTAGGGGAAATATAGGCAATTTTTGGAAACTTCATATTGGCGATCATGACCACAAGAGTGAGCTTGAAAGGGCTAAAGTGTAAGCGAGTCGAAAAAATGGCTGAAAGCGGGATCAGGATAGCTTTTTAGAAAATTCTCCAAAATTAGAAAAATTCTGAAGAGTGATGCACGGGCGATGATTTTTGCCACCCTTGCATGTTAGGGGAAAATGCTAATGTCTGGGTGGCAAAAATTTCTGCTCCTGCATGTAGGGTACATAACAACACAAGGTGCAAAAGCGGCAAATTTTACTGCCTTTATAGGGGAAGGTTAAACTTGTGTCAAAGTAGCAAATTTTACTGCTTTCACATTGGGAGGTTAAGTGAAAGTTTTCTGTTGGAACGGCAAATTCCACCGCTTTTGCATGAGAGAGATTTTGAAGTCACAAGTCTGAGTGATGATTTCTACCGCCTTTACATAAAATTTGAAACTTGTTACAAACTCATGTAGGGGCGGTGATTTTTGCTGCCCTTACACTTAGGGTAGATCACACAAAAGAAGGGTAAGGTTAGCAATCTCTAACGCCAATGCACTTAGGAAATATGGACATGTATGAGCAGCGAAAATCACCGCCCTTACATTTAAAGGGAACGAATTTAGAAGTTATAATCACCACCTAAAACAAGTCTTCTAGGGTTCTCATGTAAATGGCGAAAATCACCATTGATGTCTAAACATAAACACAATAAAATAAATGAACGAAGATTGAAGAAAAGACTAAAATGAAACCCTAAACAAAATGTCAAAAAACTTAGAAACGACAAAAACAAAAAGCTTAATAATATGCTATTAAAGGTAAAAAAATGATTTTAAAAAGAAAGATTAAAATGAAAACACAAAGAAAAAACTTACCTGACAATAACAACCAAAAGTTGATCTTCGTGCCAAGCCTCAGATCCAAAAATCATACACTCAAAATGCGAAGGACGTCACTAGGGTTTCAAACAAGCTCACACAAGTAGCAGAGACTGGTAAAAGTTAAAATGATAACTCAAAAGTAAATAAACATATATAAACACCGAAATAAAGCTTCGCACGAAGTGCATTAATTGCACTTGACATGAACTCAAAGTTGAATGTCGGACATGTGCTAGCGGCGAAATTTACCACTTCAACACCTAACACAAGCAATATGCACGGGCGACAATATTCGCTGCCCCTACACTTTAACACAGACAAAAATATGATTGGGCAACAAAAA
Source organism: Cunninghamia lanceolata (assembly GCA_027924645.1). Classification (NCBI taxonomy): domain Eukaryota; kingdom Viridiplantae; phylum Streptophyta; class Pinopsida; order Cupressales; family Cupressaceae; genus Cunninghamia; species Cunninghamia lanceolata. The sequence continues at coordinate 22,002,174 of BSBN01000809.1, read as the reverse complement.
TCACTGCCCTTGCATATTACAAGGACTGAAACATGCACTGACGGCAATATTCGCCGCCTCTGCATGTTTATAAAAATTTTCTCTAACTCCTTAAAATTGTGAAAACTAGTTCAACAACTTACGCAAATTTCAAGAAATCAAAATGAGAAGATACTCGAATGGATACTCAAGAGTGAGATGACTATGCATGAGGATGAGATGACTCGCCTCGATTTGTGATCTTAGAGTGTAGGCTACGAAACAGACAAGTTTCGTAGGGGTTGTCCTACAAAATAAGCACAGATGATTTTGAGGACAACAGATCTTTACAGTTACAGTTATGTTTCACATTAACAGAGAGATTAACACAAATTCACAAACAAGTATAATTGCAATGACACAAGATATATGTGGGGAAAACCCTTTCAGGTGGAAAACCCCACACTCCAAAACCTGCACAATGTATTATCAAATCTGAAGGAGATTACAACACACTTGCAATGCAAGTTCTTCCAGGAGTTGTCACAATGTCAAATCTAGAGTAATCCAGCAACATAACGATACCTGCAATGAACCATACAACTCCAACTCCAAGCACATGTATATATAGAGAAGTACTACGAATGGAGGAAGCTTCTAGATTAAGTCAATACAAGAATCTTGTCCAAATCCATATGGCCCAATTTACAAGGCCATAAAACATGTGTATGACACTTGTAAGAGATTCTCTTTCATCCCTTACAACCCCCCAACTTGGGCACCCCAAATTTGCCTAGTTAAGGTATGACATATGCTCTTACAATGTCATAAAATCTGTCATATATGACAACTCTTATAGTTGTAAGAGAATATGTCATAACTGACTATTAATAGTAGATTCTCTTACAACCTGTCATAGTCAAACTTGGGTGCCTACTTCCTCCATGCAAGATGCTTTCTGACACTTGTCTTCACCTGTCATAGGATCTTCTATTTCTAGCTCTTACATGTCATAGATTATGTCATAAGAATCTGCCATAACTCTTATGTGTCATAAACCTCTTACAACACCCAAAAGATACTAACACATGGTCAAAGTCTTCTACTACAAAGTGGGATGCCTATCTCATCATATGAGGACAAAAATACACTTAGTCACCTTCCATGTAGGATGATACATCACCGTGCCAACTCCCACAAAGTGACAAAATAAGATTTGCATACAGATTACAATAATAGGCAAAAATAATATACAATTAAAAAAGAAATGCTAGGAACTTGCAAAGGTTGAGACACCTTAATTCCCAACACATTGGAGAGACTTAAAATTTTGTTAAAATGTAGAACTATGATGAAGTAGTTGTGAAGGAAATAGGCTTTTGTTGAAATCTTATTTGAGCATGGAGTGTCATCTTTTCCATCCTCTTACACATTTAAATGTTACAATGCAAGGTTCACAACAACAATAGTCATATCTTCAGAGAAGGGTTTCTCTATTGAAAGATATAAGGCACTGGACTTTAGTGGTATCCAAAAACTATCCAAATCCCATTTCTGATGGGGTTAGAGAGCATCTGCCAAAGTTAAGTGGTGATAGTTCTAAATCAACAAATAAGCATTTGCAAAATTTTAGTGACCTAATGGGAGATTATGAGGTTGTTGTAGAAGATGTTGTCATGAAGTTATTTGTTCAATCTCTGAAAGGAGATGCTAGGGATTGGTTTTCAAATCTGCCTATGCATTGCATTTCTTCATGGCAAGAATTTAGAATAGCATTTGTATACGCCTAAAAATGACACGAATCATCCTAAGTAAATATTCTAAATATTTATTCCATTCTTCTATCAATTAAATAAATATTCCAAATTTATTTAATCGATTCACTGTTCCATAATTAAATAAATTCAATTTATTTAATTAAAATTCTTCTAATGTCCTACACAATTAAATAATCATAAATTATTTAATTAATCCAAATTCCTCTATCCTAAGTTCTAAATTCAAAAATCCACCTCACCTTTACACCTCACTTTTCCACCTCACCTTGTCCACCTCATCAGGTTGCACATGTAATTAAATATATTTAATATTTAATTACCTTATTTTCCCTCACCCACATGGCCTATTTCTTCTCAAAGCAAAAGTTAGTTAACTAATCAATCAAAAGTGTTAACTAACCAGTCAATTGAGTTAATCCCTCAATCAATTCAGTCAATTCCATAATTCATTCTTCTAACTGATCAATCAAGTTTGTTAACTATTTAGTCAATTGAGTTAACTCTCCAATCAATTTTGTCACATCCCCTCTTTTATGTTGGAGCTAGGACACTTGTCATATTTCTACTGGTTGCACATTCCTCAACCATTCTCAACCATTAATCTTCATATCTCCTCTCAACCGTTGATTCTCATTCTTCTGAGTCTATAAAAGAAGCTTCATCCCTCCATTCTAATCATCCAAGCTATCTATATTGTTACTCTGCAGAAATTCACCAACGCGCCTTTGGCACCCTCTTACCATTCACTAGCTTGAGATCACATATTTGCTTTGAAGCTCATCTTCATTGCATATCACAACAGCCATTTACCATTGACATCCTTGAACACAGCTAAAAGAGTGCACTCTCTGAGGGCCTACTTCATCAGCAAAAGGACGGTTGTAATAGGCGAACAACAGAAGCATTGATTCAAGGAAGGTTTGCACCGTGTTATTCATTGCTTCGTTTCATTCAATCTTTCTTAGTTTCATTGTTCTATTGAGTTATGGGTATTTGATGTTGTTTATTGCATATTCATTGTTGATACTATTTTACCCTAACATTTTTGGTGCCCACCGTGGGGCCTTTGCCCCTTTATCTCATCAAAATCTGAGCTTTTTTGAAGGCAAGTTCCGTACAGGTCACGCACAGGCACGCACAGGTTACTTCGACGCATTTACACATTTCTGCGGCGCATATATCCATTTCTATGGTGCATATGTTATTCCTGTGCATCTGTTCGTTCTTACTGTGCTTTTAAACACTGTTCCGGCGCATATACCTTATTTCACGGCGCATATGTTCTTACTGCGCTTTTAAACACTATTCTGGCACATATACCTTCTTTTACGGCGCATATGTTCTTTCTGCGCATATACGCTCTGTTTCAGCGCATTTGTTGCATCCTATAGCGCATCTGTTATCCTGTAGCACATATGTTAAATTCTGCAGTGCATATGTTACTTTCTGCAGCGCATATGTTACTTCCTGCAGCGCATCTGTTTTGCAGTGAATTTTAAAAAGTTGTTTTCTTCGCCAAACACTCTATTTTTCATGAAATCTAGGCAAATTTATACTCAAAATTTATGGAAATGCCCCCCTGGACACAATGGTGAGGTTAGATTTGAGCTAAGAGATCATCCACATATAGTTTTATCCAAATCTTTACAAACTAGGGTTAGAAAAATGCAAATTTCTGTTGACTGTTTCTGCGCATTCAGTCTCTGAAGTGGTGCTTCTATAGTAGGTAGTGATTTTAGGATTTTTTAGAAGATTTTTGCTAATGCTAACATCTTTGCAAGAATACTCTGGATCCGTTTTGCAGGTTAGGCCACTGGTTTAGACTCATCTAGCTGCATTTACTAAACTCACACTTCAATTTATAAAAGGATAGTAAAACGAACGTTCATACAAATTCCACATAGCCTTAACTAGGAAGAGAGTAATTGAACCATTGCAATATCTGCATAATGCTATCTTCCATAGTTAGATTATTGCTATCTTACAAACAGTAATGAACAATGCTATCTTTTTAACCACTTCAAAGTTAACAATAGTGTGAGTGCACAAGTAATATTAGCTCATTTAATTTTTCTACTTTTAACTAGGTTGGATTAATCAGTGTCTTCTGTGCTTGATGAATGACAATAGGCTTATGCTCTCCCCTTTTCTGGGTGATCAGAGTGCCAGACTTGTCATTCTATTTGTTTAACCTTTAGGAGGGGCCTGCCCTTGGATGCACGCTTGTCCAAGTGGGAACGACCCTGAGTGGTAACAGGCTAAAGCCAAGCCCTACCAAACCACTTAAAATAAATTGTGCTTGATGTGAAAACTTCCTGCAACAAGTGCTGCTATGTTACACCGACAGCCAACCTCCCCCAAAACCCTCTCAGGCGCAACCCTTTGAGGCTGGGAGACTCCACAACGGAGAGTAGTGCCGCCGCATGTGTAACCACTTGAACGGTTGCCCGCATTAAATACCTCTTCTTCTAGTGGCCAAAATCCCTTGTAATCCATTTCTAACCTAGGATCTTTGTGCTTGCTTTTGTTCAGTTTAGTCCAAAATAGAGTCCAAAAAACCACAAAAACAATGAAAAACTACAAAATACTCTTTGTGCTTGCTGTGTTTTCTTGCTGTTAATTCATAAAATCAGATCAAGAAGGCCATTTTCTAGCCAAAAATACCAAAAAAATCAGAAAAATCCAAAATTTTGCCAAAAAAACCAGAGCTGCGCATTTACCTATTTCTACTGCGCATTTAGATCGACTTGCTGCACATACATGTAGACTTACGGCGCATTTACAGACTATTGCTGCGCATATATACTTCACTAGTGCTGCGCATAGATTGCGACTTACGGTGCATATGTTCATTTCTGCTACGCATTTGTTTCTGCACATACACGACAGTGAGCACTTGCACTATTTTTGAGAAAATATTTTCCACCTTACTGAGTACCCATTTCAGTCTTGTGTCAGTTTCTGTCAAGATGACCAACCAATTAGAAGCATTTGCTCAAAAAGTCCAATATCTACAATTGCAAATAAACTCAGGTCCCTCGCCCCAAGAGTGTATAGCAATTTCTCAACAAATCCAAGTCTTACAACAAGAAATGGCAATCTTGCAAGCTGAACGTGCCAGTACTAGCTACACCTCGCCCCGAACTCATACATATGTTTCCTGTCTTAATGATGCTCTTGACAAGGCAAGCACCACCTTAAGTTGGAAACCCTATACCACTCCATCTACTATTCCTCCTTCACCGTCTTCTAAGACCCATATCCCAAAGCATACCAGTTCTACACCAACACCACCATCTAGTTCCTCAAACTCTAAATGGATGACCAAAAAAGAATCAGATGAGTGGTGGGAAAGAGTTTTTCCAAATTTATACAACCAGAGAAAAGCTAGGGAGAAAGCTAAATCCACTCATTCACCTATCCATACACCTACCAATGATGTGATCTAAGGGCTACTAGCAGAAAGTCAACCATGTCCCCAAATTCTAGTCCTTGACCTTACCAAAAATCCTTCATGTCATTCGCAACCCCTTGAGCTTATTGAAGAACCTCCTACCATGAACCAAAGTCAAGGTCCATCAAACATCTATGTTGTTAACCAAGAATCTATCCAAGAGCTATCCACTTCCATTCCAGCAACCCAAGAGGTATGTCAAGAGTCTAATCCTAAGCATGAGGAAACATTAATCCCTAGTCTAAGTCCAGATCAAATCCCTTTCTTACAACCTATCCATAACATGTATCTTTTCCATGATCAAGATGATATCCATAATAATGAACCTCTCCATGAGCCACTTGATCCTATCCATCTCCCAACACCTATACATGAGAAGGAAATCCAATTTCATCCCATGCATAACCTTTATCTTTTCTATGATCAAGATCTTATTGTTGGTGAAGAACCTATACACGAGCACCTTAATCCCATCATGCTAAATCCTATCTATGATCAAGATCCCATCTATGATGAAGAGCCTATCTATGATCAAGCAGACCATGATGATCCTCTAAGCCCACTTTATGCGTTCCATGGTCCTGAGCTTATAACCCCATCTAGTCCTATCCAAGTTCCAACAACTTCCACTTCCCTTGATGAGACACTTGCCTCCCAAGCAAGTGTAGAAGATCAAACCAGTAATACTCCTCCTCCATCCGTTATCGCCCATGCTCAAAATCCCCCACCGTATATTCTTGGTCTTACCGCCTTCATTCATGAGTGTTCCTCCTTAGAACACCAGCAACCATTATCCTCTATCTCACCTTCTACATGCAATAAAGAACTTGTGTCTAATGTTCCACCTACACATAATCCTATTGTCCACCACATACTCCAACATATGAACTATCAAGGTACAAGCTTAGGCCTTCATGAACAAGGTATTTTGGAGCCCGTCCATGTCAATGTTCCTCCTCCTTCATATGGCCTTGGATACATACCCCAAGGTAAGCAATCTCAATATGTTGGTACTTCCTCCACTCCTTCAAAATCTCCCACTTTCCATCGCAAACCCTATCATATCCCCAAAACGTATGTCGCCATTCCACCTCCATCATCCTACAATTGTCAAAAGCATGTGACCATACACCTTCCACCATCCAATCTACCTCCGCTACTTCCAACTCCTAATATCCCTCCATACATTTTACCACCACTTCTTCCAACACCTTATTCATCCATCTATGAATCTTCTAACAATCCCAATCATGACCAACCAATGCACGTGTTGTCTAAACAAAGAATTTCCTCAAACTCCACTTCCACCACCTCAAGAGAATTCAACCATAAAAATCTGGATGCCTCTACCTATCAAGTCAAAAATCCTAAGAGTCCTCATGACCTAGGATACAAAATCCAAGAATCAAAGAAGCGTCCTTCTCAAGAGCTGCATACACCCACACACCTATACGCCAAGCTGAAAAAGGTGTGGGTCTGCATCCACCAAATGATTACTCCAAAAGCTACACAAAAGTTGCATACACCCAAACCCATACCTTCACAAGTACTATCTAAAAACAAAATGGTTTGGGTACCTAAGCAAAAAGCCCTCAAGTTACATGCAGCATCTACCTCTCAAGAATCTCAACCATCCACTTTCTCCCATTCCATCCATAAGTCTCACATTCTTCCATCCCACATGACAAGCAACATTAGAAACCTACTCAGTCTATGTGGATCCCTACATGCCTACATTATTCATCCACAAGCAAAAGTCTCTGTTGCTTCCTACACTACTTTCCCATCACCAGCTTCAATATTTATCATGGTATGTGCAACTGTTGGTCATGATTCCCTTCCATTCCACAACATTTTCATATTCCTCCATCTCCCCTTCCTTCCACTATTATCCTACATATCTTCCTCATCCTATTCCTATGGTCCATGCTTTTGCATAAACCTTCCCTCTGTATTCTACATCATAATCCACATTATGTGCAACCGTTGGTCATGATTCCCTCCCATTCCACAACATTTTCATATACCTCCAAATCCCCTATCTACCTACGCCATATCACTTTCATGCAGTCTCCTACCAACATCTATGAGAGCACTTGACATGGGCCATGCGACGACATCTTTCTAGTAGGACTGTCACCTTTCATGGAACCAGGTACTCGGGTCCCTCTCTTCTGTATCCGCATTCTCCTACCCAAAATCTCAAAAAAAAAATGAAAAATGACAAAAGTAAAGAAAAATCCCTTCATCCAATGGTGAAAACCTGGCAAACAGGTGCCTTGGATAGGTACCATGATGAAAACCTGGCAAACAGGCATCATGTGTAAGTTGATCTTCTATGTCACCTACACTTGGGGGTACCTTGTCTCATCAGCCTATCACTCTTCTCCTATCAGTTTCCTTCCGTACCATTTCCTATCCTATCCTACCTATACTATCCAGTCTATCCATCCAATCTTCCTTTCCTATTTTCTTTGGTCTTGGTAAAGATTGGAGGCACAATGTTGACAAATGTTTTAGATGTCTCTTGACATACCTTATCCCTCCAAACCATGCAAATCCTTCATTATCCTCTTATCCTCCTATCATCATTCGCATTGTCATGAAAAATTCTACGTACTCTCCTACAATGGGGCATGTTATACTTCTGCGACATAGTCCTTGGAGATCACATTCTTGTTTCCTTCTATCTGCTATTGCCCATCCTCATACCTACCCATTCCATTCTTTATCACCCGTACATCTACCTATCCGTGGTGTTTCCTTGTCATTGGTATCATCTGATCCATATCATGTCTTGTCTGATCCATATCTGCTCCTTGTCTGATCCATATCAAGTCCATCAAAGTCCAAGTCCGTGAACTACATTGCCTCTGTGCTGTCACGTAGGCAAGGCCATTTTTCTAATGCACCCCCGAGGCTTCCATTTCTCCCACGGTCCCATTCATCCCCTTTCTTGTCTTCATTCTTGTCGTCTTTCTTCTAGTCCATCCATGGTCCATTAGGGTTTACCCCAAACTACGTTGCCTCTGTGTCGTCACGTAAGCAAGGCCATTTAGCAATGAGCCCCTGAGGCACTAGGTTAGTCCCTTAGGGTCCGTCTCACCAATAAGGATTGTGCAATCTTCTCACCAAACAAGCAATGCAAACAAAACCCGTGCCTCTAGCAGAAATCTTGACTATGTGCATCTTAACCTATCCAATGCAAAGCAAATACCCAAGGTCTTCTAAATGATTTTATTCAACTTACAGCAAGAAATAAACACATCTAATGGCAAGAATGTTTTGTGGATTGGAACTAGGGTTATGTTACAGAGTCTTGATTTTTGTTATCATGTCTTTCTATGCTACTCAAGGATGCAAAATGCTAGAGACGCTATGATGGGGGCATGATTATTTTCTTTGTTTGTTGTTTGTGGATTAAACTTTAGTAATGTGAAGCCTTGTCTAAGGACATGATCGGCAAAAGATCATCAAGGACATCAAAGGTCTAACATGAACGGGGGCAATCCTTGTTTGTTGACACGCAAGATGTACTCAGGTCATCTAGATTCAATTTTGACTAGATGCTTGTATTAACTTGCTAAATCAAAATCCATGTAAGTAGTACTCAGGTCATCTCGGTTCAATTATACCTAGATGCTTGTATTCACTTACAACATTTCAGAAAATGTACCAAAAACAAAATGCCCAATGATGAAATAAAGCACTCCAATAGCAAAGCATCCATCCTATATCCATTTATACATCCATACCATACCCCATGCAATAAAGATCCAACAATGCAGAGTATCAATACAAATAAAAGCTTGTGAGTCCTTCTATCGAGTCTTTCTTCTATCAATCAGATTTCTATCTATCATCATATCTTTCATTCTTGTCCAGTCAGTCTGAGCAATGATCCAAATGCAAGGTCCATCCTTAATCCATACCAATCAAGTCAAGTCAATCTTGCACAAATGATCCAATCACAATCAGTGGTCTTGATCCTTGTATGGTTGTAAACCAACTCGATCAGTTAATCAATCAATTGTCTTATACAAGATGTTGCATTGTCGAAATCAGACCAATACACGCGTCTTACACGACATGCTTCATTTCTTGAAACCAGACACTATCCTTCATGTTGCTCTAGGGATCTATCATTCCCCGCCATGACAACATGCCTGCCATGTTGGTCTAGGGATATATCATTCCCCGCCATGACAACATTGTTGTATATTGTTATTAGTATATCGTTGGTTTACCGCTGGACAGGGGCAATACCTTGCTTGTTCTTGTATCATTTGTGCATACTTGCTTATTTGCTTGTGTTTGGTATCATTCTATCTTGCATTGCGTATCATTCGGCTCTTTCTTCACCCATTTTCTTCAAACTTAACCTTCTTCATCGTGAGATTGTCCGTCTCACGCCTTCTGCCTCCTTCCCGTCCAATCTCCCGAGGGGGCATCCTATCGTCATTAAACTTGTACCAGGGGCAAACTGGGGCATGTATCACTATCAGACTATTTATTCTTTGAAGCAACGCTGTAAACTGCATTGCATCAAAGAGGGGCAAAATGTATACGCCTAAAAATGACACGAATCATCCTAAGTAAATATTCTAAATATTTATTCCATTCTTCTATCAATTAAATAAATATTCCAAATTTATTTAATCAATTCACTGTTCCATAATTAAATAAATTTGATTTATTTAATTAAAATTCTTCTAATGTCCTACACAATTATATAATCATAAATTATTTAATTAATCCAAATTCCTCTATCCTAAGTTCTAACTTCAAAAATCCACCTCACCTTTACACCTCACTTTTCCACCTCACCTTGTCCACCTCATCAGGTTGCACATGTAATTAAATATATTTAATATTTAATTACCTTATTTTCCCTCACCCACATGGCCTACTTCTTCTCAAATCAAAAGTTAGTTAACTAATCAATCAAAAGTGTTAACTAACCAATCAATTGAGTTAATCCCTCAATCAATTCAGTCAATTCCATAATTCATTCTTCTAAATGATCAATCAAGTTTGTTAACGGTTCAGTCAATTGAGTTAACTCTCCAATCAATTTTGTCACATCCCCTCTTTTATGTTGGAGCTAGGACACTTGTCATATTTCTACTGGTTGCACATTCCTCAACCATTCTCAACCATTGATCTTCATATCTCCTCTCAACCGTTGATTCTCATTCTTCTGAGTCTATAAAAGAAGCTTCATCCCTCCATTCTAATCATCCAAGCTATCTATATTGTTACTCTGCAGAAATTCACCAACGCGCCTTTGGCACCCTCTTACCATTCACTAGCTTGAGATCACATATGTGCTTTGAAGCTCATCTTCATTGCATATCACAACAGCCATTTACCATCGACATCCTTGAACACAGCTAAAAGAGTGCACTCTCTAAGGGCCTACTTCATCAGCAAAAGGACGGTTGTAATAGGCGAACAACAGAAGCATTGATTCAAGGAAGTTTGCACTGTGTTATTCATTGCTTCATTTCATTCAATCTTTCTTAGTTTCATTATTCTATTGAGTTATGGGTATTTGATGTTGTTTATTGCATATTCATTGTTAATACTATTTTACCCTAACAGCATTTATTGATCAATTTGGTGAAAGGGTTAATGTAAGTTCATTAATTAATAAGCTTGTTCACATTGAAAAATATGAAGAGGAGATGGTTCCAGCTTTTAACCTAAGATTTGCAAAAATGATAAGAGATATTCTTGAAAGCATTAGGCCAAATGATGCAATGTGTTTGGTTATCTATCTAGGTGCATTTAATGAAGAAATGAGTTATTTACTAAGGGATACGAGCCCTACAACAGTCCATCAAGCATATTCTATGGCTATGGATATTGAGAACAACTTGAAGCATATGAGGGTGAGAGAGTGTGGATTTGCAAGTATTGACTTTATTGCAACAACTCTCACAAATAATAGATGTGGATTAGATGATAGTATTATCTACCAAGATTGCAAAGACCCTTATCTTTTAGTTGACCTTTCATTCGGTCATTTGATAAATAGTGATTTGATTTCCATGCATGAAAATATAGAAAGCATTCAACATATGAGAAATGAGGTTATGGATGATGCTCATAATCAATTCATTGGTTATGTTGGTGAAAGTTATGGCTGTAATATTCCTGAGATAGGATACAATGGACATGGGAATGTATATGTGTTCACTCCTTATTACAAACCTATTAGTCTGGGAGTGGAGAAGGATCCAAGTAGTCAATGTGATAATGTGTCTTATACAGAAGATAATATGAAAGAAGTGTATACATAAATGTTATTTTAAGGGTTGAAACATGATTCTATAGCAGAGGTGTCTCTTTGTTATGATAATTATGGTAACAGTGTATATGATCACTCCTTTGATGTTTTAAAGGGAACTTACAAAGAGGAAGTGGAATGTGTTTCCTTAGTCAATGAATGTGTTGATATGAGAGACTGTGGGGAAGCAGGTTTGTCTAATAATGAGCAAGTTTCATACCTATGTGAATGGTCAGAGTTTAAGTTTGAAGGGCTATGTGTTAGTGTGATAAATGAAAATGAGAGTATGTCTGAATGTTCTTTTGAAGGTTATGATGACTTAGACTATATTGATACTGAGGACTTAGATCCTTATGTTGGAAAGGGTGAAATTTCTATGGCAGAAATGAGTATAAGGCAAAACCTCCTCTATGATGAGCTTTTAGATTTACCAGAAATGAGAAATGATAATCCTCACTAGAGCAGAATTAATCCCATCTTTATAGAAAACCAAGAATATGAAGAAGATGAAAAGTTTAAGGGAGATAAATCCATGATGCAAGTAGAGTATTCTAATCATGGTTTATACTCATATAAAAAATCTAATTCTATGGGGATCTAAATCTTTTATGTTCAACACAGGAGTACATAACAGTGTCAATGGGCTACAAGACATGACTGATTACAGGTATATGTCAACACAGGTTAGAGGGATGCCTGCACATGAGCATTGTTGTTCTTCTTATGAAGGGCATGATTCTAATGATCTCTCGACTGATATATTTCATTCCTTTACTGTTGACCCACCTGATTTACCAGACTTAGAGCTGAATTATGACTCCAAGCCAAAGAAGCAGCATGTTGAGGAAGTCCAAGAATGTATGATTTATGAATGCATCAAGTTTGATATAATGTATTAGGTGAAGATAATGATACTAGTACAAATCACCTAGTAGATTATGAGTATTTTCACTTCTCAACTCAGTTTGATAAGCTTGTGGGTGTCCACGAAGGTGATCATGCTAATTATTACAATTGGCATGATCTGGTGAATCCATATGTCACCTTCATGTTTTGTGGAGTTTTTCAGTTAGTATTTGGCTATAGGTACCAGAGAGGCACAAGATGCTTTGAAAATGATCGACTTAAGAGTTCTGTGAGATGGATAAGCATCCATGTTGACAACAAGATGGATTGACATTCTAATTTTGGCTTAATAAGATCATTGGAAAACAAAATCTTTGATAGAGGTAGATCCTATTTTTCCTTTTAGGTGGCTTTGGGCTATCATGAAGGTTTTAGGTTTTGTGTTTTCTCTAGTTGGGCATTTCCTGGTTTTGGTGGTGTTCTGTGGTCTGCTTCTCTAGAGATTTCTGGGATCTTGCTTTGTTCTATTTGAACAAACGTCCCCAACTGGAGCCACTTTTGGGACTAATAATTTTCCTTGGTTTCCTATGTTGGACCTGCTTCAAGATTCAATTTGGTGGTCTTGTGCTAGGGTGTAACTTTGAATGTTGTTTTAAAACCCTGTTCCTAGGTCTAAAACTGTAAGCCCTAGGGGTTTATATAAGCGTTAATTACCTTTTGTTCTAATTTACAATTGACTGCTTATTGCCCGCTATCGGTCTTTAAGTCATTACCTTATGTCTAGGTCATCACGCATTTACCGGCCCCTTCCTCCCATATTACCTTTTATGCTCGTGCGCAAGCCATAATGTGTTTTATGCCTTAGTCATATCCCAAGCCCCTTAATGAAATTTGGCCCCTCTATTTCCTAGTAGAGCAATGTTGTTTTGAATGCATGTGGTCAGGTCCCATTTTAAAGTATCTACCTAAGGAATCATCAATCGACACGTGGTGTATGTTAGTTGGTTTCCACAGTTCCATGGTGATTATTATAATGAGGAAAAAGACAATGGTGGAACCGCAGAAGGGTGACAAATGGCGGTCTCTTTTATTGAAGCTTTGTCGTGAGTTTAATGGTGGGCCCTGACGTGCTTACATGGCAAACTCTTGTGCATTCTACTGAACCTGTGTGGTGGACACATGAAAGGTTTGTGAAAGAGTGGGAGAGGGACACGTGGACTGCTCCAGGTGAGATATCTTCAAGCTGATCAAATGGGTGTCACGGGGTGTGTTTTAAACAATATTCTGTCATTCTGTGGGCCTCCATCTACTATATTATTTTATGTTACGGAAGCACAGAAAACCGCCACATAGATTTTATTGACTTTTCTTTTCTATGTTATTGTGAGTTTCTAGATTGGGCTTGAGGGAAGAGAAGCCTTATTTATCCCTCTTCCCCTCCATCAGGACGGTGGCACTCAACAGATCAACAATTGCAATTGAAGGAGTGTTGTCCACCCGGATGAAACAGTTGGTGATGGAAAGAAGGAACTAAGTTGACAAAAATAATTAGTTCTTTATTTAACTTAGATATACAACTGTTGCAACTTCTCTTTAGCTAGAATTTTGGCACTACCAAAGTCAACTATGTATGGCTTCCTCGGGCTTCTTCAGAGTTGAGTTTGTTGGAAACCTCCTCTCGAAAGATGAGGAGTCACATCCCTGTGTCTAGAGCGTGGAGTGATGGTGGGGACTCCTACCTTTGGGGTATCCTTGTTCCTGGAAAGTATTCTTATGTCTTCGTGTGTGGAGAGGCAAAGCAGAGGATTCTTGTTTTATGAACAAGTATCTGGATCTGAAGGGTGGCTAAGCTGAAAAGGCATCTAACAAACCACCATCAGATAGCATCATAGCTTGCCTCCACATCGAGTGTAGGAAAGCATATAAGACAAAAACAATTATCCCTATCTACTTGAGAAGATGATTTGTTGCAGAGGCGTGCCTAGTGGGTTAGGGACGATTATTTTAGCATCTTGCTGTTGTAAAGATTGTCAAATGAAAATGTGACACTTGTCATAAGGCCTGAGGCTTGTTTTGCTCCCTTGTTTCTATAAAAGGGAATTCAAGGCCTTTGACAAAGGATCTTGGAGAATTTTTGTATCACAGTACACTTAGTTGTAGAGTTAATTTTTCTCAGTTTAGGTGTTATTTGAGAATAGATTTTGATGTACTTGCAATTTTTGTATGACAGTACCATTTCATAGCTTAAATATATTGTCAAAGTTCAAGACTATAATGTCTCCTACAATTGTATTCTTCATTTCATTTATGAATAGAAACTGATCAAGGATCATTTTATTCATCTTCACAGTCTTTCCTGTGTAAAAATGTTCTTCTTATAGCTTTTACTCAAAGAGTGAATTTAATGTTTTAAGAGAATATTGAATGCTATGAATGTTTGCAGGGATTCCTAAGCAGAGTTGGTTTTGAACTAATTAAAGTGTGATAGTGTAATGCATTATTACAGTGTTTACATGAGCTGGGAAAAATATTGTTGTATTTAGTTTCATTTATATCTATTTTGACTCTGTAACCTGGGATTTAGGCACCGATCTCTTAGAAATTTTGTCTAATACAACTCCTTGGTCATCTATATTGAAAACCAAAATGAATTTCTATTCTGTCTTAAGTTTATAATGTTATTCCAATGTTCTTCTGCAAGAGAGTTGTGTTAAAGCCTAAGAATCTAGCCCATTACTCTAGTATATCAGTAATTCTTTAGGCATTTGAGATCGAACATATCTGTTAGGAATAGTATTTAGGATAAATAGAAACATATCTTAAATAAACATTGTAAAGGACTACCCTCCTAGGTTTCACAGAGCCTGAAGTGCAGAGGAAAAGTATAACCAAGCTTTTCCCATTTGTTGCCCAATCCCTCAAGGCAAATCAATCATTAGAATCGACTATTCTTTAGATTACCCTTTTGAGATCAGGTTGGGAATTAAAAACAACCAACATGGTACTCATAAATGACCATATATGTTGGAATATCAAAAGTGTAAAGAGCCTATATCTAGGTTGAAGGATCTTTTTTTGGTGTAATATTTTATTCACCTTGGATATATTATATCCTAAGTGTGATATTGCACCTATTTAATAAGTTTACTTAGGATAATATGAATATTTAATTATTCTCACCTAAGTAGATAATAATGACATGTGTACACATTGACTTGAGGTACACAAGTGCCACCACTACCTCATCAACTCTTGATTGATGGCAGTTAGGTGCCACCTCTATTTAGTCAAGCCTACCTCTATCTCAATCAGGATGAGTGAACTGATCCACTAATTATCAATTCAACTCTTGATTTCTCAATTAAGTCGAGTTAACTCACTTTTTGATTGAGAGTGATTGAGATTTAACTCATACCTCTTGTGCATGTCTTTTTCTTGATTCATACATCCAAGAGACCTCTATATATGTATGTTACTCATTGTAATTTTGGTCTCATAATATTGAATATAAAATAGCAATTATTCTATTCATTTGGATTTGTGATTAGCTTGTAGGCATTTGGACTCGGGTAGGTTTGTTGATCATAACAAATTCTAACATGGTATCAGAGCCATGATGTCCTAAAGTTGCTCCATTTCTAGAATTTGAGATCATGGTTTCTCTTAAAAGTTGAGTATGTTCTTCTCTTGCATCAAATGATGATCTAGAAAATCAAAAAAACTTGACAGAAATACTAAATTTTGGGTGGTTTTATTTGTAATTTTGCTTTGTTGGAATCTTTCGAGGATATTTGAGTAAATTTGAGCTCACCATTGAGTTCATAGTGTCTGATAAATTCAAGTTTGCCTTTTGAAGCATTTAACTCGGACATTCGAGGCTAGATTTGTAAATGAGGGTTTGGACATGATTTGGTGAACAACTTTTATTCAAGAAATTTTTAGGCGAAACAACTGTACCATTATGTATAGAAGGCGCAAAAACCCATATTTCCATATAAAGTTTGTCCAATTTGGACACTAGAGCAATTCTGGGCATTTTTTTCTCTTGGGAGGTTGTATGGACACAAAATCCAAGATCTTTTTTGCATAGAATTAGTTAACCACTAGTAGTTAACCTCTATTAGTCACATTAAATGATAGTAGCTTGCTAACCACTAGCAGATAGATAACAACCAGTGAAACTAGCAAAGTGGTTTCCCACCCAAAATAGACAAATTTTATTTTCTAAAGGGTGGGTTTAACTTCCAAAGGTAGTTTTGAAAATTTTTAAGGGTGGTTTTGAAATATTCTTGGAGAATTTAAGAATAATCCTTTGCTAATGTCAACATGACATAAACATGATGTCATCTCTTTCCCTCTAACTTTTGACCCCTCTCCAATGTAGTTTTGATTTTTGATGTTGAACTTTGGAGGCCTCGTTCTCAGTCATATTGGCTCCTTTTTGTGAGCATTTTTTTTAATTAGGGTAAAATTTTGAGAGTTTCATAGTGGTATAGAGGTTTTTTTATTTTATTGCATAGATTTATTATAAATTACATATTCTCACAGGTGATGTTGAGCAATTCTCATTTTAGGAACTTCCTGGGTCTTGTTTGGGCTCATATAGTAATGTTTTTGGATGTAATTTTTTTAACTGCATAATTTTTAATGTACTTTTAATTGGTATAGTTTGATCAATTCTATTATATATTATAAATTATAGTTTTAGCTCTATGGCCTGTTTTGGAATGTAACATTGAGAACAAGACCACTTCACTGACTTGGAGGGTGGAAACTATAATTGCATTAATTATAAAGTGCCAAAGTCATATATTGTTGGGGGATCATTGATTGAGTACATTTTGGAAGATCTTCTTGTGGTTATGCTTGCATTCTTCTTGATTTATGTTCTCTCTTTCTTGCTTCATCATGGATCAATCTTCAGTTCCAATTCTAACACCTTACAACTATCCTAAATGGAAATCTGAAATGAACAAATTACTAAGAGTTAAGCAGTTGTATATGATAGTCCATGGGCTTGATGATGAATCAAATGATGAAGTTAGAAAGACTAAGTGGTTGAATAGTTGTAAATAAGCTATTGGTTATTTGTGCTTGTATGTATCTCCTGAGTTATTGTTTCACATTGAGCACTTGGATACACCTATGGATATGTGGACTACATTGTCAAAATTGTTTGGGTAAATAGATGAAATCCAAGAAAATTTGTTGGAAAATAAACAAGTAATGAGTCTCAATCCATGCAATTTTGACAACATACAAGACTTCATCACCAAATTCAAGTCACTAAGAGGACAATTGAAGGATTGTAAAATTGAAAAATAAGATACACAGTTGATATAAGTTTTCTCTCTAAGCTAGGACCTGATTATTTAGTGTTTGTGTCTACTTTCTATGCTACAAAGAGTACTTTGGGGAGTGAGTTTAAGATGCCCTCTTTTGAGGATTTTTCTATGTCACTCACTAGGGAGCAAGATAAGCTCATTCAAATGGGCACCTTAAAGTCTTCAAAATCACATGCCTTGATTACAAAGGATGAATAGGATTATAGTGGCAAAGAGAAGAAAAAAACAAGCCTAAGAAGAAGACTCAACAACAATCCACATCCACTTCCATAGAAGGACATAAAAATTCCTCTTCCAAAGGGGAATCATCTAAGAAGGAGATGCCCAAATGTGCATATTGCAGAAAATTAGGGCATGATGAACATCAATGTTATTCAAAACAAATTGATGAGTTGAAGCATCTTCTAAAGAAGACCAATTTGCCTTCAACAGGTTCATCATCTTCTTCTCATTCAAAGTTAGAGATGAAAGGAAGCTAGGTGTGCAGAAATCGTTTCCTACACTAATCTAATGAGAAGAGATGTATGCAAATTCAACTTTAATTCTTACAACTACAACAACATAGAACATCTAACAAAGATATTGCAGCAATACACATACACACAAAAAGTAGACAGAAGAGAGAGAGAGAGAGAGAGAGAGAGAGAGACAAGATATACGTGGGGAAAACCCTTACAGGTGAAAAACCCCACACTCCAAAACATAGCTCAAATGTATTGCAGTAAACAATAACAGATTACAATATAGTTTCAGAGCCAATGCTCTTTCAGGAGTCTTCAAATGTCGAATCTAGAGATATTCTGGTAGCATAACAGTACTTGTACCAAAGTTGTCTATCTCCCATCCAAGCACCTGTTTATATAGAGTTTACAAGGTAAAAATGGAACCTTCTAGAGATGGGCGTCCATCTTGGACTCATGCCCCAAAACCCACACCTAAGGACACTTGTCCAACATCCCATCCCAAAGTGGGCGCCTAGTCCCAAGATAGGTTACGACAGATGCTCTTACGCATCTTACAGCTATCATGAATTCGTCATAACCAATAGCACTTACAGTTGTAAGAGAATTTGTCATACACTAACTAAAAATATCATATTCCTCTTACAACATGTCATAACCTCCCTTGACCACCCAAAGATGCCTTTCTCTCGTGCAAAGATACTCACCGACACTTGTCATTAATTAAAAGTCATTTGAGGTTACGGGGGCGTTGCCCCCGAGCCCCCACGAGGGCACTGCCCCTCGACCCCGCCTTGTACCGCGATAGGGAACGTGCCAGGGGTGCTGCCCCTGGACCCCGTAAGGGGCTATGCCCCTTGCCCCCAAACCTCCGTTAATTATTCAAGGGGGAAACCGTAACTGCCAAAGTCACCAAAATTTATCCTACTGCATATACACAAGGTGCTGACTATGCCAACTCAACATGGGATAAATAAATACAACATTAGGAATTTGCAAAGGTTGAGACACCTTAATTCCCAATATTCTCCCACTTGTCGAACACCTTGCAAGGACCAAAAGCAATGACAAGATTTAACTGCTAGAGCCCAAGAGGCCCATAGACTCCGAACACCATCTAAACTTCTTTGTGCCCACTGGTTTTGTCAATGCATCTGCAACATTCTTCAAAGTATCTACCTTCTCCAAATTGACCTTTCAATCCTCAACCATGTCTCGTACGAAGTGAAACTAAACATCAATATGCTTTGTTCTAGCATGGAAAGTTGGATTCTTCGCAAGGCAAATTGCACTCTGACTGTCACAACCGATCGTGATCTGACCTGCATTAACACCAATATATGAACATAATCTCTTAAGCCAAATGGCTTCCTTACAAGCATGAGTTGCTGCCATATACTCAACTTCTGTCGTGGACAAAGCAACAACAAGTTGTCGCTTACTCATCCAACTAATAGCACCACCAAACAGTGTAAACACATAAGCACTGATGGATCTCCTACTGTCAATGTCACTTGCCCAATCTAAATCCACAAATCCATGAATGTCAACAGAATGTGGAGGTCTTGTAACATTACCATGATAGCAAATGGAATACTCAGAAGTACCCCTCAAATATCTGAACACTCGCTTAACTGCATCCCAATGAACCCGTCCAGGATTAGCCATAAATCGACTAAGGACTCCCACTGCTTGGGCAATGTCTGGTCTTGTGCAAACCATAGCATACATCAAACTACCAACAGCACTAGCATAAGGTACTCTGCTCATGTCCTCCACCTCACTAGGAGATTTTGGACAATCCTCAACAGACAACTTTGTCCCCAAAGAAATGGGAACACACAACGGTCTACAATCTACCATGTTGAACTTGTCCAACACGGTCTTCACATACTTACTCTGGCTTAACCAAAGTTTTTTGTTGGTTCTGTCTCTTCTGATTTCCATTCCTAGAATGTACCTAGCTACCCCTAAATCTTTCATTTCAAACTATGCTGACAACTGAGATTTAAAATCAGAAATCATATTCTTACCCTTCCCAATGAGCAGCATATCATCAACATACAATGCAACAATGAGAATACAATCACCATCAAATTTATAATACACACACTGATCTGATTTTGATCTCACAAATCCAATTGACAACACAAAGGCATCAAACTTCAAGTACCATCTCCTAGGGGATTGCTTCAAACCATACAAAGACTTTTTAAGTTTGCAAACCAAATTTTCTTTACCTTTCACCATGTAATGCTCTGGTTGTGACATGTAGATTTCTTCCTCCAAGTCACCATGAAGGAAAGTTGTCTTCACATCCATCTGTTCTACCTCCAAGTCATAAGTTGTTGCGAGAGACAACAGGAATCGAATGGATGTCATCTTTGCAATGGGAGAGAAGATCTCACCATAATCTATACCCTCCACTTGTGAATACCCCTTCTCAACCAATTTGGCCTTATACTTCTCAACACTGCCATCTGCACCAAATTTCTTCTTAAACACCCATTTGCATCCAACAGGTTTCTATCTAGGAGGCAAAGGCACCAAGTCCCAAGTTTGATTCTTTTCCAAAGAAGCCATTTCATCCTCCATGGCCTGCTTCCAGGAACCTGCATCTTTCATGTCCATAGCCTCTGATATAGTTCTAGGTTCATCACTGTTAGTAACCAAAGCATAAGCACAACTAGAATCAAGCAATGTAAAACCAAACCTTTCAGGTTGCTTTCTTATCCTTGTAGACCTCCTCAAGAGCTGAGGTTGAGGTTCAGCTTCTTCTCAGGGGTAGCAAGAAACTAAACAACATCCTCTTTCTTTACTATTTCTTCTGGCTGCAAAACAGTGGAAGAAGGTGTAAGCTCTCCGAAGATGACACTTCTGCTATACAACACTTTTTCAGCCACAGGGTCCCAAAGCTTGTATCCTTTCACACCAACACCATAGCCAAAGAAGATAAACTTAACAGCCTTGTTCTCCAATTTTGACCGTTTCTCCCTAGGCACATGTCCATATGCCTCACAACCAAAAATACGAAGATGCCTTATTGAAGGCTTTCTACCAGACCACACCTCCATGGGTGTCTTACCAACAAGAGCTGATGTAGGAGATCTATTTACCAGATAGCAGGCAGTGGCAACATCTTTAGCCCAAACTTTTGTTCTAGGCCAGCTCCATTAAGCATACTCCTAGCCTTTTCCATCAGTGTCCTATTCATCCTCTCTGCAACTCCATTTTGCTGCGGAGTGTATGGAGTTGTCTTATGTCTTTCAATCCCAAGTTCCTTGCAATACTTATCGAATTATGTAGAACAAAACTCACCACCGTTGTTAGTTCTCAAACATTTAATCTTTTTACCAGTCTGATTTTCAGCAAAGGCCTTACACTCCTTAAATTTTCTATAGACTTTAGATTTGCTTCTGAGAAAATAAATCCATGTCCTTCTACTGTAATCATCTATAAAAGATACAAAATATACAGACTTTGATAATGAAGGAACATTAATAGGACCAAACACATCAGAATGAATAATGTCCAACACACCAGAAGACTTATGAGAACTCGAGTAAAACTGAACACGGTTTTGTTTTCCATAAATGCAATGTTCACAAAAGTCAAACTCAAGATTACAATCATCTAACCCCTCAACGAAGTTCTTATTTTTTAGGGTACCCAGACCCTTCTCACCAATGTGGCCAAATCTCTTATGCCATAACATTGTCTTTTCAGCAGGAAGTTTAACTTCCAAAGCATGATTACAACCATCAAGACTAGAAACAACAGATTTCTTCACTGCTCATTCAAATGGTGGGGATGAAGTGATTGCTGCCCTGTTCCTTGAGTTAGAAGAACTATTGCATTGTGAAATGCATGCTTCTAGATGAAACAGAGTACCTCTCCAAGTACCCTTAGCAAGCACCATATCTCCTCTAGTCATCTTGCATCCTTCTTTCGAAAAGACAACCTACACACCTGCATCATTCAAACTACTTATAGAAAGTAGGTTATGTGCTAAGCCTAGGATGTGCATAACCCTAGAGATCCCCTTCACTCGACCATCAGGGAATCGGATAGAGACTCTTCCACGACCAACAATCTTCAGATGAGAGTCATCACCCAGATACACCTTTCCACCATCAAACTCCTCATACTTAGTGAACCAGTCTCGATGCGAGGTCATGTGGAATGATGCACTAGAGTCGATCAGCCACACATCATCAGATGCATGGGTTGCCAGGGCTGCGATGAAAGCATCATTGTCATCTTGTGACTTATCAGAATCTGAATCAGGAGTTTTCTTCTTCTTCTCCTCCTCTTTGCATTCCTTTCAGAAATGCCCAGTTTTGCCATAGTTCCAACAAATAGCCTTGGACTTTCCAGGAGATTTGGATCTCCCACAGGATTTGGATCTACCCTTCTCAGCTTTCTTGTCCTTCTTCTTCCCTTTCTCCTTGGGTCTTCCATGAACTGCAAGGGCCTCTTTGGCTACCTCAGAAGACTTTCTTCGCATCTCTTCAGACAATAGCGAAGAAACCACTTCTTTCATTTTGAATGTGGATGTGGTGCTTCTGATTGCCATGACAAGATGATCCCATGAGTCCGACAGAGAACAAAGCAGGGTCATACATTGATCCTCCTCCTCCATCTTTACACCAATAGATGTTAATTGTGCAACCATCATGTTGAAAGCATTCATATGTTCAGCAACGGATCCTCCGTCCTCCATTCGAAGAGAATACAACTTCTTTCTCATAAAAAGTTTATTAACCAGGGATTTTGCTTGATACACATCTCCCAACTTCTTCCAAAGTAGTTTTGCAGTAGTCTCCTCATGGACATTTAACAACACAGAATCGGCAAGACTAAGTCTTATGAGACCCTTAGCCTTCTAATCCTTGAGATCCCACTCATCTTGTGACATTGCAGCTGGTTTAGTTCCATTAACACTTTCCAAAAGGTCTCGGTCAACAAGCATGTCTTCCATCTTGAGCTTCCACAGCTCGAAATTACTGCCATTGAACTTCTCCACTTCAAACCTTCCTGATGTGCTTGCGATCTCCTTGCTGCAATAGAAATCAAAATACTCTGCACAGACTCCCACTCAACCTAAGATTAGCTCAAAAAACCCTTACCGAACAACTACGACCAAAGGTGATCAAGCTCTGATACCAACTGAAAGGAAGCTAGGTGTACAGAAATTGCTTCCTACACTAATCTAGTGAGAAGAGATGTATGCAAATTCAACTTTAATTCTTACAACTACAGCAACATAGAACATCTAACAGAGATATTGTAGCAATACACATACAGACAGAAAGTAGACAGAAGAGAGAGAGAGAGAGAGAGAAGATATACGTGGGGAAAACCCTTACGGGTGAAAAACCCCACACTCCAAAACACAGCTCCAATGTATTATAGTAAACAATAACAGATTACAATACAGTTTCAAAGCTAATGCTCTTTCAGGAGTCTTCAAATGTCAAATTTGGAGATATTCCAGCAGCATAACAGTACTTGTTGTACCAAAGTTGTCTATCTCCCATCCAAGCACCTGTTTATATAGAGTTTACAAGGCAAAAATGGAACCTTCTAGAGATGGGTGTCCATCTTGGACTCATGCCCCAAAACCCATGCCTAAGGACACTTGTCCAACATCCCATCCCAAAGTGGGCACCTGGTCCCAAGATAGGTTACGACAGATGCTCTTACGCACCTTACATCTATCATAGAATCCGTCATAACTAATAGCACTTACAATTGTAAGAGAATTTGTCATACACTAACTAAAAATATCATATTCCTCTTACAACATGTCATAACCTCCCTTGACCACCCAAAGATGCCTTTCTCTTGTGCAAAGATACTCACTGACATTTGTCATTAATTAAAAGTCATTTGAGGTTTCGGGGGCATTGCCCCCGAGCCCACATGAGGGCACTGCCCCTCGACCCTGCCCTGTACCACAACAGGGAGCGCGCCAGGGGTGCTGCCCCCAAACCCCCGTTAATTATTCAAGGGGGAAACCGTGGCTGCCAAAGTCACCAAAATTTATCCTGCTACATATACACAAGGTGCTAACTATGCCAACTCAACATGGGATAAATAAATACAACATTAGGAATTTGCAAAGGTTGAGACACTTTAATTCCCAACAAGAGAAACAAAAGGGTTAAGAACTTGTTACAGTTGCAAATTCTACATCAGAGTGATGGATCCTTGATTTTGGAGCTTCACATCATATGGCTTCATCACAGAGTATGTTTTCTTCATTTGAGACTTGTTCTAGACCACATATCTTGATGGGTAACAAAACATATATGCATGTTTGTGAGAGAGGGTATGTTGACATGGGAGAGGGATCCTTCACTGATGTCCTTTGCATACCTTCATTTTCAACTAATCTCCTTTCTATCTATCAGATCACACATAGTGGGACAGGGAAGAGTGTTGAGTTCACACCAGATTCTGTATTCATTCAAGATTTGTAAAGAGGAGATATTATTATAGTTGGGGAGGTAGATGATCAATCTAGATTGTACACCTTCTCACATTTTTCTCTTGATGTTCCTTCAGTTGATGTTCACACTCAAGCATCTAGTATGGACACTTTTGAGGAGATACAATATGGTTATTTGAATCTTGGTGTTCTTTCTTTGACTAAGGTTCTAGAGACATGTGCTAACATTCCATCTCCTATTGCTTATTCAAAGTTGCTTCAGATAGAGCTTCTAGTTATTTAGTGCATGAATACCTTCATCATCTTCTAGATACAACTACTTGGATGAATACTTGACAAATATTGCAAGTTTATTTTGTGAGTCCCGTCTTGCCGATTTGAAGGATTCTGTTGAGGACATCCATATCCTCTTTAATGAGAATTCCATCACTACTATTGTCACATCTTTGTCTTTGGATCCTATTCTAGATCTATTTCCACAAAGTTCTAGATTGTCACATTCTTTAGTTAGGCCTAGGACTCCTAATTTGATTGTGGAAACTCTTGGCACGGACATGGAAACACCTAAGACAATTCTAGAGAAATGGGAAGACATCCTGCATACATCTTTGTCCTTGTTTCTTCCTAAGGGGTGAAATGTTGTTCAACAATTTTGGATCATCTTTAACATTCATTGTCGAGCATCCACCATCTGTGTGGGAAATTACACATTTTGGGGGTTGCATGGTCTCTCTTCTTCTCTCTTATGGGGGTGACTTTTTTCTCACATGGTTTTTTTCTTCTCATATATTTAGAGAGCATCTTGTGTTTTCTCTCTTTTTTCCTATAAGTTTTTCTCTTTTTTCTCTACTTGTGAGAGATTCATTTGTCCATGGGTACCTGCAGGTAACCAATATTGGGGTTTTTCCAAGGTTGGTTTCCTTGCCAGTATTGTGGCCATCAATTTTATAGTGTCTTCCATTGTTGGTTATGTGTTTGAGGGTGATATGGTTGTTGGGGCCACGAGCCCTACTATGGGGTCCAATTAGATGGGGACATATTTGAGCAAGGTTGAGGTTGCATGTTGTTCTAGGATGCATTTTATCAATTAGAAAATTTTGAATAAGAACCTAGAAATGTTGTATTATAAGATAAAGGGTCTTGAGGCATACCTTGTCTTTGTTGCAATGGTTTGCGTTGGGCCAAGTAAAAAACTTGTCTTTCCTCATCCTCGAGCGCTTGAAATTCTGATTTCTCCCTCTTTTCTTTGGCAATGATGGCTAACCTTTTACATTTGCAATTTACCTTCTTCTGTCGGCAATGCAGACAATATCCTGCAAGTGCCAATTCTACATCTTCTTGCTTCTTCTTTACATGTAAGGTGTCTAGTTGAGTTGCAAGGTGACTGATAGTATACTGCTTCATATCCTTTAGGAGGTTACACAGTTCCACACGGGAGATGCTTGTAGTAGTCTTTGTGGTTGACAAAGCTCGGAGGCCACGTCTCTTCTTCATGGTAGACCTTGAGTAGTTCCTGTAGGCTCTGCAGACATGATAAAATGATAGTTGAGAGATATCACCTCCCCCTATTAGGTCTAGGGCATCCATGCATTCTTCATTAACCCCTCTTAGAAACACCAACTTCAGTGACACTGGTGAAAGCCTATTTTGTTCAGACTTTTGTACGCAAAATAGGAATCGTTCCATATAATCTTCTAAGGGCTCATCTTCCTTTTGTGATAGTCTGAAAATGTCATCTCTTCTTATGTCTCTTCCCCGGCAGTAATCTTGGTACTTCTGTAGGAATTTCTCCCTCATAGTTCTCCAGTCAGCCACTGCATCTCTGCCCAATCCCATGAACCATCTCAGAGCAACAACTTTGAGAGTGGCTGGGAAGAGCTTCAATATGTGTGCATCGGTGGTATAATCATAGCTATGACGAAGGATGTCAAACTCAAACAGAAACGTGTCTAGGTCCTTCGTAATCAAACCATGAAAGTTTGGCAAGGTTGAAGGAGGTATATTCTTCATGGTGGTTGTCTGTTCCTGATTAGCAATAGGAAATTCAAAGTGACAGGTTGAGCAGGGTTCTCCATTTCTTCATCAGTCATTGCGTCATGAAACCAAGTGGCTATTTCCTCCATGTCTGCAGTATCTCCAATCATGGCAAATGTCTCAACTTCGTCACTTGTTTCTAAACCGTCCTCTTCGTTTGGAAGAAATCTCCCTATTGACAACCATTTGGTTATGGGTTTACTTATATGTGAAATAAATAATATAGCATTAACTTCTTCCAAGACTAGACACATAACCACAACTAGCTTTGCAACAACAAGACCTTGCCTAACTACTTGCTTCTCTCTCCTAATGTCAATCTTTCTCCATATGGGGTAAAGAGAAAAACAATTTTAAAATGTAGGGAGCTAGAAACAAAATTCTAAATATTATTACGATGAAGGATTGCCAAGTGTGATTGGATAATTATTTCACATTTTTCAATAGCTTTATTTAATGCATGTGTTTGAGTTAAAATATGTGATTAGGGCCTAAATTTGATGGTCGTACGACCTTATTTAGGTATTTTAGTCATGAAATATAATTTAAATTTTAAAATAATTGTATTACTTGGAAAATGAGATTTTGAATAGGCCATCAGAATATATATATTATAGAGTAAAAAGTGGACACATGCCTTTTTACCTCCTTGTTTAGCTCCTAGGTCCCCGTGATTACATTATACATCTTAAATATTCATCCTGATGCAAAATCCCCCAATACCAATGCAAATTGAGAACTAGGGGCCCATTCTTAGCCTTACCTCGAACCAAAAAGGTGCCTTGGGACTTGGGCACCCATGCCCAAGTCCTCCCTGATTGGTCAGGACAAATTTCAATGTATGTCAACATAGGACCTTTAAAAAGGTCTCTCCTTGTTAGCTCTTTCGGTTAATTTCACAAATGTTAGCAGGAATGCATATTTAACTATGTTTTTTAATTCATTTGTAACCTAGATAGATATAACAAACTTATGATCTTGGAGCAAAGAGAATTCAAAGCATTCATTGTGTTATTGGAGCATATTTGTGTTTGTATTGTGTGTGTTGTTGCAGATTTGGAATCATCATCCATCTCCTTATGAGTTGAAGGATCTTCAATCGCCTAAAGGCTTCACCTCTGAGGTGATATCATTGTTAGTTGAATCATTCTATCATCATTTTGTTTAGCCTCTGCCCTGCTAAGGCATGCACTCTTTATCAAACAATGATGTTGGGAAGCTTGTATGCTATCCCAAGATTTGATTGAGGCAAGTCCCTAAACACCATAACCCCCAAACCCCTTTTTCTCCTTGTGTGCAGGTTACAGGTACGAGATCTGGAAAGGTGAAGGTACAGGAAGAAGGAGTAAGGGAAAGGGTTTCAAGATCTGAAAGTATTTACAGAATATTCCTCTGCAGAAGACTTGGGCACCTACAAAATAGTCTTCCTTCCCAAATAGACATCAAAACCAACATCAAGACATTCTCTGTTACATTTCTCCAGTTTTTATTTTCTGAAGATTCTAGCTTTCTGAACTTGGGCTCCTGCAAAATAGTCCTCCGACTTTCCAGGTTCTGAGACACAGGTTCTAATATCTCTCTAATCAATCTTGTGAAATTAGTTTCTAATTATCTTCTTTTGTTATAATCAAATCTTTGCAAATCTAGGGTTTAGTGCATTAGTTAACCTAGGGTTTGATAAAAGGCCTGATTAAATTTGATCTTTCTATAGAAATCTTGAGCACAAGATTTGTAGCTGAGTCCACTTCCATTTGGTAGTGATTTGGCTCAGTCTTGTCCTTGAATGTTATCGTGGAAGAGGGTTTGATTTAGTGTGCATGTTAGACTTCATCATTCGTCTTTTCCTACATAACATTTTGGTGAGCTCATAGCCTCGAACATTTGCATCTTGCTGAGTTTTGAATTCAGATCTTGCATTAATTCATAGCATACTTATTATTAATTATTGAAAAATCTTGCATAATCTTGAAAAAAGTGAAAAAAATTAAGCATTCTAGGCTAGAAAAAGGCATAGTTTGCATTGTTTTCACTTCATATGATAGAAAGATTTGAATTTCTAATTTTTACATCAGATCTGATCCATATTACAGTATACAATCATTTTAGGATATTTTACCTTGCATTTGAAGATCTCATTTGCTAGGGTTTTGTTGAAAAAGTTGCATTTTTCCTAAAACCTAGTCAATTTCAAAAGATAGGGTTTGTAGTCAAAATCTTATTTCAGATTTTGCTGCTATCATAAACATTCATTCAAATCTAATTTTGCATTGAAGTGTTGCATCATTTCTCATCTTTCATCTCAACGATCATAATTTTTACAATTACACATTGTGTATTTCAACACTAAGAACTTTGTCTTCTTTCTCACACTTCTTTGTGCAAAATCTTAAAATCATCTACATTGCCTTTTTGTACAGTACTCTTCACATCGTACTCACTTAGTTTGTAGTAAAATTAGTGTGTTTTTTATCTTCAAAAACTTGATTTCCTCAAACTAGTGCCTTGGTGTGCAAAGGTCTCACATACATGGCATCTAATCAAAATAAGAGTGGTATGATTCCTCCTCAAGCTAATAAGAAAAGGAAGGCTCCTAAACTCGTAAACTCATTCACACCACATGAGGTCACAATTAGAGATATTTATGGCCCTCTTTACGTTACAACATGTATAAGTGGGAATCCTACAAGAGGAGTCCTTATCGATCCTAATTGTATGGCGAATGTGATAACTGGAGAGATCTTATACATGCATGATTTGGCACAAGACACTTATGATTCTACACATATAATGATCAAGGCACTTAATGGATATTTTCTCCCGGCTATTGGGAAGATTACACTATTGATGAAAGTGGTAGAAAAAGCCTTAAAACAACCATTTGTCATCATTCCCACCTCAGACCTATTTCGTGTGACATTAGCCCACCCTTGGCTCAAGTCCATAAAAGCGGTCCCTTCTACGGTTCATAAATGTTTAAAATTCCCTCATCAAGGATGGGTGCATGTTGTACATCATAGTGGATGGAAACCTTTGGCCAATCGTGGAAACTTCAACTTGGACTACTTTTGGCCACAACTTACTAAACCAAATCAACCAAGAGAAGATCAATTTTTTCCTGGCATACCAAAAATACAAGGCAAAGTTAATAGCTCAACTATCACATGGCAAGAATTCTTCTAGACCCTCTTAGTCCTCTGAGGCTACAAATCCTCCTACCAAACAAATAGAGAGTGAAAAGCAGCCCGAGCTAAAGGAATCCCCTCGCCCAAGAGGTAAAGGAATTTTTGCCAAGATTCCTCCTCCACCATCCTTGCAAGGATTGGGAGACAACCTTAAAGAGCGAATCATTTCATCACAAAAGATCAATTTTGTACCAGCTTTCTCTTCCAAAATGTCAGAGAATGTGGAAACTCATGAAACTCCCTTTGCAAATATCACCAACAAGACAAGAAGGAATCGAAATGCGAGAGAAAGAAAGAGAAAATGACAAGCTTTAGCTCAACAAGTATCACCTCAACAAGAAAACATGGACCACCAATAGAAATTGAATTAAAAGAAGAGCTAAAGAATGAAGTTTCAAATTGGGCCATAGTACCCTATGTACCTCTTTCCTCACATTCAAGATTGGGAAGAAGATGATTTACTCAAGGACAACCGCTAGTGTGGTTATATCTTTTCGCAGGCATATATTTCTCACCCTTTTAGACACCTTTGATGTAGCACCTCTTTGAGTTGCTCTCACGGGTGGCCTCCTCTTATATGTTGTGTTATGTTTCCCTCGTGTTGTGTTAAATGTTGTTTAGGTCTCCTTGGATGACCCTTGATACTCTTGTAAGGTCAAGGATACAAGGAGATCGCCTCTGTTGTGACACTTCTTCTATTTGTGTCTCTATTCTTCTACTCTCCTCTCTCTTATTGTAATTATTGTGTGTGGTGCCTTGGGGGCATAACGTTGTGGAGGATGTCTTGGGGGTATCTTCCCACGTTGTAACCCTAAGTCATTTTTGTCCCATCTCTCATTTTTAGTGTTTCATTCTTTAGTGGCTCTACTAGTCGGCAGATGACGAAAAAAAATAAACACTGATAAGGACCGTGCGTCCCTACAGTAAGAAAGCAAAAATGGACCCATTCCATAAATGAAGATGGGGTTGATATATTACTGACGCTTGACTAGTAGAATCACCTCGTGTTGTGTATTGTATTGTGAAATTGTTGTAACAAACCTTTTGCAATACTCTAATCTGCTTCTATGCACTTTAGATTGTTTTGTATCTCACCTTGTAGCTACACTCAGTTCTAAGATACCTAAAGTATAACCTCACGAGTATACTCAGTTCTGAACCTGCAAGTGTAGCCTTGGTCTTTTAAGTGATATGATGAATGATTTATGTATAACTTTCATAAGTTGATTTGGTTTACATATCTTAGCTTAGATTTTCTAACCAAAGATTATATATTGTTGATTATGTTAGCAAATGATAATGGTGTGTTTGTGGGAACATTTGGCAATTGTTAGCACATATCACCTTGGGGCATGGGCTTTGTGAAAACTTTTGTTCCTTTGTGTGTTTTCACTTTATCTTAAATGTGTTTGATACTGGCAAGCGGGATCAACCACTTTAAGGTGGCAACATATATTATGGTTGATTATTTTAGATGTTATTGATAAAGCGTGTTTGCGTATGCTTCTTTGTCACCATAAGGCGTCTGTGGATGCAGGTGGGGTTGTGTACTTTGTTTTGCTTTGCGTATACCTCCTTTTCATTGTAAGGCATCTGCAGATGCATGTGGGGTTGTATACTTTGTGCTTCCTTTTCACATAATGCATCTGCAAATGTAGGTGGGTTGCATTTTGATATCCCTTCTGTGGAAGGCGGGATTGTGTCTTCCCTTGAGTGGTTGCACATCCTTTTAAGAAGTCCTCTGTAAAGGCGGGATTGGATCTTGAGTTATTCACCCTTAAGCATGTCTTTGGTGGTTGTGGTAGCGTAGCTCAACCGTCAAGTGTGTTTGGTATGTCTTAGATAGTGGAGTGTAGTGATGAGCTCCTTCCTATCACCTATGTTTGATGTGTATAAGATGTATAGTCTGTCGACGACATACTATATGGTGCTCGTGTATTCCATGTGTTTTTTGTGTCTTCCTTGCATGTCTTGCATGTTTTTGCATGGTCTAAAGGCGTGTAGAGATGATCTCCCTCCATGCTGTGTGTTTTGTGTGTCTTTGATGGAGGCACATAGCGATGAGCTCCCTCCATCAGCTAATTAGGATTATTTATCTATATAATTGTTTAACCATGTCTTCTATGTGTATTTCTTGACTGTATTCATGTCTTCTCCATGTATTACGTGCTTCATTGTCTTCTTTGTGTAATGCGTGCTTCATTACTATATTCATTATGTCTTATGTGACTGTCAAGTGTTTTCTTATGTTTGCCTAAGCTTGGGGGCTAGAAATGGTCCTTCAAACTTAGGATGTGTCTTCGTTCTTGTGTTTGATGTGTTTGATATGCTTCAACCATAATTTAATGCATGTACTGATCATAAGATCATACACACATTATACTGGGGGCCAAATGTTATGGAGTAAAAAGTGGACACATGCCTTTTTACCTCCTTGTTTAGCTCCTAGGTCCTCGTGATTACATTATACATCTTAAATATTCATTCCAATGCAAAATCCCCTGATACCAATGCAAATTGGGGACTAGGGGCCCATTCTTAGCCTTACCCCGGACCAAAAAGATGCCTTGGGACTTGGGCACCCACGCCCAAGTCCTCCCTGATTGGTCGGGGCAAATTTCAATGTATGTCAGCATAGGACCTTTAAAAGGGTCTCTCCTTGTCATCTCTTTCGGTTAATTTCATGAATGTTAGCAAGAAATCATATATAAATGTGTTTTTTAATTCATTTGTAACCTAGATGGATATAACAAACTTATGATCTTGGAGCAAAGAGTATTCATTGTGTTATTGGAGGAGATTTGTGTTTGTATTGTGTGTGTTGTTGTAGATTTGGAATCATCATCCATCTCTTTATGACTTGAAGGATCTTCAATCTCCTAAAGGCTTCACCTCTGAGGTGATATCATTGCTATTTAAATCATTCTATCATCATTTTGTTTAGCCTCTACCCTGCTAGGGAACGCACTCTCTATCAAACAACGGTGTTGGGAAGCTTGAATGCTATCCTAGGATTTGACTGAGGCAAGTCGCTAAACACCATAACCCCCAAACCCCTTTTTTCTTCTTGTGTGCAAGTTACAGGTGCGAGATCCAGAAAGGTGAAGGTACAGGAAGGAGGAGTAAGGGAAAGGGTTTTTGGATCCGAAAGCATTTACAAAATATTCTTCTATGGAAGACTTGGGTGCCTGCAAAATAGTCTTCCTGTCCAAACAGACATCAGAGCCAACATCAGGACATTCATTGTTACATTTCTCTAGTTTTCAGTTTATGAAGATTCCATCTTTCTTGACTTGGGCGCCCATGAAATAGTCCTCTGAATTTCTAGCTTCTAGGACACAGGTTCTAATATCTCTCTTATCAATCTTGTGAAATTTGTTTCTGCTTATCTATTGTACATCTTTTGTTATAATCAAATCTTTGCAAATTTAGGGTTTAGTGCATTAGTTGACCTAGGGTTTGATAAAAGGCCTAATTAAATCTTACCTTTCCATAGCACTCTTGAGCACAAGATTTGTAGCTAAGTCCACCTCCATTTGGTAGTGATTTGGCTTGGTCTTGTCCTTGAATGTTATTGTGGAAGAGGGTTTGATTTAGTGTGCATGTTAGACTTCATCATTCGTCTTTTCCTACATAACAATATATATATATATTCCAAAAATAAAATATACCTTCATATTTAAAGAGCAACTTCAATAAATTACTATCATGAAAATTTTACATGATATACAGAGGGCCAACTGTCAAATTTAGGCGTATATGCAACCCAAAACTAGGAGTAGAGTTATGGAAGGAAAATGTACTTTAATAGTCAGTTAAATGTCAGTAGCACCTGACCATAGCTCACTTGCAAAGTAGATGACTAAAAATCCTTTGTTGTTGGTGCTTTTCAAACAACTACATTCCCACATTTGCTAAGTGATATTGTAAATCTATTTGAAGTCATTTAGAAAAAATCCTTTCAATCCCTTCATTTAATAACAACACATAAAAGTTGAAGGGATAAGAATCTTTCCTATTAATAGTGTAGAACAATTTTAACACATCAAAATCCTTTGTACTGACAAAAATATAGGATCCAAAGTTTTGTAATTTATCTCTAGACAAGTCCAATGATATAAGACTGGTCAAGCAACAAAAATAAGCATAAAAAAATTCTAGCTTAGAATCTTCCATCTATAACAATATAAGCAGCACAAATTTAGTCTAGTTGAAGGGAGCATGAGTACTATTATTTGTAGAAGGCAATGAGTATTATTCTGGGTGGTCTAGAAGTCCTTCTTGCATGCATTAATACAAACTTATTTTCTAACACAACCACATCACTAACTTCTCATTTCACATCAATAGTTTCCTCTACAACAATTTGCAGGCATGATTCAATGGCCTCTTTAGGAACCACAGGTCCATCTCCCAGTGTATAGGGCTATATTACATCTCTAAATGGTCATAGATTGAACCAAGTTTTCTTGTACCCATCTACTTTTTTGATAGAAACAATAGGTCCTATCTAAAGCATCATTTTGTTCCCATCGTAACTCACTATGGATGGTTTTAGCCCAAAATTTGTAGCCTTGGAAACAAATTTGCAACAAAAATGGCATTACTTTTCAAAAAATATTCTACAAAAATCATGTAGGATATTTTGCCAAAAATCAATGTAATTCTTGCTTGTTTTGTGCTTCTTCCTTATCCTTTGTTTTGTACAGGATTTGCCAACCTATTAGGAAATTGTTAGGATCCTCATCTACAGAAATAATGGATGAATTAATCACCCCTTCTTTTTCGTTTTTACTTACTAATTCTGGGTATTTCTCTACCATTCTTTCAATAATCTTATGCCTCAATTAAATGGTAGTTTGCCCTCCATTTGGAAGAACAATCTCATAGAAAAAGGTTAATTTGGTTGGAAAGCCCCCAAACTACCTCAACAAAAAGAATTAACAAAATGTCAAGAACATAGACACTTCATCAATCCACTATGACCATCACATGATTTTAAGTTTTTAACTAGTGAAGTAGGGGTATATAGATTTGTTTTTGTAGTTAAAACAATTCATTGATTCACTAAAGAGACCCTTCATTATGATATTGTAAAAACACCAAATACATATAAAAGACAAGTGTTTTATTTGTGTTAAAAACTTACCTAAGTAGACATCTCATTGTGGAAATTAATGGGTCGATGGAGATGAGCTTCATTTGTAGTGTAGACTATGTTGTGGCCTCCACAACACACCCTAATTCTTTCAGAACTGGGGGCCGTCATGTTCGATTTACATGCAATTTTAATTTGTGATCCTAATCTTGTCCTTGTGTTTCATTGTCACTTGTGGAGTCACTATATATTGGACACATTTGTGTGTGTATATGATTATCTTCCTAAAGGTCTCAATGAATTAGTCACACTTCAATATCATGTGCTTAGCAATGTCGTAATGGCTTGCATGCATGTGCTAATTCAATCACTAGAATGGTGGGTCTCCCTCTATGGACCGAGGAGAGAAAAGCTTGTGAGAGAAATGCACTCAAGTGGGTTGGGTGGACACTTTAGAAGGGATAAGACTTTTGGATTAATGAAAGAAAATTATTTTTGGCCTAATATGAGAAGAGATGTGGATAGGTTCGTTGTTGCTTGCAGGGTTTGCTGAGGGCATCAAAATACAAGCCTATATATGCCTTTACTTGTGCCAAACGAACCATGGACTGATATTTCCTTGGATTTTGTCTTGGCGCTACCATGAACCCAAAGAGGTCACGATTCAGTGTTCATAGTGGTGGACCACTTTTGTAAAATGGCCCATTTCATACCCTATAAGAAGATGAATGACGCAAGTCAAGTGGCATATTTATTTTTTAGGGAAGTAGTACGGTTACATCGTATTCCAAAAACTATAACCAATGATAGGGACACCAAAATTTTAAGCCACTTTTGGAGAGTCATATGGAAGAAGTTGGACAATAGGGTGCAATTCAATTCAACATACCATCCCCAAATCAATGGTCAAACTGAGGTGGTGAATAGAAGCTTGGGTAATCTATTGACGTGCGTAGTGGGTGACAACCTTTGATAATAGGATTTGGTGATACTTCAAGCTGAATTTGCCTATAAGTCTAGCATAAATAGGTCTACGAGTAAGTTTGCATTTCAGATTGTGTATGGTTCAAATCCTAAAGGGATTGTGGAGTTAGTTGATTTGCCTATAAACCCATTGTTTCAGCTAAGATGCTGCAGATTTTGTAAAGAGTATTCAGGATGTACATTAGCAAGTTAGGAACAAATTGTAAACAATGAATGAACAGTATAAGAAAAATGTTGATCTGCATAGGAGGAAAAAGGTTTTTTGGGAGGGAGAAATGGTCATGGTACATTTGTGTAAGGAGAGGTATCCTCAAGGTACCTACAACAAGTTGAAGCCCAAGAAAATTGGGCCTTACAAAATTATGAAGAGAATAAATGAGAATGCTCACTTGATTGATTTTCCTGAGGTTTTAGACATTAGTCTTATTTCTAATGTTGTTGACCTTCATTCACACTCTGCTGAGACAAATGATGATCAAAGTGAATGATGAGCAGTATGAGGAAGAGAACAATTGGATCATGCACTTGCCAAAGAAGAAAAGAGAGCAGGTTGAATAGGTGTTAGATACCAAATTGTCAGCTACATGGTCCAAGACATATAAATTTGCATTTTGTTAAATGGGAAGGCCTACTTGATTCCTACAACAATTGGATCTCGGAGGCTGACTTGCTTAAGTACAACCGAACTTCTCCACCCTATGAACTAGAACCAGGAGGTTCAAAATTTCTAAGAGAAGGGGAGGATGATGTGGAGCATCTTTATTTAAGGTCTCCTTACACGATCTATTAGTTTTGTTCGTGACTCAGATATTTTAGGATTTTTGTTTTACTAAAATTCAATAGATATGTTTTTGTCCAATCTTAACAGAACAACTGTCATCTTCTTTCTATTTTTGGATTGAAGAATAAAATTAGGAATTAAAAATTGTGCGTGGCTGCAGGAGCTGGGATAGATAGGGATATAGGGGCTTTAGTTTTTGAGGATGGGGGTTAGAGTCAGTTATCAGGGAAGAAACACATATCAGAGGAATATTTTACTAGCAGAGCCTGAATGAAATATGGTTGATGTTGTATGTGTCATTGATTGTGTTAAAGGTTATCTACTACTGTGTCTAGTTTTGTATTTTCTGACTACTCATAAATTATAAGAAAACTTGGTGTAGATTTCATTTGGACATAAATTGAATGTGATTATGCCTCTTTAGTTTCTGTTGTTCGAAACTGTTTATATTTTAGGAGTTAAGTTGCAAAAAATAGGCTACTGTTTAGAGTTTAACTTGCAGGTATGCTGGCTGACATCATTGGTTCTGAATCCCTTGTCAATGAACAATTTTCCTGTTCAGATCATGACACTACAAGGTACTCCTATTACTCGTGGATTCTGAGGTACCTGGTCTTGTAGCTCAAGGGCCTGTTTTTGGGTTTCTTGGTACCAATTCAGTTTAATTCGAGCATACTCCCTGGTTGCTCTACTGGTTGACATGATGGCTAGCTCGCAGTCTGCAATCCCAGCTACAGGAGTTCGAAGGGGAATGTGATCAAGATAGATTTGTTTGGAAGACTGAATGACTGTTGATGCATCTTATCTTCATGGATTCAGCCCTTTTGAGGGCAGATGGCTTCAGCTCTATTACTATTTTGGTTCAATTTCCTTTAGTGTCTACATCTTTGGTTTAATCCTCCAGCAATGGTTACTAATGCTCAGTTTGTTATGCCTGTCTACAGCTGTGTCTGTATGTTCTTAACTATGATTTATGTTAAGCAATGTTTTTGTTTGTTTTGTTGTTCTGTAAGTGAACAGGTAAGAGCTTGATTTTAGTTTTAAATACATGTTACGTTATGGATACCATTTTATACTGTGAGTGACTCTAAGAATCGTTGGAATGTAATCCCAACTACGTATAATGAATGTTGCCACTTCATCTCCTGCTGTAGTAGACAAAACATTGTTTCCTCTTAAATGCGGCAGTCTTTCTAAAGGAATGATCTGTCTTTCTCCCATGCCTCCATTCTGCTCTCCCATACCTTGCTATCTTATCTCCTTTAATACGTTATGCAGCCCATACCTCTGCAGTTGTAATGAGTGATATGATATTTGCATATACGTAGTAGTGTAGTATGCTATTTTTTTTATGGTATGCTGTTCAAGTTATTTTTGTTGTGTTGCAGGTTTAAAACAGAGTAAGACAGAGCACTCTGTCATGTATTTCTGAATGTAAAGAGCAACGGCTCGTTGCTGTTATTTTTTAAAAATATAAGACATATATTGCTGTTTGTATTGGTTGATTTTTTTTTTGGTTATTTTCCTCTGCCTTTTCCTTCAAGAATGTGCAGCTGTAGTCCATGTCTGTTCAATTGTGTTTGTTAGTCTTAGACTGCTTTTCAGAGGTCTGTTGTCTGCTAGCCTCGAGTGTTCTACTGTAT
Organism: Cunninghamia lanceolata; assembly: GCA_027924645.1. NCBI lineage: Eukaryota > Viridiplantae > Streptophyta > Pinopsida > Cupressales > Cupressaceae > Cunninghamia > Cunninghamia lanceolata. The sequence continues at coordinate 21,963,864 of BSBN01000809.1, read as the reverse complement.
TCTATTCGCTGCAATCTTTTTAAGCTTATTTTAATAAAAATAAACAAATAGATTGCAAAGTGTTTACTGAACAAACAATATGATTCCAAATAATAGTTTCTAATTAAACCAACTCCAAATTTAAAGCAAAATAAATTGAAAGATAGCTGATTTTAAGACCTCAACCCAAATTGCGGAAAACGCTATAGCAAATCCCTGATCATCTATCTTAGGATTAGCTTGTATATCTTGTTACATGGATAATTTAGTACGATGCATTCCAAGAGTGGAGATGAACTGAACGAACCAAAGATTGAAACACAGAATAATGAATTTTTTATTGCTAATAAATTCATGAAGACTAAAATAAACTCGCGAGCAGCCAAAGAACAATTAACCAAGCATTATAAGAGCTAACTAATAACAAAAAGCAGATAGACAATTTACCAATTGATACACCACGGTGCCCTGTATTATCAGCGGAAGCCTTCTACAAAAAAGGCCTTCCATTAGACAAAACCTAATTAGCAAATAAACCTACACCCATAAATAGGAGTATAAAACATGATATTTATAAAATGTTGTGACTTCCACACTTCTGAGGAGCTCCACATTCTATTTGTTGCACATTTACCTAAAAATTATTGACTATAAGTGGATATTCAAATACCTGATAGTCAGTACAGGAAACAGAATTACTTCTTCCTGCAAATGACCACCAATACTTATTCGTCACAAGCAAACTGTCTGGACATCTTTGAAATTGGAGGAAAAGGCAGCCACGAGTTTCCCTGCAAATGACCAATAGGAATATCACTGCTACAACTAAATCTTACAAGTCTTAACAACCTTAATATACAATAAACAGATAGCTCTATGTCAGTTATGATATAACATATGTTATGTAGTTGTTGAAAGCAATACTACTATTACTTCTGTTGATCAGTTTCATCCAAGGTAAAGCCAAAGATTGAAACCCATATAACTGAATGCATTATGTATCATCAAAAAGGTATATCCCAATGCACGATGAAATTTTCAGGCAACCCAGAAACTGTTTTGAGCAGTCAGTCGCAACCTGTAACTTAAAGCATATTTTCAGAAGATGAAAAGAACAGTTGCTTTAAACTAACAGAAGAATTGGTACATGGTATGCATTATATAAAAAATTGAAATTGAAATTATTATTAATATCCACAAATATCTATCAAAAATAATGGGACTGATGATAAATTCCAGTATGATAGGTTAAGAGAGAGTGACTAAAACAACTCTAATAAAAAAATAAAAACAAAATCAAAATATATATAATAATAAAGCTCAAAACTGTTAGGAATTAATGAATAAATGCATAAGCATGTTGGTGGCAGTCTTTGGTGAGCTGGCAGTGTTTGTTTCAGTTCAGGAGGTTTTTTTAGATTAGGAGTCTTCAGGTGTCCAAGTTAAATAGTTAGGTGTTAAATTAGTTTCAGTTTATTGTCAAGTTTAGATCCAAGTTTATAGGAAGTGGTGCTGCCTCTTAAAGCTATATAAAATGTAATCTTCCTTTGTTAAGTATAAGTAATTCTCTAGAATATTATTTCTGCTATAATATTTCTACTATTATTTTTCATTATTTTATCAAAAACTAAGTTAGTTGTGAAAGAAATATAGGTAAATATAGGTAAATATGTAGCACTGTCTATCTGATACCTTATGTTTCCTGTCCTCTTATTTGAAAGGTCATTTTTTGATTAGGTCTAACAAGTAAAGAACTATTAAATACATGCTTTGAGCGACTAAAAATGTTAAGAATGAAGGAGGAGGTTACAGTTCTGATGTTAGCAGAAATATCCCTTTATTTCCCCTAATAATAAAGAACTATTAAATATATGCTTTGAACCACTAAAAAAGTCCGAATGAAGGAGGAGGTTACAGTTCTGATGTTAGCATAAGTATCCTTTTATTTCCCCTTACTCAAATGATGACATAAACATACAAGCTTCTCTAATATATAGTGCGAAGCACCTCTGATCTTGAAAAGGCATTCAGCTGTCAAACTAACATAAATCTATACTATCATATTGTGAATGCGCAGATGAAGTTGGACAAATCTACATGTTCTCTTTTTTTAGCTTTCACTTGAAAGCAGCAGGTCGTAGGTTCAAACCACCTTCTTTTACCAGTCAAAAAACTCGAACTTCTTGATCTTGAGCAGAGCACCCTCTACCTACCATGGTGGGAAATCTTTAGGTTGGTGGGATTGTGAAATCCGGGCATTGTCATAAATTTATAATTGGCTTTTAAACAGAAACCAGTCCTACTATGATTTCTCGTCTTGCAGTTAAATCTCATTTTCATTTATGATACTGGAGTTGGATCAGAAGGGTTCCTATCAAACAAACGTTCTTGGATTTTCAAACGGGTTATATACAGCAAAGGCTTATGTCTTGGGGATGTCGGACATAAATTTCTGGGTTCTTATTTTCACGCAGAAGCTGGCAAAATCACTTGTCTTATCCCGAATCCCTATTGAAAACACCCAATGAATTTAGTAGTTTTCGTACTCAGAATTGTATCAGAGACGTGCAGTGGCGCCAAATTGAATGTACTTTTTTCTTCTCAAGAATGGATCTAGAACTCAATCAGTACTGATAACTTATTAATTCAAAGTGAAGCATTTTAGCGATTTACGTGCAGATGGAAATTAATATTTTTAACAGTAACTTTCTTTCGGAGAATGGATCGTAAATAACTTGCTAAAAGATGTAACGGAACTTCAACAAATTTAAAGAAAATGTGCACCTGGACAACACGGGGAAGTAGCCTCCTTTGTATCCAACCTTCGTCTTTTGCTGAAGAGTAGAGAAGAGGAAGGAATTGAAGAACAGGCCACTTCAAATCTGGTGTAAATGCTGATATAAACTTAAGTGTTCTTGATGATTTTGAGGAAATGAAGGGATTTTTTTCCACACCAGCTGAATCCCTTGAAATGTTGGAGTCAGAGATAAACAACTTGACCGGACGTTTTAACTGGACAGTTAAGACCCATTCAAAGACCCCATCAATCATCGCCTTAATTGGGTTTACCACATGTACCGAGTTCTGGGAAAGATCTCGGAAAGGGTAATTTCCACTCTCAACACAATACTTCAAATAATTTATGATTTTCCTTGCCATTCTCTTCGGTAAAAATTCTCTCTTCTCCCTATAATTGTTACTGTCTGTTATGGTGATATTGTAGTACTCTTCGGCAACCAATTCAGTCTCCACAAGGAAATTGTTCAGATTCATTCTGATTTCTTCATGGTCAGGCAAATCACCGTCGTTTGATAGAGGAGCAGTTGTGGCGTCCAAAGGAATCTCACAACCTCTCACAACCATAAACTTGTCTATTGTTTTATAGTAAGATTTTTTCATAGAATCATCACAGTACATGAATGAATCGCTGCCTGTGTTCAAAAGCTCGTGTATGAATACTCTGTATCTGACATTAAGCCTTCCCAAGAAAAGCTTTGTGTATTTGAAAGTAAAAGCCTTACAAGCTTGCCAAATAAAATTGAAATAATATGAGAAAATGTCCATTATCACCAAAATTGCACTGACCAATGTGGAAAGCTGATCAAATCCTTTAGCCTGCAATGCCAAGGGCAAGATTGACAGAATTCTCATAAAATTATCATTCAAGAGCTCAGAGTTGGTATTATCAACAATACAATACTCCTCACAGGTCTTCATTGTTCCTCCCGTTAGAACATACTTCAACATGGCTTCTGGCTTGACTGCTTTAACAAGATGGTATCTGCCCATCAAAACAATGTCCTGAGTAACTATATCATAATTCTTTGCAAAATGCAGGAACTTGAGAGGTTTGCCTGTTTCAAAAGAGGAACAAAATCGATACTCCTTCTTGTTCAGCTTAAACCTCATGTCATAATTGTTTTCGATGGAGAATGAGTGGGACTTTTTCTCTTCTTCATTGTCAAAATCCTGCCAATCACCACCTGTCTCTCTGCTCTGGTTGTCCAACAGGAGATACTTTCTGTGCCTAAACCAAGTACGGTTGTAGCCATGCCATAACATGCTCACAGTGATAAATGGTATGCGAAAGAACTTGGCATTCCTCAGAAAAGTCCACAGACTGTAGGCAGCCTGCAGCCAAAGAACCCAAGCTGGAACCGTAAACGACATTTTTTGCAACACAAACTATCCCAGAAAACAACCCTTTAGATTTCTTTCTTTCTATACTTAAATTCTGCTTATGAACAAATGGGCTTATCCTCGCCATCACAAACGATACTTGACTTGTAAAGCACACAAAAGAAAAGCAAAAATGTAGGGGAGAGGACCCATTAGATTTCTTTCTTTCTATGCTTAAATTCTGCTTATGAACAAATGGGCTTAACCTCGCCATCACAAACGACACTTCACTTGTAAAGCACACAAAAGAAAAGTAAAAATGTAGGGGAGAGGACCCATTAGATTTCTTTCTTTCTATGTTTAAATTCTGCTTATGAACAAATGGGCTTATCCTCGCCATCACAAACGATACTTCACTTGTGAAGCACACAAAAGAAAAGCAAAAATGTAGGGAAGAGGACCCAGTAATTGAGCACCCTAACTTCACCCCTCTCAAAATCATAGGTGGTAATTTTGAATCACTCCAAATTTCTGTACACCCTAACTTCACCCCTCAAAATCATAGGTGGTAATTTTGAATCACTCCAAATTTTTTTACAGTGGTTTACTTGGCAAGGCCCCTGGTTATAACTAAGGTTTTAGGACAACATCATCAAATATGATGTCACATCAGCATGTTTTTTGTTGAGGTGTCAAATAGTTTTCAAAAAAAAGGGTGGACCAATAGGTGTGCATTAAGTCATGTTTTGTTGGTGGACTGATGTGGCATCACACAATTGGTTGCTTTTTAAATCTAAAGGACACATTTCATTCAACTATTAGTAGTTGAAGTAACACTAACAACCTTAAAGTCACAATTACTAGTACTAAACTTTCAAAAATATCGAGTCTTAAATACACAAATACTATCTCAGCCATTGGAAGTTCCAGGGCTTAAATTTGACAGTCAATCTTGCTTGTTAAGCAATTTTTTTAACGACAATTACCTATTCAATAGTGCCTTTAAATTACTATGACATACTTTAGTATAAGTAAATTATATAAAAACCAAATATATATATTATATATCAAAATAATCCTATATAAATTTTGACAGTTTGTCCAAAATCTCTCCTTTCATATGTTACAGTCTTTTCAAAATTTCAGTTGTATTTTCAGCTAAAATGCCTAAATACAGCTATACAACTGTCAAATTTAAGCCTTGATTGGAACTATCTCACCTCTTGGATCTTTTCCCCCTAATCCTTGTGCCTTCGCTTTACTTTCCTCCCGTCCAAGAAGAAAATTGCAGCGGTCTTCCGACAGAAGAATATGGGGTCTAGTCAAAACCAACGAATGTTCGAGGGTAAGAAACGAAATGTCCCCCGTTAAACCCAAGCTGCTGATTTGACCGAGCTATTAAAAGAGAGGTCCCATATTGGGACTACTTCCCATATTTACTAAGCATTAGGGAAAAAATCTTTGTAAGTGGGGTGTCAAGTTTAGCAGATTTGATTATGAAAAAAGTTTATAGTTAAGTATTTTTAAGTGGGAGTAGTATTGAGATGGGTGATTTTTGGGGAAGTTTTGATGCTTAACCTTTATGAACATCACCTAAATGCTTGCTGAAGGTTTTGCAAATGGGGTAGTAAGTCAAGTAGGCTTGTTCTTGGTGAAACTCCTGGTTAAACACACTTGAGTCAAAGTAATATTGGAATGAGTGACCTCCCAAGAAGTACCAATGCTTCACCCTGTGAGCATCACCTAGATGCAATAAATGTTAAGCAGACATTTATACTGTGAGAGATGGATCATATGAACTACTACTTTGACACACTAGGAAAAATCCTTCCTAAATGTCATATGTATTTACTCCTGTCCATCTTCAATACGAGCAGTACCATTGAAAAATAATTATTTCGATAACAAATTAGCACTCTAATCAAATGTATTGCGCTTGTTAATGCTGTAATAAATAACTCAATAAAAATGGCAAGCTAAAAACTCTTGAAAATGTACTCCCAAGACACCTACCATCACCATATCCAGTTGCACATAATACAATCTCCACCCCCAACTCTACCATTCTTGGTTATCTCCTCCCACCCATTAATTAAGGATATAGATCTCAAAATAAAGCAACATGGACTAGCGGCTGCAAAAACTGATCCCCCACTGTGTTCAAATTTTTTTCATAGCTTGTGTTCAAGTTGAATCTTGTAGATATATTTACAGTTCATTTTTGTAGCCCAAAAAGTCATAACAGTAGGGATATTCATAGGTAAAAATTTCTCTACACAATACGGGCTCCATAGTTAAAAAATCCTTCAAATTCCATTGCATATAGACCATAGGACATCTTTCATACCATGAATCACTGTCAAATTTTATTACCGTAAAGGCCTTTCTTAAGTAATTCCTTCACAGCTCAGCAAAAGCTTATGAGATTCGACGAAAGAACTAACAACGACGTTTAAGCCTGGTCATGAAAGGTAGCAAAAGATAGCGCCTCTCTCGGTTTATATCTAAAGAAATCGCGAACATAACAAAACTGGTCCCAGACCAACTTTCAATGTGTAACTGTCATAATTTCATTGGTTCTTTATTATGTACCTAACCCCGCGTCAAATTCATATCTTTATTCCCTCTGACCAATGGGACCGAAACATGGCGTAGTATCCTTTATTTTAATAAAGACTACTGTTGGTGCATTTGAGTGCGGTCAATATAGATGTAAGGGTAGTTATGGGCATTGAAACGCTATCGTGATCAGGGGTTAAGGGCTTCAACACTCTAGATAAATTGTTCATCGTTTACAATAGTAGTAAGCATGATATTTCCACAGTCCATGATAGATTATCGTATTGAATTTTTGGGAAAATTGTGTGTAGCTTATTTTGGATCGATATTTCGGATCACACTCCGTGATCCATCATCAGGAAGAAAAGAAGATGGATCACAGAGTGTGATCCAAAATGTCGATCCAAAATAAGCTACACACAGTTTTCCCAAAAGCTCGATACGTTTACAATATTGTTTTGCTCTTACAGTGAGACATGTACCTTTGAATAATACTTGTTTTCCTTTGCGCTAATGACTGCTAAACTTTTTTATTATGAAGTAATTCCACTACATATTACTAAGCATCAGTTACCTTCGATGATCAAGATTTGTTTTATTTTAAATTGACGGTGATGATATATCAATTAAGACATAAGGCACAAGGCAATTGACTCATCCATTGGGCTGATTCAAATAGCACTGAGACGCATTGCCAACTCATATGACACAGTGGAATAAGGCCATCCAAAATTGTTGGTTGTCACAAAGGGAAGCAACTAAACAAAGGGCCTGCAATTCCAATAATAGGTTGTTGACCAACCTACCATTATGAGGTGTTATGTTGAAAAAGGTGACTTAGCTTAAAACCCTAAACTAGGTTAAACCCTCTTCTACAAGAATATTAGAACACGAATCATGTAGACTCAATACTCAGCTATAGTCCTCAAAGGAGAGCTGAGAGGTCTCTTGATTGGTCCCTTTATTGCCAAGGAGAGAGATCTTATGACTAATTATCAAATCTAGGGTTTCTACAGCTAAATAGAGAAAACAGAAGTTACAGACCTGAAATCATCGAAAACCCAGAAAGTTGTGGCATGGAGGGGCTAAACAGAGCTGTGAGAACCTGATTCCAAATGGTTTTGACCACCTGAGCAAGTGGCACCTAACCCTTGACCAGAAGTTTTTGTTTGACTATGGTCATATCCAAGTCTTCTGCCTTCTTGCAACTTGTCTCTGTTGGAAACCTTCAATCGCGACCTACATATATGAGACAAGAAAAAATGTTGGTGCAATGTAGGAGCTTCCCTAAGTCAAGCCCCGTGAATTGTGTTTCCACCTCCACAATAGCAATGATAAGAGATCAAAGAGTGCATGCCCTAGGAGAACAAAGGCAAATCTTAAATAGAATGGAATGTTGTAATAAAGCATGAAGGAAAGGAGTCACCATGAGCATGGAAATCCTAGCTTGCTTGATGTGGTGTCACAACTTGACTCAAAAAGTTGGTGCAGCCCCAAAGAAGTAGAGAGATCTTCACAAGACCTACAAGAAGTTAGTACAACAATAATAATCCACCATAGAGATCTTTAGAGAAGAATAGAGAGCATGAGAGAGAGAGAGAGATTGTTAGAGTGCGTAGATTCATTAAGTGTTCAAATGAATAAACTAACTTGCTTATATATGCATTCTCGTCGATTGTCGGGGAATTAAACCAAATGAGGCCGACATGAATAAACATTAGAGATGTCATAAGCCGACATAACCTTAATTTAGCCCCGAACTAAAGGAGGGCCCAAGGCGCTTGGTGCCCTTGTCCTTTAGCCCCTATAAACTCTGGGATGAGCTTAATTAAGTGTGCTTAGTCTCATTCTAAAGTCATCTTTCGGGTTTTATGCATCAGGATTGAGAATTAATTGTTTTAGGTCCACTCAGGTGCTAAACTAAGTGTAAAATGGCAAGGGTAGACATTTTACTCCATAATATTTAGCCCCCACTTTAATGTGGGTATGATTTTACGCTCATACTCACACTAAAGTACGAAGAGGACATATTTCAATCACAACAAACATAGAAGTCATAGATTGTCACCAAGTTGGGAGTTGCGCAAGCCCCCAAGCTTAGGATTCTATGAATCTAGAAGAATTGCATACACATAAGACACAAGACATAATTTCTACATACATGAAGCACTTACAAAACATGAGACAAGACAAGACATACACAAGGCATACACTTGAGCAATCGCAATGTATACACGCAATACACAAAGCATAGATGCCATACACGAAGTATACAAGCAATTGTACATGTCATACACAAAGTATACATGTCATGCACAAAGTATACATAGAATACACATGAAACACACATGGAATACATGCGAAGCACCCAAGGAGAATACATGTGAATCATACAACATCTATAAGGCAAAAGCAAATAATGAAAGACTTTGAGTCAGTACGACAAAAGAGACCTCAATCTAAAAGGTTGTCTCAATCACCATGCATCATTCCTCAAGATGCAGTAAGAATAATGCTAAGAAGGGGTTAGTTAGAAATGAGCAAGGATAAGAGGATAAAACACATCATACAAATAATCCACATCTAGAGAAGTGTTTCCTCTCAAAGTAATACACAATCCACCTCCCACAAGAGAATTTACACAAAGTTTTGCAAAATAAGAAAACGTTGCAACCATACCCGAAGGTACTCCAACCAAACTCAAGTTGGTGGTACAACCCTTCTCCCAAACATATAAGACTTCAACCACAGAAAGCAAGATAGACTCAAGATCTTGCCTCCAAGCACTTTCCAAGAGAAATGTCTATCTTTGGCAAGATGCTTCAAATATAATCAAATGAGACCAATTGTGTGGTGTATAACAAAGTGAATATTATGATATATGATCCCACCTTAAATTGATTGCTTACTCCTTCATGGAGCAATTGTCCAAGTTAAATAGTTAGGTGTCAAATTAGTTTCAGTTTGTTGTCAAGTTTAGATTCAAGTTTATAGGAATTGGTTGTGTCTCTCAAATCTATATAAAATGTAATCTTCCTTTGTTAAATAATACAGTAATTCTCTTAAATATTATTTCTGCTATAATATTTGTACTATTATTTTTTATAGTTTTATCAAAAACTAAGTTGTGAAAGAAATGAGTAAATATGTAGCACTATATGTCTGCTTGGTTGACACCTTATGTTTCTTGTCCTCTTATTGAAAGCATTTTTTAACTAGGTCTTGTTGATGTGTTTTCCTTGCACATACAATGCAGAATAAAATACCTATGTACTCTATCCTCTCTTGAACAAAACCCCTCAAATGCTAAGCCAAGTGATCAATTGAGTAGACTCCAAGGTTCTCCATTAGTTATTTTGGTTTCACAACTTGGGATAGCTTAGTAGTAGGATGAGAATAGTTGTTTAACACAAAGTGACTTACACAAATGTTCAACAATAGGAAACTTGTTTCTCTTGAATAACAGGTAGTATGACTTTTCAGAAGGTCTAACAATATGATAACTTAAGATATGATAGTGAAAGTTCTTGAATCTAATCCTAACAGGATTCTAAAAAAATGCAATAGAAATGGGTTTAGAGAACTATAATCTAAATGCAAGCAATCACCACTAATTCATTGGAATCTCAACCACACTTTGCTTCACCATAAGGAGCAACTACACAAAGGTGATGCAATCTTCTAAAGGAAAAAGTAAGGTTTTTAGATTACTTATGCGCATAAATCCTCACAAACATGAAGGTAAATGATCATAAAGTAATTGAAGTTAAGCTCAAATAAGGTTCAGACCAACCATGCACTACAATCTGCCATCGACAAATTATAAATGGTATGAACTATGAAGACTCCAAACATGAATCAACAGCAATAACTCCCATGAAACATAAAACTAAATTGCTGAAAACAAACTAAACTAATCTTATTCTATGAGTGAATACTTAGAAACCATGCATTCATTTGAAACAACACAAAATCACCATGAAGAATTCAACAATGAATTTGCATTTATCTCGGCAGAGTCTTGAGCAATAATTTCTCAGACCATTCCCCCTTCAAATGAGAGCAAGATGAGGCTTATATAGCCCTCAAAATACAATGAATGGCCAAGATTAATCCTACGAATCAAGGGCCCTTATTGTGCCACACAAGCAGGTGGTTACAAAATTTACTATTATTGGACATTGCATTTATGATGCACCCACTAAGTGGAGTGCCCTCCTTTATGATTTTCTATTTTTTTGACAAACTCCACAAATCTTGATATGACATGTGTAACCTCCACCATAGGGACACTTGGCAATGTTTGAATGGTGCATTCCATGATTTGTAGCTCCTCTGCACATTTGACAACTGTCAACTCCCATCTAGCCATAGATGCCTGAAACATACCCATGAAAGCGAAAAGTGTGCAAACATCATCCAAAAGCTCCTTGGAAACAGTCTGTGTATGCTAAAAATACCTTGTATGCATTTTATCTTTCAACAAATATTCATCAATTTCTCCATTGGAGTCAACTATCTTGTTTATAGAAACAAGCATTTTGCCTTGAATTTCTTGAAGTGCTTCTTTTGCTCAGAGGCTTTCACTCTCAATCTTCCCCAGAATCTGCTCCTTTATGCCTAGAGTGCAGTACCAAGAAGGAAAATTATATGTTGAACCCTATTCAATCACTCCATCTATCAAGGTGGCATTCGGAGTATATATCAATCTTTTTAACTGAGGCATCACCTCTTCTCTAACAACTCCAAATTTTGCACAAAGCATCAAAACAACCTGAACTCAATCTAAAAGAGAGGAAGCTTCCTTATACAATTTCACAATTTCATTAATAAATCTATCAGCTTCGATCCTGAAGCTTGTTGTCCACTCTTGCAATACCTGAGATGAGGATCTCATTCCTTCCAAGTGTGCAATGGATTCCTGCGAAAGCAAGGCTGGTGGTGTAGGTATCCCTTCTGCTTGGTTCACTAGCATCATCAGTTGTTGGATATAATGTTGAAATGCTTGATTATCGTTTTCCAACTGGATCCTCTTTTCCCGTTCCTTCTTCAATCTTTCTTTGATGGCTAAAACTGAATCTTCTAATTCTTCCACTTCCTGTTCCATCGTGGTTGGACCCAAATCAACTGTATTAATGTCATAGCCACCTGGAACATCCTCACCTACATCCATGTTGATTCTTAGGACAGCAACATGTACCTATCTTGACCCAGAGCTGTCTCTTGTGATCTTCAAAAATTTAGTGACCTTTCATTTTTCTTTGTTAGGTTTGGCTCTACTCAACAAGTCCTCCAAACTCACGGTGGGCTCTCTTTCAACAACGGATTTTTCTTTGACTCTCTCCCTTAGCCACTCTGGTAAGTCAGACAAATCTTCTTGACTCTCTTTTTGAATTCTCTTCTCCTATAAAGTAGGAAGATTTTCTTCATCAAACTCATATAACTCCCTATCATCTTGATTTTCTACATCAATCTCTATCAGGACTTGATTTTGCTCCTTTGGTGGATTTGACAGGACTTCATCAATCTGATTCCCTTGCCTATTGGATTCAAAATATTCATGTTTATCATTTCCAGTTTGTACATTCAAGGTCACCTGTTCATCAGGCCCTGCTTCATCTCCCTCAATATCTATTATACTATTGTCTTCTTGCCTTGAAGAAGTGTTGGCTGCCTTTTGATCATTGCCTTTCATCTTCCTACTTGGCTGAATATCTTCTTGCGAATCAGCACCTACACTTTCTGAATCACTAGAATCACTAGTCACTGCTTGACTCGCTACTTGAAGTATCCTTGGATTGATGTGCACTAACTCCTCCCATCAAATTGTAAGTGAATTGAACATTTTTCTCCTGAAGCCTTCGAACTTAGAAATCCGCATATTTTCTTGTATGTGCCACGATTGGCATCATCAAATCATCATTACGTGTGACCTCTTGTTCTAACCAATTGATGGTGAAAGGTTTGACCTTCTCTTGATCATATTAACTCTATGAGAGCCTTCTGTGATTCTCCTCAATCTGATCTGGAATGTTAATTACCCTTGTTGCTCTAACCAAATCCAAAGACAATCGGTAGCAGCTTTTCTTCCTTATTTCCATGTCATCGCGTGCATCCTCCCAATGATCCTTGAGTTGTGGTATATGCTCATATTTACTCCCAAATTTCTACTTGACTGCATTGAATGGATCAAAATTATTGTGTGCATCATTATGGTGCACCAAGTTGTAGGCTTGTAGTTCTATCTCTAAATTTTTAGCTACCTGCAATGACATAAAGTTTCCAACCTCCCGATGCTAATTAGAAACTTAGTCGTAGTTTTCTTTCTCTTCCTTTGAATTTTGTCGAAGGCTACCAGCTGTCTTGTTACTTCTAACAACACCATTCTATCTGTAGGATATCTTGGCAACCTGTAAGCCAATGATGAATAGCCTTCAACACGGATGTATGTGAACCTAGGAAATTGAATAAACCACTTTTTGTATTTTTCTACAAAATTCATAGCCTCTTTTGACAATCTCCTGCATATGTTGCCTTGCAATAATTTGATGATGTACATAGAGAATGCGTCATTAAACCTCTTGTAATGGGATATATCATGTAAGTGCAGCTGAGGATAGCAATCATAAACTTTGAATTACCCATCTCCGTTTCCAACTCTTCCTTTGCAATTCAGTCCTGGGTATCTCTCATTCCTGGCGAGCATGTATATTACATATGAACTCATGTAAAATGTTTTTGTCTCCTGTAGATTCTTCAACTAATCATCAATATTGTTGCTGATCATTTCAGCCCAATCAATCATCCTCTTTCCAAGGTGCTTATAATCTCCTCGATGAAGAAGAACATCCAGGACTCAAAATTTGTTGATTGTGGGCAGCCCATGATGCGATTCAAAAATATAACCATATAACAGATCTCCTGATGAAAATTAGATTTGTGAAGCTTCTTAGGCACTTTGCTCACACGTGGCCTCTGTTGTACAAACCATCTATTGTTTATCACTTCCACGCACTTTTTAGGTCCAGCCAGATAAAGTTGCAGAGCAGACTCCTTGTACAGAAAGTAGTAGTTTTGTACAAAGGAATGTCGAAAGCCTGTGTGATTGCTTCTTTTCTCAGATAAGCTAGTACTTTGACATCCTTTGTCGCAATGCATCTCTTTTCTTGATTATAGTGTCTAGTGCACTCTAACATCAACTCCGAACTCAGCATCACAGGTGTGAAGTAGGCAACTTAGACAATTCCATTTTTCAACATTCGCTTGATCAAATCCGAAGGATTGGATTTATACAAGTTTTGCTGAATTTCCTCCATGTTGGATCTCCCCAGATTGGTGTCGCTGAGATTTTGTCATTTCGATGTGATCTTTGTTTCTGGCCACGTTCCCTTCATATTGCTCCTCATCATTACCTACCTATCTTTCGCATTCATCGTTCACCTGCACAAATTTCATGACATTAGTATAGTAGAATAATGCTTAAAAGGCAAGCAAATAAGACAAATTTCTCCACCTAATGAATGCGGGATAAATCGAATATATAATTTTGAATTATCTCGCCTTGTTTCAAGAAAAGCCAAAAATACAAATTTTGCAAAAAATAAACATGACTGGTTTCTCAATAACTCCAATCGACAGAAATAGTTCCCAATTCACTCCTCGTCAAAACCTCGACAGACCTGTAATGATTCTACGTTAAATTTGTGCATATGTTTACAATGAAGGGCATCGAATTTCAAGAATACATGTATAACTCAAACCTTTGAAGAGTTGTAGGAGTGTGAGACATGAACATCTCATTTAAACAAACTAGGTGAGATTTGCAGGACGCAATCCCTTTTAAAAGAATGCGTGCATAATGCCAACGTATGATGAGCGCAAAAAAAATCTTAGGCGCCTGAGTGGTCATTTTAGTGCCTTATCACAGATTAAATTTCATATGTAATATGTGCTCAAGCAAACCTTTCTTATGCTCTTTGTATGACTCTACACCTAGGAGATTTGCATGATCTATACCTAGAGGCCTTTTCCCACGTCCATGATAACACTCTTAATGTGGGAACGATTAAAACTAGCACCAAATGATAAACAAAACCTTTCTGCTTTTATGCCTCAGCTTGGACAATTGTTCAAATAGCCCGCATAATATTAACATCATTGAATATGTAGTTGGCAGATTTTTCGCTGTGCACACATGATTTATTTTGAGAGATTCCTTAGATTATGCGTAGGTTTCAATGCATAGCATTTAAATTATTATACTCTTTTGATTGTGTGCTTTAACAAATCTTCGAGTGCTCTATGTTTAGCATGAAAGCACTTTAAGTGAACATCTAGCGTTTCAAATGCATGAGCAGGTTTTTAAGATCTCTACACATATTGGAGAAAAATGCAAATTGCAAGGATCAGAGGGATATGCGCTAAGAAGCAAATGCGGGAATATTGGCATGAAGAAAATTTCCACGTTTAAAGTTTAAATGAGCAACATTTAAATTGGTCATATCTCCTTTTGAATACTTGTTTTAACGGATCTTTATGCTCTAAGGTGCAACTAAATTTAGCGAAATGACTTGGATCCAAACGTGCATGCAAATAGCCTCTTGAATGCTCCCTAAATACCATTTGCAATGTCATTAAGGTGATGAGTGGACTCCTAACACCCTTGTGTATTAGCTAAATGTGAAATGCAAAGATGAGACGAATGTGCACCAAGGTGGACCAATGAGTAAATTGCGCATGATACAAACCCTCTGTTTGCAAAATGAAAATAGTTGAATGTCTATGAGCAAGATGAAAACAAACCAAGCATTGCAAATGAACCGGAAAAGTCCGCTTGAGGCAGACATTTGAATGCTCCAGGTATGATTGATTATGGACGTGCATTCTAATTTTGACCTCTTATTATATTCAATGCATAACTTACTCAATGCAAATCAAATCATTGCTAAACATAGGCAGACATTTTATTGTTCAAACAAATGATGCCAAGATTAGAACATTCTAAATGATTTCAAATTTGCACAAGGCGGGCTTTATGAGAACATCGTACACTAAGATGGAGAAAAGATTTGCAAAGAGCATCAAAAGGTCTGCTTGAGTGGACATCAGAGACCAACGTGGATGCTATTCAAAAAAAACAAGCATTGCAATGGATCAAAAAAAAGTCCGCTTGAGCGGATACTTAAACGCACCACGCATGAATAACGAACTTGAACATATACTTTGAAGCGGACCTTTTTAACCATTCGGCATGGATGCGAATTATAACGTTGGAGCAAGCATGTGCCGTGGCGGGAACTTTGATCCACTATGCATGACATTGAATGAGCTGTGAGACACGAATTTCATGCTAAGACCATCGTGCAACCTGCGGACATTTGTAAGTTTGACTCATGAGACTAAACATAGGAATTGCGAAACCTTCTCAATAATGTGTTTAGACGATTTCCCTCTATCTCCTGTGCATAGATTCAAATTCCATTTCTTGCAAACTAATCTCTATCACATGCATAAGCGGGCCCCTTTGAATCACTATGCATAAGCTCAACAATTCATCCACAGGAACCTTAAAATAATAGGACCACAAGCCAAAAACTCAAAAAAAGGGGTCCCCATCTTCGAATGGGGCGATGTTGCGAATAGGTCACAACAGGTCTAACAAATAAAGAACTACTAAAAAGGTTAGAATGAAGGAGGCTATAGTTCCCTTTATTTCCCCTTAGATGATGAAGATAAAAGCTTCTCTAATGTCTAATGCGAAGCACCTTTGATCTTGACAAAGCATTTAGCTGTCAAACTAACATAAATCTATACTATCAAATTACCAATGTGCAGATGAAGTTGGATATAGTCAATAATATATATCTAGTCAAGGGTGGATCTATGCCAACTTGAATGTACATTTTTCTTTTCTTCTCAAGAATGGATCTAGAACTTAATCAATACTAGTAACTTATTAATTCAAAGTGAATCATTTTAGCGATTTACGTACAGATGGAAATTCATCTTTTTAAGTAACTTTCCTTCGGAGAGTGAATCGTAAATAAATTGCTAAAAGATGTAACGAAACTTTAAGAAATTAAAAGAAAATGTGCACCTGGAGAACAAGGGGAAGTAGCCTTCTCTGTATCCAACCTTGGCCTTTTGCCGAAGAGTGGAGAAGAGGAAGGTATTGAAGAACGAGCCTCTTCAAATCTGGTGTAAATGTTGATATAAACTTAAGTGTTCTTGATGATTTTGAGGAAATGAAGGGGTTTCTTTCCACACCAGCTGAATCCCTTGAAATGTTGGAGTCAGAGATAAACAACTTGACCAGACTTTTTAACTCGCCAATTAAAACCCATTCAAATACCCCATCAATCATCGCCTTAATTGGGTTTACCACATGTACCGAGTTCTGGGAAAGATCACGGAAAGTGTAATTTCCACTCTCAACACAATACTTCAAATAATTTATGATTTTCCTTGCCATTGTCTTCGATAAAAATTCTCTCTTCTCCCTATAATTGTTACTGTCTGTTATGGTGATATTGTAGTACCCTTCGGTAACCAATTCAGTCTCCGGATGGAAAATGTTCAGATTCATTCTGATTTCTTCATGGTCAGGCAAATCACCGTCATTTGATAGAGGAGCAGTTGTGGCATCCAAAGGAATCTCACAACCCCTCACAACCATAAACATGTCTATTGTTTTATAGTAAGATTTTTTCATAGAATCATCATAGTACATGAATGAATCGCTGCCTGTGTTCAAAAGCTCGTGTATGAATATTCTATATCTGACATTAAGCCTTCCCAAGAAAAGATTTGTATATTTGAAAGTAACAGCCTTACAAGCTTGCCAAATAAAATTGAAATAATAAAAAAATGTCCATTATCACCAAAATTGCACTGACCAATGTGGAGAGCTGATCAAATCCTTTAGCCTGCAATGCCAAGGGCAAGATTGACAGAATTCTCATAAAATTATCATTCAAGAGCTCAGAGCTGGTATTATCAACAATACAATACTCCTCACAGGTCTTCATAGTTCCTCCCGTTAGAACATACTTCAACATGGCTTCTGGCTTGACTGCTTTAACAAGATGGTATCTGCCCATCAAAACAATGTCCTAAGTAACTATATCATAATTCTTTGCAAAATGCAGGAACTTGAGAGGTTTGCCTGTTTCAAAAGAGGAACAAAATCGATACTCCTTGTTCAGCTTAAACTTCATGTCATAATTGTTTTCGATGGAGAATGAGTGGGACTTTTTCTCTTCTTCATTGTCAAAATCCTGCCAATCACCACCTGTCTCTCTGCTCTGGTTGTCCAACAGGAGATACTTTCTGTGCCTAAACCAAGTACGGTTGTAGCCATGCCATAACATGCTCACAGTGATAAATGGTATGCGAAAGAACTTGGCATTCCTCAGAAAAGTCCACAGACTGTAGGCAGCCTACAGCCAAAGAACCCAAGCTGGAACCACAAACGACATTTTGCTCAAATTCTTCTTGTGAACAAATGGGCTTATCCTTGCCATCACAAACGATACTTAACTTCTAAAGCACAAACGATACTTAACTTCTAAAGCATGGAAAAGAAAAGCAAAAATGTAATCCTTGTGCCTTCGATTTACTGTACTTCTGTCCAGAAAGAAAATTGTAGCAGAGTCTTCCGACAGAAGAATATAAGGTCTAATGTAATCCTCGCGCCTTCGATTTGTTGTGCTTCTGTCTAGAAAGAAAATTGTAGTGCAGTCTTCGGATAGAAGAATATAGGGTCTAATGTAATCCTCGCGCCTTCGATTTACTATACTTCTGTCCAGAAAGAAAATTGTAGCGCAGTCTTCGACAGAAGAATATAGGGTCTAGGTAGTATGAATATAAAGAAACACAAATCTTTTATTTCTTTTTAATACTATGTACTATATACAAGGCATAGAGCAAGGAGTTGAAATTACACCATTGTTATTATGATCCCACAAATTAGTCTTAAGGACTAATGAAATTTGGTCTAGAGCATCACATACTTGGCGTCAACACCCTTGGACCGTAAGCCTCAAGCTCCCACCAGTTGTAAGACTTCTAAAGTGCCAGGCTCCTTCAAAATAAAATACCAGACTCATGGGCACCTCCAGACATGAAATAAACTTGCTACCACAAACTTGAGACTGCTTGCAAGCCATGATGTATATAGAGGCCCAATTCTATTGAAGAACATGCAAGACATCACTAGATGAAAACAACATGGTAAAGTTAGAAAATGTAAAGTCTGGGTCCATGGACATCTAAACCTTTAAATATTGAAACCAACTTTTAAGAAGTGAAATCTATAGAAGGGTTGTTACATCCAATATTCATTTGTCTTGTTTCTTACATACCTTTTGTATTCTTGTGTCCACAATTGTAAGGTGTTGCTCAATTCAATTAGGATTTGACATGTGGCTTGGTAGTGACATGAATTGTGGCCCAAGGGAATCAAGAGTAAACCAAGAGTAGACACATGGCAAGCTCTATTAAGTGTTACTGGTCCTTTGGCCAATGTGCAACATTCTCTAGGCATGAGAGGTAGATACAATTTGAATGATTGAATGAGTTTGGGTCCGCTACTATCTACGAATTGTTGGCTTTAAGAACTTAGACATAAAACATAATATAAACATTGACCTAAGATGCTTCTGGGTCCATCCAATAATCTCCCCAAACCTTTGAATTCAATATTCAATCCCTTGAACTCATGTAAATATTAAATTATTATTCATAGTGACTATATTTTTCATTGTGAACATAGTCAACCAAGATCATATATTTGTAGTTGTCACTGCTTTTTTCAACATATCAATATGTTTTCACTAAAAACTACATATCATTACTAAAACATGTGTATCAAAGTCATCAAACATTAGAGTATTAGTCAAGGAAAGAAGGCACTTTACATTCTTTAAATTTTAGGTACATAACAACAACCAAATAAACGAAAAACCCCTCAAATATGGTTGAAAATAAGCATTTTTTTAAAAAGAAAAACGTTCTCTTAACAAACAAAAAAAAACCCAAAACATTATTATATCCATAGACAAAACCCATAAAAATTGATGTCTACAAATTCTTTCAACCTTAACCTGAACAAACCCTCCAATATAGGGCACACGAATTCTTCCATGGTAACCATTGTTAGTGTGAATAGGGATAATTCCTATCTAGTTTCCCTTGTGAGATTAATTCATATTATTTAACTATTAGTTAAATAATATTCTCACACATATTCACATGTTAAGTTAACTTAGTGAGTCTTCTAGTTGTTTCTAGTTGTGGCTAGTTGTTGATAGTTGTCTTATCCTACACATGTGCTATAGTTGTCACATGTCATAGGATTAAGACACTTGTCACATGACTACAACATCTTGGCTTTCATCCTTGTCTTTATAAGCAAGGCTCTTCATGTACATTGTAACATAACAACATACACAATTTTGTATTCATTGATAGAATAGATTATTATTCTCTCATATTGTCTCTCTTGTGCTTTCATGAAGTACTAGATCTTGGGTGGCTTCTATCTAGCCAACTCTTACATGGTATCAAAGCTTTCTAGGTGGAATCTCTTCTTGTTAGCCAAATTCTTGAGAGATTTGAATTCAAATTCATGGTGGATCTTGATAGTTGAATATGTTCTTCTCTTGCATTAAATGGTGACCTAGAGAATCAGAAAGACTTGATAGAAATACCAGATTTGTGAGGGTTTTCTCTTTGTGCCTTATATTGCAGATTTATTTTGGAGTGTGTTGTTGCAAATCTAAGCACACCATTGTGTTCAGGAGGTTCAAGATAGTCGAGATCACCTTTTGTTTCATCCAAATCTAACATTGGAGGCCAAATCTATGAGCTTTTTAATTTAGGGAATGGATACCTGATATGGGAGGTAGCTTCAATTTCAGAGTAGTTTGGGCAAAATCAGACCCTTCTATCGCGCTCATGACACCCAAAAACCTATAGATCAACTATTAAATCGACCAAATCAAATAAAGTTGGACTGAAAGGCAAAAAAAATTGCTTGATTCTGCCGTACAAAATCGTAGGTGAAATATTCTTGTACTGCGCAATGTTGGCGCAGTGAATCTTGGTCGTGCATCATTGGTGAATCTTGTGTTAATCCATCGGGTAATAAAAAAATTGCATGATAAAAGAAATTGTTTGAAGTTTTTTTATTTTTCTGCAGAAATTTATTTGTATTGCAGGGGTTGTACCCACAGCAAAGGGTACCTGCAAGTACCATAGGCCTACAAAGGCTCCACATGGCCCTGCAGGCCCCTAAAGCTTATCATCCACAGGCTCACCGATGGGGGCATCCCCACCGGTTGGTTGCCATCCTCGGTGGGGTGTAATACCCCTAGCCGGCGGTGGCTCCAAACCCCGTCAACCTTTGAAATTTAATGTCTCAAGTTTTAATACATAGCCTAGCGGCTATTCTACAAACCGCCCATGGTCTCCTCCAACAACATCAAGATCCCTACGGTCACAAAATTCCAGTCCGTAGAATTCAATCATTCGACAGTTTCAAACTGCCGAGTAGAAACTTCGGCAGCCATTTAAAAGTTCCTAGCAATCAATTCAAACTTTTGCAGTAGCATTACAAAACCCCCACAGTACACTCTGCAGTCTCCATACTAACAATCATCGACAGCCAGTAAATGTTTTTTAGCGGTCTACTTAATTCTTCCCAGCAGTCTGCAGAGTAATCGTCTGGCCACAGGCATCAGAGGGTGTTGTCTCACGCCATAAAAAGTTTCACACCAAGAAATTTTTTAACTTGTCGGGTGTTCTTAAAGGCATATATCCCCTCCCAACAGGCATTTACAACACCACCGTCGACACCAAGATTCTGAACCAACAACAGATCTAAACAACCGGCCCGTAAATTTGGTTCCTAATAGTAGTTTTGGCGATTTGCACAGTCAACAGTGGTTTACCACCAATATATGGCAGTTTCTATATTTGAACAGGTGGTTTTAAGCCTGGTAAGCAGTTTTCCAAGTGTGAATGGTGGTTTCAAAAAATAATTTGCTAGTTTTCAATCCATGTGGCGGTTTCAACAAGCTTCGAGCGATTTCAAGCAAAAATGAAGGCAATTTTTGTGCAAACAGGGTGGTTTTCAATTGCAAACAAGAGGTTTTGTTTTTTGAACAGTTGTTTTGCACACAGGAGGTGGTTTTCTGCTAAAACTGGTAGCTTTTTCTCACCTACAGGTGGTTTCTAACAGAGAATATTTTGACAGTAGAAAAGAATATTTCGTTGATGTCAGCATAGGGCCCCCTTTTAGCCCTAGGAGGGCATTTTTTCGGGTGGCATAACTTTTCGCCACAGTGACAGATTTTGGCAAACAAAATATTTTCGGAAAGCTGGTTTCGAGTACTTCACAATGGTGTAGGTAGTTTTCTAAAATTTTATAGTTTGATGCTATATTTTGTTGTTTGAAGCTAGAACTTGTGTTTTGCACTCCTGAGCTCATAACTTACATCCACTTCATCAAAATTTCAACTTCTTATAAGCGTTGGAAAGGTATTTCTATCCTCTACAATTCTATCCATGACATTCTTCTAGATTTTTCTTCATACATCAAATTTTTAGTTTGAAGCACTTTGGGTACATATCACTGATTGATTGGAAAAAGAATTGAAATTGGTGGTTGTTTTGGTTTGGGGGGGCTTCAATTACAGTGTTGATTGAGTTTGTACTTTGATATGGCTACTTGTGCTCTTATTTTCCTCTACATCATGGATAAATCAAGGGTTCCATTGTTAACACCTTATAACTATGCAACTTGGACTAACATGCATGGAATGCCCTAATGGATCTTGAACATTCTCTATATGTTGAAAACAAGATACTTGAACCCAAAGATAATAAGGAAAAGATAAAATAGATGATAAAGCATATTAAATCTCTTGGATGTCTTCATAGTTTCATTTCCCTAGATCTCTTGTTTCAAATTGAGGCATGTACAAATTCACATGATGCTTGGGATAAGTTGAAAATATTATATTGTACAACAGATGAAGTTAAAGGCTATCAAATTGATAATGAATTGATGAGCCTTGATCTTAAGAACTTTAGCAACATTTAGGATTACATAACCAAGGTTAATGATCTAAGAGCACAATGTAAAGCATGTGTTATTGAGAAAAAGGACATCTAGTTGATCTACAATGTGTTGAATAAACTTGGTCCTTATTATGCAACTTTTGTTTCTAGCTTTCACACTCATAGGTTAACTATGGGATCTTCTTTCACTATGCCTTCATTTGCATCCTTTGTTGAGATGTTAATGCATGAGCAACAGAAGCTTATTTCTATGGGTCTCATTAAGCCATTACAGACTCATGCTTTGGTGGTTGGACAACCTAAGGAATAGAAAGCGTCAGGTTCTTCTGACAAAAAATAAAAAAATCTAAGAAAAATCCACAAACAGATCAAGCACAAAATCCACCTAAGAAGGAGAAGCCTACATGTGGTTATTGTAAGAAATCAAGGCATGATGAACATAATTGTTTCAAGAAACAAATTGACATGTTCATGCAACTTGTTCAAAAGAACAAACTTTCATCTCCTGATTCTTCTTCTACTCCTTTTTCAACATCTACACAGCTAGTACTTTCTGAATCAGGTCATGCAAGGAAAGTTAAGGAACCCAAACATAAAGGTAAAGCACTTTGTGCAACTACAAGTTCTACATCAAGTAAATGGCTTCTTGATTCAGGTGCTTCTCATCATATGGCTTCTTCCAAGGATATGTTTTCTTCATTTGAGTCATGATATGCCACCAATCTTGATGGGTAATAACACAATCATGAATGTAATTGGGAAGGGAACCATTGATATTGGTGAAGGTACTTTCAATGATGTACTTTGTGTGCCTTCTTTGACCATTAATCTCCTTTCCATATATCAATTACTCATAGTGGTACAGGGAAGACAATGGAGTTCACACATGATTTAGTTATTATCAGAGACTTGGAAACCATAGAGATAATTTCTACTGGGGTGGTTGATCATGCATCTCGACTATACACCTTTCATGGTTTATCTCACTGATGATGATTCAGATCCATTGGCTGACATTCACACTCCTTGTTTGAATCATATTTCAGAGGAGAAGTTTGGTCACTTGAACCTTGGTATTCTTGCCTCTTCATTGGTTCTTGATACATGTGCTACACTTCCTTCTTCTCCACCTCCTACTTCTTCAGAGTTCAATACTTCAATTCAGCAGGATGCTTCTTGTCTTTTAGACATACCTTTATGGGATGAGCATTTGACAAGCATTTCAGATTTGTTTTGTGAGTCACATCTTGCAGATTTGGAGGACACGTTTGAGGGGTTATCTCTCCTGTTTGATGACAATCATAGCATAGTTGTTGTCAACCCATCTTTGTCTTTGGAGCTTGATGATTTTTAGTTTCCACTTGATCCTGGAATGTCACTTTCTTCAGTGAGACCTGAGACTCCTGATTTGATTGTGGTATCATTCAGCATCGACATGGAGACATATGAGCAACTTCCAGAGACATCATAATTCATGAGACTTATTCCCTCATCTCTTGTTTTGGAGTTGAAGTTTCTTTGACACACACCAGTGGATTAGTTTCTTCCCAAGGGGAGGAATGTTGTTTGCAGGTTTTGGATCCTTTTTGGTCTTCTTCTTCAAGCATTCACCATTGGCATAGGAGCTACTTCATTATGGGGGACATCTTGTCTCATTCTTTCCCTCTTATGGGGGGGCTATTGATTGTATAAATGTGATGGATGTTGTATTTGGGGGTTCTTGATTCTTCCATCATTCCAACACTTGTACATGTTTGTACATGCATTCTCACTTTTGGAGAGGAGTTCTTTTCCCATAAGGTTTACTCCTTTACTCCACTTGAGACTTGTTTGTACATGGGTACCTAACATGGCCTAGTAGCCGAGACCCATCCATATTTGAATCTTTGATTTAGTCATCTTCTCCCTAAGTTGCACTTAAGGGGGGTGTTAGTGTGAATAGGGATATTTCCTATCGAGTTTCCCTTGCTGTAAGATTAATTCATATTATTTAACTATTTATTAGTTAAATAATATTCTCACACATAATTCACATGTTAAGTTCACTTAGTGAGTCTTCTAGATGTTTCTAGTTTTGTCTAGTTGTTGATAGTTGTCTTATAGTTGTCTTATCCTACACATGTGTTATAGTTGTCACATGTCATAGGATTAAGACACTTGTCACATGACTACAACATCTTGGCTTTCATCCTTGCCTTTATAAGCAAGGCTCTTCATGTACATTGTAACATAACAACATACATAATTTTGCATTCATTAATAGAATAGATTATAATTCTCTCATATTGTCTCTCTTGCGGTTTCATGAAGTCCTAGATCTTGGGTGGTTCATATCTAGCCAACTCTTACAACCATAATTAGAATGAACCAGACTACAAAACAAGAATGTAGAGGAAATATCCATTTTCTCTCTAACAAAAATTCTCACACCATGACCTAAAGACCACAACCAAGTCCTTTGATGATGTGCAAAATCTAGGATAAGGTGGCTTCAAGGTTGTGTACAAAGAGAAATTATAACACAGTGAGCTGGAAATTATTGTCAAGGTACTTGACTTCACTTCTTTGCAAGGCGAACTTAGATTTATTGAGGGTTATAACACTTGCAAGGTCGCCAATCTTCAATAGTAGACATACTTCTATTTCACTATCCTTAAAAGTTTAAATAGATCATCAACATCTATGGGATCAAAAAAGAATGTCAAATGGGGCCCATTTTATGAAGACGAAAAACTTAAAATTAATGCTTTCAATAGCAAACATACTTCTCTTTCACCATCCTTAAAAGCTTATACAGACCATCAACATCCATCAAATCAAAAAAGAATGTCACATTATGTGGAGAATCATCCATAAATAGTCTTGTATAGGGATTTACATTTTCAGCAAGCACATATAAGATTAATTTTAATTGGATCAACTAGAATACCTTGATTCTCTAATTTTTAAATTTTGTTAATAAATTTGTGCACTTAAAAAGCTACAAGGATTATTAAGTGTAAGAAAATATAACATTCATACCAAAGAAACATTTCTCTGTAATGAAAACTTCCTACCAGTGCTTTGGCATTCTCAATCTATAGCAGAAACTTTCCCCTTCTCACCTTTAAGGGCAATCCTTATGACTTTTCAAATCAATGCTTGTTTTATTCAAAAACAATTCCAAACATTTATATATTCTTTCCCTGCCACTCCAAAGTTACTAAAACATAAAACATTCTATTTTGATTATCATGTCAAAACAACATTATAAAAGTACTTCCATGTAATAAATAAAGAGGAATCAATGAAGGTCATTTTTTTTGGCTCACTACAAACCCTTCCATCCATGACTGGCAATTGTATTGTTAGAAACTCTAACCCACAAACTATCATATATACACCAGAATAAATAATACAAACATTGGAGATCAAAATTCATCTAAAGCATAAACTTTGTCAGTGCTTTCATCATTTTTGACATGTGGCATTACTCAACTCAATAGAATCCCACTGTAGTAACACCACTTCATAATGGTAGCTTCTTCAATTTTCTGGAAAATGCCTCCCAAAAAATGGTGGCATTTATCTTCAACTAAGCCATATGTTAATAAATAAGACAAATAAAGATCACATAAAGTAACACACAGAGACAAGAATTTAACGTGGCTCACCAATGTGGCTACATCCACGGGAAAGTAGGGCATTAATATTATTATTGATCGCAGCCGCATACAGAGTTTTTCCCTCATATATATACAATATTCTTGAAGAGAAGATGAAGGGACAAAACAAGGGAGATGAAATGAACAGTCATACTATTGTTATATGGAGCCTAATCAGACTCAAAGGTTAAATTTTCCCTACTTTTATCGGCATAGTTTACACCCAAATCATTTAACGGGGTCAAGGGGCAGTGCCCCCAAGACAAGGTCAAGGGGTGTTGAGAGTTATTTTTTCTATTGGCCAACATAAAAAACCCTATTTTGTAACCAACATAAGGCTTGATAAAAGTGGCTAAGGGTTAGGGTTAACGTGGATATTGTATTGTAGCATTTTGCAGCGGTATTGAGTTGCAAGGATTGTTGGTTGTAATCAGTTTGATTTACTGGATAATAATATTGGACTCTCTATTGGTGGATGTAGCCCGGGTTTGGGTGAACCATGTTAAAACTTATCTCGTGTTGTTATTATTTCTATGTATTTTCATTCCTCTGTTTAATCTTTATTTGCATTTAATTGCTATCTTCTACATGCAATCCCTAACAAGTGGTATCAGAGCAAGTTGTGTTTGATTATCGTCTACAGGAAGGTCTCACGATTGAGTGGGAGTCTCACGGTTGACTGGGAGCAATGGCGGACGAGGGTAAATTGAAGGTAGATAAATTCAATGGCAGAACTATCAGTTATGGAAGATGCAGATAGAGGATTATCTCTATCAGAAGGATTTATGGAGGCTGTTGGAAGGAATCGCCAAGAAACTGGCAACAATGACTGATGAGAATTAGAATCTTCTAGACAGAAAGGTACTGGGAACCATTCAGTTGTGCCTGGCACCATTGGTGGCATTTAATATAATGGAAGCAAAGACTACAGATGGTATAATGAAAGCTTTGGCTAAATTGTATGAAAAACCTCAGCCTTAAATAAGGTATTTCTCATGAAGCATTTATTTAATCTAAAAATTATTGAAGGTGGATCTATGACAGATCATTTAAATAAGTTTAATACGATTATCAGTCAATTAACTCCTATAAAAGTAAGTTTTGATGAAGAGGTGAGGGCTCTCTTGATATTATGTTCCTTGCTCTAGAAAGCTGGAATAGCTTGGTAATGGTTGTAAGTAACTCTATCTCTGGCTCAAATACTTTAAAATTTGATGATGTTGTTGGTGTTATCCTTAGTGAGGAAATGCGACAGAAAAACTCAGGTGGAGCCACATCAGGTAGTGTTTTGAATGCAGAAAGCAGGGGCAGATCAAAGGAGAGAGGAAAAGGTTCTGGAGGTCATAGGAAGTCATGAGGAAAATCAAAGGACAAAAGGTCCCAATCCAGAGGATAGAAGGATTATTGGTACTGTGGGAAACCAGGTCATCTGAAGAAAGATTGTTGGTCTCGGAAGAATAAAGGAGACAAACAAGAAGGGAATAAGGAGGCAAATGTGGTAAGTAATAAATCTGAAGATGATGCTTTGATTCTTTCCCTAGATAATGCTGATGATTCATGGGTTTTAGATTCAGGGGTCTCATTTCATTCTACGCCCCATAGAAGTTATTTTCTTGATTATGTCCAAGGGGATTTTGGGTTGGTTTATTTGGGAGATAACGAACCCTGTCAGATTGTTGGAAAGGGAAGAATCAAGATTAATTTGCAGAATGGGAATCATTGGCTACTACAAGAGGTAAGGCACATTCCAAGGCTGAGTGGGAATTTAATTTCAGCAGGGCAGCTAGCTGATGAAGGTTGCATTATTACATTTACTAATAAAATATGGAAGGTTTCAATAGGTGCCCTAATAGTACCAAAAGGTGTGAAAGTAGGCACCTTATATCTTTGTACAGGCCATACTGTTCCTTCTACTTTAGTTGTTGTAGAGAAAAAAACAAATAGGTTCAGGAATAGTTGTTGCAGGTTCGCAGGAAGAGACTGAAATAGTTGTTGTAGTTTTTGAGACAAAAATGTTGCATAACAGACTTGGGCATATGAGTGAAAAAGGTATGAAGGTACTTCATTCTAAGAAAGTTTTACCAAGTCTGAAATGTATTAATATGGATTTCTGTGAAAGTTGTGTGTATGGCAAACAAAAGAGAGTCAGTTTTCTCAAGGATGGGAAGCAAAAGAAAGATGAAAAGTTAGAGCTTGTGCATACAGATGTATGGGGACCAGCTCAAGTATCTTCTCTCGGTGGCTCTTAGAATTATGTTACATTCATAGATGATGCAACTAGGAAGGTTTGAATTTATTTCCTTAGGCAGAAATCTGATGTATTTGAAATATTTAAGAAATGGAGAAGCTTGGTTGAGAATGAGACGGATAAAAGATTAAAATGTCTCAGATCTAATAATGGTGATGAATATTGTAGCAAAGAATTTGAGGATTATTGTTCCTTTAATGGAATTCATAGGCAGAAAATGGTTCTAGGGACTCCACAGGAAAATGGAGTGGCTGAATGCATGAATAGGACAATAATGGAGCATGCAAGGACCATGAGATTGCATGTTGGGTTGCCTTTAAATATGTGGGCAGAGGCTGTCAATACCGATGTATATTTAATTAATAGAGGTCCTTCAGTTCCTTTGGGCTATGGTATTCCAAAGGAAGCTTGGACAGGTAAGAAGGTGAGTTTTTCTTTTATCAAAACCTTCGGATGTGAAGCATTTGCACATGTAGATTGTGAAAATAGAACCAAGCTGGATGTAAAATCAAAAAAAGTGTACCTTCATTGGATATGGCATTGATGAATTTGGTTATAGGCTTTGGGATTTTGAAAATCAAAAAATTGTGAAAAGCAGAGATGTTATATTCAATGAGAAGGTGTTGTACAAAGATCAGTTGCAGTAGCATGAGAAGAAAGGAAAGGATTATGTGGTGTTGGATGATACTCCAGATAATGATGTTCCAGTGGTTCCTCATGCTCCACAACAGCAAGAAGAAATACCACAAACTCTAGTGAATGTTAGACAGTCAACAAGGCTAAGTAGACCTCCTTAAAGGTTTTCTCTCTCTTTGTATTCTATTTTGTTAATAGATGTTGGTGAACTGAAAGGGTATGATGAAGCTATGCAGGTGGATACAAAGGTTTAGTGGGAGCTTGCAATGAAAAAAGAAATGGACTCTTTGCTAAAAAATCAGACTTGGGAATTATGTAAGTTACCTATAGGTAAAAAGGCTTTACCAAACAAATGGCTTTATAGGTTGAAAGAGGAAGATAGAAGTAAGAAAAGATTTAAATCTAGGTTAGTTGAAAAGGATTTGCACAAAAAAAGGGCATTGATTTTGATGAGATTTTTTCTCTGGTTGTTAAGATGACTTAGATATTCGTACTATTTTAAGTATTGTGGCTTCTGAAGATTTGCATTTGGAATAGCTAGATGTGAAAACTGCCTTTATCCATGGTGATTTGGAGGAGGAGATATATATGGAATAGTCCCAAGGATTTGAGGTCACAGGTAAGGAGAAACTGGTGTGCAGATTGAAGAAGAGTTTGTATGGCTTAAAACAAGAACCTCGGCAATGGTATTTGAAATTTGATAGTTTTATGGCTGAGCAAGGCTACAGCTGATGTAATTCTAACCATTGTGTTTATTTTAACAAGTTGGATAATGACAGCTACATTATTTTATGTTTATATGTTGATGACATGTTTGTAGCAGGATCTAACATGGATCGCATAAGAGAGTTAAAATAGCAGTTAGCACAATCATTTGCTATAAAGGATTTGGGGGCAACAAAACAAATCCTTGGTATGAAAATTTGCAGAGATAGGAAGAACAAAAAATTGACTCTATCTCAGGTTGATTATGTTGAAAAGGTGTTGCAAAGATTCCATATGGAGAATGCAAAAGTTGTTAGCACACCTTTGCCCAGTCATTTGAAATTGACTAAGGGGATGTGTCAAAAAATATAAGAGGAGGAAGACAAAATGTCCAAGGTACCATATGCTTTAGTTGTAGGAAGTTTAATGTATGCCATGGTATGCACGAGACCAGATATTGCACATGTTGTAGGAGTCGTAAGCAGGTATATGAGTAATTCTAGATTGGAGCATTGGAATGCAATAAAATGGATTCTTAGATATTTGAGAGGTACATCCAATAAACATTTATATTTTGGGTGATCTAATACTGATTTAGCAGGCTATGTGGACTCAGATTTGGCATGGGATATTGATACCAAACGAAGTACTATAGGTTATGTCTTTACTATAGGTGGGACAGCAGTGAGTTGAATCTCACGGTTGCAAAAGGTGGTTGCTTTATTCATGACGGAGGCAAAGTATGTAGCTACAATAGAGGCAAGCAAGGAGATGATATGGTTGCAATCTGTCATGGAAAAATTGGTCAAACAACAAGCTAACAGTTATTTGTTTACAGACAGCCAGAGTGCCATACATCTTGCAAAGCATTTTGCCTTGCATTCAAAGACCAAACACATACAGTGGAGGTATCACTTCATTCGGTCGGTGTTGGATGATGGACAATTATAGCTAGAAAAGATACATACAGATAAAAATCTAGCGGATATATTTACGAAGGTAGTGACAAGGGAGAAGTTGAACTCCTCGTTAGCTTCGATTGGTCTTCAAGACCGAAAACAATAAAATTAGAATAGCAGAGTCCAAGGTGCTTATTTCCAGTGGGAGCTACAAGGTTAGCGGTGTTATGATTAGTCTCCAAGTGGGAGATGATATGTTGTGGAGTCTGATCAGTCTCCAAGTGGGAGATTGTTGTTATATGGAGCCTAATCAGACTCAGAGGTTAAAGTTTTCCTACTTTTATCAGTGCATTTTCCCCCCAAATTATTTAACAGGGTCAAGGGGTAGCACCCCTTGTGGGTGTTTGGGGACAACGGCCCCAAGACGGGTCAAGGGGCGTTGGGAGTTATTTTTTCTATTGGCCGACATAAAAAAAACCTATTTTGTAACTGACATAAGGCTTGATAAAAGCGGCTAAGGGTTAGGGTTACCGTGGATATTGTATTGTAGCATTTTGTAGCAGTATTGAGTTGCAAGGATTGCTAGTTGTAATCGGTTTGATTTACTGGATAATAATATTGGACTCTCTATCGGTGGATGTAGCCCAAGTTTGGGTGAACCACATTAAAACTTGTCTCTCGCTGTTATTATTTCTATGTATTTTCATTCCTCTGTTTAATCTTTATTTCCATTTAATTGATATCTTCTACATGCATTCCCTAACATGGACTTCATATCCAAACAATCTCCCACTTGAAGTTTTCTTTCCATGGCCTATTGTCTCATAAAAGAAAGAACCCTGCATCAACCAATATCCAAACACAATCAACAAATCCAATGGTAATAAATAGGCTTGCATAGCGGACAAGAATCAATCACCATAGCTAGATTAGCAACCACAACTAGTTGCTAATCGCATCCAACTAACTATACAACATCAGTAAACTCATGCCAACAACATATCTAGCCCATACTACAACTCTTATCCTTGTATAATCCACTGTCTTGCTCAAAAAATTACCATCTTTCAGGATAACAAACACACCAAAGCCATTGCTATGCAAAAATATCTAAAGACCCTTGATACTGCAGTCCAATGAAAAACACGCATACATCCTAGAACTTATGATGTATGAGAAATGTCAACCAAAACAACTCAAGTCTACCAATCAACACTTACATAAAAAATGTGGCAAATAATCAAATCATGTAATACCAAAAACAACCATAATGATCTACAAACTGCTACAAAATAGAGCTTACTTGCACAAACAATTTTCTACTCAATTCTCTCACCTTTGATCTCACTTCACTTCTCCCAAGTCCTCCACATCTCAAATGATATACATTAAAAGACCACATACTACTATTAAAAAATAATAAAGTACAATAGCAGTAGATGACCACAAACCAGTGATCATACTAGATGAATAAGAAACTCTAGAAAGAAACGTATTACCATAAAGAGAAGTTACAAACCATATCACATCCTTATACCAACACCACCAAGTGCTAAGTTGTGTCAAGTATGCTCTCCTTTACCTCCCCAAAATGAAAATCCTTAACAACACCCAACCATTCACTCTCAAAGATTAAACCAACATGGATATTGTAAGCTTAACTAACCAAGGAAGTTCAAACTCAAATATCCATTCCAAAACTAGGAATAAGCGCAATTACATAGATCATAAATGCCAAACTCATATGCACAAGGAGATAACCATGGCAACATCCCTCAAATGAACCCTCTAGAACCAATAACCATAGCTCAAGGTCCATAAGCATGAGAAGATAAAGCATAAAGAGAAGAAGTACCTAAAAAATAGGATGGGAAATACCTATTTGAAGATGACTCGCCGAGTACACCAAGAGTGGGGAATGAGAATGCTCCTCCATGATACACCAAGTCACAATGACTCTCTCCATGAACAATCTCCTCTAGGTCCCTAATGAACTCATGTCCATATCTAGGTGTAGGCTCCTCGGTCTTCTTGTTGAAACCTCCAAAGAGTAACCATCTTAACAAATGTTCTCTAATCCCAAGAGAACTCTAGCCTCACCCAAGTCTCCAAGTATTCATGAGCATCTCTATGATCAATCCATTCTAAGCTCCAAAAGCAACACTGCACCATCATGAAGCTCTCCAATCAAATGACCAAAGTACTCAATGCCAAGAGCACCAACAAGACCACTATCAAAACTCCCACTGCACGTCTGCATAACCTGGGAACATATCATGACATCATGATCTAACATCTCCACAAAGGAAGACCACATGCTCCAAAGAGCATACCCCGTATCAAGAGAACATGTATCATGCCAACACTCTAATCTAGAATCAAGAGTCCATCATGGCACAATAACAAACATCTTGTAAACAAGGATCATCATCTCCAATCACATGAAGATAACCATCTCCTGACAACAGAACTCTTACTACCAAGAGCTCCCACTTAAATGTAATACCAAGCTATCCATGGTATCATGATAAGCATGCAACAAGTCCCAATAATTGACTAACCAAACACTCTAATCATCCATCCTCTCATCTCAAAGAAACATACCAAAACAACTATATCAATATTGAATCGATCGCATGGATATAAACAGTCCACATCTAAGTCATCCCATTGCAGCCAATGGATATCTAATCCACATAATTGCATAACTCAAAGATATCAAAAGAAACATGCAAACTGAGATATCAAAGAGTATAACCTATAGACTTAAAGACTTAAACACCTGATCCTCATTAGATCTAATTTGCCAATCTACAATGAGTAATAATAGTCAAAGGAACCCATAAGCAAATGTTGTAGAAATGATACCAACAACTCCACACTAAGAAGGCTGCAAAATACCTCCTCAAACCACTAACAATGTGATCATTATCAATCTTAGGCAAGACCCACTCTTTATTACTTCACAACCAAACTTGTAAGGCCAGGTGGTCTTTCCTACTCTAGAATCCAAGATATTTCTCTAATATTTGTCATCATACCTTTTGAGAACCTCCATGTTATGTTGGATGTCCATCAAAGATCCAAATCATCCCCAAAAGCCACCACGTACAATGACCCAGTCAGGCACCTCCCAATCAAACTGCTGCAAGATTTCAATTGTAACATTTTTTTGCCCTTCCAACCGTAGGCTATTTAGAGAATTTGCCAAATAGATAGGCAACTCAATCGTCACCTCTCTAATCAACCTCATACACCCATCAAAAAATAGTATTTAAACTAAGCACCAATGCACCATTGGCCATAGGTTGAACCAATTGGGAGATATAAATCTTGTTTGTAGGTAGGAAAATAATAGCAGGGATCCTAACAATAACACAATAGGCTAACAGGGCAGCTGACGTGTCCCTAGTGGAAGCACATCCCACACCCACAATAGGCATGTTCATCTTTCTAAGCCTATTGCCCTGGCTAACAAGCACCATCATCCCCAAATCCTTAAAACTCCCTGTATGGCTAATCCCACAATGTTTCACCCACATCCATATCACCAATAGATCTAGATAGATAGAGACCTCCAGGCCAACATCTCAATGGCCCAATCTTAGCTCCACCAACTGTATTCAATCTACCAATCTCACCACCACTAGTTGTTATGTGCTCCCTCTCTTCAAGATTGACCTCAAGCCTATGATCAGTAGTGAAAAGAGAAACCAACCCTCCAAGCAATTCAAGAATGCAATGAGAATCTCCAATCGATGCAACAATGACTATCCATCAGTCTACTATAATGGAAGTAACTGTAGTTCTTGATGTTTGTCCTTTAACCTGAAATTCTTTATCTATTTTGACAAATCCTTGTCCACTTATCATCAACTCCTTAAATCTACATTTCTCTCGCATTTGTTTAATTGCATCAGCTAAATCATGACTTTGAATCTCTTCAGAATCTTGAAACTTCAAAAACTGATCACCAACATGCCCTGTCATATATAGAAGAATATGACTTCATCACTCAAGAGGTGCTTTGAACAAGGGATAGCAAGTTCATCTCGACCAATCAACACACGCAGAAAATTCTCAACAGTCACCTCATAGCCTCTATAATCAGCCTCAACATTGTCCCCATATAGATAAATTTGTGGTTCTCGTTGTTGAAAACTTGGACAAGATGGCTATTTCTAGCATTGCAAGCCATATCATCTTCCAACATAAGGATAATCCTCTCATCAAGTATTCCTAGTCTTTTTACTGTTCGATATAGGGAGAATGCATTGGCCATATGACGATAGTTGAACCAGAAGTGAGATGTGCAGACCAAAAATAGCTCAATTGTGGTGTGAATCGTTCCAAAGCCTAAAGAATCTAAATTTCTAGCGATAATATAAACAATAATTGCATCAATCTCATCATTTCTCTCATCGCCATCGCCCCACAATTATCTCTCTGAAACACATTTGAATATGTGCCCTCTATACTACCCTAGCCCTGTCACACCCCAAATTTTGAATAAGTTGTAATTTTTACTTGCACGTAATTGGTTGTTAATTATGCATGAATTAATGATTTGACGTTATGTGAAAATGTCAAGATAAATCAATGATATCATGAGTTTATGTTTATATGATTTGAATTTAGACATGTGATTATAAGATGTCATGATTATTTAATCATAAGGTTTATGAATTGACTAATGATGCACTAATCCCAATTTGGTGAGTGCAAGTTGTAACCAGAAAACATGTTTTCCACCCTCCGACAAAGAGAGAGAGAGCATCATCGAAGAGAAGAGAATAAACGTATGGATAAGAACATATTGCTTGCCATCTAAGTCTCATGCTTTCACAGTTTAGTGAACCTTCATCGAGTTTGGTAAGTTATGTTTGACCAATTGGTCTGAGTTTGGTTTTTACTCGACAAATCATCAATTGTCAACTAGATCCATTAATCTTAGGTTTTGTCAAAAACTAAGTCAGGATAGTATATGACTGTCGACAAGGAAATAGTCAATAGTAGTTAAACTATTTTATTATCAATAATTCCTGATTGGAATTATATCATGTTATTTTTGTCTATTTTGACATTTACACAATTTTGAGAGGGGGAGAATACCTTGACCCGATTCTCATATCTTGTCAAGTGTTAGAAACAACGTAAGTATATATTGTATACACCAATGTTATGTTGCTATATATATATGAATTATTAATTTAAACTTATTGTTTTGTGGTCGATGAGCTTCTTAAGGGAAAGTGGTATAGTTGCAAATTAAATGCAAACCACTTCATGTTAGTTATGGATGCTTGATTCCTTTACTCCACAATGGTTTTGGAGAGTATGGAGGAGCTTTTGATCAATTTGGGAGTGGTCTTAATGACCAGTTACTCCACCATTGATCTGCATGCCACCATAGAGAGTGTTTATAGGCTTGAATTCGAGAAAGATAACTATGGTGATGGAGAGAAATAAGCCTTTTAAAAGGCTATGTGAATGGGCAGAGAAGGGGGCATAGGAGAAACTATCTTAGCAGTTTGCGAGTGCCACTCTAAGAGTATAAGGAGTGAAAAAATCACAGAGCTCTGTGATCTTCTAGACTCATGGGGATAGTACTTAGAGATAGCTCTATTATCATATCATATCCATAGAGAGAGGGAGCTCTGTGATCTTCTAGACTCGTGGGGATAACACTAAGAGAGAGCTCTATTATCATATCATATCCACAAAGAGAGAGAGAGAGAGAGAGCTTTGTGATCTTATAGACTCGCGAGGATAGCACTAAGAGAGAACTTTGTTATCATATCATATCCACAGAGAGAGAGAGAGAGAGATTTGTGATCTTCTAGACTCGCGGGGATAGTGTTGAGAGAGAGCTCTATTATCATATCATATCCGCAGAGAAAGAGAGAGAGAGAGATCTGTGATTGTCAAGTATACATAAAAAGTGAGTCAAATGCTCAAGAAAAGCATAACATAGAACGAGTAACAGAGATAGTAAGGAAGAAACTAGTGCAAGTTTTGGAAACCGTCGACGTAGAGGTATGGATATCTCGTTTAAACTATTATTTAATTATTAAATTGTGAATGATTATATTTTGTATAAGCTTACAGAGATGTATTTACATAGAGCAAAGTACTTAGAGTTTTACAAAATAGTGATCTTATGATCATAGTAACTATGCAAACATAGTTACGTAGGAAAATAGAGAAATTATCTTATCTAGCTATGAAATGGCACTCAGAGTGCATGTGACAATAGAGTCTGAATGTGTGATAGAGTAAATTTCATTGAACAACAATCTAAACCGTAGAGGATAAGTCATATAATATTTCAATTTACAATTGGGATACTATAGAAGATTACATTTCATGGCATTGTATTGTATCATCGAACCCATAAAGAACTTTGTTGCTTTGTTAGACTCAAGGTTATGGAAGAATGTATGATTATCATTGTGTCTAAACTTTACGAGAACTTAGATTTAAACCTAGGAGTTGTGAGGAATAACATTGTAGAAAGTTTTAGACAGAGATAGATTTACTTTTCTCAATGAATTATATGTGGAAGTTTTATCGTTTACAATCAAAAGGTTTTGTGATAGATATTCACTTATTTTAGAATATATACAAATGATATTGATGTCATTATAAACACCTAAGGATAGTGATATATTATCACATATGCATTCTACAACAATGATAAGTATTATCATGATATTTGAAGGATGTTATATATGAGTTCAAAACCTATCCTATATCAAGAGTCTGTGGACTTAAGAAGACCAAGAGGTCAAAAACATTGTATTATTATTATTGTAGACTCAAACCTATCTAGGTTGAAAGATTGACTTAGTCAAGAGATTAGTTATGATAATGATAGTATTCATTAAGATCTTAAAGAAGAGGATATACCTCGTGTACTATGTTTCACATTCGAACAATGCCCAAGTGGTCAAGAGTAGACTAGAGGTTATCATTTCCATGTTTTAGTATTATAAATTTTTGAAAACAAGAGTACTTGGTATTACAATGTATTGGGTTAGAGAAGTTAAAACCTTAGAATCAACCCAAAAGGGTTTAGGAAACTTGAAAACTTTTAAATCGATTATAACATCAAATTAGTCTAGTTGTTTATTATGGTCGATAGTGAATAGTCAAGAAACCATAGATCAAGACAGGTATAATGTAGGAAGACACTATGAAGCACTTATGATAAATAAATGATTTCAGGATAGAGTCAGAAAATTGATATATTGCACAAGAGTGCTTAATCTTTGGGTCATTGAGTAGAATGATAGGAAGTCATAGACCCTGGTATTTGCAAGTATGTAAAAAGGGACTCTATGAAAGGTTATTAAAATCACCTAAACCTACATATTGCATATATTCTAGATTAAGTATTAAATTCTAAGTCAGATTGACTAGGATTTGAGTTTAGTCAAGACAATTCATGTCTAGAGTTACTAGTCAAGCAAGTTAAACTGTAGGATAAGGTAGTTTTCCAAGTCGAGTTAGAGGTGTGTGAACACACAACTACATTTATTGCAAAAGTCTATTTATAGAGAAAGTTTGGCCAAAGTGATGCATTTGTCTCTGCATGCATTAGTCGGTTCACTGTGTCTACATTGTGTGACCTGTCAGAATGATCATACTTAGCTAGAAGATTGTCTAGAGTTGTATGGTCGATTGAGTTACATAGGACACAACACTAGGACTTAGATGGCAACATGTTGGTTCCTTATGTCTATACTCTTTGTGAAGGGTAGGGTCGCTTCCAAATGGAAGATGAATGGGGGACCATCGGTCTGTGGTTGGAGGAAAAGCACTCGGATGATGCTCCACTCAGATGATGCTCTCCCTCTATAGCAGAAGACTCGCCAAGACTTGTGAGATAGATACCAAGATTCCAGATGCAGTATACTTCAAGATTGACTTATGATTTTCAAACTTATGTAAACTTATTCATATTTCCAAGTGCAAATTATTTGTAAATGTAAAGTGAAATGATTTCACTATGTTTTATCTTTGAATATATTGTAATTTCAAGGGTGAAAAATATTTAGAAAAGATATACATTTATTTCTATGTGATTATGCAAAAACAA
The DNA here is from genome assembly GCA_027924645.1 of Cunninghamia lanceolata. Taxonomy (NCBI): domain Eukaryota; kingdom Viridiplantae; phylum Streptophyta; class Pinopsida; order Cupressales; family Cupressaceae; genus Cunninghamia; species Cunninghamia lanceolata. The sequence goes on along the minus strand of BSBN01000809.1, from coordinate 21,924,891 downwards.
AATTCTCACTCATGGTTAAAGATATACATGTTAATTTACTTTCTTAGTAAATTTGATAAGTAAATTCCAAGTTCTATAAGTTGGTATGTTACATGCCCCATCAAATGATTGGTAGGCTATGTGGCATGTGACATTTCTACGCAATAGTTTATCAACCGGTATTGGCTTATGTTATGATAATGAGAATCCACTACAACTACTATCTATTCACAGTAAGAATATGTCTATTTTAACATTTCAAACATGACCTGAATTATGCCAAATAATTGGTACACCTATTTAATGACAAATACCTGCAAGGTGTTTGTATAGCCTATGATACCGCTTCAACTTCCTGGAATTACAGGGTTTGGTGATCTCTTGCATCATGTAATTTTGACTTCATATCAAAACCCTTATGTGTTCTCTTTTATCTTCTTTAGGAGTAGTGGCTTCAATTTATTCTTTCACATTCTCTTCTAAATCAACTCTTCCTTTTGGAAGTCTGCAACAATTTCAAACCTCTGATATGATTTCTATGGCAAAAATCTCTTACAAATTCAATGCCTCTTTTCTCCTCCTCTATTTTGGGTGCTCTCCCTCTTGGGTGGCCTTCATGTATTTCCCTCTATTCAACCTACTCTCCCTGGATCTCTCCAGCTCTGATACCAATTGTTAATAAATAAGACAAATAAAGAGCACATAAATTACTACACAGAGACAATAGTTTCACGTGGTTCACAAATGTGGCTACATCCATAGGAAAGTAGGGCATTGATCTTATTATTGATCGTAGCCATATACATAGAGCTTTTCCCTCATATATATACACTACTCTTCAAGAGAAGATGAAGGGACAAAGCAAGGGAGATTAAATGAACAGTTCAACTTCACTTCCAAACACCATACACCAAATCGAGTGAAGTAGACACATCAATTACCACACTTCAAACTCAAACCCTTACAACTTTCTCATTGATTTTTTGTAGGGCAAGAGCCACAAGGGGCCAAAAAACATAGAGCTAGAGTCAAGTATTTTGTGCAATTATTCGATCACTCCCCATTTGCAAGAAAGTGCATCCTTGAGGAGCTGAATGACCTAGATGCCAAGCCTTGGTGTTAGGATTAAGTAGATTGCTCTTGAACTAAAACCACAAGGAGAGTGAAAGGCAAAGAAACTGTACAAATTAGCCATTATCATAATTATCCCACTATTTCAACACTTTTTTTGGTCTAGTACCTTCTCTTTCTTGTGGTTTGCATTAGCTATCACACTTTTTTGACTGCATTAATGCCAATGATGATGTATACTATAAACGTCAAACACACTGATAAGGTTAAAAGAATAAACTTGCAGGAGTGACCTACAACTCAAGTACCTTCATTTTGTCACCTTCTCCTTAACCTCAATCATTCTTCCTCCGTAATATTAAGATATATAATGTAGAAGAGCACACCAAAAATTAAACAGGTGAACAACAAGAAGATCAACACAATTAAGGAGCTAGTGGAGTTGTGTAAGAGAAAGTTGTAGCCAAAAAATGCGAGAAATATTCCAAAGAATGTCAATACGTAAGTGACATATTACCACTTGTCATTTACAACCTCTTTTATCTGTGTTTCAAATTGAGATTGGTTTTGTTGTTGGCCTTCAATATCAGGTATAGTGGGTACAGAAGGAGAGCCAGGTGGGTTCATCTTGACTTCCTCATTCTCGCTTTCCACACCATTACTAGATTGCCTCTGCGCCAGAGGTGAGATCAGGGTCCAAATAAAATATAGGTAGGGATGATAAGAAGTATCATGTGGCTTTGGATGTGGAGAATTGGAAGTAGCTCCATCCACAGTCACTGAAAGTCTTGCATTGATGACAAGAAGAGGCAGTGGCCTGACTCTCCAATGGCTCGCCTCTGCATTGTTGAAGAAGCATACAATGCCTGTTGTGGTTCAGAAAGGAAGAAATTGCAAGTTTGGTGAGAGTTACAAGTTTAGCCATTAATGGTGACGTAATAGTGAGCCGTAAAATGCCAGTTTCGAAAGACAAATCTAGCTTGCATTGCAAGCTTCCCTTTGCTTGAGGAGCTATATGCATGGCCATACAGGTGGATAGGAAAAAATAAACATGCAAGCACCAATAATTGATTGTCCACTATAAAGGTACCCAATGAATGAATGGTAAAGATCTATTCAATGGTTTTCCCCCATTTAGTATGTATTTGAAATAGTGCGTGATGGGTTGCAGAATTAGTCTCTTTTATGCTACTTTTTATACTTCAAAGACTTCTTTCATAGCATCCTTTAAGACATTTATCCATGTTTGCACTATGACATGTTGACCTTCTTTATACTTCTAAGACCTAAACTTATAATATTAATATGGAATGTGATGATCATATTATCTAACGAATGAATTAGATATAGATATGTATAAAAGTATAAATGAGATGTTTTTATGGTTAGTCATGGAGAATGCTTGTGGTATATACTTTGGGAACTAATTCTATGTGCAGAATTGGACGTGTCACGATGAGATCGAGCATTTGTAGTAGGTTGCAGACAAAGGAGTTAATAGAAGTGTGAGTTTCAACGCTAATAATGCAGAGACAGTTGAAGACAATTATGGAGCATCATGGATAGTAATAAATTAAGGAGTGGATTTGTTTCAAATATGATTATGGACATTGTTCATACATCAGACTTCTAATTTGATTTGAATTCTTCTTCTTATAGTCAGTTAGAATAAGAATATGATCTTGACTCCACGACCTAGTATCTAGGCACGGTAAATGATCAGAGTCAGTTAATTAATAAATAAGGCTCTCTCTCCATTTTTTATAGTAAGTGGAAGATGAGATATATAAGGTAGCAGAGTCAAGTTATTAGGAGTTTAGTTCAGTTATCATTTCCTTTTCTATGTGTAAAGAATCAAGCATGTTACATTTATGGAATACAATCTGGATATGACAGAAAAGATTTCATTGTTGAACAATTTGATATGAGTTGATTTTGTGCATGGAATAAGTTAAGCTTCGATATATGTTACAAAGATACTTAGAATCTGGATTAGATTTGGTTTCAATTAAGGAAGACAGTCTCTTGAGCTGGCCACTCAAGGTACTAATTCTCTCCTTGTTTATTTCATTTCAGTTAATGTTGGTTTATTAGTTTTTTGTTAGTCATAATTTGAATTCAAGTTAGTATTATGTTTTGGTCAAATAGATATATTTCATGAACAATTGCATATTAGTGTGTTTACAAATCCTCTGAAGGTTAGCAATTAGTCATTTCATTATTGTCAATTCATTAAGTTAATTCTACAGTTTCCCTGTTGTAATAGTTATCTACAGACCTTGCTATAGGTACTAGTAGCAACTAGGATTTATAGCTATTTTCACTATTTTGTAATTCTGTCAATTCCAGCAAGGTAGATTTATTTGTTTAAAGTTAAGATAGAATGATTTAGGAACCATGTGAGCCCTGAAGGCATATACTTTGCAAGTACCATCATAATCTTACACTCATTGGTCAATAATTCAATGTAGGAATGCATAGTGATAGAGTGGACTATTCAGATAGGTTTCCCCTAAATTAGTTAAGTCTACAACACATTAGTTTTCCTCTATGGTGCGCATACAAAGCTCGGCTCACTCTGCTAGTGAAATTCCAAATCTTTATAAGTGGGGTGGCAAGTTTAGTGGATTTAATTTTGGTGAAATTTTATAGTTAAGTATTTTTAAATGGGAGTAGTACTAAGATGGGTGGCCTCTCAGAAAGTCTTGATGCTTCATCCTTATGAGCATCACTTAAATGTAGTGAATGATTTGTAAGGCACAATACTTACTAAAGTGTGCAAATGGGGTAATAAGTCAAATGGGATCATTCTTAAGGGAAACTCCATGGTTAAGCACACTTGAGTCGAAGTAATATTGCAATGAGTGACCTCCCAAGAAGTACCAATGCTTCACCCTTGTGAGCATCACCTAGATGCAATGAATGTTAACTGGGATTTTATACTCATGAGAGATGGGTCATGTGAACCACTACTCATGAAGTATGGATCAATAAGTTTGACTCAAAAACTACATAGTTGAATCTTGATAAAACATCATACTTTGACACATTATGAAAAATACCTTCTACTTGTTATATGTATTTACTCTTCTGCTCATCTTTAGTACGACTAGTGCCATTTGAAAACAACTATTTTGATGGAAAATTAACACTCTAATAAAATGTATTGCATTGGTTAATGCTGTAATAAACAACTCAATAAAAATGGCAAGCTAAAAGCTCTTGAAAATGTACTCCCAAGACACCTACCATTACCATATCCACTTGGAAATAATACAATCTCTACCCCCAATTCTACCATTGTTGGTTATCCCCTCCCACCCATTAATTGAGTATATAAATCTCAAATTTAAGCAACATTCCATACCATGTTCAAATTTATATTCATAGCTTGTGTTCAAGTTGAATCTTCTAGATATACTCAGAGTTCATTGTTTGTAGTCCAAAAGTCATAATAGTAAGAATGTTCATACTTTAAAATTTCTCTACACAATATGGGCTCCATAGTTAAAAATTCCTTGGTTCTTTATTGTGTAAGCCCATGTCGCATTCATATTTTTATTCCCTCTCACCAATGGGACCAAAACATGTTGGTGCATTCAAGTGCATTCAATATAAAGGTAAGGGTAATTCTTGCCATAGATCTATGGCTCAGAAAATGCTATCATGATTAGGGATTAAAGGCTTCAACACTCGAGATAAATTATTTATTATTTACAATAGTGTTTTTCTCTTAGCGTGACACATGTCACATCCCTAATTTTGACTATGTTTTACTTTTATTTGTAAGTAATTATTAGATAATTTTCTATTGATTTAATGAATTGACATTAAGTGAAAATGTCAGGATAAATATATGATTTCATGAGTTTGAGACTATTCATAGAATTTAGACATGTGATTATATGTTTTCATGATTATTTATTCATGGTGAGTATGGTTTAACTAATGATACGCTAATCCCAGTTTGGTGATTGCAATTTATATTCAGGAAATAGGTTTTCCACCCTCCAAGAAAGAGAGGGAGAGCATCATCAGAGAGATGTGAATAGATGTATGGAAAGAACAATTAGTTGCCATCTAAGTCTTGAGTTGCATAGTTTAGTGAGCCATGTTAAGTTTGGTAAGTTGATTCTGACTTTTGGCCTTAGTTATTTCTTGATTCGACAATAGTTGATTTGATGTTGTTAATCCTTTATCTTAGATTTTCTCAAAAAACCTAGAAGGGTTAATCGTCCATCGACAAGATGTAGACGATAGTCAACATTTTCCCTGATAGAGTTATATTCAAGAGCAAATATATGTGTTTGGTTAACTATCTCTTGTTTGGTAATTTCTGGTTGAGATTCTTTTATAGTGTCCTATCAGGTTATTTATGCTTGTCTATTTTTGCTATATTGCGAGACAGAGGGGAAAAATACCTCAATCTCATTCTCATATCTTGTTAATGTTTGGAAAACAATGTAGGGTATACGTTGCATATGTTTTCTTTATATATATATATATATATTAAGTTTGATATTTATTAAGATCTATTGAGATAAGTCAAAGACTTATTAATAAAAGTGGTGCAGAGGCACCTACCTAACAGCTGGCCTCCTTGAGGCAGTTAGTAGATACAGGTCCGCATGATGACATACATGATCAGGATATAGGATAATTATCAGCATGATGACAGGATAGCCTATTTTTAGTAATGTTTGACTTTATCATGTAATAAGGTCCATTGGACCGATGCTATGTAATAGATCAGCATAGGAGTATGTGTAGGCAGTTAGAGATCGGGATAAGGTTATCTGAGCTGTCCTCTCTCCCAGCCGCTTGGAAGCTCCCAGCCGCTGGGAAGTGAGTTGGTAGTACTCGAAGGATTTGTTATATATACCTTCGATCTGTTAGGGTTTAGATATATTGATAGTTCATATTGAGTTTGATAGATGTTATGTTCAGGAGAGTAGTACTGGTGATATGCTGTACTGGTGATCAGTCCAGATATTGTGAAGCAGAATTGTAAAAGCAGGACATTTGAATCTCAATTGAATAAGATCTCATCTTTTGCAGTATTTGAGTTGATCAGTTGTATCTGTGTTGATTTCCTTTCTGTTTGCAAGTTAATGGGTACTTTCAACCCTTCCACCGGTTGATCCTGCAATCGGTGGAATGGTCCTGTATCATAGCTTAGGTTGCATTTGTGTTTTCTGTTTATGCATTGCATTGTTTAAGAGATCTGTTAGGAACATGCTGTGAATCAGCCTAGCATCCTCATGTGCTAGGTATAGAAAGATAAGTTGTTAGACTTTGGTTTGAAGGTGATCCGGCCCGGTCGTCACATTGTCTTTGTGAAATAGAGCGGATCTGAGTGTTTACATGCAGTGGACGGATACACAGGAGTCTGCATGTGCGTTTCCAGCCGGGGCAAGCCGCATCGTCATCTGCGAATACATCACCATCAGGATCGGGTCGTGAAACTGTTGAAGTTTGCAAGTTGCAAGTGCATCATGATGTTCTAAGTTGGATATATACTCAGTGTATATATCGCAGTCAGGATCATCTCTCGGAGAAGCTCATCATCCGCGTATCGCTGGCAGACACGGGTGTGAAAGTTCAGTTTTTTGTCTAAGTGTTGAAGAGGTCATCAGGATATTGTGTGACGTCATCGTCATCCGCATATGACGTCATCGTCATCAGGATATTGAGATATCCCCCTATGCATATTGATCCTGTCGTCGCTAAGGGTTTAGGCATCGGCGAAGGCTCACGGCAGAAAGTTGTGAAACATCATCAGGAGGTGTATCGGCGCAGACAGGAAGTTGTATTAACATCATCAGGAGGTTTTCAAGACAACCGGATAAGTTAGATCATGATGCTGTTACTTGTATCGTCGGGTAGTGGAGCGTCGAAGGCAAGGTGTTGAAAGTGATCGTCATCAGGATATTTGGAGAACCGGATATTTGATATCCTGCTGACGAAGAGAGTGTTGAAGATCATGATGATGTCGCTAGTGCTTGGAGCCCGATGAACAGTGCAACCGGAGGATGTTTGCGCCCGCGGAATATCATGATGATGATGATGATAGGCGACAGGCGGAGGAGGTGAATAGTAGTCGGCAGGAGGATAATTGCGATCATCTGAAATATGATGATGCTGTTGAAATATGATGATGCTGTTGTTGTTTCTAGGAAATATGATGATGATGTTGAACCGATAGGGATTTTTATCATGTTGTTTGTATTGTTGGCAGCTCCTTCCTGTTAGTTAGCTTCCGTTGCGTTTCGCTCTGCATCAAAAAGAGGTTATGAGTAAATGTTTTGTTATTGTTGTGAGGTACATGGTATTATGATCTCCTTTGTACTCTCAATTGTTTAAGAGAGTGAAGTGTCTTTTTGACCAAGTCATGAGAGATTATTTATGACCACCATCTCCATATTACAAGCCGTTGTGAGGAATCATGATGGGGGATTTAATATCAGATGATGGTATGCAGTTCAAAATTGGGGTGTGCTCTATTTTTACCACAGTGGAAGCTCTCTGCAGATAAGGAGATACTACGGAGAGAAAGAGCTTGGTGGAATTTTGACTGAGAAAGGATGACAACAGAGGAGCCTGGTTGCTCATTGTTTATATAGGTTCTTCTTTCTTTTGTATACTAAGTTTATTAAGTAGTGAATACCTTGTGTTGGTTGGCGTAGACTATTTTGTTGTCAGCCTCACAAAGATAGCTATCAAAGTTAAAGATTAGATGATAGTAAACTTTTCCTTATGTGTTTTTGAGCAATCAATATCTCTGAGAACATAAACAGGAAGCTATTCTTTTATTGTTGTATAGTTATTACCGACAATAGCATTATTATGTTTTCTTTAGGAAGTTAAAGAGCTTAGGATAAGCTTTATATCTAGAAGTTGAAGGCTCGGTATATCTCTGTGATTTTATATGCTATATAATTCTATGTTTTACTTGATGAAGACTTAGTTGTTACTTTGTTTTGTTGTTGAAGACTTAGCAATCTCCATGATGTTATTTTCAAAGACTTAGATCCCTCTGTTCGAAAACTTAGTTATCTCCATAATTGAGAAAACCAAGAACATAGACATCTATGTGTTAGATTCAACAAATAGTTAGTTTTATCTCTATGTTTAGAGATAACCGTCGGCCTTTGTTATCATTGCATTGACAATATTTGCACATTTGTAAAATGTAGATCTAGGTTTATCTATCGAAACATAATATTATTAGTCTCGTGCTCTTTTATTAGAAAAGCTTTGTTATTTGTTTTTGGATTAAGGAAACATAGCCTGTGTAGGCCATATGTCTATACAGAACAAAGCCTGTGTAGGTTGAATGTTCTAGAAATCATAGTCTGAGTTACACCAAAAGCAATAGGATAACTTTTTGATTCAGATAGAAAACTTTTTCTCAGTAAGAGAAGTATGTGGATATGAAGCATTAGAATGTTATGCAGAGGATTAGATAATCTAGATGTATCTAACCTTTTGACAGTGGTCTAGTTATTTGCTTTGGATATCTGAGAGTTATCTTTAAGAACAACAGTTATTTATAAGTTGTCTTCATTTCTCTTATCTTATTGGTATCTTTCTTAGACTTCAAGTTGAGCCTCTTAAGATTATGGTTATACATCTCTTAGTTGAGATTAGAAAACTTGATATGTATATGTTCTTATTCTCTTAACTCATTTGAGTTTGTTGTTGTTTCTGAAATGAAGACTTTGGAAAAGATTGTTCCTTACTTTGAAGAGTATTGGATGATTGAGATATCATTAGAAATGTTTAAATTATGTTATGCATTTATATATTGACCAATATGTTTATTCAACTGAATTTGTGTATTTCTATGATGTTTATCATTCATAATTTGTCTATATTGATGAACGAAAGATGACCGCTAGGTCAAGGACATCAGTTCTTAATTATCTTTTATCAGATTAAAAGATTGAACTTATTCAAGAATTTATATGCTTTTCCTATTGTCTATTATAACTTATTTTTTTAGGAAAGATAAACCTTGAGAACTATATGAAAGGTGGAATCGATCAAATGACTAGGTAGTCAAGATTCGATGAGTAGACACCTTATTCTTGCAATATTATTGTTACAATTTTTATTAGTTTTTAAGGGTATTTGTTATTGCAAAATACTCGATTAGAGAAGTTGAGAACCCTAGAATTTGTTCAAAAGGGGATTATAATTCTTCAACTATCAAGTTGTTTATAATATTGTATAGTCTAGTGTGTTCTTTGGTCGACGGATGAAAGAGTCGAGAAACCATAGATCTTGACATTATTAAATGACTAAGAAGCACTTTGTTGTTAGAAAGTCATTATTAGTTATATGTATGCCAAGTATGGTTATTATTGAGTAGAGAGTAAATGACAGAAGGTCATAGACCTTAATAAATTGTGGATATGTAATAAGGTACTCTCAAGAAAGATAAGATATCTAAATTTACACATTGTGAATATAACCTAGATAAGGAATATTTCTAAGTTAGATGGACTAGAAATTGAGTATAGATCAGACAAGTATGTCTAGAGTTTTTAGCCAAAACTATTGCAAATAAGTGCCTAAGTGGTGTTGTCATTGATGTCAACATATCCTTGTTGCCATTGATGTCAATTGTATCATATTTTATTGCCTAGTTAGAAGACTGAAATGCTAAGGATATTGAGAAAATTAATGAAGATATAAGTACGTGGACCATATGGCTGTGTAGAGGATTGTCTGAAGTAGCTCTAGTTAAGATTTGAGAGGTCCACATAAAGAGTTGAAGAAGTTATGGCCATCTGAGTAGACTGAGTAGAACCAGGTTTTGCAGTTTTTAGAAGAGACAGAGTAAGGAAATTGGTCCAAATTGCTCTGCAAATAAAACACTATGATTTGCGGATCTAGAGGCATGTTTGGGAAGTCAATGTGTATCCTCAACTCAAGTGGTTCGTGGTTTGGAGGTCCACAAGCAATCTTTCTAGTGTGACAGTCATGGTAGACAGTGTTCTTGAGGTACCGGATGAAGATGCAAGTGATTTTGATGATTTGGAGTAGTGCTGATGTTATTGTTAATTTCAATGTGCTTGTGGAAGTCTCTGGATCGTGTGCCTACTGTGTTAGAGGTCTGCATTAAAGATTAAGCTCGTTGTTGAAGATTTCTTCCTTGGTGTTACTGTTCTTCCCAATCTTGGCCGACCGGTTGATTCAAGCATGTTGCGGATGATCTAAGAGCAATTCTATGGAGCGTGGTATGTTGATCAAGGAATATTTGAGTCCCATTTATGTTTGGCCGACAGCTTGGTGATTTGCATTAAGTCAGATGCATGTAGTGCCAACCTTGATGTTTGTTCCAGGGTTGATGAAGTATATAAAGGCGTGTAGTTGAGTTGTGGAAAATTATCCTTGTACAAAAATTTGATAAAATCCTAAGAAATGTTCAGAGGCAGAGCAGAGAAGAGGAGTAGAAGAACAAGAGCAGTGAAGGATGAAGAGATAGTGAAGAAGTGTTTGGTGCAGAGCATAAGTTATTGTGATTTTTCAATGAGACTGAACCAGGCATGATGAAGATGCTATTTCTCAGTTAAATCTTTCTATATTAAACATAAATTCCTGTAGGCAATGAGCCTCTTTGAGAAGTGAGCTCTGGGCAGTGTTCCCAAAGGTAAGTGCATTCCCATTTCTTTCAAGTACTTTTAACAGGGTACAAATCTTGTGGGTTAACCCCCACCGTGGTTTTCCCTTAACTAGGTTTCCACGTTAAAAATGTTGGTGTCAAGTGTGTTCATTTTGTTTCTGCTCATATGTTGTTGATTCATGCTCTAATGTTTACATCATTAATATCTTTGTAAGTTGTGAAAGAAGATTAAAAAATCAGAAAAGATTAAAGTTGTGGGACAACTGATTCACTCCCCCCTCTCAATTGTCCGGCCTAATTCCAACAATTGGTATCAAAGCCAGTTCCTCTAAAAGAAGCTTGATCGCTTGAGGAGATCCAAGATGTCGACTTACAAGAAGGAAAGTCTGAGATTTGATGGAACAAATTACTCCCTTTGGAAGGTGTGCATGCAATGTCATTTGCAATGTATGGGTGATGTCTTTTGGCTCATAACTGAAGATGAGTATAAGATTCCGGAGAAAGGCCCTTCAACTCTAGACGAACTCAAGGATGTTGAACACAACATTCGAGCTAAAGAAGCATTATTGAGTGCCTTGACTGATACAGAGATAACAAATGTCCTAGAATTGAAAACTGCTCATGAAATCTAGAAAAAGTTGGAAACTCTATATGAAGGTGATAAACATGTCAAATGTGCCAAGCTACAGAGCCTCAAGGGTAAATATGAAAGGTTGATGATGAGTGAAGATGAAAATAATACTTCCTACATGCAGAAGGTAAATGAACTTGTAACCGGTATCAAGAGTGCTGGTGGAGTATTGGATTAATCAGAGATTGTTGCCAAAGTGCTCAGATCCTTACCTCCTACATATAAGCATAAAGTTGTTGGCATTGAAGAGATCAAGATTGTGACAACTGTTACAAGGGATCAGTTGGTTGGTAAGCTTTCAGCATTTGAAATGAGTGAGTTTGGTGATTCTCTTCCTAAGTCTAAATCTGCATTTAAAGCCAATATTCATGGAAAACAAAGATATGATCTGGGTGAAAGCTCTTCAAGAAGATCAAACAGATTCAACAAGACAAGGAAGGATCTTGAAGATGATGAAACTGAGTTCGATGAACTTGAAGCCCTTTTTGCCAAAAGATTGCCAAGAGGATCCGGTAAGTATGAAGGAAAGTTGTAATTCAAATGCTTTGCTTGTAATAAGATTGGTCATTTTGCCTCAAGGTGTCCAGAGAGGGGTTCAAAGCCAAACCCTAATAGACCTGGAGTTTAGAAGGAATGCTACTGTGTCTAAGAAGCTAGTAAAGGAGTCACAGATGAATTTGATCATGGAGGTTCCACTGAAATTGATTAGGTGTCCATTGCTATCAAAGAAGAATATCTGGTGCCTACTGAATCTGCTAGTTATGCAAATGTGGAAAGTGCCTTGGCTTCTCAAGTTGTAGAAAAAGATGAATGGGTGATTGACAGTGGATGTTCTCATCATATGACTGGTGATAAAAGTAAGTTTGTAAGCTTTGAAAAATATGAAGGTGGAATTGTGAAATTTGGAGACAACTCAGCTAGTAGAATCCGTGGTAGAGGATCCATCTATTTTGATGGTAAGAATAACACTAATGATGTTCTGTATGTGGAAGGATTGAAGCATAATCTTCTTAGTGTTGGACAGTTGATTAACAAGGGTTATGATCTCTGATTCAGAGATGGAAAATGCAGAATCTTGGAAAGATTCGGAACTGAAATTGCATCCGATACTCAGACTAGAGGTAACATCTTTCATTTAAGTAGTTCTGGCAAAAGTTGTTTGATTTCTCAGATTGATCAGAGTTGGTTATGGCACAAGAGAATGTGTCATGTGAATTTTGATCACATTGTCAAGATAAGTTCTACTCAGGTTGTAAGAGATCTTGCAAAACTTGTGAAACCTGCTGATAGCATGTGTAGAGAATGTCAATTGGGTAAACAGAACAAAACTTCATTCAAGAGTAAAGAACAATTTTCAAGTGGACAGTTGGAACTTGTGCATACTGATCTATGTGGTCTTGCTAGAATTAGGAGTGTGCAAGGAGACAGATATTTTATGTTGTTGATTGATGATTACTCCCGAATGCTGTGGATAACCTTCTTGAAAGAAAAATCAGAAGCTCTTGACAAGTTCAAGGTGTTGAAGGTTATGGTGGAAAACGAGATTGGTGAGAAAAGAAAGTGTCTGAGATCCGACAGAGGTGGAGAGTTTACCTCCGGTGAGTTTGATACATTCTGTGAAAAGCATGGAATAAGAAGACAGTTATCTGCTCCTAAGACTCCTCAGCAGAATGGAGTTGTGGAAAGAAAAAACTGGACCATTCAAGAAGCTTCTAGGACCATGATGATGGAAGCAAATGTTCCACAAGTCTATTGGAGAGAAGCTATGAGTAATGTTGTCTACACTCTTAATCGAGTGCAGATCAAAGGCAATTTTGGTAAGACACCTTATGAACTATGGTTTGGTCATCCTCCTACTGTGAAATATTTCAGAGTTTTGGGTAGTAAATGCTATATCAAAAGAGATGAGGATCTAGGCAAGTTTGATGCAAGAAGTGATGAAGGAATATTTCTGGGTTACTCTACTCAAAGCAAGGCATACCAGTGCTTTAACAAGAGATTGAAAAAGATTGTTGAAAGTGCTAATGTCAGAGTTGATGACAGCAAAGAAAGATCTTTCAAGTCTTGCGGATATGATTCAGATGAACAATATGAAAGTCAAAATCAAGGAAAGCAAGTTCAACCTTAGACTCAAATCCAGATTGATCTGGAATATTCAGTAACTCAAGAAGTTAGTACAGATGTTGAGGAACAAGCTCAAGAATCAGAAGTTCAAGCAATTCCCAAAACACCTAGGTATGTAAGGTTGAATCATTCGAATGATGAGATCATAGGAGATATAAATAAAGGTATTCAAACTAGAAGAAGAATTGCTAAAGATCAAGAGGAGATTTGTTTGATTTCAAAGATTGAACCAAAATCAATAAGTGAAGCTTGCAATGATGAAAATTGGGTAAAATCAATGGAAGAAGAGTTAATGTAAATTGAAAAGAATCACTCTTGGGATCTTGTTCCTAGACCTAAAGATAAAATTGTGATTGGAACTAAATGGGTCTTCCAGAATAAACTAAATGAGGATGGTAAAGTTGTGAGAAGCAAAGCAAGGTTGGTGTGCAAAGGATACTGTCAAGTGGAAGGAATTGATTTTTAAGAAACTTTTGCTCTGGTGGCAAGAATAGAAGTAGTCAAATTATTTCTTGCATTTGTTGCTTATAAAGATTTCAAAGTTTACCAGATGGATGTCAAGTTAGCATTCCTAAATGAACAATTAGATGAAGAAGTCTACATTGAGCAAACGGAAGGATTTCAGTTGTATGATCAAGGAGATATGGTTTGCAGATTGAGAAAAGCATTGTATGGACTCAAACAAGCCCCAAGATCCTGGTATGCAAGACGAGATAAGTATCTACTAAGATTAGGTTTTAGCAAAGGTACAACAGACAGTAATCTTTATATCAAAATTGATCATGAACACATCTTGATTGTTGAAGTATTTGTTGATGATATCATTTTTGGCAGAAATGAGAGTATGTGCAAAACATTTGTTGATCAGATGCAAAGTGAATTTGAGATGTCAATGTTTGGAGAAATAAATTTCTTCTTAGGTTTGTAAATCATTCAGTCAAATAAAGGTATATTCATATCTTAGTCTAAGAATGTGAGAGAATTATTGAAAAAGTTTGGAATGGAAGATTCAAAACTAGTGAGTACACTTGTGGTAACCAAATGTAAGTTGAGTAAAGACAATGACTCCCCTAAGGCAAATCAGAAAAGGTATAGATGAATGATTAGAGGACTACTCTATATGACTCAGACCAGACCTGATATCATGAATGCAGTTGGACTTGTTGCTAGATTTCAAGTTGATCCTAAAGAATCCCAGGTTGTAGCAGTCAAAAGAATTTTTAGATATCTCAAAGGGACACTTGATTATGGCTTATGGTATCCAAAGGATAATGACTTCACTCTTCATGCATACACAGATGTTGATTAGGCAGGAGATGTAGATGACAGGAAAAGTACTAGTGGTGGTGCATTCTTCTTGGGAAGGAGATTGGTTTCTTGGATGAGCAAAAAGCAAGAGGCAATATCTCTGTCTACTATAGAGGTAGAGTATATAGCAGCAGCAAACAATTGAACTCAAGTTCTGTGGATGAAGCAAATGTTGGAGGACATCAAAATTGTGTTTGAGGAACCTGTTACAATCTTCTGTGATAATTCAAGTGCAATAAACATCTCAAAGAATCTGGTGTTGCATTCAAATACAAAGCACATATCAATCAAGCTTCACTTCTTGAGACAGAAGGTTAATGAGAATGAGGTCAGATTGGAGTTTGTTTCTTCAAAGGATCAAATTGTGGATATCTTCACTAAGCCTCTACCCAAGGATACTTTTGAGTATCTCAGAGAGAAGTTAGGGGTTATTACCCCTCCAGATCAGAACTAAGATGCACTAGGGTGCATCAGTCTGGTGGAATTCACAGTCATATCTTGTGATCCAGATTGATGTTAAGGAGATACTACTCAGGGGGAGTAGTCAGTATGCAAATTTTGGAACAAAAAGGGGGAGAAAAGATTGCAAATATGTGCCCTTTGCCAATGATGTCAAAGGGGGAGAGAAGTCATGCAAAAAACTAGTTGTTGTCTTGATGGTTGAATCAATTTTTCACATCATATGTTGCCATCAATGACAAAGGGGGAGATTGTTGCAAATAGGTACCTAAGTGGTGTTGTCATTGATGTCAACATATCCTTGTTCCCATTGATGTCAACTGTATCCTATTTTATTGCCTAGTTAGAAGACTAAAATGTTGAGGATATTGAGAAAATTAATGAAGATATAGGACCATATGGCTGTGTATAGGATTGTTTAAAGTAGCTCCAGTTAAGATTTGAGAGGTCCGCATAAAGATTTGAAGAAATTATGGCCATCTGAGTAGAATAGGGTTATGTAGTTTTTAGAAGAGACAAAGTAAGGAAATTGGTCCGAATTGCTCCACAAATAAAACACTATGATCTATGGATCTAGAGGCATGTTTGGGAAGTCAATGTGTATCCTCAACTCAAGTGGTTCATGGTTTGGAGGTCCGCAAGCAATCTTTCTAGTGTGACAGTCATGGTAGACAATGTTCTTGAGGTACCAGATGAAGATGCAAGTGATTCCGATGATTTGGAGTAGTGCGGATGTTATTGTTGAATTCAATGTGCTTGTGGAAGTCTCTGGATCGTGTATCTGCTATGTTGGAGGTCCGCATTAAAGATTGGGCTCGTTGTTGAAGATTTCTTCCTTGGTGTTGTTCTTCCCAGTCTTGGTCGAGCGGTTGATTCAAGGGTGTTGCAGATGATCTAAGAGCAATTCTATGGAGCATGATATGTTGATCAAGGAAGATTTGAGTCCCATTTATGTTTGGCTGACAGCTTGGTGATTTGCATTAAGTCAAATGCTTATAGTGCCGACCTTGATGTTTGTTCTAGGGTTGATGAAGTATATAAAGGCATGTAGTTGAGTTGTGGAAAATTATCCTTGTGCGAAAATGATAAATCCTACGAAAGGTTTAGAGGTAGAGAAAAGAAGAGGAGGAGCAAAAGAACAAGAGCAGTGAAGAATGAAGAGATAGTGAAGAAGTGTTTGGGGGCAGAGCAGAAGTTATTGTGAGCTTTCAATGAGACTGAACCAGGCATGATGAAGATGCTATTTCTCAGTTAAATCTTTCTGTATTAAACAAAAATTTCTCTAGGTAGTGAGCTCTGGGCAGTGTGCCCGAAGGCAAGTGCCTTCCCATTTCTTTCAAGTACTTTTAACAGGGTACAAATCTTGTGGGTTAACCCCCACCATGATTTTCCCTTAACCGGGTTTCTACGTTAAAAATCTTGGTGTCAAGTGTGTTCATTTTGTTTTCGCTCATGTGTTGTTGATTCATTCTCTAATGTTTACATCATTAATCTATTTGTAAGTTGTGAAAGAAGATTAAAAAATTAGAAAAGATTAAAGTTGTGGGACAATTGATTCACCCCCTCTCAATTGTCCGGCCTAATTCCAACAAAAACAACTTTAACTGTAGGATGAGATAGTCTTCAAGTTGAGTTAGAGGTGTGTGAACACACGACTATGTTTATTGCAAACATCTATTTATATAGAAACTTTGGCTAAAGTGATGCATTTGTCTCTGCATGCAACAGTCAGTTCACAGTGTCTAGATGGCATAACTGGTCGGTATGATCATACTTAGCTAGAAGGATGTCTAGAGTCATATGGTTGATTGTGTTACATAGGACATGACATTAAGACTCAGATAGAAATTTTTTAGATCCACATGTATATTCTCTTCATGAAGGGAAGGGCCACTTCTAGGAAGGAAGGTGTGTGGGGGACCATCGGTCTGTGGTTGGAGGTAAAGCACTTGGATGATGCTCTCCATTTGTAGCAGAAGACTCACCAAGATTTGAATGATAGTTATCAAGATTCCAGAGATAGTAATTTTTATTGAAAGTTTCATGATATGATTATGATGTAAAATTATGCTTTTGCCAAGAGCAATGTATGTGTAATTGTAAAGTGAAATGTTATCACTACAAGTTATCTTTGAATATAAGAAATTTCAAGGTTGAAAAATATTCAAAAAAGATGTACTTTTATTTATTGATGTTTATCAAATGATTAAAAAAAATTCCATTCTTGTATTTCATGTTCTTTACTTTCCTAGTAAATTGTGTGTGTAAATCTAAGTAATATGAGAAGGCATGTTACATATGGTATCAAAGCAAACCAGGTTCAACACATGGACCTAGGAGCTCACTATAGGAAAATTTGTCAACATTAAGAAGATAGCTAATGTTTGAAATTGGTTTTATGCCAGAGTCACGTGGAGAAGAACTAAGAAAATTGCTAGAAAATTTGTTCCCCGGCATTTGCCTAAGTTGGTAGTTAAGAAAGAACATACTGTGGAGGCTAAGCTTAAGGAGCATATTAATTATGCAGAGGGAGCATAGCTGGAGGATTCAGAGACTTTGGCTAATGCTCTTAAGTGTATATAGCTAGAGAGGAAACAACATATAAATTGGCCAACAACCATATTGTTTCTACTTGTGTAGTTAAACCAAGTAAACCGTCTGCAAAACACAACATGCCATTTGGATGTGGTCATGATGCTCATGTAATAGGAAAAGAGGTGATGAAGGAGTACCTATGTGTACATCCACCTCTAAGTTTATTTTGCTATATTCCAATGGGGAAGAGGAACTTGAGGAATATCCTTTAACCGACAGTGACATGTAGTCTTGTCGCGTTAATTATCTAAATAAGGATGTAATTATATCCAAAATAAACTATAATAAAGATGAGATTGTTACCATTTTAGTTTTGTGAATGGAATTTATTAATTTTAAATTTTAGAATTAATGAGATGCATTATTCTAAATTCTAATTTATAGTTTGATACAAATATTAGGTGTGATAAAGAGTATCATCATGGTTTGAACTTGAACAACTCTTGAAGGTAGTCAAAGAGAGTTGAATCCTACTAAACCCTATGGCTAAGTTGGACCAAATATTGTCTATGATGAATGAAACCAAGAGAGACTTGGAAACTTGGAACAGGAGGTTAGGGGTCAAGGTAAATCTGAAGCATGACATGAGGATTCACATCTAGGAGATGATGAATATGTCCATGAATCTAGTATTCATAGTGATCAGAGAGAGAATATTGATAAAACTAAGTCTCAAGAAGAGAAGAAAAGTAGACTTACCTCTGAGCTATCTAGAGATATGAAGAACATCATGCCTCCCAAGTTCGATGGAACCAAAAGTGGTGATGTTGTTGAAGCTTGGTTGATAGAGATAGAAAAGTATTTTGAGATTCGAAATTACTCTGAGATAACCAATGTAGTTTGGGGTGCCTTTCAATTGGCAGGAGAAGCATCCATGTGGTGGATGATCAAGAAGATGGAATTGGGATTAAGTTCTTTGAGCTTAACCTAGGAACAATTTATGGTCTTATTTCACCAAAGGTGGATACCATATCTTTTCTTTGACCAAAAGCTAACAAATTTTCACAATTTGAGACAAGGAGATATGTCAGTGGTTGAATATTGGGAAAAATTCACCCGTCCCCTGAATATGTGCCTCAATATCAGAAAGATGAAAGGTTCAAGATCAGGAAATTTATCATGGGTTTAAATGCCCAAATAGGTGGTGAAGGATGTTCATGGCCCTTCTACTATGGACCAAGTTTTGGATAAGGCAATCAAGCAAGAGCAAAAATTGAAGTCAATTTTTGCATATCGCAAGAAGAATCGCAAGAGGTTTAATAAGTCACAAACTTCACAACTTTCCAAGAAATGGAATGGAAAACCTGATGTGGCTAAGAAGAGTGAGAAGGGTTCTAGAAATAATAGGAGTGGACCCAAGAATGAGAAAAACAGTAGTGGCAATGCTCAAAGGAATGACAGTAATTCAGGTAAACTTGTTGAGAAGCGAGGACCTCTTGGAGGATGTTTCACTTGTGGTGGAGACCACTATGCAAATCAATTTCCAACTAAGAACTAGGGAGTTCAGTAGCATGGTAATGCTTTACCCACTCAACAAGAAACTTTTCCATAAAGGATCCATGCAGCTTTGGATAATTGCCAAACGGAGTACTAGATTACTCCCATTAAGACAACAAGTAATTTGTTTGGAGTTCCTAATTCTATTTTGATTGATACAAGAGCAACTGGAAGTTTTATTTCTCCAAGAGTATTAGGTAAATTTACTAGAAGAGCTAGATTTATACAAAACTTTGGTCAGTAGAGTATGCTAACCAGACTAGAGCTCAGGTGGAGCAATGCCTATTTGAAGCTAAGATTGATCTTCCTAATTTCTCAACTGAGGTGAATTTGTTTGTAGCCCTCCTAGGTTCCTATGATGTTATCTTAGGAATAAATTGGCTATTGAAGCATAGGGCCAATGTAGATTGTTTTGCAAAAATAGTAGAGTGTCTAGACGATGTAGGAAATAAAGTCTTTCTGCAAGGCACTCAGAGGGAAGTTAAAACAAGACCAATCTTTGCTATGCAATGGAAGAGGGCTAGGCGAAAAGGGTGTCAACTTTTTGTAGTCAAAATGGAGCAAATAGAAGAAGATCCTAGTAAACAAAGTGTATATTTGGATAATTATCCTTTCCTTAGAGATTTTTGGGATGTTTTTCTAGATGAACTTCCAGGATTACCTCCAAAGAGAGATTTCAATTTCTCAATTGATATTATACCTAGATTAGAGCTAATTTCAAAAGCTCCATACCGTATGAATACTACCAAGTTGATGGAATTGAAAGCCCAGCTTCAGGAGTTGTTGGCTAAAGGTTTGATTAGACCTAGTGTTTCTCCATGGGGAGCCCCAATGATCTTTGTCAACAAGAAGGATGAAACTTTACGTCTGTGTATAGACTATCGTATGCTTAACAAAGCAACGATAAAGAATAAGTATCTGTTGGCAAGAGACACTATATGGATTCATGGTTGTTGTCATTGATGGCAACAAAGGTCATCCCACATATCTGCAAGTCATGGTGTGTCTCTACCGGAAGTCAGAATGAAGATTGTTGTGGTCCGGTGAACAAGAACAGAGCATGTGGCAAGGTCCGACAGATTGGTCCGGATCTCTCAGAGGAAGTGTCTTGGTGCAGTGCGGATTTGGGGAAGTCAAGAGGACTACCTTGAGTAGTATATTCCAAGGATTTAGCCTCCGGTGATGAACAAAGAAAAAGATATGAATAGTTGAGTATCGGATTCCTGAGAGACAGTGAGAACAGAGGAAGAACTGACTGACAGAGTATCAGACTATTTTCCGGATGTGTTACTGTTGATGGTAAAGGTTGTGAAGGCATGAATCATGTTTGGCCAACATGATTAATGATATCTACAAGTATATGCTTGATCCGCATTACTTGATATGCAAGGATTCAGCCGACAGAACAGAGTTTGTGAGAAGATAGATTATTCCGGGTGCCGACTAGAAAGATAATGAAATCACTAGTGCGGATATATATAGAGGATGGATTTAGTTGTGAAAATTGTAATAGTGTGAAGGTGTATGCGAATAAATACAGAGCAGAGCAGAAGCAGTAAGAAAGATCCAGTATGTGAAAAGATAGCAGAATAAAGAACAGAGGAAAGATGAAGTGCAGCAAATCAGTATACTGAGCCTAATCGAAACTGAACTCCAGCATATGAAGATGCTTCCAATCAGTTCAAGTATTGTATTACATTCTTTTGTAGACAGTGTGTCTCCTTGTAGGCAGTGTGCCTCTTTGTGAGCAGTATGCTCGGGCAGTGAGCCCTAATTGGCAAGTGCCATTTTGTAATTCCTTTTCTTCTAACAGAGAATAATCTTTGGGTTAATCACCCCGTGGTTTTCTCCCTTAACCGGGTTTCCACGTCAAAAATACTGTGTCATGTGTTTCTCATTTCATGGTAATGTTTGTTTGTTTGATTCAATGCTGCTTTGATTAATAAGAAAGTTCAAAAGAAGAAATAATTAGGATAACTGATTCACCCCCCCCCCTCTAAGTTATCAACAATTGGTATCAGAGCCAAGTTCCTCCTAATAGAGCCTAACAGCTTGAGGAAGATCTGGGAGTTCAAATGGATGCATATGGTTTAAGGGAGCAACTCAAGACTGCCCTTGAGGATCTTGAACAGTCAAATTCTGAAGTCAATGAATTAAAGGAAAGACTCAAACAGGTTGATGAATTCATGAGAGAATTAAAGGACAAATTAAGTCTCTCTATGAAAAAGAGAAAGGAGCTGCTCCAACAATTGGCAAGACAAAGTGAAGAAAGCAATACAGATGAAGAATTGACTGAGAAAACCAAGTTATGTGAAAAATTATCAAAAGAAGTCATTATGTTAAGACATGAAATGGAATCAGGAACTATAAAGTTTACTCAAGAGATTGAAGAAAAAAGAAAAGCTGAAGACAATCTAAGACAATCTCTTAAAGAGAAATCAGAAGAATGCCACCAGATGGACAGGATTATCAGACATCTTGAATCTGATCTTGAAGATGCCAAAGATAATGAAGAAAAACTTGAGGATCAAATTGTCTCTCTCAAAAGAGATCTTCAAACAGCAAATGAATATAAAGAAAAATTTAAGATAAGTTCTGCCCAACTTGAAGTACTTCTTGGAAGTCAAAAGAGGACAGATGACAAGTATGGTTTGGGATATGAGAAAGGAGAAAGCTCTGAATCCGGTCAAAAGAATTTTGGATCAGAAAATCCAAGGAATAGGCCTAGAAGACCTCCGGTAAGACAGCCCAATGCTCAAAGATATCCATCTTTCAATGGATACTGCCACAGCTGCAATCACTTTGGTCACAAAGCTAATCAGTGCAGAAAAAGGATGAATCAAACTAATCCATCCTTCTCCAGACAGTGCTTTAACTGCAAAAGGTATGGACACAAGTCTCATGAATGCAGAAATATGCAAGTAAACAAATCATTCAATGGTAGATGTTTTACATGCAATAGAGTAGGTCATATGGCTAATCAATGCAGATCAAGAGGTTATCAGTCAAATATGCAAAGAAATGTTATTTGCCAAATCTGTAATAGGTCCGGTCATAATGCTAAAGTCTGCAGAAGCAAGAATCAGGACAAAAGAGGTCCGGTGTATAATCAGAATCAAGACAAGGGTAAACAAAAGATGAATGCGGATGAAGTTAGGAATCAGATGAACAAGATTTGGGTGAAGAAAAGTTCAGAAAATGTAGAGGTTGGATCCGCACCAGACTCTGGTGCTGATATTTCTTCCAGAAATTAAAAAGTGAGCTCTGGCTCAGGGGGAGACTCAAAGAAAATCCTGTTCCCCCAGCCAATCAAGTGGTGCTGGATGTGATACAAGATGCGGAGTAAAGGGTTTGAAGATATAAGTCCTGAGATGATCCAGACAAGATTTTAGAGGTCCGCATGAAGATGCAAAGAAGTTGTGATCGATCAAGTAAGACCTATTCCGGGAGATGCTCCGGAATGACAGAGGACTACAAAAGGGTCCGGAGAGATCCGGAAGTACATTATTTTGCTCTGCGGACTGGACAGAATGTTTGGGATGTTCTTGTAATGTGTCATCTCGATTTATTCATGATTGAAAGATCCGCATGATGTTCATAGATCAGAACTGATCCGGGATACTCCAAGCTATCCGGATAAGGCAAACTGGAACAATATAGGTGGAGCATTTATTGCAAATAGATATTAGGGTTTGCGAAATGATATAAGGGATTTCTCAATAATCATTTGATCATTCCACACCCAAGAAGAAGTGAAAAGCGGAGCTCTGCGACAAAATTCATCAAGTTCACTAAAGATCACTTACAGAAGTTACTACATACAGAAATCAATCCAAATAACCAAAGGCACATAAGGTATTTTTTGTTTTCAATATCTCCCTGCAAATCTTTGAAAAATGGCTACTTCGAATATAGTTAAGATCTCTGATAGACCTCGTCCCACATTCAAGAAACATCCTTACAAATCCTTGGAGGTAGATCCACTAGGAGCCTTCTCTAGTGTTCCACATGGTGTATTGCATACGGAAGACATTAGGGTTTACATCCATGCGAATTTTGAAGACTTTGGAGAATCAAAACTAATGGATATCTATCACAAACAATTGATAGATGACTCCTTCGAGATCAAACCTCAGTACAAAGCCATTCGGGACAAACACTTTGCACAATGCATTCATTTCCCCTGTTTTGAAGAAGATGAATGGGTCTGGTATGTACTAAGTAGAGTACATGACAACTTCCTATGGTTGAACAAGCCCTTCAAGATTACCAAAGATGCAATTAGGGCTGTAACCGGTCTGCACTCATCTGGTGGATTACCTGTTCTCAAGTCTGTCAAAAATCAGACAGTTAGTGATGCAACCGGATCCAAGTTTGACAAGAGAGCTATGACAGTTGATGACATCACTGAACCGGATGTCAAATTTGCATCTATGATAATTGGTTACAAAATCTATCACTCCAGTAGGGAAAATTCAGTACCGGGAACTGTAATCTACACAGCTTATCAAATGTTAAAGGAGAATGCAGACTATGACTTGTGTGAGCTTCTTGTAAACCAACTTTTTGAAAATCTGCAGAAGATTAAGAAGGACAAGAAAAACTCCTTCAAGTATGGCAATCTGATCCTTTGTCTCTTCTTTTACTACATGAATGAGCTTCCCGGATCCAGTGGATGGATATGGCAGAATGACAGACCGGTTGCCATCCAAATCAGAGACTATTTGCATGGACTTGGGGATGCTAAAGCAAGAAATACAGCTCTATGGGGATATTTCAAGAACTTCCAAAGCATGATGCATGCAAGAGAAAGAATACCCCAATCCCTTGTTGAAAAGTACAAAGACACAGTATGCTTCATGGTAGAAACAGATCAGTGTCTAATGGTGGCAGTAGAACCAAGAACTGTGTGGATCATGCCCATGGGGTATGAAGTAGATGAACAGATAGTGGAGCTGCATGTTCAACACATGCTAAGTCAGCCTAAAGATCCAAAGGCAGAAAGGTTCGGAACATTTGAGGAACTGAGTGTGAAAATTCATGTGGAACTCAGAGAACCTGAGATAAAGAGGAAGGTGAGAAAAGAAGTAGAGCATATTGCTCAAGGCCTAGGCATTCCAAAGGAGGCACTTGATGCCAACCGGGAAAAGAGGAGAAAGGCTGAGGAAGAAAAGAAAGAGGCAGAAAAGAAAAGTAAGAAAAGTGCTCCGGTTGAAACTTCCACCCAGACCAAATCATCAAAAAGGTCTGCACCTCCCACAACCAAAAGTTCAAAACCGAAAGTCCAGGCATCCGATAAAAGATCTAAGACAAAAGCCACAAGGGCTTATCAAAGCCAAAAGGATGAAGAAGAAATTGAGTCAGATGAGGGAGTGAAAGAAATAAAGAAATAGAAAAGGAAAGGATCCGGTAAACCCTCTACTGGTCGAGACAAGGAAGAAATGACAGAGGAATTTTCTGAAAAGCCCACCCTGTCTCTAGACAGTGTAGTCAAATCAGTCACTGTGGATGGGAACCTTCAACCGGTGGCTGAATTCTATGATGACTACAATGAGGCAGATCAAAAGATCCTGCAAGAAGCTATAATAAGGTACTTGAACATCTACAATAAAGCTTTTATTGAGATTATCTCTGAAATCCCAAAGAGCCTAGAGATGGAATTAGAGATAAGAAAGAACAATGCCATGGCAAAAGACCTTGAGATCAGGGAACAGATATCTATTCAGCTATATCCTTCAATTGATCACAAAATAATGAACATGGTATTCAAAGACTGCAAGGATGAATTCAGGAGCAAAGCAAGGATGAATCAGCTTATGCTTGGTGAGACCGACAAGGTAGCCAAGGACACTGAAGAGATTCTCCGGAAAACCTTCAAAAGGTTTAATCTTCCTGTTGTAGAGGACTTAGGTGCAGAAACAGCTGTGGACTTGGAATCATCTGCTCCGGAAGAAGTGGCCCTTGAACAGACTAACATCTCTCCTCCGGTTTCCCCTACAGTCTCTAAATCCCAAGAAGAAGAGAAACTACAGGAGAAAGAAGCAGCAGTTAAAGAAAAAGAGGTTGACAGCACCAAGGATGCAGAGAAAGAGAAGACCCCAACAGAGAAAACCACAACTGAAAGTGGTAAGAGTAAGGAAGGAGAAAAGATTCTAAAGGACAAAACTACAGAAGAGAAGAAACATCTGTCTCCGGCAAGAGACACTGCACAAACTGTTCAAGAATTCTTGACAAAAGCCACTATAGAAATTGATGAACCGGACCTGCTAAAAGGACCATTAGATTTTGACTCTTTGTCACCGGTACAAACAATGAAAATAGCCTCATTTGCAAATGAGAAAGTCAAAGAGAAACTACTGAAATCTCACATGGAAGACTGTGAGCTTATGGAGGTAGCATCTGGAGTGCTGGAAAAGATCATGCCATCTTTTCAGAAGGATCCCACAGCCTCCTCTTCTGGTAATCTCAAAACCTTAGTCAGCAGTGTTAGTACACATTTTGAATCTCTAGAAAAATCAGCTGAAGAAAAGGTCCGGAAGGAGTTTTTGGATAAAAGGTTCTCCGAGGTTCAGGGTTTGATCATTAATGATAGGAGAAACATGAACATTGGGATAAAGAGCTTAGAAAATGCTCTTAAGGATGGCGGTGAAATATACAAATTTTGTATCTCCTGGTCCAAGGTAACAGTGGACATTGAGAAGAAAATAAAAGAGCAAGAGGACACACTACTCAGCTTGTCTCAAAGTTTTGATCCTCTTTCTTCCTCTATAACAAATCAAGAATGTCAGACTATTGCAGTCTTGAGTGAAATCAAGAAATTGGAGAAGGAAAGGAAAAATAGAATAAGCAGGTTGAGTGAGCTCAGGGGGTTAATTGTCCCTAAGCTAGAGGCCATGCATGAGGCCATAGCAGAAGCTCAAATCACAGCCCAGACAAGTGATCCGAAAGATCTAAAAAGGACAGATGCATTTGCATTTTTGTTGAGTGGTCACATTTCAATTTTGGATAGAATGAAGCAAAGTTGGGCTACAGAACTGATCCAACTGAAGACATCTTTTGCAGACATTCTTCAGTATATGTGAGTATGTAAATATGCGGCTATGTATAGAAAATTTTTGAAAATTTTGGTGTGCGGACCCTACCCTTTGCCATTGATGTCAAAGGGGGAGTGAGGAGCAGTGAAAAATGAGGAATCCAACTAAGGGGGAGTTCCAGAAATTGTATATAAAGATAGAGCATCAGCCAAGGGGGAGCATAGTGTAAACACTTAGTCATTTTTCACTAAGTGTTGCCATCAATGCCAAAGGGGGAGATTGTTGGCAAGAGACACTATATGGATTCATGGTTGTTGTCATTGATGGCAACAAAGGTCATCCCACATATCCGCAAGTCATGGTGTGTCTCTACCGGAAGTCAGAATGAAGATTGTTGTGGTCCGGTGAACAAGAACAGAGCATGTGGCAAGGTCCGACAGATTGGTCCGGATCTCTCAGAGGAAGTGTCTTGGTGCAGTGTGGATTTGGGGAAGTCAAGAGGACTACCTTGAGTAGTATATTCCAAGGATTTAGCCTCCGGTGATGAACAAAGAAAAAGATATGAATAGTTGAGTATCGGATTCCTGAGAGACAGTGAGAACAGAGGAAGAACTGACTGACAGAGTATCAGACTATTTTCCGGATGTGTTACTGTTGATGGTAAAGGTTGTGAAGGCATAAATCATGTTTGGCCGACATGATTAATGATATCTACAAGTATATGCTTGATCCGCATTACTTGATATGCAAGGATTCAGCCGACAGAACAGAGTTTGTGAGAAGATAGATTATTCCGGGTGCCGACTAGAAAGATAATGAAATCACTAGTGCGGATATATATAGAGGATGGATTTAGTTGTGAAAATTGTAATGGTGTGAAGGTGTATGCGAATAAATACAGAGCAGAGCAGAAGCAGTAAGAAAGATCCGGTATGTGAAAAGATAGCAGAATAAAGAACAGAGGAAAGATGAAGTGCAGCAGATCAGTATACTGAGCCTAACCGGAACTGAACTCCAGCATATGAAGATGCTTCCAATCAGTTCAAGTATTGTATTACATTCTTTTGTAGACAGTGTGTCTCCTTGTAGGCAGTGTGCCTCTTTGTGAGCAGTATGCTCGGGCAGTGAGCCCTAATTGGCAAGTGCCATTTTGTAATTCCTTATTCTTCTAATAGAGAATAATCTTTGGGTTAATCACCCCGTGGTTTTCTCCCTTAACCGGGTTTCCACGTCAAAAATACTGTGTCATGTGTTTCTCATTTCATGGTAATGTTTGTTTGTTTGATTCAATGCTGCTTTGATTAATAAGAAAGTTCAAAAGAAGAAATAATTAGGATAACTGATTCACCCCCCCCTCTCAGTTATCAACAGTATCCTCTACCGTGTATTGATGATCTTTTTTATCAGATGTGTGGCACTTCATTTTTTTCCAAGGTTGATTTGCAATCTAGATACCATCAACTGAGAATAAAAGATGAGGACATATATAAGACAAACTTTCAGAACTAGATATGGGCATTATGAGTTCATGGTTTTACCTTTTGGACTTACAAATGCCCCAACTACATTTATGAATTTGATGAACATTATTTTCTGAGATTGCTTGGATAAATTTGTTCTAGTGTTTCTAGATGACATTTTTATTTACTTTAAGAATGAGGAAGAGCACTTGCAACATTTTTGGATGGTTTTGCAATGACTGAGAGAACATAAATTGTTTGGGAAGCTCTCTAAGTGTGCTTTCTTTCAGAAAGAGATATAGTACTTAGGGCATATTATTTCAACTGAAGGAATATCAGTGGACCCTACAAAGATAAAATCCATACTTGAGTGGCATGTACCTAAGAATGTGCATGAAGTGTGCAGCTTCATGGGGCTAGCAGGATATTATAGGAAGTTTGTTTTGAACTTTTCTAAGATTGTGAGCCCAATCACTTCACTTCAGAGAAAAGGAAAGCATTTTGACTAGACAATAGAATGTCAAGAGGCATTTGACCAGTTGAAAGAAAGGTTGACAACTGTACCAATATTGAAAGTTCCAAATCTGGAAAGTTAACTTGTCATTACTAATGCCTCAGGAGAAGGTTTGGGAGGAGTGCTTATGTAGAATGGGCAAGTGGTGGCCTATGAATCCATGAAGCTAAGAGCATATGAATAGAATTATGCTCCTCATGATTTGCAATTAGTAGTAGTTGTGCATGCTTTGCAAGTGTGGTGACACTGCTTGCTAGGAAAACCTCTTGAATTGAAGTCAGATCATCATGATCTTAAGTATGTATTAACCCAAACCCATTTGAATGCTAAAAAAAAAATGGTTGGAATTGATATCTGATTATGATTTTGAGATAAATTATATCAAGGGTAAAGAGAATCGAGTAGCAGATGCTTTGAGTTGGTAGAGACATATCACATCGATTGTCTCTATCCACTCGAACTTAAGGATTTGGTATTGCAAAATTCTATGGGTGATGAATTTTATGACCAAGTCAAGAAAGCTTTCTCTATAAATCCTCAAGATTCAAGGTATGATGGATTCTATTTTAAATCAGATGGACTTCTAAGATATATAGGAAGAATGTATGTTCTAGATTTGACAAAGTTAAGAAAACTTGTGTGGAAGGAAGTTCATTCTACACCATACTCAAGTCATCCAGGGGTAACTAAACTCTTAGCAGATGCAAAACCACTTTATGTCTAGAAAGGGATGAATAATGATGCTACAAGATTTGTAACTAGTTGCCTAGAATGCCAGAGAGTCAAGGCTGACCATCAGCATCCTACAGGACTTCTATATCCGCATGATATTCCAAAGTAGAAGTGGCAAGTTATAAGTATGGATTTTGTACAAGGTCTTCCAATGTTTTGAAATAGACATGATGCCATTATAGTAGTGGTACATAAACTCACCAAGGTAGCCCATTTTATACCTAGAAATTTAACAGATGGAACACCAATCATTGCTCACAAGTTTGTGCAGGAAGTTTTTAGACTGCATGGAGTTCTTGAAAAGATTATCTCAGATAGAGATGCGAGGATGACTTCAAGATTTTGGCAAACCTTGTTTTTGGCACTAGGAACTCAACTCAATATAAGCTTAGCTTATCACCTTGAGATAGTTGGTCAGACAAAAAGGGTAAACCAAGTTCTTGAAGATTTATTGCGAATATATTGTATGGATCAACAATACAAGTGGGAAGAGTATCTATCAATTGTGGAGTTTGCTTATAACAACTCCTATAATTCTGCTATTAAGATGTCTGCATTTGAAGCATCGTATGGAAGAAGGTGTCAAACTCCTATAAGCTACAATAAGCTAGAAGATAGGATTAGCATTGGTCCAGAAATGTTGGCAGAAATGGAAGAACAGGTTAAGCTGATCAGAAAAAGATTGGCAGAAGCTAATGATACACAAAAAAAGCTATGTTGATGCCAAACGTACACCAAGACAATTCCCAGTTGGATAAAAAGTTCTTTTAAGTGTTAAGCCTCAAAAAATTTCTATAAAGTTTGGGAAGTCATCCAAACTAGCCCCTAAATATGTAGGACCCGTCGTAGTTCTCGAATTGATCAATCTGATTGCCTATAAAATCACTCTACAACCAGCTCTTTCCAGGACACATAATGTTTTTCATGTTTCATATTTGAAAAATCATATAGCATGTGATAATCATGTTCTTGATTGGAATGCTTTACAGGTGTAGGACCCATGAGTGGTCATGATCGAGCCTCTCAAAGTGCTCAAAGTTCACAAGTGCCACTTGTGTAATAGAGATGTTACTCAGTGGAAGGTCCAATGGGACCAATATTTAGAGGACAGTGCTACATGAGAATGAAAGGAAGCTAGGTGTGTAGAAATCACTTCTTACACTAATCTAATGAGGAGAGATGTATGCAAATTCTTTAAAACCTTTACAATTACAGTGATGTTAACACAACAACAGAGATATTATAGCAATACACATACACACAAAATGTAGACAAAAGAGAGAGACAAGATATAACGTGGGGAAAACCCTTTCAGGTGAAAAACCCCACACGCCAAAACCTACACATGTATTATCAAAATAAGGAATGTTTACAACACACTTGCAATGCAAGTCTTCTCAGGAATCTTTGACACTCTTATCTAGAGATATTTTGGTAGCATAACAGTACCTATCAATTACACTATGCATCTCCCATCCAAGCACCTGTTTAAATAGAGTTTACAAGGCAAAAATGGAACCTACTTGAGATGGGCGTCCATCTTGGCCCCATGGCCCAAAACCCATGCCTAAGGACACTTGTCCATCATCACAACATGGATTTTACACTTGTCATATCACCCCATCCCAAAGTGGGCACCTATTCCCAAGATAGGCTATGAAAGATGCTCTTACGTACCTTACAGCTGTCATAGAACCTGTCATAATTTACAGCACTTACAGCTGTAAGAGAATCTATCATACACTGACTAAAAATAGCATATTCCTCTTACAACATGTCATAACCTCCCTTGGGCACCCAAAGATGCCTTCCTCAAAGATGTTCTTTGACACATGTCTTCACCTGTCATAGAATCTTCTATTTTTGACTCTTACGCGTCATAGAATCTGTCATAGGAATCCATCATAGCACTTACGCGTCATAACTCCTTACACACTGCACAAGATGCCAACATATGGCAGAAACTCTCTACCATAATATGGGGCACCTATGTCCACTTGGGATGAGTTGACCATCCTAGTCACATTACAAGTGGAGTGACAACTCACTATGCCACTTCACACTAAATGACGAAACAGGATGTGCAACACAAAATACATCATAGGAAATTAAATAAATACATAATCAAATAATTAATGCTAGGAATTACCAAGGTTAAGACACCTTAATTCCCAACATTCTCCCATTTGTTGAACACCTTGTAAAAGCCAATAGAAATAATAGGATTTAACTGCTATAGGCCGAGAGGCCCATAGACTCCGAACACCATCTGAACTTCTCCGTGCCCACTGATTTCGTCAATGCATCTGCAACATTCTTCAAAGTGTCTACCTTATCTAATGTCACCTTTCCATCCTCTACCATGTCTCGCACAAAATGAAATTGTACATCAATATGCTTTGTTCTAGCATGGAAATTTGGATTCTTTTCTAAGCAAATCACACTCTGATTGTCACAACAGATAGTAATATGTCCTGCATCAACACCAATATCTGAACATAATCTCTTAAACCAAATGGATTCCTTGCAAGCATGAGTAGCTACCATATACTCAGCTTCTATCATGGACAAAGTGACCATAGGTTTCCTCTTACTCATCCAACTAATTACACCACCGAACATAATGAACACAGAAGCACTGGTGGATCTCGTGCTGTCAATGTCACCTGCCTAATCAGAATCCACAAATCCATGAATACTTACATAATGCAGAGGTCCTATAGGATGACCATGATAACATAGGGAATACTCAAAAGTACCCCACAAATATCTAAACACTCTCTTCACTGCATCCCAATGTACCCATCCAAGATTAGCCATAAACTAACTCAGGACTCCCACTGCTTGGGCAATGTCTGGTCTAGTACAAACCATAGCATACATCAAGCTGCCAACAACACTAGCATAAGGTACTCTACTCATGTCCTCCATCTCAGAAGAAGACTTTAGACAGTCATTAACAGATAACTTTGTCCCCAAAGAAATAGGAACACACAATGGTCTACAATCTACCATGCTAAATCTATCCAACACAGTCTTCACATACTTACTCTAGCTTAACCAAAGTTTTATGTTTGCTCTGTCTCTTTTGATTTCCATTCCCAGAATGTACCTAGCTACCCCTAAGTTTTTCATCTCAAACTATGCTGACAACTGAGACTTCAAATCAGAAATCATATTCTTACCATTCCCAATTAACAACATATCGTCAACATACAATGCAATAATGAGAATACGATCATTGTCAAATTTGTAATACACACAATGATCTGATTTTGATCTTAGAAATCTAATTGACAACACAAAGGCATCAA
Source organism: Cunninghamia lanceolata (assembly GCA_027924645.1). Taxonomy (NCBI): domain Eukaryota; kingdom Viridiplantae; phylum Streptophyta; class Pinopsida; order Cupressales; family Cupressaceae; genus Cunninghamia; species Cunninghamia lanceolata. Next base: position 21,892,542 of record BSBN01000809.1, on the reverse strand, counting down.
ATTTCATATACCATATCCTAGGAGATTGCTTCAAACCATACAAAGAATTCTTCAACTTGCAAACCAAATGTTCTTTACCTTTCTCTATGTAATGCTCTAGCTATGACATGTAAATCTCTTCCTCCAAGTCACCATGAAGGAATGTTGTCTTCACATCCATCTGCTCCACTTCTAAGTCACAAGTTGTTGCAAGAGATAACAAGAACCGAATAGATGTCAACTTTGCAATGGGAGAGAAAATTTCACCATAATCAATTCCCTCCACTTATGAATACCTCTTCGCAACCAATATGGCCTTGTACTTTTCAACACTGCCATCTGCACCAAATTTCTTCTTGAACACCCATTTACAGCCAACGGGTTTCTATCTTCAGGAAAAGGCACCAAGTCCCAAGTTTTATTCTTCTCCAGAGAAGCCATCTCATCTTCCATGGCCTCCTTCTAGGAACCTGCATCTTTCATGCCCATAGCCTTTGTCACAATTCTAGGCTCATCATTGTTAGTAAGCAAGGCAAAAGCCCAACTAGAATCAAGTAGTGAATAACCAAACCTATCAGGTTGCTTCTTTGTTCATGTAGACCTCCTCAAAAGCTGAGGTTGAGGTTCTGCTTCTTCTTCTGAGCTTTCAGAGCTGCTAGAGTTCTCCTCATCATCAGCTCTCATAGGGTTTGTTGGTTTGGTCTTCTTAGGGGTAGTGGGAAACTAAACCACATCCTCTTTCTTTTCTTTCTCTTCTGGCTGTAGAACAATGAAAGAAGGTGTTAGCTCTTTGAAAATAACACTTCTGCTATACAACACTTTTTCAGCCACAGAATACAAAAGCTTGTATTCTTTCACACCAACACCATAGCCAATGAAGATACACTTAGCAGCCTTTTTCTCCAATTTTGACCTCTTCTCCCTAGGCACATGAGCATATGCTTCACAACCAAAAACATGAAGATGTTTTACTGAAGGCTTCTTACCAGACCACACCTCCATGGGTGTAAGAGTTGATGTAGGAGACTTGTTTACTAGGTAGCAATCAATGGCAACAACTTTAGCCCAAAACTTCTGTTCGAGGCCAGATCCACTAAGCATACTCCTAGCCTTCTCCATCAATGTCCTGTTCATCCTCTCCGCAACTCCATTTTGTTGTGGGGTGTTTGGAGTTGTCTTATGTCTTTTAATCCCATGTTCTTTACAGAACTTATCAAATTTTGTGGAACAGAATTCACCACCATTGTCAATTCTCAAACACTTAATCTTTTTACTAGTCTGATTCTCAACAAAAGCTTTAAACTCTTTGAACCAACTAAAGACTTCAAATTTGCTTCTGAGAAAATAAATCCATGTCCTTTTACTGTAATCATCTATGAAAGATACAAAATATATATATTTAGAGATTGAAGGAACATTAACTAGACCAAACACATTAGAATGAATAAGATCCAACACACCAGAAGAGTTATGAGAACTCGAGTAAAACTGAACATAGTTTGCTTTCCATATATACAATGTTCACAAAAGTCAAAATTGAGATTACAATCATCTAACCCCTCAACGAGGTTTTTATTTTTCAGGGTTCTAAGACCCTTCTCACCAATATGGCCAAGTCTCTTATGTCGTAACATTATCTTCTCAGTAGGAAGCTTAACTTCCAAAGCATGAGCACCCTCAAGTACCCAAAATGCACTACCATCAGAATTTGATACAACAGATATTTTCACTGCTGGTTCCAATGGTGGAGATGAAGTGCTTGCAGCTCTTTTCTTCGAGTCATAAGAATTATTGCATTATGAAATGCATTCCTCTAGCTGAAACAGAGTACCTCTCTGGTACCCTTCACAAGCACCATAGATCCTCTAGTCATCTTGCATCCTTCTTTCAAAAAGACAACCTGTACACCTACATCATTCAATTTACTTACAGAGAACAGATTTCATGTCAAGCCTAGGATGTGCATGACCCTAGAGATCCCCTTCACTCGTCCATCAGGGAATCAGATTGTGACTCTTCCATGGCCAACTATCTTTAGATGAGAATCATCACCAAGGTACACTCTTCCACCATTGAACTCTTCATACTTTGTAAACCAGTCTTGATGCGAGGTCATGTGGAAAGATGCACCAGAATCAATCAGCCACATATCATTAGATGCATTGGTGGCCAAGGTTGCGATGAAAGCATCACCATCATCTTGTGACTTGTCAAAATCTAAATCTGCGACATTCTTTTTCTTTTTCTCCTCGTTGCATTCCTTTCAAAAATGTCCAGATTTACCATAGTTCCAATAGAGAGCCTTGCACTTTCTAGGAGATTTGGATCTCCCACAGGATTTGGATCTACCCTTCTTAGCTTTTTTGTCCTTCTTTTTCCCTTTCTCCTTGGGTCTTCCACGAACCGCAAGAGCCTCTTTAGCCAACTCAAATGACTTTCTCTGCATCTCTTTAGATAACAGTAAAGACACCACTTCATCTATTTTGAAAGTGGATGTGGTACTCTTGATGGTCATAACAAGATGATCCCACGAATCTGGTAAAGAAAAAAGCAAGGTCATACGTTGATCATCCTCCTCCATTTTCACACCAATGGATGTCACCTATGCAACTAGCATATTAAAAGCATTCAGATGGTCTGCAATGGATCCTCCATCTTCCATCCTTAGAGAATATAGCTTCTTCCGTATGAATAACTTGTTTACCAATGATTTGGCATGATAAACATCACCAAGATTTTTCCACAGCTCCTTCGCGGTCTTCTCCTCATGGACATTTAAGAAGACAAAGTCAGTCAAATAGAGTCTCACAAGACCCTTAGCTTTCTAATCCTTGAGATCCCAATCATCTTGTGACATTGCCGCTAGTTTTACACTAACAATTGCTTCCCATAGGTCTCGATCAATAAGCATGTCTTCCATCTTAATTTTCCCCAACTTGAAATTGGTGTCATTAAACTTCTCTACCTCTACTCTTCCAAATGTGCCTGCCATCTCCTTACTGCAACAAGATTTTCGAATACTCTACACAGACTCCCACTCAATCTAAGATCAACTCAAAAAACCCCTACCCAACAACTAGGACCAAAGGTTATCAAGCTCTGATACCAACTGAAAGGAAGTTAGGTGTGTGGAAATCGCTTCCTACACTAATCTAATGAGGAGAGATGTATGCAAATTCTTTACAACCTTTATAATTATAGTGATGTTAACACAACAACAGAGATATTGCAGCAATACACATGCACACAAAATGTAGACAAAAGAGAGAGAGAGACAAGATATAACGTGGGGAAAACCCTTTCGGGTGAAAAATCTAGACTCCAAAACCTGCACAATGTATTATCAAAATAAGGAATGTTTACAACACACTTGCAATGCAAGTCTTCTCAGGAGTCTTTGACACTCGTATCTAGAGATATTCCATAAGCATAATAGTACCTGTCAATTACACTATGCATCTCCCATCCAAGCACCTGCTTAAATAGAGTTTACAAGGCAAAAATGGAACCTTCTTGAGATGGGCATCCATCTTCACCTCATGGCCCAAAACCCATGGCTAAGGACACTTGTCCATCATCAAAACATGGATTTTAGACTTGTCATATCACCCCATCCCAAAGTGGGCACCTATTCCCAAGATAGGCTATGATAGATGCTCTTACGCACCTTACAGCTATCATAGAACTCGTCGTAACTGACAAGACTTATAGTTGTAAGAGAATATGTTATACACTAACTAAAAATAGCATATTCCTCTTACAACATGTCATAACCTCCCTTGGGTGTCCAAAGATGCCTTCCTCAAAGATGTTATTTGACACATGTCTTCACATGTCATAGAATCTTCTATTTTTGACTCTTACGCATCATTGAATTTGTCATAAGAATCTATCATAACACTTATGCATCATAACTCCTTACACATTGCACAAGATGCCAACACATGGCAGAAAAGCTCTACCACAATATGGGACACCTATGTCCACTTGGGATGAGTTGACCATCCTAGTCACATTACAAGTGGAGTGACAACTCACTATGCCACTTCACACTAAATAAAGAAATAGGATGTGCAACCCAAAATACATCATAGGCAATTAAATAAATACATAATCAAATAATTAATGCTAGGAATTACCAAGGTTGAGACACCTTAATTCCCAACATGGAAGATTATCATGATTTTTAGTAAAGATTTCCTCATTTGTTTTATGCTTTTCAAAGATAAACAAAAACTTTATTATGTTATTATTTTGGATACATTAGATCATCAAGGATGATAAATCTTATAGGGGAAGATATGTCACATCCCTAATTTTGACTATGTTTTACTTTTACTTGTAAGTAATTAGTAGATAATTTTTGGTTGATTTAACGATTTGACATTAAGTGAAAATGTCAAGATAAATCTATGATTTCATGAGTTTGAGACTATTCATAGAATTGAGACATGTGATTATATGTTTTTATGATTATTTATTTATGGTGAATATGGTTTAACTAATGATACACTAATCCCAGTTTGGTGATTGCAAGTTCTATTCAGGAAACAGGTTCTCCACCCTCCAAGAAAGAGATGGAGAACATCATCAGAGAGAGGTGAATAGACATACAGAAAGAACAAGTAGTTGCCATCTAAGTCTTGAGTTGCACAGTTTAGTGAGCCTTGTTAAGTTTGGTAAGTTGATTCTGACTTTTGGCCTTAGTTGTTTCTCGATTCGACAATAGTTAATTTGATGTCATTAATCCTTTATCTTAGATTTTGTCAAAAAACCTAGAAGGGTTAGTCGTCCATCGACAAGATGTAGATGATAGTCAACATTTTTCCTGATATAGTTATATTCAAGAGTGAATATATGTGTTTGGTTAACTATCTCTTCTTTGGTAATTTCTGGTTGAGATTCTTTTATAGTGTCCTATCAGGTTATTTATGCTTGTCTATTTTTGTTATATTGCAAGATAGAGAGGGAAGAATACCTCAACCCCATTCTCGTATCTCGTTAATGTTTGGAAAATAATGTAGATGTTATATATATATATATATATATATATAAAAAGTTTGATATTTATTAAGATCTATCGAGATAGGTCGAAGACTTCTTAATGAAAGAGGTTATAAGTAAATGTTATGTTATTTATATGAGGTACATGTATTATGATCTCCTTTGTACTCTCAATAGTTTAAGAGAGTAGGGTGTCTTTTTGATTGAGTCATGAGAGATTATTTATGACCACCATCTCCATTTTACAAGCCATCGTGAGGAATCATGATGGGGGCTTTAATATCATATGATGGCACGCAGTTGAAAAAAGGTGTGCTCTATTTTTACCACTGTGGAAGCTCTCTATAGACAAGGAGATATTGCGAAGAGAAAGAACTCAGTGTAATTTTGACTGAGAAAGGATGACAACAGAGGAGCCTGGTTGCTCATTGTTTATATAGATTCTCCTTTCTTTTTTATGCTAAGTTTATTAAGTAGTGAATGCCTTGTGTTGGTTTTCGTAGACTATTTTGTTGTTTCCCTCATAGAGATATCTATCAAAGTTAAAGAGTAGATTATAGTAAACTTTTCCTTCCATGTTTTTGAGCAATTGATATATTTGAGAACATAAACAAGAAACTATTATTTTATTGTTGCATAGTTATTGTTGACAATAGCATTACTGTGTTTTCTTTAGGAATTTAAAGAGTTTAGGATAAGCTTTATATCTGGAAGTCGAAGGCTCAATATATCTCTATGATTTTATATGCTATATAGTTTTGTGTTTTAGTTGACGAAGACTTAGTTGTTACTGTGTTTTGTTGTCAAAGACTTAGCAGTCTTTGTGATGTTGTTTTCAAAGACTTAGATCCCTTTATTCCAAAACTTAGTTATCTCCATGATTGAGAAAACCAAGAACATAGATGTCTATGTGTTAGATTCAACAAATGGTTAGTTTTATCTTTGCGTTTAGAGATAACCATCGGCCTTTGTTATCATTGCATTGACAATATTTGTGCATTTGTAAAATGTAGAGCTAGGTTTATCTATCAAAACATAATATTGTTAGTCTCATACTCTTTTATTAGAAGAGATTTGTTAATTGTTTTTGGATTAAGGAAACATAACCTGTGTAGGCCATATGTCTATAGAGAACAAAGCCTGTGTAGGTTGAGTGTTATAGAAATCCTAGTCTGAGTTAGACCAAAAGCAATAGGATAAATTTTTGATTCAGATAGCAAATTTTTCCTCAGTTAGAGAAGTCTGTGGATACAAAGTATTAGAATGTTATGCAGAGGATTAGTTAATCTAGATGTATCTAAACTTTTGACAGTGGTCTATTTATTTGCTTTGAATATTCGAGAGTTGTCTTTAAGGACAACAGTTATTTATAAGTTGTCTTCATTTCTCTTATCTTATAGGTATCTTTCTTAGACTTCAAGTTGAACCTCTTAAGATTATGGTTATACATCTCTTAGTTGAGATTAGAAGACTTGATATGTATATGTTCTTATTCTCTTAACTCATTTGAGTTTGTTGTTGTTTTTGTTTACTATCAATTGATTCTATTGAATTCATATAGCGTAAACAAGGAATATAAATTAAATAATCACATTATACGAGAATAAAAATTAAATTGATACTATGAACTTAGATGCATATATTATTGACTCAAACTGCAATTACAATCAACACTAAAAACTCCATGTCCGATACAATAAAATGACAATACATATATATGTTGTCGATGGTTGTCTGGATGGCCAACCGTTGCCAACGACACTTCGATCAGGAATAACTACTCGTCGATGCTAACTGACTACAACTAGCATACTTGCCAATGCAAACTAAAACTAATGAATATAAAATACGCCTAACGTCTTCTCCCCAAAAAAACTTGGCGCCTTCCAGACGACTACAAAACAAGACTCAGAAGAACTACGATGAAGTATGAGGGGAAGTGGACGTCCCTGGAGGTGTGGCCACCCTTAGAGTTGAACCTGACATCTCTAGCTGTAGTGAAACTAATCATCAAAACCGGTAGACTTCCTATATTCTTTGCTTTTAGCTAAGCCTTCTCTTTCTAAGTTAGGTCACTTCTACAGACCCTTGCCAATACAATATCCCTGTGTCTTGGTGATGTTTTCTATTTTCCTTCTGTGAATCCCTATCGAGAGACCCTCGTTACCCTCTTGAAATCTTTAGGTGTAAATGTAATTTTGATGGAGACGTTCATGAACTTGATGGTGGTCTACCTCGAACGTACATTGTAATTCGACAGCATGCTTTTCAATAATGTCTCAAAATCTCTAAAGTTAAAATATGGCATTTGTATAACTTTATCCACCTTTGCCTTCTGTAGTGCTAACTTCAAAGGGTGATCATCCACGTGGTTGTTCCACCATTGCTTGTACTCCACTATGTTGGGAATTAAGGTGTCTCAACCTTGGTAATTCCTTGTATTATTTCATTATATTTATTTATTTATTGCCTATTGTGTAATTAGGGTTCAAATCTTATGTTGTCATCTTGTGGGAGTTGGCACAGTGATGTGTCATCCTACATAGAATATGACCACATGTAATTTTGTCCTCACATAAGGAGATAGGCGTCCCACTTAGTGGTAGGAATATTTTGCCATGTGTCGGCATCTTGTATAATGTGTAAGGGAATATTGACCGAAACAGTCATGACAGATTCCTATGACAAATCTATGACGCGTAAGAGTCGTAAATGGAAGATTCTATGACAGGTGAAGACATGTGTCAAGAAGCATCTTTGAAAAAGGCATCTTTGGGCGCCCCAAGGAGGGTTATGACATGTTGTAAGAGAATATGTTATTTATACAGCTGTAAGTTATGACAGCTATGACGGATTCTATGACGGTTGTAAGAGTCGTAAGAGCATCTATCATTGCCCAACTTGGGAATAGGCGACCTCTTTGGGATGGGGTGACTTGACAAGTGTTGGGAACATCTTATAGTGTTGGACAAGTGTCCATAGGCATGGGTTTTGGGCCATGAGGCCTGTTGGACACCCATCCCAATGTAGAGCCATTTTTGCCTTGTATTTTCTATATAAACAGGTATTTTGGAGAGAAGATGTATTATGTGATTGATAGGTACTATTATGCTGCCAAATTGTCTCCAAATACGAGTGTCGAAGACTCCTGCAAGAGCATTGGCTTTGTGCCTGTATTGTAACCTTCATTGTTTATGAAATACATTTGAGTTATGTTTTGGAGTGTGGGGTTTTTCACCTGTAAGGGTTTTCCCCACGTATATCTTGTCTCTCTCTCTTTTGTCTTACATTATTGTGTGTGTTTGCTGCAATATCTCCATTGTTGTTGTTAACAATCTATAATTGTAAGGATTATAAAGAATTTGCACTCTTCTCTCCTCTTTAGATTAGTGTAGGAAGCAATTTCTGCACACCTAACTTCCTTTCAGTTGGTATCAGAGCTTGATCACCTTTGGTCCTAGTTGTTCAGTAGGGGTTTTTTTAGCTAATCTTAGGTTGAGTGGGAGCTTTATGCAGAGTATTCTATAATCTTGTTGCAAGAAAGAGATGGTAGGCACATCCAGAAGATTAGAGGTGGAGAAATTCAATGGCACTAATTTTGAGTTATAGAAACTTAAGATGGAAGACATGCTTGTTAATCGTGACCTATGGGAAACCATATCCGGTGTAAAACCAGCTGCAATGGCACAAGCTAATTGGGATCTCAAAAATTGAAACGCTAAGGGTCTTATAAGACTTAGTCTAGCTAATTTTGTCTTGTTAAATGTCCATGAGGGGAAGAGCACAAAAGACCTTTGGAAAAAGTTGGGAGATGTTTATCAAGCCAAATCCCTGGTGAACAAAATTTTTCTGAGAAAGAAGTTGTATTCTCTAAAGATGGAGGATGGAGGATCAGTTGCAGATCACCTGAATGCCTTCAACATGTTAATTGCACAATTGACATTAGTTGGTGTGAAGATGGAGGAGGAGGATCATTGTATGACCTTGCTTTGTTCTTTGTCGGACTCGTGGGATCATCTTGTTATGGCTATTGGGAGCACCACCTCTACTTTCACAATGGATGAAGTGGTATCTTCATTGTTATCTGAAGAGATGTGGAGAAAGTCTTCTGAGGAAACCAAAGAGACTCTTGCGGTTTGTGGAAGACCCAAGGAGAAAGGGAAAAAGAAGGACAAGAAAGTTGAGAAGGGCAGATCCCAATCCCATGGGAGATCCAAATCTCCTAGAAAGTCCAAGGCTCTTTGTTGGAACTATGGAAAAACTAGGCATTTTTGAAAGGAATGCAAGGAAGAAAAGAAAAAGAAGAAGAAGAATGTCCTAGATTCAGATTCTGACAAATCACAAGATGATGGTGATGCCTTCATCGCAGTCCTGGCCACCCATGCATCTAATGATGTGTGGTTGATAGATTCTGGTGCATCATTCCACATGACCTCACATCGAAGCTGGTTCATGAAGTATGAAGAGTTTGATGGTGGAAGAGTGTACCTAGGTGATGATTCTCATCTAAAGATTGTTGGAGGTGGAAGAGTCTCAATCTGATTCCCTGATGGATGAGTGAAGGGGATCACTAGGGTTATGCACATCCCAGGCTTGGCATGGAAGCTGCTTTCTATAAGTATGTTGAATGATGTAGGTGTGCAGGTTATCTTTTCGAAGGATGGATGCAAGATGACTAGAGGATCTATGGTGCTTGCGAAGGGTACTCAGAGAGGTACTCTATTTCAGCTGGAGGCATGCACTTCACAGTGTAATAGTTCTTATGACTCGAAGAAAAGAGCTACAATCACTTCATCCCCACCATCTAAATGAGCAATGAAGAAATCTATTGTAACATATTTTGATGGTAGTGCACATGCTTTGGAAGTTAAACTTCCTGCTAAAAAGACTATGTTATGGCATTTAAGCTATGGTCACATTGGTGAGAAGGGTCTTAGAACCCTAAAAAATAAAAACCTCGTTGAGGGGTTAAATGATTGTAATCTTGAGTTTGATTTTTGCGAACATTGTGTATATGGAAAGCAAAACAGTTTTCAGTTTTACTCTAGTTCTCACAAGTCTTCTGGTGTATTGGATCTTATTCATTCTGATGTGTTTGGTCCTGTTAATGTTCCTTCAATTTCCAAATCTGTATACTTTGTATCTTTCATAGATGATTATAGTAGAAGGACATGGGTTTATTTTATTAGAAGCAAGACTGAAGTCTTTAGTCAGTTTAAAGAGTTTAAAGCTTTTGTTGAAAATCAGACTAATAAAAAGATTAAGTGTTTGAGAACTGATAACGATGGTGAGTTTTGTTCGGTAGAGTTTGATAAGTTCTGTAAAGAGTAAGGGATTGAAAAACATAAGACAACTCCATACACCCCATAGCAAAATGGAGTTGTAGAGAGGATGAACAGGACACTGATGGAGAAGGCTAGGAGTATGCTTAGTGAGGCAAGCCTCGAACAAAAGTTTTGGGCTGAAGCTGTAGCCACTACTTGCTACCTAGTAAATAGGTCTCCTACATCAGCTCTTATTGATAAGACACCTATGGAGGTGTGGTCTGGTAAGAAGCCTTCATTTAGACATCTTCGTGTTTTTGGTTGTGAGGCATATGCACATGTGCCTAGGGAGAAATGGTCTAAATTGGAGAACAAGGCTATTAAGTGTATTTTCATTGGCTATGGTGTCGGTGTGAAAGGATACAAGCTTTGGGATCCTATGGTTGAAAAAGTGTTGTATAGGAGAAGTGTTATTTTTAGAGAGCTAACATCCTTCTTCCATTGTTTTATAGCCAGAACAAACAGAAAAGAAAGAGGATGTGGTTCAGTTTCCTTCTACCCCTAAGAAGACTGAACCGACAGACCCTATGAGACCTGATGATGAGGAGAGCTCTAGCAGCTCTGAAAGCTCAGAAGAAGAAGTAGAACCTCAACCTCAGCCATTAAGGAGGTCTACATGAACAAGAAAGCAACCTGATAGGTTTGGTTATTCATTGCTTGATTCTAGTTGTGCTTTTGCCTTGCTTACTAACACTGATGAGCCTAGAACTATGAAAGAGGCTATGGGCATGAAAGATGTAGGTTCTTGGAAGAAGGCCATGGAAGATGAGATGGCTTCTTTGGAAAAGAATAAAACATGGGACTTGGTGCCTTTGCCTAAAGGACAGAAACCTGTTGGATGCAAATGGGTGTTCAAGAAGAAATTTGGTGCAGATGGAAGTGTTGAAAAGTACAAGGGCAGACTGGTTGTGAAGGGGTATTCACAAGTGGAGGGAATTGATTATGGTAAAATTTTCTCTCCCATTACAAAGCTAACATCTATTCAGTTCCTGCTATCTTTTATAGTAGCGTATGACTTAGAGGTGGAGCAGATGGATGTGAAGACAACATTCCTTCATGGTGATTGGAGGAAGAGATTTACATGCCACAACCAGAGCATTACATAGATAAAGGTAAAGAAAATTTGGTTTGTAAGTTAAAGAAGTCTTTGTATGGTTTGAAGCAGTCTCCTATGATGTGGTACTTGAAGTTTGATGCCTTTGTGTTGTTGATTGGATATTTGAGATCAAAATCAGATCATTATGTGTATTACAAATTTGACAATGATCACATTCTCATTATTGCATTATATGTTGATGATATGTTGTTAATTGAGAATGGTAAGAATATGATTTATGATTTGAAGTCTTAGTTGTCAACGCAATTTGAGATGAAAAATCTTGGGGCAGCCACGTACATTTTGGGAATGGAAATCAGAAGAGACAGAGCTAACAGAAAACTTTGGTTAAGCCAGAGTAAGTATGTGAAGACCATGTTGGATAGGTTCAATATGGCAGATTGTAGACCATTGTGTGTTCTTGTTTCATTAGGGACAAAGTTGTCTATTAACAATTGTCCAAAATCTCCTAGTGAGGTAGAGGACATGAGCAGAGTACCTTATGCTAGTGTTTTTGGCAGTTTGATGTATGCTATGGTCTGCACAAGACTAGACATTGCCCAAGTAGTGGGAGTCCTTAGTCGATTTATGGCTAATCCTAGACGGGTACATTGGGATGCAGTTAAGTGAGTGTTCAGATATTTGAGGGGTACTTTTGAATATTCCATATGCTATCATGGTAATGCTATAGGACCTCTGCATTTAGTTTATATTCATGGATTCGTGGATTCTGATTGGGCAGGTGACATTGATAGTAGGAGATCCACTAGTGCATATGTGTTCATAATGTTTGGTGGTGCAATTAGTTGGATGAGTAAGCGACAACCTATGGTTTCTTTGTCCATGATAGAAGTTGAGTATATGATAGCAACTCATGCTTGTAAGGAAGCCATTTGGCTTAAGAGATTGTGTTCATATATTGGTGTTGATGCAGGATGGATTACAATTTGTTGTGACAGTCAGTGTGCGATTTACCTAGCAAAGAATCTGACTTTCCATGCCAGAACAAAGCATGTTGATGTACAGTTTCACTTTGTGCGAGACATGGTAGAGGATGGGAAGGTGAATTTGGAGAAGGTAGACACTTTGAAGAATGTTGTAGATGCATTGACAAAACCAGTGGGCACAGAGAAGTTTGATGGTGTTCAGAGTCTATGGGCCTCTCGGCCTATAGCAGTTAAATCATGTTAATTCTATTGGCTCTTATAAGGTGTTCGACAAGTGGGATAATGTTAGGAATTAAGGTGTCTCAACCTTGGTAATTCCTTGTATTATTTCATTATATTTATTTATTTATTGCCTATTATGTAATTAGGATGCAAATCCTATGTTGTCATCTTGTGGGAGTTAGCACAGTGATGTGTCATCCTACATGGAATATGACTACATGCAATTTTGTCCTCACATGAGGAGATAGGCGTCCCACTTAGTGGTAGGAATATTTTCCATGTGTCGGCATCTTGTATAGTGTGTAAGGGAATATTGACTGAAACGGTCATGACAGATTCCTATGACAAATCTATGACGCATAAAAATCGTAAATAGAAGATTCTATGACAGGTGAAGACATGTGTCGAGAAGCATCTTTGAAAAAGGCATCTTTGGGTGCCCCAAGGAGGGTTATGACATGTTGTAAGAGAATATGCTACTTATACAGCTATAAGTTATGACAGCTATGATGGATTCTATGACGGTTGTAAGAGTCGTAAGAGCATCTGTCATTGCCCAACTTGGGAATAGGCAACCTCTTTGGGATGGGGTGACTTGACAAGTGTCAAGAACATCTTACAGTGTTGGACAAGTGTCCATAGGTGTGGGTTTTGAGCCATGAGGCCATGTTGGATGCCAATCCCAATGTAGAGCCATTTTTTCCTTGTATTTTCTATATAAATAGGTGCTTTGGAGAGGAGATGTATTATGTGATTGACAGGTACTGTTATGCTGTCAGATTATCTCCAGATACCAATGTCAAAGATTCCTGCAAGAGTATTGGCTATGTGACTATATTGTAACCTTCATTGTTTATAGAATACATTTGAGCTATGTTTTGGAATGTGGGGTTTTTCACCCGTAAGGGTTTTCCCCATGTATATCTTGTCTCTCTCTCTTATGTCTTACATTCTTGTGTATGTGTTTACTACAATATCTCTATTATTTTTGTTAACAATCTGTAATTGTAAGGATTCAAAAAAATTTGCACTCTTCTCTCTTCTTTAGATTAGTGTAGGAAGCGATTTTTGTACACCTAGCTTCCTTTCACACTGCTATGAGGCTTTCCCATTGCAATGATTCTGCTATGATTTTTTCTTTTCTTTTTCCTTTTTGCAGCTACTGCTTCTGCTACCCTGAAGATCCCTCATCGATCCTTGGCCTATACTTTGGTTGTGATTCCTCTATAATTAACTTCCCTACCATTGTTTTACCTGTAACTTCTCCTCTTCTCTATATTTGCTTCTCTCTAACTTCTACTTTGTTTGTACTGTTTGTTGCTAAAATGATATTCTAGCCTTTTTATAATGCCCTATCAAAATTCAATTACAACAGTTAGGGTTTTGATTTCCAGTTCCCAAGAATGACGGCACTACCACTTTGAATCCCTGATAAAATGAGACTAGCACTTTGTAGGCTTGATAATTTGAAAAAAAATTACTATGCCTTCCTGCTTTCTTGGTACGACGGTATCACACTTCTCATTCCTTGTACAGTTTCCTTCTCTATCACTCGTACAGTCTGAGCCTCCTCTATTCGTACGGCCAAGAATATTTTCCCTTTCGACAACTCAATCCTTCAATTCTTTGTACGGCACCTCAGTTCCCAAGTTCGTACTGTGATAGAAATTGATGTACGTATGGTCACTTCATATTGTAGAATAAAAAAACTGATGCAAGAGGCTCGTATGGTAGGCACAAGGTTATTTCATACGGCGGTGAGAAAGGTTCTTCATATGGTGGTTGTTCAGAGATGTCGTACGGCATGATGAATTTATTGTGTCAGCCAGCAAAATGATTGTATGGCGGCAGCAGAACCCAACTCGAATGGCATGTACTTGGACTCGTACGGTCTAGTGAAAAAGGATTCTTTCATATGACCTTGCAAACGATTTTGTATGGCAATGCTTTGACTTTATAAACTTGTACTCATATGATGAAAAAACCTTAGAACTTGTACTTGCAATTTTCGTACAGTCGATGGACCTTTTCTCATTCATACGACCTGGAAAAACAATTCCTACAGTGGTAAAAAACTTAAACTTCCCCTTCTGCACTTTGAACTTGTACGGCCTTTTCCTCTTTCTCTCCTTAACAAAAAAATGGAAATGGTACAGTTGGGATTTTTATAATGTTAGGTCATACTTTACTTTTATTTTTATTTTCTCTATTTTTGACTTTAAAAAAAAAATTAATTTTCCACTTTTCTATTTTTTCAAATTTTCAGTTTTCTATTTTTTTTTCAAATTTTCAACTTCATTCTAGTTTGTCTTTCCCTTTTGGGCTTACTGACTTGGCAGTTTCTACATCCTCGAACTCCACCATCGCCCATTCACTTTCCCAAGTTTCTCTCTCCTCATCTTCTTGCAACACTTGTATCTCAGTCATGTGTCGGAATATGCACAGGTTGAGTCCTACTAGTTCTTGTGTCCATTGAAAAGTTCTACCATCTTCGTTCATTCTAATATTCTTAGTTCAATATTTTTCCTTCCAGAGTCTACTTCTCGGGAGCGGTGTACTCCGAGGTGCCTCGTCTGATTAGTTCCTCTCTCTAAGTTCTCAGATGTGATCATAGTGGACCGATTATTCTGTAATGAACATACTTTCTATCAAGTACTTCCTTTTTTATGGGGACTTTTTTTCCTTTGGAAATAGAAATTCAAATTTCTTCTTTACCTTATTCCACTCTGCTATCCACTCATCCCAGGCTATTTCCTCGGCATCCCCTTTGTCTTGATTCACCCAGGGGTTGTAGTGGTCATCATCAGCTATGCCTTGCCTTATCCCAATGTAGGGTGAGTATGACCTCCAGTACTGGTCTTTGATCCTCATTCTTTGGCTCTTCGACGCAAAGAACCCAGTGATTGGTTCCAAATGTGAACTCAGAAATACCACTCCGTCAATCCTAGTATTCACATCTCTTTTCATCCAATGTACTTCCAAACTTTCAAATCTGAACTTGCCTCATCCATATGCCACATTGCCAATATTTTCCTTATCTTCCCTCATCTATGTACTCTATGAAGTTTATGGCTATGGTCTCCTGCCTTTGTCTATAGATTTTTAGTTTAGACCCGTTTACCATGTCCTTGATTGGAGTTGCATCCAACTTGTCAAGCTTTATAGCTCCATTATCCAACATTTCCCATACTCTAAACGGTCCCAACCAATAGACCCAACCAATAGACTTTAAACTTCCTCAGCTTAATCTCATTGTGACCATTATATTTTAAAACTAATTGGTCATGTCAGAATTCCATCCTCTGGAGGTGTTTGTCGTGCCAATATTTTTGTCATCTTTGCATGACCTTCGTCAACCATTGATCCATGACTCTCCTCCAATCTAATTTGTTCAACTAGAATAATCTTTCTTTTAAACTCTTTGTATCTCCCAATCTATTCTCCACTGCTATCCTTAGGCTTAGAACGAGGTACGTTGTCGGTACTACTACTTCTTGACCATACATAAGCTAAAAAGTTGTGTGTCCAGTTGTCACTTTGAAGGTTGTTTGATAGGCCCATAACATAGCCGATAACATTTCCTCCCAGTCAGACCCTTCGATACCACACAACTTGTGAATCACTAATACCGGTACCTTATTTGTTGATTCTGCCTGCCCGTTTACCCTCAGGTAGTACAGGCTTGATAATGTGTGGAAGATCTTGAATTCTAACGTCATGAGCTGAATGACATGGTTGACAAAGTGTCTCCCACAGTCACTCATCAATTGGATCAGTATTTCATACCTCGTCACTATCTACTCGTATATAAACCTTGTTGTGCTTAAGGTGGTATTGTCTTCCAATGCCCTCGCTTCTACCCATTTGGTTAAATATTTGGTGGCTGCCACGATATACCGACATCGGTGCAACTGGCTAACTTTTAATGGCCCTATGAAGTCAATTCCCCATCTTTCAAATAATTCCTAGGGTTGTGATGGTGACAAGGGCATATAGTCTCTCTTTAAAGGTTTTTCTACCCTTTGGCAAGTATCGCATTCATTTACCCATTGTCAGGCATCTGTATGCAGTATTAGCCACCATAATCCGGTGATCGTGGCATCCAGACCCATATGTCCCCCGACGAGTCCTTCATGAGCTTCTGCCAGAACTCCCGTTATTTCCTCTTTCATCACACGTCTCCTGAGAATATATCTGACCCCATCTTATAGAGGAGTCCATTTATCAACTGGAATGTTTTGCTTTTTAGGGCAAGTTTCCTCCTTTCACTCGTCAACATCTCCTGAGGGAAGGTTGACGTTGATAGGTACTCACCAATCTTTTCATACCAAGGTAGGAGGCCAGTTATTTGGAACAAGTGAACGTCGGTGAAGTCTTCATTTACTCCATCCGCCGATTCTCCTGACTTGATACATGACAACTGGTCGGCAATTATGTGACTCTTCCTCGGTCGTACGATAATTGTGAAAGTAAACTCCTGCAACAATAACAGCCACCTACTAATTCTCCCCTAAATTATAGGTTTATTTACCAGGTACATTAAAGTTTGGTGATCCACGTAGAAGGTGAATGGCATTGCCAACAGGTAATGCTTAAAATTCTAGACTGAGTAGACCATCCCTAGATCCTCCCTCTCGGTTGTACTATAGTTTTGTTCAGCCTTCAAGAGAGTCAGCTAGAAAAGTATACTTGGTGGTCAAGACCATGGGGTCCAACTTGTGCCAAGGTGGCTTTGATTGCAAAATTCAATGCATCCACATGCACATGGAACTCTTTGTCCCAATTTGGATAGGCCAGAATTGGTGCACCAATTAGTCTCATCTTTAACTCTTCAAATGCATTTTGTTGCTCGTCGCACCACAAGAATTGCACTCCTTTTCTTGTCAGCATGTCTAGGGGATAAGATACTTGAGCAAAAATATTGATAAACCTTCTATAATAGCCAACATGGCTGAGGAATGACTTTACCCTGGTGACATCTCCACAATTACCCAAATCTTGTCGGGATCTACCTTTAGTCCTACCTTGCATACAATGTGGCCCAGAAGTTTTCCCTGTAGCACCATGAAACAACACTTTTTTTGGATTTAGGGCTAACCGTGCGGACCTGTATCGCTCCATACACTCGGTGAGAGCCTTTAGATGTGTCTACTGGTTGCTGTAAATTAACCAGTCATCTAGAAATGCTTTGAAGTTGCCCACTAACATTTTATCAAATACGTACAAAATAATCCTCTGAAATATTGTTGGTGCATTGCACAAACCAATTGACATTCGGTTGTATGGTATACACCATCTTCTACCACGAATGTAGTTTTGAGCTTGTTCTCCTCGGCGATGCTAATTTGGTTATATCTGGAGAATCCATCCATAAACAAGTATATCTCGTGTCTGACTACTTCCTCAAGGATGGAGTCTGTGAATGGGATGGGGAAGGGATCTTTGATCGTCACTACATTAGGGCACCTGAAGTTGACACAAATTCAGATTTTTCCCCCTTTTTTTTCAGTGATATGACAATTGGTGAAACCCTGTCACTTGTCTCCACCTTGAAGATTATCCCGGCCTCTAACATTTTTTTATTTCTTCCTGCACCTTGGTGGCATAATTTTTGTTCATTCTGTATGGCCTTTTACTCACTGGACATGCTCCTGGTATTAGTGAAATTCTGTGGATGCATAACTCTGATGGTATCCCCTTCAGGTCTTTGTAGGTCCAAGTAAAAACATTCTTGTACTCCTTGAAAATTTTGAAAGCTTTTGCTTTAAGTATTGGATCCCAATCATCTTCGATGAGGATCACCTGAGGGTTACTCTCCTTGCTGAGATTAACTTTCCTCTTTGAGGATTCCTTGTACATAATCTTCTTTTCACCTTCAAATTGATGTGTCAGTGTGCTATCTATTTTGGCATTCCCTTCCTTGTATTCCCCATAGGCAACCAGAAAAATGTGGGTTACCTCTTGCTGGTTGTTACCTTCCTCCCCCTTCTCACTTGTCAATTACTTCTTACCAACTATTTCACCTGTCCCACTGTCGCTGAGTGTTTCACTGGTCGGCCGAGAATTAACCAGTGGTTCACTAGTAGCTCAAGAGCACTCACCAATTTCTTTTATTGAAATCATATTACATTCTGGTTGGAAGAATTCATAATCTTCCATCTGCCAATGGAACAACCTGTTGAAGGAGTTTGTCTCATCTTCTGAGCATTCTTGTAATTTTAGTAGGCCTTCATCGTATGGCTCCATGGGCCCTCTTTCTCCTTCAATCATTGTGTCACCACTATCTGACTCAGAATCCAATACTATTTCTTCACTGACGGTCTGAGTTCTCAGATCAATGACAAATTTCTTACCCTTGTTTTCTATTGATAGGGTGTTCTTCTTCTAGTTGTGGTTGGCCTTGGCGGCTATTAGCCACCCTCGACTAAGTAATTGAAAGGAAGCTAGGTGTGCGAAAATGCTTCCTACACTAATCTATTGAGGAGAGGGCTATGCAAATTCAAGTTTATCCTAACTATTACAGCAATGTTAAACCATTAACATGAGATATAACAACAAAACACAAGATCCAGAAGAAAGACAGAAGAAGAGAGACAGAGATTTACGGTGGGGAAAACCCTTATCGGGTGAAAAACCCCACACTCAGAAACCTACACAATGTATTAACAAATCTGAAAGAATATTTACAACACACTTGCAATGCAAGCTTCAATGGTTTTCAACACTCGTGTCTAGAGTCAATCCAGCAGCATAACAGTACCTGTAAACCTGTGATACAAACTCCATCTCCAAGCACCTGTTTAAATAGAACATACAAGGCAATTTTGGACCTTTCTTGGAGTGGGCATCCAATATGGCATCTTGGACCAAAACCCATGCCTAGGGACACTTGGTCAACATTGTAGAATGTGTCTAACACTTGTCCATAGCTCCCATCCCAAAGAGATCACCTATTTCTTAAATGGGCTATGACAGATGCTCTTACGACACTTACGACCGTCATAGAATCTGTCATAGCAGTTACAACTTACAGTTGTAAGAGAATCTGTCATACACATGCTATAAATAGCATATTCTCTTACAACACATCATATTCCACCTTGGGGCACCCAAATATGCCTCATTCAAAGATGCTTCATGACACATGTCATTACCTATCTTACAACCTTCTAATCTCGACTCTTACATGTCATAGATTCATCATAGGAATCCGTCATAACCGTTTCAGTCAAATATTCCTTACACAACATAGAAGATGCCGACACATGGCAAAATATTCCTACCACTAAGTGGGACACCTATCTCCTCATGTGAGGACAAAATAACAAGTTGTCATAATCCATGTAGGATTGACACATCATCGTGCCACATCCCACAATATGACAAAGTGGAATTTCCAAATATTTACAACATAGGCAAGTGAATAATAAATACAAACATTACAAATGTAGAGAATTACCAAGGTTGACACACCTTAATTCCCAACAGTAATGCATCATAAGAGGCATTTTGTGTTGTAATGACTACAAAATTTAATAAGAACTGTTGAGTACCAATCTTTACCTTTTGTGCCATTAGCACTCCTAGAACTTTGATTCCGTGTTGGTCGGCTCCCACTAACTAAAAGTTTTGTGGCCACAATGTAGGCTTGCCAAGGTTTTTCCAAGTTTCTTCTAGAAGTACATTTACCCTAGATCCCCCGTCCATTATTATGCTTGTCAGGTTCATTCCAAGGATTTTCATGTGAACTACCATTGGTTTCTTTCCCATGTTAATTACCAATAGTCTTGGGTCGAACACTTGTTCACCAGTTGGTGGTGGTTCCACTATGATGTCATCCTCTGCCTTACCTTCATTTGAGTTTTCTTCCACCACTTTGGATATCACCATCCTTAACTATGGCATACTCTGGAGAAGATCTTCAATCTTAATTGGTATTGTAGTTTGTAGTACCTGACTTGCAATGTTTATGTCTAACTCCAACCATAGGGTTGTGGTTGCCTTTTTGTTTGAGTCCCTCTATTCTATTTCCATGGCAATCTCCACTTCCTTTCTTACGTCACAGAGTCTTTCTTTCTCCGTTTGGGGATATGGATAGTGTGCCTTCTTTGTTTGCACTCAAGTGACGGCAAAGACTTCATCCTCCTCCTCTTCAATGTGGATGAGATTCACCGTACCTTTCTATTTTGGGTAGTCATTGTCTTTATGGTCATCGAGCCCGCACCATTTGCAGAGTGCATTTTGTTTGTTCCAGTTGTTACTCTAGCAATCCCTCACAAATTGCCCCCACTCATTACATTGATGACATTAAATCATGGGTCATCCTTTTGCATCATACTAGATATGACCTCTTCCCCCACCATATTATTATATCTGTTGTTACCACCTCCTCTAGGATTGTTACGGTACCCTCCAAGCGATGCATCTTGATTATTTGGTTTGGGTGGTGTGGTCGGCGGGGTAGATTGCTCGCCTTGAGTATAGAGCACTTGGGTGCTCCTTGTCTTTAGATTGTATGGGCACTCCTTAATAGAATGACCCATCACTTGGCATATTTCGCAAAACATTTTCCTAAGGTAATTTGCTTTGATGTGGCCCTCATTGCTGCATTCCGTGCACCATAATTCCTTACTTTCCTTCACCATTTCCTTCTCAGCTTTAAACTCCCTCATCACTCTGATCATATCTTTTCTTAATGCTTGTATGGTTTTTGATTCTTCTTCATCACTGTCATCTGAGATTTCATCATCATCTTTCTTTTTCCCTCAGTTTGACATCTTATCTTCACTCTCGATGTCCATAGCGCAGTTGTAAGTCTCGGCGTATGATTATGGCGGTACTATCTTCATTTTCTTCCTGAGCGATGGGATCAAACCTTTGATGAACCATCTTTTCTTTAATCTGTTAGCCAATTCCTTCTCTAATTTCACCAGAAGTTCTTTCAGTTTTCCATTATATGCTCAGACATTTTTCATGTTTACCTTGCTTTGTATTGTATATCTCAGCCACTATTTCATTGTTATCCCGTAGTAATTTAAATTCTTCCTGGAATGCTTTCTTCAGTGCATCCCACCTAGCTCTTGATATGGCATCTAGTTCTATATACCAATCTATTACAATCCCTCTCAGGGTTGCTAGAAATGATCTTAGCCACTAGGACCTGTCATCTTATCTGTTGGCTATTCAGATAGTCTCACAGGTTTTGCAATGTTGGACCGGATCCTCCAATCCATTACCAAGGAATTTTGGCAGATTCTTCTTCTCCGTACTCAGACTTCCCATATTCAGACTTCCTGGTGGAGTCACCACATTTCTTCCCTGGTGTCCTACTTATCCATTAGACCTGATTGAACTGGTTCTCCCTGGATATTCTGGTGCCTTCCTTGCACTCTCGTCCACGTACGGGTCTTTCCCACATCCCTCTTCGGCATCCTTTGCACCTCGAGTCTTTTCAAGTTCCTTCTAGTACTCCTTCTGCCCAGGGGTTTTGGGCTCAGGTCCTCTAGTCCTTGGCTCTTCGTCCTCTGCTATGGATAGCTCTTAGATATGACGTATGTTATTTTCAAGTTCCTTTGTTAATTCATTTTCATTATCTTTTCCTTTTTCTTTATTTGTTACTGGTATTCTAAAATTTTCTTTGTCGGCTCCTTCGACGAGGCTTTGGTGTAATTCAGTGGTATCTTGATTTATTTCATGATAATGCTCATTTGCTTCTTCATCAATTTGTTTCAATCCTTTTCTTCGGTCTTCTTGTTCTTTTAATCTCAATGATCTTATTAATCTCTCCTCAAGTGTTTCTTACCCACTTGGTACTTGATTTTTGTCTTTTTTGAGTTGTATGGGCATTAATCGACACTTGTACGATTATTAGTTATAGGGTGTCTGACGACAGTTAGCGTCGCACTCCTCCTCCTCATGTTTCATGTGTTATTCATACCTCCTAAGTATTTATTTTCAGTGTTGTTCTCTATCTCTTTCTTCTCGAAGGTCTTGTAGGATTATCAAATTCCTTGCCAAAAGTCAGGGAATGCGAATGAGAAGATTGTCTACCTCTCTATTTACTTCTAAGTTGTCTCCAATTATTTCCTCTGGAATTTCCCTGTAGATGGCTTCGTTCCTCACGTACTGTCCTACCGCCAATTGCCAGAGGAATATGAGATCTCGCATTAGATCATCTTCCCTATCATTTATTTCTCGTTCATTATCTTCTCTTTCGCTTTCCGCCTGTTCTTCTTGTATTTCTTCTTCTATCCTTTCCACTTATCTTCTGGTTTCTATTTCCTCGTCAGTTTGAATAGGTTGCCCCATTATATCTCCATCACCATTGTCTCCTTCCCTTGTTACCGACTTGTTCAATCTCTCTGATGATTCAACTCGTCATCCACTACTTGTCACCTTTCCCACCCGACTCTGTATCGGCAATGGCGCCAAATTGTTTACTGTCGAATGATTCTACTGAATTCATATAGAGTAAACAAGGAATATAAACTGAATAATCACATTATATGAGAATGAAAATTGAATTGATACTATGAACTCATATGCATATATTATTGACTCAAACTACAATTACAATCAACACCATAGTAGAAGACTCACCAAGATTTGAATGACAATTATCAAGATTCCATAGACAATACTTTTTATATAAAGTTTCATGATATGATTATGATGTAAAATTATGCTTTTTCCAAGAGCAATGTATGTGTAAATGTAAAGTGAAATGTTATCACAAGTTATCTTTGAATATAAGAAATTTCAAGTTTGAAAAATATTCTGAAAAGATGTACTTTTATTTATTGATGTTTATCAAATGATTAAAAAAAATTCCATTCTTGTATTTCATGTTCTTTACTTTCCTAGTAAATTGTGTGTGTAAATCTAAGTAATGTGAGAAGGCAGGTTACAACACATGTACCTTTGAATAATAGTTGTTTTCCTTTGTGCTAATGACTCTACTAAACTTTTTTATTATTTTGTGACTATGAAGTAATTACAAGGCTTATGTTATGAACACTACATATTATTAAGCATCAGGCCTTCCATGATAAAGATTTATTTTATTTTAAATCGATGGAGATGATATATTAGTTAAGACACAAGGCATAAGACATTTGACTCATCTGTTGGGCTAATTCGAATAGCATTGTGTCACATTGCCAACTCATAAAACATAGTGAAATAAGGCCATCCAATTATTGGTTGGCACAAGGGATGTTGGGAAAAGGTGTCTCAACCTTGCATTTCTAATGTTTGTTTTAATGTACATTTTGTATGCATTTACTATTTTTCATCTTTTGTGCATTGTCTTCTTGTGGGAGAGTTGGTGCCCCATTTGGAGATGACATGGATTTCTTCTTTAGTGGATTTTGTCCTCACCTCAGGAGGTAGGTGTCGCACATTGAGGTGGCATTATTTAGCCATGTGTTGGCATCTTATGGTGTGTGTAAGGTTATCATGACAAGAGTTACATATTACAGATTCATATGACATGCAAGAGCGCGTGAGAGGGAGGTTACATTGGAATCTTGACCAATGTCATGATAGATGTGGACACATGTCATGGAGCATCTTTGAATGGGTTGAATAAGGACAAGTTGGGGTGCCCAAGTTTGGGTGGTCAAATATAACAGATTATGACAATGTAAGAGTGTAAGGAATATGCTAAAAATAACCAAGAGGACCAAGACCAAAGAGGGGCATTGGAATTTGGACCCATGCTTTTGGGCATCATACCACTTATGGTTTTGCAAATAGTTTCCTAAACCATTAATGGTTTCTAGTTTGAACCTTACCTATTTATCGATGCTTGGAGTTGTAGTTTATATTCATAAGTACCATAATGTTGTTGGAATCACTCTAGATTTGAATGTTGGTGATACTCCTATAAAGGCTTGTTCTATGCAAGTGTATTGTAACCTTGTTTAGATTACTTAATTATACATTGGGTTGCTTTGCAGTGTAGGTTTTTCTACCTAAAGTGTTTTCCCCATGTATACCTATGTTATGGTATATTGTTCAGGTAAAAGCCCACACATGTGACACTTTCGACCAACAAAATATTTTTTGGTGAAAAGGCTTCAATTGAATATGTTTTGGCCAAATAAGTTTTGACTAAAACCACATGGCATTCACGTGGTGTACTGTATTCGGGCAATAAGGTTTCACTTGAAATCTTTTTAGGTGAAACAAAGAGATATAAAAATAATTTAAAATAAAGATGGGAATGGGAATTTTCACCCAAAAAGGTTTCAGTGGAGAAGCGTATTGACTGGAACATGCCCATGCACCTTGCACCTCCCAATTGCTCTGCCATCTTGCGAGGTAAGCAATTCATGTCTATTTTCCATTTGTTTTGTCTAAGAAGTGGTTACAATTTTCATTATCTTCTAAAGTGAATTTAAACGTGTTTTCCCATCTACTAGGGTTTGGCATTTCTCCTTTACCTTGGTAGCCTTTCAAAAATTCACCCTACGCCAATATTTATGTTCCTGCAGCAACTGCTAAGGGACATGTAGCATGTGTTCCTATAGCAACTTCTGAGGGACTTGTAGCATGTGTTCTTGCAGCAACTTCTGAGGGACCTATAGTATGTGTTCCTACAACAACTACCAAGGGACCTGTAGCATGTGTTCCTACAATAACTTTTTAGAGGGACCTGTAGCTCCATTATCGCAGCCACTTTATGACGAACCTGTAGTGCTTGTTCACACAATTGCATTTTTGTGGGACCTACAGCATCTGACACATAGCATTCTTGCAACATCATCAATCCTATAGAGACTCTTTTCACCTTGTCCATGTAGCACCTACTCACCACCTTCCGTACCTATCATATCTGTCAATAGTCGCATCCATCAATCAATTGTCATAATAACTAGCCAGATCATGTCAGCCACCACTTCCTCCACCATCACCTATCATAATCAACCATAATACCTGACACGTGTAAGATTTTTGTAAATCCTTTTCTCCCACTTCACATTTGTTCATAATTATTTTATACCATGACATGTTTATCATTGCATTTTTTAGTTAATAGCGTGCTTATCTAATCATTATTACCCACACTCTGTCATAATTACCCTTCATTTTCATTCTTGTCCCCATCACTCGTGAGGACACGTATCACACTTAGCTGGGGGTAATAGTCTTATCAGTCTATTCATAATCTTGTCAAGTCACTTGCCAACGTAACTACTAGATCACTTGTCCTTGCAAGCCTTGAATCCCTGTACACATGCACCATGTCATAAGATGAGTGTCCAAATATGTTGCGGGCCAAATGGTTTAAGAGTAGACTTCTAGGAACTTATAACCTCTACTATACTGTCAAAAATTTAAACTGAGTGGTTTCCGAACAACTCTTTGAATATCATTAAATAGAGAAGTTTCAAAATGGTATATTTCCATCGGAGACCAACTATTTCACCCTTTACCCAGAACACTATTTATGTGGGCCTCCTCTCCATGGGAATGTGTGGCCTTGATTATAAAAGTATGGGTGATGTTAGCATTGGACTATATCGATTGAATCAATGTTAATAGAGGTCCCACCTCTTAGTGTCGTCTTCTGGGAAATTTAATTGACAATGTAAGGTGTAGATTCATTCCATAAATCTTGGAGTGCCTATATATCGTTCGTGTAAAAGTTATTTGAGCCTCTTTAGGGAATTTTAATCTCCTTTTTTATATTTGATTGATTCTCTATTTTAAGAAGCGTAAATATAATTACGACATGTTATCTTTTCAACAACAATATATGGTGCTTAGAAAAACTTGCATTTTTGTTGTTTACATATACTCATCATTTCTTACTTCTTATTTTATAAAACCAAAAAAGAAATGGTAGTGCTTTGATTTTTTCAATTATTATTATTTTTTTAATTAGATGAGGGTGCAAAGGTATTAACAATCTCACCAAAGTTACAATGTACTAATCTATGTGTAAAATATTGTAAAGGTAAAATTTGTATGCTCATGCCAATTTCCATTTAGTTATGTTTTTATTTTGAGAAAATGATGACAAGGGTCATTGTACCTTGCATTTAGTTATATTAATTTGTCAAATCTAGGGTAGTGTATCCATGGCTATTTGTAGTAGGAACCAATAACCAACAGTCCAAAGCTACGTTCTAAAACCAAACCTATTTATCCATTCAAAATCATGCATTTAACTATCTACTGAAAGGGAAGATCTAATCTAAGAATATGAAGTACAATTTTGTTGAAATGAACTAATTATTAGAAAACTGGGAAAATAGTAAATGAAACATAACAACAATCTAATCTAATAATTAACAAAGCAATGAAACTAAACTAAACATTTTCAAGGATTTAAGAAAGCAGTAAATCAAAGCAATAAATACTAGCCTTCTCTCCTTTTGGTGGGAGTGGGCCCTTGCTCCACACCTATAGAAGAGAGACTAATTAAACACCTTAGAACACACAGATATAGAACTGCCTACTTCTTATTCCAAATTCTTCAAAATAGAGTATATTTTTTTCTTTTCAAAAACTTTTTTATATCTATTCTACTATTTCCATGCAATATATATTAGGTATTTTTCTGTTAATATAATATCTTTGGAGTTTATTATATCACTCCTAGTTCTCTACTAGATACAAAGATATTTATTCCTTATTCTAAGCATGCAACTGTCCATTCAAAAGATCATCATGCAAAAACTTAAAAAAACTTAAAGTAACACTGAAGGCATCCCTTAAAGCAAGAGTTTTAACTTAAGTTTAATCAAGTCATGGAGGCCACTGAAAAGGGAAATAACTAAAAACAATTATTTTGACAAAAGTCCTTGGTCCATGCAAAAACAATCAACAAGTTTCCTTCTTCAACTGAGCCACTACTGTAGTCTTCTCCCAAAAACTCTAGCACCTTCATGCAAAACTCCAAAGATACTCCTAGAATTGCTCTAGAGACTCTGCACAGTCTGTCTGGACAACAGATTTGGTGATGTATGCAACAGCTTAACTACAAAACCATGGAACACATCTCTAGAGATTATGCAACTTGTATGTCTATGTATCTCCATGGGATTCAGCTTCAGAGATCACTCCATACTCCTACTGGCCATATCCATTTTGCACAGCTTCAGAGATGGCAAAAGCTTCTCTAGAGTCTTCAAAAACCTTTCTCTCTAGAATGAATAGTTCCTATCATCAAAAAGAGGTACTTCTGCACATTTTTGCCATCTTAAGCTTGAAACATGAAACCTTTTAACTACAACTACTACTGCAACATCACATCTCAATTTAACATGACTAAACAAGGTTTTAACAATCTTAAGTACAAATCAACTGATTGGATCAATATTTGGGATAGGAAAAGGAGATATAAAAGCACATTCTGATGAGTACTACCTGACACTCATCAAATGACTTAATATAATTATATATTCATAGTGATGCACTTTTGTTTAAAATTAGGTTGTTCTGCCTATTTTGCCACTATTTTTTTCACACATTTTTATATCCTATTTAATATATTATCCCAATTTGAATATATTTCCATACGTTATGTTGGCTCTCAAATCTGTAGCTCCACAATTTTGGAGAAGGAACTCAAGACCTGGACCTAGGGACTTATCTTGATCTAGATTAATGAGACAAAAATACATGATTAAACTATGAGCAATAATGGTAGATTGACAGGAGTGAACTCCTCTGCACCCTTGGCTCTGCAAGGCCAAGGAGAGTATTCATAGAGGTCTACTACAAAATAAATACAACCAAATGATAACACATTAAGTCTTCAACTAAGCCACACCCTATGCACATACAAATACCTCAAATATTTATCACTAGACATTTAGCATACTGGATTACTATTATATATACCTAAAAGATCTCTTTTATAACAGATAAACAACAATGGGTTACACATGCAACAAAATATTATATAAAATTGATTTACATTCCCTTAGATGAATCCCCTTATGCTTTGCTTACTTCATGTGCAATCTTGAATTTCAATAGGCATAAATCTATGAAGGTTTATCAGACACAATCTCTCGATTTAAGGAATAGTAGAAGTTATAATATTAAACCATACAATTTAGTATAACCTAGAAACTACACTAATCTACAAGGAGAAATAAAGGAAAATGTTTGAATAAATATTTGATCATTTAGCCCTTTGTGACTAATGTCAATCTCAATAGGAAACATAGTCACCAACCTAAAAGACATAGAGATATTCGTGTGAATTTGAAACAGAGAACAAGAAGTGTGCATGAGAATTCACATGCAATTTAAAGACATGAGAAACAATCACATAACTAGATATACTTTAATAATCCATGACTACTTATAGAAATATCATATTTCACAATGAAAGTTCCTCTTGAAGACTTTGAGAAGGTTTTACATTTTTTTGTGAAAGCCAACTAATCAAGAATGACAACTCAACAAGTGTGACTTCAGAGACACATACAATATCCCCTAAAACATCTTAGTTAGACATGGAGACACCTAGATCATGGAGAGGTCTTTGCAAGACTACACCTTCTCTAGACTCAACACAAACTTGTCCCTCAATGTAATGTCCCCTTCTAATAAGCCAAAATTCTCACAACCTTACACAAAATTTCAACTTACAAAAGGAAACATTAGTACACTAGTCTATCTTTATTTCCAACTTATTGCAATATATAAAAAAATATTCAAATTATATAATCACATTGCCCTTATATTCTTATAAACTTATGATCACATCAAATATACATTTCACAATTTTCATCAATAATCATATAATAACTATCAACATAAATTTCCCATTTCCTTCATTAATCTTATGTTTACTATCAATATATATATTTCTCATTTTCTATCATAATCCTTCATATTGGATCCCTGCCTTAATCATTAATTCCATGTGAGAGGATGCGATAGAATGTCTCATGCCAATTACCATCATGGGTCCACTATTCTATCCTTTGACTCGAGGGGTGAATACTCACCAACTAGAGTCAAGGCCTCTATGATATTCCTTGGTACGAGGGGTGACTTTTTCACCAACTAGAACTAAGGCCACTATATAATAATCCTTTGGCACGAGGGGTGACTTCTTCACCAACTGGAGCCAAATACCACTTCCACTTGTCCAAGGGGTACCTTTTGTACCAACTGAGACAAGGGCCACTATATACCCATGTTGGCTAATTATTCATTCCCATGCATCACACCTCTCAGATAGAGTTAATGGATTAATTTCATTGCCCATATGTTTCACAATTATTAAGTCCTATCTCATGTAATAACTAACACGTTTTCGCTACTTAATGCTCAACATATTATCGGGTTAAACATTGGACAATTACATAATTCAGCAAAGATACATATTTAAAATATAAATTTCATACATAAACACATATATCAGTTCCTACTTAATAACCTTATCATTTATATCTTACAAGTTATAAATTGAACAAGTAAATGTAAATTCTTACAAATCATAAATTGAATAAGTAAATATAAATACTTACTCACCTGCTGTAGCTTTACCTTAGATTTCTTACCTATTGTATGTTTTCCTTGCTCGATGGAACGACTAATATAATTTTTATTGTATTGCTACTGTTGTTTATATATTATATAATATATACTTTCACACCCCTTTTTCCCATCATACCCCTTGTGCCCTTTTATATATTTCCAAGGGTTTTTTTACCAAAGATCGTGGCTTTTAGTGATTTTGCTGCATATTAATAAACTCGTCTTATAATGGTTGTAATTATTTGTAATTATAATCGTCGCATACATATTTTATTTATATTTGATTGCCAAACTTTATCTTATGGGAACTACTTCTCTCACTTTGTATTAGTTTATATAATTATCGTATAGGATAATAATATTATTATTTATATTAATGATTACAATTGTTATTTATATTTAATCCCATATATAATATAATAATATTATATGTTATTAATATTAATAGTTATTATTTATACTTTAATAATATATAAATTATTAATATTTATATTTATCATTGTCATTTATGACTCTTGTCAATTAAAATAGATATATTATATTTTAATTATAGAAAAAATATTAATATAGTAATATTATTTATTAGATAATAAGTATTAATAATAATATATATTTTACCAAAGCAATTTCATCGACTTTTATCATGTTTAAATCTTTAATTTAAACAATGTCTTAATATCGGAACATGATAGACTTTATAATATTTATAATAATTAACTTATAATATTGTATTTATGTTTATCCTTATATAATATAATAATATATATATATTATAATAATATTTATTAATATTTATATTTATAAACATGTATTGTTATATTATAATCATAATAATAATTAATATTACTATTTATATTTATTATCATATATTATTATTATATAATAATAATATGTTATTTTAATATTTATATTTATAATATATTTATTATTATATTTATAATAAATGATTAAATTATTAGTATTTATTAATGGACTATGGCTAAATCTTTAGTTTAATAGTGCCTTGATATGGGGACATGACACTCAACCCTTTAAATGGTGACATACACCATTTGATTACCCTAGAACACACTATAGACAACTCCATACGAAAATGGCCAAAGATCTTTTCTCCTAAGAGAAACATCTATACATATAGAACTAGAAAACTACCCAAGATCCTCTAGGATAATGACACTTGTTGCAATCTCAAACACTACAATCCATATGTTCTTTTGAACTTGTTGAAACAACTCTATGTACAAGCATTGAATTGCCTTTAAATTTGTGTACATAATTAAATTTGATATCCCAAGTGTTGAGGCAAGAAAAAAATCCAGCTTGGATCAAATTGTCACAAGGATGAGGTTAAATTGTCATATTTATTAAAAGGTATAATTAAAATACATTTTAGAGCTCTTAGTACATTAGATTTTGTAGATGGAGAAATTTGAATGGTTCCAATGTGTTATTTGTTGACATTTTATTCACCAAAAGAAAAGGTAGTTTAAAAAAAATTGTCTCATTCTCTTCTTTGTGTTTTAATTATTTTTAGTTTGTTTATGGACGTGGTGGCTAAAATATAATATATAATAAGAGATTAATATAAATATAATAAGAGATTGATATAAAATATAATAAAATAACAAATATATTTTAATATTTAATACATAGAATTTAATATAAATATATGATTTTATAATATATTATTATTTTTAAAATATATTAAATAATTTATATTATATAAAATATAATATAAAATAATAAGTATAATTATATTAGATATTATAAATGATATATAAAATAAATATAATTAAACTATAAATAAATATAGGATTTAATAATATAATATTATTGGGCATAAGAAAATAGTGGTTCTGCATGGAGGAGCAAAGCAGACCATGAATGGGAGATTTGGTGGATTATCCACACGAAAAGTAGAAGGATGAGACCCAGAAGGATGACAATGCTGGCGATTTGGATTTGACACTTGTAATCAATATTTCAAAGGAGGTGACTGAGGAATGTGAATTGCTTGCAAACTCGAACATAATTTACCGATTGATTAAACCAAAGCTTGGTCGAGAGCGCAACCTCTGATGGATGATTGAGAATTGGAAAGCCCAACACATTTTCAAGTTCATGCCTAATGGCTTCTCTATAACCATTTTTCTTACTAAGAATGATCACGAGGATGTCTTGCAAAAGGGACTCTGGAAGATTAATGGCTCTCTGCTTTACATTCAGAAGTGGGTTCCAAGATTTAATCCACGGAAGTTCTAACCCTACAAGGAACCTATGTGGATAAGATTATACAATCTCCCACTTGAATTCTGGTCAAAAGAATGTCTGGAGAAGATTGGTAGATCATTGGACACCTTGATTGATATAGATGTGGACATAGTGGAAAATAACTCCCCTATATTCAAGGGTGTGAGTGGCAGCAATTTCACCTATTCCCTTGATATTATTCTCAGATCTAATGGTGAGGAATGGTTGCAAACTCTAGAGATCAAGGAAAGGAAAACTTACTTTCTAATTGCAACAGAAGAAGCCATGCCAGCGCAGACTGCCACAGGAACGAAAAATGATAGCGGATCAATTGGTGGGGTTAAATCCTGACAAGGTGACAGACAAGTTTCGTTTGGCACCCCCCATTTCCCACTCCTCTCCTCGAATACCAGAATTAGACTCACATCTTTTTGGGAGTTCGGAAGCATGGCCAAGTATGGCTAATCCAAAGGAAGATCGGAAGGAAGAATGTGCGGCCGCTTCGAGTGGCCAATACACCACTGCGATCCCTGTAAAGGATGTCTCTCCCCTACATATTATTGAGCTTGGGGCCCCGAAATTGGAGATTGAGTATGACTTGACATTGGATCCAGTCTCTGAGGAGGAGGAATTTTTTGATGAGTTGGAGATCATAGATCCGAGAAGCATCTCCCAATCTGCCTCTCAAATCCTCAAATGCAATATTAGGGTGGACAAAAAGCATGAGTAGAAATATTTCAAACAAATCAGAGAAGAGATGGCAAAGGAGAAGAATATCACCAGTGTCAAGGACTTTTTGAAGAGTACTAAGGGAGGAAACCCTCCCTTAGGAAGCCATGAAGATTGCCTCATGGAATGTTAGGGGCCTAAACGCCTCTAACAAGTGACACTTGGTTAAGTGTTAGATTGAAGTAGGTATGGCGGATATTACTATTCTACAAGAAACCAAAATTGATGTTGGAGATCATCTGTTGTATGCTCCTCTTGACAATAGGTGGGGTTTCATATTCTCGGATGCTCAGGGATCTCTGGTAGCCTTGGGGTGGTCTGGCGTCACTGTAATATTGATGTTTGTCTGCATTCCGGAGACACAAATTGGATGATGTTAAAGGTACTTTGTCTTAAATATTTATTTGAAATTTTTCTTAGTCAATATTTATGGGCCAACTAAGAACCAAGAGAAACAATGTTTATGGTGCAATCTGCAATCTAGCGTAGAAAATAATCAAGATACAAAATAAATTTTGGGCATGACTTTAATGCTATCCTAAGATTAGAAGAGAAAAGTGGAGGGCTACAACTGGAATCACAAGCTATGAAGGATTTCCACAGCTTTGTGGAAGCTTCAGGCTTGAATGGAGTACTGATAAAAAATGCCTCACATACCTGGACCGATCGCCGTTTTGGCTTTACCAAAATTTTAGAGAAGCTCGATAGATATTTTTTCAATGACTCTTGGCTTTCCTCCCCTTTTGACTTTTCTACAAGCATTCTACCAATTTCAGGCTCTGATCATTACCTGATGGAACTAAGTATATACTATGATTCAGGGTCAACAAATAGCTTATTCAAGTTCAAGAAAATGTGGTTGCGTAGGGCTGATTTGATACCACTTATGGAGTCCTAGTGGTCGAATGCACCTAAGTGAGTAGGCACAAAGAGTTACAAGTTTATGTGCAAATTACAGTATTTAATGGTTAATTTGATAGCCCGAGGACAAGACAAGGATTGAAAAAGATATTTCAGATCTGAATGAACGAATCATCCGAGATGGCATGAGAAAACCTGATTTTGCACAGTAGAAGGCCTTACTTGAACAACTTTCGCAAGTCTTAGCCAAGGAGGAAGAGTATTGGTGAGCCAAATCAAGGGAAGTTTGGCTGGAAGGAGATTGAACACCTGCTTCTTTCACTATTCAACTTAAGTCAGAACACAGCGAAACGAGATAACTATCATTCAAGATTTGGAAGGTACGTCCACACGAACCCCATCAATGTACAAAGGGGTGCAACAAATTTTTTCCAAAACCTTCTTGCCCCTATTGAGTCTTATGATCAATTGGACCTAAGCGAAGCACTAGATTGCATTCCAAAGATGATCACAGTGGAACAAAATGAAATGCTTTCGAGGCCTTTTATGAAAGAGGAACTTAAGGCTGCCACCTTTGAGATGCACCCAGATAAGGCATTGAGACCTTATGGGTTCCCTACTATGTTCTATCAAAAATGTTGGCATTTCTTAGGAAAGGAAATTCTAGGAATTGCCAAAGATTTCAAGAAGAGCAAGAGATTTGTGAAGGAATTGAACAATACTATCATTGTGCTCATCCCCAAGAGGGAAGACTTCAAGATGTTTGATGATTTCCACCCCATATCATTGTGTAATATGATTTAGAAAATAATCTCAAAGTCTTTAGCCTCAAGTCTAAAATTGGTGCTAGAACATACTATCTCACTTACACAAGGTAGTTTTACTCACGAGAGGGAAATCACTGATAGCATCATTGTGGCTAACGAGGCACTACATTCAATCAACTTTGGTAGGCAGCAAAACATGGTGATCAAATTAGATGTTAGCAATGCCTATGACAAGGTTAAGTGGAGATTTCTTATGAAAGTAATGGAGAAATTTGGCTTTGGTAATAACTGGTTGAAAATGGTATTTAGCTACATATCCATGGTATGCTTCTCTATACTTGTCAATGGTTCTTCCTACGAGTTTTTTGAGAGCTCTAACGACTTGTGACAAGGGGACCTCCTTTTGCTTTTTTTGTTCGTGTTAATGGCTAATGCCCTTAGTCGTATGGTTGAAGTACATCGCATAATGGGTAACTAGAAAGGCATTTCAGTTGAAAACAACATAAATCTGCTGACTCATCTCCAATTTACTGATGACACAATGTTATATGGTGAGGCTTGCAAGTGTGAGGCCACTACCATTAAACATAGGCTAGAAAGATATGTGGAGTTATTTGGGCAAACGATAAATAAAAACAAGTCTAAAATATACTTCTTCTTCACAAAAAAATCTGTGTAGAGAAGAATTGTCGCCTCATTGGGATGGGCGTGGACTCCACGCCATGTAAATATCTAAGAGTTCCCATCTTCAATGGGATAATCAAGTCGAGTCTTTGGAACAAGGTAATTAAGAAATGTCAAAATCGTGCTTCCTCCTAGAAAGGTAAATGGCTAATGCTTATAGGTAGAATCACCATAATCAAAGCGGTTCTGATGACCATATCGATACATATGATGGTCTGCAATCAACTTACATTTAAAGCGTATGATTCTTTCAACATCTTAAAGAAATTCCTCTGGGAAGCCTCTAATGAATAGAAGCGTATACCATTAATTCATTGGGATAAAGTAAGAGACAACAAAGAGGATGGCGACATAGGCATAATAAACATTAAGTTCCAAAATCTGGCTCTAGGGGCCAAATTGGTTTGAAAAATGTATGAGACTCCTGAGAAGCTTTGGTGCAGAATACTCTAGAACAAATATTTGGATTCCCTTGATCCAAGTAGGATTTTTATGGTTACCAACCTGCCCTCGAGCTCTCACATTTGGCAGTTTATGTTGGAAAGCAAGAAATTGATTACTGATCATTTTACTTGGCAGATCTTAATGATGGAAGTTAGGCCGACGTCTGGTCGGATTCATGGAATGGGAATCAACCTTTGGCTAAGGACCATATCCTCACTCCTTGGGTTGCCACTCTCTGTGCCGCTATTGGGAACAAGGTGGTCGAGTATTTTGTAGTAAACGATAATGCGGACCACTCTTGGGTCCTCTTTGACTCCCTACTGATCTATGATCTTGCCAAAACAAGGCTCAAGGAAATTGTCTGCTCAGCTATAATATGCCCGAATGGGGCCAGGGACCAGATTGTATGGTGTGCAACAAGTTCTAGGCACTACTCTACAAAATTGGGATATTTGTTGCAATATCGATGGAAAGAAGGGAACTAGTAGAATAAATTATGCTAGGGAAAGGATATTTTACCGAAGGCTGGTGCCTTCGCCTAGACAACAATACATGGCAGATGCCTCACAAATGACATATTATGGTCCATTGGTATTCAGGGCCCCTCTAGGTGTATTTTGTGTAAAGATACAACTGAAACTGTTGACCACCTCCTTCTTAATTGCCTATTTGCAACTACTTGTTGAGAGTGGTCCCAAAACTTGGTGGCATGGTCTGGCTCGAGGCCTTGGGGGCTGAAACAATGGTTTGAATCTTGGTAACCTTCGAAGCACTCTACACTTTGGTATAGTATCTGGGCAATTGGCCCCTCTATGGTGGTATGGCACATTTAGAAAGAGTGAAACCACATAATTTTCCAAGACAAGGCTACTTCCAGAGAGAAGGTAATTGATGGGATTGAGAGGGGAATTTGTGAATGTATGATGGAGGCGGCGAAGAAATGTCTAAAATTGCCTTTTTCCTATTGGGATGATGAGATCATGAAGTGGTTGCCACTCCTTAAAATTCCCTTTGACTTTGAGCCAGTGGTTCCTAGCAAAGTCAAAAGGAAGAATGGCAAATGGATTGCCTCGCCTAGTGGTCGATTGAGACTTAACTTCGACAAGGCTTCCAAGGGCAATCCTGGCATCTTAGGCGTGGGGTGTTTAGTTAGGGGTAAACATGGTGAATTGGTTTGGGCACTGTCTAAGAAGATTCCATGGGCCACTAACAATCTTGTTGAATTTGAAACTCTCAATGCTGGTCTTCGTCTATGCACTCAGTAAGGTCTTCATAACATTGATGTTGAAGGTGATTTGTGGGTATGTATCAAAGTGGTGAAGTGTAATCAAACATCTAATTGGTTGTTGCAACCTTACCTCTCTCCTATTCAACAATCGCTAACAAACTTTCAAAACTTCACAATATCCCACATTTTTAGAGACGCAAATAGGGTGGTAGATCTTCTAGCAAATTTTTACATTCTCCAATCAGATTCAGTCATTTTGGGCTCCTCTTGTGCACCATGGCCAGGACTAAACAAAGTGATTGATTCAGATAGTGCTTGTGCTCAATAATTTGATTGGTCCCCCTTCTCTCTTCTACATTTTTGTAGATTTGTCGGGGCTCTATATTTATTTGTAATCATGAATGTGTCTATAACAATTCAACCTATTTTTTGAACATTTTTATATTAATTCAAAGGGGTTACCCCCACTGGTAGCACTTATTTACCAAAAAAAAATATAATATTATTTTGAAAAAATATTAAATAATTTGCATTATATAAAATATACTATATAACAATAAATACAATTATATTATATATTATACAAAATAATGCATGGGAGAGAGAGGCTCCTTTTGACTAGGAACATGTAATGCAAGAAGATAACTTCCTAAAGTCTATATAAGTACAAAATGAAGGTTCTATTATTCTGTCAAGTTACACTCGAATGCATTGTCAAATTTTGCACACCTTCCACCTCAATCAATTTACTTGAGAGAGTGAGGTAAGGAGGGAGGTGAGAGAGTGAGAGGAGAGAGAGGGGCAAAGAAGGGGGTGAATAGAGAAATATAGATAGAGAGAGAGAGAGAAGCAATATAGCATGCTTATATACATTTTTTAATTCAACAACATAGAAAATTTGGGACATTGATATTTTTAAAATACATTCTTTTCCTTCTCTATAGATATTTGTCAATTTTCCACAAGGGTTGTTCCTTGGATGGTTTTTACAAAAGTGGAGTGCATTCTATGTCATGTTCCTTTTACAAATGTTTTGCCAAAGTGAGATTGAACACGACAAGTATTCCCATATCATATGCAAATTCAAACAAAAGAAAAGTTTTTCCCTTGAAATTTAACATTTTTAGAGAATTAGGAATTCTCATTCTAAAATTACAGCATGTATAAATTTATTTTTAATCTATTTGACCTCCAAATTATGCAAAGGTGTGAAATTATAAAAGTAATGAGGGTCACTATGTTTGATCGATCTTTGTATCATCTGACGTCCCATGAGACGATGCATGATGGTAGGCTAGCAAATAAACAAGATGTAGGTGGTGGCCATGCTTATATTTGCAAGAGAATGCCTATTAAATGTAGGTGTAAAAATACATACATGCTTCAAATAATATGCATAGGTGACAACTAATGGAATGCAATTGAACATAGGTGCATTGCATGAACAAGAATCTAGAAAGGGGATGCATGCAAATATAGACTACACACCAAACATGAAAGTTCACACATTTGAAGTGGCTACTAAGCAAAACACAGGGATCTTGAAATTCATTAAGATTATGCAAATTAATTCACAACTCTCAAGAAAATAAAAATGACATGGGCCACAGAGAGAGAGAGAGAGAGAGAGAGAGAGAGAGAGAGAGAGAGAGATTTGATGGCATGTCTACCCATCTTCCATGTATTCGTTTGTATTTTTTGTTTGTAATGTTTAATGTTAAGATTTACTGATTTGTCTTTAATGTTTGATGTTTAATATTTAGGGTTCTGGGTTCACACCTAGGTAACTTAGATTTGAACGTTACAAGAAAGGTAGAAGGAGAGGGCAAAGAGAGAGAGAGGGAGAAATAGAGATAGAGAGAGAAGAGACAGGGAGAGGGAGAGATAGAAAGATATAGAGATAAAGAGAAGGATGGATAAATAGTTGGATAAATGGATAGATAAGGGGAGATAAGGGGAGATAAGGAGAGATAGAGACAGAGGGAGAGAGATAGATGGGGAGAGAGAGGGAGAGATAGAGATAGAGAGGAAAGATAGAGAGATAGAGAAAGGGACAAGGAGACAAAGAGACAAATCGAGAGAATATAAATGTAGAGAGAATTAGAGAGGGACACATAGAGATATAGAGAGAGGGAGATTGATAGAGATAGAGAGGAATAGAGAGATAGACTACCTTTTGATCAGTCATTTCATGCCAACAATCAAAAGATTATTAGAACACTTTAATATACTGAGAGGTGGGGTGAATCAGTATATGCTTCAATTCAATCCAATTCAACTTTATCAACAAAAATGTTCTACTGCCAAAAACAAATAATAAAGCAATTCAAAGCACATGTACACATCCACACAACCATAACACCAAATTTACGTGGAAAACCTTAGAAGGGAAAAACCATAGTGAGCAAGCTGCTTGGATCTACTATCCAAATTCAATCTCACAAAAAAAACAAGATTTACAACAAGTTTTATGGGCTACAAGCCAAAGGAAGCTACAACTCCCTAATACATTGTTTTATGGGCTCCAACCCAAAGGAAGCTACAACTCCCTAAAAACAATTTTATGACTTCAACCAAAGGAAGCTACAACTCCCTACAATGCTACAACACTTACAGAAAGAGGCTAAAACCTCTGTATAAAACACTTGACATATTCCACTGATCAATCACCTCTGCAACATCAACACCCTTCACAATGACATATATCTTCAACTCCTCTGCTCAACAAACTCTACTACCTTCAACACACTTCCACACACACACATACTCACATCCACACTTGCACATACATCCTTGTACATTCTCACACACTCATACATTTTGCAACAAACTTGATCTTTTATTTATATCTTCCACAAGCTTCAAAAACTTTCTCCTTTGTCAGCCAAGATGAAACATGCAATGACCATAACAAGTCGGCTCCCAAATAATGTAGAAATCCAATGTGGCTCCAACCAAGATGACAATCAAGACCTATTTTATCTTAGCACACATCTCCACACTGATGCACACTTCCAAGCACACGGCACAATCACCAAAACACACAAAGTCGGCCCAACAAACACTTATCCTTCCTTACATTAGCTCCAGAACTAAAACAGTACCAGAGAGACCAAATAACATTATGCGGATCACTTCACAAACATTATATGACTTTCAAAAACATTCCCATACACTCCTTTCTCTAAATTATGCATCTTCTTTCTGGCGCAAACAAACATACATTGAACCCATCATCTCTTGCAAACTCTAATCACATAGTCATGATATATAGATCATTGAAAAACAAACTTGCAGTACATCTCAACACCTAAAACTTGAAATAGGCAAACATATAGACATTCTGAACATATCTTCCAAATAACAAAGCCAAATAATGTAATGTGGTGAAATGTGATGGCTTTTACATTCTCCTTCTGACAACCCCAATCAATAACATGATTTGTATTTACTTTGCTGACTTCGAAGAACCTCTGTGGTATATCTTATCATCTGAAACTTGAATATATCATGGCTTTTATCTGTCTCTATCTAACTTCCAAACTGCAAGGCCATATCTTCAAATGCGGAGGAATGCAGAGCATTCTCCCGAGCTTCTTCAATGCAACTTCCTGTGCCTTAGACAGTTTGAAACCTTATACACTTTCCTTCATATCTTTTGCAATGCTTTTCATCAAGAGATAATGAATACAAAATTCACAACACCATAGACAACAATCACATATCTTTTCATTACAAACAAGAAACCACGACTTCTTCATATCAGTATACATTCAACCTGTCAACATTCACCTATCCATGAACTTTAGAAGATAAGGTACAACTGTGTATAGATGATACTAAACATACAACATGCTCATGACTTTCATCACCAAATCCTTCACCTCACAACTCTTCTTACACTGTTGACATCACATGCAGCCTTTCTCAACACAACTATGTTGACATCAATGACAACACATATGCAACAAAGATGACATGTGTAATGAGCATTCCAAATTGAAGGTTAGTACTACATTAAAGATCATGGAGCTTGGTATGGGTTGGTCTAAATCATTGATCTCCACTAGAGCCTCATGAAATGGTACTTTTCATGCAAACTATCTAATGATAGAGAAAAGAGAGAGTGACTTTCAATTGGTTGTTTCATGCCAACGGTCCAAAGATGCTAATGTTAGAGATAACTACACTTTAGTGTGCAATGGGTACACTAAAGAGGTATTTAAGGTGAATTATTAGGTCCTTAAGCAAATGACATGTTTCCCTAATTGTAGTTCCCAATGGACACATGTCATCTTCAGATTGCTGGTATGAAACGACTGATTGAAAGTAACTCTCTTTTCTTTATCTCTTTTTCCCTTTATATCTCTTATCTCTGTCTCTCTCTCCTACTCTATCTCTGTTTCTCTATTCTTCTCTTTCTTTCTCTCTATTTTTGTAAAAGTGTCATTTTCATGAGGCTACAGTGGAGCTAGATGATATGGACCAACCCATACCAAGCTCCACTTTTTACATTATAAAAGTACCTGTTTAGTGGTAAAAAGAGGAAGATGGGGTTTTGGTTTATTTCAAGGGTTTATGTTAATTCCTCCTTTCACTACAACATTCAAGGACATTCAACCAAGTAGAGAACTCTACTACAGATTTCCTATCACTTGGAATAGAGGGGAAGATTGGAATTGTGTGAATTTGTTGTTCAATTAAGCTCGATTATGCTCAAAATCCTAATTTCGTAAAATCATTAACAAATAGACAAATCATGGAAAATGATCACACATAGAGATATCAAATGACAATCAAATACATACCAGATTTCAAAGTTTGGTGTGTGGAAAATTTAGGGACTAATGAGAAGGTGCCCTAGTCCAGTGTACCTATTTTTGTTGGGATCTCTGAAGAATGCCTGCTGTCACAGAGATTTCACCGCATCAGAATTCGGAGGACTAATGAGCGGGCGCCCTAGTCCAAACCCTAATTTTTTTCTTTGCTCTACACTTTTGATAGTCTGTAATGTCTCCCTACAACTCCACTTCTTTCGCTTCCGAAACCTGTAACATGCAATCACATAAAAGTGGGTTGGGAGTTGTGGTGTTTAGAGGCTTGCCTCAGTCAAGCCCTGGAGAGACATTCAAGTCTTCTGAACACCGTTGTCAGATAAAGAGTGCATATCCTTGCGGAATAGAGGCAAAAACCAATTGATAAATGATTGAAAACACAAATGAATGTCACCTCGATGGTGTAGCTCGCATGAACATGAAGATCCTTCACATCATGAGAAGATGAAGCCAAATATGTATAACAAACACAATAACAAAACAATACTGCTCTACAACAATGAATATTTTGAAAGCTCTCAAATCATAAGTATGCCAAAAGCTCATAATCATTTTCTAGTTTACAAATGAATGCCTAAACATGCTTATATATGCAACTAAACAAATTCCCGCTAAGAAATTCATAATTCAAACTTGAGGTGTTGGCATAGGACCTAATAACAGTCACGTAACTGACACATAAAAATGGGTCCTGACCTAAAATAGGGCAAGACTAGGGCACAGGCGCCTAAGTCCTCCCCCCTATTTCAGGCAAGATTTTATCATAAGTGTATCCCCTAGGTCCCATTTGTCATAAAACTTAGGGGTTTCTTGATGGGGAGTGCACAACAGGAACGCACAACTGATCAAAATTTAACTTCTTCGATTCGCAACATACATTTTGGTGAGACTCAACTCATCGGCGAACACCTGCAAACTCTGGCCGTTACACTGGAAGTCCAAACTCCTTTGGTGTGATCTCAACCTTCGGCGAGACTTATTCCAAAGCTGTTGATTCATAGATCTCTTCCGATGGACCTCCGCTGATCTTTGTTCGTCGGTGGAATTTTTACCATCGGCCGCTTAGGGTTTGCTACGCTGATTCACCAAAAATGTGAGCGCACAGCTTTCCTCCTATGAACCCTAGCACATGGGGATGCTAGGTCATTTTACTGCGCGAAACCCTTGATCTGTATCATCTGCACTATTGAACAGGAAAAACAAAACAAAGAACAAAACGAATACTGATACATTGAAGCCATTCCACTGATTTCGATAGAAATCTCACCAGTGGAATGCTTCACGGCAACATACGACAACAATGGAAAATGCAAAAATGAATGGAAATCTATAGTTGCACGATATACAGCTACAGGAAATAAAAAACTAATTGACAGAACATAATTGCTTTATTTCTCCTGAACACAGTCAATCACATTCGATCTGGTTACAATCTATGATTATTTGATTATTCCTCTGGGCATTTATCAACTCGCCCCGAGTAGTACCACATTAGCTCCAAGTAGCTGGGAGACAACCGACCAAAACTACCCTACTACCCTATTTTGGCATTATTGCTATTTTTAGCATTATACGATTACAACTTGACAAATGTCCCCTAAGTCACTTGGGACTTACAAAATAGACCTAGCTACAAACTAAAATGAAAATGCATTGGTCAAATAGACCTTATTACAAATGAAAACATGATTTTGTAGGTGCTCTGCACCATACTCCCCAGGTGAAAGTTGTCTCAAGTCCTCTTAGAGACTAATTGCTGCAAATCACCACCCCGCTTGTTGATATCTTCTTCCAGCATCCATGTGGCTTCTGAATCTAGAAGTCCTTGCCATTTGACTAAGTGCTCGAAATATGTTTGATTTCTGGTCTGCTTGGCTATCCTGCTATCCAAAATACACTCCATCTTTGGTGGTTCCTTAGGTGGTAAATGTTGCACCCACTCTGTATGGTCTTGGACGAATCGTCTGCATCTTCTCTTAGATCAGGACTCCTATATAATGTCAGATCAACAACATTGAATATAGGTGAAATAGCAATATCATCAGGGAGTTCAATTTTGTAAGAATTAGAACCATATTTTTCTAGAATCTGATAAGGTCCAATTTTCCTCATCATCAACTTGTTGTGGCTTCCCTTGGGTAGTCAGTTCTTGTTGAGATGAACCATGACCATATCTCCTGTTTGGTACTGCACATCCCTTCTTCTTTGATCCATTCTAGCCTTGATCTTCTGACTGTTCTAGTGTAGAATATCTCAGACTTGTTGATGGATCTCTTACATAGCCTTTGCAAATGTATCAGCATGTCCACTCCTTTTGTCCAATCCTTGAACATCTCACAATTCAAAAATTCCTCTAGGATGACTACCATAAACAACTTCAAAAAGACTTAGACCTGTACTTCTGTTTGTAGAATCATTATACGCATACTCTGCTTGTGGGAGTACCATATCCCAACTACTACCATGTTCTCTTGTCAAACATTTCAGCAGATTGCCTAAAGACCTATTCACAACCTCAGTTTGGCCATCAGTCTGAGGATGATAGGCTGAACTAAAAGACAAATTTGTACCCAATTTTTTCCATAAGGTTCTCCAGAAATGTCCCACAAATTTACTGTCTCTGTCAGATACAATACTCAAAGGTAATCCATGAATCCAGACAATTTCTTTAAAGAACAAACCTGCAATGTA
This sequence comes from Cunninghamia lanceolata, assembly GCA_027924645.1. NCBI lineage: Eukaryota > Viridiplantae > Streptophyta > Pinopsida > Cupressales > Cupressaceae > Cunninghamia > Cunninghamia lanceolata. The sequence continues at coordinate 21,847,970 of BSBN01000809.1, read as the reverse complement.
ACTAGCATCATTGGTGGTCTTACAAGGAATAAAGTGCGCCATTTTGCTGAATCTATCGACCACAAAAAACACACTGTCATATCCTGTCCTTGTCTTGGGCAATCCCATCACAAAATCCATACTCAAACTTCCCCAAGGTTTGTTTGGTATGGGCAAAGGTTGGTACAATCCTGAATTGGTTGAGACTCCCTTTGCTCGCTGGCAAATCATACAACTCTCAATAAACTTTCTTATATCAGATTGCATCCTTGGCCAAAAGTAAAACCTTCTTACAAGATCTAAGGTCTTATTGAGCCCAAAATGTCCTCCTAAACCACCACTATGTTTTTCCTTCACTATATTATCCCTCATTGAACACTTAGGGATACATAGTTGACTACCTTTAAACAAAAGTCCATCCTGCAATGTATAGTCTAAAAATTCATTGTGGAAAGCATTGGCAAACTCACTGCATACCCTGTAAATTTCCTTAAAATCTTGGTCCTCTTCATACAATCCTTTGAGTGACTCAACACTCATATTCTGTAGCTGCACTTCTTGCATTGTCAACACCCTTCTGCTTAAAGCATCAGCAACCTTATTAGTTATTCCTTTCTTATGTTTGATGATGAAGGTGTAGGCTTGAAGAATTTCCACCCATTTCATGTGTCGATGACTGAGCTTTTCCTGTCCATTCAAAAAACTGAGAGCATGATTGTCAGTGTACACAATAAATTCCTTGGGAAGCAAGTAGTGCCTCCATTTCTTTAGAGCTTGTACCATAGCATAAAACTCTAGATCATAAGAGGAGTATTTCCTCTTGGCTTCATTTAACTTTTCACTAAAGAAGGCTACTGGTTTGCCTTCTTGGCTCAACACTACGCCTATGGCCAGTCCACTTGCATCACATTCAATTGTGAAAACCTTGTTGAAATTAGGCAACACTAAGACAGGGAATTTAGCAACTTTCTATTTCAGATTCTCAAAGCTCCTATCTGCTTCTCTTGTCCACATAAACTTCATCTTACCTCCACCCTTGATGGTCTCCAACATAGGTGCATAGATGTCACTGTAGTTCTTAATGAATTTCCTATAAAATGTGGCCAAACCACGGAAACTTCTGACCTCTCCTGCTGTCCTGGGTGTAGGCTAATTCAAAATAGCTTCTACCTTGGAAGGATCCATTTTCAAATCACCCTTAGAGATGACAAAACCTAGGTACACTAATTCTTGTTCCATGAAATCACACTTTTCCAAGTTTATCGGTAATTTTTGATCTTGCAGCCTCTTCAGGACTATCTCTAGATGTTTCAAGTGCTCTTCCTTGCTCTTACTAAATACCAAGATATCATCAAGGTAGACTACCACAAATTTTCCTATAAATTCCTGCAACACCTCATTCATCAGCCTCATAAAGGTGCTAGGGGCATTTGAAAGACCAAATGGCATCACAAGCCACTCATCCAACCCTTCATTGGTCTTGAAAGTTGTCTTCCACTCATCCCCTTCTCTTATCATTATCTGATGGTACCCACTCTTCAAATCTATCTTGGAGAAATAGGTAGCACTTCCCAAACAATCCATTAGATCTTCTATTCTAGGAATAGGAAACCTATACCTAATGGTTATCCTATTTATGGCCCTAGAATTAGTACACAATCTCCATTTTCCATCTTTCTTTGGTGCTAAAACGGTGGGGACTGCACATGGGCTAAGACTCTTCCTTTTCAGCCCTTTGTTTAAGAGTTCTTGAATTTGTTTTGCTATCTCTTCATTCTGTTGAGGGGTCATTTTATATGCTGCCTTATTAGGAAGTACTACTCCTGGTATGAGATCTATCTGATGGCTAATGTCTCTGATTGGTGGTAGGGAATTAGGTATATCCTTTGCAATCACTCCTTTGTAACTCTCAAGCAAATCTCTGACCTCTTTAGGCCCTACTTCTCTCACTTTTCTTCTTTTCCTCCTTAGGCTTCACAATCAAAGCAAAACCTACTCCATCACCTTCCTTTAGTGTATCCATAAATTCTTTTTCTCCTACCAGCATTACACTAGACCCTACATGTTGTGGATCCTCTTCTACCAATGACTGTTGTAGATTAGAAATGCAAACAAGGTTGAAATACTAAACCAAATGCAATAAACACAAGATTATACCTCACATACAAATCTAATCCCATCAAGGGAGGAAGGAGCCTTTGCACCCAAAACAAGCTCCTTGACAAAGATTACTCTAGACAATGGATTTAAATGTGAAATGCTACTCAAAAGTGGCAACTCACTATTCTAGCTCAAGAGTTATTTTGGCATGGTAACTTTGCATAAACTTAGATGATGATAATGGCTTGGGAGATGTTCTATTTATAGATTTTTGGAAGGGATTTTGATCCAAGGGTGGAGATTGATTTGGAAGATCAATGGCGGAGGATAAAAGTGATGTGGAGGGCCTAGATTCAATCTTGAATGAATGGAGGGCTAGGAATAAAAGTGATTCTTTTATTCATTTTGGGAAAAAAGGGTTATTTAATGAGCATGGGGGTGAAGGATTATTTTGGAATAAAAGATTCATATGGGGGAATGTAAATGAATTAAAAATTCATTTGGGGAAGAGAGGAAGTAAATGAGTATGGGGTTGTAAGGAGAAATAAATGTGATGTGGGAGTTTTTAAATAAAAAATTGACTTATGTGGATTTTGTAAGGGTAAAATGGTGATCAATCAAATAAATTAAACATGACCCAAACATCAACAGAATAGTGAAACAAGAAGGATTCAATAAACGAAGCAATGAACAAACATAGTGCAAACCTCTCCCGTTTCGAAACTTCTGTTGTTCGCCTATCACAAATCGTCCTTTTGCAGATGAGATGAGCCCTCAGAGAGTGCAATCTTTTTAGCTGTTTGTAGGAAGTCGACGGTGAACGGCTATGGTGATATGCAATGAAGATGAGCTCCAATGCAAGTATGTGATCTCAAGCTTGTGGATGACAAAAGGGTGCCAAAGGCGCGCTGGTGATATTTCTGTAGAGTAACGATGTCAAAAGCCTGGATGATTAGAATGGAAGAATGAAGCTTCATTTATAGACTCAGAAGAATGAGAATCAACAGTTGAGAGAAGATATGAAGATCAACGGCTGAGAATGGTTGAGGAATGTGCAACCAGTAGAAATGTGACAAGTGTCCCAGCTCCATCATGAAAGAGGGGATGTGACAAAATTGATTGGAGAGTTAACTCCATTGACTGAACAGTTAACAGACTTGATTGATCAGTTAGAACAGTGGATTATGGGATTGACTGAATTGATTGACCAGTGAACTGGGTTGATTGAGGAGTCAACAAAATAGATTGACCAATGAACTCAAATGACTAATTAGTTAACAGATTAGATTGATTAGTTAACTAACTTCTGATTTGAGAAGAAATAGGCCATGTGGGTGAGAGAAAAATAGGTAATTAAATATTAAATATATTTAATTACATGTGCAACCTGATGAGGTGGACAAGGCGAGGTGGAAAAGGTGAGGTGGATTTTTGAATTTAGAACTTAGGATAGAGGAATTTGGATTAATTAAATAATTTATGATTATTTAATTGGGTAGGACATTTAGAAGAATTTTAATTAAATAAATTAAATTTATTTAATTATGGAATAGTGAATCGATTAAATAAATTGGGAATATTTATTTAATTGGTAGAAGAATAAAATAAATATTTAGAATATTTATTTAGGATGAATCATGTCATTTTTAGGTGTATACAGATTTAATTTAATTTTTTATTTGGAGGATGTGGGGAAGGGTGTTAAACAAGGTTTGACCACCCAAATGAAGGGGTTATGATTAATTAAACAGAGGTTTTATTTAATTAATCCTAGGGCTAGGATGAGGTAGGCTAGGGTAGGCAATTAAATAATAGCTATTTAATTGTCTAGGGTAGGGATAGGTTAATTATAGGCTGAATTAATTAGTTAACAAGGTTTTAATTAATTAATTAGATTTAAAGAAAAATGGGAAATTGATTTAATAAATATTGCATATTTATTAAATTAATTGGCTAAGGTTTGGACTATTGAATTAATGAAATTAATTTAATTTTGGGGACAAAATGGTGTGAATTTGGAAAATGAAAGGAGTAATTAATTAAATAAAAATTTAATTAATTGGTTAGAAGGGAAATTGGTGTGTTTAGGGTTGTATGGAGTCGGTTAGATGGTGGAAGACATTTTTAGGTGTCTACAACTGTATCTTATAAGTTGCACCATCCTTTTGGAATGAGTAAGCATTCTTTTCTCCATCATGCTGAGCCTTTCTATCAAACTGCCAAGGTCTGCCTAACAAGAGATGGCAAGCATCCATTGGAAGGATGTCACACAAGATCTTATCTCTATAGCCCTTAATACTGAATTCTACCCATGCCTGTTCATTGATGAGTATGTGTTGCCCCTTGTTCAACCAACTGACTTTATATGGACTGCTATGGGGCATCTTTTCTAACTTCAACTTATTCACTGCTTCCAAAGATATAATGTTATCAGTAGAACCAGAGTCAATGATGACTTTACAAACCTTACCTTGGATCTTGCAGTTGATTCTAAACAAAGCCCTTCTTTGTGATGGTTCCGCCTGCACTAGTTCCTTGAGCAGTGTCCTCTTGATCATTACTCCCATTTCTGATTTTAGATTCACTTCAGGATATGTCACACTCCTTGCATCTTCTTGAATCAAAGTGGTTCTCTTCTCACCACCATGAGAAGTTGAGGCCTTCTCTGGACACTTGTATGCCGGATGCCCTATCTGATTGCAGTTGTAACATCTCATATTAGAGAATTTGGATCCTCTACCTGACCCATTTGTCCCACCTCTTCCATTATGCCTTCTTCCTCGGTAGCCTCCTCTGCTACTTGAGTCCCCAACTAGCTCTTCTTGGCTAGACTCACCACTAGGCCTTTGGTTAGGACTTCTTCCTCTAAAACTGCCTCTGCCTCTGAAATTCCTTCCACATCTACCTCTATTGTTCTGCTCACTCTTCCTTTTCTGTTTCTCTTCTACTCTCAACGCCACTTGGAAACATTTGTCCATGGTTTCTGGTGTCAAGATGGTAATCTCATCTTGTATACTATACTTCAGGCCATTAATATACCTGGTAACTCTTCCTTTCTTGTCCTCAGCATGTCCACACCTTAGGAAAAATTTATGAAATTCCTCTGTATAAGTGGATACATCCATATCCTTCTGCCTGAGGTTCTGCATTTTCCTATATATTTGCACTTCATAATCTGCTGGTAGGAACTGAGCCTTCATTCTCTCTACCATCCGACTCCTTGATGAGATCATGCTTTTGCCACTCTTCACCCTTTCTCCCTGGGTGTAGTTCCACCACATGAGTGCAACACCTTTGAGTTTAGTTTTTGCAAACCTAACTCTCTTACTTTTAGGAACTTCCTTATATTCGAAGTAGTTGTTTAGAGCCTCAATCCATTCGATGACTTCATCTGCGTCCATCTTTCCATTGATCATCGGAATCTCCATTCTTGCCTCGGATGACTCCTTACCAAGTGATTTTATGGCCTCTAGAAATTGTTTATGATCTGCAGATATATCTGCCTATGCTGGGGTTGTTTCCTCTTCCCCATCTTCATCTTCTCCATCAGACTCCTCATCTGCTTTCCTGCCTTTTCCTAAGGTCTTCAACTCAGCTTGGAGTGCTTCCTTGACTCCAGTCTTGATCATCTCCTCCATCTCCTTGAATTTCTTGACCACTTCGGTGGTCATTCCCTTTGGAGGCATATCACTAGCCCCTCCTTCACTTTCTCTGTCTGACATAAACATTCACAGACAACACCAACACTTGATACCAATATGATGGGTAGTGCACAACAGGAACGCACAACTGATCAAAATTTAATTTCTTCGATTCGCAACATACATTTTGGTGAGACTCAACTCGTCGGCGAACACCTGCAAACTCTGGCCGTTGCACTGGAAGTCCAAACTCCTTCGGCGCGATCTCAACCTTCGGCGAGACTTTATTCCAAAGCCATCGATTCACAGATCTCTTTCGATGGACCTCTGCGGATCTTTGTTCGTCGGTGGAATTTTTACCATTGGCCGCCTAGGGTTTGCTACACCGATTCACCAAAAAATGCGAGCGCACAACTTTCCTCCTGCGAACCCTAGCACATGGGGATGCTAGGTCGTTTTACTGTGCGAAACCCTCGATCTGGATCATCTGCACTATCGAACAAGAAAAATAAAACAAAGAACAAAACGAATACTGATACATTGAAGCCATTCCACTGATTTCAACAGAAATCTCACCAGTGGAATGCTTCACGATGACATGACAACAATGGAAAATGCAAAAATGAATGGAAATCTACAGTTGCACGATATACAACTATAGGAAACAGAAAACTAATTGACAGAACATAATTGCTTTATTTCTCTTGAACACAGTCAATCACATTTGATTTGGTTACAATTTATGATTATTTGATCATTCCTCTGGGCATTTATCAACTCACCCTGAGTAGTACCACACTAGCTCCAAGCGGTTGGGAGAACAATCCAAGCGGCTGGGAGACAACCGACCAAAACTACCCTACTGCCCTATTTTGGCATTATTGCTATTTTTAGCATTATGCGATTACAACTTGACAAATGTCCCCTAAGTCACTTGGGACTTACAAAATAGACCTAGCTACAAACTGAAATGAAAATGCATTGGTCAAATAGACCTTATTACAAACAAAAACATGATTTTGTAGGTGCTTCGCACCATTTCTTCACCAGAAGTCATCATTAACATGAAAGATGATCTAAATGCATTCTAAAGGACCCGGGAGCTAAACCTTAAGAGGAAAAAGCCCCCAAGGGGACATTTTCTGACATAACAGTACCATAGCCTGATCTTTAATGTAGAGTTTTTCATGAGAATGCTTGACCATAACCCCAAGTCTATCACACAACAAAACACTTTTTTCCACAATGTTTATGTAGTTAAACTTAGTTTTATAATCCCATAATGGCCAATGATTTTTTGTTTTAGGAAATATCTCTTCAATTGTGATGGATGGTAAAGGTAAAATCTAAAAACAATTATTCATGGGAAGGTTATGCATGTAGCCATATTTTTTACTTGAAATAGAAAAGTACTTTGAATCCACAAATTTTAGTTCAACATCATACATAAATAAGGATATTGTTTTTCCATACACTCTTTGGCATACTATACATATATTCAAAGTAAAAGTATAGTGGGTCTTGCTCAAACTCTTCAAGCTTCCACTACTGACCCACAAGGTGATCTAGAACTCTAAATCCAACCAATCCTTTAACATGGTGTGACAAACAAAAATTTATATCTTTATTTTCTATAGAAAAAACTTTGGAAGATATACTTTCTTTGAGATTTATCTTCTGAAATTGTTTCTTGTGATGAGTTTCACAGTAATCCTTTTCTAAATATAGAGATAAGTGATGTAGAGGGAAAGAGAGATAGAAAAAAGAGAGAAAGGGATAGAGGAAGAGAGACAGACAGACACATGGAGGGCAGGAGAGAGAAATAGAGAGGGAGATTGATAGATAGGAATAGAGAAAAAGGTATAGAGTAGGAGAGAGAGATAAGTGATATAGAGGGAAAGAGAAAAAGAAAAGAGAGAAAGAGATATAGGAAAATAGAGAGTGAGAGACATAGTGAGGGTAGGAGAGAGAAATAAAGAGGGAGAGATAAATATATAGAGAGGGAGGGATATTGACACAGAGAAGAATAGAGAAAGAGATATTTTTGATGGCTCATTTACGCATCTTCCACATGTTGGTTTCTATTTTTTAATGCCTTAGTGTCAATATTTAGGGTTTTGAGTTCACATTTAAGTAACTTAGATTTGAATGTTAAGGAAAAGGAAGGTAGAAGGAGAGGGGGATAGAGAGGAGGGAGAGATAGAGATAGGAAGATATAGAGAGAGGAAAGATAGGGAGAGGGAGAGATAGTAAGATATAGATAAAGAGAGGGAGGGATAAAGAGTTAGATACATAGATAAGGGGAGAGGGACAAGGAGAGATAGAGATAGAGATAGAGATAGAGAGATAGAGGGAGAAAGAGTGATGGAGAGATAGAGAGATAGAAATAGAGAGGGAAAGATAGAGAGAGAGGGAGAGGGAGATATAGACATATGGAAAGGGAGAGATAAAGAAAGAGATGGGGAGACAGAGAGACGACTCGAGATGAGAGAGAAATAGAGAGGGACACATAGAGATATAGAGAGAGGGAGATTGATACAGACAGAGGAATAGAGAGATGTACTACCTTTTGATTAGTCATTTCATGCCAACAATCAAAAGATGACACATGTAATGAGCATTCCAAATTCAAGTTTAGTACTATATTAAAGATCATGGAACTTGGTATGGGTTGTTCTAGATCATCTAGCTCCACTAGAGCCTCATGAAATGGTACTTTTCATGTGAACGATCCAAGGATAGAGAAAAGGGAGGGTGACTTTCAATTGGTCATTTCATGCCAACGATCCAAAGATGCAATGAGCTATTATGAGAGATCAATGGTTGATAGTTTCCTATAGGCCAACAGAGATGATCCCATGAAAAGATATTCTCTTTTCAATTCCTTGTGCAATCCTTATTGTTTCTCTTATAGGACATTTAATAGAGCACTCCATTTTGTTATTCATCAAATGCTTTGCTAGACATCCATCCTACGAAAATAATGTTGGGAGATGGTTACCTAGACAGGATAGATATTGAGCTTGTACTCATGTAAAATGGGTCATATGGATATTGAGCTTATATATAGTATACCTAGATCACAACTAATGGAATGCAAGTGAACTTCACACACTCGAAAAAACAAATGACATGGGCCATAGCATACAAGACAATCATTGACAATTAAACTTCGAGAGCTTAGAGGTAACATGCACACCAAGGTGGATTGCGAATAACTAACCAAAAATTGCATCTAACGGATAGATTATATTATCAAAACACTACCTCGACCAGATCTCTTAAAACTGTACAAAATCCAAAACAACAAAACCAGATGTAACACGGCAGGTTCACGATTTTTAGCATTTGCAAATAAAACAAATATTGGGACCCACAGGCCAGTCCCGTTTGCAAAGCAGATTTCCACCTAATTTTCATGGGAAACTTGAAAAATAATTCTTTTTCACCCATAATGAATAAACGTAAATTGTTTTTCAAAAAATAAAAAAAATTGTACAGAGTTTCAGAGATCTAGAGAGAGGAACGCAAGCCCGGAGCTGGAAACACAAAAAAACATAGCTTACAAAACACCCAAACGACCCGGGTTCGATCCTCTCGTGTGCCAATTTTCATAAATTTTTCCCTAATTCAGAAGGAATTCATCGAACACAATGAGTGAGGTTTTTGACGGCTACGAGAGGCAATACTGCGAGCTCTCTGCAAATCTATCCAAGAAAAGCACTTCAGCTAGTCTTCTGAATGGAGGTAAGATCTGATCCGACGCTTTTATTTTCCTTAGGGTTTTCTTTACGGTCAAATTGCATTTATTTAAAGGTAATTAGGGTAATCGTAGCTCTGTATAATCGATCTGTATAAATTTTGAGGTATACAAAAGCTTACAATATTATGGAATCTGGCTATGAATGGTTCATTTGAGCACGTGAAAATGGGTTGAGGGAAGTCGAACCCGCAACCACCATTAGTCAAAGGAGGGCTGCTGATAGTTTATTCAAATAGATTACAACTAGGTAGCTAGGTAGTTACAAAATTAATATATCAATTGAATTCATTTTTTTAATTGGAAAATGAGGGTAGAAGCGACCCTCGGCACTGATCCCCTCGCCAGGCACGGAATGGTTGCACTTCCTTTCCAATGAACACTCGGAGCTTGCGCAGGGGTTTTGGGGAGGAAGGGGAGATTTTAATGCGATGGTCAGTTAAATCCCATACAGAAAATGCCGTCCATTTGTACTAAAATTACTGCGCTATTTTGTACTTCTGGCATAGGTGGATCGGTGTTTGGACATCCTCTAGTTTTAATAAATGAAATTTGATTCACGGAGATGCCTAAGCTTTCTGCGATGTATTTTAAATTTTGAAATAATGTTGAAGTCCCGCAGTTATATCAAGATACATGTATACTCACTATGTATGATCACTAAAATAAAAGCATGCATGCAAATTTGTTTTTGATTTTCTGTATTGCATATCATTAACAAAGTTACCTTTGAGGCTTTGATACTTTCCTAGCATTTTGTTCTGGGCACACAATTTTCAGCATGCCTGCAAGTTATTCTTTCTTTTGCCTTGTGCATGCAAGACTTTCTATGTTGTTCTATGCAAATTTAATTGATTTTGCAGTTATTTCTGATCACATGCAAGCTTAGCAAATTTTTCTCTATTTTTTAGGTGGCTTCTTCCAAAACTTTCTCATTTGAAGTCATTCTTTCCTCAAAGTTGTAGGAACTAGTTTTTTGTATTTTCCCAATTTAACTTCTAGTTGAGACTGAAAACCAGCTGCCAAATTTGCCATGGTTTCTGTAATGTCCCCTTCTAGCAAGCCAAAATTTTCACAACCTTGCACACAATTTCAACTTGTAAAAGAGAACATTAGTATTCAATCCTTCTTATCTCATAATATAAATCATAAAGATATATCAATTCAAGCCTTATAATCATAACATTATATGCATTATGCCTTTCTCTATTTCACTTTATAATATCATAATTCCTTCGGGAAGAGATCATTACTTGGGCCAATCATGTTATCCAATCATTCACCCCACAAGAGAGGGTTCCTTGGGTACAACCTTGCCATAGGTCCATTATTCTTCCTTTGATCTAGAATGGCAATCTTCACCAACTAGAGTCAAAGGCCTATCCACTTGTCCCATATTGGCACTCTACACCAATTGGAAACAAGGGCCTTTCTCCACTTGCCTCAAATTAGCACTCTTCACTAATTGAGACAAGGGCCTATCTTCACTTACCTCATATTAGCACTCTTCACTAATTGAGATAAGGGCCTATCTCGGTTGAGTACTCTTCACCCCTTTAGGACAAGCACTCTTCACTTGCCTTGGAGGGTTAGAGCCTTATCAACACGAGCCTTAAATACCTTGGTCAATTGTCAAACCGTTGGTCTCACTTTCTTGGTGTGATGGATTAACAATGATGTCCATTTCTCATTCCGGCCTTACTTAATTATACATTACATTTTCTTATTCAAGTAAGCCTTTCATATCATTTCCAATTGTTCTCATAATTCTATATCCAATATATATGTTTTCACCATAATCATGCCTTATATATGAATTTCATACTAATATTCATATCCTTATTCTATGATGTTCACTAATGCTATGATAGACATTATTTGTATCTTAATTATGTTTTTGCCTTATTATTATTTATTTACACATACTTATTTCCATTTTCATATTGAAATCAATTTATACTATTAATCGATGAAGATAATAACATACCTGATCGGGTCTGAATTTGCCTTACCTCTTCACTGGTTTTTCTGATTATTTCTGCAGACTTAAACTTCAGAAATTGATGATGTATTTACTATCTTCCCATCGTTGACTCTCCATATTCTTTATTAATGATCCACATTTAGAACCCCTGCTCTTTTTCTCTTTGCTGACTTCAATATATATAATATATGTTGTATTCCTTATTCAGAATTCTCTTCCTCTTTATTTTTTTATGCTTTTTTCTCCTACACTTTTGAAAGAGGGAGCGATCTCTTTTAATATGTTATGAAAGGTCATTTGACCCATTTGTCACCCTTTGTTTATGGACCGCTGCTAATGTTTACCTTTTTATTAATGTGATCCTTCATATTTAATGACTTGTATTTGTTTTCTAAACATTCGATGCTCTTCTAATTAGTTTGCAGCCTATATTTGGGTGCTTCTTTAGGAGGGGATCGATCTCCTTAATAATGTTAATTTTAATATATTCTTTATAATATTGATTTGAATATATCTTTTATAATATAATTGATATTTATAATAGTATTAAATATATTTTATCTTACAATATTTAGTTTATATTATATTTATATATATTTCAGCCTACATAATATATATAAATATATTTATTAATATATATCTTATAATTGACAATATTTATATTTGTCCATTTTTATATAATATAATAATATTGCATTTTATATTTATATTTGTTATAAATATGATAATATAATTATATTAAAATACTCATATAATGATATTCTTTTAATAATATTTATTAAATAATATATATATTAATAATATATGTAATTATTTCTATCATTTGAATTGATATTTTACGAAAGCAACTACACCGTCTTTATCATAATGTTTAAATCTTTAATTTAAACAATGCCTTAATATGGGGACATGACAGCCCTCCCCACTCAAGATTGCTTGTCCTCAAGCAATCACAACGATTTCTTTCATTACCTTGCACCTTTTAATGTATACTTGTTGAGACAAAATCGTGGTTTAGATTGAACATGCTTTAGTGAAGAGAGATTGATTGTGATTCCATGAAAGAGAATTTGTGATTAAAAGAGCTTTTGTTTGATGTTTTGAATAATAATGATGGGATGCTAAGTATCATAGATTAAGAAGATTTGAGAGTATTGAGATTCCAAGATGCATCTTGATCTTTGATTACGAGATTCGGTCTTATATGTTATTGACCTCAAAATCGAGAAGAGTTATGTTCTTTGAGGAGTAATTGATTATATGATGTCATGATCAAAGAAGATTTGATTTGATTTTGAATACTGAGGAAATGTAGTTGATCAAATGAATGCAGGAAGGAAGAATTTTTCATCGTTAAAGAAAACTTTGGGAGTATTGATAATCCGAGATTGGAGATTTGAAATGAAATATATTGTTGAAAATCCCTAAAGATGAATCTCATGATGTTGTAAGTAAGACTTGATTGCTTAAACAAGTTGATGATAAGATAACGTATAGCATGATCTTGGGGGTTGGTGATGAGATAATGTCCCCCCTTTTTGGGATATTCTTGATCTATTAACCTGCACACAACTAGAAAGGAACATTAGCAATATTAAAGATCCATAAATTAACAATGAAATCAGTACATCATAACATAATTAATGATATAACATAAATAACATTTAATTTCAACATATAGTTTTCCATACCTCAAGTCGATCCTTTGATAGAATCCATAGAAATACTTGCAAGTTAGAGTGTGATGGAGGGCATTCTTCCTAGGTCTCAGGGTGGCTATACCATCCCTCCCTAGTTCTGATGTGGCACATGCCATTCATATGAGGTGTCCTCTTTATGTGGCGCTTGCCATTCATAATAGATCACCTTGGCCTCATGTAGCGCTTGCCATTCATATGAGGTCTTCTTCTCCTTATGTGACACTTGCCATTCATATAAGGAGCCTTCGATCTAATGTGGCTCTTGCCATTCATAATAGATCGCCTTGGCCTCATGTGGCATTTGCCATTCATATAAGGAGCCTTCAATCTAATGTGGTTCTTGCTATTCATAATAGATCGCCTTGGCCTCATGTGGCGCTTGCCATTCATATGAGGTTTTCTTCTCCTTATGTGGCGCTTGCCATTCATATAAGGAGCCTTCGATCTAATGTGGCTCGTGCCATTCATAATAAATCGCCTTGGCCTCATGTGGCGCTTGCCATTCATACGAGGTCTTCTTCTCCTTATGTGGCGCTTGCCATTCATATAAGGAGCCTTCGATCTAATGTGGCTCTTGCCATTCATAATAGATCGCCTCGGGATATGGAAGTGATTATACCAATTTGTAGGTTACATGCATTGCCATTTAGTTACATAATAAAATTGAAGTAGACAACCAAGTAGCTCAAGAACGCAAGCAACCAGCTAAAGCAAGTAGGCAAGTAGCTCAAGTAGACAAGCAAGTAGCTCAAGCAAGTAGGCAAGTAGCTCAAGTAGACAAGCAAGTAGCTCAAGCAAGTAGGCAAGTAGCTCAAGCACGCAAGCAATCAGCTCAAAGTCATAGAGTATACACTCGAATGCTCAATTATCATCCATAGGATGGTAGGATGATAGCTCTGATACCACTTGTAAGGCTCTAACCTTACAAGGCAAGTGTAGATTGCTTGTCCTAAACCGGAAGAGTACTCAACCGAGAAAGGCCCTTATCTCATTTGGTGTAGATTGCCAATATGAGGTAATTGGAAAAAGGCCCTTATCTCGATTAGTGTAGATTGATAATCCGGGGTAAGTGGAGATAGGCCCTTGACTCAATTAGTGTAGATTGCTAACTTGAGGCAAGAGGAGTAAGGCCCTTGTTTCAATTAGTGTAGATTGCTAACTTGAAGCAAGTGGAGAAAGGCCCTTGTTCCAATTAGTGAAGATTGCTAATATGGACAGGTGGAAATGGCCCTTGTTTCCAATTGGTGAAGATTGCCAATACGGGACAAGTGGATAGGCCTTTGACTCTAGTTGGTGAATATTGCCATTCTAGATCAAAGGAAAGGACAATGGACCTATGGCAAGATTGTGCCCAAGGAACCCTCTCTTGTTGGGTTAATGATTGGATTAACATGTTGGCCCAAGTATAGTCTCTTCCGGAAGGAAATTATGATCTTGTATAGTGAAATTGAGAAAGGAATAATGCATATAAGTTATGATTATAAGGTTTGATTTTATTTAATTATGATTTATATAATGAGACGAAGGATTGAATTCTAATGTACTCTTTTGGTGAGTTGAAATTGTTTGCAAGGTTGCGAAAATTTTGGCTTGCTAGAAGGGGACCTTACAGTTTCTTTTTGGATTGATTTGTGCATGTTATCTCTTCCTCTCTTATACTTTTTTGGGTGTGTCCTCCCGGTTTTAGATTGATTAGAAACTTAGTTTCTAATGGATCCAAATCAAGATTTTGGATATCAATGTTGTTCTTAGCATCCTCTAAATCAACTTTAAGTTTGATCTAAATCCCATTTTTCCATCATCTTGATGCTCATTCCTAGTATCCTCCAACACCATGTCGTTCTGAACATCTTCTAAAACAATTTTGTGAGGCCTCTTTACTTGAGATTGACACCTATTTACCTCGCTTCCTTATCGATAAGATTGTTTTTACTCTTCTACTATTCTGACATCCCCCTTTGTATTATGGTCCTCTCAAGCCTTTGCAGTATCTATGTCATTTTATCTTGATCCTCCTTACTAGTCTCTCCAACTTTAACCTTTTTATCTTGAACCATGTGTTTCGTTTTAGGCATTTGGAAGCCATCATTTGCAATGGGTTGGACTCACTCCAACCCCCATCTTGCTTTAAGAGTTGGACTTTTTGGAAGAGGTTGATCTAATTCGAGATCAATGGCTATACTTGCATAGTTAGAACTTAGAAGTCCCTTTGCCAGATATTGTCTGGTTTGAACATATATATGTAATGACCCACACTAATTTTTTTGAGATTTTTACAATATAGAAAGATGCAAATGCAAGTCCTTGCACTTTTTGATCACCCAGACCCCGAGGTGGGCAAGGTGAGAGTATACTATGTTTGGATGACATAGTCTAACTAATGAATGCACTATTGAAATGTAAAAGGTGGCAAGCCTACCAGAAGCATATAGGCGACAGAGCCGACTCAAATTGACATCTCTTTGGCGGACAAGTATGCTTGAATGCAAAGCCACTGGTAGATTCTTTCAAGTCGGATCAAGCCAAATTAGTTGATTGCTAGCAGACTTGATCCATGCCAAAATGGGTTATGAAGATGCAACTAACTGGCGGTAAACCATCCAATTTGACAATAGGATAAACATGTGTGCATCACGTTCTAGCGGTACTACCATCCATAATTATAATGATATTTAGTATGAACTACTGGCAATAATATTGAAGTGAAACTAACTGCAACACAGAGATTAGTGTATAATATTCAGAAAATCAAGTGAAAATCAGCTCAATGAGCTGAGCAAGCTGGAGTACTTTGAATCACAACCCAATTTGCTGATGAAGGCTGCCCAAAAGGACTGAAAACTGAACTAATCAATATAAAACTGCTCAAAGACTCCCAAACTACACTGTAGAGCCCTGCAAGCTGCTAATAACACTGATATCTGACTGTACGACCTGCTAATCAGTAATCTAAACTGCTGTAATCTTCTCAGAAACTGTACAGTCATACAGACCATGAAAGTAGTGATATGACTATCACTAAGAGAGAGTTTGGACACCAAAACAGGGGCAACTTCTCCCCAGTTGCAATCGCCCTTCTACACTTGCTAGACGACCTGTTAGGGCATTAAACCAACAACACACAACAGTATAGCTAGAATATTGGAAGGATATTCAGCCAAATAAGGGTACGACCAAGTACTAAGTCAAGGCACCTCCTTTCCAATGAGTTCGGCCTGCAACCAAGGCATAATAATCATAGACAGCAGTACAACCCTTTTTGGAAACTGGTACGACTTGGTTACATAATGGTACAACCACTAGAACAACATAAAATCCATCAAACGTAGCAACTGGAACTTAGTCAAAAGGAAATATAATTCTCAAATTTCACTATCCACTCAAAACACATCAAAAACTTCCATTTTTGAAATAAACTGGAAAAAACATCAACTATTAGCACATTGGTGATTCTTGGGTGAAATCACACAAATCGGCTACGAGGGTTTTCGTCCTCGAAACTGGATTTACCAAAAGGTGTTCATCCTCACGCAAATAGAAGAACTCACGTTCATTTTTAGAGCAAATAGAAATGAATTCATCAAGAGAGCTTCTTCTATGCTCAAAGTCCCTTTTTATAAAGCCTTTTCAGAGAAAATAGTTTATTTTTAATTACTTATCCCTCATTTCCCTCAAATTAAGGGTCTGAAAGTGTCATTACCTTTTTGTACCCCATTCCTAACAACACTTATAAATTGTAATGTCCCTTTTTGGATTATTCCTGATTTCTATGCCTCTTGATGGATTGACAAATTCAGTCCAATTAACTGCAATACATATTTTGCTGTTATATATTATACTTCTGCTGTCATCAACTATTGCATATATATAGTTCACTGCTGATATATTCCTTGCAGATTTATCTCTGCTAAAGATATACTTCTTTCTGATCACTTTATGTCTTCAATGGTCTTTGGACCTTTGTTTTATACCCTTCATAACAAAGAATCGCACCTCTTAAACATAACTGATGCCTTTTTACCACCACCGCTGCCCTTTGGTTAATATTAGTTAAAGTTTCCTTTTCTTTTTTAGTCTTCTAGTGCCTTTTGTCCTCTAGTGCTGGCTTTTGTCTTTTTATGGCCAGCGGTGGGTTTTATTTTTGTTTTTATTTTTAATTTTTTTTCTCTCTTTGTCTAACAAGTCGGGGGCATGACAATTTGCCCTTCCCAAGATTGCTTGTCCTCAAGCAATTTCAAACTAGGACGCTCCTAATCAGGATCCCAAATCAACTGCCTAGAAGAATTGTTGTTAGTATACTTGCCTCGATCCAACCACCCATATAGTCCTTTAATATCATAAGGTTGATAACATCCTCTAAAGTATGAAGACAATTTATTGTCCAATATTCTTCTGGTTCATGTACTTGTATTTTCCAATATTTCTCAACAACAAAACCAAGAGTTGGTAATTTGCAATGTCTATAATTTAAGTCAAGTTTTCTCTCATCCTCAGAGAGAAACAACCAAAGACATCTTGTGTAGTTTGAAACCAAGAAAAGGAAGCATCGATCCCGAAGAACAATTTCTCTTTTGGCATCAACTAAGTCTTCAAAGTACCCATTGAGTTGGTTAAACCTTCGTACATGGATATCTCTTTGAGTCAAAGTAGCAAAGCTACTTTCCATATATTAAGATGGAAAGTAGAAGCACGACACACATCTATGACCTTGAATGCATGGTTCTTTTCTGGAATGATTTTATATCTTTTTTGGTTTAGTTTCAAGATTCTCATATTCTGTAACTAGTCCCAAAGAGTTTTAGAAATACTCATTATTATTATTATTTTTTCTTTCGTCTTTGATCTTGGGATTCATCTTTGTATAGAATGATCTCTTTCACTACCTTGTACTTGTCATCTTGTAGTTTACCTTCCAATATATCATTAGCCCAAGGTTGAGAAGGATAGAAGAAGTCATGTTCAAATCCAATGAGGATAAAGAAGAAGACAGAATGAATGTTATTGTGAACATGCCCTAAGAAAGCGGAGTAAATGATTGTGATTCCATGGAAAGAGAATTTGTGACCAAAGAATACTTGAAAGGACTAATGATAGACAAATGTATTGGTAAGCATTTGTTTGATGTTTTGAATAACAACAATGCAATTGAGATAAGTGAATGCAGAAAGGAAGAAAGAAAACATTTTTAATGCTAAAGAAGAAATTGAGAGCATTTAGAATCCAAGATTGGAGATTGCAAAATACTCCAAGATGAATCAATATTGATAGAAAATCTGATTGATGAAGAGGGCTTGAAGAAAGACTGGAAAGATGAATCCAGTGATGTTGTTGAGAAGGTAAATTCGAATCTTAAGTAAGACTTTGATTATTGAACAATTGTAGAAGTGTCGAGTAATCAACGAAGATGATAAGATAGTGTGGAGACAATCTATGACATATAAGATCATTAGAAGAGAAAAATGATCTATGTTATTGAAGAGAGGGTATGTGAGACATGAAGGATGAAATAAGTCAGCAAGTGTATTTAGAATTGAAGGAAATGTAGTTGATGAAGGAAGCAATCAAGAATCCAAATTTGATTTCGATAATTTAATCCACATTGTCTATGTTGTTATAGATCTGCCCTTGAAAGTGTTGCCAATGTATTATTTGCAACATCTTCTTCTTCATGCTTCCCTTTCTCTTTCCAAAGCTCGTTGAGCTCTTTAGCTTAATTGCATTAACTATCTTTGATCCCTAGGCTGACAGGATCAAAGCTCTGATACCACTTGTAATGTCCCTTTTTGGATTATTACTGATTTCTATACCTCTTGATGGATTGACAAGTTCGGTCCAATTAACTACAATATATATTGTGCTGTTATATATATTATACGTCTGCTGTCATCATCTAGTGCATATATATAGATCACTGCTGATATATTCCTTGCAGATTTATCTCTGCCAAAGATATATTTCTTTCTGATCACTTTATGTTTTCAATGGTCTTTGGACCTTTGTTTTATACCCTTCATAACAAAGAATTGCACCTCATAAACATAACTGATGCCTTTTTACCACCACTGCTCCCCTTTGGTTAATATTAGTTAAAGTTTCCTTTTCTTTTTTTTGTCTTCTAGTGCCTTTTGTCCTCTAGTGCTGGCTTTTGTCTTTTTATGGCCAGTGGTGGGTTTTATTTTTGTTTTTATTTTTAAAATTTTTTTTTTCTCTCTTTGTCTAACAAGTCGGGGGCATGACATAAACTCACTTTTTAAAACAACATTTTTTAATAATAAAACAAAAGTTGCCCTTTTAAAATATAACTTCAAGTTACTTTTTGGACAACTTAAGTTTAATTACTACAATATTTCCCTGATTCCACCCCTTTAGCCTACGAGAAAAAAATAAAGAAATAGGCTAAGGGTCTTTGTTAGACTTATGCTTGAGAAGGGGACATGACAATATATCCTTCCATGAAGTCTCCCACCATTGCAAAAACATACTTTGACCAAAGTGCTAGATAATTGTGGATTTAAATTTAGAAATCAGAATTTTTATATCCCTGGTTGGTTGAAAATTTTGAGTTTTAAACTTAAGAGTTTAGAAGTTGTTAAGTGTTACAGATAAATTGGAATCTTATCCCAAAAAATAGGAGCTCCTACTTTTTAGTTATCAGATTTTCAGCGTTTGCCTTTGGGGTGGGGCTGGAAATTCCCTTCCCAACTTCGCATTTTTTTCCACATTGCATTATTAGAAGGCATCTGCAATTTATAGAAATTCTCAACTAAATTTTTTAGCATTAATTGCTGCTAAAAATTCTATGGGATCATCAGCTTGCGAAAAATTATGAGCTAAATCTGTTGGCATTGGCTGCTGCTATAAAATCAATGGAACCACTTGATTGTGAAGAACTCCTAAAAGTTCTCAGCAACACCTGCTGAGGAAATTTAGGTAGCCCCCCTCCATGGGACCATAGCTTTTAGTGAATTTAAGGAATGATCTTGCTTGGGAAGAAGGTGAAATGGGAAGATTTAAAAACTGTTTGGCTGAAGTTGTACAAGAAAAAGTTGGGCTCTTTTCCCTTAACGTCTCTGTTTCGGAGCTACTCTATTGCTCTCAGTTTTGCCTCCACTAGTAGTGTAGGTTGAGGAGCCTTTGGTGCAAGCATGGCATAAGATAGTGGATTGGGGTGGAGGGGAGGTTGGCAGTGGCAGTCATACTATCTGTAAATTCATAAATGGGCCATCAGAACTCATTAAAGGGAAGGAGGACCTCGAATAGGTATATCTTGCGGGCTAGGCCAGTTGGTTGAGGTTCTCTCCTTTTCCCCTAACTGTCATGTCCCCTCCGTCCAGGGGGTATAATATTATATTTTTGTTGGAGTAACTCGGGTTTTTAGCCTGGTCTGAGCCTAGAGAGATCCTTACGGGGGATCTCTTCCCATGGCTTTATTGTCGAGACCTCTACTGGGGGGTCTCAGTCCCCAAGGCATTATTGCCAAGTTCAAACCTGTGAGCTCGTTGGCCTAGCGAAGGCCCACAACCTGTGAGCACGATAGCCCAATGAAGGCACATATTCTACGAGCACGACAACCCAACGAAGGCACATATCTTGCGAGCACTACAACCCAGTGAAGGCACAAGGCCTGCAAGCTCTTTGGCCCAACGGGGGTTTGAACCTTGGTGGCCGCCACAACAATTGTGTGACTTGACCACCGAACCACGGCCTTATCGGCATGAGGTATAATATTATTATTTTAATTTAATAATAGTGTTTTAAACACTAATAAATAGTAATATAATACTATAATAACAATAATAATATTAATACTATTGCCGATGACGGCGTGGTTCGGTTGTTAAGTCGCTCGGTTGTAGTGGCAGCCACCAGAGTTCAAACCCCCGTTGGGCCAACGAGCTCGTAGGCTTTACGCCTTCGCTGGGCCAATGAGCTCGCGGGTTTGAAGTGTTCCTTCTTGGGGATGAGGTCCCCCGTGTTGTGGCCTCACCGGCTCATTGCTCCGGGCAAAAGCGTTAGTGTGGAGCCGGAGGGCGTGTCACGCCAGCGTCACCGGTCACGTTAAAAAGTTTACCAGGCGCATTTAAAAAAAAAAAAATTATTAATACTATTAAAAATAAAAAATATAATATTTGTTATTATAATAATGATATTAATATTATTAACAATAAAAATAAAAGTGGTTTTCAAGTTGGTGACAAAGGATTTCAAACAAGGGTCGGCCTATTTTTGTAAATTCAAATGGGTATAAATAAAGGTTTGATCTTCACTATGAGGCAAGCAAGTTTGATAAATTTTCTCCTTATTGCCAAGATTTCCAGTGATCAGTTCAAGGACAGAAACCCTTGTTACCGACTGAGCAGAGGTGAGGATGAAACCCCAAGCCTCTGTGAGCATTTCCACTTCAAGAAATTGCAAATGATTTAATAGGCGCTGTTTGTTTTCAGGGAAGAGCGACATTGTGAAGAATCTACCTAGATCGTGGGTTTAATGCACTAGAATCAGTTCCATAAATCTCCTTGAAGAAACAAAAGACAGTCATTGAGGCGAATCAGCTTGTTTGATCAATATATGAGGCAATTGTGCTGCTCACCCTAGACGCATCTACCCTTTTGATCCTGCCGCCAGTAAGTCATAGCCAGTCCATGTGAATCAGTTGACCTGGAGGCCGCAGGCTCATGATATCCAACTGTCTAGAAGGCTGCAGGTCAAGATCCGCCTAGATTCACCATGGATTTACCAGTCGCACTTGCTAGTTAAGGCGCAGTTATCCTTCTTCTGGCACAGTTATCCTTCTTCTAGTGCAGTTCAAACCTGGAGCCTATCTTCCACATTAGCTGGTGGCACTGCATCAACTGGTGAAAGAGATCTGAAGTACTTAACTGTTCATGATATCCAGGGCAGCCTGATAGTATCTGCAACTGAGGTAGTTTAATTATGATTTTCTGAGTTGTAATCTGCACAGTTGCTATTGAATTTCTGAGTTCTAATTGGCATATGTGGTGTAAATTTCTAGAAATCAATGATGTTTCACAATAACATTCAAACCTGTTTTTGCATTGTGTGGATTGGAGTGTTAACTGTTGAGATATGTGGCATGTTCATTGAGTATTTAGTAATTACAGATCCTAACGAAACCCTACATCAGAGTTCACTGCAACTCTAAATCATCACATTGGCCTCACATTAGTCGGGTCTTGAATGTTTGTATATTCAAGAAACCGTTTAACAATAGCAGCAGACAGAAATTAATTGAGATTACCCTAAGGATATTACAGTGGTATTAGAGCCTGGAATCCTACTAGCCTGCGAATCAACAGAGAAAGATTAAGACATTTGAAGAATCTATGTTAGAATTGTTACAGAGATTACATGAATATCAGAAGGACTTAGTTGCATATCAGAAGGATTATATTACATGGTTGAATCATCTGGGGATGAAGAGAATGTTCTTGAAGAATGAAGAAAAATTAGAACCGAAGGAGATGGCTAGGGTAGTAACCAGGAAGTAAGAGGAACAATCAAATTTAGAGTCACAAGACATCATGGAGCAAGAACAAGAGGGACCTGTTGATGGTTGTTTTTCGACAAGTCAACAATAGAGTAAAATACTAGGTATTTAACTCTCTCTTGAGCAAAGCCTCTCGGATGCTGAACTAAGTGATCAAACGAGATGACTCCAAGGTTCCTTCTTCTAATAGTGTTTCAATTTCAGTAGGAAACAGCTCAATGATTTAAGTATGATTCTGCTGTTAATCAACAAAGGGACTTACACAATTGTTCAACTTGTTGTTTCAAAGACTCTGGAAGTGAACACTAGGGAATCTAAGTACTGCAACTGACGCGTATGATTTAGCAATGGACGTTCTGATCCTAAATCTAAATGATTGATAAAAAAGGGGCAAAAGATATAGGGTTGAGGAATACTAATCTAGTCCTAAATGGAAGGATATTTACTGCTTAGAGTGAAGTCGAACCAAATCTTGTTTCGCCAAGATGAAACAACTACACAAGAGAGGTGCTATCTTCAAAGGTATGCAAGATATTTAAATCAATTATGCTCATGAAAATTCAACAGGCATAAAGATCAAATTGACGCTCAATTGTAAAGACTTCACTACAAGGCAATAAAAATCTTTCACTAACTAACTTATACTTAAAAGAAAAACTTGTAACTTAACTTAATATTCGTGTGAAAATTGAAACCATGCAAACACTCAGAAATATAAATAGAATCACCAAATCAATGAGTCCTTTATTATCTCAGAGAGCTCTTACAACAATTTCGAAATTTCCAACCCTTTCAAATGAGAGCAATGAGAGCTCTTTTATAGTCCTCAAAGGAGAGAAGGGTCAAGATTGATCGGCGAAATCAGCGGATCAGATCAAGCCACATCACAAGTAGTTACAACAAACTATACTTTATTAAATGAATGAGGTTAACTTTATTAAATACAGGAGGTTACTCATATTAAATGAAAGAAGTCATGAAAGAGAGAACAAAGGCACGCTTTCCAAGAGGATAAGGAAGCCACATCATCAAGGCGAGTACTATGTAGTAGTACTATGAGATACAACGAATCTGGACACAATTTGAATAATATCTTCCATTGGTACACTTGTCGCTGCCTTAATGGATCCTTCTGCCACTGCTACATCTGCCTCATAGACTCCAAGTGTCTTCTCCCAGTCGTTTATCCAAGACTTATTTTCCCCAAGACGATATGCAAGTGTGAATATATTATCTAGTTGACTTTCATCAAGTCCATCATATTGAAAGTAGAATGCCTTAACTTGTTGCTTCATGTTCTCAATGGTAACATTTCCATAAGGATTACAAATCTTTGTCAAAGCAGTATATATATGATTTTCTGTTCTTAGAAGAACACTTCTTATCCTGGACATATCTACTTCAATCTTATCAACTAGTTGCCCCTTGTTGTGAAAGGAGAAATACCAAGTGACAAAGTCATGTGGAGTATCTCTGTCAATCACCTTATTATGAATTAAATCTTCTACTGGAGCTTCCATTAAGCTTTTGAGTTGTGGCATATATTGCTCTTTGATTGGTTTGAACTCAGCACAACTTTCCAATAAAGCTTGGACTCGACCTTGGAGCTTAATGACTCTGTCATACACTTGCACAATTTCTTCTAGGTAAATATAGGCCTTGTCTTCTGTCTTTTCTATCCATCCCTTCATCATCTGGGATGAAGTTCTCATGTCCTCAACTTGGGATACTGTTTCCTGTGGAAGAATGGAAGGAGGAATTGCAGTAGCTTCCTTCTGTTGAATAGGTTGCATGACCTGTTGGATGTAATGCTTCAATGTACTAAAATCTTGTTCAACTTTCATCCTTGCTTCTCTTTCTTGTTTCAACATACTTCTCACATTATTCACTGCATCTTGTAGTTCCTCATCAACTTGTTCCCTTGTGATTGGACCCATGCCAATTGTAGTCAAATTATAATCTTCAGGTGCCATGTTTTCTATCTCCTTATCACTTCTAGGAACCGCTATGTGGACCTCTCTGTTTCCAGCAGAATCTTGAGTGATTTTAGAAAGGATCGTTGCTTTCTTCTTCTGATTATTCTTTTGTACATTTACAAGCAATTCCTCAACTGCAGTAGGCTGATAAGTCTCTACAATTGTGCTTTCTTCAATCCTTTGTCTCAACCATGGTGGGAAAGTAGAAAGGTCTCGTTGTTCATGGGCTTGATTGTGTTGAACACGAGCTACTTCTTCATCAGATTCAGCTTGTCCTACTTCATCCTGACCAAGATCATCATTCTCTTCCATTATGACAGTGGGGCTTGATTGGATTTCTTCTGATGGAATCAAGGCAACTTCTTCTATTACTTCTATCTCTTGTATTGGATTTTGAACAATTGAAACACCTTCTTGTGGATTAGATGAAGTAGATGGATTACTCTTTTTCTGAGGTCTTCGACTAGATTCCCCTTGATCTTGACTAGGTCTTTTCCTCTTTCTAGTTGAATTATTGCTCTGATCATTCCCACTATGTTGTGGTTGGCTATGTGTACTATGCTGCTTGGGTTCTCCTTCATCCACCTTATTGTAGGTGAGATCTCGACTTTCAGCACTCATTTCCTGCAATAGTTGATTGATACACACTTGTGTCATGGCTAAAACCGGCTTTATCAAATCTTCTTCGGATGCATCTCTCTTTGACCAATCAATTGTGTAAGGCAAATCCTTTATCTTGTCAAATTCATCTACTAGCATAGTATCATCCTCGGTGAACTGGTCTGGAATCCTGAATGCTTTGGTGGCTCTGACTAAATCCCAGTCGAGTCTTGAACTTTGAAGAGTTCGGAGATCATCTTCATCTTGGGCACTGGCCCAGTGATCTTCCAACTGCTTGATATGTTTGAATTCTCTGTTGTATTTCCAGCAAACTTGGAAAGGGTCAAAGTTAGGCCTCTTGGTGCCATGAGTCTGCAAATGATAAGCCTGTAGCTCTATTTCGGAATACTCAGCTGCTGATAAAGATGGACATTCCAGATTTTGTCCAAGACGAAGTGGAAATTGGATTCCTCCTTTCTTCTTCAACTTCTGCAACCTGATGAGTTCTAGGAGTTGTCTTGTAACTTCTAACATTACCATCCTGTTGGTTGGATACCTTGGCAATCTGTATGGATATGATGTGAATCCTTGGATCCTTAGGTAAGTGTACCTTTCATGTTGAGTATACCAGTATCCATATGCTGAAATGAATTCTCTTGCTGCATTAGACAATCTTTTATGAAATTCTCCCCTCAGTTTCTTCATGATGAACATGGCAAATGCATCATTAAACCTTGTATAATGATTAATACTCTTGAGGTGCAACTGAGGATAACATTGATGTGACAAGTATTTGTTAGGTCCAATGCCGACTTCTCCTTTCTTGGTTAAACCTGAATAAACTTCATTTCTGGCAAGAAGATACACTATATAGGAACTCATATAACAAGTCTTAGTTTTAGCAAAACTGAGGAACTGCTCATGTATACTTTGACTGATAAGTCCAGCCCAATCAATCATTTTCCCTTTAAGAACTGACTTGATGAAAGAGTACATCCAAGGCTGGAAAGTAGCAGATTGAGGCATTCCTGTCATTCTGTTCAAAAACATGATTAGATATCCAATTTCCGGATGAAAATCTGACTTATGGAACTGTGGAGGATTATTCATATTGAACTTCATGGCTGGATTGGCCATCCACTCTCTCCTTATCTCTTGTAACTTTATCTTGGTGTCGACATCATACTCCTGCTGGCCTTGTTGTTTTGAGATGCTGATCATCCTCTCCTTGGTTGGAATGTTGAAAGTTTCCTCGACTGCTTCCCTTTGCAAATAGGCTAGTATCGTTCCATCCTTGGCTATGATTTGCCTTGTATTTACATCATACTTTTTGACACATTCGATGATCATTTCCGGACACGGCAAAGTTGGCGGAAAACAAGCAGCTTCAATGGCTCCACTCCTCATGATGGCTCGAGCGAGGCTTCCTCCGTTAGGTTCTTCAAGGACTGTCTTGATATCTTCCAAGTTGCTGCTTCCCATATTTGTATCGCTTACATTGGTCCACCTTGAGACGAGCTTTGATTCAGGAATCTTCCCTTTGGCATCCATCCGGATCTTGGCTTGTCGCTCCTTGGAAGTCATTGCCATTATTCTGCAGACTTGACGTGAATAAGTGATTGCAAACAAAATCTAGATTTTACTTCAGCAACTTTAGTAGATTAAATTATGAAATTTTCCTCTATAGTTATGAAATATTGCTATTAAATTTGGAAAATCTATGAAAAATCATAAAAATCCACTTATTCTTCTAGAATTTTATCAATATTTGGACAATTTCAAGGCATCTAATGAAAGAAAAATAAGAAAATCAGATCAGAAAAAACTCAGATCAGACTTACTTGATGAGCTGTTTTGTATTTGATACCTTGCAATTTGATTTCCCACTTGGCAAAATTTGATAAAATCAAATTTATCTTCTAAAATCAACTTCTTGTGGCTGCTCCTTGAAGAAAATTCTGCTCTTGGAGAACAAATCTGCTCTTGAAAATAAATCAAATGAAAAAGAAATGAGGCACATATATATAATTCACTTTAAAAAAACTTTCCTTCTTCCTAGGCCGACCTCATGCACAAACATTTAATTTAATTTTGATCTTTATTAAATGAATGCATTTCACGTTTCACGAAGGCAGCAATCATTAAATGTTTGAAATTTCTTTCTTTTGTAAACGCATTGGATAAAGTTTTGATGTTCTCCTTCTTGTTGTTGGACGTTTTCTTCCTCCTCCAAGCGCATGAGATCAGAAATTCGAATCCTCTTGGAATTTCGCATTAGATCAACTATTGAAACTCTCCTTGGCAATTCACATTGGATGGAGGTCTTCGAGTTTCACTTCATATTTCGCATTGCATGGGGTTTTAACAATCTTCAAGTCTCTTCGCCTTGGATGATCTAATGGAGTCTCCTTCATGGAATCCTTTTGTCTTGCTGTCTTGAAACTCTAAAACTTGTTTTCAATATTTCGCACTAGTTAACTCCTTGATGATCCTCCTTCATGTTTAGCATTAGATAGAGGATTAGAATCCTCTTGTTGTGAGTCGCACTAGATGGAGTTGGTAGAATCTTCAAGTGATTTCGCATTGGTTCAAGGCATAGAATTCCTCTTAAACATTTCGCACTAGTTGAAGGATTGAGATCCTCTTAACACTTGGCGCTTTGGCTGAAAGATTGGATTCTTCTTGATATTTCGCGTTGCATAAAGGATTAGAAATCCTTTTAGTACTTGGCGCACTTGATAGGTAATTTGGTTCCTTCAAAATGAAACTTCATCCTATCCTTAACATAGCGCATTAGATCATGTTTTGAGACTCCTTAGGGAGTAGCGCACTTGATGAATAGTTTGAGATCCTCACAAGTTTGGCGCTTCACTTAAGCATTTTGGATTCCTTCAAGAAGTGGCGCAATGGTTAATGGCTTGATGATTTTCTTCTACATCACCCTTGACTCTCCTCACATATGGCGCATTGGTTGGGCAATTAGAGATCTTCAAGGAATGAAGTTTCGTTTTCCTCTTGTTGAACGCTTGGATAAGGAACTTAGAAGATGGCGCACTAGATCAAGGTGTAGGATCCTGTGGAGTGTGGGCGCACTGGATGGGTAGTTTAAGCTCTTCACAAATAAACTTCATTCATGGCGCATTAGATGAGACTTAAAAATCTTCTAGATACAAACCTTGATTACTACCTCATAATGTTGGCGCATTAGATGAGCAACATGAGATCTTCAAAATAAAACTTCATCCTCCTCCTTTGGATATGGCGCATTAGATGCCCTTTTAGATTTCTTCTTGTGGAGCGCTTAGATAAGGGGCTTGGGAGGTGGCGCATTGGTTCAAGTTTCCAAATCCTGTGGATGGCGCTTCGGTCAAGGGTCATTGGAACTTCATCTAGAAATCACTTGAGCGCATTACATCAACTTTTGGAATCCTATGATCTTGCAATTTGGTGAAGGGACTAATACTTATGTCGAATGTTTAGGTGAAGCGCATTAGATGAGAGGAAAAGATCCTTTAGTTTTGGGCGCATTGCTTCCTCTTGTGGAATCCTCTTTAAACTAGACATTTCTCAAGTCAAAATCCTTACATTTCCCTTCTCTTTCTTGGTGGCGCATCACTTCAAGGATTGAAATCCTCAGGAATTTTCATTAAAATTTGCTCCAAGATTCGCTTTAAGACTTGTTTTTTCACTTTCGCATTGGTTGAAGGCGTTGAAATTCTCATCTCTTCCTCCGAAATGACCTTTTAGTCTGGGCGCACTAGATGGAGTTTTCAAATCCTCTGATATTTTCGCACTGAATGAAGGATTAGATGGGCGCACTAGATCAAGTTTTCAAATCCTCTGGCTCAAATGTCTTCTGCTTCGTGATTTTGCGCCCAGACTTGCGCCATCTAAGTGTCTAGTCGCATTAGATCAGTGTTTTGAATCCTCTGACTTCGTCAAGTATTTTCAGGATCGCACGAGTAAAGGTATATTGAAAAATATATTTAAGTATAAGAAATGAATTTCTTATACTTTAAATATTTTTCAATATACCTTTCAGGATGTTTGAGATAGGTCCCGAATCCACCGGATTTAAGATGCAAAATATAGAATTTGGAGGATTCACCAGATTTCAGACTTAGCCATTTTTCAGGATTTTCAGGATTTCAGGCTCCAGGCTTAGTCTTTTCAGGGTCTCAAACATTCTGAAGGATTAACCTCAAAACTCAATATCTAGATAGGATTTGATCACTATTGCCATTATTGCAAGTTCATCTACCCTTAATTGTGAACCAAAGATCATAGGCAAAGAAATTGTTACCGAGCCGGCAACGGAAAACGAGTCAGGACATCATTAAAATCTCAGCAAAACTCATTGGAAACTCACTGAAAAGCTCAGAGCTCAAAAAAAAGGGGGGTCCCTATTCCTAATGGGGTGATGTGTGATTTGGTCACAACATCTGGCGACTCCACTGGAGGAATGTTCCTGAACATTTCTAAAACAAAAATGCAAAGCTCACTCAAAGAATATCAAATTATCATCCTCAATCGTAAACTATACAAAACGAGCTTAAAAGGGAAAGGAATCATAAATTGGATCAAGACACTGCATCTCCTGATGTGTGATTAAAGATTGATTTCAATTAAAACAACTTCTTGAATGTGCTAAAGATAAACAAACGTCAAGCTTCAACATTTCCATGCACACCCACACACGAGATCAAATAAACACGACTACTCAATCAAAGAATCAAAACCAATTGCCAGCGGGACTATCCATATCTGAGGTTTGAAGTGCAAGCACTTAGGTTCATTCCCATCCCTTAGAAACCAGGATCGACTAAGCTGACCCGTATCAAGCTAGGTATATTCATGAAAGCGGATGGACGGACATATATATGGATGACATAGGTGAATGATAATATGCATGACAAGTAAGTGATGTCAAATGGAGTGGTGATGGAATGATAGTGAAAATGCAATGAAACAATGTGGCTCTATCATGACGCCTGTTTGCCAGGTTTTCGCCAAGATACTTATTCATGGCGCCCGTTTGCCGGGTTTTCACCAGTGAACGAAAATTTTTCTCTTTACTTTTTCTTCTTTTTTTTTTTTCTCTTTTTTTTTTCTTTTTTTTTTCTCTTTTTTTTTTTTTTTTTTTCTTGTTTTTTGAATCATGATGACCATTACACACGGCGCCTGTTTGCCAGGTTTTCACTGAGGTAACGAATGATTAGAACTCCAGAGTCTGACTCTGCGCAGGACGCGATAATCCACACATAAAATCATGTCAAGTTCTGATACTGACAAATGTTGGTAGGAAATGATGGGATAAAGGGAACGGAGTTGGATGATGGCGGATTATGACTGTGTGAAAGCGTATTCAACCATAAACCAAAGGAATGACGGGATATGTTGAATAGCAAGAAACAAATATGGACGGTGAATAAGGAAAAATGAAATGGAATGAAATCACGATCAACGTTTGTTTGTATCAACCTAAACTTCGAAGCTTGCAAGTGGAAAAGGAAATGTAAATAGGGAACGGGGATTAATGATAACTAGTAATGATACCTTCATGTCCTTCACGAACTTAGGATTTCTCCCTTTAATTTTGGTTCGCAGGGTAAAGTATGTGGAATGGAATTGAATGGAAATGGAATGGATGGATTGGATGCGGTAGCCTCTTTGGATTTGGCTACAAGTACTTAGAACTTTATTTCGCAAGGATTCTTTGACTTGAAAGTACAGCACGAAATATACTTTTGAACATGCCTTGTTTAGGAATTATGGCATTTATATCATGATACATAGAGATTTTTTGGATTTTCAAGAATCTCTTTGCTCAAAAGGTAAAAGCATCCAAATATTTATTTTATGGAAAGATGGGGGAATGGGCGGAAGGAATTGCAAGCTTCTCATTCAGACGACACTCACATTCATCAATCATGATTAGGAGAGGGGTGAAAAGGTGTGGATAGTAATGTGATTGGAAGGCGAAGGTAAAATGGATGAATAGTTACATGCTTTGAGACTTTGCATAGTAACAAAA
The DNA here is from genome assembly GCA_027924645.1 of Cunninghamia lanceolata. NCBI lineage: Eukaryota > Viridiplantae > Streptophyta > Pinopsida > Cupressales > Cupressaceae > Cunninghamia > Cunninghamia lanceolata. The sequence continues at coordinate 21,816,688 of BSBN01000809.1, read as the reverse complement.
GTGAAGTAAACATAGGTAGTAAATTTCAAATGGAATGGAGTGGGAATACCAACATTTGATTTTATCCTGTACAGTGGATAATGAAAATACTCCAAATACTTGATTTCAACTTCAACGCGTATCCTTCTGGAGTATAATGAACACAGAATCATATAAATGATGCAGTCATTAGACTCGAATTCATTTTTGGTTGAAAATATGCAATGCAGATGGAGGTTTAACTGTAGTGGAATGAAATGAATGAACAATTTTATTGTAATATGGGATGTGGTAAATGAAATGACGGATATGAAAATATGCAAAATACTTATTATGGAATGGAAATGGAGGCATGAATTACCTTATGATTTTCACTTGATCCAGGCTTACAAAGGCTTTCCTAGGAACTTCGGGATCATTAAGATGTGTAAGAAACCTCAAAATACTTCAGTCAATACCGAACAACTGATTCGTTTCCTAAGAACAAGCAGTCACGCTATCTAATACTCGCGATGGAATTCACGGGAAATCCATCAATCATGACTTAAGTTTCTCAAAAGAACAAATAAGAATTCGTAAAATTAGATTTGACATTTTAAAATATTATGTTCAAAAGATAATAGTGTCGAGACACAATATATGATTAACGTCCCAGTCAAGCTCAGTGCTCGCTTCGTCAACAATTGAAAACAATAATCTATCAATCCTAAGAGTTTCGTGAAAAAATGTTTAAGAAATGAGCTAACATATCCTAGTGAAAGTATACCAAATGTGATTTGGATACACACCACCTTGTCAAGAATTAAAACCCTTCAAAAACAACTACTCTAAAAAGCAAAAGCAAAACAAAAACAACTAAACTATGAAAACTTCTTGAAAAATTCTTGAGTCAAATGACATCAAGACAAACAAATCTAATCTAAGAAAAAAACAAAATAACTGAAAGGAAATCCTATCTAACTATGTACAAACCAGTGTTCCGAAGAATTCATGGCTGGAAATAGTGCTTCAAAAACTGCCCATTGACAGGCAATGGAATATCTTCTCCGGTCAGAGTCTTCAATTTGAAAGCGTTCTCTCCTAGGATCTCAGCAATCTGATATGGGCCCTTCCAGAGATAATCGAATTTGTCGTGATCACCTCGCCGTTCATGTGCTTTGTCCCAATATAAAACCAGATCAGAAATTCTGAAGGCTTTCACTCTTGCCTGTCGATCAAACCAACGCTTGACCACTCCTTGATGTTTCATAAATTTATTTAAGGCGATGTCTCGTTTTTCTTCCAGATGCAGGAGCTGTGATAATCTTACTTGTACTTGCTCATCTTCATCTAAATACTCTTGCATGAATTGCAAGGTTGGAATCCTCAATTGTATTGGGAAGATAGGATCCTGACCATAAACCAGGTGATATGGCGAAGTACCCAGAGAAGACTTAACTCGAGTTCTGTCTGCCCAAAGAGCAAACTTCAGCTGTGTATGCCAGTCTCTTGGATTCTTATCCAGTAATTTCTTTATTGCATTCAAAAGGTTCTTGTTTGTGGACTCAGCTAGGCCATTTCCCTGTGGATAATAATTCGATGAAAATTTCAGGGTTATACCATATTCAAAGGCCCAATTTGAAAATCTGAGTGATGAAAATGCAGGGCCATTGTCGCATACAAGGGCACTGGGGCAACCAAATCTGGTAATTATATTCTCTTCTAAAAACTTGATCACTACTTCAGAAGTACAAAACTTCAAAGCATGGGCTTCTGTCCATCTGGTACAGTAGTCTGTGGCAGTCAAAATATATTTATGCTGTGCGGAAGATGGTGGGTTTATCATACCAATGAAATCTAATCCCCACTTAGCGAAAGGTCTGAATTCAACAACTGGCTGCAAAGGCATAGCTGGGTTTCGTTCTCTTGAAGCTGCTACTTGACAAATATGGCAAGTTTTGACATGCTGATGAGCATCTTGAAACAATTTTGGCCAATAGTAGCCTGCCCTTAATATCTGATTTGCCGTTGCTAGCTCACCACCGTGGCAAGTTCCGAACTTATCATGAAATTGTTCCATAATACTTTTAGCTTCGTTCCTCCCAACACACCTTAGATAGATGCCTTCATGATTTTGTCTGAATAAAACTGATCCTTGTAACATGAAACGTTTACTTCTGTATCTCAATGCTCTCCTCTGTGTTGGGCTCATATGTTCTGGACATCTCTGAGATAATAGGTAATAAACAATATCATCGTACCACTCATCTGGTGATACTGCTTCAAGTACGTAAGCTTGCTGAACTAATCCAGGTTCTTCAAGTGCTATAGTCTGAGTCAATGCTTGTCCTCTAACCAACTTCATTGGTTGAATTTCGATATCGTATTCTTGAATAGTGGCGACCCACTTGCCTCTTCGTTCGCCTAGTTCATTTTGCATTAGTAGTGTTTTAACTGCGGCATCTGGGACTATAGCATACACTTTACTCCGCAGGATATAGTGCCGAAATTTCTTGGTAGCCTTTACTAGAGCATAAGCCTGTTTCTCCACTGCCGGGTATCTCAGCTCAGCATCCTTAAAAGGGGCACTCATAAATGCAACGGGATGTTCATCTTTATCATCTACCCTCTGGGTCAAAATCCCTGCACAGGTGTGATCAGATGCAAAAGAATATAAATAAAACGGCTTCAAATAGTCTGGACTGATGAGGACAGGAGCCCTAGCAATTGCTTGCTTGATTTCTTCAAATGCTTTCTTTGCTGGAGGAGTCCATTCAACTTTCGCATCTTTCTTTAACATATCATTCAATGGCTTAATAATTTCTGCAAATCCGGTAATAAACTTCCTGACGAAGTTAATCTTGCCGAAGAAGGACTTCAATTCCTTTTTACTGGCAGGCATGCTAATTCTCTTAATGGCTTCTATCCGATCTGGATCAATAGAGATACCGTGTTCTGATATGACATGACCCAGGAGCTTTCCTTCGGTCACCCCGAAGATGCACTTCTTTGGATTTAAGGAAATTCCATATGTTCTACAAGATTCGAAAACTTTCCTTAAATGCTCTACATGATCTGTTCTGACCTTTGAGAACACCGTAAGATCATCCATATAGATGATAATGCATTTTCCAATAATATCTCTGAAAGCAATATCCATAGCTCGCTGGAAAGTGGCTCCTGCATTGATTAGGCCAAAAGGCATCCTTCTGTATGCATAAGTACCCCATTTGGTAGTGAAAGCGGTCTTCAATCGATCCTCTTCTTCAACCATGACCTGGTTATACCCTGAATATCCATCCAGAAAAGACATCATCTGTGAACCATTTACAATTTGCAGCACTTCGTCCAATGAAGGCAAAGGATAATTATCTTTTTCTGATGCTTTGTTTAAGTTCCTGAAATCAACACATAATCTTATTTCTCCATTCTTTTTTCTAACTGGAACTAAATTGGCGACCCACGTCGAGTGCCTGATCGGAAATATGATCTTTGCCTGCAGCAGCTTCTTGACTTCCTGATAAATAAGTGGCTCCAATAAAGGATTGACCGGCCTCTGCCTCTGTCGGAAAGGTCTGCTTCCTGGCTTGAGAGGGATAGTATGTGTAATGATGGATGTGTCGTATGTTTTCAAATCATCGTATCCCCAAGCAATAACATCATGGAATTCTCTCATACTACTGAGGATGTTTTCTCTTTCTTCCGGTGTGCAAACTTTCCCTATGAATACATTTTTTACATCTTCGTCGGTTCCCAGATTGACTGCTTCACATTTATTTCCATCTTCGTTGTGGTGAGGAGGAGTGCCCAACTTATCTGAATCGAAGAGTCTTTCTAATTCAATCATACCCTTTGGGATATTATTGTCCTTCAGATTCATGATCCCATCTGGATCAAACTCAGCTTCCACTTCGCTTTCGTCAATGACCTGGGTGGTGAAGATACCTGAATTGGTCAAGAAATCCAGTATATGTTTGTCGTCATCAAACACTTGAAAATTTGTGATATTATCTGGTACTGATGGTACTGATGTTAGTTCCACTGTGAACTTTTTTAATCCTTCCATAGCCAATGGCTCAAGGGAACTTGCGGCCTGTGCTAGGGCATTAGCTACTCGATTTGTTGACCTGTAAATTGACTTGATGTTGAAAGCATCGAAGTCTTCAATTAAATCCCATACTCTGTTTCTGTACTTCTTTAGTCTCTTGTCATGACACACATATTGCTTCCTGACTTGTCTGACAACTATTTCTGAATCGCCGAACACGTGCAAAATTTTAACTTTCTTTTTTATGGCCAAGAGCAACCCGTGTACGAGAGCTTCATACTCGGTAACATTATTTGTGCATGGGAACTGTAATCTTAAAGCTGATAAATAAGCTTCCCCCAGCGGACTGATCAATTCAAAGCCAGCGCCGGATCCTTGCTTAGATTTCGATCCATCAAATCTTAGAGTCCATACTTGATTATCTTCTGAATTTGACATGTCAATACCTTGATTTACTTTTGTAGGTTCAATTTGGGTATGCTCTGTTGCTGATGCCGAAGTGCTTGCTTCATCTGTAACGGCTGTATCCCTAACTGGTTCTTTTAGTTTCATCATACTTGGAATTTCCAAGCCCATGGCCTCTGGAATTCTCTTTCTAACTTGTTCTAAGGCCACTATGCACATAGAGCAAGAGAACTCGGAATGGAAAGCATTGTGTATCCTACACCAATTAGGTAGCAATAGATCTTGAACGGATGCGTGACTTCCCAATTCTACTCCTTGCTTCACATGTCTCATCACAAAATTCCGGAAGTTTTCAAACATACCTTCCCCTTCTTCATCTGATGATGCGCTGTGATCACTTTCTATGAGGACTTCTGTTGAATTATGGAACATTAGAATCTCCTCAACCTTAGGCTTGTAAACACCTAAGTCTGTTTGTACAAAAAGGATCTCATTGTCTTCACCATATTCAGTAATCATCAATTTAAGACGCGGAGTGCTATCTATCCTGATTTGATTAGGCAATCCTTTCCATGATAACCACATGTGCGAAAAGTCGGTGGAGACGTATCCGTTGAGCTTCTTCAACCAATCTCTGCTTAACAGCATCCCATACCCTTCAGGTATGTCTACTACTGAAATGTCAATGTAATGCTGAATCCTGGGATCAGCTGCTAACTGCATGTGAATATTATGTAGCTCTCCAATAACTGGAACTTCGGTCTTGTCTAGTTGCGTAACTTTCTTATTTGTCTGCTTTGGGATGAGGCCAAGTTTCTTGCAAATACCCAAAGGCATCACGTTGCTTGAGGCTCCTGAATCCATTAGACAATTGTGTAACAATTTGCCAAACATTCTAACTGATATCAAGAAAGGAGGCTGTTCATCTTTTCCTTGATAGAAGACGACTGATTTCTTCTTGGGGGCACTGTATCGGTCATTTACTGGATCTGAATTGACTTGTGAACTTTGAACTTTCGGCGTATTGTTACCCTCAGTAGGCTCTTCCTTTATCGCAACTGTTTTGCCATCTGTTATACTGGATGATTCCTGTGCAATGAAAATAGCATTTGTCTGGCCTTGTGGGTGAGGTGGCCTCATTTGAGTTGGATTTGCATTTTGACCTACATATGCTCTTGGTACATTTGAAGTAGATGGACCGGCTGATCCTGTGGTGACTTGCACATTTTGATTTCCACCCTTTGAGATGGTATCATCGACACCTCTTAGAAAGGCTTCCTTAATTTCAGGTACTCGAATCAATTCTGTCAATGGTAGGTTGATTTTAATCTTCTTGAGTTCTTCGACAACACATTGACTCAATCTCTTTAAATCCTCTTTAGGAACTTCCTTCCTGACTGGATCGATCCTTGTAGAGACATTCTGCTGCTGAACTTCTTGTGCTGGGACAACGTTCTGAACTGGATTTCGCTGCCTGTATTCGGGTGCATCCCTTGGATAGCTTGGATTGTTACTTGCATTTGGATTTGGCGGGGTGTGCAAGTTATTAGGAGGAGTTGACGTGGTAATAGGATCTTGTGGCCGGTAATTCCGCTGATAAACTCTTTGTGGTGCATTGCCAGCAGATTGCTGAAAGGCCTGAACTTCATCTGCTTCTTGGGTTTGGAAATCACCCTCGAATGGCGGAGTGTAGTATGTATCCTCAACTGGTTCATTTGCAGAGGCTGGCGGGAATCTTCCGCTATATTCTGTCATATCATATTCCATCATAGGTGGAAAAGTAAAATCTTCAATCATCAAAGCTTGATCATACCTCTGCGTGGGCACAATTTCATATCCGGTGACTGGAGGATTCTCTGGTACCTGTGTACCATGCATTTCCTGTTGAAAGATGTCAGCTGCTATCTTAAATTCGGGACATTGAAGTTCTGAATGCTGATTGGTGTTATGCAACCGGCACCATGTAGATAGTGCAGCTTCTGCTAAGAATACTTTCTCTGCAGGTTTTGGGTCAGAAGCTGGTAGATTGTCAAGTGGTGAAGGAACTGTGCCGGTATTCGGTGCAGTGTTCCAGGTTCTATTCTGTCGTTGAAAGCCTTGATTATTTCCTCTAAAACCTTGATTATATCCCTGATTATATCCTTGATTGTATCCTTGATTTCCTTGGTATCCACCCTGATTGCCTTGGAAATTCTTCTGCAAATAGTTGTTCTGATTTCGTAAATGTGTAACTTCAGTAGACAATTTCTTTACCTGATCAATCAGCTCTTTCATTTCATCTTTCTCCTCCTGAGCCTTCGCAGAAGATGAAGATCCTTGCAAATACACTGGCTTTTCCGGTACAACTTGTGAAATTGGCACTCCTGGATGTAGGACTAATTGATTAGCAGGAGTGGAAACAGGAACTGGATTCATTACAGGTGTATGTTGAGCCAATGCGTGATTGATTCCCTGAATCTGGTTTGGCATTGCCACATGCCCTATGTGATTAAGTGGCCCATGCGTGTTCATACCCAAATCTGTGTTCACCTTAACGGCTTCAGCATATGCTCCTGTCAAAGTGGTCGGCGGGGTTGTTGCTCTTTTCACGAACATAGAAGTAAGGCGATCCAATGCAGCGTAATAAATCTCCATCGCCATTACTGGAGTGATATCATAGGGAGGTTGCAATCTTGAATATGCTTTATGGAACCTGTGATTAAAAGCGGCAATAGGCTCGTGTTCCTGTCTTCGAACTTCGATGAACTGCTTATAGAGTTCTGCTGGAGTGATGAGAATCTTGAATTTCTCCAGAAAAGCGGTTCTCATCTGTTCCCAGGTAGTAATAGATCCAGCCGGTAGATTGACATACCAAAAAGTAGCATCTCCTTCGAGAGAGTAGGGAAATAGCCGGCATGCTACATCTTCATCTTCAATCCTTCGATTTACCAGAGTACCTTCAAAGATCTTAATATGCTCTTCAGCTGTCCTGCTTGGATCGTTGACATGAAATTTCGAACAGAAGTGTTCGGGATTCTTGGGCATATCATGGTAATCAGTAAAAGTCCCAAGGGGTGAGACATTTCCCAAAGGCCAAGCTTGTGCTGGTGCTGCCATTGGAATGTTGGGTTGTCCTGGACCTGCTTGAGTAGCTCCTTGCTGAAGTGGAGTGCCTGTGGTGGTTACTTGGACGTTGCCTGGTTGAACAACTCCCTGATTTTGATTCTTCGGAGGTGGAGTTTGAAATAAATTTGAAGTATCACCCCCACTTGGAGATCCTTGGCTGGCTGAAGTCCCTTTCTTTCCTTTCTTCGACTTTGAAGGGAACCCCAGCTCAGAAAAGTCCTTGGATGCTCCTGGTGCAGACCTTAGAATTCTTTGGTGCCTCTCTGGCGAGAAAGAACCAATTCGCTCCAGGATGTTCTTCCTTAATCTGAAACAACTTGTAAGATGCCCTCCTTCTAGCGCCAAATATGTTGATGGTTGTTTTTCGACAAGTCAACAATAGAGTAAAATACTAGGTATTTAACTCTCTCTTGAGCAAAGCCTCTCGGATGCTGAACTAAGTGATCAAACGAGATGACTCCAAGGTTCCTTCTTCTAATAGTGTTTCAATTTCAGTAGGAAACAGCTCAATGATTTAAGTATGATTCTGCTGTTAATCAACAAAGGGACTTACACAATTGTTCAACTTGTTGTTTCAAAGACTCTGGAAGTGAACACTAGGGAATCTAAGTACTGCAACTGACGCGTATGATTTAGCAATGGACGTTCTGATCCTAAATCTAAATGATTGATAAAAAAGGGGCAAAAGATATAGGGTTGAGGAATACTAATCTAGTCCTAAATGGAAGGATATTTACTGCTTAGAGTGAAGTCGAACCAAATCTTGTTTCGCCAAGATGAAACAACTACACAAGAGAGGTGCTATCTTCAAAGGTATGCAAGATATTTAAATCAATTATGCTCATGAAAATTCAACAGGCATAAAGATCAAATTGACGCTCAATTGTAAAGACTTCACTACAAGGCAATAAAAATCTTTCACTAACTAACTTATACTTAAAAGAAAAACTTGTAACTTAACTTAATATTCGTGTGAAAATTGAAACCATGCAAACACTCAGAAATATAAATAGAATCACCAAATCAATGAGTCCTTTATTATCTCAGAGAGCTCTTACAACAATTTCGAAATTTCCAACCCTTTCAAATGAGAGCAATGAGAGCTCTTTTATAGTCCTCAAAGGAGAGAAGGGTCAAGATTGATCGGCGAAATCAGCGGATCAGATCAAGCCACATCACAAGTAGTTACAACAAACTATACTTTATTAAATGAATGAGGTTAACTTTATTAAATACAGGAGGTTACTCATATTAAATGAAAGAAGTCATGAAAGAGAGAACAAAGGCACGCTTTCCAAGAGGATAAGGAAGCCACATCATCAAGGCGAGTACTATGTAGTAGTACTATGAGATACAACGAATCTGGACACAATTTGAATAATATCTTCCATTGGTACACTTGTCGCTGCCTTAATGGATCCTTCTGCCACTGCTACATCTGCCTCATAGACTCCAAGTGTCTTCTCCCAGTCGTTTATCCAAGACTTATTTTCCCCAAGACGATATGCAAGTGTGAATATATTATCTAGTTGACTTTCATCAAGTCCATCATATTGAAAGTAGAATGCCTTAACTTGTTGCTTCATGTTCTCAATGGTAACATTTCCATAAGGATTACAAATCTTTGTCAAAGCAGTATATATATGATTTTCTGTTCTTAGAAGAACACTTCTTATCCTGGACATATCTACTTCAATCTTATCAACTAGTTGCCCCTTGTTGTGAAAGGAGAAATACCAAGTGACAAAGTCATGTGGAGTATCTCTGTCAATCACCTTATTATGAATTAAATCTTCTACTGGAGCTTCCATTAAGCTTTTGAGTTGTGGCATATATTGCTCTTTGATTGGTTTGAACTCAGCACAACTTTCCAATAAAGCTTGGACTCGACCTTGGAGCTTAATGACTCTGTCATACACTTGCACAATTTCTTCTAGGTAAATATAGGCCTTGTCTTCTGTCTTTTCTATCCATCCCTTCATCATCTGGGATGAAGTTCTCATGTCCTCAACTTGGGATACTGTTTCCTGTGGAAGAATGGAAGGAGGAATTGCAGTAGCTTCCTTCTGTTGAATAGGTTGCATGACCTGTTGGATGTAATGCTTCAATGTACTAAAATCTTGTTCAACTTTCATCCTTGCTTCTCTTTCTTGTTTCAACATACTTCTCACATTATTCACTGCATCTTGTAGTTCCTCATCAACTTGTTCCCTTGTGATTGGACCCATGCCAATTGTAGTCAAATTATAATCTTCAGGTGCCATGTTTTCTATCTCCTTATCACTTCTAGGAACCGCTATGTGGACCTCTCTGTTTCCAGCAGAATCTTGAGTGATTTTAGAAAGGATCGTTGCTTTCTTCTTCTGATTATTCTTTTGTACATTTACAAGCAATTCCTCAACTGCAGTAGGCTGATAAGTCTCTACAATTGTGCTTTCTTCAATCCTTTGTCTCAACCATGGTGGGAAAGTAGAAAGGTCTCGTTGTTCATGGGCTTGATTGTGTTGAACACGAGCTACTTCTTCATCAGATTCAGCTTGTCCTACTTCATCCTGACCAAGATCATCATTCTCTTCCATTATGACAGTGGGGCTTGATTGGATTTCTTCTGATGGAATCAAGGCAACTTCTTCTATTACTTCTATCTCTTGTATTGGATTTTGAACAATTGAAACACCTTCTTGTGGATTAGATGAAGTAGATGGATTACTCTTTTTCTGAGGTCTTCGACTAGATTCCCCTTGATCTTGACTAGGTCTTTTCCTCTTTCTAGTTGAATTATTGCTCTGATCATTCCCACTATGTTGTGGTTGGCTATGTGTACTATGCTGCTTGGGTTCTCCTTCATCCACCTTATTGTAGGTGAGATCTCGACTTTCAGCACTCATTTCCTGCAATAGTTGATTGATACACACTTGTGTCATGGCTAAAACCGGCTTTATCAAATCTTCTTCGGATGCATCTCTCTTTGACCAATCAATTGTGTAAGGCAAATCCTTTATCTTGTCAAATTCATCTACTAGCATAGTATCATCCTCGGTGAACTGGTCTGGAATCCTGAATGCTTTGGTGGCTCTGACTAAATCCCAGTCGAGTCTTGAACTTTGAAGAGTTCGGAGATCATCTTCATCTTGGGCACTGGCCCAGTGATCTTCCAACTGCTTGATATGTTTGAATTCTCTGTTGTATTTCCAGCAAACTTGGAAAGGGTCAAAGTTAGGCCTCTTGGTGCCATGAGTCTGCAAATGATAAGCCTGTAGCTCTATTTCGGAATACTCAGCTGCTGATAAAGATGGACATTCCAGATTTTGTCCAAGACGAAGTGGAAATTGGATTCCTCCTTTCTTCTTCAACTTCTGCAACCTGATGAGTTCTAGGAGTTGTCTTGTAACTTCTAACATTACCATCCTGTTGGTTGGATACCTTGGCAATCTGTATGGATATGATGTGAATCCTTGGATCCTTAGGTAAGTGTACCTTTCATGTTGAGTATACCAGTATCCATATGCTGAAATGAATTCTCTTGCTGCATTAGACAATCTTTTATGAAATTCTCCCCTCAGTTTCTTCATGATGAACATGGCAAATGCATCATTAAACCTTGTATAATGATTAATACTCTTGAGGTGCAACTGAGGATAACATTGATGTGACAAGTATTTGTTAGGTCCAATGCCGACTTCTCCTTTCTTGGTTAAACCTGAATAAACTTCATTTCTGGCAAGAAGATACACTATATAGGAACTCATATAACAAGTCTTAGTTTTAGCAAAACTGAGGAACTGCTCATGTATACTTTGACTGATAAGTCCAGCCCAATCAATCATTTTCCCTTTAAGAACTGACTTGATGAAAGAGTACATCCAAGGCTGGAAAGTAGCAGATTGAGGCATTCCTGTCATTCTGTTCAAAAACATGATTAGATATCCAATTTCCGGATGAAAATCTGACTTATGGAACTGTGGAGGATTATTCATATTGAACTTCATGGCTGGATTGGCCATCCACTCTCTCCTTATCTCTTGTAACTTTATCTTGGTGTCGACATCATACTCCTGCTGGCCTTGTTGTTTTGAGATGCTGATCATCCTCTCCTTGGTTGGAATGTTGAAAGTTTCCTCGACTGCTTCCCTTTGCAAATAGGCTAGTATCGTTCCATCCTTGGCTATGATTTGCCTTGTATTTACATCATACTTTTTGACACATTCGATGATCATTTCCGGACACGGCAAAGTTGGCGGAAAACAAGCAGCTTCAATGGCTCCACTCCTCATGATGGCTCGAGCGAGGCTTCCTCCGTTAGGTTCTTCAAGGACTGTCTTGATATCTTCCAAGTTGCTGCTTCCCATATTTGTATCGCTTACATTGGTCCACCTTGAGACGAGCTTTGATTCAGGAATCTTCCCTTTGGCATCCATCCGGATCTTGGCTTGTCGCTCCTTGGAAGTCATTGCCATTATTCTGCAGACTTGACGTGAATAAGTGATTGCAAACAAAATCTAGATTTTACTTCAGCAACTTTAGTAGATTAAATTATGAAATTTTCCTCTATAGTTATGAAATATTGCTATTAAATTTGGAAAATCTATGAAAAATCATAAAAATCCACTTATTCTTCTAGAATTTTATCAATATTTGGACAATTTCAAGGCATCTAATGAAAGAAAAATAAGAAAATCAGATCAGAAAAAACTCAGATCAGACTTACTTGATGAGCTGTTTTGTATTTGATACCTTGCAATTTGATTTCCCACTTGGCAAAATTTGATAAAATCAAATTTATCTTCTAAAATCAACTTCTTGTGGCTGCTCCTTGAAGAAAATTCTGCTCTTGGAGAACAAATCTGCTCTTGAAAATAAATCAAATGAAAAAGAAATGAGGCACATATATATAATTCACTTTAAAAAAACTTTCCTTCTTCCTAGGCCGACCTCATGCACAAACATTTAATTTAATTTTGATCTTTATTAAATGAATGCATTTCACGTTTCACGAAGGCAGCAATCATTAAATGTTTGAAATTTCTTTCTTTTGTAAACGCATTGGATAAAGTTTTGATGTTCTCCTTCTTGTTGTTGGACGTTTTCTTCCTCCTCCAAGCGCATGAGATCAGAAATTCGAATCCTCTTGGAATTTCGCATTAGATCAACTATTGAAACTCTCCTTGGCAATTCACATTGGATGGAGGTCTTCGAGTTTCACTTCATATTTCGCATTGCATGGGGTTTTAACAATCTTCAAGTCTCTTCGCCTTGGATGATCTAATGGAGTCTCCTTCATGGAATCCTTTTGTCTTGCTGTCTTGAAACTCTAAAACTTGTTTTCAATATTTCGCACTAGTTAACTCCTTGATGATCCTCCTTCATGTTTAGCATTAGATAGAGGATTAGAATCCTCTTGTTGTGAGTCGCACTAGATGGAGTTGGTAGAATCTTCAAGTGATTTCGCATTGGTTCAAGGCATAGAATTCCTCTTAAACATTTCGCACTAGTTGAAGGATTGAGATCCTCTTAACACTTGGCGCTTTGGCTGAAAGATTGGATTCTTCTTGATATTTCGCGTTGCATAAAGGATTAGAAATCCTTTTAGTACTTGGCGCACTTGATAGGTAATTTGGTTCCTTCAAAATGAAACTTCATCCTATCCTTAACATAGCGCATTAGATCATGTTTTGAGACTCCTTAGGGAGTAGCGCACTTGATGAATAGTTTGAGATCCTCACAAGTTTGGCGCTTCACTTAAGCATTTTGGATTCCTTCAAGAAGTGGCGCAATGGTTAATGGCTTGATGATTTTCTTCTACATCACCCTTGACTCTCCTCACATATGGCGCATTGGTTGGGCAATTAGAGATCTTCAAGGAATGAAGTTTCGTTTTCCTCTTGTTGAACGCTTGGATAAGGAACTTAGAAGATGGCGCACTAGATCAAGGTGTAGGATCCTGTGGAGTGTGGGCGCACTGGATGGGTAGTTTAAGCTCTTCACAAATAAACTTCATTCATGGCGCATTAGATGAGACTTAAAAATCTTCTAGATACAAACCTTGATTACTACCTCATAATGTTGGCGCATTAGATGAGCAACATGAGATCTTCAAAATAAAACTTCATCCTCCTCCTTTGGATATGGCGCATTAGATGCCCTTTTAGATTTCTTCTTGTGGAGCGCTTAGATAAGGGGCTTGGGAGGTGGCGCATTGGTTCAAGTTTCCAAATCCTGTGGATGGCGCTTCGGTCAAGGGTCATTGGAACTTCATCTAGAAATCACTTGAGCGCATTACATCAACTTTTGGAATCCTATGATCTTGCAATTTGGTGAAGGGACTAATACTTATGTCGAATGTTTAGGTGAAGCGCATTAGATGAGAGGAAAAGATCCTTTAGTTTTGGGCGCATTGCTTCCTCTTGTGGAATCCTCTTTAAACTAGACATTTCTCAAGTCAAAATCCTTACATTTCCCTTCTCTTTCTTGGTGGCGCATCACTTCAAGGATTGAAATCCTCAGGAATTTTCATTAAAATTTGCTCCAAGATTCGCTTTAAGACTTGTTTTTTCACTTTCGCATTGGTTGAAGGCGTTGAAATTCTCATCTCTTCCTCCGAAATGACCTTTTAGTCTGGGCGCACTAGATGGAGTTTTCAAATCCTCTGATATTTTCGCACTGAATGAAGGATTAGATGGGCGCACTAGATCAAGTTTTCAAATCCTCTGGCTCAAATGTCTTCTGCTTCGTGATTTTGCGCCCAGACTTGCGCCATCTAAGTGTCTAGTCGCATTAGATCAGTGTTTTGAATCCTCTGACTTCGTCAAGTATTTTCAGGATCGCACGAGTAAAGGTATATTGAAAAATATATTTAAGTATAAGTTTAGAGATTGAATTTCTTATACTTTAAATATTTTTCAATATACCTTTCAGGATGTTTGAGATAGGTCCCGAATCCACCGGATTTAAGATGCAAAATATAGAATTTGGAGGATTCACCAGATTTCAGACTTAGCCATTTTTCAGGATTTTCAGGATTTCAGGCTCCAGGCTTAGTCTTTTCAGGGTCTCAAACATTCTGAAGGATTAACCTCAAAACTCAATATCTAGATAGGATTTGATCACTATTGCCATTATTGCAAGTTCATCTACCCTTAATTGTGAACCAAAGATCATAGGCAAAGAAATTGTTACCGAGCCGGCAACGGAAAACGAGTCAGGACATCATTAAAATCTCAGCAAAACTCATTGGAAACTCACTGAAAAGCTCAGAGCTCAAAAAAAAGGGGGGTCCCTATTCCTAATGGGGTGATGTGTGATTTGGTCACAACAGGACCCAACAAGCTAGTTGAAGGTGAAGATTCTTTGTTGGTTTCTAATGATTGTATGTGTTAGCAAAAGAGTGATGAAGTGAAGGCGGAAAAGATTCCACTTGTTGAGCACGGAGAGTTCAAGTTGAAGGAAGATGCGCCAAATCATGCAAGATCTTTCGAACTTCCAAATGCTGAGCCGTTGATTGATTTACAGAGTAACATTGTAGATGGATATACATTTGAGAAGAACATTTTGGGTAACCCTAATTCGGGTGTTTTGAGCCACAAAAATGGAGGTGTTGAGGATATCTCAACAAATTCTCTTACAACAAATAAGGATGAGCATTTTATTCACAGCCAAAGGTATGAAAATGTTTCAGATTTGTTGCTCCCTATGTCATTGCAGAATTCTTGTCATCATGGAAAGCATGTGAAAAAAGGTGATAGAGTAAGAGATACAACTTGCAGTATAGGGCATGTGGACTCTTTGTTTCAAATTCCAAATTGTTTTTATCCAAGTAATCTCTTGAGGGTCAAAGGGGATAGAGGCATTGTTGCTACTATTGAGTTCTCCATCTCTTGCATTTGGAATGAAAGGAAGTTTATGAGGAATCACATAGGGTTTGTTGTGCATTCTAACCACATTGTGAAGGACTCTTTGTTTCAAATTCCAAATTGTTTTTATCGGAGTAATCTCTTGAGGGTCAAAGGGGATAGAGGCATTGTTGCTACTATTGAGTTCTCCATCTCTTGCATTCGGAATGAAAGGAAGTTTATGAGGAATCACATAGGGTTTGTTGTGCATTCTAACCACATTGTGAAGGATTGATGTTCACGATTTATAGATCACTCGTGGGAACCAAGTTCCAACAAGATCATGGGTAATGGCCAAATGGAGATAGTCACCTCGGGCAGCTTGATGCTAGATGAAGGTAAGCAAAATATGTGTCATTTTGATGTTCAATATTTTGTGACTAAGTTTGGTATGATGTGTTGGGTATCAAGCTACAAACAAGTTGGAGGGGTCATGAAGAATGAAACATTTCAAATCTCTAGCATCATGGAAACTAAGCGATTGGTCACTACCTTGGGTGAACAAGTGATATGCAAAGACTTCTATATCTTGGGTTTTGAAGGGATCAGTAAAACATGGGACTCACAATGGATGCATTCTATGAGAAGGTTCACTATGAAATTGGAAACCAAAAGTGAAGAGGTGGTGCTTCAAGGGGTTGAAGGAGGAGATCCAATAGTTGCCATGATGGAAGACCATTGGGTGACATTTACAACTTCTTCCAAAGGTGAGATGTTTGATCCAAATGGTGTTTGGTCTAATTTGGATAAGTTCAACGTTACACTCCTAAGGTGGCCTCCAAATGAAACATTTGTGAGATGGAACCTTCTTGTCGAGAACCACCAACTTGACATACTGAGGAGGAGTCTTGGTTGCGCAAGACACGAGCCAAGGGCCATTTTGAGTATGACTCCCAATGTTAGATCTGCTGCAGTGCTGCCCTCAACATTTTGAGCATTGCACGCACTTTCCTTGCAGCCAAAGAAGAGCTTTCAGTCACATGGTGGAGGAGTTTACAATCCATAATCAGTGATGTAGTGTTTACAGCTGGTACAGGATGGTTTCCAGCCTTTATAACCCTGATTCTGAGAAAAAAAGTGCAATGTTACAGCCATGATATGGAGAAAGTCACTTTGGGGAATCAAGCAATGGAAGAGGAAAGTGCACACAATGATGAAGCTTACACATGTGATGATGAGGTCATTAAGAAAGAAGGATTAGTGACTATTACTGCTAAAGAGGATAGTTTATTTGTTGCAGTGCCCAGGATCGATGAGCATGAAGCCATGTTATGCTGCTTTGGCATGAAGTGGGCAGTGTTCCGGGAGTTGTCATTGCTTGAGGACAAGCAATATTTGGGACAGGAGGACTGTCATATCCCCTCCGTCCAGGAGGTATAATATTATTATTTTAATTTAATAATAGTGTATTAAAACACTAATAAATAATAATATGATACTATAATAACAATAATAATATTATTAAAAATTAAAGAAAAAAACATTATTTCTTATTATAATAATGATATTAATATTATTAACAATACAAATAAAATTGGTTTTCAAGTTGCCGCCAAAGGATTTCAAACAAGGGTCAGCCTATTTTGGTAAATTTGAATGGGTATAAATAAAGGTCTGATCTTCACTATGAGGCAGACAAGTTTGATAATTTTTCTCCTTATTGTTTGATAATTTTTCTCCTTATTGCTAAGATTTCCAGTGATCAGTTCAAGGATGAAACCCTTTTTTCTGACTGAGCAGAGGTGAGGACAAAACCCCAAGCGTCTGTGATCACATGTGATTTAATAGCTTCTGTTTGCTTTCAGGGAAGAGCGACATTTGTGAAGAATCTACCCGAATCGTGGGTTTAATGCACTAGAATCAGTTCCAGTAAATCTGCTGGAAGAAACAGAAGACAGTCATTGAGGTGAATCAGCTTGTTTGATCAATATATGAGGCGATTGTGCTGCTAACCCTAGGCGCATTTACCCTTTTGATCCTGCTGCCAGTAAGTCCTAGCCAGTCCATGCGAATCAGTTGACCTGGAGGCTGCAGTCTCATGATATCCAGCTGTCTAGAAGGCTGCAGGTCAAGATCTGCCCAGATTCACCATGGGTTTACGAGTTGCACCTTCTAGTTAAGGCGCAGTTATCCTTCTTCTGGCGCAGTTCAAACCTGGAGCCTATCTCCCACATTAGCTGGATGGTGCCACATCAACTGGTGAAAGAGATCTGAAGTACTTCATTGTTTATGATATCCAGGACAGCCTGGTAGTATCTGCAACTGAGGCAGTTTAATTATGATTTTCTGAGTTGTAATTGGAACAATTGCTATTGAATTTCTGAGTTCTAATCTGCATATGTGGTGTAAATTGCTGGCAATCAATGATGTTTCAGAAATGAAATTTAAACCTGTTTTTGCATTGTGTGGACTGGAGTGTTAACTGTTGAGATCTGTGGCATGTTCATAGAGTATTAGGTAATTACAGATCCTAACAAAACCCTAGATCAGAGTTCACTGCAACTCTGAATCATCACATCAGCCTCACGTCAGTAGTCCGGATCTTGAATGTTTGTATATTCAGGAAACCGTTTAACAGTAGCAGCAGACAGAAATTAATTGAAATTACCCTAGGGATATTACACTAACATCCTTTTGAGGAGCGATGGCCCAGTTGAGGTTCTCCCTCCTCCCCCTTCATCAGTCATCAGTCAATCCCTTCTCAATCCTTTGCAGTAGAGTGTCTCAACCTTTAGGTTGATCAGGCAGTCTAGTGCTGATAATCTTTTATGAAGGAATCTTTGTCTTGGGATTTGATGAGTTGGGGGATGAAGGAATCTTGGACCATCTATGAGTTAGGGATCTATGACTTGTGTGATTGGGGATCTTGGAATCTATGAATCAGGGACAAAAAATTGGTACATAGGAATTTAAACATCTATCCAATTTGGTGCTGAATTAGGAGAATATAGTTGGATGCCAAAGAAAATTGGACCTAGTGGGTGAACCATACCTGGGAATGCACTAGGATTGACCTCTTGGGTTCCGTATGGCTCGTACCTTATTTGATGAGTTGTGAATGACCATGCTAGGTTGAGTGCCTAAAGGCCCTACCCAACTAGATCAATCAATAGGTGGTGGTGGGGTGATTCCTATAAGATATGTTCCATGGAGTTTTTTGGATGGGGATGATGGGACATGTTTCCAGGATGGCTGGGATGGGAGGCCTTTTTTAGGGGACGGTAGGGGATGGCAATAAAAAAATAGGGAAAGTTTAAAAAATATAGGAAACTTCAATTATTCACATATAAGGCATTCATCATATACATTATAGAACCACATTAGATAATGTTAGAGATGAATTCAGAATTCACATGAGAGTTGACAGACATACAAATTAACAAAATTTCATTGCTTTTATTGTCAACGTGCATATATATTATATAAAAATTACAACAAAATTCCCAAAGGCGACAAGCTACAACTACAAAATGACAAGAACATGGAAAATCTACCACAGCACCTAATCTTCTTCTGGTAACTCTGCATCAAGATCGGAGTCTGAGTCTGAATCAATCCCAAGAGAATAAAAGATAAAACCTTAAATGCACAAATTTCAGAGAGAGATGCAACGTAGAATTCATGAGAGGTTGTTCACATCAAAACAAGCAAAAAAAAACTCCACGTTTAGCCAGATTCACCGTGCAACTTTTATTTCTTATTTCATGATCCAAATGTGCCATATTACCTTTTCCTGTATGAATATTATGTTTAATATCTTGCAGAAATTAGAGATGTGTCAAATGATAAAGATTCAAATCCACCATGAAGAACAGTCAACTTGGGGTCTGTTAAAAAACCTGTAAATCAAACAATGGTGGTTGAAAACTTCAAAGACACGTGTCCTATATGTCCATTCCATAATGAATAAAATAAAACTTATTCACTTGGGCCTTTGTTTGCAATCATTTTGGTGGACTTGGAAAAATTCTTAAAGAAGTTTCCTTTGCTCAGAAATCATTCCAACGTTGTGTATTCATTCTATATTTCCATCTGTGTTGCATTTATACTATTCTGGTCTGTATCTTCAGTGCCCATTGTCTTCTTAAATATTTTATAATATTGATATTTTCAATAGCAATTATTATGTGCTATGCCCTAGATCATAAGAGTTGCAGAATCAGATGGGAAAATTGGCAGCATATTACAAAACCTACTGAAACAAGGAAATGACAAACAGTTTTTCTAAAAGAGAAAATGTAAAGTATTGGGAAATTTTAGTTGGTAGACATTTCTGCGGAAAGAACAATAGTGTGTGAAGAAATTTTAGAATGGAAAGAAAAAAGCAAGGAGAAAATATTTAGACCAACACATTGAAAAATAGAAAATACACAAAGTCTACAAGTAATAAGAAACCGAAAATCAGATTAATTGTTACACAGTCAAGCATCAGGAAAAATCCATTTTTTTCTTTGTTTTGTTTTACTTTTTTTAAATTGTCTTTTCCATTGCTGGGTCGTAGGGGATGACTGGCCATCCCCTGCCTTTTTTTGGCTGTTTCAATTTTCTTTTTGCATAGGAGATGGCCCCAGGGATGTTTCCTAGTCATCCCTGCATCCCTGAAACTTCCCGGGGATGGAAACAGCCAGATTTCCCAGGGGTTACGTCCACATGGAACATGGTTACAAAAAGGATATGTTATTATTTTGACAAAATGCATTCATAAAACGTAGTATGCAAATTGTTTGATGAAGTGCATTTATGCAATTTGTTTCACAAAATGCATCCATCAGCTGTGTTATATGAATCGTTTGATACAATGCATAATTAAAATGTAGTGTATATACTATATACTGATAAAAAATGTTTTATAAATTCCATTTCGTTGATCTTCTCAGCATTCAACTTTTAACCAGAAAGGGGTTAATTGTTTGAGATGGCGCCTTTAAAGTCGTTGACCAATATGGGTGCACCCATTAGTAACAATATTGATCTCCTCACCCTAGGACTTGGGTGGTGGAAGCAATGTGCACCTTCCCTTTTCTTCTCTTTTTTAATGGACAATGAACATGAAGGGTAAATAAATTGTTCTAATGTAAGATAGGGGCTTTTGGGACATTCTGATGGAATCGACAATCACTGAGTTACTGTTTCCCCACACTACTATTATCACCTTGCTGAAGGAATCTTGATTTGGTATTTATTTCGTGCAGAATGATAATATCTGGTTTAATTTCTCCATTAACTGCTTCAGCAGCCTATGCTTGATTATATTCCATGATATTATAATATGAGGAGACTGCATATACAGGGCTTATCCCCTGTCTGAATAGTGGAGGTACAAGGGGATTACCTCCCAAATTTTGTTCTTTTTTCCTTTCTTTGTGCGATTCACTTTCCTTTCTTTGTGGAGGTACAAGGGGATTACCTCCCAAATGGTGGCATTAGGCCACATGACTTTGCAAGCACTTTCTAAAGCTAGTCGAACAAATTTAACTTCCCAAAGCAAAATACAGTCAAGTTTCCTGACTCTACACAAAGATTTAACCATGTACTTTCTAGCATGGGCCTCAAGGCCTCTCACATTCCAACTCAAGATTTTAATCAAAACAAGTAAAAGAGAAGGAAAAATTACTGATTGGAGGGGGCAGGATTATTTCTCCCCTGCTTAATCTTTCAAAATAAGAGGGGAGATCTAAGCTTTTAGATTCTCCTGCCATAGATGTAGATTTTTTTTTTTGGATTAAAGATTGTTCATTTATATTACCAAAAAAGGAGCTGTATAGCTACATAGATCGTGGCCAAGCTGGCCACCACAACAGGGCTCAAAGATTATACAACTTAATACAAAAGTATGCTAGGTATTACATCATATAGATATGGATCTTTATATACACTGTGTTTACCGCAATATGGTGTGTTTCACAGAATATGAAGTAAACAAAAATAGGAAGTAGTAGTATAGTGCATCATACGAACATAACAGAATTACTCAGAAAGGACCATTGTATTCATCATTGATTCACAGGAAACATTACAATGTTCATAACAGCAACATACATATTTCATTATGACTCCAATGTTTGCATATCAACTATTGTCAAATCACCCATGTCTGACTACAATGCATTGACGACTTAAATACTCATGGCCAAGGTTGGTTGTGATGCCAACCGTTGGTATTGACTCCAAACTCCCTGACTCGTCGGTTGGTACCGACAACTAATTACATCATTTGTTTATTTAAACTATTTTGTTGTCTACATCTATCCCCCCCTCAAAATTGGTCGTCTTCCAGACGACATTCACATCAAAATGACAAAATTATGACAAAACTCATAAACATCTATTGAGAGTGGGGAGGTTGGGAAGACGTCCGTGGGTGTACTGACGAGGTTGGGGTGGCTGATCGCTGTTGTGCTTGTAGCTTCCTTGCTTCCTCGGTCCTTTGCCGCAGTTGGTGTTGGGCCACTAGCTCTCGCTCTTGCTGCCTTCACCCTTGCTTGCACTCATTTCCCGTCAGACTTTCCCAGGTAATGGCTTCCATTCCTGTATCGGCACTTGGTTTTTTTTTTTCTTCTCCTTCGATGCAATTTTCGGCCTGTAGGATGCAATCTTCTTTCCTCTGTCCATGTTTTCCTGACTGGATGCTTACCCTTTGCACTCCAAGAGGAAAAAATAAAAAATTTTCTTTCCAACACTGTAACTGAGTGCTCGGGGTCCAAGATGGCCTTTTATGAGGTTGAAGTGGTGGGTACATACGCCGTACGGCGTGGTTGTACGTCGTACAGATTTTTTTTGAATTTTTTTTGGCCCAGGCTGTACGTAATACGGGCTGCCTTCAAATTTTTTTTTTTGAAATTTTTTATTTTTTATTTATTTTTTCTCCCGACATTTTATTTTTTTCGTCTTTTCCATGTCAAACTGAATCTGATTTGTCTATTTTTTCCCGACGGGGTCCACGTTCGATCTGCAGCTCCCACTGGAATTGTTGTCTTCGAAAAAAATAAACTATCTGAATTTTGAACATTATTTTTTCTCTGTTGATTGTCACCGATCGCCAAAACATTGTAAGTCGACGGAAATACTCTATAGTCCTTATTTTTTCTGTATGGTCTCTTTCTGATTGGTGCTTCCAATACTTGGTTCCCGTCGATAGTTCCATCACTCCGATTCACCTTGCTTGCCAATGGCTCTTCATACCTGATCACCTTGTCTGGTTCAACTTTATGTACAGGTGCATCATCTATCTTGGCATCCTCCTCTGTATATTCTTTCTGTGCCTTTCTTGGTTGTCTTGTCTGTTCTTGGTCTACTATTTGCTTTGTTACTTCCGGCTGATTATTACCTTCCTCCCCTTTGTCACTCATTACTGGTTCCCTCTTGCCAAGTGGTCGAGTGTTTGTCAATCCATCAAGTGCTTCATTCGTGAACAATGTTTCACTCGTCGACCTAGAGTTGCCCAGACTTTCACTCGTCGGCCTAGAGTTGCCCAGACTTTCATTCGTTGGCCGAGAGTTGCCGAGAGTTTCACAGTTGCTGAGTGTTTCACTCTTCGACCGAGTTTTGCCAAGAATTGCACTGCCATGACTTGCATTGCCAGGACTTGCACTATGAGGACTTGCATTGTTCATCGGAGAGCTCTCGCCGACTTCTTTTATTGAAATCATATTATAATCCGGTTGAAAGAACTCATAATCTTCCATCTGCCAGTGGAAGAGCCCACTAAAGGAATTAGTTTCATCCTCAGAACATTCTTGCAATTTTAATACTCCTTCCTCATCAGGTTCCATTGGCCCTCTGCCAATTGACTCCCCTCCGTCTAAATCGGAATCCAATGCTAGTTCCTCACTTATAGCCTGTGTTCTCAGATCTATGACAATCTTCTTACCTTTGTTTTCTATTGACAATGTGTTCTTTTTCCAGCTATGGTTGGCCTTGGTGGTTATCAGCCACCCTCGGCCGAGTAATGCATCGTAAGACGCATTTTGTGCTGTTACGACTACAAAGTTTAATCGAAAGAGTTGGGTGCCAATCCTTGCTTTCTAAGCCATTAGCACTCCCAACGCTTTAATTCCGTGTTGGTCTGCTCCCAATAACTGGAAATTTTGTGGCCATAGTGTAGGTTTCCCCAAGCACTTCCACGTATCTTCTGTCAGCACATTCACTCCCGATCCACCATCGATTATTGTGTTCGTCAGGTGACATCCACCGATTTCCATGTGTACGATGGCTGGATTCTTGCCATTGTTAATGGCCAACAGTCTCGGATCGACGACTTGTTCTCCTTCCAGCGGTGGCTCCACTATGACATCTTCATCCTTTGTTTGCCCTTGAGTTCCCTTCCATCGCCTTTGAGATCGCCACCCTTAGTTGTGGCATGCTCTGTAGAAGATCTGCTATCTTGACCGATACAGTGGTTTGCAGCACCTGATTCATAATACTTTTGTCCGACTCTGGTCATACAGTAGTTGTTCTTCTGTTCTTTCCTTCTGTTTCCACTGCCATCTCTACTTCTTTCCTAGCCTCTTGAAGTCTCTCCTTCTCGGTTCGGGGATTTGGATACGTCGCCTTTTTCCATTGTGCTCGGGTAACCGCCAGGATCTCTTCATCATTCTCCTTGAAACTGATTAGGTTCACCCCTTTTTGCTTCGGGCAATCTTTTTCTTTGTGATCTCCAGGCCCACACCACTTGCATAATGCATTTATTGTGTTCTGATTGTTGTTTGGGCATTCTCTTACAAAGTGCCCCCACTCGTTGCATTGCCGGCACTGTATCATCGGTCGCCCCTTGCTGTCGTACTGCAATTTGTTTCTCGGACTTCTATTGCTTTGGTAACCTCTAGGGGATGCATGGCTATTGTACTGGGGCTTTGGTGGTGTGTTCGGCGGTGTTGACGGTTCTCCTTGAGTGAAGAGTACTTGCGTACCCCTTGCTTTTAGATTGTATGGGCATTCCTTGATGGAATGTCCCATCACTTGGCAGATATCACAAAACAATTTTTTCGGACAATTTGCCTTTGTATGACCTTCCCCCTTGCAATCTGTACACCACAGTTCTCTGGCTTCCCTCGTACTCTCCTTGTCGGCCTTCAGTTCTTTCATCATTCTCATCATGTCCTTCCTGAGTGCTTGCACAGTCTTGGACTCACTGTCGTTGTTGTCATCCGTACTCTCCTCGTCGTCCGTCTTCCTTTTCCCTCGGAAGGATATTTTATTTTCACTCTCTATATCCATCGCTCGATTGTACGCTTCATCGTATGACGACGGAGGCACGACTTTCGTTTTCTTTCTCAGCGATGGGCGCAACCCTTCGATGAACCATCTCTTCTTCAACCCGTCGACTGGCTGAGTCTCTAGTTTTCCCAATAATTCTTTCAGTCTCCGGTTGTAGGTTCGCACGTTCTCGTGCTTCCCTTGCTTCATACTGTAGATCTCCGCTACAATTTTACTGTCATCCCTCAGAGGTTTGAATTCGTCTTGAAATGCCTTCTTAAGTAATCTCCATGATGCCCTGTGTGCTTGGTCCAACTCTATGTACCAGTTGATGGCACTATCTCTCAGTGTCGCTGGAAATGCTTTCAGCCAGTAGTCCACATCATCTTGCCCATTGGCTATCCAAATCATCTCGTACGTCTTACAATGTCGTACTGGATCTTCTGACCCATCCCCCGTAAATTTTGGCAGCTTCTGCCTCTCGGCTGGCGGAGTCACCATCCTTCCCCGATGCCCTCCTTGTGCGTTGGACCTGACTGGACTGGTTCTCTCGCAACGTCCCGGTGCGTCACTTGCACTCTCGGCCACGTTCGAGTCTTCCCTGCGTCCTCTGTTAGCGTCCTCTACACCTTGAGTCTCCTCGGGTTCTGGGGTGTTAGGCTCAGATCTTCCAACTCTCGGCCTTTCGTCGTCCGATATGGATAACTCTCCGATGCGGCGTATGCTGTTTTCAATTTCTTTTGTCAATTCATTTTCATTCCCTTTTTCTTTATTTGTCAGCGGTGTCTTGAAAATTCCTTCGTCGGCATGATGATGTTTATTGACAATTTGTCTTAGTGTTTTCCTTCGTTCTTCTTGTTCCTTTAATCTCAATGATCTTCGTGTTCTTTCCTTTGGTGTTTCATGCCCACTTGGTACTCGGTTCTTATCTTTATTGAGTTGTATGGGCATTAATTACTACTCGGGTGAGGAGATGGTCGACTTCTTGGTCGACGTGCAATTGATGCCAAATGACCGACTGAGGGATCTCTCGTTTTAGAGCCTCCCTCCGTACGTGGTCCTTCAACGAGTTTTCCCACAAACTACAAGGTCTTCCGTCAGAGCGTCTTCACGATCCTCGTTTGCTTGTATTGGCTATTGGGTCATGTTGATGGTTGTTTTTCGACAAGTCAACAATAGGGTGAAATACTAGGTATCTGACCCTCTCTTGAGCAAAGCCTCTCGGATGCTGAACTAAGTGATCAAACGAGATAACTCCAAGGTTCCTTCTAATAATGTTTTAATTTCAGTAAGAGACAGCTCAATGATTTAAGTATGATTCTGCTGTTAATCAACAAAGGGACTTACACAATTGTTCATGTAACTTGTTGTTTCAAAGACTCTGGAAGTGAACACTAGAGAATCTAAGTACTGCAACTGACGCGTATGATTTAGCAATGGACGTTCTGATCCTAAATCTAACTGATTGGTAAAAAAAGGCAAAAGATATAGGGTTGAGAAATACTAATCTAATCCTAAATGGAAGGACGTTTACTGCTTAGAGTGAAGTCGAACCAAATCTTGTTTCGCCAAGATGAAACAACTACACAAGAGAGGTGCTATCTTCAAAGGTATGCAAGATGTTTAAATCAATTATGCTCATGAAAATTCAACAGGCATAAAGATCAAATTGACGCTCAATTGTAAAGACTTCACTACAAGGCAATAAAACAACCTTTCACTAACTAACTTATACTTAAAAGAAAACTTGTAACTTAACTTAATATTCGTGTGAAAATTGAAACCATGCAAACACTCAGAAATATAAATAGAATCACCAAATCAATGAGTCCTTTATTATCTCAGAGAGCTCTTACAACAATTTCAGAATTTCCAACCGTTACAAATGAGAGCAATGAGAGCTCTTTTATAGTCCTCAAAGGAGAGAAGGGTCAAGATCGATCGGCGAAATCAGCGGATCAGATCAAGCCACATCACAAGTAGTTATAACAAACTATCCTTTATTAAATGAATGAGGTTAACTTTATTAAATATAGGAGGTTACTCATATTAAATGAAAGAAGTCATGAAAGAGAGAACAAAGGTACGCTTTCCAAGAGGATAAGGAAGCCACATCATCAAAGTGAGTACTATGTAGTAGTACTATGAGATACAACGAATCTGGACACAATTTGAACAATATCTTCCATTGGTACACTTGTCGCTGCCTTAATGGATCCTTCTGCCACTGCTACATCTGCCTCATAGACGCCAAGTGTCTTCTCCCAGTCATTTATCCAAGACTTATTTTCCCCAAGACGATATGCAAGTGTGAATATACTATCTAGTTGACCTTCATCAAGTCCATCATATTGAAAGTAGAATGCCTTAACTTGTTGCTTCATGTTCTCAATAGTAACATTTCCATAAGGATTACAAATTGTTGTCAAAGCAGTGTATATATGATTTTCTGTTCTTAGAAGAACACTTCTTATCCTGGACATATCTACTTCAATCTTATCAACTAGTTGCCCCTTGTTGTGAAAAGAGAAATACCAAGTGACGAAGTCATGTGGAGTATCTCTATCAATCACCTTATTATGAATTAAATCTTCTACTGGAGCTTCCATTAAACTTTTGAGTTGTGGCATATATTGCTCTTTGATTGGTTTGAACTCAGCACAACTTCCCAATAAAGCTTGGACTCGACCTTGGAGCTTAATGACTCTGTCATACACTTGCACAATTTCTTCAAGGTAAATATAGGCCTTGTCTTCTGTCTTTTCTATCCATCCCTTCATCATCTGAGATGAAGTTCTCATGTCCTCAACTTGGGATACTGTTTCCTGTGGAAGAATGGAAGGAGGAATTGCAGTAACTTCCTTCTGTTGAATAGGTTGCATGACCTGTTGGATGTAATGCTTCAATGTACTAAAATCCTGTTCAACTTTCATCCTTGCTTCTCTTTCTTGTTTCAACATGCTTCTCACATTATTCACTGCATCTTGTAGTTCTTCCTCGACCTGTTCCCTTGTGATTGGACCCATGCCAATGGTAGTCATATTGTAATCCTCAGGTGCCATGTTTTCTAACTCCTTGTCATTTCTAGGAACAGCTATGTGTATCTCTCTGTTTCCAGCAAAATCTTGAGTGATTTTAGAAAGGATTGTTGCTTTCTTCTTCTGATTACTCTTTTGTACATTTACAAGCAATTCCTCAACTGCAGTAGGCTGATAAGTCTCTACAATTGTACTTTCTTCAATTCTTTGTCTCAACCAAGGTGGGAAAGTAGAAAGATCTCGTTGTCCATGATCTTGATTATGTTGAACACGAGCTACTTCCTCATCAGATTCAGCTTGTCCTACTTCATCCTGACCAAGATCATCATTCTCTTCTATTATGACAGTAGGGCTTGATTGGATCTCTTCTGATGGAATCAAGGCAACTTCTTCTATAACTTCTATCTCTTGTATTGGATTTTGAACAATTGAAGCACCTTCTTGTGGATTAGATGAAGTAGAGGGATTATTCTTTTTCTGAGGTCTTCGGCTTGATTCCCCTTGATCTTGACTAGGTCTTTTCCTCTTTCTAGCTGAATTATTGCTTTGATCATTCCCACTATGTTGTGGTTGGCTATGTGTACTATGCTGCTTTGGTTCTCCTTCATCCATCTTATTGTAAGTGAGAACTTGACTTTCATCACTCATTTCCTGCAATAGTTGATTGATACACACTTGTGTCATGGCTAAGACCGGCTTTATCAAATCTTCTTCGGATGCATCTCTCTTTGACCAATCAATTGTATAAGGCAAATCCTTTATCTTGTCAAATTCATCTATTAGCAAAGTATCATCCTCGGTAAACTGGTCTGGAATCCTGAATACTTTGGTGGCTCTGACTAAATCCCAGTCGAGTCTCGAACTTTGAAGAGTTCGGAGATCATCTTCATCTTGAGCACTGGCCCAGTGGTCTTCCAACTGCTTGATATGTTTGAATTCTCTGTTGTATTTCCAGCAAACTTGGAAAGGGTCAAAGTTAGGCCTCTTGGTGCCATGAGTTTGCAAATGGTAGGCCTGTAGCTCTATTTCAGAATACTCTGCTGCTGATAAGGACGGACACTCCAGATTTTGTCCAAGACGAAGTGGAAATTGGATTCCTCCTTTCTTTTTCAACTTCTGCAACCTGATGAGTTCTAGGAGTTGTCTTGTAACCTCTAACATCACCATCCTGTTAGTTGGATACCTTGGCAATCTGTATGGATATGACGTAAATCCTTGGATCCTTAGGTAAGTGTACCTTTCATGTTGAGTATACCAATGTCCATATGCTGAAATGAATTCTCTCGCTGCATTAGACAATCTTTTATGAAATTCCCCCCTCAGTTTCTTCATTATGAACATAGCAAATGCATCATTAAATCTTGTATAATGATTGATACTCTTCAAGTGCAACTGAGGATAACATTGATGTGACAAGTATTTGTTAGGTCCAATGCCGACTTCTCCTTTTTTGGACAAACCTGAGTAGACTTCATTTCTGGCAAGAAGGTACACTATATAGGAACTCATATAACAAGTCTTAGTCTTAGCAAAATTGAGGAACTGCTCATGTATACTCTGACTGATAAGTCCAGCCCAATCAATCATTTTCCCTTTGAGAACTGACTTGATGAAAGAGTACATCCAAGGCTGAAAGGTAGCAGATTGAGGCATTCCTGTGATTCTGTTCAGAAACATGATCAAATATCCAATTTCGGGATGAAAATCTGACTTATGGAACTGTGGAGGATTATTCATATTGAACTTCATGGCTGGATTGGCCATCCACTCTTTCCTTATCTCTTGTAACTTTATCTTGGTGTCAATATCATATTCTTGCTGACCTTGTTGTATTGAGATGCTGATCATCCTCTCTTTGGTTGGAATGTTGAAAGTCTCCTCAACTGCTTCCCTTCGCAAGTAGGCCAGTATCGTTCCATCCTTGGCTATAATTTGCCTTGTATTTACGTCATACTTTTTGACACATTCGATGATCATCTCCGGACACGGCAAAGCTGGCGGAAAACAAGCAGCTTCAATGGCTCCACTCCTCATGATGGCTCGAGCAAGGCTTCCTCCGTTGGGTTCTTCAAGGACTGACTTGATATCTTCCAAGTTGCTGCTTCCCATATTCGTATCGCTTACATTTGTCCACCTTGAGACGAGCTTTGATTCAGGAATCTTCCCCTTGGCATCCATCCGGATCTTGGCTTGTCGCTCCTTGGAAGTCATTGCCATTATTCTGCAGACTTGACGCGAATAAGTGATTGCAAAAGATTTTACTTCAGCAACTTCAGTGGATTAAACTATGAAATTTTCCTCTATAATTATGAAATATCACTATTAGATTCAAAGAATCTATGAAAAATCATAAAAATCCACTTATCCTTCTAGAATTTTATCAATATTTGAACAATTTCAAGGCATTTAATGAAGGAAAAATAAGAAAATCAGATCAGAAAATATTCAGATCAGACTTACTTGATGAGCTGTTTTGTATTTGATACCTTGCAATTTGATCCACCACTTGGCAAAATTTGATAAAATCAAATTTTATACTTCTAAAAACAACTTCTTGTTGCTGCTCCTTGAAGAAAATTCTGCTCTTGGAGAACAAATCTGCTCTTGACAATGATAAAAATGAAAAAAGAAATAAGGCATATATATAATTTACTTTAAAAACTTTTCCTTTTCTCTAGGCCGACCTCATGCACAAACATTTAATTTAGTTTTGATCTTTATTAAATGAATGCAATTTCACGTTTTCCGAAGGCAACAACTATTAAATGTTTGCAACTTCTCTTTGTTGGACGCATTAGATAAAGGCGTGGTGATCTTCTTGTTGTTGGAATTTCTTCTTCTCTCCTTCAAGCGCATGGGATGAGGAATTCGAATCTTCTTGGCATTTCGCATTAATTAAAGGTCTTCGAGGCCTTCTTTATCTTCTTTGGATTCGCATTTGACTATGTTTCGATAATCTTCTCCCTTTTGTTTCATAATGCTCTTTCTTCATAATCCTCCTAGTCGCATTAGATCAAATTGAAACTCTCCTTGGCAATTCGCATTGGATGACACTTAATTTTACTTGCTCAATGAGGTGGCGCATTAGATGGAGGGTAGAGAGTCTTCTAAGATTTTCGCATTAGATGAAGTTTTTGATTCCTCTTCATATTCCGCCTTGGATTTGGAGTTGTATTTGAGTTTCTCTTCATATTTCGCATTGGATGGGCATAACGGGGTCTCCTTCTTTGGAATGTCATGATCTTCTTATCTTGTTGCACCGGGTGAAACTCTAAGACTTGCTTTCAGCATTTCGCACTAGATAATCCCTTGATGATCCTCCTTTCATGCTTCGCATTAGATAGAGGATTAGCGTTCTCTTGTTTTAAGTCGCACTAGATCAAGTCTAGAGAATCTTCAAGGATTTCGCATTAGTTCAAGGTATAGAATTCCTCTCAAACATTTCGCATTGAATAAAGAATCGAAATCCTCTTAACACTTGGCGCTTTGGATGAAAGATTGAATTCTTCTTGATATTTCGCTTTGAATGAAGGATTGAAATCTTTTTAATACTTGGCGCATTAGATAGATAACACAGGATCTTTGAAATTGAACTTCATTCTCTCTTTATGTTGGCGCATTAGTTGAATAGCTAGAAATCTTCAAGGAATGAATTTAATTTTCGTTGTCTCCATGTAGGTAGCGCACTAGATGAGTAACAAGAGATCTTCGAAATCAAACCCTATTCTCCCCCCACACATGGCGCATTAGATGGGGTTTCAAGACTCCTTAAAGGAGTGGCGCATTGGAAACCATTTTGAAATCTTCAAAATGAAACTTCAAACTTTGAACAAATTTAGACGACCTTTGCCTTTGGCGCAGTGGATCATGCATGGAGTTTAGCGCATTGGTTGCCCTCGGAGAATCTTCTAAATTCAAACCATGATGTTGGCGCATTGGTTTTGCATCCTTGAAACTTCATCTTGAAACCTATTGGGCGTATTAGTTCATCTATTCAAATCCCCTGACTTCTGGCGCATTAGATAGGCAATTAAAATCTTCTCGAGTGTGGGCGCACTAGATGAAGGTGTAGGATCCTGTGGAGTTCTCACTCTATCTTAGAAGAGACCTCATGATGTTGGCGCATCACTTAGACAATTTAGATTCTCTGGACTTGATCGCATTGGATAGCTTTGGAAAATGATCTTTGAAATCAATTGAGCGCATTACTTCATGTTTTTAGAATCCTCTGAACTTGATCGCTCAAGAAGTCGCATTAGATCATGCTTTAGAGGTCGCATCACTTCAAGGGTTGAAATCCTCAGGAATTGGCGCACTAGATCAAAGGAAAATATCCTTAGGTTTTGGCGCATTGCTTCCTCTTTTGGAATCCTCTTTAAACTAAACATTTCTCAAGTCAAAATCCTTACATTTCCCTCTTCTTTCTTGGTGGCGCTTCACTTCAAGGGTTGAAATCCTCTGACATTTTCATCGAAATTCTCTCCAAGATTTACTCTGAAACTTACTTTTTCTCTTTCGCACTAGTTGAAGGCATTGAAATCCTCATTTTTGTTTTCGAAATGACCTTTTGGTTTGAGCGCAACAGATAGAAGATCGAAATCCTCTGATATTTTCGCATTGGATCGAGGTGTATAAGGGCGCATTGGATCGAGTTTTCAAATCCTCTGGCTCAAGTGTCTTCTCCTTCGTGATTTTGCGCCCAGATTTGCGCCATCTAAGTGTCCAGTCGCATTAGATCAGGATTTTGAATCCTCTGAAATCGTTAAGTATTTTCAGGATCGCGCGAGTAAAGGTATATTAAAAAATATATTTAAGTATAAGTTTAGAGATTGAATTTCTTATACTTTAAATATTTTTCAATATACCTTTCAGGATGTTTGAGATAGGTCCCGAATCCACCTGATTTAAGATGCAAAATATAGAATTTGGAGGATTCACCAGATTTCAGACTTAGCCATTTTTTCAGGATTTTCAGGATTTCAGGCTCCAGTCTTAGTCTTTTCAGGATCTCAAACATTCTGAAGGATTAACCTCAAAATTCAATGTCTAGATAGGATTTGATCATTATTGCAAGTTTATCTACCCTTAATCGTGAACCAAAGATCATAGGCAAGGAAATTGTTACCGTATCTACAAAGGAAAATGGGTCAGGGCATTATTAAAATCTCGTTGAAAACTCATTGAAAATTCACTGAAAGCTCATTGCAGGCTCAGAGCTCCAAAAAAGGGGGGGGTCCCTATTCCTAATGGGGTGATGTGTGATTTGGTCACAACAGGTCAGCTGCCCCATCACGATGCCATCTTCATTGTGTTTTTTCCGACCCTGGTTACACTCGATGATTTGCTTGTTTCTGACGATGCCACTTGTCCAATGGTTTCCGACGACTCAACTTGTCATCGACAGCCAACTTGTCATCCGATGGTCTCCGACGACTCAACTTGTCATCCGATGGCCTCAGACGACTCAACTTGTCATCGACTTGTCACCCGATGGCCTCGGATGACTCAACTTGTCATCGACTTGTCACCCGATGGCCTCGGGCGACTCAACTTGTCATCGATAGCCAACTTGTCATCTGATGGTCTCCGACGACTCAACTTGTCATTCGATGGCCTCAAACGACTCAACTTGTCATCGACTTGTCACCCGATGGCCTCGGACGACTCAACTTGTCATCGACTTGTCACCCTCGACCCGTTTTCGAACTGGCAACGGCGCCAAATGTTTACCGCAATATGGTGTGTTTCATAGAATATGAAGTAAACAGAAATATGAAGTATTAGTATAGTGCATCATACGAACATAACAGAATTACTCAGAAAGGACCATTGTATTCATCATTGATTCACAGGAAACATTACAATGTTCATAACAGCAACATACATATTTCATTATGACTCCAATGTCTGCATATCAACTATTGTCAAATCACCCATGTCTGACTACAATGCATTGACGACTTAAGTACTCATGGCCAAGGTTGGTTGTGATGCCAACCGTTGGTACTGACTCAAAACTACCCGACCCGTTGGTTGGTACCGACAACTAATTACATCATTTGTTTATTTAAACTATTTTGTTGTCTACACACTGTACTAATCAAAATATCATAACTCTGACCCTAAAATGTTAATTCATTGTCTGGTCAGTGTTGATGGTTGTTTTTCGACAAGTCAACAATAGAGTGAAATACTGAGTATTTGACTCTCTCTTGAGCAAAGCCTCTCGGATGCTGAACTAAGTGATCAAACGAGATAACTCCAAGGTTCCTTCTAATAATGTTTTAATTTCAGTAAGAGACAGCTCAACGATTTAAGTATGATTCTGCTGTTAAACACAAAGGGACTTACATAGACTCTTCTCCTTTCATTCGACTTATTCCTCCTTTGATGTGGATGACATATATACAGAGCTTCTATGATAAAGAAAATGAAAAAGGGGGTAAGGGTTTAGAAGGCTAATCTAAGGACAATGAGATAATGAAACATGTAAAGATAGACAAACTCCTCATGAAACCAGACTTCACTTCGCCATGAGAACCAACAACTACACGAAGCCGGTGCAATCTTCTAAGGAAACTCAAGGATTTTCATGTTGTAAATCTCCATCCAAACACCCACAACTGGCGCAATTTGAACAAGCATTCACAACCGAACTAAAGAAAATGAAGGTTCAGTCTAACTTTGCAAAGTGGATTGCCTTCGACAATACACGAAAAGTATGAACCAGAAGAATTCATCAAATATCTTTACGCATATTCATTACATCAATGCACTTCTAATCTATTTCTAAGCTATTTGAAACATCTCTTGATTCCATCAAGATTCAGGAAACCATGTTACTCCACAAGATAATACTTAACACCAAACAAGTAGCTCCAATGTCTTTGCATTAACTTTGAGGAATATTTACAACAATTTCAAGTTCTCTCAGAGAATTTTGAGAGTCTCTTCTATTCTACTCTTAAAATCTACTCTCTACTACTACTAATGATCTACTTTCTAATCTATATCTCTAATCTCTAATCTATTCCTCTAATGAATTACAAATGAGGCAACAAGGCCTTTATATAGTCGTCCAGGTTACAATGAATGGCTAAGATTGATTCGATAGCCAAGGGTCTAGATCATGCCACCTCAGAGGTAGTTACAACAACTTGCTATTTTTAGCAAAAAAGAGAGAGGCAATGAAGGCACGTTTTCCAATGTGATAAGGTAAGGCGAAAGCATTTAAAATATTCCTCCACATAGGAATCCCTTTGGCTTCTTTCATTAAATGATACATTGCATGCATTAAATAATGTGGCTAATCAAAATTAAATGATGTGTACTCGCCACATAAGTGCCAACTCAGCATACTTTGAAAATTGTATCAACTTGTAATGATGTATTCAATGTGATTGTTTGAACTTGTATATTTAGGAATACATCCTGTGGATCTTGCCTTGTTCATTCTTCTTGTAACTGGATGTATGATAGTTGTCGCCTCACTTGACTAACTTTATGATTCTTCTTCTTGTAGATAGATTGATGTGAATCTTCTTCGATGTATCTTCATGTAGACTAGAGAGTAGATGATGACACTTGATTCCTTCATGAAGAGTAGGAGACTCTCTTGGACTTGGAAATTTGAAGAGTCTTGAAGTTTGATGGATGAATGCCTTTGGAAGTTTCAATGAAGTGTTCCAACTCGATGATGTAGAAGATTTGAGGTATAATCCTTTAGAGTAGTGTTCCCTCCGCAAGGTGAAAGTGATTCAACACTTGCTCTTGATGATCATGATATAGTTGATGAAATGATTCCTTGAAGATGATCTTGAAGCTCGAAGGAACTTGACATAGGATCTTTCATGATGTCATTGATGAAGAGGACTTGAGATATATCTTGCTGTGACGTCTTGGAGCAGCTACCTCTTGAAGTGATGTAGATTCCTTAGAATGATGCTTCCTGGAAGATGATCTCGAATGAAGTAGAATATATGAAATGCTCCAACTTGATGATAACACTTTCCTTATGGTGGAGCAGCTACTTGATGTCTTCTCCACATGACAATTGGTTGACTTTACTCCTAGCATGAAGGTGGTTCCAGCTTCTTCTTCTTTGATGACCCTTTAGCATCATTGACATTCCTGCAAACTTGACGCGAATAAGTAATTGCAAACACAATCTTCACTTCAGCCACCTTAGTGGATTAAATTATGAAATTTTCCTTTATAATTATGAAATATTGCTATCTAGATTCAAGGAATCTATGAAAATCCATGAAAATCCACTTGTCCTTCTTGAATTTTACTAATATTTGAACAATTTCAATGCATTTAATGAAGGAAAAATAAGAAAATCAGATCAGAAATATTCAGATCAGACTTACTTGATGAGCTGTTTTGAATTGGATACCTTGCAATTTGATCCACCACTTGCTTAAATTTGATAAAATCAAATTTGTACTTGTAAAAAAAAAACTTCTTGTTGCTGCTCCTTGAAGAAAATTCTGCTCTTGGAGAACAAATCTGCTCTTGAAAATAATAAAAAATGAAAAGGAAATAAGATATATATACATAATTTGCTTTAAAAAACTTTTCCTTTTCTCTAGGCCGACCTCCTTTATTATTGTGCACAAACATTTAATTTAGATTTGGTCTTTATTTAATGAATGCAATTTCACGTTTTCCGAAGGCAACAACTATTAAATGTTTGCAACTTCTCTTGATGACGCATTAGATAAGGTCTTGACGATCTTCTTGTAGGTTGGCGTTTTCCTTCTTCTCAAGCGTATGGGATCAAGGTTTGGCATCTTCTTGTCTTATATTTCGCATTGGTTGAGGTTTTTGGAGTCCTCTCATACCCTTTGGATTCGCATTTTGACTTCTTATTGAATTTCGCATTGGATGAAGCCTTGATGATCTTCTCCCCTTTTAAAATATCATGATCTTTCTTCATAATCCTTCTAGTCGCATTAGATCAAGGGTTGGAATCCTCAAGAATTTCACTTTAGACACCCTCAAAGTCTTAAGGTATGGCGCACTAGATCAAGGATTGGATTCCTCTTATCATGTCGCATTGGATGAAGCTCTAAGACTCCTCTTCAACCTTTCGCATTAGATCAAGAATCGAAATCCTCTTGACATGTGTGGCTCGTTGGTTCAAAGCTTGGATTCCTTTTAGCATTTCGCACTAGATGACCTCTTGATGACCTTCCTCTCATGCTTCGCATTAGATAGTACTTAGTGTTCTCTTGCTTTAAGGGATGGCGCATTGGTTGGAGGATTAGAATCCTCTAGAGCTTGGTCGCATTAGATCACTAGTTTGGATTCCTCAACATCAAACTTCACTCTCCTCTTTAAGATGGCGCATTGGTTGAAGGATTAGAATCCTCTAGAGCTTGGAAAATCCTTTGGAAACAAATCTCACTCTTCTCTATACTGCGCATTGGATGAAGTTTCCAAATCCTGTGGATAGCGCTTTGGTTGATGGTACTTGGAATTTGATCTTTGAGATCACTTGAGCGCACTAGTTAAACTTTTGAAATCCTGTAGAGTTCTCCCTCAAGAAGTCGCATTAGATCAAACATTAGATGTCTTCTAAACTTAGCCTTGGATTGTTATCATGGATTGGCGCATTACTTCATGAATTGGAATCTTTTAACCTCTAGCGCATTAGATAGACTTCTAGAATCCTCTGACTTCTCATGTTTGGTGGAGTGGCTAACACTTGTGTTGAATCCTTGTGAAGCGCATTAGTTGAAAGGAAAAAATCCTCAAGTTTTGGCGCATTGCTTCCTCTTTTGGAATCCTCTTGAAACTAGACATTTCTCAAGTCAAAATCCTTAAATTTCTCTCTTCTTTCATGGTGGCGCATCACTTCAAGGATGGAAATCCTCTGACATTTTCATTTAAATTTGCTCCAAGGTTCGCTCTAAGACTTGCCCTTTCATTTTCGCACTGGATCAAGACATTGAAATCTCCATTTTCTCCTTCGAAATGACATTTTGGTTTGGGCGCAATAGATCGAGTTTTGAAATCCTCTGACATTTTCGCATTGAACCAAGGTGTAGAAGGGCGCATTGGATCGAGTTTTCAAATCCTCTGGCTCAAATGTCTTCTCCTTCGTGATTTTGCGCCCAGATTTGCGCCATCTAAGTGTCCAGTCGCACTAGATCAATGTTTTAAATCCTCTGAAATCGTCAAGCATTTTCAGGATCGCGCGAGTAAAGGTATATTGAAAAATATATTTAAGTATAAGTTTAGAGATTGAATTTCTTATACTTTAAATATTTTTCAATATACCTTTCAGGATGTTTGAGATAGGTCCCGAATCCACCGGATTTAAGATGCAAAATATAGAATTTGGAGGATTCACCAGATTTCAGACTTAGCCATTTTTTCAGGATTTTCAGGATTTCAGGTTCCAGGCTTAGTCTTTTCCGGGTCTCAAACATACATCAAGAAGGGTCTCATTATTCATCATTTGGATGGGATTTGATCACAATTCTTCATTATTGCAAGTTCATCTACCCTTAATCGCGAACCAAAGATCATAGGCAAGGAAATTGTTACCATATCGGCAGAGGAAAATGAGTCAAATCATCATTAAAATCTCGTTGAAAACTCATTGAAAACTCACTGAAAGCTCAGAGCTCAAAAAAAAGGGGGGTCCCTATTCCTAATGGGGCGATGTGTGATTTGGTCACAACAGTCAGCAGATTGTATCTCCTCTAAGGCTTCTGCAGGAACAGGCTGCCACACTGGTTCAGCATCTGACATGTCCATCATTGAATAATCTAAGTCTGGTTCCAAATCTGAGCCCTATGGTTTGTCAACATTTTCGGATCCTTCAAGGTGTAATCCTCTGAATCTGCTATTCAAATCATCCAGTCTCATGATGAAAGATTTGGCAGGCTTTAGTAGAGTCTTGAGGTTCCACCTCTGGCAGAACAGAGTCACTATCCTGTAGTGAAGAGCCCTCCTTCTCAGCAACCTTTGCTAGATTACCCAATTGATTTTCCACTGACAATGCCACCTGTATGAACAAGTCAGCCTGTGTGACTCTTGAATCAGACCCAGTAAGAATTCTTAGATTGCCTTGAAATTGGTCCTCATTCCTCTTTTACCACAAGTTCCATAAAACTTCAGTTGATAATGCTAGCTAAAACAAGTTAGTATTTGCATCAACACCAGAAATATGACGAAATAAAACCCCAAACTTACACATTGGATCACATAAAGACCAGTTAGGTGTCTTACCCAAAAACATATTCTAGACTTGACAAGCATAAGGACACTCAAAGAAAATACGATCACAGTTTTCATAAGTATTGCAGATACTACATAAATAACTATTATGACCTAGTGGTAGTTTCTTCAGGCTTAGTAACCATCTAAAGCATCCTTTCTTGGGCTCCAAGGGCTTAGACCAGAAAGACATGAAATAACCCCCTAATTTCCTAAAACTCACATCACAATTCCAAGCCTTGACACAATGCTCAAAGATCTCGTCTGAGTTCCCAAGCATCTTATAAATCCTTTTAGCTTCACAGAGCTTTAGATTGAATCCATTTTTCCATCTCAGCTTACCCAACCAATCCTGCTCACACAAAAGACTTGGTAGAGCAGGGTTGTTTGAGTAAGCTGAAAGCAGCACAAAATATGTCCTTCTTTGAGTATCTTTCAGCCCAAACTTAGTTTTTAAACACTCCCAACTTTTAAAACCAAAAGAGGTGACCACATCTTGAAAAGTAGACAAGCCCATCTTATGCCACTTGAGGCTACATCATCCTTGAATGAGAGCTACAGGCTTTTCTTTATATTTTAATGACCACCAGATAGAACTATGTTTTCCCTACTGTACTAAAGAATTGTCCCTTCTTGGGCATGAAATAAGAATTCTTATACCTTCCCAGGCCTTCCAAATAGAAGCAAAGACCACCGACCCGAAGGGCTTCACTTTGAAATCCCCGAAGAGATAGTCAAAAGGATGCAAATATTTCCAACCTAAAGTTCCTTTAGGCCTAGCCAGTTTGATATTGTTCCTCACTAATACCTTCCAAGGTTCATTTCTTTCCAGAGAATTTACAATCCATTTAGGTACTAGGGCCAACCCTTGTAACTTCAGATCTTTTAAGCCTAATCCCCCATGATCTCTGCTAATACAACACCATTTCCATTTAACATAATGTTTCTTATTTTTCCCTTTGCCATCAGACCAGAGAAAGAATCTGATCACTTTCTGAATGCTTTCTAATAGCATATTAGAAAAAAGCCACATGGATGCATAATACACAGTATAAGCTGATAAGATTTTTTGACACACTTGGAATCTCCCAGCTAGGGATAAAGCTTGTCTATTCCAATTTTTGAGTTTAATATCAATTTTAGAAAACAGCCAATCCCACATATGCTTGAGAGAGGGATCAATAGCAAAAGGAATTCCTAGAAACCTTACCAGCTTTTTTGGTCCTCCCCATTGCCATTCATTTTCACCAAGCCAAGCAGGAGGGGACTCAGACCAGCCTAAGAGAATAGATTTGTTGAAGGAGACTTTGGCACCCGAAGCAGAGCAGAACTTATTCAATCTGATCTTTAAATTTTCTAGATTTTCTTTCTCTACTACAGGATGTAGGGCAGTATCATCTGCAAACTGCATGTTAAGCAGGGGATTTCCATCGGGAAGCTCTATGCCTTTAAAACTGCCTGGTATTCTATCCGTTCTCAAGATATAAAATAAAGCTTCAGAAGCAATAACAAATAATGCAGGAGCCAAAGGGCAGCCTTGCCTAATGGACCTCCCCATATGAAAGGAAGAAGTAAGAACCCCATTGATTTCAACTTGAGCAGAGGCATCCCTAAAAAGCATTTCAACCATCCTTACAAATTCTATTGGAAACTCGAAAGCCTTGAGGACACATATTATGAACGACCATTCCACTCTGTCATAGGCTTTTTCAAAGTCTAACAATGAAATCTGTGCATTTTGTCCAGATTCCTTGCCCAGTGAGTAGCCTCCCAACTAGTTAAAAGGTTCTCAAGGATATATCTGCCTTTAATGAAGCCTATCTGAGTCACATTTATTATGGAGGGTAAAATATCAACTAGTCTTCTTGCCAACACTTTGGCAATAATTTTATATGAGACATTGAGCAATATAGATCTAGATTTAGATTCATCAATGATCATAGAACAATCAGCCCCACTTAACCCATAAATCCTATCAATTCCATCTTCCTAAGAGCCAATTTTCTGTCTTTTTGAAACAATCTTGTTAATTTTAGAACTAGCATCAACCAATTTTCCATTCAAGGCCTTGCCGGGACCTTGAAAAGGAAGTTCTCTTTAGGCTTTACTAAAGGACCATCAAAATTTTCATGACTTTCTAGCAATCTTTTATTTTTATCATTCAGCTCAATAGATAGGGGGAGGGGTTTTAATGCAATGGGGGAAAATTCAGGGAGAGGTTAAGCCTCAGAACTAGCTGGAACAATAATATAATCCTCTCGACTTTTTGAAACAATATTAGGAGGTCATTCATCCAATGAATCGTCAATTTTGAAATCACCATCAACGGCTAAGTTGAAACCATTCAAATTGATTTTAGTGTTAATAGTAGTGGGCTTTTCTTTAGGATTTAATTAAAAAATGGGCAAGCCATTTTCATAT
Organism: Cunninghamia lanceolata; assembly: GCA_027924645.1. NCBI lineage: Eukaryota > Viridiplantae > Streptophyta > Pinopsida > Cupressales > Cupressaceae > Cunninghamia > Cunninghamia lanceolata. Next base: position 21,775,397 of record BSBN01000809.1, on the reverse strand, counting down.
GATCATCATTTTTAGTATAGAAACAAGCATTAAGATCCCCCAGGGCAATCACCTTACAAGAATGAACCAGGCTATGTAGAGGAATTGAAATGAAATCAATAAGATTTACATTGTGCTTAAGGGATATCAAAACCTTTGCATTCATATGAGGCATGGAGGACCTTTGTGTCCTCCATCATTATTACATCACCTAGAGGTTTTAAAAGCTAAGGGAGTAAAAACCAAATACCAAGAGGAATGTTACATATTTCCAAACATCTAGGAGAGGAGTTTAAAATCACTTCATTAGGATTGGCAATAGGATCCTAGGTAAATGCTTTGAAAAGGGATTTTCCAACATTCCAAAATCTCTTAGAAAGAATCCATATTTGCATATTGTTATTCTTCAAACAAATAAAAAAAGCCCTTTTTGCAACATTCTACAGAAGGTAACATGCAAACTAGGTTTTTTGTCCCAAACAGAGATGACCTAGTTGTTGAAGAATTTCCAAACAGGAAGAGAGCCTCGCGAGGTAAACAAACAAAAAAAATTCCCGACAAATTTTAATCTATTTGCTTCTCTTTCTATAACACCAATCATATCTTCATTAGGAACCAAGGCAAGAGTAGAAGATAGTTTACCTTAGTGGCCATCTGCTTGCGCTTGAGCTTGAATGGCCCTTTCATTCTGAACTACAAAAGCAACACCTTCCCCAATCTCTATAACCTTGTAGAGACTAGGGCTTCTTTGAAGGATTTTGGAGGATTGTTATGCAAGCCATTAACATTACCTTTATCAATGTCCATAATGTCTATAACCTATGAGTGCCGCCGCTTTGGCCAAGACTTAACTACCCAAGTACCTTCTCAAGCTGAGGATGAATAGCCTAAAATAAATGAGCTTGCGGAACAATTTTCAATATAAAAAAAGAGAGGAGGGAACAAAATTCAAGACAACAACTAGACACAATAACAAAGACCATGCAAAAGAGAAGATCAAAAAAAAAACAAACATGGCAGCAAGACCAAGGGAACCAAGAACACGAGCAAAACAAGGAAGAAGGAAAGAGGAGAACAATGGAGGCCGACTTTTCGACCTACTTACCATAGCTCCCCACTCTCCTATAGAGATGGATTCCTTATTCCTTAGGTTTTTAAAAATTATAATTAGCTGATAGGCTTATATGTGGGAGATTTCTCCCGTTAAATTGTCGGACGCCCGGAAAACCTTCGCCGTTCATTCTTTCATTTTCGCGGTTTACGATCTATGTACAATTAAAAAGTACAGTCTATTAATTAGCTTTTTACTCGCCGTTTAAAGAGGTGTGATTATTGTCAACCAAGTGGCTTTTTACGGAACGTGGTCTAGACATTCGAGCATGGTGGGAATCGGCTGAGTTAAATTATCTCTTCCTGGGATGTACACTGGTTAAAAACAAACAACTAGAAATCGGTTAACGTGTTAATTTCACGGCCGTTTCCTTTTTCATATAGTTAATTTATTTTGAAGTCTCTATTGTATTTTTAGCAGGGTATTATTATTAGTACTTGCCTTGACTAATATTATTGCATTAGTAATTGTATTTCTCAATTAATTATATATTATAATTTTTTATTTAAAATATATTTTTGATAAAGTAAATATGTAATTTTTAAATTTAAAATAATAATAAAATCAATTAATAAAAATTATTGGCATTCCTATTTATTTAAAATTTATTGTCTGCACATTATTTAAAATATACACTAATAAACTTTGTACAAATAATAGTATAATTCTATTCAATTCCTATGTACTTAGAAAAGCTGGTGTTGGATACACATCATTACTATACATTACATAATAATATATTAATACTATAATTTATTAAAATATATTATATTAATATTATTATACTTATGGACAATAATATCTATATATATATATATAGATATGATTTTTATATTAAATTAGTTTTTGATGTATTATATTATTATTATAATTTATATAATATATTAATATATAATAGTTTATAACATTATTATAATTTACATAATATCAATATATAATATTAATATACATAATAATATAATATAGTGCATCACGAGGTCCCATTGGGTATTATACTAAATACATCAATCAATAGTAAGAAAATAAAACATGGCAATACCTCACATTAAATTTATAATTAAATTAATATTTTTTTTTGATTGGGAGTAGCCGGGTTTTTAACCTAGTCCGGGCCCAGAGAGACCTTTACGAGGGATCTCTTCCCATTGGCTTTATCGCCTGAGACCACAACTGGGGGGTCTCCGTCCCCAATGGGCATTATCACCCTTTAGGTTTGGCCAAACCCGCGAACTCGTTGGCCCAGCGAAGGTACACAGCCTGCGAGCACACCAGCCCAGTGGAGGCACACTTAGCCTGCGAGCACGGTAGCCCAGCGAAGGCACGCAATACCTGCGAGCTCGTTGGCCTTGTGGGGGTTTGAACCTTGGTGGCCGCCACCTCAACCGAGCGACTTGACCACCGAACCACGCCCTTAACGACATAATTAAATTACTATTATATTGCATAATAGAAAGTTTTAATTCTTTATTTTATTTTAATTGTTTTTTATAAATTATTTTATATTAAATTCTAAAATAATGTTATTTTTTCCAAACTCAATTTTAATATTATATTTTACTTAAAAATAAAACACCAATAAATATACAAAATAATATAATAAATATTTATCATGTAATATCAATTTTTTCATTTGAATTATTTTATTTGAATTCTTTATTTATAATAATTTAACCAAAAATGACTTCTAATTTAATAATTTTATTTTAATTCTTTATTCTTTAATTATAATAATTTAACTAAAAACGACTTCTAATTTAAATATAAAAAGAAAACTTATTTATTAAAAAACCATGAGATGAAATTATTTTATTGAACCTAAAAATATATCCAAACTATCATCAAAACCCAACTATACAATAACAACCATTTCAACTATAGAACAACCACTATTTGTTATTGATTCTTCCTGTATTGGGACTAAACATATGAACTGTATATGTTTATACAAGTATCATGTCAAGGATATATAAGTATATATAAGCTATAATGTATATGTTTAGACACATATATGTATGCAAATTTATGAAGGTATACTTCTATAAAAATTTGTCACTGATATAGGGGGTTTCTTTTCTCTTTTAAATATAAAAATGTTTACCCTCTGAAAATAATCAAATTGGGAAAAAAACACATATTTTACCTGTTAGGTTTATATTTATTAAAAAACAATGAATGGCCTTGGACCCCTAGATTCTCTCAACATCATAGTTTAAGGAGAGAAATCCAATGCCACAAAGTGGTCCAAAGCTTTAAAAATATAACATTTTATAATATATGCTTCAATAAAGATTTTTGAGGGCTCGTTTCAAGCTTGCCGTAAATAATTTTGCATCAGTTGCAAGTATGAAGGTATACTGTACCCTCGTAAAACAATCAAATTGGAAAAAAAACACATGATTTTTTAAATATGTACTTATAATATCTCAGTTGATACTAGCATAGTCGGGGGTCTCCCCTCCCAAGCATAGTCATAAGTTTCTAAAAAAACATAAGACTTTATTGAATGCATGCCATTCTCACTTAGCTAACCACACTAAAAAAGAGAATTGCTCTAAAGTTGCTCAAATTTCATGTCAAAGATATTGTATGGGATAGTGTACATGCACTCCTAGCTCTATGGAATGCAGTGCAAGCCCTCTCGATTGAATCTGCACATCACACGTTGGAAAGTTGCACAACATTAGTGAACACGCTAAAATGATCCGTTTAGATTGCTTTTGGGATCATATCTTCTGCACATTATCCCATTTAATATGTTCTACTTGAGCTCCACACAGAAGCATTTATTCTACCATCCAGACTTATAACCTACCATTGAATTCTTTCTTTCATCTTCCCTTCAAAATTTTACTCTAGAGAAGTGTTGGGTTGAAGACTACAATTTAAATGCAGACAAGCACAAATGAAGTAAGAAAGGAAGGCCTGGAACATTCATTCGGACAATAGTAGTATTGTGCCTGTTTGAATTCATATGTAAAAATGCCTCAACAAGCTAACAAAACTCATAAGAGATTGAAAATGTGGGTCCAGTCATGTTTTGATGCACCAAAACATACCATTAATTAAGTTGCAGTAAACTAAGGCAGCGTGGAATTTTAAACAACCACAACGATACTGAAAGAACTTGATGGTCTCCAAAACTGAAGTTAACAAACCAAAGCAATTCAAACATTGTGATTAACCACAGTAAAATACAGATTTACCTGGACCAAAGGACAACTTTGTACATATAGGGAAAAAACCACAGTAAAATACAGACTTACCTGGGGAGTGCGTTTGCTAGGAGGCGTTGAGCAGGGAAGGAAAGGATTTTCACACAATAATGAATCTGTTTATTTCTATTAAAGCGTACCCATTTCATTATAATGTGGTCCAAAAGGAGGCAAATGTACAAAAGGTGGCAGATGTAGTTTTTAATTAGGGAAGTGAACTTGATGCCAAATGATTGCATAGATCTATATTGAGCAAACCCAGAAAAGTGTCCATTGATGCTAGGTCTAGATTTGTGGATTCAGCTATAATTGATTCCATAGATCTATATTGAGCAAACCCAGAAAAGTGTCCATTGATACTAGGTCTAGATTTGTGGATTCAGCTATAATTGATTCCATAGATCTATATTGAGCAAACCCAGAAAAGTGTCCATTGATGCTAGGTCTAGATTTGTGGATTCAGCTATAATTGATTCCAAATGGACTTTCAATGGGCTTAACATATGCAGAAATACTATTTAAGCTGAATTTGTGTTTTAGTTATGTTAATAGTTTTTTATTTATTTCCAATCATCAAGGGGATAGGTTCTTAGTAGGTAATGATATATATCAGATCACAAAGGGATATGTTGTTAGCTTGACATGCATCATTTTGGGGCAAGCGCATTATTTCTTTTTGTTTTTCCCCATTCATTTTCATTTTTATGTTTTTTTAAATTATTTTACATTTTTTGTATTGGTTGTGTTTTAGGATGTAACTAAGCTAGGATGTATTCCATGTATCCATATTGAGGAAGCCTTGATGATAAATTTTTTTAATGTAAATGTTATTTTTATTATGTTTAAATTTATTGACTTGGTTAAGTTTACTATATAAAATAATTTATTAAATGGAAAGCTATTGGAAGTGTATAATTTATTTCAGTCGTATAGTCAATCAAAATGTTGTAATTTTTTTGTTTTAGAGTTTTTTAAATTTTATTTTTCTTAGATTTTAAAATACAAACTCAAACACTTGCTTTGCTTACAAATTATGTAGAGAATACTTGATTCTCTAGCCAAGTGAATATTATTTTCACAGATGAACACATTTTCTACAGAAGGCATTCTTCGTTAATTGACTATAAAGGCATGGTTTTCTTATTGTTTTTAAGAGTAGTGACAGTTGGGAACCAGTTGCCGCTGCTTCCCATTTGTACTTGCATTTGTTTTTGCTTAAGCTTTCTCGCTGTTAAATTGGTCTCGTCAAAGTTGAATTAGCTCTATAGTATTAAGTCTCCAAATATTTCGTTGACAAGAAAACTCTATTGGAAGTGTGTAATTTATTTTAGTTGTGTAGTCAATCAAAATGTTCTAATTTTTTTGTTTGAGTTTTTTAAATTTTATTTTTCTTAGATTTTAAAATACAAACTCAAACCCCTGCTTTGCTTACAAATTATGTGGAGAATACTTAATTCTCTGACCAAGTCAATATTATTTTCACATATGAACACACTTTCTACAGAAGACATTCTTTTGTAATTGACTATAAAGGTATGGTTTTTTTATTGTTTTTTAAGAGCAACGACAACTAGGAACCTGTACGCTCAAAATCGTGACTTCAGTTGCCTGGGGTTGTCGGGTCGGATTTCGGCACGCACACGGACCCTTTCACTACTTCATATGGGGCGATCCGCCACGTCACTCTCACTCACGTGGAAGTAGCCAATCGAGAGGAGGTGAGACACGACGGGGGTCTGGGTCGTTGGAGAGCTGGACTTCGTGAAGGGGGGTCGGCAAGTTCTGTGGCTTTTGTTGTGTGTTTTGTTGAATGTTTCGCTCAATTGATGTGGTAGTTGAGATAACCCTATGACCCGAAGGATCACTAGTCTCTCTTCGTCTGTTTGGATTCCTTGAATTCCACCTTTGTGTGGGCAAACGGTTGTTTTCGTTTATGGCTTCTACTATTTCTCTGTCTCTGAGAAATGCTTTATGTAGTCGTAATTGCCTAATTTCTTCAATCAACAAGAGAACAAATGGGTCCTCTTGTGGTGGAATGTGTGTCTGTTGTTGAGGTTGCGGACGCAACTCCTCGATCTCGTCACGGATAGCTCTTACCCACTCTCCTCGTACTCCTAAACACATTCGTGAATCAGGATAGAGGGAATTGTATAATTGCTAACCTTCACCAGATCTAAGGTTTCGACCTAGGGTTTTGTTCGACCTAGGGTTTGACTTTCGTTCAACTGTGATTACCTCGTGATGGAATTGAGGGTTTGTAATGTTGTCTATCTTAATAAATCTATATGAATGCAAACTAAATGATAACATGCAAGACGTCTTTTTGGTATTTTTAGAGTATTTTGGAAAGGAAATGCTTCTAATCTATGAAAGAAATATGTATGCAATCCTATATGTCTTTTCAAATGCAAAGTTTAATCAATGTTTTTGTGGGTTTTTGGTGTTTTCAATGCAATCTAATTTAATGGAAAGGGAAAATGCTTTTTCTAACAAAGTAGATCTATGAATGTAAAAACGATTAATCTAGCATGCAAGATCTAACCTATCAAGGAAAAAGCAAAATGTTACTATTCCCAAGAGCAAAGTGATTAAATAATTACTATGAAAGCAATGAAAGAACCTGAAAGAGATGAAGATTTGTTGACTCCACTACCCTCGGTATCCTTGTGTAGGCAACCTCGAATCCTTCTGTGGCAGCAGGTGATCCTCTTGACAAAAAAACTGACCCAAAGAAGCAAAAATAAGCTTTTGTGAATCTTGTATGAGCTCGATGTGAGCTTGAATTGAGCACAATGGCTAAGAATTGAGCAACGTAGCGCTGCTTGATTGAACAAAGTAAAAGGCACTTGATTGAACAAAGTAAAAGGCACTTACGTCCTGTATGAGCATATGAATGTTGGAAAGCAAACTTGGCGAGAACTGGTGCACAATGAATTTGCCTCCCTTTGTGCTTTAGGGAGGGGGGTATTTATAAGTTTGAAGAAGGGATTGGATTGGAGAGTTAACTCATGTGATTGATGAGTTAACAAGAATAGATTGGGGAGTTAACAAGGTTGATTACCCAGTGAACTCAGCTGATTAAGGAGTGATGAAGCAATGATAGCTTATCACTGAAGAATAAATGGAGGTGAGGGAATGCATGAAATTGATTAGAGAGTTAATTATAGATCAAATAGAGCTAATTATGCATGTGTGGGTGCATGAAATAGTTAACTCTATATCAAGGATCAAAAATCATGCAAACAAAAAGAAAAACGGGCGAAAACGGAGCAAAAATGAGAGAGAAACTTGAGTTTTTTCGCTGGTCAAAAGACGGCAGGGTCGCCACCTTTGTTAGATAGGGTCGCCCAAGGAGATCATGGGTCCCCTGGGGAGATCCGGGATCAAAAGTGCAGAATGCAAAAATTTAGGCTGGTAGAAGGTATAGGGGAGGAAAAGGGGGATTTCTGCATCAAGAAACAGGTCAGTCATGTGAAAAAATCCAAATCTCCACTTGCATCTTCAGGATCCCCAGTGGGGATCTAGAAATGATAGGGGGAGATTTGGATTGGTTGGTCGAAATCGAAAACGGAAAGCGGGAGATGGATCAGGGGACCTCTAGAAGGCTTGTATGAGGTGCACTAGATGAAATATGCAAGGGAAAGGTGAAAACTCACGTACAAGACACAAGGCTTAGGATCAAGGTCGAAAGCCAGAAAACGCAAGTCAACAAGTGTCGAAAAGCATCGCAACGGGGAAGGAGGAGAATCGACAAAGCATAAACGACACAAAACAAGAAGAGAGGACACGTCATCAAGAGGCTTGCTGCCCAAAGGATTTATTTTCACGCTTACATGTATGTGACAAGGATTTGAATCATCATAGGGGTCCTCGTGGAGGCAGTGCGTGCTTTTTGTGTTTACAGAACCAGTTGCCGTTGCTTCCCATTTTTACTTGCATTTGTTTTTTTCTTAAGCTTTCTCGTTGTTAAACTGGTCTCTTCAAAGTTGAATTAGCTCTATAGTATTAAATCTCCGAAGAATAATGATTTCACTATACAATTAAAGTTTCAATAATGCTTTCCACTCTTTGACAAACATGGGGCTAAGAATCTACTCCAAGACATATGAATCCAAAGGAAATGTACAAATGCCCTCCTCTTAAAGTTATAGGTACAAAAGAATAATAGTAACAAAAAATTAAACAAAAGAAACACATAAATACTAAGAAACCATAATGAAACCAACAATTATGCTGAAATTTGGTTAATTTCTGTCATAATTGATACTGCTAATATTTAGTAGTTATAACTTAATTATATTTATTTTATATATAATCTATAGTCTAATATAATTGTATTTATTCTTGTATAGTATATTTTTGAGTGATTGTGTTGTCGATCCATCTCTTATTTATTATTATTTATGCAATTACAATTGCTTGGCTTAAGATGAGCTCTAGGAGATTGTATTGGCTATAGCATTTAGTATTGTAAGATGGTCAATATGTAATGTTAGCCGTTAAACAATTGGTAATATTAAAAATGTCTTTTTGAGGAAAAACTAAATGATCCATATTCTTTGCATCCTTCTATGCTTGATGTGGTTACTAACACCAAGCATTGTATTTCTTTTACCGATATAGTCTGCATACTTTGTCACACCACCATGGAGAACTCACTACAACTTCAAATGGCTTTTATTGCATTAAAAATATGAAAATATCTCTACCTTATGTAATTATCTACAACATCATACTAATGTTTTATTCTTCAATACACATGCATTTGATACTACCCTAAATACTATAATACAAGAGAACGCTTATGTTAGTGATGAAAACCCAAATTCTATAAACCTTGTATTACTCCTATTCATACAAGGAACATTTATTGCAAATATCTTACAATAGAAGTATGAATTTTTATTTCTATATTTCATTCCACAATTTATTGCTTCCCTTACTAATAGTCTATCAGCAAATCCGTTGCGCGAAAACTTCGTGCAACTGCTAGTATAGCTTTAAGTTTAAAGTTTATGGCTTCTTAATCTAGGTTTAAAAAATAATTGTTACCTTTTCAATTTTAGTATTTTAGCCTTTAAGTTTAAAAAGTTGTTATATGATTTTTAGTTTAGATTTTAAACATTTTCTTTTAAAATTTTTGAAAGGGCCCTAACCCTTTTACAAAGAGAGATAACAAGGCCAAAAAAGTGCAACTAAACAAGGAGCAATCAAGAAACTAGTAGCACGAAGACTACAACAAGACAACATCTCAGACAAAGGTACTCAACACAACAAACACATGCAGCAGCTCCCTAAGAGGAGCAAGAAACAATCTTGAACGTAGAATCAAGGTGGCTTAAAGCCGAACCGCTCTAGAGAGAACTGAAATTTCCCATTGATTCCCTCTGTAGAGACATTGTGGCCACTAACCAACTTGGCAGTACCTCCATCGTTAGAAGCCAATCGAACCTCAGAAGAAACCATAGGATGATTAATCTCACTCATATCCTTCTTCATTTTTCCTTTATCCCTTTTAGGAGAAGGCCCATTGGGAGAGTGCTGGAGCATGCAAGAGTGGCTGCAAGTGTTTTGAATTTGGAGCTCTTCCCTCTTGTCCTTGTTGCCTAGAAAATGTTCCCTACAATTCGCCTTAGAAACCCTTCCACCAGAGGTGTCCTTCACAATAGTTGGGAGAGGCACCACATCACATTGAGGATGATCAGGCGCCATGAGATCATTTTTCTTCTTGTTATTAAGAGATTGCCTATTGACCACGCACCCAAAGGTGGAGTGGCTAGCCATAAGACATTTTTTACACATAACCGAGGAGTCCTCATAAACAATATGTTGCACCCAATCCTCCAATTTGGAGGATAGGGTAATAGAGATGGAAGCGCCTTACTCGTATTTGCGTACACACATAATTTAGCAAACAACAAAAGTTTCCTAGAAATGGTCATTGGATCAAAAGTAATAACCTGACCAAATGGAGAAGCAATACCTTTCAGGACCTTGGTGCAGGGGCACCTAACACAAGGCAGATACAAGGCAGTTAACTGTTTTATGTTCATTGTGTTATTCCATTCATGTAATAAGGTTTGTTTGACCAAGGCATGTCATGATAGTTTGTATCTAGGTTTATGATGTAAGTCCCAAGGACATTTGTCAATCTGTAATCGCAAAGGTTGTTAGACAGTTAGGAAGTTGTTAGGCAGTTAGTCGGTTGTGATCTCCCAGCCGCTTGGATTTGTCTCCCAGCCGCTTGGAGTCAATTCAGTACTATTCATGGTGAGTAGATAAATACCCCAGAGATCATCGAATATAGAGGGCAGTTGAGTAGTAGTAGCTGAGTAGTAATAGAGTTATAACAGATGTCTGAGATCAGAGTGATTTGCAATTAAGAAATAGAGCATCTGTGTTTTCGTTTCTGAAAGGCATAATAAATAAAATCTTGTTCTGTGTATCTGTCTATTCGGCCTCCTTTGTGCAATCGATTTATTGTTTTGTGGCTGAGATGGATTCCTAATCCATTCCACCGGTTAGATTTCTTCGAAATCGGTGGAATGGCTGTACAGTTCGTTTTTGCGCTTTTCGTTTTGTTGGTTTGTGTTTGCAGGATCGCGTACAGTAAGCTTTGAGAGATCCTAGCGCCATCATGTGCTAGGTTGGTGAAGTAATAGATCTGTGTAGTTGTAGGATTTGTAGAGGTGTAGATCGGTGTAAGATTCGTGCAGGTTCACTGGATATACATCTTATGTGTATATCGCTAACATACGTCGGGTCCATTTCGTGGGTATCTTACACTTACATGTCGAAGATTGTATGCGCAAGGTGGAAGGCATCGGGGTGACAAGAGCCATCGGGCGTGCTAAGTAGGGTCGAGCCGACAGTAAAAAGTCTTACCGAAAGCGAAGTGTGTTGTTAAGCCTATCGGCATGAGATGTGATATCGGGGGTCTAGATCAAAGTCGGGCCGATAACTATATGTCACGGCGAAAGGTTCAACGGAATCAAAAGAGGGAAGGTTCATCAGAGTAACCAAATGCGTCGGCGGAAAGTCTTTTAAGTCTGCCGATAGTAGTGTGTCTGACCGATGGTTGAACCGTTCATTTGGTTCAACGGGTTCGCCGGATTCAACAAGTTCAACCAGCTTATGTGGTTCAAAGGTTCAAGGGTTTGATCGGTGCGTCGGGAAGATAAAAAGCAAGGTGGCCGACGGAAGAAGTCATATTGATAAGGTGTTGGAGACACATCGGTAAGAGGAAGGACTTCGGTGTTAAAGATGTTTGGTTGGCCGATGGCATACGGTTTTGCCGATCAGTTTGTGAGGTTTTGAGCTGCGCCGATGGTACATAGTCTTGCCGATAGGCAAGTAAAGAGAGATAGACAAAGGGTAATGCAGGCTAAGGTGATTGGCTTTGCATCAGACCTCCTCTTGCCAATATTTCAAAGGCAGGCTCAAAAGTTTCACCCAGACAAGAACTTTATTGATTCATTCCTTCGCAAGATCAAAACTAGGAGCCCATCTCCTAAGGGAAAGCCCAAACTTGCCTATAAACCATGGGCCACTCACCAAGGCTTGGACACAATCTTCTTGACTCGAGAAAGAGATTAAAAAGAAGCCTTTCTCCATAGCTGGAATCTTGAAAGGGCCACAACGATACCATTTTCTTCTAGCCCAATTCTTGAAAGTATCAATGTTTAGCGTTACCCCTAGAAACCTCTCAACGAGAGAACTCAAGCTTAGAGGCAACTCTATCAACAACTGAGTTTGGGATCTAAAGAAAGATTTCGACTCTTCTCAGTTGACACTAAGGAAAAGAGCAAAGCCACACCTTGTAGACCAGAAGCAACATCATCCCCCAACTTCTGTTGAGCCTGCCCCCCACTAGAAACAACATCCAAATTTGGCAACACCTCTGCCCTTCTCTACCCTCCTTTCCTGGCACCAAGCATTGAGCAATAGAGACCTTAACACCTGACACCACAATCCTCTTACCATTTGCAGTCTCTAGGCCATCAACAACAACCACCCCATCCACCAAGGCACGCAAATAGGATGGGTCTGTAGGAACATATGCCAAAGGGGTAGAAGGGGCTGCCGCTACCACATGCTCCTCCAAATTTTCATTCTCTTTCGTAGGGCAAGGGGGCAGGAGAAAACACCATCTTAGCCCCTACCTAGATCTGGAGACACCATAATCCTTCCTACCCAAAGGGTCTGGCGAATGACGCAAACTCTTCCCTATCACCAGAAACGGCTCACCAGAACATGAATTCTTACAGGCCTTTGAAGCTAAACGTTGTTGGGCCTCTAGCCAAAGGGCAAACAGGCTTTCCTCATTGTCATCAAGCAAGTGGTTCCATTCATTCTCCAACTCACATTTTTGATTATCACTTAATTCCAAATTTTAAAAAATAAGAAATCAGGTTTTAGGTTTTGTTGGCGAACTTAGGGTGAACTTGTGTGAGACAAAAGTCATTTTTTAATGAAATAGAAAAGAAAAGAAAAAATGTTAACTCACCATAACAACCAGCTTTCCTTGGTCTTGTTTGAGGATGAGGGCACAAGGCTGCTACATGGGATCACTTGCATAGTGCAGCTAGTGGGAGTGACATTGGTGTTTTTTTGTGGTTCAAACGAACTAGCTGATATTATGTTTTGGATTGATTTTCTATGTGTAGTTGCACTAATATAAACCATTTTGATTTATCTTTAACATTTGACAATTGACATTGGATTATCAATTAACAGCTATGTTCTGTATTACCATTTAATTTTGTACATTTTGTGTAAATAAATATATTTTTTCTATATTTAATATTATATTATATATAGTAGGGTGGGCGGCCAAATTTAGTGGTACTGAACCCAAGAAAAAAATCAGCAAACTGCCAAACCCGAACCAGCAACATAGGTTTTAGGTAATAATTATATTTTAATTTTCACATATTACCTATTTTTAGGTAGATGATAGATCTAAGAAATAATATTATAATAATAAAATTTTAAAAATTATTAATGTTATATTATTCTAATAGTTAATATTAGACTAATTAACTGTATAATTTAAAATAGTGCATAAATTTAACTTGGATTTTTTTTTGGTTTCGTACTTTTTTTATTGGTAAATTCCACTTGCATTTGTTCTTCGACTTATATAATTTATAATTGTCCTAAATTGAATTATTTAATTAAATTTAAATTTTTTTACTTGAACCTTATGTTAATAATTATAAAAATTCGATGGTTGTTTACAATTTGATTTTTTAATTTTTTTATTTAGATAATATTAAAATTAATTAATTCACTAATATTGATTAGTAATTATTAATCTATAATCCACTTAAACTTTGTTTATGATTTTAATTTACTTGAATTTTTTTCGTAATATTTTTATAACAGTTATTTCAGTTGTGTTTACTCAAGATTTTCATTTAGCAATTTAGAATGACATTACATAATACGATTTAAAAAAAAATCTTATAATTTAAATTGTTTAAGTTGCGTTTTTTAAATGATTTGTTTTAATTTTAATTTTTAAAAATATTCATGAAAATTTTAAATTTTTTAAAGTTTAGAACTCGACATTTTATATTAGTCATTCATCTCAAAGTTTGTGTTACATCGCGTCAACATCATCCAATGTTAGGATAGGGAGCGACAAGTGGATTTTCCAACTTCGTTACAATAATTACATTTTTGATAGCATTTGATTCTATTGGTGTATTTGTTTTGATGATGAAATTGAATGGAAGCAAGGTACACGGAATACGCTTCCTACACCGATCTAATGAGGAGAGTTCTACAAATTTTTATCTTGTAACAGCTACAGTAATGAGATACATAATACAGAGAAGATCAAATAACATCACATACAAATACAAAAGCTCACAACACAAGATATACGTAGGGAAAACCCTTTCGAGTGAAAAATCCCACACTCCAAAGCACAACCCAATGTATTTATCTGTAAACAATGAAGGTTACAATACACTTCCAGAGCCAAGCTCTTATAGGAGTTCACCACTATTCATATTCTGGAGTAATTCCGATAGTATAACAGTACCTGCAAATGAACTATACAAACTACTCCAACAAGCACCTTATTTATAGACAATAACAAGCATGAAGGAAGCTTCTAGAGGAAAATATAAGAAGTGGGCATCCAAATCCACATGGCACATATTTCAACACCTCTTTTTCAGCAAATGACACTTGCAATATTCCCTTACACCTCTTACAATCCTCCAAACTTGGGCACTTCAGATTTGCCCAAAATAGGTATGACAGATGCTCTTACACCGTCATAAAATCTGTCATATATGACAACACTTACAACTGTAAGAGAATCCGTCGTAATTGAATAATAATAAACAATTCTCTTACGACTTGTCATAGTCAAACTTGGGTGCCTAAATATGCCTTATTCCAACATGCAAAGATGCTTTATGACGCATGTCATACCTGTCATAAGAATCTTCTATTTTCAGCTCTTACATGTCATAGATTCCGTCATGTCATAACCTCTTACACATTGCTCAAGATGTTGACACATGGCAAATTAATGCCACCTCAAATGGGACACCTATATTCCCTTATGATGACATGTCCATCATAGTCACCTTCCTTGTGGGATGACAACTCATCATGCCACCTCACATAAAATGACAAAATAGAATGTGCATAAATAATTACAATATAGGCAAATAATAAATAAATAATTAAATACCAATGCTAGGAATTTGCAAATGTTGAGACACCTTAATTCCCAACAGAAATTATATCTATAAACATTTTGGAATATAGTGGCAGCGATCCTATGTTACTTTTCAAGGAATGAAAATCTCCTTATAGCTTATATTTGTGTTCAATAATTGTGGTTTATTTCTATTGATACACACACTCATCTATATATGTATATGTATGCATATTTACATATGTGTGTGTTTTATGAATGCCTTATCCAATTGGGGGCCTTGAAAAATAGCTGTAATTGTATCCATGTCAATGCAACTCTAGATATGGGAGGATCTCAGAGGTTATGTGTTTTAAGTGGACTGTACTCATTCTTTTGTTTGTGGTCATATATCTGAAGTTTGGCTTCATTGTTCTATTGAAGTTGTCTGTTTGAAGAGGACTAGCTTTATTGTTCTATTGAAGGTGGTGTGCACGAAGAGGATTGGCTTCATAGATTGTTTGTGGTTGCTATTGTGGTTTAAGGTTTGATGTAGTCTTGCAAAACATGGATAAGATCATGGTTTGTTTGCTTTTTGATGATTTTAGGGTTTTAAGTTTTGGACCCATTTCTATTAGTGGCAGATCTTGTGGATGGCAGATTTTGGGGTTTGGCTTAAGTTCTTTGAGCACACATCTTTGATTTGTACAGGCTTGGTAGTTCGTGCACATGGCTAGAAGCATTTGGTGATCATTTGGTGGTTGGGTCACAATTAGGTTCAACTTTTTTACCATCATTCTCTTGAATTTTTTTTTGAATGGGCAATTGGAGGATTTTAAGGCTTTGTAACCATTGTCGGAGTTGTTTGAGCAATATCTTGTTGCTGAAATCATCTGGGGATGAACATGCGTTCGGATCATAGTTAGCTTCAACATTTTGACCCATCATTCACTTGGAGACCCACATGGTTGGGCAATTCAAAGATTATAAGGCAATGAGTGTTTGGTGATTGACACTCATTTGGATCATAGTTGGTCTCAACATTTTGGCTCATCATTTTCTTGGAGACTGGATCAAATTGGCAGTTCAAGGATTGTAAGACTGCATAGATATTGTTAAAGTTGTTCAAGCATATACTGCAATTGGGAGCATCTGGTGATGGACATGTGTTGGGATCATAGTGGGCTTTTACATATTGGGCTCATCATCTTTTGGGTTGGAAAATATGTCATTAAGGGGGAATGTCAGTGTATTGCCACCTGCCATAATTCCTCTTTATATGGGTATGTAGTTGCTTTATGAGGGATGCTATAGTAGATAGATCTCTCTTATTGGGTCTGGTATCTTTTCCTTCAATTTTGGAATACATTTGGGATGTATGTTGGCATAGGGGGCTCTTGATTGGTCAATCAATTTGCATATTATTAAGATTACTCATATACATAAGAGGCTTTGCTCACCTATATCCTTAGACAAGAAGCATCATAGCAAAAACTTAATTCTTTTCTTTGGTTGAGTTATTGTTTTGGGAGATTTGTTAGGGCAACCTTCCCCAATATATGTATGTTTTGTGTATGATCTCTTGATGGTTTGTGGGTTTTTATTTTTTGTCAATCATGAAATATTGCACTTAACTCTCACAATGATAGAGTTTAAGGTTTGAACCTTTGAGATACTACGAGGATTAATCATAATTGGAAGCATACAATAATGGGTTTCGCAAAAGTTGCATGGTTATTTGGGTACAATATACAAGGTATGGTTTACTGCACGTCGTAGGAAAAAGACTTAAGTATGTTGTGCATGATTATGGATGGTATTGTGTGTGTGCCTTTTTGACAAATGAAGATTATAAATAGAAAAAATATTAAACAAATAATAGTATAAAAGAGAACAAGTTAATTTAATAATGGGCGAATATTAAATAAAAAACAGATCCTGTTGAGAGTTGAATTGTTCTTGGTTTTGAATTGGACAAGGGGAAGGCTGTCTATGTAACTTGAAGACTCTTGTTTTCACAACATAGACCAAACCTTGAGCATCTAATCTTGTGGAGGAGTGGCTTTGCTATTCTCAAATGCAAGAACACATAAACTTCTCTCCAATTCATAGTGGCCAATGGCGGATGGAAGAATGTGATCACTACAAGCACAATTAAGATATTGAACCTTTTACCACACCTTAGTCACAAATATATATTGTTGGTTAGCTGCAACGTAGCAGAGCATTCACGTCACTCAACAGTTTAGATTCTAATACACTATTAATTAATTCAAGGATGATGTGATTTGTGATATAGTATCTTTAGATGTTCACTTCTCTTAAATTGTTCCTATGGGAAGAGGCATGATCAGTGTGTCATTTTTTTTTTGGCTCGGTAAAAGGCTTAGAGAGCCCATAATATATTGATCAAAAAATCGTAATTACAGTGTATTGATGTAATTACAGAGTGTTGACGTAATTACAGAGTAAATACCGGAAAGTATGCATAAGTCTTGTCTTTTACAATATATAGCAAAAAACTACTTTTTGCTAAACAAAAGACGGAAGTCGATTCAAAACCCATGCTTCAAAAGGAACCAGCCACTATCATTCTTGTTGGTAAAATTCATCTGAATCCACATACACTGAAAAAAGTTGAATCCACAGGGGAGAGTCTTCATGGACCATTCCAATGTCGTGAACAATGAAATCCCTCCCTCTCGACGCCCAGACCCGGTGAGCAAGAAGCCGCTGACCATCCAAGTCTATGAGGAAAGGAAGGCGAATCACATCTGCCTTTGGGTCTAAAAGCTTGGGTAAATCTCCTGCCTTTGGGATGCCATTAGCCAAATCTGCAAAGATTGCCGTTTCGACATCGTCTCCCAGAATTGTATCTTTAAACGTCTCTCGAATGCAGACCAGAGCATCCACCTTAGGAATCCCTAGAACAAGCAAGGAAGCAAGGAACCTTGAGGAGATGTCAGTGTTGACACGATACCTATCAACTGAGGATAGGAAACGCAGCCCCAGAACCATCTTGACCGCCTCAATAAACAATTTGGATTTAACTTTGTATAATCCCTTGAGTCTACTATCAAAAATTTGACCTAGAAAGGCTAGTTGTCTTCTGATGCAAGTGAGGCGGATCGGCGTCTCCATACTGGCAAAGGATAAATGAGGCCATATTGAACCTCGAATATATAGAAATTTACAAGCATTGCAATTAATGTCCAGCCTTGCTGCATTGAAGATAGACATGAGCGAGCATCCTTTCGGCAGATGAAAGCCGTCAACCGCACAAGTGAAGGGACATCTTTCAAGCAGGGGAATTTAAACCAGGAGCATTTGTAGTACAGGAAATCCAATGTAGAAAGGTACTGAAGTGACACTGAAGTTACCGTTAGGATCTCCTTGATCCAGGAAGAGCCTGGATCTATCAAATCATATTAAATGCCCCTAAAAAGGAGGTCCGTCCTTAATACCAATTGCTATTGGTTCCAAGTAAGGAAAAAATAGTTTTCACTTGAGGGTGGAGTCTAAGCCCTTTATGACCAAGGGCCAATCTCCCTGATCGCTTGACCATCTGCTGCTAAATTGGCAAGTAAATCAGCTTCCCCGTTGGCTTCTCAGAAAGTATGATTGATAGTATAAGCTCTAAAAAACTTCAAGATATCCAGTGCTTGCTCTAGATGAGCTGATAGTTTCCAGTTTGGCATAGATTCCGATCTTATGGCATTAACAACTAAAGAAGAATCCCCTTTTATTTCAATTTTTTGAATCTGTAGGTCTTTGCTAAAGAGGAGACCCAAAACTAGGGCTTGAAATTCCGCTGCATTATTAGTGTCTTCCACCAAAGGAATTGCTAATTTGCCAATGGTGACTCCTTGCCAAGTTTTGATGATGCAACCTGCACCAGAGGGGCCTGGGTTGCCCCTAGAGGCCCCATCAAAATTTAATTTGTGCCAACCAATTTTGGGAGGTTGCCATTGAGCTTTCCTTCTTCCCACTACCGAAGCTTTCTCACCAATCCCAATATGAATTGGGATCTTAATCCCAAACCAAGACAATCTCATAAAGCTATCCCAATTTGTAAATTTGCTTCTCTTATTGGAACTCAAACCCGACCTGCTATTAACCACCTCTACAATGGCTGCCTCCACTTTATTTTGAAAAGAGACAATGGACATTCCCTTGTTGGAGAAGATGCGCCTGTTTCTTTCTTTCCATAGCTCCCATAGAAGGAGGGAAGGACACACAATCCACAAACTGTTAAGAAGACTCGAACATGATCTAATCAGCTAGCCTAAAAAAAGGTTCTTTATATCATTTGGGAGAGCTGTGATCAAGCCCAACTTTGCACACAACCATCTCCAGCACTCTTGGGAGAAGGGACAACCTAAAAGCAAATGATCGATACTTTCTTCTTCTCTTCTACACAGTTCACACCTAGAAGGCCCTTCAGACCCAAGTTTCTTGTATTTCTCAGCTGTCAAAATCTTCCGCTGTAGAGTTGCCCAAGCAAAGGTGCCTGCCCTGGGCCCACATAATTTGTCCCAGCAAAGACAAATAGGTAAATCTGTGTTTTCCATATGAGCAAGCCCTGCTGCAACCTTATAGCCATCTTTAGCATTGAAATTTCCAAACTTTGAGCCAACCCAAATAATTCTGTCCACACCACTTCTGAAAACTAAGTCTCTTTGTGTGATCAATCTACCTAAATTTAGGATCTCTACCATTGGTAAAGGGAGAGAGGAGAAATCTTTCCACTTCCACTCCAGGGAGGAAACTTGTTGAGGAAAGAGAACATAATCTTTCACCTTATCCCCCCAATGTTCTTTAAGGAAGGCGTTTGAATACTCAAAATTGAATTCTCTATCTAAGCACTTACCACCACCCCATGAATCTTCCCAAAAGAGAGCTGAGGCCCCATCATGAATATCCCAAGTGATAAGTTTAGAGATAATTGCTATGCAGGACAAAATGAAATTCCAAATTCTTGATCCTTTAGGAGGATTTGCTACTTGGACAATATCTAGATAATTGTCACTATTCAAGTATTTTGATTGAAGAATCCTAGCCCACTTCAAATTGGGCTCCTTAAGCATTTTCCAAATCAATTTTGCTCCTAGAGCTTTGTTCTACCACAATTGATTTCTTAGACCTGAGCCTCCCTTGAACTTGGGCTTACAAACCTTGTCCTAGGCTATCAAAGCTAGCTTATCTTTCTCCGAATTACCTTGCCAAAAGAACCGACGCATCTTTTGAATTATTTCCTGATTTACTCCATTTGAAAGAGCTAGATAGGACAACAAATAAATAGGTAAAGAAGAGATGACTGTTTTTAGCATTAAGAGCCTTCCTGCCCACGAGAGCCAACGACCCTTCCAAGAATTTAACCTTTTATCCATTCTATCCTTCAAAGGATCCCACAGCTTTGAACTTCTGACACCTTTATCAATCGGCAAGCCTAAATAAGCACAGGGTAGTGCTCCTCTTCTAAAATTTAGGATGTTCAGAATTTCCCTTTCTATTCTAGGATTGGTAGAAAAAAAGAAAACTTCAGATTTGTTTTTGTTAACTTCTTGGCCCGAAACTGAAGCATATGATTTTAGGATTTTAAGAAAATGACGAGCTTCCGACAGCTTGGCTGCCCCAAATAACATAGTGTCATCCGCAAATTGTTGATGAGTGACACTAATATTCCTTGACACCTTGATTCCTTCTATCTGGGACAAAAGCTGCTCATTTTTAATGGCCCTCCTCAAGGCTTCTACCAAAATGATGAACAAAAAAGGGGAGATCGGGTCTCCTTGCCTTAAACCCCTTGAAGCACCAAAAAAACCTTAAGGAGAGCCATTCACTAAAACTGAATATCTTGGTCCAGAAATGCATTCAAAAATCCAGTTTATCCATTTTTTATCAAAACCAAAAGACTTTAAAACCTTACACAAAAATCTCCAATCAACCTTGTCATAAGCTTTTCGAATGTCCAGTTTAATCAACATACCTGCTACCTTGGTGCTTTGAAGAGAGTGAATGGCTTCTTGAGCAATGATCACACCATCTAAAATAGATCTTCCAGGAACAAACCCTGTTTGCTCCTCTGAAATAATGTGCCTTAACAATGTTTTGAGTCTATTGGCTAATACCTTTGTTATGATCTTAAAGATGTTATTGCAAAGCGCAATAGGTCTAAAATCTTCCAACCTACAAGCTCTCCTTCTTTGGAATGAGAGCAATAAAGGTGTTATTAATTTCCTTTAACAAAGTACCTGAATTCCTAGTTGCTTCCAGAGCTACTGTCAACTCTCCACCTAAAAAGGACCAGTACACCTAAAAGAAGCCAGCAGAAAATCCACTAGGCCAGGAGCTTTATTTGGATGCAACTGTTTGAGGGCTATTTCCACTTCCCCTGAGGAAAACTTGTTATTAAGAAATGAATTTTGAACTTTACTTATCAGGTTGGGGATGTGATCAAGGAAAGCCTGTTGATCTATCCTACTAGATCCTTCCTTATTATTAAGCAGATCTTGATAATAGCCAACAATATGATCTCTGATGAGATTTGGTTCCTACAAGTGACTTCCATCTTTCAGTTCGAGACTAAGAATTCTATTGGCACACTTCTTCTGTTTAGTAATATTGTGAAAATATTTTGTATTCTTATCACTTGCTGCTATATAATTTTCCCTTGATTTTTGTTTCCAAAATAATTCCTCTTTAGCCAAAACATCTTCATATTCAGCCAAAAGTTCTTTTTCTTTGAAAAAAAGAGTCCTGGGACATACCATTGGAAATTACTTCTGCATTCACTTTGGCTAAATTTTCTTCAATGCCTTCCTTGGTCTTGAAAATATTCTTGAAATGCAATCTATTCCATTCCAAAATCTTTTGTTTACATATTTCAATTTCGAGATAAAACAAAAAAGCTTGGAACCTTCTATCTGATATTCGAGCCACCAACCTTCAACCAAGCTCAAAAAAGTTTCATCATTCAACCACATATTTTCAAACTTGAAAGGAGACCTGGCAGGCGTCTCATCTCCCAGAATGCCTAGACTAATGGGGAAATGATCAGAGCCTGAGCAAGGAAGGATTTTACCAACCAAAGTATGAGGGAAAGTGGACAAATCTCCTTCAAAGAAGAACTTGTCTAATTTTTCTGCTATGTTGCAAAACCCTGATCTCCTATTGTTCCAAGTGAAGGATTCACCCTCAAATTCAATTTCCAACAACTCATTTCGTTGCACCCAGTCCTTGAAGTCCTTCTGGGTTTGCTTGGGATGGGAAATACCTCCTTTTTTGTCCCCACTATGCAGAGTTGCATTAAAATCCGCACCAATAATTTTGTGCAAAAGAGGGAATTTAATCATAAAAGTATCTAACTCCTTCCATAGTTCCTTCTTTCCAAAACATAAGTTGGGACCATAGACATTACTCAGCAGAAAATGAGATTTGGAAAACATAGAACTAACCTTACCGCCCATCCAATATTTACCATCACCCAGAGGTTCAAATGTAACTCTAGCTGAGTTCCATGCAATAGACAGGCCACCCGAAGCACTCTCTGATTGAACTAAGACCACTTTCCAATACCTGAGTGAGTACAAAAAGGATTCCATATTTGATGGTTGCAATTTTGTTTCTTGAAATAGAATGATATTTGCCTTAGTTAAGCAAATCCTGCTCTTTACTAGGCGCTTTTTGCTAGGGGCATTGAGGCCCTTAACATTCCATGAAAGGATTTTCATGGCCCCTGGGGAAGGGTTTTTCCCTTTCCCGAATCCATTAAAGATGTTATTTTCATCTGACCATCTGCATCCCCATCCATATTCCTAAGTTCTAATAGAGATTTCCTTCCAACTTTTTTATTTGTATTGCATCCATAATCCAGCTTGGATTTATTAGATGCAATTTGTTGTATTCCCAATGTCTGCTGTTCTGTTTGCATTTCCAAATTTGAAAATAAAAGAGCATTTTCTTTCTACTCTAAGCCATCATCTTCCATCATTTCTTGAATAAGGGCTATTTTTTTTTGCTGCTCTTTTGAGGACATCTGCCTTCCCTACCCATTTTTTGAATCTTCCTCATGGAAGATTCCAAGGAGTTCACAGACTGAGCTGAGTTTCTGGAGCTCTTCATCGCCCTTATCTTCCTCTGGCACTTGACTTTCTAGGACAATTTCTTTGTTAGCCATACTCAGTTGCAAGCTAGGAGCAACAAAACAACTACACGGAGCAACCCCTTCTTTACTCAGATCCACAAGTTGTTGACTAATGTCTCTATGAAGACGCTTCGTTTCTTTCAAAAGGTGGACAAGTTCAACCTCTGACTTTGGGGCCAAATTCTGATCATCCATTGAAGGGGGGATGACTTATTTATCTTTTTGAAAATCCTGGAATTGAGTTTCCTTTACCATTTCTACATCTGGGGAAAGCTTCGAGTTCGAAAGCTGATGATCTTTCATATTACCTTTGTGTTCAACACATTCTTTCTCTAACAATGAGTTGTCCTTGTTCAAGCTTTTTCCCATTGAAGACGGCAAAGACTTTTCAGTCCTTTGAAGGGGCACCTTTGAACTTCCTGCTTCACACATATTTCTGAGAAGGCATTTTTGATTAGTCTGACCAAAGTTTGGTGTTATTCTTTGAAACCATTTTCCATTTGAAGTAAGTATTTCCAGAGTGCCATAGATACCAACACCGATGTCTATTTCCACTAAAACTCCAGGTTCTGAACCTTCCTTGCCATAATCCTTATCTACTAAACAGGTACCCAAAGCATCCCCAATGCGAATGAGAGCTTCCAAGCTCCAATATTCTGCCGGTAACCCTTGTAAGGTGATCCAGGTGGGGATCTTTCTAATGGAATACTTCCATGGGTTGAAGTTTGGGACCCATTTGGTGCAGTGGAAGCACGACCCATTGAAAAACAAAGGTTTACCATATAGTATTTTCTACTTTAGATTCAAATCTTCACACTCGATAAGGTAAAAAGAGTTAGGGATTTGTTTGATACTAACCCTGTCACTAAAGGAGCTTCTCCACCAAGCTATGATCTCTTGGGAGGACCCTCCAATACTGCACCATTTGACTAACAGAGCTTTTTCCTTCAAGCGATCCATTGTAGAAGCTATTATTTCTGTGGGTATTGAGAAGAGCTTACTTCCTCTTGGCCACAGATTTTCTGGAATCCTAGCGTCTTTATTACCCGCAGCAGGGTAATCTTTTTGCCCTGGGCCTTTGAAATTCTTCCCAGCAAACCCAGGAGAATGCTGCAAATGCCTGATACCTAAGGCTATGGCATTTGCTCCTGTTAACATGAGATGGGCACCTAAAGAAAGATCTTTCCCCTTTTTTTTTCCTCCATTGCTCTGCAGCTTTCCCCATTTTTTTTCAATACAAACCGTCATGCCAGTGTGTCATTTTTAACATTCATGGTCAAAATTATTTAGTGTCTAAAGTAATCTTAAAGATTAGGTTGTCTCTAATTACTAATTAGTGCTAAACAATGCTGCAAGTTAATCAAGGATGATGTGATTTGTGATATAGTATCTTTAGATGTTCACTTCTCTTTTAGTGTCTAAAGTCATCTTAAAGATTAGGTTGTCTCTAATTACTAATTAGTGCTAAACAATGCTGCAAGTTAATCAAGCATTACTTTGATTGCAAGTAACGAGCTCAAGATTGTCGCATTAATGCAAGATATTATATCATGTGGTTTGTATGTTAGGGAGAACTTGATGCACTCTTTGATAGGCATGTGACTATGTACAATTCATCCTCATAGAGTCCACTTTTGCTTCGAGGTGAAACATTAAATTGTCATCACATTGGGTGCCTCAATTTTGAATGGTCCTTTGTACTGAAGGTCCATCTTGAAAGAGTCAATTCAACAAAAAATTCAAAGTTGATTGAGAAAAGGTCATATTTGATCCAATTCTTCATGATATGGAAGTACTATTGTCTTGCACCAGAGGAGGATGGATTGTGGAGACTCTGTTACAATCTCTCTGAACAAAGTTACTATAAATAGTTACTATCAGTTGTTGCACATAGATGATCTCTAAATTGCATGTGTACGCCCCTCAAGTCTCGGTCCCATACCGAACTAGTCCAGGTATCGGTTCGGCGACGGGAGTGGCCAAGGCACGACCCTACCGCCCTAGATCTATGGTGTACCCACACGGAAGCTAGGGCTGTGCCTTGGCTGCTCTCGAGCGCTCCCAGACGCACCCATGACCATAGTGCCAAATAAAAAAAACTGTCAAAACGAAAATTTAAAAGCATTTTTTTAAAACATTAAAAAAAACCTAAAAAGTGCCTAAAACCCTAAAACACGCCTATACTAAGAGTTATTTCACAAAAACAAACCTATTTCACAAAAACTCATTCATTGTTTTGCCATTTTTGCATTTTGAAAGATTGTTGGCATTTTTTCAAAGGAGAATGATTGCAAAGTGCCAAGGGGAGGAATCTAGCTTGTACAAAGGACATATATCGATCTAAGGTAAGTAGTTTAACATTTTTTTAAGATTTTTAATGAATTTTTTCAAGTTTTTTAAGAATTATTCAAAATGTTTTTGGTGTTTGTTTTGAATGTTTATTACTTTTATATATATATATATATATATATATTGTAGGGTTGCATTTTTGCTTTCTAATTTAAAATTTTGTAATTTCTTATAAAAACAATTTATTTGGAATGGCTACTTGTTCAAGCTCAGTGGGGCTTGCGGCAAATAAACAGTTTAAATATGATCAAGCATCTCCTCTATGGAAATATTTTATGATGCTTGAACAACTTCCAGGAGGTGGGGCATTTATTTGGAATTGTAATTAGTGCAAGATCACATATAAGAGCTCATATAGTCTAGTGAAAGCTCACTTATGTGCTATGAGTGGGTGTGGAATTAAAATATGTGAAGGGCCAAAAAAGAAGGGGTTGCCAAAAGAACAAATCGTGGCATTCACTAGAGAATAAGAAGAAGTTGATGCTATGAGTGAGATCAAAATTAAAATCTCATCCTTTAGCAAAGAAAACATCATTGAAGCCACCTACAAATTCTCTTTCAATAATAGCCTCCCAACATCCTTTCTTGGAGACGATGTCTATCCAAGAAGAAAATTCCCTTCAAAGAGGCCCATTGGTTAAGGCGTTTCAGAATGTAAAAAGAGATATTGCAAATGAAAAAATTGCGCGTTGCATTTATGCCAATGGTCTTCCTTTCAACTTGGTGAGATCACCATATTGGCAAGAAATAGTGGCAGCAATCAGTAACACACCCTTTGGTTACACAAGTCCTGGGTATGAAAAGGTGCGCACCACCTTATCGGTAAAAGATATTTTTTTTTAAAGACATCATTAAAACCAATTAGGGATTTATGGATTGAAATAGGAGTGTCCATTGTTTTTGATGGATGGAAAGGTCGCAAAAATCGACTTTTAATAAATGTTATTGCAGCGTCCCCAAAGGGGCAATGTTTTTGAAGGCGGTTGATTGTGAGGGGCAAGTCAAGGATGTAGAATTCATTTCCAAAATCTTCATCGAGTCCATAAAGATGGTGGGTGCTGATAATGTTGTCCGAGTCATTACGAACAATGCAAAAAATTGCAGGGCAGTAGGTGCTTTGGTTGAGGAAAGGTATGTGCACATTTTTTGGACACCATGTATTGTACACTCCCTTAACTTGGTGATGCAAGTGATTGGCACTCAGATAGAGTGGGTGAAAACTATATACGTTGAGAGTGAGGAGATTCAAATGTTCGTGACAAACCATCATATGTCACAAGGCATCTTTAGGGCTTTCTCGAATTTGGAGTTGTTGAAGGTAAATTTAATTTGTCCCATATTTACTTACATTTTAATGTGTTATTAACCTATTTTTTACATAACATTAGGTTGCTAAGACCTACACACAATCATTTTGAGACGACTTGTGAAGGTGTGAGAGGTGTTGGGCACCATGGTCATTAGCCACCAATGGAGTATTTGGAAGCAATCAAATTTAGAGAGGGTCCAAAAGGTCAAGTCATTTATTTTGGATGATGATTGGTGGGCTCATGTGGACTATGTCTTGAGTTTCATTGAGCCTATCATGAGTATGATTAGGTTTGTTGATACAGATCAACCATGTTCATTATAAATCTATGATGGCATTGACTCCATGGTAGAAAAAGTAAAGGTCATAATAACACGAAAGGAAAATGACCTCAATGAAACATTTTTCTGAAGTGTAAAAAAATCATCTGTGACCGCTGGAACAAGATAAACACACCCTTGCATCTCGTTGCATATGCATTATCCCTCAAATATTGTAACACAGAGATACTTTCTTTGCCAGGGAGAACCGCACCATATAGAGATAGTGAAGTTGCTAATGGGTACAAGATAGCATTTCAAAGAATCTTCTCAAATCCAGAAGTGGTGGAATGTTAGGAAAGACTTTGGCAAGTTCATCTTAGGATGAGAGCATAGTATTTGTGCTCTTCGAGACCAATACAAGGAAGATGCTTGTACATTGTGGTATCTCGACGGGCAAGATTATTTGTTCCTCCAGCCTCTTGCAATCAAAGTTCTATCACAAGTAAGCATTTTTTATTTCTTAACATTCTTAGTACTTACCATTCTTTTGCATTTTTTATTTTTAAGTTGTATTGACTTTCTCTCCAATTTCGACAGGTTGCAAGTTCTTCTTCGGCTGAACAGAATTGGAGTACATACTCCTTTATCCACTCCGTGAAGCGTAATCAGTTGGCTGAAAAAAAGCAGAAGACTTGGTCTATATCCATTCCAACTTGTGTCTCCTATCACATAAGGAAGTTGACTACAAGGAAGAGGCAACGAAGAATTGGGATATAACCCTTGAGTGTGCCAACTTGGATGTATCTGTTGTAGAGCTTGTGAGAGTCAATTTAGATGATGATGAGGGTCCTACACATGATGTACCTAGTGGGAGTGGCACTCCATTAGCTTGTGATGTAGATGCATTCAATGAAGATTGAAGACCAAGATACAGATTTTTGATTGTATTATTTTCAAATTTTGTAATTGTAATGATTTTCATTTGAATCATGACTTTGGAGTCCTAGACATACATGATATATGACATAATACTGAAATCTTGAACTATCAATTGACAATTAATATTATCCTTATCACTATCATTGATTAATGATGAAGTATCATACGATCAAAGGTTCAAATGTTATTATTATCATATGATATGTCAAATGTATTTTTAATTCTGTATATTTTTTAATATTTTTGCATATATATATATATATTATACAGCCATACCCAAAGAATTTTTTTCCCCATACCGGCGTACTAGAACCCTGTATCGGTACCCGACCCTGTACCAGAACCGGCAACTTAGGATCATGATCTCCTTGACAATCTTTATGATGCCGAGTACTTCACCAAGATCAGTATTGAAGTTTCGTTATTATTAGGCACCCACTAAACTTTTGACATTTGGAAGACCACTTTCAAGTCTTAAGGACATTTCAATTTGGTTGTTATGCTCATCAGCCTCACCAATACTATTACTGCATTCATGTGCCTGATGAATGACATACTGATATTATT
This sequence comes from Cunninghamia lanceolata, assembly GCA_027924645.1. Classification (NCBI taxonomy): domain Eukaryota; kingdom Viridiplantae; phylum Streptophyta; class Pinopsida; order Cupressales; family Cupressaceae; genus Cunninghamia; species Cunninghamia lanceolata. Next base: position 21,746,862 of record BSBN01000809.1, on the reverse strand, counting down.
TACTGATTCCTTTGTAATCATCTATTTTGATGACATCCTCATCTAAAGAAAGACATGGGAAGATAATCATTTACAAATTAAAGAGATACTTTGTACCCAACACAAGCAGGAGCTCTACACCAATTTGGACTAGTGCTCTTTTACCTTGAAGAGAATGCCTTGCCTTGGCTATGTCTTATACAAGTCCAATGCACTTGATTTGTGGAGATACAAGTCGTTCTGAACTGGCCTGTGTGGTACCTTAGCTTCACAGTTTCATAGGGCTTACCAACTCCTGCCAGAAATTTATCATTGGCTTTTCCTAGATTGCTTGGTTGCTTCAACAAGTTCTGCATTGTAGCACCAAAGAAACCTTCCGATGGGCTGATGTACAAAAGAAAGAATTTAATCACCTAACTGTAGGCTCTATTCATATCAATATTTTCCTTATCCATTCTTTGCCAACCTTTTAAGATTGCAACTGGCACCTTTCAACTAGCACATGAAGCAGTTGTTACTTGGAATAGACATCATGTTGCTTTATCGTTTTGAAAGCTTCAAAGATGCAGTTAGATGTTAAGTCAACTAATGACCAAGAATTGAATGCTGTCCAAGCTATGTGGCAATTAAAACTCTATATCCTTGGTAAGATGATTGTTATTCAACCAGGTCATAGACCATTGCAGTTTGTTTAGATGCAGAATAAGATGTCAACTGTTTGTCTACTCAAGTGGATAACCAATAAACTATCTGCTGCAATTTCAACTCATGGGAAAGCATAAGCTAAGCAATGCCTATCCTATCACAACTGTCTCAGTTTAACTGTGACTGCACTGTAAGTATTTCTGAACCCTTGTGGCCAAAGCTGTATGAGGCTAATCCACACTTTGCATCAACTATGTCGCTCTCCAGGCAGATCAATTAGTCTTAAGCCATAATTTCTAGAATGATCTTCTTTACCATCTTCGTGTTGTTATACTCGGAGGTTAAATTTTCCCCACTTTTATCGGCGTGGTTTCCCCCCAAATTATTTAACGGGGGAGTGCAGGGGGGGGCAGAGCCCACGGAGGGGGTCTGGGGGCAAGCAAAAATTGCCTATTATTTTATCAAGGCGTCGGGAGTTATTTTTCTATTAGCCAACATAAAAAAACCCTATTTTTGTAACCGACATAAGGCTTGATAAAAGCGGCTAAGGGTTAGGGTTTCCGTTGATACTGTATTGTAGCATTTGCAACAGTATTGAGTTGCAGGGATTGCTGGTTGTAATCGGTTTGATTTACTGGATAATAATATTGGACTCTCTATTGGTGGATGTAGCTCGAGTTTGGGTGAACCACGTTAAAACTTGTCTCTCACTATTATTATTTCTGTGTATTTTCATTCCTCTGTTTACTCTTTATTTGCATTTAATTGATATCTTCTGCCTTCTAACCCTAACACTTCGATACCTCTGTCACATTAGGGTGGTCAGTGCTATAAGTTGATGCAGAAAGCTGACATCAACAGAGTAGCATGTCACTTTGTGTCCAAAACACTAGCTATTTCACAGTTTGCTTCTACTAACCTAGTCTTTGCACTGAGGTTGCTTAGCATGTAATGTCCCTTCTTAAAAATTAACCCATCGCCCGTCATACGTCTCCCATGGGTCTTAGGGAAAGACAAAAGTGCATCATGATTGTGATCAGCAAGTACAAGATTTCTTCCGGGGAGCAACTATACGCTGGACGCAACAGGTAACATTATACAGTAAGGACGAGAATGAAATTCAAGAGAAGGGCTTTTTTTTCTTAAAGTAGACAAGGCAGCCATGGACTTTTTCAGCGCATATTTTGAGCACGTTGCGAGCAAGGCAGAGGAATTGATAAATGAGAAAACGGATCTAACCATTGCTGCTAATAATCCACCCAACATATCAGACACGAAGTGGACATCCATACCTTTTAATCATCCCTCAACTTTTAACACCTTTGCTCTTAATCCTAGCATTAAAGAAATGATTATCTCGGACCTTGAACAATTCAAGCAAGCCTAAGATTTCTACAGACAGACGGGTCATGCGTGGAAGCATGGGTATCTTTGATATAGACCTCTCGGCACTGGAAAAACAAGCCTTATTGCTGCCATTGCTAACTACATGAATTACGACGTTTATTATTTGGAGCTCACGCAGGTTAATGACAATGTTGAGATCCATACACTTCTAACCAAGACGAAAGAGAAATCGATTATTATTGTTGAGGACATTGATTGCTCTCTTCATTTGAGCAACGTGCCTAACGCCCAACAGAAAGGTTAGAATATGCTATATAACGACATTGAATATACTCAGCCAGACATGGCTTAATAGCATTGCTATATCAGGAGCATAAAGAACTCGATATCCTCAATCAATTCAACAATCTCAACAATTGTTATGAATTACAATAGATGATAATATTGGGAAGCATGCATACATGGAGACCCTTATTGAACAGCATGATCCAATGCATATGCTTGAGGGATCGCAGCACAAGAGAGAAGAAGTCGCAAGCATTGCCTTCAATAGTTGGTCGCACCATTACAACACGCATATAATCCAGCTGTAGGGGGTAATAAAGGAATCGCCTAAGGAAAAGGAAATTAATGTTATAAAAATGAAATTAAATAAAGATTAGTTTAAGAATGGTCAAGGGACATATGAAGGGTTGCGTCTCATGAGGAGACAATATATATAAGAGAAATGAATCATATATCATATCAATCATGAAGACATAATATCTATTTTCCTTGTGGAATGCAAAATAAAGATTTAGAAATCTGAGGACGAAACCCCTCATGATTATACAATTAAGGATGAAAACCCTTAATTGCCATTGCTAAGTTAGGGACGAAAACCCTTGATTTAGGCAGATTGAAAAACACTTCGAAACAAACATACAAAGCGAAAATCATTGCAGTTTGGAGAAGATAAATAGCAGATATAATGATAAATTTATTTCTACAAAAGAAATACATTCTAAATACTAATTCTGAATTACATTAAACTATTGCAACTACAATTTTCAGACTGATTTCATGTTTACAATTTATTTTGCAATTATTATTGTAAGCTAGGGTTATTATATTTTAAGAAATAAGGAAATCCTAGAACGGGACATTACATAGCATGTCTGCTTCTGTTCAGCTTGCATGATTAACAAGCTGGAAAACAAGAAGCAAGGATTATACACACTTGTCCTGTACTGCAACAATCATAGGAATCTATTTCATGGAGTTCCTACATATGCAAACTATTGAGTATAGTTTCTAGCATTTCATTTTGGTGGTTGATCGATTCCCCAAAATGACCATTCTTATGCCGTGTTAGAAGATTATCTCAACATATGACATCATCCAATTCAAATTTTTGCATGGCTGAATTCATTTGTACTTCTTGCAACTATCATTTGTGATCAAGGCTTTTGTTTCCATAACACATTTGGGAAGAAATTTTGTCCACAATGGGTACAAAGCTTACCATCTCTACAGCATTCGACCCGTAGATTGATGGTCAGACCAAAGTTTTCAGGTGGACTATTGTGTATTTTTTGCACATCTGCAACCTGTGCACATGGGATGACAACTTGCCAGTTAGTTAACACATATACAAGGAGCTCAACACAATCATATCAGCAACAAGCCTTTAGAGGTTTGTCTCTGTATTAAGCCTCTTGCAATAGTAGACAGATTATTTAGGGTCATCACAAGATCACTTTATTTTAGTGTAGATAAAAGCAGGTAGTACTGTTAAGTTTGCAGGGCACTGAATAGATATTCAATGTCAAGTACAAGCAACACCATGGTCCTATTAGAGAGAGCACCTAAATATTGAGGGTATTCAATTCTCTATCTGTCTGATTCTTTTCGCCAGTAAATGGTTTTTCTGATATTTCTTTACTGCTTGCATTTTCCCTTTGTTTATGTTCAGCCAATTTTGTCACCTAACCTTCCATGTTCCTCTATTCTTAGATTTTTCATGTTCAGCCCTCAGTAATTGCTTTTCTTATATTTCTCTGTTGCTTGTATTTTTCCTTTGTGTCTCTGTTTGGCCAACTCCATCAACTAACCTTCCATGTTCCTCTATTTTCAGGTTTTGCATGTTCAGCCCTTGTTCAAGATGAAGGATTTCTTGAGTCTTTGTTTTGCAGTCCTCTGCTTCAGGGGTTATCCAGTGCCTTAGAGCTTTGATAAAACTAGTTGAAGTTGGGTGAATGTAACTTTTCCCACTTTTCATTTTGATATAGCGTCAATCTATTGTAGATATTGCATTCTATAAGATCTCTGCCTTGAAAAAGTGCATTGCATTCATCAATATCTTGTCTTCCTTATTTTAGTGTATGGATGTTCTCCTTCTCATGTGTTGTGATGCATGAACAGATCTGATATCTATTTTGATAATTGTCAACTGTATCTGCTTTTCTATTTTTATAATAGTCAATTGTATTCTCTTTCGCAAAGAATTTTTATTTTGAGTTTGTTTTCTGAAGTTGAAGTTGTTGTTGGATCCCTCTTTGATGTTCATAGATATATTTCATTTGATATCACTGTCTTTGGAACAACAGCTAAACTTTGAGAACTATTTATCTTATCCTTTCAATTTTCTAAGTAATTTTTTTAAAATCTGCTGATCAAGTAGCCATCAGATATGGAGATAACCTAATTCGACCCATCCTTAATTGTTTCAGAAGGTAGTGGGATTTCATTCCCAAAGACTGCCTCACCAATGCCTTTGATTATCTGTATCAAAGTCCAAGGAGGGCACCTAGAGTTTCAACCTTGTGTGGCCTATTTTCAAAGGTGTATGTTTTGGTGAGATAGCAGAGACCGTTGCTATTGAAGGGGCATGAGTGACTAGGACTCTTAAGTTCCAAGTGGCAATGGTAGAGTCTTTATAAGTTTCTTTGTGCTAGACTTTGCCTGCTGTGTGAATTCTTGTGTGATTGCTAATGGGAATATTCAATTTTGTACCAGACTCAACTTTGGTGTCAGCCTCTGCTTATGTGCCTCCTTTTCATCAATGTTGTCTATACCGTAGTATACCTTCATGCCAATGGCATCGTCACCAAACTCCAAATTGACACCAATGCTGACCCAACTTTTGATATCTTGAATCAAATGCTTGGTGCCACATCAATCCCTCAACACCAAGCCTTTTTCGCACTAAGTTTTATCTTACATGAGGATCTTGCGCCCCAGTAGTGCCACTTTCAGTTAAATATGGAGCTGTTATAATGGATGAAATTTGAACTGACTGAACTTCCATCTGCCTCCGCTGCTTGATCTGCACCATATGTAATTTTATAAATAGATATACACCTGTTGCTTTTTTTTTTCCTTCTGAAAGGTCTTTTTTTCTGTTTCTTCACAATCTTCACTTAAACACGTAAGTGGATTCTCATTCATTATATGTTTGAGGATCCACATCAGATTCAGGGATGGCTAGGTTTGAATGTCAGTAAAAAAAGTAGAAAGAACAAGAGTTTATAAATTTATATTGATATTGAGAAGGTCATCGGGACTCAGAAATGCCACATATAAAATGGCCAGTGGGGATGTTAAAAAGAACTGCAAGATATATACCATATCTACCATATGAATAGATATACTTATATAGGTTTAGGTTCCTTCATCTCAGGAGGTCTCATCTTTGATTCTTCCCACTCTTCTCATATTGAGCTAAGTTGCCAGTTCGGTTTTGAGTATGGGGTTCCATATGCAGATACAGCAAATTTTGGGGGGTGGGGGGGTTTAGGTTTGGTCCGTATAAAAATTATATAAATTCCCATTATGTTGTCAAAATAGCTATATTTAAACAGTCAACCATAAAAGGCCTTTCCTTAATAAATAAATAATTTTAATGATCAATTTAATAATAGTCATAGAGAATAAACTCTTCACAATTTACTAATAGAGAATAAGTCCTTATCCATTTAAACCTTCACAATATATTAAATGATAAGGTTTATGATAGCACTGCCTACTCCTGCCCAAAACCAATGCCATCTCAAGGGACCCGGCTGACACCCAATCCCTTAACTTCCTTGTGGACAGCTTCTGGAAACTGTTGGTCTCTCTCCCTTGGGTGTCAAATACGTCCTACAGTTACAAATCCGACCCGTCCCCTAGTTGCTTGCAGAAAGGGATGAGGCACTCAACTGCACAAGGCCATGGGGTGAAGAAAAATACCCTGCAACTGCAGATGATTCGGTGTTCAAAAAAGGCATTTTTTAACTGCAGATTCACCGGGTTTGCCCTGGTTGAATCCAGGCATGTATAACAGGGCCTTCGATGGCTCTATAGGTGGATTGGTTTGTATTTAAATCAGACCTGGATCTGGCTAGGTTTTCTGACAAACTGGTAACTTAGATATATTGAGGATTCTGCATATTTTTATAAGACTACAAAGATGCTATTTTCAGTTAATGAAATAGAATTATAGAATTCTTAATGTACATTTGATTGTTTCTATCTCTTATCTTTCTTTAATATGTACGTGATTGGTTGTCTGTAAGTGAATGTTTGCTTACTCTAGCTCCTGTCACAAGAACATAGAGGATTGTCATTCACTATAAAGTCCTTCGAATATTTTCTTGGTTTCTGATTAGAACCAGATATGGCTAGGTCCAATGTCTGCAAAAAATGTACATAAATGAATATACGGAAGTAACAAACAATAGGAAAGAGTAGGAAGTGGCATGAATAGGAACAAATGGAAAAGAAGTAGAAAAATTGTGAAAAACAAGAGGTTCTTGCTCTTAAAATTAACGTAGCTGTTAAATGTATCTTTTTTCTCCATTATTTAATTTTTTATATTTTTTTCTCTATCATTCTTGAGTTCAATGCTAAGTTACTTGTTCAGCTAGATTCAGGTCCAATTTGAACCTGGTCCGGATTTGGAAGCGATCTGTCTGTGGGGCCATCCAGGGTCCTGTTAAATAGGCCTGGATTCAGTGAGGATGAACCTGGACAGAACGTGGGTGAACTTGGACAGAACCCACGTGAACTCACAGTAAAAAATGCCTTTTTCAAATGCCAAATTGTCTGCAGTTGCAGGGTATTTTTCTTCATCCCACCATGGCTTTGTGTAGTCGAGGGCCTCCTCCCTTTCTTTGAGTGACTGGGGAACGGGCCAAATTTGTAACTGTAGGATGTATTTGATGCTCAAGGGAGACACCAACCATTTCTGGAAATTGTCTACGAGGAAGTGAAGGGATCGGGTGTCAGTTGGGTCACGTGGCATGGTGCTGGTTTTGGGTGGGAGTAGGTGGTCTTATCATAAAAACCCGTGGGAGTAGGTGGTCCTATCATAAACATTATCATTTAATAAATTGTGAAGGCTTAAATTGATAAGGTCTTATTCTATATTATTAAATTGTGAAGGGTTTATTCTCTATGAAATTAAATTGATGATAAGGATTTATTTATTTATTAAGGAAAGGCCTTTTATGGTTTATTGCTTATTAAATATAGTCACTTAAAGGATACTTCGACTCCATTCAATCCAAATTCCCATTCTATCCTTGAAGTGACTGTATTTGAATGGTAAACCATAAAAGGCCTTTATATATATATGTAATTTGTATATGTTTTTTGTACGAACAAATCCAAAACGAATCCAACCCAGATTTTTTAACCCCCTGTACTGAAACCCGAACCGGCAACTTAGGAATAGTGTGATGAATTTTAGTTTTATCATTTTATTGGGTCATCTACTAATCATAAATCTTAATGGATGGGGTTATACTTTTTGTTAAAAGAAGATAACTAAAAAATAAAAAAGGGGACACACATTGCCTGAAACTTAAGTAGAGTTCTCTCGAAACATCCTTCTAGCAGAATGATTGGAAATTTGTCAGAAGTTTCCTGCTCTTACCTTAGATGTTTCTGAACGGAATTGTCATGTTCTAAGATGTTTCCTGGACTGGAAAGTTGGATACTCATCTTGGGAGCTGAAAATGTTTTTCAGGATCTGTAGCTTGTTGTCTAGATTAATATAAATTTGATTTCCTCCAAGTATTTATGACGTATTAAACACTATGGATCTTATGTAAGACCTCAAAACAAACACGGCAAGATATTAACAGGTCTAATTTTATGCATTCAGCAAAATATGATAAACCCAATTTCTTTTGTTCAAAGATATATTATAGATTAATATTTTTCTAGATTCCATTTGATTGTTTACAAGGAAAAACACATTTTCAACTACCTGAGGGCCAAGCATAGCAATCACATTTTATGAAAGATGAAATGTGTCATTATTTATGACATTATCTGTGTTACCTTTTATTTAGTTTATCTATTGCAAATAGGATTCTTAAAAACATCAGTACATAGGATGTCTATTCTTCTTGTATACCTTAAATAATACCAGAACTGTGTAAAAGAGAGTGGAATCGTATCGTACATTCTGTTTCTTCATCATTGAAATCTAAGATACCTTGTCTGATCTCTTAATTTGCAGGAAATCATGGAAACAAAGTTTCTTACAGTGGATATCACAATGCTTAGAGCCAATATATTAATTTAAATTAAATGATTATCTTCACCTTTTTGGACTCATATTTTGGTATCAATTTACAATTTTACAGAATAAATCTGAAGGAATCTCATTTTTGGATGCTTTGTTTTGATCTTCTAGACTCTAGAATGGCATTGCTTTTCAATAATAGTATATATATTTTTATTTAATTTATGTTATGTTATCTATTTACAGAATATATATGGAAAAATTGTTAATCTGTTGCTTTGCTCTTTTAACTGTTGTTCATTGAATGATTGTGGTTCTGCCCGCAGAGCAAAAGAAACAGAAACTTGCAGAGGTCAAAATAGGACTGGATGAAGCTGAGTCTTTGGTATGCAACCAATTTGACTTTATGTTTTCTTGGTTTACAACAGAGCCTTATTTTTTGTATTTTCTATGTTCCTTTTGGGATGTATTTTCTTTCATATTATAATATATTGTGCCACATTATGACTTATTTGTGGTTTTTGAAGATTCGTAAAATGGATCTCGAGGCAAGAAGTTTGCAGCCTAGTCTAAAGGCCAATCTGCTTGCCAAACTGAGGGAATACAAATCTGATCTGAACAACTTGAAAAGAGATGTTAAGAAGGCTTCCTTAGTTGATTCCCAAAGTGCAAGAGATGAACTTCTTGAATCTGGAATGGGTGATGCACTAATGGTATTGTTCTGAACTTAATTGATGTGGTCAAATCTATTTCTTTTTTGGCCATAAGATTATTGTGAATTCCCTGTTTAAACTTGTCCATTTTCATTGTCTTCAAGCATAAGATTCTTTTCTTAGAAAAGGTATACTATTCTTTGAGGACTACAAAAATATCTTCAGAACTATGTAAAATTTCTGTTGCATAAGTACTATGCTTCTTGGATAATCAATATCACTTATCTACCAATTGCCAAGTCTGCAATTTTGCTTTTAAATGTGGATTTATATGCATCCACCTTGTGGATAGTATTTAATGCTTTTGTTGGGTATTAACTATTAAGGTTGTCACATTACTTCTTTGTGTTTGCATGTGATTTTTCTCTTCTCAGGAATACATGTAGAGGTTTTTCTACATACAGAGAAGTGTTTCATTCCAACCATTATATTACTCTGTTGGTCTGTTATGATTCAGGCATCAGCAGATCAAAGGGGGAGATTATTGATGTCAACGGAGAGGCTTAACCAGTCTACTGATCGAATCAAAGAGAGTAAGAGAACTATATTAGAAACGGAAGAACTTGGGGTTTCCATCCTTCAGGACCTGCACCAACAGCGACAAACGCTTTTGCACACACATGATACGGTACAAGTTTCCCTTTTAAAAATGTTTTATATGTTTTTTGTCACATACAGTCTTGAATTACTGTGTCATAAATTACATATATTTTCTTTCTATCCATAATTTATTCAACCAAAGAAAGGTATAACATTTTTCACATCGGGGAATTGGGTGTACATGTGACTTACAATTACCAGTTTTAAAGAGCAACAAGATTTTAAATCTGTTAATAACTTAATCAATATATAACAAGTTTTTGTATCTATTTGGTACGTCTACTTTTAGAAATTGAGTTTCAAAGCAAAGTCTTACAGAACTGTCTTCTGCATTTGAAATACAAGCACGGGACAGAGATAGCATGCAGACAAGTCTATTCAAGAACTACAAGTGCATGATGGTTTAGTTTGGCATTCTTGGTGTAATAAACATTCCTTATGCCTTTAGAGAAAGTAATGAAGCCATCCAATCTTCCCACAGGATCCATCGTCAAGTGGTTGATCTCAAGATGGTCATCACTTATCCCTTACTAGACAATGGCTCATGTGAATCCATTGTTCAACTTCATACCACAAACACAATATGACTAACCTCAGTTCCTTGAAGCCTGTTACCACATTGAATAAGAAATGTATTTTGTGCTGATAGGCACCACTCCTCCCTCTTGCTAGATGAATATACGATGACACAAACTCATGCCCAAGAGGAGGGAGTACTTTCCATAATATCAATAATAACACAGGCATGGGTATATTCTACCATAGAGGAAAACAAATTACACATGTATCTAGATATCTAGCATTCCACTAGTTATGTGCCCTTGGTAGTAGCAAAAACTTGCCCATAAGATCATACCATATAACATTGTCCAATGTAGTATGTCATCTAGCATGTATGGTGCAGGCTGCACTTGTTGGTTAACATATAGTGCCCTGTGTTGCTTCATTGTGATGGATTTTCTAAATCATAGTAAACAGATTCTACACTTGAATATTTTAATTCCTACAGGAATAAAATGGAAACTAATACCTAGAAAAAATATCCTTTATGTTAGATGCAATAATCTATTTAACTTAAAGTCTTAAACTATAGAAAACAATAAATAAATTCTAATGACTGCAAAATACTTACATATTAAGTCATAAGTCTGCTGCAGAATTAATAAAACTTCTTATTACCAAATTGACCTCTGCCCTTTCAATTTATAGACTTGGAAAGGGGCATACAAAGGAGTTATCTGAAGATATGCATGATCTGCAAGATTTGCATGAAGGGAAAGTCTGTGCCCTATCTCATTTGAACTGAAACACAACAAACTAAGCAGAAGATAAACTTACCTTAAACTTAGCTGGCACTTAGGACTTTGACTCCAGTCTAAATTTAGTGGGTATCTAAAACTGGCGCATGAATTAACTAAGTCTTATTAACAGCTATCGAAAGCTGTGTCCTAACTGGAACTGAACATCGGTCTTTGTTAACTGATGCTACACCTTAACTGGAACTGAAACTCAGTCTTTGTTAACTGATGCTGCATGCTAACTGGAACTGTTATTACTGAAGTAGACTATCCGAGGTACTCTTCTAACATGTTGTGGTGTTGTTGTGAAGCATAGTTCCTGTTGTGAAATGGAGCCTAGAGGAGAACCACAATGCGGGGTTCTAGTGCCAAAACAAGGGTAGAGTTCATGGACAGTTGCAAATGGAAGGAGTTTTTTCCATGTTAGTTTAATAGATTTGAGATGACACTAGAATAGAGCATTTAATATTTATCATTCTGCCATTTGGAGTGATGAGCCATGTTCAGTTTGGATTCATTTGGCAGCTCACTAGAGTTGCACTCTTCAGGGGAAGCAGTAAAGCAGGATCAGCCCATGGTTTCTGAGAATTAAGATGAGGAGTGTGATAATGTGCTACTATTGTTGCAGAAAATCTACTAGAAGCAGCAGTAATAATTGAGCAACTTCTAGTTGAGGAGATGCCAAAGAAATCATCACAGAAGATTTTTGGCTGACAGATAAGATGTAGACCACTACAAAGGAAGCTAAACCATCTTTTTTAATCCCTGATGATGTTGATAAAAGAATTTTATGAATTTTTTCATCAAAATGGCTAGAGAGGTGCCATATAACTTGTAGAAGGGCATTCAAATTGATATTGAGAGAATTATTCTGTTAGTATTTTGCAGAAGGACATTAGTAATCTGTTGAAGAAGTGTATGTTTGAATTGTCCCTTGGTATAAACCAGTGAAACTGACGGCACCAATGGAGATTAACTCAAAAAATAAAGTTGAGGTCCTCAACTCCTCAGGGTAATTGGTTTAAAATTGAAGGATTTGATTAAGCAATTGGTTCCCAGTTAGTATTTGACAAACTCAAACTGGAAATATATACAATTTCTAGCTACCTCACAGCATCAGATCTTGAAAGAAATTTAAGAGCTTATTCTTCTATCAGGCACTTGTATTAATATTAAGAACCTATAAAGTGAAAGCGATCTAGAATAAGAGTGCAGCATTATTTTTCCAAACTATTGTGAAGAGGAACTTGTATTAATATCAGAAAATTGAATGAAGTGCATAAGATGGAGACAACCCTTGTTCTAGAGGAATAGATTTTATCACAAGCCAACTTAATAATGAAAGTTGCTAGAATATTCAAACAACTAGTAGCTTCTGTTGCAAGCCAACTAAAATAACCACATTTATAGTTGTAGACACCAACCCTTACTAATTATCTACCTGAAAATACTTACATAAAAAATGGGATATGATACAAAAAGAGATGTACAACAAAATGGCTCATTTACATTAAAAAACATCTTTTTGGCTCACGACATTCCCTTCAACTTTGGGAATCTTTGTCTCCAATGGAGGACAAGCTGGGTTGTGTTTTTGCACACGGTATGCCCTCTAGCTTTGGGAAGCTTTGACACTAGTGAAGGCTCTCCTATGCATCTTCCGTTTCTTCTTCTTCTTGGTCTGCTTCTTGAATATTATTATATATCTCCACTTGATTAGAGACCTTAGTAAGATCCACTAACATGTGACGTGAAATTTCATCTTTGTAAATATTCAAATCTAGCTGCATGGGATTGGGGGCATGTGTACAATGGAGAAAATTGAAACTGAAAAGTGTCTTCAACTTTCTGCTCATGGTTGGACTTGATGATTTTAGTCTTAGTATCCTTTTAATCAGTACATTCTCCTCATTTGAATATTCACTTTAAAGAAGAGGAGACTCTTTAAAGAGAAGTCGGGAGATATTCTCAACTCTTCCATATTATCCTTACTTGGAAGTTGGAGACACATCATAAAGGCAAAGAGAATCATCAAACATTGACTAAAAAAATTGGTTTCAATGCAATCGGAGATTCATCAAAGAGAAGCCCACATAAGTTATCATCATGAAATCTGTAAGATATCCTCATACTGTTCAATCAAAGACTCCTCCAAATTTATCTATACATTTATTTCTTTTTAGTGTTCCCATTTTACAGCTAAATGAACAACCGATATGTGAAAGCCACTATCAAAAACATTCAACATTCTTGTCAGCATAACTTTACTAATGATGTTTGAATGTGTGATTTGCTCCTTTGTTAAATATTTATTTTAATTTACCATTATGGGATTTTTGAGGCCAAAAATACACTTGGGGTTATGTTCTCTGTCAGTGTTTCATAAAAGATTATGAGATACCAATCATTTGAAAGCTTACTGAATCTACTTTAAACAAAAAAATGACTTCTCAATCAGACTCTTGATCTGAAAGTTATATGTTGCCAAAACAAGGGTTCCAGATATAACAGTTTTTGTAGACAATTTGAGAAGCTATATCTTGCTTGATATTAATCAAAAAAGTTATGGTGAACCGCTTAATCTAGAAGCATCTGTTGTTTTCTTTGTAGGAAATGTTTTGCTTCAATGCTCAAGTAAAATGTTATGATCTCTACAATACATGAATTTTTTACCCTTAAAATTAGTAAGCTGGCTGTACTAGCACTTGTCATGTACCTGCAGCCATAGCAAGCACAACTACATCAAATAAAGATTATGGGGTCACTTGCACACCCAAAAGATGGATTTTACATACAAATACAAAAGAAGAGTGGAGGGAAATGCTGTTTACCGCAATATGGTGTGTTTCACAGAATATGAAGTAAACAGAATTAAGTAATATAGTGCATAACATAGAGCATGAAATTATAACAGCATTGCATAGAATAAAGCATTGTTCCCATTCATTGAATATATCAGTATTACACTACAATGTTACAATGCTGTGGGGTCGCCCCGACTACAAAGTATTAAGCCAATATATAACTTGGCCAAGGTTGGTTGAGATACCAACCGTTGGCAACGACTCTATAACTATCCAACCGTCGGGGTTAATTCTCGATAACACTCCTAACATAACAACACTAATTAATTTATGATTATTTACTTGGCCGACTATGGCCGACTACAATTATGACCGACTACATCAGGCCCCCCACAAAATTAGTTGTCTTCCAGACGACAGAAAACCATTAAGTGACATTAAGCAAGCTTTGCCGACGACAATGATGAAGTAGGAGATGTGTAAAAGTAGAACCAACACATTCGGAACACCTTCTAGTAGACCAACCAACTAAGGGACCCAATCTGATAGCACATTGAATACTGCGAATGTTACACCCCATTGCTCACTGAATCAAGATAGTACTGATTTGATGGGGGTTTGGGAGCAAAGCCCCCAACAGGGTTGAAGGGCAGCGCCCTCAGCGGGGTCAGGGGGCAGCGCCCCTGGCGCGCTCCTGTCGCTATACAGGGCGAGGTCGAGGGGCAGCGCCCTCGCCGCCAAGCCCAAATTAACACCTTCAAAACCATTCAGACCTTCATTGCGCACATCATTTTTCTAACAAAATCGAACCCTTGTCTGCAATCTTCTTGCCCTTGTCCATTATCCAATTTTTCTGATAATTCCGATGCTGGGTATTTGAGTGCCAAAGTGCCAGCTGAGCCGATGCTTTCTTTTCCCCCGACGGTCGACCTCGAGAATGCCAAGTACGGATGAAAATGCCAAGTCCAAACTGACAATTATGGCTTAGTACAGCCCTCTTTAAATGCTAAGTACGGCCAAGTATGGCCTTATATTTTTTTCCTGTTGCTGGCCGTACGTTCTGCTGCTGGCCGTACGGCTCAGCCGTACTATGTATGGCGTGGCCGTACGTCGTACGACCAACGTACGGTGTATGACCAGGCCGTAAGTCGCACCACTTGAATTTTTTTTTTTTAATTTTTTTTCTTTTTTAAAAATTGAATTGTTTTTTTGCCCGGCAGTATGGCCGTACGGTAGGTTTTTTTTTTCCCATCATTTTTTACGTTTTTTCCAATTTTTTCAAAATTTTCCGACATTTTATTTTTTTCGTCTTTTCCATGTCAGACTGAATCTGATTTGTCTATTTTTCTCCGACGGGTTCCACGTTCGATCTACAACTCCGACTGGAATTGTTGTCTTCAAAAAAATTAAACTATCTGACTTTTGAACATTATTTTTTCTCTGTTGATTGTCACCGATCGCCAAAACATTGCAAGTCGATGGAAATACTCTATAGTCTTTATTCTTTCTGTATGGTCTCTTTCTGGGCGGAGTTTTCAATGCCGTGTTCCCGTCGTTAGTTTCATCACCCCGTTTCACCTTGTTTGCCAATGGCTCCTCATACCTGATCACCTTGTCTGGTTCAAATTTATGTGCAAGTGTATTATTTATCTTCGCTTCACCCTCTGTATATTCTTTCTGTGCCTCTCCTAGTCGACTTGTCTGTTCTGGTCGACTTGTCTCTGCCACTATTTGCTTTGTTACTTTCGGTTGATTATTGCCTTCCTCCCCTTTGTCACTCATTACTGGTTCCTTCTTACCAAGTGGTCGAGTGTTTGTCAATCCATCAAGTGCTTCATTTGTAAACAATGTTTCACTTGTCGGCCTAGAGTTGCCCAGACTTTCACTCGTCGGCCTAGAGTTGCCCAGACTTTCATTCGTCGGCCGAGAGTTGCCGAGTGTTTCACTCTTCGACCGAGTTTTGCCAAGAATTGCACTGCCATGACTTGCATTGCCAGGACTTGCACTACGAGGACTTGCATTGTTCATCGGAGAGCTCTCGCTAACTTCTTTTATTGAAATCATATTACATTCCGGTTGAAAGAACTCGTAATCTTCCATCTGCCAGTGGAATAACCCGCTGAATGAATTTGTCTCGTCTTCTAAGCATTCCTATAATTCCAGCACCCCTTCATCATCGGGCTCCATTGGCCCCTTCCCACCTTCTGTCGAGTTCCCTTCATCCGAGTCAAAATCTGATGCCAACTCTTCGCTGACGGTTTGTGTCTTCAAATCAATGACAAACTTCTTACGTCTATTTTCTATGGACAGAGTGTTTTCTTCCAGTTGTGGTTGGCCTTGGCGGCTATTAGCCATCCTCGGCCGAGTAATGCATCGTATGACGCATTATGTGCTGTTATGACTACAAAATTTAACAAAAATTGCTGGGTAGCGATTCTTACTTTTTGAGCCATTAGCACTCCTAGCGCCTTGATCCCGTGCTGGTCGGCTCCCACTAACTGGAAGTTTTGTGGCCATAAAGTAGGCTTCCTGAGGCTCTTCCAGGTTTCTTTTGGTAGTACATTTACTCCGGATCCACCGTCGACTATGGTATTTGTCAAATTTTGTCTAAGGATTTCCATATGTACTACGGCCGGTTTCTTTCCAGTATCAATCGCCAACAACCTTGGGTCGAGTACTTGTTCTCTCATTGGCAGTGGTTCTACTATAACATCTTCTGTTGTGTGGGCTTGGCCTTCGTGCGAGTTGTCTTCCATTACCTTGGATATTGCTACTTTTAACTAAGGCAAGCTTTGGAGGAGGTCTGCCAATTTAATTGGTATGGTAGCTTTCAGTACTTGGCTTGTTATGTTCTTGTCCGATTCCGATCGTAGGGTTGCGGTTACCTTTTTGTCTGAGTTCTTTCGTTCGGTTTTCACGGAGTCTTTCTTTTTCCGTACGGGGATCTGGATAAGTGGCCTTTTTCCACTGTGCTCGGGTGATAGCAAGGATTTCTTCATCATTTTCCTTGAGATTGATGAGGTTCACCCCTTTCTGCTTCGGACAATCTTTTTCTTCATGATCTCCAGGCCCACACCACTTGCATAATGCATTTATTGTGTTCTGATTGTTATTCGGGCATTCTCTTGCAAAGTGTCCCCACTCGTTGCATTGTCGGCACTGTATCATAGGGCGCCCTTTGTTGTCATACTGCAATCTGTTTCTTGGACTTCTATTGCTTTGGTAACCTCCAGGGGATGCATGGCTATTGTACTGGGGCTTTGGTGGTGTGTTCGGCGGTGTTGATGGTTCTCCTTGAGTGAAGAGTATATGCGTACCCCTTGCTTTCAGATTGTATGGGCATTCCTTGATGGAATGTCCCATCACTTGGCAGATATCACAAAATAATTTTTTCAGACAATTTGCCTTTGTATGACCTTCCCCCTTGTAATATGTACACCACAATTCTCTGGCTTCCCTCGTACTCTCCTTGTCGGCCTTCAGTTCTTTCATCATTCTCATCATGTCCTTCCTGAGTGCTTGCACGGTCTTGGACTCACTGTCGCTGTTGTCATCTGTACCATCCTCATCGTCCGTCTTCCTTTTCCCTCGAAAGGATATTTTATTTTCACTCTATATCCATCGCTCGATTGTACGCTTCATCGTATGATGACGGAAGCACGACTTTCATTTTCTTTTTCAGCGATGGACGCAACCCTTCGATGAACCATCGCTTCTTTAGCCCTTCGGCCGACTGAGTCTCCAGTTTTCCCAACAATTCTTTCAGTCTCCGGTTGTAGGTTCGCACGTTCTCGTGCTTCCCTTGCTTCGTACTGTAGATCTCCACTACAATTTCACTGTCATCCCTCAGAAGTTTGAATTCGTCTTGAAATGCCTTCTTAAGTAATCTCCATGATGCCCTGTGTGCTTGGGCCAACTCTGTGTACTAGTCGATGGCACTATCTCTCAGTGTCGCTGGAAATGCTTTCAGCCAGTAGTCCACATCATCTTGCCCATTGGCTATCCAAATCGTCTCGCACGTCTTACAGTGTCGTACTGGATCTTCTGACCCATCCCTCGTAAATTTTGGCAGCTTCTGCCTCTCGGTTGGCGGAGTCACCATCCTTCCCCGATGCCCTCCTTGTGCATTGGACCTGACTGGACTAGTTCTCTCGCAACGTCCCGGTGCGTCACTTGCACTCTCGGCCACGTTCGAGTCTTCCCTGCGTCCTCTGTCAGCGTCCTCTACACCTTGAGTCTCCTCGGGTTCGTTCTGATAATCCCTCTGTCCTGGGGTCTTAGGCTCAAATCTTCCAACTCTCGGCCCTTCGTCGTCCGATATGGATAACTCTCCGATGCGGCATATGCTGTTTTCAATTTCTTCTGTCAATTCATTTTCGTTCCCTTTTTCTTTATTTGTCAGCGGTGTCTTGAAAATTCCTTCGTCGGCATGATGATGTTCATTGACAATTTGTCTTAGTGTTTTCCTTCGTTCTTCTTGTTCCTTTAATCTCAGTGATCTTCGTGTTCTTTCCTCTGGTGTTTCATGCCCACTTGTACTCGGTTCTTATCCTTATTGAGTTGTATGGGCATTAATTACTACTCGGGTGAGGAGATGGTCGACCTCTTGGTCGACGTGCAATTGATCCCAGATGACTGACTGAGGGATCTCTCGTCTGAGAGCGTTTTCATGATCCTTGTTTGCTTGTACTGGCTCTTCGATCGGCTGCCCCATCACGACGCCATCTTCATTGTGTTCGACCCTGGTTACACCCGACGGTTTGCTTGTTTCTGACAATGCCACTTGTCCGATGGTTTCCGACGACTCAACTTGTCATCGATAGCCAACTTGTCATCCAATGGTCTCAACTTGTCATCAACTTGTCACCCGATGGCATCGGACGACTCAACTTGTCATCGACTTGTCACCCTCGACCCGTTTTCGAACTGGCAACGGCGCCAAATGTTTACCGCAATATGGTGTGTTTCACAGAATATGAAGTAAACAGAATTAAGTAGTATAGTGCATAACACAGAGCATGAAATTATAACAGCATTGCACAGAATAAAGTATTGTTCCCATTCATTGAATATATCAGTATTACACTACAATGTTACAATGCTGTGGGGTCGCCCCGACTACAAAAGTATTAAGCCAATATATAACTTGGCCAAGGTTGGTTGAGATACCAACCGTTGGCAACGACTCTATAACTATCCAACCGTCGGGGTTAATTCCCGATAACACTCCTAGCATAACAACACTAATTAATTTATGATTATTTACTTGGCCGACTACGGCCGACTACAATTATGACCGACTACAAATGCTTCGAGATATTTCAGGAGATGTTTGTATTAATATCAGATATGAATTTGAGTACACAAGATGGGGTATACCCTTTCTTTATAACAAGCGGAGCAGCTTCTGACACAAACCACTCTATGATCACAATGACTAGAAACAATAAATCCACAAATAGCTTCTCACACAAGCCAACTATATAACCACATTGTGAATGGTAGTCACCTACTGATATTAAATGTGTACTAACACCACTAAAGGCCTCCACGTGCCCTGTTGAATTTCTATAACACCAGTACTTGCTGCATTTATGACAAAATAGAAGCTTCATGGAAAAATTGCATTAAGGATGTTGACAAGGTGAGCTGTGTTTTGGCGCACTACATACTGTTAATTGACATTTCACTTGTAGATAGAATCCCAAATAGAAGTTCTCAACTGCTCATTTGTACATCTCTTCTTATAGCTGTTAACTGCTCATTTTTGCATCTCTTCATTTCCAAAAAGAAGTTTTCGACTGCTCATTTTCACATCTCCCCAAGTGTACTACAATGCATACATGCACACTTGGGATGCTTACCTGTCTTTCATTAAACATGCCTATAATAAAGCTTTTCACAACACTAGCATATATATTTTGTTATAGAGATTGTCTTGGGTCCCAACCATTGGCACCCCATGGAATTGTCTTCTGCACACTGTCAGTGGCATGGTCTTCCATGCAAGTTAAGGAAGCAAACAAGGCAGGGTAGGTCATACATTACATGCAATAAACCCCAAAATAGGCTTAAAAGGTACCTAGTGCACTGACAAAAAAGAACATGGAGTGCTATGGTGCTTGTCACACCCCATATTACTTACAAATTGTTGACGTAGAAGGAGCACTTCAAACGCCTCCATCAAAAAATCAAGGTGGTCAGGTATAGCCTTAATACCATTTTGCATACAACATATGCATATGGTTTTGTACTTGACTTTCCACCAAATTGGTAGTATAACTAGGAATCAGTGTCAAGCTACTGAAGCCTTACATGGTTACACCCCTTATTTTGATCCACTAACAACCATACATCCAACAAGCTTGTCTCCATAATGCTTGACGCGTTCACAGATGGACTAAATCATTGAGATTGCCAGATCAATCACTTATTCCTTCGAGATGTTAATACCAGATTGTAGGTGTCCTGGACTAAGTGCTAAACACTACAACAGTAATACATGCTGTTTACTGAAGTGTGGGGTTATGCAATGGGGACTGCCACTTCTTTGTGTGTGAATTCAGAAGACAATGTTCCAATTATGCCAAGGTCCTGCAACCATAACATGAGTATGTGCTCAATCCACATGTTGTACTTGTCATTAATGCTATGTGCAGTTTCCTCTAGTGTGGAGTGATGCCACGGGAACCATCACTTCTTTGCATGTGAATTTAGAACACAACGTTTGAATTGTGTCAAAGCCCTGTAACCATAACATGTGCATGTGCACAACCTCATTGTGCACAATCCACATGTTGCCATTTGTATAATATTTGGAAAAGAGCCCCATAAATCTAGCATTCTTGGTGTATCTGCTAATGAGAAATTGTGATGTATCAGTTCTGGTGGAAGATTAAGCCTGTGATGAAGAAATGAGTTTTGATTTGTGACAGATGCAATGAATTGTATGCAGTAGAGAATAAAAAGAAAAAGAAAGAGGATGCCACAGGGTTGGTTCCTAAGAGTTTCGCTCTATATATCACATGCATTTGGATGTGGTTCTCCATGCAAACTATCTAACCAAGCCAACTAACCAAATTGGCTTCTTTTAAAATTGTCAAATTAGGATGGCTTCTTATGGGTATCCATCCAAACTAGCAACTTCTGCAAGTTGGGTAGTGATTATGATCCCTGCAATTAGTCAAAAGGAGCTCAAAGATAGTTTTTACTCTCATACTTGGATCCCACTTGTTTGTAACCAAGTTCATCCTCTGAATTGGGAAGGCACAGGATATGTATATTTTCAAAGGGATAGGATAGGCTTCCAATGCTAAAACATAGTAAATCATGACCTTCATGTGCTGCAAAATATCAGAAGAAGTTTTTGTAAGGTAGTTTGAAGCTTTATAAATATTTTAAACTGCATCTTTCAATGCATTTTACAAACCATTGTGGTCGAACATAAATCGGGGCATTTACCCTGATGCACTCACCAGATCATAACCCAATTGCATATTCTGCATTATGTCAAGACTGCTGAATCAGTCATGCTGGTGTTGAAGTACAATTTACTGTCTCTGCCTATTGCCTTTGGCAATGATAGTGCCAAATCATGAGTCTACTTGTGATAAAAAAAGTAAAATGTCAGCATTGAATCCTTTCTTCTGTGATCACCAGTAATATTTGGTACCAGGGTAACTTTCTAATTTTTTTATAATAATAATCTTCTAAATTCACTCCCAGTATTTCGCCTTAAACCTATATTACACCAAGTTTCTGGCAGGGGACAGGGGGATGCATATTTTCAAATATTCATATGATAAGGCATTCATCATACACGTTATAGAACTTTATTACATAACATTAAAGCTGAATTGATATTTCACATGAGAGTCGACATACAAATTAATAAAATTGCATTGCATTCATTGTCAACGTGCATATATGTTAAATAAAAATTACGACAAAATTTGAAGATTTTTTTAGGGTATGGCATTGGGTTAGAATTTGAAGAAGAGAGAGAGAGTAGTTAAAAGAAAGTTATGTATGAAGGAAGACATTACAGACATATGATACAATCCAGTCAAAACTTGCAGAACAGAATACATGGACGTTGTTTGTTGAAGGAAAGGTCATATGTAGGAAGCCAAAGCCTGTGCATTTTGAAAACAGTCGAAGGAAGACTCATGAGAAGGACATTGCAGACTGGTTTCTGTGTAAAGAAAGAACCGTGTGGAAGAAGCCAACTCCTAAACACCACAACATTCTCAGATGACAGGAACTCCAAATCGTGAAGGAAAAATTGCATTCAAAGAAAAATTGTGAAGGAAACATCGTGACCCAATGAAACGCGGTTCAGTCACAATTTACAGTGGCATATTTACTCAGCCACGGGCGGAAGAAATACCGATCACATTTAGGGGATCGGGTGGACTCAGTCATGCCAGCAAACAATACATTTTGTAGTCGTTTTATCAATCAAATTTGCAGGCGTCCAGTCAAATTGAGATGGGTATGTCTAATATCTCTAAATAAATATTTCTGGTCTGTGCACAATCTGTGGAAAAAGGTTTGGGCCAGAGGGAATGCCTAGCCATCCCCGAGATGGTCAGGGGACATCCCGGCCTTCCTGGGGACAGCTATCCATCCCCTGACATTTTCGGGTGTTTCCTATTCCAAATTTTCAGCAAATCAGGGATGGCTGGGGGAAATTTCTGACCTGTCTCCACGTCCCTAAAATATTATCAGTAGGGGATGGGGTCTGAAAATGCAGGGGATGTGGCCCCGGGGTACATAGCCTTAAACTCTTCTTCAAATATTTGATATTTTTATCTTTTTGGAACAAAATGCTAGAAGGGTACTAATTTTCACAAATTTCGGTTTTAGTTTGTCCTCAGATACAGAGAAGCTCCTCCATCCTATGTATTTTTCCTTTTCTTTATTATATTCTTTTAATCATAGGAAGATAACTGAAGTAAGCTCAATTTTTGGTGTCCTAGTTTTTTTCCCCAAGCCAAAACTGACAGCAAATGGTCATCTGCTGAAATATGAAAGAATTGGACGATATTCTGAAATTTGAATTGTAATAATTGTTTTAGAGAAACATTAGACAAGCATATATTTCTATTTAGCAACAGCATTATTCAATTTAAGTATGATTACAGGCATGCACTCAAGAATAACCAATACTTCATAGCACAGTATTGACACGACATAATCTTGCATGATAAGGCTTTTATAGTATAGAGACAAAATATAGTTGAATATATCTTAGGCTTCAATCAGCCTCTACCATGAATGTTACCTACACTTCAAACTTGTTTAATTTGTTTCGCAAGTTAAATTCCTAGTGAAAATCTTAGCTTGGTTTTGATGAGCATAACTGTAACTAACTTCTAATGCATCTTAATTTTAGCAATTCATATAATGTGTTAATTCCATAAACATAGAACTAGTGATGTTGTATGAGACATTTTCTACAATATGCTACCTTTGATCATCTGTCCGGCTGTAATTATTTCATCTAGTCTCCCGCACAGTCTTCTCAATTTGTTCCCACTTCCTAACCATAAACTCTTCTTCACACATTTCCGTCTTTCTGGAGCAAATTGCTATAATGGTATTAACTTTCACACAATCTCTGTTTTAGTTTGTCCTCAGATACAGAGAAGACCCTCTGTCCTATGTGATTTTTCATTTTTCTTTCTTTCAACCATAGAATGATGGCTGAATTGTCCTTAGTTTCTGGTGCCCTAGTTTTTTACAGCAAAACCTGACAATAAATGGTCATCTGCCTAAACATGGAAGAATTGGAAAATATTCTGAAATTTTAATTGTTATCAATGTTCTAGAGAATACATCAGAAAAGCGTATATTCCTATGTAGCAACAGCATTACTCAATTTAAGTATTACAAGCATACCCGAGAATAACCAGTGCTTCAAAGTATTGTAATAGCTCCACAGAATTTTGCATGATAAGGCTCCTGTATTATAAAAGCAAAACCTAGATGAATATAATTTAGGCTTCAATCAGCCTCCAAATGAATCTTTAGCCAACACTTAAACCTTTATTAAAACTTTTGCAAGTTAAATTCCTTGTGAAAGTGTAAGTTTGTTTTCTATGAGCATTATTAACTGCAACTAACTTGTAACACATCTTGTTTATAGTGATTCATATTATGTGTTAATTAAAAATTTCAGAAACATCGAATTTTGATGTTGTATGTAACATTGAGTTCTACAGTATGCTACCTTTGATCATCTGTCCTGCCATAATTGTTATATCTAGAGTCTTCTGTAAGGATTTCTTTCTTGGTACTCAACTTCTGGAGTTGCATTGAGCATTTTCATTACCTTAGACATGTTCGACTAATATTGACTGTTCTTTTGGTCACAACGGGTCATCATTCTGAGTAATCACCAAATTATTTCCAAAACAAGATAAATAAGCTATAACAGAGCAATTTATGCCTTTTCATTCTCAATTATCAGACATTGTTATGATCATAGCAAAGTTGATTGTGACAATGAAGACCATTACACCTTACAGGCCTAAACTACAATTCAAAAATTTGTAAATGATGATGACATCCTGGTAAGTTCAATGTCATTTCCCTTTTTACTGAAGTCCCAGCCAATGCCTCCATTGAAATTGTTAGATGCAAGACCAATGATAAGATGGCTTCCCTTGTATTGTTGTGTCTTGGGTCTATGTTTTTACCTTCCAAGATGTGGTCTATGAGCAATCTGATGGGGTTGCAATGGGGTCTCCTTTATCTCCAGTGGTGGCCGACCTTTTCATGGAACATTTAGAAGAGGCAGCCCTCAATTCTTTCCCCCTTAAACCTCATTGGTGGAAACACTATGTTGATGATACCAACATTTGCTGGCAACATGGCCTTGAAAAGTTGGAAAAATTCCATTCTCAGTTAAATAGCATTGTTGAGTGCATCGAGTTCACCAAAGAACTTGAAAATAATAACCATCTCCCCTACCTATATGTCTTTCTTATCAGGAAACCTGATGGTTCCTTGGCTTGTCGAGTCTTCAAAAAAACTATCCATATAGTCCTTTACCTTCACGTGTCATCTCATCACCACCCTGCCCAAAAAGTCAGTGTCTTAAGAGACTGGCCACCTGGCCTTTCGTATTTGTGATGCGGAGCACATTGATCAAGAAATTTCCCATCTAACCAAAGTCTTTAAACTGAATGGGTACAAGAGCAAGCAAATTGCAAGGACGCTTATGCAATCCAAATCTCTTGGTAGTTTTCTTCCTAAGGAAGATTATTCTATGTTGATCCCATTTGCCACCCTCCCCTACTTCGAAGGCATATCCAACAAATCTCAAAAATTGTTTGCAAGAAAGGCCTCAATGTGCCTTCTTCCTTTTAGTAAAGGTCCTAGAGATCTCCCTCATTTTGGTGTCTATAAGATTGAATGCTCATGGGGCACTCCCTACATTGGTGAAATTGGTTGCTCCATTAGCACTAGGAGTAAGGAGCATAGTGCTGATATTAAGCATAAGTGAGTTGGGAAATCTGCCTTTGCAGAACAATCTTCCAACACCAAACACCACATTGATTGGAGTCTCCTCTAAGTCCTTTTGGAAAAAGAAAATTACTTAAAGAGGCAGTTGAAATTGGGAAACACCTGATCAACCTCAATCATGATGATAGCTGGAGCTTAAGTTTATCTTGGCAACCCTTGTTACATTCCCTTAGACTCAATCCCTCCACTCCTTAATTACCCTCTCTTCTTCCCACGTTCTCTCTTTCCTTGTTCTTTCCCCCTCTTCCCTTTCGTTTTTCTCCTGTAGCCCCTTGCATTCTTCCTTGCTCCATTGTCTTCCCTCGTCTCCTCATCTTCCCCTCTCATCACCTCTTCATTCCTTGCCTCCCCCCTCTTACCTTCTCCTTTTCTATCTACGACCCCTTTCCACATTCTCTCAGCGCTTTTGTCTTCAGCTCCTTTCGTGCTTTGCCATTTTCTTATTGCCCCCCTTCATTTAATTTGATTATTGGCCACCCCATTGGTTGCTTCTTTTTTGTGTTAGTCTTGGCTATTTTCTTATTTTTGGGACTTATTTTGTTCGGTTCCTTCGTTAGTTTATTGGTTCCAATTTTAGTATTATTAATCGTGCTTTTTATTCCTCCCATCCAGCATCAATGCCAGCAACTAATTCAACTTAGATATCAACATGAGAAGTCGAAGAGTCACTTAGATATTAACATTAGATTACAATGTAGATATCAACTTTATTTATCAACTATGGAAGTCCAAGAATCACCACTTAGATTTCCACATTAGATGTCACTTGGGGAATTTGAACTTAAGTCTCCACAATGAGAACCCAATATTTTAACTAATCGAGCTCAACTGCTTTGATAAGTTTTTATAATGGTATTATATCTTTGCTTTTACTTTATATATTATTTTGCCGTCATTTTCTCATTGCAGATTTTTTTTTTAATCCCTCTTCTATTTTTTAGCATTAGGTTATTTTTATTTAGTTTTTTTCTTGTCTCTTGCCTTATCTTTTGCTCTGGCTTATTCCTTCGCTTCTATTTCCTTTCTTCTTTCTAATTTTGTTAATATCAGTCATTCCTTTATTTTGTTTGTTTGATTTGTTTCTCTTCTTTAAATTACATCGTTTTAAAGTCTTTATTAATGTTGTCTTTATTATAATTACTCTTTTTTAAAATAACCATAGTTTATTCCTAATATACGTTATGCATATGCCATATATATTTTATTGCATAGATGTTAAATATTTGAGACACCAACAGAATTGTTCTCGTCCTTAATCATTTTTACCAAAAGTTTTTTGAACTGGCCATTGTAACTCCCTTTTCAACAGCCTTGCACTCTGAGTAACTTTCCGTCAAAACTAGACATATTGTTAATTGTTATTTCTTTTGAATATTTCAAGCATCAAACCAAAAAGAAGTCTGTTCTGCCATTTTTTATATTTCTCTTTGTTCTTGGTTGCCAATAGAAGAGCTATGCGGCAGTATTGACATTGTATTCTTGAGTGGATTGGAGAATTTTTTGAGGGGTTGTGTACAGTTGAATGATTTAATGTATGCCTACTTGGATGCACGTTGCAGCTTCATGGTGTTGATGACTACATAGGCAAGAGCAGGAAGTTACTAACGTCAATGACAAGAAGAATGAACCGAAACAAATGGGTTCTTGGTGGACTTATTAGTGCTCTCATTGTTGCGATCATTTTGATTATATATTTTAAAATTTCTCATTAATTAGAGGTTCTATGCACGATTTGATTCAGAATAAATGGTATGCTCAATGTTGACCTGTGACAGCTTTCTTGTAAAATAAAATATGTGACATTATGTTTATCAATCATTAGAACTATCCAAACATATGTACGGAGTGGATTGCGCTTTTGGCGACTTTATATTGCTCCATATTGAATACCAAGAAGATTTTTCTTGTATGTACCATCCATTATTCAACATTGTTGGTAATTCTGATGTGATGATTGCAGACTACCTCAGTGTGAGTTGCCATTTAAAATATTTTGATGTTTACTTTTTAAAAATTTTACAGAAAGGGAAGAGTTGAAAAGTGAACTCATTATTAACCAAATATTGTTCGTTTGTAACCAAATAATATTTAAGTTTTTAACGTCAAATGCTATGTTGTTTCCATCAAAGAATGCTTATATCGGCCTGTATTTCCCATAGCTAGTTAAAGCACCCTAACTTTTTAAAATATGCAGCTGTGTTTTGATGCCGTTTAAACATAAAGTATAACCCTACATTCTCAACTTATGTCAGCTAATGGACATGAATGCATAAAAATATTTTCCAAAAGCTAGTAGACAATATCACGTGCAAATGTGGGAACACAGCCCTTCAGACTCGATACACATACATTGACTAAATATATTCTCTTTCCAAAATTATGACAACTAATCTACTTTTAGCAATTATAATGACTCTTCTACAAACATAAGAAAGACTCACATGACTGTAATCCTTCTCAAAACACCAAAGGTTATACAATGATAAAGTTTTAAATGCTATAAAAATGTCATCTGAAAAACGCTGGTAGATTATCATTCTCGAGGCAATCTGTTTCTGAATACGTCACACTGGTATGGTAGGTGCTTTGGGATTAGAATCTCTCAGCATTTTTTTTAAGATAGATGTATCTAAGACATTCAAAACTTGAATCTGATTTATAATTAGGTATATTTAGTTGGCCTATATTATTCAATTACATAATTATTTTAAAATGAAAAAAATGTTAAAATAATAAAATAGTAAGTTATAAAGAACTTATTTGCATACTCGTGAAGGAATTTGTGTTGTTGAGTTACACGTACTATATTATAAAGTAAAAAATATTGTTTTAAATATTTTATATGGTTAACTTTTATTTGGATTCTATTGTGTTGTACCCATACGAAATTTTTCATCTATGCATACAAACACCTTAAAAAGATGCCTAAACACACCTCCCAAGCACGATGTTGCCTTGTCGTTATTTGCTAACCCTGCAGGTACTGGATACATCAAAGGAGATTGATACAAGGCTTGAATGGAGAAGGATTCAAAGAAGCCAAATTGGCTACGAGCTGTGAAAGATCACCTGAAAACGAAGGCCAAAGTGATGGTTTGAGGATCAAAATGACGCAAAGGAATGGTGAAAAACAACAGGAAAACATCTGGCAATTCAAAATCCAATTTTGAAAATTTGAAAATTTTTTTAAGGCAAATTTGGAGCGCTTTGCCCAAGGCGTGCACGCCAAGGAGAAAAAGCTCCAAAATCCAAAAATCCAATTTTCAAGTTTCGAAGCTTCTCTTCGTCATTGGGGGTGAATTCATCCAAAAAAGTGCGTCAAAAAAGGTTAAGTCAAAAAGAGCACTTTTCTTGCAAAGTGCGCTCCAACTCCAAAGCGCTTCAAGGCGAAGCGCGCTCCAACTCCAAAACCCTCCAAATGAAAATCGAAGGTTCAAAGGCACGAAGACATCCAATGCAATATTTGGAGCACTCTCACCTTGAAGCACGCTTCAAGTCCAAAAGGCTTCAAAGGCGAAGAAAGTCGACGTTGATCCAAAGCACAAACTCCAAGAGATCTTTGTCAAAATGTCCAAGGCATAAAGGAAAAAGTTTTGAAGCGTCGATGATGGAGAAAAGCGCCAAAGAGGAACGAAGTGAAGAGTTGCAAAAGAAATGAATCAAAATAGACAGTTTTTTGAGAGAAAAATGCTTAAGGGAAAGACACCTTTCCCAAGGCGCGTGCGCCAAGGTGGAAAAATGCGCCTCTCATAGGCGCTTTTTCCCCTTGAAATGCCACCTCACTACAAAGCCACGCCCTCTTCTATTTTTGGCGGCAAAAATACAAGCTAAAGCGCTTTTTCAAGGGAAAATAAAAGGTTATAGATAAGACTTCACTTCCACTCCACTCTTCGTTTGTGCATGGAGGGCAAAGAAAAAGCACTCTAAAAATAGAGTGAAGGCAGATTTGAAACCCTAGAGGTGGCATCCAGCTATAAAGACGGCATTTGTGCCTTATTTTCATCATTTGCAAGAGCTTCAAGGAGGATAGGAAGGCAATGCTCAGCTAGAGGAGGTTTTTTCTATCAAATAATGACATTTATTCATGATTCCATGGCAGATTGAAAGCTTTTAGGGCCAGCGTTCTACTTGGAGGAGGAATTTCCAACATCAAAACTCCATTTTTCATCCATTTCAAGGCAGATTTAAAGGATTAGAGGGCAGCACTTCACATTGGCAACCATTTTTGAAGATTTTTGAAGCTTTTTCTCGCTGGTTATGACTATTCCTGGGTAAAATAAGCACCTACAGCCATAGGAAAAGGATTTTTCAAGGATGTTATGTCCATTTTTTTTTCTCATTTTTGTTGCATACCCACCTCGGGAAAAGGCATTTTCCATCAATCTTGATTGTCTAGAGCTCAGATCCGGCACATTTGTGAAGGTACAGCTCCATATTTTCACTTTCCAAAGGCAAAAATACACATTTTTCATAAAAAATTAGAGTTGGACAGCGAAAAGAAAACCCTGATTTTTGAAGACAGCAAGCATAAAAAGGTCCAAAGTTATTTCATGGACACATCAGTATTCTTTCTTGATTCACATCTCGAAGGACATAGCCTCGGAGTTGGCTACGTGGAAGGAAAAGCTTCTCAACATTGAGAAGTATGCTATTATTTTTTTTAACACATTCCTTGCATGTATTTCAGCGATGAAGGCATAAATTGCCTTATTCAGGACTTGCAGAACGAGTTTGTGCAGCTGATTCAAGAGAGGTTTTGTGGAGATCCTCACATGGCAAAAACATACCTTTTACTTGAAATCATAGTAAAATTTGATAAGGCTGAAAATGAGTATGTGGATCTTTTGAAGACCATTGATGATGCAAGTGTAAACCTGCAAATGAGGACAGTTCACCTCGATTCTATTATTATACCAAATGAGGCTAAAGTTGATGAATTCGAGAGAAATCTCAATTCTCAGACTTAGCCATTTTTCACTATCTATAGGAGAATTCTATTTTGGGCAGTTGGAGAGATTTTCAAAGCAGTTTCTATTTTGAGAACTGACTTCATTTTTCAAAGATAAATCTATTTTGGGATTTGTTTTAGAAATCATGCAAAATATCTGTTAGTGGAATTCAATGTGTAATAACATGCAAGTTCAGTTAACTTTTTTGCATGTGAGATATTTTATTATTTTAAATGCTAATAAGCTTGCATGCTTGCCAAGCAACATTAGGGTTAGGGTGGAGAGTGTTAGTTAACTCTTCCTTTTATTTCCTTGCACCTTTGGTTTTTAGGGTATAAATAAGTGTATTCTACACACTTAAACTTCTTAATGGTAAATGCTGAAGCTTTGATTTTGCTCGCATATTATTGTTCAAACAATGTTGTGTGTTTTTATTACTTTGAGAATGAGAATATGCATCGTTTTCATGGAAGCTTTTTGTTTTGTTAAGGTTGAGAGGAATTGTTTATGACTTTGTGCTTAAACAATTGTTTTAGATCTTTGTTATTCCTTTATGTCAAATCAATCGCCAATTGTTCCTTCAATTTCTTTGTGCTCTGGATTTACTCGAAGAGATTGAAAGTATGTTTCATTAAGTTTAGTTATTTCTTTTGCAATACTCTGAAAAGTCTAGAGCATTGCAGAAGAGCTTCAATTGCCTTATGCTCGTGCTCTGAAAAACAAAAAGATAGGTTAAATTGTATCGTCTTTTAAATTTTTTTTGTTTGAGGGAGCTCTCCCTCCTAATTTGAAGAACAGCGCTATTGTACACGCTGTTCCATTTAGTGTCACATCGAAAGGTGCGAATTTAAACGCTAACATATTGTTTATATCTAATGTAAGAAGCTTAAAAAGACACAATCTTTGTTTAGGAATAAACTTACAATGTACATTTGTCGTTGAGTTGCATGAAACTTTACAGCAGCCGGTTCTGCGGTTGACTCTTTTTATTCCGATGTTCATTCAGTAGATTCTAAGGGAAAAAATATTATTATAAATGTTTTATATAATAACTTTTGTTTGGATTCTCTCAGAGGAATTATTTTGATGTGTTTAACAATTTTAAATAATTAAAACTAACTGATCGATCTAAATTTTTTTTAAGTTTTTTATATAATTTAAAAGTTAGAAGTAAGCAATAAGTTAAGGGTCAGTGTAAGAAGTTGGGTCCACTTTTTGGCCAAAAAGTGTAAGTGTTTTCCCTGATTTTCAGAATTTGTCGCATTTGACCTTAAAATTTGAAGCACTTAGAAATGGAATCTTTAAAAAAGTCACTAAATATAAAATGTAGTACTCGGAGTCTAGTTTCTAAATATGTAATTTTTTTCAATACCCAGATGATACAAATTAATTTTCAATAGGCATTTCTAAAAACCACTATTTAAAAGTCACTTTTTTTTTACCATACCGTGTACGGCCAACATAATTTGATTTAAATAAAATTATTTTTCAAAATCCTTTTGGGAAAACATTTGTAGTACAGTGAAGTTTGATGAGGATATTTTTTTATAATTTTTTTCCAAATAATTTTTTTTTAATTAATTTTTTATTAGGCCTAATTGGTACTTTTGAAAACCCTTTGTGTACGGCCAACATAATTTGAACAAAAAAAATCATAAAATTAATTTTTTTTATTGTGTAAAGAATGATGTGTAGATTGATGACATAATTTTTAAATTTTTTTTTTTTAAATTAAAAGTTATTAAAAAAATACAAACACCTGTCATTTCAAGTTTTTGGACTAGTTTGCTTATAAATTAAATAATAAATAGAAGAACATGTCCAATAACAAAAAAAATTATATATTTGAAAACTAGACAATGTCATTTGTAATGGGTTTTCATTTCGTAAAAAAATCAGAAAAAAAAGCCCTCAGCCATACAGGTAAACTCAGTGTTTCTTCTTGTTTTGTACTTAGAAAAAAATTTGCAGGTCCAAGGCTCAAGGTCGGTCAACTATGCCTATCCCGAGCCTAAAACCCAAGCAAAGGTCAGGGAAAAAGCGGGCGGAGATTTCTAATTTCAAATAACGAGTACCCGTTATAAAACGGGTACGTGTTAAATAACGGGTACTCGTTATAGTGTTTCTTCTTGTTTTGTACTTAGAAAAAAACTTGCAGGTCCAAGGCTCAAGGTCGGTCAACCATGCCTATCCCGAACCTAAAACCCAAGCAAAGGTTAGGGAAAAAGCGGGCGGAGATTTCTAATTTCAAATAACGGGTAACCGTTATAAAACGGGTACGCGTTAAATAACAAGTACTCGTTATAAAACGGGTACCCGTTATATAACGACTACTTGTTATGTTTTCAATAACGGGTACTCGTTTCTATTATATCTGTTATTTACCATATTAGGGAAAAAAGTACTTTCACTGTATCCCTGCAACTTGCAAGTTTGATTCGTACGGCTCGACAGTAACAATTTCTGCATTTTTTTACTTACAATTGTTTTGTGGAATCTCTTAACAGGTCATATTCTATTCAGATTTTGAAAGGAGTCAATCATATGAACAATTCTGAAGTGAAATCAAGTGCATGAGCTATTTTCAAGAGGAATAAAGAAAGAGGGTTTTTGTTTTTACATCTACCTTTTACTTCAAAATCTATGGAACAAAGGATCTACATCTAATTCTACTTCAAAAGTTCAAATAAGGACATCAATTATGAAATTGGACTAAGTATCAATTGTTATTTTATCAAGAGGGCTTGGTAATCATGGGATCAAATCAACGTCAAAGAAAAAAATAAAGGAGGGTAATGACACCTCAAGAAATTGAAGCAAATAGAGAGAAGGAAGCCAAAAGGCAAATAGATAGAAGAGCAAGGATTCAAGAGATAAAGAATATTGAAGCATCTAGTTCCATGAGTATTGAAGAGAAAGACATTCAAGAGAGTAAAAATGATGGGATGAATGTAGATGATGCAAATGCGGAAATGGTGAATTTGGAAGAAAATGTGTCTATAGAAACAAATGCATGTATGTCTTCAAACCCAACTTTCGAAGATATGGAAAATGCGACTATACAAACAAATCCAGGTATGTCTTCACAGCCAACTTTCAATGTTATGGAAAACAAGACTATAGAAACAAATCCAGATGTGTCTTTGGAGCCAACTTTCAATGATATAGAACACACGACTATAGAAACAAATCCAGGTGTGTCTTCGGAGCCAACTTTCAATGATATGGAAAATATGACTATAGAAACAAATCCAGGTATGTCTTCAAACCCACCTATTGATGATATGAATGAGAATGATATCCCTTTTAGGAGTGAAAATGAAAATGTTTTATTTGAGATTGAAAGAAATGTCTTAGATAATCTTCCTGGTAAGATTTCTTGGAGGCAAATGAGAACTCATGCAAATAGATTGTATAAAGATTTTTTTTATAGAAAAAGTCTTGGATTTCAATGTCAACTTATGATGCAATTGATGAAGATGTGGAAATTGCGAAAAGTAATGAAAAAGTTAGGCATATTTGTAAAACCTAAAAAAAAAGATGAATCAATGAAACAAGTTTTATCTAGTGTTGCTAATGCTATTGATTCTATTGGTAAAAAGAGTCGATCTAAAGATAGCAATGCAGCACGAAGAGCTATAACAACTGTTTTAGTCAATAAATTGTCTTCTAATAAAAGAATGATAAGTAAGACAAGTGAAATTCTAAAAATAAATCCTAAAACTTTGAGAAGAGCAGCAAAGAGAAGAGAATCTATTGAAAAAGATCCAATTAACCAATGTTGGAGTTTTAGTGGTGGACTCCCAAGGTATGACATGAAATTAAATAGTGAAATCAAATCTTTAATTGAAAAATATTGGCATGATAATACAAGGGTATCATCTAATGTTAGAGATGTTTTAAAATTACGAGTGGGGTCTAAAATTCGTGATCCTCATCCAAAACATCTATTAGACATGACTCAAACTGAATTATATAAAAAAATCTTAGATGATTTAGTGTTAGAACCTTTTAATATTACCATAAGCCAAAGATCTTTTGAGAAATGTAAACCTTGGTATGTGAAAATTAATAAACAGCGAATCTCTTGTTGTTGTAAAACTCATGTGCAATTTTGTTATTATTATGATCTTTTTCGATATATACGTTCTACTTTGCATACTGACGAAATTATGCAGGAATGTGGTATTAATATGCCACCTCAAACAATTAAGGAGTTTGTAGCAGGTTTGTTTTGTGAAACATTTACT
The DNA here is from genome assembly GCA_027924645.1 of Cunninghamia lanceolata. Lineage (NCBI taxonomy): Eukaryota > Viridiplantae > Streptophyta > Pinopsida > Cupressales > Cupressaceae > Cunninghamia > Cunninghamia lanceolata. The sequence goes on along the minus strand of BSBN01000809.1, from coordinate 21,712,249 downwards.
GGATACTTATTTTATTCAAAAGCATGTATTTTTGGACAATGCAATAGATGTGGCAACTTTTCATTGTTAGGAGAATGTATGCATGAAAATATTTCACATGAATTTGGACAACAATTAATGGATGTGAAAAGATTCAAGAATGTTGAATATTCTTTAAAAGATGGAAGAATTGGAAAGCGTTGTGAGTTAGTCACTGAAAAAATTTGTGTGCATGCATTCATCAAAGATTTTAAGGATAATATTGTATCCAAATATGTCAAACACTCCCAATATGTTCAGTGGCTTGATGGACAATTCCATTCATGTAAAACACCTTTCCAATTGGAACTATCCTATAAGTGGTTGACTTTGTAGAAAACTATACTCTTGCTCCACAAGAGGAAATTCAATCTCAGTATTATAATTCAGTGCAGGTGGCCATATTTGTTCATATTGTATATAGACATGCAGATGATAGTACAGAAGATAATAGAAAAATTTTGAGGGAGTATCATTTCTATTTGAGTGATAACGAGTTACACTCTTCAGAGTTTGTGCAATATTGTTTCACAAAATTTTATGAAAGTTTAAAAGAAAGGAATCCAGATGACACAACATTTCATATGGTCAGATAATTGTACAGGGCAATTCAAAAATGCAAGAATGTTTTATTGGCTATGTAGGGCTCATAAAGAAATCAATATCCAACATATGTGGAGTTTTTTTGAAGCTGGACATGGTAAAGGAGAACATGATGGAGCTGGAGCATATGTGAAAAGAGCTCTTGCTAGAGAGCAACTAAAATTTGAGGATACAACTAAATTTAAAGATGCACGTGCAATTGTGGATTGGTGTAATGAAAAGTTATCTATGGGATCAAGTCAGAACTCTACAATTCGACGATTCTTTTGGTTAGTTGAAGAAGAGAATATTCTTACTCGACTTGATTGTGAGACAATAACTAGATCAACAAAATGGCATTCATTTAAGAGTTCAAATGCAAGCACATAGACTATATGGACTAGGGAGCTTGCATGTTTTTGTCAATTTTGTATTACAGGTGATTGGGGAGCATGTGAAAATACAAAATGGGTTGAAAAATGGAAACAAAGATCCTTGACACCTACAGAAACACAAGATCAACTTGAAATAACAATTGAAGATGATAATCAAATGTTTGCATCAGATGACTATGATCATGTTTCAGACCTTATACAAGAAGGTACGTTTGTTTTCAATTTTTTTTATTGTCATTTTTATGTACATCCTGTATATAATTAATTATATATGTATGCATCCACAAATTTATGTGATTTAGATACATGTCATACTTTATTGAATTACATAATTTTTTTGTAGGACATGTCTATGCTGTTATTGCATCTGAGGGCAATGAAGATGAAACTGAGTATTGGTTGGCTCGATGTGTTGAGACAAAACAAAAGTTGTTACATCCTAGAGTAGATGATGATAACATGGAGTATCCAACAGGTTCTGTGGTTGTTGTTGGCACTTGGCTACGAAAATATCTAATAAGAAGGAATGGTGTGCCTACATTTGAAGATTATGAAACACATAAGAAGATCATACACTACTCACATTTGGTTGTGGCAACAAATATAAAACTAGTCAGATATCAAGGCAAACCTTCTAATAAACAATTATGGACACTTTCGATGGAAGAACATGAGTCAATTATAGATGCATTACAAAAAAATGAGGATGCAGATGGTACAATGGAATAAATTTTCAGGTAAGTAAACAATACTCTTACATCCCCAAGTTAAATTCTTTCATTCTCATTTCAGCTTCTATATTATTCCCCTTGTCTTAAATTTTGTATTGACCCATGGAAATATATAGTTAATTTACTTGTACATTTGAACATTACTTTTTGCAGGTGTATCCTAGACAAGTAGTCAAATATGCATGATTGTCAATAGAAGTTATCACCATACAAGTATGTGAGGTCAATTTTGTAGTCTTCAACTAAAAGTGAATGCAAATTAGGTAATTACATATATATATACTCAAATATTTATCATCCATCCTCTAAAGACACCCGCTTGTACATCCCCTTAATTCAGATGTCATCTTAGCTCCCCTTAAGCCATCCTCTTACATTCCCTTAAGCCATCAAGTTTTATTTTATACTTTGTAAATTGACTAGTGTACATCTCTCCAAGTAAGCTATCCTCTTTTGTATCCCCTTAAGACATTCTCTTCTAACTCCCCTTTTAATTAATCCTCTTATACATCCCCTAAAGCCATCCTCTTATGTATCCCCTTAAGACATCCTCTTGGCTCCCCTTAAGCCATCGTCAAGTTGTATCCTCTTTTTTGTTATTTAGTACATATTGCATTAATATTTTGTGTTTTTGGTACATATTCTTTCATTCTCATTTACATTCATTATTTCTTGCAGGTGTATCCTACAAGTAGATTTTTCCATGATTGCCACTACAAGATTTGATCATAATATAAATTGTAGATCAATTTGGTAGTCATGTCAAACTAATAACATGGACCTATAAGCTAATTGTATAGATATACTCATATGTTTAATAATGGACCTATTTTTTGTTTTGAGACTCTTTTTATGATCTATGCATTTAATTTTCATGGATTGAATATTATTTTATGATCTATGCTATTAGTGTAGAGGTTTAACAAGTATATATAGTTTGTATTTTTCGTATCATTTTTGTACCCACTTTAGCTATGTTTTGAGATGTGTTGATTTAGCATTTATTTTAAATATTATTTAAATGCACAAATGTTGAAAAGTAGTGTCATGATAACTTTAAAGGTCCAAATAGTCCTAGGATAGTTTGCATATTTGAAACATGGTTTAATATCACCTCTATGAATGCCTAGGTGTAATCATTGGTGTTGTAGAACTCTATTTACGACTGCTAAGGTAATAATGAGGGTTATCATGCATAGGTAAGGTATTAAATAGTCATGCATGAAGATTATTGCCATGTATCCAATCTAGACTGTTATAAATCATTGAGATGTTCTCACAAGAGCAATTCAAATCTAAAAATCAGTCATAATGAGGTTATATCATCTAAATTCCATTGTAATAATAAAACAAATTTAGGATAGTCATGAAACAAATAGGACACTCATGACACAAATAGGACAATCATGTTAGTCAAGAGGTTTTCACAGTAATTGATGATCAAGTATATTGTGTGGATAAGATTCAAATGAATTTCCTTAGATAGTTTCTTCTTTAAAAGAGTTCTAGTTTCTCTACAAGAATTGTTCATGCTACTTCTTGAATAATTTCAAATTGTGATAATTTTTTTTGTATCTTATATTGTGTGGATAAGAAATTTGAATTTCCTTGTAGTTTTTTCTTTAAAAGAGTTAGTTTCTCTACAAGAATTGAATACTACTTGAATAATTAAATCCAAATGTGATAAATTTTTTTGTAGCTTATATTGTGTGGATAAGATTTAAATGAATTTCCTTAGATAGTTTCTTCTTTAAAAGATTTAGTTTCTCTACAAGAATTGAATGCTACTTCTTGAATAATTTCAAATTGTGATAATTTTTTTTGTAGCTTATATTGTGTGGATACTTGATTTGAATTGAACCTTCTAGTTTCTTCTTGATTTGAATTGTTTGAGATTTGTGACGGAGGCTTGCAAAGAGCCATTCATGGTTGAACTTTGTTGAACATGCTTGGGCAGAGCTTAGAGACTTAATATAGGTATTGGTTGGTTGTTGCACAGAACTAGCTATGTGATTAGTATAGTGTTGGAGTCATTTAAAGTAGGTTGTATTAGACAGAGCCATACATGGTTGAAGTCCACAAAGAATGATGTCTTTTGGAGACAAAGCTTAGAAAAGTTGGTGGCATCTTGAAAGCAAAAGTGTTGATTGTATGTAGGTTGATACAGTTATTGAGAGTCCTTGATAGAGGTATAGATTGCAAATAGACTGGAGCCATGTTGTAAGTTTACAGTAGAGCTTGTGAAGCCGGTTGGTTGATAAAGATTCAAAGCCTTATGACTAACTAGATAGTTGATTATGGTTGGAAGAGAGGTTGCATGCAAAGTCAATTGGGATTGTTGCAATAAAATTTTGGACTACTATTTAAGTGGTGTTTGGAACCCATGCATGGAGCTCTCATCCTTCATTCTCCACCATTGCAAGAGGAGTTGTATGTCATGATCCATTTTAGAGAATTGTGCATTTGGATAATTTAAGTGATGTTAAGGCTATGTAAAAGCCATTATATATTATGAATTAGTGTCGTTAGAAGCATTGCTCACTCTTTTGAGAATTTTATGCCTAGTTGAGAGTTTCTCCCAAGTTTGAATTCTTGTGTTGTATACTATTTATTTATGTGTGATGCAAGTTTAAATGTTCCACATTTGAGATGTTGTCTTAGTCTTTTAATACACATTTTAGATAGCCATTAGAGGTGGTTGATTGAAGGTAAAGGAAGTTGGAAGTATCTCATTTTTAAATCCATATGTGATGTATCAAAGTGAGGCATCTAGCTACCCCGAGTTTATGGATTAATTGTCATTTGTTCTATACAATGTGTAGAGGTCTAGAAATGTGTCAAGTTTCATGGACTAGAGAATTCAAAGTGTCCAAAGGTTCTTTTGGTGGAGCTTGTAAGTGTGTTTGGGAATGGTGTGCACAATAGGGCCTATGACAAATGGAAATCCCTCTATGAGGAGTGGGACGTTCGATGCATTAGGGAGTGCCAAAGCTCCCTCAAGATGTTGATGTGGTTTGGTGTTTTGTTTGTTTTTTAGCTTTCTATTAGTTGTGTTGGAATTTTGTGCTTGCTATATGTATTGGGGTATTGATATAGTTGCATATGGGTAGTTTAGAAACCTTTATGGGATGTTGTGCTTTCTACTGCTATGCCTAGTCTTGGGTTGTTAGCACACTCATTTATATATGTTTTCTAAACTATTTAGTAAGGATGGGTCCCCTAAGTAGAACACCTATATTATAATTCAAAAAAATTAAACCAAACAAATATGAAATCCACACTAGGAACTAGGTATGTTGAAGATGTAAAGTAATTTTGAATTGGGAAAATATTCATAGGAATCTCTTCTTTAATTCCTTTCCTTTATGAGAAACTATATGTGATTCAACTTCCAAAGGCCAAGGAAGTTTTGGCTATTATAGTGGTTAAGTAAGAAAGATAACAAAGTCTCGGTTAAGTAAGAAAGATGATAACAAAGTCTCGGTTGCAAATTAATAAAATTTCAAGGACTATACAAATGATATATATTGAAGGTTTTGTAATCAAAGGATGACCACAATCATTTAAAGGAACATGTATCTCAATTGAGGCTAACTAGGTGAGTCTAACATCCTTATCATTTTATCGTGATTTTGTAGGTTTATCCTAGGTAAATTACCTTGTTATAAAGTGCCCTAAATTTATCTATTAGATAATTGTAACACCAAAATTATCCATTAGATAATTGTAACACCATTTACCTATCTATTCCACTATGTAAATTAACTTGATTTAGGTTTGTGAGGCAGTTAATAGATTGTTCACTATGCATAATGATTGATACAATGGGAAAGGTGACAAACCTAAAATAGTCCAAAATTTGGGATGCATATTCACATTTAAGGAAGTCTTTGGACAATCATCATGTATTTCTTAAATGTGAATATGCATCCCAAATTTTGGACTATTTTAAAGAAATATGGTGCATTTAGGAACTTGGTGATTGTTGGGGTAAAGAGGAATATATGATCATGCTAGAAGAGGTGGATTAGGCTCATAATTGGCCAAGGTTGCTTTGAATAAGGTTAAAACAAGGAGATACCCATGTTGATATTCACACCCTTTGGTCCACACCTACATTGGGATGGATTAAGCTTGAAATTTTGATGGGTAGCCAAGGGTAATCCTAGTGAAGTAGGAGGAGTATGTTTATTAAGAGATGATAAGGGAAAACCTCTACCTATCTTAGCTTATGATTTTGGTGTCAAGAACAATAATATGGTAGATTCTAGGGCCATGATATCTAGGGCCTCAAGATGACTTGGAAACTAAACAAGATATCCCTTAGTGTGGGAGGAGATTCCAAGATCAACATTGATCATATGAAAAAGCATAGATGAAGCCTGTGGTTATTGGAAACTATTCTATTGGAAGCTAGAAACTTGGTGAATAAGTTTAAATCTATCTCCTTCAAACATATCAAAAGAAAAGGTAATTATATTCTAGACTACGCAGATAATGGAAGAAATCATTAAATTGCTCCTAGACATCTAGCATTTGTTGGGAAGAATATTTTTTTTACATTCAACTCAATCCCTAAGTTGTGCCTCCATGCTATCAAATGTTACTTGTATCTACCTTCTATACAATGATATTGAAGGGGTAGAAGGTTAGGCTAAGGATTTCTATATTGCTACTTAGATAAATTCCACATCTTCAATGTGTGGCATGAGAATATGCACAAAGCCTTGGAGGATATTTCTACGATAATGAAGATAAACCTTCATCTTGATGCTAAATTGGATGATTCTATCTACTATGAGAATTAAGATGAGGAGGAGGTGACATAAATCCCTCCTATCAAATTCGAACAATGTTAAAACTGTCAAGGAAGTGGTAGAGGCTTTGTAAGGCTTGTGTAATTTGTCCCACCACCCTAGGATAAAGTTTTTTAGTTTATTAGTAATTCTAACACTACTTCAACTTATTACTCTAGGGTGAGGGCCACTATAATTTTCCCTACCACTAATATATCTTAAGACACCTATTGGTTTATGTTTGATGTCATTGTAGTATGTACCTTTTTAAAGATAGATAGTATATTTTATGGAGTTTGAGATAATAGGGAATATCACAAACTTTTATGGAATAGTTGATGTCATGATATGTGGTGTTTCAATTCACATATTTTAATAGAAACTCTTTAGTATTGATGGTAGTATGTTCTTGGCAATGACACTTTATTTTAGAAAAGAATCACATCCTTAAGGTTGAATCCATTTTTGGCATTTCTAGTGAGACAAATTTGAGAGGGATAACACATATAACATAGATGGATCTACTAAACACTTTGTTACCAAAATCCAAACTTTTGGCATTCTTTTTGTTCACTATTTCAAGAAAAACTATTGAACCATAATGCATTTAATCACTTCTTAAAAATTTAAAAATGTAGTAGAGAGAAATCTTCTAACATACATCTCAATTAAATAATTTATAATCTAGAAGTGAACAATGAAGCATATTTAACATACTAAACTACATTCAAGCATATATACTCAATAATATATACATGTAGATCTAGATCTAGATAAGTCCATGAAATACTATAAAATATCTAGGTAGGACCCATGAAATGTGTACTTTAAAACATCTACTCATCATCAGCATATAAATAAATACAAATCACAGTTCATGAAATACTGAAATATATCTAGAAGAACATGTCATAGCAAGTTTGACATATATAGTCAAAGTCCTGGAATGGCATATATAAAAAATAATGTGCACATCATACAGTTTAGTCTATGAAATAAAACTCTATGTCAGGGATGATCATCACTCAAGTTCAAATTTGAAAGAGGCCTCTTTCTTCCTCGTGAAATGGATGGATCTACCTCATGCTGTACACACAAGAGAAAGAACTTGCAATCGGATTTAAAAATTTTAAAAATGACATATGAAATTAAATATTTAAATGTAGGCTTTAAAGTGTGCATTTAAATTACCGTCTCACTTCCCACATTTTGTTGTACAGGTGGTATAACTGTTTCATCTTCGTGACCAAAAGTTTGACTTGCTAATTGCTAGAATTTCAAATAAAGCAAGTTTGAAATAAGTTACAATTTAAAATTAGAATATAAAGACCTAGAAATTGCACATATAGAAAATTTTAAAGTAAAGTTTAGGACCTGAAAATGTGTAGATGGCTTATGAATTTGTCCCTGAGTACCAACCTGACCAATAGTCTCACTCCTATCATCCTGCACTTACATATATATGGGTGCATATATAAATTTATATAAACTCAAAAAAAGACCTAGAAATTGCACATATAGAAAATTTTAAAGTAAAGTTTAGGACCTGAAAATGTGTAGATGGCTCATGAATTTGTCCGTGAGTACCAACTTGACCAATAGTCTCACTCCTATCATCCTGCACTTACATATATATGGGTGCATATATAAATTTATATAAACTCAAAAAAAGAAACTTAGTACAAATTTAGTACAATTTTTTAAAACACACACCGGGGGATACTCAGGCATAATAGCTGATGATGGAGGATCAATGGAAGAAACACCTGAGCTAGGTGGTCGGTCAGACATGGGAACTGCCACATGACCTGAGCCTTGCTGCAATAGTAGTGTTTCACATACATGTATGTATATAGTTATTTATTTAATTATACATAGTTTGTTAATTTAAAATATAATATTGATAAGTTTCAAAAGAAAAATTAAACTAGAATTAGATACATATAGTTTTAGGGTTAAGATATATTGGTTTACCTCGTAAGGTGTGCCAACCTCTACAACTGTCGATGCAAAACTCAATGTATCAAATCGTGATGTGGCCCTAGAGTGACTTGAGATCTGTACAACAAATAGTTTACAATTATATAAATTAATTCATTAAATTATTTATAAAAAAATTGATCTACGTTCAAATTATACACTTGAAATATTTAATAAATTGTGGTCAATGTACCTATGTAGGATTATCATCCGAATATAGTAGATCCATGTATGACTCCACTCCGGCTGTAGTTGCATCTGATGTGGATGTAGGAGCAGGACCATAACATGGTTGATTGTAATTTGTACACAAATGTGCCCCTGACATGCCTGGGGCTCTATGTTGAGATGCATCGACTCCTCCATGATGCTCTCCACCACTGAATTTAGCTGCCATGTGGGCAGCTTGTTCAGTGAGATTGCCTGAGAGTCTACTCAATGCTCCTAATGTCGACAAAACTGACTGTTGCTGAATAGGTGCAGGAATCGTGGGCAAAATAGGAGCAACCATAGGAGTAGGAGGAATAGGTCGATTGGGGTCAACTCGTGCCCCTGGTCTGTGTTGTGGTATGCCACAACCAACACCTTGAAAATCTCTCATATCAAAATAATTGGGTTTTTGACCCAATTGAAACTCCACCCATAATTTTCTCAAAAAATATAGCGGCACCTCACAATTAGCATGTGGTGGGTGATCAAACACCATCCACCACCGATCCCAAAAATGTCTCGAAATCCCCTCATGCGTACACCACTTAATTGATATTCTTTTTTTTGTTGCAGCTATAGGTTGATTAGTTTTTGGGTGACGAAAAAATGGGGCTAATGTTTGTTTTGTAATGTGGATGTCATGGATGTCTTTATATGAAAGACCATCCGCATAGAATTGCCTCCTCTCCTCCCGCCAAAGCTGAAATCTATTTAGGTCTGCATCGATAGACCTAACAGAATCAATAATGGTTTGCATCGAAGATGCAAACCGAACCACATGAGGAGGCATCAAGTGAGGTTGATTATTAATCAAATTAATGTTTTCTTCAATTGTATTAATATTTTCATTAATGTTTTGCCGCAATCGGGCCTCATCAAATGGAGGGGGTGGGGGGTTTTGAGGTGGAGAGGGTGGGGGGTTTTGAGGTGGATCACAGGGTGGGGGATTTTCAGGTGGATCACGGGGTGGGGGGGTTTCATAAAGAATGTCATCTATTAAAAATTCATCTAGACTCTGGTCATCCATTAGATCTGTCTCCTGCAAATATTCAAATATGTAAATTCATATAAAAAACTTACAAATGTATAATTTCACTATATATATATATATATATGTATGTATGTATATTGAAAACTTACAAACAAATATCTATAAATTTAAACTTAATCTAGAATAGATCTATAAATGATTTAGTTTAAAATATCCATGAATTTAGAGAGCACGTAATACTTGAAAATTAAACACATGCACAAGTTTATCATATAATATGATCAAATGATGATGCCTCATACCAATGTCTCCTAAAATTAATCCAACATTTCCCTAAAATATTATATTCTCCTTCCTACTTCATTCCTCTTTAACCATTTTTTAGAGGGTTTTTGAACTATAGAATTGGTATTTATAGATAAATAATGGAATAATTAGAAAAAAGATCTCACAAAAATTACCGAGAGGAAGTTATGCAAAAAATTACAACATAAAGCTATGTCTAAATTTTTAGATCATTAAATTCACATAGTGGACAAGGTTGCAGGTTCTAGGTCCTAGTCATACACCAAGGTGTCACTCTACCTAACAACCTTGTCGTATCATCATTTTTCTCAAAATTATAATGGAAGTTACATTTTGACACCTTATATAGTCCAAATTTAAAAGTGCATGCCAAGTGTATTAGATTCCCATTTCTCTATTAATCAGGCTACTTCTAGCTTCTAAGTTAAGCTCAATTGTGACGGTGTGACATGAAGATGTCTACGTGATGCCCTGACATTATAGGTTCTAAGTTAAGCTCAATTTTGTAAATAGTATTTCATTTCTATTCATTTATTGCTCTTAACAAGTAGAAAAGTTATATTTTCTAATTAATAGCATTATACTCAATTTGCTAGAGCTATCATTCCTATTTCTCTTCCTATATTAACTCCAATTTTACTATAGGCTTCTCATGTGTCTCAAAAGAGCGGTACAGATTATGACTTAATTGAACATTGCATGCTACTTTTATACTACATTTATTACCAATACTACATTTATAACAATAGTGACCTTGTTAAAGACTACATTTATACCAATACTACAACATTGTATTGCAACAATATGAGTTACCTTCTGCTGAAGTGTAAAAACCCTAAAATATCATTTTGAAACCTTATTATGTTAATTTCCAAACCCTAATATGAGAATTTGAAACCCTAAAATGTCATTTTAAAACTCTATTACGTGAATTTTCAAACCCTAATACATCATTTTGATACCCTAAAAGGTGAAAAGTGAAGCCCTAAACATCTCCTTTAGAATCCTAAAATTTATATTTGAAACCCTAAATTGTGGATGTCAAGTTCCCTAAGTTGTAAATTTGAAACTATAAAATGTGGATGTCAAGGGTAGAAGAATGTTTTCCTCAATATTTCTATGAACTAAGGGTAGGTGAAGGATCAAGGAATGATCCCAACTTCATATAAGATTGCACACCGTATGTTGATATGCAACTATATTAATCCATCTACTAGAATGGACCCAAAACTAAATGAGAATTAGCATAGGTCTACAAATGTCACCATTGCACTAGTTAATACATTGATGTTATCTAAATCATATTTAATTGTGAAACTAAAACAAGAGGAGAGAAAATTATTTATTGAAGTAAAATATAGATGCAAATTTGTTATTCCAAGTTTAAAGTTGTAGTGAATTTTTTTTCAAACCATAGTGGACTATAAATTTATTTTTCATTTCTTACATGAAACTTATGGATAAGTTTACCACAACTGATAAAATGTACATTTAAATCCATGCATAAAATCTTATGGCCATAGTGCATCAAACGTGTTGGATAAACACTATCCTCAAGGGAAGCAGGTAAAACAAGTATATAACTAGAACAACACAGGCTATAGAAAACACATCCTCATTGGTCCATCATTTAAATGTATCATGAAGGTATCAAGGATGGAAGGATCACATGTCACAAAAGATTATCCAAGCTTCTAGATAGGTTGAATCAAAAAGGTATATATCACTATTTACATGCTCAAACCCTAATCAAGATATGATAGGAAAAGATAAACAAGGATGAATGCAAACCGTAGGTAAATCTATTTAAGAAAAAGATAAAAGTGAGAAATTAGATCTAAGAACTGTAATTAAAAAAAGGCCAAACCAATACTATAAAATTCTAGGTGATGGAATGTCAAGTTCACTAATAAATATAAAGGAAATCCATTTGACTATTACTGGATACAATTTCAATACATCTAACAATTGTTACACAAAATGAACCCCTAGTCAATGATCATAGTGCCTTACACTTGAAGATGATTGGGGTCCATTAGAATTTATATCTTATAGTTTTAGTGAGTATCATGTGGATCTTAAAAGGCTTATGGTATTCCATTATTATATATATGACCAAATATCATTCTATTTTAATATGGACCCTTAAATAATGTGATATTTCATAGAATGGAAAGAGTCTAGGAGTTTAATATGGTTCATATGTACACTCAAGTGAAAACTATGGTCAGGTTCACAAATAAATGTAAAGGAATATCATTTGACTATTATTGGATACAATTTTGATATATGTAACAATTAAGTGACACAAAATTAACCCCTAATCAATGATCATAATATTTTACAAGAAGATGATTTGGGTCCATTAGACTTTATGTCTTATATTTTTGGTGATAGCAACCTTATTGGCATATCCCAGACAGGAACTTCTAATAGCCAACAATGACAGATATCAAAGATAGGGTATAGTCTTATAGCCAACAATGACATAAATAAAAAATAGGGTATATAGTTTTATATGATTCCTCAATATTCCTCTTGATACATTTAGTGTACCCTAAGTTAATCATCAACACTGAAGCATCCTACATGCCTCCTCTTGATACATTTTCATCTTCAAACTTATCCCTTTTATCATTATTACATATACTAATTTGGTTTTTTAGGGTTTAGGGTTTAGGTTTTTAGGGTTTGCAGGACAACATGGTTTTAGGGTTTATAGTTTGGTTTTTTAGGGTTTATAGTTTATGTTTTTAGAGTTTGCAGTACAACATGGTTTCAGGGTTTATAATTTGGTTTTTTAGGGTTTATAGTTTAGGTTTTTAGGGTTTGTAGTACAACATGGTTTTAGGGTTTATAGTTTAAGTTTTTTAGGGTTTGCAGTAACATGGTTTTAGGGTTTGCAGTAACATACAATCACAAAATTCTAATAACAAGTAAAACCCTTAAATGACAAATAAAACCCTAATTTTCATTTTAACCCTACAATTAGGAAAAAAACATTTAAAACAAGCTAAAGATAGGCAGAGAACCAACCTGGAAGAGCTCAGTGGTGATGAGGTGGCAGGAGGAGGTGAGAGGGCAAAAAAAACTCTGTTGTTTTCCTTGTCTGGTCTTTGGCAATGCGTACCCATTTTTAGCAGTCCGCTGTCACTGTCAGCCTTTGTGGGAGAAAATGAGCCCGCAGAGCTCTTTTTTTAAAATATATAATTTTTTGAAAACAGGTACCCGTTTAGTAACGGGTACCCGTTTACCCATTTAGGCTCAGGTGCCCGTTGCTAAACGGGTACTCGTTACTAAACGGGTACCCGTTTCTTTGAAAACGGGTACCCGTTACTGGCAGCATTTTTTTTGCTCGCGCGACTTCCCCTATATGTGGACCGAGTTTCTTGCGGGTACCCTTAAAAGGGTTAAAAGAAATACACCTAGTTTGCTTTGTTTGCACATTTGACATTAAAATCCAAATCCAAAAATGCCTAATTCCATTTAACTTCTACAATCCTTTCAACATATTATTTTGTTATATTTCTAATGTAAACATTAAAATCCAAATCCATAAATGCCTAATTCTATTTAACTTCTACAATCCTTTTAACATATTATTTTGTTATATTTCTAATGTACCCAAACCATGGCACTAATAATTTTGAAGAATTTATTCTCTAAATTTGTAGGCTAGTACATTTTTGCTTGCCTTTTTCTTAGGGACTTAAATAATTATTATAAAAACTTCATTATCAATATTTATGAGTAAATAGTGGTTAGTTATAAGGCATCTACCAAAACAACACTTACAACGCTAGTTTTGAAAATTAAAATATCATATATTTAATACTTTGTTTATAAACAAAAATGTTTTTGAAAAATGTCTACTAATTACATTCCTAGGGAGTATTTTAATGACATAATAATTGTAAAACAAATCTAACACTACTTGAAACAATCTAGGGCCTTAGGGATTAAATTGAATATAAATTTTTCCAACATATCCAAATCTTTGAATGTATTTGTCCTGGTACAAAATAAAAACATCAAACTTGTTTAGAATCACCCATGTTGAATTTTGTCTTGTTGACCCATGTCTTTGGTTTATCACCACTATGTTTCCATCATCAAGATGGTTGATTCATTCTACAAATTGAAGTTTCTCTACAAAAAAAAATCCATCTGGTATTATAGATAATGAAATGATCTAGATTAGACAAGGAATTAGGTGGATATCACACTAAATTGTTGGGATTTAGATGTGTTACATGGAAAAGTGATTGATCATAAAAATATAGCATGCATAATTACATCTAGATGAATCATGAATGGATGGACATAAAAAATATGCACAAAGAGCACATTTTAAATATTTTTCCTATATGTACGAATAGAGGTAGGCTTTTATTTGGTATTATTAAAAAAAACAAGCAATATCTTAGAAGAAATGTGAAGCTACAACACTCTATTCTCTACTAGAAAAGGATCATAATCTTTAAGAAGGGATGTGATGCTAAAACACTCTATTGTCTAATTTTATCTACATTATTAGAAAAGGATAATATTTTCTAAGAGATGCGATCCTAAAATGTTATGATTTAAAAACATTTTTTTCGATTGAGAATTGTGCACCAATTGTATTCAAATAAAGTGAGATTACATCATGTGGTTAAGCATACCACTTCAAAAGAACCTGTTCTGCAGCTAACATCAATCCAAAAAAACTTACCACTTCACTAATACATACAGATAGTTTTACATATTTAAAACATGAGTATATATTAGAGAGATTCATATGTCTATCAAAAAGATCAAGATTTCCATGATTTTTCTGCCATCTTACTATTGTACGTGCTCTGCATCTTATCAAAAAATTCATTTATAAGTCTGATAATGTTTTCTAATTCATATTATCCTTTTCCAGTTCCTCGAATGGTGGTATCTCATAGTTTCTGTTGATATCTTCCATATTCATGCCTTCCCCTGCATCCCTTTGAAGCTGAGTTGTCATGTCTTCATCTCCTTGCTCTTCAAATTGGTAGTAATAACCTTGGCTGTCATCCGGATTTGTACTGTAGTTCACCTCCTTTGCCCTTATTTTCTTCATCTCATTCCATTGGTTTGCACCCCAGTCACTGTCCTGTGCCCAACTATGCATCCTATTATTGCTCATGTTGAAAGAATCCTTGCTCGGTCTTACACCAATTCCTGGTGAATCCTTCAGTTGCTCAATACTGATGCTAAAATTCTAACATATTATCTCCCACTGTTTGCCTAGTTCACTTTTGGCCAAGTCTCTCTACTACTTTTTGCAATACAACTCCTGAAAATCTGTATAAACATTATAGAATCTCTGGTCAAACTTCCTCAGGTTCCTTGCATAGAAATCTGACTCCTTAATGTCTTCTTTGAAAAACATAGCCCTTGTATCCATTAATTCTTTGAATTTGTCAATTGACATCTCCATTGTCATGACCACCTGCTCAAAAAAATTATAGTTTGTGAGACTCAAAAAAGTCCCAGTGAGTATCCTCTCCCTGCCATGGAATCATTCCTTGTTCCTCTTTTTCCAGATAAACCATAAGATCTCAGTAGACAATATGAGCCAAAAAGTATTATATTTTATATTTAGAGCATCAACATGACCACAAATTATTTCTTTCCAATTTGCATTTATTGTAGGACACCACAAAGAAATATTGCCCATAAAAAAAGCCCAGATTCTTTTAGCAAACAAACATTCAAAAAAAATGTGAGCTACTGACTCAAGAACATTACACAACGGGCACTAGACATCATCAACACCAATGTAGAGTTTATTGAGGATAAGCAACCATCTAAAGCAGGTTTTTTTTGGTTCAAGGACATTGGACCAGATTAGATTGAAGGGTTTAGACAAGGTTTTTAGATCTAAAGTGTCACCCCAGGTGTCATTGATGCGCTGGAAAATCTCCTGCGAGTTAGATAGCATTTTATATATCAAGTTAGGCTTCATAAACAATATATTATTTCCAGCTGTTGGTGTAATTGAATATTTAATTACACTTTATTAAGTTGACTTAGGGCTAATTTTAGTCTTAGGTTATTCTTAAGTCATATTACGGTTTTCTCTAACTTGCAAATATAAAAGCAAGTTCTCACATGTAATTCATTAATCTTTTTCATTAATTGCATCTATTTATTGTGCAAATTGCTCTTGTGCTTTTTTTCTCTGTAGAAGGTTAATCTTTGGCTTGTAGAAGATTCTCGTGTTTCAAGTTTATCATAAACTTCAACATGGTATCAGAGCTTTAGATTTGCAAGCCCCTTCTCAGATTCAGAGAAAAATTTAAGCAAGATCCATTTGCTGGGTGTGTTTCTGTGTAAAACAGAGTATTCCATTGGATTCAAAGCAGTCGAAATAGTCAAATTAGCCTTTTATTTGGCTTGATTTGAGCTTCGTAGGTCAGATCTGCAAGGGTTTCAATGGGTGCTTTTTTTTCAAGATCCGAAGGAAAGCTAATTTTCGGAGCATTTTGGGCCAAATTAGACCCTACCATCATGCTCAGAAGGCCCAAAAACCTTAAGATCCACTGTCAAATTGTCAAAATCAGCCTCAGGATCATTTGGGACAAATTTTTTTTGCTAGGCAAGCCGTACGACCTGCCCAGCACGTAGTATGAGGTGAAATTTTTAAAATATATATATATTTTTATTTTCCTATTTTAAAAAAAATATATATCAATTTTAAAAAAAATAGGTTTGTTTTTTTCATTGCAAAAAGGTTTTAGGAAAAAAAAGAGCAAAAAAAAATCAAAATTGAAAAAGGTACCAGGTACCTGTTGCAAGCCTACGACTCTGCCTTGGGCAGTCCGCCCCCTTTACTAGGGTGC
The DNA here is from genome assembly GCA_027924645.1 of Cunninghamia lanceolata. Classification (NCBI taxonomy): domain Eukaryota; kingdom Viridiplantae; phylum Streptophyta; class Pinopsida; order Cupressales; family Cupressaceae; genus Cunninghamia; species Cunninghamia lanceolata. The sequence goes on along the minus strand of BSBN01000809.1, from coordinate 21,695,383 downwards.
AGGCCTATATTAAGGCTGCCACCCTCTTAATAGGGAGTGAACCTCTTAATAGCCCGCAACCCTTATTTGGGGTGTGGTCTAAGTGCCCCCCATGCAACTTAGTTTTTGCAAACGAATAGGCGTCGGAAAGTTGGTTCCGAGCACAATCTAGTGGTGCAGGTAGTTTTTCCAGATTTTGTTGTTGGTGACATTTATTGCTGTTTGAAGTCTAGATACCAATTTTGGCCTCCGAGCTCATATCTTTTTGCCACGATCTTTGATTTTCGTGATTCTTGTGATGTTGGAAAGGTATTGAGGAGTTCTACATAACCATCCATGCACTTTTTCTAGATTTAGCCCCAAGTATTCTTTATTCAGTTTGTCAGTTTTATGGCTTCTGTTTGATATTCTAGACATTTTGGCACTTAGAGAAGTTCTATTTGTTTTGTTGGGCTTCATTTATCAACATTAATACATATTCAGGTTGTTGATCTTTGATCTGATTTATTTGAGGAGATATCATGGGTTTTGCTATTCACTCTTTTGTGGTAACATTAGGTAAGGATAATTATGAGTCTTGGCAAAAGGGAATCTTGACACATCTCAGGTGGCTTAATCTTTTGCCTTATCTTTATGGATTCACACCTAAACTAGATACACCTAGGAGGAAATCTGCATGGGGAAATTATATTGATCATATTGTAGGATTGATTGGTTCTAGTGTTGATTTTGACACTGTTCTATTTCACATATTGAGTGCCCACACACTCTTTGGACTAGCATTTGGGAGACTATGGAGATCCACATATCTCTCCATTCCCAGATGATCTTGCTATGGATTTCCACATACCCCTTGATGATGCGAATTGCAAACCTTTTGATGATGATACAATTGAGGAGCTTGCATATTTGACTGGTCTTGCTAGTTCAGATGACACATAGACTTCTGTTTCTTCTCCTTCTCCTCTTATCAAGATCACATCTTTATTACCTGTTACTACCTCAGATTCTTTGCAGCAGGACATTATCAATCTTCCATAGATAGCTCATTGGGACACATATCTACCAGATATAGCATTGTTGTTTGTAGAGTCCCATCTTGTAGATTTGGAGGACCACATTGAGGATATTTGTCTTCTATTTGATGACAGCTTCGATGGAGTTGCATCACCATCATCTTCTTCAGAGGTTGTTCTTCATCCTCCTATTCAGTCACAAATTTGCAGTGGATCGGAGACATTTGAGTAGTTTTTAGGAGCATCATTGTTGTCTTTGGATCATGTGCAGAGTTCAGAGACATTTATTCTTCTTCCTGTTTATTCCTATCCGGAATGGGAAGACATTATGCACATATCTGCAATTCTATTTCTTCCCAAGGGGAGGAATGTTGTTTGACGTTCATGGGTCTTCATCTTTATTCTATGTCGAGCATCTTCCAGCACTGCGGGAGTCATCTTGAGGAGCGGCTGCATGGTCTCTCTTCTCATCTCTATTTTGGGAGGGAGCATTTCCTCACATGGGGTTTCATCCTTCTCACTTCTGGGGGGTCACCAGACTTTCTCTCTTCTTCCTCTCTTATGGGGGGCATTCATGATTATACTTTTGTGATGGATTCAGTTCTTGGGGGCTCTTAGTGTTTGTCCTTCTTCCATCACATGTTCATGTACTTATTTTTTCTCTCTTTTGGAGAGGAGTTTTCTCCCATTGGGTTTTTCTCCTTTCTCTCCACTTTATGAGAGATTCTTGTTGTTCATGAGTATCTAACATGGCCTTGTAGCCGGGACCCATTCTTGCATTAGTTGCATGTTTTTCATTTCTCCCTAAGTTGCACTTAAGGGGGGGTGTTGGTGTAATTAAATGTTTAATTAAACTTTATTAAATTCACTTAGGGCTAATTTTAGTCTTAGGTTATTCTTAAGTTATATTAGGGTTTTCTCTAACTTGCAAATATAAAAGCAAGTTCTCACATTTAATTCATTAATCTTTTCATTAATTGCATCCATTTATTGTGCAAATTGCTCTCTTATGTTTTTTTTCTCTGTAGAAAGTTAATCTTTGGCTTGTAGAAGATTCTGATGTTTCAGGTTTATCATAAACTTTAACACCATCTACCCATTGCATCTTCTCCAAACACTCTTCCCCCTTAACAAAAACACTTGACTGGAGCTTACAAAGCAAAGCTTTGTGTAAGGTAGAAAAGGTTCTGAATTGATTATCATTTAGATGAAACTCCTCTTTAATCTGTCTCCACTTTTTTGGATAACCCTCATTGAAAAGATCATTGAGCTTGGAAATCCCAAATGAGTTGAATTTCAAGGCAGAGCAACCCTGAAGTAGTGCCAACGGTTTACCTTTATGCCTGACATTCCACCAAATAGAGCTATGCCCCCATATGCAGTGGTTCTCAAAATCAATGGCTGCTCTGTCTGAGATAAGATCCTTAACTTGCTCCCAAGCCTTCCATATGCTTCTAAAGACTACAGATCCCCCAGGTTTAGCATTAAAGTCCCCAAATAGAGTATCATGGAAATGTAGATTACCCCATATTCTTTTCTTCCCTGGAATAACATTCATCACATTGGTTCTTACCAACACCTTCTAGGGTTCATCACCAACCAGAGATTTGATAATCCATTTAGCTGCCAAGGCAAAACCCTAGAGCCTCAAGTCTTTAAGCCCCAACCCCCCCACATCTTTGCTCAAGCAACACCACCCCCACCAGACCAAATGCTTTTTAGCCTTACCTTTTCCATCAGACCATAAAAACTTCCTTATCAATTTATGAATTATGTCAAACTGATAGTCAACAAAAAGCCACATAGCGGAGTAATAAATTGAGTAAGCCGACATGATTCTCTGGCAAACCTGAACCCTGCCAGCCAAAGAGAGATGCAATCTACTCCAGTTTAAGAGAGATGCAATCTACTCCAATTTAATTGAAAAGAAGCTTAAAAATTGGAGTAGATTTAAAAACATTTAGATGACAATTTGTTTGTATATCCATTTTTAATTGGAAATGAATAATTTAGAAATAGAAAAGGAAGCTACTTGGTTTGGAATGTGGAAAGCTACGTGAAAAACATTCCTTTGAGTTGGTGTAGAATTTGTTGGCACTTGAAACTCATCAAAACTAAAAATTTAGAATTTTCTACATTTTCATAGTTGACAATTTTAGGGTCCTTTGGTGTTTTTTTAAAGTTCCATTGAAAATGTATGTTAACTAACCATTTTGATTTTTGTACAAAATGACCAAAATTTATAAGGATTAAAAACAAATTTAAATGTTGATTAACAACGAATGAAGTATTCCCCCAATAAGGTGAGCTACTAATCTTTAGTATACCTTCAAAAGATTGTCTCAAATTGCTACGTGAATAAATTGTCCCTCTTTAGGAAGTAATGGACCTCATTGCTTCTCATTCCAATTTCCTATGAACATAATACCACACTAGTTCAAAAGACCACATTTTCCATTTCAGTGGGGTGATCTATCTGAAATTCACTATCATACAAGTGAAGTTCACTATCATACAAATTACTGATAAGATTCATTTTATTCTTTTTGATGTGGATTTATGTGGTACATGTATAGTTTGATAATTTTGTAATTTTATGTAGCACAATAAAACAAGAACTGTTGGTGGAGAAGGTGTTATATTTCCTTTGTAGCAAGATATATATCCACAAGGTAGAATAGACAAAACAAAATCATGCCACTTGAAGGAGGAAGAGGAATACCTCTATATGGTGAAGACATATTGAGCAAGTTGGTGGATGTAGACAGTATTTATCAGTCCATGAAGAAGATTGAAAGGTTGGAAAATATCATGAAGGTTCTTATGGGAAAGCTAAGAGTTTCTTTGAAGATTCCAAAATAAAAAAAAAGTCAAAGACTTAAGAACATGATAAGGAGCATCCTCATATTAACCAAACTCCACCTCCATTCAGAGTGGAACTTGAGATAGAGATTCATCCTTGTTAAGGTGAGGTTGATGTTGGTAGATATGCTTATTCCTTAGCTATGAGAAAATTATGGCTAATTAGTAAATGTGATTCAGATTTTAAAACTTTGATTAAGAGACAATTTTATCCTATATTTAAAAGGAGGATATGTATATTAATTAGAAAAAAATGAGGCAAAAACAAGGCTAGAGTGTGTTGGCTTATACAAAAAAGTTTTGTGAGAAAGTGGTTCAAATGAGAAGAGATGTGTTTGATTGCGATGTACTAATTAAGTATGTAGGTGGTATGCATGGTTATCTAAAGAGGTCTATTTTCAAGGATAATCCTAAATACATTGGAGAGGTTTTTTTCTCTCAAGCTCAATACCTTTAGATGGACAAGGAAAAGGATTTATCTTCCTCTTCATATTATGAAAAAAAGTGGTCGAGGTGGCTCCAATTTTTAGTTAGAGATTGTTGGATGTTGGTTTTGTCATTGATGTCAAAGGACATTCATCAGATTGATTGTTGATTGATTGTTATCATTGATGTTAAAGGATATTCATTAGATTGATTGTTAGAATCATGCAAAGGAGTTGTAATTTGGAGTTGTAATTTTCATGCAAAGGAGTTGTAATTTGGTAGAGGAGTTGTGTTATTGACTTCATTGGACTGTTATAGTCAAAGATCACCATCATCAAAGGCATAGTCAAAGGTCACCATCAGTTGACTTGATTTCTCAGTATATCAGTGATAAAGGCACTCAGTTGCATTGAATTGGTTGCTCAGTTGATCTTAGTGGATTTGATGAAATGTGATTTAGTGGCAAGGAGTTGTTTTGATGTATGCATTCATGTTTCTAAAGAACAAATCTTATCATCATCAAGAGATGTGCAAACCTTTTCATCATCAAGAGTGTGAAGTGTGAAGTCGTTGTTGTCAAAGAGTTAACTTAGTTGGATTTGGTGAACTCACAATTGGATTTGCTCATTTGCTTACTTTATGTCAAAGTGCTCTTAGTTATACCAATTCAGTGATGAAGATAAGGAGTTCTTAGGTATTATGAAGTATTGGCATGTTTGGGTTTTGATTGCCGAAGTTTCTTTTTCATGTCAATATTATGTCTCTGTAGAATATCGGTGATCAAAGTCTTAATGATAAATACTAAGGTTTATCAATTTCATGAAGACCTAATACCTAAATGACCTAATATCCTAATAGTTCTAAGAACCCTAATATGCCTCTATTATTTTGCTACCTCTCTGTAGCAGTGTCAAAAGTTAGGATCATGTCAATGCAATTTTAAAATGTCTAAATTTCCTAAATCTCCTAAAATCCTAAGGGTTCCTAAGCACTAAATCCTAAACCCTAGTATTCACCTAAAGCTTGAAAGGCAAGTTATAAAGTGTATATAATACGGGTTGCACTTTATTTCTATTTTCCTGGTGACCTGTTACATTCAGTGAACTGTCACTTAATGACAACCTCGAGGGGTAGGGGTCGTGGAATGACCAACCCTCCTAACCTAGGCATCCGGTCTTCCTTCACTGTTAGGCACCAGAAGAAATATCAATGAATGTTATTCAAAGGATCGAAGGCACGGAATATGAAATCAAAGGTATACATTTAAACTTATTCAAACCCTAATAGTCTCCCTTGGTGTTTGTACATTGACGACCTTATGACCGTATAACTGCATAAGGTGGTTGTAATCAGTTTAGATGACTATTTTTTTGTAAGCGTGTGTTTGAAGGATGGAAACCACTTTGCAGAGAGGTATCCTTGATGATAGAGGTCAAAGAGTGTGTAAGTTGTGAGGTATTCTGTGTGTTATTGGTTTTTGAATAATGAATTTATCACATAACAATGTTACAGTGTCAACTGGAATGGTGTAAAGTTTTCATGAAAGTAATGTGAGAATGTCAAATAAAACAAGGTATGTTTGAGAGCTTTTGGATCATCAAATTTAATGTGTCCTGACATGAAGTTTCTATTGGTAATAAGAGTAGATCTATTCATGTATATTTGTTAGTTTGAAATGTATGAGAGCATGCTGTTGTGAAGTAAGCACTTTTAAGGTATGATGGAGGACAATACAGATGATATACATTGTTGCTGTATAAATCAGATGAACAGGGGATTAGGGTTGTGATCATCAATTATTTTTACAAAGTGAAATTCATGTATGATTGAATAGTGAAGGCATTATTAATGTTGCAGAATGATACAGACTATAGAGGTATGTTTTTTTCTGTTTTGAAGGAAGATTGATATTTGGGTCATCTATTATGAAAAACTTCATAAAGCTATAAAGTTATATATCCTATGCAAGAATGTATAAGGTATGTGTGTATTTAGGTGACAAAGGTTTGTGAAGAAGCTTGTGTTTTCAGGATTTGGAAATTGAAGTATATAGCAGACTATTTTGCAGGTAATGATTGTGATTCATGATGTAAACAAAGAGAGCAATGAAGGTATTTAGATCAGGTGTCCTTTATTGGTTTTGATGATGGTTTAATATGTTATATATGTTGTTTGTGACAAGAACATGATGTGACATGTAAAGAAGAAGGTGTTTGGTATAGGTGTAAATGTGTCTTGAGTATTGTAGTTCATGACACCATTGTAATCAGGATAGTGTATCGTTTCATTACTTTGTAAAAGAAAGATGCCATTGAGATGTTGATCTAGAGGATATAAGGTGATTGAGTAAGAGTTAGAGAACTCATCTAGAACCTTTATTTTCATTATAAATAGAGTAGTACTATGTATATCTTCATGTTTTATAGTTGGAGTTGGTGCTCCTAGTTTGTACAAAGTTGATTTGTGGAGTTGATGCTCTTAAAAGTTGTTGGAGTTGATGCTCCTGAAAATCCTAGAGTTGGTGCTCCTAAAGGGCTTGAAGTTGGTGCTTCTTGTGTAGGGAATTGGTGTTCCTTTTGTCTGTAATCTGTGAGATTTTGGTCAGTGAGACCTCATAAAGAGTTTGGTGAGGTTGGATAGTGGTTTTTCCCTGTTTAGGGTTTTCCACTTTATATCTTATGTTATGGTTCCATTTGTATGATTCTAATCTTTGTGATGTCTTTGGCATGTTGATGTTAGTGATTGTTTTTACAAGGTTGATGAATGAACCAATTCATTAGATCACTGATTCACCCCCCTCTTAGTGATTCATTGTATTGCAATAATTGGTATCAGAGTTGCAGGTTCCTTGGAGAAGTCTAATAGACTTAGGTTGATCCTGGAGGTGGAATACTATGGCAAGGAGTAAAAGAAATAAGGGAAGAAGGAATGCTAAGCAACATGCTGATCAAAAGGTACCATCTATACCAAATACAAATGGTGATGTAGAACCTGTTGATAGAAATGGATCACAAGTTGAATCAGGTACAAAGTTAGAGGAAGAATTTTTTGGAGTACATTTCTTTGATGGCTCAAATTTCTCTATTTGGACTGTTATGATGCAAGCCTATATATCTTCTTCAGGGTTTGGTGTGTGGATCTCAATAGAGAATGGGTATTCTATATCTTCTTAATCACCTATTACTACAAGTGATAAAGAGGCTTATGAATGTAATGATAAGGCAAAGAAGGCTATTCTTTCTAGTTTATCTAATGATGTTTCTTGTAAATTTATGCATTGTGAAACTACATGGGATGTTTGGAAGGAATTGATTAGTATCTATCAAGATGATGTATTTGAAAGAGAGGACAACCTGGTGACTGAGGAAAGTGACAATGAAAGGAGACATTTACATGAAGAAGAAGAAGTCAAATCTGATCTAGAAGATGATGAAGTGAATCTTGAAGGAGAACTATTTTATGCCTACAATGTGGTTGAGGAATTGAAAGAGGAAAACTCAAAACTAAAGGTACAACTTCAAGAAGAAAAAGAATCAAAGGACAAGGTACTTTCAACCCTTCAAGAACCAGAAAAACTGATCATAGATTTAAAAGTGCAAGTTGAAGAAGGTAAGAAAAAGAAGAAGTAATAAATTAGTTCAAGGCAAAAGAAGTTGACTGTGAAAAGTATGAGTTTGAGATAGTTTCATTGAGAAAGGAACTAGAAAAGGCATCTTCCAAGTTGTACAAGAATCTTGAATTTGAAAAGAGCACTAATTGTTTGAATGAGATGTTGAGAAAATAAAAATATCACAAGGACACTACTGGCTTATGGTATGATAGAGGGCAGAGTTCTAAGGTCAGAGAAACTCCAAGAATGAAAATAGATCTAAGCTATCATTCTGCTGCTCCCAAGATTGAAGACAAGAAGAAGACAATAGAAAGTACTCCTCCACAAGCCAACAAGAACAAGTTTAGAAGATCCTTTCATTCAGGACGACATCAAATGACCAGGTTTGAAAACTCTTTTCATGGTTATTGCTATTCATGTTATGAATTTGGTCATAGAGCAATAAAGTGTTGGATGCATGCAAAGAAAACTAGATGGAATAATAGTTATTATGAGTTGTCAAATAGGAGAAGTAATGCCCTATGTTATAAATGCAACCATCTAGGTCACACTGCAAGCTCTTGCAATGCACAAGTAAGAAATGATGCTTTTGGATTTTCAAGAAGATATAATTTTGTCTTCTGGTTAGTTACAAGATCATTTGTTATAAATACAATAATCTTGGTCATGCAACAAGATCCTGTAGAAGTAGGTTGATGGGATCATCTAGAGATAGAAAACAAACAGATATTGTGACCAAGCAAAAGAAAGGTGTTGTAAAGGTTTGGAGAAGAAAACAAGACCAGGACAAGGAAGATCCTAAACTTGTGCATATTTCACAAGAGGCATCACCAATAGCATAAGAAGCAGCATGAGGTCAAGGGGAGATGTTCAATGCTCTATCATTTACCCCCAAGGTAAAAACAAGGAGGTTGTAGTAGTCAAGGAGCAAGTGGAGATATGTCAGCACAGTGAGCAAACAATATAAGCTATCAAGTGCTTCTTCCTTCAAAGATCAGGTACACTAGTGAGCAATGCCAATGATTGTGTTAATCCCTATTAGCATATGGATCATACTATAAATCTTATGTCTTAGAACAATGGCATATTCAAAGATCACATGCATCTCTTGGTGTTATTGTGTGTAGTTTTGATGAGACAATATGGACAATTTTTGTACTGCATTTTTGTTGTTATCTTTGGTGGCTCATTATCATTATTTTAATGAGTGTTCCTTGGTACTCAAAGAACATAAGTCCTTGAAACTAGCATGGAGGAAACTATCTACATGATGATTATATTTCAAAAGAAATCAGGGGTAAGGAAAGATTGATATGGTTTCAATAGCAATAGATGAGGTCAAAAGTCCATTGCAAATTTGCTAAGGTTTCCTAAGGGTCTATCAAGAAACCATTCCTCTACTGTACCTACTGCTGTCAGACTTTTCAAGTGGTATTTCATATGTGACATTTTATGAAGGAAGTGTCAGGTCAGTATTAAGAGTCTGTAGATCAATGAAAATGGGACAGAGATAGCCTACTAAGTATGCTCTCTACTTGTAGGAATCTGACAAATGTTTTTAGTCATTGCAGTGTTGATTGCATGATACACACAAAATAGTTTTGTTGAAAATATCTTAGCAATCTTCAAGAAGATGCAGTTGGCAGGTGTAAAATTAGACTTTGCAATCTTTGTCAGCATGCCTGTACTGTGCAAATAAGGAAACTTTGGAACAAGGTATGGTATCTATCAATGTATAGAAAGGAAACTTTGGAACAAGGTATGACATCCATCAATGTATAGAAAAGAAAGATGATTGTCAAATGTTGTAGTTACAAGTGCCCTGATAGACATGTATGCAAAATGTAGCAGATTAGACAAGGCACATGAACTCTATGACAAAATGCCTTAAAGAAATATAGTCTAATGAAATGTCATGGGTTTGTCAAAAAGACCATGGAAACTTCTAAGCAAATGCATGAGTATCAATGCAGACTCCTTAATCTTTGCCAGCATGTTTCATGTTCAAAATGGAACTTTGGAAGTGGTTGTGGACTTACATCAAAGCTTAATTGATAGTGGTGTTAGGGCTTGCAAATGCATAAGACATCTTTCTCTTGTAGCATGATAGGAGCAAGTTTTGAAAAGGACAGTTGTATGAAAAGTAACAGTGGACAATACTCCTTGTGTTAGTTTCTGCCTTACCTTGTCATGCTTGACAAAGTTGTCTTGTCTTGACGGGAGTGATAAGTTGTAGAAAGAGCAAGAGTCACAGGGGGAGCAAGTGTCAAGTGTGATCATCCATTCTATTTGCAGTGATATGGTACTTGGACAATGATATTTGCAGTGATAGTTGACAAAGTACATTACTATTCATTAGTTTCTGGATTGTTTCTTCCTACATAGTGATATTTTATCTTGACACATTTTTGTTGAAAAGATGTGATTTAGTGTACTGACAGGTTTGACAGTGTTAGTAGCCAATGCTTGATGCTCTTTTGACAATGATATTCAGTTTCCTGAGAAACTCTTGTCAGAGTAGTGCAGTTAATACATTAGTTAAGATGTCTATGACAGTGCTTTGATTTTTCCCTATTTTTCCATGGAGGTCTATCTTTTTTGTAGGGGGAGTATGCATTCCTTTGTCTTTGATGTCAAAGGGGGAGAGAGAGAGTGGAGATCAGATTTTTTCCATCAATGACAAAGGGGGAGTTTATTGGATGTTGGTTTTGTCATTGATCTCAAAGGACATTCATCAGATTGATTATTGATTGATTGTTATCATTGATGTTAAAGGATATTCATTACATTGATTGTTAGAATCATGCAAAGGAGTTGTAATTTGGAGTAGTAATTTTCATGCAAAGGAGTTGCAATTTGGTAGAGAGTTGTGTTATTGACTTCATTGGACTGTCATTGTCAAAGATCACCATCATCAAAGGCATAGTCAAAGGTCACCATTAGTTAACTTGATTGCTCAGTATATTAGTGATAAAGGCACGTAGTTGCATTGAATTGGTTGCTTAGTTGATCTCAGTGGATTTGATGAAATGTGATTTAGTGGCAAGGAGTTGTTTGGATGTATGCATTCATGTTTCCAAAGTACAAATCTTATCATCATCAAGAGGTGTGCAAATCTTATCATCATCAGGAGTGTGAAGTCGTTGTCAAAGAGTTAACTTAGTTGGATTTGGTGAACTCATAATTGGATTTTCTCATTTGCTTACTTGATGTCAAAGTGCTCTCAGTTAGATCAATTTAATGATGAAGACAAGGAGTTCTTAGGTATTATGAAGTATTGGCATGTTTGGGTTTTGATTTCTAGAGTTTCTTTTCCATGTCAATATTATGTCTCTGCAGAATATTGGTGATCAAAGTCTTAATGATAAATACTAGGGTTTATCAATTTCATGAAAACCTTATAATACCTAAATGACCTAATACCCTAATAGTTCTAAGAAACCTAAAATGCCTCTATCATTTTGCTAATTGTAGCAGTGTCAAAAGATAGGATCATGTCAATGCAATTTTAAAATGTCTAAATTTCCTAAAACTCCTAAAACCCTAAGGGTTCCTAAGCACTAAATCCTAAACCCTGGTAGTCACCTAAAGCTTGAATGGCAAGTTATAAAGTGTATATAATACAGGTTGCACTTTATTTCTATTTTCCTGGTGACCTGCTACATCCGGTGAACTATCACTTAAGTGACAACCTTGAGGGGTAGGGGTCATGGAATGATCGACCCTCCTAACCTAGGCATCTGGTCTTCCTTCACTGTTGGGTGCCAGAACACATATCAATGACTATTATTCAAAGGATCAAAGGCACGAAATATGAAATCAAAGGTATACATTTAAACTTATTCAAACTCTAACGGTCTCCCTTGGTGTTTGCACATTGATGACCTTATGACTGTATAACTATATAAGGTAGTTGTAATCGGTTTAGATAACTTTTTTTAAGCGTGTGTTTGAAGGATGGAAACCACTTTGCATAGAGGTATCCTTGATGATAGAGATCAAAGAGAGTGTAAGTTGTGAGGTATTCTGTGTGTTATTTGTTTTTGAATAATGAATTTATCACATAACAATGTTACAGTGTTAGATGAAATGGTGTAAAGGTTTCATGAAAGTAATGTGAGAATGCCAAGTAGAACAAGGTATGTTTAAGAGCTTTTGGATCATCAAATCTAATGTGTCCTAACATGAAGTTTCTATTGGTAATAAGAGTAGATTTATTCATGTATATTTGTTAGTTTGAAATGTATGAGAGCATGTTGTTGTGAAGTAAGCACTTTAAGGTATGATGGAGGACAATACAGATGATATACATTGTTACTGTATAAATTTGATGAACAGGGGATTAGGGTTGTGATCACGGATTATTTTTACAAAGTGACATTCATGTATGATTGAATAGTGAAGGCATTATTAATGTTGCAAAATGATACAATCTGCAGAGGTCTGTTTTTGTTTATGTTTTGAAGGAAGATTGATATTTGGGTCATCTATTATGAAAAACTTCATAAAGCTATAAAGTTATATATCATATGCAAGAATGTATAAGGAAGGTATGTGTGTATTTAGGTGGCAAAGATTTGTGAAGAAGATTGTGTTTGCAGGATTTGGATATTGAAGTATATAGTAGAGTATTTTGCAGGCAATGACTGCGAGTCATGATGTAAACAGAAAGAGCAATGAAGGTATTTAGATCAGGTGTCCTTTATTGGTTTTGATGATGGTTTAATATGTTATATCTGTTGTTTGTTATAGGAAGAAGAAGGTGTTTGGTATGGGTGTAAATGTGTCTTGATTATTGTAGTATATCATTTCATTACTTTGTAAAAGAAAGATGCCATTGAGATGTTGATCTAGAAGAGATAAGGTGATTGAGTAAGAGTTATAGAACTCATCTATAACCTTTGTTTTCATTGTAAACAGAGTAGTACTCTTTATATCTTCATGTTTTATATTTGGAGTTGGTGCTCATAGTTTGTGCAAAGTTGATTTGTGGAGTTGATGCTCTTAAAAGTTGTTGGAATTGGTGCTCTTGAAAAGCTTGGAGTTACTATTCCTGAATGACTTGAAGTTGGTGCTTCTTGTGTAGGGAATTGGTGTTCCTTTTGTCTATAATTTGTGAGATTTTGGTTAGTGAGACCTAATAAAGATTTTGTTGAGGTTGGATACTGGGTTTTCGTTGTTTAGGGTTTTCCACTTTATATCTTGTGTTATGGTTCCATTTGTACGATTCTAATCTTTGTGATGTCTTTGGCATGTTGATGTTAGTGATTGTTTTTACAAGGTTGATGACTAAACCAATTCATTAGATCATTGAATCACCCCCTCTCAGTGATCCATTGTATTCCAACAAGAGACATGTAAATGATACATGGAAGTGTAAGCACAATTATACTAATAATCATGTAAACAAGGATACTAAAAACATTGTTTACATAGTGACTTTAACAACCATACAAATGAAGCTTGTTGGAAATTGCATCCTTGAAATAAAAAAATAGGAAAGAGAGCCATGACTTCATTCCAAGACAAAGAAATTGAGTGTGGTTCCGAGTTAGATGATCTAGGCTTGTTTGTACCTCCATTAATAGATAGCTATGATTGAGTAGTAATTAGGCTCAAGATAAAAGTGAGCTAACTAGAATCTTCCATTTGAAAATCTAGATTAAGACACCTAAAGTTGATACTCTTTTTAATTCTTTCTCTAAAGCAAATCTAATTTCAAAGGAATTGATAGACAAGCTTAGGTTGGAAACATATAATCATCCCAGTCCTTATTATTTTGGTTGGTTGAAACAATAAGTATAAATATAGGTAACTAACCAATTTTGTTGAAGTTGTAATGGATGTTATACATCTTCATGTGTGTGGTCTAGGCATTTACAATCGGTACATGTATTTTAAAGATCCTATCTTCATGAGAAGATATAACCAATAATGAGTGGTGAAGGAGAGAGAAATCCGCATCATCAAGTCCAATGAAAGTAAATCCAAAATCTCCTTGATAAATTATAAATCAAGCTAAGGATAGTTTCCTTTTCTTTTTATGAGAAAAGAAAGATAATGAGGTTGTTCAATATAATACTTCTAGCATTTATACTACCAAAGATAATAAAACAATGAAATATATGTAGTAGCAATTTAGGTGTTGGAAATATTGTTGTCATTGATGTCAAAGGAGAGAAGATCAAAAGATGGCCAACCCTTATTTATGGCAGCACTGGAATTATTATTTTTAATAGGCCGACTATGATATAATTATCAAACGTATTTATTATATTTTAAGTAGACTGACTATGAGAAATATTTACTATATTTTAATTTGAATGGAAGGCTGGCCAACCCCCTCATTTGTAGCGCCCATTGTGATAGGTACAAGTCATCCCACTTTAAATATAAATAATATTGGCACTACTATTAAAAGAGATGCCTCCCTTTGTAAAGTCACTACCCTCTATGAAGTGACCCATCTTGGAGAAGTCACCCCTCTTGAAGAGGCATGAAATGGTATAAAAAGAAGATGAGATGGGAGTAAGTTAGCAAGAAAAAAATGTAATATCATTCCAATACAAGTAGACTTCTAAAGAAGAGTGAGTGTGTAAAAAGTTTCATCATTCAAACACAAGTAGATTTTTGAAGGAGAGAAAAACAAATGATTATTCAAAGCAAATTTTATATGAAGGAGATTTGTATGATCATCATCCATTGATGAAGTAATATTCAAGAAGGTGAAAACTTTATTTATTTGGTAGTTAGTGTCTCCTATCAAAAGAGATTGATGTCTCTTGCTAAGTTGGTGCTTAGTAGTGGGGATTGGTGTCTCCAGTCAGCCTACAAATTTTTGTAAGAGAATTTTATTTTGTGGCTAGATTTGGATAGTAGATCCAAGCAGTCTTTCTTGTGGTTTTCTCTTGAAAGAGTTTCCACATAAATCTAGTGTTCTTAATTGTTAGATCTTATGTGATTGCTTTATTATGGTTGTTAAATTTTAATAAGTAGAAGATTGTCTTATACTAATTCACCCCCCCTCTCAGTATAAATGTGCACTCATCAATTGGTATCAGAGCCTGTTCCTTCAGAAATAGTCTAACCGCTAGAAGGTAGATCTCAGGGGCACACATGGATAATCAAGAAGGTTTCTCCTCAAATAGAGCTCCATTGTTTGATGGAACAAACTATGCATTTTGGAGGATAAGGACACGAACTTATCTAATGGCTCTTGGTTTTGATATTTAGGAATTAGTAGTGAATGGTTATAAAGATTGAAACACCTTCACCCATGGATCAAGATGGAAAGAAGGCTAGTGAAAACAATGCAAAAGCCATGAATGCTATCTTGTGTGGTCTGTTAGAATCATAGTTTGTTAAGGTAATGCACTGTGACTCAACAAAAGAAATCTGGGACAAACTACATAACATTTATGAAGGCAATGACAAGGTTAAGAAGGCTAAGCTCCAAACTCATAGAAGGCAGTTCGAGAGATTGAAAATGAAAGACAAAGAAAATGTTGTAGCCTATTTCCTTCGTGTGGATGAAATTGTCAACACCATTAGAGGACTTGGTAAAAAAATGGAAGAATCAATGATTGTGTAGAAGGTACTAAGGTCACTCCCCTTAAGATTTGATGCAATAGTTTCTGCCATTGAAGAAATAAAGGACTTGTACAAGCTAAAAATGGATGAGTTGCATGGGATCCTCACGACATATTAAATGAAGACTGAAAAAGAGAAGCTATCAAAGAAAGAAACAACCTTAAAAGCTTCAAAAAAGATGAAGAATAAAGAGCCTAAATCAAGATATAGCTCCAATGATGAATCAGATGCAAAGGGAGCCCATTTTGTGAGAAAGATTAAGAAAGGATCTGATAAATATAAAGGTAAGCTAGCCTTCAAATGCTTTAACTATGGAAAAGTAGGACATTTTGCTGCTAAGTGTCCATATGCAGAAGATGATAACAGTGATGATGAAGAAGATCATAACATAAAGAAAGGGAGTAGACATCATCAATACAAGAAGAGATACAAACAAGGAAAGAAGAACTTCCATAAGCACAAGGAAAGATTTTATTCCAAAGGGGATAGTAGTTCATCTAACGAGAGTGATGAAAGTATCTCAAATAGTGATAGAGAAGAAACTCTCTTCATGGCAATATAAACAAGGAGTGATGTCATGGAAGGTGAAGACAACCTTGTAAGAAAAGAAAAGGAAAAGGTGGATTCAAAAGATGAAGAAAATGTTAAAATTAAAGGAGAAGTGGATCTTGAAGAAGAACTCATTTGTGCCTTAAGTGAGATCAAGCAGCTTAGGAAAAAAAAATTGAAATAAAAATTACAACTTCAAAAATATGAAAAAGAGGATTCCTTTTCAATAGCAAAAATGTCACAAAACCTTGAGGAATCCGAAAAGATTATCATTGACCTAAAGATTCAACTAGAAGAGGCAAAAAGGATAGAAGAAAGGTGAGAACTCAACTAGAGATTAAGGAAGAAATTGCAAGAAGTTAGAATTTGAAATTATTTCGTTAAGGAACTGGAGAAAACAACTATTCAATTGAATATAAGCTTAAAATTTGAGAAGAGCACTGAAATCCAAGATGATATTATCAATTTCCAAAGGTCAACATTCATTAAAACTGGTCTGAGTTATGAAGAAAATGTTGTCACATAGATTTGCACCTAGTGTTGAAGGCTTTTAGGGCTCCAACAATCTAGTGAAACATTGAGGTGATCTCTAGGTGTGGGACCCTACAGGGAGGTCAAATCTCCAGAGAGAGGCTCGTTCCTTTGCTGAATGAGAGATTCAACAATTCTAAGACTAAACCTAATCTATCCACCTATTTATGAAAAAAGGAAGAGGGAATGAAACTGAAATTAAAGGGAGGTGATACACTAGGTTTGAATATAAGAGCTCTCATAGAATTGAGAAAATGAACAACATAATCAGATATAGCTAATAAGTACACACAAATTTAATTGATCCTAACAGAGGTAAGGAGTAAGAAATGGTTGAGAGGAATGAAATATTCATAGACAAACCATCTTGATATTTACATAGAGTTAAAAACCAACATAAAGAGGTGAGAATAACCGACATATATTCAATCAAAAGGCATGGTTACAGTAGAGGAGGGCTTTGTTTGAATATAGAATGAACAAGTATCCAACCCTTATTACATTTCTCAAAGATGTATATATAGAATTTGAGCACTTGACCTAAGTCAATTACAATAAATTTGCCCCCATGGGCTATTAGAAGAAAATTCATGCCAAAAGGGACATCTACTTGTAATAATTCAATGCAAAAAAATATCTAGATTCATCGAGCAACTGGAAGATATTTGCGTCTTCAATACGAGCAGCTAAATCATTCACCTGCAATAATCAATGCAAAATATCTACCTCTGGAAAGCTCTCGCAACACTTAAAGTCAGCCTCTGATATGTCTTGTCAGCTGAGTTTGCATATTCATCTTCAGTTGGCAACCATTCTGATATTCGGATGTGCATATCCATATCCAGATCATGAATTTTGGATCATAAGTTTTAAAGTGAGAAAATTCCTTGAAAATTGCACCAAATGAAAGAGGATGAAATTCTAAGCCATTTTTCCTTTTAGATCATGTAGAAATTCCTCAAGATGAAGGAGATATTCATGGTCAAAGTTGCGGTCAACAGACATATGGATATCCATGCAAATCTTCAAGGTCTGCACATTTGCAAATATCCAAATGATATAGCCTGACCAAACACAATAGTCCTCATATCCCAATTACCTTCGCAGCATGGAGAAATCGTCATTCGCATGGATATCCATTGCCAAGATATTAACTTTTAATATGCCACCCCTGATTATATCCTAATAGTGTCATCAACATAGAGAGCTTCATTGGAGAAGAGATCTAGATGATGTCATCAGGATGTTAGCACTGAAGGATGATATGCTGGTGGCGAAATGTCCTGATGATGTCATCGTCATATGCACTTCTTTGGGGAGGGGACCGGATGACGTCATCAGGATATGGATATTGGAAGATCTGGACATTAGGAAATATCTAGATGTTAGGAAAACATTCAGGTATTTACTAAGGTCCAGATATTCAGGAAATATTTGGATCTTAGTTAAGATCCGGATGTTAAGAAAACATCTGGATATTGTCTAAGGTCCAGATATCGATTAAGGTCCGGATGTTAGTTAAGATCCGAATGTTAGGAAAACATCTGGATATTAGCTAAGGTATGGATATTAGAAAATATATGGATATCCTGACAATAGATATCCATACCAAGAAATGACTAAGTATGAAGATGAAAATCTCTGTAAAGGAAGACATTGAAGACAAAAGGTTTCTGGGTTTTTCGCAAGGATTCTCCAAATGAGATTTTAGGGATTTTTGCAAGGCAGAACACTAGGATTTGAAAGATTTAAGGCTTGTAGGGCTATATCTGAAGGGATATCAAGGAGATTTTCAAGGTGGACTATTTGACTATGGATAGGGGAAAATGGGTCAACATTTTGGTGACCTCTCAGGGATGTTTGCCTGCTAAACAAAAGATTAGTGGCCTTAAACATTCATTGGGGCATGGAGTCCAAAAGGGGAACATCAAAAGGTCAAAATAACTAAAACCTGCCTCCCAAAACACACCAAAAGGAAGAGGCCTGTATTCTCCTAATGTCAATGCAGCCTGTTCAAAAGCACTTAGGGAAAGGGAAACCTAAAACAAAAATAAACTAGAACAATATGTACAAGATCTCATACCAACCTTAATGGTAGGGTTTGAGATGGACCCCATTGACTGAGATTGGTAGAACTTCACCATCTATCCTTGAAAGAATGAAGGCATTTGCTTGTTTGTTGTTGATGATGACATAAGGCCCACTCCATAGTGCATCAAACTTGGTGTGGCCTCCAAGTTTGGCTTGGTCAGCATCCCATTTTAGAACAAGATCACCCTCCTTGAAGGTCTAGACCTTGGCCTTCCTATCAAAACATCTTTTGGTTTGCCTTTGTTGCTCTTCTAATCTGATCATGGCTGACTAGCTTTTTTCTTCTAGTTCAGTCAATTCAGCCATCCTGACAGACCTAGCATCCTCTCCTTCCAACTCCAATTGATGAGCCAAAACTAGTGTAGGGAGTTCTAAGGATATAGGCGATCTAGCCTCTCTTCCATACACCAAAACAAAAGGAGAATTCCCAATGACCCTCTTATAAGTGATCCTATCGGCCCATAGAGCTAATGTGATCATATTGTGACATTGCCTTTAGTTTGTTTCCATGATTCTCTTTAGGATCCTGATCAAGTTCTTATTAGTGGATTCAGACAGCCCATTACCTTAGGGGTAATGGTTAGATGAAGTCTTCAAGAACACATTGTACTTAAGGGCCCAATCAACAATCCTAAAACTAGTGAATACTTTTGCATTATCAGAAATAATAGTACGAGGAGCTCCAAACCTTGTCATGATTTCTTCCAAGAAATCAATGATAATGACTCAGTGGCCTCCTTGAGTGGGACTGCTTCAACCCACTTGGTGAAGTAATCCGTTGCAGTCAAAACCCACTTGTGACCAGCACTAGAAGAGGGGTTTATCATGCAAATGAAATCTAATCCCCATTGTGAAAAGGGCTGATTAGCCTTTATAGGGTGGAGTGGAAGTGCTACCAATCTTTTCTTTTTGGCAAAGAGAGCACACTCTTTGAATTTCCTTACCCATGCATGGGCATCATTGACCAATGTGGGCTAGAAGTAACCTACCCTCATTATTTTCATTGTAGTAGCTCTAGTAGAGAAATGGCCACTAGCAGGGCCATCATTGGTGCAGGAGCACCTAACACAAGGTGGCCTCCATGAGGCATTTGAATCATGTTTTGTTCTGAAATTATGTTATGATGTAATAAGGTCTATTTGACCAATGCAAGTAATTTCTGTTTGTAAGTCCCTAGTGACTTAGGTCACTTTTGTCAAAAGTTGTTAGTTTTAGAAAGTTGGAATTAGTTAGTTCTCCTAGCCGCTTGGAGATAGTTTTTTTCCCAGCCGCTTGGAATCAGTCTCCCAACCGCTTGGACTAGGGTTGTTGTTCCTCTAGATGAATCTATAAAAACCAGTGAAATGAACAAGATCAGGGATTAGGGTTTGAGGTTGTAATTAGTCATATGATTTTGTAATCGAATGCAATTAGATCGTAGAGAGGAGGTTGAGTGTGATTGAACATTGTTTCAAAGAGAAATAAAGATATTTTGTTCTATCATTTTGATTCCTGTTCTCTGTAATTGCAAGTTTGTTGGCTGTAGATTTCCTTTCTGTTCTGTGCTTTCCGTTGTTGCGATATGGCCATATGAAGCATTCCACTGATAAGATTTCTATCAAAATTAGTGGAATGGCTTCTCAGTGTACATATATGTTTTTATTTCTTGTTTCTATTTTTGTCATTTGTGTTCTGTTTGATGGTGGAGAGGATCGGATCGACTGTGCTGCGCAGTAGACCAACCTAGCATCTCCATGTGCTAGGGTCTCGGTTGGAAGTTAGACGATTGGAGGACTTGTAGTTTTGTGAAGGCATCATCGGCGAGACATAACCTTCGGAGAAGCCTTTGAAAGTTACACTGATCAAGGTGTTAGACCGATAGAACGCATATTGCGAATGCATATCGTAAATGTATATTGAGAATGTATGTGAGAATATACATTCCATTGGATACAACAAGTGACCGGTCGTAACGGTGAATCAGGGTGTAGTAACCGGCCATAACAAGTCATGTTATGCATATATCACAGTTTGGCATATCGGAGTGATCGTCCATTGGGGGAAGTTAAGGGATCGGCCAGATAAATAACAAAGTGGCCGACGGGATATGTTTGGCTGATAAGAACATATCGCCAAGACAGAAGTCACTCTCTCACTGATATAGTTTATTAATAAGCTTTGAAGCTTCCTCTGTGTGCTCTGCATCATTTTGGTATCAGAGCTAGCAAAAGGTCTACAGAAGTGTTGGTGTTGTCTGTGAATGTTTATGTTAGACAGAGAAAGTGAATAAGGGGCTAGCGATATGCCTCCAAAGGGGATGACCATAGAAGTGGTCAAGAAATTCAAGGAGATGGAGGAGATGATCAAGACTGGAGTCAAGTAAGCACTCCAGGCCGAGTTGAAGACCTTGGGAAAAGGTAGGAAATCAGACGAGGAGTCTGGTGAAGAAGAAGATGGGGAAGAGGAAACAACCCCAGAAGAGACAGGTATATCTGTAGACCAGAAACAATTTTTGGAGGCCATAAAATCACTTGGTAAGGAGTCGTCTGAGGCAAAAATGGAGATTCTAATGTTTAGTGGAAAGATGGACACAAAAGAAGTCATTCTCTGAATAATTATTTTGAGTACAAGGAGGTACCAGAGAATAGAAGAGTCAAGTTTGCAAAGATGAAATTGAAAGGTGCTGCACTCACGTGGTGGAACTACACCCAGGGAGAAAGGGTGAAGAGTGGCAAGAGCATGATCTCATCTTGGAGTTGGATGGTAGAGAGGATCAAGGCTTAGTTCCTACGAGCGGATTATGAAGTACAGATATACAGGAAAATGCAGAACCTCAGGCAGAAGGATATGGATGTATCCACCTATACTGAGGAATTTCATAAATTGTCTCTAAGATATGGACATGCTAAGGATGAGAAAGGAAGAGTTGCCAGGTATATTAATGGTCTGAAGTATAGTACACAAGATGAGATTACCATCTTGACACTAGAAACCATGGACAAGTGTTTCCAAGTGGCACTGAGAGTAGAAGAGAAGCAGAAAAGAAAAGGAGAACAACATAATAGAGGCAGAGGTGGAAGAAATTTCAGGGGCAGAAATAGCTTTGGTGGCAGAAATTAGTTCCAGAAGACTCAAGGGGATTCTAGTCAGCAAGAATACAGTGGAGAATCTAGTTCCAGAGAGGGTTTCAGCGGAAGGAGACCCAATGGGAGAGGCAAATTTAGTGGATCAAGTAGAGGTCCTAATGTCTTCATGGGAAGATGTTATAATTGTAACCAAATCGGGCACACAACAAGCAAGTGTCCGGAGAAAGCCTCAAGATCTCATGGAGGAGAGAGAAGGAGCCAGCTGATTCAAGAAGAAGATTGTCAGAGTGTGAATTCACCTATGGGAAGCACAGCTCCAGCACAAGATGGAGAAAATCTTGTGATGAGAAGGACAATGCTGAAGGTACAACAGAACAAAGAACCACCGTAGAGGAAGACACTGTTTAGAATTCTATGTAAAGTTTCTGGCAAAAGGTGTAAGATAATTGTTGATTCTGGCTCCACTAAAAATTTAGTTTCAGTAGAAATGGTAGAGAAATTGAATTTGAAAAGATTGCCACATGTGAGTCCATACAAAGTGTCATGGTTGAACAAAGGGCAACAAGTCTTGGTTGATGAACAAGCTTGGGTAGAATTTTAGATAGGGGAATATGGGGATAAACTTTTGTGTGATATAATTCCCATGGATGGATGCCATTTACTGTTAGGTAGACCTTGGCAGTCTAATTTACAAGCCCAGCATGATGGTAAGTCAAATTCCTTTGTGATCACTAAGAATGGTAGACAATATAAGATGGATCCTTTACCAGAAGAGGGTGTAGACAAGAATGTAGGCTCAACTATCATGTTAATGAGTGGGAAAGAGTTTCTCCATACTCTGAAAGAAGAGGGAACCCAGGGGTATGCTCTGATTTTGAAACCTAAAGACAATTCTGATTTGTCTAAAAACAACAAGGAAAAAGTCCCTAAGGAAGTGCAAGAATTGTTAGACAAATATAAGGGTATCATGGTGTAGGATATGCCCAATGTACTACCCCCTGTGAGAGACATAAGTCATCAGATTGACTTCATCCCAGGATCCACATTGCCAAATAAACCAGCTTATAAAATGACACCTAATCAGAATGAGGAGATTGCTAAACAAGTACAAGAATTGTTGGATAAAGGCCTGGTGAGAAAAAGTCTTAGTCCATGTGCTGTACCCACAGTTTTAGCTCCCAAGAAGGATGGCAAATGGAGGTTATGTACTGATTCAAGAGCCATAAATAAGATCAACATCAGATATAGGTTTCCTATGCCCAGAATAGAGGACCTCATGGATTGTTTGGGTGGAGCTTGGTATTTTTCTAAAATTGATCTCAAGAGTGGATACCATCAGATCAGGATCAGACAAGGGGATGAATGGAAGACAACCTTTAAGACTAATGAAGGTCTTTATGAGTGGCTGGTGATGCCATTTGGTCTGTCCAATGCTCCCAGTACTTTCATGCATCTAATGAATGAGGTATTGAAGGATTTTATTGGTAAATTTGTTGTTGTCTATCTGGACAATATTATGGTTTTCAGCAGGACAAAAGAAGAACATTTGCAGCATTTGGGATAGGGGTTGAAGAAGCTGCATGAGGAGAAATCGATGATCAATATGGAGAAGAGTGTCTTCATGAAGGAAGAACTCACATACCTTGGATTTGTGATATCCCAGGGCAATTTGAAAATGGATCCAGAAAAGGTAGATGCTATTCTATCTTAGCGAATAGCGAAAACAGTAAGTGATGTAAGAAGTTTTCATGGGTTGGCAACTTTTTATAGGAAATTCATAAGAGGATTCAATCATATTTGTGCACCCATTCTGGATACCATAAAAGGAGGACATAAATGTAAGTTTGTTTGGAATAGAGCAGCTGATGAGTCTTTTAAGATTCTCAAATAGAAAATAGCAGAGAAACCCATTTTGGTTTTGCCTGATTTTAATAAGTTGTTTACTGTGGAATGTGATGCCAGTAACCTTGCCATTGGTGCTGTCTTGAGTCAAGAAGGTAGACCTGTTGCTTTCTTTAGCGAAAATTTGAATGATGCTAAACAAAAGTATTCCACATATGATCTAGAATTGTATGCAATGGTGCAAGCATTGAAAAAATGGAGACATTATCTCTTGCCCAAGGAATTCATTGTTTATACTGACAACCATGCTTTAAGTTTTCTGAATTCATAGGAGAAGCTAAATCACAGGCATATGAAGTGGGTCGAACAACTCCAGGTGTATACTTTTTCCATCAAACATAAGAAGGGACAAGCCAACAAGGTGGCAGATGCTTTGAGTAGAAGAGTGTGCACTATACAGGAAATCCAGTTGCAAAGTGTGGGAGTGGATTCTCTCAAGAATATGTATCAGGATGATGAGGACTTCAAGGAGATATATGTAGTTTGTTCACAATTTTTAGATTCCTATCATTTTGATTTTTCTAAATTTTTGCTACAGCAGGGGTTACTATTTAAAGGCAACCAGTTTGGTGTGCCTAGATGTTCCATGAGGGAGAACATCATAAAAGAGAAACATTGCGGTAGTCTTGGAGGTCATTTTGGACTAGACAAGACATTGGAGCAAGTGAGAAGGTTTTACTTCTGGCCTAAGATGCAAACAAATGTCAGAAAATTTGTAGACAGTTGTCACATTTGCCAGAGAGCCAAAGGGACTTCATCCAATGCAGGTCTCTATCAACCACTTCCAATTCCTCAAAGGCCATGGGAGTGCATAAGTATGGATTTTGTTTTGGGTCTTCCCCAGACTCAAAGAGGTTTTGATAGTGTGTTTGTTGTAGTTGACAGATTCAGTAAAATGGCTCATTTTGTACCATGCAAATGTACCAATGATGCTTCACACATTGCTGGTCTGTTCTTTAAGGAGATTGTTTGAATTCATGGTTTGCCATTGAATATTGTCACTGATAGAGATCCCAAGTTTGTGGGACATTTTTGATGTACATTGTGGAAGAAATTGGGCACTCAATTATCTTTCACGTCAGCCTATCACCCTCAGACGGATGGACAAACTGAGGTCGTGAATAGATCACTAGGTAATCTTTTAAGGTGTCTGACTAAACAACATGGAGAAGCATGGGATATGATCATCCCACAAGTGGAGTTTGCATATAACGATTCTATTAATAGGAGCACAGGAAAGAACCCTTTTGAAGTTGTATATGGGATTCATCCTAGGGGAATTTTTGAGCTCAAGGATCTCCAGAACATGGAGAAAATGAGTATACAAGGAGAAGATTTTCCAGTCAATATGAAGGATATCCATGATCATGTAAGGGAAACTATCCAGAAGACCACAGGGAAATACAAAGAGAGAGATGATCAGAAGAAAAGGGATGTCCAATACAAAGTTGGGGATCTGGTAATGGCATATTTGCAAAAGGAAAGACTTCCAAAGGGGCAGCCCACGAAGATTCTTATGAAGAAGATAGGTCCATGCAAGATTGTACACAAATTTGGACCTAATGCATACGAAATTAAACTTCCTCCAGGTTTAGCAATATCACCCATTTTCAATGTGTCAAAACTGTTTCCATTCAGGGGAGACAATGTTACAGTTTTAGATGTGACAGGAGCAGGGGATGCAGAATGGATTTCTGATCTTCCACTGAGTCAGCCAGTATAGCTGGAATGTATTTTGGATTCCAAAGTTCAGAAGAAGACCAGACAGAAAACCTACAAGTAGTATCTTGTCAAATGGCGTGGTTTGCCTGATGAGGATGCTACCTGGATGAACGAGGAAGACATCATCAAGCATGGGGTTACTATTTCAGAGTTGGTTCCTCAAGGGACTTGAGTTCTTTTAAGCCCTGGGAGTATGGTGCAGGAGCACCTAACACAAGGTGGCCTCCATGAGGCATTTGAATCATGTTTTGTTCTGAAATTATGTTATGATGTAATAAGGTCTGTTTGACCAATGCAAGTAATTTCTGTTTGTAAGTCCCTAGTGACTTAGGTCACTTTTGTCAAAAGTTGTTAGTTTTAGATGGTTGGAATTAGTTAGTTCTCCCAGCCGCTTGGAGATAGTTAGTTTTTTTCCTAGCTACTTGGAATCAGTCTCCCAGCCACTTGGACTAGGGTTGTTGTTCCTCTGGGTGAATCTATAAAAACTAGGGAAATGAACAAGATTAGGTATTAGGGTTTGAGGTTGTAATTAGTCATATGATTTTGTAATCGAATTCAATCAGATTGTAGAGAGGAGGTTGAGTGTGATTGAACATTGTTTCAAAGAGAAATAAAGATATTTTGTTCAGTCATTTCGATTCCTATTCTCTGTAATTGCAAGTTTGTTGGCTGTAGATTTCTTTTCCATTCTGTGCTTTTCGTTGTTATGATATGACCATATGAAGCATTCCACTGATAAGATTTTTGTCAAAATTAGTGGAATGGCTTCTCGGTGTACATATATGTTTTTATTTCTTGTTTCTATTTTTGTCATTTGTGTTCTGTTTGACGGTGGAGAGGATCGAATCGACTGTGCTACGCAGTAGACCAACCTAGCATCTCCATGTGCTAGGGTCTGGGTTGGAAGTTAGGTGATTAGAGGACTTGTAGTTTTGTGAAGGCATCATTGGTGAGACATAACCTTCGGAGAAGCCTTTGAAAGTTACACCGATCAAGGTGTTAGACCAATAGAACCC
The DNA here is from genome assembly GCA_027924645.1 of Cunninghamia lanceolata. Lineage (NCBI taxonomy): Eukaryota > Viridiplantae > Streptophyta > Pinopsida > Cupressales > Cupressaceae > Cunninghamia > Cunninghamia lanceolata. The sequence goes on along the minus strand of BSBN01000809.1, from coordinate 21,669,024 downwards.
GTATTGTGAATGCATATCGCAAATGTATATTGAGAATGTATGTGAGAATATACATTCTATCAGATACAACAAGTGACCAGTTGTAACGGTGAATCAGGGTATAGTAATCAGCCATAACAAGTCATGTTATGCATATATCACAGTTTGGCATATTGGAGTGATCGTCCATCGGGGGAAGTTAAGGGATCGACTAGATAAATAACAAAGTGGCCGATGGGATATGTTTGGCTGATAAGAACATATCGCCAAGACATAAGTCACTCTCTCGCCAATACAATTTATTGATAAGCTTTGAAGGTTCCTCTGTGTGCTCTGCATCAATCATGAATCTCACTAAGAAGTCTATCAACCTGATCTTCTTCTATACATCTCAGTAAGACTCCATCCAAGTTTCTCTTGAAGAGAACACTGTCTACCAAAGCATAAGGGATAGATTGCAGTCTGAATTACCTTCTTCTAGTCCTATCCAGTCCATAAGGATATTCACTAGTGGATAGGAACCTAGCCATATATGCTGTCCAAGAACTCACAACTGATGGCTAAGCTGTAGGTTCCTCCTCATTCAAATGGTAAGATGAATTCACTTCATCTACTGATGTCTAATCTAGCCGTTCACACAATCCTCTACCTCTAATCAACTTAGTGGCCTTGATGATCACATCATACTCCAAGATCTTGGTGACCCAACTGGCTCCCCTTTTACTAATCTCAGTCCCTATTATGTAGTCTCTCACACTAGGATGAGAAACTAAAACTTTAATGTGAATATTTGCTAGCATATATCTAAATTTTTTCAAAGCTCTAACAATGGAAAATACCTATTTGTCCATGGGGCTATATCTAACCTCATAGTCCTTCAAGATATGACCGAAGAAGGCCAGGGGTTGCTCCAGTCCTTGCTCATTTTTCTACATCAGGACAACAACAACACTATTCTCTCCTCCATGTGCATAGAGGACAAAGTCCTCATAATTTGGGTTCATGAGAGTAGATGCTTGGGCGATGTCTCCCTTGATCTTCTCAAAACCATCCTTCCCTTCCTTAGTCCATCTAAAGACTACACCTTTCTTGAGCATAAGGGTTAGAGGCTTCACCAAGCTAGTGCAGTTAGGAATGAACTTCCTAACAAAGTTGATCTACCCTAAAAATGATTGTAAGGCATTTTTATAAGTGGGTAGGAGAAGAGAAAGGTGAACAGATATTCTATCAGTGTCTATGGATATCCCATCCTCAGACACTATGTGACCCAAAAGCTTACCTTGGGCAACAACAAAAATACATTTTTTAGGGTTTAGAGATACCACAAACTCTCTGCATCTCTGGAAGACTTTCTCCAGATGATCCATGTGATTTTCTCCCTTCTTGGAGAAGACTGTGATGTCATCTAGATAAATCAGGATGAATCTATTTATAAATCCTTTAAAGGCAATATCCATTGCCCTTTGAAACGTGGCACCAACATTAGATATACCAAATGGCATCTTTGCATATGCCATGGTTCCCCATTTGGTTGTGAATGTTATCTTAAATCTATCCTCCTCTCGGACAAAGATCTAATTATAGGTAGAGAAGCCATCCAATAATGAAAACCTCTTTGCCCCAACAACTATTTGTAAAATTTGATCCATAGAGGGTGGAGGGTAATGATCCTTCAGAGAGGCCCGATTTAGGTCCCTAAAGTCTACATAGAGCTTGATCTCTCTATTTTTTTTTCTCACAGGCACTAGATTAGCCACCCAAGTAGAATACTTGATATGGAAGATAATCCTTGCTTGTATGAGCTTAGAAAGCTCTTTTCTCATGAGTGGCTCAATTATTGGATTTATGGGCCGCTACTTTTGGTGAACTAGCTTGCAATTAGGATCCAGATCAATGTCATGCTGAGCCACATCTAGATTAAATCCTTTAAGATCTTCATATGTCCATGCTAGGATGTCATTATATTTCTGGGCAAGTTTTATGAACTCTTGCTCCTCTGCATTGCTGCACATTTTTCCCTACAGTAATTCTTTGTCTTAGGTGACTGTTACCTTCTGGTAATCTTCTTTCTTGAAGGTCATGTTGTTTCTCTCACCCCTGAATTTATCATCATGGCTAAAGATGGCCTCAAGGGTGAATAAACCCTTGGGCATCTTGTTGGATTTGACCTAGATGATCTAATCACCATAGCATTCCTGTAACCTAGGCTACACCATGGAGGAAAATTTAGCTTCATTCTAAATGAAGCTCACAATTTGCTCATTGTTGTCAAAGACTTGCTAATGGATATCATTATCAGGAACAAATAGTTTGACAATAATCCTCACATGCTGATCAGGACCTTGAAACAAGTCTGTAGGTAGAGAAAACTGAGCCCCCATCATCGCTAGTTGATTAGCATCAACATTTAACTTTCTTGGGATCACCTGTAGGTCGAGAGCATCAAAACTCTCAAATAGGTCCCAAACTCTATGTCTATAAGCTCTTAGAAGCTAGTTTTTTTTGCACATCTCTCTCTGAGTTGGTTGACTACCAATTTAGTATCACCAAAGATCTCTAGATGCTTGATATTAATCTTTTCTGCTAACAACAGGCCATGGACTAATGTCTCATACTCTGCAACATTATTTGTGCAAGAAAAATGCAACCTATGAGCAAAATGTAACTTTTTACTAGTTAGACAGACTAGCAAAACACCTGCACCAGCTCCATTCCTACTCTTTGCACCATCAAAGAATATCTTCCATGGGCCAATGGAGTCATCATCTGGTTTAAGTATAGAAGGGACTGAAGAATCCCCTTCATGGATCATGTAGTTGCCCAAGTCAGTTGCCTTAGTGGTGTCATAAGGATCAAAATTTTCATGATCCCTTGCCCACTCATCAAGAAATAGGTCAGGGATAGGAAGAGGTGAAGGTTCTATCTCAATAGGCTCTAGATCATACAGTTCCTTGCTCTGAATTAGAACATGCAGAATCACTAGGCTGTGGTCATAATTCTCCACATGATAATTCAAAATTGGTTCAGCCTTAATGGTGAGTCTTGTGCCATATTTGGTCCTCAACAACATATACTAGTTAGAAGAAAGGTAACCACCTACCTTGGCCATGAAATCCCTTGACAAACAAATAGCAAAGAAAGGAGGAAGATCAATGACTGAAATGTCTTGTTTGAAAGTTAGGTTTGGACATGCATGCAAAGTCATGTCCAATCCTTTGATCACTCTTACAATGTTTACAAAGGTGCCATCTAATTGTAATACTCCTGATGAAACAAGGGTATACTTGATGCCTAATGCATCCACTATCTTCTTAGGCATAATTGAAACACTAGCCCCTAAATCTATCATGCAATTGTGCACCAAAAACTTGCCAATGATCAAAGACAAGTAGAAGGGTGAAGATTTCTTAGTTGTACTTGTTCTTCACTTGGTTGCACAAGACTAACATGAGTCTTCTCTTTCTATTTTGATGATGGGTCTGGTGCTACTAACTCAACTGATGGGAAGTGCCTCAAGGCTTCTTGCAAAAGATCCCTCTGGGAAGGGATAGACATCACTTACCACATAGAGACATTTATGTTTTTTTTCTTCATTTGTTCCACAATATTTAATGGAATAGAGGGCGCATTATACATGGTGGTAAGCTATGCTCCCTTCCTTGATTGTTCAACCAGTTGCTCAGGCACTTTTGAGACTGATGGAGTTTCTTTCATAATAGTAGGTTTGCTATTTTGAATTGGAACTATGGCACTGGCCACTTTTACTTTTGGGATAGGCTCTTTTTGTAACATAGTAGGCATAGGGCTAGCCTCCAACTGCCTCTTCTTTGATTTGCAATGGGCATAACAACACTATCCATAGGCTGATTGACAACACAAAAATCTTCTGCAATCCATAGCATCATGCTGGCATCAGAGGTAGCCTCATTTGATACTTCAGGATTGTTACTAGCTGCCTCTGACAATGATGCTTGTTGAGTATGAAAGTTTTGCACCATTAAATCCCTTTCTTGCACTCCAAAAGCACAAGTGGACTGATTATGAGGTTGGTTGCAGGGGTAGCACCAATCTGCCTCTTGGGCAAGATTGTTTTGTGTAGGGACTGAAGCCATAATTGGATTCACAACAGGTATCTGTTGGATAGGTCTAATGGTTTGCAAAGGCTGTGCAAGGTTAGGATTTTGGTATCTGTTCTGCTAGTAACCTTAGTTCTAGTTCTAATTTCTATTATGATTATACCCTTGATTCCAATTTTGGTTAGATGATTGCCCCTGATTATAATTTTGATGGGTTTTGGGAGCAGTTTGAATAGCTATACTATTCACCTTGTTGGTCAAATTAGACATTAGGGTGTTAAGGTCACTTTCTTCTTGAGAAGGAGAGGATGTTGAAGCTTTAGGATCTAGGATGGGAGCAATAATGGGCTACTAGGATGAGGAAGGTAGCTCTAGAAAAAGTGGAACAAGAGGTCTGGGAGCAGTTTTCTCAGCCTGTATTAAGAAATTTTCATCTTTTAGAGCTATCTCATAGCCAATGGGTAGGGTTTTAACACCCATTGATTACATCATCATTACAATATCAGAATTCAAAGCTCTTAAAAAATACAAGAAAACACTTTGTGGGGATGGCATGAGGGTAGCTAGAATTATCTCCCATGTCCTCTGGAATCTGAAGTTGAAATATTCCATCATTTCACTTGGAGTTCTTTTGATTTTTGTCAGTTGTTCTAATAATGAAGCATTATCTTCCCTCTCTCCAAACTATTTGTAGAGGGCCTCTCCTAGCTCATCCCAAGTATGTATTGAAGCAGGGGTCAAGCTCTTGAACCATTGAAGATCTCTCCCTTTAAAAGATGAGACCATGATCTGGACTGTAACATCTTTATGTTGTATATGGTGGACTGAGCACAAGTTGGATAAGTCTTTGATGTGTTCAGTAGGGGTTATAGAACCATCACCCGTAAAGGGTGAAACATGTTTTAGGGCTGCAACTGGTATGTTATTGTATGCACCCAAGTCTAATGTACTACCTCCATTAAAGGTCACAAAAGGCAAATTACTTGCCATAATGGGGATATACAGATTCAAAATAGGAACATGCAAGCCTCTATTTGTGTGTTGAAACCTAACAGGAGGAGGTGTAGATTGAGCTCTTGAAAGAGGTGAAACATGGCTATTGATTCTCATAGGCCTGAGACCTAGATAACCTAGATCTTCTCCTAGAAGTAGCAGCAGATAATTGAGTAAATTGGAAATTACCTTTTGAAAATGCCCTAGTTTGCACAAGCATAAAAGATAGTACTGATCAAAACCAAAAGCTTGTAGAGTTGCTAGGTGCATGGAAAGTTTGCCAAAATGTAGAGTACTAGGAAGAACACTAGATTCCCATCTTGATTCTTTGATTACTTATGTTTTTTGGTCCCATCAGATGTGCTAGAAATTGTTGTCACATAGATTTGCACCTAGTGTTGAAGGCTTTTAGGGGTCCAACAATCTAGTGAAACATTGAGATGACCTCTAGGTGTGGGACCCTACAACAAGGTCAAATCTCCAGAGAGTGGCTGGTTCCTTTGCTGAATGAGATATTCAATGATTCTAAGACTAAACCTAATCTATCCACCTATTTATGAAAAAAGGAAGAGGGAATGGAACTAAAATTAAAGGGAGGTGATACACCAGGTTTGAATATAAGAGCTCTCATAGAACTAAGAAAATGTACAACATAATTAGATAAAACTAATAAGTACACATAGATTTAACTAATCCTAACAGAGGTAAGGAGAAAGAAATGGTTGAGAGGAATGAAATATTCGTAGACAAACCATCCTGAGATTTACAGAGTTAAAAACTAGCATAAAGAGGTGAGAATAACCAATATATATTCAATCAAAAGGCACGGTTATAGTAGAGGAGGGCTCTATTTGAATACAAAATGAACAAGTATCCAACCCTTATTACATCTCTCAAAGATGTATATATAGCATTTGAGCACTTGACTTAAGTCAATTACAATAAATTTACCCCCATGGGCTGTCAGAAGAAAATTCATGCCAGAAGGGACATCTACTTGCAAGAATTCAGTGCAAAAAAATATCTGGATTCATCGAGCAATTGGAAGATATTTGTGTTTTCAATGTGAGCAACTGAATCATTCACCTGCAATAATCAATGCAAAATATCTACCTCTGGAAAGCTCTCACAACACTTAAAGTCAGCCTCTAATATGTCTTGTCGGCCGAGTCTGCATATTCATCTTCAGTCAGCAACCATCCTGATATCTGGATGTGCATATCCATATCCAGATCATGAATTTTGGATCATAAGTTTCAAAGTGAGAATATTCCTCGAAAAGCCTACCAAATGAAAGAGGATGAAATTCTAAGTCATTTTGCCTTCTAGATCATGTAGAAATTCCTCAGGATGAAGGAGATATTCACGGTCATAGTTGCGGTCAATGGGCATATGGATATCCATGCAAATATTCAAGGTCTACACATTCACAAATATCTGGATGATATATCATGACCGAACACAATAGTCCTCATATCCCAATATCTGAATGCACCCGTCAAATTTACCTTTGCAGCATGGAGAAATCATCATTCGCATGGATATCCGCTGTCAGGATATTAACTTTTAATATGCCACCCTTGAATATCCTGATGATGTCATCGGCATAGAGAGCTTTGTTGGAGAAGAGATCTAGATGGCGTCATCAGGATGTTAGCGTTGAAGGATGATATGCTGGTGGCGGAATGTCCTGATGATGTAATCATCATATGCACTTCTTTGGGGAGGGGACCGGATGTGATCATCGGGACATTCACTTAAGGATATGGATATTGGAAGATCTAGACATTAGGAAATATCCAAATGTTAGGAAAACATTCAGGTATTTACTAAGGTCCAAATATTCAGGAAATATCTGGATCTTAGTTAAGATTCGGATGTTAAGAAAACATCCAGATATTGGCTAAGGTCCGGATATCAACTAAGGTACGGATGTTAGTTAAGATCTGGATGTTAGGAAAACATCCAGATATTAGCTAAGGTCTGGATATTAGAAAATATCCAGATATTCAGACAACAGATATCCATACCAAGAAATGTCTAAGTATGAAGATGAAAATCTCTACAAAGGAAGACATTGAAGACAAAAGGTTTCTGGGTTTTTCGCAAGGATTCTTCAGATGATATTTTAGGGATTTTTGCAAGGTAGAGCACTAGGATTTGAAAGATTTAAGGTCTGCTAGGCTATATCCGAAGGGATATCAAGGAGATTCTCAAGGTGGACTATTTGACTCCAGACAGAGGAAAATGGGTGAACAAAAAATTAGAGGAATACTAAAGAAGATCAAAATACAAAGGCTACAAAACCACCAAAGATGATAAATGTAGAAAAGCCAAAAGGGTATGCAGATACACTCAAGGGGTCCATCAATAATGAAAGCAACATGAAGAAAGATAATAATATTCCTCAGAAAAACAACACTCCTCGCAAAGAAAATAAGGATAAAAATACATTGAGAAGATCTTTCCCTTCGAGACAGTTTCATATGACTAGGTTCCAAAATTCTTTATTTGGTTATTATTTTTTCTATAATCATTTTGGTCATAAAGCAACAGCTTGTAGGGCACGTGCAAGAAATAGTTTTGTATGGAACAAAAATGAAAGTTCTTTTGGTTGTTAAATATAAATTACAATTCATTTTCTCCTTTACTAGATTACAATATTATGTTCTATAATTGCAACAACTATGGTCATATAGCATGCTTTTGTAGAAGTGGTCTTGTGGAACCTCCTAGATAGAACAAGAAAGTGGATAACCTTCCTAAAAAAAGGAAGAACCTACAAAAATTTGGAAAAGGAAGCAAGAGCAAGAAAAACAAAAGAAGGAGAAATCTATGCTTGTGTAAACTGCTTTTCATGCCCAAAATGAAAAAAATCAATGGTACATTGACAGTGGATGCTCAAGCCACATGATAAGGGACAAGAGCAAGTTTCTCACTTTATAGGAAGTAAATGGAGGCACTATGAAATTTGGAGATAATGCTACATCGAGGATAACTAGAAAAGGTACTCTTACTGTTGGTAATGGAAAAACAAAAAATAGAAAACATCTTGTATGTTGAAGGTTTGAAACTCTTAATCTTCTTAGTGTTAGTCAAATGTGTGATCAAAGACACACCCTCACATTTCATGCTCAAGGTTGTGAGATCAGAAAGGCAACTACACAAAAAATAGTTGCAGAGGCAAATAGAACAACAAATAACCAATACATTCTCAGTGAGATCAAGGGAAAAACTGCTATATGGGACAAACAAATGAAAGCTGGTTATGGCATAGAAGAATGGGTCATATGAACTTTGATAATCTAGTGAAAATCAACACCAAACAAGCTGTGAGAGATATGCCAAAAATTGTTAAACCTTCAAATACTCTTTGCAAGCAATGTCAGCATGGGAAATAGACAAGAGCAAGAAGTCAAAGGAGTACTCAACAACGAAGCCATTGGAACTTGTCCATACAAACTTTTATGGGCCTACAAGAGCACAAATTTTGCAAGGTGAAAGTTACTTTATGTTGCTCATTGATGATTATGCCGAGAGACATAACTTACAGTGGTAGCACAGGGTGGAGTGTAATGGTGTGAGTGTGTTAACAAAAACAAATTTAAAAAATAATTAAATAGCTGACATATTAAAATAATAATAATCATAAACATTAAAACAATATAGCTGACAAATGAACATTAATAATTAAAACATATATATAATATAAATGTTTGACAAGTCTCCAATACGAAGAAGCCAAGCCAAAAATAAAATCATGGAAGAAGCACAAAATAAAAAAAGAAGCTCCAAAAAAATCAAAATCAAGAATCATGAGTTGCTTGAATAATGGTGTTAATAGTGTATGCATAAATCATTTCATATTCAGGAATATTAAAAAATTCAAATTCATTGCTGGAATATTAAAAAAATAAAATTCAAATCATTGCTGCAACATTATTGACCAGACAGTGGTTGATGATCTGTTGGACTGCATCCCTTCCATTTTCACTACTAAAGACAACATTAGTTTGTTGGCCCCCATTACTGTAGAAGTCAGAGTTGTTGTGTTCTCTATATGGGCCTTCAAAGCCCCAGGCTAGGACGGGTTCCCTTGGCCTTCTTCCAAGACTTCTAGGAAATTGTTTGCTTTGCTGTCACTGCTGTTGTCAGGGACTTCTTCAGGAGCAAATCAATTCCACTTTCATAGCCCTTATTCTTAAGAAGAACTCCCCTGAGAAAATGGATGATTTCTGCCCTATTAGCCTCTACAACACCATCTACAAGATTTTTATGAAAGTGCTAGTCTTCAGACTCTAACCCTTTCTTAATAGCCTCATCTCTAATTGTCAGAAAGGTTTTGTTCCTAGCAGGTAGATTGTTGATGTGGCCATCTCTACGCACGAAATTATCTACTCGATGGACAGAAGCAGCACCCCCAGCATGGCTCTCATGCTGGACATTTCTAAGGCTTATGACAAAATTTCTTGGAACTTCCTCTTTCTAGTTCTCAAGAAATTTTGTTTCTAGGATAAAATGATAACCTTGATACAGGAATGTGTCACTATGATTAAATACTCGGTCCTTGTCAATGGTTCTCCCCAATGTTTCTTTAATGTAAGTAGAGGTATCAGGTAGGGGGACCCCCTCTCACCCTACCTGTTCATCATTATGACATAGGTCATGGGAAGGATTATTCTCTCCTGCCTGGATAGACAAGATCTAAAGGGAATCAAAGCTGCGTCAACGGTGAGGCCCTCGACTATCCAACAGTTCGTTGATGACACTATGCTTTTTGGAGCGGCTTCAGTTGTGGAAGCCAGAAGATGGAAAAATCTACTGAACTCTTATGCTAATGCCTTTGGTTAGTGTATAAATTTTGAAAAGAGTAATGTGTTCTTTAATGCTAACCTAGTTCTTCAGGAGAAGGTTAAGAAAATTCTAAACTGCAATCAGGCCAACCTCCCGGTGACCTACCTCGGTCTTCCCCTCATGGTAAAGGAAGTGACCCCCAATTTCTGGAACTCTATCCTAGAGAGAATTCAAAGGAAAATTGAAGGTTGGAAAGGGAAACTACTGAGCCAAGATGGTAAACACCAATTGCTAAAGGCCTCTTTGCAAGGCATCCCCACCTATTATCTAACCCTCTTTAAAATGCCTAGGTACATAGTAGAGAAATTTGAGAAAATTCAGAAAACATTTCTATGGACTGGTGTGGAGGAGAAGAAAAGAATGGCTCTCATCAGTTGGGAGAAAATATGCCTTCCCAAGATACAAGGCAGATTGGGAATAAGAAAGACACAAGTGATGAATAAAGCCTTGCTAGTCAAGATTGGATGGAACTTCCTCAAGGAAGATAAGGACTGGGTTTAGATAATGAAAGCCAAGTACCTCCATAATGGGGAAAAGATTGAGTTAATTGAAAGGGATATCCTTCCTAAATGCTCTGTCATCTGGAAGAAAATGATCAAATCTAGAGGAATGTTGTCCCAAGGCATCAAGTGGAAACTGGGAAAAGGAGACAAAATAAGATTCTAGGAAGATAATTGGCTCCACGAGACTTTGCTGTCCAACCAAGAAAATAATAACATTAAAGATAGAGCAGTCACATTTTTTGGGAAGTCTATCAGTAACTACATGTTGGGTCAGAACCAGGGGCAGAGGCAATGGAAGAACATCAGTGATTGCTGGGGAGATAGCCAAATTGAGAAAATTGGTTGTTTGTCTCTGCAATTGGAATTGAGGAACTTTAGAATCCCTTTATTCCCTAGGGAGGATGAAATGCTATGGGCTTGAGACTAAAAGGAGGCCTTCTCGGTTAAATTTGCTTACAATATGCTATCTAACAGAGGTTAGGATAACAACTTATGGAAGAGAGTCTGGAATAAAAACCTAACTCCGAAAATCAATTTCTTTTGGTGGTCTACCACTCACCACAGATAACCTCAATAGGAGAGGATTTCAACTTGTCAATATATGTGCTCTCTGTCAGAAAGAGGAAGAGTCTATACAACATATCCTCTTCCACTGTGACTTCACCAAGGAGGTTTGGGGTAGGACCTTGGCTATCCTCAACATAGACTGGGTTCAAAATGAAAACCTAACAAAATTCATAAACAACTAGAGCTCCCCCTTTTCTCACCCAAGGATTAGAGAGCTTTGGAGGCAAATCCCCCCACATCTGGGATGGAGTATTTGGAAAGAAAGAAACAATAGAATTTTCAAGGATTTGACAAAGTCGGCTAAGGAAGTTTTCTTCTCCTTCTGCAGAATGGTCTCAAAAAACACATCCATTTGTACCCTGAAAGCTCACAAGGAAGCCCCCACTCAGATGGAAATCTGAATTGCCAAGAACTGGGGTTTAACAGCTGACATAACCAGCTTTGGCAACTCTAAGCAACTCGCTAGACAAAGCACCACCTAGAGACCTCCCCCTAAGGATTGGGTCAAGCCCAACTTCAACGGAGCTGAGAAAAAGACCACTGGAGTGGCTAGTGTAGGTGGTGTCATAAGAAGTGATCAGGGGAAGCTCATTGCTGCCTATGCTGGAGGCATTGGCACTTAGTCCAATAACATGGCAGAGGGGTTAGCTCTTTTATGGGGTTTGAAATTGGCTCTTTCCCTGGGTTTGGATAAGTTACAAATAGAGGGCGACTCGAAGATAATTATTGATGCTACCCTAGGTAAAATGGACAGTGGATGGAAACTTAAAGATATCATTGAAGACATCAAGAGCTTGCTAAATGAGTTCACACAGAAGGAGATTGGACATACCTACTGTGAAGGCAACAAAGTGGCTAATGGTATGGCCAACCTTGGTTAGAGCTTGAGCGAATGGAGATGTTGGAGACAATTTGAAAACCTCCCCAATCAAATTCAAAAACTCCTATGTATGGAGCATGAATCTATTCCTAAGTCATCATGATTTTAAATCTTTTTAAGTCTATTTCGCGGGCTAAGGATTGCCTTAGGAACTATAGGAGAAATGATTATAATAATAATGATTATTATATGAGGAAAGTTACTAAAAGTTTTAGGGATGGTATGGAACACCGACATATCAGTTTGGAGAAAAGTTCTAAGTGTAAAAGGATGACGTGCCACAAAAGTAACAAGATGACAGGGACGAGACAAGGGGTTAATCACATGATCAATCACATCCCTGGTGATCGGTTTAATACTCCTAATCTCCGTAACATCTAACTTAGGGATAGCAATTATTTGATGGGTTGGCTCATTAATCTGCATGAGCTGAAGTTATGGATTAATGTCTTTTCGAATGGGAGAGGTATCAAGTTCATCATGAATTTGCATGCCTTGAGCCATCTGCAGGATCATATCAACAACAAATATATTTTATCACTGCAGAGTGCTATCAATTTGTCTAATATTGCTAAGGGTGGTGAAGAGAGCTACTTGCAAAGAGTTTCCTTTCTATCAAATAATTCTGCTAAGAGGGTTTACATTCTGCAAATGGGGGGGATAGGACCAGGAATGAACCAGAATCCTGTGAAGAATTCAGAAACAATGAGACCCTTTGGTACATTTGCCAAGAGGGCGGGGTGGCACCATTTTTAGAATGCCTTCAAGGGCATGATGAAAACTTATCTTTGCAGTTCACGCATTCTTGGAACAATAAACATGTTCAAGTGGGTAGTGTTGGGTTTGAAGTTACATAAGAAGTTATTAGGATGGCTACTAGGATGACTACAGATGCTATGAAACACAAGAGAACCAGCAAGGTCTCCAACCCGGATGGTATGGCCCTATTTCTGAAGACAAATGAAGCTCTGTACAACCTGCAAGGAGGGTTCGATAGGGAATGGCTGCCAAAACCCTAGGATGACCTATGCTACATGATTATCAAATACTTCACGCTTGAAGGTAGGTTCTTCCGGTTCTTCCACTACCATTTTGTGTTACTGAATCACTGTAGGAGTAGTAAATACATCAGCTTTCCTTTTTTCTTGCTCTCTTCTCTGGAAAATTCTATAGAGACCACCATAGAACAACACAATAACGGCCCTGAGAAGCCTCCCATACCGCTTCACCAGGGGTTAATTTACAGGCTCTACAAATTTCACCTTGTCCTCTGCCCGCCTAAGCAAATCCTTGCCACTCGGGTTGACAGCCCCGCTGCCTCGTGTAAAACCAAACTGAAACCCACCTGATGCAGAGGCATCCACACTATAACCTTAACATACAGCATGGATGTCTGCAGCCCATCATCATCATCATCATCATCATCATCATCATCATATTTGACTTAACACTGTCAGCATCATCATCATATTTCACCTGCCGACCGATATCCTCCTGATGACAAGCCCTCGCCCGTTCGCATGTCAACAGCATCACCTTATTCGATTATCGACAGCATCATCATGTTCGACCAGCGCGAACATCCTCCTGAAGTCCACTGTTCACTTCAGCGACAACTTCCATCTTCACTATCTTCAGCATCATGATATTCAACATCATGATAATCAACAGGATAAAGAACATCCGGTTCCTTCCATTTATCCTGATGATGACGAACCTTAACTCCTCGCACCGTTCCTCTGATGCTGACATCACCCCGATATCCTGATGACGTATATCCTGATGACGATGACGTCACCCGCAGCTCCTCAATATCCTGCTGCTTCGAAATATCCTGATGATGTATATCCTGATGATGATGACATCATATCCTGCTGTTGGCCAAACTTAGTTTTTTCGGCCCGCGATCAACCCGATCTTCTTCCTTATGCCGATACGCTCCTCCTCGGCACCTCCTGATGATGATCACCCTGACGCTCATTCACTTCATGCACTCAACCGCATCATGCCGATCTCCTCTTACTCGGATGATGATGCCCGAAGCGACTGCAGGATATAAGCAGAAATATCCTGATGATGCCGTTTTAACGACTTTTCAACCTTAGCGGATTTTCACTGTTCTGATCCGCCGAACCTCCTGGGATGACTCGATCCACTTCCAGGGTGATCTTCCACACTTTATCAGCTCGACCTAGCACATGCCCATGCTAGGGTCTTCAACATCTTTCAACCACGATCCTGCACACCTGCATGCGAACAAACAAACTAACTCCTAACCTACTGTACATAACCATTCCACCGATCAGACGAATCAACCGGTGGAATGGATCAGTGAATCCATGAAACCACCCAAACCAGCAAATCGATTACACAAAGGAGATCAAACAGAAAACGAAAACAGGATCTTTATTGATTTCAAAGATACAATACAATATACTATTCCTCACACAGCACACTCTAACTCCTCTGCTCAATGCAATACTTTACTATCGATCGATGATCTACAGTCAACCGATCCTCATGCTTAAATAGGTTTTCCTGCGAGTACTACTGACCCGACTCCAAGCGGCTGGGAAATCTCTCCAAGCGGCTGGGAGATCCAACCGGTCCTACAGCATGACAGCTGTTCTAACAAACTACCTAAAAATAGTAAAAGTATGGTCAGCATGATCTTATCATGATCAGCATGACCTTATTACATGCATTGGTCTTATCAGACCTTCTTGAAAATAGAAACAAGACTCAAACTAACTAACTGCCTCATGAAGGCCAGCTGTCAGGTAGGTGCTCCTGCACCATACTCCCCACAGAAAAGAACTCATGTCCCATGAGTTTAGTATGTGGAAGTCCTCCACCTTTACACTTTGCCTTTGCAATATGCTGATCTGTTCCAGCTTTATCCTCTGCTGGCTCTTGGCTGCTCCAAGACTTCTGAACTGTAACTTGCTTTCTTGCAAGTAAATCCTCATGCCTGTCAATGTAGGCCTTTCTCTCATATACCCTGTGTTTGTCAGATTGTCTGACCAGAACCTCTGTCTGAACTCCCTCTTGAACTTCTGCAATGTTCAACCCTATCTTCCTGTCAACCTTTATAGGACAAGCAATAGTCCCAACTATGACAACATCCTTGTCATTCCTCTCAACTGGTTGCTGTGTGCAAACCTGTTTCTGCACCTGCTGCTGACCTCTGTCAGTCAAAACTAAAACTTTCTGCAACCTGTTGTCCTTAACAACTCCTTTCTCTGCAGTATCCTCATCTGCTTTTATGCCTGCTCCTATAGGCATCTGCACATACTCCTTCTTTCCCATTAAAATGATTTTGGCTGCCCCCTGTGCTGCAGCATCTGCCTGCAATGGCATCAACTTCATAGTCTTCCCATCTTTCTTGATGGTGTAGGTATTAGCATACCCATCATACAGTACCCTCCTATCAAATTGCCATGGTCTACCCAACAGTAGGTGACAACATTCCATGGGCAAAATGTCACACAAAATTCTATCCTGATATGCTCCAATCTGAAAATCCACATATGCCTGTTCAGAGACAAAAAGTGATTGACTATCACTCACCCAAGATGCCTTGTAAGGGTGTGGATGTGGAATCCTTTCCAGCTTCAGTTTATCCACCATTTCCTGAGATACCATGTTGTCTGTTGAACCAGTATCAATGACAACCTTACACACTTTACCTTTGCTCTTACATATGGTCTTGAAAAGAGCTCTTCTTTGTGGGGATTCTTTGTCAGGTACCTTCATGGTAATCACTGTTCTTCTCATCATCAGAGACTCTCCACTCTCTGGGTATGCATAATTATCAGGCTCCTTATCCTTTTGATAAGTGTTTGAACTCTGCGCACTTTGCTCTACTATCTCTTCTTGTACAAGTTGTACCCTCTTGTCACTAGTTCTATCATTTCTGGATGATGGACCTTTGTTTTCTGGACATTTGAAAGATGGATGACCAAACTCTCCACAGGTGTAACACTTTCCTGAAAATGTAGTAGAACCTCTACCACCTCCAAATCTTCCTCTATTACCTTTCCATCCACCTCTGAAATCAGACTGTCCCTGTCCTTTACCAGTGTCTTCTTGACCCTCATTGGTTTGCTTTTGTGTAGGGGCTGCTCCTCTTCCCCTCATATTGTTTCCTCTTCCTCTCATGGACTTATCCTGTCCTCTATTCATCTTTTCTTCAATTCTGATTGCCATTTGATAACAATCCTCCACATTCTTAGGGTTAGCTAAAACTAACTCATCCTGTATGTTAAATCTCAAACCAGCCAAGTACCTAGCCACCTTTTCTACCTCATTCTCATGATGACCAGATCTCATACTCAACTTATAAAACTCCTCTGTATAGGCCTTCACATCCCTTTCCTTCTGCTTTAAAAATTGCAGCTTCTTAAACATCTGGATTTCATAATCCCTTGGTAAGAATTTACCTTTGATCCTTGCTACCATCTTATCCCATGAAGTAATCTTTGACTTCCCTTGTTTCCTTCTCTCAGATTGTACATAATCCCACCATACCAAAGCATGACCTCCTAACTTGGTCTTTGCAATCTTTACCTTCTGATCCTCAGCAACATCTTCACATTCAAAGTGATTATCAAGTGCAGCAATCCAATCCAGTAACTCATCTTCATTCAAACTTCCAGTATACTTGGAAACATCAACCTTTACCTTAGGTTTATCACTCTGCACTGCCTTTAACAATTTTGCAAGTCTCTGGTCTTCAGCATCCAGATCTTCAGCTACCTCTTCATATTCTTCAACAGTATCTTCATCTTCTTCAGACTCACTGTCTTCCACTTCCCTCTTTTTACTCTTTTCCAGGGCTGTAAGCCTGGCTTGAAGTGCTTCAGCAAGCTCCTTCATCTTCCTCATTTCTCTGGCATGTTTCTCCTTCATCTCCTGCAATTCCCTTGTAGTACCACTACCTTTCGGAGGCATTTTGTCAACCTCTCAATCAACACACAACACACAATCAACTCTACCTCTGCCCTTTCGGTGACAGAATCAGCACACAACAGCCCAGACCTTTTGCTAAGCTCTGATACCACTATGATGCAGAGGCATCCACACTATAACCTTAACATACAGCATGGATGTCTGCAGCCCATCATCATCATCATATTTGACTTAACACTGTCAGCATCATCATCATATTTCACCTGCCGACCGATATCCTCCTGATGACAAGCCCTCGCCCGTTCGCATGTCAACAGCATCACCTTATTCGATTATCGACAGCATCATCATGTTCGACCAGCGCGAACATCCTCCTGAAGTCCACTGTTCACTTCAGCGACAACTTCCGTCTTCACTATCTTCAGCATCATGATATTCAACATCATGATAATCAACAGGATAAAGAACATCCGGTTCCTTCCATTTATCCTGATGATGACGAACCTTAACTCCTCGCACCGTTCCTCCGATGCTGACGTCACCCCGATATCCTGATGACGTATATCCTGATGACGATGACGTCACCCGCAGCTCCTCAATATCCTGCTGCTTTGAAATATCCTGATGACGTATATCCTGATGATGATGACGTCATATCCTGCTGTTGGCCAAACTTAGTTTTTTCGGCCCGTGATCAACCCGATCTTCTTCCTTATGCCGATACGCTCCTCCTCAGCACCTCCTGATGATGATCACCCCGACGCTCATTCACTTCATGCACTCAACCGCATCATGCCGATCTCCTCTTACTCGGATGATGATGCCCGAAGCGACTGCAGGATATAAGCAGAAATATCCTGATGATGCCGTTTTAACGACTTTTCAACCTTAGCAGATTTTCACTGTTCTGATCCGCCGAACCTCCTAGGATGACTCGATCCACTTCCAGGGTGATCTTCCACACTTTATCAGCTCGACCTAGCACATGCCCATGCTAGGGTCTTCAACATCTTTCAACCGCGATCCTGCACACCTGCATGCGAACAAACAAACTAACTCCTAACCTACTGTACATAACCATTCCACCGATCAGACGAATCAACCGGTGGAATGGATCAGTGAATCCATGAAACCACCCAAACCAGCAAATCGATTACACAAAGGAGATCAAACAGAAAATGAAAACAGGATCTTTATTGATTTCAAAGATACAATACAATATACTGTTCCTCACACAGCACACTCTAACTCCTCTGCTCAATGCAATACTTTACTATCGATCGATGATCTACAGTCAACTGATCCTCATGCTTAAATAGGTTTTCCTGTGAGTACTACTGACCTGACTCCAAGCGGCTGGGAAATCTCTCCAAGCGGCTGGGAGATCCAACCGGTCCTACAACATGACAGCTGTTCTAACAAACTACCTAAAAATAGTAAAAGCATGGTCAGCATGATCTTATCATGATCAGCATGACCTTATTACATGCATTGGTCTTATCAGACCTTCTTGAAAACATAAACAAGACTCAAACTAACTAACTGCCTCATGAAGGCCAGCTGTCAGGTAGGTGCTCCTGCACCACCACCCATAGCAATCTTATGATTATCATAGAAATCACCCTTGAGTGCTACTCCCAGTCTCTCAAAACTGTCAAGTCCTCTTCAGTCAAGAAGAAAACCCCTGTTCTGGCTAGCCCTGAGGAATAGAGTGAACCAAAGGCAGACAACCCTAAAACCAAAAGAAAGTTGACTATTAGTGATGTGAAAGGTGATACTCCCCTCAAGCAGGGCAGGGTGGGCAAAGAAGGGGGAAGCACCTTTGTGAATTTCAAGGATAACCCTAGAGTGGAAATCCATAATCTAGAGGAAGGGGATGAGGACTCTGTGGAAAGTGGGGATAGTAGTGATGGCAAGAGGGATGAGGAGTATGTTTCCCCACAGAGTAAGGGGAGGGTCTCATCTACGAGGAGATCGACTAGATTGGCCACCAAGCCCACCTCAGTGTGCAAGAAGCAAGATTACATTGTTGAGCAGGAAGAGGCTGAGGAGAACTTGGATGGGGAAACCAAGGCTGTTAACCAGGTGGACACTATGGTTCTTGAGACTGTGGATGAAGGAACCAGGAACTTCCCTAAATTCAATGCTCAGATTTCAAAGATGGATAGCTCAGAGAAAACCATATAGGAAACTGACAAAAAATAAAAGGGTAAAAAGACTTTTAGTAAAATTAAAAGCATAGGCAAAGAATCGGAGAACATCAACACCAAAATGATAGTGCTGGAGAAAAAGTTTATGAATCTGGCCAGGTTTACTTCGAAAGTCATGCACAGGTCTGCAACCACTTTGGCAGTGCTTCAGGATATTGAACTCACCAGGCATGGTTTGAAGGACAAAGAACTCAAGGAGTACGAGGACATGTACCGATTCCTCACTGAGGATTGGGAACAACTCTTCAACTAGCCCATGGGGATTTTCTGTGTTTTCTTTGTTTTTGTGTTCTGGTTCCTTTTTGCTGTGTTGTTCCTTTTTGGTTAACTCGATGTGGTTTCCCTAGGGCTAATGTGTAATGGGTTCGGCACCTTTGTTTTGCCGCTTAATATATCAAAAATATTAAAAAATTAAAATTAAAATCAATAAAACCAAAAAAATCTATGCTGCAACATTAAAAAAATAAATGGAATATTAAAAATATAAAATTCAAATCACTAAAATTTGTGCTACAACATTAAAAAATTAAAATTAAAATCAATAAAGCCAAAAACAATGGAGAAAATAAGTATATATATAAAAATGGTGCATAGAATAAAAAGATACATTCACTAGCCTTCTACTCTCCCTCAACCCTACACAAGAAAACAAAAAAAATTACAGATTGAGAATTTAGTGAAATATAAACTTGCCAGAAAAATAGGAGACACAATGGAAAAATCTATTTACTACTTCCCAACATTTCTTTTTAGATTGCTTTATGATTTTTGGAAGTAGAAGTGAAATTAGAAATTTATATATTTAAATTAGAATTTAGTTAATTTTAATATTTATTCTTACTCAAATATTTCATTAATCTTTTATGGCAAGTTAACATTTAATTAATAACTAATAAAATGTAGTATTGGGGTTTTGGTGACGAAATATTTAGTAAAAACTAAATAAATAAAACTATTTTATTTTCTTATTAATAGATTGACATTTTTATTTAATAGTGTTTATAAAGAATTTCTATTATATACCAAATTTGTATTTAATTTTAATTTTTCTAAATGACATGTAATATTTTTTTAGGTATATCTTATAGAGCATTAGGAAGGAAA
Organism: Cunninghamia lanceolata; assembly: GCA_027924645.1. Taxonomy (NCBI): domain Eukaryota; kingdom Viridiplantae; phylum Streptophyta; class Pinopsida; order Cupressales; family Cupressaceae; genus Cunninghamia; species Cunninghamia lanceolata. The sequence goes on along the minus strand of BSBN01000809.1, from coordinate 21,648,947 downwards.
TATATGTCATATTTTTCTTTGATAACTTTGTTAAGTGTTATATTAAAAGTTAAAAATAGTATTCATTCTAAAGATTTAGTAAAAACTAAATAAACTAGTATAGATATCTTAAATAAGTCTATCTAAAAGATACCGAGAGATATCAGTCTTAGTGCGCTTATATTGAAATTGTTATTGAGAATAGATAGGTGCCTCGAGACTGATACCTTTCAGCATCTTTTAGATAGATTTATTTAAGATATCTATGCTAGTTACTTTAGAATGACATGGGTTACTTTTTTGAAAGAAAAATATGAGGCATTTGAGAAGTTTAAAGCTTTTAAAGCCTTGGTTGAAAATGAATCTAGTTTAAATATTAAGTGTTTAAGATTAGATCGAGGAGGTGAGTTTACTTCAAATAAATTTGAATATTTTTGTGAGCATCATGGAATAAGGAGACATTTCTCAGCTACAAGGAATCCACAACAAAATGGAGTTGTAGAAAGGAAAAATCAAACCGTTCAAGAGATGGCTAGAACAATGTTGAATGAATCTAAGCTATCAGATATATTTTGGAGAGAAGCAATCAACACACCAGTCTATATTATGAATAGAGGGCAAATTAGAGTCAACAACAACAAAACACCTTATGAATTATGGAAGGGTAGACCAACAGTTAAATACTTCAAAGTTTTTGGGAGTAAGTGCTACATAAGAAGAGATGATGAGGATTTGGGAAAATTTGACTCTAGATTTGATGAAGGCATATTCCTTGGTTATTCCTCAAGAAGCAAGGCTTATAGATGTTACAATAAAAGATTGTAGAGAGTGCCAATGTAAAAGTGGATGAAGCAAGGTATCAAAAATAGAAAGCACAAGCAAATGATCACATAGAGGAGTCAAGCTACAAGGAAGAAGAAGATGGAAAAGAAGAAATAGAATGAAAAGATACAAAGGCACCATCTAAATTTATCCAGAAAAATCATTCAAAAAATTTAATTCATGTGATAAAGATACCAGAGTATAGACTAGAAGAAAATTAGCAAGTACAAACCTCTCCTTACTATCTAAAATAGAGCCTAAAGACTTTGCAGAAGCTAGTGACTTGACAAGCATTGGATTGATGCTATAGAAGAAGAGCTGAATCAAATTGAAAAGAATGAGACATGGGAACTCATTCCAAGACCAAAAGATAAGAATGTGATTGGTACCAAGTGGGTTTTTAGCAATAAACTAAATGAAGATGGCCAAGTGATAAGAAACAAAACAAGGTTAGTTTGTAAAGGTTATGCTTAAGTTGAAGGTATTGACTTTGAAGAAACTTTTGCTCATGTTGCAAGACTGGAGGCTATTAGAATGTTTTTAGCATTTGTTTGTTTCAAGAACTTTAAAGTCTATCAAATGGATGTTAAGTTTGCCTTTCTCAATGGAAATTTAGAGGAAGAGTTATACATTGAACAACTAGAAGGAATCCTATTATCAGAAAATAAGGATTATATGTGCAAATTGAAGAAAGCACTTTATGGGCTAAAGCAAGCCACCAGAGCCCCGTATTCAAGACTTGATAAATATCTACAACAACAAGGTTTCAAAAAGGGAGTTGCTGATAATAATCTCTACATCAAGACTGAAGGTGATGATCAATTGATTGTTGTGGTTTACGTAGATGCTGTCACTTTTGGAGGCAGTAGTAACAAAATATGCAAAGAGTTTGCAAAGGATGTGATTTTGAGATTTCTATGCTCGGTGAGTTGTCATTCTTTCTTGGTTTACAAATCTCTCTATCTGACAAAGGCATAATAATCTCACAAACCAAGTACATCAAGGAAATGTTAAAAAAAATTAAAATGGAAGATTGTGCACCAGTTAGCACACCCATGGTCACAGGCTATATATTATCAAGTATAGTGATGTAAAATTTCGTAATGAGGTGAGTTAACAAACCTTGTATTAATACAATAATATATAGAGAATGATAAATAGTTTAAATTATTAACAAATGCAGTGCAAAGATTACTTCTTTTAGCAATAGATTTTATAGTTTTGATGTTCTTTCATATTATTTGATTTGTGGACTTGCATTCTATTGATTATTTTTGTTGGTATAGATTGAGTTGTGTTTATTCAATATTTCATTGGATGAATTTTAATTTTGTGTACTTGGTTTGAATCTTTGAAGATTTTATTTAGTTTTTCTTTCAAATATTTCATTAAAGTTTTTCTTATATTTATGGTGTGTTTTCTACATCTTGTTGGGACAATGGTAGATTAGGGTTCAAAAAAATAAAATAAATGCACTAGTTATGGATAATTTAGATATAGAAGTTGGACTAGGATGCTGACATTTGGATATTTATGTATCCATATCTAATTATTTTTATGTAATTAATTGTGTATGCACTCACCTTTACTTTTGTCATAGGGCAAACACATAAGATAAGCACTCAAGTAGTTGTACATTTCTAGACTTTATTGAAATAACCTTTGTGATTAACTTGTTGAAAGTGATATGTTGACAAGCACATACAAAAGCTTTAATTGTATAATTTTATAGTAGGATTTGTATGCATGAGAATTGATGTTTCTATGTTTTTATCTTAAATTTGATATTCAATGCATACATTTTTCTCACATAATCTTAAATAATAGTGCAATTAACTTTATAATTGAAGTGTGTATTATAGATAGTTATAATATATTATATAGAACAAAAGAGAATCTATGATTTTTAGTAATATATGTATTTATTATTCTTGTACCTGAGGTTGACAAGCTTCCAAGTGTTCATTAAGGGGTCTCATATGATAAACATTTGGTTATGGGTTTACTTATATGTGAAGTAATTATTAACAAAATATAGTATTAATTTCTTCCAAGACTAGACCCCATAACTACAACTACCCTCCCAACAATAGGACACTGCCCAACTATTGGCTCCTCTCCCCTAATCCCTATGTTTCCCCATATGGGAAAATAAAAAGCAATTTAAATATGTATGAAGTCAAAACTAGAATTTAAAAGTCTTGTGGTCATAGATCACCAAGTGTGATTGGATAGTTATTTTAGATTTTTGTTACATAGTATTATTTTTATGCATTTGCATAGTTAAAATATGTTAGCACAGTCTAAAGTTGATGGCCTTATGAACCTATTTAAGTATTTTAGTTATAAAATACAATTAAAATTTTAGGAAGACTATATTACTTGAAAGGGAAGATTTTAGATAGACCATCTAGTTTCTATAGGATTTGTTAGAGTAAATACATATTTACTTAAGTTTTACATAGGCAGACTAGTTTAGTTGCATTTAATTAATTAGGGTAGTTGTTTTTCTCGTGCTGAGAAGTTACATACATGTTACCTATTTTTCACGGCTTTAAAAAGCCTGTACCATATGTAGATTAATCATCTCATACTCAATGCATTTTTCTCTTCAGTGAAATAGCTTTGCTTCTCTCATTTGTGAAGGTCTCTATGCAATTGGTTTTCCTGGGAATTTATTGCTCTATCATGGTATCAGAGCCTCCCAGTTTGCAGTATCTTCCCTGAGAGTTTTTGTCAGAGAGTTGTGGCTGGAGATCAGTGAGATCATTATTTTATGAATACATTCAAAAGAATGTTCATCTTTATCAATTATGTTGTTAGACATTAAGGTTATTGTTTAATTTTGAAAGCGGTTGAAGCAAGGAGGCTTCAATATTTGCAGGCTGGTGAATGTTGCAGCCTCCTCTCCACATATCAATCAGCATTTCATGGATGTTGATTTTCCTTGGACTCCTATTTAGAGGGCACGTATCCCATCTTGGAGGACTTGATTTCAAATTGAAGGCTGTTTGAGGCCATTTACTTGCTACTTGAAGGCCGTTTGAAGGCCATTTGAGGCATTTTTTTGAGCGATTAGCAGTCTTTGAGGCTTGGTGAAGGGCGCTGATCCACATTAAAGGTGCATATTCATTCCAATGAACACATTAGTGGAATGCACTAGCATTCCTGGCATCATTCGCAGTCCTGAATGAAGAAGGTACAGAATCAATTCAGAGTGTTTGGAGTGTGCCAAGACAATTCCCCATTCCCGTCCATGCTGGAGGTTGAGCCATGAGTTTTTTTTGCAGAGGATGTGTGATGCAGTGCCACAGCTGGAAGCAATTAACAATGATAGAAGTTGATACTTCTCATTACATCGGCAAGAGTTAATGAATGTCCTATCAATATACATCTATCGGCCAAACTAGCATCCATCGGTATCTCCCAACTCTTTCACTCTGAAACCCATCTCATACCGATGAGTGTGTTGTTTGCAGTCACTTATCGGCAAGATACCTCCTATCGGTGTAGTCTAAACCTCTCTGCCTGATGGTATCTTTCCTGCTGATAAAACTTGAACTACTTTAGATATTGGTTGCCTATCAGCAACACTTACGCTATTGGACTAGTCGTGGAAGGTCTCCCCAATGCTTCACCTCACGCCGACATCAACTTCAACCTTTCCTTCCGGTGTCCTTACCTACGACAGCCGGTTCATTGCCAAGACTCATACTGTCGGAGTGACTTTCTCCTTGTTCTCTGATCTACCAACTCATGCCAATACACTTAACATCCGCTACCATCAGTGAGACCTAACCTATCGGGAGAAACCAAAAACCCTTCGCCAATGACTCTTCTCTCCCTGATGGACTATTCGCACTTCACTTGTCGCTGTGACTTAAACCGTCGGTGACACCAACGAAACTTATGCCGATACCTTCGATCACTACGATGAACCTCCAGACTTCATGCATCAGTGTGACTAACACCGTCGGTAGAACATTTCATTCCTCTACCGATAGAATATCTCATGCCGATGAGCTAACCATCAAACCGCCATCATTAAGACTTTCCACATTGGCGAGTCTTAACCTTGCTCGGCCGATACTATGGTTTACGCCGATAGACTCCTTCGTCGGTGACACTTTGTATTTGTCACCCCGATCGGTGAAAGTGCCCCTATCGGCGCGATGGAAACTTTTCAATCCGATGGTTATTTTCACACCGATGCCTTCACAAATTTGCACCGAAAACCCTGATCTTGACTTGATCCATTCACTTCGCAATTTTGACATAGATTTTCAATCTTCAGACCCTAGCACATGATGATGCTAGGTTGGTTCACTGCATGCAACATCTTGATCTCAACAACATGCAATGAAAAAATAGAAAAAATGGAAAGGAAAGCTAATCTATTGTACAGGGCCATTCCATCGATTCGAAGAATCAACTGGTGGAATAGATAAGTAAATCCATCTCGCCTGCAAATGGGAAAAATGATTACACAGGTAGAACTGAGATTAGATAAATAACACCAATGAGATCTACTTTTTATTCAATCACAAGAATGCGTACAACTATTTGATATCACAGTTCCACTATATCACACTGCTCTGTCAAATCTCCATACACAATTTCTCTGTTTCTCCTATGCAATACTGAACTATCAAACTGTCTCTAAACAAATTGATCTAGGGTATAAATAACTACTCCCAAATATTACAGACTCGATTCCCAGCGGCTGGGAGCTTCCAAGCGGCTGGGAGAGGACAGCTAGGATAACAAATATAATAGACTGCACATAACCCTAGATTGACCTAAAAATATAAGAATTGGTCCAATGTACCTTATTACATCATAATGCATGAAACATACTATATTTAGACCTAATCTGTATTTAGAAGGGGTGCTCCTGCACCATACTCCCCAGAAGAAGAAATCTCAAGTCCACTTGAGATGAGAGTATGTAGGTCTGAACCATGTTTCTTGATCTGGTCTGTAGTCATCCACGCTGCTTCGGAATCAGGTTTTCCCTGCCAAGCCACCAAATATTCTAGATATTCTTTGTTCTTGGTCTTCTTGATCACTCTTGTGTCTAAAATCTTCTGCAACTGTGGTGGCTCATGTTTTGGAATGTCATTAGTTGCTGTATCCTGTAGTAGTTCCTGTTCTTCATCTGGATTATGCTTGTATGGAGTTAAATCACATACATTAAATATAGGTGATAAACCAAGATCAGAAGGAAGTTGTATCGCATAAGCATTCTATCCATGCTTTTTCAAAATCTGACATGGTCCAATCTTCCTCTACATGAGTTTAGTATATTTGCCTTTAGGAAGTCGTTCCTTTTTCAAATGAACCCATACCAAATCTCCAACATCAAATTGTACATCTTTCTTCTTTTTATCAGCATACTCCTTATACTTCAAGGTAGTTTGCTGTAGTTGGGTCTTTACTTGATCATGAACCTCTTTTATGGCTTCTGCAAAATCTTCTCCATCTGCACTAACAGAGTCTCCTGTAGGTAGTTCTCTTAATTCTAAAATACCTCATGGATGTATACCATAGACAATTTGAAAAGGTGATTTCATGGTGCTTCTATTAATAGTATCATTATAGGAAAATTCTGCCTGAGATAGGATAGTATCCCACTTGTCTCCATGCTGTTTTGTCAAACATTTGAGCAAATTCCCTAAGGAATGATTTACTACTTCAGTCTGTCCATCCGTTTGAGGATGATATGCGGATGAGAAAGACAAATTTGTTCCAAGATTCTTCCACAGAGTTCTCCAGAAATGACCAATAAACTTCACATCCCTATCTGATACTATGCTCAATGGCAATCCCTGTATTCTTACTATTTCTTTGAAAAACAAATATGCAATATATGAAGCATCAGCAGTGGTTTTGCATGGCAAGAAATGTGCCATTTTGATGAATCTGTCCACTATAACAAAAACACTATCATATCCTTTTCTGGTTCTGGGTAAACCCAACACAAAATCCATACTTATGCTTTCCCATGGTCTAGAAGGAATGGGCAATGGCTGATATAAACCTGCATTAGTTGATCTTCCTTTTGCCTTCTGACATATCACACATGTCTCTACAAATTTCCTGACATCTGATTGTAACTTAGGCCAATAATAATGTCTTCTAACAATGTCAAGAGTCTTATCCAAACCAAAATGTCCTACCATAGCTCCACAATGTTTCTCTTTAATGATGTTCAACCTCATAGAACACCTTGGAATACACAACTGTCCACCTTTGAACAACAATCCATCTTGGATCAGGAATTTAGAGAACTCAGCATGATATTTATCTCCAAAAGAAGTACATACCTGATATATCTCTCCAAAATCTTCATCATCATCATACATGGTCTTCAATGAATCAATGCCAACACTTTCCAACTAAATTTGGTTGACTGTTAGAGCTCTCCTGGTCAAGGCATCAGGTACCTTATTCTTGACTCCTTTCTTATGCTTCAATGTGAAAGTAAAAGCTTGTAGAGTTTCTACCCATTTCATATGTCTGTGGTTCAACTTTTCCTGGCTGTTTATAAAACTTAAAGCTTGATTATCTGTGAATACTATAAATTCTTTTGGCATCAAGTAATGCCTCCATTTCTTGAGTGACTGAACTAGAGCATACATCTCTAAATCATATGATGAATACCTCTTTTTAGCATCATTTAGCTTCTCACTGAAAAATGCAATTGGCCTATCTTCTTGGCTAAGTACTGCTCCAATTGCCATGTGACTTGCATCACATTCTACCTAAAAGATTTTGTTAAAATCTAGAAGTGCAAGGACTGGTTGCTGTGCCACCATCTTTCTTCAATGTCTCAAAGGAATCATCTGCTTCCTCAGTCCAAGCAAATCTGCACTTCTGTCCTGCTTTTATAGTATCAAGCATGGGTGCAGAAATATGACTAAACCCTCTTATAAACTTTCTGTAGAAGGTTGCTAACCCATGGAAACTTCTGACATCATTCATAGTCCTTGGAGTTAGCCAAGATAATATGGCACTCACCTTCTCCTTATCCATTTGTAACTTACCTTGTGAAATGACAAAACCCAAATATGTGATCTCCTCCTGCATGAACAAACACTTGTCCAAATTTATCATCAACTGTTCTTCATGTAACCTCTTGAGAACCAAATCTATATGCCTGAGATGTTCTTCCTTAGTATTGCTGAAAATTAGAATTTCATCTAGATATACTATGACAAACTTACCCATGAATTCTATCAAAACCTCATTCATCAATCTCATAAAAGTACTAGGTGCATTAGATAAACCAAAAGGCATAACTTTCCACTCATACAACCCTTCGTTGGTTTTGAATGCTGTTTTCCATTCATCTCCTGGCCTAATTCTGATCTGATGATAACCACTCTTCAAGTCTATTTTTGTAAAATACTTAGCACCTCCCAAACAGTCAAGTAAATCCTCTATCCTAGGTATTAGAAACCTATACCTGATTGTGATCTTATTAATAGCCCTGGAATCTATGCAAAGCCTCCAAGTGCCTTCTTTCTTTGGTGCTAGTACAGCTGGTACTACACATGGGCTTAAACTTTTACCAATCAGACCTGTGTCTAATAATTCCTCAATTTGTCTTGCTACTTCTGCATTCTATTATGGAGTTAGCTTATATGTTGCTTTGTTTGGAAGTGTAGATCTTGGGATTAGATCTATGCAGTGGCTGATATCTCTTACAGGTGGTAGGGATCTTGGCATTCCCTCAGAGATGATGCCTTTATACTTATCCAATAATTCTTGGATAGCTGGGTCTATGAACCTCTGCTTCTTCTCTTTCTTGACTTCTTGCTGCTATTCTTTATTCACTACCAAACATGGAATTAGGGCATATGCAACTACACCTTTTGCTGCTACTTCTTTCATGAACTGTTTATCCTCCATCAACATTACCTTCACCTCTTTTCCTTTTGATTTCTCCTCCTTCTCTGTCCTTGGGATCAACTCTGTCACCATACCATCTTTGGTGATTGTATAGGTGTTCCTAACACCATTATGTTGTGCCTTCAAGTCATACTGCCATGGTCTTCCAAATAAGAGATGGCAAGCATCCATCTTGGCGATATCAAATAGCAACTTATCTTTATATGCTCCAATTTGAAATTCTACCCAAGCTTGTTCTTCTACCACTATTTGCTGACCTTGGTAAGCCATGAGACCTTATATGGGGATGGGTGAGGTAATCTTCTAAGCTTAAGCTTTGTTACCATTTCATCAGACACAAAATTTTTAGTAGAACCCGAATCAATTAAGACTTTACATGCCTTACCTCTTGCCTTGCATGTAGTTCTGAAAAGAGACTTTCTTTGTGGGGGTTCTTTGTCAGGTACCTGTTAGGTCTCAAAAACACAGGTTGTTATCCCTAAGAGGGTGCCAGGCTCTCTTGACGTTTTTGGCTAACTGACACGGGGTAGATATGGCTAAACCCCCTTCGCTTTAGGCTCTGCCAAACCTAGGCTGGTAAACCTCTAATTAATAAAGCAAATAAAGATTAGAATCAATCTAGCTATTTATAATGGCACAAGTTATAAAATAGATAAAAGACAGCAAGTTAATTCTAAGAATAATCTAAATTGTAATGCTAAAACAATAATGCAATCTAGCTAAGTAAATCTAAAATGAATTTGGATAAGTAATAATGAAAATATTAGACCAGTGCCTTATTGAATATAGAGTCAGTATGATTATGAAACAAATGACTATTTGTTTGGTAAAAACTCGAACTACATGGCATGAAAGAATAGGTATGTAACTTGTACAACCCTGCAAGGAAGTAGTTAAAATTCCATACTTATATATCCAATTGACAAAATCAAATTACATGCATTCATCTAAAAGGATTTAATCCTTGCTTGAAGGAACCTATTAGAATAATACTACAATTGTAATAGATTTATCAAAACTGGAGACAGAATACAAACCCTAATTATATGACTATTCTTACAGATCCATGACAATGCCTTCACAGTTACTATGATAGATGTAAAGGATTTAATTCTAGAAGTAGAAACCAATTAATCTCATCACACTATAATAGCAAATGTGTATAGACAACTTGAAGATATACTTGATAACTCAAATTGAATAATAGAGAAGACTTTGAAAGGAGACAGTCATATAATTGAATGAATTTAACAGATAGTTGATACCAAAATTTACAGTCACTTCTTCATGCTTACAGACTTGATTCTGTCAGAGAAAGCTTGCACATGATCTACTAGAAATAAAATATATTAAAAATGAACTAGCAGTGCGGTTCAAATCTAATCTATAATGTTTCTTCCTATTCTATCTCTAATCTCCTCTCTATCATCTAATGTCCCTTTTTTTTTTCTCTGGTCTTGGTCATCTCTTATAAAGAGAGGCATACAAGCTTCAGACCAGTTACAATGGTTGTGACGGTTGATAACTGGACAACAATATTTGTTTAAACAAACAAATTCAGAAAGATTAATAGTCATCTTAATCATCAGATGGATAACCATCTCATAATCAAACAAAGAACTTCAACTGCAATTCTGCTTAATCTCCTTCGAGGATTCCTTTATTATCCTACAAAGACCAAATAAAACACAAATTAATGTATGATCAAATAATCCAAATAGATTTATTTGAACAAATTTATTTATTCAAGTAATTTCTCCCCTTATCAATGATTTGTCAGTTGCTCAAACTCCTTTCACGGGTGTTTTATGGTTTGATCCCCGCTATGAATATCCTGCATAAAACCCATTTTTCAAATGTTAGAAGAGTATATTAACCATTCAAATTTAAATGTTGTTTTTAGGTTTCCTATATTTTGCATCGGCAAGACCTTTCACAACATATCCCCGACATCGTTGTGACTATCGTGTCGGCAAGATTGGCAGGTTTTATCCTGATTCATCTCTCACCGATATATTTGTTGGCGAATGTGTTTCTATCAGAATAAGATGCGTGATTAGAGTGACTTATTTTAAGTCACCCGACAGTGGTTATCTCCCTGATAGCCTTCCTTTACACTTTCTGTCAGAGTGAGATATTCCACCGGGGTAACCTTTTTCAAGTCACCCGATCCTATTAATTCCCCGATGGCCGCTTTCTATCTTTCATCAGAGAGAACCTCCCGAAGTGTCACTGATGATTTTATCGCTGTGACCGGCGAGTCGGTCAGACATATATATTTCATTTTGATCTATTCAGTTATACTGATATAACTATCGGTGAGAGTCTCACCGATATGTGTGACGATAATTGTTATTGGGGTGACCTATGCCATCAGGATAACATATTTATGTCTACCCAAGCGTTATTATCTTCCCGATAGCCCTTTGTATACTGGATTGGAAAGACCTTCATAATGTGTTACCGATATCGTTATTTGTGAGACTTCTTATAAATGTGTGTAATCCTCATGTCTATCGGAGTAATATATACCATCGGGGTAACCTTTTTCAAGTCACCCGATAATGTTTCTCTCCTCGATGGCCACTTAGTATCTTTCATTGGAGAGAATTTGCCGAAGTGTCATCGACACTGTTATCGCTGTGACCTGTGAGTTGGCAAGACATTATTGCTTCATTCCGATATGTTGAGTTACACCGATGGATATTGTTTCCTTTGTCCCTGTAAGATGTTTCGGTGAGACTCTTGTTGAAATACTTCATCAGTATGATATGTGTCGTCGGGATAATCTTCAAAGCATTACCTGATAACCATTAGTCATATTGATTGGTGTGACTGCCAGATTTTCTTACCGATAAAAGGGCCATCGGGATGATTTCCTCCTATCGGAAACTCCTACAAATCTCTCTTCGATCTTTACTCTCACGCCGATAGTCATTTTCATTGATTTCTCATGTATTGGTATAAGCAACACAAAGTCTTTCCAATAGTATGAAACTTAAACCATTTACATTGTTTTGCCACGGACTTTTTTGTGGGATGTATCAGTTTTTTACTATGATTTGTTCAGATATGGCAAAGTGAGAATACAATAAAATTTTAAATTTTAGGTCCCAACAGTGGCTCTTTCTGGGGATGTATGCCCCCTGTGGGCATAGCAAGATTCCAGATTTCTGGGGAGCAGACCAATCCCTTCTTCATTTGATTACGTGTGGAGATCCTAAATTATTTCTTTATAAAAAGCCTTTATAAGAGATATCTTTAAGCAAATCACTTGGTTCTTCTAAACTACTATGCATGGAAAAGACCATTTGGAGAGTTTAATCAGAATTGTCCATGCACTGGCAATTCTTTGTTCTCTCAAGTTCTTTTTAAGAGAAGAAGTGTTTCAAAAACTGCCCATGTACTGGTAGTTCTTGCTCTTCACCAGACATGTTTTGTACATAATATGAATCCTCCCCTGCCTTACCATTTATGATAAAAGGTCCAATCCACAAGGCATCAAATTTTCCATGCTTCCCCTTTTCTTGATTTTTGGCATTCCAAATAAGCACTATGTCACCTATTTCAAATTTTTTGACCTTAGCTTTTTTATCATATAGGTACTTCATCTGCATTTGCATTTTCTTATTTTGCTGTATTACTTGTTCCCTCATTTCATTCAACTCCATCAGTTGTTCTATCCTTTCTTCCATCGGTCCTGGGACATCCCAATCCTCTTGAAGGATAAACTTACATATTGGCAGCATGTTGTGTATTGGGAGTCTGGCATGAGATCCATTTACTAGTTCAAATGGTGATTTGCCAATTGCTTTCTTTACTGTGATCCTATCAGCCCATAATGCCAATCTCAACCTAGAGTCCCAAGCTTTTTTATTGTCATCCAACATTCTCTTTATAATCTTCAGGATACTTTTATTGCTGGACTCAGCTTGCCCATTGCCTTGTGGGTGGTAGGGAGAAGAATATGAGATTGTAATGCCATAAGATTTAGAAAATTTTTTAAACTCATCCGATCTAAAACACATTCCATTGTCAGTTATAAGCCTCAAAGGTACCCCAAATCTAGTTAAAATGTTTTCCAATAGGAAGTTAATCACAACTTTGCTGGTTGCTTGTTTAGTGGGTACTGCTTCTACCCAATTCATGAAATAGTCAGTGGCCACCAATATCCATTTGTGGCTGCCACTTGATTTTTCCATTATCTCTCCTATAAAGTCGATTCCCCATTGGTGAAATGGGGCATCAACTTGCATAGGTCTTAGGGGTAATGCACCTTGATATTTTAATTTTCCAGAGAATTTTTGGCAAGCTTCACATTTCCTAGTAAAATTATAAGCATCATTGAAAACCTTGGGCCAATAATAACCAACCCTTAATATTTGGTGTGCTGTGGTTTTAGCTGAGAAATGGCCAGCACACACTCCCTGATGCATTTCTTTCAAAGCAGATTTAGCTTGCTCTTCATCTAAACAAAACAATAAGATACCATCATTATTTTTCCAAAAAAGATCTCCTTCTATAAGCACATATTTAGAAGCACGTAATTTTAAAGTTCTTCTCTTGTTATCATCAAATCCTTTAGGGCATCTCATATGCTTGAGGTAATACACTATGTCAATGTACCAAGGAGTTTTCTCGATACTTGTTATCATGTCCTCTTCATTTTCAATATTACATACCTGGGCAGCCTCAAGATTTGTTTCAGTCATCAGTTTTGCCAACCCTTGTCCCCTTACTAGTTTTGTGATTTGAATTTCTATATCAAACTCTTGAAGTTGATTTATCCACCTACATCTCTTTCCAGTTACCTTGTTCTGCATGAACACATCCTTGACTGCTGCATTTGGTACATAAGCTACCACCTTAGCCCCAACCAAGTAAGGTCTAAATGCCTTGACAGCTTTTACCAATGCATAAGCTTGTTTTCCAGTAATATCATAGTTAAGTTCTGCATGTTGGAGTGATTTACTGAAAAAAGAAACAGGCTGCTCATAACCCTCATTATTCTTTTGTAACATAACTGCCGCTACTGTATGAAAAGATGCAAAGGAAAAGATCTAGAAAGGTTTATTAAAATTGGGAGATTTTAGCACTGGAGCTTCTTTAATTGCTCTCTTTATGGATGCAAAAGCTTCTATGCATTCATCTGTCCAACTAACCTTTGCATTTTTCTTCAACATTCTAGATATAGGGTTAATTATTTCTGCAAACTTTGGTATAAACCTTCTCACAAAGTTTATTTGTCCAAAGAATGATTGTATGGCCTTGACTGTCTTCGGGATAGGAACTTTATCTATTGCATCTACTCTTTTAGGATCAATCTGGACTCCATCTTTGGATACTATATGCCCAAGCAATTTCCCTTCTGTAACTGCAAATTTGCTTTTTTTGGGGTTCAGGGAAACACCATATTCTAATGCTCTGATAAATATCTTCTCAAGGTGATTCACATGATCCTCAACCTTTTTCGAGTATGTAGTAAGGTCATCCTAATATACAACCATGATATCATTTATTAGACCTGCAAAAGCAACGTCCATTGCCCTCTGGAACATGGCTCTAGCATTTGTAAGGCCAAATGGCATTCTCATGTATACATAAGTTCCCCATGGGGTTGTAAAGGCTGTCTTATATTGTTTAGATTCTTTAACCTTTACTTGGTTGTATCTGGAGAACCCATCCATCATGGATAATAACTCACAACCAGTAACTCTCTGCAGTAAATTTTCCATATTTGGTAACGGATAGTTATCTTTTAAGGAAGAAATATTCAAATTCCTAAAGTCGACACAAAGTCTAATATCTCCATTCTTCTTCCTAACAAGAACTAAATTCGAGACCCAGGATGAATGCCTAATAGGTTTAATTATGCCAGCTTCCCTGAGTTTTGTAAGTTTCTCATACATTTTTGGTTCTAACATCGGGTTGATGGGTCTTTGTTTTTGTCTATAGGGCTTAGCATCAGATTTAAGTGGAATTTCGTGTTGGAACAAATCTTCCCTATATGCTTTAAGATCATCATAAGACCAGGCAAACACATGTTTATATTTTCTCAATAATGTAATTAACATGCTTCTGATTGCAGGGGTTATTTTCTTTCCAATGTAGACCTTTTTAGGTGACAATTCAGTTCCCAAATTTATTTCTTCCACATCATCTTCCTTTATTGTTACTTCTTTGGAAATGGATCGATCATTCACATCAAAAACTCTCTCTAATGCTACTAAACCCTTTGGAATTTTATTGGTTTTAAGCTGGACAATTTCTTTCCCAAATAAAGTCTCTTGATCATCATTCTTCTCAACAAAAGCATTAAGATCAATCTCTTGATTCTCATATTGATCTACACAATGCAAAAATTTGAGTAAGTCAACATCATTATCAAAAACCTGCCAGTTATATATGTTGTCTGGGATAGTTGGTCTTGTTTTGAGCTCAACTTCTAAAATACCTGTCAAGGTAATGTCATCCCTTTTCACAGCTATGTTTGTGAGGAAGTCAGCCATTATATTTTTTGACCTATCTATCCAACTTATTGAAAAAGCATCAAACAATTCTATATCATCCAGAACTGCATTTCTGTATTGTTTCAGTCTTTTGTTTTTTGAAGAATATTTACCTTTGACTTGTGAAATAATCAATTCAGAATCTCCATACACTGCTAACAATTTGATTTTGTGTTTTCTAGCAATGTTTAGCCCAATTAAGAGTGCTTCATATTTAGCTATGTTATTTGTGCACTCAAAATTCAGAGAAAAAGAATATATGAATGTTTTCCTTGATGGTGATATAAACAACACCCCGGCTCCATTTCCTGCCTTGCTGCATGCACCATCAAAATACATGGTCCATACACCATTTTCATCAAGTTGGGCTTCATGGTGAATTGGGTTTGTATTATACAATTTAGACTGTTCTTCCACCCTAAATGTACTAAAGTCAGTGTCACAGAAACAAATCATTTGATTTGGATCAAGTTTCTCTATAGTGTTGTCATACCTTGGCTCCCTATAGAGTTTAATTGCTTGTGTTCCCAATGGGATAGTAGCATAGGATAAATTTAGTTGCACACTTCCTCCTACCATGGCAGTCCATTATCTAGATAACAACATTCCATAGTTAGGTGGGATATCTACCACAGTGATGTCAATTTTATAGGAAGCTTCAGGATGAGATGCTAATTTTATTTCAACATCTTTCATGATTCCAACAACTGGGACAGATCTATTATCCATTGCATAACATTTACCGAATGTAGTATCCACCCACATTCCTAACTTTTTCATAACAGCCATGGGCATTATGTTCACTGCTGCTCCTAAATCAAGCATGCAATTCCTGACTAATTTGTTGTTTATTAGCAGGGTAATATAGGATGGATCTACTTGAGATGGATTTTTCATTAATGTTTCACCCAGGTATACCTTAGGTCTCTTGATAGATTCTTGTTGCGTATTTATTTTGGGACTATGTTGTTCGGGTTTTTGGTCTGATACATTTGATATCATCTTTACCACTATATTTTTATATATTTTCCACCTTCATCATTTCTAAAAGTGGTATAGATACTTTCATTTGAGAAACAACTTGAGCAATATCAAATGAGGGATTTATGTTTAATTTTGACCCATTAACTTTTGTTTGTCCCTTTTCTTCAGTTTTTGTGCTGTCCTTCTTTTTGTTTGGTGTGTCAATGGGAGGTATATCATGAGGTATTTTCTCGGTTTTATCATTTTTATCAGAAGTCTAATTTTTTATAAATATACTTCTGGGTGTTCCTTTTTCAACATTGACTGTCCTGTTTCTCAGGTTGTAATTACTCTTGGCTTGTGCTACCGCAGCCATTGTTAAAGCTTTTCTTTCTACCTCAGAAGGTTTTCGCCGATTGTAGCTTTGTGCTGTATTAGGGTCATATCCACAATTTCCTAAGTCTTCTTCATGGTTAGAAAATACTTCTTGTCCTCCTAAGTTCACATTATAGTTTTGTGCTCCTACATCATATTCATACCCTGCTTCCTCGCTGGAAGAATAATCTTCTTCAATAGTGAAAGGTGTGATACCCAACATATTTATAGTGTGATGATCCATCTCAGGGTTATAAGATGTCTCATCTTTTTGTATTGATTGTGCTACCACACAATAATCAGGGGAGTGTGGTAAATTACAGGGCATACACCATGGAGCAGTTTCTATCATATGGACTCCATTTTTCTTTAAAGGATCAGGAGTATCTTTTCCATAGTTATGTCTCCTGTTAGTATCCACAGGCTTTCCATCTTTCCAGTTGGTATGATATGGCATATCATGAGTCTTGGCCTTTCATTCTTATGTGACTATTCTTGTTTGTTTGTAGGAGGATTAGGATTCTGGGGAACTCTTATATTATCTCCTTTTCCGATCATCCCAGTAGCCTTTTTATTGTTTTCAATGGTGAGAGCCATTTTTTGTGCTTCTGCCAAAGTTCTAGGACTTTTGTCCCTGAGTTCATAACCTGTCTTCGGGTCAAATGCTTTCAAGTATATGCTAAGGGCTGCTTGGTTGTTCAATTTGGATTCTTGTCGGACCTTATTATACAATTTAGTGAATCTCAAATTAAAATCATACACCTGTTCATTTTGATACTTTTGAATAGTTATTAATTCATGAAGAGCAAATTCTGGAGCACATTGATTTCTAAATTGTTCTAAAAATTGATTGTGGAAGTCTCTTAAGGAATATATTGAAGTGTCTGGTAAGCTATTTACCCAATCTCTTGCTTCATTAGTAAGAGATATCATAAACAATTTCATTTTTATATCCTCATATTCATTGCCAATATCTTGTATGAAAGCATTGAATCGTTTGATATGTTCTTCGACAGTCAATTCACTGCTTCCTGTAAACTTAGGCACATTGTTCCTCCAACTATTATCCATGGGATAAGGATATAGCTGATACCCAGTTAAATCAAATTGTCTGGCCATGCTCGTAGGATTAGGAAGTGGTATATTTGGGTATGACAGATAATATTGGTATCCAAATGGAGGCTGTGGATACATATTGGGTTGGGCATATTGCTGATACATATTCTATTGTGGGGGAGGTTATGGTTGTTGATTGTTAAGTCTATGCCCTGGTGGTGGATACTGTTGGTGAACATTCCCAGTATTTGCAGGTGGAGGTCTCTGTATTTGCCTATTTTGTGGAGGAGGGTTATTGTGTGTATTGTGGGATGTCATGTTTACATTTTGATGGTGAGGTGGAATATGGCGATGACCAGGTGGTGGATGAGGATTAGCTATATGATGAGATGGGTTGTGTGCATTGGATGATCTTAGATTTTGAGGTGGAATATTTTGTTGAGCATGGCTAACATGTGGCGCTGATGAAGTATGTGAACTACTTACATTTTGATGTAACCCCATTTGATTGCTTAATTGATCATGTCCACCCTGTCTATGGGGAGGCACATACTTTGAATTGGTTACATTAGTTCTAGATTCTATTTGTTGTAGTTCTCATTTCATCTTTATTTCCTCTTCTTTCAATCTAGCCCACTTAACTTTTTTCTATAATTTAAGCACCTCTTGCTGCAACTGATCCTTAGTTCTCATGTCTTCTGGCTGATTATTAAGGATTTGTGTGGATGTTACCTGATCTATGAATTCATATTGAGCTTCTTCACCCTGTTGCAGTGACGCTTGGTGGTCATGTTCTGCTTGTTTTTGTTCTATCTCTTTCTCAATCTAAGCCTGATGTTCAAGCTGTTCCTGAAAGGAGGGTCTGTACCATGCAAGGACATCATCAGATCTGTTATGATCAGACTAAGTATACTGATTGTTGGATTGGAATTCATCTGATTCATGCAAGGGAGTGAATCTGTTATGAATTATTAGTGTCTGTTCTGAGGTATCATCTGGAGAGATTTGGTTGTTAGTATTACAAGACTGACTTGATATTCCAGTCTTCTTAGTAGAAGCCTTTAAAGGTGGGGATGATTGTAGTTTTTTACCATCAGCTTTAGATCTCCTACCATCCATTATGACACTTTTATTAGAAAAGCAATAAAGGTTTAGTGTAGAGTCGCCACCTCTATTTAGAGGACTAATCATTCTTCTAGGTTTTTCCTTCCACTAGCAGAGTTATACGTTTTAATTCTCTAACTCTAAACTAATCTTTGACCAAAATTTAGGATAGCTCCCCAGTAGAGTCGCCAATTCTGTTAGGTCTCAAAAATGCAGGTTGTTATCCCTAAGAGGGTGCCAGGCTCTCTTGACATTTTTGGCTAACTGACACGGGGTAGATATGGCTAAACCCCCTTTGCTTCAGGCTCTGCCAAACCTAGGCGGGTAAACCTCTAATTAATAAAGTAGATAAAGATTAGAATCAATCTAGCTATTTATAATGGCACAAGTTATAAAATAGATAAAAGACAGCAAGTTAATTCTAAGAATAATCTAAATTGTAATGCTAAAACAATAATGCAATCTAACTAAGTAAATCTAAAATGAATTTGGATAAGTAATAATGAAAATATTAGACCAGTGCCTTATTGAATATAGAGTCAGTATGATTATGAAACAAATGATTGTTTGTTTGGTAAAAACTCGAACTACCTGGCATGAAAGAATAGGTATGTAACTTGTACAACCCTGCAAGGAAGTAGTTAATATTCCATACTTATATATTCAATTGATAAAATCAAATTACCTGCATTCATCTAAAAGGATTTAATCCTTGCTTGAAGGAACCTATTAGAATAGTACTACAATTGTAACAGATTTATCAAAACTGGAGACAGAATACAAACCCTAATTATATGACTATTCTTACAGATCCATGAGAATGCCTTCACAATTACTATGATAGATTTAAAGGATTTAATTCTAGAAGCAGAAACCAATCAATCTCATCACACTATAATAGCAAATGTGTATAGACAACTTGAAGATATACTTGATAACTCAAATTGAATAATAGAGAAGACTTTGAAAGGAGACAGTCATATAATTGAATGAATTTAACAGATAGTTGATACTGAAATTTGCAGTCACTTCTTCATGCTTACAAACTTGATTCCGTCAGAGAAAGCTTGCACATGATCTACCAGAAATAAAATATATTAAAAATGAACTAGCAGTGCGGTTCAAATCTAATCTATAATGTTTCTTCCTATTCTATCTCTAATCTCCTCTCTATCATCTAATGTCCCTTTTTTTTTCTCTGGTCTTGGTCATCTCTTATAAAGAGAAGCATACAAGCTTCAGACTAGTTACAATGGTTGTGACGGTTGATAACCAGACAACAATATTTGTTTAAACAAACAAATTCAGAAAGATTAACAGTCATCTTAATCATCAGATGGATAACCATCTCAGAATCAAACAAAGATCTTCAACTACAATTTTGCTTAATCTCCTTTGAGGATTCCTTTATTATCCTACAAAGACCAGATAAAACACAAATTAATGTATGATCAAATAATCCAAACAGATTTATTTGAACAAATGTATTTATTCAAGTAATTTCTCCCCTTATCAATGATTTGTCAGTTGCTCAAACTCCTTTCATGGGTGTTTTATGGTTTGATCCCCGCTATGAATATCCTGCATAAAACCCATTTTTCAAATGTTAGAAGAGTATATTAACCATTCAAATTTAAATGTTGTTTTTTGGGTTCCTGTATTTTGCATCGGCAAGACCTTTCACAACATGTCCCTGACATCATTGTGACTATCGTGTCGGTGAGATTGGCCGGTTTTATCCTGATTCATCACTCTCACTGATATATTTGTTGGCGAATGTGTTTCTATCAAAATAAGATGCATGATCGGAGTGACTTATTTTAAGTCACTCGACAATGGTTATCTCCCCGATAGCCTTCCTTTACACTTTCTGTCAGAGTGAGATATTCCATCGGGGTAACCTTTTTCAAGTCACCCGATCCTATTTATCTCCCCAATGGCCGCTTTCTATCTTTCATCAGAGAGAACCTCTCGAAGTGTCACTGACGATTTTATCACTATGACTAGCGATTCGGTCAGACATATATATTTCATTCCGATCTATTTAGTTATACCGATATAACTATCGGTGAGAGTCTCACCGATATGTGTGATGATAATTGTTATCTGGGTGACCTATGCCATCAGGATAACATATTTATGTCTACCCGAGTGTTATTATCTTCCCGATAGCCCTTTGTATACTAGATCGGAAAGACCTCCGTAATGTGTTACTGATATCGTTATTTGTGAGACTTCTTATAAATGTGTGTAATCCTCATGTCTATCGGAGTAATATATACCATCGGGGTAACCTTTTTCAAGTCACCCAACAATGTTTCTCTCCCTGATGGCCACTTAGTATCTTTCATCGGAGAGAATTTGCCGAAGTGTCACCGACACTGTTATCGCTGTGACCTGTGAGACTCTTGTCAGCCACTTAGTTACGCTGATGGATATTGTTTCCTTTGTCCCCGTAAGATGTTTCGGTGAGACTCTTGCTGAAATAATTCATCGGTATGATATGTGCCGTCAGGATAATCTTCAAATCATTACCCGATAACCATTAGTCATACCGATCGGTGCGACTGCCATATTTTCTTACCGATAAAAGGGCCATCGGGATGATTTCCTCCTATCGGCAACTCCTAGAAATCTCTCTTCGATCTTTACTCTCGCGCCGATAGTCATTTTCATTGATTTCTCATGTATTGGTATAAGCAACACAAAGTCTTGCCGATAGTATGAAACTTAAACCATTTACATTGTTTTGCCATGGACTTTTTTGTGGGATGTATCAGTTTTTTACTATGATTTGTTCAGATATGGCAAAGTGAGAATACAATAAAATTTTAAATTTTAGGTCCCAACAGTACCTTCATGGTAGTCATTGTTCTCCTCATCATCAGAGATTCTCCACTCTCTGGATATCCATAATTGTCAGGAGCATTCACACTTTGAAAAGTGTTTGAGCTTGTTGCACTTTGACTATCAGGTTCTTGGATTAGATTCGTTCTCCTTTCTCCTGTTGAACTTGTTGCCTTTTTTGGACATTTGCTGGCTATGTGGCCTTCTTTATTTCAATTATAACATCTGATAGATCCTTTGCCCTAGGATCTTCGTCTGAAAGGTCTTCTGCCTATGAAGTTTTCTTGCTGATTGGAACTTCTCTGGTTTTAACTGTTATCTCCCTTGCTGTTGTCATGACTGGATTCTCCCTGATATCCAAATCCATGTCCTCTGCCTCTGAAAGGACCTCTTCCACCTCTTTGTTGTTTTCCTCTTCCCCTATTGTTCTTTTCTTGTCTTCTCTTTAACTTCTCTTCCACTTTCAATGCCAACTGAAAACATTTTTGAACTGTATCTGGGTTATGCAGATTCAAATCTTCCTGAATGTTGAACCTCAATCCATTAAGGCATCTGGCCACCTTTTCTTCCTCAATCTCTTTCACCTTTGTCTTGACACAAAGCTTCATGAACTCTTCCATATATGAGCTAACATCTAGCTCCTTCTGCTTCAAATTTTGTTTCCTCTTATGCAATTGGATGCTGTAGTCTAATGGAACATAGGCCTCTTTCACTAAAGCCATCATCTTCTTCCACGTAGCAACTCTGTGCTTTCCTTCTTGTACTCTATCATCTTGGATGAAATTCCACCAAGTTAATGCAGCCTCTTTCATTTTTGATTGGGCTATTTTCACCCTCTGGTGCTCTGGTATCTCCTCTGTCTCAAAGAAATTGTCTAAGGAGTTTATCCACTCCATCACTGAATCAGGATCCATCTTTCCTGTAAACACTGGCAAATCCAGTTTCACATCCATGGTTCTCCTCTCCATGGATTTGAGGGCATTAATCAAGGGTCTTTGGTCTACAGGAATGTCTTCCTTGTTCCACCTAGGGATCTCTTCTTCTTCCCTATCTTCTTCTTTACCAGAACCTACTCTGTCCCTCAAATTCTCCAATTCATCTTTCAAGGCCTGATTCTGAGCCTTCACATCAATGCTCTCTGAAATCTGCTTCTTTACCAGAACTGCCAACTCAGCATTGGTCATCCTTGCTGGAATCTCTGATGTTCCTTCTTCATCCGACATCTTTCTATCATCAAATCTTCCCAAACGATTCTTCCTTCGCTCTGATACCACTATGATGCAGAGCCACAGCGGGAAGTAATTAACAATGATAGAAGTTGATACTTCTCATTACATCGGCAATGGTTAATGAATGTCCTACCGATATACCTCTATCAGCCAGACTAGCATCCATCGGCATCTCCCAACTCTTTCACTCTGAAACCCATCTCATACTGATGAGTGTGTTGTTTGCAATCACCTGTCGGCAAGATACCTCCTATCGGTGTAGTCTAAACCTCTCTGCCCTATGGTATCTTTCCTGCTGATGAAACTTGAACTACTTTAGATATTGGTTGCCTATGGGCAACACTTACGCTATCGGACTAGTCGTGGAAGGTCTCCCCGATGCTTCACCTCACGCCGACGCCAACTTCAACCTTTCCTTCTGGTGTCCTTACCTACGACAGTCGGTTCATTGCCAAGACTCATGCTGTCGGAGTGACTTTCTCCTTGTTCTCTGATCTACCAACTCATGCTGATACACTTAACATCTGCTACCATTGGTGAGACCTAACCTATCGGGAGAAACTGGAAACCCTTTGCCGATGACTCTTCTCTCCTTGATGGACTATCCACACTTCACTTGTCGCTGTGACTTAAATCGTTGGTGACAAAAAACGAAACTTATGCCGATACCTTCGGTCACTCCGATGAACCTCCAGACTTCATGCATCAGTGTGACTAACACTGTCGGTGGAACATTTCATTCCTCTACCGATAGAATATCTCGTGTCGATGAGCTGACCATCAAACTGCCATCGGTAAGACTTTCCACATCGGCGAGTCTCAACCTTGCTCGGCCGATACTATGGTTTATGCCGATAGACTCCTTCATCGGCGACACTTTGTATTTGTCACCCTGATCGGTGAAAGTGCCCCCTATCGGCGTGATGGAAACTTTTCAACCCAATGGTTCTTTTCACACCGATGCCTTCACAAATTTGCACCGAAAACCCTGATCTCGACTTGATCCGTTCACTTAGCAATTTTGACATAGATTTTCAATCTTCAAACCCTAGCACATGATGATGCTAGGTTGGTTCATTGTATGCAACATCTCGATCTTAACAACATGAAATGCAAAAATAGAAAAAATGGAAAGGAAAGCTAATCTACCGTACAGGGCCATTCCACCGATTCAGAGAATCAACTGGTGGAATGGATAAGTAAATCCATCTTGCTTGCAAATGGGAAAAATGATTACACAGGTAGAACTGAGATCAGATAATTAACACCAATGAGATCTGCTTTTTATTCAATCACAAGAATGCATACAACTATTTGATATCACAGTTCCACTGTATCACACTGCTCTGTCAAATCTCCATACACAATTTCTTTGTTTCTCTTATGCAATATTGAACTATCGAACTGTCTCTAAACAAATTGATCTAGGGTATAAATAACTACTCCTCCTGAGTATTACAGACTCGATTCCCAGCGGCTGGGAGCTTCCAAGTGGCTGGGAGAGGACAACTAGGATAACAACTATAACAGACTGCACATAACCCTAGATTGACCTAAAAACATAAGAATTGGTCCAATGGACCTTATTACATCATAATGCATGAAACATACTATATTTAGACCTAATCTATATTTAGAAGGGGTGCTCCTGCACCAATGTGAACTTTATAATTGTAAAGTTTGAATCAAATATTTGATTAGGGTTCACCATGTGGGCCCATTTGTGGCTTGTTGAGCATTTTGTATGGGACATTTATCCCACATTGGCCCTGCAAAGGAGTTTTTTGCACTTTATACTCACCAACACTTGTAGTTTGTTGTGAAGAGCTTGTAACAGCCTTTGGAGTTAGTGCATGGTCCTTGGTGACTCAGAGGTTGCTGTAACAAGAAGGTGCCTTAATTCTTTTCCTCAAATCCTTTTTTCCTAAAATTTGCTATTTGGTTGGAGAATTGGTGAAAATTAAATTCTAGAGGCTACATTTTTTCTTTCGAGGTTTTATCAGTTTGGTTCAATTTTTCCTTTTAGTGCAATTCTATCATGGATCACCCTACATCTATTGAATTACTAACTCCCCACAATTACCACACCTAGAAAATGAAAATGCGTAGATTGCTTTAGTCCCAGGGTTTGTGGTCCACTCTAAATGCTGCCCAACCCACCCTCACCAAAGAATAGGAAATATTTGCCCATGAAAATAAATGTGACCAAGCTATGGGGTTGTTGAAGTTAAATGTTTCAGATAGTCTCCTTTTCCATATTGATGAGTTGGGTACACCCAAAGCAATCTAGGATAAGTTAGAAAATCTATTTGGTAAGGTTAGTGAGATCCATGCATTGCAATTGGAGGCTGAGCTAAACTCTCTTATCCTTGAAGCATTTCCTACTATTGATGACTTTATAGTGAAATTCAAATCAGTAAGGTCACAACTAGTAGGATGTGGAAAGGGCAAAAGTAATAAGGAGTCCATTTTTTTGATTCTGTCTAAGTTAAGAGGCCCCTTTGCTATGTTTTCCTCTACCTTTTACTCCACAATGGATGCCCTAGGTAGTGCATTCCAGATGCCCTCTTTTGAGACCTTCTGTGACCGGTTAACAAGGGAGCAAGCCAAACTTGCCCAGTTAGAGGGGGTCCCTAAAAATCATGCATTGGTTGCACATGGCCACTGAGTAAGGGGAAGAAGAAAACTCAATCTAAAACAGAGTCATATGAGACCCCCACCACTGTAAAAGAAGAAAAGCCAAAGAAGGAGAAACTCAGTTGTGTATATTGTAAAAAGAAGGGGCATGATGAGCATCATTGTTACACAAAGAAGATAGATGAGCTCTCCCACCTTCTTCAGAAGAACAATATCCCATTGCCGTCTTTTGTGACTCCTTCTACAGCCTCTGCATCTTCATCTACTCCATCCACCAAGACCACACAGTCTGGTAGTGCAGACATTGCAAACAATAAAGAAGATAAGCACTACATGGGTAAGGGACATGCACTGGTCACTTTTGCAGTTGATTCTCAGTGTGATAGATGGTTTTTGGATTCTGGTGCATCTCACCATGAGTTCTTCACCCTATCCTTTTATGGGTTTGTACCCCTCTGACACTTCTAAATTTTTGTTGGGGAACAATAAGCTATTGGATGTTCGGGGGACAGGCACTATTGATGTATATGATGGCTGCTTTCGGGATGTACTGTGCATTCCAGAGTTGCACACAAATCTTCTATCTATATACTAGATAACACCTGGTGAAGTCCCTAAGACTGTGGAGTTTATAGTTGATTCTTTGTTTATTAGAGAAGCTAATTTTGGAAAACTCATTTCTATTGGTAATGCTGATCACGAGTCTAGACTGTATAGCTTCTCTCACTTTGTTAAGGAGGATGACTATGTACCTTGCACACCCTTGGCCAGTGTTGATAGTAATATTGGTCATTTGCATTTTGGGGTACTTTAGACTCATGCTGATACTATTCCTATTACTTCAAAGGTTGAGTTTCTAGCCCAAAAGGCTATCTTTGATCCCTCAGATCTTGCTTTGTTGGATGAGTACTTAGCAGGCATCTCTGATTTGTTTGTAGAGTCTCACCTTATAGATTTGGGAGATTCACTTGAGGGGATTTCCTTCCTCTTTGATGATAGTTGCAGTATGTCAGTTGATTCATTTAGATTGTTTTTGGAAGTTGATGTGCCTTCTCTTGATCTGTCACATTACTTGGTTGTAGTTGATCATGATCATGTGATGGATTGCTCTATTTGGAGACTTCCTTCCCCTTCTCAGTTAGATATGGAGGGATTCCTTCTTCATCTGGTGGACCTATTTCTTCCTAAGGGAAGAGGTGTTGCTTGCAGACACTGGATCATCTTCTGTCTTCAAGCATCCTTCATCAGTATTGGAGCTTCTTCATCGTGGGGGGGCTATATAGTCTCTCTCTTTCCCTCTTATGGGGGGGCATAGATTGTATATACAGGATGTATGTAGTACTTGGGGGGGTGTGACTAAGTCCTCCATACATGCATCATTTTTGTTTTTCTTTCTCTTTTGGGGAGGGGTTTTTTCCCACAGGGTTTTTCTCCTTTTCTCTGGTTGTGAGAGATTTCTTTTTTGCATTAGAAATGAGTACCTAACATGGTTTTGTAGCCAGGACCCATATTGCATCTTCATTCTCCCTAAGTTACACTTAAGGGGGGGTGTTAGAGTAAATGCATATTTACTTAAGTTTTACTTAGGTAGACTAGTTTAGTTACATTTAATTAATTAGGGTAGTTGTTTTTCCTGTGCTGGGAAGTTACATACCTGTTACCTATTTTTCACGGCTTTAAAAAGCCTGTACCATATATATTTAACATATATTTTTTCTTCAATAGATTACCATCATGAACGTTTACTTGATAGGTAGAATCAACTATTAAAATTTGGGCCTTGTCTATGACTCAAAATTAGGAGTAGAGTTATGTAAGGAAAGTATGTTTTCTTAATAGTTAGTTAGATGTCAATAGTGTCTGACCACAACTCACTTGAAGAGAAAATGACTAAAAATTATCAGAATTGTTGGTTCTTTTTAAATAATTGCATTCCCACATTTTTCTATATGATATTGTAAATATATTTAAAGTCACTTTCAAACAAGCCTTTCAATTCCTTCATTTGATAATAGCACAAAAAAGTTGAAGGGATAAAAATCCTTCTTATTAATAGTGCATAAAAGTGTTAGAAATATTACATCATATAGTTAGTTTATATTTATGTATTAATGTTTTGTTAGTAATACGTTGGCTAGTTATAGTTAGGATTTGATGGGAAAGGAGGTTGTAGAAATTAAGAGGTGAAGGCCTTTTACAAAGGCTAGTAAGTAATGTAATTAACTAATTTGAGCATAATATATTTTTGTGTATTCTTTCTTGTAATGGTTAAAAAGAGGGTTGATTGATTTGATTGATAGTTTGATTAGATCCTCCTTTCACTTCATACATTCAAGGACATTTAACCGAGTTGAATCACAACTTTTGCAAGAGGACTCAAGTGTCAGGTTTCCTATCACTTGGAACAATAAGGAAATTTAGAATTTGTTAAACCTTAGCTTGATTAATCCTAAAACCCTAATTATGTAAAATCGTAAGCAAACAGATGAAACATGAAAAATGCTCACACAAAAAGATACTAAATACAAATCAGATACATACTAGATTTTGGATTTTGGAATGTGAAAACTTCAGGGTCAAAAGAGCAGGGGTCCAAGCCCAAGGTGGTACTTTTTCTAAGGGCTACAGGATGAAATCTACTACAAACTACAACCACTTCAGAGATTTTTGGAATTACAAAAATGGAGATCAAAAGAGTGTGCACCTGTTGATGATGATTGTTAGTCATAACAACATGCATAAAAATTTGCACAACAAACCTTTATTATCTTGTAAAGTACGATTAGCTTAGGATAAGTTGATGACTCCAAGTCTCCGTTGATCAGGTCATGATCATCTGACCTTACTCAGAGGTTGATGTGACATGCTATTTTCCATTTCAAGGGGTCTTACATTTGTCTAGATGATCAGTATTGTACTGTTTCTTGTAAATTTACTCCACAGAGAGGTTATTTCTACTCTATTTCCAAAGATAGCTGATATATTTGCAAGTTTGATTAATTCTTCTGATCATTGATCACTATGAACTTGTTCTTTCTTCTACATTGTATATTTTTTCAAATGATGTGTCTATAAGTAGATATTTACATGTATTTCATGGATATTTGTCTGAATTTGCATGATATTTGTCAATTTGACATGCTTTTACTCTAAATATGCCCTGTATTTTCAATTATCTACGGGATATTTGCATATTTCATTTTTTATTTTCTTCTGATTCTTTGTTACTTGTAATTATGGAGATGATCTGTTATGAAATTGAAAGAAATTTAAAAGAATATTTCTACTTTAGTGAATCTTTAGTCATTGAATCACATACATACAAGATACATTCATGAAGAGAAGAAATCAAACCATAGGTCACAAGGATGTTCCACAGCTAGATATGGTTGATGCTAATTCAAAGGGATTAGGAATGAAAACAACACATGCAGATTGAAAAGCACTCTAAGGGACACAGCTAATCAATGCATATATCCAGATTTCAAACATAGATTACTCAAGATTTATGATGATTTGTAATCAAATATGCTTCTCTTTCATTTAGTATGCATAACATGTACATTTACAACAATTTTGAAATGAGTCCTAAAATTTCAGCAATCAAATTTCAATTAAGTTTCGAATGTTCAAAATATTGCACCCCTACAACTTTTATAGAATAAGGTGAGGAGGCAGTTACAATTGACCAACGGTCAAGATTTTTCAATTAAGAGCCACGGTTGACAAATACCCTATGACTTAGTCAACTCTTCCTCGTGGCACAGGTTGCCAGTTGGCAACCATCTGTTTGACTCATTATTTATGAGTACCTTATGCATATATTCACTTAGTAGTGCATCTTCATTGATTCTTCAGGCTCCTCTTCTTCATTTTCTTCTTCTTCATCATTGTCATCATCTTCATTACTTTTAGCATCACTGTCACTTTCATATACATCCTCCTGTATATGGACCTTCATCGCTGTCCTGATGTGCTCATATGCTTGTACTATTTTATCCACCTCTCCCACATCTTGGATTCTGGCTTTTGTTATTGCATGCTTATGAGACTGGAACTTAGCCTTGAGCACTTCTAGCTTACCTTTTCTGCTGTTCAAAGTCTCATTGTATGTTTCTACCTTGACCTTTATCCTCATGATTTTATCCATTACTTTCTCTGTTAGGTGGGTGAGGGGGTCATCTGCTACTGATTTAAAATTATCATGTAGAGCCTTGATAGCAAAGTCTGCATCCTAATTTTCAATTTTGCCCTCTATTTTTCCTTCTAGGGCCTCAAGGATCTCTGCTTCATAAGCCATCATGCTCTGCATCTTTACACTTATATCCCTGAGCTTGCCACTATACTTCTTCAAGATATCACATTCAAACCTGATATCTTCATACCATATGCTCATCAGCAGGGCACTATTGTTATTCGGCACTTGATTGCTTATCAAGACTTGTTGATCAATTCTCTTTATTTCACTTAGAGCAGTTAGGTCCTTTTCCAATTGGAATGACTGTTTTCTTTTTTCATTTTGCATTTTATCTACCTTTCTCTTTAAACTGCTCAAAGAATTCCATCTCTATAATGAGGTTCTCAAAACATCCTCAACCCCAGTGAGAGCTGAGAGCATCTATTTCTCCATGACCATTGCCTCATGCTTCATGAGGTCTAGCTTGCTGACCTCTTCCTGAGATATGACAGTCAATGGGACTGCCGGATCAACTAGTGTATTATCAGGGTTAATCAACCCTTTTATGTAAGAATGTAACTGAGCAATGTGCTCCTTATGCATTTTATTTTTCTCTTTCTCCTTCTTTACCCTTTGGGTCAAAGAATCAATAATGTCCTTCCCTTTCCGACCTTCTTGGTCCTCATTGGCAAAACCCAAATCAACAGTTGTGATTTGGAATTCTTCAAGGCTAATTTTGCCTTTCTCCTTCTCTACCATGGGAAGTGCTACTTGTGCAGTCCTTCTGCCTGTAGTAGGATCTCTCTTTATGGCCGATGTTAATCTAGCCTTCCTCTTTGGCTTCATCATTGTCTTAGCAAACAAGGTGGAAACATCAAATTCTTGAATTTCAGACCCTTGTTCCATACCTATTTCTTGTTCTAACCATTGAGGCACATCATCTCTAGATCCTTGATGATCTTTGTCAACATCATGTTTGTCCTATTCTCTAGTATCTACTTCTATTCTTAGTGCAGAAGGTACTTTCTTAATTCCTTCCTCATGTAGTTCTTCATGAGGGGGATCTTGTTGCATTTCTTCTTGCTGAGGGGCTACCTTCTACAAAGGAGGATCCTGTGGAATTTCCACATTCTGATCCTGTGTCTGATCTTAGACTCCCTCCTTTTGACTTTCATCTTCTTTATTGTTTTCCTCACCTAGTGGCATATTGACATCTGTGGATGTCTGTGTATTTTGGCCTTGTGCATTGTTGTCATATTTTGCTTGACCACAAAATATTCTGTTTCCTTCTATCAGAGAAAGCCTAAATAGAAGGAGAAAAAGCTTAAATTCTTCAAAAAACCCATGCTATGCATTGGAAAAATTTCCCAAAATCTCACCTTGAGAATCCTTGCAGAAAACCCAGAAAAACCCAAAAATCTTTTGTTTTCAAGTGCCTTCCATTACATATAATTCTTAGTTTTATGCTTAGTCTGTTTGTATGTATCTTTGCATGCATCTTTGTATGTATACTAGCATATACATTCACAGATACAAGTGCATATACAAAGGTAGATACAAGAGAGAGATACAAAGGATTTTCAGCGAGACAGGCCTTATCAGCAGCTCAGTTTGAGGTCTCCCCGACGGTTCGATGTATTTGCATATACAAGGCAAGATGCAAAGGGGGAGATACAAAAGGTGTGTCCATTTTTTGTATGTGTATGCGATTGTATCTTTGTATATGCAATCATATATACAATGGCATATACAATACTAAGATACAATCCTGGACCTGAAAGAATATGCATTTTGGTTTAGAAAGGAAGACACAGTTGTATGCATCTTTGTATGTATGTTCGCATTGTATATTTGCATATACAAAGGGCAGATACAAGGTCATGTACAAAGTCACATGCAAAGGTTAGATGCAATGTTTGTATGTACAAGTGATTGTATGCAGTTTTGTTTCTATGTTCGCATTGTATATGTGATATACAAAAGGTGATGCAAAAGGAAATACATACAATCTGGACGTGACTGGGGAATTGAATGTGGCGGATAATCCATTGGGGTCCACAGTTGTATATCACATGTGCAAGGTCAAAAAAGTGCAACATACAAGAAGCAAAGATACAAGGCCGGACCTATTCTAAGGTTCCATTCTAGTTGATAATCCATTGAGTTCCACAGTTGTATGTACATGCAATTGTATCTCCTATATACAATTGTGATGTGCAAAGAGATACAAAAGATTTTCGGCAAGATAGTGTGTATCGGCGGCTCAGCTTGAGGTCTTTTCGATGGCCGATAAGGAAGATGCAAATGTTCAGCGATGGGTCCCAGGTTCAACTTAGCGGCCAATCAGTTTGTACCACGTGTAAGGTAGTTTCAGAGGCCGATTCAAATGGTGATTCAAGTCGCATATACAATGGCCGATACAAGATGAAATACACATCAGTGAGGCACTTTCCAAGGTCTCCCCGATAGCCTGATATATACAAAAGTGTATATGCAAAAAAGCAAAGGAGATTTTGTATGTTGCACCAAGTGAACCTAAAAGTGCATGTGCAATTGTATATACAATTGCAAGATACAACAGTATACAATTACAGATGCAAAGTGATATACAGATGCAAGATGCAGTTGACCATAACTTTGACCACCCATATCTCCTTTATCCTGAGGAATTTCTGCATGCTCCAAAAGGCAAATGTGCTTGTTTTTGCCTCCTCTTTCATCTAGTGGGCTTTGAGGAGGATATCTTCACTTTTAGAATGTGATACAAATCTGCAGGCTCGATCGACTGGATGTTTCAGCGATTGATTTGTCATATGCAGGGGTTGTTATTGTTGCATTTATTCCAGTTGGTAGGCTTTACAGGTGGATTCATGGTAGATGACTTTACTCTTAAATGCGTATGGGCTCTGTGTCTTGCTGGCAGATCTTCATGTGCAGTTTTGGTGACGAGACATCTTAGCGGCCAATTTAAGTTTTACAGAGATCCCTTAAAAACATAATTGATGAAAATGCAAAATAATTCAAAGGGTTAGAGATTTAAAGTGTTGTAAAAGCTTTGTCAAGGGGTGATATGTCCCATCCACCATCAATACAAATCTGATCTCTTAACTGCCATGCTTGAGATATTTTATGTATTCATTGTTGAAGATAGATGATGGAGCTGCTCACATTCAAGGCCCCAAAATATCTTCCACCTGCCCTATTCCAGATATTTTATTCCATAACTTCTTGTAGGTGGACGTCCCTTCTGGCGATGATATTTCTGACAGAGCCCATGGGGAGAATTCATTGTAACCAACTTAGGTCAAATGCAAAATGCTATATATGCATAAACATGAGATGTACAAGGGGTTGGAAGATTTAGTAATCTATGTTTTTGATTCCAAATAGAGCAAACCTCTACTGTAACCTTGCCTTTTGATTAAATACATGCTGGTTATTTTACCTCTTCATGCTATTTTGACTCTGTGTGATATAAGAATGATGTGTTTGTGAATGTTTAATTCCTTCTAATCATCTCTTTCTCCTTGCCTCTATTAAAATCAGCTTGATCTGTGTATGTTTATTGGTTGTATCTAGTTATTTTGTGCATTTTCTCAGTTCTGTGAGGGTTCTTTTATTCAACCTGGTGTATCACCTATTTTCTATTTATGTTTATGGATTTCAATTTCTGGTTTCAAAAGACATGGAACAAAATTCCTACCATGGTAAGGCCTTCATCAGAATATGCATTTCTATATTTTTTGAAAGCTCTAAATAGTGACATTTCAGTAATGATACAATCGTTGGGAGGTACAAGTTTACCTGATCCATATGAAATAGCTATTAGAGTAGAAAACAACTTGATTCAGGCTGGGAAAATAGCACCTAGACCACCAATGCCCATTTTTCCTGAGATTCAAGCTTTAATGCCTTTGCCAATCTCGTCTTTTGCCCCTTTACTTGCTACAGTAGTATTGTCAGGTACTGCCAATCCTGAGATTGCTTTTTCTAGCTCATCACAAGAGTTAAGAGAGATTAAAAACAAACAACAAAAAATAGAGAATATCTTGCAAACTTTTAGGAATGAGCTGGTGAACATAAAAAAATAGCAATCCCAGAATAGACAGCCTTATCAACCACACAGCCAAGGGCAAAATCAGCCTTATCAAGGGCAAAACCAACCATACCAAGCCAATAGGCCTCCATATCAAAGAAATTACCAGGGTGCTAGGCAGAATGTGAACCAGAGGCCTTTCCAGCATTACAATCCCGTACCCATTAATGCAGTTAGAGACCTTGTCCCTGTTCAGAATAACCTTGCAGCCGAGTATGAATGGTATTTTCCATGCAATCAGCCACATAGTCAGGAAACCTATTCAAATGGAGTGATAAGTCAAGATCTAACGGTACAAAATGTTGTAGTTTAACAGCCAAACACACTTAATGATGGAGCTATACAGCAGCAAGAACATCCTCAGAATGATACTGCTTTCCTAAACTGGTAGGGAGATGAGTTTTGTGGCATAAATAGAGATGATACTTTAGTTGTAGCAAATACGAGAGCTAAAAAGAGGGGTTATGAGATAGATGAAGCAGAAAAAAGGGGAAAGGACTTGCTGATCCTTCTACATCCCAGATTCCCCATATTTTACAAAGGAATACTCAAGCAACTACCAGGGAACAACCTCATTTGCAAGTTGATATTACTACTGCAAAGTCACATCAGAAGGTAAACATCACTTCACCTTTTAAAGTCTAATCTCAGTTCGCAAGGTCCCACACTTAGAGATCATTCCCATTGTGTCACTAGAATGCTTGGACTCTCTACAAGCAGGGTGCAATTCTATGTGACAACATGCATCACCCTGATCAAGTGTCATTTCTTGTTCTCCACCTGATGCACCAATATCCTATGGCTCAGGGTCCTCATGACCTGATTTATCTTTTGCTCCTGAGGCACCTCCCGGATCTTCTTGAGTTTGAGCAGTAGCAGCACCTGATATATCTTTATCACCCCTGCTCATCTGTTGAACTTCTACTATTTTTGGCTCTGCGAGTATCTCATGCTATTGCTAACCCATATCAGGAGCAGTGCTTTCCTTTTCTACCTACTTGACCACTTCAATCTTCTCTGTCTCATTAGGTGCACTTCCTTTATCTTTAGGGCTTACATCACCCTTGTATGTTAAATCTACAATGACAGGGCTAGTCACCTGATCAACCAAATCATCAAGCCCTATCTGTTGGGTTGCCCTCTCTGGGCTACCTTGTTTTAATTCTTCTGTTTGCTTTATTTCTTCCAACACCGCCATCTATGCTAATGGGGTCCCATGAGGGGTCATTAAAGTGTTGGAGGCGCGAGTCTCCATTAATTGAGAAGCCACACTTTGAACTACCTCATCATGAGATAAGTCCACGGTATCCTCCAAAGAGAAAGGAACACCCTGACTTGCTTTGAACATTTCTCTTGTTTGTTCCTTTGCCTTCTTAGTTTTGAATTTTATTATGGTGGGAAGAGGAACATCATGTTGTAGTTCCTTCCTGAATACTTCACCACCGGCTCCTTTCAATACAATAGGGTCAGCCCTGATATCCCCCCTCATGGATGTTCTTTGCTTCTTAGGTGGTGACATCAGCGACATCCCCCTCCTTTTCTTACTAACCACCATCAGGTCATCACTTGTAGGTTCCTTATTTACCTGCTCTTCTTCCAAAGGGATGTCCTCTCCCACATCTTGCTGTAAGGCCTGGCCTTCCACATGCACCTTTGTAGTTTCAACAGCTGGCCTCAAAATCCTCTTAGTCTTTGGCTTTTCACCAGGAGGTTGTGCAGATGATGTGGATGCTTGAGATGATGTAGATGCACATGCAGCTGACATGGCAATCCATTCAGTTATCACCCCCTTCAGTTCATCTTCACTTTTCTTACCTCTAGGGGGACCTTTTCTTTATTTTTGCATGGGCAATCTCTCCCCATTGGATTTTCTCTTCTCATTAATGAAATCATCATATTCCTCATCATATATTTCTTGCCTCTTCTTTTTGGCATCAAATGTAAGGGCAACACCCCTTTTCTTCAATCTGTTTATCTCCTCATCCACCCAAGTCTGGGTTAACTGTATCACCCCACCTGTCAGCTGATCCAGGGATATATCCTCCAGCTATGTAAGATCAGGGGCTAATATGGTGTCATTGTACACCTTTTGTCTTCATATTCATTTGACATAATCTTTCCATCATCTTTCCTCAGCTGCGCTGGCACCGGGATGTAGTCAAAGGTCTTTATTTGGTTCAAGGTGAGCCTCTGGTATTTCCTTCTCCTCACCTCAGCTTCATCCTCACAGTCAGTCCAGAAGCCTTCCAGATGCTTCTGATGTATCAATTTTCCTAATATCTTCTGCATCCTACCATAGGTATCATAAGATTGGGCTAAGGGAAATGACTGTAGATACATTAGTTTTAGCCCTCCCATGACATGTTTTATGCTCTCTGAGTCTGAGCACATATACCATCCCATAGACACTGGAAATAACACCGGAGGTATCTTCTTTTGTGCCTTGTAGGCCTCAACTATGGTAGACACTCGCCTAACAAATTTCATTAAGACAACCACATCAGTAGGGTATCTTGGCAACATAAGAGGTTGTCCTTCAAATCCTTCTATCTTGATATATGAAAAGGTGGCAAACTGGAT
Source organism: Cunninghamia lanceolata (assembly GCA_027924645.1). NCBI lineage: Eukaryota > Viridiplantae > Streptophyta > Pinopsida > Cupressales > Cupressaceae > Cunninghamia > Cunninghamia lanceolata. Next base: position 21,612,659 of record BSBN01000809.1, on the reverse strand, counting down.
GAACCAGGCCCCATGCCGATAAACGACTTCCTGAGCTTCCTTGCTTAGCCTTTTGGTCCTGTCCTCCTCCATGGTTCTGACTAGATGCATAGAGAATGTATCATTTACCAGTTTGTAGTCCAGGAGGTAATCTTTTCTTTGTAACTGGGGAGAGTGATCCCATATGTGGGCATCATCAACATCACCACCAGCCTTACCCACTGTCTTCAAGGCATCAAAGGTTCCCTTATAAGCACATGAATATACCACATATGAGGTCATATAAAATAAGCATATCTGTCCTCCCAGGGTCCTCATTCCTTCATCCAATGCGTCACTGATGATCTTGGCCCATAATGGCCTGTTATCTGCATATAAGATCATCTGGATGATTCCAAACATCTAATTCTCAAAATTTCCAACATGAGGTTTACCTGTCATCCTGCTCAGTAGGGCAATCATATACTGGTACTCATCATCAAAATCAAACTTATATAAATGTACGGGTAATTTGGTTGACGCAGTGTAGGGCTGCTCTTTTACCTCCATTGATACATCCTTTTCCTTGCATTCTTCTTATTATTATTGTACTTTGTTTCTAGCTTGCGTAGATCCACACTGACCACCTTCTTCCCAACTGGCAAATTAAAAGTGGCGGTAATGCCCTTGATTGAAAAGTCTGCATATATTCTTCCATGCTTCTCCACCTGCCTGGTCTTAGGGTTATAATTTCTGACACATTCCACTACTAGCTCTGGGGTATCCATGGCATACGAAAAGCTAGCTACATGCCACATTCTTGAAACATATACTCCATCCAGAATAAGATTATCCTTATCATGATCTACTCTTGTTGACCATGCTGCTAGGTCTGTATCTCCTTGGTGAGTATCACCAATAACTCCATACTTAAACTGTACCCCTTCGGGCTGGACGAACATAGGATTGAGAAAATATGAGTCAGACCTATTCCTTCTAAGATCCACCATGGATTCCTGCAACAAACATGATTTGTCTTACCTTAAAATGTCCACATGCCTTCATACAACATTATGTACTTCTATATCATGCATACTCTATCTATTATTCTTTACTTCATCATGATGTGTATATTCACAGAGCCAAACCACAGGGAAGAACATAAACTCTACCTAAACATGCAGAAAATGACAACAGGAGGGTTCTTAGTTACTTACCTGATAGTTCTTTCCTCTTAGATTAGATGATTGATTACGGAAAAGGGCTATGAATATTGAAGATCACCCATTCCGTTATGCTGAAGGATCTAATTCGTTAATAGGTAGCTGTATGAGGGTTTGACTTCTCTGGAGCTCTGTAATTTCTCATTTTTTTGCAAGGTAAATGAAAATAACCTTCAAAATTTACCTTTAAATGCATCCATAGGACAAATTAGGGAAAAACTACGTTGGTTCGATCAAATCCGTTGATCTTCTATAGGGAATCCATGGATGCTACCAAGTGTTTGATTTATATTTTCAATCGGCGGGAATTCATCTACCGCATTTAAGTGCATTTAATGTTAGGAAACAAGAGGGGGGTGATCTTCGAAAGATCAGGTGATATTCAAAATATGACCCCCTTTGGATAAAATGAACCCCCGCCTTTGAGCGGCAAAACTGAATGGAAAATAATTGGGTCACGAAATTAAGATCAGGGGATGTTCAAAATATGACCCCACAGATAAAATGACCCCCTCAGAATATCAGGGTGATGTCATCATGACGATGACATTGTTTAAGCGTTATGTTTTCATGATGTCATCGTCATTTTAAAGAATATGATGGGCATCAGATATATACCTCTGTGGGGTAGAATGGAACAATGACATCATCATAAGAGTGATTTCTTCATTCATTGGACTTGGATGATGTCTCTGTCATATTGGCATAGGGTGATATTTGCGAAGAGGGTGATATTCGTAAGATGACTGATATTAAAAATATGACCCCCGCAAGATAACTGAAGTCGTTTGACAGGTAGATATTGACTATTACGTAAAATTGATGTCTGCACTTCGCAGATCAAGTGATTATCAGGTGATAATACAATATCAGGGTGATGTAAACTAATATGACTGATGTTTGAAATATGACCCCCCCTCGAAATAAAAGGTTTGACCAAATTTTGACTCAACATAACTCTCTTCCCTTAGACAATTTTGGGGTGATCTAGAAGGCAAACCTACTTGGAATTCTACATACCTTCCAACCATAAGGTTAATAATGTGAAATACTGACTTTGGCAACTGACCTCATCATGGTGACATATCCACCCTCTTGCAGGGTTATATGCATGATTGATTTTACCCAACCCCCCAAAGCAGAAAACAACAAGACAAAGCAGCAAGAAAAAATTGGGTCCCTATTTTGTCAAGGCAAAATGGGGCGTTTTGTGTAACCACACAACAACTTGCAACCAAAGAGCATAACCAAATTCTAATGATTCAAGTGATGTGATCACATTCTAACATAGTCTTTTAACTCTTTCTAAGCATAAGATTATAATCTTTCTAAATGATAAGGTTTTCATCATGGCAACAATGCTAACAAAGGATTAGGTGTGTGTAGATGATTAATTATCCTCATCTTGAAAGTAAGTTGAAAACATGAGTAACTGATGTTAAGCTACATAGTTTGGGAGCATCCCTCATAGCCAACTTAGACAGAGCCTTGTTGCCAGTGGGTGTCTATAGCCCTGACAAGGTTATCTATACAATCCCCCTAAGTAGAGCCCCACTACCAGCAGGCATTCATAGCCCTAGTAGAGTTACTTAGATGGCCTAATTTTATTCTTTTTAGATTTTCAATATTTATTCTTTCTATTCATATGATGTCATCATGTAAGCTTATGTGCAAGGCATGGTCACTTATTGATTTAAGTTGGAGATTGCATTGGTAGCAAGGTAGTCCCTTTAGATTTTTCACTTAACACCTATACTTATGTGTTCCACAAACCCAAGGCTGTTAGGTGAGTCATTGTGAAAAATCACTTTGGTCAAGAAAAGGCACCCTGATGAAAAGGATATCATAGACCTGATCACCAATACTTCTCAAAATGAGTCATAACCTATATAGGAACTTGTCCTCATCACTTGAATCTTAACAATTTGGTTATTTTCTTAGGGTGATGAGTTGCATCATCTTGATTAAGCAAAACAAAACTCAATAGGCAGCAAACAAACAAAACAAAACTGTACAAACAACTATACAATATGCACACTATGATACACATGACTTACATGACATTGTTTCAGGCTTGAAAATAATGCTTGAGGAATTGTCCATTAACTGGTAATGGGACATCCTCACTGGTTAAAGTCTTAAGCTTGTAGGTACTATCTCCTAAAATTTCTAAAACTTCAAAGGGACCTATCCACAGTTTATCAAATTTACCATGATCTTCTTTTCTTTCATGTGCTTTGCCCCACATAAGGACTAAATCTAAGATTCTAAAAGCCTTAACTCTGGCTCTTTTGTCAAACCAACGCTTGACAACAGCCTGATGTTTAGCAAATTGATCAATTGCTCTATTCCTTTTTTCTTCTAGGTGCACCAATTGAAGCAACTTGACTTCTTGTTTGTTATCTATACCTAGATATTCTTGTGCAAACCGCAATGTGGGGATCTTTAGGTTAACAAGGAGGATGGGATCCACCCCATAAACTAGGTGAAAAGGAGAATTTCTTAATGCAGCCTTCATCCTGGTTCTATCTACCCACAATGCATACTTTAATAGGGTGTTCCACTCCCTTGGGTTATTTTCTATCAATTTATTTATGATGTTCAATAAATTCTTGTTTGTGGATTCTACTAATCCATTCCCTTGAGGATAGTAATTTGAAGAGAACTTCAAAATTATTCCATGGTCAAAAGCCCAACTTGATAATCTTATAAGGCAGACCCATTATCACATACTAAAGCATAAGGAACCCTATACCTGGTTACTATGTTGCTTTCCAAGAATTTGATTACATCCTTAGCATTGCACGTCTTACTACTGATAGCTTCAGTCCACCTGGTACAATAATTAGTAACAGTCAACACATACCTGTGGGTTGAAGATGATGGAGGGTTGATAGGTCCTATGAAATCCATCCCCCATTGAGCAAATGGGTGCATCTCCATCACTGGTTGCAAGAACGGAGTAACAAACCTTTCTCTATTTGCAGCAACCTGACACATGACAACATTTGATGTGTTCAGTAGTATCTTTAAAAATAGTGGGCCAGTAATACCCTGCCCTGAGGATAGCATGAGTGGTAGCTAAGTATGATCCATGTACAATTCCAAATTTGTCATGTAATTCTGTTAACACTTTGTCTGCTTCTTTCCTTTCTAGGCATCTAAGGTATATTCCTTCATACTTCTTCTTGAAAAGGATTCCTCCTTTTATCATGTATCTTTGTGATCTTATTTTTAAGGCTCTCCTCTGTGAGACCTGCAACCTTGAAGGGCATCTTCCGGTAATCAAGATATGCCTGATGTCTGAATACCATTCTCCAGTTTCCTTTGCATTTATGACATATTGCTGGCTCATGATGTTAGGATCAATTTCAGATATCATTTGACTCAAAGCTTGTCCTCTCACTAATTTCATGGGTGTTATGTCCATATCATACTCTTGGAGGATAGTTATCCATTTGGCTCTCTTCTCACCTTGTTCACTTTGCATTAAAAGCATCTTTACTGTTGCATCTGGTACTACAACGATCACTTTACTTCTCAAGATGTAATATCTAAACCTCTTGACTGATCGGACCAGAGCAAGTGCTTGTCTTTCAACATCCATGTATCTGAGTTCTGCATCCCTGAAAGGACAACTCATGAAGGCTATAGGCTTTTCTTCTTTAGCCTCATTTCTTTGTGTTAGTACTGCTGCAGACGTATGATTTGAAGAAAATGAGTAAATGTAAAAATCTTTGGTATAATTTGGACTAATTAGAACAGGAGCATTAGATATGGATTTCTTGATATCTTTGAAAGCTGCTTTAGCTTCAGGTGTCCACTTAATTTTGGCATCTTTCTTGAGCATGGCATTCAATGGTCTGACAATTTTTGCAAAACTAGTAATGAACTTTCTAACAAAATTGATCTTACCACAATAAGATTTGAGCTCTTTCTTACTCCCAAAAAATTGTATCTTCATAATTGATTCTACTCTTTCAAGGTCGATGATGATCCCATTCTCTGTTATCAGGTGACCTAATAACTTCCCTGTGGTTACCCCAAATATGCATTTCTTAGGGTTTAGGGATATTCCATAATGTTCACATTTCTTTAGTACCTTCCTGAGGTCTTCCACATGATTCCCTCTCTCTTTAAGGAAAACTGTCATGTCATCCATGTATATGATGATACATTTACCAATTAGTCCTCTGAAGGCTATATCCATTGCTTGCTGGAAGGTGGCTCCAACATTTATCAGTCCAAAAGGCATACTCCTGTAGGCAAATATTCCCCACTTAGTGGTGAATGTAGTCTTCAATCAATCTATCTTGTCTACCATCACTTGGTTGTAACCTGAAAAACCATCCAAAAATGACACCATCTTTGCACCATTTACAATCTGAAGACCTCATCTAGAGAAGGCAAAGGATAGTTATCCTTTTCAGAAGCTCTATTTAAATTTTTGAAGTCTACACACAACTTAATGTCACCATTCTTTTTCCTTATTGGAACCAAGTTAGCCACCCATGTGGGGTGTCTCATAGGAAATATGATCCCGACATTAAGCAATTTCTTCACTTCTTAAAAAATGATGGGATCCAGCAAAGCATTAATTGTCTCTTTTTCTATCTAAAGGGCTTGATGTCTGGCTTTAACGGTATAGTATGAGTGATGATTGATGTATCATAAGTTTTCAACTCATCATATGTCCAGGCAATAACATGAATATAATCTTTAAGTGCTTGGGTTATCCCTTCCATTTCTTCTTCTGTACACACTTTTCCAATTAGGACATTCCTTTTCTCTTCATCATGTCCTATGTTAACTTGTGAATACTCTCCTCCATCTTCTTTAGGGAGATCTTTCTGTTTCAGCATGTTATCTAAATCAAATGCTCTTTCCAATTCTATCATTCTTTTGGGAATCTTGTTACTAGGCAACTCTATGATCTCTTCTTCTTCCCAGATATGATCTTCCACATTTCTTTCATCTATGATCTGTACATCAAACACATCTCTATTGGATATGAAGTCTAAAATGTGCTGGTCATCATCAAATACTTGAAGGTTAACTACATTGTCTAGTACAGAGGGTACTGACACTAATTTGACTAAAAATCTCTTCAAACCGGATATGGATAATGGTTCCAAAGTACTTGCAACTTAGGCCAAGGCATCTACCTTGTGATTTTGTTCTTTAGGCACATGGGTGATGTTAAATGCATCAAAATCCTCTATCCGATCCCATACCCTATGTCTGTAATTAGACAACTTCTTGTAATTACAAGAATATATGCCTCTTACTTGTCTTACTACCAATTCTGAGTCTCCATAGACATGCATAATCTTTACTTTCTTTCTAAGTTCAAACAATATCCCATGAATCAGAGCTTCATATTCTGTCACATTATTTGTACATGGGAATTGCAATCTATATGCTGCTAAGTAGGATTTACCAACTAGATCAATAAGATCTATTCCTACTCCAGCCCCTTGTTTTGATTTGGATCCATCAAACCTAAGGATCCATGGCTTATCTTTAGTTAAAGGCTTGTCTAGGCCTTCTCTTTTCTTTTTAGCTCTGGTAGCTGCACCATTTGATATCCATTTTAATTTCTGTGTTTCAATCTTTTCAAACTTCACCTTATCTGGCTGATGGGTAAGTGCAAGAAGATGGGGGGCCAAAAAGTGGCCAAATTAATTTAAAAAAAAATTAAGTCATAACACGAGCGCGTTATAACGCACTCACATTATGACTTTCTATAAATTAAAAAAAAGGTTTCTAATTTCATTTCTTTCTATCTTCTCCTCTTTGCTCGCAGCCTGTAAACCTTATTAAGCGCGCTTGCATTCGCAAAACTCCATTCAACACAAAAACCTCATCGATTCGTCACCAAAATGCCACCACAACGTCGAGCACGCCAAAGGGGTGAGTTATATTTGTTTTTTTGTTTGAATTTGTTTCTAAATAGGTAGGTTTTAGTTGATTTTTGATGTATATTTCGTTAATTGTTAGGAAATGTTAATGCACCTCCTCCTCCTCCTCCTCCTCAAAATCCACAAAATCCTGAGGAGGAAATACCTGCAGATTAACAACCTCCTCCATCCATTCCTCGACATGCCCCTAGAACACAAGAAAATATAATGGGGCAAATTGAAAACAACAAAAAAGAAATTGAAGATATAATTGCAAGGTTGAAAGATCCTTCCACTTCAACCTTGCATAGGTCCACGCTTGCTGAATCTATTAAATCTATGTTATCAAATGTAGATTCAATTAGCAAGCAAATAACTAGTTGGATGGATAAGAGGAGAGAGTTTAGAGATTATTATGCAGACAAGATGTCATACCAAGATGTGAAAAAATTACAAATCACAAATTAGACTTGTGTTCCATTTTCACAAACCCACAAACAAATCAACCTCCACCCATTACATGCAAGAGGTTCCCTATCCATTGGTACAACAACCAAGCGATAAGGGACAATTTTGGGCAGAGGTGGTGGATGGTTTTTGACCATTCTCCATGCAATAATAATGAGGTCCCGGAATACTTTTTGAGGAAACTCTACTGTGAGTTTGTCCTCAATAAAGTGCCAAACTATTTTGATATGTGGGACTTCCAGGGTAGAGGTGGGGGGTCAGCACAAGATAGACCAGGGGCACGTGTTGACCCACAATGACCAGTGAGATGAGTAATCAGTAGACCAACCCACGAGCATGTTTCTATCCCTTCCATTGTGAAGGAGAGTGTTGAGGTTGATACACTTCAGTCTATTAGTGCCTTGACCCAGAGCATCATAGCGCATGCCAGTCCTACAGCATAGAGTGGGTTGGGAGATAGTGCAAGGAGTAGGGTCCCACTCCATACTTGTCAGACTTGTGGGTCAGCCTGTGGTTATGACCCCATGGATAGTCAGGACGCAGGTGCATAGGCTACATCTACAGCTGAGTAGATGGTGATGACAGATACCCCCCTGAGTGAGACTTTCGGCCTTGATACTCAGGTAAATATTAGCAAGTTTATTGAATTTAATTTATTAAATTTTATTTTTGAAATGCAAGATTAACTAATTTAAATTGATGATTTTAATGAAATTTCAGGGTCATAGCGTCGATGCAGTTTTCAGTGGTTCGCCACCTGCATTTTACATTAGATCATCTACTGGCGGGGTATGTAACTAGTAAACAATTATAAATATTACATGTGAATAACATCGTTATATGAATGGTATTCTAATATCTAATTTTGGATGTTGAATAGGGTAATATTGTAGATTTCATGGCAACACCTGCCAGCGGTGGTGGCCTTCAAAGTTTTATGGAGGTAATAAAATAAATAGTTTAATGAATGAATTGTACTTACTAGATTTTTGTATGTGACTTGTGTGCTTTATTATGTGTACTTCCATGTTTAGATGAACATGTGTGTATGTTAGGAGCCATGATTTGCATCACTATTATAGTTTTTGTAATTGAATAATATTGTTTTATTTGCAGATGATGCAAGCTGCGGAGACATCTCCCCATGTTCAGAGGGCAATGGAGCATGGTGGGGCCTCTGCAATTCATAGCTCCATGGCATTGATAGGGGTATGAGGCAGATTAGTAAATTTTAATTTACATTCATTGTTATAGTTGTCTATTTTTGAAAAATTAAAAGATTATTGATTTGAAGTTTCATTTCTATCTGGATGGTTTCTATAGGACTTGACATCACCAGGGCCTATTCCTGCTACTGAGATAAGCAAGGAGACAGATTATATGTTAGCGGGAAGTGATTATTTTGTTAAATGTTTCATTTTTTATAACATGTAATTTCTATATATTAATGTCTATACTTTTTATTGTAACAGCTAAAGATGCAGGAAGAACTAAATAGGAGGAGTAGCCCTCGAGTTCATAGTAGACCACCTACATGTGCGTCTCCATCCCCTAGAAGATCAAAGGCTGCCTGTGATTTATTCTCTTCACCAGCTAGAGGGGAATGACTTTTTATTGTGTTCCTTTGTTGTATGCCTATATGGCATTTGTGGACACATATTTTGTATTGTACATAGTTGACATTGTATGCCTATATGGCTATTTTATAAATATGTTATACTTATATCGATAGATATTGATGTATGCCTATATGGATATTTGGTTAATACAAATCTTTTTTATTGATGGTGTCCATACTTGCATTATAAATCCATGTTTGAATGGATATTTGTAGATGGCTACTTCAAATATTTAAAGTCCAATTGTATTACATAGGATGTTTGTTGATCCAATAAGCTAGCTATTGTTATTCAAGTATCACCTAAACCTCATTTTGGAACTAAAAGATAAAAGTTGTATTTAAAAAAAAAATGAATCATCATGTTGAATAGAAAATATTAATATTCTTTATGAGTAGAATAGAATGTCAACTATATGCAATACAAAAAAATGAATCATCATGTTATTCTTTATGTTTGAGATCCTAAAAATGACTAAGTCTAGTAGCCTGATATCTTGAAACACTAGGATGAATATCCAAGTCATTAGGATGATTGCGCCTTGAGAAAAAGTCATTAAGATGAGTGCCTAAAGGAGACTTTCTTAAACATTCAAACATTGAGCAACAAGCATGAAGGGTTAAGGCATGATTTGCAACTCATAAAGCCTCAAAAGGGCGCCCAACTTAGAGAGAGCATTCATTTAAGACAAGGCACCCATTGACACCTATTCCACCAAAAAAGTGTGCCTAAGGTGGAAGGAGAACAAGCCACTAGTAAGTGAAGCGCACCTATTGTCTAAACCACTTCATTATGGCACCCTAGCATGAGGAGGAGTATATAAGTCAATAGGAAATGGCGCCTAGAATACAAATGAAGGACTAAGTGGCATTTTCAATAAGCATCAATTCACCTTGAGCTTTCAATAAATACATCAAATTGAGCCCCATAAGCCTAGGCACCCTTTGCCTTCAAAAGAACCTTGTATCGACGTCAAGAGTTGGATTGTTGATGACTTCCCCAGCTAGAGATAATAGTGAAAACAATCCTTCCACCATCAGGATATTGAAAAATAATCATAATGTAATGATATATGGGATAACTGACATACCCCTTGTGAAAAGTGATGATCATAACAAGAATGGTCACCTCAACTTAATGCCCAATAATTTTAATATTATCAAGCATGCACATAATAGTAGATAATCTTATCAAAAGTCACAGAGAAATTTCTAAGGACCATAGTGTTATCCCTATGACTTGACACATACTGCTTGTTTCATAAAGCAAAGGGACATGATATAAATATTGTTGTTATATGGAGCCTAATCAGACTCAGAGGTTAAATTTACCCAACTTTTATCAGCGTGGTTTCCCCCCAAATATTTTCCTACTAGTTTTGGCACCTTGAAGTCCAAGTGCATGAAAATCATGAGGATGAGCGCTTAGGGATGAGATAGTCTTCGTAAGAGTTTAAATAAGAACATCATTAGAGAGACTTGAGACCATCATCAAATAAGCCAAAATATCTATCTCTGATGACTTGACACGGATCCCAAAACCACCTATTGGACCAATAGGATCCTAGGTGCTCACTTCATGCATTATGATTTCTAGGTGCCAGTTTGATTCTCCATCACAAGGAAAGTGCGCCCACACTTGCAAGTGTTTTTCTTCAGGATCTAGGCACCAGTTGAAGGTTGTAGTTGCCAAGAAGAGCGCCTATCAAGAGGAAATCTTTTGGAGTCTCCAAAACACATCAAACACTTGACTAACAAGAAGATAACTTTTTCCCAAGTTAGGTGCTTCAAGAGGGAAGTTAAAACAAGAATAAGCGCGAACTTGCCTAGGCGCAAACTCAAGCTTGTTGAGGATACACATGGTGCCCAACATTCCTTGGTGATTTTAGAAACTTCAAATGCTCAGAACTGTTCAAGGAATGCCCAATGCCCCTTCTTGATGATAGGCCACCAAAGTGAGGGTGGAATTGTGCCTTGATGGCATTAGGCACTATCTAGAGTATGCTACTCCATGGAAATGTGCCTTCTTGCTTAGACTCTTAATGAAAAGTCCTGGAGGTTAAGATGCATCTTGTCTTAATGAGGTGCAACTCTTGGGTAAGAAAGCTTGTAAAGTGCGCCTAACTTAGTGAAGAGGTTGATAACTTCTAAACCCTTCCTGGAACTTAGATTGCTTCAACTGAAGATCATCTTGCACCAATACATCACCAAACTTTCAATCACAAGATCAATTCAAACTTAGGCGCTCATTAAGAGTCTTTCCAATGTTGGCGCATCTGAGAGGTTGAACTAGCAAGAGATTGTGCCTAGCTTCCTAGACCTTGTTTCAATATGTTTGAGTTCGAAAGTTGACTCAATGGTATCAAGATGGCGCCATAGAGTCTTTGGACTAGTTCCTTAGAGTTTCAAAAACATTCTAGCTCCTTAAAAATTCCTCCTACATGCTTGGGCACCATTTCAAGGTCCTGGAACCATGATGTAGCGCCTTATTGCTCTAGGTGCCCATTCATGATTGTGCGCCTAGAGTGAATAGGCTTTCAAAAACCAATTAATTCCCTCATCATTCTAAATTAGCCTCCGGTAATGAGCAATAGGCTAATCCATTCTTCACTTGATGATCAAGCTGGAAATGGGGACTTGACAAGGTAAGTTGTATCTAATGACATCACCTAATTGAGTGCCTAGGAGGTATAAAGCTTAATGTTGACATGAGGACAAGCACTTAGTAAAGGAGAGTTTCTCAAACATTTAAACATGTGAATGAAGTCATAGAAATGTACTAAGTCATCTAGGCACCATTTTCCCCTTGTGTACCCTTACATTTGCTCCTAAGAAGAAGTTGCAACTTTACACTGCCTCCTTCTGACAGATTTTGGGGCAGCAAAAAACCTTTCACCATGAGCAAATGTCTCAGAGATATAAAAAATTGAGAGACATTATTGTAGAGGCACTCTATGTGATCGCGTTGCCTCAGACGGAATCTTTTTAAGTGACACAGTTTTTGAGTAACATCTCGTCAAATATTGCTGCCTTTTTGCACTTTGGACTCTTCAGGGATATCGTCGGTACAATGTAGCTCAGAATGTTTCGACACGTTTGGGTAAAAAATAGGACCATGCCTAGCATAAATGTACCCATATAGACACGTTGGAACAGTCAGTTTGGTCGCATTAGGAGTAGGACGAAAGTTACACCCCTTTGCAACTTTACACTGCCTCCTTCTGATGATTTTTGGGTAGCAGAAAACATTTCACCATGGGCAAATGTCTCAGAGATATAAAAAATTGAGAGACGTTGTAGAGGCACTCTATGTGATCACATTTCCTTAGATGAAATGTTTCTAAGTGACACAGTTTTTGAGTAACATCTCGTCAAAGATTGCTGCATTTTTACACTTTGGACTCTTCAGGGATATCGTCGGTACAATGTAGCTCAGAATGTTTCGACATGTTTGGGTGAAAAATAGGACCATGCCTAGCATAAATGTACCCATCCGAATGCATTGGAACAATCAGTTTGGTTGCATCAGGAGCAGGACAAAAGTTACACCCCTTTACAACTTTACACTACCTCCTTCTGACGATTTTTGGGGCAGCAGAAAACCTTTCACCACGGGCAAATGTCTCAGAGATATAAAAAAATGAGAGAGGTTATTGTAGAGACACTCTACGTGATTGTGTTACCTTAGATGAAATGTTTCCAAGTGACACAGTTTTCAAGTAACATCTCGTCAAAGATTGTTACCTTTTTGCACTTTGGACTCTTCAGGGATATCATCGGTACAATGTAGCTCGGAATGTTTTGACATGTTTAGGTGAAAAATAGGACCATGCCTAGCATAAATGTACCCATTGGGATGCGTTGGAATAGTCAGTTTGGTCGCATCAGGAGCAGGACGAAAGTTACACCCCTTTGCAACTTTACACTACCTCCTTCTGACAATTTTTGGTGTAGCAGAAAACCTTTCACCACAGACAAATGTCTCAGAGATACAAAAAATTGAGAGAGGTTATTGTAGAGGCACTCTACATGATTGCATTGACTTAGACAAAATGTTTCTAAGTGACACAGTTTTTGAGTAACATCTCGTCAAAGATTTTTGCCTTTTTGCACTTTGGACTCTTCAGGGATATCATCGGTACAATGTAGCTCAGAATGTTTCGACATGTTTGGGTGAAAAATAGGACCATGCCTAGTGTAAATGTACCCGTCCGGATGCATTGGAATAGTCAGTTTGGTTGCATCAGGAGCAAGATGAAAGTTACACCCCTTTGAACCTTTACACTGCCTCCTTCTGACAATTTTTGGGGCAGCAGAAAACCTTTCACCACGGGCAAATGTATCAGAGATATAAAAACTAAGAGAGGTTATTGTAGACTCACTCTACGTGATTGTGTTGCCTTAGACGAAATGTTTCTAAGTGACATGGTTTTTGAGTAACATCTTGTCAAAGATTGCTGCCTTTTTGCACTTTAGACTCTTCAGGGATATCGTCGGTACATTGTAGCTCAGACTGTTTCGACATGTTTGGGTGAAAAATAGGACCATGCCTAGCATAAATGTACCCATCCAGACATATTGGAATAGTTAGTTTGGTTGCATCAGGAGCAGGACACCAAAAATGCAAAAGTTACTTTGTGCAACTTGACAACATTGACACTTTTTTGCAACATGACTCAAAGACTCAAACTAACCCCAAATGACTCAAAGTGACTTAAAATCACCTTAATTTTGGTACCCAATGTATATTATAGAGGTTTAGGTGCTCCTTATCATTCAAACATCTTAGATGAGCGCATAGGAAAGGAAAAAACTCTAAGTTTCATCATCATGAGCACCTAATATCAAGAGACTTTAATGGCTCAAACCTTAGCATGGAGTCCTAAGGCGCATTTCATGTCTCCTTTCATCCATTTTGGTGCCCTTATGTAGATTTTTCAACTTGATTTGGCGCCCTATATGTGAAGGAAGATCTAAAGGCATGAAAGTGGATGTCATTTTGCAAGAGTTTGGATCATCAAAATTGAAAGAAATAAGTCTATTAAGCTTGGGCACCCTTGGTCTTCTTTTCATTCATTATGAGTGCCTTGGGAGAATGGTATATAGGTCATCATAATGATTGGGCACCCTAGATCCAATGCAGGAGGAAATAAAAAAAGACAAACCTTACAAATTAATGTGCATACTTACAACTCAATGTAACATGACTTTACAAAATCAATGTGAATACTTACAAATTAATCCAATGAACCATCTGGGTCTACTCTACTCTTTATTGTGTCAAGTATTGCTTCATGGTCAGACTCACGCACCTTCCACAAGATTTTGTTCAAAGGTCTACACCCATACTTTATCAAATGAACATTGGATGCCACGACAAGGTTCGAGTAATGAAGAATCTTCTGATGCATGTCAAAGTCCTGAAATAGCCAAATATTAACACTCTTATGTGGGTACCTTCTAAGCCATGTTCCAGTAATAACCACTGAGCCTGTAGGGTATTCGATGTTTTCTCCATCTGTAACAGGGGCCTCCAATTTCTTTTTGGCCTCAACACAATGACATAAGTAATAATCTGTTCCCTCTTCATTATCTTCATCTGTAATAACTACATATACGTGCCCTACATTGATATGTGTAGCAAATTAGATGAAATTAGTCAAACATTACAAAAACATTACAAAAACACTACAAAGTAAGATGACCTTACCTGGTTGAACTAGATGAAATTAGATGCATATACGTGACCTATATTACCTAGTTGAACTAAATCTGATATGTGGTCAAAGTCAACTGATGATTCCATTTGTGTTAGTTCCAGTGCCATCAGGGGTCGATACGCGTCAAGTGGGCTAAGATAACTTAACTACCATTCGTCAACCCACTCCTTTGACTCGCACTCATCCCAGACTTGAATTGTACAGGAAGAACAAAAGCATGACATCTTTCGTGTATGGATACTCCATGAACCTGCAATTGAGCTTCTGAAAGAGTGCATCTCATTTGATCCTGTCAGTGTACAACAGTCCTCATATGGTGCAATGTTAGTATCATCTATCAACCAAAAAAATCTATGAACTGAAGACTTACCTTCATTACCTAGACCCATGGAAGTATTACACCACTTGACAATCAATTTTGCATCTGTCAACTTTGCATTGTCTTTATACTTTAACTCTTCTCGTGCTATGGCTCTTTTGATACATGCTCCTGCACCATCATGCTCCCCCTTTCCATGCTCGGCCTCACAAAAGTTCCACATATTCTAAATACCTGTAAAATTATGCCTCCTACTCAGCCAATAGAAATTTCACAAGTTCTTAAATTGTGATGCACAGTTATCTGACCATATGATATGTTGACTGAATGATATTCCCCTTCTAGCCAAATAATTGTAGAACACCTGAAAGCAACCTTGCATGAACTCTGTAGAATGCGTGCGATCATCACTAATATAGAAATTATACTCCCTTATGATCTTTTTGTCATCCTTCATACTATCATTCACATGAATGAATGCGATGTGCACAAATATAGAAACCTGTGTGGAGTTGTAATATTGTGATTGCACCTCACGCTGTGGCTATAGACTATAGTTCTCTGCAAATTTGATGACTGAAACAATCCCTCAGCCCTCAACCCTAAACCTTATCCCTAAACCCTAATCCCTCAACCCTCAACCCTAATTTGTAATCCCTCAACTCTAATCCCTCATCCCTAAACCCTAAACCCTCAACCCTCAATGTCAAATCCTAATCCCTCAACCCTTCACTCTAATCTCTCAACCCTAAACCCTAATCCCTCAACCCTTAACCCTAATCCATAATCCCTATCCCTATTCCTAAACCCTCAACAGACTCGATACTATACCTTAAACCCTAATCCCTTATCCTCGACACTCTTATTTAACCCTAATCCCTTGACCATTAACCCTATCCCTCAACCTCAACCCTCAACCCTCAACCCTCAACTCTCAACATTAAACCCTTAACTCTGATCCCTCGACCCTTAACCCTATCCCTAAACCCTAAACCCTAAACCCTCAATGTCAAATCCTAATCCCTCAACCCTTCACTCTAATCCCTCAACCCTAAACCCTATCCCTAAACCCTCAACACTATACCTTATACCCTAATCCCTCAACCCTACACCTTATCCCTAAACCCTAATCCCTCAACCCTCAACCCTAATCCATCATCCCTCAACTCTAATCCCTCATCCCTAAACCCTAAACCCTCAACCCTCAACGTCAAATCCCAATCCCTCAACCCTTCACTCTAATCCCTCAACCCTAAACCCAAATCCCTCAACCCTCAACCCTAATCTACCATCCCTCAACTCTAATCCCTCATCCCTAAACCCTAAACCCTCAACCCTCAACGTCAAATCCTAATCCCTCAACCCTCAACGTCAAATCCTAATCCCTCAACCCTTCACTCTAATCCCTCAACCCTAAACCCAAATCCCTCAACCCTCAACCCTAATCCGTCATCCCTCAACTCTAATCCCTCATCCCTAAACCCTAAATGCTATCCCTATTCCTAAACCCTCAACAGATTCGATACTATACCTTAAACCCTAATCCCTTATCCTCAACACTCTTATTTAACCCTAATCCCTTGACCATTAACCCTATCCCTCGACCTCAACACTCAACCCTCAACTCTCAACATTAAACCCTTAACTTTGATCCCTTGACCCTCAACCCTATCCCTAAACCCTAAACCCTAAACCCTCAACCCTCAACATCAAATCCTAATCCCTCAACCCTTCACTCTAATCCCTCAACCCTAAACCCTATCCCTAAACCCTCAACACTATACCTTATACCCTAATCCCTCAACCCTAAAACTTATCCCTAAACCCTAATCCCTCAACCCTCAACCCTAATCCGTCATCCCTCAACTCTAATCCCTCATCCCTAAACCCTAAACCCTCAACCCTCAACATCAAATCCTAATCCCTCAACCCTTCACTCTAATCCCTCAACCCTAAACCCTAATCCCTCAACCCTCAACCCCTAATCTGTCATCCCTCAACTCTAATCCCTCATCCCTAAACCCTAAATGCCATCCCTAATCCAAAACCCTCAATAGACTCGATACTATACCTTAAACCCTAATCCCTTATCCTTGACACTCTTATTTAACCCTAATCCCTTGACCATTAACCCTATCCCTCAACCTCAACCCTCAAGCCTCAAGCCTCAAGCCTCAACTCTCAACATTAAACCCTTAACTCTGATCCCTCGACCCTCAACCCTATCCCTAAACCCTAAACCCTAAACCCTCAACGTCAAATCCTAATCCCTCAACCCTTCACTCTAATCCCTCAACCCTAAACCCTATCCCTAAACCCTAAACCTTATCCCTAAACCCTAATCCCTCAACCCTAAACCTTATCCCTAAACCCTAATCCCTCAACTCTCAACCCTAATCCATCATCCCTCAACTCTAATCCCTCATCCCTAAACCCTAAACCCTCAACCCTCAATGTCAAATCCTAATCCCTCAACCCTTCACTCTAATCCCTCAACCCTCAACCCTAATCCATCATCCCTCAACTCTAATCCCTCATCCCTAAACCCTAAATGCTATCCCTATTCCTAAACCCTCAATAGACTCGATACTATACCTTAAACCCTAATCCCTTATCCTTGACACTCTTATTTAACCCTAATCTGTTGACCATTAACCCTATCCCTCAACCTCAACCCTCAAGCCTCAAGCCTCAATCGTCAACTCTCAACATTAAACCCTTAACTCTAATCCCTCGACCCTCAACCCTATCCCTAAACCCTAAACCCTAAACCCTCAACCTTCAATGTCAAATCCTAATCCCTCAACCCTAAACCCTATCCCTAAACCCTCAACACTATACCTTATACCCTAATCCCTCAACCCTAAACCTTATCCCTAAATCCTAATCCCTCAACCCTCAACCCTAATCCGTCATCCCTCAACTGTAATCCCTCATCCCTAAACCCTAAACCCTCAACCCTCAACGTCAAATCCTGATCCCTGAACCCTGAACCCTAATCCCTCAACCCTGAACCCTAATCTATCATCCCTCAACTCTAATCCCTCATCCCTAAACCCTAAATGCCATCCCTAATCCAAAACCCTCAACAGACTCGATACTATACCTTAAACCCTAATCCCTTATCCTTGACACTCTTATTTAACCCTAATCCCTTGACCATTAACCCTATCCCTCAAGCTCAAGCCTCAAGCCTCAAGCCTCAAGCCTCAACTCTCAACATTAAACCCTTAACTCTGATCCCTCGACCCTCAACCCTATCCCTAAACCCTAAACCCTAAACCCTCAACGTCAAATCCTAATCCCTCAACCCTTCACTCTAATCCCTCAACCCTAAACCCTATCCCTAAACCCTAAACCTTATCCCTAAACCCTAATCCCTCACCCCTAAACCTTATCCCTAAACCCTAATCCCTCAACCCTCAACCCTAATCCGTCATCCCTCAACTCTAATCCCTCATTCCTAAACCCTAAACCCTCAACCCTCAACGTCAAATCCTAATCCCTCAACCCTTCACTCTAATCCGTCAACCCTAAACCCTAATCCCTCAACCCTCAACCCTAATCCATCATCCCTCAACTCTAATCCCTCATCCCTAAACCCTAAATGCTATCCCTATTCCTAAACCCTCAACAGACTCGATACTATACCTTAAACCCTAATCCCTTATCCTTGACACTCTTATTTAACCCTAATCCGTTGACCATTAACCCTATCCCTCAACCTCAAGCCTCAAGCCTCAAGCCTCAATCGTCAACTCTCAACATTAAACCCCTTAACTCTGATCCCTCGACCCTCAACCCTATCCCTAAACCCTAAACCCTCAACCCTCAATGTCAAATCCTAATCCCTCAACCCTTCACTCTAATCCCTCAACCCTAAACCCTATCCCTAAACCCTCAACACTATACCTTATACCCTAATCCCTCAACCCTAAACCTTATCCCTAAACCCTAATCCCTCAACCCTCAACCCTAATCCATCACCCCTCAACTCTAATCCCTCATCCCTAAACCCTAAATGCTATCCCTATTCCTAAACCCTCAACATACTCGATACTATACCTTAAACCCTAATCCCTTATCCTCGACACTCTTATTTAACCCTAATCCCTTGACCATTAACCCTATCCCTCAACCTCAAGCCTCAAGCCTCAACCCTCAACTCTCAACATTAAACCCTAATTCATCAACCCTAAACCCTAATCCCTCAAACCTAAACCCTATCCCTAAACCATCAACCCTCAACACTATACCTTAAACCCTAATCCCTATCCCTCAACCCTTAACCCTTAAAACTTAAACCCTATCCCTACACCCTCAACACTTGACACTATATCTTAAGCCTTAAACCCTCATCCCTAAATCCTCAACCCTCAATCCTTAAACCTTCAACCCTAAACCCTATCCCTTGTCCCTCTACCCTCGACACTCTAACCCTAACCTTGACATTAAATGCTAATCCGTCAACCCTAAACCCTATCCCTAAACCCTCAACCCTCAACACTATACCTTAAACCCTAATCCCTCAACCCTCAACCCTAAACCTCATCCCTAAACCCTAATCCCTCAACCCTCAACCCTAATCCATCACCCCTCAACTCTAATCCCTCATCCCTAAACCCTAAATGCTATCCCTATTCCTAAACCCTCAACAGACTCGATACTATACCTTAAACCCTAATCCCTTATCCTCGACACTCTTATTTAACCCTAATCCCTTGACCATTAACCCTATCCCTCAAACTCAACCCTCAAGCCTCAAGCCTCAACCATCAACTCTCAACATTAAACCGTTAACTCTGATCCCTCGACCCTCAACCCTATCCCTAAACCCTAAACCCTAAACCCTCAACCCTCAACCCTCAACGTCAAATCCTAATCCCTCAATGCTTCACTCTAATACCTCAACCCTAAACCCTATCCCTAAACCCTCAACACTATACCTTATACCCTAATCCCTCAACCCTAAACCTTATCCCTAAACCCTAATCCCTCAACCCTCAACCCTAATCTGTCATCCCTCAACTCTAATCCCTCATCCCTAAACCCTAAACCCTCAACCCTCAACGTCAAATCCTAATCCCTCAACCCTTCACTCTAATCCCTCAACCCTAAACCCTAATCCCTCAACCCTCAACCCTAATCCATCATCCCTCAACTCTAATCCCTCATCCCTAAACCCTAAATGCTATCCCTATTCCTAAACCCTAACAGACTCGATACTATACCTTAAACCCTAATCCCTTATCCTCGACACTCTTATTTAACCCTAATCCCTTGACCATTAACCCTATCCCTCAACCTCAACCCTCAAGCCTTAAGCCTCAACCCTCAACTCTCAACATTAAACCCTTAACTCTGATCCCCCGACCCTCAACCCTATCCCTAAACCCTAAACCCTAAACCCTCAACCCTCAAAGTCAAATCCTAATCCATCAACCCTTCACTCTAATCCCTCAACCCTAAACCCTATCCCTAAACCCTCAACACTATACCTTATACCTTAATCCCTCAACCCTAAACCTTATCCCTAAACCCTAATCCGTCAACCCTCAACCCTAATCCGTCATCCCTCAACTCTAATCCCTCATCCCTAAACCCTAAATGCTATCCCTATTCCTAAACCCTCAACATACTCGATACTATACCTTAAACCCTAATCCCTCTACCCTCGACACTCTTATTTAACCCTAATCCCTTGACCATTAACCCTATCCCTCAACCTCAACCCTCAACCCTCAACTCTCAACATTAAACCCTTAACTCTGATCCCTTGACCTTCAACCCTATCCCTAAACCCTAAACCCTACACCCTCAACCCTCAATGTCAAATCCTAATCCCTCAACCCTTCATTCTAATCCCTCAACCCTAAACCCTATCCGTAAACCCTCAACACTATACCTTAAACCCTACTCCCTCAACCCTAACCCTAAACCTTATCCCTAAACCCTAATCCCTCAACCCTAATCCGTCATCCGTCATCCCTCAACTCTAATCCCTCATCCCTAAACCCTAAATGCTATCCCTATTCCTAGACCCTCAACGGGCTCGATACTATACCTTAAACCCTAATCCCTTATTCCTAAACCCTCCAACCCTATCTCTTAACCCTAATCCCTTGACCCTCAACCCTATCCCGAAACCCTTAACCCTCGAACCTCAATGTACTCAACCCTCAACGTCAAACCCTAATCCCTCAACCCTTAACTCTGATCCCTCGACCCTTAACCCTTAAAACTTGAACCCTAACACCTATCCTTACACGGTTGACACTCGACACTATATCTTAAACCCTAATCCCTTAACCCTCATCCCTAAAGCCTCAACCCTAAATCATTAAACCTTCAACCCTAAACCCTATCCCTAATCCCTCTACCCTCAACACTCTACCTTAAACCTAATCCCTCGACCCTTAACCCTAAACGCTATCCCTAAAGCCTCAACCCTAAACCCTAATCCCTAATCCCTCTACCCTCAACACTCTACCTTAAACCTAATCCCTCAACCCTTAACCCTAAATTCTATCCCTAAAGCCTCAACCCTAAACCCTAATCCCTCAAGGTCCTAAACTCTAATCCCTTATCCCTAAACTCTAAATCCTTTCCCTAAATGCTCAACCCTTAACCTTAAACCTTAATCACTCAATCCTTATCCACCCCTTTCCTCCCCTAACTGGCTCACTCCCATCTCTACCCTCCTCTACCCTTGACGCTATACATACATACATATAGGCATACATAGATACATACATACATATATATTGGCCTACATACATACATACATACATACATACATACATACATACATACATACATATAGGCATACATACATACATACATGATTAATGGCCTTGAACATAAAAAAATTTGAGGGGGACATAACACGAGCGCGTTATAACGAGCTCGCGTTATGTCAAACATGACAAACAACAAACTTGCGGAAAAGGAAAAAATGCAAAGCAAACCATAACGCGAGCGCGTTATAACACACTCGCGTTATGTCTTGCTTTGGGAATCCCAAGCCTTGGGCTTGGGATTTGCTTTGGATTTCCAACCCAAAGGCTTGGAGTGCCTTTTGAATAGTCACATACGTGTTTTTCTAGATTCTTCAAGATTTCACATAATTTTGTTCATGCTAACCCTCAGATTTGCAGGTGTTTCAATGTCGAACAAATCAAACACTTGGGTAATGTTAGGCTTTCTCTTAGCTATTTGATGATGTGATTTTTTTCACATTTTAACAATGTTAAGCCTTTCATCTTTAATTTCTTTTGTTTGTGTGTCTATTTTTGGGCAAAAACCACTGTTTGGTCTTTTTTTCATTGTAAATTAACTATTCATTGAAATTTCAAAAAAATTACATATTTAGAAACTAGACTCCATTCTACAAATATTAAAAAAAGAAAAAAATAATTTTCAATTAGTTTTCAAAATTTATAGGGGTAGCACGGCCAAAATTCTATTTTTTAGGATGTGTCCACTTTGAAAATTACTTAAAAATCAAATATTCATCAAAAAATGATTAGAAAAATTGGGCATAAACTACATGATATTAGCTAATTTCTCACTGAAGTGATTTTAAAAATACCAAAAGAAAATTGACCTTTTGAGGGAGCCACAAAACATGCTATGTTATTTTTTTTTGATAGAAACAACACCAATTTCTATGGCTCCCTCTTTTGAACCCCTTAATCTATGCCATTTAAAAAAAAAATAGTAGTTTAGAAAGTAGACTCGGAGCACTACGAACGTTGTTTTGGTTGCATCTCCAAATTTTGAGTGTAACTATGCTCAATTTCTCATCCAAGGCTAGTATTTCCTGATTTTAGAAAAAAAGTGGCCACTTAAGACACCTTTTTGGCCCCCATCTTCTTGCACTTACCCTGATGTGAAGCTGATATTCCTTCTTCTTCCTTGTCATCAGAAGGAAGATCTTTTGTACAAGGCAAAATCTACTTTTTTAGAATATGTAGACACAATGAACAAGTAGTTTCTGAATGTGGTGCTTCATGTAACCTGCACCATCCCTCAATTAGGACATCCTGTGGGGATCTTTGTTGCTATATCATCTTCTGAATTTGTTTTGATAAAAATTCCTCAAACTTGGACAAATTACTGCCTCTATCTTCATCAGATATTTCATAATCTGACTCAACCAAGCAATCGGTTCCTAGGGTGATATTCTTGTTACTCTTAGGATTACCCTCGCTACACACCAATATCTCTTCTATCATTTGGATAGGACTTTCATCATAATATGTGCTTTCTTCTGTTCCTGCAAATGATAGACAAAAATTAGTATCACTATCACTATCTATAGAACTTACCCTGGATGATGATGATGATGCCTCACTGCATGCTTGTTCCAATTCCATCATGTCTAAGCAAACATCACAGGTCTTTTTAGAATGTGCTTCATCATGTAACCTGCACCATCCTTCAATTAAAACATCATGAACAAGTACTTTTAACAATTGGCAACATTGCATCTCTTTGGACAAGTGCATCTCAAAATTCTTGAAGTGATCTACTTCTATCTCATTTTTAGAGCTACAATCAGACTCTAAAATTATCATATCATCCTGAAGATTATCATTATGAACATGAACATCATACATGAGGATCTCCTCTATCTTGATAGTCTGGGGTCTAATGGAGTAGACTCTAGGTTCAACATCTACATACATGATCTCATTGGTTTTATTGTATTCAATGATCATTTGTTTCATGCAAGGTTCAATATCTATCCTTATTTGGTTAGTTATTCCTTTCCAAGGTAACCACATGTGACTAAAATTAGTGGACATGTATCCATTGAGTGTT
Organism: Cunninghamia lanceolata; assembly: GCA_027924645.1. Lineage (NCBI taxonomy): Eukaryota > Viridiplantae > Streptophyta > Pinopsida > Cupressales > Cupressaceae > Cunninghamia > Cunninghamia lanceolata. Next base: position 21,588,627 of record BSBN01000809.1, on the reverse strand, counting down.
TTTGACCAATCCCTGCTGAGCAGCATCCCATAGGTATCTATATATCCACTACCTGAATATCAATGTAGTATTGGATTCTTGGATCTGATGCTAACTGCATATGGATGTGAGTTAATTCTCTTACTACACTCACTTATGTTTTATCTAACTGTGTTACTTTCTTTAGTGACTTAGCAGGATGCAACCCTAAGGTATTACATATGGACAGGGGCATCACATTGGTAGATGCTCCTAAATCTACTAAGCAATTATGAAAATTCTTACTAAACATCCTTATGGTAAGGAGAAAAGGAGGTGACTCAGTTTTATCTCTGTAAAGAGTCATGTGTGAAGTCTCTGCAGCTTGAACAGTGGCTGGAGCTTTGTGTTTAACATTAACATCCTTAATGGCATGATCTTTATTCCTAGTCTGACTTGAGGTATGATTATCCTCTTTTGGAGCAGGATCATCTAATGATTTCATGAAGGCTTTTTTGATAGCTGGGGTTTTGAGTAGTTCTGGCAATGACAGACTGATCTTGATCTTTTTCATTTCATCTGCTAAGTATGCGACCAATTTATTAGACTCAGGAGGCAGATTACCAGTTTTTGGTACTATATTTTGTGGTGCTAAGTATTGAGCATTAACTTTAGGAAATCCAGGGTTATTGCTTGCCTTAGGATCAGGAGGAGTGTTGCAATTATTTGGAGGAAAGGATGTAGTCAAAGGACCAGCAGGTTGGTTGGAGTTATTCCTTAGGTTGTAATTATGTCTACCCTGATACTGCTGTTGATAAGCATGTAATTCTTCATGTTCAATTGATGGCTCATTTTCATCTTCAAATGGAAAAACATAATAGGTTTCAAAAGCCATGGCTGACTCTTCACATCCTAAGGTGTAATTCTCATGAGGGGACATTGTCTGCTGATGAGGCTGATTGATGAAACTTTCTAGTACAAGACCAAAATCATATCCACAGGGGACAATTTTATTTCCTTCAACACAAGGTGGATTACCTGCAGTATTAGATACTTCAGTTTGGAATATACTGGTAGAAATCCTGAACTGAGGACAATCCAGCTCTGCATGAGCATTGGTGTTATGTATCCTACACCAGTTTGTAAGAGTTGCCTCTACTAGGTTCACTCTAGTGGTCTGCTTAGGTTCACTAGGAGGCTGATTATCTAGGGGTGATGGCAAGGAACCATTGTTTGGCCTAGTGTTCCACACTCTAGGTTGTCTAGGGGGATTATTGTTACCATTGTTGTTATTGTATCCCCTATCTGGATAATTAGATCTATCATTGGCATATCCTCTATTATGATTTGGTTGAGAATAGAAATTTTGACTCCTCAAATGACTGATCTCAGTGGTGAGTTTCCTCAGTTGTGCTAATATCTCTTTAATTTCTTACTGAACTTTGGCTACTACATTCTCTGTTTGGGGTTTGAAGAAGGAAGAACCATTGTTATGGTTATTAGACTATTCCACAACCTGAGGTGCCTGTGTATGTCCTGGATATTGTAGCATTTGACCATTTCCATTTGGAGGTGGCATGATATTAAGTGGAGGTATTTGTAAAGGGCTTGGCATTACAGTTGGAGGTATCATGGCTCCATTGGTCTGTTGTTGAGCAAGATATGTAGGATAAACAAGGAGTGTAGGAGATGTAATATTAGGTGTTGGAGCAGGGATCAACTATTGATTGACTTTGACAGCTTCTTCAAAAGCTCCTGTCAAGGTTGTGACACCGAGATGTGTTCTCTTGATAAACATGGAAGTCAGGGGATCTAAAGCTGAGTAGTATATACTCCTAGCAGCTTCATCTGTTACAGTATAGGGAGCAACTAGCTTTGAAAGCATCTTTTGGAATCTTGCATTGAAATTGGCAATAGGTTCTCCCTCAAATCTCTTGATTGTGGCAAACATGTGATAATTCATTGAAGGATCTATAGGTATTTTGAATCTATCCTTAAAGGCTTTCTCCAAGGTAGCCCATGAACCGAATGAACCTTGACCAAGACTGATATACCAATTATATGCCTCTTCCCCTAAGGAAAATGGAAATAACCTGCATACCACATCCTGATGTTCAATTCTAGCCCTACAACAAGCTTCCTTGAATGTTCTAATGTGATCATCAGCATCCTGATGTGGATGATATTTAGGACAAATCTTGTCAAGATTTTTAGGTAAAGGATGATATGCAGTGAAAGATAGAGGTGACTCTGTAGTAAAGAATGACATTGTGACTGTTGGAGGTTAGACTTGAGGTGTGACAGGCGATCCTGTAGGTATCTGCAACTCGATAGGAGTTATTGGAGTGTGTTCTAGTGACGCTTCTGACACACTAGAACTAGGAGAATGATGAATATCTACTATTCTAGGTCTGAATCCTTGGATAGGCAATTGTTCAAAGAGTCCACTGGATTTGGACTTGGTATTTGGCCTAAGAGCCAGGATTTCTTGAATTTAAAGAAATTTGGCTTGTTTACTATAAAGATCAGCTAAAACACTCTAGCAAAGGATGTATTTATGATCATAGACTGAAACTGACTGGATATTTATGCAATATTTGTAGAAATGATGCAAATATGAGGTGATGTGTGGCTTTTGGCCACAAGCAATAGGATATCAGGTTTCTTAAGCAAATTACCTCAAAGCTTTAGCAGATAGACTTGAAATAGAGCTTATCTTTGAATATTATAGTGATCAACCACAAAGCTTGAAATACTTAACGCTTAATTTTGAAAACTTTGCAACAGATGAGCATACACGGACTCAAAACAGTAAACCTTTGCACATGATTTGAAATACAAAGCTGCGTGAGTATTACCTTTCTTTTGTGTCATCAAGTCAAAAAAATCTGTTGATAAAGCCCTCCTTCTAGCGCCAATTTATGTTGATGATGATTGTTAGTCATAACAATGTGCATAAAAATTTGCACAACAAACCTTTATTATCTTGTAAAGTAAGATCAACTTAGGTTAAGTTGATGACTCCAAGTCTCTGTTGATCAAGTCATGATCGTTTGATGTTACTCATAGGTTGATGTGACATGCTATTTTCCATTTCAAGAGGTCTTACATTTGTCTAGATGATCAGTATTGTATTGTTTCTTGTAAATTTACTCCACAAAGAGGTGTTTTCTACTCTATTTCCAAAGATAGCTGATATATTTGCAAGTTTGATTAATTCTTCTGATCATTGATCACTATGAACTTGTTCTTTCTTCTACACTGTATATTTATTCAAATGTTGTGTCTATAATTGGATATTTACATGTATTTCATGGATATTTGTCTGAATTTTCATGATATTTGTCAATTTGACATGCTTTTACACTAAATATGCTCTGTATTTTCAATTATCTACGGGATATCTATATATTTCATTTTTTATTTGCTTTTGATTCTTTGTTACTTGCAATTATGGAGATGATCTAGTATGAAATTGAAAGAAATTTAAAAGAATATTTCTACTTTAGTGAATTTTTAGTCATTCAATCACATACATACAAGATACATTCATGAAGAGAAGAAATCAAACCATAGGTCATCGGGATGTTCCACAGCTAGATATGGTTGATGCTAACTTCAAAGGGATTAGGAATGAAAACAACACATGCAGATTGAAAAGCACTCCAAGGGACGCAACTAATCAATGCATATATCCAGATTTCAAACATAGATTACTCAAGATTTATGATGATTTGTAATCAAATATGCTTCTCTTTCATTTAGTATGCATAACATGTACACTTACAACAACTTTGAAATGAGTCCTAAAATTTCAACAATCAAATTTCAATTAAGTTTCCAATGTTTAAAACATTACACCCTTGCACCTTTTATAGAATAAGGTGAGGAGGCAGTTTCAATTGATCGATGGTCAAGATTTGTCAATTAAGATCCACAGTTAACAAATACCCTATGACTTAGTCAACTCGTCCTCGTGGCATAGGTTGCCAGCTGGCAACCATCTGTTTGACTCATTATTTATGAGTACCTTATGCATATATTCACTTAGTAGTGCATCTTCATTCATTCTTTAGGCTTCTCTTCTTCATTTTCTTCTTCTTCATCATTGTCATCATCTTCATTACTTTCAGCATCACTGTCACTTTGATATACATCCTCCTATATATGGACCTTCATCGCTGTCCTGATGTGCTCATATGCTTGTACTATTTTATCCACCTCTCCCCCATCTTGGATTCTGGCTTTTGTTATTGCATGCTTATGAGATTGGATAAAAATTTATGTTGATGATGATTGTTAGTCATAACAACATGCATAAAAATTTGCACAACAAACCTTTATTGTCTTGTAAAGTACGATAATCTTAGGATAAGTTGATGACTCCAAGTCTCCATTGATCAGGTCATGATCATCTGACATTACTCAGAGGTTGATGTGACATGCTATTTTCCATTTCAAGGGTTCTTACATTTGTCTAGATGATTAGTATTGTACTATTTCCTGTAAATTTACTCTGCAAAGAGGTTATTTCTACTCTATTTCCAAAGATAGTTGATATATTTGCAAGTTTGATTAATTATTCTGATCATTGATCACTATGAACTTGTTCTTTCTTCTACACTGTATATTTATTCAAATGATGTGTCTATAAGTGGATATTTACATGTATTTCATGGATATTTGTTTGAATTTGCATGATATTTGTCAATTTGACATGCTTTTACTCTAAATATGCTCTGTATTTTCAATTATCTACGGGATATCTACATATTTCATTTTTTATTTGCTTTTGATTCTCTGTTACTTGCAATTATGGAGATGATCTATTATGAAATTGAAAGAAATTTAAAAGAATATTTCTACTTTAGTGAATCTTTAGTCATTCAATCACATACATACAAGATATGTTCATGAAGAGAAGAAATCAAACCATAGGTCACCAAGATGTTCCACAGCTAGATATGGTTGATGCTAATTTCAAAGGGATTAGGAATGAAAACAACACATGCAGATTGAAAAGCACTCTAAGGGACGCAACTAATCGATGCATATATTCAGATTTCAAACATAGATTACTCAAGATTTATGATGATTTGTAATAAAATATGCTTCTCTTTCATTCAGTATGCATAATATGTACATTTACAACTTTGAAATGAGTCCTAAAATTTCAGCAATCAAATTTCAAGTAAGTTTCAAATGTTCAAAATATTGCACCCCTACACCTTTTATAGAATAAGGTGAGGAGGCAGTTACAATTGACCGGTGGTCAAGATTTGTCAATTAAGAGCCACAGTTAACAAATACCCTATGACTTAGTCAACTCTTCCTCGTGGCACAGGTTCACAGCTGGCAACCATCTGTTTGACTCATTATTTATGAGTACCTTATGCATATATTCACTTAGTAGTGCATCTTCATTCATTCTTTAGGCTCCTCTTCTTCATTTTCTTCTTCTTCATCATTTTCATCATCTTCATTACTTTCAGCATCACTGTCACTTTGATATACATCCTCCTGTATATGGACCTTCATCATTGTCCTGATGTGCTCATATGCTTGTACTATTTTATCCACCTCTCCCCCATCTTGGATTCTGGCTTTTGTTATTGCATGCTTATGAGACTAGAACTTAGCCTTGAGCGCTTCTAGCTTACCTTTTCTACTGTTCAAAGTCTCATTGTATGTTTCTACCTTGACCTTTATCCTCATGATTTTATCCATTACTTCCTCTGTTAGGTGGGTGAGGGGGTCATCTGCTACTGATTTGAAATTATCATGCAGAGCCTTGATAGCAAAGTCTGCATCCTAATTTTTAATTTTGCCCTCTATTTTACCTTCTAGGGCCTCAAGTATCTCTGCTTCATAAGCCATCATGCTGTGCATCTTTACACTTATATCCCTGAGCTTCCCACTACACTTCTTCAAGATATCACATTCAAACCTGATATCTTCATACCATATGCTCATCAGCAGGGTAGTATTGTTATTCAACACTTGATTTCTTATCAAGACTTGTGGATCAATTCTCTTTATTTCACTTAGAGCAGTTAGGTCCTTTTCCAATTGGAATGACCATTTTCCTGTTTCATTTTGCATTTAATCTACCTTTCTTTTTAAACTACTCAAAGAATTCCATTTCTGTAATGAGGTTCTCAAAACATCCTCAGCCCTAGTGAGAGTTGACATCATCCATTTCTCCATGACCATTGCCTCATGCTTCATGAGGTCCAGCTTGGTGACCTCTTCCTGGGATATGACAGTCAATGGGACTGCCGGATCAACTGGTATATTATCAGGGTTAATCAACCCTTTTATGTAAGAATGTAACTGAGCAATGTGCTCCTTATGCATTTTATTTTTCTCTTTCTCTGTCTTTACCCTTTAGGTCAAAGAATCAATAATATCCTTCCCTTCCTGACCTTCCTGGTCCTCATTGGCAAAACCCAAATCAGTATTTGTGATTTGGAATTCCTCAAGGCTAATTTTGCCTTTCTCCTTCTCTATCGTGGGAAGTGCTACCTATGCAGTCCTTTTGCCTGTAGCAGGATCTCTCTTTATGGTTGATGTTAATCTGGCCTTCCTCTTTGGCTTCATCATTGTCTCAACAAACAAGGTGGAAACATCAAACTCCTAAATTTTAGACCCTTGTTCCATAGCTATTTCTTGTTCTAACCATTGAGGCACATCATCCCTAGATCCTTGATGATCTTTGTCAACATCATGTCTATCCTGTTCTCTAGTATTTGCTTCTATTCTTGGTGGAGAAGGTACTTTCTTAATTCCTTCCTCATGTAGTTCTTCATGAGGGGGATCTTGTTGCATTTCTTCTTGCTGAGGGGCTGCCTTCTGCAAAGGAGGATCCTGTGTAATTTCCACATTCTGATCTTGTGTTTGATCTTGGACTCCCTCGTTCTGACTTTCATCTTCTTTATTATTTTCCTCACCTAGTGGCATATTGACATCTATGGATATTTGTGTATTTTGGCCTTGTGCATCACCCTGATCAAGTGTCATTTCTGGTTCTCCACCTGATTCACTAATATCTTGTGGCTTGGGCTCCTCATGACCCAATTTATCTTTTGCTCCTGAGGCACCTCCCGAATCATCCTGAGTTTGAGTAGTAGCAACACCTAATATATCTTTATCACCCCCACTCTTCTATTGAACTTCTACTATTTTTGGCTCTACAGGTATCTCATGCTATTACTGACCCATATCAGGAGCAGTGCTTTCCTTTTCTACCTGTTTGGCCTCTTCAATCTTCTCTGTCTCATCAGGTGCGCCTCCTTTATCTTTACGGCTTACATCACCCTTGTATGTTAAAGCTACAACGACAGGGCTAGTCACCTAATCAACCAAATCATAAAGCCCTATCTGTTGGGCTGCTCTCTTTGAGCTACCTTGTTTTAATTCTTCTGTTTGCTTTATTTCTTCCAACACCACCATTTTTGCTAATGGCATCCCATGAGGGGTCATGCGAGTGTTGAAGGCAAGAGTCTCCATTCGTTGAGAAGCCACACTTTGAACTACCTCATCATGAGATAAGTCCACGGTATCCTCCAAAGAGAAAGGAACACCCTGACTTGCTTTGAACATTTCTCTTTTTTGTTCCTCTACCTTCTCAGTTTTGAATTTTATTATGGTGGGAAGAGGAACGTCATGTTGCAGTTCCTTCCTGAATGCTTCACCACCGGCTCCTTTCAATACAAAATGGTCAGCCCTGATATCCCCTCTCATGGATGTTCTTTTCTTCTTGGGTGGTGACGTCAGTGGCATCGCCCTCCTTTTCTTACTGACCACCATCAGCTCATCACCAACAGGTTCCTTATTTACCTACTCTTCTTCCAAAGGGATGTCCTCTCCCACATCCTGCTACAAGGCCTGGCCTTCCACCTGCACCTCTGTAGTTTCAACAACTAGCCTCAAAATCCTCTTAGTCTTTGGCTTTTCACCAGGAGGTTGTGCAGATGATGCAGATACCTGAGCTGATGTAGATGCACCTGTAGTTGATGTGGCAATCTGTTCAATTATCACCCCCTTTAGTTCATCTTCACTTTTCTTACATCTAGGGGGACCTTTCCTTTGTTTTTGCGTGGGCAATCTCTCCCCATTGGATTTTCTCTTCTCATTGAGGAAATCATCATATTCCTCATCAGTTATTTCTTGCCTCTTCTTTTTGGCATCAAATGTAAGGGCAACACCCCTTTTCTTCACTCTGTTTATCTCCTCATCCACCCAAGCTTGGGTTAACTATATCACCCTACCTTTTAGCTGATCCAGGGATATATCCTCTAGCTATGTAAGATCAGGGGCTGATATGGTGTCATTGTACACCTTTTTGTCTTCATATTCATTTGACATAATCTTTCCATCATCTTTCCTTAGCTACGCTGGCACCGAGATGCAGTCAAAGGTCTTTATTTGGTTCAAGTTGAGCCTCTAGTATTTCCTTCTCCTCACCTCAGCTTCATCCTCACAGTCGGTCCAGAAGTCTTCCAGATGCTTCTGATGTATCAATTTTCCTAATATCTTGTACATCCTGCTATAGGGATCATAAGATTGGGCTAAGGGAAATGGTTGCAGATACATTAGTTTTAGCCCTCCCATGACATGTTTTATGCTCTATGAGTCTGAGCACATATACCAGCCCATAGACACTAGAAATAACATTGGAGGTATCTTCTTTTGTGCGTTGTAGGATTCAACTATGTTAGACACCTGCCTAACAAATTCCATTAAGACAACCGCATCAGTAGGGTATCTTGGCAACATAAAAGGTTGTCCTTCAAATCCTTCTATCCTGATATATGAAAAGGTTGTGAACTGGATGATCCAGGCCCCATGCTGATAAATGACTTCTTGAGCTTCCATGCTCAGCCTTTTGGTCCTGTCCTCCTCCATGGTTCTGACCAAATGCATAGAGAATGCATCATTTACCAGTTTGTAGTCCAGGAGGTAATCTTTTCTTTGTAACTGGGGATAGTGATCCCATATGTGGGCATCATCAGCATCACCACTAGCCTTACCCACTGTCTTCAAGACATCAAAGGTTCCCTTATAAGCACATGAATATACCACATACGAGGTCATATAAAACAAGCATGTCTGTCATCCCAGGTTCCTCATTCCTTCATCCAATGCGTCATTGATGATCTTGGCCCATAATGGCCTGTTATCTGCATATAAGACCATCTGGATGATTCCAAACATCTAATTCTCAAAATTTCTAGCATGAGGTTTACCTGTCATCCTACTCAGCAGGGCAATCATATACTGGTACTCATCATCAAAATCAAACTTATATAAATGTATGGGTAATTTGGCTAACATAGTGCAAGTGCTTCTCTTTGACCTCCATTGATACATCCTTTTCCTTGCATTCTTCTTATTATTATTGTACTCTATTTCTAGCTTGCATAGATCCACATTGACCACCTTCTTCCCAACTGGCAGATTAAAAGTGGTAGTAATTCCCTTGATTGAAAAGTCTGCATATATTCTTCCATGCTTCTCCACTCGCCTAGTCTCAGGGTTATAATTTCTGGCACATTCCACTACCAGCTCTGGGGTATCCATGGCATATGGAAATCCAGCTGGATGCCACATTCCTAAAACATATACCCCATCCAGAATGGGATTATCCTTATCATGATCTACTCTTGTTGACCATGCTGCCAGGTCTGTATCTCCTTGGTGAGTATCACCAATAACTCCATACTTAAACTGCACCCCTTCGGGTTGGACAAACATAGGCTTGAGAAACTCTGAGTTAGACCTATTCCTTCTAAGATCTACTATGGATTCCTACAATAAACATGATTTGTCTTACCTTACAATGTCCACATGCCTTCATACAACATTATGTACTTATATATCATGCATACTATATCTATTATTCTTTACTTCTTCATGATATGTATATTCATAGAGCTAAACCACAGGAAAGAACATAAACTCTACTTGAACATGCAGAAAATGACAATAGGAGGGTTTTCAATTACTTACCTGACAGTGCTTTCCTCTTAGATTAGATGACTAATTATTAAAAAGGGCTGTGAATATTAAAGATCACCCGTTCCATTACGCTAAAGGATCCAATCCATTAATAGGTAGCTGTATGAGGGTTTGACTTCTCTGGAGCTCTGTAATTTCTCAATTTTTTGCAAGGTAAATGAAAATAACCTTCAAAATTTACTTTTAAATGCATCCATAGGACAAATTAGGGAAAAACTATGTTGGTTCAATCAAATCCATTGATCTTCTGCAGGGAATCCATGGATGCTGCCAAGTGTTTGATTTGTATTTGCAATTGGTAGGAATTTATCTACCGCATTTAAGTGCATTTAATGTTAGGAAACAGGAGGGGGTGAGCTTTGAAAGATCAGGTGATATTCAAAATATGACCCCCTTTGGATAAAATGACCCCCTGCCTTTGAGCAGCAAAACTAAATGCAAAAGAATCAGGGAATGTGGTCAACGTTGACCACGTGTATATTGGGTCACGAAATTAAGATCAGGGGATGTTCAAAATATGACCCTGCAGATAAAATGACCCCCTTAGAATATCAGGTTGACGTCACCGTGCCGATGACATTGTTTAAGCGTTATGTTTTAATGACATCATCATTTAAGGAATATGATGGGCATTGGATATATACCTCTGCGGGGTAGAATGAAACAATGACATCATCATAAGAGTGATTTCTTCATTCATTGGACTTGGATGATGTCACCATCATATTGGCATAGGGTGATATTTATGAAGAGGGTGATATTCCTAAGATGATTGATATTAAAAATATGACCCCCCCAAGATAACTGAAGTCGTTTGACGGGTAGATATCAGCTATTACGTAAAATTGACGTCTCCACTTCATAGATCAAGTGATTATTAGGTGATATTACAATATCGGGGTGATCTAAATTAATATGACTAATGTTTGAAATATGACCCCCCCTCAGAATATCAGGTTTGATCAAATTTTAACTCAACATAACTCTCTTCCTTTAGACAATTTTGGGGTGATCTAAAAGGCAAACCTACTTGGAATTCTATCTAGCTTCTGACCATAAGGTTAATAATGTGAAATACTGACTTTGGCAACTGACCTCATCATGGTGACATATCCACCCTCTTGTAGGGTTATATGCATGACTGATTTTACCCAATCCCCCAAAGCAGAAAACAACAAGACAAAGCAACAAGAAAAAGTTGGGTCCCTATTTTGTCAAGGCAAAATGGGGTGTGTTGTGTAACCACACAACAACACCCTTGACCTTTTAGGGTTATTTCCTACCTTTTTCTTTAGATCTAGATTTCTTCTGCTCTGCAATGATCCTCTACCACTCCTCTCTGCAAGATCTGACACTTGTCACCTGTAATCACAAGAGAGGGGTTAGGGGTTGTGGTGTTTATGAGCTTGCCTCAGTCAAGCCCTAGAATGGTATTCAAGCCTTCCAACACCATTATTAGATAGAGAGTATGTGTCCTTGGTGGACAGAGGCAAAAGCAATGATAAAGTAGATAGATTGAATCACAAATAGATATCACCTCAGAGGTGTAGCTCTCAAGGAGATGAAGATCCTTCACACCTTGAGAAGATGAAGCCAAATCTACAATAATATACACAATAACAACACAATTATGCTCTGCAACACAATGAATGCCTTGAATGCTCTATGATCATAAGTTTTCCTTAATCTCAAAATCATCTTCTAGTTTACAAATGAAGTCCTAAACATGCTTATATATGCATTCCCACTATAATTTAATAATTCAAACTTAAGATGCCGACAAGGAACACCTTTTAACGGTCACAAGCCGACATATGAATTTGGAACCCCGACAAAATACGGTTGGAGTAGGGCATAGGTGCCCTTGTCCAGGGACCTATTTTGGGTCTGGATTTAGCTCAAGGTTCACCCCTAAGTCCCATTTAACATGGGTTTCGGGGGATTTTGCTTCGGGATTCATTTCTAATATGTATGATTAAAGCTAAGGGACCCAAAAGCTAAACTTAGGAGGTAAATGTCCTAGGGGGACATTTTATGACATAACACTTCTATATTATTTACAGGTGTAAATTTATATTATTATCTTTGTGTATTTTACCCTGGTTCCTATAGTGGTATTAGAGATGGCATTTGCATAATGGAAGACATCATTTGATGTTATTGTTTTCTCATGGTTTGGTTGTTGATAAATACAAGGTTTTATTATCGGTGTATGGCTAGACGATCCCCACCTTATCCATTATAGCTCACAATAAGTTTATGTAAGTGCTCAATACAACATTGATTGAATGTTTGAAGAAAGGCATTTGAATGAAAAATTTGGCATTTCAAATATGCTAAACTTTTCTTGAAGCATTAAATATGTTGTTTTGAGCATTGAAATCTACTTAGTGGAATTGGAATTTAGGGATTTAGTTATTGAAAATTAAATTATTACTATTTTGGCATTGAAACATTATCTTTTTCGTATTGAAAGTGTTGTTGGTGTTGTTAAATCTATTCAAAAGAGTGCCTAAAATGTTAGAAATGAAGGAAAACCACTACAATATGGAAATCTAAAATAAATTGCAAATCTAAAATTTATCCATAGAATATACCAAAATGGAGATTTAAACTAATGTAAATTAACAAGGAAATCAACAAACTCAAGATAATAACACATAAGACAAAGATTTACGTGGAGAAACCCTTGCAAGAAAAAACTCCACTAGAAAAGAGGACAAGTTTATATTATCTTCAAAATAGGTTACAACACAATCACTTCCTTGTTTCCTGCATCTAATTTGATTGCACCTATGTACCTATAAAATGTTCAACTCATACTTTTCATTCCTCTAACTTCTATTAAATAGAAATGCAAGCTTACAGAAGAAGTATCTAGAATATGGTGCCCAACTTGGTAAATATCCAACACCTTACTTGGGATATGCAATAATTACCCTCTTATAGCTATCATAATAAAATTTGAATGCCCCTCCTTGAGATTTCTAGTAACAGACCAAAAATAGGCACCATTATATCTCTTACACCTTGTTATAGGTTGTCATAAGATGCTCTGTCATAATTGTCTAATAATAGATGTTTCCTTATAACATGTAAGACACTAACAATAGATGATGCTCTTACATCTATCATAAACCAAATATAGATTTGGGTGCCCCTATTTTCACCTATAATAAAACCCAAGATAAATAGTAAATAGTTAATTGCTATTGCTAGTAAATAATTAATTACCATACCAATAAAAAATAAATTACTATAGTCAATGGATCCTACACCCCTTATGAATGTATTTACAAAACAATATTAGGAGTAATTAAATACTTAGGATTTACAAAATTAATGGCATCTTAATCCTAACATAAAATGGTACGGGGTTTTATTTATTAATGCATATTTTGAGTTGAGTTTTCTATTGTAAGGCATTAAAAATTGTTATATGTTGTTGGAAAGGCATTGAATGGACATTTTGAAAGCATTGAAATCTCTAAAGTATTGAATATTTGTTGGAAAAGGCACTATTGGGTGTGAGAATTTAAGATGTTGCATAATGGTAGATAGAGGATGTTGGAGGAATTATCTGAACTTGAGCTAGCTTCATGCTTAGAGATGGTCAATTACATGAGAAGCTCTAGTTTTTAAAATTATTTCCCTTTTCAATCAAGGGGAATCAAGGGGAATTATGTTAGTAGTTGTAATCCCGAGTTTTGGTAACTAAGACAATTAGAAGTTTTGGTGGTGAGGGCAATGAATGTGATCCAAAGTTTACTTACCAAGACAAAGAGAATTTTTGGTTGCTAGGATAGTGAAGGTGATTTGCTAACCAAGACATGAGAAGTTTTGGCAGCCATAATAGGTGAAGGACGAATATCTTTGATAACCAAGATAGTGAAGTTTTGGTAGCCATGACAAGTGCAAGAAGAATAATTTTGGTAACTAAGACAATGAAGGAAGAACAATTTTTGTAACCAAGATAGTGAAGTCTTGGTTGCCATGATAGTAAATAGGTAGTTGTTTGGACTATTATGTTTGTCCTAGTCCAATTTTTGGTATCCTATCTTAATAAAAATAATGATGTAATTTAAAGGGGATGGGTGGACAGTAAAAGAATATTAGAAATATCATATCATATAATTAGTTTATGGTTATCTATTGTATTTTATTAGTAATATGTTAGATAGTTATAGCTAAGATCTCATTAGGTGAAGGCTTTTTATAAAAACTAATAATATAATTGATCAATCTGAACATGATATATTTTTATGCATTCCTTTTCTATTATTTAAAAATGTAAATTTCTATTATTATCTTTAGATATTTGATCATGGTTCCAATAAAAAGTTTTAAAGCATCAAAATCCTTTATAGCGACAGAAATATAGGATTCAAAGTTTTGCAATGTATCTCTAAACAAGTTTAGTAACACTGGTCAAGCAACGAAAATAAACATACATAATTTCTTGCTTAGAATCTTCCATCTATAAAAACATAAGAAAAATAAATATAGTCTAATTAAAGTAAGCATCAATTCTATTGCTTGCAGAAGGCAACAAGTATTCTTCTAGGTAGTCTAATGTTGCCTTCTTCTACGTAGTCTAATTAAAGTAAGCATCAAAGTAAGCATCAGTTCTATTACTTGTAGAAGGCAACAAGTATTCTTCTAGGTAGTCTAATTAAAGTAAGCATCAGTTCTATTACTTGCAGAAGGCAACAAGTATTCTTCTAAGTGGTTTAGAAGGCCTTCTTGCATGCATTACAAACCTATTGTCTAAGACAACCACATCACCAACTTCCCATTTCACATCAATAGACTCCTCTTCAGCAATTCGGAGGCATGATTCAATGGCCTCTTTAGGAACCACATATCCATCTCCCAGTGTACGGGGCTTCTCTACATCTCTAAATGCTAATAGATTGAACCAGGTTTTCTTGTCCCCATCTACTTTTCTTATAGAAACTGTAGGTCCTATCTGAAACATCATTTTGCTCCCATCCCAACTCACCTTGGAGAGTTTTAGCCCAGAATTTGCAGCCCTGGAAACAAATTCACAACAAACGTGGTATTACTTTTCAACATAATCCTCTCAAAAAATAATGTGGGAAATTTTGGCAAAATTCAATGTAAATTCTTACCTCCTTTCTGCTTCTTCCTTATCCTTGGTTTTGTACAGGGTTTGCCAACCTGTTAGGAAATTATCAGGATCGTCCTCTGCAGAAAGACTGTATGAATAAATATCCCCTTCTTTTTCGATTTTACTTACTAATTCTGGGTATTTCTCTTCCATTTTTTCAGTAATCTTATGGCTCAATAAAATGGCAGTCTGCCCTCCCTCTGGAGGAGCAATCTCGCAGAAAAAGGCTAATATGCTCGGAAATTCCTCAAACTGCCTCAACAAAAAGAATCGGCAAAATTTTAAGAACAGAAATACTTATCCACCAGTCCACAATGACTATCTAAGTATGCTCGGAAATTCCTCAAACTGCCTCAACAAAAAGAATCAACAAAATTTTAAGAACAGAAATACTTATCCACCAGTCCATAATGACTATCACATGATTTTAAGTATGCTCGGAAATTCCTCAAACTGCCTCAACAAAAAGAATCAGCAAAATTTTAAAAACAGAAATACTTATCCACCAGTCCACAATGACTATCTACTCCTCAACAAAAAGAATCGGCAAAATTTTAAGAACAGAAATACTTATCCACCAGTCCACAATGACTATCAAATGATTTTAAGTTTAAGTAGTGAAGAAGTAGGGGTTACATAGATTTCTTTATTAAGAGATCTTTCATGGTGATATTGCAGAAACACCAAATACATATAAAAGACGGGTGTTTTTATTTCTGTTAGAAACTTACCATAGACATCTCATGGTGGAAATTAATGGGTTGATGGAGAGGAGCTTCATTTGCAGTGTGGACTCTTCCCTCAATCCTTATTCTTGAAGCCCCACCCACATATGACTTCTCTTCCCAACCAAATGCCTCCATTACCGCATTGAAATCTGATGCAGTTTTGAGGGGAAATCCTCTGAAAAGCAACGCTCCCACCTTCTTCAGCCGATCGTTGATCCACTCTTTGTTGGTTTCAATGGTGTGGAGAAACGATTGTAAGGTGTTACATTCCTCACTCTCATCTTGGGGGAAGAGAACCGTTGGAAAGAGGAGGCCATGATCATCTATAACTTGCTGGTGGGCAATTTTCCCTTGTTTAAAAGGGCACTCCTGCATCTTCTCCATTTCCTTAAAAAACACTTTCAATAAATGGCTACAGCTCTCTCTTGAGAACTTTCAACAGAGAGGTCTACTAAAATTAATTACACTTGTGTCGGTTCAAAGCTTCCAACCTTGTTAAAGTCAAATATCTTACGTTATTGATAATGCCAACGTATTCAATGACGTTGCATTTCCATCATCTTCTACTATCCATATCGTCGAGGGCTTACTAACGCTAATTGTCCTTTATTTTATTTAGAGTTAAATTTATGTCATTTCCCTTCATCTCATCTAATTATGCTTGTCATTTCATATCCCTTCATTCGTGTTTACCGGGATTCGTTGGGGTAATATTATAAGGGTTTTTAATAAAGAAAATGAAATGTTAAAAATATGAAGTAGTGGAGGTATTGGTTCCTTTTTTTATACTAATTTTTATTTGAAAATATATATATTTTTTATTTGAATGGAGTTGGGTCTATTGTAATATTATGACTATTTTTTTTATATTGAATGAATGCAACCATACAAAAGAGAACAGTGCATAGTTGACTGTAAATAAAGAGCTCTGTTCCTAAAACAGAAAACCAGCTACAACCATTAAGAACAACACATATAGATTCAAATAGAACCAATGGCTGAGAGCTGTCTACAGCCAAGCACCTGAAAAAAACCTCTGAGAAGACAAGGAAAGTACAACATAGCTGAATAGCAAACTAATAGACCAATAAAAAAGTCCAGCTAATACAAATAGCTACAAGGGATAAGCTGTAACAACCAACAATCACAACCCATTACCAAATTGAAACTGTCAGCTTAAAATGTATAAATTTGGCATAATAAACTTCAAAACAATCACAGAGATGCCCCACTGGACCTAGAGAAGATGCCATCAGCTAGTTGTGAAGTCTTGTCTTTTTGTAGGTGTGATATTTGAAGCTTGATATGCTAAAGTTGCCTATCAATTAACACATATTTCTTCACCACCTTCTGTAGCTGCACAAACAAGTAATTGATTCTCAGAAAGACATCAGAGTAAAGCTTTAGACTGCCTCCTTCCATAGGATATTTGGAGTTAGAAAAAATAGCGCTACACCTGCTTTTCCAAATATGCATGAGAATAACCTGTCTAATAGAATTTGTATTAACATTATGGACACCCTTGAACCTAATATAGCTTCTTTTCAATTCAAATGATGTTCAAAAATAGTAGCTAAACCATTAAAAATAGCCTTCCATTGATTCTGAGCAAAAGAACATTCCCAAAAGATATGCTTCATACTTTCCTAAGTCTGACAAAACAAGCATTTAGGCACAGGGATCCTGAAGTATCTTAATTTGTTATCAATAGGCAATTTGCAATGAAAGATTTTCTAGCACAAAACCTGAGCATCCACATCTAGCTTGGATTTCCATATTTGAGTACTCAAAATATACCAAAATTTTTCACAGAATCTGCATTTCTATTTAAGATTCAGACAAGGGTTAAGGGGCAAACAAGGAAGAAGTTGTTTATAAACCTTCTTCAATGGAAAAATAGTGAAATGATAAGCTGACAACCATCACCAGTCTTTGAAAAATTGCAAGCAACATGAGTACAAATTTTCATAGACAGTTCAATAGGAACCAAAGATTGGACAAAAATAAGGAACTATTTATAGTTATTAGTTAAACCAAAACGAGTTTTAACATCAGACCACGACAGCCAATCCAACTCCTTGAAATCCCAAATATCACTAAATTGATGGATCCCCTTTTTGAACAAAAAAAAGCATGCCTTGGAAAGCTAACAGCTAGGGGTTGACTGTGGTATTGAATAAGTTTACTCCACCAAATAGCAAATGTTGCAAAGCTAAAACCATGTTGAAGAGATTCTTCCCTCCACTCAAGTAGATGATAGACATATTGCCATGCCAAGTTCAAATAGTTTGTAAAGGGGACGAGGCTCTGATCTGTAAATAGGGTGCAAGGAGAATCCTATCCCACCAATTAGTCTATTGCCATTTACCTTTAGTAGATGCAGAATTAATTCTATGTCGGACCAGAATTTTCCAAGGTTCCTCACCTTGGATTGCTCTGATAATCCACTTAGCTGACAAGTAAATACCTTGTGTTTTTGGGTCAATGAGACCAAGGCCTCCTTTGCATTTGGGTTGAATACAGTGTATCCAAGAGGTGGTTTTAAACCCAGCACTGGCATCCCATTTGGATGACAACAATTGGCGAATAAGTTTATTCAAATCTTCATACCCTTTGTTAGAAGGCATCCAACAAGATGAGTAATAAACATGAGTGGGAATAAAAATTCTGTTTGCAACTTGGATTTTACCAGCTAGTGATAAGAACTTGTTTCTCCAATTAAAGAGTTTGTTCTTAAGCCTATCAACGAACCACTTCCACATATCAGATAGGGAAGCCCCTATTCCAAAGGGAATTACGAGATACCTAGAAATCTCACCATGTTTGATTTGTCACCACTCCCTAGGGATCCATTGGGGAATGGGCCCAGATTGAACCATCCAGAACTCAGTTTTGTTATGAGCAAGTTGAGAACCTGAAACAAAACAATATAAATCTAAAATTTCCATGGCATTATTGATTACAACTTCAGTGTTCTGCAGAAACAAAAGGCTATCATCAACAAAATATGAATTAATAACCACACCATCTTGAGGAATAGAAATGCCTGAGGTAAGCTTTAGCTGGTTAGCTTTTTGTAGAAGATATCCCAGCGCATCAGCAGTAAGAACATAAAAAAATGGTGATAAAGGACATCCCTGCCTGATGGAGCGATGTAACGAAAAGACTTCAGTCATAGAATCATTAATCACTAGCTAAGCATTGGCATGATCATTGAATATCATCTGAACATGAGCCTGAATTTTAGGCCCAAACCCTAGCCATTGCATCATTTTTAAAATCAAACTCCACCAAATTCTATCATAAGCTTTGTCAAAATCAAGTTTGATTAAAAGTGCATTTTCCCCTGTTTACTGAACCCATTCAATAGTTTATCTTAACAAGTCAGGTCAAGGAATTTTATATAAAACTAATTAACTAGATAAAAAATATATTAGATGAAATTACAAAAAACAATACAAAGATAATGATTACATTTTTAACTGAAGACAAGTTTGCATCCTCATTTCCCTACCTCCATTTTTCTCGTCACTCCCATCCACATTAGAGTCCATTTTTATAGTCCTTGGAAGGAAATTAACCACTCAGCAAGCCCTCTCCACTTGATTTGTCTTAGTGAGGAGAGGTAGTTATGAAAGGTCATTGAAAGACCAACAAATCAAAAGTGGGGAAGGGACCACTTGGTACCTTTGTAATTGATAATTGAAACCTCTCAAGAACCTCAACCATGGCCATAAAGTTGGCCTATGGTTCTTTGAATGAAGCAATGGATATTAAACTTATGAATTCTACATGAAAAAAGTTTTCCACTAGATATTTTAGAGAAACATCTAGATCCTCTTTAAATTTAGCCCTTACAGAACTTAGGGCTAGTGTCCTCACTTCAAGCTTGTCCTCAATGATCTCCAGGAGGCTACAAATAAACAATGATGCTACCTTAGAATTGAGCCTACTACAGATCTTTTCCTTTAGATAATCAAAGCCAAACACTTCCTTTATTTCATACTTAATGGCCCCATTTTGGATGATATAGATAATGGCTAGCCTCACTTCTAACTCCAAGCCCTTAAATGCCATCTCCCTTTTCTTAAAGAGTAGGAAAATCATGGCTCTATCAAAAACTGTTGTGTCTTCTCTTGATCTCTGTACTATCTCTAAATGATAGAAAATCCCAAACCCTACCTTATTAATATACACATATCATCTATCACTAAGTAACAATGTGGCACTCCATATATGTGCATGTTTTAGTACAAGCCACAATGATGGTTTGACATGGCTTGTAATTAGACACATCTATAGCTACTCTTCCTTTTCAAAAAATAATTAATGCAACATTAATTTTATTTGTGTACTTACATGCTTACATCTCCTTAGGTTACATTTGCCTTTCATGTATTATTTTTCCTCTCCTCCAATTATTTGCATACGTTGTATGCAACCAATTGAAGGGAGGATATATTGACACTAATGTTCTTATGTTGAGATTTTAGGTAGTGATTTGTGCTACATAAAGATTTATCATCAGTCCTAGATGGCTCTCAATCACATTACATGGCTAAACCTCGTTTTTGTGCAACTTGTGCTCTTGCACAATTGTTCAACAAAACCTATTTTTACACTGCAATTTTCTCTTATACATTCAACATAGCACCAAGATGCTTTGCACATGAAATAGACTCTGGCAGAATGGCTTTGCACATATTTGCACAAACTGTAGCGTCGTAAATTATGCTCGCACACAATTTGATGCTCTACTTGGTACCCACTTTAGCATTCCCTTCCCTAACCTTGCTTTTAGTCTACATTAATGCCTTTTAACTTGTGTGTTTACCTCTTTCTGCTTGCCTAAACCTAAATCTGCAAAAGTACCTTAATCTTAGCAATGTCCCAAGCTAGCACATGGAACTTTTAAGACCTGAAGTTACCTAGACTAGAGTGCTAGGTGTGGACATTTGCGCTAAGCATTGGTGTCCAAATAGAATCTTCTAGTTCGCCAACTCATCTTAGAAGGTGCATTTTTTTTGTTGCGTGGCATTCTAAGCTTTCCTGCATGTCTATCTGCGCGTAAATGGCTCTTTGCCCAGCTTTTTTCCCTCATTCCAATTCTATAAAAACCCTTTCACTTTGCCATTCAAAGGATCACGAATCTTCATAGCGAAGCTCTTCTAAATTGATTACTTACTATCATATTACTTGCGCCATTGTATTTTGCATGTTAGCTATCTATTATAGATTATTGATTTCATGTGATTTACTTTGATTCTCTTTGCACACTCGTATGTGATCACCATCCTTGAGAATATAGTCTTTTTGTTCTCCAATGCGATCGCCTTCCAACGAATCTCTTGTAACCATTCATTTCATCTTACTTTCATTTCATTTAGATTAATTATGCATCTCTATGATTTAAAGTATATTTATCATTTATCTTGAATGCATTATTGCTTGTCATTGCTCGCCGTTATTCTAGACACACATAGGTTACAAGAGCACACACATTTTATCATCATATTCATCTCTGGCTATTGTTGAGCTAGAAATACCAAAAATAGGGTTTGACCGAGGCAAACCTCCATATAACCCAACCCTTTTCCTTTCTTCTTGTAGGTTGCAGATTGAGTGAAGAAGAATCATAAACACATGAGTGTTTGCACATTTCTTGCCTTTCCTTATCTTTATTTCATTTCTAGTTATTTTAGTTAATACTCAAATTTTGTGTACTAACTCATGTCTCTACTGTCAATAGGATTTACTAAAACTCGTGTGAAGCCGTATGCTTATGGATCACAAATTTTGGGGTCTATAGATGATAGAACCAAGCATGGACATCTGCGCCAAGCACTAGTGTCCCTGTAGTGAACTCCAAAATTTGGTGCTAGGTTCCCTATTTTCTGTTATTTCAACTTATAAATTAGTTTATGTAGATTTAGTTCTTTGTCTCTGTATTTTCCTATTTCTGTTAGTTTAGTTAGTTCATTTCCACTTCAATTGCAACAAAAGAATCCAACTCTTATATTCTTGCTCTTCCTAATTGGACCACAACAAGCTATACATCTTCATCAGTTGGGATTCTAATGTTTGATTAAAGTTTGTTCTAATTAGTAGTAGTTTAGTTAGAATAAAATTTTCAACCTCACATTTTGTGAACCTAACATGTTGAACTTAAAGCTCCTTCTTTTCCATTTATTTTTCTTTCAAAAGCAAATCAAGAGTTTTCTTTCCTAATTTTATTTTTCAAGAGGCTACCCCAAACCCTTACCTTCGGCAAGATCTGGTAATAGCTTTATTAATTCTCTCCTTCTATCTTTCTAAATTAGCATGTTCTCTTCTCTTCTTACATCATTTTCCAACTTTTCTCAAAGGATTCGTGAAAGTGATGTTCTATTCAAAAAATGTGATGGTTATTTATCTCTTTCTATGTCACTCTATTCTTTTGATCCCTCTTCTAAGATTCCTCCTATTTATGAGGATATTTTGGTGTAAGAGGATGAAATCATATATACTTTTCTCAACATTAATTTACCTACTCTTCATTTCAATGCTCTCCCTTCTAGAGATGAAGCATTAGTAGATGAAGAGCCTCACCTCACACTAGATCCCCTATAGATAGATGCTGAGCATACTTATTCTATTTCTTCTCTTACATCATGCATTTCTCAAGAGGATAATAATGTTAATTCAATCATTATTAATTGAATTATCCCACCTACTAAGGGGATGTTAGATAAGTGCATCAATGTTCAAAATCTTTCTTCTAATCCTAAAATCATTATGCATAGGGAACTTGATCTGCCCATGCTCTCTCATCCTATGATCACTATTTGAGGTATTCCTGAAAAACCCTCAATCTTTGAATCACTAGTTGGAGATTGTGAAGTCTATAACTAAAAACGTGCCTGTGGCTCCTCACTACCATATAGTAGCCCACACATATAATACTTGACGAAACAAACATGATACTCCTGTCTCTGTTTCCCTTCCTCCACCAAATCCTATTCTTCCACCACTTCCTTGTCTTTCTACATAGATTACCAAAGGGTATGATCTTGTTAAAAAACTCTAGGCTACACAAGCTAAGATCTCTCTTTGGGACCTGATACAAGTTTCACCTTCTCATCATAGTGCCATTTAGTAGGCCTTGCAGTAGATATCTATCCAATCTTCCATGAATCCCATGGACGTGGCTTCTATTCTTGAAGGTTTTCATTCTAAGTCTCCTAATATCAATTTTCATTTCTCAAAACTCCCTTATGTTGAAGTTCAGAAGAAAAATGATGCTCTAATGATTATTGTAGCTATAAACTCAACGAGGATCAAGTGAACCCTTATTGATAGTGGTTTCTCTCTTAACGTCTGCAGTTTAGAATTTATTAATCATCTTGAAATCGATGCTTCTTCTATTTCTCCTTCAAATCTATCCATAAGAGGTTTTGATAATATGGCTCGCCTGAATTTAGGCACTATCACATTGCCTATTACATTAAGCCCCATTACATTACCTGCTAAGTTTCATGTCATGTAGGAAAATATTTCTTATAATCTTCTCCTCGGTAGACCATGGATTCATGCCATGGGTGGAGTTTCATCTACCCTTCGTCAATCTCTTAAATGTCTTTATAATGGTGAAGTGCATAAGGTAAGTGTTGATCAGAACCCCTTTCAATACTGTTAATAGGCTTAATTGGGCCATGGGAAGCCTACTCTTTATTCTCTTCATAATTTCATACCTTCTACAATAAATTCTCAAACACCATCATCACCCTCTATTGTTGATGATGTGTCTTCTTCATCTAATGCATGTCTTGGTGATGATTGGGGCTCCTTATACTTCACCCCCCATAAGCCATGTGAATATAATGTTGACCCTTCTCACTCTAACATTCCCACATTCAACACGGATCTACTTTCTAGTATTAGAATCAATCCTTATTCTCATGTGAATTCTATTACTGCTTCTTCTCATTCAACATGTGTATACACTTCTCATTTCAACAAGGCTAGTGATGCTGATTCTCCTCCTCTTTCTAATTTGGAGACATGTTACGGGCTCGGATTCAAAATTATTTTTAAGCACAGATACAATGGAAATGGTCTAGGGCACATGGAACATGGAGTTAAGGTCCATGTGGAACCTACACCGCACTTACCTTCCACAATGGGTTTAGGTTTTTGGACTTCTCCTCTATCTACATCCCCTCTGCCATTGTCTGAGATCTCTAAGGTCTCTTCTTTTCAAAAATCAAACCTTTCTCCACAACAGAAAGGGTTGCTTCCTACTCCATCTCTTTTATCTAAACAAGAGGGTATCTTACTAAAGTTTCTCAAAGCCTGCTTGATCAATCTCCCTCCTACACGAAAGAAGTTTCTTGAGTATATTCAATCAACACTTCCTTTCTATGCATATCATTGAGTGCTTGGGCATTCCACCAGTGAATGTTGCACCTTGAGTGAAAAAATTAACAACTTCTTGACATGGGTGCTCTTACTCTTTCGGCTAATGAAGCACTTGTCTCTCTTCTACATGAAAAGTGATATTGAGATTCACCTCTATCCGGTTCATGATTTTTCACCTATTTCTATGAGACTATTGTGTTGCTACCCACTATGTGGCACCTCTAGCTTTATTTATTTACTCATTTCCATTCATGGTGGCACAATCTAATGTGCAACCATACTTCATCTTCAATAATAGCTCAATACTCTTTTTCATGGTTGTCCTCACTCATACTTTGGGGGGCAAAGATAACTTGTTCAAAGGGGTATGCGTTCTGCATAAGGATCTAGTCTCCTCTTTCTTCTCCTTTTCTTTACCTTAAAATATTTGCATATTATACATGCTAATATTTTAAGGGTGGGCATATATTCTCCTCACATGTGCATCCATACATGTACCCTTATTTATTCACACCTCATGAGGTGTACCTTATCAATTCACCCTTGAGGTGTAAGCTTATCAATTCAATCCCTAAGGTGTAGCTTATTAATTCACCCCCTGACGTGTTGCTTATTTAGTGCTCCCTGAAGTGTTCACCCCCTATGGTGTTGGTGTTTGATATGCTCTCTGAGGCATTAGTTTTTGATATGCTCATTGAGGTGTTGGTGTTTGATATGCTCCTTGAGGCATTGGTTTTTGATACTCCCTGAGGTGTTATTTCATGATCAACTAGCATAATGCAGCTTACTAGTCTATGATTTGTGTAGTCTATGAGCCACCTAGCATAATGTAGCTTGCTAGTCTATGTGCTTCATATGACCTACCTTTATAAACCCATGGCCACCTAGCATAATGCAATTTGCTAGTCTGTGATCCATGAGGATATTGTAATTTACATGAACCCTAGCAACATAGAAAGCTAGTGTCAGAGTCATGTACTCTTCTTCATCTATATTGTTGTTTCCTTTCCTATCTTATGACTTATCTCTCCTTGAAGAAATTGATTGAATCATTATATTATTCTATCTCCATTAAAGAATTCCTCTATTTGTGGTTTTCTTTATTTTTGTTGTCTTTTGGGGATGACACATGGTATTGAGACAAACTTTTACATTGAGGTGTCTTTCACTTTGTTGACTCAATGTAAAAGTTTCAATGCTCTCCCTTCTAGAGATGAAGCATTAGTAGATGAAGAGCCTCACCTCACACTAGATCCCCTACGGATAGATGTTGAGCA
The DNA here is from genome assembly GCA_027924645.1 of Cunninghamia lanceolata. Lineage (NCBI taxonomy): Eukaryota > Viridiplantae > Streptophyta > Pinopsida > Cupressales > Cupressaceae > Cunninghamia > Cunninghamia lanceolata. The sequence continues at coordinate 21,563,116 of BSBN01000809.1, read as the reverse complement.
TACTTCTTCTATTTCTTCTCTTACATCATGCATTTCTCAAGAGGATAATAATGTTAATTCAATCATTATTAATCAAATTATCCCACCTACTAAGGGATGTTAGATAAGTGCATCAATGTTCAAAATCTTTCTTCTAATCCTAAAATAATTGTGCATAGGGCACTTGATCTGCCCTTGCTCTCTCATCCTATGATCACTATTTGAGGTATTCCTGAAAACCCTTGACCTTTGAATCACTAGTTGGAGATTGCGAAGTCTATAACTAAAAACATGCCTGTGGCTTCTCACTACCATATAGTAGCCCACACATATAATAATTGATGAAACAATACTCCTCTCCCTGTTTCCCTTCCTCTACCAAATCCTATTCTTCCACCACTTCCTAGTCTTTCTATAGAGAGTACCAAAGGGTATGATCTTGTTAAACAACTCTAGGCTACACAAGCTAAGATCTCTCTTCGGGACCTATTACAAGTTTCACCTTCTCATCATAGTGCCATTTAGTAGGCCTTGTAGAAGATATCTATACAATCTTCCATGAAGCCCATGGATGTGGCTTCTATTCTTGAAGGTTTTCATTCTAAGTCTCCTAATACCAATTTTGATTTCTCAAAGCTCCCTTATGTTGAAGTTTAGAAGAAAAATGATGCTCTTATGATTATTGTAGCTATAAACTCAACGGGGATCAAGTGAACCCTTATTGATAGTGGTTTCTCTCTTAACATCTACAGTTTAGACTTTCTTAATCATCTTGAAATCGATGCTTCTTCTATTTCTCCTTCAAACCTATCCATCAGAGGTTTTCATAATATGGATCGCCTGACTTTAGGAAATATCACATTGCATATTACATTAAGGCCCATTACATTACCTACTAAGTTTCATGTCATGTAGGAAAATATTTCTTATAATCTTCTCCTCGGTATATCATGGATTCGTGCCATGGGTGCAGTTTCATCTACCCTTCGTCAATCTCTTAAATGGATTTATAATGGTGAAGTGCATAAGGTAAGTGTTGATCCGAACCCCTTTCAATACTGTTAATAGGCTTAATTGGGTCATGAGAATCCTACTCTTTATTCTCTTCATAATTTCATACCTTCTACAATAAATTCTCAAACACCATCATCACCCTTTGTTGTTGATGATGTACCTTCTTCATCTAATGCATGTCTTGGTGATGATTGGGGCTCCTTAGACTTCACCCCCATAAGCCATGTGAATATAATGTTGACCCTTCTCACTCTAACATTCCCACATTCAACAAGGATCTACATTCTAGTATTAGAATCAATCCTTATTCTCATATGAATTCTGTTATTGCTTCTTCTCATTCAACATGTGCATACACTTCTCATTTCAACAAGGCTAGTGATGTTGATTCTCCTTCTCCTTATGATTTGGAGACATGTTACGGGCTCAGATTCAAAATTCTTTCTAAGCACAGATATAATGGAAATGGTCTAGGGCACATGGAACATGGAGTTAAGGTCCATGTGGAACCTACACTGCACTTACCTTCCACAATGGGTTTAGGTTTCTAGACTTCTCCTCTCTCTACATCCCCTTTGCCATTGTTTGAGATCTCTAAGGTCTCTTCTTTTCAAAAATCAAACCTTTCTCCACAACAGAAAGGGTTGCTTCCTACTCCATCTCTTTTATCTAAACAAGAGCGTATCTTACTGAGGCTTCTCAAAGCTCGCTTGATCACTCTCCCTCCTACACAGAAGAAGTTTCTTAAGCATATTCAATCAACACTTCCTTTCTATGCATATCATCGAGTGCTTGGGCATTCCACTAGTGAATGCTGCACCTTGAGTGAAAAAAATAACTTCTTGACATGGGTGCTCTCACTCTTTCAGCTGATGAAGCACTTGTCTCTCTTCTACATGAAAAGTGATATTGAGATTCACCTCTATCCGGTTCATGATTCTTCACCTATTTCTATGAGACTATTGTGCTGCTACCCACTATGTGGCACCTCTAGCTTTATTTATTTACTCATTGCCATTCATGGTGGTACAATCTAATGTGCAACCATACTTCATCTTTGATAATAGCTCAATACTCTTTTTCATGGTTGTCCTGTTAGATTTAGGGCAGACAACTGAGAGGGGGGTGAATCAGTTGTCCAAAACTTTTCTTCTTTCAACACTTGCATTCACTTTACATTAACAATGAATCAATCATGAAAACTTAATGTAAATAACCAAGAGCAGAAAACACATCTACATATGAGACACGCAGATTTTGACATGGAAAACCTAGTTAAGGGAAAACCATGGGGAGACTAACCCAAGAATTTATTCTCTGTTAGAAGAATAGAAAGAATAAGATGGCACATGCCAATTAGGGCTCACTGACCAAGCACACTGCGCACAAGAGGCTCATTGCCTACAAGAGACACACTGTCTACAATGAATGAGTATTACAAACTTGAACTGGTAAATAGCATCATCACCATGCTTGAATCAGTTCCATTAACACCCAATTCCTTCTGCTCTTCCTTTCACTCTTCTGCTCGCTACCACACACTCATCTCCACAAGTACACCTTTGAAATGACTTCGCAAACCTTTATTTATACATGACATCAAATTAGGAATAATCATTTAAGTCAACAAGCAACCACAAGAACATTCGCAAGGTGTATAATTCATTCAGTCAGCCAGTCACAGAAAGAACACCTTCATCTGGAAGTATTTCTTCAATTCTGGGCTTCAATTCTAATGCGGACCATCAACATGAACTGAACATAATCTAAGGACCTTCACAAGGTTTCCTGAATCACCAGAAACATCCGCACTTCCTCTACTTACTGAAATCCTTCTCTCCTACATCCAGAACCTCAAGAACACAGTCTGTTATCACTGTCACAAAGGAATAGGTTCTTCTGGACCTTCAAACCACAAACTGATTTGCTTAACACTTCACAAGGACATTATAAACACTTCCTCAAATCCGCAGAGTGGGATAATGCATTATCAAACCTTACTGGACCTATCTGTCTCACTTTGTCACCATTGAGCACTTGTCTGAACCGGTTCTACTTAAGCGACCATAACTTCTTCAGATCTTCATGCGGATCCCTAAAAACTTGACTGGAGCATCTCAAGACTTATATCTACAAACCCTTTAAACCGCATCCTCTGATCCTCAACCTATCTTGGACTTTTACCTTGTTATCATCACTGTTCTTCATTGTTCTTGATTGAGACTAATTTTCTCAAAATCCTTAGCACATAGCTCACCCAATCCTTCTCATTAATGCAACATGAGTATGTTGACATCAATGACAACATCGGTTTAACCCATACTTGTAACAATCTCCCTCTTTGTCATTGATGGCAACATATTATGTGAAAAACCATCAAGACAAGAACTTCTCCTTACTGTCATAGCTCCCCCTATCAACAACAACTATTCACATGTCTTCTCTTCCTGTACTACTCCCCCTTTGATCATTAACCACTTGTTTTTCACATGTCTTCTCTCCCCCTTTGACATCAATGGCAGAGGGCTCATACTTGCAACTTGATAATCACACCTGCTACTCCCCCTGAGTAGCAGCTCCCCAACACCAATCCAGACCACAAGATATGACTGTGATATCCATCGGATTGATGCACATTAGTACATCCTAGTTCATCACCGAAGGGGCAATAACCCCTAACGTCTCCCTGAGATACTCAAAAGAGTCCTTGGGAAGAGGTTTAGTAAAGATATCTGCAATTTGATCCTTGGAGGGCACATACTCCAACCTGACTTCATCCTTGTTCACTTGCTCTCTCAGAAAGTGAAACTTGATAGATATGTGCTTGGTCTTGGAATGCAACACCGAATTCTTAGAAATATTTATTGCACTTGAATTATCACAGAAAATTGTGATAGGCTCCTCATATTCTATTTTAATGTCTCTTAGCATCTGCTTCATCCATAAGATTTGAGTGCAACTACCTACTACTGCAATGTATTCTGCTTCAGTTGTAGACAGAGATATTGCCTCTTGTTTCTTGCTTAGCCAAGAAACCAATCTTTTTCCCAAAAAGAATGCTCCACCACTGATACTCTTCCGGTCATCCACATGTCTTGCCCAATCTGTATCTGTATATGCATGAAGAGAGAAATCATGATCTCTAGGATACCATAGACCATACTCAACTGTCCCATTTAGATATCTAATAATCCTCTTGATTGCCATAACATGAGATTCTCTAGGATCAGCTTGGAATCTAACAAGACCAACGGCCTGCATGATATTTGGTCTAGTTTGAGTGAGATACAATAGTCCTCCAATCATTGACCTATATTTTGTCTGATCAACCTTGGGAGAGTCATCATCTTTGCTCAACTTGCATCCGGTTGCGATTGGAGTGTTCATTGGCTTTGAGTCTTCCATCCCAAATTTCCTCAACAATTCTTTCACATATTTTGACTGAGAGATGAAGATTCCTTTCTTTGTTTGAGTAATTTGTCGACCCAAAAAGAAATTCATTTCTCCAAGCATTGACATCTCAAACTCACTTTTCATTTGACTTGCAAAAGTTTTACACGTACTGTCTCTTCCTCCAAAAATGATATCATCAACAAATACTTCAACAATTAAGATATTTTCATGATCAATTTTGAAATACAAATTACTGTCAGTAGTACCTTTATTGAACCAATCTTCAAGAGATGCTTATCCAATCTTTCATACCAGGCTCTTGGGGCTTGCTTCAGTCCATACAGTGCCTTTTTTAATTTATAGACCATGTCACTATGATCAAACAATTGAAATCCATCTGGTTGCTCAATATACACTTCTTCTTCCAAATTACCATTTAGGAAGGCATATTTGACATCCATCTGATACACCTTGAAATCCTTGAAGGTAGCAAATGCAAGAAATAATCTAAATGCTTCAATTCTTGCCACCAGAGAAAAAGTTTCTTCAAAATCATCTCCTATTTGAGAGTAACCTTTGCAAACTAATCTAGCCTTGTTTCTGATTACTTCATCGGCTTCATTCAATTTATTCCGGAAGACCCATTTGGTTCCAATCACATTTTTGTTTCTTGGTCTGGGAACAAGATCCCAAGTGTGATTCTTCTCAATTTGCATCAGTTCTTCCTCCATTGCCTTAGTCCAGTTTTCATCATTGCAGGCTTCATTTATTGTCTTAGGTTCAATCTTTGAAATTAGACAATACTCATCTGAATTTTGAGCAATTCTCCTCCTTGTTTGCACCCATTTGCTTTTGTCACCTATGATCTGATCTTCAGAGTGGTTTAGAGTTACATACCTTGGAATTTTGGGAGTCTCTTGTACTTCTAACTCTTGATCAGTCTCATTGAGACTTATCTCTTCTTCCTGTCTTACCGGATCAACTTGACTTTGTTTCTTAGAAGAGACTTGGATACCTTGAGTCTGAACACCATTCTGATCATCTTCATCATGTTCAAGAATTCTTGAGGGTCTTTCAATTTCTTCATCAACCTTCACATTTATACTCTCTACAATCTTTCTCAGTCTCTTGTTGTAACACTGGTATGCTTTGCTTTGAGTAGAATAACCCAAGAATATTCCTTCATCACTTCTAGCATCAAACTTTCCTAGATCTTCATCCCTTTTAATGTAACATCTGCTACCAAAAACTCTGAAGTATCTCACAGTGGGAGTAATGCCAAACCAGAGTTCATAAGGAGTCTTACCGGTATAGTTTCTAATTTGAACTCGGTTGAGAGTGTAGACTGCAGTGCTGACAGCTTCTCTCTAATAGATCTAAGGAACATTTGCTTCCATCATCATGGTCCTAGATACTTCCTGGATGGTCTGGTTCTTTCTCTCAACAACTCCATTTTGCTGTGGAGTTCTAGGGGCAGACAACTGTCTCTTTATTCCATGTTTCTCACAAAATTTTATGAAATCACTAGATGTGAATTCTCCACCTCTATCAGACCTCAGACACTTTAATTTTAATCTGGTCTCATTTTCCACCATAGCCTTGAATATTTTGAATTTCTCAAGAGCTTCTGATTTCTCTTTCAGAATGGTTACCCACATCATCTGAGAATAGTCATCAATTAGCAACATGAAGTATCTATCCCCTTGCACACTCCTGATTCTTGCTGGACCACATAAGTCAGTGTGAACCAAGTCTAATAATCCGGTAGAAGATTGTTCCTTGCTTTTGAATGAGATTCTGCTTTGTTTACCCAACTGACATTCTTTGCACAAATTATTTGTAGGTTTTACCAATCTTGGAAGATCTCTTACAACTTAAGTATTACTTATCTTGATGATGTTATCAAAGTTCACATGACACATTCTTCTATGCCATAACCAACTCTGATCAATTTGAACAAATAAGCAACTTTTACCAGTACCAGCTAAGTGAAAGATGTTACCTTTTGTTTGGGTACCTGATGCAATCTCTGTTCTAGAACTTTCAAAGATTTTGCACTTTCCATTCTTGAATCTGAGATCATAGCCTTTGTCCACCAACTATCCCACACTGAGAAGATTGTATTTCAATCCTTCAACATATAATACATTACCGGTTTTGTTCTTTCCATCAAAAGAAATAGTTCCTTTACCTCTAATTCTACCTACACAGTTATCACCAAACTTTACCACTCCTCCTTCTTACCTTTCCAAATCTATAAACTTGTTTTTGTCACCTGCCATGTGGTGAGAGCAGCCACTGTCAATGACCCAATCATCTTTTTCTTCAACTTGGGCAGCCAGGGCTTTATGATTTATGGATTCAGAGGGTATTGGATCTTCTTCCTTGATGGAAATGAACACCCAGCCACTTCCGGATTTGTCTTCTTTCTCTGAGTCATCATTTGTTACTCCTTCATCATCTCCTTCATGAGCATAGTAACAATTCTTCTGGAATCTTGGTCTATTACTGTTTGGCCTAGAAAATCTTTCCAGACACCTTGATGCAAAATGACCAATCTTATTGCAGTTAAAACACTTAAAAGGCAATTTTCCCTCATACTTACCGGATCCTCTTGGTAGTCTTTTTGCAATAAGAGCTTCAAGATGAGCAGTTTTAGCTTCTTCTTCTTCCAAGTCTTTTCTTGCATTTTCATACCATGATGGTTTCCTTGAAGAGTTTTCTCCTGGATCAAACCTTTGTTTTCCTTTTACCAAGGCACTTGCTTTGAATGCAGATTCAGTCTTTGGAGGATCATCTCCAAACTCGGCCATTTCAAAAGTAGCTAGCTTACCAACCAATTGATCCCTTGTGACTATTGTGTGAGCTCTGAATTCTTCGATTGCAAAAGCTTTGATTTTATAAGACTCAGGAAGGGATCTGAGAACTTTGCCAACAATCTCATCTTCACTCAGGGTTCCACCTGCATTTCTGATTCCACAAACCAGCTCATTCACTCTTGGCATAAAAGAGGTAATATTTTCATCATTTCTCATTTTTAGTCTTTCAAATTTCCCTTTTAGACTTTGTAATCTTGCACATTTAACAAACTAGTCTCCTTCATGCAAAAGTTCCAATTTCTTCCAAATCTCAAAGGCAATTGGTAGATGAATAACATTAGAGAGTTCTGAGTCAGATAATGCACTTAAAAGAGCCTCTTTGGTCTGCAGATTATTTTCAGCATCTGTGATTTCATTTAGGGTTGTTGGAGCACCCTGTGGAGGTACATAAGCCTTTGTGACCATGGACCAGTATGTAAATCCCATGCACTGCAAGTGACATTCCATGCGACCTTTCCAAAAGGCAAAGTTAGTTCCATCGAACTTCAGACTATCCTTCTTGTAGGATGACATTCTGGATCTCCTCAAGCGGTTAAGCTCCTTTCAGAGGAACTTAGCTCTGATACCAATTGTTAGATTTAGGGCAAACAACTGAGAGGGGGCAGTGAATCAGTTGTCCAAAACTTTTCTTCTTTCAACACTTGCATTCACTTTACATTAACAATGAATCAATCATGAAAACTTAATGTAAATAACCAAGAGCAGAAAACACATCTACATATGAGACACCAAGATTTTGATGTGGAAAACCCAGTTGAGGGAAAAACCACAGGGTGACTAACCCAAGAATTTATTCTCTGTTAGAAGAATAGAAAGAATAAGATGGCACATGCCAGTTAGGGCTCATTGCCCGAGCACACTGCTCATAAGAGGCTCACTACCTACAAGAGACACATTGTCTACAATGAATGAGTATTACAAACTTGAACTGGTAAATAGCATAGTCAGGATGCTTGAATCAATTCCATTAACGCCCAATTCCTTCTGCTCTTCCTTTCACTCTTCTCCTCACTACCACACACTCATCTCCACAAGTACACCTTTGAAATGACTTCACAAACCTTTATTTATACAAGACATCAACTTAGGAATAATCATTTAAGTCGGCAAGCAACCACAAGAGCATTCACAAGGTGTATAATTCATCCGATTGGCCAGTCACAGAAAGAACACCTTCATCTGGAAGTATTTCTTCAATTTTGGGCTTCAATTCTAATGCGGACCATCAACACAAACTAAACATAATCCAAGGACCTTCACAAGGTTTCCTGAATCACCAGAAACATCCACACTTCCTCTACTTACTGAAATCCTTCTCTCCTACATCCGAAACCTCAAGAACATAGTCTGTTATCACTATCACAAAGGAATAGGTTCTTCCAGACCTTCAAACCACAAACTGATCTGCTTGACACTTCACAAGGACATTCTAAACACTTCTTCAAATCCATAGAGTGGGATAATGCATTACCGGACGTTACTGGACCTATCTGTCTCACTCTGTCACCACTGAGCACTTGTTTGAACCGGTTCTACTTGAGCAACCATAACTTCTTCAGATCTTCACGCAGATCCCTAAAAACTTGATTGGAGCATCTCAAGACTTATATCTACAAACCCTTTAAACCACATCCTCTGATCCTCAACCTATCTTGGACTTTTACCTTGTTATCATCACTGTTCTTCATTGTTCCTGATTGAGACTAATTTTCTCAAAATCCTCAGCACACAGCTCACCCAATCCTTCTTATTAATGCAACATGAGTATGTTGACATCAATGACAACACCAGTTTAACCCATACTTGCAACATGTCCTCACTCATACTTTGGGGGGCAAAGATAACTTGTTCAAAGGGGTATGCGTTCTTCATAAGGATCTAGTCTCCTCTTTCTTCTCCTTTTCTTTACCTTAAAATATTTGCATATTATACATGCTAAGATTTTAAGGGTGGGCATATATTATTCGTACTTGTGCATCCATACATGCACCCTTCTTTATTCACACCTCATGAGGTGTACCTTATCAATTCACCCCTGAGGTGTAAGCTTATCAATTCACCCATTAAGGTGTTATCAATTCACCCCCTGAGGTGTTTCTTATTTAATGCTCTCTGAAGTGTTCACCCCCTATGGTGTTGGTGTTTGATACGCTCTTTAAGGCATTAGCTTTTGATATGCTCCTTGAGGCATTGGTGTTTGATACAATCCTTGAGGCATTGGTTTTTGATACTCCCTGAGGTGTTATTTAATGATCACCTAGCATAATGCAACTTGCTAGTCTATGATCTGTGTGGTCTATGAGCCACCTAGCATAATGTAGCTTGCTAGTCTATGTGCTTCATATGACCTACCTTTATACACACATGGCCACCTAGCATAATGCAACTTGCTAGTCTGTGATGCATGAGGATATTGTAATTTACATGAACCCTAGCAACATAGCAAGCGAGTGTTAGAGTCATGTACTCTTCTTCATCTATATTGATTGTTTCCTTGCCTATCTTATGACTTCTCTCTCCTTGAAGAAATTGATTGACTCACTATATTATTCTATATCCATTTAAGATTTCCTCTATTTGTGGTTTTCTTTGTTTTTGTTGTATTTTGGGGATGACACATGGTATTGAGAGAAACTTTTACATTGATGTGTCTTTCACTTTGTTGACTCAAATTTTTTCTTAGCTTGCTGTGTGTTTTTCCCCTCTATGTATGTTGTGTTGTTTATGTTTATATATATGTTTGTGATGTTTTGACTGGTGGTTTTGCAGGTTTATGCTCTAACACTATTGTCTTGGATGTTTTTGTTGTCTAACATATTTGTTTTGTAGGTTCTCAGCTTGGCAGCTTTATCCCTCTACTTGAAGAGCTCTACATCCTCTACAGTAAATCCTTTTGGGTATCCTTTTTGTAATAATTTACTTTCAGTACTTTATCTCTTGTACTTTAGCTTGCATATGCATGTAGTGGCATACGCCTGCTAAAGTGGGGCTAAATGTAGTGTCATAAATTGTGCTCACACACAATTTCATGCTCTACTTGGTACTTGCTTTAGCGTTCCCTTCTCTAACCTTACTTTTAGTCTACATTAATACCTTTTAACCTCTGTGTTGACCTCTTTCTGCTTTCCTAAACCTAAATATGCAAAAGTTCCTTAATCGTAGCAATGTCCCAAGCCAACATGACCTTTTAAGACCTAAAGTTGCCTAGACTAGAGCACTAGGTGCGAACATCTATGCCAAGCACTAGCATCCCGATAGTGTCTTTTAGTTCATCAACTCATTTTAGAAGGTGCATTTTGCTTGCGCATTATTCTAAGATTTCTTGCATGCCTATCCACACGCAAATGACTCTTTGGGCAAATTTTGTCCCTCCTTCCTATTCTATAAAAACCATTTCAATTTTCCATTCAAAGGATCACAAAGTTTCATAACAAAGCTCTACTAAATTGATTACTTACTATCATATTAGTTGCGCCATTGTATTTTGCATGTTAGCTATCTATTGTAGGTTATTTATTTCATGTGATTAACTCTGATTCTCTTTCCATAGTAGCACATGATTGTCATCCTCAAGAATAGAGTCTTCTTGTTCTCTGATGCATGGTAGCCTTCCGGTGAATCTCTTGTAACCATTCTTTGCATCTTACTTTCATTTCATTTATATTAATTACGTGTCTATATGATTTGAACTATATTTATCATTTATCTTAAATGCATTACTACTCATCTCTACTTACCTCTATTCTAGACACACATAGGATACAAGAGCACACACTTTTTATCATCATATTCATCTCTGACTATCGTTGAGGTATAAATACCAAAAATGAGGTTTGATCAAGGAAAACCTCCATATAGCCCAACCCTTTTTCTCTTTTCTTGCAGGTTGAAGATTGAGAAATAAGGATCGCAAACACATGAGTGTTTGTGCATGTGTTCCCTTTCCTTGTCTTTATTTCATTTCTAGTTATTTCTATTAATACTCAACTTCTGTGCACTAATTTTTGTCTCTACTGTCAATAGGATTTACTGAAACTCATGTGAAGCCATATGACTATGGATTATAGATTTTAGGGTCATACAAATGACAACACCAAGCATGAATGTCTATACCAAGTGCTGGTGTCCCTCATAGTGAACTCCAAACTTTGGTGCTAGGTTCCCTATTTTATATTATTTTAGCTTCTAGATTAGTTTATATATATTTAGTTCTCTGTCTCTGTATTTTCCTATTTCTGTTAGTTTAGTTAGTTCATTTCCACTTTGATTGCGACAAAAGAATCCAACCTAGATATTCTTGCTTTTCCTAATTAGACAATAGCAAGATATACATCTTCATTGGTTGGGATTCTAATGTTTGATTGAGGTTTGTGCTAATTAGCAGTAGTTTAGTTAGAATCAAATTTTCAACCTCACACAAACATCAATTGTAAATAGCTCCATCCAATTCTACAAAAGATATCCATACATGCATCCTTTAGTCACACTACATAATTTCAAGGGTAAACACTCAAAGCTTTGGAATCCATACCTTCATCCATGGTGGTTCTCTTGCAGAAGAGAAATAACTTATATCCACCACCCATCCTCCATCTAATAATGGATTTGTGTCTTGTTTTCAAAACCATAAACATCCCATTGTACATCGTATGCTCCAAAACATGAACTACCAAGGCAAAGATTTAGGCCTTCATGAACAAGGTATATTGGAGTCCATCCATGTCAAAATCCATCCATGATTACATGACCTTGGTTATCCATCTCAAGGAAAACAATCCAAACATGTTGGTACCACCCTCATAAAACGTAAGGTATCTTCTCCCAATCTAGAAACAATGTGCATTCCATCACTCCATCAAAATGTTCACTACCATCCCCCTCCTCCATCCTACTATTCCATTAAGTTTACCCAAATCCCTCCCCCATCTCGTCATCCTTCTCCTTCCATCCAAAAATCCAATAATCCCCACATTCATAAATCCCATATCCCTAAATATCCTAATACCTCAACCCCCAAAATGCCTAATCAAGACCAACAAATGCACACATCATTTGATTTATTAAAAAATGATATCACAAAAATCATGGTACTCAAAGATAATATCTCCCCATGGGACCACCCCATTAACCTTTGTAGCACTTTGGATGCCTCCAAATATGAAGAAAAATATCCACACCAGGATAAGGACTATCATGCCATAGGGCATCAATACACAAAATCAAATAAAGATCCATCCAAAAGGCCACAAAGGCCCACACCTCCAAAAGAAAAAGCAAAAACAATGTTGGTCCCCAAGAAAAAAGAAATCATAAATCCACATGGCGCATCCAAATCTACACTTCCAAAATCCCATACCATCCCCAAATCCCAAAATGACTATCCCCCATCTTGCATCCAATGTAAAATTTTCAAAAATCCTAAATCCATTTGGGTCCCCAATTCAACAATCCCAAAATACTCTACCCTGATCCCATAATAAAAAAATCCCCCATCCCCATGCATCCCAAAGCCCATGCATCCAAAATCCCCCATCAAAATCACAATCTTCACAATCTAGCATGGTGTATGCAACTATTGGTCTTGGTTCCCCTTGACCCCCTAACATTCCATCATACCCCCATCCTCCCATCTTATATCCACCATCCTTTATATCTCCTCCATTACATCTCTCTAATCCATACTTTTGTCTAATCCATCTTTCCACCATCTCCTACCATCACATCCTTTTACCATCCAAACTATGGTGGCACCTTGTTTACCACTTGGAGAAGCCCACTTAGCCATCTACCAACATCCATGAACACAACAAAAATTGACATGGTCCATATGTAGAAACCATTCAACATGCGCTATTATCACCTCCTCCTAAAAATAAAAACTTGAGTCTAATCCATTTACCCCATCCACATCCATCCCAACCCATCAAAAAATCAAGAAAAATCTAAAAAAATAGAAAAATAAAAAAATAAAAATAGTAAAGAGAAAAAATCATCCAATGGTGAAAACATTTCTATGAAACCTTGGACAAGTACCATTATGAAAACCCCTTGTGGGTATCATGTGTAATCCCCTATCCATAAGAACCCTACACTTGGGGGCAAGTCTTGTCTAGCCTAGCACTCCCCTCCATTATTCATACTTATCCTATCATCTCCCATCCATCCCATCTAGTATATCTCCCTATTTATCATATTGTCATGCCATCCTCCCTTCTCACTTTTGGTCATGATAAGGACATGGGAAAAAATGTTAACTTTGGACACCTCTTGGCATACATCCATATCTAGCATATTCTATAGTGTCCCTCCCACCCACATATCCCAACCCTTAGTCTAGAGTAGGGCACCTTATTCGTATGCATGCTAGTCCTTAGAGATCACACTCAAACCCCCTCCATCCATCTATCATAAATCCCCTACCCATCTATCCTATATCCTCTATCCATCATGAAACCCTATCCCAATCCCCCTCTTATCTCCCTCCCCTACCTAGCTTAGATGTGGTTTCAACATCCATAAGCATGGTCTAAGCATTGCATTCCCCCATCTATCAATCTATCCTTCCATTCCCCCATCACTCAATCACCTCGTCCCATCATTCCCCATTCCTTGTTGATAGACTCAATTTTCCCTTCTCATTAGTATCAAGCTATAGGATACCTACATGTAGACCAATGCATCCTTCCTAATGATCCAAATCTCCTAGAAATTCAAATATCACAAATGACATACTAATCCATGCATATCAAGCCAAGCAATCTATGAAAAATCATCCAATCACATCCATTGGTCTTGTTCCTTGCCTCATTCCAAGCCTTGATCAAACTGCCCTCATCATTATCGAGATATATCATTTTGAATCCTTATGTTGTTCTTATAATAAAAAATGCTATCCTTCATCATCAAACCATCAATCTTTGGCTTTTTATCTTGACTAAGGGAAACATTGTGTTTGTATTTGTATTATTTTGTGCATGTTTTATTTCTTGTATGTGTGCATTATCATTTTGTCTTGCATCTACATTGGTCCCTGCAACCTACCTACCATACCAGTATCATGGTTTTCCATATCATGGTGCTATATAGCATAGGGTTGCTTGTGACCTAATCGGTTGCCTCATCATAGTGTCCACAAAGGTTATCTAACACCTTATGTTGTGTTGGGGCATCCATTTTTCTGCTACACATGGGACACATCATCATCTTAGTTCCTTATATCTTGGTGCATAATGTCTTATGCCAAATCAAATAAGATTTCTCAAATCTCATGCAGTATAACACATCACTACACACCATCCATCTACCTCCCCCCATCCTACCCCCATCACCCCCTTTCCTCCTAATCCCTTCTATCTTCTTAAACCATTTTTCTTTAAATTACACTCTCATCTTTCTAATCCAGCTATCTCCATCCATTTCGAGAGCACACTCGTGTTCTTCAAACTTGCCTACCCTCTCAAGAAAGCATCATCCCTCCTCATCATTCCCACTTTGAGTGGTTGGGGAATCATCACTACTAATCCAAAAATCTTCCTTTCATCCAATCCAAGGCTATATTCTATCTTTCTTTAAAATGATGTTGCTTTGCAACACCATCTCAAAGAGGGGTAAAATGTAGACACCTAGAATCATCCACTCGTTGTCTTATCACAATTTAACCATAATTAGCATATCAATAGATCATCTTCTTCTATAATTAATTTGATAAATCCCTATTTAGATAATTAATTATCCAATTCCCCTTTTGATAGTGATTAAATAATAATTTATTATTAAAATCACTATTCATGTATTATTCATCACTATTCATCTATACCTATCCCTAACATAAATGACTAATTAATCATTTATCATCCATCTTCTATAGTCCAACATTAGATAAATATTCATTTATCTAATATCCCTATCCTCATCTGGAAAATTAAATAAATATTTTCATACTTATTTAATTCCCTATTTTGTGCACTTTTGATTAAGTTGGTTAAAATCACTTAATCAACATAATCCCTCACTTGCACAATCCTAACCCATAATTAACCCATTCAAACCCCTCACATACTCCAACATGTATAAAAGAATGGGATTTTATACATGATCACATGGGTCTTTTACAAAGGGATGGGAAAAATCCTTTGTACAAAAGGTCCTTTTGTGCTCCTTTGATTTTCTCCATTCACTTTATCCAAGACCACCCTCTTGATTTCCCCTCAATGCAATGACTCCTCTTATATTCCAATCAAAGCATGTCACTTTGTGGCCTCTCATCAACCCAATCCTCTCAACAATCCTTAACTAATGATATTCCAAATCTATCCCAAAAATCTATAAATTCAACCTCAACCAAGCCATTTTCAAGTCTCTGTGTTATGCAATGTTATGCTGCTACTTTGAGGAGCAATCAATATATCAATACATTAATAGCACATCCAAAGATCAAGGTTTGTATATTTATTTAGTTTGTAACTTAATTTTGTGTTTGCATTCCTTTAGCTCTATCACAAGGTTGCATTAGATTATGAATGAAATAGGTTAGTCTTATTCTAGCTTGTTTCTTTTGTTCATTTTCTTATGTACACACCTGGCTTTCCATTTATAATTTGTTTTGTGCCTATAAATTGGAACACCTTGAACATATTGTTGCTTTTGTTGATTTAGAATGAAATAATAGCTATTTTCCTTGTCCATCTTTAGGTAATGGGCTTGGGAAAATCCTCATTATTGTCATTAGGATTATCCACAAAAATAGTCTCCTGATGTAAAATGAATCTTATTGGTATGAATTGGGTTATTACCTAGTTGGTTTCGCTTTTAAATCATTTTCATACCTTGTTAGTTATGTTTTCTTAGGGAATTTACCTTTTGTGTCTCAAGTCAAAGATCACGACATTTGTCATAATATCATGTTGTCCTCTGTCCAACACCCTTTCCTAGATACACAAGGGTCGTCTATGTATATTTCATTCCATTGCATTGTATACTATTGTATGAGTATTAGAATTATAGAATTTTCATTGCTTCTATTTTGTGCAAAAGGTTATTTTGGTGTTATAGATGATTCTTGATCCTGTGATTCCCTTTGGTGACTTCAACATGCTATTTCTAGATCTACAAGCCCCTTCTCTTTCTTGGGAGATTTTTGCCAAGATTTTTCATATTGTGCATCCTAATCTAAATTTGACCTCATGGTTGAGTCCAAAAGGTCCAAATCTATATGGATTGATAGTAAACTTGATAAGGTTTTGGAGAAGTTACAATTTCAACCATTTTTTGGAAGGCATCATATTTTAGCTGTATGGATTCTATATAGTCATACATGATTTGTACATGGCAATATAGTCCTTATGAACTATGCATAGTTTATGGTACTATCATCTATTAGATCTATGGTAGAATATTCTTTGTGTAAACGTTAGATCACCTTCTAGTGCAATTGTATAGTTTTTCACATGTTTATGGTTTTTTGGTAGGTCCTACTATAGGTTATAGAACTTGTGTCACCCCTATATCAAATCCATATAGGTCCCATCATGACTTTACACTACATAAGTATTGTGTAAGGTGACTAAATGCATGGGGGGCCAACCTCTAGTTACACCCAACCACTAGGGAGTTTCAGATCTTCGCTTTATTGCATCGTGCCACCAATTATTTACACCTCCATTGATGCTTGAAAACCACACACCACTCCATCAATGAGGATTACCCAATTGCTACTTCACTCTACTTGTGGCCATGCCTCCTAGATCTACCACCTATTACTTGCTAGTGCCTCTCCAAGAGTGTTTTTTGTTGAAAGAGGAGTTTTCTAGGAGCCATAACTTTCACCCACAATGTCAAATTTTTGACTTCTTATAGGCAATGGAAATCTCTTCTTGAGAACTTCATAGAAATGTAGGTGATTTTTGCATATTCTACTCCAAGTGAGTAATTTTTTCTTGAAGCTATTTCTCGCAGTTTTTTGCAATGGACATAAATTTTGCTCATAAATTTGAATTTTGGAAATTTAAAAATATTATCAAAAAATTGCAAGGAATTTATGTATAACCTCCAATTTTTTATTTGGAAATTTTTTTTGAAAATATAAAAATAACTGTGTTATAAATCACTAATTTAGGCTTGTCCATTGTATAAATTGCACTTAAGTTCCCATTGTTATTTGTTGGGGGTTGTAATTACAACATTAATTCATTTTGGGGGGAGTGTAAGGCATTATTTAAGTGCCCATTATCTTTTTTCCTCTCTTGGTGTTTGTTGCTAATCATAGAAAAACCTAGGGCTAGTGAGCTCCTCATTCTATAGAACTATCACACATGGAAACTACAAATGAGACAACTGCTACAATATAAAGGACTATGGAAAATGTTGGTTGAAAAGCCTTTAAAATTAACTATGGAGTTTAAAAATTTTGCATATAAAAACAAGTTAGATGAATCCATGGGGTTAATTAGAGTACATGTAGCAAATAATTTGTTATTTCACATTGTAAAGTACACTATGTTGGCAGTGAGCTGCCCCCTTGTCAGTGAGGCATTCAATGCTGACCTCAGGATTCGTGACATGGCAGTGAGCCTCCCGTGGATCTGGGTTAAGTCTGGTATTTGTAGTGAGTGTTGACAGCTCAAGCTTTTGGCACAACGGCAAACGATTCCAATAGTTGGTATGTAGTACCCCTCAGCTTATCGTCTTTTGGACTGATGGTTGTTTAGTAGTATTGGACATTTTGACAGTATTTTTAGATCGTTGATGATGGATTTCTAGTTATTTTGCCTATTTCAGTATGAACTTAATTGTTATAATAACAGATATTGATGTTGGATTATGTCATTATGCTTTACAATTTGATAAACGAACTGATGTTTTAGATGCTTTGATGTTATTCATTATATGGGATCGGAAGTTAGCTAATCATTTGATGTCGTAGATTAGTAATCTGATATCTTGTTCAATGTAGTGATTATTATTTTAAAACGTGTATGGAACAGTGTTGTATTACTCGTTCACGAGTACCCTACCTCACTGCGATTTCCATTCACGATAGGACTGCATGTGATGTATATGTATATCTTGTTACGGTTAACTGTGCATTGCTGCAGGATGCAGGTACTTGGCATCGACTCCACCTGATTACAGGTCTGAGCGTGCCTTCGCCAATGGATTAGTTGGTTGGAGTTAATATGAGGTCCCTAGTCAATGTTCCTTCGTCGTCAGTTCACCTTGTGGTTATTGGTTGTCATTCGCCCATGTCTCACTGTCAGGTAACATTGTATTTTGGAGTCAAACCAAGTTCAAAGGTGTTTAAGTATGTGCGGTAATATTGTGCTTTAATTAGAAATATTCTACGGAAGAGTCTAGTGTTGTTAAATAGACATATTGTCGTTAGTTGTCGATTTAAGTTATAAATAAAATATTATTTTAATAGAGGTGTTGTTGATAAATAAGTTCTAAGAAGTTGTATTATTCGATATAATATTATTTATAATAAATATTTAAATAAATAAACAATTATAGCCATGCTTGTAAATTGTGTTTCACAACTAGAATAATAAAATAAATTATAGGATAGTACAAAAATATGGATAGTTGAAATAGTACTATTCTATTAATAATAATATTTTGGGGTCGGTTATAAAGAAAATAATAATAATAAAATAAAGTACTTAATAATTGGGAATCATTAAATTAAATTAAAAAAAAAAAAATACATTTTCTTAAAAGAAGCTTCTCGGAATCTTGCGGGAAACCCTAGGAGAAGAGAAAGGGACTGAGTTATAAAAGAATTGTCGGAGCAACAAGGAGATCAACACAGGGGGAAGGAAGAAGCAGCTGGGAACTGCAACAATTGGAGCGGGTTCGTCACGGTGGTTGCGAAATCAGGTTCCGTCGATTGCCTTATCTCTGAACTTCCTTTCAATCTGCAAAATGTGTTTTTAGTTTGTTTGATTCCGCATTGTTCGGCAGTCTGTCCTTTCTGTGTGTGAACAGCAACCTTTCTTAGGGTTTAAATACATAGGTACTGCCCAAGGATTCTGGAAGTCAAATGTTTTCTTTCCTTTCAATGGTTGCCGAATTTTTCCGCATACATTCTCAGACCGGCGAGATCTTGGTAGGGTTTGTAGGACACCTCGATAGAGTTGCCGTGAACCGCTGTTGGTTTCAGCTAGTCGTCACTGTAAAATCTGATCAAGGTTATTAGTGTTCTCTCTCTGTGTTAGCTGGAAACCGTCAGGGAAACCCGCTGTATGTCTCTTGTACCCAACGATCTGCTTAGGCTGCGTGCTTGCTCCCACATCTGCAATTTCATTTCCGTAGGATGGATGGTTTTGCGAGGGTTGACAGGAAACTTTAATTGGTAGATTCGCAATAGAAGAAGGGAATTTAACTTCTATATCTCTGTAGCCTCAGATTTAAGCAAACAAGGGCGTCTCTAGGATCTTATTGCGTGGTAAGGGGATCCATACCATTTTGTCTTTGCAATATATGTTTTTTGTAAATAGATTGCAGCGTCTAGGTGGTGACGGTAAATGCTTGATAGTAGGGATGAATGTCGTCCTTGGCTCAGATATGGTTCTCCATACTACGTCATCCCCATTTTAGATTGGTTACTAGCAAATTCTGGTTAACGAGAGGATCAAAAAACCTTTCTCCTGTTCTTTATAGCTGAGCGGCCAGGTGGTGTTGTCAACCCACGGGTTCTTTTTCTCCATTGTCTAGCGCATTCCTTAGCTGGAGTTCTTTTTGGTTGATACCTTTCTGCACACGCCTCAGGGTTATCTGGTCGTGGATCTCCATGAAAGTGTAAGCGGAGTCTCTCAGGGACAAAGCGTTCTAATAGCCAGATCGATCTTATCACCTGGAGCAAATCGAAACCTACAGAAATGCTTAGATTTGCGTATATTCCCAAGCGTGTAAAATGCAGATTCGTTCTAGAGAGGTCGAATGCTTGTTTTGGCAGGCTGTTCATTGCTGTTTAACCCTAGTGTAGCGATCTGGCCGGCACCCCATTCGTCATGCCTTATAGCGTCTGATAAGGTTTAGAGGGAGACGCTGCATATTGTTGCAGTCACAGAAGTCTTTTCAACGTGACCATTTTATGGCCACCGTCAGTCATGGTCAGTTTTGCGACGATGATTCGTTGTACACCAGCCATCTTATAGATTGGGATAGCACGTTATCACTGGCTTTCAAACACGCTGAGCAAACACCGTTAACCCTGGAAGATAATGGAGGCTGTAGCATGCAACATCGAAGCGATTAGGGTATTCGTCATACAGCAATCTCTGTCCGCACTCATAGTTTATATAGCAGTAATAATGTCTTAAGAGTTTATGCTTACTGCAGTTGTTAGAGGTGAAAGTCTAAACTTAGTCAGGTTTAATCTGTAGGCTGCCGTTGTTTTAGCTGATGCACGTCTGAAAAGTTTGGAGTGACCTCAAGATAGCCAGTGAAGGCAAGATGGTCATTAGCCAACTGTTGGTATAATGTAGTAATAGTTCCAAGTGTAATTTGAGCAGCTGTCTGTTTCCAATAGCTACTGTCTCGTTTTGGCTAATCCTCACATCTGAATATCTCAGAAATCTGATAACAGATTCGGCAGCAGCAGTGTGATAGAAGAATTATCAATATAGCTCTTCTTACAGGCAGAAAGCCATTCTAGTATACTAACGAATGCAGTTCGCTTACTGAGTTGAAAAGAGATTGCTGTGAGGGCAAAACCGAGGTCTTCTTTATCACATCATAAACACTCTCCAGTTCTTTCCGATTTACGTGGATACTGTAAACGCAGTAAAATTTGCAAGTTCAGGGAACATAGCCGGAAGTCATCAGACCAAATGCATATTATTCACGTCAGTGATTTAACAGTCAATAGCAGTTTTACACCTCAGTAGTGAGTATCCCAAGCTGTTCGCATAGGGCGCAAATACGATCACTCTCTTGAAAAAGGTAAATCACTATAAGATCGGTATCAGAGATAACTTCAAATCATCATAAAAGAATTCTTTTGGATTTCGTGTTTGAATTTCGCCTCGTGTGATTGCCGTTCAGCCATGAGACATCTCTCTTAGCGTTATTATCCTTAATAGAATAAACTAGTTAGATAAGATTGAAGGATAGTATATAAGATTGTATCTGAAAATTAAGTGGTTCCTACATCAATTACGGTAATGATTCAGTTAATCAATTTACTGATCTTTTGAAACAAAATAAGGTTTTGTTAGAAATGTAGTTGCAAGTGTTAAGATATAATGTTGATTTTATTTCAGAAGTTGTTTGCATTAAAACTAAGAATGAATTGTAGTATTTCATCTCTTGAGTTTTGAATTGAATTGTCTGAGTGTTGTAATGAGTCGTATTGAGGTTGTTCAAACTTGTATTCCAGAGGCTGAGTTGTCGTTGTTAAGTATTGGCAACTGGTGTATTGCTGTTTTATGATTGTGATGTAATAGCATTTATATGTATCAAACAAAGTGTGTAGTATAATGAGGTACGGTCACGGTTGAATGTTGTGTCTTGTAAAGTAATATTTTCGGGATGAGATATTAATCCTCTTGTGACCTTATTGTACTGTTTTGTCGTAAGGAGAGACCTGAAATCTGTAAAAGAATAAAGTTATGCAATGTTAAAAGTATTGGATCACACTTGATGTTATGATTCTATTTTGATGCAAGAGGGTCTATGCTTTGCAGTGTTCATTTGCGTGTATGGTTATAAGTCCTGCATGATGTTTTAAGGTTGACTAGGTGTTAGGAAGGAGAGTGGCTTTCAACGTGGGGCCGGCGCCCAAAGTGGCAGTCAGGATAACCCGTTGGAAGTAGATTAATCAAGTGATAACCTAAAAATTAACTAGGGGGTTAAGGGTAGATCTCACACTAATAAGATTAATGGATTCCTCTCCCATGGCCTGTAGTGCTTGGTTAGACTAAGGATGGGTAGAGAAGGCCTGGTCGGCATAATTGACTTCCTTGTCCTCATGAAAGGAAGGTCGAATTCCGCATGTGTCACCCTATGGGGCCGGCGCCTAGTGAGAGGCTGTCAGGATAACCATAGATGGGGGCTGGCGCCTAGTGAGAGGCTGTCAGGATAACCCATGTTAGGACCATGCGATGACACTCTCCCTACTACAACCTAGCATCCCTTGTTCGGTCTCTCCTCGTTTGTTTTGTGTCGCCTCTGGAAATGAAGTGAAAGTTGAGTTATGTGGTGTTGTACTGTTATAGCCATGTGTTGTATTGGCATTGGTCGTCCTTTGTTCTTGTTTGTCTTTCGTCTACCTGACTGTCAGTGTTTGGGACCTCATGTTAACTCCTAGCTCGGGGGGTGGACCTTAGGGTTCCACATGGTCGGGTGGAAGAGCTACTTTATCCATTGGTTCTCTTGTCAGGATCTTATGCAGAAAAGGATTTGTTTCAGTTGTACTTGTTTCAATGATGATGATGTAAGTGTACAACCTTGTACCAGATTTATGTAACAGAATATGCTTTATGTATGTGACTTTAAAAGTAAACTAAAAGTGGCATTGTAATGATGTTTTGATGTACTTATATAAAAGCATTTCAGTGACGTATCTTATCATGCTGATTCCGTTATCTGATGTTTGCAATGAATGTGAATGAGTTATTTATTGAAAAAGAATTTGGATCAATTACTGATGTATGTTAATTTTATGTTAGTTGATTGGTTAAGTGATGCAGCCTTGGTCCCTTAGAGAATATGTTGTAATTAGTTGTGTAACTTACTTTATCAGTTTTAAAAAAAAAAAAAAATTTTCCTGTTTATATTGCATACATGTGTATTCTTTAAGGTGTTCAAGGCGGGCGTTACATCTGGTATCAGAGCCAGGTTACTAACACTGGGTACTCTGGTTTTATAATTAGCCCATTAAGCTATGCTAGTTGCTTAAACTCTGAAGGACATATTCATTTTTAGTCCTTGCCTAACAACCTGAAGTTTGTTCTTGGATGTGTTGTCCAGGAAGATGCCTAGGGTGCGAGGCCGAGGACGTGGTCGAGGTAGGGGTCGTGGGAGAGGTGTTGAAATCAGCCCTCCTCCTAGCTCCCCTCATGGAAGTACACAAGAAGGTGGAAGCGAGAATCAGGAGAATCAGGTTCAGCCTGAGGGTGCACAACTACGCCAGCTCCTTGAAGAGGTGCTTGCTCGTCTTGGTCCGAGGCAGGAGGTGGTGCAACCGGAAGAAAGAGAAAGAGAAAGATCTCCTAGAAGGAGAGAGGTCACAGCTGAACAAGAAGCCATTCTTGCGGGCCACATGAGAGATCTGATGAGAGCCCGTCCTCCTACTTTCGATGGCTCCGGTAGCGGTTTGGAAGCAGAAACATGGCTCATCGATTTGGAGAGATGCTTTGCTATGCATCCATATGGCAGTAACACTAAGGCAAGATGCGCCATCATGCATCTAAGAGGATTTGCCTCTACTTGGTGGCGTCTTGAGGAACAAAAGTTGCATCTAGATATTGCGACAGTTTCATGGGAACTATTTCTGGATAGGTTCAGAGCTCGATTTTTATCTGATCACTGGAGGCAACGACGAGCGGATGAATTCCATGGGTTGAGACAGATGGCCATGACAGTGGAACAGTATGAGCGCAGGTTTTATGAACTCAAGCAATATGCAGGGATTGGAAACGACGAGGCCATGTTAGTTCAGCATTTTATCAGAGGTCTGAATGCACGCATCAGCGGAGGAGTTCGTGTGTTCGAGCCGAAAACCATGGAGGTAGCAGTGGAGAAGGCTAGATTGGTGGAAGAGAACTTGACCATGGCCCTAGGAGGTCATACAGGTGTACAGATTGGTAGCTCATCTCGAGCAGGTTCAGGTTTCCGAGGTGGTCAGTCTCATGCAGCAGGTAACTCGAGGAGTCATCAGGTACCTTCTAAGAGTGGACAGCAACAACAACAGTTTTCTCAGACGAAATCAAGAAACTCTCAGTATCAGCAAAGCAACAGATTTCATTCCAAAAAGGATCGAAGTTGGCAGAGAGTTAAACGTGATCGTGCTAGTCAACCAACGCAAAGCACACAATCTGCAGCAAGCAGAGGTAGTTTTCAGCAGTCAAATGCTCCTGTAGGCGGTGGAGGTTTTGGCAGGGGAACAGGATGTTTTTCTTGCGGTCAGCAGGGCCACATTGCTAGACAGTGCCCGCATAAGAATACTTCAGGATTTGGTCAGAGACCCGCAGCTTCAGAGCCCACTGTTGGTGATGCAGGCAGATCACATAGAGTGTTTGCGGCGGTGGATAATCGCCAAGCGGAGCACCAAGGTACCGTTGTGGAGACTACAGGTGTCTTGCGAGGTATTACCATTTCTGTTCTTTTTGACTCTGGTGCTTCAGATTCTTTTATTTCCCCTTCTATAGTGGAACGTTGCAAATTAGTGGCAGCAAAGCAAGATGTCAAGTGGCAGGTAGAATTGGCCTCGGGATCTAGAGTATCAGTAGATTCTCTTGTGCATGGTTGCGAGTTGAGGATAGGACCTTTATCTTCCTCAGCGGATCTTCGCATTATACCATTAGGATCCTATGATATAGTGCTGGGAATGGATTGGTTGGATGCTCATCAAGCGGTGATAGACTGTCGCCGCAAATTAGTAAGGTGTGTTGATGATTCGGGCAAAGAAGTAGAAGTGGTTGGGATTCAGAGACCCATCTCCTTGCGCATGATTTCTGCTATGCAATTGAAGAGATGTCTGCGTCAAGGATGCAAGTTGTTTGCTGTAACAGTTAATGACTCAGATTTTGGGGAAAATAGGAAGGCATCCCTTGATGATTATCCTATTCTCAAGGAGTATGAGGATGTCTTTCCTAGCGAAATTCCAGGTATGCCACCGAAGCGGGATATTGATTTCAAGATAGACCTTGTTCCTGGAGCAGAGCCTATTTCACGAGCTCCATATCGAATGACTACTCAGGAACTTAAGGAGCTTCGCTTGCAGCTAGAAGAGTTATTAGCGAAGGGATTCATTCGTCCGAGTGTCTCTCCATGGGGAGCACCTGTGATTTTTGTGAAGAAGAAGGATGGATCTCTGCGTTTGTGCATCGACTATCGGCAGCTTAATAAGGTGACTGTGAAGAACAGGTACCCATTGCCGCGAATTGATGACCTTTTTGATCAGATCAAGGGAGCTAAGGTATTTTCGAAGATAGACCTAAAATCGGGATATCATCAGTTGCGCATTTTTGAGGCTGACATTCACAAGACAGCATTTCGCACTCGCTATGGGCATTATGAGTTCACGGTTGTACCTTTTGGATTGACTAATGCGCCATCAGTATTCATGAGCCTGATGAATGGTGTGTTCCGTACCTATCTGGATAGATTTGTTCTTGTCTTCTTAGATGATATATTGATTTATTCAAGGTCTATGGAGGAGCATGAAGAGCATTTGCGGCAGGTTTTGCAGTGTTTAAGAGAAAATCAGTTGTATGCAAATTTGGCTAAATGTGATTTCTTTCAAACTGAAGTAAAATATTTGGGACATGTTATTTCGGATAAGGGTATTGCAGTGGATCCTTCAAAGATTCAAGCGATCATGGATTGGCCTGCTCCTACCAATGTTTCGGAGGTTCGTAGTTTCATGGGTTTAGCAGGCTATTATCGGCGATTTGTGGAAGGATTTTCAAAGATAGCTCACCCTATAACTTCACTTCAGAGAAAAGGAAAGAAGTTCATTTGGTCAGATCAGTGTCAAGCAGCCTTTCAGAGTCTTAAGGAGCGGTTAACCAGTGCACCTATTCTAGCAGTGCCGGATCCTGCCAGAGATTTTGTGGTTTGTACTGATGCATCTTTGGAAGGTTTAGGAGCAGTTTTAATGCAGGAGGGTCGTGTGATAGCTTACGAGTCCCGTAAACTCAAAGATCATGAGTTGAATTATCCTACACATGACCTAGAGTTTGCTGCAGTTGTTCATGCATTGGTAAGATGGAGACACTTCTTGCTGGGGCATCGGTTTGAGCTGCACAGTGATCACCGAAGTTTACAGTATATCTTTACTCAGCCAAACCTGAATGCGAGACAGAGGCGATGGATGGAGTTTCTATGTGAGTATGATTTTGAGGTAAAATATATCCAAGGTAAGGAGAATGTGGTAGCGGATGCCCTTAGTCGTCGAAGACATGAACTTTCATCTATTACTCTTGGAGTGGATTTGAGAGGACAGGTTCTTGCAGCTCTCCCTGCAGATAGATGGTATCAGGAAGTGAAAGCTGAAGTGGAGTCTGGTAGAGCCTTGGAGGGTAGATATGCTGGGTATTCTATCGAGTCGGATGGTCTCTTGCGACATTTAGATCGCATTTATGTGCCTTCTACAGAGGGTCTCCGCACCCTAATCATGACTGAGGCTCATCGGGCACCTTATTCTGCGCATCCAGGTGTCAAGAAGATGTATGCAGACCTTCGTCAGATATATTTTTGGGCCGGAATGAAGAGGGATATTGCTGATTTTGTTTCGAGATGCTTAGAATGTCAGAGGGTTAAGGCGGAACATCAGCATCCCGCAGGTCTTCTTCAGCCGCATCTTATTCCGGAATGGAAATGGGACATCATTTCAATAGACTTTATAGTTGGTTTACCCATGTCTTCTCGTCGCCATGATGCGATAATGGTCACTGTAGACAGGCTTACGAAAGTAGCACATTTTTCTCCCGTCCGATCTTCATATAATGCTTCTTCTGTGGCCAAAATTTTCATGGAGGATATCGTCAGATTGCACGGGATTCCTCGCAAGATTATCTCCGATCGTGATCCAGTTTTTACTTCAGCTCTTTGGACGTCTCTTCAACATGCTTTGGGGACTCAATTGAACTTCAGTTCAGCTTATCATCCAGAGACTGATGGGCAAACTGAGAGGGTCAATCAGGTCCTCGAGGATATGCTCCGTATGTATGTGATGGATCAGCAAAACCGATGGGAAGATTATTTGTATTTGGTGGAGTTTGCGTACAATAATGGGTACCACAGTTCCATTGGCATGTCTCCTTTTCAGGCCCTGTATGGTCGTCCTTGTCGTACCCCATTGAGTTGGGATCGCCTTGAGGATAGAGTTCTCCTAGGTCCTCAGATGCTCCAAGAGATGGAGCAGCAGGTTGATCGCATCAGAGAGCATCTGGTAGCAGCTCAGGATAGACAGAAGAAATATGCAGATGCTCACAGAGTTGATCGTCAGTTTTCAGTTGGTGATCGGGTGTTCTTGCGGGTGCGTCCGCGAAAGAGTCCGATCCGTTACGGAAAAGGCTCTAAGCTCGCGCCACGCTTTGTGGGGCCATTCGAGGTTTTGGAGAGGATCGGTCCTGTTGCATACCGTCTTGCTTTGCCGCCTAGCTTGTCACGCGTCCATGACGTATTTCATGTTTCTGTTCTTAGACCTTATCACCCAGATATTTCTCATGTCCTTGACTGGAATGCTTTACAGGTAGAGGACGGGCAGCTAGCTTTGGAGCCCGTGGGCATTTTAGAGCACAGGCGACTCGCTCTCAGGGGCAGAGCCATAGAGCAGGTAAGGGTCCAATGGGATCCTAATGATGAGACTTCAGCGACCTGGGAAGATACTTCCCGTATGCGAGAGCTATATCCATATTTGTTCGCAGGCTTCCAGGAGTAAGCCTGATCCTAGGGGGGGAGGATGTAGTACCCCTCAGCTTATCGTCTTTTGGACTGATGGTTGTTTAGTAGTATTGGACATTTTGACAGTATTTTTAGATCGTTGATGATGGATTTCTAGTTATTTTGCCTATTTCAGTATGAACTTAATTGTTATAATAACAGATATTGATGTTGGATTATGTCATTATGCTTTACAATTTGATAAACGAACTGATGTTTTAGATGCTTTGATGTTATTCATTATATGGGATCGGAAGTTAGCTAATCATTTGATGTCGTAGATTAGTAATCTGATATCTTGTTCAATGTAGTGATTATTATTTTAAAACGTGTATGGAACAGTGTTGTATTACTCGTTCACGAGTACCCTACCTCACTGCGATTTCCATTCACGATAGGACTGCATGTGATGTATATGTATATCTTGTTACGGTTAACTGTGCATTGCTGCAGGATGCAGGTACTTGGCATCGACTCCACCTGATTACAGGTCTGAGCGTGCCTTCGCCAATGGATTAGTTGGTTGGAGTTAATATGAGGTCCCTAGTCAATGTTCCTTCGTCGTCAGTTCACCTTGTGGTTATTGGTTGTCATTCGCCCATGTCTCACTGTCAGGTAACATTGTATTTTGGAGTCAAACCAAGTTCAAAGGTGTTTAAGTATGTGCGGTAATATTGTGCTTTAATTAGAAATATTCTACGGAAGAGTCTAGTGTTGTTAAATAGACATATTGTCGTTAGTTGTCGATTTAAGTTATAAATAAAATATTATTTTAATAGAGGTGTTGTTGATAAATAAGTTCTAAGAAGTTGTATTATTCGATATAATATTATTTATAATAAATATTTAAATAAATAAACAATTATAGCCATGCTTGTAAATTGTGTTTCACAACTAGAATAATAAAATAAATTATAGGATAGTACAAAAATATGGATAGTTGAAATAGTACTATTCTATTAATAATAATATTTTGGGGTCGGTTATAAAGAAAATAATAATAATAAAATAAAGTACTTAATAATTGGGAATCATTAAATTAAATTAAAAAAAAAAAAAATACATTTTCTTAAAAAGAAGCTTCTCGGAATCTTGCGGGAAACCCTAGGAGAAGAGAAAGGGACTGAGTTATAAAAGAATTGTCGGAGCAACAAGGAGATCAACACAGGGGGAAGGAAGAAGCAGCTGGGAACTGCAACAATTGGAGCGGGTTCGTCACGGTGGTTGCGAAATCAGGTTCCGTCGATTGCCTTATCTCTGAACTTCCTTTCAATCTGCAAAATGTGTTTTTAGTTTGTTTGATTCCGCATTGTTCGGCAGTCTGTCCTTTCTGTGTGTGAACAGCAACCTTTCTTAGGGTTTAAATACATAGGTACTGCCCAAGGATTCTGGAAGTCAAATGTTTTCTTTCCTTTCAATGGTTGCCGAATTTTTCCGCATACATTCTCAGACCGGCGAGATCTTGGTAGGGTTTGTAGGACACCTCGATAGAGTTGCCGTGAACCGCTGTTGGTTTCAGCTAGTCGTCACTGTAAAATCTGATCAAGGTTATTAGTGTTCTCTCTCTGTGTTAGCTGGAAACCGTCAGGGAAACCCGCTGTATGTCTCTTGTACCCAACGATCTGCTTAGGCTGCGTGCTTGCTCCCACATCTGCAATTTCATTTCCGTAGGATGGATGGTTTTGCGAGGGTTGACAGGAAACTTTAATTGGTAGATTCGCAATAGAAGAAGGGAATTTAACTTCTATATCTCTGTAGCCTCAGATTTAAGCAAACAAGGGCGTCTCTAGGATCTTATTGCGTGGTAAGGGGATCCATACCATTTTGTCTTTGCAATATATGTTTTTTGTAAATAGATTGCAGCGTCTAGGTGGTGACGGTAAATGCTTGATAGTAGGGATGAATGTCGTCCTTGGCTCAGATATGGTTCTCCATACTACGTCATCCCCATTTTAGATTGGTTACTAGCAAATTCTGGTTAACGAGAGGATCAAAAAACCTTTCTCCTGTTCTTTATAGCTGAGCGGCCAGGTGGTGTTGTCAACCCACGGGTTCTTTTTCTCCATTGTCTAGCGCATTCCTTAGCTGGAGTTCTTTTTGGTTGATACCTTTCTGCACACGCCTCAGGGTTATCTGGTCGTGGATCTCCATGAAAGTGTAAGCGGAGTCTCTCAGGGACAAAGCGTTCTAATAGCCAGATCGATCTTATCACCTGGAGCAAATCGAAACCTACAGAAATGCTTAGATTTGCGTATATTCCCAAGCGTGTAAAATGCAGATTCGTTCTAGAGAGGTCGAATGCTTGTTTTGGCAGGCTGTTCATTGCTGTTTAACCCTAGTGTAGCGATCTGGCCGGCACCCCATTCGTCATGCCTTATAGCGTCTGATAAGGTTTAGAGGGAGACGCTGCATATTGTTGCAGTCACAGAAGTCTTTTCAACGTGACCATTTTATGGCCACCGTCAGTCATGGTCAGTTTTGCGACGATGATTCGTTGTACACCAGCCATCTTATAGATTGGGATAGCACGTTATCACTGGCTTTCAAACACGCTGAGCAAACACCGTTAACCCTGGAAGATAATGGAGGCTGTAGCATGCAACATCGAAGCGATTAGGGTATTCGTCATACAGCAATCTCTGTCCGCACTCATAGTTTATATAGCAGTAATAATGTCTTAAGAGTTTATGCTTACTGCAGTTGTTAGAGGTGAAAGTCTAAACTTAGTCAGGTTTAATCTGTAGGCTGCCGTTGTTTTAGCTGATGCACGTCTGAAAAGTTTGGAGTGACCTCAAGATAGCCAGTGAAGGCAAGATGGTCATTAGCCAACTGTTGGTATAATGTAGTAATAGTTCCAAGTGTAATTTGAGCAGCTGTCTGTTTCCAATAGCTACTGTCTCGTTTTAGCTAATCCTCACATCTGAATATCTCAGAAATCTGATAACAGATTCGGCAGCAGCAGTGTGATAGAAGAATTATCAATATAGCTCTTCTTACAGGCAGAAAGCCATTCTAGTATACTAACGAATGCAGTTCGCTTACTGAGTTGAAAAGAGATTGCTGTGAGGGCAAAACCGAGGTCTTCTTTATCACATCATAAACACTCTCCAGTTCTTTCCGATTTACGTGGATACTGTAAACGCAGTAAAATTTGCAAGTTCAGGGAACATAGCCGGAAGTCATCAGACCAAATGCATATTATTCACGTCAGTGATTTAACAGTCAATAGCAGTTTTACACCTCAGTAGTGAGTATCCCAAGCTGTTCGCATAGGGCGCAAATACGATCACTCTCTTGAAAAAGGTAAATCACTATAAGATCGGTATCAGAGATAACTTCAAATCATCATAAAAGAATTCTTTTGGATTTCGTGTTTGAATTTCGCCTCGTGTGATTGCCGTTCAGCCATGAGACATCTCTCTTAGCGTTATTATCCTTAATAGAATAAACTAGTTAGATAAGATTGAAGGATAGTATATAAGATTGTATCTGAAAATTAAGTGGTTCCTACATCAATTACGGTAATGATTCAGTTAATCAATTTACTGATCTTTTGAAACAAAATAAGGTTTTGTTAGAAATGTAGTTGCAAGTGTTAAGATATAATGTTGATTTTATTTCAGAAGTTGTTTGCATTAAAACTAAGAATGAATTGTAGTATTTCATCTCTTGAGTTTTGAATTGAATTGTCTGAGTGTTGTAATGAGTCGTATTGAGGTTGTTCAAACTTGTATTCCAGAGGCTGAGTTGTCGTTGTTAAGTATTGGCAACTGGTGTATTGCTGTTTTATGATTGTGATGTAATAGCATTTATATGTATCAAACAAAGTGTGTAGTATAATGAGGTACGGTCACGGTTGAATGTTGTGTCTTGTAAAGTAATATTTTCGGGATGAGATATTAATCCTCTTGTGACCTTATTGTACTGTTTTGTCGTAAGGAGAGACCTGAAATCTGTAAAAGAATAAAGTTATGCAATGTTAAAAGTATTGGATCACACTTGATGTTATGATTCTATTTTGATGCAAGAGGGTCTATGCTTTGCAGTGTTCATTTGCGTGTATGGTTATAAGTCCTGCATGATGTTTTAAGGTTGACTAGGTGTTAGGAAGGAGAGTGGCTTTCAACGTGGGGCCGGCGCCCAAAGTGGCAGTCAGGATAACCCGTTGGAAGTAGATTAATCAAGTGATAACCTAAAAATTAACTAGGGGGTTAAGGGTAGATCTCACACTAATAAGATTAATGGATTCCTCTCCCATGGCCTGTAGTGCTTGGTTAGACTAAGGATGGGTAGAGAAGGCCTGGTCGGCATAATTGACTTCCTTGTCCTCATGAAAGGAAGGTCGAATTCCGCATGTGTCACCCTATGGGGCCGGCGCCTAGTGAGAGGCTGTCAGGATAACCATAGATGGGGGCCGGCGCCTAGTGAGAGGCTGTCAGGATAACCCATGTTAGGACCATGCGATGACACTCTCCCTACTACAACCTAGCATCCCTTGTTCGGTCTCTCCTCGTTTGTTTTGTGTCGCCTCTGGAAATGAAGTGAAAGTTGAGTTATGTGGTGTTGTACTGTTATAGCCATGTGTTGTATTGGCATTGGTCGTCCTTTGTTCTTGTTTGTCTTTCATCTACCTGACTGTCAGTGTTTGGGACCTCATGTTAACTCCTAGCTCGGGGGGTGGACCTTAGGGTTCCACATGGTCGGGTGGAAGAGCTACTTTATCCATTGGTTCTCTTGTCAGGATCTTATGCAGAAAAGGATTTGTTTCAGTTGTACTTGTTTCAATGATGATGATGTAAGTGTACAACCTTGTACCAGATTTATGTAACAGAATATGCTTTATGTATGTGACTTTAAAAGTAAACTAAAAGTGGCATTGTAATGATGTTTTGATGTACTTATATAAAAGCATTTCAGTGACGTATCTTATCATGCTGATTCCGTTATCTGATGTTTGCAATGAATGTGAATGAGTTATTTATTGAAAAAGAATTTGGATCAATTACTGATGTATGTTAATTTTATGTTAGTTGATTGGTTAAGTGATGCAGCCTTGGTCCCTTAGAGAATATGTTGTAATTAGTTGTGTAACTTACTTTATCAGTTTTAAAAAAAAAAAAAAATTTTCCTGTTTATATTGCATACATGTGTATTCTTTAAGGTGTTCAAGGCGGGCGTTACATGGTATCAGAGCCATGGGTCACGGGTTCGAATCCCTTGGGTTGCGTTGAGGGGGGGATTGTTGGCAGTGAGCTGCCCCCTTGTCAGTGAGGCGTTCAATGCTGACCTCGAGATTAGTGACATGGCAGTGAGCCTCCCGTGGATCTGGGTTAAGTCTGGCATTTGTAGCGAGTGTTGACAGCTCGAGCTTTTGGCACAACGGCAAACGATTCCAACACACTACACCTAAGTTAGTATGGGACAAATTTGATGATTTATTTGTCATCATTAATGAGTTATGTGTTCTGAAATTAGAGGTAGATTTGACATCACTCTCTCCATATGATTTTCCTTCTATTGAGGACTACCTTTTAAATTTTAAGTCATTATTGTCACAATTGAAAGGTTATGGATGAGATAAAATAGACAAGGAATGCATCTTCTTGATTTTGTCTAAGTTGGAGGGCCCATTTAAGGTGTTCTAATCTACTCTCTACTTCACCATGGATGCCTTAGGTATTGATTTTAAGATGCCCACTTTTGAGTTGTTTTGTGACTGTCTTACTAGGGAACATGCCAAACATATTTAGTTGGATGCACTTCCTAGTTCTAGGAGCCAAACATTAATGGCTCAATGATCTAAAGGAAAAGGTAAGAATAACTGGAATCCTAAGGCATAATATACTTCAAGTGGTGAGTCTCCCTCCAAATTAAATTAGAATAACACTTGGAAGTCTGTACCTCCCTCTAATTCTTCTAAATTAGATGAGTCTTCCACTAAGATGTAGGAGAAGATAAGTGATCCTTGCACTTTCTCTGTCAATCTTGGACACAACAAATCTAGATGTTGGTAAAGGTTAGAGGCTTTGGAGTATGATATGCAACATTGTTAGTGTGAACAAGGTATATTTCCTAACTAGTTTATTTTCTAGCCAGTTCTCCACTTGGGTCCTTTCCGCACTAGGTTAAGTTTACTTAGGGACTTTTTACACATTATCCAACATTTCTTGTGTTTTTAGTCCCCTGGGTGATATATCCTATATATACTCACCTATTGATTTTTTTGTAATCACTTAAGCTTGTATGATTTGCATTCTTGACTGAATAGAATACAAATTATTCTTTCAATTCTAGATTTTTATTCTTTATTTCCTTCAATCATTTGCATTCTAGGTGGCTTTACAACTAAATATTACATGGTATCAGAGCTGGTTGTGAGTTGTGGGTTAGTATTTTAGGAAATATAGGAGTGTAGAGCTGTTTATTTCTTGAAGCATTGAGTATGCTCTTCTCTTGCATCATTGGATGATTTGGAGAATTGGAAAGGTGTGATAGAAATTTTAGTTTTGGAGGGCCTTCTTTTCTTTAAGATTGCTAGTTGCAACTATATTGGAGCTTCTTGGAGACAATCATTGAGTTTAGAGTAGCCAAGAAAGTTAGAATTGCCTATAATTTCATCCTAGTTGGACATTAGAGGTAAGATCTGTGAGGGTTCAAAGAATGAAGTTTTTCTATGAAGATCTGATAGGTTTCTAAAAATTGGGGCATTTTGAGGCCAAACAGACCTTGCCATTGTGTCCAGAAGGCCCAAAAACTTCCATTTTCATATAAAACTTGTCCAATTTAGACAACTTTATCTCTAAGGAAAATTCTTTTGTGGGGCCAAGACATATGGCTTTGCCATTACCGTACAATAAATAATTTAAAAAAAATGATGTTTTGGCCCTACATGCTCCCCTTGGGACATGCATGCCTAGAACTAGCCAAACTAGCCCAGTTTTGGGCCCAGTTGGCCCCCTTTTTTGGCCTGATTTGGCCACATAGGTTAGCCTAGAAAATAGGCAATCCACCTTCCAAGCCACTGCTAGCCCCTATAGTCTACCACCCTTCCTCTATTAGTAAGTTGCCTCATTATGACCAACCCTCCACAATGCCACTTTTCGAGTGGCCAGATCTACCACTGCCACCATATGACTACCCTAGTGCCACCTCTAATAAACCTTGTAGATTTTTTGGTGGTTCCACCAAATTTGGTGAGGTTCTACATTTAGTAAGTAGTTTACTATATTTAGAAGAGTTCTAAATTTGTTTGGTGATAGCTATCTTTGGCAGTTCCACTAGATTTGGTGGAAGTTCTACCAAATTTGGTAGTGACATCGTGTTGGTGTTAGCATTGGGTTAAAATTTCTTGCCCCCCTCTCCATTGGAATTTTGAAAATTTTAGTTCAACATTAGAAGGCCATAACTTGAGTGTACAACCTCCTTTTTTAGCACATTTTTTATTTAGGATAGAATTTCATTCTCTTCATTGTGGTGTGATCATTTTTTCTCAAGCGATCAATTTCTAGAAAATTAGTTTTCTCATCAAATCTGGTGGATAGTCACAACGTTTTAAACTTTAAAGGCTTGTAACATTTTCATACAATCTTGGATTGAGATGATTTTTTAAAGTTGATATTTTTTTGAGAATTATGCATTGGTGGTAGTTTAAAGTTCTAATTCTAAACTCAAACTATAATTTCATTATTTGGTCCATTTATGACATTGTAAAACATTAGAAATACATCTGGACATTGTAAATACATTGATCTAAGGTGCCAAATCATATTTTCTATGGGGGATTCTTTGATTGAGTAAATTTGGGGTGGGGAATCTTGGTGTGTTTTTTTGATTGTGTATATCTTCTCTATTTTCTTGTCCTCTTCTTTTCCTTCATAATGGGTCACTTTAAGTTTCCATTGCTAACTCCATACAACTACTCAACATGACATCAAAATGCATGGAACACCTTAATAGAAAGAGGGTATACTCCATATGTTGAAGAAAATGTAGATGAATCTAAAGATGATAAGGAAAAGATATATGGATGCTTGAACATACAAAATAATTTAGATGTATTTGTAGTTTCACTTCCCTTGATCTAATGTTTTAGATTGAATTGTGTACAAATTCTCATGATGCTTGGAAAAAACTAAAATCTTTGTATGGTAAAACTGATGAAGTATGAGGCTATCAGATAGACACTGATTTGATGAGACTTGATTCAAAATGTTTTGACAACATCCAAGATTACATCACAAAGGTCGATGACCTTAGAACATAATGTAAAGCATGTGTTATCAAGAAAAAGATAATTTATCTTGTATTTAAAACACCAAACAAATTTGGTCCTGAATATGTAGCTTTTGATTCTAGCTTTCATACTCATAGGTTAACTATGGGTGCCACATACACTATGCCATCATTTGCATCTTTCTCTGAGATGTTAATGCATAAATAGGGAAAGCTACTTTCCTTAGGTCTCCTAAAGTCATCATAGTCTCAAGATTTGCTAGCTGGTCAGCTTAAAGAATAGAAAGAGTTAGGTCAATTTGACAAGAAACAAAAAAAAGTCCAAGAAGAAGTCATAGAAATCTTAGGCACAATCCACATCTGCCTCAAAAGTAAACTCTAAATCCTCTTCATCCAAGGGGAACTCATAGAAGAAGGAAAGCCCAACTTGTAGCTATTATAAGAAGGTTGGTCATAAGGAACATTCATGTCATGGGAAGCAAATTGATGAGCTAAAACATCTTTTGAAAAAGAATAATATTAATCTATTCTCCTTTGTTTCTCAACAATCCTCCACTCCTTAAAAATTAGGTAAAGGGAAAACAACTGCTCTTGTTGCTTTTGTAAATTCTTCTCAATGATAGATTCTATACTCAAGTGCTTCACACCATGTGGGGTCTGATAGAGATTAGTTTTCTTTGTTGGAGCCTTGTTCCATGCCTGACATTCTCATCAGGGATGATTCTCTAGTGGATGTCATTGAGAAGGGATCAATTGATGCTAGCACTGGTACATTTGAGGACGTTCTTTGTGTGCCTCACTTGTCAGTTAACCTTTTCTCCATCTACCATATCACCTAGAATGGGAGGAAGGTTGAATTCACTCTAGATTCTATCACCATCATGGATCTTGAAGATAATGTACTCCTTGCAGTTGGTTAGGCCAACCATCAATCTCAACTCTATACTTGCTCTCATTTTATACATGATACTCATTCTACTTCTTTGCTCACCCATTCAAATTCTATGAGAAAAATATGGCATGAGAGATTTGGCCATCACAACTACCACTACCTTCAACATCTTAGCACATAGGACATGGTCATAGGTCTTCCCTAGATTAGTTTTTTCCATGGTGTTTGTTTAGGTTGTTTCTTGGGAAAGCATCCTAAAGACAAGTTCAATAAAGGGAAGGCTTGGAGAGATTAATGATTCCTTGAGCTAGTTCATAGTGACTTAGCAGGTCCATTTCCATCTTTGTCTTTTAGCAAGGCTCACTAGTTGTTCACTTTCATCAATGATTTTTTAGATATACATGGGTCTTTTTCCTTTGGAAGAAAGGTGAAGTGTTTGACATATTTATAGAGTTCAAGGTTCATGCATAAAATAATCAAGAAATTTTTTCAAGATTCTTCACACTGACAATGGTAGAGAATATGTGAACCATCACTTTGAACAATATTGTACTCTTGAAGGGATTGATCTTTAGCATTTAGTTTCCTACACTATCCTCAGGTAAATGGTGTTACAAAGATAATAATATTTATATCTCCAAAACCTCTTCCATAGATAAAGGGAAATAACTTTCTACATGGGATTTGTAGGGTTCATTCTCACCTGATTGGATGCTTTATTTAGGTACTTATCACCATATGATGCATTCACATGATCTACTTTATTCTCTTTTTGACATCAATACTTCTCAAATGATAGTGGGATATTCTTTGTAGATTTCTATTTTGGGATTAGGTAGTATAGTTGGTGAATGGGTGCATCAATGATGTTATCTTGGTTCTAGAGATTTTTTCTAACCCTCTTTCCATCTATGAGATTTGTAATTCTAGTGAGGAAAAGATAGTTGAGTTCACACCACATGATGTGGTCATTCAAGAGCTATATGGGCTTGATATTGTTGTTGATATAGGGAGTGTTAATCATGGATCTTGTTTGTACAAGTTTAATGGTTTTGAGTCTTCTTTAAGATCATCCCTCAATACATATGTTGATTCTTTGAGTAGGTTGTGTCATGGATAGTTTGGTAATCTAAATTATAACTATCTTTAGCATTTGAGCACATAAGATATGGTGATTTGTCTTCCTAGGATTTTGTGCAATGAGGGAGTTTTTTGAGGTTGTGTAGTTGGAAAAAATCATTAGGATTCCTTCCTAAGGGTAAGGCCTCTCATGCTATTTGGCAACCCTTGTGTTGGTTTATAGTGATTGTATGTCCTTTATAACTCAATTTTTAGAGGTCAAGTATGTGCTCACCTTTATTGATGACTTCTCATGGTGAACATGGGTGTACTTTCTCAAGTACAAGAGTGAGGTTTTCACCTTTTTGAGGACCTTCAAAGTGTTTGTGGAGAAGCACTCCAGTCTTTCTATTTGATAGCTATGCATAGATAGTGGGGGAAGTATGTGAATGACGCATTTCAAAATCTCTACAGTGATCATGGTATTCAACAATAACAATTAGTTTCATACACTAAATAGAATGTATCATTGAGATGGAGAATAGATCTTTATGGGAGATGGTCAATTACATGATTCAGTTTAGGAGCATGGTACTCACCTTTTGTACTAAAGCAATCAATTATGCTAAGTGCAGTTAGAACTATATGCCCCATAATGCAGTATGAAATATGACTCCTAAAAAGGTTTGGTCCCATGTCAAGCATGATGTGTGTTCTTTTTAAGTATTTATTAGTTGTTAGAGTCACCAAAGATTCATAGGAGCCCAGGATTCACCTATAGTACATCTTCTACAAGAGAGAGAAAAAGACAACCAGAGACAATGTACTCGTTAATGCAAAACAAAATATTGAATCACCTCACTGAACTGAATTGAAACTACATGCAAAGGAGGTGAGTATAAATAGGCAAGGTGAGTGGGGTGAGGTGGCAATATTGACCAAAGAGAAATGTAACTCCAACATCTCCCAAAATAGGGGGAGGTGGAGTAACTCCCATGTAGTGGATTGACACCTGACACACATGCACCTGCTAACATTAATAAGGCCTTATAATTCCAAGAATTTAGATGGAGAAAATGTTCAAATGCCCAAAAAGAAACTAAAGGTAAAAAAATGCCTTAATTCATACTCAGATAAGACCTTAGGGGCACCACAATAGGGATTGCAGAGAGGGGAAGATGAGGAAGACACATCAAATGCAAGGCAAAGTGGAACCCCTCCTCACATCTCTCAGGATGGGTCATTTCAAACTCCCCCTCCTTTTTAGGAACAAACAATAGTGGATGGTACTCCTAAGGCAGATAAGGTCTCTTAAAAAGATTCATGTGATTACTTTGTGATAGCCACCCTAGCTTGGTTGAAAATAGAGGTTGGAAACTAAAGAAGGTATTCTCAAATTATTGACACAGAATTTGATGTAGTGGCTAGACTGCTTAAACTGGAGTCTACCTCAAAAAAGGCTAAAATGATGTCTAGACTAATGGTAGATCTAGTCTCCAAGCATTGATATGTGGAAATAGCAGAGGCAATGGTGGATAAAAAAATGAAAGACATATCTACAGATTACTTTTAGGTGAGTACTGTGGATTTGGGGTCACCTTCTATGCAAGGTGATATTCATAATGTCAAGCTATGAGTCGACATTTTAGCAAGCAGGCTAGAGGAAAAGGGGAAGGAAAATGAAATCTTGGAGAATCAAGTGGATATTCTGACCTCATATATTAGATTTATTGTTGACACCAATTCCCAACCATTAGCTATGCTATCACTAGTATTCCTAAGGGTGTAACTACTAAAGTATTTGACTAGATAAACAAATATAAGTATCTGGGGAGTGCAATAGAAGAGTGGGTTGAGAAATTGATATTGGATGGCCTTCATTTCATTCATGATGTCTTTACTCTTTTTGGTAAGATTTCTAATAAGCAAACAAAATTTTTAGATGATCTGAAAATAATCAAGAAAGTTGAAGCTATGTTGAATGTAGTAAGGATCAATCTCATTACCATGATCAAATTGGATTCTAGTATCCTTGTTGCTGAAAAAGTCATTGAAAAACTAGAAGATAATGCATCAATAAGATGATTGGCAGGCGTAGACTAGAAATTGTATATGGAGAAACAATGCATCGGTGATTTGAAAAGCCTAGCCAAAAATAACCAATCCCATTTCATTGATCTCAGAAGCTCTTGTGGAACTTTGGGGATCGACCTTTATGACAAAACTGAGTCTAACATGTTGGAGCTGGAAGTTATCAAACAAGCTTTTAAGAATTTGCTGACTGAAGAGTTGAAAATGAAGGAAGATGTTACACGAAATCCCATAGAACACCCTAGTAATGTGTCTGCTTACTTGCTTACTTTCAAGGACATTGTGGAAATGGAAAGAAAGTATGAGGAAGCTAGCAGTGTATTGCAAAAATGGAGGGCAAGACTGGCAATCACAAATATTCCCAATGCTAAAAATGTTCTCTCAATCATTGGAAGATTCAAAGTCTTGCATGCTAAGTTGAATGCATCATAGAAGGCCTAAGATGAAGTAGATAAGAAGACTCCAGATGAACCATAAGGGTCTGATGCTATAGAAGATGAAGACAATGAAGCAGTTTCATACCTACTCTTTGAATTTTATAATTTGTTATGTTGAAACTCTTTATCATTTGTGATGTAGAGGCAAATTGGATACAAGAAGGACAAATTTGACAAGGTTCAACTACACCAACTAGCCCAAAAACAAAGGTCTTCATGGAAAAGTGGGAACAACAATTAAGGTGTCATGTCCCCTTTCTAAAATAATTAATTAATGGTCAATATTAACCCATCTTATTCTTCCATGGGTTAATTGGGCAAGCATAGGAAGAATAAATATTTAATATTTAATATTGTCCAACTAATATCTATTTCAAGAGGACAATTAAATATTAAATTAAATATTTTGAGACTCAAAAAGGGGCATTGGGTTTGGTGAGGTGTCCATTTGCATGAAGATTTTGAAAATCTTGGTAAATCACAAGTGGCGGGGGATTTTATGACAGTGTATGACAACTTATGACAATTGTCATACCCCAAAATAGCAAGGAATCAAGGAAAAATGTGGGAATCTTGGATTTACCTCTCTCCCATGAAATATTGATACAAAATATGTAATTTTGGTGATTTGGGGCTATTGTTGATTTGATATTTTTCTCTCAAACTTGCAAATTTGCAGATTGTGGTGTAGTTAGGGTAAAATTGCAAGTCAGGGCAAATGAATAAACAACAATGATAAAAACCCTAGCAATGCACAATGAAGCACAAGACAACATGAAATTCAAAATAAAAAATGTAAATGCAGACCAATCTCCACGCTATGCTCGATTTATCTCCATTACTCTTCTCCACCTCGCATGAGCATGCAAGATTTTGAAGGATTATTGTTGGAGGAATGTTGGGTGCTCACTTCTGCAGCATAACATTAAGATGAAGATGATAGAATGAATGATAGATGAAGGATGCAAAGGCTCTAATGATGTTTCGACAGCATGTGGATACTTGAGGATCAATGCATGCTAATGGCTTGTGAGGGGTTTGATTTATAGGAAAGGCTTGGTTAAAATGGATGGTTGAGATTAAAAAGCTAATTGATTGATGTGGACGACTAGGATTGATTAGTTATTCCCACTCTTCAAGGGAGTTGTAGTCATTTGACAAGTGGAGGGATGATAGGGCTCATGTGTGCTTGTGTACATAAAAAAGTACTACATATGAAAGATATTAAATAAAAGGTTGTAGTACCACTTATCTTTTCAAATGAAAGAGGCACACATGTCAGCTAAATGATAAGATAAATTAATTAAATAAATAAAATTTATTTAATTAATTGGAAAGTCGGCTTATGATGAGAACTTAATTCAAATAAGATATTTGAATTAGTTGGGATATGCATTGGATATTAATTAAATAAATAAAATTTATTTAATTAATTGGATAGTGGGATTAGGATATGATGTGGAAATTAATTAAATAAATAAAATTTATTTAATTAATTGGCTAAGTGGGATAAGGATGTGATTGGGATATTAATTAAATAAATAAAATTTATTTAATTAATTGGCTAATGGATAATTGGGATTAAAATGGGATTTTAATTAAATAAATAAAATTTATTTAATTAATGGGATTAAGAGTGGGTTTAGGACAAAATGCTAAATGATGTCTAAGTAATGTTTTTGACTAGGTGTTGCAAGACATGGACAAATTTGGGACAATTTTGGGTGTCTACATTTTGCCCCTCTTTGAGATAATGTTCGAGATGATAAGCTTTGTGTTGAGTAACATCATTTCAAAGAAGCTAAGGTATGGATAGAGGAAAATGATATGGGATGAAATGGAGATAGTGATGGAAAGATAGGATGATGATGCCCCCTCAAGAGGATAGGCGGGTTGGACAAACATGGGTAGGCTCTCGAAAAGAAATGGCTTGGCTGC
Source organism: Cunninghamia lanceolata (assembly GCA_027924645.1). NCBI lineage: Eukaryota > Viridiplantae > Streptophyta > Pinopsida > Cupressales > Cupressaceae > Cunninghamia > Cunninghamia lanceolata. The sequence continues at coordinate 21,520,592 of BSBN01000809.1, read as the reverse complement.
AAAAGATAGAGGAAATGGATAGAAGAAATGAAGGATGCGTTATGCTGCAATGAAAGTGAGCAACTATAATGTTTGATCTAGCATTAGACGTTATGAACCAAGGTATAAGGACCAAGGTGACAATGTATCTCGTGCCCCAGCATAATACAACCTTGTTTGTATACAAGATATGAATATTAGCTGGAATGATACCGATGTGATACAAATGTAAGATAAAATGATAACACACACAAGCAAGCAAGCAAGCATGCACAAATGATACAAAAACAAACAAGGTATTGCCCCTGTCAAGCTGTAAACCAATGATTGGTTGTTTGATGATGATAATAGTGTTGTCATTGTGGGGAAAGCTATATCCCTAGATCAACACAAAGGTGTTTGCTGAGTTGATTGGATGATTGGTTGATTGCTTTGGCTTATAGCAAGGCTAGGATCAAGACCATGGATTGCGATTGGATAACTTGGTTTGATTGATTAACTTGACTGGTATGGATAAATGATGACTTGCGTTTGGATCATTGCTGTGATTCTTTAGATTGATTTGATTTGATAAATGGATGATTTGATTGAAGGAAATGGATTGATTGAATGATAGATTGATTAGAAGAAGTTGTGTATTGATAATGTAGAAGATAGATGATAGAAGAAATGATGAGAGGAGAAAAAGAAAAATCGCTTGGGCCTGAATCTTGGCACTTCCTTTGTACTCTAGACTACCTACATACCCTGTATCCATAGGATCAAGGCACTTAACAATGGAAATGAGATGTAGTTTTGATCTTTTATTGATGAGATGATGATCAAAGATTGGGGTTGATTGATGAAATGTTGATGATGTGATGGATTGAGCTACTTTTGATTTGCTAGAGTGATTGGATTTATTTTGATGGTTGGCTTGATGTGCTTGAGTTGATTTACTTTGGTGTTAATGTTGATGATTGATAGGATTTGTTTTGATGGTTGGCTTGATGTGCTTTGGTTTTGATGTTTGCTATTGCTAGGTTGATTATTTTCATGATTGGATTGTTTTGAATGATGATAGTGATCGTGTGATGATTAGAGTGTCCACTCAATCTAAGCATAAGCAAGTGTTCTCAGTGTGCTCAAAGGATGGAAAACAAACAAGGTATTGCCCTTGTCAAGTCATAAACCAATGATTGATTGTTTGATTGATGATGATAGTGTTGTCATTGCAGGGAAAGCTATATCCCTAGATCAACACAAGGATGTGGGAATGCTATATCCCATTGATGATGATTGATTTAGTTTATGATAAGATTAGGATCAATAACTTGTTGATTTGATTGGATAATGTTCCTTGATTGATTGGCTTGCTTGATATGGATTAGTGTGACTTGGATTTGAGATCATTGTTTAGATTGATTTGATTGATATGATTGGAAGAAGTGATTGATTGAAATGGATGAATGAATGTTATTGATAAGAAGAATTGATGATGATGATGATGATTTGATTTTGATTGAATGTTGATGGAGTGGATTGTTTTGGATGATATGATTGGTTTTATTGCTTGGATTTTTCATTGGATATTTTATTTTTTTTGGATTTTTTGGACATATTTTGATTTTTTTAAAGATTTTTGGGGAATATTTTGAATGTTTTGGAAGATGTCAATGGATTTACAATTGGGTAGCCTTTGTGCTAGATACCAATGACAAGGGAAAAACCAAGTCTAGGTGTGAGGATGGATAAAAGGATGGGCTCATAGTAAATGTGATGGCAAGATCATGATATATGGATGGGATGGAAGGTTCATGAGAGTTGGATGGATAGACAAGAGAGGATATGCCATATAAGGGATGGATGCATGCCTCATGATAAACAGATAGGTAGACTATAGTGGAAAGCTCATGATAAATGGATGGGGATAAGCGATAAGATGGAAAGTTCATGATAAGGATATGCCATAGTGGATGGATCATAAGGGAGCTAGGATGTGATCTCCAAAGGCTATGTTGCATCGGAAGAACTTACCCCATTCTAGGTGGTAATGCTTAAGATTTTGTATGATAAAATTCATGACCAAGGGATGACATGATGGATTGGTTTAAATGGGATGGATAAATTGTCAATGGATAGGACTTGGTTTGGAAAGAAGGTATGCCAAGAAAGATCCAAACATGTTTCAACATTTTGCCCCTATGTCTTCATCAAAGTCAAAAGGCAAGAGGATGGATAAATGGGTTCAATAGGATAGGCATGTTTATGTAATGGCTAAGGATGGTAGGATGACAAGATAGAATAAGATAGGATGGTATGATATAATGGGATAGATAGTTGGGAAATGGATAGGTTGGATGAGACAATGTGCCCCCAAGTGTAAGTGACATAGAAGATCAATCTACACATGACGCCTGTTTGCCAGGTTTTCATCATGGTACTTATCCAAGGCACCTGTTTACCAGGTTTTCACCGTTGGACGAAGGGATTTCTCTTTACTATTTTGACTTTTTTTTCTTTTTTTATTTTTTAGATGGGATGACAATTACACATGGCACCTGTTTGTAAGGTTTTCACCATGGTAATGGATAGGAGGGACTCAAGTGTCTAGTGCTATGAAGTTTGATAGTGTCCCTTTAGAGATGAATGATGTCTTCGCATGGACCATGCCATTATGCTCATCGATGTTGATAAGGGATTGTGTGGATGGGAGATGGATTAGGTAGATAGTAGATTATGATATGGATTATGGAAGGCTCATGCAAAAGCATGGACCATAGAAAGGTGATGGGGAAGATATGTAGGATAATGGATGGAAGATGGGGAGATGTAGTTGTGTGGAGGTGTTGCGAAGGGGAAGGGAACCATGACCAACGGTTGCACACACCGTAATAAACATTGAAGCTTTTGATGGGATGTTGGTGTAGGAAGCAATGGAGATATTTGTTTAGGAGATGGTTGATGAAGTGATTTAGGAACCCACATAGATTTAGTATTTTTAGTGCTTTTTCTTTGCTTGTGGGATTGTTGAAGAGAATGGAAGTTTTGGATGGAAGTAGGCTTTTGGATGGATATAGGTGGTTGGGATTCTGGAGATGTAGAGGAGGATGCCTCATTTGACTTGCTAGATATTTGCTTAGGAACCCAAACCATTTTTCTTTTGGGCTTTGCTTTTGGAGGTATGGGCTTGGATAGCTTTGTGAACGTACTTTGCTTAGAATATGGATGATTTAGAGACTTTTCACATTGATTCCCTAAGGCATGAGGGTCCTTAGGAGTTTTAGTTGGATTTTTGGCTTTATAGATAAAGGCATCCAAATGTTTATTTTGGAATCCCATGGATTTGATGGAAGTGGGGTTGGTGGAATGAATGGAAGCTTTATGCTTAGGCGATGTGTGCTTTTGTTGGCCATGATTAAGGATGTAAGGGTACTTATGAATGATAGGTATGTTAGGTGTTGGAAGCAATGGTGGCAAGGTGGATGGAGGGATATTTGGAGTTGGTAAAAGTGGAGGCAAAGTGGATGGTGGAAGGTGTATGGTCACATGATTTTAACATTTATAGGATGATGGAGGTGAAATGGCAACATATGTTTTGGGTATATGATGTGGTTTGTGATGGAAAGTGGTAGGTTTAGGATGCATGAAGGGATTACCAACATCTTGGCCTTATTTACCTTGGGGTGTGTATCCATGGCCATATGAGCATTGAGGGATCTTGACATGGTTTGGCTCCAAAATACCTTGTTCATAAAGGCCTAGGCCTTTACCTTGGTAGTTCATGTTTTGGAGGATGCAACTGACTATGGGACTAGGTGTGCTTAGGAAACTAGACTTGAGTTCTTTATTGGATGGAGAATATGAAATGGAGGACAATGGTTGTTGTTTTCCTAAGAAGAACATTCATGGAGGAAGGTGGTAAGACCACTAGGACATGATGGTGGACTTGAAATGGGATTAATGGTAAATGTGGAGGGAGGATCATTAGGATCTTGATTAGCATTGTGTTCACTAAGATCCAAGTTATTTGTTTGATCTTCTATGCATATGTGTTCTTGAGAGGCACATGTCTCATTATGACAAGTGGATGTTTGCTCATTATGGGTAGGGCTAAATGGAGGATGACTAGGAGCAATTTGGATATCTTGCTCAGGGATGGTTATAAGATTATGTATACGATCAAGGTGCTTTTGAATAGGTTCTTCATCATAGATATCATCTTGATCATGAGATAGATAAAGTTTGGCCAAATGGATCATCATGGTTTTCATGATCTTAGCTAGAACCTTGATCATAAATATGAACAAAAATAGGATTAAGTGGGCTATAAAAGGGATAAATTTGCTCATGAATAGGGTCATGGTGATGGCTAATAGCTTGAGGGCAAACCATAAGTAGGTCATAGATAGGTGGAACTTAGAGGTGCTTTGATCTTGATTAAGATTAGGGTTTAATATTTCCACATGTTTAAGATTATGCTCTTGACATACCTCTTGACTTTGGATGAAAGTGGAAGGTTCTTGAGTGGACTTGATAGACTCTTGATGGTTATCGACATGAGGGCATGATGGCTCTTGACTTAGGCTTGTGGTTGGAGACTCTTGAATATGCTTGATGGCTTGTAGGTCACATTATGGGCTTGAAGGGATAAGAATGTTAATTAAGGGCTCTTGGATAGGCTCAAGGATAGGTGGACCACATGATGGGATTATAGGATTGGACATGACCTTTGGAAGTTCTTTGGTAGGCTCATGAATGGGTGTTTGACATGGAGGTAGTTTATTCCTAGCTAGTAGCCAATGGATCACATCCTTTGCAAGTGTATGAGTGGATGGACAATATAATGGATGGATGATAATAGTAGATGGTGTTTTAGGCTTATGATTAGGATTAGGTTGAGGGCTAATTGGATTGGATGGATTAGGATTTGGACTAGATGGGGGTGACACATAGGATGGGGATGATGTGGCATGATTTCCCATTATAGGTGGGTACACCTTGTAAACAATTGAGACAAATATTGGGCATTGATTTGTATTATGGCCTTTGGTCCTATGGTATGCACAATAATCATGTTCATCATATGGACTTTCTTCACATGGTTTGACTTCAGGAAATTCAATGAGTTTTTCTTCAAGCATTCTTTGTAAAACTATCTTAGTTGCATCCTTTGGTGAAGGATTAGAATGACATGGTGATGAAGGTAATGGAGGGCTTGGTGGTTTGGAAGGTTGATGAACCAATGGACTAGGAGTAGGATCACATGGTGGTGTTGGGATAGGACTAGTTGGCTCATGTGTCAGCTTGTGATTGAATAATGGAGGGTATTCATAGGATGAATTAGTTAGGTTGGTATCTCCCTTGTCAAATGTAATTAAGTCTTGTTGCATTAGGCTCACTTGGTTTATGTACAAAGGTCCACTTGGAGCTGCATGTGCTTCTTTTTGTAAAGGTGGGCTTAGAATCACTTGTGCTTGTTGGGAAGGCCATTGATGGTCTTGGTAGCTAGGTGTAATGGTAGGATATGTAGAGAAAATATCTTGAGGTGGACTCAAAGATGTGGGCATTTGATCTTGTTGGAAAGGTTGATTTGTGCTCACTTGATTTATATACAAAAGGCCATTGGGACTTGGATGTTGTTCTTGTGATATCACTTGATTGCCTTGTGGATGGGCTTGGTAGTGCATTGGAATGGTGGCATGAGGGATTGGATAAGCTTGAGGTGGATATTCATAGGTTGATGTGGCATTGATTTTGTGGATAGGTGAATTAGGTTGATAGGAAGTGGATGGATATGGCATGTGGCTATGAGGTGGATTAGGTTGGGAGTGAATGGTTAAGGATTTCTGTGCTTGTTGGGCTTGACTAATGGCTAAAAGGTGTTGGACTTGGGCTACAAAGTGTTGCAGTTGAGGTGATTGGCTTGCGTGGGGTTGAGCTTCTTGGATGAAGAATTGTAATGTTTCGATGGCTTCTTAGTTTAGGGGTTGTGATCCTTGATAAATATTTTGGAGGAATCTTTGGAATTTGATTTTTGGGTCCTCTAGTGTAAACATGTTATCACCCAAGTGTTTGTCTTAAGTTCTTTTTAACAAGTGCTTGTTTAGGGATTTGGATGATGATGTGGCTTGTTTGGATGAATTGGCTATGAAGGGTTGGATGATAACTAGGCTATGTTTGGGATGAAAGTGATTGGGTTTGAAAGTTTAGATTGATTTGTTTATGTGTTTGGTGTTTAGAGCTTGATTTGGCAATGTTCAAACAAATGAATATGCATATACACACATGAATCACTCACGCAAGACACATAAGCAAGTTGTTGGTTTGGAAGATTGTGATAATGGTTAAGAAAGTCGGTGAAGACAATTCAACAAGTCCTAGTCAAGGCAAGGCCACTATCACAAGGAGGTTCTAGTGAAAATCTAGGGGACTGGCACCCCACGAGCATCCAGCAAGCCACTTAATACTTTAACTAACCCTACTAGGAGTTTTAATATACACAAAGGTACACCTCCTTTCAAGTTAGCACTGTATGGTGAGCGCTAATACTGGTTAGACTTGGCTTTCGCCTTATCCTTTGATTTTTATAGCGGACCGGATGAAAGTACCACTTGAGGTCGTTCCCTTGGGGTGAGTACCTCTTTTCCCACCAAGGCAGGCCTCTCTAAGGCTAACAAAAGCAACACAAGTAATTTTTTTGATCTCCAAGTTTGTGTTAGGACGCGAGGAGAAAACATACACATTTACTTGGTCACACTCGCATGGGGTTCATTAACCTTAGAAATTCAATGTGTGGAAGACAATGCAAACACTTGTTTGTTTTAAATCCTAAATCCAAATGTGATGGAAGACAATGATTTATTTTAGCCCAATTTTTTGATGTGAATTTGCAAACAATTGTTCATTTTATGCCCAAAATCTAAATGTGTTTGCAAACAATGATTAGAAGATGAGAAATAAAATGATTGCACCTAGTTCATTCGCTGTCCAAATTGTTGTAGATGTTGATGTCAATGTTGCTCTAGCTCCTTATGATCACCTACAACATAAAAAAAATGATATTATAATGCAGGCATAAAAAATAGGCTCATCAGGCAAGGAAAATTGCAATTTTAGATGCATAGCTGAATTAGATTTGATTATTTCGATACATTTTTTATTCAAAAATTAAAAAATCAAAGAAGAGACCCCTATTAATTTTTCAAGAGATTTCTAAAAATGTAAAGAAATCAGAGAAATTCCCTGATTTGTGCCCAGAAATGTAGATTTATGAAAAAGGTACAGTCGGCAAAGATCTGATATTTTCGCACTGTAAACGACCTCCAAATTAAATAAATCATGATAAACCCAAAATTTTTCTGCTATAGCTTCCTTATATCATGGACAAACATTTTCTAAAATCTTGTAGAAAAATTCGTAGCCGTTTGGAAGATATGATGAAATCTTTAAAACCTAGGGTTTTGTCAAAAAACCAATGGATCTGCAACAAAAAGTTAATTAAACCTGCAAAACTTGACAATGGGGATTAGATGAATACAAATTTTTACTATAAAAACCTGCAAAAAAGATCAAGCGAAGTGAGTCCCACCGGGCGTGCCAAATGTAGTTAGGGTAAAATTGCAAATCAGGGCAAATGAATAAACAATAATGATAAAAACCCTAGCAATGCACAATGAAGCACAAGACAACATGAAAATCAAAATAACAAATGTAAATGCAGACTGATCTCCACGCTATGCTTGATTTATCTCCATTGCTCTTCTCCACCTCGCATGAGCATGCAAGATTTTGAAGGATTATTGTTGGAGGAATGTTGGGTGCTCACTTCTGCAGCATAACATTAAGATGAAGATGATAGAATGAATGATAGATGAAGGATGCAAAGGCTCTAATAATATTTCGACAACATGTGAATACTTGAGGATCAATGCATGCTAATGGCTTGTGAGGGGTTTGATTTATAGGAAAGGCTTGGTTAAAATAGATGGTTGAGTTTAAAAAGCTAATTGATTGATGTGGATGGCTAGGATTGATTAGTTATTCCCACTCTTCAAGGGAGTTGTAGTCATTTGACAAGTGGAGGGAGGATAGGGCTCATATGTGCTTGTGTACATAAAAAAGTACTACATATGAAATATGTAAATGCAGACCGATCTCCACACTATGCTTGATTTATCTGCATTGCTCTTCTCCACCTCGCATGAGCATGTAAGATTTTGAAGGATTATTGTTGAAGGAATGTTGGGTGCTCACTTCTGCAGCATAACATTAAGATGAAGATGATAGAATGAATGATAGATGAAGGATGCAAAGGCTCTAATGATATTTCGACAGCATGTGGATACTTGAGGATCAATGCATGCTAATGGCTTGTGAGGGGTTTGATTTATAGGAAAGGCTTGGTTAAAATGGATGGTTGAGATTAAAAAGCTAATTGATTGATATGGACGGCTAGGATTGATTAGTTATTCCCACTCTTCAAGGGAGTTATAGTCATTTGACAAGTGGAGGGAGGATAGGGCTCATGTGTGCTTGTGTACATAAAAAAGTACTACATATGAAATATATTAAATAAAAGGCTGTAGTACCACTTATCTTTTTAAATGAAAGAGGCACACATGTCGGCTAAATGATAAGATAAATTAATTAAATAAATAAAATTTATTTATTTAATTGGAAAGTCAGCTTATGATGAGAACTTAATTCAAATAAAATATTTGAATTAGTTAGGATATGAGTTGGATATTAATTAAATAAATAAAATTTATTTAATTAATTGGATAGTGGGATTAGGATATGATTGAGATATGATGTGGAAATTAATTAAATAAATAAAATTTATTTAATTAATTGGCTAAGTGGGATAAGGATGGGATTGGGATATTAATTAAATAAATAAAATTTATTTAATTAATTGGCTAATGGATAATTGGGATTAAAATGGGATTATAATTAAATAAATAAAATTTATTTAATTAATGGGATTAAGAGTGGGTTTAGGACAAAATGCTAAATGATGTCTAAGTAATGTTTTTGACTAGGTGTTGCAAGACATGGACAAATTCGGGACAATTTTGGGTGTCTACATGTGGCTTCAATGGACAAAAACCCATTGGAGTAAAGAGGCTTGTGGACGAAAATCCATGAATTTCAGGAAGCCAAAGGATGCAAACCCTTTGATCACAAAGAGTAGCTTCATTCAGAGGTTGCACAGAGCTTCAAGGATTGAGTAGTTTCCGGTAGTGTCCATTGTTTGTGTGTGCAGGTCTTCTTGTGTTGCTGTGGTAGTTCCAAAAGTGCTGGGAAGAGTTTTTGTTGTTATTTCCTTTGGTTTTATGTGTAGTAGCTATAGATTTCCATTTTCTAATGTCAGAGATTAGTATTGGAAGTTGTGGGTAGTGTTGCGTTGATTCTTGGTTTTGTGGGTCAGAATACTCAGTGTGTATTTCAGCTTGTTGTGAAGATTTGGTTGTGTAGTGGCTGCTGTGTGCTGCAGGTGTTTGCTGCTATTACTTTAATGGTATCAGACTGTATTTCATGTACTTTCCATCTAAAAATCAAACAATATCATTTTTGGGTGTTTTTGGTGTATTTCGGTGATTGACGGTGTTGGCAGTTTTTGTGGGTTTGATCATATTTGCTCTAGATTTGAGATTTTGGTTGTTGTTTATGTTATGGCTGTTATGATAGTCCAAAATGATGTAACATCCATTTAATATTAGTCAAAATCAGTTCTATTAATTTTTGGGCAAGTTGGTGTTAGTTTGGTGATGTTTTGTGCATGACTAGCTTGCTAGTCTTGGTGAAATTATTGTATTTTTTGGTGGTATTAAATAAATTTATTTTAAAATCAGATTTAAAGTTAAAATCTCAGTTTGGGTCATTACAGTGGTATCAGAGCATGATCTTTCCATCCTGTAGGTTATTCAGATAATTGATGATACCAAGTGACAGATAAATTAGATATTTGAGGAGAGAGCAAAAGAAATTGCAATTGGAGGAAACAATGGCAGATAGAAGAGATGTAGAAGAAGATGATGCTTCAAGGAAATTTACTCAAATGGTTGAGGCACAAAATAGACTTGCTGAAATGTTTGGGCAAATGTTGCAATGGATCCAAAACAACAACAATAACAACAACAACAACAACAACAACAACAACGAAAACAATGGTGGTAGTACTTCAGGTGCAAACAACTGTAATAATGGAAAAGGGAAGGGAATTGAAACACAAAATTTAAGGGCTGCAAATGAACCCTTATTCTACCTAAAGAGGAACTTGAACAAGTTGAGTCTGCAACTACTAGTTTGTTCAATGCAGAGACCCTTAACAAATGGCGTGGAGAATACAATGCATTGACAGATGAGATCAAGAATGATATGTCTTGGGGAGAATACGTAGAGCTCCTAAGAAGAGGTGAATCTCAAAAGAAGGGGAAAGGCAAAAATAAAGAACTAAAATACAAGTTGGGTAAGTTAACCGCAACTTTGTTTGATGGAAGTGAAAAGATTTCAGCTAGAGCTTGCCTGCAGAAGATAGAGACATACTTTATGCTCAATCCCATGACAGAGAAGGATGCAGTTCAGCTTGCCACTTTACATTTGGAAGGAGAAGCCTATGAATGGTGGTACCATGGTTGCACTACTTTGGGACATGATCAGGTACAGACCTTTGGTGATTTCAAACAAAGGATTCTTGACAGGTATGAACTGAAAGAAGAAGAATATTTCAGCCAGTTGTCTGAAATTAAGCAAAAGAACTCAGTAAGTGAGTATATAGAAGACTTTCAAAAGATTGTAGTGATGGTACCTAAAATATTAGAGAAGAGAAGAGTACATCTATTCATCACAGGGCTCACTAAACCTCTTAGGGGGTTTGTCAGGTCTTTCACACCTCTCACTTTGCAAGAAGCTATCAAGAGGGCTCTAACCCTTAAGCCATCAATTCCAAAGAATGCTTTCCCACACTCCTCCAAACCAAACACATGGCATCATAAGGGAGGATTCCAGAAGAAACCATTCCATGCACCTACACCTATAAAAAAAATACAACTCCTAATATTGCAAAGAAGATGGGTGAAGAAACAAGGAATGAGCTTAGGAGGAAGAAACTTTGCTTTTCTTGTAGAGAGCCTTGGGTCCCTGGACATAGGTGTTTGGGAAAGGGACAAGTCCATTACATAGAGGTTGTCTCAGATAAGGATTCAGACTCAGATGGTAATGAGGAGTTTCATGACATAGAGGATGTTGAATCTAAGGTTGAAGAGGAGACAAAAAAAGAAGGTTCATTAGCCACACTTTCAGGAGCACCAAGATATCATCCTTTCAGGGTTTGTGGAGTGTTAGTAGGATAGTGAATGAATGTTTTGATTGAAGGTTTAGTAATGAAGAGAGGATTGAAGACTTAAGAATTTGAAGGCTTCAATGTGACTGTTGTAGACGGATTCACTATGCCATGCACCAGAGTGGTCAAACAATTGAGCATCACTATCGGAGACTACAAGGTTTGTGATGATTTTTATGTTGTTGGTATTGGTGAAACTAATGTTTTCTCGGGTGTTCAATGGTTGCATTCTATTGGAGGATACTATCAGAACTATCAAACTATGGAGTTCAAGTTTTAGTCAGAAGGCAAGGAGATTACACTCAGAGGGATTTCAAATGGAGCTCCATGAGTGGTGACATCAAAGAAGATGGAGAGGACTTTTAGAAGAGGTCAAGTTGCTTGGGCAGCCACTTGCTTAATCCAACCTTCAAGCTCTCCAAATAGAAAAGGTAAATTTCATTTTGAAATTCAAGAAATTTTTGATAGGCATAGCATTGTTTTCAGTGATATACCCCCAGGATTACCTGCAGATAGAGGGTTTTAGCATGTTATAGAGTTGGAAAAAGATGCCAAACCTGTTATAACTATGCCATATAGACATCCAAGGGGTTACAAGGAAGAGATAGAGAAGACTATCAGAGAGCTCTTAGATATGGGATTCATTAGACCAAGTTCTAGTCCTTTTGCATCATCTGTAGTTCTTGTGAAGAAGGATGGCACTCTAAGGATGTGCATTGACTATAGAGATTTGAATAAGAAAACCATTAAGAATAGATATGCCATACCAAGGATAGATGAAATTATTGAGTTACATGGAGCTATTTATTTTTCTAAGATTGATTTGAGATCAGGATATTACTAGATTCGGATGAGAGACAAAGATGTGGAAAAGACAGCTTTTCGGTGTCACTATGGGTATTTTGAGTTCTTGTTCATGCCCTTTGGCCTCACTAATGCACCAACAACTTTCCAATCATGCATGAACAAGGTATTTAGCAAGCAACTCAGGAAGTTTGTCTTGGTTTTCTTTGATGATATATTGATCTACAGTAAAACTTGGAAGGAACACTTGGAACATTTAGATACAATTTTGGGTATTTTGGAGCAACAATCTTTCTATGCTAAGTTGTCCAAATGTGAGTTTGGACTAACTGAAATTCTTTACTTGGGATATGTCATAAGTTCTAAGGGTGTTCAAGTAGATCAACAGAAGATTCAAGCAATACTTGATTGGCCTCCACCTACAAATCTTACACAATTGAAAGGATTCTTTGGGCTATGTTGCTATTATAGGAGGTTTGTAAAAGGTTTTTCTCAGCTTTCTATTCCATTAACAGATTTGACCAAGAAGGGAGCCTTTGCATGGTCTGAAGAAGCTCAGAAAACTTTTGGCAAGTTTAAGGAGGTAATGAGTTCATGCCCTGTGCTTGCTATTCCTGATTTTTCATTGCCTTTTGTAGTTGAATGTGATGCTTCGGGTGAAGGTGTTGGGGCTGTCCTAAATCAAAGGGAACATCCAATTGCTTTTGAGAGTAGAAAGCTAAATAATCTAGAAAAAACATATCACATTTATGACAAGGAAATGTTGGCAATTATGCATGCACTAGAGAAGTTTAGACAATATCTTGTGTGTGGGAAGTTTGTTGTGAAAACTGATCATAATAGTTTGAAGTATTTCCTTGATCAAAAAGACTTGAATGATCACCAACAAAGGTGGGTAAGCAAGCTGCAAGCATATAATTTTGAAATAGAATATATGAAGGGTAAAAGAAATGTGGTAGCGGATGCACTTTCTAGGAAGCCAACTTTGTTTTCATTATCTTCTATTTTTGCAGAGTGGAAAGATTCTATCATTACTGAATATGTCAAAAATACATTTGCATCTAATGTCTTGGATGATTTAGTAGAAGATGATAAGTATACAATGAATGATGGGCTGATTTATTACAAGAACCAAATTTTCCTTGTTCCTAAATCAAAAATCAAGGAAAAGATTTTAAGAGCTTTCCATGATACTCCCTTGGCTGGTCATCAAGGTTACTTCAAAACATACAGGTAGATCTGTGAGAGATTTTCTTGGAAAGGTTTGAAAGAGGATGTCCACAAGCATATCAAAGAGTGTATGACTTGCCAAAGGAACAAAGGTGAACAAATTTTTCTTGCAGGTCTCCTACAACCACTTCTAATTCTTGAATAGAAATGGGAGAGCATTTCCATGGACTTTATCACAGGACTTCCCAAGGTACAAGGTAAGGATTGTATATATGTGGTGGTGGATAGATTAACAAAGTATTCTCATTTCTTTCCCATCACTTTAGAGTTTAAGGCTCCTCAAGTAGCAGAGTTATTTTTCAAAGAGATATTTAAGTTGCATGGTTTGCTAAAGAACATTGTTAGTGACAGAGATAGTAGGTTCCTTAGTTCTTTTTGGAAGGAACTATTTCACTTGATAGGAATAGAGCTCACACCAAGCACAAGTTACCATCCACAAACAAATGGACAAACATAAATTGTTAAGAAGTGGATAGAGGGGTATTTGAGGAATTATGTTTTAGATCAGCAAACTACTTGGGTCAAATGGTTTCACTTGGGAGAGTATTGTTACAATACATCACATCATATGTCAATTGGTATGCCTCCATTTCGATCTCTTTATGGTTATGATGCACTTTCTTTTGCTGATTTGATATTTACAGCTAGTGATCTTATCAATCATAGTCAAGAGATCATAAGGTCACTAAAAGATAACTTGAGGCAAGCACAAAACCAACAAAAGATATATGTAGATAGGAAGAGAATAGAAAGATTTTTTGAGGTGGGAGACTTGGTATTTCTTAGATTGCAGCCATATAAACAAATCTCTTTGAAGAAGAGCGGGACTGAAAAGCTTAAGCCTAAGTTATTTGGGCCTTACAGGATCATCAGGAAAATTGGTGAGGTATCTTATGAGTTGGAGCTTCCTCCAAAGGATACATAATGTATTTCATGTCTCTTGTTTGAAGAAGGTCCTTGGATAGAAAATTGTGCCTTCATCTAATTTACCACCTTTGGATGATGAAGGGAAGTTGATTTTGATACCTAAAAAGATCTTGGAAACGAGGGATAAAAGATTGAGGAACAGGACCATTTCAGAATATTTGATCAAATGGAAGAATTTGCTAGTGGAAGATGCAACATGGGAAGGACCAAAAATTCTTGACCATCCAAACTTGCATTGCTTGAGGACAAGCAATTTCTAGGAGGGAGGACTTGTCATGTCCCCTTTCTAAAATAATTAATTAATGGTCAATATTAACCCATCTTATTCTTCCTCAAGCAATTTCTAGGAGGGAGGACTTGTCATGTCCCCTTTCTAAAATAATTAATTAATGGTCAATATTAACCCATCTTATTCTTCCATGGGTTAATTGGGCAAGCATAGGAAGAATACATATTTAATATTTAATATTGTCCAACTAATATCTATTTCAAGAGGACAATTAAATATTAAATTAAATATTTTGAGACTCAAAAAGAGGCATTGGGTTTGGTGAGGTGTTCATTTGCATGAAGATTTTGAAAATCTTGGTAAATCACAAGTGGCAGGGGATTTTATGACAATGTATGACAACTTATGACAACTGTCATACCCCAAAATAGCAAGGAATCAAGGAAAAATGTGGGAATCTTGGATTTCCCTCTCTCCCATGAAATATTGATACAAAATATGTAATTTTGGTGATTTGGGGCTATTGTTGATTTGATATTTTTCTCTCAAACTTGTAGATTTGCAAATTGTGGCTTCAATGGACGCAAACCCATTGGACTAAAGAGGCTTGTGGATGAAAACCCATGAGTTTCAGGTGGCTAGAGGATGCAAACCATTTAATCACAAAGAGTAGCTTCATTCAGAGGTTGCACAGAGCTTCAAGGATTGAGTAGTTTCCGGCAGTGTCCATTGTTTGTGTGTGCAGGTCTTCTTGTGTTGCTGTGGTAGTTCCAGAAGTGTTGGGAAGAGTTGCTGTTGTTATTTCTTTTGGTTTTCTATGTAGTAGCTATAGATTTCCATTTTCTAATGTTAGAGATTAGTATTGGAAGTTGTGGGTAGTGTTGTGTTGATTCTTGGTTTTGTGGGTCAGAATACTCAGTGTGTATTTCAGCTTGTTGTGAAGATTTGGTTGTGTAGCGGCTGCTGTGTGGTGTAGGTGTTTGATGCTGTTAATTTAATGGTATCAGACCATATTTCATGTACTTTCCATCAAAAAATCAAACAATATCAGTTTTGGGTGTTTTTGGTGTATTTCGGTGATTGACGGTGTTGGCAGTTTTTGTGGGTTTGATCATATTTGCTCTAGATTTGAGATTTTGGTTGTTGTTTATGTTATGGTTGTTATGACAATCCAAAATGATGTAACATCCATTTAATATCAGTCAAAATTAGTTCTATTAATTTCTGGGCAAGTTGGTGTTAGTTTGGTGATGTTCTGTGCATGACTAGCTTGCTAGTCTTGGTGAAATTATTGTATTTTTTGGTGGTATTAAATAAATTTATTTTCAACTTAGATTTAAAGTTAAAACCTCAATTTGGGTCATTATATAAGGCTCTTGAATTCTTCGTAGAAATGGTGTTTAGACATGTACTAGAACCCATCCCATCCATTGGCAATGGTGGATCAAACTTCGAACCGGTAGTTCCTTCACAAACCTCAAAAATGGCTAGTAGCCCTACAAACATAGAATAGTCCTAATAACTTCTTGCACAGATAGCCAAATGTAAATCTCAGACATGGAAAAGATACCCATTATGCCTCCCCACAACATACTTTAGAATGGGTTTGGGTTGTTTTGGAAAGTATGCCTTAACCAATAACCCTCCTAGTGGTTTTAAGCCCTAATTAGGCCTAGTTTGTGAAGCAAGTACCCTCTAGTGATGGCTTATAACTCCCTTGACCACTCAGACATGTCAAATGTATCCCAAAACCATGGAATCCAACATCCATTTTCTGTTATGACTGACTGTTCCCAAATCTCCTACTATGGTTGTCTCACAAGCTTCTCCAATGGCTTAATACATGGTTTTATTAAGCCCACTTAACAAACCCTGCACAAATCACCTCCACCACCCTTGAAATCAATCAAAAGACATAAAATACACTTGAGCACATCCATCCCACAGGTCTTATGGTTTGGAAGACTGTGGGATGGTCAACTTCTCATGATTGAAGGCAAAACCTTTATTTAGACTATATAAGACTGTCTTCTTTTAACAAATGCTTATAACTCCTTACAAATAAACCTTCAAGATACCAAATCACATTCAAATGCAAGCTATTCCAATGTATTACTTAGTCAAAACATGAAAAGTGGAGGACAGACCTGTACCTTGTCACTGTACGGCCTAAAATGGCATTCTTCTATAGGAGACACAAAGTTTTTAGAATAAATAGTCTTAATTCAAACACTCATAACTTGCATCCTTTCTAACTTCATAGCCTCCAACTAGTCTTGAATAATAGATATTCCCTTATACCTTGTTTCCAAACTACTTGGGAATCATAACAATGCCGTACAACCAAATGGTACGAACTATCACACAGGAAAATGCATAAAACAGTAAAAGGACAACAAAAACTAATTTGTATTGCCTTTTAAAACTTCTCCTCTCTATCACATCTCATATGTCCAAGGTATATATGCCTTGTAGACCCCTTGAAAAACTCCATGTAAACAGTTTTGGTCGATCCAAGAGGCTGCAACTACTTCGAACTTCTTTTGGCAGTTTGTGGACAGTTTGAAGTTGTAACTACTCCTTAGTGTGTTTGTATAATCCTTGGTGATTATGAGTCTTCAAACTTGTTTCCAATGTGATTAGGCTTTGAACAAGCCTTAGACCTCCTTTGAACATGCCTTGACTCTTGGAATATGCCTTGACAAGACTTTACAAAACAAAAAGACTTATATGACTGTCCTCAATGGAGTTATGACAACAATAGATGGTTTTGGACAAAGTCCTTTACATCATGATGTTTCAACCTTATTACATCATTTGAATGGTCTCTAGGACCTTATTGAACAAACAAAAATGAACATAAAAACAAAACATGAATTTAAATGCCTCATGGAGGCCATCTTGGGCTAGGTGCTCCTGCACCAATTTGAGATTGCTTCTCATTTAATATTTTTCATGAACTTTGTTTTATTATGTATTGTTGGTTGCATAACTGTTATACGAGAAAGTTAGTTCACTCTTTTTCTATATAATGAATTAGTAAAAGGGAGAAAAGGGATCTTTTTGGGTGAAATTTACTTTTCAAAATTAGATCACAAATGTTTCTTTTGGGGAAGTAAGGGGGATATTTTGAGACAGTGTATGTGATTGAATGAATTCATAAATATCAATGGAGGATTGGTAGTGAGTTGATTGTCTCTCTTGGGATTTGTCATTTATTTTTCATATGTTGAATATGTGATGTGTTGAATCTTGATATCTGCATTACACTGTGTGGAGTATTGATAACCTACTTCTATATAAGATTATTTCCATTCGAGTGTCTCCTTTCTTATGTTGGGATTTGATGCGAGGGTGGTATTGATATTATAGTGGATTGATCATTGGTTTTCTTTCATTCTTATGTTGGGGGGAAGATTAGTCAAATTGTTACGTGAATAAAATTTCCTACCTGCAAGTTGTGATTTAATTAGATTTCATATTTATATGTGATTACCTTTCCCGCTTTTTGGTTAAAAGCGCAATACAATTTTTTCCAAATTATCATAAGAAGGGAGTTGTACCTGTTATCACTAGGAATTGCACCCGTATGCAAAGATGGTGAAGCACTGTAATTCCATATAACATGGGACTAATCTCAGGTTGTGGGTACCCTATGATGAGATTAGACCTCTAGATTATGGGCTGGTTCCCTTGAAATGTTCTATTGAGACGTATGTTTTTACTATTTTGGAAAAGGGAAGAAGGAACTAAAAGAATGCTTAAAGGTAAAAATTGGTGATGCACCTAATTTGGATAAAAATAATGCAATCTGATCCACAATGTTTGCTTAGAAATTTGACTTTTACACAATCCAGACTTGGCATAATTATCACAAAAGTGATTCTAAGGAAGGTTTTAAAAAAAAATAGGCTTTTTATGAAGGAAATGGTTTTTTCACAACACAAAAAGACTATTTCTGGTTAACACAACCTAAGACCTATGATGAATATATGCTTAATGCTATAAGCAAGGAAGTGAGACAATAATTTTAAAGGTTTAATAATAAAACATAGCAAAATTTCATTAAAATCACTTCAA
The DNA here is from genome assembly GCA_027924645.1 of Cunninghamia lanceolata. Lineage (NCBI taxonomy): Eukaryota > Viridiplantae > Streptophyta > Pinopsida > Cupressales > Cupressaceae > Cunninghamia > Cunninghamia lanceolata. The sequence goes on along the minus strand of BSBN01000809.1, from coordinate 21,502,017 downwards.
TAATCAACACTAAAGGAAAGATAATTCAACTGATCTGGAATAAACAAAGGAAAGCTCTACAAAGAAGACAAAAATATAACCTATAACCTACCGATCTCTCAATAAAACTGTAAAAAAAGTAAGCTACAAGAATTCTCCAATATGTCTGAATCAGAACGAGAATCAAGAACTAGAAAACACAAACTTTTGCTTTACAATATAGAGGTTTTCTCTCTCCAAGAGGCATGCAAAAAATATGGACTTGTAGATAACTACCTCTAAAAATAATCATTCCCGAGCAACCTCTAAAATCCTCAAAAATAGGGCCTAAAACTGCCACAAATTGAGCAAAAATAGCTTCAATTTGGGCCTCTCTATGTGTTTGACCAAAAAAATTGACCAAGGACCCTAAAAAAACTCCTAAAAGTCATGCAAAACCACCTAGGTAGCCTAGTTAACTCAACTAATTAATTTGCATGATTTTGCATGAGCAAAATTGATTGTGAGTAAATAATAAAGTAATAGAATATTACTTTATTATTAGTTACAATTTGTTCTATTTTCAATTTTACAACTTGTGAAAAATAATAAAGTAATTTATAGAAATATTACTTTTATTATTTATTTACAATTAATTTGTATGTAAAATCATGCATGACTAGAAGAAAAATATCACTTCTTATCACTCCAATTACATTTGCCTATTTTGCATGATATGAGACAAAAATAGGACTTTACCAGAAAAAAGAAAAATCCTTATACCTCCATGTGGGAAAAAATATCTCTATTTTGCATGATTTAAATATACATCAAGGCAAAAAATAACCTTATCATTCCATGATCAATAAAAATAAGCACTTAGGCATGAACAATATCCCTTATCACTCCACATGCACTAAGGGGAAAGTAATATCACGCTTATATCTCCATGCATAGTATATGCCTTCATGCATAAATTTTATCTCTCATCATAACATGATAACAAACACCTTATTACTCCTACACATTATATCAACATGCATCAAAATGTATCTTAGCCTTATATCTCCATTGCATCTTTAAAATCAAGGAAACTTACAACTGCATTATGAATAAAAACCCCATGCATCAAAATAGTCCATTATATCTGTACCATTGCTCTGCCACCATGCATAATCACTTACCTTGGAAAACTCCATCTCAATCTCATGCATGCCATGTCTGAAAACACACCCTCTTAGCTTTGTTAGCCACTATGCATAATCAAGAGGTATCCTTACCTTTTGATGTTTTGATAAGGACAAGGAACCTAAGCATGTGTATCATTGTCTATGCAATACCCAACCACCAAGAAATCTTAAAAGGTTTATAAGGCATGAAGCCTTTCTCTCTGATCATATTGATCCTCTTGACTTAATAAAAATTATTCATTAATCTTTGCTTGTTGGCCACTCCATGTTATGATGGCTAGGATCTTCAAGACAAAAGGTCTTGACCATGTCACTCCTTTGGATAATGTAATTATTTGTTTTTGCAAGTCAAAAACACACTTGGTAAACAAAAAGACTTCAAACAAAAGTAAGGAAACAACCCTAAATTTGTTCATTCTTCATTTGGTCTTCCTCTTTCAGAGCTCTGCAACTGCATTATGTCAGCCTAGGGTTTCAATCTCTCCATCATGGCTTTGGTCTTTCTCCCTTCAATGGCTCTTCTTTGTTGAAACCATGGAACTTTGCATCATAAGGAAGAAGGTAACACTGCTTTCTATTTCATATGAGGCATTTTATAATATATGTAGCTTTATTTCTTTTTTAATGGCTACAGCCTTCTTCTTCTTTCATGGCTATCTCCATCATTGTGCACTCTTTAACACCCTCTTTTTTGTTTCTGTATCTTTCTTCCTTCATGGTCTTCATCTGTTCTTGAAAGTTTAAGGCCATTGTGAGGCCGTGGAAAGATCTCTCCTCCTATCAGAAAAAAGGGTAAGCACTTGTCATTTTCATCTCTGTAGCTTCATTTGTCTTTGGTTTTACTCTTTGCAGAATGGCAAGTCTATTGGTAGACATGGGTATTGTATTTTATAGCAAAAAATGCTATATCACTGTCGGCCATGACTGTATATATCTCCTTTTGGTTTTGATTTGTCTGTAATGAAAAAACAACAAGGGTTTGAGTTTTTAAAGATGAGGGTTTGCTGTTTTTCCCAATTTCAAAGCCTTTCCCTGTTATGGCCATGCTCCTTTTGTAAATAGGCATCAAATACTGTAGACTGTTGAGGGTTTGTGAGCTTTGAAGCTAGGGTTTCAACCCTTCTTGCACTTTCATCCCTTCACAATGCCACAACCATAGTCTTTCACTTAATCTCTTTCTCTTTGTGACTGTCACACATTACTGATGATACACTTTACTTACCTGTCCCACTGTAGCTACTAGGTCTAAGTAAATCTTTTAATATTCTATATGAAAACAAATCATTTGATATTTTTTAGCATACATTAGCACTCCTGGGAAGTTCTCCTATAGCTTAGATGGTCTCTTTGGCTTATTTGCGTATCTCCTCAGGTTGCTAACTGTAATATGATGGACTGTCTGTCATGTGGCATCATCTTGGACTGTGTACTGTCTTTCTTCTCTTTGACTGTATTCTATCATGGCATAGATCATGCTACCCTCTCTTTGTGACTATCATGTAGGTTCTTAAAATGCACCTGTATCTTAGATTGCATGCTCTTATCTCTCCTACTCATTTCATCACTTGAATGTTATAGCATTGTATATATCATGCATCTTTCTCCTACACCTGTAGCTATCCTTGTGCATTTTAATGGTATACTTGTATCTGCCTTTGTGCATAATGACTATTTATCTTATCATTTGGCTCTCACAGTAACATATATATCAAGCATCTTCCTTCATCTTTAACCATGGTAATTAACCACTATGACTGCATCATGAAAGCATAATGGCATAAAAGCAATAGGACTATTTACCTTATGACTTTCATGTTCTTTTTCCATCCTAACTATAGCATTTGATATAAGTCTTGTTCTTCTTTTCTACTATTCCTCCATCACTAATGCACCTCTGTAGATGGATATGGCAACTTATGATATATCCTGACATATTCTGACTGTATCTTGCTTTGTAAAAGACACTTTATTGATCCTGTCCTGACTGTTCATGGTGAAAGTGACTGTATCTCTCTTTAAGGCATGACATCTTCTTGACTACACCATGGCATCACTGTAGCTTTAGGCATGGGGAATAAAGTTTGTCAAAACACCACAATGATGAAATGCATGGAATCCACCTTGTTTATCCTTGGACTATTGCATTCTTTACACTCCATTGTGCTCTATGTATTTGAATCTTTATGTCCTCTATACATGACAGTCTCTTGCTTTTGAATATGTACTTGACTGTCATGTCAGTGATGACATATGTAGCTACTCCATAGCTTGTTCTTCCTTTAAGATCACTGATAGTAAGTAACAATCTTTATCTTTTGATGAAATATGATCATGCCGTATGTATTTGTTATTTGCATCTTTAGCCTTTAGCATGTGGAAGTTACACTTCTCATATATCTTGTGAAGCTTACTTTATGACAGTCAAGTTGGCAATATGTGAATATGATTGTCTTGCCTTCCACTGTTCCATCTGCTATTCTATGTGGCATTTTACTTGACTGTCTTTATGAGACACTTGCAACTTGAATGTGATATGACTGTTAACCTTTGAGCATTTTCAACATAATGAAAACAACATGAGAAATACTTGGTGTAGAATGCTGTCTCATCTTTGAAATTATACTTGTATTCTTTATTGCATAGCAAGGCATTGAATGGTATCCCTACTTTTGATGTATTTCATATGGACCTAAGCTCTTGATAACATAGCATGAGGAAGCAACATATGATGTAATTTGTCCATTACTCTTGATATCTTTCTTGACTAAGTAAGAAAGAAGCCACCGGGTTCAACCCTTGTGGTAGCCACATTTAATCCACATGCTCATTTTGTCTTTAGATTAGCATCAAAACTTGTCCTATACTTGTACAGTGAACAAACAAGTTAGCATAAAAAGTACCTGATAGCATTGATTGACTTTCTTCATGATTTCTTCTTGATTTGTGTCATTTTCTGATCTAATTTCCCATCTGAATGCATGATGTGATAAGTAGATGTCTCTGTTTGATAAAAGCATGTGATAATTGTAAACATCCGGAGCACTAACAGGGCTATCCCCAAAATTTTGCAGGTTCAACTGATGATGGCTTGGGGTGAAGACTGAAGACTTGAAGGCCGACTTCAACAACAATCTCCATCATTAGGCAATGATGGATGTTTAGATTTATCAGATATTCATTTCTTTTTCTTTTATCAAATAGATACATAGCTTGCATGTCTATAATTGCTTAGTCTAGTTACTCCCACGGCTTGTGTGGGACACATTTGAACACTTCTTTTAAACATGATCAATTAGTTTCTCTTATGCATATGATGTATATGCATTTCCTTTTTCAATCAATGCATAAGAAAAAGTAACAGATACCTTAATGTATGTTCAAAACATGACATGAAATAATAGTGCAATACATATATCTTTTTTTCTTTTATTCAAAACTAATTAACTAAATAATCAATTTAACTTATAACTCCTAAAAGATCAAACTATGTAGAACAACTGTATCTCCTTGAATGTTTGATTTCTTGATAATCAATTCTTTTGTCATGATAACTTATCAGTCCTGATTGGACTGATGGGTTATCCTAACAATTGGATATTCTCTTCTACTCTATCAAGGCATCAACCATTCAAAGAATGCATAACTTTGAAGTTTTCTATTATTCCTTATGAACAACTACACTTAGGTCCAACTAATTTTAAGTGTGAACAAAAAATTTCTAAAACCTTCAGAGGAAAATTTATAAAAACAAATTGTCCAATTGTTAGTAAGGTTTTTACTGCCAATAGGGTGAGTCAAATAAAAGAAGCAATGGAAAATCTATTTACTAATACTATTCAAGCTTACAAAATAAAGGAAAATAAATTCCTACACTAACACCCCCCTTAAGCATAGCTTAGGTGGATGTAGAGATGGGTCCTAAAAAATGAATCTAGTGTAATCAGGGATGGAGGCTCCAGAGAATGGACTATCCAAACATGTAGCTAGAGTAAACACAATGGAAACAACACAAGAATAGAATGCAATATCTCAGACAATTACAGTGCTTATATGCTGGAAACATGTAGGCTACAATCTGGCTCACATGCCTACTTTTTGGGTTACAACATACATGAATGATATGGAATTAAAGTGCCTCTTGAAAAAGAACTATCCTCCTATTCTAATTTTAGATATGAATCACTAAATTCCTCATGCATCTAAGGAATGCTTATATATCATCTTCTAGCTCAAAGAATCCTCTGCGTCAGCATCAAGAGGTCAGGCTACAACTCATGGTAATGCTCTAAAATTTTTGAAACATGTTGTGGTTCTCAATAAAGGTCTATCTAGTTCCAAATTACTTTATGTGATGTTCCATTAGCCTCCAAAGTCATGAGGATGCTCCACAAACCTTGTATGCTCAAACTAAATGTTGATTGATCTGGTTTGTGAATGTTGATGGTCTTTTGATAGTGATAACTCTCTGCTGATGATTCCAAATCTCATGAAATCTAAATATTTTGTAGATGACATAGTGTAGAACCTAAGTCCTACTCCATGAGCTTTAAAAGGAAGATGTGGTAAAATGTGGTGGAAAATTTTGAAACTGCAAATGACTAAACTGCAACTGAAATGCAAGAAAAGAAAAGAAAGCAAATGTTTTTAGTTGATGCAAGATTTCTTTGAAACCTGGGATGCTCTTGCATCAGAATCTATGTTAGGTACTATTATGGAGTAAAAAGTATCCACATGTCTTTTTACCTCCTTGTTTAGCTCCTAGGTCCCCTAGATTACTTTATACATTCAAAATGTTTCTCCCAATGCAAAATTTTCTTGACACCGAGATGGAATTAGAATATGGGCCACTTACTTTAGCTTACCTTGGAACCAAATAAGGCTAAAGGACCTGGGAGGTACCACCCAAGTCCCTCCTTTTAGGTCAGGGCTAAATCAAGTTTGTGTTAGCCTAACACCTCTCTAGAGGTTTCTCCTTGTCTTCTCTTTTGGTTTGAATTTATGATTGTAAGCGGGAAAGTATATATAAGTGTGTTTTTGAATTCATTATAAACTAGGTTGGAAAAGGCATAACTTGAGATCTTGAAGTGAAGAAAGCAAGAGAATTCATTGTGATTCTAGAGTAGATTTGTGTTTTGTTATTGTGTGTTGTTGTAGATATGGAGCTATCATCTATTCTTCCTTAAGTGTTGAAGGATCTTCATCATTCTAAGGGTTCATCACATAGGTGATATCATTGTTTGTTTATCATCTTTTGAATCATCATATTATCATTGTTTTTAGCCTCTGACCCCATGAGGGCACACACTCTTTATCAATCAATAGCATTGGGAAGCTTGAATGCTATCCTAGGATTTGACTGAGGCAAGTCCCTAAACACCATAACCCCAAAACCCCTTCTTATCTTCTTGTGTGCAGGTTACATGAGTAAGATATGAAAAATAGAGAGCTATAGGAAGACATAGTGTAAATCAAGGTTTCAAGATCTGGAGACAATCTCAAAGTATTCTCTCACCAAGGACTTGGGTGATATCATCCATGTCCCTCTACCTTTTCTAAATTTAGATCTGGCATCAGAACATCATTCTAAACATCTTTCTAGTTTTCACCTTTGATGGATTCTTCTAGTCATGACCTGGGCAATCCCATTGAGGTCCTCTGACACCTCTACTTTATGGAGACATGTTTGATCATCTCCCTAATTATCCCTGCGCAATTAGTTTCTAGGTTTCTATTTTACTTTCTCTGTTATAAGCAGATCATTGTAGAACTAGGGTTTCATGCATTGTTAACCTAGAGTTTGAGGAAAAGACTAAATTAAATTTGATCCATCTATATCATACATGAGTACAAGGTTAGTAGTTGAGTCCACCTTCATTTGGTAGTGATTTGGCTTGGCCTTGTCCTTGAATGCTATATGGAAAAGGGTTTGATCTAGTTTGCATTCTAGTTGTTGTCATTATCTTTTTTCATAATTAAGATTTTGGTGAACCCATAGCTTCGAGCATTTGCATCTTACTGATTGTTCAAGTGAAATCTTGCTTTGATTTATTTCATTTTTCTCATTATCATTTGAAAATCTTGCATAATTTTGGAAAAAGTGCATTATTGAGGCCTTCAAAAGCTTGTATTTTGGTAAAGTTTTACATTAGGGTTTCAAAAATTGTCTTGCGTGATCATGTTGGTGGTACTTGATAAATGAATAGATATGATTGTACATTGTTGTTCCAAGTCATTTCATTATGGCATCTTCATGTTATTTCTCTTTGGTATCTTTGCATGCATATATCAAAGATCTTGAACATTTTTACAAATTCATTAATATGAATGCTTATGTTTTAGATCTTGATATATTTAAAGGATCTTTATATGAAATACTTGGTTGTATATTTGATTTTGATAGCTTCATAACCCTCATGGGTGAGTATCCTTCAATATTAGAAGATCTAACCAAATTCATCTCCTTGAATAGTCATGAGAAAGATGATCGTGATGGCTCTTCTTCTACTACAAGTCAGGACAATGCCATGTTTATTCCCATGGATCTAGTCTCTAATACATGTGATGGTGACCTAACTTTGTCTATTTAACCCTATGATTTGGATCCCTCTCCCAAAGTTGTTCCCACTTGTGAGTACATTTTGGCACAAGAGGAGGAAATCATTGATACATTCCTTAACATCACCTTACCTTTCCTTCATTCCAATGCTCTCCCTTAAAAAGATGAAGCATTAGTGAATGAAGAGAGCTATCTCACATTAACCCCTTGTGGATGGATGTTTATCTCAATCAAAATCTAGAAATCTTCACTAATCCTTTTCCTGAGCATAACGTCAACAACATGGTAGAACAAAATGAAATAGAGCCTAAAGTTGAAGTTCTCAAATTTGACAAAATAGTTGGCATGATAGAACCATATAAGGTAGAAAATGAAGATTGGCCTGAATTCAAAGATCCACCCCGTCCACAAGAAAAAGGTATTTACACTGAAGTTCCTCCTCTTTCATCCTTTCAAGGATTGAGAGATAACCAAAATGCACAAAATATGCAAATGGAATAGACTACATGTAATCACAATAAGGAGAAGGCTATAATGATGAAAAGTATCCCATTTCATTGTGAAAAGATCATTCAACAAGTAAAGTAAAATAAAGAAAAAGAGCAAGGCATGAGTCATCAAAATCTAATGAAAAAGGTAATGATTCACCTCCCCGCAAGCATCATAAAACTTCATTCATACAAAATCTTGTAAATCAAGCACCGTGCAACTATTTTGAAATCAAACAGGTATGAATTCCACATCCATTCCACCACACTTGATGGAACACCTCTTGAAGATGCTCACAAGTTTGGCCTCCTCTTAAATATATATATGTTGTTATGTTGTGTTCCCCTATGTAGTGTTAAATGTTTGTTTAGGTCTCCTTAGATGGCCCTTGATACTCTTGTAAGGTCAAGGATACAAGGAGACCATCTCTATTGTGACATTCCTTCTATTTATTTCTCTATTCTTCTACTCTTCTCTTGTTGTAATTTTTGTGTGTGGTGCCTTGGGGGAATAACATTGTGGAGGGTGTCTTGGGGGCATCTTCTTGCGTTGTGACCCAAAGTCACTTTTGTCTCTTCTCTCATTTTTTTTGATTTCATTCTTCCATTATACTTGTGGCTCTACTAGTCAATGGATGATGACAACAAATGTACACTTATGATAAGGACTGTGCATCCCTAAACATGAAAATAATAATGGACCCAGTCCATACATGAAGATGGGGGTAATTTGTTACTAACGTTTGACTAGTAGAATCACTTTGTGTTGTGATGTGTATCGTGTTGTGAAATTGTTGTAACAAACCTTTGTAATACTCTAAATATGATTTTATGCACTTTTGAAATGGTTATGTCTCACCTTGTAGCTACACTTGGTTCTTAGATACCTAAAGTATAACCTAAAAGCTATACTTGGTTCCGAACCCGTAAGTATAGCCTTGGTTTGTTTTAGCGGCATGGTGCCTTATTTTTGTATCAATTTTCGTGAGATGATTTAGTTATTATCTTAGATTAGATTTTTTAACCAAAGCTCATTTTGTTTATCTTTTGTATACATGCATATTATTGATCAATGGTTGTTAGTAAAAGATATTGATGTGTTTCTATCGTGATTGTTGGGAACAATTCAATGATTGTTAGCACATGTCACTTTGAGGCATGGGATTTGTGAAATCTCTTGTTCCCTCATGTGTTTTCAACCTTACCTTAAATGTGATTGCTACTGGCAAGTGGGAGCAACCCCTTTAAGGTGGGGGCATATATTGTGGTAAATGCTTGTATATCTTAGATATTGTGATAAAGTGTGTTGCATATACTTCTTTTCCACTGTAAGGCATCTCTGTGATGCAAGTGGGGTTGTATACTTTGTTTTGTGTGTTTGCGTATGCTACCTTTTCATTGTAAGGCATCTCCATGATATAGGTGGGGTTTTATACTTTGTTTTGCGTGTTGCGTATGCTTCCTTTTCACTATAAGGCGTCTCCGTGAGCTAGGTGGGGTTGTATACTTTGTGCGCATGCTTCCTTTTCACTATAAGGTGTCTCCATGATGCAAGTGGGGTTGTATGTTTTGAAAGCCCTTTTGTAGAAGGTGGGGTTGTGTTTCCCTTGAGTGGTTGCACATCCTTTTGAAAAAGTCCTCTCGTGGGAGGCGGGGTTGGGTCTTGAGTTACTCACCCTTATGTGTGTTTTTGGCAGTCGTTGTAGCATAAGCTCGACCGTCAGGTGTGTTTGGCATGTATTAGATGGTAGATCATAGCAATGTGCTCCTCCCCATCACCTATGTTTGCTGTGTATAAGACATATAGTGGGTCAAGGATACACTCTATGACGCTCATGTATTCCATGTGTTTTTCGTGCATTTTCTTGTGTTTTGTGTGTTTTGTGGTGGTGCGTAGCGATGATCTCCCCCATGCCATGTGTTTTGCATGTTTTGTGGTGGCACATAGTGATGAGATACCCCCACATAGTGTGTTTTGCATGCTTTTATGGTGACACGTAGTGATGAGCTCCCCCATTGCCTCTTAGTGTAGTGTAATTATTTAAAGATATCTTCTCTTCGTGTATGCTTCATGTATTGCATGATTGCATTCATGTATTCTCCATTTATTGTGTGTTTCTTTATTGTCTTCTTCATGTTTTGTGTGATTCTCAAGTGTTTTCTTATGTTGACCTAAGCTTAGGGACTAGAGATGGTCTTCCAAACTTTGGGTATGCTATTGGATCTAGTGTCTGACTTGTTTGATGTGTTTTTGACCGTACTTTAATGCCTGCACTGATTGTAAGATGATACACACATTAAAGTGGGGGATAAATGTTATGGATTAAAAAGTATCCACATGCCTTTTTACCTCCTTGTTTAGCTCCTAGGTCCCCTTGATTACATTATACATTCAAAATGTTTCTCCCAATGCAAAATTGCTCAACATCGAGATGGAATTGGAATATGAGCCCCTTACTTTAGCTTACCCTAGATCCAAACAAGGTTAAAGGACCTAAGTGGTACCACCCAAGTCCCTCCTTTTAGGTTAGGGCTAAATCAAGTCTGTGTTGGCCTAACACCTCTCTAGATGTTTCTCCTTGTTGGCTCTTTTGGTTTGAATTTATGATTGTGAGCAGGAAAGCATATATAAGTGTGTTTTTGAGTTCATTATCAACTAGGTTGGAAAGAGCATAACTTGAGATCTTGAAGTGAAGCAAGCAAGAGCATTCATTATGATTCTAGAGAAAATTTGTGTTTTGTTATTGTGTGTTGTTGCAGATATAGAGCTATCATCTATTCTTCCTTAGGAGTTGAAGGATCTTCATCTTTCTAAGGGTTCATCACATATGTGATATCATTGTTCATTTATCATCATTTGAATAATCATATTATCATTGTTTTTAGTCTCTAACCCCACAAGGGCATGCACTCTTTATCAATCAATAGTGTCGGGAAGGTTGAATGCTATCCTAGGATTTGACTAAGGCAAGTCCCTAAACACCGTAACCCCCGAACCCCTTCTTATCTTCTTGTGTGCAGGTTGCAGGAGTGAGATCTAGAAAATATAGAGCTATAGGAAAATAGAGTGTAGATTAGGGTTTCAGGATCTAGAGATAGTTTCAAAGTATTCTCTCTCCAAGGACTTGGGCGATACTGCCCATGTTGCTCTACATTTTTTGAGTTTAGATCTAGCATTAGGACATCATTCAGAACATCTTTCTAGTTTGCACCTTCAATAGATTCTTCTAGTCAGGAACTGGGTGGTCCCACTGAGGTCCTCCAACACCTTTGTTTCTAGAGACACATTTTATCATCTCCCTGATTATCCATGTGCAATTAGTTTTTGGGCTTCTTTTGTACTTTCTCCATAATAAGCAGATCATTATAGAACTAGGGTTTCATGCATTGTTAACCTAGAGTTTGAGGAAAAGACTAAATTAAATCTGATCCATCTATAGCATACATAAGCATAAGGTCAACAGCTGAGTCCACCTTCATTTGATAGTGATTTAGCTCAGCCTTGTCCTTGAATATTATATGGAAAAGGGTTTGATCTAGTTTGCATTCTAGTTGTTATCATTCTCCTTTTTCATACTTAATAGGTACCCATATACAATGATGGTGAAGAATGTCATAAGACTCTCCAATGATACAACCATCATACAAACAAGATTCCCCAAGAAGAGGATGGAGAGGATCAAGTGTCCCTCACAGGTAGAAGTAACTCCAAAGCCACTAAAAGATGCAATAGAGAAGAAGATAGTGCACTATCTGCATACAACATTTCTTCCCTTGGGAAGAAGCAAGTCCAATTGAGGATGAAGAAGCCACTCCTATTGAGAAAGTATGCCTCAAACTCATTGATGAAACCCCACTTTAGCTCCTAGCAAGCTCAGACTTTCTAAAATGTTGCAATACTATTGGGTTCATTTGATAGAGGTGCAGGCTAGCGGTGTGAACCACTACCTTGCGAGAGTCTCTTGATAGTCATGCGGCGTTGCGATGAATGGTTAGAAATAGTTCACATTGCTACCCCATGACAGATTGTGAGGCCGCTTGGGGTAGTGCGTGGAGGAGAGACTAACGGTAGAGTAGTATAGGCACTGCCATACTATGACGGTCTAAGATTTGGTTGGTGGTACAGTGATGGCTACCCACCACCCCGCGATAGGAAGTGGAAAGGCTTGTGGGTGCGCAGGTCTTGCCGCTGCCCCGCAATAGCCCATTAAAAGGCTTGTGGTGGTGCGATATGGATCCCGCCACACCACGATGGATAATGAACATGCTTGTGGTAGTGCGGGTCATACCACCATCTTGCGATAGTTTGAAATATTGCCTACAGCAGTGCATTATACTCTAGGGCCCCACAGCTAATCAGAAATAGTCATGCGGTATGGCGGTAATGACTAGAAAGTGATAGGTAAAGATGGTTATACTTCCTATAATGGTTAGTCTGGTATGGAAGTTCAAGTGATGGTTTTCCTAGAATGATTGTGAAGTCTGTAATATAACATAATGCAATAATGCATTGAAGGATGCAATGTGGATCAAAGATATTGTGATCTGAGTGAGTGAATGGTAATGTAATGCTGCTAGATTTGATTTGGGAATCGACACCTAAAAGAGCACAGCTCTGTAACTTGTATGTAATTTATGTAATTTATGTTTTACTGTAATACACGAGAACTTTGCTTTGGTGTTTGGGTTTTTCTCCCATAAGGGTTTTCTGATATTTTCATGTGCATCTTAAGTGAACTATAATTGTGAGAATTTGAATGAACTATCTATATCTCTCTCCTAAATTTGGCATTAGGAAGGTGTATTCCACACTTTTCTTTCCTTACAAGTGGTATCAAAGCTTGACCAGTTGTGTTATCCTTGTAAGTGAGTCAGGTTTTTTGTGCTGATTTTGTTCAGTGGGAGTTTTACAGAGAAATCTAGTTTGAAATCTTATTGCAGATTTAAGATGGCGAGCACATCTGGAAGAATAGAGATTGAGAAGTTCAACAGTGGCAATTTTGAGTTGTGGAAACTCAAGATCAAAGATTTTCTCATGGATCATGATTTATGGGCTATAGTGTCCTCTACTAAACCATCAACAACCTCACAAGATGACAGATGTAATGGACCAGAAAGCCAAGGGTCTGATTAGACTATGCTTGGACGATTCAGTTCTCTTGAACATCCATGAAGAAAAGACTGCAAAACTTCTATGGAAGAAGCTTGGTGACATTTACTAGGGGAAATATTTGGTAAACAAATTATTTTTAAGGAAGAAGCTGTACTCTTTGAAAATGGAGGAAGAAGCATCTGTTGCAGATCATTTGAATGCATGTAACATGATCATTTCTCAGTTGATGTCTGATGGTGTGAAGATAGAAGATGAGGATCGTTGCATGCTCCTTTTGTCTTCATTTCCTGACACATGGGATCACCTGGTAATGGCTATTGGGAGTACAAAAACCACTTTCAAGATGGAAGAAGTGGTTGCTTCACTGCTGTTAGAGGAAATACAAAGGAAATCTTCTGAGATGGCCAAGGAGGTCCTTGTTGTTCGAGGTAGATAAAAGTAGAAAGGCAAGAAGAAAGACAAGAAGTCTAAATCCAAGTCAGAAGGGAGATCAAAGTCTCCTGGTAAAAAGTCCAAGGTGAAGTTCTAGAATTGTGGGCAGACTGGACATATCTAAAAAGATTGCAAAGAGGAGAAGAAAAAGAAGAAAAATTATTCTGACAATGATTCTTCTCAGAGTGATGCAGATGCCTTCATAGCAGCCTTGGCGACTCAGGCATCAGATGATGTTTAGCCAATTGACTCAGTTGCATCCTTTCACATGACCTCTCATAGGGATTGGTTCTCAAAGTATGAAAAGTATGTTGGTGGAAGGGTGTATCTGGGTGATGATTCTCACATGGAAATTGTTGGCCGTGGAAGAGTTAGAATTTGGTTTCCTAATGGAAGAGTGAAGGGAATTGATGGTGTAATGCATATACCAGGTCTGGCTCAAAATCTACTTTCTATAAGTAAGCTTAATGATGTTGATGTGCCAGTCTCTTTCTTGAATGGTGTTTGTAAAATGACTAGAGGCTCTATGGTGCTGGCTAAGGGTGCATGAATAGGCACTCTGTATAAGATGGATGCACATGCAGTTCAATGTAATAGTGCTTCTATAAAGTCAAGTAAGTCTAATCATGTAGAGAAGGAGGACGTTGTTCCTATGGGTGCTAATTCTTTGGAGATGAAGCTCCAAGTGGAGAAAATAATGTTGTGGCATCATAGAGTTGGCCACATTGGTGAAAAAGGCTTAAAAGCCTTGGAAAATAAAAACCTGGTTGAAGGGCTTGATGATTGTAATCTTGAGTTTGATTTTTGTGAACATTGCATATATGGAAAGCAACATTGTGTTTCATTTTATTCTAGTCCTCATAAATCTTCTGGAATTTGGATTATGTTCACTCTGATGTATTTGGTCCAATTAATGTACCTTTGTTATCGAAATTTGTGTATTTTGTTTTGTTCATAGATGATTATTCAAGGACATTTATTTATTTTCTTAGAAGTAAAACTAAAGTTTTCATTCGGTTTAAGGAATTTAAAACCTTGGTAGAAAATTAGACTGGTAGAAAAATTAAGTGCTTGAGGACAGATAATAGCGCTGAGTTTTGTTCTGTACATTTTAAAAGTATTGCAAAGACCATGGAATCAAAAGGCATAAAATAACTCCTTACACTCCACAACAAAATGGAGTTACAGAAAGGATGAATAGAACGTTGATGGAAAGGGTGAGATGTATGTCGAGTAGTGCTAGTCTGGAACAAAAGTTCTGGGCTGAGGCTGTAGCTGCAACATGTTACTTGATTAATCAATCTCCCACTTTGGCGCTCGTGGACAAGACACCTATGGAAGCATGGTCTGGTAAGAAGCCCTCTTTAAGACATGTTAGGGTCTTTGGATGTGAGGCGTATACATATGTGCCTAGTGAAAAAAGATCTAAATTGGAAAACAAGGCTATAAAATGTATCTTCATCAGTTATGGAATTGGTGTGAAAGGGTACTAGCTTTGGAACCCAGTTATAGAGAAGGTGTTGTATAGCAGAAGTGTGATCTTTAGTGAGCTGAAATCTTCTACTGTTGATCTATAGCCAGAGGTGAAAGAAGAAGAAAAGAAAGAGGTAATTGAAATTCCTCTTACTCTAGATAAGGATGAACTACGTACTCCTTGTGGACCTGTTCATGAGAAGAGCTCAAGCAACTCTAAAAATTCTGAGCAAGAAGAAGAACCTCAGCCTCAGCTTGTGAGGAGGTCTACACATGAGAAGCGACAACCTGAAAGGCTTGGATATTCTATGTTAGATTCTAGTTGTGCCTATGCTTTGATTGCTAACACTGATGAGCCTAGGACTATTAGAGAGGCTATGGGTATGTCTGATGCAGATTCCTAGTTGGAAGCCATGAATGAAGAAATGACGTCATTGAAGAAGAATGAAACTTGGCATTTGGTACCTTTGCCTGAAGGTTGAAAGCCCATTGGATGTAAATGGGTGTTTAAGAAAAAGATAGGTTTGGATGGTAGTGTTGAGAAGCATAAAGCAAGGTTGGTCGTGAAAGGATATTCCTAGGTGGAGGGAATTGATTATGGAGAAATATTTTCTCCTGTAGCTAAGTTGACATCTATCAGATTTCTATTGTCACTTGTAACAACATATGATTTAGAAATTGAGCAGTTGGATGTGAAGATAACATTTCTTTATGGAGATTTGGAAGAAGAAATTTACATGTCCTAGCCAGAGCACTTCATTGAAAAAGGTAAGGAAAACTTGGTTTGCAAATTAAAGAAATCTCTGTATGGTTTGAAGCAGTCACCTAGAATGTGGTACCAGAAGTTTGATACCTATGTGTTGTCTTTGGGGTTTGTGAGATCAAAATCTGATCATTGTGTTTATTTTAAATCTAAAAATGGTCATCTCCTTGTTATTGCCCTGTATGTGGATGATATGTTGTTCATTGGAAATGGTAAGGGTATGATTTTAGAATTAAAATCTCAATTGTCAACACATTTTGAAATGAAAGATTTAGGTATAGTAAGGTATATTTTGGGCATGGAAATCAGAAGGGATAGGGGAAATAGAAAACTTTGGCTCAGCCAGAGCAAGTATAAAGATGCTATCCTTGAGAGGTTTAATATGACAGATTGCAAGTAGTTAGTTGTTCCAGTGTTACAGGAAATGAAACTTTCTGTTGAAGATTGTCCAAAATCTCCTATTGAGATGGAGGACATGACTAGGGTACCTTATGCTAGTGTAGTTGGCAGTTTGATGTATGCAATGGTCTGTACCAGGCTAGACATTGCCCAAATAGTGGGAGTACTTAGTCAATTTATTGCTAATCCAGGAAGGCTGCATTGGGATGTTGTGAAAAGAGTTTTTAGGTATTTGAAGAGTACCTAAGAGTACACCTTGTGTTATCATGGTAACTCTATTGGATCACAGAGATCTGTTAGCATTCATGGATATGTGGATTCTGATTGGGTAGGGGATATTGATAGTAGAAAATCCACTAGTGGATATGTATTCACATTATTTCATGGTGCAGTTAGTTGGATGAGTAAGCGACAGGCTGTAGTCGCTTTATCTACTACTGAGGTAGAGTATATGACAAAAACTCATGCCTGTAAGGAAGCTATTTGGCTTAGATGTTTGTGTTCTAATATTAGGTTTGATACATGGTAGATTACTGTCTTCTGTGATAGTTAGAGTGCTAATTGTTTGGTAAAAAATCCCACTTTCCATGCCAGGATGAAACATATTGATGTGCAGTATCATTTTGTTTGTGATATGGTGGAGGATGGAAAGGTTAATCTAGAAAAAGTGGATACTTTGGAAAATGTTGCTAATGCATTGACAAAATAGGTGAGCACAGATAAGTTTAGATGGTGTGCCAGTTCAATGGGCCTTGGGGACTATGATTTACAATGACTTCAAGCGTTGGAAGGGTTTCAATGAGTTCTTCATCAAGTGGGAGAATGTTGAGAAAGTATGCCTCAAACCCATTGATGAAACCCCAGTTCAGCTCCCAACAAGCTCAAAATTTCTGAAATGTTGCAATACCGCTGGGTTCATTTGATAGAGGTGCGGGCTGGCGGTGTGAACAGATACCTCACGGGAGTCTCTTGACAGTCATGCGGTGTTGCGGTGAATGGTTAGAAATAGTTCACACTGCTACCCCATGACAGAGTGTGAGGTTGCTTGTGGTAGTGTGGGTTACACTGCTACCCCATAGTAGGTCAAGGAGAGACCAGTGCTAGAGCGGTATAGGCACCACCATATTGTAAAGGTTTAAGATTTGGTTGGTGGTATGGTGGTGGCTACCCACCACCTTGCGATAGAAAGTGGAAAGGCTTGCAGGTGTGTGGGTCTTATCGCCACCCCATGACAGCCCATTAAAAGGCTTGCAGTGGTGCAGTATGGATCCCACCACACCACGATGGATAATGAACATGCCTGCAGTAGTGTGGGTCATATCGCCATCCCGTAATAGTTTAAAATATTGCCTGTGGCAATGCATTATACTCTGCGGCCCCACGGCTAATTAGAAATAGTCCTATAGTATGGCAGTAACGACTGGAGAGTGACAGGTAAAGATGGTTAAACTTCCTATGATGGTTAGTCTAGTATGGAAGTTGGAGCAATGGTTTTCCTAGAATGATTGTGAAGTCTATAATATAACATAATGTAGTAATGCATTGAAGGATGCAATGTGGATCGATGATATTGTGATCTGAGTGAGTGAATGGTAATGTAATGTTGCTAGATTCAATTTGGGAATCGACACCTAAAAGATCATAGCTCTGTAACTTGTATGTAATTTATGTTTTACTGTAATACAAGAGATCTCTTCTTTGGTGTGTGGGTTTTTCACCCGTAAGCATTTTTCCACATAAATCTAGTGTTTAATTCTGTGTGATGTTTTATTTCTTATTCTGATATTTTCATGTGCATCTTAAGTGAACTGTAATTGTGATAATTTGAATGAACTATCTGTATCTCTCTCCTAAATTTGGCATTAGGAAAGCATATTCTGCACTTTGCTTTCCTTACAACTCCCACAAACTAGATGAAGAGGGAAGCCAAATCCAAGTGTGTGCCTCTGAATGCAACTTAGGTGAGCTGAAGATGGAAGATGATGTTTTCTCCAAAACAAAAACTATCTACACAATCAAAGAAGAAGAACTAGGAGAGGAAATGATGTGAATTGCATCTAGAAACATATAAGATGGAGGGATTATAGCTGTGTTGTGATTGTCATCAAAGGTGTCCTCAATATTTGCAATGTGAGACTCATAAATACTTGTTAGATAATCATCCCATACTACAAGATTAGAAGAACAAACATTATCCTGCTTAACCACATGGAAATAAATATATTTGAAGAAGCAGGAGGAGGAGAAGAAATGTCAGCACAAGTCTCAAGAATAGGATTGGATGTGAGAACAATAATGTTCAAGTGACCAAACTTCTTCTCAAAAGCATGATCCACACTAGGAGTGTGAATAAAAGTCAAAGGATTTGAACCATCATTAGGAGCAAAAGACGAAAAGCTATAACTGAGATGCATGATCAACCACCCCAGTAGCAATAATATCTATACTTTCCAAGTCTCTAATGATAAACAAATTAGGTATGAACTCCACTATCTTGCCTACACCACTATGAATAATCTGATATATTAAAAGAAGATTGTTTGATAAATAAGGCACACATAATACATCATTGAAAGTACCCTCACCATGATTAATAGATCCCTTCCTAATAACATCCATATAAGTATTGTCACCAATTAGAATAGATGGCATAACACAAGGCTCAAAAGTAGAGAACAAAGACTGAGATGAAGCCATATGATGAGAGGCTCTAAAATCAATAAGCCATTTACCTAATCCAACACTTGTACTTGCAAAAAGTTCCTTACCTTTATGTTTCTTTTCTTCCTTAACAATATCTACATGGATTAATATATCCCTTCCCAATAACATCCATATAAGTATTGTTACCAATCAGAATAGATGGCATAACACAAGGCTCAAAAGTAGAGAACAAAGACTAAGATGAAGCTATATGATGAGAGGCTCTAAAATCAATAAGCCATTTACCTAATCCAACACTTGTACTTGCACAAAGTTCCTTACCTTTATTTTTCTTTTCTTCCTTAACAATAGCTACATGGCCTTTTTTAGAAGATCCTGACTTAGTTGAAGATGAAGGATGGGAGAGGATGAACTAGAAGATGAAGTTGAGGCTGAACTTACAGTGAGTTTCAAAATAGTTTTATTCAACTCATCTATCCTTCTTTCATAGCACAATTGTTCATCATGCCCATGTCTTTTGTAGAATACAGAAGTGTCTCCTTTTTGTTGGAAGATGACTTAGGGGCAGCTTGTGTTGTTGATTTATTTTCTTGCTCATTGTTGTTTTTCTATTTGCTTTCCTTATCACTTGAAGCCTTTTGCTCTTTTGCAACAAGAGCATGAGATTTTGAAGACTTCAGAGTACCCATTTGCACAGATTTTATTTGTTCCCTTGTGAGGGATGAAATAAAATCATCAAGAGAAGGAATTTTATATCTAGAACCAAAAGCATCCTTAGTAGCATAAAAGGTTGATATAAAAATAGAATAAATATCCTTAGTGTAAAGGATGATTCAAGGAAGAAATATCCTCCTCTTTTAAGTCTTATTTTTTTTAAAAGGTTGGCTCAGATAAGCTATCCAAATCTAGGCAAAAAATAGGTTATGAGAAGGTGAAGATGATTGGGGAATCCCTAGTGGAATCTAGTGTCATTCAGACATTAGATACTCACTTCTTTTCTCCCAAAAAATGATTGTGTTATCATGGAATGTAAGGGGTTTGGACAACATCCCTCATCAAAAGGTTGTTTGAGATATTATTTAGGATCATAAGCTAGGCATTATTTTTCTTTAGGAAACAAAACTTTCTATGGAAGAGATGATGGTTATCTCCTCTAAGATTTGGAAGGATAGTTAATATCAAAGTTTTGGAGCTCAAGATTTAGTTAGGGGGATGACATGTTTATGTGATCCTCATTTACTTTTTCCTTTTTGGATAGTGAGTAGACACTCCTTATCAATGGTGGGATCCTGCTTTGATTTAGGTAGTTCTATCTTCCTTATTGATGTTTATGCCCCTAAAAACTTCCAAGTAAGACTCTTTTTGGTCTCACATTAGATATGTGTGCTCATTGTTCTCTTCTTTCCTTAGATCCTCGTACGATATTTTAATGCTATTCTTAGTATTTATGAGAAGCTTGGTGGCTCTAATCAATTGGATCCTTATTTTGCACTGGTGCAGGAGCACCTACCTAACAGCTGGCCTTCATGAGGCAGCTAGTAGTTTTAGGTCTTGTTTGTGTTTCCAAGAAGGTCTGTTAGACCAAATGCATGTAATAAGGTCATGCTGATCAGGATAAGATCATGCTGACCGGGCTTTTGCTATTTTTAGGTAGTTAGTTATAACAGCTGTCATGATGTATGTTCGGTGGGATCTCCCAGCCGCTTGGAGAGTTCCCAGCCGCTTGGAGTCGGGTCAGTAGTACTCGTAGGAAAGTCTTTATAAGCATGAGATCGTTTGATATTGCATAGACAGACAGATATCATCGATCGAGCTTGAGTGAGACTAAGAGAGAGATTGATCATATTGTATTGCATCTTTGGAAATCAATAAAGTGATCCTGTTTTGTGTTCTTGCTCTGGTTGCATTCCATTACTTGATTGATTTGCTGGTTTGAGAGACTTCATGGATTTCCTGATCCATTCCACTGGTTGACTCATCTGATCGGTGGAATGGTAATGTACAGTAGGGTAGGTAGTTTGTTTTCTGTTTGCATGCAGGTGTGCAGGATCATGGTCGACAGATGTTGAGAAGCCTAGCATCATCATGTGCTAGGTCAAGTTGAGAAGTTTGAGTTGGAAGGTCACCCTGAGACTGGATCGGGTCATCCCAGGAGGATCGGTGAAGTGAGATTTCGCTAAGTGAAGAAGTTCGCGAAGACAGCATCATCAGGATATTTCTGCAAATATCCTGCAGTCGGGTTAGGCATCGTCATCCGGATAAGTGAAGATGAACATGATGCAGTTGAGCGCATGAAGTGTGAGTTCGTCAGGGTGATCATCATCTGGAGGAGCCGAGGTGGAGTGCATCGGCATCAGGATCGAGATCGGGTCATGAAACTGTTGGAGTTTGCATGTTGCGAGAGCATCAGGATGTTCTAAGTCGGACATAGACTAAGTGCATGTATCGGCATCAGGATCATCATATCGGAAGTGCCCATCATCCGCATATCGCGAGTAGATGCGGGAGAGAAAGTTCGTGTTTTTTCGACTAAGTATTGAGAAGGTCATCAGGATATTGGGTGACGTCATCGTCATCAGGATATGACGTCATCATCATCAGGATATTGAGATATCCCCTTATGCGAGTTTATCCTGCCGTCGTCAAGTGCTAAGGTATCGGCGGAAGTCCGTAGCAGAAAGTGTGAAGCATCATCAGGAGGTTTCGAAGAGAACCGGATAATTTATATCATGATGCTGTTGCTTGTATCGTCGGGCAGTGGAGCGTCGAAGGCAAGGTGTTGAAGGTGATCGTCATCAGGATATTTGAACAACCGGATGTTTGGATATCCTGCTGACGAAGAAAGTGATGAAGGTCATGATGATGACGATAGTGTTGCGAGCCCGATGAACAGTGCAACCGGAGGATGTTTGCGCCCGCTGAACATCATGATGATGATGTTAGGAGGAAAGCGGAGAAGGTGAATAGTAGTCGACAGGAGGACAATTGCGAGCGTCCGAAATATGATGATGCTGACTGTGTAACGAGAAGCATGATGATGCTGTTAGTGGTTTTAGGAAATATGATGATGATGGCGAAGATGATGATGATGAGGTTGGTCTGCAGACATTCATGCTATATGCGAAGGTTATAGTGTGGATGCCTCTGCATCATGCACTCATCAGAAATAATTTATCTTTTCTTAATCTTGTAGATGTTTAACCAAGATGTGGCTTCTTTACTTGGAATAACAAAAAGATGTGGTCCCACTTCCATCTCTATGTGTCATGACAAGTTTTTAGTCTCTAATTGTTGGCTTGGTGACTCTTTGGTCTCGACTTTTGACATTCTATAGTGGAAGGAATCAAATCATTGGCCTATCTGTTGTCCTCATCTCTAGTTGTTGTCCTTGATGATAATCCACACTCTCATGGTTCCTAATAGTTGACATAGTTGGCACATGGGTTCTTGACATAGTTGACACATGGGTTCATCTCTATACAGTTGACATGCTCTACATGCTCTATTCTATGACAGTGGGTGCTCATACATGTTATATGACATCTCTATGCATACATTATGACATATGATGCTTGATGCTTATAAAAGTTGACATTTGTTATGGTGATGTCACTATGGTTGATCTCAGTGGGTTGTATTATGGCACTTGACTGTTGCATGGTGGTTAAGGCACATTCTGCATTCTACAGGTGCATATTATTATTTTCATAACTCTAGTAGGGGTATTTAGTTTAAAGTTGATTTCATATCATGTTGATGATAGAAAGACAGTTGGCATGGTATGCACTTGCACTTCAGTTGTATGATATCATGTCACATTTCCATACTATACTTTTTATGCTAATGGTCCTTGACACAGTTGGTAGGAATAGTTTAATACATCAAGGCTATTGTGATAATGTTGGGCAGTAAAGATCATCAAAGGTCATAAAGACTTCATAATGTCATTCTTCATTTGAATTATTCAAAACTAAAAAAGGAACATTTGTTTATGTTGACATTTGTTACCATATTTTGAAAGTCATATGTTTGCGAGGTGCCACCATGTATTTCCTAGTGCACAACATAAAATACACTTTGCAAAATGTGATCTTATTAGGCTTCTTAGTGGTTTTACCTGTTTGGCAGGTTGTGACTCTTTCAAATAGGTAAAAAGGCTTCCTTTTCCTTTTTCTTCCACCAACCCTTCTAGGGCTCACCAAGAGTGCAAGTCACATGTTTTTGCATCAGGCCAAAAGGAAAGTTATGTTTTTTTTTCATATTGCAAAGTTTGTAGCTTTAGATATGAAGCTTCTTGAAGCTAGGGTTTGAAAGTTCATTATCATCATGAAAAATCATGGTTGAATGGAAGGTATCTTCATAATTTTCAACTAAATTTGGGAGATGTGACAAAGCTAGACTTGAGCTCATTTTGGTAAAAGATTTTGTCTTGAGTCTACAACAAATCAGTTTTGGTTGTCAGCTAACAGGTGATATTTTTCTTTTTTCACTTATATGGGTTTATGGCAGTTTGAAGGCTTTCTTTTCTGCGATGATTTGTTATTCACTGTGTATTTGTTGAAAGACCATTGTGACTCGAGGGTATCTCTATTATAAAACACTTCATTCAGTTCTTAGTCAATTAAAATAAGTGCATACTCTTTGTAAAAAAGTTAAGATACTTCGACAGTTGATGAAAACCCATTAGGGTTTGGTAAACCAACTCTTCCTAGAATCTCTTGCTGTTAGTTTCTTCATGGAATACTTGTTCCATAAAGTAGTTTTGTAAAGGTCTTGTTGTAATGTCAGAAAATGTCCCCTTGGGGGCTTTTTCCTCATAAGGTTTAGCTCCTAGGTCTTTTATATGCATTTAGGACATATTACATCATATTTCAACATCCTGATGAGAAAACCCTTGAGTGTCTTGGAAAATAGGACCTAGGGGGACCACTTGAGATAAACCTTACCCAAAATAGGGAGGGAGGACTTGGGTACCTGCGCCCTAGTCCTACCCTATTTTGGGGTAGTCCCAATTTTTGGGTGTTCGCTTGTGATCGTTATTTGGGTCCTATACTGACACGGTAAGTTTGAATCATGAAATTCTTGGCAGGAGTGTTTGTAGTTGCATATAAAAGCATGCTTAGGCATTCATTTGTAAACTAGATGATTACTAACAAGCTATTGTGTTCTAAAGGTGATTCAGGGCTTTCATTGTATTGCAAGAGAAGATTTGTGTTGTCTATGTGTTTGTATTTGCAGATTTGAACAATCATCTCCTCATGGCATGAAGAACCTCTTCCTCCATGAGATCTTCACTACAAAGTGATATAATTTGTGTTTGTGAGCATTTATCATTTGGTTTTTACCTCTGCTTCACAAGGGCACACACTCTTTATCTGACAATGCTGTTTAGAAGGCTTGAATGTCTCTCTGGGGCTTGACTGAGGCAAGCTACTAAACACCACAACCCCCTCCCAAAGTTTTCATGATGGTAGGTTATAGGTTGAAGCTATAGACAAAGTGTCAAAATTGCATAGCAGAGAAGAAAATAGCTCCCTGGACTAGGGTGCCTACTCATTAGTCCTCAAAGTTTCGTGATGGGAAAATCTTTAGTACAACAGGAACAGGTTGCAGGTCTTGTTTGCAGATCCAGATAAAAGTAGGACATTGGACTTGGGTGCCTACTCTTTAGTCCCCAACTATTATGTTTCAGAACCTCAAAAATAGGTGCACAATTATTTGTCATTTTACATCTTTCTGTACCAACATTTTCTGTTATTCGTTTGTTTTCTTTCGTATTTGCATAATTAGGGTTTTAAGGTATAATTGAGCATAAGAGAAGATAATTGGCAATTAAATTATAAAAATCCAAGTTTCCCTACATCTCATGGTTATTGTTATATGGAGCCTAATCAGACTTGGAGGTTAAATTTACCCCACTTTTATCAGCATGATTTCTCCCCAAATTCCTATGGGGTTAAGGGGCAGTGCCCCTGGCATGCTCCTTGTCGCGATACAGGGTAGGGTCGAGGGGTAGCGCCATCATGGGGGCTTGGGGGCAGTGCCCCCAAAACCTCACATAGTTTTTTATTATTTTATAAGGGCACCGAGAGTTATTTTTTCATCAGTCGACATAAAAAACCCTATTTTGTAACTGACAAAAGTTGTGATAAAAATGGCTAAGGGTTAGGGTTTCTGTTGATATTGTATTGTAACATTTTACGATGGTATTGAGTTGCAAGAATTGCTGGTTGTAATCGGTTTGATTTACTGGATAATAATATTGGACTCTCTATTGGTGAATGTAGCCTAAGTTTGGGTGAACCACATTAAAACTTGTCTCTCGCTGTTATTATTTCTGTGTATTTTCATTCCTCTATTTAATCTTTATTTACATTTAATTGATATCTTCTATTGGCTAACCCTAACAAGTGGTATTAGAGTGGGTTGTGTTTGATTATCATCTATAGGAAGGTCTTATGGTTGAGTTGGAGCAATGGTGGATGATGGTAAATTGAAGGTAGACAAATTCAATGGGTAGAGCTATTAGTTATGGAAGATGCAGATGGAGGATTATCTCTATCAGAAGGATTTATGGAGGCCATTAGAAGGAGTTGCCAAGAAACTAGAAATAATGACTGATGAGGATTAGAATCTTTTGGATAGAAAGGCATTGGGAACCATTCGGTTGTGCCTGGCACCATCGGTGGCATTCATTATAACGGAAGCGAAGAGAATAGATGGTTTGATGAAAGCTTTGGCTAAATTGTATGAAAACCCCCAGTCTCAAATAAGGTATTTCTCATGAAGCATTTTTTTAATCTGAAAATGATTGAAGGTGATCTATGACAAATCATTTAAATGAGTTTAATATGATTATCATTCAGTTAACTTATGTAAAAGTAAGTTTTGATGAAGAGGTGAGGGCTCTCTTGATATTATGTTCTTTGCCAGAAAGCTGTAATAGCTATAAGTAACTCTATCTCTGGTTCAAATACTTTAAAATTTGATGATGTTGTTGGTGTTCTCCTTAGCAAGGAAATGCAACAGAAAAGCTCAGGAGGGTCCACATCAGGTAGTGTTTTGAATGTAGAAAGCAGGGGCAGATCAAAGGAGAGATGAAAAGGTTCTAGAGGTCATGGGAAGTCACGAGGAAAATCAAAGGACAAGAGATCCCAATCCAGAGGATAGAAGGATTGCTGGTATTGTGGGAAACCAGGTCATCTGAAGAAAGATTGCTGGTCTCGGAAGAATAAAGAAGGAGACAAACAAGAAGGAAATAAGGAGGCAAATGTGGTAAGTAATAAATCTGAAGATGATGCTTTGATTCTTTCCCTAGATAATGCTAATGATTCATGGGTTTTAGATTCAGGGGCTTCATTTCATACTACGCCCCATAGAAGTTATTTTCTTGATTATGTCCAAGGGGATTTTGGGCTAGTTTATTTGGGAGATAATGAACCTTGTCAGATTATTGGAAAGGGAAGAATTAAGATTAAGTTATAGAATGGGAATCATTGGCTACTACAAGAGGTAAGGCATGTTCCAAGGCTCAGTAGGAATTTGATTTCAGTAGGGTAACTAGCCGAGGAAGGTTGCATTGTTATATTTTCTGATAAAAATTGGAAGGTTTTAAAAGGTGCCTTAATAGTAGAAAAAGGTGTGAAAGTAGGCACCTTATATCTCTGTACAGGTCATACTGTTCCTTCTACTTTAGTTGTTGTAGAGAAAAAATAAACAGATTCAGGGATAGTTGCTGCAGGTTCACAGGAAGAGACTAAAACAGTTACTGCAAGTTCTGAGACAACACTGTGGCATAAAAGACTTGGGCATATGAGTGAAAAAGGTATGAAGGTACTTCATTCTAAGAAAGTTTTACTAGGTTTGAAATGTATTAATATGGATTTATGTGAAAGTTGTGTGTATGGAAAACAAAAGAGAGTCAGTTTTCTGAAGGATGGGAAGCAAAAGAAAGATGAAAAGTTGGAGCTTGTGCATACATATGTATGGGGACCGGCTCAAGTATCTTCTCTTGATGGTTCTCGGTATTATGTTACATTCATAGATGATGTAACTAGGAAGGTTTAGATTTATTTCCTTAGGTAGAAATCTGATGTATTTGAAACATTTAAGAAATAGAGAAGCTTGGTTGAGAATGAGACATGTAAAAGATTAAAATGTCTTAGATTTGATAATGGTGGTGAGTATTATAGCCAGGAATTTGAGGATTATTGTTCCTTTAATGGAATTCGTAGGCAGAAAATGGTTCCAGGGACTCCACAAGAAAATGGAGTGGTTGAATGCATTAATAGGATAATAATGGAGCATGCAAGGACCATGAGATTGCATGTTGGGCTACCTTTAAACATGTGAGTAGAGGCTATCAACACTGCTATATATTTAAAAAATAGAGGTCCTTTAGTTCCTTTGGGCTGTGGTATTCCAAAGGAAGCATGGATAGGTAAGAAGGTGAGTTATTCTTTTCTCAAAACCTTCAGATGTGAAAAATTTGCACATGTAGATTCTAAAAATAGAACCAAGCTAGATGCAAAATAAAAAAAGTGTACCTTCGTTGGATATGGCATTGATGAATTTAGCTATAGGCTTTGGGATTTTGAAAATCTAAAAATTGTGAGAAATAGGGATGTTGTATTTAATGAGAAGGTGTTGTACAAAGATTAGTTGCAGAAGCATGAGAAGAAAGAAAAGGATTATGTGGTGCTAGATGATACTCCAAATAGTGATGTTCTGGTGCTTCCTCATGCTCCACAACAACAACAAGAAATACCACAGACTCCACTGAATGTTAGACGGTCAACAATGCTATGTAGACCTCCTGAAAGGTTTTCTCTCTCTTTGTATTCTATTTTGTTAATAGATGCTGGTGAATCTGAAGGGTATGATGAAGCTATGCAGGTGGATACAAAGGTTCAATGGGAGCTTGCAATGAAAGAAGAAATGGATTCCTTGCTGAAAAATCAAACTTGGGAATTATGTAAGTTGCCTGCAAGTAAAAAGGCTTTACCAAACAAATGGATTTTTAGGCTAAAGAGGAAGATGGAGGTAAGAAAAGATTTAAAGATAGGTTAGTTGTAAAAGGATTTGCATAGAAAAAGGGCATTGATTTTGATGAGATATTTTCTCCAGTTGTCAAGATGACTTCTATTTGTACTATTTTAAGTATTGTGGTTGCTGAAGATTTACATTTGGAACAACTAGATGTGAAAAATGCCTTTCTCCATGGTGATTTGGAGGAGAAGATATACATGGAACAACCCCAAGGATTTGAGGTCAAAGGTAAGGAGAAACTAGTGTGCAAATTAAAGAAGAGTTTGTATGGCCTGAAACAAGCACCTCGGCAATAGTACTTGAAATTTGATAGTTTTATGGCTGAGCAAGGCTACAACTAGTGTAATTTTGACCATTGTGTTTATTTTAAGAGGTTGGATAATGATAACTACATTACTTTATGTTTATATGTTGATGACATGCTTGTAGCGGGGTCTAACATGGATCACATAAGAGAGTTAAAATGACAGTTAGCATAGTCATTTGCTATGAAGAATTTGGGGGTAGCAAAACAAATCCTTGGTATGAAAATTTGCAGAGATAGGAAGAACAGAAAATTGACTTTATCTTAGGTTGATTATGTTGAAAATGTGTTGGAGAGATTCCATATGGAGAATGCAAAAGCTATCAGCACACCTTTGCCTAGTCATTTGAAATTGACTAAGGAGATGTGTCCCAAGACACCAGAGAGGAAGAAAAAATGTCCAAGGTACCATATGCTTCAGTTGTAGGAAGTTTAATGTATGCCATGGTATGCACAAGACTAGCTATTGCACATGTTGTAGGAGTTGTAAGAAGGTATATGAGTCATCCCGAATTGGAGCATTGGAATGCAGTAAAATGGATTCTCAGATATTTGAGAGGTACATCCAATACACACTTATGTTTTGGGGGCTATAATACTAATTTAGTAGGTTATGTAGACTTAGATTTGGTAGGGGATATTGATACCAGGTGGAGTACTATAGGTTATGTCTTTATTGTAGGTGGGACAACGGTGAGTTGGATCTCATGGTTGCAAAAGGTGGTTGCTTTATCCACCATTGAGGGAGAGTATGTAGCTGCAATAGAGGCAAGCAAGGAGATGATATGGAGGCAATCTTTCATGGAAGAATTGGGAAAACAACAGGTTAATAGTTATTTGTTTATGGATAGCCAGAGTTCCATACATCTTGCAAAGAATTCTACCTTGCATTCAAAGACCAAACACATACAATTGAGGTATCACTTCATTTGATCGGTGTTGGATGATGGATAGTTACGGATGGAAAAGATACATACAGATGAAAATCTAGCGGATATGTTTACAAAGGCAGTGATAAGGGAGAAGCTGAGCTCCTCTTTAGCTTCAGTTGGTCTTCAAGACTAAAAACAACAAAAATAGAATAATAGAGTCCAGGGTGCTTATTTCCAGTGGGAGCTGCAGGGTCAATAGTGTTATGATCAGTCTTTTCCAGTGGGAGCTACAGGGTCAACAGTGTTATGATCAGTCTCCAAGTGGGAGATGATATGGTGTGGAGTCTGATCAGTCTTCAAGTGAGAGATTATTGTTATATGGAGCCTAATCAGACTCAGAGGGTAAATTTACCCCACTTTTATTAGCACAGTTTCCCCCCAAATTCTTATAGGGTTAAGGAGCAATGCCCCTTGCAGGGGTTTGGCCAACATAAAAAAACCCTATTTTGTAACTGACAAAAGTTGTGATAAAAATGGCTAAGGGTTAGGGTTTCCATTGATATTGTATTGTAGCATTTTGCAATGGTATTGAGTTGCAAGGATTGCTAGTTGTAATTGGTTTGATTTACTGGATAATAATACTAGACCCTCTGTTGGTGGATGTATCCCGAGTTTGGGTGAACCATGTTAAAACTTGTCTCTCACTGTTATTATTTCTTTGTATTTTCATTCCTTTGTTTAATCTTTATTTGCATTTAATTGATATTTTCTATCAGCTAACCCTAACAATAGTGACCTAGGGTATGATAATACATTGCCACTCGACCCTAGGTCCTTGAATGAAAGGGTGAAAGGAGGATACATACATAAAACTACCAAAAACTCAACTATCCAAATTTTACCCTTTACATTTTGGTGAACACATGTTATTAGACTTGTTTGCACCTTGTTGAGTGTTTTGCTTCAGATTTACAGTAATTTCATTCATCCATAGTATCATTCATCTTATTGCATTGGAAAACTTACAAGAAAATTGAAAAATTAGAAAAATTGGAAAAAAATTGCATTCTAGGGTTTGTATGTTGCATTAATTAATTTGAATCTCATCAAATTTCTAATTTTTGCATTAGATCTGAGCTAAATTGTAGAAAACTACAAAAAATCAATAGTTTGCATTGCATTTTCATCATAAAATTGCTAGGGTTTTATTGAAAATTTTGCATTTTTCATATAACCTATTAATTTAAAAAACTGAGGTTTGTAGGCAAAATCTTGTTTCAGATTATTCTACTAATTTTAGACACTCATTAAAAATTGCATTTGGCTTTAGTTTTGCATTTTAGAACAAATTTGCATTTAGATTTCAAAAATTTGTGTTTTTGCATAGAAAAATTCAACAAAAACTAGCATTTTCATTGATTTTTCATTAGATTTGCACTTGCATTTTGCATGTTAGAGCATGAAAATCATTTTCAGATTTGAGCATTTAATTTTCACC
This sequence comes from Cunninghamia lanceolata, assembly GCA_027924645.1. Lineage (NCBI taxonomy): Eukaryota > Viridiplantae > Streptophyta > Pinopsida > Cupressales > Cupressaceae > Cunninghamia > Cunninghamia lanceolata. Next base: position 21,471,259 of record BSBN01000809.1, on the reverse strand, counting down.
ACATATCATCTTGCAAAACATTCATCTAGAATTTTACATCAAGATCTCAAACCTAGGGCTTGAAAAACCTTGATTTTCACTAAATTTGGCCTTATTGACTCTCTAATTTTGCACCATAGGCATGTTGTAAAGAACATTTTTGCACTAATTGGATTATATCAGGGGTATTATCTTCTTCCCCTCCTAAAATTCTTTACAACACCTTGTTATTGGCCTCTTGTATTGAAAATTTGGTGAAAAATCGACTATTTTTGTTATTTTTGCCCTAGGGTTTGGCCTAGTTTGTACCCTAAGCGTGCTGTAAAATATTTTATGCTTGTAGGTGACTGATATAGCTAATATTATTTTCTTCACCTCCTTAAATTCTTTACAACACCCCTTTGGCTAGGTCTTGGAATTGAAAAATTGTGAAAAACTACCCATTTTTGCTATATTTTCATTAGGGTTTGATCTTGAGTGGCACTGTAAGCGTGTTGTGAAAAATATTTTGGCATGAAGTGGCTGTTATTATTGATATAATTTTCTATCCATCATCATATTCCTCACAACACCCTTTGTCATGCTCTTTTGTATTGAGATTTGGTGAAAAAATTGCATATTTTAGTGTATTCTCACTAGGTTTTGCCCTATCATCATCTTAGATTTGCATCAACAGTGTGTTGTGAAGGATCTTATTGCTGTATTGGACTAATATCAGACATATTAATTTCTACCCCTGATCAAAATCCTTAAAACATCATTTCTTTCATATATTTGCATTGAAAAAGTACCAAAAAAATCAAGCATTTTAGGTCACTTTTGAATTTGTCTTTTGCATAACTGTTGAAAAGCTTTAAAAACCTGATTTTCCATTGATGTTACAAGACATCATTACCCTTTGGTATCTTTACATGCATATATTAAAAACTTTGAGAGTTGCTACAAATTTTTTAATATGAATCCTCATGTCCTCACTTACTTACAAGCTATGTATCACAAGGATATATTTAAATGCACTTCATTTGAAATCCTTGACTATGTATCTGATTATGACAACTTCACTTCTCTCATAAATGTACATACCCTTGGGTAGTAGAAGATTTGACGAAACACATTGAGAATGATGAGAGTGAAAGTTCTATTAATGCTTTGGATTTAATAGCTAAAACATGTGATGATGACATAGAAAATAATTCCTCCTATGAGGATATACTAGCACAAGAGGATGAAATTATTGACACATTGTTGAACATCACCCTACCCTCTTTTGAAAATGAAACATTAGTGGATAAAGGGCTCCCTCTCAAGAAGGATTCTTCATGGGTGGAAAAAGACTATTCACCTAACAATCATTTGGTACATGAGGCCTCTATGGATAATCCATTAGACCTTCCATATTTGAATGAAAACTCAAAAAACTTTGATGAGAAGACTATGGATAGCTCTAGTCTACCTAACAATATAGTACCTTCCTCTCATCCCATTGCTCTCCCTGGACAAGATGTAGCATTAGTGGATGAGAAAAGGTATCTCACATTAAATCATTTAGGGATGGATGTTGCGTGCAATCAAGAGGGAAATATTGTCAATTCAATATTCATAAATAGGTTTTGTAGAAATATTCCTAAGATGGTTGTGTGGGGGGCACCTAGTGCACCTTCTTGCTTAAATCTGGTGATTATGGTTCAAGGTGTTCAAAATGTGTTAAAACAACCACACCAAAATGTGATTTCTCACACATACAACACCCGTAATAATAAGCAAAGTAAGCAAGCACCACATGTTCCTATCTCTCTTCCATATTCTTAATATATGCTTCCTCCACCACCTCGTCTTACTCATAAAGTGGTCATGAGTATGATCTTGTCGAACAACTTCATGCTACTCCGGCTAAGATCTCTCTTTGGGATTTAATACAAACATCACCTACATACCATGGAATGCTCCAAGAAGCTTTACAAAAGGTGATTGTCCCACCTAATGCTAAGATTAATGATGTAGTAGCCTATTGGATAGTATGCATGTGCTAAAAATAGATATTCTCTTTCAACCACATGAATTACCGTCAATTGAGGTCCAAAACCAATATGATCCACTTATAATCTTTGTCACAATAAATAAAACATTGGTAAAATAAGTTATGATTGACAATGGATCAGCTCTTAATGTTTGTAGCATTGACCTACTACACAAAGTCAAGGCTGACACATCACAAATCAAACCAGGTAGCATTAGTATTCGTGGCTTTGATAATGTTGGATGACAATCTATGGGCACTATAACTCTACCTATACAAGTAGGATCTATGATGGTGCCTAACCTGATTCATGTCATACCTTGTTCTCTATCTTACAACATGATTCTTGGTAGACCTTGAATTCATGCATTGGGGGCAGTCCCTTCCACTTTGCATTGTTTAATCAAATTTATATTCAAAGGTAAACTTCATACTATTCATGCTGATCCTGAACCAGATAACTACTTACATATTGAAAAGCAAAAACTAATTTACAATCATATGAGCTTAAACCATTTATGAGCTGATTCATCAATGCCTATAGGCACAAATAATGTTGTGCAAGAATCTCAACCATCAAATGAATTTGGTGATGATTAGGGTTCATTAGATTTTAATCCTTGCAATATAGGGGAATATAAAATTAATAGCCTTGACACATCAAAAGTGGCATCGATCTCACCTAAGCAATCTTTTGAAGCACCTAAGAAACCTAAAGTCCCCTTGGTAGAAAATAAAAACAATACTCTCACTTATACCACAAATTACGAGACCTATGATGCTTCACCATCTTCTAAGGAAATGACATCCCTTTATGGTCAAGGAGTTAAAATCCTTTATAACAATTGTGAGTATATAGGTTAGGGATGTGGTGTAAATCAACAAGGGATTCGAGTAACTATAGAATCCACTTCAACACATTACTCAAGCGGCATTGGATATAATCCTTTTAAAGAAAAGAAAGTCTCCCATCGTCCTACAATTAATGTTAATTCAACAAGACCAAAACAACATGAGAGATATCCTAGATATGTATGTTCTTAGTAATGATACCCTAACAGGTAAGTATCTCTAACCCTTTATCTCTCTCATGATGTGCATCCCTTGTGATGTGTTATGTGTTGTTTAGGCCTCCTAGGATGACCCTTGATTCTCTTGTAAGGTACAAGATACCAGGTGATGCAAGAGCATCCAGTGGTGTAAGGGCAATCTTGCATCACCCAAAAAGAAGTTGATTGAAAATCATTGTAGTTCTTTTCATTTCTTTCCATAATTAGTGTTTCTGGTTCCATAATCTCTTGAATAATGATGTAGGACTTTTAGTTTTTCTAAATTGCTAAAAATAGCAAACTGCCAGTTTTGGAAAGTTTAACTGCCATTTTAGGAAAGTTTTCATTTGGGCATAGATTGAAGTGAAAACTTACAGAAAGATTCATAACTAAAACATAAGACCTTTGGTGAAGGAATCAGGCAAAGATCATTTGTGAGCTGAAAGATATTAAAGTTTTTATTTTCTGAAAAGCCCCTAAAAATTTCCAAAATGGGATATGAGGCACTAAAACATCCCATAATGTCCTAAAAAGTTGATATAAATCCATTTACATATTTTTGGCATGATAGTTCACATCGCGAGCTTTCTGGTGCTTAAAATGGTTCGTCAATCGGACACCTGGATCAAAAGTTATGCTTCCCGGAAGTTGACCTACTTTTGGAGGGAGTTGCAAAATTCAAAATTTGGCTAGAGGTTGCCAAAAAGTGCTATTTATGACTATTTTGGTAACCCTGGGTAGTAGTAGAGTTAAGGGGGAAAGTGTAGAGTCAAGAATAGGCAAGAAAACATAAACCCTAGCAGATTTGTGGTTATAGAAGGCTAAAAATTCTAGTCTTGAGGTTAGGAAAGCTGTAATGTGTTGCAGCCAGTAGAGGATTCATCCTCTGATTGTATTGAGCTTCTATAATGTAATGTGTTGTCCAAATCAATAAAAGAACATATGTATTTTCTGTGTGCAATTTTTGTTGTTATGTGTTTTATGTTTTACCCCCTTCATCAAGTGGTATCAGAGAAGGGTTCTTGAGTGTGTAGATAGATCACCGACCATGAGGCAGTTTGAACCAGGACTTGAGGTTGTGGGTTTGCTGCAGAGATCAAGATGCCTCCACAAAGAAATTGTATTGGGAGGAATGCTTTAATGGAAGAGGATTTTAGAGCCCTGCAAAGGCAAATTGATGCATTGCAAGAGGAGCTACGAATAGGGTTTGATCCGAGAACAAGAGAAGAAAGCGAAGATGAAGCTGAAGAAGAGCTATCTGAGGAAGAACAAGAAGCTATAGGGGATCTTGCAGAAGTTAAGTTGTTGAGGGCCATTTCAAAGATCAGAAAGAGGCCCAGGATCAAAGTTTCTACCTATTCTAGAGATTTGAATCTGGAACAACTTATTGATTGGATCAATGACATGGAAGAGTATTTTGAGTATGAAGACGTGGAGGACCCAGATTGGGTCAAGTTTGCAAAAACAAAGTTGAAGGGCCACTCCAATATTTGGTGGAAGGAGGTCCAGTTAGAGAGGAATAGGAGAGGAAAAGGAAAGATCACTAGATGGGATTGGATGGTGGAGAAACTAAAGAAGCAGTTCATTCCTGTGGACTATGAGATGGAGTTGCTAAAGAAGCTGCAAGGACTGAAACAATGTAACAAGTCTGTTAAGGAGTATATAGAAGAGTTTTATAAGATTACTATTAGGACAGGCCATGTAGAGGCCAACAAAGAGAAAGTAGCCCATTACATTAATGGGTTGAGGCCAAGTATTCAAGAAGAGCTGAGCTTGGTCAAAATGACCACCATAGAAGATGCGTACCAATTTTCCTTGAAGGTGGAAGAGAAGCTAAATAAAAGATTTTATAGCAAGCAAAGGGGAAGAGGTCAAGGCAGAAGGACTGGTGGAAGACCCTATGGAGGCCATAATGAAGATCAAAAGAAAAGTGTAGAAGCTGGCACCAGTCAGAATTAGAGAGGAGATAATGTCTACTGGCCTTGTGACCAGAACAATGGTGATAAAAGAGGAAGAGGAAGAGGTAGACCTAGACAAGGACTTGAAAGAGTAGGTTTCAGAGGAACCTATTTCCAATGTGGAGAAGAAGGGCATCGAGCATACGAGTGTCTACAACATCAAAGAAGGATGAATAGAAGACTTGAAGGTAATGCACAAGTTGTACATGTAGATGAAGATGCACAATCTGAGTGCTCTGAAGATGCTGAAAGGGGAGAAACCCTAGTTGTCAGAAAAACTTTGTTGAATGAGGAGAAAGAACCCAATCAGAGGAAGAGTTTATTTCACATAAGGTGCAAATGTGATGGTAAGTGTTGTGATATTATTATTGATAGTGGGAGCACTGATAATCTTGTTTCAGAGGAGATGGTTGATAAGTTGAAGTTGACAAGAAGAAAGCATCCACATCCATATCAGATTGCATGGTTGTAGAAGGACCATAGAGCTTTGGTCAATAAGCATTGTTTAGTGAAGTTCAAGATTGGAGACTACCATGATGAGGTGCTGTGTGATATCATACCAATGGATGCATGTCATATGTTGTTGGAGAGGCCATGGCAGTATGATAGGAGCACTGTCCATGATGGCTGTGCAAACACATATTCCCTAACAAAGGATGGAGTTTATCATAAGTTGAAGGCCTTGAAGGAGGTGGAAGAAAAGGTATGTAGTACTACCAGAATTTATTTGGTAGATGGTAGGAAATTTTTGGAGGGTATGAAGCATGAGAGTCATTTCTTTGTATTGATTCCTAAGATTAGTTAAGAGAAATGTGAAGATGTACCAGTAGAATTATTAGATATGTTGGAAGAATTTTAGGACATTATCTGTGATAATGTACCAGAAGGTTTACCACCAATGAGGAAGATAAGTCATCAAATGGATTTGATACCAAGAGCTAGTTTGCCAAATAAGGTAGCCCACAGAATGACTGAGAATGAAGACTTGAATAGACAAGTTCATGAGTTGTTAAGGAAGATATTGATAAGGGAGAGCCTGAGTCCATGTGCAGTACCTACAGTACTAGCACCAAAGAAAGATGGAGAGTGGAGAATGTGTACAGATTCTTGAGCCATAAATAAGATCACGATCAAGTATAGATTTCCATTGCTAAGAATGGATGACATAATGGATTGTTTGAGTGGAGCCAAGTACTTCACGAAGATTGACTTGAAGAGTGGGTATCACCAGATCTAAATTAGAGAAGGAGATGAATGGAAGATAGCCTTCAAGACAAAGGAGGGTTTGTATGAGTCTTTAGTCATGCCATTTGGGCTAACCAACAGACTGAGCACATTCATGAAGCTCATGAACGAGGTACTAAAAGAATTTTTGAGAAGTTTTGTTATTGTTTATTTGAATGATATTTTAATTTTTAGTAAGACTTGGGATGAGCATCTGATCTGGGAGGAGAAGTTGTTGATTAATCTAAAGAAATGTAGTTTTGCAAAGAAGTTGGTATACCTAGTGTAGAGGAAAACTAATGTGTTGTAGACTTAAATAAAATTTAGGGTTTAACCTAATTGAATAGTCTACTATCATTGCATTCCTACATTGAATTATCAACCAAGGAGAGTAAGCTTATGATAATGCCTGCATTATCTATGCCTTCAAGACTCATTTCTAATATAAGTTAATCTTATACAATTCTTATTTTGTCTAGTCCTACTTACTAGAATGCATAGAAATGTAAAATAGTAAACAGAAATGGAAAACAACAAAAATAGTCTAAACTTTTAGTTTCTACGGGTACCTTCAGCAGAAGCTGAAGATAACTATATTTAACAGAAAATTATAATTTTAATCTAAACAACTCAAAATGATGAAAAGGCTAACACTAACCTCCGGAGGATTAAAAACATGCACTCTACTTATGAATCACAATTACTGGAAATATCAATTAAGAGTTCTTACTTGCTTCACAATATAGCACATGAGATGGAATGAAACAAGTTAACTAAGAATGCAAGAATAAATAAGAAAACATGCAAAGTGAGAGCTAGTACCTTGAGTGGTCAGCTCAGGGAACTATCTCACTTTTTCTGGAGATTAAATCTACTTCAGATCTTCACACATCCCATAACATACAGTTGAATTCAAACCATGTCACAGATAGAATCTTCTTCAGATTTTATTCAAAATTATGACATGTCTAGAATAACTGATAACTATAACAAAGTAATAGCTATATGGAAAGTAAAACATAACAACCAACTTAATCAACAAACTCATCCCCTAACTTATATAAAGATGGGAGAGTCTTATGCATCCTTGTAACTAACTATGATCATCAATTCATTCCTGGACATCAGGATATTGTTTTTGAGATCAACTTATTAACTGGAGAAAAGGAAACAATGTCCTATCCAAATAGAAATTCTAACCATAACAGCTCATAAATAAGATTCATAAACTTTGGTGAGACTCCTAGAATAAGTCTTCTTTCTCCCCTGGGTGTATTCTCCCATGATGACAATGTTTGTCTCCATCGATCGCTATGTCTGGCACTTGGACTGCATTCTCATTGATTCCTTTGTTCTACATCCTATTGTAATTACTCCTCCTTGGATTCTTTATCTGGCTACATAGGGTTAATCATTCCAACATATATACAAAACAACCTCTCATAATAAACTTATGAAATCCTATCTATATTTCATGCATATCAATAATTTAAATCATCCATTTGATAATATAACCACCTGATTTCATTTATCAGCATAGGGTCAAAGTCTTTGGAAAGTATATATGAAACAACATAAAATAGAGATAATGTATGTGAAGTCTTTGCAGAACCATATAGAAAAGGTCTTAAAACATATGAAAATAGTATAAAAGGAGGCCAATATTTCATCCCCACATTCCCCCTAACTTAGACTTTTGTTTGTCCCTAAGAAAAATTAAAGAACTAGACACCTATGGCAAAAGGTTATAATGCAGGGTAATTCTTCAAAGGTATGTGCCCTCTCTAACTCCTTTTCCCTGCTTGAGGTAGAACCCATTAGAGTATGCAAGTCCTTCCATCCTGATCAACTCAACACGCCTACATTGCTCACTTTTCCCTCCTATCCAATGTGGCACTGGATAAAGAAAGATAGGAGGCTGATAAGTGAGAGGTAACTATGATACTCCCTTCTGTTCTAATTTCTAGCTATATCTGTGCAATCTTTCAAGCATATTCATGAAGTTGTGGATAGAATGGGGTTCCTTTCTTTATAATTCTGGAGTTAAACTATCCCATCTACTTTGCACATACTTCTGACAATTTTGGATGATAGACACTGCCATTCTCTGTATCCTTTTGTAGTCCCTAAGTCTTAAATTTATAATCACCTTAGTTGGTCCTTTATGAGACAACAATGTTAAACATTGGGTTAAGATGATTTTAGGCTCCAAGGCTTCCTTCCTTAGTTGCTTTGGTACTTTCTTTTCCTTCTCTTCATATTGGTCCATCAATAACCCTCTGAGTTGTTCATTTTTGAAATATGACATTAATGCTCTGACTTGGAGGTCTCCAACATAAATGCAAGGATTCCATTGTGTATCTTCATCCATTATATAATTGTGCAAGTAATACTTACAAAACTGGTCTTGTTCTTCTAGGATGACCTCTTTGAAGTAATTACAAAAGATAAACCTTGAATGCAAGTCAGGTTGATCAGTTATAAACTCGTTAAACTGAAAACTAAGAAATTTTTCCTTCAAAAATAGTGCATACACTCTTGATGGAGGTCTGTGTCCCATAATTTGCTTGGTCCTTTCAATAACCTTTTTCAACTTTTGCTCTAACTGTTTAATCTTCAAATCCTTTTCTGTAACAAATTCATTGAGGTTATGCTTCTCTTTTGCCCAGTTTTCCTTCTCTTGCCTATCTTCATCAATCAATTTCATTAGTTCAAAACCCAAAGACAATGTAGTATGATATTTTGGGTTTTTTAACCATAGGAGGTTGGAGAGTAAGTACTGCTTCTTCCTCAATCTCTATTTTATTTTCAGCCAACTGTGCTAACAAATCTAAGTTAGAACCATGGACATAAGTTTGGATCTTCTCCTCCAACTCCTAAATCCTCTTTTCTTTTTCTCTATCTCTTTCTTCATAACCCCTTACCTACTCCTCAAGTTTCCTTATTCTGTCTAGGGCTTCCTGTAACTCCTTCCTAATATCTCTGTTTTCTATCAATTCCTTTTCACCTTCAAAATTTTCATCATTCCCCTTTTTAGGGGCATCAAAAATTTCCTTAGAAAAGTCATCTGGCACAGGTTTTCCCATTTTTCTAGCAATAAACAAGTTTTCTGATTTAGAATCAGAAGAAGAAATGTACCTTCTTTTTCTTGCAGACAAATTATCATTTGCACATGCATCAGTAGAAGCATCCTCAAGAGGGTTTTCTCCCTTATTTGAATCTAGATTTAGAGGAGCTGGATCAGTATCCTGCTAGCCTTTATTTTTGTCTTCTTCTTCTCCTTGGTGCTCAACAACTTTCTCTTTAACACCTTGCTTCCTCAACCTCCCTGATCACCTAGGAGTAACTGTCTCATGTTTTTCTACCTTTTTCCTCTTCTTGTTGTTCTCCTTCTGACTCTTTGTTTTCTTCCTAGATGTTGAGGAAGTGGTTCTTTTTGTTTTAGGAATAGAGGTTGAGGGATCTTGAACTGATACAGGCCTAAACTCTGGAGGGTTCTTAGGTTGTTTCTTCCTGCTCAGTATCAACAGTGGGTTTAGTTTCATGTGGAATATCTTCTTCTGGCTCTGGTGCTTCCAAGAGTGTTGAGATGTCTACACATTTTTTAAAGGCTTCCCACTCAATCTGTGGGTACTGAATGCTTAAACTCTTTTTTACTAACAAAGATATTAAACAATGGTGAGAAAGAGTTGTGTCTGCTTGTTGCCTCTGATAATCTGAAGACATTCTTCTCAGCATACTATACAAATATATGGGAACAGTGACAAGTTTCTCATGTCTCAAGTGGTTGAGCAGTTTAAGATGTGCAGTATACAAGATATTATATCTACCATCACAAGTGATATATTTGATAATATAGAAAGCACATTTCCCCCAAAAATATGGAAGAGATAATCATTTGGTACCTTGTGTGGTAGAATCTAGGTGTTCACCTCTTTCACAAAACTCCTCTTTGGCTATAGTTGCATCAGCCCTGATTGGATACTTAGACCCTATTCTAGGCAACCCTAAAACTTGAGCAATTGCAAGCTCGGAAGAGTCTACTATCAACCCTCTAACCATTGCTTCCTCATATTGCATAGTAAGTGCAAATTCTTTTACCATGTCATCGTCATATTCTGTCAATTTGAGGAATTAATCAAGCCAACCCACTCTGGTAAAGAGCAGAAGAACCAGCACATCCTCTAATATTTCCTTGTGTGCCGAGGGTTCTCTTTTGATTACATCTCCTCCCATTAAGACTATGAATTAGAACTTTGCAATGTCAATTCTTTGCACAATGCCAACTTCTGCTAACCAATTTCTACTGCTTCAACTCACAACCCTGAAAAACTAGTCTTTCAATTTGTCTCTTTCCTACTTCTCCACTATAACTCCATAACTCCTTAGGGTATTAATTCATTATTTTATAGAGGTGAGTTAATACGTAGAGTATTTGTCTAGTTTTCTCAAAAGGTAGGGTTTTAAACAAGGTTTTGAAAGGTAAAAATGTAAAGGCAACAATGATTAAATGACAATCATTTGAAAAGAAACCCCTCCCCCCAACATAATGATGAAGTGACTGCACTTCATATGGTAGGTTTTATGGATGGAGGAGTGATAAAAAGAAATGGTGGAAATATACATCGCATGCATGAAATAAATTATGAATAAACATGAATATAAAAAAGAAATCTAAGTGTATTAATAAAAATGTGTTGATTGTACATATATATTGAAATGAAATAATTAACATACCTTGGAAGTTGTGAACAACACTTGTGTGGTGATAGAATATGCATGCAACAAATGGGAAGTTGGATGTACAGTTACAGAGTGATAATGGAATAGTGCAAGATGGCAGATGGAAGTACCAACTCATAAATGTGAATTGACACTAGGAATAATGTGAATGGATAAATTTGAAAGGAATACAGGTTGATGGAATGGGCAGGAGAAGTGAGCTTGTGTTCACCAAGCAATGGAACAGAACAGTAGATAGGTGTTGCTATGGGTGCCTGCAGCACAAGTCCCGACTGAGTCATGTCCTGACTAAAGAAGTGAAAAATAGGGCCCAGTGGAGATTTCTAGTTATAACCATGGAAATTGTATAGTGTGTCCATGTGAGAAAAACTAAAGAAATTTGATTGTCAGCAACAGGGGTTGAGTATTGTAACTCAACCTCCACATCACTGGACATTGTTGTTGTATCAACATCAGAATGTGCATTATCTAGTGTTACAACAGCTGAATCAACATCTTCTGGTGTCACAACATCTATCTAAATTAGGAGTATCAGGAGGAGCATATTGAGCAGATAGAGATACTTGAAAGTCATCTCTCTAAAGTGGCTTCTTGTACAATTTGAGCCTATGCCCATTGACCAATAGTGAAAACTAAACTTCATCAATAGTTTGTAGTTGAACTACACCATTAGGAAAAACTTGTTTGATTTCATATGGACCTAACCAATGTGACTGAAGCTTGCCCTTGAAGTCCTTATACCTTGAATCATAAAGTAGTGCCCAGTCTCCTGTAGTGAATTCCTTTGTTTTTATATACTTATCATGCCATTTTGCCCTTTGCTTCTGTATGACCTCTATATGATGAATGGATTCCAGTCTCATTTCATCCAAGGCATTCAAATGTAGTAGCCTTTCCTGTTGTGCAGTGGTTAGATCCATTCCTAGGTCCATTGCTGTCCTCAAGGTTTTATGTTCAAATTCAATAGGTAAGACTGCAGTCTTGCCATAGACCAGCTCATAAGGTGTAAACCCTGTAGTTGTCTTCCAAGTTGTACTATATGCCCAAACAGCTTCAGGGAGCCTAGAAACCCAATCTCTTCAGTGAAGCTGCACTGTCTTGGTCAGGATGTTTTCAATTTCTCTATTAGTAACTTCTACCTAACCATTAGCCTGTGGATGGTAGGGAGTGGATTTCTTATGCTTGATCTTGTATTTTGCAACCAATTTTGTTATTAAATTAGATGTAAATTGTGGTCCCTGGTGAGTTACTATTTCTCTTGGAACACCATACCTAGTGAAGATGTCTTCATACAAGAATTTGGCCACATTGCCATCTCTAGAAAATTGTAATGCTTTCACTTCTACCCATTTAGTTAAGTAATTTGTACATACCATGATATATTCTTTGTTATTTGATGAAGGAGATATAGGCCCCACAAAATCCAAACCCCACTTGTCAAAAGGAGCTAGTGAGATTTGTGGTTGCAAAGACATCTCATCTCTTCTAGTAGGCCTCCCCATTCTCTGGCATCTATCACAACTCCTATTGTATTTGATAGCATTTTTGTGAAGCATTGGCTAGTAATAACCTATTGTGAGAATATTAAAGGCTGTCTGTTTAGCTGCAAAATGTCCTCCACAAGGCTCATCATGAGAAGCCTTCATTACATCAAATACTTTATCCTCCCTGATACATCTTCACATAATATTGTCTAGCCCAGTGTAGAATAGAAATCCAAAAATCCAAGAGTAAGAGAAACATTTATGCACCAACTGCCTCTTCTCCCTTGGAGAGAAATATCTTGGAATTTACCTTGTAACCAAATAATTGGCTATATTTGCATACCATGGAGTATGTCCAGTGAGAGAAAATAAATGATCAATAGGAAAAGAATCATCAACCATGCCATCTGAAGACTGTGTAGGTAGTCTGGATGGAAAATCAACAACAACATTAGCTTTGCTTGGTTTGTCAACAATTGTAATGTCAAACTCTTGCAACAACAATAACCACCTTACAAGTCTACCACCTACTATGGGTTTATTCATCAAGTATCTGATGGCTGCATGATCTATATGGATGAAGACCTTGTAACTAGTTATGTAGTGTCTGAAGTTATTTATGGCATAAACAACTGCTAACATCTCTTTCTCTATCACTGTATAATTCAATTCAGCTCCTTGTAGATTCTTATTGACATAATAAATAACATATTCCTTGGATCCTTCTTGTTGACCTAAAACTGCACCAATTGCAAAATCTAATGCATCAGTATGGATGTGAAAAGGTAAGGTCCAATTTGGTCCTCTAAGTACAAGAGCTTGTGTCAAGGAGGTTTTCAACTTTTCAAAAGAAGTCTGACATTTTGGTGTTTACTCAAATTCACTATCTTTTGTTAACAGAGTAAATAGAGGTGCCGCTATTTTTCTAAAATCTTGAATGAACCTTCTATAGTAACCTGCATGTCCTAGGAAACTCCTAACATCTTTCTACTTTTGTGGAATAGGTAGGGTGGAAATAAATTCAATTTTCTTTGGATCCACTTGTATTCTAGCACTTGAGATAAAGTGCCCTAAAACTATGCCTTGTGTCATCATAAGGAAACACTTTTTATTACTCAAAGAGAGATTATGATCTGTACATCTTTTCAATACCTTCTCCAAATTGTGTAGGGCTTCATCATATGTGTCACCATATGTGTCACCATATGTGGTGAAGTCGTCTATATAAATCTCCATACTGTCATGTGCAAAATTAGAGAAAATGCTTAAAATTGCTCTTTGAAAAGTAGCTGGAGCATTGCACAAGCCAAAGGGCAAGACAGAGTATGCATATGTCCCCCAAGGGTAGGTAAACGTTGTCTTATCCTGGTCTTTTGGAGCAATTTTAATTTGATTATAGCCACTAAAACCATCAAGGAAAGAAAAATATTTCTTGCCTGCTAGTGAGTCAAGAACCTAGTCAATGAAGGGCAATGGAAAGTGATCTTTCCTAGTAGCAGTGTTCAATTCTTTGTAGTCGACACAAACCCTCCACTTGCCTCCTTTCTTTGGGACTATAACCAATGGTGAAACCCATTCACTGTCTGAAATGGGTATATGAAGCCAGCATCCAAATGTTTCTGTAGCTCAATTTTAACAATATCCTTGAGGGTTGGATTCATGCGGCTTTGCTGCTGCCTAATGGGCCTGTATCCATCATCTATGTATATCTTATGCATGTACAAGGTAGGATCAATGCCTTTCATATCATTATAATCCCATGTAAATGCTGTTGAGTGTGCATTTAAAATTCTATGCAAGGAGTGTTGTTATTCATTAGTCAAGGCATTATTAATATTCAACATCCTTCCTGGTCTGACTTCTAGTTTTTTGGATAGTTCTTGCATAGAAGACAAATCAAGGCTGGGTAACATAGGTAATCATTGCTGAGGAAATAAAGCATGAAATATTTGAGACACCTCTTCTAATGAACCACTTGGTATTATGGTGCTCAAAGGGTCTTACAAGCAAGATAGGCAATCATTCTGCTACGGATGCCTTCCATAGTCATTGTGGAGGACATGAGAAATTAGTTCATCTTCTTCTGGAACATCTAACAAGGGGTTGTGTTCAATAGTCATTAGTGTTTGCAAGGAATAAGTGTCCTCTTCTTCCTGGAAAAGCCAAATGGTCTACTCAAGTTCATGGTATGGTTGGGCTGGAGGATATAACACTAGTTTCTTGGTCACTGTCCCATTAGATATTATCATGTTACCAGACGTACAACCTATACATGCATCAGTAGTGGCAAGCCATGGTTTGCCTAGTATAAGAGGATAGCCAACAAGATTAACTTTGGGCTACAAAACTATGAAATCAAATGGATACTCCCAAGAGTCTAATGTAATGAACAAATCCTCTATGACTCCTTCAGGTTTGACTGTAGACCTATCAGCTAATTGAAGAACTATTTGGGTAGGCCTAAGATTGTTCAGTTGGAGTATATGCATTGTTTCCTTGGTCATGACATTAATAGCAGCACCTCAGAGTGTTCTTAATCAGAGTCCCATTGATCTTGAAATCCACCACTGGACTTCCTGGGTCTGTGTATTTTGGAACAGTTATATTACCCAACATGATGTCTGCAAGATTACCTAACACATGAACTATTTGGGGGTCTATTCTCTTCCTTCCTGGCTTCTTTATGCAAATATTCCTAATAGTTTTGGTATAGATGGGGATATCTTTGATAGCTTGGATTAAGGGAATCTTAATGTTGATATTCTTTAGCTGTCTAAGAAGGGTAGTATTAGCTTGAGCTAGTTGCTTTTGCATGGCCAAAGGCTTAGGGAAAGGAGGAGACTTCTGCTTCAAGTTAGGTTGGGCATCTTGTTTTGATTTAGGTTCCAAGGGTTTTTTATCTAGGGTCTCTTCGGTGGGCTCTTCATCTTCAAGCTCGGTAATTTGGGGAGATGAAGGCCCTACAAGTTGTTTCCCTAATCTAAGATGAATATTACTCACTTCCACCCCATAAGTAGGATATTGCATCACCTCATTAGTATAAGCCTGCTGAAAAGGCTTATTGTTAGGGTTAGGTGTAGGTTGGGCAGGGATTTGGGTAGGTCTAGGAGATGGATTTTGAGGTGGTGGCATTATGGCTGGCTGCTGTGGTTGAGATGGAATAATAGGTTGCTGAAATTGTGCATTTTGCTGCCATTGTTAGCCCTTGTTCAACTGAGGCTGTCATTGTTGTTGTCGAGGAGGCCATTGAGGATTATAGGTAGGTCCTTGGAAATTTTGTTGTGGCCACAGGTTAGGTTGTTGTTGGTTCCAACCATCTTGTAGAGTAGGCCATTGGGGATTTTTCCATTGTGGGTTTTGCCATGCATTTGGGTTACCAAACCATTGTTGAGCATTCCAAGCAAAGAAGTTCTAATTTGCAGCAAGAAAGGGAGGATTAAAATTAAGTGGATTAGGAGGCATACCCGGTCTTTGTTTCCATGGCCTTCTTTGAGAAATGAAGAATAATTTCTCATCCTCTCCTTCAAATTGCTGTAATTTTGGTCTCTCAATCCTTTCTTGCTAGATACTGGCCACCCTCTTGCATTTGCAATTGGCTCTTCTTTGTCTGTAGCTAGGGCAGTATTCAGTGAGCATTGCATCTACCTCTTCTTGTTTCTTTTTGATGTGAAGAGTGTCCAACTATGTATCCATGTGGCTAATGATATCTTCTTTCATAGTAGTCAGGAAGTTACTAATTTCCACTCGAGAAACTCCATTAATTGCCTTGCCTGCAATGGCTACTCTTTCTCCTCTGGGTTTTCTGGAAAAAGTCCTAAAGTAGTTCCTACAAGATGTACAAATATCCTCAAAGGGTAGTTGGGAGATATCCCCTGTTCCAATGAGATTTAGGGCATCCATGCAATCATCATTGACTCCTCTTAAAAAGACCAACTTCAATGATTCTTTAGATAACATATTCTGAGGGTTTTTCTTCAAGGCAAATTGGAATCTCTCCACATAGTCCTCTAATGGCTCATCCTGCTTTTGTGACTTCCTAAAGATTTGATCTTTCCTCCTATCATGTCCTCTGCAACAGTCTTTGTATTTTTCCAAGAATTTTGTCTTCATGGTAACCCAGTTTGGAATGGCATCTCTCCCTAGTCCCATAAACCATATTAAAGTAGCATCTTTTAGGGTAGCAGGGAACAACTTGAGTCTGTAAGGATCAGTGGTATAATCATAACTCCTACATAGAACATCAAACTTGAATAGGAAAGTGTCAGGATCTTCAGTCACCAAACCATAGAAAATAGGCAACGCAGAAGGTGGTATATTTTTTAGAGTAGCTACTCGTGCTAGCTCTGGTATAGGGAATTCAAATGTAGCTTATCTTGGAGGGTCCTCTACTACATCTGCCATGGTTCTGAAAGTTCCCTCTATGGTAGTAGAGGAAGCTGATGGAGATGTAGGGGGTGTTGATGAAGATGTAAAAAGAAACTCTCCTTCAACACTTCCTATGGTGTAGTTGTTGAAATCAGTTGTACCCTCGTTGTTCTAAGAAGTTGATGGAAGGAATCTACCTTGAGTATCTCTTTACCTCTGCATACAGTAAATTGAGCTTTATGTTTCAGAGGCCCTGCACAATGTTAGTAGAATGCCTAGTATTTCTTGAAAAATGAATTTATTCAATCTAATACTGAAATCAAGATTTAACTATAAAAGCATGTGAAACCTAACAAATGAGATTATGAAGATAGCACCATCCCCAACAATGATGCCAAAAATGTAGAGGAAAACTAATGTGTTGTAGACTTAAATAAAATGCAGGGTTTAACCTAACTGAACAGTCCACTATCATTGCATTCCTACATTGAATTATCAACCAAGGAGTGTAAGCTTATGATGATTCCTACATTATCTATGCCTTCAAGACTCATTTCTAATCTAACTTAATCTTATACAATTCTTATTTTGTCCAGTCCTACTTACTAGAGTGCATAGAAATGTAAAACAGTAAACAAAAATGGAAAACAACAAAAATAGTCTAAACTTTCAGTTGCTATGGGTACCTTCAGCAGAAGCTGAAAATAATTGTATTTAATAGAAAATTACAGTTTTAATCTAAACAACTCAAAATGATGAAAAGGCTAACACTAACCTCTGGAGGATTAAAAACTTGCACTCTACTTATGAATCACAATTATTGGAAATATCAATTAAGAGTTCTTACTTGCTTCACAATATAGCACATGAGATGGAATGAAACAATTTAACTAAGAATGTAGGAATAAATAAGAAAACATGCAAAGTGAGAGTTAGTACCTTGAGTGGCTAGCTCAGGGAACTATCTCACTTTTTCTGGAGATTAAATCTACTTCAGATCTTCACACATCCCTTAACATATAGTTGAATTCAAACCATGTCACAGATAGAATCTTCTTTAGATTTTATTCAAAATTATAACATGTTTAGAATAATTGATAACTGTAACAAAGTAACGGCTATATGGAAAGTAAAACATAACAACCAACTTAATCAACGAACTCATCCCCTAACTTGTATAAAGATGGGAGAGTCTTATGCATCCTTCTAACTAGCTATGATCATCAATTCATTCCTGGACATCAAGATATTGTTTTTGAGATCAACTTATTAGCTAGAACAAAGGAAACAGAGTCCTATCCAAACAAAAATTCTAACCATAACAGCTCATAAATAAGATTCATAAACTTCGGTGAGACTCCTAGAATAAGTCTTCTTTCTCCCCTGCGTTTATTCTCCCATGATGACCACGTTTGTCTCCACTGATCGCTATGTCTGGCACTTGGACCATATTCTCATTGATTCCTCTATTCTACATCCTGTTGTAATTACTCCTACTTGGATTCTTTATCTGGCTGCATAGGGTTAATCATTCCAACATATATACAAAACAACCTCTCATAATAAACTTATGAAATCCTATCTATATTTCATGCATATCAATAATTTAAATCATCCATTTGATAATATAACCACCTAATTTCATTTATCATCATAGGGTCAAAGTCTTTGGAAAGTATATATGAAACAACATAAAATAGAGATAATGTATGTGAAGTCTTTGCAAAACCATATAGAAAAGGTCTTAAAACATATGAAAATAGTATAAAAGGAGGCCAATATTTCATCCCAACACTTGGGATTTGTTGTCTCAAAGGAATGTCTTAAGATGGACCCAGAGAAGGTGAGAGCTATCCTTGAATGACCTATGCCAAGGAGTGCCACAAAGGTAAGAACTTTTCATGGTTTGGCAAGTTTTTACAAAAAGTTTATCAAGAATTTTAGTAGCATTTGTGCACCCCTAACTGAGACAATGAGAGGGGATAGAAAAGAATTTAGATGGACTAAAGGAGCAAACAAAAGTTTTGATACATTGAAGCAGAAAGTCACAGAGCAACCTGTTTTGGCCCTTCTAGATTTCAATAAGGTATTTTAGGTAGATTGTGATGCTAGAGGTAGTGCTATAGGAGCTATTTTGAGTCAAGAAGTTAATCCCATTACCTATTTTAGTGAGAAGCTTAATGATGCCAAGAAAAAGTATTATGTTTATGATTAGGAGTTTTATGCAATAGTTCAAGCTTTGAAGAAATGGAGACATTATTTGTTGCCAAAAGAGTTTGATTTATATATTGATCATTAGGCTTTGCAGTATCTTAATGGTCAAGGAAGGTTGAATCAAAGGCACTTAAAATGGGTTGAGTTTTTGTAGAGTTATACCTTTGTTTTGAAGCACATGAGTGGGAAGTCCAATAGAGTTGCAGTTGCCTTGAGCAGAAGACAAAAGTTGTTGACAAAAATGAAGATAGAGGTTGTTGGGTTTGATGAGCTCAAGATTTTGTATCCAGAAGATCCAAATTTTGTAGAGGCTTGGAAAGCTTGTTTGGAACCTGGTACTTTGGATAGAAAAAAATGGTTGGATTTCATAATCCAAGATGGCATGTTGTTTAGAGGAAGCCAATTGTGCATTCCAAGGAGTTCCATGAGAGAGAACCTAGTTAAGGAGAAGCATAGTGGGGGATTGGCTAGACATTTTGGTCGAGATAAGACCATTTCCATTGTTGGTGAGAATTGTTATTGGCCACAGTTGTAGAAAGATGTGAGGAAAATTGTGTAGAGTTGTAGAGTGTGTCAGATGGCAAATGGAACAAGTTAGAATACATGGCTATATTAGCCATTACCTATACCGGAGAAGCCATGGGATGATATTAGTATGGATTTTGTTCTTGGTTTACCAAGGGCATAGAGAGATCATGATTCCATTTTTGTGGTGGTGGACAGATTCTCGAAGATAACACATTTTATTCCTTGCAAGAAGACAAATGATGCTGTTCATATTGCAGAGTTATTTTTCAAAAAGGTGGTGAGATTACACGGTCTACCAAAGAGCATAGCTTCAAATCGAGATACCAAGTTTGTTGGTTATTTCTAGAGAACATTGTTGAAGAAGTTGAAGACAGATTTGAAGTTCACTTCTACACACCATCCACAGACTGATGGATAGATGGAAGTGGTGAATAGGAGTTTGGGTAACCTACTACAATGCTTAGTAGGAGATAAGCCCAAGGGATGGGATTTGATTTTACCACAAGCAGAATTTGCTTACAACAATTCTGTCAATAGGAGTATTGGTAAATCACCATTCTAGATTGTATATGGAAATAGCCCAAGAAATGCTTTTGAGTTAAGGAAGCTGGACAAAGGAGAACAGACAAGTGCTGACTCAAGCTGAAGACTTTGCAGAACATCTAAAGAATTTGCATGAAGAGGTGAGAAAGCACATTAATAAGATGAATATTTATTACAAGGCTAAGGTAGATCAGAAGAGGAGATATAAGGAGTTCCAGGTAGGAGATGAAGTCATGGTTCACTTGAGAAAAGAAAGGTTCCCAATTGGAACATACAATAAGTTGAAAATGAAGAAATTTGGACCATGCAGAATCCTAAAGAAGCATGATTTAGGAAATGCATATGAGGTAGAGGTGCTGAGTGGGATAAATATTTCCCCTATGTTCAACATTACTGATTTAATAGAATATCATGAAGGTGGCACAGAGGATGGATCAACAGAAGAATAGTGGAGTATCCCGGCATCTACTTCAAATGAGGAGATAGAAGAGATCTTAGATAGCCATGTGGGAAGAAGTACTTAGAACATGCAATATGAAGAATATCTGCTGAAATAGAAAGAAACACCTATTGAAGATTCTTCTTGGTTGTCTAAGGCATAGGTTGACCATTTGGGTTTTCCTCAAACAAACACCTGAGACATGACAGGGTCACTTCTCAAATTAGCCTGGGTGTTTGATGCAGGAGCATCTAGTGGTGTAAGGGAAATATTGCATCACCCAAAAAGAAGTTGATTCAAAATCATTGTAGTTCTTTTCATTTCTTTCCATGATTAGTGTTTCTAGTTCTATAATCTCTTGAATAATGATGGACTTTCAGTTTTTCCAAACTGCTAAAAATAACAAACTGCCAGTTTTGGAAAGTTTAACTACCATTTTAGAAAAGTTTGCATTTGGGCACAAATTGAAGTGAAAACTTACAGAAAGCTTCATAATTGAAATATAATACCTTTGGTGAAGGAATCAAGCAAAGATCATTTGTGAGCTGAAAGATATTAAAGTTTTTGTTTTTTGAAAAGCCCCTAAAAATTTCTAAAATGAGATATGAGGCACTAAAACATCCTATAACATCCCTAAAAGTTGATAGAAATCTATTTACATATTTCCTACATGATAGTTCACATCACGAGCTTTCTGATGCTTAAAACGGTTCGTCAATCGGATACCTGGATCAAAAGTTATCCTTCCCGGAAGTTGACCTAGTTTTGGAGGGAGTTGCAAAATTCAAAATTCAGTGGGATGCCACCAAAAAGTGCTATTTATGACTATTTTGGGAACCCTGGGCGGTAGTCGAGTTAAGGGGGAAAGTTTAGAGTCAAGAATAGGTGGGAAAATAGAAATCCTAGCAGATTGGAGTTACAGAAGGCTGAAGATTTCAGAGTCTTGAGGTTAGGAAAGCTGTAATGTGTTGCAGCCAGTAGAGGATTCATCCTCTGATTGTATTGAGCTTCTATAATGTAATGTGTTGTCCAAATCAATAAAAGAATATCTCTATTTTCTGTGTACAATTTCTGTTGTTATGTGTTTTATGATTTATCCCCTTCATCACTAGCAGACCGCCTTTGTTGTGACATTCTTCTATTTGTATCATCATTCTTCTATATTGCCTCTCTTTGATTTCATTGTTGTGTGTTGTGTCTTATGGACATAGCATTGTAGTTGGTGACTTGGGGGCACCCTCCTATGTGACTATCCCTAAGACACTTGTTTCTCCTCTCTTATTTATTGTTTTCCTTCCTCTAGTGTTTCTATCTAGCAGGCAGATGATGAAAAACATCTCATACTGATGCAGACCTAGCATCCCTTTCGCAAGAAATAAAAAATTGGACTTAGTTCCTAATATGACGATGGGGTTGTATATCTTGTCTGATGCATGGCTAGTAGAAGCACTCTGTGCTTTCTAAATAGTGATTTTGATGATCTTTATCTCACTTACAAACCTTAACAATACTACTGCTCTGTGCACTTTGTTTGTCTTTGAATCTCACCTTGGTGGTACTCGGTTCAAAGATTTTTTGTGATATAGCCCTATGATTATCCTCAATCTCTGAATTTGTAGTATAACCTTGGCTCTTTGTGTGATTAATCATATGCATTGATGTTGTTGTTTATCATGATTATGTAGACACTAACATGTTTCTGGCAGGGATGTGTTTGTGGGAAAATTTGGCGATTGTAAAGTACATGTCACCTTCAGGGGGCATGGGATTTGTGAAAGTCTGTGTACCCTTGTGTGTTTTCTTCCTATCTTAACATGCTTGATATCGATGCATGATATCAACCACCTTAAGGTGGGGGCATATATAAGTTAAGCTATCTATTGTAGATGTTAGAAATGTGCTTGGCCTCAGGTGCAGTCTAAAGACTTGTGCGATGAGTACATCCTGCACTCTAAGTTTTTTACAATCAATCCATCAATCAATCAATTATTTAAGGCCTCTATAGAGTTGGGATATCATGCATATCATTTTTATCTTAAGCCCTCTGTGGAGGTGGGGGTGGTGTATCTCTTGCAGAGAGTTCCCATCCTGTCATTTTCAAAAGTCCTCTGCGAATGCGGGGAGCGGTTTTGTGACTAACTCAACCCTTAAGCGTGTCTTCGGTGATTGTTGTGGTGAAGCCCAATTGTCAATGTGTGCTTGTAATGTACCTGAGTTGGTGATGAACCTAGAAATAGGAACACTC
Source organism: Cunninghamia lanceolata (assembly GCA_027924645.1). Taxonomy (NCBI): domain Eukaryota; kingdom Viridiplantae; phylum Streptophyta; class Pinopsida; order Cupressales; family Cupressaceae; genus Cunninghamia; species Cunninghamia lanceolata. Next base: position 21,448,471 of record BSBN01000809.1, on the reverse strand, counting down.
CATCGCTTGTCTGTCGTGTTTTCTCCGTGTCTTCAAAGTGCGTGTTTTTGGCGTGCTTGCTTTGTGTGGCATATTTGTTTCCCCATATGCAGTTTAAAGACCTGTGCGATGAGTACTTCCTACATTTTGGGAGGTTTTACATGTCTTGCATGTGTGTTGCCCCATATATGTAGTCTAAAGACTTGTACGATGAGTACATCCTGCATTATGGGAGGTTTGTTTACTTTCCTGTACTTGCATCTACATTTCATATATATGAGAAAACAAAAAGAAAAGAAATCATTCATGTCTTCTATGCATTAATGTGTCTTCTATACATTCAATGTATTCTTTGTTAGATTAGGACAGACAACTGAGAGGGGGGGTGAATCAGTGTCCAAAACTTTCTTGCAATTAACCACTTAAATCCTTTTGTTAATTCAACAGTATAATGATAAATCAATCATGAAAACTTAATGCAATAATTCAAAAGCAGTAACACATTAACACACATAACACCAAGATTTTAACGTGGAAAACTTGGTTAAGGGAAAAACCACGGGTTGACTAACCCAAGATTGTATTCTCTATTAAAAGAATAGAAAGAACAAAATGACACATGCCAATTAGGGCTCACTACCTGAGCACACTGCTCACAAGAGGCCCATTGCCTATAGGAGACACTATCTACAAAATAATAAGTATTACATACTTAAACTGAAGAATAGCATCTTCACCATGCTTGAGTCAGTTCCATTTAAGCCCAAAAACTTCTGCTCTACCTTTCGCTCTCCTCCTTTCTACCACACTCTCATCTCTGCAAGATGCTTTTGAAATGACTTTACAATCCCTTATTTATACAAGACATCGACTTAGGAATAATCATGCAAGTCGGCATAAATTATAGAGCAAATACACAAATACATCATGACTAATTACAAAAGACTTCACTCGAATCAACACACTGTCGGCCACACAGAACTAAGACTTCAATCTTCACATAACATCTTCAAGATCATCCGCAGGAGGTGTAACTTATCCGGTTGGCCAGACTTATGAAGAACACCATCATCCAGAAGTAATTCTTCAATTGCAAGCTCAAACTTCAATGCGGACTACCAACACGAATTGGACATGATCCAAAGACCTCCACAAGCTTTCTTGAATTACCAAGAACATCCGCACTTCATCTGCTTACTGGAATCATTCTCTCCTTCATCTGGAACCTTAAGAACACAGTTTGTCATCATTGTCACAATGGAATAGATGCTTGTGGACCTCCAGACCATGAACCAATTGAGTCATCAATTCACATTGACTTCTTACACACTCCACCAAATCTGTAGAACAAGATATTGCATTACTGGATCTCACTGGACCTTTCTGTGTCACTTTGCCAACTCTGAACATCTACCAGAACCTGTTTTACTTGAGTGGTCATAACTTCTTCAGATCTTCATGCAGACCTCTAAAATCTTCACTGGATCATCTTAAGACACATATCTACAAACCCTTTGAAGCACATCCTTTGATCTTCAACTTATCTTGGATCTTTACCTTACTATCTTCATTGTTCTTCTCTATTCCTGATAGAACAACTCATCCAATCCTTATCATCAATGCAACAAGAGTATGTTGACATCAATGACAACATCGGTTAGGCCCATACTTGCAACAATCTCCCCCTTTGTCATTGATGGCAACATAAGATGTGAAAAACTATTTTAACTATCAAGACAAGAACTTTTCTTTACTGACACAACTCCCCCTATCAATCACATGTCTTCTCTTCCTTTACTGCTCCCCCTTTGATCAGTAACCACTAGTTTTTCACATGTCTTCTCTCCCCCTTTAACATCAATGGCAAAGGACACATACTTGCAACTCCACCACTTTAGCATCATACCAGCTGCTCCCCTTGAGTAGCAGCTCCCCAACATCAATCCAGACCATAAGATATGACTGTGATTTCCACCGAATTGATGCACATCAATCTACCTTAGTTCACTACAGGAGGGGTAATAACCCTTAACTTCTCCTCGAGATACTCAAAAGAGTCCTTGGGTAGAGGTTTAGTAAAGATATCTGTAATTTGATCCTTGGAAGGCACAAACTCCAATCTGACTTCATTCTTGTTTACTTGCTCTCTCAAAAAGTGAAACTTGATTGATATATGCTTAGTCTTTGAATGCAACACCAGATTCTTGGATATGTTAATTGCACTTGAATTATCACAGAAGATTGTCTAAGGTTCCTCATACTCCACTCTGATGTCTCTTAGCATCTGCTTCATCCACAAAACTTGAGTGCAACTACCTACTACTGCAATGTATTCTACTTTAGCTGTGGATAGAGATATTGCCTCTTGTTTCTTGCTTAGCCAAGAAACCAATTTCTTCCCCAAAAAGAATGCTCCACCACTAGTACTCTTCTGGTCATCCACATCTCTTGCCCAATCCACATCTATATATGCATGAAGAGAGAAACCATGATCTCTAGGATACCACAAACCATACTCAACTATCCCTTTTAGATATCTAAATATCCTCTTAATTGCCATGACATGAGATTCTCTAGGATCATCTTGGAATCTAGCAACAAGACCAACAACATTCATAATGTTAGGTCTAGTTTGGGTGAGATACAACAATCCTCCAATCATTGACCTATACTTTTTCTGATCAGCCTTAGGTGAGTTATCATCTTTGCTTAATTTGCATCCAGTTGCCATGGGAGTATTCATTGGCTTTGAGTCTTCCATCCCAAATTTCTTCAACAATTCTTTACATATTTGGTCTAAGAAATGAAGATTCCTTTCTTTGTTTGAATAATTTATAGACCCAAGAAGAAATTCATTTCCCCAAACATGGACATTTCAAATTCATTTTTCATTTGATTTTCAAAAGTTTTGCACATACTATCTCTTCCTCCAAAAATGATATCATCAACAAACACTTCAACAATCAAAATATTTTCATGATCAATTTTGAAGTACAAATTACTGTCAGTAGTACCTTTGTTGAAACCAATCTTCAAAAGATACTTATCCAATCTTTCATATCAGGCTCTTGGGGCTTGCTTAAGTCCATATAGTGCTTTCTTCAACCTACAGACCATATCACCATGATTAGACAATTGAAATCCATCCGGTTGCTCAATGTAAAATTCTTCTTCCAAGTCACCATTTAGGAAGGCAAACTTGACATCCATCTTATATACTTTGAAATCCTTGAAGGCAACAAAAGCAAGAAACAATTTGACTGCTTCAATTCTTGCCATCAGAGCAAAATTTTTTTCAAAATCAACTCCTTCTACTTGGGAGTAACCCTTGCAGACCAATCTGGCTTTGTTTCTAACTACTTCACCATCTTCATTCAGTTTGTTCTAGAAGACCCATTTGGTACTAATCACATTCTTATTTTTAGGTCTGGGAACAAGATCCCATGTGTGATTCTTCTTAATTTGCATCAGCTCTTCCTCCATTGCTTTAGTCCAGTTTTCATCATTGCAAGCTTCATTCACTGTCTTAGGTTCAAATTTTGAAATCAGACAATACTCTTTTGAATCTTGAGCAATCCTTCTTCTTGTTTGTACACCTTTGCTTTTATCACCTAAGATCTAATCCTCAGAGTGATTCATTCTTACATACCTGGGAACTTTGGGAGTTTCTTACACTTCTGATTCTTGGACAGGTTCATTCAAATTCATCTCTTCTTCCTAGTTTACCGGATCAGTCAGAATCTGAATCTCAGAAGGGGCTTGGACTCCTTGGATTAAAACATATTCTGATCATCTTCATCATATTCATAAAACCTTGAGGGTTTTTCAATCCCTTGATCAACCTTCACATTTGTACTTTCTATAATCTTTCTCAGTCTCTTGTTATAACATTGGTATGCTTTGCTTTGAGTAGAATAACCCAAGAATATTCCTTCATCACTTCTAGCATCAAATTTGCCTAGATCTTCATCTCTTTTAATTTAACATTTTCTACCAAAGATTCTAAAATACTTCATAGTAGGAGTGATACCAAACCAGAGTTCATAAGAAGTCTTACCAGTATTGATTCTGATTTGAACTTGATTAAGAGTGTAGACTGCAGTGCTTATAGCTTCTCTCCAGTAGATCTAAGGAACATTTGATTCCATCATCATGGTTCTAGATGCTTCTTGGATGGTTTGATTCTTTCTTTCCACTACTCCATTCTACTGTGGGGTCCTAGGAGTAGACAATTGTCTTCTTATTCCATGCTTCTCACAGATTTCTATGAACTCACCAGATGTGAATTCTCCACCTCTATCAGACCTCAGACATTTTATGCTCAATCCGGTTTCATTCTCCACCATAGCCTTGAATATTTTGAATTTCTCAAGAGCCTTTGATTTTTTCTTCAAAAAGGTTACCCACATCATCCGTGAGTAGTGATCAACTAACAACATGAAGTATCTATCACCTTACACACTCCTGATTCTTGCCGGACCACATAAATCAGAATGAACTAAATCCAATAATTTGGTAGAAGATTGTTCCTTACTTCTGAATGTAACTCTGCTCTGCTTACCCAACTGGCATTCTTTGCACATACTATTAGTGGGTTTCACCAATTTTGGAAGATTTCTCACAGCCTAGGTGTTGCTTATTTTAATGATATTATCAAAATTCACATGACACATTCTTCTATGCTACAACCAACTCTGATCAATTTGAACAAATAAACAACTTTAACCAGTACCAACCAAGTGGAATATATTACCTTTAGTCTAGGTACCAGATGCAATCTCTGTTCCGGAACTTTCAAAGATCTTGCTTTTTCCATTCTTGAACCGGAGATCATAGCCTTTGTCCACCAACTGTCCAACACCGAGAAGATTATGCTTCAGGCCTTCAACATACAGTACATTACTAGTTTTGTTCTTTCCATCGAAAGAAATAGTTCATCTACCTTTGATTCTACCAGTAGAATTATCACCAAATTTTACAACTCCTCCTTCATACCTTTCCAAATCTATAAACTTGTTTTTGTCACCTGTCATATGGTGGGAGCATCCACTGTCAATGACCCAATTATCCTTTTCTTCAACTTGGGTAGCCAGAGTTTTTTCAACAAGTTTATGATTGATAGATTCGGAGGGCATTGGATCTTCTTCCTTGATGGCAATAAACACCTAGTCACTTCCAGATTTGTTTCCTATCTCTGATTCATCATCTGTTACTCCTTCATCATCATCATCTTCATGAACATAGTAGCATTTCTTTTGGAACCTTGATCTATTAGGATTTGGCCTTGAAAATCTTTCCAGACATCTTGAGGCAAAATGACCAATCTTGTTGCAGTTAAAACACTTAAAAGGAAATTTTCCTTCATGCTTACCGGATCCTCTTGGCAGTCTTTTTGCAATAAGGGCTTCAAGTTGAGCAGTTTCAGCTTCTTCTTCTTCCAGGTCTTTTCTTTCTTTTTTATACCATGATAATTTCGTTGAAGAGTTCTCACTCGGATCAAACCTTTGTTTGCCTTTTACAGATGCAATAGCTTTGAATGTAGATTCAGTCTTGGGGGGGCATCTCCAAACTCAGTCAATTCAAATGCAGCCAATTTACTAACCAATTGATCTCTTGTGACACTTGAATGGGCTCTAAATTCTTCAATGGCAGCAATCTTGTATTTGTAAGAGTTAGGAAGGGATCTAAGAACTTTTTTAACAATCTCATATTCATCCAAGACTCCACCAACACATCTAATGCCGCAAACAAGCTCATTTACTCTTGGCATAAAAGTAGTGAAATTTTCATCATCTCTCATCTTCAAATTTTTGAATTTTCCTTTTAGAATTTATAGCCTGGCACATTTAACATACTTGTCTCCTTCATGCAGAAGTTCCAGTTTTTCCCAAATCTCAAAAGCAGTTTGTAGGTCAACAACATTTGACGGTTCTGAATCAGACAGGGCACTTAGAAAAGCTTCATTAGTCTGCAGATTATTTTCATCATCTGTGATTTCAGCTGTGCTTTTTGGACATTTTTGTGGAGTGTACTTCATTGAAGCCATGGTCCAATACTGCATTCCCATACATTGTAAGTGACATTGCATGTTACTTTTCCAAAGATTAAAATTGGTTCCATCAAACTTCAGACTATCCTTCTTTTAGGACAACATCCTAGATCTCCTCAAGCGGTTAAGCTCTTTTAGAGGAACTTAGCTCTGATACCAATTGTTAGATTAGGATAGACAACTGAGAGGTGGGATGAATCAGTTGTCCAAAACTTTCTTGCAATTAACCACTTAAATCCTTTTCTTAATTCAACAGTATAATGATAAATCAATCATGGAAACTTAATGCAACAATTCAAGAGCAGAAACACATTAACACACATAACACCAAGATTTTAATGTGGAAAACCCAGTTAAGGGAAAAACCATGGGGTGACTAACCCAAGATTGGATTCTTTGTTAGAAGAATAGAAAGAACAAAATGGCACATGCCAATTAGGGCTCACTGCCTGAGCACACTGCTCACAAGAGGCCCACTACCTACAGGAGACACACTGTCTACAAAATAATAAGTATTACATACTTGAGCTAAAGAATAGCATCTTCACCATGCTTGAGTTAGTTCCATTTAAGCCCAAAACTTCTGCTCTGCCTTTCGCTCTCCTCCTTTATACCACACTCTCATCTCCGCAAGATGCTTTTGAAATGACTTTACAATCCCTTATTTATACAAGACATCGACTTAGGAATAGTCATGCAAGTTGGCATACATTACAGAGAAAATACAAAAATACATCATGACTAATTACAAAAGACATCACGTGGATCAACACACTATTGGCCACACAGAACTGAGACTTCAATCTTCTTCGAGGAACACGCCAATCTTCACATAACATCTTCAAGATCATCAATAGGAGGTGTAACTTATCTGGTCGGCCAGACTTATGAAGAACACCATGATCCAGAAGTAATTCTTCAATTGCAAGCTCAAACTTCAATGCGGACTACCAACACAAATTAGACACGATCTAAAGACCTCCAAAAGCTTTTCCTGAATCACCAAGAACATCCACACTTCATTTGCTTACTGGAATCATTCTCTCCTTCATCTGAAACATTAAGAACACAATCTGTCATCACTGTCACAATGGAATAGATGCTTGCAGACCTCCAGACCATGAACCAATTGAGTTGCCAATTCACATTGACTTTTTACACACTCCACCAAATCTGCAGAATAAGATATTGCATTACCGGATCTCACCGGACCTTTCTGTGTCACTCTACCACCTTTGAACATCTGCCAGAATCTATTTTACTTGATTGGTCATAACTTCTTTAGATCTTCATGCGGACCTCTAAAATCTTCACTAGATCATCTTAAGACACATATCTACAAACCCTTTGAAGCACATCCTTTGATCTTCAACTTATCTTGGATCTTTACCTTACTATCTTCACTATTCTTCTTTGTTCCTGATAGAACAGCTCATCCAATCCTTATCATCAATGCAACAGGAGTATGTTGACATCAATGACAACACTGGTTAGGCCCACACTTGCAACATTATTCATGTTTTTCTTGACTATAACTATCTTCTCCATGTTTTGCGTTCCTATCATTGTCTTTAGTGTGTCTAATATGTCTTCTCCGTGCTTGGCATGTTTGCTGTGTTTGTTGACCATACTTTAATGCATGTATTGGCCTCATGTTTATACATACATTAAAGTGGGGGCTAAATGTAATGTCATAAAATCTCCCCTTGGGGGCTTTTCCCTCATAAGGTTTAGCTCCCAAGTCTTTTATCTGTATTTAGAACATATTACATCATATTTCAACATCTTGATGAGAAAATCCCTAAGTGTCTTGGAAAATAGGACCTAGGTGGACCACTTGAGATAAACCCTGCCCAAAATAGGGAGGGAGGAAATGGGCACTTGCGCCCTAGTCCTACCCTATTTTGGGGCAGTCCCAATTTTTGGGTGTTGGCTTGTGACCGTTATTTTGGTCCTATGCCGACACGGTAAGTTTGAATTAAAAAATTCTTGGCGAGAGTGTTTGTAGTTGCATATAAAAGCATGCTTAGGCATTAATTTGTAAACTAGATGATTACTAGCAAGCTATTATGTTCTAAAGGTGATTCAGGGCTTTCATTGCATTGTAGGAGTAGATTTGTGTTGTCCATGTGTTTGTATTTGTAGATTTCAGTAATCATCTCCTCATGGCATAAAGAGCCTCTTCCTCCATGAGATCTTCACTACAAGGTGATATCATTTGTGTTTGTGAGCATTTATCATTTGGTTTTTGCCTCTACCTCACAAGGGCATGCACTCTATCTAAAAATGGTGTTCAGAAGGCTTGAATGTCTCTCCGAGACTTGACTGAGGCAAGCCTCTAAACACCACAACCCCCTCCCAAATTTTTCATGATTGCAGGTTACAGGTTGAAGTGATAGACAAAGTGAAGTTGCAGGAGGGTACAACAAAGTGTCAGAATTGCATATCAGAGAAGAAAATAGCTCCCTGGACTAGGGTACTCGCTCATTAGTCCTCAAAGTTTTTTGACAGGAAAATCTTTAGTACAATAGGAATAGGTTGCAGGTCTTCTTTCAGATCCCAACATAAAGTAGGACATTGGAGTTGGGCACCCGCTCTTTAGTTCCCGACTGTTTTGCTTTGGAACCCTGAAAATAGGTGCATAGTTATTTGTCATTTTACATATTTCTGTAGTAGCATTTTCTGTTATTCATCTATTTGCTGTCATATTTGCATAATTAGGGTTTTAAGGTATAATTGAGCATAAGAGAAGATAATTGGCAATCAAATTATAAAAATCCAAGTTTCCCTACATCTCACAATGACCTAGGGTACAATAGTACATTGCTACTTGACCCTAGGTCCTTGAATGGAAGGGTGAAAGGAGGATACATACATAAAACTACCAAAAATGCAACTATCCAAATTTTATCCTTTACAGTTGTTAATGGCTTTAACCCTGGTTAGGGTTTGAAGGAGATATTACTCTTGTTTGTCGAAGCTCTTTTTAACCCAACACACAATTTGAATCTACTTGTATTAAAGCTTCTTACTATGGTTAAGGGTGTAATTCAAAGGCATCATTTGTTAACACTTATGGGTCTATTCGACCATGCTTCTGTGATAGTTATTCATGCAGTTTCAAACTACCTATTATAGTTGAAAAAGTATAGTTATGTTTATGAGAGAAAGAAGACTTTGGACAAATTGTATAAAATGACATATTGTATACACCTAATGTGAGGTTGATGATGTGTGCTTATTGTATCATCATTGAAGTTATAATAGTGTGTTGTATTATTTCTTGAATCTCAAATAATGAGATAGTTAAAAGGTGAGCTTTAGTGAAATAGAGTAACCCTCTATATTGTTTCATAATTCTTCATTGTATTTGATTGTGGTATGCCAGTGAGATAGAAAAGGCCAGTGAGGTAGAAAAAGATAAGGTAGTGAGGTAGTGAAGTGTATAAGCCAGTGAGGCATTGATGCCAAGTTAGTGAGACACTTTTCTATAGCTAGTGAGGCATGATTTTTGACTAAGACAGTGAGGCATTTCGAGTGGTTTTTATTCCCCATGAGGGTTTTCCACTTAGGACAATATCTGTTATGGTTTTTTATTATTATTGTGTTTGATTCTCATGTTCATTTGCCTATCATGTGTCATTTAGTTTTAAAGTTATCCTACATTAATTTGGTCTACATGAACACATATATCATTGTCTGAAATGATGTTCTTTGCTCATCCTCATTATGGTCAATCAAACTTTACAAGTTAATCTCTATATGTATGTGTGTCTAACATGTGAACACCCTTACTCTTAAATCTAATGTTCATGAGTCAATGTGTATCATAGATTGTTTCATAATATTGTGCTGATGTATTCTTGACATTGATCTATTAGTTTTAGTTGTCATGATACCTATCTTAACTTAATCAAAGCTGTCATGATGTTCATAGTTAATATGATTTCTCAGCTCCATTCAATAGAAATTGCCTTTGTTTCAAAGTTTTGAAAGATTATTTCAAGGTCTCAATGTTTTGTTAAAATTAGTATACCATTGATTCACCCCCTCTCTCAGTGGTATTGTACTCCAACAAGTGGTATTAGAGTGTAGGTTCCCTATTGAAGTCTAATCATCTTGGGTAGATTCTGATAGTGGAGTACTATAGGAAAGTGTAGAAGAAATAAAGGAAGGAAAGTTGTTAAGCAAAAGGCTGTACAACAAACTCTTGTCAAGCCCAGTGATGAACTGATGCCTAAGTCAGCTTTGAAAGTTGACACAAAGTATGATAAAGAAAATGATTTCATTGTTGAGATTGATGATGCAGAAGGAGATTTCTTTGCAGATGAAGATGGACAGGAATTTGATGAAAATGACTGTGAAGTTGATGTTGAAGGAGAATTATTATGTGCTCTAGAAATGAATAAGCTTCTAGAAAAAGAGAACTAGGAATTAAAGGTTCAACTTCAACAAGAGAAGGATTCTAAGATTAAGGTACTCTCTAATTTTATTAAAGTTTTTTTAGAACTTAAAGACGCAAAGGTACAAATTGAAGAGACAAAAAAATTTGTCATTAGTCTAAGAATAGAATTTGAAGAAGTTAAAAGAATAGTTGACCTCACAAAATCTGATCTTGAAGTAAAAAGAATAGAATGTCTAAAGTTAGAGAAAGAAATAGTCTCTTTGAGAAAGGATTTGGAAGAAGCACCTTCAAAATTGCAAAAGAATATTCAATTTAAAAGGAGTATTGATTATCTGAATGACATGTTGAGCAAGCAAAGGTTTTACAGAGATACTACTGGCTTGGTTTATGAGAAAGTAGAATGTTCTAAGACAAGAAATGCTCCTAGGAAGAAGATAGATTTGACATTTCATTCTGCTGCACCTGAGGTTGAAGTTAAACTTAATGTTGCTAATGAATCTTTAAGAGCTCCATCTATCAAGTATAATTATTCACAATTCCATGGTTATTTCTATGCAGGTCATGTTTATGGTCATAGGGCTAGAGATTGTAAAAGAAATGATTTTTGGTGCAATAAAAAGAAAAGTTCTTATGGTTGGTTAAATCAGAACTACAACAATGTTTATTATAACTATAATAAAGTTGACCACCTTGCAAGAAACTGTATGCAAGGTATGACTCTAGAAGAAACTATTCTCCTCTTGATCAAAACTATAATATGTTGTGTTATAGATGCAATAGTTTTGGGCATAAAGCACAATAGTGTAAAAGAGGGATAAAACCAACTGGAGGCTATATGCTTAAGTAAAAACAAGTGAATGTCTTGGGCAAGGAAAACAAGTATCCTATACTAGTTTGGAGAAGAAAACAAAGTCAAGAAGAAGGAAGTCCTAATCTTGTGCATGCTGCACAAGAGACATTACAAACTGCTTGAGACACAGCTTAGGGTAAGGGGAAGTTAGTTAATGTGGTATTCTTTAGCCCTTATGTAGCACTTGAGAAGTGTAGTGTAAATTTGATTAGACATGCATATCTGATATATCTCATCAGGAGTAATAAGGGCATCAAATTTGATATGCATAAAACTATTTTCATTTTGTATGTTTTGATGATATATCATGAACAATGGGAGTAATATCTCAGTGATTAGTATGGCAGTGCCATATGTGTTCTTACTTGTGTTCTTGTCTCATTACCATACTTGTTAGGACAATGATCCAAGTCAAGGATCTAGTGCTCTACATTGCTTATGACTGTGTTGCCTTTAGTATTGTATAAAGCCCCTAGACAGTGCTTGATTGGACATCATAGATAGATGTCAAAGGGAAGTTATATTTGATAGTGATAAATTTTTGTTATGATAAGTGACAAATTTTCAGTGAGGGACAATTTATTCACTTTTGAAGTAGTACAAGATAAGAGAAAGTAGCCACCTTAAAGTTCATGTTGTTCATCATCTTAAGTTTGGTCTTGAGATTCATGTTTCCATGCTATGTTCCATGGTGTTCAAGTGAGGTTCTTGGTGTTATGTTAATCATATAGTATAATGCAAAGACATCATGGTGTTTTGTTATGTTTAGATGTTGTTATGTTTAGATGCAGTATTGATGTTTCAGTAGTTCACATGAAGAGTTATGTCCTTTAAGGATCATGCCATGCTTAAAGAATTCATATCTGATCATAGGAGATACTTTGTGATATTCATATTGGTAGTTTTTGTTCAGAAGTTAGTGCCTTGAGTATCAATATGGAATTCATGATTCAGGTAATGGAATTCAGTTCTTGTAGATTAAAGTTTTATGTTTGATAATGTTAAGAAGTTGATACCAAAGTGTCAAAGAATATTTAGTTTGATGTGATAAAGGTAGGGTGTGGTTTAGGGTTGCAGACCTAAGTCCTATGTCTCTCAAGTCCTAATAATAAGTCTTTATGATTTAAAAGACTGAAGCAAATCCTAAGATTCTGGTATGACAATGATCTTTCACAATGCTCTGATGGACATGTTTGTAAATTGTGTCAGACTAGTCAAGCCATATGCACTGAGTAACAAAATGCATTAAAAAGTTTATAGTAGTGACAGTTGTCAATGTGTATGTAATGGCTATTTGAAAAGAGATTTGCATTGCCTATTGACTATTGCAGTGCTTATAAGAGTAGAGTGTGAAGTGTGAAGAATGGAGTATCTTGGTGTTTTGCACTTGCAACATGAACTTTTTTGATAAGCAAAGTTGTAATGTTGATGAGTTGCTAAGCCACAATGCTTTAACAATGTTTTGCAGTGTATTGACAGTATTCTCTATCTCTTGGTAAATGATACATGCTCTATGCTTTAATTATTATTATCAATCCTTTATAATTGTAGTTGTGCCATTGACAATATGTAGTGATATGTTATCTTTACAATCTTTCATGATCTATAGTTGTGATCTTGATAAAGTACAATGATCTTCAGTTACTATTTTCCAGGCTATACATTATGTTTGAGCTCTCTTCTTGCACAATGATGTTTTTCTTAAGAAATACAATGGATATGATAACAATCTTGACCATCTTGATAAGGATGTGATCAAATGAGATATGAAATCATAGGTATAGAATATGAGGTTATTTATCTTGAGTATGTTGCAGTGTTGTATTGTTCTAAGTGTGTCTTGCTATAGAGGAGTATGGTATCAATAATCATAGTTATATACATTCAGATGCTTTGAGATTAAGTGACAGTATGTAGATAATACAAAGTGATGATCATGATACAAGTGTTATATGCACAATGAAGGTGTGGTAGTCTACTCATGCTATTTGTATACACCTTACACATTGTGATATGTACAGTGGTTTGGTACTCATTTCTATATTGACTTGAGAGATCTTACCATGTGTGATTAGTTGATAATTGCAATGACAGTGCTTGACAATTTTTCTATATATGTGTTCTCTTTTCCTATATACTGATCCTATTTTCTAGGTACCAAGACAACATTTTTGATGATTTCAGTTGCTACTTTGTGATTGGTGACAGTGATATTCTCAGATGACAGTTATTTCTCTATTTTTACTTGGCCTCTCTAGTCATTATCCTTACTTTTGTTATATGGTGATTTATATACTACTACTAACAGTGTAGGTGCATTTCATGCCATTCTGGATGATTATGATGCTCAGTATAGTTCTGGTATGATCTACAGTTTTTATTTTTGCCTCTCATTTCCATAGCATGATAGTTTTTCATTTTTTGATCTCTACTTGAGGCATCGACACACTCCTTTCTCCCTTTGTCTTTGATGCAAAAAGGGAGAGAATGACAATAGTGTTTTGCCCTCAAGGACAAAGGGGGAGTTTGTTGTCCTCTCCAGTTGTTGTCCTTGATGACAATCCACACTCTCATGGTTCCTAACAGTTGACATAGTTGGCACATGGGTTCTTGACATAGTTGACACATGGGTTCATCTCTATACAGTTGACATGCTCTACATATGCTATTCTATGACAATGGTTGATCTTAGTGGGTGCTCATACATGTTCTATGACAACTCTATGCATACATTATGACATATGATGCTTGATGCTTGTAACAATTGACATTTATTATGGTGATGTTACTATGGTTGATCTCAGTGGGTTGTATTGTGGCACTTGATTGTTGCATGGTGGTTAAGGCACATTCTGCATTCTACAAGTGCATATTATTATTTTCATAACTCTAGCAGGGGTATTTGGTTTGAAGTTGATTTCATATAATGCTGATGATAGAAGGATAGTTGGTATGGTATGCACTTGCACTTCAGTTGTATGATATCATGTCACATCTCCATACTATACTTTTTATGCTAATGGTCCTTGACAAAGTTGGCATGAGTAGTTTAATACATCAAGGCTATTATGATAATGCTAGGCAGTAAAGATCATCAAAGGTCATAAAGAATTCATAATGTCATTCTTCATTTGAATTGTTCAAAACTAAAAGGGAACATTTGTTTATGTTCATATTTGTTAGCATATTTCAAAAGTCATATGTTTGCATGGTGCCACCATGTATTTCCTAGTGCACAACATAAAATACACTTTACAAAATGTGCTTATCAAGCTTCTTAGTGGTTTTACTTACTGGGTAGGTTGTGACTCTTTCAAATAGGTAAAAAAGGCTTCCTTTTCCTTGTTCTTCCACCAGCCCTTTTAGAGATCACCAAGAGTACAAGTCACATGTTTTTTCATTGGGCCAAAAGGAAAGTTATGTTTTTTTTTTCATATTGCAAAGTTTGTAGCTTTGGATATAAAGCTTCCTAAAGCTAGGGTTTGAAAGTTCATTATCATCATGAAAAATCATGACCGAATGGTAGGTATCTTCATGACTTTCAACCAAATCTGGGAGATGTGACAAACATGGACTATGAGCTCATTTTGGTAAAATATTTTGACTTCATTCTATAGCAAATTAGTTTTGGTTGTCAGCTAACAGGTGATATTTTTCTTTTTTCACTTATATGGGTCCATAGTAGTTTGAAGGCTTTCTTTTCTGTGATGATTTGTTATTCACTATGTATTTGTTGAAAGAACATTGTGACTCGAGGGTATCTCTATTATAAAACACTTCATTCAGTTCTTAATCAATTAAAACAATGGCTTACTCTTTGTAAAATAGTTAAGATACTTTGACAGTTGATGAAAACCCATTAGGGTTTGGTAAACCAACTCTTCCTAGATCTCTTGCTGTTAGTTTCTTCATGAGATATTTGTTCCATAAAGAAGTTTTGTAAAGGTCTTGTTAATGGGTTTAACCCTGGTTAGGGTTTGAAGGAGATATTACTCTTGTTTGTCGAAGCTCTCTTTAGCCTAGCACACAGTTTGAATCTACCTATATTTAAGCTTCTTACTATAGTTAAGGGTGCAGTTGAAAGGCATCATTTGTTAACACTTATGGGTCTATTCGACCGTGCTTCTGTGATAGTTATTCATGTAGTTTCAAACTACCTATTACAGTTGAAAAAGTACAATTCCAAACTATTTATGAGAGAAAGAAGACTTGGGACAAATTGTATAAAATGACATATTGTATACACCTGATGTGAGGTTGATGATGTGTGCTTATTGTATCATCATTTAAGTTATAACAGTGTGTTGTATTGTTTCTTTATTCTCAAATAATGAGATAGTTAAAAGGTTTACCAGGTTTTCACCAGAGGATGAATTATTTATCTTGAATCTCAAATATTGTTTACCAGGTTTTCACCAGAGGACGAATTATTTATATTATGTGCTATTTATTTTTTTGTTATCCAAAGTGCCACAAAGTGGTTTTCATTGTTGGATGCATTTTTTTTTTGGAAAACACAATTACACATGGTGCCTATTTGCTAGGTTTTCACCATGGTAATGGATAGGAGGGACTCAAATTCTAGTTTGATGGATGTTGGTAGCCCCGCTAGAGATGGGTGTCATCGCATGGACCATGTTATCATGCTTAGAGATTTTGGTAAGGGATTTCATGAAAGAGAGATGGATTAAGTGGATAGTAGATTAGGATATGGATTATGAAAGGTTCATGCAAGGATAGATGGAAGGCTTATGCAAAAGCATGGACCATAGGAATAGGATGAAATAGATATGTAAGATAATGGATGAAGGTTAGGGAGATGGAGGTATGTGGGAATGTTTTGGAATGGAAGGGAACCATGAACAATGGTTTCACACACCGTGATAAACATTTAAGCTTTTGATGGGAAGGTGGTGTAGGAAGCAATGGGAATGTTTTCTTAGAAGATGGGTGATTGAGTGATTTAGGTACCCACATAGACTTATTAATTTTATGATTTTTTCTTTTCTTGTGGGATTTTTAGATGGAACAGAATATTTGGATGGAAGGGGATTTTTGGATGAAAGGGGATGATCAAGATTTTTTGTTTAGGATAAGGATGCCTCATTTGGTTTTCTTGCTTGTTTGTTGAGGAACCCAAACCATTTTGGGCCTGGGCTCTTCTTGTGGCGTTATGGGCTCAGCTAACTTTTTAGATGTACTAGGCTGTGATTCTTTGCTTTGGTGCCCTAAGACAAGAGAATATTTAGGATTCTAGGTAGGATTTTTAGCTTTAGAGGTAGAGGCATCCAAATTTATATATTTGAATCCCATGGATTTTATGGAAGCAAAATTGGCGGAATGATTGGAAGCTTTATGTTTAGATGATATGTGCATTTGTTGGTCACAATTAGGAATGTAATGGTGCTTATGGATAAAGGGATAATTAGGCATTGGTAGTAATGGAGGTGAGGAAAATGGAGGGATATTAGGGGTTAAAAGAAGTGGGGGTAAATTAGATGGTGGAAGATGTATAGTCACATGCGTTTGCAAGTTATAGGATGATGCATGTGGAAGATATGGAGGTAAAGTTGATAGTGGGAGCTTAGGAGTTGGAAGAAGTGGAGGTAAATCAGAGGGAGGAAGATGTACAGTCATCTACTTTTGCAAGTTATAGGATGATGGAGGTGGAAGATATGGAGTTAAGTTGATGGTGGAAGCTTAGGAGTTGGAAGAAGAAGAGGTAAATTGGATGGAGGAAGATGGACAGTGACATGCTTGTGGGGTTTAGGATGGGACTTTTTGACAGGAAATGGTGAACTTAGGATGGATGGAAGAATTACCAACTTCTTTAACTTAGGGAGGCCAGCATTGGACACGGGGACTAGGAGTGTTTGGAGAACTAGACTTGAGTTCCTCACTAGATGGAGATGAAGGAGTGGCAGAAATCATGAAAATGGAGGATCTGAGAAAAAGGTTGGTGAGATGAAAGGAATAGTCGTCAATGGTATCAGAGTTAGAAATCTCTCTCACCAAAGAGGATCCAGCTTCTGTATCAGAAATGGATGCGGATGAAGCCTCATGCAATGTGTACTCACTTGTTCCATGTTTAGTGTACTTGATACAAAGGTTAGAAGTGGGTGCTAGATGATGGCTTAAGTAGGGATGATGGATCCACATAAGATGAAGATGGATATGCTTTGGTGTTGATAGGAATATGATTAGGACTTTGGTATTTAGCTTGAAAAGCATGACAAAACTCAAATGGAATGGTATTGGCATAGACAACAACTTCAACACCGTTATGTGGAAATTTGAGACATTGATGGTATGTGGAAGGAACTACTTTGAGAGCATGGATCCATGGACGACCAAGGATGATGTTATTAGGAAGGTCAATATCAAGAACTTGACAATGGGTGTCAATAGTGATAGGACCAACTTGGATAGGCCAGTGAATAATCTCTTCAGTATCTCTCTCGGCATCATCATATGCTTTGATAGTAATGACCTTGGAAGTGTCAACATCTTTCTCAGAATATCCCAATTGTTTTATTAATTTTCAAGAACATATATTAAGACTAGCTCCGCCATCCACTAAGATTCATTTGATATGACATTGGTTGATAAACACTTCTATGTGGAGGGCTTCGTTATGTGATGGATTGATGGAAGGTTGAAGATCTTTATCGAAAAAGGTGAGATGACAAGGGGCTGCAATGCTAGCTACCATAGATTGGAATTGTATGGTATCAAAATCATTGGGCACCGAAGATTCTTGTAAGGCTTTGTAAAGGATGTCTTTGTGGGCAGGGGATATGCAAAGCAACTCAAGAATGGAGATATGTGTAGGTGTTTTACCAAGGTGATCAAGGATATTATAGCTAGAGGACAGTCAGGGAGGATGAACAAGTGCTCCTTGAATGGTAACACGACCTCTTCAAGTAGTTATAGTGCAGCTGGGTGCTTTGCCTTGGATAGTAACGGTAGAAATGAAAGCATGGTCAATGCGGCTAATAGCGGATGATTCATAGTTGTACTAAATGGCATTCCTAGCATGTTGGTTACTTGGTTTGTCATGAGATGGAAGTGGATTCTTGAAAGCATCTAGATCATAATTTGATGTCAGTTGCTATGTAGGTAACATGCTTTAAGCACATACAACCATTTGTTTTGTGTCCTTTGACTCTATGGTAATCGCAATACTCATTCTCTTTGTCGATGGGGATTTGAAGTTTATTGTTGTTGAGTTCGTTGAAAAGATTGAGTTGTTGTAGAGGTAGCTTGCATGTTGATAGGAGCTTTCATTGTTTGTATGTTCTTTGCGTCTACAACACCATCATTGACAACATTCTTGTTCTTGTTCCAAAAGCAAGATTTATCATTGGATTTTTGAAGATAGTCTTTGTTATCTCAAAAAATCTTGATAGTGCCCTTAGCAATTAAAGCACGTTCAATGATGATTCCTTTGGAAACAAGTTCATCAAAGGTGCTAGCACTTTGCAATTGTAATTGGAATGACAGATCGGGATAAATATTTTGGACAAAGATATCAAGTTGTTATTTCTCAAGCATTTCCCATGATAGTTTGCTAGCCATATTATGCCATCGTTGAGTAAATGAAGAGAAAGCCTCACCATTATGCTGTTTATTGTTGACAATGTCATTCATGTTCACTCCATGTTCAATGTTAAAGAGAAGTGTGATCAAAATTTATTTGCTAATTTTGCAAAAGATTTGATGCCCAGAGGTAAATGAGAGAACCATTTGAGAGCTTGTTCCACTAAGCTTCAGGGAAATAGTCTCAGAAGATATGTATCATCTTGAGTAACATCGAGACATGCCACAAAGAATGCTCTAAGATGGTCTTCTAGATTTCCTTTTCCTTTGTATTTGTCAAATTGTGGAATTTCAAAGTTTGATAGAAAAGGTGTCATATGAAGTGACTTGTCAAATGGATAAGCGCATATGTCTTCTAAGGAAAATGTCTTCTTACGTTGTCCTACCACTTTGTTAATCATTTGTTGAACATCCATTGGAGATAATTGTTATTGTTACAAAAGGGGTTGCTGGTTTGGAGGTGAAGTGTAATATGATGTATATTGAGGTTGTTGTTGTGGGATATATGAAGCCATGATCATTTGTTGAGGTTGCGTACTCACAATGTATGTCAAAGGATTAGTATGTGACACATATGTATTTGAGGATTGCTGTCCTTGAGAGACAAGCGGTGGTTGGGTATATTGCGATGAATTAGCGCCAAGGTTTTGCATCACATGGGAAGTAGCAGATGGATTAGCATTGGTCAATGGTTGTGAGTACGGAGTTGGATTTGTAATATGGTAAGTGATGGAAGGATTGGTAGATGCAGAAGAAGGATGGACATTTGGGTTTGTGTTTTTAACAACATGAGGATTGGTATATGTCATGTGTTGGGTGACGATGGGTAATCCTTGAGTAGTATAAGATGGATTGATGTTTTGGGAAGGATTATAGGAAGATGGTAGAATTGATGTAAGCTGATCAACATAAGAGACTGCAATGCTAGGATTAGCTTGTGAAACAATAGGCAGGTCACTTATGTCAATGAGACTAACATTAGGATTGTATGATGTGTTGGATGGATCCGTGGAAATCGTGGAGACCATATTAGTAGTGATAGGAATATAGGTTGTGGTGTCCACATGTGATGCAATGGGAGTAGCGGATTGCAATGGTTGTGACGCTTGGACAGTTTGTGTTGTTTGGATAGCTTGGGAAGATTGTGATGTTTGATAAATTTGCACTTGGGCAACATGGATAGATTGTGTCACTTGAGGCATAGATACGGTCATGGTAGGAGAAGGAGTATGTTGGGAAACATGGAAAGGTAGAATGTTCAGATTTTGTGAAAGGAAAGGGAGTACATTGTTTAGAGTTATCAAAGGTTCTAAAGTATACTTTGAGCATGGTGGGTCGAATGAAATAACAACAGGCAATGAATGAGATGGGTTGGAAAATGGATTTTGTAATATGGTATTTGATGGTGTGGCTATAGTGGATGGTCCCTTTGCAACAACAGTGGGAGTGGTTGTATCATTCTCTTCAATAATGGATATGTCAAAGTCTCTTGGTAATTTGGCTCCCATGCGGGCAAGTTGTAAGAAGTAGCGATTAGGATCAGATAAAACAAGCTTCTCAACTTGGTCCCATACATGTGTGTCTTGATAGTTAGATAAATCCCCTTGGGAATACTCTTCATAAGTCACTAATGAATGGGTGTGATTGCACTTGATGTGATGACTCACCAATGGTGTACCCATGGGGCATAAACATGTGAGAAGGCATGCCAGTTGTAAATTGAGTTACATCTCGTAGAGGTGTTGATTGTGATTATTGCATCTTGGCTTCCATCGAAGCTCATAGTTTTGCTTCTATTTCATCTCTATATTGGCTCCTAGTTTGAGGCATGATGGTTGATGTTGAAATTAGACTTTAACTTGTTAAGGTTTGAGACCCAAAAGATGATGGTTTGTTGATTGATTGGTTGTTGGTTGCTTTGCTAGGTTTTTGCTATTTGCTTTGTTGTTGTTGGGTTGCTTGGTTGTTGGTTGATTGATTGTTGGTTAACATCCCTAGAGAATAGCTCACACACTCAAGGGAAATGCTATTTGTTAATGTTGATGTTTTGCTAATGTTTCTAAGGCTAAAGCCAAAAGATGATGTTTTGCTACTGTTGGGTTGATTGTTTGATGTTTGGTTTACTATTTTGGGGTCTCAAGAGGATGGAAAGTTCACAAGGTCCAATTGTTTGGTATGCTCAAAGTAGGAGACAAAGTCCAGGTATCTGTAAATGATCAGAGGTAAGTCTGAAAGCTGATGCTAAAGCTAAGCAAGCTAGAAATGTAGCTGATTCAGCTTATTTACTAAGATTTGATGATATTTAGCCATAGGTGATAGGTAATAGCTCAAATACGACTTAGAAAAGGCCAAAAGTGACTGATAATAGCTTAAAAGTGATCTAGTTTTAGTTCTGGTAACATGCTACATTATTAACCAGAGGCGAGCCAATTTGCTATAGGCAAGCAGTATTGACTCAAAGGCGATTTACTGCTGATTAAAAGTGACTCAATTCAGATCAGAGGTGAGCATCTATTGTTCAAAGGTGATTTAATTTAAGAAAAAGGTGACTAACTGCTGTTTAAAAGTGATTTGGTTGTCTATATGCGGACAGTTAAAGCTCAAAAGTGGTCTGTATCTATTAGGAAATATGTCTAAATTGTGTTTGTGACAAGAAAATAGTAATTTCAGTCACTCACACTCACAACAATCACAAACTTGTACAACCTAGGCTAGGAAAGGACTGTATTTGTTGAGTCCCCTGGCCATGCTTATTCAAAGTGGATAGCTTCAGGATCTTGGTAGCACCAGCTCCTCTCCACGGCACACACTTCTCACACATACCAAGATCTAGTTTTCCCAAGGCTTGTCCCCCCAGCAAACCTTAGGATTGTCCCTTCTATCTCTACTAAGAACCACGTGAATCAGGGTGGCTTCAAAGGTCCCACCTTTTATGTCAACAAATAGAAGGTTTTTGGCTACTACACAAAGTTGCTAATAAGGGCATCTATTTGGGTGGCTATACATGTGACAGTGCTACTCTTCATTATGGAGTGTCCCAGCCTTCAAGGGTTATGCCTTGGAGAGTTTTTGGGGAGGTTGGATGTCGGTATAACACAATAACACTCTTTGTTTGTGGCTTTCAACACAAACACTTTTCTTATATATCGGTTTGGAAGGACTTGGCTTTGGCCCATTACCGCTTAGGTCGTACCCCTTCTCACACCGGGAAGGCAAGCCCTCTAAAGATAATAACAAGTTCTCATGCACCCAAGATCCATTTGATAGGCAAGGGGAGATGATACTTTTGCTATTAAATTTGGGTTACAAACATGCACATTCAAGCAATCAAGAAAGATAAATCAAGTATGGAGCAAGCAATGATTCTATTTAAGCACCAAGCCCAAATGTTCCTAAATTAGTGAAAAATCACAAGTCTTGGACCAATTGGAGCTTTAAAAGATATGTTAGTAGTTTGATAACCTCCTTTTCTTAGACAATCAATAATATTCTACATATATACCCAATTAGTAGCCAAGAAAACTGAGCTGTAAATGATAAAACTGAAAGCGACAAAGTTACCAGAGGTGATCAACTATTGATGAGAAGTAATCTATATTCTGCTACAAGTGAAATGTTACAGATCAGAAGTGATGCTAGTAAACCCAGATGCAAAATGATAAAGCTCAGAAGCAATGTGAAAAAGTAACATGCAACTGATTATAGGTCATAATCGACTTAGATCTATGAAAGAACAAGATATAACAAAAAACCCTAGTTTTGTAGAAAGTGATCTAGATAGCTAAAAGTGATCATTGTCAGATTAAAAGTGATGCAAATAAGAACATAAGCGACCACTATTAGCTTGTAAGTGATACAAAAAAGATAATTAGTGACTATGGTTCACTCAGAAGCGATGCCATAAATGCTAAAGTGGTAGGCTTCAGCTCAAAAGTGATGCGTGTGTTCAGGTAGCGACTGGTTTTTGCTCAGAAGTAACTGGAACTTGCCGTAAGTGCTCAAAAAATTTGCTCTTCACAAAAACAACTTCAAATAACAAAGTTAATCAAGGACGTGAGTCCCACCAAACATGCCAAAATGTGATAGGTAAAAATTAGGTTAATAAGATCAAGCATAGCCATGAAAATCTAACCCTACCATCATCAAAGAATCTAATCCAAATGAAATGAAAAGCATGCAATTCAAGAACAATATCACCTAGATTGTATGATTCCTTGTTTATGTGTGGATTGCTTCTTAACAATGAATAATTATGAAGATAAAAGCTGCCATGATGGATGGATGATAATGCTAATATGCTAGATGGATGCTAAAATGCTCAATATGCTCAAGATGATAATGTAGACGCTATACGAATGTTGGATAGATGTAGTATGGAATGAGAGGGAGTTTATATAGAACTCAACCAAAATCAATCAATAGTGGAGATTTGGTGGCTATATGAATGGCTAAGATTAAATGATAATCATAGATGAATCTGTAGATGATAAGTGGAAGGAAGATAAGGCTTATGTGTGCCCGTGTACATAAAAAGTACTACATGTGAAAGATATTAAATAAAAGATGTAGTACCACTTTTTTTTTTAAATGAAAGAGGCACACATGTTGGCTCATTGAGATAAATGATAAGAAAAATTAATTAAATAAATAAAATTTATTTAATTAATTGGAAAGTGGGGTTATGAAAGGAATTTTAATTAAATAAATAAAATTTATTTAATTAAAATAGATAGAAATAAGATAATTAAATAATTAAAGATTATTTAATTATAGCTTAGAGAAAATAGAAGAAATAGCTAATGAATTAATTAAATAAATATAAATTTATTTAATTAATAGAAGAAATAAGTGATAGGAACATTGCTCAAGTGTGTTAGACAAATGTAGATGGTAGCTAATGTGATATTTGAATGCTTAGGTCAATTTTGGGTGTCTACATTTTGCCCCTCTTTGATACAATGTTTGATAGAGCATTGTGTCGAAGAAGATATGACAATTCACTTGATAAACAAGGTTATACCCCATTGTAACTGGCAGGTGATGCCCCCTCGAGAGGTAAACTAGGCTAACTAGGAAGGGTTGGGTAGGCTCATGATAGAATTGAAAAGCTATAAATAATGTTGACACAAAGAAAAATGGGGGTTGGGAGGGATAAAGGGGGATGATATAGATGGAGGGAAAGATTGATCTTGGTTGAGGACTATATAGGAATATGATGGAATAGATAGATAATAGGGCAACTTTTAAAGTAATTGCTCATAAATAAGAGAAATGCAATCCTTATGTTTGATAGAGCATATGGATGTTATGCACCGAGGTATAGAAGACCAAGGTGTTGAGGTATCCAATGCAAAACTAACATACTACAATCTTGTCTAAACGTATGAGGTCAAGATGTTGAGCCAACATACACAAGATATGAATAGTAGCGAGTGTTCTGAGATGGACTTTGACACTACAAGCAATGGTTTGAGCTTATCTCCACTACACATAGTGACACCTTGCTGGTTATATGTATGGAGCTAGTCTTAGCATAAAATAGTCTCAAGTGCATAAGAGACTATTTAGCTTCTTAGATGCTAGAGATATTGATATGTAAGATGCTAATCCCAACACGTACAAGATACCAATACACATAGGAAGAGAATAAGATCATCCCGCAAACACGGCATACAAAAGCAATATGACCATGCCCCATTTCGTACTTCATTGTAACATACCAAGATATGATAGATCAAGGCAATCTTGATTAGGCATAGGAAAGGGACAAAAGATAAATCAAAAGATAAAACAAAAGATAAAACAAAAGATACTGCCATCATGTTCTCTTGCCAAATTTAAGTGCTCTTAGATAGATTTAAGCTGGCGCCTTGTTGAGAGGAAAGCTGCATCTTATTGAAGGCTAAAGATGTTGATAAAATGCTATAGCAAATGTTGACTTAGGCATGCGAACAAATAACTTTTGGCTTACTTTGGTTGGTTAAAGTTCTTGATCTTTCACTGATACACATAGTTTGCTTCCTGCTTGAGCTGGTCAAAGGGAAGAAGGTGAAAGATGAAAGAAGATGAGGATGGGGTGGATCGTCTATGCTTGAGTACTGGATACTTCCTTCGTATTCCAGACTGCCTACATACCATGTGTCTATGGGATCAAAGCACATTATGATGGTGATGAGACATGATGAATATGTAGTTCTGGGTTTATGGATGATGTAAGTGATGAAAGATAGAAGAAAGTGAGATAAAAGATTAAAGGATGATGATTAGAAGAAAGATGAAAGATGGATGATGAAAAGAGGGTTATCATTTTTTCTTGAATTAGAGTGCCTCCTTCGCATCTTAGATTGCCTACATACCCTGTATCCATAGGATCAAGGCTTTAGCGATAGGGATGGTGATGCAGTTCTTGATTATTGTGTTGAAGGTTGATGTCAAAGGATCAATGTTATTGCTTGGAGTTTTTGGATGTTTTGATTTTTTTAGATTTTGATATGTTTTTGATGTTGTTGGAGCTCGGATTGATTGATAAGATGTTGGTCCTGGTTCCAAATGTTTGTCATATTTAAAGCTAGATGCGTGCTATGTTTGAAGTTGAAAGTTTGTTGTGTTATGAGCTTGGGTGTTTGTTGTGTTATGAGCTAGAGCTAGAGATATCCACTTCCAAATAAGGCTCAACAAGTGCCCCCAGTGTGGGATGAGGTTTATTATGGAGAAGCTGTGAGGGATGTGTTCATGCAACCAAGATGCTAAGCTGCCAAATGATATAATTACCCCAACAAAATCCAAACTACGAAGACTAGGATGGCAGAGGCAATGATGGAAAGACTTTTATTATGGATAAACGGACAACGATATTTGTACAAGGCAAAATGTGGACAATGATATGGATTATGTAGATAAGATGGTGAAGTATGCTATGAAAAGATGTGATAAAAAAAAACTAAGTAGATGATGGGAGCTGGTTGCTACACAATCCCTGTTTGCCAGGTTTTCACTATGGTACTTATCCAAGGCGCCTTTTTACCAAGTTTTCACCAAAGGACAAATTTTTTATCTTATACTATTTATTTTTTTGTTATCCAAAGCACCACAAAGTGGTTTTCACTGTTGGATGGATTTTTTTTTTGGAATATGCAATTGCACATGGTGCTTGTTTGCCAGGTTTTCACCATGGTAATGGATAGGAGGGACTCAAATTCTAGTTTGATGGATGTTGGTAGTCCCGCTAGAGATGGGTGTCATCACATGGACCATGTTATCATGCTTAGAGATGTTGGTAAGGGATTTCATGATAGAGAGATGGATTAAGTGGATAGTAGATTAGGATATAGATTATGAAAGTTTCACGCAAGGATAGATGGAAGGCTTATGCAAAAGCATGGACCATAGGAATAGGATAAAATAGATATGTAAGATAATGGATGAAGGTTGGGGAGATGGAGGTATGTGGGAATGTTTTGGAATGGAAGGGAACCATGAACAATGGTTGCACACACTGTGATAAGCATTTAAGCTTTTGATGGGAACGTGGTGTAGGAAGCAATGGGGATGTTTGCTTAGGAGATGGGTGATAGAGTGATTTAGGTACCCACATAGCCTTAGTATTTTTATGATTTTTGCTTTTCTTGTGGGATTTTTAGATGGAATGGAATGTTTGGATGGAAGGGGATGGTTGGTATTTTTCATTTAGGATAAGGATGCCTCATTTGGTTTTCTTGCTTGTTTGATTAGGAACCCAAACCATTTTGGGCGTGGGCTCTTCTTATGGAGTTATGGGTTGAGCTAGCTTTTTAGATGTACTAGGCTGTGATTCTTTACTTTGGTTCCCTAAGGCATGAGAATCTTTAGGATTCATGGTAGGATTTTTAGCTTTAGAGGTAGAGGCATCCAAATTTTTATTTTTGAATCCCATGGATTTGATGGAAGAAGAATTGGCAGAATGAGTGGAAGCTTTATGTTTAGATGATATGTGCATTTGTTGGTCACAATTAGGAATGTAATGGTGCTTATGGATAAAGGGATAATTAGGCATTGGTAGTAATGGAGGTGAGGAAAATGGAGGGATATTAGGGGTTGGAAGAAGTGGAGGTAAATCGGATGGTGGAAGATGTACAGTCACATGCGTTTGGAAGTTATAGGATGATGGAGGTTGAAGATATGGACATAAAGTTGATGGTGGGAGCTTAAGAGTTGGAAGAGGTGGAGGTAAATTATATGGAGGAAGATGTACAATCATATGCAGTTGCAAGTTATAGGATGATGGAGGTGGAAGATATGGAGGGAAAGTTGATGGTGGGAGCTTAGGAGTTGGAAGAAGCAGAGGTAAATTAGATGGAGGAAGATGGATGGTGACATTCTTGTGGGGTTTAGGATGGGATTTTTGATGGGAAATGGTGAACTTAGGATGGATGGAAGAATTACCAA
Organism: Cunninghamia lanceolata; assembly: GCA_027924645.1. Classification (NCBI taxonomy): domain Eukaryota; kingdom Viridiplantae; phylum Streptophyta; class Pinopsida; order Cupressales; family Cupressaceae; genus Cunninghamia; species Cunninghamia lanceolata. The sequence continues at coordinate 21,421,165 of BSBN01000809.1, read as the reverse complement.
CATATTTAACTTGGGGAGGCCAACATTGGACAGAGGGCCTAGGAGTGTTTGGAGAACTAGACTTGAGTTCCTCACTAGATGGAGATGAAGGAGTTGCAGAAATCATGAAGATGGAGGATCTTGGAAAAAGGTTGGTGAGATGAAAGGAAGAGTCATCAATGGTATCAAAGTTAGAAATCTCTCTCACCAAAGAGGATCCAGCTTCTGTATTAGAAATGGATACAGATGAAGCCTCATGCAATGTGTACTCACCTGGTCTGTGTTTAGTGTACTTGATACAAAGGTTAGAAGTGGATGTTCTAGATGATGGCTTAAGTAGGGTGAAAGGATCCACATAAGATGAAGATGGATATGCTTCGGTGTTGATAGGAATATGATTGGGACTTTGGTATTTAGCTTGAAAATCATGACAAAACTCAAATGGATTGGGATCGACATAGACAACAACTTCAACACCGTTATGTGGAAATTTGAGACATTGATGGTATGTCGAAGGAACTGCTTTGAGAGCATGGATCCATGGACGGCCAAGGATGATGTTATTAGGAAGGTCAATATCAAGAACTTGACAATGGGTGTCAGTAGTGACAGGACCAACTTGGATAGGCAAGTGAATAATCCCTTCAGTATCTCTCTCGACATCATCATATGCTTTGATAGTAATGACCTTGGAAGTGTCAACATCTTTCTCAGAATATCCCAATTGTTTTATTAATTTTAAGGAACATATATTAAGACCATCTCCACCATCCGCTAAGATTCATTTTGTTGGTTTTTCTTCTGAATCAGCATTAGGGTTTGCCAGTTCTAATGCACATGGCAGATTCAGCCAACTGAATACAGGAGGTTGCGTGAGCTCCTCCCCTTCACTTCTGGTTCTACCACACCAAGGGGGGTTTCCCTACTTGATAAAAGTATAACCTTGACTAGCTCAATGACAGAAGGATTTAACTTGACATCAACAGGCAGAATACTCTCATGTATGGACCAAGATTTGTGTAACAAATCACAAGGTTGGCAACATTCTTGGACATAATGTCTGGTTAGGTATGAGAGCATGCAGAGGTTCCTAATCCTAATCCTACAACTAACAGATGGAAGGATGAAATGGTTTGATTTGAATTTTGGATGCAAAGTTGGACATGGTGTATAACCTCAACACAGAACCAGATTGGTGCCTATCTAGGGCTTGGAGTCGGTAGACATACACCTGTGAATGATCAGCATGAATAGCTAAAACTAGATTTCAGGGGGATACACATGTGATACCTGCCTTACAGATATCTCCCAATACAGAGTGTTAAGCTGTCTATACTTATGGCATCCCTATTGCAGTAAGAAAGACACATGCAAAACTGGAGACAGAATCAGCATAACACATGCAAACATAGCATTATTCATATAAGATTAACCATGAAATTAGTGGATTCATGCCAAATCGTACAACAAGAGATACATAAACTCACAAGTTAAACTGTACAGAGCAACCAAAACGAACTGTATTGTGTTACAGAGCCAAAATGTTCAACTTTCAACAACCTGAAAAATGGTAACACAGTCTGCTTATAACAGCCAGAAAGTGTACCCTAGCAATTAATTACATGACGACAACAAGAAATCTGCCAGATACAGTCCTCAGAAGGAATGACGCTCAAAATTTATTGCTGCAGAGACAGAAGGAACCCTCAAGCCCTGCACCGCCACCTGGGAGTCTCCATGCCAAAGATCAGGTACATGACTGTCCAACAACATGCCCATGCCCCTGCTACAGTCGCCATTAAGGGTCTCAACCACCCACGGTCACCTGAAAACTGTCGCAGCGCGTCAAAAAGGAATTCCTGCCAAAACGCCTCTTTGCAGGTTCAAAAATAATGCAAGGGGAAAAATCCCACATGCACGGTGAGGAGACTTCTTCATTAGTTTAAAAATGGGGCCGCACACATAATAGGTGTCGAGCACTTTTGCCACGCTCGACACACAACCCTTCGCCCATAGCCCATCGGCCAAACTTATACCATCGGCCTTCCTCAAAAAACTCCCGCCGACACCAGTTGTCTCGCCGATTGCCACATCTCCACAAGTCACCAACATCCCCATCGGCCAGAGGAGAACCATCGGCCAGCTCCACAAATCTCCTGCCGACCTCAAAGGTTATGCCGACACCTATTGTAATCCGCTGTCGGCCAGACTACTACCATCGGCCAACCTGAAACATCCTCTGCCGATGATACCACTCACACCGATGACATTACTGTCGCCAAGACAATCCTCCCCGTCACCCCGATGCCAGCTCCACACCCCTTGTCGTTGAGACAAAGACCATCGGAGCAACCAAAAGCACTTCCGCCGATATCACCCGTCTCACCGAAGCCAAGATACTCCGATGAAAGCTCAAACAACACTGCCATCGGCCAGACCAACACCGTCGGCCTGGCAAAAAAGTTCCATCGCCGACACAGCCAGTCATGTCGATGAACATCCTCGCATCCCTCCATCGGCGAGACCTACGCCGATGACATCGCATTGGCCAAACTCCTCACATCGGCAGCTCCCAAAAAACCTTCGCCGATAGACAACCGTCTTGCCGACGAACACTTGACTCACCCCCCATCGGCATGACCAACGCCATTGGTGGAACCATAATATCCTTTGCCGATATACAAAGAACACACCATGCTATTGATATGATCGCCAAGACACATGAAAACTCATGCCGATGGGTAGAACATGATGACCCCCTCCATCAAGAAAGATGATGTGGATGCTACAAAACACTGAAGGGGTGCCAACACTTAAAATTTTTTTGGATTTTTTGGGATGGTGCCTGCATAAAAATTGCTCAAGAACTGACAGTCAATTCAGGTACCAACAGTGGCTCTGATTGGGGACGTGCAGGTGCAAGACTGCAGCGAGAACCCCAGAACTCTGGGATGCAGACCAGTCCCCTATCCATTGGGCACAGAGTCATGAAGTTATAATGATCTGCATCACCAATCAAACTTGATGGCCTAAGGCCACCAAGAAAAGGAGAACCAATATTTCCCTTTATCAAACACCTTATTCTCATCTGCATACACTGGGTCAAGCTTGTAAATGATGCCATGATCTGACCACAAACAAACTTTGTCATCTGCAAACTCAACCTTCTGATTTATCTTGTCAATGTCATCCCTGTGCAGATAACCTTTAGCATCCGGCAACAAGTGGATGCAGAATGTATCAGGCAATGCATACTCAAATGGAATATAACACAGGTTATCATTTGTATCAGCATTATGCATTGCAAAATGATCTCCTAGCTGGATTGAAAACTAAAAACACTCAAAGTCCACCATGCAGCTAGGAAGATTAGAGCTCATCTCATATGCTGGCCTCTCAAAAGAAAAGCTTTCAAATTCACAATTGTGTACATCATGTACACAACCAACAGTAGCACTAACCTAGAAAAGATCAAGCTCTGGCATCTCTTTCAAATTAGGCACATTTTCACAGTCACTTACCTGATGCATGTTGTTTCCTCTTTCATCAGGATGAGAAATAGAATCCAAACCAAAAACAATGTCTAGATCCTCACCATACTCAAATAGATCCTCATCACCATATGTGTCAAAGATGGGTGATCCAGGTACATAAGCTTGATCATAATATGCCATTGGTTCATGGGCAGCAGAGCACGTATCTCCATCACCAATGGATTCACTCTGTGGAGGAGAATCAGCCTGTGTGTCATAAGCAAAACAACCATCAAATGAAAAACAATCATGCTCTGAACTAGCACTTGTTTCAATTTCTGACTGCTCTTCATGATCTCCATGTGTTTGAAAGGTAGGCAATCAGTCACACATAGGACTGCTTCTCTGTTTGCTTATATCTTCTCTGTCTTGAGTACAATACTCACAATTGTCTCCACAGGTCCATTCCAAAAGTTGCTCATTACTTTCCACAACCTCGTTATTGTTTTCATGGTCATATGCCTCATCATTGCAATGGGAATCCTCACTAGTCCTTTCACTGGCATCCTCAACTGGTGAACAATCCAGTTGAGCAGTATTGTTAGCATTATGTTCAAATACAGCAGTCTCAACCTCTATGCTTTCATTTTCATTTTCATCTGCACATGATGCCTTAATTATTTGGTCATTTGTAGCTTCACAACTATTTTTCACACCAAGGCCAGGGGACAGGGATTTCAGCAGGTGCACATTTCTGATTTTTTCTATTTTTTCTATGAACTTGTATGCCATCTGCATACTTGTCACCTTGAAATCCCACAGTAATGCACTAGAGCCCTCCTCAAAAGCCTCAAAGAATATGCCAACATAGGCTGAAATATCAGGTCTGAAGACTTCTGGGATCTGTGAAAGGGCTACTGCAAACCTGTGACTGAAAACAACACATGGCTCTTTATCTTGTTTTCTGATGTTCATCAATTCTGCAACAAGATCAACAGGTTCTCTTGCAAATTTTTCTTTGAAACAGTCAGCAAGCTCATCCCAATAGGCAAAAAATCTTTTTGAAAAGCTCAAATACCAGTCTTTTGCTTTTGCATCAAAGGACCTAACAAAAAACCTCATCCACATATCCTCATCTCTGAATGAATGCTTTCCCATGAACTCATGAAAATTTTGGATATGTGCATTCCCATCACATACACTGTGACCACTAAATCTAGGCATCTAACAGTATATCCTAGCAGGCATAGTTTCTACTTTATAATCAACCCATGACAAATCTAATTGGTCATACAAAGGATCAAAAGGGCTGAGAAGAGGTTTAGCCTTCTGACTGGCAGACATAACAGGGTTATTGCTTTTTAACCGGGCCTGCTTAGCCTCTAAGAATATCAACCTATTTTTTATCTCTTCTATTCTTTTCTCCAACATTTCACCACTGAGTATGGGATAATTCATACTTGGATTCATAAAAAACTTACTCTTAGACATCCTTTGTCTGCCTAAGACCTGTAACCTCCCCTGGCATCTAACCTATGCAGCAAAACAGTAAATATATAAGGGGGAAGGAACAAGGTACCTTTTCTCATACAGATGCAGAAATATGAACAACACATTTTTGTCACGTCACATACATCCATCTTTCATATGCATTTAGATCTTTTGCAGAGTCGCCACCTCTCCAGAGAGGACAAAATTTACAGCAGCTGAAAGCTCATCAAATATGTTTCTGAGTTCTTTCCACCAGCAGAGCAAAACTTCACCAGAGACTGCAGGATATAACTTTACATCAACATCCCCAGCAGAGTCGCCACTTTTGTTGGTGACTCAGATGGGTCACAAATATATCATTTCTTTCATCAGTCCATCCCCAGCAAAGTCACCAATTTGTTGGTTTTTCTTCTGAATCAGCATTAGGGTTTGCTAGTTCTAATGCACATGGCAGATTCAGCCAACTGAATACAGGAGGTTGCGTGAGCTCCTCCCCTTCACTTCTGGTTCTGCCGCACCAAGGAGGGTTTCCCTACTTGATAAAAGTATAACCTTGACTAGCTCAATGACAGAAGGATTTAACTTGACATCAACAGGCAGAATACTCTCATGTATGGACCAAGATTTGTGTAACAAATCACAAGGTTGGCAACATTCTTGGACATAATGTCTGGTTAGGTATGAGAGCATGCAGAGGTTCCTAATCCTAATCCTACAACTAACAGATGGAAGGATGAAATGGTTTGATTTGAATTTTGGATGCAAAGCTAGACATGGTGTATAACCTCAACACAGAACCAGATTGGTGCCTATCCAGGGCTTGGAGTCGGTAGACATACACCTGTGAATGATCAGCATGAATAGCTAAAACTGGATTTCAGGGGGATACACATGTGATACCTGCCTTACAGATATCTCCCAATACAGAGTGTTAAGCTGTCTATACTTATGGCATCCCTATTGCAGTAAGAAAGACACATGCAAAACTGGAGACAGAATCAGCATAACACATGTAAACATAGCATTATTCATATAAGATTAACCATGAAATCAGTGGATTCATGCCAAATCATACAACAAGAGATACATAAACTCACAAGTTAAACTATACAGAGCAACCAAAACGAACTGTATTGTGTTACAGAGCCAAAATGTTCAACTTTCAACAACCTGAAAAATGGTAACACAGTCTGCTTATAACAGCCAGAAAGTGTACCCTAGCAATTAATTACATGACTACAACAAGAAATCTACCAGATACAGTCCTCAGAAGGAATGGCGCTCAAAATTTATTGCTGCAGAGATAGAAGGAACCCTCGAGCCCTGCGCCGCCACCTGGGAGTCTCCATGCCAAAGATCGGGTACATGACTGTCCAACAACATGCCCATGCCCCTGCTACAGTCGCCATTAAGGGTCTCAACCACTCACGGTCGCTTGAGAACTGTCGCAGCGCGTCAAAAAGGAATTCCCGCCAAAATGCCTCTTTGCAGGTTCAAAAATAATGCAAGGGGAAAAATCCCACATGCACGGTGAGGAGACTCCTTCATTAGTTTAAAAATGGGGCCGCACACATAATAGGTGTCGAGCACTTTTTCCACGCTCGACACACAACCCTTCGCCCACAGCCCATCGGCCAAACTTATACCATTGGCCTTCCTCAAAAAACTCCCACCGACACCAGTTGTCTCGCCGATCGCCACATCTCCACAAGTCACCAACATCCCCATCGGCCAGAGGAGAACCATCGGTCAGCTCCACAAATCTCCTGCCGACCTCAAAGGTTATGCCATCGCCTATTGTAATCCCCTGTCAGCCAGACTACTACCATCGGCCAACCCGAAACATCCTCTGCCGATGATACCACTCACACCAATGACATTGCTGTCGCCAAGACAATCCTCCCCGTCACCCCGATGCCAGCTCCACACCCCTTGTCGCCGAGACAAAGACCATCGGAGCAACCAAAAGCACTTCCGCCGATATCACCCATCTCACCGAAGCCAAGATACTCCGATGAAAGCTCAAACAACACTGCCATCGGCCAGACCAACACCGTCGGCCTGGCAAAAAAGTTCCATCGCCGACACAGCCAGTCATGCCGATGAACATCCTCGCATCCCTCCATCGGCGAGACCTACCCCGACGACATCGCATTGGCCAAACTCCTCACATCGGCAGCTCCCAAAAAACCTTCGCTGATAGACAACCATCTTGCCGACGAACACTTGACTCACCCCCCATCGGCATGACCAACGCCATTGGTGGAACCATAATATCCTTTGCCGATATACAAAGAACACACCATGCTATTGATATGATCACCAAGACACATGAAAACTCATGCCGATGGGCAGAACATGATGACCCCCTCCATCAAGAAAGATGATGTGGATGCTACAAAACACTGAAGGGGTGCCAACACTTAAAATTTTTTTGGATTTTTTGGGATGGTGCCTGCATAAAAATTGCTCAAGAACTGACAGTCAATTCAGGCACCAACACGTTTGATATGGCTTTGGTTGACAAACACTTCTATGTGGAGGGCTTCGTTATGTGATGGATTGATGGAAGGTTGAAGATCTTTGTCGAAAAAGGTGAGATGACAAGGGGCTGCAATGCTAGCTACCATAGATTGGAATTGTGTGGTATTGATATTGTTGGGCACCGAAGATTCTTGTAAGGCTTTGTCAAGGATAGATTTTTGGGTAGGGGATATACAAAGCAACTCAAGAATGGAGATATGTGTAGGTGTTTCACCAAGGTGATCAAGGATATTATAGCTAGAGGATGGTCGAGGAGGATGAGTAGGTGCACCTTGAATGGTAACGTGACTTCTTTGAGTAGTTATATTGCAGTCGGGTGCTTTGCCTTGGATAGTAATGGTAGAAATGTGAGCATGGTTAATGCGGCCAATATTGGATGATTCATAGTTGCATTGCATGGCATTCCCAGCATGAGGGTTACTTGGTTTGTCATGAGATGGAAGTGGATTCTTGAAAGCATCTAGATCATAATTTGATGTCGGTTGCTGTGTAGGTTGCAATGTTGGAGGTGTGATTTTAATTAAACCTCGATCGATGTAATCTTGAACAACATGCTTTAAGCTCATACAACCATTTGTTTTATGTCCTATGACTCTATGGTAATTGTAATACTCATTCTCTTTGTACCAAGGAGCTTTGATGAGTGGTTCTCTGTTGGGTGGTGCATCCAGTAACATGATATCTCCCACTTGGAGAAGCTTTCAAAAGGCAACTTCCATAGGTTTCACTAATGGTGTGAACTGTCGGCAGGGATTTGAAGTTTGTTGTTGTTGAGTTCATTGAAAAGGTTGAGTTGTTGTAGATGCAGCTTGAATGTTGATAGGAGCTTTCATTGTTTGAATGTTCTTTGCGTCTACAACACCATGGTTGACAACATTCTTGTTCTTGTTCCAAAAGCGAGATTTATTGTTGGAGTTTTGATGATAGTCTTTGTTATCTTGAAAAATCTTGATAGTGCCCTTAGCATATAAAGCACGTTCAATGATGATTCCTTGGAAACAAGTTCATCAAAGGTGCTAGCACTTTACAATTGTAATTGGAATGATAGCTCAGGATGAAGATATTGGACAAAGATATCGAGCTATTGTTTCTCAGGTATTTCCCATGATAGTTTTCTAGCCATATTACGCCACTGTTGAGTAAATGAAGAGAAAGCTTCACCATTACATTGTTTATTGTTGACAAGGTCATTCATGTTCCCTTCATGTTCAATGTTAAAAGTGAAGTGTGATTGAAATTTATTTGCTAATTCTGTAAAATATTTGATGTTTGGATCTAAATGACAGAACCATTCGAGAGCTTGTCCTGCTAAGCTTCAAGGAAATAGTCTCAGAAGATATGTATTGTCTTGAGCAACATCGAGACATGCCACAAAGAATGCTATAAGATGGTCTTCTAGATTTCCTTTTCCTTTGTATTTGTCAAATTGTGGAATTTCAAAGTGTCACGGAAAAGGTGTCATATGAAGCGACTTGTCGAATGGATAAGCACATATGTCTTCTAAGGAAAATGTCTTCTTGCTTTTTCCTACCGCTTTGTTAGTAATTTGTTGAACATCTGATGGAGATAATTGCTATTGTTGCAAAAGGGGTTGTTGGTTGGGAGGTGAAGTGTAATATGATGTATATTGAGGTTGCTGTTGTGGGATATATGAAGCCATGACCATTTTTTGAGGTTGCATACTCACAATGTATGTCAAAGGATTAGTATGTGACACATATGTGTTTGAGGATTGTTATCCTTGAGACACAAGTGGTGGTTGGGTATATTGCAATGAATTAGTGCCGAGGTTTTGCATCACATCGGAAGTAGAGGATGGATTGGCATTGGTCAATGGTTGTGAGTTTGGAGTTGGATTTGTAATATGGTAAGTGATGGAAGGATTGGTAGATGCGGAAGAAGGATGGACATTTGGGTTTGTGATTTTAACAACATGAGGATTGGTATATGTCATTTGTTGGGTGGATGATGGGTAATCCTTGAGTAGTATAAGATGGATTGATGGTTTGCGAAGGATTATAGGAAGATGGCATAATTGATGTAAGCTGATCAACATACGAGACTGTAGCACTAGGATTAGCTTGTGAAACAATAGGCAGGTCACTCATGTCAATGAGACTAACATTGGGATTGTATGATGTGTTGGATGGATCCATGGAAATTGTGGAGACCATATTACCGGTGATAGAATATGGGATGTCGTGTCCACATGTGATGCAATGGGAGTAGCGGATTGCAATGGTTGTGATGCTTGGATAGTTTGTGTTGTTTGGATAGCTTGGGAAGCTTGTGAAGTATGGGATATGGGGATAGCTTGTGATGTTTGATGAGTTTGCACTTGGGAAACATGGACAACTTGTTTCACTTGAGGCAAAGATATGGTCATGGTAGCAGAAGTATGTTGGAAAACATGGAAAGGTAGAATATTCAGATTTTGTGAAAGGAAAGGGAGTACATTGTTTGGAGTTATCAAAGGTTCTAAAGTGTACTCCAAGCATGGTTGGTCGAAGGAAGTAACAATAGGCAATGAATGAGATGGGTTGGAAAATGGATTTTGTAATATGGTATGTGATGGTGTGGTTATAGTGGATGGTCCCTTTGTGACAACAGTGGGAGTGCTTGGATCATTCTCTTCAATAGTGGATATGTCAAAGTCTCTTAGTAATTTGGCTCCCATGCGGGCAAGTTGCAAGAAGTAGCGAATAGGATCAGATAAAACAAGCTTCTCAACTTGGTCCCATACATCTGTGTCTTGATAGTTAGATAAATCCCCTTGGGAATACTCTTCATAAGTCACTGTGAATGGGTGTGATTGCACTTGATGTGATGACTCACCAATGGTGTACCCATGGGGCATAAACATGTGAGAAGGCATGCCGGTTATAAATTGAGTTACATCTCTAAGGGGTGTTGATCATGATTGTTGCATCTTGGCTTCCATCGCAGTTTGTAGTTTTGCTTCCATTTCAGCTATATATTGGCTCCTAGTTTGAGGCATGATGGTTGATGTTGAAATTAGACTTTAGCTTGTTAAGGTTTGAGACCCAAAAGATGATGGTTTGCTAATTGATTAGTTGTTGGTTGCTTTGCTAGGTTTTTGCTATTTGCTTTGTTGTTGTTGGGTTGCTTAGTTGTTGGTAGCTAATTGTTGGTTGCTTGATTGTTGGTTAACTTCCCTAGAGAATAGCTCACACACTCAAGGGAAAGGCTATTTGTTAACGTTGATGTTTTGCTGATGTTGCTAAGGCTAAAGACAAAAGATGATGTTTTGCTACTGTTGGGTTGATTGTTTGATGTTTGGTTTATTGGTTTGGGGTCTCAAGAGGATGGAAAGTTCACAAAGTCCAATTGTTTGGTATGCTCAAAGCAGGAGACAAAGTCTAGGTATCTGTAAATGATTAGAGGCGGGTCTAAAAGCTAATACTGAAGCTAAGCAAGCTAGAAATGTAGCTGATTTAGATGAGTTACTAAGATTTGCTGATATTTAGCCACAGGCGATAGGTAATAGCTTAAATGCAACTCAAAAAAGGCCAAAAGTGACTAATAATAGCTTAAAAGTGATCTGGTTTCGGTAATGGTAACATGCTATAGTATTAACTAGAGGCGAGCTAATTTGCCTTAGACAAGCAATGTTGATTCAAAGGTGATTAATTACTGAATGAAAGTGACTCAGTTCAGACCAGAGGTGAGCATCTATTGTTCAAAGGTGATTCAGTTTAAGAAAAAGGTGACTAACCACTATTTAAAAGTGATCTAGTTGTCTGTATGTAGGTAGTTAAAGCTCAAAAGTAGTCTGTGTCTGTCAAGAAATATGTTTGAATTGTGTTTTTGAGAAGAAAATAGTGATTTCAATCACTCACACTCACTCACACTCACAACAATCACAAACTTGTATAACCTAGGCTAGGAAAGGACTGTATTTGTTGAGTCCTTGGCTGTTCTTATTCAAAGTGGATAGCTTCAGGATCTTGGTAGCATTGGCTCCTCTCCATGGCATACACTTCTCACGCATACCAAGATCCAAGTTTCCCAAGGCTTCTCCCCCCACCAAACCTTAGGATTGTCCTTGCTATCTCTAATAAGAACCACGTGAATCGGGGTGGCTTCAAAGGTCCCACCTTTTGTGTCAACAAATAGAAGGTTTTTGGCCACTACACAAGGTTGCTAATAAGGGCATCCATTCAGGTGGCTATATGTGCGGCAGTGCTACTCTTTGTTATGGAGTCTCCCAGCCTTCAAGGGTTACGCCTTGGAGGATTTTGGGGGAGGTTCGCTATCGGTATAACACAACAACACCCATTTTTTTGGCTTTTGACACAAACACTTATTCTATATAGCAGTTTAGAAGGACTTGGCTTTATCTCTTTACCGCTTGGGTCGTACCCCTTCTCACATCGGGAAGGCAGGCCCTCTAAATATAATAAGTTCTCATGCACCCAAGATCTATTTGATAGGCAAGGGGAGAGGATACTTTTTCTATTAAATTTGGGTTACAAACATGCACATTCAAGCAATCAAGAAAGATAAATCAAGCACAGAGCAAGCAATGATTCTTTTTAAGTACCAAGTCCAAATGTTCCTAAATTAGTGAAAAATCATAAGTCTTGGACCGATTGGAGCTGCAACAGATATGTTATAAGTTTGATAACCTCCTTTTCTTGGACAATCGATAAGATGCTACACAAATACCCAATTAGTAGCCAAGAAAATTGAACTGCAAATGATAAAACAAAAAGCAACACAGTTACTAGAGGTGATCAACTATTGATCAGAAGTGATCTGTATTCTGTTGCAAGCGAAATGTTATAGATCAAAAGTGATGCTAGTAAACCTAATATTTGAAATGATAAAGCTTAGAAGTGATGCGAAAAAGAAACAGGTGACTGATTATAGGTCATAAGCGACTCAGATCTATGAAAGAACAAGATATAATAGAAAACCCTAGTTTTACAGAAAGCGATCCAGATAACTAAAAGAAATCACTATCAGATTAAAAGTGATGCAAATAAGAACACAAGTGACCACTTTTAGCTTGTAAGCGATACAAAAAGACATTAAGCGACTACTATTTGCTTAGAAGTGACTACTATTTGCTTATAAGTGATGCCAGAAATGCTAAAAGTGGTAGTTTTCAACTCAAAAGTGATGCGTGTGTTCAAGCAGCAACTGATTTTCACTCAGAAGCAATTGGAACTTGCTATAAGCGCTCGAGAAATCTTCTCTTCACAAAAACAACTTCAAATAACAAAGTTAATCATGGACATGAGTCCCATCGGGTGTGCCAAAATGTGATAGGTAAAAATTAGGTTAATAAGATCAAGCATAGCCATGAAAACCTAACCCTACCATCATCAAAGAATCTAATCCAAATGAAATCAAAAGAATGCAATTCAAGAACAATATCACCTAGATTGTATGATTCCTTGTTTATGATGTTGATTGCTTCTCAACAATGAACAATTATGAAGATAAAAGTTACCATGATGGATGGATGATAATGCTAATATGCTAGATGGACGCAAAAATGCTTAATATGCTCAAGATGAGAATGTAGACACTATACAAATGCTGGATAGATGTAGTATGGAAAGAGAGGGAGTTTATATAGAACTCAACCAAAATCAATCAACGGTGGAGATTTAGTGGCTATGTGAATTGCTAAGATTAAATGATAATCATAGATGAACGTGTAGATGACAAGTGGAAGGAAGATAAGGCTTATGTGTGCCCATGTACATAAAAATAGAGTCAATGTCAATCAAACTTTACAAGTTAATCTCTATATGTTTGTGTGTCTAACATGTGAACACCCTTACTCTTAAATCTAATGTTTATGAGTCAATGTGTATCATAGATTGTTTCATAATATTGTGCTGATGTATTCTTGACATTGATCTGTCAGTTTTAGTTGTCATGATACCTGTCTTATCTTAATCAAAGCTATCATGATGTTCATAGTTAATATGATGCCTCATCTCCATTCAATAGAAATTGCCTTTGTTTCAAAGTTCTGAAAGATTATTTCAAGGTCTCAAGGTCTTTTTAAAATTAGTATACCACTGATTCACCCCCCCTCTTAGTGGTATTGTACTCCAACACTATCAAGTTTTCTTCCTCCCTTTTTTCTCTTTTGAACCCACCCCCCTTCAAGTTTCATATAATGTGGCCCCATGATTAGGTTATTCATGAGAATATGGTTGAATGGTGGTTGGAAGGTAAGCCCTATTCTAGTACTTCTATTTATTCCTTCTTCAAGAGATCCAATCTTCTATCTATTCCTTCTTCAAAAGACTCCAATTTGTTAAGTTGAATATTGAACAATGGAGCACATCTAGTTTTATAAATATTTTCTAGAAAAACAAATAGGTGCAAGAAAAATTGGATGTTATTACTTTTTAGATCAGGGAATTTTGGATGACCAAGGAGCATATTCTTGAGGATTCCTCTCTTTCTAAATAGCTTAATGAATGGAATTTGTGGAAAGAAATATTCTAGAAGTAAAAATTGAGAATTAATTGGATTTAGGATGGAGATAAGAACACATCTTTCTTTCATAATTTAGTCAAAGACAGAGATAGTGCTAATATTATATCTTCTCTCATCTTGTCACAAGGAAATCATCTGTCCTCATCCTAGGACATTAATAGGGAAGTTCAACATTTCTCTTCCAAATTTCATGGAAAGTGGCTCTCTAGCTTTGTTGGAGGAACAAACTATTTTAGATTGCATCCCCCCTTAGTTTTTAAGGATATAAATAGATTTCTTATGGGGCCCTTATCTCTTGATGAGCTTGAATTGGTTGTGTTCTAGATGAAGAAAGATAAATCTCCTATTCTAGATAGTTTTCCCATTAAAATTTATTAGGAATTCTAGGACAAATTTTGAAGCTTGATTTATTGGAGGTTGTTCACGAATCTCATGCCAATAAGTAGATTCTTAAAGAAGTCAATTCTAATTTTTTGTCCTTGTTTCATAAAAAAAGGGGGCTATTTCTTTTTATTTGTTTTGCCAGGTATTGCTCTCTACAATGTCACCTATAAGATTATCACTAAACTCATTTATAATCATCTAAAGAAGATTTTGGCCTCTTTTATTTCACCTGAGCAGGGTGGTTTTGTGAAGGGGTACCCAATCCTTGATGGTATTATTGTTGCCTATAAGGCCATTCACTCTATGTCTTGCTCCAAAGATAAAGCTATGCTTACTAAGTTGGACATGTCTAAGGCTTATGATAGGGTCAAATGGTCCTTTTATCAAATTCTGGGTTCTATTAAGGGTGGATTGATTGGGTTATGAGCTATGTGGCTTCTCCATCCTACTTTGTTATGATTAATGACATCCCATCTCCTCTTTTCTTTTCTTATAGGGGGTTGCAACAAGGTAATCTTGATTGTTTCTCTTCTTATCTCTTCATCCTTATGGAAGAAGGTCTTAGTAGAATTCTTAAACATTAGAGAGCTATTGGTTGCATCCAAGGTTGGAATTTGGCTCAAGATCTTGACTCTCAATCTCATCTTCAATTTGTAGATGATACTTCCTTGTTGGGTGTTGCTAAAATTCATGAGGCTATTAATTTTAATAAATCCATGGATATATATTTGATTGCTTCCAGCCAATAGATTAATGAGGATAAGTCCAGTATATATTTCTTTAATACTCCCTTGGTCATCCAATAGAGATTTTCTCTTATTTTATTCTTTATAAGGTCAACTCCCTTTGGATTATCTTGGTATTCCCTTATCAATTGGTATCCCCTACAGAGATTAGTGGAAGAGGATTCTTGATAACACACAAATTATTTTTCATTAATTTCTCATCTTGCACTTGTTTATATGATAGTTTTGTTGAAAAATATTCGCGAGCATTCTCTCTATGATTTTTCTATGTATTTACTTTCCCGCTAACAAAATCTATGTGAGATATTATAAATTCCAAGGATGTTGTAGGAGCTTTCTGATGCGTGTTTATTGAATCTAGATTTTCAAGGGTTCTATTAATGTTTGGAGCTCCTTTTATTTTGTTCAATTTTCCCTAATATATTTTTATTAGCTATCATGAGGATGCCACAAAATGGATGGAGGAGTTTATGGGGGGCTATTTTGTATGTGCTCTTCAATAGGAGTTTCATCATGTGTTCCATTAGGTGGATGAGGGTTTAGAGGTGTTAGAGGGGTTTTGATTTGCTAAAATTTTAAAAAATGAATCAACACAAATAAAAAAAAAATTATTTCTTTTAAAATGAAATTGCTAAAAATTTGAAAAAACATACCTCTTTCATGTCCATGCAACATGGTTCCTTTGATCAAATTGTTCTAGATATCTCAAAATACACTCACACAATAACATAATTGTGTTTTAGAGAAGATGGGAGAAATGGCTCATGGTTTCTTTTATTTTCTTGTTTTAGGTAGTTTAAAATGTGCTCATGTTATAACATGCTTTTGTTATTAAACACTCACATTATGGCTTGGTAGTGACCGATTCTTAGGCTTTTCACTATACTAAACCATAACATGATCACGCTATAACAAAAGTGCATTATGGTTTATGTAGAATTATCATCTTATAACTTATTTAACTCAAAAAAGTTTTTTGGCCACTTTTTTTGTCTCCCATCTTTGTGTGCATATCCACATATAGTGTTGTGTGTCATATTATTATGTCTTTTTTATTTCTATTTGTTGTTATATACTTCCACATAATCTCATAATGGGTAATTTAGTGTTGTATTAGAAAACTTTATATTTGCATACTCTTTAAGGAGATTACAATTGTATTAGTTTACCTTAATTTAACAACAAATGCATTTCCTCTATCCTTTGAATATACATGTGCATGAGTACCAAAAAATTTATCCTTGTGTGAATTAAAAAGAGGCAAGGTAATGAGAGCATGTTGTAATGAAACATCTTTGCCTATAGCTAGTGGAAGTGATGATGGTATAGCACCAAATGTAGGTTTAGTATATGTGTTAGGCATATTGATAAAATGATCAAATTCTAAATGATGAGAAGGCACAATCATGTCAATATTATCCTCATGGGCACTACAATTAGAAAAATAAGCAATAAAAGCATGTGTCAAGTTAATTAAAAATGTGTAAAGCGTACAATGTGAATCAAACCGTTGCAAATCCTTACTACTAAAACAAATTTTGAACTCACTTATCAATAACATAACATCCTCTAAATATTCATAATTAGGAAGAAAGAATGATTTAATGTGTAACTAAGCATTTCTTATACCACCAATAACTGTCATGTAATGAATCCTCAATAAGGCTCATATCATCATGTAATGTAGGAAAAGGTAGGGAAGCATCGATAATGTCCACACAAGAGGTTGATTAATTATCATCAACATGTATGCCATCTGTTGGAGTATAGGACAACACTAAGAGGGGGGGTGAATCAGTGTTGTATAATCTTTAACATTTTTTACACCTTTTAATTTACAAGACAAAGAATGAAAGAGACATCAATAATCTATCAAACACATATGCACAAGTATGATAATGAATAGTGTGACCAAGACCTTATGAGTAAAACGTTAAGATACACACACATAGAGGCAAACAACATGAACCATAACACAAGTTTTTCATGAGTGGAAAACCCTCATAAGGATGAAAAACCACTCAAAAATGCCTCATTGGCTTAATCAAAATGTCTCACTGGCAAGTACAAATACCTCACTGGTAAAATATGTCTCACTGACAATACAAGCCTCACTGGCTACAATGTGCCTCACTAGAAATACATTCAATTACCTTAGACACAAGAAAAACAATTCAAGGGGTTACCCCAATTCTCTATACCACAAACCTTATATCTCCATGACAAAGATTATCAATCTTCAAACTAATCAATCACCATGTATTTCATCACCAAAACTGATAAACTCAACATCTACATGAAGATTTGATCCTGCTCATCATTAATCACTAAAAAAACTAAATAGGAACATCATACAGTCTCTGTAACATATTTCTATGGCCTTCTACAAAATCATTTCATTCATCTTTTAATCACTTGATTTTCTCTTTGAAAAAACCTCATCAAAAATTATCTTCAATGCTACATAATGTCAATCCTCCATTAAAAAAAATCCTTTTCAATGAACCTGCAATTTTATTAACAATAAGATGACCTTTGATATTCTCTCCTCTCTGCATTCCTTCTTCTTTCAAAAACAATTCTTCAATATTCTTCAATCTGTTCATCTTCTCTGCATTTACCATCTCCTATTTGAGAATTAGAAATCATAAAATGGCATTCATAAGAAATCTTCAATAATGAAATAAATCATTAAACCCTGAAAAATATTCCATATTTAGACACCACTCCTCTAAAAACCTTCTACATGAAGATATGAAAAAGATACACAATAATCCTCATACATCCTTTAATAAAAGGCATTAAAAACAACTTTTACCCTTTAAAAAAAAATTTCACCTTTTTATCTTCCATGCCATGAGTACGGAGAATGAAAATAGAAAAAAATCTTCTTAAGATAGAGCTTTAAAACACCACTGACTACCTTTTTGAAACTATCTAGAAATAGTCTTTAAAAAAAAAGGAACTGCAGTCTAGCAGACATGATGTTCTAATGACCGTCAAATACAAAACACAGTGGTTAGGGTCTTATGTTTGAATGATGGCCAGTGATCAAGGTCTTCGCGCCCATCAAAAATTTTAAAAGGAGCCTTTGATTAAACTTTACCGCCCGATGCATAAGAGGTGACCGGTGTATACAGTAGAGGAGGGAGGAGGGGCCAGTAAAGACACGTTGTAAAGTTCCCTTTAGCAAGTCACTTAAGTGACTGCGACTTTTGATACCAAGTCAATGGAGAATTAAAAGAAAAGTGCAAGACTTGTATGACGGTCAATGACATGAGATATGAGTCTTAAGAAACTTAAGGTGTTTTAGGGATTAAGTCTAGAATATGCAAACCCTAAGAGAAGAATATGATAGTTTAAACCTCTAAACTCATCATAGAAGAGATTTATGATACTGTGGATACATGACCGGTTACAAATAATGTAGTAACAAGACAACATTATCATAGACCTAGAAATGATTGGATGAGAAATAGAGCACAAAGAACATCAATGACTACCAATCATAGTGTCTTTGAGTCAACAAAAACCAACCACACCATTGTAACTCACCAAACATTTGAACCTCTACCAAAACTCTACCATTGAAGACAACACTCTATTTTATATACCTGACTGAATGTCTGCATTTAAGTATAACATCTAATAACATGATATGATTGACACATATTGATGATATCAACAACATAACTATTTCAACACCCTAAAGGATCTCAACCTCTGATCTTGAGTATGACATCTTATCAATATGAGTAATACCAACAACAATGTTTATGAAGCATAAGAAATGAGAATCAAACTCCTCTTGAGATTTTGTATCCTATAAGGATCATGAAAATGAAAGCATCCTAAACACTATAAAGACATCTTGAACACCATCAAATGAGATGATCAACCAATCACTCTGCATAAGGTGACTATACCATGATCTTTAACCTCCAACTTGATAAACTAACAAATCATACCACTATGAACTCTCAACATCATTGATTGACCAGGATGAATAACAAGGCATGTCAACTGAACCATATATCATTAACTGAGAACAATCACTTGAAACATACTCTAAATACCTTATCCTCCAAAACACCATGAAGGCATATGAGCATCCATTCAAAAGATTGTGTGGCATCCACATCAACTGAACAATGAATTATGACAAAACCCTTTTCATGAAACACCTTTTTGACATCAATGACAATCACTATGAAGCACCACTATGAATAGCATGACAACTATCTTTGCATCAAAAACTCAACACCTTTTTGACATCAATGACAATCAACCTCCATCAATCTCCCCCTTTGTCATTGATGGAAAAAGTACATGATGCATTCTCTCTCTCTCTCTCCCCCCATTTTTGACATCGGATGACAAAGGCTATTATCTCCCCCTATGAAAAATAACTCATATACAACATTAACAAGAGACTAGCAAACTATGTTGATATCAATCAAATGCCTACCTATTTCTTGGATCACATGCACTATTACTGACCTTGTTATCTTTATACTAACCATAATGATTGCACAATAAATATGATTATTAACCTTATAAGCATTTGACGAAATGCATATGATCACTATCTTTGTAAACTGTGCCATGTAATCAAAATCACAACCAAGAATTGAGATACCACCTACCCAAATTATTGATACCACTAATCTCTGAAAAATATTGAAGGCACTGATCATTGAAATGAATGATTACCATAGTGAGTAATAACAAGTGTAAGAAAATTTTCCAATCATCAATTGTCACTTTGAACTACTATAGTATTCAACATATTCAAGAGAATAGTAACACAGTCACTTTGCATATGAGAAAAGCTACTGTAAACCATTGACAAAGACAAACAACAATGTTATTAACTATCATATCAGACACCTCTGACCTCTTGTAATATTTCAATGATATGATTATCATAGGATCAATAAATGCTGATTCTATCCTCTATCCTTTGTGAGTATATAGTTAAGACATTCAAGTGTAAAAAAATACAGCTCATCATCAAGCTATCAGACAAATGGACCAAGAATAGTGATTATCCTTATACAAATGAAATACATGTCTACAAGACATTGTCAATTTTGTCATTATCTTTTCATACTATCTTTTGTTTATGCCTTCTACAAGCTCCCACATGACTCATCACTAACTTCTTAGAATTTGATGACTATGAAATTCTTTCAACATTCTACACTGTTACCAACAATGTTGTATTCAATCTATTTGAGATTTCTACAAATGACTACTTTTCCTAGCATATTGGCATACTGTACCTTTTGCCATTTGCTATCCTAAACTTATCCTAAAAGCTTTGTCCTTGTACCACTGCAAATCAAACAACTTGAACACCATTGTCATATTATTTTTCACTTGCCAACTTAATTTTCTTGACTATCCACTGTCAATAGAAGTATATCACTGATTTAATGACTAATGACTGTCATGTACACTATCAAGATATAACTGTCCTTATACTGCAACATACACAAATCACACTATTTAATGATATCATAGTCATAGAGCATTCATAGAATTAGTTGACTTTTGACATACTGATACATAAGACTTCTAACTTTGTCATGGTTCTATTTATTTGTGAAAGACATTTACATTGTTATGATGTAGATTTTATGACTGTCATAGTGATTGTCCTGATTAGTACTATAGACATTGAAATGCTTCTCTATTTTCTGCAACATGCATGGTCTTCTTTGAAGAAGTGAATGTCCATTCTACTACATATGTACATGCAAGCTTATCAAGAAACTTAATAAAATAAGTGTGATGCATCTTCACTATCCTTATGTCAACTTGCCAAATGTTATTGAAGACTATCTCTATCTCTAATCCACATGAAAGCTCCACCTCTCATGCATGACACGTAGATCAAAACACATGATCAAAACACATGATGATCAACTCTTCACATTCTCATTAATATATCAAGAACATTTTGAACCCTGAACATCTTATCAACATCTTGTTTGCACTGATCACCTATATCACTAACATACACTAAAGATCAACATAGTTATTGATACCACCATCAAATACATAAACTTCATTTCATAAGACTATTATGAGTAGCATCATGACATAAAACATTCTAACAAACATTATCAGGCATGAATCCAATAGCATGATAAACAAAACAAGATCACCATATTGACAAGCACTAAATGATCTCCTCCTAAAACTTCCTGGGGTTAAGTGATAGGACATTGGACAACTCCCCCTCACTTCATGCTATATGTTATGGAAATAATGATGTGACTTGTGCAAGATGCGCGCGTTCAGAATCTTCTCTTTGCTTTGTTTCATTCTCCAAACTTTCACAGGTTCTTTCTTCTTTTCAGTTTTCTTCTTCCAAACCTTTTCAACATGTTTCCTTTTCCAACTTTTCAAACTAGATGATGCTATTCTTCCATGAATTCTAAAGTTTCTTTGTATGTGACCAACATTATTGCACTTGTAACACACTAGATCAACATTAGATTGACTTCTTTTGCAATCAACTACTTTGTGTCCAAAATAATTACAAGTATAACAAAAACTAAAAAATGAGTAATTATACTTCTACATATATGCTTGCCTTGCTGGAGCAGCTCTTCTTAGATTTCTCCTTTGATGGTACATTTTGATAAACTCATCTTTAGTTTTAACCTTAGCTTCAATCTTCTTTTAGATTTAGGACAGACAACTGAGAAGGGGGGTGAATCAGTTGTCCAAAACTTTCTTGCAATTGTCCACTTAAATCCTTTTCTTCATTCAACAGTATAATGATAAATCAATCATGGAAAATTACTGCAACAATTCAAGAGCATAAACACATTAACACATATGACACCAAGATTTTAACGTGGAAAACCTGGTTAAGGGACAAACCATGGGGTGACTAACCCAAGATTGTATTCTCTGTTAGAAGAATAGAAAGAACAAAATGGCACATGCCAATTAGGGCTCACTGCCCGAGCACACTACTTACAAGAGGCCCATTGCCTATAGGAGACACACTGTCTACAAAATAATAAGTATTACATACTTGAACTGAAGAATAGCATCTTCACCATGCTTGAGTTAGTTCCATTTAAGCCAAAAAACTTTTGCTCTACCTTTCCCTCTCCTTCTCTCTACCACACTCTCATCTCTGCAAGATGCATTTGAAACAACTTTACAATCCCTTATTTATACAAGACATTGACTTAGGAATAATCATCCAAGTCGGCATACATTACAGAGCAAATACACAAATACATCATGACTGATTACAAAAGACTTCATGTAGATCAACACACTGTCGGCCACACATAACATCTTCAAGATCATCCGCAGAAGGTGTAACTCATTCAGTTGGCTTGACTTGAGAAGAACATCATCATTTGGAAATAATTCTTGAATTGTGAGCTCAAACTTCAATGTGGACCACCAACACAAATTGGACACGATCCAAAGACCTCCACAAGCTTTCTTGAATCACCAAGAACATCTACACTACATCTGCTTACTGGAATAATTCTCTCCTTCATCCAAAACCTCAAGAACACAGTCTGTCATCACTATCATAATGGAATAGATGCTTGCGGACCTCTAGACCACGATCCAATTGAGTTGTCAATTCACATTGACTTCCCACACACTCCACCAAATCTGCAGAATAAGATATTTCATTTTTGGATCTCACTAGACCTTTCTGTATCACTTTGTCACCTCTGAAGTTTTGCCAAAACTAGTCTTACTTGAGTGGCCATAACTTCTTCAGATCTTCATGCGGACCTTTGAAATCTTTACTGGATCATCTTAAGACACATATCTACAAACCCTTTGAAGCGCATCTTCTGATCTTCATCTTATCTTGGATCTTTGCCTTACTGTCTTCACTATTCTTCTTCTGTTCTTGATATGACTAATTTTCTCAATATCCTCACCATACAGCTCATCCAAATCTTATCATTAATGCAATAGGAGTATGTTGACATCAATGATAACATCGGTTAGGCCCATACTTGCAACAATCTCCCCCTTTGTCATTGATGGCAACATATGATGTGAAAAACTATTTTAACCATCAAGACAAGAACTTTTCCTCACTAACACAACTCCCCCCATCAACAACAACCAATCACATGTCTTCTCTTTACTTCTCCTCCTTTGATTAGAAACCACTTGTTTTTCACATGTCTTCTCTCCCCCTTTGACGTCAATGGCAAAGGGCACATATTTGTAACTCCACCACTTCAGAATCATACCAGCTGCTCCCCCTGAGTAGCAGCTCCCCATCATCAATTCGGATCACAAGATATGACTGTGATATCCACCGGACCGATGCACATCAGTGCACCTTAGTTCACCACCAAAGGGGTAATAACCCCTAACTTCTCCCTGAGATACTCAAAAGAGTCCTTATGTAGATGTTTAGTAAAGATATTTGCAATCTGAGCCTTGGAAGGCACAAAATCCAATCTGACTTCATTCTTGTTCACTTGCTCTCTCAAAAAGTGAAACTTGATTGATATATGTTTAGTCTTTGAATGCAACACTAGATTCTTTGATATGTTAGTTGCACTTGAATTATCACAGAAGATTGTGATAGGCACGTAATACTCCACTCTGATATCTCTTAGCATTTACTTCATCCACAAGACTTGAGTGCAACTACTTGCTACTGCAATATATTCTGCTTGAGCTGTGGACAGAGATATTGCCTCTTGTTTCTTGCTCAACCAAGAAACCAATCTCTTCCCCAAAAAGAATGCTCCACCACTGGTACTCTTCCGATCATCCACATCTCCTGCCCAATCCGCATCTGTATATTCATGAAGAGAGAAATTATGATCTCTAGGATACCACAAACCATACTCAACTGTCCCTTTTAGATATCTAAAAATCTTCTTGATTGCTATGACATGAGATTCTCTAGGATCAGCTTGGAATCTAGCAACAAGACCAACAACATGCATAATGTTAGGTCTAGTTTGAGTAAGATACATCAATCCTCCAATCATTGAACTATACTTTTTCTGATCAACTTTAGGAGAGTCGTCATCTTTGCTTAATTTACATCTGGTTGCCATGGGAGTACTCATTGGTTTTGAGTCTTCCATCCCAAATTTCTTCAACAATTCTTTCACATATTTGGTCTGAGAAATGAAGATTCCTTTCTTTGTTTGAATGATTTGCAGACCCAAGAAGAAATTCATTTCCCCAAACATGGACATTTCAAATTCACTTTTCATTTGATTTGCAAAGGTTTTGCATATACTATCTCTTCTTCCAAAAATGATATCATCAACAAACACTTCAACAATCAAAATATTTTCATGATCAATTTTGAAGTACAAATTATTGTCAGCAGTACCTTTGTTGAAACCAATCTTTAAAAGATACTTATCCAATCTTTCATACCAGGCTCTTGGGGCTTGCTTGAGTCCATATAGTGCTTTCTTCAACATGCAGACCATATCACTATGATCAGATAATTGAAATCCATCCGGTTGCTCAATGTATACTTCTTCTTCCAAGTCACCATTCAAGAAGGCAGATTTGACATCCATTTGATATACTTTGAAATCCTTGAAGGCAAAAAAAGAAAGAAACAATCTGACTGCTTCAATTCTTTCCACCAGAGCAAAAGTTTCTTCAAAATCAACTCCTTCTACTTGGGAGTAACCCTTGCAGACCAATCTGGCTTTGTTTCTGACTACTTCACCATCTTCATTCGGTTTATTCTGAAATACCCATTTGGTTCCAATCACATTCTTGTTTTTCGGTCTGGGAACAAGATCCCATGTGTGATTCTTCTCAATTTGCATCAGCTCTTCCTCCATTGCTTTAGTCTAGTTTTCATCATTGCAAGCTTCATTCACTGTCTTAGGTTCAATCTTTGAAATCAGACAATACTCTTGTGAATCTCGAGCAATCCTTCTTCTTTTTTGTACACCTTTGCTTTTATCACCTATGATTTGATCCTCAGAGTTATTCAGTCTCAAATACCTAGGAACTTTGGGAGTTTCTTGCACTTATAATTCTTGAATAGGCTCATTCAAACTTATCTCTTCTTCCTGATTTACCAAATTAGTTTGAATCTGAACTTCAGAAGGAGCTTGGATTCCTTGGATCAAAACATTATTCTGATCATCTTCATCATATTCATAAAATCTTGAGGGTTTTTCAATACCTTCATCAACCTTCACATTTTTACTTTCTATGATCTTTCTCAATCTCTTGTTATAGCAATGGTATGCTTTGCTTTGAGTAGAATAACCCAAGATTATTCCTTCATCACTCCTAGCATCAAATTTCCCTAGATCTTCATCTCTTTTAATGTAACATTTGCTACCAAAGACTCTGAAATACTTCACAGTAGGAGTGATGCCAAACTAGAGTTCATAAGGAGTCTTACCGGTATTGCTTCTGATTTGAACTTGATTAAGAGTGTAGATTGTAGTGCTTACAACTTCTCTCCAATAGATCTGAGGGAGATTTGCTTCCATCATCATGGTTCTAGATTCTTCTTGGATGGTCTGGTTCTTTCTTTCCACTACTCCATCCTACTGTGGAGTTCTAGAAGCAGATAATTGTCTTCTTATTCCATGCTTCTCACAGAATTCTATGAACTCACTGGATGTGAATTCTCCACCTCCATCAGACCTCAGACATTTTATGCTCAATCCAGTTTCATTCTCCACCATAGCCTTGAATATTTTGAATTTCTCAAGAGCCTTTGATTTCTCCTTCAGAAAAGTTACCCACATCATCCAAGAGTAGTCATCAATTAATAGCATGAAGTACCTATCACCTTGAACACTTCTGATTCTTGCCAGACCACATAAATCAGTATGAACTAAGTCCAATAATCTGGTAGAAGACTGTTCCTTACTTTTGAATGTAACCCTGCTCTATTTGCCTAACTGACATTCTTTACACTAGCTATTAGAAGGTTTCACCAATCTTGGAAGATCCCTTATAGCCTGAGTGTTGCTTATCTTGATGATGTTATCAAAATTTACACGACACATTCTTCTATGCCACAACCAACTCTGATCAATTTGAACAAATAAACAACTTTTACCAGTACCAACCAAGTGAAAGATATTACCTTTAGTTTGAGTACCGGATGCAATCTCTATTCTAGAATTTTCAAAGATCTTGCATTTTCCATTTTTGAACTGGAGATCATAGCCTTTGTCTACCAACTATCCAACACTGAGAAGATTATGCTTCAGGCCTTCAACATACAGTACATTACTAGTTTTGTTCTTTCCATCAAAAGAAATAGTTCCTCTACCTCTGATTCTACCAGTAGAATTATCACCAAATTTTACCACTCCTCCTTCATACATTTCCAAATCTATAAACTTGTTTTTGTCACCTGTCATATGGTGGGAGCATCCATTGTTAATGACCCAATCATCCTTTTCTTCAACTTGGGCAGCTAGAGCTTTTACAACAGTTTTATGATTGACAGATTTAGAGGGCATTGGATCTTCTTCCTTGATGGCAATAAATACCCAGTCACTTCCAGATTCATCATCTGTTACTCCTTCATCATCATCATCTTCATGAACATAATAGCATTTCTTTTGGAACCTTGATCTATTAGGGTTTGACTTGAAAATCTTTTCGGACACCTTGAGGCAAAATGACCAATCTTATTGCAGTTAAAACAATTAAAAGGCAATTTCCTTTCATAATTACTAGATCCTCTTGGTAGCCTTTTTGCAATAAGGGCTTCAAGTTGAGCAGTTTCAGCTTCATCTTCTTCCAGGTCTTTTCTTTCTTTTTCATACCATGATAGTTTCCTTGAAGAGTTCTCTCCTGGATCAAACCTTTGTTTGCCTTTTACAGATGCACTAGCTTTGAATGCAGATTCAGTCTTGGGGGGGCATCTCCAAACTCGGTCAATTCAAATACGGCCAATTTACCAACCAATTGATCTCTTGTGACACCTAAATGGGCTCTGAATTCTTCAATGGTAGCAACCTTGTATTTGTAAGAATCAAGAAGGGATCTAAGAACTTTGCCAACAATCTCATCTTCATCCAAGACTCCACCAGCACATGTAATGCCACAAACAAGCTCATTTACTCTGGGCATAAATGTAGTGATATTTTCATCTTCTCTCATTTCCAGGTTTTCAAATTTTCCTTTAAGACTATGTAGCTTGACACATTTCACATACTTGTCTCCTTCATGCAGAAGTTCCAATTTTTGCCAAATCTCATATGTAGTTTTTAGATCAAAAATATTTGTCAGTTCTGAATCAGATAAGGCACTTAGAAGAGCTTCTTTAGCCCACAGGTTGTTTTCATTATCTATCATTTCTTCTATAGTGCGCGGACCATTTTGTGGGGGATCATACTTCTTTGAGGCCATAACCCAATATTGCATTCCCATACATTGCAAGTGGCATTCCATGTGACTTTTCCAAAGAGAGTAATTAGTTCCATCAAACCTCGGACTATCCTTCTTATATGACGATATCCTGGATCTCCTCAAGCAGTTAATCTTTCTGAGAGGAACTTAGCTCTGATACCAATTGTTAGATTTATGATAGACAATTGAGAGGGGGGTGAATCAGTTGTCCAAAACTTCCTTGCAATTATCCACTTAAATCATTTTCTTCATTCAACAGTATAATGATAAATCAATCATGGAAACTTAATGCAACAATTCAAGAGCATAAATACATTAACACATATGACACCAAGATTTTAACGTGGAAAACCCAATTAAGGGAAAAACCATGGGGTGACTAACCCAAGATTGTATTCTCTATTAGAAGAATAGAAAGAACAAAATGGCACATGCCAATTAGGGCTCACTGCCCGAGCACATTACTCACAAGAGGCCCACTACCTACAGGAGACACACTGTCTACAAAATAATAAGTATTACATAATTGAACTGAAGAATAGCATCTTCACCATGCTTGAGTCAGTTCCATTTAAGCCCAAAAACTTATGCTCTACCTTTCACTCTCCTTCTCTCTACCACACTCTCATCTCCGTAAGATGCTTTTGAAATGACTTTACAATCCCTTATTTATACAAGACATCGACTTAGGAATAATCATCCATGTCAGCATACATTACAGAGAAAATACACAAATACATCATGACTAATTACAAAAGACTTCACACAGATCAACACACTGTCAGCCACACAGAACTGAGACTTAAATCTTCTTCTAGGAACATGCCAATCTTCACATAACATCTTCAAGATCATCCGTAGGAGGTGTAACTCATCCGATCGGCCTGACTTGAGAAGAACATCATCATCCAAAAGTAATTCTTCAATTGCGAGCTCAAACTTCAATGTAGACCACCAAAATGAACTGGACACGATCCAAAGATCTCCACAAGCTTTCCTGAATCACCAAGAACATCCCCACTACACCTGCTTATTGGAATCATTCTCTCCTTCATCCAGAACCTCAAGAACACAGTCTGTCATCACTGTCATAATGGAATAGATTCTTACGGACTTCCAGACCATGATCCAATTGAGTTGTCAATTCACATTGACTTCCCACACACTCCACCAAATCCACAGAACAAGATATTTCATTTCTGGATCTCACCGGACCTTTTTGTATCACTCTGTCACCTCTAAACTTTTACAGGAACTGGTCTTAGTTAAGTGGCCATAACTTCTTTAGATCTTCATGTGGACCTTTGAAATCTTTACTGGATCATCTTAAGGAACATATCTACAAACCCTTTGAAGCGTATCTTCTGATCTTCATCTTATCTTGGATCTTTGCCTTACTGTCTTCACTGTTCTTCTTCTATTCCTGATATGACTAATTTCTCAATATCCTCACCATATAGCTCATCCAAATCTTATCATTAATGTGACAGGAGTATGTTGACATCAATGACAACACCATTTAGGCCCATACTTGCAACATCTTCCTTTTACCTTCAGGAGCAGCAACATGATGACTTAGATCAATTTTCCTTCTAGGAGTCTTTCTGACTTTGGAACACTCTCGTTCTTCATAATCTCGACTAGTAGTGTCCTTATGATGCTTTTGTTTACCCAGCATCTCATGCAACTTATTTGTGATTTCTTCAAACTCCTGATATTTCTTGGTCAGAACCTTAAGACCTTCATAATCTTTTCTTAGATTGACAATTTTAGCCTCTAATTTCAGATTTTCAATTCTTTTAACCTCAAGGTTAGATTTTGTTACATCTATTATTCTTTTGGCTTCCTCAATTTCAGTCTTTAGACTGATAATCAATTTTTCAGATTCATCAACATGACTCTTTAAGTCTATAATCTGATTTCTTGCCTCTTCAAGATCAGAATATACTCTTTCAAGATTTGAAAGTACTTTATACTTGGATTATTTTTCTTGTTGTAGCTGCAACTCTAATATCTGGTTCTCCTTTTTGTATTTCTTGATTTCACTTAGAGCACACAAGAGTTCTCCTTCAACATCAACCTCACACTCTTGTTCATCATCACTCATAATGTGATCTCCTTCTTCTAAATCAAATTGTATCTCATCTCCTTCATAAGAATGTCTCCTTTCATTGTCACTTTTCTTAGATACCAAACTGTCCTCTCCTTCAAGTGCATCACCTTGACAGATTCTAATTAACTTCTTCCACACATCCTGAGCTGTTTCATAGTGCATAACTTTACAAGAAACTTCATTAGATAATCCTGATAGGATAGCTTTCTTTGTTGCATGATTGCATTCATAAGCCTCTTTGTTACTTGTAGTATTAGGTGATTAAGAGGAAATAAAATACCCATTTTCAACTGACATCCACACACCATACCCTAAAGAGGATAGATAGGCTTGCATTCTAATATACCAAATAGAAAAATTTGAACCATCAAAGAAAGGAACTCCAGAAAACTCTTCCTCTAATTTAATACCTGACTCAACTTGTGAGACATTTCTATCAACTAATTGTGGATCAACAGTTGAGTTTGGTATAGATGGTGTCTTTTGACCAGTATGTGACTTGACATTTCTCTTGCCCTTATTTCTTCTACACTTTCCCATGGTACTCCACTATCAGGACCTACCCAAGCCTGTTAGACTTCTATAGGGAACCTAGGCTCTGATACCACTTGTTGGAGTATAGGACAAAACTGAGAGGGGGGGTGAATCAGTGTTAGATAGTCTTTAACATTTTTTTTTACACCTTTTAATTTACAAGATAGAGAATGAAAGAGACATCAATAATCTATCAAACACATATGCACAAGTATGATAATGAATAGTGTGAACAAGACCTTATGAGTAAAATATTAAGATATACACACATAGAGGCAAACAATATGAACCATAACACAAGTTTTTTATGAGTGGAAAACCCTCATAGGGATGAAAAACCACTTGAAAATGCCTCACTGGCTTAATCAAAATGCCTCACTAGCTTAATCAAAATGCCTCAATGGCAAGTACAAATACCTCACTGGTAAAATGTGTCTCACTGACAATACAAGCCTCACTAACTACAATGTGCCTCACTAGAAATACATTCAATTACCTTGGACACAAGAAAAATGATTCAGGGGGTTACCCCAATTCTCTATACCACAAACCTTATATCTCCATGACAAAGATTATCAATCTTCAAACTAATCAATCACCCTGTATTTCATCACCAAAATTGATAAACTCAACATCTACATGAAGATCTGATCCTACTCATCATTAATCACTGAACAAACTAAATATGAACATCATACAGTCTCTGAAGCAAATTTCTCTAGCCTTCTGCAAAATCATTTCATTCATCTCTCAATTCTCACACAAAATGTTCATCTTTTAATCACTTGATTTTCTCTTTAAAAAACCTCATCAAAAGTTGTCTTCAATGCTGCATAATGTTAGTCCTCCATTAAAAAAAATCCTTTTCAATGAACCTGCAAATTTATCAACAATAAGAAGACCTTTCATAGTCTCTCCTCTCTACATTCCTTCTTTCAAAAATAATTCTTCAATATTCTTCAATTTGTTCATGTTCTCTGCATTTACCATCACCTATTTGAGAATTAAAAATCATAAAATGGCATCCATAAGAAATCTTCAATAATAAAATAAATCATTAAACCCTGAAAAAACATTTCATATTCGGACACCACTCCTCGAAAAACCTTTTACATGAAGATATGAAAATGATACACAATGATCCTCATACATCCTGTAATAAAAGGCATTAAAAAAAATTCCACCCTTATAAAAAAAAACTTTCACTTTTTATCTTCCATGCCACAAGTAGGGAGAATGAAAATAGAAAAAAAATCTTCTAAAGATAGAGCTTTAAAACACCATTAATTGCCTTTTTGAAACTATATAAAAATAGTCTTTAAAAAAACAAACCAACTACAGTCTAGCAGACATGACATTCTAATGACCATGAAATACAAAACACAGTGGTTGAGGTCTTAAGTTTGAATGATGGCCATTGATCAAGGTCTTCGTGCCCATCGAAACTTTTAAAAGGAGCCTTTGATTAAACTTTACTGCCTGATGCATAATAGGTGACCGGTGTATATGGTAGAGGAGGGAGGAGGGGCCGATAAAGACACATTGTAAATCCCCCTTTAGCAAGTCACTTAAGTGACTATGACTTTTGATACCAAGTCAATAGAGAATTAAAATAAAAGTGCAAGACTTGTATGACGGTCAATGACAAGAGATATGAGTCTTAAGCAACTTAAGGAGTTTTAGAGATTAAGCCTAGAATATGCAAACCCTTAGAGAAGAATATAATAATTTAAACCTCTAAACTCATAATAGAAGAGAATTATGATACTGTGGATACATGACCGGTTATATACAATGCAGTAACAAGACAACATTTAATATAGACCTAGAAATGATTGGATGAGAAATAGAGCACAAAGGAGGTCAATGACTACCAATCATAGTGCCTTTGAGTCAACAACAACCAACCACACTATTGTAACTCACCAAACATCTGAATCTCTGCCACTAAAGACAACACTCTACATTATATACTTGACTGAATGTCTGCATTTAAGTACAACATTTTGATAACATGATATGATTAACACATATTGATGATATTAACAACATAACTATTTCAACACCCTGAAGGATCTCAACCTCTAATCTTGAGTATGACATCTTATCACATGAGCAATACCAACAACCATGTTTATGAAGCATAAGAAATGAGAATCAAACTCCTGAGATTTTGTATACTATGAGGATCATGAACATGAAAGCATCCTAAAACTATGAAGACATCTTGAACACCATCAAATGAGATGATCAACCAATCACTCTACATAAGGTGACTATACCATGATCTTTAACCTTCAACTTGATAAACTAACAAATCATACCACTATGAACTCTCAACATCATTGATTGACCATGATGAATAACAAGGCATGTCAACTAAACCAGATATCATTAACTGAAAACAATCACTTGAAACATACTCTAAATACCTTATCCTCCAAAACACCATGAAGACATACAAGCATCCATTCAAAAGATTGTGAGTCATCCACATCAACTGAACAATGAAGCATGACAAAACCCTTTTCATGAAATACCTTTTTGACATCAATGACAATCACTATGAAGCACCATTTTGAATAGCATGACAACTATCTTTGCATCAAAAACTCAACACCTTTTTGACATCAATGACAATCAACCTCCATCACCATCATCATGGGAGGTATCAATTTGTGAAATGATGTCTTGAATATCAATAGGGCTCACATGAGGTGTAGAAGAATGATTATCACGAAACACATCATTATGTATAAACTAAGGTGGTATATTAAATCAATATGGAAGTTATGTACACTAAGATGGGGGACCAAAAAGTGGCCACAAACCAATTTGAAGCAAAATATGACATAACATGAGCACACTATAACATGATAGCATTGTGGCTTGGGATGGCTTGGAAATCCCAAGCCATAATGTGAGTCTGTTATAACATGATCATGTTATGAGGTGCGCTTGCAATATTTTCATTAAAAACAAAGAAAACACTCTCTTTTTTGAATTTAGAACACATGCATGTAATAACACACACACACACATGTTTCTTTTAAAATTTTTTGGAATCACACTCTTAGGCTTGGACTTGTCTTTGATATCTTAGCCAAAGGGTTGGACCTACATGTAAGGTTCCCACCGATGTGTTTTGCATAAAACATGAAAAAAGTAAATGTTAAGTGTGCTCTCCATCAAGTTTACACATTTTAAGACATTATTCTAAAAAAATTCCACAATAATGTTAAGCTTTCTCTTATCTTTCTAACCATGTATTTTCTACATTTCAGAATATTAAGGTTTTGATCTTCAATTTATTTTTCTAATGTCTTCCTTTTTTGTCAAAAACCTATGTATAGCATCTTTGTTGTCATTTTTATCTATTTATCCAAATTTGAAACAAATTACATTTTTATATTCTAGACTCTATTCTATACACATTTCAAAAAAATGATTTTCGATTAGTTTTCAAAAAAATTAGGGGGAGCACATTCAACTTTTTGTTTTTAGGATGTGTCCACTCTGAAAATTAGTAAAAACTCATATATTCATTAAAAATTAGGAAAACAACTAGGCATAAATTGCGTGATGTTAGTTAATTTTTCATTAGATCCTATTATTTGAACCTCTTAATCTCCACCATTTAAAAAAAATAGTAGTTTAGAAACTAGATTGAGAGCACTATGAATCTTGTTCTTGTCACATCTTCAAATTTTGAGTGTGGCTATCTTCAATTTCTCATCCAAGATTATTTTTTACTAATTTTAGGAAAAAAGTGGCTACTTTTGGTCCCCTATTTCCTTGCATCTACCCAACTTTGTGGACATATAATCATCATCATCATAAGGTGAAACAATATTGGTGCAGTTATGACTAGGGGGTTTTACCAAACTGCTCAATCATGCAGCCACTACAACACAACAGAAACAAAAATTCAACACACTATGAAACTATTTTATTAAAAATTCATAACACTAGCAATTACAAACTCGTTGGCCTTCATGATTGCGCCTAAATCTTTATAATGAAATACTCAATCAAATATGTGCTTACAAAACCAAATCACTTTACATGGATCACCCCCAATCTATGATCGTCCACCTCTATTCTGCCAGGAATAACTACCCGCCCCTATACTAGGTGGAAC
Source organism: Cunninghamia lanceolata (assembly GCA_027924645.1). NCBI lineage: Eukaryota > Viridiplantae > Streptophyta > Pinopsida > Cupressales > Cupressaceae > Cunninghamia > Cunninghamia lanceolata. Next base: position 21,386,890 of record BSBN01000809.1, on the reverse strand, counting down.
CTCTTCTCCAAAAAATAGTCAAATTTTTCTTTTTATATTCTCCAATAAGGAAGTTAAACCATCTCAAATTTAGTTCAACTGTTTGAATTGTTTTCCCACAAAAAAAGACAAATTGGCACAATCATGTTACTATGACTTGCCACATGCCCGTGCTAAGGATAATCCTCTAGATCATTAAAATTAGCCTTCATTTCACTAAGACCTCTTATCGACAAACATCACTTAACAAACTTCCTTTCCTTTACCTCAACAAAACATATTCTCCTCGTACTAGGTCAAAATGTCTTCATTGGTAAAATGCCCTTTCCACAACCATTGCATTCGTTATCAACATTTCTTCAAGTTTTGAAACTCCAACATTCCCCAACACCCACTATGAAGTGGTTATCGGAAAAAGGAGCACTTTGCGAACTTAAAATTTTGCCGTTACATGTTATCAGTGAATTTTTTAGTTCGTAAACTAAAAGGTTTTCCCATACAAGCCTTAAGACATCAGATCCCCTTTATCAGAAAAATAACCATTTCACAAACTAAAGACTTGTCAGTACAATACCTTTGGTCACCAAGCCCTTTGTCAGAAAAATTGACCTTTTCTAAACCTTTTATCAACTTGTCGACAATTTGTGGAAACCGCGAACTAGTTTGCAAACTTAAAAGTTTGCCGATACAAAGTCTCAAGACATCAACTTCTTTTATCAGAAAAACTTGTCCTTTACAAACTCTTTGACTTCTCAAAATATCCATTCATATGCTTGTCAGTGATTTGACATCTTTTGAAGATCATGAACTTGCCGAGACTTATACTTTTCTTCTATAGGTGAAATTAAAATTTTGCGAACTACAGAAACTTTGACTTTAACTTGAAAGCCTTTATTAATGAATTGAATCATTGGTGAACCTAAGGGTTTGTAAACTAGCGACTTTGCTGACTAAATTTGCAACTTCAAACTTTTACTGATTGAAGGCTCCTTTTTAATGAACTTAAGCACTTGCAAACTTGCCCTTAAGATGAGTCAAAGAAATCACCCATCTATGAACTAAGTTGTTGGTGAACTGAGTAGTTCGCGAACTGAAGAAATCACTGACTGGCTGTAACTTAGCCAATTTTTGCCCAATCTTTTGTTGCCCTCCAATTGTTGTCCTTGATGACAAATACACAACTTGGTATGATATCCTGATAGTTGGTGTATGGTATCATGACACATGACAGTTGATATACATTTGAATATGCGCTTGATTCTTGATGTACTGATGATCTCTTGTGGCATATGGTTCTGATGGTTTATTTCTATGGCTCTGATGGTTTATCTTCTGTGACATATGGCATATGATATCATGTCACATAGATGTGGTATCTTGATGACACAGTTGCATAACAATTCTACTAATGACTCATATGGTATCATGTTATATTTTCATCATGACAAGATAGTTTAATATGCATAGGTATCTTGACACAATTGGCAGTTGGTACATGATGGCACATGCTTGATAGTTGGCACATGTTTGGTATGGTATCATGATAGCTGGCACAATTATTCATGGAGTTGTGTCATTCTCTCATTGTTTGCTCATTGTAACAGTTAGTTGGTGTTATGTTGTATCATCACATTGTTGGTTCATGGTCATAAGTTGATATTCATTGTTGGCTATTATTGACACATGATGGTTCATGCTCATTGGTTGGCTCATGCTCATGAGATATATATCAGGTGCTCTTATCATTTCATGCACTGTGGTTGGTATATACTCTTAACAGAAAAGTGAGAGTTTGATGATATTGTCCCTAAGTGAATGTATTAAATTTGAAAGGATCACAAAACTTCATCATATCATTTGTTTGTCTCAAAAGGATATTCATTTAATATGTTACATTAAAGGTGTATGAGGGTCACTAAAGGCATTTACTTATCATTTGGTTTGTTTAAAAAAGGGGACATTGGTGTTATTGTCAATGTTACAATGTGGATGCTTGAAGTCATACATGTTCAATTTATCAAGGGGTCTCTCAAGTTGATACATTACCTAGTGGACAATGTAAAGAACTTAGTAAAGTTTAATCTTATCGGGCTTCCTTATGGGTCTTACCTACTAGGCAGGTTGTGGCTTCTTGTAATAGGTAAAAAGACTTCTTATGCTTTGGTTGTTACTAGCCCTTTTAGTGTTCATCGAGAGTGCAAGTCACATGTTTTATCATCGATCAAAGAAGCCCACCGAGCTAGGGTTTAAAAGTTCAAAGTTATCATAAAAAAACATGGAACAGTAGTCGGGTATCTTCATATGTTTCAACTGGTCTGAAAGATGTGACAATGCTAAGCTAGTTCGTTTCTGTTGATGGTTGTTTTTGATTTCAGTAAGCAACAAACTATTTTGTATGTCATCCCATCAGGTGATTTTGTTCCTTAATTGCCCAGTCCTTCTTAAGCTATAGGTGATAAGAAGTTTATTGTTTGATTTCTCTTGAGTATTAAACTGCATACAAACTTGTCTTCAACTTCAAGGGTAAAGCAAAAACTAAATTTGTTGGTTGTGTAGTCATGGTAGTTTTGTATCTTAACCTAGTTTTATGAATCTTACCCATTTAGTTTTTTCAATTATGGGTTTTATTTCACAAAAATGCAAAAGTTTTTGAAGTCTCAAAGCCATGGTAGTAAAGGAGTAACTATTCTTTGTTATACCCATAACACATACAGTTAGGGTTTGACAATTTCTTGATGAAGGATTTAACAGTTTTTCATGGTTAGAGTTTCTCATGAGCATGAAGGCAGTTTATTGACAATATGTTTTGATATTTGTTGATTAACTCTAAATGTTTTTAAACTATTGTGGTTAAGGTTTTTGTAACCACAATTTGGAAAGACATTATGAAAAATCTTTATATTCTCAAAGTGGATTAGTTTGACCACTTTTCCTTGATAATTATTGATTCAGTTCGAATCTACTTCAAATAGCTCATCTTCTTACTCAAGTTGGTTATTGAATAAAAAAAAGGCAGTAATAAAGTATAAAAGGGCATAAGATGAAAGACATCTATAATAAGGTTGATGATTTGTGTTTATTGCACTATCATTAAGATTATTCTAGAATGTTGAAGATTGGATTATAGTGAAACAAAGTAACCCTCTGTATTAAACTGTATTATTCATTCTATTAATTGAAATATGCCAGTGAAGTACAAACATCCAGTGAGGCATAAATAGCCAGTGAGGTACAAATAGCCAGTGAGGCACAAACAGCCAGTGAGGCATTTGTATTTGCTAGTGAAGCACAATTTGATTAAGCTAGTGAGACATTTTGTGGAGTGGTTTTTCATCCCTAGAGGGTTTTCCACTCGTCAAATCTCTGTGTTATGGTTACTTGTTTTGTTCATGAGTTTATGTTCATTGTTTCATGATTTAACTATTGCAGATTATTGACATGATGCTCATCTTGAGTCAGTACAAATGCATAATAATTTTGATAATCATCTCTATCCAATGAAGTAATAAAACTACCTCTATTATTTGTCATGATAAACTGTTCATCACAGTTCAGTTGTCCTATTTCTTCCTGTTCACAAGTTGATCTGATAATACACTACAGTTCATAAATGAATATCTTGTTTTCATTATACAAAGATTGAAGTTCATAGTTAGTAAAAGTTTTTAATTGTTGCCAAAAACAAGTCTGGTTCATAATACACTGGTTGACCCCCCCTCTCAGTGTCTTCTGTACTCCAACATATTCACCAAAATGAAACTGGAGATACCCAGTTGGGTATTTAACAAGATGAAGTCCTTAGTTTGGCCAAACAATCTAAAATTGCCTCCAAAAACACAAAACCAACACTGTAAAGAAAACAAAGACAAAAACCAACTTAGAAAATAAAATATATTTTTGGTAACACATGATTGCAAGTGAATTCGGATGTTCCTACATCAAATACATGTGAAATAGATTTACCTCCATTACATAATCTATCAAATTCATAGGAATAGAAGGTATAAATATATCACAAGTATCTTCTACAATAGATGTATCATAAATTGAATCATGTGAGGAAAGGTGCTTAAAGGTAGTATATAATTGGGATTAAGCACTATACTTGATCTAAGCATAATTGAGTGTGTTGGTTCATTAGGTCATCAACTTTGTACAAGCTTCTTCATTATGGACCAAACTATAATTAAGACCATCACTCCTCAATAGATGGTCTATGATTTGAGCACAACCTTACACATTGGACCATTAACAACACTTCTTGTTCTACATCTCTTGTATAGCTAATTACATGTCAACCTTGTGTGCAGTTGCCTTGTTCATAGATGTGTATCCAATAGTATTACTTCTCACATAGCCATGTACAAGAATCAATGTTACTAGTTCTACACTCTGCACTTAGTCATACAACCTTAGGAGTTCTTTATGTGCAAGCCTCAAAAAAATCCTCAAAGCCTCTTCAATCATCATGCTTCACATATGCTTTATAATTTTTTGTATTTTACATTACAAAACATGCACCTCCACATTTTACATTGTTTCACATGCTCTACAAATGATCTAACATTAAAAAATCACATTAGACTATACATGTGTGACATATGCAACATTATCATCCATGTGTTATGCCTCCATATGTGCATGGCACCTAGTAGGCCTTGCACCATAGGAAATGGATCTATACAAGTCTAATACTTGGCACCATACACATACAACACATGGAAATGTACCACACCACTTGTAATCCACACCATACAAGTTTTATACTTGGTAGCATGCTATCCACAAATGTCAAATGATCACATGCATTGGACACATGTCATCATAGATGTGGTCATCAATTGTCATCCTTACTTGTAAATACTAACATTGTACATGTTGTAATGAGGAGCCACCAAAGGGAAGCCATCCACTTGGTAGCCCAACACTATTCTAGTGAGTCCAACACCCCAACCTAATCTCCATATATCAACATACCTTGTGCATTTGATATCATGCTTAGCAAAGTCTAGGAAAACTAGGAAAGACATCCAATCCCTTTTCTAATCACAATAATCCTAATTCTTAGTCTTTTTGTAAAGAATACTCTTATGTATTTATCTCTATTATTATATATGAATATAAGTAGCATATCTACTAGTGTCTCTCTCTTTGAATGTGTTACTATTTTATGCATCTCGTCTAACAAGTTCAATTACACATTCTATAATTCATAATATTTTTTAAGTAGTTCTCATTTCTTGCATAGGTTGTGAATTGTCCTTTAATTATCTATTGGGCTCAAACAAGAACACTATCATCACTCTCCATAGAAGAAATATACCACATATGATAATCATGAATGAGTGTGGTATGTGTATCTAATAGAAAGAAATAACTAAATTGCTAAAGGAGGAAAATGTGTATAAATGATGGTACAATGTTTTCAAAGACAATGTGATCCCATTCATGTGATAAAATGTCATAAGTGAATTATGAATAAATGGATCACATGACATACATTATACAAACATATCAAAATTAGTGACAGACACATCAATATAATAAAAGGAGAGGGGACCATGCAAATCCATGATGTAAAACTGCATCAATAAAATCCCAAAACCCTAGTAGAAGTAGATAAATTATACAAAAAATGAGGTACAATTTGATGTATATCAAAATATCAACCAACAATCATATTTGAAGTAAAACCATAAAAGTTCCAAGAAGGGTGGGTAGGGTGAGATAAAGTAAGGCTAGACAATGTAATCTCAAACTTTAAAACAAAGATATATTGATGAAGTATAATTGAGAAGGATCAAAAACCTTAATAAGATGTAAAATTAATAATGTAAGAAAAAATTATACACCTAAAGTTATAAAAAGCAATGAAGGTATAGTCCCAAGGTCAAACCCTAGAGAATGCTAGATCAAATAGGCTCACCAAAAAGGCAAAGGAAAATAACAATTTCCTTAATGTTAATATAGGATAATCCAATAAAATGCATTTACATAAGCATGCATAGACCTAGAGTAATAATTGTTAGCCATGAGACTGATAATTGAATAATTAATATTATTTTTAGAAAAGAAAATGCAAGGGATTAGGGCAAGTTTATCTCTAGAAATAATGAAAAAGAATAACTCTAATGTGGCACAAAATTCTAATTGCTTCAATGCTAGAAATGGATCTGATCTATTTGGTAAATACCTTAGAAAATATCAGTCTTTTACTTCTATGTAGGTAGATCCAATGAATTTGGATCACTTTTGCACCATGTAGATATGCTCTATAATACACATATATTCTTGTTGAATTTGCACTCTTTCTATTTGGTTCACTTTGAACTATGCTCTTCACTTATTGTTAAGGATTGAGGGTATTTAAAAAGATATTTGATAAATTGCTAGATCACAAGGATCAAATTCTCCTAGGTTGATGCCATTTGATAGGAGTAGATATATGGTCATTGAATGCTTGAGGATAACACTGTTCATCCTTAAAAACTTCCTAAAATGATTTGATGTAGAATTGAGTTCATTTTAGTGCTCCAATTCAAAAGATTTCTAGAATAATTCTTCTCTTCAACTCATGGGATATTCAATGACTTATAGATGATAAATAAATGCTCGATCAATGCATTTAAAGATAAGGAAATAGAAATAAATCACATGAAATGTGCACCAATTTAGTTCATGGTAGGAAAGAAATAGGTAGAAGTGAAGAAAATTTGAATTTAAAATTTTGAAATCTAGGGGTTAATTCTATAGGGTGTAAGATTGACTCGAGATAGTGGAATGATAATATCAATATGCAGAATGAATGTTCAAACATGAGGGGTGTAATAAATGGTAATATGTGTTGATAGAGATAGGTAATAGTTAAATACATGGGATGTGTGTAATGGGGATGGAAGAAGGATTACAGAATGAGCCCAACTTTGCACAAGATTATGCCATTTTGTTGATATGTAATTGTAGTAAGCTATTCCATAAAAATGAGCCCCAAACTAACATTAGAATTCGTATAGGTATATGCCAATTTCACCATTATAAGTATTAATGAATATTGACCTTTATTTGAAGGGAAATAAATAATACCTAGGTTTTAGTCTACGCTAATCAAATAAAATGCATACACCTAAGCATAAATTAGGACAAACTAAACATGTATAGCTAGAGTTAGACAAAATTGACAAATTTAATTTCTATACTTATAAATGTTGCAAATATGTGCCTAATCAGTGTTTTCATTGATGTCAACATATCCTTGTTTCCATTGGTGTCAACTGTATCCTATTTTGTTGCCTGTTTAGTAGACTGGAATGTTGAGGATATTGAGAAAATTAATGAAGATCAATGTATGCAGACCATATGGCTATATAGAGGATTGTCTAAAGTAGCTCTAGTTAAGTTTTGAGAGGTCCGCATGAATATTTGAAGAAGCTATGGCCATCTAAGTAGAACTGGGTTTTGTTGTGTTCAGAAGAGACAGAGTAACAGTAAATTGGTCCGGACTGCTCTGCATTGAAATATTATGATCTACAGTTCTAGAGGCATGTTTGGGAAGCCAGTGTGTATCATCAACTCAAGTGGTTCATGGTTTAGAGGTCCACAAGCAATCTTTATAGTGTGATAGTCATGGAAGACAGTGTTCTTGAGGTTCCAGGAGAAGATGCAAGTGATTCTAATGATTTGGAGGAGTGCGGATGTCTTTGTTAAATTCAATGTGCTTGTGGAGGTCTTTGGATCATGCACCTACTATGTTGGAGGTCCGCATTGAAGATTGAGCTCGTTGTTGAAGATTTCTTCTTTGGTGTTGTTGTTTTTTCCAGTCTTGGCCGACTAGATGATTCAAGCATGTTGCGGATGATTTATGAGCAATTCTATGGAGCGTGGCATGTTGATCGAGGAAGATTTGAGTCCCAGTTATGTTTGGCTAATAGCTTAGTGATTCACATTAAGTTAGATGTTTGGAGTGCCGACCTTGATGTTTATTCAAAGGTTGATGAAGCATATAAAGGCATGTAGTTGAGTTGTTGAAAATTATCCTTGTGCGAAATAATGAAATCGTAAGAAAGGATCAGAAGTAGAGCAGAGAAGAAGAGGAGTAGAAGAACAAGAACATTAAAGACGAAGTGATGGTAAAGAAGTATTTGGGAGAAGAGTAGAAGTTTTGTGAGCATTTAATGAGACTGAACCAGGCATGAAGAAGATGCTAATTCTTAGTTAATTCCTTTTGTATTAAACATAAATTCTGTAGGTAGTGAGCCTCTTTTGAGCAGTGAGCTTTGGGCAGTGCACCCGAAGGCAAGTGCCTTCCCATTTTTGAGTACTTTTAATAGGGTACGAATCTTGTGGGTTAACCCCCACCATGGTTTTCCTTTAACCGGGTTTCCACATTAAAAATCTTGGTGTCAAGTGTGTTATTTATGTTTCTGCTCATGTCCTATTATTTCATGCTTTAATCTTTACATCATTAATCTATTTGTAAGTTGTGAAAGAAGATTAAAAGGAGAAAAGGTTAATTTTGTGGAACAACTGATTCACCCCCCCTCTTAGTTGTCTGGCCTAATTTCAACAATTGGAATAAGAGCTAAGTTCCTCTAAAAGAAGCTTGACCACTTGAGGAGATCCAAATTGTCAACTTACAAGAAAGACATTTTGATATTTGATGGAACAAATTATACTCCGTGGAAGATGCACATGCAGTGTCATTTGCAATGTATGGGTGATGCCTACTAGTTGATAACTAAGGATGAGTATAAGATTCTAGAAAAAAGGTCCTACAACTCCAGATGAAATCAAAGATGCTAAGAACAACATTCAAGCCATAGAAGCCTTGTTGAGTGCTTTGTCTGATACAGAAATGACAAATGTACTAGAATTGAAAACCGTGCATGAAATCTAGGAGAAGTTGGGAAGGTGATGATCATGTCAAATGTGCCAAGCTACAAATCTTAAAGGGTATATATGAAAGCTTAAGGATGAGTGAAGATGAAAATATTACCTCCTACATGTTAAAAGTGAATGAACTTGTGAGTGGTATAAGGTGTGTTGGTGGAGTATTGGATGAATCAGAAATTGTAGCCAAACTGCTCAGATCCTTACCTCTGGCATACAAGCATAAAGTTTTTGCCATTGAAGAAATCAGAAATGTGACAACTGTTACAAGGGATCAATTGGTTGGTAAGCTTTCAGCATTTGAAATGAGTGAGTTTAGTGATTCTCTTCCTAAGTCTGAATCTGCATTTAAGGCTAGTATTCATGGACAACAAAAATATGATTCAGGTGAAAGCTCTTCAAGAAGATCTAACAAATTCAACAGGACAAGGAAGGATCTTGAAGGTGATGAAGCTGAGTTTGATGAACTTGAAGCCCTTTTTTCCAAAATATTGCCAAGAGTGTCCGGTAAGTTGAAGGAAAGTTACCATTCAAATGTTTTGCTTGTAATAATATTGGTCATTTTTCCTCAAGGTGTCCGGAGAGGGGTTCAAGGCCAAACCCTAACAGACCTAGAGTTTAGAAGAAATGCTACTATGTCCAAGAAGCTAGTGAAGGAGTCACAGATGATGAATCTAATGATGGAGGTTCCATTGAAAATGATTAGGTATTCATTACTATCAAAGAAGAAGATCCAGTACCTACTGAATCTGCTAGCTGTCCAAATGTGGAAAGTGCCTTGGCTGCTTAGGTTGTAGAAAATGATGAATGGGTAATTGATAATGGATGTTGTCATCATATGACTGGTGATAAAAGTAAGTTTGTAAGATTTGACAAATATGAAGGTGGAATTGTAAAATTTGGAGACAACTCAGCTGGTAGAATCCGTGGTAGAGGATCCATCTCTTTTGACGGTAAGAATAGCACTAATGATGTTCTGTATGTGGAAGGATTAAAGCATAATCTTCTTAGTGTTGGACATGTTGGAAAGAGACACTATATGGCTTCATGGGTGTTGTCATTGATGGCAACAAAGTCCATCCCACACATCCGTAGGATATGGTATGTCTATACCAAAAGTCAGATTGAAGAACAGTTTGGTCTGGTAAGCAAGAATAGAGCATGCAGCAAGGTCCAACAATCAGGTCTGGAACTCTCAGAGGAAGTATCCCAGTAAAGTGTGGACTTGGCAAAGTCAAGAGGAGTACCTTGACTGATAGACTCCAAGGATTGAGCCTTTGATGATGAAAGAGTGAAGAGATATGAGCATCTAAGTATTGAGTTACTGCTTGACAGAGTAGACTGTGAAAGACCTTACCGACAGAGCATTAGATCTTAATCCAGATGAGATATTGATGATGATCAAGTTTCTTGAGGTAATCATTCATGATTGGCTAACATGATTGATGACTTCTATAAGCATCTCTTTGATACGCATCACTTGGTATGCAAGGATTCAGCAGACAGATTAGAGTTTGGCAAAATATTGAGTGTTCCGGATGCCGACTAGAAAGTGGATGAAATCTTTGGTGTGGATATATATACCAGATGATTTCAGTATGAAGGTGTGTGTTGTGTGGTGTGGTGTGCAAAGAAAAGAAGAAGAGCAGTGTGGAAGTAGTAATACAGGTCCGAGATGTGACTAGACAGCAGCACCAAAGAAGAGGAAGAATGAAGTGTAGCAGATCAGTGTATTGAGCCTAACCAGAACTGAACCTTAGCATGTGTGAATGCTTCTCATCAGTTCAAGTATCCTATTTTCTTATATCTTGTAGATAGTGAGTCTCTTGTAGGCAGTGAGCCTCTTGTGAGTAGTGTGCTCAGGCAATGAGCCCTAATTGGCAAGTGCCATTTTGTACTATCTTATTCTTTTAATAGAGAATACAACCTTGGGTTAATCACCTCGTGGTTTTTCCCTTAACCAGGTTTTCCACGTTAAAATCATTGTGTCATGTGTATTGATCTCATTTCTACTTTCATGGTTATGTTTGCTTATATGATTTGATGCTGCACTAATTGTTATAGAAGGGCAGAAAGTTAAAGTAATTAAGATAATTGATTCACCTCCCCTCTTAGTTATCAACAATTGGTATCACAGCCAAGTTCCTCCAAATAGAGCCTAATAGCTTGAGGAAGATCTAGAAATTCTAATGGATATGTATGGTATGAGGGAACAACTTCAATCTACCCTAGATGATCTTGAGCAATCCCACTCTGAAGTTAATGAGTTGAAGGAGAGATTTAGACAAGCTAATGATTTCATAAATGAACTAAGAGAGAAACTGAGTATTTCTATGAAAAAGAGAAAGGAACTACTTCAATAGTTGGCAAATCAAAGTGAAGTGAATAACATTGATGAAGATTTGAAAGAGAAGAACAAGTTATGCGAGAAGCTATCAAAAGAGGTCATTATGGTAAGACATGAAATGGAATTAGGGGTTATGAAATTCACCCAAGAAATTGAAGAAAAAAGGAAAATTAAAGATAATCTATGACAATCTCTCAAGGAGAAGTCAGAAGAATGCCACAATATGGATAGAATAATCAGGCATCTAGAATTTGATCTTGAAGAAGCTAGAGATAATGAAGAACAACTTGAGAATCATATTAACACTCTTAAAAAGGATCTTCAAATAGCAAATGAATATAAAGAGAAATTCAAGATAAGCTCTACTCAACTTGAAGTTCTTGCAAGCCAAAAGAGGGTAGATGAAAAGCAAGGCTTGGGGTATGAGGAAGGAGGAAGCTCTGGATCTGGTCAGAAGAATTATGGATCAAGAAATCCAAGAAATAGGCCTAGAAGACCTTTGGTAAGGTAACCAAATGCTCAAAGATATCCATCCTTCAATGGATACTGCTTCAATTGCAATAACTTTGGTCATAAAGCTAATTAGTGTAGAAGAAGATTGAATCAGACTAATTCATCCTTCTCTAGACAATGCTTCAATTGCAAAAGGTATGGTCACAAATCTCATGAATGTAGAAATTTGCCAATAGACAATTCATTCAATGGTAGATGCTTTGCATGCAATAGAATGGGACATATGGCTAATCAATGTAGATCAAGAGGATATCAGTCAAATATGCAAAGAAATGTTGTTTGCTACAACTGCAATAGATCCAGACATATTGCCAAATTCTGTAGAAGTAAGAATTAGGACAAAAAGGGTCCGGTGCATCACAATCAAAACCAAGACAAAAGAAAAGGAAAAGTGAATGCGGATGAAATTCAAAGGGAGATGAATAAGATTTGGGTAAAGAGAAGTACATAAAATGTTGGAAATGGATCCGCACCATAATCTGATGCTGATATTCCTTCCATAAATTAAAAAGATGAGCTCTGGCTCAGGGGGAATCTCAAAGGAAACTAAATTCCCCCAGCCAGTCAATTGGTGCCTGAAATTGGCACATGGAAAGCTGCAGATTAAAAGGACTCTCAGAGAAACATATGAATGAACCATGGTAAAGATTTGAAGGATCCATAATAAGTTTGGAAAGATCAATCATTCAAAGATTAATCTGATCTAACAGCCATCTGACAAAAGTAGGTTTCTCACAAATTAGATTCGGTATGATTCATAATTGAAATATTTGGATCTGTGGATAGATCAAATGTTTAGGGAAAGAAAGATAGTTTTTTATTAATCACCAAGAATAACTCTAAGTATATCTCAGTGATCCGGAAAAAGATCTTTCACAGAACAAGGAGAGTAAGGCAACCAGAATGACTTAAGTTGCGCATTTATTGCAATGCAGAATTAGGGTTTTCTCAGAGATAAAAAGGTTCATTTGCTCATCATTTACACATTTGCACTAGTAAAAAGGATAAGAAGAGCTCTGCTAACAAGTTTGCTTCATCTCTCTCAAGGATCAACTGCAGAATTCAAGTCAACCGGCAATCGGATCAAAACTTGATAAGAGAGCAATGACAATTGAAGATATCACTAATCCCGATATCAAGTTTGCATCAATGGTAATTGGCTATAAGGTATATCACTCTAGCAGGGAGAACTCAGTATCCGGAACTGCTATATATATTGTTTATCAGATATTAAGACAGAATGCAGACTATGATCTTTGTGAGCTTCTCCTAAACCCACTTTTGGAGAATCTACAGTAGATAAAGAAGGACAAGAAGAATTCCTTCAAATATGGTGGCCTGATACTCTGTCTATTCTTCTATTACATGAATGAGCTACCCAGATCTAGTGGCTGGAAGTGGCAAAATGATAAACCGGTTGCCATAAAAATCAGGGATTATTTGTATGGACTTGGTGATGCCAAGGCACAAAACACAGCTCTCTGGGGCTTCTTCAAGAACTTCCAAAATATGATGCAAACCAAAGAGAGAATTCCCCAATCTCTAGTTGAAAAGTATAAAGATACAGTTTGCTTTATGGTAGAAACTGATCAGTGCCTAATGGAGGTAGTGGAGCCAAGGGTAGTTTGGATCATGCCAATGGGGTATGAAGTTGATGAGAAAATTGTAGAGCTATATGTTCAACACATGCTAAGTCAGCCAAAGGATCCTTAGATAGAAAGGTTTGGAACCTTTGAAGAGTTAAGTGTAAAGATTCATGTAGAGCTTAGACAACTGGAAATGAAAAGAAAAGTGAGAAAAGAAGTAGAAGAAATTGCTAAAAGTTATGGTTTTTCAAAGGAGGCACTTGATGCAAATAGAGAAAAGATGGAAAGGGCAGAGAAAGAAAAGGAAGAAGCAGAAAAAGAAAGTGCTCCAATAGAAGCCCCCTCCCATACTAGATCCTCCAAGAGCTCTAGATCTGCCACTGCTAAGAGCTCAAAGGCATCAAAACTAGAAGCAAAATCAACCGGCAAAGGTGAGAAGAGAACAAAGATAAAGGCTACAAGATCATACACAAGCCTCAAGAATGATGAAGAGACAAAATTAGATGAGGAAGTAAAGAAAATAAAGAAGAAGAAGAAAACATCCGGTGAACTCTCTTCTGGACACAACAAGGAAAAAGAGATAGAAGAGTTTATTGAAAAGCCTACTCTGTGCATTGATGACATCATAAAATCAGTTACTGTGGATGGGAACCTTCAACCAATGGTTAAATTCTATGATGATTATGGTGAAGCTAATCAGAAGATATTGCAAGATGCCACAGTCAGGTATCTAAACATCTACAACAAAGCATTCATTGAAATTATATCTTTGATTCCCAAAAGCTTAGAGAAGGAGCTCGAAATAAGGAAGAACAATGCCCAAGCAAAAGATCTAGAAATTTGGGAGCAGATAGCTATTCAGCTCTATCCTTCAATCACCCAGAAACAAATGAGTACGATCTTCAAAGATTGCAAGGATGAGTTCCGGAGCAAGGGTAGGATGAACCAGCTTATGCTTGGAGAAACAAATAAAGTGGCTAAAGAAATAGAAGAGATCCTCCGGAATTCTTTTAAAAGATTCAATCTTCCTGTGATAGAGGACTTGGGTGATGATCCCTCAACCATGGATGACAAAGGAGAATCTACTAAGACAATTGTAGAAGAGACAAGGAAGACAAGTGAAGAACAAGCTAAGGACTTAGATTCCTCTATTCTGGAAGAGGAAGTCCAAGAAGAAGCAAATATCCCTCATCCAGTTTTGTCTGTAGACTCCGGATCAAAAGGAGAAGAAAGAATAGAGGAGAAAACTAGTCAAGAACAAGAAGTAAAAGAAAAAGAAAAAGATTAGACAGAGAAGACACCAAGAGATAGTTCTGAGACTGTAGAAGAGAAGAAGACTTTGTCTCTGGCAAGAGACATTGCAGAAACTATCAAAGATTTCTTGACCAAAGAGATGATTGAACTTGATGAACCAGAATTGCTTCAAGGACCATTCGATTTTGATTCCCTTTCCCCGGTTTAAACAATGAAGATAGCCTCCTTTGCCCAAGCAAAGGCAAAAGAAAAACTCCTAAAGTCTCACATGGAAGACTATGAGCTAATAGAAGTTGCATCCGGTGTGTTAGAAAAGATCGTGTCAACCTTTCAGAAAGATCTTTCAGCTTCGACATCTAGTAATCTAAATTCTCTTGTAAATTCTGTTCATACACATTTTAATTCCTTAGAGAAGTCAGCAGAAGAAAAGGTCTGGAAGGAGTTTTTAGAAAAGAGATTCTCTGAAGTACAAGGATGAATAACCAATGATAGAAGAAATATGGATATTGGGATAAAGAGCTTAGAAAATTCTCTTAAAGACGGCGGGGAAATGTATAAATTTTGTCTATCATGGTCCCAAGTAATAGTGGATATTGAGAAGAAAGTGAAAGAATAGGAGGATAAACTAACAAGACTATCTCAGAATTTTGATTCTCTTACCACTTCCATAATAAATCAAGAATGTTAGACTATTGCAGTCTTGAATGAAATTAAGAAGCTTAAGAAGGAGAAGAAAAATAGAATAAGTAGGTTGAGTGAACTTAGAGGGATAATTATCCCTAAGTTAGAGGCCATGCATGAGGCCCTAGATGATGCTCAAACCACAGCCTGGACTAGTGATCTGATAGATCTGAAGAGGACATAAACTTTTGCATTCCTATTGAGTGGTCACATCTCAATTTTGGACAGGATGAAGCTGAGTTGGGCAACAGAACTTGTACAATCGAAAAACACTTTTGCAGATATACTTAAGTATATGTAACTTATGCAGCTAAGTATAGATTGATTTTTAAAAATTTTGGTGTGTGGACCCCACCCTTTGCCATTGATGTCAATGGCAGAGTGAGGAGCAATGAAAAATGAGGAATCTAGCTAAAGGGGAGCTCTGGAAAAGTGTACATTAAAATAGAGCATCAGCCAAGGGGGAGTACAACATAACACTTAGTCATTTTTCACTAAGTGTTTCCATCAATACCAAAGGGGGAGATTGTTGGAAAGAGACACTATATGGCTTCATGGGTGTTGTCATTAATGGCAACAAAGTCCATCCCACACATCCGCGTGATATGGTATGTCTATACCGGAAGTCATATTGAAGAATAGTTTGGTCTGGTAAGCAAGAACAGAGCATGCAACAAGGTTCGACAATCAGGTCTGGAACTCTCAAAGGAAGTATCCCAGTAAAGTGTGGACTTGGGGAAGTAAAGAGGAGTACCTTGACTGATAGACTCTAGGGATTGAGCCTCTGTTGATGAAAGAGTGAAGAGATATGAGCATCTAAGTATTGAGTTACTGCTTGACAAAGTAGACTGTGAAAGAACTGACCGACAGAGCATCAGATCTTAATCCGAATGAGATATTGATGATGATCAAGTTTCTTGAGGTATCATTCATGATTGGCTGACATGATTGATGACTTCTATAAGCATCTCTTTGATACACATCACTTGGTATGCAAGGATTTAGCTGACAGATCAGAGTTTGGCAAAATATTGAGTGTTCCGGATGCGAACTAGAAAGTGGATGAAATCCTTCGTGTGGATATATATACTAGATTGATTTTGGTATGAAGGTGTGTGTTGTGTGGTGTAGTGTGTGAAGAAAAGAAGAAGAGTAGTGTGGAAGTAGTAATATAGGTCCGGAATGTGACTAGACAGCAACACCAAAGAAGAGGAAGAATGAAGTGCAGCAGATTAGTGTATTGAGCCTAACCAGAACTGAACCTCAGCATGTGTGAATGCTTCTCATCAGTTCAAGTATCTTATTATCTTATATCTTGTAGACAGTGAGTCTCTTATAGGCAGTGAGCCTCATGTGAGTAGTGTGCTTGGGTAGTGAGCCCTAATTGGCAAGTGCCATTTTGTACTATCTTATTCTTTTAATAGAGAATACAATCTTGGGTTAATCACCCTATGGTTTTTCCCTTAACCGGGTTTTCCACATTAAAATCATTGTGTCATGTGTATTGATCTTATTTCTACTTTCATGGTTATGTTTGCTTATATGATTTGATGCTGCACTAATTGTTATAGAAGGGCAGAAAGTTAAAGTAATTAAGATAATTGATTCACCCCCCCTCTCAGTTATCAACAAGACAGTTGGTTGACAAGGGTTATGATCTCTGATTCAAGGATGGAAAATGTAGAATCTTGGAAAGCTCTGGGATTGAAATTGCATCTAGTACTTAGACTAGAGGTAACATCTTTCATTTAAGTAGTTCTAGCAAAAGTTGTTTGATTGCTTAGATTGATCAAAGTTGGTTATGACATAGGAGAATGTGTCATGTGAATTTTGATAACATTGTCAAGATAAGTTCTACTCAGGCTGTGAGATATCTTCCAAAACTTGTGAAACCTACCAATAGCATGTGTAGAGAATGTTAATTGGGTAAATAGAAAAAAATTTCATTCAAGAGTAAAGAACAATTTTCAATTGGACGGCTAGAACTTGTACTTACTGATCTATGTGGCACTGCTAGAATTAGGAGTGTGCAAGGAGACATATTTTATGTTGCTAATTGATGATTGCTCTTGGATGATGTGGGTAACTATTATGTGGTTACATAACACATCCCATTTTGACATGACAAAACAGGGACCCAACCTTTTCTTGCTGCTTTGGCTTGTTGTTTTTCTTTTTTGGGTGGTTTGGTAAAATTAAGTCATGCATATAACCCTAAAAGGGGGTGGATAGGTCACCATGATGAGGTTGTTAGATTAGGATAGACAACTGAGAGGGGGGTGAATTAGTTGTCCAAAACTTTCTTGCAATTAACCACTTAAATCCTTTTCTTAATTCAATATTATACTGATAAATCAATCATGGAAACTTAATGCAACAATTCAAGAGCAGAAACACATTAACACACATAACACCAAGATTTTAATGTGGAAAACTGGGTTAAGGGAAAATCCATGGGGTGACTAACCCAAGATTGTATTCTCTAATAGAAGAATAGAAAGAACAAAATGGCACATGCCAATTAGGGTTCACTGCCCGAGCACACTGCTCACAAGAGGCCCACTGCCTACAGGAGACACACTGTCTACAAAATAATAAGTATTACATACTTGAACTGAAGAATAGCATCTTCACCATGCTTGAGTTAGTTCCATTTAAGCCCAAAACTTTTGCTCTGCCTTTCGCTCTCCTCCTTTCTACCACTCTCATCTCTGCAAGATACTTTTGAAATGACTTTACAATCCCTTATTTATACAAGACATCAACTTCAGAATAATCATCCAAGTTAGCATACATTACAGAGAAAATACACAAATACATCATGACTAATCACAAAAGACTTCATGCGGATTAACACACTATCGGCCACACAGAACTGAGACTTCAATCTTCTTCGAGGAACACTCCAATCTTCACATAACATCTTCAAGATCATCCGCAGGAGGTGTAACTTATCTGGTTGGTCAAACTTATGAAGAACACCATCATCTAGAAGTAATTCTTCAATTGTGAGCTCAAACTTCAATGCGGACCACCAACATGAACTAGACACGATCCAAAGACCTTCACAAGCTTTCCTAAATCACCACGAACATTTGCACTTCATTTGCTTATTGGAATAATTCTCTCCTTCATCTGAAACCTTAAGAACACAGTCTATCATCACTATCACAATGGAATAGATGCTTGCAGACCTCTAGACGATGAACCAATTGAGTTGTCAACTCACATTGACTTCTTACACACTCCACCAAATTCTTTGAACAAGATATTGCATTACCTGATCTCATCAGACCTTTCTATGTCACTCTGCCACCTCTGAACATCTGCCAGAACTTGTTTCACTTGAGTGGTCATAACTTCTTTAGATTTTCATGCAGACCTCTAAAATCTTCACTGGATCATCTTAAGACACATATCTACAAACCCTTTGAAGCACATCCTCTGATCTTCAACTTATCTTGGATCTTTACCTTACTGTCTTCACTATTCTTCTCTATTCTTGATAGAACATCTCATCCAATCCTTATCATCAATGCAATAGGAGTACGTTGACATCAATGACAACACTGGTTAGGCCCATACTTGCAACAATCTCCCCCTTTGTCATTGATGGCAACATGTGATGTCAAAAACTATTTTAACCATCAAGACAAGAACTTCTCCTTATTGATACAACTCCCCCTATCAACAACAGCCATTCACATGTCTTCTCTTCCTTTACTGCTCCCCCTTTTATTAGCAACCACTTGTTTTTCACGTCTTCTCTCCCCCTTTGACATCAATGGAAAAGGGCACATACTTGCAATTTCACCACTTCAGAATCATACCAGCTACTCCCCCTAAGTAGCAGTTCCCCAACATCAATCTAGATCACAAGATATGGCTATGATATCCACTAGACTGATGCACATCAATGTACCTTAGTTCACCACTGGAGGGGTAATAACCCCTAACTTCTCCCTGAGATACTCAAAAGAGTCTTTGGGTAGAGGTTTAGTAAAGATATCTACAATCTGATCCTTGGAAGGCACAAACTCCAATATGACTTCATTCTTGTTTACTTTCTCTCTCAAAAAGTGAAACTTGATTGATATAGGCTTAGTCTTTGAATGCAACACCAAATTCTTGGATATGTTAATTGCACTTGAATTATCACAGAAGATTGTGATAGGTTCCTCATACTCCACTCTAATGTCTCTTAGCATCTGCTTCCTCCACAAAACTTGAGTACAACTACTTGCTGCTGCAATGTATTCTACTTTAACTATGGATAGAGATATTGCCTCTTGTTTCTTGCTTAGCCAAGAAACCAATCTGTTCCCCGAAAAGAATGCTCCACCACTGGTACTCTTCCGATCATCCGCATCTATATATTCATGAAGAGAGAAATCATGATCTCTAGGATACCACAAACCATACTCAACTGTCCCTTTTAGCTATCTAAAAATCCTCTTGATTGCCATGACATGAGATTCTTTAGGATTAGCTTGGAATCTAGCAACAAGACCAACAACATTCATAATTTTAGGTCTAGTTTGAGTGAGATACAACAATCCTCCAATCATTGACCTATACTTTTTCTGATTAGCCTTAGGTGAGTCATCATCTTTACTTAATTTGCATCCAGTTACCATGGGAGTATTCATTGGCTTTGAGTCTTCCATCCCAAATTTCTTTAACAATTCTTTCACATATTTGTTCTGAGAAATGAAGATTGCTTTCTTTGTTTGAGTGATTTGTAGACCCAAGAAGAAATTTATTTCACCAAGCATGGAGATGTGGAATAAGATGTTTTCATGATCAATTGGCAGTACCAACTCACTTTTCCAATCACACTTCAACTATCAAGATGTTTTCATGATCAATTTTGAAATACAAATTACTATTAGGAATACCTTTGTTGAAACCAATCTTCAAAAGATGCTTATCCAATCTTTCATACCAGGCTCTTGGGGCTTGCTTGAGTCCATACAGTGCTTTCTTCAACTTGGAGATCATATCACCATGATCATATAATTGAAATCCATCTGGTTGCTCAATGTAAACTTCATCTTCCAAGTCACCATTCAGGAAGGTAGTCTTGACATCCATCTGATATACTATGAAATCCTTGAAGGCAGCAAAAGCAAGAAACAATTTGACTGCTTCAATTCTTTCCACCGGAGCAAAAGTTTCTTCAAAATTAACTCATTCTACTTGGGAGTAACCCTTGCAGACCAATCTGGGTTTGTTTCTGACAACTTCACCATCTTCATTCAGTTTATTCTGGAAGACCCATTTGGTTCCAATCACATTCTTGTTTTTAGGTCTAGGAATAAGGTCCCATGTGTGATTCTTCTCAATTTGCATCAGCTCTTCCTCCATTGTTTTAGTCCAGTTTTCATCATTGCAAGCTTCATTCATTGTCTTAGGTTCAAACTTTGAAATTAGACAATACTCTTCTGAATCTTGAGCAATCCTTCTAATTGTTTGTACACCTTTTCTTTTATCACCTATGATTTGATCCTTAGAGTGATTCAATTTTACATACCTAGGAATTTTGGGGTTTTTTTGCACTTCTACCTCTTGAACAGGTTCATCCAAATTCATCTCTTCTTCCTAGTTTACCGTATCAGTTTGAATCTGAATCTCAGAAGGGGCTTCGACTCCTTGGATTAAAACATTAGTCTGGTCATCTTCATCATATTCATAAAACCTTGAGGGTTTTTCAATCCCTTCATCAACCTTCACATTTGTACTTTCTATGATCTTTCTGAATCTCTTGTTCTAACACCGGTATGCTTTGCTTTGAGTAGAATAACCCAGGAGTATTCCTTCATCACTTCTAGCATCAAACTTGCCTAGATCTTCATGTCTTTTAATGTAACATTTGCTACCAAAAACTCTAAAATACATCACAGTGGGAGTGATGCCAAACCAAAGTTCATAAGGAATCTTACTAGTATTGCTTCTAATTTGTAATCAATTTAGTATAGACTGTAGTGCTTACAACTTCTCTCCAATAGATCTGAGGAACATTTGCTTCCATCATCATAGTTCTAGATGCTTCTTGGATGGTCCAGTTCTTTCTCTCCACTACTCCATTCTGCTGTGGAGTCCTAAGAGTAGACAACTATCTTTTTATTCCATGTTTCTCACAAAAGTCTATGAAGTCACCGGATGTAAATTCTCCACCTCTATCAGACCTCAGACATTTCAATTTTAATCCAGTTTCATTCTCTACCATATCTTTGAATATTTTGAATTTCTCAAGAGCTTCAGATTTCTCTTTTAGAAAAGTTGCCCACATCATCCGGGAGTAGTCATCAATTAATAGCCTGAAGTATCTATCACCTTCGACACTCCTGATTCTTGCCAGACCACATAGGTTAGTATGGACTAAGTCCAATAATCTGGTAGAAGATTATTCTTTGGTTTTGAATGAGATTCTACTCTGTTTACCCAAATGACATTCTTTGCACAAGCTATTTGTAGGTTTTACCAAATTTGAAAGATCTCTTACAACCTACGTGTTGCTTATCTTGACGATGTTATCAAAATTCACATGACACATTCCCCTATGCCATAACCAACTCTGATCAATTTGAACAAATAGACAACTTTTACCAATACCAACCAAATGGAAGATATTACCTTTTGTTTGAGTGCTAGATGCAATCTCTGTTCCGGAGCTTCCAAAGATCTTGCATTTTCCATTCTTGAATTGGAGATCATAGCCTTTGTCCACCAATTGTCCAACACTAAGAAGATTGTGCTTCAATCCTTCAACATACAGTACATTACCAGTTTTGTTCTTTCCATCAAAAGAAATAGTTCCTCTACCTCTGATTCTACCAGCAAAATTATCACCAAATTTTACAACTACTTCATACCTTTCCAAATCTATAAACTTGTTTTGTCACCTGTCATATGGTGGGAGCATCCACTGTCAATGACCCAATCATCCTTTTCTTCAACTTGGGCAGCCAGAGCTCTTTCCACAATTTTATGATTGACAGATTTAGAGGGCATTGGATCTTCTTCCTTGATGGAAATAAACACCTAGTTACTTACAGATTTGTTTCCTATCTCTATTTCATCATCTGTTACTCCTTGATCATCATCATCTTCATGAACATAGTAGCAATTCTTTTGGAACCTTGATTTGTTAGGGTTTGGCCTTGGAAATCTTTCTAGACACCTTGAGGCAAAATGACCAATGTTATTGCAGTTAAAACACTTAAAAGACAATTTCCATTCATACTTACTAGATCCTCTTGACAGTCTTTTTGCAATAAGGGCTTCAAGTTGAGCAGTTTCAGCTTCTTCTTCTTCCAGGTCTTTTCTTGCTTTTTCATACCATGATAATTTCCTTGAAGAGTTCTCACCCAGATCAAACCTTTGTTTGCCTTTTACATATGCACTAGTTTTGAATGCAGATTCAATCTTGGGGGGGGGCATCTCCAAACTCAGTCAATTCAAATGCAACCAATTTACCAACCAATTGATCTCTTGTGACACCTAAATGGGCTCTGAATTCTTCAATGGCAGCAACCTTGTATTTGTAAGAGTTAGGAAGGGATCTGAGAACTTTGCCAATAATCTCATCTTCATCCAAGACTCCACTAGCACATCTAATGCTGCAAACAAGCTCATTTACTCTTGGCATAAAGGTAGTGATATTTTCATCATCTCTCATCTTCAGATTTTTGAATTTTTCTTTTAGACTTTGTAGCCTAGCACATTTAACATACTTGTCTCCTTCATGCAGAAGTTCCAGTTTTTCCAAAATCTCAAAAGCAGTTTGTAGGTCAACAACATTTGACAGTTCTGAATCAGACAGGGCACTTAGAAGAGCTTCTTTAGTCCGTAGATTATTTTCAGCATCTGTGATTTTAGCTGTGCTTTTTGGACCATTCTGTGGAGAAGTGTACTTCATTGAAGCCATGGTCCAATACTACATTCCCATACATTGTAAGTGACATTCCATGTGACTTTTCAAAAGATTAAAATTGGTTCCATCAAACTTCAGACTATCCTTCTTGTAGGATGACATCCTGGATCTCCTCAAGTGGTTAAGCTCTTTTAGAGGAACTTTGCTCTAATACCAATTGTTAGATTAGGACAGACAACTGAGAGGGGGGGTGAATCAGTTGTCCAAAACTTTCTTGCAATTAGCCACTTAAATCCTTTTCTGAATTCAATAGTATAATGATAAATCAATCATGGAAACTTAATGCAACAATTCAAGAGCAGAAACACATTAACATAGATAACACCAAGATTTTAACGTAGAAAACCCGGTTAAGGGAGAAACCACGGGGTGACTAACCCAAGATTGTATTCTCTATTAGAAGAATAGAAAGAACAAAATGGTGCATGCCAATTAGGGCTCACTGCCCGAGCACACTGCTCACAAGAGGCCCACTGCCTACAAGAGACACACTGTCTACAAAATAATAAGTATTACATACTTGAACTAAAGAATAGCATCTTCACCATGCTTGAGTTAGTTCCATTTAAGCCCAAAATGTCTGCTCTACCTTTCGCTCTCCTCCTTTCTACCACACTCTCATCTCTGCAAGATACTTTTGAAATGACTTTACAATCCCTTATTTATACAAGACATCGACTTAGGAATAATCATCCAAGTCGGCATACATTATAGAGCAAATACACAAATACATCATGACTAATCATAAAAGATTTCACGTGGATCAACACACTGTTGGCCACACAGAATTGAGACTTCAATCTTCTTTGAGGAACACGCCAATCTTCACATAACATCTTCAAGATCATCCGTAGGAGGTGTAACTTATCCGGTCAGCCAAACTTATGAAGAACACCATCATCTGGAAGTAATTCTTCAATTGTGAGCTCAAACTTCAATGGAGACCACCAACATGAACTGGACACAATCCAAAGACCTCCATAAGTGTTCCTGAATCACCAAGAACATCCGCACTTCATCTGCTTACTAGAATCATTCTCTCCTTCATCTAGAACCTTAAGAACATAGTCTGTCATCACTGTCACAATGGAATAGACGCTTGTGGACCTCCAGACCATGAACCATTTGAGTTGTCAATTCACAGTGACTTCTTACACACTCCACCAAATCTGTAGAACAAGACATTACATTACTAGATCTCACCAGACCTTTTTGTGTCACTCTGCCACCTCTGAACATCTGCCAGAACCTATTTCACTTGAGTGGTCATAACTTCTTCAGATCTTCATGCGGACCTCTAAAATCTTCACTGGATCATCTTAAGACACATATCTACAAACCCTTTGAAGCACATCCTCTAATCTTCAACTTATCTTGGATCTTTACCTTACTGTCTTCACTGTTCTTCTCTGTTTCTGATAGAATAGCTCATCCAATCCTTAGCATCAATGCAACAGGAGTATGTTGACATCAATGACAACACCGGTTAGACCCATACTTGCAAAAGAGGTCAATTATCAAAGTAAGTATTTCACAGTATTAACCTCATGGTTGGAAAGTGCATAAAATTCCATGCAGGTTTGCCTTTTGGATCACCCTGAAATTCTCTAAGGGGAGAAAGTTATGTTAAGTCAAAGTTTTGGTCAAACCTGATATTCTGAGAAAGTGGATCATATTTCTAATGTTAGTCATATTATATAAGATCACCCTGATATAAGTTTATCACCTGATAATCACTTGGTCCACGAAGTCCGAACGTCAATTTTATGTGATGGCTTATATCTACCCGTCAAACAACTTCGGGTATTTTGCGGGGGTTCATATTTTTTAATATTCATCATCTTACGAAGATCACCCTTTTCGCAAAATATCACCATATGCCAATATGATGGTGACATCATCCAAATCTAACAAATGAAGGAAATCACCCTAATGATGACATCATCATTCCATTCTACCTCACAGAGGTATATATCCAATGCCCACCATATTCAATAACATGACGGTGACGTCATTACAACACAACGCTTAAAGAAAGTCATCGACACATTGACGTCACCCTAATCTTTTTCCCAAGGGGGGTCAGTTTAGTTGCAGGGTCATATTTTGAACATCCCCTAATCTTAAATTAATGACCCGATATACACGTGGTCAACGTTGACCACATCACCTGATTCTTTTGCATTTAGTTTTGCCGCTAGAAGGTGGGAGGTCATTTTGTCCAGAGGGGGTCATATTTCAAATATCACCCATTCTTTTGAAGATCACCCCCCCTCCTATTTCCTAACATTAAATGCACTTAAATGCAGTAGATGGATTCCCGTCAATTGTAAATACAATTCAAACACTTGGCATCATCCATGAATTCTCTGCAAAGGATCAACAAATTTAATCGATCTAATTTAGTTTTACCCTAATTTGCCCTACGGATGCGTTTAAAGGTAATTTTTGAAGGTTATTTTCATTTACCTTATGAAAAGACAAGAAATTATAGAGCAAAGAAGTCAAACCCTCATACAACTACCTGTTAACGGACTAGATCTTTCAGTGTAACGGAGCGGGTGATATTTAGCATTTACAGCCCTTTTCCATAATCACCCATCTAATACAGGAGGAAAGCACTATCAAGTAAGTAACCGAAAACCCTCCTATTGTTGTTTTCTGCATGTTTAGGTAGGGTATATGTTTTTTCTTGTGGTTTGAATCTGTGAGTATGCATATCATGATAAAATAAAAGAGTAATCAATAGAGTATGCATGGTGCTACAGAAGTACATAATGTTATATAAATGCATGTAAACATTGTAAGGTAAGACAGATTATGTATATTGCAGGAGTCCATGGTAGATATGAGGAGGAATAGGTTTGATTCAGAGTTTCTCAAGCCTATGTTTGTTCATCCTGAAGGGGTACAGTGTAAGTATGGCATCAATGGTGATACTCACCAGGGAGACACGGACCTGGCAGCATGGTCAACAAGAATAGATCATGACAAAGATAATACCCTTCTGGATGCAAAATATGTTTCAGGAATGTGGCATGCTTCCGGTTGTCCATATACCATGGAGACCCCAGAGCTAGTAGTAGAATGTGCCAAAAATTATAACCCCAAAACTAGGCGGGTGGAGAAACATGGAAGAATTTATGCAGACTTTTCAATTAAGGGCATCACCTCTACTTTTAATTTGCCAGATGGAAGGAAGGTGGTGAGTGTAGATCTACATAAATTGGAAATAGAATACAACAACAATAAGAAGAATGCAAGGAAGATGATGCATCAATGGAGGTCAAAGAGTAGCACCTACATTGCCTTAGCTAAATTGCCCGTACATTTATACAAATTTGATTTTGATGATGAGTACCAGTACATGATTGCCTTGCTGAGTAGGATGAAAGGTAGGATTCATGCCAAAAATTTTGAGAATTAGATGTTTGGAATCATCTAGATGGTCCTATATATAGATAACAAGCCATTGTGGGCCAAGATCATCAGTGATGCACTAGATGAAGGGATGAGGAACCTAGGAGGTCAGGCATGCATGTTTCATATGACCTGATATGTGGTGTACTCATGTACTTATAGGGGAAACTTTGATGCATTGAATATAGTGGGCAAGGCTGGCAGTGATGCAGATGATGCCCACATATGGGATCATTATCCTTAGCTACAGAGAAAGAATTACCTCCTGGATTACAAACTAGTAAATGATGCATTGTCTATGCATCTAGTTAGAACCATGGAGGAGGACAGAACCAAGAGACTAAGCATGGAGGCTCAGGAAGTTGTTTATAGACATGGGGCCTGGTTTATCTAGTTTGCCACCTTTTCATACATAAGGATAGAGGGATTTGAAGGACATCCCTTAAGCTACCAAGATACCCTATTGATGGGGTAGTCTCGATGGAGTTTCTAAGACAGGTATCTACCATAGTTGTAGCATACAAGGAACAAAAGAAGATACCTCAAGTATTATTTCCAGTATCTATGGGATGGTATATGTGCTCAGATTCAGAGAGCATAAAACATGCCATGGGAGGCCTAAAACTGATGTATCTGCAGCCATTTCCCTTGGCCAGATCTTATGATCCATACGGTAGGATGTAGAAAATAGTGGGAAAATGTATTCATCAGAAGCATCTGGAAGATTTCTGGACTGATTGTGAGGATGAAGCTGAGGTGAGAAGAAGAAAATACTAGAGGCTCACCTTGAACCAAATAAGGACTTTTGATTGCATCCAGTGCCAACACAGCTGAAGAAGGATGATGGAAAGACTATGTCCAATGAATATGAGGATAAGAAGGTGTACAATGACACCATATCAACCCCTGATCTAACACAGATGGAGGAGATATCCCTAGCACAATTTACAGGTGGGGTGATATAGTTAACCCAAGCTTGGGTGGATGAACAAATAAATAGATTGAAGAAAAAGGGTGTGGCCCTTACTATTGATGCCAAAAAGAAAAGGTAGTAAATACTAGATGAAGAGTATGATGACTTCCTTGGTGAAAAAAGAAAATCCAATGGGGAGAGGTTGCCCACACAAAAATAGAGGAAGGGTCCCCCTAGAGGTAAGAAAACTAAAGATGAACTTAAGGGGGTGATAATTGAAAGGATTGCCACACTAGCTGCAGGTGCATCAACATTAGCTCAAGCATCCTTATCATCTACACAGCCTCTAAATGACAAGTCAAAGACTAAGAGGGTCTTGAGGCCAACTATTGAAACTATAAAAGTACAGGAGGAAGGCCAAGCCTCACAACATGAAGTGGAAGAGGATATCCCTTTGTAAGAAGAGCAGGTAAATAAAGAACCTATAGGTGATGACCCAATGATGGTCATTAGGAAGAGGAAGGAAATGCCACTAATGTCACCACCCAAAAATAAAAGAACATCCATGCGGGGTGATATTAGGGCTGACCCTATTGTATTAAGAGGAGCTTATGGTGAAGCATTTAGGAAGGAACTGCAACATGATGTTCCACTTCCACCCATAATAAAGTTCAAGACTGAGAAGGCAGAGGAACAAATGAAAGAAGCTTTCAAAGTAGGCCAAGGTGGTCCTTTCTCCTTGGAGGACACTGTATACTTATCAGATGATGATGTAGTGTAGAATGTGGCCTCTCAACAGATGGAGACTCTCGCCTCTAGTACCCGCATGACTCCACATGGGACCCCATTAGCACATATGGTGAGATTGGAGGAGGTGAAGCAAATAGAAGAAGTAGAATGAAGTACCCTAGAAAGGGCAGCCCAACAGATAGGGCTAGATAAGTTGGTTGATCAGGTGACTAGCCTTGCAATTATAGATTCAACATACAGGGGTGATGTAAGCCCCAAGGATAAATCAGGTGCACCTGATGAGACAAAAAATATTAAAGTGGCCAAGCAGGTAGAAAAAGAAAGCAATGCTCCTGATATGGGTCAGCAACAGCATGAGATACCCACCGAGCCAAAAAGAGTAGAGGTCCAACAGAAAGGCAGGGGTGATAAATATACATCAGGTGATGTTTCTGGCCAAACTCAAGGAGATACAAGATATGCCATAGGAGAAAAAGATAAATCAGGTCATGAGGACCTTAGGCCACAAGACATTAGTGCCTTAGGTGCAGAACAAGAAGTGCCCCAGGATCAGGGTGATGCACAAGGCCCAAACACACAGACAGTAGTTGATGTCAATATGCCTCAGGATGAGGAAAATAGTAACGTAGATGAAAGTCAGAAGGAGGGAGTACAGGATTAGGTGCAGGATCATAATGTGGACATTCCACAGGATCCTCCTCTATAGAAAGAAGCCCCTTAGCAAGAAGAAATGCAACAAGATCCCCCTCATGAGGAATTCCATGAGGAAGAAATTAAGAAAGTGCCTTCTCCACCCAGAATAGAAGTAGATACTAGAGATCGGGATAGACATGATGTTGACAAAGAACATCAGGGATCTGGAGATGATGTGCCTCAATGGCTGGAAAGAGAACTAGGTATGGAACAAGGATATGAAATTCAAGAATTTGATGTTTCCACCTTGTTTGCAAAAACAATAATGAAGACAAAGAGGAAGGCCAGATTAACATCAGCCATAAAAAGAGATCCTGCTATAGGTAGAAGGATTGCATAGGTAGCACTTCCCATGGTAGATAAAGAGAAGGGCAAGATCACCCTTGAATAGTTCCAAATCACAACTGTTGATTTGGGTTTTGCCAATGAGGACTAGGAGGGTCAAGAAGGGAAGGACATTATTGATTCTTTGACCCAAAGGGTAAATAAGGAGAAAAAGAAAAATAAAAAGCATAAGGAGCACATTGCTCAGCTACATTCTTACATAAAGGGGTTAATTAACCCTGGTAATACACTAGTTGATCTAGCAGTCCCATTCATTGTCATATCCCAGGAGGAGGTCACCAAGTTGGACCTCATGAAACATGAAGCCATGATCATGGAGAAATAGATGCTGTCACCCCTCACTGGAGCTGAGGATGTTTTGAGAACCTCCCTATAGAGGTGGAATTCTTTAAGCAATTTAAAGAGAAAGGTAGACAAAATGCAAAATGAAATAGGGAAATGGTCATTCCAATTGGAAAAGGACCTAACTACTTTAAGTGAAATGAAGAGGATTGATTCTCAAATCCTAATAAATAATAAAGTGTTGAATAATAATACTATCCTGCTAATAGATATATGGTATGAAGATATCAGGTTTGAATGTGATATCCTGAAGAAAGGCAATGGCTAGCTTAGGGATATAAGTATAAAGCTGCACAACATGATGACATATGAAGCAAAGATCCTTGAAGCTTTAGAAGGAAAAGTGGAGGGAAAGATTGAAAATCAGGATGTAGACATTGCTATCAAAGCTTTACATGATAATTTCCAACCGGTAGCAGATGAGCCCCTCACCCACCTGACAGAAGTAATGAATAAGATCATGAGGATAAAGGTCAAGGTGGAAACTTGTAATGAGACTTTGAACAATAGGAAAGGTAAGATGGAAGCACTCAAAGCTAAATTCTAGTCTCATAAGCATGTCGTAACAAAAGCCAAGACCCAAGATGGCGGAGAAGTAGATAAAATAGTACAGGCATATGAGCACATCAGGATAGTAATGAAGGTCCATATATAGGAGGATGTACATCAGGGTGATAGTGATACTGAAAGTAATGAAGATGGTGACCATGATGAAGAAGAAGAAAATGAAGAGGTGGAACCTAAAGAATGAATAAAGATGCATCACCAAGGGAACATATGCATCATGACCTCATCAGTAATGAGTCATCCAGATGGTTGCTTGCTGGCAACCTATGCCATGAGGAAGAGTTGACTTAGTCAAAGGATAATTTTCAATTGTTGATTTTAATTGACAAATTTGGACCATTGGTCATTTGTAACTGCCTCCTCACCTTATTCCATAAAAGGTGTAGGGGTGCAATATTTTGAACATTCAAAACTTAATTGAAATTTGATTGCTAAAATATTAGGACTCATTTCAAAGTTGTTGTAAATGTACATGTTATGCATACTAAATGAAAGAGAAGCATATTCAATTACAAATCATCATAAATCTTGAGTAATATGTGTTTGAAATCTAGATACATGCATTGATTAGTTGCGTCCCTTGGAGTGCTCGTCAGTCTACATGTGTTGTTTTCATTCCTATTCCTTTGAAGTTAGCATCATCCATATCTAGCTGTGGAACATCCTAGTGACATATGGTTTGATTTCTTCTCCTCATGAATTTATCTTGTATGTATGTGGTTCAATGACTAAAGATTCACTAAAATTAGAAGCATTGTTTTAAATTTCTTTCAATTTCATAACAGATCATCACCATAATTGCAAATAATAGAGAATTAAAAGCAAATAACATGAAATATGCTGATATTCCATCGATAATTGAAAATACAAAGCATATTTAGAGTAAAAGCATGTCAAATTGATAAATATCATGTAAATTCATACAAATATCTATGGAATTCATGTACATATCTAGTTATAGACACATCATTTGAATAAATATATAGAGTAGAAGAAAGAATAAGTTCAGGATGATCAATGATCAGAAGAATTGATCAAACTTGCAAATACATTAGCTACATTTGGAAATAGAGTAGAAATAACCTCTCTGTGGAGTAAATTTATAGGAAATAGTGCAATACTGGTCATCAAGACAAATGGAAGATCCCTGAAATGGAAAACAACATGTCACATCAACGTTTGAGTAACGTCAGACGATCATGACCTGATCAATGGAGACTTGGAGTCATCAACTTATTCTAAGTTGATCGTACTTTACAAGATAATAAAGGTTTGTTGTGCAAATTTTTATGCATGTTGTTATGACTAATAATCACCATCATCAACATAAATTAGCGCTAGAAGGAGGGCCTTTTCATCAGTAGGTTTGTCTGATTTGATGACACAGATAGAAAGGTAATGCTCATGCACCTTTGTATTTAAGGTCATATGCAAAGATTTGTTGTTTTAAGTCCATGCATGTTTGTCCTTTACAAAGTTTTCAAAATCAAGCATAAATATTTTAAGCTTTGTGGTTGATCACTGTGATATTTCAAAAATAACCTCTATTTCAAGTCTTTTGCTAAAAGCTTTGAGGTAATTTGCTTTAGAGACTTGATATCCAGTTGTTTGTGTCCCAAATTCTCACATCACCTCATATTTGCATCATTTCTGCAAATATTGCGTAAATATCCAGTCAGTTTTAGATTCTGATCATAAATACAACCTTTGATTGAGTGTTTTAGCTGATCTTACACTCAATAAGCCAATTTTCCTTAAAATTCAAGAAATCCTGGCTCTCAGGCCAAATACCAGGTCCAGATCCAGTGGACTCTTTGAAGAATTGTCTATCCGGGGATTTAGACATAGAACTATAGATATTCATCATTCTCCTGGTTCTAGTGCGTTAGGAGCTTCACCAGAACACACTCCTATAACTCCTATTGTGTTGAAAACACCTATAGGACTACCTGTCATGCCTCAGGTCCAACCTCCACCAGGCACAATGTCATTCTTTATTGTAGAGTCAGCTCTAACTTTTACTACATATCATCCTTTACCTAAAAATCTTGATAAGATTTGTCCTAAATATCATCCATATCAGCATGCTGATGATCACATTAGAACATTCAAGGAAGCTTGTTGTAGGGCTAGAATTGAACATCAAGATGTGGTATGCAGGTTATTTCCATTTTCCTTAGGGGAAGAGGCATATAACTGGTATATCAGTCTTGGTCAAGGTTCAATTGGTTCATGGGCCACCTTGGAGAAAGCCTTTAAGGATAGATTCAAAATTCCTATAGATCCTTCAATGAATTATCAACTATTTGCCACAATCAAGAGATTTGAAGGAGAACCTATTGCTAATTTCAATGCAAGATTCCAAAAGATGATCTCAAAGTTAGTTGCTCCCTATATTATAATAGATGAAGCTGCTAGGAGCATATACTACTCAGCCTTAGATCCCTTGACTTCTATATTTATCAGGAGAGCACATCCTGGTGTCACAACCTTGATAGGAGCTTTTGAAGAAGCTGTCAAAGTCAGTCAGTAGTTGATTCCTACTCCAACACCTACTATTGCATTTCCTACACTCCCTGTTTATCCTACATATCCTGCTCACCAACAGACTAATGGAGCCATGATACCTCCAGCTGTAATGCCAAGTCCTTTACAGATACCTCCACTCAGTATAATGCCACCTCAAAATGGAAATGGTCAAATGTTACAACATCCAGGACATACACAGGTACCTTAGGTTGTGGAGCAGCCTAATAACAATAACAATGAATTTTCCTTCTTC
Source organism: Cunninghamia lanceolata (assembly GCA_027924645.1). Taxonomy (NCBI): domain Eukaryota; kingdom Viridiplantae; phylum Streptophyta; class Pinopsida; order Cupressales; family Cupressaceae; genus Cunninghamia; species Cunninghamia lanceolata. The sequence goes on along the minus strand of BSBN01000809.1, from coordinate 21,353,896 downwards.
AAACCTCAAATAGAGAATGTAGTAGCCAAAGTTTAGGAGAAGAAAGAAGAAAGTAAAGAGATATTAGCATAGTTGAGGAAACTCACTGCTGAGATCACTCACTTGAAGAGTCATAATTTCTATTCTCAACCAAATCAGAATAGAGGATATGCTAATGATAGACCTAATTATCCTGATAGGGGATACAATAACAATTACAATAACAACAATGGTAACAATAATCCCCCTAGACAACCTAGAGTGTGGAACACTAGGCCAAACAATGGTTCTCTACCATCACCCCTAGATAATCAGCCTCCTAGTGAACCTAAGCATACCACTAGAGTGAACGTAGCAGAGGCAGCCCTTACAAATTGGTGCAGTATACATAATACCAATGCTCATGTAGAGTTGGATTGTCCTCAGTTTAGGATAGCCACCCATACATTCCAAACTGAAGTGTCTAATACCTCAGGTAATCCACCTTGTGTTGAAGGAAATGAAATTGTCCCCTGTGGATATGATTTTGCTCTAGTGCTAGAAAGTTTCATTAATCATCCTCATCAGCAGATAATGTCACCTCATCAGAATTACACCTTAACATGTGAAGAGTCATCCATGGTTTTTGAAACCAATTATGTTTTTCCATTTGAAGATGAAAATGAGCCATCAGTTGAACATGAAGAGGTACATGCTTATCAATAGTAGTATCAGGGTAGGCATAATTACAACTTAAGGAATAACTCAAACTGACCTACTGGTCCTTTGACTACATCCTTGCCTCCAAATAATTTCAACACTCCTCCTGATCCCAAGGTAAGCAATAACCCTAGATTTCCTAAAGTTAATGCTCAGTACTTAGCACCACAGAACACAATACCAAAAGATGGTAATCTGCCTCATGAGTCTGATAAATTGGTCACATACTTAGCAGATGAAATGAAAAAGATCAAGATTAGTCTGTCATTGTTAGAACTACTTAAAACCCCAGCTATCAAAAAAGCCTTCATGAAATCCTTAAATGATCCTGCTCCAAAGGAGGATAATCATACCTCAAGGCAGATTGGGAATAAAGATCATGCTAGTAGGGACATTAATGTTAAACACAAAGCACTAGCTACTATTCAAGTTGTTGAGACTTCACACATGACTCTTTACAGAGATAAAACTAAGTCACCTCCTTTTCTCCTTACCATAAGGATATTTAGTAAGAATTTGCATAATTTCTTAGTAGATTCAGGAGCATCTACCAATGTAATGCCCTTGTCCATATGCAATGCCTTAGGGTTACATCTTGCTAAGTTGATGAAGAAAGTAACACAGTTAGATAAAATAGAGGTGAGTGTAGTAGGAGAACTAACTCACATCCATATGCAATTAGCATCAGATCCAAGAATCCAATACTACATTGATATTCAATTAGTAGATATACCTGATACCTATTGGATGCTACTCAGTAGGGATTGGTCAAAAACACTTAATGGATACATGTCCACTGATTTTAGTCATATGTGGTTACCTTGGAAAGGAATACCTAATCAAATAAAGATAGATGCTGAACCTCGCATGAAACATATGATCACTGAATATAATAAAACCAATGAGATCATGTATGTAGATGTAGAACTCAGAGTCTACTCCATCAGACCCTAGACGGTCAGGATAGAGGAGATCCTCATGTATGATGTTCATGTTCATAATGATAATCCTCAGGAAGATAGAATAATTTTGGAGTCTGATTGTAGCACTAAAAATGAGATGGAAATAGATCACTTCAAGAACTTTGAGATGCATTTGTCCAAAGAGGTGCAATGTTGCCAAATGTTAAAAGTACCTATTCATGATGTTTTAATTGAAGGATGGTGCAGGTTACATGATGAGGCATATTCTGAAAAGACCTATGACGCTTGCTTAGACATGATGGAACTAGAACAAGCATGTAGTGAGGCATCATCATCATCATCTAGGGTAAGTTCTACAGATAGTGATAGTGATACTAATTTGTGTTTGTCATCTGTAGGAACAAAAGAAAGCACATATCATGATGAAGGTCCTATTCAGATGATAGAAGAGATTTTGGTGTGTAGCAAGAGTAATGCAAAGAGTAACAAGAGAATCACCCCAAGAAGTGATTGCTTGGTAGAGTCAGATTATGAACTATCTGATGAAGATAGGGGTAGTAATTTGTCCAAGTTTGAACAATTTTTATCTAAATAGATTAAAAAGATGATACAACAGCAAAGAGCTACACATGATGCCTTGATTGAGGGATGGTGCAGGTTACATGAAGTACCACATTCACAAACTACTTGTTCATTATGTTTGCATATTCTAAAAAGGTAGATGTTGCCCTATCCAAAAGATTTTCCTTCTGATGGTAAAAAAGAAGAAGAAGTATCAGCTTCACATTAGCCAGATAAGGTGAAGTTTGAGAAAATTAAACACCAAAATTGAAATGGATATCAAATGGTGCAGCTGCCAGAGCTAAAAAGAACAGAGAAGGCCAAAATAATCCTTTAACTGAAGACAAGCCATGGATCCTCAGGTTTGATGGATTCAAATCAAAACAAGGGGTTGGAGTAGGAATAGATCTTATTGATCCAGCTGGTAAATCCTACTTAGTAGCATATAGATTGTAATTCCCATGCACAAATAATGTGACAGAATATGAAGCCTTGATTCATGGGATATTGTTTGCACTTAGAAAGAAAGTGAAGATTCTGCATGTCTATGGAGACTCAGAATTGGTAGTAAGACAAGTAAGAGGTATATATTCTTGCAATTACAAGAATTTGTCTAATTACAAACATAGGGTATGGGATTTGATAGTAGATTTTGATGCATTCAACATCACCCATGTGCCTAGAGAACAAAATCATAGGGCAGATGCCTTAGCCCAAGCCGCAACTACTATGGAACCATTGTCCATATCTAGTTTGAAGAAATTTTAAGTTGAATTAGTATTAGTACCTTCTGTACCAGACAATGTAGTTAACCTTCAAGTGTTTGATGATGATCAACATATTTTAGACTTCATATCCAACAGAGATGTCTTTGATGCATAGATCATAGATGAATGAAATGTAGAAGATCATATCTGGGAAGAAGAAGAAATCCTAGAGTTGCCCAGTAATAAGATTCCCAAGGGAATGATAGAGTTGGAAAGAGCATTTGATTTAGACAACATGCTGAAACAGAAAGATCTCCCTAAAGCAGATGGAGGAGAGTATTCACAAGTTAACATAGGACATAATGATGAGAAAAGAAATGTCTTGATTGGAAAAGTGTGTAAAGAAGAAGAAATGGAAGGAATTACCCAAGCACTTAAAAGATTATATCCATGTCATTGCCTAGACATATGATGAGTTGAAAACTTATGATACATCAATCATCACTCATACTATACCTTTAAAGCCAGATGTCAAGCCCTTTAGATAGAAATAGAGATCTGTCAATGCTTTGCTGGAGCCCATCATTTTTGAATAAGTTAAGAAATTGCTTAATGCTAGGATCATATTTCCTGTGAGACATTCTACATGGGTGGCTAACTTGGTCCCAGTAAGGAAGAAGAATGGTGACATTAGATTGTGTGTAGACTTCAGAAATTTGAATCGATCTTCTAAAAAGGATAACTATCCTTTGCCCTCTCTAGATGAAGTCTTCCAGATTGTAAATGGTGCAAAGATGATGTCATTTTTGGATGGTTTTTCAAGTTACAACCAAGTGATGGTAGATAAGATAGATAGATTGAAGACTACATTCACCACTAAGTGGGGAATATTCACCTATAGGCTCATGCCTTTTTGGATTGATAAATGATGGAGCCACATTTTAGTGAGCGATGGATATAGCCTTCAGAGGGCTGATTGGTAAATGCATAGTCATATACATGGATGACTTGATAGTCTTCTCTAAAGAGAGAAGAAATCATGTAGAAGACCTCAGGAAAGTACTAAAGAAATGTAAACATTATGGAATATCCCTAAACCCTAAGAAATACATATTTAGGGTAACCACAGGAAAATTATTAGGTCACCTAATAATAGAGAATGGGATCATCATTGACCTTGAGAGAGTAGAATCAATCATGAAGATGCGGCTTCTTGGAAGTAAGAAGGAGCTCAAATCTTATTTTGGAAAGATTAATTTTGTTAGAAAGTTTATTACTGGTTTTGCAGAAATTATCAGACCATTGAATGCCATGCTCAAGAAGGATGCCAAAATTGAGTGGGCACCTGAAGCTAGAGTAGCTTTTGAAGACATCAAGAAAGCCATATCTAATGCTCCTATTCTAATTAGTCCATATTATACCAAATATTTTTACATTTACTCATTTGCTTCAGAGCATACATCTGCAGTAGTATTAACACAAAGAAATGAGGCTAAAGAAGAAAATCCTATAGCCTTCATGAGTTGTCCTTTTAGGGATGTAGAATTTAGATACATGGATGTTGAAAGACAAGCACTTGTTCTGGTCTGTGTAGTCAAGAAGTTTAGACAGTACATCTTGAGAAGTAAAGTGATCACTGTAGTACCAGATGCAGCAGTAAAGATGCTTTTAATGTAAAGTGAACCATGTGAAAAGAAAGCCAAATGGATTACTGTCCTCCAAGAGTATGATATGGACATAACACCCATGAAATTAGTGAGAGGAAAAGAATTGAGTCAGATGATATCAGAAATTGATCCTAACATCATGAGCCAACAGTATGTGATAAATGCAAAGGAAGATGGAGAATGGTATTCAAACATTAGGCACATTTTGATTACTAGAAGATGCCCTTCAAAATTGTAGGCCTCATAGAGGAGAACCTTAAAGATAAGATCACAAAAGTACATGATAAAAGGAGGAGTCCTTTTCAAGAAGAACTATGAGGGAATATACCTTAGATGCCTAGAAAGGCAAGAAGTAGATAAAGTGTTAACAAAATTACATGACAAGTTTGGAACTACACATGGATCATACTTAGCTACCACTCATGCTATCCTTAGAGCAGGGTATTACTGGCCTACTATTTTTAAAGATACTGCTGAACACATCAAATGTTGTCATATGTGTCAGGTTGCTACAAATGGAGAAAGATATGTTGCTCAACCCTTGCAGCCAGTGATGGAGATGTGCCCATTTGCTCAATGGGGGATGGACTTCATAGGACCTATCAACCCTCCATCATCTTCAGGCCATAGGTATGTGTTGACTATTACTGATTATTGTACCAGGTGGCCTGAAGCTATTAGTAGTAAGACATGCAATGCTGAGGATGTAATCAAGTTCTTGGAAAGAAACATAGTAACCAAGTATGGAGTTTCTTATGCTTTAGTATGTGACAATGGATCTACCTTTGCATCAATAAGATTATCAAGTTAGGCTTTTGACCATGGAATTATCTTGAAATTTTCCTCAAATTACTATCCTCAAGGGAATGGATTATTAGAATCCACAAACAAGAATTTATTGAACATCATAAAGAAATTAATAGAAAAGAACCCAAGGGAGTGGAACACCCTATTAAAGTATGCCTTGTGGGTAGATAGAACCAGGATGAAGGCTGCATTAGGAAATTCTCCTTTTCACCTAGTATATGGGGTGGATCCCATCCTCCTTGTTAACCTAAAGATCCACACATTGTAGTTTGCACAAGAATACTTAGGTATAGATAACAAACAAGAAGTCAAGTTGCTTCAGTTGATGCACCTAGAAGAAAAAAGGAATAAAGTAATTGATCAATTTGCTAAACATCAGGCTGTTGTCAAACGTTGGTTTGACAAAAGAGCCAGAGTTAAGGCTTTTAGAATTTCAGATTTAGTCCTTATGTGGGACAAAGCACATGAAAAGGAAAGGATATCATGGTAAATTTGATAAACTTTGGATAGGTACCTTTCATGTTTCAAAAATTTTAGGAGACAACACCTACAGGCTTAAGACTTTAACTAGTGAGGATGTCCCATTACCAATTAATGGACAGTTCCTCAAGCATTATTTTCAAGCTTGAAACAGTGTCATGTAAGTCATGTGTATCATAGTGTGCATATTTGTATAGTTGTTTGTATAGTTTTGTTTTGCTTGTTTGTTTGCTTGTTGATTTTCTATTTTGGTTAGTTAAGATGATGCAACTCATCACCCTAAGAGAATAACCAAATTGTTGAGATTCAAGTGATGAGAACAAATTCATATATAGGTTATGACTCATTTTGAGAAGTACTGGTGATCAGGTCTGTGGTATTTTTTTATTAGGGTGCCTTTTCTTGACCAAAGTGATTCTTTCACAATGACGCACCTAATAGCCTTGGGTTTGTGGAACACATAAGTATAGGTGTTAAGTGAAAAATCTAAAGGGACTCCCTTGCTACTAATGCAATCTCTAACCTGAATCAACAAGTGACGATGCCTTGCACATTAAGCTTACATGATGACATCATATGAATAGAGAGATAAATATTGAAAATCCCAAAAGAATAAATTAGGCCATCTAAGTAACTCTATCGGGGCTATAGACGCTTGTTGGCAGTGAGGCTCTACTTAGGGGGATTGTATAGATAACCTTGCCAGGGCTATGGACGCCTACTGGCAGCAAGGCCCTATTTAGGTTGGCTATGAGGGATGCTCCCAAACTATGTAGTTTAACATCAGTTACTCATGTTTTCAACTTAGTTTCAAGATGAGGACAATTAATCATTTGCACACACCTGATCCTTTGTTAGTACTGTTGCCATGATGAAAACCTTAACATTCAGAAAGATTATAATAGTTATACTTAGGAGTTAAAATACTATGTTAGAATGCGATCCCATCACTTGAATCATTGGAATTTAGTTATGTTCTTTGGTGGCAAGTTGTTGTGTGGTTACACAACACGCTTCATTTTGACTTGACAAAACAGGGACCCAACCTTTTCTTGCTGCTTTGGCTTGTTGTTTTTCTTCTTTGGGTGGTCTGGTATAATTAAGTCATGCATGTAACCCTGAAAGGGGGTGGATAGGTCACCATGATGAGGTCAGTTGTCAAAGTCATTATTTCATAGTATTAACCTCATGGTTGGCAAGTGCATAAAATTCCATGTAGGTTTGCCTTTTGGATCACCCTAAAATTCTCTAAGGGGAGAAAGTTATATTAAGTCAAAGTTTCAGTCGAACCTGATATTCTGAGAAAGGGGATCATATTTCTAATGTCAGTCATATTATATAAGATCACCCCGATATAAGTTTATCACCTGATAATCACTTGGTCTGCAAAGTCCAGACGTCAATTTTTGGTGATGGCTGATATCTACCCGTCAAACAACTTTGGGTATTTTGCAGGGGGTCATATTTTTTAATATCCCTCATCTTATGAATATCACCCTTGTCACAAAATATCACCCTATGCCAATATGATGGTGATGTCATCCAAATCTAACGAATGAAGGAAATCACCCTGATGATGACATCATCATTCCATTCCATCTCGCAGAGGTATATATCCAATGCCCACCATATTCAATAACATGACAGTGACATCATTACAACACAATGCTTAAACAAAGTCATTGACATGCTAACATCACCCCGATCTTTTTCCCAAGGGGGGTCATTTTAGTCATAGGGTCATATTTTGAATGTCCCCTAATCTTAAATTAATGACCCGATATACACATGGTCAACGTTGACCACATCACCCGATTCTTTTGCATTTAGTTTTGCCGCTAGAAGGTGGGAGGTCATTTTGTCCAGCAGGGGTCATATTTCAAATATCACTTGATCTTTCGAAGATCACCCCCTCCTGTTTTCTGACATTAAATGCACTTAAATGTAGTAGATGGATTCCCGCCGATTGCAAATACAATTCAAACACTTGGCATCATCCATGAATTCTCTGTAGAAAATCAATGGATTTAATTGATCTAACTTAGTTTTAACCTAATTTTCCCTACGGATGCATTTAAAGGTAATTTTTGAAGGCTATTTTCATTTACCTTATGAAAAGATGAGAAATTATAGAGCAGAGAAGTCAAACCCTCATACAGCTACCTGTTAATGGACTATATCTTTCAGCGTAATGGAACAGGTGTTATTAAGCATTTACAACCCTTTTCCGTAATCACCCATCTAATACAGGAGGAAAGCATTATCAGGTAAGTAACTAAAAACCCTCCAGTTGTTGTTTTCTGCATGTTTAGGTAGGGTATATGTTCTTTCTTATGGTTTGAATCTATGAGTATGCATATCATGATAAAGTAAAAGAGTAATGGATAGAGTATGCATGGTGCTATAGAAGTACATAATGTTATATGAATGCTTGTAGACATTGTAAGGTAAGATAGATTATGTTTATTGTAGGAGCCCATGGAAGATCTAAGGAGGAATAGGTCTGATTCAGATTTTCTCAAGCCTATGTTTGTTTAGCCCAAAGCGGTATAGTTTAAGTATGGCATCATTGGTGACACTCACCAGGGAGACATGGACCTGGCAACATGGTCAACAAGAATAGATCATGACAAAGATAATACCCTTCTAGATGCAATATATGTTTCAGGAATGTGGCATGCTACTGACTATCCATATGCCATGGAGACCTTAGAGCTGGTAGTAGAATGTGCCAGAAATTATAACCCTGAAACTAGGCGGGTGGAGAAACATGGAAGAATTTATGCAGACTTTTCAATTAAGGGCATCACCTCTACTTTTAATTTTCCAGTTGGAAGGAAGATGGTGAGTGTAGATCTACATAAACTGGAAACAGGATACAAGAACAATAAGAAGAATGCAAGGAAGAGGATGTATTAGTGGAGGTCAAAGAGTAGCACCTACACTGCCTCAGCTAAATTACCCGTACATTTATACAAATTCAATTTTGATGATGAGTACCAGTACATGATTGCCCTACTGAGCTGGATGATAGGTAGGCTTCATGCCCAAAATTTTGAGAATTAGATGTTTGGAATCATCCAGATGGTCCTATATATAGATAACAAGCCATTGTGGGCTAAGATCAATAGTGATGCACTAGATGAAGGGATGAGGAACCTGGGAGGTTAGGCATGCATGTTTCATATGACCTCATATGTGGTGTACTCATGTTCTTATAAGGGAACGTTTGATGCATTGAATACAGTGGGCAAGGATGGCAGTGATGTAAATGATGCCCACATATGGGATCATTATCCTCAGCTACAGAGAAAGAATTACCTTCTGGATTACATATGAGACTAAGCATGGAGGCTCAGGAAGTTCTTTACAGACATGGGGCCTGGTTTATCCAGTTTGCCACCTTTTCATACATAAGGATAGAGGGATTTGAAGGACACCCTCTTATGCTACCAAGATACCCTACTAATGGGGTTGTCTTGATGGAGTTTCTCAAACAGGTATCTACCATAGTTGCAGCATATAAGGAACAAAAGAAGATACCTTTGGTATTATTTCCAGTGTCTATGGAATGGTATATGTGCTCAGATTTAGAGAGCATAAAACATGCCATGGGAGGCCTAAAACTGATGTATCTGCAGCCATATTTCTTGGCCAGATCTTATGATCCCTATGGTAGGATGTAGAAAATAATGGGAAAACCTATTCATCAGAAGCATCTGGAAGATTTCTAGATTGATTGTCAGGATGAAGCTGAGGTGAGAAGAAGAAAATACCAGAGGCTCACCTTGAACCAAATAAGGACTTTTGATTGCATCCTGGTGCCAATACAACTGAAGAAGGGTGATGGAAAGACTATGTCCAATGAATATGAGGACAAGAAGGTGTACAATGACACCATATCAGCCCTTGATATAATGCAATAGGAGAATATATCCCTAGATCAGTTTATAAGTGGGGTGATATAGTTAACCCAAGCTTGGGTGGATGAACAAATAAATAGATTGAAGAAAAAGGGTGTGGCCCTTACTGTTGATGCCAAAAGGAAAAGGCAGGAAATACCAGATGAGGAGTATGATGACTTCCTTGGTGAAAAGAGAAAATTTAATGGGGAGAGGTTGCCCACATAGAAACAGAGGAAGGGTCCCCCTAGAGGTAAGAAAACTGAAGATGAACTTAAGGGGGTGATAATTGAAAGGATTGCCACACTAGCTATAGGTGCATCAACATCAGCTCAAGCATCTGCATTATTTGCATAGCCTCTGATTCACAAGCCAAAGACTAAGAGGGTCCTGAGGCCAACTGTTGAAACTACAAAAGTACAGGAGGAAGGCCAAGCCTCACAGCATGAAGTGGAAGAGGATATCCCTTTGGAAGAAGAGCAGGTAAATAAAGAACCTACAGGTGATGACCCAATGATGGTTAGTAGGAAGAGGAAGGTGATGCCGCTGACATCACCACCCAAAAAGAAAAGAACATCCATGCAGGGTGATATCAGGGCTGACCCTATTGTTCTAAGACGAGCCGGTGGTGAAGCATTTAGGAAGGAACTACAACATGATGTTCTGCTTCCCACCATAATAAGGTTCAAGACTGAGAAGGTAGAGGAACAAACAAAAGAAGCTTTCAAAGCAGGTTAGGGTGGTCCTTTCTCCTTGGAGGACACCGTAGACTTATCAGATGATGAGGTAGTGCAGAACGTGGCCTCTCGATGGATGGAGACTCTTGCCTCCAGTACCCGCATGACTCCACATGGGACCCCATTAGCACAAATGATAGTATTGGAGGAGGTGAAGCAAACAAAAGAAGAAAAATGAAGTAGCCTAGAAAGGGTAGCTCAATAGATAGGGCTAGATAAGTTGGTTGATCAGGTGACTAGCCCTGCAATTATATATTTAACATATAGGGGTGATGTAAACCCTAAGGATAAAGCAGGTGGACTTGATGAGATAGAAAATATTGAAGTGGCCAAGTAGGTAGAAAAAGAAAGCAATGCTCCTGATATGGGTCAGCAACAATAGGAGATACCTGTTGAGCCAAAAATAGTAGAGGTCTAATAGAAAGGTGGGGGTGATAAAGATACATAACTGCCCAAACTCAAGGAGATACGGGATATGCCATAGGAGAAAAAGATAAATTAGGTCATGAGGACCTTAAGGCATAAGACATCGGTGCCTCGGGTGCAAAACAAGAAGTGGCCCAAGATCAGGGTAATGCACAAGGCCCAAACACACAGATAGCCGCTGATGTCAATATGCCTCAGGATGAGGAAAACAGTAAAGTAGATGAAAGTCAGAGGGAGGGAGTACAGGATCAGGCGCAGGATCATAATGTGGACATTCCACAGGATCCTCCTCTACAGAAGGAAGCCCCTTAGCAAGAATAAATGCAACAAGATCCCCCTCATTAGGAATTCCATGAGGAAGAATTTAAGAAAGTGCCTTCTCCACCCAGAATAGAAGCAGATACTAGAGATTGAGATAGACATGATGTTGACAAAGAACATCAGGGATCTAGAGATGATGTGCCTCAATGGCTAGAAAGAGAACTAGGTATGGAACAAGGATCTAAAATTCAAGAATTGATGTTTCCACCCTATTTGCAGAAATGATAATGAAGCCAAAGAGGAAGGCTAGATTGACATCGGCCATAAAAAGAGATCCTGCTATAGGCAAAAGGACTGCATAGGTAGCACTTCCCATGGTAGAGAAAGAGAAGGGCAAGATCACCCTTGAAGAGTTCTAAATCACAACTGTTGATTTGGTTTTTGCCATTAAGGACCAAGAGGGTCAAGAAGGGAAGGACATTATTGATTCTTTAACCTAAAGGGTAAAGAAGGAGAAAGAGAAAAATAAAAAGCATATGGAGCACATTGCTCAGCTGTATTCTTACATAAAGGGGTTAATTAACCTTGGTAATACACTAGTTGATCCGGCAGTCCCATTGATTATCATATCCTAGGAGGAGGTCACCAAGTTGGACCTCATGAAACATGAAGCCATGATCATGGAGAAATGGATGCTGTCAGGCCTCATTGGAGCTGAGGATGTTTTGAGAACCTCCCTGTAGAGGTGGAATTCTTTAAGCAATTTAAAGAGAAAGGTAGACAAAATACAAAATGAAACAGGTAAACGGTCATTCCAATTGGAAAAAGACCTAACTGCTTTAAGTGAAATGAAGAGGATTGATCCTCAAATCCTAATAAATAATAAAGTGTTGAATAATAATACTATCCTGCTAATAGATATACGGTATGAAGATATTAGGTTTGAATGTGATATCCTGAAGAAATGCAATGGCAAGCTCAGGGATATAAGTATAAAGCTGCACAACATGATGGCATATGAAGTAGAGATCCTTGAAGCTTTAGAAGGAAAAGTGGAGGGAAAGATTGAAAATCAGGATGCAGACTTTGCTATCAAAGCTTTGCATGATAATTTCCAACCAGTAGCAGATGACCCCCTCACCCACCTAACGGAAGAAGTAATGAATAAGATCATGAGGATAAAGGTCAGGGTGGAAACTTATAATGAGACTTTGAACAATAGAAAAGGTAAGATGGAAGCACTCAAAGCTAAATTCCAGTCTCATAAGCATGCCGTAACAAAAGCCAAGACCCAAGATGGTAGAGAAGTAGATAAAATAGTACATGCATATGAGCACATCAGGACAGTGATGAAGGTCCATATACAGGAGGATGTACATCAGGGTGATAGTGATACTAAAATTAATGAAGATGATGACCATGATGAAGAAGAAGAAAATGAAGAGGTGGAACTTGAAGAATGAATAAAGATGCATCACCAAGGGAACATATGCATCAGGTACTCATCAATAATGAGTCATCCAGATGGTTGCCAACTGGCAACATGTGCTATGAGGAAGAGTTGACTTAGTCAAAGGATAATTTTAACTGTTGATCTTAATTGACAAATCTGGACCATTGGTCATTTGTAACTACCTCCTCACCTTATCCTATAAAAGCTGTAGGGGTGCAATATTTTGAACATTCGAAACTTAATTGAAATTTGATTGCTGAAATATCAGGACTCATTTCAAAGTTGTTGTAAATGTACATGTTATGCATACTGAATGAAAAAGAAGCATATTCGATTACAAATCATCATAAATCTTGAGTAATCTATGTTTGAAATCTAGATACATGCATTGATTAGTTGCCTCCCTTGGAGTGATCGTCAGTCTGCATGTGTTGTTTTCATTCCTATTCCTTTGAAGTTAGCATCATCCATATCTAGCTATGGAACATCCTAGTGACATATGGTTTGATTTCATCTCCTCATGAATGTATCTTGTATGTATGTGGTTCAATGACTAAAGATTCACTAAAATTAGAAGCATTGTTTTAAATTTCTTTCAATTTCATAACAAATCATCACCATAATTGCAAATAACATGAAATATGTTGATATTCCATAGATAATTGAAAATACAAAGCATATTTAGAGTAAAAGCATGTCAAATTGACAAATATCATTCAAATTCATACAAATATCCATGGAATACATGCACATATCTACTTATAGACACATTATTTGAATAAATATACAGAGTAGAAGAAAGAATAAATTTAGGATGATCAATTATCAAAAGAATTGATCAAACTTGCAAATACATCAGCTATATTTGGAAATAGAGTAGAAACAACCTCTCTGTGGAGTAAATTTATAGGAAATAGTGCAATACTGGTCATCAAGACAAATGTAAGACCCCTTGAAATGGAAAACAACATGTCACATCAACCTCTGAGTAACGTCAGATGATCATGACCTGATCAATGGAGACTTGGAGTCATCAACTTATTCTAAGGTGATCATACTTTACAAGATAATAGAGGTTTGTTGTGCAAATTTTTATGCATGTTATTATGACTAGCAATCATGATCATCAACATAAATTGGCGCTAGAAGGAGGGCTTTTTCATCAGTAGATTTGTCTAATTTGATGACACAGATAGAAAGGTAATGCTCATGCAGCTCTGTATTTAAGGTCATATGCAAAGATTTTTTGTTTTAAGTCCGTGCATGTTTGTCCTTTGTAAAGTTTTCAAAATCAAGCATAAATATTTCAAGCTTTGTGGTCGATCACCATGATATTTCAAAGATAACCTCTATTTCAAGTCTTTTGCTAAAAGCTTTGAGGTAATTTGCTTTAGAGACCTGATATCCAGTTGCTTGTGTCCCAAAGTCTCACATCACCTCATATTTGCATCATTTCTGCAAATATTGCCTAAATATCCAGTCAGTTTTAGATCCTAATCATAAATACAACCTTTGATCGAGTGTTTTAGCCAATCTTTATAGTCAATAAGCCAAGTTTCCTTAAAATTCAATAAATCCTTGCTCTTAGGCCAAATACCAGGTCCAGATCTAGCGGACTCTTTGAAGAATTGCCTATCTAGGGATTTATACCTAGAATAGTAGATATTCATCATTCTCCTAGTTCTAGATCATCAGGAGCTTCACCAGAACACACTCCTATAACTCCTATCAGGTTGCAAACACGTACAGGACTACCTGTCACGCCTCAGGTCCAACCTCAACCATTCACAATGTCATTCTTTACTGCAGAGTCACCTCTAACTTTTTCTCATATATATGAAATGCAAATGCAAGTACTAGAAAGTAAACAAACCTCCCAAAATGTAGGAAGCACTACTTGAAGTCGCTAGTCTTTGCATATGGGGTAACACACATGCAATACACACAAAACCTCACGAAATGCATACTGCATATGGGGCAACAGACACGCCAAACAAAATAAGCATGCCAAAACACACACTTGAAGACATAGAGAAAACACGATAGACAAGAGATGGTGTGTTCCCTATTTCTAGGCTCATCACCATCTCAGGCACATTACATGCACACACCGCTTTGCTACAACAATCACTGAAAACACACTTAAGGGTTGAGTTAGTCATAGAACCTCTCCCCGCCTCCATAGAGGACTTTTGAAAATGTAACCCCACTCACATCACGGAGATGCCTTACAATGAAAAGGAAGCTTGGCATACCACGCCACCCACATCACAGAGATGCCTTACAGTGAAAAGGAGGTATGAGCTCAAATGTATACAACCCCACTTGCATCATAGAGATGCCTTATGGTGAAAAGGAGGTATATGCAATAGATAGATTAATTGATTGCAAACAAACTCAGGATGCAGGAAGTACTCATCGTACTAGCCTACACCTAAGGACAAGCACATTGCTAACATCTATAACAGACAGCTTACCTTATATATGCCCCCACCTTAAGGTGGTTGATATCATGCAACGATATCAAGAACATTAAGGTGGGAAGAAAACACACAAGGGAACACCGAATTTCATAAAGCCCCCAGAGGTGACATGTACTTTACGATCACCAAATGTTCCCACAGACACATCCCTACAAGAAACATGTTATTGTCTATAACATCATGATAAACAACAACATCAATGCATTTGATTAACCACACAAAGAGCCAAGGTTATAAAATGAATTTAGAGTTCGAGGATAACCAGGGGCTATATCACGAAGCTCTCCAAATTAAGTACCTCCAAGGCTAGATTCAAAGGCAAACAAAGGTGTACAGAGCAGTAGTATTGTTAAGGTTTGTAAATGTGATAGAAACATCATAAAATTCACTACGTGGAAAGCATAAGTGCTTCCACTAGCCAAGTGTCAGATAAGATATACAACCCCATCGTCATATTAGGAACTAAGTCCATTTTTTTATTTTTCTTGAAAGGGACACTAGGTCCACATCAGTATAAATGTTTGTCATCATCCACCCGCTAGGCGGAAACACTAGAGGAAAGGAAACAATAAATAAGAGGAGAAAAACAAGTGTCTTAGGGACAGTCACGTAGGAGGGTGCCCCCAAGTCACCAACCATGATGCTATGTCTATTAGACACAACACACAACAATGAAATCAGAGAGAGAGGAAATGTAGAAGAATGATGATACAAATAGAAGAAGGTCACATAAGAGGCGGTCTCCTGGTATCCCGAACCTTACAGGAGAATCCGAGGTCATCCCAGGAGGCCTAAACAACACATAACACATCATGGGGGAGCACATCACGAGAGAGCTAAAGGGTTAGAGATACTTACCTGTAGGGTCTTCATGCTAAGTCTTATCATCAAGTAAATCATTGTCATCCTCCCATTCCCTAATGTTAGAGGAAGGTTGGATATAAGGTATCATAGCCCAATTCTTATCTTTCTCATCATGTTGTTTATTGTTAGGATCATGTTTATTTGGTTAAATGTTGGAATCAATTTTTTCTTGTTGAGATGCTAGGTAAGCTTGTTGCCTTCTCTTTCTCCCTTTTGCAAGTTTGTGTTGGTATATTTTACAATTTAGTTTTTGTGACATAGGGATTTGATTTGTTATGGATTTTTGTGTTGTAGAGGAAGAAGCACCAATATCAAAGGTCCTTTGTCTACGTGGAATGTTTTCTTGTTGAAGCTTACTTTTGTACTTATTCTCTATCCTCTTAGTGATGTCCAAATGACTTGAATATTCAAACAAAGGAGGGACATTAAATGTCTTCTCTTCCTTAGTGAAATCCAAGGTGTACGAATAATCTACTAAAGGAAGAGGATTGGTGGGAGGATCATCAGAGGTAGGAATTTGGTTATTGTTAAATGAATGCTTATTTTCTACCCATGGAATATGCTTTGTTAAAGGGAGCTCTTCATTCACCATTCCTTCATCTTGGCCAGGGAGAGCAGTGGAATTATTAAAGATATCCCTAGGCTTCTCATTTGAGTGTTCAGTTAAAGGGGAAGTAGGATAACTTATGGGATCATCATCATCTTTTTCCTTTCTACTCATGGAGAAGAACTTAGTTAAGCTTTCTAAAATCGTAGGATGTTCACTCATGAGAATTAAAAATTGGTCAAAATCAAAGTTTTTGATAAATGCATGCAAAGATACCATTGAAAAATAACATGAAGGTGTCATTTCAATGTAATATCAGATTTTTAGAAGCCTTTCAAATTGAAGCAAAAGACAAGTGCAAAACTATATGTAAAAATAGCCTTAAATGCTTGATTTTTTGTACTTTTTTAATGCAAACGAATAAACCAATGGGTGATGTAAGGATTTCAGTCAATGGGAAGAAATTTGTATGTCTTATATCAGTCCAAAAAAGAAATATAATCACTCTCAACACACTCTTGATGCAAATCAAAGATAATGCCAAGTCAAAATATAGTGAAAAAATGTCAAAATAGGCACTTTTTTCCCCAAAATTCAATGCAAACGGGCATAACAAAGGGTGTTGTTAGGAAAATGATGATGGAAAGAAAATAATATCAGAAATAACAGCCTCTTTGTGCTAAAATATCCAACACAACACACTTTCAGTGCCTCTTAAGGTAAAACCCTAGTGACAATATAGAAAAATATGCAATTTTTTCACGGTTTTTCAACTCCAAGTCCTAGAAAAAGGGGTTTTGTAAGGAATTTTAGGAGGTAAAGTGAAGAATATCAATAAAATTAGTCACCTCAATCCATAAAATTGATCACAACATGCTTGGAGTGCAAACTAGGTCAAACCCTAGGGCAAAAATAGCTAAAACGTGTAGTTTTTCACCGAATTTTCACTACAAGAGCCCGTTAAAAGGGTATTGTGAATCTTTTTATGAGGGGAAGAAAATTAATACCCTAATAACATAAAATTAATGCAAAAATATCCTTCACAACACACCTATAGTGCAAATTTGAAGGGTCAATAAGGCTAAATTTAGTGAAAATTGTTTTTAATCCCTAGGTTTGAGATCTTGGGACAAAATACTATGTGAATGTTTTTGAAGTCTGATTTATGATGAAATTGACTTAATCATAGATATGAATAATTTTCAAGGTCTAACATGCAAAATACCCATGCAAATTTAATGAAAATGCATCAAAATTGCTAGTTTTTGTTGAAATTTTCTATGCAAAAATGCAAATATTTTGAATCTATATGCAAATTCACACTAAAATGAAAGAATATAGACAAATGAACATTTGAATGAGCCTCTAAAATCAGTATAAAAATATGATAAAAGATTTTGCCTACAAACCCTAGATTTTGGAATTACTAGGTGTTGGTCATGATGTTAGTCATAAGCAAACATAGAATAAAAGTACACATTAACCTTTATTCATCTTGAAAGATACAATGAATTCAGAGAATTCATGATCCCAAGTCTCCAATGATAAGGTCTTAATCTTCTAACATTACTCAGAGGTTGATGTGCATTGCTATTTCCATTTTGGGGCCTTACGTGAAATTCATCAGCATGATGATCCTATCCTGTAAAGATTCTTCACAGGAAGATCATTATACATAGTAATTTGATCAAATGATGCAGTTATATTCAAAAATTTGCATGATATTTGTCATTTGTACATGCTTTATCTTCAAATATGCTAAGGATGTATAGTTACCTGTGGGATATCTGCATATTTTTTATGTATTTGCTTATGATTATCAATTATTTGCAATTATGATGGTGAAATAATCTGAAATTGAAAGAAATGCTTCAAATTAATGTTGAACCTTTAGGTATTGAGCCACACATATATCAGATATAGTCATGAGGAGAAGAAAACCAAACCATATGTTCACCAAGACATTCCACAACTAGATATGGTTGATGCTAACTTCAAAGGAATGATATGAAAACAACACATGCAAGTAGATATGCACTCCAAGGGATGCAACAAATCACATCATATATCCAGAATTCATACACCAATTACTCAAGATTTACTATGAATTGTAATCAAACAAGTCTTCTCATTCATTAAGTATGCAACATATATGTATACAATAACTTTGAAATAAGCCCTGAATATTTCAGCAAACAGATTTCAATTAAGTTTCCAAATGAATTAAAATGAGGCATCCCTGCACCTTTTATAGAGTAAGGTGAGGAAACTATTATAAAAATGATCAACGATCACGATTTGTCTATGAATATCTACGATGAACATTCACTCTTTGACTTTGTCAACTTCTTCAAGTGGCACAAGTTGCCAGCTGACAACCATCTAAGATACTTATTTTTGCTAAGTATTAGATGCTGATATTTCTTTGTGGTACATCTTCATCTACTCGTCAGATTCATGCTCTCCATCATCAGGTGCATCGCTTCCTATGTCTTCATCATCATGATGGCCGTGACCTTGCATATGAGTCTGCATGACTATCCTGATGTTACATACAACTGTATTATTTTCTCCACTTCTCCACCATCCTAGTCTTTGCTTTGATGATGCCATGTTTATGCATTTGATATTTACTTCAGAGATTATCCAATTTATTCCTTCTGTTATCTAATGTCTCATTATAATTCTCCACTTTGACTTTAATTCTCATCATTTTATCCATGATTTCTTCTGTCAAGTGGCTCAGTGGATCATCTACAACCAGATGAAAGTTATTATGCAGAGCCTTGATTGCAAATTCTTCATCCTGATTTTCTATCTTTCCTTCCACCTTCCCTTCTATTGCTTCTAAAATCTCTGCTTCAAAAGACATCATGTCATGCAGCTTCATGCTATATCTCTCAACTTATTGTTGCATCTTTTAAGCACATCACACTCAAATTGGATGTCTTTATACCATATGTCTATTAATAGGGCATTGTTATTATTTAGCACTTGCTTGCTAATGAGTATTTGAGGATTGATCCTCTTTATTTCACCCAATACACTCAATGTCTTCTCCAATTGAAAAGACCTTTTCCCAGTCTCCATCTGCAGTTTGTCCACTTTCTTCCTGGAGATGCTAAGGGAATTCCACCTCTTCAAAGAGGCTCTTAATACATCTTCTGCTGCATCCAATGTGGATAACATCCATTTCTTTAGTATGGACAAATCATGTTTCATGAGGTCCAATTTCTTTACCTCTTCCTGGGAAATGACAGTCAATGGGACTGCATGGTCAGTTGGAGTGTCTTCAGGGTTAGTTAACCCTTTTATATATGCATGCAACTAAGCAATGTGCTCTTTGTGTTGCTTATTTTTCTCCTTTTCTCTTTTAACTTTCTGAATCAATGAATCTATGATGTCCTTACCCTCTTGACCTTCTTGGTCTTTGTTAGCAAACCCCAAATCCACTGTGTTGATCTGGAATTCATCTAAGGTAATCTTACCTTTTTCTTTATCTACAGTAGGGATTGCTATTTGAGCTGTTCTCCTACCTATTGTAGGATCTCTTCTAATGGCCGAAGTCACTCTGGCCTTCCTCTTTGGTTTTATTAGGGTCTCTGAAAACAAAGTAGATACATCAAATTCTTGTATTTCCATACCTAATTCTGTACCAATTTCAGTTTCTAACCACTGAGGAACTTGGTCCTTAGGTCCTTGGCTTCCACCATCATCATTATGATGATCACCCTGATCTCCTGTGTCCACCATCATGTTTGATGGGGAGGGTGATTTTCTTTTCTCTTCCTCGTGATGTTCATCAAGAGGGGAATCTTTTGGCATATCCTCCTGACAAGGAGCTTCCTTCTCAGCCGATTGATCCTATTGATCATCTGCATGTGTATCATGATCTTTATCTTTTACTTCCTCCACTCTTGTCTCATCTACTTTATTTATTTCCTCCTCTTGAGGCATGTTTGTATCCATGGTTACTATTTCATCTATCTTAGGTGCTTCTGTTTGATCTTGCGTCACATCCTTTTCTACACCTGATGCACTTAATTCTTGAGTTTTCAATTCATCATGATGACCTGAACTGTCTTTGTCAATCTTATTCTTTTCTTGGACCTCCACTATTTTGGGTTCACCAGATGTATCTTTTTGTGATTGATCCAAATCTGGAGCGTGTGTTTCCACCTCTGTCATCTTTATTTCTTCAATATTTTCTATTTTATCAGGTGCACCTGCCATATCGTAAGGATTTACATCCTCCACATGTGTCAAATCTACAACTGCAGGACTTGTCACCTTATCCACTAGTGCATCTAGTCCCATTTGCTCTGTAATTTTCTCTAGGCTCTTTTCCTTTTTTGATTCCACTTGCTTCATTTCCTCTAACACCGTTTGTACTGATAGAGTTCCATGAGGAGTTATCCGGGTGCTAGCAGCAAGGGTTTCCATTTTTTGTGAAGCTACATCCTTCACTACCTCATCATCGGATAAGTCAATTGTCTCATCCAATGAGACAACACCACTTTGGAGTATCCTAGAGGTTTCTTTTATTTGCTCTTCTGCCAACTCAGTTTTAAACTTTACAATGGTGGGAAGTGGAACATTATGCTGCAGCTCCTTATTGAACACTTCACCACCTGCCCCTTTTAGTATTATAGGGGGTTATTTTACCTCACCCCTCATGGAAGTTCTTGTCTTCTTAGGTGTGGTAGCCACCATCACCTGAGGTGCTTTTCTTTTTTTAGTGAGAGGGAGAACATTCTCTTCTTCAGTTTCCTCCCCAGCAGGAATATCCTCTTCTACCTATTTTTGCGAAGCCTGACCTTCTTCATAGGTCTCAGTAACTAGTGTATCTATCCTCTGGATTCTTTTGGACTTCTGTTTATCCATTGGAGGAGGTGCAGATGATGATGTAGCCTACCCTGAAGCTGATGCTTCTCTTGATGCTGGTGCTTCTGTAGCAATAGCTACTTTCTTTCAATGATGACCCCTTTGAGTTCATCTCCATCTTTCTTGCCTCTTGGATGTCTTTTGCTTTGTTGCTGTGGGGGTGGCAACTTGTCTCCTTTAGATTTCCTCTTCTCAATAAGAAAATCATCATGCTCATCAGCTGGGATTTCTTGTCTTTTCTTTTTATTATCTACAGTGAGAGCACCTCCCTTTTTCTTCAAGTTATTAACTTGGTCATCTACCCACTCCTGGGTCAGCCTTAGGATTCTACCATTGAACTGGTCTAAAGAAATATCCTCTTGTATAGTGAGATCTGGGGCTGATATAGTCTCATTATATATCTTTTTCTTTTCATATTCATCAGCCATGATATTTCCATCATCTTTCTTCAACTGCACAGGGACTAAAATACAATCAAAGGTCCTAATCTGGTTCAAGGTCAACCTTTGATATCTTCTCCTTCTTGCCTCAGCCTCATCCTCATAGTCTGCCCAAAAATCCTCAAGATGTCTTTGGTGGATGGGCTATCCCATGATCTTCTGCATCCTCCCATAAGGATCATATGACCTTATCAATGGGAAAGGCTGTAACTTCATCATTGTTAGGCCAGCTATGGCCTTCTTAATATTTTCATTGTTTGGGCATATGTAATAACCCATTGTCACTGGAAACAATACTGGTGGAATTTTGTTATTGGCTTTATAAGCATCCAGTATTGTTACAACCTGTCTCATGAACTCCATTAGCACTACTGCATCAGTTGGATATCTTGGGAGCATGAGGGGTTATTCTATAAAGCCCTCAATCCTAATGTAAGAAAAGGTTGCAAACTGAATGAACCAGGCTCCATGCCTGTATATGATTTCTTGAGCCTCCATGCTCAATCTTTTAGTTTTATCTTCTTCCATGGTCCTTACCAGATGCATGGAGAATGCATCATTCACTAGTTTATAATCTTGGAGGTAATTTACTCTCTATAATTGGGGATAGTGATCCCAGATATGTGCATCATTGGTGGTGCCACCAATTTTCCCCACTGTAGTCAATACATTGAATGTACCCTTGTATGCACATGCATATACAAGGTATGAAGTCATATAAAAAGCACAATCTGTACCTCCCAGGTTTAATAGTTGTTTATCTATAGCATCACTGATCATTTGGGCCCATAATGGCATGTTCTCAGTATATATGCACATCAAGATGATCCCATACATCCAGTCTTTGAAACTTTTAGTTGTTGGTTGACTTGTAACCCTGCTGAGTAAGGCGATCATGAACTGATATTCATCATCAAAATCATACTTATATAAATGAATGGGCAGCTTGGCTGCAGCTGGATAAGTATTATTTTTGGCTCTCCATCCATACATTCTTTTCCTAGTAGCTTTCTTATTAGCTTCATATTCTATTTCCAGTTTCTTCAGGTTCATGCTGACAACATCTCTACCCAGTGGCAAACTGAATATGGTAGATAGGCTCCTTATGGAGAAGTCTGCATACACTCTTCCATGTTTTTCAACCCTCCTGGTTTGTGAATTATAATTTCTGGCACACTCAATAACCAGTTCAGGAGCTTCCATGCTATATGGAAAACCAGCTGCATTCCTCATTCCAGACACCAAAACAGCCTCAAGAAGAGCATTTTGCTCTTGACTATGCATCATGTCTATCCATTTGGCCAGATTTGTACTTCCTTGGTGCATATCTCCTATGAATCCGTACTTGAATTGTACACCCTTAGGTTGTACAAACATCAGTTTAACAAACTCTGCTTTAGATTTCATCGATCTCTTGTCTGCCATGATTTCCTGTAATGACAAGAACTGATCTCACAATTTGTACTTCATCTCATGTATGCATATATATACTATATCTTTATGACATCATGCATAGGTTCATTAAACATTGCTTTTTCATGATATACAGAATTCACAATTCCAAACTAGTAAACATCATACTACCTGGATATGAAGAGAAAAACATAGCAGAAGGGATCAGATACTTACTTGATGTATGCTTATCATCTTGAATTATATTGATGATTATATAGAAATGATCTTGAGACTGATGATAATCACATTCTTCACTCTAGTTTAGGATGTATACCTCTGCAAGTGATTTGTAGAAGGGTTTTGGAAGCTCGGCTCTATGTAAAAACTAAATTCATCACAAGGTAAGTGTATAATGACGTTGGAAATTCACTTTAAACCCATTAATTTGGTCAATTAGGGCACATTCTGATTGAATCAATCTTAATCATTAATTTTCTGCATGGAAATCTCCTGATGTTGCCATGTGTAATCATCTCATCGAAAATCAGCGGGAACCACCTACCATATTAATGAGCATTCAATGTTCGCGCGGCAAGAGTAGGATGATCCTTTGAAATATCAGGTTATATTTTGAATATTGGGTGATGTTCAAAATATGACCATCTCTCGTAATATGACCATCTGCATCTTAGCGGGAAAACATACATCGGTATGTCAGGTTATTTTCAAACCATCGGGTCATGTTATAAAAGATCAGGTGATGTTCAAAATATCAGGTGATATTTTGAAAGGGATGATGACCCTACCCATTGTTGAAGTGACCTTTCTCAGAATATCATGATGACGTCACCATGATATTGGCTTAGTCTATCATTGAAGCATTATGATGTCATCGTCATGTTTTATGAAAGGATGAGGTTGTGAAATATACCTCTATGAGGTAAAAATGATGATGATGTCATCATCATGTTGATTTGCTTTGTTATCAGGATCAAATGATGTCATCAGGATAATGGCATTAGGGTGATATTTCATGATTGGATGATATTTGAAAGATAAGGTGATATTCAGAATATCGGGTGATGTTTTGAAATATCCTCCCCGTAAAATATATGCTGTTGTTTGACGGGTAAGTATCACTACCACTTAAGTTTGACGTCCACAGATCGCAAACCAGATGATTTATCAGGTGATAAATTGGATCGGGGTGATCTTTCGTAAGATGACTGATATTTAGAAACATGATCCTCCCCCTTATGAATATCAGGTTTGACCAGGATTTTGACCATTCATAACTTTCACACCTTAACAAATATCAGGGTGATGTAAAAGACAAACCTTCATGAAATTTAATGCTCTTCCCAAATATGAGGTTAATGAAATGAAATAAGAATTATGTAAACTGACCTCATGATGATGACTTACCCCATCCTCCTTTAGAGGGTTATCTGCAAGACTTACCTTTTACCAAACCGCCAGAGAGCATAAAACACAAGCCAAAAAAAAGGTTGGGTCCCTGTTTTGCCCAATCAAAATGGGGCATGTTGTATAACCACACAACACTAGGTTATATAAATTGTCAAAATTTTGACAAAACCCTAGCAATTAAATGATGAAAATACAAGGCAAAATTTTAAATTTTTAGATTTTTATGTAGTTTATATCAGATATGATTCAAAAATCATGAATTAGGAAAATTTAGGAAGAATTGATACAATTTAGTAAGCCAAACAATGTAATTTTTTTGTATTTTTCCAAATTTTCAATTTTTTTGAAATTTTCTCAATGCAATGAAATAAATGACCAAATGAATGAAATCAATCAATCCAAATCTGAAGACAAACACTCAAAAAGTTGCAATTTAAGTCCAAAAACATTGGTTCACCAAAATGTTTAGTAGAAAATTGGATTTGCAATGTTTTAATGTTTAAATCTGCCTCTCCACTATACATTGAAGGATCTAGGGTTGAGTGGCAGGCACTATCATACCCTAGGTCAATTTATAATGAGGGGAAGCTTGGATTAGGGAATTAATTATCAATTTTTCCTTCTCCTATGGTCAATTGACCATTAAAACCCTAATTACACAAATATGACAACAAATTAATGAATTATGGAAAAAACTCTTGCAGACGAGAGTAAAATGCCAAATTATAGAATACCTATTTTCGGGTTGCAAAGTAGAACAATTGGAGACATTGGAGCGGGTTCCCAATCCAAGGTACCTACTTTTTTTGGGGAATCTAGACCTCCTTCAGATACTAATTAGCCCTGCAACTTCTATTTTCTAGAATCTGTCTGCGGAGGACATTGGAGCGAATGCCCTAGTCCTGCAAGTGCTCCTTTGTCCATCTTTCCTTTAGATCCTAAATGCCTGAGGTCTTCCCAGCCTTCCTGCAACTCCACTTTTTCCAGATGCAACACTTGTAACCTACAATCACAAGACTTGGTTTGGGGGTTGTGGTGTTTAGAGGTTTGCCTTAGTCAAACCCCAGAGGACACTTAAGTCTCTGAACACCGTTGTTAGACAAAGAGGGTGTGCCCTTGTGAGGCAGAGGCCAAAACCAAAGGAATCAATGATAAAAACACAATGATAAGTCACCTTGTAGTGAAGCTCTCATGGAGGAAGATGATTTTCATGCCATGAGGAGATTGAAGCTCAAATATGCAAATATCAACACACAAAACACACAAGTTTGCTCTTGCAACACAATAGAAGGCCTTGAATCACCTTGAGAACACAATAGCTTGATAGTAATCATCTAATTGAAATCTAGTTTACAAATGAATTCCTACATATGTTTATATATGCATCTACAAGCACTACTGCTAAGATATTTGAAATTCAAACTTATTGTGTTGGCAAAGGGACCTAATAATGGTCACTAACTGACACCCAGAAATTAAGGCTTCCCTAAAATAGGGTAGGACTAGGGCGTAGGCGCCCTAGTCCTCCCCCCTATTTTAGGTAGGGTACAACTCAAGGGGTCCTCCTAGGTCCCATTTTCCATGAAACCCGGGTCTCATTCCATTGAGATGCTAAAATATGAACTAAAATGTCCTAAATGCACTCTAAAGACTCGGGAGCTAAACCTTATGAGCGAAAAGCCCCCAAGGGGACATTTTTTGACATTACAACTAGATTTCAAGCTGATCCTAGAGAATCCCATGTTGTAGCAATCAAGAGAATTTTTAGATATCTCAAAGGGACACTTGATTATGGCTTATGGTATCCAAAGGATAATGACTTCCCTCTTCATGCATATATAGATGTTGATTGGGTAGGAGATGTGGATGATAGAAAAAGTACTATTGGTTGTGCATTCTTCTTGGGAAGTAGATTGGTTTCTTGGTTGAGCAAAAAGCAGGAGGCAATATCCCTATCTACAACAGAGGTAGAGTATATAGCAGCAACAAACAATTGTACTCAAGTTTTGTGGATGAAGCAAATGCTGAAGGACATTAGAATTATGTTTGAGGAGCCTGTCACAATCTTATGTGATAATTCAAGTGCAATAAGCATCTTAAAGAATCTGGTGTTGCATTCAAAGACAAAACACATATCAATCAAGTTTCACTTTTTGAGAGAGAAGGTTAATGAGAATGAAGTTAGATTGGAGTTTATTTTTTCAAAGGATCAGATTGTAGATATCTTCACCAAGCCTCTACCCAAGGATACTTTTGAGTATCTTAGAGAGAAGTTAGGGGTTATTACCCCTCCTAATCAAAACTAAGATGCACTAGGGTTCATCAGTCCGGTGGAATTCACAGTCATATTGCTAGGGTTAGCCGGCAGAAGATATCAATTAAATGCAAATAAAGATTAAACAGAGAAATAGAAATACATAGTATTAATAACAACAAGAGAAGTCACAACAACAAGAAATTTTAGATCCTTGCATTTTGCTTTCCATGGTTGTTTAGGGTTTTTCTAGGGTTTTTTGTTTTGGCTGCTTTCGGTACCTATGGAGGTGACTGCCTTGGGTAGTACCTCTGGAGTTGGGAGGGCGAATGCCCCTTCTAACGAATGGAAACAAGCGGTAACAGGGGAACCGCTGGGGTCTTCTAAATGCACGACGGGTATGCCTGTCAAGAAAGCTTCAGCAGATGGCATAGCTCTGGATATTCCAGATGGTCTAATCGAAGAAATTGTGGCAAACATGGATCTTGCTTTGGTAGGTAAATTATTTTCCTTCCGTCCCAATATTGAGATGGTTCGTAAATGGGTTTCCTCCTGGTGGAGACTTAAGGGTAGTGTTTCGGTCATTGCCATGGCTAGAGGAGTATTCCTTTTTAAATTTACTAGTAGGGAGGATATGATTGCTACTCTTGCTGGGGGACCCTGGCTTTATGGGTCGTACTCGCTTGCTTTGTGCCAATGGAAACCTGGGTTTGACCCTAGCTCGGATCTCAATAAATCTGCTCCTGTTTGGGTTCGTTTACCTGGGTTTTCCTTAGAATTCTGGGATGAAATTTTTTTTTTCTGCTATTGGTGACTCTTTTGGCCAATTTGTTACTGTGGACCATACTACCCATACTTAATCCCATTGTGTTTTTGCTCATTTTTGTGTCAATGTGGAGATAAACCAAACCCTTCCTATGTCTATTGAGTTAAACTCTAAATATGGGGTTTGGACCCAGCCAATCCTTTATGAAAATGCTACCACCTTCTGCCAAATATGCAAGAAGAAGGGCCACATAATGACTCACTATAAAACTAAGCAAACGAGTCGGCAGACTGACTCCCTTATTGAGGTTGAGGACCGCTTACAATCAGATGTTACACCTAACCATCAGGGAATGGGGGTAATGTGGAAAATGCTTTCCCAGGAGACCATCCGGAATAGACTAAGGATAAGGACAGCTAGACGGTTGCAGAACATTAGGATACTGTCTATCTAGAGGAGAATATGGAATAGATTCTGGACATAGGCTGTCAGAATGGGGCTCTAGACACTGTTAGTCCAGTTCGATAGAATTTTGGTGGGTGTGAGGAGGGAGAAATCTAGGATAGATTGATCGATGAGGATGTTGAAGATGATAATGCCCTTGATCCCCAGGCTTCATCAGCTGTAGGTACTAATGATCTTGAGTCCACCAGGAACCCTGTGTAGGAAGTAGGTGATCATAATGCTGATCCCTCATTGACAGTTGACATCGGGCCAAGTGGAAGTGGGAATGACCCAGAAGGCTGGATTACCCCTAAGAAGAAGACTCGTAAAGGTAAAAAGACTGCTGATGTTGGCACTGACTCAAAACAAGGGCGACCAACCCTACGGGAAACTCGGCAAAGAGAGATTGCCAGGGAAATTACCAGTGGTAAGAAGAAAACACTAGAGGTCCCATCCCTCAAACCTTTGAAATGAGGATCTTATCTTGGAATCTGAGGGGTCTCAACAGCCCCTCAAAATAGTTTGAGGTCAAGAACTATGTTCTGGAAAATAAATTAGACATCTTGCTCCTGTAGGAGGTCAAGATGATTGAGGAAAACTTTAAGAAGATTGTTGATTACATATGGCCTAAGGCTGAGTTTTGTATTATCCCTGCTATTGGAGCTTCTGGCGGGATTGTTACAATGTGGAACAGTTCAAAAATTCAGGGTTCTCTTGTGGCTTCTGGCAAGCATCTCCTGGTTACCAATTTCTCCTCTCCCTCTTTCAAATGGTATTTAATCAATATCTATGCTCCTAATACTAGAGCCCAGCGACAATCTTTATGGACTGATTTGAGTAGTACCCTGACCAAGTTTTCATGCTCCAAATGGATGTTGGCTGGTGACTTCAACACTCCTTTGTATCCCTCTGAGAAATATGGTGGGAACCTTGATTACTTTGACAGCATGTTTGACTTCGCCGAGTTTATTAATGCTTGGGGATTGCTTGATGTGGAGCTACAAAATTAGATTTTTACCTGGTCCAACAGGAGACATGGGGACAATTTGATTCAGGTTAAATTAGACAGGGTCATTATATTGAGCAACTGGGAGAATTTTCATTATATGCAATTGCAGGCTTTTCCTAGAACCATATCTGATCATTGCCCTATTTTCCTTCATTGGCATGATCAATGTCATCAGGGTCCTTTCCCTTTCCGATTTGAAGCTATGTGGATTAAGCATAAGGATTTCAGACAACTGGTGACACAATGGTGGCAAATTCCTATCCAGGTACTCCTATGTTCAGGTTAGTTAAGAAGCTTCTGCATATCAAACAGGAGGCTCATGGCTAGAATAGACTCAATTTTGGTCATGTGTTTTGGCAGAAGAAAACTTTAGCTGGGCAACTTGAGGATATTCAGCAGCGGATTGCTCAAGGGGATGTTTCCGAAGATACTTCTAAGAAAGAACAAGATCTGATTTTGGCATGGAAGAATCTTATGGGCTATGAAGAGGTCTTTTGGAAGCAAAAATCCAGGGTTCAGTGGCTCAAGGAGGGAGATCGTAATACTACTTTTTTCCATATTTCTGCTATGAGACATAGGAAGGCTAACTCCATCACAAAACTGTGCTTGGACAATGGTGATGTTATCATTGAGGATAATGAGATTGGGGAACAAGATGTATTATTTTTTCAGAACTTGTTGACAGAACAAGCCACTGGTGATGATAACGACAGGGCTACTAAGCAATTTATTGACAAGATCCCCTGTCTCCTAACTGAGGAAGATACTCTGGAAATGCTGAGGCCTATTTCTGAGGAGGAGGTTCATGCTGTTTTATTCTCTATGGGTCCCTTTAAAGCTCCAGGTCTGCATGGCTTTCCTCCTATCTTCTTTCAGGAGTATTGGGATATTGTGGGGGCTGACCTCACGGCTGCAGTTCGTGATTTTTTCAAAACTGGTAAGATCTTAAAATAGCTCAATAACACCTTTATTGTCGTTGTCCCTAAAAAGCTGAAACCCACCAACCTTTCTAATTTCAGACCTATTAGCTTGTGTAATACTGTCTATAAGCTTTGCACCAAAGCCCTTGTCATGAGACTTCAACCTTTTCTGGATAAAATTATCTCTCCTTCTCAAAAAGGTTTCATCCCAGGGCGTCAAATTTTGGATGCTGTGATCTCCACCCATGCAACTATTCATTCCATGGAGAAGAGCAGAATTCCGGGTATGGCTCTTAAGTTGGATATCTCTAAAGCCTATGATAGGGTCTCATGAGATTTTATGTTTCAAGTTCTTAGAAAATTTGGGTTTAATGACAAAATTTATCTCCTCATCTGGACGGCTATCTCTTCTGCCAAATTTTCTATCTTGGTTAATGGGATTCCTAGGGGTTTCTTCTCCTCCTCGTGCGGACTCCAGCAGGGGGATCCCCTTTCTCCTTACTTGTTTATCATCATGGCTGAGGCTCTTGGGAGATTCATTCAAGCTAACGTGGTCTCTAAGCATCTGGTGGGCATTAAACCTGCTTCCTCCCTTGCCCCTATGTCTGTGCAGCAATTT
Organism: Cunninghamia lanceolata; assembly: GCA_027924645.1. NCBI lineage: Eukaryota > Viridiplantae > Streptophyta > Pinopsida > Cupressales > Cupressaceae > Cunninghamia > Cunninghamia lanceolata. Next base: position 21,323,241 of record BSBN01000809.1, on the reverse strand, counting down.
GTTGATGATACCCTTCTTTTTGGCATCTCTTCAGTGATTGAAGCCCAGAGATGGAAGAATATTTTAAACCTTTATGCCATTGCCTCTAGGCAAAACATCAATTTCTAGAAGAGTAATGTGTATTTTTTCAATACTCCCACTACTCTGGCAAAAAATCATACATATTTTGGATTGTGCTGAAGATATTCTTCCTGCTGTCTATCTGGGTCTCCCCTTTACGGTTAAAGAAGTTTCTCCTAATTTCTGGAATAACCTTTTGGAAAGAACTCAACGGAAACTGATTGGTTGGAAAGGAAAAGTCCTCAATAGTGTTGGTAAATTGTAGCTTCTTCGAGCCTCCTTGCAAGGTATACCCACCTATTTCCTCTCTCTTTTTAAAATTCCTACTTCTTTTGTTGCTAAGTTGGAACATATCCAAAGAAATTTTTTATGGACGGGAGCTGAAGATAAACAGCGGATATCCTTGGTCAGCTGGGATAAAGTGTGTCTTCCTAAATCCCATGGAGGTCTCAATATTAGAACTATGCGGAGTATGAATAAAGCCCTGCTCTCTAAAATTAATTGGAACCTAATTTATCATCATAAAGATTGGGGAGACATCATGCAAGCCAAATATTTGCATGACACTGATTGGTCTAACTTCCTCCAGCAAGAAGGTCTTCCTAAGGGATCGGTCTTCTGGAACAAAATGTTGAAATCTAGAAATCTGCTCATGCAAGGGATCAGATGGAAGTTGGGTAATGGTATGGGTATCAAGTTTTGGACTGATATTTGGCTAAAAGATAAGGCTCTCATCTCTAAGAAGGATTTGGGTGAGATTGCTGGCATTGCTACTCAGTTCTTTGGCAATAAGGTCAGTGATTATATGTTAACCAATAATGGTCACAGGAGCTGGAGAACTTTGTTGGATTTCTGTCCCCATCGCCCTGATCTCGTCCCTAAAGGTCAGATGGTTCAAAAGTTGATTCAGGAAGTCAGAATTCCTCTCTTCCCTCGTGAAGATGAGCAATTTTGGTGGCTAGATAAGAATGGCCGATTCTCTGTTAAGTCTGCTTATCACTTATTGGTCCCTGAGATTCATAAAAAGGATATATGGAGAAAAGTGTGGAATCATAAACTAATCCCAAAAATTAACATGTTCTGCTGGGCCTCTGTTCATAACAAAATTCTAACCCAAGATAATCTGCAGAAGAGAGGTTTCACTCTGGCCAACAGATGTTGTCTATGCTGTGAAAAGGAGGAAACAGTTTCTCATTTATTCTTCCACTGTGAATTTGCTAGGGACATTTGGAGCCTTATCTTCAGCAATTTTGGTATTCAGTGGGCTTGCAATTCTGATATTCAGGAAGCCTCCCTTCTCCCATCCCTGGCTTGTTGAGTTATGGAACCAAACTCTGTTGTGCCTGAGCTGGACTTTGTGAAAAGAGCACAACCATCAGAATTTTAGGGATACTGCTAGAGATGCCGCTCAGGTCTCTCATACTTTCATGAAGACTCTCTTGGAGAGTGTCACTACGACCCATATCCGCACTGCAGTGAAACCTTTGACCCAGGAGGAAGAACAAATTACGGTAAATTGGAGGATTCTCAATCATATTCGTGCTTATAACAATACTAAATTATTACAGAGACTCAACACTAGATGGAAGCCTCCAATTTCTAACTGGATGAGGCTCAATTTTGATGGGGCTTCTAAGTTTGATGGTATTGCTAGCGGGGGCGGGATCATTCGAGATGATAAAGGGAGGATGTTTGTTGTCTATGCTGGAGGTCTGGGCTGTCACAGCAATAACTATGGGGAAGCTATGGCTCTTCTTTGGGGGCTTAAATTGGCCATATCACTTGGTATTAGGAATTTGGATATTTAGGGAGATTCTAAAATGGTTATTGATGCCATTACTAAAGTGTCGAATTTTGGCATTCAGTTGAAAGACGTTATTAGGGATATTCAGTTTCTCTTGCAGAGGATTACTAATGTGCAGATCTCACATATTTACTGTGAGGGTAACGGAGTTGCAGACACCTGTGCTGACCTTGGGTAGTGATATTCAAATTGGAGGGTTTGGCGCCAATTTGATCATCTTCCTTTAAATCTTAAGAATCTCATTCTTAAAGACGTGGCCAAGTCTGGATGAGTCAGATGTGTTCGAAAGCCAGCTCATATTATTAGCTCCTTGGGAGGGGGCTGACGTGTCTTTTGAAGTACGAGTCCTCTCGTACTTTCTTTACTGTCAAATCCGCTCATTTTTCTCATAAGGTGAGCGGATGGCCAGATCATCATGGCCTGTGCTAGGTAATTATGGTTAAGCATGGGATTGGGGTTTATAAGGCTTCCCATTATTATGAGTTTGTATGCGATGTTATTATTAGCCTTGTTAATGTTAGTAATTCTCCTGTTAAGACGACTAAGGAGACTAAGGGTTTCTGTGGTATGCGTTGTAATTCCGCTATGGGAGGAGATAGAATTCGAACTGAGCTCGTCTCGTGCTGTGAATTCAAAGACAATCTGGTAGCTTGGCATTACTACAAAGAGGGCGGGATTAGCCCCTATCTGGAGAGGCTTAATGGGTACAATGAAGCTCTTTCTGAACAATTTGCGCTGTCTTGGCAGAACAAATGGGTTTCGATGGGTGGAATCAGATTTGAAGTTTCTGAATGCATGATCGCTTTGGCCACTGGTATGCCTACTCAGGGCTTGAAGCTACAATGGAAAACTAAAATCGCAGACCTCTCCAGTTAGCAGCTTTTCCTTGGGGTTGGAGAAGAATTAGTCCCTTACCAGGGCAGTTTTGACAGAGCCAAGTTGTCGGAGCTGTGGGATGCTATGTGTTTTATCCTCATGAAGTATTTCACCCTCGAGGGGTGTTTTACCAGGTTTTATAACTACCATCTCCCCCTATTAAATCATTTTTGTCGCAATGCTAAAATTAGTTTTTATTTTATTTGCTTTCCTCCCTGGAGCATTCTGTCCTTAGGGTTCAGGCGAAATTGGCTAAAAACACTGCTATGAAGCCTATCCCTCTTCACCAGGGCCTCATTCTCTGTTTGTATAATCATCATCTTGCCCTCGAACCCTCAAAAACCATTCCCGCTAATAGTGGGGACGGGGAGCCCTCCTCAAACCTTAAGAATATCCCTGATGTTGCTGAACTCGGGCCCTCCACTGTTCCTATCAAAACTATTGAAGTCTCCTCTTGCACTCCTGTGAAAAATCCTGTTGATACCTCGGGCCCTACTGCCTCTAAGAAGGGTAAAAAGCGGAAGGTTGTTGGTGATATGAGCACTAGGAAGGCAGTGGTTGGGACCCCCAAAACCCTTAGTAGGACCTCGGTGGGATAGAGAAAGGATTCTTCAGTGAAGATTTGTAGGGAGGGGCTTTCCTCTGGTGTTCGGCGGTCGGGGCGTATTGCAGGCAAACCGGCTCCTTCAGTAAAGCTCATTGACTATTCTGAGAGCGGCTGGGATGAATCTACCCGGGGAGAGGACGATAGGGATGTGGAGATTCAGGATATCTCTGGTGATGATGAAGACAAGCAGGAGACGCATGATACAGGGGCTACCATGGAGGTGTTGGATCTAGGGCATACAACTGAGAGGGGGGGGGTGAATCAGTTGTATAAAACTTCTTCTCATTCAAACACTTAACTCACTGTTGTTAGTTAGCAGCATATCAAATAATCATCCATGGAAGCATAATACATAAACTCAAGAGCAGATAAGCATCAACACATTGAACACCAAGATTTTGACGTGGAAAACCCGGTTAAGGGAAAAACCACGGGGTGATTAACCCAAGAATTATTCTCTGTTAGAAGAATAAAGAAAAATGAATGGCACATGCCAATAAGGGCTCACTACCCGAGCACACTGCTCACAAAGAGGCTCACTGCCTACAAGGAGACACACTGTCTACAAAGTGATAAAAATCACAGTCTTGAACTGGAGTAAGACATCTCTACCATGTCCGGATCAGTTCCAATTAAGCCCAACAATCTCTGCTCTGCCTTTCGCACGTTTCTTCGCTATATCATACTCATCCTCATGCCACACACTGAAATGAACTCACAAACCGTTATTTATACAAGACATCAACTTAGGAACAAACATCTAAGTCGGCAAACAACCATAGGAGTATTCGCAAGATGAATAACACATCCGGTCGGCCATCACAAGAACATTCGCAGGATGAACAACTCATCCGGTCGGCTAAACAGAGCAATAACTTCATCCAGAAGAATAACTTCAATTCCGGGCTCTACCATCAATGCGGACCAACAACACAACCTAAACATGATCCAAGAACCTTCACAAGCCTGTCTGAATGTCCGGATACATCCGCACTTCCTCTGCTTACTGGGATCTCTTGTCTTCCTCATCCGGAACTTCAAGAACACAGTCTGTCGCCACTGTCATAATGCAAGAGGTACTTCCGGACCTCCAAATCACACACAAATCAGGATGACACATCACAAGGACATCTCAAACACTCCTTCCAATCCACAGATTATGATAATACAATTCCGGACCTCACCGGACCTTTTTGTGATCCTCTGTCACCTCCGGATACTTGCCGGACCCGGTTCTATACCGGCAGCCACAACTCCTTCAGATCTTCATGCGGACCTCTGAAATCTTAACTGTAGCATCTCAAGACTCATATCTACTAACCCTTTAATTCGCATCCTCCGGTTCTCATCCTATACAGTACATTTACCTTCTTCTCATCATTGTTCTTCACTGTTCCTGACTGAGGCTAATTTTCTCAATATCCTCAGCACAAAGCTCATCAAATCCTTCTTGTCAATGCAGTATGAGTATGTTGACATCAATGACAACACTGGCTCACCTCATACTTGCAACAATCTCCCCCTTTGTCATTGATGGCAACATATGATGTGAAAAACCATCAAGACAAGAACTTCTCTTTTCTGTCACAGCTCCCCCTATCAACAACAACTCTTCACATGTCTTCCTTTGCTGCTCCCCCTTTGATCATCAACCACTTGTTTTTCACATGTCTTCTCTCCCCCTTTGACATCAATGGCAAAGGGCTCATACTTGCAATTCTCATGCATCAGAATCATACCAGCTGCTCCCCCTTAGTTGCAGCTCCCCATTAGTCCGGATCACAAGATATGACTGTGATAGCCACCGGACTGATGCACATCAGTGCATCTTAGTTCATCACCGGAGGGGCCATGACCCCTAACTTTTCCCGGAGATATTCAAAAGAGTCTTTGGGAAGAGGTTTTGTAAAGATATCTGCAATCTGATCCTTGGAGGGAACATACTCCAATCTGACTTCTTCCTTGTTTACTTGTTCTCTTAAAAAGTGAAATTTGATAGATATGTGCTTAGTCTTAGAATGCAATACCGGATTCTTGGAAATATTAATTGCACTTGAATTATCACAGAAAATTGTGATAGGCTCCTCATATTCAACTTTGATGTCTCTTAGCATCTGCTTCATCCATAAGATTTGAGTACAACTACCTGCTGCTGCAATGTATTCTGCTTCAGTTGTAGACAGAGATATTGCATCTTGTTTCTTGCTTAGCCAAGAAACCAATCTCTTTCCCAAAAAGAATGCTCCACCACTAGTGCTCTTCCGGTCATCCACATCTCCTGCCCAATCTACATCTGTGTAAGCATGAAGAGAGAAGTCCGGATCTCTAGGGTACCATAGACCATACTCAACTGTTCCTTTCAAGTATCTAAAGATTCTTTTGATTGCCATAACATGAGATTCTCTAGGATCAGCCTGGAATCTTGCCACAAGACCAACAGCCTGCATTATATCTGGTCTAGTTTGAGTGAGATACAACAATCCACCAATCATTGATCTATACTTTGTCTGATCTGCCTTTGGAGAATCATCATCTTTGCTTAACTTACATCCGGTTGCCATAGGAGTGTTCATAGGCTTTGAGTCTTCCATACCAAATTTCTTTAACAATTCTTTCACATATTTGGTCTGAGAAATGAAGATCCCTTCTTTTGTTTGAGTAATTTGCAGACCCAAGAAGAAATTCATTTCACCAAGCATAGACATTTCAAACTCACTTTTCATTTGATTTGCAAAAGTTTTACACATACTATCTCTTCCTCCAAAAATGATATCATCCACAAACACTTCAACAATCAGAATGTTTTCATGATCAATTTTGAAATATAAGTTGCTGTCAGCAGTACCTTTGTTGAATCCAATCTGCACAAGATGCTTATCCAACCTTTCATACCATGCTCTTGGGGCTTGCTTCAATCCATACAAAGCTTTCTTCAACTTGCAGACCATATCATTATTATCAGACAATTGAAATCCATCCGGTTGTTCAATGTAAACTTCTTCTTCCAGATCACCATTTAGGAAGGCAGACTTGACATCCATCTGATATACCTTGAAGTCTTTGAAGGCAGCAAATGCAAGAAGTAATATGACTGCTTCAATTCTTGCTACCGGAGCAAAAGTCTCTTCAAAGTCAATTCCTTCTATTTGAGAGTAGCCTTTGCAGACCAATCTAGCTTTGTTTCTGATTACTTCACCAGCTTCATTTAGTTTGTTCCGGAAGACCCACTTGGTTCCAATTACATTCCTGTCTCTAGGTCTGGGAACAAGATCCCAAGTATGATTTTTCTCAATTTGCATCAGTTCATCTTCCATTGCTTTGGTCCAGTTTTCATCATTGCAGGCTTCATTTATTGTCTTAGGTTCAATCTTTGAAATCAGACAACATTCATTCTGATCTTGAGCAATATTCCTTCTAGTTTGTACACCTTTGCTTCTGTCACCTATGATCTGATCTTCAGAGTGATTCAGTCTTACATACCTTGGAATTTTGGGAGTATCCAGCACTGCTGTTTCTTGATCAGGCTCATTCAAACCTATCTCTTCTTCCTGATTTACCGGATCAGGCTGACTCTGTCTCACTGGAGAGGATTGAGGTCCTTGAACACTGTCTTGATCATCTTCATCAAACTCATAAAATCTTGAAGGCTTCTCAATTCCTTCATCAACCTTTACATTGGTGCTTTCTATCATCTTCCTCAATCTCTTATTGTAACACCGGTATGCTTTGCTTTGAGTGGAGTATCCCAAGAAAATTCCTTCATCACTTCTAGCATCAAACTTTCCTAGATCTTCATCTCTTTTAATATAGCACTTGCTACCAAATACTCTGAAATATTTCACAGTAGGAGTGATGCCAAACCAGAGTTCATAGGGGGTCTTACCGGTGTTGTTTCTGATTTGAACTCGATTGAGTGTGTAGACTGCAGTGCTGATAGCTTCTTTCCAAAACATTTGAGGAACATTTGCTTCCAACATCATTGTCCTAGCAGCTTCCTGGATGGTCCGGTTCTTTCTCTCAACTACTCTATTCTGCTGTGGAGTCTTAGGAGCAGACAACTGTCTCCTTATACCCTGTTTCTCACAAAAGTCAATGAATTCACCAGATGTAAATTCACCACCTCTATCAGACCTTAGACACTTTAGTTTCAATCCAGTTTGATTCTCCACCATAGCTTTGAAGATTTTGAACTTCTCAAAGGCTTCTAATTTTTCTTTTAGAAAGGTAACCCACATCATCCGGGAATGATCATCAATTAACAACATGAAATATCTATCACCTTGCAGACTCTTGATTCTTGTCGGACCACATAGATTAGTATGTACTAATTCCAACAATCCAGTAGAAGACTGATCTTTGCTTTTAAAAGAGACTCTGCTTTGTTTGCCTAACTGACATTCTTTGCACACACTATTTGTAGGTTTCATCAACTTTGGAAGATCTCTCACAGCCTGAGTATTGCTTATTTTGATGATGTTATCAAAATTTACATGACACATTCTTCTATGCCATAACCAACTCTGATCAATTTGAACAAACAAACAACTTTTATTTGAACCAACCAGATGAAAGATGTTACCTGTTGTCTGAGTACCGGATGTAATTTCAGTTTCGGAGCTTGTAAAGATTCTGCATTTTCCATTCTTGAACCGGAGATCATAGCCTTTGTCCACTAACTGACCAACACTGAGAAGATTGTGCTTCAATCCTTCAACATACAGTACATTTCCTGTTTTGCTCTTACCATCAAAGGAAATAGTTCCCCTACCTCTGATTCTGCCAGCAGAATTGTCACCAAACTTTACCATTCCTCCTTCATATCTTTCCAAGTCTAAGAACTTATTCTTGTCACCAGTCATATGGTGAGAACATCCACTGTCAATAACCCAATCATCCTTTTCTTCCACTTGAGCAGCCAAGGCTTTTTCAACAACTTTGTGATTGACAGATTCAGAGAGCAGGGAATCTTCTTCCTTGATGGCTATAAACACCCACTCATTTCTGGATTTGCTTCCTGGATCTGATTCATCATCTGTTACTCCTTCATTGTCATCTTCTTCATGAACATAATAGCAATTCTTTTGAAACCTTTGTCTGTGAGTATTAGATCTTGCAGATCTCTCCGGACATCTTGAGGCAAAATGACCAATCTTATTGCAGTTGAAACACTTAAAGGGTAGTTTTCCTTCATACTTACCGGATCCTCTTGGCAGTCTCTTTGCAATGAGGGCTTCAAGTTGAGCTGTTTCTGCTTCTTCTTCTTCCATGTCTCTTCTTGCTTGATCATACCATGACATTTTCCTTGATGAGTTTTCACCCGGATCAAATCTCTGTTTGCCTTTCACATAGGCACTGGCTTTGAAAGCAGATTCAGTCTTGGGAGGATCATCTCCAAACTCGGTCATTTCAAATGCAGCTAGTTTGCCAGCCAGTTGTTCTCTTGTGACAGTTGTGTGGGCTCTGAATTCATCAATGGCAGCAACTTTGATTTTGTAGGCAGCAGGAAGGGATCTTAGGATTTTGCAGACAATCTCATTTTCATCTAAAGTTCCACCAGCATTTCTGATTCCACATACCAGCTCATTTACTCTTGGCATAAAGGTAGTAATGTTTTCATCATCTCTCATTTTCAATCTTTCAAATTTTCCTTTCAGACTTTGCAACCTTGCACTTTTGACAAACTCATCTCCTTCATACAGAAGTTCCAGTTTAGTTAGGATCTCATATGCAGTGGGTAGGTCAATGACATTCGAGAGATCTAAGTCATTCAATGCACTTAGAAGAGCTTCCTTGGTCCGCAGATTGTTTTCAGCTTCTGTGATTTCATTCAGAGTTGTCGGACCACCTTGTGGAGGTACATATGGTTTTGAAATCATACCCAGGTATGCTTTTCCCATGCATTCCAAGTGACACTTCATGCGACCTTTCCAGAGAGTGAAGTTGGTTCCATCGAACTTCGGACTATCCTTCTTGTATGACGACATCCTGGATCTCCTCAAGCGGTTAAGCTCTTGTCAGAGGAACTTAGCTCTGATACCAATTGTTGGATCTAGGGCATACAACTGAGAGGGGGGGGTGAATCAGTTGTATAAAACTTCTTCTCATTCAAACACTTAACTCACTGTTGTTAGTTAGCAGCATATCAAATAATCATCCATGGAAGCATAATACATAAACTCAAGAGCAGATAAGCATCAACACATTGAACACCAAGATTTTGACGTGGAAAACCCGGTTAAGGGAAAAACCACGGGGTGATTAACCCAAGAATTATTCTCTGTTAGAAGAATAAAGAAAAATGAATGGCACATGCCAATAAGGGCTCACTGCCCGAGCACACTGCTCACAAAGAGGCTCACTGCCTACAAGGAGACACACTGTCTACAAAGTGATAAAAATCACAGTCTTGAACTGGAGTAAGACATCTCTACCATGTCCGGATCAGTTCCAATTAAGCCCAACAATCTCTGCTCTGCCTTTCGCACGTTTCTTCGCTATATCATACTCATCCTCATGCCACACACTGAAATGAACTCACAAACCGTTATTTATACAAGACATCAACTTAGGAACAAACATCTAAGTTGGCAAACAACCATAGGAGTATCCGCAAGATGAATAACACATCCGGTCGGCCATCCCAAGAACATTCGCAGGATGAACAACTCATCCGGTCGGCTAAACAGAGCAATAACTTCATCCGGAAGAATAACTTCAATTCCGGGCTCTACCATCAATGCGGACCAACAACACAACCTAAACATGATCCAAGAACCTTCACAAGCCTGTCTGAATGTCCGGATACATCCGCACTTCCTCTGCTTACTGGGATCTCTTGTCTTCCTCATCTGGAACTTCAAGAACACAGTCTGTCGCCACTGTCATAATGCAAGAGGTACTTCCGGACCTCCAAATCACACACAAATCAGGATGACACATCACAAGGACATCTCAAACACTCCTTCCAATCCGCAGATTATGATAATACAATTCCGGACCTCACCGGACCTTTTTGTGATCCTCTGTCACCTCCGGATACTTGCCGGACCCGGTTCTATACCGGCAGCCACAACTCCTTCAGATCTTCATGCGGACCTCTGAAATCTTAACTGTAGCATCTCAAGACTCATATCTACTAACCCTTTAATCCGCATCCTCCGGTTCTCATCCTATACAGTACATTTACCTTCTTCTCATCATTGTTCTTCACTATTCCTGACTGAGGCTAATTTTCTCAATATCCTCAGCACAAAGCTCATCAAATCCTTCTTGTCAATGCAGTATGAGTATGTTGACATCAATGACAACACTGGCTCACCTCATACTTGCAACAGGAGGATGTTGCTGACTCTGCTGGCAATGCTGACACAGCGGGTGCCATGTTTGTGGAAGAGGTTGAGGATGCTATGGAGACTGATGATGGTCTAGGGGCTGATCTTGTAGGTCTGCGTGATCGCATTGCGAAGCTAGAGTAGAATTTCTCCATTGTGCTTAGGACCTCTATACTCCTCAACCTCTCTGTGCTGAAGAATCTGGGGGTTACTGTTAATACTGACAGTGATGATCTGGCTACAGAATTGGATGAGATTATTAAATCTATGGTCTAGAAAGGAGAGCTGTTGTCTCCTTAGTCTTTGTTGTTATACTGCTGATACTCTATTTCTCAGTTTTTTGACTTTCATCTTAGCAGCTAGTTTTGGTGGTTTTGCTAGTATTTTGTTATGGTTGTATATGCTATTTCAGGATTAAGGCACTGTTGATGCTTGCTACCTTCGGGCCTCAATATTTTTTGTAAGGGTTCAGCCCCTTGTTTAGCCACCTTATATTATCAAAAAAAACAAGAGACAAGTTTTAACGTGGTTCACCCAAACTCGGGCTACATCCACCAAATAGAGAGTCCAATATTATTATCCAGTAAATCAAACAGATTACAACCAGTAATCCCTGCAACTCAATACCGTTGCAAATGCTATAATACAATATCTCAAAACCCTAACCCTTAGCCACTTTTATCAAGCCTTATGTTGGTTACAAAAATAGGGTTTCTTATGTCGGTTACAAAGAAAATTTATGTTGGTCCTAACCCCAGCGAGGATACATGGCTAGTGTATAGTACTTTCTTAATTAGTCACCACCTACCAACAATCTCCCACTTGGAGACTGATTAGGCTCCACACCAAACAATCTCCCACTTGGAGACTGATCCTGGATGACACCGCTGCATGTGTAGCTCCCACTGGATAGAAGCACCCTAGACTCTGCTATTCTAATTTTATTGTTTTCAGTCTAGAAGACCAACTAAAGCTGAAGAGGAGCTTGGCTTCTCCCTTGTCACTACCTTTGTAAACATATCCGCTAGATTTTCATCTGTATGTATCTTTTCTAGCCTTAACTGTCCATTATCCAAGACTGACCGAATAAAATGATACCTCAACTGTATGTGTTTGGTCTTTGAATGCAAAGCAGAATTCTTTGCAAGATGTATGGCACTCTGACTGTTTGTATACAAAGAATTGTTAGCCTATTGTTTACCCAATTCTTCCATGAAAGAGGTCAACCATATTATCTCCTTGCTTGCATCGGTTGCATCTACATACTCTACCTCTGTGGTGGATAAAGCAACCACCTTTTGCAACCGTGAGATCCAGCTCACTGCTGTCCCACCTACAGTAAAGACATAACTTGTAGTACTCTGTTGGGTATCAATATCCCCTGCTAAATCTGAGTCTACATAGCCTGCTAAATCAGTATTAGAGCCCCCAAAACATAAGTGTTTATTGGATGTACCTCTCAAATATCTAAGAATCCATTTTACTGCATTCCAATGCTCTAATCCAGAATGACTCATATACCTGCTAATGACTCCTACAGCATGTGCAATATTTGGTCTTGTGCATACCATGGCATACATTAAACTACCTATAGCTGAAGCATATGGTATCTTGGACATTTTTTCTTCCTCCTCTTGTGTCTTAGGACACATCTCCTTAGTCAATTTCAAATGACTAGGCAAAGGTGTGCTGACAACTTTTGCATTCTCCATGTGGAATCTCTGCAACACCTTTTCAACATAAGCAGCTTGCGATAGAGTCAATTTTCTGTTCTTCCTATCTCTACAAATTTTCATACCAAGGATTTGTTTTGCTGCCCCCAAATCCTTCATATCAAATGACTGTGCTAACTGCTGTTTTAACTCTCTTATGTGATCCATGTTAGACCCAGCTACAAGCATGTCATCAACATATAAACATAAATTAATGTAGCTGTCATTATCCAACCTCTTAAAATAAACACAATGGTTAGAATTACACCTATTGTAGCCTTGCTCAGCCATAAAACTATCAAATTTCAAATACCATTGCCGAGGTGCTTGTTTCAGGCCATACAAACTCTTCTTCAATCTGCACACCTGTTTCTCCTTACCTTTGACCTCAAATCCTTGGGGCTGTTCCATGTATATCTCCTCCTCCAAATCACCATGGAGAAAGGTAGTTTTCACATCGAGTTGTTCCAAATGCAAATCTTCAGCAGCCACAATACTTAAAATAGTATGAATAGAAGTCATCTTGACAACCAGAGAAAATATCTCATCAAAATCAATGCCTTTTTTCTATGCAAATCCTTTTACAACTAACCTGGCCTTAAATCTTTTCTTACCTCCATCTTTCTCTTTCAGCCTGTAAACCCATTTGTTTGGTAAAGCCTTTTTACCTGTAGGTAATGTACATAATTCCCAAGTCTAATTTTTTAGCAAGGAGTCCATTTCTTCTTTCATTGCAAGCTCCCACTGAACCTGTGTATCCACCTATATAGCTTCATCATATCCTTCTGGTTCACTAGCATCTGTTAAAAAAATAGAATAAAAAGAGGGAGAAAACCTTTCAGGAGGTCTACTTATCCTTGTTGACCGTCTAACATTCACTGGAGTTTGTGGTATTTTTGGTTGCTGTTGCGGAGCATGAGGAACCACTGGAACATCACTATTTGGAGTATCATCCAGCACCACATAATCCTTTTCTTTCTTCTCATGCTGCTGCAGCTGATCTTTGTACAACACCTTCTCATTGAATATAACATCCCTGCTTCTCACAATGTTTTGATTTTTAAAATCCCAAAGACTATAACCAAATTCATCAATGCCATATCCAACAATGGTACACTTTTTTGATTTTGCATCTAGCTTGGTTCTATTTTCAGAATCTACATGTACAAATGCTTCACATCCGAAGGTTTTAAGAAAAGAATAACTCACCTTCTTACCTGTCCATGCTTCCTTTGGAATACCACAGCCCAACGGAACTGAAGGACCTCTATTAATTAAATATACAACAGTGTTGACAGCCTCTGCCCACATGTTTAAAGGCAGCCCAACATGCAATCTCATGGTCCTTGCACGCTCCATTATTGTCCTATTCATGTGTTCAGCCACTCCATTTTCCTGTGGAGTCCCTGGAACTATTTTCTACCTATGAATTCCATTAAACGAACAATAATCTGCAAATTCTTTGCTGCAATACTCACTGCCATTATTAGATCTGAGACATTTTAATCTTTTGCCCGTCTCATTCTCAACCAAGCTTCTCCATTTTTTAAATGTTTCAAATACTTCAGATTTCTGCCTAAGGAAATAAATCCATACCTTTCTAGTTGCATCATCTATGAATGTAACATAATATCGAGAGCCACTAAGAGAAGATACCTGAGCCAGTCCCCATACATCGGTATGCACAAGCTCCAACTTTTTATTTTTCTTTTGCTTCCCATCCTTGAGAAAACTGACTCTCTTTTGTTTTCCATACACAACTTTCACAAAACTCCATATTAATACATTTCAGACTTAGTAAAACTTTCTTAGAATGAAGTACCTTCATACCTTTTTCACTCATATGCCCAAGTCTATTATGCCACAGTGTTGTTTCAGAACCTGTAGCAACTTTTTCAGTCTCTTCTTGCAAACCTGCAGCAACTGTTGCTGAACCTGTTTGTTTTTTCTCTGTAATAGCTAAAGTAGAAGGAACAATATGACCTGTACAAAGATATAAGGTGCCTACTTTCACACCTTTTGCTACTACTAAGGTACCTTTTGAAACCTTCCAATTTTTATCAGTAAATGTAATAGTGCAACCTTGTTCAGCTAGCTGCCCTGCTGAAATTAAATTCCTACTGAGCCTTGGAATATGCCTTACCTCTTGTAGTAGCCAATGATTCCCATTCTGCAACTTAATCTTAATTCTCCCCTTTCCAACAATCTGATAGGGTTTGTTATCTCCCAAATAAACTAGCCCAAAATCTCCTTGGACATAATCAAGAAAATAACTTCTACGGGGCGTAGCATGAAATGAAGCCCCTGAATCTAAAACCCATGAATCATCAGCATTATCTAGGGAAAGAATCAAAGCATCATCTTCAGACTTGTTGCTTACCACATTTGCCTCCTTATTGCCTTCTTGTTTGTCTCCTTTATTTTTTTGAGACCAACAATCTTTCTTTAGATGACTTGGTTTCCCATAGTACCAGCAATCCTTTTGTCCTTTGATTTTTCTCGTGACTTCCCATGACCTCCAAAACCTTTTCCTCTCTCCTTTGATCTGCCCCTGCTTTCTGCATTCAAAACACTACCTAATTTGGATCCACTTGAGCTTTTCTTACAAATTTCCTCACTCAGAATAACACCAACAACATCATCAAATTTCAGGGTATTTGAACCAGAAACAGAGTTACTAACTGCCATTACCAAACTATCCCAGCTTTCAGGCAATGAACATAATATCAAGAGAGCTCTAACTTCTTCATCAAATTTTACATTTACAGAAGTTAATTGACTGACAATTGTATTAAATTTATTTAAATGATCTGTCACAGATCCACCTTCAACCATTTTTAGATTAAACAAATGCTTCATGAGAAATACCTTAGTTGAGGCTGAGGGTTTTTCATATAATTTAGCCAAAGCTTTCATTAGACCATATGTTGTCTTCGCTTCCGTTATATTGAATGCCACCGATGGTGCCAGGTACAACCGAATGGTTCCTAGTGCCTTTCTATCAAGAATATTCCAATCCTCATCAGACATTGTTGCCGATTTCTTGGATACTCCTTCCAACGACATCCATAAATCCTTTTGATAGAGGTAATCCTCTGTTTGCATCTTCCATAATTGATAGTTCTGCTCATTAAATTTATCGACCTTCAATTTACCCTCATCTGCCATTGCTCCCACTCAACCGTGAGACTTTCCTATAAATGATAATCGAACACAACCCGCTCTGATACCACTTGTTAGGGTTAGCCAACAGAAGATATCAATTAAATGCAAATAAAGATTAAACAGAGAAATGGAATTACACAGTATTAATAACAACAAGAGACAAGTTTTAACGTGGTTCACCCAAACTCAGGCTACATCCACCAAACAGAGAGCCCAATATTATTATCCAGTAAATCAAATTGATTACAACCAGCAATCCCTGCAACTCAATACCGTTGCAAATGCTACAATACAATATCTCAAAACCCTACCCTTAGCCGCTTTTATCAAGACTTATGTCAGTTACAAAAATAGGGTTTCTTACTAGTGTACAGTACTTTCCTGATCAGTCACCACCTACCAACAATCTTGTGATCCAGATTGATGTTAAGGAGATACTACTCAGGAGGAGTAGTTAGTATGCAAATTTTGAGATTATTCTGAAAAGGGGGAGAGAAGTCATGTGAAAAACTAGTTGCAAATGAAAGGGGGATCAGTGAAGAAAGCAGTTGTAGAAGTGATAAGAGAAAGGGGGAGAAGTTCTTGTCTTGATGGTTGAATTAGTTTTTCACATCATATGTTTCCATCAATGACAAAGGGGGAGATTGTTGAAAATATTTGCCTAATCAGTGTTGTCATTGATGTCAACATATCCTTGTTGCCATTGGTGTCAACTGTATCCTATTTTATTGCATGTTTAGAAAACTAGAATGTTGAGGATATTGAGAAAATTAATGAAGATTAATGTATGTGGACCATATGGTTGTATAGAGGATTATTTGAAGTATCTCTAGTTAAGTTTTGAGAGGTCCGCATGAAGATTTGAAGAAGCTATGGCCATCAGAGTAGAACTAGGTTTTGCTGTGTTTAGAAGAGACAGAGTGACAATAAATTGGTATGGATTGCTCTGCATTGAAATATTATGATCTATGGTTTTAGAGGCATGTTTGGGAAGTCAGTGTTTATCATCAACTCAAGTGGTTCGTGGTTTAGAGGTCCACAAGCAATCTTTCTAGTGTGACAGTCATGGTAGATAGTGTTCTTGAGGTTTCGGGAGAAGATGCAAGTGATTATGATGATTTGGTGGAGTGCAGATGTCTTTGTTAAATTTAATGTTCTTGTGGAGGTCTTTGGATCGTGTGCCTACTGTGTTGGAGGTCTGCATTGAAGATTGAGCTCATTGTTGAAGATTTCTTCTTTAGTGTTGCTATTTTTCGCAGTCTTGGCCAACCAGATGATTCAAGCATGTTGCAGATGATCTATGAGCAATTCTATGGAGTGTGGCATGTTGATCGAGGAAGATTTGAGTCCCAATTATGTTTGGCCAATAGCTTAGTGATTCGCATTAAGTTAGATGTTTGGAGTGCCAACCTTGATGTTTATTCCAAGGTTGATGAAGCATATAAAGGCATGTAGTTGAGTTGTTATCCTTGTGCAAAATAATGAAATCCTAAGAAAGAATTAGAGGCAGAGCAAAGAAGTAGAGGAGCAAAAGAATAAGAATAGTAAAGGATGAAGTGATAGTGAATAAATATTTGGGAGAAGAGTAGAAGTTTTGTGAGCATTCAATGAGACTGAACCAGGCATGAAGAAGATGCTAATTCTTAGTTAATTCCTTCTATATTAAACATAAATTCTATAGGCAGTGAGCCTCTTTTGAGCAGTGAGCTCTAGGTAGTGTGCTCGAAGGCAAGTGCCTTCCCATTTTCAAGTACTTTTAATAGGGTACGAATCTTGTGGGTTAACCCCCACCGTGCTTTTCCCTTAACCAGGTTTCCATGTTAAAAATCTTGGTGTCAAGTGTGTTATTTGTGTTTCTACTTGTGTTATTGTTTCATGCTTTAATGTTTACATCATTAATCTATTTATAAGTTGTGAAAGATGATTAAAGGAGAAAAGGTTAATTTTGTGGGACAAATGATTCACCCCCCCTCTTAGTTGTCTGGCCTAATTCCAACAATAAATAGAATAAGGAGGACAAGAATACTTATCTCTATGACCAAAAAATAAGGACTATCAATAAAGATCACTAATGTGTTGTTGTTCGGCCTTAGAAAGCATAAACTATCTATTTGGTAAACACCTCTAGTTTTGTGCTTGATCTCTAGTCTATTAGAGGATAGTGTCACATGTCTTATAAAAATCCACAATAACAAAATTTTCCTTTACCTATGAACTTTTCCTTGCTAGATCTTGGACTTTTTCTCCTTTTCTCTTGAATAATGACTACTTGTTCTACCTTTTATGTTATCTTGTGGGACATACAATGTTGCTAAATACCTTGGGTAGGTTGTTGTACAAATAAATCTATGAGAACATTGTTCCTTAACCAACCCCTTGATAGAAAATAGATCAAAGACAACAAACAATGTCTATACTGTAGTTTGGTTACTCATTTTAGTGTACAAAATCTAAGTATTTTTCTATTAAGTGCTCTTTCAATGCTTTAGGAAGAGAAGACATATGAATAAGAGACGCTTATTCAATTGAGAGATATATTGAAATGATGCAATTTTTTTTTAAATACTCACACATGGCATGAAAACATGTAAATATGTGTTTAGCTAACCTCAGGTGGGAAAGGTAAGGGGGTCTAGCTGGCTAAATTTCAAATTTTTTAATTTGAATTTGGGCAGGTTGAGTTCATGTTTGTGAGGATGACCTTACAATCATGGACCCAACTTGCGATCAAAATACAAACATTATCATGCTATATAGTGGCTATTAGGGGATCATATTATGGATAAGCATGACAATCATGTAGATTAAGATAAATATCTATAGATGTGTGTACATAAGAGTAAGATAAGGTAATAAGCATAGGATCATGTTTAGATAAGGACTAAACAAACTGGTCTGACTTTGAACAAGATTGCAACATTTGTTATCATGTACATATATTAAGAAATTTCCTCAAAATAATCACAAAACTAAATGAGAAGTAAAACAGGGATGCTAATTTCACCATTACATTTCCCCCCCAACTTTGAGGTGCATCTAAATCCTAAATGATCATGCATTTCAAAGTATGTAGTACTTACAACAATGCACACACAATAAAGTAAATATTCAAAAAATTAAAGGACCTATAGGGTCCATATAAAGTAATGGATCCTCCACGGTGTGATAATGTGGATATTATTGAATACAATAAGGTGCTGAGAGGGGGGGTGAATCAACACACACTAAAACTTTAACTAGATATTTGTAGATAAAATTAAATAACTTAGAGAATAGAAAGGAAATTATGCAACACAAGAATCAACACATAACACCAGAATTTTTACGTGGAAAACCCTAAAACAGGAAAAAACCATGATGAGTTTTAGCTCACAATATATTATGCTCACTACAAAAATGTTACAACTTTGCTTTTGGGTTGCAACCCAAGGAAGCTACTACTCCCTAAATATCTTGCTCACTGCACTTGCATTTACAAGAAAAGATATATGGACTACTGCAAAGTAGACATCTGACTTATGCTGATAATGTAGTCTGCTTATTCTTCTCAATACATGTCTTCAAACTGATTCTACACACTTCATCTCTTTCACTCTGCTCTACTATTTTCACATTCACATCTACACCTCAAAAAATGAATTTATCTTCTATAAATATCCTCCGCAATACTCCAAAATATTGATTAAGTCAGCTAAAAAGGATGATACATGTAGCTTGTGGTAAGTCAGCCTATACACACTTCAAAACATCATCGTATGCACTTGCAAAGATGAAACATAACATGAACTTCACCAAAATAGGTTGACACACCCTTCAATCACCCTTATAATTCTGCTATCCATATGAACAGTCACCACTCAATAGGTGCTAGTGAAGATAGTGCAAGAAACAACCAACTGTTCATAAGAAATGGTACTTGCAGAACACCAAGCACTTTGAAATTTGGATAGAGTTAACTTCAACTACTACTGACCATCTCTTGAAAACTGCATGCCAAAAGGATCAAATGCAGATCTCTGCCACTCCAAGCTCTGTCTACATAGTTTGATACTCTGTTGCTCCTAACATTCACTACAGAAGGAGGTAAGAGTTGAAACTTTTGAGTTAGACTCCTTAAAGACTCACAATGCTTATTCTAGAACCCTAAGCCAAGATGTTCTAATGTAGAGAAATTCGGAGCAAATTACCGATCCCCTGTCTTGGAAAATTATTCTGTTCATGCCTTAGATAACTTTCTCAAAAACACTTGGATGAAAAAGATAAGAATACCACTACTCCACAACCTCCTAAAAGACACTTATGGGTGCATACCAAGTATGAAGAAGTTTAATATAAGTTTCAGAAGATAGGGTCCTTACAAGTCATTCTTCATTCTTCTCGACTTCAATAATGCTGACTCTACATCTGCAACATACTCTGCCATCTTGTCTTCTTCTGCAACATACCTTTCCAAACTCTAAACATCATGATGACTCTACATCATATTGTGGATATATATCACTATGGGTTGATATCAATGACAACACTATATACATATTTCCAACAATCTCCCCCTTTGTCATTGATGGCAACGTACACCAAAATTTCCAAAACTTCTCCCCCTTTGACATCAAGGGCAAAGGGTGCACTATATATTGACCAAAATTTCTCCCCCTTACTCAAAGTTGATCTTGTCTTATATATTTGCATGCTCCCCCTCAGAGGTCTCTTATATTATCCCTGAATTGGATTTATGTACACAAAATTGCCAGCTTCTATTTCTTCCGCATATGTACACTATATCAAAAGATAATAAAAATAAGCCTTACTTGCCACTAGGAAGAATGTTTTTGTATATGGTCTTTAGTTGCAATAATGCAGAGTCCCAATGCTTCCTGGTAAAATTAAGTATTTGTGTCTTCCCAATGATCTACAGAAATAACTCTTCTACTTCGTCTGTAGAGGATGGTACAACTGCCATCTAGAATACTTTTTCCACTTCTGTCAACATTCCTATTAGTGTTGCCATTCTCAAGCTAACAATCTCTCTCAGCTGACTTGTTTGATCCTTGATCTGTTCTTTTTGATTCTAAATCTTTTTGATAAGTGCATGCGATTTTTTAATTTCAGCCCTTAGTTCTCCCTTCTTATCCTTTAAGGGTTTATATGTTGCAGAAATATTGGATATCTGCAACTCAAGACCATCAATTTGGTCTTTTAGACCCTTTGTTGTCGTAGGTCATGTTAGCCAGAATTGATATAATACATTTTCTTCTTCTAGAGCATTTTGAATGCTCTTTACACTATGTGCCAACATATTATGTGCATTAGAACATTTTTCTGATAAATCTATCAACCTTTTATTGTTCATTTGTTCCAATATTCTTTTCTTAGCTTCCTTCTCCAAAAATGTAGAGTGGTTGTTGAAGGACTCCAAAAGTTGCTTCATCTGTTGAACAAGAGTCAGAAAAGCATCCCTCTTAGCATCCAATAATACCTTTTCAAAGGCCCTCATTGCTTCTTCCAGAAGCTCACTTCCTTCTATTTGATATTGCAGAATTTCTTTTTGAGTAGTAACCTGTTGGCCTCGTTTTCAAACTCGTCTTCACCTTCGACGAAGGAAGCTCTATCATCATCAGCTAACACAATGAGTTTTTAAAGTTTTCTTTCTCCTAATAAGATTTTGAAACATACTTTGTATACCGATAAATCATTTCAAAAGGTTACATTTCAGGTATATAACTCAGTTTTATAACTGTCATCTGCGTTGATTAAAGTTTTGGAATGCTCTTAAAATGCCGATGAAGATGAAATGGTTATAAATTGCCTGAGCTTTATGGAAACTAGTTACAACTACCCAAAGATTATGAGAAATAGTTTCAATCAGCCAAGAAGTGTGAATGCTATGGCTATAGGACATGCACAAAGTGGATTTGTTGAAGACATTTTTAAGGAAACAATCTATAGGCAAGTCATTCCACAGCAATTGCCAACACCTTCATTAGCTATGCCAAACCATTGAGTTGAGTAACGTGCTCTGCAACAAAGGTGTTATTGATATTATAATTTGGAGCACTCTGGTGGACAGGATTTGATCGTATTTATCCCTATTTAATATTTCCCTTCTAAAAATTATCATGTTGTTTTCTTCTCCTCCTTCCTAGCAAATAATTGTGGGTCTAGGAATCTTTGAGGCCTCTTTGAGCACAATTAAGAGTATAGGAGTTGACGCCAAGTGGTGGCTTCATATGGGAGAGGAAGCATGTGTGCTTTCTTTTGTTGGATGCAATCCTCCTCATGCTTGATCTCTTATCCTTGACTTTACCTCTCATTTTTAGGAAGACCTTTCTTCCATTACCTATACCTCTACAATGGCAATGTTGCCCTCCCACACTAGTCATTGTAGCTAGTACTACATCAATGGTTGCCACCTCCTGGATAGGTGCATCCCATTTAGGTATAATAAATTTTGTGATGCTGGCAATGGTGATTCACAGGGGACACTGGAGGTTCTTATGATTACACCACATAGAGGCAAGGGCCTTTTGTTTCCAAAGGGAGGATGGGATATTGATGAATCACAAGAAGCAACAACATGTCAAGAAGCTTTAGAAAAGGCTGAGGTGAGGGGAGATATTAAGAATTGTTTGGGTTCATGGGATTTCCTAAGCAAAAGGTACTGTGATGAGCAAGGTTTACAAGGTAAACATAGAGTTTATATGTATCTATTGTGTATCACCAAGGAATTGGGTTCATGGCCTGAAGATGATGTTCATCAGTGGAAATGACTTGCAGTACCAAAAGCAATGGACCTTTGTAAGAAAGGGTGGATGCTTGAAGCTCTTAGAAAGTGTGAATATTATCTTATGGGTGGAGATATCTCAATTTCATTCTCTGTATCTGTTGATCATTCAACCTCAGATTCTCTCTCATAGGTCTTAGAAACTTTTGAGGCAAATGCAACTGGTAGGTTTAAAACCAAATTCCTCAACCTTTGTCAGCAAACTTCCAACTTGAGCTAAAATAGAAGCGTTGAAATCAAGTAACCATAGGATGTACACAAGATGTATCTGTTGAAAAGACTTTAGAAACTATCAAGAAACTCTAGTTCATTGTTGCAAGTGCCCTGGTAGATATGGATGCAAAATGTGGAAGCTTAGAAAAAGCCCGTGAACCATTTGACAAAATGTCTCAGAGAAATGTGGTCATGAGTACATGATATGCACAAAATGGCTTTGTTGAAAGGATTGCAGATACATTTAAGCAAATTTACTTTGCAGATATAATGATAAACTCACAACTTTTACCAACATCCTCACAACTGGTGTCAAAATGACAGTTTTGGAATGAAAGTTTGTTAATATTATAGTTGGAAGTTTGCTGGTAAACATGCATTAACAAGAAAGGTGGAAGCATACAGAAAACATATCAGCTGTTGGACAAAACATCTCAAAGATTATTGCAGACCTACATTCTCAAATCAAGCACTTCTAAGGTCCATGAACTGTTTGACAGAATGCCACCTCAAAGAAATGTCATCTCATGGAATGCTAAGATTGTAGGGTATGGTATCCCATCAAAGCATTGTCATATACTTGGTTGAAAATGCTCTTATACACATGAGATGCACCAAATGAAATCTTTGAAATGGTTTATGTTATTTTGGAGAGAACATCCCATTCAGTTGAAGGAAATTATGTGACATGGAGATTTTATATGGATGTTATTCATTTGAATACTGGTGACACTTATTCAAAGTTGCAAAACATTCGATAGATTGAGCATTTTTGGAATAAGGAGTTTGCATCTCAAAATTATATTCCATAGATATTATGATTAAAACAAGTTTCAATGCAACACTTGGAACTCTGTATCTTCATAATGGAAAGGCTGAATTTAGTAATCACAATTAGTAGATCGGTGAAGTTTTAGTCATTAATTGAGTTGGGCATCTTCAAAGGCCATATTGTTGTTGATAGATCTCAGTTCCAACAAGTGACTCATGGATTGAAAGAAGACATGGTGACTACCTCGGCAAACCAATGACTTGGCTTTTCTTTCAAGTTACAGGTTTTTAGTTACCTTTTTGTAAAAGTGGCTTATAGATCACATGTTGTAACTGAAAGTTAGAAAATGAACTTCAAAGCTTATTTTTAAAAATATCATCGTATTTCAAAAAGGTAGTTATTTTAAGTGCCTAAGTTAGGTATTTACTCTAAGTAACTATCTTTACAAAAGAAGTTAGTTATTCAAAATTAGGGCACTTATGAAGGTAGTTACATCAAGTAGTTATAAAAAGTGGTTGAGGTTGTTACCCTAAGTGGTTACTAACCTCACCTATAAATATATCATTGTGATTCAGTCAAGGGGGTTCCACTTTTTCACATGACAGTGTATGAAAGACTCGAATAGTGTTATTCAAGTTTGAAAGCAATAAAGAAATGTTTTGAATGTGTGTTCAACTTGATTTCATATGTTTTTATTGGTATTTCTTATATTTCATCAATAATGATCACATGCTTTCCTTTCAAAGTTGCATTGTGAGAAAGATATTTTGCATCAAGTTTTGGTATCTCTACTTGGATGCATGGAACTTAAATTGATAAGTTTAACTCTTATTTCATCATTACTATTTGTTATTTCTTTGTTTTTGTTCTTATAATTCTAGAAAATCCAAATACCCCTATCATATGAGGGAGCTGCCCCTCTTAAACACAGAGAGGAATCGACATAGACCTGCGATTCTTCAATTGTTGTGAGCAGGTTGTTCCTAATCCAAGGGTGAACAAAGTTATTCAGGAAGATAATTTTAAAGTAACAAATCTATTTACCAACAGATTTTTGGTGACTCTGCTAGGGAATACGAGTTGAAGCATTGGTACCTTTTGATTTCTCAATAATATACAAGTACCTCCCCTAAAAAGAAGTTGATGACTCTATCTGAAAGAAGAATCCTGAAAGATGGTTTGGTATCAAAGAACCCAGATGCATAACTTGTATTTTCCTGAATCAGACAGTGATAGTGATGATGAAGATTATCCTTTTTCTGCATCCTCTACTCAACAAAATCAAGTTCTTGATGACCCTAAGCAAGTGGAGTTTTTAAAGAATTTCTATGGTGGCATGCAACTTGCTACTAATTAGGTTCATCCTTCTTTGCTTCAAACATTATAGAAGATTGAAGAAAAAGATGGGAAAGAGACTCATTTTCTTGCTCATGACCAAAACTCCCTATTAGAAGAGATTCATGCATCAGAAGATAAAATAAATTATGCTAAGATATATCATTTGCATGATGAGGACAGTAAAGAAGAGGCAAACGTTTTTCCTACAAATGAACCTGTATTCGGAAGTGTTTGAAAGAGGCTCATCGGAACATGCACGTACTAGAGGAGAATAAGTTATTACATTTCCTGATAATAGGACATCTCCACTGAAGCAAGAAGAAAAAGAAGAAGTGATAGAGATAGAAGAAGAAGATCGTATGGAAACATGCAATGATGAAGAAGAAATCTGTCCAGATGATGACATGTTTTTAGTTTCTTTGAAGAATATCACTCCTCTTGTGACAACTTGCTCCAGTTCGACAACTATGTCTTTCAAGGAAGGTTCCCATGACATGGTTAATATTCAAGGGAATGTAGAAGAAATTTTGGACTAGAGTGTAAACAAAGAAGATGAAGATGAGTTGCAAAGTGTTTTTCTGACATGCATGCAACCTGAGCAAGAGGATGATGATGATGAAATAATACCACAAGATTGTCTCAAGACTCCTGAAGATGATTTTCTTTGTAAAGAAGATTTCATTCCTTCTCCTTTATCATCTGCTAAAGAAGAATCCTCAACTACTAGAACCAAAGGTACTACTCAAGATAAAGCATTGAGTACTCCCACTCTAAATATGCAAGAAGATCATAACGATACTAGGATTGATGAAGACCTGCACATTTTAACTTTTCCTTCACTACTTCCAAGAGAGGAAAATATTATTTCTTCTTCACCGACGATACAAGAAGACTTTTAGGAGGATAAAGTGCATAATGCAGATTCATCACTTTCTCTTCCTCACGTGCAACCCTCTGATAAAGAAGATCCTGAGTTAGTAATACTAAAGAAGGAGGAATTTTCCTTTGCAGAAGATGATTCAATGATAAAGGAGGACATTACTCATAAGAAGAATTAGTCGCAAAGTATTGAGTTTTCTTCATTTCTTACTACACATGAAGGATGTCCAGTCCATGATTCAATTTTCTTTGATTCAAGCTATCAAAAAGATCTTTAGATAGAGAAGGTTGATATGCTCGACATGATGCCAGAAGACATGATCAACATTGCACGAGTCAATATCAATGTGATTCAAAAGGACTTAGATATTTATGATGAGAAATGGTTGTTTGATGCACTATTCAAAGAGTCCTCATATTTCTCACATTCAATTTTTCTCATCATCCTAAAATGTCTACTGAGTTAGCAGGTACCTCATCCATGCACATCTCTTTTTCGTATAGGTGCCTATTTTTCTCAACCTGTTAATGGCTTCACATGATCATCCTGAAGCAGTTTTGAGGTAGGAGTCACCTACCATGTACATAGGTTAATTAGGAGTTTTTGTTGTGTCCATCTTGTTTTAGTTTCTATTGTTTCCATTGTTTGCCTCATCTTGTGTGTCTTTGTCTCCTTGTTTCCCCTTGTACATTGTGTTATCTCCTGACTCTACCTACCCAATGGATTTAAGGCACTAGTCATTTTTAGAAGTCTGGGTTCATCCTGCGTCCTTTATAGTCCTTGTCCCTAGTTAGAGACAGTTGTTGGCCTCATTTTCAAACTCGTCTTCACCTCCGATGAAGGGAGCTCTATCATCATAGGCTAACGTAATAAGTTTTTAAAGTGTGCTTTCTCCCAATAACCTTTTGAAACATACTTTGTATACCGAAAAATCCTTTCAAAAGGTTACATTTCAGGTATATAACTTAGTTTTATAACTGTCATCTGTGCTGATTAAAGTTTTGGAATGCTCTTCAAATGCCAATGAAGATCAAATAGTTATAAATTTCCTGAGCTTTATGGCAACTAGTTATAACTGCCTGAAGATTGTGAGAAACAATTTCAATCGGCCAAGAAGTGTGAATGCTATGGCTATAGGACATGCACAAAGTGGATTTGTTGAAGACATTTTTAAGGAAACAATTTGTAGGCAAGTCATTCCACAATGATTGCCAACACCTTCATAAGCTATGCCAAACCGTTGAGTTGAGTAATTTTCTCTGCAACAAAGGTGTTATTGATATTATAATTTGGAGCACTCTGGTGAATAGGATTCAATCGTATTCATCCCTATTTAATATTGCCCTTCTAAAAATTATCATGTTTTTTCTTCTTCTCCTTCCTAGAAAATAATTGTGGGTCTGGGAATCTTTGAGGCCTCTCTGAGCACAATTAAGAGAATAGGATTTGATGCCAAGTGGTGGTTTTGTATGGGAGAGGAAGCCTATGTGCTTGCTTTTGTTGGACACAATCCTCCTCATGCTTGATCTCTTATCCTTGACTTTACCTCTCATTTTTAGGAAGACCTTTCTTCCATTGCATATACCTCTACAATGGTAGCGTTGCCCTCCCACGCTAGTCATTATAGCCAGTGCTACGTCAATGGTTGTTGTCTCATGGTTGGGTGCATCCCATTTGGGTATAATAAATTTTGTGATGTTGGCAATGGTGATTCACAGGGGACACTAGAGGTTCTTATGGTCACACCACATAGATGCAAGGGCATTTTGTTTCCAAAGGGAGGATGGGATATTGATGAATCACAAGAAGTAGCAGCATGTCAAGAAGCTTTAAAAAAGGCTGAGGTGAGGGGAGATATTAAGAATTGTTTTGGTTCATGGGATTTCCTAAGCAAAAGGTACCGTGATGAGAAAGGTTTACGAGGTAAACGTAGAGTTTATATGTATCCATTGCATATCACCAAGGAATTGGGTTCATGGCCTAAAGATGATGTTCATTAGTGGAAATGAGTCACAGTACCAATAGCAATGGACCTTTGTAAGTAAGGGTAGATGCGTGAAGCTCTTAGAAAGTGTGAATATTGTCTTATGGGTGGAGATATCTCAATTTCATTAGTTGTATTTGTTGATCATTCAACCTCAGATTCTGTCTCATAGGTCTTAGAAACTTTTAAGGCAAATGCAATTGGTAGGTTTAAAACAAAATTCCTCAACCTTTGTCAGCAAACTTCTAGCTTGAGCTAAAATAGAAGCGTTGAAATCAAGTAACCATAGGATGTACACAAGATGTATCTATTGAAAAGACTTTAGAAATTGTCAAGAAACTCTAGTTCACAGTTGCAAGTGCCTCGATAGATATGGATGCAAAATGTGGAAGCTTAGATAAAGCCTGTGAACCATTTGACAAAATGTCTCAGAGAAATTAGTTTCACGAGTACATGATATGCACAAAATGGCTTTGTTGAAAGGATTTCAAATACATTTAAGCAAATTTAGTTCACAAATATAATGCTAAACTCATGACTTTTACCAACATCCTCTCAACCGGTGTCAAAATGACAGTTTTGGAACAAACATTTGTTAATATTATAGTTGGAAGTTTGCTGGTAAACATGCATTAACAAGAAAGGTGGAAGCATATAGAAAGCACATCTGCTATTGGACAAAATGTCTCAAAGATTATTGCAGACCTACATTCTCAAATCAAGTGTTTCCAAGGTCTATGAATTGTTTGACAGAAGGCCACCTCAAAGAAATGTCATCTCATGGAATGCTAAGATTGTAGGGTATGGTATCCCATCAAAGCATTGTCATATACTTGGTTGAAAATGCTCTTATACACATGAGATGCACCAAATGACATCTTCAAAATGGTTTATGTTATTTTGGAGAGAGCATCCCATTCAGTTGAAATAAATTGTGTGACATGGAGATTTTATATGGTTGTTATTCATCTGAAGACTGGTGACACTTATTCAAAGTTGGAAAACATTTGATAGATTGAGCATTTTTGGAATAAGGAGTTTGCATCTCAAAATTATATTCCATAGATATTATGATTAAAACAAGTTTCAATGCAACACTTGGAACTCCGTATCTTCGTAATGGAAAGGCTGAATTTAGCAATCACAATTAGTAGATCGGTGAAGTTTCAGTCATTAATTGAGTTGGGCATCTTCAAAGGCCATATTGTTGAACTGATAAATCTCAATTCCAACAAGTGACTCATGGATTGAAAGGAG
Source organism: Cunninghamia lanceolata (assembly GCA_027924645.1). Lineage (NCBI taxonomy): Eukaryota > Viridiplantae > Streptophyta > Pinopsida > Cupressales > Cupressaceae > Cunninghamia > Cunninghamia lanceolata. The sequence goes on along the minus strand of BSBN01000809.1, from coordinate 21,294,461 downwards.
ACATGGTGACTACCTTGGCAAACCAATGACTTGGTTTTTCTTTCAAGTTATAGGTTTTTAGTTACCTTTTTGTAAAAGTGGCTTATAGATCACATGTTGTAACTGAAAGTTAGAAAATGAACTTCAAAGCTTATTTTTTAAAATATCATCATATTTCAAAAAGGTAGTTATTTTAAGTGCCTAAGTTAGGTAGTGACTCTAAGTAACTATCTTTACAAAAGAAAGTTAGTTATTCAAAATTAGGGTACTTATGAAGGTAGTTATGTCAAGTAGTTATAAAAAGTGGTTGAGGTAGTTACCCTAAGTGGTTACTAACCTCACCTATAAATATATCATTATGATTCAATCAAGGGGGTTCCACTTTTTCACATGACAGTGTATGAAAGACTTGAATAGTGTTATTCATGTTTGAAATCAATAAAGAAATGTTTTGAATGAGTGTTCAACTTGATTTCATGTGTTGTTATTGGTATTCATTTATTTCATCAATAATGATCATGTGCTTTCCTTTCAAAGTTGCATTGTGAGAAAGATATTTTGCATCAAGTTTTGGTATCTCTACTTGGATGCATGGAACTTAAATTGATAAGTTTAACTCTTATTTCATCATTATTGTTTGTTATTTCTTTGTTTTTGTTCTTATAATTCTAGAAAATCCAAATACCCCTATCATACAAGGGAGCTACCCCTCTTAAATGCAGAGAGGAATCGACATAGACATGCGATTCTTCAACTATTGTGAGCAGGTTGTTGCTAATCCAAGGGCAAACAGAGTTATTCAAGAAGATTATTTTAAAGCAAAAAATCTATTTACCAACATAGCCTAAAATATATTTCCTAATTGAAGCTTTTGCAGGGGAGAAATATTGGACAAATTAATTTCTCCATCTATAGTGGGTAATTGAAATAATTGTGGACAGGCAACAGATTGAATTTTTCTTTGTTGTGCTAAGAAATGTTTAATGGAGTCAATTGGAGAGACTCCATAGTCATGTGCAGAGCTCTCAGCATCTATATTTACTTGCTCTTTTCTTGGATCAATGACAATATGTGATTTTGGGTTCTTTGGAGGGGAATTGTCCATATCATCACTGGTATCACCATGTACCCCTTCATCTTCAACTTGTTCATTTTTCTCAAAAGTTTTCTCACTCTGTCTTTCTTCCTCTTCACCTTCCTTATCATTGTTCTGCAGAGTAGATTCAACATTTTCTATAGCAGAGGTGTTTACATCTCCTTGCATATTTTCATCATCCTTCTCCTTTTCAACCTGTTCTATGTTCTACAGAGAAGATGTAATAGCTTGATGTGGTGGAGAATCATGTGGTTGTTCCACATTCTCTATGTTTCTTACCTCACCAAGTATCTTCTAAGTGATTTCTTTAGTTTCTTTTGTAATTTGTTTAATTTCCTCCTTTCTGTTCTACATAAGAGTGTCTACTCTATGTTTTGTTCTGAGCTCTTGAGCTTGCCTTTGAATCAATTTTTCTTTTTCTTCCTCAGACAAGGAAGCACCAGCTTTATCCAAAGATTCTTGTCTGAGTTTCTCTTCTAGTGCCACAGCTTCAACTCTATCCTTTCTTAGGGTTTTCTATAAGATTTCAAGTACTTCAGGCAAGATTTCATCAAGAGACTTCTTATATCTCATGTACATTACAACTACCTTTTTCAATGATGGCTTGATCCTTTGGAGGAGACTCCAAATGAAGCACCATAGTTTCATTAAACAAATTGAAACAAACAATGGCATTGTAAACAACATCTAGAGACATAGGTTCTCTAGGAGGAGGTGTTGGTACTTGAGTGACATTTTTCTTTTTCTTCTTGAGTGGGGGATTTTGTGTTAGGGTTAGCTGACAAAAGATATCAATTAAATGCAAATAAAGATTAAATAGAGGAATGGAAATACACAGAAATAATAACAGTGAGAGACAAGTTTTAACCGATTACAATCAACAATCCAATATTATTATCCAGTAAATTAAAACTGATTACAATCAGCAATCCCTGCAACTCAATACCATTGCAAAATGCTATAATACAATATATCAAAACCCTAACCCTTAGCTGCTTTTTATCAAGCTTTTTGTCGGTTACAAAAATTAAGGTTTTCTTATGTCGGTCAATGAAAAATAACTCTCGGTTCTTTATAAAATAATAAAAAACCATGTGAGGTTTCGGGGGCACTACCCCTTGACCCTGTAGGAATTTGGGGGGAAACCGCGTTGAAAAAAGTGGGGTAAATATAACCTCTGAGTTTGATTAGGCTCCATATAACAACAGTTTTCTCTTCTTCTTCTTCTTCTTCTTCTTTTCACTTGCTTCAATACCTTGTTTCTTCTTCCTTTTGGCCTTTGCCTTGACTCTTGGTTACTTTTTCCATTTTTCTTTCTCTTGCTTCTTTAACATCACTTCTTATTTATCATTCTCAATCTTCTCTACAATGGTTTCTTTCTTCTTCTTTGATTGTTTGCCCTTGGATTTCATCTATGTTTGACCTTTAGAAACCTGTATCTATCTGGTAGAGGTTGTCTTTATAGAGGAAGTAGGTTGTGGAATACTAGTAGTAGATTGAGAAGTAGATCTCCCTGATCTTCTTGGTGTTGGATGCTCAGTAGTGAGTGCCACAACATATTCTGTAATATTCTGAGTAGTGAAACCTCCTGATGGGAGACCAACCTTTTTGAATAGCTTTTCTTTATTTTTCTCTACCTCTTTTTCAGCCCTTTTCTTGCATATTCTGTCATGAATTTATTCTTAACAAAATCCCAGCATAGGCCTTAACTTCCTCATCAGATACTTCATATGGAAGCTTGGGAATCCATGAAGTCCTCATCTCAACAAGCTACCATATAACAACAATCTTTATGCACATGAAATGTTATGTCACCTTTTATTTCCTGACCAAATTAGAAGAGATTCTATCCCTTTTATGCATTTCAGTTTGTAAATTCTTGAAGAAACCCCATAAGACAATATTACAACTTTGTGAGTCAAATCTTCTTATTTATTCTTTGATTTGTGCTACTACTAGCCTATCTTGTTGCCATATTTTTCCTTTATATCCCAGTAACTCATTCATGAAATAGAATACTAGGCAAATGATCAGTGAACCATACTTAAAGTTATATCCTATATCCTTTGTTCTTCTCATATTCTCTAACAATTGATCCTTCATAACTTCACACAAATCAAAATCCTTACCCTCTTTAGCCATTTGATAGGTAGTGTGTATGGTTGTAGCAGTTGTAGATCCCTCTTTGTTGGACTAGTACACTTTGTATGCAATTGCCATTGTTGCATATCTCACGTTGGGGTCAATAATATCATCAATTGTTAAAGCCCTCTTGTCAAATTTGGTGTTGGTTAATTCAGTGACCTTTTCATTCTTGATTGATTTCAACTGCAATATGGGTCCAGTGGAAGATAGCCCTGTTACAACCCTAATAGCTTCTTTCATTGTTTGATGAGGTTTGTTAAGGTATATGAATTCATCATGAATTATATTGAGGATATATACCTAACCCAGTCGTGCTCATTATAGAATCCAAAAAATCTTTCCAAACATCTAATTGTTTTGCTTCAATGTTGGCATACTTAGGTTTGTAATGTATATCATCTTCATCTAATAGTTTATGCCTTAGGGTTTCAAATTTGCCACGGTCAATCTCTTCCAATTTTGTGTGAATATATATCCTAACATCTTCCATGTATACCACAAATGCAGGAACATTAGATAATGCTCCACTAATGTCAACTTCCATTGCCTTATAAGGATGTTTCTTAAATTTTGGTCGGGGTTCATCAGCAATGTTGATCAATTGAGAAGTAAAAGAGGCAGCCATCATAAACAATTGTGATAGCAAGAATTAGGGTTAAATAGTATGAATAATACCTTTGAAACTTGCTACTAGGGTTTCAACTTTTTGCTTTGCTGCTCAAACACTCCAAGTATACCTTTTCTCCTTGGCAAAGGACTTTAAACACTTCAAATGCAGAATGAGATTGAATCAGATGGAAATTGCTTAAATAGAACAACCTTTTGTCATAAATGCACTACCTTTTGGAAGATACATTTATCATTGAAACCCTAAAATCTTCTGCAATCTACCACATTAAGAGTTTTTCCTCCAGAGTTTTGAGGATATGAAACCTCATTGCATTGCCTATGTCCTTAATAGAGGGTTCCAGGTCAGACATTCTGTAAGACCTATTTATGTTAAGAGAAGCCACAACAAATAAATGGATTAATTTGATAAACTAAGTTTCTCCCCCTGACCCATACAATTTCCTTCTAATCAACAATGAAATCTTTTGCCCCTGACAGAAACAATGTGTCTTTCAAAACTTTTCATGAGTCTTCTCTAGTTTCTCTTTTTGCATATTAGTTTATCTTTTTCTTTTCCTTATGTATAATTCCATGATTAGTTAGTAATCCTCTACAGCTAGTTCAATTACTCCAAAAATTTGATCAAACTTCTTCATATCATTATCTTAACATGGTCATACCATTTTAGCCAGAATGATGAGGAATTCAACATCTTATTTATTCAGGGGTTTGAAAAACTTTACATTTGTGACTCCCCCTGAATTAGTACCTTCTTCTTTTAGTTACTAGAGGATCCATCTGCACTAGGCAGAGGTCTGAAAACATCGCACTCCTCCTTCTTCCATACTTTGTTGATTTCCTTCTTTTGCTGAGCAATATCAAATTTCTTTTGAGGAGCAGACCTTATATTCCTCCCTGTTAGCAAGAGACACTGCTAGAATTCATAAGTGTTGTCATTGATAGCAACAAAGTATATCCCACACATCTGTAGTACATAAATTACTCATACTGGAAGTCAGATTGAAGATAGGTTGGTCTGGTAGTCAAGAACAAAGCATATGATAGGGTCTAACAGTTGGGTCCGGAACTCTCTGATGGTGAAACCCAACATCTTGCAGATTTTGATGAGTAATAAGGAGTATCTGAACTATTGTATTCTAGAGATTTAGCCTCCAGTGACAAAACATGTGAAAGATATGAGCATCTAAGTATCAGACTCTAGTTAGATAGTACAGATAGAGGAAGAACTAGCCAACAGGGTATTGGACCTCAATCTGGATGTGCAGAAGGTGTTGATCAATTAACTTGAAGTGTTATATGATTTTGGCCGACATAGGTAATGACTTCTATGCCTAAGTTTTTGGTGTGCATCATCAATCAAGTATGGATTCAGTTGACTGAATAGTAACTTGCAAATATCCTAAGTGTTCTTGTTGCTGACTAGAAAGTTGTTGGAAATCCTTGATACGGATATATATACTCGATGGACGTAAGCTTGTGAGGAAGAGAAGTAAAAGAATTATTGATTAAGTGTGAAGGCAGTAATCCAAGCTCAAAATGTGACATAAGAGTAATACAGAGCAGAGGAAGGATGAAATGTGCTAGATTGGTATACTGTGCCTAACCATAACTGAATTCTTGCATATGTGGATGTTGTTCATCAATTCAAACACTTTGTTATCATCTGTAATCTTTTGTAGATAGTGAGTCTCTTATACGCAGTGAGCCTTTTGTAAGCAGTGTGCTAGGGCAGTGAGCCCTAACTAGCAAGTGCCATTTTGTACTAATTTGTTATTTTAATAGAGAATACAATCTTAGGTTAATCACCCCATGGTTTTTCCCTTAACAGGGTTTCCATGTAAAAATCCTTGTGTTATGTGTGTTAATTTCATTTCAATTCTTATGGTTGCTTATGCTTTCATGCTTTGATATATTATTGAATATTAAGATAAGAAAAGAAAGTAAAAGTAAGAAAGTTTTGAGATAACTAATTCACCCCCCCTCTCAGTTATCTGCCTTGTTTCCAACAATTGGTATTAGAGCTAAGTTCCTTAGAAAAAGCCTAACAGCTTGAGGAGGATCTGGGAATCTTAATGGATGCATATGGTATGAAAAAGAAACTACAGTCTACCTTAGATGATCTTGATCAATCCTAGTCTGAAGTCAATAATTTGAGAGAGTGACTTAAGGGGGTTGATGATTTCATCAATGAGCTGAAAGAAAAACTCAGTAATTTCATGAAAAAGAGAAAGGAACTACTTCAGAAGTTAGCAGATCAGAATGAAACCAACAATACTAATGAGGACCTAAATGAAAAAACAAAGCTATGTGAAAAGTTGTCAAAAGAAGTTGTTATGCTAAGACATGAAATGGAATCAGGGGTTATGAAATTTACCCAAGAAATTGAAGAGAAGAGAAAGACTGAAGATAACTTAAAACAATCCCTCAAGGAGAAAACAAAAGACTGCTACAAAATGGATAGAATAATTGGACATCTTGAGTCTGATCTTGGAGAAGCCAAATACAATGAAGAACAACTTGAGAGATAGATTGACACTCTTAAACAAGATCTTGAAACTACAAATGAATATAAAGAAAAATTCAAGATAAGCTCAGCCAACCTTGAAGTACTACTTGAAAGTCAAAATAGGGTAGATGATAAGCATGGCTTGGGATATGAGAAAGGTGAAAGCTCTGGATCTGGTGAAAAGAACTTTGGATCAGGAAGACAAAGAAACAGGCCTAGAAGACCTCTGGTAAGACAACCTAATGCTCAAAGATATCCATCTTTCAATGGAAGCTACTTCAACTGCAACAAATTTGGTCATAAAGCAACTTAGTGCAGGAGCAAAATAAATCAGAATAATCCATTCTTCTCTGGTCAATGTTTTAATTACCAAAGGTATGGTCACAAATCTCATGAATGCAGAAATATGTAAATGAATAATTCTTCCAATGGTAGATGCTTTGCATGAAATAGAATGGGGCATATGGCTAATCAGTGTAGATCAAGAGGATATCAATCAAATAAAAAAGGAAATGTTGTGTTACAATTTCAATAAATCTGGTCATATAGCTAGATTCTACAGGAGTAGAAATCATGATGGAAAAGGTCCAGTAAAACATGATTAGAAACAAGACAAAGGCAAAGGTAAAGTGAATGTGGATGAGATTTAGAAGGAGATGAGAAAGACTTGGGTAAAGAAGAGTGTGATGAACATTGGTGATGGGTCCACACTAGAATCTGGTGCTGATAATCCTTCCAGAAATTAAAAAGTGAGCTCTGGCTCAGGGGGAGCTGGAAAGAAGATCAAATTCCCCCAGCCAGCTAGTAAGTGCCTGAATTCGACACATTAAGTAAGAATCAGAGGTTGTGTATTAGAGAGCTTTTGGAGGTTCATCTAAAAATCATTTAGTTAAAAGTTGAGAAATCTGCATATAGATTTGAAGAAGTTATGAGTAGATCCGGTTCCGGCAGCTATCCGGTAAAGACAAAATTACACAAATAGATCTGGTATGATCTAAAAATGCAATTTTATGGTCTACAGATTTAGAGGCATGTTTTGAAAGGCTAAAGTTATGTTTTCAATTCTCTTGGGTAATGATTTGAAGATCCGCACATTGATTCATGAGAAATTCACTCAAAACAGGGTAACCAGATGACTTAAAGTGTGCATTTATTGCAATGAGGAATTATGTTTTTGTGCAAGGATAAAAGGTTTTTCATTCATCATTTACAACACTTTACATTCATGAAGAAGAGAGAAGAGCTCTGAGAAGAGATCCTATAGAATATTCAAGTTAAAGTTGAAGATTGAAATCAAGCAGAAATTTGCTCCGACAGTCACATCAAACCCTAAGGCATAAAAAGGTATTTCCTTTCTGCAAAATCTCTCTAAATTTCATTGCTAGAATGGCTACTCCCATGGTTGTGAATGTCACTGAGAGGCTAAGACCAAAATTCAAGAAACATCCTCATAAATCTATTGAAGTTTATCCCTTGGGTGCATTTTCCTGTATCCCGTACGGTGTTCTGCATGTAGAAGATATTAGGGTTTACATTCATGCAAACATTGAAAACCTTGGAGACTTAGAATTGATGGAAATATATCATAAATAGAACTAAGAAGTGAGAATTTTGATCTCAAACTAGAATTCAAGGCTCTAAAAGACAAGCACTTTGCACATTGCATACATTTTCTATCTTTTGCAGTGGATGAATGGGTCTGATATGTCTTGAGTAGGATGCATGATAACTTTATGTGGTTAATGAGTCCATTTAAGATAACCAAAGATGCCATCAAGGCTGTAACCAGATTGCACTCAACTGGTGGGTTGCTTGCACTCAAATATGTGAAAATCAAACCATAACAGAAGCCACCAGATCAAAATATGACAAGAGAGCAATGACTATAGATGATATTATTGATCTAGATGTCAACTTTGCATCAATTGTAATTGGTTACATGATTTACCACTCAAGTAGGGAAAATTCTGTATCCAGTACAATAATCTATACTGCATATCAGATGCTAAAAGAAAATGCAGATTATGATTTGTGTGAACTTCTATTAAATCAACTGATGGAGAATCTACAGAAAATTAAGAAAGATAAGAAAAATTCCTTCAAGTATGGTAATCTAGTGTTATGCCTATTCTTCTATTACATGAATGAGTTACCGAGATCAAAAGGTCTGATCTGGGCAAATGATAGACCTGTTGCAATTCAAATCAGAGATTACTTGTATGGACTTGGTGATGCATAAGCCCAGAAGACAACTCTCTAGGGCTACTTCAATAATTCCCAGAGCATGATGCATGCAAGAGAAAGAATACCAAAATCAATAGTGGAGAAATGCAAAGACATAGTTTGCTTCATGGTTGATACAGATCAATGCCTAATGGAGGCAGTTGAGCCAAGAACTGTATGGGTAATGCCCATGGATTATGAAATTGATGAAAACATATTGGAGGTCAGAGAATTCAAGAAATCTAAGAACAAACCTTCCAAGAATGAAAGGACTGATGAGGAGTAGAAGACAAAAGAGTTTGTTGAGAGAGCCACTCTCTCCATTGAAGACATCATTAAAGCAGTCACTGTGGATGGAAACTTGTAGCCGCTTACAAAATTCTATGATGAGTACAATGATATAGACAAGATAATTCTTGAGGAAGCAATAGTAAAGTACCTAAACATCTATAACAAAGCTTTCATTGAAATAATTACCTTGATTCCCAAGAGATTAGAAAAAGTTTTGGAGTTAAGAAAAGAAAGTGCAAAAGCAAAAGACTTGGAGATCTGGGAATAGATAGTGATACAATTATGTCCAACTATCACTCAAAAACAAATGGATATGGTTTTCAAGGATGCCAAGGAAGAATTCAAGAGAAAGTCCAGAATGAATAAGCTCATGCTTGGAGAAACTGACCAAATAGCTAATGAGACAAAAGAAATTCTCTAGAGTTCCTTGAAAAGGTTCAATCTTCCCATTGTAGAGGAAGCAAATGAAGAGCCTTCTGACATGGATGTCGAAGGATTAAAGAAAATTGATGAAGAGAAATCTGAGGCCTTAGAATCCTTTGTTCCAAAAGAGGAAGTGCAGAAAGAAGAGACAAATACTATTGATGGCAATAAGCAAATTGGCCCAGATGCCCCCAAAGGAAAGTAAGGTGAGACTTCAAGAGACACCGCAGAAGCAGTGCAAAGTTTCTTGGACAAGGAAGTTGTGGAATTAGATGAACCAAAATTGATTCAAGGGCCACTAAATCTGGACTCTCTGTCTCTTGTTCAGATAATGAAGATAGCATCTTTTGCTCAGGCCAAAGCCAAAGAAAAAGTCCTGAAATCTCATATGGAGGATTGTGAGCTGCTGAGTATTGCATCCGGAGTACTGGAGAAGATCATGTCCACATATCAGAAGGATCCATCTGCCTCTCCATCCAGTAATTTGAAGAACTTAGTTAATTCTATCAATACACATTTTGAGTCTTTAGAAAAATTAGCAGAAACTAAGGTCCGGAAAGAGTTCTTGGGAAAAAGATTCATTGAGGTGCAAGGGCTAATTGATAATGATAGAAAAACCCTAGACATTAGCATAAAGAGCATTGAAAACACTCTTAAGGATGGTGGAGACATATATAAATTTGGTTTATCCTGACCTAAAGTTGTAGAGGACATTGAGAAGAAAATGAAAGAACAAGAAAGAAAATTGACAAATCTTTCTCAAAATTTTGATCCCCTTACTATATCTCTGGTAAGTCAAGAATGCCAAGTAGTTGTTATAATAAATGAAATAAAGAAATTGGCTAAGGAGAAGAAGAATTTAATGAATAGAATGGGTGAACTCAGAGGGATAATCATCCCTAAGTTAGAGTTAATGCATGATGCTTTAGCAGATGCTCTAAGTACAACCCGGACTAGTGATCCAACAAATTTGAAGAGGGCAGAAGCATATGTGTTTTTGTTGAGTGGACACATCTAGATTTTGGATAGGATGAAGAGAAGTTGGGCCACAGAGCTTGTACAGTTGAAGACTACATTTGCAGATATACTTAAGTATATGTAAGTTTATCTTATGAATTATATGTACATTTGTGGATCCCACCGTTTGCCATTGATGTTAAAGGGGGAGTGAAGAATAGTGAAAAATGAGGAATCTAGCATTAAGGGAGCACCAATAAACAGTGTGGAGAGATGGAGCACATGAAAAGGGGGAGTTTCAACGACACTCATTTTTCACTAAGTGTTGCCATCAATGCCAAAGGGGGAGGTTGTTGGCAAGTGACACTGCTAGAAGTCATAAGTGTTGTCATTGATGGCAACAAAGTATATCCCACACATCCGCAGTACATAAATTACTCATACCGAAAGTCAGATTGAAGATAGGTTGGTCCGATAGTCAAGAACATAGCATATGATAGGGTCTGACAGTTGGTTCTGAAACTCTCTGATGGTGAAACCCAACATGTTGTGGATATCGATGAGTAATAAGGAGTATCTGAACTATTGTACTCCAGAGATTTAGCCTCCAGTAACAAAGCATGTGAAAGATATGAGCATCTAAGTATTAGACTCTAGTTAGATAGTGCAGACAGAGGAAGAACTGGCCAACAGGGTATCAGACCTCAATCCAGATGTGTAGAATGTTTTGATCAAGTAACTTGAATTATTATATGATTTTGGCAGACATAGGTAATGACTTCTATGCCTACATTTTTGGTGCGCATCATCAATCAAGTATGGATTCAACCGACTAAACAGTAACTTGCAAATATCCTAAGTGTTCTTGTTTCCAACTAGAAAGTTGTTGGAAATCCTTGATGCAGATATATATACCCGATGGATTCAAGCTTGCGAGGAAGAGAAGTAAGAGAATGATTGATTAAGTGTGAAGAAAAGTAGAAGACAAGTGTGAAGGTAGTAATCCAAGCTTGAAATGTGGCAGAAGAGTAATATAGAGCAGAGGAAGGATGAAATGTGCTAGATCAGTATACTATGCCTAACTGGAACTAAATTCTTGCATATGTAGATGTTGTTCATCAGTTCAAACACTTTGTTATCATCTGTAAGCTTTTGTAGACAGTGAGTCTTTTGTAGGTAGTGAGCCTTTTGTAGGCAGTGTGCTCGGGTAGTGAGCCCTAACTATATAGATTTGGGTGCTCCTATTTTCACCTATAACAAAACCCAAGAGAAATAGTAAATAGTTACTACTAGTAGTAAATAGTTAATTACTATTGCTAGTAAATAATTAATTACCATACCAATAAAAAATAAACTACTATAGTCGATGGATCCTACACCCCTTATGAATGTATTTACAAAACAATATTAGGAGTAATTAAATACTTAGGATTTACAAAGTTGATGGCATCTTAATCCTAACATAAAATGGTATGGGGTTTTATTTATTAATGCATCTTTTGAGTTGAGTTTTCTATTGTAATCATCAAAAATTGTTATATGTTGTTGGAAAGGTATAGAATGGACATTTTAAAAGCATTGAAATCTCTAAAGTATTGAACATTTGTTGGAAAAGGCACTATTGGGTGTGAGAATTTAAGATGTTGCATAATGCTAGATAGAGGATATTGGAGGAATTATCTGAACTCAAGCTAGCTTCGTGCTTAGAGATGGTCAATTACATGAGAAGCTCTAGTTTTTTAAATTATTTCCCTTTTCAAATCAAGGGGAATTATGTTAGTAGTTGTAATCCAAAGTTTTGGTAACTAAGACAATTAGAAGTTTTGGTGGTGAGGGCAATGAATGTGATCCAAAGTTTACTTACCAAGACAAAGAGAAGTTTTGGTTGCTAGGATAGTGAAGGTGATTTGCTAACCAAGACATGAGAAGTTTTGGTAGCCATAATAAGTGAAGGGCTAAAAGCTTTGATAACCAAGATAGTGAAGTTTTGGTAGCCATGACAAGTGCAAGAAGAATAATTTTGGTAACTAAGACAATGAAGGAAGAACAATTTTTGTAACCAAGATAGTGAAGTCTTGGTTGCCATGATAGTAAATAGGTAGTTGTTTGGACTATTATGTTTGTCCTAGTCCAATTTTTGGTATCCCTATCTTAATAAAAATAATGATGTAATTTAAAGAGGGTGGATGAACAGTAAAAGAATATTAGAAATATTATATCATATAATTAATTTATGGTTATGTATTCTATTTTGTTAGCAATATGTTAGGTGGTTATAGCTAAGATCTCATTAGGTGAAGGCCTTTTATAAAAACTAATAATATAATTGATCAATTTGAACATGATATATTTTTATGCATTCCTTTTCTATTATTTAAAAACGTAAATTTCTATTATTATTATCTTTAGATCATGGTTCCAATAAAAAGTTTTAATGCATCAAAATCTTTTATAATGACAAAAATATAGGATCCAAAGTTTTGCAATGTATCTCTAAACAAGTCCAGTAACATTGGTCAAGCAACGAAAATAAACATACATAATTTCTTGCTTAGAATCTTCCATCTATAAAAACATAAGAAAAATAAATATAGTCTAATTAAAGTAAGCATCAATTCTATTGCTTGTAGAAGGCAACAAGTATTCTTCTAGGTAGTCTAATGTTGCCTTCTTCTACGTAGTCTAATTAAAGTAAGCATCAGTTCTATTACTTGCAAAAGGCAACAAGTATTCTTCTAGGTAGTCTAATTAAAGTAAGCATCAGTTCTATTACTTGCAGAAGGCAACAAGTATTCTTCTAGGTGGGTTAGAAGGCCTTCTTGCATGCATTACAAATCTATTGTCTAACACAACCACATCACCAACTTCCCATTTCACATCAATAGCCTCCTCTTCAACAATTCGGAGGCATGATTCAATGGCCTCTCTAGGAACCACATATCCATCTCCTAGTGTACGGGGCTTCTCTACATCTCTAAATGCTAATAGATTGAACCAGGTTTTCTTGTCCCCATCTACTTTTCTTATAGAAACTGTAGGTCCTATCTGAAACATCATTTTGCTCCCATCCCAACTCACCTTGGAGAGTTTTAGCCCAGAATTTGTAGCCCTGGAAACAAATTCACAACAAAGATGGTATTACTTTTCAACATAATCTTCTCATAAAATAATGTGGGAAATTTTGGCAAAATTCAATGTAAATTCTTACTTCTTTTCCGCTTCTTCCTTATCCTTGGTTTTGTAGCGCGTTTGCCAACCTGTTACGAAACTATCAGGATCATCCTCCGCAGAAAGAGTGTATGAATAAATCTCGCCTTCTTTTTCGATTTTACTTACTAATTCTGGATATTTCTCTTCCATTTTTTCAGTAATCTTATGGCTCAATAAAATGGCAGTTTGCCCTCCTTCTGGAGGAGCAGTCTCGCAGAAAAAGGCTAATATGCTTGGAAATTCCTCAAACTGCCTCAACAAAAAGAATCAGCAAAATTTTAAAAACAGAAATACTTATCCACTAGTCTACAATGACTATCACATGATTTTAAGTATGCTGGGAGATTCCTCAAACTGCCTCAACAAAAAGAATTGGCAAAATTTTAAACACAGAAATACTTATCCACTAGTCTACAATGACTATCACATGATTTTAAGGATGCTCGGAAATTCCTCAAACTGCCTCAACAAAAAGAATCAACAAAATTTTAAGAACATAAATACTTATCTACCAGTCCACAATAACTATCTAATTATGCTTGGAAATTCCTCAAACTGCCTCAACAAAAAGAATCAACAAAATTTTAAGAACAGAAATACTTATCCACCAGTCCACAATGACTATCTAAGTATGCTTGGAAATTCCTCAAACTGCCTCAACAAAAAGAATCAACAAAATTTTAAGAACATAAATACTTATCCACCAGTCCACAATAACTATCTAATTATGCTTGGAAATTCCTCAAACTGCCTCAACAAAAAGAATCAACAAAATTTTAAGAACAGAAATACTTATCCCCCAGTCCACAATGACTATCTAAGTATGCTTGGAAATTCCTCAAACTGCCTCAACAAAAAGAATCAACAAAATTTTAAGAACAGAATACTCATCCACCAGTCCACAATAACTATCTAACTGTACTCGGAAATTCCTCAAACTGCCTCAACAAAAAGAATCAACAAAATTTTAAGAACAGAAATACTTATCCACCAGTCCACAATGACTATCACATGATTTTAAGTATGCTAGGAAATTCCTCAAAATTTTAAGAACAGAAATACTTATTCACCAGTCCACAATGACTATCTAAGTATGCTTGGAAAGTCCTCAAACTGCCTCAACAAAAAGAATCAACAAAATTTTAAGAACAGAAATACTTATCCACTAGTCCACAATGACTATCACATAATTTTAAGTTTAAGTAGTGAAGAAGTAGGGGTTATATAGATTTCTTTATTAAGAGATCTTTCATGGTGATATTGCAGAAACACCAAATATTACATATAAAAGACGGGTGTTTTTATTTCTGTTAGAAACTTACCATAGACATCTCATGGTGGAAATTAATGGGTTGATGGAGAGGAGCTTCATTTGCAGTGTGGACTCTTCCCTCAATCCTTATTCTTGAAGCCCCACCCACATATGACTTCTCTTCCCAACCAAATGCCTCCATTACCGCATTGAAATCTGATGCAGTTTTGAGGGGAAATCCTCTGAAAAGCAACGCTCCCACCTTCTTCAGCCGATCGTTGATCCACTCTTTGTTGGTTTCAATGGTGTGGAGAAACGATTGTAAGGTGTTACATTCCTCACTCTCATCTTGGGGGAAGAGCACCGTTGGAAAGAGGAGTCCATGATCATCTATAACTTGCTGGTGGGCAATTTTCCCTTGTTTAAAAGGGCACTCATGCATCTTCTCCATTTCCTTAAAACACTTTCAATAACTGGCTACAGCTCTCTGTTGAGAACTTTCAACAGAGAGCTCTACTTAAATTAATTACACTGGTGTCGGTTCAAAGCTTCCAACCTTGTTAAAGTCAAATATCTTACGTTATTGATAATGCTAACGTATTCAATGACGTTGCATTTCCATCGTCTTCTAATATCCATATCTTCGAGGGGCTAGTAACGATAATTGTCCTCTATTTTGTTTAGAGTTAAATTTCTCTCATTTCACTTTGTCTCATCTAATTATGCTTGTCCTTTCATATCTTTTTACCCATGTCACTCTACTTAAATGTCATCCATTTCAATGGTCAAACATTCAATGGTAATTTTACACTTCATTCACAACAAAAAGTGGTAAATATTTGTCCTATTTTTATTGGTCCAAATTAATTTTTGATTGTTGAAGTAGATGATATTTAAGAATAGCTCATTGGGAATCGTTGGGGTAATATCATAAGGTTTTTCAATAAAGAAAATGAAAAGATAATATATTAAAAATATTAAGGAGTGGAGGGATTGGTTTTTTTTTTTTTTATATTAGTTTTTATTTGAAATTATATTTTTTTTTTAGTATTTGAATGGAGTTGCGTCTATTGTAATATTATGATTATTGATATGGTTTTATCTTAAAAAGTCAAGTCAAGAAATTTTATATAAAACTAATTAACTAGATAAAACATATATTAAGTTGAAATTACAAAAAATAATACAAAGATAACAATTACATTTTGTTAACTCAAGACAAGTTTGCATCCTCATTTCATTTCCTAGCTCCATTGTTCTCGTCACTCTCATCCACAATAGAGCCCACTCTTATAGTCCTTGGAAGGAAATTGACCACTCCGCAAGCCCTCTCCACTTGATTTATGTCTTAGTGAGGAGAGGTAGTTATGAAAGGTCATTGAAAGACCAACAAATCAAAAGTGGGGAAGGGACCGCTTGGTGCCTTTTGTAATTGAGAATTGAAACCTCTCAAGAACCTCAACCATGGCCACAAACTTAGCCTATAGTTCTTTGGATGAAGCAATGGATATTAAACTTATGAATTCTACATGAAAAAAATTTGCCACTACATATTTTAGAGAAACATCTAGACCCTATTTAAATTTATCCCTTACAAAACTCAAGGCTAGTGTCCTCACTTCAAGCTTCTCCTTAATGATCTCCAAGAGGCTACAAATAAACAATGATGCTATCTCAGAATTGAGCCTACTACAGATCTTTGCCTTTAGATAATCAAAGCTAAACAATTCCTTTATTTCATACTTAATAGCCCCATTTTGGATGATATAGATAATGGCTAGCCTCACTTCTAACTCCATCCCTTAAATGCCATCTCCCTTTTCTTAAAGAGTAGGAAAATCATGACTCTATCAAAAAATGTTGTCTTCTCTTGATCTTTGTACTATCTCTAAATGATAGAAAATCCCAAACCCTACCTTATTAATATATATGTATCATCTATCGCCAAGTAACAATGTCGAACTCCATATATGTGCATGTTTTAGTACAAGCCACAATGATGGTTTGACATGGCTTGTAATTAAACACATCTATAACTACTCTTCCTTTTCAAAGAATAATTAATGCAACATTAATTTTATTTGTGTACTTACATGCTTACATCTCCTTAGATTACATTTACCTTTCATGTATTATTTTTCCTCTCCTCCAATTATTTGCATATGTTGTATGCAACCAATTGGAGGGAGCATATATTGACACTAATGTTCTTATGTTGAGATTCCAGGTAGTGACTTGTGCTACATAAAGACTTATCATTAGTCCTAGATGGCTCTCAATCACATTACATGGCTATACCTGAATGATTTGTGTGCATTCTTGTGCAACTTGTGCTCTTGCACAATGGTTCAACAAAAGGTATTTTTACACTACAATTTTCTCTTATGCATTCAAACATAGCACCAAGATGCTTTGTACATGAAATAGACTTTGGTAGAATGTCTTTGCACACATTTGCACAAACATCAATTGTAAATAGCTCCATCCAATTCTACAAAAGATGGCCACACGTGCATCCCTTAGTCACACTACATAATTTCAAGGGTAGACACTCAAAGCTTTGGAACCCATACCTTCATCCATGGTGGTTCTTTTGTAGAAGAGGAATAAATTATATCCACCACCATCCTCCATCTAATAATGGATTTGTGTCTTGTTTTCAAAACAATAAACTTCGCATTGCACATTGTATGCTCCAAAACATGAACTACCAAGGCAAAGGTTTAGGGCTTCGTGAGCAAGGTATATTGGAGCCCATCTATGTCAAAATCCATCCATGATTGCATGGACTTGGTTATCCATCTCAAGGAAAAAAATCCAAACATGTTGGTACCACCCTCATAAAACCTAAGGTAGCTTCTCCCAATCTAGAAATAGGTGCATTCTATAACTCCACCAAAATGTTCACTGCCATCCCTCTCCTCCATCCTACCATTCCATTAAGTATACCCAAATCCCTCCTCCATCTCGTCATCCTTCTCCTTCCATCCACAAATCAACTAATCCCTCCATCCATAAATCCCATATCCTTAAATATCCTAATGCCTCATCCCCCAAAATCCCTAATCAAGACCAACAAATGCACACATCATTTGATTTATTAAAAAATGATGAAGCTATCACAAAATCATGGGACTCAGATAATATCTCCCCATGGGACCACCCCATCGACCTTTGTAGCACTTTGGATCCCTCCAAACATGAAGAGAAATATCCACACCAGCCTAAGGACTATCATGCCATAGGGCATCAATACATAAAATCAAATAAAAATCCATCCAAAAGGACACAAAGGCCCAAACCTTCAAAAGAAAAAAACAAAAATAATGTGGGTCCCCAAGAAAAAAGAACCTATAAATCCACATGGAGCATCCAAATCCGCACTTCCAAAATCCCATACCATCCCCAAATCCCAAAATCCCTATCTCCCATCTTGCACCTAATGCAAAATTTTCAAAAATCCCGTCCATTTGGGTCCCCAAATCAACAATCACAAAATACTCCACCTCGATCCAAAAATAAAAAATCCCCCATCCCCATGCATCCCAAATCCCCCATCAAAATCACAAGCTTCACAATCTAGCATGGGTATGCCATTGTTGGCCTTGGTTCCACTTGACCCCCTAACATTCCCTCATACCCCCATCTCGCCATCTTATATCCAGGTTATCATGTATATCTCCTCCATCACATCTCTATAATCCATTCTTTCCCCTAATTAATCTTTCTTCCATCCCCTACCATCACATCCTTTTACTATCCACACTATGGTGGCACCTTGTTTACCACTTGTAGAAGCCCACTTATCCATCTACCAGCATCCATGAGCACAACAACAATCGACATGGTCCATATGTAGTAGCCATTCAACATGGGCTATTATCAACTCCTCCTGGAAATAAATACTTGAGTCCAATCCATTTATCCCATCCACATCCACCCCAACCCATCAAAAAATTGAGAAAAATAAAAAAAATTAGAAAATTGTCAACAAAAAAAAATCAAAATAGTAAAGAGAAAAAAATCATCCAATGTTGAAAACCATTCCTATGGTGCCTTGGAAAAGTACCATTATAAAAACCCCTTGTGAGTGTCATGTGTAATCCCCTATCCATAAGCACGCTACACTTGGGGGCAATTCTCGCCTAGCCTACCCTCCATTATACATACTTATCCTATCATCTCCCATCCATCCCATCCACTATATCTCCCTGTCTATCATATTGCCATCCCATCCTCCCTTCTCACTTTTGATTATGATATAGAAAGGGGAAAAAATATTAAATTTGTACACCTCTTGGCATACATCCATCTCTAGCATATCTTATAGTGTCCCTTCCACCCACACATCCCAACACTTACTCATGAACGACACATCTAGAGAGAGGCATCTTATTCCTATGCGCAGTAGTCCTTGTAGATCACACCAAAATGCCCTCCATCCATCTATCCTAAATCCCTATCCATCTATCCTATATCCTTAATCCATCATGAACCCCTATCCCAATCCTCATCTTATCTCCCTCCCCTACCTAGCTTAGATGTGGTTTCAACATCCATGAGCACGGTCTAAGTACTACATTCTGCCATCTATCAATCTATCCTTCCATTCCCCCATCACTCAATCACCTCATCTCATCATCCCCCATTCCTTATTGATAGACTCAATTTTCCCTTCTCATTGGTATCAAGCTATATGATACCTACACGCAAACCAATGCATCCTTCCTAGAACAATCCAAGTATCCCAGAAATCCAAATATCACAAGTGACATCCTAATCCATTCATATAGAGACAAGCAATCTATGCAAAATTATCCAATCACATCTATTGGTCTTGTTCCTAGCCTTATTGCAAGCCTTGATCAAACTTCCATCATCATTATCAGGATATATGGTTTTGAATCCTTGTGTTGTTCTTGTCATAAAAAATGCTATCCTTCATCATCAAACCATCAATCCTTGGATTTTTAGGTTGACCAAGGGAAACATTGTGTTTGTATTTGTATCATTTTGTGCATGCTTTCTTGCTTGTATGTGTGCATATCATTTTGTCTTGCATCGATATCAGTCCCTGCAACCTACCTACCATGCCAGTATCATGGTTTTCCATATCATGGTGCTATATAGCATAGGGTTGCTTGTGACCTTATTGGTTGCCTCATCATAGTATCCACCAAGGTCATCTAACACCTTGTGTTGTGTTGGGGCATCCTTTTTTCATCTACACCTGGGACATGTCATCATCTTAGTTCCTTATACCTTGGTGCATAATGTTTCATGCCAAATCAAATAAGATTTCTCAAATCTCATGCCGCAAACACATCACTACACCCCATCCATCTACCTCCCCCCATCCTTCCCCCCATCACCTCCTTTCCTCCCAATCCCCTAAATCCAATCCCTTCTATCTTTCCAAACCATTTTTCTTTAAATTCCACTCTCATCTTTCTAATCCAGCGATCTTCATCCATTTCGAGAGCACACTCGTGTTCTTCAAACTTGCCTACCCTCTCAAGTGAGCATCATCTCTCCTCATCACTCCCACTTTGAGTGGTTGTGGCATCATCACCCCTAATCCAAAAATATTCCTCTAATCCAATCCAGTGCTATGTTTTATCATTCTATAAAATGATTTTGCTTCACAACATCATCTCAAAGAGGGGAAAAATGTAGACACCTAAAATCGTCCACTCGTCATATTATCACTATTTAACCCTAATTAGCATATCACTAGATCATCTTCTTCTATAATTAATTGGATAATTAATTATCCAATTCCCCTTTTGATAGTGATTAAATAATAATTTATTATTAAAAGCACTATTCATGTGTTATTCATCACTATTCATTTGTACCTATCCCTAGCATAAATGATTAATTAATAATTTATCATCCATCTTCTATAGTACAACATTAGATAAATATTCATTTATCTAATATCCCTATCCTCATCCAAAATTAAATAAATATTTTCATACTTATTTAATTCCCTATTTTGTGCACTTTTGATTAAGTTGGTTAAAATCACTTAATCAACTTAATCCCTCACTTGCAAAATCCTAACCCATCATGAACCCATTCAAACCCCTCACATCCTCCAACATGTATAAAAGCATGGGCTTTTGTACATGATCATGTGGGTATTTTACAAAGGGATGGGCAAGTCCTTTATACAAAAGGTCCTTTTGTCCTCCTTTGATTCTCTCCATTCACTTTATCCAAGACCATCCTCTTGATTTCCCCTCAATCCAAGGACTCCTCTTATCTTCCAATAAAATCATGCCACTTGGTGGCCTCTCATCAAACCAATCCTCTCAACAATCCTCAACCATTGATATTCCAAATCCATCCCAAAAATCTATAAATTCAACCTCAACCAAGCCATTTTCAAGTCTCCATGTTATGCAAGGTTATACTGCGACTTTGAGGAGCAATCAACATATCAAGACATCAATAGAACATCCAAAGATCAAGGTTTGTATGTGTAGTTAGTTTCTAACTTCATTTTTTGTTTGTATTCCTTTATCTCTATCATGAGGTTGCATTAGATTATGAATGAAATAGGTTAGTCTCATTCTAGCTTGTTTCTTTTTTCATTTTCTTATGTATGCACCTACCTTTCCATTTATAATTTCTTTTGTTCTTAAAAATTGAAACACCTTGAACATATTGTTGCTTTTGTTGATTTAGAATAGAATATGATCTATTTTCCTTGTCCATCTTTAGGTAATGGGATTGGGAAAATCCTCATTATTGTCATTAGGATTATCCACAAAATAGTTTCCTTATGTAAATATGAATCTTATTGGTATGAATTGGGTTATTACCTAGTTGGTTTCACTTTTGGGTCACTTTCATACCTTGTTAGTTATGTTTTCTTAGGGCATTTACCTTTTGTGTCTCAAGTCAAAGATCATGACACTTGTCATAATATCATGTTGTCCTTTGTCGATACACAAGGGTCCTCTATGTATATTTCATTCCACTTCATTGTATACTATTGTATGTGTATTGGAATTATAGAATTTTCATTGTTTCCCTCTTGTGCAAAATGTTATTTTGGTGTTGTAGATGATTCTTGCTTGTGTGATTACTTTTGGTGACTTCAACATGCTAGTTATAGATCTACAAGCCCCTTCTCTTTATTGGGAGATTCTTGCCAAGATTTTTGGTTGAGTCCAAAAGGACCAAATCTATATGGATCGACAGTAAACTTGATAAGGTTTTGGAGAAGTTACAGTTTCAACCATTTTTGGAGGGCACCATCTTTTAGTTGTATGGATTCTATATAGTCATACATGATTTGTACATGGTCATATAGTCCTTATGACCTATGAATAGTCTATGGTACTATCATCTATTAGATTTATGGTAGAATATTCTTTGTGTAAACATTAGATCACCTTAGTACAATTTTATAGTTTTTTACATGTTTAAGGTTTTTGGTATGTCCTACTATAGGTTATAGACCTTGTGTCACCCCTATATTAAATCCATACGTCTATTTTTGCTAGGTCCCATCATGATATTACACTTGCATAAGCATTGTGTAAGGTGACTAAATGCATGGGGGGCTAGCCTCTAGTCACACCCAAGCCATAGGGAGTTTAAGACCATTGCTTTGTTGCATTGTGCCACCAATTATTACCACCTCCATTAATGCTTGAAAACCACACACCACTCCATCAATGAGGATTACACAATTGCTACTTCACTCTACTTGTGGCCATGCCTCCTAGATCTGCCACCTATTACTTGCTAGTGCCTCTCCAAGAGTGTTTTTTGTTGAAAGAGGAGTTTTTTTCTAGGAGACATAACTTTCATGCACAATGTTAGATTTTTGACTTCTTATAGGCAATGGAAAGATCTTCTTGAGAAATTCATACAAAAATGTAGGTGATTTTTGTAGATTCTACTCCAAGTGATAGTAATTTTTTCTTGAAGCTATTTCTTGCACTTTCATAAATTTTGCTCATAAAGTTTAATTTTGGAAATTTAAAAATATTATCAAAAAATTGCAAGGAATCTATTTATAACCTCCAATTTTTTATTTGGTAATTTTTTTTGAAAAATATAAAATAACTATGTGTTATAAATCATTGATTTAGGCTTGTCCATTGTATAAATTTCACTTAAGTGCCCATTGTTATTGTTGGGGGTTGCAATTACAACATTAATAAATTTTGGGGGGAGTGTAAGGCATGATTTAAGTGTCCATTATCTTTTTTCCTCTCTTGGTGTTTGTTGCTAATCATAGCAAAACCTAGGGCTATTGAGCTCCTCATTCTATACAACTATCACACATTGAAACTACAAATGAGACAACTGCTACAATCTAAAGGACTATGGAAAATGTTGGTTGAAAACCCTCTAGAATCCACTATGTAATTAAAAAATTTCAAGCATATAGAAACAAGTTAGATGAATCCATGGGGTTAATTAGATTGCATTTAACAAATAATTTGTTATTTCACATTGAAAAGTGCACTACATCTAATCTACTATGGGATAAATTTAATGATTTATTTGTCACCATTAATGAGTTATCTGTTTTGAAATTAGAGGTGGATTTGACATCACTCTCTCCATATGATTTTCCTTCTATTGAAAACTACCTTTTAAAGTTTAACTCATTATTGTCACAATTGAAAGGTTATGGATGAGGTAAAATAGATAAGGGATGCATCTTCTTGATTTTGTCTAAGTTGGAGGGCCCATTTTAGGTATGCTAATCTACTCTCTACTCCACCATGGATGCCTTAGGGATTGAATTTAAGATGCCCACTTTTGAGTTGTTTTGTGACTATCTTACTAGGAAACATGCCAAACATATTTAGTTGGATGCACTTCCTAGTTCTAATAGCCAAACATTAATGGATCAATGATCTAAAGGAAAAGGTAAGAATAGGTGGAATCCTAAGACATAATATACTTTAAGTGGTGAGTCTCCCTCTAAATCAAATTAAATAACACTTAGAAGTCTGCACCTCCCTCTAATTCTTCTAAATTAGAGGAGTCTTCCACCAAGATGCAGAAGAAGATAAGTGATCCTTGCACTTTCTATGTCAATCTTGGACACAACAAATCTAGATGTTGGTAAATCTTAGAGGCTTTGAAGTAAGATATGCAACATTGTTAGTGTGAACAAGGTATTTTTTCTAACTAGTTTATCTCCTAGCTAGTTCTCCACTTGGGTCCTTTCCACACTAGGTTAAGTTTACTTAGGGACTTTTTACACATCATCCAACATTGCTTGTGTTTTTAGTTCCCTGGGTGATATATTCTATATATACTCACCTATTGATTTTATTGTAATCACTTAATATTGTATGCTTTGCATTCTTGACTAAATAGAATACAACTTATTGTTTCAATTCTAGATTTTTATTCTTTCTTTCCTTTAGTCATTTTCATTTTGGGTGGCTTTACAACTAAATCTTACATGGTATTAGAGCTGGTTGTGAGTTGTGGGTTAGCATTTTAGGAAATCTAGGAGTGTAGAGTTGTTTATTTCTTGAATCATTGAGTATGCCCTTCTCTTACATCATTGGATGATTTGGAGAATTGGAAAGGTGTGATAGAAATTTTAGTTTCTGGGGGCTTCTTTTCTCTAAGATTGCTAGTTGCAGGTATATTGGAGCTACTTGGAGACTTTCTAAGCTCATCATTGGGTTTAGAGTAGCCAAGAAAGTTAGAATTGCCTATAATTTCATCCTAGTTGGACATCAGAGGAAAGATTTACAAGGGTTCAAAGAATGAAGTTTTTTTGAGAAGATCCAATAGGTTTCTAAAAATTGGGGCATTTGAGGCCAAACAGACGATACCATTACGTTTAGAAGGCCCAAAAACTCCCATTTTCACATAAAACTTGTCCAATTTAGACAACTTTACCTTTGAGGCAATTTTTTTGTGGGGCCAAGCCATATGGATTTGCCATCACCATATAGTACAGAATTTCAAAAAAATGAAGTTTTGGCACTACACACCCCCCTTGGGACATGCATGCCTAGAACTAGCCAAACTAGCCCACTTTTGGGCCCAGTTGGCCCCCTTTTTTGGCTTGATTTGGCCACATAGGTTAGCCCTGCAAATAGGCAGTCCACCTTCCAAGCCGCTACTAGCCCCTGTAGTCTACCAACCTTCCTCTATTGTTGAGTTACCTCATTACGACCAATCCTCCACAATATCATTTCCTAAGTGGCCAGATCTACCATTGCCACCATACAACTACCCTAGTGCTGTTGGTGTTGGAAATAAGCCACACCCGGACTGACGATGGACTGGTCCAAGAGGGGCCAATAGCTCAGTGGTAGAGCACTCCAACAGTGAATGGAAGGTCCTAGGTTCGAATCCTAGCTAGTCCATGATGTCTCAACATGGTATCAGAGCACAAGTCATCGGTTCGAGTCCCTCGAGCCCTTGACCCTCTGTCCGCATAAGCTCAGCTTATCGATGTGGTACATAGTGGGTATGAATCCCACATGGTACGTGGTTGTATCCAGCTCGATCATGTGGGGGGGTGTTGGCGTAGCAGCTATATGGACTATGAGATCCCTCTCCACCACAAGGATGTGCCTTTGGTGCGACGACAAAAATCAACATGGTATCAGAGCCAAGCCCAGGCTAGGAGCCCCAAGCACACGAGAGGTGTGGCTTAAGGGGAGGTGTTGGTGTTGGAAATAAGCCACACCCGGACCGATGATGGACTAGTCCAAGAGGGGCTAGTAGCTTAGTGATAGAGCACTCCAGCAGCGAATGGAAGGTCCTAGGTTCGAGTCCTAGCTGGTCCATGATGTCTCAACAATTTTTTTTGGCAAAATAGCATCACATAACTATCTCCAATATCAAATGAAAATACAAGCTAGGTAGCATGCTTATATAGATTAGAGAGAGGGAGGAGGTGGCAACACCAACCAATGAGGAGCAACCATCTATCAGACTAAAGATAGCAAAGTATCTTCCCAAGATAGCTAATGGATGCTCACATGTAGGAAGGTGACACCTCGCAACCACTCATCATAAGACATGCTTTATTAACCTAAGCAAGCTTAAATAAAGCATGTCTTATTATGTGAGTGGTTGCGAGGTGTCACCTTCCTACATGTGAGCATCCATTAGCTATCTTCGGAAGATACTTTGCTATCTTTAGTCTGATAGATGGTTGCTCCTCATTGGTCAGTGTTGCCACCTCCTCCCTCTCTCTGGTCTATATAAGCATGCTACCTAGCTTGTATTTTCATTCGATATTGGAGATAGTTATTTGATGCTATTTTGCCAAAAAAATTTTGTTGAGACGTCATGGACCAGCTAGGACTCGAACCTAGGACCTTCCATTCGCTGCTGGAGTGCTCTACCATTGAGCTACTGGCCCCTCTTGGACCAGTCCATTGTCGATCTGGGTGTGGCTTATTTCCAACACCAACACCCCCCTTAAGCCACACCTCTCGTGTGCTTGGGGCTCCTAGCCTGGGCTTGGCTCTGATACCATGTTGATTTTTGCCGTCACACCCAAAGTACATGCTTTTGGTGTGACGGCAAAATTCTACATGGTATCAGAGTGCAGGTCATCGATTTGAATCCCTCGGGCCCTCGACCCTTCGTTTGCATAAGCTTGGCTTATTGACGTGGTATGTAGTGGGTACGAATCCCACATGGTACGTGGTTGTATCCAGCTCTATCATGTGGGGGTGTTGGCGTAGCAACTATATCAATGATGAGATCCCTCTCCACCACTAGTACGTGCCTTTGGTGTGACGACAAAAATCTATATGGTATTAGAGCATAGGTCATCATTTCAAGTCCCTTGAGCCCTTGACCCTTTGTCTGCGTAAGCTTGGCTTATCGATGTGGTACGTAGTGGGTATGAATCCCACATGGTATGTGGTTGTATCTGGCTCTATTGTGTGGGGGGGTGTTGGCATAGCAGCTATATGGACTATGAGATCCCTCTCCACCACAAGTACGTGCCTTTGGTGTGACGGCAAAAATTAACATGGTATCAAAGCCAGGCCCAGGCTAGGAGCCCCAAGCACACGAGAGGTGTGGCTTAAGGGGGGTGTTGGTGTTAGAAATAAGCCACACCTGAATCGACGATGGACTGGTCCAAGAGGGGCCAGTAGCTCAGTGGTAGAGCACTCCAGTAGCAAATGGAAGGTCCTAGGCTTGAGTCCTAGTTGGTCCATGATGTCTCAACAAGTGCCACCTCTGATAAATCTGGTGGGTTTTTTGGTGGTTCCACCAACTTTGGTGAGGTTCTACATTTAGAAAGTAGTTTATTATGTTTAGCAATGTTTCAAATTTGTTTGGTGACAGCTATCCTTGGCAGTTCCACTAGATTTTGTTGAAGTTAGATACTAAATTTGGAAGTGACGTCGTGTTGATGTTAGTATTGGGTTAAAATTTCTTGCCCCCTTCTCCATTGGCATTTTGAAATTTTTAGTTCAACTAAGTTAGAAGGCCATAACTTGAGTGTAGGACCTACTTTTTTAGTACATTTTTTTTAATTTGGGGTAGAATTTCATGCTCTTCATAGCGTTGTGATCATTTGTTTTCTCAAGAAATCCCGCTTTTCTAGAAAATTAGTTTTCTCATCAAATCTGGTGGAATGTCACAAGTTTTTAAACTTTAACATGGCTTGTAACTTTTGCATATGATCTCAGATTGAGATGATTTTTTTTAAGTTTATATTTTTTTGGGAATTATGCATTGGTGGTAATTTAAAGTTTTGATTTTAAACTCAAACTATACTTTCATTATTTGGTCCATTTAAGACTTTGTAAACACATTGATCTATCAGGTGCCAAATCATATTTTCTAAGGGGGAATCTTTGATTGAGTGAATTTGGGGTGGGGACTCTTGGTGTGTTTTTGTGATTGTGTATATCTTCTCTATTTTCTTGTGCTCTTCTTTTCATTCACAATGGGTCACTTCAAGTTTCCATTGATAACTTCATACAAATACTCAACATGACATCAAAATGCATGGAACACCTTAATGCAAAGAGGGTATACTCCATATCGTGAAAAAAGGTAGATGAACCAAAGATGATAAGGAAAAGATACAATGGATGCTTGAACATACAAAAGAACTTAGATTTCTTTGCAGTTTCACTTCCCTTGATCTAATGTTTTACATTGAATCTTGTGCAAATTCTCATGATGCTTGTGAAAAACTAAAATCTTTGTATGGTAGAACTGATGAAGTATGAGGCTATCAGATAGACATTGATTTGATGAGCCTTGATTCAAAATGTTTTGACAACATCCAAGACTACATCACAAAGGTCAATGACCTTAGAACACAATGTAAATCATGTTTTATCAAGAAAAAGAACATTTAGCTTGTATTTAATACACTAAACAAGCTTGGTCCTAAATATGTAGCTTTTTATTCTAGCTTTCATACTCATAGGTTAACTATGGGTGCCACATACACTAAGCCATCATTTGCATCTTTCTCTGAGATGTTAATGTAAGAATTGGGAAAGCTACTTTCCATGGTTCTCCTAAAACTATCATAGTCTCAAGCTTTGCTGGTTGGTCAACCTAAGGAATAGAAAGAGTCAGGTTCAATTTGATAAGAAACAAAAAAAGTCTAAGAAGAAGTCATAGAAAGCTTAGGCACAATCCACATCTGCCTCAAAAGTAGACTCTAAATCCTCTTCATCCAAGGAGAACTCATAGAAGAAGGAAAGTCCAACTTGTAGCTATTATAAGAAGGTTGGTAATAAGGAAAATTCATGTCATGGGAAGCAAACTAATGAGCCAAAAAATCTTCTGAAAAAGAATAACATTAATCTACCCTCCTTTGTTTCTCCACAATCCCCCACTCCTTCAAAATTAGGTAAAGGGAAAGCAATTGTTCTTGTTGCTTCTATAAATTCTTCTTAGTGGTGGATTCTATACTTAGGTGCTTCACACCATGTGGGGTTTGATAGAGATCAATTTTCTTTGTTGTAGCCTTGTTCCATGCCTCACATTCTCATCAGGGATGATTTTATTATGGATGTCATTGAGAAGGTAACAATCGATGCTAGCACTAGTACATTTGAGGATGTTCTTTGTGTACCTCACTTGTCAACCAACCTTCTCTCCATCTACTAGACCACCCAAAATGGAAGGAAGGTCGAATTCACTCTAGATTCTATCACCATTAGGGATCTTGAAGATAATGCACTCCTGGTAGTTGGTAAAGCCAACCATCAATCTCAACTCTATACTTTATCTCATTTTGTACCTAAATTTGACCTTCCTTCCATTCTGGGTGATCTAGTAGATGGATAGAAGGTTGGGTGACAAGTGAGGCACACAAATAACATCCTTAAATGTACCAGTACTAGAATCGATTGATCCCTTCTCAATGGCATCGACTAGAGAATCATCCTTGATGAGAATGTGAGGCATGGAACAAGGCTCCAACAAAGAAAATTAATCTCTATCAGACCCCACACAGTGTGAAGCACTTGAGTCTAGAATCCACCACTAAGAAGAATTTATAGAAGCAACAAGAGCAGTTTCTTTCCCTCTACCTAATTTTGAAGGAGTGTAGGATTATTGAGAAACAAAGAAGGGTAGATTAATGTTATTCTTTTTTAGAAGATGTTTTAGCTCACCAGTTTGCTTCACATGACATGGATTTTCCTTATGACCAACATTCTTATAATATCTAGAAGTTGGACTTTCCTTCTTTGAGTTCCCCTTGGATGAAGATGATTTAGAGTCTACTTTTGAGGTAGATGTAGATTGTTCCTAAGCTTCCTACGACTTCTTCTTAGACATTTTTGTTTCTTTTCAAATCGACCTAACTCTTTTTATTCCTTAGACTGACCATCCAACAAAGCTTGAGACTATGATGGTTTTAGGAGACCCATGGAAAGTAGTTTTTCCTATTTATGCGTTAACATCTCAAAGAAAGACGCAAATGATGACTTAGTGTATGTGGTGCCCATAGTTAACCTATGAGTATGAAAGATAGAATGAAAAACTACATATTCAGGACCAAGTTTGTTTAGTGTATTAAATACAAGATAAATGTTCTTTTTCTTGATAACACATGCTTTAAATTGTGTTCTAAGGTCATTCACATTTATGATGTAGTCTTGGATGTTGTCAAAACATTTTGAATCAAGGCTCATCAAATCAGTGTCTATCTGATAGCCTCATACTTCATTAGTTTTACCATACAAAGAATAAAATTAATCTACTCTCCTTTGTTTCTCAACAATTGTCCACTACTTCAAAATTAGGTAAAGGGAAGTAACTAATCTTGTTGCTTCTATAAATTCTTCTCAGTGGTGGATTCTAGACTCAGGTGCTTCACACCATGTGGGGTCAATAGAGATCAATCTTCTCTGTTGGAGCCTTGTTCCATGCTTCACATTCTCATCAGGGATGATTCTCTAGTGGATGTCATTGAGAAGGGATCAATTGATGCTAGAATTAGTACATTTGATGATGTTATTTATGTTCCTCACTTGTTATCCAACCTTCTCTCCATCTACCAAATCACCTAGAATGGAAGGAAGGTTGAATTCACTCTAGATTCTATCACCATTAGGGATATTGAAGATTATACACTCCTTGCAATTGGTAAGGCCAACCATCAATCTCAGCTCTATACTTTCTATCATTTTGTACGTGATACTCATTCTACTACTTTGCTCACCCATTCAAATTATGTGAGAAAACTATGGCATGAGAGATTTGGCCATCTCAACTACCACTAACTTTAACAGCTTTGTATATAGTACATGGTCATAGGTCTTCCCCATATTAGTTTTTCTAATGGTGTTTGTTTAGGTTGTGCCTTGGGAAAGCATCTCAAGGACAAGTTCAACAAAGGGAAGTTTTGGGGGGATTCATAATTCCTTGAGCTAGTTCATAGTGATCTAGTAGGTCCATTTCCATCTTTATCTTTTAGCAAGGCTCACTACTTGTTCACTTTCATTAATGAATTTTTAGATATACATGGGTCTTCTTCCTTTGGCAGAAAGGTGAAGTGTTTGACATATTTCTAGAGTTTAAGGATCGTGTCAAAAATAATCTAAAAGTTTTTCAAGATTCTTCACACTGATAATGGCAGAGAATATGTAAACCATCACCTTGAACAATACTGTACTATTGAAGGGATTGATCTTTAGCATTTAGTTTCCTACACACCTTAGGTAAATGGTGTTACAAAGATAATAAGATTTATATCTCTAGACCCTCTTCCATAGATAAAGGGCAATACCTTTCTACATGGGATTTGTAGGATTCATTCTCACATGATTAGATACTTTATTTAGGTACTTATCACCATATGATGCATTCACATGCTCTACTTTGTTCTCTTTTTGACATCAATACTTCTCAAATGATAGTGGGATATTCTTTGTAGATTCCTATTTTGGGATTAGGTAGTATAGTTGGTGAATGGGTGCATCAATGATGTTCTCTTGGTTCTAGAGATTTTTTCTAACCCTCTTTCCATATATGAGATTTGTCATTCTAGTGAAGGAAAGATAGTTGAGTTCACACCACATGATGTGGTCATTCAAGAGATATAGGGGCCTAACATTGTTGTTGATATAGGGAGTGTTAATCATGGATCTTGTTTGTACAAGTTTAATGGTTTTGAGTCTTATTTAAGATCATCCCTCAATACATATGTTGATTCTTTGAGTAGGTTGTCTCATGGATAGTTTGGTAATCTAAAGTATAACAATCTTTAGCATTTGAGCACATAAGATATGGTGATTGGTCTTCCTAGGATTTCATGCAATGAGGGAGGTTTTTGAGGTTTTGTACTTGGAAAACATCATTAGGATTCCCTTCCTAAGGGTAAGGCCTCTCATGTTACTTGGTAACCCTTGAGCTGGTTTATAGCGATCTTATGTCCTTTCTAACTCCATTTTTAGAGGTCAAGTATGTGCTCACCTTTATCGATGAATTCTCATGGTGCACATGGGTGTACTTTATCAAGTACAAGAGTAAGGTTTTCACCACTTTTAGGACCTTCAAAGTGTTTGTGGAGAAGCACTCCAATCTTTATATTTGATAGATATGCATAGATAGTGGGGGAAGTATGTGAATGATGCATTTCAAAATCTCTACAATGATCATGGTATTCAGCATTAACATGTAGTTTCACACACTACTCAATAGAATGATATCATTGAGAGGAAGAATAGGTCTTTATGGGAGATCGTGAATTGTATGATTCAGTCTAGGAGCATGGTACCCATATTTTTTACTAAAGAAATCAATTATGATAAGTAAATTTAGAACTATATGCCCTATAATGTAGTGTGAAATATGACTCCCAAGAAGGCTTGGTCCCATGTCAAGCATGATGTGTGTTCTTTTTGAGTACTTAGTAGTGAGGCTTGGGGATTCATTTTGGATGATCAATGTAAGGCTATGGAGTAGAAGAGTACCAAACTTTTTATTTTTTTGGCTATTATGAGGATGTGAAGGTTTATAGGTTGTTTGATCCTATTACTCAAGATGTCTTCTTTCAATGAGATGTCCAATTTGATGAGCACTTCACATAGATGGATACATCATCACCTACTTCTCCCTCACTACCTACTCCTCCTTCTTCATCTCCTGAGGACACTTTACTTCTTGAGGATGATGGAGATGATGATCCTAATCCATCACCTTTTGGTGCATAGTCTTTGACCTATTGGGCCCACACTATTCTTGAGGAGGCTATACCTATGGTTGATGATCCTACATATTCTTATTGCACTCATTCATAGACAATAGGTTTCAATCTTTTAAGTCATGCACTTTTAGATGATCCTCATAAGTTTTTAGATGCCACAAGTATTCTAGAGTGGGATGGTGCTATATCCAAGGAGTGACCTTCTTTGATGAAGAATCACAAATTGGATCTTGTACCTCTTCCTAAGGGAAGAAAGTTGGTTTGATGAAAGTGGGTGTATACAACCAAATATGCAATAGATGAGTCTATTGACAAGTACAAGGTATTGCATGTGGCTAATGGGTTTTCATAAGTTGATGGCATTGATTATTCTGAGACCTTCACTCCTATTTCCAAGATGGATTCTATTCATCTTGTGCTTTCCCTTGTTACATATTAGGGATGGCCAGTTTATTAAATGGATGTGAAGAGTGACTTCTTGCATGGTGATCTTTATGAGGAGATCTACATGGAGCAGTATCTAGGTTTTGTGTAGTACTTTTCACTTGTTTGTAAGATTTTTCATTCATTCTATGGTCTTAAAAAATCCCCCAAGGCTTGGTATGAGAAGATGTATAGCTTCTTTCTTGCTTCTAGTTGCTCCTACTTCTATTTTAATTTGAAAATTTAAACTTAGAGACATGGGGAGACTCTTTTGATACCTTTTTTTTTTATGTGGATTACTTGATTCTCACAAGTAGTTTCATCTCCATGATCTAGGATGCTTAGAGAGCATTGATGGGGTAGTTGTATATGACTGATCTTAGGATTTTGCATTTCTTCCTTGGTCTTCAAGTTCGTTAGTCTTCCAAGGGGATTTCTATTTTTTCAGTAGAACTATGCTCTTGATTTTCTTTAGAAATTTGGAATGGCTCATTGAAGGTCTAACCCCACTCCATTTTAGTTAGGTGTGACATTTTCTACTAGTTGCACTACACCCACAATTGATCCTACATTATATCAATAGTTAGTTGGCAACCTTTTGTACTTGACACATAATCATCTCAATATTTCCTCTATAGTTGGTCTTCTCTCCCCTTCTCTCAAGATCCTCATAAGTGTCATTGGAAGGAAACCAAATATATCTTGAGGTATATATAGGGAACTTCACATTTTGGACTCGTTACACATAGGGAACTTCTTATATTTTGGGCTTCACTGACTTAGATTAGATTGGTGATGTTGAAGATTAGAAGTCTACATCTAGTTTTGTCTATTTCCTTGGTTTTGGTCCAATTGCATGGTCTTGAATGAAGTATATGGCTATTTCATTATCATCTACAAAGGTTGAGTATCAAGGAGTAGTTCTTGCTAGCTATGAGGTTCTTTGGCTTTACTAGTTGAAGATGATGTTTGTATTTCCTCCTAATCACCCCACTACTCTTTGGTGTGATAAACCAAGTCTCATACACATTTCAATCAACCTAGTGGACCATAAATAGACTAAGCACATTGAGATCCACATGTACTCTATTTGACAACTTAGCCAGGATAGTGTACTCAGCTTGGAGTATATGTCTATTGAGGAGTAGGTTGTATACATATTCACTAAGCCTTTGGCATCACCTCATTAAATTTAGTTGTGATCAATGCTTGGGGTGAAGGAAATTGTCCTTGGGGGTCATCTTGAGTTCTCCTTCCTTCACTTATAC
Organism: Cunninghamia lanceolata; assembly: GCA_027924645.1. Taxonomy (NCBI): domain Eukaryota; kingdom Viridiplantae; phylum Streptophyta; class Pinopsida; order Cupressales; family Cupressaceae; genus Cunninghamia; species Cunninghamia lanceolata. The sequence goes on along the minus strand of BSBN01000809.1, from coordinate 21,260,405 downwards.
ATGTTTCTTTCAATGTTTTATCTCTTTTGGGAGGAGTTTTTTCATATGGGTTTTACTCCTTTTCTCCATTTGTGAGAGATATTTTGTACTCAAGTACCTCACTAGGCCTTGTTGTCGGGACACATATTTGAGTCCTTTTTCTCTTTTTTTTTCCTCCTAAAGTTACACTTAATAGGGGTGTTGGTGTGAATGTGGTTATTATCTAACTGGTTTCCCTTCTAGGTCCTCTTCACACCTAGTTAGTTAAGTTTACTTTAAAAGGAATTTACTTTTTGTGTCTCAAGTAATGAGATCATGATAATTCTTATAACCTCATGTTGTTCACTATCTAATCCTTTCCTATATATACAAGGTACTCTATGTACATTTTATTCCATTACATTGTATACTATTGTATGCGTATTTGACATTATAATATTTTCATTGAGATTCTCTCTTATGTGGAAGGTTATTTTGGTGTTGTAGATGATTTTATATCCTATGAGCCCTTATAATAATTCAACAAATCCCACTCATGTACTCGATGAACACATCATAGTCCATTTAGAACACTTCTAAAATCATTAACTTGTGTATGTCTTCAAAGTTTAGCAAGGTCTTTTCAAAAAATATTTTCAATCACCATATCTATCCTCTTAATGTAATGCATAGCATACAATTATCTCTTAATTAATTTTGACAATTCATTTTATTTACTAATTGGTGGTAATTTTCTTATACCCAAGGAATGAGCATAATTTTTAAACTATGGTAAAGATTGACTGCCCAATTTTAATTTGAAAAAGAAATTTGTTGGTCTTCATTAAGGTAATACAAAGTAAAAGTAAACCTATAATAAAAGATGGAATGATCAATTTTTCATCAACTTCACCCTTATATGGATGAATCTCTATATTAGCCTCCACTATAACTAGAGTTGAAGCTTGGATGGTAGAGGACTACTCCTTGGGTTATTCAACATTTAACACTTTACTTGCTTTCAATATCTCCCTATATGCTCATAACTTTCCCATTTAAATCTCTAATATCTTATCCACCCTTTAAAGCTTATCCATGGAGCGAGTGATGTTAGGTAGATATTGTAGTGTCCTTACAATGCTAGGTAAACTTGGTGGTAATCACTCAATTCAAAGGAATCTCCTACTGAATAATCCACTATAACTTCTTGAAAAGACCTCATCAAATTGTCAACCAGGGCATGTAGACTTGTGATGGCACTTACACTGTATGTTCTTTAAGGGATCAAACTATCTAACTTATCTACTACATCAAGCTACTTATTAACAAGGGAAAGTAATGCTGCAATGTAAGACTGTAACAACATATTAATTAAGGAATGAATTCTAATTTGCTAATGACAACTGTTCCTATCCTCCGGAGTATCGCAAGTTAATTGAACTAAGCAACTCTAAGAATCTAGTTGATCTTGTATTCATAAATTAACTGCTACAACAATTAAAACATACAAGAAATAAAGTGAAGTTCAGTTATCCTGAGTGGCCCTTGCTCAGGTGACTACCTCACTGCTTAAACTCAAATCTAGCTCTTTTAGATAAACACAATCATATTGATTCTAACATACATTGCACAATCTTTTCAAATCACATAAAATATGGCTGGACTATAATATTCATAACACATAATCAAATAATATTGTTTGTATAATACAGAAAAGATTCAAATAGCTAGATTTGTGGTAGAGCAAAAACTATTCAAAACTGAACTTAACTAACTCACTTCTATCTCAACCACCAAACCATAATATAGGCACGGGGGAGTTATTGAAATAGGTATCTTAATTATAAACATAAAACACCACTCTACATGAACTAGAGTGTAATGAATGCTAACAACAATGATAGGAAAAGAAGGAAGTGTCCTAACAAAATTAGAACTCTTTATTGAAACAGGGGAATATGGATCGATTGAATCAGTCCCATTGGTCTTCTAATTGTAACAGACTCCTCCAAGCTTCCAATTATCTTTATTGACCACCTATCATGATGCATGATTCTCTCCATCAAGTGTCCTAGGGCCGTGGTTGTTGCACTTAGTCAAGACTAGAATCTCCCCTGCTCTGCGCCTGGAAATGTTGTGGACGTGGGCTGCACCCTATAGTTGATGTGGGTGATAGACCTTCCTCTTTTAGCTACAAGGTTAGTCCATGACACATGTACAAAATACTAACAACCATAATCAACACAAATATTCTCATAATCCATACATTCCCACATATAACATACAATTTCATCATATCATAATCATATCTCCATATACTTAATTAACCAAGTTCAATCCTGCATAATGATCATAAATGATAACATAGCATAGAAATATGCTTAAAACAGTGTCTGGGCATATCTTTCAACTTGTATAAAACTAGAAGAAAACAGGCTAATAATTAGGCTCATCACACCCCCCAACTATCCTTTTTCTTGACCTCAAGCAAATAACTAAGGCTATAGGTTATAATATAGGGTGATCTCCCTGAAATCTGCTATAGTACCTACTCCTTGAGTCTGTTCCAAATAAAAACCATTATTGTGTGCCAACCTGTTCATCCTGGAGACCTCTACTTTCTCACACTTTGCACTCCTCCTCCCAGTCCAATGTGGAACTAGATATAGAAGCATAGGGAGCTAAAAAGTAAGTGGTATCTAGCTCAGTACTTGTCCCTTGGCAATGTCCATATATTTTCTGACCCTTTCAAATATGGCCATGAAGTTGTGGAAAGAATGGGGTTCCTTCTTTTGTAACTCTAGAGTCAAACTATTCCACCTATCTTATACATGCTAGTGAGAATGATGGATGAGCCCTACTGTCAAGTGCTAAATCCTGTCATAGTCTTATAGCCTCAAATTCATAATTTTCTCCCCACACCCTTGTGCTCTAAAAGCTACTTCCATTATGTAATGATAAACTCAGGGATTTTAGATTCCTTTATGATTGGAAGGGCAATGGACTTCTCTCTTTTTGTGTAAGCTTGCATAATGTCCCCTCTCAATTTCTCATTTATGAAGTAAGAGGCTAGTGCTCTTACCTACAAATCCCCTACATAGATTAATGGATTCCATTCAGTATCTCCAGACACAACATAATTATGTAAATAAAATTCACATAGCTGATCTTGTTCATCAAGTGTGGAAGTAGCAAAAACTTTGAGGAAGGCCATTTTCTCACTCATGTCAACTAGTTTATTGCTGATCAATCTGCTAAATTGGAAACTCATAAATTTCTCTTGAAGAAATAAGGCATATGTCCTAGCTAGTGGTCTACATTTGACAATCTAAGTAGCCTTATCTGCTACTTCCTCCATTCTAACTGCCAGCTTCTGTAACTCTATATCCTTCCTTTCTGGTGCCTTAATGCGGTCTGCAATCATGGTTTCCTTTTCTCTTTTCCATTCTTCTTTCTATTCAGAGAATTCCAGAGTAACCTTCCATAATTGATATCCTAAGGATACAACTGTATAGCAAGTTGGAGTTTTGGCAATAGGGATTCTCTTTTCCTTGGTTACTAATTCCTTATTCCATGCAGCTACTATGACTAGCTCTACAAGGGCATCCAGTTTTGATCCCTGACCATAGGTGTTAACTCTTTCTTCCAACTCATGTATCCTTTCCTCTCTCTTTGTTCTTCTGCTCATAGGCTTTAATCAATTCTTCCAGTTGTTTTATTCTATCAATAGCTTCTTGCAGTCGTCTTCTTATATTCTTGTCTTCAAGCAACAATTCCTCCTCCTTTGAAGACTGTTCATCACCACCTCCTGTACACTCATATTCCTCATTATTAGGGATGTTTGGGGTTTCATCCTATTTTTCTTAGCAATATAAATGTCCTCAAATCCAAATTCAGAGGTACTGGACATGTATACCATTTCCTTTTGATGGGGGTTTGTATATTTTTGGTCACATTATCCTCTAGCTCATGGTAACTCTCTACTGCTACCATATCCTCCTCTTTTCCAAGCTTCTCAACAGCACTTGCCATAATACCTTTCTCTCTAAGGCAATGTAAATGCCTTATTGGTGTGGGTTTCTCTTTTGACCTCTTTGTAGGCTTAGAAGAGGAACCACTCTTCTTTTTCCTAGTTCTTGGTGTTTTGGTGCTAGGTGTCTTACTAGAGGACGGGGCCTGATTGGCCTCTTTTTCTGGGGTTTGATTCTCTTTTCCCAGTATAGGTTGATCAGATACTACATTTGGCACAATTGGCACATCCTATTCTCCTATCTCCTCTAGGCTATGGGTAGGTGAAGCAACATGTGAAATAGGGTTTTCTCTCAAGGATGCAACAGGTGAATTTTCTGGTGATGTTGGCGCATTAAGGATATCATTGATATTTCTACATTTCAAGAATCATTTCTAGGGCACATTTGGATACTACATCCTAAGACTTCTCTTAACTAATAGAGAGACCAGGAAATCATGGGATAATGATGATCTTTTTGATTTCCTTTGATATTCATAGCCCATTCTTTTAAGAAATTGTATAGGAAATTAGGCACATTAACTACTCTATTATGACAAAGATGGCTTAACAATTTGAAATGGATAGTGTATAACATAGATTGCCTACCATCACAGGTGAGGTATTTGATAATATGCATGGCGTAAGTAGCCCACAATTCTAGAAGTGACAGCCTTTTAGTTCCTTGTGATGTAGATCCAGCTACTCCCCTTCCTCACTAAATTTGTCTCTTGCAACTATTGCATCTGCTTTGATGGGGAACTCCACCATTTTTGGGTAAACCTGATACCTCAACAACTGTTACTTTTGAAGCATCCACTATCAGACCTTTTATAGTGGCTTCATCATGGTAAAGTGAGGCTGCAAACTGCCTTGTTATACCTTCATCAAATTCTATGAGTTTCAAGAAATAGTCAATCCAATCCTGCTTGTGTTAGGATTGGCAAAGTTAATTGATCTTCTAGTACTATATCATGCACTATAGGTTTTCATCTGATGATGTCTCCTCCTATATTGACAATTTTAAATTCAAATTCACCCCAATCCCTTTCTACAATCCCTCTGGTATATCTGCTTACTCTTTAGTTTCAATAACCCACACTTCCAATAACCCCCCTGTATATTCCCTTGCTCTATGATACCAACCTAAACTATCAAACCAACTTAAATTGACTCAGAACTATGGGAAATTGGGAATTTTAGCATAGTAGACAATTTAGTAGATAAATTAGTAGAGCAGTCATAAAAATGAAAAAGAGGTTGTATATTGTGTTGTATAACTAACAATGGCGAACAATCATTGTTTTGAACAAAAACCCTATCCCTCCCCCCAACTAAATTCTTGAAGTGACCTCAATTCAATTTTGTGTACGGCAAGGAGAAGGATGAAAGTATATGGATATAAGATTACAAATGATAATTTCAGATTATTAAATGTGAGCATTTAAGGAAATTGAAATATCTGCATCAAATAATGGCAAGTTAGTATTTGTACCTGTTGGAATGAGATGAACTGGACTTTACACGAGTGAGGTGTTGGAAAATGTGTCTGTAGCATAAGTTTGATTGGACATAACTTATTATTATAAAAAATGTTGGAATGACACTCTGGTACGTGTGAACAAGCTGATGTAATTTGCATGCAGTGCGATGACGAACGATGGCTGCATGCTCTTGAAAAGTGGAGTGCATGGTGCAAAATTTGAATTAACTAACAGATAGTTGTTGTATGTTCACCTCTAATAGGTCCCAATGTAATATGATGGCAATGTGGAGTTGTTGCCTTTAACAGGTCCCTACGACTTATTGAATTGGTCTTCATGAAGATGGCAACATTGGTGTTGTGTGTGCATGTGAGGAAAGGAAAGAAATTATACCTGAGTGACCTCAGGAGGTGAGCTATGTAGCTCACCTGCTGAGTCACTGTGATAACCAATAGGGTCTTCTTCTATGTTACTTCTAGGTGATGATATAGTAGTATCTAGCTCATGGTTAGGAATAGAGCATTTATGTAGAAAATCATCTCTATTTGCTGGCCTGGTATAGAGCTTTAATCGATGTCCATTAACTAATAATGAAAATCTGACCTCATCTACTATCTGTAGTTTGACAGCTCCATTGAAAAACACTTGGTGAACTTCATAAGGTCCTAACCATCTAGATTGCAATTTGCCTTTATGATCTCTGTACTTTCAATCATATAATAGAGCCAAGTCACCCACATGAAATTATTTTCTTTTAATATACTAATCATGCCATTTGGCTCTCTACTTTTGAACAATCTTTGTGTGGTGCATAGCTGCCATTTTGATCTCATCTAATCCATTGAGAATATGGAGTCTTTCTTGTTGTGTTGCTATCAGATCCATGTAAAGTCTTAGTGCAGTCCTCAGTGTCTTATATTCAAATTCTATGGCTAGAACTACTATTTTACCATACACTAACTCATAAGGTGTGAAACCATTTGTTGTTTTCCATGTAGTTCTGTATGCCCATACTGCCTTTGGTAGTCTAGCTGCCCAATCCTTCCTGTGAATGTTCATTATCTTGGTCAGAATATTCTCAATTTCTCTGTTTGTAACTTCCACTTGCCCATTGGCTTGAGGGTGATAGGGTGTTGACCTCCTATGCCTAACTTCATATTTTTTGACTAGTGTTGAAATGAGTTTAGAACTGAACTGGGGACCTTGGTCAGTGACAATTTCTCTTGGTACTCCATACCTAGTGAAAATTTCTTCATGCAAGAATTTGGCTACATTCCCATCTCTGGCAAATTGGAAGGCTTTGACTTCAACCCACTTTGTCAGATAATCAGTGCAAACTAAAATGTACTCCTTATTATTAGAAGTTGGTGAGATTGGCCCAATGAAATCTATCCCCCACTTGTCAAATGGTGCTAGTGGTATTTGGGATTGAAAAGACATCTCATCTGATCTTGTTGGTCTGCCCATTCTCTAACATTGGTCACAACTCCTTGTATACCTGATCACATCCTTATGAAGAGTTGGCCAATAATAACCTGTGGTTAATATCTTGAATGTTGTCCTCTTGGCTGCAAGGTGACCCCCATAGGGCTCATCATGACAATCTTTTAGGATGTCAAAGACCTCATCTTCTCTTATGCACCTCCTCATAATATGGTTTGGACTAGTGTAGAAAAAATTACCAACAATCCAAGAATATGGAAATCTTTTATGCACTAATTGTCTTCTTTCTCTTGGGGAGAAGTGCAATGGTATCTGCCTTGCTACCAAATAGTTAGCAATATCAGCAAACCATGGTGTATGTAAAGTAAGAGAAAATAAATGCTCATCTGGGAAAGAGTCATCTACAACATCTTCTTCCATTTGTGTAGGTAGTCTAGACAGAAAATCTGTCACCACATTAGCTTTTCTTGATTTATCCACTATTGTTATATCAAACTCCTGTAGCAAGAGCAACCATCTGACTAGTCTACCCCAAACCACAGGCTCATTCATTAAATATCTGATTGTAGTATGATCTTTGTGGATAAATACCTGGTAAGCAGTTATATAATGTCTAAACTTGTTGATAGCATAGACAACAACCAACTTCTCTTTTTCTGTGACAATGTAATTGAGCTCTTCTCCTTGTAAGTTTTTACTGATGTAATAAATAACATACTCTTTATTACCTTCTTTCTGTCCCAATACTACTCCTATAACAAAATCAGAAGTATTAGTGTGTATGTGGAAGGGCAATGTCCAATTTGGTCCTCTCAAGACAGGTGCTTTTGTCAAAGCTAACTTAAGTGTGTCAAAAGAGCGCTGACATTCGGTGGTCTAGTCAAATTCCATGTCCTTTATGAGTAGAGAAAATAAAAATGCTTCTAGTTTGCTGAAGTCCTGTATAAACCTCCTATAATAGCCTGCATGGCCAAGAAAGCTTCTGACATCTTTTGGTTTTTGTGGTACAGGAAGTGTAGAAATTATCTCAATTTTATTAGGATCCACCTGAATACCATCACTAGATATAAAGTGTCCCGGAACAACTCCTTGAGTCATCATCATAAAGCATTTTTCGTGACTCAATGAGAAATTAAGCTCTTGACATCTTTTCAGGACCTTCTCTAGATTACTGAGTGCTATCTCAAATGTGTCTCCATAAGTGGTGAAATCATCCATATAGATCTCCATAGAATCATGAGCATAGTCTGAAAAAGATGCTTAGTACTTCCCTTTGGAAAGTTGTTGGGGCATTGTATAATCCAAAAGGAAGGACATAATAAGCATATGTACCCCAAGGGCATGTAAATGTGGTCTTATCCTATTCCTCTAGAGCTATTTTTATCTGATTATAGCAAATAAAACCATCTAAGAAGGAGAAGTACTTTTTACTTGCTATGGAATCAAGTACTTGGTCAATGAAGGGTAGTGGAAAATGGTAATTTCTAGTGGCTGTGTTAAGTTCCCTGTAATCTATACACATCCCCCACTTGCCTCCTTTCTTAGGGACAATACCTAAAGGTGACATCCATTCACTATCAGAAATAGGGTAAATAAAACTAGCGTTAAGGAGTTTCTGGAGCTTAGTTTTAACTATGTCCCTTAAGACAGGATTCATTCTTCTTTATGGTTGTCTTATGGACTTGAAACCATCATTTATGTAGATCCTATGCATGCACAAATCTGGATCTATTCCTTTCATGTTATTATAATCCCATGCAAAAGATGATGCATGTGTCTGCAATATAGTGTGCAAGGAAGTTTGCTGTTCTTTAGTCAGGGCATTATTAATATTCAACATTTTTCCTGGCATGATTTCCAAAGTTTTAGAAGCTGGATGGATAGATGAAAGGTCACATCCACTGATGTTGGGAACACATTCCTGAGGTAGTAGAGAGTGGAAAAGTTGGGATAATTCCTCTGAGGAATGTGCAGGTATGATATTCTGTAATGGATCTTGCAGACATGATAGACAGTCTTGTTACTGCAGGTCCCTACCATAATGGTTCTATATAACATGGTCAATTAAGTCATCCTCATCTTGGGTTTCTAACAAAGGGTTGCGTTCTATCATCATGAGAGTTTGTAGGGAATAGTGGTCTTCTTCTTCTTCTAAGGTAGGCCATATGGTTTGCTCCAGATTGTCATGAGGTTGAGCTAGGGGATAAAGGACCAATTTCTTTGTGACAATCCCATTTGAGATTATCATGTTCCTAGACCTACAACCTATAAATGCATCTACTGTTGCTAACCATGGTATGCCTAAGATAAGTGGATAACTTGCAAGATTGACTTTTGGGTGCAAAACTATGAAGTCTGCAACATACTCCCATGAGTCTAATGCTATGACTATGTCTTCAATGATCCCCTTAGGTTTCACTGTTGACCTATCTACCAACTGTAAAATAGTTGGTGTAGGCCTCAGGTTTGGTAGTTGTAGTTGCATTGTTTCTTTAGTCATGACATTGATGGCTGCCCCCAAGTTAATCAAGGTGTTTTTGATGAGAGTTCCATTAATATTAACATCCACTACTGGACTGCCAAGGTTTGTGTATTTAGGGACATTTATGTTCCCTAGCATGATATTAGCAAGGTTTCCTAGGACATGGACTATCTGAGGGTCCTTCTTCTTTCTTCTTGATTTCTTAAGACAAAGGTCTCTCATGGTCTTGGTGTAGATTGGGATGTCCTTGATAGCTTAGATGAGGGCTATCTTAATATTGACATTCTTAAGTTGACCCAATAAATATGTCTCTGCTTGGGTTTGATGTTTTGAAATGGCTAGTTGTTCAGGGAAAGGAGACTCTAGATTTGAGGTAGTTTGATTTAACTGATTTGATTTAGGTTCTGGAGGTGAATTGTCTAATGTCTCCTCTATGGGATGTTCATCCACCACCTTAGTGATTTGGGGGGATAAAGGCCTAGCTAATGTTTTCCCTGACCTGAGGTGGACATCACTCACCTATACCCCATAAGTGGGGTATTGAAGAGCCTCGTTAGTGTATGTATGCTGAACAAGCTTGTTATTGGGGTTAGGTGCAGGTTGGACAGGTATTTGTGGTGTTCTTGGTGGCTGAGTTGTAGGACTAGATGAATTTGGCATAATGAATTGTTGTTGAGGCTGAGGAGGTAGTAAGGGTTGTGAATAATTCATGTTTTGGTTTTGCCATTGTGGTTGCCATTGGTTTTGTTGTATTGGCCATTGAGGGTTGTAGTTAGATCCTTGGAAGTTTTGTTGGGGCCATACAATGGGTTGCTATTGATTCCAGTTTGGCTGAGGATTTTGCCATTGGTTTTGATTAGTTGGCCAAGGCTGAGGGTTCCAACCAAAGAAATTTTGATGACCTGCTGGAAATGATGTATTAAAATTTAAAGGATCTTGTGGCATACCTTGTCTTTGCTGCCATGGTTTCCTTTGTGCAACATAGTATAGCTAGCCATCTTCACCTTCAATAGGTTGAAATTGAGGTTTCTTAGACTTATCTTTTGCAATACTGGCCACTCTTCTGCATTTGCAATTAACTTTTCTTTGTTGACAATTTGGATAGTATTTAGTGACTATTGAATCAACCTCCTACTGCTTCTTCTTCAAGTGTAGAGTATCCAGTTGAGTGGCTAGATGATTGATGATATCTTCTTTCATATTGGTCAATAGGTTGCTCAATTCCACCCTTGAAACTGAATTAGTTACCTTGCCAATGGTAGATGCTCTCTCTACCCTTGTCCTCTTGGTGAAAGTCCTTGAGTAATTTTTGCAAACCTTGCAAACATCCTCTAAGGGTAATTGAGATATATCTCCAGCTCCCATAAGATTGAGGGCATCCATGTAGTCATCATTAACTCCTCTCAAGAATACAAGCTTCAAAGATTCATCCGAGAGTCTATTCTATGGATTTTTCTTGAGACAGAATTAGAATCTCTCTACATAGTCTTCCAATGGATCATCTTCTTTTCGGGTCATTCTGAAGATATCATCTCTGCTTCTGTCAACCCCTCTATAATAGTCTTGGTATTTCTCCAAGAACTTTGTCTTCATTATATTCCAATCTGGAATAGCATCCTATCCTAATCCCATGAACCATCTTAAAGAAACATCCTTCAACATGGCAGGGAATATCTTGAGCTTATGAGGATCAGTGGTGTAGTCATAACTCCTACACAAGACATAAAACTCAAATATGAATGTGTCTAGATCTTTAGTCACCAACCCATAGAAGACAGGCAATGCTGAAGGTCGTATAGTTTTTAGAGAAGCAACCCTTTCCTGATTGGTCATAGGAAATTCAAACATCACCTGTCCTGGTGGATCATCCACTACATCAGCCATGGTGAGGAAAGTTCTTTCTATATTATCAGTAGATGTTGATGAGAGGGAAGATTCTTCTTTAGTAATACCCTCGCTATGATCACTATAGTCACCAATATTTACTGTAGCTTGTTGGGTTGATGGAAGGAACCTTCCCAAAGTGTCTCTCTGCCTTTGCATATAATGTATATAACTTTGTATGGATCATGCACAATGTTAGTAACCTTTTTGGTAGTTGGTGAGGTAGAACCTAATTACCCTATCCTTTGAAAGTAGAATGTAACTAAGAAACCTGAAAACTAACAGGGACTAATCTCTGAAACTAGCACCATCCTCGACAACGACGCTAAAAATGTAGTGTCTTTACAATGCTAGGTAAACTTGGTGGTAATCACTCAATTCAAAGGAATCTCCTACTGAACAGTCCACTATAACTTCTTGAAAAGACCTCATTAAATTGTCAACTAGGGCTTGTAGACTTGTGATGGCACTTGCACTGTATGCACTTTCAGGGATCAAACTATCTAACTTATCTACTACATCAAGCTACTTATTAACAAGGGGAAGTAATGTTGTAATGTAAGACTGTAACAACAGATTAATTAATGAATGAATTCTAATTTGCTAATGACAACCATTCCTATCCTCTGGAGTATCACAAGTTAATTGAACTAAGCAACTCTAAGAATCTAGTTGATCTTGTATTCATAAATTAACTGCTATAGCAATTAAAACATACAAGAAATAAAGTGAAGGTTAGTTATCCTAAGTGGCCCTTGCTCAGGTGACTGCCTCACTTCTTAAACTCAAATCTAACTCTTTTAGATAAATACAATCATATTGATTCTAACATACATTACACAATCTTTTCAAATCACATAAAATCAGGCTAGACTGTAATATTCATAACACATAATCAAATAACATTGTCTACATAATCCAAAAAAGATTCAAATAGCTAGATCTGTGGTAGAGCAAAAACTATTCAAAACTAAACTTAACTAACTCACTTCTACCTCAACCACCGAACCATAATATAGGCACGAGGGAGTTATTGAAATAGGTATCTTAACTGTAAACATAAAACACCACTCTACATGAACTAGAGTGTAATGAATTCTAGAAATAATGACAGGAAAAGAAGGAAGTGTCCTAACAAAATTAGAACTCTCTATTGAAACAAAAGAATATGGATCGATTGAATTAGTCCCATTAGTCTTCTAGTTGTAATAGAGTCCTCCAATCTTCCAATTAACTTTATTGATCACCTATCATGATGTGTGATTCTCTCCATCAAGTGTCCTTGGGCCGTGGTTGCTACACTTAGTCAAGACTGGAATCTCCCCTGCTTTATGCCTGGAAATGTTGTGGTTGCGCGTTGCACCCTATAGTTGTTGTGGGTGACATACCTTCCTCTTTTAGCTGCAAGGTTAGTCCATGAACATGTACAAAATACTAACAACCATAATCAACATAAAAATTTCAATAATCCATACATTCCCACATATAACATACTAACATAACATAGAAATATGCTTAAAACAGTGTCTGGGAATGTCTTTCAACTTGCATAAAACTAGAAGAAAACATGTTAATAATTAGGCTCATCAGATATCCTCCTTCAACTTTCTAAATATTTCAATATCAAGATGCATAACACCTTCGTATTGAGGAGACATTCTTTTGATTTTTTTTTTCCACCTTCTTGTTGATGCATCTTATAGAAAAGAATAGAAAAAATCTTCTCCACTAGCACTAGAAAATCTAGTGGGGCATACAATTATAAAATTGTTTACTACAAACATGCTTTAGAAAACCACATAAAAGGCAAAAATTTAATCATTACTTTATTACCAATCCCCCCCCACCCACACACACACACACACACATATATATATGTTGATGCTCCACTATTTGATTTACCAAAATTAATCTTATCTATTACAATTGGACTTTGAATGATTAACCAACCAATCGTAATGCAAAATGTAATGTACCTAGGGGTATAGTATTATCATGTAGTAAATAATGTATTGGGTGCCCATGCTTTGTAAGTCATCCAACTAGTTAGTTACAATAAAGTATGTATCCCATAATGCATGGGATAGTAGTAGTTGTCTTTAGCAAGACTCTATATATTGTAAGAACTTCCTAAGTAAAAAGCATCTTGAAGATTGTTATTGGAGTTTATGCTTTATTGAGAGGATTTCCCTCTTGAAGTTGCATTGGGAGGTTGCCCCCTCAAAATAGATATTGTATGGTGTCACTCTATCTTAAGGGTTTGATAATTTCTGAATATATTACATATTTCTATATTTTCTATTGAGGTTCTTAACATTTGGTACTAGAGCTCTTTCTAGGGTAAAGTGGGATGAATTTTCTATGCAAATTTTTCCATCTAGGAAAATATCTCTTGCATAGGGTCATGTGGTTCACTCATGTACTCACAAAAAGCAAATCAATATTCATTGGAAAGAGAACTTTGAGAACTTTTTGAAAAGTTGTCACATTAAATATTTGAAGTAGTGTCAAGGGAGACATGGGGATTTGAAGTTGACATTGCAATTCAATCATTTTATAATTTTTTGACACATGGATTTTAGAAAAAAATCATATCTTACAAATTGAGTGAGGAAATTGCATTTTATTTTATTTTTTCAAGTATATGGAAACATTTAAACCTACTTTTCTACATTATTATTTTTATGTACCTATGAAATAAAAGGAAGTTTATTAAAAAGAAAAAAATTCAAATCCTAGATTTCATGGAATATCTTTTAATTTGCTTGAAATTAGGAAATCCCTAGAGGAATTTTGTGATACATATAAGGAAGGCATAAGGGATTTAAAGAATAAAAATTTGAATGTTCATTCTACAGTAATATGGGCATATGAAAAGGAAATAAATGCATGGGTCAATTTGGAGGATAATTGCATAGAATGTTACGGGGATATTTTTAGTTGGGCGAGTAATTTATTTGAGCTTATTTTTGAAAAATCTACTTTACATGATGAAAATTATTTTCAGCCCAAGTTTGATGATTCTCCTTTTTTACTGAGTTCACTAACAAATATGATGTGGAAAAGTATTTTGTTTCAAAAAATGATTTTTTTCATCTTCTATTGGGTGTCAATGAATTTCCACAAATGATATTTTCTTCATCTCAACTAGCATTAGATAGTTTTGATCATACAATGAATACAATTTTATTGGCTGATCCATATATGTATCCCTATGTTTTTTTTAAGCATTAGTATTTGATCCTAGCGAATGAGTTCATTATCTATGTGAAAATGAACTATTATCAAAGCTTCTACTTATTAAAGTGGTTCCTACATGCTCATCACTAAGCAAAGAAAAAAGAATTATGAAAAAAGAAGACACATGGATTGGCTTCTATTTGGTACTTAGGCTTTGGGGGAAACATATTTTGTTATATAGATAATGAGCTATTTTCATGCAAAGCTCATACTTTTCATATTTTATGTACTTGAATGTTTTGTTTCATGTTTCAATGATGAAACATGTCTAAGACAGATGGAATGTAATGTACCTAAAGGGTGTAGTATTATAGTGTAATAAATAATTTAGTGAGGTGCATATGCTTTGTAAGTCATCCCACTAGTTAGTGAGAATAAAGTGTTTTATCCCATATGCATGGGATAGTAGCAGTTGTCCTTAGCAAGACTATATATATATTGTAATGACTTCCCAAGTAGAAATAATCTAAAGTAGTATATTGGAGTTTATGCTCTATTGAGAGGATTTCCCCCTCGAAGTGGCTATTGTAAGGTGTTGCCCTACAATAAGGGTTTGATCATTTATGAATATATTGCGTATTTATATATTTTCTATTGAGGTTCTTGAGACAAAAATGCAAGACATTGCTACTAAATATCTCCAATTTACTCGTGTAAAGAATAAACTCACAAGATTATATTAAAAAAATTGGGAGCAATAAATACATAGAAAATTAAGTACAAATATCCTTTTAGGTAAATAATTACAAATTGAGACAAAACTTCAGAAGAGTATGAGTAATTTTCTCCTCATGTTACCATCTCTTTGCTTTTCTATTTAAGGGATTATTTACTTCATGGAAATATTACAAATTTAAGAGAAATTTGCACACACACACACACACAACAATTCTAATTCTCTATCCTTTCCCATTTACAATCCAATGGTCATAATAATACTTGACTTATGTAACCAAATACAATTATAATCAATTAGAATTGGAAAGTAACAATTTCTAATGACGTACAATGAGTGATGTAACTTGAGTCATAAGAGATATTTGAATGGAAGATTAAACATCCCTGAAAACTAAAAGGCAAAATTCCAAGCACTCAAACTTTTTCTTTGTGAAAGAAAAATGCACGCCATATTATGACCATCCTCATGCATGATGGTGATTTGTAAAGCATGAGAAAATTTTATTTGCATAGTGGTATGAAGAAAACAACCATTAAACTAAGAGATCACATCAAATAGGCTAACATTTTGGTATGTGAACTATGTTGGAGTCCAAGACAACATTGAGAGGGGGGGTGAATCAGTGTTGTATAAATTTTAACTTTTTGCAAACTTTATCTTTATAAGACAAATAGAGATGAGGACATTAATAATTTATGGAGTTTATATGCACAAGACTTATAATAAAGAATGTAAACAAAAAACTCATGATAAATGATTAATATGCACACACATAGAGGAAATCAATGAAAAGCATGACACAATCTTTTTACTGAGTGGAAAACCCTTTGGGGTAGAAAAACCACTCATGAAGCGCCTCATTGGCTTAACTTTCAAAACTTGTTACAAAGCATCATTGGCTGAATATTATGTCTCATTGACAATTGACAGGTCTCACTGACCTACAAGCCTCACTTCTTCTTTCACATGTGTCTATCATATCACCATACTTCTCATCAACTCAAATCACATACAAAACTCATCATCTGAATTTTCTCTTCAAGAGGATATTCAAAATATATTCAATCCTATATGCTGATCCACTCAACAACTTCAATGTTCCTGCAAAACCATTATATACAAGATGACTTTTCATATTTTGTCTTCTCTCCACAATTATTTCAATCCTTGATATACTTGCATCTGCAAAAATGGTCTCTTCAAATTCTCTATCCTGCAAATGAATTTCGTTGTGCATAAAACATTTCATATTCCTCTCTCTGCAAAAGAAATTCAATCACCTACAACAAAAAAAATCATTTGCAAAAACAAAAAAAAATCTTCAATATGTCATTATTTTCTTTTTCTCCTCTCTGCAAAATCCCTTCAACTTCTTCCCACAAAAACAAATCTTCATGAAGACTTTTCTCCTTCTTCATCTCTGCAAAAAAAAACTTCTCCAAAAAAAATAAAACCTTCAATATCAAACCCCATTCATCTTCCGAGCCCTCTTGCAATTTCATATTTATTTTTCCTTGCATCATAAAAGATTTCATGTCTTCCATATACAAATCCTCTCTGAAAAAAATTCTCACACAAAACTCTTAAACTTCTCATACCAAATAAAATATTTGGAAAGCCAATAGAATATCTCTCAAAAAAAAAACTTCCTCCTTAATATTCTCTCTGCCATGAAGTGGAATCTAAAATAGAATAAAGATCTTCTTAAAAATAATGCCTTTAATATGCATAAAAATCTCCCACAAAATCTCACACAAAATCTCCTTAAAAATAGCTTTGAAATTCTCCTTAAAAAATCATGTAACTTCACATTTTTTATGTCTTAAAAAAAATGACATAAAGAGGGCCACTGAAATAGTGTAAAAACAAACAAGTTTCTAAAAAATAAAATAAAGCATATTCAATGCTTTTGGAGCTCTTAAAAAAAATTTGATGCCTTTTATGAATAAAGTGGTCTCTATAATAATTAAAGCAGTAGATGCTTTTTCATTTAAGATCTTTCTTCTTTTAATAAAGCCATTCAAATTTTTAACCATGAGCCCATTTCTCTTAAGAGGGAACCAATGCAAGAGGTGAAAGAAATTGAAGAGGCTAGTTACCTCATGGCACATAAACCCTGTAGAAGGTCAACTTTAGTGATAGCAACCTGTTATTACAAGTCAACATCAAAATAGACTAAAAGAGCAATCTATCACAAATGAAGCTTTATAGATTGCATATTAGGATTTAGCCTTAGAGATTAGGAATCCTTTAGGGTTTTAGATCTTCAAATTAGAATCAAGCCTTAATGCAAGACTTTATGGACTTTATGAGAGCTCTATAATCTCTACTAGTCTAAAGCAACTCTTCAATAATTTATCAAACTTCATTTTCCTTGTAACCTCAATTTGCATGAACATTATAATGACAACTTCATCACTTAACCTTTGATAGAAAATTAACATGTGCCCTATGTCCTGCTCTAGTGACAACTTGAAGCAATCATTCATTACAATCCTTCATTACATATGTATGACAATCACCTCAAGTTCTAGTGAACATCCTATCCTTGTATCAACACAAGCTTTGATCAAGCACTCTGAATGAATGGTATCAACATCATTTCCCAACTGCAATACTCAACACATGCATTATGTCCTTTCCTTAACACCATAATAACATGATAGACATTAACAACCAATGTGATCATCAATTGATCAATCAAGTCCTCCAAACCTATCAATCATGACTAATACCTTCAACCTATGTCTGTCACCAACATTACACATCTTGTTCTCACACATGATGCTTATGAGCCCTTGAAGACATCTTGAATGAAGACTTTGCACAAGATCAACCCATGTTAGTAGGATAATAAACTCCATCACAAGTATAAGCAATTGAAGAACAACAACACCATTGATAATCAACGCATCACATGAAAGGTATACACTAATCAAGCCAACTCAACTAACAACATCCTTATTGAAGGTATAATCAACACTCTTATCCTATCCAAATGAACAACTGTGAAAGACATGATCCTGAACAACCTATGTCAATAGTGCAGTATGAAGATGCACACTAACTCAACACCCTCAATACCTTTTTGACATCAATGACAAACAACTACCATCAAACTAAACACAAAACTTACAAGAAGCTTCTATAAACATGAACATTCAATCGAAGATGATCTTGATATGGAGGGATCCTCCTTGAAGAACTTTAGAATGACCATCCTCATTTTTCAAAACTAAAAGTTTATTTAAATTAAGAAAGGTATTTGGAAACACTTCCTACACTAATCTTAGAGGAGAGTATTGTGAAAATTTTCAATCTTTACAATTACAGAAATTAGAAACACATATAAACATAAAATGAACAATATATAATAACATAGGTGTATGTGGGGAAAACCATTTCAAGAGAAAAATCCCACACTCCAAAGTAGCCCAATGTATTATTCAATAATATCAACAAGGTTACAATACACTTATTGAGCAAGTATTCATAGGAGTATCAACAACATACACAATTGCAATGATTTTGGTAGCATTATAGTACCTAACAATTACATCATACAAGCTACAACTCCAAGCACCAATTTATAGGAGATGAATAAATTGGAAACTATAAATGGTTTAGGAAAATAATTTACAAAACCACAAGAAGGAATGACACCCAAACTTGGGTCCAAATTATAATGTCCCCTTCTTGGGCTTGGTCCTAACTATTTTTACCAAGTTCCTTAAACATCTTACAATGCCATAATCTATCTTATTTGACCACCCAACTTGGGTGCCCCAATTTTTCCTAATTTCTAATTCAAAAAGATTCTTCATGACAAGTGTCCACACCTATCATAATGATAGTCAAGATTCCAATGTAACTTCATCTTACATGCTCTTATGCATCATAAGAGTCTATCATATGTAACTCTTGTCATGATTACCTTACACACACCACAAGATGCCAACACATGAAAAACATATGCCACCTCAACGTGGGATACCTACCTCTTCATGTGAGGATGCAATCCACTAAAGATTAAATCCATGTCACCTTCAAGTGGGATGCCAACTCTCCCTCATGAAGACAAAATACATAAAGATGAAATAGTGAATGCATACAAAAATATTAAAATGAACATTAGTAATACAAGGTTGAGACACATTTTCCTAGCATTCTCCCTTTTGATGAACACCTTGTAAGAGAAAAAGGGAAACACACAACACTAGAATCTAATCACTAGGGGTCAAAAGGCCAATAGACTCACTACACCACCTAAACTAATTTATTCTCACAAGCTTTGTTAAAAAATTTGTAGCATTCATCCAAGTCTCATCCTTCTCCAACATCACCCTGCCATCGTCTACCATGTCATGAACAAAATGGTATTGGACATCAATGTGCTTCATCCTCACATAGAATTTTAGGTTCGTTTCCAAACATATGCCACTCTGACTATCACATAGAACTATAATAGCTCTTGCATCTAGCCTAGCATCTAAACATAATCTATTAATCCAAATGGCTTCCTTACAAGCATGAGTATTTTCCATGTACTCTACTTCTATAGTGAAAAAGAAGCCACAACCTATCATTTACTCATCCAACTAATATAACCACCAAACATAGTGAAAACATATCAACTGGTGGATCTCTTTCTATCAACATCTCCAACCCAATATGCAAATCCATGAATACACACTAAATTTTGGGGCCCTATATGATAACCATGATAGTATAATAAATACTTAGAAGTACCTCACAAACATCTGAAGACCTTCTTAACCACATCCCAAAGTACCCATCCATGATTAGCCATGAAATAAGGATTCCCACTATCTAGGTAATGTCTCATCTTGTACAAACCATATCATACATAAAACTCCCAATAATGATAACATAAGGTACTTTGCTCGTATCCTCCATCTCACTAAGAGAATTAGGTCACTGCTCAACTAATAACTTTGTCCCCATCGTAATAGGAGCACACAATAGCTTATAAAATGATATGTTGAGTCTCTCCAACATTGAGTTCACATACTTACTCTAGCCTAACCAAAGTTTTATATTAGATCCATCTCTTCTGATATCCATCCCAATATGTACTTGGTTGCCCCTAAGTCCTTCATGTTAAATTGTGTTGAAAGATGAGACTTCAAATCACAAATCAAACCCTTCCCATTACCAAAAAACAACATAGATCATCAACATATAATATAATGATGAGAAAATGATCACCATCCATCTTGTTATAGATACAATGATTTGATTTGGATTTCAAAAAATTCAATCCCAACACAAATGAATCAAACTTTGGTACCACATCGTAGGAGACTACTTAAGACCATACAAAGATTTCTTCAACTTACAAACCAAATGCTCTTTACCTTTTTCAGTGTAGTGCCCTAGCTGTGACATAAATCTCTTGCTCTAAATCACCATGAAATAAAGTTGTGTTTACATACATCTGGTCAACCTCAAGATCATATGTGTTAGCAATAGATAATAGAAAATGAATAGATGTGAGATTAGTATCTTGGAAGAAAATATCTCCATAATCAATTCCCTCAACTTGAGAATAACCCTTCACAATCAATCTTGCCTCATACTTCTCAACACTACCATTTGAACCAATTTTATTTTTGAACACCCATTTGCATCCAATAGGTTTAAATTGATTAGGTAAAGGTACTAGATCCCATGTATCATTTTTTTAACATAGGCATATATTCTTCCATGGTCAATCTATAGGAATTTTAATTGTTCATACCCATAGCCTCCTTTATAGCCATAGGATCACCAATGTTAATAATTAAAGAAAAAATACATCACCAATAAGAGGGAGTTGTCTTTGCTGAGTGGACCTCCTCAAAAGTTGAGGTGGCAGATCTATCTCTTCTTCTAAACTCTCTAAACTATCAGAGCTCTTCTCTTCCTCGGGTTCTTCATGGGATTTAGGTTCAAATTTATTTGGAATTGGGGGTAGTTGAACCACATCTTTCCTTTTTGGATACAATACAATGAAAGAAGGCTTAACTTCTCTAAATATAACACTTCTACTATACAAAACTCTTTTGGCCACATGATCCAAAAGCTTGTATCCTTTCATAGTAATACCATAACCAATAAAGATACATTTAACAACCTTGTTCTTGAATTCTGACCTCTTCTCTCTAAGTACATGTGTATATGCCTCACAACCAAAGAATCAATAATGTCTCAATAATAGTTTTTTTCCCAACTAGACCTCCATAAGTGTATTCTCAACAAGAGATAATGTAGGAGACTCGTTAACTAGGTAACAAGCTATAACAACCACTTTTAGCCAAAAATTATGTTCCAAACCCACTCTACTAAGCATACTCCTATCCCTCTCCATCAATATCCTGTTCATTCTTTCTACAACTCCTTTCTATTGAGGGTTGTACAAAGTTGTCTTATGCCTTTCTATTACATCATCTTTATAGAACCTATCAAACTTTACAGAAGAAAAATCCTAGCATTATTAGTCCTCAAAATATTAATCTTTTTACTCTAGTCTAATTTTAAACAAAAGCCTTAAACTCTTTAAACTAACTAAAGAATTTAGATTTACTTATAAGGAAATATACCATTGTCCTTATACTATAGTCATAAATGAAAGATACATAATAAATAGATTTTGAAATCAAAGGAACATTAGCAAGACCAAAACCATTAGAATGTATCAAGTCCAATTCTCCAAAATATTTATGAGTGTGAGGGTAAAATAGTGATCAATCAAATGAATAATAGATGACCCTAACATCAACAGAATAGAGAAACAAAGAAGATTCAAATGAACAAAGCAATGAACAAACACGGCAAACCTCTTCCGTTTTGAAACTTCTGTTGTTCGCCTATCACGAATCGTCCTTTCGCAGATGAGATGAGCCCTCAGAGAGTGCAATCTTTTAAAGTTGTTTGAGGAAGTCGATGGTGAACGGCTATGGTGTGATATGCGATGAAGGTGAGCTCCAATGCAACAATGGTGATCTCAAGCTTGTAGATGACAAATGGGTGCCAAAGGCACGCTGGTGATATTTCTGCAGAGTAATGATGTCAAAAGCCTGGATGATTAGAATGGAGGGATGAAGCTTCATTTATAGACTCGGAGGAATAGGAATCAACGGTTGAGAGAAGATATGAAGATCAACGGTTGAGGATGGTTGAGGAATGTGCAACCAGTGGAAATGTGACAAGTGTCCCAGCTCCATCATGAAAGGTGGGATGTGACAAAACTGATTGGAGAGTTAACTCCATTGACTGGTCTGTTAACAGAATTGATTGATCAGTTAGAAGAGTGGATTGTGGAACTGACTGGATTGATTGAGGATTTGACTCAACTGACAGGTTAGTTAATAGATTTGATTGATTGGTTAACTGACCTCTGATTGGAGAAGAAATAGGCCATGTGGGTGAGGGAAAATAAGGTAATTAAATATTAAATATATTTAATTACATGTGCAACCTGATGAGGTGGACAAGGTGAGGTGGAAAAAGGTGAGGTGTAGAAGGTGACGTGGAATTTTGAATTTAGAACTTTAGGATAGAGGAATTAGGCTTAATTAAATAATTTATGATTATTTAATTGTGAAGGACTTTAGAAGAATTTTAATTAAATAAATAGAATTTATTTAATTGTGAGATAGTGAATTGATTAAATAAATTTGGAATATTTATTTAATTAATAGAAGAATGGAATAAATATTTAGAATATTTATTTAGGATGATTTGTGTCATTTTTAGGCGTATACATTTTGCCCCTCTTTGATGCAATGCAGTTTACAGCGTTGCTTCAAAGAAATTGATAGTCTGAATGATGATACATGCCCCAGTTTGCCCCTGGTACAGGTTAAATGATGATAGGATGCCCCCTCAGGAGAGTGGACGGGAAAAATGGTGAAAGTTTTGAAGACAGATGATCTCACGACGAGGAAGGGGTTAGGATAGGTTGGAGGAAAAGAGACGCGGTCAGGGATGCGGGAAGAAAACGGGGGGAAAAACGGACACGGGAAGTAGTCACAGTCATCACCTAGCCAGAATTAGGGTTTGGAGGCTATAAATAGGAGCTGGGTCCACAAGAATAGTCATTTGCACACTTGGTTGATCTGGATTGGAGAAGGAGAGCTCAGAGCAAACTTAGAGCAGCATGGCAGCCAGAGCAGCAGACATTCCACGCGAGGAGCACCAATTCGAGCGAGTCCGACGATTCGGGCGGCCAGCAGAGGCAGGACCCCCGGTATGTGCTTCGAAAAATTTCTCCTAGGGTCGAGTTTAGGTGTCATAAATGCACGTAGAAAATAGGTGAAATGAATGCGCCGAAACGCAGAACGGCGCATATGCCTCGCGAAGCTGCCCTTTTGTAATTTCGCGGCGCATATGCCGGTTTCGGCGGCACATGCGTGAAAGCTGCGCATTTGTGCATTCTAGTTGCGCTTTCGTAATTGGGCGGCGCTTGTGTATTGCTGCCGCGCATGCGTGAAATGTAGCAGCGCATTTGTTAAAGTTGCGCATATGTGACTTCCTGCGGTGCATCCGTAATTTCGCGGCGCATACGTGAATTTTTGCGGCGCATGCGTTAGAATAGCGCATATGTGCCCTGTAGCGGCGCATATGCCATTTTGCGGCGCATATGTTGATTATTGCGGCGCATATACCAGAAATGGTGCTTTTACCACCTATAGTGGCGCATTTGCTCGAGAGGGCAAATTACTTAGCCAAATTGATTCGATTAGCATCTTGTTTGACGCAGGAATCGATGAGCTATCTCTGAGATTGCAGGAATCTAGTCAAGAGATGTAGTGTGCTGTTTTGATCAATTTGAAATGCTAAGTTTAGTTGATATAGTTCAATAGATATGTTGAGTATGGTATATGCAGCTTGAGACTGACGCCTTGCTTTGCGTGCTTGCAGGAGGAGATACGAGAGACTCTGCAGTTGAGGGAGACATTCCCCATGCCTTTATTACAAAGATACATGCTGACGGAGGCTGACAGAGTGGCGCTTGGTGCCATGGGTTTAGATTACGTTTGCTTTATGCCCGAGGTGCGGGCGAACCGAGGACTATTGACAGCTGCTATGGAGAGATTCCACAGCGAGGACGGGACCTTCCACTTCCCTACTGGAGAGATGACGGTGACGCTGGAGGACGTCTACAGGATACTGCACTTGCCCGTGGTAGGCGAGTTAGTGGAGTATGACGCACAGCGGGACGCGGGACTTGCCGAGTGTCAGCGAGTATTTGATGATCCCGAGCTGGTGGGATAGGTCATCCCGTGGTAGGATATCTATGACTGTTATGACTACTTCCTTGGGATTGTGGCTGGACTGATTGCAGGCATTGTATGCCCGGACAGGAGATCGCACGGGTTCCCCATTGGATGGGGCAGGATCATGGAGCAGATGCTGACCGAGGGCACCCGATATGCGTGGGGACCTTGCGTGCTAGCCCACCTATATCACGACATGCATCAGGTGGTGTACCACCGCAGCACGAGTTTATCAGCCGGGGTGTTGCTGTTACAGTTTTGGCTGTGGGAGCACATAGCGGTGACCAGGCTGATATGCGTCTTTGCTAGGTAGCGAGGAGAGCCATACAGCTATGGCTATGCAGGAGTGATTTCCCAGCACAGGCTGGGGAAGCTAGAGTACTGGCGGCATACCTTGGATGGGGTAGATGTGGTCGTCTGGCGGCCATATCTGGATTGCGAGCCCTGGGATGATGAGGGAGATGAGCTACCCTACTGCTTCCAGACCAGGTGGTTGATAGGCCAGACATGGCACATACTGGAGAGGCAGATGGTGGGCCGAGTGCTGAGACAGTTCGGCAGGAGACAGGGCATGCTGCAGGGACAGGCCATGTTTGCACGGACACATGCAGAGAGGGTCCGATGGGGGCCGATGGCTTCTTATGAGGAGGCCCTGGCAGAGTTCCAGCAGTTGCCTTACGTGGCATGGGACATGAGGCGAGAGATAGCAGATGCGGGGGTTACACAGGAGTATGAGGATTGGATTACTGCACATCCATTCCTGAGATATTCAGGACCTGGCATGCTGGTGCCTCGTATTGACGAGGTGGACTCAGAGGAGGAGGGAGAGGCTGGCCCAGGGCGGAGGGCCGCTAGAGGAGGACGAGGACGGGGTGGCCGGGCTGCAGAGAGGCCAAGGCAGCGGAGGAGGATAGATCAGGCTGGGCAAGCAGTGCCAGGACAGGGAGAGGCACAGTAGCAGGTACAGATGCCACCACCCCAGCAGGTACCACAACAGCAGGTACCACAGCAGTAGGTGCCGCAGCAGCAGGTGCCCCAGCAGCAGGGGCTAGGACAGGCAGAGGCAGCATAGGGGTCAGTGCAGGGTGAGGCACATGAGAGGGCCATAGCCAGTCTGAGGGGACAGGTGCGAGAGCTGTAGGCACAGCTGAGGAGAGTGGAGAGGAGGTGAGATACAGACGCAGCAGTGATCACTGGTTTGACTCGCGAGCGAGACATGGCAGATGCCTGGGTACGCCTTATCCGAGTAGAGAGGGACACAGCAGTGGCTGCCATGGGTACAGACGCAGCGAGCTCGTTTCTGGTTGGGCAGGTGCAGCAGGCACAGGCACAGGTAGGCCAGTTGCAGACACAGTTGGCACAGGCGCAGACAGACCTAGCCAGAGCGCAGCAGCAGGCACAGTACTACCGAGGCTTGTACCATGGTGCCGTGGCGTCGAGCCAGAGGGCAGGGAGTTTCAGGAGTCAGTCTGGGGTGGCTCACAGAGCAGGTCCTTCATAGTCAGGGGCATCCGTGATGGGACCTCAGCAGTCAGGAGCTGGCAGTGGTGGCCCACAGCAGCAGGGGTAGACACAGACCAGATTTTGTACATTTTCGGGACATGTATCACCGTCTATTTAGACGCATATTGTATATGACACTTTGATTTTGAGAGAGATGGTGATATTGTACATTTGGACCTCTTTGTATATGATAGTATGGATGATGATGCAACTTTGTGTATCTATTGCATGCGTTATGAGATGATGATTTTACTTCTATTGTATGATGTGATTCTATTGCATAGTTAGATGGTCTATATGATGCTATATGAGAAATACTTTGATATGCTGCTATATGATGTCTATATGATATAATGTGACAAATGAATGCAAAATGTAATATGATGTCTATGTGATGATGCAAATGTATGTATATGAAACATGATTTCTATGTTATGATGTAACTGTATATGTGGTGTCTAAATGAGCTAATGCAGATGTGTGTATGGAACATGATTTCTATGTTATGATGCTGCATAGATATGTGAGATGCTATTGGATGTTTATATGATGTAATGCTTTGAATGTATGCAGTTGTAACATGAGTACTATGTGGCGATGTAACTATATATGTGATGCACTTAGCTATGTTGTTTGATTTTCTGGGCTTTTAAGATTAAGATGTGATGCAAATGTATTGGTGACCTAATGCATTGGATGGTGCATTCTACTAACCTAATCATGTGCATGACTAGTTTCTACGAATGATATGATATGCTCCTATATGCCTTGTTTTTGTGATGTCCAAATGTACTCTATCAACATAAGAATGACATGATGGATAGAGGAATGGTTGCGAAAGAATGACTTAGGAACTTTTCTTGATATCGTTACTCTGCATAGTTGGGATAATGAGGATTGTATGGGATACGGATGCATGGATGTGGGACGGATGTTTTGCTTTTAGATTGCCTTATTTCATCATTGGGCATTTTGTTTTTGGTACTTTTCTGAAATGTTGTAAGTGAATACAAGCATCTAGGTATAATTGAACCGAGATGACCTGAGTATCGCTTACATGGAGTGTGATTGAGCAAGTTAATACAAGCATCTAGTCAAAATTGAATCTAGATGACCTGAGTACTTCTTGCGTTTCAACAAGCAAGGATTGCCCCCGTTCATGTAAGGCCTTGGATGTCCTCGATGATCTTTTGCTGATCATGTCCTTAGACAAGGCATCGCATTACTAAAGTTTAATCCACAAACAACAAACAAAGAAAGTAATCATGCCCCCATCATAGCATCTCTAACTTTTGGCATCCTTGAGTAGCATAGGAAGGTATGATAGCAAAAACCAAGACTCTGTAACTTAACCCTAGGTTCCAATCTACAAAAGCATATTTGCGTTGATATATGTTTATTTCTTGCCTTAATTTGCATAAAATCATTTAGAAGACCTTGGGTATTTGCTTTGCATTGGATAGGTTAAGATGCTCATTGTCGGGATATCTGCTTGAAGTACGGGTGTTTGCTTGCATTTGCTTACTTGATGAGAAGGTTGCACAATCCTTATTGAGAAGACGGACCCTAAGGGACTGACCTAGTGCCTCGGGGGCTCATTGCTAAATGGCCTTGCCTACGTGACGACGCAGAGGCAACGTAGTTCGGGGTAAACCCTAATGGACCTTGGATGGACTAGAAGAAAGACGACCAGAATGAAGACAGGAAAGGAGACGAATGGGACCTTGGGAGAGATGGAAGCCTCGGGGGCGCATTAGAATAATGGCCTTGCCTACGTGACGGCGCAGAGGCAACGTAGTTCACGGATTCGGACCAGACACTGATGAGAGACACTACACTAGGCTTACATTGAGGAGACGGTATGGGACAAAACCTTGGTTGACAAGGCCACAAGGTGAGTATCAAGCCATGATAGGTAACTGTCAAGCATTTATTGTGGGATGGATATGGGTTGAATGGGGAAAATAGAGGGAGAATGGGCTCAAGGTGATTGGATTCCCAAAGATGGAGAATGCGGTTTGTCACAAGTAACGCCTGTTTACCAGGTTTTCATCACTTGCTTTTATTTGCACGAGAAGCTAGAAAGTAACATGACGCCTGATTGCCAGGTTTTCACCATGATACCTATCCAAGGCGCCTGTTTTCCAGGTTTTCACCAAAGGACGATTTTTTTGTATGCTTGCTATTTTTTCCGATTTTTTTGTTTTTTGTATTTTCTCTTTGTAACCTTCTTTTTTTTTTTTTTGACTTTTTTGATTTTTTGATTTTTATTGTGCCCCCTTGCATTGGGGTTCTCTTAGGTATAGAACCGGCGAAGGTGCATGCTGTTGATTGGATCATCAAACAACTCACCTTCTGATGTGGCCAACTGATATGCCCCTGATCCGTAAGCCGCTACAATTACATAGGGTCCAAGCCAGTTAGGCTCGAACTTACCTTTCTTTTCTCTATCCTGCTGATTGCGAGGGTTCTCTTTTAGGAGGAGGTCCCCAACCTTGAAGCATCTTGGTCTAACCTTGTGGTTGTAGCTTCTTGACATCATCTGTTGATAGGCTTTGAGATGGTCAAAAGCTTTCTAGCGCCTTTCCTCTGGCAGTTCTAGCTCTTGTAGTCTGGAGACTCTGTACTCTTCATCTGATATGAGACCTTTCAACGACACCCGAAGGGATGGGAGTTCGACCTCAATGGGAAGGATGGCTTCGGAACCATAGACGAGGGCGTAGGGTGTAGCACCTGTGGGAGTGCATATGCTGGTTCGATAGGCCCACAGAGCAGGATTGAGTTGGACGTGCCAATCGCGACCAGCTTCATTGACAGTCTTCTTTAGGATTTTCAGAATGGTTTTGTTCGATGCCTCAGCTTGGCCGTTACCTTGGGGGTAATATGGAGTGGAGAAGCGATGTTGGATCTTGAAACGTTCACAAAGTTCCTGGACATCTTAATTTTTGAAGGGTCTCCCGTTATCCGTTATGATGGATGAAGGGATGCCATATCGGCAGATAATGTAATTCAGAATGAAAGAGGAAATTTGCTTTCCTGTGACGGTTGATAAGGGAACGGCTTCAATCCACTTTGTAAAGTACTCAGTGGCGATTATGATGAATTTATGGCCGTTGGAAGAGGGCGGATGAATCTTTCCCACGAGGTCAAGTCCCCACTGGCAAAAGGGCCAGGGTGTCGTTAGAGGTCTCAACTCCTGAGTAGGTGCATGAATCAGGTTCCCATGTATCTGGCACTGTTTGCACTTTTTGACGAACTGATATGAATCCATTTCCATATTGGGCCAGTAATAACCCAAACGCATGAGTTTCTTAGCTAAGGAAGGACCGCTAGAGTGTGTTCCATAGATCCCTTCGTGCATGTCTCGCAAGGCAGTTACAGATTCTTCTTGTTCTAGACAACGGAGTAAAGTACCATCCAGACCACGTCGGTAAAGGGTATTGGCGATAATGGTGTAACGGGAGGCTTGTCGGATGAAAGTTCATTTTTGGTTGGAAGAGAGGTCCAAAGGAAGGACATTGTCCTTGAGGTAAGTGTAGGTCTTACCGTACCAAGACGAATCAGATCCTACCAGGTGGCAAATGGAATGGGTTTCGAGGAGATCATAAGCCGGCTGTCGAATTGTTTCTACTAAGAACTCATACCGTGACTCATGTTCAGGTATCTCAAGAAGAGAGGCTATGGTCGCCATTGCATCTGCTGCTTTGTTCTCTATCCTGGGTATTTGCTCAAATGGGTATTTGCTCAAACGAGATGGTCCCAAAATGTTCTTTGAGGTCGTCGACCATTCGCTTGTATGGGATGAGCTTCTCATCTTTGGTCTGATACTCATCATTGACCTGGTTTATGACGAGCTGAGAATCACCGTAGACACATAGTGCTTGGATTTTCCACTCAGTGGCCATCTTGAGACGAATTACCAAAGCCTCATACTCCGCTATATTGTTAGTACATGGAAATAACAACCTGTAGGACTTTGGAATTATGTCACCTTGGGCAGTGATGAACAAGATACCTGCCCCCGATCCATGGTTGGTGTAAGACCCGTCGAAGTAGAGTTTCCAAGGAGATGTTGACAGAGTGAATAAAGACTCATTGGGGAACTCAAACTGCATTGGTGAAGTGTCCTATAATGGTGCCTCAGCTAGTTGGTCAGCGATGATTTGCCCCTTGATGGCTTTTCTGTCCACATACTCTATATCATATTCGCTAAGAAGCATAACCCATTTGGCTAGTCGACCTATGAGAGCTGCTTTGCTGAGAAGATATTTTAGTGGGTCAATCTTGGCAATGAGTTTGACAGGATGTGCCAACATGTAGTGTCAGAGTTTTTGTGAGGCAAAAACCACCGCAAGGCATGAACGTTCCACCTGTGAGTACTGCAACTTGTAGCCCACTAAGGTTCAACTGATGTAGTACACAGCTCTTTCCTTGTTCTCATAGTCTTGCTGCGCTAGGAGAGCCCCAAGAGCAGTAGGTGTAGCAGATATGTAGAGAATCAAAGGTTTTCCTTCGATCGGGGGCATGAGTATAGGAGGATTCATGAGGTACTCCTTGAGCTTGTTGAATGCCTCTTCGCACTGCTTATCCCATTTAAATGGAACGTTCTTATGTAGGAGATGGCTGAAAGGGTGGCACTTGTCTGCCAGCTGTGAGATGAACCTGCGGATGGCCTGTAGCTTGCCCTGTAAGGATCTCAACTGTGTTAGAGTTTTGGGCGGAGGCATGTCCATGATTGCTTTGACCTTGGCCGGGTCTACCTCTATGCCGTTTGCTGACACGATGAAGCCTAGCAGCTTGCCTGATGTTACCCCAAACACACATTTCTTTGGGTTCAATTTTACTTGGAATTGGTCCAGCCGTTGGAAGACTTTCTCTAATGTGTCCAGGTGTGAGTCCCTAGTGAGTGATTTTGCCAAGATGTCGTCAACATAATCTTCCATGGTCACGTGCATCATGTCGTGAAATATAGTTGTCATGGCCCGCTAATATGTAGCACCTGCGTTTTTCAGCCCAAATGGCATGACATTCCAGCAAAAGGTACCCCATGGACAAGTGAAAGCGGTTTTGTGCTGATCCTCTGGTGCTATTTTGATCTGGTTGTACCCTGAGAATCCATCCATAAGTGACAGCATTGTATGTCCTACCGTGAGGTCAACTATGATATCGATGTTAGGCAAGGGAAAGTCATCTTTTTGGCATGCTTTGTTTAAATCTCTAAAATTGTTGCATAGTCGAACCCTGCCATCTGGTTTAGACACCGACACAATATTAGATATCCATTCAGGGTAATCTATGGCTCTGATGAACCCCACGTCTAACAATTTCTTGAGTTCTTCCTTGACCAGTAGGGCTATATGGGGATGCATCTTTCTCAGTTTTTGCTTTACGGGCTTCACCCCTGGATCCAATGGCAAGTGATGTAGAATCAGGTTTGGGTCCAAACCTGGCATGTCGGCATATGACCAAGCAAAGCTGCCTCTCTTCTTTTTAAAGAATGGTACAAACTTGGTTTTCTCAGGCGGCGTGAGAGATTTTGCAAAGTGGATAATCTGAGGCTGCTCTTCGGTTCCAATGTTTATTGGCTCTGTTGGCTCTACCACGATCTGTGATCTTTCTTGATACATATCACTTGGGAGGGTGTCAAGCAATCCATCATCAGGTGCCACAGTTGGGTTTTCACCTTCAGATACGTCCTTTCTTTTTACTGTTTTATAATCTGACACTGCCACATGGCGGTTTTCACCGTCAGATCCCTTTTTGATCTTTACATTTTTGCGACTAGAAGGCTTGGCACCCTCCCTGAAGTAAGCTACAGTATTGAGTTCAATAGTGAAACCGGCTTTATGATCTCCTTTTGGTAAATGATCTCTAAGTCCCATATAGTCAATGTAGGCACCATCGTTCTGGAACATATCTAATTGGGGGGTTCCTTGCAGATCCCAGTCAATAAGCTCAGGGTGCAAGAGGGGAAGGGAGTCGGATGAAAGACCTGATTCATTGATAGTGTGGATGGAAATATTAGGAGCATAGGTGGGGGTAGTGTTCTGGGTGGTACTTTCTTCCAGGTTGTTTATCGCGATGGAATCTATACTTTCCTCGAAAGTCATAACCTCAGGGAGGGGCAAATCAGACTCCAGTGGTCTGTCCCGTTGCGTTTGTCTCTCATGATATGGGCTAAGAGTTTGGATGGTGTCAATCTCCTTGTCATCGTAGGAGTGCTCCGTTAGCTCATCCCACTCATACTGATTGGAATCATCCGAATCTGCGTCACTATCCTCTTGGAGTGTTTGAATTGTCTCCACTAGGCAGGCATTTTCTTTGGCTTTACCTTTACCTTTGTACCCTAGGCTAGTCGTGTTTCTAGCCGAAGAGGAGGAAGAAGGTTGTATAGGTTCGATGATCCCCTCTTTTCTGAGGCCGATAGGGCCTTGTCCTTCATATCCCATCCTATGCAAGATGGTTTCACCCTGTCCATAGAGTTCTGTAGGGAGTCTAGGTGGCTCTTGGGGTGTGTTTTCTTCTTCGGCATAAAGCCATTGCAAGAGATCTCGCTCCTTTGATTCATCGGATAAGGTCCCCCATTTTACAAAGGGGTTTGCGGGAGTGATAGGAGGAGCAGAGGGCTTTGGAAAATGCCTGGGTTGATGCTTGGGCTGGCCAAAGGAGCGAGGAGACAAGGGCATTTTTGCAAGGTTGAGGCTGTGCTCAATCTGGTATTCCCCCACGCCATTTTCTTTTATGGTGATTTTCATTGGTTTGGGCCGGGAGGAGGAAGCTTCGGCAGTATGGTCTTGTGGCGGAGTAGGGGAGATATGGGCTCGATTGTTGGGTATGACACATTCCGGTTTTGCTTGGAAAGAGTTGCAATGTTGGTAGGGGTCGGGGTCGCCGTGTATGGTGACCTGCTTGCCATCGTGTGGGAACTTTATGCATTGATGGTAGGTGGAGGGGACAACTTTCATGGCATGGATCCATGGTTTCCCTAGTAGAATATTGTAAGCAAGCTCCCGATCAAGGACTTGGCACACCACATCTTTAATTACCGGTCCCACTTGAATGGGTAGGACAACCGTGCCCATTGTGGTTCGTTCCCCCTTGTCATAGGCTTTGATAGTAATTTTCCGTCTTGGATCTACCGCCTGTTCAGAGAACCCCAATGCAAGGACTAGCTTCAAAGTGCAAATATTCAAACCGGCACCCCCATCAATGAGGACCCTCTTGATGCGGTGCCTATGTACGAATGCGACAATGTGTAGAGGAGTGTTGTGGGGTTGAGACATGGAAAGGTCATCTTGTTCTGTAAACGAGATGGAAGTGGAGGATGTCAAATTACCCACCATGGTTTGAAACTTTTCTTGGGCTAGGTTAGTGGGGACAGTAGTTTCCACTAAGGCTTTCTCAAGAATCTCCTTATGAGAAGGAGATAGACGCAAGAGCTCCAATATAGAAATGTGAGCCAGAGTCTTTTGTAATTGGTCGATGACATTATATGGGCGGGAGTTAGACGGAGATGGCGACGACCTTGGAGGAGTGGTGTTGATCGTGACTCTACCACTGCGGGTAATTATACTACAACCAGTTCCGTTAGGTCCTGGTTGTTGGTTGGGGGATATGACGTTGACTTGTGGAACATGCTCAGAAATGCAGTTAATGGTGTACTCAAAGGGAACGCTTGCATAGTTAGCATTACTCAACCCACTGTTCTGGTTTGGCCTGTTGCGATTGTTGTCATTATTGTTATGGCCATTGGAGTTGTTGCCATTGTGACCATTGTTGTGGTTGTAACCATTGTTGTTGTGGCCGCTGTTGTGATTGTTGTTATACGACCGGTTGTGGTTTAGAAGAGGATCGCGGTAGGCCACATGAGATTCATTGGAGGTATGCTATTGTGTTCCTCCCTGATTCTGATCTAGTATATCTTGTATGACATTCTTAAGATGGATGCAATTATTGGTTGTGTGCCCCCTTCCTCGATGATACTCGCAATAGTCTGTGTCCTTCCAATAGGGAGGTTTGACTATAGGCTCATAGACACTTGTTGGCGGTAGAGAAATTTCATTGTTAGCCAACAACTTCCTGAGAGCAGACTCTTGAGATTCTCCTAACGGCGTGAATTTTCTCCTTGGATTTGAATTGAACCAAGGTCTAGGTTCCCAAGGGGGTGGCTTGTTGAGTGCACCGTTATTTGCTTCTTCCTTAAGAGTGAATATGGGTTGTTGTTTAGGGGCTGCCGCCTTGGCATCCACTACTCCATCATTGACCACATTCTTGTTCTTGGTCCAAAACTTTGACTTGTCAGTTGTGTAATTGGAAGGAGGTGTGTCCTTGTAGAGCTTGAGAGTTCCTTTAGCGATCATAGCTTTCTCAATGAATAGCCCCATTTCAATGACTTTGGTGAATGAGGTAGGGCATTGTATCTGAATCTGATAGCTAAGATCATGATTCAAATTGTGGACAAACATTTCCAATAGTTGTTTCTCAGGCATGTCGTAAGAACACTTACTAGCTAGCTGTCTCCATCATTGTAAGAAGGTGGCAAAAGACTCACCACCTTTTTGTTTGGTGTTGCATAGGTCTAGCATAGATACTTCGTGTTCTATGTTGTAAGAGAAGTGCGTTATGAATTTATTGACAAGTTCATCAAAAGTTTTGATTCCTGGTGGAAGACGCGAGAACCACTCCATAGCTTGACCTCCTAGAGATCTTGGGAATAGTCTCATTAAGTAGGTCTCGTTGTGAGCTACTTCTCAACATGCTGCAGTGAATTCCCGGATATGATCTCTAGGGTCCCCCTTCCCTTTGTATTTGTCAAATTTTGGGATTCCGAACTGAAAGGGGAATGGTTTCATGACCAAACTTCTGTCAAAGGGGTATGGTGCTATATCTTCCAAGGAGTAGTTCTTGGAACTTGTGCCGATCTTAAGGTTGGAGATTTCTAGCTTTAGATTCTCAATTTGTTGTCTCACATCCGCCATAGGAGCATTTTGGTCAATGGGTTGTTTTCCTCTCTCATTGGCCTAGGGGACTGTGTCATTTGTGCCTCTCTCATGCGCATTTGGGACCTGTCATTTGTGTCCCTCTCACGTTCATTGTCTGCATTTTCCATGATGGAGCTAATGTCAAAGTCTGCGAGGAGTTTGATTCCGAGACTAGCAAGATGATGGAAATATTTGGTGGGGTCCTCAAGGAGCACTTTCTCCACTAGGCGTTGGAATTTGCTATCTTGCATGTGTGCCACTAATTCTTCACGAGAAATTTCTTCATCATCATCACGTGGTGGGGCGATGTGATCGGAAGAGTCAGCCATTTCAGTTAGCTTGTTGTACTGGGATCGAGTAAGAACCATGCAAGGTGGGGTGGGATGAAATGGACTAGGATTAGAAATTTTGGAAAGGTGTCGACTAAGACTGTAATGGATGGGATATCTAGGACAAGACTTGGACAAAGGGTTCTCTCGCTCAATGACTTCAGGTAAGACGGTTGACACAAGACTCTAGCCACTAGCAAGGGTAGTCGATACCAGTCTCACTGTGTAGGGCTTAGTCGTTCAACAAGACTACTAGCAAAAGGTACTGTGACCTACTAGGCTTACGTGAATTCACTAATGAAACAAAGAAGGACCTATGTCGAATCGGTATGGGACAGAATGACATTGGGGCAAGAGTGACTAGGACAGAAGGTGACTGGGACGACTGTCGAAAGAGAGAGAAATGGGTGAAATGGATGAAAATCGACTGCAAGGTTGATTCTGACCTCAGAAAATGAAACTAGGATGAAATGGGTACTCTGAACAGCTGACGAAAATTTCTCAAAAATAGGGCAGGTGCTCACTGTCACACATGCGCATAAACAGATGCGTAGCAAGAATGGGCAAATGCGCCGTAAGTCTTTGTATATGTGCCACTCTGGTGAAGTATGTATGCACAGCAACAGTGTGTAAATGCGCAGCAGAAAAGTATATGCGCAGCAAGTCAGTGTATATGCGCAGCAAGTCGTTGTAAAAGCGCAGCAAAAATGTGTATATGCGCAGCAGAAAGGTATGTATGCGCAGCCAGTCGGTGCAAAAGCGCAGCAAGTCGCTGTATATGCGCAACGGAAAAGTGTATATGTGTAGTTCTGATTTTTTTGCAAATTTTTGGGATTTTTCTCTGTTTTTGGTATTCTTTGGCTGGACAAGGTCTTCCTGATCTGATATTATGAATTAATTTAGCAAGAAAACACAGCAAGCACAAAGAGTATTTTGTAGTTTTCCATTGTTTTTGTAGTTTTTTGACTCTATTTTGGACAAAAGCAAGCACAAAATCCTAGGCGAGAAATGGATTATAAGGGATTTGGGCCACTAAAACAAGAGGTATTTAATTCGGGCAACCGTTCAAGTGGTTACACGTGCGGCAGCGCTACTCTCCGTTATGGAGTCTCCCAGCCTCAAAGGGTTACGCCTGAGAGGGTTTTGGGGGAGGTTGGCTGTCGGTGTAACATAACAGCACTCGTTGCAGGAGGTTTTCACCTCAAGCACAATTTATTTTAAGTGGCTCGGTAGGGCTTGGCGTTAGCCTGTTACCACTCAGGGTCGTTCCCGCTTGGACAAGCGTGCATCCAAGGGCAGGCCCCTCCTAAAGTTTAAACAAATAGAATGACGAGTCTGGCACTCTGATCACCCAGAAGAGGGGAGAGCATAAGCCTATTGTCATTCGCAAGCATAGAATACACTGATTGATCCACCCTAGTTAAAAGATAAAAACTAAATGGGCTAAGCTACTCAAACAGAACTTTGAAGTGATTTCAACAATATTGCAGTGGTTCAATTTTAAATCCCAGAAAGCAGTTGTGAGTTCAATTTTAAGTCCACATTGCACGAGATTGTTAACTTTGAAATTCAGGTCTCACGATATAGCAATGGTTCATTTTAACTTCAAAAAGCAGTTGTGAGTTCAATTTTAAGTCCACGTTGCACGAGATTGTTAACTTTGAAATTCAGGTCTCATGATATAGCAATGGTTCATTTTAACTGCAAGATCAGTGATGAGTTCAATTTTAAATCTTAGATAGCAATAACTTGGAAGTTGTTTGCAATGCAAGCATGAAATAAACCAGTTACTTCCTCCCTAATTAAGACTAGATGAAGATTTGTAATGAACAACCATTTTACTCTTTCCCAGAAAATGAAATGTGAGCTAGTTAGATGCAACTACATGTAACTAAACCTGAGCCTATCCTGCAAAATCGCTCCAGCAAACACCTGCAAAAGGGTTAGCGTTAGCAAAATCCTCTAGACAAGTACTAAAACCTGAGCTAGTTACAAATGCGCAGCTTCAGGGATCAGATGCGCAGAAGTGATCAATAGAAACGCAGCATTAACGAATGTGCCGTAGTTTTGAACGTATGCGCCGTTAAAATGAATAAATGCGCAGTTTTAACGTATGCACAGCAACAGTCGTCAGAAGCGCTGTAACAGTCAACAGATGCGCCATTATAACAGATGCGCAGCAACAGTCTATGAAAGCGCAGTAACAGTCAACAAATGCGCAGTTTTAACAAAAGCGCCGTAACAGTCTGTAAAAGCGCAGCAAGAATACATAGATGCGCAGGATTTTCAAATGCGCTGTAACAGTCTTCAAAAGCGCCGTAAAAATAAACAGATGCGCCGAAAGAACCTGTGCGTGACTCTGCGGGACCTGTACGGAACCTGCCTTAAAAAAAGCTCAAAAATGGTGAAATAAAGGGGCAACGGCCCCACGGTGGGCGCCAAAAATGTGAGGGTAAAATAGTGATCAATCAAATGAATAATAGATGACCCTAACATCAACAGAATAGAGAAACAAAGAAGATTCAAATGAACAAAGCAATGAACAAACACAGCAAACCTCTTCCGTCTCGAAACTTCTGTTGTTCACCTATCACAAATCGTCCTTTCGCAAATGAGATGATCCCTCAGAGAGTGCAATCTTTTAAAGCTGTTTGAGGAAGTCGATGGTGAACGGCTATGGTGTGATATGTGATGAAGGTGAGCTCCAATGCAACAATGGTGATCTCAAGCTTGTAGATGACAAATGGGTGCCAAAGGCGCCCTGGTGATATTTCTGCAGAGTAACGATGTCAAAAGCCTAGATGATTAGAATGGAGGGATGAAGCTTCATTTATAGACTCGGAGGAATAGGAATCAACGGTTGAGAGAAGATATGAAGATCAACGGTTGAGGATGGTTGAGGAATGTGCAACCAGTGGAAATGTGACAAGTGTCCCAGCTCCATCATGAAAGGTGGGATGTGACAAAACTGATTGGAGAGTTAACTCCATTGACTGGTCTATTAACAGAATTGATTGATCAGTTAGAAGAGTGGATTGTGGAACTGACTGGATTGATTGAGGATTTGACTCAACTGACAGGTTAGTTAACAGATTTGATTGATTGGTTAACTGACCTTTGATTGGAGAAGAAATAGGCCATGTGGGTGAGGGAAAATAAGGTAATTAAATATTAAATATATTTAATTACATGTGCAACCTGATGAGGTGGACAAGGTGAGGTGGAAAAAGGTGAGGTGTTGAAGGTGATGTGGAATTTTGAATTTAGAACTTTAGGATAGAGGAATTAGGCTTAATTAAATAATTTATGATTATTTAATTGTGAAGGACTTTAGAAGAATTTTAATTAAATAAATAGAATTTATTTAATTGTGAGATAGTGAATTGATTAAATAAATTTGGAATATTTATTTAATTAATAGAAGAATGGAATAAATATTTAGAATATTTATTTAGGATGATTTGTGTCATTTTTAGGCGTATACAATGAGAACTAGAATAAATCTAAGCATGATTTTCTTTTACATAAATTTAATGTTCAAAAAAATCAAACTCAAGGTTACAATGATTCAAACCCTCAACAATGTTTTTATTTTTTATGGTTTGTACACCTTTCTCACGTATGTGACCCATCCTCTGATGCCATAACATTATTTTTTGTAGGAATCTTAGTCTCAAAAGCATGAGGACCCTTAGGTACCTATAAATAATGACCATTAGAAGTGGACTCAATACTCCTCTTGGCTACTAGTTTCAGTGGTGAAGGTGAATTTTTTGTAGATATCTTCAATATAGGAATGGAAGAGCTATTGCACTAGACTGTGCATGCATCTAGATAGAATAAAGTGCCAACACAAAGACCCTTAGAAAGCACCATAGCCCCTCTAACCATCTTGCTGGTCCTCCACTTGAGAAAATAACCTACACACTCAAATCATTTAATTTACTTACAGAAAGTAGGTTTCATACAAAACAAGGAATATGTAGAACACCGTTGATCCCCTTCACTCATCCATTACGGAATCATTTTAGGAATCTTCCACAACCAACAATCTTGAGATGAGAATTAGGTACACATTCCTACCATCATATTCTTCATATTTTGTAAACCACCCTGATGTGAGGTCATGTGAAAAGATGCATTAGAGTAAATCAACCATGAACCTTTTGATTCATGTGTATCCAAGGCCACAACATAGGCATAAACATCATCTTAGGAGGATTTATCATATTCATCATTAGAACCATTTCTTCTTCTTCTTCTTCTTCTTCTTCTTCTTCTTCTCCTCCTCCTCCTCCTCCTCCTCCTCCTTCTTCTCCTCCTTCTGCTCCTCCTTCTGCTCCTCCTTCTTCTTCTTCTGCTTCTTCTTCTTCTTCTTCTTCTTCTTCTTCTGCTTCTTCTTCTTGTACTTCTTCTTCTTCTTCTTCTTCTGCTCCTTCTCCTTCTCCTTCTCCTTCTCCTTCTCCTTCTTCTTCTTTTTCTTCTTCTTCTTCCTCTTTTTCCCTTGGACTTGCCAGTAGATTTAGATCTCCTACAA
The DNA here is from genome assembly GCA_027924645.1 of Cunninghamia lanceolata. Lineage (NCBI taxonomy): Eukaryota > Viridiplantae > Streptophyta > Pinopsida > Cupressales > Cupressaceae > Cunninghamia > Cunninghamia lanceolata. The sequence goes on along the minus strand of BSBN01000809.1, from coordinate 21,220,595 downwards.
GATTTAGATCATGAATTATCTTTCTTCTTTCCTTTTTCTTCTGGTCTACCATTAACAAAAAGGGCCTCCTTGGACAATTTAGAATTCTTTCTTCTCATCTCTTTAGACACCAAGGATGCAAGATCACCTCATCCATTTTCAACTTGTTACCAGTAGTGCTCCCAATGGCCATAACAAGGTGGTCCCATGAATTTGATAAATAACACAACAAAGCCATACAATGATCCTCCTCTTCCATTTTTACTCCCATGGAGCTCAACTGGGAAACTATCATATTGAATGAATTCATATGATTGGGTACAAATCCACCATCCTCTATTCTAAGAGTGTACACCTTCTTTTTCAAGATTAACTTATTCACAAGGAATTTAGCTTGATAAATTTATCCAAGATTTTTCCATAGATTTTCTATGGTGTTCTCTTAATGAACATTTAGTAAAACTATATCCACCAAATAGAGTCTCACAAGACCCTTCACCTTTCTATCCATTAAGTATTACTAGTATTCTTGTTTCATACGCAATGGTTTGGTACTAGATATTGCAACCCATAGATCTCTAACTACAAGAAAATATTCTATTTTGAGTTTCAACAACTCAAAATTAGTACTAGTAAACTTCTCCATCTCTTCCTACAATAAGATGAAAAAATACTCTACATAAGCTCGCATTCAAACAAAAATTACTCCAAAAACTCCTCTACCCAACAACTAGGATTTGAGGTGATCAAGCTCTAATACCAACTAAAAGGAAATGAAAATTAGTCCAAAAAACCTCTACCCAACAACAAGGATTTGAGGTGATCAAGCTATGATACCAACTGAAAGGAAACAAGGTACATGGAAACATTTCATATAATAATCTTAGAGGAGAGTATTGTGAAAATTTTCAATCTTTACAATTACAAAAAGTAGAAACACTTATAAACATAAAATGAACAATACCATATAACACATTTTTACATGGAGAAAACCCTTTTAGGAGAAAAACCCCACAATCCAAAGTAGCCCAATGTATTATCTAGTAATATAAACAAGGTTACAATACACTTGCCAAGAAATCCTTCATAGAAGTATCACCAACATACAAAATTGGAGTGTTTTTGATAGCATTACGATACCTACAAATTACAACATACAAACTACAACTCCAAGCACCAATTTAGAAGAGATGAACAAATTAGAAACCATGAATGGTTTAGGAAAACCATTTGTAAAACTAAAAGGAGGTATGGTCCCCAAACTTGGGTCCAAATTCCAATGCCCCCTTATTGGTCGCGGTCCTCATGGATATTTTAGCAAATTCCTTACACATCTTACATTTCATAATCTCTCATATTTGACCACCCCAATTTGGTATTGCAATTTATCTTTGAATTCCTAACTCAAAAGGATGCTCCATGACAAGTGTCCACACCTATCATAATTCTATTCATGATTCTAATGTAACTCCCTCTTACATGCTCTTACATGTCATAAGAATCTGTCATATGTAACTCCCCTCATGATGACCTTACACACACCACAAGATGCCAACACATGGAAAACATATGTGACCTCAATGTGGACACCTACCTCCTCATGTGAGGAAAAAGTCCACTAAAGATGAAATCCATTTCACCTCCAAGTGGGATGACAACTCTCCCACAAGAAGAAAAAATACATAAAAGATGAAATAGTGAATGCATACAAAAATATATTAAAAAGAACATTAGGAATGTAAGGTTGAGACATTTTTTCCCAACACTTACTACCAAAAAGTGGAGGGTGGTTTAGTGAGACATAGTTATCAAAAACAATAGAAAGATATTTACCTCACAAACCCCCTCGGTGAATTGTCATTTCTAATCAATGGGCTATGAGAGTGTTTATATTGGATTGAAAACTCAGGGTAGATGTCTCAATGAGAAAACATTGTATTTGAGCTAAAAAAATCTAAGTGCTCTACCTACGAACTGGTCCCATAATAGGAGGAATCAGGTTAAGTTTACATTCATACTGCTAGGTTTTTACCATAGGGGCTATCTCACTTAGCTTACTAGGTTTCAAGGTAGAAGGTGCCTCTCTTCCATAGCATTCTAGATCTATTGTCCAAGTAGCAAGAGGTATTAGGGTTCTAATTGAAGGTTTCTATACAACATGTGGCATATAGTCCTTGATTTTTATGTTAAGGAGATTGACACGTGAAACAATTATTTGATATATTAATGTAGGCGACCTTATGCAAAAGAAAAGGAACCTAGTTGAATCTCAAACAATTCTTTGATGTTAGCAACAAGGTCCACCTTGATAAAAAAACAATGATGGGGCCAAGAAGAATAAAATATTCCACAATTCATGTTGTATATAAAGAGTCTTGAAGGTAGAATGATTTTCTGCATGAAATCTTAGAGAGGCATTCGGAGACCTAGACTCTCAACCCAAATGGGGACCTTGAATGAACCCTGCTCAAAAACTTTAATATTATAGGTCTAGTGAGACAATACCAAAAGGGTGCTTTTCTTGAATGTATGATTGGACTAGTTAAGAAGCATCTACATTTGTTGGGGTTTTTCGAAGAAAACATAAAAAAATCCCTTACTAAGGTTCATGATCCTAGTGAGCTTAATGTCATGGGGTTCCCAAGTGTTATTAGCTGACGTAGTTAGTGACTATTGTGAGGGGATATGAATGACATAACAAATTATTAAACTATAGTTCTCACACATATATAATCAACCACATTTATAGAAACATAAACATCTATAGGAATATCATTACCATTACCTCATTGTAGAACTTGGGAATGAATTCTCTACCAAAGACAAGACAAGAACCATATTAATAGCCTCAATATCCTTTGAGGAGAGAAGTAAGACAATGCTCTATTCTAATCTATAAATCCATTTATGAATAGAATTTCAACACAATTGTGGTGATATTTATCCAAAATGTGATGCATGCTTGAATCAATCAAAGAGAATGCACAATACACACTTGTACCTTAGATCATGAAATTCTATAGAAAATAGGAACTGATCTATATGGGATGCAAATTGGAGATTACATGCAGTAACACATATTTTACAATCTATTCAAAAAAATAGTGTTGAAATCTCTACTCACAATTGACATGGACACTCGTAGGGCTCCTAGTATAGAAGGGCCAAGCATGTGTAAAGTGAATCATGCAATGTCTCTATCTATGATCAATACATAATAGTTACATACCATGTTCTCTAGTATCATTAGAATTTGAAATACCTCAAAGTCAGAAGTTTCTTCTCATCCTACCTAACCAAAAGGTTGAGGATGATCTTTTAAATTAGTTTTTTATTCAACATATAACTTCCAAGTTGAAATTCTATGCATAAATTATATCACATGCAACACTTCAGATCATTATTTCAAAGTTTTCTTCTTATCAAAATACAAATAATCAGTAGGCAAGCATAAAAGACCATCGGGCTTTAATTCTTAAGGATTGTGCCAGTTGGTACCAATTGAGCTTAAAGATAGTTTTCCATATGCAAGAATGCAAATATCTCTTGAAGAAACTGGTAATCTATGAGATGATAAACATGAAATAAAAGATTGGAATGAAATACATAGCATATATATGCAAGTTGTCACAATGTATTAGCCAAATGATGATTATAAATAACAAAGGAGGGAGGAAACCACTAGACACACATTGAGGATATGACTCCTCAATCAATGAGTGGTGGCGAGTTTCCTTCCACAAAACTAGTGCGAGGTGGCTAGTATGTTACTACTACTTGACACCTATGCCTAACTAACTTTACACCTCAATGTAACATGTGTCAAGTACAACTATATGTTCCAAGTATGCCTAACTAGGCTTATCACCTATGGTATGTAAATGCATAAATAAAAATACATACACTAACACCCCCCTTAAGCATAGCTTAGGTGGACATAAAATTGGGTCCCAATAACTAGGCCTGATGAGGTACCCAGGTACAATATAATGACATAAAAATTAAGTCCCAACAACTAGACCTGATGAGGTACCCACGTACAATGTAATCTCTCATAAAGCGGAGAAAGGAAGAAAACTCAGTGGGAAAAACTTCCCTCCAAAAGAGAGATAAGAAAGTGAAGAAGGATAGAAAGCCCCCCAAAGATGATGCTATCAAGAAGTAGACCACACCCCAAGATTAGCTTGTAGATGAATGAACTTGCTCTCAGTAAATGGTTTGGTCAAAATATCAACAACTTTCTCTAAAGACTAGCAAAAGACTAAGTCAATGATCTAACTGTTAGACTTAGGGCATACAACTGAGAGGGGAGGTGAATCAGTTGTGTGAAACTTTCTCTTTTTAAACACTTGAATCTTCTCTAGTGATTAGCATAATATTAATCATGAACCATAATGCATTCAAATCAAAAGCAGAAACATATCAACACATATGACACCAAGATTTTGATGTGGAAAACCCAGTTAAGGGAAACAACCACGGGGTGATTAACCCAAGAATGTATTCTCTGTTAGAAGAATAGAAAGAACAAAATGGCACATGCCAATTAGGGCTCACTGCCCGAGCACACTGCTCACAAGAGGCTCACTGCCTACAAGAGACACACTGTCTACAAAGGAATAAGTATCACCTTTATGAACTGGAGAATAGCATCTTCAGCATGCTTGAATTAGTTCCATTTAAGCCCAATACTTCTGCTCTGCCTTTCGCACTTCTCTTTGCTACCACATACTTATCACTACAAGACACACTTCAAAATGAATTCACAATCCCTTATTTATACAAGGCATTGACTTAGGAACAATCATCTAAGTCGGCAAACACCTATAAGAACATCCACAAGACGTGTAATACATCCTGTTGGCCAATCTCAAGAAGAACATGAATATTTGTGGTTATTCTTCAAATGCAAACTCTAAATTCAACACGGACCACCAACATTAATTGGACATGCTCCAATGATCATCATAACTTCCCTAAATCACCAAAAACATTTGTACTTCATCATCCTACTGGAATTCTTCTTTCCTTCATCTGGAGCTATAAGAACACAGTCTGTCATCACTGTCACAAATGAATAGGCTCTTCCAGACCTTCAACCCATGAACTAATCTAGTTGATACTTCACAAGGACATCCTCAACACTCCCTCATATCCGCAGAACTAGATAATGAAATACCGGATATCACCGGACCTATCTGTGGCACTCTGTCACCTTTAAACACCTGCTAGAACTAGTTCTACTTGAGTGACCCTAACTTCTTCAAATCTTCATGCGGACCTCTAAAATCTTGACTGGACTATCTCAAGACTTATATCTACAAACCCTTTAAACCGCATCCTTTGATCCTCAACCTATTGAGGACTTTTACCTTCTTGTCATCACTGTTCTTCACTGTTCCTGATTGAGACTTATTTTCTCAATATCCTCAGCACACAGCTCATCTAATCCTTCTCATTAATGCAACATGAGTATGTTGACATCAATGACAACGTCGGTTAGGCCCATACTTGTAACAATCTCCCCCTTTGTCATTGATGGCAACATATGATGTCAAAAACCATCAAGACAAGAACTTCTCCTTGCTATTACAACTCCTCCTAACAGCAACAACTATTCACATGTCTTCTCTTCATTTATTGCTCCCCCTTTGATCAGCAACCACTTTTTTTTCACATGTCTTCTCTCCCCCTTTGACATCAATGGCAAAGGGCTCATACTTGTAACTTCACTACTTCATAACATACTAGTTGCTCCCCCTGAGTAATAGCTCCCTTATCATCAATTTAGATCACAAGATATGACTTTGATATCCACCAGATTGATGCACATTAGTTCATCCTAGTTCATCATCGGAGGGGTAGTAACCCCTAATTTCTCCCTGAGATACTCAAAAGAATCCTTGGGAAGAGGTTTAGTAAAAATATCTGCAAGCTGATCCTTGGAGAGCACATACTCCAATCTGACTTCACCCTTGTTCACTTGCTCTCTTAGAAAGTGAAACTTGATAGATATATGCTTAGTATTAGAATGCAACACCGGATTCTTAGAAATATTTATTGCACTTGAATTATCACAGAAAATTGTGATAGGCTCCTCATATTCTACTTGAATATCTCTTAGCATCTGCTTCATCCACAAAACTTGAGTGCAACTACCTGCTACTGCAATGTATTCTGCTTCAGTTGTAGACAGGGATATTGCCTCTTGTTTCTTTCTTAGCTAAGAAACCAGCCTTTTTCCCAAAAAGAATGCTCCTCCACTTGTACTCTTCCTATCATCCACATCTCCTACCCAATCTGCATCTGTATATGCATGAAGAGAAAAATTATGATCTCTAGGATACCATAGACCATACTCAACTATTCCTTTTAAGTACCTAAAAATTCTTTTGATTGCCATGACATGAGATTCTCTGGGATCAACCTGGAATCTTTCCACAAGACTAACAACCTACATTATATCTAGTCTAGTTTGAGTGAGATACAATAATCCTCCAATCATTGATCTGTACTTTGTTTGATCTGTCTTAGGAGAGTCATCATCTTTGCTCAACTTACATCCGATTGCCATGGGAGTGTTTATTGTCTTTAAATTTTCCATCCCAAATTCCTCAACAATTCTTTTACATATTTGGTCTGAGAGATAAAGATTCCTTTCTTTGTCTGAGTAATTTGCAGACCCAAGAAGAAATTCATTTTACCGAGCATTGACATTTCAAACTCACTTTTCATTTGATTTGCAAAGGTTTTACACATACTGTCTCTTCCTCCAAAGATGATATCATCAACAAATACTTCAACAGTTAAGATGTTTTCATGATCAATTTTGAAATATAGGTTACTATCAGCAGTACATTTGTTGAAACCAATCTTCAAAAGATGTTTTTCTAGTCTTTCATACCATGCTCTTGGGGCTTGCTTTAGACCATACAGTGCCTTATTTAATTTGCAGACCATATCACCATGCTCAGATAACTGAAATCCATCCGGTTGTTCAATATACACTTCTTCTTCTAAGTCACCATTCAGGAAAGCAGATTTGACATCCATTTGATACACCTTGAAATCCTTGAAGGCAACAAATGCAAGAAATAGTTTGACTGCTTCAATTCTTGCCACCAGAGCAAAGGTTTCTTCAAAATCAATTCCTTCTATTTGAGAGTAGCCTTTGCAGACCAATCTAGCTTTATTTCTGATTACTTCACCAACTTCATTTAGTTTGTTCCGGAAGACCCATTTGGTTCCAATCACATTCTTGTTTCTAGGTTTGGAAACAAGATCCCAAGTGTGATTTTTCTCAATTTGCATCAACTCTTCCTCCATTGCTTTGGTCTAATTTTCATCATTGCAGACTTCATTTATTGTCTTAGGTTCAATCTTTAAAATCAGACAATATTCATTTGAATTTTGAGCAATTTTCCTTCTAGTTTGCACACCTTTGCTTTTGTCACCTATGATCTGATCTTTAGAGTGGTTTAGTCTTACATACCTTGGAACTTTGGGAGTTTCTTGCACTTCTGCTTCTTGATCAGGCTCATTCAGACCTATCTCATCTTCTTGATTTACTGGATCTGTCTGAATTTGACTTTTAGGAGAGGATTGAGCTTCTTAAACTAGAACACCATTCTGATCATCTTCATCACACTCATAGAACCTTGAGGGTTTCTCTATTCCCTCATCAACTTTCACATTTGTACTTTCTATCATCTTTCTTAGTCTCTTGTTATAACACCAGTATGATTTGCTTTGAGTAGAGTAACCCAAGAATATTCCTTCATCACTTCTAGCATCAAACTTGCCTAAATCTTCATCTCTTTTGATGTAACACTTGCTACCAAAGACTCTGAAATATCTTACAGTAGGAGTAATGCCAAACCAGAGTTCATAAGGGGTCTTACTAGTATTGCTTCTGATTTGAACTCGATTAAGAGTGTAGACTGAAGTGCTGATAGCTTCTCTCTAATAGATCTGAGGAACATTTGCTTCCATCATCATAGTCCTAGATGCTTCCTGGATGGTCCGGTTCTTTCTCTCCACTACTCAATTTTGCTATGGAGTCCTCGGAGTAGACAACTGTCTTTTAATTCCATGTTTCTCACAGAATTCTATGAACTCACCGGATGTGAACTCTCCACCTCTATCAGACCTCAGACATTTCAATTTTGTTCTTGTTTCATTCTCTACCATAGCCTTGAATATTTTGAATTTCTCAAGAGATTCTGATTTCTCCTTTAGAAAGGTTACCCACATCATCCGGGAATAGCCATCTATTAGCAGCATGAAGTATCTATCACCTTGAATACTTCTGGTTCTTGCCAGACCACAAAGATCAGTGTGAACTAAGTCCAATAGTCCGGTAGAAGACAGTTCCTTGCTTTTGAATGTGACTCTGCTCATCTTACCCAACTGACATTCCTTGCACAAGCTATTAGTAGGTTTCACCAATTTTGGAAGATCTCTTACAGCCTGAGTATTGCTTATCTTGATGATATTATCAAAATTCACATGACACATCCTTCTATGCTATAACCAACTCTAATCAACTTGAACATATAAGTAGCTTTTACCAGTACCAACCAAGTGGAAGATATTACCTTTAGTTTGAGTACCAGATTTAATCTTTGTTCCGAATCTTTCAAAGATTTTGCATTTTCCATCCTTGAATCGAAGATCATAGCCTTTGTCCACCAACTGTCCAACACTGAGAAGATTGTGCTTCAAACCTTCAACATACAGTACATTACCAGTTTTGTTTCTTCCATTAAAAGAAATAGTTCCTCTTCCTCTAATTCTACCAACAAAATTATCACCAAACTTCACCACTCCTCCTTCATACCTTTCCAAATCTATGAACTTATTCTTGTCACCTGTCATGTGGTGAGAGCAACCACTATCAATAACCCAATCATTCTTTTCTTTAACTTAGGCAGCCAGAGCTCTTTTTACAACTTTATGATTGATAGATACAGAGGATATTGGTTCTTCTTCCTTGATGGCAATAAACACGCATTCACTTCTGGATTTGTTTCCTGTCTCTGATTCATCATCTGTTACTCCTTCATTATCATCTTCTTTATGAATATAGTAACAATTCTTTTAGAACCTTGATTTGTTAGGATTTGGCTTTGAAAATCTTTCCAGACATTTTGAGGCAAAATGACCAATCTTATTGTAGTTAAAACACTTAAAAGGCAATTTTCCTTCATACTTACCGGATCCTCTTGGTAGTCTCTTTGCAATGAGGGCTTCAAGTTGAGCAGTTTCTACTTCTTCTTCTTCCAGGTCTTTTCCTGCTTTTTCATACCATGACAATTTCCTTGATGAGTTCTCTCCCGGATCAAATCCTTGTTTACCTTTCACAGAGGCATTGGATTTGAATGTAGATTCAGTTTTCGGGGGATCATCTCCAAATTTGGTCATTTCAAAAGCAGCCAGTTTTCCAGCTAATTGGTCTCTTGTGACAGTTGTATGGGCTCTGAATTCATCAATGGTAGCAACCTTGATTTTGTAAGAGGCAGGAAAGGATCTGAGAATCTTACCAACAATCTCATTTTCATCCAAGACTCCACCAGAATTTCTAATTCCACAAACTAGCTCATTCACTCTTGGCATAAAAGTGGTAATATTTTCATCATCTCTCGTCTTTAATTTTTCAAATTTCCCTTTTAGACTCTGTAACCTTGCACATTTAACATACTCATCTCCTTCATGCAGAAGTTCTAGTTTAATCCAGATCTCATAGGTAGTTGGTAGGTCAATAACATTTGAAAGCTTTGAGTTAGTTAATGCACTTAGAAGAGCCTCTTTGGTCCACAGATTGTTTTCAGCATTTGTGATTTCATTTAGGGTTGTCAGACCACCTTGTGGAGGTACATACACTTTTGTGACCATGGACCAGTACGCCTTTCCCATACATTGCAAGTGACATTTCATGCGACCTTTCCAAAGAGAAAAGTTGGTTCCATCAAAATTCAAACTTTCCTTCTTGTATGATGACATCCTGGATCTCCTCAAGTGGTTAAGCTCCTTTTAGAGGAACTTAGCTCTGATACCAATTGTTAGACTTAGGGCATACAACTGAGAGGGGGGGTGAATCAGTTGTGTAAACTTTCTCTTTTTAAACACTTGAATCTTCTCTAGTGATTAGCATAATATTAGTCATGAACCATAATGCATTCAAATCAAAAGCAGAAACATATCAACACATATGACACCAAGATTTTGACGTGGAAAACCCGGTTAAGGGAAACAACCACGGGGTGATTAAGCTAAGAATGTATTCTATGTTAGAAGAATAGAAAGAATAAAATGACACATGCCAATTAGGGCTAACTTCCTACAAGAGACACACTATCTACAAAGGAATAAGTATCACCTTTATGAACTAGAGAATAGCATCTTCATCGTGCTTGAATCAGTTCCATTTAAGCCCAATACTTTTGCTCTGCCTTTCACAGTTCTCTTTGCTACCACACACTTCTCACCACAAGACACACTTCAAAATGAATTCACAATACCTTATTTATACAAGGCATCGACTTTGGAACAATCATCTAAGTCGGCAAACACCTATAAGAACATCCGCAAGACATGTAATACATTCAGTCGGCCAGTCTCAAGAAGAACACCAATATCCGTGGTTATTCTTCAAATGCAAACTCTAACTTCAACGCAGACCACCAACATTAACTAGACATGCTCCAATGATCATCATAACCTTCCCTGAATCACCAAAAACATCCACACTTCATCATCCTACTGGAATTCTTCTTTCCTTCATCCGGAGCTATAAGAACACAGTCTGTCATCACTGTCACAAATGAATAGGCTCTTCCAGACCTTCAACCCATGAACTAATCTAGTTGATACTTCACAAGGATGTCCTCAACACTCCCTCAGATCCACAGAACTGGATAATGAAATACCGGATCTCACCGGACCTATCTGTGGCACTCTGTCACATCTGAACACCTGCCGGAACCAGTTCTACTTGAGCAATCCTAACTTCTTCAAATCTTCATACAGACCTCTTAAATCTTGACTGGACCATCTCAAGACTTATATCTACAAACCCTTTAAACTATATCCTCTGATCCTTAACCTATTGAGGACTTTTACCTTCTTGTCATCACTATTCTTCACTGTTCTTAATTGAGACTTATTTTCTCAATATCCTCAGCACACAGCTCATCTAATCCTTCTCATTAATGCAACATGAGTATGTTGACATCAATGACAACACCAGTTAGGCCCATACTTGTAACACTAACCATGAATGAGATCTTGAATATAATGCATATGAATCTCTATGTGTTGTTGGAACTAGACAACTGAGGGGGGGGTGAATCAGTTGTCCCTTAAAAACTTTTCTGCCTTTAACCTTCTTATTATCTTACTATCAGATTAGTAATGCAAACATTTAAGTATGAATCAACAACATAAGAGTAGAAACATAATCAACACATTTGACACCAATATTTTGATGTGGAAACTTGGTTAAGGGAAAAACCATGGTGGGGGTTAACCCACAAAATGCATACCCTGTTAAAAGTAATTAGAAAAATAGAAGGCACATGCCTTCAGGCGCACTGCCTAGAGCTTACTGCTCAAAAGGTGAGGCTCATTGCCTACAGAATTTATTTAGAAATAATTAACCTAGAATTAGCATCTACTTCATGCCTAATTTAGTTTCAATGAATGCTCAAGAACTTTTTCTTTGCCTCAAACTCTTCTTCACACTCTACACTACTCTTGCTCCTTTTCTTCTCTGCTCTGCTCTTGATCCTTCCTTTAGATTTTATCTATTTTGTAAAAGGATGATTTTTATACTTCATCAAACTCGGAATGATCAAAAAGGTCAGCTAGACTTGACGTGGATCATCACTCTATCAGCCTGTTGGGATAGGAAAATTTAAAATTTTCTTATATTCCTACCCACACATGTTCGACCAAATCAAAAAACATTATGCCCAAAATCATAATGATAACTGGTATATTCCATAAAATCACATAACTTCCAGCACAAATGGGTGTATCACTCATCAAACTGCATTGTAGTGTAGGGCTTCAGTTCCTTAATTTTGGTAAGACCTCACTTTCGTCATATCGATCCATGCTCTATATGAGAAATAGGCTGAAATGAGTATTGACAAGAGAATGTTGGTCAGAAAGAGAATTTCAAAGATCTTCGATGAAGGAAGTGACACCGATGACCCTTCGTCAAAAAGAAAATTCCCAGTCATGCCGATCAGTATAAGAAAGCACTATTAGGGAATACTCCAAAAACCCTGCTGACAATATAAGTCATACCGCTAAAGGAATTCGGTGGGACTCTCACCGAACAACCCGTGGAATGGATGGAACTAGTGATCATTGGTAGGAGATAAACATCAGAGAGGGGAAATAGAGTATCTTCGACACGTTGATGTCTCAGCGACCAAAGGAATTATTTTGGCATAGCTCACACCGATATGTATGGAGGATAAGAACCATTGGTGAAGCTGAACAAGTCAGAACAAAGTTTATAAGTCTTGCTGAACCAATAACTCACAACGATGTCAGTGACATGTTGTGATGATTAATCTGATGAAGGATGTGAAGGGAGATATTAGGGAAACAACCATGATTGGGTAACTTGAAATAAGTCATCCCGATGACATATCTTATTCCGATGACAACGAGGATCACGTCCATCGACAAGACTCTACCGATAGTCATATCAGAGACACTTGAGATATTAGAGAAGAATGTTATTCCCACAGTGATGAAGAAAGTCAGACCAATGATAACCATGCCCACTTCTATATCAGGTAGATCTTGAAAATATCTTGCCGATACAAACTCACATATAAAGATGACATCGAGTAGACAGATGAAAGGTCACAATGATTGATCCATAAGCAAATGTTCGTGCCATAAGAGGATATTAAATCACCCTGACATTACAAAAATCATACCAATGAAGAGAGTTATGACGATGTGACATTTCACAATGATCAAGAAAATTGAAACACTGGAACAATTAATTGCAGACGAGGAAGAGATCCTCTATGCCATTTGAAACCACTACAATCAATTTCGAAAGAATTGTCTGAAACGAGCACACAAGTGGAGATTTGGAGGAGGAAAACAAGGGAATTCGATCACCACCTTAGACAACAGGTACATAAATACAAACTTCTGTGCAATAGCCTATACTTTGAATTTACTGTTCAAGTTTATGATGGAGACTCCAGTGAAAGGAAAGGGCAAAAAATAATAGGGTGAGACTAGAAAACCTAAGAAACAAAAAAATTGACAAGAACCCTGATGAGAAAATAAATGACAGGAAATTGAACTAGGACTTAATTGACCAATTACCTGGATCAACTCCTAAAGCCCGAAGGTCTACACAACTTAGGGCAGAAGTAGAGAAACTGGAAGACAAATGTAAATATCTTGGAAACGTTTGGACTCCAATAAGAGGTTACGAATTGTTCAAATTCCACTACAATAGAAGATTTAGGAATTTCATAGTGTCTAACCCATGGCACTTGAATTTGGGTGAATTGGACATTCTTGATGTGTTTCTGAACACTGAACTCCTCAAACTCCTGGCTAAGCAGTATAATCCAAGCCTCAAGGCCATATGCAACCCGTAAGGGGAGCCTATTATACATTTATCTAAGAATGCCATTAGTGAAGTTTTCAACTTAGATGATTTATGTACTATCCCCATAGTTCATGAAGATTTGGATAAAGAGTACTAGAGAATGGATACTACATATAATGGATGGAGATTGCCTATTCATAGGGCTAGGGCAGAGGGAGAAGTAGTGCCTCTCAATGAGAATGATGGACCTCCATTTCATGTGTCATTATTTGAACCATACATACAATACACATACTACTCTATGGTCCAAGTCCTAGGATCAGAGGTCCCTGATTTCATGGCAATTCCTCTGATGGTGATAGCCACAGACATCCAGTGCCACAATGCTAGGCAGTTTGACTATGTTGCTTATGTTTTTGGTAGAATTGATTATGGTCTAACCATAATAAAGAATAATGTACCATCAGTTTCCTTTGAACACTACTCACTCCTCATGCACATGGTGCTTTATTATGGCTAGGAAGTGGGATTATGGCCAAATGAATTCAAAGTTGTTCCATTGGACCAGAGGGGGCAGAAGTCACCCATGCAAATGTGGACCAGACTATGGGATAGTAGGTATGTCCATTCTAGCTATGTTTAGTTTGAAGAATATTGTGTGAAAGTGTTATATAGATATTTCAGTCATCCTTGTGAGTATTGATTATCAATTGAAATAAAAAGGTTTCTCAGACCTAAAGATTTTGGTGGTCCTCCTACTGTTACACACAACTAGGGAGACTGGTATTGTTTTGAGTATGCTACCATGGGCAGAGTTTATAGTTTTGAGGACACTCCTTTTATATTGCCTAAGACTGTTCCTAATAGAATTGCCTACTTAGAAATAGTTAGGCAAATGAATTGTTCTAATGTGATGCACTTGAGCTCCCATGACAAACAATCTTTTATGCCTAGTACTCTGTGCTTTGGAGATTTTACTGTGGTATCCAAGGAGGGTTATGGTCTCATTATGAATAAACTGATGCATTACAATACGAGATGTGCTAAGGCAAGAAAAGGCTTTAATCCTGAGGGTTTCATTGACCTTGCTCGGAGAAAACAAAACCTCAGTGGATACACACATCCCATACCCACATGATGATATCATCAGGAATTTGGAAGAGACTGAAGTTGAATTAGTGGTTGAGAAATATAATAGGGACTTAGATGAGAAGAGGAAACAACTTGCAGAGATTGAGTTGTTGTCCTCTGGTGATGAAGGGCCTATAGAAGAAGAAGAGCCACATCAATGAGCAACTATGATATCAAAAAGAAAAATGCAATGCTATCAGTCTCCTGGTATGGAACATGATGAGGAGGGGTTTGCTAATGAAGATCCCAAACAAGTAGCATATGATTCTTTCATTTCAGATGACCAATTTATTAATTCTAAGGAATTTAAATCATTTTTGTACAAATGCAAAGGAAAAGAGATCAGGGAGTCAGTTGATAATGTCACAACTAACAATGAAAAATAATTAGTTGACATGTTAAAGACCACAGTGGATAATGAAATGAGAACTATGACTCCTGATAAAGGTAGACAACTACTCAGAGAAGCAGGTGTTATGATATTCCCTAGTCTTGACTTGAATTCTGCTTTGGTATTTGATAGCTTTCTGCATAATACAGATGATAGATATAAGCTCACTCTAGAGGGTGTCACAAAAGTGTATATGGGCACCAAATATAACAATGATGAAAATTCACTGATGATATGGACCCTGTATCCTCCCCATAAGAAGACAGTTATTATAGACACTGAGAAGGCTTTTGGGCATGTCATGAATTTGAAGGCAGGGTTGACTGACCCCTTGATCACTACAGAAATTGGTATAAATATTACAAAATTGAACAAAGCATAGGCTCAGATGCTGATTAAAGAACGAGATGCATATAAACTAAGCTATGAAAGATTAACAAAAGAAAATGATTATTTGAAAGATACTGTTAAGAGCACCTTCGGAGGGTCAGTGAAAAGATTAAATCAGGGAGAAAGCTCACAAAGCATCCAATCACCATCTATTGACCAGATAGCTCAAATCTAGATTGATACTCTTGCCACAGTGCTCCAGAATAGGCATGCCAACATGATGCATTGGATGAACCAATTTTGGGATATTTATTCTGAAAATTATAAAGTGACCCAAGAGCATGAGAGGCTTGACAAAAGGCTATAGGAAAAACTCCATGAGATACAAAGCAAGGATGTTTCTGATAGCACATGCATTTCTAGTGCAAAAGATTTAATTGAGCAGCATCAGAAATATTATGATCAGCTTAAGAACGATGTCAAAGAATGTATGGAAGCTTCAAAACCAAGATTGCCCACGTTGTTCAAGAACAATAAAGAATTGAAGAGCAAAGAGGAGTTGAGTAAAGACTGTCAAGTGATGTTGCATGAAGCCTTAGGAGCTCTCAAGGACAAAGACTCTACATCTAGAGAAGCCTGTAAGCATCTAGAGAAGATGGTAACGATGGATGTGATCACAAGAAATGCAATTGAATTCATTGATACACATCACTACTAGGAGTATTTGGATCACATTGCTCAGATGTACTTATTATTGAACAAAGCTTAAAGAATTGTTATCTTTATTATTGTTATGTTAATCATGTTGATTCCCAAAAGACATTTTGAAGAGTTATGTCTCTTCATAAGTATTTCTATATAAGTTGAAACATATGATGTTGAATTATCATTAGCAGTAGGATATAATAGATGAAGTTTACAATGTTTTAAAAGACCATGTTTCAAGCATTATATTGAAGAAGTAAATTGAAGTTCTCTGATTCTATGGTCTTATTTTGGCATTAATTGTTTGTTAAAATTATTCAGTTATTTGGTTGTCTCCAGTTCTACATTTCCTTGTTATTCAAATTAATATATCAAGTATATATTTAATTTGTCAATGCACATTTGTTGTACTTGTGTGATTTGATTAATTGGTTTCCCCTAAAGGAATTAAAGTCCTTGTTAGTCACAGTAATCTGGAAGTGTTAGTTTGGATCATTAAGAAGAATCATATAATTAGGACTGCCATTCTATCTCCAAGTTGATATTATCTGTTATTCTTGTGCATTTCATTTAATTGGTTCCTTCAAGAAAGGATTAAACTTCCTTCTGGTGAATAACAAGAAATCTAATTTTATCTTTTAGATTATTAAGAAGAGTTTGTCAGTCATTTCCCTACACGTTTATACAAGTTATAAACTTAAATACTGTGCCAAACAATTAGAGTTACTACCCACTACAAGCCACTGGTCTTTATCTTCCATTTGGCTCTGTTTACCTAACAAGGCATTGGTCTTATCTTAATTCATCATCTAAAAACCTTTTTTCAAGCACATTCATAAAATTTACCTTGGTATTGCTTATACAATTTATACCAATCATCCATCAGATATTAGACATGGGATTAATTAGCAAGCTCTCATCTATTCTACACCATTTTCCACAGTAGGTAGATCCATTTAGTTAGTCAAAATACTTGCACTCAATCTGCTTTAGTTTTTAAGGTTCACCCGCCTAGGTTTAGCAGGACCTAAAGTGCAGGGAATCACCAAATCCTAAAGGTTGATTCCGTCGCGTTAGTTTAAAAGCATTGAAAATCTAAGCATAGAGCCTGACATCCTCTTAGTATTAGCAACCTGGATTTTTGAGACTTAACAAATTGACGACTCTACTAGGGAACCAACTAAAGGACCTTAGTAAGAAACCATTCTTTCATAGAGTCTGAAATTTTGAAATACAATTTGGTAACTCTACTGGCAAGAATAATCTGGAAAGATAAATTATAAAATTTTTCCTATTTACAAAATAGGTGGTGACTCTAGAAAGTGTTATAATAGAAAGTTAATACCAAATGGATGGTAGAAGATCCAAGATGGAGGGGAAGAAATTGTAATCATCTCCACCAATCAGAAACATCCCCAAAAGAAATGGAGCATCAAATTATTCTCACCAGAATAATAACCAGGTGGCTCAAGAGGATAATGTTGATAACTGAGAGGGGGAGTGAATCAGTTATCTTAATTATTTTGACTTTCAGTCCTTTAACAATTAGTGCTGAATCAAATCATACAAGCAAGCATTACCATGGAAGTAGAAATAACATTAGTACATATGACACACTGATATTGATGTGGAAAACCTGGTTAAGGGAAAAACCACGGGGTGATTAACCCAAGATTGTATTCTTTGTTAGAAGAATAGAATAGTACAAAATGGCACTTGCCAATTAGGGCTCACTGCCTGAGCACACTGCTCACAAGAGGCTTACTGCCTACAAGAGACTCACTATCTACAAGAAATGAAGGTAACAAAATACTTGAATTGATAAGAAGCATCCACACATGCTGAAGTTCAGTTCTGGTTAAGCCCAATATACTGATCTGCTGCATTTCATTCTTACACTCCTTAGGTGCTGCTGTCCTGTTACATTCTAGACCTATCTTACTACCTTCACACTGCTCTTCTGCTATTCTTCACACAAAACCACACACACCACACATATTCATATCAAAATCCATCTGGTATATATATCCACACCAAAGATTTCATCCATTTTCTAGTCGGCATCTGAAATACTCAATATTTTCCCAAACTCTGATATGTCAGCTGAATCTTTGCATACCAAGTAATGCAGATCAAAGAGATGCTTATAGAAGTCATCAATCATGTTGGCCAATCATGAATGATACCTTAGGAAAATTAATCACCATCAATATCACATCCGGATTTAGGTCTGATGCTCTGTTGGTTAGGTCTTCCTCTATCTACTCTGCCAATCAGGAACCCAACACTCAAGTGCTCATATCTGTTCACTCTTCTATCACCGGAGGCTAAGTCCTTGGAATATATTAGTCAAGGTACTCCTCTTTACTTCCCCAAATCGATACTTTACTGAGATACTTCCTTTGAGAGATCCGCACCTGACTGTCAGACCTTTCTGCCTGCTCTGTTCTTGCTTATCGGACCACAACACTTCTTTAATCTAACTTCCGGTAAAGACACACCATGTCCTACGGATGTGTGGCATAGACTTTGTTGCCATCAATGACAACACTAATGAAGCCACACAATGTCTCTTGCCAACAATCTCCCCCTTTGGCATTGATGGCAACACTTAATAAAAAATGACTAAGTGTCACACTATACTCCCCCTTGGCTAATGCTCTGTTCTTATGAACATTTTCCGGAGCTCCCCCTTAGCTGGATTCCTCATTTTTCACTGCTCCTCACTCCCCCTTTGATATCAATAGCAAAGGGTGGGGTCCGCACACCAAAATTTGCAAAAGTTAATCTATACTTAATCACATAAGTATAATATCTGGTTATACTTTACATATACTTTAGTATATCTGCAAAAGTGTTTTTCAATTGTACAAGTTCTGTTGCCCAACTCAGCTTCATCCTGTCTAAAATTGAGATGTGACCACTCAAAAGGAATGCAAAAGCTTCTACCTTCCTGAGATCTATCGGATCACTAGTCCGGGTTGTGGCCTGAGCATTAGTTAGGGCTTCATGCATGGCCTCTAACTTAGGGATAATGATCCCTCTAAGTTCACTCAACCTATTTATTCTATTTTTCTTCTCCTTCTCAAGTGTCTTTATTTCATTTATGACTGTAATAGTCTGACACTCTTGATTTACTATGGAGGAGGATAGAGGATCAAAACTTTGAGATAAATGTAATAGTTTATCATCTTGCTCTTTTACTTTCTTCTCAATCTCCTTGGTCACTTTAGGCCAGAATAAACAAAATTTATATATATCTGCCCTATCTTTGAGAGCATTTTCTAGGTTCTTTATTCTGATATCCATAACTCTTCTATCATTTGATACTAACCCTTGTACCTCTGATAATATTTTTACCAAAAACTCCTTCCGGACCTTATCTTATGCTGACTTTTCTAAGGAATCAAAATGTGTTCTAACACTATTAGCTAGAGATTTGAGATTACCGGATGAAGAGGCTGAGAGATCCTTCTGAAAAGATGGCAGGATCTTCTCTAATACATCGGATGCAATTTCTATAAGCTTGCAGTCTTCCATGTGAGACTTCAGAAGCTTTTCTTTTGCCTTTGCTGAAGTAAAGGATGCTAGCTTCATGGTTTGAACTGGGGAGAGGGAGTCAAAATTGAACGGTCCTTGAAGAAGTTCTGGTTCATCAAATTCCATCATTTCTTTGGTTAAGAATTCTTTGACTACCTCTGTTGTGTCTCTTGCCTGAGACAGAGTTTTCTCCCCTTCTACACCCTTACCACTATTATCTGTGGCCTTCTCTGTTGGAGTTTTCTCTCCTTTTGTAGCCTTACTACTGCCATCTTCTTTTTCCTTCTCCTCTGCTTCTTGACTGATCTTCTCTTGTACTCTTTCTTTTTCTTTGGATCCAAAGTCTGCAGGGGAAACTGGAGGAGAGATGTTTGCTTGATCATGGACCTCCTCTTCCAGAGTAGAGGAATCTAAGTCCTTACCTTTTTCTTCACCTGTCTCCTTTACCACTTCTGCCATTATCTCAGTAGATTCTTCTTCAACATCTGTAGCCAAGGGATCATCACCTAAGTCCTCTATAATAGGAAAGTTGAATCTTTTGTATGCATTCTAGAGGATCTCTTATGTCTCTTTTGCTACTTTGTCAGTTTCTCCGAGCCTAAGCTGATTCATTCTAGCTTTGCTCCAGAACTCATCCTTAAAATCTTTGAAGATCATATTCTTCTACTTAGGAGTGACTGAAGGATATAACTGAATAGCTATCTGTTCTCGGATCTCAAGATCCTTTGCCATAGAATTATTCTTTCTTATTTCTAATTCCTTTTCTAGGCTTTTGGGAATAAGAGATATGATTTCAATAAAAGCCTTGTTGTAGATATTCAAATACCTGACTGTGGCTTCTTGCAAGATCTTTTGGTCAGCTTCATTGTAATCATCATAGAATTCAGCCATTGGTTGAAGGTTCCCATCCACAATAACTGATTTTATGATGTCATCAATGCACAGAGTAGGCTTCTCAACAAATTCTTCTGTTACTTCTTCAGTAGAGGGTTCACCGAATGTTTTCCTTTTCTTCTTCATTTTCTTTACTTGCTCATCTGATTCTATCTCTTCTTCATCCTTTTGGCTTGTGTAAGACCTTGTTGCCTTTTTCTTGGTTCTCTTCTCTCCTTTTCCAGATGTCTGAGCTTCTGGTTTTGAAGCCTTTTGACCCTTGGAAGTGGCAGGTGCAGAGCTTTTGGTTGATCTGGTCCAGGAGGGGGCTTGCACCGGAGCACTTTCTTTTCCCATTTCTTTCTTTTCTTTCTCGACCCTTTCCATTTTCTCTCTATTGGCATCAAGTGCCTCTTTTGAGATTCCATGCCTCTTGGCAAATTTGTCTACCTCTTTTCTCACTTTTCTCTTCATCTCCAGTTGTTTGAGCTCCACATGGATTTTTACACTTAATTCTTCAAATGTTCCAAACCTTTCTACCTTAGGATCCTTGGGCTGACTTAGCATGTGTTGAACATGCAGCTCTATAATTTTCTCATCAACTTCATACCCCATTGGCATGATCCACACTGTTCTTGGTTCCACTGCCTCCATTAGGCACTAATCAGTTTCTACCATAAAGCATACTGTATCTTTATATTTTTCAACTAGGGATTGGGGAATTCTTTCTCTAGCTTGCATCATGCTTTGGAAGTTTTTGAAGTAACCCCATAGTGCTATGTTTTGTGCCTTGGCATCACCAAGCCCATGCAAGTAATCCCTGATTTGTATGGCAACTGGTCTATCATTTTGCCACATCTAGCCACTAGATCTAGGTAGCTCATTCATGTAGTAGAAGAACAGATAGAGTATTAGGCCACCATTTTTGAAGGAATTCTTCTTGTCCTTCTTTATCTTTTGTAGATTCTTCAAAAGTTGGTTTACGAGAAGCTCACAAAGGTCATAGTCAACATTTTCTTTTAGCATCTGATAGGCTGTGTAGATTGCAGTTCCAGGTACTAAATTTTCCCTGCTGGAGTGATAAATCTTGTAACCAATTATCATGGATGCAAATTTGATATCTGGATCAGTGATATCTTCAATTGTCATTGCCCTCTTGTCAAACTTTGATCCGATAGCCTCACTCACAATTTGGTTTTTGACAGATTTGAGAATAGGCAGCTTTTTAGATGAGTGTAAACTAGTTACCGCCCTAATAGCATCTTTTGTGATCTTGAATGGTCCATTCAACCACATGAAGTTATCATGCACTCTGCTCAAAATATACCGGACCCATTCTTCTTCTACAAAACAAGGGAAATGAATGCATTGTGCAAAATACTTGTCCCAGATGGCTTTATACTGAGTTTTGAGTTCAAATGAGTCATCTATCAAATGCCTGTGATAGATATCAACCAGCTTAGATTCCCCAAATTCTCCAATATTCGCATGAATATATGCCCTAACATCTTCTACATGTAGAACCCCATGCAGAATGCTTGAAAAGGCGCCTAGGGGATCAACTTCTAGGGATTTATATGGATGTTTCTTGAATTTAGGATGTGGCCTATCAGTGATCTTTACAACATTTGGTGTAGCCATCTTCAAAAAGATTTACAGAGAAATATTCAATAACAGAAAATACCTTTTGCGCTTCTAGGGTTCGCAGAGTGAGCCGGATTGATTTGCTGGATGAATCGACTTCAACGGTTGATCTTTGAGAAATTTGAAACAATTTGTTACAGAGCTCCTTTTCTTTTCTTCTCGAATGCAAATGTGCAAATGATGAGCAAATGAACCCTTTTATTTATGAGAAAAACCCTAAATCCACACTGCAATAAATGTGCAACTTAAGTCATTCCAGTTGCCTTGTTCTTCTTATTTTGAGAAAGATCTTTTTTTGGATCACTGAGATATACTTAGAGTTATCCTTGGTGATTAATAACAAACTATCTTACTTTCCCCAAATGTTTGATCTATCCGTAGATCAAGATGCCTCGAATTTGAATCATACCGAATCTAACTGTGATAATCCTGTTTTATCGGATGACTATTAAACATGATCAATTTTGGAATATTAGACTCTTCAAATCTTCCTGCGGATCTTCCATATCTTTACCAAGCTTTATTTAGATGTTTCTCTAAGAATCCTTTAATCTACAACTTCCCATGTGCCAATTTCAGGCACCAATTAACTGGCTGGGGGATTTGTTTTTCTTAGTGACTCCCCTTGAGCCAGAGCTCATCTACTCAATTTCTGGAAGGATTATCAGCACCAGATTCTAGTGCAGATCCATCCCCAACAATCTCTGTGCTTCTCTTCACCTAGATCTTATTCATCTCCCTTTGAATTTCATCCGTGTTCACTTTTCCCTTTCCTTTGTCTTGGCTATGATTATACTATTTCGGACCTCTTTTGTCTTGATTCTTACTTCTACAGAATTTGGCAATATGACCAGATCTATTGCAATTGTAGCAAACAACATTTCTTTGCATATTTTACTAATATCCTCTTGATCTACACTGATTAACCATATGTCCCATTCTATTGCATGCAAAGCATCTACCATTGAATGAATTATTTATTTGTATGTTTCTACACTCATGGGATTTGTGACCATACCTTTTGCAATTGAAGCATTTTCTGGAGAAGGATGTATTAGTCTGATTCATTCTTCTTCTGCATTGATTTGCTTTATTACCAAAGTTATTGTAGTTGTGGCAATATCCATTGAAAGATGGATATCTTTGAGCATTTGGTTGTCTTACCAGAGGTCTTCTAAGCCTATTTCTTAGATTTTCTGATCTTGAGTTCTTTTGACTGGATCTGGAGCTTTCACCTTTTTCATACCCCAAGCCTTGCTTGTCATCCACCCTCTTTTGGCTTTGAAGAAAACTTCAAGTTGAGCAGATCTTATTTTGAATTTCTCTTTGTATTCATTTGTTGTTTGAAGATCCCTTTTAAGAGTGTCAATCTGATTCTCAAGTTGTTCTTCATTATCTCTAGCTTCTTCAAGATTAGATTCTAGATGCCTGATTATTCTATCCATTTTGTGGCAATCTTCTGACTTCTCCTTGAGAGATTGTCTTAGATCATCTTCAGTTTTTCTTCTCTCTTCAATTTCTTGGGTGAATTTCATAATTCCTGATTCCATTTCATGTCTTACCATAATGACCTCTTTTGACATTTTTTCACATTGCTTGGTTTTTTCTTTCATGTCTTCATTTGTATCATTGGTTTCACCTTGACTTGCCAATTATTGAAGTAGATCCTTTCTCTGTTTCATAGAGATACTTAGTTTCTCTTTTAGTTCCATTATGAAATCATCAGCCTGTTTGAGTCTTTCCTTTAATTCATTGACTTTAGAGTTAGATTGCTCAAGATCATCAAGGGCAGACTGAAGTTGTTCCCTCATACCATACATATCCATTGAGATTCCCAGATCTTCCTCAAGCTGTTAGGCTCTTTTTGGAGGAACTTGGCTCTAATACCGATTGTTGATAACTGAGAGGGGGGGTGAATCAATTATCTTAATTATTTTGACTTTTAGTCCTTCTTTAACAATTAGTACAGAATCAAATCATACAAGCAAGCATCACCATGGAAGCAGAAATAGCATTAGTACACATGACACAATGATTTTGACATGGAAAACCCGGTTAAGGGAAAAACCACAGGGTGATTTGTTGATAACTGAGAGGGGGGGTGAATCAGTTATCCTAATTATTTCCCTTATTGAACTTTCTTATTAATTGATGCAGCATTGAATCAAACACAAAAACATTACCATGAAATAAGAAACACATAACACAGTATTTTTGACGTGGAAACCCTGTTAAGGGAGAAAACCACGGGGTGATTAACCCAAAATTATTCTCTGTTAGAAGAATAGGAAATTACAAAAATGGCACTTGCCAATTAGGGCTCACTGCCCGAGCACACTGCTCACAAGAGGCCCACTGCCTACAAGAAGACACACTGTCTACAAAGTGATAAGAATCACAGTCTTGAACTGATTAGAAGCATCTGCATATGCTGGAGTTCAGTTCCGGTTAGTCTCAGTACACTGATCTGCTGCACTTCATCTTTCCTCTGTTCTTTATTCTGCTATCTTTCACATACCGGATCCTTTTTGCTACCTCTGCTCTGTTCTGGACTTATTCGCATATATCTTCACATCATCACACTCTTCACAACTAAATCCATCCTCTATATATATCCGCACAAGTAATTTCATCACCTTTCTAGTCGGCATCTGGAATAGTCTAGTTTCTTACAAACTCTTGTTCTGTCGGCTGAATCCTTCCTCACCAAGCAATGCGGATCAAGCATATACTTGTAGATATCATTAATCATGTCGGCCAAACATGATTCATGCCTTCACAACCTCTATCATCAATAGTAACACATCCGGAAAGTAGTCTGATACTCTGTTAGTCAGTTCTTCCTCTGTTTTCACTGTCTCTCAGGAATCCGGTACTCAACTATTCATATCTTTTTCCTTGTCCATCACCGGAGGCTAAATCCTTGGAATATACCACTCAAGGTAGTCCTCTTGACTTCCCCAAATCCGCACTGCACCAAGACACTTCCTCTGAGAGATCCGGACCAATCTGTCGGACCTTGCCACATGCTCTGTTCTTGTTCACCGGACCACAACATTCTTTATTCTGACTTCCGGTAGAGACACATCATGACTTGCGGATATGTGGGATGACCTTTGTTGCCATCAATGACAACAACCATGAATCCATATAGTGTCTCTTGCCAACAATCTCCCCCTTTGGCATTGATGGCAACACTTAGTGAAAAATGACTAAGTGTTTTCACTATGCTCCCCCTTTGCTGATGCTCTGTCTTTATATACAATTTCCGGAACTCCCCCTTAGTTGGATTCCTCATTTTTCACTGCTCCTCACTCGCCCTTTGACATCAATGGCAAAGGGTGGGGTCCGCACACCAAAATTTTCAAAAATTTTCTATACATAGCCGCATATTTACATACTCACATATACTGAAGAATGTCTGCAAAGGATGTCTGCAATTGGATCATTTCTGTAGCCCAACTTTGCTTCATTCTGTCCAAAATTGAAATGTGACCACTCAACAAAAATGCAAAAGCTTCTGCCCGCTTGAGATCTATCGGATCTTTTGTTTGGGCGGTGGTCTGAGCATCACTGATGGCCTCATGCATAGTTTCCAACTTAGGGATTATAATCCTTCTAAGTTCTCCCATCCGGTTAGTGATGTTCTTCCTTTCCTTCTCAAGATTCTTTATTTCATTCAAGACTGCAATAGTCTGACATTCTTGATTTATTATAGAGGAAGAGAGAGGATCAAAACTTTGAGATAAGCTTTGTAGCTTATCATGTTCCTCTTTTATTTTCTTGTCAAATGCTGATGTTGCCTTTGACCAGGATATACAAAATTTGTAGATGTCACCGCCATCCTTAAGAGCATTCTCTAAGCTCTTTATTCCAATGCTCACAATCTTCTTATCTTTAGAGATTAATTCTAATACCTCTGAAAATCTTTTATCCAAAAATTCCTTCCAGACCTTTTCTTCAGCTGATTTTTCTAGAGAATCAAAATGTGTATCAACACTGCTGACTAAGGTTTTTAGATTACCGGAAGAGGAGGCTGTCGGATCTATCTGGATTGATGGCATAATCTTTACAAGTACTCCGGAAGCAGCCTCTATCAACTCACAGTCTTCCATATGAGACTTCAGGAGTTTTTCATTTGCCTTGGCATTTGCAAATGAAGCTATCTTCATTGTTTGTACCGGAGAGAGAGAGTCAAAGTCGAATGGGCCTTTTAGAAGCTCCGGTTCATCAATCTCTAAAGTTTCTTTGCTCAAAAATTGTTGAACAGTTTGTGCAGTGTCTCTTGCCGGAGACAGATGTTTCTTTTCTTCTGCAGTCTTGGAACTGTCAACCTCTTTGTCTTTCACCACTGCTTCCTTCTCCTGTAATTGCTCTTCTTCTTTGGATCCGGAGACTGTAGGGGAAACCGGAGGAGAGATGCTAGCTTGTTCATAGGCCACTTCTTCTAGAGCAGAGGGTCCCAAGTCCTCAGCTGTTTCTGTACCTAAGTCCTCTACAACAGGAAGATTGAACCTTTTGAAGGCCTTCCGGAGGATCTCTTCTGTTTCTTGGGCCACTTTGTCAGTCTCACCAAGCATGAGTTGATTCATCCTGGCTTTACTTCTAAACTCATCTTTGCAGTCCTTGAAGATCATGTTCATTGTCTTGGGATCAATTTGAGGATATAGCTGAATAGCTATCTGCTCCCGGATCTCAAGATCTTTTGCATGAGCATTGTTCTTTCTTACTTCCAATTCCTTTTCTAGGCTTTTAGGAATAAGAGATATGATCTCAATGAAAGCCTTATTATATATGTTCAGATATTTAACTGTGGCTTCCTGCAGAGTCTTTTGGTCAGCCTCACTGAAGTCATCATAGGATTCAGTCATTGGTTGAAGGTTTCCATCCACCGTGACCGACTTGATTATGCTCTCTAGAGACAGAGTGGGCTTTTCAACGGATACCTCTGCCATTTCATCCTTGTCTTGTCCTGAGGAGGGTTTACCGGATCCTTTCTTCTTCTGTTTCTTTATTTCTTTTACTCCCTCATCTGACTCTGTTTCCTCTTCATCCTTTTGGCTTCCATAAGCCCTTGTGGCTTTTGTCTTGGATCTCTTACCGGATGCCTGGACTTCCGGTTTTGAACTTTTGGTTGAGGGAGGTGCAGATCTCTTTGATGATCTGGTCCGGGTGGGAGCTTCAACCGGAGCACTTTCTTTACTTTTCTCTTCTTCCTCAGCCTTCCTCCTCTTTTCCCGGCTGGCATCAAGTGCCTCTTTTGAGATGCCTAGGCCTTGAGCAATGTGCTCTACTTCTTTTCTCACTTTTCTTTTAATCTCAGGTTCCCTGAGTTCTACATGTATTTTTACACTCAGCTCCTCAAAGGTTCCAAACCTTTCTGCCTTAGGATCTTTGGGCTGACTTAGCATGTGTTGAACATGCAGCTCCACTATCTGTTCATCCACTTCATACCCCATGGGCATGATCCAGACAGTCCTTGGCTCCACTGCCTCCATTAGGCACTAATCAGTGTCAACCATAAAGCACACTGAGTCTTTGTATTTTTCAACAAGAGACTGGGGAATTCTCTCTCTTGCTTGCATCATGCTCTGAAAGTTTTTGAAGTATCCCCATAGAGCTGTATTTCTCGCTTTTGCATCCCCAAGTCCATGCAAATAGTCTCTTATCTGGACTGCAACAGGTTTGTCATTCTGCCATACCCATCCACTTGTTCCGGGTAGCTCATTCATGAAGTAGAAGAATAGACATACAATAAGAGTACCATACTTAAAGGAATTCTTCTTATCCTTCTTGATTTTCTGTATATTTTCCATTAATTGGCTTAGCAGTAGTTCGCAGAGATCATATTCTGCATTCTTTCTTAGCATTTCATAGGCAGTGTATACTGCAGTTCCGGATACAGAATTCTCCCTGCTGGAGTGATAGATCTTGTATCCTATTATCATAGATGCATATTTGATATCCGGATCTGAAATATCTTCAATGGTCATTGCCCTCTTATCAAATTTTGATCCGGTGGCCTCAGTTACAATATTGTTCTTGACAGATTTGAGGATAGGTATCCCTCCGGAAGAGTATAGACCAGTTACTGCTCTAATTGCCTCTTTTGTGATCTTGCAGGGTCTATCCAGCCATAGAAAGTTGTCATGCATCCTGCTCAGTACATACCGGACCCATTCATCTTCTTCAAAGCAGGGGAAATGAATAAATTGCTCAAATTATTTCTTCTGGATATCCTTATACTCTGGTTTAAGCTCAAAAGCATTGTCTATCAGTTGCTTGTGATAGAGGTCTCTTAATTTGAATTCCCCAAATTCCTCAATGCTTGCATGTATGTAAACCCTAATGTCTTCAGTATGTAAAACTCCGTGAGGAACACTAGAGAAGGCTCCTAGTGGATCTACCTCCAATGATTTGTAAGGATGTTTCTTGAATGAGGGGCGAGGTCTATCAGAGATCTTAACTATGTTTGGAGTAGCCATTCTTCAAAGATTTGCAGTGAGGTAATGAAAAACGGAGAATACCTTATGCGCCTTCGACTTGCACAGAGTGATTTGATTTCTTTATGCAATGACTTCGGCAGGAGATCCTTGGTGTGCTTGATGAATCTTGTTGCAGAGCTCCACTATTCGCTTCTTCTTGAGTGCAGAATGAGGAAATGACTTTTGAGAAATCCCTTAAATTGCTCCGCGAACCCTAATATCTGTCTGCAATAAATGCTTCACCTACATCATTCCGGTTTGCCTTGTCTGGATAGCTTGGAGTATCCCGGATTAGTCCTGATCTGTGGATATCATCCGGATCTTTCAATCATGAATAAATCGAGGTAACATATTACAAGAACATCCCAAACACTCTATCCAATCCGCAGAACAAGGTAGTGCACTTCCGGATCTCTCCGGACCTTTTTGTAATCCTTTATCATACCGGAGCATCTCCCTGAACATGTCTTATTTGATCGATCACAGCTTCTTCATAACTCCATGCGGACTTCTGAAAACTTGACTGAAGCATCTCAAGACTTATATCTGCAAACCATTTAATCCACATCTTGTGCCACATCCGGCATCACTTGTTTGGCTGGGGGAACAGGATTTTCTTTGAGTCTCCCCTTGAGCCTGAGCTCACTTTTTAATTTTCGGAAGAAATATCAGCACCAGAGTCTGGTGCGGATCCAACCTCTACATTCTCTGAACTTTTCTTCACCCAAATCTTGCTCATCTGATTCCTAACTTCATCCGCATTCATCTTTTGTTTACCTTTGTCTTGATTCTGATTATACACCGGACCTCTTTTGTCCTGATTCTTGTTTCTGCAGACTTTAGCATTATGACCGAACCTATTGCAGATTTGGCAAATAACATTTCTTTGCATATTTGACTGATATCCTCTTGATCTGCATTGATTAGCCATATGACCTACTCTATTGCATGTAAAGCATCTACCTTTGAATGATTTGTTTACTTGCATAATTCTGCATTCATGGGATTTGTGTCCATACCTTTTACAGTTGAAGCACTGTCCGGAGAAGGATGAATTAATCTGATTCATTCTCATTCTGCACTGATTAGCTTTGTGACCAAAGTGGTTGCAGCTGTGGCAGTATCCATTGAAGGATGGATATCTTTGAGCATTTGGCTGTCTTACCGGAGGTCTTCTAGGCCTGCTCCTTGGATTTTTTGATCCAGGATTCTTCTGACCGGATCCGGAGCTTTCTCCTTTCTCATATCCCAAACCATACTTGTCATCTATCCTCTTTTGACTTCCAAGAAGAACTTCAAGTTGAGCAGAACTTATCTTGAATTTCTCTTTATATTCATTTGCTGTTTGAAGGTCTCTTTTGAGAGAGGCAATTTGATCCTCAAGTTTTTCTTCATTATCTTTGGCATCTTCAAGATCAGATTCAAGATGTCTGATAATCCTGTCCATCTGGTGGCATTCTTCTGATTTTTCTTTAAGAGATTGTCTTAGATTGTCTTCAGCCTTTCTTTTTTCTTCAATCTCTTGAGTAAACTTTATAGTTCCTGATTCCATTTCATGTCTTAACATAATGACTTCTTTTGATAACTTTTCACATAACTTGGTTTGCTCAGTGAATTCTTCATTTGTATTGCTTTCTTCACTTTGTCTTGCCAACTGTTGGAGCAGCTCCTTTCTCTTTTTCATAGAGAGACTTAGTTTGTCTTTTAATTCTCTCATGAATTCATCAGCCTGTTTGAGTCTTTCCTTTAATTCACTGACTTCAGAATTTGACTGTTCAAGATCCTCAAGAGCAGTCTTGAGTTGCTCCCTTAAACCATATGCATCCATTTGAACTCCCAGATCTTCCTCAAGCTGTTAGGCTCTATTAGGAGGAACTTAGCTCTGATACCAATTGTTGATAACTGAGAGGGGGGGTGAATCAGTTATCCTAATTATTTCCCTTATTGAACTTTCTTATTAATTGATGCAGCATTGAATCAAACACAAAAACATTACCATGAAATAAGAAACACATAACACAGTATTTTTGACGTGGAAACCCTGTTAAGGGAGAAAACCACGGGGTGATTAACCCAAAATTATTCTCTGTTAGAAGAATAGGAAATTACAAAAATGGCACTTGCCAATTAGGGCTCACTGCCCGAGCACACTGCTCACAAGAGGCCCATTGCCTACAAGAAGACACACTGTCTACAAAGTGATAAGAATCACAGTCTTGAACTGATTAGAAGCATCTGCATATGCTGGAGTTCAGTTCCGATTAGTCTTAGTACACTGATCTGCTGCACTTCATCTTTCCTCTGTTCTTTATTCTGCTATCTTTCACATACCGGATCCTTTTTGCTACCTCTGCTCTGTTCTGGACTTATTCGCATATATCTTCACATCATCACACTCTTCACAACTAAATCCATCCTCTATATATATCCGCACAAGTAATTTCATCACCTTTCTAGTCGGCATCCGGAACAGTCTAGTTTCTTACAAACTCTTGTTCTGTCGGCTGAATCCTTCCTCACCAAGCAATGCGGATCAAGCATATACTTGTAGATATCATTAATCATGTCGGCCAAACATGATTCATGCCTTCACAACCTCTATCATCAATAGTAACACATCCGGAAAGTAGTCTGATACTCTGTCAGTCAGTTCTTCCTCTGTTTTCACTGTCTCTCAGGAATCCGGTACTCAACTATTCATATCTTTTTCCTTGTCCATCACCGGAGGCTAAATCCTTGGAATATACCACTCAAGGTAGTCCTCTTGACTTCCCCAAATCCGCACTACACCAAGACACTTCCTCTGAGAGATCCGGACCAATCTGTCAGACCTTGCCACATGCTCTGTTCTTGTTCACCGGACCACAACATTCTTTATTCTGACTTCCGGTAGAGACACATCATGACTTGCGGATATGTGGGATGACCTTTGTTGCCATCAATGACAACAACCATGAATCCATATAGTGTCTCTTGCCAACATGATTAACCCAAGATTGTATTCTTTGTTAGAAGAATAGAATAGTACAAAATGGCACTTGCCAATTAGGGCTCACTGCCCGAGCACACTGCTCACAAGAGGTTTACTTCCTACAAGAGACTCACTGTCTACAAGAAAAGAAGGTAACAAAATACTTGAACTGATGAGAAGCATCCACACATGTTGAAGTTCAGTTCCGGTTAAGCCCAATATACTGATCTGCTACATTTCATTCTTACTCTCCTTAGGTGCTGCTATCCTGTTACATTCTGGACCTATCTTATTGCCTTCACACTGCTCTTCTGCTATTCTTTGCACAACACCACACACACCACACACATTCATATCTAAATCCATCTGGTATATATATCCACACCAAAGATTTCATCCACTTTCCAGTCGGCATCTGGAATACTCAATATTTTCCCAAACTCTGATCTGTCAGCTGAATCTTTGCATACCAAGTAATACGGATCAAAGAGATGCTTATAGAAGTCATCAATCATGTCAGCCAATCATGAATGATACCTTAGGAAACTTAATCACCATCAATATCACATCCGGATTTCAGTTTGATGCTCTGCCGGTTAGGTCTTCCTCTATCTACTCTACCAATCAGGAACCCAACACTCAAGTGCTCATATTTGTTCACTCTTCTATCACCGGAGGTTAAGTCCTTGGAATATATTAGTCAAGGTACTCCTTTGACTTCCCCAAATCTATACTTTACTAAGATACTTCCTCTGAGAGATCCAGACTTGACTATCGGACCTTGCTGCCTGCTCTATTCTTGCTTACCGGACAACAACACTTCTTCAATCTGACTTCCGGTAAAGACACACCATGTCCTGCGGATGTGTGGGATGGACTTTGTTGCCATCAATGACAATACTAATGAAGCCACACAGTGTCTCTTGCCAACAGATAATACGGAACAAGCTATCACAACTCACAATAGTTTTACACCTCTGCATGAATCAAATGAAAGTCTCAACAGAGTAACTAATGATATATTAGCAAAATACAGACCCGATCCTCAAGAACAGCTTGAATGTGAAGCACAGGCCATGAGGGAAATTGATCAAAGGCAAGCTAAATATGATTTTAAAATGTCATTACAACAGGGAGAGAGGGTAAAACAGGGATTCTCAAATCAAGAAATGAATGAAAGTCCAAAAAGTATGAGAGGGATAAATAAAGCACAAAAGGATATGCTTAGGCTCCAGGAAGAACTTGAAATGATCAAGATAGAGGAAAGACAGAGGTTGTTAGAACAAGAGATTCAACAGATAAAGAATAGGACTAAAACAACTCCCCCAAAATATGTACCTCCACATAGAGGAAACACTTCAAGGAATCCATAGCAAAACTTACACCAAAATACAGGTGGTGTCTCTAATTTACAAGCATTCAGAAGTCATCAAAACACCTTCCCCAAAATTCCTAGATCACCTCCCATACACAACACCTCTCAACATATAGCTAATCCATACCCACCCCCTAGCCAATAGTATTGTAGACCACAAAATCCTTATATAAATCCCCACATAAATCCACAGCAGCAATATGCTTATCATCGCCTCCAGGTGGATATAATTACTATCCTAACCCGCCACCCATGAATTTTCCACCTCAAAACCTCACAAACATATGTAGCCAATTTGATTTGAATGGATATCAATTGTATCCATATCTTATGGACAGTAATTGGAGAAATATAGTTCCCAAGTTCATTGGAAACAGTGCAGTATCAATAGAAGATCACATTAGAAGCTTCAATGCTTTCGTACAAGATATTGGTATGGACTATGAAGATGTTAGAATGAGGTTATTCATGATGTCCCTGACTGAAGATGCAAGAGATTGGTTCAATAGCTTACCTGATGCTTCAATCAGTTCAATAACAGATTTCCATAATCAATTTAAGGAGCAGTATGACAATCATTATGCCCCTGAGTTTGCATTGCACGAATTGATAAGCATCCAAAAATACCAAAATGAGTCAATGTATGATTTCAATATGAAATTTTCCAAGTTACACAACAAAATACCACATGGATCTAAACTGACTGATCCAGCAACATTAAGCATTTATCTGAAAGCATTTGATCCCAAGATAGGGTACGAACTTAGAAATCAATGCCTTGTGACCCTAGCTGAAGCACAGAAAGTGGCATTAACTATTGAGAACAATAGGAAAGCTACAGGGATGACTAGAAAAAGAGATAATCCTAGAACTCCTCAAAGCCCAAACATTCAACAGACTAAGCAAGAAGGTCAGCATAGACATGAAAGACCTAGGTTGCATGATATGCCATATAATACAAACTGGAAAGATGGGAGACCCATTGAAAATAACAGAAAGCAACATTATGGCAAAGATACCCCTGACCCTCTAAAAGAAATGTGGCACATATGGTAGAAGATAAACCTTGGTGTCTAGTGTGCAATTTGCCACACTCACTTGAATACTATGTGGTGGCTAAAATAGTACAACAAGAAGAAACATTATACAATTATAATAGAGACAATCATACAATAAACATGATGCAAGATACACCATATTTGTTGAATGAAGACTATTCTTCTACATAGAGAGAGGGATATGAATATGATGTGGGCAACTAGGAACATCATATCAATATGGGAGAACAAGAAGTATTCTCAGATTAGGAGGATGGTTACGAGGAACTTACCTATTATAACAATTCACCATATGATCAGTGGAGAAAGCCCATTGAAAATGAAAGAGAAGCTCTTACAATAGCTGCAATAGCTCAAGCTAAAAATGCCTATAACTTAAGGAATAGGATAGTGAATGTTGAACAAGGAACACCTGGGTATCTTTATAAAAGATCAAAATCACAAAAAGAATAATGCAAAGTCATCATTCAAAGAACCAGAAAAAAATGATAAAAATAAAACAAAAGATAAATCACAAAATCAAGAAAAAGAACATATGAAGACAAAAAAGAATGATCAAACTATGGTCCATTCATTTGACATTGCTCATGCAATATCTTAGGTAAAGATATGAATTCCACTTTTGGACATGATGAAGATAGACAAATACAAAAATACAGTGGTTAAACTGATTTCAGATATACCAAATCAACAACATAAAGGATCTGAGAATAGAACAAACAATGTTCACCAAGAAACATTCCAAATTCCTGAGGTATACCTAGGTGATACCTTGACAAAGAATCCCTCACAGGTGGACCCTTTCTACACTACCTTATTAATCAAAAACTGGATAGTAAGGAACTACATGATTGATTAAGGCGCGGCCATGAATATCATGCCAATAGCAGTCATGAAAGAACTGGGAATGTGGGTTGACACTACGTTTGGTAGGTGTTATGCAATGGATAATAGATCCATCCCAGTCATTGGCATTATGAGGGATGTGGAAATAAAACTTGCTTCATACCCTAAAGTAACCTATAACATCGATATCACCGTGGTTGACATCCCACCATATTATGGAATGCTTTTATCAAGACAATGGGCTACAATGGCAGGGGGGAATGTCCAATTAGATTTATCATATGCTACAATACCAGTGGGAGGCAAAGAGATCAAACTGTGTAGGGAGCCAAGATATGAAAACATCACAGAATGCTTGGATCAAAATCAAATAAATTTCTTTTGTGATACAGATTTAGGAGCCTTCAAGGTTGAAAAAAGTTAGCCAGAATTACAGAATATTGATCCGATATATGTTGAATCTAAGAAAGAGGAGAATGATGTGTGGAAGATGTATTTTGATGGTGCATGTAGTAAAATGGGAAATGGGGCTGGGGTATTATTTATATCACCAGCAGGTAAAACTTTCAAATACTCCTTTGTACTGACATTTGAATGCACAAACAATGTAGCATAATACGAGGATTTGCACATTGGTTTGAATATAGCCACCAAGTATAAGATAAAAAAGGTGGCTGTATACGGTGATTC
This sequence comes from Cunninghamia lanceolata, assembly GCA_027924645.1. Classification (NCBI taxonomy): domain Eukaryota; kingdom Viridiplantae; phylum Streptophyta; class Pinopsida; order Cupressales; family Cupressaceae; genus Cunninghamia; species Cunninghamia lanceolata. Next base: position 21,184,983 of record BSBN01000809.1, on the reverse strand, counting down.
AGAACTGGTTACTTCCCAAGTAAGAGAGAAATACTTGTCAAAAAATAAGAGGTTGAAGCAATATAGAAATGCTATATGGGATAATATTGAGTTGTTTTGATGCTTTCTCAATCAACTGGATTGATAGATCAAAAAATATTATGGCAGATTTTCTGGCAAATATCGCATTAAAAAGGGATGATATCACAGTGGGAGGTATTACAGAACTTGAATTCAAAACCAGACCCACTATCCCAGATAATGTACATAACTGGCAAGTGTTTGATAATGATGCTCATATAATCAACTTCCTGCATTGCGTTGATCATTATGAAAACCAAGAGATTGATTTTAATGTGTTTGTAGAAGAACATGATGGGAAGGAAACCCTTTTTGGTCAAGAGATAGTTCAGCTAAAAACAAACAAAATACCTAAGGGACTTATAGCATTGGAAAATGCATTTGATGGACATGATAGATTTAAAATGAAAGACATACCAATAGTGTAGAATGACCTTGAAGAGATTAATTTGGGGACACAAGCAGGCCCAAAGAATGTATACATTGGAAAGAATCTTAATCCCAAAATTAGGAGCATGATCATCAACTTACTCAGGAAGTATAGACATGTATTTGCATGGTCATATGATGATTTGAAAGCATATAGGGAGGATCTTTTTCAACATGAAATACCATTAAAACTAGATGCTAAACCATTCAGGCAAAAACAAAGGCCTATCAATCCTACATTGGTCCCTAAGATGCTTGAAGAACTCACAAAACTAAGAGATGGAGCTATCATTAAACCCATTAGACATTCTTCTTGGGTTTCTTATTTGGTACTCATCAGAAAGAAAAATGGTGATATTAGATTATGTGTGGACTTCATGAATCTAAACAAATCCTCTCTTAAGGACAACTATCCCCTTCCTAATATGGAAGCAATACTACAAAAGGTTACTGGGTGTGAACTATTATCAATGATGGATGGTTTCTTAGGATATAATCAGGTGAAAGTTAAAGAATTAGAACAATATAAGACTACATTCACCACACCATGGGGAACATATATGTATATTTAAGGATGCCATTTGGACTCACGAATACTGGAGCAACATTCCAAAGAGCAATGGATGTGGCCTTTGCAGAATTGATTAGCAAAATCATGATAGTGTATCAGGATGACATGACAACATATTCCAAAAGGGCTGAGGATCATTGTACACAACTAGAACAGATTTTTATTAAGGCCTTAGAATATGGAATATCATTGAATCCTAAGAAGTGCCATTTCGTAGTAACAGAAGGCAAGTTGCTTGGCCACATAGTCTCAAAAGATGGAGTAAGACTATATCCTAAAAGAGTACAAGCCATTGACCAAGTTCCCATTCCTAAGAATGTGGAAGCTATATAGTCATTCTTTGGCCAAATCAACTTTGTCAGGAGGTTCATATCAAATTTTGTAGAAATTGTTAGTCCCATATCAAGAATGTTGAAGAAGAATTCAGAAATGAAGTGGACCACAGAAACAATAGAGGCATTTGACACCATTAAGAAGGCAATCAAAGAAGCCCCTATTTTGATATCCCCTGATTTCAACAAGCCATTCCAACTATTCTCATTTGCCTCATATCATACAGTTGCAGCAGTACTATTGCAGAAAAATCATGAAGGACATGAACAACCCATTTCATTTTTCAGCAAATCTCTTCAAAATGCAGAATTAAAATATGACATTGTTGAAAAATAGGCATATGCATTGGTGAAGGCAGTTAAAGCTTTTAGGCCATACTTGGTGGGAGCTGAAATAATAGCATATGTCCCTAATGCTGCAGTAAAAGATGTATTGGTCCAAACTGAGGTCACAGGTAGAAGATGTAGATGGATAAATAGAATTTAGGAGTTCAATATTGAAATCCAGATCACCAAATTAGTAAGAGGACAAGGTCTTGCTAGATTAATGGCTGAAAATAATCTTGAGGCTTCCCAGTTATGTAGTGCTAATGATGTTGATAATACAAGTTCTAGCATTGAGCATACTCCATGGTATATTGACATCATATATTATCTAAAGCACATGAAATGTTCTGAAGGGTATGATGATAACAAGAGAAGAACACTTAAATTACAAGCCTCAAAATATGTATTTATTGATGGAGATCTTTACTGAAAGAATAGGGATGGTATTCTACTACTATGCCTAGATGAACATCAGTCAAAACATATCATTAAAGAGTTACATGAAGGTATGTGTGGAGGACATTTCTTAGCAAAGACTATAGCCCACAAGATCCTAAGGGCTGAATACTATTGGCCTAGAGTTTTTAATGATTCATATCATTACACTAGGAAATGTGAAGCGTGTCATAAATTTTTAGGAAAATTCAAATATCAGGGAGCATTACCCTTGAAACCCATGCAGGTGGAGGCTCCATTTTACCAGTGGGGCATTGACTTCATATGAGAAATTGTAGAGAAGTCAAGTGGTGGACACAAATGGATTTTAGTGGTGACAGATTACTTCACAAAATGGGTAGAAGCAATCCCAACTAAACAAGCAACAAGCAAGGTGGTGATCAACTTCTTGATGGAGAATGTTATATTTAGATTTGGCACTCCAGTAAGATTGATTACAAATAACAGAATGTGTTTTAGGTTTGATGAGTTCAAAAATTTCTGTAGTACGCATGGCATCACTGTGTCATATGCTACCCCTTATCATCCACAAGCAAATGGGCAGGCAGAATCCAGTAACAAAAACCTTCTGAAAATTATAAAAAGAATGTTGGAGGGAAATAAGAAGGCATGGGATTTAAAGTTGAGAATGGCTGTGTGGGATGATAGAATTAGTATGAATAAAGCAATTGGAAGATCTCCTTTTGAACTAGTTTATCGAACACAAGCAAGAATACCATTAGAAAATCTCCTACCAGTTTACAAATTTGTCCTTCAGGAAGACTTAAACATTCCTAAACCAATGGAGGAAAAATTAGAACATCTTGCAGAACTTGATGAGACAAGGAGATTGGCCCAAAGGCAGAATATCAAGTTGTAGTCACAAGTGAAATACCTTTTTGACAAAAGGGCCAAAGATAGGAAATTTGAGATGAATGACTTAGTATTGATGTGGAATGTTAGGTGCCAGGAGAAAGGAAAGCATGGAAAGTTTGAAGCTTTATGGTTAGGTCCTTTTGTTATAACTGGAAAAGGAGGTGATGATTCTTACTATTTGCAAAACATGTCTGGAGAAGAGTAGGAATTGCCTGTGCATGGACAATTTCTGAAGCCTTTCTTTTCATAAATTACCAAAATCATGCACAAGGAGAATTAAGTGTTGCCAGTGCATGGACAGCCCTTAAATAATTCTCAAAATACTTTCTCCATGCACAGTAGTCTAGGGTAATCAAAAGAGATTAGGATCTGCCAATACATGGACAGCCCTATGAATCTCTCAAAACACACAAAAAAAAATTAATTTTTTTTTATTTACAATAGGATCATCCCCGTTCCCCGTCATTATCACTTCCATATCCCATTCTCATTTCATTCATACAATTCTATGAAGCCGTCATCCCCAATAAATAAAATATATGGTCTACTCCCCCAAGAGATCTAAATTCTTTTTATACCCACAAGGGGTATACATCCCAGATAGAGCCACTGTTGGGACAGGAAAATTTAAAATTTTCTTATATTCCTACCCACCCATGTCTGACCAAATTAGAAAACATTATGCCCAAAATCATAATGATAACTAGTATATTCCATAAAATTACATAACTTCCACCACAAATGGGTGTATCACTCATCTAACTACACTGTAATGTAGGGCTTTAGTTCCTTAATTTCGGTAAGACCTCACTTTCATCATACCGATCCATGCTCTATATGAGAAACAGGCTGAAATGAGTATCGACAAGAGAATGTTGGTCGAAAAGAGAATTTCAAAGATCTCTGATGAAGGGAGTGACATCGATGACCCTTCGTCGGAAAGAAAATTCCAAGTCATGCCGATCGGTATAAGAAAGCACTATCAGGGAATACTCCAAAATGTCCCTCGACAATATAAGTCATACCGATAAAGGAATTCGGTGGGACTCTCATCGAACAACCCATGGAACGGATGGAATTAGTGATCATTGGTAAGAGATAAACATTAGAGAGAGGAAATAGAGTGTCTCCGACACGTTGATGTCTCAGCGACCAAAGGAATTATTTCAGCATAGCTCACATTGATATGTACGGAGGATAAGAACCATCGGCGAAGCTGAACAAGTCAGAATGAAGTTTATAAGTCTTGCCAAACCAATAACTCACAATGATGTTGGTGACATGTTGTGACGATTACTCCGATGAAGGCTGTGAAGGGAGATATCGGGGAAACAACCATGATCAGGTAACTCGAAATAAGTCATCCTGATGACATATCTTATTCCGATGACAACGAGGATCACATCCATTGACAAGACTCATTGATAGTCATAGAAGAGACACTTGAGATATTAGAGAAGAATGTTATTCCCACGGTGGTGAAGAAAGTCAGGCTGATGATAACCATGCCCACTTCTATATTGGGTAGATCTTGAAAATATGTTGCCGATACAAACTCATATATAAAAGATGACATCGAGCAGAGAAATGAAAGGTCACAGGGATTGATCCCTAAGCAAATGTTCACTCCATAAGATGATATTAAATCACCCTGACATTACAAAAATCATACCGATGAAGAGAGTTATGACGATGTGACATTTCACAATGATCAAGAAAATTGAAACGATCGAATAATTAATTGCAGACGAGGAAGATATCCTCTATGCCATTTGAAACCACTGCAATCAAGTTTGAAAGAATTTTCTGAAGCGAACACACAAGTGGAGATTTCAAGCAGAAAAACAAGGGAATTCAATCACCGCCTCAGATAACAGATACATAAATACAAACTTCTGTGTAATAGCCTATAGTTTGAATTTACTGTCCAAGTTTATGATGGAGACTCCAGTGAAAGGAAAGGGTAGAAAACAACAGGGTGAGACTAGTAAACTAAGAAACAAAAAATTGATAAGAGCCCTGATGAGAAAATAAAAGACAGGAAATTGAACTAGGACTTAATTGACCAATTACCTAGATCAACTCCCAAAGCCTGAAGGTCTGTACAACTTAGGGCAGAAGTAGAGAAATTGGAAGACAAATGTAAATATCTTGGAAAAGTTTGGACTCCAATCAGAGGTTATGAATTGTTCAAATTCCACTAGAACAGAAGATTCAGGAATTTCCTAGTGTCTCACCCATGGCACTTGAATTTTGGCAAATTGGTTGTTCCTGATGTGTTTCTGAATGCTGAACTCCACAAACTCCTGGCTAAGCAGTATAATCCAAGCCTCAAGGCCATATGCAACCCGCAAGGGGAGCCTATTATACATTTGTCTAAGAATGCCATTTGTGAAGTTTTTGACTTAGATGATTTATGTACTGTCCCCGTAGTTTATGAAGATTTGGATAAAGAGTATTGGAGAATGGATACTACATATAATGGATGGAGATTGCCTATTCATAGGGCTAGGGCAGAGGGAGAAGTAGTGCCTCTCAATGAGAATGATGGACCTCCATTTCATGTGTCATTATTTGAACCATACATACAATACACATACTACTCTATGGGCCAAGTCCTAGGATCAGAGGTCCCTAATTTCATGGAAATTCCTCTGATGGTGGTAGCCACAGACATCCAGTGCCACAATGCTAGGTAATTTGACTATGCTGCTTATGTTTTTGGTAGAATTGATTCTGGTCTGACCATAATAAAGAATAATGCACCATCAGTTTCCTTTGAACACTATTCACTCCTCATGCACATGGTGCTTTATTATGGCCATGAAGTGGGATTATGGCCAAATGAATTCAAAATTGTTCCATTGGACTAGAGGGGGTAGAAGTCACCCATGCAAATGTGGACCAGAATATGGGATAGTAGGTATGTCCATTCTAGCTATGTTTAGTTTGAAGAATACTGTGTGAAAGTGTTATATAGATATTTCAGTCATCCCTGTGAGTATTCATTATCAATTGAAATAAAAAGGTTTCTCAGACCTAAAGATTTTGGTGGTCCTCCTACTATTACCCACAATTGGGGAGACTGGTATTGTTTTGAGGATGCTACCATGGTCAGAGTTTATGGTTTTGAGGACACTCCTTTTATATTGCCTAAGACTGTTCTTGACAGAATTACCTACTTAGAAATAGTTAGGCAAATGAATTGTTCTAATGTGATGCACTTGAGCTCCCATGACAAATAATCTTTTATGCCTAGTACTCTGTGCTTCGAAGATTTTACTGTGGTATCCAAGGAGGGTTATGGTCTCATTATGAATAAACTGATGCATTACAATATGAGATGTACTGAGGCAAGAAAAGGCTTTGATCTTGAGGGTTTCATTGACCTTGCTTGAAGAAAACAAAACCTCAGTGGATACACACATGTCCCATACCCACATGATGATATCATTACGAATTTGGAAGAGACTGAAGTTGAATTAGTGGTTGAGAAATATAATAGGGACTTAGATGAGAAGAGGAAATAGCTTGCAGCAATTGAGTTGTTGTCCTCTGGTGATGAAGGGCCTATAGAAGAAGAAGAAGAGCCACATCAACGAGAAACTATGATGTCAAAAAGAAAAATGTAATGCTATCAGTCTCCGGGTATGGAACATGATGAGGAGGGGTCTGCTGATGAAGATCCCAGACAAGTAGCATATGATTCTTTCATTTCAGATGACCAATTTATTAATTCTAAGGAATTTAAATCATTTTTGTACAAATGCAAAGGAAAAGAGATTGTTGGATTTAAGGCATACAACTGAGAGGGGGGGTGAATCAGTTGTATAAAACTTCTTGTTCTTTCAAACACTTGATTCTTCGTTGTTAGTTAACAGCATATCAATTAATCATCCATGAAAGCATAATACATAAACACAAGAGCAGATAAACATCAACACATTGAACACCAAGATTTTGACATGGAAAACCCAGTTAAGGGAAAAACCATGGGGTGATTAACCCAAGGATTATTCTCTGTTAGAAGAATAAGAAAAAGAATGGCACTTGCCAATTAGGGCTCACTGCTCGAGCACACTGCTCACAAAGAGGCCCACTACCTACAAGGAGACACACTGTCTACAACGTGATAAGAATCACAATCTTGAACTGGAGAATGACATCTCTACCATGTCCGGATCAGTTCCATTTAAGCCCAAAAACCTCTGATCTGCCTTTTGCACTTCTCTTCGCTATGCCACACTCATCCACACAATCCACACTACAAAATGAACTCACAAACCGTTATTTATACAAGACATCGACTTAGGAACAAACATCTAAGTCGGCAAACAACCATAAGAGTATCCGCAAGATGAATAACACATCCGGTCGGCCACCACAAGAACATTCGCAAGATGAACAACTCATCCGGTCGGCTAAACAGAGCAAGAACTTCATCCAAAAGAATAACTTCAATTCCGGGCTCTACTATCAATGCAGACCAACAACACAACCTCAACATGATCCAAGAACCTTCACAAGCCTGCCTGAATGACCAGGTACATCTGCACTTTCTTTACTTACTGGAATCTCTTCTCTTCCTTATCCGGAACTTCAAGAACACTGTCTGTCGCCACTGTCATAATGCAAGAGGTACTTCCGGACCTCCAAATCATACACAACTTGAGATGGCACATCACAAGGACATCCCAAAGACTCCTCCAATAAGCAGATTAGGATTATACAGTTCCGGACCTCACCGGACCTTTTTGTGATCCTCTGTCACCTCTGAATACTTGCCGGAACCGGTTCTAAACTGATAGCCACAACTCCTTCAGATCTTCATGCGGACCTCTGAAATCTTAACTGAAGCATCTCAAGACTCATATCTACAAACCCTTTAATCCGCATCCTCCGGTTCTCAACCTATACAATACATTTGCCTTCTTCTCATCACGGTTCTTCACTGTTCCTGACTGAGGCTAATTTTCTCAATATCCTCAGCACACAGATCATCCAATCCTTCTTGTCAATGCAATATGAGTATGTTGACATCAATGACAACACTGGCTCACCTCATACTTGCAACAATCTCCCCCTTTGTCATTGATGGCAACATATGATGTGAAAAACCATCAAGACAAGAACTTCTCCTTTCTGTCACAGCTCCCCCTATCAACAACAACTTTTCACATGTCTTCTCTTCTTTACTGCTCCCCCTTTGATCATCAACCACTTGTTTTTCACATGTCTTCTCTCCCCCTTTGACATCAATGGCAAAGGGCTCATACTTGCAATTCCCATACATCAGAATCATACCAGCTGCTCCCCCTTAGTTGCAGCTCCCCATCATCAATCCGGATCACAAGATATGACTGTGATATCCACCGGACTGATGCACATCAGTGCATCCTAGTTCATCACCGGAGGGGCCATGACCCCTAACTTCTCCCGAAGATATTCAAAAGAGTCCTTGGGAAGAGGTTTAGTAAAGATATCTGCAATGTGATCCTTTGAGGGAACATACTCCAATCTGACTTCTTCCTTGTTCACTTGTTCTCTCAAAAAGTGAAACTTGATAGATATGTGCTTAGTCTTAGAATGCAATACCGGATTCTTAGAAATATTAATTGCACTTGAATTATCACAGAAAATTGTGATAGGCTCCTCATATTCAACTTTAATGTCTCTTAGCATCTGCTTCATCCATAAGATTTGAGTGCAACTACCTGCTGCTGCAATGTATTCTGCTTCAGTTGTAGACAGAGATATTGCATCTTGTTTCTTGCTTAGCCAAGAAACCAATCTCTTCCCCAAAAAGAATGCTCCACCACTAGTGCTCTTCCGGTCATCCACATCTCCTGCCCAATCTGCATCTGTGTAAGCATGAAGAGAGAAATACGGATCTCTAGGGTACCATAGACCATACTCAACTATTCCTTTCAGGTACCTAAAAATTCTTTTGATTGCCATAACATGAGATTCTCTAGGATCAGCCTGGAATCTTGCCACAAGACCAACAACCTGCATTATATCTGGTCTATTCTGAGTGAGATACAACAATCCACCAATCGTTGATCTATACTTTGTCTGATCTACCTTTGGGGAGTCATCATCTTTGCTCAACTTACATCCGGTTGCCATGGGAGTGTTCATTGGTTTTGAATCTTCCATACCATATTTCCTTAACAATTCTTTCACATATTTGGTCTGAGAAATGAAGATTCCTTTCTTTGTTTGAGTAATTTGCAGACCCAAGAAGAAATTCATTTCACCAAGCATAGACATTTCAAACTCACTTTTCATCTGATTTGCAAAAGTTTTGCACATACTATCTCTTCCTCCAAAAATGATATCATCCACAAACACTTCAACAATCAAAATGTTTTCATGAACAATTTTGAAATATAAGTTACTGTCAGCAGTACCTTTGTTGAATCCAATCTGCACAAGATGCTTATCCAACCTTTCATACCATGCTCTTGGGGCTTGCTTTAGTCCATACAATGCTTTCTTCAACTTGCAGACCATATCATCATTATCAGACAATTGAAATCCATCCGGTTGTAAACTTCTTCTTCCAGATCACCATTTAGGAAAGCAGACTTGACATCCATCTGATATACCTTGAAGTCTTTGAAGGCAGCAAATGCAAGAAATAATCTGACTGCTTCAATTCTTGCCACCGGAGCAAAGGTCTCTTCAAAGTCAATTCCTTCTATTTGAGAGTAGCCTTTGCAGACCAATCTAGCTTTGTTTCTGATAACTTCACTAGCTTCATTTAGTTTGTTCTGGAAGACCCATTTGGTTCCAATCACATTCCTGTCTCTAGGTCTGGGAACAAGATCCCAAGTATGATTTTTCTCAATTTGCATTAATTCATCTTTCATTGCTTTAGTCCAGTTCTCATCATTGCAGGCTTCATTTACTGTTTTAGGTTCAATCTTTGAAATCAGACAACATTCATCCTGATTTTGAACAACATTCCTTCTAGTTTGCACACCTTTGCTTCTGTCACCTATGATCTGATCTTCAGAGTGGTTTAGTCTTACATACCTTGGAATTTTGGGAATATCTTGCACTGTTGCTCCTTGATCAGGTTCATTCTGACCTATTTCTTCTTCCTGATTTACTGGATCAAGTTGATTCTGACTTACCGGAGGGGATTGAGTCCCTTGAACCTGAACACCATCTTGATCATCTTCATCAAACTCATAAAATCTTGAAGGCTTCTCAATTCCTTCATCAAATTTCACATTGGTGCTTTCTATCATCTTCCTCAATCTCTTATTGTAACACCGGTATGCTTTGCTTTGAGTGGAGTAGCCCAAGAAAATTCCTTCATCACTTCTAGCATCAAACTTTCCTAGATCTTCATCTCTTTTAATATAACACTTGCTACCAAATACTCTGAAATATTTCACAGTAGGAGTGATGCCAAACCAGAGTTCATAGGGGGTCTTACCGGTGTTGTTTCTGATTTGAACTCGATTGAGAGTGTAGACTGCAGTGCTGATAGCTTCTTTCCAAAACATCTGAGGAACATTTTCTTCCAACATCATTGTCCTGGCAGCTTCCTGGATGGTCCGGTTCTTTCTTTCAACTACTCCATTCTGCTGTGGAGTCCTAGGAGCAGACAATTGTCTCCTTATACCCTGCTTCTCACAAAAGTCAATGAACTCACCAGATGTAAATTCACCACCTCTATTAGACCTTAGACACTTTAGTTTCAATCCGGTTTGATTCTCCACCATAGCTTTGAAAATTTTGAACTTCTCAAATGCTTCTGATTTTTCTTTTAGAAAGGTAACCCACATCATCCGGGAATGATCATCAATTAACAACATGAAATATCTATCACCTTGCAGACTCTTGATTCTTGTCGGACCACAGAGATCAGTATGTACTAATTCCAACAATCCGGTAGAAGACTGATCTTTGCTTTTGAAAGAGACTCTGCTCTGTTTACCTAGCTGACATTCTTTGCACAAACTATTTGTAGGTTTCACCAATTTTGGAAGGTCTCTTACAGCCTGAATATTGCTTATCTTGGTGATGTTATCAAAATTCACATGACACATTCTTCTATGCCATAACCAACTCTGATCAACTTGAGCAAACAGACAACTTTTGTTTGAACCAACCAGATGAAAGATATTACCTTTTGTTTGAGCACCGGATGCAATTTCAGTTTCGGAGCTTGTAAAGATTCTGCATTTTCCATTCTTGAACCAGAGATCATAGCCTTTGTCCACTAACTGACCAACACTGAGAAGATTGTGCTTCAATCCTTCAACATATAGTACATTACCTGTTTTGCTCTTTCCATCAAAAGAAATAGTTCCCCTACCTCTGATTCTGCCAGCAGAATTGTCACCAAACTTTACCATTCCTCCTTCATACCTTTCCAAATCTAAGAACTTATTCTTGTCACCAGTCATATGGTGAGAACATCCACTATCAATAACCCAATCATCCTTTTCTTCCACTTGAGCAGCCAAAGCTCTTTCCACAACCTTGTGATTGACAGATTCAGAGGATATTGAATCTTCTTCCTTGATGGCAATAAACACCCATTCATTTCCAGATTTGCTTTCTAGTTCTGATTCATCATCTGTTACTCCTTCATTGTCATCTTCTTCATGAACATAATAGCAGTTCTTTTGAAACCTTTTTCTGTTAGTATTAGACCTTGCAGATCTTTTTGGACATCTTGAAGCAAAATGACCAATCTTATTGCAGTTGAAACACTTAAAGGGTAGTTTTCCTTCATACTTACCGGATCCTCTTGGCAGTCTCTTTGCAATGAGGGCTTCAAGTTGAGCTGTTTCTGCTTCTTCTTCTTCCATGTCTCTTCTTGCTTGATCATACCATGACATCTTCCTTGATGAGTTTTCTCCCGGATCAAATCTCTGTTTGCCTTTCACATAGGCACTAGCTTTGAAAGCAGATTCAGTCTTGGGAGGATCATCTCCAAACTCGGTCATTTCAAATGCAGCTAGTTTGCCAGCCAGTTGTTCTCTTGTGACAGTTGTGTGGGCTCTGAATTCATCAATGGCAGCAACCTTGATTTTGTAGGCAGCAGGAAGGGATCTTAGGATTTTGCAGACAATCTCATTTTCATCTAGAGTTCCACCAGCATTTCTAATTCCACATACCAGCTCATTCACTCTTGGCATAAAGGTAGTGATGTTTTCATCATCTCTTATCTTCAATCTTTCAAATTTCCCTTTCAAACTTTGCAACCTTGCACTTTTGACAAACTCATCTCCTTCATACAGAAGTTCCAGTTTAGTCAGGATCTCATATGCAGTTGGTAGGTCAATAACATTTGAGAGATCTAAATCATTCAATGCACTTAGTAGGGCTTCCTTGGTCCGCAGATTATTTTCAGCATCTGTGATTTCATTCAGAGTTGTCAAACCACCTTGTGGAGGTACATATGGTTTTGAGACCATAGCCAAGTATGCTTTTCCCATACATTCCAAGTGACACTTCATGCGACCTTTCCAGAGAGTGAAGTTGGTTCCATCGAACTTCGGACTATCCTTCTTGTATGACGACATCCTGGATCTCCTCAAGCGGTTAAGCTCCTTTCAGAGGAACTTGGCTCTGATACCAATTGTTGGATTTAAGGCATACAACTGAGAGGGGGGGTGAATCAGTTGTATAAAACTTCTTGTTCTTTCAAACACTTGATTCTTCGTTGTTAGTTAACAGCATATCAATTAATCATCCATGAAAGCATAATACATAAACACAAGAGCAGATAAACATCAACACATTGAACACCAAGATTTTGACGTGGAAAACCCGGTTAAGGGAAAAACCACGGGGTGATTAACCCAAGGATTATTCTCTGTTAGAAGAATAAGAAAAAGAATGGCACTTGCCAATTAAGGCTCACTGCCCGAGCACACTGCTCACAAAGAGGCCCACTGCCTACAAGGAGACACACTATCTACAAAGTGATAAGAATCACAATCTTGAACTGGAGAATGACATCTCTACCATGTCCGGATCAATTCCATTTAAGCCCAAAAACCTCTACTCTGCCTTTCACACTTCTCTTCGCTATGCCACACTCATCCACACAATCCACACTACGAAATGAACTCACAAACCGTTATTTATACAAGACATCGACTTAGGAACAAACATCTAAGTTGACAAACAACCATAAGAGTATCCGCAAGATGAATAACACATCCGGTCGGCCACCACAAGAACATTCGCAGGATGAACAACTCATCCGGTCGGCTAAACAGAGCAAGAACTTCATCCGGAAGAATAACTTCAATTCTGGGCTCTACTATCAATGCGGACCAACAACACAACCTCAACATGATCCAAGAACCTTCACAAGCCTGCCTGAATGACCAGGTACATCTGCACTTTCTTTACTTACTGGAATCTCTTCTCTTCCTTATCCGGAACTTCAAGAACACTGTCTGTCGCCACTGTCATAATGCAAGAGGTACTTCCGGACCTCCAAATCATACACAACTTGAGATGGCACATCACAAGGACATCCCAAAGACTCCTTCCAATCCGCAGATTAGGATTATACAGTTCCGGACCTCACCGGACCTTTTTGTGATCCTCTGTCACCTCTGAATACTTGCCGGAACCGGTTCTAAACCGACAGCCACAACTCCTTCAGATCTTCATGCGGACCTCTGAAATCTTAACTGAAGCATCTCAAGACTCATATCTACAAACCCTTTAATCCGCATCCTCCGGTTCTCAACCTATACAATACATTTGCCTTCTTCTCATCACGGTTCTTCACTGTTCCTGACTGAGGCTAATTTTCTCAATATCCTCAGCACACAGCTCATCCAATCCTTCTTGTCAATGCAATATGAGTATGTTGACATCAATGACAACACTGGCTCACCTCATACTTGCAACAGAGATCAGGGAGTCAGTTGATAATGTCACAACTGACAATGAAAAATAATTAGTTGACATGTTAAAGACCACAGTGGATAATGAAATGAGAACTATGACTCCTGATAAAGGTAGACAACTGCTCAGAGAAGCAGGTGTTATTATATTCCTTGGTCTTGACTTGAATTCTACTTTGGTATTTGATAGCTTTCTGCATAATATAGATGACAGATATAAGCTCACTCCAGAGGGTGTCATAGAAGTGTATATGGGCACCAAATATAACAATGATGAAAATTCACTGATGATATGGGCCCTGTATCCTCCCCATAAGAAGACAACTATTATAGACACTGAGAAGGCTTTTGGGCATGTAATGACTTTGAAGGCAGGGGAGACTGACCCCTTGATCACTACAGAAAATTGGTATAAATATTGCAAAATTGAACAAAGCACAGGCTCAGATGCTGATTAAAGAATGAGATGCATATAAACTTGTTGTGTGGTTACACAACACGCCCCATTTTGACTTGGTAAAATAGGGGCCCAACTTTTGCTTGGCTTGTTTTTGTGCTTTCTGGCAGTTTTGGTAAAAAATAAGTCATGCAGATCATCATGCATGGGAGGTTGGGTAAGTCATCATCATGAGGTCAGTTTGTCAAAGTTCATATTTCATTCCAGTAACCTCATATTTAGAAAGAGCATCAAATTTCATGCAGGTTTGCCTTTTGCATCACCCTGATATTCGCTAGGGTCTGAAAATTATGAATGGTCAAAGTTTGGGTCAAACTTGATATTCATAGGAGGAGGGTCATATTTCATCATCATCATCATCATCATCATCATCATCATCATCATATTACAGAGGATTATCCTGATCTAATTTATCACCCGATAAATCATGCGGTCCGAATAGCCGGACGTCAATTTTAAGTGATAGTGCCCTTTACCTGTCAAACAGTCTTGTATTTCGTGAGGATCATATTTCTCATTTAGATGCCGATATTTGAATATCATCCTGCCATGAAATATCCCCCTAAGCCAATATCCTGATGATGTCATTCAAGTCTGATAAATGAAGAAACGATATGATGATGACATCATCATCACATTTACCTCTCGGCAGGATATTTCATAAACATGATCCTGTTCACATAATATGTTGATGACGTCATCATACCTTAACGATATAGTGAATGAATATCTGGATGACATCACCTTGATATCTCGAGAATAAGAAAAGGAATGACTTCGGTCATCATCACCATCTCAGCGCGACCCGATATTTTCTAATATCCTCCTGACGTATAAAGCACGACTTAATGGTGCGTTTATCACCTGATATTGTCAGGATGTTTTTTCCTCTCGAGGAGGACGATCATGATCCTGCTCACATAATATGACGATGACGTCATAAGTGCCATAACACTGAACCAAGTCGATATCCTGATGACATCATCATGATATTTTGACACTGGGTCATTTTTGTTGCGGGGGTCATTTTCAAACATCCCCTGATTTCCTAACATGATGATGATGTCATACTATTCGGAGGGTGATATTCCCATTATCAGGGTCATATTTCTTAATGTCCTGATTTCCTTCAGTATGACCATGACGTCAGCCTTTCACATTTTAACAAAGCCCGTCCATGATGATGACATCATCATCATATCCTGATCTATGAAGAGAGTCATATTAGTTAATATCCCTCATATTAGCTAATGTGCATACTCGGACTCGATAGTGTTATTCAATGGAATTTAGTGAACAGAAGCGCATGTATTGCATATGCATGATCTTATGCATGCGATAACTGAAAATGTAAGGCTTGCAGATCATATGAAAGGTCCCCATCACCCTTGGAATACGAAAAAGGCTACCGGAAGGTGAAACTATTTGCAAAAATTTAGGGAAACTCAAAAAATTAGGAAATTTTTACCTTCCCCTTGCCAGGGTCATAACTCCTAGCCATGTTATCAGAATTTGAACGTTTTGGACTCATTGGAAAGATAAACTAGTTATCTAGTTTGAGTTTCCTGGTCACTTAGGCTTAATGCCAAGTTACCGAGAACGTGTTGAGCCCTAATTTCGCTCCGAAGGCCTCTGAAAATGCAATTTACTAAGATGTAGAAAATACAAAAAAATTACATTTTCGATATTTTTATCAAAAATCGCTCAAATGAACCTGGCTAGACCTGATCAGATATTGAAACTATTTTAGGGCCTGACAGCATGTTTTCCAGTCAACGATAGTCACCCGGACCCTCTTGACCACCTATGGGCATTTAGTTGCGCGAATTTTCTCATATGCTCAATATTCATAACCCGATATATATAGGTTTGCACATTCATAGCCTGATAAAATGTAAATGTTTATTTTCCTGCTAGTTATTAAATGATGATGCTTAATTCTTGTCTGTTTGTTGCAGGATGTTGGAGCTGTATGAAGTGACTGAAAATTGCCAACTGGCAGGCAACATGAACCGGAGTTGGGGAGGATGTTATCAAATATGTTGTTTGACAGCTGGAGACCGAATCAAGTTAAAGACGCTGGAATATTCTGTGCCAGCTGTATAATTGCCAGTTCGGCAAAACATGTGCTTTTCATCTGGACCGTTGATTGTTATGAGAGGATCATGATCCTTGGATCATTGTAACTGTTTTCTGGCATTTGTTCTATATATGGGCCAGAACTTGTCATAAAGGGGGATATACATGGGAATATCTGGCAAAATAAGGCCAATTACTGTAGAATCAAATAGGAGATCAGATTACTGAGACTAATGAGGATTGAATTGTTGAAATGTCAAGGTTCTTTCTTCAGATCGTTGTAAATGTACTTATTCTAAAGCATACTGAATGGAGATGAAGCTTCAGATTACATCTTGATTGTAAATTTTATGTAATCTTCAAGTTGATTTCTGGATATGTAATGGTGAATGCTGTGTTCAAATAGAAGCGTTTTCATTTCATTGCATGTTGTTGTCAACTTTTCCTTTGAAGATTTGCACTGGATCATGCGGATTTGTGGAATGTCCTGGTGAAGTATGATTTCTAGTTTTCTTCTCTTCATTGCTGTATGGGAACATGTATGTGGATCAGTGATCTCAGTTAAGTAATTTTGGGAATCTCATTCTCTAACCCTTTTTCTCATTTTAATTTCATTAAAATCACTTCCATAACTGCAAATCATGATAAATAATAAGCAGAACAGAGAAATGTGCTGACATCTCGTAGATAATTGAAAATCCTTAGCATATTTGAGCAAATTGCAAATAATGGTAGAAATCATGCAAATATCAACCTGTAAACACATTATTTGACTAAATTCACAATGCAGAGGTAGAATTATTGGAGATTTATGCAGAGCAGACATATAGAGCAGGATATTTGGAGAAATAATGATGAACTTTGCAGAAATTACTGAAGAACGTAAGGCCCCTAAATGGAAAACAGCAACACACATCAACCACTGAGTAACATTAGTAGATTATGAACTAATCAACGGAGACTTGGGATCATGAATTCTTTGAGTTCATCGTATCTTTCAAGATGAGTAAAGGTTGTTGTGTAACTTTTATTCTATGTTTATTTATGACTAACATCATGATCAACAAAACTAAGCTATGAAAGATTAACAAAAGAAAATGATTATTTGAAAGATACTGTTAAGAGCACCTTTGGAGGGTCAGTGAAAAGATTAACTCAGGGAGAAAGCTCACAAAGTGTCCAATCACCATCTATTGACCAGATAGCTCAAATCCAGATTGATACTCTTTCCACAGTGCTCCAGAATAGGCATGCCAACATGATGCATTGGATGAACCAATTTTGGGATATTTATTCTAAAAATTATAAAGTGACCCAAAAGCATGAGAGGCTTGACAAAAGGCTACAGGAAAAACTCCATGAGATACAAAGCAAGGATGTTTCTGATACCACAGTTATTTCTAGTGCAAAAGATTTAATTGAGCAGCATCAGAAATATTATGATCAGCTTAAGAACGATGCCAAAGAATGTATTGAAGCTTCAAAAGTAGGAGAACCCACGTTGTTCAAGAACGATAAAGAATTGAAGAGCAAAGAGGAGTGGAGTAAAGACTGTCAAGTGATGTTGCATGAAGCCTTAAGAGATCTCAAGGACAAAGACTCTACATCTGGAGAAGCCTGTAAGCATCTAGAGAAGATGGTAACGATGGATGTGATCACAAGAAACGCAATTGAATTCACTGATACACATCGCGGCCAGGAGTATTTGGATCACATTGCTTAGATATACTTATTGTTGAACAGAGCTTAAAGAATTGTTATCTTTATTATTGTTATGTTAATCATGTTGATTCCCCAAAGACATTTTGTAGATTTATGTCTCTTCATAAGTATTTCTATATAAGCTAAAACATATGATGCTGAATTATCATCAGCAGTAGGATATAATAGATGAAGTTTACAAAGTTTTAAAAGACCATGTTGCAAGCATTATATTGAAGAAGTAAATTGAAGTTCTCTGATTTTGTGGTCTTATTTTGGCATCAATTATTTGTTAAAATTATTCAGTTATTTGGTTGTCTCTAGTTCTACATTTCTTTGTTATTCAAATTAATATATCAAGTATATATTTAATTTGTCAATGCACATTTGTTGTACTTGTGTGATTTGATTAATTGGTTTCCCCTAAAGGAATTAAAATCCTTCCTGTCAGTCATAATAATCTGGAAGTGTTAGTTTGGATCATTAAGAAGAATCATATAATTAGGACTGCCATTCTGTCTCCAAGTTGATATTATTGTCATTCTTGTGCATTTCATTTAATTAAGAGTCTCTTTCTTATTCTATGCCATAGTTCTCTATATATAACTATGGTTATTAAATTCTAATTAAGAGTCTCTCTAAAGTAAAGAACTAATTCATGTATCTAACTAAACTTATTTATCTAGTTAACTAAACTTATTCATTTAGTTAACTGATTATACAACTATTGATTACAAGGAAGACATGCAATATCTTTTAGAAAGACATGCAACACTAAATGTGTATTCTTTGCATGCAATAATTACTCTTTATTTGGATCCATTAATTTAGGAGTAATTATAGTCAATTTATCCTTCAAAAACTCTTGGAGTGCATGTTGGTAGGTTGGAAGAATCAGCAACAACTTCACAAGTATTTCTGAAACATCTCTGGAGCTTGTAGAACAATCAACTTCTGTTATTAACTACTCATTTTTTTAATATATCTCCTCAAATTATTTCTAGGTTTTATTCCCCTCACTTTAAGATTTTCATATCATTTTGAAATTCTAAATTTCATTAATAAGCTAGTGAGATATTTCTGTTTTACTAAAACTTCTTTTTCTTGACTGCATCTCTGACGCTCTGTAATAGTCAATTTCTGTCATTAACCATTTATTCATTTTAATGAATCTCCTCAAAATGCCTTCAAGGATTTTTTCCTCTCTCTTTAAGCTTTCTGGATCATTTTGAAATTCTAATTTTCATTAAGAAATGAGTGAGATATTGCAGTTTTACTGAAACTTCATTTTTTACTTCTGCATCTCCGGAGCTCTTCTCTTAATCCTTCTTTTCAGAAAATATTCTTAGTGCTACAACTTGACATAAAATAGACTTTCTCTTCACTTTACTGATAAAATAACTTCTGATCTAGAGGTGAACATGTAATATCAAGATAAATTCATGCATGTCATTGATTGTTCCATTTAGACAAGTTTATTTGATATTTAGCTAAAAACCTTCCAATCCATACTCAAGTCCACTTCAAAATTGATTTAATGAAGAGAAAATATATGCTTTTATTTGACTAAATATGACACTTTATTCTCTCATCAAGGCCCTTGGAGTAAATCATATAGTTATCCTTCTCTTTGAAAGATCTATTCTTACATTCTGCAACACGATTTTATTGGGGAGTATAAGGAACTAGATGCACTACAAATCTATCCCCTTTGCTGTGTAAAACTATTCAAAATGGTTGTTGGCATACTCAGCCTCATTATCAGTTCAAAGAACCTTGATGATGTTGCCTAACTTTTTCTCAGCAAGAGCCTTGAAGTCTTGAAAGAAATCAAAGACTTCATATTTTTGTCGAAGGAAGTAGACCCATGTATATCTGGATAAATCATCTATGAAGGTGAGAACATACCTAGCCTTTGTGAAATATGGATGGGGAAAAGCCCCTAAAACATCACTATGAACAAGCTCCAAGACTTGTGTTTCCCTCCATGATTTGTCTTTTCCTAATTTCTCTTCAAGATGCTTCCCAAGGGCACAACCCTCACAAAGACCCTTAGAGAATCTAACTCTAGGCAACCCCATGACCATATCTTGCTAACATAGTTTCTCAAGGTAGTGGTAGTTAAGGTGTCCAAACCACTTATGCCATAATTTTTTGACTCCATCTGAATGAGTAAGCAATGCTGTTTGATAAATTTCAGGTACAAAATGGGAGAAGGTGTATAACCTAGATTGGTGATTTGCACTCCCTATAGCTACCAACTTGTTGTTCTACAATTCTCTGATCTCAACTGAGTTTGGAGATAAATGAACTCTCATGCCCTTTCCTATATGAGTTATCTGATACACTAAAAGGAGATTAGTTGATAGTGAAGAAACACATAGAACATTTGTGACTGTTCCTCCTTCAAATTCAATAGACCCTCTCCCTATAACCGAAGCTGAAGTATCATCACCCAAGGTGATTGCGGACATACTTGATGGCTCTAAGGATGAAAAAACAACCTGTGAAGAACCCATGTGGTGTGAGGCACTTGAGTCTATGATCCATGATGGAGATGAAGATGTTGTAGCAACTAGGGCCTTGCCCTTTAATTTCTCTTTTGCCTTAGAATTTTCTTGGGTTGATGAGGATGCTTTGATGGAATCAGGTACCCCTATATTATTCTTCTTGAGAAGATGGGAGAGATGATCTATTTGTTTCCTCATGCATTGATGCTCATCGTGCCGAGGTTTTTTAGAAAAGGCACACTTAACTTTCTCTTTGTTGGGTTTCCTCTATTAAGAAACGTTGTTAGTTTTGGAGTTCTCATATTTTTGTTCTTTTTTAGCTTCCTTGTCCTTCTGAGTGTTCTGTTTCTTCTCTTTTGAAGTTGATTGTTTCTCATTCCTAGAAATTAGGGCTTGAGGTTTGGTAGACTTCAAGCTTCCCATCTGAATTAACTTGTCTTGCTCCCTGGTTAAGTCAACAATAAATTCATTGAGAGTGGGCATCGTCCATGTGGCTCCAAGAGCCCTTTTGGTAGAGTATAAAGTAGAGACAAACACAAAAAAATTAGGGACCTAATTTGGATAGTATAGAGAGAACTAATTGATCCTCCTTTTTATCTATTCCACATTCTTTTAATTGCAACCTTAGTGATTTAAATTTGGTGAAATAATCCTCAAGAGTTGTAAAATTCCTAGGACTTAGACCTATGAGTTCATTTTCTAACTCATGACTCTTGAGTTCATCAACCTTCCCAAGTAGTTTTTTGAGGGCTTCCCAAACTTGGTTGGGGGTTTTCAAGGCCTCTACATGGAACAACAATTCAGGAGATAAGTTTAGACATAACAATCCAAAGGCTTGATCACTTTTATTAAACCACTTTTCTTTATCCTTAGCTGCATTTGGTTCTTTTTATACACCCATAGTCACCTGAAACAACTCTTGATTCTGAAGAACAAGTATAACCTTTAACTTCCAATCATGATAGTTAAAAGGTGTTAACGATGTGATAGTTACATTATAATCCATGCTAAGATTTTGTTGCAAGTTTGTTTAGAAATGTAGAAATAGAAAGATGAAGAAGTGCAGAAGTGTAAGAAAACACAACACAAAGACATGCCCCTTGATTAATATTTTAGATCCCCCCTGAAATTTGACACTTTATAATGATGGTGCATAAGGCAAGCCCAATTGGAGCAAAATCAGGCACTTTATAATTTTAGTGCGATGATTTGACCAATGGAATCTTAGCAAAAAATAACCACTTATGAAAAAAGTGACACTCAAATCTGAGTTGTCGATCAAAAGTTATAGAGGTTTTAATTTTTCACCTTTGCCTTAAAAACACTAAAAAAAAGCAGCCTTTCGCAAAAATAAATTTTAAAGAGAAATAATTTTTGCAATGAAATACACAACATATAGATGCAAGTCAGCATAATGTATTAGCCAAATGGTTAGTATCAATGAGTGGTGGTGAGTTGCCTTCCACAAAACTACCGCGAGGTGGCTCGTTTGTTACTGCTACTTGACACCTACGCGTAACTAACTTAACACTTCAATGTAACATGTGCCAAGTTCACCTAACTAGGCTTAGTGCCTATGGCATGTAAATGCATAAATAAAATACATACACTAACATCTCCTAAATACCCCTTTGAGTACAATATTTTATTTGTAATTTACTAATTTCTATGTCAACTGGTCTTTTTAAATTTATTTTCAATTAATTACTGGAAAATCTTTAAAACCATATCAAAATGCATATGAGAGCTATGGATCGGTAACCTAAAATGAAGCAAATTAGAGTCTTTCTATAACAGAGAAAAAATAAGGAGCATTAATACAGAAGATTCATTTCAATACATAGGTCTATTATATATAAAGATTATCTAGTTTAATCAAGGTAAAAATGCAAATTAACATAAACCCTCAACTATTATATTTTTGAGACAAACTTTGACAAACTATTATATACAGTATCAAGGTCAAAATGCCAAACTTTGACATGCCTATTATCTCAAACCATGACACCTATGAATGTTCTCTCTAAACATATAGTTGGGCATTGGGTTAGTCTACCAAATTATCTCTTAGTTTCCCCCAACTCTTGATGGTTTTCTTGTGATGGTTATGAACATGATGCTGCAAAAAGTGTTAGTTTCCTTTAGTATAAGGGTGCTAAGAGTGATAATTTGCATTAGATACACCTCATGGCACCAAATGGATAGTGATAACACTTTTAGATGGGCTAGATAATTATACTAGAGGTGTTATTTCATTTCTCATGCATCTTGATCCTTACGAGCTACATCTATATGACAAAGTCTCTTAAAAGCCTTGAGACCAAAAAAGTGTCAAACTTTGACGTGTTTTTTCTCTGAAATCGTGGCACCTAAAAATATTTTATATAAACATACAACTTGGAATTAGGTCAATCTACAAAAGCCTCTCTCAAGTTTTCCCAACTCCTAATGGTTTTCTTGTGGTGGTGAAAAATACAATGTTGCAAAAAGCATTAGTTTACTTCATAGTAAGGGTGCTAAGAGTGATATTTTACATTCCACACCTCATCGCATTGAATGGAGAGTTCCAAAATGTTTGGGTGAGATAGTTAATGTTATTGAAGGTGTCATTTCATTTTCCATGCATCTCAATCCTTTAGCACTACATCAGCTTGAAAAAGTCTCCTAAGAGCCCTAAGACCATAAATGTACTAAAATTTGATGAAATGAATCTCTCAAACCATGGCACCTCTGAATGTTTGGTCTAAACCTACAACTAGGAATTGATAAATTTCTCCAATATTTTTCTATAGATTTGATGTGGTGTTCTCTTCGTGAACATTCAACAAAACTAATTCCACCAAATAAAATCTCATGAGACCCTTCACCTTTCTACCCATTAAGTCCCACTATTCTTATTTCATTCCTGATGGTTTCATACCAGATATTGCAATCCATAGATGTCTATCTACGAGTATATCTTCTATTTTGAGTTTCAACAACTCAAAATTAGTGTTAGTAAACTTCTCCATCTTAATTCTAGATGTGATTTCCATCTATTCCTACAATAAGATGAAAACCCACTCTACATAAGCTCCCACTCAAACAAAAATTAGTTCAAAAACCCTCTACCCAACAACTAGGAGCCGAGGTGATCAAGCTCTGATACCAATGAAAGGAAGCAAGGTACATGGAAACACTTCATAGAATAATCTTAGAGGAGATTATTGTGAAAATTTTCAATCTTTATAATTACAAGAAGTAGAAACACATATAAACATAAAATGAACAATATATCATAACACAGGTGTACATGGGAAAACCCTTTTTTGGAGGAAAACCCCACACTCTAAAGCAACCCAATGTATTATTTAGTAATTTAAACAAGGTTACAATACACTTGCCAAGAAAGCCTCCATAAGACTATTGCCAACATACAAAACTAGAGTGTTTTTGATAGCAGTATAATACCTACAAATTACATCATACAAACTACAACTCCAAGCACCAATTTACAAGAGATGAACAAACTGGAAACCATGAATGGTTTAGGAAAACAATTTGCAAAATTAAAAGGAGGTATGATGCCCAAACTTGGGTCCAAATTCTAGTGCCCCCTTCTTGGTCTTGGTCCTCATGGCTACTTTTAGCAAATTCCTTAAATGTCTTACAATGTCATAATCTGCCATATTTGACCACCCCACTTGGGCATTGAAAGTTATCTTTATTCCGAATTCAACAAGATGCTCCCTAACAAGTGTTCACACCTATCATAATGTTCGTCATGACTCTAATGTAACTCCCTCTTACATGCCCTTACATGTCATAAGAATATGCCATATGTAACTCTCGTCATGATGACCTTACACACGCCACAAGATGCCAACACATGGAAAACATATGCCACCTCAATGTGGACACCTGCCTCCTCATGTGAGGACAAAATCCACTAAAGATGAAATCCATTTCACCTCCAACTAGGATGGCAACTCTCCCATAAGAAGACAAAATACACAAAAGATGAAATAATGAATGCATACAAAATATATTAAAATGAACATTAGGAATGCAAGGTTGAGACACATTTTCCCAACACTTACTACCCAAAAGTGGAGGGTGGTTCAATGAGAGATAGTTATCAAACACAATATAAAGACGTTTACCCCACAAACCCCCTCGGCGAATCGTAATTGCTAAGAAATGGGCTATGTCAACATCTATACTAGGTCGAGAACTTGGGGTGGAGGTCACAATGAGAAAGCATTGTATTTGAGCTATCAAAATATAAGTGCTTTGGCTAGGAACCAATCCCTTAATAAGAGGAATTGGGTCAATTTTACATGTATATTGCTAGGTTTTGGCCATAAGGGATGTCTCACTTAGCTTACTAGGTTTCAAGGTAGAAGGTTATTCCCTTCCATAGCATTCTAGATCTCTTGTCCAAGTAGCTAGAGGTATTGGGGTTCTAACTAAAGGCTTTAGAACAACATGTGACATAAGATGATATTCCTTGATTTTATGTTTAGGAGATTGACATGTGAAGAAATTATTTAATATATTAATACAGGTGACCTTATGCAAAAGAAAAGTAACCTACTTGAATCTAAAACAATTCTTTGATGTTAGCAATAAGGTCCACCTTGATACAAACAGACAGATGGGGCTAAGAAGAATAAAATCTTCAGCAATTCATGACATATAAAGAGTCCTAGAGGTAGGATGATTTTCTCCATGAAATATTAGAGAGGCATTGGGAGACCTAGACTTTCAACCCAAATGGGGACCTTGAATGAAGCTTGCTCAAAAACTTTAATATTACAGGTCTAATGAGACAACACCCAAAGGGTAGTTTGCATGAACCTATGATTGGACTAGTTAAGAAGCATATGCATTTGTTGGGGTCATTGAAAGAAAACATAAAAAAAATCCCTTAGTAAGGTTCATGATCCTACTAAGCTTAATGTCATGGAGTTCCCAAGTGTTATTAGCTAACGTAGTTAGTGACTATTGTCATAACAAATTATTAAACTATAGTTGTTACACCATTGACATATATAATCAACAAAATTTATAGAAAGAGAAACATCCATATGAATATCAATACCATTACCTCATTGTGAACTTGAGAATGATTTTTTACCTTAATTTGTAACAAAAGTTACCAAAGATGAAACAAGAACCATATTAATAGCCTCAAAATGCTTGAGGAGAGAAGTGAAAGTTATATTAATGCAAAACTTTTAAACCAAAAAAAAATATGGATAACCCAAAAAAAACCACCTCAATCATACTGAAGCGAGAACATAAGTCTATACAAGCAAGACCAATGCTCTATCCTAATTTGTAAAGACTTTAGACACACTTGTGGTGATTTTATCCAAAATGTGATGCATGGTCAAATCAATCAAAGAGAATGCACATTACACACTTGTACCTTTTATCATGAAATTCTATAGAAAATAGGAACTGATCTATATGGGATGCAAATCGGAGATTACATGAAGTAACACATGTTTTTGAAGATCTATTCAAAATAGTGTTGAAATCTGTACTCACAATTGACGTGGACATTCGTAGCGCTCCTGGTATAGAAGGGCCAAGTGTGTGTAAAGTGAATCATGCAATGGCTTTGTCTATGATCAATACATAATAACCCCACACCATGTTCTCCAGTATCATTAGACTTTGAAATACCTCGAAGTCAGGAGTTTTTTCTCATCCTACCTGTCCAAAAGGTTGAGGATGATCTTTTAAATGAGTAGTTTTTTATTCAACATATAATTTCCAAGTTCAAATTCTATGCATAAATTATATCACATGCAGCACTTCAGATCGTTATTTCGGAGTTTTCTTCTTATTAAAATACAAATAATAAAGCAAGCAAGCATGCTTAATACTGTTGCAGAATAGTTTGTATTTGTTTTTTACTGCTAAATGTATATACAGGGATTTTGTATACATACCCAGTTTAGCAATATGGATAGGAGGTTAGCAATTTGGATAGGTTGATGGTATGTTGGAGAGACTGTTAGAAATTTGGATAGATAATTATACAGGGATTCTTGGCTATACCCTGATACTGTTGTAGCTCAAGCATTTAAGCTGAAGCTGATATTGTTAAATACTATGTTTAAATTTGGTTTAGAATATAATAGAAAGGGAGCAGTCCCAAGCAAGCATAAAAAACCGTCAAGCTTTAATCCTTAAGGATTGTGCCAATTGTTACCAATTGAGCTTAAAGATAGTTTTCCATATGCAAGAATGCAAATATCTCTTAAATACCCATTTGAGTACAGTATTTTATTTGTAATTTCTATGTCAACTGGTCTTTTTGTATTTATTTCAATTAATTATTAGAAAATCTGTAAAACTATATCAAAATGCATATGAGAGCTTTGGAGCGGTAACCTAAAATGAAGCAAGTCAGAGTCTTTCTGTAACAGAGAAAAAATAAGGAGCATTAATAGAAAAGATAAATTTCAATACAGAGGCCTGTTATATACAGAGATTATCCAGTTTAATCAAGGTAAAAATGCAGATTAACATAAACCCTCAACTATTATATTTTTGAGACAAATAGAAAATTGAGATTCACTTCTCAAGTCTTACACTTGCTTAATTCAGACCAATTGCTTTTATAGACTCCATTACAAGCAACAATAATCTAATTCCACTGGTATACTATTTATTAAATTAAATGAATATCTGAGTGAATAAAAGCTCATATAAATATTTTAGGATTGAACAGTAAATATCACTCTCTGATTTGAAACTTACAAATCTTGTCATCTTAGAAATAAATGTACTTAAAAGCAAAACAGTTCATAGAACTCCTCACAAATTCAACTCCTTAGCCATAGAAGATTAAAACATCGTCTTAAATTTCTCTCGACTCCTGCCTCCTTTGTAGCATTTACAAATTTGGCTAGTCAATGCCTGTGAGAACAATGGTCTCTGATGTGTCCCTTTATTGTTAGGGAGAGTGCCTTGATCCATCTCAAGTGGCTTATGATTATTCTCCATACATATATGGACTGGAGATTGAGCACCTAAGGATGAAAGATGTGTAGCAAGATCCACAGGGAGAGGGCTTTGATTGTCATGAGGCAATGTATTCCTTGCATGAATAGGGAAAGGAATTTGAGGGCATACAGGTGAATGTTGTGTGGCTTTATTTACTGAGCAAGGGCTTTGATTGCCATCAGATATTCTGTTCCTTGTATTAATAGGTAAAGGAGGTTGAGAGCTTAAAGGCAAATTGTGTGCACCTTTCCTGATAGGGCAAGGGTTTTGATTGTCATCAGGCATTTTATTTCCCACATCCATAGGGAATGGAGGTTGAAAGCTAGAAGGGGGATGCTGGGTGGATTTACAAGGAGGGTGAGACCCCAAGTTCACATTAAGTGGTTTATTCCTTCTTCCTAAAAAGAATGGAGGTTGAGAGTCCAAAGCAGAGTGAAGTGTGGCTTTACAAAGAGGGTTAAGGTCTCTATTGACATCAGATGATTTATCCAGAATGGCCTGAGGTTGTTTGACCGTTCCATTATTAGGGTGAGGTGGTTGAGAGACTAAACAGGGGTCATGAGGAATAGCTACTCCATCAACATTAAGTCCTTTGGGTTTTTCCCTTAAAGGGAAAAGAGGTTGAGGATCCATAAATATTTGTTCAGCACCATAGGTCAGTGAGAATCTTGAACGCTCAACGGAAGGTCTTTCCCTGGAACTTTCAATGGTTATACTCGGAAGCAGTCTTCTCTCCACACTCGATAAAAACTTTTGCAGGTGTGAAGAAAATACTGCAAAACTCTCCAAATCATTATGTCCCCCACATATTACCCACAGGGGCTGAAATTTTTCCTGGCAAAGCTCCCATAGCTGTTCTCCATGCGAAAAATCCACAACTTCATCCAAAGTACCATGCATGACGAGCACAGGACAACTCACCTTTCCAATCTTATCGACATTGTTGAAAATGTCAAAAGAGTAGGTCTTCTTCACAGGGCAGAGAACACGTAATCCAGAAAGTATTGCACCCTGTAAAACAACGCCTCCCAGTTTATTCATCCTTGCTGCTAAATCAACAGTAGGGCCGCTTCCTATAGATTGCCCATACAGTACAATTTGCTCCTTATTTACTCCATATTTTTCTACCAAACATCTGAATGCTGCCTCTATATCTGCATAACAATTTTTTTCGCTGGCTTTTCCTGTGGATTGTCCATAGCCAGAATAGTCATATGCCATCACATTTACTCCAAAGTAACTGCTCATCTCCAACAAAAAAAGGTACATGGCACCCAAATCCACTGCATTGCCATGAGAATGTAAGAGAGTTAATTTAGCAGTTGGGTTTCTCACAAAGATTGCCACAATCTCTTGCCCTCTCTCTGTAGGCAGCTTCAACACATCAACATTTTCACGGTGAGGAACATGTGACATTTTTAACTCTTTTGTAACACTGTCTGTTGTTAATGTGTATGAAGGAGGATTTGGAGGAAAAAACGCCAATTTAGCAGCCAAACAAGAAGTAATTCCTCCCATCGCGCCCAACAATCCAACTCAACCCTTAAACGACCTCGAAACGTTTGATGGAATTGACCTCAATGCCGCGTCCAAGAATCGTTTGATATTTTATATCTGAATCGAACTCGCCGGTAAATTGAATTCTGTCGCTGGAGGTCTTACAGATACAGCGATCATATACCTTAACGATGTTCCAAATTTTTGTCATGAAGTGATCTAATAAGCCGACGATCATAGCCCCCACACCCACTCTTAGTAACGGGTCGGGCGCCATTTTTTTCTTTTTCAATGGGCATGCCACCCATAGCAACGCCTTTTCTTTTAATCCTTGTTACTGTTAAAAAAACTACTAAAAAAAAAAAAAAAAAAAAAAGTCTCGTGTGACAAGATAAAAAAAAATTATGAAAAAAAGAAAAGAAAGAACCGAGAATAGAAGATTTTTACCATAAGTATAAAGTGACTATTTTAAGAAGTATCTTGCATGGAGATAGAGACAAGTTGACATTCAAGATAATTATGAGATTTATGATAGGTATCATTACCTTTTTTATTAGATGTTTTTAAAATGGAATTCTCCACCTTTAGAAGGTTCTAATATGCAATGTAATTTTTTATATATTGGTGCTTTTAGATAGTCATTTGTGTGAGTTTAGTTTGCAAGTCTTATCATAATGCTGTCGAAATTCTTCTAGGATTGAGTTGAGGTGAAGACTTTTGAAAGAATTTGTATTGCAAGTGTGTTGTAATCTGTTTCAAGATTTGATAATATATTGTGTAGGTTTGGAATGTGGGATCTTTCTCTCCAAAGGGTTTTTTCCCACGTAAATCACCGTGTTATGTTTAATGTTTATTCTATTTATGCTATTTCATATGTGTTTCTTGAAATCTCTATAATAGTTGATTTGAAATTTGCATAACATCTCTGTCAAGGTTAGCGTAGGAAGGTTTTCCACATACCTTTTCTTCCTTTCAATTAGTATAAGACCCTGGCTAGTTTTGGTTCTATTTGTTGGGTACATAGTTTTCTAAGCTAATCAAGTTTTGAGTGGGAGCTTCTGCAGAGTATTTCATATTCTATATTGTAGGATAGTAGAGATGGCCAGCACATCTGGGAAAATTGAGATAGATAAATTTTCTGGAACGAATTTTGAAATGTGGAAGCTAAAGATGGAAGATTTGTTGATTGATAGGGATCTATGAGATGTGGTGGATGATAATGTTCAGAGGCCTATGGATCAAACTTTGGCCGCAAGATATGATGTAATAGATAGAAAAGCTAAAGGTCTCATAAGACTATGCCTTGGAGACTCAATTCCGATAATTGTTCACGAAGAACCCGCTTTGAAGAAGCTATAGAAGAAGTTGGGTGAGATATATCGAGCCAAATCTGGAAACTTTCAATATGTTGGTGACTTAGTTGACCTCAGTTGGGGTGAAGATGGATGAAGAAGAAAGGTGCCAAACTTTGTTATGTTCATTGCCAGACTCATGAGATAACCTAGTCATGGCCATAGGGAGCACTTCAATCATCTTGAAGATGGAGGATATTGTTGGTTCTCTACTCTCTGAGGAAATGAGAAGGAAGGTCTCTCTGAATGCCAAAGAGGCTTTGAGTGTTTGAGGAAGACCAAAAGAATGAGGCAAGAATGAGAAGCAACATAGTTGTTCTAAGTCCAAGAATAAGGGGAGATCAAAATCCTTTGGTAAGCCTAAAGTAATATGCTAGAACTATGGCCAATTTGGACACTTCCGAAAGGACTATAAAGAAAAGAAGAAAAAGAAGAAGCAAGATTCTAATTCTAAGTATGAAAAGGAAGATGGAGATTCTTTTATTGCAGCCTTGGCCACTTATGCAAGTAGTACTGCAATGTTGATTGACTCAAGTGCATCTTTCCACATGACTCCTAACAGAAATTGGTTTAGTAAGTATGAAAAATATGATGGTGGTAAGGTGTATTTGGGTGATAATTCTTTCCTTGACATTGTTGGCTGTGGAAGTATTCATGTGAAATTTTCTGATAGTAAAGTTAGATGATTTGATGGTGTCTTACATATCTCAGACTAGCAAGAAATTTATTATTTGTTAGCAAGCTAATAGATGTGGGTGTGCATGTACAATTTTCTAAAGCAGGCGTGAAAATGGTGAGAAGTGTTATGGTGATAGCAAGAGGTAGTAGATTAGGTACATTGTACCAACTCAATGCATGCATAGTTGAGTGCAATAGCACTTTAGTTAAGATTAAATCAGAGACTACTTCATTGGAAAAAGATATGGTTTCCTCTTTAGTAGATGGTTGTGGCTTTTGGGTACCCAAGGGTGCTCTATCTATTGAATTAAAGTTGCCTACAGAGAAGACCATGTAATGGCACTAGAGACTTGACCACATAGGAGAGAAGGGTCTATAGACCTTGAAAAACAAAAACCTTGCACTAGTAGAAAAATAGAAATAAATGACTAAATAAACTACCAAAAATTGGTCATGTGATCAATAGTTTGGTCATGTGACCATTGGTAGTTTATTGCCAGTCATTTATCTCGCAACCAAATTTATGACCAAACACATTTTAGTCATTAATTTGGTAGTATATTTAGTCATCAATTTGGTAGTATATTTGGTCATCAATTTGGTAGTATATTTAGTCATTAATTTAGTCATTGTAGTCATTTATTTAGTCATTGTAGTTATTTATTTAGTTATTATTTAGTCATTTCTTTGGGTGAATCATTGTAGTCATTTATTTAGTCATTTATTTGGGTGAATCTATGATTCAAGTTATAAATCAAATCTAACTTCATTAATCCTCACAAATATATGCATATAAACTTCAAGTATCATAGATATGAAATGAAGATTAAAATACTTAAACAAATATGATTGATCACTCTGAAAAAAATTTAAATCTCACTAGTTACAACCTCACTGGATAAACAGAAATCTAAACAAAAATTTTGATTGTATTTTACGTAAAAATAGCCAAATACCATACAGCCATCAAATTTAAGCCCTAACACAAAACTCTATAAAAGATAGTTCAAAATAGCTTGCCTCCATATTTTTAGCCCCATGCAACTAAAAATACCAAGATAATAGACAAGATAACCATCTTTGTGAGGGGACAGTTATCTATTCAATAGTGCCTTTAAAATACTATGACATACTTTAGATTAAGTAAATTACATAAAAATCATATATATATATATATTTCATCATAATCCTATATAAATTTTGACAATTTGTCCAAAATCTCTCCTTTCATATGATATGGTCTTTTCAAAATTTCAGTCATATTTTATAGCTAAAATGCTTAAATATAGATATACAACTGTCAAATTTAAGCCCTTTCATCCTCGCCATTTCCTGTAAATTCCTTGGCAGATCAAACCCTAAAATTTTTTGTTCGAGAGAGAGGCAATTGGAAGATAACAATCAATCTTTGTTGTGGAATCACGAGTGGCAGGCATGTCTTTAGGCAACAACAATAACAGTGAGGCTATCGGCCAGTATACAATTTTAAAACCCTTGGCAAGTGTCGTCCAGTTGATGAAAATAGCTATGCTAAATAAAGAAGAAGAAAGCAGTGAGAAAATCATGGCCGCCAATATAGAGCTTCAATTTGTAGGCCTCTATGCCCACCACCACTGGTCTCTGCAACCTCAACCCTTTCCTTTTGCCGCCAACTATTCAGAAGCATCAATCGAAACGAATCAATGAGGAAGGCTATGCAAAACCCTAGAACCTACGCGGATATGATGACCAATACCATATGGAGACCAATAAAAACATACATTTCTCTTTTTTCTCATTTGGGTCGCCATGGCTTATCAACAAATTGAGAGCTTCAGCTCACCCACCTGTTGCACCCGTTCTGTTTCAATCATTCATAGCAAAAAAAAGAATAATAAGAGTAACAAAATAAAAAGGAAATGAAACAAAATGGGCTAGGGTTTTAATCATTATAGAAACCTTGAAAAGATCCTACAGCCTCAGGCTTTCCCTTGCCAGATCATTTGCCCCCAATACACGTAGCACTTGCTTAAAAATGCTCACCTTGCATGGAATGGTAAGTCCGCCCTGATGATCGAACCCGAATTCCTCCTCGGCTTTGTCTAGCAGGGTCCGAAACAATGGGTGACTGAGATAAGCCGTCAGAATGATGAAACGGATCTGATCTTCTCCTTTCTGACCAACATAAACCCCCAAATAACCCTCGGGCACATCAGGCGGAGGGGACGTCAGACGCCGACAACATTCTTCATCAGAGTTGTATGAAAAGGTAGAAGCGTTCTTCAATCGAGATGAGAGGCTGCATCCGATTGTGCTTCCGGCCTGCCCATAAGGAACTCGAGCTTGGGTCTGCCATTTTTTTATGAATTATCTTAGTTTCACAATCTGATTGATTCGATTCATTTTCTTCATCTTCACGCCCCTTCAAATTCAAAGCATCATGGCACAGGTTGAGGTCTCTCCCTCTTTTTTTCCTTTTGTTTTGCATACATAACAATAACAAAAACAAATTAAATAGAAAACCTAAGTAAATTAAATAAAAACAAAATAGGTTAGTTGGTTTCAACAATGGGCACCAAAATGAAATGAAATTTTTGGCGCCCATATGATTAAAATATGTTTGGCACCTATATTATAATATATTATTAAAATATGTTAACATTATTATATAATATTAAACATATTTTAATATTATATTATATTATATTATTTTATAATATAGATATTATTATATAATATAAATATTATATTAATAATATTATATTTATATTATATAATAATATAATATAATTGTCATGCCCACATTTCACATGCGGTCACAACACGCAAACCCGCGTGTCATGTCCACATGCGTTGGTCATGATACGAACTGTCAAAAAATTTCCCCTTACTACTTTGAAAGCCCCCCTTGCACCCACAAGCATGCTCGGTTGCGTAAGTTTTAAGTTGACAAAGTGATTGTTGATACAGAATATTCTTCACACACGTGCATGTTGATACCTATCACTAATATTTATGTCAGTTTAATTTACAACGTTTAGGATTCCTTGGTAGGAGATTGTCCTTTAACAAGTTTCCTCAGTTTATTTCAATACGGGTTTGCATTTCTACTTTTGTTATATTCCATCACATATTTATTTAATTATCTATTCTTCTCAATATAATTGTCTCATTTTCAAAGTACACCATTTGGAAATAATTTGACTTTGAGATCATAGTTTCTATTACAGATCGTTCTGTGAATTTTAAATATTTGAATGTCAAAACAAATTGTCTCATTATTTCTTTAAATAAATATTTAAATAATTATATATATTTAAATATTTTATTTTTCTTTAAACATACTTGTTTTTATTTTGCAATTCTTTTTAAAATAAAAAATAAAAAATGAATATACAATTAATTATATATTTACATTTAAAATACATTACAGTTATTTAATTACATATATATATAATCATCCTTTTAAAATATCTCCAATGAAAATGAACTTTCTTTTTAATTGAAAACCCACTTTGTCATAACAAATTTCATATATAAATGTATATGTGTGTATGTATATATATATACATTCATTTATCTAAATACCTTTTATCCCATGCTAGTGGAAACTCCACTTTTTTTTTTTTATTAGAGTTTCTTTTATTTTTATAAAAATTACAACTCATGGCATGAGGGTTGAAATAACCCTAAAAAACCATATTGTTGTTGTGATTTTGCAGGCATGGTGAAGAGGCGGCGACACTGGTCGCAGGGTTGAATGAAGTGAGGGAAGGCAGAGTGAGTGGCAGACATGGCAGAGTGGAGGGATTGCAGGGGCTGCGGACGGGGCAGCGATGGCGGTGCACAGTGGATGGCGGGGGAGAAAGCATTGGAGGAGGCCGCAGGGGAGGGGGCTATGCTGTGTAGTAACTGCGGTAGGGTTTAATGGCCACGGATGTTGTAGTGAGTGGGTGTGTGGAATGATCTCCTGTATTTGTGGTTTTGTTAGCAATACCTGCACACTCAAACTCGAAGTCAATAACACATAAAGATATCATAGCTGAAGCAATTTAAATACATGCATACCTAAACATTCTACCATACAAACATACTAAAATCACGTTAAAATTCCATTTCTAATATTATCCATTCATCATTCAATTAAAAGCAACATCTAACTATCATTGCATAATTGTTTCCTTAAAAATCAATTAGGTTTAATAATCAAGATTCTGGGATCAACAGTCCCCCAATCATAAAAGTAATAGCAATAGTACTGTAAATAGTCTCATGAA
Source organism: Cunninghamia lanceolata (assembly GCA_027924645.1). NCBI lineage: Eukaryota > Viridiplantae > Streptophyta > Pinopsida > Cupressales > Cupressaceae > Cunninghamia > Cunninghamia lanceolata. The sequence goes on along the minus strand of BSBN01000809.1, from coordinate 21,149,526 downwards.
CAGAAGTGAAAAAGGTAGGCCTCACATCCTCCCCCCCTAAGATTGTACTTCCTCCTAGAAGTCAGCAAAGAGGTAAGAGTAAAGTGTCTTCAGTCTCATTGCATCTTCCCAAGTTGTAGTGACCTTATCATACATATCACACTGGACCCTAACCTGGTCTAGCTCTCGACCTCGAAGGCCCAGTGTTTGATGAGCCAATATGCGTATTGGCTCCAAAGCCAGCTATCCGTCCGCCTCTACTTAAAGAGCACTCCAATCCAATACGTGAGATAAGTCAGAAATATAACGACGTAGAACTGAAACATGAAAGACATCGTGGATACAAGACAGACTAGGTGGCAAGGCTAAACGATAGGCTACAGGTCCTATCCTCTCCAAAATCTCAAAAGGTCCTACAAACTAGGGTACGAGCTTAGAGCCTTTTCCATAATGGATTGGACTCTTATGCGGTCGCACTCTCAAGAATACCCTGTCACCCACTAAAAAGCTTCGATCCATTCTCTTCGCATCTGCATACTTCTTCTATCTATCCTGAGCTTCCTGAAGCCTCTGTCTGATCAATGTGACCTACTGTTCCATATCTTAAATTATTTCGGGACCAATGACAACTCGGTCCTCTAATCGATCCCAACTCAAAGGCTATTGTGATTTTGCAGGCATGGTGAAGAGGCGGCAGTTTAGGCGACGGCGCTGGTCGCAGGGCCAAACAGAGTGAGGGAAGGTGGAGTGAGTGGCAGACATGGTGGAGTGGAGGGATTGCAGGGGCTGCAGACGGGGCAGCAACGGCAGTGCACAGTGGATGGCGGGGGAGAAAGCATTGGAGGAGGCCGCGACGGAGTTTAATGGCCGCGGATGTTGTAGTGAGCGGGGGTGTGGAATGATCTCCTGTATTTGTGGTTTTGTTAGCAATACCTACACACTCAAACTCGAAGTCAATAACACATAAAGATATCATAGCCGAAGCAATTTAAATACATGCATACCTAAACATCCGACCATATAAACATACTGAAATCATAGTAAAATTCCATTTCTAATATTATCCATTCATCATTCACTTAAAAGCAACATCTAACTATCATTGCATAATTGTTTTCTTAAAAATCAATTTGGTTTAATAATCAAGATTCCGGGATCAACAGTCCCCCAATCATAAAAGTAATAGCAATAGTACTGTAAATAGTCTCATGAATAGAAGTGAAAAAGGTAGGCCTCACAATAATATAATATATATTATATATATATATATAATATTATAATATTAAATATATTGTTCTATAATATTAAATACATTATAATATAAATATAATATTGTAACATTAATAATATAATATTATATATATATATATAATAATATAATAACCCGATACCCTAAACCTAAAATTTGAAACCCTATACCCTATACCATATACCCTAAACCCTAAACACTAAACTCTAAACCCTAAACCCCAAACCCCAAACCCTAAACCCTAAACCCTAAGGCCTAAGCCCTAAACCCTAAGGCCTAAGCCCTAAACCCTAAACCTGAAACCCTAAACACTAAACCCTAAACCCTAAACACTAAACCCCAAGCCCTAAACCCTAAACACTAAACCCTAAAACCTAAACCCTAAACCCCAAACACTAAACCCTAAACTTGAAACCCAAAACCCGAAACCCTAAACCCTAAACACTAAACCTGAAACCCTAAACCCTAAACCAAAACCCAAAACCCAAAACCCAAAACCCAAAACCCTAACTCGAAACCCTAAACTCTTAACCCCAAACTCGAAACCCTAAACCTAAAACCCTAAACCTCAAAGCCCAAACCCCAAACTTGAAACCCTAGACCTGAAACCATAAACCCTAAACCTGAAACCCTAAACTCTTAACCCTAAACCCTAAAAAATATATCCTAAACACTAAAACTTAAACCCTAAACACTAAACCCTAAACCCTAAACCCCAAACCCTAAACCCTAAACCCTAATCCTCAAACACTAAATCCCAAACTGTAAACCCGAAACCCTAAACCTGAAACACGCCCCATTTTACTCCTTAGCAAAATGAGGACCCCTGCTGTGGCTTTGCTTTTTGCTTTTTGTGTGTTGGTTTGCTTGATGGTAAAGGGAAAAAGAGGGTTAAAATTGCAAACTTTGTTGAAAATAGAGAAAAATGCATTTTTAGTACCAGTGCATGATATGGTTGGATTCCTTGTGAAAAATGAGCCCAGGTTGCCTTTTGAACCACCTTAAAATTTGCCATAATTTGCAAGTTATGATCATTTTGGTAAAATATACAATCAGGTTTGTATATCGCTTTGCATTTACAAAGTCCTTTGTATGTGCAAAGTCATTTTTTTTACTTAGTCACTTTTGCAATCGGGTTCATATACAAGGCCGCTTGTATATTTCTTTATTTCTTGTATGCATTTGGTAAAAGTTTTGAAATATACATACAAGATGGACCCGAAGTGGTTTTAGGTTAAAATGAATTGATGTTTTAAATCCACTTTGTATCTCATGTTTGTATGTTTGGCAGGTAAAATATACAAGGCACTTCATACATGGCAGACCCGAAAAGGTTATTAAACAATGTTAATACATTGTATATTTGGCGCAATGTATATTTCATTACATACATTATAACATACAACGAAAATATGCATCGCGCGGAATCCAAAGGGGTTACGAATTATAGTTAATTCATTGTATATTCTGTGGCTTGTATGTTTCAGTAATATACAAAGCAATATATACAATGGTGGACATGAAAAGGGTTTTAAATGTGGTGAATTCGTTGTATATCCGCAAATTTGAAAAGAGGATTTCATAGTATACAAGGCCTGATATACAATGTGAACTTAAAAGGTTTTTGAAACAAAATTCGTTGTATAAGTCTGGCTTGTATATTTACACATACATTGCGATATACAACAGTTTATGCAAATGGCGGAATCGAAATAGCTATGGGATAACATTAAATCCATGTATATTTCGAATTTGCATGTTTGATGACTGCGAAATATACAAAGTCAAAATGCAATGAAATATACATACTGTGGATGCAAAACAAAGTTAAAGTGAGTTAATTCGTTGTATGTATATCCGATTGTATATTGAAAGGTACAAGCACAACATACAATAAAATATACAAGCGTGGACCCGAAGGGAGTATTAAAATTGGTGAAATTGTTGTATATATATGCACTTGTATGTTTGAGAGGCATACAATGTGGAATCCAAATAAGATTAAGATCGAGTTAAATGCTTGTATGTATACCCGAATGTATATCTAAAACATACAAGGCACCATATACAAGCCAGAATCCAAATGAATATAAAGCAGATTTATCCTATGCATCATCTCTGATTTGCATATCAAGAGATACATTGCGGATTCGGTGGATTATAAATTTCCGTTTATAACAGCGATAAGTTCGAAGGGTTGTATACAATGGTTTATGCATTGTTTTATGTGGCAGAATTAAAAAGTTATAAAATAGAGTTAAGTGCCTGTATATTTTGGCGTTTGTATATTGCGAGACATACAACGTATATATACAACCCTATATACATTGTGATATGCAGGCCGTGGAACTGAAAAGGGTTGGAATCTGATTAAATGGATATATCACATCCGGCTTGTATATCGGGTATATAAGGATTTAAACAGAGAAAATGAGCGGGAAAGCGAAGCGATAGGTTTTTTAAGCATTTTTTGGGGGCCCGAATGCATATTTTTTTGGTCAACAACAGTTGACCCAACTTTTCTAAGCGTTGTATATGCATTTTTTTGGACGTGATTTTCACGGAATTAGGGCCCGATTGATGCATTCACATAGTCATGACTAGATTTGGTAGTTGTTTCAGTTCTTGCTGTTTATTAAGTGAAATAATACTTATTGCTTATCTATTTTTTGCAGGTTTGCAGTTGAGAAAGGAGCTGAAACTTAATGGTGGTGACATCACGGAGGAGGAAATTAGATCTTAGGAGCAGAGGAAGATAAGGATAAAGGGTGAGGAAGTCAAAGGCCATTCATTGATGAAGACAAAATGCAGCTGAAGACATTATTGCAGCAGACAACAGAAGTTATTTTTGAACTGCTAGGGTTTCCAGAAGGGCATATTTTTGCCCATATTTGATGTATGCTCAGAGATATTTTGGGAGACTTGTTCTCCAACATTTATTGTTGTAACCGAAGGTTTGAACCATTGTTTAACTAGGGTTTTTTGAGTTGTATTGAGGACAGTGGAAGTCTATATATTGTGCCTTAATACACTGTAGAATGGGACACAGGGGCTACATAGGAAATTTTTAGAGGATAACCAGCACTTGTAACTAGTTTTAGCATTTTAGAGTAGAGGGACCTTTTAGTTCAGAAGTAGAAGAAGGAGGTCACCTGTGTCTGCAATAAGGAATGCGTGGAATGTCTAGCTTCCTTACTGTATCTGTAAATCTTGTAAGTTTTTTGTAGTTTGATCATTGAAGCTAAGAGTCATTCAGACATTGTAAATCTTATATGACTGGCTATTTCTAATACAATTGAATCTAGAATTCTGCATCTATCTTCTAAGTGTTTTCTTGCTCTTCATTGTGTTTGAAACATTTTTTCTCTTAGAGCTTGCAATTTTAAGTGTATGTTTATGAAAATGCTCAAAACTTACACTTAGGGTTTTGTCTGTGGATTTGATCAATTTGCTGCAATACTTATACAATGGATAATAGAACAATTAGATCCTTAGGTAGAATGAATGATGTTTAGATTAGATCTTTCTAACTTTTCCCAACCCATCTGAAAATACTTAGCTTAAAACATAGAAATTTGAAGAAAATTTGTCTCATATATGAAAGCATGAACAACAAAGTTTAAAGTAGACAGTTTTCATAAATATTTAAGAAGAGAAAGTTGCAATAATTCAAGAAGACTATTTAAAGCTTTGCAGCACAGTAACACTTTTATGCAAAAGGGGATGAACAACACACTGATATTTATAATCCTTGGAATAAGTTCAAGTCTAGTAAACCAACAAGAAACCCTAAACTATGTAAGGCCCCTTGAACATTACAGCTTCACATCGACCAACTGAATTTGCCCAATAGGTCAAGACCTAACCCTATTAAACTTGGGATTAAGCAAATTTTAACCGATTCCTTCATATCTTTCAAGTCAGTTTTGGTTCATTTATGTGAATTTTAACTAATTGTTATGACTATCTCAAAATAATCACCAACAAGAGTGTCGAGGATAGAGGGATTAGAGATAGGGTTTAGGGTTGAAGGTTTAAGGATTGAGGGTTGAGGGTTCATGTATGAGGGTTTAAGGCTTAAGATATAGTGTCAAGTGTTGAGGGTGTAGGGATAGGGTTTAAGTTTTAAGGGTTAAGGGTTGAGGGATAGGGATTAGGGTTTAAGGTATAGTGTTGAGGGTTGATGGTTTAGAGATAGGGTTTAGGTTTGAGGGATTAGGGTTTAGGGTTGATGAATTAGGGTATAATGTTGAGAGTTGAGGGTTGAGGGTTGAGGGTTGAGGTTGAGGGATAGGGTTAATGGTCATAGGATTAGGGTTAAATAAGAGTGTCGAGGGTAGAGGGATTAGGGATAGGGTTTAGTTGAAGGTTTAATGATTGAGGGTTGAGGCTTTAGGGATGAGGGTTAAGGGATTAGGGTTTAAGTTATAGTGTCGAGTGTCGAGCATGTAGGGATAGGTTTTAGGGTTTAAGTTTAAAGGGTTAAGGGTTGAGGGATCAGAGTTAAGGGTTGAGGGATTAGGGTTTGACGTTGAGGGTTGAGGGTTGAGGTTCGAGGGTCAAGGGTTTAGGGATAGGGTTGAGGGTCGAGGAATTAAGGTTAAAGTAGAGTGTGGAGGGTATAAGGATTAGGGGTAGGGTTGGAGGGTTTAGGGATAAGGGATTAGGGTTTAAGGTATAGTATCGAGTCTGTTGAGGGTTTAGGAATAGGGATAGCATTTAGGGTTTAGGGATGAGGGATTAGAGTTGAGGGATGACGGATTAGGGTTGAAGGTTGAGGGATTAGGGTTTAGGGTTGAGGGTTGAGGGATTAGGGTTTACGGTATAATGTTGAGGGTTTAGAGATAGGGTTTAGGGCTGAGGGATTAGAGTGAAGGGTTGAGGGATTAGGATTTGACATTGAGGGTCGAGGGTTTAGGGTTTAGGTTTTAGGGATAGGGTTGAGGGTCGAGGGATCAGAGTTAAGGGTTGAGGGATTAGGGTTTGACATTGAGGGTTGAGGTTCAAGGGTCAAGGGTTTAGGGATAGGGTTAAGGGTCGAGGGATTAGGGTTAAAGTAGAGTGTGGAGGGTATAAGGATTAGGGATAGGGGTGGAGGGTTTAGGGATAAGGGATTAGGGTTTAAGGTATAGTATTGAGTCTGTTGAGGGTTTAGGAATAGGGATAGCATTTAGGGTTTAGGGATGAGGGAGTAGAGGTGACGGATGACAGATTAGGGTTGAGGGTTGAGGGATTAGGGTTTAGGGATAAGGTTTAGGGTTGAGGGTTGAGGGATTAGGGTTTAAGGTATAGTGTTGAGGGTTTAGGGATAGGGTTTAGGGTTGAGGGATTAGGTGAAGGGTTGAGGGATTAGGTGAAGGGTTGAGGGATTAGGATTTGACATTGAGGGTCGAGGGTTTAGGGTTTAGGTTTTAGGGATAGGGTTGAGGATCAAGGGATTAGAGTTAAGGGTTGAGGGATTAGGGTTTGACATTGAGGGTTGAGGGTTGAGGTTCAAGGGTCAAGGGTTTAGGGATAGGGTTAAGGGTTGAGGGATTAGGGTTAAAGTAGAGTGTGGAGGCATAAGGATTAGGGATAGGGTTGGAGGGTTTAGGGATAAGGGATTAGGGTTTAAGGTATAGTATCAAGTCTATTGAGGGTTTAGGAATAGGGATATCATTTAGGGTTTAGGGATGAGGGATTAGAGTTGACGGATGACGGATTAGGGTTGAGGGTTGAGGGATTAGGGTTTAGGGATAAGGTTTAGGGTTGAGAGTTGAGGGATTAGGGTTTAAGGTATAGTGTTGAGGGTTTAGGGATAGGGTTTAGGGTTGAGGGATTAGGTGAAGGGTTGAGGGATTAGGATTTGACGTTGAGGGTTGAGGGTTTAGGGTTTAGGGTTTAGGGAGAGGGTTAAGGGTTGAGGGATCAGAGTTAAGGGTTGAGGGATTAGGGTTTGACATTGAGGGTTGAGGGTTGAGGTTCAAGGGTCAAGGGTTTAGAGATAGGGTTAAGGGTCGAGGGATTAGGGTTAAAGTAGAGTGTGGGGGGTATAAGGATTAGGGTTTAAGGTATAGTAGGGATAGCATTTAGGGTTTAGGGATGAGGGATTAGAGTTGACGGATGACGGATTAGGGTTGAGGGTTGAGAGATTAGGGTTTAGGGATAAGGTTTAGGGTTGAGGGATTAGGGTTTAAGGTATAGTGTTGAGGGTTTAGCGATAGGGTTTAGGGTTGAGGGATTAGGATTTGATGTTGACGGTTGAGGGTTGAGGGTTTAGGGTTTAGGGTTTAGGGATAGGGTTAAGGGTCAAGGGATCATAGTTAAGGGTTGACAGATTAGGGTTTGATGTTGAGGGTTGAGGGTTGAAGTTCGAGGGTCAAGGGTTTAGGGATAGGGTTGAGGGTCGAGAGATTAGGGTTAAAGTAGAGTGTGGAGGGTATATGGATTAGGGATAGGGTTGGAGGGTTTAGGGATAAGGGATTAGGGTTTAAGGTATAGTATCGAGTCTGTTGAGGGTTTAGGAATAGGGATAGCATTTAGGGTTTAGGGATGAGGGATTAGAGTTGAGGGATGATGGATTAGGGTTGAGGGTTGAGGGATTAGGGTTTAGAGATAAGGTTTAGGGTTGATGATTGAGGGATTAGGGTTTAAGTTATAGTGTTGAGGGTTTAGGGATAGGGTTTAGGGTTGAGGGATTAGAGTGAAGGGTTGAGGGATTAGGATTCGATGTTAAGGATTTAGGGTTTAGGGATAGGGTTGAGGGTCGAGGGATCAGAGTTAAGGGTTGAGGGATTAGGGTTTGACATTGAGGGTTGAGGTTTGAGGGTCAAGTGTTTAGGGATAGGGTTGTGGGTCGAGGGATTAGGGTTAAGGGATAGGGTTGGAGGGTTTAAGGATAAGGTATTAGGGTTTAAGGTATAGTATCGAGCCTGTTGAGGGTCTAGGAATAGGGATAGCATTTAGGGTTTAGGGATGAGGGGTTAAAGTTGAGGGATGACAGATTAGGGTTGAGGGATTAGAGTTGAGGGATGATGGATTAGGGTTGAGGGATTAGGGTTTAAGGTATAGTGTTGAGGGTTGAGGTTCGAGGTTCAAGGGTTTAGGGATAGGGTTTAGGGTCGAGGGATTATGGTTAAAGTAGAGTGTGGAGGGTATAAGGATTAGGGATAGGGTTGGAGGGTTTAGGGATAAGGGATTAGGGTTTAAGGTATAATATCAAGTCTGTTGAGGGTTTAGGGATGAGGGATTAGAGTTGAGGGATGACGGATTAGGGTTGAGGGTTGAGGGATTAGGGTTTAGGGATAAGGTTTAGGGTTGAGGGTTGAGGGATTAGGATTTAAGGTATAGTGTTGAGGGTTTAGGGATATAGTTTAGGGTTGAGGGATTAGAGCGAAGGGTTGAGGGATTAGGATTTGATGTTGAGGGTTAAGAGTTGAGGCTTTAGAGTTTAGGGTTTAGGGATAGGGTTGAGGGTCGAGGGATCATAGTTACGGGTTGAGGGATTAGGGTTTGACATTGAGGCTTGAGGTTTGAGGGTCAAGGGTTTAGGGATAGGGTTGAGGGTCAAGGGATTAGGTTAAAGTAGAGTGTGGAGGGTATAAGGATTAGGGATAGGGTTGGAGGGTTTAGGGATAAGGGATTAGGGTTTAAGGTATAGTATCGAGTCTGTTGAGGGTTTAGGAATAGGGATAGCATTTAGGGTTTAGGGACGAGGGATTAGAGTTGAGGAATGACGGATTAGGGTTGAGGGTTGAGGGATTAGAGTTTAGGGATAAGGTTTAGGGTTGACGGTTGCGGGATTAAGATTTAAGGTATAGTGTTGAGGGTTTAGGGTTGAGGGATTAGAGTGAAGGGTCAAGGGATTAGGATTTGACATTGAGGGTTGAGGGTTGAGGGTTGAGGGTTGAGGGATTAGGGTTTGATGTTGAGGGTTGAGGTTCAAGGGTCAAGGGTTTAGGGATAGGGTTGAGGGTTGAGGGATTAGGGTTAAAGTAGAGTGTGGATGGTATAAGGATTAGGGATAGGGTTGGAGGGTTTATGGATAAGGGATTAGGGTTTAAGGTATAGTATCAAGTTTGTTGAGGGTTTAGGAATAGGGATAGCATTTAGGGTTTAGGGATGAGGGATTAGAGTTGAGGGATGACATATTAGGGTTGAGGGTTGAGGGATAAGGTTTAGGGTTGAGGGTTGAGGGATTAGGATTTAAGGTATAGTGTTGAGGGTTTAGGGATAGGGTTGAGGGTCAAGGGTTTAGGGTTAAAGTAGAGTGTGGAGGGTATAAGGATTAGGGATAGGCTTGGAGGGTTTAGGGATAAGGGATTAGGGTTTAAGATGAATGTCATCCTAATTCTCCCAGAATGTCATCCTTCAGCAAGGTGGGATGAAGTGGTTTGGCTCTTCTAGTCATGGATCCTCTCGTATTTAAGAGGAATTGTAAGGCTTGGAAGTGTCAGTTGATGAAGCATAGGATGTGATCATCCCTGCTTGTGTTAAGGAAGATAATGCATAGGATGTGATCAATTTATAGCAGGACAAAATGCGAGCGTGTTATAATGCGCTCGCGTTTTGTCTTGCTATAGAAATGGTAAAAAAGTGTTGACCCCCGTGATCCAGGTCCAAATGCTCTTTTGTCATACTGATTCTGTGCATGCTCCAACAAAAAAGAAGTGCTTTCATGCTGTTGGGAAGTTCACATGCACATTTGACACATTGTACCACCTTTGCATGATCTTTCCACCACCTTTTCTGCTTTGCCAGCTTGAGAAGGAGGAAATAACATAGTTTTCACACCAAGTTTGATATATATCTATTCAAGTTTTAATTTTTGTAGTGTTGCAATGTTAATTGTGATTCAATTTTAGGAATTTAACATTATAGATTGGTTAATAGTATTGTTGTTAGTAATTATATTTAAGTGTTATTCAATTTAACATTGATAAGGAAGAAAGTGGTGAAAAACTCAAATTCTTGAGGAGTTTGATGCAAGAAGAAAAAAACCCTACATAATTGGGTACTCTCTCCATTCGAATCTTCATTTTTTAGGTTAATAGATGATACTAACATTGCACCATATGAGGACTGTTGTACACTGATAGGATCAAATGAGATGCACTCTTTCAGAAGCTCAAATACAAGTTCATGGAGTATCCATATGTGAAAGATGTCATGCTTTTGTTCTTCCTATACATTTCAAGTCTGGGATGAGTGCGAGTCAAAGGAGTGGGTTGACGAATGGTAGTTAAGTTATCTTAGCCCACTTGAGACGTATCGACCCCTGATGGCACTGGAATTAACACAGATGAAATCATCAGTTGACTTTGACCACATATTAGATTTAGTTCAACCGGGTAATATAAGGCACGTATATGCATCTAATTTCATCTAGTTCAACCAGGTAATGTCATCTTACTTTGTAGTATTTTTGTAATGTTGACTAATTTCATCTAATTTGCTACACATATTAATGTAGGGCACATATATGCAGTTATTGCAGATGAAGATAATGAAGAGGGAACAGATTTTTTTATGTCATTGTGTTAAGGCTAAAAAGAAATTGGAGGCCCCTGTTACAGATGGAGAAAACATCGAATACCCTATAGGCTTAGTGGTTATTACAAGAATATGGCTTAGAAGGTACCCACATAAGAGTGTTAATATTTGGCTATTTCAGGACTTTGACATGCATTGGAAGATTCTTCATTACTTGAACCCTGTCGTGGCATCCAATGTTCATTTGATAAAGTATCGGGGTAGACCTTGGAACAAAATCTTGTGGAAGGTGCGTGAGTCTGACCATGAAGAAATACTTGACACAATAAAGAGTAGAGCAGACCCAGATGGTTCATTGGATTAATTTGTAAGTATTCACATTGATTTTGTAAAGTCATATTACATTGAGTTGTAAGTATGCACATTAATTTGTAAGGTTTGTCTTTTTTTTATTTTCTCCTGCATTTTTACACATATACACATTGTTACATCATCATGTTATGCATTTTTGGTGTCCTTCTCCTGATGTGACCAAACTCATAACTCACCCTACTTCCTCTAGACACCATTTGATGATCTCTCCAACACTCTGGATCCAGGGTGCCCAATCATGATGATGACCTATATACCATTCTCCCAAGGTGCTCATAATGAATGAAAAGAAGACCAAGGGTGCCCAAGCTTAATAGACTTATTTCTTTCAATTTTGATGATCCAAACTCTTGCAAAACGACATCCACTTTCATGCCTTTATATCTTCCTTCACATACAGGGCACCAAATCAAGTTGAAAAATCTACATAAGGGTGCCAAAATGGATGAAAGGAGACATGAAATGCACCTTAGGACTCCATGCTAAGGTTTGAGCCATTAAAGTCTCTTGATATTAGGCGCTCATGATGATGAAACTTAGAGTTTTTTCCTTTCCTAGGTGCTCATCTAAGATGTTTGAATGATAATGAGAGCCTAGACCTCTATAATGTACATTGGGCCCCAAAATCAAGGTGATTTTAAGTCACTTTGAGTCATTTGGGGTTAGTTTGAGTCTTTGAGTCATGTTACAAAAAAGTGTCAATGTTGTCAAGTTGCACAAAGCAACTTTTGCATTTTTGGTGTCCTGCTCCTGATGCGACCAAACTGACAGTTCCAATGCATCCAGATGGGTATGTTTAGGCTAGGTATGGTTCTATTTTTCACCCAAACATGTCGAAACAGTCTGAGCTACATTGTGCCGACGATATCCCTAAAGAGTCCAAAGTGCAAAAAGGCAGCAATCTTTGACAAGATGTTACTCAAAAATTGTGTCACTTAGAAACATTCCGTCTAAGGAAAAGCAATCATGTAGAGTGCCTCTACAATAACCTCTCTCATTTTTTTATATCTTTGAGGCATTTGCCCGTGGTGAAAGGTTTTCTGCTGCCCCAAAAATCATCAGAAGGAGGCAGTGTAAAGTTGCAAAGGGGTGTAACTTTTGTCCTGCTCCTGATAGGACTAAACTGACTATTCCAACGCCTCTAGATGGGTACATTTACGCTAGGCATGGTCCTTTTTTTCACCCAAACATGTCGAAACAGTCCAAGCTACATTGTACCGACAATATCCCTGCATAGTCCAAAGTGCAAAAAGGTAGCAATCTTTGACGAGATGTTACTCAAAAACTGTGTCACTTAGAAACATTCTGTCTAAGTAAACATGATCATGTAGAGTGGCTCTACAATAACCTCTCTTAGTTTTTTATATCTCTGAGGTGTTTGCCCATGGTCAAAGGTTTTCTGCTACCTAAAAAATTGTCAAAAGGAGGTAGTGTAAAGTTGCAAAGGGGTGTAACTTTCATCCTGCTCCTGATGCGACCAAACTAACTATTCCAACATGTCTGGATGGGTACATTTATGCTAGGCATGGTCCTTTTTTTCACCCAAACATGTCGAAACAGTCTGAGCTACATTGTACCGACGATATCCCTGAAGAGTCTAAAGTGCAAAAAGGCAGCAATGTTTGACGAGATGTTACTCAAAAACCATGTCACTTAGAAACATTCCGTCTAAGGCAAAACGATCATGTAGAGTGTCTCTACAATAACCTCTCTCAGTTTTTTATATCTCTGAGGTGTTTTCCCGTGGTGAAAAGTTTTCTGCTGCCCCAAAAATCATCAGAACGAGGCAGTGTCAAGTTGTAAAGCATTGCTAAGAAATCCTAAATACTCAAACACTCTAATGAACTGAAGCAACTTCTTCTTAGGCACAAATGTAAGGGTACACAAGGGGAAAATGGTGCCTAGATGACTTAGTGCATTTCTATGACTTCATTCACATGTTTAAATGTTTGAGAAACTCACTCTTCTTTACTAAGTGATTGTTCTCATGTCAATGTTAAGCTTTATACCTCCTAGGAGCTCAATTAGGTGATGTCATTAGATACAACTTACCCTTAGGCACCAATGTAGCTTCTTCAATCCATCACACTTCTAGGTGCTCAAATTTGAGGTCTTGGACTTGTATCTTATTCCTAGGCACAATTAGATGATCTTCCTAGATCTAGGTGCTCATGATGGTGGGAAATTACATAAAGGGGTGCCTAAGTCTAATTTGACTTTGTATTTGATATTTTATGACTCCAATTGACTAGGAATCCTCTTTGAACATGGAATAATCTTACTACAAATCTAGGCACATATATAGGTAAAAAGAAGAGCAAAGGGCGCCTAACACAAGTTGGTCCATATTTATCACTTTAAATGATTTCAAACAATTGTAATGGCTTAAAGAGGTCAATCTCCCTTAAGAGATTCATTCAAAAGGTGTCTTTCAATGCAATTTCTCCCTTAGGTGCCAGAATGGGTTTGTACTGATGGAGAGTGCGCCTAGATTCAAATGTCTTTATACTTGTAATTTTGCAATTCTAAATGATGAGACATGTCTTAGAATGAATTCTATCTTTCAAGCGCTCACTCCAAAAGGTCATCTCATGCAATTTCACCCAAGGCGCTCATTGAGGTGTCCTCAGAGGGTAAAGTGTGCATAACTTAATTGCCTTTATATTTATCATTTTTGTGCTTTCAACAATTGAAAATGACCTAGAGTGATCCTTTTTCTCAAGGCACTCACCTATTGATATGAAATTTAAAATAGTGTTCTGATTCCTGACATCTGCCATAGAGCAGAGGTTTTTATAGACAACTTCAAGGATCCATTGGAGACATTGGGGAATCACAAACCTTGCTGTGGTAGAGAGTTTCAAAGTAGCTTTTGGCACCCTTTTCTATTAGGCATTGTTGTTGTTACTCTTATTTCTTGCTATGGAGGAAGTCTAAAACGGTTCTTATCAAATGTTACAACATTGACACATGAGGCTGTTCAAATATTGCTCTTTGTAAAAAGTTTAGAGAAGGAAGTAGTCCATATTGTTGTTAAGGAGTTAATTGATTGTGAAGATGGTAGAAAGAGGATCATACAAGAAATGTCTCCTTATGAGGCTAATTCTACCATAGCAGACTTGACTAAAATATGGATCAAAGAGAGACTAGACAGACTCTAGGAATATGTGGACAGGAGTATACAACAAGAGATCCCTGGTTTAAGTTTGAATCTTAAGCTTGTGCATATAGTAAAGAATCTCAAACTGCCAACTTTGAGATGCAATTGTCATGAAAGTTTAGTTTGGCATATGGCAGTGTGATTGTTGATTGAGAGGATACCTCTTCTACAATGTCCAACCTAGAACCAAACTAGGACATTGAGAATAGCCTTTGATGTGAAAGGATCTACACATGAGATTCTGATAGGGTCAAATCATGAGGTGCAAAAGATAGAGGAAGAAAAGTGGGTTGTTAGACAAGGTCCTTTTCTTGGTGTACTGATATGCAACCATCACTACAAGATAGTGCAAAATCTGAAATCACAGGTGCACCTAGGGCTAAGCATGCTGATAATACTTTAGACTTCTTGTTGATTTGAGGCATGGGAAATGTTGCAAACTAGAAGTAGTGTTAGAGCATTTGGATCCACCAATGCTAATGAGTATAGCATTCAACCTCATTGCATACTGTGTTGATGGATATGGCAATCTCTGGTGATGAACAAGAGTCATCCCCACTTTTGGATTGTTTAATAGAAGTGATTAATGATGGTAACTTTTATAGATTATATGTATCAAACTATCAAAGATTGCTCTTGTTGTTAGTGTTGTTGCTACAGAAGCATGAGGATGGGAGTTAGCAAGGAGTTGTGCACCTAAGGTTTAAGATAGGTTCTTTCCACTCATCTTAACTTTCAATCATTGTAGTTAATCTCAAAAGACATCATCCAAAATGAGAAACCTCCAAGACTTGTCATTGTAAGTTGATTTCCTCCAAGGCGCCAATACAAGGTTCTTTTGAAGGCAAAGGGCGCCTAGGCTTATGGGGCTCAATTTGATGTATTTATTGAAAGCTCAAGATGAATTGATGCTTGTTGAAAATGCCACTTAGTCCTTCATTTGGATTATAGGTGCCATTTCCTATTGACTTATATAGTCCTCCTCATGCTAGGGTGCCATAATGAAGTGGTTTAGACAATAGGTACGCTTCACTTACTAGAGGCCTGTTCTCCTTCCACCTTAGGTGCACTTTTATGGTGGAACAGATGTCAATGGATGCCTTGTCTTAAATGAATGCTCTCTCCAAGTTGGCCGCCCTTTTGAGGCTTTATGAGTTGCAAATTGTGCCTTAACCCTTCATGCTTGTTTCTCAATGTTTGAATGTTTAAGAAAGTCTCCTTTAGGCGCTCATCTTAATGACTTTTTCTCAAGGCGCAATCATCCTAATGACTTGGATATTCATCCTAGTGTTTCAGGATATCAGACTACCAGACTTAGTCATTTTCAGGATCTCAAACATAAAGAATAACATGATGATTCATTTTTTTGTATTGCATATAGTTGACATTGTATGCTACTCATAAAGAATATTAATATTTTTTGTTCAACATGATGATTCATTTTTTTTTAAATACAACTTTTATCTTTTAGTTCCAAAATGAGGTTTAGGTGATACCTGAATAACAATAGCTAGCTTATTGGATCAACAAACATCCTATGTAATACAATTGGACTTTAAATATTTGAAGTAGCCATCTACAAATATCCATTCAAATGTGGATTTAAAATGAAAGTATGGATGCTACCAATAAAAAAGATTTGTATTAACCAAATATCCATATAGGCATACATCAATATCTGTCGATATAAGTATAACATATGTACAAAATAGCCATATAGGCTTACAAGAATGCCATATAGGCATACAATGTCAACTATATACAATACAAAATATATGTCCACAAATGCCATATAGGCATACAACAAAGGAACACAATAAAAAGTCATTCCCCTCTGGCTGGTGAAGAGATTAGATCACGGGTAGCCTTTGATCTTCTAGGGGATGGAAACACACATGTGGGTGGTCTACTACGAACCTGAGGGCTGCTCCTTCTATTTAGTTCTTCCTGCATCTTTAGCTGTTACAATAAAAAGTATAGACATTAATATATAGAAATTACATGTTATAAAAATGAAACATTTAACAAAATAATCACTTACCGCTACCATATAATCTGTCTCCTCACTTGCCTTAGTAGCAAGATTAGGCTGTGGTGATGTCATGTCCTATAGAAACCATCCAGATAGAAATTAAACTTCAAATCAATAATCTTTTGATTTTTCAAAAATAGACAACTATAACAATGAATGTAAATTGAAATTTACTAATCTACCTCATACCCCTATCAATGCCATGGAGCTATGAATCGCAGAGGCCACACCTGCTCCATTACCCTATGAACATGGGGAGGTGTCTTCGCAGCCTGCATCATCTAGAAATAAAACAACATTATTCAATTACAAAAACTATAATAGTGATGCAAATCATGGCTCCTAACATACACACACGTTCATCTAAACATGGAAGTACACACAATAAAGCACACAAGTCACATACAAAAATCTAGTAAGTACAATTCATTCATTAAACTATTTATTTTATTACATCCAGGTAAAGCTTTGAAGTCCACCACTGCTGGTAGGTGTTGCCATGAAATCTACAATATTAACCTATTCAACATCCAAAATCAGATATTAGAATACCATTCATATAACAATGCTGTTCACATGTAATATTTATAATTGTTTACTAGTTGCATACTCCGACAGTAGATGATCTAGTGTAAAATGCAGGTGGAGAACCACTGAAAACTGCATTGACACTATAACCCTAAATTTTCATTAAAATCATCAATTTAAATTAGTTAATCTTGCATTTCAAAAATAAAATTTAATAAATTAAATTCAATAAATTGGCTAATATTTACCTGAGTATCAAGGCCGAAAGTCTCACTCAGGAGGGCATCTGTCATCACCATCTGCTTAGCTGCAGATGTAGCCTGTACACTTGCATCCTGACTATCCATGGGGTCATAACCACAGGATGACCCACAAGCCTGACAAGCATGGGGTGGGACCCTACTTCTCGCACTATCTCCCAACCCACTTTGTGCTGCAGGACCGGCATGCTCTATGATGCTCTGGGTCAAGACACTAATGGACTGAAGTGCATCAACCTCAACACTCTCCTTCACAATGGAAGGGATAGAAACATGCTCATGGGCTGGTTTGCTGATTACTCATCTCACTACCCACTGTGGGTCAAGATGTGCCCCTGGTCTATCTTATGCTGACCCCCCACCTCTACCTTGGAAGTCCCACATATCAAAATAGTTTGGCACTTTATTGAGGACAAACTCGCATTAGAGTTTCCTCAAAAAGTATTGCGGGACCTCATTATTATTGCATGGAGGATGGTCAAAAACCATCCACCACCTCTGCCCAAAATTGTCCCTTATCCTTGGTTGTTGCACCAATGGATAGGGAACCTTTTACATGTAATGGGTGGAGGTTGATTTGTTTGTGGGTTTATGAAAATCGAACACAAGTCTAATTTTGTGATTTGTATTTTTTTCACATCTTGGTATGACAACTTGTCTGCATAATAATCTCTAAACTCTCTCCTCTTATCTGTCCAACTAGTTATTTGCTTGCTAATTGAATCTACATTTGATAACATAGATTCAAGAGATTCAGTAAGCATGGACCTATGCAAGGTTGAAGTGGAAGGATCTTTCAACCTTGCAATTATATCTTCAATTTCTTTTTTGTTGTTTTCAATTTGCCCCATTATATTTTCTTGTGTTCTAGGGGCATGTCGAGGAATGGATGGAGGAGGTTGTTGTTCTGCAGGTATTTCCTCAGGATTTTGTTGATTTTGAGGAGGAGGAGGAGGAGGTGCATTAACATTTCCTGACAATTAATGAAATATACATCAAAAATCAACTCAAACCTACCTATTTAGAAACAAATTCAAACAAAAAAAAAATATAACTCACCTTTGGCGTGCTCGACATCGTGGCGGCATTTTGGTGATGAATCGATAAGGTTTTTGTGTTGAATGGAGTTTTACAAAATGCGAGCGCGCTTTCTAGGGTTTGCAGGCCGCATGCATAGAGGAGAAGAAAGAAATGAAATGAGATAGAAACCTTTTTTTATTTATAGCAAGTCAAAACGCGTTCGCATTATAACGCGAGCGCGTTATAACGCGCTCACGTTTTGTATTATTTCTTTTAAAAATAATTTGGCCACTTTTTGGCCCCCATCTTTTTGCACGTACCCAACACTAAACCGTAAACCCTAACCCTAAACCATAAACCCCAAACCCCAAACCTGAAACCCTAAACCCTAACTCGAAACCCTAAATCTGAAACCCTAAACTTTTAACCCTAAACCCTAAACACTAAACCCTAAACCCTAAACACTAAACCCTAAACCCCAAACCCTAAACACTAAACCCCAAACCCTAAACCCCAAACCCTAAACCCTAAACACTAAACCCCAAACCATAAACTCAAAACCCTAAACCTAAAACCCTAAACCCTAAACCCCAAACCCTAAACACTAAACACTAAACCCTAAACCCTTATCCCTAAACCCTAATCACTAAACCCTAATCCCTAAACTATAAACCCAAAACCCTAAACCTGAAACCCTAAACCCAAAACCCAAAACCCCAAACCCTAAGCTTGAAACCCTAAATGCTAAACCCTAAACCCAAAATCAGAAACCTGAAACCCTAAACCCTAAACCCAAACATAGATTCTGGGGGAGACCTACATCTGTACTATATTATATTATAATATAAATATTATATAATATTATTATATTATATAATATTATTATATAATATAAATATTATATTATATAATATTATTATATAATATAAATATTATATTATAGTATAATATAATAATTATGTAATATTATAATATAATATTATATAATATATAATATATATTTATATAATATTATATAATATATAATATATATTTATATTATATTATAACATAATAATTATATATTATTATAATATTAAGTATATTATATAATATTAAATACATTATAATATAAATATAATATTGCAATATTAATATAATATTATATAATACTATATATATAAATAATAATATAGCATTTTATATTATAATATATTATATTATATTATAATACAACCCACTTTTTAAATTATCCACTTTAATATCATATTGTTTAATTTTTATTTGTTTGATTAATTATTTAGTTGTGTTTTTTGCCTGATGACCAAATTAGTTATTTATTTAGTCATTTATTTGGTCATTTATTTAGTCATTTATAGCTGTGTTGCAAAAAGTTTTGGTCACCTGGTCTTTTATTTGCCATATTTCTACTAGTGTTGTCAATGGGTTGGATGATTGTAATCTTGAATTTGACTTTTGTGAACATTCTATTTATGGAAAGAAAAAGTCTTCTAGTATTTTGGATCTTATCAATTCAAATGTATTTGTTCTAGCTGATGTTCCTACTATTAGTAAATTAGTTTATTATGTTTCTTTTATTGATGATTTCAGTAGGAGGACATGGGTTTATTTCCTTAAGAGTAAAGCTGATGTTTTTAGTCATTTCAAAGAATTTAAACCAATGGTTGAGTTGTATACTAGAAAGAAGATTAAATGCTTGAGGATAGATAATGGAAGTGAATTTTTCTCCAATGAGTTTGAAACATTCTGTAAAGATTGCGGTATTCAGAGATAAAAGACAATTCTGTATTCTGCACATTAGAATGGAGTTGCAGAAATAATGAATAGGACTTTGATGGAGAAGGCTATGAGTATGTTGAGTGGTGTTGGACTAGAACAAAAGTTTTAGGTTGAAGTTGTAGCCATTCCCTGCTACCTGATTAATAGGTCTCCTACATCAGCTCTTGTTAATAAGACACCAATGGAGGTGTGGTTGGGTCACAAGCCTTCACTTAGACATTTGAGAGTTTTTGATTGCAAGGCATATGCCCATGTGCCAAAGGAGAAGCAAACAAAATTGGATAACAAAGTTGTTAAATGTATTTTCATTAGATATAGTTATGGTGTGAAAGGATACGAGCTTTGGGATCCTATTGCACAAAAGGTAATTTATTCCAGAAGTGTGATTTTTTAGAGAAACTAAGCCTTCTTCTATTACAATGCAGCAACCAGAACATAAAGAAGAAAAGAAATATATGATTCAATTTTTACCTATGCCTGAGAAAGTTGAATCAAGACCCTTAGAAAGACAAGAAGTTGAGGAAAACACCATGAGTTTTGAATCATCAGAGGAAGAAGTAGAACCTAAACCTTAGCTTGTTTGAAGGTCTACTAGGCATCTAGACAACCACTCGAATGGTATGGGTACTCTCATGATGATTGGAGATATATATTTTCTTTGAATGCTAACATTGATGAATCATTATATGTAGAAGAGGCTTTTGGTATGAATGATATAGAGTCTTGGAAAATAACCATGGATGAAGAGATGAAAAATCTTAAAAAGAATGATACATGGGACCTTGTACCATTGCCTGAAGGATGGAAGCCCATTGGTTGCAAATGGGTGTTCAAAAAGAAAATGGGTTCAAGCGACAACATTGAGAAGTATAAAGCATGGTTGGTTGTGAAGGGTTACTCCCAAGTTCAAGGAGTTGATTATGGTGAGATATTCTCTCCTATAGATAAAATAACATCCATTCACTTTTTTCTTTCTATTTTAGTAGCTTATGAACTAGAGATCGAGCAAATAGATGTTAAAAAAATATTCCTTCATGGTGATTTGAAAAAAATTTATATGATACAGCCAGAGCACTACGTGGTGAAAGGTAAAATTCATTTGGTCTATGTTGGGCGAATATTTTGTTATCAACTAACTGATGAATAAATGGTTATATCAACCACAGTATGATGAGTAAATCTCTCCTCTTAGAAAGGGGAGGCTCCCTTCTTATTGCTAACTATAATCAACTAGTAATTAACTAAGCTTATTTACATTAAGACAATACATCTGATAGGCTTGGAAAAGAGGAAAGTGAGCCAAACACATTCTCTATATTTCCATGAGGGATTTCAAACAATGACTCATTAGTGGGTGAGGAAGGGGATGAATGAATAGAATGAACTAACACTGTAGGAATAGCTCAGAAATAGTAGAAACAATAGGCAAAGGCTATGCACTTGAAGTAATAGGAGGAGTAGGGGTTTGAACTACTGAAATTACAGGAGGGGAAGATGGAGGTACTACCTATGTTGACTCTAACTGAGAAGTGACAGGAGGTTCTTGTGACTCCTCGGCTGCAACTTCATCTTCTTCAACATCTACCTAGGTAGATGTTCCTTCTTTTTCTTTCCTTTTGCCTTTATCCCAGTTGGTCTTGAAAACAAACTTTGGCTTCTTGCTAGTACTGGGAGTATCTTCCTTATTCTTCATTCTCAATTCTTCCCTTTTACCAGAAGGTCCTTTAGTATGCTCTTTTTCTAACCATGTTTTGGAAAAATTCAACTTTATTCCTTTCTTCTCTAACCAAACATTGGTGTTAGCAAGAACCAATTGGAATCTCTCCCTTATTGAAGTCATCTCCTTCTGTGACCATTGAATTGGTGGAAGAGGAGTGTCATCAATTTTATTTCCAACATATGCAGAGCCCACTATATCATTCTATTCTTGCATGTCTTCAAGAATATTAGCAAGTTTAAAGTTTCTGATTTGTTCCAAGGTAAGCTGACTGAAGTCAAGCTTACTTACCTCTTCATCATTTCTGCATTCGGCCCATATATCTTCAATCTTATGCACATGAGTATAGTTCCCTTTGAGCTCATCTTTCATGCCTCGGTAATCAAAATCATTTCTTTTCTTATACCTCTTCATGATTACCCACTGCATTTCAGTTTCCATTGCTTTGGCTCTTGGAGTTGTGGATATTGAATACTGGCCAATGGTAATCGAGAACTTGAAACTAGCTCTATGAGCTTCTGGTTGTTTGTTATGTACAGTCATTATCTATCTACATAACTCCATCAACATTATCTTGTCTCCTAGATGTCTTGGCAATATGTAGGGTTGTGCATTGGAACAACCAACTCTGATATATGTGAAAGTAGGAAATTGTAGAAATGTACAACCAAACCTTTTCACCTGCTCCCAAGATTCATCAGAAACTCTTGTCTTTTCAAGCTCTTTCTCAAAAAAACAAATGTAACTAGAAAAGAAGGCATCATTGACCCTTCTGAAGTGCTTGATGCTCTCTTTCAATGTCAGTTGGGGGTAGTATTCATACTCTGGAATGTGCCTTCTATCACCTTCTGAAGTTAAACTAGGAAAGTGCCTCATAGAAGCAACAACATATACTAAGTATGAAGTCATATATAACTTCAAAGAAGTTAACACTTTTGAGAGTTGTTCACAAATTGAGCCACTAATTTGCTTATCCCAAAATATCTTTTGATTACCTTTCTTTATGACATATATGTACTGGTACATCCATTCTTGAAAGGTATTGGAGGTTGCAAGCCCTTTAACTCTGCTCAAGAGAGTAATCAGATCACCTACCTCTTATATGAACTCACTTTGGAAGATGTTCTTTGGCCACTTTGCAATTGTAGGCCTGGGAGTCTTGAGCCACTGAGTGTTAATGATTTTCTTACACTTCTCTACATTCTTGTCATAGTGATCTTGTGCTGATTCCATGGTGATATTAGCATAATCATCAATGTTGGGGCACATGAAAACCTTATTAAAGAATTCCTCATCTAACTTTATCACCACTTTACCATTTGCATATGTTATGCTCTTGCTCTCTTTGTTGAAATTGGCAGCTACTACCAACACAAATTCTAGATTATGAGATGATACTGGGAAGGCAGAAACCAAATGGATGCTACTATCGAGAATAGTCTGCATGTTTGAGTCGGTAGGCTATTTGTTCAGCCTCTCTAGAAAATCTGACATGTAATGTGCTTGATCTCTGTGTCTTTGATATTGTCCACATTGGACTCCATAGAAGACATTAGGAACACACCTTGATATTTGTACTTCATATTTTTCTTCTTGGGAGATGGATCAGTCATTTGGCAGAACACTGCAAAATGAGTTTCAAAAACCTTCTAGAGTTAGAAAAATTTCAAGTGTCCAGATCCATGCAGTTGTGGAGAAAATCAACACTTTTACATTTTAGAACAATGTTTGGTGTAGTTCGGAGAAAATTCTCTAAACTACACTGGAATTTCTCTTTTTGATGCAAAATCAAAAAAAAATTCCACCTTTACATGGGAGTATGATTTTAGACCTGTGTAGTTCAGAGAAAATTCTTTGAACTACACTTAAAGTGTCAAAATGAAACAGATGCAAGTCAGAGAATTTTCTCTGATTTGTATCTTTCAAGGGTAAGTCATCTTGATGAAAGTTAGAGAAAACTCTTCGACTTGCATGTCTTATATGCAAAAAAGAATATGCACTTCAGAGAAAATTCTTTGAAGTGCATGGGGTAAATCACTTGGTGCACCTTGGAGAATTTTCTCAGAAGTGCATAGGACACAACATGCATTCATTTAAGTCTAGTGATATAGGTAGGGTGTTGTGTGGGGAATTTTCCCCAAGCAAAACCTAATGACTTAAGGTGTTGTTTGGGGAAAATTCCCGCACAACACCTTAGGGTTAAGTGTGTTCAAAAGTTAAGGGGGGACGTAATGGTGTTGTTCAGAGTTTTTCTCTAAACAACACTTGGTCTAGAGGACCGATAGTGTTGTTCAAAGAAAAAACTCTAAACAACACTTGGTCCAGAGGACCAAGACTGTTATTTGAAGAAAAAAAAATTGAACAACACCAAGCGGTATTTTGTTTAAATAGGGCACAGGTGAAAACAACAGATGGTTTGAAAGATGTTGGTTTTAGGTAGTGTTTCTTGGAGAAAGATCTTCAAGCAACACATGGTTTAAACAATCATTTGGGGGTCATTTATATTATGGGTGTCCTCGAACGACACTGTTTAAATAGGTTTAACAATGATTTTGAAAGAAAACAAAAACACACATCATAGAGGAAAACCTTGAACTTTGATGACAACAACCACATGCTAGGGTTTCAAGATATAAATGAAACTTCATTTAAACTACAAACACTTTATAAGAAAAAAAGAAAAGAAATAAAAACAACATACCTATGATTGAAAGAAATAGGAAAGATCTGTTGGCCAAATCTGACACAAGCAAGCAATCTCAGGTGAACGGGATGCAAGGAGGCTTTAAAACGATGACACAACAGGTAGAAAGTAAAAGGCTAAAACAAACATAACACATGAATTAACACATAAACCAACATTAAGTTGCATTTATGGCTGAATGTGTTGTTGCAGGAGTGTAGTTGTGGAGAAATTCTCCACAATTACATATGAGTATAAGAATTGAAAAATACAGAAGCGCTAAAAAATGACCTTGCACTTTGAGAGGGAAATGACTAAATCATGAAACTTGACTTTTGCAATTTTTCCAAAAGACAAAAAGTGACCCAAATCAAAATGATTTTTTGAAGGGTCAGACTATACATGAGACCAGTCCCTTTTGTCTCGATTTGTGTGCTTAGAGGACATGGGCTATGAAATAGACAAGTTTTGTAGGGGTTATCTAATAAATTGAGCAAGAAAAATTTGAGGATAACAGTTTGTAAGTTAAAAAAATCATTGTATGGTTTGAAATGGAGTCTTAGGATGTGGTACCAAAAGTTTGATACATGTGTTGAGATTGGGATTTGTACGGTCTAAATCTAATCATGTGTATTTCAAATCTAATGGTGATAATTCCTTGGTTATTGCCTTTTATGTTGATGACATGTTGTTTATTGGCAAAGGAAATGGTTTGATTGCAAAATTAAAATCTTAGCTCTCAGCAAAGTTTGAAATGAAAGACCTTGGTGCAGCAAGACACATTTTAGAGGGATGGAGATTAGAAGAGACAAACAAAATAGAAACCTTTGGTTAGGCCAAAGTAAGTATGTGGATACTATTTTCAAAAGATTTAATATGTAGGATTCTAAACAATTATGTGTTCCTATTATGACGGGAGTGAATCTTTCTATCTCACATTGTCCTACATTCCCATCGAAGATGGAATACATGAGCCGAGTATCATACCAAAGTGCACTTGGTAGATTAATGTATGCTATGTTTTGTACAACTAGACATTGCCCAAGTAGTGGGAATTCATTCCCGATACATGTCTAATCTAGGAAGAGCACATTAGGATGTAGTAGAGAGAGTCTTCAGATACTTGCAAGGCACCTCAGAGTACTCTATATGTTTTCATGGAACATGAGACTAACATTCCTTGGATATTAGAGGCTATGTGGATTCAAACTAGGTTGGCGATGTTGATAGAAAAATATCCACTAGTGCCTATGTGTTTACATTATTTGGTGGTGTAATTAGTTGGATGAGCAAGTGATAGGTTGTGGTTGATTTTTCCACTACAAAGACAGAGTGTATGGTAGCTACTCATGCATGTAAGGAAGCCATTTGGCATAAAAGATTGTATTCAAATATAAATTTCAAATAGGGTATAGTGACAGTATATTGTGACAGTCAAAGTGCAATCTCCTTAGTGAAGAACCCAACATTTCATGTCAGGACCAAGCACATTGATGTATAGTATCACTTCATGAGAGATATGGTCAAGGATGGTAAGGTGTAGCTGGAGAAGATATAAACTTTGTTGAATGTTGCAGATGCATGAATAAATCCTGTGACCACAAAAAAGTTTAGATGGCGTTCCTATTTAATGGGGCTTTTGGCCCCTAGCAACTAGTTACCTATTTTCTATGGGCTCTTGCAAGGTGTTTGACAAGTGGGAGAATGTTAGAGAAAATCTCTTAAAAAAAAGTAGTGTCTCAACCTTGCATGACAAAATTTAAAAAAAGAAAAAAAAAGTAAGAGCAAAGAATAGAAGATTTTACCATAGGTGTAAAGTGGCTATTTTGAGAAGTATCATGCATGGAGATAGAGAGAAATTGGCATTCAAGATAATTATGAGATTTATGATAGGTATCATTACCTTTTTTTATTAAATGTTCCTAAAATAGAATTCTCCACCTCTAGAAGGTTCTAATATGCAATTTAATATTGGTGCTTTTAGATAGTCATTTGTGTGAGTTTAGTTTGCAAGTCTGTATGCTGGCAAAATGCCACTGAAATTCCTCCAAGATTGAGTTTATGGGAAGAATCATAAAATAACTTGCATTTCAAGTGTGTTGCAATCTATTTCAAGATTTGATAATACATTGTGTAGGCTTTGGAGTGTGGGTTTTTTCTCTCGAAAGGGTTTTCCACACGTAAATCACTATGTTATGCTGTATGGTTATTCTATTTATGCTATTTTATATGTGTTTCTTGAAATCTCTGTAATAGTTGATTTAAAATTTGCATAACACTCTTCTCAAGGTTAGCACAGGAAGGTTTTTTGCACACCTTTGCTTCCTTTTAGTTATGCCCCACATTCACCTGGCCAGTCTTACATCTTGTCCTTGAAGATTTTATCTTCATTATGAAATAGATCTATATTAAATCACACAAACAATGTGTAAATGAAAATAACCTTTTCCTTGAACTAAGCTAGACTAATAAAATGAAATGCAAACAACTTAGGATAAATTAACTTAGATTATTAGATAATTAGGTAATTAGTTAGGGGAGTGACAAAATTTTATAGTTAAATGTTAATTAAGAAGTTAAATGAAAATAAATTTAAAGATATTTAGCCTTGGAATTAATGATGGAAAACTAATTTTAATGTATCTTTAAAATCAATTATTTTAGGATTAAAAAGGAGCACTCTTTGTCTATACCTTGTCTTAGAATCTAATAAGTTTGTCAACTTCGTTGGGGGTCAATCTTGCAAATCTAGGTCACTTTAATAGGTATGGATTTGATATGGGCAATCACACATTTATGCTCCATAATTTGATGAATTTCTCACCCTATGTTGACTTCCAAGCATTAGTGGTATTGAAAAATACTTTGTGGAGGCTACTAGATCACAAAGATCAAGTTCTTCTAGGTCAACTCCTTGGAAATACCAACTTTACAGTCACAAAAATAATTGAGGATAACAATCTTCAATCATGCAAGTTCTCTAGAATGATTATCTAGGGTTAGGTTTCTTTTAGTTCTCCAGTTGAAGTGTTCATAGAATTATATGTGAATGATAATTAGATAAATATTAGATGTAATCAAATGATCAACAAATCCACATTGAATGCCTTTAAATACCGTTAAATAGCAAAAGCTGACTACGTATATCCTTATGCACACTATAGGATTAAGGGCACAACATGAGTGCAACAATATAAATGTGCGCATGATAGCAACAATGTAAATGTGAGCATGTTATCCCACAATACTGAGTCCCAAACTTGGGACATCATGATTTTTGTTTGAAATCACACAATTTTTAGAAAAAATAATGATTTAAGCCTTGATGGGTTCCATCTAAAGGTGTTTAATTAAAGGGGGTTAGATAAAACCCCCTTAGATCAAACACCCTTGGAAAGAACCCCCCTAGTCTTAAACCAAAACCTCGATGGAGTCTCCTCTACACCTATCAAAATGTTGACAAAAAACCAATTTTGCTTCACCTTTTGGGGGATCAAATGAAGCCATTTAGAAATTCTATTTTGTGAGTATGCAACCCTTAGTATAAGCTTTCCAAAAAGTATGATTTTGAATATATTTCATTTGATTATTATATTTATTTTCTATTTTCTAGTGAACATAGGTTTTTCACCGAACATCAATATCTCTATTCCACACACATGGAAAAATAAAAAAATAGAGAAAAAAATTATGAAAAATATCTGCACACTAGGTGTTGATGTCTTTGTTTCAACAAAAAAAATTTAATTTGGATACTTACATAAAAAATTATGTTGTATGGTATTTAAACCTATGTTTGAATTATAATTAATCTCACTTCAAAAATTAATAAAAAAATATATGCAACAAAAAAGTATGAAAAAATATTTGTGCACTAGATATTGCTTTTACAAATCTATGCTTAGAATTTTATAATTTGATCCTTTCTATAAAAACAGTTATGGTGTATGATATAAATGTCACTTTTAAAAAATGTTAACTATAAAAAATAAGTTATTAAAAGTTACATAAAAAAATCACAAATTATTTCTTAAATTTTTAAAAAATACATTTAGAATGTACACACAAAATCTCAAAAATCACTAGTTCATATCAACTTCAAATTCTTAACACTTTAGTTGCTATGGGTGTCAAAAAGTGAAAATTTGGTTAAAAATATTGATTTTAATGTCCTACTTTGGCCAAATATGAGAATGAGAGCACATTTCAATTTAATTTCCCCCACATGGGTGAGATAATGCAATAAAAAGAAAATATGTCTAATGGGAAAGGATCATAAACAATGAATGACTAGCTAGACAGTAATGCATGATAGTCTTGATTAGCTTGATAAATGTCATGTGATGATCATTGATAGGTAGTCATATAGATAGATAAGTGTGGAAGCACCAAGAGATAGTATGTGATGATGTGATCATGAAGGAACATGTAAACTATGATTTGTTCTTGTTCTCCATGAATGATATTATAATAAATGTGAATGGAATAAAATTAGTGAAAAATGACACATGCATGGTCCTAAAATGTGTCAATGTGTATAGGTGGGCATCATGAATTTTAGTATAGTCATATGTAGGTGTCATGGGTGAAAAGAGGTGTCAATGTGAAATAAGTGCAATAATAAATGTATGATAAGTTAAAAGTAGGTCAAAGTGCATATAGGTAATGTATCAATGTCAATAATACATGTCATCATCAATATGATTTAGTTGGCTTGAGAATGGGGTTTATAGAATGAATGGTTTATGTTTTGTAAATTTTTACCTGACTATATAGGGAGGGTGAATAGTAAAATGTCACTTTAATTTATACTCACACTCTTGAGAGATCCATACTTTCAAAGCTTAGAGTGATATTTGTGTTTATACAATATGGTGGTGAGGACTAGCACACCAATGAGAGAAGATTGAATATAAGTGATGATAAACCAAGGAAAGTTGTAGGATGACATGGGTGCTCTTTAAAACCCTATTTTTTTGAATTTATCTTTTTTGAGTCTTATGAAAATATCTAGAATTCTGTAAAATGTAGGTAGGATAAATTTTATGATTTAGGGTGACCCAAAAATATGACCCATTGGGCATGAGTATGACCTATAGGATTGACTCATGGGTACCGGTTTGATTTGTGTGTTGAGCTTGACCTACAAATTCAATGCTAACCAGAATGCATTATGTTTTTGTCATTATTTAGTCATTTTGAGTTGATTTTGTAAATTTGTACATGTATTAATGACCTTTTTTATTTCATGTTTGTGGATATAGTTGAAGTTGGAGATCTATGAGAGATTGCAGAATCTCTAGGTGGTTAACATGCATCCCTTGGAGACTATAGATGTTGGCTGGGAACTATTAGAGGTTATGGGATTGAGACATATGGTTGCATTCCCAACATTACACTATGATACACACATGCTTACAAATCTCATTGAGAGGTGGGATTCAGGTAGTGCTACAAAATTTTATTTAACCCAGCAAAAAGATGACCATGACATTAGAGGATGTGTAATATATCTTATGACTTGTAGTCATAGGTTGACATGTAGAGAATCATCTCACCACACACAAAGAGGACATAGCTTTATATCACTGGTGTACAAGACACTATGGCTATTGTAAGGGTGTTGTGACTTTTGCAAAGATTGTACTTAGTGGGTGTTCTGGGGGTATGATGGAAGATAAGGAACCATAAATAGGATAGACTTACTCATAGTCAACACAAGTTTATTGCCATAATGTTTGATGCCATGTGGTACCTCTTTAATGATGATAATGTATAAATACATGAAGAGGGACACTATTTACATGATAGAAAGCTATATGAACACCTAACCTCACCGCAAATAGTGAGTAGTGGGAAGTAACAAAGGAGAAAAAGAGCAAAATAGAATACTAACTAAGTGATGTAATAGATGTCATCCACTTTCTTATGTGATGTTATATCTATGCTTATGGTACATAATGTATGTTGTACAAAGAATATATGATATGAATACATGAATAGACTAATTGTATGGTGCATACAAATGTATAAAATTTGTTTTCTTTATATTATGCATATGTTAACTACCACACTATTTTAATTTTCTTCTTATTGGAGCAACTATAAAAAGTACAAAGGAGTAGTGAAAGGAAACAAAAAAAGGTGGAAATATTTCAAATTGAAGAAACTCCTTCACTTTCTAAGACTCTAATAGAAGAAACCATAGATACACTCCTCCAAATGAGTTAAGAAAAGAAGGCCACAAGTGAGAAACAAAGGAGGCCCAAAAGGCACAAGAAAAAAGAACAAAATAAATTGGTGTAATATGAAAACACTTCAAAAGAAGAAGAATAAACTTCACTAGTAGAGATACAACAAAAAATGGCAAAAACAACAAGTGGCACAAGAACAAACACAAGCACTCCTATTGGATTAATATAAACTCCTAAAATAACTATTTGTAGCTAATAAACCATAGTGGAAGTGGCTAAGTCTTATCCTATACCATAATTGCTAATAAAAAGAAATCAATAATCAAAGCAATGGTGTTCTTCATCACAACTAGCCATTATTCAATGGATCAGATCAATAAAGGATTATAGTAGGATTAAGCATAATTCTATGAAATAAAGTAACCACACAAAGAGAAGAAACCTACAAAATATATATCACATTAAAAACCAAAGCTATAGATGAGGTGGCTAAGGACTTGGATCTATCTCCCAAGGTAAAAACTCAACTACAAAGAATTCGAGAGAAAAAGCTTAGGAGAAATAATTGGGTAGATACTTTAGTCCTAAATCTAGAAAAATGAGAAGCTCAAACAAAAGTTATATGAAGAGGTAGTTGTAGCATCCCAACATGTATAAAACATACTAGTCCAAACTAGGTAATCATAAGAGCAAGAGGCCAAAGGTACTAGTCTACCACCATCTTCATCGCATACACAATAGACAATAGTTGAACACTGAATACCCTAGAATTTAGAGCGAGTGCTACCGACATGAAGCTAGGGGATACAACCAAAAGAAAAATATATGGCACAAACTCACCAAGGACTAGAAGTGTTGGAAATAGAGACTAAGGACAATATCCAAACAAAAATAGGGGGAGAAAAGAAAGAAGAATGAAAAGAAGAAGGAAAACAAAGGAATCAAATAAATAAAAAGAGGAAGCTTCAACAAAATTAGTCACTCCAACAAGTTAGCTAGCTACTAACCTAATAAGTAAAATTAAGGAGCATATGGATTAGAAAAAATAAGTAGCTCTAATAGTTACAATGAGCCCAAATATATTCATGAATACTATTACAAGGCCACAAATTGATTTTACTCAGATTTCACCAATTCAAAAAATTGGAGTTAAGTGAAGCATTTAGTAGCAATGCAAAGTAGGATATAAACCACAATAATGTCACACTAGAAGAAGGTATGTATAGAATGATCAAATTGATACATTAACACCACCCATAAGTTCAAGTAGATGTATTTGAAACCACATCAACTCAACTAGAAGGAGTAATACAAAGTCTACTAAATCATATGAGTGGATAAATGGTCTTAAATATTTAGACAAATAGATAAAGAAGTTAGAAGAAACTTGCAACAATGTCTCTATATTATAATAGTATTGCATAAATTGGCCATAGCTCACAATAACATAGAAGACCCAGATATATAAAATAGAGTCTCAAATTCTACAAATATCGAGAAGTTATTGATGGAGGTTGATTGTCATTGATGTCAAAAAAGTGTTGAGTTGATGATGCAAAGTTGTCATTGTTGATCAGAGAGATATTCATATGATCACTCATGTTGATTGGATCATGTGCTAGGATGTGTTTAGCTCATTTGATGTTAGATGTTGGTCAAAGTTATTTTTGAATCAAGATTTCATTTTGCCAAAGTTGGAATAGGACATTAGGAGGATGTTAAGTTCATGTTAATGTTCATTCTTCTTCACTTGTAGTTCATCATGATCTTCATGGTTGAGGAGAATTCACATGCTTCACTCATACTTAATGATAAAAGGTATTTATGCTTCACCTTATGATGTAGAGCAGGGGTAGACATGACAAACCAACCACCATGAACTCATTTTGCAAGTTTGAAACTTCTCTCTTACTCTTCATACTAGCTCCTTTATAAGCCTTGTAGCCCTATCTTTGAGGTTTTCTAAGCATATATTTTGGAGAATGATGTAAAACTAGAAACCAATGACCTTTCCAAATACCCTTTTGGAAGTATTATAACATATGTTAAAATGGGCATAGGTTATTTTGAAACAAAATCCTCAAAAAATGATTGTCCCTCTTTTCCTAGGCCTAATTAGGCCACTTTTACAAAGAAACACCTCTCAAATATTTCTCCCAACTCACAAAACCAATCCCAATCCATTAGTTAGACTTCAAAATGCCTAAATCACCAACCTTTAGAAATAGAAGACTCCACCAAGTACCCTAACCTCAAAACCCTCATTCTATGCTTGTATGGGGAGGTTTATTGAAAGTCCTACACCCAAACCTCAAATCACTTCAATGAACACTCAGTCACCTTGCATAAGGTCTGCACATGCTTAATAAACCATAATATGGCCACCCACATTTAGTTTTGACCAAAACCCAACATTACACCTCCTTTCTTGCTTGGAAACAATGCAATTTCTAACTAGGGCATCACCCCAAAATTTAATATAATGCCTCCCTTGCTCCTGAAATCACATGAACACAAAACCTACACCTTAGAGGAGTCATTCCACTAGGTTATAGAGGCTTACAGTGGGTGGAATGACTCATGTCTTCATTTTGTTACTTTCAAACCCTTAAACCCTATTTTTCTGGCTGCCTAAAGAAATTTGTCCACCAATGTCTTTAAACTTGATAAAAATCAATCAAACCAATTCAAGAATGATGTTAACACATATATCTATCAATTCAAATGCAACTTGGTCTGAAAACACTGTACTGGGCCATACAGATCAAGGGAGTAGAAAGTTACCAGTCAAAACATAGAAAGTTTAGTAAAAATAGGGGCATTCTTTATTCTTTTGTCTTCAAGAATAGTTCCCCACCTACCTTGAAGTTTGTGAGGCCTCTTTAAGTTTTTACAACCATCAAAAAACTAAAAACCAATGGTCACAATTATCTTTTGAGTTCCATGACTGTTCAACTTCCACTTTTTGCACTTTGTCCACATTTACAACTTTTGACAATATGACAATAATGACTCCACCTAAAAATGGTCTATTATGACCTTATTGGACTCACAAGACTCAAAACACCTCAAAACCTAGCATAAGACCCTATTTACAAAAGTTGACATGGTGCCCCAACACCACCTTATGTCAGAAGATTGCTCATATGTTGTTGAGCATATATGTAAGGAGAATGTTGTTCATATTTCAATTGAGTTGAATTCATGGATGTTAGCTTTGGTGATATCAAAGCTCAGAGGATGGTGTTTAGCTTACAGGACTTCTTCATGGGACTGCATCATGGTATAAAGAATTTCATGAAGTATCATCAAGATTGTACTTGTGACAAAGGGTCATCTATTAATCTCAGATCATCACTTTAATGGAATCAAGGGTTGTCATGATGGTGAGATACCATATTTGTTGTTGGTAAGATACCATGTTTGATAGTGTATCATGTCACGATTGCTTTAGTTGTCACGATTGTTTGAGTTGATGATAGAGATGAATGTTACATGATATTGTGGTAATGTTTATAGTACAGTGTTAGACATGAGATGATTACAATTCAAGTTGATGTGATGACAAAACTAGTAAAGAATGGTGTTAGATAAGAAGTGTTAGAGCTCGTGTTTGTAATTAGGATCTCATTTCTCATTATTCATAAACATGATGTTATAGTGTTCTAATTTTCATTCATCTTCATAAGGGTTAATGATAATCTAGTGGTAGGTTGAGATCAAACAAGGATCATCAAAGGAGGTATTCTCCATATGTTTCATATCATCAAAGGATCAAAGGCATCAAAGATGTCATTCTTCATATGTTTCATATAAGGAGTTAGATCTTCATTATACTTTATGATTCCTGACTATAGTGGTAGAGATTAAAGTGACAGAGGTATTCAATGATTAGGAAGTCTCCATTATTAGATATATGTAGTGGTAGATGATTCTATACAAATGGTCTTAACATTCACCAAAGGTTGAATTTGCTTAAGTGACATTACTAAATCCTAAATCTAACCATCTCATATATAATACACTTTTGTTTTAATAGTTCATTGACTTGCAATAGCGAGTCACCTTCACTAAAGGTGACTTGCTGAAGGGCACTTAAGTCATATATATATATGTGAGGCCTACTTTTTCATTCCCATACATTTGAATATTAATTTACTGTTGGTGATGCATTTAGACTTGTGGGACTGTTGATCCTGAATTCCCAAACTATTAGACTTTATGATGTATGTGGATTGTTATGCTTAGTATGTTTACGATGTGTTAGACCTAGATATTGCTTTACTGATGATGTTAGATAGATGCTTTATATTATGATGTTATGGGAAAAATAATTGGGTGATGTTAGATAGAAATTTGTTTTGTGATTCAATCTTGGGAATGGATGTTTGAAATTCAGAATTCAGAATCTGATTGTAATGTGACTTCCTTTATGCTTATGTGAACTTGTGATATTTTATGCAAGTGCATGTTTTAATTTGCTTCGGCTATTATATATATATATGTGGAATTAACTTTGCAATTGAGTGCGCAAGTATTTCTAATAAGCCACAGAAATTAGAGATCATACCACACACGATGTTGTTATCCCTTGCGAAGCCGATCTAGTTCCACGAGGAACCAAGATCAACTCTATGTATGATAAAATTATGTAATGTTGATTGCATGTTGCTAGTCGGGCTAAGTCTATCCCTCTTTTAATTTGAATTCTAATTTGTGTTGTAAGAATTTTGTCTTTGGATTTCATTTTTTTAAAATTTTAAATTTTCAGACCCCTTTTCATGTGCTTTAACTTAACCCTAGGTGCTCAAAATGAGCTAAACTTGACCCTGGGTTGTACCCCTTGGGTCTAGGGACCTTTTTGACTTGGGTAACCCTTGGTTAACCTCCATTTGGTCACCTTAACTTCACCCTGAAGTTAAGTGACGAAATTGAAAGCATGAGAGGGAGAGGATGAGTGGGTCCAACACTCAACCCCATCCCTTTCCACTTCCCAAGGTTGGAGATGTCTCCAAGACCTCCCAATTGTGGAGGAATTTACTCCAAGTCTCTCTCACAATTGGTGAGGTTACCTTGAAGTTGTGTGGTCCCTCTTGGGAGGAAAGGAATGGGACACATGTGTCACCCATTCCCTCTTAAGCTCCACTTTTCTCTCCCACATGTTTGAGAGAGGACAAGTGGAGGGGTGAGAGAGACTTGGGGATGGGTGAGTGACATGTGTCATCACCCATCCCATGGGTCTTGCTTGTAGTGGGGAAGAAGAGTGAGGAGGTGACAAGTGTCACCTCCCCATTCCTCAAAGCTCATGGGTAGAGCTTATTTTAATCCCACTTGGAGAAGGTTATGGGTTATTAAATTTTTGGAAAATATTATTGTTTGGAATTTACTTTTGGGAAAAAGTTAGAGAGAGTTTTGTGGCTTATGTTGGAGGAGGATTTGGAGAAGCTCTACATCAACCATCTACTATAATTGAGATTTTAAAGGTTGGCTTCAAGGCTAAGGCCTTCCCTTTGTATTTTTGTTTGCTTGTATGATGCTATTTGTGAGATCTATTTTCTTGAGTTTTTATTGTTATTGTGGGGAAAATTTGTAGGGTGTTGTAAGAGCCTCTCCTACTTGGGAGAAGATGCTCAACAAGTGTGGGGTGGGGGAGGAGTGGACCTCCTCAGGGTCATTACCTTATTTTTGTGGTGTTGTATGCCTTGAGGGCAATATATGAGATTTTTGAGTAATATGTGAAATGGCTTGAGAGCCAAAATGGAAGCTTTGTGGAAATTGTGTTTAAATGTGTTGGCTAGAGGCCTTATGAGGTATTTGTTTTGGGATATTTGTAGGAGTGGCACTCTTGAGTTGAGTGTGTCCACTCCCCTACCCCTTTGAGATTTCCTTGAGTTCCTTCACTACATCATGTGACCTTAGAGTTATGCCATTAGGATCCTATTGTGTAGTTTTGGGTATGGATTGGCTTGCGGCTCATAGAGCCAAGCTAGATTGTCACCAAAGGATGATTAGCCGCATAGATGATCATGATTTCCACTCAGTAGCTTAAGCACTACATGTAGAAGGGATGTCAGATGTTTGCTATCATGGTCAGTGATAGATCAGAGGATGAGCTTGAGGCTTCATTGGATGACCACCCTATCTTGAGAGAGCTTGCCAAAGTATTTCTGCTAGAATTACTAGGTATGCCTCCATGCAGAGAGGTAGATTTCCACATCGATCTAGTGCCAAGTGCAGAGCCAGTGTCTCGTGCACCTTATAGGATGACTACACATGAGCTCACAGAGCTCAAACTGTAGTTAGAGTTACTTGAGAAGGGGCACATCTGACCTAGCGTTTCACCATGGGGCGCACCGGTTATCTTCGTGAAGAAGAAGGATGGGTCTCTTCGCTTATACATGGACTATAGGCAGTTGAATAAGGTGACGGTGAAGAACCGTTATCCTTTGCCTAGGATTGATGACCCTTTTGACCAGATGTAGGGAGCCAGAGTGTTCTCAAAAATTGATCTGAAATCCAGGTATCACCAATTGTGCATCACAGAAGCAGACATTCATAAGACTACTTTTTGAACCAGATATGGCCATTACGAGTTCATAGTGGTACCCTTCAGTTTGATGAATGCCCCTACAGTGTTCATGAGTCTCATGAATAGGGTGTTCCGCACTTAATGGATCAGTTTGTGATCATCTTTCTCGATGATATTTTGATCTATTCATGGACCGAGGAGGAGCATGTGGATCATTTGCATCAGGTTTTGTAGTGCTTGTGAGAGCAGCAGCTTTATGGCAACTTGGCGAAGTGTGCCTTCTTCAAGACAGAGGTGCAGTATTTGGGGCACATCCTATCAGGCGATGGCATCTCCGTAGATCCATCAAAGATTAGAGCTATCCAGGATTGGCCAGCACCCACCAGTGTGACAGAGGTTAGGAGTTTCATGGGATTAGCCAGTTACTACCACAGATTCGTTGAGGGCTTTTCTAGAATAGCGCATCCCATCACTTCCCTTCAGCGGAAACGGAAGAGTTTCATTTGGACCGAGCAGTGCGAGAGGGCCCTTGGGGTCCTCAAGGAACATTTTATTAGTGTTCCCATCTTAGCGGTTCCAGATCCTGCAAAGGATTTTGTTGTTTGTACAAATGCATCACTTGAGGGTTTGGGAGCCGTGCTTATGTAGGGTGGTAGAGCGATTGCATATGAGTTGCGTAAGCTCAAGACACATGAGCTGAACTACCCTACTCATGATTTAGAGCTCGCAGTAGTGGTACATGCTCTTGTTCATTGGAGACACTTTCTCTTAGGTCATCACTTTGAGCTCCATTCAGATCACTATAGCTTGTAGTACATATTCACACAGCTAAATTTGAATGCCCACCAGCGGCATTGGATGGAGTTTTTATGCGAGTATGACTTTGATGTCCACTACATCAAAGGGAAGGAGAACGTGGTCACTGACACCTTGAGTCGAAGGCACCACGAGATCCTGACCTTGACATTGAGTATGGACTTGAGAGAGCGTATCTTATAGCATTTACCTGAGGATGAGTGGTTTCTTGAGGTGCAGCAGGAGATCCAGAAATAGAGGACCCTTAAGGGCAGATTCACAAGATATTCCCTTGAGTCTGATGGTTTTCTTAGACATCGTTAGCGCATCTATGTACCCCATGAGGGTGATCTTCGTGCAGTGATTCTTTCAGAGGCTCATAGAGCACCTTATGCAGCACACCTAGGGGTGAAGAAGATGCATACCGACTTGCGATAGTTATACCATTGGGCAGGTATGAGATGAGACATTGCAGAATATGTTGCTCATTGCCTTGAGTGCCAGAGGGTCAAGGCTAAGCATCAGCATCCAGCAGGACTATTATACCCTCACGAGATACTTGAGTGGAGATTAGACACCATTTTCAAGGATTTTATTATTGGTCTTCCTATGTCATCACGCCGCCATGATGCCATCATGATGATGGTTGACAAGTTGACTAAGGTGGCACATTTCTCACCTGTATGCATGACGTACAATGCACCATCTATGGCGAGAGTGTTCTTGGATCAGATTGTTAGATTACATGGGGTACCTTGCCGTATCATTTCTAACAAGGACTCGGTATTCACTTCAGCCTCTTGGAGAGCCTTACAGTAGGCGTTGGGCACACAACTCAACTTCAATTTTGCTTATCATCCTGAGACCAATGGACAGACAGAGAGAGTTAATCAGGTTCTAGAGAATATGCTCTGCATGTATGTCATGGATCATCAGTCTAGATGGGAGGAGTATCTGTATCTGGTTGAGTTTGCCTACAATAATGGGCATCACAACTCGTTGGGTATGCCTCCTTTTCAGGCTTTATATGGTAGACCATGTAGGACACCATTGAGTTGGGATCAGATAGAGGACAGGGTTACCATTGGTCCAGAGATAGTTCAGGATATGAAGCAGTAGGTCACACTGATTAGGCAAAGACTTTAGGAGGCACATGATAGACAGAAGAAGTATACTGATGCTAAGAGAACTGATCGGAGCTTCTCAGTGGGTGACAGATTATTTTTGAGAGTGTGACCGCACAAGAGTCCAATCCATTATGGAAAGGACTCTAAGCTCACACCTCAGTTTGTAGGACCTTTTGAGATCTTGGAGCGGATAGGACCTGTAGCCTATCATCTAGCCTTGCCACCCAACCTATCGCCTATCCACGCTGTCTTTCATGTTTTAGT
The DNA here is from genome assembly GCA_027924645.1 of Cunninghamia lanceolata. Lineage (NCBI taxonomy): Eukaryota > Viridiplantae > Streptophyta > Pinopsida > Cupressales > Cupressaceae > Cunninghamia > Cunninghamia lanceolata. The sequence goes on along the minus strand of BSBN01000809.1, from coordinate 21,110,367 downwards.
TTTACGAAGTTATATTTCTAACTTATCTCATGTATTGGATTGGAGTGCTCTTTAGGTAGGGGCAAACGGTTAGCTGGCTTTGGAGCCAATTCACATATTGGCTCATCATATGCTGGGCCTTCGAGGTCAAGAGATGGATCAAGTTAGGGTCCAATGGGACATGTATGATGAGGTCACGGCGACATGGGAGGATGTAGCGAGATTGAGGACCCTTTATCCCCACCTCTTTGATGACTTCCAGGAGGAAGTAGAGTCTTAAGGGGGAGGATGTGAGGCCTACTTTTTCATTCCTGTACTTTTGACTATTACTTTACTATTGGTGATACATTTAGACTTGTGGGACTGTTGATCCCAGATTCCCAAACTATTAGACTTTATGATGTATGTGGATTGTTATGCTTAGTATGATTACGATGTGTTAGACCTGGATATTGCTTTACTGATGATGTTAGATAGATGCTTTATATTATGATGTTATGAGAAAACTGATTGGGTGATGTTAGATAGAAATTTGTTTTGTGATTCAATCTTAGGAATGGATATTTGAAATGCAAAATTCAAATTCTAATTGTAATGTGACTTCCTTTATGCTTATGTGAACTTGTGATATTTTATGCGAGTGTATGTTTTAATTTGCTTCGGCTATTATATATATATATGTGTGTGTGTGTGTGTGTGTGTGTGTGTGTGTGTGGAATTAACTTTACAATTGAGTGCACAGGTATTTCTAACAAGCAATAGAAATTGGAGATCATACCACACACGATGTTGTTATCCCTTGTGAAGTTGATCTAGTTCCACGAGGAACCAAGATCAACTCTGTGTATGATGAAATTCTGTAATGTTGATTGCATGTTGTTAGTCTAGCTAAGTCTACCCCTCTTTTAATTTGAATTCTAATTTGTGTTGTAAGAATTTTGTCTTTGAATTTCATTTTTTTTAAATTTTAAATTTTGAGACCCCTTTTCATGTGCTTTAACTTAACCCTAGGTGCTTAAAATGAGCTAAACTTGACCCTGGGTTGTACCCCTTGGGTCTAGGGACCTTTTTGACTTGGGTAACCCTTGGTTAACCTCCATTTGGTCACCTTAACTTCACCCTAAAGTTAAGTGACGAAATTGGAGGCATGGGAGGGAGAGGATGAGTGGGTCCAACACTCAACCCTAGCCCTTTCCACTTCCCAAGGTTGGAGATGTCTCCAAGACCCCCCAATTGTGGAGGAATTTACTCCAAGTCTCTCTCACAATTGGTGAGGATACCTTGGAGTTGTGTGGTCCCTCTTGGGAGGAAAGGAATGGGACACATGTGTCACCCATTCCCTCTTAAGCTCCACTTTTCTCTCCCACATGTTTGAGAGAGGACAAGTGGAGGGGTGAGAGAGACTTGGGGATGGGTGAATGATGTGTCATCACCCATCCCATGGGTCTTTCTTGTAGTGGGGAGGAAGCGTGAGGAGGTGACAAGTGTCACCTCCCTATTCCTCAGAGCTCATGGGTAGATTTTATTTTAATCCCACTTGGAGAAGGTTATGGGTTGTTGAATTTTTGGAAAATATTATTGTTTGGAATTTACTTTGGGGAAAAAGTTAGAGAGAGTTTTGTGGCTTATGTTGGAGGAGGATTTGGAGAAGCTCTACATCAACCATCTACCATAATTGGGCTTTTAAAATTTGGCTTCAAGGCTAAGGCCTTCCCTTTGTATTTTTGTTTGCTTGTATGATGCTATGTGTGAGATCTATTTTCTTGAGTTTTTATTTTTATTGTGGGAAAAATTTGTAGGGTGTTGTAAGAGTCTCTCCCACTTGGGAGAAGATGCTCAACAAGTGTGGGGTGGGGGAGGAGTGAACCTCCTCAGGGTCATTACCTTGTTTTTGTGGTGTTGTATGCCTTGAGGGCAATATATAAGTTTTTTGAGCAATATGTGAAATGGCTTGAGAGCCAAAATGGAAGCTTTGTAGAAATTGTGTTTAAATGTGTTGGCTAGAGGCCTTATGAGGTATTTATTTTGGGATATTTGTAGGAGTGTCACTCTTGAGTTGAGTGTGTCCACTCCCCTACCCCTTTGAACTCATCCTGGTTGAGTTCTTGTGTTGTGCTATCCATGGGTGTAAAATTGTGTTTGGTTGTTTGAATGCCTTGTTGTGAAGTGGAATGGGTTCCCAAGTGTGTGGATGACCTCCCTAGCTCGGGGGTGACCCTCTTGCGGGTCTATGGTAGGGAGGAGAGCAAGATGTGTGGTTTTCTTTCCCCTTGTGATATGCAAGTTCATTGGAGCTAAGTTGTGAAGTTAGAGAAAACACCTTGTTCTTGGAGTTGATATTTTATTTTCCTTTACTCTTTTAGCTCTTGAGAGAGAGCTTGGCCTACTTAGGAGATTTTATCATTTGTTAGTTTTCCAAGAGAAGAGCATTGTTCTCTCTCTTGTTGAAAAAATGTATATTTTTATTTTGTGTGTAATCTATTTACATTTGAAATTGAAAGTTATAATTTGTTGATTTAATTCTTATCATTCAAGAAAAGTTGAACGAAGAAAGCTTGTTTTAAAAGTTATTTTAGTTGTATGTAAATTTTAAATATATCAATTAGAAAAGTTGTAATTTTATTGTTAAAGACAACTTGAAAATTTGTAATTAGTTCTATCAGAAAGAAAATTAGTGGTTGTTATGTTTTAGGAGTATTATTTAATTGCATTGTTCCTTTCTTTTAAAAATGCAATATTACTAATAAAATGAATATATTTTAAATGAGTTCATTGTCTTGTAGTAGAATTGATAAAAGAATATATATATATATATATATATATATATATATATATATATATATATATATATATATATATATATATATATATATATATATATATATATATATATATATATATATATATATATATATATATATATATATATATATGTTTGCTTATTGTTTTGAAAAGAAAAGAAAAAAAATTAGTAAGTGAATAGAAGGAAAATTAGAAAATGTAATTATATATAAACATATATATATATATATATATATATATATATATATATATACAAAAATATATATATATATATATATATTTATATATATAATTATATATATATTAGATGAATGTATTTTTATATGTTTTTAAAAGAATAAACTAATTTTATCATTTGTCAAAAAAATTGAAACTACATTATATATATATATACAATTGTATATATATATATATACATATATACATATACATATTGTTATATTTATTTTTAAATAAACTGTGATTTGAATTAATTTGTGATTTCTGTTGTGTATATATATATATATTCATAAATAAAAGTTATTGAAGAAAAGAAATGAATACTGTGTAAGGAATACACAATGAATAGACTGTATAAAAAAGTTTGAACTATCCACAGTTATGTTAAACAAAAAAAAAATGAATGAAGTGGTGGGGGGGTTTGAACCCCCCATTGTCACTGGTTTCATTGTTTTGGTGTGGGGAGGGGGGCGGAGCCCCCACCCACACCCCATCATATGGTATGTGGGTGGGGGTTTAGTCTCCCTCTCCACACTCCCCTTTGCCCCTTACCCCACAGCCTTTGTAAACTCTACCCTCCCCCATGTAGTCTGCACCCTCAGTCCCTGTCGTTGGTCTTTACACCCCTTGCGACCCCCTCTATGCTGCGCAGTCTGCAGCTCCCTCCGTCGCGGCCTCCTCACCACCAACACCTCCACCAGTCCTCTCCCCCGCCACTCATCAGATCTGCCACCATACACTGCGGCCTCGCTCTTACTCCACCACCGCTATTCCAAATGGAGCTCCCACTTCCAAACAAAACAAAAAAAGATAAAACCCTAAGGGTTTTCAGTCTTAACAAAAAATATATATTTATTTTTAAAAGAAAACCAGAGTATAAATTATATATACACAATATATATATGCCATCATATGCATTTCATATTTATCCTCTATTACAACCTTCAACACAACCAAAAACACAAAATGAGAGAGAAAGAGAAAGAAAGATAAAAGAGATAACAATGAGTTCAAAAATAGGGTTACGGCTTTTTGCCCACAAAGAAAATTATATTTTATTGTTGGAAGAAACTAGGGCAAGGTGGAAATAAAATCCAATTTAAAATTTAAATTCCCCTCTTGTTATTGTTTTTGTTCATTGTTTTAAGTTTTGAAATTATATAGGGAATTTGAGATAGTTAATTAAATGGTAAAACTTTATTCTTTTTAAAATATTATTATTTTTATTTGTTAGTGGATGTAAATAAATTGATTTAATAACGATTAGATAGATTTATAATTTATTGATTTTTAATTTAAATTTTTGGGAGAAAAGGATTTATTTGTATCAATTAAATTTTATACAATTAAAATATTGAGAGGTAATTATTTTAAACAATCGGGTTATGAAATCTAACTCTATGAGGATGATTTAAACCACACGTTATTAACCAAAATTTAATATTCTTTTTAATCCTTTTGGGCCAATTTAATTAATAGAATTAAATTAGACGTTGATTTAAACCCAGATCAGAAACCTAGTAAACTCTTTAAATGAAGTTAGTAAAACCTATTTTCTGAGATTTGATCTACCAAGAAATTATGAATAATGTAAATGATGCAGAGATAACTCTGATTGATAAAAAATGTGAAGGAGAACAAATTGATCGAGCTTTGTTGAAAAGATTTTTAATTATAGAAAACGTGAAGGAGAACAAATTGATTAGACTTTGTTGAAAAATGTTCAATTAATTTATTCAACTGATTTACCAATTCAACTAGTGAGACGTAAGTAATTTATTAATCCAAATCAGTAAACCTTTCGATCAAATTAGTTTTAGTACAATAAACCCTACTCATGCCCGTGAGGTGTTATGCTGCCAAATTTTTCCAGAATTTAGGGTTTACCCAAGTTAGTGAAGTTTAACCCTGTTTAGGATTATAATATTGTTTTCGCTGAGTATTGTCATTTTATTTTGGTATTTTATCATCCTCTCATGCTTTTGACTTTTGGCTATTGATTTTGACTTATGTCAAAATCCCTTCATTGACATGGGTTAACTTAGGGTTTCGATCGTTGATCCTAACCCTATTGGCGACGTTAACCGTGTCGCGTTGACCCCCTAGTTGGCCTTCATTGCGATTGGTATGCGCATCAGAATGCATTAACCCACATTCGACTATATTGTTTACGCCTTAAGCATATGCCACCGAGCACACTTACATGTGCGACGGGGTTTCTAGGGAAGTGTGGATTTTTTTTTATATTTCATGTCATTACCACATGACAAATGTGGACATGACACGTGTGATGTGTTTCATGACTGCATGGGAAATGTGGGCATGACAATATAGCTAGCCCCTTTAACCCTCTCCACCACTTAGACCAATCTCCTCATGAGCGCATGGGCGGTAAAGCTAAATCAAAGGCTCAAATTTAAAATGAAGTGAGCGGGCTTTTCAAGATCTAAGGCCAACATTCAAATATTTACCTCCTCCCTTGGGATTCCATATTGACGTGCAGCTAGCCATCAGTTCAATACTACTACAGTGTTTTTGCTTTTTAATGACTATTTTTAGACTATTTCAAAAAGAAAATTTTTGTGAGATTTAAAAGATTCTTTTTAAGAAGATTTTTTTTCTATTTCTATACTCTACTCTCGAGACTTTGGAGTCTTTAATGGAGGAGTATTTATTTATTTTAAATAAGAAAGTTTCTTTTTGGAGAAGTGATTATGGAAGCTTAAGAGTTTTTGTGAATTCTTTTTTTTTATGGCTATTAGTGTGGGGATTCAAAGATGATAGAGAGATATTTTTTTGCAGATTGATAAAATATTATTGAAGTTTTTTAATGCAGGGAAGATGAATGGTGATTGAAGAATATTGAAGAGTTATTTTTGAGAAGAAAATAAATCAAAGAAAAGAGAATATGAAAGGTCATGTAGAGAAGAGGGAAATATTGCAGGTTCATTGTGAATTTTATGAACAAATATATGCAGAGTTGTTAATTGAAATGGTGAAGATGAATATGCAGAGGGGAAGAATATCAAAAGCCATTCTATTTATAATCTAATTATAGGTGCTTTGTGAAAATATAATTGTAGGAATGACATATGCAGAAAAAGATATGTAATGGCAGAAAATCATGTTATGATGTGTGTGATTTTTTTAAGAGAAAAATGGCATAGAGGGCCAGAGAATTTTGCTTGAAGATGAATTAGGGTATGAAGATAATTTTTTAGTGCAAAAGACAAAATACAGATGTTGATTCTTGAGCAGAGAAAGACATTGTAAATTGCAGAGATTGTAATGAGCAGGTGATTGATTGTCATGTGTATCAGAAGCTTGGTTGATCATATTATAAATCAAAAGAATTTTGTCAAGTGAATACAAAAGGAGAGATAAGTTTTTGTGAAGAAGTGAATCAGGGAAACCCCCTGAATTGTTTTCTTATGTCCAAGATAATTGTATGTATTAGGGGTTGGTGCTCCTTGAAGTTGGTGCTTCTAAACATTGTATCCAATGAGGCTTGCATGGTTAGTGAGACCTCTTTGTAGCCAGTGAGGCTTGTATGGTCAGTGAGACTTGTTTGCAACCAGTGAGGTTTTTGATTAAGCCAGTGAGGCATTTTAGAGTGGTTTTTCTTCCCCTTAAGGGTTTTCCACTCATCAAATCAGGTGTTATGTTTCTTGTTTGTCTTCATGTGTTCATGTGCCCTAATGATTTGTTTGTAAGGTCCTGATTCATACTTTTCATTATCATACTGGTGCATATGTATTTAACAGATCTCTGATGTCTTCCTCTCTCTTTGTCTTGTAAGTTAAAAGGTACAAAAGGTTGTAAAAGTTTATACAACACTGATTCACCCCCCCTCTCAGTGTTGTCCTGTACTCCAATAGTTATAATATTATGACTAATTTGGATGGGCCACAATGAAAACAATTAATAATCATTCAATCATAGCATAGTCAATTAAGTGAACAAAGGATGAAGTCAATAGCACAGATGAAGGAATTCGAGTTGGAAGTTTTCATCTCTCACTATTGTAAAAGCTTCTCAAAGACATTAGGTAGATAATATGTACATTTATAGAGCTAGCTACTTTGACCTCCATAGAAAGAGATTACAATGAAATTTCGTTATGGATACAATGAATTCAACATATGGTGTTATTATGGGAGAATGCATATGAGCAGATAAAGACAACTTATAAACATTTGCTACCTTTATCAAAGATCTCCTAAAGTTGTCTAATTTTGGAAAATATTTTGATAATAGAATCTGTTTTTGACAAGGAGGATGTCTTGAGGGAAAGAGAATGAATTAGAGTTTTGGAATGATGTCGAAAGATAAGGAACCAAAAATAGGAGAGACTTACTTACAATCACCACAAGGCTATTGTGGTAACATCTGATGCTATGCAGCACCTCTTGAAGGATGGTAAGGCACAAAGACATGAAGAGGGACACATATTTATATGGTGGAGAGCTATATAAGCACCTAACCTCACTACAAGTAGAGAGTAGTGGGAAGGAACAAAGGAAAAAAGAATGAAATAGAATAATAATGAAGTGATGTAATAGATGTTACCCAAGCATCTGTAATGTCAAATATATATGCTTGTAGTACATAATTTATGTTGTACAAAGAATATATGAGTAGACTGATCTTATAGTGCATATGAATGTATATAATTTATTTTTTTATATTATTCATATGTTAATTACCACTCTATTTTGATTACCTTCTTATTGCATCACCATAGGGTTAATTTATTTAACATAAATAATCTAGACCTTGGGCCAATATTTTATTGTCAACATGGCACAAATAGATTTTGTTGGTTGTTGTGGTCTTATTCTATTGTGTTGGTAGGTAGAGGGGTGTCATAGGGTATTTTCATGGAGTTGGTGCTTGCTTTCCCAACTTTTTGACGATCTCCATAGGTTTGCAAAAAAGGCTGCCATGACTCTCTTGGTAGTATCCCTTTTGTAAACCTAAGTATATGAGCATTTTTGTGTACCCCCTAGGTCTTCCCTCCATGGTGACAATGGTTAGGACAACACTAGTGTCATGATGAGATGCCAATAGCATTGATAGATAGATAGAGTGGATAACCCTTAGCGGCCCAACATCAGGATTGTGATTGATTAGTTCTAGTGTATATCACATTGAGGCCATATTGAGGGTTGGCCCTAGATGCTAATGATATAGTTTAACTTGGATAGATTTGGAATCCTCAATATTTCTTTAGGAGGTGGTTGACATCTATGGAGTTATTTCAATTTGATTGTGTATTATAATAGTTCAACCTTTGATAGATGGTACCCTTAGAGAGATAGTTTTGTATAGACATCATCAACACTCTCCATTTCAAAGGGTGGGAGAGAAAGATCTACTCCTATAGATTAGATCAATATAGATGATGAAGATGTTGACCCCCTATTCTAGTTGGCAATACTAATGATGTGGGACTATCACCTAATTTTGGTGCATGGTGGGTGAGAGAGAGGCCACTACCATTTTATCCTCTTAATGCACAAGAGGAGACAACTATTGTAGATGGAGTTGGTCCATAGGGTGAAATCAACATTGCTCCCCTACAATAGATTTTGATTGATATCAACTAGCAGGTTGGTGACCTAGGTATGATGGTTACTTTTGTTCTATTTTTTGATTTGTGCAAGTATATCATGGTTATTTACATTTTATTTATGATGTGTGATTTTGTAGGGAGTGTGATAGAGTGGGTCACTCTCATTTCTTCTACTATGGAGCACTTGAAACTAGGGATTCTAGTCATAATGATAGAGTAGATTATATGAGAATAGACAAATGTTGGATGATTTGGATTATTTTTTAACCAAGTGATCCAATCCATAGTGGCCCATAGAGTTTCCTTATCTAAGTGCACTTCCTTAGCTTCTAGGAGAGGACCATCATGGACACAAAGTAAGTTTAGGCCATCCAAGAGTAGTGGCATCTCTGCTTAGATTTAGATGCCACTAATCTAGAGTGGAATTGACTTGAGTGAGAGCTCGCTCAAGTGTAGGATTATAGAGTCATGCCCATGCCATCCTATGATGTCCTTATTGGTCATTTATAGATGATTCTTTAAGAACAATATGTTGAGATAGGTACATTATGTGAGGAGTTTAGGTGGCTACAAAGGATGACTATAGTACTATAGGAGAGATCATGGTCCTAGTCTCGATTGAGGATGAGATCACATGAAAGTCATCAAAGTGGTGGGGGTGACTAATAAACACCTCTAATTTTATTTCTACACCTCAAATTTGTTAGGAAAGGTGTCTCAACCTTGCAACTACAAAAGGTTTCTATTCTTCCCAATTTTTGTCTTTTCAAATTCCTTTATCTTGAAGAATGGTTTAGAACTTTCAAAGTTTCCAAAAGGGGCTAAAAATGGCAGGGCTTACTAGTTTTAGTAACTCTACATTTGAGCACGGATAGAGCTAATTTTTTTTGAAAAGGTGCAAAAATTCCAAGTAAACAACTTGGGTGTGTTTTGACTCAAGATCATACCTGGATTGCAAGATATTAAAGTTTATGCTTTTCAAACCCCTAGAAAAGTTTTGAACTTAGATTTGAGGCACTTAGAGGTCCTAATGTCCCAAAAGTTGTTGTAACTGGAAAAGTGGGTTATAGCATGATAGATCTCTTCGTGAGCTTTTTGACGCACCAAAGAATTTGTCAATCAGAAACCTAGATCAAAAGTTATGGCCTCCCATTTTGGGAAATGTGAAAACGTGTTGGACACAGAAAAGAGTTGTAAAGAGGAGAGTTACACATTTTGGTGTGTGATTTGATACATCACAAGGCATATTTGATTGGAGATAATTTGGGCACCACTTTTGGGTGGTTTTGGCTCATGGTTTTGTAATTACTGTTGATGGTTTATTGTATTGTATTTCTTATATATCAGAATCTTGAGATGGAGGTTGTGTGTAAGATTTTTATAGATGTTGAGTTGCCTCTAGATCTTTGGTTGGTTATACTCCTATGAAATCTTGGTCTGCAAGTATATTGTAATCTTATTGATTCCTAACTAATATATTAGGTGGCTTTGAAGTGAGGGGTGTTTCTCCCGAAAGGGTTTCTCCACGTAATTACTATGTTGTGGTATGATTGCTATTTGTGTCTATTTCTGTAACTATTTTAAACATCTAAAAAGTTCTGCATATCCCTCCCCTCAAGATTAGTGTAGGAAGTTGTTTCGCTACCTTAGCTTCCTTACAAGTGGTATTAGAACTTGGTCACTTTTGGTTTTAGTTGTGGGTTGTTGGGTTTTTTTGAACTAATCTAGTTTTGAGTGGGAGTTTGTGTAGAAGATACTTTGTGGTCTTGTTGTAGGGATTTTAAGATGGTGAGCACATCAGGGAGAATAGAGGTAGAAAAATTTTCTGGTAACAATTTTGAGATGTGGAAGCTGAAGATGGATGATCTATTAATTGATCAAGATCTATAGAATGCTCTTGATGAGAATGTTTCAAGGCCCACATATGCTACTTTGGTTGTTGAATATGATGTTATGGACCATAAAGCCAAGGGTCTAATCAAATTGTGCCTGATAGACTCTATTTTAATCAATGTCCATGAAGAGCCCTTTGCAAAGAAACTATGGAAGAAACTCGGTGAGATATATGAAGTCAAATATTTAGTGAACAAGATTTTATTGAGGAAGAAATTGTATTCCTTGAAAATGGAAGGGGGTGGATGAATTGTAGACCACATGGAAGCATTCAATATGCTGGTGGCTCAATTGGCATCAATTGGTGTAAAAATGGATGAGGAGGAGAGATGTCAGATCCTGCTTTATTCTTTGCCTGATTCATGAGATTCTCTTGTTATGGTGATTGGGAGTACTTCTATTGTCTTGAAAGTTGAAGATGTTGTGGGTTCTTTACTTTCTAAAGAAATGAGGAGGAAGGTATCCATTAGTGCCAAAGAAGCCCTAACTATTAATGGAAGACCCAAAGAAAAAGGCAAGAAGAGTGAGAAGTGTGACAAATCCAAGTCCAAAGGGAGAACCAAATCTCTTAGAAAGTCCAAAGTTATTTGTTGGAATTATGGTAATCCTGGACACTTCCATAAGGAGTGTAAAGAAGAAAATGTAAGATTTCTACCCAAGAATGCAAGTGATTGAGAGAAAGCAAAAATAGAAATCAGATATGAGCCAAATAAACTATATTCAACTCAAGAGAATGTAAAGCAATACAATAGAATGGGGTTTCTCATATGAGAGCAAGAGGTGGATATATAAAGGATATTCCACCCAAGAGACTCAGTACACAACCAATGTGGGATAAAGTGAAAAAGTCCCTAAGTAAACTTAACCTGGTGTGAAAAGAGATAAAGCGTAGAAGAAGCTAAGAAAGAGCTAGATAGAAAAGTAACCCTATTCACACTAACACCCCCCTTAAGTGCAACTTAGGAGAGAAGATTATTATGCAAAGATGGGTCCCGACAATAAGGCCTGATGAGGTACCCATGTACAACAAATCTTAAGTGGAGTAAAGGAGAAAACCTCATGGGAAACACTCCTCCCCAAAAGTGAGAATGCAAGAAGTGTTGAAAGATAGGGTCAACATGAATCATATGCTACCAATTACAACACAAATACAATGAATAATCCCCCTAAAGAGAGGAAAAGAAAAGAGACCAAGTAGCCCCCCCTCAATGTAGAGTCTCCTGCACTAATGGTAAATGCCTGACAATGAATGTTGAAGATGATCCACGATTGTCGAACAACGTTCCTCTCCTTAGGAAGAAACAAGACCAATATTGTATGCAAGATGTCTTCCCATTCCTGAAAAGAATACGAAGGAAGTAGGATAAATGTCTTTGAACTCTACACACGATCCAAAGACAACAATGATGCTCCTGAAAACTGTTCAAATGTCTCCAATCCACTTCCAAACTATGAATGAATAGGAGGATGAAGAACAATCTTAGAAGATGATATCTTCTCTGAAGACAAGGAAGCCTTCTCCAAATGTTGCCCAATGATCTCTAAGCTAATGTAAAACTGTGACAAATACTGATATGGATCAGGTACCATAGAAGATTCAGGTACAGTAACCATGGATGTATGGTGCTCACCATCGGTAAGACAACTAGACCAATGAGAATCTAGTACTTCTACAGAGGATGTCAACATGAATGTTGACTGAGTTAGATGTGTGGACTCATGAGTATCTATAGAAACTGTCACTATAGAAGCAAATGTAGGCAAAGAATGAACAAGAGGGTCTGAATGTGCCCTCAAAACATCTGAAGAAGAATCAACTCCATCAATGAGAAGATGAATGAAATCAATATTGTCTCCTAAATATATAATGTGGGACTCCATAAACAAGGATGAGATGTTTGGTAGGAATATGTCCCAAAAAATTGCTTCTGGAAGACCGATATGAGCCTGCTGTACAGAATCACTGGAAGCCATGAAAGGAGCTACATTGGACTCAGATAGAGAAATAGGTAATGAAGGAGATGAGATCTCAATGCATGTCATAGGACTACATTGTTCATCCCCAAATGATATGTCCACACAAGATGGCTTAGTATGAACATGTGAAATATCAGCTAATGCTGGATCGTATGAAGTCTCTGAAGGAGGAGTATCAGGAAAAGTCTCCATGTCATCTGGACATTCAAGTGCTTTCCATTCACCAAGCTTCATAGCTATTTTAAAATCATATGGTAGAAAAACATCAAGTGGTTTTAAACAATCTGCAATAGGACCCTCAGGAAATGGAGACTCATCCAAGTCACCATACATCTCCCAAAGTTTTGTCCAATGAGCACGAGGGGAAGAAACCCATGTTAATGTACTCATTGCATCAAAGTTGACATTTGAACCAAGAAATGCTGCTACATAACCATTCTTTTGATGCCATACAATGCTTTTATGAAATGATACAGGTTGAGGAACAAGTTCATAGAGATAGGGCAGAAGATTAAGCCATCTGAAATGTTTCAGCATACCATCTCTCCAAGACTTATAGTTACCTATTTTTAGTTCAATTACAGTGGGATGCTTTGTGATACCCATGATTACTCCTTAAATTTAATCATACATAAGACCAATTAAGATACTAAATCCAACAAAAGCAAGAACACCAAGAGACCCCCCTAAATTACTCAATCAAGAAGCCCCCCCAAGAAAAATGATTTGGCACTTTATAAGTAGTGTGGTTACAATGGCCACTAGGAAGAGAGCACTGAGTGGACTTGACTTCATTGCTTTACAAATCCTCACAAAATGAACATATACTGAAATTATAATTTCAGGACAAACCCAAATAAAATTAGTAGTACCAATACGAAGTACATGAAAAAAACATGCACTTTCAAAAAAAGAATTGCCTCGATCCGAGGCCGTATGCAAAAGTTATGCAGTTTTGAAAGTCTCAAAATGGGAACTACTTAGAGTCACGTGTGAGAATATGAGATTTTTAGAAAATTCGTACACTAAAATCAGAAACCGTCTGTACCAGTACGTAGAGAATGAAGAATTAGACAAAATAAAAAAAGAAGCTCACAAATTAGAGGTTAGGAACGGAGAATTAGACAAAATAAAAAAAGAAGCTCACAAATTAGAGGTCAGAAGCCTGAGTTACAGCCTTTGGAAGTTGAACTGCAATTTCTAAAACGCCAATGGAGAGGGTGTCTGCTGTAGCTTTTTTATGTCATTTTGGCAAAAGATATAAGCTACATGCAAAAACTAATAGATACCCAGATGGTTTTTTGATGCTGCGAACAAAACCCAAAAGGCATTTTTCTTTGTGATCTATAGAAGATGTGACTCTAATGTAAAAAAAAATCTTTAGCACCAAAAAAGGACCCCAGCAACCAAAAAATATGCAAAGATTGAATCAGCTACCTAAGACAAACAAAGGCATGCTGCAACTTGCAAGATTGATCAGAATAAATAAAATGCAAGTTGATTGTTAGATTTGAGCTTAAAGAGTCTTAAGGAAGCTCCAAAAAAACCTGCAACTAGCAAGTCAAAATATGAACCCCCTAGAAACTAGAGTTTTCTCCACACTTTTCTGTTTCTCCAGATCATTAGAAGATACAAGAGAAGAGCATACTCACGTGCTTCAAAAAACAACTCTACACTCTCAGATTTAAAAAAAATGCTAACCCACAACTCACAACCACTCTGATACCATGTAAGATTTCTACCCAAGAATACATGTGATTGAGAGAAAGCAAAAATAGAAATCAGATATGAGCCAAATAAATTGTATTCAACTCAAGAGAATGCAAAGCAATACAATAGAATGGGGTTTCTCATATGAGAGCAAGAGGTGGATATATAAAGGATATTCCTGTTGATAACTGAGAGGGGGGGGTGAATCAGTTATCCTAATTATTTCCCTTATTGAACTTTCCTTTTAATTGATGCAGCATAGAATCAAACACAAAAACATTAATCATGAAATAAGAAACACATGACACAGTATTTTTGACGTGGAAACCCTGTTAAGGGAGAAAACCACGGGGTGATTAACCCAAAATTATTCTCTGTTAGAAGAATAGGAAATTACAAAAATGGCACTTGCCAATTAGGGCTCACTGCCCGAGCACACTGCTCACAAGAGGCCCACTGCCTACAAGAAGACACACTGTCTACAAAGTGATGAGAATCACAGTCTTGAACTGATTGGAAGCATCTGCATATGCTGGAGTTCAGTTCTGGTTAGGCTCAGTACACTGATCTGCTGCACTTCATCTTTCCTCTGTTCTTTATTCTGCTATTTTTCACATACCGGATCCTTTTTGCTACCTCTGCTCTTATCTGGACTTATTCGCATGTATCTCCACACCATCACACCCTTCACAACTAAATCCATCCTCTATATATATCCGCACAAGTAATTTCATCAACTTTCTAGTCGGCATCCGGAACAGTCTAGTTTCTTACAAGCTTTTGTTCTGTCGGCTGAATCCTTCCTCACCAAGCAATGCGGATCAAGCATATACTTGTAGATATCATTAATCATGTCGGCCAAACATGATTCATGCCTTCACAACCTCTGTCATCAACAGTAACACATCCGGAAAGCAGTCTGATACTCTGCCAGTCAGTTCTTCCTCTGTTTTCACTGTCTCTCAGGAATCTGGTACTCAACCATTCATATCTTTTTCCTTGTCCATCACCGGAGGCTAAATCCTTGGAATATACCACTCAAGGTAGTCCTCTTGACTTCCCCAAATCCGCACTGCACCAAGACACTTCCTCTGAGAGATCCGGACCAATCTGTCGGACCTTGCCACATGCTCTGTTCTTCTTCACCGGACCACAACATTCTTTATTCTGACTTCCGGTAGAGACACATCATGACTTGCGGATATGTGGGATGACCTTTGTTGCCATCAATAACAACAACCATGAATCCATATAGTGTCTCTTGCCAACAATCTCCCCCTTTGGCATTGATGGCAACACTTAGTGAAAAATGACTAAGTGTTTTCACTATGCTCCCCCTTTGCTGATGCTCTGTCTTTGTATACAATTTCCGGAACTCCCCCTTAGTTGGATTCCTCATTTTTCACTGCTCCTCACTCTCCCTTTGACATCAATGGCAAAGGGTAGGGTCCGCACACCAAAATTTTCAAAAATTTTCTATATATAGCCGCATATTTTCATACTCACATATACTGAAGAATGTCTGCAAAGGATGTCTGCAATTGGATCATTTCTGTAGCCCAGCTTTGCTTCATTCTGTCCAAAATTGAAATGTGACCACTTAACAAAAATGCAAAAGCTTCTGCCCGCTTGAGATCTGTCGGATCTTTTGTTTGGGCGGTGGTCTGAGCATCACTGATGGCCTCATGCATAGTTTCCAACTTAGGGATTATAATCCTTCTAAGTTCTCCCATCCGGTTGGTGATGTTCTTCCTTTCCTTCTCAAGATTCTTTATTTCGTTCAAGACTGCAATAGTCTGACATTCTTGATTTATTATGGAGGAAGAGAGAGGATCAAAACTTTGAGATAAGCTTTGTAGCTTATCCTGTTCCTCTTTTATTTTCTTGTCAAATGCTGCTGTTGCCTTTGACCAGGATATACAAAATTTGTAGATGTCACCGCCATCCTTAAGAGCATTCTCTAAGCTCTTTATTCCAATGCTTACAATCTTCCTATCCTTAGAGATTAATTCTAATATTTCTGAAAATCTTTTATCCAAAAATTCCTTCCGGACCTTTTCTTCAGCTGATTTTTCTAGAGAGTCAAAATGTGTATCAACACTGCTGACTAAGGTTTTTAGATTACCGGAAGAGGAGGCTGTCGGATCTATCTAGATTGATGGCATGATTTTTACAAGTACTCCGGAAGCAGCCTCTATCAACTCACAGTCTTCCATATGAGACTTCAGGAGCTTTTCATTTGCCTTGGCATTTGCAAATGAAGCTATCTTCATTGTTTGTACCGGAGAGAGAGAGTCAAAATCAAATGGGCCTTTTAGAAGCTCCGATTCATCAATCTCTAAAGTTTCTTTGCTCAAAAATTGTTGAACAGTTTGTGCAGTGTCTCTTGCCGGAGACAGATGTTTCTTTTCTTCTACAGTCTTAGAACTGTCAACCTCTTTGTCTTTCACCACTGCTTCCTTCTCCTATAATTGCTCTTCTTCTTTGGATCCAGAGACTGTAGGGGAAACCGGAGGAGAGATATTTGTCTGTTCAGGGCTCACTTCTTCCGGAACAGAAGATTCCAAATCAGCAGCTGTTTCTGCACCTAAGTCCTCTACAACAGGAAGATTGAACCTTTTGAAGGCCTTCCGGAGGATCTCTTCTGTTTCTTGGGCCACTTTGTCAGTCTCACCAAGCATGAGTTGATTCATCCTGGCTTTGCTTCTGAACTCATCTTTGCAGTCCTTGAAGATAATGTTCATTGTCTTGGGATCAATTTGAGGATATAGCTGAATAGCTATCTGCTCCCGGATCTCAAGATCTTTAGCATGAGCATTATTCTTTCTTACTTCCAATTCCTTTTCTAGGCTTTTAGGAATAAGAGATATTATTTCAATGAAAGCCTTATTATATATGTTAAGATATTTAACTGTGGCCTCCTGCAGAGTCTTTTGGTCGGCCTCACTGAAGTCATCATAAGATTCAGTCATTGGTTGAAGGTTTCCATCCACTGTGACCGACTTGATTATGCTCTCTAGAGATAGAGTGGGCTTTTCAACAGATACCTCTGCCGTTTCATCCTTGTCTTGGCCTGTGGAGGGCTTACCGGATCCTTTCTTCTTCTGTTTCTTTATTTCTCTTACTCCCTCATCTGATTCTGTTTCCTCTTCATCCTTTTGGCTTCCATAAGCCCTTGTGGCTTTTGTCTTGGATCTCTTACCGGATGCCTGAACTTCCGGTTTTGAACTTTTGGTTGTGGGAGGTGCAGATCTCTTTGATGATCTGGTCCGGGTGGGAGCTTCAACCGGAGCACTTTCTTTGCTTTTCTCTTCTTCCTCAGCCTTCCTCCTCTTTTCCCGGCTGGCATCAAGTGCCTCCTTTGAGATGCCTAGGCCTTGAGCAATGTGCTCTACTTCTTTTCTCACCTTTCTTTTAATCTCAGGTTCCCTGAGTTCTACATGTATTTTTACACTCAGCTCCTCAAAGGTTCCAAACCTTTCTGCCTTAGGATCTTTAGGCTGACTTAGCATGTGTTGAACATACAGCTCCACTATCTGTTCATCCACTTCATACCCCATGGGCATGATCCAGACAGTCCTTGGCTCTACTGCCTCCATTAGGCACTGATCAGTGTCAACCATAAAGCACACTGAGTCTTTGTATTTTTCAACAAGAGACTGGGGAATTCTCTCTCTTGCTTGCATCATGCTCTGAAAGTTTTTGAAGTATCCCCATAGAGCTGAATTTCTCGCTTTTGCATCCCCAAGTCCATGCAAGTAGTCTCTTATCTGGACTGCAACAGGTTTGTCATTCTGCCATACCCATCCACTTGTTCCGGGTAGCTCATTCATGAAGTAGAAGAATAGACATACAATAAGAGTACCATACTTAAAGGAATTCTTCTTATCCTTCTTGATTTTTCTGTATATTTTCCATTAATTGGCTTAGCAGTAGTTCGCAGAGATCATAATCTGCATTCTTTCTTAGCATTTCATAGGCAGTGTATACTGCAGTTCCGGATACAGAATTCTCCCTGCTGGAGTGATAGATCTTGTATCCTATTATCATTGATGCATATTTGATATCCAGATCTGAAATATCTTCAATGGTCATTGCCCTCTTGTCAAATTTTGATCCGGTGGCCTCAGTTACAATGTTATTCTTGACAGATTTGAGGATAGGTACCCCTCCGGAAGAGTATAGACCAGTTACTGCTCTAATTGCCTCTTTTGTGATCTTGCAGGGTCTATCTAGCCATAGAAAGTTGTCATGCATCCTGCTCAGTACATACCGGACCCATTCATCTTCTTCAAAGTAGGGGAAATGAATAAATTGCTCAAATTGTTTCTTCTGGATATCCTTATACTCTGGTTTAAGCTCAAAAGCATTGTCTATCAGTTGCTTGTGATAGAGGTCTCTTAATTTGAATTCCCCAAATTCTTCAATGCTTGCATGTATGTAAACCCTAATGTCTTCGGTATGTAAAACTCCGTGAGGAACACTAGAGAAGGCTCCTAGTGGATCTACCTCCAATGATTTGTAGGGATGTTTCTTGAATGAGGGGCGAGGTCTATCAGAGATCTTAACTATGTTTGGAGTAGCCATTCTTCAAAGATTTGCAGTGAGGTAATGAAAAACGGAGAATACCTTATGCGCCTTCGGTTTGCACGGAGTGGTTGGATTGATTACTTTATGCAATAACTTCGGCAGGAGATCCTTGGTGTGCTTGATGAACCTTGTTGCAGAGCTCCACTTTTTGCTTCTTCTCGAGTGCAGAATGAGCAAATGACCTTTGAGAAATCCCTTAAATTGCTCCGCGAACCCTAATATCTGTCTGCAATAAATGCTTCACCTACATCATTCCGGTTTGCCTTGTCTGGATAGTTTGGAGTATCCCGGATTAGTCCTGATTTGTGGATATCATCCGGATCTTTCAATCATGAATAAATCGAGGTAACATATTACAAGAACATCCCAAACACTCTGTCCAATCCGCAGAACAAGATAGTGCATTTCCGGATCTTTCCGGACCTTTTTGTAATCCTTTATCATGCCGGAGCATCTCCCTGAACAGGTCTTATTTGATCGATCACAGCTTCTTCATAACTCCATGCGGACCTCTGAAAACTTGACTGAAGTATCTCAAGACTCATATCTACAAACCCTTTGATCTGCATCTTGTGCCACATCCGGCACCACTTGTTTGGCTGGGGGAACAAGATTTTCTTTGAGTCTCCCCCTGAGCCTGAGCTCACTTTTTAATTTTCGGAAGAAATATCAGCACCAGAGTCTGGTGCGGATCCAACCTCTACATTCTCTAAACTTTTCTTCACCCAAATCTTGCTCATTTGATTCCTAACCTCATCCGCATTCATCTTTTGTTTACCCTTGTCTTGATTCTGATTATACACCGGACCTCTTTTGTCCTGATTCTTGTTTCTGCAGACTTTAGCATTATGACCGGACCTATTGCAGATTTGGCAAATAACATTTCTTTGCATATTTGACTGATATCCTCTTGATCTGCATTGATTAGCCATATGACCTACTCTATTGCATGTGAAGCATCTACCTTTGAATGATTTGTTTACTTGCATAATTCTGCATTCATGGGATTTGTGTCCATATCTTTTGCAGTTGAAGCACTGTTCGGAGAAGGATGAATTAATCTGATTCATTCTCATTCTGCACTGATTAGCTTTGTGACCAAAGTGGTTGCAGCTGTGGCAGTATCCATTGAAGGATGGATATCTTTGAGCATTTGGCTGTCTTACCGGAGGTCTTCTAGGTCTGCTTCTTGGATTTTCTGATCCAAGATTCTTCTGATCGGATCCGGAGCTTTCTCCTTTCTCATATCCCAAACCATACTTGTCATCTGTCCTCTTTTGACTTCCAAGAAGAACTTCAAGTTGAGTAGAACTTATCTTGAATTTCTCTTTATATTCATTTGCTGTTTGAAGGTCTCTTTTGAGAGAGGCAATTTGATCCTCAAGTTTTCCTTCATTATCTTTGGCATCTTCAAGATCAGATTCAAGATGTCTGATAATCCTGTCCATCTGGTGGCATTCTTCTGATTTTTCTTTAAGAGATTGTCTTAGATTGTCTTCAGCCTTTCTTTTTTCTTCAATCTCCTGAGTAAACTTTATAGTTCCTGATTCCATTTCATGTCTTAACATAATGACTTCTTTTGATAACTTTTCACATAACTTGGTTTGCTCAGTCAATTCTTCATTTGTATTGCTTTCTTCACTTTGTCTTGCCAACTGTTGAAGCAGCTCCTTTCTCTTTTTCATAGAGAGACTTAATTTGTCTTTTAATTCTCTCATGAATTCATCAGCCTGTTTGAGTCTTTCCTTTAATTCACTGACTTCAGAATTTGACTGTTCAAGATCCTCAAGAGCAGTCTTGAGTTGCTCCCTTAAACCATATGCATCCATTTGAAATCCCAGATCTTCCTCAAGCTGTTAGGCTCTATTAGGAGGAACTTAGCTCTGATACAAATTGTTGATAACTGAGAGGGGGGGGTGAATCAGTTATCCTAATTATTTCCCTTATTGAACTTTCCTTTTAATTGATGCAGCATAGAATCAAACACAAAAACATTAATCATGAAATAAGAAACACATGACACAGTATTTTTGACGTGGAAACCCTGTTAAGGGAGAAAACCACGGGGTGATTAACCCAAAATTATTCTCTGTTAGAAGAATAGGAAATTACAAAAATGGCACTTGCCAATTAGGGCTCACTGCCCGAGCACACTGCTCACAAGAGGCCCACTGCCTACAAGAAGACACACTGTCTACAAAGTGATGAGAATCACAGTCTTGAACTGATTGGAAGCATCTGCATATGCTAGAGTTCAGTTCCGGTTAGGCTCAGTACACTGATCTGCTGCACTTCATCTTTCCTCTGTTCTTTATTCTGCTATCTTTCACATACCGGATCCTTTTTGCTACCTCTGCTCTTATCTGGACTTATTCGCATGTATCTCCACACCATCACACCCTTCACAACTAAATCCATCCTCTATATATATCCGCACAAGTAATTTCATCACCTTTCTAGTCGGCATTCGGAACAGTCTAGTTTCTTACAAGCTTTTGTTCTGTCGGCTGAATCCTTCCTCACCAAGCAATGCGGATCAAGCATATACTTGTAGATATCATTAATCATGTCGGCCAAACATGATTCATGCCTTCACAACCTCTGTCATCAACAGTAACACATCCGGAAAGCAGTCTGATACTCTGCCAGTCAGTTCTTCCTCTGTTTTCACTGTCTCTCAGGAATCCGGTACTCAACCATTCATATCTTTTTCCTTGTCCATCACCGGAGGCTAAATCCTTGGAATATACCACTCAAGGTAGTCCTCTTGACTTCCCCAAATCCGCACTGCACCAAGACACTTCCTCTGAGAGATCCGGACCAATCTGTCGGACCTTGCCACATGCTCTGTTCTTCTTCACCGGACCACAACATTCTTTATTCTGACTTCCGGTAGAGACACATCATGACTTGCGGATATGTGGGATGACCTTTGTTGCCATCAATGACAACAACCATGAATCCATATAGTGTCTCTTGCCAACAATTCCATCCAAGAGACTTAATACACAACCAATGTGGGATAAAGTGAAAAAGTCCCTAAGTAAACTTAACCTAGTGTGAAAAGAGATAAAGTAGAGAAGAAGCTAAGAAAGAGCTAGATAGCAAAGTAACCCTATTCACACTAACAGAAAAGAAGAAGAAAAATAAGAAATTTGAATTTGATTCTGATTCTGAGAAAGAAGATGGTAATGTGTTCATTGTAGCTTTGACCACTCATGTAGGTAATGATGCATGGTTAATTGACTCAGGTGCATCTTTTCATATAATGCCTAATAAGATTGGTTTTCTGAATATGAAGAATTTGATGGAGGTAAGGTGTACTTGGGTGATGATTCTCATTTAACTATTATTGGCTATGGCAAAGTTAAAATTAGATTTCCTGATGGTAGAATAAAAATGATTAATGGTGTGTTGCATGTCGTTGGATTAGCACAAAATTTATTATCTATGAGAAAACTAATAGATGCAGGTGTGCAGGTAGTCTTTTCTAATTGAGGATGCAAGATGATAAGAGGTGCTATGGTGATTGCTAGAGGTGTCAGATTTGGCACATTGTATAAGCTTGATGCGTGCACCGTTGAGTGTAATAGTACTTCTATGAAAATAAAATCCGTGACTACTTCATTGGGAAAGGAAAGGGTTTCATTTTTTAGTGGATGGTTATGGCTTCTGGGTACCTAAGGGTGCTCTTTTGTCTGAATCAAAATTGCCTGTAGAGAAGACTATGTTATGGCACCAGAGATTAGGCCACATCTAGGAGAAAAAGCTCTAAAGACCTTGAAGAATAAAGACCTTGTTGAAGGGTTGACTGATTGTAATCTTGATTTTGATTTATGTGAGCATTGCATTTATGGTAAACAAAACTACATTTAGTTTTACTCGAATTTCAATAAATCTTGTGGTGTATTGGATCTTCTTAATTCTGATGTGTTCAGTCCTGTAGATGTTCCTTCCATTGTGAAATCCACATATTATGTTTCATTTATTGATGATTATAATAGGACATGTGTATATTTATAAAGAATAAATATGAAGTTTTCAGTCGATTTAAAGAATTTAAAGCAATGGTTGAGTTGCAGACTAGAAAGAAAATAAAATGTTTGAGGATTTCAACAATGGTGGTGAATTTTTCTCTAATGATTTTGATAGATTGTGTAAAGATTGTGGCATTCAGAAATAAAAGACAACTTTGTATTATCTACAATAGAATGGAGTTGTAGAAAGAATGAACAGGACACCAATGGAGAAGGCTAGGAGTATGCTTAGTAGTGCTAGTCTAGAACAAAGGTTTTGGATTGAAGTTGTTGCTACTACTTGCTACTTGATTAACAGGTCTCCTACATCAACTCTTGTTGATAAAACACCTATGGAGGTGTGGTCAGGGAACAAGCCTTCACTCTGGCATCTTAGAGTTTTTAGTTACAAGGCATATGCACATATGCCAAAGGAGAAGCGAACAAATTTAGAGAACAAGATTGTGAAGTGTGTCTTCATTGGGTATAGTTATGGTGTGAAACCTGATACAAGCTTTGGGACCTTGTTGCACAGAAGGTAATATATAGTAGAAGTGTCATTTTTAGAGAAACTAAGCCTTCTTCTGTTACATTACAGCCAAAACAAAGTGAACAGAAAGATGTGATTCAACTCCCTTCTATCCCTGAGAAAGTTGAATCGAGGCCCCTAGATAGACAAGAAGTTAAGGAGAACTCATCTAGCTTTGAATCTTCAAAAGAGGAGGAAGAACCTCCAACTCAACTTGTTCGAAGGTCTACAAGGCATAGACAACCACCTAAAAGGTATTCACTTGATGACTGGAGATGTATTTTTTCTTTGAATACTAGCATAGATGAACCTAGATCTATAGAAGAGGCATTAGGTATGAATGATGCAGAGTCTTGGAAGATTGCTACGAATGAAGAAATGACAGCTTTGAAAAAGAATTGATACATTGGACTTAGTACCATTGCCTGAAGGATGAAAACCTATTGGTTGCAAATGGGTGTTGAAGAAAAATATTGGTTTAGATGGAGGTATTGAGAAGTAGAAAGCATGGTTGGTTGCAAAAGGTTACTCTTAGGTTGAGGGTGTTGATTACGGTGAGATATTTTCTCTTGTTGCAAAAATGACGTCCATTAGATTCTTGCTTTCTATTGCTGCTACTTATGATCTAAAGGTTGAGAAAATGAATGTGAAAATGACTTTCCTTCATGGTGATTTGGAGGAGGATATTTATATGACACATCTAAAGCAATACATGGTGAAATGTAAAAGTAATTTGGTTTGTAAATTGAAGAAATCTTTGTATGGCCTCAAACAAAGTCCTAGGATGTGGTACTAGAAATTTGATACATATGTGTTGAGTTTAGAATTTGAACATTCTAAATATGATCATTGTGTTTATTATAAATCTGATGGTGATCTAGTTTCCTATTTATTGCATTATATGTTGATGATATGTTATTTATTGGTAAAGGGAAATGAATGATTTCATAACTAAAGTCTCAACTTGCAGCTAAATTTGAAATGAAAGATATTGGTGTAGCTAAACACATTCTTGGAATAAAAATAAGAAGAGATAGAGTGAACAAAAAACTATGGCTTGGCCAGAGTAAGTATGTCAATTCAATTTTATAGAGGTTTAACATGCAGGATTATAGACCATTATGTGTTCCTTTTATAGTTGGAATGAAGTTATCTGTTTCACACTGTCCAACAACCCCATCAAAGATGGAAGACATGAGCAGAGTGCCTTACCAAAGTGCAATTGGAAGTCTGATGTATGCTATGGTCTGTACTAGACCAGACATTGCCCAAGTAGTGGGATTTCTTTCCAGAAATATGTCTAATCCAAGTAGAGTTCATTGGGATGCAATTAAAAGAGTCTTAAGATATTTGTGGGGTACCTTAGAGTGTTCCTTGTGTTATCATGGTAATTTGATAGGAGACATGCATTCTATTGATATTCATAGTTATGTGGATTCAGACTAGGCAAGTGATGTTGATAGTAGATGATTCACCAGTGCTTATGTGTTTACTTTATTTGGTGGTGAAATTAGTTGGATGAGTAATCAACATGCTATGGTTTCTTTTTCCACTAATGAAGCTGAGTATATGGAAGCTACTCATACTTGTAAAGAAGCCATTTGGCTTAAGAGACTATGTTCAGATATCATAATAAAACAACGTGTAGTGACCATTTATTGTGATAGTCAGAGTGTGATCTACCTAGCTAAGAACCCAACATTTCCTGCCAAGACCAAGCACATTGATGTACAATATCATTTTGTTAGAGATATGGCCGAGGATGGCAGGGTGAAGCTAGTTAAGGTAAAGACTTTGATGAATGTTGTAGATTCATTAACTAAGCCTGTGAGTATAGAGAAGTTCAGACGGTGTTCAGAGTCTATGGGCCTCTCGGCCCCTAGAAACTAAATGACGGTGTTGATATTCCTTTTGCTCTTGCAAGGTGTTCAACTAGGTGGAGAATGTTAGGAAATGTGTCTCAACATTGCAACTACAAAAGGTTTCTATTCTTCCCAATTTTGGTCTTTTCAAATACTCTATATCTTGAAGAATGATTTAGAACTTTCAAAGTTTCCAAAAGGGGTTAAAAATGATAGGGCTTACTATTGTTAGTAACTATACATTTGAGAATAGATGGACCGAAAATTTTCCCAAAAGCTGTGAAACTGCCAAGTAAACATCTTGGGTGAGTTTCGACTCAAGATCATACATGGATTGCAAGATATTAAAGTTTTTTTTTTTGAAACTCCTGGAAACATTTTGAACTTAGATTTGAGGCACTTAGAGGTCCCTAAATGCCTCAAAAGTTTTCTTAACTAGCGAAGTGGGTTTTATCGTGATATATCTCTTCATGAGCTTTCTGATGCATTAAACGGTTTGTCAATCGGACACCTAGATCAAAAGTTATGGCCTCTAGAAGTTGGGCCTCCCATTTTGGGAAATGTGAAAACATGTTGGACATGTAAAAGAGTTGTAAAGGGGAGAGTTACACATGTTGGTGTGTGATTTGGCACATCACAAGGCATCTTTGATTGGAGATAATTTGGGCACCACTTTTGAGTGGTTTTGGCTCATGGTTTTGTAATTACCATTGACGGTTTACTGTATTGTATCTCCTATATATCAAGAGATTGAGATGGAGGTTGTGTGTAAGAGTCTTATAGATGTTGAGTTGCCTCCAGATCTCTAGTTGGTTATACTCTTGTGAAATCTTGCTTTGCAAGTATATTGTAATCTTCTTGATTTCTGAATAATATATTAGGCAGCTTTGGAGTGTGGGGTTTTTCTCTTGAAAGGGTTTCCCCATGCAATTACTTTGTTGTGGTATAATTGCTATTTGTGTTTATTTATGTAACTGTTGTAAAGATCTAAAAAGTTTTGTATATCCCTCCCCTCAAGGTTAGTGTAGGAAGTTGTTCCGCTACCTTAGCTTCCTTACAAAATTTATGTATTTGATACTCCCTCTACATACACTAGATAATTAGAATACCTCCCTATTTTCACTAGGTATCCTATGTGCTTAGTTTTAGTTACATTTTTATATCCCCTTTATTATTTCTACCCTATCAACCAAGGGCACTACCCACACCTACATCTAACTTAAATTTTTTTTTATTGCCATCCCATTTAATAAAGCCTTGTACAAAAAACCTAGATGAGTTATGACAAAAATTGCATCCTACAAAAAAGTTTGATTTAAAAGCACAGACATTTCAATCCCCAAACCTTTTCCATACCAACTCTAACAACAAATCCACTAATAACATATATCTCAATTATGATATACATATTGATTTTAATTATAATGGAAGCATTTTAGAGATACTTGGTGGTTCTTTTGGGTATGATAACATGATTACCAAATGGTGCCCAACAACTAGTTTTAGGAAACTTGGGTTGGATTGTATTGAACCTACATGACCTTAGTGTGACTATTGTTTCCTTTGTTAACTACATTAGAGTTGGGATTAAGAAGGCACCCCTAGAATTATGAGGCTTTGACATACTACAAGACTATACATGGTGTAAAATAGACAACTTCACAACTTTGGTGAAACCAACATACTGATGACATTTCCTCTAATTGACCTATGCAACGTGATTTGTAAAGGATTTGGAATGCCACTTATAAACACCCCATCCCCTTTTGCGAGTGCTTTCCAACCCCCAATACCTATGTATATAACATTAATCAAATTATGCCCTTTTCCCCTAATATGGAAGCGATATATTGGGTCACATTATGGTTATTTAAAAGACTCCAATATGCATGCATGTGATAATGTATTTCTTTAGAGGTGAATGTTGCGGATTGTACACATGAGAATTGATGTTCATATATTTTATTCTTAAATTTGATATTTAATACATATGTATTTGTTCTAACATAATCTCAAATAATTATGCAAGTAACTTTACTTCATAATTAAAATGCATATTTTAGATAGTTATAATATATTTATTATTTTTGTACTTGAGGTTGACAAGCTCCCAAGTGTTCATTTAAGGGTCTCATATGACAAACATTTGGTTATGAGTTTATTTATATGTGAATAAATACTAACAAAAAAACAACATTAATTTATTTCAAGGCTAGATCCCATAACCACAACTACCCTGCCCAACTAGTGGTTCCTCTAGCATAACCCCAATGTCATATGGGAAAAATAAAAACCCTTTTAAAAAATGCGTGGAGTCAAAAACAAAATTCTAAATAGTCTTGTGGTGATGGATTGCCAAATGTGATTGGATAGTTATTTCAAATTTTTATATATTCTTATTTTTATGTATGTGTTTTAGTTATCATATGTGACTAGGGTCTAAATTTGATTTCCATATGACCCTATTTACTTATTTTAATTGTAAAATACAAATAAAATTTAGAAAGACTGCCTTATTTGAAAGGAGAGATTTCAAAGAGACCTTCAATCTATATATACCTTAAATATTAGGGCAACTTCAATACATAATTGTCAGAAAAATTTACTTGACAGGCATGGTTAACCCTCAATTTTGGGCTTGTATGTGACCCAAAACTAGGAGTAGAGTTATGCAAGGAAAGCATGCTTCTTTAATAGTCAGTTAAATGTCAGCAGTCCCCGACTACAGCTCACTTGCAGAGCAGATGATTGAAAATCCTTGGCTGTTGGTGCTTTCCAAATAACTGTGTTCCCACATTTGCTATGTGATAGTGTAAAGTTATTCAAAGTTATTTTGCAACAGCAAAGAAAAGTTGAAGTTATAATAATCCTTCTTTTACTTACAGAAATATAGGTAATATAAGACTGGTCAAGCAACGAAAATAAACATACAAAATTTCTAGCTTAGAATCTTCCATCCATAATAACATAAACAGCACAAATATAGTCTAGCTGAAGTAAGCATGAGTACTATTACTTGCAGAAGGCAACAAGTATTCTTCTGGGTGGTTTAGAAGACCTTCGAGCATGCATTACAAACCTGTTGTCTAACACAACCATATCACCAACTTCCCATTTCACATCAACAGCTTCCTCTTCAGCAATTTGGAGGCATGATTCAATGGCCTCTCTAGGAACCACAGATCCATCTCCCAGTGTACGGGGCTGCTCTGCATCTCTAAACGCTATCAGATTGAGCCAGGTTTTCTTGTTCCCATCTACTTTTCTGATAGAAACGGTAGGTCCTATTTGAATAATCATTGTGTTCCAGTCCCAACTCACCTTGGATGGTTTTAGCTCAGAATTTGCAGCCCTGGAAACAAATTTGCAACAAACATGGCATTACTTTTCAAAAAATATTCTACAAAAATCATGTAGGGAATTTTGCCAAAATTTATTGTAATTCTTGCTTGTTTTGTGCTTCTTTCTTATCATTGGTATTGTATAGGGTTTGCCAACCTGTTAGGATCGTCCTCTGCAGAAAGAATGGATGAATTCATCACCCCTTCTTTTTCGATTTTGCTTATTAACTCTGGGTATTTCTTTTCCATTCTTTCAGTAATTTTATGGCTCAATAAAATGGCAGTCTGTCCTCCATATGGAGGAGCAATCTCACAGAAGAAAGCTAATTTGGTTGGAAAGTCCTCAAGCTGCCTCAATAAAAAGAATCAGGAAAATGTTAAAGAACAGAAACACTTCTCCACCAGTCCACTATGACTATCACATGATTTTAAGCTTAAATGGTAAATAAATAGGGGTATATAGATTTGATTATTCAGGAAAATGTTAAAGAACAGAAACACTTCTCCACCAGTCCACTATGACTATCACATGATTTTAAGCTTAAATGGTAAATAAATATGGGTATATAGATTTGATTATTCAGGAAATGTTAAAGAACAGAAACACTTCTCCACCAGTCCACTATGACTATCACATGATTTTAAGCTTAAATGGTAAATAAATAGGGGTATATAGATTTGATTATGTAGTTAAAACAAATCAGCTGATTCACCAGAGAGATCTTTCATTGATGATATTGCAAATACAGAAAATACATATAAAAGACGGGTGTTTTTATTTGTGTTTGAAACATACCATAGACATCTCATGGTGGAAATTAATGGGTTGATGAAGAGGAGCTTCATTTGCAGTGTGTACTCTTCCCTCAATCCTTGTTCTTGAAGCTGCACCCAAATATGACTTCTCTTCCCAACCAAATGCTTCCATTACTGCATTGAAATCTGATGCAGTTTTGAGGGGAAATCCTCTGAAAAGCAATGCTCCTACCTTCTTCAGCTGATCGTTGATCCACTCTTTGTTGGTTTCAATGGTGTGGAGAAACGATTGCAATGTGTTACATTCCTCACTGTCATCTTTGGAGAAGAGAACCATTGGAAAGAGGTGGCCATCATCATCTATAACTTGCTGGTGGGCAATTTTCCCTTGTTGGAAAGGGCACTCCTGCATCTTTCCCATTTTCTTAAACACTTCCAATAAAAGGCCTCAGCTGTTTGCTGAGAACTGTGTACCTATTTCTAGGAATGTTCAATTGGATTTCATCAGAAACGTATTAAGGCTAGTGTGCAAGATAGCTTTACATAAATATTAAAATCTTAAAGAGTATTAAATAGTCAAGCTTACTTTTGACTATTCAACAAGATAATATTTAAGAATTAAATATTAAAATCTTAAAGAGTATTAAATATTCAACCTGACTTTTGACTATTGAACAAGATAATATTTAAAATTAAATATTAAAATCTTAAAAGTAAAATATTAAAATCTTAAAAGTATTAAATAGTGAAGCTTACTTTTGAAAAATCTTAAAAGTATTAAATAGTGAAGTTTACTTTTGACTATTAAACAAGATAATATTTAAGAATGAAAGATCTAGATTGTTTTCAAAACTCCTTTTTGGAAATCATCAGTTGCTTTCAAAACTTCCAATGTTAAATATTTGTATTGACCCACTTTAAGTTTTTATATTTCTTACAAAAATTTAAATTATATTTTCTTTTTTTTGAATATATTGAATTTAGGCTGAGCTTAAAAATGCTGAGCAGAATCCAAATATTACATTATTAGTCAATATTACACAAATAAGTCAACAGCTATGGCTAACCCTTATTGAAAACACCCTATAAACACATTTCCATGTATATATGTACTGATAAGGGCCTAAATTTGATGGTTGTATGGCCGTATTGAGGCATTTTTGCTGTAAAATACAATCAAATTTTTAAAAAGATTGTATCATATAAGAGGAGAGATTTTAGACAGATTTTAAATTTTACTTATATTAATTTTACTTATATTAAGATATGTTATAGTATTTTAAAGGTATTTTGAATGGATAACTGTCATAAACAATTTGCTTGATAGGCAAGGTCAACCGTCAAATTTAGGTCCTGGTATTGATTATGTTGACTTGTACCTTCACATTTCCATTGTCTTCTAACATTTCTATCTTTTAGGCCATAATAATGACAATTGTTCACTATTTTGTTTAATGTTTTTGTCATTACACTTTTTCTCATCTAATTTGGTTTATTATTGTATATTCTTTTTTAATTTTGATGATGGATTATGGAGTATAATCTGAAATGTTGATGTGAATTTTTTTGATAGAGCTGTGTCCAAAAGTATTCATAATCTTACTACTATGAACTCTAGAAACACTATGTATCTAATTTCCTATCATTGTATTCATGTTTTCCTTCATTCAGTTCAATATGTAGTGGCTGGGGGTAATGTTATACCACTTACTTTCATTTATATCAAATATTTTTAAATAAGGAAAATGAAAAAAATAATATATTAAAAATATATAGGAGTGGAGGTATTGGTTCCCTGCTTTTAATATTAACTTTCATTTGAAATTATAATTTTTTATGTATTTTAATATTAACTTTCATTTGAAATTATAATTTTTTATGTATTTGAATCGAGTCTAGAGTCTATAGTCTATAGTACAATATTATGATTATAGATATAGCTTTACTTAAAAGGTCAAGGAATTTCATATTGAATTGATCTAGCTACATATAAAACTAGATCAAAAATAAATTAAGTTAAAACTACAAAAAACCAACACAAAGACAACAACTACAATTCTTTTGCTGAAGACAAGCCTGTGTCATCATTCCACTACCTAGCTCCATTGCTCCCACCACTCCCATACCAAACAGAGACCGTTCTAAAATCCCTCTCCACCCGCTCTATGTCTTAGTGAGGAGAGGTAGTTCTGAAAGGTTGTCGAAAAAACAAAATATCAAAAGTGGGGAAAGGGCCTATTGGTGCGTATTAGAATTGAGAGATGGAGCCTCTCAACAACCCCAACGAAGGCCACAAACCTAGTCTCTGGTTCTCCAAATAAATCTTTGGTTATTAAACTTATGAATTCTACTCCCGTGAGCAATAGAACATGAATAAAGTTTGCAACTACATATTCTAAAGCAACATCTAGACCCCCTCTAAATTTTTCCCTCACAAAAATCAAGGCTAGAGTCCTCATTGCAAGATTGTTTTTAATGAACTTCAAGAGGCTAGAAACAAACATTGATGCTTCTTTAGAATTGACCTTACTATAGATTTTTGCCTCCACATAATCAGATCCCAAAACCTCCTTTTTTGCCTACTCAATGCCCCCCATTTTGGATGATAAAGATAATGGCTAGCCTCATGTCTAACATCAAGCCCTTGAATGCCATCTCCCTTTTCTTAGAGATTAGGAAAAATCATGGCTTCATTGAAGATAGTTATGTCCTCTTATATGATCTTTGTTAAAAAAACCCTACCTTATTAATATCCACATATCAACTACTGATAATAAGTAACAATGTGGCACTCCACATGTGTGGATGTTTTAGTACAAGCCACAATGATGGTTTGGCATGGCTTGACATTAAACATATTTGTAATTGCTCTTCCTCGTAAGGAAATAATTAATGCAACATTAATTTTATTTATGTACTTACATGCTTACATCTCCTTAGATTAGGGTGGAAGAAAGAAGATGAGTCCACTTTTAGTGGAAGTCAAGAGGGAAAAAAATCCTGACCGAAATGGGCTCCTGAGTCTAAACTCATACCCTATGGAATGAGTACTCATTAAGGTTCAAGAGCTCATTCCTAAATAGGTACCATTAGAAATGCGTACTCATTTAGTAATGAGTACATATTTAAATAAAATAAATGGGTACATGTTCACAAAACATATTAAATTTTTTGGGGCCTATGAATTCATTTTTCACTTGTTCCCACAGCGTGCCTCATTGCAAATAACTCTCTAGAATGCATACCCACATCAATCGACCTCCCCAGCACCTCTCTCAGACCTCCTACCTCCATGAGACTCAACTTACTATGTTTGCAGGTAAGTTGCTTTCCCATTTTCATGTTTTTTTGTCTTTTTACTATTGTTTCCTGTTTTTAAATTTAAATTTAGTTTTGAAACCTTAAACTGTAAAACAAATTATATTCACTAAAAATAAAAACCCTAGGACCTAGTCTAAACCCTAGAACCTATTTAAAACCCTATGACCTTTAAATTTTATAATTTGTAAACCCAAACTTTAGGGTTTAGGGCTTGTAAACTAAAAATGAAAACCCTAGGACCAAGTTAAACATGAAACAAAACTAAAGAAAAAAAACAACAAAATACACAAAAATAATTTAAACTAAACAAAAACAATGCTCACTAGCATTAGGGGAGAGGAGCCAATAGTTATTAGGGCTAACTTTGCTACCATGTAGTATTTACATGGAATATCGTAGGACCTCTATTTTTCTTAGAAATGTGATATGGACTCTTATCTATCTACAACTAAGGTTTGGAGGTGTGACTCATCATGTAACTCGCCACATCATCACATCCAGTGAGAAGTGTCCTTAAAATGAATATTTAAATATTTGATGAAAACTCTATCATGGAATCCCTAGTAGTTGAACAAAAAAATATCATTTTTTAGAACAAATGATCATATTCAAGTATTTAAAATATAACTTATTGCAACCTAAATGATCTCAATGCCTTTTGATAACTATGAGTCTTGTTATCTCTAACCTTTATAACCAACACAAATGACTCAATAGATGAACACAAAATGCTATTTATTGTTATAAAAAAAGCACATTCTTATTTAAAATACAAATTATATTCAACTTTAAATGATCATAAAACTTTTTGACAACCTTTTACATTTCAATACTTTTTTGTCCACAAAATAAAAATACTTGTTTAGATGAACACCTTATTTTATAAATGATACACTTTTAGTGGATAGTTATGATATTTTATATAAAACAAAAAGGTACTTATTAAGCAAGTGTTAATGAATTTATTTATGATTTTTTAAAGACATTCAAAAGTTTTCATGTGATCATGTAAGGGTCCAATATTGACAAATATTTGGTCATTTTTTGATTTACATGTAAACTAATTATTGACAATACATAGTATAAATATGTTGCAAGACTAAATCCTATACCCACAAGTACTATATCAACAATTCAACCCCACTTGATTATTGGATCCTCTCCCCTAGAGTGTTTCTTTTCACTAGAGTAAGAGCTTGATGAATAAATTATAGACAAGAGTTTCTATACACAAATGACAAGATAACCTTGTGAATTATTCCTCCATTGTGAAGGGATTCAAAAATTCCTTTCTCAACTTATCATGAGGCTATGGATAACACTTTATGCATTGACTAGGTATCTATTAAAATTGGTAGGCAAGCACATGGTTTCATTTTAAATTAATATTGAGAGAAACTTGAAATAACATCCCGCAAAACAATCATAATGTGTTCAAAATGTAAAACTAATGTGTGAATTTGGGTTTTCCTACTAGTAGTGAAGGTAATATAGAAACAAGCACAACATCCTCCCTCCACAACACAATCCTCACTTATATTGCAAATTTCATAAGCTTAGGGAGAATGGCACATCCACATATAGAGATTATATAATATGCCCATTCAATGTCTTCTTCAAAGTTAATGAAAATAATCTATTGAATTATTTTCTTACTCACAATATGAAGAACTTAGGCCTCAACCTTGACCATGTGCACATTCCCCCAAACAAGATACATGTTGGGGGCTTGTAGATCTTGACATAGATATTAAAATGTATGCAAGTTGTGGATCTAGATAAACCAACTTTAGTCATATGTAGTGAACCTAATGATTTAACTTTTCCTCAAATGTTGGACCTTATTAAGAACCTAGCTACTCATAGGAGTTCCCTTCTCAAGCCCATGGTTCTGGGTCACTTAGCATAGTTGATTTCAACCCCTCATGCTAGTAATTATGTTAGCCATGACCTTCACCCACTAAATTTTCCTTCTAAGGATACATAGTTTTCACATTCACTATACAAATAAATTAATATAATGATATGATTATTTGAGGCAATCCCTCCCTCTACCAAGTTTGGGTTTATGACAACTACTTTAAATAGGTCTTACTCAATTATTGGGCGACAATCAACATAGTTACTCTAACCCTTATGTTGATACTTAGATATTATATAAGCACATATGTTAGTGTTTTAGATGTGTTCAATACCCATGCCATGTGGAGAGATTAGTAAAGGGAATTCCTACAAGCACGAAACCTAAAAAACAAGATGACAAACATTGGTTTTTGTGCTAAAGGTCAAAATTTCTATCCAAACATGTTGCATTCTTCCACAAAAGAACTTTATATCTTATATGGATAAATTGGTTGCTTCTCCAATCTTGTATATTATCATGCCTTCAGGTCATATCTCTATTCTTTCTTAGTATACCTTTGAACCCCTCATAACCTATTTGCCTTGATTGTATGTTTTCTAGATTTAAATTTTATTAGTTTTATCATCTATGCCAAAATCACAACTTTTATTAGGTGGATATTGTATAACCACTACAACAAATTTGTGACTACCCTAACAGTTTTTCTTTTGATATGATAATCTTATGATCACCACAATAGTTTTGAAACCACTAGTCTACTAAACAGAATGTCCAATTTTGACAAAATAAAAAGTACATCCTTTTATCTCTCCCATTTGATTCATAATGTGTGTTGCATGCCTAAATTTATCTTATAATGCCTCTTTCTCAACACCCACACCTTTTTAAACTCAAATTTTCATTCTCATTTTAATCTTTAAGTCCTTGCATTGAAAAAAAATCAATTACATACATGTGATCTAACTTTGAAACCTATTATACCTTTAAAACATTACCAAGATTCCCCTTCCCTTTATTCTATGTTTAGTTTTTTGGTCAACCTAATTCATTTCCCTTATAGGTATTTTCCATAGAATAGAGAAGTGACCAAATAACATAATCATGATATTGTGGAATGCTTTGAGTACCAATTCAACACTTTGTTCTCTTTTTCTTTTAAAAGTCTAACTCTAAATTTGGACACAAGTAGTACATGTTCAAATAGGTTAGTGTATTTTTAATTTGTAGTTAATAAATATGTGTTTTGATTACTATTTAATTTAGTATATTGCTATGTGTTCATATTAGTTGATCAATATGGATTTTATTTGTGAACTTTGTTAGTTCTTGTTTGGTCCATATTTTGAGAACTTCCATGTTCTGTTTGATCATCAAAAGATCTCTCTAAGGGTTCATATTATGAAAAATGAAATCTAGATCCTCCCCTTTTCAAGCTATAATTTCATACCGTAACCTTATTTTAACATTTAGATCAAACATTCTCAATTGTAAACCTTCTTTATTCTCACAGTCCTATACCTTAAAACTTTAAACTCTAACTCAAAATCCTAGACATTTAAATTTTAGCCCCTAATCTCAAACCCTAACTCATAACCCTCAACCTACTAACTTGAACCCTAAACATGGAACCCCTGATCCCAAACCTCGACTCATAACCCAAAGCCTTTAAATTTTAAGCCTAATCTTGAAAGATCAAACCTTGAACTTCAAAATTGAAACTCTCATCGTGAAAATCCTTAAAATTAGAATTTGAGCTCAAAATCCTTTACCCCAAACCCTTAAACTTCAACCTTTAACTCACATCCCCAAACCAAACCCTCTAATGTGAACCTTAAACTTGGAACTATTGATTCAAAACCATACCTCAGAACCACAAACCTTCAAACTTTAAACCCTAACTCAACACCCTAAGCCCTTAAACTTGAATGCAAAGATTGAGACTTGAAACCCTTAACATTGAACACATTCATACAAAACCTCAAACATCATACATGGACTTAGAGCCACCAACCCCAAACCTTCAAGCTTGAACCCTAAAATCACATCCCCAAACTAAACCCTTAACATGGAAACCCTAATCCCACCCCTAACATGAAACACCAAAAATTGAAAAAAAAATGAACCCTAAGCTCAAAACCTCAAACCCAAAGCCCTCAATCTTGAACCATACATATTGAACCCACTTATATAAAACCTCAAACTTGGTACTTGAACTTAGAAATGCCAACCCCAAACCTTCAATCTTAAACATTAAAATCACATATCAAAACCAAATAGTCAAACATGGACCCCAAACTTGGAACCCCTAATCCCAAAATCTAACTCAAACTACTAAACCTTAAAAAAATGAACCCTATGCTCATAACCTCAAACCACCAACCCTTAACATTAGAATTCACTCATACAAAACCTCAAACTTGGTGCTTCAAATCAAAACCCTAAACTCACATCTTGAAACCAAACCCTTAAACATGAACCCTAAACTTGGAACCCCAAATCTCAACCCTAACTTGAAATTGTAAATATTTAAAAAATCTAAACCCTCACAATTTGGTCCTACTTAAGCCATCAACAACATTAAATGTGGCCCAATGAGGAGATGAAACACACAATTCATATGCCACCATTATATATTGAAATGATCCCTCATATATTATATAAATGTAGCTATCATACAACCAATGAAGTTTAGACAACTAGTGGCAATGGTGAGCGAGATCTAATGACCATTGCTCAATAGCCAAATTAAAATTATGTAATAGCCACTCCAAATTACTTGAATAAAATAATATTATCTAAAAAAATAGTGCGAAAAAAGAAAAAATAATAATAATAATTTAAAATTTCCATAATAACTCAAACTCATGAAATAACTTTCATTCTAAGAAGATTCCATACATCGATGAAATAATGTGTAATGAAATAGGACTATGCCTTTACAATACTTAGCTATGTAAGCTTATACAAGAATATCATATTAACAATGTATATATCACAGTAAGCTTCGATTCACTACTGTCTTAGCACCAGTATTTTGTAGAGTACCTCATAAACCTACACAACTAGATATAAGTGTTAATCCCACATGATCATTAAAGCATCATAGGGATCAATGCACAAAATACAACACATACAGGCCCTAAGGGGACGACCTAATGCATCAAGGGCTCATCCATGATGGCCTTGCCTACGTATATGCAATGCATAGGCTTTGTAGTTTGCGGTAACTTGACTTGCATTCATAAGGTTGTCTTACATATAGTTTTATCTAATGTCAACAATTCATAGGTAAAGAACCTTAAGGGAACAATAAGGAGGTTATAGGTAGGATAATCATTTTTATTCATACAATTCATTCATGAAGCATAAGAGTCAATAATTAAAGACTTTCCTCATTTTGGAACTACTTTCCAAGTAAACTAGTAATAAAGGTTATCTCATAAGGTTCCAAAATCCAAAGTCATAAACCAACTGAAATATTTATAGTCACCATTTATATTAGTATGAATCTACAGTTTTACCGAATCACATTTCCATGTCCATCCTATACACATCATGAATGTGTCAAAAGGAGTGAAAATATCTTAAAAAGAGAAATCATTTAAGAGATCTTGATTGTTTGTTTAACCAAAGATAACAGTGATAATAATTTGATACAATTAAACTAAGTTTAATTCTCCCTAAGAATTGTTACTCTATAAAAAGGTTAATACTCCTTGAAACATCATATACTTTTCCTTCGAAGTTTAAAAACAAGGAAACATAAAACCGATCAAACACACACTACACATATAAGACAAATTAGAATATGTATCTAAATGGTACATTTTGGCAGGTTCTAAAGATAAAGATAAAGTTGATTAGGAAACCTTTTTCTATAAATATTTAACCTTTTAAATTTCATCTAAACAAATAGACAATATAACAATAACCAGACTTATATAAAAGGTGATAGGGTATCTTCAAGAATTCAAAATGGTTACATAATGCCATAGAAGAATTATTTCAAGAAAAAAGGATGGAAATTGCATTGGGTTAGAAAAACATGCCCATGGAACAATTATTAGAGTTGTTAGAACCTTCGAGTATGTGCTGATGAAAATGTTGTGGGGAAAGTGAACCAGTATTAGAGCAATAGAAGCAACTTGTGCTTTAATAATGTGCGCTCAACATTAAATAAAGAAGCAACATGTGTACTCATATAATGCACTAAATAGTAAAATGAAAGTTCATCCATTAGAGCATAATGGAAGAAGGATCAAAGCAGATAGAATGCCTCAAAGAGATGCCATCTCATGGAATGCAAGAGAAGGTAAGGCATATCCTCAACGCTGCAGTGTATAAAAGAAAAACATGCATTTAAACCAAAGGTTGGAAAAGAATTAGGATCGATTGGTTAGTCTAGGAGATGAACAACAACAAGTGTGATTTCTAAGATGGAGATGACTTCATTTTGAGCTGCAACACATTGTTGCAATGACTGAATAAGGAAAAAGCTTGCTATACTGTGCTGGCCGCAAGGCTTTTGGCATGTTCTGATCATGGAATTTTGATAGCCGAAAAAGATTCATCATGGCCACTTATAACCATAGCAAAGAGTAAGTTATACCCAGCCAAACTAAGACTCAAGAGATAACCTATAGCGATATTGCAGATTGTAGACACAAGTTTAGCGTACTACATAGTAATGCAATTTGAAAAATATAATCATGAACAAAGTTGGCGATGGACATGAGTGATTGCATAGGCGCACACGGTCATGAGTGAAATTAATTATTTCTCTTAACATTCATCTCACTCAAAATAATGCAGTGACTTACCAATTCGGAAGGAGGCGAACCAAAGAATGAACAAAATAATGAAGTTCTGAGATTATAAAGGAGTGCTATCCAAGAGAAGCTGATGCAGTCTTAAGAAGTTTAAGGGTGATAATACTAACTAGATAACCTTTCAACATGTGCTATGGGAAGGAAAGGAATGTTGGGGTGCCAGTGGTATTACTAAAGATAAGTTACCTTCAACCATGCACCACAAGGAGTGTAAAATTGGTGTTTGGTCATACTGATGAGAGGACGACCTTTAAAGGTTTACCAAAACAAGACTGGGATTAATCACATTTCTAAAGATAGCCTAGTTATGCAAATTCTCTATGCCGTCATAGGCATAATAATGTAATTTTTGCTGATAAGAGTTGCCCTACAAGATAAAAAGTGTCTCTTTCTCAGCCAAATTTTCTTAAAAAAATGGCAACAGAGGAAGTAAACTACCATAAACAAATTAGAAGAAAGGTTGTTTAGACAACTTACATTATCAAGGATTGATGAGATCTAATAAAACCATAAAAAATGATCCATGCATACAAAACCATTTGATTTGGTAGGGGCCGATCCACTCCACAAATGAGTTCAACAGGGTACACTATTACGGCTAGCCATTTAGAAAAGAATAGGTTGCCCATCCTAATTTGCAGGCCAAAGAAAATTTAAGATGGTGCACTTAGCGGGTCCATCCTATAGACAATTGATTAGGCAACTGATAAAACCAAAGAGATATAGAGATCGATAGACCCAGGTTTAGAGATCAAGAGATAGATAGATTGTGTACGTATGGAAATATAGTCCATTACAAAGCTATTTATAACCATAGATTTGATAAAGAGAATGTACCCATATTTGATGGCTTTGAAAATTTGGTTACCTACCACTTCTTGCTTTTCATTTCGAGCTTCTATCTTTCTTAAAAAAAATTCGCCCTTCTTCTTTTTCTTATTTTTTTTCTCCATCTCCTCTATGCAGATTTTTCTCTTTTTATTCTAGATAGTTTCTATCCTTTTCCTTATCTTGATTTTTGGCTTTTATTTTCTTGTTTTTTGATTTTCTTTCTATCTTTTTGTTTTCTTTTTGGATTTCTTCAAATTTTCTTTCTTTTTCTTTTCTTGTTTCCTTTTTCTATTCTTTCAAATCTGGCATTATCCATTAAGGATAAAAGAAATTAAATTTCTAAATGGATTAATATTTTAACTAGAATATATATATTTATTTATTATTTTTAATTCACTTTTAAGATAAAAAAGTATAAACGACAATGCATCATTATCTATTCTAGAACATATCAAATTATCTAAATAATTATTCCAAAATATTGTCATTAATCTATAACGACTATTAGTCAAATGATTATTCTAATGCAATGCAATTATTAATGTGACTAAATATTTCAGTCTAATTAGCCAAATTAATTATGAAATTATTTTTCACCACAAGTTGTCACCAATTGGCTAGATGCCCCCTCCTCGATGATACTCTCTCTCCATTGAGAGAGTATTCCTATAACACACATAAGTCAGAATTAGTTGACGATCATTAAAATAATAATATTTAAATTAATTATTGAAATTAGGGGTTGTGACATCCTTTCCCCCTTAAAAGAATCATTGTCCCAATGATCAAATCAACTTAACTTATGATAAGGTTTCATACCTCTTTAATTCTGTTTTACCTCAATGTCAAAATCGGCCAACCTGGCAAATGTGTCATTTGCTCCAAGAACTTGTTTGTTCATAACAACCAAAAATTTCTCTATCTAACATTCATTCACTTGTACACATCGTTAGCATGTCAGTACTTTGTCAATTAGTTTTATTTCTATACTTTCAGACAAGTAAAAGCATGCAGGCTAATTCATTTCTTTCATACAATCTTCCATAGCTTAATCAAATCTTGTTCATATTCCAAAATATTTACATATAGAAAGAAAACAATTATGTTCATTTTGTCAACATGCCTACTCACATGAGACATCAGAACAATTGCCTTTATGATGAAAAACGAGCATCCCATACTACTTGTTAT
Organism: Cunninghamia lanceolata; assembly: GCA_027924645.1. Taxonomy (NCBI): domain Eukaryota; kingdom Viridiplantae; phylum Streptophyta; class Pinopsida; order Cupressales; family Cupressaceae; genus Cunninghamia; species Cunninghamia lanceolata. Next base: position 21,069,082 of record BSBN01000809.1, on the reverse strand, counting down.
CATAATTGGAAAATAAAAACTCAAACAAATTACAACAAGGCCTTCAACTTGATCAACATAAAAGATAAGAAGATCAACAAGTTTTCAACATACAAAAAGATCATCAACATCATTAGAAACATCAAAGATAAGAAGACCATCATGATCTCAATACTGATACAATCATTTACTAAATTTAACAACGAAAAGTAAATCTCAATCTATAAATGGAAAAAAAACCTTCTATTAACAGAGATATCCAAAAATGTATAATCTTTTAATTTTTCAAGTGCAACCTTAGTTCATGGAGGGAGAAGTACAATTACATACTTTGGCTAACAGGCTATACAAAGATTCAATACATGATATATATCCATTTTCTGAAATGCATAAGGAGATTCATATATATAATCTATCTTCAGCTGCCATGACCCACTGGTCTTCTGCAAACTGAAGGTCAAGAGCATGGTTAAGGTGCTTTTTCCACCCAACCATGAAGTACATCACTTCCTCATAATTCTTCCTAACTCAAAGAATAGTCAGCCCTGCATGAGGCACCTAGCAACCTAGAACAAATGAGTAGGAGGGAAACTCTCGATGCATGCCTGATGCCTTATATGCACTCTAAACTAGAATGAACATATTTCTTGCATACAGTATGTGGCAGAGAACTAGAAATAGTTACTAGGCATTCATTATCCATTTATTTCAATGGTACAATATAGCTTTGGCCAAAGCATAAATACAAAATTGGTTGATCTTGAAAAAGAAGATCACCTTCTCTGTTAGCCCACATTCAACATCCTATCTCGGAAGGTAAGTTTAAAGATTATCACATACAACATATTCAACAAGAATAATCTATTTCAAATTGCATAAAATACAGACTAGATAAATATGATAGTGCATAACACACACAAATGCTCAATGAATATTTAACAATGAGAATGCATAAACTCTGTGTACATAACTCACACAGGGTACGAATACATAAAATACTTGTAGTGCATCACTTGCATAAAATATTGCATACAAGGAGCAATACTTGTTCAAGTTTACGTACAATAAATATGGTGAGTGCATCTCTTGTACAAAATATGAAATATGCATAAATCGCATTAGTATAATTATATAGTGATCATTACCAATCTGATAAACATAATGAATATAAAAAGTGTATCTTACACACAAACTATGAATGTAAACATTACTCAAGTGCTTTATCTGCACAAAGGAATTAATAACTTACTCTAAGGACATCAATAATGTGAAATATGCATCACTTACATTAGTCTAAGTATAGTGAACATTTCTCATTCAAGTATAAATATAGTAACTATGATAAGTGCATTTAAGGTGACAATTTTGCTATAATATGAGTACAATCACTCATATAGATGTGTTATTTACATAAAGCATGAGAAGTGTATTATTGTACATGTGCAAGAAAAGTATCATTCTCATATAATACATATGTATAAGTACTCTCACTAATAACAATCAAACATACCTGATCAATCCTTTCTACTTGGTCTATTAGACAGATCGAGATAACTTATCCAATAAACTTATATCAGGAGTCACCAATGAAGATCCTTAAGACATTTGAAACTTGTATTTTCAAATGATCTCGTGGATTCTACTAGATCCATGCTCACATCCCAAAAGAATAATGCATTGCTCTAAAATCACCTTATCCAAAACCTAATATTGTTACAAGCAATCTTGCCTTAAAACATCCATCCCAGGTTTCCTTTTTCTGAAAAAGCTCAGTCAATGTTGATCCATCATTATTAGCTTTATTTATCTCACAAGGGATCTTATATCTGCCTCTTATCAAAATTTTATGTTTTCTTCTTTCCTTGTATCTTATCAACTCATTCATCCTTTACATCATCAGAGAGATCTCTCTTCTCAATATATTTTTCTTATTAATTCACTTTTATTGCCACAACATCATTCATGGGTTGTCACCATATATTATCCATCTTAGATCACTTCAAATACTCACCATTACTCTTACTAGCAAGTCCTATGAAAATAGGACTAAGGTGAGAGGTCTCATACCTCTAAAGTTCTTTGAATGATCAAACTATGTCTAAACTTCTACTCGGTTTCAACTGAACCATGTAAGAATCACCAACTCATCAAAAGAATCTTGACCCATTACTAGGGTTCTCTACGCCTAAGACTTTATGTCACCAAGTAGTTTTGCATTACTATAATGCAACCTAAGTGTAGAAGACTCGAGGTCCAAGTGCTAAACCTGGAACGCTCTGATACAACATGTAATAACCACTCCAAATTACTTGAATAAATTAATATTATCTGAAAAAAATAGTGCAGAAAAGGAAAAATAATAAATTTTTTTTTCCATAATAACTCAAACTCATGAAATAACTTTTATTCTAAGAAGATTCCATACATCCACAAAATAATAAGTGTAATGAAATAGGACTATGCCTTTTACAATACTTATCTATGTAGGCTTATACAAGAATATCATATTAACAATATATATATCACAGTAAGCTTCCATTTGCTACTATCTTAGCACTAGTATCTTGTAGAGTACCTCATAAACCTCCACAATTAGATATAAGCATTAATCCCACATGATCATTTAAGCATCATATGGATCAATGCACAAAATACAATGCATACAGGCCCTAAGGGGCCGACCTAATGCTTCGGAGGCTCATCCATGATGGCCTTGCCTACGTATGCGTAGTACAGATGCTTCGTAGTTTAGGGTAACTTGACTTACATTCATAAGATTGTCTTACATACAATTTCATCTGATGTCAACAATTCATAGGCAAAGAACCTTAAGGGAACAATAAGGAGGTTATAGGTAGGATAATCATTTTTATTCATACAATTCATTCATGAAGCATAAGAGTCAATAATTAAAGACTTTCCTCATTTCAGACCTACTTTCCAAGTAAACTAGTAATAAAGGTTATCTCACAAGGTTCAAAAATCCGGAGTCATAAACCAACTAAATTATTTATAGTCACCATTTATATTAGTATGAATCTAATTTCTTGAATCACATTTCCATGTCCATCCTATACACATCATGAATCTGTCAAAAGGAGTGAATATATCTTAAAAAGAGAAATCATTTAAGAGAGCTTGATTATTTGTTTAACCAAAGATAACAGTGATAAGAAGTTCATATGTTTAAACTAAGTTTAATTCTCCCGAAGAATTGTTACTCTTTAAAGTGGTTAATACTTCCCAAAACATCATATACTTTTCCTTCTAAGTTTAAAACCAAGGAAACATAAAACCGATTGATAAAAAAAACACCACACATATAAGACAAATTAGAATATGTATCTGAATGGTACATTTTGGCAGGTTCTAAAGATAAAGATAAAGTCGATTAGGAAACCTTTTACTATAAATATTTAAGCTTTTAAATTATTTCATCTGAACAAATAGACAATAGCACAATAACCAGACTTATATAAAAGGTGATAGGGTATCTTCAAGAATTCAAAATGCTTACATAATGTTGTAGAAGAATTATTTCATGGAAAAAGGATGGAAATTGCATTGGATTAGAAAAACATGCCCATGGAACAATTAATAGAGCTGTTAGAACCTTTGCATATGTGCTAATGAAAATGTTGTGGGGAAAGTGAACTAGTATTAGAGCAATAGAAGCAACCTGTGCTTTAATAATGTGCACTCAACATTAAATAAAGAAGCAACATGCGTGCTAATATAATGCACTAAATAGTAAAATGAAAGTTCATCCATTGGAGCATAATGGAAGAAGGATCAAAGCAAACATAATGCCTCAAAGTGATGTCTTCTCATGGAATGCAAGAGAAGGTGCAGGCAAGGCATATCCTTAACGTTGAAGTGTATAAAAGAAAAACATGCATTTACACCAAAGGTTGGAAAAGAATTAGGATCAACTGGTTAGTCTAGGAGATGAACAACAACAAGCGTGATTTCAAAGATGGAGATGACTTCATTTTGAGCTGCAACACATCATTACAATGACTGAATAAGGAAAAAGTTTGCTATACTATGCTGGCTGCAAGGCTTTTAGCGTGGTCTGATCATGGAAGTTTGATAGCTGAAAAAATTCATCATGGCCACTTAGAACCATAGCAAAGAGTAAGGTATACCCAACCGAACTAAGAGATAACCTATAACGATATTGCAGATTGTAGATACAAGTGTAGTACACTACATAGTAATGCAATTCGAAAAATATAATCATGAACGAAGTTGGCGATCCACATGAGTGATCGCATAGGCGCACAAGGTCAAGAGTGAAATTAATCCATTAGTTTCAATTATTATTTCTCTTAACATTCGGCTCACTCAAAATAACGCAACGACTTACCAATCTAGAAGCAGGCAAACCAAAGAATGAACAAAACAATGAAGTTATGAGATTATAAAGGAGTGCTATCCACGAGAAGTTGACATAGTTTTAGGAAGTTCAAGGGTGAAAATTGGTGTTTGGTCATACTGATGAAAGGACAACCTTAAAAGTTTACCATAACAAGACGGGGATTAATCATATTTATGAAGATAGCCTAGTTATGCAAGTTCTCTATGCCACCATAGGCATAAGAATACAATTTTACTGATAAGAGTTGCACTACAAGATAAAAAGCGTCTCACTTTCTTAGCTGAATTCACTTTAAAAAATGGCAATGGAGGAAGTAAACTACTATAAACAAATCAGAAGAAAGGTTGTTTAGACAACTTACATTATCAAGGATCGATGAAATCTAATAAAACCATAAAAAAATGATTTATGCATACAAAACCATTCGATTTGGTAGGGGCCTGCCCACTCCACAAATGAGTTTAATAGGGTACACTATTACAGCTAGTTGATTAGAAAAGAACAGGCTGCCCATTCCAATTTGTAGGCCAAAGAAAATTTAAGATGGCACACTTAATAGGTCCATCCAACAGACACAATTGATAAGGCAGCTGATAAAACCAAAGAAATATAAAGATCGATATATGCAGGTTTAGAGATCAAGAGATAGATAGATGGTCTACATATGGAAATATAGTCCATTACAAAGCTATTTACAACCATAGATTTGATAAAGAGCATGTACCTATATTTGATGGCTTTGAAAATTTGGTTACCTACCACTTCTTGGTTTTTGTTTCGAGATTCTATCTTTCTTAAAAAAAATTCCTCATTTTTCTTGTTTTTTTGTCCATCTCCTCTATGCAGATTTTTATCTCTTTTTATTCTAGATAGTTTCTATCCTTTTCCTTATCTTGATTTTTAGCTTTTATTTTCTTGTTTTTCCAATTTTCTTTCTATCTTTTTGTTTTCTTTTTCTTTCTTTTTGGGTTTCTTCAAGTTTTCTTGCTTTATTGTTTCTTTTCTTTTCTTGTTTCTTTTTTCTATTCTTTCTAATCCGGCATTATCCATTAAGGATAAAATAAATTAAATTAAATTTCTAAATGGATAAATATTTTAACTAGAATATATATATTTATTTGTTTTTTATTGACTTTTAAGATAGAAAAGCATAAACCACAATGCATCATTATCTATTCTAGAACATATCAATTTATCTAAATAATTATTCCAAAATATTGCAATTAATCTATAACGACTATTAGTCAAATGATTATTCTAATGCAATGCAATTATTAATGTGACTAAATATTTTAGTCTAATCAGCCAAATTAATTATGAAATTATTTTTCACCACAAGTCATCATCAATTGACTAGACGCCGCCCCCTCCTTGATGATACTCTCTCTCCGTTGAGAGAGTATTCCTGTAATGCACATAAGTCAGAATTAGTCGATGATCATTAAAATAATAATATTTAAATTAATTATTGAAATTAGGGGTTGTGACAAATTACATGCAAACAATCATTCACTAGGAATACTTTAGCTATTGACCTATGAAATATTACCACACATAATCCATGCACAAGCCATTGAATGTAGTGTTGTCAAATCTTGTGGGCCCATCATCTACAAACAAATATCAAATCATTCGTAATAGATTGTCTAGGACCAATAGTAAAGTAATCTATGAAAGCACATGAAAAATCATGGAAGGATGTATAATATGACATGGTATAATCCATTCTTTAGCTCTTTCCAACTAGGTATCACCAATTTCATGCATCAAATTACTATTGATGAATGTATATAAGAAGAATATGAATGTATTATTTTAAAGCATGCATGTATATATTTACAAGTTTTAAATGTATAAATATTTTAAATGCATGTATTGTTATGCAATGTATTATTTTAAACAATTTAATTATATATTTCCAAGTTTGATATGTATAAATATTGTGCATTTAATATATATTTCCAAGTCCTAATTTAATTAATTAACTTCTTTTGTAATTGTAAATCTAGTTCTAGTACTCATATATATGGATCAATTACCAAAATATGAGTTCTTATTAGAATAAGTGTTACAAAATGAACCCCCACCCCAAAACCCCTCCCAAGTACCCCCATTGAAAACCCACCCAAAGCCCCCAACCCCAAGAACCCCCCAAAACACAAACCTGCAAAACCCCTACCCCTCCATTGGATGACAGTCACTTGCGAGAAACCATAAATGACAACATAAACACATTACAAGAAAAAAATGACTTTATTAAAAATGAGTTGCATACGCCCCCACATGTTGCATGGTTTGCATCTTCAATGCAAACCATTATTGATTTTGTTATATCAGTTAATGTAGATCTAGATAGATTCCATATTTGGAGGGAGGAGAGGAGGAAATTCTATGCTGATGGATTGTTGTATAGACAAATCCTTGATTTACATATTTGGAAACATGCTATAGCCCCATACATTATTGACCCTTCAACAAACCAAACCATAGCTCCAAATAAAAAATAACTTCAATTACATGGTGTAGGCATTCTCAAATAGTAGAAAACCTTTGGGAGTAGTGGTGGATGGTCTTTGACCATCCACCACATGCCAATTTTGAGTTTCCTTTATATTTTTTTGAGAAAATTATGGGATGAGGTTGAAATGGATTTAAAGCCCAATTATTTTGACATCACCTCATTCTAGGGTGTGGGTGGTGGCATGCCACAACATAGACTAGGGGCACATGTTGATCCAAATTAGTGTGTGCCCCTCCATTGTTGAAAATGAAGGTAGAACTGCTACTATAAAATTTAAAATTTTGTGTATGGAAAGCTGAAATAAAGATTAATCTGTAACAATTAATGAACAAGTGCTTATGCACTTTTAATCCGATGTAGAATAGAAGAGAAGAGAAGAGAAAAAACTTGCACAGTATTTACATGGAGAAACCCTTTCGGGAAAAAACTCCACACTCAAAGGTGTTTCCTACTTGTATCAAATCTTTTTGGAAAAGATTACATTCAATACTAAAATTTCTCTAAGTCCTTGATGCACTTCACAAAAAAGCTTCTTGCTTTTTTCTCTAAGTCTTTTTTTCCCTCAAATCAACTCTCTAGAAAATGTATGGGATTTACAATTAAATCAAAATCTTCTTTTAATTCAAAAGCTTCTTAATTCAAAAACTTTAAACTCAAATTACAATAAATTGTAGTTGATAACATAGCTTCCAAAGCTCATGAAAAAACCAAGCACACTTAAATTGAGAAGGCTGAACTCAAACAAAGTCTAAGCTTTGAGTTAACTGCCCCCTTCATGATGTGGGCACCCAAGATGGCTAAATATAGTTGTGACAACATCAAACTTATCACCAAATAAAAGCAACAACAAAAACTCTTCCATTTGGGCGTCCATATTTATCCAATGACTTTTTGTTGATTGAAGTGATCAATACACATTAATTTCATGCAAACAACATGCAATATTGATGTCCCCAAGGTTATTCTGAAGTATCTTGTTATGTACATGCAAGTGACATGCAACTGATACCCATTACCTAAAACACTGAGATGTACCATCCTGCAACTTTTGGGAGTTGGAGTGTCCTGCAAGTAATATGTTAAAACTGACATGCAAGAATTTTCAACAACATGCAACTGATACCCATTTCCTGAATCACTGATATGTACCATCCTCCAAGTTTCTAAAGTTGGAGTGTTCTACAAGTAAACTCACAAAACTAACATGCAACTACATGCAAGGTCATATAACTGACATGCAAGAACATGCAAGGTCATACAAGTCCATAGGAGTGACATACAACAACATGCAAACACATGCAAGTGACATGCAGCAACATACAAGCACATGCAAGTGACATGCAACAACATGCAAGGTCATACAAGTCCATAGGAGTGACATGCAACAACATGCAAGTCCATATGAGTAACATGCAACAACATGCAAGTACATGCAAGTAACATGCAACAACATGCAACAACATGCAAGTACATGCAAGCTACATGCAAAAAAATGCAAGTCCAGGCAAGCTATTTTTACCACATGCAAGCAATATCCAATTCATGCATCTTTAACACTGTAGTTAACTCCAACATTATATCCATGCAAGGCGTCTCAACATTATCTAGTCATGTACAGAAAAAAACACAACTCCAATTCTAAAAATAAGTCCCCATGAAAAGGGGACACCCAAGTCTAACTCCCACTCACTAGGAGTTATCGAACTCTATTTTTAGACTTAGGAGAAGTCAACAAGGTCTTCATGGCTCCCATCTCAAAGTGGGTGCCCAAGTTTGACATTATCCATTTAGAACTTAATTGCAAAATTCAAAGTGCTATAATTAATAAATAATTAATCTCTCAAATTCCTAATGTATTGGGGAACACATTCCAAGAACTTTGGAGACATATGAATTGGTTAGGATTACAAGTTAATGGCAACTTATCACAACATCCACCCATGAGTGCTCCTTGTTTACTCGTTATTCCTGCACCCATTCACTAGTAGGTAGTGGTCTCAACATTAGGAGCTTTGAGTACACTCTCAAGAAACTTAACTAACCAAGCTACCCACTTGGTAGCTGAAGTCAGTGCTAGAGAGCCTCTAGAGGAGATGGCATTGCTCCTAGCACCTCACATGCATCAACACCATTACAATCACCCATGTTTTGGTCTTGTCTGTGCATCCACTATAGGGGCTACAATAGAGGAGGAGTCTTTCTTAGATACACTATTTCCTCCTATAGTGGTATGCCACATTTTATGTATGCACTATTGTACTTATTAAATTTATTAAATATACATCTATTTTAAAATATCAATTATCAATTTATTTAATAGATTTTATATATTGTGTTGTTTGGTGCAGATTACTAGCTTGGCCACCACATCTTGATTAGACCATTTAGTGTTGATGATCGTACATCTTGGCACACCTTATATGGTAGATCGATAAATTTCCCTTAGCCATCTAGCTCATTAATTAAATATGTTCAATTAGTTTCTTAAAATTAGATACATTTTAATCATTATATAATAATTTGAATATGCATTGTTGTCTTCTATACTATAAACAACTGACAATTCATATGCACAAAGTAATGCAACCACCAAGTATAGAAGAATTTCAACAACTCATGAACTTTGCCTTTAGGTTTTCCACCAAACATGATGGCATAAAATGACAACATAAGAGTTGTCCCAACCATAATAATAGCCAACCTGATTATATCATGATCTAGAATTTCCATAAGCAAGCTTCCCCAGACAATTACAACCACTATTGGTGAAATTAAAATAGCCTAGGTTGCTAGTGATAACAATCCCAATATGGCCCATAACTGGGGACCTTGAAGAATTGTTGGCCATTTTATAGAAAAAACTCAGCTTCAATGATACCCTTATTGATGAAAAAATTCTACAACATGTCATTATTTACACTATTATGAATGCATCTGGCTTACACCCCTCCTTAAATATGGCATTCAAGGGATCCCACAGTTGGTAAGCCATCTCCATTCATTGAGACACCTGTAGACTTAGTTGCAGAGTAAACCCAAGGATCTTATCAATGTTTGAGAACCCTAAACCTAACTTGAATGTCTCCTTAAACTTTGACTTTCATTTGAAATGAATCTCCCTCCATCGTTTATGGAGAAATTTGAGGTTTTTTATTAGACTCCTTGACCTTTAATATCATAAGAAACAAAGGTACTTGATAAATCATTAGGATTTAAAAGACTTTTTACAAAACTTTAAAAGACCTTTTAAAGACATATTGGAAAAAACATGAGATTTGTTCAAATCCAAAGGCATCCCCTAATGACTTTTTTTGCTGAGAGCACAAAATATGTCAACATGAGGATCTATCTGTTCTTTTGAACTCTTTGAACTATCAAATTTCTTCTCTTCTTCAAGTTATTCATGGGCTTTAGTTTCAACTTTCTTGGGAATTGGGGTAAGTTGAACCACATCTTTCTTTTCTGGTTGCAAGACAATGAAATAAGGCTTAACTTCTCTAAAGATAATGCTTTTTCTATACAAAACTCTTTCATCCACGTGATCCCAAAGCTTATATCCTTTCATTCTAATACATTTAACAACCTTGTTCACTAATTTTGACCTCTTCTCTCTAGGTACATATGCATACGCCTCACAACCAAAGATTCTTAGATGTCTCAATTATATCTTTTTCCCCAACCACACCTTCATTGTATCTTCTCAACAAGAGATAATGTATGAGACTTCTTACGTAGGTAACAAGCTATAGCAACCGCTTCTACCAGAAAGTTATGTTTCAAATTGGCCCTATTAAGCATACTCCTAGCCCTCTCCATTAACATATTGTTCATTCTTTCTACAACTCCATTCTATTGAGGGTTGTATAGAGTTGTCTTATGCCTTTATATTCTATGATCTTTATAGAACCTGTTAAAGCCTATGGAAGAAAAGTCACTACAATTACTAGTCCTCAAAATCTTAATCTTTTTACCAGTCTAATTTTCAAAAAGAGCCTTAAAATCTTTAAACTAACTAAATAGTTTAGATTTACTTCTAAGGAAATATACCCATTATCACACCCCATTTTTTAAACTAATGTATTTAGTTTCATTATTTTCAAGAGATAAATAGTTAGTCATAGAAAATATCATGATTATACTAATGATGTGAAATGCATTTGATTTATATTAATTTGTATGCAAGAAATAATTGCTTATGACATCATTATTGAACATGTGATTAAAATGATGAATGGACTAACTACCATCCTCAAATTGAGGTGGATGCAGGAGCAGTGTTGTTTTCCCTCCGATAAGAGGAGAGAATATCACCATGGGGAGGATGCTAGATCCTATGAATACAACGATCCTTATGCCATTTGGAAACACACACACATACACTTAGTAGAGTGAGACCATTTTTATTCTTGCCAAGTTGTGTCGATGTTAAAGACCTTAGTTGATTTGTGAAGATTCTTTGTCAATAATTGTGCTTTAGATGGACACAATTAGTGTTTGAGAATACACAATATCGACATCTTTGAGTTGGTATGTTTTGTCATTTTTATAAAGCTACTATTATTTTTATTATCATTATTAAATATTATCATAGTTATTATTATTATTATTAATATTATAGTTACAAGATAAATCTGTTAGAATCTATCCCTTTTATTCTACTCGGTACACTCTCTAGATGCTAGGGGAGTGGGAGATGGAGCCGTTGCTCCATACTCTCTACTATTCTCTACATGCCAATTTTGTAGGAGTGGATAGAAAATAGATGGGTAATGTAATTATTATTCCCCATAATCATTGCTGAGTGAGATAAGAATTAGGAAGTAAGGTCTTGTGAGGAAGAAGCAAAAATCAAGGAAGAGAGCTCGAGAGTAGGGAAAGAATGATAGAAATTGTAGAAAGGTGATTGCAGATAAAGACTTGAACTACTTATCTTATAGGTAAGTCTATTATACTTTGTAGATTGTGATAAATATTACCTTCGAATAGTTTAGTTAGCGTAGAAAGAAGAATTGTTTGTATGTTCTGTTAACTGTCAATCCCTATCAGATAGTCCATTCTAGAAAGAATTAAATAGATTGATGTTTCTGAGTTGGAATACCTTTCAGCCAAAACTTAGATGTTTATATATCTATTTTTTGATAGATAAGCAAAATAGCTTCATAGGTAAACAGATAAGGTTGTGTCTTCAATATTCAATGTAGATACTTGAATTCCAACTTTGCCTATGTAATATTGAGCACTCACAATGTATATATAGGGCTCATTGTATAACATAGCCCACTGCATTACATATGGAAGCTCACATATATACATTGGAGCTTATCGTATAATGTATTATATTATGGGCCGTTTGTATTTGTAAACTAGGCCAACTATGGGTTGTCTGTATTTGTATACTAGGTCAATTATGGGCTGTCTATATTTTTATACTAGGATGACTAAGGGCCATCAGTATCCTACTTAATAGGTTGACAATGACCAACTGTTATATTTCATTATGGTCAACTACTATATTTTACAATGGCCAACTGTTATATTTTGCAATAGCTGACTGTTATATCCTACTGTGGCTAACTGATTATACTTATGCTTGGCTGATTGTATTATCATTACTATGGTCGACTACTATATCTATTATTAATCAACTATATAGTCTTTTATTATACCCACAACATTAATTGTTTAAGCTATGTGCCTTAAGTATGGCCAAGTGTGCTGAGGAAATTAAGAGCCTGACTATGTAAGGAATAAAGTCGATAGGAAGAGCTCGACTATTAGCTAAAAACCAAGTTTCGTCAAAGAATTTTTATATGGGCCAAATGTGTACTTATAGAGACCTAAGTGAAGGTCATTTCTGTGAAACAAAATACTCATTCCATAGCAGTAATTAATCAGGAAGATAGAGAGTGTTTGAAAAAGCTTAAAAGAAGCTAGTTTGGAGTCTAAAACATTGTGTAGAAACATTTGTCATTAGATCATTGTGTTCAAGCATATGAAGAAGAATGTGTTGTTACTAGAAGCCATTCTTGAGTTAATTTAAACTATGTATATTCTAGCCTTTTATAGAGGAATAACCTTTAATCCTATCTAGGCTAAGATTAGCCACAAGGAAGTGTTTAGTGGTAAAAATGAGGGTTTGAGTGTTTGATGGTTTTAATGGTTTATGTGTAATCCTCCTTTCTCCACTAACATTCCAAGGGCTTATCAATCGAGTTGATTCTCCACTAAGTGAGAGCAATCACCTATTAGGTTGAGTTGCCACTTGGGAAGCTAAGGATTCTTGGATGTGTCAAACAATGTCTCTATCTAATGCACAATTGTACTTAAAAGCCCTAATTGTGCAAATTAGTAAGCAAATTATCAAATTATAGAAAATCCTTTCAGACTGAGATAAAGGATAGAGATATTTAACTCACTATTTTTCACAATTCGGAAGGCGGAGAAGTCAGGGACACGGGGACTAGCACCCAAGTCCAAGGTACCTATTTCTTTGCAGGATCTTGATCTCCTTCTGACACTGATTTGCACTACCACTTCCATTTCTGGGAATTCAACTGCAAAGGACATGGGGACTAGTGCCCTAGTCCAGGAAAAGCTCCAGTGTCTTGCTTCTTTTTAGATCTCAAATCCTTGATGTCTACCACCCCTTCCTGCAACTCCACTCTATCCAGATGCGACACCTATAACCTGCAATCACAAGGAGTGTGGGAGGGGGTTGTGGTATTTAGAGGCTTGCCTTAGTTAAGCCCCATAGAGACATTCAAGTCTTTCAAACACCATTGTCAAATCAGAGTGTGTATCCTGATGGGATAGAGGTAAAAATCCAAATGATAAATGATTGAAAACATAATAGATATCACCTTGTAGTGAAGATCTCACAGAAGGAAGATGCTCTTCATGCCATGAGGAGATGGATGCCAAATCTACAAACACAAACACAATAACAATGCTCTTCTCTGCAACAGAATTAATATTTTGAATGCTATATGATCACAAGTATACATAAAATGTACCTAATTTCCATCTAGTTTGCAAATGAAACCTAATTGTTAGGACAGTAAAAATTTGAAATTTTTACTATCTTTTCACTCCATCATATTTGAACAAATCCTGAAAAAAAAAAAAAAAACATCCCAAAAAACCATAATAAAAATTTAATATATCTTACAAGGTGTTTATAGATGAGCGGTGCCAAATTTCTTCAAAGTCAATCCATCGGCAAATGTTGTTTTGTTTACACCGATACATAAGGAATCATTTGAAAATAACCATCGGCATGAGAAGGCAGATCAGAGGGAGATCTATGGAAGTCACCGATGGAATAAGTAATACCGATGACCTTACATCAGCAAGAGAAGCAAGTGGTCATACCGATCGGTATGACATATAACTATCGGATGACCTTTTAAAAGTTGCCCCGATGGTATATATCATACCGATGAAGTATTTCGGCAAGAGTTTCACCGAACATCCTGCAGGGGCAACGAAGCAAATAGCCATCGGCAAGAAGTAAACTATCGGGATAAGACACAAAGAAGTTTCCAATACTCAATGTCTTGGCGATAAGAGAGCTTTCGGCAAGACTCACAGCGATACAAATATTTGTCAAGATGACTCAACATATCGGGACAAGGGAATTAGGTCTCGCCGATTCACAAGTCACGGCGATCAAAAGGTGTCGGTGACACTTTAACATACTCTGTCTGATAAAGAATATGAAAAGACCATCGGTGAGATGATTCGGATCGGGTTATCTTTAGAAGGCTATCCCGATAGTATATGTCATTCCGATAAGAATAAAATTCATACCTGTTGATACTCTAGCGGTGAGACAATAACAAAGTCATCCCGATCCAAAGTAAAGATGACTATCGGTGAGACAACAAAGATCGGGGGAACATAATTATGTTATCTCGATAGTATTAATCACCCCGATAAACAAATCATATCGGTAGGACTCACTATATCATAGAGAAATCTAAAACACACGGCGATGAAGGAAATCATGCCGATGGTTGCACCCACTTAAGATATGACATAACATAGCGTCAGGAATACAATTGAGGGGTCACGCCGATTGATTGTTCGCGGCATGAAGAGATATTAAGGTCGCCCAGACATTTTAAAAATCATGCCGATGACAGGAGTTATGGCGATGTGACATGTCACAGCGATGAACGACATTGCATTGATCAGACAATTAAATGCATATGGTGATGAAATCGCTTAAGATCATTATAATTAAACGAGTTGTCTGAGAAGGGAATACGGAGGAATTCTTGAGGCGCAAAACAGAGGATTTTCAACCACAGCCACAGAACAACAAGAGCATTACTCAAACAGTACCCAAATTACTATGACAAAATTAAAGCTGATGCTAAAGAAGGTACTGATGCTTCAAACGCAGGAGTGCCCAGATTATTTAAAGACAACAGAGAAGTAAAGAGCAAAGAAGAATGGATTGTCGATTGTCAAGTTATATTACAACAGGCCACAGGAGCTCTGAAAGATAAAGCCTCCGCATCTAAAGAAGCTTGTAGACACCTGGAAAGAAGGGTCACACTTGATGTGATTACTACAGATGCTATTGATCTTACTGATTCTCACCATGATCAAGAGTATTTAGATCACTTGGCTAAAGTTTATTTATGGCTAAATAAAGCCTAATTATGATTATGTAATAGCTGTTAATGTTTGTTAAGTTACCAAAAGACTTATTGGAGAGTCATGTCTCTTCATAGAAACATCTATATAGGTTCAAACAATCGGTGCTGAAACATCATCATCAGTAAAAATATATTCATATACATTATATACAATGTTTCAAAATGACTATGTTGCATGGTTTATTTGAAGAAGAAATTTGAAGTTCTCTGATTCAGTGGTTCTGCTTTGGTATCAGTTGTTTGTTAAAATTGTTCAATTGTGTGGCTGTCTCCATTTCTATACTTCCTTGTTATTCAGATTGATATATCAAGTAAATATTTAATCTGTTAATACACATTTGCTGTATCTGTGTGATTAAATAGGTTGGTGTCCATTTGAGGAATTGAACCCTTCTGATTTAGTTACAGTAGCCTGGAAGCATTAAGTTTGGATTACTAAGTAGGGCCATATAATCAGATTGCCATTCTGTCTCCAATAGAATATGATCTGTTAATCTCACCCATTCATTTCATTTGGTTCCTTCAAGTAAGGATTGAAATACCTTCTGGTGAATTATAAGATATCTGATTTTATTTAGTTGGATTATCAAGAAGAGTTTGTCAGTCATTTATTTGCACGTTTATACAAGTATTAAACTAAAACTGTGCCAGACAACTAGAATTATTACCACTAGGAAACCATTAGTCCTAGTCCTTCAAATTGACTCTGTTACCCAACAAGGCACTAGTCTTATTTTACTCAATACTTAAAACATTTTACCTTGATATTGCTTATACAATTTCTACCAATCATTCATTAGACATTAGACATAAAACTATTTAGCAAGCATTTCATCTATCCTACATCTTATGCCATTGTAGATAGATTTAATTAGTCCACACATTCACATTCAATCTGCTTTAATTTTCCAAGGTTTACCCGCTTAGGTGTAGCAGGACCTAAAGCGAAGGAAATCATCAAACCTTAAAGGTTGATTTCGTCAAGTTAGTTCAGAAACGTTGCCAATCTAAACATAGAGCTTGGCATCCTCTTAGGATTGGCAACCTGCATTTTTGAGACCAAACAAATTGGCAACTCTACTGGGGACTTAGTAAAAGACCTTAGAAATTAATCCTTTCTTCCATAGAGTCATTTCAGAAAATTTAATTCGGTAACTCTACTGGTGACAAGAACCCTACAGATAAAATATAAACTTTTCCTATTTAATAAATAGGTGGCGACTCTAGTTACAATTATTGCACACACTTGGAACAAATATTTATCAAAGCCCTAGAATATGGGATATCATTGAACCCTAAAAAATGCCATTTTGCAGTGACAGAAGGAAAATTGCTTGGCCATATAGTCTCGAAGGAAGGAGTCAAAATAGATCCTGAAAGGGTAAAAGCAATTGATCAGCTCCCTATTCCAAAAAATGTAAAAGCCATACAATCATTTTTTGGCCAGATAAATTTTGTCAGAAGATTTATACCAAATTTTGTAGAAATTGTTTGTCCTATATCAAAAATGCTAAAGAAGAACTCAGAAATAAAATGGACAATAGAAACATTAGAAGCATTTGGCAATATTAAGAGGGCAATCAAGCAAGCCCCAGTCTTAATATCCCCTGACTTCAATAAATCATTCCAATTGTTCTCATTTGTGTCCTATCATACAGTTGCAGCAGTGTTATTACAGAAAAACAATGATGGATATGAACAACCTATCTCTTTCTTCAGCAAGTCCCTCCAGAATGCAGAATTGAAATATGACATTATTGAAAAACAGGCATATGCATTAGTAAAAGTAGTTAAAAATTTTAGACCATATTTGGTGGGGGCCAAAATCATGGCATATGTTCCTAATGCTGCAGTGAAGGATGTATTGATTCAAATTGAAGTCACCGGTAGGAGATGTAGGTGGATTAATAGGATTCAGGAATTCAACATTGAAATCCAAATCACTAAATTAGTGAGAGGACAGGGTCTTGCCAAATTGATGGATGAAAGTAATCTAGAAGCTTCTTAGATATGTAATGTTGATGCAAGTACCAGTATTGAACACACTCCATGGTATACTGATATAATATATTATCTAAAACATATGAAGTGTCCTGAAGGATATGATGATAACCAAAAGGAGGACACTCAAATTACAAGCTTCAAAATATGTACTCATCAGTGGGGATCTTTATTGGAAAAACAGAGATGGGGTTCTACTATTATGCTTGGATGAATATCAGTCAAAACATATTATGAAGGAGTTGCATGAAGGCATGTGCGGAGGTCATTTCTTAGCAAAAACTACAGCCCACAAAAGCCTGAGGGCAGGATATTATTGGCCTAAAGTTTTTAATGATTCATACCAGTACACTAGAAAGTGTGAAGCATGCCAGAAATTCTTAGGCAAGTTAAAATATCAGGGAGCACTAACTTTAAAACCTATGCAGGTTGAGGCTCCATTTTATCAATGGGGTATTGATTTTATAGGTGAAATCTCAGAGAAATCAAGTGGGGGGCATAAATGGATTTTAGTTGCTCCTGACTACTTTACAAAATGGGTGGAAGCGATCCCAATGAAATAGAATACAAGTAAAGTTGTGATTAACTTTCTAATGGAGAATATTATATGCAGATTTGGTACTCTAGTAAGATTGATTACAGATAATGGGATGTGTTTTAGATCTGATGAATTCAAAGGATTTTGCAGTACACATGGTATCATTGTTTCTTATGCTCCTCCCTACCATCCACAGGCCAATGGACAAGCAGAATCTAGTAACAAAAGCCTCTTGAAAATCATAAAAAGAATGTTGGACAGAAACAAGAAGGCTTGGGATTCAAAATTAAGAATGGCAGTATGGGCTGATAGGATTACTATAAAAAGAGCAATTGGAAGATCTCCTTATGAGTTGGTGTATGGTGCACAAGCCAGATTGCCATTGGAAAATCTTATACCAGTATACAAGTTTATTCTTCAGGAAGACTTGAATATTCCTGAACCCATGGAGGAAAGGTTGGAACAACTGGCAGAACTGGATGAAACAAGAAGAACAGCTCAGAGGCAGAATGTTAAATTACAATCACAAGTAAAATATCTCTTTGACAAGAAGGCTAAAGACAAAAAGTTTGAAATAAATGATCTGGTACTGATGTGGAATGCAACGTGTCAGGACAAAGGAAAACATGGAAAATTTGAAGCCCTGTGGTTGGGTCCTTTCGTTATCACTGGCAAGGGAGGTGATGATTCTTGCTATGTACAGAATATGTTAGGAGAGGAGCAGGAGTTGCCTGTACATGGGCAATACTTGAAGCAGTTCTTTTCATAAACATGTACAAAGAGAATTGAGCATTGCCAGTGAATGGACAACCTTCAAATAATTCTCAAAATATCTTATTCCATGCACAGTAGTCTAGGAATCATTCCCGCTCCCCATCATTTGTTACTTTCCCTTTCCCATTTTCATAAAAACCTCACCCCAAAATAAATAAAATATGTGGTCTACTTCCCTAGGAGATCTGGATCCTTGTTATACTCACAGGGAGTATACATCCCAGACAGAGCCACCGTTAGGATAGTAAAAATTTGAAATTTTTACTATCTTTTCACTCCATCATATTTGAACAAATCCTAAAAAAAAAAAAACATCCCAAAAAACCATAATAAAAATTTAATATATCTTACAAGGTGTTTTATAGATGAGTGGTGGCAAATTTCTTCAAAGTCAATCCATCAGCAAAATGTTGTTTTGTTTACACCGATACATAAGGAATCATTTGAAAATAACCATTGGCGTGAGAAGGCAGATCGGAGGGAGATCTATGGAAGTCACCAATGGAATAAGTAATACCAATGGCCTTACATCAGCAAGAGAAGCAAGTGGTCATACCGATCGGTATGACAGATAACTATCGGATGACCTTTTAAAAGTTGCCCCGACGGTATATATCATACCGATGAAGTATTTCGGCAAGAGATTCACCGAACATCCTGTGGGGGCAATGAAGCAAATAGCCATCGGCAAGAAGTAAACTATTGGGATAAGACACAAAGAAGTTTCTGATACTCAATGTCTTGGCGATAAGAGAGCTTTCGGCAAGACTCACAGCGATACAAATATCTGTTGGGATGACTCAACATATCGGGAGAAGGGAATTAGGTCTCGCCGATTCACAAGTCACGGCGATCAAAAGGTGTCGGTGACACTTTAACATACTTTGTCTAATAAAGAATATGAAAAGACCATCGGTGAGATGATTCAGATTGGGTTATCTTTAGAAGGCTATCCCGATAGTATATGTCATTCCGATAAGAATAAAATTCATACCTATTGATACTCTAGCGGCGAGTCAATAACAAAGTCATCCCGATCCAAAGTAAAGATGACTATCAGTGAGACAACAAAGATCGGGGGAACATAATTATGTTATCCTGATAGTATTAATCACCCCGATAAACAAATCATATCGGTAGGACTCACTATATCATAGAGAAATCTAAAACACATGGCGATGAAGCATGTCATGCCGATGGTCACACCCACTTAAGATATGACATAACATAGCGTCGGGAATACAATTGAGGGGTCATGCCGATTGATTGTTCGTGCCATGAAGAGATATTAAGGTCGCCCAGACATTTTAAAAATCATGCCGATGACAAGAGTTATGGCGATGTGACATTTCACAGTGATGAATGACATTGCATTGATCAGACAATTAAATGCATACGGTGATGAAATTGCTTAAGATCATTATAATTGAACGAGTTGTCCGAGAAGGGAATACGGAGGAGATTTTGAGGCGCAAAACAGAGGATTTTCAACCACAGCCACAGAACAATAGGAGCATTACTCAAATAGCACCCAAATTACTATGACAAACTTAAAGCTGATGCTACAGAAGGTACTGATGCTTCAAACGCAGGAGTGCCCAAATTATTTAAAGACAACGGAGAAGTAAAGAGAAAAGAAGAATGGATTGTTGATTGTCAAGTTATATTACAACAGGCCATAGGAGCTCTGAAAGATAAATCCTCCGCATCTAAAGAAGCTTACAGACACCTGGAAAGAATGGTCACACTTGATGTGATTACCAGAGATGCTATTGATCTTACTGATTCTCACCGTGATCAGGAGTAGTTAGATCACTTGGCTAAAGTTTATTTATGGCTAAATAAAGCCTAATTATGATTATGTAATAGCTGTTAATGTTTGTTAAGTTACCAAAAGACTTATTGGAGAGTCATGTCTCTTCATAGAAACATCTATATAGGTTCAAACAATCGGTGCTGAAACATCATCATCAGTAAAAATATATTCATATACATTATATACAATGTTTCAAAATGACTATGTTGCATGTTTTATTTGAAGAAGAAATTTGAAGTTCTCTGATTCAGTGGTTCTGTTTTGGTATCAGTTGTTAAAATTGTTCAATTGTGTGGCTGTCTCCATTTTTGTACTTCCTTGTTATTCAGATTGATATATCAAGTATATATTTAATCTGTCAATACACATTTGCTGTATCTGTGTGATTAAATAGGTTGGTGTCCATTTGAGGAAATAAACCCTTCTGATTTAGTTACAGTAGCCTGGAAGCATTAAGTTTGGATTACTAAGTAGGGCCATATAATCAGATTGCCATTCTGTCTCCAATAGAATATTATCTATTAATCTCGTCCATTCATTTCATTTGGTTCCTTCAAGTAAGGATTAAAATACCTTCTGGTGAATTATAAGATATCTGATTTTATTTGGTTGGATTATCAAGAAGAGTTTGTCAGTCATTTATTTGCACGTTTATACAAGTATTAAACTAAAACTGTGCCAGACAACTAGAATTATTACCATTAGGAAACCATTAGTCCTGGTCCTTCAAATTGACTCTGTTACCCAACAAGGCACTAGTCTTATTTTACTCAATACTTAAAACCTTTTACCTTGATATTGCTTATACAATTTCTACCAATCATTCATTAGACATTAGACATAAAACTATTTAGCAAGCATTTCATCTATCCTACATCTTATGCCATTGTAGATAGATTTAATTAGTCCACACATTCACATTCAATCGGCTTTAATTTTCCAAGGTTTACCTGCCTAGGTGTAGCAGGACCTAAAGCGAAGGAAATCATCAAACCTTAAAGGTTGATTTCGTCAAGTTAGTTCAGAAACGTTACCAATCTAAATATAGAGCTTGGCATCCTCTTAGGATTGGCAACCTGCATTTTTGAGACCTAACAAATTGGCAACTCTACTGGGGACTTAGTAAAAGACCTTAGAAATTAATCCTTTCTTCCATAGAGTCGTTTCAGAAAATTTAATTTGGTAACTCTGCTGGTGACAAGAACCCTACAGATAAAATATAAACTTTTCCTATTTAATAAATAGGTGGTGACTCTAGTTACAATTATAACAAAGAATTCAATATCAAATGGATGGTAGGAGATCCAAGATGGAAGGTAGAAATTTGCAGTCATCTCCACCACTTATAAACATTTCCAAAAGAAATGGGAATTCAAAATATTCCCACCAAGATAATAAGCTGGATATCCAAGAGTATGATTTAGAACAAAATATTTCAATTCACAACAAATTCACACCTCTGCATGATTCAAATGAGAACCTCAGTGGAGCAACTGATGATATTTTAGCAAGGTATAGACCCACTCCTCAAGAACAGCGTGATTATGATGCAAAGATTATGAGGGATATTGATCAAAACCAAGATGAACATGATTTCAAGATGTCATTACATTAGGGAGAAGAGATGGGTTATGAATTTTCAAACCAGGGAATGAATGATAATCTAGAATGTCAAGAAATAAATAACAATGTAGAGAATTTAAAAGACATGAGTGAAGAGCAACAGGAAATACTCATGCTCCGGAAAGAACTTGAAAGGTACAAGATACAGGAAGAGAGAGAGTTGTTGCAGCAAGAAATTCAACAGACGAAAAGTAAAACCAAAACAGCTCCCCCAAAATATGTACCCCCGCATAGAGGGAATATTTCAAGAAATACACAGCAAAATACAAGTGGTGCTCAAAACTCACATGCTTCCAGAAGTCATCAGAACATTATTCCCCAAAACCCTAGACCACCTCCCATACGTAATGCATCTCAACACATAGTAAATACTTACCCACCCCCTGGTCAACAGTATTATAAACCACAAAATCATCACACAAATCCCCACATGAACCAACATCAACAATATGCATATCATCAGCCACCAGGTGGATATAATTATTATCCCAATCCACCACCTTTGAATTTCCCACCCCAAAACCTTGCAAATATATGTAGTTAATTTGATTTAACTGGATATTAGTTGTATCCATATCCTATGGATAGTACTTGGAGAAATATGGTTCCCAAGTTTACTGGAAACAATGCAATATCTGTGGAAGATCATATCAGAAGTTTTAATGCTTTTGTACAGGATATTGGTATGGATTGGGAAGACATTAGAATGAGGTTATTTATGATGTCCCTCACTGAAGATGCCAGAGATTGGTTTAATAGCTTGCCTGATGCATCAATCAATTCAATAACTGATTTCCATAACCAGTTTAAGGATCAGTATGGTAACCAATATGCTCCTAAGTTTGCATTACATGAATTAATAAGTATACAGAAGTATCAAAATGAGTCAGTATTTGATTTCAACTTGAAGTTTTCCAAGTTACATAATAAGGTACCACATGGAGCTAACTTATCTGACCAGGCAGCACTAAGTATCTATATGAAAGCATTTGACCCCAAAATAGGATATGAACTTAGAAACAGGTGTCCTGCAACCTTGGCCGAAGCACAAAAAGTGGCCATAACTATTGAAAATAACAGGAAGGCTACGGGAAGGGTTAGTAAGAGGGATAATCATAGAAATCCTTAGAATCCAACTGTTCAACAGAATAAACCAGATGGTCAGCATAGGCATGAAGGACCTAGGTTACATGATATGCCCTACAAAACAAATTGGAAGGATGGAAGACCTATCAATAACAGCAGAAAGCAACCATATGGAAAGGATACCCCTGATCCCCTGAAAAGAAACATGGCACATATGGCAGAAAATAAACCTTGGTGTTTTGTATGTAATTTACCACATTTACCTGAATACTGTGAGGTAGCTAAATCAATACAGCAAGAGGAAATGCTATACAACTATAATAGGGATAATCACACCATCAATATGATGCAGGATACACCATGTGTGGTGACAAAAGATTACTCTTCTTCAGAAGAAGAAGGATATGAGTATGATGTAGGGAACTAGAAGTATCATATCAACATGGGATAACAAGAGGTATTCTCAGACCAGGAAGATAGTTGTAACAACAAGTCATATGGTCAATGGAGAAAACCTACTGAGGATGAAAGAGAAGCTCTCACAGTGGCCGCAGTGGCTCAAGCTCGAAACACTTATAACTTAAGGAATAGAACAACAAATGTTGGGCAAGGAACTCCTGGGAGTGTATTTATAAAAGACCAGAATAACAAAGGGAATAATACAAAATCGTCATCCAAAGAACCAGAAAAGGGGGATAAAAGTAAAATAAAAGAAAACCAAGAGAAAGAGAACACAAAAATAGAAAAGAATGACCAGATCATAGCCCATTCTTTTGACATTGCACATGTAGTGTCTCAGGTGAAGATATCAGTCCCACTCCTAGAGATGATGAAAATAGATAAATATAGGAGTATAGTTGTCAAGATGATTTCTGATACACCAAATCCAAAACATAAAGGGTTTGAAAAAATAACAAATAATGTACATCAAGAAAATTTTAAGATGCCTGAGGTATACCTTGGTGACACACATACAAAAAATCCCTCACAGGTAGATCCATTCTACACTACACTAGTAATCAAGAACAAGATAGTCAGGAATTGTATGATTGATTCAGATGCTGCTATGAATATCATGCCTATAGCAGTTATGAAGGAATTGGGAATGTGGGTTTATACTACGTATGGCCAGTGTTATGCAATGGATAACAGATCTATTCCAGTAGTTGGTATTATGAAAGACATAGAGATAAAACTTCCCTCACACTCTGAAGCAACATATAACATTGACATCACTATGGTTGATATCCCACTGTATTATGGAATGCTTCTATCAAGGCAATGGGCTGCAATGGCGGGAGGCAATGTTCAATTAGATTTATCATATGCCACCATACTAGTGGGTGGCAAGGAAATCAAATTGTGCAGAGAGCCAAGGTATGACAATATTATAGAAAGAATGGATCGGCATCAGATAAATTTCTTTTGTGATACAGATTTAGGAGTTTTCAAAGTTGGAGAAACTACACCAGGAGTGCATAACACTGATCCAATACACACTGAATCTGTGAAAGAAGAAAATGATCTGTGGAAAATGTATTTTGATGGTGCATGCAGCAAAATAGGAAATGGGCTGGAGTAATTTTCATTTCACCAGGAGGTAAAACTTTCAAATACTCTTTCCTATTGACATTTGAATGCACAAATAATGTAGCTGAGTATAAAGCCTTGCTCATTGGCCTAAACATAGCCACTAAACACAAAATAAAAAAGTTAGCTGTTTATGGTGATTCTGAACTGGTCATCTCCCAAGTAAGAGAAAAATACTTATCTAAAAATAAAAGATTAAGACAGTACAGAAATATGGTTTGGGATAGTGTTGAATTATTTGATGCCTTTTCAATCAGCTGGGTTGATAGGTCTAAAAACATTATGGCAGACTTTTTAGCAAACATTGCATTAAAGAGAGATGATGTCACATTAGGAGGAATCACAGAAGTTGAATTTAAAACTAGACCTACCATCCCTGATAATATACAGAACTGGCAAGTATTTGATAGTGATGCTGATATAATCAATTTCTTGCATTGTGCTGACTATTATGAAAATCAAGAAATTGATTTTAACGCATTTGTAGAGGAACATGATGGGAAGGAAACCCTTTTTGGCCAAGAGGTGGTTCAGTTGAAAACGAATAAGATACCCAAAGGACTTATTGCATTAGAAAAGGCATTTGATGGCCATGACAGATACAAAAAGAAAGACACACCAGTGATACCTAGTAACCTTGAAGAAATCAATTTAGGGACACAAACAACCCCAAAAAATGTGTATATTGGAAGAAGTCTTGACCCAAAAATCAGGAGCAGACTTATCAACCTGCTCAGGAAATACAGGCATGTATTTGCTTGGTCATATGATGATTTAAAGGCATATAGAGAGGATTTATTTCAACATGAGATACCACTGAAGCCAGATGCTAAACCATTCAGACAAAAGCAGAGGCCGATTAATCCTACATTAGCCCCTAAAATGCTAGAAGAACTTACAAAGTTAAGGGATGGAGCTATAATCAAACCTATTAGACATTCTTCCTAGGTTTCAAATTTAGTGCCTGTCAGAAAAAAGAATGGTGACATTAGACTGTGTGTGGATTTCAGAAACTTGAATAAATCTTCCCTCAAAGATAATTATCCTCTCCCCAATATGGAAGCAATATTGCAGAAAGTCACTGGGTGTGAATTGTTATCAATGATGGATGGTTTCTCCAGTTATAATCAGGTAAAAGTTAAGGAATCAGAACAATTTAAGACTGCATTCACTACTCCGTGGGGAACATATGTATATTTGAGAATGCCATTTAGATTAACTAATGCCGGAGAAACATTCCAAAGAGCAATGGATGTGGCTTTTGCTGAATTGATCAATAAGATTATCATAGTGTATCAAGATGATTTGACAGCATATTCAGAAAATGTTGAAGATCATTGCACACACTTGGAACAAATATTTATCAAAGCCCTAGAATATGGGACATCATTGAACCCTAAAAAATGCCATTTTGTAGTGATAGAAGGAAAATTGCTTGGCCATATAGTCTCAAAGGAAGGAGTCAAAATAGATCCTGAAAGGGTAAAAGCAATTGATCAGCTCCCTATTCCAAAAAATGTAAAAGCCATACGATCATTTTTTGGCCAGATAAATTTTGTCAGAAGATTTATACCAAATTTTGCAGAAATTGTTTGTCTTATATCAAAAATGCTAAAGAAGAACTCAGAAATAAAATGGACAACAGAAACATTAGAAGCATTTGGCAATATTAAGAGGGCAATCAAGCAAGCCCCAGTCTTAATATCCCCTGACTTCAATAAATCATTCCAATTGTGCTCATTTGCTTCCTATCATACAGTTGCAGCAGTGTTATTACAGAAAAACAATGATGGATATGAACAACCTATCTTTTTCTTTAGCAAGTCCCTCAAGAATGCAGAATTGAAATATGACATTATTGAAAAACAGGCATATGCATTGGTAAAAGCAGTTAAAAATTTTAGACCATATTTGGTGGGGACCAAAATCATAGCATATGTTCCTAATGCTGCAGTGAAGGATGTATTGATTCAAACTGAAGTCACCGGTAGGAGATGTAGGTGGATTAATAGGATTCAGGAATTCAACATTGAAATCCAAATCACTAAATTAGTGAGAGGACAGGGTCTTGCCAAATTGATGGCTGAAAGTAATCTAGAAGATTCTTAGATATGTAATGTTGATGCAAGTACCAGTATTGAACACACTCCATGGTATACTGATATAATATATTATCTAAAACATATGAAGTGTCCTGAAGGATATGATGATAACAAAAGGAGGACACTCAAACTACAAGCTTCAAAATATGTACTCATCAGTGGGGATCTTTATTGGAAAAACAGAGATGGGGTTCTACTATTATGCTTGGATGAATATCAGTCAAAACATATTATGAAGGAGTTGCATGAAGGCATGTGCGGAGGTCATTTCTCAGCAAAAACTATAGCCCACAAAATCCCGAGGGCAGGATATTATTGGCCTAAAGTTTTTAATGATTCATACCAGTACACTAGAAAGTGTGAAGCATGCCAGAAATTCTCAGGCAAGTTAAAATATCAGAGAGCACTACCTTTAAAACCTATGCAGGTTGAGGCTCCATTTTATCAATGGGGTATTGATTTTATAGGTGAAATCTCAGAGAAATCAAGTGGGGGGCATAAATGGATTTTAGTTGCTACTGACTACTTTACAAAATGGGTGGAAGCGATCCCAACAAAACAGGCTACAAGTAAAGTTGTGATTAACTTTCTAATGCAGAATATTATATGCAGATTTGGTACTCCAGTAAGATTGATTACAGATAATGGGATGTGTTTTAGATCTGATGAATTCAAAGGATTTTGCAGTACACATGGTATCACTATTTCTTACGCTGCTCCCTACCATCCACAGGCCAATGGACAAGCAGAATCAAGTAACAAAAGCCTCTTGAAAATCATAAAAAGAATGCTGGACAAAAACAAGAAGGCTTGGGATTCAAAATTAAGAATGGCAGTATGGGCTAATAGGATTACTATAAAAAGAGCAATTGGAAGATCTCCTTATGAGTTGGTGTATGGTGCAAAAGCCAAATTACCATTGGAAAATCTTATACCAGTATACAAGTTTATTCTTCAGGAAGACTTGAATATTCCTGAACCCATGGAGGAAAGGTTGGAACAACTGGCAGAACTGGATGAAACAAGAAGAACAGCTCAGAGGCAGAATGTTAAATTACAATCACAAGTAAAATATCTATTTGACAAGAAGGCCAAAGATAGAAAGTTTGAAATAAATGATCTGGTACTGATGTGGAATGCAAGGTGTTAGGCCAAAGGAAAACATGGAAAATCTGAAGCCCTATGGTTGGGTCCTTTCCTTATCACTGGCAAGGGAGGGGATGATTCTTACTATGTACAGAATATGTCAGGAGAGGAGCAGGAGTTGCCTGTACATGGGCAATACTTGAAGCAGTTCTTTTCATAAACATGTACAAAGAGAATTGAGCGTTGCCAGTGCATGGACAACCTTCAAATAATTCTCAAAATATCTTATTCCATGCACAGTAGTCTAGGAATCATTCCCGCTCCCCATCATTTGTTACTTTCCCTTTCCCATTTTCATAAAAACCTCACCCCAAAATAAATAAAATATGTGGTCTACTTCCCTAGGAGATCTGGATCCTTGTTATACTCACAGGGAGTATACATCCTAGACAGAGCCACTGTTAGGACAGTAAAAATTTGAAATTTTTACTATCTTTTCACTCCATCATATTTGAACAAATCCTGAAAAAAAAAAAACATCCCAAAAAACCATAATAAAAATTTAATATATCTTACAAGGTGTTTATAGATGAGCGGTGCCAAATTTCTTCAAAGTCAATCCATCTACAAAATGTTGTTTTGTTTACACCGATACATAAGGAATCATTTGAAAATAACCATCGGTGTGAGAAGGCAGATCAGAGGGAGATCTATGGAAGTCACCGATGGAATAAGTAATACCGATGACATTACATCAACAAGAGAAGCAAGTGGTCATACCGATCGGTATGATAGATAACTATCAGATGACCTTTTAAAAGTTGCCCCGATGATATATATCATACCGATGAAGTATTTTGGCAAGAGTTTCACCAAACATCCTGCGGGGGCAACGAAGCAAATAGCCATCGGCAAGAAGTAAACTATTGGGATAAGACACAAAGAAGTTTCTGATACTCAATGTCTTGGCGATAAGAGAGCTTTCGGCAAGACTCACAGCGATACAAATATCTGTCGGGATGACTCAACATATTGGGACAAGGGAATTAGGTCTCGCCGATTCACAAGTCACGGTGATCAAAAGGTGTCGGTGACACTTTAACATACTTTGTCCAATAAAGAATATGAAAAGACCATCGGTGAGATGATTCAGATCGGGTTATCTTTAGAAGGCTATCCCGATAGTATATGTCATTCCGATAAGAATAAAATTCATACCTGTTGATACTCTAGCGGCGAGACAATAACAAAGTCATCCCGATCCAAAGGAAAGATGACTATTGGTGAGACAACAAAGATCGGGGGAACATAATTATGTTATCCTGATAGTATTAATCACCCCGATAAACAAATCATATCGGTAGGACTCACTATATCGCAGAGAAATCTAAAACACATGGTGATGAAGGAAGTCATGCTGATGGTCGCGCCCACTTAGGATATGACGTAACATAGCGTCGGGAATACAATTGAGGGGTCACGCCAATTGATTGTTCGCGCCATGAAGAGATATTAAGGTCGCCCAGACATTTTAAAAATCATGCTGATGACAGGAGTTATGGCGATCTGACATTTCACAGTGATGAACGACATTGCATTGATCAGACAATTAAATGCATATGGTGATGAAATCACTTAAGATCATTATAATTGAACGAGTTGTCTGAGAAGGGAATATGGAGGAATTCTTGAGGTGCAAAACAGAGGATTTTCAACCACAACCATAGAACAATAGGAGCATTACTCAAACAGCACCCAAATTACTATGACAAACTTAAAGCTGATGCTACAGAAGGTACTGATGCTTCAAACGCAGGAGTGCCCAAATTATTTAAAGACAACGGAGAAGTAAAGAGAAAAGAAGAATGGATTGTTGATTGTCAAGTTATATTACAACAGGCCATAGGAGCTCTGAAAGATAAATCCTCCGCATCTAAAGAAGCTTACAGACACCTGGAAAGAATGGTCACACTTGATGTGATTACCAGAGATGCTATTGATCTTACTGATTCTCACCGTGATCAGGAGTAGTTAGATCACTTGGCTAAAGTTTATTTATGGCTAAATAAAGCCTAATTATGATTATGTAATAGCTGTTAATGTTTGTTAAGTTACCAAAAGACTTATTGGAGAGTCATGTCTCTTCATAGAAACATCTATATAGGTTCAAACAATCGGTGCTGAAACATCATCATCAGTAAAAATATATTCATATACATTATATACAATGTTTCAAAATGACTATGTTGCATGTTTTATTTGAAGAAGAAATTTGAAGTTCTCTGATTCAGTGGTTCTGTTTTGGTATCAGTTGTTTGTTAAAATTATTCAATTGTGTGGCTGTCTCCATTTCTGTACTTCCTTGTTATTCAGATTGATATATCAAGTATATATTTAATCTGTCAATACACATTTGCTGTATCTGTGTGATTAAATAGGTTGGTGTCCATTTGAGGAATTAAACCCTTCTGATTTAGTTACAGTAGCTTGGAAGCATTAAGTTTGGATTACTAAGTAGGGCCATATAATTAGATTGCCATTTTGTCTCCAATAGAATATTATCTGTTAACCTCGCCCATTCATTTCATTTGGTTCCTTCAAGTAAGGATTAAAATACCTTCTGGTGAATTATAAGATATCTGATTTTATTTGGTTGGATTATCAAGAGGAGTTTGTCAGTCATTTATTTGCATGTTTATACAAGTATTAAACTAAAACTGTGCCAGACAACTAGAATTATTACCATTAGGAAACCATTAGTCCTGGTCCTTCAAATTGACTCTGTTACCCAACAAGGTACTAGTCTTATTTTACTCAATACTTAAAACCTTTTACCTTGATATTGCTTATACAATTTCTACCAATCATCCATTAGACATTAGACATAAAACTATTTAGCAAGCATTTCATCTATCCTACATCTTATGCCATTGTAGATAGATTTAATTAGTCCACACATTCACATTCAATCTGCTTTAATTTTCCAAGGTTTACCCGCCTAGGTGTAGCAGGACCTAAAGCGAAGGAAATCATCAAACCTTAAAGGTTGATTTCGTCAAGTTAGTTCAGAAACGTTGCCAATCTAAACATAGAGCTTGGCATCCTCTTAGGATTGGCAACCTGCATTTTTGAGACCTAACAAATTAGCGACTCTACTGGGGACTTAGTAAAAGACCTTAGAAATTAATCCTTTCTTCCATAGAGTCATTTTAGAAAATTTAATTCGGTAACTCTGCTGGTGACAAGAACCCGACAGATAAAATATAAACTTTTCCTATTTAATAAATAGGTGGCGACTCTAGTTACAATTATAACAAAGAATTCAATATCAAATGGATGGTAGGAGATCCAATATGGAAGGTAGAAATTTGCAGTCATCTCCACCACTTAGAAACATTTCCAAAAGAAATGGGAATTGAAAATATTCCCACCAAGATAATAAGCTGGATATCCAAGAGAATGATTTAGAACAAAATATTTCAATTCACAACAAATTCACACCTCTGCATGATTCAAATGAGAAACTCAGTGGAGCAACTGATGATATTTTAGCAAGGTATAGACCCACTCCTCAAGAACAACGTGATTATGATGCAAAGATTATGAGGGATATTGATCAAAACCAAGCTGAACATGATTTCAAGATGTCATTACATCAGGGAGAAGAGATGGGTTATGAATTTTCAAACCAGGGAATGAATGATAATCCAGAATGTCAGGAAATAAATAACAATGTAGAGAATTTAAAAGACATGAGTGAAGAGCAATAGGAAATACTCATGCTCCGGAAAGAACTTGAAAGGTACAAGATAGAGGAAGAGAGAGAGTTGTTGCAGCAAGAAATTCAACAGAGGAAAAGTAAAACCAAAACAGCTCCCCCAAAATATGTACCCCCGCATAGAG
This sequence comes from Cunninghamia lanceolata, assembly GCA_027924645.1. NCBI lineage: Eukaryota > Viridiplantae > Streptophyta > Pinopsida > Cupressales > Cupressaceae > Cunninghamia > Cunninghamia lanceolata. Next base: position 21,037,016 of record BSBN01000809.1, on the reverse strand, counting down.
GGAATATTTCAAGATATACACAGCAAAATACATGTGGTGCTCAAAACTCACATGCTTCCGGAAGTACTCAGAACACTATTCCCCAAAACCCTAGACCACCTCCCATACGTAATGCATCTCAACACATAGTAAATACTTACCCACCCCCTGGTCAACAGTATTATAAACCACAAAATCATCACACAAATCCCCACATGAACCAACATCAACAATATGCATATCATTAGCCACCAGGTGGATACAATTATTATCCCAATCCACCACCTTTGAATTTCCCACCCCAAAACCTTGCAAATATATGTAGTCAATTTGATTTAACTGGATATCAGTTGTATCCATATCCTATGGATAGTACTTGGAGAAATATGGTTCCCAAGTTTACTAGAAACAATGCAATATCTGCGGAAGATCATATCAGAAGTTTTAATGCTTTTGTACATGATATTGGTATGGATTGGGAAGACATTAGAATGAGGTTATTTATGATGTCCCTCACTGAAGATGCCAGAGATTGGTTTAATAGCTTGCCTGATGCATCAATCAATTCAATAACTGATTTCCATAACCAGTTTAAGGATCAGTATGGTAACCAATATGCTCCTGAGTTTGCATTACATGAATTAATAAGTATACAGAAGTATCAAAATGAGTCAGTATTTGATTTCAACTTGAAGTTTTCCAAGTTACATAATAAGGTACCACATGGAGCTAACTTATCTGACCAGGCAGCACTAAGTATCTATATGAAAGCATTTGACCCCAAAACAGGTTATGAACTTAGAAACAGGGGTCCTGCAACCTTGGCCGAAGCACAGAAAGTGGCCATAACTATTGAAAATAACAAGAAGGCTGTGGGAATGGTCAGTAAGAGGGATAATCATAGAAATCCTTAGAATCCAACTATTCAACAGACTAAACCAGATGGTCAGCATATGCATGAAAGACCTAGGTTACATGATATGCCCTACAATACAAATTGGAAGGATGGAAGACCTATCGATAACAGCAGAAAGCAACCATATGGAAAGGATACCCCTGATCCCCTGAAAAGAAACATGGCACATATGGCAGAAAATAAACCTTGGTGTTTTGTATGTAATTTACCACATTTACCTGAATACTGTGAGGTAGCTAAATCAATACAGCAAGAGGAAATGCTATACAACTATAATAGGGATAATCACACCATCAATATGATGCAGGATACACCATGTGTGGTGACAGAAGATTACTCTTCTTCTTCAGAAGAAGGATATGAGTATGATGTAGGGAACCAGAAGTATCATATCAACATGGGATAACAAGATGTATTCTCAGACCAGGAAGATAGTTGTAACAACAAGTCATATGTTCAATGGAGAAAACCTACTGAGGATGAAAGAGAAGCTCTCACAGTGGCTGCAGTGGCTCAAGCTCGAAACACTTATAACTTAAGGAATAGAACAACAAATGTTGGGCAAGGAACTCCTAGGAGTGTATTTATAAAAGACCATAATAACAAAGGGAATAATACAAAATCGTCATCCAAAGAACCAGAAAAGGGGGATAAAAGTAAAATAAAAGAAAACCAAGAGAAAGAGAACACAAAAATAGAAAAGAATGACCAGATCATAGCCCATTCTTTTGACATTGCATATGCAGTGTCTCAGGTGAAGATATCAATCCCACTTTTGGAGATGATGAAAATAGATAAATATAGGAGTATAGTTGTCAAGATGATTTCTGATACACCAAATCCAAAACATAAAGGGTTTGAAAAAACAACAAATAATGTACATCAAGAAAATTTTAAGATGCCTGAGGTATACCTTGTTGACACACTTACAAAAAATCCCTCATAGGTAGATCCATTCTATACTACACTAGTAATCAAGAACAGGATAGTCAGGAATTGTATGATTGATTCAGGTGCTACTATGAATATCATGCCTATAGCAGTTATGAAGGAATTGGGAATGTGGGTTGATACTACGTATGGCCAAGGTTATGCAATGGAGAACAGATCTATTCCAGTAGTTGGTATTATGAAAGACGTAGAGATAAAACTTGCCTCACACCCTGAAGCAACATATAACATTGACATCACTGTGGTTGATATCCCACCATATTATGGAATGCTTCTATCAAGGCAATGGGCTGCAATGGCAGGAGGCAATGTTTAATTAGATCTATCATATGCCACCATACCAGTGGGTGGCAAGGAAATCAAGTTGTGCAGAGAGCCAAGGTATGACAATATTATAGAAAGAATGGATCGGCATCAGATAAATTTCTTTTGTGATACAGATTTAGGAGTTTTCAAAGTTGGAGAAACTACACCAGGAGTGCATAACACTGATCCAATACACACTGAATCTGTGAAAGAAGAAAATGATTTGTGGAAAATGTATTTTGATGGTGCATGCAGCAAAATAGGAAATGGGGCTGGAGTAATTTTCATTTCACCAGGAGGTAAAACTTTCAAATACTCTTTCCTATTGACATTTGAATGCACAAATAATGTAGCTGAGTATGAAACCCTGCTCATTGGCCTAAACATAGCCACTAAACACAAAATAAAAAAGTTAGCTATTTATGGTGATTCTGAACTGGTCATCTCCCAAGTAAGAAAAATACTTATCTAAAAATAAAAGATTAAGACAGTACAGAAATGCAGTTTGGGATAGTGTTGAATTATTTGATGCATTTTCGATTAGCTGGGTTGATAGGTCTAAAAACATTATGGCATACTTTTTAGCAAACATTGCTTTAAAGAGAGATGATGTCACATTAGGAGGAATCACAGAAGTTGAATTTAAAACTAGACTTACCATCCCTGATAATATACAGAACTGGAAAGTATTTGATAGTGATGCTGATATAATCAATTTCTTGCATTGTGCTGACTATTATGAAAATCAAGAAATTGATTTTAACGCATTTGTAGAGGAACATGATGGGAAGGAAACCCTTTTTGGCCAAGAGGTGGTTCAGTTGAAAATGAATAAGATACCCAAAGGACTTATTGCATTAGAAAAGGCATTTGATGGCCATGACAGATATAAAAAGAAAGACACACCAGTGATACCTAGTAACCTTGAAGAAATCAATTTAGGGACACAAACAACCCCAAAAAATGTGTATATTGGAAGAAGTCTTGACCCAAAAATCTGGAGCAGACTTATCAACCTGCTCAGGAAATACAGGCATGTATTTCCTTGGTCATATGATGATTTAAAGGCATATAGAGAGGATTTATTTCAACATGAGATACCACTGAAGCCAGATGCTAAACCATTCAGACAGAAGCAGAGGCCAATTAATCCTACATTAGCCCCTAAAATGCTAGAAGAACTTACAAAGTTAAGGGATCGGGCTATAATCAAACCTATTAGACATTCTTCCTGGGTTTCAAATTTAGTGCCTGTCAGAAAAAAGAATGGTGACATTAGACTGTGTGTGGATTTCAGAAACTTGAGTAAATCTTCCCTCAAAGATAATTATCCTCTCCCCAATATGGAAGCAATATTGCAGAAAGTCACTGGGTGTGAATTGTTATCAATGATGGATGGTTTCTCTAGTTACAATCAGGTAAAAGTTAAGGAATCAGAACAATTTAAGACTGCATTCACTACTCCATGGGGAACATATGTATATTTGAGAATGCCATTCAGATTAACTAATGTCGGAGCAACATTCCAAAGAGCAATGGATGTGGCTTTTGCTGAATTGATCAATAAGATTATGATAGTGTATCAAGATGATTTGACAGCATATTCAGAAAAGGTTGAAGATCATTGCACACACTTGGAACAAATATTTATCAAAGCCCTAGAATATGGGATATCATTGAACCCTAAAAAATGCCATTTTGCAGTGACAGAAGGAAAATTGCTTGGCCATATAGTCTCGAAGGAAGGAGTCAAAATAGATCCTCAAAGGGTAAGAGCAATTGATCAGCTCCCTATTCCAAAAAATGTAAAAGCCATACGATCTTTTTTTGGCCAGATAAATTTTGTCAGAAGATTTATACCAAATTTTGTAGAAATTGTTTGTCCTATATCAAAAATGCTAAAGAAGAACTCAGAAATAAAATGGACAATAGAAACATTAGAAGCATTGTACATTTTGTGTATATACTGCATTTGTATGAGGGAGCATTCTGTGTGTATCCATCAAATTTATATCGCTGTTCATGATTGAATGTGCATTTCATAATATGCAAGGAATGACTAGTAATAATGGTAGAAAGAACCGGAATAGTGAAGTCAAGTAATGTATGTGCAGACATCGGTGTGAGAAGAGCCATCGGGAGAACTGTTGAAAGCTTCACTAATGAGAAGGGGTCACGTCAACAGTAGGAGCATATCGGTGTATCGGTGGAGGAATGTTTGGAGTTACTGATGAAAGAAGTCTCGTCGAAGATTAAGTAAAGGTGACCATCGGCGAGATGGTGGATATCGGTGGAAGAAGTTTAAAGTTGGGCCGACCATAGGAGGTCTCACCGAAGAGCAAGACGAAGACAAGGCATATCAGCAAGAGTATTGATATCAGAGAACAAGTGTAAAGCTACGCCGATAGTATTACGTCTGGGCGTTGGAAGTCAAATGAAGTCAAAAGCAGTATGGGTCTATCTGCCAATAAAGATTTAGACTTGTCATTATAGTGTGGTCTGGCCGAGAAAGATGAATGCATGTATATTCTAATGCTTCCCTACATGCTCTGCATCAGATTGGTATCAGAGCTGGTGAAAGATTTGGGTGTTATATTTGTTCCTATCACTGAGAAGGCAGGTGAAGAACTGAAGGAAAGAATGTGTTGGTGACCATTATTTGTTTGCTAAGTTGTTTGGTTGTAGGTGCTTGTTCCATCTAGTTGCAAGAAAGAAGTTTCTGAGGTTGTGTGTGAGGGCAGACAAGAGAAGGTCTGTCATAACCATTCTCCAATGGAGATTAGGCTGGATAAGGGTGCAGAGAGAAACCATTGAGGAGAGAGTGGTAGGGTGCATCACCAGAATCTACTGTTGGGTGAGATGGATGGTTTGGTGAGTTGGTGTTGTGAAGCAGTGATAAAGATGGATACCTAACTCAAGAAGCACTTAAAGTTGTAGCCTAAAGAGTACTCCACTGATGGGAGTAGAAGGAGTTGAAGATGGTAGTTTGATTTTGTTGGTTGGTTGGACACTGATGTGCAAATTTGAAGTCTGAAGCTGAAGAGACAGAAGTTGAAGCCAAGAAGAGATGTAGAAAAAGATTTTTGTTGCAGGTACATTTCCAAGGGACTTATGTTTGTAAAGGCCTTCGAGCCATATTGAAAGATGGTATACATGTCAAGAAGGATTAAAAGAATGTAACCGAACTATTTGGTATTGTAATCAGTGGTTGTTGGTGGTTCACCTTCCACCACATGTGTAACTGTCCTAATAGGGTCTTTAAAATAGATAAAGTCTGTATTTTAAAGGGGAGTAGATAGTTGGATTTATAGGGAGTGAAAAGAAACTGTATGTATATTCTGAAATAGAAGGAATAGAGAAATTTTGGTGTTTCTGGTCTAACTACGGGGATATTGTTAGGAGTCATTCCACTAGTGGATTTCTTTGAAACCAGTGGAATGACCTCCATGTTATTAGTTTGTTTTCTATTCTATAGGAATTAATTGCATTTGTGTGTTGTTCAGTTACAACGGTTTAGAGGAGGAATTGTGCATTTTGTGTATATACTGCATTTGTATGAGGGAGCATTCTGTGTGTATCTGTCAAATGTATATCGTTGTTGCATGATTGAATATGTATTTTGTAATATGCAAGGAATGACTAGTAATAATGGTAGAAAGAACCAGAACAACAAAGTCAAGTAATGTTTGTGCAAACATCGGTGTGAGAAGAGCCGTCGGGAGAACTATTGAAAGCTTCACCGATGAGAAGGGGTCACGTTGACAGTAGGAGCATATCGGTGTATCGGTGGAGGAATGTTTGGAGTTACCGATGAAAGAAGTCTCGTCAAAGACTAAGTAAAGGTGACCATCGGCAGAAGAAGTTTAAAGTTGGGCTGACCCTAGGAGGTCTCACCAAAGAGAAAGACGAAGACAAGGCATATTGGCAAGAGTATTGATATCGGAGAACAAGTGTAAAGCTACGCTGACAGTATTACATCTGGGTGATGGAAGTCAAATGAAGTCAAAGGCAGTATGGGTCTATTTGCCAATAAAGATTTAGACTTGTCTTTAGAGTGTGGTCTGGTTGAGAAAGATGAATGCATGTATATTCTAATGCTTCCTTGCATGCTCTGCATCATTTCACCACTAACATTCCAAGGGCTTATCAACTGAGTTGAATTTCCACTAAGCAAGAGAAATCACCTATCAGGTTGAGTTTCCACTTGGGAAGTTGTATATTCTTGGATGTGTTAAACAATGTCTCTATCTAATTCTCAATTGTACTTAAAAGCCCTAATTATGCAAATCAGTAAGAAAATTATCAAATTACGGTAAATCTTTTTAGATTGAGATAAAAGACAAAGATATTTAACACACTATTTTTCACAGTTCGGAAGGTAGAGAAGTCAGGGATACGGGTACTAGTGTCCAAGTCCAAGGTACATGTTTCTTTGCGGGATCCTGATCTCCTTCTAACATTGATCTGGACTGCCACTTCTATTTCTGGGAATTCAACTATAGAGGACACAGGGACTAGCACCCTAGTCTAGGAAAAGCTCTAGTGTCCTTCTTTTCAGATCCTAAATCCTTGATGTCTACCACCCCTTCCTGCAACTCCATTCTATCCAAATGTAACACCTGTAACCTACAATCACAAGGAGTGTGGGAGGGGGTTACGGTGTTTAGATCAGGCTTGCCTCAGTCAAGGCCCAGAGAAACATTCAACTCTTTCAAACATTGTTGTCAGATGAGAGTGTGTATCCCAACAGGATAGAGGCAAAAATCCAAATGATAAATGATTGAAAACACAATAGATGTCACCTTGTAGGGAAGATCTCATGGAAGGAAGATGCTCTTCACGCCATGAGGAGATGGATGTCAAATCTGCAAACACAAACACAATAACAATGCTCTGCTCTGCAACACAATGAATATTTTGAATGCTATATGATCACAAGTTTGCATAAAATCCATCTAATGTCCATCTAGTTTGCAAATGAAACCTAATCATGCTTATATATGTAACTATAAAGATTCCCACAAAGAATTTCATAATTCAAACTTTAGAAGTCGGCATAGGACCTAATTAATGGTCACTAAACTGACATTTGAAATTAGGGTAGACCCAAAATAGGGTTGGACTAGGGTGCTAGCGCCCAAGTCCACCCTGCCAATTTTTCTCAGGATTGATTAAAGTGCAACCCCCTAGGTCCTATTTGTCACAAGACCCAAGGGTTTTCTCACTGGGAGTTAGAAATAACATGCAAGTACAATTACAAGACCCAAGAGCTAAACCTTAAGAGGGAAAAGCTCCCAAGGGGACATTTTCTGACATAACAAGAAGATAAGGGATATACTCACTAAGATAATAATAAGTCATAATATGGATTACTTTATTAATATGGTATCTTTTGACATACATGAAGAAGTGTATTAAATCGATGGTATTTGAAACCATAGTTATCTTTGATAGATTATGAGTCAAATGACTATATTCTTGACTAAAATAAAAAGAGCCTTTAACCTTAAAAACTCTATGGATTAAATGTTAGAATTTTTCTTGTATAGAGAATACAATGAGCATGAGAATAAGTTGATAGGGTATTGAGTAGATGATAGGATGTCATAGGCCCATGATTACAAGAATGCAAACAGGGACTCAATAAATGTTATATAGTCACCTACTTTCTCACCTTAAGACTTGTCAAAATGACTAGTAGATAAGGAATATGATATATCTTTATGACCAGAATGGTATAAGTAAGTTGAAAGATTTTTTTATTTATATGATAAAGTAATAAGAATGTTGTCTCCAAGTCTAGAAAAGAGTGAGTGAACATACAACTATATATATATATATATATGAAACTTTGACCAAAGTAATGCAAAATTCACTACTTGCATTGTCGGTTCACGGTGTATTAGATAAGCTAAACAATTAGAATGGATCATACATAGCTAGAGCTAGACTAGAGTTGTAATCAAATTGTCTTTCGCTAGGACACATCACTAGTTCTTAGAGGGCATATGAAATCAGTTGATTCTCATTATCAATTACCCTCATGAAGGGAAGGGCCACTTCCAGGAAGGAAGGTGAGTGAGGGACTACTGGTCTGTGGTTGGAGGAAAAGCAACAGAGTGATGCTTTATCTCTCTCCTGCATTTGATTGCCAAAGACTTGTGAACAAGAATACATTTCTTATTTTGTAAATGATGTTGGTAAAAATTTAAAGTCGTGAGAAATATGACCATTTGCTCGGTCATCCCACAACAATGGGTTACACTTTTTGGCCAAACTTGATATTGAAATCAACATTTTGAACTAAATCTTCACTTTTTAACACCTATAGCCACTAAACCGTTAGGAAATTGAAGATGATTCGAAGTAGTGATTTGTGAGATTTTGCCTGAAGATTCTAAATATATTTTAAAAAAAATAGAGTTAAATTATAAACTTTTTTGCATCTCCTTCAATAACTAGTTTTTAATAGTAAACAACATTTTTTTAAAGTGATGTGTATTGTGTCGCACATAACTTTTTTTCTACAAAGGATAAAATTATGATTCTTTTGAATTTAAATTTGTAACACCGATATCTAGAGGATGCATTTGGTTTCATAATGTTTTGTTAAATATATTTTTTTAATTAAATTTTGAAGTCAAACCAATTATAATTTAGACATAGGCATATTCTGTCCAACATAACTTTTTCTGTATGTATCATAATTCAATTTTTTTTTGTTGGAATAAGGACATCAATACCTAGAGGACATGTATTTTTTATATTTTTTTTCTCTATTTTCCTATTTTTTCATATGTGTGAAACAAAGACCTTGATGTTCATTGAAAAACCTACATTCACAAGAAATAAAAAATAAATATAATAATCAAATTAAATATATTTAAAATTATACTTTTTGGGAAGCTTATAATAAGGACTGCATACTTACAAAACATAAATTTTAAATGAATTCATTTGATCCCCCAAAAGGTAAATCAAAAGTATTTTTTTAATCAGCATTTTGATAATTGTTAAGGAGACTCCATTATAGGTATGGTTTAAAACTAGCGGGGTTCTATCCAATGGTGTTTGATCAAACCCTCTTCAATTAAAATCCTTTAAATAGAACCTTTCAAGGCTTAAATTATTATATTTTCTAAAAATATGTGATTTCAACAATAATCGGGATGTCCTAGCAAGTGCAACCCATTATTGTGGCAGCAACCTGCTATATGTATAATTTGTAAGTCGCATGTGAAGCAACCTTCTTTTGAAATATGTATATTATACTTGGATATTGTAAATCTAATTTATGTTTTGGATAATTCTCTCTTATAAAAAAAAAGTTTAGCATAATTATTTGCTTAATTATGATTTGAGTTTTCTAATATTCCAGTTGGGATGTTACACCCATGTCCTTACATTGTAGTCATTAATGAAAGATATAGAATAAATATATTTCTAAATCAAAGAAACATTCACAAGACCAAAAACATCAAAATGTATCAATTCCAATACTCCAAATGATTTATGAGAACTAGAATAAAACTAAACGAGTTTTGTTTTACATAAATGTAATGTTCCCAAAAATCAAACTCAAGATTACAATCATTCAACCCCTCAACAATGTTTTTATTTTTCATGGTTCATAGACCCTTGTCTCCTATGTGACACATCCTATAATGCAATAATAGCATTTTCGCTATAGGAAGCTTAGTCTCCAAAGCATGAGAAACCTTAGGTACCCAGAAATCTTGACCATTTGAAGTGGACACAATACTCCTCTTTGCTATTTGTTCTAATGGTAGAGATGAATATTTTGTAGATCTCTTCATTGTAGGAATGGAAGAGCTATTGCACAAAATTGTGCACACATCTAGCTAAAACAAAGTGCCAATACAAACACCCTTAGCAAGCATCATAGCCCCTCTAACCATCTTGCACCCTCCACTTGATAAAATAACCTATGCACCCAAATCATTTAATTTACTTACAAATATAGGTTTCATACCAAATAAGGGATATGCAGTATGCCACTGATCCCATTCACTCATCCATCAAGAATTCAGATAAGGACTCTTCCATAGCCAACACTCTTGAGATGAGAATAATCTCTAAGGTACACCTTTCCACCATCATATTCTTCATATTTTATAAACCAACATTTATGTTCAATATCATGTGAACATATGCACTAGAGTCAATTAGCCATGCACCTTTTGATGCATAAGTAGCCAAGCCCATGACAAAGGAATCACCGTCATGCTAGGAGGATTTATCAAATTCATCATCAAAAAAATCTTTTCCCCTTCTTCTTCTTCCCCTCCTTACAATATTTTCAAAAATGACCAGGCTTGCCATAGTTCAAACATTTTGCCTTGGACTTACTAGTAGATATGGATGTCCCACAAGATTTAGGTATTGACTTATCTTTCTTTTTTTCTCCTTTCCCTTTGTCTTTTGATCTACCATGAACAATAAAGGACTCCTTGGGTGATTTAGAATTATTTCTTCTCATCTCTTTAGAAAGCAATGATGCAAGCACTTAATCTATTTTCAACATGTTGGTAGTTCTCCCAATGGCCATAACGAGGTGGTCTCATGAAGTTTGTAAAGAATACAAAAAATTTGTACAAAATCCTACTCTTCCATTTTTACTCCCATGGAGCTCAACCAAGCAGCTATCATATTGAAGGAATTCATGTGATTGACGACAAATCCACCATCCTTTAGTCTAAGAGTGTACACTTTCTTTCTTAAGAATAACTTATTCAGTAGAGATTTAGCTTGATAAATTTCTCCAAGATTTTTCATTAGATTTTTTTTTTGGTAAGCACTACCAACTATGGGGCTAGCTCCCTATATTAAAACATAGATAAAAAAGGATTACATAGAGAAGCTGAGGCACTACAGTTAATGGTATATAACCAATGCCTTCAGCGATTTCCACCAACCTAACTATTACATCTTGTCCTTTTTTAGGCATTCAAACAATCCCATTGGGATTGTGACATTTTCATACTCCCTCTTATCCAACGGTGTAAGCTCTGCTCCAAGGTTGGCCAAGTAATCATCCACCTCATTAGCTTCCTGATATATGTGTCTAATAGAGAATCTTCCCAAATCTGCCAGGCATCCTTTGATTCTGTCCATCCACCTTTGCAATTTCCAACTTTGCGTGATCATTTTCCTTACTGCATTAAGACAAATCATGGAATCTCCTTCAATGTCTACCTCTCTTATTCCTTTCTCCATACATAGATTAACTCCACATGCTAAAGCTTCCATTTCTGCCTCATTATTGGTGGCCACTCCCACGTTCTTTGCCAATGCATAAACACACTCCCCTCTTTCATTCCTAATAATGCACTTAATCCCAGCCATGCCCGGATTGCCTTTTGAGTACCATCCACATTCAACTTGAAGCATCCTCCCGAGGGGGGAATCCATTTGACATCTTTCCTTCTTTCTAAATCCTGAGGGGGATTGAGACTGGGAGGTTTAAAACTTTTCCATTTCCTTTGCAAGTCATTGTCTCAGGAGGTGAATTTTGTGCTTTTTGATCTCTCCTATTTTGCATTTACTATTTCACAAATTTCCAACTTGATCTTTTTCATGACCTCTTCCACTAGAAGGCTGGATTCTTGGAACACTCTTCTGTTCCTTTCCTTCCACACCTACTAGACCACCATTGACAGGGCCACCAACCATACATTAGACCATGTGCAATTTCTTTTCTTTGTTGGCCAGCTCCTCATGAAATCCATCAAATCATTCTGACATGGCATTGACCACCCTAGATACTGGAGGAGCTAATCCCAACAATTGGAGGTGACATGATAGTTTAGTAAAAGGTGATTCGTTGATTCCTCATCTCTGTTGCAAAGAGGACAAATGCTTGGCCCTTGGAAGCCTATTGAAGGGAGTCTATCTCTTGTTAGTATCCTTTTGTGGAGCACTATCCACAGGAAGGCTCCCACCTTAGGTAAGATCCCTTCCTTCTAGCATAGTTTTGCTGGCCAATCTATACTCTCTCCTAAGGCTTCCTGAATCTTATATCCTAGCTTAACTGAATACTCACCAAATTTAGAACCTAACCAAATTATTTCATCCTCTTGATCTAATTGTAGAATTTTCCTTGGCTCTAGCAACTTTGACAGGAATAAAGCATTTGATTGGGGTATGCCTAGATGTTCCCAACATCGCCATTTATACTTGCCTGAAGAGTCTACTTTTGTTGTATCTAGATTGTTGACCACTTCCTTACCTATCTTGCTTCTTACTTCCTCTAGCTACTCCTTGGCCTCGAAAGTCTTCACTAAAGCTTCATGCCCATTCCATGAATCGAGCCAGAAATCTGCTTTTTGACCATTCCCTATTTTCCAAGTTAGGTGATTAGTAATTATCTCTTTGTTGTTCCATAAGAATTTCTAGACTGCTGACCCTCCATTAGAGCTTGCTAGTGTTAGAATCCTCATTATCCAAATATTTTTTCTAGACTATTTTACACCATTGTCTATTTGGGTTTCTGTATACACACCAACTAAGCTTTGCACCCAAAGCTCGATTCTGCATTTTTATTTTCCTAATTCTTGCTCCACCTTCTAGCTTGTTTTTGCACGCAGTATTCCAATTAATTAATGGGACTCATTTATCCTCCTCAGCCCCCCTGATAAGAATTTCTTAAGAAAGCCCTACATCTCACTGATTGCTTTATTTTTCATGCTAAAGCATGACATCATATAAATTGGCACCACAAAGAGGACTAATTTGATCATAAGAATCCTTCCTTCCAGAGAGAGCCACTTTGATCTCCAAGCTTCTACCTTTGTTCTACACCTTGCAATCGTATCTTTCGAGTGGTCTAATTTGCCCATGTCTTGGAAGAGGGGAAGTCCTAGATATTTGGCGGGAAGAGATGCTACTTTTAATCCTAGGATGTTTTCTATCTTCCTACGGATCCCATTTTTGTGTGAAATAAGAAAATCTCTGACTCATCCTTATTAAGAGCTTGTCTCGATATTCCAACGTAAGTCTCCAAAGCTTCTTTTTTGATGCTTTCTTCTCTCTCGGAGGCTTCCCCATATAGAATTGTGAGTGAGTAACAGGTTCCAGGCCTTCTACAACCTTCACTCCTTTCCAAATTCCTGCCAGCCTAATTCTGCTAAAGTGCCTCCCCATTGCCTCTGCCATTATCACAAATAAAAATGGTGAAATTGGATCGCCTTGTCATAGCCCGTTTCTTGCATTGAAGAAACCGCATAGTGATCCATTTACTAGCACTAAATATATCAGAGAAGAAATGTAGAATCTAATTAATTACAACCAATGAGAGACAAAACAAAACTGTTCCATGACCTCTAAGAGAAAATCCCATTGAACCTGATCATAGGCTTTGCTTACATCCAATTTTATGATCATACTTGTAATTTTCTCCTTCGAAATGGTGTGCAAATTTTCAATCACTATGATGATGCTGTCAAATATTTCTCTTCAAGGTGTAAAACCATTTTGTTCCTCAGATATGAACTTCCCCATTATACACTTTAGTCTGTTTGCCAGTGCTTTCAAGATTATTTTGTATATTGTATTGCACAGGGCAATCGGTCTAAAATCCACAAAGGAGGAACATTCATTTTTCTTGGGGATTAAAGCTATCACCATGTTATTGAGATCCTTGACAAACTTTTTCTTTTTTAGAAAATCTTTTAATACTTTCAAAATTTCTAGCCCCAGGAAGCTCCATCCATTCTGGTAGAACTTTGTAGGAAATCCATCAGGGCCCAGGGCCTTATCCAGGTGTAGTCTGAAGGTAGAAACTCAAAGCTCTTCCAATGAGAATGGAGCCCATAACATTTCGTTATCCTCTTCATTTAGGCAAGTTGGGATGCATGATAGAAAGTCATCAAACTTCCTGTCTTGAGTTTGCTCTTTTTTAGCCAATAAAGATTGAAAGTATCTTACCGCATCCGTTTCTATTTCCTTTTTATCACAAACCTCTGTTCCTTCCTTCGCCTTTATCCTTTCTATTCGATTTGAACTCCTTCGAGCCCTTGCTAAAATATGAAAGAATTCTGTGTTTGTATCCCCATCCTTAAGCCATATTCCCTTTCTTTATCCTTCTAGAACAATTCTTCTCCAGCTAGCAACTCTGCATGTTTTTCTTTTAATTCCTTCTCCATTTCATATTCAATCATTGTCATACCTAATCTAATGACATGGTTGTTCAATTCTTCCAAATTCTTTTCCACCATCTCCTTCCCCTTAAAGATATTACCAAACACTCCTCTATTCCAAACTTTTAGATTCCTTTTAATATTAGCCAACCTCTGAACAAAACATAAACTAACTATTCCTTATGAGCTTGGAACCTCCTTCCACCATTGTTTCAGATTTTTGATCATATTACGATCCCTCCACCACATGGATTCAAATTTGAAGTAACTTATTTTTGGATAATGATCTGAAACTGCCACTGGATGAATGCTTGCTTCATAGTGGAATTTCAAATTCAGCCAACCTTCACCTATAAAAAATCTATGCAGGCACTCTATTAGATCTAGGAATCAGTTGTACAAAAATTTGCTTCTACTTAAACACTTGATTCTTTTTGTTAGATAACAGCATATCAATTAACCATTCATGAAAGCAGAGAGCATAAAAACATCAACATCTTAGACACCAAGATTTTTGACATGGAAAACCTAGTTAAGGGAAAAACCATGGGGTGATTAACCCAAGGATTATTCTCTGTTAGAAGAATAAGAAAAAGAAATGGCACATGCCAGTCAGGGCTCACTACCCGAGTACACTGCTCACAAAGAGGCACACTACCTACAAAAGAGACACACTGTCTACAAGATCATAAGTATCACAACCTTGAACTAGAGAATGACATCTTCATCATGTCTGGATCAGTTCCATTTACGCTCGAAACACAACTGCTCTACCTTTCGCTCTTTTGCTATTCCACACACATCCGCTCAACAACACACTTTGAAATGAACTCACAAACCTTTATTTATACAAGGCATCAACTTAGGAATAAGCATCTAAGTCGGCACTAAACCATAAGAACATTCACAAGATGAATAATACATCTGGTCGGCCACCACAAGAACATTTGTAAGATGAACAACTCATTCGGTCGGCTAGTCTGAACAAGAACTTCATCCGAAAGAATATCTTCAATTCTGGGCTCTACCACCAATGGGGACTGACAACATAACCTCAACATGATCCAAGAACCTTCACAAGCTAGCCTGAATGACTAGGAACATCTGCACTTCCTTTGCTCACTAGAATCTCTTCTCTTCCTTATCTAGAACTTCAAGAACACAGTCTACTGCCACTGTCATACTGAAACATGTGCTTCCAGACCTCAAAATCATGAACATGTTGAGATGACACATTATAGGGATATCCCAAACACTCCATCCAATCCACAAGATAGGATAATGCACTTTCGGATCTCACCGGACCTCTTTGTAGAACTCTGTCACTCCGAAGCACCTCTCGGAACCGGTTCTACTTGATCAATCACAACTTCTTCAAATCTGCATGCGGATCTCTAAAAACTTAACTGAATCATCTCAAGACTCATAGCTACAAACCCTTTAATTCGCATCCTTTGATCATCAACTTATTGAGTACTTTTGCCTTCATCTCATCACTGTTTTTCATTGTTCCTGTTTGAGACTAATTTTCTCAATATCCTCAGCTCACAGTTCATCCAATCCTTCTTGTTAATGCAATATGAGTATGTTGACATCAATGATAACACTGATTAACCTCATACATGCAACAATGTCCCCCTTTGTCATTGATGGCAACATATGATGTGAAAAACCATCAAGACAAGATCTTCTTTCTGTCACAGTTCCCCCTGTCAGCAACAACTTTTCATGTCTTTTCTTCCTTTACTACTCCCCCTTTGGTCATCAACTACTTGTTTTTCACATGTCTTCTCTCCCCCTTTGACATCAATGGCAAAGGGCTCATACTTGCAACTCTAACACATCAGAATCATACCAGCTGCTCCCCCTTAATAGCAACTCCCTATCATCAATCCGGATCACAAGATATGACTGTGATATCCACCGGACTGATGCACATTAGTGCATCCTAGTTCATCACCAGAGGGGCCATGACCCCTAACTTCTTCCGGAGATACTCAAAAGAGTCCTTGGGAAGAGGTTTAGTGAATATATCTGCAATCTGATCCTTGGAGGGTACATACTCCAATCTAACTTCTCCCTTGTTCACTTGCTCTCTCAGAAAGTGAAACTTGATAGATATGTGTTTGGTCTTAGAATGCAACACCGGATTATTAGAGATATTTATTGCACTAGAATTATCACAGAAAATTGTGATAGGCTCCTTATATTCTACTTTAATGTCTTTTAACATTTGCTTCATCCATAAGATCTGAGTGCAACTACTTGCTGCTGCAATGTATTCTGCTTCAGTTGTAGACAAGGATATTGCCTCTTGTTTCTTGCTAAGCCAAGAAACCAACCTTTTTCCCAAAAAGAATGCTCCTCCACTTGTACTCTTCTGGTCATCCACTTCTCCTGCCCAATCTGCATCTGTGTATGCAAGAAGAGAGAAATCCTGATCTCTAGGATACCATAGACCATACTCAGTTGTTCCTTTCAAGTATCTAAAAATTCTTTTGATTGCCATGACATGAGATTCTCTGGGATTAGCCTGAAATCTTACCACAAGACCAACAACCTGCATTATATCTGGTCTAGTCTAAGTGAGATACAATAGTCCTCCAATCATTGATCTGTACTTGGTCTGATCTGTCTTAGGAGAGTCATCATCTTTACTCAACTTACATTCAGTTGCCATAGGGGTGTTCATTGGCTTTGAATCTTCCATTCCAAATTTCCTCAACAATTCTTTTGCATATTTGGTTTGACAGATAAAGATGCCTTTCTTTGTCTGAGTAATTTGTAGACCAAAGAAGAAATTCATTTCACCAAGCATTGACATTTCAAACTCACTTTTCATTTGATTTGCAAAAGTTTTACACATGCTGTCCTTTCCTCCAAAGATGATATCATCAACAAATACTTCAATAATCAAGATGTTTTCCTTATCTATTTGGAAGTATAGGTTACTATCAACAGTGCCTTTGTCGAAGCCAATCTGTACAAGATGCTTATCCAATCTTTCATACCATGCTCTTGGGGCTTGCTTCAAACCATATAGTGCTTTCTTCAACTTGTAGACCATATCATCATGATCAGACAATTGAAATCCATCCGGTTGTTCAATGTACACTTCTTCTTCCAAGTCACCATTTAGGAAGGCAGACTTGACATCCATCTGATATACCTTGAAGTCTTTGAAGGTAGCAAATGTAAGAAATAATCTGACTGCTTCAATTCTTGCCACCGGAGCAAAAGTCTCTTCAAAATCAATTCCTTCTATTTGAGAGTAGCCTTTGCAGACCAATCTAGCTTTGTTCCTGATTACTTCACCAACTTCATTTAGTTTGTTCCAGAAGACCCATTTGGTTCTAATCACATTCTTGTTTCTAGGTCTGGGAACAAGATCCCAAGTATGATTTTTCTCAATTTGCATCAATTCTTCCTCCATTGCTTTGGTCTAGTTTTCATCATTGCAAGCTTCATTAACTGTCTTAGGTTAAATCTTTGAAATCAGATAGTATTCTTTTGAGTCTTGAGCAATTCTTCTCCTTGTTTGTACCCCTTTACTTTTGTCACCTATGATCTGATCTTCATAATGATTTAGAGTTACATACCTTAGAACTTTGGGAGTTTCTTACACTACTAATTCTTGATTAGGCTCATTCAGACAAACCTCTTCTTCCTGATTTACCGGATCAGTCTGGATCTAAATTTCAGAGGAGGACGAAGCTCCTTGCACCAGAGAATCATTCTGATCATCTTCTTCACATTCATAGAATCTTGAGGGCTTCTCAACTCCATCAATCTTCACATTTGTACTTTCTATCATCTTTCTCAATCTCTTATTGTAACACCAGTATGCTTTGCTTTGAGTGGAGTAACCCAAGAAAATTCCTTCATCACTTCTAACATCAAACTTTCCTAAATCTTCATCTATTTTGATTTAACACTTGCTACCAAATACTCTGAAATATCTCACAGTGGGAGTTATGCCAAACCAAAGTTCATAAGGAGTCTTATTGGTATTGCTTATGATTTGAACTTGATTAAGGGTGTAGATTGTAGTGTTGATAGCTTCTCTCCAAAACATCTGAGGAACATTTGCTTCCATCATCATTGCCCTAGCTGCTTCCTAGATGGTCTGATTCTTTCTCTCAACTACTCCATTATGCTGTGGAGTCCTAGGAGTAGACAACTATCTCCTTATGCCATGCTTCTCACAAAAGTCTATGAATTCACCGGATGTGAATTCACCACCTCTATCAGACCTTAAATATTTTAGTTTCAATCCAGTTTGATTCTCTACCATAGCCTTGAAGATTTTGAACTTCTCAAGGGCTTCTGATTTCTCTTTTAGGAAGGTAACCCACATCATTCGGGAATGGTCATCAATTAGCAACATGAAATATCTGTCACCCTGCATACTCTTGATTCTTGTCAGACCACAGAGATCAGTATGAACTAATTCCAACAATCCAGTAGAGGACTGATCCTTGCTTTTGAATGAGACTCTGCTTTGTTTACCTAGCTGACATTCTTTGCACAAACTATTTGTAGGTTTCACCAATTTTGGAAGATCTCTTATAGCCTGAGTATTGCTTATCTTGATGATGTTATCAAAATTCACATGACACATTCTTCTATGCCATAACCAACTCTGATCAACTTGAACAAACAGATAACTTTTATTTGAACCAACTAGATGGAAGATATTACCTTTTGTTTGAGTACTGGATGCAATCTCAGTTCCGAAGCTTTCAAAGATCTTGCATCTTCCATTCTTGAACCAGAGATCATAGCCTTTGTCCACCAACTGACCAACACTGAGAAGATTGTGCTTCAATCCTTCAACATATAGTACATTACTAGTTTTGCTCTTTCCATCAAAAGAAATAGTTCCCCTACCTCTGATTCTGCCAGTAGAATTATCACCAAACTTTACCATTCCTCCTTCATACCTTTCCAAATCTAAGAACTTATTCTTGTCACCTGTCATGTGGTGAGAACATCCACTGTCAATAACCGAGTCATCCTTTTCTTCAATTTGGGCAGCCAAGGCTCTTTCCACAACCTTATGATTGATAGATTCAGAAGATATGGAATCTTCTTCCTTGATGGCAATAAACACCCATTCATTTGAGGATTTGCTTCCCAGTTCTGATTCATCATCTGTTACTCCTTCATTATCATCTTCTTCATGAACATAATAACAGTTCTTTTGGAACCTTTGTCTGTTGGCATTTGACCTTGCAGATCTTTCTGGACATCTTGAAGCAAAATGACCAATCTTATTGCAGTTGAAGCACTTAAAGGGTAGTTTTCCTTCATACTTACCGGATCCCCTTGGTAGTCTCTTTGCAATGAGGGCTTCAAGTTGAGTTGTTTCTGCTTCTTCCTCTTCCATGTCTTTCCTTGCTTGATCATACCATGACAGCTTCCTTGAAGAGTTCTCTCCTAGATCAAATCTTTGTTTGCCTTTCACAAAGGCACTGGCTTTGAATGCAGATTTAGTCTTGGGGGGATCATCTCCAAACTTAGTCATTTCAAATGTAGCCAGTTTGCCAGCCAATTGCTCTCTTGTGACAGTTGTATGGGCTTTGAATTCATCAATGGCAGCAACCTTAATTTTGTAGGCAGCAGGAAGAGATCTGAGAATTTTGCAAACAATTTCATTTTCATCTAGAACTCCACCAGCATTCCTAATTCCACACACCAGCTCATTCACTCTTGGCATAAAGGTAGTGATATTTTCATCATCTCTCATCTTCAATCTTTCAAATTTCCCTTTCAGACTTTGCAACCTTGCACTCTTGACAAACTCATCTCCTTCATACAGAAGTTCCAGTTTACTCTAGATTTCATATGCAGTTGGTAGGTCAATAACATTTGAGAGATCTGTATCATTCAGTGCGCTTAGAAGAGCTTCTTTGGTCCACAAATTGTTTTCAGCATCTGTGATTTCATTCAGTGTTGTCAGACCACCTTGTGGAGGTACATAAGCCTTTGAGATCATGGACAGATATGCTTTTCCCATACACTCCAAGTGACATCTCATGCGACCTTTCCAAAGCGAGAAATTGGTTCCATCGAACTTCGGACTATCCTTCTTATATGATGACATACTGGATCTCCTCAAGCTATTAAGCTCCTTTCAAAGGAACTTAGCTCTGATACCAATTGTTAGATCTAGGGCTCACAACTGAGAGGGGGGGTGAATCAGTTGTACAAAAATTTGCTTCTACTTAAACACTTGATTCTTTTTGTTAGATAACCGCATATCAATTAACCATTCATGAAAGCAGAGAGCATGAAAACATCAACTTATTAGACACCAAGATTTTTGACATGGGAAACCCGGTTAAGGGAAAAACCACGGGGTGATTAACCCAAGGATTATTCTCTGTTAGAAGAATAAGAAAAAGAAATGGCACATGCCAGTCAGGGCTCACTGCCCGAGCACACTACTCACAAAGAGGCACACTGCCTACAAAAGAGACACACTGTCTACAAGATCATAAGTATCACAACCTTGAACTGGATAATGACATCTTCATCATGTCTGGATCAGTTCTATTTACACCCAAAACACAACTGCTCTGCCTTTCACTCTTTTGCTATTCCACACACATCCGCTCAACAACACACTTTGAAATGAACTCACAAACCTTTATTTATACAAGGCATTGTGGAACAAGGAGGCATCAGTGAATAAGAGAGGAGTCCATGGAGTCCATCAAGTCAAATGGAATAGCCTAAAACCAATAATGACATATTGTAATGGTCAAGATGATGTAATGTTTAAATGTCTTGAGGGTCCTGGTAAGGACCCTAGGACCAAAAATGATGTAAGTTGGGCCAATAGTGCCCCTAGAGTCAAATAGAGGTGTCTAAGATCAATAAGAAGGTTTAATGAACCTAAGAAAATTAAACATGATGAATTAATAAGATAGGAGTTCATTAAATAAGGCAAAAATCCTTTAAACCAAAGTTCAGAAATTCAAATTTTTGTAATGAGCATTTAGGCGGGAAAAACCATTTTGAGTAGTTTTTGGTAGTTTTACCCACTCCAACTGATGGAAATTGGTTGTGGAAGTTGGGGCAGAGGTCATAAAATCATATTCAAGTCATTTGATGTAAGGACAAGTACCTTGGAGGGAGTTTAGAGGTGCACAAATTGAATAAAAACAGAAATTTCTAATTTTTTTCTATAAATCTGCTGTTGTAGGCCATACCATTTCTTTGTACGAAACTATTTTGATCTAAAACCAATTGGATGTGGTAGGGGATTGAGTTAAATTTAATTTGCAATTGGTTTGAGGTTTTTATAGTGAATTTTGAGGGAGATATCACGTTTTTTCTGGAACTGCCTGTTTGACTGTGAAAACAGGGATTTTGAGGGTTTGCAATGCATTTTTGGACCTTTCCATGAATGTAGTATTCTGATTCTCATGGAATAGGTCCTTACTAACATGTAACAAATGTTTCTAACCCTGACAAAGCAGGAGGAGTGTAAATGGGAGAGGTGATCATCGTTTGGAGTCAAGTTTGCGTGTGAAAAGAGCATTGAGAATGGTGGCATGGTTATAGCAGCCGGAGATCTGTCTTAACAAGGTGATATTTTTATGATTTCTATTGTTTAATATGGTCAGTAAGATGGTGTTGGACCTTTGAATGAGGTCTAGAAGTGATTGGAAGTGGGAGAACTAGGAAGCCCTAGGTTTTGAGGCCTAGAAATGAAATTTTTGTATTGCAAACCTTAAATGTGCAAACCTCCTGATAAGACCTGGAAAATCCTTAGTTTTGAACCCTTTCCTAAGACTTTTTTTAGGTTTGAAGTGCGTGGGACAAGTTTTTCATAGGGTTCCTTTGTAAAATGGTCAATTTAGGCCTTGTAGGAAGGCAGCAGGGTGTTAGGACAGTCACATTTCGTCCAAAACAATAGTAGGTGAGTTTGAGATATATTTTAGAACTCAATAGAGGGTATCCAAATCAGTCATTTTTTTCAAGAGTGTTTTGGGAAAGTTTGGAGAAAAGTACAGTTTAGTCGCTGAACAAGACTACAAGGATTAGGCCTGTTTAAGGGGAATTGTCAAGAATCTATCAAATTGGTTTGTGAAACCTTTGAAACCTTGTTGGTTGGGGTAGGTTGAGACCCTAGAAGGTGCTAGAATTCATCTGAGAAGTTGGAATCCAAACTTGAGCCCTTTGGTGGAGTTTAGGACAAGAGGAAGGCTAGAGAAGTCTTATTGGTTGAAGCCCACAAACTATTGAAACCTTTTGATCTTGTTAGATTATCTTTGGAGACCTAACACCTCTACATCACATTGACTTAGGAATAAGCATCTAAGTTGGCACTCAACCATAAGAACATTCACAAGATGAATAATACATCCGGTCGGCCACCACAAGAACATTTGTAAGATGAACAACTCATCCGATCGGCTAGTCTGAACAAGAACTTCATCCGAAAGAATATCTTCAATTCCGGGCTCTACCACCAATGCAGACTGACAACATAACCTCAACGCGATCCAAGAACCTTCACAAGCTAGCCTAAATGACCAGGAACATCCGCACTTCCTCTGCTCACTAGAATCTCTTCTCTTCCTTATCTGAAACTTCAAGAACATAGTCTACCGCCACTGTCATACTGAAACATGTGCTTCCGGACCTCCAAATCATGAACATGTTGAGATGACACATTACAGGGATATCCCAAACACTCCATCCAATCTTCAAGATAGGATAATGCACTTCTGGATCTCACCGGACCTCTTTGTAGAACTCTGTCATTCCGGAGCACCTCTAGGAACCGGTTCTACTTGATCAATCACAACTTCTTCAAATCTGCATGCGGACCTCTGAAAACTTAACTGAATCATCTCAAGACTCATAGCTACAAACCCTTTAATCTGCATCCTTTGATCATCAACGTATTGAGTACTTTTGCCTTCATCTCATCACTATTTTTCACTGTTCCTGTTTGAGACTAATTTTCTCAATATCCTCAGCTCACAGTTCATCCAATCCTCCTTGTTAATGCAATATGAGTATGTTGACATCAATGACAACACTGATTAACCTCATACTTGCAACACGCTCTGCTATATTTGTAAACCCTGGTCTTCATTTTGTCCATGTATAGTTGCCAGTTTTAGGAATACAGTCAAACACTTGAAGAGATCTTACCAATTCTCTGAAGTATAACATTACCTTTGTTTCTTTCCTTAGACCTCTGCTTTTCTCCTGGAGGTCTAGGATCTCGTTGAAATTCCCACCCAAGATTATCCTACTATCCACTACCAGAGATGCCTTCTCTTTTATTTTAGTCTAGACAACCAACTTCTCCTCAGTTTTTATAGGCCCATAAACATTGAACAAGTGAAAAACCAAACACTTGATTCTGCTCCTTACCTCAAGCATCATCCAATTCAAGTTTTCTTCACATAACTTCACATCGAAATTGTCTGCCATCCAGAGGATCCCTAAGCCACCCGCTGATCCAGAAGTATATAGAAAATAGCCTTCCCACTTTCTAAAATATCTGATGAATTTGGCTCCCTCCTCCTGACTAATCTTCATTTCTTGCCGAAGGATTATATCCATTGCCAATTTTTCAAGGTGACACTTCACCAAGCATCGCTTATTAGGGGCATTTAGGCCCCTGACATTCCAGGAGAGGATCTTTATTATCCTCCAAGGGAGATCTTCACTCCCTTGGATAACCAGTAATCTTTAATGCTTAAAAGGCCTTTCTCTAATGTCTCCTCCTCCCTCTTCTGTTTGTTTGATTTCCTTCCTTTCCCTTTCTTTGTCCTGTGAAGGATTTTCACCACCGTTTGGCTGATATGTCGAGGTCTATGATCCCTAGCTCATCCTCTTCTGACTGGAAATCCTCCAATGCTTCCTCTTCTAGTTTTGAATTCCCTTCTACCTGAATTGGAACAACTTCTAATTTCTTAGTCACCAGATTTGACTTCTCCACCACTTCTTTGGTTGTTTGGTTTCCTTCTAGTGGCTTAGGATAACTTCCTTGCACTTCAAGTTGAGGTTCCTTATCTTCAAAATCAAGGTTTTTGCCATTTCCATAGAAAAAGATGGATCTTGCTTATGATTATTGCATTGGTTTTTCTTGGGACCTTCCTCTGGGATCAGGATACTTGATGACGCTTTGGGGATTATTTGTGGGTACCACACCTTTCACAATTTCTAAGGTTTCTTACAAGTTTCCTCCTTATGATTTCTATTGCCACATCTCAAGTAGTAAAATTTGTCTTCTTCCACATCCACTTGAATGTGCCTGTGGAGTTTGTCTACAAACAATTGTATTTATTTCAAAACCCTAGAGATTACCGTGATTTGGAAACTCGCATAAAGATATGAATCTCCATCAATTATCTCTGAATCCACATTCGTTAATGTCCTGAAGGATCTTCCAATTTTCTTAATGCATTCACCAACCTAGTATTCTAGAGGAAGGTTGTAGAACCGAACCCAAACTGGCTTCTCATATGGATCTGTCTTCATAGGATCAAAATTAGGGCACCATATTTGCATAAAGATTAGCCAACCCTTGATCATCTAGAGATCCCCTTGTAGGATTTTCCTTCTTACCTCCGGAGATTTGAAGATTGCTACAAAAAATCTTTTCAGGAGGAATTTAACAATCGTCATCTCTTTCTAGTTCTACTCCAGCCATGCCCTAATTGTTTTCCTATCTTTCTTTGGCCTGATTCTTTGGCAAATTATAGCCAGATCTTCCAACATTTCCTGATCCTCTTGAACCTCTTCTGAAAGGTCTATTGTCATTATTTGATTGTGATCTATCTTCACACACTTTTTCTTCTCCCAGTCATCCTTGCTGTTTTGACCACCTTCGCTCTACTCTACTAAAATTTGCACTTCGGGTGCCATCTTTTTGTCTTATATATTTTTCACTAGATTTGTTGCTATGGTATCTTCATAAAAATTTAGCACAACTTAATCCACCAAATAAAGTCTCACAATACCCTTCACCTTTCTATCCCTCAAGTCATAGAATTCTTGTTTCATACCCAATGGTTTGGTACTAGATTTGATTTTCAACAACTCAAAATTGATTCCAATACACTTCTCCATATCTATTATAGATGTGCTTTCTAACTCTTCCCACAATAAGTTGAAAACCCACTCTACATAGGCTCCCACTCAAACAAAAATGAGTCCAAAAAACCCTCTACCCAACAACTAGGATCCGAGGTGGTCAAGCTCTGATACCAATTAAAAGGAAGCAAGGTATGAGGAAACACTTTGTACATTAATCTTAGAGGAGAGTATTGTTCAATTTTTTAATCTTTACTATTACAAAAAGTAGAAACACATATAAATATAAAGTGAACAATATACCATAACACAAGTGTATGTGGGTAAAACTCTTTCAGGAGAAAAACCCCACACTCCAAAGTAGCTCAATGTATTATTTAGTAATATAAATGAGGTTACAATACACTTTCCAGGTAAACCTTCATAGGAGTATCACAAACATACAAAATTGGAGCACGTTTCTTTCAACATTATAGTGCCTACAAATTACATCAAACAATCTCCAACTCCAAGCACAAATTTATGGGAGATGAACAAACTAGAAACAATGAATGGTTGAGGAAAACCATTTACAAAACTAGGAGGTATGGTGTACACAAACATGGGACCAAATTCTAGTGCCCCCTTCTTGCTCTTGGTCCTCATGGCTATTTTTAAGAAGTCCCTTACACATCTTACAATGTCATAATCTGTCATATTTGACCACCCAAATTGGGTGCCCAAATTTACCTTCATTCTCAATCCAAAAAGATGCTTCATGACAAGTGTCCACACCTATCATAATGTTGATCTCGATTCCAATGTAACCTGCTCTGATATGCTCTTACACATCATAATACTTTGTCATCTTTAATTCCCATCACGATGACTTTAAACACACCACAAGATACCAACACATGGAAGACATATGCCACTTCACTATGGACACTTACATCTTCATGTGAGATCAAAATCTACTAAAGATGAAATCCATTTCACCTCTAAGTGCCCGGATGCCAACTCTCCCACAAGAAGAGAAAATACACAAAATATGAAATAGTGAATGAATATGAAATATACTAAAATGAACATTAGGAATGCAAGGCTGAGACATCTTTTACCAACACTCATCACCCAAAAGTGGCGGTTGGTTTAGTGAGAGATAGTTATTGAACACAATAGAAAGATGATTACCTCACAAACCCCCTCAATGAATTGTCATTGCTAAGAAATGGGCTATTAGAGTGTCTATACTAGGTTGAGAAGTTTGGGCAGAGGTCTCAATGAGCTAGAGAAATCTAAGTGCTTTTGCTAGGAACTAGTCCCTTAATAGGAGGAATTGGTTCAATTTTACATGCACATTTCTAGGTTTTGGCCATAGAGGCTATCTTACTTAGCTTACTACATTTCAAGGTAGAAGGTGCTTCACTTCCATAGTATTCTAGATCTCTAGTCCAAGTAGCTAGAGGTTATGGGGTTCTAACTAAAGTCTTCAGAACAACATGTGGCATAAGAGGATAGTCCTTGATTTTATGTTTAGGAGATTAAAATGTGAAGCAATTATTTGATGTATTAATGTAGGTGACCTTATTCAAAAGAAAAAAGAACCTACTTTAATTTCAAACAATTCTTTGATGTTAGCAGCAAGGTCCACCTTCATACAAACACACTGATGAGGTCTAGAAGAATAAAATATTCCCAATTCATGACATATAAGAGTCCTAGAGATAGGATGATTTTCTCCATGAAATATTAGAGAGGCATTGGGAGACCTAGACTCTCAACCCAAATGGGGACCTTGATTGAAGCTTACTCAAAAACTTTAATATTATAGGTCTGGTGAGAAAACACCAAAAGGTTTCTTTGCATGAACCTATGATTGAACTAGTTAAGAAGCATATGCATTTGTTGGAGTCTTTAAAAGAAAACATAAAAACATCTAGGTTAGTAAATTTCATGATCCTAGTGAGCTTAATGTTCTAGGATTCCCAAGTGTTATTAGCTAACAAAGTTAGTGATTACTGTGAAGGGATATGAATGACATAACAAGTTATTAAACTATAGTTCTCACACCATTGACATATAGAATCAACAACATTTATAGAAAGAGATACGTCTATTGGAATATCAATACGATTACCTCATTGTAAAACTTGGGAATGAATTTCCAAACTCTCTTAAATACTATCTTTACCTTAATTTGTAACACAAATTATCAAAGATGAAATAAGAACCATATTAATAGCTTCAATATGCTTTGAGAGAAGTAAAAGTGATATTAATGCAAAATTTCTTAAACTAAAAGAATTGGATAGCCAAAGGAAAAAGAACCTGAATCATACTAAAGCGAGAACATAAGTTTATACTTGAGCAACCCCAATGCTCTCTCCTAATCTATAAATCCATTTATGAATAGACTTTAGACACACTTGTGGTGATTTTATCCAAAATGTGATGCATGGTCAAATCAATCAAACAGAATGCACATTACACACTTGTACCTTATATCATGAAATTCTATAGAAAATAGGAATTGATCTTACAAGAAGTTACACATATTTTCAGTGATCTATTCAAAGTATTGTTGAAATCTTTACTCACAATTGATGTGGACATTCATAGGACTCCTGGTATAGAAGGGCCAAGCATGTGTAAAGTGAATCATTCAATGTCTTTGTCTATGATCAATACATAATAGCCACATACCATGTTCTCTAGTATCATAAGACTTTGAAGTACCTCAGAGTCAAGAGATTTTTCTCATCCTACCAGTCCACAAGTTTGAGGATGATATTCTAGATGAGAAGGTTTTTTTTAATTGAACATATAATTTCTAAGTTCAAATTCTATTAATAAATTATATCACATTCAACACTTCAAATCGTTATTTTGGAGTTTTCTTCTTATCTAAATATGAAAAAATAAGCAATTAAGCATAAAATATTGTCAAGCTTTAATCCTTAAGGATTGTGCTAGTTGGTACCATTTGAGTTTAAAGATAGTTTTCCATATGCAAGAATGCAAATATCTTCTAAAATACCCATTTGAGTACGGTATTTTTTTGTAATTTCTATGTCAACTGGTCTTTTTTGTATTTATTGATGGAATTTCAAATCCCATACACAAATAAAATGCAGAATAACAAAAAATAGAAAGCAAAGGAGACACACAGCTATTGGAAAAACTCTTGTTTGTTCTATTAAATCAGAAAATAACATTTACAATATGATTTCTAAACATGAAACTGCAAACTACTAATTTACAAACTTGATTTGCAGCAATCTAGAGATGCACACAAACTCTACTTCTTCCTATTCATCTGAAGCTATATACTACTCCCTGCACACACCCTGATCTTCTCAGAACTATTGTTTATGCTCAAAAACATTCTTTGCTACTGCTACAATATTCTTTTCTAACTACTCTTCATTCCTTCCTTTTGTCATTTTTTATATCCTTCAAAAAATTTTACCGCTCAAAAAATTTGCCACTCAAAACAAAATCAAACTCACCCACTGTAGTAAAGAGATTGACCAGCATTGAATATAGATAGATAGGCCAACAAAGAAGTATTAATTGTTTTGCAGGGGCAATGGTAAGAAGATCTCTGGAGGATCTCTAATGGGTTAGGTGTAGTAAATTCACGCATGCTCCAGATTAAAATTCTAACACTCCCCCTTAATCAGGAGCCACATACCTCTTTCATTATTTGTCTCTAGAGCTGTCTGTAGTTATTCAGAGTTTTCTAGAGTTTTCTTTCCAGAATTGAAATCTGGAGCTATCCACAATGCCTAAGTTGTCTCTTAGATGTTCAAAGCTCTCCTTGCTCAATGGTTTGGTAAAAATGTCTACAAGATGCTGCTAAGACCTACACAATTTCATTTTGATTTCACCATTCTCAACTAATTCTCTTATGAAATGATACCTGATTTAAATGTGCTTGCTTCTTCCATAAAAAAATGGATTCTTTGTCAAAGCAATTGTTCAAACATTATCACAAAATATAGTTGTTCCAATCTACTAAGATTCTCCTTAGCCAAATAGCTTGGCATGTTGCTGCATTTGCTGCTATATACTCAGCCTTAGTTGTAGATAGGGAAACAATGGGTTGTTTCTTGGAAGCCCATGAGATGACTCTCGATCCCAAGTGAAATACATATCTAGATGTGCTCTTTCTATCATCTACACTCCCTACCCAATCTTTATCCGTGTAACCAACTAGCCCAAAAACATTTTTTGTACTATACAAAAGGCAATATCCTTTGGTTTCATTCACATATCTTAGGGTTCTTTTACCCTCTTTCCAATGTGACTCTTTTGGAGTCTCCATAAATCTAGAAATTAGACTTACACTGTTCATTATATCAGACCTAGTTGTTGTTAAATACATCAAGCTTCCAACCAAACTCTTATACATGGTCGTATTCACATTGCTGCTGCAATCTTCCTTGCTAAACTTTAGACCTATGGTTGTTGGTGTGGAGGCATGCTTGCTATCTTAAATCCTAAACCTCTTCAAAATCTTTGCTGCATACTTTGCTTGAGAGATAAATATACTATCATGCATTTATTTTACTTCTATGCCTAGAAAATACCTCAAGAGACCTAAGTCTATCATTTCAAATTCTCTTTTCATGGCCTCTTTAAGATAAACAATGAGGAAATCATCATCTCCAATAAAAAATAAATCATCAACATATTAGACAACAATTAAAATCTTACCATCAGCTATCTTGATGTAAAGAGTGGGCTCACCATTGCTTTTGCTAAAACCTTTATTCAACAAATATGAGTCAATTATGTTGTACCATGCCTATTGTGCTTGCTTCTGCCCATAAAGAGCTTTCTTCAGCCTATATACCTTATTTTCTTGACCTGGAACTTCATAACCAGGTGGTTACTCCACATAGACTTCCTCTTTCAATACTCCATTCAAGAAGGTGGACTTCACATCCATTTGATACACCTTCTATTGTGTTGGGCTTCAATTGCTATGACTGCCCGCACGGTTTCCATCCTTGCAACAAGAGCATATGTCTTAGCATAATCTCTCCCAAACTGCTATTTGTATCCCTTGACAACTAATCTTGCCTTATGCCTCTCTATTCTTCCATCGGCATTGCTCTTGGTCTTATAGACCCATTTCACTCCAATGACTTGCTTGTTTGGAAGAAAATCAGTTAGCTCCCATGTTCTATTCCTCTCTATTGCATCTATCTCCTCATCCATGGCTTCACACCACTTCTTTTCTTTCACAGCATCCTCAAAATAAATGGGATCACTATGAGAAAATAATGCAAAATTTGTACTTTCATCAAACTCTGCATCATACCTTTCATTTTGGTAGATCTCCCTTAGACTCTTGGTCTTTCTTGGCATTAGGGAGGAGAGAGTGGGGTCTGAACTCTCACTACTACTGCTCCTATGCTGAGTAGACCCTGTCTGGAGCTGTCTAGAGCTCTCTGTTTGTGTTTGGAGTGGTCCAGAGCTATTGGGAACTCTATGTACAGAGCTCTGCACCTGTCTATAGTCTATGTTAAGAGCTCTCTACAGTTGTATACGAGGCTCCATAACATCATCTTGCTGCACTTTATACTCCTTTTCTTCATCAATTGGTGTTGTTGGGAGCTGTATGGAGATGTCAATATCTATCAAACCATCCCATGACTCATTCTCTAAGAACTCCACATCTCTTCTAATAACTATATTCTTGGTGTCTGGGTTATATAGCCTATAGGCTTTGGACTCTTCACTATAGCCCATGAAGATGCACTTCTCACCCTTGTCATCCACCTTTTGCCTCTTCTCTTTTGGCACTAGTGCATATGCCACACACCCAGACACTCTCAAGTGCTCAACTATCCACTTATATTTCGTCCATGCCTCTTGTGGAATCTTGTCACGAACTGCCTTTGTAGGACTTCTATTTATCAAATATACTATTGTTACTATAGCTTCACCCCAATATTCATTTAGGAGTCTCTTGGCTTTAAGTATACTTCTTGCCATCTCCACAATGGTTCTATTTTTCCTCTCAACGACTCTATTTTGCTGCAGAGTATAGGCTATTGTTAGCTCCTTCTTAATGCCATGTTGCTTGCAAAAATTCACAAACTAATTAGAGGTATACTCTCCCCCTCTATCTAACCTTAGGACCTTGATGAAATGTCCACTCTCTTTTTTAGCATGGGCCTTAAACACTTTAAACTTGTCAAAATGCTTCATATTTATGTTGTAAGAAATAAATCCATGTCTTAAGGCTGTAGTCATCTATGAAGGTCATAAAATATTGGCTCTGACCAATAGACATTGTTTGCATATGGCCACACAAGTCAGTGTGCACCAGCTCCAATGGTGCTCTTACCCTTCTAGAGTTTCCCGATTCAAAAGGTTGCCTATGTTGTTTGCCTAAAATGTAGGCTTCACATCTACCACTAGGCTCTACAATGGTTGGCAAACCTCTAACCATACCCTTCTTTGACAAAACATTCAAACCAGCATAACCTAAGTGTCCATACCTGAGATGCCAAAGATTGGAGGGGTCTTGAATGACTGTCTTGAAGGCTGCTTGCTGTTGTACTACTGTACATTTTCCATGCCTTAGGAGTGCAATTGCAGACTGAGCTGAAAAGCACATCTCTAACCTCAAGGGGAATATTCTATTCTTTATCATTGGCACTACTGCAAGTATTTTCTTGCTTCCATCCTTCTCATAAATGATGCATTCACCCTTTTCCATCAACACTTTATAGCCTTTTTAGATTAGTTGTCCAATACTCATGAGATTGTGCTTTATACCAGGGGCAAAATATACATTTTCGATCTCCTTCTTCTCACCTTGACTGGTGCGAAACATTATAGACCCCTTTCCCACAACTGGAACTGTTTCATTATTTCCCATTTTTATCTCAGACTTGACATTTTTATCAATGAAAGAAAATAAACTCTCATTACCACTCATGTGGTTGCTACATCCACTATCTAAAAAACATACCTCATCATTGCCTTGCTCATCAATGTTGCACATGATGAAAGCCTTTTACTGATTACTTTTAGCCACATTCTCATTAGCCACATTTGCACTTTGCTCGGACTGATCACATTGCCTTTTCCAGCACTCACTTGCATAATGACCAAACTTATGGCAATTATAACATTCAACATTGCTCTTGTCAATCTTCTGAGTCGAGTTGTTCTTCTTCTTGGCTTGTCCGGAGCTGGACTGAGAACTGCTTGCTCCCTCTTGGTTGTGTGCTCGTCCTGAGCTATCTGCTCTAGCACTTCCACATCTTGATTTGCCTCTACCTTTGCCTCTTGAGCTTCATCTGGAGCTATTTCTACCTCTCCCCCTGCCTCTTGAGTTGGCTTGAGCTTTGAAACCTTGCTCATGGGAAGAATTTGTAGACCTATTTAGGCGTTGCTCATGGGTTTGTAGGGAACCCATCAACTCATCAACAACCAACATTGAGAGGTCCTCTGCCTCTTCAATAGAAATCACTACTGCATCAAACTTTGAGGGTAGACTTCTGAGATTTTCTCCACAATCCTCTGCTCTTCCCTAGTTTCTCCATTCGTCCTCAACTGGTTTATCAAACTAGAGACACTTGTGTGAAATTCTGAGATAGACTCATTGTCCTTCATTTGGAGAGTCTCAAAATCTTTTTGAAGCATCTGGAGCTTCATTAATTTGACTTTGTCTGTCCCTTTGTAACTGGTTTGGATGATTTCCTAAGCTTGCATAATTAGTCATTGCTATTCTGGGAAAAAAAGGCCTTTGTCAA
The DNA here is from genome assembly GCA_027924645.1 of Cunninghamia lanceolata. Classification (NCBI taxonomy): domain Eukaryota; kingdom Viridiplantae; phylum Streptophyta; class Pinopsida; order Cupressales; family Cupressaceae; genus Cunninghamia; species Cunninghamia lanceolata. Next base: position 21,003,879 of record BSBN01000809.1, on the reverse strand, counting down.
GGCTGCTTCAATCAGACTCAATGCTTTTGTATCTTTCCTCCTTGTCTCCTTCAGCTGGGTGTTTTGGTTGCTTGTGAGGACTACATACACAGCTGGGTTAGTCACATCATTGAACCCATTGATCACAAGCTCCCACAAATCATTTGTAACCATTATGGTCTTCATTTTCTTTGCCCAAATATCATAGTTTTATCCATTGAATGGTGGTGGCTGCTACCAATTCTTACTCTCTTCTCTAGCCATGTCTCCAATCAAAACAAACTTTAAAGACCCAGAAAATAAATGCCCAACCCACTCAAGACTTCGGACCTTCTAGCTCTGATACCAATCTGATGGAATTTTAAATCCCATACACAAATAAAATGCAGAATAACAAAAAATAGAAAGCAAAGGAGACACATAGAGCTGTTGGGCAAACTCTTGTTTGTTCTATTAAATTAGAAAATAACATTTATAATATGATTTCTAAACATGAAACAACAAACTACTAAATTACAAACTTGATTTGCAGCAATCTAGAGTTGCACACAAACTCTACTTCTTCCTATTCATCTGAAGCTATCTGCTGCTCCCTCCACACACCTTGATCTTCTCAGAACTATTGTTCATGCTCAAAAACATTCTTTGCTACTACTACTACAATATTGTTTTCTAACTACTCTTCATTCCTTCCTTTTGTCTTTTTTATATCCTTCAAAAAATTATGTTGCTCAAAAAATTTGCTGCTCAAAACAAAATCAAACTCACCTACTGCAGTAAAGACACTAACCAACATTGAATACACACAGACGGGTCAGCAAAGAAGTATTAATTATTTTGCAGGGGTAACGGTATGGAGATCTCTGATGGGTTAGGTGAAGTAAATGCACGCATGCTCCAGGTTAAAATTCCAACATTTATTTCAGTTAATTATTAAAAAACTGTAAAAGTATATCAAAATGCATATGAGAGCTTTGGAGCGGTAACCTAAAATGAAGCAAGTTAGAGCCTCTCTATAACAGAGAAAAGATAAGGAGCATTAATACAAAATATTCATTTCAATGCATAGGTCTCTTATATAGAAAGATTATCCAATTTAATCAAGGTAAAAATGTAGATTAGCATAATTCCTCAACTATTATATTTTTGAGACAAATAAAAAATTGACATTCACTTCTCAAGTCTTACACTTGCTTAATTCAGTACAATTGCTCTTATAGACTCCATTACAAGCAATAATCCAATTTCACTGGTATATTGTTTCGCCGAAAGGTGTTCTACACTCAATCAAGGGCTAAAAGATTCATATTCTTGTAAACAATTAAGATTCAAATTCCCAAGTAAACAAAATTCATAAAATGTGTAAATAAATAAATTCGTGGAAGTCAAATGGATAGAAAAATAGAAAAACTTGGGTAGTTATGGAGTGAAATCTTTATTACGTTTGAAGAATATGAAAAGGTTTATAGTCTCTTTAAATTAACTCATGTGAGCATATCACATATTCTAATTGCAAGTAATTTATAAATACCAACAAATTGGAAGATATCTCTGGCGTACTGTAGATATATTTTTTTAAATATAAATATACTAGTTTATTAGATTAAATGAATATCTGAATGAATAAAAGCTCATATAAATATTTTAGGATTGAACAATAAATATTACTCTTTCTGATTTGAAACTTACAAATCTTGTCATCTTACAAATAAATGTACAAGTAAAAGCTATTCAGTTTATAATAGTCCTTACAAATTGAACTCCTAAATTTCTCGAGACTCCTGCCTCCTTGGTAGCGTTCCTGCAATTACAAATTTGCGTTTCTGATGTGTCACTTTATTGTTAGGGAGAGTGCCTTGATCCATCTCAAGTGGTTTATGATTATTCTCCATACATAGATCAGTGGGAATCTTGAACGCTCAATGGAAGGTCTTTCCCTGGAACTTTCAATGGTAATACTCGGAAGCAGTCTTCTCTCCACAGTTGATAAAAACTTTTGTAGGTGTGAAGAAAATACTTCAAAACTCTCCAAATCATTATGTCCCCCAGATATTACCCACAGGGGCTGAAATTTTTCCTTGCAAAGCTCCCACAGCTTTTCTCCATGAGAAAAATCCACAACTTCATCCAAAGTACCATGCATGACAAGCACAGGACAATTCACCTTTCCAATCTTATCGACATTGTTGAAAATGTCAAAACAGTAGGTCTTCTTCACAGGGCACATAACACGTAAACCAGAGAGTATTGCACCCTGTAAAACAACGCCTCCCAGTTTATCCATCCTTGCTGCTAAATCAACAGTAGGGCCGCTTCCTATAGACTGGCCATATAGTACAACTTGCTCCTTATTTACTCCATATTTTTCTTCCAAACATCTGAATGCTGCCTCTATATCTGCATAACAATTTTTTTCTCTGGCTTTTCCTGTGGATTGTCCATAGCCAGAATAGTCATATGCCATCACATTTACTCCAAAGCAACTGCTCATCTCCAACAAAACATAGTACATGTCACCCAAATCCGCTGCATTGCCATGAGAATGTAAGAGAGTTAATTTAGCAGCTGGGTTTCTGATAAAAATTGCCACAATCTCTTGTCCTCTCTTTGTAGGCAGCTTCAACACATCAACGTTTTCATGGTGAGGAACATGTGACATTTTTAACTCTTTTGTAACACTGTCTGTTGTTAATGTGTATGAAGGAGGATTTGGAGGAAAAAAAGCCAATTTAGCAGCCAAACAAGAAGTAATCCCTCCCATCGCGCCCAACAATCGAACTCAACCTTTAAACGTCTTCCAAACGTTTGATTTTATAGATGGAATTGACCTCAATGCCGCGTCCAAGAAACGTTTGATATAAATATCTGAATCGAACTAGCCGGTAAATTGAATTTTGTCGCTGGAGATCTTACAGATATAGCTATCATACACCTCAACAATGTTCTAAAGTTTTGTCATGAAATGGTCTAATAAGCCGACGATCATAGCCTCACACCTTCGGTCTTCCTTCCGTTTCAATCTTCAATCTTGGCCAATAAAAAGAGGACAAATATTTATCACAAATCTTGACCAATAAAAAGAGGACAAATATTTATCACTTTTTGTTGTGAATGAGGTGTAAAATAACTATTGATCGTTTGACCATTGAAATGGATGATATTTAAGTAGAGTGCCTTTAAGCACAATTTTCCATTTTTTTTTAATCAAACTTTTTGAATGGTGATTGATATTAAACCCTTTCTTGCTTTTAAAAGCATTCGTGAATATTTATTGGAATAAAACATAGTTTTTATAATATTGTTTTAAAGTGCTTTTTTTTTTTTTGTTTTAACACATTTTATTAAAAAATTAAATGAATAGTTTTTATAATATTGTTTTAAATAGTTTTTTAAGTGAGTTTTTATAACATTGTTTTAAAGTGTTTTTTTGTTTTAACAATTTTTATTAAAAAATTAAATGAATAGTTTTTATAATATTGTTTTAAAGTAGTTTTTTTTTTAAAACAATTTTATTAAAGAAATAAATGCATGGTAGTTTTTATAATATTGTTTATTTATTATAATATGATTTTAAAGTAGTTTTTTTTTTTAAAACAATTTTATTAAAGAAATAAATGCATGGTAGTTTTTATAATATTGTTTATTTATTATAATATGATTTTAAAGTAGTTTTTTTTAAAAACAAATTTTATTAAAAAAATAAATACAAAGTTTCTTTATTATGATATTGTTTTAAAGTAGTCTTTTTTAAACAAATTTTATTAAAAAAATAAATGCATACTTTATTTATTATGATATTGTTTTAAAGTAGTTTTTTTAAAACAAATTTTATAAAAAAAAATAGCTTTTACAATGTTTTTTTGTTATGAAAACAGTTTTATTTTATTTTTGTTTGGAAACTAAGATTTTTTTATAAAACAGTGGATAGGTTTTATAATGTTTAATTATTATGTAAAATGGTTTTATTTGTTTTTGGGTTTGAAAACTATTTTTTTTTAATAAAACAAACTTCATATATATTTAACTAGTTTGACTTGGAATTTGGAAACTAAGTTTTTATTTAATAAAACAAATTATATATATAGATGTAGCTTTTGTTTTTTCCCAAAATAAACTTGATTAAAAAAAGATAAATGTTGGCTTTTTAAAGCAAAGTAGTTTTTTTTTTCAAAACAAACTTCATTAAAAAAGATAAATACATGGCTTTCAATCTAAGTTTTTTTCTATGAATTTATGAGACAAAATTTGAAAAGAGAAGTTGATTGAAAGATTGATAAGAAGAGGAGAATTAAGAACTTTGTTTGTAAAATAGGTATGTTTATTTATTTCATAAGTTAATTTATAAATCTTTATTTTTGTTTATATGAAAGAAGAAATTAGAACACAAATTGATTCTTGAAAGAGTTTATTTTTTATATATTTGAAACATATATATTAATTTATTTATTTATGTTGAAAATTTATATATATTTTTAAACACCATTAAGAGGAAATGGATGACGCTTCCTCAAACCCTTCTGCATTATCACCACCAAGAAATCAATCCACAAACACCACATACTATAACAAAGCAAAGAGAGAATTTGAGCAAAGGTTGTGGAAAATTGTCATAGTAACTGGAAATTATTCATCAAGAAATTATGGTAGTTCTGGAAGTAGGCAATGGACTTGCCCACATTACAAAACAAATGAATCCAGTTCAATTGCACAAGTCTGATATCAATTGTTGGGAATAGGAAAGAAAGAACAAATAGTTTTGTGCAATAAAATTCCAAAAGGAGAAATATATGATTTAGTCAAGGATTTTAATATGGTAGAGTCTTTGAAATCGACTGAATCATGACAGGAGCAATCAAAAGAATCTCAATCTAATCTTGGAGTCCATTTAGGGAGGCCACCTCTTTTAGCTACTTCTACCTCCATTTCTGAATCTCAAATTGGAAAAATGTTTGATGCTACTGATAGAAAGAATGTAGATGTTGCAATTGGGAGACTTTTTTTGGTTGTGGAATTCCATTCAACATAGCTATGTCTCCTTTGTGAAAAGAGGCTATAAGGATGGTCAAAAATGCTCCTAGAGGTTATGTGCCTCCAAGTTTTGAAAAACTTTGCACTTTTGTTTTAGATGATGAGAAGAAACACATCAAGGAAAGGCTACAAGACATTAAAAATAGTTGGTCATATACAAGTGTCTCTATAGTTTCAGATGGTTGGACTAACATTACATGTAGACCTTTAATTACTATTCTTGTTTCTTCACCTAAAGGTACAATGTTTATCAAGTCACATGATACTTTAGGGCATGTGAAAGATGCACAATATTTGACAGGTCTTTTTCAAGAAGCATTTGAGCAGGTGGGCTGAAACAATGTTGTGCAAATCATAACTGACATTGCTTCAGGTAATGTGTCAATAGAAGGGAGAATTGAAGATGAATATCCAAACATTTTCTAGACACCATGTGCAGTTCATTGCATGAATTTACTTAAAGATTTGCACAATAAGCTTCCTTGGATCAGTGAGGTAGTTGCAGATACAAAAAACCAACATTTTACTGTAAATAACTCTATGTCACATGCGATCTATTGGAAATATTCTTCTTTGTAGCTACTTAGATGTGTAGATACATGATTTGCTTCTAATTTTATCATGGTTGATCAAATTGTGAAGGTAAAGCAATCATTGAGGCAAATGGTGGTGTCCACTGAATGGGAGAGATGGAGGGATAGACCAAGTAGTAGCACGTTAGCATTTGATGAAAATTTTGATCTCATTATTGGTAGTGGATCAATTTTATTTTGGCAACATGTACATGATCTTTTGACACTTTCTTGGCCTATTTTTGAAGTTCTTTGCCTTTTTGATAGTGACAAACTATTCATGGGAGATGTGTTTGAGAAGTTAGATCAGATGAGGGAGAAACTATAAGATATTTTTAGTGTTGGGACACCATCATTTGATCAAGAGACACAAGATGTAGTTTGGGAATACAGTTTAAAAAGGTGGAAGATGCTTCATAGTCCTCCTCATTCTATTGGATTTCTACTTAATCCAAAATGGTTTCAAAAAAAAACCATGGTTGGATGATGAGGTTTCTATGGGGTGGACAACCTATATGGATAGAGTTTATCTGATAAGAGATGACCATACTAGAATCAAGGAAGAGATGTCAAAATACATCAATGAAGTAGATAATTTTTCTCACAAAGATGTTCCATTTGATCAATTGAATGTTGAACCCAAAATATTTTGAGAGAATTATGGAACAAAGATGCCATTGCTAAGGCACACTACAATCCATGTGTTATCTTAGCTAAAAATTTAGATATTTTGTCATATAATAGTTGATTTATAAATTTATTTTATTATTAATTATTTTGAAATTTAATATTAGTTTACTTTCATTTTACATAAGTAGGTCTCTAGTGCCTTTGTATGTGAGAAAAATTGGAGTGACTATGCCTTCATCCATTCTGTGAAGCGCAATAGACTAAGTAGCAAAAAGGCAGAAGATCTTATGTATGTACATTCAAATCTTTGTCTTTTATCTCAAGCTTCCATTGATTACATATTAGGGCCTCATAGGATGTGGGATTATGATGGCTCAATGGATGATGGGAATGATGAATTACCAATTGAAGTACTTCAAGAGAATGCAGAGGCATGCTTAACTGGAGTTAGAATGGAGAAAGGTCAAACAAGTAAAAGTACTCCTTCAACATCAAGGATCGAAAGAGATACTAAATAATTTAATTAATATTTGATGATATCTTTCAATTTTATATATAGACATTATTACAAACAACTATGATAATTTTATTTTGTTTTTTAAATTTAAAATATTTTATATTATTTTAAACTAATATAGAATATTCTAAGTGTTTTACTTTTATTTTTTTGTGTTTAATTTCACAAACTTTAATTTGTATGCATCTTTATTAACATGTGATAAGAATTTATAATAAAACTAAAATTTTGAAAAAATATATGTTAAAATCTGTTTCTTATACGTAACCTCTAAATATCCCATTTCTCATCACATTGTCATTGCCATTGCTATTTCCGCTTCTCGTTTCTGGTAACATAGTCCACACCCACTCTTAGTGAAGGGTCAGGTGCCATTTTTTTTTCCTTCAATTGGAATGCCACCCATAGCAACGCCTTTCCTTTTAGTCCTTGTTTTGCCTCACATTCACCTAGCCATTCTTATATCTTGTCCTTGAAGATTTTATCTTCATTATGAAATAGATCTATATTATTGCACAAACAATGTACAATGTGTAATGGAAAATAACCTTTCCTTAAACTAAGCTAAACTAATAAATGAAATGCAAACAAGTTAGGATAAATTTAGATTAATTAGCTAGGGGAGTGACAGAATTCTATAATTAAATGTTAATTAGGAAGTTAAATGTAAAGAAAGTTAAAGATATTTAGTTTTAGAATTAATGATGGAAAATTAACTGTAATGTAACTTTAAAATCAATTATTTCAAGATTAAAAAGGAATACTTTTTGTCTATAACTTATCTTAGAATCTAAAAATTTTGTCAACTCCATTGGGGGTTAGTCTTGCGAATCACACATTTATGCTTTGTAATCTATTGAATTTCTCACCCTTTGTTAGCTACCAAGAAATTGGTGGTATTGAAAAATACTTTAGGGACTCTACTAGATCACAAGGATCAAGATCTCCTAGGTCAACCACATTGAAATACCATATTACAATCATGAAAATAATTGCGGACAACAATCTTCAATCATGCATGTGCTCTAGATGATGATCTAGGATTAGGTTTTTCTTAGTGCTCCAATTGAAGTGTTCATAGAATGATATGTGAATGATAATTCAATCAATCTTAGATGTAATCAAATAATTAATGAATCCACATTAAATTCCTTTAAATACTATTAAATAGTAATAAATCATATAAAGAGATATGGTAGGAAAAGAATAGGCGAGAGTCATCAAAATTTGAATTTGAATTTTCACACATCAAGTGAGACATAAGTAAAAATATCTCTTTGAGTAAGCTTAATTGTAGTGTCAATAGGATCAACTAGCTAGGATAATATCTAGTTAGCTAAAATCTCTTTTCACACTATGACCACCTTGAAGTGCAGTGTGCATGTTGGAAGCCTAAATTAACTATTTATAACACAAGGAAATTTTATAATTTTTTTAGGAAAATATGTTGTCTAAGGTTAAAAAAATACATGTACTTGATTACATTCCTTACATTTTTTGGATAAAGTTTTAAAAAATTGCTAAATTTCAACATTGTGGGCAAAATTTATGCCTTGTAAAAAATATAAAAAAATGTTTGGAGGTAAATCCTAGAAAAATACACCAAGATGGGAAGAAATTAATGATATCATGGTGAAATTCTTGGAAAGTGATATTCAACAACTATAAGAAGTTGAAAATCAGACTTCATATTCCCAAGTTATGGAGAAAAAAAGACCTCCCTTTTAGGAGCTATAAAAATACCATGTTGGCTCTATGGTGGACATAGTAGTGGAGTTGCTCCCCTAGGTAGAGTTGTAGTAGCACTACGGTGGTAGATGGGTAGATGCTGGGTGGAGCGACACCCATAGTGGTGCGCCCATGACACATTGGTGACATTGGGTGAGTGGTGAGATCCATGGTGGTGAACAAGTGATAGTTGAGAGGTTTGGGCATCAATAGTGAAGAATATGGGTGGTGGCAACTTGATCAGTGGTAGGAGCTAGTGGAGGCATGTGGCATTGAGGCCCTTTAAGATGAAAAAATGAGGGTGTTTAACCCAAGTGACCATGGACCAAAAAAACAAACCAAACCCTATGACAAACCAACAAGTAATACCTAATAAACAACTCTAAAACCCACAAATTAATGAAACCAACTATGTAGCCCACCAATGAAAGCCTCATAAAACTAATTTTTAAAATAAAAAATTATGAATCTAGCATAAAAGACGTAGATCCTAGGAATATTCTACAAGATGCTAACATATAACAACCTATGTAGTAAAGGAGTATGGTGAATGGTACAATTGTATGAATCCATATAGGCGATACAGATTTCCATCGACCTCTAATGGATGCCTTCCAAAAACCTTTGAAATTATTTTTTGCCAAACCTTATCAACATTAAATGAAAATATAGTTTTTTAGGTCTTTTGAGCACAATTGTGAGGTAATTTTTTCTATAGGATAGGTGCTTGAAACCCCCTAAAAAAGAGAATGATCTCCTAAATTCAAGGCAATTTGGTGAGGTATTTGTAAACTTACTCTGATACCATGTTGAAGTAGCCAAGATCAACTTGTGAATGTCCAACAATCCACAAAAATGAATATGCAATATAATTAACATATCATACAAAGTACTAAAAAGTACATAGAAGCCCTTGAATATAAAGACAAGGATGAGGAGATGAGAGGGTAGGACTAAAAGTTTGACTAGCACTCTATAGATTTTACACATGTGGGTTCACTTGGGAGAAGTGTGAGCACACATGTAGAGTACACATGAGATGAGACAAAAGTAAAAAAGTTTCTCTAAGTGAGCTTATGTGTAGTGTGAATAGGACCAACTATGTAGGATAATCACTGGTTAGGTAATATCTCTTTTCACACTAACACCTCCCTTAAGTGACACTTAGGGAGAAATATAAATACTAAAAATTACAAATATGTATGGATGGGTCCTAGCAACAAGGCTTGATGAGGTACCCATGTACAAAAAATTTCTAACAAATAGAGAAAAAGGAGAAAATTCTATGGAAAACAACTCATCTATAAAAGAGAGAAAGAGGAGGACAAATATTTACCTCCTCAAGAATGTCCCTAAAAGATGGAAAATGAAGAAATCTTGAAGCATGTAGAAGATGTAAACTCTTCCAAAAAATAGTTGGTATCGAATGGAATCAAAGAACCCTCAAATGAGTGTAGATCAAGATAAGAGAGGCACAAACTTTTCATGAGTGCCCTCAATTAAATTAATCAACTGGATATGTGCATGCATCTTTCACAAAGGAAAAAATAATCTAAGTCACAAATGGCATAAAGGAAAAAAACAATTTATGATCAACAGTAGATGCACATATGGCAAAAAGGAGAAAACAATCTATGAATTTCAAAATGCAGATACCCCTATGATAAAAGATACATGAAAAACACTACATAAGTATTCTCGTTGATAGTACTATATGTTCATGTGGTTCTCTATAAATATATCAAAGTCTTACAATTACTAATCAACTGAAGTAGTAAAAGGTCACCTCTAGAAATAAGAATGAAAAAGTGTCTATATAGTATGTGTTCCATCTCACCATAATGTATGGGTAACTAGTTATTGTATTTTCCTAGTACATAGGAATAAAAACTAGATACATATCTCACTCCAAAATGAAACCAAAGAAACATTAACCATATGATGATACCGGGCCATAATGTTGAGAAGAGAGAGGAATTGGTAGATCAACTGAAATGTGGTACAAAGGTGTGTAAAGAGATGCAACATCACATCCAAAATGTTGTACATGCAATTAGAAAGGGTGCCTAAAGATAATGCACACATACATGAGGCTAGATAGTTATCGTGGATGGAAACTCACTATAAAAGTTGTGATGGTAAAAGATAAGTTTCGCATACAACCCCCATCACACTTTAAAAAAATATTGTGAGTACAAAAGAGTCACATTATGATGTACAAAAGCCTCCTCAAAAAATAAGATCACAATTTAGATATGGTGCTTTATATTAGTGTGTTTACAAATAATTGTGCTATTGTAGAGTTCTTACAAGTGTCTAAAGAAGGATTATTTTAGTTTATGTCATGAGGTGACCACAAGAAAAAAATTGCATACATGCCTTACAAATGTAAAAAAATGACAAAAACTAAAAAATTAAACCCTTGAAAATAAATAATGCTATAAAATAGGCCCCCCACAAAAATTATTACATCCTTATGAGTATAATTGTGTAAGTTGGTAATACAGGAGCATCCCAAGTTGCAAAGAAATCTTGCATCAACCAAAAATATTTGCATTTTATTTTGTTTTCTTTCATTTTCTAGTTTAGTCAACGAGAAGCAATTTCAGTAGTTTGGTCTACATTTTTCTGCATTCTAATTTTAGATCTTGTAGAGTAGGAATTAGCATCTAGAAATCATCATGCACATCATATCCAAAATTTAGATCATTTGGATTTGTTACCAGAAATTTATCACTACCAGAAGATCACCTGTTCTCACAAAACAGAGCACTAAGAACAGTCAGCTGAAGGAGAAGGTTTCTGAAGCACTTCTGTGACTTGTGGAGCTAAATTAAACATCACTCAAGTTGTTTTAGGACATATCTAACCTTCCTTGAGATCCACATCAAGTTTCCATCATTTGCGGAGGAGTACCAACTACTTAAGGCTGACCTATCTATTTTCACATGTTACACCTTCATTAGAGATTGTAACTTCTTTCTTGGCCAATGTGGAAGATTCCTTGAGCTTGGAGATGATATATATAGATGTTTAGGATGTATTAGGATGTTAGTTAGCAATTATGATAGATTAGATTAAGTATTTTGTTCGAAAAAGGTGCTTCAAAGCCATATCTATTGTAATTGAATTTGGGCCTGTGAGCCCTAATTTATAGCCTGCATGTTTCCAACATATAAGCCTTTTGAATCTATGATAAATTGAATATTTGAATCTTTCTTTGCATTACATAGTTGAGTTGCTTCCATTATGTTTACTCTTGTTGTATGGCCTAGACAGTTCACTCTGTGGACCCTCCGATCGTGACTGCACCAAGTGGTATCAGAGTGAAGTTTAAATCCTTTGGGAGCAAAGTTATCAAGGTATTTTGTAAGATCTTATTGTGAATAGATCACCAAATCTAAGGTAATCTACCTATGTTGTCAACTAATCACCGATTGTGAGGCATTTGTCACCTTGTAGCTTGATTGGCAAACTTGAGGAGTTTACACTTGATCCTAGGAAGAGATGCTGTTGAGGAGAATACCTATTTTTGGTACTATGGCTGGAAGAATGGATGAGATGATGAAGATGATGAAAACAATGAAAGTTCAATGGGATGTTGTTTAAGAAGATCAAAGAAGAGGATTAACACCTCGACCTAATGTTGAAAGTGATGATGATAAAGAATTTTAGCTTGCCGATCAAAATGAAGAAACCCCAGAAGAAGAAGCAGAATCAGATCAAGTGAAGATGTTGAGAGCTATTTCAAAGATTGGAGAAAGACCTAGAGTGGAAGTACTAATTTGCACAAGAAATTGGAATATGGAGGAATTGATTGATTGGATAAATGACTTGGAAGAATACTTTGAATATGAAGAAATTGAAGATCTGGAGAAGGTGAGATTTGCAAAGACTAAGTTGAAAAGACATGCTACTATTTGGTGGAAAGAAGTACAGCTAGATAGAAACATGTATGAGTAAGAAAAGATCATAAAATGGGATAGAATGGTGACCAAGTTGAAGAATGAATAAATATACCTGCTGGCTATGAGTTGGAACTGTTGAAGCGATTGCAGAACTTGAGACAAAAGGAGAAATATGTGAAGGATTATACTGAAGAATTTCATAAGATAATCATAAGGACATGACATAGTGAAGCAATCAAGGAGAAAGTGACAAGATACATTAATGGAATGAGATTGAATATTCAAGAAGAACTAAGTTTAGTAAGGATCACAACAATAGAAGAAGCATATTAGTTTGCCCTGAAAGTTGAAGAAAAATTGAATAAGAAGCATGAGTAGAGACAAAGAGGAAGAGGAGGTAAATTTTAGATAGGTAAAACATATCATGGAGGAGAAAGATCATTTGCAGAGAAGAACAAGTAGGATAATACATTCAAGAAGGAAGATAGAGATAGCAATTCATACCAGAGAGATGACTGAACTTTCTACCACAGAGGGAATCATAATTCTTACCAGAGTGAAGGGTATAAGAGAGATGAAAGAGGGTTTGATAAGAGAACATTCAAAGGAACTTGTTTTAAGTGTGGAGGTGAACAACACTGAGCATTTGAATGTCATCTAGAAAATACAAGCAAGAAGATAGAGAACAGTGCAAGAGTAGCTTATGTAGAAGAAGAACCCATTGGATCACCTATTTTAGTTGGGAAACCAGAGAAGGGAGAATCACTAGTCATGAGTGTTAGATTTAGGATAGACAACTGAGATGGGGGGGTTAATCAGTTGTCCAAAACTTTCTTCCAATAAAACACTTAAATCTACTGTGTAATTCAGTAGCATAATAATAAATCAATCATGGAAATACAATGCATTAAATCAAGAGCAGAAACACATTCACACATGAGACACCAAGATTTTGACGTGGAAAACTAGGTTAAGGGAAAAACCATGGGGTGACTAACCCAAGATTGTATTCTCTATTAGAAGAATAGAAAGAACAAAATGGCACATGCCAATTAGGGCTCACTTCTTATAGGAGACACACTGTCTATAGAATAATAAGTATTACATACTTGAACTAAAGAATAGCATCTTCACCATGCTTGAGTCAGTTCCATTTAAGCCCAAAAATTCTACTCTGCCTTTTGCTCCTCTCCTCTCTACCACACTCTCATCTTCACAAGATACCTTTGAAATGACTTTGCAAATCCTTTTTTATACAAGACATTGACTTAGGGATAATCATCCAAGTCGGCATACATTACAGAGCAAATACATAAATACAATATGATTAATTACAAAAAGACTTCACGCAGATCAAAACACTGTCAGCCACAGATCTGAGACTTCAATATTCATTTAGGAACATGCCAATCCTCACATAACATCTTCAAGATCATCTGCAGGATGTGTAACTCATCCGGTCGGCCAGAGTTAGGAAGAACATCATCATCCGAAAGTTATTCTTCAATTGCAAGCTCAAACTCTAATGTGGACCACCAACACAAACTGGACACGATCCAAAGACCTCCACAAGCTTGCCTAAATCACCAAGAACATCCACACTACATCTGCTTACTAAAATCTTTATCTCCTTCATCTGGAACCTCAAGAACACAGTCTATCATCACTGTCACAATAGAATAAATACTTGTGGACATCCAGATCATGACCCAATTGAGTTGTCACTTAACATGGAGTTCCTAAACACTCCACCAAATCTATAGAATAGGATATTGCATTTTTAGATCTCACCGGACCTATCTGTATCACTCTATCACCTCTAAACACCTGCTAGAACTAGTTTTACTTAAGTGACCATAACTTCAAATCTTCATGTGGACCTCTAAAATCTTTACTAGATCATCTTAAGACACATATCTATAAACCCTTTGATGTGCATCCTCTAATCTTCATCTTAACTAGGATCTTTAGCTCATTGTCTTCATTGTTCTTCTCTGTTCCTAATTAGGACTAATTTTATCAATATCCTCAGCACACAACTCATCCATTCCTTATGATCAATGCAGTAGGAGTATGTTGACATCAATGACAACACCGATTAGGCACATACTTGCAACAATCTCCTCCTTTGTCATTGATGGCAACATATGATGTGAAAAACTATTTTGACCATCAAGACAAGAACTTTTTCTCACTAACACAACTCCCCCTATCAACAACAACCATTCACATGTCTTCTCTTCCTTTACCGCTCCCCCTTTGATCACTAACCACTTGTTTTTCACATGTCTTCTCTCCCCCTTTGACATCAATGGAAAAGGGCACATACTTACAACTTCAACACTTCAGAATCATACCAGCTGCTCCCCCTAAGTAGCAGTTCCCATTATCAATCCGGACCAGAAGATATGACTGTGATATCCACCAGACTGATGCACATCAATGCACCTTAATTCAAAACAAGAGGGGTAATAACCCCTAACTTCTCCTTGAGATACTCAAAAGAATCCTTAGGAAGAGGTTTAGTAAAGATATTTGCAATCTGATCCTTGGAAGGTATGAACTCCAATTTGACTTCATTCTTGTTCACTTGCTCTCTCAAAAAGTGAAACTTGATGGATATATGTTTAGTCTTTGAATGCAGCACCAAATTCTTGGATATATTTATTGCGCTTGAATTATCATAGAAGATTGTAAGAGACTCCTCATACTCCACTATGATGTCTCTTAGCATTTGCTTCATCCACAAAACTTGAGTGCAACTACCTGCTACTGCAATATATTCTACTTTTGTAGTGGACAGAGATAGTGCCTCTTGTTTCTTGCTCAACCAAGAAACCAATCTCTTTCCCAAAAAGAATGCTCCACCACTGGTACTCTTTCGGTTATCCACATCTCCTGCCCAATCCGCATCTATATATGCATGAAGAGAGAAATTATGATCTCTAGGATACCACAAACCATACTCAACTATCCGTTTTAGATACCTAAAAATCCTCTTGATTGCCATGACATGAGATTCTCTAGGATTAGCTTGGAATCTAGCAACAAGACCAACAACACTCATAATATCAGGCCTAGTTTGAGTGAGATGCAACAATCCTCCAATCATTGACCTATAATTTTTCTGATCAACCTTAGGAGAGTCATCATCTTTGCTCAATTTACATCCAGTTTCCATGGGAGTACTCATTGGTTTTGATTCTTCCATCCCAAATTTCTTCAACAATTCTTTCACATATTTGGTCTGATAAATGAAGTTTCCTTTCTTAGTTTGAATGATTTGCAGACCCAAGAAGAAATTCATTTCCCCAAGCATGGACATCTCAAATTCACTTTTCATTTGATTTGCAAAAGTTTTGCACATACTATCTCTTCCTCTAAAAATGATATCATCAACAAATACTTCAACAATCAAGATATTTTTATGATCAATTTTGAAGTACAAATTACTGTCAGTAGTACCTTTATTGAAACCAATCTTCAAAAGATTCTTATCCAATCTTTCATACCAGGTTCTTGGGGCTTGCTTGAGTCCATACAGTGCTTTCTTCAACTTGCAGACCATATCACCATGATCAAACAATTAAAATCCACCCGGTTGCTTAATGTATACTTCTTCTTCCAAGTCACCATTGAGGAAGGCAGACTTGACATCCATCTGATATACTTTGAAATCCTTGAAGGCAGCAAAAGAAAGAAATAACCTGACTGCTTCAATTCTTGCCACCGGAGCAAAAGTTTCTTCAAAATCAACTCCTTCTATTTGAGAGTAACCCTTGTAGACCAATCTGGCTTTATTTTTGATTACTTCACCAACTTCATTCAGTTTGTTCCAGAATACCCATTTGGTTCCAATCACATTCTTGTTTCTAGGTCTGGGAACAAGATCCCAAGTGTGATTTTTCTCAATTTGCATCAGTTCTTCCTCCATTGCTTTAGTCCA
The DNA here is from genome assembly GCA_027924645.1 of Cunninghamia lanceolata. Lineage (NCBI taxonomy): Eukaryota > Viridiplantae > Streptophyta > Pinopsida > Cupressales > Cupressaceae > Cunninghamia > Cunninghamia lanceolata. Next base: position 20,987,571 of record BSBN01000809.1, on the reverse strand, counting down.
ATTTTCATCATTGCAAGCTTTATTCACTGTCTTAGGTTCAATCTTTGAAATTAGACAATACTCTTCTGAATCGTGAGCAATCCTTCTTCTTGTTTGTACCCCTTTGCTTTTATCACCTATGATCTGATCCTCAGAGTGATTTAGTCCTACATACCTAGGAACTTTGGGAGTTTCTTGCACTTCTAATTCTTGAATAGGCTCATTCAAACTTGTCTCTTCTTCATGATTTACCAGATCAGTTTGAATCTAAATTTTAGAAGGGGCTTGGACTCCTTGAATCATAACATCATTCTGATCATCTTCATCATATTCATAAAACCTTGAGGGTTTTTCAATTCCTTCATCAACCTTCACATTTGTACTTTCTATAATCTTTCTCAGTCTCTTCTTATAACACCGGTATGCTTTGCTTTGAGTAGAATAACCTAAGAATATTCTTTCATCACTTCTAGTATCAAATTTTCCTAGATCTTCATCTCTTTTAATGTAACATTTGCTACCAAAGACTCTAAAATACTTCAGAGTAGGACTGATGCCAAACCAAAGATCATAAGGAGTCTTACTGGTATTGCTTCTGATTTGAACTCGATTAAGAGTGTAGACTGTAGTGCTCACAACTTCTCTCCAATAGATTTGAGGAACATTTTCTTCCATCATCATGGTTCTAGATGCTTCTTGGATGGTTCGGTTCTTTTTTTCCACTACTCCATTATGTTGTGGAGTCCTAGGAGCAGACAATTGCCTTCTTATTCCATACTTCTCATAGAATTCTATGAAAGCACCAGATGTGAATTCTCCACCTCTATCAGACCTTAGACATTTTATGTTCAATCTAGTTTTATTTTCCACCATAGCCTTGAATATTTTGAATTTCTCAAGAGCCTCTGATTTCTCCTTCAAAAAAGTTACCCACATCATTCGGGAGTAGTCATCAATTAATACCATGAAGTATCTATCACCTTGAACACTTCTAATTCTTACCAGACCACATAGATTAGTATGAACTAAGTCCAATAATCTAGTAGAAGATAGTTCCTTACTTTTAAATGTTACCCTGCTTTGTTTGCCTAAATGACATTCTTTACACAAGCTATTAGAAGGTTTCACCAATCTTGGAAGATCCCTCATAGCCTGAGTGTTGCTTATCTTGATGTTATCAAAATTTACATGACACATTCTTCTATGCCACAACCAACTCTAATCAATTTGAACAAATAAACAACTTTTACTAGTACCAACAAATTGGAAGATATTACCTTTAGTTTGAGTACCGGATGCAATCGTTGTTCTAGAATTTTTAAAGATCTTACATTTTCTATTCTTGGATCAGAGATCATAGCCTTTGTCCACCAACTGTCCAACACCAAGAAGATTGTGCTTGAAACCTTCAACATATAGTACATTACCGGTTTTGTTCTTTCCATCAAAAGAAATAGTTCCCTACCTCTGATTCTACTAGCAGAATTATCACCAAATTTTACTACTCCTCCTTCATAGCTTTCCAAATCTATAAACTTGTTTTTGTCACCTGTCATATGGTGGGAGCATCCACTGTCAATAACCCAATCATCCTTTTCTTCAACTTGGGCAGCCATAGCTTTTTCCACAATTTTATGATTGACAGATTCAGAGGGCATTGGATCTTCTTCCTTGATGGCAATAAACACCCAATCACTTTCAGATTTGTTTCCTATCTCTAATTCATCATCTATTACTCCATCATCATCATCTTCATGAACATAGTAGCATTTCTTTTGGAACCTTGATTTGTTAGGGTTTGGCCTTGAGAATCTTTCTAGACACCTTGAGGAAAAATGACCAATCTTATTGCAGTTAAAACACTTAAAAGGTAATTTCCCTTCATACTTACCAGATCCTCTTGGTGGTCTTTTTGCAATAAGGGCTTCAAGTTGAGCAGTTTCTACTTCCTCATCTTCTAGGTCTTTTCTTTCTTTTTCATATCATGATAGTTTCCTTGAAGAGTTCTCTCCCAGATCAAATCTTTGTTTACCTTTTATAGAGGCACTAACTTTGAATGCAGATTCAGTCTTGGGGGGGCATCTCCAAACTCAGTCAATTCAAATGCAGCTAATTTACCAACCAATTGATCTCTTGTGACACCTGAATGAGCTCTGAATTCTTCAATGGTAGCAACCTTGTATTTGTAAGAGTCAGGAAGGGATCAAAGAACTTTGCCAACAATCTCATCTTGATCCAAGTCTCCACCAGCACATCTAATGCCACAAACAAGCTCATTTACTCTGGGCATAAATGTAGTGATATTCTCATCTTCTCTCATTTTTAGATTTTTGAATTTACCTTTTAGACTTTGTAGATTGGCACATTTCACATACTTGTCTTCTTCATGCAGAAGTTCCAACTTTTGCCAAATCTCATATGCAGTTTTTAGATCAACAACATTTGTCAGTTCTGAATCAGATAAGGCACTTAGAAGAGTTTCTTTAGTCTGCAAATTGTTTTCAGCATCTCTGATTTCATCTCCAATTGTCAATCCATTCTATGGAGGAGTATACTTCTTTGAAGCCATGGTCCAATACTGCATTCCCATACATTGCAAGTCACATTCCATGCAACTTCTCCAAAGAGTGAAATTGGTTCCATCAAACCTCGGACTATCCTTCTTGTAGGACGACATTCTAGATCTCCTCAAGTGGTTAAGCTCTTTTTAGAGGAACTTGGCTCTGATACCAATTGTTAGATTCAGGAGAGACAACTGAGAGGGGGGGTGAATCAGTTGTCCAAAACTTTCTTCCAATGAAACACTTAAATCCACTTTGTAATTCAACAGCATAATAATAAATCAATCATGGAAATATAATGCATTAAATCAAGAGCAGAAGCACATTCACACATGAGACACCAAGATTTTGACGTGGAAAACCCAGTTAAGGGAAAATCCACAGGGTGACTAACCCAAGATTGTATTCTCTGTTAGAAGAATAGAAAATACAAAATGGCACATGCCAATTAGGGCTCACTACCTGAGCACACTGCTCACAAGAGGTTCACTACCTACAGGAGACACACTGTCTACAGAATAATAAGTATTACATACTTGAACTGAATAATAGTATCTTCACCATGCTTGAGTCAGTTCCATTTAAGCCCAAAACTTTTGCTCTGTCTTTCACTGCTCTCCTCTCTACCACACTCTCATCTTCACAAGATACCTTTGAAATGACTTTACAACTCCTTATTTATACAAGACATCAACTTAGGGATAATCATCCAAGTCGGCATACATTATAGAGAAAATACATAAATACAACATGACTAATTACAAAAAGACTTCATGCGGATCAACACACTATCGGCCACATAGATCTGAGACTTCAATATTTATTTAGGAACACACCAATCCTCACATAACACTTTGAAGATCATCAGCAAGATGTGTAACTCATCCAGTCAGCCAGAGTTAGGAAGAACATCATCATCTGAAAGTTATTCTTCAATTGCGAGCTCAAACTCCAGTGTGGACTACCAACATGAACTGGACATGATCCAAAGACCTCCACAAGATTGCCTAAATCACCAAGAACATCCACACTACATCTTCTTACTGAAATCCTTATCTCCTTCATCTGAAACCTCAAGAACATAGTCTATCATCACTGTCACAATGGAATAGATGCTTGCGAACCTCCAGATCATGAACCAATTGAGTTGTCACTTCACATGGACTTCCTAAACACTCCACCAAATCTGCAGAATAGGATATTGCATTTCTAGATCTCACTGGACCTATTTGTATCACTCTACCAACTCTAAACACCTGTCAAAACTAGTTTTACTTAAATGGCCATAACTTCTTCAGATATTCATGCGGACCTCTAAAATCTTTACTGGATCATCTTAAGACACATATCTACAAACCTTTTGATGCGCATCCTCTGATCTTCATCTTAACTAGGATCTTTAGCTCACTATCTTCACTATGCTTCTCTATTCCTGATTAGGACTAATTTTCTCAATATCCTTAGCAAACAACTCATCCAATCCTTATCATCAATGCAACAGGAGTATGTTGACATCAATGACAACACTGGTTAGGCCCATACTTGCAACAATGAGGAGAGCACTATTTCAAGTAGAGACAAGTGAGGAACCACCACAGAGGAAAAGTTTATTCTAGACTAGATGCAAATCATGAGGTAAATGTTGTAAGGGTATAATTGATAGTGGTAGTACTAATAATTTGGTTTCAAAGGAGATGGTGATTAAGCTGAACCTGAAGAGATTGAAACACCCTAAACTGTATCATATAGCATGGATTTAGGATGAACACAAGGTACTGGTGAGTGAACAATGTTTGGTGAAATTTCATATTGGATCTTATCATGATGAAGTATTGTGTGATATTATGCCTATGGATGTATGTCATATGTTGTTGGCTAGACCATGGTAGTATGATAGGAAGGCTATATATGATGGGAGAAAGAATACCTACACTGTAGTATCTAATGGAAAGAAAATCACCTTGATACCTTTGGAAGATGAACCTAGGTGCTGCCGCAATAGTGGATTACACTTTCTAGGACATTCTGATTTTTGCTGAAATCACATATTTTTAGAATATATAATGATTTAGGCATTGAAAGGTTCCATTTAAAGTATTTTAATTGAATAGGGTTTGATCAAACCCCCTTAGATTCAAACCCACTTGGATAGAACCCCACTAGTTTTAAACCATACCTATAATGGAGTCTCCTCTACACCTATCAAAATGGTGATAAAAAACTACTTTTGATTTGCCTTTTGGGGGATCAAATGAAGTCATTCAAACTTTATATTTCTTAAGTATGTAGTCCTTATTATAAGCTTCCCAAAAAGTATAATTTTAAATATATTTTATTTTTATTTCTTGTGAATGTAGGTTTTTCACCGAACATCAAGTTATTTGTTCTACACATGAAAAATTAGTAAATTAGTGAAAAAAATTATGAAAAATATCTATGCCCTAGGTATTGATGTCCTTGTTTCAACAAAAAAATTTGAATTTTGATACATATAGAAAAAGTTATGTTTTACAGAATACGCCTATGTCTAAATCATAATTATTTTGACTTCAAAACTTAATTAAAAAAATATATTCAACAAAACATTATGAAACCAAATGCATGCCCTATATATTGGTGTTACCAATCTAAACTCAATAGAATCATAATTTTATCCTTTGTAGAAAAAAATTTATGTGCTACAGAATACACATCACTTTAAAAAAATGTTGTTTGTACTATTAAAAACTAGTTATCAAAGGAGACCAAAAAATTTACAATTTAACTCCAATTTTTTTTAAAATATATTTAGAATCTAGAAATAAAATCTCACAAATCACTAGTTCATATCATCTTCAAATTCCTAATGATTTAGTGGCTATAGGTGTTAGAAAGTGAAGATTTAGTTTAAAATGATGATTTCAATGTTAAGTTTGGCCAAAAAGTGTAATCCGTAATTGTGGGATGACCCACCTAAGAGTGAAGTATGTGGGAATGCTAGAATCTGTTTGGTAGATGGAAGGAAAATTATGGATCATTTGAGACACGAGAATATGTGTTATGCTTTGATTCCTAATAAACTTGGAACCCTAAGTATAGAGACTGAAGAATCATAGCTAGGAGAAATAACTAAATTGTTGACAGAGTATGAAGACATCATATTAGATAATATACCTTAAGGATTGCCAACAATTAGGAGTATTATTCATCACATGGATCTTATACCTGGAGCTAGTTTGCCTAACAAAGCAGCACACCAGATGACACCAATAGAGAATGCAGAATTGAATAGACATATGCAAGAATTGTTGAGGAAATATTTGATCAAAGAAAGTTTGAGCCCTTGTGTAGTATTTCCAATGCTAGCACTAAAGAAGGATGGAGAATAGAGAATGTGTACAAAATCTAGAGCAATCAAAAATATCATAGTTAAGTATAGATTTCCCTTGCCTAGGATGGATGACATTATGGACTGTTTGAGTGGAGCTAAATATTTTACAAAGATAGACTTGAAGAGTGGATACCATCATATCATAATTAGAGAAGGAGATGAATGGAAGACTACTTTTAAGACAAATGAAGGATTGTATGAGTGATTAGTGATGCCTTTTGGACTGACAAATGCATCGAGTACTTTCATGAGATTGATGAATGAAGTCTTGAAGAAATTCTTGGGTAAGTTTGTTATCGCATACTTGGATTATATTTTAATTTTTAGTAAGACAAAGGAAGAACATTTGTGGCACCTAAGACAAGTATTGCAGAGACTGAGAGAAGAGAAATTGTTGATAAACATTAATAAATGTAGTTTCATGAAGGAAGAATTAGTATATTTGGGATTTGTGATTTCTGTGGAAGGATTGAAGATGGACCCTCAGAAAGTTAGAGCAATTGTTGAATGGCCAACACCTAAGAGCATTGGAGAAGTCAGATCATTTCATGGATTAGCTAGTTTCTACTAGAATTTCATTAGAAATTTTAGTTTAGTATGCACACCAATGACAGAGATAATGAGAATTGACAGAAAGGACTTTAAGTGGATATTAGGAGAAAATAAAAGTTTTGAATTGTTGAAGCATAAAGTTACAGAGCAACCAGTGTTAGCATTACCAAATTTTAACAAAGTATTTCAAGTAGATTGTGATGCAAGTGGAAATACAATAAGAGCAGTGTTACTATTAAGTCAAGAAGGTAGACCAGTAGCATATTTCAATGAGAAGTTGAATGATACAAGGAGAAAATATTTAGTTTATGATCAAGAATTCTATGTCATAATGCAAGCCTTAAAGAAGTAGAGAAATTTTTGTTGCCTACGGAATTTGTGTTGTCTATAGATCATCAAGCTTTGCAATATCTAAGCAATCAAGGAAATTTGAATCAAAGACATACGAGATGGGTAGAGTTCATGCATAGTGACACATTTGTACTAAAGCATAGAAGTGGGAAATCAAACAAAGTTGCAGATGCATTATGTAGAAGAAGAAATTTGCTAATAGAGATGAGAGTAGAATTATTAGGTTTTTAAGAATTGAAGCACATATATGAGGAAGACCTTGATTTTGTAGAACCTTGGAAAGCATGTAAGGAACTTGTTGTGACAGATAGAAATAAGTGGTTGGACTATTTCATTCAGGAGGATATATTGTTGAAAGGAAATCAATTATGTATACCTAGGAGTTGAATGAGAAATAATTTGATAAAGAAGAAGCATATTGGTGGATTAGCAGGACATTTGGAATTGACAAGACAGTGGCTTTGGTAAGTGAACATTAGTTTTGCCCTCAGATACATAAGGATGTAAGAAAGTTTGTGCAGAGTTGTGGAGCATGTCTAGTTATAAAAGGAAGTAGTTAGAATAATGGGTTGTACAAATCTTTGACAATACTAGAGAGACCTTGGGAAGAGATAAGCATGGATTTCATATTAGGATTACTGAAGACATGGAGAGGACATGATTCTATATTTATAGTGGTGGACAAATTTTTGAAGATGGCACATTTAATACCTTGTAAGAAGGCAAATGATGCAGTGCATGTGGCTTACCTATTTTTCAAGGAGATTGTGAGATTGCATGGATTACTTAAAAGCATAGTTTTAGATAGGGATACAAGAATCATTGGATACTTTTAGATGACTCTTTGGAGGAAGATGAAGATAGATTTGAAGTTCAATTCAACATTTCATCATCAGATAGATGGATAGACAAAAGTGGTAAACAGGTGTTTGGGAAACTTGTTGATATGTTTGGTAGAAGATAAGGCAGGAAGTTGGGATCTAATCCTAGCACAAGTAGAGTCTGCATACAATAATTCAGTGAATAGGAGTACCAAAAGACACCTTTTGAGATTGTAACTAGAGTAAATCCTAGAGGAGTTATAGAGTTAAGAGATATCAGTATGGAGAGAAAAAGAAGTATAGAGGCAAAATAATTTGCTAGACACATGGAGATAGTACATAATCACATTAAGAAGCATTTGGAGGAGATGAATAGTAAGTACAAAGAACAAGCATATGAGAAGAGAAGACACATGGAATTTTTAGTTGATGATGAAGTAATGGTATACCTAAGAAAAAAGAGATTTTCAGTGGGCACATATAACAAGTTGAAGATGTAGAAGTTTGGACCATGTAAGATACTCAAGAAATTTGATTTAGGGAATGCATATGAAGTGGAGCTATCGAAGACATTGGGTATATCACCTATATTCAACATTGCAAACCTATATTAGTATTATGAAGGAGAAACCAGTGACAACAATGAATAGGGATTGAAGAATCAGTTACCACAACAACAAATGGAGTAGATAGAAGGCATCTTGGACAATAGAATTGGATGCAACACCAGAGGAAAGAAATACAAGGAATATTTCATAAAATGGGAAGGCAAACTAGAAGAAGATTCATCTTGGATTTCTCAGGCTGAGGTCAACTGTCTTGGTTTTCTTCTAGACTGGACTCACTTTTTCAACAACTCTTGGTATCTGATGCAGGATCATCCCAGGTTACAAAGCAATCTTGCATCAACCAAAAATATTTGCATTTTCTTTTGTTTTCTTTCATTTTCTAGTTTAGTCAGTTAGAAGCAGTTTTAGTAGTTTCATCTGCATTTTTCTGCATTGTCATTTTAGAGCTTGCAGAAAAGGACTTAGCATCTAGACATCATCATACACATCATCTCCAAAATTTAGATCATTTCGATCAATTACCGAAAAATTATTGCTATAAGAAGATCACCTGTTCTCACAAAATAAAGCATTCATAACAGTTAGCTAAAGGAGAAGGTTCCAGAGCACCTCCATGACTTGTAGAGCTAAATGAAACATCATTCAAGTTGGTTTGGGACATAGTTGACCTTCCCTAAGATATGCATCAAGTTTCCTTCATTTGTAGAGGAGTAGGTTAGCTGCTTAAGGTTGACCTATCTATTTTCAAATGTTACACCTATTAGGAATTGCATGTAGAGGATATCAATTAAATACAAATAAAGATTAAATAGAGGAATGAAAAATACATAGAAATAATAACAATGAGAGAAATTTTTAACATGGTTCACCCAAACTAGGGTTACATCCACCAACAGAGAGTCCAATATTATTACCCAGCAAATCAGACCAATTACAACTAGCAATCCTTGCAACTCAATATCGCTACAAATGCTACAATACAATATCAACAAAAACCCTATCTCTTAGCCATTTTTATCAAGACTTATGTCAGTTACAAAATAGGGTTTATTTTATGTCAGCCAATAGAAAAAATAACTCCCAACACCTTTATAAAATAATAAAAAATGTTTGAGATTTCGATGTTGTTGCCCCTCGACCTTGCCATGTATCGCAACAGGGAGAATGCTAGGGGTGCTGCCCCTGGACCCCGCAAGGGGCACTACTCCTTGATCCCATCTTGGGGGTGCTACCCCCAAACCCCCATTAAATAATTTGGGGGGAAACAACATCGATAAAAGTGGGGAAAAATTAACCTCCAAGTCTGATTAGGCTCCATATAACAACAATCTCCCACTTGGAGACTAATCAAACTCCACAACATATCATCTCCCACTTGGAGACTGATCATAAGACTGGTGAACCTATACTACCCACTAGAAATAAACACACTGGACCCTATTGTTCTAATTGTATTGTTTTCAATCTTGAAGACCAACCGAAGCTAAAGAGGAGCTCAGCGTCTCCCTTGTCACTGCCTTCGTAAACATATCCACTAGATTTTCATCTATATGTATCTTTTCTAGCTGTAACTGTCCATCATCCAACACCGACTGGATGAAGCGATACCTTAGCTGTATGTGTTTGGTCTTTGAAAGCAAGGCATAATTCTTTAAAAGAGGTATGGCACTCTAGTTGTAAGTAAACAAATAATTGTTAGTGTTTTGTTTGCCTAATTCTTCCATGAAAGATTGCAACCATATCATCTCCTTACTTTCCTACTCTGCCTCTGTGGTGGATAAAGCAACCACCTTTTGCAACCGTGAGATCCAACTCACTGATTTCCCACTTACAATAAAGACATAACCTATAGTACTCTGCCTGGTATCAATATCCTCTGCCAAATCTAAGTCTACATAACCTGGTAAATCAATATTAGAGCCCCTAAAAAATAAGTATTTATTGGATGTACCTCTCAAATATCTAAGAATCTATTTTGGGTGAGTGCGAGATCATGATGGGCCAAACAGTGGCAATGGAGAAAAAACTTGTTGGATGAAAAAGTGCTAACATTTAGACTAATATTTAGATTTGGATGAAAAGGGTGTTAATATTTCTAGCTCAAATATGGATTCCCTCTAAAAATTCCTTGGGATTACCTCATATTTAGGCAAGTGGGAGTCCCAAAACTTGCCAAAGAAACTTGCAAAACCACCCATTTAGTGTTATCCTAAAATTTTCTACAATTTCATCCTTGAAGCTAATAGACTTTTTTGTAACTAAATTTAATCAAATGAAAAGGGTTTATAGAGGAAGCTATTAAGATTCTAAAAATATAATATATGCCTTATAATAATTTTAATTCATAATTATTATTAATTTTCTACATACGTTATGTTTAATTTCCTGATATATATATATATACATATTGAAAAACATCCATAACTTTCAACATATTAATCTTTTTTTAAATCTAAAAGATGCATCACATTCTAGGATTTATTGGGTATAGACTAAAATTTAAAAAAATTTATTTTCAAAATTTTTTGACCAAGTTAGGTTGGCTGGAAAATTATTTTTTAATATTTTAAAAGTCACAGTAAAAAATTAATAAATAATTATTTATTTACTTAAAAAATCTTAAAAAATATGCATCACATCCACTCATGTGTCCTTTACTTAAATCCAAATCATGAAGGAAAAATATTAAACTTTTCTCATACTTAGATTGGCCAGAATGACATATACTTTTTACATTTTTCTAAAAATTTTAGTAGTGCTTCATTGAAATATCTAATTTTCACCAAACTATTTTTAAAATTTAGAAAAAAAAAGTAGTAGCCCATAAACTACATTCAATATAGTACAACTTTTATTACTACCTTATTTCTAGATTATGTAGATAACATATTCAATTTTTGACATGAAGTTACTTATGTTTGTTTTTCACATTTACATTGCCACTTAGGGGTAGTGTTTAGCCCATCATGATCCTGTACTCACCCTTTTACCACATTCCAATGCTCCAATCTGAGATTACTCATACACCTGCTTATAACTCCTACAACATGTGCAATATTTGGTCTCATGCATACCATGGCATATATTAAACTTCCTATAGCTGAAGCATATGGTACCTTGGACATTTTTTCTTCCTCCTCTTGTGTCTTAGGACACATCTCCTTAGTCAGTTTCAAATGACTAAGCAAAGGTGTGCTGACAACTTTTGTATTCTCCATATGGAATCTCTGCAACACCTTTTCAACATAATTGGCCTCAGATAGTTTTATGTTCTTCCTATCTCTGCAAATTTTCATACCAAGGATTTGTTTTGCTGCCCCTAAATCCTTCATAGCAAATGATTGTGCTAACTATTATTTTAACTCTCTTATGTGATCCATGTTAGACCTTGCTACAAGCATGTCATCAACATATAAACATAAAATAATGTAGCTTTCATTATCCAACCTTTTAAAATAAACACAATGGTCAGAATTACACTGGCTGTAGCCTTCCTCAACCATAAAACTATCAAATTTTAAATACCATTTTCAAGGTGCTTGTTTGAAGCCATATAAACTCTTCTTCAATTTGCACACCAATTTCTCCTTACCTTTGACCTCAAATCCCTGTGGTTGTTCCATATATATCTCCTCCTCCAAATCACCATGGAGAAAAATAATTTTCACATCTAGCTATTCCAAATGCAAATCTTCAGTAGCCACAATACTTAAGACAATATGAATAGAAGTAATCTTAACAACTGGAGAAAAAATTTCATCAAAATCAATACCTTTTTTTGTGCAAATCTTTTTACAACTAACCTAGATTTAAATCTTTTCTTACCTCCATATTCCTCTTTCAACATATAAACCTATTTGTTTGGTAAAGCTGTTTTACCTGCAAGCAACTTACATAATTCTCAAGTCTAATTTTTTAGCAAGGAGTCCATTTCTTCTTTCATTGCAAGCTCCCACTGAACCTTTGTATCAACCTGCATAGCTTCATCATACCCTTCTAGTTAACTAGCATCTGTTAACAAAATAGAATACAAAGAGGGAGAAAACCTTTTAGGAGGTCTACTTAGCCTTGTTACCATCTAACATTCACTAGAGTTTGTGGTATTTCTTGTTGTCATTGCAAAGCATGAGGAACCACTGGAACATCATTATTTGGAGTATCATCTAGCACCACATAATCCTTTTCTTTCTTCTCATGCTACTAGAATTGATCTTTGTACAACGCCTTCTCATTGAATACAACATCCCTGCTTCTCACAATTTTCTGATTTTCAACATCTCAAAGCTTATAACTAAATTCATCAATGCCATATCCAATGAAGATACACTTTTTTGATTTTGAATCTAGCTTGGTTCTATTTTTAGAATCTACATGTGCAAATGCTTCACATCCAAAGGTTTTAAGAAAAGAATAACTCACCTTCTTACATCTCCATGCTTCCTCTGGAATACCACAACCCAAAGGAACTGAAGGACCTCTATTAATTAAATATAAATCAGTATTGATAGCCTCTAACCACATGTTTAAAGGCATCCCAGCATGTAATCTCATGCTCCTTGCACACTCCATTATTATCATGTTTATGCGCTCAGCCACTCCATTCTCTTGTGGAGTTCCTGGAACCATTTTCTACCTATGAATTCCATTAAAGGAATAGTAATCCTCAAATTCTTTGCTGAAATACTCACCACCATTATTAGATCTGAGACATTTTAATCTTTTACCTATCTCATTCTCAACCAAGCTTCTCCATTTCTTAAATATTTCAAATACATCAGATTTCTACGTAAGGAAATAAATCTAGACCTTCCTAGTTGCATCATCTATGAATATAACATAATAAAGAGAGCCACCGAGAGAAGATACCTAAGTCAGTCCCCATACATCTATATTGACAAGCTCCAACTTTTCATCTTTCTTTTGTTTCCCATCCTTGTGAAAACTAACTCTCTTTTGTTTGCCATTCACACAACTTTCAAAGAAATCCATAAATTAATACATTTTAGACCTGGTAAAACTTTGTTAGAATAAAGTACCTTCATATATTTTTTCACTCATATGCCCAATTCTATTATGCCACAATGTTGTCTCAGAACTTGTAGTAACTATTTCAGTCTCTTCCTACGAACTTGCAGCAACTGTTCTTGAAACTGTTTGGTTTTTCTCTACAACAACTAAAGTAGAAGGAACAGTATGACTTGTACAAAGATATAAGGTGCCTACTTTCACACATTTTTCTACTATTAAGGTACCTCTTGAAACCTTCTAATTTTTATCACTGAAACTAACTATGCAACCTTCATCAACTAGTTGTCCTACTAAAATTAAATTCTTAATCAACCTTCAAACGTGCCTTACCTCTTGTAGTAGCTAATGATTCCCATTCTGCAACTTAATCTTGATTCTTTCCTTTCCAACAATCTGACAAGGTTCGTTATCTCCCAAATAAACCAGCCCAAAACCCCCTTGGACATAATCAAGAAAATAACTTCTATGGGGCGTAGCATAAAATGAGGCCCCTGAATCTAAAACCCATGAATCATCAACATTATCTAGGGAAAGAATCAAAGCATCATCTTTAGATTTATTACTTACCACATTTACCTCCTTATTGCCTTCTTGTTTGTCTCCTTCTTTATTCCTCTAAGACTAACAATCTTTCTTTAGATGACCTAGTTTCCCACAATACTAGCAATCCTTCTGTTCTCTGGATTGGGACCTTTTGTCATTTGATTTCCTCATGACTTCCCATGATCTCTAGAACCTTTTCCTCTCTCCTTTGATCTACCTCTACTTTCTGCATTCAAAACACTACCTAATGTAGACCCTCCTGAGCTTTTCTATCACATTTCCTCACTAAGGATAACACCAACAACATCATCAAATTTTAAAGTATTTGAACCAAAGATAGAGTTACTTACAACCATTACCAAGCTATTCCAACTTTCTGGCAAAGAACATAAAACCAAGAGAGCCCTCACCTCTTCATCAAATTTCACTTTTATAAAAGTTAACTGACTGGTAATCATATTAAGCTCATTTAAATAATCTGTCATAGATCCACCTTCAATCATTTTTAGAATAAACAAATGTTTCATGAGAAATATCTTATTTTTAGAGGCTGAGGGTTTTTCTTACAATTTAGCCAAAACTTTCATCAGTTCATCTATTGTCTTCATTTCTATTATATTGAATGCCATAGATGGTATTAGGCACAACCAAATGGTTCCCAGTGCCTTTCTGTCTAGAAGATTTCAATCCTCATCAATCATTGTTGTCGATTTCTTAGATATTCCTTCCAACGACCTCCATAAATCCTTTTGATAGAGATAATCCTCCACCTTCATCTTCCATAACTGATAGTTCTACCCATTGAATTTACCTAACTTTAATTTACCCTCGTCCACCATTACTCCCACTTAACTATGAGACCTTCCTGCAAATGATAATTGAATACAACCCTATCTGATACCACTTGTTAGGAATTGCATGCAGAAGATATCAATTAAATGAAAATAAAGATTAAATAGAGGAATGAAAAATACATAGAAATAATAACAGCGAGAGAGAATTTTTAACATGGTTCACCCAAACTTGGGTTACATCCACCAATAGAGAGCAATATTATTATCAGGCAAATCAAAACAATTACAACCAGCAATCTTTGCAACTCAATACCATTGCAAATACTACAATATAATATCAACGGAAACCCTAACCCTTAGCCATTTTCATTAAGACTTAGGTCGGTTACAAAATAGGGTTTTTTTATGTCGGCCAATAGAAAAAATAATTCCCAATGCCTTTATGAAATAATAAAAATCATTTGAGCTTTCGGGGGTGCTGCCCCTTGACCCCACCTTGTATAGTGACAAGAAACATGCCAGGGGCGCTACCCCTAGACCCCGCAAGGGGCACTACCTTGAAACCCTCATTAAATAATTTGGGGGAAAACTACACCAATAAAAGTGGGGAAAATTTTACCTCCGAGTCTAATTAGGCTCTATATAACAACAACACCTTCAGTAGAGATTATAACTTCTTTCATGGCTGAGACGAAGGATTCCTTGAGCTTGGAGATGATATATATAGATCTTTAGGATGTATTAGGATGTTAGTTAGAAATTATGATATATTAGATTAAGTATTTGTTCTGAAAAGGTGCTTCAAAGCCATATCTATTGTAACTGAATTCAGGCCTATGAACCCTAATTTGTAGCCCACATGTTTCTGACATAAAATCTTTTGAATCTATAATATATTCAGTATTTGAATCTTTCTTTGCATTCCATATTTGAGTTGCTTCTATTGTGTTTACTCTTGTTGTACAACTTGGATAGTTCACTTTGTGGACCCTCTGTCCATGACTGCACCAGTTGGAAGCCTAAATCAACCACTTATAGTACCCATTGAATTTACAATTTTCCAATAAAATAGGTTGTCAAAGGAAAAAAATATATGTACCATTACATGCCTTGCATTTTTTTGATAACTTTCAATAAAAAATTTAAAATTTTGACATCATGGGAAAAAATTATGCCTTTTAAATGTATAGAGCTTCTGGAAGTGACTATGTGTTTCTTTTTTTTTTGGATCGACGTTTTGGATCACACTCTATGATCCATCATTAGGATGAAAAGAAGAGAAAGAGTAATCTGAAATGTCAATCCAACGAAAGCAACACACAATCACTTCTAGAAGAGAGTAAAGTGGATGTTTGAAAGAAAATCTTAGAAAAATATAAAAAGATGCAAATAAATTAATTACATCATGGTGAAGTCCTTGAAAAGAGCTTTCTAATACCTATAAGAAGTCAAAAACTAGACTTCATACATCCAATTTATGTAAAAAAAACCTTTTAAGAGCTATAAACAATCCAAGGTGGCTTCATAGTGGACATAGTAGTGGTGCCATTCCTATGGGTGGAGTGGAAAAGGTGCTAGGGTGGTAGATGGGTAGAGGTTAGGTAGAGCACCACCTACTTTACAAAGCAACAACTGTGATGGTGTGGTGGGGATAATTGAACTTGGCATTATCCATGATGATAAATGAGTGGTGGTTGGGATGTTTGGGCATTGGTGGTAAATAATAGGGGTGGTGTTGGCCCAATTGGTGGTAGGAGCTTGTAAAGGCTAGTGGTGCTAAGTTCCCATAGGATAGAAAATCTAGGAGCCCACACCTAAGTGACTATGGACCAAAAAACCATCAAACCAGACTATACAATAGACTAGTAGACCTAATATCTGATAAACAACTTGAAAACCCACCAAACAAAGACACTAACCTTGCAATGTCATTATTGATGATAACTATTTACCCTATTGATGCAAGCCCTATACAACCAATATTTTTTAAATATATATTTTTAATCCATTGTACTACACATGGAGTTGAGGAATATTCTACAAGATGCTAGTGTACATCAACCTATAGAATGAAGGAGTATGGTGACTATATGATGGTATGACCATATGAATCTATAAAAGTGGTACAAATTTCCATACGACCTCCAATGGATGTCCTCTAAAAATGTCTAGAAAAAATTATCACCATACCCTATCATACCTTCTATAACAAATAAGTTTTTAGGTCTTTTGAGTGCAATCATAAGGTCATTTTTTCTCCAAGATGTATCGTATGAAAGTAGGTGCCCAAAACCCCCTAAAAAAGAGAATGATCTTGTAAATTCAAGGTAATTTGGTAAGGGATTTGTAAACTTTCTCTGATACTATGTTGGAGCAACCAAGATTAGCTTGCAAGATCAAATAATCTATAAACAAAAAAGTGCAAGATAGTATAAATATCATACAAAGTGTTGAAAAGTACATAGAAGCCCTTGCATATAAATATAATTATGAGGAGGTTTGAAGGTAGGATTGAAAGTTTGTCTACCCCTCTAAAGATGTGACACATGTGGGCTCATTTGGGACAAGTGTGAGGACACATGTAGAGTAAACATAAGATGAGACAAAAGTTAAAGCGTCTATCTAAGTGATCTTAAGTGTACTGTAAATAGGACCAACTAGGAAGGATAATACCTAGTTAGGTAAAATATCTTTTCACACTAACACAAAATACTACCTTGATATAAAACACTCAATTATGACATTAGAGACTCAATTTTTTCTAACACTGGCATTCCATTCCAAGGTCCTAACAATGCCACCACCCTTTTCCATATAAACCAAGTATGAGTTTTCAAAACCAAAATTTCATAACTAGACTTAACACTTCAAAACAAGGGAAAACCCTAACTTAAAATTCAAAAAGTGAAAAGGGTGTCCACATTTTGCTAAGGCAAAATGGGGCATTTTGTACAAGGTACAATAATACAATACATTCACAATTTTATTTATTTACTTTTAAAGAGTTTTTATGTGGGTGGCCAGGTTATAAAACCTCACTATTATGCATTTATTGAATAGTTAAATATCAATGTTAATTTGGTAAAGATTACTCTGTGTGACAAGGGACTAAAATTCTCTATGCTGTTGGGCTAAAGTGTTATTTTTACCTCTAGGATAGGGGCCATTAGGTCTATACTTTGACAATCTCCCTTGCTTATCATATGAAAATTTAATGATAGTTTGGTCATTTAACTACCTTTCAATTAATCTTTTAATAAAAATCATAAACTATAAAAAATTATTGAATTTATCAAAATCAATAAAAGTGAAGAATTTGGAATAAAATATTTTATACTAAAATAGTTTGATCAAGTTTTATTAATCATACATATTAAAATGTTTTGTACTAAAATATTTTTGACAAATTAGCTTTTTTCTAGATTTTTATACATTTATTCTTAAACCAAATAAGATAGTGATGCAGGAGCACCCTGGGCGAATTAGCAATTTAACATCAACAAAAAACATTTTCAATTTTAGCTTGTGTGGATATCAATTGGCTTCTCTTGACATTGGAAGTAGAATGACATTCAATGAGAAAATATGTGTGCATCTTTACTTTTTGGGTTTAAGGTTTAGGGATTAGGGGTTATGATTGAGGTGCATTATTTAGGGTTTAGGGCTTTAGAGAGAGAGAGAGTGCTTTTGACATGCAACCCTAAACCCGTAAATCTTAAATAATGCCCCTAAACCCTAAACCTAAGCAACCCTAAGCCTCTAAACCCTAAATAATTCCCCTAAACCCCTACCCCTAAACCCTAAACAAAAGAAACCCTAAATTTGTATCTCTCTATCTTTATCATGCCTCTACCTCTCAATATCTCAATAATGCTCATAAACCCTAAACCTGAGAAACCATAAACACATGTCTCTCTCTCTCAACCCCTAAACTCAAGCAACCCTAAACCGTATCTCCCTATCTCTCCCTGATCTCCCTATCTCTATCATCTCACTACCTCTCAATCTCTCTACCTATGTCTCTAGCCAAGTCCATCACACTCTATCTCGCTATCTCTCTTCTTGGTGTCCTCAATATTTTCCCATCAGTCCTCTCTCCCTAAACACTAAACCTCTAAACCTTAACACCTAAGCCCTAAACTTGAGAAACCCTAAACCCCCAAACACCAAACCCCAAACACCTAAACCCTAAACCTCTATCTCCCTATCTCTCCCCTATCTCCCTATCTCTATCATCCCTCTACCTCTCATTCTATCCCATATCTTCCTATGTCTTTGGACATGTCCCTCACTCTTTATCTGGAGAGAGAGAGAGGTGTTTAGGGTTTTGGGGCATTATTTAGGGTTCATAAGTTTAGGGTTGGTCAAGTTTAGGGAGAGAGATTGAGAGGTAGATGGATGATAAAGATAAAGAGATAGAGATTCAGGGTTTCTTGGGTTTAGGGTTTAGGGGAATTATTTAGGGTTTATAGGCTTAGGGTTTCTCAAGTTTAGGGTTTAGGGGCATTATTTAGGGTTTAGGAGTTTAGGTTTGCTTGGGTTAAGGGTTTAGGGTTGCATGTCAAAAGCAATCTCTCTCTCTAAACCCTTAAACCCTAAATAATGCCCCTAAATCATAACCACTAACCCCTAAACCCAAACCTGAGCAGCCCCAAACCTCTATCTCCCTTATATCCCTATCTCTCTGGACATCTCACTCACTTTCTATCACCCTATCTCTACCCGCTTTCTTCTCTACCTCTCCCTATCTATCTCCTCTGTCTCTCTCTCTCTCTACCTATCTCTCTCTACCTATCTCTCTCTCTCTCTCACTATCTCAATATCTCTTACCTCCTTCTCCCCTATCATTCCTCTATTTCCCTATCTCCCCCTCTCCCTTATCAATGAAGGAAATAGAAAAAAGAAAACTATGACTCTCTTTCTATCTATCTCCCTGTATATCACTTTCTCCCTATCTCCCTTCTCCCTATCTCCCTATCTCTCTCTGCCTCTCAGAAAGAGAGGGAGAGCGAGAGCAAGGGAGAGGGAAAGGGAGAGGGAGAGTCCCTATATATCACTTTCTCCCTATCTCCCTATCTCTATCTGCCTCTTAGAGAGAGAAGGAGAGGGAGAGCGAGGGAAAGGAAGAGGGAGGGAGAGAGAGGGATGGAGAGAGTTGTTTTAGTTCACCATAATGCGAGCACGTTATAATGCACTCACGTTATGTGAAAACACATAACACAAGCACATTATAATGTGTCCGCTTTATGTGAATGCACAAAATGTGACCACATTATAATGCGCTCACGTTATACGTTGCCTTGGTTATTTTCAAGCCTAAGGCTTAGGGTTTTTGTTGGGCTTCCAACCCAAAGTCTTGCACTATGTTTAGGACGTCTAAAGATGTGTTTTTCTAGATTGTAGCAAAAACCACATAATTTGGCACATGCTCCCCATTAGGTTTGCACTTATTTCAATGAAAACTCAAAAAAAATACCACCATAATCTAAATCTCTTTGTTAGCTATCTAACCATATAATGTTTTTCACATTTTGAGTACATTAAGGGTTTCATCTTGAATTTCTTTTGTTATTATGTCTACTTTTTTTGTCAAAAACCAGTGTCTAGTATTTTTAACTATTTTTAACCGTTCATTGAAATTTCAAATAAGTTACATTTTTAGAAACTAGACTCTATTCTAGACGTATTCCAAAAAAAATGTGATTTTCGATTAGTTTTCAAACATTTTAGGGGGGAGCATGCTCAAATTTCTATTTTTTAGGATGTGTCCATTTTAAAAATTACTAAAAAAATCAATTATTCATGAAAAAATTATCAGAAAAATCAGGGATAAACTACATGGTGTTAGCTAATTTCTCACTAGAGCGATTATTGAAATACTAGAAAAAAGTTAACATTTTAGGGGGAGCACACCAAATGCTATGTTATTTTTTTTAGAAAAAAAGGACCAATTTGTGTGCTCCCCTTTTTTGAACTCCTTTATCTCAACCGTTTTTGGAAAAAAATAGTAGTTTAGAAACTAGATTCGGAGCGCTACAACTCTTATTTTTGTTCCATCTTCAAATTTTGAGTGTAGCTATCTTCAATTTTTTTATCCAACATCAATGTTTTCTAATTTCAGAAAAAAAGTGGCATCTTATGACCCCATTTTGGTTCCTCATCTTTGTGCACTTACCCATTATAGATTGGAGATGTCATGATTAGGACTGAAAATAGAGAAAATGTGAAGAAAGGAGGCTATAAATGAAGTTTTGATAATGAAATTAGTCATCTACAACTGCTTTTTGATGTTTGCAATTGAAAATGAAGAGCTAAAACTACATATGGAGGAGATAAAAGTTTTCTACAACTGTACATGTGTCAACCAATAAAATTTGTCATTTCAAACTCATGCTACTACAACTAGGTGATGTAGAAGGGGACTTGCTACAAGTGACTTGGAAAAGTGATTTTCCTATAGAAGCTATAGCTGCCAGCTTTATTTAGTGCTATGAAGACATGTGATTGGACATGAGAAAAGTTAACATTTTCTAAAATTTGAAAACTTGGTACCAAAAGTAAATGTGGAGATAAGAGAAAAGTTACCTTTTGCTACTAAGGGAAGGTTGTTGAAGAAGATACAAGGAAATGAAGGAGAAGTGCCTTGGAAATTGTACTTGTCACTAATATTGACTTTGTGCTTTCAAGCATCAAATTGGAGCCATTAGATCAAATTGATTATAGCTATCGGATGTAAAAGTGAAACTTAGTATCTTTTAGAGGATTTGCATATATGTATAGCTGATATTCTTTATAAGAATTGGAAAAGGTATATTTGGGAACATATTTGAGACATTTCTACTTAGGATTTGAGAGTAAACATAGTAATGTTTGAATTTTAATTATCTTCTCATGATTTTTTCCAAATAAGTTGAGTTGGTTGTTTAAAATTGTTGATATTTGTCAAGATTTTGAACCTAATACAAGTTTATTTAAATGTCTTCTAGTTAAGCTAATAGATTAGAAGTTTTTGATATCTATTGAACTTTTCATCATACAAAGTTTGATTCATGGTTTCTAAACACCAAGAGTTTTTCTTACATTTTTAGTAGCTAGTTGGATGTATATTTGATGAGTTTGTGAAGTGTTCATACCTTGGGTGATTTGTTGATTATAGATTGTTTTGTGTGGTTAGCTTGAGCACCAGTTTATTGCACATTTGGAGAATCTTGTTGAACTGAACTAGTAATTAGGCATTTAATGAAGATTTACTTCATGACTTAAAAATCCCCTTTGAAGATTACACCTTCTTGAATCTTGATTATTGGTTTCTCATGGTCAAATAAAGATTAGTTTTGTTTGGAGAGCTATCTATCCATTGTTGAGGCTGAATGTGGGTAACAACTTGGAAGTTTCAATTTTGTTTTATCTCTAACCTTTCTCTTTCTTGCCCTTCTTTTATATTTTTTCTAGATCTTGTTAGTTTGGGATTAGAATAAGATTTCCTAACTTGCATAGTGCTATTATAGAGTTGAAATTTAATGAATGCAAGTTGATATATTACTATTTTTGGGATAAAATGTTATATTTTATGGCAATATATGTTTGGATCAGTTTTCTTATTGATTGATAAATCTAAAAAATAATTGGTTTATGTATAATTTAACACTTGTGTATTAGAAAATTTGTCTAAATCTTATGTAAGTCCCTTTGTCTGAAACAATAAAGAACATCAAGCTATTGAATTATCTTGTAAGGCCAAGACTTGGCTAGGAGACACCTTGGGGTAGTCATTTGCCATTATTTGGGATTTGATTCCTCTTAAGAGAGATAAGATACTTAGTATTTTATTTAAGAATTGAACAATGCTAAAACACCTATCAACAAATCATGTGTGTTACATCAATGCCCAACTCATTCACATTGTGCTTGGGTTTGCATTTCAAACACCACATATTTTGGTAAACCTAACATGAAGAACAAATCTTTTTCATCTCCTTTGCTAATATTTTTTTTCTTCTTTATTTTTCTTCTCCAAACTAGATTTATGATCACATATTTTGGTGAACCTAGCATGAACAACAAAAGCTTCTACAAGAGTTTTTCATATCCTTTCTTCTTCAATCAAAATATACTTTTTCCATCCACTTTTTGCTTCATCCTAATTTGTCATGCTATCTTTTCAACACCTTTTCATGACCACTCCATTTTATTCTAAGGTGTTGCATAGCACCCCTAAATATGATGAATTTAGGTAGACCATAGAGGAATGTACCCTCAAGTTAACCGATCTCTCTTTCTTTCAAAAGATATGTGCCAACTAATTCTATGGAGCCCATGACAAATTACTTTGATTATGATGATTTTGATTATGAGTGTGCTTGACAAGAACCACAAAGATCTTTAACTTTGAACAATCCTACCTAGGAACAAGACATAGTTATACAAATAAATTACCCTAGCTAAAGTCAACCTCAATGGTTAAGATCAAAGTTACACTTAAATGGCCATCTCATTCAGACATATAGAGAAATGACCATGTGTTGTCCAAATTTTTGAACATGGAAAATTTTAAACTTTCCACTATCATTTCATTGGCATGTGTCATAGTTCACCTTGTTCCTTTGTCGTTTAGTCTTGACTGCAAAATTTTCAATCATCCTCAAATTCCAATGACTTGTCAAATTGTGGTCGTCAATATGTTTTGTTGTTAGAAGCATTTTTGATATATTGAAAACATCTAGTCTCATTTTCTTCCTTGCTTAATTGAGAAGTTAGGACATACCATTGAGAAAGTGAGGGAAAAGATGTGGGATTTAAGAAAGTTTATGACATTTATATATCCTGCATCAAAAAAATTTACATTTATCTTGGAAGGGCTACATTGGGTGGACATTCATAAGGTGCACTCTTGAAGGTTCCTAAGTGATTGAAGAGATGAGTAGGAGTCAGTTTTGGGATTTGGAGGAAATTTTGCTTCATTTTGGTATAGTACAATATTTCATAATGTTGTTGGTTCTTCTTGTTGGTGTTGGAAATAAGCCACACCTAGACAGACGATGGATTGGTCCAAGAGGGGCTAGTAGCTCAATGGTAGAGCCCCCAATAGCATATGGAAGGTCCTAGGTTTGAGTCTTAGCTGGTCTATGTCTCAACATGGTATCATAGCCAAGCCCAGGTTAGGAGCCCCAAGCACACGAGAGGTGTGGCTTAAGGGGGGTGTTGTTGTTGGAAATAAGCCACACATGGACCGATGCTGGACTGGTCCAAGAGGGGCCAGTAACTCAGTGGTAGAGCACTCCAGTAGCATATGGAAGGTCCTAGGTTTGAGTCCTAGCTGGTCCATGTCTCAACACTTCTGAGGTTTATAAACACAATCTCATTACCAATGACAGTCTTGTGCTTTGTTCAACAGAGTTCAAAGCTACAATACCAGGTGGTAAAAAACCAACATTGCAAGCTTTGTGCGATAAAAATAATCAGTATTCTCGTTCTGAATAAGGAAGGAGAACATCTTATTTAGTGCAGATAAAATGGTGTATGTTTGTTTGATTCGAACCTCAAAATGTAATGATACATTTTACATGTGTAATATTCAACGAACTTGGCTAACATTATCCTTAGCCCATGCTAAAATGTTAGCATTGGAAATATATCAAAGAATAATGCTCATTGTATTTTTGATATTATAGTTGGAAATGCTTCGGTAGACGTGTGTGAAACGTGGAAGGGTGGATAAGATGCAAAGGCCAGCGAACTCCTAGCCTGGAGACAACACATAATGATGCAAATGTGGTTGACATGTGTAACACCATCCTTCACGCCAAAATGAAAACATTAGAAAGTGAGTTTTTGCCAAGATATTATAGTTGAACATACTCCAGTGGATAAATATGCAAAATGAGGAAACACATGTAAGGTCGCGGCTAGTTTGAGATTAATGTGTTAACTTATGCTATAATTGTGGGATATGAACAAAACGGATCCATTGAAAAGGTTTAGAAACTTCCAAGAAAATTTAAATGGCATGTGTAATGCCATATCACCACAAATCCGTAGCATCTCCTTTTTCGTGCTTAAATTAGAAATTGAAGTTGAAATGCAGTTTTTGTTAGATTTTATAGTTGGAAATGCTTTGGTAGAATGCATTCAAAATATGGAAACATACACATGACCACGGCCTATATCTTCTCTAGCATGTTAAAATGGATCTATACAAAATGGATTTGTTAGAAAAAGATGTTGAAAGACAAGAGTAAGACCATTGTTTCCTTTGCGGAAGGGACTTCTAGTATTATTGCTACTCATACTATTAGTTTTATGATCAGAATTGAAATAAACAAAAGTATAGAAATGATAACACTTTAACACAGAGGTATCCTGGGAAAACCCTCCTTCTTGAGGGAGAAAAACCTAGACAAATATATCTTTTATATATTGAATAAAAAGAATAGAAATCTGCTTACAACTTGACTCAAATACAAGACTAATTTGATGAATAAAATATGATACACAAATGAATGAACATTGTCTTATGTATATAGAAATCAATGTGATTATTCATATGCATCGATGACTCTTCATATGGTGTCTCTTCATATGGTATCTCTTCATATGGTGACTCTTCATATGGTGTCTCTTCATATCTCCCGTCGCTACAATAACAGTAACACTCCCTCTTAGCTAGGGAGATATCTTTCCAGACATGTCAACATGACACCCACAATGGCTACATACATTAGTGAGAAGAATTTATCACGGAGTCTCTCAACGTGATACATCATGGAGTCACTCAACATGGTGTTCACCATGGCTACTCCCATGAGTGAAAGAAAACTAGTGTACAAGTGCCCATCACGGAGCCACTCAACGTGATGTCATCATGAGTCACTCAACATGATGTCCACCATGGCTACTCCCAGAGGGTGGATAAACACAAGTACAAGAGAATCATCACGGAGTCTATCAACGTGATGTCCACAATGGCTACTCCCATTAGTGGAAAACATACATCGTCATGGAGTCACTCAACATGACATCCACCATGGCTACTCCCAGAGGGTGGAAATAACCACATCTCCTGTCTCAGAGATGGAATGCATTATATTAGATAACACAAATCACTGATGCTGAGACTCCCTCTCAGCAAGGGATTCATTCTCTACAACTCCAAGCTTGTCTTGAAACTACACAAACTTTATTCTGGAGAGAGGCTTGGTAAGAATATCAGTAGTCTGGTCTTCAGTGCAAATGTATCTTAGCTGAATAGCTTTCCTTAATACCATATCTCTAATGTAATAATATTTGATTTCCACATGTTTTGTTCTATCATGGAACATTGGATTGACAGATAGCTTCACACAACTTTCATTTTCACAATGAATAATAGTAGGCTCTAATGATTTTCCAAACAAATCTATAAGGAGCTTCCGAAGCCACATTGCTTCTCGAGCTGCTACACATGCTGCAATATCTTTAGCCTCTGCAGTGCTTAGTGCCACTAAAGATTGTTTCCTACTACACCAAGAAATCATTGTAGACCCCAAGCTAAAGCAACATCCAGAGGTGCTCTTTCTGTCAGCTACACTCCTGGCCCAATCAGTGTCAGAGTAGCCTTGTAGTTTTAGATCTACACTAGAAGTATATCTCAAGCCATATCCAACTGTACCACGCAAGTATCTCAAGATATGCTTGGCTGCAACTAGGTGAATTTGCCTTGGTTCACACATAAACTGACTAAGAGCACTCACTACATAGCAAATATCTGGTCTAGTATTGACTAGATATGTCAAAGATCCAATCAACTCCCTAAACATGGTGGGAACTACCAAATCTGAACTAGCTGTAGACTCACTCAATTTCTTCAAATTTGTTTCCATCGGTGTAGACATGGATTTGCAATCTATCATCCCAAATCTCTTCAAGATATCTATGGTGTATTTTCCCTGACTTAGAAGAATCTCATTGGGTCTTTGCCATACCTCCAACCCTAGAAAGTAATGCATAAGACCTAAATCATTCATTTCAAATTTAGAAGTTAACTCTTTCTTGCATTTGACAATGAGATGTTCTTCTCCAGTAAGGAATAAGTCATCAACATAAAGAACTAATATTAGAGCCTCACCATCAATTACCTTGAAGTAAAGACTTAAATTTGCATCATTTCTGAAGAAGCCTAGGCTCGCCAAGTATTGATCAATCCTCTCATACCAAGCATGAGGAGCCTGCTTAAGGCCATACAAAGCCTTCTTTAGTCTACAAACATGAGATTCCTTCCCGTGAATCACAAATCCATCAGGTTGCTCAATATATACTTCTTCAATTATACCATTAAGAAATGTTGTCTTCACATCCATTTGATGTAGTTTCCATCGCTTAGCTGCTATAATAGAAATAATAGTCCTGATGGATGTATAATGAGCCACTGGAGCAAATGTCTCCTCATAATCTATTCCCTCTTTCTGAGAGAATCCTCTAGCCACAAATCTTTCTTTGTATTTCTCAATTCTCCCATCAGCTACATGCTTGATCTTGAAAATCCACTTGGAAGATACAACTGATTTTCCTTTAGGTCTAGGTACAATATCCCAAACATCATTCTTGATGATAGACTAAAATTCTTCTGTCATTGCATCTTTCCATATCTGCTGATTGGATGCTTCCTCAAAATTGCAAGGTTCAGAATCAATGATGTGACTCATCAATAACACATAATCTAAGAACTTCTGAGGTCTCTTCCTTTGTCTAAAAGATCTTTGAGGAGCTGCATATTTTTCCTCCTCTTGCATGGTTTGTTGAGGCCTTTTCTGTACTACTGCAGTATCTCTAGGTCCATCAGTTGGTTCTATAGAATCAACTAGATCACTAGCCTCTTCTAATTTAGTAGACTCCCTCTAAATCTCAGAAGTTGAATCAAGAGAAATGTCCATATCCTGAGGTGTCTCCTATTCTTCACTGTCTATCTTCATGTACGACCCTTTAGATCTTTTGAATGCAACTTCTTCTTCAAAAGTGACATCCCTGTTGATCTCAATCTGTTTCTACCCTAGAATGTAGATCCTGTAGGCCTTGGAAGTCTCACTATATCCTACAAACATTCCTTTCTTGCCTGATGGTTCTAACTTAGATCTTTCATCTTTAGGCACATGAATATAAACTGGACAACCAAAGATTCTCAAATGACTAACTTCAGGTTTCATACCTATAAATGCTTCTTCAAGAGTCATATTTTCTAATATTTGATGAGGGCTCTGATTCTGAACATACACTGCAGTTCTGGATGCTTCTGCCCAAAGAAAGGTTTGTAATCCTTGGTCATGGATCATAGCCTTGGCTACCTCAACTATGGATCTATTCTTCCTTTCTACAACTCCATTTTGCTAAGGATTGTAAGGAACACAAAAATCCCTCTTAATTCCTACCTCAACACAAAAGTTGTGGAAGCCTCCAGAGGTGTATTCTCCTCCATTATCAGATCTCAGAACTTTGATCCTTTTCCCAGACAAATTTTCTACTTGAGCCTTAAATTCTTTGAATTTCTCAACCACTTCTTTAGATTCCTCAGACTTCAAAAAATAGATCCAAGTCTTTCTGGAGTAGTCATCAATGAAAATAACATAATACAAAAAACCAGTCAAGGATGCCATAGACATTGGACCACACAAATCAGAATGAACAAGATCTAGAATGCATTTTGATCTACTTTCACTATTATGAAAAAGACCCTTAGTATTCTTACCCATTGCACATCCTCTACAAGTACCATCATGCTCTTGACTGAGTTTTGGAAGGCCAGTAACCATCTTCTCCATAAAAGGAAGAGCTCTGAAGTGAAGATGAACAAGTATCCTATGCCATAACTCACTTGAATTGGTGGAGTCATGCATCAATGATTGAATTGAATGAGTGGAAAGTCTATATAGACTCTCTTGACAAACACCAATTACTTGGGTTGAATTGATGCTGGAGTTCTTTGGCCAAGCAAGAACTTTTGCATCAGAAAATGCAACTTGATATCCTTTGTCTTCCAATGCTGAAATTGATACAAGGTTCCTCTTGATACCTGGTACAAACAAGACATCACTCAAATGGAGAGAGATGCCAGAATCTAAGTGAAGAGAGGTGGCTCCAGCACCCTTTACTAAATAGCATGCATCATCTCTAATTATAACTTGAAGATGGTTTTCTCTTTCTATTAAGTCTATAAGATGTTTTCTATAACCTGTAATGTGACAAGAAGCGCCACTATCAATCAACCATGTGCTACTATCAGTTGGAACATTGGTTGATAGGGTAGAGATGAATATGAATCCTCTTGAGTTATCTCTTGATTCCTTCTGAGGATAGATATCATACACATCTATAGTAGAGGCATGTGGTTTTTGTCTTGTTGGACAAATACTAGCATAGTGACCATACTTGTCACATCTGAAGCACTAAATATGGGAGAGATCCTTCTTCTTCTTTGATTCAGGGGCAGCATCTGATTTTCTGTCTCTATTTCTCTTGAAGTTTCCTCTTCTTCATTGTTTTCCTTTCCTTCTGGAAGTTTGAGTAGCAAGAACTTGATTGTATCCATTGAGAGAGCTTCGATCATTACCACTTGCTGCCAATCTTGATTCTTCTTGAATGCAATCATCTCTAAGATGATCAAACTTTGGTAACTTAGATCTTCCACTGATACCTTGGATGAAAGGCTCCCAAGATTGAGGAAGATCATTGAGTGCTAGCATGACTAAGTCTCTTTCTTCAACTATATCTCCAATGGCATATAGTTGATCCTTTAATTCAGTAATCTTCATGAAGAAAGAGATGATTGAATCTCCTTTAGCCATCTTGATGTGATGTAGCTATTGCCTCAAAGCAAGAGCTCTATTGGTGTTACTGATTTCATATAATCCCTTCAAAGTCTTGAACATATCTCTAGCCATCTTCAACTTGGAGATGATAGGCACAAGGTGATCCTTCTTTGAATCAATCAAGATCTTCTTGGCCTTCTTGCCATTCTTCCTCCATTGAATTTTTTTAGTCTCATCAGAAGGTTCAGGTACTTCACTCTCTACAAACTCGAGAATATCATTCTCTTCCAATGTAATAAGAATTCTAAACTTCCAAGAGGTGAAGTTAGATGCACCATCAAGTCTATCTTCAACCTTGAGTCCGTTCACCATTTTTCAATGCTTGAATAGACACTCTAAGATGAGGAGAAGACTTCGTTGCTTAAACAAATCTGATTTGATCTTTTCTTAGACCTGCTCTGATACCATGTTAGTTTTATGATCAAAATTGAAATAAATAGAAATACAGAAATGATAACACTTTAACATAGAGGTACTGTGGGAAAACTCTCCTTCTTGAGGGAGAAAAACCTAGACAAATATATCTCTTATATATTGAATAAAAAGAACAAAAATTTGCTTACAACTTGACTCAAATACAAGATTACTTTGATGAATAAAATCTGATACACAAATGAATGAACATTGTCTTATGTATATACAAATCAATGTGATTCTTCATATGCATCGGTGACTCTTCATATGGTGTCTCCTCATATGGTATCTCTTCATATGATGTCTCTTCATATGGTGACTCTTCATATGGTGTCTCTTCATATCTCCCATCGCTACAATAACAGCAACACATACATTGTTGAAACGAGAATTGCCTTCCCTCTAGAAGGTCAAGACATGTCATATTTCCATATTTCATAGCCATTCAACATCAAAGTCTAGATGATTATTGTCATAGATAATCTGCAAACAAATCTATTGGACTTTCTCATGAAGGAGGGTATGAATTAGATATATCCTTAATAGATGTGAAATTAAGCTGAGATAAACCTATCAAGCAGTTAGATTCATCAATTCTAGTAAATTATAAACTAGAGGAGGTGCTTAAATTTGAAGATGACCCATATTGGAAGCCACCACAGATGAAAACACTTTTGCATTCAGTTCCCATATGAAGACTAGTCATCCTTGATTTATTTGCAGAGGTGAAAGCCTGCTTGGTCTAGTTCAGATCAATTTTATGGTACTCCTTAGATCAGGTGCATGTTACATAATTCTGTTGAAATATTAAAATTGCATCTTGGTCGATTGGGGCTAAAACAAGTCAAACTTGATGATGGTTGAGTTGAATTGCATGGAAGGTATGGGCATTCATCAACGGGTAATGAAGGTCCTCCTTGAGGGTACCAAAAAGACTATATTTGTGAATTTTGAAAGAATGAATCATAAAATGAATTAATATTGCAAAATCTACCTTAGCTTCAAATTCAAAATTCCTTTCTTCTTGTGTTCTAAATTTTTCTTTCACCTAAAACCCCAAATGCATAATAAAAATTCCCTCTTGGAAATTGACTCTTATCATTCATACATATATATATAAACAAAAGAAACGAAAACATTAATCCAAATGTAAGCTCATAATGGTAACAAATTAAAATCATATCAAAATTAAGATAAATAAAACAAAAGTAGAAAAACTCAATTTGTTTGCTTGAATTTAGAAATTTAATCTTGAATAATAAAGGAAATCTATTCTTATCTTGAAGAATATCTTAGTTAGATAATTAATTAAATTAATTTGTAATTCATTTCATAAATAAATAAATATGATTATTTATTTATGATTTTTTTATTGATTAGTAATTTTTGAAATACTTTAATTTCTAAAAATATTTATAAAGCAAATCTCCAAGAATAAGAAAGTTCTTTTTAAATCTTTATCTCAAATATTATCCTAATTAAACAAATAATTTAAATTAATTTCTAAATGACTTCATAATTAAATAATTATGAAGTTATTTAATTATGATGTAATATTAAATTGTTGATAAGGGTGTGGTTCGGTGGTTAAGTAGCTCGGTTGTAGTGGCGGCCACCAGGGTTCAAACTCCTGCTGGGCCAATGAGCTCACAAGCTTTACGCTTTCGCTAGGCCAACGAGCTCACAGGTTTGAAGTGTTCTTGCTATGGGATGAGGTCCCCCGTATTGTGGCCTCACTGGTTCATGGCAAAAGCATTACCATGGAGCCTAAGGGCATGTCGTACTAGCATCATCAATCATGTTAAAATTTTTACCAAGCACATTTAAAAAAATGATTTAATATTAAAATTCTTGATTAATTAACTAATTCATCATCTATTGCAATGTTGAGACCTAGCTACCACCATAATTGACTAATTTTAATCTAGGGCAAGTGTGTGATGGTTCTCAGTTGGTTCAAAACCTCCCTGCACATAACATCTTGATCTACCCCTCTCTCATGTATGATGCCATCCTTCTAGCAACTGTGAGGGTTAAAATAACCATGTTGCATCCATAGAATCTCAATAGAACATAATTATTAGTTATTTTTATTAAATATAAAATATGGAATGTGTTATTGTTTCCCCGTAAGATTAATTTCATCCTTAACATTATTTTGACTTAAGCATACATCTCACAAATGTCAAGCATTCGAAATATATAAATCCTAATTAATCCAATAATTTATTGGTTACCTCTTGCCATGATGAGGCTCTCTCTCCCTCTCTCTCTTGTGTAATACTTGCACATAACATTCTCATTTTTTATAGATTTATGCACATGTTAAATAATCATAGATTAATAATCAAAATCCAACACAATTTACCTTCAATAAAATTCATCTAAATCATTTAATTTAATATTAAATATTCTCTTAAAGCTTACTAGATCTGATCTAAGAAAGAGAGATATATCCTCGTGTGGTTAACCACCATCTACAAAATAATTAATTCTCCCATTCTTCACCATTAATTGTGAATCCATCCCTCATAGAGGTAATATATAAGAAGAAAATATGTTATACTTGTCATACACATATACCTTGCATATGACTCTAGAACATACATGAGTAGTTAAATCAAATAAATATATGATCAACTTGTCATAGACACAACCTTGCATATGAATCTAGAACATATATAAAAATATTTCATGATACTTTGGCCAAAGATTTATCTATAGTCATTCACCTACGTACTATAGCTCATCTCCCAAACAATTAGATTATGGAAACATGTAACCAACTACCCTTAAATCAGAATACTATTCATTTTCTAATCCTTATCCATATTAACTAGGTCACATATTTTCCTTGGTTCACTACCAACTATGATGACAAACAAGAATCATATACTATTTGTAATCATTAGCTAGGTGTAAATGTACAACATACATCATGTAAAGTGATTTACTATATTTAAATAGTTATTGAAAAACACCATACTCAAATTCAAACTCATAGTAGTAATACTAGAGACTATTGTACTTTTGAGTGCATAACATTAGCATATCATAAAGCTTAGCATGTAATTATGCACTAGCTAAATGTAAAGGTAAAACACTATACCATTTTTTATAACACACATTGTTAGTTTCCTATATTTATCAAAAGCAATCATAAGGATTTTTCATCCCATCCCAATACAAATCATATTAAAATGATTCACACCTTCATTTAATAATGGCTTAATTCAACATCATCATTGAATATAATGTTATCAAATTACTATATCTCATTCATGTTCAAGATAATCATCCCCTTAATGCTTAAAAAAGTTGACCATGATGATAATAACTCTAAAAATACACATTCATATTTATTAATGACATGGTCTTTATGTCTAAAACACAATAATATAAACTTATACTAATGTTGGAACATTAGTAGGAATGGTAATATGACTAGGAAAAGACAAGAACAATCATAGTTCGTGGACTAATTCAACACCCAACCACTACTAAAAGTAAGATTCAAATCATACAAGGATTTCAACACATTTCATTCCCATAGTCAAACAAATAAATAATACCATTTAAGCTCATCATGAATTCAATTATACATTATTCACTACCAGTCAAACAAGATTTCCACACCAACTAGTAAGCTTGCTCTCAATAGGAGATCTCTATGAATACAATTACTATTCATAGCTTCCTTAAATATTTCACAATATTTATTCACAATTCAATATAGAATAAAGAACGCATACTACCTTCATTTACAAACATCAAGAACTAGTACATTCTCAATAGTCTACTCCCTTACAGAATCCATGAAAGGTCCACCATGGACTACATGACCAGTAATTAAAATATTTTAGTATAGCCACCACAATTAAATAAGATAACAACAAATTGGAGGAAATACCAATTCCAACACTAATGTATAAATGAGCTCAAGTGTAGTAATAAAATAAGCATGACCATGAAAGTCAATAAACATCAAAATCTAGTGGCTAGACTACTTGTAAATAAGAACATAAATCAATGTTGGTCCTTACAAACTATTAGGAAATTCATAATAACCAAAAGAAAGTATCAAAATCTAGAATGTACACTTCACATACACTATGTGACTAATTCTAGTCACAAACAAGGGAGTAAAAAGTAACACTCCACGTAGATTTTTAAAATCCATGGTGAGTAAGAGAACATACTCAAGAAACATCGAATGAGCGAGTCTTCTAAGTCTCTAATCACATCTTAAAGTATGTGATCATAAATTTTACTTATCTTTACTAAGCATGATTTAAATTGTTAAGCCATTAAAGTCTCTTCACAACACAAACACATCATCATGCCATAAGTTTAATACAAAGTTTTCTTTGACATTTCCAAAGGTATTCACTATAATATACCTTTCTATGTACATGAATGGAATTCTACCAAACTATAACATTATAAAGATTTATGATGTAGTACCACACACTACCAATCATTTACAAATCCAAGATTAAGCTAGAACAAAATTTGACTCATAAGCCAAAATATCTCAACACATTCACTTTTGTATATTTTATATGTAAAAAGATGGGACAATGATGAATAGAGTTAAGATCTATCAAATCAAACCCTCCTTTCACACTAACACTCAAGGACAACAACAACTTAGCTACAGGTTGATGTACTTAGGAATTGTATAAATACATAGGACAACTGATCTAGGGGGGTGAATCAGTTGTCACCAAACTTAACTTCTTATAAACATCAATACACTAATCAATCGATCACTATTATTATGATTTAACCATGAAAGCATGAAATAAAAAAACATAGGCACAATCACACATGAGACACATGAGACACTAGATTTTTTATGTAGAAATCCCTATAAGGGAAAACCCATGGTGAGTGTTAGCTCACAAAATAAATATGCTATAGAAATACCAAAAATTAGAGGTTCACTACCTTAGGGCTCACTGCAAAAGTTAGGGCTCACTTCCAAGATTGACTCAATGCCAAGGGGTAGCTCACTGCCAGAGATTTTTGAACTAATTTGATAGCATCTACTCCATGCCTGAGTTCAGTTCCATTGAAGTGCAACACAACTCTTTTGCTCTGCTCTTACTTACACTTCTTCACTTATTTTCACATTTTCGCACTTGAGATACATTTGCACAACTCAATTATAGGTATTTATACAATTCATCAACCTTGGAATGATCATCAAGGTTGGCATTACAATCATCAACCATTGGAACAATCTCCAAGGGTAGCATTACAAACATTACAATCATACATTAGAATAGGTCTGGACCTAAATAGATTTGTGGAGGAAAAGAATGAATGTGGATCACAAAACTCCTTAGTTGGGACTCAAATGCATTCTTCTATGCTGCTACATACTTCCACAATCTTAAAAACATAACTACAGCTGGTGAGAACAACCTAGTCTGCTAAAACTGGTGTTAACACTTAAACATTTAGGAGCACGCTTCATGCATGATTCGGATTTTACTTTGTGGACCAATACGAAGGTAGGAAAATGATCTAGAGACTCCCACAAGTACATTATAATCATCAATAACTTTTGTACAACCCTTAAACACTCTATCCAAAAGATTCTTCAAACCGGAGCAGTTGAACATAACTATCGGCCACTGTCATAAAGGAAAGATTGCTTGTGTAGCATCAATTCAAGAACCATTTGAACTAAAGACATATAACATCATCACAAACTTAATTCTAGAACCATAGATTATAGAACTTAAATGCAAAGAAATGCGGAGCAAAATACTTTCTCCCTATCACCACTGAATGCATAGAAAAATAGTTCTTACTCTGGTGAATAGAACTCTCTCAAATCTTCATACTAGAGGCGCAAACTTGGAATATAACATATTAAGACATGCCTCTAAATGAATTACATTCCATAGATAAAGATATTCATTCTAAAAGAAATGCAATGAAAATTACTGTCCACTGTTTTGTTGTAAACAAAGATACTCTTCAACACATTGTTTTCATTGGGAGAGAAATTTTTTTGAAAGGCACTTGGAAACATATTATTAGGATCACGTTCTCATTCTCTTCAACACTTACATAGGTTAGTATAAAGAAACTAACTTGATATAAGAAAGAAACAAAACAGGAGCACAGTTGACACCAATGACAACACTGATTAGGCACATACTTGCAACAATCTCCCCCTTTGTCATTCATGGCAACATATGATGTGAAAAACTATAAAGAACATCAACACAAGCTTATTCACTAATTACCTTCTCCCCCTTTCTCTTTATACATTTGCACTCTTTCTCCCTTTAAGTTTTTCACATGATTTCTCTCCCCCTTTGACATCAATGTCAAAGGGCACATACTTGCACTCTACTGCTATGATTAAACTGAAATTGCTCTTTCATCAAAACTATAACACTTTATTGCTCTTTGTTAGTAAGACATTTAAGCAACATCTAGATACCCCCCATGAGAGGTAGCCTTTAAAACATTAATCAATATCAAAGAATGAGGCTTTGGGCACCACTAGACTGATACATTCTTGTGAATCTTAGTTCTGAGAAGGAGGGGTAATAACCCCTAACTTTTCTCTGAGATACTCAAAATTATGCTTAGGAAGAGGCTTAGTGAACATATCTACAATTTGATCCTTGGTGGACACATACTCCATCTTTAATTAATTCTCTGTTACCTTCTCTCTTAGAAAGTGATACTTTATGGATATATGCTTTGTTCTTGAGTGCATCACTGGATTCTTTGAAATGTTTATAGCACTTGTATTGTCACAAAAGATTGCAATTGGATATTCATACACAACTCTTATGCCCTTCAATGTCTGCTTCATCCATAGTTCACTTGAGTGCAAGTACATGCTACTGTAATATACTCAGCTTTTGCAGTAGACAAAGAGATTGAATCTTGCTTCTTGCTCAACCATGAAACCAATCTATTACCCAAGAAAAAAGCACCACCACTTGTACTTTTTCTTGTCATCAACATCTCTAGCCCAATCAACATTTGTATAAGCACTGAGAGTGAAATCAATATCCTTTGGGTACCATAAGCCATGATCTAATGTGCCTTTTAAATAACTAAAGATTCTCTTGATTGCCATCACATGTGACTCTCTAGGATCTTCTTGAAATCTTTCCACAAGACAAACTACATGCATTATATTAGGTCTAGTTTGTGTTAGATAAAGTAATCCTCCAATCATGGATCTATACTTTTTCTGATCAGTCTTAGGTGATTCATCAGTTTTGACTAACTTGCAACTAGTCACCATGGGAGTACATACTGGTTTAGAATCTTCCATCCCAAATTTCTTCAACAACTCTTTCACATAGTTAGACTAAGAAATGAAGATTCCTTTGTTTGATTGAATAATTTACAGACCCAGAAAGAAATTCATTTCACCAAACATGGACATCTCAAATTCATTTTGCATTTCCCCTGCAAATTTCATGCACCTACCTTCATTGCCTCCAAAGACAATGTCATCAACAAAGACTACAACAATCAAGATTTGATTATCATTGATTTTGAAATAGAGATTACCATCTATAGTTCCTTTACTAAACCCTAATTGCAACAAATACTTGTCTAACCTTGCATACCAAGCTCTATGGGCTTGCTTTAGTCCATACAAGGCCTATTTCAATCTGCATACCATGTCATCTTGGTCTAATAACTTAAATCCTTCTAGTTGTTCAATGTAGACCTCTTCTTCTAACTCACCATTCAATAATACAAAATTAGCATCCATTTGATACACTTTGAAGTCTTTGAATGCTATAAATGCCAAAAACATTTTGATTGCTTCAATTCTTGCCACATGAGCATATGTCATCTCAAAATCTATCCCTTCAACCTAAGAATATCTTTTGCATACCAACCTTGCTTTGTTTCTAACTACTGAACTTCAATCTCATTTAGCTTGTTCCTAAAAACCCATTTAGTTCTAGTCACATTCTTATTAGTAGATCTAGGAACCAATTCTCAAGTTTGATTCTTCTCTATCTACATTAACTCTTCTTCCCTATCTGCATTAACTCTTCTTGCATAGCCTTTACCCAATTTTTATTATTTCAAGCTTCACTTACAGATTTAGATTCAATCTATTGCAAATATGTGCCTAAGCGGTGTTGTCATTGATGTCAACATATTCTTGTTGTCGTTAGTGTCAACTATGCCTTATTTTGTTGCCTATTCAGGATACTAGAATGTTGAGGATATTGAGAAAATTAATGAAGACTCAAGGTTCATGGACCTTATGGTTGTATAGAGGATTGTTAGAAGTTTCTTCAGTCAAGAATTGAGAAGTCCACATGAAGATTTGAAGAAGTTATGCCCATCTGAATAGAACTAGATCTTGCAGTATTTAGAAGAGACAGTGATAGTAAGCTGGTTTGGATTGCTCTATAGTGAAATATTATGATCCACAGATCTGAAGGCATGTTTGGGAAGTCAATGTGTATCATCAACTCTAGTGGTTCATGGTTTGGAGGTCTACAAGCCATCCTTCTAGTTTGACAGTCATGGCAGATAGTGTTCTTGAGGTTCCAGAGGAAGATACAAATGATTCTAGTAATTTGGTTTAGAGTGGATGTTATTAGTGAGTTCAATGTGCTTGTGGAAGTCTTTGGATTGTGTGGCTACTATGTTGGAAGTCCGCATTGGAGTTTGAGCTTGTTATTGAATATTTCCTCTTTGAAGTTGTTGTTCTTCCTAGTTTTGGCTGACAGGATGTTCCTAGCATGTTGCGGATGATCTAAAGATCATTTTATGAAGTGTGGTGGGTTTGTAGAGGAAGATTCAAGTCTCATCTATGATTGGTTGACTGTGTAAAGATCTATGTTAAGTTTGGCTAACCTTGTTGATCATTCCAAAGTTGATGAAGTGTATAAATACTTGTTGAAGAGTTGTCAAAAATCATCCTTGAGAAAAATAGATTAAATCCGAATAAAGGATCAAAAGCAGAGTAGTGAAGAAAAGGAGCAAGAGCAGTGTAGAGTGACAAGTTAGTGATGAACAGTTTGGGTCAAAGCAGAAGTTTTGTGAGCATTCATTGAAATTGAACCAGGCATGAAGTAGATACTATTTTTCAATTAATTCTTTCTGTACTAAATAAATTTTGTAGGTAGTGAGCCTTTCTCTTGAGCAGTGAGCTCTGGGCATTGTACCCAAAGGCATGTGCCTTCTATTTTTCTAAAGTACTATTAATAGGGTACAAATCTTTGTGGGTTAACCCCCACCATGGTTTTTCCCTTAACCAGGTTTCCACGTCAAAATCTTGGTGTTAAGTGTTTGATTATGTTTCTCCTCATATGTTTTTGATCTATTCTTTAATGTTTACATCGTTAATCTGATAGT
Organism: Cunninghamia lanceolata; assembly: GCA_027924645.1. Taxonomy (NCBI): domain Eukaryota; kingdom Viridiplantae; phylum Streptophyta; class Pinopsida; order Cupressales; family Cupressaceae; genus Cunninghamia; species Cunninghamia lanceolata. Next base: position 20,948,380 of record BSBN01000809.1, on the reverse strand, counting down.
AAGTTAATAAAGAAGGTTAAAAGTAGAAAAAGTTTATTTTATGTGACAACTGATTCACCACCCCTCTCAGTTGTCCAGTCTAATTCCTACAATTGGTATCAGAGCTAGATCCTCTTATAAAAGCCTGACCACTTGAGGAGATCCAGGATGTCGACCTACAAGAAGGATAGTCCAAGATTTGATGGAACAAATTATTCTTTTTGGAAGAATTGCATCAAGTGCCATTTGCAATGCATGGGTGATGCCTACTGTACAATAACCAATGTTGAGTATAAACCTCTGGAGAAAGGCCCTTCAACTCCAGATCAAGTCAAAGATGCTAAAAATAACCTTTAAGCTAAAGAAGCCTTCCTGAGTACCCTGACTAATTCAGAAATGACAAATGTCTTTGGTCTAAAAATTGCTTATGAAATCTGGGAAAAGTTGGAGAATCTGTACGGGGTAAGTGCAAAGAGATGGGAGGCCAAAAAGTGGCCAAATTATTTTTTATAAAAATAATGCAAAATGTGAGCACATTATAAGGCACTCGCATTATAATGCGCTCACGTTATGGTTTGGTAATGATGAGCCTAAGGTTCATCGAAACCAAGCCATAACGCGCTCACGTTATAACGTGAGTGCATTTTGACTTGTTATAAATTAAAAAAAAAGGTTATCTATCTCATTTCATTTCTTTATTCTCCTCTATACCCATGGCCTGCAAACCCTAGGAAGTGTACTCGCTTTTTGTAAAACTTAATTCAACACAAAAACCTTATTGATTCGTCGCCAAAATGCCGCCACGACATCGAGCACACCAAAGGAGTGAGTTATATTTGTTTTTTTATTTGAATTTATTTCTAAATAGGTAGGTTTGAGTTGATTTTTGATGTATTTTCATTAATTGTCAGGAAATATTAATGCACCTCCTCCTCCTCCTCCTTAAAATCCACAAAATCCACAACCTCCTCCATCCATTCCTTAAGATGCCCCTGGAACATAAGAAAATATAATCGGGCAAATTGAAAACAACAAAAAATAAATTGAAGATATAATTGCAAGGTTGAAAGATCCTTCCACTTCAACCTTGCATAGGTCCACGCTTGCTAAATCTTTTGAATCTATGTTATCAAATGTAGGTTCAATTAGCAAGCAAATAACTAGTTGGATGGATAAGAGGAGAGAGTTTAGAGACTATTATGCAGACAAGCTGTCATACCAAGATGTGAAAAAATTACAAATTATAAAATTAGACTTGTGTTCAATTTTCACAAACTCACAAACAAATAAACCTCCACCCATTACATGCAAGAGGTTCCCTATCCATTGGTGCAACAATCAAGCGATAAGGGACAATTTTGGGCAAAGGTGGTGGATGGTTTTTGACCATCCTCCATGCAATAATAATGAGGTCCCGCAATACTTTTTGAGGAAACTCTACTGTGAGTTTGTCCTCAATAAAGTGCCAAACTATTTTAATATGCGAGACTTCTAGGTAGAGGTGAGGGCTCAGCACAAGATAGACTAGGGGCACGTGTTGACCCACAATGGGCAGTGAGACGAGTAATCAATAGACCAGCCCATGAGCATGTTTCTATCCCTTCCATTGTGAAGGAGAGTGTTGAGGTTGATACACTTTAGTCCATTAGTGCCTTGACCCAGAGCATCATAGAGCATGCCAGTCCTGTAGCATATAGTGGGTTGGGAGATAGTGCGAGGAGTAGGGTCCCACCCCATACTTGTCAGAATTGCGGGTCAGCCTGTGGTTATGACCCCATGGATAGTCAGGATGCAAGTGCATAGGCTACATCTACAGCTGAGTAGATGGTGATGACAGATACCCTCTTGAGTGAGACTTTCGGCCTTGATACTTAGGTAAATATTAGCAAGTTTATTAAATTTAATTTATTAAATTTTATTTTTGAAATGCAAGATTAACTAATTTAGTTTCATGATTTAATAAAATTTCAGGTTCATAGTGTTGATGCAGTTTTTAGTGGTTCTCCACTTGCATATTACACTAGATCATCTACTGTTGGGGTATGTAACTAGTAAACAATTATAAATATTACATGTGAATAGCATCATTATATGAATAGTATTCTAATATTTGATTTTGGATGTTGAATAGGTTAATATTGGAGATTTCACGGCAACACCTGCCAGTGGTGGTGGACTTCAAAGCTTCATGGACGTAGTAAAATAAACAATTTAATGAATGAATTGTACGTACTAGATTTTTGTATGTGACTTGTGTGCTTTATTGTGTGTACTTCCATGTTTATATGAACATGTGTGTATCTTAGGAGCCATGATTTGCATCACTATTATAGTTTTTGTAATTGAATAATGTTGTTTTATTTCCAGATGATGCAGGTTGTGGAGACACCTCCCAATGTTCAGAGGGAAATGGAGAATGGTGTGACCTCTGCGATTCATATCTCCATGGCATTGACAGGGGTATGAGGTAGATTAGTAAATTTCAATTTACATTCATTGTTATAGTTGTTTATTTTTGAAAAATCAAAAGATTATTGATTTGAAGCTTAATTTCTATCTGGATGGTTTCTATAGGACATGACATCACCATGGCCTATTCCTGCTACTGAGGTAAGTGAGGAGACAGTTTATATGTTAGCGGTAAGTGATTATTTTGTTAAATGTTTCATTTTTTCTAACATGTAATTTCTATATATTAATGTCTATAATTTTTATTGTAATAGCTAAAGATGCAAGAAGAACTAAATAGGAGGAGCAGCCCTCAGGTTTGTAGTAGACCACCCACATGCACGTCTCCATCCCCTAGAAGATCAAAAGCTTTCCATGATCTATTCTCTTCACCAGCCAGAGGGGAATGACTTTTTATTGTGTTCCTTTGTTGTATGCCTATATGGCATTTGTGGACATATATTTTGTATTGTATATAGTTGACATTGTATGCCTATATGGCATTCTTGTAAGCCTATATGGCTATTTTGTATATATGTTATAGTTATATCGACAGATATTGATGTATGCCTATATGGATATTTGGTTAATACAAATCTTTTTTATTGATGGCATCCATACTTGCATTATAAATCCACATTTGAATGGATATTTGTAGATGGCTACTTCAAATATTTAAAGTCCAATTGTATTGCATAAGATGTTTGTTGATCTAATAAGCCAGCTATTGTTATTCAAGTATCACCTAAACCTCATTTTGGAACTAAAAGATAAAAGTTGTATTAAAAAAAATGAATCATCATGTTGAATAGAAAATATTAATATTCTTTATGAGTCACTCAATTGAAAATATTCAAATGAGTAAGCTGATCCATATTCTTTATGAGTTGGTCAATTGAAAATATTTCTTAATTTTTTGTTATTATACCATATTGGGATGCAAAGAGTATGTTTGTTGTTTTGAATAAGATAGTCAAAATCATATGCTTATGAGCACCTGATGACCATTGTGGTTATTAAATGTAATTCCTCTTGCATATAAGGTGAGGTTATGAGATTACATTGAGTCTTACCTTGATCATCATCTAAGGTGCCTTGCAAAGGAGGTCTTGAGTAACATAAACCTTAGGTGCAATTTCTTGCTTCTACAATAAAATTTGAGCGCCTAAGGAGTGGATTGGTGATGGACATCACTTTGAGCGCCTTAAAAGTGTTTAAAGGTTTGAATTGGTGAATGATAGCACCTAAAGGTCTTAGAACCAACTAGAATAAGGAATTGAAGAATGAGTTAACCACTTTGAGTGCCTTGAAGGAGAGAAGTATGTATATGAAGATTGATTAAATGTTAGCGATAAGTGACCATTGTGGTTATTAAATGTAATTCCTCTTGCATATAAGGCAAGGTTATGAGATTACAATAAGTCTTAGCTTGATCATCATCTAAGGCGCCTTGAAAAGGAGGTTTTGAGCAACAATAACCTTAGGCACAATTTCTTTCTTATACAATCAAATTTGAGCGCCTAAGGAGTGGATTGGTGATGAACATCACTTTGAGCGCCTTAAAATTGTTTGAAGGTTTGAATTGGTGAATGATAGTACCTAAAGGTCTTAGAACCAACTACAATAAGGAATTGAAGAATGAGTTAACCACTTTGAGCGCCTTGAAGGAGAGAAGTATGTATATGAAGATTGATTAAATGTTTCGAGTTTAGGCACATTTTCCTTGTCATCTAATCACACATTGGTGAAGAGTTGACATGAAACAATCCTTTGAGTGGACTCCTTGATGAGATCTCTCCCATTTCTCAAACTTGTTGAAATGTTAAAAGCTAAGTCAAATAGATTCTAGGTGCTCTTTCCCTAGGCATAAGAAGAGAGTTTAAATCCATTCAATATGGTGCCTTGTAAGAGGAGAGATTAAGAGCATGAGACTAGATGGCATTTAAGATTCAAGATCATCAAAATCCAAAGAAATGGGCTAAGTAAGATAAGGCGCCTTTGCTTGTCATTCAATAACTCCATGAGCACCTAGATTGAAAATGTATCCAAGGACATCTAAGAGTAGGCGCCTAGAGGGGAAAAGTCATCCTAAGACCTTCATAATTATTTAAAGCATAAAAAATGCCAAGTATAAAGCTTCATGATGTTGGGCGCTCTTTCACCTCCATATAGATCTAGATTGGTGCCTTAGATAAAGTATCACAAATCTATATCATTGAGTAAGTTCCAAGAGAGAAAGCTTTACTTCAAGAATGTTTAATCATTAAAGGTCTTACAAATAATGAACAAAGCCTAATTGATGCTAGGCGCCTCCTCTTGTCTCTACTATCTAGTTTTGGTGCCTAAGGAGAAATTGCATCTAGTGAACTCATTAATTGGCACCTAGGAGGAAAAGACCTTAAACTTACATTATTGAGTCAGCACTTTAGAAATTGAACCTTTCCTAGTCAATTGGAGTCATAAAAAATCAAATACAAAGTCAAATTAGACTTAGGCACCCCTTCATGTAATTTCCCACCATCATGAGCACCTAGATCTAGGAAGATCATCCAATTGCGCCTAGGAATAAGATACAAGTCCAAGACCTTATATTTGAGTGCCTAGAAGTGTGATGGACTGAAGAAGCTACATTGGCGCCTAAGGATAAGTTGTATCTAATGGCATCACCTAATTGAGCACCTAGGAGGTATAAAGCTTAACATTGACATGAGGACAACCGCTTAGTAAAGGAGAGTTTCTCAAACATTTAAACATGTGAATGAAGCCATAGAAATGTACTAAGTCATCTAGGTGCCATTTTCCCCTTGTGTACCCTTACATTTGCACCTAACAAGAAGTTACTTCAATTCATTAAAGTGTTTGAGTATTGAGGATTTCTTAGCAATACTTTGCAACTTTACACTTCCTGATTCTTGGGGTAGCAGAAAACCTTTCACCACAAGAAAACACCTTAGAGATATAAAAAACTGAGAGAGGTTATTGTAGAGGCACTCTACATGATCGTGTTTCCTTGAATGGAATGTTTCTAAGTGACATAGTTGTCGAGTAACATCTTGTCAAATATTGCTACCTTTTTGCACTTTGGACTCTTTAGGGATATGGTTGGTACAATGTAGGTCAGACTGTTTTGACATGTTTGGGTGAAAAATAGGACCATGCCTAGTGTAAATGTACCCATCTAGATGCGTTGCTAGTCAGTTTGGTTGCATCAGGAGTAGGACAAAAGTTACACCCCATTGCAAATTTACACTACCTCCTTCTGATGATTTTTGGGGTAGTAGAAAACCTTTCACCACAGGCAAACACCTCAGAGATATAAAAAACTGAGAGAGGTTATTTTAGAGGCACTCTACATGATCGCGTTGCCTTATATGGAATGTTTCTAAGTAACACATTTTTTGAGTAACATTTCGTCAAAGATTTCTACCTTTTTGCACTTTAGACTCTTTACGGATATTGTCGGTACAATGTAGCTCAGACTGTTTCGACATGTTTGGGTGAAAAATAGGACCATGCCTAGTGTAAATGTACCTATTTGGAGACATTGGAATAGTTAGTTTGGTCACATCAAGAGTAGGATGAAAGTTACACCCCTTTGCAACTTTACACTGCCTCCTTCTAAAGATTTGTGGGGCAACAGAAAACCTTTCACTATGGGCAAACACCTTAGAGATATAAAAAACTAAGAGAGGTTATTGTAGAGGCACTCTACGTGATCACGTTACCTTATATGGAATGTTTCTAAGTACACAGGTTTCTAGTAACATCTCGTCAAAGATTGTTGCCTTTTTGCACTTTGGACTCTTCAGGGATATCGTCGGTACAATGTAGCTCGGACTGTTTCGACATGTTTGGGTGAAAAAAAAGACCATACATAGCATAAATGTACCCATTCAGACACATTAGAATAGTCATTTTAGTCACATTAAGAGTAGGATTAAAGTTACACCCCTTTGCAACTTTACACTGCCTCCTTCTGATGATTTGTGGGGTAGCAGAAAACCTTTCACCATGGGCGAACACCTCAGAGATATAAAAAAATGAGAGAGGTTCTTGTAGAGGCACTCTACATGATTGTGTTACCTTAGATAGAATGTTTCTAAGTGGCATAGTTTTTGATTAACATCTCATCAAAGATTGTTACCTTTTTGCACTTTGGACTCTTCAGGGATATCGTCGGTACAATGTAGCTTAGATTGTTTCGACATGTTTGGGTGAAAAATAGGACCATGACTAGCGTAAATGTACCCATCTAGTTGCATTGGAATAATTAGTTTGGTTAGATCAGGAGTAGGATGAAAGTTACACCCCTTTGCAACTTTACACTGCCTCCTTCTGATGATTTTTGGGGTAGCAGAAAACCTTTCACCACAGGCAAACATCTCAGTGATATAAAAAACTGAAAGAGGTTATTGTAGAGGCGCTCTACATGATTGTGATTCCTTAGATAGAATTTTTTTAATTGATATAGTTTTTGAGTAACATCTTATCAAAGATTGCTACTTTTTTGCACTTTGGACTCTTCAGGGATATCATCAGTATAATGTAGCTCAGATTGTTTCGACATGTTTGGGTGAAAAACAGGACCATGCCTAGCATAAATGTACCCATCCAGACATGTTGGAATAGTCAGTTTGGTTGCATCAGGAGTAGGACACCAAAAATGCATAACATGATTATCTGAAAATGTGTATATGTCTAAAAATGCAACAAGAAATTAAAAAAAGACAAACCTTACAAATTAATGTGCATAATTACAACTCAATGTAACATGAATTTACAAAATCAATGTGAATACTTACAAATCAATCCAATGAACCATCTAGGTCTGCTCTACTCTTTATTGTGTCAAGTATTGCTTCATGGTTAGACTCACTCACCTTCCACAAGATTTAGTTCAAAGGTCTACCCCGATACTTTATCAAATGAACATTGGATGTCATGACAAGGTTTGAGTAATGAAGAATCTTTTGATGCATGTCAAAGTCTTGAAACAGCCAAACATTAACACTCTTATGTGGGTACCTTCTAAGCCATGTTCCAGTAATAACCACTAAGCCTGTAGGGTAGTCAATGTTTTCTCCATCTGTAATAGGGGCCTCCAATTTCTTTTTGGCCTCAACACAACAACATAAGTAATAATATGTTCCCTCTTCATTATCTTCATCTGTAATAATTGCATATACGTGCCTTACATTGATATGTGTAGCAAATTAGATGAAATTAGTCAACATTACAAAAACACTACAAAGTAAGATGACATTACTTGGATGAACTAGATCAAATTAGATGCATATACGTGCCCTATATTACCTAGTTGAACTAAATCTAATATGTGGTCAAAGTCAACTGACGATTCCATCTATGTTAGTTCCAGTGCCGTCGGGGGTCGATATGTGTCAAATGGGCTAAGATAACTTAACTGCCATTCGTCAACCCACTCCTTTGAGTCGCACTCATCCTAGACTTGAATTGTACAAGAAGAATAAAAGCATGACATCTTTCACCTATGGATACTCCATGAACCTATAATTAAGCTTCTGAACGAGTGCATCTCATTTGATCCTGTCAGTGTACAACAGTCCTCATATGGTGCAATGTTAGTATCATCTATCAACCAAAAAAAAATCTATGAACTGAAGACTTACCTTCATTACCTGGACCCATGGAAGCATTACACCACTCGACAATCAATTTTACATCTGTCAACTTTGCATTGTGTTTATACTTTAACTCTTCTCGTGCTATGGCTATTTTGATACATGCTCCTGCACCATCATGTTCCCCCTTTCCATGCCCGACCTCACAAAAGCTCCACATATGATGAATACCTATAAAATTATGCCTCCTACTCAGCCAATAGAAAATTTGCAAGTTCTTGAATTGTAACGCACAGTTATCCAACCATATGATATGTTAACTGAACGATATGTCCCTTCTAGCCAAATCATTGTAGAACACCTGAAAGAAACCTTGCATGAACTCCATAGAATGTGTGCGATCATCACTAATATAGAAATTATACTCTCTTATAATCTTTCTATCATCCTCTGTACTATCATTCACATGAATGAATGCGATGTGCACAAATATAAAAACCTGTGTGGAGTTGTAATATTATGATTGCACCTCACACTGTGGTTGTAGACTATAGTTCTCTGCAAAGTCAACGACTGAAACAATGCTACCAACTAGAAATGTGTCCTTGCATAACTTGAAGTGCAAGTCCAACCATTGAGCTCTATGGGCATGTCTTGCATACTCATACACTATGCTGTCACGAAATATAGGTATAAACTGATACACTAGAATCTTTTCAATAACCAATTCACACCTCTTTACTTCTTTACCATCTTTTGTATTGTATGCCACTATTTTATACTTCCCAAACTCTACTAGTTCGTTTCCAACCACATGTGTTCTTTCCATATGTTCACATATTGGCAAATGTTGCAAGCCACCGCAACGATGACATGTGCCATCCAAGCATAATTTCTTGTAGAATATTTGACCTTCCTTTCTTTCACATAAAATTCTTGATATGAAGTCTCTTGAAGATGTTGGTGGGGCACATATGGTACAACCCTGCAAAACATTGTTAGTATGCATATCTAAACATATAGACCTATAAACATCAAAATGGTTAGAAAATTCAATATTTAATCTATAACAACAAGTAGTGCATGTGTGATTTATCTTGACATAGAAAGGTTTTAGCATTTCAAAATATCTTTGACAAATTTTAATTTGAGGATACTTCTCTAGAAATTTACCATAAAACTATGTTTGAGTCTCATCCAAAACAAACTTTGGATGTGGCTCATGGTTCTGACTACCGATTCTCCTTCTTACCACATCCCTTTGATTCGAAGATACCCTTGTGTAATTCTTCCAAAAGTCTTCAATTAGTGATCTCAATGCTTCAACAATTAGTTTATCTTTTCGTGGTAGTCTCCCCAAGAATGCCCATAATTCATTGGCATTAGTGTCCTCAATTCTTTGACATCTTCGAATGGCTCTTGATAAATTTTTCCTATTAATTCTCAATTCTTAACTCATCTTTCTAATGAGATGGGCTTTCCTCGTTTGACTACTTACTATAGTTGATGTAATCACATGCCGTGTTGCATTACTATCTTTTGTGCATGAGGTGTTACCCACACTCTCATACGCACTCATTAGATTCTTGACAATAGATTTTTCACTTGAAGCCTCTGATGTTCTCAACCCAAGAATCTTCATGATGGACCTATACTTTATACTTCGCATCATTTCAATGAATAGTTGACATCTTGCAGTCTCATTTAACTTTTCAAAGAAAAATCTCCAACTCTTATGAGCATATCTTCTACAAGTGCGTTTTGGAATCTTACCTTCCATTGGCTGAAAAATATTCTCATCAATATTAATAAAATACTTTGGCTTTCTATGCAAAATTCTAGGTGGTGTTAAGTTAGGTAAATTTATCTCAACATTAAGAATTTCATCAATATTTAAATGAGATGGGCTAGATGGCATACCTTCGATAAAAAATGGAATAGATGACATACCTTGAGGTTGAGGTAGGAATGATGGCGTACCTCCTTCATCACATGTGAGTGATGATGTACTCTCAACTTGAGATGTAATAGATGGTGTCCCTACATGTTGACCTACGGTAGAGGACATGTCTCCAACTATGGTATTCAAATCGCTCATAGCATGAAGTTTTTGCATTTGTTCTTTTTGTACCACCAATACCATATCTCTTTGTGATGGTTGTGGTTCCTCTTCAATTGGCATGTCTTCATTTATCATGTCCAATTTCCTCTTCTCATGAAGTTCCCTCACAGCCACTACTTTCTTTGCATTCTTATCTTCTATTTCTTCTTGTGTTGGTTTAATTCTTGATCATTTCCTCGGCATGACGGAGAATTTATCTATAGCATGATAAAGAGACCAATATTAGTTCCTAAGAAATGAATACAAGATAATAGTGGGATTGTATTTTTATTATGTTGTAAGGATTTATTCTTGTATAGTTTGACATTATGGTATGTTAAGGTCTATTTATTACACATAATTATTAAACAGCCCAAGTGTAGAAAATATACATGACATCATGTGAGATTGTAGGCTTCTTTTTTGATTGGGAATGTGTCTATTTTAAACATGTATGATAAAGCATGATAAAGTAATTCAAATAGAATTAAGGAAAATGTAAAGAACATGCATGTAAAGACTTGACATACCTAAAAAATGAAGATTCGAATGGATTGAGTACCCAATTATGTAGTGTTTTTTTCTTCTTGCATCAAAGTCCTTAACAATTTGAATTTTTCACCACTTGTTTCCTTTTCAATGTTATATTGAATAACACTCAAATATAATTACTAACAATAATACTATTAACCAATCTATAATGTTAAATTCCTAAAATTGAATCACAATTAACATTACAACACTACAAAAATTGAAACTTGAATAGATATATATCAAACTTTGTGTGAAAACTATGTTATTCCTCCTTCTCAAGTTGGCAAAGTAGAAAAGCTGGTGGAAAGATCATGCAAAGGTGGTAGAATGTGTAAAATGTGCATGTGAACTTCCCAACAGCATGAAAGCACTTTTTTTTTGTCGAAGCACATGCAGAATTAGTATGAAAATAGAGCATGTGGGCCTGGATCAAGGGGGTCAACACTTTTTTACCATTTCTATAGCAAGACAAAACGTGAGTGCATTATAATATGCTCATGTTATAACGTGCTCACATTTTGTCCTGCTATAGATTGATCACATCCTATGCATTATCTTCCTTAACACAAGCAGGGATGACCACATCCTGTGCTTCATCAACTAACACTTCCAAGACTTACAATTCCTCTTAAATATGGGAGGATCCATGACTGGAAGAGCCAAGCCACTTGGTCCCGCCTTGCTGAAGGATGACATTTTGGGAGAATTAGGAGATTTTCCTTTCGAGATGATATAATCTGTAAATGATTTCCATCTTGGTAGGTCCTCTACATCAGAGAAAAACCACTAATAGTGTCTGAGAAATAAGAAATTCTTCATCTCTTTGGTGATCCATTTCTCTTTCCAAACCTTCTCCTTCAGACTTGAATGACCACAAGGTTTTTGAGGGAGAACTTTTCCTATTTCCTGTAAGAGCTTGCTAGATGCTCTGCCATATGATAGGCATAACAATGAAGGGGCAAGCCCTCATAATAAAGTTCTTGATAGAAAATGTCCATCGAGGAAGAAAGACAAATCTTCTTTGGAAGAAGAAGTTCTAGTTTGTCACAAATCCTTATCCAAGCATAAATAGTAGGGGTTATGTCAAGCGATTGCCAATCCACTTCCACAAAGTCTCCCGAAGACTTCCTAATTGATTCCAAAACATCCACACCCCAAAACTAGAGAGGCAATCAATAGCCTAATCCCTCAACCCTCAAGCCTATACCTAAACCCTAAACCCTAAAGCCTCAACCCTTAATGTCAAATCCTAATCCCTCAACCCTTCACTCTAATCTCTCAACCCTAAACCCTATCCCTAAACCCTCAACACTATACCTTAAACCCTAATCACTCAACCCTGAACCCTAAACCTTATCTGTAAACCTTAATCCCTCAACCCACGACCCTAATCTGTCATCCCTTAACTCTAATCCCTCATCCCTAAACCCTAAATGCTATCGCTATTCCTAAACCCTCAACAGACTCGATATTATACCTTAAACCCTGATCCCTTATCCCTAAACCATCCAACCCTATCCCTAATCCTTACACCCTCCACACTCTACTTTAACCCTAATCCCTTGACCCTCAACCCTATCCCTAAACCCTTGACCCTCGAACCTCAACCCTCAACCCTCAATGTCAAACCCTAATCCCTCAACCCTTAACTCTGATCCCTCAACCCTCAACCCTATCCCTAAACCCTAAACCCTAAAGCTTCAAATCTCAACCCTTAATGTCAAATCATAATCCCTCAACCCTTCACTCTAATCCCTCAACCCTAAACCCTATCCCTAAACCATCAACACTATACCTTAAACCCTAATCCCTCAACCCTCAACCCTAAACCTTATCCCTAAACCCTAATCCCTCAACCCTCAACCCTAATATGTCATCCCTCAACTCTAATCCCTCATCCCTAAACCCTAAACGCTATCCGTATTCCTAGACCCTCGACCAACTCGATACTATACCTTAAACCCTAATCCCTTATCCCTAAACCCTCCAACCCTATCCCTAATCTTTATACCCTTGACACTCTATTTTAACCCTAATCCCTCGACCCTCAACCCTATCCCTAAGCTCTTGACCCTCGAACCTCAACCCTCAACCCTTAACTCTATCCCTCAACCCTCAACCCTATCCCTAAACCCTAAACCCTAAAGCCTCAACCCTCAACCCTCAACATCAAATCCTAATCCCTCAACCCTTCACTCTAATCCCTCAACCCTAAACCCTATCCCTAAACCCTCAACACTATAACTTAAACCCTAATCCCTCAACTCTCAACCCTAAACCTTATCCTTAAACCCTAATCCCTCAACCCTCAACCCTAATCTGTCATCCCTCAACTCTAATCCCTCATACCTAAACCCTAAATGCTATCCCTATTCCTAAACCCTTAATAGACTCGATACTATACCTTAAACCCTAATCCCTTATCCCTAAACCCTCCAACCCTACCCCTAATCTTTATACCCTCCACACTCTACATTAACCCTAATCCCTTAACCCTCAACCCTATCCCTAAACCCTTGACCCTCGAACCTCAACCCTTAGCCCTCAACATCAAACCCTAATCCCTCAACCCTTAACTCTGATCCCTCGACCCTCAACCCTATCCCTAAACCCTAAACCCTCAACCCTCAACGTCAAATCCTAATCCCTCAACCCTTCACTCTAATCCCTCAACCCTAAACCCTATCCCTAAACCCTCAACACTATACCTTAAACCCTAATACCTCAACTCTCAACCCTAAACCTTATCCCTAAACCCTAATCCCTCAACCCTCAACCCTAATTCATCATCCCTCAACTCTAATCCCTCATCCCTAAACCCTAAACGCTATCCCTATTCCTAGACGCTCAACGGGCTCGATACTATACCTTAAACCCTAATCCCTTATCCCTAAACCTCCAACCCTATCCCTAATCCTTATACCCTCGACACTCTACTTTAACCCTAATCCCTCGACCCTCAACCCTATCCGGAAACCCTTGACCTTCAAACCTCAATGTACTCAACCCTCAATGTCAAACGCTAATCCCTCAACCCTTAACTTTGATCCCTCGACCATCAACCCTATCCCTAAACCCTAAACCTTAAAGCCTTAACCCTCAACCCTCAACATCAAATCCTAATCCCTCGACCCTTCACTCTAATCCATCAACCCTAAACCCTATCCCTAAACCCTCAACACATACCTTAAACCCTAATCCATCAACCCTAAACCTTATCCCTTAACCCTAATCCCTTAACCCTCAACCCTAATTGGTCATCCCTCAACTCTTATTCATCATCCCTAAACCCTAAATGTTATCCTTATTCCTAAACCCTCAACAGACTCGATACTATACCTTAAACCCCAATCCCTTACCCCTAAACCCTACAACCCTATCCCTAATCCTTATACCCTTAACACTCTACTTTAACCCTAATCCCTTGACCCTTAACCCTATCTCTAAACCCTTGACACTTGAACCTCAATCCTCAACGTCAAACCCTAATCCCTCAACTCTTAACTCTGATCCCTTGACCCTCAACCCTATCCCTAAACCCTAAACCCTATAGCCTCAACCCTCGACCCTCAATGTCAAATCCTAATCCCTCAACCCTATACCCTATCCCTAAACCCTCAACACTATACCTTAAACCCTAATCCCTCAACCCTTAACCCTAAACCTTATCCCTAAACCCTAATCCCCCAACCCTCAACCCTAATATGTCATCCCTCAACTCTAATCCCCCATCCCTAAACCCTAAATGCTATTCCTATTCCTAGACCCCCAACGGGCTCGATACTATACCTTAAACCCTAATCCCTTATCCTTAAACTCTCCAACCCTATCCTTAATCCCTATACCCTCGACACTCTACTTTAACCCTAATCCCTCGACCCTCTACCCTATCCCTAGACCCTTGACCCTCGAACCTCAACCCTCAACCCTCAACGTCAAACCCTAATCCCTCAACCCTTAACTCTGGTCCCTCAACCCTCAACCCTATCCCTAAACCCTAATGCCGCAACCCTCAATGTCAAATCCTAATCCATCAACCCTTCACTTTAATCCCTCAACACTAGACCTTAAACCCTAATCCCTCATCCCTCAATCCTAAATCTTATCCCTAAACCCTAATCCCTCAAACCTCAACCCTAATCCATCATCCCTCAACTCTAATCCCTCATCCCTAAACCCTAAATGTTATCCCTATTCCTAGACCCTCAACAGGCTTGATACTATACCTTAAACCCTAATCCCTTATCCCTAAACCCTCCAACCCTATCCCTAATCCTTATACCCTTGACACTCTACTTTAACCCTAATCCCTTGACCCTCAACCCTATCCTGAAACCATTAACCCTCAAACCTCAATGTACTCAACCCTCAACGTCAAACCCTAATCCCTCAACCCTTAACTCTGATCCCTCGACCCTTAACCCTTAAAACTTGAACCCTAAAACCTATCTCTACACACTCGACACTTGACACTATATATTAAACTATAATCCCTTAACCCTCATCCCTAAAGCCTCAACCCCAAATCCTTAAACCTTCAACCCTAAACCCTATCCCTAATCCCTCTACCCTTGACACTCTTATTTAACCCTAATCCCTTGATCATTAACCCTATCCCTCAACCTCAACCCTCAACTCTCAACATTAAACCCTAATTCATCAACCCTAAACCCTAATCCCTCAAACCTAAACCCTATCCCTAAACCATCAACCCTCAACACTATACCTTAAACCCTAATCCCTATCCTTCAACCCTTAACCCTTAAAACTTAAACCCTATCCCTAGACCCTCAACACTTGACACTATATCTTAAGCCTTAAACCCTCATCCCTAAATCTTGAACCCTCAATCCTTAAACCTTCAACCCTAAACCCTATCCCTAATCCCTCTACCCTTGACACTCTAAGCCTAACCTTGACATTAAACGCTAATCCGTCAACCCTAAACCCTTAACCCTTAACACTATACCTTAAACCCTAATCCATCAACCCTAAAACCTAATCCCTCAATCCTCAACCCTAAAGTCTATCAATAAACCCTCAACCCTTGACACTATACCTTAAACCCTAATCCCTCAACCCTCAACCCTAATCCATCATCCCTAAATCCTCAACCCTTGACACTATACCTTAAACCCTAATCCCTTATCCCTAAACCCTAAACCCTATCCGTCAACCCTTAAACCTTAAAAATTAAACCCTAAAACCTGTCCATAAACCCTCGGCACTCAACACTATATTTTAAACCCCAATCCCTTAACCCTCAGCCCTAAAGCCTCAACCCTTAATCGTTAAACCTCCAACCCTAAACACTATCGCTAATCCCTCTACCCTCAACACTCTACTTTAACCCTAATCCCTTGACCATCAACCCTCAACCCTCAACTCTCAACATTAAACCCTAATCTGTCAACCTTAAACCCTAATCCGTCAACCCTAAACTGTAATCCCTCTACCCTAAACCCTATCCCTAAACCCTCAACCCTCAACACTATACCTTAAACCATAATCCCTCTACCCTAAACCCTATCCCTAAACCCTCAACCCTCAACACTATACCTTAAACCATAATCCCTCAACCCTAAACCTAAATCCCTCAAGTCTAAACCCTAAACCCTATTCCTAAATCCAACAAAACTGCTTTGCCTTATGTTAGGTTGTACAACCCATCATTTTTGACACTCTTCTCTTAAAGATATTTGAGTTGCAAGAATATGTTAGAAAAATGGTTATGAACTTTTTTAATGTTAGTAATGTTATATGACATGTTTTTCTGGCCCATCCATGGTTCATTATGCCAATAGGTGTACACACTATGAGAAAAGCTTTGCAAATGGTACATCCGAAGTGAGTAATTAACAGTTGAAATCAGAAGGATGATCATTATGAGAAAAGATTTGCATTGGGGTACATCTATGTTTCTTGTTGTCCACCCCGCACTTAGGGGAGGTATATTGTTATGAAACATGCAAATAATCTCCCATTGTTTATTGGATCTATACACAAGAACTACTAAACTATACCTTAAACCCTAATCCATCAACCCTAAACCCTATCCCTAATCCCTCTACCCTCAACACTCTACCTTAACCCTAATCCCTCGACCCTTAACCCTAAACACTATCCCTAAAGCCTCAACCCTAAACCCTAATCCCTGAAGGTCCTAAACTCTAATCCCTTATCCCTAAACTCTAAATCCTATCCCTAAACACTCAACCCTCAACCTTAAACCTTAATCACTCAATCCTTATCCACCCCTCTCCTCCCCTATCTAGCTCACTCCCATCTCTACCCTCCTCTACCCTCGACACTATACATACATACATATAGGCATACATAGATACATACATACATATAAGCATACGTAGATACATACATACATATAGGCATACATACATACATACATGATTAATAGCCTTGAACATAAAAAAAAATTAAGGGGAACATAACGTGCTCATGTTATAACACGCTCGCATTATGTTCCCCATGACAAACAGCACAAACTTTTGTGGAATAGGAAAAATGCAAAGCAAAAACTAACGTGAGCGCGTTATAATGTGATCGCATTATAACGCGTTTGCGTTATGTTTTGGTTTGGGAATCCCAAGCCTTGGGCTTGGGATTTGCTTTGGATTTCCAACCCAAAGGCTTGGAGTGCCTTTTCAACATCCACAGACGTGTTTTTCCATATTCTTCAAGATTTCACATAATTTCGTTCGTGCTAACCCTCAAATTTGCATGTGTTTCAAGGTTGAACAAATCGAACACCTGGGTAATGTTAGGCTTTCTCTTAGCTATTTGATGATATGATTTTTTTCACATTTTAACAATGTTAAGCCTTTCATCTTTAATTTCTTTTGTTTGTGTGTCCATTTTTAGGCAAAAACCACTGTTTGGTCTTTTTTTCATTGTAAATTAATTATTCATTGAAATTTCAAAATAATTACATATTTAGAAACTAGACTCCATTCTACAAATATTAAAAAAAAAATGATTTTCAATTAGTTTTCAAAATTTATAGGGGTAGCACGGCCAAAATTCTATTTTTTAGGATGTGTCCACTTTGAAAATTAGTAAAAAATAAAATATTCTTCAAAAAATTATCAGAAAAATTAGGCATAAACTACATGCTATTAGCTAATTTCTCACTAAAGTGATTTTAAAAATACAAAAAAAAAGTTGACCTTTTGAGGGAGCCACAAAACATGCTATGTTATGTTTTTTTGACAGAAACAACACCAATTTCTCTGGCTCCCTCTTTTGAACCCCTTAATCTATGCCATTTTAAAAAAAAATTAGTAGTTTAGAAAGTAGACTCGGAGCACTACGAACATTGTTTTGGTTGCATCTCCAAATTTTGAGTGTAACTATGCTCAATTTCTCATCCAAGGCCAGTATTTCCTGATTTCAGAAAGTAAAGTGGCCACTTAAGACCTCTTTTTGGCCTCCCATCTTCTTGCACTTACCCTATGAAGGTGATAAATTTGTCAAATGTACCAAGCTGCAAAGTCTAAGAGAAAAATTTGAAACTCTGAGGATGAGTGAAGATGAAAACATCACAATTTACATGCAAAAGATAAATGAACTTGTGTGTGGTATCATGTGTGTTGGTGGAATTTTGGAAGAATTAGAGATTGTATCAAAATTTTTCAAATCTTTACCTGATTCATACAAACATAAGGTTGCTACTATAGAGGAGATCAAAACTATCTCAAAAGTTACAATAGATCAACTAGTTGGCAAAATTTCATCTTTTGAATTAAGTGAGTTTGGTGATATGGAAAACAAAGATATGATCCAAGTGAAATATCTTCTGTAAGATCAAATAGATTCATGAAGACAAGGAACAATCTTGAATCTATGTTGAAATTGAAACTGCAGATCTTGAAGCTCTTCTTGACAAAAGATTGCCAAGAGGATCCGGTAAGTATGAAGGAAAATTGCCACTCAAATGTTTTACTTGTAATAAGATTGGTCATTTAGCCTCAAGATGTCTGGAAAGGTTTTCAAAACCAAACCCTAACAGATACAAAAATTTAAAAAAAATGTTACTATGTCCAAGAAGATGGAGAAGAAGGAGTCACAGATGATGAATCTGATCATGGAGGTTCCTCTGAAAATGATTGGGTGTTCATTGCCATCAAAGAAAAAGATCTGGTGTCTACTAAATTTGCTATCTATGCAAATATCAAAAGTACCTTGGCTACTCAGGTTATTGAGAAAGATGAATGGGTGATTGATAGTGGATGTTCTCATCATATGATTGGAGACAAGAGTAAGTTTGTGAATTTTGAAAATTATGAAGGAGGGCTTGTGAAATTTGGAGATAACTCAGCTGGCAAAATTCATGGCAGAGGATCCATCTCTTTTGATGGTAAGAATAGCACCAATGATGTTTTGTATGTGGAAGGACTAAAACATAATCTTCTCAGTGTTGGACGGTTGGTTGATAAAGGTTATGATCTTCGATCTTCAAGGATGGAAAGTGTAGAATCTTGGAGAGTTCTGGAACTCAAATTGCATCCGATACTCAAACTAGAGATAACATTTTTCATTTAAGTAGTTCTGGCAAAAGTTGTTTGATTGCTTAGATAGATCAAAGTTGGTTATGGCATAGGATTATGTGTCATGTGAATTTTGACAACATTGTCAAAATAAGTACCACTCAGGCTATAAGAGATCTTCCAAAACTTGTGAAACCTAATAGCATGTGTAGAGAATGTCAATTGGGGAAATAGAACAAAATTTCATTCAAAAGTAAGGAACAAGCTTCAAGTGGATGATTAGAACTGGTACATACTAATCTCTGTGGTCCTGCTAGAATTAGGAGTGTGCAAGGAGATAGATATTTCATGTTGCTGATTGATGATTACTCTAGGATGATGTAGGTAACTTTCTTAAAAGAAAATTTACAAGCTCTTGACAAATTTAAGGTGTTCAAAGTGATGGTGGAAAATTAAATTGGTGAAAAATTAAAATGTCTAAGATCCGATAAAGGTGGAGAATTTACTTCCCATGAGTTTGATGCTTTCTATGAAAATCATGGCATAAAAAGATAGTTATCTGCTCTTAGGACTCCCCAACAAAATGGAGTTGTGGAAACAAAGAATTGGACCATTCAAGAAGCTGCCAGGACCATGATGATGGAAACAAATATTTCTCAAGTTTATTGGAGAGAAGCTACAAGTAATGTTTTCTACACTCTTAACTAGGTGCAAATCAAAGGCAATTCTGGTAAGACCCCTTATGAACTATGGTTTGGTCATCCTCCTACTATGAGATATTTCTAATTTTTTGGTAGTAAATTCTATATCAAAAGAGATGAGGATTTAGGTAAGTTTGATACAAGAAGTGATGAGGAAATATTTTTGGGGTACTCTACTTAAAGTAAGGCTTACTAGTTCTTTAACAAGAGGTTGAAAAATATTGTTGAAAGTGCTAATGTTAGAGTTGATGAGAGCAAGGAGGGACATTCCAGATTCTGCAGATATGATTTAGATGATCAAGATGAAAGTCAAAGTCAAGGAAGGTTAGTTCAAAATCTGACTCAGATTTAGATTGATCTGAAAACTTTAGGAACTCAAGAAAGTAGTACAGATGTTGAGGAACAAGCTCAAGAAACAAAATCTCAAGCAATTCCCAAAACCCCCAGGTATGTAAGAATGAATCATCCTAAAGATTAAATCATAGTAGATAGAAATAAAGGTGTTCAAAGTAGGAGAAGAGTTGTTGAAGATCAAGAAGAGATTTGTTTGATTTCAAGGATTGAACCTAAATCAGTAAGTGAAGTCTACAATGATGAAAACTAGGTAAAAGCAATGAAAGAAGAATTAATGCAAATTGAAAAGAACCACACATGGGATCTTGTTCCTAGAATTGAGGACAAAAATGTGATTGGAACCAAATGGGTCTTCTGGAATAAACTAAATGAAGATAATGAAGTTGTAAGAAATAAAGAAAGGTTGATATACAAAGGCTATTCTCAAGTAGAAGGAATTGATTTTGAAGAAACTTTTGCTCCAGTGGTAAGAATAGAGGTAGTTAGATTATTTCTTCCATTTCCTTCTTTCAAAGATTTTAAAGAGTATCAGATGGATGTCAAATCAACATTCCTAAATGAAGATTTGGAGGAAGAAGTCTACATTGAATAAACAGAAGGATTTCAGTTGTCTAATTAGGGAGACATCGTTTGTAGATTGAGAAAAACCTTGCATGGACTCAAGCAAGATCCAAGAGCTAGGTATGTAAGATTGGATAAATATTTGCTTAAGATAGGTTTTAGCAAAGGTACTGTTGATAGTAATCTTTACTTCAAGATTAATCATGAGGACATCCTGAATGTTGAGGTATTTATTGATGATATCATTTTTGGTGGAAATGAATGTATGTGCAAAGCATTTGCTGATCAAATGAAAAGTGAATTTGAGATGTCAATGTTTGGAGAGATGAATTTCTTCCTAGGTCTACAAATTGTTCAGTCAGATAAAGGTATATTTATATCTTAGTCCAAGTATGTGAAAGAATTGCTGAAGAAGTTTGGAATGGAAGATTCAAAGCCAGTAGGTACACCTATAGTAATTGGATGCAAGTTAAGTAAATATGATGATTCCCCCAAGGCAAATCAGTAAAAGGTATAGATCAATGATTGGAGGATTGCTCTATTTGACCTAGACCAAACCTGATATCATGAATGCCTCTGGAATTGTTGCTAGATTTCAAGTTGATCAAAAAGAATCCCACATTGTGGCAGTAAAAAAAATTTCAATTATCTCAAGGGGACAATTGATTATGGATCGTGGTATCCAAAAGACAATGATTTCACTCTTCATGCATATATAGATGTTGATTGGATAGGAGATGTGGATGCCAGAAAAAGTACTAGTGGTGGTACATTTTCCTTGGGAAGAAGATTGGTCTCTTGGATGAGAAAAAAGAAAGAGGCAATATCCATCTCTACTACAGAAGCAGAATATTTAGCAGCAGCAAAAAATTGTATTTAGGTTCTATGGATGAAGAAAATGTTGACGGACATCAGAGTTGTGTTTGAGGAGCCAGTCACAATCTTTTGTGATAATTCTAGTGCAATAAGCATCTCAAAGAATCCAATATTGCATTCAAAGACAAAGCATATATCTATCAAGTTTCATTTCTTGAGAGAGAAGGTAAATGATATGGAGTTTGTGTCATCCAAAGATCATATTGCAGATATCTTCACTAAGCCTCTTCCCAAAGATACCTTTGAATATCTCAGAGAGAAGTTAGGGGTTATTATTGTTAGATTCAAGACAGACAACTGAGATGGGGGGTGAATCAGTTGTCCAAAACTTTCTTCTAATTAAACACTTAAATCCACTTTGTAATTCAGTAGCATAATAATAAATCAATCATGGAAATACAATGCATTAAATCAAGAGCAGAAACACATTCACACATGACACACCAAGATTTTGACATAGAAAACCTAGTTAAGAGAAAAACCATGGGGTGATTAACCCAAGATTGTATTCTTTATTAGAAGAATATAAAGAATAAAATGGCACATGCCAATTAGTGCTCACTGCCCGAGCACACTGCTCACAAGAGGCCCACTACCTACAAGAGACACATTGTCTACAAAATAGTAAGTATCACATACTTGAATTAGAAAATAGCATCTTCACCATGCTTGAGTCAGTTCCATTTAAGCCCAATACTTCTACTCTGCCTTTTTCTCTCCTCCTCGCTACCACACTCTCATCTCCACAAGATACCATTGAAATGACTTTACAATCTCTTATTTATACAAGACATCAACTTAAGAATAATCATCTAAGTTAGAAAACATTATAGAGAAAATACATCATGACTAATTACAAAAGACTTCAAGTGGATCAACACACTATCGGCCACATAGATCTAAGACTTCAATCTTCTTCTAGGAACACTCGAATCTTCACATAACACCTTCAAGATCATCCGCAGGATGTGTAACTCATCTGGTCAGCCAAACTTACGAAGAACACCATCATCTTGAAGTAATCCTTTAGTTGCGATCTCAAACTTCAATGTAGACCACCAACACAAATTGGACACGATCCAAAGACCTCCAAAAGCTAGCCCGAATGACCAAGAACATCCACACTACATCTACTTGCTGAAATCCTTCTCTCCTTCATCTAGAACCTCAAGAACATAGTTTGTCATCACTGTCACAATTGAGTAGATGCTTGCAGACCTCCAGACCATGATCCAATTGAGTTGTCAATTCACATTGACTTCCTAAACACTCCCTCAAATCCATAGAATAGGATATTGCATTTCTGGATCTCATCAGACCTATCTGTGTCACTCTGTCACCTCTGAATAGCTGTCGGAACCGATTTTACTTGAGCAGCCTCAACTTCTTCAGATCACCATGCGGACCTCTGAAATATTTACTCGATCATCTTAAGACACACATCTACAAACCCTTTGAACCACACCCTCTGATATTCATCTTAGCTAGGATCTTTAGTCTCACTATCTTCACCATTCTTCTATGTTCCTGATTAGAACTAATTTTCTCAATATCTTTAGCACACAGCTCATCCAATCCTTATTATTCATGTAACAGGAGTATTTTGACATCAATGACAATACCGGTTAGGCCCATACTTGCAACAATCTCCCCCTTTGTCATTGATGGCAACATATGATGTGAAAAACTATTTTAACTATTAAGACAAGAACTTCCTTTACTGACACAACTCCCCCTATCACCAACAACCATTCACATGTCTTCTCTTCCTTTACTGCTCCCCCTTTGATTAGCAACCACTTATTTTTCACATCTTCTCTCCCCCTTTGACATCAATGGAAATGGGCACATACTTGCAACTCCACCATTTCAGAATCATACCAGCTACTCCCCCTTAGTAGCAGCTCCCCATCATCAATCTAGACCACAAGATATGACTGTGATATCCACCAGACTAATGCACATCAGTGCATCTTAGTTCATCACCGGAGGGGTGATAACCCCTAACTTCTCCCTGAGATACTCAAAAGAGTCCTTAGGTAGAGGTTTAGTAAAGATATCTGTAATCTAATCCTTAGAAGGCACAAACTCCAATCTGACTTCATTCTTGTTCACTTGCTCTCTCAAAAAGTGAAACTTGATGGATATATGCTTAGTCTTTGAATGCAACATCAGATTCTTAGATATATTTATTACACTTGAGTTATCATAGAAGATTGTGATAGGTTCCTCATACTCCATTTTGATGTCTCCTAGCATCTGCTTCATCCACAAAACTTGAGTGCAACTACCTGCTACTGCAATATATTCTGCTTCAGCTATGGATAGAGATATTGTCTTTTATTTCTTGCTTAGCCAAGAAACCAATCTCTTCCCTAAAAAGAATGCTCCACCACTGGTACTCTTTCATCCATCCACATCTCCTGACCAATCCACATCTGTATATGCATGAAGATAAAAATTATGATCTCTGGGATACCACAATCCATACTCAACTGTCCCTTTTAGCTATATAAAAATCCTCTTGATTGCCATGACATGAGATTCTCTAGGATCAGCTTGAAATCTAGTAAAAAGACCAAGAACATTCATAATGTCAGGTCTAGTTTGAGTGAGATACAACAATCCTCCAATCATTGACCTATACTTTTTCTGATCAGCCTTAGGAGAGTCATCATCTTTGCTCATTTTACATCTAGTTGCCATGGGAGTACTCATTGGTTTTGAGTCTTCCATCCCAAATTTCTTCAACAATTCTTTCACATATTTGGTCTGAGAAATGAAGATTCCTTTCTTAGTTTGAATGATTTGCAGACCCAAGAAGAAATTCATTTCCCCAAGCATGGACATCTCAAATTCACTTTTCATTTGATTTGCAAAAGTTTTGCACAAACTATATCTTCCTCCAAAAATGATGTCATCAACAAAACACTTCAACAATCAAGATGTTTTCATGATCAATTTTGAAATATAAATTACTGTCAGTAGTACCTTTGTTGAAACCAATCAAAAGATGCTTATCCAATCTTTCATACCAAGGCTCTTGGGGCTTGCTTCAGTCCATACAGTGCTTTCTTTAACTTGCAGACCATATCACCATGATCAGACAATTGAAATCCATTCAGTTGCTCAATGTATACTTCTTCCAAGTCACCATTCAGGAAGGAAGACTTGACATCCATCTGATATACTTTGAAATCCTTGAAGGTAGTAAAAGCAAGAAATAGTTTGACTACTTCAATTCTTGGCACCGAAGCAAAAGTTTCTTCAAAATCAACTCCTTCTATTTGAGAGTAACCCTTGCAGACCAATCTAGCTTTATTTCTGATTACTTCACCAACTTCATTCAGTTTGTTCTAGAAGACTCATTTGGTTCCAATCACATTCTTGTTTCTAGGTTTGGGAACAAGATGCCAAGTGTGATTTTTCTCAATTTGCATCAGCTCTTCCTCCATTGCTTTAGTCTAGTTTTCATCATTGCAAGCTTCATTCACTATCTTAGGTTCAATCTTTAAAATTAGACAATAGTCTTCTAAATCTTGAGCAATCCTCCTTCTCGTTTGTACACCTTTTATTTTATCACCTATGATATGATCTTCAGAGTGGTTTAGTCTTACATACCTAGGAACTTTAGGAGTTTCTTGCACTTCTGATTTTTTATCAAGCTCATTAAAACTCATCTCTTCTTCATGATTTACCAAATCAGTTTGAATCTGAATTTTAGAAGGGGCTTGGGCTCCTTGAATCAGAACACCATTCTAATCATCTTCATCATATTCATAAAACCTTGAGGGTTTTTCAATTCCTTCAACAAACCTTCACATTTGTACTTTCTATAATTTTTCTCAGTCTCTTGTTATAACACCGGTATGCTTTGCTTTGAGTAGAGTAACCTAAGAATATTCCTTCATCACTTCTAGCATCAAACTTACCTAGATCTTCATCTCTTTTAATGTAACATTTGCTACCAAAGACTCTGAAATACCTCACAGTAGGAGTGATGCCAAACCAAAGTTCATAAGGAGTCTTACCAGTATTGCTTATGATTTGTACTCGATTGAGAGTATAGACTGCAGTGTTGATAGCTTCTCTCCAATAGATCTGAGGAATATTTGCTTCCATCATCATGGTCCTAGATGCTTCCTAGATGGTCTAGTTCTTTCTTTCCACTACTCCATTCTGTTGTGGAGTCCTAGGAGCAAACAACTGTATTTTTATTCCATGTTTCTTACAAAATTCTATGAACTCACTGGATGTGGATTCTCCACCTTCATTAGACCTCAGACATTTTAATTTTAATCTGTTTCATTCTCTACCGTAGCCTTGAATATTTTTAATTTCTCAAGAGCTTTTGATTTCTCTTTCAGAAAAGTAACCCACATCATCCAGGAGTAGTCATCAATTAGTAACATAAAGTATCTATCACCTTGCACACTTGTGATTCTTGCCAGACCACATAAATTGGTATGAACTAAGTCTAATAATCTGGTAGAAGATTGTTCCTTGCTTTTGAATGAATCTGCTTAGTTTCCCCAACTAATATTCTCTGCACAAGCTATTTGTAGGTTTTACCAATTTTGGAAGATCTCTTACAGCCTGAGTGCTGCTTATCTTGATGATGTTATCAAAATTCACATGACACATTCTTCTATGCCATAACCAACTTTGATCAATTTGAACAAATAGATAACTTTTACCAGTACCAACTAAATGGAAGATATTACCTTTTGTTTGGGTACCAGATACAATCTCTATTCTAGAACTTTCAAAGATCTTGCATTTTCCATTCTTGAATCAGAGATCATAACCTTTGTCCACCAACTATCCAACACTGAGAAGATTGTGCTTCAGTCCTTCAACATATAGTACATTATTGGTTTTGTTCTTTCCATCTAAAGAAATAGTTCCTCTACCTTTGATTCTACCAGCAGAATTATCACCGAACTTTACCACTCCTCCTTCATACCTTTCCAAATCTATGAACTTATTTTTGTCACCTGTCATATGGTGAGAGCATCCACTGTCAATGATCCAATCATCCTTTTCTTCAACTTGGGCAGCCAGAGCTCTTTCTACAACTTTATGATTGACAGATTTAGAGGGCATTGGATCTTCTTTCTTGATGGCAATAAATACCCAATCACTTTTGGATTTGTTTCCTGATTCTAATTCATTATCTGTTACTCCTTCATTATCAACATCTTCATGAACATAGTAAGAATTCTTTTGGAACCTTGATTTGTTAGGATTTGGCCTTCAAAATCTTTCCGGACACCTTGAGGCAAAATGACCAATCTTAATGCAATTAAAAGACTTAAAAGGCAATTTCCCTTCATACTTACTAGATCGTCTTAGTAGTCTTTTTGCAATAAGGGCTTCAAGTTGAGCAGTTTCTGCTTCCTCTTCTTCTAGGTCTTTTCTTTCTTTTTCATACCATGAGGGTTTCCTTGAAGAGTTCTCTCCTAGATCAAACCTTTGTTTACCTTTTACAGAGGCACTGGCTTTGAATGCAGATTCAGTCTTGGGGGGGCATCTCCAAATTTGGTCATTTAAAATGCAGCCAATTTACCAACCAATTGATCTCTTGTGACACTTGAATGGGCTCTGAATTCTTCAATGGCAGCAACCTTGATTTTGTAAGAAGAGGGAAGGGATCTGATAACTTTGCCAACAATCTCATCTTCATCCAAGACTCTACAAGAACATCTAATGCCACAAACAAGCTCATTTACTCTTGGCATAAAAGTAGTGATATTTTCATCTTCTCTCATCTTCAAATTTTCAAATTTTCCTTTTAGACTCTGTAGCCTTGCACATTTAACATACTTGTCTCCTTCATGCAGAAGTTCCATTTTTTTCCAAATCTCAAAAGCAGTTTGTAGGTCAACAACCTTTGACAACTCTGAATCAGACAAGGCACTTAGAAGAGCTTCTTTAGTCCGCAAATTATTTTCAACATCTGTGATTTTAGTTGTAGTTTTTGGGCCATTCTATGGAGGAGTATATTTCATTGTAGCCATGGTCCAATACTGCATTCCCATACATTGCAAGTGACATTTCATGCAAATTTTCCAAAGATTAAAATTGGTTCCATCAAACTTCGGACTATCCTTCTTGTAGGATGACATCCTGGATCTCCTCAAGCGGTTAAGCTCTTTTAGAGGAACTTGGCTCTGATACCAATTGTTAGACAACTGAGAGGGGGGGTGAATCAGTTGTCCAAAACTTTCTTCCAATTAAACACTTAAATCCACTTTATAATTCAGCAGCATAATAATAAATCAATCATGGAAATGCAATGCATTAAATCAAGAGAACAAACACATTCACACATGAGACACCAAGATTTTGACATGGAAATCTCAGTTAAGGGAAAAACCACGGGGTGATTAAACTAAGATTGTATTCTCTATTAGAAGAATATAAAGAATAAAATGGCACATGCCAATTAGGGCTCACTACCCAAGCACACTGCTCACAAGAGGCCCACTGCCTACAAGAGACACACTGTCTACAAAATATTATCACATACTTGAACTGGAAAATAGCATCTTCACCATGCTTGAGTCAGTTCCATTTAAGCCCAATACTTCTACTCTACCTTTCTCTCTCCTCCACACTACCACACTCTCATCTCCACAAGATACCATTGAAATGAATTTAGAATCTCTTATTTATACAAGACATCAACTTAGGAATAATCATCTAAGTTGGCAAACATTACAAAGCAAATACATCATGACTAATTACAAAAGACTTCACACGGATCAACACACTGTTAGCCACATAGATCTGGGACTTCAATCTTCTTCTAGGAACACTCCAATCTTCACATAACACCTTCAAGATCATCCGCAGGATGTGTAACTCATCTGGTCAGCCAAACTTAGGAAGAACACCATCATCCGGAAGTAATCCTTCAGTTCTGAGCTCAAACTTCAATGCAAACTACCAAAACAAACTAGACACAATCCAAAGACCTCCACAAGCTAGCCTAAATCACCAAGAACATCCACACTACATCTGCTTACTGAAATCCTTCCCTCCTTCATCTAGAACCTCAAGAACACAGTCTGTCATCACTGTCACAATTGAGGAGATGCTTGTGGCCTCCAAACCATGAGCCAATTGAGTTGTCAATTCACATTGACTTCCTAAATACTCCCTCAAATCTACAGAATAGGATATTGCATTTCTGGATCTCACCGGACCTATCTGTGTCACTTTGTCACTCTGAACAGCTGCCGGAACTAGTTTTACTTAAGCAGCCACAACTTCTTTAGATCACCATACGAACCTCTGAAATCTTTACTAGATCATCATAAGACACATATCTACAAACCCTTTGAACCACATCCTCTGATATTCATCTTAGCTAGGATCTTTAGTCTCATTGTCTTCGCTATTCTTCTCTGTTCCTGATTAGAACTAATTTTCTCAATATCCTCAGCACAGAGCTCATCCAATCCTTATCATTAATGCAATAGGAGTATGTTGAAATCAATGACAACACCAGTTAGGCCCATACTTGCAATAATTACTCCTCTAAATCAAAGTTAAGATGCACTGAGGTGCATTAGTCTGGTGGAATTCTTAGTCATATCTTGAGATCCAGATTGATGTTGAGAAAATACTACTCTAAGGACTAGTTAGTATGCAAACGTTAGAGATCAGTCTGAAATAAAAAGGGGGATTAAAGATTGCAAATATGTGCCCTTTGCCATTGATGTCAAAGGGGGAGAGAAAACATGTGAAAAATAAATTGTTGATGACGGGGGGAGCAGTGAAGGAAGTGGTTGCAGAAGTCAGGGTGAGAAGTTTTTGTCATGATGGTTGAATCAATTTTTCACAACATATGTTGCCATCAATGACAAAGGGGGATATTGTTGTAAATATGTGCCTAAGCGGTGTTGTCATTGATGTCAACATATTCTTGTTGTCATTAGTGTCAACTATGTCTTATTTTATTGCATGTTCAGGAGACTGGGATGTTGAGGATATTGAGAAAATTAATGAAGACTCAAGGTTTGTTGACCTTATGGTTGTATAGAGGATTGTCAAAAGTTGCTTTAGTTAAGAATTGAGAAGTCTGTATGAAAATTTGAAGAAGTTATGGCCATTTGAATAGAACCGGACCTTGCAGTATTCAGAAGAGACAGAGTGACAGTAAGTTGGTTTGGATTGATCCATAGTGGATCTGAAGGCATGTTTGGGAAGTCAGTGTGTATCACCAACTCTAGTGGTTCATGGTTTGGAGGTCCGTAATCCATCCTTCTAGTTTGACAGTCATGGCAGACAAAGTTCTTGAGGTTCTAGAGGAAGATACAAATGATTCTGGTAATTTGGTTTAGATTGGATGTTATTGGTGAGTTTAATGTGCTTGTGGAAGTCTCTGGATCATGTGTCTACTATATTGGAGGTATGTATTAGAGTTTAAGCTTGTTATTGAAGATTTCCTCTTTGAAGTTGTTGTTTTTCCTAGTCTTGGCCGACCGGATGTTCCTAGCATGTTACAGATGACCTAAAGATCATTTTATGAAGCATGGCATGTTAGTAGAGGAAGATTTGAGTCTCAGCTATGATTGTCCAATAGTGTAGAGATACGCGTTAAGTTTGGCTGACCTTGTTGATCATTCCAAGGTTGATGAAGTGTATAAATACTTGTTGAAGAGTTGTCAAAAATCATCCTTGAGAAAAACATATTAAATCTAAATAAAGGACTAGAAGCAAAGCAAAGAAGAAAAGGAGTGAGAGCAGTGTAGAGTAAGAAGTTAGTGAAGAAGAATTTGGGGCAAAGCAAAAGTTATGTGAGCATTCATTGAAACTGAACCAGGAATGAAGTATATGTTATTTCTCAGTTAATTCTTTTTGTACTAAATAAATTTTGTAGGCAGTGAGTCTTTCTTTCGAGCAGTGAGCTCTGGGTAGTGCGCCCGAAGGCATGTGCCTTCTATTTTTCTAAAGTACTTTTAATGGGGTACAAATCTTTGTGGGTTAACCCCCATCATGGTTTTTCCCTTAACCGGGTTTTCACGTCAAAATATTGGTGTCAAGTGTGTTGATTATGTTTCTACTCATATATTGTTGATCTATGCTTTAATGTTTACATCGTTAATCTGATAGTAAGTGAATAAAGAATGTTAAAAGTAGAAAAAATTTATTTTATGTGACAACTGATTCATCCCCCCCTCTCAGTTGTCTGGTCTAATTCCTACACAATCTTTGAAAGTAAATAGTAGTTCTCTTGTTCTTCTGCAACCCTTTTCCTTGTCAATTCTCCTTTTCTTTTATCACCAATTATCTGATCTTCAGAATGATTGATCCTTACATACTTGGGTGTCTTAACTGCACTTTCCAGAGCCTTTTCTTCTTCATATTGACTATCCTCTTGTTCAACTTTCTTTTCATTTCCTATGGTAACAGGTTCATCTAATTCATAGCCACTTAGATCTGATATTCTTTCCTTGTCTTCATCCACCTTTACATTAGCACTCTCAACAATCTTTTTCAGCCTTTTGTTGTAGTATTGGTAGACCTTACTCTTGGTAGAGTATCCAAAAAACATTCCTTCATCATTCCTAGTATCAAACTTTCCTAGTTCTTCTTCTCTTCTAATATAACATTTGCTTCCAAAAACTTTGAAATATTCTACTGTAGGAACTCTTCCATACCACAATTCATAGGGATTTTTAATACTATTACCCTTGACTTGAACTCTATTTTGGATGTACACAGTAGTATGTATAGCTTCTTTCCAATACACTTCTGGTAGGTTATCTTCCTTGATCATTGTCCTAGCAGCTTCTTGAACTATCCTATTATTCCTTTCAACAACTTCATTTTGCTGTGGAGTCCTTGGTGCAGACAATTGTCTTTTTATCCCTTGTTCTTCATAGAAAACACTGAATTCATTTGATGTGAATTCACCTCCTCTATTAGACCTTATGCACTTGATTCTCAGGTCTATCTCATTCTCAACCATTACCTTGAAGGATTTGAACTTTTCTAGGGATTCTAATTTATCTTTTAGAAAAGTGATCCAAGTCATTCTAGAATAATCATCAATAAGAAACATGAAGTACCTATCTCCTTATAGACTTCTTATCCTTGTAAGACCACACAAATCTGTGTGCACTAGATCTAGCAATCTGATAGAAAATTGTTCTTTCCTTTTGAAACTTGTTCTTGTCTTCTTTCCCAACTGACATTCATAGCAAATAGTATTAGCAGGATTTACAAGCTTAGGCAAATCTCTCATAGCCTGTACTATACTTGTCTTCACCAAGTTGTCAAAATTGATATGAAACATCCTTCTATGCCACAACCAACTCTCATCTATCTAAGCCAACAAATAGTAGTCACTAGTTCCTCTTAATTGATAAATATTACCTTTGGTCTTCTTTCCAATTGCAATCATTGTTCCAGAGCTTTCAATGATCTTGCATCAATTATCCTTGAATCTAAACTCATAACCTTTGTCACACATCTGACCAACACTCAAAAGATTATGCTTTAAACCTTTCACTTATAGGACATCATCAGTATTATGCTTTCCATCGAAAGAAATAGATCATTTCCACAAATCTTATTAGCTACATTATCTCCAAACCTAACCAGTCCTCCATTATACTTTTCCAAACTTACAAACTTACTTTTGTCACCGGTCATGTGATGTGAGAATCCACTATCAATAATCCTTTCATCCTTATCTTTCTGCACCTGAACAAACAAAGCACTTTCTTCCAGTGGTTTTTCTTCCTTCACACAGCTAGTGGGATTAGTAGATACAGTTTCTTCCTTAATAGCAATAAACATGAATTCATTTGCACTAGTACTAGCATCATCAAACTCATCATCTATTACACCATCATCATCAAGATCTCTAACAATATAACAATTCTTTACAACCCTAGGTTTACTTTCAAATTTCTTTCTACCTCTTTCAATTCTCTCGGGACACCTAGAAGCATAGTGACCGATCTTACCACATGAAAAGCATTTGAATGGTAACTTGTCTTTGTACTTACTGGTACCTGTTTGCATTTTATCCACAAAGTTGGCTTCAATTTCCTCAAGGTCGTCATCAAATTCCAAAGCATACTTCTTAGCTCTTGAAGTCTTCTTTGAAGTGCTAGCTTTGAAAGTAGTCTCTATTTTAGGTAGGGCATCACCAAACTCTCTCATCTCAAAGGCTGTAAGTTTTCTAAGCAACTGATCTTTTGAAACATCTTTCACAGTCATGATCTCTTCAATTGTAGATACTTTGTGACTGTAGGATTTAGGCAATGACCTATGAATCTTCAATGCAACCTCTTTATCATCAACAGTTCCTCCAAGACCTTTGATTCCATCGACAATTTCATCAACCTTTTGTAAGTAAATTGTTATGTTCTCATCTTCACTCATTTTTAGACTTTCATACTTAGATTTTAGGTTTTTTGAATTTGGTAGCTTTTATAGAATCATCTCCTTCATATAAATTCTTCAACTTTTCCTAGATTTCATGAGTTGTTTCTAGATCCATGACTTTTACTAAATAAGTGTTGGACAAGGCACTTAATAGAGCATATCTAGCTTTTCCATTTAACTCATATTGTTTGATTTCGTCATCACTTGATAGACCATTCTGAGGAATAGTATATTTTGATTATGTCATTTTCCAAACACTATAACCAAGACAAATGAGATGGCTTTTTATTCATACCTTCCAAGGAGCATAATCTGTTCCATCAAACTGCAAAGCATCCTTCTTGTGTGACATCTTGGATCTTCCTCAAGCTGTTAGACTTTCTTCTGAGGAACTTGGCTATGATACCAATTGTTGAAATGCATAGGACAACTGAGAGGGGGGGTGAATCAGTTGTCACCAAAACTTAACTTCTTACAAACATCAATACACCAATCAATTGATCACTATTATTATGATTTAACCATGAAATCATGAAATCGGAAAATTAGGCACAATCAAACACATTCAATACATGAGACACCTAATTTTTTACATGGAAAATCCTATAAGGCAAAAAGCACGGTGAGTGTTAGCTCACAAAATAAATATGTTATAGCAATACCGAAAATCAGAGGCTCACTACCTTAGGGCTCACTACCCAAAATGCTCACTACAAAAGTTAGGGCTCACTGCCAAGATTGGCTCACTACCAAGGTATGGATCACTGACAAAGATTTTTGAACTGATTTGATAGCATATACTCCATGCCTGAGTTCATTTCTATTGAAGTGCACCACAACTCTTTTGCTCTTCTCTTACTTACACTTCTTCACTTATCTTCAAATTTTCACACTTGGGATACATTTTCTCTACTCAATTACAAGTATTTATACAATTCATCAACCTTGGAATGATCATCAAGGTCGGCATTACAATCATCAACCATTGGAATAATATCCAAGGTTTGCATTACAAACATTACAATCATACATTAGAATAGGTCTGGACCTAAATAGATTTGCAGAGGAAAAGAATGAATACAGACCACATAACTCCTTAGTTGGAACTCAAATGCATTCTTCCATGCAGCTACATGCTTCCACAATCTTCAAAACATAACCGCAGGTAGTGAGAACAACCGAGTCGGCTAAAACTGGTGTTAACACTTAAACATTTAGGAGCATGCTTCATGCACAATCTAGATTTTACTTTGCGGACCAGTCTAAAGGTAGGAACACAATCTAGAGACTCCCACAAGCATGTTACAATCATCAATAACTTCTACACAACCCTCAAACACTCTATCCAAAAGATTCTTCAAACCAGAACACTTGACCATAATTGTCAGCCATTGTCATAAAGGAAAGATCGCTTATGGAGCACTAAATGATGAACCATTTGAACTAAAGGAACATAACATCATCACAAACTTAATTCTAGAACTGCAAATTGTAAAAATTAAATGCGAAGAAACGTAGAGCAAAATACTTTCTCGCTGTCACCACTGAATGCATAGAAAAAATAGTTCTTACTCTGGTGAACAAAACTCTCTTGAATCTTCATACCAGAGGCTCAAACTTGGAATATAACATATTTAGACATGCCTCTAAATGAATTCCATTCCATAGACAAAGATATTCATTCTACAAGAAATGTGGAGCAAATTAATGGATTGTTCTATTGTAAACAAGGATACTCTTCAACACATTGTTTTCATTAGGAGAGCAAATTTTCTCAAAAGCACTTGGAAACATAATATGAGGATCACTTACTCATTATCTTCAACACTTACATAGGCTAGTATAAAGAAACTAACTTGATACAAGAAAGAAACAAAACAAGAGCACCTTTGACACCAATGACAACACATATATGTTGACATCAATGACAACACCAATTAGGCACATACTTGCAACAAGAATGATATGGAAAGATTGATTAGATTGAGAGATTTATCAAACCTAGATTCAATAACCCTCAAACCCTAATTTTAATGAAACCAGGTATAGACAAATAAACTACTACAGATCACCAGACAGGAAGAAACTCAAGAGGATTAGAAACTTACCAAAAGTTGGATTTCTAGAGGCATAGACTTTGTGGACTACAAGGTGGGCACCCAATTCCAATAGGGCAACTTTTCTACATTTCCATAAAAGTGAGTAGTGTCAGATGATGTTTAGCTTATGAGTTTAGGATGAATTTTGTCGGGAGGACGATGGGGCTGGCATCCTAGTCTAGTAGGGTAGATTTATAGCCAGTTTTGTCCAGATCCCAAATCTTTATCCTCTAAATAGCTTCTCTGTACCTGTACTTCACCAAATTCCACACCTGTGATATGCAATTACAAAGAGAGGGGTTTGGGGGTTATGGTATTTAGGAGCTTGCCTTGGTCAAGCCCCAGAATCACATTCAAGTCTTCCAACACCGTTGTTAGATAGAGTGTGTTCCCAATGGAGGGAAAAGGCCAAAGCAATGATCAAATAAAATGATTGAAGCACAAATATATGTAACCTTAGAGGTGAGGCCCTCGCAGAGATGAAGATCCTTTAAATCATGAGGAGATGGATTGATGAAGCCAAATTTGCAACAAGCAGACACAATAACAACACAATTCTGCTCTACAACACAATGAATGCCTTGAAATCCCTTACTTCAGTATCATAAGTTCACATTATCCATCTAGGTGTAAAATAAAGACATAAACTCACGTATATATGCTTTCCCACTAGCATTCATAATTGAAATTGAAAAGGCCAACAAAGGGAAACCTAATTAAAGGTCTTATGCCAACACATTTAAATTTGGGTCCTAGCAAATCAGTCTTGACTTGGGCACATGTATCTAAGTCCCAAGGCCAATTTGGGTCTTTATTAAGCATTTAAAATTGAGCCTTAAGTCTCATTTGACATGGGTTTCAAGGGAAATTACTCTAGGATAAGTGTTAAGCATGTAAAGTGTAAACACGGGGACCTAGGAGCTAAACTAGGAGGTAAAAAGACATGAGGTTACTTTTTACTCCATAAAATTTAGCCCCCACTTTAATGTATGTATGATCTTACTATTCCACACATGCATTAAAGTATGGTTGAATCACATTAAACACATCAGACACACCAAGCACATAAAAGATAAGGCATACCCAAAGGTTGGAGGACTATTTATAGTCCCCAATCTTAGGTAAGCACTAAAAAACACATTGAATACATGCAAGACACAATGAAGATAGTAGGAAGCACACAAAACACAAAGAATGCAATGAAAGAATGCAATATATGAAGAAGACATGAGAGTAGTCACACAATACATGAAGAATACATTTATTTAACAACTAAAATAAAATCCTAAACTAGGGGCAAAGGGAGCTCATCACTACATGCCTTTAGACCACCAAAAACATGCAAAACAAAACTTAAACTATGGAGGGAGCTCATCGCTACACACCTTTAGACCACACCAAGGGGAAGACACACCAAACAAAGACCCAAATGTGGAGGGAGCTCATTGCTACGTGCCTTTAGACCACACTTGGGGGAAGACACAACAAACACATAAAAAAGACACACGGAATACACGAGCGCTGCATACCATGCCATAGACATACTATACATCTTATACATGGAAAACATGGGTGATGGGAAGGAGGTTATTGCTAAGTCCAACCATCTAAAACATGCCAAACACACATGATTGTTGAGCTACGCTACCTCAATCGCCAAAGACATGCTTAAGGGTGGATGACTCAAGATCTAGGCCTGTCTCCATAGAGGACTTTGTATAAAAGGATGTACACTAGCTCAAGAGATACACCATCTCATTCCATAGAAGGGATTTGTATAAAAGAATACACACTATCTCAAGAGATACGTCATCCCACCTCATGATGAGGGCTTTCTTCCTTGTATTTTGATGAGGATGTGCACTAGCTCAAGAGATATACCATCTTGCCTCATGGTGAGGGCTTTCAAACATGATTCTTTAGTGTCAAAATAATTAGACAAATACCATTATATATGCCCCCACCTTAAGGTGGTTGCTATTACTTGCTGATATCAAGAAAACTAAGGTAGAGTGAAAACACGCAAAGGAACAAGAGCTCTCATAAATCGCATGTCCCTAATGGTGAAATGTGCCACAATCACCGAATGTTCCCACAAATGCATTGATATGAATTGATGAGATAATCAACAAAAGATAAGGTTAGAACATCTTACTCTAAGATAATAACCAAATCAAATCATTAAAGCTATGCACAAATCATATATTAGACCACATCAAGGATCAAGGCTACACTTGTGGGTTTAGAATCGAGTATAGTTGTTGGGATTATACTACAGATATCTCAGAATTGAGTGTAACATCAAGGTGAGATACAAAACAATCCAAAGTGCATGGAGTAGATGTATTGCAAAGGTCTGTTAGAAGAGGTATGACAACATGATATATCATACAGAGTGATTCTACTAGTCAAGTGTCAGATGTATATATCAACCCCATCTTCATATATGGACTAGGTCCATTTTTGCTTACTTGTTGAAGGGACACACAATTCGTATCAGTATATGTTTGTTTTCATCATCCATCGACTAGGTAGAACCACTGAAGAAGCTTAACAATAAAAGTGAGAGAGGAGACACAAGTGCCTTAGGAACAACACATAGGAGGATGCCCCCAAGACATCATCTACAATGCAATTGCCCCCAAGGTACAACACACAACAATAAAGAAGAGGAGAGAGGAATATATAAGAATTGAGATACAAATAGAAGAATTTTATGATAGAGGCAATTCCGTTGTATCCTTGACCTTACAAGGGTATCAAGGGTCATCCAAAGAGACCTAACATGGGGAAACATAACACAATGCTAACAATAACACTATGATTAATAATTACAAAAACATAATCATGACTTCATAAGTCATTAAAAAATTCACATACAACAAGAATTACTACCTAGTATTTAAGACTTCAAGATGGAAAATCACATAAAAGTGACTTCTTGTTTTACCTATTCATTCATTCCCTTGTTTCAACAAACATCCCTATGACCTAATGCCTTGGTAGTCACCATGGTACCTCAAAAGAGCACCCACTTGGTTGAGTAGTGGATCCATTTCACTCCAGTGTTCAAACCATGCTTTGATACAATGTGTAAGATCCCTCCTAGGATCTTATAGAAAAATACTAAATAAATTAAATTATTAACTTATCAACCATCATAATTCCAAACTAAATCAACTCAATTTTTATAACAAAGCTAGATTTAAAAAGGAAGTAATGATTTGACAACATTAGTTCCATATGCCATTTTAGACTATTCAATAGACATCAATATTCACATATGAATAACAATTTAATGCAACCAAACATATTTTCAATAAATATTAGTAATCATAATTAATTACATATACATGCTCTATTTTTTAGTGGATACAACAAACCATATTACATTCATTTATGGAATCAATTAGTCATTTGTTTGCATACATATGTATAACTAATCATTGCAAGTCATTATAGATAAATACAAATCGTTTAAACATACATATTTACATTACTTGCATAATCAGTCTAGAGTAATCATTTCTAAGGAGGGAGAGCATCATCTAAGCACTTTAGGTATGTGATAGTGATTGGGTATCATGGGAAAGATCTTGGAGTATGATTCTTATTGCAGTGAGAGTGTTTTGACATCTTGAATTCTATTGTTAGGAGATGGTTATCTTCATGTGATTAGAGATGTTGATCCTTGGTTTAGAGGATGGTTTGTATTATGTCTTGGTTTACAATCAATCCTAGTTTGAGTGTTGGAATGATACAAATTCTCTTGAGACTAGGATATGTTCATTGGAGCATCTGATCTCCTAGGAGGAGATGTTAGATCATGATGTCATGGTGGGTTCATGATTTTGTAGTTAGTGTTTTGACAATGGTTTGGATAGTTACCTTGGTATTTAGTGCATTGATCAATGTGCTTGGAAGATTCATGTTTGTGTGGTGTTGCATTTGGATCTTAGCATGGATTTATCAGTTGTAGGTTCTCATGGATACTTGGAGACTTGGGTGAGGCTAGAGTTCTTTTGGGTTTAGAGACATTTTTTGAGATAGTTACTCTTTAGAGGTTCCAACAAGAACACTGAGGAGACTACACCTAGATATGGATGTGACTTCATGATGGACCTAAGAATAGATTGAATGGACCTAAGAGGAGATTGTTCTTGGAGAGATTCTTTATAGTTTGGTGTATCCTGGAGGAGCATTCTCATTCCCCACTCTTGGTGTGCTTGGTGGATTACCTTCTAATAGGTATTGCCCATCTTTTTAGATGTATTTTGTTTTATGCTTTGTATTCTCATGGATATGGGGGTCATCCGACAATAATGGGTTACACTTTTTGGCCAAACTTGACATTGAAATCAACATTTTGACCTAAATCTTCACTGTTTGACACCTATAGTTGCTAAATTGTTAGGAATTTCAAGATGATGTGAACTAGTGATTTGTGAGATTTTATTTGTAGATTCTAAATATATATTTTTTAAAAAAATTGGAGTTAAATTGTAAAATAAATTTCTGTCTCCTTTGATAACTAGTTTTTTATATTTTCTAGAATTTTTTTCACTAATTTACTAATTTTCCATGTGTAGAACAGAGAACTTGATGTTCGATGGAAAACCTACATTCACAAGAAATAAAAAATAAATATATTTAAAATTATAATTTTTTGGGAAGCATATAATAAGGACTACATACTTACAAAGCATAAATTTTAAATGAATTCATTTGATCCCCCAAAAGGTAAATCAAAAGTGGTTTTTTATCAGCATTTTGATAGGTGTATTTGAGGAGACTCCATTATAGGTATGGTTTAAAACTAGTGGGGTTCTATCCAAGGGGGTTTGATCAAATCTAATTCAATTAAAATCCTTTAAATGGAACCTTTCAAGGCTTAAAACATTATATTTTCTAAAAATATGTGATTTCAACAAAAATGAGGATGTCCCAGAAAGTGTGACCCATTATTATGGTAGCACCTATGGATCCCAATCTATGGTTATTGGTTCTAGAGGTCACATTTGTGTTAGCATGGTTATCTCCTTGTGCATATGAGTTTGATTTATGATGCCATTTGTGAGGAGTTTAAGAGATGTTTATTGGGATTATTCCTAGTTTTGTGGAAATGGATATTTGAGTTTGATCTTCCTTGGTTAAAGAGGATTACATCCATGTTTCTTTTAAATGATACATATGTTCCATTTGATCTATGAGATTGAATGGTTAAGTGTTGTTAAGAATTTTCATTTGGGGTTGTAAAGAAGATCATACTTGACATAGCTTAGCAATTTGAGGTGTTACTAGAAGGACATGATGTGATTTATAGGTTTTCTCTCTTTGGTCTATGGGTACTTCCTAGAGGTTCATGTTCATATGGTTTGACTTGGAAGAGTTATGGAGACATGTTGTGAGGGAGTATGCAACATTTTGTGTTGCATATGTGGATCATTGAGATTATTTTTTGTACTACATGGTTTTGACAATTAACAACATCTTATTTTTAGTGTTTATTGGTAGACTTAGTATTCCTTGATCTATTTTAAGATTTGACATTACCCATGCAGTGGGAGTTCCTGGATATGTATGTTCCTCATTGACAAGTTTTTTACAGGGAGATTGTGATTACAATATATGGGTTGAATATATTGTTGGCATGAGTTTACTGATGTTGTTTGATACCTAGAAGGTATGGATGGTTAGATGCATTAGTGTTTTCCATGGATTCTATTTCCAATCATGTGGGTTTTTACCTTTCACAACAGCTTGGAGCCTTTGTTATCACTTAGATAGAATTATTGTGTTCTTTGGATTGATGCATATTCACTTTGGCATGTTCCTTTTCTTCTATAGGTGTCATGTTGAAGGATGATAGGATTTCTTGTTTGAGATGGTAGTCACCTTGGTTTTATTACAAGTATCTTGATGGAGCGTTAGATCATGTTGGAGATTCTTGTGGTTTCATGTATGGCTATAATGATATATTTCATTGATTGACCCTTATGCAATGTATACAACAAGTTGGAGAATTTTAGGAAAAGGGTGTTGTACACCTTGCACAAGTAATAAAATATTTTAATATGTAAAACAAATATTTATTTGTGGTGCATCTAGGAGATGTGTTTAACCACATTTAATATTTATTTAGGTCCATT
The DNA here is from genome assembly GCA_027924645.1 of Cunninghamia lanceolata. Lineage (NCBI taxonomy): Eukaryota > Viridiplantae > Streptophyta > Pinopsida > Cupressales > Cupressaceae > Cunninghamia > Cunninghamia lanceolata. The sequence goes on along the minus strand of BSBN01000809.1, from coordinate 20,907,065 downwards.
TGTAAAGTTATATGTAACATTGGTTATTTATTTTATGTAACATTGGTTATATGTAACATTGTTTAACCACCTTTCAAATATTTGAAGACTCTTTTAATTACATCCCAATGAACTCTATTAGGATTAGACATATATCTACTAAGATCTCCCACTACTTGGGTAATGTTTGGTATTGTATAGACCATAACATACATTAGAGGCTTCCATCTACACTCTGGTAAAGAACTCTACTAATGCCTTCCATCTTCAATGAAGATGTAAAATAATGTGAAGAAAACAACTTCATTCTCAATGTCATAGGAACACACAATCTTGCATGTTAAACCTCTATAAAATTGAATTGACATACTTACTTTAGCTAAGTCATAGCTTTCTATTTTCTCTATCTCTTCTAATCTCCATCCCAAGAATATGTTTAACAAAACCAAGATCATTCATTTCAGACTTTCCTAAAAGTTGACATTTTATTTCTAAATTCAAACCCTTCCCTTTGCTAATAAACAACATATCATAAATATATAAAGCAATAGCAAGGAAATAATCACCGCCACATTTAAAATAAACACAATGATTAGATTTAGAATGCTCAAATCCCAAATTCAATACATATATATCAAAATTTTGGTACCACTTCCTAGGACTTTGTTTTAGGCCATACAAGAATTTCTTTAATTTACAAGCCAAATGAATTTTACCATTAACTACATAGTGCTCTGGTTGTGTCATATAAATATCCTTCTCCAAATCACAATGAAGGAATATCATTTTCACATCCATTGTCTTGACCTCTAAACTTCATAAGCTGCAAGAATAGATAATAAGAATCTAATGGATGTCATTTTTATAAGAGAAAAAAACTCACTATAATCAAACCCCTCAACCTAGGAGTAACCTTTCACAACCAACTACACTTTGTACTTTGCAATACTACCATATGAACCAATCCTCTTTTTGAACACCCATTTGAAACCAATAGGTTTAAATCCTTTAGGCAATAGTACCAAGTCCCATGTATCATTCTTTTTTAGGTTGTCATCTTTTTATCCATGACAAGTTTCCAAGACTCTGCATCATTTATACCTAATGCCTTTTGCATAGATTTTAGTTCAACAACATTAGTATTCAAAGAAAATATACATCTCCAATCATCAGGATAATACCCATACCTTTTTGGTGGTTGTCTATGCCTTATAGACCTTCAAACAAGATGAGGTGGAGGTTCTTCCTCATCTTCTAAATATTTAGAGCTTCATGACCTCTCCTCAACTTCTTGTATATCTTGGGGCCTTGATTCAATTTTCTCAGGTATAGAATAAAGTTGAATAACATCTTTCTTTTGTTTGATTTGCTCTACCTACAAGAAAATGAAAGAAGGCTTGGTTTCTCTAAAAACCACATTTCTACTATATATTACCTATTGTGCAATAGGATCCCAAAGCTTGCATCCTTTGACACCATAACTATAATCAATGAAAATACATTTTATAGCCTTTTTCTCCAACTTTGTTCTCTTCTCCCTTGGCACATGTGCATATGCCTCACAATCAAAAAATCTAAGATGTCTCAATGAAGGTTTTTGACCCAACCATGCCTCCATAGACATTTTATCCATAAGATCTAATGTAGGAGACCTGATTAATAAGGTAACAAGCAGTGGTTATAGCGTCAGCCCAAAACTTTTTCTCTAGACCAACACCACTAAGCATAATCCTAGCCTTCTCCATCAATGTCTTATTTATTCTTTCTTCAACTCCATTTTGATAAGGAAAATATAGTGTTTTCTTCTATCTTAGTATGCCATAATCATTACAGAATCTATAAAATTAGTATAGTAGTATTCATTACCATTGTTAGTTCTTAAACATTTTATTTTATTTCTATTCTACAACTCAACAATTATTTCAAATTCTTTAAATCGACTACAAACTTTAGATTTACTCTTTAGAAAATAAACCTATGTCCTTCTGCTATAATCATCAATAAATGAAACATAATATATAGATTTCACAATAAAAGTAACATTAATAGGTCCAAACACTTCAGAATAAATATGATCCAAAATATCACAATATTTGTGAGAACTTGAGTAAAATTGAATGCGGTTTTATTTTCCATAATTACAATGCTCACAAAAATCAAACTCAATATTACAATCTAAAAGACCTTCAAAATGATCCTTATTTTTTAAGGTCCTTAAAGACTCTTCTCTCCTATGTAGCCTAATCTCTAGTGCCATAACATAGTCTTCTCTATAGGTAATTTAGATTCGGTAGAAACAGCACCCTTAAGTGCCCAAAAGCCATGACCATCCACTGAAGAGGATACCAACTATTTTCTCAACAAAGTAGCCATAGACTTTCTTTTCACAGAAGTAATATTGCACTCAACACTACATGCATCAATTTGAAAAAAAGTTCACATTACATACTACCTCCAACAATTACCATAGGACCTCGCACCATTTTAACACCCGCTTTAAAAAACTAAACATGCACACCCACATATATTAGTTTGTTTATAGATAACAGATTATGTGTTAATCCTAAGATACGTAAGACACCATTAAATCTTCTAACTCTTCCATTAGAATTTTTTTTCCAAATACTACCATGACCAACAATATTTAAATAGAAATTATCACCCAAGTACACCTTACCATGTTTGTATTTTCATACATACTAAACTAGTGTTTATTAGAGGTATACACCTAAGTCAATCAACCATGCATTCTCACCTATATGAGTGTTAAGGTTGCAATAAATGCATCACCATATTCCTTGTCAAACTCAAAGTTAGAATCAACTTTCTTCTCTTTTTTCTTCTTCTCTTCATTACACTCCTTATGGAAGTGACTGGGCATACCATAGTTCCAACAAATAACTTTGGACTTACTAGAGAGTTTTGATATCCCTTTGGACTTGGATTTAGATTTATCACACTACTTATTGTTCTTCTTGTCTCTTTCTTTTGGTCTTCCTTGAACACTCAAGGCCTCTATAGCATTTAGATAGACTTTATTCCTTGTTTCTTTGAAAATCAAAGAACCAACAACATCCTCTACTTCAAAAACAATAGAAGTGCTCGAAATAGCCATGTCAAGGCTATCCCATGAGTCTGGCAATGAACCCAACAAAGTTTGACATCTTTCTTCCTCATCCATCTTTACACCAATAGAGTTCAACTAAGTCACCAACATGTTATATGCTGCCAAGTAGTCCACAATTTATCCACCTTCTTCCATCCTTAAGGAATAGAGCTTCTTCCTCACAAATATGTCTTGTTCATGAAATATTACTCTTGCTAGATTTCACCCAGCTTCTTCCATAACTACTTTGAAGTGGACTCTTCATGGAAATTAATTTGATTAGAATCTATAAGACATAATCTTATTAGACCTTTGGCTTTATACTCCATAACTTCATACTAAGCAACCAAAGTAGCATTCATAGGTCTCTGAACTTTTGCATCAATAATATCCCACACAGATCATGATCTATTAACATATCTTCCATCTTCAACTTCCACATCTCAAAATTTGTGCCCAAAACTATTTCCACCTCAATCCTCTCTAATGTGCTTGTCATTTTTCACTTCTTGCAATAAAGATCACAAAATTCTCCTTCTACACAAGCTCCCACTCAAATTAGATTAGCTAAAAAAGTGATCTACCCAACAACAAGAATCAAAATTGATCAATATTTGATACCACTTGTATGGAAGCAAGGTATGCAAAAATAGTTTTGGTGCAGGAGCACCCCTTCAACCGGATAAAGATGCACAAGGGAGGAGAATAAGGTTTTAACATATATTTTGACATTTCATGTTACCTGGTAGCATTTATATGTCACTAACTAATGGGACATTCTATGTTGGCATTTCCTGTCTGTAAACATAAAATTTTACATTTCAGACATCTTGGGTGTTGTGAAGGGTTAAACAAGGTGTCTTGTCATTAGGAGTTTTGTTGTCTTCTACAAAGCAGATGTCATGGGATTAATTAAGGTTTCTGCTAATAATCTTGGAAATTTCAAAATCCCGCAGATCAAAATCCCAAAAACAGAGGTGCCAGGGGGAACAAAAACAGGGAGAGATGGTCAAGAAAGGGGGTCTTTTTTCATTCTTCGTTCTAGAACTGATAACAATGTAAGGAACTGGAAAGAGGGAATAGAAATTCTGCAAATTGTGTTTTGAAAGGTCTGAATTCTGTGTAAATTCCCTGTACATTAAATTACTCTATGTATTATCTGTATAGGATTGTTGTTATATTAGATTTAATTCTTCTGTGGTCGAGATGCTCAATTAAATCCATTTCATAGGTGGACTTCAGTGAAATCTGTGGAATGAAGTAAGTATATTAGTTTCCGTTTGTTTTCTCTTGTCCAATAAGTATGGCAGAATAGGAATTATGAAATCTATGTCTAATTGTGCATTTGATGTATATACACCTATTACATGTGGAGGTCCGCTGCCTATGTATATTGTTTGAGGAAATATTTTTTCTTGTGCATAGGTCAATGGTATGTCACAGACAATATCTATATATATATCGCAACTATATGAAGATATTTCCTTTATGTACATTGATGTTGTATCTTGGTATCACCTTGTGTGTATATGCCCAATGTATGTCCTAGACAGTTGTGAATATACTGCATTGGTCAATGGAAGAGGCATCGGCATGAGAAGAGTCATCGGGTGGATGAAATTGTGTTAAGCTGATAGTATATAGTCTCACCGATGGAGGAAGTTTGAAGATTGAGTGGTCAGCAAGAGTATCATCATCGGAGAATGAGATTAAGGTCTGGCTGAAGAAGTGAGTCTGGCCAACGAGGGAGTTGGCGTAAAGGGTTTCAGGGTGACAAGTGATATCGGTAGAAGGAATGAAGTCTTCGTCGATAGTTAAATGTCTTGGCGATGAGTCATTGGCGAGAGGTAAGGCATCGGAATGACACGAGGCACGGTGGCCAACAACGGAGGTCATACCGATGGTCAACAGGTCAAGGGTATGTATCGGCGTGAGTTAGGTGATCGGGTGGACAAATTTGTGTTAGGCCGACAGTAGAGGTCTCACCGATCGGTGTGACAACTATAAGTGTCACCGATGAAGAGTACATCAGCGTGAGACAGGGCATCAATTGGAGATTGTAAGAGGCTATCGATAGTGCAAAGTGTTGCCGACGATGGAGTTTGGGGTTTAACATATTTGTGTAAGAAGTTAGGAGTCTTGCTAATAATGAGAGAAGGGATTATTTTGTGACTACTTCCGTTGTGATTAACCGCTCTGCATCAAATTGGTATCAGAGCAAGGAGTATCTGTTTGGTAGAAGGAGACTACAAGATGTTAGAAGGAGAAACATCTAAAACGTATCTAGCAAAGATGATTAATGCTAAATTGATGGTCTTAGTAAGAAAGCACATAGCAGAGAGCAGAGCTGATAGAGCTCAGAATCAGGCATTGAAAGAAGAACTAGAGAAGTTGAGGGACAGAGTGGAGAAAGGGGAAGAAAACTCTAGTGAATGAGAAGATGGAGATGAAGAGGAGACCCTAAAGCAGAAAGAGATAGAGGTTCATGCAGACTAGAGACCCTTACTCAATACCCTCAAGTCCATGGAAAGAAGGACCATGAATGTGAAAATAGACCTGCTAGTGTTTGCAGGAAAAATGGAACCTAATTCGGTGATGGAGTGGATAGACTCCTTGAATAATTTCTTTGAGACTGAGGAAATACCAGACCACCAAAGAGTGAAGATGTGGTGCAGGTGCACCACTTCAAAAGGACCAATATACACAAGAGGAAGGAGAAGAAGACTAACTTTAAGTTAACATTTCATGTTATCTATAGCATCTTCAAATGTAACATCCAATGTTAGCATTTCCTGTTTATAATGTAATGTTAGCATTTTCTATATGAAGTTTCTGACAGCTTGGATTAAGGGAAAGTTAATCAAGGTGTCTTAAGCACTAGAGTTTTGCTGTCCTATACTCTGCAGGTGTCATGTAACTAATTAGGAGTCTTTACCAATAGTTTTGAAAAATTCAAATCCCAGAAACAGAGGGGAATGTCAGTCCCTCGCATTGGGAAAGATAAAAAGGGGAAAACCTTTTGTAGAATAGGGAGAAGTAGTTTTTGGCTCTGGTCTCTGAAGAGTGGAATGTAATTTCTGAACAGGAAGAAAGAATAGAAGTTCTGCAAGTTATTTTCTTTCCAGTTTCTGAATACTGTGTAGACAACCAGTGTAGATACTCTGTGTAGGAATTCGTCCTGTGTAGATTTTGTATATAGTTTAGTTTTGAACCTCTGTGGTCGAATGAACTAGATAAATCCATTCCACTAGTAGATTTTTGGGGAAATAAGTGGAATGGATTTGTAAACTATCCCCCTCCATTTTTGTTTATTTGTTTGGCTGTTAAGTATGGTGGGATAGAACTTGCAGAATCCTTTCCTGAGAAGATCGTCCTTAAGTATGTGTATTTCTGCATTTGCAGAGTGAATATTTTGTGTGTATCCTTCAGTTGTGTCTGTATGAGCATCGTTGAACAGTTTAGATATCAATTCAAGCCTGAAATGTATGTTTTGGAACAATCGGCATGAGTTTCCAACTGTGTCTCCGACAGAGAAACCATCAGCATAAGGATTGATATCGGCGTGCTGAAATTAGATTCATTCGACGGTGAAAGTCTCACCGATAGTAATCGCAGCCGAAGGCATCGGCAAGAGTCAGGGCATCGGCCAAGAGGAAGTGTGTTGGTCCGATGATAGCAAGTCACACCGACAACGGTTTGCATTCAAGTCATCGCCGTGAGCTGTAGGGTAGTCTGGCTGAAAGGGGTCAGCGTAGGAGTTTCGGCGGGACATGAGATATCGGCAGAGGGGAGAAAGTTGGCGCCGACGATAGGTGGTCTCACTGATAGTGATAGGTCATCGGCGAGAAAGGAGGCATCGGTGGAAGAATTCAAAACTAGAGCGACAGTAGGGAGTCTCACCGATCGGGGTGACGAACTAAGAAGTCTCACCGATGGAAGGCTCATCGGTGAGAGATGTGTTGTCGGGGGATGTGGGAAATGTGTTGCCGATGGCCCAAGTCTTACCGACAGCTATGGGTTAGACTCATCGGAGTAACGGAGCCTATCGGCTTGAGATATTTCTCGTCGCCCGATAGTCGGGGTGTTGCCGAAGGCAACCAATGTCAAACTTTTCATCGGCGTGAGGGAAGCTTCGGGGAGACTTCTGGTGGACCGGCCGATAGTTATTGTCTTGCCGATAGGCAAGAGTGGGTACATATCGGTGAGACAATTCCAAAGCCTTGCCGATATAGTTTCTTTTGGCTGTCTTGCAGGCTCCAAGAGGTTTTTGAACTGGTTCACACGCTTCAGCTGGGCATATGCTCTACATCAGGTGGTATCAGAGCTAGAGGAAGCTCTAGGAAAGGTTAGTGTGAAAATTTCATTTCTAAAGTTATTTGTTCCATCTAGTAGTAGAAGGAGAAAGCAGAATGTTGGAAGGAGAAGCCTCGGACACTCTTCCAGCAAAGATGTCCATTGCTGAATTGACAGCCTGGGTGAAGAAGCAAATAGCAGAAAGTAGAGCTGATAGAGCTCAGAATCAGGCAATGAAGGAAGAACTAGAGAAGCTGAGGGAAAGAGTGGAGAAAGGGAAAGAAAACTCTGGTGAACGAGAAGATGGGGATGAAGAGGAGACCCCAGAGCAAGAAGAGCTAGAGGTTCCTGCAGACCAGAGACCCTTACTCAATGCCCTCAAGTCCATGGAAAGAAGGACCATGGATGTGAAAATAGACCTGCCTGTGTTTGCAGGAAAAATGGAACCTGATTCAGTAATGGAGTGGATAGACTGCTTGAATAATTTCTTTGAGACAGAAGAGATACCAGAACACCAACGAGTAAAGATGGCTCAGTCCAAAATGAAAGGAGCTGCACTGACTTGGTGGAATTTCATCCAAGATGACAGGGTGAAAGAGGGAAAGAGCAGAGTTACAACATGGAAGAGAATGATGGTATTGGTGAAAGAAGCCTATGTTCCTTTGGATTACAATATCCAATTACATAAGAGAAAACATAATTTGAAGCAGAAGGAGCTAGATGTCAGTTCATACACAAAAGAATTCATGAAGTTGTGTGTAAAAATAAAGGTAAGGGAAGATGAGGAAGAGAAGGTAGCAAGATACCTCAATGGATTGAGACTTAACATCCAGGAAGAGTTAAATCTGCATAATCCAGATACAGTTCAAAAGTGCTATCAATTAGCACTCAAAGTGGAAGAAAAACTAAAGAGAAGGCATGAGCAGAATCATAGAGGTAGGGGAAGACAGCAGAGAGGAGGAAGAAGTCCTTTTAGAGGCAGAGGATTTGGATACCAGAGTGAATCCAACCAAGAGACCAGCAGAGGAGATAACAGTCAGAACCAAGGAGGAAGCTACAATCAAAGGGGAAACTTCAGGGGTAGAAGACCACCTTATAGAGGAAGATCTCAGGGCAGAGGACCTATCAGATGTTACAATTGCAACCAAGAAGGCCATATAGCCAGTAGATGTCCAGCAAAGGCAACAAGTTCAATAGGAGAAAAGAGGATCAATCTGATCCAAGAATCTGATTGTCAAAGTGTAGCAAGCTCAAGCACTATTCCAAGTGTGAATGCTCCTAGTAGTTATGGGTATCCTGAGAATGGAGAATCTTTGATGATTAGGAGAGCAATGACCACCATGAAAGTACCTGGAAAAGAACCTCCACAAAGGAAGTCTCTCTTCAGAACTACTTGCAAGGCAGGAGGAAAAGTATGTAAAGTTTTGATTGACTCTGGATCTACTGAGAATTTTGTATCCATTGAGATGGTAGAAAAACTTAAGCTTAGGAGACTGCGACATCCTTGCCCTTATAAAATTTCATGGCTTACCCAAGGACAGCAAACAGTTGTAGAAGAACAGGCTTGGGTAGAATTTCAAATTGGCCCATATAGGGATAAGCTATTGTTTGACATTGCCAAGATGGATGCTTGCCATCTCCTGTTCGGAAGACCATGGCAGTATGATTTAAAAGCATACCATGATGGTGTTAGGAACACCTACTCAATTACCAAGAATGGTCAAGTGATAGAATTGATACCATTACTGGAGACAGAGGGGGAGACAAAAGGAAAAGAGGTTAAAGTGATGATGGTAGAAGGAAGACAATTCATGAAAGAGATAAGAGAAGAAGGAGCAGATACATATGGTAAACAAGGAACAGTAGAAAGAACAGCATATGCTCTAATTCCTTGCCTAATGGTAAACAAGGAACAGCAGAAAGAAGTCAAGGGAGAAAAGAGACAAAAATCCATAGAACCAACTGTCCAAGAGCTATTGGACAAGTACAAAGGCATTAGTTCTGATGGGATGCCAAGTTCCTTACCACCTATAAGAGAAATCAGCCATTGTATAGATCTGATCCCAGGATCTACGCTTCCCAACAAAGAAGCATATAAGCTCACTCCAGATCAGAATACAGAGGTAGCAAGACAAATTGAAGAGTTGTTGCAGACAGGCCTAATTGGCAAAAGTTTAAGCCCATGTGCGGTACCGGCTGTACTAGCACCAAAGAAGGAAGGCACTTGGAGACTTTGCACTGATTCAAGGGCTATCAACAAAATAACAATCAGGTACAGATTTCCAATCCCTAGAATAGAAGATTTACTTGATTGTTTAGGAGGAGCTAAATACTTCACCAAAATAGATTTAAAGAGTGGTTATCATCAGATTAGGATTAGACCTGGTGATGAGTGGAAAACAGCATTCAAGACAAATGAGGGGTTATATGAGTGGAAGGTCATGCCTTTTGGTTTATCCAACGCTCCTAGTACCTTTATGAGATTGATGAATGAGGTCTTGAGAGAGTTCATAGGTAAATTTGTCATAGTATATCTAGATGACATCCTGATTTTCAGCACTACGAGGGAAGAACACCTCATCCATATAGACTTGGTTCTCAAAAGGTTACATGAAGAGCAGCTAATGATAAATTTAGCAAAATGTCTGTTTCTGCAAGAAGAAATCATTTACTTAGCATTTGTTATCTCACATAACAAACTGAGAATGGATCCAGAAAAGGTAAGTGCCATACTGTCTTGGCCAACACCCAAAACTGTGCATGATGTTAGAAGTTTTCATGGATTAGCAACCTTTTATAGGAAGTTTATAAAGGGATTTAGTTATATCTGTGCACCCATGCTTGACACTATAAAGGGGGGACAGAAGTGCAAGTTTACATGGACAAAGGAGGCAGATAATTCTTTTGAAATGTTGAAGAAGAAGATAGCAGAACAGCCAGTTCTTGCTTTTCCTGATTTCAGCAAGATTTTTCAAGTAGAATGTGATGCAAGTCATATTGCTATTAGAGAAGTACTCAGCCAAGAAGGTAGGCCAATTGCATTCTTCAGTGAAAAATTAAATGATGCCAAGAAGAGATACTCATCCTATGATTTGTAGATGTATGCTCTAGTCCAGTCACTTAAGAAATGGAGGCATTATTTGATGCCCAAAGAATTCATAGTGTTCACAGATAATCAGGCTCTCAGTTTCTTAAACAGTCAAGAGAAGCTGAATCATAGACACATGAAATGGGTGGAAACTTTACAAGCTTTCACTTTCACACTCAAGCACAAGAAAGGGGTTAAGAACAAAGTAGCAGATGCTTTGAGCCGGAGAGTTCTGACCATAAATCAGATCCAATTGGAGAGTGTTGGGATTGATTCGTTGAAGACAATGTATGCAGATGATGAAGACTTTGGAGAGATCTATACGGTATGTACTTCTTTTGGAGACAAATATCATGTTGAGTTTTCTGAATTTATGATCCAAGATGGATTACTTTTCAAAGGTGGACAACTATGTATTCCCAGATGTTCTATGAGACTGAATATTATTCAGGAGAAACATTGTGGGGCTCTGTCAGGACATTTTGGTCTTGATAAAACTCTTGATCTTGTCAAAAGGCATTACTATTGGCCTAAGTTACAGTCAGATGTGAGAAAATTTGTGGAAGCATGTGTAATATGTCAGAAATCCAAAGGCAGATCCACAAATGCAGGTTTGTATCAGCCATTACCCATTCCTTCTAGGCCATGGGAGAGCATAAGCATGGATTTTGTACTAGGTTTGCCTTGGACAAGGAAAGGATATGATAGTGTTTTTGTGGTAGTCGACAGATTCAGTAAAATGGCACATTTCTTGCCATGTAAAACCACTTGTGATGCTTCATATGTAGCTGATTTGTTTTTCAAGGAGATAGTGAGAATACATGGTTTACCATTGAACATAGTATCAGACAGAGATGTGAAGTTTATTGGCCACTTCTGGAGAACTCTTTGGAAAAAGTTGGGAACTAATTTATCTTTCTCATCAGCCTACCATCCTCAAACAGATGGGCAGACTGAAGTTGTTAACTGTTCATTGGGTAACCTACTCAGGGGTTTAACCAGACAGCATGGAGAGAAATGGGATAATATCCTCCCACAAGCAGAATTTTCTTATAATGACACCATCAATAGGAGTACAGGGAAGTCACCTTTTCAGATAGTGTATGGAATTCATCCAAGGGGTATTCTGGAGCTGAGAGATCTACCTGTAGGAGAACCTATTAGTGCAGATGGTGAAGCTTTTGCTTCAACTATTAAAGAAGTACATGATCAGGTCAAGCATCAACTCCAACAGGCTACAACAAAGTACAAAACATATGCTGACCAGAAGAAAAGAGATTTACAGTTTGAAATTGGAGATTTGGTCTGGGTAAATCTGAAAAAGGAAAGGCTCCCCAAAGGTAAGTATACTAAGCTAATGCAGAGGAAGATTGGACCCTGTCAAATTTTAAAGAAGTGTGGACAGAATGCATATGACATCCAACTTCCTCCAGATCTTGGATTGTCACCAATTTTCAATGTCTGTGATTTGACTCCATACAAACCAAGTGCAGATGTAGAACAGGCACCATTGCAGGCAGCAGCTAATGACATTCCGAAGCATGATCCACCAAAGTTGCACCACATCTTAGACTCACGAGTGGTCAAGAAGACTAGAAACAAAGAATACTTGGAGTATTTGGTCGCCTGGCAAGGACAACCCGATTCAGAGGCAGTCTGGATGACTGCTGATCAGATTCCAATCATGGTGCAGACCTACCAACCCTGATCTCAAGGGGGCTTGAGATCTCTTCTCCCGGGGAGTATGGTGCAGGTGCACCCCTTCAAAAGGACCAATATACACAAGAGGAAGGAGAAGAAGACTAACTTTAAGTTAACATTTCATGTTATCTATAGCATCTTCAAATGTAACATCCAATGTTAGCATTTCCTATTTATAATGTAATGTTAGCATTTTCTGTATGAAGTTTCTGACAGCTTGGATTAAGGGAAAGTTAATCAAGGTGTCTTAAGCACTAGAGTTTTGCTTTCCTATACTCTGCAGGTGTCATGTAACTAATTAGGAGTCTTTACCAATAGTTTTGAAAAATTCAAATCCCAGAAACAGAGGGGAATGTCAGTCCCTCGCATTGGGAAAGATAAAAAGGGGAAAACCTTTTGTAGAATAGGGAGAAGTAGTTTCTGGCTCTGGTCTCTGAAGAGTGGAATGTAATTTCTAAACAGGAAGAAAGAATAGAAGTTCTGCAAGTTATTTTCTTTCCAGTTTCTGAATACTGTGTAGACAACTAGTGTAGATACTCTGTGTAGGAATTCGTCCTGTGTAGATTTTGTATATAGTTTAGTTTTGAACCTCTGTGGTCGAATGAACTAGATAAATCCATTCCACTGGCAGATTTTTGGGGAAATCAGTGGAATGGATTTGTAAACTATCCCCCTCCATTTTTGTTTATTTGTTTGGCTGTTAAGTATGGTGGGATAGAACTTGCAGAATCCTTTCCTGAGACGATCGTCCTTAAGTATGTGTATTTCTGCATTTGCAGAGTGAATATTTTGTGTGTATCCTTCAGTTGTGTCTGTATGAGCATCGTTGAACAATTTAGATGTCAATTCAAGCCTGAAATGTATGTTTTGGAACCATCGGTGTGAGTTTCCAACTGTGTCTCCGACGGAGAAACCATCGGCGTAAGGATTGATATCGGCATGCCGAAATTAGATTCATCCGACGGTGAAAGTCTCACCGATAGTAATCGCAGCCGAAGGCATCGGCGAGAGTCAGGGCATCGACCAAGAGGAAGTGTGTTGGTCCGATGATAGCAAGTCACACCGACAACGGTTTGCATTCAAGTCATTGGCGTGAGCTGTAGGGTAGTCTGGCCGAAAGGGGTCAGCGTAGGAGTTTCAGCGGGACATGAGATATCGGCAAAGGGGAGAAAGTTGGCGCCGACGATAGGTGGTCTCGCCGATAGTGATAGGTCATCGGTGAGAAAGGAGGCATCGGCGGAAGAATTCAAAACTAGAGCGATAGTAGGGAGTCTCACCGATCGGGGTGACGAACTAAGAAGTCTCATTGATGGAAGGCTCATCGGTGAGAGATGTGTTGTCGGGGGATGCGGGAAATGTGTTGCCGATGGCCCAAGTCTTACCGACAGCTATGGGTTAGACTCATCAGAGTAACGGAGTCTATCGGCCTGAGATATTTCTCGTCGCTCGATAGTCGGGGTGTTGCCGAAGGCAACCAATGTCAAACTTTTCATCGGCGTGAGGGAAGCTTCGGGGAGACTTCTGGTGGACCGGCTGATAGTTATTGTCTTGCCGATAGGCAAGAGTGGGTACATATCGGTGAGACAATTCCAAAGCCTTGCCGATATAGTTTCTTTTGGCTGTCTTGCGGGCTCCAAGAGGTTTTTGAACTGGTTCACACGCTTCAGCTGGGCATATGCTCTACATCAAGATGGCTCAGTCCAAAATGAAAGCGGTTGCATTGACTTGGTGGAATTTCATCCAAGATGACAAGGTGAAAGAGGGAATGAAATAGGAACCTCAGACATAGGAGCCTGGGTTGAAACTAACTGACCACTGGCAGGATCATATCTAAAGGGTTCCGGAGTTGGTGGAACTTGAGTCCCGAGATGAGGACCTTTATATTGGGCTTGCAAATAAGAATTTGCATTACTAGGAAAACTTTTATGCTTAATAGTTCTTTCAGCTGAGGCCCTTCGCATAGCCAATTGGATTGAATTGGATTCGGCTGAAATGGCTTCCCTAGTTTCCTGAGATTCCACACGAAGTGAATCTGCTATTCTAATCTGAGAGGCTGTCAGAGAATGAACCTCTTCAGATATCTCTTGTAACCTTTGTCCATTATGTCTGATCTGGACATTGGTTGTTCCTAACTGTGAACTGAGAACTTCACAGTCTGCTTTAACTTCTTGTCTGACCTTCAATAATAAATCTCTTTGTCTTTCCATGGCTGCTTCTCTTTCAATTTTCCATATTTCCACTTGAGTGCAGAAACGATCATATTGTTCTCTTAACTGATTAAGAGCAGTCTCAACCTTTTCTTTCCACTCTTGATTCAATCTTTTTTCCAATTGTTCAATCGTTGAAATCATAGAGTGATTATTAGCTTGGAGACTCTCAAAATGTTTTTCAGCTTTAAGAGCTTGCATTTCATGCCATATTCTACGATCTTCTTGAAGCAGTAGATTTTTCCTAAGACAGAGATTTCCCCAATTTAACAAATGACTTTGACTAGGGGCATTGTCACCTAAAGGAGTGACATGTAAAGGCCAACACTTAATGACAGCCTGGTCATCTATTTCTTCCAGTGAGATTCCTCTCAACTGGGGATGCTTCTCTTGCTCAATCTCAGCAAGATTATCTTGTTCCCATAATTCCATAGCCCATTCTTCTGGCATTTGAATTTCCTTATGCCTTACAATTTTTGAGGCTGTTAACTTTGCAGTGTTGCTAGAGGAACTCCAGATGGTTGACAATCCTTCAAGACCTCTTTCACGGGGACTCCTAGGATTAACCATTAAGGGTATGACCTTATCATATAGTCTATAATGAACTAAGAAGACTAGTGAATGATCAACTGAATCTTTCTTCATAAACAAGTTCATTGTTTTAAACTTATATTCTAAAACATCTTTAAGATTACCATCTAAAAGACTTACAGGATAGTCTAAAAGACAGTCTACAAATATAGGACCTTTGGCCATAGAGTCACAACCTGCACCTAGTAGGGAATGAGATAACTTATAGAATCGTGCATCTTTTAACATCATTAAAGCTACGATAGGCAAACCTTTTCTGTAGTGTCCACAGATGCCTATTCTAATATAAGACAGATGCATAAACTGAGGATTCTTTTTACTTTCAAGAGCTTTCTTCCGAAACTTCTTTACCAATTCATCAGTAAAGATATTTAACTTTCCTTCATTTCCTCCTTTGACAACATGGGAAAGTTCTGCAACATGACAGTTGAGTGAAGACTTATAACCAAACCAGTCTTTTAAACCTATAGACTTATTATTAAACATATCTACAAGGTTTTTAGGTATATCCCGATAAATCTCATGAGTTGGGATTCTAGGAACCTTAAAAGGCTTTTCATCTTCGGGAGCTACTGCATAATTGTCTATATCATCTATACAGTTACCAAACTCAGACACTGTACTAAAACAACTTTCATGGAAGAGAATGATGGCTTTAGTGAAGGAAGCCTATGTTCCATTGGATTATAATATCTAATTACATAAGAGGAAACAAAATTTGAAGCAGAAGGAGCTAGATGTCAGATCATACATAGAAGAATTCATGAAACTGTGTGTAAAAACAAAGATAAAGGAAGGTGAGGAAGAAAAGGTAGCAAGATACCTCAATGGATTGAGGTTCAATATCCAAGAAGACATAAGTATGCATAACCCAGAGACAATTCAAAAGTGCTACCAATTGGCACTCAAAGTGGAAGAAAAATTAAAGAGAAGGCATGAGCAGAACAATAGAGGTAGAGGAAGATAGCAGAGAGGAGGAAGAAGTCCTTTTAGAGGCAGAGGATTTGGATACCAAAGTGAATCCAACCAAGAGAATAGCAGAGGAGATAGCAGTCAAAACCAAGGAGGAAGTTACAATAAAAAGGGAAACTTCAGGGGCAGGAGACCACCATTTAGAGGAAGATCTCAGGGCAGAGGACCTATCAGATGTTATAATTGCAACCAAGAAGGACATATAGCCAGCAGATGTCCAACAAAGGCAACAAGTTCAATAGGAGAAAAGAGGATCAATCTGATCCAAGAATCTGATTGTCAAAGTGTAGCAAGCTCAAGCACTAGCCACAGTATGAATGCTCCTGACAGCTATGGATATCCTGAGAATGGAGAATCTTTGATGATTAGGAGAGCAATGACCATCATGAAGGTGCCTGGAAAAGAACCTCCACAAAGGAAGTCTCTCTTCAGAACTACTTGAAAGGCAAGAGGAAAGGTATGTAAAGTCCTGATTGACTCTGGATCTACTAAGAATTTTGTGTCCATTGAGATGGTAGAAAAGCTTAAGATTAAGAGACTACCACATCCTTGCCCATACAAGATATCATGGCTCCACCAAGGTCAGCAAACAGTTATAGAAGAACAGGCTTGGGTAAAACTTCAAATTGGACCATACAAGGATAGGTTATTGTTTAACATTGCCAAGATGGATGCTTGCCATCTCCTATTTGGAAGACCATGGCAGTATGACTTGAAAGCATACCATGATGGAGTTAGAAACACCTATTCAATTACCAAGAATAGTAAGGTGATAGAATTGCTTCCATTAATGGAGAATGAGGTGGAATCAAAAGGAAAAGAAGTCAAAGTGATGATGGTAGAAGGTAAACAATTCATGAATGGGATAGGAGAAGAAGGAGTAGTTACATATGCTCTAATTCCTTACCTAAAGGTAAACAAAGAACAATAGCAACAAGTCAAGGGAGAGAAGAGACAAAAATTCATAGACCCAACTATCCAAGAGCTATTGGACAAGTACAAAGTCATTATCTTTGATGGAATGCCAAGTTCCCTACCATCTATTAGGGACATTAGCCATTGTATAGATCTGATCCCAAGATCTACACTTCCAAACAAAGTTGCATATAAGCTCACTCCAGATCAGAATACAGAGGTAGCAAGGAAAATTGAAGAGTTGTTGGAGACAGGCCTAATTAGCAAAAGTTTAAGCCCATGTACAGTACCGGCTATACTAGCACCAAAGAAGGAAGGCACTTGGAGACTTTGCATTGATTCAAGGGCTATCAACAAGATAATAATAAGGTATAGGTTTCCAATCCCTAGGATACAAGATTTACTTGATTGTTTAGGAGGTGCTAAATATTTCTCAAAAATAGATTTGAAGAGTGGTTATCATCAGATTAGGATTAGACCTGGTGATGAGTGGAAAACTGCATTTAAGACCAATGAGGGGTTATATGAGTGGAAGGTCATGCCTTTTGGTTTGTCCAATGCCCCTAGTACCTTTATGAGGTTGATGAATGAGGTCTTGAGGGAATTCATGGGAAAATTTGTCATAGTATATCTAGATGACATCCTGATTTTCAGTAATATGAGGGAAGAGCACCTCATCCATATAGACTTGGTTCTTAAAAGGTTATATGAAGAGCAACTAATGATAAATTTAGCAGTGTCTATTTATGCAGGAAGAGATCATCTACTTGGGATTTGGTATCTCACATAACAAACTGAAAATGGATCAAGAGAAGGTAAGTGCCATATTGTCTTGGCCAACTCCCAAAACCTTAAATGATGTTAGAAGTTTCCATGGGTTAGCAACCTTTTATAGGAAGTTTATAAAGGGATTTAGTCATATTTGTGCACCCATGCTTGACACTATAAAGGGAGGACAGAAGTGCAAGTTCACATGGACAAAGGAGGTAGATACTTCCTTTGAAACATTGAAGAAGAAGGTGTCAGAGCAGCCAGTTCTTGCATTTCCTGACTTCAGCAAGATTTTTCAAGTAGAATGTGATGCAAGTCATATTGCAATTGGAGCAGTACTTAGCCAAGAAGGTAGACCTATTGCATTCTTTAGTGAGAAATTAAATGATGCCAAGAAGAGATACTCATCCTATGATTTAAAAATGTATGCTCTAGTCTAGCCACTTAAGAAATGGAGGCATTAGAATTCATAGTGTTCACAGACAATCAGGCTCTTAGTTTTATAAACAATTAAGAAAAGCTAAACCATAGGCATATGAAGTAGGTGGAAACTTTGCAAGCTTTCACTTTCACACTCAAGCACAAGAAAGGGGTTAAGAACAAAGTAGCAGATGCTTTGAGCAGGAGAGTTCTGACCATCAATCGGATCCAATTGGAGAGTGTTGGGATTGATTCTTTGAAGACAATGTATGATGAGGATGAAGACTTTGGCGAGATCTACAAGGTATGTACTTCTTTTGGAGACAAATATCATGTTGAGTTTTCTGAATTTCTGATCCAAGATGGATTACTTTTCAAAGGTGGACAACTATGTATTCCAAGATGTTCTATGAGACTGAATATTATTCAGGAGAAACATTGTGGGGCCATGGCAGGACATTTTGGTCTTGATAAAACTCTTGATCTTGTGAAGAGGCATTACTATTGGCCTAAGCTACAGTCAGATGTGAGAAGATTTGTGGAAGCATGTGTAATATGTCAGAAATCCAAAGGAAGATCCATAAATGCAGGTTTGTATCAGCCATTACCCATTCCTTCTAGGCCATGGGAGAGCATAAGCATGGATTTTGTACTAGGTTTGCCTAGGACAAGGAAAGGATATGATAGTGTTTTTGTGGTAGTAGACAGATTTAGTAAAATGGCACATTTCTTGCCATGCAAAACCACTTGTGATTCTTCATATGTTGCAGACCTGTTTTTCAAGGAAATAGTGAGGATCCATGGATTGCCATTAAGCATAGTCTCAGAAAGAGATGTAAAATTTATTGGCCATTTTTGGAGGACTCTTTGGAAGAAGCTTGGAACTAATTTGTCCTTCTCATCAGCCTACCATCCTCAAACAGATGGGTAGATTGAAGCAGTTAATCGTTCATTGGGTAATCTACTCAGGTGTTTAACTAGATAGCATGGAGAGAAGTGGGATAATATCCTACCCTAGGCAGAATTTTCTTATAATGACACCATCAGTAGGAGTATAGGAAAGTCACCTATTCAGATAGTGTATGGAATTCATCCAAGGGGTATCTTAGAACTAAGAGATCTACCTACAGGAGAGCTTATTAGTGTAGATGCAGAAGATTTTACTTCAGCCATCAAAGAAGTACATGATCAAGTGAAGAACTGGCTCCAACAAACTACATTGCAGTACAAAACCTATGCTGACAAAAAGAAAAGAGATTTACAGTTTGTGGTTGGAGATTTGGTGTGGGTAAATCTGAAGAAGGAGAGACTCCCCAAAGGTAAGTATACCAAGCTCATGCAGAGGAAGATTGGCCCATGTCAGATTTTAAAGAAGTGTGGGCAGAATGCTTATGAGATCCAACTTCCTCCTGATCTTGGATTATCAACCATTTTCAATGTATGTGATTTGACTCCATACAAGCCAAATGCAGACATAGAACAGGAACCATTGCAGGATGCAGCAGATGATGATATTCCTAAGCATGAGCCACCAAAGTTGAAGCATATCTTAGACTCCAGAGTGATAAAGAAGACAAGAAATCGAGAATACTTGGAGTATTTGGTGACTTGGCACGGGCAACCTGACTCAGAGGCCGTTTGGATGTTTGCAGATCATATTACAAACCATGGTGCACACCTCCCAACTCTGATCTCAAAGGGGCTTGAGATCTCTTCTCCCGGGGCGTATGGTGCAGGAGCACCCCTTCAACCGATAAAGATGCACAAGGGAGAAGAATAAGGTTTTAACATAAATTTTGACATTTCATGTTACCTTGTAGCATTTGTATGTCACTAACTAATGGGACATTCTATGTTGGCATTTCCTGTCTGTAAACATAAAATTTTACATTTCAGACATCTTGGGTGTTATGAAGGGTTAAACAAGGTGTCTTGTCGTTAGGAGTTTTGCTATCTTCTACAAAGCAGATGTCATGGGATTAATTAAGGTTGCTGCTAATAATCTTGGAAAATTCAAAATCCCAAAAACAGAGGTGCCGGGGGGAACAAAAACAGAGAGAGATGGTCGAGAAAGGGGGTCTTTTTTCATTCTTCATTCTGGAACTAATAACAATGTAAGGAACTGGAAAGAGGGAATAGAAATTCTACAAATTGTGTTTTGAAAGGTCTGAATTCTGTGTAAATTCCCTGTACATTAAATTACTCTGTGTATTATCTATATAGGATTGTTGTTATATTAGATTTAATTCTTCTATGGTCGAGATGCTCAGTTAAATCCATTTCACAGGTGGACTTCAGTGAAATCTATGGAATGAAGTATGTATATTGGTTTCTATTTGTTTTCTCTTGTCCAATAAGTATGGCAGAATAGGAATTATGAAATCTATGTCTAACTATGCATTTGATGTATATACACCTATTACATATGGAGGTCCGCCGCCTGTGTATATTGTTTGAGGAAATATATTTCATCTGCATAGGTCAATGGTATGTCACAGACAGTATCTATATATATATCACAACTGTATGAAGGTATTTCCTTTGTGTACATTGCTGTTGTATCTTGGTATCACCTTGTGTGTATATGCCCAATGTATGTCCTAGACAGTTGTGAATATACTGCATTAGTCAATGGAAGAGGCATCGGCGTGAGAAAAGTCACCGGGTGGATGAAATTGTGTTGAGCCGATAGTATATAGTATCATCGATGGAGGAAGTTTGAAGATTGAGTGGTCGGCAAGAGTATCATCATCAGAGAATAAGATTAAGGCCTGGCCGAAGAAGTGAGTCTGGCTGACGAGGGAGTTGGCGTAAAGGGTTTTGGGGTGACAAGTGATATCGACAGAAGGAATGAAGTCTTCACCGATAGTTAAATGTCTTAGCGATGAGTCATCGGAGTGAGGTAAGGCATCAGAATGACATGAGGCGCGGTGGCCGATAGCGGAGGTCATACCGATGGTCAATAGGTCAAGGGTATGTATTGGCGTGAGTTAGGCGATTAGGTGGACAAATTTGTGTTAGGCCAACAGTAGAGCTCTCACCGATCAGTGTGAAAACTGTAAGTGTCACCGATGAAGAGTACATTGGTGTGAGACGGGGCGTCGGTTGGAGATTGTAAGCGGCTACCGATAGTGTAAAGTGTTGCTGAGGATGGAGTTTGGGGTTTAACATATCGGTGTAAGAAGTTAGGAGTCTTGTCGATAATGAGAGAAGGGATTATTTTGTGACTGCTTCCATTGTGATTAACCACTCTGCATCAATAATATCCCACACAGATCATGATCTATTAACATATCTTCCATCTTCAACTTCCACATCTCAAAATTTGTGCCCAAAACTCTTTCCACCTCAATCCTCCCTAATGTGCTTGTCATTTTTCACTTCTTGCAATAAAGATCACAAAGTTCTCCTTCTACACAAGCTCCCACTCAAATTAGATTAGCTAAAAAAGTGATCTACCCAACAACTAGAATCAAAATTGGTCAAGATTTGATACCACTTGTATGGAAGCAAGGTATGCAAAAATAGTTTCCTATAATAACCTATGAGAGGAGTGTTATGCAAATAAATTCAAATCAGATCCAAACATATTATAGAAAATAGAGAATCACATAGAAATCAGCAATATGTAATAAATCATAACACAATGATTTATGTGGGGAAAGCCTTTTCAAGAGAATAAGCCGACTCCTAAACTTGCATAATGTATTATCAAATCAAGAGAGAATTACAATGCAATTGCAATTCAAGTCTTCATAGGAGTAATACACTAACATTCAAATATGAAGTAATTCCGATAGCACCTATGTACCTACACACTCTCATCTTTTAAACTAATCATCAAGCTCTCAATTTATAGACTTATAGTAATTTGAAACCCATCTATGGTTCACAAAATCATGTGCAAAACCTCCCATGAGGTTTGGTGCCCAAGATAGGTAAAATTCTTCTATAAAATTAGACTCTTACAGATGCTCTTACACATCTTACTGGTCATTGATTCCAAAGTAACTCCCTCTATTCTTGGCTCTTACACATCATAAAATCTGTCATAGGATCCCACAAAAGTAGGATGTCCCATTTTGTTAAAGATAATTTCAAAATAAAATTTTATATTCCACTACTGACACTTGGCATAATTGGCACATCAAATTCCAAAACCCCAATTTATGTTGGAGCTAAATATTAAATAATAACAATAACTAACTGATGGAAAATATTAAATGATAAATAAATAATAACAAAAAAGACACCTAATTTCCCAACAAATATCTCAACTCCTCTATAGACAATTATAAGAGCTCCTCAAACAAAGGGTGGCTTAAAATATGTATATCCACAATGAAACGATGGCCTTCATTTCCTGCATAGACCGGCAAACGTCCGCGAGGAGCACTAGAGGACTACATGGATTTTCTTGCAGATCTTACCTACAGAGACGTCTTCTTGATTTCTAAATTTAACGGTTTTCTTTCCTAAGTTCTGCAACTACTTAGTCAGGCTCTTCATGTTCAATTAAAGCAAAATATGATAGAGCTCATAAATGCAAAGCAATGGGACACTATAATTTAAATAAAGAAAACTTTAAAATACAAGTCAATAGCACGGACCCGGGGTCTTACAATCAGCCTAGGCTGTAGCATGCGTCTGCATGTGGTAGATGTCAGAATATAGATAGTTTCTATAGACTTGAATGCCCACTTGTGGAGATAGACGTCAGAGAGAGAAAAAATGTGGAAAGTAAAGACTAAGTACGGTGGAGAAAAGAGTAAGTACGTTATATTGTATTCGTACTGAGCTGCTGTAGTGGACCGTGGAGAACGTGCAGAGTCAGACTCTTAGAAAAAGCTGCAGGCCGCAAGGCTGTAATTCATAAGTTCATAACAGCAATCATGAGAAGATGCCTTGGTTTCGAATCTCCGTACGATTGATATCATAGACTTTATTTTTCTATTAAGTGGAGCTCAAACTCACGAGCTCTACCTAAGTTTGGTTGCCAACTAGAGTTCTTCCAAAACTTTCTAAATATCAATATGGGGCCCAGGGTCTATAGAAATTTAACGGTTTACCCTGAATGTCAAGCAAATTCTTTTGACAGTTATTCAAAGTTCTCTTTTCTATATATAAACATTTCAACCGTTGTTCAAAATCTCTTGTTTTGTGATAGTAGTTTTTTTAAAGTTTTGATTGTATTTTATGTAAAAGCTATTAATAATGTTGATAGATATTATTTGGTTTTTATTATAAATATAGAAGGGGAATCTTTTTCAGTTATAGAGGTTTTGCAAACATCAAGATTAAATTATACAAGAAGAATAAATCTATGACTTAGGGTTGAATCTACAGTTGTGGAGATGAGCTTCACCTGTAGAATTGACCAAGTTCTCACATAGTTTCAAAATCCATAGAGCTTAGTTGTCTCATTTCAATTGTCCTAGAGCTGATTTTGGATTTTGGGTATTAGTCTTCTCCTCTTTCAAGGTACACTTTTGTTGTTATTTTATTCCTATTTCAAATTTAATCAAGTGTGCATTATGTTTCAGTCCTTCACCTAAGGTAATTTATTTATTATTGCTTATTTGCATTTTTTACTCTAGATATTTATGTAGAGCATGCTTTTTCCTTTACATTTTGGTGAGCTTGACATTCACAACCCTCTAGGATTTTACTCTATAGTTTTGACCGTTTTATTTCTAATTTTCTAATATAATAATTCTTATTGCTTTCATATTTGATTAGGGTTTGGGCTTTCATTATTTGTTACTTCTACAATCCTTACCCACCCACAGTTTGATGTTTGCTTTTTCATTGCTAGATCTTTATCATGGATGCCCTTTTCACTCTCCTAGGAACATTTTATTTTGATCTCATTATGCTTTATAATATTTCATTATATTCATTTGATTAATCTAGGGATATTGATTCATTTGATGTTGTTACACCTAGAAAGCACATTCTTTCTACATCTCATTAAAGCTCTCCTAATGCACATCTCTTGATTCACCCTCTTTAAGGGACCTAGTATTTAAATTCAATTGATAGATACACATGTTTCACCTTCACTTGCATATGATGATGATGCACCTTCTCCCATGCCTATTGATGTTCAAGTGTTGATTTGCACTTACCTATCTATGTTGAGATTTATGATGGTTTTATTTCTTTTATCATTAGTGGTGTCTCTGCATGATACACCACATTTATGTCGCCTTTACATGAGGTTGTTACCCCCTATTTAACTCATGATAATCCTTCTATATCTCTTGGCCCATAGTCTATTAATGATATGTTCAGTGAGGGCCATAATGATACTTCTAAATATCATCTTATGGTGAGGTTTATTACTATTTGTTTCAATGTTATTTAGTTTATACTGCACAAAATTTTAGAACACTAATGATAGAGTCATTTATCCAAAATGGAGATGCAAAGTTACATGTTAGATCATTCAAGTATCTTCATATTATAGACATATACATGATGATAGTATGATGATAAATGCAATTGGCGATACATTCATTTATAGATAAAAATAATGGTTTGAATTATGCATTCTTTTGAAAGATAGAATTCCATGTCTCATTAGGAAATTTTAAATATTACTCATGGATCTAGAACATGTGTTTCTTATGATTCTCATTCTTCACCTTCTAGTGGCCTTTCATTAGGGGGTTGCATGGATGTTCCAATGCACGATGATGATATACCAATTTAAATGATGTCCATAGGGACTATCCTTTCAATTCTTTTGTTCTTTATTATGATATATCTTTGAGTCATTACAAAGTAAATTGTTATACATCTCATATTGTACAAACACATGACTTATAGATGTATGAAGAAGAAGATCAACATGAGGATATTTTATAATTTTTACTTGTCTCATGTGAAGACAATGTGTGACTATTTACTAGTGTATCTCTTACATTCTCCTATATTAAACACATAATATGCTTCCATATACAAATATTGAACATATTGAGCATGATATTTCACGTTATTTAAGCCCCATAATGTGTAGGATGAGCCATTTGGAAATTTGAATTAATGACTAGGAGAAAAGACTTAAAAAGAAGGATTACATTAGTCAGATATTACACAGTCCTTGGGCTTATGACATATTGACTGATCCTTCATCAATTGAATTTGTGGTATCTTGTTTTACAATATATCATGGTAGAGGTGATTTGTTTCTTCATATAAGGTCCTTCATGTTACATGCTTAAGTTATTTTCATGAGGGTAATCTACTTGGTAGATTATTTCTAGTGAACTTGAGTGGTCTTGCATTTACATGGTTTTACTTATTGACTTGAATGATTATATCACTTCTTATGTGGACTTAGCTAATGTTGTAATGGAACATTTTCACTGCAATATTTAGCCCAAGATAATTATTACTAAAATCATACATTGCAAACAAGAAGAAGATGAATAAATGAAGGACTATATATTGAGCTATCAAGCTATGATTTCTAAAATGAGTTTCACATTATCAAATGATTATTCAAATATTATTTATTGAGGTTTTACTTCCACTCATCAAAGGATATGCATTTTTCATGTTTATCATTCATTTATATATTTATGTAATAGTTTATGCAAATTTGTGAGCATGTTTTATTAGAAAATGATCTTAATTTTATCATTGTGTTTCTAGCCACTCTCTTCATTCTCAAGAGTTAACATAAAATTCATATTTCAAAGACTAGGGTGATGAGGATACATCTATTATTAATTATAGTGAGTCTAATTTTCATGAATACATCAAACCAAAAAGATTAAAAAAGTTACCCAGTTTGGAAGAGCCTCCTCATGTTATATTGGAACAACTTTTTAAACAATTTTTTTTTCCACCTTGCTTCTTGTTAAGCCAATAGATATATCTATACTTGCATTACACAAGATTTTTTTTCTTATTTTCATATGCATGGACATACTATGGGTAGATGCATTACATTGAATCATATGATTCAAGATCATGAAGGTCTAAAGGAATGATACAACTTGAGAAAAAATGAAAATTAAACCATTTGTTTCAAACCCTAGCTTTAGTTTTATTATTATTAGTGTTTCAATATATACATTTTACTTTACATATTAACTATTTTGTCTGTGAATGTTGGATTGATATACCACCTAAAATATCTAGGGAGTTAATTTAATTTTTATTATGTGAAAAATTCAAGGGACAAATGTTTAACTCAAAGGATTACATTTTTGGGGAATGTAATAGATGTGGTAACCTTTCATTTTTTATAATACATTCATGAAGATAGTTCACATGATTTTGGAGGGAATTAGTGGATGTAAATAGGTTCAAGAGTGTTTGTTGTCGATAAAGTTATGGAATATTTGGAAATGATTATGAGATAGTGATAGACTAGAGTAGTGTAAATACATTCATCTTAGAGTTAAAGAGCATAATATTCTAGAAATATATCAAAAAATATACCTACACTTACTAACTCAATGAATATTTTCTCATATGTAGAGACACATTTTTAGTGGGAACTATATTTTTTACTTGTTGACTTTGTAGAAAACTATACTCTAGCTTCACATGAGTAAGTTTGGTCATTATACTATAGTTTAGTACATTTAGCCTTTAAGTTCATATTATATGTAGTCCTACATGTTATAGTACAATGATGACATAAAAATATGTAGGGAGTATCATTTCTATACAAGCAATAACCAATCACATTCATCAAATCTTATTCAACATTTCTTCATTGTATTGATGTTTTAAACGAAAGAGAAATATATAAGACACAACATTCCATAGGCTTAGAAAATTGCCTATAGTAGGTAAAAAATCCTTGAATATTTTATGGCTATACAAGGCTCATAGAGGAAATAATGTCCAATATATATGAATTTTATTTGAGAGGTGCATGGTAAAGGCGAGAAAATGGAGTCAAAGCATGTGTAAATGGAGCTCTTTATAGGGAGTAGCTTAAAATGTGGATGCCACTAAATATAGAGATGTATGTGTAGTTGTGGATAATTGTAATGTAAGATTGTCTAGTGAATCTTTTGAAAACTCTTACATTTGATAGTTCTTATAGTTAGTAGAAGAAGAAAGCTTCATACCATGATAGGATTGTGATACAATTTGTGGATAAAAATTGGCATTCATTTAAGAGTTTAAATGCAAGCACATGTACTATATGGAGTAGGGAACTTGCATGTTTTGTCAATATTGTACTACAAGCTAGTAGGAAATATATTTAAAACATAGAATAGTTGAAATTTTGGCATCATAGACCATAACACATATACAAATACATAAAAATGAGACACAAATTTTCTACAAAGGGTAATGAAATGTTGGTATAAAATAAATTTTACCATGTTTCAAAGACCTTATATAACTATGTATTAACTTATGTATTTCATAGAATGGTCAAATTCTATATAAATATATTTCTTTAAATTATAGTGCCCCAACATGTAATTGTTGTTTTATTGTACAAGATCCATGTATATGTTATTGTTTCACCTAAGGGAAATGAAGAGGAAATAGACTATTGGTTGACATTTCATGTTTCAAGATAAAACATAAATTGTTAAAACCTAGCATAGATGATGATAAATTTGAGTATCTAATAGGTTCTATGGTTTTTGTTTTCACTTGATTGTGAAAGCATTAGATGCATAATGTATTAGATGTAGATAGTGAAAAATCACAAATATTGTGTGCATTAGAAACATGAAATATACTATCATCACATAATAAAGCATCAATAACACTAATAGGTACATCATGACTCAAAGAATCATCAACCACATCACATGAGAAGAACATGAATGATCATGTAAATGTAGATCACTAGTGATAAAAGAAATGAAAGCATCATAAATTGAATCACTAGGATAATGATCATAAATAGTTAATCTCATGTATCGACAATAACATCACTAGGTTCCTCAAAGAATGGTGTAACAAGACAAACACATGTGGAAGATACATAGATGCAAAAAGAAAAGAATTATGAAAAGTAGAAAGAATATGTTCACTAGGTTTAATAAAATCACATGTAAGAAGATCCCTATATGTGTCATTAGAAAATTGGGTTACATTAGCATCATCCATCACAAAATATAATCATCATGGATCAAAACATTTGAAGGAGAAAATAAGTAATGGAATTCATCATATATCTCATCATCATGTCATGAAGGAAAAGTTCTCAAGGGTAAAACACCATGGTGTTCCTCACTATCAATAGTTAGAGGAAGAGTATGATCACGATGCTCATAATGAAGTGAGCCTACCCAAGAGAGAAGGAAAAATAATAATGACCACTACGAAGGAGAAAAGTTCATGTATACATGATGGAGCAACACTTTCATAAAATATACATCCCCATCCATGGGATATAAAGACATATGAGCATCATAGATGGAAGGATCTTATGTCATGAAATGTAGGAATGCATAAAAATTAGTAAGGGGTGCTGCCACAATAATGGGTTACACTTTTTGGGACATCCTAATTTTTGCTGAAATCACATATTTTTAGAAAATATAATGATTTAAGCCTTGAAAGGTTCCATTTAAATGATTTTAATTGAAGAGGGTTTGATCAAACTCCCTTAGATTTAAACCCCCTTGGATAGAACCCTGCTAGTTTTAAACCATACCTATAATGGAGTCTCCTCTACACCTATCAGAATGTTGATAGAAAACCACTTTTGATTTTCCTTTTGGAGGATCAAATGAATTCATTTAAAATTTATATTTTGTAAGTATGTAGTCCTTATTATCAGCTTCCCAAAAAGTATAATTTTAAATATATTTAATTTGATTATTATATTTATTTTTTATTTCTTGTGAATGTGAGTTTTTCACTGAACATCAAGTTCTCTGTTCTACACACATGAAAAATTAGTAAAGTAGTGAAAAAAATTTCTAAAAAATATCTATGCCCTAGGTATTGATGTCCTTATTTCAACAAAAAAAAAAAATTCGACACATACAGAAAAATTTATGTTTTACAGAATACGCCTATGTCTAAATTATATTTGGTTTGACTTCAAAACTTAATTAAAAAAAGATATTCAACAAAACATTATAAAACCAAATGCATGCCCTATATATTGGTGTTACCAATTTAAGTTCAAAAGAATCAAAATTTTATCCATTGTAGAAAAAAAGTTATGTGCTACAGAATACACATCACTTTAAAAAAATGTTGTTTACTATTAAAAACTAGTTATCGAAGGAGACACAAAAATTTTTACAATTTAACTCCAATTTTTTTAAAAAAATATATATTTAGAATCTATAAACAAAATCTCACAAATCACTAGTTCGAATCATCTTCAAATTCCTAATGTTTTAGCAGCTATATGTGTCAAAAAGTGAAGATTTAGTTCAAAATGTTGATTTCAATGTCAAGTTTTGCCAAAAGGTGTAACTCATTATTGTGGGATGACTCTAAGGCATGCAAGGATAGAGGCAAAAGGTGAATTGGTCTATGAAAATCCATAACAAATGGTCTAGTAATAATGCACAAAGCACATAAGGGTGGGATAGCTAGGATAAAATATATATCAAACAATGAAGGATTAAACTCTAATAAAAATATAACAATATGTCACAAAGGAGGGTAGATCCAAACCCTAATCAACTATGCTATAGAAAGTATAATAATAAAAAATACAAAGAAGGTTATAACCTAGGAAAATCCTACATGTTGAAAGGATAGGTTCACCATTTTATGTAAGGAAAAATTGCACACCTCGCATAAAAATCTAGGTCAACAAATTAAATAAATAAATTTAATAAAGCAATTAGCCTAAATTTTAGAGTTGGGATTGGAAATACATAGCAAATTAGATATAAAAATAAAATAAAAATTAATGACAATAAATGTATTCCTCATAATTGGAAATGAAGAATATTGTGATAGATGATTGCTACCTAGAATCTAAAAATGGATCTAGAATGAACATAATAAACCAATTGGAATATGTGAAATTCGGAACTGCCTATAACCTTGGGTTGATTTTGTGCCCATAGAAATAATTTTTGCACTTGCGTATCTAGAGCTAACACATGTTAAGAAATAAACTTTGACAATAGAAATGAACTTGAGCCTTTCAAACCTTTTGTATCTACAAAAAGATATTCACTTTGATGCCTAGAGCTACAATAACAAACTAGTAGTGTTTAGAAACACCTTTGGGAGCTTTCTAAGCAAGGATCTTCTCTTAATGACAAGATCTTGGATTTAATTCAATGACTTTTTATAAAATTGAGGAAGACATGCAATGAATATGTTGAAGGAACTATCTTAAATGAGGGTAACTTGGAACTTGGAGCTAAATGCAAAAGGGGTGTGCAAAGGCCTAGTGCAAGAACTAAGGCTTTAGACTTGTGGACAAAGGGATAATGTAATTAGAATATATATTGATGTAAAGTGGTACTAAGGTAGAGGCAAGAGCGATTTTGAGAGGCATGATCACTAGTAGTGAGTGATTCTAGAGAATAGGGAGTGATAACGAATGCTAGGTGGTAGATCATGAGTAATGGATAATGACCTAGGGGTGATGTCCATTTAAACTTGATTTAGACATTCAATACAAAAGTGGGTTGACACATAATAGTTAGATGGAAAGGGGTTGGCTTAAGCTCATGATTAATTTTAAATTTGAAACTATGCAAGTCAAATATATAGGTTGAAAATGAATTGATTCAAATATATGGGTGTAGATTTGAACCTAAGAGGAGAACAAATAATCTAAGTTAATAAATGTGTTAGTCTAGATTTAAATTTTTTTTATGGTCAATTAAAAATGTATGTCAAAGGGATGCCAAATTGATCAAAATTATACACTTTAAAAACAAATACTTAAGACATTCACACTAAGCACTGGAATAGTTAAGATAGCATTTGTAGATTTAAAAGACCATTATTTTCAATAGTATAGCACTATTAATTGTGATTTCAAGGTTCTTAGTGTTGACCATTATTACTAACAATTAAGTGAAATGTATTCATTAGATATAAAATCAAACAAATCATGTGACGTCATATGAATGCACCAACAAAACATGACTTGTCTTAACTTTTTTTCTTTGTATTTTTGACACCTAAACAATAACATACTAATATGACATCATGTTTAATGATGTACACCTAAAATTTTAAATTTGAACACTAAACTTAATAAATAAACTACTATACATATTTAAATATCATTCCAAATCACCCCATATAAATTTAAAATGTACAAAATTAGAATGTACATCTACTGATTCACTAAATCCTCTCCCGTGAATGTAAATCTTTTGCAAACCCCCAAAATTAGAGATCTCACACAACTTATTCGCTTTAAAGAAGAAATAAAAGCAGATGTTTTGTAAGGGTGTTTCCCTTTGCACACTTTAGAATAGTCATTCAGGCACCTTGCAACTTTTTGTCTGATACAATTCTTACATCGTGGAATTGTTTATTATATCTCAACACATTTGCTATCATGGTGCCGTGTCCTTTTTAGCTAATATATAATTTTAAGATCTCAATAAGGTGGACTAGACTAACTTACTTTTCTTCCCATATATAGGTTGTCCTTTTTAGTCCATCTACCTAGGAGCAAACTCTACAGCATTATCTGTTGCATCCTCTGGTGACTGGGTTTTGTCTTTAAAGCATTTCAAACGTATCTCAAGCAAAGTTTTATAACAAAGTAGCTCTTTTTTCATAGACTTACCACCCAGCTATATGCCTTCCATATACCCTGTAAGACATATCTTACAATCAGGACAAAGTGAATCCATACACCATAGAAAATGAAAGAATCAATGACGACATATTGTAGATTTTATATTTTATATTTTTCACTTTTAATAATCCCAGTCCATGTATCCCAATCTAATTTGGAAATATGATAGGCGAATTGAAACTATAACTCTATAATCACAATATTTAAATCCAGACTTGAACCTGCAACTATATATCCCAATCTACTTTGAAAACATGATGGGCGAACTGAAATTATAACTCTATAACCACAACATTTAAATCGAGACTCGAGCGAAATAAAACTATAACTCTATAACCACAACATTTAAATCAGACTCGAACCTGCACAATAAAAGGGACAATATTTCCCATATGAAAAACATCTCTGATTAAAAAACAATCAAACGGGACAATATTTTGCTGATTAATCAAATAAACAAATTGGCTTACACACCATCTCATTTTGGGCTTGCGCTTATCGATGTATTATACACAGCACATTTTGCTCTATATCATGAGCGTCACTACTATGACATCTCATTAACTACATTTAGGGTTAGTATCTCAATGAGGTGGCAGTGAAGATCTTGGACAAATTAGAGAGTCACTTTTCCCATGGAAATCAAAACTTTAGGAAGATCCCATTTCGAGATGCTTTCCCTGAATCTTGACTATCGAAACTATGGCATCATATTAGTCAAGTTTCGTAGTTAAAGGAACATAAAAAGGGCAAAGAAATATCAGCCAGAAAACTGTTGCAACAGATCCGTTATTTGCAGATAATGGGCATCCGGATTTCTGGAGCTGAGAAGCCTGAGTAGATGTTCAAACAACCGAATGCTACACGCCACTTTCAGACCGCCCTTGTGTGAGTATCCCAACTCCTCCGCAGACAACTGTAAAAGCTCTTCAAACAATGGGTGACTCAAAAAATGTATATCCACAATGAAGCGATGGCCTTCATTCCCCACATAGATCGGCAAACATCCACGAGGAGCCCCACAGGCTTCCGTGGATTTTCTTCCACATCTTAACCACGCAGAGGACTTCCTCATTTGTGTTTTCTTACCTAATTTCTGCAACTGCTTTGCCAGACTCTTCATCTTCAATCTTCTTTGAGAAGACCCAAAACGGGAATGGGTTCTTCTTAAAAAAGTGGAAAACAAATATAAAAGAGCTTGCAAGGGCGGGCGAAGAAAGAGAAGGATGGAAGTGCTTTATATAGAAAGTCTTGCTGTGTAGTATTCCGCATAGCCAGCCAACCGTCCCGGACTCTCATGCCTTGAAATGCGCGTGAGACGTCTGCATCTTCACGTGGTAGCAGTTATAATATAGATAAGTTTTTATAAAATTTAGTGCCAACTTGTTAAACCCTAAAAAAAAGGATAGGGAAATGTTTCGCACGCTATAATTTACTCATAGATATACGTAAGCGAGCCAATGCGCTGAAGGGCGTGCAGCAGCAGCATCAGGCTTTTAATGAAAGCTGCAGTAGAGAACAGTAAACTATAAATTGTAACAAGGATACCAATTATGAGAAGATGGTTTTGTTTATAATCTTTTTCGACTTGGGCGGTCAGCAGATATACTTTTAAATTCAGTTTTGGAAATGTTGTTTCATGTGTTATAGAGGATTTTTTTAGAGTTTCTATAGAAGTAATTTTATATTAGAAAAATTAAAACTAATTAAAATAGTGAGAATGTTTTTGATATAGATAGAAACGGGAATTAATAGAGCTTGGACGCTTTTAAAAAGACATTAGACTGCAGTTAAGAAGAGTCATATGGGGTATGAGATTAACAAGATCAGCTAAACAATACATAAAAAAAAATAGGGCTAGCAAAGAAATAATAGAAAAACAGAAAGAGAAAACATAAAGCTTAATTGATGTTCGCTAGCTTTTGGAGCTCGCTGGCAACTTGCCATTCTTTGTTGAGAAAATTAACTTGGTCTGTGAATGTGTCTACCTGTGGGTCTTCCTTTTTGGAATTAACATCACCCTTCTACTTTATAGTTCTTGCCCTTGTTCTCCTAGCCAGGCCAACTTATTTCTTCCTCTAACATTTTTGAAGTTCTGATTGCAGCACATATAGACTTGTTGCTGAGTTTTTAATAATTTCTTTGCTAAAGCAGACCACTTGGGATAAGTTTTCCTTCAGCACATCTTGGTTTTTTGAATCTCGACGATGTTCTCAAGTTCTTCTTATTTTTGAAAGATGGCAGAAAACTTTTCAACCTCCATCCAAATCTACTCATCTGCCTGTGAGATCTACCATTCTTTGGTCTTCTTAAACGCCCCTTTGCAACTTCTTGAATCCTCTATCTAGTGGTGTGGTGCTAAGCTAGGAACCATTTCATGATGTTATTATAGAGTTGGAGACTTTGTTGTATCTTTCCCACCTTCTCCTTCAAACTGTTGCTATTTTGGCACTCCTCCACCAGTAGGTCAATTGATGGGATAGGGTGGGGCTTCGTAGCATCTTGCCTATAGTTCACGTTGGAGGAGGGTTTGGGATCAACCATATCCTTTTTAGGCTAGTATTTGGGGTGAATGGGAATAGGGGTGTTTCCAAGGAAATTGGGGCTAGAAGTGGAGGTAGGGGCAGAGAGGCCCTGAATCCAAATGTTTTTTCCTTTTGCATTAGCTTTATTGGTTGTGGGGGCTATGTGAGGGTCCACTAGGTTGGGAGGCAATAGGAAAGGGGGCACCATGATTGTTATAACTTAGGTGGGGGTAATTTTATCTAGTACAATAGTAGTAGGGAGCAAGACAAATTGCAAACCCTTGTTTGTTTCTTTGAAATAGGGGAGGTGTCCTAAACAAGTGGAGAATCTTTGGGAATCTTAGGAGGGACTAGGGAGGGGTTATATATTCTAAGAATGAATAGAGGGTTCAAGGTTTAGGCTTGTTGAAAGCAATAGATGCAATATATAAGACCTTGGTGGAGAGACATTTCAAACTTCCCCAAAAGGACATTCAACACAAATTTTGCTAAAGAATTGAGTAAGAGAAATGGGAAACTCATTTTGATGTTATGCCTAAGGTGGTTAAGCATAGGGAAATGATAAGAATAGATCCTCTTATACCAACCTTCCATAGTGAAATGCTTCATTAGCTCACCTCAACCACATCTTTCCAATGCCCTAACAGATCCTTGCATTTGGACCCATTCTAATATCTCAAAACATGCTCTCCCCATTTGAGAAATGTGTTCATTTCTATGTGTTCACAACTCTTTATGGTTTTTAGAGTTTCAATTCCTCCATGTTGAGTCCAATAGCCATAGTTATAAGCTATTTAGAAACCCTGAATGAAATCTCCCTAACATATACTATACTATTTTTCCAAGTTGAGGAAAATTCCTGAGACAACATAGTGTTGTAGCCATTTATGGCTTCCAAAAAGAAAGAGAGACCTACCCTCCTCAAAGTATTCTAGATTGTAGCATTATTTCAAACATTTTCACAAAAAGATGACTCTATTCTCATCAACTCACCCCCAACAGTTTTGGTTTTGTTCTTAGACTTGTAAGATAGGTTGAGGTTTGGCTCATCACAACAGACTAGAGTTGATGCAGAGCGTTCAATGAAAACATGGTTTCAATCTAACATTTTACCTTATGACCCTTCGGCGAGACTAACTCACTGGAGGGATCTTGCTCCTGTCCCCCGATACTACCACACATGCCGATATGGCAAACTATTGTATATGCATAACATGACTTGCTACTACCAGTCGACCAATGTATCTTTACCTTGTTCTCACCACTGTTACTAGTCACCCTTTGTATCCAACAAAATGTATATTCTCACATACATTCTCGATATGCATTTGTAATGTGCATTTGGTGGGACGTTCTTTCTTTGGCATGACTTCAATCGTCAGCAAAATATAACTTCTATCTTCTGATAGACCGATGTTACGCCAATGTACTTGTCACTTCACTCTTCAATTTTCAGTAAGACAATTATCATCAGCCTCCTAAGAACTTATCTTCCTGATGCTCAAGTCTCTCCGACACAAGACTTAGCACTTCTTGCTTTCCAGCCAGACAACCATTGCATGGTCTCTCTCTGACAGTTATTATCCTACCGATAACAACCCTACAACGCAGGCACTTTCTCTCTTCTCAGAACCTAGCACATAGAGCTGCTAGGCTCGACTAGCACATCCCACACTTGATCTTGACACTGAACATAAACAAAAACAAAAAGAACACTAACTGTACAAACAAACCCATTCCACTAATTTCAAAGAAATCTCGTCGGTGGAATGGCTCAATAACCCATCCAAATGACAAAATGGAACTAACTACAGTGACACGGTGAAAGAACACAAACAAAATAGGATCTTTTATTTATCTTGGGAACTTCTGCACTGAAACAACTCTTCTATCTTCTTACTATTACTCTACCACAAATCACACCCAATTACTATACTACTCTCTCCTCTCCCTACTTTCCTTCTATTCACTAAACTGTTTATACATGTTCTTTTTCGTGATAATTTGCATCAGTGGGAATGCCAACCATTCTGCAACTATCAACCCTTTCAGTTACAATGCGTTTGCTCTTCCACTACTAGACACTACGACTTGTCCTATTCCACTCAGACTCACACATGGCACTAGGCCTTACAATTGG
The DNA here is from genome assembly GCA_027924645.1 of Cunninghamia lanceolata. NCBI lineage: Eukaryota > Viridiplantae > Streptophyta > Pinopsida > Cupressales > Cupressaceae > Cunninghamia > Cunninghamia lanceolata. Next base: position 20,870,622 of record BSBN01000809.1, on the reverse strand, counting down.
TCGCTTAGACCTTATACAACACCAAAACATCAAAATGAACACGGAATGAATTAAAGTATCTAGGTACCCCTGCACCATACTCCCGGGGTTTAAAAGAACTCAAGTCCCTTGAGGAACCAAGTTGGAAACAGTAACCCCATGTTTGATGATGTCCTCCTCGCTCATCCAGGTAGCATCTTCATCAGGCAAAGCATGCCATTTGACTAGATACTGCTTGTAGGTTTTATGCCTAGTCTTCTTCTGAACTTTGGTATCCAAAATACATTCTAGCTGTACTGGCTGATTCAGTGGAAGATCATAAATCCATTCTGCCTCCCCTGCTTCTGTCACATCTGAACCAGCAACATTGTCTTCTCTGAATGGAAATAGGTCAGACACATTGAAAATGGGTGATATTGCTAAACCTGGAGGGAGTTCAATTTCGTATGCATTAGGCCTGAACTTGACAATCTTGCATGGACCTATCTTCTTCATAAGAAGCTTCATGGGCTGTCCCTTCGAAAGCCTTTCCTTCTTCAGATATGCCATCGCTCAATCTCCAACTTTGTATTGGAGATCCCTTTTCTTTTGATCAACTCTCTCTTTGTATTTCCCTGTGTTCTTCTGTATAGTTTCTCTAACAGCATCATGGATATCTTTCATACTTACTACAAAATCTTCTCCTTGTGCACTCTTTTTCTCCATGTTTTGGAGATCTCTCAACTCCAAAATTCCCCTAGGATGAATCCCATATACAACTTCAAAAGGACTCTTTCCTGTACTCCTATTAACAAAATCATTATATGCAAATTCTGCCTGTGGGATGATCATATCCCATGCTTCTCCATGTTGTTTGGTCAAACATCTCAAAAGATTACCCAGTGATCTATTCACCACCTTAGTTTGTCCATCCATCTGAGGATGATAGGCTGACGTGAAAGATAATTGAGTGCCTAATTTCTTCCACAATGTGTGCCAAAAATGTCCCACAAACTTGGGATCACTGTTAGTGACAATATTCAATGGAAAACCATGAATTCTTACTATCTCCTTGAAGAAAAGACCAACAATATGTGAAGCATCATTAGTACATTTACATGACACAAAATGAGCCATTTTACTAAACCTGTCAACAACCACAAACACACTATCAAATCCTCTTTGAGTCCGGGGAAGACCCAAAACAAAATCCATACTAATGCACTCCCATGGCCTTTGAGGAATTGGAAGTGGTTGATAGAGACCTGCATTTGATGAAGTCCCTTTTGCCTTCTAGAAAATGTTGCAACTTTCTACAAATTTCTTGACATCGGTTTGCATCTTAGGCCAGAAGTAAAGCCTTCTCACTTGTTCCAACATCTTGTATATTATAAAATGACCTCCAAGACTATCTCAATGCTTCTCTTTTATGATGTTCTCCCTCACGGAACACCTAGGTACACACAGTTGGCTGCCTTTGAACAGTAGCCCTTGCCGTAACAAATATTTAGAAAAATCAAAATGATAGGAATCTAAAAATTGTGAACAAACTGCATATATCTCCTTGAAGTCCTCATCATCTTGGTACATATTCTTGAGAGAATCCACTCCCACACTTTACAACTAGATTTCCTGTATAGTGCACACTCTTCTGCTCATAGCATCTGCCACCTTGTTGGCTTGTCCCTTCTTATGTTTGATGGAAAAAGTATATGCCTGGAGCTATTCAACCCACTTCATATGCTTGTGGTTTAGCTTCTCCTACGAATTTAGAAAAATCAAAGCATGATTGCCAGTATAAACGATGAATTCCTTGGGCAAAAGATAATGTCTCCATTTTTTCAATGCTTGAACCATTGCATACAATTCTAGATCATATGTGGAATACTTCCTTTTAGCGTCATTCAACTTCTCACTAAAGAAAGCAACAGGTTTGCCTTCCTGACTCAAGACAGCACCAATGGTAAGGTTACTGGCATCACATTCCACAGTAAACAACTTATTAAAATCAGGCAAAGCCAAAATGGGTTTCTCTACTATTTTCTGTTTGAGAATCTCAAAAGACTCATCAGCCGCTCTATTCCAAACAAACTTACATTTCTGTCCTCCTTTTATGGTATCTAGAATGGGTGCACAAATATGACTGAATCCTCTTATGAATTTCCTATAGAAGGTTGCCAACCCATGAAAACTTCTCACATCACTTACTTTTCTAGGCACTAGCCAAGACATAATAGCATTTACCTTTTCTGGATCCATTTTCAAACTACCCTAAGATATCACAAATTCAAGGTATGTGAGTTCTTCCTTCATGAAGACAGTCTTCTCCATATTGATCATTAATTTCTCCTCATGCAGCTTCTTCAACACCTGTTCCAAATGTTGCAAATGTTCTTCTTTTGTGCTGCTGAAAATTAGAATATTGTCAAGATAGACAACAACAAATTTGCCAATAAAATCTTTCAATACCTCATTCATTAGACGCATGAAAGTGCTTGGAGCATTGGATAGTCCAAATGGCATCACCACCCACTCATAAAGACCCTCACTAGTCTTAAAGGTTATTTTCCATTCATCCCCTTGTCTAATCCTAATTTGATGATATCCACTCTTGAGATCAATTTTAGAAAAATACCAAGCTCCACCCAAACAATCCATGAGGTCCTCTATTCTAGGCATAGGAAACCTATATCTGATGGTGATCTTATTTATGGCTCTCAAATTAGTACATAACCTCCATTTTCCATCCTTCTTGGGAGCTAAAACTATGGGTACAACACATGGACTAAGACTTTTCTTCACCAAGCCCTTATCCAATAGTTCTTGCACTTGTTTAGCAATTTCCTCATTCTGATTAGGTGTCATTTTATAAGCTGGTTTATTTGGCAATGTGGATCTTGGGATGAAGTCAATCTGATGACTTATGTCTCTCATAGGAGGTAGTGTATTGGGCATATCCTCCACCATGATACTCTTATACTTGTCTAACGATTCCTGCACTTCCTTAGGGACTTTTTCCTTGCTATATTTAGACAAATCGGAATTGTCTTTAGGTTTCAAAATCAGAGCATATCCCTGGGTTCCCTCTTTTTTTAGAGTATGGAGAAACTCTTTCCCACTCACTAACATGATACTTGAGCCTACATTCTTGTCTACACCCTCTTCTGGTAAAGGATCCATCTTATACTGTCTACCATTCTTCGTGATCACAAAGGAATTTGATTTACCATCATGCTCAGCTTGTACATCATACTGCCAAGGTCTACCTAATACTAAATGGCAGGCATCCATGGGAATTATATCACACAAAAGTTTATCCCCATATTCCCCTATCTGAAATTCTACCCAAGCTTGTTCATCAAGCAACACTTGTTGCCCTTTGTTTAGGCATGACACTTTGTATGGACTCACATATGGCAATCTTTTCAAGTTCAATTTCTCTACCATTTCTACTAAAACTAAATTTTTAGTTGAGCCAAAATCAACAATTACCTTACACCTTTTGCCAGAAACTTTACACAGAGTTTTGAATAGTGTCTTCCTCTGGGGTGGTTCCTTGTTTTGTGGCACTTTCAACATTGTTCTTCTCATCATTAGATTCTCTCCTGCATGAGAGCTTGAGGCTTTCTCCAGACACTTGCCTGCTATGTTACAATTATAACATCTTCCTATGAAGACATTAGGACCTCTACCTGGTCCACCAAATCTGCCTCTGCCATTGGGTCTCCTTCCTCTGAAACCCCCTCTGGAACCAGATTCTCCACTATGTTCTTGTTGACTGGACTCCCCTTGATTCTTCTAGAACTGATTTATGCCACCAAAACTATTTATGCCCCTAAAATTTCTTCCACCTCTGCCTCTATTCTGTTGTTCTCCTTTTCTTTTCAATTTCTCTTCTACTCTTAGTGCTACTTGGAAACACTTTTCCATCATTTCTAGTGTCAAGATGGTAATCTCATCTTGTATGTTATATTTTAGGCCATTAATATACCTGGCCATTCTTCCCTTTTCATCCTTAGCAAGCCCACACCTTAGAGACAATTTGTGAAATTCCTCTATGTAGGTGGATACATCCATATCCTTCTGTCTGAGATTCTACATTTTCTGGTATATTTGCACTTCATAATCCGCTGGTAGGAACTGAGCCTTAATCCTCTCTACCATCTGACTCCAAGATGAGATCATGCTCTTGTCACTCTTCACCCTTTCTCCCTGGGTGTAGTTCCAGCACATGAGTGCAGCACCCTTCAATTTCATCTTTGCAAACTTGACGCTTTTATTCTCTGGTACCTCCTTGTACTTGAAGTAATTGTTCAAAGCCTTGACCCATTCGATGACTTCTTCTACATCCATCTTTCTACTGAACATCAGAATCTCCTTTTTTTATTCAGATGACTCCTTCCCAAGTGATTTTATGGCCTCCAAAAATTATTTTTGGTCTACAGATATATGTGCCTATTCTGGAGTTATTTCCTCTTCCCTTCTTCTTCTTCTTCATCAGACTCACCATCTGATTTCTTTCCTATTTTTAGTGCCTTCAACTTGGCCTGGAGTCTTTCCTTGACTGCAACATTAACACCAACCTTGATCATCTCTTCCATCTCTTGGAACTTCTTAAGCACTTCTGCTATCATCCCCTTTGGAGGCATGGCACTGGCCTCTCCTTCATTCTCTCTGTCTAACATAAACATTCATAGACAATGCCAACACTTCTGCAAACCTTTCGCTGGCTTTGATACCAAAATGATGCAGAGCGTTCAACGAAAACGTGGTTTCAATCTAACATTTCACCTTATGACCCTTTGGTGAGACTAACTCACCAGCGGGATCTTGCTCCTATCCCCCGATATGGCAAACTATTTTATATGCATAACATGACTTGCTACTACCGGTCAACCAATGTATCTTTACCTTGTTCTCACCACTATTACCGGTCACCCTTTGTATCCAATGAAATATATATTCTCACATACATTCTCGATATGCATTTGTAATGTTCATTTGATGGGACCTCCTTTCTTCAGCATGACTTCAACCATCAGCGAAATAAAACTTCTATCTTCCGATAGACCGATGTTATGCCAATGTACTCATCACTTCACTCTTCAATTTTTGGTAAGACAATTATCATCGGCCTCCTAAGAATTTATCTTCCCAATGCTCAAGTCTCTCTGACATAGGACTTAGCACTTCTTGCTTTCCATCCAAACAACCATTGCTTGGTCTCTCTCTGATGGTTATTGTCCTGCCGATAATAACCCTACAACGCAGGCACTTTCTCTCTTCTCAGAACCTAGCACATAGAGATGCTAGGCTTGACTAGCACATCCCACACTCGATCCTGACACTGAACATTAACAAAAACAAAAAGAACACTAACCGTACAAACAAACCCATTCCACTGATTTCAAAGAAATCTCATCAGGGGAATGGCTCAGTAACGCATCCAAATGACAAAATGGAACTAACTATAGTGACACGGTGAAAAAACACAAACAAAATAGGATCTTTTATTTATCTTGGGAACTTCTACACTAAAACAAGTCTTCTATCTTGTTACTGTTACTCTACCACAAATCATACCCAATTACTATACTACTCTCTCCTCTCCCTACTTTCCTTCTATTCACTGAACTATTTATACATGTTCTTGTTCGTGACAGTTTGCATTGGTGGGAATGCCAACCGTTCTACAACTGTCAACCCTTACAGTTACAATGTGTTTTCTCTTCCACTACCAGACACTATGAATTATCCTATTCCACTCAGACTCACACATGGCACTAGGCCTTACAATTGGTTGCTTGGACCTTATACAACACCAAAACATCAAAATGAAAATGGAATGAATTAAAGTATCTAGGTGCCCCTGCACTAAGAGTCTTCACAACCAATTGATTCTTAGCTATTTGAATTCTAGAAGGTTTGGTCTTGCCATGATTCTTCTTTGGCTAGCCTTCATGGTGATGTACATTGTCATTATTCATTTTGTACTTACACTTAATCATTCATGTGATAAGCACACTTGGTGTAGGGAATGAAAACAAGGTATTAGATATTTTTTCTTTCTTGATTATTAATTCTTCTTTATTTAATATTTTGTGGTAGATCACCCTCCAAATCTAATCGAACATAAACCCTTGTATTGCCACCTAAGTTTGCTAGGAGATTGTTGAACACATAGATATACTGAGAGGGGGGTGAATTGATATATATTGAAATTCTTTCCCTTTAGATATACTCAATTTAATGTAAACAATTAAACCACATGAAGTAAAAGAACAAACACACACAATACTAGATTTACATGAAAACCCAAGATGGGAAAAACCACAATGAGCCAGCTACTAGGATCTACTATCCAAATCCAGCCTCACAGATAAAATTGAATTTTTCATTAAATTTTATGAACATTGACCCAAAGGAGACACCAATCCCCTGATACAAAGTTTTATGGGCATCAACCCAAAGGAAGCACCAACTCCCTGATAGAAATTTTTATGGGCACAAATCCAAAGGAAGCACCAACTCCCTGAAGTGCTACAACACTTACATGATGAGGCACCAACCTCTACTCTATGACTCTTAACTAATTCTTATGGTTGAAAACACCTCCATAATACTAACTTTGCTATAAATTATACATTATTGCTCACACAGTTACTTCTCTACCTCAAGATCATTCACTTTTCATCATGCACATTCCATAGCTTTGAAACAATCTATCATCCTTCATATATATCCTTTGCAAGTCTTATAAACATCATCTTTCTCATCCTTAAGGTAACGTGTAACCGATGTTACTTGTTAGCTGCCAAATCATTTGCGATAATGTAGGAGTGAAATCCCATTAAATGCAGTTCATACCAAAGGATCTTCTGGACCCAATTTACTTCCTCCCAAACTTTCTTGCTGGTGCATACTTCCGTACACATGGTGCAAACACTTAAATTAATCATGTCATCTCTACAAGCACTTAACCTTTCATACATTAGATCTAGACCCTATGTGGTACTGGAAAAGTGATATATCATCAAGAAGTTCATACCATGAATACTATGTCACCTTAGAAATCTTCTCATGCACTCCTCCTTCTAGTTTATGCTTATGCTTTCTAGCACAAGCATTCAAAGATTGATATTGGTATCCTTTACACAATCTAGTCAAACAGTTGTAAAGGTAAGTGCAAGAAGTTGGGTCCACTTTTCAGCCAAAAAGTGGAAGTGTTTTTCCTAAAAGGAAAAGTGTCATAGTTGGAGTAAAAATTTGAAGCACTTTCACATAGAATATTAATATGATGTAAAAAATGAAATGTAGTATTTTGTTTCTAGTTTTCAAATATATAATTTATTATAATACCCATATGATAAAAGTTGGTTTTTTATAGGATGTACAAAAAGTATCTTTTTAAAAGCCGTTTGTATTGGGCCAAAACATGCATGTGTACGACCAACATAATTTGACCTAAATGAAATTATTTTTATAATTCCTTTTATGTAAATATGCATATGATGTTGAAGTTTGATCAGGATATTTTTTGTAATTTTTTGATAAATAAAAAATTTTAATTAATTTTTTAGTAGCCTTAATGTGTGAATGTTAAAACCCTTCGTGTACGACCAACATAATTTCAGATAAATTAGTCATAACATGAAACTATTTTTTAATTGTGTATAGAATGATGTCTAGATTGGTCAAACATATTTTTTTTCAAAAAGATTCAAAATCAATAGTTAATAAAAAAATTAGTAATGTATGTTATTTCAAGTTTATGACGGTTTTTTTTAAAATAATTAATAATTACAAAAATATGTTCAACACTAAAAAAAAATAATTTATTTGAAAACTAGGCATTGTCATTTGTAATGGGTTTTAATTTCATCTAAAAATTCTTAAAAGAGTCATCAACCATATTGGCAAAGTCCATTCTTTCCAAAAATCTTGAATCTTTTCGTTTAAAATAATAAATAATAAATAGAAAAATATGTTCAACACTTAAAAAAATTACAATTTTTAAAACTAGACATTATCATCTAAAATGGGTTTTAATTTCATCCAGAAATTCTACAAAAAAAATTGTCAGCCATATTGCCAAAATCCATCCCTTTTGAAAATATTTTGTCTCGAGTGTTCTAGTAAAAGTGGACCCAACTTCTTGCACTTACCCTTAACTCATAACACTGATAAATGGATTTGCGGTAACCCATATCTTCTGAATACTGAAAATGTCATATTCCCTTTTTGCTTTGCATGTTCTCTAAACCGCCAAGCTGTATGTGAGGATGTGGTGGAATGCAGTAGTTTTGTTTTTTGATCTTTGATAACCTTACACTGTTATAACACGGTTTTCAGTTTGCTGACTCTGGATGTCTTTGCAGTAGTCCATATATTTTGAAACTTGGGTCACACATAACTCATAGCTATATTTAGCTATCCTCCAAACTACGAAGTCATATCTTTGTCTATGGTAGAATGTGGTACAATCTCCTATGCTTTTGCAGTATAAATCCTCATGCCTTTGACATTTTTGATAACTTAGACAATTTCCTTCATATCTCATGCAATGATTTTCATCAACTGACAACATATGTAACAATGTAACAAGCATGACTTCATATCATCAATGCATGACATTTTTATATATCAAAAACACCATATAACCCTTTGACATCAATGACAACATATGCAACAATCTCCCCCTTTGTCATCGATGCCAACGCTAACTTGATAATCAAATTCTCTCCCCCTTTGACATCAAGGGCAAAGGGCCATTGGTCTTTCTTTGTACTAACAAAATGTACAAGTTCCCCCTGTTAGTATTAGCCTTGACATACCTTTACTAGCTCTTTATTGCCTACTCCCCCTGAGAGGTAGCCTCCATCAATCCAATGATGATAAATGAACATTGAACTGCTCCCCCTAGATAGATGCAACATATGTGTATCTATTTATGCAAGGGAGGAGGGGCAATAACCCCTAACTTCTGCTTGAGATATTAAAAAGTGTCCTTAGGAAGTGCTTTTGTAAAGGTGTCTGCAATCTAATCCTTTATAGGTACATATTGCAATTTTACCTCTTGATTTGCAAAACGTACAAGTTCCCCCTGTCAGTATTAGCCTTGACATACCTTTACTAGCTCTTTATTTGCCTACTCCCCCTGAGAGGTAGCCTCCATCAATCCAATGATGATAAATGAACATTGAACTGCTCCCCCTAGATAGATGCGACATATGTGTATCTATTTATGCAAGGGAGGAGGGGCAACAACCCCTAACTTCTGCTTGAGATATTAAAAAGTGTCCTTAGAAAGTGCTTTTGTAAAGGTGTCTACAATCTGATCCTTTATAGGTACATATTGCAATTTTACCTCTTGATTTGCAACCTTTTCTCTTAAGAAGTGATATTTAGTGGATATGTGCCTGGTTTTAGAGTCCATTATTGGATTCTTTGAAATATTGATGACACGTGTATTACCACATAAGATGGCAATAGGCTTATCGTATATTACCTTGATATCCTTTAATGTTTGCTTCATCCATAACACTTGAGTGCAATAAGGTACAATAGTTATGTACTCTACTTCTGCTATTGACAAGGAAACTGAATCCTATTTTTAACTAAACCATGAAACTAATTTAGCACCTAATAAGAAGGCTCCACCACTAGTACTTCTCCTATTGTCAATGTTGCCAGCCCAATCTACATTAGTATATGTTGTCAATAAGAATTCACTATCTTTTTGATATAGTAGTGTATAATCTAGAGTGCTCTTCGAGTATCTGGATATTTTTTTGACTATCTTCACATGTGTTTCTTTTGGATCAGCTTGAAACCATGCAAACAACTTGCATAATATTAGGCCTTGATGTTGTTATGTATAGTATGCCCCCAACCATAGACCTATACTGAGTCTGATCAACCTATGGTGACTCATCCTCTTTACTTGGATGACAACATGTTACCATAGGTGTACTCACCGGTTTACAATCTTCCATACCAAACTTTTTCAACATCTTCTTGAAATACTTTTCATGTGAGAAAAAGATACCTTCTTTTGATTGAATGATTTGAAGTCCAAGAAAGAAAGATAGTTCACCTATCATAGACGTTTCAAATTCCTTTTGCATCTCTTCTGCAAACTTCTTGCACATTTCATCATTGCCACCAAAGATAATATCATCAACATATACCACTACTATTAATATGTGCTCATTCTTTATTTTGATATATATGTTACTATCTACTCTACCTTTCTTGAAGCCTTGCTAGAGTAAATACCTATCCAACCTTTCATACCAAGCCATAGGAGCTTGCTTAAGACCATATAGTGCCTTCCTCAACCTACACACCAAATTTTGATCTTCGGATAACTAAAATCCCTTAGGTTGCTCAATGTAGATTTCTTCTAAATCACCATTCAAGAAGGTTGACTTGACATCCATTTGATACACCTTGAAATTTTTGTGGATTGCAAATGCAAGAAACATCTTGATTTCTTCTAACCTTGCTACAGGAGCAAAGGTTTCCTCAAAGTCAATACCCTCTACTTGTGTATAACTCTTGCAGACTAATCTTTCCTTGTTTCTAATAACTTGTCCCTTATCATTTAGTTTATTTCTGAACACCCATTTTGTGCTTATCGCATTCTTGTCTGCGGGTCTTGGAACCAATTTCCAAGTCTGATTTTTCTCTATCTGATTGAGTTCTTCTTCCATAGCCTTGATCCATCCTTCATCCTTGCTAGCATCAGCAAAAGTTTTAGGTTCCAACTTAGATAGAAAAGAGAAGGTTACCTATTCAATTGTCCTTGAAAATCTTCTTCTATTATGTACTCCTTCGATCTTGTCTCCAATTATCTGATCTTCTGAGTGGTTTTTTTCTGAGCATACTTAGTAAGAGTTTTGGTGGCCTTCTCTGGTGTTTCTTCTTTTTCTTCAAATTCATCCTCTTCTTCTATGCAAGTAGATCGCTCTGAGCAGCAGTCTTCTTGGTCATATGTGGTTGGATGTAGGTCTTCATCAACCGTCACATTTACACTTTCGACAATCTTTTGTTGCCTATTATTGAAACACTTGTATGCCTTACTTCTAGATGAATATCCAAGGAAGATACCTTCATCTAATCTTGAATCAAATTTTCCTAGGTTATCATCATCCCTCTTGATGTAGTACTTACTTGGACAAACACCGTGAGATGTTTGACTGAAGCAGTTCTACCTTTCCATAGGTCATAAGGTGTCTTGGAACTATTTACTCTTAGTTGGCCTTTATTGAGAATGTAGATTAAGGTGTGAACTATCTCTTTCCAATATCTATCAGGAAGTTTTGCATCATTAAGCATAGTTCTTACCATCTCCTGTATGATCCTATTTTTTCTTTCAACAACTCCATTTTGTTAAGGAGTTCTTGTAGCAGATGGGTGCCTCCTTATCCATGTTCAAGATCACAATATTCCTCAAACTCATTTGATGTGAATTCTACACCTCTATTAGACCTTAAGAAGATAATTCTGGAATTTATTTCATTTTCAACCATAGACTTGAAAATTTTAAACCTACTGAAAGCTTCTGATTTTTTGTTTAAAAATGTAACCCATGTCATCTTAGAGTAATCATCAATGAGCAACATAAAATACCTTGCACCTTGAAGACTCTTTGTTTTGGTAGGACCACATAGATTAGTATGAATCAATTCTAATGAACTTGTAGAAGAATACTCCTTGGTCTTGAACCTTGTCCTTGTCTGCTTCCCAATCTGACATTCTTTACATAGGGTACTTGTAGGCTTGGTGATCTTTGGTATGTATCTACTGCCTGCGTGGAGCTGATTTTCACAAGACTATCAAAATTGATGTGTCCCATCCTTTTGTGCCATAGCCAACATTCATTTGTCTATCCTAGAAGACAATTACTTCCACTGACATCACTTAGGTTATACAAGTTATTTTCTATCCTACTAGCCTCTGCCACTAGTTTACTAGTATTTTCTCTTCTAATTTCACATCCTTGTGCATGAAATATAAGATTATATCCTTTTCTACACATCTAACTTACACTAAGAAGATTGTGCTTGAGACCTTCTACATATAGAACATCTGTTTTAGACCTTCCATCAATACTTATGATGCCTTTTCCACAAATTCTAGCAGTTGTATTATCTCCAAACTTGATTGATACTCTATTCCACTTTACAAGGCTGATGAATTTGCCCTTGTCACCTCTCATTTGGCTAGAACATCCATTGTCTATCACCCAGAGGTTTGTTTTCCCTTGTACATGAAATGTTGTTCGAACAATCATTCAATTTTTTACCTCTTTATTTATTTCCTATCTTTTGGATGTGTCACTCTTCTTGTCTTGCTTATTAATGTTTGTCATTAATCCACTTTTACAATATCTTTCTATGTGTGCAAAATTGTTGTGCAGGTATGACATATCACATTGAGATCAACCAGCAGAGCAAGAGGATTCTTACTCATAAAACTTATTCTATTCATCCTATACTTGTACTCAATATCCTTATGACCATACTTATTGTAGATAAAATAATAACCAAAAAATGGATGATTGATCTTGTTTATGAAGGTCTGCCTTGCCTAAAATGGTCTTCTATATATTCTTCTTTGAGAAATGATAGGAATGAAATGAACTTCTTCAATTTCATCTGGATTTTTAGGCCTTTTTCCAAAATTGACATTCTTATCCAACTAACCATGTATCTTCTCCAATTCTTTCCCGAGTAAAATAATCTAGTCCTCAAGTTTTGAACATTCATTTGTCTTGGCTTCAATCTAGGATTTTAAACTAAAATCCAGTTCCTTAGATTATTCAAACTAAATGCCTTTTATTATTTGTTCTCTTTCCTTACACATTTCAAGTCTTCAAGAGCATAAATGAGTTCACCTTCAAGATCAACTTCACATTCTTCTTCATTGATGATTGTCATGCTTTCTTCATCATCAACAACATTGTCTGAATTATCAAAGACTTCTATAGTTATGAATAGGGATTCTTCCCTTTTATCTTCTGGCATGAGTAGTGATCTTCTTCTTTTGAAGAACTGTGGTCCTCTTTAGAAAAGAGATTCCATTTGAAGTTGTTCCTTTTAAAAACATGTTTGCTATTTTCATTTTCTCCAAAAGGACATTTAGATGCATAATGACCAATTTTACCATTGTTAAAACATTTGAAGGGTAGCTTACCTTTATACTTGCGTGAACCCTTCTTTAGCTTTCTCACAAAGTTTGCTTCTTCTTCCTCAGACTCACTGTGTGGACCAGATGTTCCTTCTTTCTTTGACTCTTTGAAAACAACTTCCTTTTTGGATGTATCTTTGATATCATTTCTCATCTCATAGGCGGTGAGAGAACCAAACAATTCATCCATGGTGAATTTTCCAAATCTCTAGCTTCTTCAATAGAAGAAACTTTCCAATCAAATCTATGAGGGAGAGATCTCATAACCTTCTTTACAATCACTGAGTCTTTTACTTCTTCACCTAGCCCTCTAATTGTATTGACAACTTCATCCACCCAGAGAAAATAGTTAGCAACACTTTCTTCCTCTTTCATCTTTAGACTCTCAAACTTTCCTCTATATGTTTGTAATTTAGCTTGCTTTACCTTTTCATCTCCTTCATAAATGTTATGAAGATTGTTCTAGATGTCCTTAGTAGACTTGTAGTGCATCACTTTAACAAATTAAGTATTTGTCAGTCCACTCAAAATTACATTCTTAGCCATGACATTATTCTCACATGCTTTCTTCTTAGCCTAATCTGGAGGAGTTTGCAGAGTGGTATAGCCATCCACAACTGATTGCTAAACATCAAACCCTAATGAGGTTAGAAAATCTTCCATTCTTATTCTCTAGAATACATAGTTTGATCCATCCAAAAGTGGTGCCCTTGTTGACGCTGATCCTTCATGTCCTACCATGTATTCTAGTCCAAGATCTACCTTGACCTATTAGATTGTATCAAGGAACCTTGCACTGATACGAATTGTTGAACACACAGATATACTAATAAGGGGGTGAATTAGTATATATTGAAATTCTTGCCCTTTAGATATAATCAATTCAATGTAAATATTTAAACCACATGAAGTAAAAGAACACACACACATAACACTAGATTTATGTTGAAACCTAAGATGGTAAAATCCACGGTGAGCTAGCTACTTGGATCTACTATCCAAATCTAGCCTCACAAATAAATATAAATTTTACAATGAATTTTATGGGCACCGACCCAAAGGAGACACTAATCTCCTGATACCAAGTTTTATGGGCACCAACCCAAAGGAAACACCAACTCCCTGAAGTGCCACAACACTTACGAGAGGATGCACCAACCTCTGCTCTGTGACTCTTGACTGATTCTGATGGTTCGAAACACCTTTGCAATACTAATTTTACTATAAATTATACATTATTTCTTATAGAGTTACTTCTCTACCTCAAGATCATTTTCTTTCTGTCATGTGCATTTCATACCTTTGAAACAATCTATCATCCTTCATATATATTCGAGCTACAAGTCTTCTAAACATCATCTTTGTTGGCCTTAAGGTAATGTGTATCATGAAACATGTAACTAGCCTTACCTATCGTCTCCCAAATCATTTGTGGCAATGTAGGAGTGAAATCATGTATGCAGTTCATACCAAAGGATCTTCTAGACCCAATTTACTTCCTCCCAAAATTTTGTTTTGGTGCACACTTCTGTATGCATTGCACAAACACTTAACTTCATCATGTCAGCTCTGTAACCATTTAACCTTTCATACATTAGCTCTAGACCCTATGTGGTACCAGAGAAGTGAAATATCATCAAGTGGTTCATACTCATTAATGTCAACATACTCATATTGCATTGATAAGAAGGATTGGATGAGCTATGTGCTGAGGTTATTGAGGAAATTAGTCTCAATCAGGAATAGTGAAGAACAGTGATGAGAAGAAGGCAAAAGTACTCAATAGGTTGAGGATCAAAGGATACGGATTAAAGGGTTTGTAGATATGAGTCTTGTGATGTTCCAGTTAAGATTTTAGAGGTCCGCATGCAGATATGAAGAAGTTGTGATCGATCAAGTAAAACTGGTTCCGGGAGATGCTCTGGAGTGACAGAGTGTTACAAAAAGGTCCGGTGAGATCCGAAAGTGCATTGTCCTATTTTGCAGATTGGAAGGAGTGTTTGGGATGTCCTTGTGATGTGTCATCTCGATTTGTACATAGTTTGGAGGTCTGGAAGCACCTTTTTTAGTATGATAGTGGTGATAGACTGTGTTCTTGAAGTTCCAGATGAAGAAGAAAATAATTCTAGTAAATGGAGGAAGTGCGGATGTACTTGGTTATTCAGGCAAGCCTGTGAAGGTTCTTGGATCACGATGAAGTTGTGTTGATGGTCCGCATTAGTGTTAGAGCCCAGAATTGGAGATATTCTTCCAGATGAAGATGTTCTTGTTCAGGCTGGCCAACCGGATGAGTTATTCGTCTTGCAAATGTTCTTGCGGATGACTGCTGACTTAGATGATTGTTCCTAAGTCGATGAGGTTGTGTTGTCGGTCCGCATTAGTGTTAGAGCCTGAAATTGGAGATATACTTCTGGATGAAGATGTTCTTGTTTAGACTGGCTGACCGGATGAGTTATTCATCTTGCGAATGTTATTGTGTTACTGACTTAGATGATTGTTCCTAAGTTGATGCCTTGTATAAATAAAGGTTTGTGAATTCATTTCGAAGTGTGTCATGGAGCGGATGAGTGTGGTATAGTGAAAGAGTGAAAGGCAGAGTAGGTGTGTCTCAGGCTTAAATGGAACTGATCCAGACATGGTAAAGATGTCAATCTCCAATTCAAGTTTGTAATACTTATTATCTTGTAGACAGTGTGTCTCCTATAGGTAGTGTGCCTTGGGTAGTGAGCCCTAATTGGCATGTGCCATCTATTTTTCGTATTCTTCTAACAGAGAATAATTCTTGGGTTAATCACCCCGTAGTTTTTCCCTTAACTAGGTTTTCCACATCAAAATCTTGGTGTCTAATGTGTTGATGTTTATTTGTTCTGGTGTTTATGCTTTATGCTTTCATGAATGGTTAATTGATATGCTATTAACTAACAAAGAAGAATCAAGTGTTTGAAGTAGAAGCAAGTTTTTGTACAACTAATTCACCCCCCTCTTAGTTGTGTGCCCTAGATCTAACAATTGGTATCAGAGCTATGTTCCTCTAAAAGGAGCTTAACCACTTGAGGAGATCCAGGATGTCGTCATACAAGAAAGATAGTCTAAAGTTTGATGGAACCAACTTCTCTCTGGAAAGGTCGCATGAGGTGTCACTTGGAGTGTATGGGAAAAGCATACTTGTCCATGGTCACAAAAGCATATGTACCTCCATAGGGTGGTCCGACAACTCTAAATGAAATCACAAATACTGAAAACAATCTGTAGACCAAAGAAGCTCTTCTAAGCACATTGAGTGACTTAGAGCTCTCAAATGTTATTGATCTACCAGCTACCTATGAGATCTGGGTTAAATTGGAACTTCTGCATGAAGGAGATGAGTTTGTTAAAAGTGCAAGGTTGCAAAGTCTCAAAGGAAAATTTGAAAGATTGAAGATGAGAGATGATGAAATTATCACTACCTTTATGCCAAGAGTAAATGAGCTAGTGTGTGGAATTAGGAATGCTGGTGGTGTTCTGGATGAAAATGAGATTGTTTGCAAAATTCTCAGATCCCTTCCTACTGCTTACAAAATCAAGGTTGCTGTCATTGATGAATTCAGAGCCCATACAACTGTCACAAGAGAGCAATTGGCTAGCAAGCTAGCTACATTTGAAATGACCAAGTTTGGAGATGATCCCCCCAAAACTGAATCTGCATTCAAAGCCAGTGCCTATGAGAAAGGCAAACAAAGATTTGATCTAGGAGAAAACTCTTCAAGGAAGCTATCATGGTATGGTCAACCAAGGAAAGACATGGAAGAGGAAGAAGTAGAAATAGCTCATCTTGAAGCCCTCATTGCAAAGAGACTGCCAAGAGGATTCGGTAAGTATGAAGGAAAATTACCCTTTAAGTGCTTCAACTGCAATAAGATTGGTCATTTTGCTTCAAGATGTCTAGAAAGATCTGCAAGATCAAATTCTAACAGACAAAGGTTCCAAAAGAATTGTTATTATGTTCATGAAGAAGATGATAATGAAGGAGTAACAGATGATGAATCAGAAATAGGAAACAAATCTAGAAATGAATGGGTGTTTATTACCATCAAGGAAGAAGATCCAATATCCTCTGAATCTGTCAATCATAAGGTTGTAGAAAGAGCTTTGGCTGCCCAAGTGGAAGAAAAGGATGATTGGGTTATTGACAGTGGATGTTCTCACCATATGACAGGTGACAAGAACAAGTTCTTAGATTTGGAAAGGTATGAAGGAGGAATGATAAAGTTTGGTGATAATTCTACTGGTAGAATCAGAGGTAGGGGAACTATTTCTTTTGATGGAAAGAGCAAAAATGGTAATGTACTGTATGTTGAAGGATTGAAGCACAATCTTCTCAGTGTTGGATAG
The DNA here is from genome assembly GCA_027924645.1 of Cunninghamia lanceolata. NCBI lineage: Eukaryota > Viridiplantae > Streptophyta > Pinopsida > Cupressales > Cupressaceae > Cunninghamia > Cunninghamia lanceolata. Next base: position 20,853,099 of record BSBN01000809.1, on the reverse strand, counting down.
TTGGTAGACAAAGGTTATGATCTCCGGTTCAAAAATGGAAGATGCAGGATCTTTGAAAGCTCTGGAATTGAGATTGCATCTAGTACTCAAAGAAAAGGTAATATCTTCCATCTAGTTGGTTCTAATAAAAGTTGTTTGTTTGTTCAAGTTGATCAGAGTTGGTTATGGCATAGAAGGATGTGTCATGTAAATTTTGATAAAATCATCAAGATAAGCAATACTCAAGCTGTAAGAGATCTTCCAAAATTGGTGAAACCTACAAATAGTTTGTGCAAAGAATGTCAGCTAAGTAAACAGAGCAGAGTCTCTTTCAAAAGAAAGGATCAGTCCTCTACCAGATTATTAGAATTAGTTCATACTGATCTATGTGGTCCGACAAGAATCAAGAGTATGCAAGGTGATAGATATTTCATGTTACTGATTGATGACCATTCCCAGATGATGTGGGTTACCTTTTTAAAAGAGAAATCAGAAGCTTTTGAGAAGTTCAAAATCTTCAAGGTTATGGTAGAGAATCAAACCAGATTGAAACTGAAATGTCTAAGGTCTGATAGAGGTGGTGAATTCACATCCGGTCAATTCATAGACTTTTGTGAGAAGCATGGTATAAAGAGACAGTTGTCTGCTCCTAGGACTCCACAGCAGAATGGAGTAATTGAGAGAAAGAATTGGACCATCCAGGAAGCATCCAGGACAATGATGATGGAAGCAAATGTTCCCCAGATGTTTTGGAGAGAAGCTGTCAACATTGCAGTCTATACTCTCAATCGAGTTCAAATCAGAAGCAATACTGGTAAGACTCCTTATGAACTTTGGTTTGGTATAACTCCTTCTGTGAGATATTTCAGAGTATTTGGTAGGAAATTTTACATCAAAAGAGATGAAGATCTAGGAAAATTTGATGCTATAAGTGATGAAGGAATCTTCTTGGGTTACTCCACTCAAAGCAAAGCATACCGGTGTTACAATAAGAGACTGAGAAAGATGATAGAAAGTACAAATGTGAAGGTTGATGAAGGAATTGAGAAGCCCTCAAGGTTTTATGAGTATGATGAAGATGATCAGAATGGTTCTCTGGTGCAAGGAGCTCAATCCTCCTCTGAAAGTTAGATTCAGACTGATTTGGTAAATCAAGAAGAAGAGGTTTCTCTGAATGAGCCTGATCAAGAAACAGTAGTGCAAGAAACTCCCAAAGTTCCAAGGTATGTAACTCTAAACCACTCTGAAGATTAGAGCATAGGTGACAAAAGCAAAGGGGTACAAACAAGAAGAAAATTGCTCAAAATTCAAATGAATGCTGTCTAATTTCAAAGATTGAACCTAAGACAATAAATGAAGCTTGTAATGATGAAAACTGGACCAAAGCAATGGAAGAAGAGTTGATGCAAATTGAGAAAAATCACACTTGGGATCTTGTTCCCAGACCTAGAAACATGAATGTGATTGGAACCAAATGGGTCTTCCAGAACAAACTAAATGAAGTTGGTGAAGTAATCAGAAACAAAGCCAGATTGGTCTGCAAAGGCTACTCTCAAATAGAAGGAATTGATTTCGAAGAAACCTTTGCTCCGGTGGCAAGAATTGAAGCATTCAGATTATTTCTTACATTTGCTACCTTCAAAGATTTCAAGTTATATCAGATGGATGTCAAGTTTGCCTTCCTAAATGGTGATTTGGAAGAAGAAGTATACATTGAGTAGCTAGATGGATTTCAATTGTCTGATCATAGTGATATGGTCTGCAAGTTGAAGAAAGCACTGTATGGATTGAAGCAAGCCCCAAGGGCTTGGTATGAAAGGTTGGATAAGCATCTTGTGTAGATTGGTTTCAACAAAGGTATTGCTGATAGTAATCTATATTTCCAAATAGATAATGAAAACATCTTGATTGTTGAAGTATTTGTTGATGATATCATCTTTGGAGGAAGAGACAGTATGTGTAAAACCTTTGCAAATCAAATGAAAAGTGAGTTTGAAATGTCAATGCTTGGTGAAATAAATTTCTTCTTGGGTCTGCAAATTACTCAAACAAAGAAAGGCATCTTTATCTCTCAGACTAGATATGCGAAAGAATTGTTGAGAAAATTTGGAATGGAAGATTCAAAGCTAATGAACACTCCTATGGCAACTGGATGTAAGTTGAGCAAAGATGATGACTCTCCTAAGATAGATCAGACCAAGTACAAATCAATGATTGGAGGACTATTGTATCTCACTCAGACTAGACCAGACATAATGCAGGTTGTTGGTCTTGTGGCAAGATTCCAGGTTAATCCCAGAGAATCTCATGTCATGGCAATCAAAAGAATTTTTAGGTACTTCAAAGGAACAATTGAGTATGGCCTATGGTATCCTAGAGATCAGGATTTTTCTCTTCATGCATATACAGATGCAGATTGGGGAGGAGATGTGGATGATAGGAAGAGTACAAGTGGAGGAGTATTCTTTTTGGGAAAAAGGTTGGTTTCTTGGCTAAGCAAGAAACAAGAGGCAATATCTTTGTCTACAACTGAAGCAAAATAGATTGCAGCAACAGGTAGTTACACTCAAATCTTATGGATGAAGCAGATGCTAAGAGATATTAAAGTAGAATATGAGGAGCCTATCACAATTTTCTGTGATAATTCAAGTACAATAAATATTTCTAAGAATCCGGTATTACATTCTAAGACCAAGCACATATCTATCAAGTTTCACTTTCTGAGAGAACAAGTGAACAAGGATGAAATCATATTGGAGTATGTACCCTCCAAGGATTAGATTGCAGATATTTTTACTAAACCTCTTCTCAAGGACTCTTTTGAGTATCTCAGGGAGAAGTTAGGGGTCATTGCCCCTCCAGTGATGAACTAGGATGTGTTGGTCATGATGTTAGTCATAAACAAGCATAGAATAAAAGTACACATTAACCTTTATTCATCTTGAAAAATACTGTGAATTCAAGGAATTCGGTATCCCAAGTCTCCAGTGATTAGGTCTTAATCGTCTGACGTTACTCAGAGGTTAATGTGTGTTGCTGTTTCCATTTTGGGGCCTTACGTGAAATTGTGCCATCATCATGACATTCCTGCAGAAATTCTTTACAGAGTAGTCATATTATGCGGTTATTAGATGAAAAGATGTAAAAATATCTCAATCTTTGCATGATATTTTCAATTGTGCATGCTTTGCATTCAAATATGCTAAATATTTGCGATTACCTACGAGATGTCTGCATATTTGTGTTATTTTCTTAGGATTATCAGTTATTTGCAAGTGTGATAATGAAATGTTTCAAAATTGAAAGAAATTAAAAGAAACCTACAATTTAAAGTTGAATCTTCAGCTATTGATCCACATACATACTAGATACTCTCATGATGAGAAGAAATCAAACCATATGTTCACCAGGATATTCCACATCTAGATACAGTTGATGCAAACTTCAGAGGATGATGAATGAAAACAATATATGCAACATGATGAGCACTCCAAGGGACGCAGCAAATCAAAGCACATATCCAGAATTCAGACACAGATTACTCAAGATTTACAAAGATTTGTAATCGAAATACTCTTCTCTTTCATTAAGTATGCAAAAGACATGTACATATGCAATAACTTTGAAATAAGCCCTGAATACTTCAGCAAACAGATTTCAATTAAGTTTCCAATGTTTCAACAAGGCATTCCACCACCTTTTATAGAATAAGGTGAGGAATCCGTTACAAAAGATCTATTATCTAGATTCATCCATACAAATCTACGGTCCTGATTCATTTGATTTTGTCAATTATTACAAAAATGGCACAAGTTGCCAGTTGGCAACTATCTATACTACTTATGCTATTATCCCCTTTATGATGTATCTTCATCATGCTCTTCAGCTGATTCATGCGGGTCATCATCATGTGCCTCACTTTCTGAACTTTCACTATCCTGATGATGACGCGGCTGCATATGGGGCTGCATACTACTGCGGACCTGCTCGTATGAATGCACAACTTGATCTATCCCTCCGCCATCTTGAGTCTTCGCCTTAATAATGGTGTGTTTATGTGCTTCATATTTGTCCCTGCTATTGTCGAGCTTATTCTTCCTGTCCTGCAGTGTCTCTTTGTACTTCTCCATCTGGACCTTGATCCTCATTATTTTATTTATTAATTCCTCTATCAAAGCGACAGGTGGACCATCTGTTTCTGCCTGGAAGTTGCTATGTACAGCATTAATGGCAGAATCTTCATCTTGATTCTCTATTTTTCCTTCCACCTTGCCTTCCAAAGCCTCTAGTATCACTGCCTCTTTAGCCATTAAATCTCGCAGCCTCATGCTGATATCCCTCAGCTTATTATTACACCTTTTGAGGACTGCGCACTCAAACTGAGTGTCTTTATACCAAATATCAATTAATAATGCGGTATTATTATTCAATACCTGCTTACTGATAAGCAGTTGTGAATTTATGTTTCTTATTTCCCCTAACAGGGTTAGGACTCTCTCTAGCTTGTAAGACCTCTTTCTGGTCTGCATCTGCAATCTATCCACTTTGGCCTTAGAGTCACTTAGGGTGCTCCACCTCTTCAAAGAGGCCTTCATTATTTCTACAGCGTCATCCAATGTGGATGACATCCATCTCCTTATTACGGATGCCTCATGCTTCATGATGTCCAATTTATTTACCTCCTCCTGAGAAATGGCAGTCAATGGGACTGCATGTTCAGTTGCGGTATCATCAGGATTGGTTAGCCCTTTGATATAGGCATGCAACTGAGCAATGTGCTCTTTATGTTGCTTATTTTTCTCCTTCTCTCTTTTCACTTTCTAAATTAGAGAGTCAATGATATCTTTGCCCTCTTGACCTTCTTGGTCCTCATTGGCAAAGCCCAAATCTACTGTACTGATCTGAAATTCATCGACAGTGATTTTACCTTTTTCTTTCTCCACCGCAGGTATGGCAATTTGCGTTGTCCTTCTCCCTGTTGCCAGATCTCTCTTGATGGCCGAAGTCATTCTGGCCTTCCTCCTTGGCTTCATTATGTCCGCAGAGAACAGGATGGAGACGTCAAATTCCTAAATTTCAATCTCCTCCTTAGCACTTACCTCTTTTGCCAACCACGGAGGTACTTGATCGTGTTTTTCAACATCATCCTGATGTTCACCTATATCTCCCGTTTTTGTCAACAAGTGTTGTGGAGATGGTGATTTTCTCGTTTCTTCTTCTTGATGTTCCCTTTGTTGATCTCGCGGCACCTCCTCCTGTTGAGGGATCTCCTTCTCCAGAGGAGCATCTTCATGCTGTGGGGAACCTTGTGGTGCATCTATGTGATGTGGGGAACCTTGTGGTGCATCTATGTGCTGTGGGGAACCTTGAGGCGCAGCTACATGCTGATCATAATGATCATGACCCACCTCTGTCATTATTTCATCTGTTCCCACTTCTTCTTCTTCTTGTGGTTTATCCACTGCACCAGATATTGGGGACTCTGCCTGATGTGGTGGAGATTGCTCTGCAGCTACTACTTCCCTTGAGCCTGCACCACCCACTTCTTGTTCTTTGGTAGCTAGGTCCTCCAGTGTCTCTTTCTCACCAGCCTTCGCCTCCTGAACCTCTACTATAGCAGGTTCCTCTGTTGTATCTTGTGGACTTTGTTGGCTGGTTTCAAGAGCATGGCCTTGTGTCTCTGCCATCTCTATCTCTTCCATTAGGTGACCCTTATTAGGTGATCCTGCTGGCTATTCAGGACTTGCCTCCTATTTCTCTGTCAGATCCACCACTACAGGACTGGTCACCTCTGTGATCAATGTGTCTAGCCCTATTTCTTGAGTTATTTGCTCTGGGCTCTCTTCCTGCTCTTCTTCTACTTGTTTCATCTCCTCAAGCACTGTTTGAACCATTGGAGACTTGTGAGGAGTCACACTTACATCAGCAGCAAGTGTTTCCATCTCCTATGCAGCCACATCCTACACCACCTCATCATCAGACAAATTTATTGTCTCGTCTAGCGAGACATGCCCTTTTGCTTGTGTCTGGGAGGTCTCTTTCAACTGCTCCTTAGCAAGTTCGGTTTTGAACTTGACAATGGTAGGAAGTGGAACGTTGTGTTGAAGTTCCTTGTGCACTTCACTACCTTCCCCTTGTAATGAAGTAGAGGGTTGGCTTATTCCACCTCTCATGGAGGTTCTTTGTTTCTTTGGTGGGGAAGACACCAGCACCTGCGGAGCTCTCCTCCTCCTCAGGCTCTTCTTCTATGAGGGTCCCCTCTACTCCTGGTTGTTTAGAAGACTAACCCACTTCTTGGGTCTCAGTGATTCCAGCCTCTGCTGTCTTACTTTTCTTGGGCCTGTCCTTTTCTGGAGGGGATGCTGATTCAGATCCTGACCCTGTGGCCTACTCAGCTGCAAACACTACCCTTTCAATTACAATCCCCTTTGGTCCCTGTTCCACCTTCTTGCCCCTTGGGGGTCTTTTGCTCTGCTGTTGTGGTGGAGGGACCCTATCTCCTTTGGTCTTCCTTTTCTCCAACAGGAAGTCATCATATTCATCTGTAGTGGTATCTTGCCCCTTCTTCTTGTTGCCCACCGTAATGGCAACACCCTTTTTATTCAATGCCTCTACCTGTTCATCAACCCAAGCTTGGGTTAGGTGTAAGGTCCTGGCAATGAACGGATCCAAGGATATATCCTCTTGCATAGTGAGGTCAGGCGCAGAGATGGTGTCATTATATATCTTTTTCTCCTCATATTCGTCTGCCATGGTCCTGCCATCATCCTTCTTTAATTGTTGAGGAAGGGAGATGCAATCAAACGTTCTGACTTGGTTCAGAGTTAACCTCTGATACCTCCTTCTCCTAGCTTCTGCCTCATCCTCACAGTCAGCCCAAAAATCCTCTAGGTGCCTCTAGTGAACAGGCTTTCCTAGCACCTTCTGTATCCTACCGTAAGGATCATATGGTCTTGTTATTGGAAAGGGCTGCAAGTTCATCTTATTCAGGGTGACCATCACCTTCTTGATGTTATCAGAGTCAGGGCACATGTAATTGCCAATGCTGACTGGGAACAAAATTGGTGGCAGCTTCTTGGCATCCTTGTACATCTGTATCATGGTGGAGCCCTGCCTGACGAATTCCATTAATACCATGGTGTCGGTAGGATACCTTGGCAGCATCAGGGGATGTCCCTCGAAACCTTCAACCCTTATTTAAGAAAAGGTTGCAAATTGTATGTACCAGGCCCCATGCCTGTAGACTACCTCTTGAGCCTCCAAGCTCAATCTTTTTGTTCTGTCTTCTTCCATGGTCCTTACCAGATGCATAGAGAATGCATCATTGACCAGTTTGTAATCTTTCAGGTAGTTGGTCCTCTGCAGCTGAGGATGATGATCCCAGATATATGCTGCATTTGTGCCTGTTAGTTTCCCATCTATAACCAAGGCATCAAAAGTGCCTCTATAGGCACAAGAATAAACAATATATGAGGACATAAAAAAAGCACAATTCGAACCTCCCAGGTTCATCAGTTGCTCATGCAGAGCATCACTTATAATTTGGCCCCACAGTGGCTTGGTGTCTGAATATAGACACATCATTATTATCCCGTACATCCAGTCTCTGAAACTGCCAGTATCAGGTTGGCCAGTTACCCTGTTCAGGAGTGCGATCATGTACTGATACTCCTCATTGAAATCATACTTGAACAGGTGCACAGGAAGCTTGGCGACTACGTTATAGGTGCTGTTCTCAGCCCGCCATGGATACATGTTCTTCCTGGCTGATTTCTTATTGGCCTCGTACTCTCTCTCAGACTTCTTCAAGTCTACACTTTTGACCTTACTTCCCAGTGGCAATCCGAATGTCTGGGAGAGACCCTTGATGGAGAGGTCTGCATATATCCTCCCATGCTTCACCACCTACCTGGTTTGAGGGTTGTAATTCTGGGCACACTCAATGACGAGCTCCGGAGATTCCATGGAGTAGGGAAAACCAGTGGCATTCCGTAATCTAGATATGAACACTGCGTCCAGCATAGGACTCTTGTCATGCCCATTATTTAGCTTGGCTGACCAGGCTTCCAAATTAGTGCTTCCCTAATGGGTATCTGTGATTGCTCCGTATTTAAACAGGACCCCCCTCTGAGCAGAGAACATGGGCTTGCTGAACTCTTCCTGACACTTGACCAATCGCTTCTCAGCCATGAGTGCCTGCAATTAACGACAATCCTATCTCACAACAGGTACATATATGCATGCATACTGTAGTTGAATTTATAAATCATTATGCCTACTGCATGAATTCCAACATTACTTAATCATACGGGTGCATAAACCAGAACTTACATCATCGCACTAGAATAGAAACAGTATGATGAGGGTTTTACTCACTTATCTGGTTATGCAGATTCACTTTTATACCAGTAGATTACTGAGACGTTCCTAATTCTGCTAATGATCTCCTCCTTTCTGTTCGTGAGCTCAAATCGCGCAACGGTAGCTGGTATGCAGATATGGAAGCTGGTGCTCTGTAAAACAAGTTTATCGCAAGGTAAATGTAAAAATGGCAGTTGAATTACCTTTTAACCTTGCATTTAGGGTGCATTTAGGGCAACTCTGATAGATTGGATCATGTTCCTTGCTTATCCATGTGAAAAATGCAGGATCTCGCCAGGTGTTTCATTGGGTTCCGGGGTCGGCGGGAACCACCTAGCATTTCTGCGCGCATTAAATGATAATGGCGGTGAAGGGAGCGGGGAATATCCATATGATAGGATATCATGAGGGCAGGATGATATTCACAAATATCAGGTTGAGTTTCAATATCATCCTCCTCCCCGTATTGACATTGTTATCGCGACAAAATTCGGGTGACGAATGCACCCTTGTTTATGTTTGGTACATCAGGAGGATATTTCGGTGTATCGAGTGATGTTTCAAAATATGATGATGACAAGACAAACTTACATGTCTCTCTCTTTTGGAATATCGGGATGACGTCATCCTGATATTCGCTCTCCGTATCAGAAGTGCATGTGACATCATCATGATATTTGGCTAACATGATCATATTTTTAGAGAAAATCCTACGGCAATGTAAATGTGATGATGATGTCATCAGGATGTATGTTCCTTTGTTTATTGTATTTGGATGATGTCATCAGGATATATGTTAAGGGTGATATTTGTGTTAGGAGGATGTTTAAGAAATATCGGGTTATATGCGAAGTATGACGCTTGCGATAGATAAAACTGTTTGACGGGAAGATTTTGCTACCATATAAAGTTGACATCTAGATATTTGAACCGCATGATATATCGGGGGGGATGTTTCAAATATGATGATGAACTTCAACAATATGACCTTCCTCTTGTGAATATCAGGTTTGACCGAAACTTTGACCATTTATAACTCTTACATCCTGACGAATATCAAGATGATGTAAAAGGCAAACCTGCCTGAATTTTAATGCTCTTTCAATATATGAGGTCACAGAGGTGAAATACAAAATTTCACAAACTAACCTCATGATGACTTACCTCATCGTGATTTTGCATGATGATGCACTCGACTTATTTTTACCAAACCGCCCAGAAGCAGATGCACAAGCCAAACCAAAAATTGGGTCCCTATTTTGCCAAGTCAAAATGGGGCGTGTTGTGTAACCACACAATAGGATGGACTGATGTGCATCAGTCTGGTGGATATCATAGTCATATCTTGTGATTTGGATTGATGGTGGGGAGCTTCTACTAAGGGGGAGCAGTTGGTATGATTCTGATGTGTTAAAATTGCAAGTATGAGCCCTTTTGCCATTGATGTCAAAGGGGGAGAGAAGACATGTGAAAAACAAGTGGTTGATGATCAAAGGGGGAGCAGTAAAGGAAGAGAAGACATGTGAAGAGTTGTTGCTGATAGGGGGAGTTGTGACAGAAAGGAGAAGTTCTTGTCTTGATGGTTTTTCACATCATATGTTGCCATCAATGACAAAGGGGGAGATTGTTGCAAGTATGAGTTTAACTAGTGTTGTCATTGATGTCAACATACTCATATTGCATTGATAAGAAGGATTGGATGAGCTGTGTGCTGAGGTTATTGAGGAAATTAGTCTCAATCAGGAACAATGAAGAACAGTGATGAGAAGAAGGCAAAAGTACTCAATAGGTTGAGGATCAGAGGATGCAAATTAAAGGGTTTGTAGATATGAGTCTTGAGATGTTCCAGTTAAGATTTTAGAGGTCTGCATGCAGATATGAAGAAGCTGTGATCGATCAAGTAGAACCAGTTCCGAGAGATGCTCTGGAGTGACAGAGTGTTACAAAAAGGTCCGGTGAGATCCAGAAGTGCATTGTCCTATTCTGTGGATTGGAAGGAGTGTTTGGGATGTCCTTGTGATGTGTCATCTCAATTTACATAGTTTGGAGGTCTGGAAGCACCTTTTTTAGTATGATAGTGGTGATAGACTGTGTTCTTGAAGTTTCAGATGAAGAAGAAAAGAATTCTAGTAAATGAAGGAAGTGCAGATGTACTTGGTTATTCAGGCAAGCCTATGAAGGTTCTTGGATCATGATGAGGTTGTGTTGACAGTCCACATTAGTGTTAGAGCCTGGAATTGGAGATATTCTTCTGGATGAAGATGTTCTTGTTCAGGCTAGCTGACCGGATGAGTTATTCGTCTTGCGAATGTTCTTGTGGATGATTGCCGACTTAGATGATTGTTCCTAAGTCGATGAGGTTGTGTTGTTGGTCCACATTAGTGTTAGAGCTCAGAATTGGAGATATACTTTTGGATGAAGATGTTCTTGTTCAGACTGGCCAACCGGATGAGTTATTCATCTTGCGAATGTTCTTGTGGATGATTGCCAACTTAGATGATTGATCCTAAGTCGATGCCTTGTATAAATAAAGGTTTGTGAATTCATTTCGAAGTGTGTCGTGGAGTGGATGAGTGTGGTATAGTGAAAGAGTGAAAGGTAGAGCAGGTGTGTCTCAGGCTTAAATGGAACTGATCTAGACATGGTAAAGATGTCAATCTCCAGTTCAAGTTTGTAATACTTGTTATCTTGTAGACAGTGTGTCTCCTATAGGTAGTGTGCCTCCTTGTGAGCAGTGTGTTCAGGTAGTGAGCCCTAATTGGCATGTGCCATCCATTTTTCTTATTCTTCTAATAGAGAATAATTCTTGGGTTAATCACCCTATGGTTTTTCCCTTAACTGGGTTTTTCACATCAAAATATTGGTGTCTAATGTGTTGATGTTTATCTGCTCCAGTGTTTATGCTTTATGCTTTCATGAATGGTTAATTGATATGCTATTAACTAACAAAGAAGAATTAAGTGTTTGAAGTAGAAGCAAGTGATGCAGAGGCATCCACACTAGAACCTCGACATACAGCATGTATGTCTACAACCCATCATCATCATCATATTTTCTGTTAACATTGTCAGCATCATCATATTTCGAAGAGGCATGAAATATCATCCTGCTGACTACTGTTCACTTCCTATCAGTGACACAATTACTATTGGCACCTTTGGAAAACGGTCACGCCGATCCCCACATCACCCCGATAACTCTTTTCCTCGATCAGGTTGCCTATCGGTAACACTTCTTCTATCGGTCGAGCCGAAAAGGATCTCCCCGATGCTATTACTCCTGCCGATGCCGAACACTTAACGTCAGCAGGATAAATCTGCATCAGGTGATATTCACAATATCCTGATGACGATTATCCTGATGACGATGACGTCACATGCAGCTCCTTTAATATCCTGCTGCCCCGCAATATCCTGATGACGATTATCCTGATGACGATGACGTCACATGCAGTTCCTTCAATATCCTGCTGTCAGCCAAACTTAACACTATCGGCCCGCGATGGTTTTATCAACCCGATCTTCTACCTTATGCCGATACGCTCCTCCTCGGCAACACTTGATGATGATCACCCCAATGCACATTCACTTTATGCAATCGACTGCATCATGCTCATCTCCACCTACTCGGATGACGCCCGAAGTAACTACAGGATATCCATAGAAATATCCTGATGATGCTGTTGCGACGGATTTCCAACCTTAGCGAATTTCGATCCACCGAACCTCCTGAGGTGACCCGATCTGCTTTCAGGGCGATCTTCCAGAATCGAACTATCAGCACGACCTAGCACATACCCATGCTAGGGTTCTCAACACCTCTTGATTTCGATCCTGCAAACATACATGTGAACAAACCGAAAAAGCAAACTAAATCCTAAACTACTGTACATAGCCATTCCACCAATTCGACGAATCAACTAGTGGAATGGATCAGCGAATCCATGTAACCACCAAAACAACAACTCGATTTCACAATGGAGATCAAACAGAAAATAAACACAAATAGGATCTTTATTGATTTCAAAAGATGCAAATACAATACTCAGTCTCACTCTGTCTCTCCTCTTCAATGCAATGTCTAAAACCAACCGATCCTCATGCATAAATAGGATCTTCTTGCGAGTACTACCACTCGATTCCCAGCGGCTGGGAGATCCAACCGGACATACAGCATAACAGCTGTCATAACAAACTACCTAAAAATAGTAAAGCATGGTCAACATGACCTTATTACATGCATTGGTCTTATAAGACCTTCTTTGAAACATTAACAAGACTTAAAACAAACTAACTGCCTCATGGAGGCCAGCTGTCAGGTAGGTGCTCCTGCACCATACTCCCCAACAGAAAAGAACTCATGTCCCATGAGTTAGGTTGTGGAAGTCCTCCACCTTTACACTTTGCCTTGTCAGTGTTCTGACCTGTTCCAGCTTTATCCTCTGCTGGCTCTCGGCTGCTCCAAGACTTCTGAACTGTAACTTGTTTTCTTGCAAGGAAATCCTCATGCCTGTCAATGTAGGCCCTTCTCTCACATACCTTGTGTTTGTCAGGTTGTCTGACCAGAACCTCTGTCTGAACTGCCTCTTGAACTTCTGTAATGTTCAACTCTGTCTTTCTTTCAACCTTTATAGGACAAACAATAGTCCCAACTATGACAACATCCTTGTCATTCCTCTCAACTGGTTGCTGTTTGCAAACCTGTTGCTGAACCTGCTGCTGACCTCTGTCAGTCAAAACTGAAACTTTCTTCAACCTGTTGTCCTTAACAACTTCTTTCCCTGCAATGTCCTCAACTGCCTTTATGCCTGCTCCTATAGGCTTCTGCACAAATTCCTTCTTTCCCACTAAAATGATTTTTGCTGCCTTATGTACTACAGCTGCTTCCTGTAATGGCATCAACATAACAGTCTTCCCATCTTTCTTGATGGTGTAGGTATTAGCATACCCATCATACAGTACCCTCCTGTCAAATTGCCATGGTCTACCCAGCAGTAGGTGACAACATTCCATGGGCAAAATGTCACACAAAACTCTATCATGATATGCTCCAATCTGAAAATCCACATATGCCTGTTCATAGACAAAAAGTGATTGACTATCACTCACCCAAGATGCCTTGTAAGGGTGTTGGTGTGGAATCCTTTCCAAATTTAGTTTATCCACCATTTCCTGAGATACCATGTTGTCTGTTGAACCAGTATCAATGACAACCTTACATACTTTACCTTTGCTCTTGCATGTGGTCTTGAAAAGAGATCTTCTTTGCATCATATCCTTTGATGCTTGTAAACTAATTCTCCTTAGCATCAATGCTTCTCCCTCCTCAGGATATCCATAACCGTCAGGAACTCTATCTCCTTGATAAGTGTTTGAACTTTGCACACTTTGCTCTACTTTCTCTTCTTGCACAAGTTGTACTCTCTTGTCATTCGTTCTATCATCTCTGGATGATGAACCTTTGCTTTCTGGACATTTGAAAAATGGATGACCAAACTCACCACAGGTGTAACACTTTCCTGAAAATGTAGTAGAACCTCTACCACTTCCAAATCTGCCTCTATTACCTTTCCATCCACCTCTGAAATCAGATTGTCCCTGTCCTTTACCAGTGTCTTCTTGACCCTCACTGGTTTGCCTTGTTGTAGGGGCTAATCCTCTTCCCCTCATATTGCTGCCTCTTCCTCTCATGGACTTATCTTGTCTCCTATTCATCTTTTCTTCAATCCTGATTGCCATTTGGTAACAATCCTCCACACTCTTAGGGTTAGCTAAAACTAACTCATCCTGTATGTTCAATCTCAAACCAGCCAAGTACCTAGCCACCTTTTCTACCTCATTTTCATGATGACCAGATCTCATACTCAACTTATAAAACTCCTCAGTATATGCCTTCACATCCATTTCCTTCTGCCTTAAAAATTGCAGCTTCTTAAACATCTAAATCTCATAATCCCTAGGCAAGAATTTACCTTTGATCCTTGCTACCATTTTATCCCATGAAGTGATCTTTGACCTTCCTTGTTTCCTTCTCTCAGATTGTACATAATCCCACCATACCAAAGCATGACCTCCTAACTTGGTCTTTGCAATCTTTACCTTCTGATCCTCAGCAACATCTTCACATTCAAAGTGATTATCAAGTGCCGCAATCCAATCCAGTAACTCATCTTCATTCAAACTTCCATTATACTTGGAAACATCAACCTTTACCTTAGGTTTATCACTCTGCACTACCTTTAACAGTTTTGCAAATCTCTGGTCTTCAGCATCTAGATCTTCAGCTACCTCTTCATACTCTTCAATAGCATCTTCATCTTCTTCTGATTCACTGTCGTCCACTTCCCTCTTTTTGTTCTTTTCCAGGGCTACAAGCCTGGCTTGAAGTGCTTCAGCAAGCTCCTTCATCTTCCTCATCTCTCTGGCATGTTTTTCCTTCATCTCCTGCAATTCCCTTGCAGTACCATTACCTTTCGGAGGAATTTTGTCAACCTCTCACTCCTCTACCTATGTCCTTTCGGTGATAGAATCAACTCTACCTCTGCCCTTTCGGTGACAGAATCAACACACAACAGCCCAGACCTTTTGCTGAGCTCTGATACCACTATGATGCAGAGGCATCCACACTAGAACCTCGACATACAGCATGTATGTCTACAACCCATCATCATCATCATATTTTCTGTTAACATTGTCAGCATCATCATATTTCGAAGAGGCATGAAATATCCTCCTGCTGACTACTATTCACTTCCTATCGGTGAGACAATTACTATCGGCACCTTTGGAAAATGGTCACGCCGATCCCCACATCACCCCGATAACTCTTTTCCTCGATCAGGTTGCCTATCGGCAACACTTCTTCTATCAGCCGAGCCGAAAAGGATCTCCCCGATGCTATTACTCCTGTTGATGCCGAACACTTAACGTCAGCAGGATAAATCTGCATCAGGTGATATTCGCAATATCCTGATGATGATTATCCTGATGACGATGACGTCACATGCAGCTCCTTCAATATCTTGCTGCCCCGTAATATCCTGATGACGATTATCTTGATGACGATGACGTCACATGCAGTTCCTTCAATATCCTGCTATCGGCCAAACTTAACACTGTCGGCCCGTGATGGTTTTATCAACCCGATCTTCTACCTTATGCCGATACGCTCCTCCTCGGCAACACCTGATGATGATCACCCCAATGCACATTCACTTTATGCAATCGACTGCATCATGCTCATCTCCACCTACTCAGATGACGCCCGAAGTAACTGCAGGATATCCACAGAAATATCCTGATGATGCCGTTGCGACGAATTTCCAACCTTAGCGAATTTCGATCCGCCGAACCTCCTGAGGTGACCCGATCTGCTTTCAGGGCGATCTTCTAGACTCAAACTATCAGCACGACCTAGCACATACCCATGCTAGGGTCCTCAACACCTCTTGATTTCGATCCTGCAAACATACATGTGAACAAACCGAAAAAGCAAACTAAATCCTAAACTACTGTACATAGCCATTCCACCGATTCGACGAATCAACCGGTGGAATGGATCAGCGAATCCATGTAACCACCAAAACAGCAACTCGATTTCACAATGGAGATCAAATAGAAATTAAACACAAACAGGATCTTTATTGATTTCAAAAGATGCAAATACAATACTCAGTCTCACTCTGTCTCTCCTCTTCAATGCAATGTCTAAAACCAACCGATCCTCATGCATAAATAGGATCTGCTTGCGAGTACTACCACTCGATTCCCAGCGGCTGGGAGCTTCCAAGTGGCTGGGAGATCCAACCGGACATGCAGCATAACAGCTGTCATAACAAACTACCTAAAAATAGTAAAGCATGGTCAACATGACCTTATTACATGCATTAGTCTTATAAGACCTTCTTTGAAACATTAACAAGACTTAAAACAAACTAACTGCCTCATGGAGGCCAGCTGTCAGGTAGGTGCTCCTGCACCAGCAAGTGTTTGTACAACTGATTCAAACCCCCTCTCAGTTGTGTGCCCTAGATCTAACCTTGTACACAAGCACAAACACTTAACTTCATCATGTCAGCTCTGTAACCATTTAACCTTTCATACATTAGCTCCAGACCCTATGTGGTAAAAGAGAAGTAAAAAATCATTAAGTGGTTCATACCATGAATACTATGTGACTTGAAAAACCTTCTCATACACTCCTCCTTTTGGTTTATGCTTTTTCTTTCTAGCGTAAGAATTCAAACATTGATACTAGTATCCTTTACACAGTCCAGTCACATAGTCTTAAATTAGAACACTGATAAATGTATTTGTGGTAACCTATACCTTTTGAATCCTGAATATGTCATATACTTCCCTCTTTACTTTGCATGTTCTCCAAACCACCAAGCTATATGTGAGGATTGGGTGGAATGTGCTAGATTTTTGTTTCATCTCTATTAACCTTACATTGTGATAACATTGTTCTCAGTCTACTGATTTTGGATGTCTTTGTGGTAGTCCATATGTTCTGAAACTTGGGTCACACATACCTCATAGCTATATTTATCTATCCTCCAAACTGTGAAGTCATATCTTTGTCTGCGGTAGAATGTGGTACAATCTCCTATTCTTTTGCAGTACAATTCCTTATGCCTTCAAGATTTTTGATAACTTAGATAATTTCATTTATATCTCATGCAATGCTTTTCATCAACTAATAATATGTGTAACAATGCAACAAGCATGACTTCATATCATCAATGCATGAAATTTTGATATCAAAGACAACATATAAACCTTTGACATCAATGACAACATATGCAACAGAGATTGCTAAAGTATTTTCCTCCCATAGATGTGCACAATGTTTGAATTATTAAAGGATTTCAACATTTCCCTAGCCTTCTCAATGATGGTCCTATAGGACAAGTGGGCCAGGACAACATTAAAATTTAGCATATGTATGATATTTTTGGAGTCCACCTTCACCATTAAATTGGTGATACCATAGTCCTTAGCCATAACTATCCTTTGTAAGGTAGCAGTAGCTTGTACATAATTGTTTGTTCGAACCCCCTCAATTCTTGGCAAAAGTAGCAATAAGTTGGCCTTTTCTATTCCTTAACATTCTACCCCCACCCACTTGACCCAGGTTTTACCCCATCTAGGGTAAGAGGGATCCATTTGGAATTTCTTCTCTTTTAATTTTTTTGAGATACAGATCGTCTAAGTTTGATTGTATGTTCCATTTTCTAGCTATATCCTTGTCTATGTAAGTGGGGGGTCTTTTAGGTCTCTTGATATGCACTGCTCTAACATTTTCTTTGATATTTTGGATAATCTTACCAAGTAAAACATTCCAAGGCTTGCTAGTGTTTCAAAAGATCATGTTGTTCCTTTCTTTCCATATGCTCCAGTAGATGTGGGAAGGAACTTGAGACTAGATTTTTCTAATTGAGGGATGATTGAATGGAGAAACCCAACTAGTAGCCATTTGTTTCACCTCATTAGGATAGATGCAATAGGTAATAAATCTTTCCAACACTGCTTGTCTAAATTTTCCAAGAATAGGGATATTTTATTAGCAGATGGTTAATAGTTTTCTCTACTTGATTACATAAAACACATCTATGGCCATGAGGAAACCTTTATTTTTTATATTATTAGTTGTTAGTATTTTTTCATGACAAGCTACTCATCAAAAGAAGTTGACCTTGGGTATAATATTGTGGTTCTATATTCCACCCCAGTTAAAATCATTCATCTAGCAATCTCTCAACAAATTAAAATTGGATTTGACTATATACTTACCCATAGGGTTAGTAGTTCAGACAATTTCATCTTGCCTAAGAAAGAGGTTGAATTTGTGAGGGATGATTTTGGAGACTAAATCATTGAGGGCATTATTATCTCTAACACTTGGCATGTTGGGTAAGATTTTTTACAGAGTTCCTTGTCTTTTGTGCTTACAATAGTCTATAATAGTCTCACTGGAAATAACCCACACAACACCTCTTTAACCCTAGCACACAAGTGTGGGAGTTCAGGAGGCCTATCGAAGATATAGTGGTCTTCCTAAAATTAGATGATTTCCCCATTCCCCACCTTCTATTTTATTCCTTTTTTTAGTAATTACTTTGATTTAGAAATATTATTCTATATAGGAAATCCACCTAAGAGATGGGGGAGGGTAAGAAGGAACTTCCCTTCTTTATTAGTCATATATTTGGCTTTCATTATTCTACACCAATCACTATTGGTAGTCATCAGTTTCTAGAAATCCTATTTTAGCCATGAGGGCTTTGCTCATGTCTTTGATTTTTTTAAGTTCTTAGGCCTCCATATTTTTTGGGAAGGCACACAATATTCCAAACCGTTAGAGATCCCTTTCTTTTCCTTCATTCCTAACCATAGAGACCTCCTCTAGATTTGTTCAATTTTTTTAATGAAGTAGTGGGAGATTTTGAACAAAGAAAGAAGGTACATACGGATTCTTTGGAGGGAATCTTTAACCAATTGCAATTTTCTTGCATGGTGAAGTAAGATGCCCTTCCCAGTAACTAACATATTCTATACTCTTTTAGTTATACTATTCCATGCATTGTTATGAATTCTCCTTGAGCTCAAGGGCATTCCCAGGTAATTGGATATGAACAACTATTTCTTAAAGCCTAATTTGTTTTCTATCTGAGTCTATAGGGATTGGTTAGTATTGAAAAATAAGATACACTTTTCTCCAAGTTTATATGTTGTCCCAAAACCACAACATACTAAGATAGAATCCTCTACCACCCTTTATCTTTAGAAATTGTGGTAGTCCCAAGTACAATGGTGTTGTCTACAAATTACTAGTGAGAGATGGGGTTTAGGGAGGAAATATATCTAAGCCAATTAATTTTACCTTTTTGATGTTTAAGGAAATATTTATACCCAATACTTCTACCAAAATGATGAACAAATAGGGGGATAGGGGGTCATCTTGTCTTAGACCACCTTTAGAGGAGAAATGACCATTGGGGGAGCCATTGATAATGACTAAAATCATGGGAGTGGTGATACAACACCTTAGTAGATTCAACATTTTTCCATTGAAGCCAAACTTTTGAAGGACCTTTAGGAGAAACCCCCATAAAACTTTATTGTAGGCCTTGGAGATATCTAATTTTAGCAACATCCTCTCTTTTCTACACTTATCCATAGAGTGAAAGGTTTCATGGATTGATATTACAAGGTCTAGAAATTTCCTTCCTAGGATAAACCCATTCTAATTGGTATGGATGATCTTGTTAAGGTGAGGTTGTATCGTTAAAACAAGAAGCTTGGTCAAGATTTTGTAAATAGTGTTGCAAAGGCTAATGGCACCAAAGTTTTGTTAGGAAAAGGTTGTGTTTTACACCTTGCATAAAAATGAAATATTTTAATTATGTAAAATAAATATATTTATTTATGGTGCATCTTAGGGGTGTGTTTAGCCACATCAAGTATTTATTTTGGTCCACTTGTAAAGTTGTATGTAACATTGGGTTAGTTATTTTATGTGTGGAAGACATGCAATAATTGTTTAATATTTGCACATAAAGTGAAACCTTAGTAACAAGAATTAAATGGGGGGTCAATGGTTTTGTGTACTCATTGTTTTGAGACACATGGTTCTCCCCATATTACAAGTTGTATTTGTGTAAGCTTGAGTCTATAAAAGAAAGCATATGGTTAGTTGTTTGGGTTGGCTAGTTGAGTGGGCTATCATTGTATTGAGTTTGTCTTGTGAGTGCATATGTGAAGCATGGAATGGATGTTTGGATGCATGCTTGGAAACATGGAGGATGTATTGGAGGAGCTTGATGTTTTAGAATTATTCATGAGATTCTGTAAGTGTAATGTAATGTTTTATTATTGAATATTAAATTGACTATGGATACTTTTGGAGACTAGGTTTTTCCCTCTTGAGGGTTTTCCTAGGGTATATCTTGTGTCACCTTGTGGTATGATTGTCTATTCTTTTGGCATGGTGGATTCTTGGTTATCATTGTTAATATTTTTTATATTTTTATCTCTCATGGGGTTTTGTGGAAATGTTCTTTATTGCTGCATTTTTCCTTTCAAGTGGTATTAGAGCTTGGTTGCCAGGTTATGGGAAATCTCCTAGGTTTTATTACTCTTGCAATGATTATATTATTGTGTATAGTGAATCCATGGACTTACAGGTTGAGGATGAATACATTTTCAATCTCACAAGTGTGTTTCTATACTTGGGTTGTTGTAGATCTAGGGTTTGATGGAGCTTTGGTTGATGGGTTTTTAGTTAGATCATTTTATGTGGGGGTTTTGGAGGTAAGATTTTTCTGGAGGCTTCCTAGGAAAAAACAAACCTCACCATTGAGTCCAGAAGGCCCAAAAACCTATATTTTTATGTAAGACTCAAATGTATTTGGTGATAATAAATTATCCCATTTTTTGCCCTAGATGGAATCTCAGAGGAATCTTGTCCATACATTCCATATGGTCATATGACTGGTATGACATAGAGGTAAACTTGAAAATTGAAACATTAAAATGTGTTTGAACTATTTTTTGAAGTCCACCACCAAAGATCTATTCAAGCACCACCCAAGGTGCCACTGCCACCAACCCACCACCCTTGCACCACCCATGCATTGTCGCTAACATCAGTATGATGCTAGTTGTTTGAACAGGTCCCTATGGGGCCCTTTCTAGCCTTCAAAGGACATTTTATTTTATTGGGCATAACTTCCACATACAATATTCTATTTTTAACTTCTTATAGGTGTTGGAAAGGTCTCTTTGATAACTCTACAGTGGTATAGGTTTGGTGATCAAATATTGATGTTTGTGTTAGAGTTTCGTACCTAAAGTTGGCATTGCTCTGAAATGGTAAAATAGTCATAACTTTTGTATAGGAAATTATATTTTGATTCATTTGTGTTGGAACTAGGCCTTTAGAGATCCAAATTAGATCAATTTGTTTATTATAAGATGGAAGAAGATCATTTCCTTATTATCACATTATATATAGATGTCATGTTATTCTTTGGTAATAGTAGGGTAATTGCAAGAAGTTGGGTCCACTTTTTGGCTACAAAGTGGAAGTGTTTTTTCTTGAAAATCAAAGTTTGTAACAGTTGGACTCAAGTTTTGAAGGACTTATACATGTAATATTAAGAAAGTCTAGTAAAATGAAATGTAGTATTTTGAGTCTAGTTTTCAAATATGTAATTTATTCTAATACCCAGATGATTCAAATTAATTTTTCATAGGCTTGTACAAAAACTACTTTTGAAGTCATTTTTTTAGAACCATACCATGCATGTGTATGGATATCATAATTTGACCTAAATAAAAGTATTTTTATAACTCCTTTTGGGGAAAGATGTGTATTATAGTGAAGTTTGATGAGGATATTTTTTAATAATTTTTTTGAGGTACATTTTCTAATTAAATTTTTATTGGCCCTAATTGTTGTTTTTGAAAACCCCTCATGTACAAACAACATAATTTGAGCTAAAATAATCATAAAATATTTTTTTTCATTGTGTAAAAATTGATGTGTAGATTGATGACATAATGTTTTTTAAAAAATTAAAAATTAAAAGTTATTAAAAAATACTAAAACGTGACATTTCAAGTTTATGGACCAATTTGCTCATAAAATAATTAATAAACAAAAAAAAAAGTCAAATCATAAAAAAATTATATATTTGAAAACTACATATCATCATCTATAATGGGTTTTAATTTCTTAAAAAAAATTAAAAAAGAATGTCGTCAGCCATATTGGTAAAGTTAGTCTTTTCTCTTGCCATGAACATGGACTTGTACTTGTAGGTCCAAGGATAAGGATTGGATAACAATGCCTTTCCCAAGCCTAAAACAAAATGAAAAACGTGGGTTGTGGTTTCAAACTTTTAGGAATAGGTACCCGTTATAAAAAATAGAATGGGTACCCATTTTAAAATGGGTACTTGTTCTTAATATGTCCATTATTTCCCATTTTAAGTAAAATTAAATACTTTTAAGAAATGGGTAACCATTTAGGTTGGGTTCCCGAAGCATAACAGGTACCCATTTTGATTTCAGGCTTGGGTGCCTATTCCTATTAGGGTTTTTTTTTGTATGACACTTCCTCTATATGTGGACCCAACTGCTTGCTTTTACCCTTCATTGGAAAGGCTTGGGAGCAACCAAGTACGTTTTGGGTGTTGAGATTTGTTGATGACTGTTTTGATGCAATCATAACAATAAGTTAAAATTCACATATAATGAACTGAAACTATACTTGAAAGACAAGAAGGAATCATTTGGTAATTCAACTAATCCCAAGTCTACAATGGTTCGGTTGGTCAAGTTCAGTTGGTCAATGTGAAGCTGTAATGTTCAAGGGGCCTTACGTAGTTTAGGTTTATTTTGTGGTTTACTGGACTAAGAATATGCAAAGAGGTCATAGATTTCAACAAGTATTCTGTTCATTTGCATACAAGTGATACTGGGCTGCAAGTTTCAGAGGGTTTTCTTGGATTTTTTTTTTTTGCAGCTTTCTTCTTTATCTATTTATGAAAACTGTCTACCTATAGCTCTGTTATCATGCTTCTTCAAATTTGAGACAATTTCCTCTGGATTTCTACGTTTTCAGCTAAATATTTTAGATGGGTTGGGAAAAGTTAGAAAGATCTAATCTATACCTCACTTAATCTACAGAAGGATCTAAGTGTTTCTGTTATGCACTATGTAAATACCACAGTAATCTGATCAAATCCACAGTAAAAACTGTAAATGTAAGTCCTGAGCATTTTCACAAACATACATTTAAAATTGCAAGCTCTCAAAGAAGATATTTCAAAACACAAAGAAGAGCAGGAGAACACTCAGAAGATAGATGCAGAACTCCAGATTCTATTGTATTAGAAACGAATAGCCATACATGATTTACAATGTAAGAATGACTCTTAGTTTCATTGATCATACTACAGAGAACTTACAAGCTTTACAGATACAGTAAGGCAGCCAGACATTCCACGCGCACCTTACTGCAGACAAACAGGCGACCTCCTTCTTCTACTTCTAAACTATGCTAAGCTATCTTGCTGTGTTTTCCTAGAATCTCTGTTGTAGGCCCTAAAAATCCCTGTTGTAGCCCCTGTTGTAAAGTATTACAGTGTAGAGAGGCACAATATAAAGACATTCTAATTGTCCTCACTACAGCAAAAAAACCTAACTGAACCCCTGGTTCAAACCCCTAGTTACATCAATAAATGCAGGTGAACCAGTTCTCAAAAATATCTCAGAGCAGTGGTCAAATCTGGGCGAAATATTGCCCCTTCTGAGAAGTTCCGGCAGCTGGGTAATAACTTCTGTTTGTCTTTTGTGATAATACCCTCAGCTGCAACCTTCTGTCTTTACTTGAATGGCCTTGACCTTTTGCATTTCATCTCTATCTTCTTGCTCCTGAGATCAGATCTTCTGCCTCCATGAGGTCACTGCGCTGACTTTCCAGCTGCTTCCTCAACTGCAAGCCTGCAAGACAAGACAAGCAATAAGTTTCACATTTATCACAAAAAATAGCATGAAATTAAAATAACCGTTTAAACCCAGGTGACTGCGCAAGATGGAGAAAATCGGATCTAGAAATCCTCTCAAAACGCGTCAAAAAATGCGTTCAGACTGCTCAAGATTCACGGGTCAACCATCGCTGACCGAAAAATGCCAGAGGCGCCAAAAAAAAACACTTTAAAATGTCCACCGCCTCATTTCCCGCCCATCGGCATGATCATCCCTATCAGCGCGTCAAAAAAAACATACTGGTCGATATACTTCATCATCATGATATTCCGCTTCTGCATATTGGAGAAAAGAACATCATCATCATCATCATCATCATGTTGAAGAAGAATAGGAGGATATGAATATAATCATGCTACCGAGGAAAGGAAGATGATGGTGACGTCATCATGATATTCGGGCTTCATTGAAATGCTAAGGATGACGTCATCATCATGTTCGGTTAAGATCAGGGGGATATTTGTGATATCGCGTCACCTAAGGAGCATGATCAGGATGATGAAGTGAATATGACCCCTTCGCGGCCAAGGTAACCCTTTCGAAAGATCAGGATGATGATGATCATCATCGAATTTGGGGCTTTTGTCGAACTTGGAATAAGACGTCATCATCATATTTCGTGAACCTGATCGTGTTTTGGAAAATATCTTGTTGAAAGAAAAAAATGATGATGCTGATCATCAGGATATTAGCTTCTTCGTTTATCAGATCGGGATGACGTCATCATGATATCCGGGGCCTTTGTTAAACTTAAAACAAGACGTCATCATGATATTTCGCCAACCGGATCATGTTTGGGAAAAAATCCTGCCGAAGGGAAAATGTGATGAAGATGATCATCAGGATATGTGCAAAAGGTTGTATTTCATCGGCAGGAGGACTTTGCGAAATATCAGGTGGACAAACAAGATCATGATGATCTTGACTACAGGACAGGATAAAACATATGATGATGATGACCCTCATCGATTTATCATGATGACGTCATCATCATAATTTGTCTTTGGAGCACAAGGATGAGTTAAGGTCATCATGATATTTGCGCTAGGGTGATATTGTGAAATATGATCATGCTGTTGAGAAATGCAATATCGACCCCCTCTGAATAGATAGGGTGATCATGCTGATATTCGCTAACCGGAGATCAGGAGGATATGAAGATGATGATCCTCTTAATCGAATTATGATGATGATGCCTCCATCACTTAGCGAATTTCAGCAAATGACTCGTGAAAGATCAAGATGATATGGAGTCGTCATCATCATAATTCGAAGTTCAGCAAATATCATGATGATGACCTTGCGATAGGATTATAACACGCGCACGCAAATATGCCGAAGGTGGATTTTTCTAAGTCTGGGTGATCAGCATGATAATATAAGATCAGGTAATGTTGAATTATCATGATGATGCTTGCGATACAAAAGACCACTTCGACAGGGAACTTACCTTGACTTAAAGCTGATGTCATCATGATATTTGAACCTCAGGATATTGTCGGGGGGGGTGCGTTTCAAATATGATGATGATGTCCTCATACAGCAAAACCAAGTTTATAAAATATGACGCTCCTAAGAAAATCATGATGCTGATGATGCGCCTGAGGCCATTTGACGGGTAAAGGGAACTACCACCTAAAATTGACGTCCGGATATTGCGACTGCATGATTTTTAGCAGGTGATAGACCAAGATCATGATGATCCTGTCAACATGACTTAGGATATAAAAATATGATGATCCTCCTGCGAATATCAGGTTTGACCAAGACTTTGACCGTGCATAACTTCCACATATGGACGAATTTTCAAGTGAAGTAAAAGGCAAACCTACATGGAATTTCAAGCTCTTTCAAAATATGAGGTCACAGAAACAAAATATGAACTTTGACAAATAGACCTCATGATGATGACCTACCTCATCCTATATCATGATGATGATGCACCTGATCTTCGTTTTTACCAGACCGCCAGGAAGCAGAAAAAAACACAAGCAGAAGCAAAAAGTAAGACATCAGCAGGGGTCCCCATTTTGCTAAGGAGCATAATGGGGCGTGTTGTGAACATCACAACAAGATTAAAAGAAATAGAGAAAATATAAAGCTTTTATTGGGTTAAAGGAAGTATTAGAACTTACTATTGGAGAGATTCATCATGTCAATTTGTAGGCCTTTGAGTTTCCTATTTTGGTGGGACAAAGTTACCTATAGAGCAATGTCCATCTACACCTAGTGAGATGGAGGATATAGCTTGAGTACCTTATGCTATTGTTGTTGGGAGTTTGATGTATGATATGGTCTATAGGAGAGAAAACATTGCCCAAGCAATTGGAGTCCTTAGCTAATTTAACTCTAATCTTAGACGAGACCAATATAATGTAGGTAAGAGGGTAGCCAAACATTTGTAGGGTACCTTTAAATACTCTATTTGTTATGATGGTGATTCTATAAGAGTCAATGATGGACTCAAGAAGGTCCAAGAATCCCTACAATCACAACAACCTTCTACAATAAGAGACAAAACAACAATGCCATGAAATGGTGCAGAGCTTGACTTCACATAATTGAATTGAAAATATACAATGTGACACCTCATTTATATAGTCAAGGTGGATTGATAGGACTTGGCCACAAAATTAAATTTAGGCTAACATAGACACAAATACTAAATGACAACTAGAGGATAAGATGCCTTCTAGATGACACAAATAATGAATTTCCTAGACACCACTAATAAATAAAGCATATAAGACAAACTTGTAATATGACAAGTGTCTTAATTCTATGACATGAGACAACTAGTGCAAAACTATTAAATGCACATAGTTGTGCATTATTAAATGCTCCAAAAGGTACTAAGTAAACTTAAGAAGAGTAGTGTGAATAGGACTACAAATGACTATCTAGGTAAAGTCTCTTTTTACTTTATGTAAAAATTGTTAACTTCCAATATATGGGTGCTCTGTCACCTTTTTGTGGTTAAAAAAAAGTCTCTTTTTATAGTAACACCCCGCTTAAGTGTAACTTAGGGAGAATCAAACAAAACATGAATTCATGAATGAGTCTTGGCTACTAGGCCATGTTAGGTACTCATGAACAACAAATATCAAGTGGAGAAAATGATAAAATCACATGGGAAAAACTACTCCCCAAAAGTGAGAATGCAAGAAACAATGTGATGGACTAAGTGATGGAAGGAGGACTCAAGACCACCTAAGACTACATCCAACACAACTATATAATCAAATAACTCCACATAGGAGAGAATAAATGAGAGAAAATGGATCCCCCTAAATGAAGAACCTTTGGTTGCAAAGGTGAATGTAGGAACAAGGATGCAGAAAAGTGTCCAAGACCGGAAAACAACATGTCTTCCCTTGAGAAGAAATAGGTCCATTGGATGATGTAGAACAAAATCCAAATCTAAAAGAAGAAATGAGGAAGAATGTCTCAAAAGATGTGATGCCTCTTAAAACTACTCAAATCTCTCCAACCTTGAATGTGCAACCCCATTGAAGAAAGATGCATAGCCAAAACCCTGTGAAAACTAATGAAGAACAATCTTAGAAGATAATGAAGATGGGACAACAATAGTGTTGAAACTATCATCAAAGGGGAGAGACAACCCCTCAAGTGTGTCCTCTAAATCATCAAGGTGAGACTCCACAAATAAATTTGAAATACCTATCAAATACTCATCCCACAAAGTTGTATCTGAAAGACTAGAAACATCCTATTGAATTGAAGGAACAACCTCTGAGGTAGCAAGATATGGAGGAGATGAAGGTGCATCACTAGTCTCAAGAACTCCAAAGTTAAAGTGACCAACCCCCTCTTGTGAACTACCCACACTCAATGCTAGAGTGTGAAAAACTAGTATAATCAGGAACAAAATGAGAAATGGTATAAAGGTGAGAGTGTGTATCAGCTCTGCTAACTGCAATGACATCACCAATCTCTGCATCTTGAATGTACACTGAATCAAGTGTGAACTGAACTATCTTTAGTGTCTCACTATGTGTAATTTGGTATATATAAAGGATGTTTGTGGATAAATTAGGCATATTTGGAACATCTCTAAAATAACCATCACCTATCTCAATTGTTCCTTGGCCACAAACATCTAGATAAGCCCCATTACCCATCAAAATTTTGGATGTGTCAGAATAATGTATGTTATGGAAATCTATAAAACTGTGACCCATACGATGAGATGCTCCTGAATCAAGAAACCACCTTTCATGATCACCACCTACTGAAGTAATGAGAGCATGACCTTTTCCTTTATCCTTCTTGTTATCTTTCCTAAGTGCAAATGTGGTTTGTCTTGAGTATTGTTGAGATGGGGGCTTAGAAGAAGAAGATGTATTAGGAAAAACAATTGAACTCACCTCAATGTTATGTTGCTGAAGAAGTAGTGACTAATGAGCTGCAATAGTTGAGACATCTCAGCAATTTTTTTCTCATAACACTTATGCTCACCATGACCTAATTTGTTACAATATGCACACTTTGGTTTATTCTTCTTAGTAGATTCTTCTTTAGAAGAGATAGGTGTTTTTTGTGATTCCTTATCTTGCCCTTGATTCTTTTTAGAGTCCTTTTGTTTCTTACTTTTGTTATTTGAAGCCTTAAGATCTTTTGTACTTTCAGTTGCAATAAGAGCCTATGATTTAGAAGACTTCAAAGTACCCATTTGTAACATCTTGGCCTATTACCTAGTGAGTTGTGCAGAAAACTCATCAAGTGAGGGCATTGTGTGCCAACTACTAAGAGCATCCATAGCAGAATAGAAGGTAGAAACATACATTGAATAATCATAACCTAATTTGGCAAGGATAGAGAGAATCAACTGCTTGTCTTCCTTTTCAAGGCCACATTGCTTAAGCTAGAGCCTAAGTGATTTGAACTTAGTGAAGAAATATTGAATTTGATCAAAATCTTGAGGACTTAGTGCAATTAATTCATTTTCCAATTTAAATCTTCTCATAGTAGCATGCTTACTAAAGAGACTTTCCAATGTAGTCCAAACATCATTTGGTGTTGTGCAAGACTCAACATGAAACCGAAGTTTAGGAGAAATGCCATGGCATAATGTACCATAGGTCTCATCTTTCCTATCAAACTATTTTCTTCTCTCAGCAGCACTTCTGGGTTCAGGATCTATGCCAAAATTTATTGTACATAACCTTCATGTATACAAGAGGTACTCCATTTCTTTCTTCCATCCATAGTAATTATATGGAGTTAAAAGAGGAATTTTAGACACATCAATCATTGAAACAAAGAAAAAAAACACAATGCACCCTTGACTATGCAAGAGAACCCCCCCTAATTGTGTTGTGGCACTTTATATTTAGTGCGGAAAATTACAAAATTCTCTTAAAAGAGATATACAACTAAAATATGAGATTCCCAAATGAAACAATACAACAAATGAAGCCTTTCAATACAAATTTCATTTCTCCAAGTGTCAAGATGTCCAAGTTACCAATCAAAAGTCAAAAAACTAACAAATTGAATAAAATACACCTAGTGTTGAATCTGAAAAAAGTGCATGGATTTTTGTGTAGATCTCCTCAATACCTTTCCAACTCCACAAGAATCATGAAAATTGGATATCGTGGCAAGGAGTTATGAGATGAGTGGAGGGTGAAATAGAAGAGCTGGCTTCAAGCAGCAAAAATTGACGTCAAACAAAAAAATCTGAAAAAAAGACTGATTCCACTACAAAGTAGACTGAATCAAATTTTGAACGATATCTTGTTTGCTAAAAAATGACCCTCTTAGCCCAAGTTATGGAGAAAAGAAAGAAAACCCTCTTTAAGGGCATAAGAGGGACACAAGAGCCCCCTGGTGGTGCAAAAGCGGCCCGACAGTGATGATTAGACTAAAGTAGAGTGGTTGGTGACAGATTTGGCCACTTAGGTGACACTCAGGTTGAAATGGATGGTTGAGGAGCAAATCTTGGGTAGAGGTGTCGAAGACACCACTTGAGTGGTGGTGGAACTTGGCGGAGGTGTATAGAATGGCATGGGGGAGTTGGACTGAAGGTCCACAAAGATAGGGAGATGAGTTCTTTGGGTGGCGATGCCTAAAAGTGTCGTATTCTAGTGATTACATAGGCAACTTTTGTTGTGGCTGACTCAGCCAGCCCGGACAACTTGGACAGGGTGTCCGAGCTTCAAAATGATAGGCCCCAAAACCTTGTGGTTGCTTGCAGAGTGTTAATCCCAAAACAATGAGAAATATCTATTGGTCAAAGACTAATGTGACAACTATGCATAGAAATAGGTACCGATGATGTAGTCCACTAACGCATATAGAAGTATATGCCATAGAATATTCCAAATATTCATTGAATAAACCTTTTGACCATCAGATGATGTAGAGATGGCACAGGTGTAGTATAGTTCTACCATGACCATATAGAAATCCGTACAGTATGGATCTGTATGGACTATACGAATTTCATAAAATAGAATTTTTTGCAAGCCTAAAAAATGCCAAAATTTGCCTATCTTAGAAAGTAATCGAGTTATATGTCAAAAAACTCAAAATAGGCCTTCTGAATGTAACTTTGCAGTTAGAATTGCTCCATAATGCACCATAAAATAATTCTTGACAAAATCTCTTAAAAATTAGGAAGAAAAACATAGGTCTAGGCTCTGATAGCATGTAAGAGTCAATGATGGACTCAAGAAGGCCCATAATCACCTACAATCACAACAACCTTCCACAACAAGAGACAAAACAACAATGCCAAGAAATGGTAGAGAGCTTGACTTCACATGATTGAATTGAAAATATACAATGTGACACCTCCCTTATATAGGCAAAGTGGAGTGATAGGACTTGGCCACAAAATTAAATGTAGGCCAACATAGACACAAATATTAAATGACAACTAGAGGATAAGATACCTTCTATATGACACAAATAATAAATGTCTTAGACGCCACTAATAAATAAAGCATATAAGACAAGCTTGTAAGATGACATGGGACAACTAGTGCAAAACTATCAAATGCACATAGTTGTACATTATTAAATGCTCCAAAAGACACAAAGTAAACTTAAGAGGACTAGTGTGAGGAGGACCTAGTAATGACTAGCTCTAGGTAAAGTCTCTTTTTACACTAATAGATTCTATAGGGGGGCCATCACTTAGTGGATATACATGGATTTGTAGATTCACATTAGGTAGGTGATGTTAATAGTAGAAGATTTATTAGTGGTTATGTTTTCAAGTTTCTTTGGTTGTGCTATATTAGTTCAATGACCAAGGAGTAAGCTATGGTTGCTTTGTCCACTATAGATGCTAAGTACATGGTATCTAATCATGGGGGCCATCAATTAGTGGATATTCATGGATTTGTGGATTCATATTAGGTAGGTGATGTAAATAGTAGAAGATGAGTTAGGGATTATGTTTTCAAGTTTCTTTGGTTATGCTAGATTAGTTGGATGAGAGATCCATAAGATATGGTTGCTTTGTCCACTATAAATGCTAAGTACATGGTATCTAATCATGCTTATAAGGAAACCATTTAGTTTAAGAGATTGTGTTTAGATGTGATGCTAAGTTAGACAATTATTACAGATCATTGTGATAGTCAAAGATCCATATGTCTAGCAAAGAAACTAACCTTTTATGTGAGGATGAAGCACATTCACGTCCCCTTGTTCATGACATGATAGAGGATGTGGGTTGCTATCGGAGAAGGTTGATAATTTAGTAAATATTGTAGATGCATTGATGAAGCTCATGATCTTAGAGAAGTTTAGGTGGTGCAATGAGTATATGGGCCTCATGACCCCTTGAAGTTAGTTGGCAGTGTTGGTGTTCCCCTTTCTCTTGTAAAGTAGACAACAAGTGGGAGAATGTTGGATAGGTTCGTTAATGACCTTGAAATTCCACTGTTGAAAATTATTATTTAATATTAATTTTATTTATTGTCTATGAGCCCTCATGAAAAAGATCATCAAACTTATCACTTGGCTATCATGCCACATGTATGCTTTATTGTCACATGAATAATGGTGCATTAGAGAATATATTATCATGAAGCATGTGTAAAATCATCTTTCACAAAGATAGTGGTGTAAGAGATATTATCACATGTAGGAGCATGATGAGTGGGGAGTTACATTATTGAAAGGAAATGTTATGATGAATCATAGAACATATTTGGAGGGATATTGTGGAGCCAAAATGGAGCATCCAATTTAGTGAGTGGATTATGGTAGAGTTATTAGCATTATGACAATGTAAGTGCATCTAATGTTATTAGCATGTAGATTCATCATGGATGTGGGTGTTGGAATTTGGGCCCTTTATTTGGGAACCATATTTGGGTCATAGTTTTGATCCATGGTTTGTAGTTTACCACTTAAATAGTTTCTTGTATTGTATCTATTGCACTTGTGTTGTCATTGATGTCAATAGTGTGAGGTTCAGGAAGGTTGTCAGCAGTGTTGCAATGAAGATGGATGGAAGTCAAGTGAACAAGAGGTAATCTATGGCAATGTGATCAGAGAGGAAGACAAAGTAGATGGATCAAAGAAGTTGTGATGAGAAGGGTAAGATGATGGATGTCATATACCATGTACACAATTGTACCTTATCTCCTGAAGTTCATAGACAAAGATTGTGCTAACATGAAGATTCATGTTTTGAGAAAAAGAGTTTGGTGTTGTTATATGAAGTGAAGAATGAAGTCTCTAATGTAGTAAATATGGTATTCATTATTTCCTGAGGAAGAGAATTACTTTAGTTTTGAAAGGAAGATTAAAATTGTCCAAGGCACTAGAGTTTGCATAGAATGAGCTCAGAAGGATGCTTTGCATCCATCCACATTTAATGGTATGGCCTTGTGGTTTGGGATTTTTTCAAAGACATATATGAAGGTTGTATATTCCTGATTTCAGAGCTTGAAGGTTAATGCATAAACTTTTAGAGCTCATAGAGTGAAGACAGTTGTTCAGAGGTGTTGCAGTCAGGATGCATCTGGGAAATGTTCCGCATTTCTCCACTGTTGAAGTTGAGGTAATGCAGTTTGAAGGATGATCATTTATAGATTAAAAGATTATAATATTCAAGTTTCAATTGCTAAGGTGTACTGCAGAGGTTATCCAAGGTTAGTAGAACAAAGACACATCTTGTTGTTGACTAGAGTTGTCTAGAGGAGAAAGCAGAAGCCACCGTATTTAACCATAGATTTTCTTTTGACTTTGAGTTTTGGAGGATGAGTTTAGATATTTAGATGGGTGATTCAATTTAGGTTTCAGGTGTTGAAGTGCACTGCAAGTTGGTTTTTCAATGCTCTATCTTAATATTGTGTGTTTAGTGTTCATTTGTGATACCAAGCTCAATTTCTATTTGTTTGTGCCAGAAAGAAAACATATATTTCAAAAGAACAATTGGTTGATAAGGTTTGTGTAAGTAAGATTATGTTTCTCATGTGATGATTCACATGATGTTAATTTATCTCTCTAGTATTGCTTTTGGTATGGATCTATTGTGTGGAAGAATAAGTGTTTGCTATGCTGACTTCATATGTTTTGATGTTCCCACGAATTGATTTGAAGTGTGCACCTACTTGGAAGAATGTTCTAATGAAGAATAGGTCTTGGTTATCACTTGGATTGAACTACATTCATTTTATATATCTTCTTGATGCTGACTTGGTGTGGCCTTGCACATTTCATCTTGGCTGACATGGGAGAAAGATCTTGTTTGTTAAGGAATGTAAGATAGTGTGTGAGAATGTGTGAAGATGTACATATAGATGTGAGTATGTTTGTGAAGGTGTGTTGAAGGTATTCATGTTCCATGTGCAGAGAAAGTGAGGTTTTGTGACAAAGTGAAGTGTGCGGATGATGCAAAGGTGTTTTGTTTAGTAAGATCTATTGAATATAATATCTAGAGGTTGTAGCCTCATTCTATAGGTTCTATTGAATTGTATTTTAGGGAGTTATAGCTACCTTTGGGTTGTAGCCCATAAATAATATTGTAACCTTGTTTTATTTGTGAGGTTGTATTTGGATAGTAGATCCAAGAAGCTTGCTCACCATGGTTTTTCCCTTCTTGGGTTTTCCTTGTAAATCTGGTGTTGTGGTTCTGTGCTTATGTGTTGTTCTTTAATTGGTTTTATTTGTTGATGTTCTGGTTAAAGCAGTTAGAAGTTTGATTGATAAAGTTAAATTGGAATAAGATTTGAGATATATTGATTCACCCCCCTCTTAGTATATCCTTGTGTTCTAACAATTGGTATTAGAGCCAAGTTCCTTGGTGCATCCTAATAGTTGAAGGTAGATTTTGGAGTAGAACAATGGCTCAGAAGGAGTCCTCTTCTAAAGCTCCAATGTTTGATGGAAATAACTATGACTTCTAGAGTGTAAGGATGGAAGCCTATCTTACCTCACTAGGGTATGATGTCTAGAGGGTGATTGCATCTAATTATATTGAACCTAATCAACCCATTATAGATTTAGATACAAAAAAAGGCCCATGAGAATAATGCTAAAGCTAAGAATGCAATCTTAAGTGGTTTGAGTGGCTCAGAGATAGTCAAGGTTATGCCATGCAAGATAACAAAGGAGATATGAGATAAGCTCAAAGGTCTTAATGAAGGAGATGGCACCATAAAGGAAGCCAAACTATAATCCTACAAAACAATATTTGAGACTTAGAAGTATGG
This sequence comes from Cunninghamia lanceolata, assembly GCA_027924645.1. Taxonomy (NCBI): domain Eukaryota; kingdom Viridiplantae; phylum Streptophyta; class Pinopsida; order Cupressales; family Cupressaceae; genus Cunninghamia; species Cunninghamia lanceolata. Next base: position 20,818,502 of record BSBN01000809.1, on the reverse strand, counting down.
GTGAAGATATAGGTGAATCATTAGTTGTAAAGAAAGTCTAGAGATCTCTCCCTCATAGATTTGATTCAAAAGTTTCTAAAATAGAAGAAACTAAAGACTTGAAGAAACTCACCATGGTCGAACTATTTGGATCCCTCACTACCTATGAAACAAGAAATAAAGTCATAGGTCCATGTCAAAAAGAAGTTTCTTTCAATGTCGTGAAGAATGAAGGAGCATCTGATATAAGCAATGAAGCTGAGGAAGAAGAAGAAAATTTTGTAAGAAAGATGAAAAGAGGATCAGGTAAATATAAAGGTAAGCTACCTTTAAAATGTTTCAAATGTGGTAGAATTGGTCATTATGCCTCTAAATGTCCTTTTGGAGAAAGCTAAATTAGCAATTAGGGGTTCAAGAGAAACAATTTTTAGAGGAACCTTCTTTCAAAAGAAGACTACTACATCGGAGAAGAAGTAGATCACTAGTCACCTAATAAGGATAGAGGAGAATCTCTATTCATGGCCATGGTAATCTTAGATGGTTTAGACAAGGTTGCAAATGAAGAAGAATATGAAGTTGACTTTGAAGGTGAACTCATTTCTACTCTTGAAGACTCGAATTGTGCAAGGAAGGAGAATCAAGAACAAAGAGCTCTAATTGAAGCCAAGACAAAAGAATGCATAAATCTTGAGAAACAAATTTAGTTACTCAAAAAGGAGTTGAAGAAGGTGAAGATTTGAAGTCTGGATGATACATAGTGTACAGATCTCATCTTGCCTCAAGGAAGATCTCTTCATGCAAGACAATTCTCCATGAACAGGTGCAAACATGTATTCTTTGGTTATTATTTTATCTGCAATGAATTTGAGCATAAGGTTATAGATTACAAGTCTAAAATAAATAGAAGAAATCTTGTAAGTAGAAATTATTTTTCTTCTCTTGTGGATACCAATGTGGTATGTCAAATTTGCAACAAGTTTGGACACATAGCAAGGTATGGCAGGAATGATCTTGCCAATTTAGAATCTTAGATAATCAATGTCACTGAGAAAGACAAGGAGAATGACAATGGAGTTGAGAACTCAATGATTGTCCAAAATACATTTCATGCTCAAGGACAAACCAATCTCTGTGTGATAGACATTGGATGTACAAGTCACATGACAGGTGATAAGAGAAAGTTTATCAATCTTGGCAAATGGAAGTGGATTGGTTAGGTTTGGAGATAACTCCTTTGCTAAGATCACTGGACAAGGTACTATAAGTATTGATGGAAAGTCTTAGACACATGATGTTCTTTATGTAGAAGGTCTCACGCATAATCTTCTCAGTATAATTCAAATGTGCAACAAAGGATATAATCTCACATTTCATGATCAAGGGTGTTAAATTAGAAGAGCAAAATCTAGAAAATTGCTGGTAGAAGGGTTTAAGATAGAAGGCATATTGTATAATCTAAAAGCGGTTAATGAGAGGACTTGTCTGTTAGGACAAATGAATGAATGTTGGTTGTGGAATAAGAGAATGGGGCACATCAACTTTGATAATCTTGTGAAGATTAGTTCCATAAAATTAGTAAGGGACATGCCAAGGATCATCAAGCCTATAAGCACCATATGCAAGGAATGTCAGATTGGGAAGTAGACAAAGATAACTTTCAAGTCCAAGGAATACTCTAATATAAGTCCTTTGGAGCTGGTTCATACTAACTTGTGCAGGCCAACTATGACAAAAAGCCTACAAGGTGGGAGGTATTTCATGTTTCTCATTGATGTTTTCTCTAGAATGACATGGGTTACATTTTTGAAAGAAAAATCAAAATCTTTCAGTAGATTCAAGATCTTGGAAATCTATGGTTGAAAATGAAATGAATGTTAGAATCAAGTTCTTAAGATATGATAGAGGTGGTGAGTTCACTTCAAATGAGTTTATAAAGTTTTATCAAGAACATGGAATCAACAGGCACTATGCAGTTGCTAGAACCCCTCAGCAGAATGGTTTTGTATAGATAAAAAATAGGATTGTCCAAGAGATGGCTAGGACAATGTTGAGTGAAGCTAAACTACTTGATATATACTAGAAAGAAGCAATTCATAATGCAGTGTACATCCTTAACATGTTAGGAATGAAGGTACAAACCACATAATGAAAATATGATTCAAACCTTATTAATGTCCTCTAAACAATGTAGAGTCAATGGAGATTGTAATAGAAATAAAAACCCACTACACAGAAATAACATGCATTAAGAAATGAACACATAACATAGTATGTAATGTGGAGAAAACCTTTTCGGATAAAAAATTCCACCAAGAAAAGAGGCTCCAAGTTGTATTATATTCAAATATGAGATTACAATACATCACTTCCTCTTCTTCAATCTTCAAAAGTGCTGTTTGTAATAGTCTATGTTGTCATTGATGTCAACAATATGAGGTTCAAGAAGGTTGTCAGCAGTGCTGCAATGAAGAAGGCTGAAATTCAAGTGAACAAGAGGTAATAAATGGCAATTGATCAGAGAGGAAGATAAAAAAGATGGATTAGAGAAGTTATGATGAGAAGGTTAAGATGACAGATGCCATATACTATGTACATAGTTATACCTTATCTCCTAAAGTTCATAGACAAAGATTGTGCTAACATGAAGATTCTTATTTTGAAAAAAAGAGTTTGGTGTTGTTATATGAAGTAAAGAATGAAGTCTTAGATGTATTAAATATTGTCTTCATTGTAACCCGAGGAAGAGAATTACTTTAGTTTTGAAAGGAAGATTCAAATTGTCCAAGGCATTGGAGTTTGTTGCACAGAACTTGGGCGAATGCTCTGCATTCCTCCACATTTGATGGTATGGCCTTGTAGTTTAAGAGTTTGTCAAAGACATATGTGAAGGTTGTAGATTCTTGATTTCAAAGCTTGTAGAGTGAAGACAGTTGTTCAAAGTTGGTTTTTTTTTAAAGAAAAAGTGGCATGGCCATTGAAAATATATTAATTATAAAAGAGAAATTATAGAAAGCCTAATTCAATAAGGTATACCAGTAGGAAAGAATCAGGCAAAGAAAACCTCCAGTTGTAGCCTTTTTTAAAACATAGCTAATACAAAAAAGACTCAAAAAGATGAGTCTGATCAAGAAAAGTTTGTGAAACATTACATGGCTGACTTCTTTGTCAATAAGATGCTATTACAAAATTTACAACTAATATAGTCCAGGTATGTCGATATCAAAAAACACCTAAAAAAGAACCATAACTATTAGTTATCATCTTGTAATCCTTCAGCAATAAAACCTTGCTGACGACGAACCTCCTCTTCTGTCAGCTAAGGGGGAGGAGGTGGTGGAGGAGGAATGTAATGTAGAAGAAAAGAAAGAGCATTAAATACCTCTGTAGTGTCATCTACCAGCTATCTCCCAAGCTCTCTCCTATGGCAATGAATAGAATTATGAAAAGACATAGCACAATTGTTTTGAAGGCCATGCAGCATAGCATTGAAGAGACAATGAAGTGAAGGTCGGTAGAAAAGATCCCTATGATAAAAAAACACCCACAAGAGCAAAACCTGTATACAAATTGTAATCCTCTATAACTTCATTAAAAATATCCACAGGAAAATGAACATCTTGGACAAATAGAAAGCCTAGATTCCTTACCAGATCAAAACTTTGCAATAAATCCATAGCATTTGAAAGGAAATGCGACACTGCTTGGGACAGATATATAGTTCTAGGAGATTGTAAAACTTGCAGACCAAAAACCTAAATAATGGCTCTGTCAACAACATCTTAATAAGTCTTAAAAACTTCCTACAAGGAATTTGGATTGAGGAGACCTAAAGAAGCTTGTTCCCAATTCCAAATTGGCATGAGAATTATTCTGTTTTGTTGGACCAATCCCATACTAGAACAAAATTCTTGATGCTTGAAAAAAACCAAGTTAGGAGACTAACGTAGAATAAAATTAAATCTTACGAATAGATGGAAAATGTCATGCCAAAAACAAGAATATAAAGGAGAGTTAAATCTTCAAAATACAATGAATGAAATCATTCCTAACAAGATAAACCGTTAAGCGAAAACTGCCACCCTACGTACAAAATTAAAATAGTAGCACTACATACTAGATGAAATTGCCCTTAGACTAAGGGATGATGTCAGTTGTCAGAACAAAGCCACAGAATAGAGATGATTCTAGATTTAGCGGCTAAAACAAAATACTCATTTAAGATATCTTTCCACTAAATACTTCCCGTTTTGTTTGACAAATTAGTTTAAGCTTTCCTTAGCTAGAATGTAATTAATTCTAGGGATCAACAAAAGGGAGTTAGAATCCCACTCCTTAATAGAATCATTAATGCAAAAAGCATGATTAGCTATAAAATCTTCTTACAAATTGCCTTCCCTATATGTATGAACTATTTTAAATGATTAAAAATGATCAAGCAACTTCCTTCCAAATTGTAAAATGTAATCAATTTTCTAGCTTGGTGATGATTTAAGAGTAAATGCCCTTATAATATTCAAAGAGTCCCTTTCCACAATAATATTAGTCATTACACATTTTAATGCAAGATTAAGACCTGCTATTAATGCCAAAGCCTCTGTTTCATTGTTTGAACACAAACCAAGTTTAACTAATAAAGCTATTAAAATTGAACCATTATGATCTCTTAAAACACAACCAGCACTAGAGATGCCAGAATTACCCCTACTCACACCATCAAAATTTAATTTTAGAAAAGAAACAGGCAGAGGGATCCACTTAATGGAGGGCCTATCTATCCTACTTCCCATGCTAAAGCAATTTAAGTTAGGCAAAAGTAAAAATTTCCAACTTTTTAACATTAGATCGTCCCAAGAAGTAAAAACTAAAGAACTTGCCTTTCTAAAAAGAAGAGAAGCTAAAACTACTTCCAAAATCATTTTTTCAATTTTTATGACAATTGCCTCAATAGAGTTATTAATTTTTCTAAAAATTCTGCTATTTCTTTATAACCACAAAATCCATATCAAAATACTCATCGAGACCAACCACAAAGCAAAGAAGGTAGAGTTTGTGAATAAGATAGGTCATCTTTGAAAAACGTGAAGGAGAGAGTGAGGAAGGGAACCCTGCCAACACAATTATGAGAGTAGCCAGTACAAAACTTGTGAAGAGAAATGACAATTTAGCAGTAAATGATCCACAGTTTCCTCAATTTTAGAACAAAAAAGACATAAGAAAGAATTAGCAACCCCAAGCCTGACTAACCTATCACTAGAAAGGATTCTATAATTCAAAGCTAACCAAGCAAAAGCCCCTACTTTAGGCAAGAAAGAACCACTCCAACAAAGCTTATAAGGCCAATCAGTAGTTGAATTAGGATCCTTACTAATGATACTTAGATATCCTTGCTTGACTGTATAACAACCAGACTTTGAGGGGACAGAAATGAGTTTATCCCTTCCTCCTGATATAAAGATTCTTCTCTCCTTCAAGATATTTATAAGCAAGACCTTCTCTTCTAAAGGAATCAGAAAGACATCAAAATTTCTACACATAACTTTATTAATAACCGAATTAGAATCAACCACAATATAATCTTTAACTTTTGTTCCCTAGACCTGGCACAAGAATAACTTAATTTCTTGAAGGCCTTCTATATTTGACAATGGCTTAACTATTCCAAGAATCGTTCCAAAAAAGGGTTGAATTTCCATCCTGAATAACCCAAGATAAAAAAAAGGGGGGGGGAGATCACCTCTCTATATTTTAATAAAAAAATCCAAATTTGAGAACCCATCTTTGGATTAAGAACGGTAAAGATTCTTTCAGGTAAAGAAGAATCTAGATATTTAACTAGCATAATCTTTCCCCATTTAGAGTTTGGTTGTTCAAAGTTGTTGCAGTCAGGATGCATCTAAGAAATGCTTCGCATTTCTTCGCTGTTGAAGTTGAGGTCCTACGGTTTGAAGGATGATAATTTATAGAAGAAAAGATGATAATATTCAAGTTTCAGTTGCTAAGGTGTACCACAAAGGTTCTCCAAGGTCAGCAGAACAAAGACACATCTTGTTGTTGACTAGGGTTGACTGGAGGAGAAAGCAGAAGCCACTGCATTTCACCGTAGTTTATATTTTGTCTTTGAGGTTTGGAGGATGAGTTCAGATATTCAGATGGATGATTCAATTCAGGTTTTAGGTGCTAAAGTGCACTACAAGTTGGTTTTTCAATGCTCTATCTTAAGACTGTGTGTTCAATGTTTGTTTATGATACTAGGCTCAGCTTCTGTTTGTTTGAGATAGAAAGAAAACATATATTTAAGAAGAAGGATTGGTTGAGAAGGTTTGTGTAAGTCTTATATTTCTCATGTGATGACCCACATGATGTTAATTGATTGATCCGGTATCGCTTTTGGTCTAGAGCTATTGTGTATAAGTATAAGCATTTGTTGGGCTGACTTCATATGTTTTGATGTTCCCACTAATTGATTTGAAGTATACACCTACTTGGAAGAATGTGCTAATTAAGAATAGGTCCTAGTTATCACTTGGCTTGAACTGCATTGATTTTCTACATCTTTTGGATGCCGACTTGGTGTGGCCTTGCATGTTTCATGAATACACATTTTATCTTGGCCGACATGGGACAAATATTTTGTAATTTGTGGAAGGTATAAATAAAAGATCTTATTTGTTGAGGAATGTAAGAGAGTGTGTGAGAATGTGTGAAGATGTGCAAATAGATGTGAGTATGTTTGTGAAAGTTTTGTTGAAGGTAACAATGTTCCATGTGCAGATAAAGTGAGGTTATGTGACAAAGTGAAGTGTGTGGATGATGTAGAGGTGTTTTGTTTAGTAAGATCTATTGAATACAATATATAGAGGTTGTAGCCTCATTCTATAAGTGCTATTGAATTATATTTTAGGGAGTTACAACTTCCTTTGGGTTGTAGCCCATAAATAATATTGTAATCTTATTTTATTTGTGAGGCTGGATTTGGATAGTAGATCCAAGCAACTTGCTCATTGTAGTTTTTCCCTTCTTGGGTTTTCCATGTAAATCTGTTGTTGTGGTTGTGTGCTTATGTGTTGTGATTTAATTGGTTTAATTTGTTGATATTCTAGTTAAAGTAGTTAGAAGTTTGATTAATAAAGTTAAATTGGAATAAGTTTTGATATTTACTAATTCACCCCCCTCTCAATATATCCTTGTGTTCTAACAATATCTCCTTTATAATGTGGGATTGGATTGGAGACAAGTATCGGTTGATTGATTTATTTGGAGGTACAATTATACTACTAGAATTGCTCTAGAATCTTGTTGGTGATACTCCTAGAAAGGTATAGACTAAGATTTATAATGTAACCTCATATTGGTTGTTGAATAATATAATATATTTTACTTTGGATTCAAGGATTTTCCTCTTGAAAGGGGTTTTCCCACATAAATAATGTTGTTATGATATAATAGATCTTTGTGTATTCCTTTTTGTAACTATAAGATTAATTGTTTTTGTGGATATATCCCCTTAAAATTTTAGTGCGGGAAGCATATTCCACACCATTGCTTCCTTTTAAGTAGGGAAGGAACTCTCTCATGTTCATGCAAATGATCAATTTTAGTTTTTCATGCCTATAAGGAAATGTGTACTACTCTGTGTTGTCACCTCAAAATTTAATTTAACTTCACTCATCAGGTACATGTTCATTAGATAAGCCCTTATGCATAAAATAACAAGTATCTTTGAATGTGGAATTACTAGTGTAAATAGTTCACTTTATATGAAGGATAATGTTCAACCTAAGTGTAATCTATTGCACCTACTTATTAAGCTTACCTAAGATATTAGGAATATTTCATTATTTTGAACAACTAGGTTTCTAGTAATTACATGTGTTCACCTTGACTTGAGGTACACAAGTGCCACCATTTCCTCATAAATTATTGATTGATGGAAGTTAGTTGTCAACTATGTTTAGTCAATGCCACCTTTGTCTCAGTTCGATTAACTCACCTCTTGATTAGGAGTGATTCATAGTTAAACTCGTACATCTTTGGATGCCATATCCTTGATTCATGTATCCAAGAGGTTTATATATTTATAATTTACTTTTTTTTTAATTAAGTTCTATCATATTGAATAGAATGTCTTTATTCATTTTCTAAGTTTTATTATTATCTCTTAGACACTAGGTTGTGGGTACAATTGTTGTGTATATGCAAAATTCTAACATGATATTAGATTTGTGATGTCATAGAGTTAGTCAATTTCTAGGGACTAGTAGATTTTAATATTTATTATATCAAGTGAATGGTGGAGCAATTAAGTGCTCACCATTGTGTCTAGAATAGTCAAACTAGCTAGAATCCACTTCTATTTTGTGTAAATTGGGAAACCTAAAGATAGCCATCTTTGGGAGGGTTTGCTTTGATTTTTTGTAGGGATCTTTTGAAGAAATTAAGTTGTTAAAAAGTAGACTATGGTATTCCATCTATAAGGGTCAAAGACCTAAAAATTGACATAAAATATAGTAAAGAATTTAATCCAAGAAAGTTGTATGACTTTCTTGCATAGGCTTAATGTAGGTTACACAAGTTTAATTCCTACACGTTTTTAAAATTTTTGATTTAAAATAAAAAATAAAAGACTTTAAAATATTGAAAATTTAAAAAAATATCAAAACAAAAAGTTTTATTTTTGTGATTGTAAGGCCTATGTAGGGCCTACAAAGGTAACCCATATCCTGTCCACCCTTATGGTCATTAAGGTGGTAGGGTTGGGGCCCTCCCCATCCTGTAAGTGCTGAAAACATCAATAATACTAAAAAGCATCTGGTAATTTCTATAACAACCAGTAGCCACTAGATTTTGCCCTTGAACATCAATCCATCACTAGTCCTCTTGTGGCCCTCTACTCTATTTGACCTCCACCATGACACTACTAGGATGTTAGTAAGCCATTGCCCAAGTGATGTTTAACTACAAGGTTGCCATCTAATAGCCACAACATTATCATTACAAATGCACCACTAGTGGTGCATTAATCCACTACTATCCCACCACTTGGGTGGCACCACTATGTTTTTTGTAGGCGACTAGCCCACCACCTAGCAATAGATCCTTTTTTATTTGCATTTTAAATTATGAAGGGAAACTTTGGGAGGGCTTTTCTTGGCCTTATGTAGGAGTTTTTGGGAGCAACATTTTAAAAATGGGGCATAATTTTGCACTCTTTGTAGTGATTTAATTTATTTCTACTCATGATGCTTGTTTTTCTAGGAAACTTAGTTTCCTAGAGATTTAGTTGACTATATCTCATTTTTCAACTTCAAGCACTTGTATCCTTAACATATGGACTCCAATCAAGGAGCTATTTATTGAAAGTGTAGAATTTTTAAAGAATGACATTGTGGTGTCCTTTGTTTGATCTAGTTTTACATCAAGACTATACTTTTAGTTTTAATCACATTCTTAAAATTGTAAATCAACTAGAAACCACAAATAAGTATTATAATCATTCTAAATTATAAAGTGCCACAAACACTTCTTAATTCAGATGCCTTAATTGAGATCTTAGGTGGGGTTGTTAATGCACATGCACTAAACTTATAAAGTGCCATCACATGTTCTAGTCTTGGTGGGCTTAATGCATGGGTATTTTGTAAAGAGGAACTAAGATACAGTTATATTATATGGGGGTTATAAACATGTATTTTTCTACCTCACTTCTCTCTTGTATTGTCACTTAGACAAAGGAAACTATTCATCCTACAAAGAAGGGATAAAAATCATTTCCTTTAGCAAGATCTACTACCCTATCTCCATGGACTTGTTTTTGAGCCAAGTGACCATGAACAAAAATGTGCTTAGTTAAACTAGAATGACATGGTCCACAAATGAATGTACATCTTATAGTTTCTAAGACTATCCTACATCACATAGAGCACACTAATTGACTCACTACCATGACCATAATCAAGAATCTTGATGGAGATCTTGAGCCTCCAATAGGTTGTGGTGTTCCTTTAGAGAACCACCTATGTGAGAAGTTAGTGGGATATGAAGTGTAGTTATTTGACATGCACTAAGATTTTAATAGATATGGTAGATTTACCACTTATTCATACTTATGCATTTGATGTGAATATCTTATGGAATGCACAATGTAGTCAGATGACATGCACCATGATCCCACCATCTCTTTCTAACACTATAGAGTTTCAAGTCACTTCAATGAAAGATTCCAAAAATTCTTCATAGTAGGACATCTTGTGGGATGTGTTGTGTAGTCAGATGCCATGCACTAAGATTCCACCTTCACTTGTTTCTTCTATAGAGTTTAGAAATGGTTTGACTAAGGGATTCTAGAGATTGTTGGTAACAAGAAATCTTTTGGGATGAGAATTATTGTCACAAAGCATGCATTGAGATTACACATCGATTCACTACTTCATTGGAAACTATTGCACAACATTTCCACATTGTTTGAGTAGTCATCCTCTATAGTTAGGCTTAAGACTCCTGATCTAATTATGGCATAAATTAGCACTAACATGGGGACGATTGTTCAACTTCCAAAGACATACACATTTACTTTTCTTCCCATGGGTTCCTTTTTGAAATGGGAAGATCTCCTGCATTAACGTTTGGATTTATTTCTTCCTAAGAGGAGAAATATTATTTTGTGAGAATATATTCTCTTCAACATTAAGAGTAGAGAATCCATCATTGTTGTAGGATGCATCACAATTGGGGGCTACCTAGTCTCTCTTCACATTTCTCTCTATTGGGTTTCTCTATCCTTCTATTGGGGATGTCATTGTACATGCTTACCTAACATGGCCTTGTTGCTAAGATCTATTTCTATACACTTAAGGGGGTAGTTGGTGTAAATATTTCACTTCACTTAGGATAGCATTCATTTTAAGTGTAGTGTTTCACCTAGTTATTAACTTTACTTAGGCTATTACAAATACTTAATTATTCTCACCTAGGATTCTAATAATCACATCCATTTGATGGGTGCTAGGTAGCACTCATCATTTAGCATATCTTTATGATCTCTTTTTCCATTTGATATACCATCGTATCTATTGATTTGTACTATAAGATCTATAAAACCTTATTTATATTATGTTAATTTAGGATGTAATATTGAAATTAGTGTTGTGATTAAAATGATCATGTATGGATTAAACTGATAAGAAACTATGCAGGAAAATTTCTTTTTAATCATTGGTCTATCTACTTGGAGAAGATAGGTTTTTGTAGACTCTGGAGATGTTCCTAAACATCTTTAGAGATTTACAGAAGACTCATTATAGGAACTCCAATAATTTGTAGAAGAATTGGAGGATCTCTAGAGATAGATTAATAAGTCAGCAGGGGTTACTACTAAGCTATAAATACGTTTGTGGAGCACCCTCCAATGAGTTGCTTTATGAACTACACAGAATCTCTAGAGTTATTCCATAGCTACGAAGTTCTATATGTAAAGGTTAAAGTTTTTGGGAAATACTGTTGCAGTGGCTCGAGGGGGATGAAAGACACCTATTACTTGATTTTTTGCATAAATTAAGGAATTATGTTAAGATGTTGTATTTAGAAGTTAATTCCTTTTTATCAGGGCCTTCATGGCTTAAATTACTTCAAGTCAAAACTCTTGGTAAATAGGTGACACTTTAAATCTCTTTTAGTTCTGCATGGTCGTTATCTCTTTTATAGGTAGATTGCATGTTTAGTCCTAGGAATAAAGATCTTTTGTGTCTAAAGTAGAACTAGGAGTGAACTAATAAACTCCAAAGATATGTATTTAGCAAATACATCTTATATATATATTTTAGAGAGGTGATCTAGGAAAGTTATCTTAGTTTTAATTTTTAGAAGCACAATACACTCTATTTTTACTTTGTTGAAGATATAATCTATTTGTGAAGATGCTAGAATAAAAAGGAGGCAATTTTCCATTTGTGTGTTCTAAATCTTTTCTCTGGTCTTCATTCTGGAGGTGTGGAGCAAGGGCCCATTCCCACCAAAGGAGAAAATGCTAGTATTACTGTTAAAGTTTGTTTCTTTCTTGAATTACTACAAAATATTTAGTTAGTTTTCCTACTTTGATAAATACATATGAGATTACTATTTACTCTATTTTTTTGATGTCTTTTCTAGCATTCTAATTAGTTAGTTCATTTTAGCATTATATTGTTTGAATTCCTAGATTAAAGATTTCATTAACAACAAATAGTTAAAAGCATGAATTTCATTACATAAGTAGGTCTCATTTTAGTAGTTAGTTCTTGGACTATTGACTACAAGTTTCTATTACAGACTGCCATGGACACTACCCAGGATTTGACAAATAAATATGATTAAATGCAAGGTACAATGACCCTTGTCATTTTTGGCACCAAAAGAAATACACACACACACAGAGGAGGGTTGAAAACAAGTAAAATGGTGTCCCTTCTCAAAAAAAACACACATAGAAAGGTTGAAAACCAGTAAATGGTGGCTCTTCTAAAAAATATATAATAGTAAAAGAATTGAAAACCAACAAATGGAGGTTCTTTTCTTCATGCAGGTACTAGGAGCGCTCCAGAACAAACTCTGAAGCACATTAGGAGTGCCTTTGAAGCACAATAAGGAGCACCTCTAGAGCGACATAAGAGCACCTCCAGTGTGTACCTCTCCAAAAATTTTGAGCAAGAACACTCAGATCAATGTCATGACATCATAATGTCTCTTTTGACTTATCAACATCACATTCAAAAAGAGAAACAAGTCATAAGAATGATGACATCAACCATCCACAACCCATTTCCATTATTCAGTCGATATCATCTCATGATAGTGGAAGTGTCCTATCAATAAAAATTTCTAGTACCAATTCAGTCACATCACATCCTACGAACATTATGGAAGCTCCTTCTAAAGGTTGCAACAAGGGAGTGGTCATATCACTTCATGCAGAAGATACAACATAAAAATCTGGCATGCTACCTCATCATTACAACAGTAATCCAAGTATTACACTGATTAAATAATTTAAGCAAGTCCTTTTAGTTTTTAGTGTACAATTCATAATGACCTCTCGTACATCCCCATTACCCCCATATAACTCTTGCTACATGCCACCCCAAGCTAACCACGTTTCATGTCAGCTTCACAGCCTAGAGTGGAATAACCCTTTTCCAAAATGAAATTAAAGTCATGATTCCCTCAAAACCACCTCATATCCATAGAGGAAAGTAAAGATCTCTCTATCAATTACCCTCAACAAATTCTAGAGAAATTCAAATTTAGGGTTTTAGAAATTACACAGCTCCAATGGCAAGGTAGGTTTTAATCTGAAACATTTAAAGAGGGAAAGAAGGTAGAGCCAAGGGTGTGGAACTTGAAATTATAAACATAAAGTAAGTGGTCATTTTATTTGAAAAAATGGGGTTTAAAAAGAAGTTAGAGCTAGAGTGTACAGAAAAATTGTTGAAAGACCAAGAATGTGCAAATATATTAAGGAATGATGGATGACTAGAGTTCATGGAAAATTTTGAAGGGGTGAAGGAGGATATTATGGAGGAGTTCCTTTCAAACCTACAGAATGGCTAGATATAATTGAGAGGAGTGACCATCCCCATCTGTGAAACCATCACTAGCCATCTCTCAAGCATTCTAGAAGAAGGTGAGAGCTTCTTCCATCTTAAAACCTTGTATGCTGATTTGATAAAATCCTTTTTAGTAGTTAATGAACCTAAAATAGAAACACATGCTAATAAGAGCAAAGTTAAATGGATTGTCAAAACTATCATTCCTCAACCATGATAGTCTTTGGCTACATGGTTGATGAAATCCTTTAGATGTGATGCATAATTTTCCCTTGTGTTGAGGCCAATTATGAAAATACTTATTTTTGTAAGGCATGGCCATAAACACCCTGAATATAGAATAAATTTGCATATTTTTTTGTTTTCTGCAATCACCTCACTTGCTGACAACCATCAACAGGGAAAGAGTCACCTAAAACACCATGGCCTCATTTACCTCATTGTCAAGCACCATTTTATTTCTAAAAGAGGAGGGGAGGCTCAATGTCAAGCCATCCTAGATAACCACCATAAGGGTAAGAAAAAGGAAAAGAAAGCCATAACAAATTCTCCATCCCCCATTCAAGAGGAAGTGGGGGATAGGCCAGTTTCATCTCCTTCCTCCCTAGCTTTAGGGAAAAAGAATAAGGGTAATTATGATATTTTGGGAGGATAATCATCTACACAAGTAGAAGAAGTCAATTTACCTGCTGTAGAGGCCCCTCAAACCTCCCATAAAATAGAAAGGAAATTGACATTGATTGAGGCATCTACCCCAACACCAAAGCAAAAGGGGCCAACAAGAGACATTCCCAAATTTTAGAAGGGGTAGGTAAGGATAAAACAATAGAGGAGCCTTCAGATACTACAGAGACTCCAAAAGAAAAACATAAGAAGAGAAATGGAGAAGGATTGACAAGTACAGAGATTCCTCCTGCATTGAGAAGAAGTAAAAGGGGAAGAGTGACAAAATAAACTACTCCGGAGACCCCCATTTCACAAACCAATGGAGCACCTGAGGTTACACCTATTGAACCTCTATCAATTTCTTCATATTTAGAAGAGGATAAACAAGCACTAGAGCCACAAGAAAAATAGGTGCTCCAGTGAAGAAAATTAAGAAGGCATAAAACTTAGTTGGAGGACACATAACTCTTTACTAAAGTACTTACAAGATTTAGGGCCTCTATTACCACTTCTGAGGATGAAACTAGGCCATCACATGCACAAGAAGAGGAAAAGGAGACCATTCAGATGGAAGCAGTAGAAGGGGAAGGAGAACCTATATATGCATGGGAGAGAGAGAGACATGGATGGAAGAGGAATTAGAAACAAGAAGATACTCCAATCCATCTGATCATGAGGATATTTAAATCTCCAAAGAATAGTGGTTGATGGAAGAAATTGATTTAATTTAAAAACACACTCGTGGAATAAACAATTGATCATCATAGACCTAAAGAAGGTCATACAAGGAAAAAAAACATCAAAGTATCAGGAAATTAGTGACCTAAAGGAAAATATAAAGGATAAAGAAAAGGTCATTGAGAAAAAAGAGACAAATATTAAGGAGAAGGATGGCAAATTTAAGGAACAAGATTTAGAAATTGTGATAAAAAAGTTTAGAGATGACACAAAAGGACATACAAGTCTCTGAGGCCACCAGAGCTAGAGACAATTGTATTACTATAATCACACCCTTAATTGAAAAACTAGATAGTCAGACTTGGTAGTTGACAAAGGCTAAAAACCAAATTGATGACTAGGAGGAGTTGATTAGAGAACTAGTTGTTCCAACACCAGCTGCGGACTAGGGAACACAAACTGATGTCTCCCTAAGGACATTCCAAGTGAATATCCCTAGGGAATTATTCAACTAGGAAAGGAGGTGTCATGAACTAGCTGGTACAACTATCATTCTCCAATTATAGAGAGCAGTTTCTACTTTGAATGAGAAAGTGAAAGCTTTGGAGGAAAAAGTCATGACAATAGTTAACCTTTCCTTAGAAATACTCTCATGCAAACCACCTAGTAGTAGTTACACAACATGCCTGTAGGAAAGGTTTCTTCAAAGGAAGCTTTCATTGGTCATATTTGATATTACTGAGTCCATAAAGGATGGACATGACTATACCACAGTATATATTCAAAGTAATGATGAGGATACAAATTTCCTCTGTGAATTATTTTTGCACAATTTCTTTATTGAAGAACATGCATTCTTTATTAATATTTTTGTATGAAAATGCCAATTAAGGGAATTCATGTCTTTGATGAAAAAATATGAAATCTGGCAAGGAAGGATGGAAGCACATGTAGTAAAAATGGCAGAAACTGGCATGTTCATGAGAAGAGAATGGTGAAATCCATGCGCTTTTGAAACTTAGTTTAGGGTAGTTTTCTATCACCCTTCTACCAAACTATTGCCCCTATATCAATAGCACCTAGAAGAATGTGTCATTGAATTTGGCCTATTCATGCACTCCTCAGGTGAGAATTTTATGACAATTTGTAGAAAAAGGTGGAATTATTTGACTCAAAAGTAGCAAAATGAGGGACCTATTATCCCCAACTAACCTTAAATGGTTTATGAAGAAGGAAAGGGTTGTGGAAAATATGATAGACAAGCACAAGGAAGAATGTAAAGGGATACGCTTTAGGCCACCCTTGATTATTGAGCCACTACCCATGTGGGCTGAACAACTAGAGGACACAAGATTCCCAACAGGTTTGAAGGAGGTCTATGGTTTCAAAGGAAATATTGATACCAACATGAGAAGTTGGAGTGCATATTAACAAGTATATAACATCACAAAAATGTTGTATTGGATGAACAAATCCAAGCTTTAAAACCATGAAGGACCTGCAAACCCTCTAGCTTAGGGGGAATGATGAGAGATAGGTAGCACTCATCAAAGTATATCGTTATGATGCCTTTTTCCATTTCAAATACCATCTTATCTACTCATTTACACTATATGAACTATAAAACTATGTTTATATTATGTTAATTCAGGATGTAATACTGAAATTATTGTTGTGATTAAAATGCTCATGTATGGACTAAAGTGACACGAAATTGTGCAAGAAAATCTCTTTTTTTATCAAAAGAATCTATCTACTTAGAGAAAAAAGGTTTTTGAAGGCTCCAAAGATGGTCATAAACATCTCCAGAGATGTATAGAAGATGTATTATAGGAACTCCAATAATTTTTAGAAGAATTGGAAGATCTTTGGAGCTAGATTAACAAGTTAGCAGGGGTTATTGGGCATCTGATCTCTAGAGATGAGTATTACTGAGATATAAATATGTCTCAAGAGAACCCTCCATAGAGTTGCTTTATGAATTGCACAGAATCTATGGAGTTGTTCCATATCTACGAGGTTTTGTATGTAAAGTCTAGATTTTTTGGGAAAGACTACTGAAGTGGCTTGAGGGATACGCAGGACACCTATTACTTGATTTTAACATAAATTAAGGACTTATGTTAAGATGTTGTTTATAGAAGTTAATTCCTTTTTATTAGGGCCTTCATGACCTGAATTACTTCAAGTCAAAACTCTTGGGTTAAGTGACACCTTTAAGTGTCACTTTAAATCTCTTTTGGTTCTTCATGATTATCTCCTTATAGGTACATTGCATGTTTAGTCCTAGGAATAAAGATCTTTTGTATCTAAAGTAGAACTAGGAGTGAACTAATAAACTCTAGAGATATGTTGTTAGCAAATAAATAAATAAATAAATAAATATATATATATTGTATGGAGGTGATAGGAAAGTTATCTTAGTTTTTGTTTTTAGAAGCACAATACGCTCTATTTTTTCTCTCTTGAAGATATACTCGTTTTATGAAGATGTTGGAATAAAAGGGAGGAAATTTTCCATTTGCGTGTTCTAAATCTTTTCTTTAGTCTTCATTCTGGAGGTGTGGAGCAAGGGCCCACTCCCAGCAAAGGAGAGAAGTTTACTATTATATTTAAAGTTTATTGCTTTCTTGAATTACTGCAAATTCTTTAGTCAGTTTTCTTGCTTTGAAAAATATAGATTACATTACTCTTTACTCTATTTTTTTTGTCTTTTCCAACTTTCTAATTAGTTAGTTCATTTCAACATTGTATTGTTTGAATTCCTAGATTAAAGATTTCATTAACTACAATAGTCAAAAACATGAATTTCATTGGATAAGTAGGTCTCATTTTAGTAGTTAGTTCTATGATTGTTGACTACTAGTTTCTATTGTAAACTATCATGGACACTGCCCTGGATTTGACAAATAAATATGATTGAATGCAAGATACAACGACTCTTGTCATTTTTGGCACTAAAAGAAAATAAAAGAAATATATAATATATATATATATATATATATATATATATATAATGGTTGAAAACAAGTAAAATGGTGGCCCTTCTAAAAAAATGTAATAATAAAAGAACTTGAAACCAGGAAATGGTGGTTCTTTTCTTCATACGGGTACCAGGAGAAAAATGAACTCTAGAGCACATTAGGAGCACCTCAAGAGCACAACTAGGAGCACCTTCAAAGTGACTTAGGAGCACATGTGGTGCTTTCATTAACCTTGAGACCTCCAGTGTACACCTTTCTAAATGTTTGAGCAAGGACACTCAGATCAAGGTCATGATGTCATAATGTCTCTTTTGTCATTAAAAAAGAGAAACAAGTCATGAGCATGATGGCATCAACCATCTGCAACCCATTTCCATCATTCAGCCAACGTAATCCAATGGCTGTGGAAGTGTCCTGTCAAAATAAATTTCTAGTACAAATTTCACCACATCACATCCTATGAACATTATGGAAGCCCATGCTAAAGGTTGCAATAAGGGAGTGGTCACACTACCTCCTATAGAAGTGATGGGACAAAAACCTAGCATGTTTCCTCATCACTACAACAGTAATCTAGGTATTAGACTGATTAATTAAATTAAGCAAGTCTTTTTAGTTTTTAGTGTGCAAGTCATAATGAGCTCTTGTACATCTCCATTACTCCCATATAAGTCTTGCCACATGCCACCCTAAGAAAACAATGTGTCATGCCAGCTTCATAGCTCTGGAGTGACATAACCCTCTACCAAAACTACTAATCTATAATTTCTAATTATGAAGCCATAATTCCCTCAAAACCACCTCATATCTACAAAGGCAAGTAAAGATCTCTCTATCAATTACCCTCAACAATTTCTAGCAAAATTTAAATTTGAGCTTTCAAAAATCACATAGCTCCAGTGGCAAGGTAGGTTTTACTCTGAAACATTTAAAGAGGGAATGAAGGCAGAGCCAAGGGTGTGGAAGTTGAAAGTATAAACGTAAAGTAGGTGGTCATTATGTTTGAAAAATGGGGATTAAAATGAAGTCAGAGATAGAGTCTACATAAAATTTGTTTCAAGACCAAGAATGTGCAAATATATTAAGGAATGTTGGATGGTTGGAGTTCATCAAAAATTTTGAAGGGTTTAAGGAGGATACTGTGGAGCAGTTCCTCTCAAACTTGCAGAGTGGCCAAATAAAAGTGAGAGGAATCACCATCCCGATCTCTGCAACCATCTTTCAGGCATGCTAGAAGGTGAGAGCTTCTTCCATCGTAAAACCTTGTATGTTGATTTTGATAAAATCCTTCTCAGTTGTTAATGAACCTAAAATACAAACACATGCTAATAAGGGGGAAGTTAAATGGATTATCAAAACTAGCCTTCCTCAACCATGGTAGTCTTTGTCTATATGGTTGATGAAATACTTTACATGTGATGGACAATTTGCCCTTGTGTTGGTGCCATTTATGAAAATGCTTATTTTTCAAGGCATGGCCATAACCACCGTAAATATAGGATAAATTTTCCTAATTTTCTATTTTATGTAATCACCTCACTTGCTGACAAGCATCAACAAGGCAAGGGTCAACTAAAACACCATGACCTCATTGTCAAGGATCATTTTATTTCTAAAAGAGGAGGGGAGGCTAAATTGTATGCCTTCCTAGATAACTGACATAAGGGCAAGATAAATGAAAAGAAGGCCATATCAAAGTCTCCATCCATTACTCAAGAGGAAGAAGGGGGATAGGCTAGTTTCATCTCAATCCTCCCCAGCTTCAGGGAATAAGAAAAATGGTTAGGAGATTTTGGGAGGAAAATCCTCTACACAAGCATAAGAAGAAGTCAATGTACCTTTTGTACAGGCCCCTTAGACCTCCAATAAGACAATAAGGAAATTGACATTGACTAAGGAATCTACCCCCACACCAAAGTAAAAGAGCGGCAAGAGTCATTGTGAAATTTTAGAAGGGGCGGGTAAGGAGAAAACAATAGAGGAGACTACAGATACCACAGAGACTCCACAAGAAAAACATAAGAAAAAGGGAGAGGGGTTGACAAGCATAGACATTCCCCCTGCATTGAGAAGAAGTAAAAGGAGAAGAGTGATAGAAGGAAGTACTCCAGAGACCCCCATTTCATAAACCATTAGAGCACCTGAGGTTACACCTATTGAACCTCTGTCAATTTATTCATATTTAGAAGAGGATAAACAAGCACCATAGCCACAAGAACAATAGGTGCTCCAGAGAAGGAAACAAAGAATGCTTAAAACTTAGTTAAGGAGGACACATAATTCTTTACTAAAGTACTTTCAAGCTTCAGGGCTTCTGTTACCACTCCTAAGGATCAAGATGGGCCATTACATGCCCAAGAAGAGGAAAAGGAAACCATTTATATGGAAGTAGTACAAGGGGAAGGAGAACTAAGAGATGTAGGGGAGAGAGACATGGATGGAAGAGGAATTGGAAATAAGAAGATACTCCCATCCATTTGAACATGAGGATATTGAAATCTCTAAAGATCAACAGTTAATGGAAGAAATTGATAATTTGAAAAGACAGCTATGGAATAAACAATTGATCATCACAGGCCTAAAGAAGGTCATGTACAAACAATAAACATCAAAGGATCAAGAAATTAATGAACTAAAGGAAAATATAAATGAGAAATAAAAGTTCATTGAGGAAAAAGAGACAAAGATTAAGAAGGATGAAAAAATTAAGGAACAAGATTCAAAAATTGTGATAAAAAGTTTAGAGATTATACAAAAGGATATACAAGTCTCTAAGGCCAATAGAGCTAGAGACAATTGTATTACTCTAATGACAACCTTAATTGAGAAACTAAATAGTCAGACCTAGGAGTTGGGAAAGGTTAGAAACCAAATTGATGACTAGGTGATGTAGAATAAGGGGAGGTTGTCCATACAATCACAAATTAACAAAATTTTCTATTTTGGAGCCTTAACACAATAAACAAAGTGACTTTCTTTTCAAACTACCCCTAGGCCTTGTAGGACAACAAACAAGGTTTTTCCAACATAATTCTCAGAGAAAATCTCATACCTAGAAAATCATTACAGATTTGGATACCCATTTGGACATTTAATAACATATCAAAAACTCAGGGGTGGTGCCTTTCTACAAAACCCTTAAAAAATGGATTGTCCTACTTCTTGACTAAACTTAAGGTGGTGAGGCAAATATTTAGCCATAATTTTCAAACCAGAATTGATCTCCAAGAAAGATAACTTGATTCAAATACCCATTTGGAAATTATTTAACATATCTCAAAATCAATGTAGGTTATTTTGTACAGAAACCCTCAAGTTTGGACTATTGTCCCTCAAATTAGACCTACTAAGGTTTTAGACTTGTTTTAGTAAAACGAACATAACTTGCTCAAAACAAAATGAAATTGAATGCAACAAAAAGAAGTAGAAATTTTATTGAATTATTTTTCCAACCATATCCCATGGAGATCATACAAATGTTATACTGATCTGTACCAAGCTCTGAAACAATAATTTAATGTTCAAAAAATGCAGAAAACAAAGCTTCTTTATTGATTTTTGTGTAAAACTTCAACCCCCAACCTTCGATCCAACTTCCCAAGGCTTATTCAAATTGTTTATAACCCAAAACAAGTGTTTCTAAATGCCTTTTCAGTTTTCCAACCATTCAACTTCTAATTTTCAACCTATGACTCCTCACATTCCATAATTTTGCAACTTTTGGCAATTTTGACAATATTTACAAAATGGACTCCAAAATGACTTAAGACACCTTACAAACATAAGAAATGGTCTTCAAGACCTTATTATATGAAAAATAACTTAACTAGACCAAAATACTAATACCTAGCAACTTTTTTTCACATTAAGACCTATGGTGCCCTGCACCATACTCCTAGGGAAGAGAAAAACTCAAGTCCACTTGAGTGCAAGTCTTCCACGATGCAGAGGTAAACGCAACGGGAGCTTACTGACAGGAAGGAGGAGCCAATAATACAAACAGCATGATAAAAATCCCTATCGGCTCAGCATCATCATCATATTTCCTGCAAACACCAACAGCATCATCATATTTCGGACGAGCACAATTATCCTCCTGCCGACTACTATTCACTTCCTCCGTCTTCCGCCTATCATCATCATCATGATATTCAACTAGCGCAAACATCCTCCTGTTGCACTGTTCATCAGGCGTCAAACTCTATCGGCATCATCATGATCTTCAACACTCCCTTCGATGCCCCGATAGCCGACTATACAAACAACAGCATCATGATACGATTTATCCGGTTGTCTTGGAACATCCTGATGATGTTAACCCAACTTTCTGCCGCAGACCTACGCCGATGCCTAAACACTTTGCGACAGCAGGATAAACTCGCATAGAGTGATATCTCAATATCCTGATGACGATGACGTCACCCAATATCCTGATGACCTCTTCAACACTTAGCCAAAAATATGAACTTTCACTCCCGCATCTGCTAGCGATACGCGGATGATGGGCACCCCCGAGAGACGATCCTGACAGCGATATATACACTGAGTATATATCCGACTTACAACATCCTGATGCACTTGCAACATGCAAACTTCAACAGTTTCATGACCTGATCCTGATGGCGATGCATTCGCAGATGACGATGCGGCTCGTTCCGACTGGAAACGCACATGCAGACTCCTGTATATCCGTCCGCTGCATGTAAACACTCAGAACCGCTCAATTTCACAAAGACAATATGATGATCGGGCTGGATCACCTTCAAACCAAAATTTAACAGCTTATCTTTCTAGACCTAGCACATGAGGATGCTAGGCTGATTCACAGCATGCTCCTAACTGATCTCTTGAACAATGCAATGCATAAACAGAAAACACAAATGCAAACTAAGCTATAATACAGGACCATTCCACCGATTCACATGATCAACCGGTGGAAGGGTTGAAAGTATCCATCAACTTGCAAACAGAAAGGAAATCAAAACAGATACAGCTGATAAACTCATATAATGCAAATAATGAGATCTTATTCAAATGAAATTCAAAAGTTCTGAATACAGCTTCACAATGTCTGAACTGTTCTCCTGAATCTCAACTCAATCACAACACCAATACATAACACAACTAACATAACATCTGTAATATCCTAAACCCTAACAGATCGAAGGTATATATAGCAAAATCCTTCGAGTACTACCAACTCACTTCCCAGCGGCTGGGAGCTTCCAAGCGGCTGGGAGAAGGACAGCTCAGACTACCTGATCACGATCTGTAACTGATCTCTAACTGCCTACACACACTCCTAGGCTGATCTATTACATAGCATCGGTCCAATGGACCTTATTACATGATGAAGTCAAACATACTAAAAATAGACTGATGTCCTGTCATCATGTGGACAATTAACCTATATCCTGATCATGTACGGGTGCTCCTGCACCATACTCCCCAGAAGAAGAAATCTCAAGTCCACTTGAGATGAGAGTATCAAGATGTGCACCATGCTTCTGGATCTGATCTTCAGTCATCCATACGGCTTCAGAATTCAGCTTTCCCTTCCAAGAGACGAGGTATTCCAAGTATTGTTTGTTCCTGGTCTGTTTGACCACTCTGGTGTCCAAAACCTTCTGCAACTGTGGAGGATCATGCTTTGGAATGTCATCAGCAACTGTATCCTGTAGGAGATCCTGATCTGCATCTGTATAAGACTTGTATGGAGTTAAATCACATACATTGAATATGGGAGACAAACCAAGATCAGGTGGGAGTTGTATCTCATAAGCATTCTGTCCATGCTTGTGCAAAATCTGACATGGTCCAACTTTCCTTTGCATGAGCTTAGTATACTTTCCCTTAGGAAGTCTGTCTTTCTTCAAGTGAACCCAAACCAAATCTCCAACATTAAACTGGACATCCTTCTTCTTTTTATCAGCATATTCTTTATATTTCAAGGTAGTTTGCTGCAGTTGGGTCTTGACCTGATCATGAACCTCTTTTATAGCTTCAGCAAAAGCTTCACCTTCTGCACTAACAGGGTCTACTGTAGGTAGATCTCTCAACTCCAAAATTCCTCTGGGATGCATTCCATAAACTATCTGAAAAGGTGATTTCCCTGTGCTCCTATTGACAGTATCATTATATGAAAACTCAGCTTGAGACAGAATATTGTCCCACTTCTCTCCATGCTGTTTTGTCAAGCATCTAAGCAAATTCCCCAAGGAACGGTTCACTACTTCAGTCTGTCCATCCGTTTGAGGATGATATGCAGAGGAAAAAGACAAATTGGTTCCAAGTTTTCTCCAAAGGGTTCTCCAGAAGTGACCAATAAACTTCACATCCCTGTCTGACACTATGCTCAATGGCAATCCATGGATTCTAACAATCTCCCTGAAGAATAAATCTGCAATGTATGAAGCATCAGCAGTGGTTTTGCATGGCAAGAAATGTGCCATTTTACTGAATCTATCCACTACAACAAAAACACTGTCAAAGCCTTTCCTTGTCCTTGGTAAACCCAAGACAAAATCCATACTGATGCTTTCCCATGGTCTGGAAGGAATGGGTAAGGGCTGATATAAACCTGCATTAGTTGACCTACCTTTAGCTTTCTGACATATCACACATGTCTCCACAAATTTTCTGACATCTGCTTGTAACTTAGGCCAAAAGTAATGCCTTCTGACCAGATCAAGAGTCTTATCTAGACCAAAATGACCTGCCATAGCTCCACAATGCTTCTCCTTGATGATATTTAATCTCATAGAACACCTTGGAATACACAACTGTCCACCCTTGAACAACAATCCATCCTGAATCAAAAATTCAGAGAACTCAGCATGATATTTCTCCCCAAAAGAAGTACATACCTGATATATCTCTCCAAAATCTTCATCAGACTCATACATGGTCTTGAGTGAGTCAATGCCAACACTCTCTAACTGAATCTGATTGACTGTTAGAACTCTCCTGCTCAAAGCATTTGCAACTTTGTTCTTGACCCCTTTCTTATGCTTCAATGTAAAAGTGAAAGCTTGTAAGGTTTCTACCCATTTCATATGTCTGTGGTTCAGCTTTTCCTGGCTGTTTATGAAACTCAGAGCCTGGTTATCTGTGAATACTATGAATTCCTTTGGCATCAAGTAATGCCTCCATTTCTTGAGTGACTGCACTAAAGCATACATTTCCAGATCATATGATGAATACCTCTTCTTAGCATCATTGAGCTTCTCACTGAAAAATGCAATAGGTCTACCCTCTTGGCTGAGTACTGCTCCAATGGCCATGTGACTGGCATCACATTCTACCTGAAAGATTTTGTTAAAATCTGGAAGTGCAAGGACTGGCTACTGTGCCACCTTCTTCTTCAATGTCTCAAAGGAATCATCTGCTCCTTGAGTCCAAACAAATCTGCACTTTTGTCCTCCTTTGATGGTATCCAGCATGGGTGCACAAATATGACTAAACCCTCTGATAAACTTCCTGTAGAAGGTTGCTAACCCATGGAAACTTCTGACATCATTCATAGTCTGTGGAGTTGGCCAAGACAATATGGCACTTACCTTTTCCTTATCCATCTGTAACTTCCCTTGTGAAATGACAAAACCCAAATATGTGATCTCCTCTTGCATAAACAAGCACTTGTCTAAATTTATCATCAGCTGCTCTTCATGTAACCTCTTAAGAACCAAATCTATATGCCTGAGATGTTCTTCTTTTGTGTTACTGAAAATCAGAATGTCATCTAGATATACTATGACAAACTTACCAATGAACTCCTTCAGAACCTCATTCATCAACCTCATGAAAGTACTAGGTGCATTAGATAAACCAAAAGGCATAACCTTCCATTCATATAACCCTTCATTTGTTTTGAATGCTGTTTTCCATTCATCTCCTGGTCTAATCCTGATCTGATGGTATCCACTCTTCAAATCTATTTTTGTAAAGTAGTTAGCACTTCCCAAACAATCAAGTAAATCCTCTATCCTAGGGATTGGAAACCTATACCTGATTGTAATCTTGTTAATAGCTCTGGAATCTGTGCAAAGCCTCCAAGTACCTTCCTTCTTTGGTGCTAGTACAGCTGGTACTGCACATGGACTGAGACTTTTCCCAATCAGACCTGAATCCAACAATTCTTCAATCTGTCTGGCTACTTCTGCATTCCGTTCTGGAGTCAGCTTATAGGCTACTTTGTTTGGAAGTGTTGACCCTGGAATTAAGTCTATGCAATGACTGATATCTCTGACAGGTGGTAGGGATCTTGGCATTCCCTCTGAGATGACACCTTTGTACTTATCCAATAGCTCTTGGACAGCTGGGTCTATGAACCTTGGCTTCTTCTCTTTCTTGACTTCTTGCTGCTGTTCTTTATTCACACTCATACATGGGATTAGGGCATATGCAACTGCACCTTCTGCTGCTACTTCTTTCATGAACTGTTTGCCTTCCATCAGCATGACCTTCACCTCCTTTCCTTTAGATTTCTCCTCTTTCTCTGCCAATGGGAATAAGTATACATCCTTACCATCTTTAGTGATTTTATAGGTATTTCTAACACCATCATGTTGTGCCTTCAAATCATACTGCCATGGTCTACCAAATAAAAGGTTGCAAGCATCCATCTTGGTAATATCAAACAACAACTTATCCTTATATCCACCAATCTGAAATTCTACCTGTTGACATTTCTTCTGAATCAGCATTAGGGTTTGCCACTTCTAATGCACAGGCAGATTCAGGCCAACTGAATACAGGAGGTTGCGTGAGCTCCTCCCCTTCACTTCTGGTTCTGCCGCACCAAGGGGGGTATCCCTATAACTCAAGATGTAACCTTGACTAGCTCAAAGATAGAAGGATCTAACTTGACAACAACAGGCAGAATACTCTCATGTATGGACCAAGATCTGTATGATAGATCACAAGGCTGGCAACATTCTTGGACATGATGTCTGGTTGGGTATGAGAGCATGCAGGGGGTTCCTAATCCTACTCCTACAACTAACAGGTGGAAGTATGAAATGTTTTGATATGAATTTGGATGCAAAGCTGGACATGGTGTATAACACAAAAACACAGCATGATTGGTGCCTATCCAGGGCTTGGAGTCGGTAGACATACACCTGTGAATGATCAGCATGAATAGCTAAAACTGGATTTCAGGGGGATACACATGATATCTGCCCTACAGATATCTCCCAATATAGAGTGTTGAGCTATCTCTACTTATGGCATCCCTACTGCAGTATACCCTTCCCAATGTTCAACCTGAAAACAGTTTAATCTGCCCCTTGAGCAGAGGTTAAAAGATCAGACATTCAACATAGGAATTCTATGCTCTAGAATCTAAACATAAGCAAACATCCAGATCCAAAAGAAGGATACATGCAATACTGGAGACAGAATTAACACAACACATGCTAAGATAGCATTACTCATATAAGATCAACCATGAAATCAGTGGATTCATGCCAAGTCCTACAACAGGAGATACATAAACTCACAAGATCAAGCTGTACAGAGCAACCAGATCAGCTGGTTTTGGATTACAGAGCCAAAAATCATCAACTTTCAACAACCACAAATGAACAACACAACCTGCTTATAACAGCCAGGTAGGTGCTCAGCAATTAATTACAATGTTGACCAAAATCTCGCCAGATACACGGTATCATGAAAATGGCGCTCAAACACAACCAAATTGGCGCCCAAACTTGAATGCAGCAGGTAGGGGAGGAGACAGGAAGATTTCTCGAGCCCTGCGCCATCATCCGCTGATTGACACCTTCAGTCAGGTACCAGATCGACCCACGCCATCGCCCATACCTCTGCAACAATCGCCATTAATGGCGCACCAACCCGCGGCCTCGGGAAGAACATCAATTCTGCATTGCAACCATTTCCCACCGAGATTCATCATCATGATATTTGAAGATGCAGGATATCAATTATCCCACATGCACCCCGCGGCGACTTCTTTAACACTTTATATACTAGGTAATGAGCATATATGATGTCGGTGCTTTTGCTCCTGACGACACTAGTATAAGACTTCATCATCATCATCCCTCAGCAGCATGATATCCTGTTGTTCGAAATATCACCCTGACGTCATCATGATATTTGAAATATACCCTTCATGATAATCGGCACAACCTGATCCTTCGGAGGAACATCCTCCTGCTGAGCTTATAACAAAAATCTGGCCGATGATCATCCTGATGACGTCATCATCATATCCTGCTGACGTCATCATTATATCTGCCTACTGCGCACCTCCTCATATCGGGATGACGTCATCATCATGTTTGAAAATATCAGGAGGTCTCTTCAAGATGATCAGTTGTTAGAAATATGACCCCCGCGGACCTTGATGACGTCATCATCATATTAACATCATCATGATATTCGGAAGACAACCGGATATTTGGAAATATCCTCCTGATGTTCAAATATCAGGTTGCACTGTAGCTCCTCTGTAAGATCGGGGCGAAAACTGAATATGATGATGCTGCTTGAAAAGATCACCCCCAGTAGATAATGCGCGAAGCCAGCAGGCGGATATCTCCCTGATATCAGCATCATCATGATGCTCGAGCAAACATATATCCGGGCGATATGAAAATATCACCCCTTCCTTCGGAATATCATGATGCAGATAGGCAGAAAGAAAAATATCACCCTGATATACGGATGACGTCAGCATCATCAGGATGAGAAACAAAGAACAAGAAGTGATACAACATCATCAGGATGATATTGACTAAGATCATCCTGACGTTCCAAAATATGATGACCCTAGTGAATATCGGGTCGCAATTACAACTCTTCAACAACATCATCAGGATGATGTTAACCAAGATCACCCGATGATAAAAATATCACCCCGGCGAAATATCATGAAGGCAGAAAATATGATGACCTCCACAAGCAGCAGGATGACAACTGAAAAAAATGATGATGATGACGACCCTTAGGATAAAACAAGTTAGGTCGAGCAACTCAAAGAATAAGCAACATCATCATCATGCCTGCGCAAGGTGATAAATGGAAGATCGCCGGAGACTTTGAAGAATCACCCTCGCAAGCAGATAAGGGCGCACTGTAGCTCGTCAGCATCATCAGGATAAAACCCGAACATCACCCGACAGCGAAATATGATGATGACGATGAGAAACCGGTCGAAGGAGAACATGATGATGCTGACCTTCATGGAAACAAACATGATGATGATGACCTCCTCCTCAAGAAAATATGATGATGCAGCTGAAAAATACTAAGGAGGTCCGTTACTTAGAGCATTTTTTTGGATACTTAGGGAGAGTGCCTGAATGAAAATTTTTCAAAAAAAAACTACCAGTCAATTCAGGCGTCAACACTACCCAAGCCTGCTCTTCTACAGTTGTCTGCTGACCTTGGGTAAGCCATGAGACTTTATATGGGGATGGGTGAGGCAATCTCCTAAGCTTAAGCTTTGTCACCATGTGTTCAGACACAAAATTTTCAGTAGAACCAGAATCAATCAAAACTTTACATGCCTTACCTCCTGCTTTGCAAATAGTTCTGAAAAGAGACTTTCTCTGAGGGGATTCTTTGTCAGGTACCTTCATGGTAGTCACTGTTCTTCTCATCATCAGAGACTCTCCACTTTCTGGGTATGCATAATTATCAGGAGCATTCACACTCTGAAAATCATTAGAGCTCGTCCTACTTTGATTATCAGGTTCTTGGACCAGATTTGTTCTCCTTTCTCCTGCCGAGCTTGTGGCCTTTTCTGGACATCTGCTGGCTATATGGCCTTCTTTGTTACAGTTATAACATCTGATGGATCCTCTGCCCTGGGATCTTCCTCTGAAAGGTCTTCTACCTCTAAAATTTCCTTGCTGACTGTAATTCTCTCTCTGGTTCTGACTATTGTTGCCCTTACTATTGTCATGACTGGATTCTCCTTGATATCCCTGTCCATGTCCTCTGCCTCTAAAAGGACCTCTTCCACCTCTTTGTTGTCTTCCTCTTCCTCTATTGTTTTGTTCCTGTTTTCTCTTCAACTTCTCTTCCACTTTCAATGCCAACTGAAAGCTTTTCTGAACTGTATCTGGATTATGCAGACTTAGATCTTCCTGGATGTTGAACCTCAATCCATTAAGGTATCTGGCTACCTTCTCTTCTTCACTTTCTTTTACCTTTGTCTTCATACAGAGTTTCATGAATTCTTCTGTATATGAGCTGACATCTAGCTCCTTCTGCTTCAGGTTTTACTTCCTTTCGTGTAATTGGATACTGTAATCCAATGGAACATATGCTTCCTTTACTAATGCCATCATCTTCTTCCATGTGGCAACTCTACGTTTTCCTTCCTGTACTCTATCATCTTGAACAAAATTCCACCATGTCAAGGCAGCTTCTTTCATCTTTGACTGTGCTATCTTCACTCTCTGTTGTTCTGGTATCTCCTCTGTTTCAAAGAAATTGTTCAAACAGTCTATCCATTCCATTACTGAATCAGGGTCCATCTTGCCTGTAAACACTGGCAAATCTAGTTTCACATCCATGGTTCTCCTCTCCATGGCCTTGAGGGCGTTCAACAGTGGTCTCTGGTCTGCAGGAACGACCTCCTCGCTCCAATTAGGGATCTCTTCTTCTTCCCTATCTTCTTCTCTACCAGAACCGACTTTGCTCCTCAACTTTGCTAACTCATCCTTCAATTCCTGATTCTGAGCCTTCACGGCCTTGCTTTCTGCAATCTGTTTCTTCACCAGAACTGCCAACTCAGCGTTGGTCATCCTTGCTGGAACCTCCGATGTTCCTTCTTCATCTGACATCCTGCTTCTCTTTTCCAGAAGATCCTAACCTTTGCTCTGATACCACTATGATGCATAGGTAAACGCAATGGGAGCTTACTGACAGGAAGGAGGAGCCAATAATACAAACAGCATGTTAAAAATCCCTATCGGCTCAGCATCATCATCATATTTCGGACGAGCACAATTATCCTCCTACCGACTACTATTCACTTCCTCCGTCTTCCGCCTATCATCATCATCATGATATTCAACTAGCGCAAACATCCTCCTATTGCACTGTTCATCGGGCATCAAACTCTATCCGCATCATCATGATCTTCAACACTCCCTTCGATGCCCCGATAGCCGACTATACAAACAACAGCATCATGATACGATTTATCCGGTTGTCTTGGAACATCCTGATGATGTTAACCCAACTTTCTGCCGCAGACCTACGCCGATGCCTAAACACTTAGCGACAGTAGGATAAACTCGCATAGAGTGATATCTCAATATCCTGATGACGATGACGTCATATCCTGATGACGATGACGTCACCCAATATCCTGATGACCTCTTCAACACTTAGCCAAAAATATGAACTTTCACTCCCGCATCTGCTAGTGATACGCGGATGATGGGCACCCCCGAGAGACGATCCTGACGGCGATATATACACTGAGTATATATCCGACTTACAACATCCTGATGCACTTGCAACATGTAAACTTCAACAGTTTCATGACCTGATCCTGATGGCGATGCATTCGCAGATGACGATGCGGCTCGTTCCGACTGGAAACGCACATGCAGACTCCTGTATATCCGTCCGCTGCATGTAAACACTCAGAACCGCTCAATTTCACAAAGACAATATGATGATCAGGCCGGATCACCTTCAAACCAAAATTTAACAGCTTATCTTTCTAGACCTAGCACATGAGGATGCTAGGCTGATTCACAGCATGCTCCTAACTGATCTCTTGAACAATGCAATGCATAAATAGAAAACACAAATGCAAACTAAGCTATAATACAGGACCATTCCACCGATTCACATGATCAACCGGTGGAAGGGTTGAAAGTATCCATCAACTTGCAAACAGAAAGGAAATCAAAATAGATACAGTTGATAAACTCAGATAATGCAAATGATGAGATCTTATTCAAATGAAATTCAAAAGTTCTGAATACAGCTTCACAATGTCTGAACTGTTCTCCTGAATCTCAACTCAATCACAACACCAATACATAACGCAACTAACATAACATCTGTAATATCCTAAACCCTAATAGATCGAAGGTATATATAGCAAAATCCTTCGAGTACTACCAACTCACTTCCCAGCGGCTGGGAGCTTCCAAGCGGCTGGGAGAAGGACAGCTCAGACTACCTGATCACGATCTGTAACTGATCTCTAATTGCCTACACACACTCCTAGGCTGATCTATTACATAGCATCGGTCCAATGGACCTTATTACATGATGAAGTCAAACATACTAAAAATAGACTGATGTCCTGTCATCATGTGGACAATTAACCTATATCCTGATCATGTACGGGTGCTCCTGCACCATTCCAATTCTTCCACAACTTGTCCTTCATTTCTGCAACTTTCCCTAGATCTTTTTTCTTCTTCTTCTTGTACCGCCTATTACTTAGCATCTTCTCAACTTCCAAGTTCCAAAATTCTAGTTCTCATTCACATGCCTCAGTACCACCGTCTATGTCTTCATCTTAATTATTGGAATACAATATGGTAGCATATTCATCATCCATAAAATCAGAAAATGCAACCATTACCTCAAAAACATCTTCTTCACCATAGTGTGCTATATTTATATAACAATCCTCATACACTATATGCACTTCTCCTCCTCCTTTAGACTCTTTTCCATCTTCATGTTCATCTATTGCACCTGTAAACACATACTTACAAATATTGTTAGAAATAAAATCTTGAGTCTCAAAGGACCCATTTTCTTCATCTTTTTCCTCTTCCTCAGATGGCTCTTGCTCTTCCATAATCAACAAAGACTCTCCAAGGTCTGGTGTTGCTATCCTCTCTTATCTTCTTCTCCTCTGAATGATCTTCTTGATAGTCCATTTTACCTTCTTCCTTATTGGTAAATGCCAACCACTTTCTTGTTTTGCTCTCTCAAGAAGCTGCTGCATCTTAAGTTCCATTATTTTTTCCATTTTTTCCAAAAGCTTGGCTCAACTTTATTATCTCTTGTTGAATACTTACTTTTTCTTCTCTCTCATCTTTCTTCTTTATCTCCCTTTTCTCTTTTCTTTTCTCTTGTTTCTTTCTTGCTATCTCCTTATTCTACAAGTCTCCACAGACTAATCTTCTCAACATTTCCATTCTTCTTTCTCAAGCAAGTCTTTTTCACCTTGCTTCTTTTTCACTACTTCTTGTCTTTGTGATACCTCACCTTAGGTGCCCTTCTTTTCCATTGGCCTAGTCTTTTGGTATCTAGGATATTCCTTCAACCTGCAAAAAAGACAATACACAAAATCTAAAACTTATCTTGCCCAGATCCTCGAGCTCTAATACCAATTTGATGCAGAGCAGGGGGAGGTTGTCTATACTATCACAACTTAATAAAATTTTTAATTTTGGAGCCTTAACACAATAAACAAAGTGACTTTCTTCCCAAACTGCCCCTAGGCCTTGTAGGACAGCAAACAAGGTTTTTCCCAAATAATTCTTGGAGAAGACCTCATACTCAGAAACTCATTACAGATTTTGATACCCATTTGGACATTTAAAAACATATTAAAAACTTAGGGGTGGTACCTTTGTACGAAACCCTTAAAAAGTGGACTATCCTACTTCTTGACTAGACTTAAGGTGGTGCAACAAATAGGGTTTTTCGACCGTAATTTTTAAACTAGAATTGATCTCCAAGAAAGATAACTTGATTCAAATACTCATTTGGCCTAGTTTATTTAACATATCTCAAAATTAGGGTAGGTTATTTTGTAAAGAAACCCTCAAATTTGGACTATTTCCCTCAAATTAGGCCTACTAGAGTTTTAGACCTATTTTAGTAAAACAGACATAACTTGCTCAAAACACAATGAAATTGAGTGCAAAAAAAAGTAGTAGATTCAATTATCTTTCCAACCATACCACATGCATGTCATACAAATATCGTACTGATCCATGCCAAGCTCTGAAACAATAATTTAATGTTCAGAAAATACAGAAAACAAAGCTTCTTTATTGATTTTTGTGTAAAACTTCAACCCCCAACCTTGGCTCCAACTTCCCAAGGATTATTACACTTGTTTATAACCCAAAACAAGCATGGCTAACTACCTTTTTAGTTTTCCAACCATTCAACTTCTCATTTTCAACCTATGACTCTTCACATTCCACAATTTTGGAACTTTTGGCAATTTTGACAATATTTACAAAATGGACTCCAAAATGACTTAAGACACCTTACAAACATAAGAAATGGTCATCATGACCTTATTATATGCAAAATGATTGAACTAGACCAGAATACTAATACTTAGCAACTTTTTTTCACATTAAGACCTATGGTGCCCTGCACCACCAGGAGGAGTTGATTAGAGAACTGGTTGTTCCAACACTAGCAGTAGACCAGGGAACACAAACTAATGTCTCCCTAAGGACATTCCAAGTGAATATCCCTAGAACATTATTCAATTAGGAAAGGAGGTCATGTGAACTAGTTGGTACAACTATCATGCTCCAATTATAGAGAATATTTTCTACATTGAACGACAAAGTGAAAACCTTGGAGAAAAAAGTCATGACACTAGTTAACCTTTCCTCAGAAATATTCTTTGTAGACTAGCCAGTGGTAGTTACTCAATGTTCTTGCAAGAAAGGTTTCTTTAAATGAAACTTTCAATGTCCATCTATGACATTACTGACTCCATAAAGGATGGACATGATCTTACCAGGGTATATATACTGAGTAATCATGAGGATAAAAATTTACTCCGTGAATTATTTTTACACAATTTCTTTATTGAAGAACATACATTCTTTATTAATACTTTTGTAGGAGAATGCCAATTAAAGGCATTCATGTCTTTCATGAAAAACCATGAAATCTGGCAAAAAGGGATGGAAGCACATACAATAAAAAGGGTATAAACTAGCATGTTCATGAGAAGAGAATGCCCAAATCCATGGGCTTTTGAAATTTAGTTTAGGGTAGCTATCTATCACCCTTTTGCCAAATTGTTGCCCCTATATCAACAACACCTAGAAGAATGTGTCATTGAATTTGTCTTATTCATGCACTCCTTAGCTGGGAAATTTTTGACAATTTACAAAAGAAGGTAGAATTCTTTGACTCAGGAGCAGAAAATGAGGGATCTAGTATCCCAAACTTGTTGCAAGTATGTGTTTAATCCATGTTGTCATTGATGTCAACATATTTATGTTGTCATTGGTATCAACTATGCTCTTACTTTGTGGAGGATATGGAGAAAATTAGCCCATCCGGTGATAACAATGTGTTGAAGTAGAAATAGTGCATTACATGTAGAAGAACAATCTAGAAGAATGATCTGCATTTTGTGTAGAATAAATATCTTTACCTATGGATTGGAAGTCATTTATAACCCTATTTGAGGATGTTATATTCTAAGTTTGAGCCTCTAGAATGAAGATTTGAGTATGTTGTGTTCACCAATGTGAAAACTACTTTTCCTGTATGTTTGGTTGTGACAAGGAGAAAGTGTTTTGCTCTGCATTCCTCCGCATTAAAGTATTTTGGTCTGTAGTTCTGGAATTAAGTCAGTGATGATGTTAAGTACTTTAAAATGTAATGGTTCATGATTTGGTAGTCAGTATGCTATCTATTACTCATGACACTGGCTAACAGTGTTGTTCCTATACTCCAGTTTGAAGAATATTATTGATAGAGTGATTAGAGATTGTGCGGTTGTTCCTGGTGATTACAATGTGCTTGTGGATGTCCCATGATCATGCTCCTACATTCAAACTAGTCTACAAGGTGTAATTCAGATCATGTATGAAGCATGTTCTTACGAACACTTGTGTTAACATTAGTCTTGGCCGACCTGGTTGAATTCATCTTTTGCGGAGATGCATCGAAGATTCTAATAGCATATTGTAGCATGGAAGATTGTGTTTAAGTCCCAGCTAAGGATTGTGGTTTGCATTCATTTCTTTTCTTTGTAAATCTATTTAGGTCCAGACCTATTATGATGTAATGTATGTTTTTTGACCTTGGGGATTGTTCCAATGGTTGATGATTGTAATGCTGACCTTGATGATCATTCCAAGGTTGATGAACTGTATAAATACTTGTAATTGAGTTATGAAAAAGTATTCAAGAATGAAAATGTGAAGAAAAAAGTGAAGTAAGGTAGTAGAGTAGAGCAGAAGTGTTTGTGCTTCAATGGAACTAAACCTTGGCATGGAGTAGATGATGTTATCTGATGCAGGAGCATCTCTAGTTTAAGAGTAATCTTGCATCAACCAAAAACATTTGCATTTCATTTTCTTTGCAGTTTAGTTCAGGCAGTTTAGTCAGAAGTAGATTTTGTATTTTTTTTCTAGTTGCATTTTTAGATCTTGCAGAGATGGATTTAACATCTACATTCATTCATCTACATCATATCTAGAATATAGAGATCCACCCTTCAATAATAGAAGAATATCGCTATTAGAAGATGTCTATTTCTCATAGCAGAGCACCCGATTGATCATAGACAATTAGCTGAAGGAGAAACTTGTGGAAGCATTTCCTAATCTATGGAGCCTAATGACACATCATTCAATGATCTTTGGTTCATGGTCAACCTTCCCAAGAGATCTACACATCATTCTATTAATTTTCTAGAAGTGTTCTATACATTTATGTCTGAGCTATCTGTTTTCACATGTTACATCTCTTCTTTGGAATTTGTGATCTTCCTTGGTCGATGCAAAGGAATCTATTGGTCTGGAGATGATATATATAGATGTAATAGATCCTTAGGAAAGTAGTTCATAAGTTAACATAGTTCTCATGATTGGGAAGATTAATAGTATGGATTTTATGCGAAAGAGATTCAAAGCTTTATCTTGTGCATGTATGTAGTCAAGCCTGTGAGCCCTAATTGTAAGCCCGCATGTTGCCAACTGATATCTATTTGAATTCTATGATACACTAAATGATTGAATATGTATTTGTTCTATTTCTTTAAATTGTTTCTGTTGTGTTTACTCTTGTTGTATGGCCTAGATAGTTCATTCTATGAACCCTCCTCCCATGACTGCACCAAGTGGTATCAGAGCAAAAGTTTGAATCCTTGGGAGTGAATTGAACAAAGTTGGCAAGGGAATTCTATAAGATCTTATTGTAGATAGATCACCATGTTAAGGTAGGTTACTTATGTTGCAACCAATTGCCAATTGTGAAGCAGTTGTCAACTTGTAGCCTGATCACCGAACATGAGGCAGTTTACACTTTATCCTTGGAAGAATGTTGCCAAGGAAAGGTGCTGCTATTGGAATAATGACTAGTAGAATAGATGAGATGATGGAGATAATGAAAATAATGCAAATTTTTTGGATGATGTCTAAGAAGATAGGCGAAGAGGATTGACACCAAGACCTAACATTGAAAATGATGAGGAAGAAGAATTTCAATCTATTGAACAAAATGGTGAAACCCTAGAGGGTGATGAAGAAGAAGAATCAGATCAAGTAAAGATACTGTGAGCTATTTCAAAGATTAGAAGGAGACCTAGAGTTTATGTGCCAAATTATACTAGTAATTTGAACCCTAAAGAATTGATTGACTAGATAAATAATATGGAAGAATAGTTCGAATATGAAGAGATTGAAGATTCGAAGAAGGTGAAATTTTCAAAGAAAAAGTTGAAAGGACATGTTGCTATATGATGGAAAAAAGTTCAAATGAAAAAGAAAAGATTACAAAATGGGATAGGATGGTGACAAAGTTGAAGAATTAGTTTATATCTGCTGACTATGAGTTGGAACTATTGAAAAGATTTCAAAACCTGAGAGAAAAGGAGAAATCTGTGAAGGAGTACACTGAAGAATTTCATAAGATGATCATAAGGATAGGACATAGTGAAGCAAGTAAGAAGAAAGTGGCTAGATACATCAATGGACTGAGATTGAACATTCAAAAGGAACTAAGTTTGGTGAGGATGACATCTTTGGAAGAAGCATATCAGTTTGCTCTAAAGGTTGAAGAGAAGATGAATAAGAGGCATGAGCAAAGACAGAGAGGTAGAGGAGGTAAATTTTAGAGAGGTAGGACTTACTCTAGAGGAGATAGATCACATCTGGAGTAGAACAAGTTTGACAACCCATTTAAGGAGGATAGAGATAACAATTCTTACCAGAGAGATGACAAAAAAATTTCTAGAGAGGAAACCCCAATTCATACCAGAATGAAGGATATAGAAGAGAAGGAAGAGGATTGGATAAGAAGACATTTAGAGGTACTTGTTTCAAGTGTGGAGGTGAAGGACATAGAGCATTTGAGTGTAATCAGGGTAGTACAAAAAAGACGATAGAAAATAGTAGAAGAGTAGCCTATGTTGAAGAAGAATTTGTTGAATCAAATGACCCCTATTCTATTGGTAAACCAGAGAAAGGAGAATCATTGGTGATGAGGAGAGCACTATTTCAAATAGAGACAAATGGAGAACCACCGCAGAGGAAAATCTTGTTTAGGACAAGATGCAAATCTGAAAGTAAGTGCTGTAAAGTTGTAATTGATAGTGGTAGTTTAGATAACCTAGTTTCAGAGGAGATGGTGACTAAGCTGAAGTTGGAAAGATTGAAACACCCTAAGCCCTATCAGATACCATGGATTCAGGATGAACATAAGATACTGGTGAGTGAACAATGTTTGGTATAATTTTATATTGGATCTTATCATGATGAAGTCTTGTGTGATATTATGTCTATGGATGTATGTCATATCTTGTTGGTTAGACCTTGGCAGTATCATAGAAAAGCTATACATGATGGGAGAAAGAATACATATACTATAACAGCAAATGGAAAGAGAATCACTTTGACTCCTTTGGAGGATGATCCTAAGAATAAAGTATGTGGGAATGCTAGAACCTGTTTGTTAGATGGAAGGAAATTTCTAGATGGTTTGAGACATGAGAATATGTGTTACGCCTTGATTCCTAAGAATCCTGAAGCATTGAAGAAAGAAACTAAATTGGAGGAGATGAAGGATTTGCTGATAGAGTATGAAGACATCATATCAGATAATGTGCCTGATGGATTACCACCTGTAGGGCGTATCAGTTATCACATGGATCTTCTACTGGGAGCAAATTTGCCTAACAAAGTAGCACACCAGATGACATCGATAGAGAATGAAGAACTGAATAGACAAATACAAGAGTTGTTGAGGAAAGGTTTGATCAAAGAAAGTTTGAGTCCTTGTATAGTACCTACAGTGATTGCACCGAAGAGAATGGAGAATGTGTACTGATTCTAGAGCAATAAACAAGATCACAGTTAAGTATAGATTTCCTTTACCTAGAATGGATGATATCATGGATTGTTTGAGTGTAGCAATATATTTCACAAAGATAGACTTGAAGAGTGGATACCATTAGATCAAAATCAGAGAAGATGATGAATGGAAGACTGCTTTTAAGACAAATGAATGATTGTATGAGTGGTTAGTGATGCCCTTTGGATTGATAAATGCACTGAGTACTTTCGTGAGATTGATGAATGAAGTCTTGAAGAAATTATTTTGTAAGTTTGTGATTGTATACTTGGATGATATTCTAATTTTTGGTAAGACAAAAGAGGAACATTTATGGCATATTAGACAAGTTTTACAGAAACTGAGAGAAGAGAAATTGTTGATAAACATCAAGAAGTGTAGTTTCATGAAGGAATAGCTACTATATACTTGGAATTTGTGATTTCTACAGAAGGATTGAAGATGGACCCTGAGAAAGTAAGCAATTGTTGAATGGCCTACACTGAAGAGCATTGGAGAAGTTGGATCATTTCATGGATTGGCTAGTTTCTACCGGAAGTTCATCAGAAATTTTAGTTTAGTTTGTAACCCTATGACAAAGATAATGAGAGGTGACATAAGAGATTTTGAGTGGTCATCTGGAGCAGATAAGAGTTTTAAGTTGTTGAAGCAGAAGGTGATAGATAAACCTGTTTGGGCATTACCAGATTGTAATAAGGTATTTCAAGTTGATTGTGATGCAAGTGGAAGTGCAATTAGAGCAGTATTAAGTCAAGAAGGTAGACCTGTAGCATATTTCAGTGAGAAGTTGAATGATGTAAGGAGAAGATATTTAGTTTATGATCAAGATTTATATGCCATAATTCAAGCCTT
Source organism: Cunninghamia lanceolata (assembly GCA_027924645.1). Classification (NCBI taxonomy): domain Eukaryota; kingdom Viridiplantae; phylum Streptophyta; class Pinopsida; order Cupressales; family Cupressaceae; genus Cunninghamia; species Cunninghamia lanceolata. The sequence goes on along the minus strand of BSBN01000809.1, from coordinate 20,778,463 downwards.
AAAGAAGTGGAGACATTACTTGTTTCCTAAGGAGTTTGTGTTGTATACAGATCATCAAGCTTTGAAATATTTGAACAGTCAAGGTAAGTTGAATCATAGACATATGAGATGGGTAGAGTTCATGCAGATTTATACTTTTGTGTTGAAGGACAGGAGTGGAAAATCAAACAAAGTTACTGATGCATTAAGTAGAAGAAGAAACTTGTTGATCGAGATGGGAATTGAAGTGTTGGGTTTTGATGAATTGAAGAATATGTATGACAGAGACACTAATTTTGTAAAACCTTGGAAAACATGTAAGGAACTTGTTGTGACAGATAGGAGTAAGTGGTTGGACTATTTCATTCAAGAAGATATGTTGTTCAAAGGAAGTCAGTTGTGCATACCTAGAAGTTCAATGATAGATAGTTTGATCAAGGAGAAGCATAGTGGTGGATTGGTAGGATTTTGGCATTGATAAGGCATTAGCTTTGGTGAGTGAAAATTACTTTTGGTCTTAGATACATAAGGATGTTTGGAGATTTGTGTAGAGTTGTAGAGTTTGTCAAGTTGCAAAAGGAAGTAGTTAGAACACTAGATTGTATAAACCTTTGACAGTACCGAAGAGAACTTGGGAAGACATAAGCATGGATTTTGTGTTGGGATTGCCTAAGACACAGAGAGGACATGATTCAATATTTTTAGTGGTGGACAAATTTTCAAAGATGGCTAATTTCATACCTTGTAAGAAGACAACTGATGCAGTGCATATAGCTGACTTGTTTTTCAAGGAGATTGTGAGATTGCATGGATTACCTAAGAGTATAGTTTCAGACAGAGACACAAATTTTCTTGGATACTTTTAGAGGACACTTTGGAAGAAGATGAAGATAGATTTGAAGTTTAGTTCAACTTTTCATCCATAGACAGGTGGACAGACAGAGGTAGTGAATAAGAGTTTAGGATATCTATTGAGACGTTTGATTGGAGAGAAGAAAAGAAGTTGGGATTTGATTCTTTCACAAGTAGAGTTTGCATACAATAATTCAGTAAACATGAGTATCAGAAGAACGCATTTTGAGATTGTTACCGGAGTAAACCCTAAAGGAGTTGCAGAATATAAGAGATATCATTACAGAGGAAAAGAGAAGTGCAGAAGCAGAAGAATTTGTAGATCATATGAAGATAGTGCATAATCAGGTGAAGAAGCATTTGGATAATACAAATAGTAAATATAAGGAAAAATGTTGATGTGAAGAGAAGACATAAGGAATTTGAAGTTGGAGATGACGTGATGGTGTACCTGAGAAAAGAAATATTTCCAGTTGGGACATATAACAAGTTGAAGATGAAGAAGTTTGGACCTTGTAAGATACTCAGGAAATTTGATTCAAGAAATGCATATGAAGTAGAGTTACCGGAGACATTGGGTATATTGCCTATTTTCAACATTGCATACCTTTATCAGTATCATGAAGCAAAGTTTAGTGACAATATGGAAGAAGACTTGAAGAAGCAGTTACCACAACAAGCACTGGAGTAGATTGAAGGCATTTTGGACAGTAGAGTTGGACACAACACTAGAGGAAGACAATACAAAGAATATCTTGTGAAGTGGAAAGGTAGACTAGAAGAAGATTCATCATGGATTTCTGAGGCTGAGGTGGACCATCTTGGTTCTCCCCTAGCCCCACCAAAGTGAGGGACTTACTTTTTCAATAACCCTGGATGTCTGATGTAGGAGCATCCCTGGGTCATGAGCAATCTTGCATCAACCAAAAACATTTGCATTTCATTTTATTTGCAGTTCAGTTTATTTATTTTTAGTTTAGTTGAGACAATTTAGTCAGAAACAGATTCTATATTTTGGTCCAATAGCATTTTCAGATCTTGCAGAGCTAGATTTAGTATCTATATTCATTCATCTAAATCATATCCAAAATTCAAAGATGCGTACTTCAATACCAGAAGTATATCGCTATCAGAAGATGACTATTTCTCAAAGTAGAGCATCTGGTTAATCATTGACAATCAGTTGAAGGAGAAACTTGTGGAAGCATTTCTTGATCTATGGAGCCTAATGACACATCATTCAATGATCTTTGGTTCTTGGCTAACCTTCCTAGGAGATCCGCACATCATTCCATTCATTTTTTGAAAGTGTTCTATGCATTTAGGTCTGACCTATCCGTGTTCACACGTTACATCCCTTCTTTGGAATTTGTGATCTTCCTTGACCGATGCAGAGGAATCTATTGGTCTAGAGATGATATATATAGATGTAATAGATCCTTAGGAAAGTAGTTCATAGGTTAACATAGTTCTCATGATTTAGAAGATTGATAGTTTGGATTTTGTGTGAAGGAGCTTCAAAGATTTATCTTGCGCATGTACGTAATCATGCCTGTGAGCCCTAATTGTAAGCCCGCATATTGCCAGCTAATATTTATTTGAATTCTATGATACACTAAATGACTAAATCTGTATTTGTTCTATTTCTTTGAATTATTTCCATTGTATTTACTCTTTACTGCACGATCTAGATAGTTCATTCTATGAACCCTCCTACCTTGACTACACCATTATCTTAGTTCAACCTTTTGGCAGTGAGCCTCCTTTTGGTAGTGATCCACCCATAGGTAGTGAGCCTTTCTTTGCAGTGAGAAATTTGGACAGTGAGCCTTGTAGAAAATGAGCCTCTATTTTTTGGTATTGATATAACTTATATATTTCTATGGGCTAACACCCACTGGGCTTTTTCCCTTTTAGGGATTTCCACATAAAAATTTGGTGTCTCCTATGTTGAGTATGTTATTGTGTTGAGCTTCTCATTTTATGCTTTCATGGTTTTATCATAATACAAGTAATTGATAAGTTGATGATCATAATTGGTTAAAAGTTTTAGGACAACTGATTCACCCCCCTATCAGTTGTCCATTGTAGTCCAACAATTGGTATCAAAGCAAGGTTGCTCAGAAGAAAGCCTAACAGCTTGAGGAAGATTCAAGATGTCTTATAAGAAGGAAGCTTCATATTTTGATCAGACAAATTATACTCTTTAGAAGGTATGAATGAAAAGCCATCTCCTATCTCTTTGTTATAAAGTATGGCTAACTACATAGACACAATTTGTCATTCTTGAAGGTGGCTCAACAACTGAGGATGATATCAAAGAATATGAGCTAGATGTCAAAGCAAAGGATGCTCTGTTAAGTTCCTTAAATAACTCAGTGTTGACAAAAGTTGTGGACCTTGAATCTGCAAATGAGGTATGGGAGAATCTGAAAAATCTATATGAAGGAGATGATTCTGTAAGAAAAGCCAAGCTACATAGCCTAAAAGTGAAATATGAGGGTTTGAAGATGAATGAATATGAAAATATAACAGCCTTTATGCAAAGAGTTTCAATGAACTTTTCATTGGAATAAAAGGTATGGGAGGAACTCTCGGTGATAAGGAGATTGTGATGAAAATTATCAGATCACTACCAAAGTCCTATAGTCACAAGGTAGCTACTATTGAAGAATTTATGTCAGTGAAAAGTATTGATAGATATCAGTTACTTGGAAAGCCTACAACCTTTGAGATGAGAGAATTTGGTGATGCCCTACTGAAAGTTGAATTAGATTTTAAATCCAGTACTTTAGAAAAGATTTCCAGAGCTAAGAAATACAAGGTGAATGATGACTTTAATGAAATTGAAGCTAACTTTGTTGATAGGCTACAAAGAGGCTTTGGTAAGTTCATGTTGAAATGAACCAGACAACTAAGAAGGGGGGTGAATTAGTTGTCACAAAACTTAAGTAATTATTCACCTTAAGTCATTAAACACTTATTCATTGTTTGTTATGATTAAAACATGAAAACATAAAGACACAACCATAAACACATTTGCAAGATCATACACAAGTGACACCAGATTTTTACATGGAAAACCCTGTCAAGGGAAAAACCACAGTAGGAGTTAACCCATAATATATATATATATATATATATATATATATATATATATATATATATATATATATATATATATATATATATATATATATATATATAAACCACAATACTAAAAATTAGAGGCTCACTTCCAATAGGGCTCACTGCCAAGGGTTTTGAACTGAGATGTTAACATCTACTCCATGCCTGAATTCAATTCCATTGAAGCGTAATATTCTTCTGCTCTCCTCTGCCTTTTCTCTTTCTTACTTATCTTCACATTTTTCACACAAGGATACTTTTTCCTCAACTCAATTGCAAGTATTTATACACTACATCAACCTTGGAATGATCATCAAGGTCAATATTACAATCATCAACTATTGGAATAATCTCCAAGGTTGGCATTACAAACATACATAAAATAGGTCTGAACCTAATACAAAATTAGCTAAGGAAATGTAGTAAAGATGTATGCAGATCACTCCATGCCTTAGTTGGGACTCAAACATGATCTTCTATGCCACAACATGCTTCTGTAATCTTCAAGAGATCTCTGCAATCACTGGAATTAACCAAGTCAGCTAAGAATGGTTACACGCTATGTTATTTGGAAGTAATCTTCAAACATGATCTCAATTCCTTAACACAGACCAATACAAAGGTAGGAACATGATCAGGAGGCCTCCCCAAGTATGTTGTAATTACCAGGGGCAACCACACAAACTCTAACCACTTTATCCATGAGATTCTTCACACCAGAGCACATGAACTTCACTGTCTTCAACTGTCATTTAAGAAAGATAGCTTGCAGACCACCAAATCACAAACCATTGGAGTTGTAGGCACTTATCATCATCCTAGACTTCCCTCTAGAACCATAGAGCAAAATACTTCAATGCAGAGGAATGCAGAGCAAGATATTTTCTCCCTATCACTAGTGAATAAACAAAAAAGACAAGTTTTCCTCAGGTGAATGTAACTCACTCAATTCTTCATACCGAAGGCTCAAACTTAGGATTTAGTATCTTTAGATATGCCTCTAAATAACTTCCAATCTACAGACCAAGATCTTCGCTCTCCAAGAAATGCAGCGAAGTCTTTTGGACTGTTCTTCAATATGCAACTCACTATCTTCACTATGATTCATTATTTCCTTTTTGATTCTTCTGGAGGGGCTAATTTTCTCAATATCCTCAACATATAAAGCTTCTAACCAAATAAAAAAATAGGATATAGTTGACACTAATGACAACAAAGATATGTTGACATCAATGACAACACCGATTAAGCACATACTTGTAACAATCTCCCCCTTTGTCATTGATGGCAACATATGATGTGAAAAACTTCAACAACCATCAATACAGATTCTCCCCCTATATCTTTACATATCTATACGCTTTCTCTATGAGTTTTTCACATGATTTTTCTCCCCCTTTGACATCAATGGCAAAGGGCACATACTTGCACTCTGTTGCCCTGATCCAATCTCTCTTCTAAACTCTCTTCATCTGACTACTCCCCCTAAGAAGTAGCCCTTACAAGCATCAATCTAGATCTAGAGATGGATTTTACCTCCAGACTGATGCACTTCTATGCATCTTAATTTAGAACAGGAGGGGTGATAACCCATAACTTTGCTCTGAGATACTCAAAAGTATCCTTAGGTAGATGCTTAGTGAAAATGTCTGCAATTCAATCTTTTTTATAAACATACTCCAACTTGACTTGATTCTTTATCACCTTTTCTCTCAGAAAGTGATATCATATGGCTATGTGCTTTGTCCTTGAATGCATTACTAGATTCTTTGATATGTTTATGGCACTTGTATTGTCACAAAAGATTGCATTTGGATCTTCATACACAACTCGGATGTCCTTCAATGTTTGCTTCATCAATAACACTTGAGTGCAACTACATGCTGCTACAATGTATTCTGTTTCTACAGTAGACAGAGATATTGAGTCTTTTTTCTTGCTTAACTAGGATACCAACCTCTTTCCTAAAAAGAATGTACCTCCACTTATACTTTTCCTATCATCCACATCTCTGGCCCAATATGCATCTATGTATGCATTAAGAGTGAAATCATTGTATTTTGGATACCACAAACCTTGATCCATTGTGCCTTTCAAGTATCTCAGTACTCTTTTGATTGCCATCACATGTGATTCTTTAGGTTCTACTTGAAATCTTGCCACAAGACAAATTGCATACATTATGTCAGGTTTGGTTTGGGTCAGATAAAGTAATCCTCCAATCATAGATCTATATCTTTTCTAGTTTGCCATAGGTGAGTCATCATTTTTATTCAATTTAAAACTAGTTTCCATAGAAGTTCTTACCGGTTTGGAGTCCTCCATCCCAAACTTCTTTAACAACTCTTTTACATACTTTGACTGAGAAATGAAGATAACTTTATCTGATTGATTTATTTGCAGTCCTAAAAAGAAATTCATCTCACCAATCATGGACATTTCAAATTCATTTTGCATTTCCCCATAAAAAACCATGCACATACCTTCATTGCCTCCAAATATAATGTGATCAACAAAGACTGCAACAATTAGGATTTTTTCATTATTGATCTTGAAGCAAAGATTACTAACGGTAGTACACTTATTGAACCCCAACTATATTAGATACTTATCCAATCTTACATACTAGGCCCTGGGGGCTTGTTTTATTCCATACAATGATTTCTTCAATCTACACACCATGTCTCCCTGATCTGATCACTAGAATCCTTCCAGTTGTTCAATATAGACTTCTTCTTCCAATTATCCATTTAAGAATGCAAACTTTACATCCATTTCTTATACCTTGAAATCTTTGTAGGCTACAAATGCTAAAAACATTTGTATTGCTTCAATCCTTGCCACTAGGTGCAAATGTTTCCTCATGTTTAGGGTAAAATTTGGATTTGTTTAGTTTAGTGTTTAAATCCTCCTTTCACCTTTTACATTTAAGGACCCTCAGATCGAGTGGTAGAGCACTATCAAGTCCTTGGTCACTTACAAATGTAGGAAAACTTGGATTAGGGTATTTGATTATCAATTTTCCTTCTTTTATGCTCAATTACACATCAAAACCCTAATTATACAAATATGACAATAAACTGATGAATAATGAAAAATGCCTCTTTAGAAAGTTGTAAAATTACAAATGACTATGTACCTATTTTCAGGATTCTGAGGTGGAAAAGTTGGGGACAAAAGAGTAGGTGCCCAAGTCTAGTGCCCTACTTTTTGTCGAGATATGAGATCTCAGTCTGCAACTTGTTTTTTCTGCACCAAAAGTTTTTCCGTTACAAAACTTTAAGGACTAATGTGCGGGCACCCAAGTCCAGGTAGCTATTTATTTCACTGATCTACAATTTTGACACTCCAATTTACCCTCCTGCAACTTCACTTTGTCTACATCATCAACCTGTAACATGCAATCATGAAACTTTGGGAGGGGGTTGTGGTGTTTAGGATCTTGCCTTAGTTAAGCCCTAGAAGGACACTTAAGTCTTCCAAACATCTTTTTTAGATAGAGTGCATGCCTAGGGAGGCAGAGGCAAAAACTAAATGAATAAATTCTTAAAAACACAAATGATGTCACCTTGTAGTGAAGATCTCATGGAAGGAAGAAGCTTTTCATGCCATGAGGAGATGATTGCTAAAATTTGCAAACACAAACACATAGACCACACAAATCTACTCTTGTAACACAATGAAAGCCTTGAATCACCTTGAGAATGCCTAAAGTTCACAAATGATCATCTAGTTTTTAAATGAATGCCTAAACATTCTTATATATGCAACTATAAACACTCCCACAAAAAATTTCGTAATTCCAACTTATCATGTTGGCATACGACCCAAATAACGGTCACAAGCCGACACCCAAAAATTAGGATTGCCTCGAAATAGGGCAAGACTAGGGCACAGTTGCCTAAGTCCTCCCCCCTAATTTGGGCAGGGGTTATCTCAAGTTGCCCCCTAGGTCCTATTTGCCAAGACACTTAGGGTTTTTCTAATCGAGGTGTTGAAATATGATGTAAAATGTCCTAAATGCACACTAAAGACTTGGGAGCTAAACCTTATGAGGGTAAATCCCCCAAGGGGACATTTTCTAATGTTACACCTCAAAATCTATTCCTTCCACTTGAGAGTATCATTTACATACCAACCTTGCTTTGTTTCTTACCACTTCACCGTTCTCATTCATTTTGTTCTGGAAGACCCATTTGGTGCCAATTACATTCTTATCTGTTGGTGTGGGAACAAAATCCCAAGTCTAATTCTTCTCTATCTGCATCAGTTCTTCTTCCATAGCCTTTAACCAATTTTCATCATTACAAGCTTCATTTACATTTTTAGGTTCTACTTGATAAATCAAGCAATAATTAACCTGTTCATCAGTGGCTCTTCTTTTGGTCTGATTTCCTTTACTCTTATCTCCTATGATTTGATCTTTAGAGTGATTTAACTTCACATACCTAGGTGTCTTAATAATGATTTCAGGAGCTTGTTATTCTTCTTCCTCTGAGTTTTCTTCTTGTTGTACTACTACTTTGTTTGTAGGGACATCCAGTTCATTAGATTCATATCCACTTGACACCTTTTCCTTGGTTTCATCAACTTTGACATTTGCACTCTCAATTATCTTCATCAACCTCTTATTGTAGCACCAGTAGGCCTTGATCTTGGTAGAATATCCAAGGAAGATACCTTCAACACATCTTGCATCAAACTTACCTAGATCTTCATCTCTTCTGATATAACACTTACCACCAAAAACTTTGAGATATTTGACAATAGGAACTTTACCATACCACAACTCATAAGGAGTCTTAGAGCTGTTACCTTTTACTTAGACTCTATTTAGCATGTATACAGTAGTTTGATTTACCTCTCTCCAATATACTTCTAGTACGTCACCCTCTATCATTGTTCTAGCAGCCTCTTGAACTGTCTTATTTTTCCTTTCAACTACTCCATTTTGTTGTGGAGTCCTGGGTATAGATAATTGTCTCTTTATCCCTTGTTCTTCATAGAAGAAGTTGAACTCATTTGATGTAAACTCTCCACCTCTATCAAACCTCAAGCACTTTATTTTCAAGTCTATCTCATTCTCAACCATTGCCTTGAATGCTTTGAACTTTTCTAGGGCTTTAGCTTTTTCTTTTAAGAAGGTAACCCAAGTCATTCTAGAATAATCATCAATCAACAACATGAAATACCTATCTCCATGTAGACTTCTTACTTTGGTAGGTCCACATAGATCTATATGCACTAATTTCAGCAATCCATTAATAGATTGGTCCTTGCTCTTGAAACTTATTCTTGTCTATTTTCCAAATTGGTACTCCTTGAACAAAGTATTAGTAGGCTTCACAAGCTTAGGAAAATCTCTTATAGCCTAAGTGGAACTTATCTTCATAATGTTGTCAAAATTGATGTGACACAACCTTCTATGCCACAACCAAATTTCATTATTCCGAGCCAACAAACAATATTCATTAGTCCCTTTCAAATGATAAATGTTAACTCTTGTCCTCTTACCAGTTGTAATCACTATTTCAAAGCTTTCCAAGATCTTGCATCCATTGTCTTTGAATCTAAGATCATAACCTTTGCCACACATCTAACCAACACTCAAGAGATTGTGCTTTAATCCATTCCCATATTAGACATCATCAGTGTTATGCTTACCATAAAAAAAAATGGATCCTTTTCCACAAATCTTACCAGCTGTATCATCACCAAACCTAACCAATCCTCTATCATATCTTTCCAAAGTTATGAACTTACTTTTGTCACCAGTCATGTGATGAGAGCATCCACTATCAATAACCCATTCATCTTTGTCTTCAACAACCTAAGCAACCAAGGCACTTTCCACTGGTTTTTCTTCCTTCACACAGCTAGCAGGATCAGTAGTCATAGGTTCCTCTTTAATAGCAATAAACACACATTCATTTCTAGAAGTATTAGTATTATCTAGTTCACTATCTAATATTCCTTCATTGTCATCAAGATCTTCAACATAATAATATTTCTTTGGAATCCTAGGTCTATCTAGTCTTGGCTTGGGAACTCTTGTGGGGCACCTAGAAGCATAATGACCGGCTTTACCACAACTGAAACATTTGAAAGGTAATTCTCCTTTGAACTTACCAGTACCTCTTGGCAGACTATTAACAAAGTTGGCTTCAAGTTATTCAAGCTCATAATCTAGTTCTACCTTGTACTTTTTAGATCTGGGTGTTCTTTTTGAAGTGCTGGCCTTAAAGGCAGTCTCTATCTTTGGAAGTGAATCACTGAGTTCTCTCATTTCAAAGGCTATCAACTTCCCTAGAAGTTGATCTTTTGTAGTCTTTGTTACTATCATTATTTATTCGATTGCAACCACTTTATGACAATAAGATTTAGGCAATGATCTAAGAATTTTGTTCACAACTTCAATATCTTCAATTTTTCCTCCTACACTTCTAATGCTACTCACAAGTTCGTTGAACTTTTGCATGAAGGATGTTATGTTGTCATCTTTGCTCACCTTCAAACATTCATTTTTTTCCTTCAAACTTTGCAACTTGGTGCTCTTCATAGAGTCATTTCCTTCATACAGATTCTTCAGCTTATCCTATATTTCATAAGTAGTTTCCAGCTCCATGATCCTTGTTAGATCAATGCTAGATAAGGCGCTAACCAGGGCATCTTTGGATTTTATGTTCAACTCAAATTCCTTGATTGCATCTTCAATTTGCAGACCATTCTTTGGTATTATATACTTGTTTTCAGTTATTTTCCAAATGTTGTAACCCAAGCAATGGAGATGAGTTTTCATGCGGATCTTCCAGATGGAGTAGTTTGTTCCATCAAACCATGGACTGTCCTTATACAATATTCAATATCACTCTCAAGAGGTCAATATTTCTTTTGAGGAACTTCAATTTGATACCAATTGTTGAAATGAACTAGACAATTAAGAGGGGGTGAATCAGTTGTCACAAAACTTAAGCAATTATGTACCTTAAATCATTAAACACGTATCCACTATTTGTTATAATTAAAACATGAAAGCATAAACACATAACCATAAACACATTTGCAAGATCATACACAAGTGACACTAGATTTTTATGTGGAAAACCCTGTCAAGGGAAAAACCACAGTGGGAGTTAACCCACAAAATATATATGTAAAGCACAATACCGAAAATTAGAGGCTTACTACCAATAGGGCTCATTGCCCAGAAAAAGGCTCATGCAATATTCTTCTGCTCTTCTCTACCTTTTCGCTTCCTTACTTATCTTCACATTTTTCACAGGACACTTTTTCCTTGACTCAATTGCAAGTATTTATATACTACATCAACCTTGGAATGATCATCAAGGTTGGAATTACAATCATAAACTGTCAAAACAATCTCCAAGGTCGGCAATACAAACATACATAAAATAGGTTTAACCTAATACAAAATTAGCTAAGGAAAACATGATCTTTCATGCCACAACACACTTCTGTAATCTTCAAGAGATCTTTGTAATCACTAGAATTAACCAAGTTAGCTAAGATTGGTTACACACTATGTTATCTAGAAGTAATCTTCAAACATGATCCCAATTCCTTAAAAAGACCAATGCAAAGGTAGGAACATGATTAGGAGGCCTCCACAAGCACGTTGTAATCACCAAGAGCAACCGCACAAAATCTAACCACTTTATCCATGAGATTCTTCACACTGGAGCACATGAACTTCACTATCTTCAACTATCATAAAAGAAAGATAGCTTGCAGACCACCAAATCACAAACCATTGGAGTTGTAGGTACTTATCATCATCCCAAACTTCCCTCTAGAACCATACAACAAAATACTTCAATGTGGAGGAATGTGGAACAAGATACTTTCTCCCTATCACCAGTGAATAAACAAAAAAAGGTAGGTTTTACTCTAGTGAATGTAACTCACTCAATTCTTCATACTGGAGGCTCAAACCCAAGATTTAGCATCTTCAGACATGTCTCTAAATAACTTCAAATCTGTAGACCAAGATCTTCACTCTCCAAGAAATGCAGAGTAGTCTTTTGGACTATTCTTTAATATGCAACTCACTATCTTCATTGTGATTCACCATTTCCTTTCTGATTCTTCCAGAGGGGCTAATTTTCTCAATATCCTCAACATATAAAGCTTCTAACAAAATAAAAAATAGGACACAGTTGACACAAATGACAACAAAGAAATGTTGACATCAATGAAAACACCGGTTAAGCACATACTTGCAACAGTTTAGAGGTAAATTACCTTTAAAATGCGTCTCTTGTGGGAAAGTAGGTCATTATGCTTCCAAATGTTGTGAAAGAGTTGAAAGAAATAAGAAAAAATATGAGAGCAGGCCTAGAGTTCCAAAGAAATGCTACTATGTCAGAGATTTTGATGATGAAGGTGTGACTGATGATGAATGTGTTGATCCTAGTACTAGTGCAAATGAATGCTTGTTTATTGCTATTAAAAAGATCCTGTGTCTACTAATTTTGCTAGATGTGTGAAGGAAGAGAAACTAGTGGAAGAAAGTGCTTTGGAAGTTCAAGTTGAGAAAGATAAGGATGAATGGATTATTGATAGTGGATGCTCACATCACATGACCGGTGATAAAGTAAGTTTGTAAGTTTGGAAAAGTATGATGGAGGATTGGTTAGGTTTGGAGATAATGCAGCTAGTAAGATTTGTGGAAAATGATCTATTTCATTTGATGGAAAGCATAATACTGACAATGTTCTATATGTAAAGGGTTTAAATCATAATCTTATGAGTGTTGGTCAGATGTGTGACAAAGGATATGATCTAAGATTCAAAGATAATGGGTGCAAGATCATGGAAAGCTCTAGAACTGTGATTGCTATTGGTAAGAAGACAAAAGGTAACATCTATCAATTGAGAGGAACTAATGATTATTGTTTATTGGCTTAGGAAGATGAAAGTTTATTGTGGCATAGAAGGATGTGTCATATGAACTTTGATAATCTGGTAAAGATAAGTTCAGGTCATATTGTGAGAGATTTACCAAAACTTGTGAAACCGTCCAATACAATCTGCAAGGAATGCTAGTTAGGGAAGCAGACAAGAGCAAGTTTCAACAACAAAGAGCAATTCTCTACCAGTTTGCTAGATCTAGTTCATATAGATCTTTGTGGTCCTACAAGGGAGAGAAGTCTAGAAGGTGATAGGTACTTCCTGTTACTTATTGATGATTATTCTAGAATGACTTGGGTTACTTTTCTAAGAGACAAATCATAAGCCCTAGAGAAGTTCAAATCTTTCAAGGCAATGGTTGAGAATGAAATAGAATTGAAAATCAAATACTTGAGTTCTGATAGAGGAGGTGAATTCACATCAAATGAATTTAACATTTTATGTGAAGAGCATGGGATAAAAAGACAACTGTCTGCACCTAGGACTCCTCCGCAAAATGAAGTTGTGGAAAGGAAAAATAGGACAATTCAAGAGGCTGCTAGGACAATGATGAAGGAAGCATATCTACTAGAAGTTTTTTGGAAAGAGGCTATTCATACTGTTGCTTACATCCAAAATAGAGTTCAAGTCAAAGGTAATGGTACTCAAACTCCTTATGAATTATGGTATGGAAAAATTCCTTCAGTAAAGTATTTCAAAATCTTTGGAAGCAAATGCTATGTCAGGAGAGATGAAGATCTAGGAAAGTTTGATGCAAGGTATGATGAAGGAATCTTTCTTGGATACTCTACCAAGAGTAAGGCCTATCGGTGCTACAACAAAAGGCTCAAAAAGATTATTAAAAGTGTAAATGTGAAGGTAGATGAAGGCAAGGAAAAGATATCAGACCTGAATTACTATGAACTAGATGAACCTGTGACTATATTGAATGAAGAAAAAGATGAGAAAAAATTCAGTCAAAATGGAGAAGAGTCTCCAAAAAGTGTTGTCAAGACTCTCAGGTATGTGAAGATCAATCATTTTGAAGACCAGATTATAGGTGATAAAAACAAAGGTGTGATAACAAGGAGAAGAGCTACAGAGGAACAAGTCAATTACTGTTTGCTTTCAAATATTGAACCAAAGATTGTGAATGAAGCATGCAATGATGAAAATTAGGTAAAGGCAATGGAGGAAGAGCTATTGCAGATAGAGAAGAAAAAAAATTGGGAATTAGTTCCTAGACCTACTGAAAAAAATGTTATTGGGACTAAATGAGTCTTCAGGAACAAGCTGAATGAAAATGGAGAAGTTGTAAGGAATAAAGCATGACTTGTATACAAAGGCTATTCTCAAATTGAAAGGATAGATTTTGAAGAAAATTTTTCCCCAGTAGCTCGGATTGAAGCAATCAGAATGTTTCTGGCATTTGCAGCTCACAAATATTTTAAGGTATATTAGATGGATGTGAAATCTACCTTTGTGAATGGTGAGTTAGAAGAGGAAGTATACATTGAGCAACCAGAGGGATTCCAATTGTCAAATCAAGGTGATATGGTATGCAGTTTGAAGAAAGCATTATATGGACTCAAATAAGCTCCTAGAGCCTGGCATGAAAGGTTAGATAGGTATGTGCATAAGGTCTGTCGGTGAGATGAAAAGTGAATTTGAAATGTCCATGTTTGGTGAATGAATTTCTTTTTGGGTCTACAAATTAATCAATCAGATAAAGGAATCTTCAAATCTTAGTCTAAGTATGTAAAAGAGTTGTTGAAGTTTGGGATGGAAGACTCTAAATTGGTATGTACTCCCATGGTGACTAGTTGTAAGTTGAGAAAAACTAATGAATCACCTAAGGTTGATCAGAAAAAATATAGATCCATGATTGGATGATTGCTTTATCTAACTCAAACTAGACTTGATATTATGCATGTAGTTTGTCTTGTTGCAAGGTTTCAAGGTGATCCAAGAGAATCACATGTGATGGAAGTTAAGAGAATCCTGAGGTATTTGAAAGGTACTCTGGATTATGGCTTATGGTATCTAAAGGACAATGATTTCACTCTCAATACTTATACAGATGCAGATTAGACAAGAGATGTTGATGATAGAAAGAGTACAAGTGGAGGTTCCTTCTTCTTGGGTAATAGATTGGTCTCAATATCTTTGTCAGCTACAGAAGCAGAGTATATTACAGCAGCATGTTGTTGCACTCAAGTATTATGGATGAAGAAGCCATTGAAGGATATAAGAATTGTATATGAAGAGCCAATTGCAATACTTTTTGACAATACAAGTTCCATAAACATTTCAAAGAATCTAGTGATGCACTCAAGAACAATGCACATATCAATAAGATATCACTTTTTGAGAGAGAAGGTAACATAGAATGAAGTAAAGTTAGAATATGTATCCACAAAGGATCAGATTGCAGACATTTTCACTAAGCCTATGCCTAAAGAAACCTTTGATTATCTTAGAGAAAAGTTAGGGGTCATTACCCCTCTTGTACTGAACTAAGATGCATAAGAATGCATTAATCCAATGGAGCTCAAAGTGTCATTCTTTGATTTGGATTGATGTTCTGAAGGCTACCTCTCAGGGGGTAGCTAAATATTTTTGATAAAGTAAATGGATCAGAACAACAGCATGGAAGTATGTGCCCTTTGCCATTGATGTCAAAGGAGGAGAGAAATCATGTGAAAAACTTAGGGGGAGAAAGAATGTAGATGTGTAAGGAGAAAGGGGGAGAATCTTGTCTTGATGGTCTTTTTAGTTTTTCACATCATATGTTGCAATCAATGACAAAGGGGGGATTGTTGCAAGTATGTGCCTAATTTGTGTTGTCATTGATGTCAACATATTTGTGTTATCATTAGTGTCAACTGTGATCTTACTTTGTTGAGGATATTGAGAAAATTATCCCCTCTGGTGATAACAATGTGTTGCAGTAGAAACATTGCATTACATGCAAAAGAACAGTCCAGAAGAATGCTCCACATTTCCTGTAGAATAAATATCTTTGTCTGTGGATTGGAAGTTATTTAGAACCCTATCTGAAGATGTTATATTCTAAGTTTGATCCTCTGGAATGAAGATCTGAGTAAGTTGTGTTCACCAGTGTGAAAACTATTTTTCTTGTATTTTGGTGGTGACAAGGAGAAAGTGTTTCGCTCCACATTCCTCTGCATTAAAGTATTTTGGTCTACAGTTCTGGAATTAAGTTAGTGATGATGTAAAGTACCTTAAAATGCAATGGTTCATGATTTGGTGGTCTACAAGCTATCTTTTTCTCATGACAGTGGCTGACAGTGTTGTTCCTATACTCCAGTTTGAAGAATCTTATTGATAGAGTGATTAGAGATCATGCAGTTTTTCTTGGTGATTACAATGTGCTTGTGGATGTCCCATGATCATGCTCCTACATTCAGTTTGGTCCATAAGGTGTACTTCAGACTGTGCATGAAGCATGTTCTTGCAAATACTTCTATTAACATCAGTCTTGGTCGACCTGGTTGAATTCATCATCTACGGAGATGCATCGAAGATTGTGTTTAAGTCCTAGCTAAGGCTCAACGTGGTCTGTATTCATTTCTTTTCTTTGTAAATATATTTAGGTCTAGACCTATTATGATGTAACGTATGTTTGCCAACCTTGGAGATTGTTCCAATGGTTGATGATTGTAATGCCAACCTTGATGATCATTCTAAGGTTGATGAAGTGTATAAATACTTGTAATTGAGTCATGAAAAAGTATTCAAGTGCGAAGATGCGAAGAAAAAAGTGAAGGTAGTAGACCAGAGAAGAGGTGTTTGTGCTTTAATGGAACTGAACCTTGGCATGGAGTATATGTTGTTATCTCAGTTCAACCTTTTGGCAGTGAGCCACCCATAGACAGTGAGCCTTTCTTTGCAGTGATCCTCTATTTTTCAGTATTGATATAAATAATATATTTCTGTGGGCTAACACCCACCACAATTTTTCCCTTTTAGGGTTTTCCACGTAAAAATCTAGTGCTTTCTGTGTTGAGTATGTTATTGTGTTGAGCTTTTGATTTTTTGCTTTCATGGTTTTATCAAAATACAAGTAATTGATAAGTTGATGATCATAATTGGTTAAAATTTTTAGGACAACTGATTCACCCCCCCTCTCAGTTGTCTAATGCAGTCCAACAAAACTAACCATCAATGGTGTATGAAGAAGGCAAGGGTTGTGGTAAAGATGATAGACAAGCACAAGCAAGAATGGATAGAGATGTGCTTTAGGCCACCCTTGATCATTGAGCCACTGCTAATGTGGGTTGAATAGTTGGAGGATACAGGATTCCCAACATGGTTGAAGGAGATCGATGATTCTAAAGGAAATGTTGATACCAACAAGAGAAGTTGAAGCGCATATGAAGATATATATATAACATCACAGAAAGGTTGTATTGGTTGAACAAATCTAGTCTTGAAAACCATGTAGGAGGACTTGCAAACCCTCTAGCTTAGGGGGAATGATGAGTACAGGTAACACTCATCAAAGAATATCTTTATGATCCCTTTTTCTATTTCATATACCATATTATCTACTGATTTGCACTATAAGAAATGTAAAACCTTGTTTATATTATGTTTATTTAGGATGTAATATTGAAATTACTATTGTCATTAAAAGGCTCATGTATGGACTAAACTGACAAGAAAATGTGTAGGAAAATCTCTTTTTGATCACACTAACCTATCTACTTGGAGAAGCAAGGTTTTTGAAGACTCTATAGATGTTCCTATACATCTCTGAATATGTACAGAAGATGCATTACATGAACTCCAATAATTTGCAGAAAACTTGGAGGATCATCAGAGCTAGATTAACAAGTCGGTGAGAGTTATTGAGCATTTGATCTTCGAAGCTGAGTACTATTGAGCTATAAATATGTCTCTAGAGCACCCTCCATGGAGTTGATTTATGAACTAAATAGAATCTTTGGAGTTGTTCCATAGCTATGGAGTTCTTTATGTAAAAGGTTGGAGTTTTTAGAAAAGACTATTGTAGTGGCTCGAGGGGGATGAAGGACATATGTTAAGATGTTATTTTTAGAAGTTAATTCCTATTTATTAGGGCCTTCACGACCTATATTACTTCAAGTAAAAAATCTTAGTTTAAGTGACACCTTTAAGTGTCACTTTAAATCTCTTTTAGTTCTACATGATTATCTCTTTTGTATGTAGATTGCATGTTTAGTCCTAGGAACAAAGATCTATTGTATCTAAAGTAGAACTGGGAGTGAACTAATAAACTTTGGAGATATGTTATCAAAAAATACTTCTAATATATATTGTATGGAGGCGATAGGAAAGTTATCTTAGTTTTTGTTTTTAGAAGCACAATACACTCCATTTTTTCTTTGTTGAAGATATACTTTGTTTAATATGAAGATCCCACAATAATGAGTGCCACTTTTTGGCCAAGATGGACATTGACATCAACATTTTTGACTAAATCTTCACTTTTTGAGACCTATAACAGCTAGAACATTATGAATTTGAAGATGATGTGAACTAGAAATTTGTGGTGATTTGTGTGTAGATTATATATATATTTGAAATAAATTATGAATCTTTCATCATCTCTTTTAATAACTAGTTTTTAATAGTAAACAACATTTTTAGAAAGTAATGTTTGTGTCGTCAAGCATACCTTTTTTCTTGAAAGGATAAAATTCTAATTTTTAAAATATAGATTTTTTAACATCAATATCTAGTGCATGGATATTTTTTCATAATTTTTTGTTATGTATTTTTTAAAATTAATTTTTGAAGGGTAACTATAATTTGGACATAGGTGTATGTTGTCAAGAATAACATGTTGTGTATATATCAAAACTCATTTTTTTGTTTGGTGAAACAAGGACATCAATACCCAGTGCACAAATATTTTTTAGAATTTTTTTCTCTATTGTTTTATTTTACCACGTGAGTGGAATAGAGACATTGATGTTGGGTGAAAAAACTACGTTCTCTAGAAAATAGAAAATAAATATAAAATCAAATGAAACATATTCAAAATCATACTTTTTGGAAAGTTTATACTAAGGGCTACATATTTACAAAATAGAATTTCTAAAAGACTTCATTTGATCCCCCAAAGGGTAAATTTTGTTTTTTTAGCATTTTGATAGGTGCAGAGGAGACTCCATTGATGGTTTGATTTAAGACTAGGGGGGTTCTTTCTAAAGGGATTTGATCTAATGGGGTTTTATTGGACCCTCTTCAATTAAACCCCTTTAGTGGAACCCCTTTAGGATTTTTTTAATTTGTAAGGATGCAGAGCATCATAATAGGAACCCCTCAAGGCTTAAATCATTATTTTTTCTAAAAAATATGTGATTTCAAACAAAAATCAGGATGACCCATAAGTGGGACAACAATCAGAGTAAAATAAAAAGGAGGTAGTTTTCCATTTGTGTGTTTTGAAGCTTTTCTTTAGTCTTCATTCTAGAGGTGTGGAGCAAGGGCCCGCTCCCACCAGAGGACAAAAGGCTAGTATTACTGTTAAAGTTTATTGCTTTCATGAATTACTACAAATTCTTCAGTTTGTTTTTCTACTTTGATAAATATAGATTAGATTACTCTTTAATCTATTTTTTTATGTCTTTTCTAGCTTTCTAATTAGTTAGTTCATTTTAGCATTATATTGTTTGAATTCCTAGATTGAAGATTTGTTTTATAGAAAATAGGTAAAAGCATGAATTTCATTGGATAAGTAGGTCTCATTTTAGTAATTAGTCTAGGACTATTGACTGCTAGTTTATGTAGCGTACTAAATTGTGTACACTTGTGTGTAGGTACAATTTCACTATGTTTAGCTCTTCTATTTAGTTATCCCAAGCCTAGTCCATTTTTAGGTCCACCTTTAAACTTTCTTTTGGTCCTATTTATAGAGAGTTTTGTGATTTTGGTAAAAATTTTGTCATGACCCTAAGAAATAAGTTAATATTTGTAGTTAGCCTCACATTAAGAGTGGACTTAACCCTTGAAATTGCCCCAAGCCTAGGGTGCACAAGCACTCTACTCCTTCCCATGTTTTGGGATGCAATTTTAAGGTACAAGTTAGCTTTGATGTTGCTTAGGCTGACCCTAAATCAAATTTTACTTTTTGGTGCATTATGTCAGCATTTTAATCCAAGTTACTCTCTTTTCTATATCCTTGTATAAAAGCAAGTGACTTATCTCAATTTAAAATAGATTCAACAAGATTGATTTTGAAAGTGAAAAAGCCTCTCTATTGCTATTTTCTCTCTATTCTATTGTGTTATTGCAAGTTTTTGTTTGAAAGTGTTGTTCTACTTTTCTCTTGGAGAGATTTGTATGAACTCTAGGAGATGAGGTCTTGAGTCTGTCTCATTGGATCCTAGGTTGAAGCACTTTGCATGTTTGGGAGAAGGGTTGGAACTACCAAATTGCATTTAGCTTTTTGTACCTGCCAAGGGTATGGTTGCATCACCTTCTTATTCTACAAACCTTCCTTGAATCTCCATCCTTGAGGTGAAGTTGTGAGCTTCCTTAGATGAGACATCCTTTCCTATTTGATCGACTCATATAGGATTGGGATTTGTTGTTATTTGATTAGATCTTGCATGTTACTATTCACACTTAGTATTACTAAGCACACACAACATCTAGATTTAATCTTGGCTATCTGTGAGGTAAGAATACCGAAAATGGGGCTTGACTGAGGCAAGTTGCTATATAGCCATAAACATTTTCCTCTTCTTTATTGTGTGTAGAGTAGACGAATAGGTTTTGGAAGATACCAATCTAAGAGATGGAAGATCTTACAAGTGCAGACTTGAAAAAAGTTACAATTTTTGTAAACCCTAAAAAAGGCCTAGGGCATCTATGTGCCCTAGTCCTTGTTAGAAAATGAAGGAAACACTACTCAAACAAAAATATGATTACAATAAATAAATGATCTCAAACAGTGTAATATCAATGAAGATTGCATTCAAAAATTAAATCACAACACATGAATAAACACCATAAAAAAATGTCACAAGATATAACATGGAGAAAACCCTTTTGGGTAAAAAACTCCACCAAGAAAATAGGCTCAAGTTGTACTATCTTCAAAAATTGAATAGCCTAATACATGGACTTCCTTCTTCTCTCCAACCTTCACTCCAGCAGCACCCATGTACAAAAATTTGTTACACTATAACATTTACATGGTAGTATACTTATAGAAGTATTTTGCCTCCAATCTAGGCATCCACTTTCTCTCTCCTGAGAATCTCCAACATGCAAACATTAAATGCCAACTTAAAAGCTCATACCACTTGTCCAAAATCAACCATGTAAAGTCGGGTGCCCAAGGCTAAATATGGTGTCTTACAGTATCTTATGATGCATCATAATTGTCATAGATTACACTAGAAATCATCTTCCCAATATGGGCACCTAGAGCTAAACATAACATCTTACAACTAATAATTTTCTATCATGTCATCATAGTGTCATAGAATCTTCTGATAACTTGCAGATGTCATAGATTCTCTTACATGCAATCACCAAACATTATGACGTGTGCCATACATGCTAAAAATAGCAGTTTCTCCCAAGGTGGTGCCTACCCTCATTTAGTCATGATTTTTGCAATTACCAACTGTAAATGTCACTCCATAATTACCTCTGGTAAGTCAAGAATTACCACTGCCGGTGAAACTACCTCATTCCCTTATGGGTAATTACAAATTACAAATAATATAATAGAATAAATATAATATTGGGATTTACAAGGTTAATGGCACCTTATCCCAACATTCTGCCACTTGAGATTATACATTGTAAATCAAACCATAGCAAATCAAATGAAAATAATTAGGTACTAGAAATAGGGTCCATGGCCTCTCTACACCAAACAAATATCTCTATGTTCCCATACTTGGTTAATGAATTAGCAACATTGTCTTGAGTGTCTATCTTCAGCTCAATCTATCCACTTGCAGCCAATTCTTGAATGAAGTGATACTAAACATCAACATGCTTAGTTTGAGCATGATACATAGGATTCTTCTCCAAATAGATAGCACTTTAGATATCACAACCAATCTGAATGACCCTGCAATAAAAACCAATACCTGTACACAGTCTCCTCAACCAAACTACCTCTCTCATCCATCTTACTGCTCCTCCAAATAGAGTAAACATATAGCCACTAGTTGACCTTCGGCTATCCAAGTCACCTGCCTAATCTGCATCAACAAATCCTTGTATGTCTAAAGTTTTATCATCACCATCAATACCTAAATAGACTAAACAATAATTAGGAGTACCTACAAGATATTTAAACACCCTCTTCACATAATTCCAATGTTGTCTACTAGGGTTAGACATAAATCTTCTCAAAACTCCCACTTCTTGGGCAATATCTAGCCTAGTGCAAACCATTGCATACATCAAAATCCCTACAACACTAGCATATGGCACATTAGACATATCCTCAAAATCACCTCATTCTTAGGACACATATCTAATGAAATCTTAGTGCCAATGGGTAAAGGAAATCTAGCTGGGTTACAGTCCTACATTAAAAATGGTTATATTCACATACTTTGTGACAATTAAAGCTTTATGTTACCTCTATGCCTCCTGATCTCCATACCCATAATGTACCTAGCAGCTCCAAGATCCTTCATATTGAATACACGTAAAAGTTGGGCTTTCAGCTCACTGATCATACCCTTAGTATTGCTAAAAAATAACATGTCATCAACCTACAATGCAATGATCAATATAGAATCATCAATACAATGAATGTACACACAATGATCCTTCTCAATTCTAACAAAACCCAATTTCAACATGAATGAGTTAAACTTTTGATACCACATTCTAGGGGACTGTTTTAGACCATAAAGAGACCTTTTTAATCTGCAAACCCAATGCTCTTTTCCTTTGACCTCAAAACCTATAGGTTGTTGCATACATATTTATTCCTTAAGATGTCCATGCAAGAACGTAGTCTTAACATCCATTTGCTCTATTTCCCAATCAAAAGCTGTAACAATGGATAAAATAAATCTAATAGAAGTTAACTTAGCAATAGGAGATAAAATTTCACTGAAATCAACTCTCTCTCTCTCTGAGAGTAGCCCTTGGCTACCAGTCTAGCCTTGTACTTCTCTAATGAACCATTTGCTCTAAACTTCTTCTTGAAGACCCACTTACAAACTATGGCCTTTCTTCCTTTGGGCAAATGAACAAGATCCCAGGTGTTACAAGAGTCTAATTCCATCATCTCCTCTTGCATGGCTAATTGCCAAGACTTACTATCATTTGCATGAATAGCTTCCTTATAGGATCTAGGTTCATTGTCAGTACTCAATAAAGAAAATACACAACAAAAACCTAGTGGGCTATACCTGTCAACTAGGTTCTGTTGTCTTGTGGATCTCCTCAAGGGTGGAGTAAAAGTCTCAACTTGTTCTTCTACATGATCTTCTGCACCAACTTCTTCTATTACAATAGATTCTTCCTCATCAAAACTACTAGAATCTTCATCTTCTTCTTCAACCTCCAATCCATCATTGTGTTCTTACTGAGGTGCATCTTCCTTCTCTAAGTCAAAGTGCACTCTCATTACCTTTTCTTTTTGTTTTAGTTGCTCTAGTTCATAAATAGCTCTAAGTTTCCTGAAAATAACATCTCTAGAGAAAATAATTTTTTTGGTTAGAGGATCCCAAATCTTATAACCCTTAACATTCTCACCATATCGAATGAAGATGTCATTCTATACTTTTCAATCCAATTTAGATCACTTTTTCTTAGGCACATGAACAAAAGCCTCATAGCCAAAAACCCTTAAATGTGAAACAAAAGGTTTCTTACCTGTCCACACTTCATAAGGTGTCGAATAAAGATCTTTACAAGGAGATCTATTAATCAGGTAGCAAGCAGTACACACAACCTCTATGCAAAAGCATTTATCCAACTCTAAATCACTCAACATACTTCTGGCTCTTTCAATGATTGTTCAGTTCATCCTTTCTACAACACCATTTTGTTGTGGTGTATACGGAGTTGTCTTTCATCTGATTATACATGCATGCTTGCAAAACTTATCAAATTCCTTAGAGCAATATTCCCCTACATTTTTAGATTTTAATATTTTTATCTTTAATCCTGATTGGTTTTCAACTAAGACTTTAAGATCCTTAAACTTAGTGAAAACTTCAAATTTGTGTTTCATAAAATAAATCCATGTGAATCTGGATACATCATCAATGAAGGTGACAAAATAATGATATTTTCTGATAGGTCATTATCTACAAGTTCAAACACATATGTATGAATAATATCTAACTTTTCTTTTGCTCTATTGCTTCCTAAAGGAAATGATTTTCTATTTTGTTTACCAAACACACAATGCTCATAGAAATCAAAGTACTCATTAGAATAAGAAAAACCATCTGACAAATCTTTATTCTTAATAGTATTCAAAACATTATTACTTGTGTGGCCCAAGCTATAGTGCCACAACAAACAAGTGTTTTTAGAAGCCTCAAAAACATAAGAGGAAGTACAAACTATAGTGACATCTATCCTAAGCATGGTTCCCATTCTCTTCCCCTTTGCTACCACCAAGTTTCCTCTAACTAATCTGCAACCATGCTTATCAAATATTACATGCATTCCCAAATCATTTAACTTTGAAACTGAAATTAGATTTCTAGCTAATCTAGGAACATGCAAAACACCAGGGAGGGTTTTAATCCTCCTGTCACAGAAACACAACAATACCTTGCCTTTCTCAACTATCAAATATGTAGAGTTGTCTCCAAGGTACACTTTACCTCCATCATACTCTTCATATGTGGAAAACCATTCTTTATGTAGGGTCATATGAAATGAGCATCTTGAGTCAACCAACCAGTGATCATTAGAAACAACATTACATGCAGAAAGTAAAACATCTTCATTTGCATTTGAGGACTTATCAGAAGCACTCTCTGTAATGAAACAACTTGCAAAATATCTGAATATAATAGTAAATATACTGAAAATACTTGATAATAATATGCCACTTCGAGGGGGCAACCTCCTAATCCACTTCGAGGGGGATACCTCCAACAGTCTTCAATGAGAACACAATACTGAATATGATATCTAATAAGACTCACTACCCCTATATATACCTATTTATGCCTAGGATATCACCCAGGCTGACTTAGATAGCCCTATAGAAGCCTTAGGCCAACCTAAACAACTAAATAACAATATAATAATGATAATATGACTTAATTAAGGGTTAAGATAGCCACAAGCTGACTATTCATAACCATATACACTATAGAAGTAAGGGCATAACATGCCCCCCACCTTTACAAAAGCGTCGTCCTCAACGCTGATCAATTCTGGTAGTTTCTTCATATAATCTTCATTATCCCATGTGGCAACTTCAACTAGAAGATATGTCCTTGATGTCCTCAGCTTGTTCATGTGTGTCTGGAAAATTAACTTCAGCTCCAAGATGTGTCTTCCCTTTGCATCTAGCTCTTGATGGTGATGAATGTGTTCTTCCTTTACTTGAACCTTTTGATGTGCCATAGAGGAAGAGGTGAGGAATAGTACATGGTACCCTTGCATTGGTTGAATAGCTTGATCAGGAACTTCTTCTTCTTTCACTTCTTCTTCATCATCTTTTTCTTTTTCTTTTGTTTCTTCTTCTTCTTCTTCTTCTTCTTCTTCTTCTGTCTCTTCTTCTGCTTCATCATCATCATCATCATCATCATCATCATCATCATCTTCTTCTTCTTCTTCTTCTTCCGCTTCTTATGTTTCTTCTTCTGCTGCTTCTGCCGCTTCTTCCACTTCTTCTGCTTCTTCTTTCGCTTCTTCCGCTGCGTCTTCTGCTTCTTCTTCTGCTTCTTCTGCTTCTTTTGCTTCTTCCACTTCTTCTGCTTCTTCCACTTCTTCTTCCACTTCTTCTTCTACTTCTTCCTCTTCTTTTGCTTCTTCCTCTTCTTCCACTTCTTCTTCTGCTTCTTCCACTGCTTCTTCCGCTTCTTCTTCCGCTTCTTCTACTTCTTCCGCTTCTTCCTCTTCTTTCGCTTCTTCTTCCACTTCTTCTTCTTCTTCTTCTTCTTCTTCTTCGGGTTCTTCTTTTTCTTCTTCTTCTGGTTCTTCTTCTTTTTCTTCTTCTTCTGGTTCTTCTTCTTCTTTGTCTACTGCTACTGCTTCTTCTTCTTCTTCTTCTTTGTTGCTTGAGACCTTTCTTGGTTCCTTCATTAAGGCACTTAACATGCTTCGTATATATGATATATCTTCTCTTAGGTCAAACATATCCCTCTTGTACTTACTTATTTCCTCATCCTTATTAGAGGATTTCCCCAGTGTGACAGCATTCTTTTTGCCTCTTGTCGCAAGGCTCGTCATGATGGAAACCAATATTTTTGAAATAAATCACACAAATTAAATGTAAATTCTCCAAACTTTTTATTGTAACTTACTAAGGCCAAGATACCACTTACCCAGAAAAAAATCCAAAAAATTAGCAAATTTGCTGCCTTGAGAGCGAATTTGTTGGAAACCCTAATTTTGCAATAAATCACTTATTTTTGCTCCAATTCCTCTGAAATCTGGACTGTATCTTATTTAATATTGTCTTCAAAAACCCTTTAAAAATATTTAAAAAATTCGTTAAAATCTGAAAGTTGTGCTCTTCCCAAAATCGCCTCCAATGTTGAGAAAAAATCTTGCCTCTACGATGCCAAGATCATGCTCTGATACCACTTGTAATAAAACAACTTGCACAATATCTAAATATAATAGTAAATATACTGAAAATACTTGATAATAATATGCCACTTCGAGGGGGATACCTCCAACAGTCTTCAATGAGAACACAATACTGAATATGATATCTAATAAGACTCACTACCCCTATATATACCTATTTATGCCTAGGATATCACCCAGGCCGACTTAGATAGCCCTATAGAAGCCTTAGGCTGACCTAAACAACTAAATAACAATATAATAATGATAATATGACTTAATTAAGGGTTAAGATAGCCACAAGCCGACTATTCATAACCATATACACTATAGAAGTAAGGGCATAACACTCTCCCACTATTTCTTTGGGTTTTTACACTCTTTCACATGTCCCCTTTTACCACAGTTCCAACACTTAACTCTGTTTTTCTTCCTAGGATTCTTATATCAGCCCTTAGACTTGTCTTTAGTCTCTTTCTAATCTCCTTTTAGTCCTCTTTCCTTAGACCTTCCCCTAACACTAAGAGCATACCCTGAACTATCCAAACTCTTCTTCCTCAATTCTTGTGCTAGTAAAACTGCAAGAAGAGCATCCAACTTCAAATCTATGAGGTTAGAAATGATAGCAAGGATAACACTCTACCAAGACTCAGGTAAAGAATAAATAAGTAAGATACATTTATCTTCCTTATTAACTTCAACATCTACAGATGCTAGCTGACTCAACAACAAATTAAATGAATTTATATGCTCTGCAACAGAGTCACCCTCTTTCATTTTCATAGAAAATAGTTTATGCTTCAAGTAAAGTTTGTTTACCATACTCTTGGCTTGGTAGATCTCACCTAAGTGTTTCCAAAAGCTACGTGCAGTTTCTTCCTTTGCGACATTCAACAAAATAAAATCTGCACGACACAAACAAATAGTTCCCCATGCCTTCTTATCCACTCTATCCCACTCATCTTGAGAGACATCATTGGGTTTCTTCTCTTTCTGAAAATCCAACCATTAGTTTCTTTTTTACAACAAATCCTACATTTTTATCTTCCACAACTCATACCATATACTATTGAACATCTAAATGTCTAATCAAGAGGTTGAAGCAGCGGTGGATGTAGCCATATTATCAACTCAAGATATGCAAACACAAATGAAATCAAATCTCCCACTGCAGCTAAACAACCATCACACTACCACCCAAGAGTCAAAGCTAGCAAGGCTCTGATACGAAATGTTAGAAAATAAAGGCAACACTACTAAAAAAAATCTGATTACAATATGTAAATGATCTCAAACAGTGTAATATCAATGAAGATTGCATTCAAAAATTAAATCACAACACATGAATAAACACCATAGAAGAATGACACAAGATATAACATGGAGAAAACCCTTTCGGGTAAAAGCTCCACCAAGAAAAGAGGATCAAGTTGTATTATCTTCAAAAACTAAATAACATAATACATGCACTTCCTTCTCTCCAACCTCCACTCTGGCAGCAACTATGTACAAAAATCTATGAAACTACAACATTTACATGGCAATATACTTATAGAAGTATTTTCAGTCCAATCTAGGCATCCACTTTCTCTCTCCTAAGAATCTCCAACATGCAAATATTAAATGCCAACTTACAAACTCATGCCACTTGTCCAAAATCAGCCATGCAAAGGTGGGAGCCCAAGGTTAAATATGGTCTCTTACAACATCTTATGATGTGTCATAACTATCATAGATTTCACTAGAAAGCATCTTCCCAATATGGGTGCCTAGAGCTAAACATAGCATCTTAGAACTAATAATTATCTGTCATATGTCGTCATAGTGTTATAGAATCTTATAACAACTTGTCGTTGTTATAGATTCTCTTACATGCACTCACCAAACATTATGACATGTGTCATACATGCTAAGAACAATATATTCTCCCAAGGTGATGCCTACCCTCATTTACTCATGGTTTTTACAATTGCCAACCATAAATGTCACTCCATAATTACCTCTAGTAAGTCCAGAATTACCACTGCCAGTGAAACTACCTCATTCCCTTATGGGTAATTACAAATTACAAGTAATACAATGGAATAAATACAATATTGGGTTTACAAGGATAATGGCACCTTATCCCAACAGTCCTGTTCATTTTGGTCATTAGATCCAAGTTTTGAACTATTTCTTTACCTCTGTTGTTCTATTATTTTCTCAAATCTTGCTTCCGACAGTCATTTGTAGCTAGATCTTTCTAAATTAAGATTTGATCTTGTGCCCTAGTTGAATTGGTTGAATTTGGTCTAACACTCATCTATACAACAAAGAGGTAGAACCCTTGTATTTTGGCTCTCCCTCAAGGGTAGAAGTCAAGCTTGGTTTGTGTCTCAATGTTTGTAGAAGAGTGTTTTTACCTAGTTTAACTCCTAAGGCTAGATCACTCTTTCTACACTACATTTTTGTGAACCCGACTCTTCTTACACTCATACATCCTTATTAATTTACGAAAATATTATTTTTCATTATAGATCTGATTTAAATTAGGTGCATTCATCATATGTTTGATTTCATATAGTGCATTTTGCATTTAAAGTTATCATTAGGGTTACAAAATCGTTGTATTTCATAAAAACCTAGCTAGTCTTAAACCTAGGGTTTGAGGATTAGTTTGTTGTTACAGATCTTATAATTATTCTTAGGTTATTAAAATTAAATTCATTTGTTGTACCTAATCATACTTTTTGTTTAGTACATTCTTTTCATACGGGACATTTGCAATTGGAAAAATTGGCATGTATTTTTTATGAAAACTAATCTATGCTTTTGACATTGTTTATGCTTCATGAAATTAGATCATTGTAATCCAATTCATATTTCTGATCTAATGTTTATATCTGATCATTAAGTGTATTATACATTATTTAATCATACATCTTGCTTTCATTCATATATATTGATTAGAATTGCCTAAAATTTCAATTTATGGTAATTCTAGCTTGAAAAATCATAAATGTTGAGTATGATTTAGCTATTTGTTGAAAAGCATAGTTAAAGCATTGTTGTTAATAATTTTGATACATTTCATAAAGATAGTTCATTTCATTCCTCATTCTTTGCTTTGTATAAAGTTTGGAAAAGTAGGGTATGCCATCATGTCGAATTACTTAATTCAAGATTTTAATGCATTTGATGAGCCATTTAGTAGTGATGATTTTGATATGTTAGATGAAGCCTTAGATGAATTCATCTTGATAGAATCATCCTCTATGACTTCTAAACCATATCTATTTCAAAGAATCGTCAATACAATTTATGTTTCTGGTTCTCCAAAGGAACCTGAGAAGCCTAAAATTGCTGTGCATCTTCATAATGATGCTCCTCAGTCATCTATCACAATAGGAGGTTCTCCAAAAACACCTAGACCTCTTGGTGACATCTTCAATTATACAAAGCAAATCACTGGAAATAGTCCATTCAAACAAAATGTGTTGCAACAACCCATTCACCATGAAGTTGCTCACGCATATAACACTAAAAACAATAAACAAAAGAAACAAATACAAGTTGTTCTTGCTTCTCTTCCACCTTCTCAGCCTATTCTTCCTCAAGTACCTTGTCTTTATACTCATAATGGTAGAGATTATGATCTTGTTGAGAAGCTTTGAGCTACTCCACTAAAGATCTCTCTATGGGAGTTTATACAAACATCACCTACATACCACAAAATGCTCCAAGAAGTTTGACAAAAGGTGATTGTTCCACCTACTATTCAACCAAATGATGTAGTAGCTCTATTAGATTATATGTATGTGATTAAATCAGATATTGTGTTTCAACCACATGAATTACCTCCCATAGAAGTTCAAAACCAAAATTATCCTCTTATGATATTCGTCTTCATTCATAATATGAGAGTTAGATGTACCATGAATGATGTTGGATCAGGTCTTAATATCTTTGACATATACTTGTTGCATAAAATGAATGTTGATACCTCTCTCATTAAACTAGATATGCTCAACATTCATGACTTTGATACTATTGATAGATAATCATTGGGTACTATCACCTTACCTCTTAGGGTTGGTCCCATGACATTACCTACCCTTATCCATGTCATGCCTAATTATCTTTCATATAATATTCTTCTTGGTAGACCTTGGATTCATGCCATGGGGATAGTTTTGTCTACTCTTCATCAATCAATATTTAGTTTTTTTAGAACAATCAATTCTATACAATTGAAGCTGATTCAACCCTGGAGTGTTGTTTACAAACTGAGGCTAAAAATAACCAATATTTTAAGCCCTTTTTCTCTCAATTCTCCTCTTTCTAAAATTAATTTTTCTCCCTCTCCTAAGGCGGTCATTGTAGAAGAAATTTGATTCACCTTCAAATACACTCTTTGGTGATGATTGGGGTTTGTTAGACTTTACACCTACCTTTGTAGGAGAGTATAATGTCTCGTCATCAAAGCTGAAAAGTTCTAAGGTAGCTTCAATTTCTACTCCTACATCACCTAAAATTTCTTTGAAAAATATGATGATAGCACTTATTCTTATACTATTGAATATGAGACCTATGCTTTGCCTCCTTCCTCTTTGGAAATGGCATCTATCTATGGTTGAGGTTTTCAAATCCTCTCTCAATGTGGATACAATGGTAATAGTTGTGGTATAAAGGAGAAAGGTATTAAAGTCCCTTTGGATGCTAATGTACATTACTCCTTGTTTAGACTTGGATATCATCCTTTAGAGCTCACCAAATATACTCATCGTCCTAATCTAAATGTCAACACAATTTCATCATCCTCACTTAAATGGGTATAACTGGAATAGATTGATACAAATTTAGACTTTCAAGCTATTCCTTTGGATACTTTTTCAATAGATGATGCTTTGGCTGAATTATTCGGAGCTTATGATCACTTGCCTTATTACCATCATGATCATGGACTTCCTTATTATCTAAATGTAGAAGCATAAATTAGGAAGGACGTTTGTCTATTGTTGGAGTAATTAAATATTTAATTACACTTTATTAAGTTTACTTAGGGCTAATTTTAGGATTAGGTTATTCTTAAGTCATATTACAATTTTTCTCTAACTTACAAATATAAAAGAAAGTTCTCTCATGTAATTCATTAATTCATTTCATTAATTGCATCCAATATTATGAAAATTATTTCTCTTTGCTTTTTTCTCTTGTAAAAGGCAAATCTTAGGTTTTGCAGGTGATCTTGGTGTTTCAAGTTTATCATCAACTTCAACATGGTAATCTATGGAGACCCACATCTCTCTCCATTCCCAGATGATGTAGTTATGGATTGCCACATACCCCTCGATGATGTAGATTGCATACCTTTTGATGATGATACAGTTGAGGAGCTTGCATATTTGATAGGTCTTTCTAGTTCAAATGACACAGAGACTTCACTTTCTTCTCCTTCTACTCTTATCAAGATAACATCTTTATTACTTGTTGCTACATCAGATTTTGTGCAACATGACATTATCTATCTTCCAGAGATAGCTCATTGGGACACATATCTACCAGATATATCATTGTTGTTTGTAGAGTCCCATCTTGTAGATTTGGAGGACCACATTGGGAAAATTTATCTTCAGTTTGATGATAGCTTCGATGGAGTTGCATCACCATCATCTTCTTCAGAGATTGTTCTTCATCCTCCTATTTAGTGATAGTTTTGCAGTGGATTGGAGACATTTGAGTAGTTTTCAGGAGCATCATTGTTGTCTTTGGATTATGTGCAAAGTTCAGAGACATTTATCCTTCTTCCTATATATTTCTATCTAGAATGGGAAGACATTATCCACACATCTACAATTCTATTTCTTCCCAAGAGAAGGAATTTTGTTCGATTTTCATGGGTCTTCATCTTTATTCTATGTTCATCTTCCAACATTGCAGGAGTCATCTTAAGGAGTGGATGCATGGTCTCTCTTCTCATACCTATTTTGGGAGGGAGCATTTCCTCGCATGGGGTTTCATCCTTCTCACTTCTTCCTCTCTTATGGGGAGCATTCATGATTGTACTTTTTTGATGAATTTAGTTCTTTGGCGGTCTTAGTGATAGTCCTTCTTCCATCACATGGTGATGTACTTGTTGTATTTTCTCTCTTTTGGAGAGGAGTTTTCTCCCATAGGATTTTTCCCCTTTCTCTCCACTTTATGAGAAATTCTTGTTGTTCATGGGTACCTAACATGGACTTGTAGCCAGGACCCATTCTTGCATTAGTTGCATGGTTTCCATTTCTCCCTAAGTTACACTTAAGGGGGGGTGTTGATGTAATTAAATATTTAATTACACTTTATTAAGTCTACTTAGGGCTAATTTTAGTCTTAGGTTATTCTTAAGTCATATTAGGGGTTTTCTCTAACTTGCAAATATAAAAGCAAGTTCTCTCATGTAATTCATTAATCCATTCCATTAATTGTATCCAATATTGTGCATATTATTTCTCTTTTCTTTTTTCTCTTGTAGAAGGTAAGTCTTAGGTTTTGTAGGTGATCTTGGTGTTTCAAGTTTATCATCAACTTCAACATCTATCTGATGATACCTTGGTAAATCATGAGTCACCAGGTATAGAATCCCTTCATCCTCCTAACACTCAAGACTGCAATACTCTCATTAATGGGAAAATTGTCAATGTTTTGATGGATAAGGATGACCTTGAAAAAGTCACCCCTATTGGAAATTGTCTAGATATAGAAGAAAAACACGAAATCACATCTCTTTTACATGAATATCCAGATCTCTTTTCTTGGACATACTCTGATATGCCCAACATTGATCCTTGGGTGGTAACACATAATATTTTCATTCATCCTGATGCTAAACTGGTTAAACAAAAGATATGAAAGATGAATCCTAATGTTACATTGTTGGTCAAAGCTGATATAGAGAAGCTTTTACAAGTAGGCTTTATCCGCCCTATTGACTACTCACCTTGGATCTCAAATATTGTGGCTATCACTAAATCTAACAATTGTATTCAAATGTGTAATGATTTTCAAGATTTAAATAAAGCATCTTTGAAGGATGATTTTCCTCTTCCTAATATTTATATGATTGTCAATTCTATTTCTATCCATGTGTTACTTTCCTTTATGGATGGTTTCTCTGGGTATAATCAAATATTCATCAATCCTTAGGATCAGTATAAATCAACTCTTATAACTCCTTGGGGAACATTTTGTTGGGCTATCATGTCATTTGGATTAAAGAACACTGGTGTAACTTATCAATGGGATATGACACTTATCTTTCATGATTTCATGCATAACATCTTAGAGGATTATGTCAATGATAATATAGTTGAATCCATTTTGCACTAGGATCACATCAAAATTTTCCATCAAATCTTTGAATATATACATAAATACAACATGCACTTGAATCCTCGTAAACGTGTCTTTGGAATTGATAGTGTTAAGTTATTGGGATTCATTGTTTCACATCGTGGTATTGAAGTGGACAAAAATATGATTGATTCCATTGTTAACATATAATTTCCTAAAAGTATTTCCCAACTTCATAGTTTGCAAGGGACAATTTAGTCTATTCATCGATTTGTTTCATAATTTGTGGATCAAACACTTCTTTTCACACAAGTAATCAAAAAAGAATCTACCTTTAAATGGGATAGTGATTGTCAAAAAGATTTTGGTGATCTCAAAAGATATCTTGCCAATCCACCTATATTACAACTAGTTGTCTCTGGATTATCATTCATTCTTTATACATCGGCATCCCCTAATGTTCTTACAACTTTGTTAGCTCAACATGATGACGATGGAAAACAACTTGCCGTGTATTACATCAACCAAACTTTTCTTGATTATGAAATGTGATACACTGCGATGGAATGGTAATGCCTTGCTCTCATTTTTACAACACAAAAATTGATACATTATCTCTTAAATGGTGAAATTAATGTAATGGTTAAATTTAATCCTTTAAAGTATCTGTTTGCTAAAATAAATCTTTTACGATGCTTAGTAAAGTGGGTTATGCTGTTAATTGAATTTGACCTTAAGTTTGTCTCTCAAAAGGCAATTTAGGGGAAAGCATTGACCGACCACTTATTAGAAGCTCCTTCACAATTCACTATTTTGAATCAAGAATCTTTTCCCAATGATCAAATCCTTTTAGTGGACATCATGGTTAAGTGGAAATTATTCTTTGATGGTTGTAGATGTCAAACTAGCTATGGTGTTGGTGTTATACTAGTGCCTCCTTTAGGTAAGCCAATTCCTTTATCTTACCGTCTTAATTTTCTATCTACTAACAACATTGCAGATTACAAAGCCCTTATTGTTGGCTTGCATGTCACTTTGTCTCTTAACATCAAATATATTTCAATATTTGGTGATTCTCAATTGATCATAAGATAAGTAACTAGATCTTATCAAGCAAAGCAAGACAAATTATCTCAACATAGAGATTTAGACTTATCATTATTGAAGAAATTATCATATTACACAATTGACAGAACTCCATGAAAAGACAATCAACATGTAGATGCAATGGAAAGCGTTGCTTCCCTTATGTCCCTTGAAGATCTTGTGAGGAATTATTAACTCATCATCTTTAATATCAAAGAACCTTCAATATCTAAAATCATTGATGTTGCCTTTTGTGATAATATAGATTCAAGAGAATGGTACTCCCATATATTCTAATATTTGCATGATAGTACCTTTCTTGATCCAGCATCTAGAAGTGCTCAGGTCTGCATACACAAACTTTTAGCACATTACATCATCTTATCAAAAGTTTTATCGTGATTAAGCTATGAAGGTCTTCTCCTTCATTGTCTTAGTAATTCAAAGATCTTGATTGCCCTAGACGAGGTACATTCAGGTGCATACAGAGGACATTTCGGTGGGAGATCTCTTGTTAAAAAATTGCTTCGTATGGGTTACTATTGGCAAGATATGCAATGAGATTCCTTTGCCTTCATCAAAAAGTGCCCACAATGTCAAAAGAATAACAATCTCATTCGAGATCCTACCCAAGAACGTCATGCTCATGTTTCACCTTGGCCATTTTCCATGTGGGGATTGGATCTTATTGACAAAATTTGTCCTCGCTCCTCTCAAGGACATACTTTCATCATCACAACTAACAATTACTTTACAAGGTGGGTTGAAGAAATTCCTCTCTGATCCACGACGACTAAAGTAATATGTTGTTTCATTCAAGATAACATAATCTCTTGATTTGGTATTCCTTCCACTTTGTTTTTTGACAACGGTTCTTCATTTAAGAACAAAGATGTGAACAAATTCCTCAAAATATATCATATTGATGCAGGAGCATCCTTGGTTCAAGTGCAATCTTGCATCAACCAGAAAATATTTGCATTTCAGTTGTTTCTTTTCACTTTTCCAGTTTATTTTAGTCAGTAGCAGTTTTTTTGTATTTTGGTCCGCATTCTACCATAGTAGAATTTCAAACCTTGTGGAGCTAGACATAACATCTAGACACATTCATGCACATCATATCTAAATATCAGACCATTTGGATTAGGTACTGGTAAGATATCGCTATCAGAAGATTGACTATTTTCTCATAATATAGCATCCTAACAGTCTTAGACAATTAGCTAAAAGATAAGGCTTGTGGAGCATTTCATGACTTGTGGAGCTAAATGACACATCATTTAATGTTGTTTGGTTCATGGTTGACCTTCCCTAAGATCTGTACACTATCCCATTCATTTATGGAGGAGTTCTATTCAATTAGGTATGACCTACCTGTGTACACATGTTACAACTCTTCATTAGAGTTTGTGAACCTCCTCGGCTGACACAGAGGAATATTATGTTCTGGAGATGATATATATTAATGTAATAGATGCCTAGGAAAGTAGTTGATCATTAGTTCGTAGTTGATAGCTGAATTCTTTGCGAAGGAGGTTAAAAGCTAAATACTGTGAATATTTTGTAACTGTGAAATCAGGCCTGTGAGCCCTAATTGTAAGCCCGCATGTTGTCAGCCAATTTGTGTTTGAATTCTATGATATTGAATGACTGAATCTACATTTTCTTTAGATCTTTGAGTTGTTTCCATTGTGTTTACTCTAGCTACAGAGCATGGACAATTCACCTTGTGGACCCTTGTAACCATGATTGCACCAAGTGGTATCAGAATGAAAGTTTGAATGGGAGTGAATTGAGCGAAGTTGGAAAAGGAATTCCATAAGATCTTACTATGAACAAATCATTGAATCTGAGGTAGGTTACTTATGTTGCAACTGATCACCGATTGTGAGGCAGTTGTCACCTTGTAGCCTGATCACTAAATTTGAGGTAGTTGTGCTTGATCCTAGGAAGAATGTCACTGAGGAGAATCTCTATTGTTGGAGTAATGGCTAGAAGAATGGATGGGATGATGGAGAATGAAAACCATGTGAGTTCTCTTAGGTATTGTTGAAGAGGATTGGAGAAGAGGATCTACACCTTGACCTAATTTTGAAAGTGATGATGATGAAGAATTTCAATCTGTTGATCAAAATGAAGTAACCCTAGGAGATGAACAAGAAGAAGAATCAAATCAAGTCAAGATGTTGCAAGCTATTTCAAAGATTGCAAAAAGACCTAGTGTTGATGTACTAAATTACACTAGCAATTTGAATCTTGAAGAGTGGATTAATTGGATAAAAGACATGGAAGAATACTTTGAGTATGAAGAAAGTAAAGATCTGGAGAAGGTGAAATTTACAAAGACAAAGTTGAAAGGACATGCTGCTATATGGTGGAAAGAAGTTCAGTTGGATAGAAATAGAAGAGGAAAATAAAAGATTACAAAGTGATACATAATGGTGACAAAATTAAAGAATTAGTTTATACCTACTTACTATGAGTTGGAACTATTGAATATATTGCAAAACCTGAGACAAAAGGAGTACACTGAAGAATTTCATAAGATGATCATAAGAACAAGACATAGTGAAGCAAGCAAGGAGAAGGTGGGTAGATACATCCATGGGCTGAGATTGAACATTCAAGAAGAACTAAGTTTGGTGAGGATGAGAACAATAGAAGAAGCATATTAGTTTTCCTTGAAAGTTGAAGAAAAGTTGAACAAGAGGCATGATAAGACACAAAGAAGTAGAGGATGTAAATTTTAGAAAGGTAGAACATTTTCCAGAGGAGAAAGATTATATGCAGAGCAGAATAGACAAGAGAACACATACAACAAGCAAGATAGAGATAACAATACATACTGGAGAGATGATAGAACTTTCTATCGTATAAGAAACCCTAGTCGATACCGGAGTGAAGGATATAGAAGAGAAGGAAGAGGACCTGATAGGAGAACATTCAAAGGAACTTGTTTTAAGTGTGGAGGTGAAGGACATAGATCATTTGAATGTAATCAAGGGAGTAAAAGAAAGAGAACAAAAAACAATGGAAGAGCAACCTATGTTGAAGAACAACCTGTTGGATCACATGGTTCAATTAGTAAACCTGATAAAGGAGAATCAATTGTCATGAGGAGAGCACTATTTCAAGTAGAGACAAATGAGGAACCACTATAGATGAAAAGTTTGTTTAGAACCATATGCAAATCATGAAGTAAATGTTGTAAAGTTGTAATTGATAGTGGTAGTTCTAATAATTTAGTTTCAGAGGAGATGGTGACTAAGATGAAGTTGGAAGGATTGAAATACCCTAAGCCCTATCAGATAGCATGGATCTAGGATGATCATAAGGTACTAGTGAGTGAACAATGTTTGGTGAAATTTTATATTGGGTCTTATCATGATGAAGTATTGTGTGATATTATGCCTATGGATGTATGTCATATTTTGTTGGGTAGACCATGGAAGTATGATAGAAAATCTATATATGATAGGAGAAAGAATACATATATTATAACATAAAATGGAAAGAGAATTACTTTGATTCCATTAGAAGATGATCCTAAGAGTGAAGTATGTGGGAATGCTAGAATCTATTTGGTATATGGAAGAAAATTTTTGGATGGTTTGCGACATGAGAATATGTGTTATACTTTGATTCCTAAGAAGCCTAAAACCCTAAAAATTGAAGAATCACAACTAGAGGAGATAACTAAGTTGTTGACAGAGTATGAAGACATCATATCAGATAATGTACCTGAAGGATTGCCACCAATCAGGAGTATCATTCATCACATGGATCGTATACCTAGAGCTAGTTTGCCCAACAAAGCAGCACATAGAATGACACCAACAGAGAATGAAGAATTGAATAGATACATACATGAGTTGTTGAGGAAAGGTTTGATTAGAGAAAGTTTAAGTCCTTGTTCAATACCTACAATGTTAGCACCAAAGAGGGATGGAGAATGGAGAATGTGTATAGACTCTAGAGTAGTCAACAAGATCACAGTTAAGTATAGATTTCTTTTACCGAGGATGGATGATATTATGTATTGTTTGAGTCGAGAAAAATATTTCACAAAGATAGACTTGAAGAGTGGATACCATCAGATCAGAATCAGAGAAGGAGATGAATGGAAGACTTCTTTTAAGACAAATCAAGGATTGTATGATTGGTTAGTGATGCCTTTTAGATTGACAAATGCACCAAGTACTTTCATGAGATTGATGAAATAAGTTTTGAATAAATTCTTGGGTAAGTTTGTTATTGTATATTTGGATGATATTATGATTTTTCGTAAGACAAAGGAAGAACATTTGTGGCACCTGAGACAAGTATTTTAGAGACTGAGAGAAGAGAAATTGCTGATAAACATCAAGAAGTGTAGTTTCATGAAGGAAGAGTTGGTATATTTGGGATTTGTGATTTCTACGGAAGGATTAAAGATGAACCCTAAGAGTGTTAGAACAATTGTTGAGTGGTCTACATTGGAGAGCATTAGAGAAGTTAGATCATTTCATAGATTAGCTAGTTTCTACTAGAAGTTCATCACAAATTTTAGTTCAGTTTGTAACCCTATGATAGAGACAATGAGAGGTGACAGAAAACACTTTAAGTGGACAACATGAGTAGAGAAAAGTTTTGAATTGTTGAAGTAGAAAGTAATAGAGAAACATGTTGGCATTGTTGGATTTCAATAAGGTATTTCAAGTAGATTGTGATGCACGTGGAAATGCAATAGGAGAAGTGTTAAGTCAAGAAGGTAGACCTGTAACATATTTCAGTGAGAAGTTAAATGATGCAAGTAGAAGATATTTAGTTTATGATCAGGAGTTGTATGCCATAATTCAAGCCTTGAAGAAGTGGAGACATTACTTGTTGCCTAAGGAATTTGTGTTGTATATAGATCATCATGCTTTGCAATATCTGAACAGTCAAGGAAAATTGAATCAGAGGCATATGAGATGGGTAGAGTTCATGCAGAGTTACACTTTTGTATTGAAGCATAGGAGTGGAAAACCAAACAAAGTTGTAGATGCATTAAGTAGGAGAAGGGATTTGTTGATAAAGATGAGAGTTGAAGTGTTGGGATTTGAGGAATTGAAGAGCATGTATGAAGAAGATATTGATTTTGCAAAACCTTGGAGAGCATGTAAGGAACTTGTCGTGATAGATAGGAGTAAGTAACTGGATAATTCCATTCAGGAAGTGTTTAGGGTGAAAAAGTAGGTTTCCTTAAAACAAGATTAAGCCCTATTCCTTCACTAACTAAACATTAGGAAGACAAAAACTAATCTTGGGATCAAGCTACAAATTTCTTATGCATTCCCTAACATTAGTTAGGTCTGATCAAGTGCTTAAAGTAAGGTTTTACCTAGTGCTTTCATTCACTAATCACTAAACCCTAAAAACATCTTGCAACTGCAATTTATTGAGTTCAAGGATGAAATAGACATAACAGATCACATAAATGTAGAGAAAAAGGTTTAGAGGCCATGCGCCTAGAAACTAAGGGCTAACTAGACTAGGGCACCCGATCATTAGCCTTGCAACTTCCCATCTATCAAAACCTTCTGCATCAGCTATCTAACAACCTTTAGTAGCTCCTAGATCTTAGAGAATCTCCCTAGTTGGACTAGGGCACCCACTCATTAGTCCCGAAAAAGTTGGGATCTGAATCTCTAAAATTCATTGATGACTGTATTCACAATATCCATCTTTCTATCGCTCCTTTCCATCATATCCCATCAAACATGAGTTGTGCCTACAAAAGGAGGAGAAAGATGTTATTGCTATATAGCAGCTTGCCTTAGTCAAGCCTCATTTTTGGTATTCCTACCTCAACAATAGCTAGAGATAAATATTTGCAGAAGTGTGTGTAAACCTAACAAAGTGTATGTAGAAATATCAAACCCTAGATGTCTCAATCAAGGGAAGATCAATAACTTGCTTTAATTCAATGAAAAAACATAGCTTCACCTCAAGGAGATAAGAGCAATGAAGACTTGCATGAACAAGAAGGTAAATCAACAATGTTCGTGGAGGATCTCTAAACTCAATGTTGGAGGCTTCAACCCTTCTCCTGATCATACAAAAGGTGTACAAACCCTAGGCAAAGCAAGATAGTCTCAAGATCTTGATTCCTAATCTCCATCCATTGTCTCTGTGATAGCAAATTCAAATAAATTTTGAGAGCTTCAACAAGTCATTAATCTTCAATGGCAATTTTATCAGAGTTTTGGCATCAAGCTTGCATATAGATTTTGTGTGTTAAAATAATTTTCAAATGTGTTTAAATATATAACCTTAGGAGATTCAAATTTTGAAATAACCTCTCAATATTGTACAAAAAAAAAATTGAAAATCAAATCCTGATATGCATGGCAGGAGCCAACACCCTGCCAAGATTTAAAATCCTAAAAATTGGAGTAGGAGTAGGGCATGGCCACCCAAGTCAGTTCCCCATTTACTGATAAGATCTGCTTCTAGGGGTTTCAAGGGACCCAAAATCCAAATTCCCTTT
The DNA here is from genome assembly GCA_027924645.1 of Cunninghamia lanceolata. Classification (NCBI taxonomy): domain Eukaryota; kingdom Viridiplantae; phylum Streptophyta; class Pinopsida; order Cupressales; family Cupressaceae; genus Cunninghamia; species Cunninghamia lanceolata. Next base: position 20,736,924 of record BSBN01000809.1, on the reverse strand, counting down.
CTAGGTTTAATCAATAGTTATCTTAGAAAATGAATATTTTCAACTAGACACAAGTCAGTCAGGGTTTCAGGAAGGCCTAAAACAAAGAGGTTAAAAGGACACCAAAGGACAGGAGCTAAACCAAGGGAATTGTACCATTCCATACAAGATGATAATTTTTTACGTAACATTTAGCCCCCACTTTAGTGGCCATATGACATTAGGTGCATATGCAACTAAAGGAAAGTAAATGCAACAATCATGAAAAGGATACCCAAAAGGATACTATAGAGGAGGCTGAAGTGTTGTCACAAAAAAGGAAGAAGCCGCCAAGTCTGTAATCCTACAAGACCACGAAGTTAGGAATCGCAACCTGCAAAGGAACACTACCAAAGAATCAAAATCAAATCAACCTGCAACCACCACCAATGAATTAGTACAAAAACACTAAGGGGGTTGAGTGATGAGACATGATGAGGGAGGAAATCAAGGGAGATATATGCCCCCCTTGTTTCTGGTTGCTTAGTCTGGAAAAGCGAAACAAGGAGATATCTACTCATGTCAATTTTGAGAGAAACTTGATGAAAAATGTGTAATGAGGGTTGTTTGAAGAAACAACACCCAAGCACAACACATTGGGTGAGATAGAGAGCAGAACCAGGCTTGCAATGCAACAAACAACATGAAAATTTGAGTTTGATAGCTCAAGATAGATGCTCAAGAGTGACATCATTTAATTTTGCACCTAGTTAGGGATAAAAACTCTCATCCACTTACTTTATGTAAAGGGAGTTTTCACTTATCATTATTCATTCTTGTTTCTTGTCATTGTGTAGAGGAGCGAAAGAAGGAGAAGAGGAGGAAAACCATGTTGAGCTAACACCCATATCAGCCCCAACAATTGGAGATGCTACCAGCCCAAGTGGCAGAGAGGTGTTTCGATGCCGAGGTAGGGTCCTAATCTTACACTTCTATCATCTTTCTATTTTTGTTTTAGCTATTTTTCTCATTTATCGTACTAAGGAGGTCCTAACAGACAAGGGTCCCTGGTAGCAGCCCCCAACTTCTCCTAGGGTGCCAAAGTCCTGCTAAGGCACACTAGTCTCTCTAGGGTGCCAATGTCCCTCTGGGGTGCCCAGGTCTTCCTAGGGAACTGATGTCCATAGAGGACATGGACCCTAAGGTACAAGTACACATTGCTAGTTCATATAGTATTTGTTGGTTTGAGGATTAAAACTAATATTGTTTCTTTCTATTCAACTTGCAGGACATCCCAAAGACACAAGAACACACAGGCAGTCACCTGATGTTGCTACTTCAAGAGAGTGCCAGTATGATGACTAGTGAAGAGAGGGGTCACTTGTAGGTGATTGGCTTATGGTGGGTGTTTTATATGCCCACAATTAGATTTCTTTGCAACATGTTGATGGCTCTAATAGAGAGATGGAATGTAGATACATCCACATTCCACTTACCCATAGGTGAGATGACTATCACACTTGAGGATGTTTATAGGATCCTACGACTGCTTTTCCAAGGAGAGATAATGAGGGTCATGGGACAATGCATAGTGGAGTACACTTGCGAGAGTCAGTTGTATTGTCTAGGTCGTACAGTTTCTCATGTAGAGTGAGGACATATTTAGCTCTGACTTCTAGAGTAGAGATGTGGTGACATCCCACTAGTTTGGAGGATCATGATAGTCACTGTTGCACTGCCTATCGCACTAGATGGATGTGGCACTAACCTTCATGGGGGTCTCATTCACACCATTAGAGTGGTGGAGGAGCATTAGATTGTATATGCATGGGGGTGCAGTATGCTTGCACACCTCTACCATGACTTGGGATGATACATCCATTATGAGAAACACAACCTAATGATTTGCACTTTACTACAGGTTTGGGCTTTTGAACATATCAGGTGTACACAACCAACAAAGTTTCCTATAGAGTTAGCATTCACCCATCCACTCGTTCATGCCTATCCACCAGTCAGATGTTGGAGACACGGTGATATACTATACTAGAGAGTTGTTTTTGACAGACTACAGTCCAACGATATCATCTGGAGACCATATTGCGGCTATATAGAATGGCTTGACTAGAGGAGGTAGTTAGTGAGGAGGTAGAGGGATTGGTTGATGGTCTGTCACCTCTATCATGTTGTTTCTTGGTTCTACTTTGATATGGTGGCACAACAGTTTAGATAGGTACAAGATGTTCCCATGGTGCATCCAAGCTATGCATGTGTTGAATGTAATGCCATCAGGGCAAACAATGCCTAACAACCGATGGTAGCAGATGTACCTCTGAGTGATGATGATGGTCCCAAGCATGTAGATCTGGTATCAGATGCAGATGGTGTCAATTGTACCCAAGCATATCAGACCTTGTGGCATATGGTGTGATCTGCTCCTATCTTCCTTCCTAGTCACTCTACAGGTGGTTCTCGACCTTGGGTCAGCCACGCTAGTGACACAGGGGTAGAGGATGATGTGAGTGACTTCACAGGGTATTATGATCTAGAGAAGGATGTGGAGGATGATGATGATGAGGAGGAGGAGGTTTTGTAGTAGTACGTCTTGAGGGTGAGACCATGATAGGACTAGCAAGAGGTGTACACTGACGAGGAGACCAAGTTGAGACCATGGTCTAGGGATCGTGGTCCAATTCCTACAGGTGTTGAGAGGCTAAGTTAGAGTAAGTAGGGGGAGACCAGTATAGCCATGACCCCTTCTACAGATTAGTCTGAATAGCTCATTACACCTTCAATGATCTGAGATCCATCTTGGCAAGATGGGGAACCAGGTTAGACTTGTTTGGTTACTTTGATGTTCTCATGTTTATGATTGTTTATGATGCTTATATTAGAGTCTAATATCTATTCCATTTTTTGTTTTATAGTTGGGACTGATGCTTGGCAAGACTTTGTGGGTTGCGTCATAGCGGACATAGTACCTATCGATGTAGGTAAGCAGTGGGTGCAGGTAGGATATTTACCATGGCCATCCACTGGGTGACATGTGGAGATATTTATGCCTTTCATTATAGCATGGTTGTAGAGGCCATCCTAGAGTAGTCTACATGAGAGAGAGAGAGAGAGGAATTACTTCAGAGAGCTGAGTGCATCGAGGCTGAGCTCCAGGCACAGAGGGATCATGTGGTAGCAGTGCCCACAGCTGAGAGAGAGCTAGTCATTAGTAAGTTCTTTCTTCCTAAGTTATGTCAGGTGAGCTGATAGAGACAAGGCTCAGGCAAAGAGGAACCAGTACTAGTAGATATACCAGGAGGTACATGACGAGGTATTAGGACTAAGAGGTGAGATCATGGGGTTACGATCATAGAATGTCTCTAGGATTCATTTGTAATCCATAGCCACACATGGTTAGGCCTCTGTCACGTTCACACCATGAGGTCCCGAGGGTATAGGTGACCGAGGTTCAACTATGTGATGTATATATTATGTACTATGACCACATTTTATTGTAAGGGATAGTTGACTCAGATGTATATTTGAAACAGATGATATATATATATATATATATATATATATATATATATATATATATATATATATATATATATATATATATATATATATATATATGATGTTTTCTTTTTCTCTATTCACAATGTTTTTAACCTATCCCATGTGATTTTTGTAAAATACAACTAGTGATAAATGTTAAAGGCTAATATGGAAATGTAATTAATGCTAATGTGACATATTGACAATTCTTTACAGAACATATAGTAATAAGCACAATGATTAAAAAATTTCACATATAACCAAAATTCTATGCTATATTCAGTTAATACAAAGGTGATCTTAATAACGAATATATAAGAAAGATATAAAAATGATTAACTAAACAAAAAGTTGCAATGTTAAATGAATTAAGACAAAATAATAATATCTTGTCGAAATTGAAGATAATCTAACTAATAAATTTGCTTTATAAAGTAGCATTTAACAACAAATCTTAAGCATGGAATTTATTGAGATGCATTGTATTAATAGGTTATTTGAGTGGCATGCCTTGTTCATTAGCTAGTTTGTATGCTCCTGATCCAAAGGTGTCGGTAACTATAGTCCTAGCCAATTAGGTTTGAACTTACCTTTTTCTCCAGGAGGTGCATTCACATTACGTTGATTCTCATAAAGTACCAAGTCTCCAATGTTGAATGAACGTTGTATAACACATTCATTGTACAATTGTTGTATGTTTTGTTGATGGGCCCTGAGGTGCTCAAGAGCGTTTATTCATTGTTCATCAAGCATCTCAAGTTCTCGTAGTCTCTTTTCACATTCTGTATCATCGTCAATAATGCATCTGTGCCATAGATAAGATTATATGGTGTGTTCCTAGTAGCCATACATATACTCATTCTATAGGCCCATAATGCATAGGATAACTGAATGTGTGAGTCTTTTTGATATTTTTTAACAGTCTTCTATAAAATTTGTCCAATAACCTTGTTTGGAGCTTCTACTTAGTCATTTTATTGAGGATAATAATGCATAGAGAAGCGATGTTGAATATGATATTTTTCAAGAAATTTCTTCACATCCTTGTTCTTAAATGGTGTACCATTGTCAGAAATGAGGGAGGAAGGTATACCAAATCGAGAAATAATGTTATCTTGTATAAACCAATAAATTACGTTGACGGTCGTGGCTTGTAAGGGAACAACTTCGACCCACTTCGTGAAGTAATCAGTAGCAGTGATAATAAATGTATGTCCTTGAGTGGAGGGTGGAGAAATTTTAGCAATCAAGTCTAAGCCCCAAACATAAAATGGCCAAGATGAGACTTGGGCACGGAGTTCCTGAGTGGGTGCTTGGATTGGGTGATTATGTTGTTGGCATTGCAGGCACTTCTTGCCATAGGCAAAGGAGTCTTGTTCCATGTGTTACCAATAATATCCCATTCATAATAATTTTTGTATCAAGGATTTTCTCTCCAAAATGCCCTCCACAGGCACCAGAGTGAGCTTCTTCAAAAGCTATCGGGATCTCTGAATTACTTAGACATTGGACCAAAACACCATTGTAGCTTCGACTATACAAAATGTTTGACATGATTATGTAACATGCTACAAGTTTTTGTAGACAAACTCAGGCATTCTTAGATGTTGAATTAGGAATGGTTCCATCATGCAAATAATTGAATATATGGGAGAGTTCCATTCATCGGTATTTTTATTACCACAAAGTTTCAAATTCACAAGTATGGAGTCTTCAACTGTCGGAGTCTTAAGATTATGAATAATGAAAGTAAATTCCTTAGGAGAATCATCAGGGGATATAAGGGAAGTTGTGCTTACCATTGCATCTGCATGTGGATTGTCTTTTTGGGGAATAATGTTTATTAAAAATGATGTAAATTGTTTTAATAGAGATAGAGCAAACTCACGATATTGAGATAGCTTGTCATGTTTAGTTTGATATGATCCAGTTATTTGTTGTGCAATTAACTGTGAGTCACTGTATATGGTGATATCTTTTATGTTAAGAGCCAAAGCGGCATGAAGTCTTGCAATGAGGGCTTCGTACATAGTAATGTTGTTTGTGCATGAGAAGTTTAGGCAGTAGGACATAGGAATTGGCTTGCCTGTAGGGGGTATAAGTATAACACTAGCACCAGTGCCAGTTTGACTTCTTGATCCATCAAAATATAGTTCCCATTTGTCATCCTTAGTAATAGCTAGAATTTGTTCATCAGGGAATGTGTCCTAATGTTGCATAGAAAAATGTGAAGGTGCTTCGGCTAAATGGCTGGCTAATGCTTGTCCTTTAAATACTTTATGAGAAATAAACTTAAGATAAAATTCAGTTAACAACATAACCCATTTAGCAAGTTGACCTGACAAATCGGTTTTAGTGAAAAGATGTTTTAGAGGGTAAGACTTCACCATCACATGTATTTCAGCATTTAAAAGATAGTTTCTAAGCTTATGTGTTGCAAACACTAAAGCTAAGCAATGCTTCTCGATAACAGACTTGTATCACACTTCATAATCAAGCAAGGTTTGACTGATATAATATACAAAACATTCTTTTCCTTCAGTATTATGTTGTGCCAATAAGGCTGTGAGAGCATTATTAGATGTTGAGATATACAATAGAAAAGTCTTATCAGGGACATTAGGTTGTAAAATAGGAGGATTAGATAGATAAGTCTTTAAAACTTTGAAAGCTTTTTGACATTCAACATTCCATTGAAATTTCCTATCCTTCTTCATTAGTTGTGTAAAAGGGTGAGTCCTATCCACGAGTTGTGAAATAAATTGGCTGATGGCCTGTATTTTTCCTTGCAAACTATGAAGTTGAGATATGTTCTTACATGTTGGTATGTATATCCACCCCAATACTAGGGTTTGAAATGATAAACCCTAACAATTTTCCACTGTCTACACCAAAAACACACTTACAAGGGTTTAGTCATATGTTGTATTTTTTTATTCACTCAAAATCTATCAAAGAGTCATGGTGTGATCTTAGCGAGAAATGGACTTTGCCAAGATGTCATCAACATAATCCTCTAAGATATTGTGCATGTAATCATGAAATATAAGGGTCATAGCATGTTGGTAAGTTGCTCCTGCATTCTTTAGTCCAAATGGCATGACTACCCAACAAAATGTTCCCCAAGGTGTTATAAAAGCTATTTTATATTGATCTTGAGGATTTATCAAGATTTGATTATATCCTAAAAAACCATCCATGAAAGAGAGTAATTCATGGCTAGCTATAGAATCAATAATCATATCAATGTTAGGAAGCAAAAAATCATCCTTCAAAGATGCAAGATTCAAGTCTCTAAAATCGATACACATTCTTATACGGCCATCGAGTTTAGCGACGGTAATGATATTAGAAATCTAGGGTGAATAGTCAATAGAGCGGATAAAGCCATCTTGTAGAAGCTTTTCTATCTCAGCTGTGATGAGTAATGCAACCTTAGGATTCATCTTACGAATCTTTTGTTTAAACGGTTTAGCATCTGGTTTCAAGGTGATATTATGTATTACAATCTGAGGATCAATACCAGGCATATCTGAATAATTCCAAGAGAACAATTCTAAAAATTCATGTAATAACTTGGTCATTTCTTCTTTTTCTTCTATGTTTAAACAATCACCAATAGGAATAACTTTTTCACTATTATCTTTCTCCATGAAAACATCAAGAGTCTTTCCATTAAGTAGGGCACTATGGTTTAGGAGATCGAGTGATTGTGGCAGGTCTTCAGATTCTTCCTTAGACTTTAGAGTAGTGTTTATCATGCTAGTAGTTTACCCAAAATATGCACTATTGTTCAAACAATAGGGTAATCCTTGTTTATGATGCTAACGGGGAATATTGTCATAAGCACTGAAGAATTCAATTATCACTTCATCTATTGAAAAGATATCCAAAGGAGTCTCTCCTAGAGAACAATTAGTGTCGATCATCTCAAGAAAGATCAAATTAAGTGTCGATATTGCATTCACATTAAGAGTAGCATGTCTATGGGCTTTAGATTCCTTGAAAGGATTATATCCAATGTCGCTTGAGTATTGTCGCAAAGTGGATTCTATAGCGACTTTAATTCATTGTTGATTAATACCACAACCATTACCTACATAATCACAATTCTTATTTAAAGGATCTAAAATCCTCAACCATAAAGAGAAGTCATTTCCTTAGAAGAAGGTGGAACTTCATATGTCTCATAATATGTAGTATAAGTGAGAGTATTATTTGAATTCATTACCAAAGAGGCTTTAGGTTTGAAATTTGAATTTTGAGATGAGATCGATGCAATATTTGATGTTTAAGGAGTAGGGTTGTTGACTTTATATTCACCTATGAAGCGAGATGTAAAATCTAACGAACCCCAATCATCACCAAGTAATGCAATCAATTGTCTAGATTCTTGTAAAAGATTATCTCTGGAAAGAGGACTTGATGAGTCAACTTTCAAATTGTTTAAGATCTTATAACAAACAACTTGTTTTTGTGATTCAATATGTAAACAATTATCAGGTTTAGGATCAACATGAATAGTATGAAGTTTATCTTTGAATATAAATTTGATTGAACGATGTAGTGTAGAAGGAACTGCCCCCAATGTATGAATCCATGGTCTACCAAGAATCATATTGTAAGATAAAGAACAAGGCATGACATGAATCAGTGTACGTATAATCATAGGCCCAACTTGTATAGGTAAGGTTATAGTGCCTACGAATTGTCTTCCAACATTGTCAAAGCCACAGACACATCGTTTCTGACTTAATCAAAGATTGATCAACTTTAATCTTATGTAATAATTAATGCCACAAACATTAGGAGATGATCCATTATCAATCATAACTCTCTTAATTAGTTTCTTTTTTATTGTAATGAAGATAATCAAAGGATCATATTGATTCTGAACTTCAAGAGATGGCAACTCGTGTTGTTGAAACAGAATGTCTATTTTTGCTGCAATACAATCTAATAGAGATGCTACATCATTTGGCTTAACAACAAGTGGTACAATCACCTTTTGTAAATCTTCTTAGAGCATTCTATGGTATGTAGGTGAAGTTTGTATAAGTTCCCAAAGAGATATCTTAGTAGGAGTAGCACGAAGTTGCTCAACAAGATCATAATATTGACCAACCTTTTGTGTTAAACGGGGTGCTTGAGGAAGCATAGGTTGAGAAGTTGGTAAAGATATTAGAATGCTCATTTGTTGTTTTCTTTGTTTATTATTCTGAGTGTTATATGCATGAGCAACCACAATATGACTAGGTTGTTCTGAATTTTGATGTATGATCAGGAGGTCAAGAAGAAGGTGGAAAACCTTTAACAGTGAGCAACAGTTTAGAAGGTGGTTTAACTGGATCTAAACACAAAGTGACCACTATTTTTAGTTGCACAGGTTCTTCTTGAGTTTTTGGAACATAAATTGTATTTACTAATTTTTGAAACGATGACGATTTAAAATTCATAGTGGAATGTTCAATTGAGATAAAGTCCTTAAGGGCTCGATCTAACATATTGAAGTCATCAAAACTAAATAGCTCATCATATACATGAAAATCTTGCAAAAAGTAATCCAACATTATAACATGCTCAAATTAACCCATGATTTAAATGTAAATTGATATTGTATGAAATTTTTGAAAATGAAACAATATGCAAAACACAAAGTTATAATTTCAAACTCTTTTAGTGAAACGATAGAGAATATCATTTAAAATTCAATACATGCACTTTCACAAAAGAGGTTTTGCAATCTAAATATGTTTTAGGGTAGAAAACTAATTCAAATCTGATGTTTAAAAAGGATGCAAATTCTTTAGAGCATGAGTTCACCAAAATGTTTAGGGTGAAAAAGTAGGTTTCCTTAAAACAAGATTAAGCCCTATTCCTTCACTAACTAAACATTGGAAAGATAAGAACTAAGCTCGGGATCAAGCTACAAATTTCTTATGCATTCCCTAACATTAATTAGGTCTGATCAAGTTCTTAAAGTAAGGTTTTACCTAGTGCTTTCATTCACTAATCACCAAACCCTAATTATGCCTTGCAATTGCAATTTACTAAGTTGAGTGATCAAATAGAGAAAACATATCACAAAAATATAGAGAATAAGGTTTAGAGGTCATGCACCCAGAAACTAAGGGCTAACTAGACAAGGGCACTTGCTCATTACTCCTATAACTTCCCATCTGTAAAAACCTTTTGCATCAACTATCTGAAAACATTGAGTAGCTCCCAAATCTTAGAGAATCTCCCCAATTAGACTAAAGTACTCTCTCATTAGTCCTGAAAGTGTTAGGATCTAGAATTATAAAATTTAGTGATGAATGTATTCACAATATCTATCTTTTTGTTGCTCCTTTTCATTGTAACCCATCGAACATGATCTGCACCTAAAAAGGAGGAGAAAGATGTTGCGGCTATATAGGAGCTTGCCTTAGTCAAGCCCCATTTTTGGTATTCCTACCTTAATAATAGTGAAAGATAAAGATTTACAAAAGTGTGTGCAAACCTAACAAAGTGTATATAGAAATATCAAACCCTAGATGTCTCAATCAAGGGAAGATCAATAACTTGCTTCAATTCAATGAATAAACACAACTTCACCTCAAGGATATGCAAGCAATGCAAACTTGCATGAACAAAAAGGTGAATCAACAATGTCCATAGATGATCTCCAAACTTGATGTTGGAGGCTTCAACCCTTCTCCCTATCATGTAAAAGGTGTACAAACCCTAGGAAGAGCAAGATAGTCTCAAGATATTGATTCCTAATCTCCAACCATTGTCAGTATGATAGCAAATTCAAATAATTTTCATGAGCTTCAACATGTCACTGATCTTCAATGGCAATTTGAGCAAAGTTTTGGCATCAAGCTTTCATATAGATTGTGTGTGTTAAAATGATTTTTAAATGTGTTTAAATATCTAACCTTACGAGATTCAGATTTTGAAATAACCTCTTGATATCGCGTGAAAATGAAAATTTGAAAATGGAATCTTGAGATGCATGGTGGGAGCTGACACCCCGCCAAGATTTAAAATCCCAAAAAATTGGGCTACACTAGGGCACAGGTGCCCAAGTCTAGTCCCCTATTTTCTGATCAGATCTATTTCTAGGGGGTTCTAGGGACCCAAAATCCAAATTCCCTTTTCGAGTTCAATCAATAGTTATCTTGGAAAATGAATATTTTTAACTAGACACAGGTCAATCAAGGTTTCAGGAAGGCCAAAAACAAAGAGCTTAAAAGGACACCAAATGAGAGGAGCTAAATTGAGGGAAATTGTACAATTCCATATAGGAGGAAAATTTATGACGTAACAAGAACTTGAAAGGAAATCAATTATGCATACCTAGGAGTTCAATGAGAGACAATTTGATCAAGTAGAAACATAGTGGTGGATTGGCAGGACATTTTGGCATTAATAAGATAGTGGCTTTGGTAAGTGAAAATTACTTTTGGCCTTAGATACATAAGGAGGTTAGGAAATTTGTGCAGAGTTGTAGAGATTGTCAAGTTGCAAAAGGGAGTAGTCAGAATACTGGATTGTATAAACCTTTGATAGTACCGAAGAGACCTTGGGAAGACATAAGTATAGATTTCATAATGGGATTGCCAAAGACATAGAGAGGACATGATTCAATATTTGTAGTGTTCGATAGATTTTCAAAAATGGCACATTTCATACCTTGTAAGAAGACAACTGATGTAGTGCATGTAGCTAACCTATTTTTCAAGGAGATTGTTAGATTGCATGGATTACCTAAGGAGCATCATTTCAGATAAAGATACAAGATTTCTTGGATACTTTTGGAAGACACTTTGGAAGAATATGAAGACAAATTTGAAGTTTAGTTTAACATTTCATCCATAGATTGATGGATTGACAAAGGTAGTGAATAGAAGTTTGCGGAACTTGTTGAGATGTTTGGTTGGAGAGAAGCTAGGAAACTGGGATTTGATTCTATAACAAGTAGAGTTTGCATATAATAATTTAGTGAATAGGAGTACCAGAAGAACACCATTTGAGATTGTGATAGGAACTAACCCTAAAGGAGTTTCCAAATTGAGAGATATCAGTATGGAAGAGAAAAGGACTGTAGAAGCAAAAGAATTTGCAAGACACATGGATACAGTGCATAATTAGGTTAACAAACATTTGGAGGAGATGAATAGTAAGTATAAAGAACAAGAAGATGAAAAGAGGAGACACTAATAATTTATAGTTGGAGATGACGTGATGGTATACTTGAGAAAAGAAAGATTTCCAGTTGGGACATATAACAAGTTGAAGATGAAGAAGTTTGGACTATGTAGGATACTCAAAAAGTTTGATTCAAGAAATGCTTATGAAGTAGAGATACCGAAGACATTGGATATATCACCTATTTTCAACACTGCAGACCTATATTAGTATCTTGAAGCAGAGTTTAGTGACAAAATTGAAGAAGACTTAAAGAAGCAGTTACCACAACGAGTACTAGAGCAAATTGAAGGCATTTTGAATAGTAGAGTTGGATGCAGCACCAGAGGGAGATAGTACAAAGAATATCTTGTGAAGTGGAAAGGCAGGCCAAAAGAAGATTCATCATGGATTTCTCAGGCTGAGGTGAACTACCATGGTTTTCCTCTAGCCCCAACAAAGTGAGGGAATCACTTTTTTTCAACAATCTTGGATCTCTAATGTGGGAACATCCCTGGTTCAAGAGAAATCTTGCATCAACCAAAAACATTTGCATTTTAGTTTGTTTCTCTTGATTTTTCCAATTCAGTTTAGTTAGTAACAATTTCTATATTTTGGTCTGCATTCTACCGTAGTAGCATTTCAAACCTTGCGGAGCTAGACTTAGCATATAGATACATTCATGCACATCATATCCAAATCTCAGACCATTTGGATTACATACTGGTAAGATATCTCTATTAGAAGATTGATTGTTTTCTCAAAACAGAGCATCCTGATAGTCTCAGACAATTAGCTAAAGGAGAAGGCTTGTAGAGCATTTCACGACTTGTGGAGCTAAATGACACATCATTCAATGTTGTTTGGTTCATGGCCAATCTTCCTTGAGATCCATACACCATCCCATTCATTTGTAGAGGAGTTCTATTCAATTAGGTCTGACCTACCCGTGTACACACATTACAACTCTTCATTGGAGTTTGTGACCTTCCTTGGCCAACGTGGAGGAATCTTATGTTCTGGAGATGATATACATTAATATAATAGATTCCTAGGAAAGTAGTTGATCATTAATTCATAGTTGATAGCTTGAATTCTTTACGAAGGAGCTTCAAAGCTAAATTTTGTGCATATTCTGTAACTGTGAAATCAGGCCTGTGAGCCCTAATTGTAAGCATGCATGTTGACGGCCAATTTGTGTTTGAATTCTATGATATATTGAATGACTAAATATGTATTTGCTTTAGATATTTGAGTTATTTCTATTGTGTTTACTCTAGCTGCATGACCTAGATAGTTCACCTTATGGACCCTCCTAACTATGACTGCACCACATATTCAACATATCTTCTTTGCGTCATACTATCCTCAATTAAATAGACAAATGGAATCTTCTAACAAAGTAATTGGACAAATTCTTTGAAAAATTGTTAACAAACATAAAAAACATTGGCATACTCAATTATCATATGCATTATGGGCTTATCGAACAACTGTTCATATGACTATGAGAACTACCCCGTAAAACCTTGTGTATGGTGCTAATGTGATTATGCCTTTGGAGTTAGAAATTCCTTCATTAAAAATTTCTCTCAAGGGCATCCTCAATGAGGATACTCAAGAGGATACTCAAAGGGAATTATGGTATCAAGAACTTGAAAGGCTTGATGAACAATGTATAAATGCTCTCAAACATCTTCAAGCTCATCAAAAGTTTAGGCATCACTTGTACAATGAACGTGTTATTAATTGTTCATTCAAGGTTGGAGATTTGGTACTCTATGAAAATCAATGCAATGTCAATGGACCTCCTAGCAAAAAAGGTAAGTTTAGCCTGAATTGGTTAGGACCTTACATCATCATTGAATCCTTTGGATCGGGTGCCTATAGACTAGCTGATGAACAAGGTACTCCTTTTAAAGAACCTATCAATGCTAATCACTTGCATAGATATTATGCTTAAGATTCAGTTGTTTACTTGTTTGTTATCATTTTATTCATCAAAACAAATGTTTGGTAGATAGTAAATTTAAATTTTCCTATTCCATTATTTGCTTCAGTCTTGACAAAATGTGTAGTTTGTCTAGATTCTTTAAAGTACTTTTCTTAGTTTAAAGAATTACTTAGTTGTTAGCATACAAATTGATAAATATGCACCATGCCCAATAATCATTGTCAAATATAATCTAACAATTTTACAATGTTGTTTCATTGGATCACAACTGAATTATTTAACCATGTGTGTATACCTTGCTTGAAACCTAATTAAGCATGCATGTGTGTGTTTTATTAGCGCATGTATCATTTAAATCATTCTTGCATTTGTTAAACAATTATACATAGTTGTTTAAACACATCACTTTAGCATTTAATTTAACATATATGTATGAAACAAATCTAGATCTTTGTTGCATTTACTTCACAAGTAGATCACAAAATAAAATATAGAATAAACACAGTAAGTCATGAATCAATTAACTATATATAATCATAAGAGTTTGAGTACATAATTCAGCTCTACATCAAAATGTGGTGAATACAATCATAATACAATAGATATCATCAATTTGCTAGATCGTGATACCCAAAACCCTCAAGACCTTGTGGTGAATAAGTAACAAATGGTCACATGTGTGAAGCTACTGATTGTGAGTGACTCCTAGAGGTGCTCTGTGATCGTAAGCTCCTAATCTCACCTCTAAGCTCCCCTATCTCCTAATGAGACTCTATGTGTAGTATCTAGAAGTGATCTCTCTCAAATCTCATTCGATCCACCTTAGCCCATAGATAGCTTAGTAGACTATGCTCAGTACTTGATGTCACCATGACTTTATGTTGATGTAGCTATGTTCAGAAAGTATCACATGCCTCCTTGACACTTGCTACCCTCTGAACCACCCAGTCTCGCTTGACTACTAGTTGATCACACTATGCCTATCTTGCCTCAAATGCTACTCTAAGCTGCACTAAGGGATCAAATATCTCTGCATGCCAACCCACCTCATGTGGTAGCCTATAGCAAGCCTGCACTAGTTGTGTTGACTCAATGTCTACCATCTCTCCTATAACCTAACTCACAAAGTCACGCCATGCACTGGAACCAACTACAAAGAGTAAAATCATCAAAATGTCAACATCTCAATCAAATCAATTTCATTCGAACATCACTATAAGCATAATAAAAAACATATAATCATCACCTTGATCACCCTCTTACGATGATGGATCATGTGGAACGGTGACTGTGCTAGTATCTACAGTCATCCCAGTTGTTGGGGGCATTATAGTGGCACCACCACTCAACTCTCCACACTTGAAGTGACACTATAGTCCTCTAGCTATGCATCGTAGTCATAGGCTATGAGCTTAGACCTCAGGTCCCTCCTCATCGAATCCTACACCCTCTGGTAACTAGTGTCTTCTACCTCTCATCATCACCACTAGTGGATCCTCCTCCTCATCATCATCTCTCACATCATCTCCTCTAATGTCTCTCTCTCTCTCTCCTCCCTTTGACTCATCTTCTCACTCGACCTAGGATCTAGGATTGCCAGCATGATGGTTGTTAGGAAAGATAGGAGTAGGGCGTGTTGTCTCCCACCATGTTGTATATGTTGGGCTCACCCCTACATCATCAGAATTGAAGATAGGATCATCATCCTAGATATATCATCATCAAGATCACTTGACACCACGTCTATGATTGTGAGTTGCGCCCTATCATGAGGCTGCACCCCGCAATGTGAGGGAACCCCTGCACTCGTCCAAGTTGCCTCATCACTCTATCATTGTAGAAAGAAACTACAATGTGATCTTTATGACTGGTTAACAACCAATCCCTTTGCATCCTCGCTAGTTGCCTCCTCTGTCCCATCCATGGTTTGTATCCTTTGTATGGTCTCCACATAGTGGCCTCTGGTTGCAACCTATCAAATACCATCCTCTAGAATAATAAATCACCATATCTCCATGATCCTCTCATCTCGTAGGCACGTGGATCTATCTAGATAATCTATATCAGATAACCCACAGGCCTCATGCATGTAATGTGCTCAAATGCCCACACTTGTAGGAGGTGTGCATTTCATCAAGTTGTATACCTCACGATGTACATAGTGACCCAAATCATAATATAAGTGAGAAATCATACTCCATCCCCAAGAGTATATTGTCCTTTACTCCTCCATCACTCTAATGGTATGGACTAGGCCCCCATGAAGGTGTGTGCCTCACCCATCCTATGTAACAACTAGTACAATAGTAGTAATCGTGATGCGGCATACGGTTGGTATAAAAACCACACCCTGCTCTAAAAGATAATGTTAATGTATCCTCAAGCACGCAATGCTACCATGTGTCCTAGGTAGTATAGTTGGTTCACACGAGTGTATTTCTTAGACCTCTACTCTATGATCCTGACTACCTCTCCATTCACATGTAATCATAGTATCATGTACACATCCTCCAAGGTCACTATCATCTCTCTTGTCAAAAGATGAAAAGTAGATGTATCTATGTTCCACTATTCCATGAGTGCCATCAGCATAGAATAGTGGTATGTCATTGTGGGCATAGTGTTCACCCACCATAATCCAACATCTCATAGATGTCTCATCTCTGCATCAGTAAGTGTGCTCGATCAACTGCACATCAATGTGAATAGACAACTATCGACATCCTCTCGCATCTCTGGGAGATCCTGAAACATAAAAAGAAAACTATAAATCAGAATTCATTCTTAAAAACTTCATCAACAATTAGAAGAAAACAGCATTAGACTTGTCCTAGGACAAGGGTACCCAGATAGTTCTGGGGCACTCAAGTAGGACCTAGGCGCTCATAAAGGTCTGGGGCACCCTAGGAAGACAATGGCACCCTAGGTTAACACTAAAAAGTGTCCCCTGGGCCCATTTTAGCTTGATATTCAAAAAAATCATTAAAATAATCACATAAATGAATTTACAAGTCAGATAGATGCCTACCTCATGCTCGTCAAGTCCCTGTGCTACCCAACTTCGCAGTGCTTCCAACCTCAGTGGTTGATACGGCCTTCAGCTCAACATGATAGCACTCCTCTTTGTTCAATCTCCTCAAAAACAAAAAATGACAATAGAATGGTAAAATGTGAGAACTACTTTTACTATTTATAGTAAAAATCTAGAACTCTTGATTGCTCTCTAGGGTTGAAGAACACCATTTTCTATAGACATCTCTTTAGCTAAACATCGATAATTCAAGCTAACAAACTCAAATTTGAGTGCCATTCATTGCATTTGAATCCTTATTACGTCATCTTTACAACCATATGTTTTGTATCTTGACATTATTTTTCAAAATGACCCTAGCAAAATATATTCATCAACCTTCTCTCTCTAGAAAGTTAAAGTGGAAAGATCAACACCTTGTTTTTACATCCTGAAGTAGCAAGTAGGAACATGTAGCATATATCTACCTGCAAATTTCACTCTCATCACCTTTCCCATTTAGAAGTTTGGATTAACACATACATTTGTTGTTTGTAGGATTATCTCATTGTAGTAACGTTGTGGTTTGTAGGATCACTGAATGGGGGCTTCAACCTATTTCTCAATGACAATCTACATCCTCTATGTAGTATCCTTTTTGATATCCTTTTTACAAGTACATTTTTACTTTCTTGTCCTTTAGCTTGCATATATACATAGTGTCATATGATTGCTAAAGTGGGGGCTAAATGTAGCGTAGTAAATTATGTACACTTGTGTGTAGGCACAATTTCACTATGTTTACCTCCTCCCTTTAGTGATCCCAAGCCTATTCCATTTTTAGGTCCACCTTAAAACTTTCTTTTGGCCCCATTTATAGAGAATGTCGTGATTCTGGTTAACATTTCATCATGACCTCGAGAAATAACTTAAGATTTGGAGTTAGCCCCGCACTAAGAGCAAACTTAAGCTTTGAAATTGCCCTGGGCCTAGGGTGCCCAAGCGCCCTGGGTGCCCAAGCGCCCTAGTCCCTCCCATGTTTTCTAATGCAATTTTAAGGTACAAGTTAGCTTTGATGTTGCTTAAGCCTACCTTAATTTCAAAATTACTTTTTGGTGTGTTATGTCACTATTTTAATCCCAATTACTCTCTTTTCTATACTTGTATAAAAGCAAGTGACTTGTCTCATTTTAAACTAGATAACAAGATTGATTTTGAATGTGAAAAAGCTCTCTATTTCTATTTTCTCTCTATGCTATTGTGTTATTGTAGGTTTTTATTTAAGAGGAGTTCCACTTTCCTCTTGGAGAGATTTGAATGAAGGCTAGGAGATGAGATCTTGAGTCTATCTCATTGGCTCCTAGGTTGAAGCACTTCGCATGTTTAGGACAAGGGTTGGAATCACGAACTTGCATTTGGCTTGAGTACCTGCCAAGGGTATGGTTGCATTGCCTTCTTATTCTACAACCTTCCTTGAATCTACATCCTTAAGGTGAAGTTGTGAGCTTCCTTAGAATCAACATCCTTTCCTATTTGCTTAAGTCATATAGGATTAGAGTTTGTTATTATTTGACTAGATCTTTCATGTTACTACTCATACTTAGGATTTCTAAGAACACATGACATCTTGATTTAATCTTGGCTATCCGTGAGGTAGGAATACCTAAACGGGGGCTCGATTGAGGCAACCTCCTATATAGCCAAAAACATTTTCCTCTTCTTCCTTGTGTGCAAAGCAGACAAACAGGTTTTGAAAGATACCAGTCTAAGAGACAAAGAATCTTATAGGCACAAACCTGAAAAAAGTTGTAGTTTCTGTAAACCCTAAAAAAGGCCTAGGGCACCCAAGCACCTTGGTCCTGTGCATTTTGGTCATTAGATTTAGGTTCTGAACTATTTCTTTAGGTCTAGTGTTCTATTATTTTCTTAGATCTTGCTTCCGACAGTAATTTGTAGCTTCATCTTTCTCAACTAGGGTTTGTTCCGGTGTCCTAGTTGGATTGGTTGATTTTGGTCTAACACTCATCTATACAACAAAGATGCAAAACCCTTGTAGTTTGGCTCTCCCTCAAGGGTAGAAATTAAGCTCAGTTTGTGTCTCGATGTTTGTAGAAGAGGGTTTTGACCTATTTTAACTCCCAAGGCTAGATCACTATTTTCTACACTACAATTTCTATTGCTGACTACCATGGACACTGCCTTGGATTTTATAAATAGATATGATTAAATGCAAGGTACAACGACCCTTGCTAGCATTCACCTCGACTTGAGGTGCACAAGTGCCACCATTGCCTCATTAATTATTGATTTATGGAAGTTAGGTCCCACCTCTATCTCAGTTAGATCAAGTTAACTCACCTCTCAATTGGGAATAATTGAGAGTTAAACTCATACCTCTTGGCATGTCATCTCCTTGATTCGTGCATCCAAGAAGTCTATATATTTGTAATTTACTCTTTGTAATTAGGCTTTGTCAGAATAAATAGAATAGCTTTATTCATTTTCTTGATTTTATGATTATGATGAACTCATAGACATTAGATCCTAAGTATAATTGTTATGTTTATATCAAATCCTAAAACAAGAATGACATCCAAATACAAGAAATTGTGAAAATCATGCACACAAAATATGGGGCATAATCTCATGCCAAACTGCATGGTTCTACCATTGACCTTGTGCAATTGAAACATAGCTCAATAGTAGTACTTTAAATTCTTACACAAGAATAACATCTAGTCTTGGGACCACTCTATTTAAATATCATCCATTTCAATGGTCAAACAGCCAATAGTAATTTTACACCTTATTCACAACAAAAAGTGGTAAATATTTGTCCTATTTTTATTGGCCTAAATTACCCTTTGACTGTGGAACTGGATGATATTTAAGAACAACCTCTTGGGACAAGGGAAAGCACTACCTATTGAAACTAAAAATGCAAAAAATCATGCGAGGAAGAAATGGGGTGTGGTCCCGAGTTCAGATTTACCACAGTCTACAGGTTTAGAAGATTTGCACACACCTATTTATTCACCTTTAATGTCATTTGTAGACCCACATATTGACATTTAGCTCATATAGGCCATCGTGACCCATAAGAAACATTTGCAAGTGTATTGTCGTATTCATTTCTTGAGAACATAAAGAAATCCCTAAATATGGCATTTTAGGGCATGGGTTTGACTGTAATCACGAGATCTAATATCCGCACATATACCAACCAAGATCCTGTGATTACCCATTAGACATAAACAAATCACCATTGATCGTGAGAAGCCATTTGTACCATCACATTCTTCATCGCTTGTTGAGCATGCTCGACTAAAGCTTAAACATGACACCATGTTTCATTGTTTACCTATTTTGCATATAGAGTGGACACATTGCATTACTTATTTTCCGAGCATCAATCACACATACAACCAAAATCATTTGTAGTAGGGTCCATAGGACTAAAAACAATGATTTTTGGGAGTACCGTGTGCCAGTTGTAGAACACCTTCGAGCACCACGTAAGCAACCACAAACACTTACAAACTTATTGTGCATGAAATTGGTGATGCCATATGACCTCGAAAGGCCACTCAATTGGATCTGGATAGGAAAGCCTAGGTCCAGAAATAACTTGAATGTGAAAACTGCAAAGTTTAGTTGTGAGTGACCTTAATAATTTTGGTCTATACTTGTCTCAAGTGTGGAATGGAGTACACATGCTAAATTTAAGAGTGGCCTTATGTTCCAGTCTAAATACATGAGGTAGTGTAGACTGCAAGCTTGTTAACCATAGACATCAAACCACTACTTAGCCATTTTGCATAGGAGGATTCAGGTCTATTGGTTACGAAGGCTAAGCAAATCTAGACACAAAGCCCTTTTATAAATCAAGCCTAAAGAAGGTTCAAGTTTGCCAACACTGTGGGCTCCACACATTTAAAACATGACTTCTCTGCATTGAAAATAAAAAGTCAAGCTTGAAGAACTCGCTTAGCTGCATTATAGAAAGGCATTAAGTTTGGAGAGATCATGAGCCTTGAAAATGAATACTGTGGATGTGAATTATCGGCCATGTTCCAACCCATAAAGTCTTTAGGTCTGACGTGGATGCTAAGACATAAAGAACAATAAACTTTAGTGATAGAATACATTGGCATATGTCCTTAGCCACCATATAGTGATATTGAAGCACGAAGATTTACACAAACCACCATGATTTATAATTTTTTAACCTAATCATGACCTAGGAAACCAATACAGAGGCATGATGCATGACAGAAGGCATGATTTTAGAACTTGATGGTTTTAATGGGGCTATTAAAATGATATCTCAAATTGATCATTAGCACAGGGCAAAATAGGCAACATAGAACTTTTAGTTTTAAGGCAAAATCAACAGGTCAAATCTGTAATTTGCACAAATGACCCAGATTAATTTCACAATTTACATAAATGATCTTTAAACATATAAATTCAAATTGATTGTTATTATAGCCTATTGATTTAATCAATTTACTGAGGCCTTTATGCAAGATCTAGAATCATTGTTATGCAAAAGAGTTCGGTATAGTCATAGAATTAATACTCATTTATGTCTTGCATACAACATATAAGAAATGGCTGTTCTTAAATATCATCCACTTCAACAGTCAAAGGTCAATTTAGGCCAATAAAAATAGGACAAATATTTACCACTTTTTCTTATAAATAAGGTGTAAAATTGATATTGAATGTTTGACCATTGAAATGGATGATATTTAAGTAGAGTGATAAGGGCTAGCCTCCATTGATTGAATTTACAAAAAAAAAAACAATAAAATCAATCTTTTTATCATATTTTGATATGGATACCCATGTGACAATTGCAGAATGGAAAAAGTCACTAATCTGATAAATTACAACCACAATGTTACATTTTGAACCAAAAATGACAATTTGCTTGTAGTGATCGTCATCGGTCTATTATGACAGCATAAATTAATTTACATCATAAGCTTCATAATGATGGCTCAATAAAAATATATTTCTGTTTAGTATCTAAAAGTATTAGGCTGCAGGCATCGCTTGGAAAAAGCTTGCAACAATTTTCTCCTTACAGTTGGGACCTCTGGAGATCTCATTCCAAAATGATTCTCTCCATTGGATCTTTTTTGTATCCTGATAGAATCTTAAGTATTGCACTTATAGTGCCCAAATTAATGGAAAACATCTTAGCAAGAAAACTGATGCAGCAGATCTGTTATTTGCAGATAATGAGCAGATGGATTTCTTGAGTTGAGAAGACTGAGCAGATGTTCAAAGAGGAGAATGTTACAGGCCACTCTGAGGCCGCCATTGTGTGAATATCCCAACTCCTCCGCAGACAACTGTAAGAGCTCCTCAAACAATGGGTGGCTCAAAATATGTATATCCACAATGAAACGGTGACCTTCATTTCCTACATAGACAGGCAAACATCCACGAGGAGCACTTGAGGATTCCATGGATTTTCTTCCACGTCTTAACCACACAGATGGCTTCCTCATTCGTGTTTTCTTTCCTAAATTTTGCAACTGCTTTGCCAGGCTCTTCATTTTCAACTAAATCAAAATATGTCACAACTGACAAAGAGAAATCATGGTGGGACGCTCTATATAGAATTTTAAGTAGGGAAATTTTTTAGAATAGAAGCCAAACGCCCGTGTTCTTAAAACAAGCGGAGCAGATCTGCCTCTGCATGTGGTAGACGTCAGAGAATATACAGTTTTCATACTTTAATGCCCACTTGCGGAGGTCGTGGAGAAAACAATTGAATTGCTTGAAGAAAAGATTGGTACGGTAGACAAAAAGCCAAGTATGTTATACTTATTAGTACTTTAGCTGGCGAAGTAGTTGGAGCGTGTAGAACGTGTTACAGTCAGGCTTTTAGAATAAGCTACAGGCTGTAAGGCTGTAAGCCATAAGTTCAGAACAGCAATCATGAGAGCATGATTAGTTTAGAATCTCCGTACGACTGATCTTAGACTTTTGTAGCCATGACTCATGCACTTTATTCTTCTATCAAGTGGAGCTCAAATCCCCAGGCTCTAAGTTTAATCTGCTAACAGAACTACTTCCAAATTTGGGTTACAGCATCTATGTGGGCCTGATTACAAAGGTGTACAAGTCCTTTCTTATCACTCCATGCTGTGCCAGGAACTCTAGCAGTCTGTAAACAATTGTATTATTATGGACTTGAAATGCTTTGTTCAGTGCATATTAGTTTATTTATACTAGTTAATCAAATCTTTTATGATTCTCTAAAGAAGTCATAAAATATTTTTATGTAGTAAAAAGGTTGTCCTTAAATATCATCCACTTCAATAGTCAAAAGTCAATTTTGGCCAATAAAAATAAGGCAAATATCTAACACTTTTTATTGTGAATGAGGTGTAAAATTGCTATTGATTGTCTGACCATTGAAGTGGATGATATTTAAGTAGAATGAGTAAAAAGATTTTCGTTTTAAAAGAGTATTTATTATTATGATTTGTATAAGTTATTGATGATTGGAGAGTTGTTATTTAAAATATTTGGCTTGATTGTCATGTTATAACATGTATTATTTTTATATTAAATCTTAATATTGGTAGGTAGAATGACTTCTCTAATATATAAGATGAATTAAGAATAAATCCATCAAATCACTATGGTATTTTTCCTTCATTACAACATAAATGGGTGAACACTAATAAGTTGATCATTAGGGATCTACTTTAGGTTATCGCTGATAGTATATTTTTGGTTGTAGAATATTAGCTCCAATTTTAAATATTTAAACATGAAATGAAATATCCAAAAGTTAAAATTTCTCTCTACTATAATATTCTAGGGTTTCTAAGAATTAGAAAATAAATTATGTAAATTGATACACAACTCACAATTGTCAAGTATGCAAAAGTTTATTGTTTTCTATGTTATTATTATTAAAATCACATTTAAAAATAAAAAAATGAACAATATATGCAAATCTAATTTAATACCTAAGTATTTTATCTTATATTCAAGGTCCAATTTTACTGGATTAAAAGAAGAGTAAGAGTGTTTGAAGGTAAATTCTCTAGTGAAATGTTGACAACCTTTTGAGATTCTATGGTAAAAGAAAAATATCAAAATTTCCTACTAATTTTATTTTGTTGTAGTTGATTTGATACAAGTTAGCTCACTTGTTATTGGCACTATCTTTGCCTTTGCCTTTTCTTTTGTCACCAATGAAGGGCTTGTGTGTATTGTTATAACATCCTTGTGATAAATGGTGCCATGTGCAAGATTAATTGTAGCTAAAAAAATATGCTTTTGCTAATTTTTTCGTCCTAAATAAGTAGTTTAATATGTTATACTTATTTTGAAAATTCATCTGAGCGCAATGAGAACTCATAATAGAGAGTTTGGACTTGCTTGAATATATTAAAAATAAGTTTGAAAGACTTAAAACCATCCCCATATAACATATAATGTCTTTGGACTATTTGATTTATATTCATTAGTATTCCATTTGTTTAACATGCCTATTGAATGTGTCTTCCTTGCGCAAAGTTATTTCTAAAATTTGTGCTTGATATTATCTTCATTATGTAATGATCTGATTTTTAAGACTATTAAATAGTGAAATAAATAATTGTTGCTATTTTGCATGTTAGATGATCTAATAGCATAGGTATAATTGGGTACAATTAGTTGAATTCAAATAAGATTAATAGCAATTTTTTTCATTACTTGAATTTAATTAGATATATTCTTTATCTTCTGACTATAGATGTTTTTGAAACATTTTATGATGTTGATACTTTGTAGGACCTTTTGTGTTAGACAGTCACTCTAAGTATAATGGGACAAACAAATGGGTCTATATGGGTATTCCCAATAGGAGCTTGCCAATCTATGGATCATGTCTTACATCATTGGGTTATTCCTTTTGTTCAGTATTCAGATGTTTGGAAGATTGTTATTGTTGACTTTCTAAGTCATCATTTGGGTTTTTACCAATTATTCTAGTCTATTAGGGTTATCAGACCCCAACTTGTTATTTTGGACCTAAACATTCCTATTAAGTCTTGTTGTTTTCTTTTTCACACTTTCAAGCTTACCAAGTTCAAGGTAAGGTTTGTCATGTTAATGTATTAGGATGTTTTAGAATATTCCAAAAGGCTTAAAATCCACAAACGCCTTAAAAGCACACACACAAGGATGGAGGGATTTGTTTTTTGAAAAGGTGTAACCTTTCTTAGGTTGACATTTTTTTTAAGTCATTCCAGAAGAATTTATTAAAGAATGACAAGTGTGAAGACCATCAATAGTTGGAAGGTCATTGGAAGGCCATGAACATATTAGAAAAAAGTGTGCAAGTTCATATAGGCCATAAAGAGCCATATTCAACCAAGTACAATTTCATGTAAAAGATGAAGCAAGGAAGAAACTTCAAGTGTGTTGAGTAACATGCCCAAGGGTTTTGCAAGTACCTATTATATCTCCTTCTTTCTCCTGCATGGTAAGTAGAATAAAGTGAACAAGTTTTAAGGCATATGTACAACCATTTGATGCATACAGGATGTCTCCATAACAGCGGTTTTACGTGGATACTAGTAGTGATTTAACATAACTTTAGTGTGATGCTCCCTACAGAAGTTGTGCCAAGGGACCGCACCCTTTATACAAATCCAAGAGAAACCAACTTGTATCTTTCCAAGCTCCAATATGTATGGGCATGCAAGTAGGTCAAAAATATGACTGTAAAATCCCTACT
The DNA here is from genome assembly GCA_027924645.1 of Cunninghamia lanceolata. Lineage (NCBI taxonomy): Eukaryota > Viridiplantae > Streptophyta > Pinopsida > Cupressales > Cupressaceae > Cunninghamia > Cunninghamia lanceolata. The sequence goes on along the minus strand of BSBN01000809.1, from coordinate 20,711,517 downwards.
CAGTAGTGTGATTATGAAATAGAGTATCCTGACCATGGCTTTTCCATGTGAGTCCTTGTAAAAGGTAGTACTAGAGTCCTACTCACTAATGGCTCCATGTTTCCAACAAGTTTGGTTTTTAGGTGCGCATATGAATAAAAAATACATGGAGTTTTTGGGCTTAATAGTGCTCAGACTAGTCTACCATCACAATTGGATAAGGATAGACTTGTTGAGAATGTGTTTGGTCATTGTATTGTTGGAGATGAAAGAGGTAGAGGTTGATATGGTGTGGAGTCTGATCAGTCTCCAAGTGGGAGATTGTTGTTATATGGAGCCTAATCAGACTCGAAGGTTAAATTTACCCCACTTTTATCAGTGTGGTTTCCCCCCAAATTCCTACGGGGTCAAGGGATAGTGCCCCTTGTGGAGATTTGGGGGTAGCGCCCCCGAAAGCTCACACAATTTTTTATTATTTTATAAAGGCACCGGGAGTTATTTTTCATTGGTCGCAACATTAAAAAAACCCTATTTTTGTAATTGACAAAAAGCTTGATAAAAGTAGCTAAGGGTTAGGGTTTCCGTTGATATTGTATTGTAGCATTTGCAGCGGTATTGAGTTGTAGGGATTGCTGGTTGTAATCGGTTTGATTTACTAGATAATAATATTGGAATCTCTGTTGGTGGATGTAGCCCAAGTTTGGGTGAACCATGTTAAAACTTGTCTCTCCTTGTTATTATTTCTATGTATTTTCATTCCTTTGTTTAATCTTTATTTGCATTTAATTGATATCTTCTGTCGGCTAACCCTAACAGAGGTTACATGTTTATTGTCAAGGACCTTGTACTATGGGGAATGGCTAGGGTACTAAGCCATGTAGACCAATATAGAAATTTATAAAGCCAAGGTAAGAGCCTAGTATGGTCAGTATAGTCATTAGTAAGGTCTGTGAAGTATTATTGAGCCTGTGAAGCATGTTAAGACCCTGTATATCCTAAAAGCTCTCTATAAGCCTAAAGAGCCAATCAAACCCTTAGAAGCTCAATATAGACCCTATAGAAGTAACTGAAGGTCTGCAAAACCCAAAGAATACTGCAAAAGTTATTGAAAAGTCTTTGAAACCTTAACATGTATGTCAAGTCATCTCAAAGGTCTGTTAAGTCTTATACAAGTCTATAAACTATGAGAAACTCTATTGGGGATATAGAAACCTTTGTCAATCATTTGTAAAATCTATGCATTCATGCAAGGTTGGCACATTCATTGTAATGTCTGTGTTTTTAATTTTAGGATTTGTATAGTCATAAGGAGGTTTATAGTCCTAGGAAAATATATGCAAAATCTTAAAGAAGCCTGTGTAAGCATTATCAAGATCTATCAAACCCTAAGAGCTCAAATGAACCATGTAAAGGATTGTATGAACTCTAATAACTTTGTCAAACTGTTGGAAGGCCTGAAAACCATTAGATGTTTGTCTTTAGCTTTAGAATACTTGTGGCATCATATGGAGAAATAATTGTTAACAAGTTGGGGATGGTATATCAAATGGGTGGAGTTATTGGAGAAGCCCTGAGGGTTATTTTCATGGAGTTTTTTTGGTAAGAGATAAAATTCTTAAGTTGAATCCCATAACCCTAATGCACAATGAGAGTCCCTACAATTTGATGGTGTTGTGAAGGACTGGATGTTTGTATCATTGTCTACATTGTTCTTTGCAAAATATGGATCTTACAATTATAAATCTATTTGGCTATGGTGTAGGCATTGCTGGTGTAGCAATATATAATAATAAAATGTTCAAAGTAGAAGCATCTAGTGTGAACATAACTATGGAAGATATAAATGAGATTCTAGCTAGACAGAGTGAGGCACCATACAACTTTCAACAAGCCAAAAGATTAACAGAGGTCTGCCAAGGAATCCTATAGGTTTGTAAACCATAGAACCCTATTATAACTCTAATAGCTCTACCCAACCATTGGAGGTTTGGATCATAGTTAGAAGCTCTATCATAAAGTGTTAAAGGTTTGTGGGTTATTTGAAATTCCAATGAAACACAAAGTTTGTAGAATATTTATTAGGTTTGTCTAGTCATTTTAAGAGTCTATAAAGCCCTAGAAGTCATGAAAGATCATGAATATTTTACTCCTAGGGTAAAGACCATTTTAGAAATATGAGTGAGTATTAGAAGATTTGATAATGTTTAAAAGATGAGATTATTAGTAAGGGTTACAAGTTTTCTTAAATATACATGTGTATTTAACCAAGTTAGCTAAAATACACATTGTGTATTACCATTTCAAGCTCAATGGAGCCATAGAAAGATGATGAAACCTTTGGAAAGTGTGTAAAACCATTTTAAACCATGTGGTAGAGTTTTAAACCTTGTCAAGTAATATGAAGACTCTATAAAACCCTAGGTTATAAAATGTAATACCCATGTTGTTTGTCTTAGGGATGACATGGATGTTTTATCTATATAAGGGCAAGTGGTTTGGGAGTATAAGAGAAAAGTGATGGAATAATGCATGCTTGTAAACATATTACATATGTCACTATGTTTCTTAGGAATTTTAAATTGCTCCAACTATAGAGGAATAAGTTCAAGGGACTGTTATGATAATCTAAATGATGACAAGAAGATAGGTGTAGTTTTCAACTTATTGGTGAGACACCCATGGTGTATCTCAACAATGTTCTGGAAAATGATTGTGTTGCAAACACAGACAAGTCATTTTTCAACAAGAAGCAAGGTATGGAACAAGGTTTGTTAAGATCATAAAAAAATCATTAAGCTATAGTTGAGAGTCCTAATGAAGGAAGACTTGTCGCCATGCCACAAAAGGAGTAAAATACATCAAGATAGTTCATGAGAGTTATAAAACATGTTCCTATTTTTCTGCAAGAGTAGTTGAAGGAGTTAGCGGTCATTAAGAGTCCTTATTATTGTTGTTGGAAATAAGGTAAATAACTGAGAGGGGGGGCAAATCTATTATTTTAAATATTTTATCTTTCTTTTCTTCTTTAACAATAGTGCAGTATCAAAACACATAAGAAAACATAATCATGAGAGCAGAAAGGAAATCAACACACATAACACAAGGATTTTTATGTGGAAAACCCTGTTAAGTGAAAAACCACGGGGTGACTAACCCAAGATTGTATTTTCTGTTAAAATAATAAGAAGTACAAAATGGTAGTTGCCAATTAGGGCTCACTGCCTGAGTACACTTCTCAGAAGAGGCACACTACCTACAAGAGACTCACTATCTACAAAGTTTATAGAAGATAACCAGATGTTTGAACTGAAGAGAGGCATCCACATATGCTGAGGTTCAGTTCTGGTTAGGCTCAATATACTGATCTACTGTACTTCATTCTTCATCTACTTTAGTGCTGTTGTTTTGTCACATACCAGACTTGTATTACTGCTTCCACTCTTCTCTCTACCTTTCCTCACTCACTATTACACCACACACACTTCTTCATACCAAAATTCATCTGGTATATATATCCGCACCAAGGATTTCAACATGTTTCTAGTCGGCAACTAGAATACTCAAGATATTTCCAAGACACTGATCTTGATGGCTGAATCCATGCTTAATATGTGATGCATATCAAAGACATAGACCTGGAAGTCATCAATCATGTTGGCCAACCATGTATGATCTCTCAATTAGCTTTACCACCATTAATTTCTCATCTAGATTAAAGTCTGATGCTCTGCCAATCAGCTCTTCCTCAGTCTACTCTGCCTATCAGGAACCCAACACTAGATGCTCATATCTTTTCACTCTTTCATCACTGGAGGCTCAATCTCTGGAATGTAGCAGTCATGGTACTCCTCTTGACTTCCCCAAGTTTGCACTTTGCTGAGATACATCTTCTGAGAGATCTGGACCTGATTGTCAGACCTTACTGCATGCTTTGTTCTTATTCACCGGACCAAAACACTCTTCAATCTAACTTCCGGTAAAGACATACTATGTTCTACGGATGTGTGGGATAAACTTTATTGCCATAAATGACAAGAATCATGAAGCCACACAGTGTCTCTTCCCAACAATCTCCCCCTTTGGCATTGATGGCAACACTTAGTGAAAAATGACTAAGTGTCGTAGCAAACTCCCCCTTGGCTGATGCTCTATCTTATGTGCTATTTTATCGGAGCTCCTCCTTAGCTAGATTCCACATTTTTCACTACTCCTCACTCCCCCTTTGACATCAATGGCAAAGGGTGGAGTCCGCACACCAAAATTTGTGAAAATTTACTTATACATAGTCACATAATTATTTATACATGTTATACTTACATATACTTTAGTATATCTGCAAAGGTAGTCTTCAATTGTACAACTTTTGTTGCCCAACTCTGCTTCATCCTGTCCAAAATTGAAATGTGTCCACTCAACAAAAATGCAAAAGCTTCTACCCTTCTTAAGTCTATTGGATCACTAGTCTGGGTTGTAGTTTGACCATCAGTTAGGGCCTCGTCCATTGCCTCTAACTTAGGGATAATTATCCCTCTTAGTTCACTCATTCTGCTTATTCTATTCTTCTTCTCCTTCTCAAACCTCTTTATTTCATTTATAGTGGCAATAGCCTGGCACTCTTGATTCATTATGGATGAGGTGAGAGGATCAAAATTCTGAGATAAACTTGACAGTTTACTCTCTTGTTCTTCCACCTTCTTTGCAATGTCTTCTGTCACTGTGGACCAAGATAGACAAAATTTATATATTTCTCTGCCATCTTTAAGAGAATTTTCTAGGCTCTTTATCCCAATATCCAAGGTCCTCCTATCATTAGTTATGAGTCCCTGCACCTCAGTGAATCTCTTTCCCAAAAATTCTTTCCAAACTTTCTCTTCTGCCAATTTCTCCAAAGAATCAAAATGGGTGCTAACAAAGTTAACTAGAGATTTTAAATTACCGGATGAAGAGGCTGAGAGATCCTTTTGGAAAGATGGCATGTTCTTCTCTAGCACACTGAACGAAATCTCTATCAGTGCACAGTCTTCCATGTGAGACTTCAGGATCTTTTCTTTTTCTTTAGCTTGAGCAAAAGATGCTACCTTCATTGTCTAGACCGAAGAGAGGGACTCAAAATTGAGTGGTCCTTGAAATAGTTCCGGTTCATCTATTTCCATCATCTCTTTGGTCAAGAAGTTTTTCGCTATGTCTGTAGTGTCTCTTGCTGGAGATAGAGTCTTCTTTCCTTTTGCATCCTCAGAACTATCATCAGATATCTTCTCTATGTGTTCTTCTTCTCTTCCCTTTTCCTCCTCTACTTGACTTAATTTCTCCTCTTTTTTTCCTTCTCCTTCAGTTCCAGAGTCTGCAAGGGGATTCGGAAGAGAAATGATTACATCTTCATGGACTTCCTCTTCCAGAACAGAGGAATCCAAGTCCTTAGTCCTCTCCTCATCTATCTCCTTTGACTCTTCTACAATTTTCTTAGTAGATTCTTCTTTTGATGCACTTAATCCTTCGACATCCATGGCAGAAGGTTCTTCATCTATTTCCTCTATGATAGGAAGATTGAATCTTTTAAAGGCATTTTGAAGAGGATGTCTTTTGTTTCTTTTGCTACCTGATCTATCTCTCCAAGCATAAGTTTGTTCATTCTAGCTTTGCTCCGGAACTCATCCTTGTAGTCCTTGAAGATCATGGTCATTTGTTTTGGAGTAATGGAAAGATAGAGTTGAATTGCAATCTATTCCCAGATCTCTAGGTCCTTTGCCTTAGCATTCTCCTTGCTCAATTCAAGTTCCTTCTCGAGACTATTGGGAATTAGAGAGATGATTTCAATGAATGCTTTATTATAAATGTTTAGGTAATTGATTGTAGCATCTTCCAAGATTTTCTTGTCAATATCACTATATTCATCATAAAATTTAGCGACTAGTTGTAGGTTCCCATGCACTGTGAAGTTACCTTGATGATATCGTCAATAGAGAGAGTAGGCCTTTCAAGAAATTCTTCTGCCTCTTCTTCTTTGTTTATATTAGTAGAGGATTCCCTGGATGTTTTCTTCTTCTTCCTCATTTTCTTAACTTCTTCATCAAACTCTGTTTCTTCATCATCCTTTTGGATTGTGTATGACCTTGTGGCCTTTGTCTTTGTTCTCTTCTCTCCCTTTCTGAATGTCTTGGCTTCTAGTTTTGAGGCTTTTGGGCTCTTAGAGGTGGCAGGTGCAGAGCTCTTGGAGGATTTAGTCTGGGAGGAGGCTTGTACCAGAACAGTTTCCTTTTCTACTTCTTGTTTCTCTTTCTCTGCTCTTTCTATTTTCTCTCTATTTCCATCAACTACCTCATTTGATATGCCATATCTTTTGGCAACTTCCTCTACTTCCCTTCTCACCTTTTTTTCATCTCTAGTTGTCTCAATTCAACATGTATTTTCACATTTAATTCTTGAAAGGTTCCAAACCTTTCTGCCTCAGGGTCTTTAGGCTGACTCAGCAAGTGTTGGACATGTAGCTCCAGGATTTTCTCATCTACCTCATAGCCCATTGGCATAATCCAGACTGTTCGGGTCTCCACTACCTTCATTAGGCATTGATTAGTGTCTACCATGAAACATACTGTATCCTTTTATTTTTCAACTAGAGATTGGGGGATTCTTTCTCTAGCCTGCATCATACTTTGGAAGTTCTTGAAGTATCCCCAGACTACTGTACTTTGAGCCTTGGCATCACCAGGCCCATACATATAATCTCTGATTTGTATGGCAACTGGTCTGTCATTTTGCCATACCCAACCACTAAATCCTGGTAGCTCATTCATTTAATAAAAGAATAAACACATTATTAAACCACCATACTTGAATGAGGACTTCTTGTCCTTCTTGATCTTTTGTAAGTTTTCTAACAGTTGGCTTAGGAGAAGATCGCATAGATCATAGTCTGTATTTCCCCTTAGCATCTGATATGCAGTATAAATTACAGTTCTGGACACAGAGTTCTCCCTGCTGGAATGATATATTTTATAGCCAATTATCATAGAGGCAAATTTGATAGCCAGATTTGTGATATCTTCTATTGTCATTGCTCTTTTGTCAAACTTTGATCCGGTAGCCTCACTTACTGTTTGGTTCTTGACCGATTTGAGAGTAGGCAACCCACTAGATGAGTGCAAACCAGATACTACCCTAATGGCATCTTCTTTTATCTTGAATGGCCTCATCAGCCTAATGAAGTTGTCATGTATTCTGCTAAGAACATACCGGACCCATTCATCTTTAGCAAAACAGGGAAAGTGGATGCAATGTCTGAAATGCTTATCTTGGATTGCCTTGTATTGAAGTTTGAGTTCAAAGGTTTCATCTATTAGTTGTTTATGGTAGATATCCATTAGCTTTGATTCTCCAAATTCCTCAATATTTGCATGGATGTATACCCTAACATCTTCTACATGCAGAACCCCATGCGGAATGCTAGAAGAGGTGCCTAAGGGATCAACTTCTAGGGATTTGTAGGGGTATTTCTTAAACTTTAGGCATGACCTATTAGTGATATTAACAACATTTAGAGTAGCCATCTTACAAAAGATTCAGAGAGAGATATTCAAGAATGGAAATACATTTTTACTCTTCTAGGGTTCACAAAGTTAGCCGGAAAAGATCGCTGGTTGAATTAGATTTGGTGGTTGATCTTTGAGAGAGTTGAAACAATCTTGTTGTATAACTCTTCCTTTCTTCTTTCTGAATGCAAATGTGCAAAAGATGTATAAAAGAATCCTTATATTTCTGTGCAAACCCTAATTTCATATTGCAATAAATGCACACCTTAAGTCATTCCGGTCCCCTTGTTCTGACCTTGTTCTGACAGAGATCCTTCCGAATCTCTAAGATGCACTTAGATTTATTCTTAGTGATAATTGACAATGTATCTCCCTTCCTCTAATCATGCCATTTATTTGTGGATCAAGATATTTCAATTTTGAATCATACCAAATCTAACTGTGAAAATCCTACTTTTACTAGATGGCTATCAAACTGGATCAATCTTTGATGATTAAACTCTTACAAAACTCCTTGCAGATTTTCTGAGGGTTATTTGGATATTTCTCTAAGAACCCTTTAATCTGCAACATTCCATGTCCCAAATTTAGGCACTAATTGACTGGCTGGGGGAGTTTATTTTCTTTTGTTACTCCCCCTAAGCCAAAGCACATCTATTTAGTTTTCGGAAGGAATATCAGCACCAGATTCTGGTACAGATCCATCGCCAACATTTTCTGTATTTTGTTTCACCCAAATCTTGTTCATCTCCCTTTGAACTTCATCCGCATTCACTTTTCCTTTTCCTTTGTCTTGATTTTGATTATGATGCACCAGACCCCTTTTATCCTGATTCATACTTCTACAGAATTTGGCAGTATGACTGGATCTATTACAATTGTAGAAAACAACATTTCCTTGCATATGTGACTGATATCCTCTTGATCTGCATTGATTAGCCATATGTCCCATTCTATTGCATGCAAAGCATCTACCTTTGAATGAATTATTTATTTGCATATTTCTGCATTCATGAGGTTTGTTGCCATACCTTTTGTAGTTGAAACATTGTCCAGAGAAGGATGAATTAGTCTGATTCATTCTTCTTCTACACTGAGTTTCTTTATGACCAAAGTTGTTGCAATTGTAGCAGTATCCATTGAAGGATGGATATCTTTGAGCATTTGGTTGCCTTACCGGAGGTCTTCTAGGTCTATTCCTTGGATTTCCTGATCCAGAGTTCTTCTGACCAGATCTAGAGCTTTCACCTTTCTCATACCCCAAGCCATGCTTGTCATCTACCCTCTTTTGGTTTTCAAGAAGAACTTCAAGTTGAACAGAGCTTATCTTGAATGTCTCTTTGTATTCATTTGTTGTTTGAAGATCCCTTTTAAGAGTGTCTATCTAATTTTCAAGCTGTTCTTCATTATCTCTAGCTTCTTCAAGATCAGATTCCAGATGCCTAATTATTCTATCCATTTTGTGGTAGTCCTCTGACTTCTCCTTGAGAGATTGTTTTAGATTATCTTCAATTTTTTTTTTCTCTTCAATTTCATGGGTGAATCTCATAACCCCTAATTCCATTTCATGTCTTACCATAATGACCTCTTTTGATAGCTTCTCACATAACTTGTTTTTCTCATTCATATCTTCATTAGTATCATTGGCTTCACTTTGATTTGCTAATTGTTGAAGTAATTCCTTTCTCTTTTTCACAGAGATACGCAGTTCTTCTTTTAGCTCATTTATGAAATCATTAGCTTGTTTGAGTCTTTCTCTCAAGTTATTGACTTCAGAGTGAGATTGCTCAAGATCATCTAGGGCAAACTGAAGTTGTTCCTTCATACCATACATATCCATTGAGATTCCCAGATCTTCCTCAAGTTGTTAGGCTCTATTTAGAGGAACTTAGCTTTGATACCAATTGTTGGAAATAAGGCAAATAATTGAGAGGGGGGGTGAATCAGTTATTTTAAATATTTTAACTTTCTTTTCTTCTTTAACAATAGTGCAACATCAAAACACATAAGAAAATATAATCATGAGAGCAGAAAGGAAATCAACACACATAACACAAGGATTTTTACGTGGAAAACCCTATTAAGGGAAAAACCACGGGGTGACTAATCCAAGATTGTATTCTCTATTAAAAGAATAAGAAGTACAAAATGGCACTTGCTAATTAGGGCTCACTACCTCAGCACACTGCTCACAAGAGGCACACTACCTACAAGACACTCATTGTCTACAAAGTTTATAGAAGATAACTAGATGTTTGAACTGAAGAGAGGCATCCACATATGTTGAGGTTCAGTTCCGATTAGGCTCAATATACTAATCTAATGCACTTCATTCTTCCTCTGCTTTAGTGATGTTGTTATGTCACTTACCAGACTTGTATTACTGCTTCCACTCTTCTCTCTACATTTCCTCGCTGACTATTACACCACACACACTTCTTCATACTGAAATTCATCTGGTATATATATCTGCACCAAGGACTTCAACATCTTTCTAGTCGGCAACCGGAATACTCAAGATATTTCCAATACACTGATCTTGTCGGCTAAATCCATTCTTAATATGTGATGCATATCAAAGACATAGACCTGGAAGTCATCAATCATGTCAGCCAACTATGTATGATCTCTTAATTAGCTTGACCACCATTAATTTCTCATCTAGATTAAAGTCTGATGCTCTACCGGTCAGTTCTTCCTTACTCTGCTCTGCCTGTCAGGAACCCAACACTTAGATGCTCATATCTTTTCACTCTTTCATCATTGGAGGCTCAATCTCTGGAATGTAGCAGTCATGGTACTCCTCTTGACTTTCCCAAGGCTGCACTTTGCTGAGATACATCCTCTAAGAGATATGTACCTGATTGTTGGACCTTGTTGCATGCTCTATTCTTGTTCACCGGACCAAAACACTCTTCAATCTGACTTTCGGTAAAGACATACTATGTGTTGCGGACGTATGGGATAAACTTTGTTGCCATCAATGACAAAAATCATGAAGCCACAAAGTGTCTCTTACCAACAATTGCTTCTTGTCAACATGCACTTACTCAAGTGATTGGTGATAGTTTTTGGCATCTTTCTGATGAGTGGACAGATACGAAGACCTAGTCACTAAACAAATCATGGAATTTATAGTAGGCTAGGCTAAACTACTTCTAGTTCTTCCCTCTACAACCAAGATGGAGTTTCAAAGAGAAATTTTAGGAACCTTTCTTTTTCTACGCCCAAGAAGACTCTTCAACAAAAGGAAGTTTGACTCAAGCTTTCAAGGGGCATTTACCATCTTTACTCTCCACTTGAGGATAGTCCCTAAATCTTCTCAAATATTTTTTTCCTTAAAAGATATTATTGTTGGACAAATAGATATACTGAGAGGGGGGTGAATCAGTATATATTGAAATTCTTGCCATTTAAATATACTCAATCCAATGTAGACATTTACACCACGTGAAACAAAAGAACACACACACAAGACCAGATCTACGTGGGAACCTAAGATGGGAAAAACCATGGTAAGCTAGCTTCTTGGATGTACTATCCAAATCTATCCTCATAAATAAAAATGAAATTTACAATGAATTTTATGGACACCGACCCAATGGAGACACCAATCCCCTTGAAGAGAGTTTTATGAGCACCAACCCAAATGAAGTACCAACTTCCTAGTACAAAGTTTTATGGCTACCAACCCAAAGGAAGCACCAAATCCCTATAGTGCTACAATACTTACAAGATGAGGCACCAACCTCTTCTCTAAAACTCTTGACTAATTCTGATGGCTCAATCACCTCTGCACCATTATCTTTGATAACACCTTAAAATCCTTGACTTGTTCATATGATTTAGACACCTCTGCAATATCTTCCTTGCTATCTTCTTGGTCACTTGACTGATTCTAATGGCTCAAACACTTACACAATACTCACTCAGCTATAACTTATACTTTATTGCATACAGAGTTGCATCTCTACCTTACTATCATTTGCTTCTCATCATATATATTCACCCCATTGAAAACAATCTATTAACCTTCATATATCCTTAGCAAGTCTTATAGAGATCATCTAATGCAGGAGCATCTACTGGTGTAAGGGAAATCTTGCATCACCCAAAAACAAATGATGATTTGTTTTTATGTTCTTTTCAATTATTGTGTTTTTAAATACCCATTTGCTTGAATAATGATTCAGAACCCTCAAAGTTTCCAATAGGGCTAGGAATACCATAACTTACTATTTTTAGTAACCCTATAGTAGAGAAGTGGTTGAGTATGAAATTTCCCCAAAGCTTCAGAATAGTTAAATAAACATTCTTGGTAAATTTTAGCTCAAGAGCATGTTTGAATTTCAAGATATTAAAGTTTCAATTTTGTGAGGTCCCTGGGAAAGTTTTGAAATCAGATTTGATGTACTTAAACATCCCATAATGCCCCAAAATGTTTATGGAAATATGTTCATATATATCTAGCATCAAAGTTCACTTCATGAGATTTCCAATGCTTCAAACGGTTTGTCAATCAGACACCTGGATCAAAAGTTATGGTTCTCAGAAGTTGTGCTACCAAATTTTAAAAATTTAAAATTCTTTCATGGGCAAGAAGAGGGTAGCTAGGTTCATTTTGTCACCCAAATGGGAGTTACACATTTCAAAGAAATCTAATATTGGGGAAATTATCCTAATTAGTTTCGACGTGTATTTAAAGCCTATCTTGAGATAGTTCCAGAGGCAATGGTTAGAGCAAGTGATTGGCAAGTCCTATTCACATGAATTAGGAGGTCAAATAGATATCAAAAGGCTATGTAAGTCAGATATTTCTATTGTAAGATAGTCCATATTGTTGTACTAAGTGGGCGTATGACCCTAGAAATTATTTTTCAAATTTGTAGAATTTTGTAGGCAAGTTTAATGAAGAAATTCTAAATTAGTTTGCAGATTGTTTAACTAATCTTTCTTGAGATCTTGTTATTATCTATTTGAAATATATAAATTGTTCTTGTATGTGTTTTGGGTGGAATCCACCCTCACCAAGTAGTATGAAAGCTAGGGTTCCTAAGTGTGTAGATAGATCACTGACTGTGAAGCAATTTACACTAGGACCTGAGGTTGTGGGTTTACTATAGAGATCAAAATTCCTCCATGAAAAAACCATGGTGGGAGAAATGCTTTGACAGAAGAGGGTTTTAGAGCCCTACAAAGGCAAATCAATGTATTGCAAGAGGAGTTGTGAAGATGGTTTGAACCAAGAATAAGAGAAGAAAGTGAAGATGAAGCTGAAGAAGAAGAGTTCTCTGAGGAAGAACAAGATGGTGCAGGAGATCCTGTGGAAGTTAGGTTTTTGAGGGCCATTTCAAAGATTGGAAAGAGGCCTAGGATTGAAGTTTCTATCTATTCTAAAGATCTGATTCTGGAAGAGCTTATTGATTGGATCAATGATATAGAAGAATATTTTGAGTATGAAGATGTGGAGGATCCAGAACGAGTCAAATTCATAAAAACAAGTTGAAGGGCCATGCTAGTATTTGGTGGAAGGAGGTCTAGTTGGAGAGAAATAGAAGAGGAAAAGGAAAGATTACTAAATGGGATCAGATGGTGGACAAACTAAAGAAGTAGTTCATTCCTATGGACTATGAGTTGGAGTTGTTGAAGAAGCTGCAAGGATTGAAGCAAGGTAACAAGTCTATCAAAGAGTATACAAAAGAGTTTTATAAGATTATTATCAAGACAAGCCAGGCAGAGGCCAACAAGGAGAAGGTAGCCTATTACATTAATGGGTTAAGACCAAGTATTCAAGAGGAGTTGAGCCTAGTCAGAATGACCACCATAGAAGATGCATACCAGTTTTCCATAAAGGTGGAAGAGAAGCTGAATAAAAGATTTGAAAGCAAGAAAATAGGAAGAGATCAAGATGGAAGGACTGTTGGAAGATCCTATGGAGGCCAAAATGAAGATCAAAAGAAAAGTATAGAAGCTGGAACCAGTTGAAATCAAAGAGGAGATAATTCCTACCACCCTTGTGACCAAAAAAATGGTGAGAAAAGAGGAAGAGGAGGTTTTAGAGGAACCTGTTTCTAATGTGGAGAAGAAGGACATCAAGCATACAAGTGTTTGCAACATCAAGGACAGACAAATAGAAGACCTGAAAGTAATGCACAATTTGCACATGTAGATGAAGATGCACAGTATGAGCATTCTCAAGATGCTGAAAGGGGAGAAACCCTAGTTGTCAAAAGAACCTTGTTGAATGAGGAGAAAGAACCAAATCAAAGGAAGAGTTTATTCCGCACAATGTGCAAGTGTGAAGGTAAGTGTTGTGATATTATTATTGACAATGGAAACACTATCAATCTTGTTTCAAAGGATATGGTTAACAAGTTGAAGTTTACAAGAAGAAGGCATTCACATCCATATCAGATTGTATGGTTGTAGAAGGACCATAGAGCTTTGGTCAATGAGTAGTGTTTATTCAAGTTCAAGATTTGAGACTACCATGATGAGGTGTTGTGTGACATCATATCGATGGATGCATGTCATATGCTATTGGGAAGGCCATGGCATTATGATAGTTGTGTTGTCCATGATGACTGTGCTAACACATATTCCCTAACAAAGGATGAAGTTTGTCATAAGTTGAAGCCCTTGAAAGAGGTGGAAGAAAAGGTATGTAGTACTGCTAGAATTTGCTTGGTAGATGGTAGGAAATTTTTGGGGGGTATGAGGCATGAGTGTCATTGCTTTGCATTCATTCCTAATATCAGTGAGGAGAAATGTGAAGATGTACCTGCAAAAGTCTCATATCTGTTGGAAGAATTTTAGGACATTGTCTCTAATAATGTACCAAAAGGTTTACCACCAATGAGGAAGATAAGTCACCAAATGGGTTTGATACCAAAACCTAGTTTGCCAAATAAGGTAGCCCATAGAATGAATCATACAGAGAATGAAGTGCTGAATAGACAAGTTTATGGGTTGTTAAAGGAATGACTGAGAAGAGAAAGCCTAAGTCCATGTGCAATACCTATAGTACTAGCACCGAAGAAAGATGGGGTGTGGAGAATGTGTACAGATTCTTGACCCATCAACAAAATTACAATCAAGTACAAATTTCCATTGCTAAGGATGGATCATATTATGGATTGCTTGAGTGGAGCCAAGTACTTTATGAAGATTGATGTAAAGAGTGGATATCACTAGATCCAAATTAGAGAAGGAGATGAATGGAAAATAGCCTTCAAGACTAAGGAGGGCCTATATGAATGGTTAGTCATGCCATTTGGGCTAACCAATGCACCAAGTACATTTATGTGGTTCAAGAATGAAGTACTAAAATAGTTTTTGGGTAGATTTGTCATTGTTTATTTAGATGATATTTTTATTTTTAGTAAGACTTTGTAGGAACACTTGATGCATGTTTGAAAAGTTTTTGAGAAGCTAAGGGAAGAAAAGTTGTTGATTAATCTGAAGAAATGTAGTTTTGTGAAGGAGTTTTTCAACCTAGGATTTGTTATCTCAGTTGAGGGTCTTAAAATGGACCTAGAGAAGGTGATGGCTATCATTGAATGGCCTACTCCAAGCAGTGCTATAGAGGTACGATCTTTTCATGGTTTGGCAAGTTTTTATAGTTATCAAGAATTTTAGTAGCATTTGTGCACCCCTAACGGAGACAATGAGAGGGGATAGAAAAGAGTTTAAATGGACCATAGGAGTAGCCAAGAGTTTTGATACATTGAAGTAAAAAGTCATAGAGCAACCTATTTGGCACTTCCAGATTTCAACAAAGTATTTCAGGTAGATTGTGATGCTAGTGGCAGTGCTATAAGAGTTGTTTTAGGTCAAAAAGATAAGCCCATTGCCTATTTCAGTGAGAAGCATAATGATGCCAAGAAAAAGTATTTTGTTTATGATCAGGAGTTTTATGCTATAGTTCAGGCTTTGAAGAAATGGAGACATTATTTGTTGCCAAAAGAGTTTGTTCTATATACTGATCATCAGGCTTTGCAATATCTTAGTAATCAAGGAAAGTAAAATTAAAGGCACTTAAAATGGGTTGAGATTTCACAGAGTTATACATTTGTTTTGAAGCACATGAGTGGGAAGTCTAATAGAGTTGCAAATGCCTTAAACAAAAGATAAAATTTGTTGATAGGAATGAAGACAGAGGTTGTTGGGTTTGATGAGCTCAAAATTTTGTATCCTAAGGATCTAGATTTTGCAAAGACTTGGAAAGCTTGTTTGGAACCTGTTACTTTACACAAGACAAAATGGTTGGATTTCATAATCTAAGATGACCTGTTATTTAGAGGAAGCCAGTTGTGCATTTCAAAGAGTTCCATGAGAGAACCTAATTAAGGAGAAGCATAGTGGGGGATTAGCTAGACACTTTGGTCGAGATAAGACCATTTCTATTGTTAGTGAACATTATTATTGGCCTTAGTTGCAGCAAGATGTGAGAAAATTTGTGGAACGTTGCAGAGTGTGTCAGATGGAAAAAGGGACAAGTTAGAATATAGGGCTATATCAGCCATTACCTATACTGGAGAGGCCATGGGATGATATTAGTATGGATTTTTTTGTTGGTTTACCAAGGACACAGAGAGGAGATGATTTTATTTTTGTGGTGGTAGATAGATTCTCAAAGATGACACATTTTATTCCTTGTAAGAAGAATAATGATGTTGTTCACATTGTAGAGTTATTTTTCAAAGAGGTGGTGAGACTACAAGGTCTACCTAAGGGCATAGTTTCAAATCAAGATACCACGTTTGTTGGTTATTTCTGGAGGACATTGTGGAAGAACTTGAAGACAGATTTGAAGTTCAATTCTGCACACCATCCATAGACTGATGGATAGCCAGAAGTGGTGAATAGGAGTTTGGGTAACCTGCTACAATGCTTAGTAGGAGATAAGCCTAAGGGATGGGATTTGATTTTACCATAGACAAAATTTGTTTACAACAATTCTATCAATAGGAGTACAAGTAAATCACCATCCCATATTGTATATGGGAGTAGTCTAAGAAATGCTTCAAAGTTAAGGAATATGGACAAGGGAGAAAAGATAATTGCCAAAGCTGAAGAATTTGCATGAAGAGGTGAGAAAGCACATTAATAAGATGAATATTCAGTATAAGGTTAAGGTAGATTAGAAGGGGAGATATAAGGAATTTCTGGTAGGAGATGAAGTCATGGTTCACTTGAGAAAAGAGAGGTTTCAAGTTGGAACATATAATAAGTTGAAAATGAAGAAATTTGGACCATACAGAATCCTGAAGAAGCATTATTCAAGAAATGTATATGAGGTAGAGCTGCCGAGTGGGATCAACATTTCCTCTATGTTCAACATTGTTGATTTAATAGAATATCATGAAGGTAGAACATAGGGTGGACCAATAGAAGAATAGTGGGATATTCCAGCATCTACTTCAAAGGAGGAGATAGAAGAAATTTTTGACAGTTGTGTGGGAAGAAGTACTTGGAATAGGAAATATGAAGAATATCTGGTGAAGTGGAAAGGAAGGCCTCTTCCTGGTTGTCTAAGGTAGAGGTTGACCATTTGGGTTTTCCTCAAACATTGAAGATGTGACAAGGTCACTTCTCAAATTATCTTGGGTGTCTGATGCAGGAGCATCTAGTGGTGTAAGGAAAATCTTGCATCACCAAAAAAAAATGATGATTTGTTTTTTTGTTTTTTCAGTTTTTGTGTTTTCAGATACCCATTTTCTTGAATAGTGATTTAGAACCCTCAAAGTTTCCTATAGGGCTAAGAATACCAGAACTTACTATTTTTAGTAACCCTATATCAGAGAAGCGGTTGAGCCTAAAATTTTCCCCAAAGCTTCAGGATATTCAAATAAGTATTCTTTGTAAATTTCAACTCAAGATCATGTCTAGATTTCAAGATATTAAACTTTCAATTTTGTGAGGTCCCTGAAAAAGTTTTGAAATTAGATTTGAGGTACCGAAACATCTCATAACACCCCAAAATGTTTATGGAAATATATTTACACATTTCCAACCTTAAAGTTCACTTCATGAGTTTTTCAACACTTCAAATGATTCGTTAATCAGACACTTGGATCAAAAGTTATGGTTCCCAAAATTTGTGCTACCAAAGTTTAAAATTTTAAAATTCTTTCGTGGGCAGGAAAAGGGTAGCTTGGTTCATTCTAGCACCCAAATGGGAGTTACACATTTAAAAGCAATGTGACATTGGGGAGATTACTCTAATTAGTTCTGATGTGTATTTAAAGCCTATCTTGGGATAGTTCTGGAGGTAGTGGTTGGAGCAAGTAATTAGCAAGTCCTGTTCATGTGAATCAAGAGGTCAAATAGATATTAGAAGGCTCTGTAAGTTAGATATTTCTATTTTAATATAGTCCATATTGTTTTAATAAGTGGTTGTATGACCCTAGAAATTGTATTTCAAATTTATAGCCTTTTACAAGCAAGTTTAATGGAGAAATTCTGAATCAGTTTGTAGATTATTTAATCTTTCTTGAGATCTTGTTCTTGTCTATATGAAATCTATAAATTGTTGTTGTATGTTTTTTGATTGGAGTCCACCCTCATTATCATCTTTATCGGCCTTAAGGTAATGTGTGTCATGAAATGTGTAAACGGCCTTACATGTCAACTCCCAAATCATCTGCGGTAATGTAGGAGCAAAATCTCATTATGCGTTTCATACCAAAGGATCTATTGGACTCATTTTACTTCCTCTCAAACTTTCTTCCTGGTGCACACTTCTATACCCATGGCACAAGCACTCAAATACACCATGTTGACTCTGCATGCACTTTAACCATTCATATATTAGCTCAAGACCCTGTGCGGTACTAGAAAAGTGAAATGTCATCAAGAGATTCATGACATGAACACTATGAGACCTAAAAAACCTTCTCATAGACTCCTCTTTCTAGTCCATGCTTCTACTTGTTGGCACAAGAAATCAAACATAGATGTTAGTATCCTTTACACAAGCAAGTTGCACAATCTCAACTCAGAACATTGTGGAACACACTTGCAGTAATTTGTATCCTCTAAGACTTGAGTATGTCATTCTCATCTCTTTTCTTTACATAATCTCTAAACTTCCAAGTCATGTATACAGATGCAGTGGAATGAGGTAGTATTCTGTACAATCTTTGATAGTCTTTTACTACAACAACATTGTTTTCATTCTGTTCACTTCAGATGTCTTTGTGGTAGTTCATATGCTCTAAAATTTGGATCATACATACCTTGTAGCTATCTATAGCTATGCTTCAAATCGTGAGGTCATATCTTCATCTGCGATAGAATGCGGTACAATCTCTTGTGCCTCTGACATTCTTGATAACTTAATAACTTCTCAAACAAATTCTGTCATACCTCATGCAACTCTCACCAAGTGACAACATATGTAACAATCACAATTCCCTAAAAACATCAATAACATAATACTTTGACAACCTTTACCTATCCATGAACTTTAGAAGATGAGGTGCATCAATGAACTTCAGAAGATAAGGTAAAAATGTGTATAGATGACACTGATCCATTTTCATTTTTTAGTGATAGTATAATAGATATAACAACATGTTCATGTCTTTCATCATCACAACTCCTCTAATCACCACTCCTTTGACATCAATGACAACATATGCAACAATCTCCCCCTTTGTCATTAATGGAAACACTAACCTGATATTTAACTTCTCTCCCCCTTTGACATTAAGGGCAAAGGGGCCACTGGTCTTCCTTTGCATTGATAAAGTGTACAAGCTCCCCCTACCTATATTAGTCCTTGCATACCTTTGTTATCTCTTTATCTACCTGCCCTCCTAAGAGATAGCCTCCATCAATCTAGGGATTATAAATGAATCTTAAATTGCTCCCTTGGATAGATGCAACATCTATGGATCTATTTATGAGAGGGAGAAGAAGTGGCAACAACCCCTAACTTCTGCATGAGATATTCAAAAGTGTCCTTAGGAAGTACTTTTGCAAAGATGTCTACAATCTGATCCTTTGTAGGTACATACTCCAATTTTACCTCTTGATTTGCAAACTTTTCTCTTAATGGAAATGTGCTTGGCTCTAAAGTGCATTACTAGATTCTTTGAAAAATTGATGGCACTTGTATTATCACAGAAGATGGAAATAGGCTCATCATATATTCCCATGATATCCTTCAATGTTTGCTTCATCAATAACACTTGAGTACAACAAGATACTGTAACGTCTATGTACTCTTCTTCTATTGTTGATAAGGAATCCAATTCATGTTTTTACTAAACCATAAAACCAATTTATCTCCTAAAAGAAGGCTCCACCATTGGTTCTTCTCCTATCATCAATGTTGTGAGCCCAATCTACATCAATATACGATGTCAAAGAGAAGACATTATCTTTCTGATACCATAATCCATAATTTAGAGTGCTCTTCAAGTAACTAAAGATTATTTTGACTGCCTTCACATGTGTTTCTTTTGGATCAGCTTGAAACCTTGCAACCATGCAAACAACTTGCATAATATTAGGCCTCGATGCTGTTAAGTATAGTAGGCCTCCAATCATAGACCTATATAGAGTCTAATCAACTTGAGGTGACTTGAATCCTCTTTACTTAGATGAAAACCTATTAATATAGGTGTACTCACCGGTTTGCTATCTTCAATGCCAAACTTTTTCAACATCTCCTCAACATACTTTGCTTGTGAGATAAAGATACCTTCATCTAATTGAATGATTTCAAGTCCATGAAAGAATGATAGTTCACCTATCATAGACATTTCAAATTCCTTCTGCATCTCTTCTACAAACTTCTTGCACATTTCATCAATGCCACCAAAGATAATATCATCAACATATACTACCACTATTAATATGTGCTCGTTCTTTATTTTGATATATATGTTACTATTTGTTGTACCTTTATTGAACCCTTGCTGGAGTAAATACTTATCCAACATTGCATACCAAGACTTAGGGGCTTTATTGAGACCATATAGTTCCTTCCTCGGTTTGCACACCAAATTTTGATCTTCAGATAGTTGAAATCCCTCAGGTTTCTCAATGTAGACTTCTTCTAAATCACCATTCAAGAAGGTTGACTTGACATCCATTTGATAAACTTTGAAATCTTTGTGGACTACAAATAGAAGAAACATCTTGATTGCTTCTAACCTTGCTATAGGAGCAAATGTTTCCTCAAAATCAATACCCTCTACTTGTGTATAACACTTGCACACCAATCTCACCTTGTTTCTAATAACTTGTCCCTCTTCATTTAGTTTATTTCTGAACACCCATTTTGTTTCTATCACATTCTTGTCTATGGGTCTTGGAACCAATTCCTAAGTCTATTTTTTCTCTATCTAATTAAGTTCTTCCATAGCCTTGATCCATCCTTCATCCTTGGTAGCATCAGCAAAAGTTTTTGGTTCCAACTTAGATAACAAAGAGAAGTTTACCTATTCATTTGTCCTTACAAGTCTTCTTCTAGTCTATACTCCTTCATCCTTGTCTCCAATTATCTGATCTTCTGAGTGGTTTTTCTGAACATACTTAGTAGCACTCTTGGTGGCCTTCTCTTATGTTTCTTCTTCTTCTATGCAAGTAGGTCCCTCTAAGAAACAATCTTCTTGATCACATGTGGGTGGATGTAGGCCTTCATCAACCCTCACATTTACACTTTCAACAATCTTTTGTAGCCTATTGTTGAAACACTTGTATGCCTTACTTATAGATGAATAGCCAAGGAAGATATCTTCAGCTGATCTTGAATCAAATTTTTCTAGGTTATCTTCATCCCTCTTGATGTAGCACTTACTTCCAAAAACCTTGAGATGTTTGACTGAAGTAGGTATGCATTTCCACAGCTCATAAGGTGTCTTTAAACTATTTGCTCTTAGCTGTCTTCTATTGAGGATGTAGAGTATCGTGTGAACTGTCTCTTTCCAATATCTATCAGAAATTTTTGCATCATTAAGCATAGTTCTTGCCATCTCCTGTACCATCCTTTTTTTATTTCAGCAACTCCATTTTGTTTAGGAGTTCTCTCAAGAGATAGGTGCCTCCTTATTCCATGTTCTTCACAATATTCCTCAAACTCATTTGATGTGAATTCACCACCTCTATCAAACCTTAAGCACTTGATTCTAGAATTCATTTCATTTTCAACCATAGACTTAAAAATATTAAACCTACCAAAAGATTCTAATTTTTATTTAAAAAAAGTAACCCATGTCATCCTAGAGTAATCATCAATGTGAAACATAAAATACCTCACCTTGAAGACTCTTTGTTTTGTTAGGACCGCACATATCAGTATGAATCAATTCCAATGGCCTTGTAGAAGAATATTCCTTGGTCTTGAACCTTTTCCTTATCTGCTTCCCAATCTGGCATTCTTTACATAGGGTGCTTGCAGGCTTGGCAATCTTTGGCATGTCTCTTACTACCTGTGTGGAGCTAATTTTAAGAAGACTATCAAAATTGATGTGTCACATCCTTTTGTGCCACAACCAATATTCATTTGTCTTTCCTAGAAGATAATTCCTTCCACTAACACCACTTAAGTTGTACAAGATATTTTTTGTCCTACTAGCTTCTACCACTAGTTTACCAATATTTGCTCTTCTAATTTCACACCCTTGTGCATGAAATATAAGATTGTATCCTTTGTAACACATCTGACTTACACTGGGAAGATTGTTCTTGAGACCTTCTACATATAGAACATCTTCTATTTTAGACTTTCCATCAATACTTATGGTGCCCCTTCCACAAATTCTTACAGTTGTATTATCTCCAAACTTGACTGATCCACCATTCCACTTTACAAGGATGATGAATTTGCTCTTATCACCTATCATGTGGTTTTTTTTTTCCCTTGTACAAGAAATTTTGTTCGAACAATCATTGAATTTTCTACCTCTTTATTTATTTCCTATCTTTTGGATGTGTCACTCTCCATGTCTTGCTTATTAATGTCTATCATTAATCCACTTCTAGAATATCTTGCTATGTTTCCAAAATTGTTGCAGGTATGACATATCACATTGATATCAACTAGGGGAGCAAGAGGATTCCTACAAACAAAAATTGCTTCTATTCATCCTAGACTTGCACTCAATAGCCTTGTGACCATATTTATTGTAGATAAAATAATAACCAAAAAATGCATGATTGAACTTGTTTATGAAGGTCTCCCTTGAATGAAATGGTCTTCTATATCTTCTTCTTTGAGGAATGATAGGAATGGAATCAACTTCTTCAATGTCATCTAGATTTTCAGGCTTTTTTTCCAAAATTGACACTCTTATCCAACTGACTATATATGTTCTCCAATTCTTTCCTGAGTAAAAGAATCTCTTCCTCAAGTTTTAAACATTCATTTGTCTTGGATTCAATTTGGGATTTTAAACTAATAGTTAGTTCCTCAAATTATTCAATCTTTGCCTTTTGTTCTTTGTTCCCTTTCCTTACACATTTCAAGTCTTCAAGAGAAGAAATGAGTTCACCTTCAAGATCAACTTCACATTCTTCTCCATTGATGATTGTCATACTTTCTTCATCACCAACAACATTGTTTGAATTATCAAAAACTTCTATAGTCATTAATAGGGATTCTTCCCTTTCATCTTTTGATGAGTAGTGATCTGCTTCTTCTAAAGAACTGTGGTCTATTCTTTCCCCAATATAAACACATCAAACTCTAAAGGTTTGCCATTTCTTATGATCAAGTTCAACAGAGATCTGGCCAACAGAGTGGGAGATTTTTATCACTTATCTCCCCTACCCTTTAGGCTCTTCCAAACCTAGGTGGTGTCCCTTATCACAACAACATCAGATGTATTTTTTATTACAACTAGGCAAATATCTTCCCATGTATGCAAATAAAGATGTGTAATATTAAATTCAACCTAGCAATACTCCTGATTTATCTTCACAGTTGAAATTAGAGAACATGCAACACCTAAACTAAAACAAAACAAAACAAAATGGTTTGAATGATTTATCATTAAATTCAGTGTTCTTCTAGACCTTTGGGTAAATTGATTCCAAATTGATGCTTTATTAGTGTGAATGGGAAAATTGAATAAATCAATAAAGATGAATTAACCCAATCAACAATGAAATGTGCAAGCAAAGGAGATATAAAGAACTAACAAGTGATACTTACAACCTTTACCTGTTGGCTTCCATTGGTCGCCTATTCTTTCTCGATCTTGAATGGTGAAGATGGGCCCTCAGGGAGCTTGCTTCCTTGCTTCGATTCCTCAAGATGACAAGAAGAAATGATTATGTGATATGATTCCTGCATTACAATGGTATGGAGAAGAGAAGAAGAGAAGAAGAAGAAGAAGATTCCTAGAGGAATTTGAGCATAGTAAGGATGCTAGAAGAAGTCTCTCTAATTGCTTAGAGAAGTGTTCTATTTATAGATTTTTTGAAAATAGAATGGAGGGTCAGGATCAACTGATGAGATCAATGGCTCCCATTATTTGTGAATCTTTAATTCATAATAGATGAATTAAAAATTTAGAGTGGAGGATAGTGAGTTATGACAATTGAATTAAGAATTCAAAGTGGAGGATAGTGAGTTATGACAATTGGATTAAGAATCCATGGTGGAGGATAATGGATTATGACAATTGGATTAAGAATCCATGGTGGAGGATAATGGGGTATGACAATTGAATTAAAAATTTAGAGTGGAAGATAATGGGGAACATTGAATTAAAAATTTAGAGTGGGGGACAATGGGTTATGACAATTGAATTAAAAATTCAGAGTGGGGGACAATAGGTTATGACAATTGAATTAAATTCAATTGGTGGAGGCTAGTGGGGAACATTGAATTAAAGATTCAATTTTAGATTTTGGAGGATATTATCTAATTAAATATTAAGAATATTTAATTATATGTGCAACATGGTGAGGTGGAACGGATGAGGTGGAAAGATGAGGTGGATTTTGTGAGGTGGATTTAGGATTTGAGACATTAGAAGAATTTAGAGATTTTGTAGGATAATGAACCAATCAAGTAAACTTTGAATATTTATTTAATTGATAGAAGAAAATAAGAATTAAGATAAATATTAGGATATTTACTTAATTCGACCTGTGCCATTTTTAGGCTATTACATTTTGCCCCTCTTTGAAGCAATGTGTTTTATCATGTTGTTTCAAAGAATAAGAATAATCTGATAATGGTACATGCCCCAAATTGGTCCTGGTATAGGTTATGATGATAGGATGCCCCCTCGGGAGATTGGATGGGGAAAAGCCAGTAGGCGTGAGACGGACAATCTCATGATAAGATATGTTGATAGGCGATGAACTGGTTGAATGCAGAAGAAAGGGATGAATGATATGGAATGCAAGATAAAAATGATGACACACACAAGCAAGCAAGTATGCACAAATGATACAAGCACAAACAAGGTATTGCCCCTGTCGAGCAGTAAACCAATGATATGGATCGATGATGTCTGGTTTCAGGAATGAGATATGTCGTATAAGACTCTGAGTCTGGTTTCGATAATGCAACATCCTATCTAAGACATTTGATATGATAGTGTTGTCATGGCGGGGAACAATATATCCCTAGACCAACACGGCAGGCATGTTGTCATGGTGGGGAATGATGGATCCCTAGAGCAACACGAAGGATAGTGTCTGGTTTCAGGAAATGAAGCATGTCATGTAAGACGTGTGTGTTGGTCTGATTTCAACAATGCAACATCCTATATAAGACCATTGATTGATTAACTGATCGAGTTGGTTTACGACCGGACAAGGATCAAGACCACTGATTGTGATTGGATCATTTGACAAGATTGACTTGACTTGATTGACATGGATTAACGATAGACTTGCAATTGGATACGGTATGGATATGGATATGGATATGGATACAGATATGAGACACAATTTGATACGGTATAGATATGGAAATGAGATCTGATATGGTTATGAGACACAATTTGATGTGATATGGATATGGATATTTGTCACCTTGAGATAGCAAGTATTTTGAAGTGCTTTCATCATTGGGCTTTATTATGCTATAAGAAAATACAAGCATCTAGGTATAATTGAACTGAGATGACCTGAGTATTACTTACATGGATTTTTGATATAGCAAGTTAATACAAGCATCTAGCCAAAATTGAATCTAGATGACTTGAGTACTTCTTGCATTTTTCAAGAGACAAGGATTGCCCCTTTTCATGTTTAGACCTCGGAGTCCTCGATGATCTTTTGCCGATCATGTCGTTAGACAAAAGTCATCACATTACTAAAGTTTAATCCACAAGCAGTAGACAAAGAAAATAATCATGCCCCCATCATAGCATCTCCAGCTTTTGGCATCCTCGAGTAGCATAGAAAGGCATGATAGCATAAATTAAGACTCTTAATCTAACCAACACAAAACATTCTTGCATTTAGATTTGTCTTTTTTCCATAATTGATATGAGATTTAGTTTGAGTGTTTCAGTATGGTGCTATGTTTTGCCTTGGACAGGTTGATGTTTTTCGTCAATTTTTTTGTTTGGAGGTGGGCTTTGTTGCTCTTGTTTGTCTAGTAGAAGGTATCACAATCCTTATTGGTGGGACGGATGACAAGACATGGGATGGACGGGAAGTGGAGTGGACTCAGATGGATAGAAGGACTAGACATGGAACAGAGGGGAAAGTGGAGCCTCGAGGGCACATTGATAATGGCCTTGCCTACGTGACAATGCAAAGGTAGCATAGTTCGGGGCTTGGACCATGGATGGACTAGAGGATAGACGACAAGATATGAGATGGACAAGGAAGTAGAGCCTCGGGGGTGCATTGATAATGGCCTTGCCTACATGACAACGCAGAGGCAACGTAGTTCGACAAGAACCCTAATGGACCTAAGATATGGATTGGATGAGACACGATATGGAACAAACAATACTTATGACAAGGAACCACCACAGATATGTAGATGGATGGAAGATAGTAGATACGGAGGTAGAAGTAACCAAGGATGTGATCTCCAAGGACTATGTTGCATAAGAATAACGTGCCCCGTTGTAGGTAGAATACTTAGGATTTTTCATGACAATGCTAATGACGAAGGAAGATGAGAGGATAATGAAGGATTTGCATGTTTTGGAGGTATAAGGTATGTCAAGAGACATCTAAAACATTTGTCAACATTGTGCCCCTAATCTTTATCAAGACTAAAGAATAGAGGAAAGGAAGTTTGGATGGATGGACAAGACAGGATTGGTATGCAACGGATAGAGGATAGGATAGGAAATGGTATGAAAGGAAATTGGTAGGAGAAGAGTGATATGCCGATGAGACAAGGTGCCCCCAAGTGTAGGTGACATAGAAGATCAACTTACACATGACGCCTGTTTGCCAGGGGTTCATCATGGTACTTATCCAAGGCACCTATTTGCCGGGTTTTAACCATTGGATCAAGGGATTTTTTGTTACTATTTTTTTTTTCTTTTTTTTTTTGAATATTGAGATAGGAGAAGGTGCAAATGGAGAGACTCAAGTATAGAGTTCCTTGAAAGGTGATAGTCCCGCTAGATAGATACTGTTGAATGGACCATGTTCAGTGTGCTCATAGATGTTGGTAGGGGATTGCATGAAAGTGATATAGCATAGGTAGATAGTGGATTATGATGCAGAATATGGAGGGAAGGCTTATGCAATAGCATGGACCATAGGCATAGGATGAGGAAGATGTGTAGGATGATAGTGGAAGGGAGGAAATCATGACCAACGGTTGCACATACCATGGTAAACATTGAAGATGGTGATGGGAAAGTAGTGTAGGAAGCAACAGAGACTTTTGCTTGTGGATGCATGACGCAGGCATGCAGGGTTCCACATAGATTGAGTATTGTCCTAATTTTTTCTTGCCATATGGGATGGAAGAATTTCAGACTTATGTATGGAATGGGAGAAAGTAGATGGTTGAGATTCTTGAGAGGTGGATGCCTCATGTAACTTCAGGGCTTTTTGCTTGGGTACCCAAACCATTTTGTTTTTAGATAGTACCTGTGAAGGTATGGATTTGAGTGTATGCAGCTTTTGTTTAGCTTTCGGAGTAATCATGTGTTGCTTGGGAACCCACACCTGTTTCAGTTTGGCATTGATGTGTATGGGTGTATGCAACTTTTGATATGGATAATGCTTTGATTCATGGCTTTTATGTCCTAGGTCATGAGGACTCTTAGGATTTGTGACTTGATAGGTAGAGGCATCCACATATTTGTTATTGAATCCCCATGGGATGGTAGAAGTGAGGGTGGTGAAAGCTCCTTGTTTAGATAATATGTGCATTTGTTGGCCATGATTGGGATATGTAGAGGATTTATAGATGGATGGATAAGGTGTTGAAAGAAGTGGTGGTAAATGGCATGGAGGGGTGTTAGGAGTTGGAAGTAGTGGAGGTAGATTGGATGGTGGGATATTAGGAGTTGGAAGTAGCGAAGGGAGTTTGGATGGTGGAATATTAGGAGTTGGAAGTAGCGGAGGGAGTTTGGATGGTGGAAGGTGTATGGTCACATGCTTTTGGGATGTGTATGATGATGGAGGTGGAATGGCGACATATGTTTTGGGGATATGATAGGATTTGCGATGGAAAATGGTAGACTTAGGAGGAGTGGAGGAAGTACCAACATCTTGAGTTTGTTCACCTTGGGGTATGTATCCAAGGCCGTATGAAGGTGTAGGGACATTGACATAGATGGGCTCCAAAATGCCTTGTTCATGAAGGCCTAAGCCTTTACCTTGATAGTTCATCTTCTGGAGTATGCGGTGGACAGCAGGATTATGTATAGGTGCACTAGCAGTGAGTTCCTTATTAGATGAGGAAGAGGCGATAGCCAATAATGGTTGTTGGTGTTCTAAGGAAGAACATTCATGCATGAAGGTAGTAAGACCAAGGATATATGGTGGAGTCTTTGTAGCATGGTCAATAACAAATGGGGAGGTATCATTACTGGCTGGATCTTCTACGCTTGCTTGGGAGGCAAGTGTCTCATCAAGGGAAGTGGAAGTTGTTGGATTTTGGGTAGGACTAGATGGGATAATAGGCTCAGGACCATGGGACACATAAAGTGGGCTTAGAGGATCATCATGGTCTGCTTGATCGTAGATATGCTCTTCATCATAGAGGGGAACTTGATCATAGTGAATGGTTGTTGGGAGATGGATAGGATCAAGTGGCTCATGGAGAGGTTCATGATTATGGCTATCATTTTGATCATAGGAAAGCCATTGGATCTCTAGCTTAGGCATAGGATCAAGTTGCTCATGGATAGCTTCTTTATCAACGGTAGTAGCTTGATCAGGGAAAAGATGTAGGTTATGCATAGGGGGAAATTGGACGTGGGTGCTTTGATCTTGATTTAGACAAAGGGTAGATGTTTCCACATGCTCTAAAGTGTGCTCTTGACATACCTCTTGGGTTGCTTGAATGGAAGTAGAAGGTTCTTGGATAGGTTCTTGGTTGGCAATATGGATGGTTGAGGGACCTTGACTTTGGTTCATGATAGGAGGTTCTGTGATAAGCTCAAGGGGTTGCGGATGACATGAAGGTGTTGTAGGCATTGACAGGACATTGGAAGAATCTTTGGTAAGGTCAAGGACCGGAGTTTGGGGACATAGTTGACTCTTTGCTAGTAGTCCTTGGATCACATCCTTTATAGGTGGATGGGTAGATGAATGAGGTAATGGATGAATGGATTTTGCTTTCTCCCTATCTTTTCTTACGTTGTATAAATCTGGAAAATATTTTTCCCACCACTCATCTGATTCTTTTTTGATGTGCCATTTAAAGTTTGAGGAATTAGATAGTGGTGTTGTTGTAGAACTGGTATGCTTTGGGATAGGTGTCTTAGAATATGGGGAAGGAGGACTAGGAGCCAAAGTGGGATACGATTTCCCTCTTGAGGTGGCGGTTGCCTTGTCATGAGTATGAGAAAAAGACATAGGAGTTTGTGGCAAGGCATAGCTAGTGCTGGCACGTTTAGCTTGCAATCTTGTCAATTCTTGTCCTAAGATGTCGATTTGTTGAAGAATTGCTATACAATCTTGGGGCGAGGGACCTAAGTTTATTTGCAATTGTAGAGATTGGACTTTTTGATTAAGATATTCTAATTTGTTTGCCATTGACCCAAGACTAGAAAAGCTTACTAGTGTGGATTTGCAAAAACAAATGCGTCAGAATAGAGTGTAAATGCATCACAAGTCAAGACAAGTGTGCCTGGAATAATGAGTTGAATGACTTGTCTTATGTGTTTGATGTTTGTAGTTTGATTTTGGCAATATTTAGCAAATGATCACATGTATAAACAAGAAGCACTCACACAATACACAAGCAACTTTGAATTTTGAATTGGAAGAATATGAGAATGATTAACAAGCACATGTGTAAGACAAATCAACATGCCCTAATATCTAGTTTGATGGGGTATGGCCAGTTAGGTTTGGTCAATGTTTTGATGAGGTTGACTAGGAATTTGAAAACTAAATCTTGCCACATGGCCGAGAGAAGGGGGTAACCCACCCTTCACCTTCACTTCCCAAAGGTAGAAAGTTCTTTGGGGCTTAGCCAAGAGTGACAGGATTTTGATTTCAATAAGGGTGTCTTTTGATTCAGCCTCGAATGAGGTCGTCTCTAGGGGTGATGAAATCCCCTAGCAGGCCTCCTAGGATAAGGTAAACAAAAGCAAATCAGGGGAGGTGTTTTTGATCTCCAAGATCACCTTGCGGTGCGAGGAGAGAGCATACACACACCCACTTGATTCACACTCACAGTTGATTAATTGACCTTAGAAAATTGAAATGTGATGAAAAACACATCAAACAATGGTTCTTTTTAGCCCAATTTCAAGGTGTAATTGAATAGACATTGTTCATTTTAAGCCCAATTTCGATATGTGATGAAGACACTGATTTGTTTTATGAGCCCAATTGAAGTGTGTTTTGCAACCAAGATTATGATGGAATGAGAAATAGGATGAGTGCACCTAATTAATTCACCGTCCAAATTGTTGTATTTGCAGCACCTGATGTTGCTGCAGTCCCGAATGATCACCTGCAAGTCGCCAAATCGAAAACGAAGCAACTAGACTAGCCAAGGAGATTGTTATGTGAAAGTCGATAATCTGATAAAATCAGATGAAAAATGAATTGATACAAAAAAATGAAGTGCGTAATCAGATTCTAGACGAAATTCCATACACTTTGAAAAAAAAATTTGCACAAGTTATGATGATTTGAAGTGTAAATGCAAGGTTGACTTTGACCACAAAAAAAGGTTGGAAAATGGTACCATTACCAGATAAAATGTTCACAACTGCGTAGGTCGTCTCGTCAGCTTTCCAACGAGTCCTCATTTGCATGATTTTGACATCATATGGGAAAGTTGTGTTAGTTTGAAAAAAAGGCCCTATTAGGGCATGCGGGAAAAAAGAGTTTGACTCCCTCCTTGTTTTTGATTTTTTTGAAATTTTTTTTTTTAAAAAAAAAATTATTAATTAATTTTGTTGTTTTAATTAATTGTTTGTTTGGTTTGTTTTAAAAAAATTATTAATTAATTTTTTTTTTTTGGGATTAATTTTTTTGGTTGTTTGGTTTTTTGGCAAGGTGGAGGGGCGGCGGAGGTGTTGGGCAGGTGGCGGCAGTGGTGGTGGGCAGGTTGGGTAGAGGGAAGGCGAGCAGCGGAGTTGGGCCAGGGGTGGTCGGCAGAGGTGGCAGGCGTGGAGAGGTGAGTGCAGACTGGCGGAGGTGGAGAGTTTGGGTGGCGGCACGGGCGGAGCGGAGCGCGGAGGAGGAGGGTTTGTAGGGGGCGCGGGGGATGTCTGCGGGTGGCAGGGGTTTGCGGGTGGTGGGGCATGCAGAGGTCTAAGGGTATGTAGAGGGAAGGGGCACGGTGATGCGGTGGAGCGCGGGAGGCGGGGGAGGGGGTGGCGAGGGCCGCGGGTAGGAGAAGAAGTAAGGGGATCGAGGGGAGGCCGAGGGCCTGGGTCGGGGGGAGGATCTGCGGGGAAGGGTAGACAGGGGGTCAGGGGGGACTCTGCAGGGGGTAGGGAGTTTGGGAGGGTAGTGGGGAATGGGGGGTAGCAGGGGGTGGCGCGCGGGTGGCATGCCGATGGGGGGCTGGGGGGGGTTCGGTGGAGGGGTGGGTTGTTTGGTTTGTTTTCTTTTTCTTTTTTTTGTTTTTTTTTTTTTTTTTTTTTGGTTTTTAATTTTTTTTTTTTTTTTTTTTTTAAAAAAAAATTTAAAACAAAAGTCTTAAACAAAAAAAGTATGTTGAGTTTTTTTGATTTTTAGTTTTTGTTGATTTTTTTTTTTTTTTTTTTTTTGCTTTTTAATGTTAAAAAATAACAAAAAACAAATAAACCTAATGTTTTTCTTTTTTCTTTTTTCTTTTTTTTTGTTTTTAAAACTAACACAAAAGCTATTAAAAAGAAAAGAACTTGGATTTTTTTTTAGATTTTATTGCCAAAAAAATTGAAAAATTAAAAAAAAATTT
Source organism: Cunninghamia lanceolata (assembly GCA_027924645.1). Classification (NCBI taxonomy): domain Eukaryota; kingdom Viridiplantae; phylum Streptophyta; class Pinopsida; order Cupressales; family Cupressaceae; genus Cunninghamia; species Cunninghamia lanceolata. The sequence goes on along the minus strand of BSBN01000809.1, from coordinate 20,679,483 downwards.
CAAAAAATTTTGGGTAACAAAAACCAGACAAATGATAGGGGATTTCTTACCTCTGAAGCCTTCTAGACCCAACGGTGGGCTCGATTTCTATGTAGGAGGTCATTGGTGAGAGGTGAATGCTCGAATGTGCTCTTGAAAACACCTGTAGCCTGCAACAAGACTTAAACTTGCAAACACAAACACTCACAAGATTAAAGGGGGTTAGATCACGGTGGGCACCAAAATGTGAATGGAAAAATCAGATAAATCAATAAAGATGAATTAACCAAATCAACAATGAAATGTGCAAGCAAAGGAGATATAAAGAACTAATAAGTGATACTTACAACCTTTACCTATTGGCTTCCATTGGTCACCTATTCTTTCTCGATCCTGAATGGTGAAGATGGGCCCTCAGGGAGCTTGCTTCCTTGCTTCGATTCCTCAAGATGACAAGAAGAAATGGCTATGTGATATGATTCTTGCATTACAATGGTATGGAGAAGAGAAGAAGAGAAGAAGAAGAAGATTCCTAGAGGAATTTGAGCATAGTAAGGATGCTAGAAGAAGTCTCTCTAATTGCTTAGAGAAGGGTTCTATTTATAGATTTTCTGAAAATAGAATGGAAGGTCAGGATCAACTGGTGAGATCAATGGCTCTATTATTTGTGAATCTTTAATTCATAATAGATGAATTAAAAATTCAGAGTGGAGGATAGTGAGTTATGACAATTGAATTAAGAATTCAAAGTGGAGGATAGTGAGTTATGACAATTGGATTAAGAATCCATGGTGGAGGATAATGGATTATGACAATTGGATTAAGAATCCATGGTGGAGGATAATGGGGTATGACAACTGAATTAAAAATTCAGAGTGGAAGATAATGGGGAACATTGAATTAAAAATTTAGAGTGGGGGACAATGGGTTATGACAATTGAATTAAAAATTTAGAGTGGGGGAGAATGGGTTATGACAATTGAATTAAATTCAGTTGGTGGAGGCTAGTGGGGAACATTGAATTAAATATTCAATTTTAGATTTTGGAGGATATTAGCTAATTAAGTATTAAGAATAATGTGCAACATGGTGAGGTGGAAGGGATGAGGTGGATTGATGAGGTGGATTTAGGATTTGAGACATTAGAAGAATTTAGGGATTTTGTAAGATAATGAACCAATCAAATAAAATTTGAATATTTATTTAATTGACAGAAGAAAATAAGAATTAAGATAAATATTAGGATATTTACTTAATTCGACCTGTGCCATTTTTAGGCTATTATAATTAGGGCAACAGAGTCAAACCCAACACTGTAAATGCTTCCTTATAAAAAAAACCTTCATATCCAGAGGACCCAAAATAATAGTATTACTTCCTTACAGTGATATGTCCAAGAAAAGGTGTTACCTATGACTCTTCTTCCCTAATCCCATCATACAACACATTTCCCCTTATTCCTGATCCAAAGCAATTTAATCCATTCCTTGAGCAGAGGCAACAAACCAGACATATAATATAGCAAATCTATATTAATGAGATTAGAAACCCCTAGCCACTTCACTCAAAAGAAAAATGCTCATACCCAAGGAGACAATCATAGATAACACACACAAAAAGTGTTTCTTGTATAACTCAATCTGGAAAAATAATGTCATTAAGAAATTTATTCATCTACAAAGAAAAATATGTCTTTGCAACCGAGAGTTGAGTCACCTCCTCATGTAGAAAGCAATTTTCCAAAAATGTGGATATCTTGTATCCAAAGCCCATAATTCACCTTTTACAATGCTACCATCTCCCTTATAAAGGAAAATAGAATAATGTCAGACTATGAATAGTCAGTTACATATATAATTTTACGTTTAATTCTTGCAACCATGGGAATTTGTATTTCTAATCTTGATTGGCTACTACTGGTAATACATTTTTTACAATTAATCTGATCCATCAAGTTGGATTAATACTACATTTGAAATTTATTTTCCTCTTAAAAATTTTGAAATCTTGTTCATTTGATTGGTTTGACTTTATCCTCAGGACTCCAAAATCATGTTGTAAAGCTCCAACTGCTTGTACTTTCACTAAATTTTTCCTGGGAAATTGCTGGAACCATTTTAAATTATTCTCCAGGCATTGGAAAATGGCCACAAATAGCTACAAACATCTCCAAATCCCTGCCCAAAGACTCCAGACATGAGCAGCATCCATTTGGTGGTTCTATCCCACCATCGCATCCCTAGTAGAGAAGAATGGAGTGGGTTGCACGCTAGTGCACTCAACTAAAATTACCTTTATTTTTAAAGCATAAACATTATAATAATGTTTATATAAATATTCATCACTTGAAGAATGACTTCCTTGGCAAAGTGACCAATAGGAGGCCCTAACACAATAGAATAGACTTGAGGAATGAAGGTGAGGTGGGATGTGCACCCAACCTCCAAAATGCCTTTGTTTTATTTATAATGTATAAACATTATCTAACATAATGTTTATATTATAGTATTTATCATTATACTTTATTTGCCCAATTCATTTTCTCATCGTTGGGTCATTTTTTTATAGTGTTGGGCTTTTTTTACAATTCTAGCATTCAAAATTCATCCTAGATATGATTAAAATCATTGCCCTAGCATTAGGAATGATTAGTGGATGAATTTAGACCATGGATCAACAATTTTGAGCCAAAAAAACCCCAAAATTTTGTCGTAAAATAAAAAATGTGATGACTCTACATTCTACAACAATTTTTTGTTCGAATCTAATCAAGAAGGCTAAGAAATACCTCTATGGAGATGATAACATACCAATTTGCATTCTAAGAATGATCTTTGTCCAAAATCTACCCCAAAACGAGGCCCATCGCACCATCACAACTATTTGGAAGAAAGGCAGCGTGTTATACACTGGTGTGCTCAGCCAAAAAATGCATTTGTTTTTCCTTTATAAAACATAAAAATTATAAGGTAATTATTATTTTATAATGTTTATCATTTAGAATATTAGATATGCCAATAAATGTTTTAAAAGATTGCCTTTTCAATTTAGGAAATTGACAATTATTAAATTTCTTCTTCCAAGCAAATGGTGTAACCTCACTGCAGGCACATAGGACATCTAGAGGATGTGAAAAATTGTAGGGAAATAATAAATTATTTAAAACATACCCATTTCCTTAAAATTCACATTGCCAAAAGATTTTTGGGACCTCCTTTGTAAACTAGGCCCACGGGAGTCTGGTTTTTAAATATTTTCCATTTTCACACATGGATAACTTGGATCACCACAAAAATGGAGCTAGGAACATTTGAAGGCAAATAAACAACTTGGTTGTCATCAAAATTGAGAAATTTGAACTTTTTTAAAGGACTCAATGGAGTTGGCTTGAAGTGGTGACATATTAAAAAACCTGTTAAAACACATCCTGGGATAATGCAAATTGACACACATGCTTTTGATAACCCATAAAAAATTTGCACCAAAGGATTCCTCTTGAAAAATCATAGATTGTGAAATTTTAATATCGGAAGCTAGGAGCATGCTAAGTGTCATGGCGCCTAAAACTCAACTAAAACCATCAAATGAAATGCTGCCAAGCACTAATAATTTGCCAAAATTATAGGTGCTAACATTGGCTCTTAATCAGGGACGCATGCCACTTGCAGGCATGGCAAGGATCCAAAAGTCTTCAGGGTGTAGACTATGTGCCAAATCCATTGGGCTTCTCTATAAATGCTCCATCTTGCATCAAAATTCATACCTTAAATTTTCATTTGGTGGTCTCAGGCCACCAAACATGAAGAACCAATATTTACCTCTATCAAATATCCTATTTTTTAAAGATTGTTTCAAGTTCAATTTAGAAGCACTATGTTCACTAAAACTATCATGGGAGCATATCATCCTATTTCTGATTGGTCCACTGTCATTTTCATCTTTTAATTTCTTACCAAACCTAAAGCATTCATATAACATCCTTGATGACCCCCATTGTAGGTTATCTCTATCACATATAAATTCCAAATCAAAAAAAAAAGTGAAAGACTAATACACAACCAATGAATTTGGAGTTTTCTCTCTTTTAAGCAGCAAGACACCTTCTTTGTTGAACATGAAATACTCATACATAGGCAACATCTCTACTTGCTTTGCTGAACATTGACTTTCATATTCATATAACCTTTCAACCCTGAAGTAAAGATTTGCAAAGCATGCTAATACAAGTAATTATAATCAATTAAGAATTGATCATACTCATAGTTACCATGACCAGCACATTGAAACAGCTCACTTTTAGAAACATTCTCATATCCCTCATTATCGTGTTCAACTATTTCACCATTAAACTCCACCTGGAATGCTTCAAAAGAAGGCTTGAAAATTTTAGAAAATGGCCCATTGTCAAAAGCTTCATAATCACCCTGACCACATATATCATAGTCAATACTATCCTCTATTGTATTAATATGAACAACTGAAACTTGTCCACCCTCAACAAAGTATGCAACTTCAATAATGCATTCATAATTGAAAGTAAACACTTCCATTTCCATATTATGGCCATGATATGTTGAATACACAAGGATACTAAGAAGGGGGGGTGAATAAGTATCCAATCAAACTTCAAATGCTCTGGGGCATATTAAAGCTTAAACATTATAACATTAACATAAACATGAAAGATGAACACAATGCACATCAACGCATAACTCCAAATATATGTGGAAAACCCCAAAAGGGGAAAAACTACAGTGATGATTAACTCACAATATATGAAGCTCATTGCTATAAAAATTACAACTTTGTTTTAGGGAAACAACTCAAGGAAGCTACTACTCCCTATTGACTTTGTTTTACGGTCACTCCCAAGGAAGCTACTACTCCCTGAAGACTTTATTTTAGGGCTACAACCCAAGGAAGCAACTACTCCCTGAACTAAGAATGAACTCAAAAATTGTTATAGTATGACAATCCTACTACCTAACAAATGACATTGAAGCTCACACCTTTGATGATTGCAATTCTTCTTCTGATGATGATTGGATCAATTAGGCACACTCTTCACTTCCTTCCTATCATAAAAATGTCTTCAAGATAAATCAAGATAGCCCTTATTGCTCTTCTCTTTCTCCTTTGGTTGCACATCATAATGCATAACATGTTAATTTTCTTCTCTTTACACACACATATTCTTATTTCGCAATCATGCCCCACCTACATCCACTAGGTTCACAATATATACAAGATATTACATTGATTACATTACAAGTCGGTGAATACAACAAGAATGTTACAATTTACAAGTCGGCCAGAGATCACACATCATGAAACATGTACAAGATAGGCCTTAACATGAACTACACGCTACTTAAGGAGGAGAAAAATGCCTTGCTTACCCCACCACATGCTTAACCCAGTCCTAAACATTATTCATAGAATCATCATTCAAAGAATAACATCCACACATCATGCTCATTTGAAATAGGTCACCCTTAAGAACACATGAAGCTTATAGCACATCGGTTATTTCAGCTTGGCAGTACACATAGAAGATTAAACATTGCTTGAAGCTCACCAAATCACTTGATACTTCACATAAGTATGCATTGAACCTCCCTGAACATGTTCAAAAAATTGCATTGACAATCTTCACATCAAGAGGAATGCAGAGCATTCCAACAAGTTTTCATCACTATTTTACTCTGCCAAAGCATAGACTAGAACTCTATCATTCATTACTTTTATTGTTGAAGGTATATAGACTTTATCTCTTGGATATAACACCTTCACAACATACCAAACTTAGATTGTAAACTGCATGACCACATCTTTAAATGTGGAGGAATGCAAATCATTTTCCCATACAGTCTCCCCGATAACTTCCAGAGACAAGAACCTTCTTGTGACATATCATACATCCTTAGAAACATACATCTTAGTGCTTCTAGTTCTCATCTTAATATATCTTCTTGATTCTTCTAATTCCCATCTTAATATATTATCATACTCAATATTACATTAACAAAAGCATGTCATCCAATCATGAACTTTAGCAACCACACCACATCCAACATTAGCAACATATCAGACATTCGCAACTGAGTGTTGACAAGAGTGTTACAACCACATCAGTGAGAACCTAAATTGAGTGTTGACATCAATGACAACCACATGACAATCTTGTTGCAAGTATGGGTTAAACCAGTGTTGTCATTGATGTCAACATACTCATGTTGCATTAATGAGAAGGATTGGATGAGCTGTGTGCTGAGGATATTGAGAAAATTAGTCTCAATTAGGAACAGTGAAGAATAGTGATGATAACAAGGTAAAAGTCCAAGATAGGTTAAGAATCAGAGGATGCAGTTTAAAGGGTTTGTAGATATAAGTCTTGAGATGCTCCAGTCAAGTTCTCAGGGATCCGCATGAAGATCTAAATAAGTTATGGTCACTTAAGTAGAACCAGTTTAGATAAGTGCTCAGTGGTGACAGAGTGAGATAGATAGGTCCGGTAAGGTCCAGTAATGCATTATCCCACTCTGCGGATTTGAGGAAGTGTTGAGAATGTCCTTGTGAAGTGTCAAGCAGATTGGTTTGTGGTTTGAAGGTCCGGAAGAACCTATTCCTTTGTGACAGTGATAACAAACTGTGTTCTTGAGGTTCTAGATGTAGGAGAGAAGGATTTCAGTAAGTAGAGGAAGTGCAGATGTTCTTGGTGATTCAGGAAAGCTTGTGAAGGTCCTTGGATTATGTTCAGTTGGTGTTGATGGCTCGCATTAGAATTGGAGCCCGGAATTGAAGAAATACTTCCGAATGAAGGTGTTCTTTCTGTGACTGGCCGACTAGATGAATTATACACCTTGTGAATGTTCTTGTGGTTGCTTACCGACTTAGATGTTTGTTCCTAAGTTGATGTCATGTATAAATAAATGTTTGTGAAGTCATTTCAAGAGTGTACTTGTGGAGATGAGTGTGTGGTAGTGAGGAGAAGAGCAAAAGGAAGAGAAGAAGGATTTGGGCTTTAATGGAACTAATTCAAGCATGGTGACGATGCTATTTATTAGTTCAAGTATGTAATACTCATTTATTGTAGACAGTGTGTCTCTTGTAGGCAGTGAGCCTCTTGTGAGCAGTGTGCTCGGGTAGTGAGTCCTAATTGGCATGTGCCATCTTATTCTTTCTATTCTTCTAACAAAGAATAATATCTTGGGTTAGTCACCCCGTGGTTTTTCCTTTAACCAAGTTTTCCACGTCAAAATCTTGGTGTCCCATGTGTAGATGTGTTTCTGCTCTTGATTAATTACATTAAGTTTTCATGATTGATTTATTGTTAATGCGAAGTGTATACAAGTGTTGAAAGAAGAAATTTTTGAACAACTGATTCACCCCCCCTCTCAGTTGTTTTCCCTAAATCTAACAATTGGTATCAGAGCCAAGTTCCTCTGAAAGGAGCTTAACCACTTGAGGAGATCCAGGATGTCGTCCTACAAGAAGGATAGTCTGAAGTTTGATGGAACTAACTTTTCTCTTTGGAAAGGTCGCATGGAATGTCACTTGCACTGCATGGCATTTGCATACTGGTCCATGGTGACAAAGGCTTATGTACCTCCACAGGGTGGTCCGCAACCCTAAATGAAATCACAAATGCTAAAAACAATCTGCGGATGAGAGAGGCTCTTTTAAACGCATTATCTGACTTAGAACTCTCTAATGTTATTCATCTACCAACTGCCTTTGAGATTTGGAAGAAATTGGAACTTTTACATGAAGGAGACTAGTTTGTTAAATGTGCAAGATTACAGAGTCTAAAAGGGAAATTTGAAAGACTGAAAATGAGAAATGATGAAAATATTACCTCTTTTATGCCAAGAGTGAATGAGCTAGTTTGTGGAATTAGAAATACAGGTAGAACCCTGAGTGAAGATGAGATAGTTGGCAAAGTTCTCAGATCCCTTCTTGAGTCTTATAAAATCAAAGCTTTTGCAATCGAAGAATTCAGAGCTCACACAACAGTCACAAGGGATCAATTGGTTGGTAAGCTAGCTGCTTTTGAAATGGCCGAGTTTGGTGATGATCCTCCAAAGACTGAATCTGCATTCAAAGCAAGTGCCTTGGTAAAAGGAAAACAAAGGTTTGATCTGGGAGAAAACACTTCAAGGAAATCATTATGGTATGAAAATGCAAGAAAAGACTTGGAAGAAGAAGAAGCTGAAACTGCTCATCTTGAAGCTCTTATTGCAAAAAGACTACCAAGAGGATCCGGTAAGTATGAGGGAAAATTGCCTTTTAAGTGTTTTAACTGCAACAAGATTGGTCATTTTGCATCAAGGTGTCTGGAAAGATTTTCTAAGACAGACAGTAATAGACCAAGATTCCAAAAGAATTGTTACTATGCTCATGAAGGAGATGATGAAGGAGTAACATATGATGAATCAGAGAAAGTAGACAAATCCGGAAGTGACTGGGTTTTCATTTCCATCTAGAAAGAAGATCCAATACCCTCTAAATCCGTAAATCATAAAGCCCTAGCTGCCCAAGTTGAAGAAAAGGATGATTGGGTCATTGACAGTGGCTGCTCTCACATGACAGGTGACAAAAACAAGTTCATAGATTTGGAAAGGTATGAAGGACGAGTGGTAAAGTTTGGTGATAACTCTGCAGGTAGAATCAGAGGTAGAGGAACTATTTCTTTTGATGGAAAGAACAAAACCGGTAATGTATTATATGTTGAAGGATTGAAACACAATCTTCTCAGTGTGGGACAGTTGGTGGACAAAGGCTATGATCTCAGATTCAAGAATGGAAAGTGCAAAATCCTTGAAAGTTCTGGAACAGAGATTGCATTAGGTACCCAAACAAAAGGTAACATCTTTCACTTAGCTAGTACTGGTAGAAGTTGCTTATTTGTTCAAATTGATTAGAGTTGGTTATGGCATAGAAGAATGTGTCATGTGAACTTTGATAATATCATCAAGATAAGCAATACTCATGCTATAAGAGATCTTCCAAGATTGGTAAAACCTACAAATAGTTTGTACAAAGAATGTTAGTTGGGAAAACAAAGCAGAATCTCATTCAAAAGCAAGGAACAATCTTCTACTAGATTATTAGACTTGGTTCACACTGACTTATGTGGTCCGGCAAGAATCAGGAGTGTGCAAGGTGATAGATACTTCATGTTGCTAATTTGTGACTATTCCCAGATGATGTGGGTAACCTTTCTGAAAGAGAAATCAGAAGCTCTTGAGAAATTTAAAATATTCAAGGTTATGGTGGAAAATGAGACCGGATTAAGATTGAAGTGTCTGAGGTCTGATAGAGGTGGAGAATTCACATCTAGTGAGTTCATAAACTTTTGTGAGAAACAAGGCATAAAGAGACAATTGTCTGCCCCTAGAACTCCATAATAGAATGGAGTTGTTGAGAGTAAGAACTGGACCATCCAGGAAGCATCCAGGACCATGATGATGGAAGCAAATGTTCCTCAGATCTATTGGAGAGAAGCTGTCAGCACTACAGTCTACGCTCTCAACCAAGTTCAAATTAGAAACTATACCGGTAAGACTCCTTATGAACTCTGGTTTGGCATTACTCCCACTGTGAGATACTTTAGATTTTTTGGTAGCAGATGTTACATTAAAAGGGATGAAGATCTAGGAAAGTTTGATGCTAGAAGTGATGAAGGAATATTCTTGGGTTATTCTACTCAAAGCAAAGCATACCGGTGTTACAACAAGAGACTGAGAAAGATTGTAGAAAGTATAAATGTGAAGGTTGATGAAGAAATTGAAAGACCCTCAAGAATTCTTGAACATGATGAAGATGATCAGAATGATGTTCAGATTCAAGGTATCCAAGTCTCTTCTGAGAATCAAAGTCAAGTTGATCTGGTAAGACAAGAAGAAGAGATAAGTCTTAATGAGACTGATCAATAGTTAGAAGTGCAAGAGACTCCCAAAATTCCAAGGTGTGTAACTCTAAACCACTCTGAAGATCAGATCATAGGTGACAAAAGCAAAGGGGTACAAACAAGGAGGAGAATTGCTCAAAATTCAGATGAGTATTGTCTAATTTCAAAGATTGAACCTAAGACAGTAAATGAAGCCTGCAATGATGAAAACTGGACTAAGGCAATGGAGGAAGAACTGATGCAAATTGAGAAGAATCACACTTGGGATCTTGTTCCCAAACCAAGAAATAAAAATGTGATTGGAACCAAATGGGTCTTCCAGAACAAATTGAATGAAGCTGGTGAAGTAATCATAAACAAGGCCAGATTAGTTTGCAAAGGTTACTCTCAAATAGAAGGAGTTGATTTTGAAGAAACTTTTGCTCTGGTGGTAAGAATTGAAGCATTCAGATTATTTCTTGCATTTGTTGCCTTCAAGGATTTTAAGGTGTATCAAATGGATGTCAAATCTGCCTTCCTAAATGGAAATTTGGAAGAAGAAGTGTATATTGAGCAACTGGATGGACTTCAATTATCTGATCATAGTGACATGGTCTGTAAATTAAAAAAGGCACTGTATGGACTGAAGCAAGCCCCAAGAGCCTGGTATGAAAGATTGGACAAGCATCTCTTGAAGATTGGTTTCAATAAAGGTACTACTGATAGTAATTTGTATTTCAAAATTGATCATGAAAATATCTTAATTGTTGAAGTATTTGTTGATGATATCATTTTTGGAGGAAGAGATAGTATGTGTAAAACTTTTGTAAGTCAAATGAAACGTGAGTTTGAGATGTCAATGCTTGGAGAAATGAATTTATTTTTGGGTCTACAAATTACTCAAACAAAGAAAGGAATCTTTATTTCTCAGTCAAAATATGTGAAAGAATTGTTGAGGAAATTTGGGATGGAAGACTCAAAGCCAATGAACACTCCAATGGACACTGGATGCAAGTTGAGCAAAGATGATGACTCTCCCAAGGTTGATCAGAAAAAATATAGGTCAATGATTGGAGGACTATTGTATCTCACTCAAACTAGACCAGATATTATGCAGGTTGTTGGTCTTGTTGCTAGATTCCAAGCTGATCCTAGAGAATCTCATGTTATGGCAATCAAGAGGATTTTTAGATATCTAAAGGGGATAGTTGAGTATGGTCTATGGTACCCTAGAGATCATGATTTCTCTCTTCATGCATATACAAATGCAGATTGGGCAGGAGATGTGGATGACTAGAAGAGTACCAGTGGTGGAGCATTCTTTTTGGGAAAAAGATTGGTTTCTTGGCTAAGCAAGAAACAAGAGGCAATATCTTTGTCTACAACTGAAGCATAATACATTGTAGTAGCAGGTAGTTGCACTCAAATCTTATGGATGAAGCAGATGCTAAGAGACATTAAAGTAGAATATGAGGAGCCTATCACAATTTTCTGTGATAATTTAAGTGTAATAAATATTTCTAAGAATCCGGTGTTGAATTCTAAGACCAAGCACATATCTATCAATTTTCACTTTCTAAGAGAGAAAGTGAACAAGGATGAAGTCAGATTGGAGTATGTGCCCTCCAAGGATCAGATTGCAGATATCTTTACTAAACCTCTTCCCAAGGACTCTTTTGAGTATCTCAGGGAGAAGTTAGGGGTTATTGCCCCTCCGGTGATGAACTAGGATGCACTAATGTGCATCAGTCTAGTGGATATCACAGTCATATCTTGTGGTCCAGATTAGTGTTGGAGAGCTGCTGCTTAGGGGGAGCAGCAGGTGTGATTATAAAGTTGCAAGTTTGGACCCTTTGCCATTGATGTCAAAGGGGGAGAGAAGACATGTGAAAAACAAGTGGTTGATGATCAAAGGGGGAGTAGTATAGGAAGAGAAGACATGTGAATAGTTGTTGTTGATAGGACAAGTTCGTGTCTTGATGGTTTTTCACATAATATGTTGCCATCAATGACAAAGGGGGAGATTGTTGCAAGTATGAGTTAAACCGGTGTTGTCATTGATGTCAACATACTCATGTTGCATTAATGAGAAGGATTGGATGAGGTGTGTGCTTAGGATATTGAGAAAATTAGTCTCAATCAGGAACAGTGAAGAACAGTGATGATAACAAGGTAAAAGTCCAAGATAGGTTGAGGATCAGAGGATGCGGTTTAAAGGGTTTGTAGATATAAGTCTTGAGATGCTCCAGTCAAGTTTTTAGGGATCCGCATGAAGATCTGAAGAAGTTATGGTTGCTCAAGCAGAACCAGTTCAGACAAGTACTCAGTGGTGACAAAGTGAGACAGATAGGTCCAGTAAGGTTTGGTAATGCATTATCCCACTCTGCGGATTTGAGAAGTGTTTAGAATGTCCTTGTGAAGTGTCAAGGAGATCAGTTTGTGGTTTGAAGGTCCAGAAGAACCTATTCATTTGTGACAATGATAATAGACTATGTTCTTGAGGTTCTGGATGTAGGAGAGAAGGATTTCAGTAAGTAGAGGAAGTCCGGATGTTCCTGGTGATTCAGGAAATCTTGTGAAGGTCCTTGGATTATGTTTAGTTCATGTTGATGGTCCGCATTAGAATTGGAGCCCAGAATTGAAGAAATACTTCCGGATGAAGGTGTTCTTTCTGTAACTGGTTGACCAGATGAATTATACACCTTACGAATGTTCTTGTGGTTGCTTTCCGACTTAGATGTTTATTCCTAAGTTGATGTCGTATATAAATAAAGGTTTGCAAAGTCATTTCAAGAGTGTACTTGTGGAGATGAGTGTGTGGTAGCGAGGAGAAGAGTGAAAGGAAGAGTAGAAGGATTTGGGATTTAATGGAACTGATTCAAGCATGGTGACGATGCTATTTACCTATTCAAGTATGTAATACTCATTTATTGTAGACAGTGTGTCTCTTGTAGGTAGTGAGCCTCTTGTGAGCAGTGTGCTCGGGCAGTGAGCCCTAATTGGCGTGTGCCATCTTATTCTTTCTATTCTTCTAACAGAGAATAATATCTTGGGTTAGTCACCCTGTGGTTTTTCCCTTAACTAGGTTTTCCACATCAAAATCTTGGTGTCTCATGTGTAGATGTGTTTCTGCTCTTGATTAATTACATTAAATTTTCATGATTGATTTATTGTTAATGCTAAGTGAATACAAGTGTTGAAAGAAGAAAGTTTTGAACAACTGATTCACCCTGCCCCTCTCAGTTGTTTGCCCTAAATCTAACAAACCTTAGGTAACATATGTCCAACAATCTCCCCCTTTGGCATTGATGGCAACACACACCTACTCATTCTCCCCATTCGACATCAAGGACAAAGGGTAACAAACTCTTCTTTTCAACTTTTCATGTCAGCAACAACCACTACCTACTCCCCCTAAGAGGTAGCCACCATCAGTCTAGGAAAAAGATATAGCAGGAATTACTCCCCCTAGATAGATGCACCAACCATGCATCTAGTTAGGAGGGGTAATTACCCTTAACTTCTACCAAAGATAATCAAAAGTATTCTTTGCAAGATCCTTTGCAAAAATAGCTACAATCTGATCCTTTGTTGGAACATATTCCAATTTCACTTCTTTATCTGCAACATTCTCTCTCAAAAAGTGATACTTGATTGATATATGATTGGTTCTGGAATGCATCACTAGATTCTTGGAAATATTGTTAGCATTAGTATTATCACACAAAATAGCGATAGACTCATCATACACCACCTTTATATCCTTCAAAGTCTACTTCATCCAAAGTACTTGGGTACAGTAAGATGCTATAGCAATATACTTAGGTTTTGCTATGGATAAGGACATTGAGTCCTACTTATTACTCTGTCAAGAGACCAATTTGATTCCTAAGAAGAAAACACCACTTGTACTTCTTCTATCATCAACACAACTAGCCCAATCAACATCAATGTAAGCACTTATATCAAAGTCATTACCTCTAGGATACCATAAGCCATAATCATGAGTTCTTGTCAAGTATCTGAATATTCTTTTCACTACCTTCTCATGTGTTTTCTTCGGATTAGATTATCTGGCAACCACACATACTACATGCATAATATCAGGTCTAGAAGTAATCAAGTACAACAATCCTCCAATCATAGATCTATAAAGAGTCTAATCAACCTTGAGAGACTCATCATTCTTGCTCAAGTGGCAACCAGTAACCATAGGAGTACTTACTGGTTTAAAATCCTCCAGACCAAACATCTTCAAGATTTGTTTAATATAATTATCATGAGAAATAAAGATACAATCATCTAGCTAAGTAATTTGAAGCCCAAGGAAGAAAGACATCTCACTAATCATAAACATCTCAATTTATTTCCACGTATCTTTTGCAAACCACATGCACATACTATCATCTCCACCAAAGATGATATCATCAACATATACTGCAACTATCAGGATCATGTCTTCCTTTTCCTTAATGTAAAGATTACTATCTGTGGTACCTTTCTTGAAGCCTTGGTGAAGTAAGTGCTTATCCAATCTAGCATACCAAGCTCTACATGCTTGCTTGAGACCATATAAAGCCCTTTTGAGTCTGCACACCATGTGTGGATCTTCTGACAACTAAAACCTATTTGGTTTCTAAATGTAGACCTCTTCCTCTAGATCCCCATTCAAAAATGCTGACTTGACATCCATGTGATAAACTTTGAATTTCTTGTGAGCTGCAAGAGCCATAAACATCTTGATTGCCTCCATTCTAGCTTCTAGAGCATAAGTCTCTTCAAAATCAATGCCTTCAAGTTGTGAGTATCCCTTGCACACCAATCTTTCTTTGTTCCTCACAACTTCACCACCTTCATTCATCTTGTTTCAAAACACACACTTTGTTCCTATACTATTCTTATTGGCTAGTCTGGGAACGAATTGCCATGTCTGATTCTTCTCTATCAGATTCAATTCTTCTTCCATTGCCTTCAACCATCCAACATCTTTGCTAGCATCAGCAAAATTTTTGGGTTCTACCCTTAATAATAGACACAAATTCCCTTGCTCACATATCTTTGCAAAACCTTCTTTTATTTTGCACACCTTCATTCTTATCTCCAATGATCTAATCTACTGAATGGTTCCTTTGAACATACTTTGCTAGAGTCTTAGCGGCTCTACTCTGGTTCTCATTCCTTCTCTTCTTTCTCCTCCTCTTCTTCTTTAATGCAAGGAAATATATTAGATCCTGAGTCCTCTGATTCTTGTGGGATCCGATACAAGTCTTCATCTACAATGGCATTTGTGCTTTTAATCGTGTTTCCAAACCTCTTGTTGTAGCATCTATAGGTCTTGCTTCTAGTTGAGTAACCAAGAAAGATCCCTTCATCACTTCTTGAATCAAACTTTCGTAAGTCTTCTTTATCTCTTCTAATATAGCATTTATTGCCAAAGATCCTAAAGTATTTGACAGTGCGAGGTCTTCCATACCATAGCTCATAAGGGGTCTTAGTGCTATTGACCCTCAATTGTACTCTATTAATTAAATAGATAATAATGTGAACTGCTTCCTTCTAGTACATGTCAGGTAGATCTAAATCTTTCAACATTGGCCTAGCTATCTCTTTCATAGTCTATTCTTCCTTTCCACTACCCCATTTTGCTAAGGGGTCCTAGGAGCTGACAGATGCCTCTTAATACCATGACCTTCACAAAACTTTTCAAATTCATTTGAAGTAAACTCACCTCCTCTATTAGACCTTAAACATTTGATCTTAGCATCCATTTCATTCTCAACCATTGCTTTTAAAACCTTAAACCTTTCAAAGGCATTTGACTTTTTTATTAAGAAAGTAACCCAAGTCATTATAGAATAATCATCAATAAGTAAGATGAAATACCTCTCACCTTGTTGACTCTTTATTCTTGTAGGGCCACATAGGTTAGTGTGAATTAGCTCCAATGGTATTGAAGAAGAGTACTCTTTTCTCTTGAAATTTGTCTTTGTCTAGTTTCCCATTTGACATTCCTTGAATAATGTGTTTGCAGGCTTGGTTATCTTAGGTATAACTCTCACTACATGAATAGAGTTGATCTTTACCATATTATCAAAGTTGATGTGTCCCATTCGCTTGTGCCACAAACAACACTCACTAGATTGAGATAATAAGCATGTTCATCTATTTACCTCCTTTAGATGATAGATATCTCCATATGACTTGATACCTTCTGTAACTAGGTTTTTAGATCCTATCTTCCTGATTTCACAACCTTTAGCATAAAAGGTAAGATTGTATCCTTTACTACACATTTGACTAACACTGAGAAGATTATGTTTTAGCCCTTTGACATAGAGGACATCCTCAATCTTGTTCTTCCCATCAATAGTTTTAGTACCCTTTCCATAGGTTTGTGCTTACTCATCACCACCAAACTTAACAGCTCCACCATTCCACTTCTTAAACATGGTAAACTTCTTGTCACCAGTCATATGATTAGAGCAACCACTATAAATTACCCAAGCTTTGGCTTCTTCTTTTCCATGAAAGATGGTCAACACAACTATTGATTTATCATTGTTTTGGTCATCTTGCAAGGTATCAGACTTTTCACATTTTCTAAAGTCATCTTTTTTTCACCAACATTTAAGGCCATCAAAAGTGTTTCATCACTTGAAACATCATGATCCTCATCTTCTGAGGAATAGTTGTTCTCCATGGAATACATACATCTTTTGGGATTCTCTCTTTTGCTATTAACTTTTGATTCTTTAAATGGACATTTAGAAGTAAAATGATCAATCTTTCCATAATTGAAACAATTGAAAGGTAACTTACCTTTGTATTTGTCTATGCCTTTCTTCAATGTTCTTATAAAGTTTGCTTCTACCCCATCAAGGTCATCATCTTGATCAATTACTTCATCTTCTGTCTTCTTACTTGCTTTGAATGTTGTTTCCTTCTTTGGATAACCTTTGTCAAATTCTCTTATTTCAATGGCTGTGAGAGAGCCAAACAATTGATCTACTATATATTTATCCAAATCCTAAGTCTCCTCAATAGTAGATACCTTATGACTGTAAGATTTGGGAAGAGTTCTCAGTACCTTCTTCACAATCTCATCTTATTTCACTTCACCACCAAGACCTGTGACACCATTAACTATTTCATCGAATTGGAGCATATAACTAGAAATATCTTCATCTTCTATCATCCTCAGGGTCTCAAATTTGCTCTTGAAGATTTGCATCTTGGATTGCTTTACTTTGCTATCTCCTTGATAAATGCTTTCAAGTTTTACCAATACATCCTTAGTAGATTTGTAGCTCATTATCTTTAGAAGTTCTGAATAAGATAGCCCACTCATGATATCACTATTTTCCTTGGCATTGTTATCATATAGCTTAATATCATTAGCATATGTAAGCTTAGAAGCAAGAGTAGTGTAACCATTCCTAATAGCTTGTCATACACCAAACCCAAGAGAAGATAGATAGTTTTCCATCCTTAGCTTCCAAAAGGAATAATTTGTTCCATTAAACATAGGTATCTTGAGAGATCCATTATGAGCCATCCTGGACCTTCCTCAAGTGGTTAATCTTATTTAGAGTAACTTGGCTCTAATACCAATTGTTGAATATACAATCGAACTTCAAATCCTCCTGTTGGTGTTTTTCCTAGATTGGATGCTTATTCCTAGTTATCCCTATAAGGTAGCCATCATTGATCAACAGGATTCCCAGGCCAAGGGGCAATAGTATAGGAGATAGACTCTATAAATATCCCCTCTTCTTCTTTAGGCTCTCCAGAACCAAGGGGGGTATTCCCTACTTAACATCCATGAAATATAACTATGCAAAGACTAGGATGTTGACACAAAGCAGATAAATCCTCTTTTATGTAGACCAAAACTGTGAGATAAGTGCAAAGGGGCTAGCTTTGGGCCTATGTTCAGTTATAGATAGAGGATTTTAGTCCTAAAACTACCTCTAAAGTCTAAAGGTTTGTATTTGAAGTTTTAATTTGATTTTGGTATTTGGATGCAAAACTGAGACTTTGGGTTGTGACCAAAATACAAGACCAAATCAGTGCATATCCAGGGCTTGAAGTTAATATATATATATATATATATATATCTGTGTGTGTGTGTGTGTGTGTGTGTGTGTGTGTGTGTGTGTGTGTGTGTGTGTGTGTTTATCACAGACCTAAAACAACAATCAGATTCCAAGGGGATTATGCAATGTCTACCTTACAGACAATACCCAAGATAAAGTATTTGGTTATTTCTGCTTACAAACATCCTTATTGTGATGTATTCATTTCAATACTTAATCTAGAACATTTAATCTACTCCTTGAGTAGAAGTAAAAGACTAAGCATTCAACATGGGAAAACCATATCCTAGAATCTCTAACACCCCTTAGCTGTTTAGATTCAGAAAAGGAACACATTCAATTTGGAGACAAATAACAAAATAGATGCAATGAAGCATTACTCATTTAAATCAACATGAAACTGATGATTTTGTGTAAGACATTCAACATACAACTCATAAACTCACAAAATACCTAGAACATAACCACCAATGAGATTGTATCCTTTCACAACACCAAAAAAAGTTGTCCTGTTTCTCCACCACCTTGAATGACACAGTTTACCCCTCATATAGCCAAATTGTACATCCAGCAAATTAATTACATGACAAGCCAAAAATCCCACCAGAAACATTGCACCAAAAATGGTACCCAAAACATTAATGTAGCTGGGGACAAAACGGGAAGAAGCAAGAGAAGGGCGACGAGTAGTTGAGCTCGAGCCCTATGCCGCTGCTAGAAGATTTCCACTTGAAGGTGGTAGCTGACATGTCCCTTTGGTCCATAACTATTTGCAAACCTACCATTAATGGCATACCAACTTGCAATTACTGTGGGAACACAGTAGCAGATGCATAAACGATTTTCCCGCCAAGGGTGCCACTCCATACGCATGGAAAAACCCTTGCCAACAAACATTCAAACACTACCATCGATCCTTCCTTGCACCTGTCAAATCTACAGCTCAAAACAAACAGGCAAGTCACTGGCTAATGAGAATGTGCCACATGGATGCCTCCATGTCATCACTGACTTTTCTTGCTTCTGTTTTACCTTTACTGCTTTTGTATATGCAAAATGCATATACAACCATTCAACATACAAAGTGGATGTCAAATGTTATAAAACAAATTAGAACTCAGTTCGGGTCTAGCTTGTATCAACCTTCCCTTTGTATATTCGTGATATACAATACACACATACATACAAGCAGCGGACTCAAAAACATTATGCATCAGAATGTACCTTCTTTTGAAGTCTGGCTTGTATCACCTTTGTTTTGTATATCGGGTTGTATGCAACATATACAAACCTAATATACATGCAATCTGGACCTCATACCCACATCAACCAGAATGTAATACTCCTCAGGTCCGAGCCTTGCATATTTGATTACATGTGCCAATATACAACTACCCTTGTATGTTGAACATATACAAACTCACTTGTATATATCTGCGGGCTCCACCGAATGCATATTTGTTTCTTTGTACGTTGTTGAATATACAAGGCCCCTTGTTTATTATACTATAGTGAATGTATGTCCGCTCCTCCTTGTATATATTTCATTGTATAAGACCCAATGTATATTGGACATACATTCAACTTACCTTCATATATTTGCGGACCCAAATTTCACTTTAGCCCTGATTTGAACCCCTTTTGAAGTCCACAATGCATCTTTGGCATTGTATGTAGCCTTTGTATGTTAGGACATACAACAAAACATGCACAAGAAAAACCCAATATACATGCAGAGAATATTCTAGGAATCTTGTAGAAGATTCCCCCAATGTACATGCATCCTTTTGAACCCGATATGCATTTGGAAATGCATACAACTGCAGAATATTCCTGGGGAATCTATGATAGATTCTCCTTTGTCTATGCAACTCGATATATATTTGGGAATGCATATAACTCAATTTTTTCACCATTTTTGGAAGTCAATTGAGGTTTTACAAGCCCGCCAACATACAATTACAATTGCACATACAAAAACTTAACATTTTTCTTAGGTGTGATAGGAAAAGGCGGTAAAACATTGCATGGGGCCGGTCAACCTATGAACACTAAAGCATGAGGATGAAACTTTATAACCGGGAACCTGCCACAAAAGGTCACTATCAGAATAGAAAAGACAATGCAAGACCCCAAGACTCATAAATTTTAGGGTTTGAGTGAAAAAACCTACAAATGTTAAAGCTTAAAACCCTAAACATAAATGAGTACCAACATAGGCTCCAATTGGGGACGTGCTGGCGCAAGACTACAGTGAGGACCAGACTACTCCGGGGCAGACCAGACAAACACAAAACTCAAAACATGACCAACTACACAAGGCATGTACAAAACATTTACATTTAGTTTACAGTGTGCACATAAGGTACTCATTTATGAGAAAAAGGCTTTAAGGAACTGACCGTGCACAAGCAATTCCAATAGTTCACCACTGAGGGCTTGGAGAAAGTTAGAGTCATCTCCATGAGTGTCACTGACTTGGTGTGAGACTACCCATAAGGGCTCAAATTTACCGTGCCTGCCCTTATCCTGGTTCCTTGCATTCCATGCAAGGACCAAATTACCTATCTGAAACTTTCTTTCTGTAGCCCTTTTATCAAATAGATATTTTACCTTTTGTTGTTTCTTGATGTTTATTTTCTATGCCCATCTTCTCATTTCATCTAGTGCAACCAACTGATTTATTGTTTCAGTCATTGGGTCCCCAATCTCCTCATCGTCCCCTTGGATGAATTTATAAATTGGCAAGAGGTTGTTCATAGGCAATCTAGCTGTTGCACCATATATCAATTCAAAAGGTGACCTTCCAATTGCTCTTTTTACTGTCACCCTGTCAGCCCATAATGCCAACTTTAGCTTTGAATCCCAAGCCCTCTTGTTTTTATCTATCATCCTTCTTATGATTTTCATGATACTTTTGTTGCTTGACTCTGCTTGACCATTTCCTTGCAGATGGTATGGTGATGTATGAGACAAATTAATTCTATAGTTATTGCAAAAATTCATAAATTCACCAGACCTGAAGCACATAGCATTATCTGTGACCAATTTGGCTGGTACTCTAAATCTGATAACAATATTTTCTAGGATGAAATCCATCACCACTTTGTTTGTGGCCTTTTTAGTTGGAATGGCCTCAATCCATTTAGTGAAGTAATCAGTGGCAATCAGAATCCAACTATGTCCTCCACTGGACTTTTCTGAGATTTCCCCTATAAAGTCAATTCCCCATTGCTGAAATGGAGCTTCTACAGTTACAGTCCTGAGGGGTAATGCACCTTCATATCTTAGCTTTCCTGAGAACCTTTGGCAAGACTCACATTTTCTTACCATTCTGTGTGCATTTGAGAAGAGAGTCGGCAACTAATAGCCTGCCCTGAGAATTCTGTGGGCTGTTGTCTAGGCAGCATAGTGTCCACCACACACTCCATTGTGCATGTCACTTAGAATATCCTTAGCTTGATCCTCATTCACACATATGAGTAATACACCATCAGGATTTTCCAATACAGCTCTCCTCGAACAATGATGTATTTAATAGCATGTAGCTTCAAGGTCCTCATCTGATTATCACTGAGGTGGGTAGGACAGTTCAAATTTTGCAAATAATATACAATGTCCTTGTACCACTCAAATTCTAACATATTTATAACTTCATTATGCACTATATTCACTTGGCATGCCTCTAGATTCGACTGTGTCATCAGTTTTGCCAAACCTTGTCCTCTTACCAATTTTGTGGTCTGTATTTCAATATTGAACTCCTACAGTTTGTTTATCCACCTGCATCTTCTTCTAGTCACCTCCTGTTGAGTAAATATATCTTTAACTACTGTATGAGGCACATATGCAACTATGTGAGAGCCCACTAAATACGGCCTGAAGCTCTTGACTGCTCTAACCAGTGCATATGCTTGTTTCTCCATGATCTCATATTTCAATTTAGCAGCTTGCAACGACCTACTAAAGAAGGCAATAGGCCATTCAAACCCTTCTTCATTTTTCTGCAATAAGCATGCAGCAATAGTGTGGAAAGAAGAAAATGAAAACAATTGGAATGGCTTAGAAAAATTAGGAGATTTTAATACAGGAGCCATCTTTATTGCCTCTTTGATATTTTGAAATGATTTGGTTGCTTTATCTTCCCATCTGACAGTTGTACCTTCCTTCAACATTTTAGAGATATCTTTTGTGGTCTCTACAAAGTTAGGTACAAATCTTCTAACAAAATTAATTTGTCCAAAGAAGGACTAAACACTTTTCACTGTTCTAGGGATCTGAATTTGTCAATTGCAGCCACCCTTTCAGGATCAATCCTGACTCCATCCTTGGAAACAATGTGTCCAAGCAATTTTCCTTCCACTACCCCAAAAGCACATTTCTTTGGGTTGAGTGAGATGCCATATTCCAATGCTCTAATAAAAATCTGCTCTAGGTGCATATAGTGGTGCTCCTCCTTTCTTGAAAAGGCAGTTAAATCATCTTGATACACAACCAAGATTGAGTCAATCAATCTTGTAAAAGCAACATCCATTGCCCTCTGAAACGTGGCACCTGCATTTGTTAGTCCAAATGGCATTCTCACATATACATAGGTTCCCCATGGGGTAGTGAAGGTAGTTTTGAATTGTTCAGATTCTTTCACTTTCACTTGATTGTACCCTAAAAATCCATCCATCATGAATAGAAGCTCACAGCCAGTCACCTTCTGCAACATGGCCTCCATGTTTGGCAATGGATAATTGTCCTTCAAAGAAGACACATTCAGATTTCTAAAATCCACACAAAGCCTTATGTCACCATTCTTTTTTCTAACTGGGACAAGGTTAGACACCCAAGTTGAGTGCCTAATAGGCATGATTATTCCAGCCTGCCTGAGCTTCATAAGTTCTTCTTGCATTTTTGGAGCTAAGGTTAGGTTGATAGGTCTCTATTTTTGTCTAAATGGTTTAGCTCTAGGCTTCAAAGGGATTTCATGCTGAAACAAATCTTCTCTATAAGCTTTCAGGTCCTTATATGACCAGGCAAAGACATGCCTATACTCTCTTAGTAATGCAATCAGCATAGTTCTGATATGTGGCTTGAGTTGTTTGCCAATGTACACCTTCTTGGGGGCATGAGATGTCCCCAAGTTTATCTCCTCTAAATCATTCTTGTTTGTTGGAGATGCCTTTGCAACAAATTGGTCCCTATTGTCAAAATATCTCTCTAAAGCTACCAGCCCTTTAGGGATTTTATTTGTCTTGAGGTGAATTACCTCCTTCCCTAAGAGAGTTTCTTTTTCATCTACAACCTCTACAAAATTCTGATAATCCATTTCCTGGTTCTCATTCTCATCAATGCAATGTAGAAATCTTAGTAAATCCTTATCATCATCAAATACTTACTAGCTACATACATTATCTAGCAATGTAGGTCTAGGTTTGACCTCAACACTTGTAACATCTGATAGAGTGACATCATCTGGCCTTATGGCTACATTAGCTAAAAAATCTTCTTTGACATTTTTTGATCTCTCAATCCAGTTTATGGAAAAGGCATCAAACAATTCAATTGTATCCCAAACAACACGTTTATACTGCTTTAACCTTTTATTTTTTTATGCATACATATCTCTAACTTGGGAAACAACCAACTCTGAATCCCCAAATACTTTGAGCATCTTGATTCCATGCTTCAAAGCTACATTTAGTCCTAAAAACAGAGCTTCATACTCTGCAATATTGTTTGTACAGGCAAACTTCAACAAGAAAGAGAAATTTAGAAGCTTACCAATTGGAGATAGAAATACAACTCCAGCACTAGAGCCTTCTTTCGAACAAGCTCCATCAAAATACATGGTCCAAAGATCCTGTTGGTCAAGCTCTTGAATGCACATGTCTCCCTCTTTACCCCCTTTCTCATCTGAGACAACTTTGAAATTATCACAGTCAGTGTCCACAAAACACATATGCTCCTCTAACTCTTGATCCTCAACTGTTTCTGATGACCTTTCTTCTCTGATCAGTTTGACATCCTTGCCATTCATAGGGATCATAGCATATGACAGGTCTAATTGCATACTCCCACCAATCAATGTTGCCCACCTTCTTGACAACAACATGCCATACTATGGCTTGATATCAACAACTATTATATTCATTTTGTAGGTCTTTTCAGGATATGCTACCAGTCTAAAATCTACATCTTTCATGATTCCAATGACAGGTACTTCTCTAGTATCCATGGCATACAACTTTCCACATGCCTTATCTATTTTTAACCTAGCTTGCTGCATGATAGCCAAAGGCATGATGTTTGTTGATGCTCCTGAGTCAAGCATACAATTCTTAATCACTCTTCCATTTATAACAAGGGAGACATAGAATGGTTCAACCTATGAAGGGCATTTTGTCATGGTCACCCCAGATATACTTCAGGAGTCTCTTCCTCATCAATACACATGGCTTGTTTCTTACCCTGAGTCTCAATATTTTGATTAGCTTGACAGGGTACTTCTGAAATCAGGGACAATGTTTTATTTTTGAACTCTTTGACTTTCATCAGTTCCATCAATGGAACAGAAACCTTTACCTGGGACAAGACCTGAGTTATGTCAAAAGGAGCATGATTTTGAATAGCAGTTGTAGCCTGATCTACAGTTTTATTTTTATCCTGAGATGATCCAGCTTTAACCTTTATGGCTCCCTGACTGTCATTCTTGATTTGAAATTTTCTATTTTGATCCTCAACCTGGGGGATCCTATTTTTTGGTCCTTGAGGATCATGACCTATTTTTTGCTTAAAATTTTACTTAGTAGTGTTCCATTGTTTCTTTTGTGGTTCAGTCCCCTTATGACTGTGCATTGGCTAGTTTACAAAAGTATTCTCTGGTTGGTGTGAGTTGCTTACCTAAGCTTTACCTCTGAGATTATAATTTCTCTTAACCTGAACAGCTGCTGCAGCTGTGAGGGCTCTAATTTCTTCATTAGAAGGCCTTCTCAAGTTATTCAAAAAATTGTGTGAATCCTAAGCATAGGCATAGTTGTCTTCATCATCTTCATCATATGGAAACTGCTGGCAAACCTGTACCTCATTATTCCTGTTTGCGTCTACATCATGAAAAGGATATTCCCAGTTTGTAGACAGCATGTTGACATTATCATCCTCCATGTAATGCAGCTCATTACACTCATCACAGGCAATAGTATTGCCATATAACAACTGAGCAATCATACATTGTGACTATGAATGAGGCATTTGACATATGATGCACCATGGTGTGTCATTAACAATATTAACAACCTTCTTCAAAGTGTCAGGTGTTTCCTTAACATTTTGAGTCCTTTGACTTGGGTTGTTGTTTGGGAGAATGGGTTTACCATTATGCCAATTGGTGTTGTATGGCATATCATGTAATGATGGTCTTCCTTCTTGCCTTTGGTAAACCTGTCTGTCAAGACCTATCCCTTTTTCATTTTTAGCCATTCTATAGCTCAGGTCCTTGACAATAGTTGTCAATTTATCTAATTTATCCTCAGAAGTAGATGCATTTCCTTGAGTAGTTTGAGATTTAGTATTTAGATTTTGTAGAATTTTGACATCATCTCTTCTGTTTGTCTTACCAGATGCTTTTCTGTTATTTTCAATATTTGTTGCAATTTTGAAAGCATCCCTGAGGCTGTGAGGACCCTTATCTCTTAATCCATAAGCAGTTTTGGCATCAAAAGCATTTATGTACAACACTATGCACATAGGTTCATTAGACCTCAAGTGATGTGGCAATTTGTTCAATACCTTCATGAATCTAGCATTGAAATCAACAATCTATTCATTTGATCCTTTGGTGATTCCCGTGAATTCATTAATAAAGAAACTTGGATCAGTTTTGTCACCATATTGTTCTTTGAATATTCTCCTGAAGTCCTCCCATGATGAAAGACTTATGTTAGGCAGACCTTTGTACCATTCTCTGGCCTCATCAACTAAGGATTGCATGAATAATTTCATGAAAATATCCTCATGCTCAACCTCAATCAAAATTGTCCATGATATTCTAAAAAGCTTTTAAGTGGTCTTCTCCTAAAACAATATTACTTCTTGAAAATTTTGGCACTTGCAGCCTCACATGTTTGTCAATAGGATTTGGATGACCAGGAATGCCATCAAAACCCAGTTGTCTAAATCTGTCTAGCTGCATCATCTATCTACCAAACTGATTTGCATTTACATTTCTATTTGCATTCTAATTTCTTACATTATTTAATGGTATTCTAGCATTATTTGCATTCTGTCTTTGATCATCATGCTGATTCTGAACTTCATTTCTGTGTTGATTTCTCTACATATTCACATTTTCAAGGGTAGGAATTGAATCATTCTAAGCAACTCATAGAGCCTACACTTTCTGTCTCATGTCATCTCTGATTTTCACTGCTTGCAGATATTCTAAATCTACCCTCAAGCTTTTGATTTCTTCAACTAATTCCTCCTCTAGGCATAGAAGAGGATGGTTTCATTACATTATGATCATCACTATTATCCCTTTGGGATTCAACTTCTTCAAATCTGTCAGGGGAGTCATGGAAAGGGTGTTCTTGAAACACTTCTAACTTCATTCTCAATCCACTACCCTACTGTCTCTCATATACATTCTGGATTTCAGTCTCAATGTTTGAAAAAAAAGGTATTGTCCACTCTGAAGATCTCAGATTATCCTGCATATTATCATTACTTCTGGGAGAGCCCTCTCGACTGGCTTGAATGGTCCCTTTTCTTTTGTACATCATTTTTATGGATAACTCTTCAAACAGAGGATTACGCAAGGATCTTCTCCCTTGCATAATTTTCTTTACTTTACCGGTTGGGAGATTTTTTCGGAGTCGCCACCTATAACAAGGAATTAATTTCTTCTAAAATCAGGGTTCTTTTCAAATTGCAGTTCCCAGCGGAGTCACCAAATCTCTTGGTGACTCGGATGGGCATAAATTATCACTAGGGATATTAAGATAACACTTTGTCTTCACTTGTTCCCCAGCAGAGTTGCCAAAATCTGTTGGTGTTTTTTCCAGACTGGATGCTTATTCCCAGTTATCTCTACAAGGTAGCCATCATTGATCAATAGGATTCCCAAGCCAGGGGCCAATAGTATAAGAGATAGACTCTATAAATATCCCCTCTTCTTCTTTAGGCTCTGCACAACCAAGGGGGGTATTCCCTACTCAACATCCATGAAATATAACTATGCAAAGACTGGGATGTTGACACAAAGCAGATAAATCCTCTTTTATGCAGACCAAAACTATGAGATAAGTGCAAAGGGGCTAGCTTTGGGCCTATGTTTAGTTGTAGACATAGGATTTTAGTCCTAAAACTACCTCTAAAGTCCTAAAGGTTTGTATTTGAAGTTTTAATTTGATTTTAGTATTTGGATGCAAAACTAAGACTTTGGGTTGTGACTAGAATATAAGACCAAATCGGTGCCTATCCAAGGCTCAGAGTTAATATATATATATATGTGTGTGTGTGTGTGTGTGTGTGTGTGTGTGTGTGTGTGTGTGTGTGTGTGTGTGTGTGTGTGTGTGTGTGTGTGTGTGTGTGTTTATCACAAACCTAAAACAACAATCAGATTCCAAGGGGATTATGCAATGTCTGACTTATAGACAATACCCAAGATAAAGTATTTAGTTATTTCTACTTACAAGCATCCTTATTGCGATGTATTCATTTCAATACTTAATCCAAAACATTTAATCTACTCCTTGAGCAGAAGTAAAAGACTAAGCATTCAACATGGGAAAACCATATCCTAGAATCTCTAACACCCCTTAGCTATTTAGATTCAGAAAAGGAACACATTCAATTTGGAGACAAATAACAAAATAGATGCAATGAAGCATTACTCATTTAAATCAACATGAAACTGATGATTTTGTGTAAGACATTCAACATACAACTCATAAACTCACAAAATACCCAGAACATAACCACCAATGAGATTGTATCCTTTCACAACACCAAAAAAAGTTGTCCCATTTCTCCACCACCATGAATGACACAGTTTGCCCCTCATATAGCCAAACTGTACATCCAACAAATTAATTACATGACAAGCCAAAAATCCCACCAGAAACATTGTACCAAAAATGGCACCCAAAACATTAATGCAGCTGGGGACAAAACGGGAAGAAACAGGAGAAGGGTGAGGAGTAGTTGAGCTCGAGCCCTGTGCCGGGAAGATTTTCCACTTGAAGGTGGTAGCTGACATGTCCCTTTGGTCCATAACTATTTGCAAACCTGCCATTAATGGCATACCAACTTGCAACTGCCATAGGAATACAACAGCAGATGCATAAATGATTTTTTCACGAAGGGTGCCACTGCATATGCATGGGAAAACCCTCACCAACGAACATTCGAACAAAACCGTCAATCCTTCCTTGCACCTATCAAATCTATGGCTCAAAATAAATAGGTGAATCGTTGGCTAATGAGAATGTGCCACATGGATGCCTCCATGTCATCACTAACTTTTCTTGCTTCTGTTTTACCTTAACTACTTTTGTATATGCAAAATGCATATACAACCGTTTAACATACAAGGCGGATGTCAAATGTTATAAAACAAATTAGAAATTAGTTCGGGTCTGGATTGTATCAACCTTCCTTTTGTATATCCATGATATACAATACACACATACATACAAGCAGCAGACTCAAAAACATTATGCATTAGAATGTACCTTCTTTTGAAGTCTGGCTTGTATCACCTTTGTTTTGTATATCGGGTTGTATGCAACATATACAAACCTAATATACATGCAATCCGGACCTCATACCCACATCAACCAGAATGTAATACTCCTCAAGTCTGAGCCTTGCATATTTGATTGCATGCGCCAATATACAACTGCCCTTGTATGTTGAACATATACAAACTCACTTGTATATATCCGCGGGCTCCACCGAATGCATATTTGTTACTTTGTACATTGCTGAATATACAAGGCCCCTTGTATATTATATTGTAGCGAATGTATGTCCACTCCTCCTTGTATATATTTCATTGTATAAGACCCAATGTATATTGGACATACATTCAACTTACCTTCATAGATTTGCGGACCCAAATTTCACTTTAGCCCTAATTTGAACCACTTTTGAAGTCTGCAATGCATCTTTGGCATTGTATGTAGCCTTTGTATATTAGGACATACAACAAGACATGCACGAGAAATACCTAATATACATGCAGAGAATATTCTAGGAATCTTGCAGAAGATTCCCCCAATGTACATGCATCCTTTTGAACCTGATATGCATTTGGAAATGCATACAACTACAGAATATTCCTGAGGAATCTGCGATAGATTCTCCTTTGTATATGCAACTCGATATGCATTTGGGAATGCATATAACTTAGTTTTTAGACCATTTTTGGAAGCCGATTGAGATTTTACAAGCCCGCCAACATACAATTGCAATTGCACATACAAAAACTTAACATTTTTTTAGGCACGATAGGAAAAGGCGGTAAAACATTGCATGGGGCTGGTCAACCTATGAACACTAAAGCACGAGGATGAAACTTTGTAACCAAGAACCCGCCACAAATGGTCACTATCAGAATAGAAAAGACAATGCAAGACCCCAAGACTCAGAAATTTCAAGGTTTGTGTGAAAAAACCTACAAATGTTCAAGCTTAAAACCCTAAACATAAATGAGTACCAACACATCCGAAGTAGATTAAAGCTTAAACATTATAGCATTAACATAAACATGAAAGATGAACACAATTTACATAAACACATAACACCAGATATACGTGGAAAACCCCAAAAGGGGAAAACCACAATGAGGATTAAATCACAATATATGAATTTCACTGCTATAAAAAATACAACTTTGTTTTAGGGCAACAACACAAGGAAGCAACTACTCCCTAAACTAATCATGAACTCAGAAATTATTATAGTTTGATAGTCCTTCTACAGCCTAACAACTGACATTGAAGCTCATACCTTTGATGATTGCAATTCTACTTCTTCTGATGATTGGATCAATTAGGCACACTCTTCACTTCCCTCATGTCACAAAAATGTCTTCAAGATGAATTAGGACAGCCCTTATTTATTCTGCTCTTTCTCCTTCGGTCGCATATCATAATGCATAACATGTTCATTTTCTACTCTTTACACACATATTCTTATTTCGCAATCATGTCAGGCACCTAGATAAACTAGGTTCATAATATATGTATGATATTACATTGACTACATTACAAGTCAACCATTACAACAAGAATATTACAATTTACAATTCGGCCAGAGATCACACATCATGAAACATGTAGAGGACAAGCCTTAACATGAACTACACACTACTTCAGAAGGAGAAACATGCCTTGTGGACCCCAATACATGCTTAGCCTGGTCCTAAACATTATTCATAGCATCATCCTTTGAAGAATAACATCCACACATCACGCTTATTTTAAATAGGTCACCCTTAAGTAAGAACACAGGAAGCTTGTAGCACATCAATCATTTCAGCTTGGTGGTACACATAGAAGATTAAACATTGCTTGTGGCTCACCAAATCAATTGATACTTAATAGAAGTATGCATTGAACCTCCCTAAACATGTTCAAAAAATTGCATTGAAAAATCTTCACACCCAGAGGAATGCAGAGCATTCCAACAAGTCTTCATCACCATTTTACTTTGCCAAAGCACATATCAAAACTCTGTCATTCATAACTTTTATTGCTAAAGGTATACAAACTTTATCTCTTGTATATAACACCTTCACAACAAACTAAACTTAGATTATGAACCGCATGACCATATCTTTAAATGTAGAGGAATGTGGAGCATTTCCCCAACCAGTCTCCCCGATAGCTTCTTGCAACAGAAATCTTCATCAACTTCCAAAGACCAAAACCTTCTTTTGACAACTCATACATCCTTAGAAACATACATCTTAGTGCTTCTAGTTCCCATCTTAATATAAATGTTCTTGATGCTTCTAATTCTCATCTTAATATATCATCATACTTAGTACTACATTAACCAAGGCATGACATCCAACCATGAACTTTAGCAACCACATCACATCCAACATCAACAACATATCAGACAACCCAAACTAAGTGTTGAAAGAGTGTTACAACCACATTAATGACAACCCATACTAAGTGTTGACATCAATCACAACCACATCATAGCCTTAGGTAACATATGTGCAACATGATTAACATTAATAGAAGAACTAACATATTCGTCATCCATACAAACCTCATCATCTGATGGCTTCATAGATAAACAATTATTATAGTCATGTAAAAACTAATCCTCCATCTCTGTTTCATATAAATTATCATGAACAGTTGGGACATACTCTCTTATGAATGCATCATACCTGGTATCTGTGTATTCCTTTGATTCTTCAACACAAACATTGTTGTAAGATACATCTTCATGACATATGCAATCTACATCTACATATCTCTCCCCTCTAGGCTGATCACAACCTTCATCTTTATCTTTGCAAGATGTGCCTTCATTTTCTGCCACAATTTCTTCATCTTTATGCATTTTGCCATGACCTTTCTCAATAACATAACTAATATCAATATTTTGAGGCATAACTCTTCCTGCATAATCACCTTTAGCTCTTTCCATAATCCCAATCTAAGAAAACATTTGATCAATATTTTGAGGCTTCAGCTCTTTTGACAAATTGCTCAGACCTGATTCATAAACTTCACAGAACAAATCAACACACAAAGAATCCTCAAGTCTATAATACTCTGGTATTTCTAACGAAGTTTTCATGAATCATTTATACAGAGCATAGAGTGATTCTCCTTCTTATTTTTTCAAATCAAGCAATGATTGAACAAAGAACATAGGATCAACAGTTCTTGCAATCTATTCACAAGTTGCTTGAAACTCTCTGTGATTCACATGAGGCAATGGTGAACAAACTGGAACAACATAATATATTCATTTTGAAAACTATTCTCATGCTCTAATTTAAATTGCTTATCTACATAAGACACTTTACAATAACCCACACTTGCAGTGATGTATCCTATTGGCATTCCATATTACTGATTATTTTCAATATGTTGAAATGCACTAGACAACTGAGAGGGGGGGTGAATTAGTTGTCTCCAAAACTTTGACCACTTATGAACATTAAACATCAAACACTTGGTCACTGTTATTCATATTTAATCATGAAGGCATGAAATAAGAAACTCAACACAATAAAATAATCAACACAAGACACCATAGTTTTTACATGGAAAACCCTATAAGGGAAAAACCACAGTGGGTGTTATCCCATAGAAAAAAATATGTTATAACAATACAAAAAAATAGAGGCTCACTACCCAAAATGCTCACTACAAATGTTGAGGCTCACTGCCAAGGGTTGTCTCACTGTCAAAGGTTGGTGAACTGATTTGATAGCATCTACTCCATGCCTGGGTTCAGTTCCATTAAAGTGTAGTTTAACTCCTCTACTCTACTTTTCTTACACTTTTTCACTTATCTTCATGTTTTCACATAAGGACATCTTTCTGACAACTACATTAATTGTTTTTTGCTATTCATCAACCTTGGAATGTACATCAAGGTCAGAATCACATTCATCAACCATTGGAACAATCTCCAAGGTTGGCACTACAAACATACATAGAAATAGGTCTAGACCTAAATAATATTTTCTAAGGGAAAGATGTATGTGGATCATGTTATGCCTTAACTGGGACTCAAATGCAATCTTCCATGCCATGACATGCTTCCACAATCTTCAATGCAACTCTGTTAGTAGTGAAAACAACCAAGTTGGCCAAGACTGGTGTTAGCACTAAGTCTTCTAGGAGCAGTCTTCTTCCATGATCCAAATTACTCTTCGCTGAACAATCAAAAGATAGGAACATGATTAGGACACATCCACAAGCACATTATCATCATCAGGAACTTTTGCACCACCTCTGATCACTTTATTTATTAGATTCTTCAAACCGGAGCTCATTAACATAACCGTCAACCTTTGTCATAAGAAAATGATCACTTGCGGACCACCAAATCATGAACCATTAGAGTTAAAGGCACATAACAACATTATAAACTTAATTCTAGAACTGTAGACAAAAATACTTAAATGCGGAGTAGAATACATTCTCCTTGTCACCACCAAATGTACAGAAAAAGTAGTTTTCACTCTAGTGAACATAAGTCACTAAAAACTTCATATGAGAGGCTCAAACTTGGAACATGGCACCTTCAGACATGCCTCTAAAGAACTTCCAATTTGCAGAAAAAGATATTTAATCTATAAGAAATGCAGAGCAATCTATTGGATTGTTCTTCAGTAAACAGAGATACTCTTCAACACACTGTTTCCACTGGAGGAGCAAATTTTCTCTAAAGCACTTGGAAACTCAATATTAGGATCACTTACTCATTATCTTCAAAACAAGATCACAATTGATACCAATGACAACACAGATATGTTGACATCATTGACAACATCGGTTAGGCACATACTTGCAACAATCACCCCTTTTGTCATTGATGGCAACATATGATGTGAAAAACTAAAAAGATCATCAAGACAAGATTCTACATAGAATACCTTCTCACCCTTTCTCTTTATATATCTGTACTCATTCTCCCTTTAAGTTTGAATTATGAAATTCTTAGTGGGAATGTTTGTAGTTACATATATAAGCATGATTAGTGATTCATTTATAAACTAGAAGGACATTAGATGGAAATTAGATGGCATTTTTTATTCAAGAGCTTATGTGAAAGTGATTCAAGGCATTCATTGTGTTGTAGAGTAGAATTTGTATTGTTATTGTGTTTGTATTTGTAGATTTGGCATGCATCTCCTCATGGCATGAAGAACATCTCTTTTCCATGAGGTCTTCACTACAAGGTAATATCAATTGTGTTTTCTATCATTTATCATTTGGATTTTCCTCTATTCCACAAGGATATGCACTCTTTATCTGACAATGGTGTTCAGAAGACTTGAATGTCTCTCCAGAGCTTAACTGAGGCAAGCCTCTAAATACCACAACCCCCAACCCACTTTTCTATGATTGCAGGTTATAGGTTGTGAAAGTAGAAAAAATGGATTTGCAAGAGAGTAGTACAGACTATTGGAATTACAGATTAGAGAATAAAATAGGGACCTGGACTAGGGCACCCACTCATTAGTCCTCCAGATCCTACAACAGGAAAATCTCTGGAACAACAGGAACAGGTTGCAGACAAGATTCCCACATGTTGACAAAAAATTGTGGCACTGAACTAGGAATCCTGTTGATTAGTCCCCGATTTTTCCATTTTTTAAACTTTAAAATCTAGTACACATTTGATTGTTATTTGATATCTTTGTGTGTGATCATTTTCCATAATTTGTTCGTTTGTTTAGGAATTTGCATAATTGGGGTTTTGAGCATAATTGGGCTTAATTGAACAACTAAATCACACAATTCTAATCTTCCCCTATGTTCCAAGTGACAGAAGGTCTGTAGTAGGTTCCTCTACTTGGCTGAAAGTCCTTGAATGTTTAGTGGTGAAAAGAGGATCAACACAAACAAACCCTCTTCACATTTTACTTTAAACATTTTGTTGAACCTGTGTTTTTAGGGATTTTCACACCTTTTTGAGTGTTGTGCTTCAGATTTACATTCATCTCATTTATTCATATCATTATTCATCTTATTGCATTTGAAAAATTACAAAAAAATTGAAATATTTTAAAAAAATTGAAAAAATTGGCATCTTTAGCTTGCATTTTCAAATAATTTGAATTAGTTGGCATTGAATTTCAATACATTTCTATAATTATCATTAGATCTGATTTAAAATATAGAAATTTTTCATTCATCATTCATTTAGATTGCACTTTCATGCTTAAATTGTCAAAAATTTCTTGAAATTATGCATTTTTCCATATAGCATAGTTTTGCATTAGCTAGGGTTTGTAGTAAAAATATTGCTTAAAATTTTATTACCCTTTTAAAAAACTCATTAGGATTGATTTCTAACTATAGTGTTGCACCATAGTGGTTTTCTTGCAAAATTTCATGCCTAGGGTTTGAAAACCTTGCTTTTTCACTAGATTTTGGCCTTATCGTCTCTCTAGATTTGCATCATAGGCATGTTGTAAAGAATTTTTCTACACTAAATGGATGTTATTAGGGTTATTATCTTCTTCCTCTCCTCAAATTATTTACAACACCTTTTTATTGGGCCCTTGCATTAAAAATTTGGTGAAAATTTACATATTTTGGCTATATTTTCACTAGGGTTTGACCTAGATTTGCACTCCAACCATGTTGTGATCAATTTTATAGATTTAGACTACTGATATTACTGATATAATATACTGAACCTCCTAAAATTCTTTATAAAACCCCTTTTATTAGATTTTTCGATTGAAAATTTGTAAAAAATTACATATTTTAGTGCATTTTCACTAGGTTTTGACTTGTCATCATCCTAGGTTTGAATCAAAAGTGTGCTGTGAAGGATATTATTTCTTTATTGGACTGATATCATACATATTAATTTCTTTTCTTGATCAATTTCCTTACAACACCTTTTCATTCACTTATTTGCATTGAAAAAAGTTGAAAAAATCAAGCATTTTAGGTCATTTTTACACATAGTTTTGCACTAATCTTTTGCATAACTTTTGAAAAGCTTCTAAAATCTGATCTCACATTGATTTGAATACATATACACGTGTTTCCTAATTGTAACTATAATAATAGGTTCCCTCCTAGGCCTTACATGAAGAGAAAGCTCCCCAAACCTAAAATTATGTTTACACCTCATGATAGAACAATTGGAGACACTAAAGGACCTCTTTATATCACTATGAAAATAATGGGAAATCCTATGGATGGAACACTTATTGATCCTAATTGCATGACTATTGTGGCAACAGAAAAGTTCATCTATTCACATATATTGATGCAAGGATTTATGACCCTTTAGATATGATGATTAAGACACATAAGGGAACCTTTATAAACACTTATGGGAAAATATCTTTGTTGGTCACTATATTTGAGAAATATGCAGAACAATTGTTTGATGTTTTCCCCATTTCTAATATTTTCTGTATAAAACTAGGACATCCATGGTTAAAGCCTATGAAAGCTGTCCTTTCAACAATTTGTACCTATGTAAAATTTTCTTTGAATGGACAAGTGCATACCATTTCTCGCAATAAGTATAAACCTTTGGTTACAAGAAAACATTTTACACTAGATCACTCTTGGGAAAGATGTGAAGTGGAACTAGAGCCATGGACAAATTTTAACTTCTTGAGCTATAGAAACTACAAAATAAAATTATTACATCAAGTTGTCGGTCCTTCTATTCAGGAAACAACAAGAGATGACCAACCCACATTTGAAGAGAATCCCAGACTAAAAGGAAAAGGAACCTGTGCTAAGGTTCCTCCCCCACCATCCTTACAAGGATTGGGAGGTAGTCGTTCCATCTAGACAAATGAGATTTGATCCTGGTGCTTCCTCCTCTAAAACATAAAAACCTATGGAAAAGAAAAACACTATCTTATAAGAGATAATTGGTAAGACAACAAGAAATAGACAAGCAAGAGAAATAAGGAGGAGATTAAAAGCTTATGTCCAATGACTTGCATCTCAACAAGAAAACATCTCACCAAACATTGAATCAAACAAAGAAGATCTTAAGAATTGACAGCTTAAAGACAAGAATAAGAGTTGGGCTATGGTACCTTATGTCCCACTTTCCTCTAACATTCAGGAGTGGGAAGATGATGATGATGATGATGATTTGCTTGTTGACAACCTTTAATTAAGTTGTCCTTATAGATAAGTATTGCTAACCCTTTACCTCTCATGATGTGTGATGTGTTGTTCAGGCCTCCTGGGATGACCCTTGATTCTCTTGTAAGGTCTAGGATACCAAGAGACCACCTATGTTGTGACCTTCTATTTGCATAATCATTCTTCTATATCACTTCTCCTCTATTTTGAGTGTTGTATGTGTTGGCAAGAGACACTATATGGATTCATAATTGTTGTCATTGATGGCAACACAATTCATCCCACACATCCGTAGGACATGGTGTGTCTCTACCAGAAGTTAGAGTGAAGAATGTTGTGGTCCGGTAAACAAGAACATAGCATGTGGCAAGGTCCGACAGATAGGTCCAGATCTCTCAGAGGAAGTATCTTGGTGCAATGCGAATTTGGGGAAGTCAAGAGGTCTACCTTGAGTGGTATATTCCAAGGATTTAGCCTCTGGTGATAGATGAGGAAAAAGATATGGATAGTTGAGTATCGGATTCCTGAGTGACTGTGTGAACAGAGGAAGAACTGACTGACAAAATATCAGACCACTTTCCAGATGAGTTACTGATTGTGGTAAAGGTTATGAAGGCATGAATCATGTCTGGCCAACATGATTAATGATTTATACAAGCATATACTTGATCTGCATTACTTGATGTGCAAGGATTCAGCCGACTAATCATAATTAGTGAAAATATTGACTATTCTAGGTGCCGACTAGAAAGGTGATGAAATTACCTATGTGGATATATATACACGATGTATTCAGTTGTGAGAGTTGTTGTTGTGGTTAGTTATGTGTGAATAGAAGTAGAACTATAGAGTAGAAGTAGTAAGGAAGGTCCGGTATGTGAAAGAAAAGAAGCTTAAGGGAAAAGGAAAGATGAAGTGCAGCAGATCAGTATATTGAGCCTAACCGGAATTGGACTCCAGCATTTGTAGATGCTACCAATCAGTTCAAGTATTGTATAACACTCTTTGTAGACAGTGTGTCTATTTGTAGGCAGTGTGCCTCCTTATGAGCAGTGTGCTCGGGCAGTGAGCCCTAATTGGCAAGTGCTAGTTTGTATTTTCCTTATTCTTCTAATAGAGAATAATCTTTGGGTTAATCACCCTGTGGTTTTCTCCCTTAATAGTGTTTCCACATCAAAAATATTGTGTCATGTGTATCTCTTTTTTCATGGTTATGTTTTCTTGATTGATTTAATGCTACATTGATTAATAAGAAAGTTCAAAAAGAAGAAATAATTAGGATAACTGATTCACCCCCCCTCTCAGTTATCAACAATTGGTATCAGAGCTAAGTTCCTCCCAACAAGAGTCTAATAGCTTGAGGAAGATCCAGGAATCCAAATGGATGCATATGGTTTAAAAGAGCAACTCAAGACTACCCTTGAGGATCTTGAACAGTCAAACTCTGAGGTCAATGAATTAAAGGAAAGACTTAAACAGGCTGATGATTTCATGAGAGAACTGAAAGAAAAATTAAGTCTCTCTATGAAAAAGAGAAAGGAACTGCTTCAGTAATTGGCAAGACAAAGTGAAGCAAATAATGCAAATGAAGAGCTGACTGAGAAAATTAAGTTATGTGAAAAGTTATCAAAAGAAGTCATTATGGTAAGACATGAAATGGAATCAGGAGTTATAAAGTTTACCCAAGAGATTGAAGAGAAAAGAAAAACTGAAGACAATCTAAGACAATCTCTCAAAGAGAAATCAGAAGATTGCCACCAGATGGATAGAATTATCAGACATCTTGAATCTGATCTTGAAGTTGCCAAAGATAATGAAGAAAAACTTGAGGATCAAATTGTCTCTCTCAAAAGGGATCTTCAAACAGCAAATGAATATAAAGAGAAATTCAAGATAAGTTCTTCTCAACTTGAAGTTCTTCTTGGAAGTCAAAAAAGGGCAAATGACAAGTGTGGTTTGGGATATGAGAAAGGAGAAAGCTCCGGATTTGGTTAGAAGTTTTTTGAATTAGAAAATCCAAGGATCAGGCCTAGAAGACCTCCGGTAAGACAGCCCAATGCTCAAAGATATCCATCCTTCAATGGATACTGCCACAGCTGTAATCACTTTGGCCACAAAGCTAATCAGTGTAGAAAGAAAATGAATCAAACTAATTCAGCCTTCTCCGGATAGTGTTTTAACTGCAAAAGATATGGTCACAAGTCTCATGAATGCAGAAATATGCAAATGAACAAATCATTCAATGGTAGATGCTTTGCATGCAATAGAATAGGTCATATGGCTAATCAATGCAGAACAAAAGGATATTAGTCAAATATGCAAAGAAATGTTGTTTGCCAAATCTGTAATAGGTCCGGTCATAGTACAAAAGTCTGTAGAAGCAAGAATCAGGACAAAAGAGGTCTGATATATCATAATCAGAATCAAGATAAGGGTAAACAAAAGATGAATGCAGATGAAGTTAAAAGTGAGATGAGCAAGATTTGGGTGAAGAAAAGTACTGAGAATGTAGAGGTTGGATCCGCACCAGAGTCTGGTGCTGATATTCCTTCCAGAAATAAAAAAATGAGCTCTGGCTCAGGGGGAGACACAAAGAAAACCTTGTTCCCCTAGCCAGTCAATTGGTGCTGGAACTAGCACAAGAAGAGTTGCGGATTGAAGGAGTCATAAAGGATATATTCAAACAAACTATGGCTAAGATTTGGCAGATCTGCAAGTTGTTTAAAGTTCAGGATTGATTCGGTTCTTGAAGTCATCTAAATAAGGCAAAACCAGAATAATGTAGGTCAAACATTTATTGCACTTGACATTAGGGTTTGCGGAGCAATATAAGGGTCCTCTCATTAACCACTCATTCATTCTGCATTCAAGAAGAAACAAAAAGTGGAGCTCTGCAACAATATTCCTCAAGTTCATTGAAGATCATTTGCAAAAGACATTTCTACAGAAATCAATCCGGCCATCTCTGTGAAACCGAAAGGCGCAAAAGGTATTTTTCATTTTTCAATATCTCACTACAAATCTTTTGAAAAATGGATACTCTGAATATAGTAAAGATCTCAGATAAGCCTCGACCTGAATTTAAGAAACACCCATACAAATCATTTGAGGTAGATCCCTTAGGAGCATTCTCTAGTGTTCCACATGGTGTTTTACACACAGAGGACATTAGGGTTTACATACATGAAAATATTAAGGAGTTTGGGGAATTCAAATTAAGAGATATCTATCACAAACAACTGATAAACGATGCTTTTGAGCTTAAACCAGAGTATAAGGGTATCCAGAAGAAACATTTTGATCAATTCATTAATTTCCCCTGCTTTGAAGAAGATGAATGGGTCTGGTACGCATTAAGTAGGGTGCATGACAACTTCCTATGGCTGCATAGACCCTGCAAGATCACAAAAGAGGCAATTAGGGCAGTAACTGGTCTATACTCTTCCGGAGGGATACCTATCCTCAAATTTGTCAAAAATAACATTGTAACTGAGGCCACCGGATCAAAATTTGATAAGAGGGCAATGACCATTGAGGAAATTTCTGACCCGGATATCAAGTTTGCATCTATGATAATAGGATACAAGATTTATCACTCCAGTAGGGAGAATTCAGTATCCAGAACTGCAGTATATACTGCCTATGAGTTGCTGAGAAAGAATGTAGATTATGATCTCTGTGAACTTCTTTTAAACCAATTAATGGAAAACATACAAAAGATCAAAAAGGACAAAAAGAATTCTTTCAAGTATGGTACACTAATATTATGTCTATTTTTCTACTTCATGAATGAGTTGCCCAGATCAAGTGGATGGGTATGGCAGAATGACAAACCGGTAGCAGTCCAGATCAGAGATTACTTGCATGAACTTGGGGATGCTAAGGCAAGGAATACAGCTCTGTGGGGTTACTTCAAACACTTTCAAACTACGATGCAAATCAGAGAAAGAATCCCCAAATCAGTAATTGAGAAATACAATGATATAGTGTGCTTCATGGTAGACACTGATCAATGCCTAATGGAGGTAGTAGAGCCAAGGACAGTCTGGATCATGCCTATGGGGTATGAAGTGGATGAACAAATTGTAGAATTGCATGTCCAACACATGCTCAGTCAACCAAAGGACCCAAAAGCAGAGAGATTTGGAACCTTTGAAGAACTAAGTGTGAAAATTCACACTGAGCTTAGGCAGCCAGAAATCAAAAGAAAGGTAAGAAAAGAAGTTGAGGAAGTTGCAAAAGGGTTTGGCATCTCAAAGGAGGCACTTGATGCCAATCGGGAAAAGAGGCGAAAGGCTGAGGAAGAGAAGAAAGAGGCAGAAAAGAAAAGCAAGAAAAGTACTTCGGTGGAAACCTCAACCTAGACCATATCATCAAAAGGATCAACACCTATCACAACCAAAAGCTCAAAAACATCAAAACTAAAAGGTTAGACATCCGGCAAAGGAGAGAAAAGGTCTAAAATAAAAGCCACAAGGGCCTATGCAAGTCAAAAAGATGAAGAGGAAACTGAATCAGATGAGGGGGTAAAGGAAATAAAGAAACAGAAGAAGAAAGGATCCAAAAAACCTTCCACAAGACAAGACAAGGAAGAGAAGGAAGAGGAATTTATTGAAAAACCCACTCTCTCCTTAGATGATGTAGTTAAAGTAGTCATAGTGGATGGGAACCTGCAACCCCTAACAAAATTCTATGATGACAACAATGAAGAAGACAAAAAGATTCTGGAGGAAGCCACAGTTAAGTTCTTGAACATTTACAATAAGGCTTTTATTGAAATCATCTCGTTAATTCCTAAGAGCTTAGAAAAGGAGTTGGAAATGAGAAAGACCAATGCCATGGCAAAAGACCTTGAGATCCAGGAACAGATAGCTATTTAGCTATATCCTTCAATCGATCCCAAGACAATGAATATGGTATTCAAAGACTGCAAGGATGAATTCAGGAGCAAAGAAAGGATGAATCAGCTTATGCTTGGTGAGACTGACAAGGTAGCCAAGGATACTGAAGAGATTCTTCAAAAAACCTTCAAAAGATTTAATCTTCCTATCATAGAGGACTTGGGTACTGACCCCTCCACCACAAATGTTGCAGAAGAAACTCCTGCAAAAATGTTAGAAGAGGTGGGCCTCAAATAGACAAACATTTCTCCTCTGGTTTCCCCTTTAGTCTTTGGATCTAAAGGAGAAGAAAAATCACAGGAGAAAGAAGTAGAGGTGAAGGAAAAAGAAGATGATAGTGCTAAGATTGCAGAAGGAAAGAAGACTTCAGCAGAGAAAACCACAACTGCTAGTGGTGGGATTGTAGGAGGAGAGAAAACTCCAAAGGATAGCTCCAAGACTACAGAAGAGAAGAAACATCTGTCTTCGGCAAGAGACACTGTACAAACTGTCCAAGAATTTCTAAGCAAAGAAACAATGGAGATTGATGAACCGGAGCTTCTACAAGGTCCATTCAATTTTGATTCTCTTTCTCTGGTATAGACAATGAAGATAGCTTCATTTGCAAATGCTAAGGCAAATGAAAAACTCCTAAAGTCTCATATGGAAGACTGTGAGTTGATAGAAGCTACATCTAGAGTGCTGGAAAAGATCATACCATCTTTTCAAAAGGATCCCATAGCCTCCTCTTCCGGTAATCTCAAAACCTTAGTCAGCAGTGTTAGTACACATTTTGACTCTAGAAAAATCAGCTAAAGAAAAGGTCCGGAAGGAGTTTTTGGATAAAAGATTCTCAAAGGAACAAGGATTAATCACTAATGATAGGAGAAATATGAGCATTGGGATAAAGAGCTTAGAAAATGCTCCTAAGGATGGCGGTGAAATATACAAATTTTGTATCTCCTAGTCCAAAGCAACAGTAGAGATTGAGAAGAAAATAAAAGAGAAAGAGGATAAACTACTAAGTTTGTCTCAAAGTTTTGATCCTCTCTTCCTCCATAGTAAACCAATAGTGTCAAACTATTGCAATCACAAATGCAATAAAGAATTTTGAGAAGGAAAGGAAGAACATAATTAACCGGATGGGTGAACTTAGAAGGATTATTATCCCTAAGTTAGAGGCCATGCATGAGGCCATAAATGATGCTCTGATTACAGCCCAGACCAATGATCCGACAGATCTTAAGAAGGATGAAGCATTTGCTTTCTTGTTGAGTGGTCACATCTCAATTTTGGACAGGATGAAGCAGAGTTGGGTGACAAAAGTTGTACAGCTAAAGAATACTTTTTCAGACATACTTAAGTATATGTAAGTACAACTTGTATAGATATACTTATGCGGCTAAGTATAGTCAAATTTTTGAAAATTTTGGTATGCAGACCCTACCCTTTGCCATTGATGTCAAAGGGGGAGTGAGGAGTAGTGAAAAATAAGGAATCCAACTAAGGGGGAGCTTTGGAAAATGTATATAAAGACAGAGCATCAACCAAGGGGGAGCATAGTGTAAACACTTAGTCATTTTTCACTAAGTGTTGCCATCAATGCCAAAGGGGGAGATTGTTGGCAAGAGACACTATATGGATTCATAATTGTTGTCATTGATGGCAACAAAGTTCATCCCACACATCCGCAGGACATGGTGTGTCTCTACCGGAAGTCAGAGTGAAGAATGTTGTGGTCTGGTAAACAAGAACATAGCATGTGGCAATGTCCAACAGACAGGTCCGGATCTCTCAGAGGAAGTATCTTGGTGTAGTGCAGATTTGGGGAAGTCAAGAGGTCTACCTTGAGTGGTATATTCCAAGGATTTAGCCTCCGGTGATAGATGAGGAAAAAGATATGGATAGTTGAGTACCGGATTCCTGAGTGACTGTGTGAACAGAGGAAGAACTGACTGACAGAACATCAGACCACTTTCCGGATGAGTTACTGATTGTGGTAAAGGTTATGAAGGCATGAATCATGTCTAGCTGACATGATTAATGATTTATATAAGCATATACTTGAATTGCATTACTTGATGTGCAAGGATTCAGCCGACTGATCAGAATTAATGAAAAGATTGACTATTCCGGGTGCTGACTAGAAAGGCGATGAAATTACCTATGTGGATATATATACACGATGGATTCAGTTGTGAGAGCTGTTGTTGTGGTTAGTTATGTGCGAATAGAAGCAAAAGTACAAAGCAGAAGCAGTAAGGAAGGTCCGGTATGTGAAAGGAAAGAAGCTTAAGGGAAAAGGAAAGATGAAGTGCAGCAGATCAGTATACTGAGCCTAACCGAAATTGGACTCCAGCATTTGCAGATGCTACCAATCAGTTCAAGTATTGTATAACACTCTTTGTAGACAGTGTGTCTCTTTGTAGGTAGTGTGCCTCCTTGTGAGCAGTGTGCTCGGGCAGTGAGCCCTAATTGGCAAGTGCCATTTTGTATTTTCCTTATTCTTCTAACAGAGAATAATCTTTGGGTTAATCACCCCATGGTTTTCTCCCTTAACAGGGTTTCCACGTCAAAAATATTGTGTCATGTGTATCTCTCTTTTCATGGTTATGTTTGCTTGATTGATTTAATGCTACATTGATTAGTAAGAAAGTTTAGAAAGAAGAAATAATTAGGATAATTGATTCACCCCCCCTCTCAATTATCAACAGTATGTTGTGTCTTATGGACATAGCATTGTGTTTGGTGACTTGGGGGCACCTGCCTACGTGACTGT
The DNA here is from genome assembly GCA_027924645.1 of Cunninghamia lanceolata. NCBI lineage: Eukaryota > Viridiplantae > Streptophyta > Pinopsida > Cupressales > Cupressaceae > Cunninghamia > Cunninghamia lanceolata. The sequence continues at coordinate 20,635,027 of BSBN01000809.1, read as the reverse complement.
CCCTTAGACACTTGTTTCTCCTCTCTCGATTTATTGTTTCCCTTCATCTAGTGTTTCTTTCTAGTGGCTAGATGACGAAAAATATTTTATAATGATGTGGACCTAGTGTCCCTTTAGTAAGTAATAAAAAAATGGATCTAGTCCATACATGACGATGGGGTTGATATATATGATCTGACACTTGGCTAGTAGAATCACTCCATGTGATCTTGATACTTTCTTATCACACTTACAAAACATAACAATACTGCTGCTCTGTGCTCTTTAACTATCTTGAATCTTGCATTATGCATTGTTTTTTATCATGATTATATGGACATTAACACTTTTCTTGTAGGAATGTGTTTGTGGGAACATTTAGCAATTGTAAGGTACATGTCACCTCCTGGGGGCATGGGCTTTGCGAGATCTCATGTTCCCTTATGTGTTTTCTTCCTACCTTAGCGTGCTTGATATTGATAAATGATATCAACCACCTTAAGGTGTTCTTAGGTGTAGTCTTAAAGACTGGTGGCAGGGAATCACTCCTGCACTCTGAGGTTTGTTTGAAGTCTATTTGCAATCATTTAAGCCCTCTATAGAGGTAGGATATCGTGCATATCCTTTTTATCTTAAGCCCTCTACAGAGGCGAGGATGGTGTATTTCTCATGGAGAATGCACATCCTGTCATTTTCAAAAAGTCCTCTGCAGAGGCGGGAGTACTTATGTGACTAACTTAGCCCTTAAGCATGTCTTCGGTGATTGTTATTGCGAATCCCAATCATCGGTGTGTGCCTGTAATGTGCCTGAGATGGTGATGAACCTAGAAATAGGAACATTCCATTGCTTGTCTACCATGTTTTTTTTGTGTCTTCTAAGTGTGTGTGTATGTTCCCAAGCAAAGTCTTAAAGACTGGTGGCGATGAGTCCCTCCTATGCTTTGGGATTTTTATGGCATGTTTGATTTGTATGGCATGCTTGATTTGTTTGGCATGTCTGTTCCCCATATACAGTCTTAAAGACCGGTTGCGATGAGTCCCTCCTCCATTATGGGTGGTATGTTTACTTTCCTTGTACTTGCGTCTACATTTCATATATATGAGAAAAAGAAAAAGAAAATCATCACTCTCATCACTACATTCACTGTATTCACTATGTTTTGCATGTCTTCAATGTTGTCTTCTCCATGTTTTGCATGACTGTAATTATCTTCTCCATGTTTTATGTGTTTGTTACTGTCTTCTCTGTGATTGGCATGTCTTATCTGTGCTTGGCATGTTTGCTATATTTGTTGACCGTACTTTAATACATGTATTGGCCTTGCATTTATACATACATTAAAGTGGGGGCTAAATGTTATGTCAGAAAATGTAACCTTGGGGGCTTTATCCTATTAATTTTTAGCTCTCGGCTCCTTTAGAATGCATTTAGAGTATCTTGCATGATTTTGATGACTCTCGATGAGAAAACCTTGAAGTTTCATGGAAAATAGGACTTAGGGGATGCACTTGACATAAATCCTACTTGAAATAGGTAGGATGACTTGGTCATCCATGCCCTAGTCCTACCCTATTTTAGGTCAGGACCAATTTCAAAGTGTTGGTTTATGACCATTATTTAGGTCCTATGCCAACAAGGTAAGTTTGAATTACAAAATTCTTAGCAGGAATGTTTGTAGTTGCATATATAAGCATGATTAGTGATTCATTTGTAAACTAGAAGGACATTAGATTGAAATTAGATGGCATTTTTTATTCAAGAGCATATGTGAAAGTAATTCAAGGCATTCATTATGTTGCAGAGTAGAATTTGTGTTGTTATTGTGTTTGTGTTTGTAGATTTGGCATGCATCTCCTCATGGCATGAAGAGCATCCTTCTTCCATTAGATCTTCACTACAAGGTGATATCAATTGTGTTTTCTATCATTTATCATTTGGATTTGCCTCTATCCCACAGGGATACACACTCTTTATTTGAAAATGGTGTTTGGAAGACTTGATTGTCTTTCTAGGGCTTGACTGAGGCAAGCCTCTAAACACCACAACCCCCAACCCATTTTTCTGTGATTGCAAGTTATAGGTTATGAAAGTAGAAAAAATGGAGTTACAGGAGAGCAGTGCAGACTATCAGAATTGCAGATCAGAGAAGAAAATAGCGACCTAGACTAGGATGCCCACTCATTAGTCCTCCAAATCTTGCAACAGGAAAATCTCTGGAACGGTAGGAATAGGTTGCAGACAAGATTTCTAGAACTCGACAAAAATTGTGGCACTAGACTAGGGCACCCGCTCATTAGTCCCCAATTTTTTTGTTTTCTAAACTTTGAAATCTGGTACAGATTTGATTGTTATTTCATATCTTTGTGTGTAATCATTTTCCATAATTTGTTCATTTGTTCACAAATTTGCATAATTAGGGTTTTGAGAATAATTGGGCGTAATTGAACAACTAAATCACATAATTCCAATCTTCCCCTATGTTCCAAGTGATAGAAGGTCTATAGTAGGTTCCTCTACTCAACTGAAAGTCCTTGAATGTTTAGTGGTGAAAAGAGGATCAATGCAAACAAACTCGCTTCACATTTTACTTTAAACAATCATTAGTTCCACTAAATTGGTAAATATTACCTCTAGTCTTCTTACCAGTGGTAATCACTGTTACGAAGCTTTCCATGATCTTGTACCCATTATATTTGAATCTTAGATCATAACCTTTGTCACACATCTGACCAACACTCAAAACATTATGCTTTAAACCCTTCACATATAGGACATCATTAGTGTTGTGCTTTCCATCAAAAGAAATAGATCCTTTTCCACAAATCTGACTAGTTACATTATCTCCAAACCTAACCAAACCTCCATCATACTTTTCCAAACTCACAAACTTACTTTTGTCACCAGTCATGTGATGTGAGCATCCACTGTCAATAATCCACTCATCCTTATCTTTCTCAACCTGAATAGCCAAATCACTTTCTTCCACTATTTTTTCTTCCTTCACACAACTAGCAGGATTAGTAGACATAGGTTATTCTTTAATGGCAATAAACAAGCATTCATTTGCACTAATACTAGCATCATTAGATTCATCATATGTCACACCTTCATCATCAAGATCTCTAACATAGTAGCATTTCTTTGGAACTCTAGGTCTATTATCAAATCTTTTTCTATTGCTTTCAATTCTTTTAGGACACCTAGAAGCATAGTGACCAACCTTACCACATGTAAAACATTTTAAAGGTAATTTACCTGTAAACTTACCAAAATCTCTTTGTAGTTTGTCAACAAAGTTGGCTTCAATTTCATCAAGGTCATCATCAGGTTCGACCTTGTACTTCTCATCTCTAGAGATTTTCTCTAAAGTACTAGCTTTGACAGCAGTTTCAATCTTTGGTAGAGCATCAAAAAGCTCTCTCATCTCAAAATCTATAAGATTTCCTAGCAACTGATCCTTGGTGACATCTTTCACAATCATTACTTCTTCAATTGCAACTACCTTGTGACTATAGGATTTAGGTAATGACCTAAGAATTTTCATCACAACTTCCTTCTCATCAATAGTTCCTCCCATACCTTTTATTCCATTAACAATTTCATCAACTTTTTGCATGTAGGTTGTTATGTTCTCATCTTCACTCATCCTTAAACCTTCATATTTTGCTTTCAAGCCTTGCAATTTGGTGCTTTTAAGAGACTCATCTCCTTCATATAGATTTTTTAGCTTTTCCCAAACTTCATGAGAAGTTTCTAGATCCATGACCTTTATCAACTCAGTGTTAGACAAAGAACTTAACAGAGCATCTCTAGCTTTTATATTTAACTCATATTCTTTGATTTCATTTTCAGTTGTTAAACCATTCTGAGGCATGGTATACTTTGTCTCTATCGCTTTCCACACTCTATAACCAAGACAAAGGAGATGGATTTTCATTCAAACCTTCCATAAAGCATAATTCATCCCATCAAACTGTTGAGCTTCCTTCCTATAATACATCCTGGATCTACCTCAAGTTGTTAGGCTTGTTTCTGAGGAACTTGGCTCTAATACCAATTGTTGAAATGCACCAGACAACTGAGAGGGGGGGGAGGTGAATCAGTTGTCTCCAAAACTTTGACATGAACAAGTGTTTGATGTGTTAATGTCTCCAAAACTTTGACCACTTATGAACATTAACACATCAAACACTTGTTCACTATTATTCATATTTAATTACGAAAGCATGAAATAAGAAACTCAACACAATAACATAATCAACACATGAGACACCAAATTTTTTTATGTGGAAAACCCTATAAGGGGAAAACCACAGTGGGTGTTAGCCCACAAAAATAAATGTGTTATAACAATATCAAAAAATAGAGGCTCACTACCCAAAATGCTCAGTACAAATGTTGAGGTTCACTGCCAAGATCAGCTCATTACTAAGGGGTGGCTCATTGCCAAGGGTTGGCTCACTACCAAAGGTTGGTGAACTAATTTGATAGCATCTACTCAATGCCTGGGTTCAGTTCCATTGAAGCGCAATATAACTCCTCTGCTCTTCTTTTCTTACACTTTTTCACTTATCTTCTCATTTTTGCACAAGGACATCTTTGTCACAACTACATTACATGTTTTTATAGAATTCATCAACCTTGGAATGTACATCAAGGTCGGCATTACATTCATCAACCATTGGAACAATCTCCAAGATTAGCACTACAAACATACAGAAATAGGTCTGGATGTAATCAAGATTTGCTAAGGTAAAGATGTATGCAGATCATGTCATGCCAAATGTAATCTTCCGCGCTATGACACACTTCCACAATCTTCAATGTAACTCTGCAAGTAGTGAAAACAACCAAGTTGGCCAAGACCGGTGTTAGCACTAAGTCTTCTAGGAGCAATCTTCTTCCACGATCCAAATTACTCTTTGCAGACCAATCAAAAGATAGGAACACAATCATGACACATCCACAAGCACATTATAATCATCAAGAACTTTTGTACCACCTCTAATCACTTTATTCTCCCTGTCACCACCAAATGTACAAAAATAGTAGTTTTTGATCTGGTAAACATAACTCACTCAAAACTTCATACCAGAGGCTCAAACTTGGAACATGGCATCTTCAGACATGCCTCTAAATAACTTCCAATCCATAGTTAAGGATATTTACTCTACAATAAATGCAAAGCAATCTACTAGACTGTTCTTTAGTATACAAAGATACTCTTCAACACATTGTTTCCATCGGAGGAGCAATTTTTCTCAAAAGTACTTGGCAACTCAATATCCAAATCACTTACTCATTATCTTCAAAAGAAGCAAACATCAAAACAAGAACATAGTTCAAACCAATGACAACACAGATATGTTGACATCAATGACAACACCGGTTAGGCACATACTTGCAACACAATATTCATTGCAATTTCATAAGCTTGATGAAGTGTAGCAGGTTCCTTATCTCTCAACAAATAACTGATTTCCTCATTAAATGCACTGAGATAGATTTTCAAACATACTGCATCATTCAGCCTCATATATTATGGAATACAATTGAGCATTTTTAAGAATTTGGAATTAAAAGCTAGAACCAACTCATCTTGATCCCTTTTAATGTTCATGAATTGAATGACTGATGAAGTCACATTAATTATTTCACCAATTTTTTCTAGAACTCAATATCTAGCCATGAAGAAATAGAATGCGAAGGTAAATTGAAAAACCAATCTCTAGCATCATCCTTCAATGACTGAACAAAAAGATTCATACTAACATCCTCAACCTCAATCTCATGATCTCCTATCAAATAATAGAAATCTTGTCGATGCTGATTCGCTGACTCAGATGTTCTTCCACTAAATTTTGGACAATGCTTTCTAACTTCACTAGAAATAACATATGGATATCCATTAATGTTACTAAAATTCAAGGATTTCTATCTTTTAGTAGAGAACAACTTCTTCTAAGAACATGACCAAGAATGCTAGTCTAAACTAACTATATTAAATGAAAGAGATGAAGTACCTAGCAATATATTGCAGCTTCAAACAGGTTCAACAATAGAGTCACCACCTCTCCAAAGCGGAAAAAACATCAAGAAGCCAAAATCTCCTGCCTGATCAATTATATTCTAGATTCACTTCACCAACAAAGTACCTGTTAAGAGTCTTTACACATGCTACAAAAAACTCCTTCTCTAGGTGTGAAGACCTTTACTATATGGCATTGATGATCAAATCATGATAATGGGTTGACTCTTTTAAAATGAATAACTAAGCCTTTCCCTAGAAGAGTAACCAATTATGTCATTTCCCAAATCTACACACATCAAACTCTAAAGGTTTGTCATTTCTTATGATCTCAAGTTCAACGAAGACCTGGCCAACATAATGGGACATTGTTTTTCACTTATTGCCCCTACACTTCAGGCTCTACCAAACCTAGGGGGTGTCCCTTATCACAAAAAACATCAAATATATTCTTTATTACAACCAGGCAGATATGTTCTCATGTATACAAATCAAGATGTATAAGATTAAAATCAGACTGACAATACTCCTTATTTATCTTCATAGTTGAAATTGGTAAACATGCAACACCTAAACTAAAACAAAACAAAACAAAACAAAACAAAATGGTTTGAATGATTTATCTTTAAATTGAGTGTTCTTCTAGACCTTTGGGAAAATTGATTCCACATTGGTGCTTTATCTGGGCAATAGATTCAAACCCAGTAGTGTAAATGCTTCCTTATGACAACAAAAACTTCATATCCAGAGGACCGAAAATAATAGTATTACTGTCTTAGAGTAATATGTCCAAGGAAATGTATTACCTATGACTCTTCTTCTCTAATCCCTTGATACAACACAGTTGCCCTTATACCTGATCCAAAGCAATTTAATTCATTCCTTGAACAGAGGCAACAAACCAGACATACAATATAGCCAATGTATATTGATGAGTTTAGAAACCCTTAGCAACTTCACTCAAAAGAAAAATGCTCATACCCAAGGAGACAATCACAGATAACACACACAAAAAGTGTTTCTCATATAACTCAATCTAGAAAGAACAATTTCATTAAGAAATTTATTCATCTACAAAGAAAAATATGTCTCTACAACCCAGAGTCCAGTCACCTCTCAGAGAAAGTAATTTCCCAAAAATGTGGATATCTTGTATCAAAAGCCCAAAATTCCCCTTATACAATGCTACCATCTCCCTTATGAAGGAAAATAGAGTAATGTCAGACTATGAACAGTCAGTTACATATATAATTTTAAATTTAATTCTTGCAACCACGAGCATTTGTATTTCTGATCTTGATTGGCTCCTACTGGTAATACATTTTTTACAATTAATCTAGTCCATTGAGTTGGATTAATACTGCATTTGAAATTTATTTTCCTCTTAAAAATTATGAAATCATGTTCATTTGATTTGTTTGATTTCATCCTTAGGAATCCAAAATCAAGTTGTATAGCTCCAACCACTTGTTATTTCACTATATTTTCTTAGGCAACTACTTGAACCATTTTAAATTATTCTCTAAGCATTAGAAAATGGCCACAAACAGCTATAAACACCTCCAAATCCATGCCCAAAGCCTCCAAACATAAGTAGCATCCCAATGGTAGTTCTATCGCACCATCGCATCCCTGGTAGAGAAGAATGGAGTGGGCTATGTGTTGGTGTGCTCAACTCACTTTTACCTTTATTTTTCAAAGAATAAACATTATAATAATGTATATTTAAAATATTCATCACTTGAAGAATGACTTGCTTGGCAAACTGACCAATAGGAGTCCCCAACGCAGCAATGTAACCTTGAGGAATGAAGGTGAGGTGGGTTGTATGCTGGTGCACTCAGCCTCCAAAATGCCTTTGTTTTGTTTATAATGTATAAACATTATAAAATATAATGTTTTTATTATAATATTTATCATTATACTTTATTTTCCGAATTCATTTTCTCATTGTTAGGTCATTTTTTGATAGTGTTGGGCTTTTTTTGCAATTCTAATATTCAAAATTCATCTTAAACATGATTAAAATAATTGCCCTAGCATTAGGAATGTTCAGTGGATGAATTTAGACCATGGGTCAACAATTGTGAGCCAAAAGAAAACCCCAAAATCTTGTCGTAAAATAAAAAATGTGATGAATCTCCATTTTGTAACAATTTTTTGTTTGAATATGACCAAAAAGGCTCAATAAATACCTCCATGGAGATGATAGCACACCAATTTGCATTCCAAGAATGATCTTTGTGCAAAATTTGCCCCAAAATGAGGCTCATGGCACCATCACAACTATTTGGAAGAAAGCAATGATTTTTTTAGTGGCTAATATTCGTCAATTGGCTAATAGTTGAAATTGGGGATTCAAAATTTGGCTAATAGTACAAGCTATAAGGTCACCTAAATCGCCACATTTTTACAAAATTTTATTTTAGTCCTAGTTAAATTGCCAGAACATTTATTTTATTAAACTTTTAAACTCAAAAATTTGCCACAATATTCGATACCTAATTAGATCAAATTTGCCTAAATTTTATAAGTTTTAGTAGAAAATGAAATTAATTCACCAATAATATTATATAATTATTGGTTACTTTAGGGCCATATCACCAATTTTTAATCACCATCTTTGATTTTATTTATAATCTTACAGGTGTGGTTGTATTCTATGGGTTAAAATGTACCCACGAAGCTCCAATTCCCATTGAGCTTGAAATTGTATTTGGGTTGTTGATCTCAATTTATAATCTAACGACTGGGGTTGAATTCCATGGGATAAAATGTACCTATTGAGCTCCAATGCCCATTGGGGCCCAAAATTGCATTTGGGCCCCATGGGCATTGGAGCTCAAAGGGTACATTTTGTCCTGCAAAATAGAACCCAAACCATTAGATTATAAATAAAATCAATGGTGTTCAAAAAGAATTTAGAATCAATTTAAAATATTCATTTTTTGATTTAAAATATTCAAAAATTAAGGAATTATAGACATGAGAACTACACCTTAAACTAGTCAATCGTGGCCACCTTTAGGCCTTTAATTTTCCATAGGATTGTTTTTAGGAAGAATTCACCATGGTAATTAATGAATTTTCCTATTTTTTGTCAAGATTCACCAGAATTTTCTACAAATTTCTAGTGATTTAAAAAAATGTACCAATGAAATTAATATTTTTTTTTTTAAAAGAAAGATTTGCAATAGAAATTAATATTTTTTTCCAAAAAATGGAAGATTCGCTAGGATTTTATATCTTTTTCCAGGAGGGGTTTCTTAAAGTTATCACTAGAAGAAAGATAGAGTGGGTTGTGTGTTGGTGCACTCAGCCTAAAAATGCATTTGTTTTTCCTTTATAAAACATAAACATTATAAGGTAATGTTTATTTTATATTTTTTATAATTTAAAATATTAGATATGCCAATAAATGTTTTAAAAGATGGCCTTTTCAATTTAGGAAAATGACAACTATATAGTTTCTCCTTTCGGGCAAATGACGCAACCTCACTACGGGCACATAGAACATCTAGAGGCCATGAAAAATCATAGGGCAATAATAAATTATTTAAAACATATCCATTTCCTCCAAATTTGCATTGCCAAAAGATTTTTGGGACCTCCTTTTTAAATTGGGCCACCCGAGAGTCCAGTTTTTAAAAATTTTATGTTTCCACACAAGGACACCTTGGATTGCCATGAAAATGGACTTGGGAACATTTGAAAGCAAATCAACAACTGAGTTGTCATCATAATTGGGAAATTTGAACTTTTTTCTGGGAATCACCAGAGCCAGCTTGAAGTGGCGATATATTTAAAAACCTATTAAAACACATCCTAGGATTATGCAAAATGGCACACATGGTTCTGATAACCCATAAAAAATTTGTACCAAAGGATTCCTCTTGATGAGTAATAAATTGTGAAATTTTAATCCTAGAAGTTAGGAGCATGCTAAGTGCCATGGGGCCTGAAACTCAACTAAAACCATCAAATGAAATGCTGCCAAGCACTAAAAATTTGCCAAAATTATAGCTGCTAACATGGTCCTCTTTAGAAAAGAGATTCCTTTTGAATTTATTCCTTTTAAAAACCTTGTTTCTATTTTCATTTTCTCCAAAAGAACATTTAGATGCATAATGACCAATTTTACCCCAGTTAAAACATTTGAAAGGTAGCTTACCTTTATACTTGCCTGAGCCCTTCTTTATCTTTCTCAAAAAGTTTTCTTCTTCTTCCTCAGACTCACTACGAGGACCGGATGTTCCTTCTTTCTTTGAAGCTTTAAAAGAAGATTCATTTTTTGATGTATCTTTGATATCATTTCTCATCTCATAAGCAGTGAGAGAACCAAACAGTTCATCCATGGTGAATTTTTCCAGATCTCAGGCTTCTTCAATAGCTAAAAATTTTGAATCGAATCTATGAGGGAGAGATCTCATAACCTTATTTACAATCACTAAGTCTTTTACTTCTTAGCCCACTGATTGCATTGACAACTTCATCCACCCAGAGCAAACAGTCAGCAATGCTTTCTTCTTCTTTCATCTTTAGACTCTCAAACTTTCCTCTGTATGTTTGCAATTTAGCTTGCTTTACCTTGTCATCTCCTTCATAAATGTTATGAAGCTTATTCCAGATGTCCTTAATAGACTTGCAGTGCATCACTTTAACAAATTTAGTATTTTTTAGTCCACTAAAAATTGCATTCTTAACCTAGGCATTATTCTCACATGATTTCTTCTTAGTCTAATCTAGAGGATTTTGTAGAGCAGTAAAGCCATCCACAACTTATTACCAAACATCATACCCTAATGAGGTCAGATAAGCTTCCATTGTAATTTTCTAGAATACATAGTTTGTGTTATGTCGTAAAACGTCCCCCTTGGAATTTTACCTCATAAGTTTAGCTCCCAGGTCCCTTGTTTTGCATCTTGCATGTTCATTTTAAGTCCTTGAAAGAAATGGCCTGAAACCCATGTCAAATGGGGCTTGAGGGACATTGTAGCATTTGATCTTGCCCTAAAATAAGACCTGAGGACTTGGGCACTCGTGCCCTAGTCTTTCTCTATTTTAGGCAGGTCCCATATTTGAATTTTGGTTACGTGACCATTAGAAGGTTCCGTTACTGACATCTTAAGTTTGAATTACAAAATTTAAAGCGTGAATGCATATATAAGTATGTTTAGGGATTCGTTTGCAAACTAGGATATGATTATGAAATTTTTTTGAATTTATGATTTTAGAGCATTCAAGATATTCATTGTTGTAGAGCAAAATATTGTTGTTGTGTTTGTGATTGTAGATTTAGCATCATCTTCTTATGTGTTGAAGGATTTTCATCTACATGTGAGCTACACCTCTGAGGTGATATCTATTTGTGATTGAATCATTTATCAATTTGTTTTTACCTCTATCTTACAGGGATATGCACTCTCTATCTAATAGCGGGGTTTGGAAGACTTGAATGTTTTTCTGGGGCTTGATTGAGGCAAGCTCCTAAACACCACAACCCCCAACCACACTCCTTTTGATTACAAGTGATAGGTGTTGTATCTGATGGAGTGGAGTTGCAGGGAATAGTATCAAAGTGTGTCAATTCAAGATCTATAAAGAAAGTCACTACTTGGACTTGGGCACTAGGGGCAGTGTCCTCTAAGGTTGCAAACACAGAAATCTCCATGACAGTGATAATCAGCATCAAAAGAAGTCTCAACACCTTGAGGAATAACCTACCTTGGACTATGGTGCAAGTCATAGTGTCCTCCACATCTACAGAGCTAGAAACAAATGAATCAATGATCATCAGTGTTGTAAGGAGTCTGGAATGCCCTAAAGAAAACACTGCACTAGACTAGGGCGCGAGTCACAGTTTCCCTAATTGTTTTGCATCATGAACTTCAAAAAATGGTTAGTAACTAATCTCTATCTACTATCTAGGTCTACGAGCATTTGTTGTAATTTATCTATTTTCTTACTATTTTAAATAATTAGGGTTTTGAGCATATTTGAGCATTAAATTAATACATTAATTAACAAATTTTGAATTTCCACATCATTACAAGTGACCATCAACTTGTAGGTGAACCCTCTTTCAAAATTTGTGATTCAACTCGGTTAAATGTCCTTGAATGTTTGTAGTGAAAGGAGGATCTAGCCATTTACCCTCTTCCCCCTTTTCCTATGAAACATTTTGGTGAACCCATGTTTTATTTGAATTTTTCAACTTGTTGAGTGTTATACTTTAGATTTACATTCTCTCATTTAATTTTCATTTCATTGCATTGGAAAATTTACAAAAAAATTGAAAAAACTGGCATCTTAGGCTTGCCTTTTGACATAATTTCATTGCATTTCATTTAATTTTTGATATTTTCATTAGATATGATATAAATTATAGAAATTCATCTTATTATAATCATTTGCATTGCATTTTTATGCTTAAATTGTTAAAATGTGCTTGAAATTGGGTATTTTTCATAAAACCTAGTCTTTGCATTAGATAGGGTTTGGTAGTTAAAATCTTGTTTCACATTTTACTACTCTTCTAAACACTCCTTTAGGACTGATTTCTAATTTTAGTGTTTCATCATAGTGTCTTTTTGCAAAAATTCATACCTTAATTTCACAATTAGGGTTTAAAAACCTTGTATTTTCACTAGATTTTGCCTTGTCATCTATTTAGATTTGCATTATAGGTGTGTTACGAAGGATATTGCTGCATTATTAGATTGATATTGATCTTATTATTCGATGCCCCTCATCAATTTCCTTACAGCACTCTATCTTTTAGTCATTTGCATTGAAAAAAGGGTGAAAAAAGTGAACATTTTAGGTGCATAAAATAGCATAAAACTTTACATGAATTGTCTCATTAGGTTTCATTAGACATTAATGCTACAAGACATTTCAAGATGGCATCTTCATGGAAATATTTTCATGAGTATATCTTGGATTTTGAACATTTCTTTAATTTCACTAATGAGAACCCTCATGTTCTAGAACACATAGCATGTGTACATGATATTTCTTTTTCTAAATGTTCTACACATGAGTTGAACAATTACTTTGTTATATACATGATTTTGATAGCTTCACATTACTCATAGGATCATACCCTTTGATATTAGAAGATTTAACCAGATTCATCTCTAAGAACTCTCATGAGAAAGATAAGTGTGAAAATTTCTCTTCCGTTAATGCCTTGGAATTGATAGCTAAAGAATATGATGATGTTGATGATTCCATAAGTTATCCTACTTCTCCTATAGTTGAATGTCCAAGAACCTTAGATGAGAAGACTATGGATAGCTCTACTATGGTTGTAAATTCAAGTTTCTTAGACCTCACTAATGATACAACACCTAACCTTCCTAACAACACCTTACCTTTCTTTCATTCCAATGCTCTCCCTAGACAAGATGAAGCATTAGTAGATAAGAAAAGGTCTCTCACATTACATCCTTTAGGGATAGATGTTGGGTATAATTGAGAGGAAACCAATCTTCACTAATAGTCTTATTCCACCCACTAATGGGTTACTTGAGAAATGTAGCAAAATTCCTAAGATGGTTGTACGAAGAGCACCTAATGCACCTTCTTGCTTTAAACTGATGATTATGGTTCAAGGTGATCGAAAACTACCTAGACCCTCGGATTTCATTCTAAACTATGCAAGACAAATCACTCAAAGAAATCAAGGTGTTCAAAATGTGATTTCTCACACATATAACACTCATAATAACAAGAAAAATAAGCAAGGACCACATGCGCCTACCTCTCTTCTATGTTCTCAACCTATGCTCCCTCCACCACCTCATCTCAATCTAAAAGTAGTCAATAATACGATCTTGTTGATCAACTTCACGCTACTTTGACTAAAATCTCTCTTTAGGATTTAATACAAACATCGCCTGCATACCATTAAATGCTCCAAGAAGCTTTACAAAAGGTGATTGTGCCACCTATTGTTAAGCCAAATGATGTAGCAGCTCTCTTAGATTGTATGTGTGTGACAAAAATAGATATTTTGCTTCAACCACATGAATTACCATCAGCCAAAGTTAAAAACCATTATGATCCTCTTATAATCTTTGTCATGGTAAATAAAAAGTTGATAAAGCAAGTTATGATTGACAATGGATTGACTCTTAATGTTTGTGGTATTAATTTCTTACATAAGATTAAGGTTGATATCTCTTTGATTAAATTGGATATAATTAGCATTCGTGGCTTTGATAATGTTGGTAGACAATCCCTGGGTACTATAACTTTACCTGTAAAGGTGGGACCGGTGACTTTATCTACCCTTTTTCATGTTATGACTAGATCGATTTCATATAAATGATCCTTGGTAGACCATGCATCCATTCCATGGGGTCAGTTCCATCTACCCTTCATAGATCCATAAAATTTATTTATCAAGACAAGCTTTACACCAAAGAAGCCAATCCTAAACCGGATAGTTGTTTACATAGTGAAACACAAAAACAGGTTAACATTCATATGAGTCTAAACAACTTACGAGTTGATTCATCAACACCTCCTGCCACAGATAATGTTGTGCAAGACTCTACACCATCGAATGCACTTTTTAGTGATGATTGGGGTTCATTAGATTTTACTCCTTCCGAACCGGGGGAATATAAACTTAATAAATCTAACACATCAAAAGTTGCATCCATCTGATCCAAACAATCTTTTGAAACACCTAAGAAACCTAAAGTCTCCTTGGTAGAAAATAAAGACAATACTCTTACTTATACTACAGATTATAATACCTACAAGGCTTCACCTTCTTCTAAAGAAATGACATCCCTCTATGGTTGAGGATTTAGAATCCTTTATAACAATTGTGACTATCTAGGTAATGGTTGTGGTGTAAATCAACAAGGAACCAAAGTACCTTTACAAGTTTCTGGAATTAATTAGATAGCTAGTATTGGATACCACTCTTTGAAGCCCACCAAAGCCTCTTGTCATCCTAAACTTAATGGTAATGTAATCTCAACAAGACTAAAATGACATGTGAGATATCCTGAGTTGATAGACATGAATTTTCCACTAGGAAATATCCCATTGAATAAGGTAAGTATTTCTCCCTCTTTAAGCCACACTCATTGTAGCAACTATTATAGTTTCTCTCAAGGGTGGCCTCCTCCTAGATATGTATGTTGTTAGCATTGTGTTGTATCAGGTAAGTGTTTCTAACCCTTTCTCTCTCATGTTGTGTTCCCCCATGTTGTGCTATATGTGTTGTTTAGGCCTCTTAGGATGACCCTTGATACTCGTTTAAGGTCAAGGATACCAAGAGACTGTCTCTATTGTGACCATACTTCTATTTGTTTCATCATTCTTCTATCTTTCTTCTCCTCTATTTTTATATTGTGTGTTGTGTCTTAGGGATATAGAGTTGTGGCTGATGACTTGGGGTCATCCTCCAACGTGATTGTTCCTAAGACACTTGTTCTCCCCTCTCTTTTTATTGTTTACCTTCTTGTACTGATTCTACCTAGTTGGCGGATGACGAAAAATAAAAATACACTGATATGAACCATGTGTCCCTTCAGCGAGTAAGTAAAAATGGACCTAGTCCATACATGACGATGGGGTTGATATATATTATCCAATGCTTGGCTAGTAGAATCACTCCATGTGATATTTTGATGATGTCTTATATTTTCTAACAAACCATAACAATATAGCTACTATGTGTACTTTGATTATCTTGGGTCTCACCTTAGTTACACTCAGTTCTAAGATCTCTGCAGTATAGCCCCATGGTTATACTCAGTTTCTGAATCTGTAGTATAACCTTGGGTCTTGATGTGATTATGTTTATGTATTACTTTTATCATGTGATGTGGTTATTATCATAGAGAAAGATTTCTAACCTCTGTTCTTATAGGAAATTATGTGTTTGTAGGAACATTCGGCGATCATAAAGTACATGTCACCTTTGGGGGCATGGGCTTTGTGTGAACTCTTGTTCCCTTGTGTGTATTCTCTCTACCTTAAAGTGATTGATATCAATACAAGATATCAACCACCTTAATGTGGGGGCATATAAGGTAAGCTATTTGATGATTTTGGTACTAACAAAGTGTGTTTGTAAGCCCTCTGCAGAGGCAGGATGTTGTATCTCTATGTGAGTGCACATCTTTATTGTATATTACAATGAGAAATCCCTCTGCAGATGCAGGATATCATGCATATCCTTTTATTTTAAGCCCTCTACGAAGGCAGGATATCATGCATATCCTTTTATTTTAAAGCCCTCTACAGTGGCGGGGATGATGTATTTCTTGAGCTAGTGCACATCCTTTTTATTTCAAAAGTCCTCCGAGTAGGCAGGGTTGGTATATCCTCCCTTAAGTGTGTCTTTGGAAGTTGTTAGGTGTGCTTGTAATGTTCCTGATATGGTGGGGGCTTAGCAATAAGTTCCTTCTATTGCCTTATTTGTCATGTTTTAGATGTATAGTATGTTTTTGGCATGCTATATGATGCTCATGTTTTTCATGTGTCTTTCATGTGTTTGTTCCCAAGTATAGCCCAAAGAGAATGGTGAAATGCCCCTCCTATGCTTTGGTATTTGTATGGCATGTTTGTTCCCAAGTATAGTCCAAAGAGCGTGTCGAAATGCCCCTCCTATGCTTTGGGATTTGTATGGCGTGTTTGTTCTCAAGTGTAGTCCAAAGAGATTGGTGAAATGCCCCTCCTACACTTTGAGATTTGTATTGCATGTCTATTGCCCCATATGTAGTCCAAAGAGCTTGGCAAAATGCCCCCCCTACATTTTGGGTTGTGTGTTGCATTTTTACTTTCCATGCATTTGCATCTCCATTCATTTATATATGAGAAAATGAAAAAGAAATAATCATTGCACTCATTGTATTCATTGTGTTTTGTGTGTCTTCAATACTATCTTCTCCATGTTTTGCATGCCCATCACTATCTTCTCTATGTTTTGCATGCCTGATACTATCTTCATTGTGTTTTGCGTGTCTATGGCATGTTTTCTCTAATATCTACCTGAGACTGGGGGCTAGGAATAGTTCCTCAATCTTTGTATATGGATTAGCTTCAAGTGTCTAGCATGTTTGTTGTGTTTTGACCATACTTAATGCATGTATGGCCCTTACATTCATGCATACATTAAATTGGGGGCTTAATGTTATGTCATAAAATGTCCCCCTTGGACTTTTACCTCCTTAGTTTAGCTCGCGGGTCCCTTGTTTTGCATCTTGCATGTTCATTTTAACTCCTAGAAAGAAATGGCCTAAAACCCATGTCAAATGGAGCTTGAGGGACATTGTGGCATTTGACCCTACCCTTAAATAGGACTTGAGGACTTGGGTGCTCACACTGTAGTCTTGCCCTATTTTAGGCAAATCCCAAATTTGAATGTCAGTTAATTGACCCTTAGAAGGTTTTGTTGCCGACATCGTAAGCTTGAATTACAAAATTTAAAGTGGGAATGCATATATAATCATGTTTATGGATTCATTTACAAACTAGGAGATGATTATGAACTTTTGGAAAATTTATGATTTTAGAGCATTCAAGATATTCATTGTTGTAGAATAGAATATTGTTGTTGTGTTTATGATTGCAGATTTAGCTTCATCTTCTTATGTGTTGAAGGATTTTCATCTACATGTGAGATACACCTCTGAGGTGATATCTATTTCTGTTTGAATCATTTATCAATTTGTTTTTGCCTCTATCCTGTAGGGATACACACTCTCTATCTAACAACGATGTCCGGAAGACTTGAATATCCTTTTGGGGCTTGAGTGAGGCAAGCTCCTAAACACCACAACCCCCAACCACACTCCTTGTGATTATAGGTGCCAGGTGTCATACATGAAAGAGTGGAGTTGTAAGGAATAGTATCAAAGTGTGTGGATTCTAGATCTCTAAAGAAAGACACTTCTTGGACTTGGGCACTAGGGATAGTGTCCTCTGATGTTGCAAACACATAAATCTCCATGGCAGTGATAATCAGCATCAGAAGAAGTCCCAAGACCTTGAGGAATATCCTACCTTGGACTACGGTGTGAGTCATAGTGTCCTCCACATCTACAGAGCCAGAAATAGTTGAAACAATGATCATTAGTATCGTAAGGAGTCTGGACCCCCCTAAAGAAAACACTACACTGGACTAGGGCACGAGTCACAGTTTCCCCAACTATTTCGCATCACGATCTCAAAAAATGGTTAGTAACTAATCTGTATCTACTATCTAGGTATGGGAGCATTTGTTGTAATTTATCTGTTTTCTTACAATTTTACATAATTAGGGGTTTGAGCATATTTGAGCATTAAATCAATACATTAACTAACAAATTCTAAATTTCCACATCATTACAAGTGACCATCAACCTATAGGTGAATCCTCTTGCAAAAGTTGTGAATCAACTAGGATGAATGTCCATGAATGTTTGTAGTGAAAGGAGGATCTAGCCATTTACCCTCTTCCCCCTTTTCCTATTAAATACTTTGATCTGGAATCAAAAAAGTGGTACTCTAGTTGATGCTAATCCTTCATGTCCTACCATATGTTCCAATCTAAGATCTACCTTTAGCTGTTAAACTATATCAAGGAAACTTTCTCTGATTAGACACACAGATATACTAAGAGGCGGGTGAATCAATATATATTGAAATTATTTTCATTTAAATATACTCAATCCAATATAGACATTTAAACTACATGAAGCAAAAGAACACACACACACACATAGCACTAGATTTATGTGGAAACCCAAGATGGGAAAAACCACAGTGAGCCAACAACGTAGATCTATTGTCTAAATATATCCTCACAAATAAAAATGAAGTTTACAATAAATTTTATGGAAACCGACCCAAAGGAGACAACAATCCCTTGAAATAAATTTGTATGGGCACCAACCCAAAGGAAGCACCAACTCCCTGATACAAAGTTTTATGGGCACCAACCCAAAGGAAGCACCAATTCCCTAAAGTGCTACAACACTAACAAGATGAGACACTAACCTGTACTCTAAAACTCTTTACTAATTCTAATGGTTCAATCACCTCAGCAACATTATATCTGACAACACCTTAACATCCTTGACTTATTCATATGACTTAGATGTTAGAAAATGAAGGCAACACTACTCAAACAAAACTCTAATTACAATATGTAAATGATCTTAAATAGTACAATATCAATGAGGATTGCATTTGGAAATTGAATCACAAAATCAGAATAAACACCATAGAAGAATGACAAAAGATATAACATGGAGAAAGCCCTTTCGAGTAAAAAACTCCACCAAGAAAAGAGGCTCAAGTTGTATTATCTTTGAAAGATGAATAACATAATACATTCACTTCCTTCTTCTCTCCAACCTTCACTATGGTAGTACTTGTTGCAAGTATGAGGTTAATCAGTGTTGTCATTGATGTCAACATACTCATATTGCATTGACAAGAAGGATTGGATGAATTGTGTGCTGAGGATATTGAGAAAATTAGTCTCAATAAGGAACAATGAAGAGCAGTGATGAGAAGAAGGCAAAAGTACTCAATAGGTTGAGGATCAGAGGATGTAGATTAAAGGGTTTGTAGATATGAGTCTTGAAATGATCTAGTTAAGTTTTTAGAGGTCCGTATTTAGATTTGAAGAAGTTGTGATTGATCAAGTAGAACCAGTTCTAGGAGATACTCCGGAGTGATAGATTGTTACAAAAAGGTCCGGTGAGATCCGGAAGTGCATTGTCCTATCTTGTGGATTGGATGGAGTGTTTGGGATGTCCTTGTGATGTGTCATCTCAATTTGTTCATGGTTTGGAGGTCTAGAAGCACCTCTTGCAGTATGACAGTGGTGATAGACTGTGTTCTTGAAGTTCCGGATGAGGAAGAGAAGAGATTTCAGTGAGTAGAGGAAGTGCGGGTGTACCTAGTCATTCAGGCAAGCTTGTGAAGGTTCTTGAATCATGTTGAGGTTGTGTTGTTGGTCTGTATTGGTGGTAGAGCCCAAAATTGAAGATATTCTTTCGGATGAAGTTCTTATTCAGACTAGCTAACCAGATGAGTTGTTCATCTTGTAAATGTTCTTGTGGTGGCTAACCGAATGTGTTATTCATCTTGCGAATGTTCTTATGGTTGATTGCCGACTTAGATGATTGTTCCTAAGTCGATGTCTTATATAAATAAAGGTTTGTGAATTCATTTCAAAGTGTGTGTGGTATAGCGAAAGGTAGAGCAGGTGTGTCTCGAGCTTAAATGGAACTGATCCAGACATAGTGAAGATGTCATTCTCTAGTTCAAGGTTGTGATACTTATGATCTTGTAGACAGTGTGTCTCTTGTAGGTAGTGTGCCTCTTTGTGAGTAGTGTGCTCGGGCAGTGAGCCCTAACTGGCATGTGCCATTTATTTTTCTTATTCTTCTAATAGAGAATAATCCTTGGGTTAATCACCCCATGGTTTTTCCCTTAATCAGGTTTTCCACGTCAAAAATCTTGGTGTCAAATGTGTTGATGATTATCTGCTCCAGTGTTTATGCTTTGTGCTTTCATGAATGATTAATTGATATACTATTAACTAACAAGAAGAATCAAGTGCTTGAAGTAGAAGCAAAGTTTTTGTACAACTAATTCACCCCCCCTCTCAGTTGTGTGCCCTAGATCTAACAATTGGTATCAGAGCCAAGTTCCTCTGAAAAGAGCTTAACTGCTTGAGGAGATCTAGGATGTCATCACACAAGAAGAATAGTCTGAAGTTTGATGGAACTAATTTCTCTCTCTGGAAAAGTTGCATGAAATGTCACTTGGAGTGTATGGGAAAAGCATACCTGTCCATGATCACAAAGGCTTATGTACCTCCACAGGGTGGTCCGACAACACTGAATGAAATCACAGATGCTGAAAACAATTTACAGACCAAAGAAGCTCTTCTAAGCGCATTGAATGATTCAGAGCTCTCAAATGTTATTGACCTACCAACTGCATATGGGATCTGGGTCAAATTGGAACTTCTACATGAAGGAGATGAGTTTGTTAAGAGTGCAAGGTTGCAAAGTCTGAAAGGGAAATTTGAAAGATTAAAGATGAGAGATGATGAAAACATCACTACCTTTATGCCAAGAGTGAATGAGCTGGTATGTGGAATCAAGAATGCTGGTGGAGTTCTAAATGAAAATGAAATTGTTTGCAAAATTCTCAGATCCCTTCTTGCTACCTACAAAATCAAGGTTGCTGCCATTGATGAATTCAGAGCCCATACAACTATCACAAGAGAGCAATTGGTTGGCAAACTGGCTGCATTTGAAATGACTGAGTTTGGAGATGATCCCCCCAAGACTGAATCTACATTCAAAGCCAGTGCCTATGTGAAAGGCAAACAAAGATTTGATCTGAGAGAAAACTCTTCAAGGAAGCTGTCATGGTATGATCAAGCAAGAAAAGACATAGAAGAGGAAGAAGTAGAAACAACTCATCTTGAAGCCCTCATTGCAAAGAGACTGCCAAGAGGATCCGGTAAGTATGAAGGAAACTTACCTTTTAAATGCTTCAACTGCAATAAGATTGGTCATTTTGCCTCAAGATGTCCAGAAAGAACTGCAAGATCAAATTCTAATAGACAAAGGTTCCAAAAGAACTGTTATTATGTTCATGAAGAAGATGATAATGAAGGTTAACAGATGATGAATCAGAGATAGGAAACAGATCTGGAAATGAATGGGTGTTTATTGCCATCAAGGAAGAAAATCTAATATCCTTAGAATCTGTCAATCATAAGGTTGTGGAAAGAGCTTTGGCTGCACAAATTGAAGAAAATGATGATTGGGTTATTGACAGTGGATGTTCTCACCATATGACAGGTGACAAGAACAAGTTCTTAGATTTGGAAAGGTATGAAGGAGGAATGGTAAAATTTGGTGATAATTCTGCTGGCAGAATCAGAGGTAGGGGAACTATTTCTTTTGATGGAAAGAGCAAAACTGGTAATATACTATATGTTGAAGGATTGAAGCACAATCTTCTCAGTGTTGGTCAGTTGGTGGACAAAGGCTATGATATCTGGTTCAAGAATGGAAGATGCAAGATTTTTTAAAGCTCCAGAACTGAGATTGCATCTGGTACTCAAACAAAAGGTAATATCTTCCATCTAGTTGGTTCTAATAAAAGTTGTCTGTTTGTTCAAGTTGATCAGAGTTGGTTATGGCATAGAAGAATGTGTCATGTGAATTTTGATAACATCATCAAGATAAGCAATACTCAGGCTGTAAGAGATCTTCCAAAATTGGTGAAACCTACAAATAGTTTGTGCAAAGAATGTCAGCTAGGTAAATAAGCAGAGTCTCTTTCAAAAGCAAGGATCAGTCCTCCACTGGATTATTGGAATTAGTTCATACTGATCTATGTGGTCCAACAAGAATCAAGAGTATGCAAGGTGATAGATATTTCATGTTACTGATTGATGATCATTCCCGAATGATGTGGGTTACTTTCCTAAAAGAGAAATTAGAAGCCCTTGAGAAGTTCAAAATCTTCAAAGCTATGGTAGAGAATCAAACCGAACTAAAACTGAAATGTCTGAGGTCTTATAGAGGTGGTGAGTTCACATCCGGTGAATTCATAGACTTTTGTGAGAAGCATGGCATAAGGAGACAGTTGTCTGCTCCTAGGACTCCACAGCAGAATGGAGTAGTTGAGAGAAAGAACCGGATCATACAGGAAGCATCTAGGACAATGATGATGGAAGCAAATGTTCCTCAGATGTTTTGGAGAGAAGATGTCAGCATTGTAGTCTATACTCTTAACCGAGTTCAAATCAAAAGCAATACCGGTAAGACTCCTTATGAACTTTGGTTTGGTATAACTCCCACTGTGAGATATTTTAGAGTATTTGGTAGCAAGTGTTATATCAAAAGAGATGAAGATCAAGGAAAGTTTGATGCTAGAAGTGATGAAGGAATTTTCTTGGGTTACTCCACTCAAAGCAAAGCATACTGGTGTTACAATAAGAGATTGAAAAAGATGATAGAAAGTACAAATGTGAAGGTTGATGAAGGAATTGAGAAGCCCTCAAGATTCTATGAATGTGATGAAGATGATCAGAATGATTCTTTGGTGCAAGGAGCTCAATCCTCCTCTGAAATTCAAACTCAGACTGATCCGGTAAATCAGGAAGAAGAAGTTTGTTTGAATGACCCTAATCAAGAAACAGTAGTACAAGAAACTCTCAAAGTTCCAAGGTATGTAACTCTAAATCATTATGAAGATCAGATCATAGGTGACAAAAGTAAAGGGGTACAAACAAGGAGAAGAATTGATCAAGATTCAAATGAATACTGTCTGATTTCAAAGATTGAACCTAAGACAATTAATGAAGCTTGCAATGATAAAAAATGGACCAAAGCAATGGAGGAAGAATTGATGCAAATTGAGAAAAATCATACTTGGGATCTTGTTCCCAAACCTAGAAACAAGAATGTGATTGGAACCAAATGGGTCTTCCAGAACAAACTAAATGAAGTTGGTGAAGTAATTAGAAACAAAGCTAGATTGGTCTGCAAAGGCTACTCTCAAATAGAAGGAATTGATTTTGAAGAGACCTTTGCTCTAGTGGCAAGAATTGAAGCAGTCAGATTATTTCTAGCATTTGCTGCCTTCAAAGACTTCAAGGTATATCAGATGGATGTCAAGTCTACCTTCCTTAATGGTGATTTGGAAGAAGAAGTATACATTGAACAACCGGATGGATTTCAATTGTCTGATCATGATGATATGGTCTGCAAGTTGAAGAAAGCACTGTATGCTTTGAAGCAAGCCCCAAGGGCATGGTATGAAAGGTTGGATAAGCATCTTGTGCAGATTGGTTTCAACAAAGGTACTGCTGATAGTAACCTATATTTCCAAATAGATAAGGAAAACATCTTGATTGTTGAAGTATTTGTTGATGATATCATCTTTGGAGGAAAAGACAATATGTGTAAAACTTTTGCAAATCAAATGAAAAGTGAATTTGAAATGTCAATGCTTCGTGAAATAAATTTCTTCTTAGGTCTGCAAATTACTCAGACAAAGAAAGGCATCTTTATCTGTGAAACTAAATATGCAAAAAGAATTGTTGAGGAAATTCGGAATGGAAGATTCAAAGCCAATGAACACCCCTATGGCAACTGGATGTAAGTTGAGTAAAGATGATGACTCTCCTAAGACAGATCAGACCAAGTATAGATCAATGATTGGAGGACTATTGTATCTCACTCAGACTAGACCAGATATAATGCAGGCTGTTGGTCTTGTGGCAAGATTTCAGGCTGATCCCAAAGAATCTCATGTCATGGCAATCAAAAAAAAATTTAGGTACTTGAAAGGAACAGTTGAGTATGGTCTATGGTACCCTAGAGATCAAGATTTCTCTCTTCATGCATACACAGATGCAGATTGGGTAGGAGATGTGGATGACCGGAAGAGTACAAGTGGAGGAGCATTCTTTTTGGGAAAAAGGTTGGTTTCTTGGCTAAGCAAGAAACAAGAGGCCATATCTCTGTCTACAACTGAAGCAGAATACATTGCAGCAGCAGGTAGTTGCACTCAAATCTTATGGATGAAGCAGATGCTAAGAGACATTAAAGTTGAATATGAGGAGCCTATCACAATTTTCTATGATAACTCAAGTGCAATTAATATTTCTAAGAATCTGGTATTGCATTCTAAGACTAAGCACATATCTATCAAGTTTCACTTTCTAAGAGAATAAGTGAACAAGGATGAAGTCAGATTGGAGTATGTACCCTCCAAGGATTAGATTGCAGATATCTTTACTAAACCTCTTCCCAAGGACTCTTTTGAGTATCTCAGGGAGAATTTAGGGGTCATGGCCCCTCCGGTGATGAACTAGGATGCACTGATGTGCATCAGTCTGGTGGATATCACAGTCATATCTTGTGATCCAGATTGATGATGGGGAGCTGCTACTAAGGGGGAGCAGCTAGTATGATTCTGATGTATTAGAATTGCACGTATGAGCCCTTTGCCATTGATGTCAAAGGGGGAGAGAAGACATGTGAAAAAAAAGTGGTTGATGATCAAAGGGGGAGCAGTAAAGGAAGAGAAGACATGTGAAGAGTTGTTGCTGATAGGGGGAACTATGACAGAAAGGAGAAGATCTTGTCTTGATCGTTTTTCACATCATATGTTGCCATCAATGACAAAGGGGGAGATTGTTGCAAGTATGAGGTTAATCAGTGTTGTCATTGATGTCAACATACTCATATTGCATTGACAAGAAGGATTGGATGAGCTGTGTGCTGAGGATATTGAGAAAATTAGTCTCAATCAAGAACAGTGATGAGAAGAAGGCAAAAGTACTGAATAGGTTAAGGATCAGAGGATGCAGATTAAAGGGGTTGTAGATATGAGTCTTGAGATGATCCAGTTAAGTTTTCAGAGGTCTACATGAAGATTTGAAGAAGTTGTGATTGATCAAGTAGAACCGGTTCCGGGAGATGCTCCGGAGTGATAGAGTGTTACAAAAAGGTCCGATGAGATCCAGAAGTGCAATGTCCTATCTTGTGGATTGGATGGAGTGTTTGGGATGTCCTTGTGATGTGTCATCTCAATTTGTTCATGGTTTGGAGGTCCGAAAGCACCTCTTGCAGTATGATAGTGGTGATAGACTGTGTTCTTGAAGTTTCAGATGAGGAAGAGAAGAGATTCCAGTGAGTAGAGGAAGTGTGGGTGTACCTGGTCATTCATGCAAGCTTGTGAAGGTTCTTGGATCATCTTGAGGTTGTGTTGTTGGTCCGCATTAGTGGTAGAGCCTGGAATTGAAGATATTCTTCCGAATAAAGTTCTTGTTCAGACTAGCTAACCAGATGAGTTGTTCATCTTGCAAATGTTCTTGTGGTGGCCGACCGAATGTGTTATTCATCTTGCGAATGTTCTTATGGTTGATTGCCGACTTAGATTATTGTTCCTAAGTCGATGTCTTATATAAATAAAGGTTTGTGAATTCATTTCAAAGTGTGTGTGGTATAGCGAAAGGTAGAGCAGGTGTGTCTCGAGCTTAAATGGAATTGATCCAGACATAGTGAAGATGTCATTCTCCAGTTCAAGGTTGTGATACTTATGATCTTGTAGACAATGTGTCTCTTGTAGGCAGTGTGCCTCTTTGTGAGCAATGTGCTCGAGCAGTGAGCCTTGACTGGCATGTGCCATTTATTTTTCTTATTCTTCTAACAGAGAATAATCCTTGGGTTAATCACCCTGTGGTTTTTCCCTTAATCAGGTTTTCCATGTCAAAAATCTTGGTGTCAAATGTTTTGATGATTATCTGCTCCAGTGTTTATGCTTTGTGCTTTCATGAATGATTAATTGATATACTGTTAACTAACAAGAAGAATCAAGTGTTTGAAGTAGAAGCAAAGTTTTTGTACAACTGATTCACCCCCCCCTCAGTTGTGTGCCCTAGATCTAATAGTACTTGTGTACAAAAAATGTCATTCTACTACGTTTACATGGAAATATACTTATAAAAGTATTTTCCCTCCAATTTAGGTGTATGTTTTCTCTCTCCTGAGAATCTCCAACATGCAAACAATAAATGCCAACTTACAAAGTCATGCCACTTGTCCAAAATCAACCATGCAAAGTTTGGTGCTCAAGCCTAAATATAGTCTCTTAAAACATCTTATGACACATCATAACCATCATAGATTCCTCTAGAAAGTATCTTCCCAAGATGGCCACCTAGGGCTAAACATAGCAACTTTCACCTATTAAATATCCATCATATGTCGTCATAATGTCATAGAATCTTATGAAAACTTGCAGCTATCATAAATTCTCTTACATGCACTCACCAAACATTATGACGTGTGTCATGCATGCTAAATATAGAAGATTCTCCCAAGGTGGCACCTACCCTCATTTACACATGATTTTTACAATTGCCAACTGTAAATGTCACTCCATAATTACGTTTGGTAAGTCTAGAATTACCACTATTGATGAAACTACCTCATTCCCTTATGGGTATTACAAACTTACAAATAATAAAATGGAATAAATACAATATTGGCATTTATAACGTTAATAACACCTTATCCCAACATTCTCCCACTTGATATTAGACATTGTAAATCAAACCATAGGAAATCAAAGGAAAATAATCAAGTACTAGAAACAAGGCCCATGGCCTCTCTGCACCAAACAAATTTCTCTGTCCTCATAGGCTTGGTCAATGAATCTACAACATTCTCTTGATTGTCTATCTTCTTTAGCTCAATCTGTCTACTTGCAACTAATTCTCGAATGAAGAGATATTGAACATCAACATGCTTAGTCTGAGCATAACGCATAGGATTCTTGGCCAAACAGATAGCACTCTAGCTATCACAACCAATTTGAATGACCCTGCAATCAAAACCAATACCTATACATAGTCTCATCAACCAAACTACCTCCTTAGAGACTTGAGTAGCATCCATATACTCTTCTTTGGTGGTGGACAAAGCAACCATGGGCTATCTTTTTCTCATCCAACTCACTGCTCCTCCAAATAGAGTAAACACATAGCCACTAGTGGACCTTCAACTATCCCAGTCACCTACCCAATCTGCATCAACAAATCCCTATATGTTGAAAGTTTTATCAGCACTATAAGTACCAGAATAGACTAGAAAATAATCAGGAGTACTACAAGATATTTAAACACCCTCTTCACATAATTCCAATGTTGTCTGCTAGGGTTCAACATAAATTATCTCAAAACTCCCACTGCTTGGGCAATATCTAGCCTAGTGTAAACCATTGCATACATCAAACTCCATACAACACTAGCATATGGCACATTAGACATATCCTCAAAACCATCCTCATTCTTTGGACACATATCTAATGAATCTTAGTACCAATGGATAAAGGAACTCTAATTGGGTTGCAGTCCTGCATACTAAATCTCTACAAAATGGTATTCACATGCTTACTCTAAGACAACCAAAGCTTTTTGTTACATATGTCCCTCCTGATCTCCATACCTAGATTATACCTAGCTACTCCAAGATCCTTCATATCAAATGCACCTAAAAGTTAGGCTTTCAACTCATTGATCATACCCTTAGTATTTCTGAAAAATAACATGTCATCAACATACAATGCAATGATAAGTATAGAATCATCTATATAATGAATGTAAACACAGTGCTCCTCCTCACTTTTAACAAAACCCAATTTCAACACAAATGAGTCAAACTTTTGATACCACATTCTTGGGGATTGTTTTAGATCATAAAGAGACCTCTTTAACCTACAAACCTAATGTTCTTTTCCTTTTACCTCAAAACCTATATGATGTTGCATATAAATTTCTTCCTCATGATCACCATGCAAGAATGTAGTCTTAACATCCATTTTCTCTATTTCCCAATCAAAAGATGTAGCAATAGATAAAATAAATCTAATGGAAGTTAACCTAGCAACATGAGAGAAAATTTCACCAAAATTAACTCCCTCTCTCTAGGAGTAGCCCTTGGCTACAAGTCTAGCCTTGTACTTCTCCAAAGAACTGTCTTCTGCAAACTTCTTCTTGATGACCCACTTGCAACCTATGGCCTTTCTTCCTTTGGGAAAATGAATAAGATCCCAAGTGTTACAAGAGTCTAAAGCCATCATTTCCTCCTGCATGGCTAACATTCAAGACTCACTATCATTTGTATGAATAGCTTCCTTGTAGGATCTAGGTTCATCGTCAGTACTTAATAAAGAAAATACACAACAGAAATCTAGTGTGATATACCTTTCAACTGGGTTTCATTGTCTTGTGGATCTCCTCAAGGGTGGAGTGAGAGTCTCAACTTGTTCTTTTGGATGATCTTTTGTACAAACTTCTTCTATTACAAGATATTCTTTCTCATCGAAACTACTAGAATCTTCTTCTTCTTCTTCCCCCTCCAATCCATCATTGTGTTCTTCCTAATGTCCATCTTCCTACTCTAATTGAAAATCACTCTCTTCACCTTTTCTTTCTCTTTTGGCTGCTCAGGTTCAGAAATAGCTCTAAGTTCCCTAAAAATGACATCTCTAGAGAGAACAATTTTTCTGGTTAGAGGATCCCAAAGCTTATAACCATTAACATTCTCACCATATCCAATGAAGATGCATTTCTGCACTTTTGGATCCAACTTAGATCACTTTTCCTTAGGCACATGAACAAAAGCCTCACAACCAAAAACCCTTAAATGTGAAATAGAAGGTTTCTTACCTACCCACACTTCTTAGGTGTCAAATTAAGAGCCTTACAAGGAGTTTTGTTAATCAAGTAATAAGTGGTACACAAAGCCTCTACCTAAAAGTAATTATCCAACTATGAATCACTCAACATACTTCTGGCTCTTTCTATGATTGTCGAATTCGTCCTTTCTACAACACCATTCTATTGTGGTGTATACGGAGTTGTCTTTTGTCTGATTATACTGGCATGCTTACAAAACTCATCAAACTCCTTAGAGCAATATTTCCCTCCATTGTTAGATCTTAATATTTTTAATGTTAATCCTAATTTGTTTTCAACTAAGACTTTAAAATCCTTAAACTTATCAAAAATTTTAGATGTGTTTCATAAAATAAATCCATGTAAATCTGGATACTCATCAATGAAGGTGACAAAATAATGAGATTTTTTGATAGATTCATTATCCACAGGTCCAAACACATCTGAATGAATAATCTCTAACTTCTTGTTTGCTCTATTACTTCCTAAAGGAAAAGATGTTCTATTTATTTTTGAAATGCACAATGCTCACATAAATCAAAGTGCTCATGAGAATAAGAGAAACCATCCAACAAATCTTTATTCTTAATAGATTTTAAAATATTATTACTTGTGTGGCCTAATCTATGGTGCCACAACATACAAGTGTTTACAGAAGCTTCAGAAACATAAGAGGAATTACAAACTGTAGTGGTGTCTATCCTAAACAAGGTTCTAATTCTCTTTCCCTTCGCTACCACCAAGTTTCCTCTCACCAATCTGCAATCATGCTTATCAAATGTTGCATGCATTCCCAAATCATTCAACTTTGAAACTGAAATCAAATTGCTAGCTAATCTGAGAACATGTAAAACACTAGGGAGGGTTTTAATCTTCCCATCACTGAAACATAACAATACCTTGCCTTTCCAAACTATCAGATATGTAGAGTTCTCCCCAAGGTACACTTTACCTCCATCATACTCTTCGTATGTGGAAAACCATTCCTTATGCAAGGTCATGCGATACGGGCATCTTGAGTCAACCAACCAACCATCATTAGAAATAATATTTCATATAGAAAGTAAAACATGTTCACTTGCATTCAAGGATTTATTAGAAGTGGTCTCCCACTGTTTCTTTGGGTTTCCACTCTCCTTTTTCACATGCCCCCTCTTTCCGTAGTTCTAACACTTAACTCTGTTCTTCTCTCCAAGAGTCTTAGATCAATCCTTAGACTTGTCCTTAGCCCCTTTCTGATCTCCTTTCAGTCCTCTTTCCCTAGACCTTCCCCTGACATTGAGAGCATCCCCTAAACTATCTGAACTCTTCTTCCTGAATTCTTGTGTTACAAAAACTGCAACAAGAGCATCCAACTTTAGATCCATGAGGTTAGTAGTGAGAGCAAGGATAACATTCTCCCAAGACTCCAGTAAAGAACAAAGAAGTAAGATACATTTATCTTCCTTAGTAACTTCAACATCTACATATGCTAGCTAACTCAACAACAAATTAAAAGAATTTAAATGCTCTACAAATGATTCACCCTCTTTCATTTTAATAGAAAATAGTTTATGCTTCAAGTAAATCTTGTTTGTCATACTCTTGGCTTGGTAGATCTCACCCAAACACTTCCATAGGCTATGTGCAGTCTCTTCCTTCATGACATTCAACAGGATAGAATCTGCAAGACACAATTAGATTGTACCTCGTGTCTTTTTATCTACTCTATCCCACTCATATTGAGAGCCATCATCAGTTTTCTTCTCTCTCATAACATCCAACCACTCATTTCTTTCTTCCAGTAAATCCTCTATTTTTATCTTTCACAACTCATACCCCATACCATTGAACTTTTCAATGTCCAATCAAGAGGTTGAAGCAATGGTGGATGTAGCCATATTATCAACTCAAGATCTACAAACACAAACACAACCAAATCTCCCACTATAGCTAAACAACCATCCCACTACCACCAAGAGTCAAAGTTAGCCAGGATTTGATACCAAATGTTAGAAAATGAAGGCAACAGTACTCAAATGGAAATCTAATTACAATATGTAAATAATCTTAAATAGTATGATATCAATGAAGATTGCATTCAAAAATTAAATCACAGCACAAGAATAAACACCATAGAAGAATGACATAAGATATAATGTGGAGAAAACCTTTTTAGGTACAAAACTCCACCAAGAAAAGAGGCTTAAGTTGTATTATCTTTGAAAGCTGAATAACATAATACATGCACTTCCTTCTCTCCAACCTGTTGGATTCTGGACAGACAACTAAGAGGGGGGGTGAATTAGTTGTCCAAAACTTGCTCTTTTTAAACACTTAAATCCTCTTTGTTATGTAATAGCATATCAATTAATCATTCATGAAAGCACAAAGCATAAACACCAGAGCAGATACACATCAACACATGAGACACCAAATTTTTGACGTGGAAAACCCAGTCAAGGGAAAAACCATGGGGTGATTAACCCAAGGATTATTCTCTATTTAGAAGAATAATAAAAATAGATGGCACATGCCAATTAGGGCTCACTGTCTGAGCACACTGTTCACAAGAGGCACACTGCCTACAAGAGACACATTGTCTACAAAGTAACAAGTATTACAAACTTGAACTGAAGATTGACATCTTTACCATGCTTGGATCAGTTCCATTTAAGCCCAAAAATTCTTGTTCTGCCTTTTGCACTTCTCTTCGCTACACCACACTTATCCGCTCCAAGACACTCTTCAAAATGAATTCACAATCCCTTATTTATACAAGGCATCGACTTAAGAACAATCATCTAAGTCGGCAAACACCTATAAAATCATTCGCAAGACGTGTAATACATCCGGTCAGCTAGTCTCAGGAAGAACACCAACAACCGGTGGTCTTTACATCAAATCCAAACTCTAACTTCAATGCGGACCGCCAATAAAAATTGTGCACAATCCAAGGATCACCAAAACCTTTCCTGAGTCACCAAGAACATCTGCACTTTATCAACTTACTAGAATTCTTCTCTTCTTCATCCAGAACTTCAAGAACACAGTCTGTTGCCACTGTCACAATGAGAAAGGTGCTTCCAGACCTCCAAACCATGAATAAATCTAGTTGTCACTTCACATTGACTTCTTCAACACTCCCTCCAATCCGCAAAATGAGAATGCAATTCTGGAGCTCACCAGACCAAATTGTGACACTCTGTCACCACTGAACATCTACCAGAACTAGTTCTACTAGAATGACCATAACTTCTTCATATCTTCATGCGGACCTCTAAAATCTTGACTAGAGCATCTCAAGACTCATATCTGAAAACCCTTTAAACCGCATCCTCTGATCTTCATCTTATCTTGGCCTTTTACCTTAAAGTCATCATTGTTCCTCATTGTTCCTGATTGAGACTAATTTTCTCAATATCCTCAGTACACAGCTCATCTAATCCTTCTCATTAATGCAGTATGAGTATGTTGACATCAATGACAACACTGGTTATCCTCATTCTTGCAACACAACCTTCACTTTGGCAACACCTGTGTACAAAAACTATCATCCTACAACATTTACATGGAAATATACTAATAAAATTATTATACCTCCATTCTAGGCATCTACTTTCTCTCTCTTGAGAATCTCCAACATGCAAACAATAAATGCCAACTTACAAGTTCATGCCACTTGTCCAAAATCAGCCATGCAAAGTTGGGTGCCTAAGGCTAAATATAGTCTCTTACAAGATCTTATGATGAGTCATAACCATCATAGATTCCTCTACAAAGTACTTCCCAAGATGGGTACCTAGGGCTAAACATAGCAAATTACACCTATTAAATATCTGTCATATGTCATCATAGTGTCATAGAATCTTATGACAACTTGCAACTATCATAGATTCTCTTACATGCACTCAGCAAATAATGTGATGTGTTTCATGCATGCCAAAAATAGTATATTCTCCCAAGGTGACACCTGCCCTCATTTACACATGATTTTTACAATTGCCAACCATAAATGTTACTCCATAATTACCTCTGGTAAGTCCAAAATTACCACTGCCAATGAAACTACCTCATTCCCTTATGGGTAATTAAAAAATTATAAATAATAAAATTGAATAAATGTAATATTGGTATTTACAAGGTTAATGGCACCTTATCCCAACATTAGACACCTTCATGCTATCTTCCTTGCTATCTTCTTGGTCACTTGACTGATTCTAATGGCTCAAACACTTCAACAATACTCACTCTGCTATAAGTTATACTTTATTGCATACAGATTTGTATCTTTACCTTAAGATCATTCTTTTCTCATAATATATATTCACCCCATTGAAAAAAATCTATCAACGTTCATATATGTCATCCACAAGTCTTCTAGACATCATCTTCGTTGGCCTTAAGTTAAAGTGTGTCATGAAACATGTAACTGGCCTTACATGTCAGCTCTGAAATCATTTGCGTTAATGTAGGAGTGAAATCCCATCATGCAGTTCATACCAAAGGATCTACTAAAGTCATTTTACTTCCTTCCAAACTTTCTTCCTAGTGCATGCTTCGATACCCACAATACAAGCACTAGAATACACCATGTCAACTCCAAAAGCACTTTAACCTTTCATACATTAGCTCTAGACCCTATGCGGTACCGAAAAAGTGAAATGTCATCAAGTGGTTCATGCCATGAACACTGTGAGACCTAAAAAAACCTTCTCACAGAAATTCCTCTTTCTAGTCCATGCTTCTACTTGCTAGTGCAAGAAATCAAACACTGATGTTAGTATCCTTTTCACAAACCATTCACACAGTCTCAACTCAGAACATTGATAAAACACACTTGAAGTACTTTATATCCTCTAAGACTTGAGTATGTCATTATTTTCTCTTTTCTTTACATAACCTCCAAACCACCAAGTCATATATGAAGATGCAATTGAATGTGGTAGCATTATGTATCATCTCTAATAGTCTTTTAGTGCAACAACACTATTTTCATTTTGCTCACTTTAGGTGTCTTTACGATAGTTCATATGCTCTAAAATTTGGATCATACATACCTTATAGCTATTTATATCCATCCTTCAAATTGTGAGGTCATATCTTGATCTACGTTAGAATGCAGTACAATCTCATGTGCCTCTAACATTTTTGGTAACTTAACAACTTCTCAAACAAATTCTTGTATACTTCATGCAACTCTCACCAAGTGACAACATATGTGACAATCACAATTCCATAAAAAACATCAATAACATAATACTTTGACAACCTTTACCTATCCATGAACTTCAGAAGATGAGGTACATCAATTAACTTCAAAAATTAAGTACAAGTGTGTATAGATGATACTAGTCCATTTTCATGTTTCAATTATAGTATGAAAGATGTAACATGTTCATGTCTTTCATCATCACAAATCCTCTTGTCACCAATCCTTTAACATCAATGACAAAAAATGCAACAATTATTGTAATGAGATAGAAAAAAATCTAGATTCTAGTAATAGATTTTGATATACTAAAATTAGTAACAAGCTATTTTAGCCTTCATGATCAATAACATAACTAATTTTCCACCTTTTTCATATATTTCATCACTATGTTTTCTTGAAAGATCTAAATCCTATCTTGTAGATAATTAGACCCTTTTGTAGTTTCAATCTTCTTTCCTAACCTCTGTGGAAGATTTCATGAGTTTGTGTGGATGTAGATTAGCCTCCTGAGATTTTTTTTTTCATAAGAAATAGGTCCAAAAATTCCTCAAATCAATATGGTACATTAACACATAGTGCTTTTAGTCATCTTTCTCTATCTTTTTCCATTAGTGAGTGTTAGAATAGAATTAGACCTAGTCTTCATTTGTGTTGAGTTGATTTAATATATGTATGTTAAGGATAGAAGAGGGAACCAACCCTTATCTAGAGCTTGACCTCAAGTTCCAAGTCCCATGGCCTGAGAGGTCTTCCCATGTTTCATTGGATAGATGAGTTGAGTTCTTAGAAAGGGTGCATATTCAAATGATAATAGTTTTTGGCACCCCCGATAGGATAAATTTTGATGATCCTAGCATCATCCAATGAAGATTTTTAGTGTGTTCTTTAGTTCATCTTGCCATTCAAGGCATTTTCTTCAACACCATGTTGACTCCAAGATCAAATATATTGGTTTAAGTAGTCCAATTGATTTAATACTATCAAGGATTAGTATTTAGGTGATATTCTTAGTCTTTCCTTCTTTTGAAGCATTCTAATCACCTTGGTATGTACTTAGTTCTCAAGAAGAAGATCTAATTGCTCTTATTTTGAAGTATATTTGAATGAATTATAGTTTCTATGAGGGTTCTATCGTATCAAACTATCATGGGAGTTATGTCTTTTCCCATCCACTTTGTGAAATGTATTTTTTTACCTCCCTATTAGGCATATCAGTTTGAGAATGCTCCTAGTTTCATCCCAAATAGCCCTTCCATAGCAATATATCAACATTCTCATCATTATTACCTCCCTCCCACCCTTGCTTACCCTTCTCGGTAGTCTATTCATGTTTATAGTTAGCACCAAGATATTGACAACATGGAAATTGGTAGCCTCAGAGATCTGTGGTGCTAGACTTACAAAAATGGTTAAATGTTGTTAAAAGAGAGTAGGAGTATAATTTGCAGTAGGAAGAGTTTTTTTAATCAAGCTTAGCTCAACCAGAAAGAGATGGAGGCACAAGAAAGGTATGAAGAAGAATGTTTTGATAATTAGGTTGCACAGAAGGAGCAAATGAGGCAAGTACTTGCCCTTGAATACAAAGGAAGGAAACCTGATCAACCTCCTTCATTCCTAGTTTCAAACAAATTGTTCTTACAAATATGGATGAGCCTATAAAAGAAGAGGCTTCCACACTCAAAATTCTAATCTTCAAGAAAGGAAATCCTTCTAAACCTTTAAATCAACCTCCTTGTTTCAAAATCACAAGTTTCAAAGGTCCTCATCCATTGCAACAGCCTATACCTTTGAAGATTCAGTCAATTAATCCTCATGAGAAGCCCTCTCAAAGACCCATTCTCCTTCAATAAAATAAAAAAACCCTTTAAATCTCCATACCATATTATCTTTCTTTCCCTTGCACTATTTCACTCTTCAGAGATGGACCAATTGTTTGGCAAACTAGTTGGTTGGATGAGCAAGAGAAGGAGGTTTTTGAGGAAAAAGAAGAGGAATCTTCTATTTGTGAGCCTTCATGTGCTTTAGAAACTAGAAGATTAGGCCTTTTTCTAGAAGCAAATAAGTATAATTAGCTAGAATAACAAAACATTGAGAAAATGGTGAGTGATGAAGGGTTAGAAAGGCTTTTGAGCAAAGAAGATATCTCTTGTTGTAATAAAGAACACATTCTCCAAGAATATGAAGCATCTAACTTTTCTCCTAAGCCATCTTTGTTGAATAATGAAGAAGAGAATGATGTAAGTTCTTCTCAAAAGTTTACAATGACTAACATTGATAGGGAGGAGTTGGTACTCTTGTTTGATCAGCCACATTACCTTGTTGGAAAAGATGAAGAAAGCATACCAATTCCCACATCAACAAAAGATTTGAAGTAGCACAAGGATATTAAAGACCTTCATGATTTGTTGGCACATGGATACAAGTATGGGAATGAAGCTCTAACTCATGAAGAACAACAAAAGGCACACTTTCAATCTCCAATCCAACTTAAGGGAGAAACCGTTATTCGAGTGGTTTGGAAAAAACACAAGGACAATCTTGTTTGTGAGAATGGAGAGATTGATGTGCATAAGGTTCCTCATAAAATTTAACAAGATATCAAACAAGAACCTATGCTCCAAAAAGAAGATCTTGACATTTCTTCAAAACTTTAAGAGATATGCCATGAAGCTAAGATGAGTCCTCTCATGTATAAGAGTAGAGAAGAGATTGAACAAGACCTTTTTGGGAATGAACTAGAGGAATTCTACTCAAGCTTTGACATCAAACCAACATATATTAAAGAATAAAGTCATGAATAGTATGAACATGAGGTGGAAGTGGCCATTTTTCCAAATAAGTCACAAGAGACAAAGCATCCCAACCAATGAGATGTTGAATAATCAAATCATAAGCATGAGGTTGAGGTTGTCAATTTGAATGTCATTTCAAGATGATGTTCTATTAGGCATCTAGTCTAGTTGGAGACCATCAAGGGGAAGTCACTACATGTCATGCTTACTCTTAAGCATGAAGTTGAATATCAAGAGGGGGAAAAAAGGCATACCTATGCACTCCAAGATAGTTTCTTTCACAATCAACTCAAGTGGATAGGGGAGTTTCAATTTATTGTCAGAAAGTGTTTCACTAGTTTTTTGAATACCCACCCTTTCTCCACCCCTTGTTGGTTGCCCATGAGCATGAAGAACATTCTAAGTTGATCAGAAAAGGTGTTTATTTTAAAAAACCAATCAATGGCTTTGTTTAGATATCCTTTTATTTGGTTAGTCTACATTAAGTAGGTTAGTGTAGGTTTTATTTTCATAATAAGTTCTTGTTGCACATGTTCCTAGTTATTGTCTTTGTATCTTGGTTGTTCATGTTGTTCAAAAGAAAAGAAAATCTCACATGTTTCAAAATGAAGGGCTTAAATGACTGTTATGTCTAATGGAGTACTGAATGTTACTTGTTTTAAGTGTTTAGCAGGCAAACACCCCTAAGAGGTAACCAAAAATGTTGACTTTCTAAGTCATCATTTGAGGTTTTTGCTAGTTATTCTAGTCTATTAGGGGTTTTAGACCTCAATTTTTTATTTTGGAACTACAACATTCCTATTAAGTTTTGTTTTTTTCATTTTTCACACTTTCAAGTTTAAAATGTTCAAGGTAAGGTTTGTCATGTTAATGTATTAGGATGTTTTATAATTTTTGAAATGGATCAAAATCCCCAAAGGCCTTAAAAGCATGTACATAAGGATGGAGGGAATTTTTATTTGAAAAGGTGTAATCATTTTTAGGTCAACAATTCTTTTATGTCATTTGAGAAGAAAGTCTTAAAGAATGACAAGTGTGAAGACCATCAACATCTAGAAGGCCATTTGAAGGCCATGAGGATATTAGAGAAAAGTTTGTACAGATCCATATAGGCCATGAAGAGCCATATTCAACCAAGTACCATTTCATGTAAAATCTCAATCAAAGAAGAAACTTTAGGTGTGTTGAGTAACATGCAAAAGGGTTTTGCAAGTAATTGCTATATCTTCTTTTTCTTGCATGGAAGGTGGAAGATAATGAACAAGTTTTAAGTCATATGTACACCCATTTTGATGCATAAAGGAGGTCTCCATAACGTCGGTTTTATGTGGATACTAGTAATGATTTAATATAGATTTAGTGTGATTCTCCCTACAGAAGTTATGTCAAGGGACCACACCCTTTGTACAAACCCAAGAGCAACCAACTTGTATCTTGCCAAGTTCCAATGTGTATGGGAATACAAGTAGGTCACAAATATGAGTGTAAAAGTCATACTCAACAATCTGATTATGAAATAGAGTATGTTGACCATGGCTTTTCCATGGGAGTCCTTGTAAAAGGTAGTACCAGAGTCTTGAACACTAATGGCTTCATGTTTCCAACAAGTCTAGTTTTTGGGTGTGCATATGAATCAAAAATACATGGAGGTTTTGGGCTTAATAGTGCTCAAACTAGTCTACCATAACATCTAGCTAAGGATAGACTTGTTGACAATGTGTTTGGCCATCATATTGTTGGACATGAAAGAGGTAGAGGTTACACATTTATTGGCAAGGACATTGAACCATGGAGAATGACTAGGCTACAGAGCCATGTAGACTTGTACAGAGATTTATAAAGGCAAGGTAGGAGCCTAGCATGGTTTTTGTAGTCATTAGATAGATATGTGAAGTATTCTTTAGCTTGTGAAGCATACAGAGACCCTGTAAAATCCTAAAAGATATATATAACTCTAAAGATCCTATCAAACCCTTGGAAGATCAATATAAACCCTATAGAAGTCATTAAAAATCTGCAAAACCCAAAGAAGCATACAAAAGTTATTAAATAGTCTTTGAAACCTTAATAGGTTTGTCAAGTCTTTTACATGTCTCTAAACTATGAGAAACCCTATTGGAGATATAAATCACTCTGCCGGTCATTTGTAAACTTTGTACATTCATGTAAGGTTTGTACATTCATTTTAAGGCCTGTATTTTCAGTTTAGGGTTTGTATAGTCATAAGGAGGTTTATAATCATAGGAAAATATATGAAAAACCCTAAAGATGTTTGTGTAAGCATTATCAAGCTCTATCAAACCCTAAGAGCTTTGATAAATAATGTAAAGGTCCACATGAACTCTAGTAACTTTTTCAAATAGTTGGAAGGTCTAAAAACCATTAGATGTATGTGTTTATCTTTGGTGTACTTGGGGCTGGGTATGGTATATCAAATGGGTGGAATTATTGGATAATCTCTGAGGCTTATTTTTATGGAGTTTTTCTTATTAAGATAAAAAGTATTAAGTTGGATCCCATTATCCTAATGCACTCTGAGAGTCCTTGTAGTGTGATGATGTGGTGAAGGACTAGATGGTTGTATCATTGTCTACATTATTGTTTGCTAATATGGAGCTTACAATTAAAAATTTGTTTAAATATATTGTACATCCATTGCTAGTGTAGCAACATATAATAATAACAATTTGAAATTAGAAGCATCCAGTGTTAAAATAACTATGAAAGATGTGAATGAGATTTCAACTAGACAAAGTGAGGCACCGAACAACTTTCAAAAAGCCAAAAGATTATCAAAGGTCTGCCAAGGAAACCTACATGTCTACAAATTCTTAAAGTGCTTGTAAACCATAGATACCCTATGATAACTCTAATATCTATGTCTAACCATTGGAAGGTTTGCATCATAGTTAGAAGCTTTATCACAAAGTGTTAAAGGTAAGTGATTTCTTTGAAATTCTAATGAAGCACAAAGTCTATACAATTTTTATTAGGTCTATCAAGTCATTTCAATAGTCCAAAAAGTCATGTAGGATCATGGGTAGTTCAATCCTAGGGTAAGGATGATTATATAAATCTACATGAGTATTAGAAGATTTAATAAAGTTTTAAAAGAGGGGATAGTGTAAACTTAGTAAGGGTTACATATTTTCTTAAATAGACAATGTGTATTTAAGCAAGTTTGCTAAAATTCACATTGTGTATTACCATTTTAAGATTGGTGGAGACATAGAAAGATGATTAAACCTTTGGAAAGTCTATAAGACCATTTTAAACCCTCTCAAATCATATGAAAAGATTGTAAAACACTAGGTTATGTATTATTGCTCTTGGGAATGGCATGGATACTTTATCTATACAAGAGCAAATAGTTTGGGAGGATAAGAGAAAAGTGATGGAAGAATGGTTGTGTTGTAGACATTGAAAAGTAATGTATTGTAAGATATATTATTGTAATGAAAAAGGACTTGTAAGATATCTCACTAAACAAATCATGGAATCTAAAGTAGAAGACTAGGATAAAATAATTCTAGTTCTTCCCACTATGCCTAAGGAGTTTCAAAGAGAAATTTAAGGAAGCTATCTTTTTCTGCACCCAAGAAGACTCTTCAACGAAAGGATGTTTGACTCGTGAGCATTCAAGGGCCAGTTACCATCTTTACTCTCCACTTGAGGAAAGTTCCTAAATCTTCTCAAGCATGTTTTTTCCTTCTAAGATATATTATTGTAATGAGATAAGTTTTTTTTTGGATTCTAGTGAAAGATTTTGATTTACTAAAAATTGTAACAAGTTGTTTTACCCTTCATGATCAATAAAATAACTAACTTTTTACCTTTTTGATATTTTTCTTCATTATGTTTTCAAGAAATATTGAAAGCTTATCTTGTGGATAATTAGTCCCTTTTGCAATTTCAATCTTATTTCCTTACCTTTATGGAAGATTTCATGAGTTTGTGTGGATGTAGATCAACCTCTTGAGATTATTTTTGTGCTTAATAAATAGGTATAGAAATTCCTCATATAAATTTGGTGCATAACCACATAGAGTTTTCAATCATTTATCTCTATCTCTTTCCATTAGTGAGTGTTAGAAAATGATT
The DNA here is from genome assembly GCA_027924645.1 of Cunninghamia lanceolata. Lineage (NCBI taxonomy): Eukaryota > Viridiplantae > Streptophyta > Pinopsida > Cupressales > Cupressaceae > Cunninghamia > Cunninghamia lanceolata. The sequence goes on along the minus strand of BSBN01000809.1, from coordinate 20,593,690 downwards.
AGACTTAGTCTTCATTTGTGTTGAGTTGATTCAATTTCTGTATTTTAAGGTTAGAAGAGAGAGTCAACCCTTTTGACCTCAAGTTCCAAGTCCCATAGCTTGAGAGGTCTTCCCATGTTTCACTAGATATTTGAGTTGAGTGCTTAGAAAGGGTGCATATTCAAGCGATAACAATTATCCTGGTTTCAAGTGTCATGCTAAGGGATTATCCCTATCATCTCTCTAAGGTTTAAGTCCTAGATAATAACTATGAGCCTATTGTAGAGATTATAGTCATATTCTATTTTAATTTATTTGAACCTAAGTCTTATTTGTGAATGGAACTTGTTTCTTGACTAGAAGGTTTTTGATTATTTTAGTCAAAAGGACTACTTGTGTTGAGTTTTGCTTGGCAAGGATTGTAAAGGAATTAAAGAACCTCAAATTTCTCAAAGATTCCCTTTAGGAAGCTAGAGTTTTGTTGATTATGAGAAGTTTTTTCTTTTGACTTTCTTGTTTTTTATTGGAGATGATCTAGCTAGGCATTTTCTTGGTAAAATTGTATCTTCATGCTAGAGATGTTTGTTATTGAAGGGAAAATATGGATAGAGAAGATGAAGAGGTGGCTATTTCACTTCACCAAGGGTTAAAATGAAAAAGAATAGAGTTTTCTCACTCATTTTGGATTCTCTATAAACTTTTACTATTATCAATATCCTCTCATTCATTAGGGGAACTAAAAATTGGATTGTAGACTATTATTTACTACATTGCTATAGTGATTGTTGTTGCTAGGTGAAGGAGACTATTTGTGCTTGGGTTTGCACCTATGTGATGTGTTGGGTTGGTGCTTATTTTCATCCTTGCTCCAATGTAGTTCTAGAGCTATGTTTCAAGTTAGGCTTGTGCTAGAACTATTGGTAAGAAGATTAAATCTAACCATTTGTTAAACCTTTTTGCTTTATCTTGATTAAGTAAGGAAACCCATTCATGAATCTATATTTCAATTGATATTAAGAAATAGATCTTTGGTTCTCACTTGATGGTTGCATGTTCATAAGACCTATGATAGTGTGCTTGGTATAACTATAGAAATGTTATGGTTTGACTTTAATAGTGTTTAGTTTATGTCTATACTAATGTTTTGGTCATATGGCAATGGTAGTATTTTTGTGGTTATGAATGAGATAGTTGGTTTCTTGAGAATGTGTTCATCTAGGTTATGATAATAATAGTGTCATTGACATGCTATGAATATGGATTAGTTTTTTTATACTCAATGTTTAATTATGAGTCAATATCTCTAAATTTTGAGATCAAATCTAAAGGGTTCTTAGAGGGTCTTATTGCACTTTTCGAAAGTGTATGTAAATGGGGTAAAAGAAAGTGTCAAAAGTGGCCACGTATTTTTGAAATTAGCTAAACTTAAACTTGGATCAAAAATTTGAGATGCTTACATTGAAATTTTGAATATATCATTAAACTAGAAAATATAGAACGCCAAGCCTAGTTTCCAAACTACTAAAGAATATTAAAAATGGTTAAGATTAAGAGATACACAAAACTATTCCTACTTTTATCATTAAAATATAACATAGCATCTTATGTACACCCCCTTATTTTTTTGTGCTAAGTATTTTTCAAAACCCTTTTGTGGAAAAAAGGTAAGAGTTAGTAATACAAGTTTATTTTTTTAGTAATTTTTTACTATTTATTTAAATATTTATTTGAAGGAGATGCATCCTAAAAACCATGTGATTGATTACGCATGTCACAAAACTTCTATCAAGAGACATTTTGTGACCATAGAGGGTGTTACTAAGAAGTCTTGTGATCACAAGAGGTGTGTGGTAATGCTTAGCAATAGTCACCTAGAGGCAAACAGATGTGGGATGCTAGCACGTCATATTGACATTTGGGTGGAGCACTCACATCCAGGAAAAACCAGCTCCTGGTCACACATGATTCCTTAGAATCATATGACCATCTAAGCATCAGAACATTTGAAATTTGAGGAAAATGAGAGAAAGAAGCCTAAATCAAACAAACACTAGCCTATAATGTAGAGAGAAGGTGCAATAACTAGGTTGGTTGTCAAACATAGCATGAAATTGCAAGGGTTTCCAATTTTTGACATTACATCTATATTCTCCTTTTGTGGATTCAATTCCCCCTCTAGTTATTATTGCAAGTTTGTTTATCTTCCTATATTTTGCAATAGCTTTCCTCCTCAATTCTTCCTTCTTTTCTAGATATTCCTTATCCAATTGTTCCTCTTCTATTAGTAGGGGTTAGTTTCTTATATTTTTCCTCCTCTATATCAATTTTTATGCATCTTATGTCTCCGTGAGCATCTTGTCTAGGTACCTTGTGATTTTCACTCCTTTTGTTGTATTAGCACTAGACAACTCTTCAGTTTTTTTTTTAGTAGATCATTCTTGAAATATTATTATGCTCTAGAGCAAGTGAACAAATCATGACTAGAGTCACTACAAAAACTACAACTTTTCTTATTTTATTATTGGTATTTGATAGCATAATTTCCTATTTGGATACACCTAAAGTATGTGGTGTCAACTCTTCTTTATTTTTCACAGTCTCTTCCTCTATCATGTCCTCCCCTATAATTATTGTAATAGCTATTATTGTGATAGCTTAATGGAGGTTGTTCAATTGTAATTTTTTGTGGAGAAAACTATGTTCCATGGGCATTGCATTGATTCCTCCATGCTGGATTTTTGTAATCATGGTCATAGAAAGCTCTTTCTACCAATCCTTTATATCTAGCTATTTCTCTATTGATAGGATCATTATCTTCATAATGGTGGTTGCACCAAGGTTCATGTTCCTCATCATCCCTTAGACTTAACAAAAGGGATGGACAATCATCTATCTCAAGGTCATTCACTTCACTACAAATTTTATAATAGATGATCTTCAACTTCCTAGGGGTTAATTGTAGATAAAATTTGAGTGTCATAACCCTTTTCTCTCCCTTCATCATTGGTCATGCATTCCAGAGGAGACCTTCCACATAGTAGATACACCCAATTGTGTTCCTATGGACTAGTGGTGTTAAGTTATTTTCATCCTTAGCCAAAATATCTTTCTTGATATTTGATTGTTCTAATTTCTTACTTTCTACCTCCTTATTCTTTCTTGTTCTAGGTTATGCTTATATTATGTGTGCTAATTCTACCATCCTTGAGTATGTATTGAAGGTTCTTCCATCCAATGGATTTCTAATATTTAGTAGTAGCATAGACACAAACCACTTGATTCTTTGTTTCTTCATTAGTGGTTCTTCAATTTTCTTTACTACTTCCTTCAGTCTATGGTCAAATTCTTTCATTGTTTCCCCCTCCTCTTGTACCAATTCTCTCATCTTGCTGAAACTTTTTGATGGAATATCAATAGATCTAAAGTTAGATATAAACTCATCTTTTACCTCTTGTCATTCCTTATCATGTTGTGGGCACCTTTTTATATACCATTTGAGGGCATCATTCCTTAGAGTTCCTACAAAATCATAAAGTCTAGCTTGACTACTTCTACTTGCCCCCTTCTTAAAATTTATTCTAGCATGAGGATATGTTGAAAGGCTTTAGTAGTATCTTTTGCAAAGATTGGTAATTTCATGTTTAGGTCCCTATCTAATGTTTATTCCTTAGTTCTATCAAAACTAGGTGAGGGTTCTTCTCTTCTTTTTGGTATGCTACATTCTTATGATCTATGTTCCTTATAGGGTTTTTCCTTTTCTAATCTCTTAGCACAATTACCTTTCTTTACTAACTTCCTATTTATTCCTTTATCTCTTACTAACTCAATCTCAAAGAATTTAGTCTCTAATATTTATGCATAATCTCTTATGAACTCTTATTGTTTGTTCTCTCTTCTCTAATTTGAGTCACTATATATTCCTTTCAAAATCATTCTTCTTGTCTTATTTGGCATGGGGGATAACTCTTGGTTTGATCAGTTCACCTCTTAATGAATTTCAATTTGGGAGACACCCTTTTATTATTTAATGACATTTCATTAGTTAATATAGGGGCTTCCCCATCCTTCATTAATCATTTCAATTGTGTCCATGGTAAGATTCTCCAAAAAGTTCTCAATTTCTTTTTCTATTGCATTCTCCTTATTCTCTTGCAAGTTCCAATATCTCATCATCTTCTCTTTTTGTAAATGCACACTTTTCCTTACCACCTTATCTAAATAATCCACACTAAAATATAGAGGTTTTAGTTTCATAAAATGGTCTAATAATTTCTCAAATCCTTCATTAATTGTAACCTTTAGGTTAGATATATTAGGGTCCATATGAGGGTTGGGAGTCAAAATTTTTAATGAACACCCATACTTCTACACCCTTCTTCTAATGACTCATCACACATTCTCCAATCTGTCTTGCTAAACCTTGTAAAAATTTTGTTGTTTTCTTAGGATGGATATTTAGTTTCTCTGATGTATCTTTTTTTTAGAGTGATGCAACTAACCTGAGTTCCTCTATTTGTAGAGTCCCATCAATCTCAATTAAATTTTGATGTTCAACTACAACCCCTCTAGTGCACTCATTTATGCTTAATTTTTGCAATGATGGATCTTCTTCTCCTTCAACATTATTAGTAGTATCCTTCCCAACATGGTCTGCTTCTCCCTTAGTATCATCAGTAGCAAAAACCCTCCTAGTGTGCTCTAACTCTTCCTCAGTAGTAGACCTCCTAGTGCATTCTAACTCTCTTTCTCCTACCTTCTCCATTTTTTTGTAGTATCATTCCTATATCTCCTAAACTTGTTTCAATTTTCTTTCTTCTAGGTTCAACTCTATTTCCAACTTAATTTCTTTGCTAATATCCCTTTTCTTCTTGTTGTTACCTTATGGCATGAGTGTCTTTGATTTGGAATTTCATTACTACTTTTATGCATCCCTAATGGCTTAATCTTGATCTTCTCTTAAAGGTTGCATCTCTTCATATATCCCTTTAGGACTCCCCCCTTTCAATTTGTCATCCCCTAGGTGCCTAACTCCCTCTCATGAGGCTAGATCCTAGGGTCTTCTACCATAGATCATGAAATCTTATGTTTCCTTGATTGTAATTCTTCTTGATAATTTTTTCATCTCTGAATGATATATTACTTGTATTAGACTACTCATTTATCCTTCTATTAGTGTCCTTTTCCACAAATTATATATATAGTTTAGATCCCTCTTTTACCCCTTTTTACCACAGTCCTAGCAACAAAACCAAGATGTTAGAAAGAATGGGTGGAGATCAAGTATTTTGTACCTAGGTACATGAAATGTTGTATTTTATACCCTATTGTCAGGGATAAGAGGAGATTTAGAGTGAGTGCAATAGGTTACAAAATATTGTAGTAGGAAATAACATGTGCATATAATAAAATAAAGTTATTAACAACTATAACATACACCATAACACATTAATTGAATAACCTAAAAAAGAGAACTAATTTTCTATCTTTCCAAATATTGAAAAGGATTTCCACACTAAAAGAATGACAAATGTGGATATATTTAAACTAGAGACAATGCCAATCTCTTAAGAAAACCATATGCCATGAAAATGGATTGGCTTGAAAGGGCTTGAAAAAACCATGTGTCAAATTCCAATCTTCTTAAGCTCTAGTACAAAACCAAAAGAGATGCTTTAAAGTCTTAAACTATCAACATAATGGACAACAGGGATTGAGAACTCCAAAATGAGTTAAATGAGAACCAAGTAGAAGGCCTTGGTATAGAATGCACCAAGTAAAATGAGACAATTTAGGGTCAAGAATGGCCAACCAGATTGACTAGAATCAATAGTGCCAACTACTAAGAGAAGATTGAAGCTACCAATGGTGGTTTATTTGATCCACTATGTGAAGTTAAGGTGGTAGCCACATATATCCTTTCCAACGTTTGTAATTACAAAATGGTGTGTCATGATACTATTTTCAATCTTTCCACCAAGGATTGAAAGACCTAATGCTAAAATGAAGATGACTGACATCAATAATAGTTTGAAATGTCTCCAGGTCTTGATTGGAAAGCCTAAATTGCATCCTAACTTTTGGCCAAGAAAGAAAATTCTTTGTAGCTCTATTAATAAGATCAAACAAAACTCTAATTACTCATTTGAATTATTTCAAAGCATGAACCCATGAAGCTTTAACTAGAGGGTGGTCATGATTAGAAATAATTGGAGAGCACCCCAACATAGTGTAAAAATAAGTATTTACAAAACCTAACAGATGAATAATAATCTATGATTGATAAATGTTTGGGAGAATATATAATTTTTTTGTGGTTAATAAAAAATTGGGTTAAAGCGGATGCCAAATCAATTAAAACCATGCAATACATAAGACACCCACCTAGAAATCTAAAATCAAATAGTGAATATATTTGTATTTCTTTCATTAATATTTCCTATTTAACTTTATATTAAAGAAATAATAGTACAATATTCATAAAAAAGGGCAGGGTGGTAGAAAGGCACACCAACATAGTCTAACCTAACAATGTTTGAAACAAAGATGATAAAATAACAAGGCTAGGCCCAAACAAACACTAAGAAACTAAAGTAATGTTGGAAGGAAGAGGATCCTTATCATTGGTTTCCCCCAATAATCATCGAGGATAGAATCATCAATAGGCTCACAACCAGTGAGAGTTCCTTCCTCTTCAGGAGTGTTATCTGAAGGCTACTGAGCATGGACAAAAAAATGGCTAGCTCCAAGTGAGGAAACTTGATAGTGTTAGGCCAGCCAAGAGAACCACATCTATGAGAAGAGGTAGAAGGTGGTTTGGAAGGCTAGGATGAACCACCATAGGCAACATTATCTCTGGACACCAAAGGCTAGGAGCCACAAGAATGGGTGCCTCTATCTCTTCTAGTAGACTAGCTATGACCATGTTGATGCCCTCAAGAAGGTGAAGAGGGATTAGGTAGAACCCTAGCAATAATTTAGGGGACATTCCCCTAGTGGTCCAATAGCTCCTTCATATGAGTAACCTAAACTGCAACTTTACTAGCTTGTACTTAAATATGTATAAGCACATTAGAGCCAACCATGGCTTTAGAGTACAAAGAAAGATGGACATTGGTAGTACAACTAGAAAAGATAGTTGCATTTCTATCTTTCCAATTACTAAAGAGGATTTCCACCCTAAAATCATGCCAAATCTAGGTATACATGAGTGGGAGACAAGGCAAGTCCCCAAGAAAAACCATCTACCAAGAAAAGGGAGCAGGCTAAAAGGGCTTAAAAAATCATGAATCCAGTTCAAAGCTTCATGAGCTCTAGGAAAAAAAACCATAAAAGATGCTTGAGATTCTCAATTGTCCATGGAATGGACATTGAGGATTAAAACTACCCATATGAGCCAATCGAGCACCAAAAGGAAGGGCTTAATGAAAAATGCACCACACAAGGTGAGCCAACTTATGCTCCAAAATAGTTGATTGGATACATTAGAATGAGAGATTCCAAGTACCAATAGAGGATTGAAGTTTCTAATGATGAGCTAGTTGATCCACCCTCTAGGAAGATGTGGAGACAACCATGAATAAACTTTGCATGGCTTGTAATTTTGAAATGGTGTGTCTTGGTATCATTTTGAATCCTTCCACCATGGTTTGAGGGATTGAACCCAAATTTTTTGAATCATCTAGGGAGGAATAGCATCAATCATAGACCTAAAAGTGTTATATTATTGATTAGAAATCTTAAATTTAAATTTGAATTCAAGCCAAGAAAGAAAGTTCTTGGTAGCCCTAATGATTATGTCTAGCAACAGACAAACAGTTCTTTTAAAAAAATTCAAGACACAAGTCCATGGCACCTTAGCTAGGGGATGTTCTTGATAAGAGAAGACTGGAGACTACCAAATAGACTATTAGTTGATAGAAAGGCCATTGCAGAAATAACTTCCCACCAAAAAGAGCCAAGGCTTAATGGATTCCCAAGTTTTTCCAAATGCTCTTGATAATAAACATGCCCTAAATCTTCATGGGCTCCCTCATGGTAATAAGAGTGTCAAGATCTAGTCCTTTCCAAGATAGCCAACCTAAAGGAACATCGAAACTAGTACAATGATTGATGAAACTTTTCTAGGCTTCATTGCCCTCTAAGGATCTAATGATCCATTTGGCACATAAGGTAATTCCTTTCTTGTAGATGGAAATCAAGTCTAATCCTCTTGTTTCATGAGGAAGGATATATAATTCCTAGGCCACACAATGGAAGCCTTGATGTTAGTCACTAGAGCGCTAGAGAAAATATCTGAGCAATTTTTTGAATTTTAGATAGAAGGCCTTAGAGAGGACCCAGCTAGAAGAATAATAAACTTGAGTGGCAACCAATATTTTAGAACAAATTTGGAACTTACCAACTAGAGAGAGAGGCTTGGTGATCTAATCATTAATATTTTTCTCATTTCTATCAATTATAGTTTTCCATAGGTTGAAAGGAGAGACTTTAAAAGAGAAGGGAATGCCCAAAAATTGAAACACTTCCCCATGCCCAATCCATTTCCAACCAAAATTATCAAGCCAAGGCATCTTGGGAAGAAAGGATTGTATATAAAACCGAGTCTTCTACCATTATATGCTCAAACCAAAGGCCTATTAGAAGATGTCTAGGCATTGAAGGGTTTGCTAAGAAATTATTTTCCTCCTTAATGATGTTAAGAAAAGAATCATCTACAAAATGACCATTAACCAACTATTGGGAAGATTTGGGGAGAGATATCCCCTTAAGGAATTGGGAGATTGCATGAGCTAGGATGTAACCAAAGCTTCAACAACAAGAATATAGACAGCTGGGGCAAGGGGGCACCCTTCATGAATGCACTGGTGAACCCTAAAAGACTTAGATTTCTGACCAAAAATGGTGATACAAGTTGAAGCATCAATACAAACATTTGAATAGATTGGATGGAACAGGGCCCAAACCCAAGTGCCTAAAGCATGATGAGGATAAATAGCCATTCAATGTGGTCGTAAGCCTTAGAAAAGTCAATTTTGATAACATGTTTGGCTGTTGGGAGCATCGAGCCCATTCCATCCTTTCCCACATAATAATGATATTATCAATAATAAATCTAGATTTAATGAAACATGTTTGCTTAGGATGAAACAATAGAGGAAGCATGGATTGAATCTTGAGAGCCAGAGCCCTGGCAATGATTTTCTAGGAGACATTCAACAAAGTGATCAGCCATCAATTATTAATTTCTTTAGGATCGTGAGCTTTAGGTATGCATTTGATATTTCCTTTGTTAATTAAATTTTCTAAGGAATTAGAATGAAAAGATTCAAAATAAACCTTATGAAGGTCTTCTTCCATAGTATTTCAAAAGGATTTGTAAAATTAACAAGGAAAACCATCTAAACTAGGGGCTTTGTCATTAGACATTAAAAAGATAGCCTCCCTCAAGTCCTCTTTTGTAAGAGGTTGACCATAGAGGATGCACTAGAAATTGGAAACTTGGCAAAGAACCACATTAAGGCACCATTGTAAAGCAACCAACCTAGTTGGGGTATACTCCTAAGAAGCAAAAACTTGCTCACAGTGCTAAACAAAAGCCTGAAGAATATCAGAAAGCTCCTTCAAGAGTTGTTGCCCATTAGACATTCAACAAAGTGATCAGCCATCAATTATTAATTTCTTTAGGATCGTGAGCTTTAGGTATGCATTTGATATTTCCTTTGTTAATTAAATTTTCTAAGGAATTAGAATGAAAAGATTCAAAATAAACCTTATGAAGGTCTTCTTCCATAGTATTTCAAAAGGATTTGTAAAATTAACAAGGAAAACCATCTAAACTAGGGGCTTTGTCATTAGACATTAAAAAGATAGCCTCCCTCAAGTCCTCTTTTGTAAGAGGTTGACCATAGAGGATGCACTAGAAATTGGAAACTTGGCAAAGAACCACATTAAGGCACCATTGTAAAGCAACCAACCTAGTTGGGGTATACTCCTAAGAAGCAAAAACTTGCTCACAGTGCTAAACAAAAGCCTGAAGAATATCAGAAAGCTCCTTCAAGAGTTGTTGCCCATTAGACATTCAACAAAGTGATCAGCCATCAATTATTAATTTCTTTAGGATCGTGAGCTTTAGGTATGCATTTGATATTTCCTTTGTTAATTAAATTTTCTAAGGAATTAGAATGAAAAGATTCAAAATAAACCTTATGAAGGTCTTCTTCCATAGTATTTCAAAAGGATTTGTAAAATTAACAAGGAAAACCATCTAAACTAGGGGCTTTGTCATTAGACATTAAAAAGATAGCCTCCCTCAAGTCCTCTTTTGTAAGAGGTTGACCATAGAGGATGCACTAGAAATTGGAAACTTGGCAAAGAACCACATTAAGGCACCATTGTAAAGCAACCAACCTAGTTAGGGTATACTCCTAAGAAGCAAAAACTTGCTCATAGTGCTAAACAAAAGCCTGAAGAATATCAGAAAGCTCCTTCAAGAGTTGTTGCCCATTTCTAATTTTCTTCATGGATTGGGAAGTATGATAGGCATGCAAAGCCTAAAAATTTTCCTTGAAAATTTTGTCTACAATCTTTAGCCAGTGAAACCGAGCCTTGATTTGAGCCCCCGTGCTGTATGAGCATCTGCAACCTACTTCTGGTGGCACAGCTATGCCACATGAAGCTGAGAAACATAATCAAACAACTATGTTTCCAAAGCCACGGTGGCATGGTAGAGGTCAAAGCTGGTAGCCTCGTAAAAACGACATTGGAAATGGGTGAGTTCATACCCATAAATAAGAAGAAAACACGAAGTATAAATTATAGCATCATTCCACTAAATTATCTAATTGACCCTATTCATAGAATGTGGTTCCAAATTCTTGACACGTTAAATATGAGTCAACGTAGCTTTGTAATAGAAAAGTGATGTGTAAAATAATGTAAGTGTCCATTACAATACTATATGTAAATTTTGTGCGAGACCCATAAATTTAGCGATCTCACTATCATAACTTTGTACGCTTTGAAGAAGAAATAAAAGCAAATCTTTTGTAAGGGTGTTTTCCCATGTGCACTTTAGAATAATCATTTACCTTCAACGTTTTGTTTGCTACGATTCTTATGTTGAGGAATTATTTATTATACCTTTAAACACGTGGTATCATGGTGCCCTATCATTTATAACCAAAAATGTATATTTAAGATCTCAATAAGGTGGACTTAAGACTAACTTAGTCTTCTTCCCTTATATAGGTTTTGTCTTGTCTTGTCTAGTCCATCTACTTAGAATCGAACTCCACAACATTCTCTGTTGCATCCTTTGGTGATTAGGTTTTATTTCTAAAGCATTTCAAACGTACCTCAATCAAAGTATCATAACAAAGTAGCTCCTTTTCCATAGAGTTAGCACACAGTTATATGTCTTTCATATACATTGTAAGACATATCTTCCAATCATGACACAATGAATCCATACACCATAGAAAATGAAAGAATTCACAAGTATAAATTGTAGGTTTTGAAACATATTTGAATCTGATTAAAAAAAAAAAAAAAAAATTAATAATAATCAAATAAATAAGTTGATTTATAAATTATAGATGTTTATTCTTAAACATCATCCATTTTAATAGTTAAGCATCAATTTTGGTCACTAAAAATAGCTCCACTATAAACAGTTGATATATTGTCGTGTCTGCTATTTAAAAATTTAACGAATCCCCCTGAATTCGACTGATATTTTTGATCTGTTCAACCTAGTTCAATACTTCTGTTTTTGGAGAATGTCGATTTATCTGCACTAGTCGATGAGATTTTGACTGCGGTACATTTACAACATACCACTATTTATGTTGTTATATGGAGCCTAATCAGACTTGAAAGTTATATTTACCCCACTTTTATCGACGTGGTTTCCCCCCAAACTCCTACGAGGTCAAGGGGCAGCGCCCCTTGCGAGGGTTTGGGGGCAGCACCCCCTTGGGGGCTCAGGGGCAACACCCCCGAAACCACACGGTTTTTTATTATTTTATAAAGCACCAGGAATTATTTTTCATTGACCGACATAAGAAAACCCTATTTTTGTAACCGACAAGAAGCTTAATAAAAAGCGGCCAAAGGTTAGGGTTTGGGTATTGTATTGTAGCATTTGCAGTGGTATTGAGTTGCAAGGATTGCTGGTTGTAATCGGTTTGATTTACTGGATAATAATATTGGACTCTCTGCTTGGTGGATGTAGCCCGAGTTTGGGTGAACCACGTTAAAACTTGTCTCTCGCTGTTATTATTTATGTGTATTTCCATTTCTCTGTTTAATCTTTATTTGCATTTAATTGATATCTTCTGCCGGCTAACCTTAACAATTTAAGCTTTACCATAAAAATAAGACAAACAATTACCACTTTTTGGTGTGGGTGGGGTGCAAAATTTCTATTGACTATTGGACCATTGAACCAGATGATATTTAAGTAGAATAATTGTACCTTATTTCATTTTGAGCTTGCATGAGCATCACTATGACAACTCATTCAATGCATATATGATTAGTATCTCAATGATGTGGCTATTGCATCTCTCTGCTCTATTGGAATCCAAAAACTCCATAAAGATCTATTCCAAGATGTTTCCTTGGCTATCAAGACAATGGTACACATTAACAAGTTTTTAAAATTTAGAATTTGTGTTAATGTTTACATGGGATAGATTAAGTTAGTGAGATTGTAAGAAAAATATATTTTATTTAAAAGTGAATGAAAAAGAAAATTGAATTATAATTCATAAAGAATTTATTTGTATTTCTGAAATAAAAATGGAAGAAAGAAATCTAAAGGAAAACACTGAAACAAAGAGTTGTATTGATAATTCTTAACAATGTATACTCTATATTGGATCATCACTGATGAATACGGATAAATAGAGTTACACATTTTTTATATTCATAATCTTATAGAGAATTTTACTTTTCTCTAAAAACTGCCAGGGATCTCATAATACACTAGATACATAAACATAAAATACTTTTCTGGTTCTAATTATTTCAAAAAAGAAGTAGAAGTTCAGACAGAAAACTGTTCCAACAGATCAGTTATTTGAAGCTGATGGGCAGACGGATTCCCGGAGTTGAGAAGGCTGAGTAGATTTTCAAACAACCGAATGCCACATGCCACTTTGAGACCGCCTTTGTGTGAGTATCCCAACTCTTCTGCTGACAATTGTAAAAGCTCCTCAAACAATGGGTGACTTAAAAAATGTATATCCACAATGAAACGATGCCCTTCATTACCCACATAAACAGGCAAACATCCAGGAGGAGTTCCTGAGGACTCTTTGGATTTTCTTCCACATCTTAACCACACAGAGGAGTTCCTCATTTGTGTTTTCTTACCTAATTTCTGCAACTGCTTTGCCAGACTTCTCATCTTCAAACCTTTCTAAGAAAAATCGAAACGTCGATTGGTTTCTTCTTAGAAAAGTTGACAAATATGAAGGAACTTGCGAGGGCGAAGAAAGAGAAGGTTTGAAGTGCCTTATATAGAAAGTAGTACCAGTATTTCGCATGGACAAATTAAGTAAAGGAAAACAAAATAAAGCCGATCGTTCCAGATTCTGATGCCTTAAAATGAGCATGGGACGTCTGCATTTTCACGTGGTACTGCTCGCAGTTATTAAATAGATATTTTCCTATTGAACTTAGCGCCAGCTTGTTAAGTCCCCCCAAAAAGGGATCCAGAAATGTTTCCTAGGCTATAGTTTATTCATATATGTAGGTGAGTGAGCTAGTGGGCTGAAAAAGCATGCACCAGCAGCAGGCTTTTATTGAAAGCTGCAGCGGAAAACAGAAAAGGTGAGTTATAACAGAGCCAGCAATTATGAGAAGATAGCCTTATTATGCCTAGAGGCATTCTACACTTGCAGCGGGGTAGAGACGAGACCTCATTTTTTCCGTGTAAATATATACCAAAAGTTAAAATAAATAAAATAAAATAAAAAATAATTTAAAGAAATATAGATGATTGTTCCAAAGATAAACACAAAAATGAATTTGCTTATTATTATTTTTATCAATTTGGAGGAGATATCTCTAGGCATACTTTAAATATATATTTTTAAATTTAAATATACTAGGTTTATCTTAAATAGAGCTCAAGGAATGTGTTCTTTGTTAGTTTGAAGGTTGAAGAAAGTTTGATTTTTTCAAATATTAATTAAAGTATTAAATTTTTATTAAATTAAATAATATACGGTCTGTGTTTTTTGGGAATATGAATTATAGTTTATTTCCTTTCAGTAGATAACTTCTTCCATATTGTTTTTAAGTAAAATCTTATTTGAATGGTTGATTTATATTTTAAACCTTATAACTTTAATTTTGCACATTATATATTTATAATATTGAAATTTGTATGTTCATGTCAATTCTCATTTAGTTTTGGGGTTATTTTGATGGAATGACTTAATATAAATACCAATCCAAGAGGATCAAGGGTCACTCAATCATACTACAAATCTCAATTCTTGCACAACACACTATACAATTTTGTTAACATGATCCCCATCTTAATCATCACCCTCGGTCTAAGTTGCATGTCATAACTCCTCATCTATTGTATTGCTCAACTCGATCTTATAACATCCATATCTGATTTAACTTGAAAACTAGGTTTTAACATAGGTATATTTTTTTTCTTTTCTGTAATCTAATATAATTCACTACTATCAAGTATAACATTTTCCACTTTAACAATAAACATGATTTCATTTTCACAAAACAGAAAGAAATGATAAATCATAAACATCTTGTATTCTCACAATTTGAAATATTCTTAAAACAAATACCATATTAGAAACATACCATTATCACCATATCTCGATTGTCGACCCATCACATTCAAGACTCGGCAATCCTCAATATTTGGAAGAGAAAGTATCTTCAAGGAGCTTAACCTCCAACCACAGACCGTCAGTCTCCCGCACTCCTTCCTAACCGAAAGTGGCCCTACCCTACTCAAGAGGATAGACATAGGATAACCATCGGTGTTTGCCATCTGAGCTCTGGTGTTGTAACTTACGTGTCTTGTTATCATGCAAATCCCTAGATACCCTCTAGTCATGCATGACTTTCCACAAGAACACGCCATCCAGTCACAGTGAACATTCAATGCACTTGAGGATCGTGCATCACCTTGGCCAAAGGATTTATATTTAAATAGCATTGTATGAACGCATGAACATAGTTCACCCACCCTACTCAACTTGAATTGATCACAATCCTACAGTTTTCCTATTTGTAAGGTTTATATAAATGTTGACCTCGATGACCTCAAGGTATTTGAATTTCCTCATGCTATAGTGCATGGTGCAAATATTTACTCTATTCCCAAGTTTATGGATTCATCTCCGTTTACACAATGTACAAAGGGTTTTCTATTTCATTGTTTAAATGGATAGCATTTGTAATGCAATAATAATCCCATAATCATATAAAACATCATTTATAATTATCCACTCCTAAGTGGTCTCTATCTTGGCTATACGGTTCCCATAAGTTTATACAACATACTCATGTTTATAATACAATTGCCCGTAAGCCCCGGAGTTTAAAGTTTTAGACTCATAAAAGTCCTCAAGATAATAGCGACACAATGATCATCGCATGCAATTTACTTAACTAAAACTCAAAATGTGGGTTTTCCCACCCTTATCTTCCCATTTCAAAAGCATGATGGTTTTTAACCAAGAATAACCACTTATACTTCAACTCTACATCTCCTTCCAAAATAAATAGTTTTACGAGGTTCAATGAGGTAAGAGTTAAATGATAAGGATAATAAAAGACTTGGATTCTCTCTTATGACACTAGAGATGATCAAACTCATATGTCGACCTCTAATTGAAGATCTAAAACCGAATAAGAAACTAGATAAAAACATTTGTCGACAATCAATGTCTTGTTTTCGGGATTCCTATCTGTCAAGGTTGCCATACATTTAAAACTCTATCAGACAAGTTATAGAAATAAAACATCAAGCCAATTTAAGTTTACATCTTACATCATATAAGTCGTCAAGTGTGGACATCTGATGTCAAACAAAGAGAGGAAATATTTCAAGTATTCAGAGACAATTCAAGATGGAAACACAGTCATGTAAAATGCTTACCAAAGGTAAATGAAAGTAGTGCATTTCAGTAATAGGTTGTGGTTTACATTACGACCATTACAATAACATGCATACAAGGATGTTCTCATAGCAGGTATATAGTTTAAGGTTTGCACCAAATACTACAAAGTTATCCTTCATACTCTGATTATTGTTCACATCTTACTTCCTACATGTAGCTACCTTGGTGTTTACATATGTGAACCTGTGTTCTACTATTGCAAAGGTAGTGTTCATGATGGAAAAAGATTACATATTCTAAGTAGACAAACTCCATTCATTTTATACAGAAGAACGCATTGTTTTCACTAACTTCTATAATGTGAAAAACAACACATACACAACTAGTAACAACAAAAACCACAGGCTATCCAATATAATCTACCTATGTCAGAACAGGTGTCAAAGTTAAGTTAATACTCCTACATAGTGGCATAGGGCCAAGTGGTTCTTACTCAAAAACTATCATTTGCATTGAGGACAAACCTCACCCAAAGCTTACAAAAGAATAACATCATATGCATTAACCTCTACATTTAAAGAAACACACAAAATGCTGCCAGAACAAGGCATAAATTGTGCGCATAGACTGCGTAGAGGGAAAGGTTAGAACCTGTCGAAATACTATAGAGTTTCGCTCTTGGTTGATAGACCTCGCTGCTCCCTCAGCATCGTCCTTCCTCGGGCTATAACCCATAGCACTCTCCTATCCACGTCCTCTCTGGTTTTCTGATTTCTTAATAACAGAAACTCCTTCTCCAAGACTCTCTACGGCAAGGAAGAATGATCACCTATCTCCATCTACCTTCCATGGTGAAGAAACTTAGAATGCATTTACCTCTCATTTCAGTTTCTTAACAACCGAATACCTCCTCCCAAGCTGCGCACAGTGAACAAGATATGATGGCATTCTACTCACGTTATCACTTCTTCTTAACAGAATTAACCACCTCCCGACTGCCCACTGCGATGGAAGATAAATGGCATTAAACTACTGCCGTTACATGCTTAAACACAAGGAGGTCGATTTAACTGTATATTACCTGACTTCCTTACCACGACCACTAACAAGATGGAGGCTCCTTTGGCGAGGTGGCTGTTAGTGGACATAACAACCCCGTCCACACACTTGAGCATCAAGGCTTCTAATCCTCAAAGTTGCAACTAAAAACTGAATTGAGGAGTTAAGCTCTAACAAGGTAGCGGATAATAAATGCCTAAAGCATCTCTATGGTCGAATAAGAAAAAGAGATAAAGACCAACTTAATAAAGAAACTCAAGGTTAGATCAATAATATCTCACAGTCTAAGCTAGAAGAAAAAGACTCATTCCAAATAATGACCAAAACAAATTATTACACGCTATGGCTTCAAATTTGACATTCGTCAATTTCCAAAAAGGAATAAATTCACAACACATGATCAACACATTTTTACGGCAATCACGACGGATTGAGGATAACACAAAATAAGTTTCTAAATCATTTGACGCACAAATACAACTTCTCGCATCTTTCGACTACGAGACGTGATTCACAAATTTGCCACAAATAGGTTTATTTATTTACCTACAAATGAAATATTAATCATCTATATAAGACGACTCACTTTGGTGGACTTGCGACAAAAACGTCGATTTCCAAAATTCTATATGACGACTCACGAAAAGGTGTTAAACCTTATCTTCAAACGTCGACATCTAGTCTTAAACTATCTCAGTCGTAAACATGACTAAATTGAAGGCTTCAAGGTTTATCTACCTGCTTGGCATTTTTAGTAACAAACACCCATGGTTAATTTCTAGAGTCTATACTCTCTCTCAAAGATACTTTCTCTTCCTGTCGAACATGGTCCACCTGTTCCTGCAATGATAGTCTCACATACAATTTTGTGGTCAAAGCACCTATATTCCAAATCAAAGCATAATATATCCAAACATCATTTTCTCCTAACAAAAAGGCATTTTAGTTTATATTATCACATTGATCATAATCAATAGATTCCAAAATTTCATAGAACTAACTTGTCTATTTACATCACCAGTTTCCATGTCGTCCACAACATATTATATAATTGAAATTTGCAAGAAAAGTAAATAGCATAATCAATTCCAAAAAGAGGGATGTAACATATCCTTCCCCTTTAAAAGTCATTGTCCCTGATGATTGAGTTTATCAAACAAAAATTAAACTTAAAACAAACTTTTTATAGTTCAACATTAATGTCTTTGAAAAGTTTAGGAAATCTTTGGTAAATGTCTTTATAGTCTTCCCAAGTGGTGCTATCCTCGCCATATGGGTCCCACTAAATTTTACATTGCAAAACTTCTCGATTACGTAAACAAAGTTTATGCATTTCAAGCACCTTGAGTGGCTCGATCACAACCACCCCGGGTTCTTGCATCTGTAAGGAATTCCAGTTAAGGATATGGTTATTACCTACAAAATATTTCTTTAAATATGAAACATGAAAAACATTATGCATCTTGGACAAGGCTGGAGGTAGAGCAACTTTATAGGCAACTGGATTGATAATCTCAAGAACTTCGAAAGGTCTGACATAATGAGGAGCCAATTTTGATGATTTACCAAATTTTATTGAACTCTTTTGGGGTTTCACTCACAAAAGCACTTTCTCACCAACAGAAAAATGTCTAGGCACTTGTTTGCGATCTGCATAACTCTTTTGCCTGTCATTGGCTTCTGCCAAACTCTTCCTAATCATTTTCAATTTTTCTTCCATATCAGCAAGCATTTCAGGTCCAATGCTTATCCTATCTTCCAGCTTATCCCAGCTTATAGGAGTTCTGCATTCCCTTCCATATAATGCTTCAAATGGTGCCATCTTAATGGCAGAATGATATGAGTTGTTATAGGCAAATTTGACAGGAGGTAGATATTCCTCCCATCTGTATTGCTGATCCATGCAATACATTCTCAAAAGGTCTTCTAATACCTGATTCACTCTTTATGTTTGTCCATTAGTTTCAGGGTGATAAGCAGTACTTACATTAAGTTTAGTCCCTAATGCAGAAAATAAGGTTTGCCAAAACAGTGAAGTTATCTGAGCATCTCTATTAGATATAATCTTTTCAGGTACACCATGCAATCTGAAAATCTCCTGCATAAATTTCTGAGCCAAAAGATGAGCTCCATCAGTCAAATTTTCCAATATGAAATGTGTGACCTTGGTTAGTTTATTCACAACAACCAATATTGCATCATGCCTATTCTTAGACATTGGTTACCCCTAGCTACAAACCTTGCAGCATCGCTTTTCATTCCCTTCCAGAAATATAGCAGCTTGACATCCGCTAACAGTTTTGTTACACCAAGGTGTCCAGAGTAAGGAGCACAATGAACTTCCTTCCACACAAGGTTTCTAAGTTCTACTAAATTAGGAACGTAGATTCTTCCCTTGAATCTCATCAATCCATTCGATTCAATATTGAATCCGTCATGTCTTGGGTCCTTAGGGTTTAAGTGCAGAGGCTGTTTCACTTGCTCATAATACTCATCTCTAGATAAGTTTTGCATCACTAAATCTTTAAAGTTAGCATGTATGGAGATTATAGAAGCTATGTGCCTTCTTCTGCTTAAGGCGTCAGCTACTCTATTTTCCTTGCCTTTGATATAAGAAATCTCAAAGTCATAATCTGGTATTAATTCTAGCCATCTCCTCTACCTTGCATTGAGATTAGGTTGTGTAAATATGTAACGAAGACTTTGATGATCAGATTTTAATATAAGTCTTTCCCAACAAATAATGCTGCCACATTTGAAGGGCGTGAATTACTGCTGCGATTTCTAAGTCATGAGGAGAGTAGTTCTGTTCATAGTTTTTCAGCTTCCTTGATTCATAGGCTACTACCCTACCATCTTGCATAAGCACACCTCCTAATCCTTCCCCCGAGGCATTAGTAATTGTTAATGGGAAAATGAGATTGATCAATTAAGATAACTAAACCCAAACAACAATGAAATGTGTGAATAACAAGAACAAACAAATGAAAGCATAAAACTTACAACCTTGTTACCCTGCGGCTTCCATTGGTCACCTATTCTTTCTCGATCTTGAATGATGAAGGTTGGCCCTTAGGGAGCTTGCTTCCTTGCTTCGATTCCTCAAGATGACAAGTAGAAATGGCTATGTGATATGATTTTCTGCATTACGACGATATGGAGAAGAGAATTGAGAAGAAGAAGAAGATTCCCTAGAGGAATTTGGGCATAGTAAGGATGCCAGAAGAAGTCCCCCTAATTGCTTAGAAGAGGGTTCTATTTATAGATTTTCTGAAAATAGAATGGAGGGTGAGGATCAAAAGATGAGATCAATGGCTCTCACTTATTGTGAATCTTTAATTCATAATGGATGAATTAAAAATTCAGAGTGGAGGATAGTCAGTTATGACAATTGAATTAAGAATCCATGGTGGAGGATAGTGAGTTATGACAATTGAATTAAGAATCCATGGTGGAGGATAGTGAGTTATGACAATTGAATTAAAAATCCTTGTTGGAGGATAATAGGGAACAATTGAATTGAAAATTCAATGAGTGGAGAATAGTGGGGAACAATTGAATTGAAAATTCAATTGGTGGAGGCTAGTGGGGAACATTGAATTAAGAATTCAATTTTGGATTTTGGAGGATATTAGCTAATTAATTATTAAGAATATTTAATTATATGTGTAACATGGTGAGGTGGAAGGGATGAGGTGGAAAGATGAGGTGGATTGATGAGGTGGATTTTGTGAGGTGGTTTTAGGATTTGAGACATTAGAAGAATTTAGGGATTTTAATTAAATAAAACAATTTTATTTAATTGTAGGGTAATGAACCAATCAAATAAACTTTGAATATTTATTTAATTGACAGAAGAAAATAAGAATTAAGATAAATATCAGAATATTTACTTAATTCAATCTGTGCCAATTTTAGGCTATTACATTTTGCCCCTCTTTGAAGCAATGTGTTTTATCACGTTGTTTCAAAGAATAAGAATAGTCTGATATTGATACATGCCCTAGTTTGCCCCTAGTATAGGTTATGACGATAGGATGCCCCCTTGGGAGATTGGACGGGGAAAAGGCAGCCAGCATGAGACGGACAATCTCACGATAAGATATGTTGACAGGAGATGAAATGGTTGAATGCAGAAGAAAGGGATGAATGATATGGAATGCAAGATAAAAATGATAACACACACAAGCAAGTAAGCAAGTATGCACAAATGATACAAGCACAAACAAGGTATTGCCAATGTCAATCGGTAAACCAAAGATATAGATCGATGATGTCTGGTTTCAGGAATGAAATATGCCGTATAAGACTCCAGGTCTGGTTTCGACAATGCAACATCCTGTCTAAGATATTGGATATGATAGTGTTATCATGGCGGGGAATGATATATCCCTAGAGTGACACAGCAGGCATGTTGTCATGGCAGGGAATGATCTGTCCCTAGAGCAACACGAAGAATAGTGTCTGGTTTCAGGAAATGAAGCATGTCGTGTAAGACGCGTGTGTTGGTCTAATTTCGACAATGCAACATCCTGTATAAGACAATTGATTGATTAATTAATCGAGTTGGTTTACGACTGGACAAGGATCAAGACCATTGATTGTGATTGGATCATTCAACAAGATTGATTTGACTTGATTGGCATGGATTAAGGATAGACTTGCAATTGGATATGGTATGGATATGGATATGGATATGGACACGGATATGAGACACAATTTGATACGGTATGGATATGAGATGGATATTTGTCACCTTGATATAGCAAGTATTTTGAAGCGCTTTCATCATTGGGCTTTATTATGTTGTAAGAAAATACAGGCATCTAGGTATAATTAAACCGAGATGACCTGAGTATTACTTACATTTTTCAACATACAAGGACTGCCCCTTTTCATGTTTAGACCTTGGAGTCTTCGATGATCTTTTGTCGATCATGTCTTTAGACAAAAGTCATCACATTACTAAAGTTTGATCCACAAGCAGCAGACAAAGAAAAAGATTATGCCCCCATCATAGCATCTCTAGCTTTTGGCATCCTTGAGTAGCATAGGAAGACATAATGACAAAAATCCTAGACTTTGTAAGTTAACCTGCTTACATAACATTCTTGTATTAGATGTGTCTTTTTGCCATAATTGATATAGAATTTGGCTTGAATGTTTCAGTATGGTGGGCTGCTTTATTTTTGGACAGGTTGATGTTTTGTGTCATGATTTTTGTTGTTTTGGGAAGTGTGCTTTGTTGCTCTTGTTTGTCTAGCAGAAGGTATCACAATCCTTATTGGTGGGACGGACGACAAGACATGGGATGGATGAGAAGTGGAACGAACTCAGATGGATAGAAGGACTAGACATGGGACGAATAGGGAAAGTGGAGCCTCGGGGGTGCATTGATAATGGCCTTGCCTACATGACAACGCAGAGGCAGCGTAGTTCAGGGCTTGGACCATGGATGGACTAGAGGATAGACGACAAGATATGAGATGGATAGGGAAGCAGAGCCTCGGGGGTGCATTGAAAATGGCCTTGCCTACGTGACAACGTAGTTCGACAAGAACCCTAATGGACCTAAGATATTGATCGGATGAGATGCGATATGGAACTGATATGGATCAGATAAGACTAATGACAAAGAACCACCATGGATAGGTAGATGTATGGGTGATAGTAGATATGGATGGTTATGAGGATGGACAATAGCAGATAGATGGAAACAAGGATGTGATCTCCAAGGACTATGTCGCATAAGTGTAACCTGCCCCATTGTAGGTAGAGTACATAGGATTGTTCATGACAGTGCATAAGACAAAGGAAGATGAGAGGATAATGAAGGATTTGCATGTTTTGAAGGGATAAGGTATGTCAAGAGCCATCTAAAACATTTGTCAACATTGTGCCCCCAATCTTTATCAAGACCAGAGAATAGAGGAAAGGAAGTTTGGATGGATGGATGGGATAGGATATGGTATGAAAGGAAACTGGTAGGGGAAGATTGAGATGCCGATGAGACAAGGTGCCCCCAAGTGTAGGTGACATAGAAGATCAACTTACACATGATGCTTGTTTACCAGGTTTTCATCATGGTACTTATCCAAGGTGCCTATTTGCCAAATTTTCACCATTGGATGAAGGGATTTTTCTTTACTGTTTTCTTTTTTCTCTTTTTTTTTGTTTTGAATATTTAGATTGGAGAAGGTGGATATGGAAAGACTCAAGTATATGGTTCCTTGAAAAGTGATAGTCCTGCGAGATAGATACTGTCACATGGACCATGTCAAGTGTTCTCATAGATGTTGGTAGGGGATTGCATGAAAGTGATATGGCATAGGTAGATAGTGGATTATGATGCAGAATATGGATTGCAACAGCATGGACCATTGGAAAGGTGGATGAGGAAGATGTGTAGGATAATAGTGGAAGGAAGTAAATCATGACCAACGGTTGCACATACTATGGTAAACATTGAAGCTGGTGATGGGAAAGTAGTGTAGGAAGCAACGGAGACTTTTGCTCGTGGATGAATGACGTAGGTATGTAGGGTTCCACATAGGCTAAGTATTGCCCTGATTTTTGTTCATCATGTGAGATGGAAGAATTTGAGACTCTTGGATGGAATGGGAGAAAGTAGATGGTTGAGATTCTTGAGAGGTGGATGCCTCATGTAACTTTAGGGATTTTTGCTTAGGTACCCAAACCTTTTTGTTTTTAGGTAGTACCTATGAAGGTATGGGTTTGGGTGTATGCAACTTTTGTGTAGCTTTTGGATTAATCATTTGTTGCTTGGGGACCCACATCTTGTGAAATTTGGCATTGATGTGTGTGGGTACATGTAGCTTTGATAAGGATAATTCTTTGATTCGTGGCATTTGTATCCTAGGTTATGAGGACGCTTAGGATTTTTTACTTTATAGGTAGAGGCATCCACATATTTGTCATTGAATCCCCGTGGGATGGTAGAAGTGAGGTTGGTGAAAGCTCCTTGTTGAGACAATATGTGCGTTTGTCGGCCATGATTGGGATATGTAGATGATTTATGGATGGATGGATAAGGTGTTGGAAGAAGTGGTGGTAAACGACATGGGGGGATATTAGAAGTTGGAAGTAGCGGAGGGAGATTGGATGGTGGAAGGTGTATGGTCACATGCTTGTGGGATGTGTATGATAAGGGAGGTGGGATATTAGGAGTTGGAAGTAGCGGAGGGAGTTTGGATGGTGGAAGGTGTATGGTCACATGCTTTTGACAATTGTAGGATGATGGAGGTGGAATGGAAACATATGTTTTAGGGATATGATAGGGTTTGCGATGGAAAGTGGTAGACTTAGGAGGAGAGGAGGAAGTACCAACATCTTGAGTTTGCTCACCTTGGGGTATGTATCTAAGGCCGTATGAAGGTGGGGGAACATTAACATGAATAGGTTCCAAAATACCTTGTTCATGAAGGCCTAAGCCTTTGCCTTCATAGTTCATCTTCTGGAGTATGCAGTGGACAGTGGGATTATGTGTAGGTGGAACTTTAGACACAAATTTCTGATTGGATGGAGAAGGCGAGATAGCGGATAAGGGTGGTTGGTGTTCTAAGAGAGAACATTCACGCATGAAGGTAGTAAGACCAAGGATATATGGTGGAGGATTTGTAGCTTGGTCAATAATGGATAGTGAAGGATCGTTACTTGTTTGATCTTCTACACTTGCTTGGGAGGCAAGTGTCTCATCAAGGGAAGTGGAAGTTGTTGGATTTTGGGTAGGACTAGATGGGGTGAGGGGCTCAGGACAATGGAACACATAGAGTGGGCTAAGAGGATAATCATGGTCTACTTGATCAGAGATAGGCGCGTCATCATAGATGGGATCTTGATCATAGATAGGATTTAGCATGATGGGATTAATGTTCTCTTGATCATAGAGGCTGCATCAATGATAATATCTTGATCATAGGAGAGATATAGGTTAGGCCTGGTGGGAAATTGGATCTCTTGCTCATGTATAGGTATAGGATCATTGAAGAGATAAAGGTTATGCAGGTGTCGGCTGGGAATGTTTTGATCTAGGTTTAGACAAGGGGTGAATGTCTCCACATGCTCTAAGGTGTGCTCTTGACATACTTCTTGGGTTGCTTGAATGGAAGTAGAAAGCTCTTGGATAGGCTCTTGGTTGGCAATATGGATGGTTGAGGGACCTTGACTTTGGTTCATGATAGGAGGTTCTTTGATAAGCTCAAGGGGTTGTGGATGACATGAAGGTGTTGGAAGAGTTGACAAGACATTGGAAGAATCTTTGGTAAGGTCAAGGACCAGAGTTTGGGGACATGGTTGACTCTTAGCTAGTAGTCCTTGGATCACATCCTTTGTAGGTGTATGGATAGGTGAATGAGGGGATTTTGCTTTCTCCCTAGCTTTTCTCTGGTTGTATAAATGTGGAAAAACTCTTTTCCACAAATCATCCGAGGATTCCTTGGTTGTCAGTTTAGAGCTGGGGGAACTTGATGGCGATGTTGGCGTAGCACTGGTATGTTTTGGAATATGTGTCTTAGAAGACAGTGAAGGAGGACTAGTAGACAGAGTGGTATACGATTTTTGACTTGAGGGGGTGGTTGCCTTGTCATCAGTATGGGAAAATGATATGTGATTTTGGGGTGAGGCATAACTAGTACTGGCACATTCAGCTTGCAAGCTTGTCCATTCTTGTTGTAAGATGTTGATTTGTTGAATAATTGCTATACACTCTTGGGGCGAGGGACCTAAGTTTATTTGCAATTGTAGAGATTGGATTTTTTTCTTAAGATGTTCTATTTTGTTTGCCAATGACACAAGACTGGAAAAGATGACTAGTTTGGATGCGCAGTAGTAAAGGCGTCTGTATCAGAGTGCACATGCGTCGCAAGTCGAGACAAGTGTGCTTGGAAGAATGAGTTGAATGACTTGTCTTATGTGTTTGGTATTGAACTTGATTTGGCAATGATCACACATGTACAAACATGATTCACTCATGCAAGACACATAAGCAACTTTGAATGTTAAAATTTTGAAGAATAATGATGATGCTTAAACAAGCACACGTGGAAAACACACCAACATGCCCTAATGTCTAGTTTGATGTAGGGTATGGCCAATTAGGTTCGAGCAATGTTTACACGAGGTTGACTGGGGATTGAAAGTGAAAGGTAACCTGGGAGAAGGGGGTAACCCACCCTTCACCTTCACTTCCCAAAGGTAGAAAGTTCTTTGAGGCTTAGCCAAGAGTGATAAGATTCTGATTTCAATGAGGGTGTCTTTCGATTCAGCCTCACATGAGGTCGTCCCTAGGGGTGATGAAATCCCCTAGCAGGCCTCCTAGGAAAGGGTAAATGAAAGCAAATCCAGTTGTAAATTAACCCTTAAGAAATTGAAATGTGTGTGAAAATTGAATGGATAAGAGGTGTTTTTGATTCTCAAGATCACACGAAGCACATGAGAAGAGCATACACACCCCTAATTGCATACAAATTCACCAAACAATGAAGACACTAGTTCTTTTTATAGCCCAAGTCCAAATTTGAATGGAAGACACTAGTTGATTTTATGCCCCATTTGATATGTGATGATCAATCAATGTTTATTTTAGAAGCCCAAATCGAAGTGTGTTTGCAAACAAGATTATGAAGAAATGAGAGATAGAATGAGTGCACTTGGATTCTTTTTGCTATCTAAATTGCCATATTTTCTGATCTTGATGTTGTTCCAGCCCCGAATGATCACCTGCAAGTCACAGAATTGAAAACGAAGCACATAGACTGGCCAAGGAGATTGTTATGCGAAAATTGATAATATGATAAAATTTGATGAATAATGAATTGATATATAGAAATGAAGTGTATAATCAGATTTTAAATGAAATTCCATACACTTTGAAAAAAAATTTCACTAAAAAATGATCAAATTTGCTCAAGTTATGTGCATTTGAAGTTTTAACAGAGCTTTGACTTTGACTGCAAAAAAAAGTTGAAAAACAGTACATTCACCTGAAATTTTATTTACAACTACGAAGTACTCGGAATCCTCTTTTCGACGCCACCAATTTTGTGTGATTTCATTACCGTATGCAAAAGTTGTGAAAATTTGAAAAAAAAAATCCTATTTAGGCATGTAGGGAGCACAAATAGGTTTACCTGGCGGTTAACCACTAATGGTTTTGCAAATTTTTGGTCACATGGGCAGTTTATGCCCCCTGGCGATTAAACTTAATGTTAAGGTGGTAACAAGATCCCTAGTCCTCCATGTGACCAGGGGCTGAGTGCCTTAAAAAAAATATGTTTGTTTGTATTTGTTTTTGTAATATTTTTTTTTTTTTTTTATGTTTAAGTTGGTTTTCAAAAAAAAATTATTGTGTTTTTTTTGTTTTGGTGTGTGTACAGAGAGGTGGAGGGCTGGGCGGAGGTGGTGCGTGAGAGGCGGAGTGGCGGTGTTGGGCAGTGGAGGGGTTGGTGGGAGGTGCACGCAGGAGGCGCGAGGAGTAGCGGCATGGGGGAGGAGCGCGCAGGAGGCACGGGATGGCAGTGGCATTGGGTCTGTGGGGGGCAGAGAGGAGGGAGGGAAGGGCGCAGGGTTTTGGGGGGTTGCAGGAAGGAGCAGAGGGAAGGGCCGAGGTGTGAGGGTAGCGCAGGCAGGGGGTGCGAGGGTAGCAGGGAGGGGAGCGACGCAGGGGTGTAGGTGGGGATGGGGAAGGGGGGAGGGGGGAGGGATGGGGTTCGAGGTAGCAGGGTGTAGGGGGGCTTGGGGTTTGGGGAGGGCTATGCAGGGGCTGCGGCTCCTGCGAATTTTTGCTCTATTTTTTTTTTGTTGTATTTTTGTTTGTTTTTTATTGTATTTGTTATTTGTATTTTTTTTTGTTTGTTTATTTTTTTTTTGTTGTTTTTTGTTTTGTGGTTTTTATTTTGTATTTTTATTTTCTATTTTTTTATTTATTTTTTATTGTTTTGGGATATACTAAAAAATAAAAAACAAATAGAATTCCAAGTAAATTTCTTTTGTCAAATTTTTTTTGTTTTTATTTTTTATTTTTTTATTTTTACTTTTTTGCAAAAATACTCTGAAAAGTAAAAAAAATTTCAAAATTTTTCCAAAAACACTGTGAAAAATTAAAAAAAAATTCAAAAATTTTCAAATAACAACCATAGAGAATGATATGTGACTTTTTACCTCCGAGGCCTTCTGGACTCAACGGTGAGCTCGGTTTGCGCGTAGGAGATTGTTTGTGGAAGTGGATGCTCGAATGTGCTCTAGAAAACACCTATATTCTGCAACAAGAAAACTTGTTAGCCTGCGGCTTCCATTGGTCGCCCATTCTTTCTCGATATTGAATGATGAAGGTTGGCCTTCAGGGAGCTTGCTTCCTTGCTTCGATTACTCAAGATGACAAGTAGAAACAGCTATGTGATATGATTTTTTGCATTACAACAATATGGAGAAGAGAATTGAGAAGAAGAAGAAGATTCCCTAGAGGAATTTGGGCATAGTACGGATGCCAGAAGAAGTCCCCCAAATTGCTTAGAAGAGGGTTCTATTTATAGATTTTCTGAAAATAGAATGGAGGGTGAGGATCAAAAGATGAGATCAATGGCTCTCATTTTTTATGAATCTTTAATTCATAATGGATGAATTAAAAATTCAGAGTGGAGGATAGTGAGTTATGACAATTGAATTAAGAATCCATGGTGGAGGATAGTGAGTTATGACAATTGAATTAAGAATCCTTGGTGGAGGATAATGGGGAACAATTGAATTAAAAATTCAATGAGTGGAGAATAGTGGGAAACAATTGAATTGGTGGAGGCTAGTGGGGAACATTGAATTAAAAATTCAAGTTTAGATTTTGAAGGATATTAGCTAATTAAATATTAAGAATATTTAATTATATGTGTAACATGGTGAGGTGGAAGGGATGAGGTGGAAAGATGAGGTGGATTGATGAGGTGGATTTTGAGAGGTGGTTTTAGGATTTGAGACATTAGAAGAATTTAGGGATTTTAATTAAATCAAACAATTTTATTTAATTGTAGGGTAATGAACCAATCAAATAAACTTTGAATATTTATTTAATTGACAGAAGAAAATAAGAATTAAAATAAATATCAGAATATTTACTTAATTCAATCTGTGCCAATTTTAGGCTATTATAGTAATAACCTCAAAATATCCCTCAGGGTTAGGAACTTTCAAAATTGGAGCGGTCGTTAATTTTTCTTTTAACAAGTCAAAAGCCTTTTGACATTCTTCCGTCCAAACAAACCTTTTTCCTTTTCTTTGCAAGGAGGTAATTGGGCTAGCAATGCTTGAGAAATTCAACACAAATTTCCTGTAATAACCTGCCAACCCCATAAAACTTCATACCTCTGAAACATTGAAAGGTTTAGGCCACTCCATAATAGCTTTTATTTTGGCCGGATCAACTAATATCCCATCAGCTGATATTATATGCCCCAGATACTGCACTTCTTTCTGAAAGAAGGTGCACTTTGAGAGTTTCACATACAATTTGTGTTCTCTTTATCGTTGCAAGACTATTTGAAGATGTTGTCTATGCTCCTCTTCATTTTTAGAATAAATCAGAATATTATCAATGAAAACTAGCACAAACTTATCAAGACAATCTCTAAAAACACTATTCATGAGATTCATGAAAGTAGCAGGTGCATTGGTCAATCCAAACGGCAACACCGTGAACCCATAATGACCATATCTCATTCTAAATGCTGTCTTGGGAATATCTTCATCTTTCAACCTTAACTGATGTTATCCAGATCTCAAATCTATCTTAGAAAAGACTGATGCACCATGCATTTGGTCAAATAGATCATCAATACGTGGCAAAGGATACTTGTTCTTTATTGTCGCCTTATTAAGCATCCTATAATCTATACACAGCCTTAGAGTTCCATCTTTCTTCTTGACAAATATAACCGGGGCTCCCCATGGTGATACACTTGGCCTGATTAGATTCTTAGATAATAGCTCCTGTAATTGAGCTTTTAATTCCATTAGTTCAGTGGTGGTCATACGATACGGAGCTTTAAAGATTGGCTCCAATCCTGGTTTAATATCTATGCCAAAGTCAAATGTTCCTTTTGGAGGCAAGCCTGGTAGCTCCTCGGGAAATACATCCCTGAAATTGCAAAGATATGGATATTTTTCCTCAAATGTTTGTTTCTCCAAGGTTTCCTCTACTAGGTCCATTTTGACTGCAAAAAGTTGACATCCTTTTCACCTAGCCCATTTTAGTTGTTTTGAAGAAATGGATCTAATCCTTATTTCCCTTTGAATTCCTTGAAGATTTACTGAATTGCCCTTCTCATCTAGACACTCAATTGTTTTATGAAAATAATCTACCTTGGCTCGATGTTTCCACAACCAATTCATTCCTAAGATGACATCGTAGGACCCTAAAGGCGCTACGTATAAATTTGCCTCAGTGGTGAAGTTAGAAATATCAATCTTAGCTTCAAACAAACATTGCTCTACCTAAGCCTTTGAGTTATTTGCATACTCAACTGTCCATGGGTTTGACATAAAACTAGCTTTTCTAGAAAATTTACTTAAGACTCTAGGTGACACAAAATTTTCTGTTGCACCAGTATCAAATAGAATAGAAACAGGAACTCCAAATAAGGTACCTGTCATCTCAATAGGGGTGATCTGATACTCCTCTTATCGATTGTCAAGAGCGGCATGAATCCTTTGCTGAAATGCTTCCTGTTGTGAGGGAAGTTCCATGTTCCTAGGCTTCCCATTCTGCTTCTTGTTAGGGCAACGATTGGCATAATGATCTCCTCCATAAGAAAAGCATCCTCCTATAGGTCCTCGCTTCTCAGATGGCCTACTTGTAGAATCATCATTCTTCTTAAAATTAACATTTCTCTTATAATCTTCACCTCTTCTCTCATTACCAAATCCCCCTTGATTCTTTTGATTTCCTTTATCAAACCTCCTGCTTCCATATCCCTTCTCATTCTTCTTTTTATATGACTGATCGTTGTAGTTCTTATCAAACTTATTACGTTTCTTATCACGGTATGCAAAGATAGATTTGATCTTCTGCTCCTGCTTAATTGCTTTCTCATATACTTGATCCATTGTGCTTGGACCATGCACCTCCACCTCACCGCCAATCTAAGGATTGAGTCCCATGATAAATTTTATGATTCAAAATCTTTCATCCTTTTGGTATTAAGGAACATACTTCAGTAGTCTAGTGAATTTTTCTGCATACTCAACCACAGATAGTTCACCTTGCCTAGGGTTTTGAAAATCTGTTAACGTTTGATCAAAATATAACTGAGGTAACCACCATTTTCAGAATAGTTCCATGAACTCATTCCATGTCACCTTCAAGGGACTTAATTCTAGTTCCATTTTCTTATTCATCCACCAAGTGGATGCTTCCCCAGATAGCTGATATGCTCCCCACACTGCTTTAGTAACCTCAGAGTAATTTCTGATCTCAAAGTATTTCTCCATCTCTGTTAACCATGCTTCTGCTGCATCTCCAGTTTTCATTCCATCGAACTTAGGAGGGTTAACCTTATTCATATACTTAGATAATTCTAATGCAAGTTTATCTTTGGTTTTTCTTTGAACTTCACTGTCAACAGGATTTTCACTTGACGTGCCATTTTCCCAATGTTTACTTTTGCTTGCATTATGTGAGTTCTCATTTTCACCCACTGTGTTGCCAGTTTCATCCATTTTCTTTTCTAGTTTGTTCAACCTTTCCTTGGTTTTAGTAAGCAAATTTAGAATCCTATCCAACTTGTCAGTGGAGTTTTCCTGAAAGTTATGACCTTCTCGATCTTCCCCCTCGTTAAACTCTGATTGGTCCATGATAGTTTAGTTTCTCACCTGATTAAACATATACTAATCAATTTTATGCTTATCATATTATATATCATCAAAAGTAAACAACAATTGATCATAATCATGATTGTTCTCAAACCAAAAATTTGTCTTTATTAAATTTGTAAAATTGTTCCAACATCAATAGATATAGACATATCTCATGTTTTTTTTACTCAGTATTATCAAGTGGGGTGTAACCTTCAGATTCATTGTCCGACACATAATCATGAGGTGTATACCCCTCAGACTCACTATCAGATGATAACTCAATAATCTCAAGTCTAGGCTCTATACGAGGATCCCTAGTGATCATTGGTATACTAATAGGTACACTCATAGGTATACTAACAGGTACACTATTACGTACAATAATAGGGCAGTAGTTGATCATGATTCAAGTTGCCGTCGTCGCTACCTCTAGGAGTTCTCTTCTCATTCATTTAAGTCATGACAAGGCATTGGCAAAGGTTTCCACATCATCAAGCCAAATGTCATTTTCATCATTAGTTTTCTCAATGGTCTTGATCATCGCAAGCTGTTTCCGCTTAGCTTGCAGATAATGTTCCTTACCTGTGAAGGATTTTCTTGCAGTTTTCTTGATGCATACCATCTTGGCACAGTAAATCAAATCATTAGCTACCCGCATAATGTTGATTTCCTAATCAGGTTAGTGGACTCATCAGCCCTAGTGCTGAACCTGGTTAGCTCTGATACCATATGTAACATCCATATCTAATTTAACTTGAAAACTAGGTTTTAACATAGGTATATTTTTTTTCTTTTCTGTAATCAAATATAATTCACCACTATCAAGTATAACATTTTCCACTTTAACAATAAACATGATTTCATTTTCACAAAATGGAAAGAAATGATAAATCATAAACATCTTGTATTCTCACAATTGGAAATATTCTTAAAACAAATACCATATTAGAAACATACCATTATCACCGCATCTCGATTGTCAACCCATCACATTCAAGACTCAGCAATCCTCAATATTTGGAAGAGAAAGTATCTTCAAGGAGCTTAACCTCCAACTATAGACCGTCGGTCTCCCGCACTCCTTCCTAACTGGAAGTGGCCCTACCCTACTCAAGAGGATAGACTTATGATAACCATCGGTGTTTGCCATCTGAGCTCTGGTGTTGTAACTTACGTGTCTTGTTATCATGCAAATCCCTAGATACCCTCTAGTCATGCATGACTTTCCACAAGAACATGCCATCCAGTCACAGTGAACATTCAATGCATTTGAGGATCGTGCATCACCTTGGCCAAAGGATTTATATTTAAATAGCATTGTATGAATGCATGAACATAGTTCACCCACCCTACTCGACTTGAATTGATTGCAATCCTACAGTTTTCCTATTTGTAAGGTTTATATAAATGTTGACCTCAATGACCTCAAGGTATTTGAATTTCCTCATGCTATAGCACATGGCGCAAATATTTACTCTATTCCCGAGTTTATGGATTCATCTCCATTTACACGATGTACAAAGGGTTTTCTATTTCATTGTTTAAATGGATAGCATTTGTAATGCAATAATAATCCCATAATCATATAAAACATCATTTATAATTATCCACTCCTAAGTGGTCTCTATCTTGGCTGTACGGTTCCCATAAGTTTATACAACATACTCATGTTTATAATATAATTACCCATAAGCCTCAGAGTTTAAAGTTTTAGACTCATAAAAGTCCTCAAGATAATAGCGACACAATGATCATCGCATGCAATTTACTTAACTAAAACTCAAAATGTGGGTTTTCCCACCCTTATCTTCTCATTTCAAAAGCATGACGGTTTTTAACCAAGAATAACTACTTATACTTCAACTCTACACCTCCTTCCAAAATAAATAGTTTTACGAGGTTCAATGAGGTAAGAGTTAAATGATAAGGATAATAAAAGACTTGGATTCTCTCTTACGACACTAGAGACGATCAAACTCATATGTCGACCTCTAAGTGAAGATCTAAAACCAAATAAGAAACTAGATAAAAACATTTGTTGATATTCAATGTCTTGTTTTCGGGATTCCTATATGTCAAGGTTGCCATACATTTAAAACTCTATCGAACAGGTTATAGAAATAAAACATCAAGCCAATTTAAGTTTACATCTTACGTCATATAAGTTTTTGAGTGTGGACATCTGATGTCAAACAAAGAGAGGAAATATTTCAAGTATTCAGAGATAATTCGAGATGGAAACACAGTCATGTAAAATGCTTACCAAAGGTAAATAAAAGCAGTACATTTCAGTAATAGGTTGTGGTTTACATTACGACCATTACAATAACATGCATACAAGGATGTTCTCATAGCAGGTATATAGTTTAAGGTTTGCACCAAATACTACAAAGTTAACCTTCATACTCTGATTATTGTTCACATCTTACTTCCTACATGTAGCTACCTTGGTGTTTACATATGTGAACCTATGTTCTACTATTGCAAAGGTAGTGTTCATGATGGACAAAGATTACATATTCTGAGTAGACAAACTCCATTCGTTTTATACAGAAGAATGCATTGTTTTCACTAACTTCTATAATGTGAAACACAACACATACACAGCCAGTAACAACAAAAACCACAGGCTATCCAATATAATCTACCTACGTCAGAACAGGTGTCAAAGTTGAGTTAATACTCCTACACAGTGGCATAGGGCCGAGTGGTTCTTACTCAAAAAATATCATTTGCATTGAGGACAAACTTCACCCAAAGCTTACAGAAGAATAACATCATATTCATTAACCTCTACATTTAAAGAAACACACAAAATGCTGCCAGAACAAGGCATAAACAGTGCACATAGACTGCGCAAAGGGAAAGGTTAGAACCTGTCAAAATACTGTAGGGTTTCACTCTTGGTTGATAGACCTCGCTGCTCCCTCAGCATCATCCTTCCTCGGGCTATAACCCACAACACTCTCCTATCCACGTCCTCTCTAGTTTTCTGATTTCTTAACAACAGAAACTCCTTCTCCAAGACTCTCTACGGCAAGGAAGAATGATCACCTATCTCTGTCTACCTTCCATGGTGAAGAAACTTAGAATGCATTTACCTCTCATTTCAGTTTCTTAACAACCGAATACCTCCTCCCAAGCCGCGCACAGTGAACAAGATATGATTGCATTCTACTCACGTTATCAGTTCTTCTTAATAGAATTAACCACCTCCCGACTGCCCACTGCAATGGAAGATAAATGGCATTAAACTACTGTCATTACATGCCTAAACACAAGGAGGTTGATTTAACTATATATTACCCGACTTCCTTACTTACCACGACCACTAACAAGATGGAGGCTCCTTTGGTGACGTGGCTGTTAGTGGACATAACAACCCCATCCACACACTCGAGCATCAAGGCTTCTAATCCTCAAAGTTGCAACTAAAAACTGAATTGAGGAGTTAAGCTCTAACAAGGTAGTGGATAATAAATGCCTAAAGCATCTCTATGGTCGAATAAGAAAAAGAGATAAAGACCAACTTAATAAAGAAACTCAAGGTTAGATCAATAATATCTCGTGGTCTAAGCTAGAAGAAAAAGACTCATTCCAAATAATGACCAAAACAAATTATTACATGCTATGGCTTCAAATTCGACATTCATTGATTTCCAAAAAGGAATAAATTCACAACACATGATCAACACATTTTTACGGTAATCACGACAAATTGGGCGTAACGTAAAACAAGTTTCTAAATCGTTTGACGCACAAATACGACTTCTCACATCTTTTGACTACGAGATGTGATTCACAAATCTGCCACAAATAGGTTTATTTATTTACCTACAAATAAAATATTAATCATCTATATAAGACGACTCGCTTTGGTGGACTTGCAACAACAACGTCGATTTCCAAAATTCTATATGACAACTCACAAAAAGGTGTTAAACCTTATCTTCAGATGTTGACATCTAGTCTTAAACTATCTCAGTCGTAAACATGACTAAATTGAAGGCTTCAAGGTTTATCTACCTGGTTGGTGTTTTCAGTAACAAACACCCATGGTTAATTTCCAGAGTCTATACTCTCTCTCAAAGATACTTTCTCTTCCTGTCGAACATGGTCCACCTGTTCCTGCAACGATAGTCTCACATACAATTTTGTGGTCAAAGCACCTATATTCCAAATCAAAGCATAATATATCCAAACATCATTTTCTCCTAACAAAAAGGCATTTTAGTTTATATTATCACATTGATCATAATCGATAGATTCCAAAATTTCATAGAACTAACTTGTCTATTTACATCACCAGTTTCCATGTCGTCCACAACATATTATATAACTAAAATTTGTAAGAAAAGTAAATAGCATTATCAATTCCAAAAAGAGGTATGTAACAGATCTATTCTAGTGGTTATGAGAAGTTTGAACTATCACCTTCTAACTAACTTGTCTTAGTCCTCTCTCTTACACAAACATGTGCATAGCTGTTCATTGTAAGGCTAGACACAATAAGGAAAAACCAAAAAGAGATATACCTCACATCAATTCTCTCAATTCATGTACATAACTAAACATAATTTACTATCTTGATATTACAATTCTAATTGTTTGGTTCCTATTCTATTGTTCAACCTTTGTTTGCACATTCTTGAAAATCCATATCATACATAAATATTCCACTCGTATAACATAATTGAATCTCTTTATTTGGGTTGTCCATCATGCTTAACAACTAGCACTCAAATTATTGGTATTAGATAAAAATCACTTCATGTCATTTCCTAGTGATAGTAAGGTTTGAATAACTAAATAAATTTCTATATTGGTATTCCCACTCATATGAGGTCTAAGTACAAGTAGTTAGAGCTCAAAGTTGATGACCCTTCATCATACCTTCCTTCACATCCTCAGATGTGAGATAAAAAGTTAGCCTCATTGACATTAGAGATGTTCTAAAAGATTATAGGATTCTTTGCAAAGCTAATGGGAATCATTAGAGGAATGTTGTACATAGGTTCAGGAGAGAACATCTTTGGTTATTTTTTAAAACTTTTTTGACA
The DNA here is from genome assembly GCA_027924645.1 of Cunninghamia lanceolata. Taxonomy (NCBI): domain Eukaryota; kingdom Viridiplantae; phylum Streptophyta; class Pinopsida; order Cupressales; family Cupressaceae; genus Cunninghamia; species Cunninghamia lanceolata. Next base: position 20,556,621 of record BSBN01000809.1, on the reverse strand, counting down.
AGTTCAAAACCCTATCAATTATCAACAACCATTTGGTAGGCGTACATCATATAAGTTACAAGTCAATATGGACATCCCCATGTTTGAAGAAAATACCAACACAAATGCCCTAGATAATTAGCTTAATAAAATCTATTCACATAACATGGTTAACTGATTTTATAATCAAGAGAGAATCACATTTGCTCTTCTTGATGCTTCTTTATATTAGTGAGAAAATAGTGGAATAACTATTGCATTACTCATGAGGATGATATAAATATATCCATAGACATGTGGAATGGTTTCATTGTTTCCCTCAAAGAAACCTTCTACCTTCAAGGTAACTATGATGAATAGTACATCAAGTATTATTTGTTGTGACAAGGCTATGATAAAACAATGTAGGAATGCACATACATATTTCATAATTTGGTGTTCAAATAATAATCTAAGATTCAGGATAGAAATGTGTTTTAAAGTATTAGTCAAGTTTGAGACCCCATAGTTAATTTGATATCATTTTCTTCTAGGTCTCTTGCATTGGGGAAGCCTAAAAGTTTTCTTGTAATTTTGAAGCATGGTAAAGTTCAAGAGCAATATAGAAGATTCAAAGTCTCATAACAAGTCATTGTTTAAGGCCTTAAATAAAAATTCTAAAATAGGAAATGGTCATCAATGCCATTGACATAAGAAGCAACAATCACAAAATGATTAGAATAGTAAGTAGTCCAAGACCAACAAGTTGTGAAAATATCACAATTCTAGCACTCATTCCATGAAAGAATGCCATGTCAAGAAGACTCTGCTTGTATAACATGAGATAGAAGATATAGACATTAATGTAGCACATGATATCTAGGTAAGAAAATCATAGAAACTAGTCCTAATGCTATGGTAGGTACTACCAACACATCTATTTTCCTTGCAGATACCAAGGAATTAGAAATAGTGTTTCACTCTTATATGTGGATTGATGGACAAGTGAATTTCTTAGTTGATATTTGAAGTCAAAAGAACCTAATTTCTCTTAAAGAATCTCAATGATTGAACTTGCCACTTACACCTCATTTATAACCATGTACTCCACTATATTGTTCAATGTAGGCTCTAAGAAATGTGTCACTCATCAATGTCTGCTACTATACAATATTAAGTCTTTTTAGGATAAAGTTCTTTATGATGACACACTATTAGAGGTATGTGATTATTTTCTTGGAAACCATATCTATATCATCATCATGTAGTATATGAAGCACATCCAAGAATTTTAGTCATAGATATGTTGGTGATAGAAGATACCACATAGTAGAGGTAATACTAAAACATTCATTTTTTAGCACTAAGTAGTGTAAAAGGATAGTAATTTCTACCAAGAAATTTATTCTTTTGATGGTGAGATCTAAAACATCCTAGTAGAAAAAAACACATCATAACTCTTGTAGTGTGATATGGTATCTGCATACCCTTATCACACATTTGTCACCATTTTAGCATTTTTTCCCTCGTATTTTACACCATGTTTTGAGCATTTTCCTCCAAGCTAAGTTGTCACCTAGACACATTGTTTCCTCTTCCTCATGTCATCATAAGACTTGTTTATGTTTCCTATACATGTTACTATACATTAAATTGTTAGGTCCACCCCATGTCCTAAACTTTCCCCCCTATGTTCCCTAAGTTAGTTTCAAATATGAAGCCCACCTTTTCCCTTCCCAAATAATACCTATATGAGCAAATTTTCCATCAAAATAATAACTTCTAGATGGCTACCTTTCACCTTAGCATTCTATAAAATATTAGGCTTGAACCCCATTAGAGTACATTCCCTACACTTGGTCTCCAACCAAGTAAGTCTTGAATTTTTATCATCTTGACAAATTCTTTGTACGTGATATTGATCATCTTGATAAAATTTTTATCATCTTCTATCTTGCAAGATTACATGTTATTAGTTTCCTGACATTTTTGTTTAGGAGGATAAGTAATTCTTAATACTGTGGCTTTGTAGGTTGTAGATTAGATACATCATACTTTCCACTTGAAGAATCCTTATGGCTTATACAATATCCTTTTTTATGGGTATCTTTTGATGACATTTCATTTCAATAGTTCATTCATGTACTTTAGCATCCTTATCACTTCGTTTCATTATTCCATAAAGTGGGGAAAAAATGTAATGCCAAAAATTGCATACACTACAATTTCACATTATGTCTTGCACTCACCTTAGCATCCATTCCTATAGCATGTTCCAGGATCACTTGTACTTAACTTAGGCTTATTTCCCTTACACCAAAGTTTTCCAAGAATCTCTATTAGAGCATTGGTCTTATCACCTATCTGAACACACATGACAAATCTGAGCCTATTTCTCTAGGATGGCAATGCAATGTGCAAATGTTTGCACAATGTGCTTGTGTCCTGTATTGTATGCTTCCTTACAATGTGTGTTATTGATGCACATCGTTTCCCTATAATGCCTCCCAATAATTGTAGTATCCTTATGGATGCACCTAGCTATCTTTAGTATATCGACCAAACCAAATCCATTAAATCAATGGAAAAATGATATGATGGCACATTTTAAAAAAAGACTTAAAAAATTATAGAGATTGATATGGAAAAAAAGAGAAATTGGAGTTTCCTAAGTATATTCCCTAGTTGCAATACCTCAAGCTCTACAAGTCTCTACATGCTGCAAGTTTAGCTTTGAAGTTTATCTATGGATTTCACAAATACATCACTGCATGCATCCATGTATCATCTTTTTTATAGGTTTCATTCAAAAAAGGAATAGCTTGTGAAAGAAGCTTAAAAGTTAGAGCTTCTCCCAAGAATTCCTCTACACTATCTACATCATTCCCTAAGGAAATATTTAGAAAATATTTTAGTAAGTAGCAACTATGATTGTTGTCTAAAAATCTCTCAATTTCATTGGAATCAAGTTCTCTAAAAGTTCTAAATTATAAAAGAAGATTCTCTAAAATAAAGCATTGTAAGCGAATTCTTTCCAAAGTTATGTTTCTTCACTTGACATTCCTTTGAGCTTGTTACTAGTACAATATCCATTTACTTATCCAATCCCATTTCTCTTGGAAATCCATTGATGTAGACCACCACCCTTGTTACCCAATCCACACATTAGGCCTAGTATTATTCCCCATAGACCAAGAAGATACTCCTAGATTTTTACTCTATCATTGCTTCTGTTTCTCCAGCACGCATTAGATAGGAATACACACTCCATTTCATCATCTTTATCATTTGGTTGTCCATAGAGTTTAGAAGACTAAATCATGGGTTTGACCACTTTTGGAAAGTTCTTATGTAGCCCCAACATTCTCTTTTGTTCTTCCAATGACATGCTTCTTAGAGGTGGATCGATTGCACATAGGTTTACAATATATTTTGGTTTCTTTTCCATTAAACAACCTGTGCTAATTATTTTTTAATTTCACAGATTATCTAGGATATCAGGCTTTAGTATTTGTTTTTGGCTATTTTTATTTGAGGAAAAGCTACTTTGAGAATCCTGTCACATTTTGAAGGATCTGTGCATTGTACTTTTTTTTTTGTATAGACTAAAACATTAGGGTATACTTTAAGAAATGACCTCTTGAAAATTATGTAGAATCCATGGTGAATCCACTACAAAAAAGCACAATAATGGATGAGAATTTTTTCCTTATATGATTTTTTTACAATTCAATATTGACTAAATTTTTCTATTAATATATGACTTCTATAGTGATTCAATGCCTAAATTTTCTATTAACATATAATTTTTAAACAAAGCTATTGAAATAGGGTGTGTATAGAAAATAAAAAATACCCCCTAATAAAATGAGGAGAATAGGGTCCCAATTTTTATATGTACAATGGTGCAATATATGTCTATGCTAAACAATTAAATTTTCTAATGTGAGGTGATTTTATTTTAGGATCAAGGCAAATCTACCAAATATGGACAAATTGGACACTTTTAAAGAAATTTAAAATAGCCAAATGGCATTATAAATTATAATTATAGCCACGAAAAATTCAATGTACAATATCACACGCTAGATTCCTTGACAAAAAGCTCCAAATTTTAGAAGGAAGTACGGTAATATTTTTATTTATAATTCTAGATTTTGTCATTGAACTTGTGATTTAGTTTCCTAAAAATAAGCTCAATTGCAACCTAACTCTATTTAAATGTTGATTAGGAATTGAGTAGAACTCTTTTCTGACCTCCACATCCATCTACCAAGCATATCATGGTGTTAATACGTAGTTTGTCCTCCCTATATTTTAGTGGCATTAATACATACTTGGTCCTCCCTATCTTTTAGTGGAATTAACTTGTTTCTTCAGCCATTCCCTCATTACAGTGTAAGTATTTTTCTCCCGTCATGTATGACTTGTCAGGACCAAACTGTCATGGCCTCCCTAATAGTAGGTTACACACATCCATTAGCATTATATCACACAAAAATTCATCATGGTAACCCCCTACATTAATTTTTACCCAACATTATTCATTGGCCATTATCTTATGTTCTTTTTTCAACCAAGAAATTGAGTAGGGGTTTGGGTGTTTCTATCTCTTCAAATCTAATTTTTCAACCATTTCCTCTAATACCAAGTTGCCAATACTCTTGCTATTGATAATTACCTTGTGGCACTTTCCATCTACCTTGCATCTAGTTCTAAATAGGTTCCTTCTATGTATTGGTCCTTCTTCCTTAGGATGCTCTATCAAAGGCCTCCTCATGATTAGTGATTCTCTAGGTTCTAAGTCATCATCTTCTTAATAAGTTTTTTAGGCTTTTCCTCTACAAATATGGCTCTAATGCTACTTCCTAGCCATTTTCCCTCATCTTGAAAAAATTCATACACTCTATGTCCTACTTATCTGCCCTTGAAGTAGGTTTTGTTGAAGGCCCTCTTTTCATTTCTCATATATCCATCTCTTCTTTTCTAGTATCCATTGGTGTGGTTGGTATCTCCTTTATTTTTAAGGTAGTTGTTACTATCTCCTTGACTTTTGTGGTAATATTCATAACTTATTTCTTTGTTGTAGTACACTTCATTTCCTCTATGGTAGACATTATCAACTCTTCTATCTCCTTGGTAGGGTCACCAATTACCACATTGTGATCTCTCTCTAGGTTCTTTCCTTGTTTCCTCTCTATTGATTTTGCTGATTCTCAGACCTCCTATTTAACTCAAGTCATCTACCTTGATCGTACTTCCTCTCTGGTGGTCAATCTAACTAGACTCAATTCTTCCTATATACTCTTAATCCATTTATGTATCTCACAACCTTCTCTTTGCCTATCTCATTGGTGTACTTTTTCAACATTCTATCTCTTTACCTCAAGATTTATAATTTTTTCAATGGTTCTAGTTCATACTCCATAGTATTAATTTTTATTCAATTTAACAATTCATTCTCTCCCATTTTTTTTATCCTTTCCATTCTAGTCATATTTATTTCTAGTTGTACCTCTTTCCCCCAAATGACAACATGTCTTTTTAGCTTGGTTTTCATAAACCTAACCCTTTACAAATCTTTTATCTCTTCATACTCAAAATCCTTTTGCAAATCATTTATCCAATCAATAAATTCTTCTAGATTTAGATCACTTTAGTATTTTAGAACTTCCATTCTAGGTCTCTTTTTGATTTTGGAAATGACCTTTAGCATGTTTACCTAATTTGACTCTTCTTCTTGGTCTCCTGGGTCTTATATACATCATTTGTAGCTTCCTCTTCTACTTCACTCTCATAGTCCTCCTTTGAGATTTAGCCCCTTGTCCTATCTTCCTCCACGGCTTTCAACCAAATTCTATTTTCCTTTACCTCTTTCAAGACTTCATCTAATTTTCCTACTATGTTGGTAATGCTTTGAATTATTCATGGTGGCAAACTACCTCAAGTTGGTGGTCTATAGAAAATCACCCAGGTTGAAACAACCTCTCCATTAATGATTTGATGAAAAGCTTCTTGTAGGTCGCCTCAATTCAATGGTCTATTCACAAGAAGATCTCGTAGAACAACTACTTACCTCCCACAAGTTTCAAGCATTATGCTCTAGTATCACTTAATGCATTCATAGTAGGAGGGTCCAATGGAGGACTATCCATCCGTGCAACCAACTCAAAATACAAATACATAAAATAAGAAACATAGTAAGGGTGACACAAATATACCAAGGGAAAACCCTCAAAGAAGGAAAAACTCAAAAAAAGATTACAATCATCCACAAGGTGTATTAGCCAGTCACAACCCATGACAACTAACAGTATCCTTATTCTCTAAGCCCTATCTCAAACCTTTTGTCTATGCTCACAATACTGGTCTCTAACCCTCCTTCCAAATGCTCAGCTGACACTTAAATATATCAATCCCCAACCTCATAAATGATCTACATTAGCTGCAAGGTGGTACAAAGTTCAAAATTTTTTGGAAACATGTAGTTGGCTAGTGCCATGCCAATTTCTCAAACTGAACCAAAATAATGGAAAGTAAATGGTGTGGTGCCCAATGTATGCTCCCATAGTTGCAATAAATCTTTATGCATCTTTCTTGATTGTTGTATACTTCAATTTCCCTAACTCTAATAATTACTTTATAACTATGGTGTCCTACCAATCTGATACCCTACATAAGTTGTCACATGGACCTAATTCTCCTCAAACATGGATATCCCCACCTAGTACATCTCTCCAATGTTATACCAAATTCACAAGTCTTAAATACAAAATGCAACAAATTGTGACAACTTCTAAAATTGCACATTATGGTGATGCAAGATTACTATGTTCTCTATAAGGATGCTCTTACATCAATCTCTTATGGGTTACATTAATCCTTCATTCTATTAGTAGATTATTTACATATTTCCATTACCTTATTACCACTAAAGCAAATCTTTGGTGAATTCATCTCCTAGTTCCCTCCACACACACCAGGGTAGAGGTAGGGTTTTAACACTTAGAGATAATTTTTTTTGTTGTTCTTAAGTTCTAAATGTATTTAGGCTTAAGATCACACATGAACACCCTATTCTCAATTCCATTAAGTGTCTGTGGAGATCGAAAGACCAAAATAGGAGCTTGGCCACCTTAATGACCTCCCAAATAGTCACCAATTTTTTGTTGATCCAACTTATAGGTCTAGTTGAATGAGACAACTCATAGTGGAGGCATTGCATTGTCCATCTTTGGTGATATCTATTTCTCTCATTATTCTTGGTTTAAGCCTTATTCTCTTATTTTCACAGATGTAGATTGTACTATAGTATTTTCTCTTATATTGAAGCATTCCTAGATTTTTTTATACTAGTGAGGTCATGTGTCTAGGATATTGTAGACTCTACCCTAGAAACTTTATTTTCTAATATCATTTGATAACAATGTGGAGCCTAGACTACAACGCAGATTCAAGATGCCAACACAGGTAGCCCGCACGGGTGGCGTAGTTCGCTAAGGGCTTTGGGCTTGTCCCATATAGGTCCTGAGGTTGATTCTCTCCGCTCGGATTTCCAATGGTTGTTCGGGGTGTGTGGGCCCCCTCGACGGTCCCCTGAGGATTAGTCTCGCCTCCGCTCACCCCACGGTTATTAGCCCCAACTTGACACAAAATGTAAGCTCGAGACAAGGCGCTGTGGGCAACGCTGGGCGGAGTCGCTACGCTCCTGTCTCTCTCAAGGGATAAGGCTAGGGGATACCTCTGGGTTAAAAAAATAATAAAAATGACAACACAGGTGCACTAACATTTGTACTAAAACACATCTAGAATCATTTTCCAAGTTCCTTGCCACTTTATCTTTACTTTCTTATAACTTATTTCTGTAGTTTATCTTTTTGTCTACTATATTTTCCATTTTCTATTTCCTAGCTCTATATTTCACTTAAATATAGTTTAATTAGGAAAAATATTTTCTAGATAATGCTAAAACATATTACTAATTTGTATCATAAAATAGTAAAAACATTTTCCTTCCTTAGTCTTATCTTGTAAGGTGATTAGTTAATAAACTTTAGAAAAAACAAAAAACCAACTTTTCATGCTTTACACTATGAAATAGAAAAGGTAGAAATCATTTGTAAGGTTTTGGATAGTTTCCATGCAGACTCCATTGGGACCCACATGGAATTACAGTAGTTCTCTAGCCACTCTACTTAAACATCGTCCACTTCAAAGATTAAATTGTCAATAGCAAATTTACACCTTATCCACAATAAAAAGTGGAAAATATTTGTTCTATTTTTATTTGCTAAAATTGACTTTTGACCCTTGAAATGGATGATGCTTAAAAATAGCCCTCTCCAACATGCTTTAAAAGAAGATTCTACCCACAAAATACCCAACAAGAACAAAACTCTCAAAGATTTACATGCATTATCAAAATCATGAAGAAACAAAACAATATCAAGAACAAATTATTTATTTTGCATATTATTTTAATAGCACATTATCATACACATACAAACTCACAATCTTAACAATAATTATTAGGCCACTAACACTCACAACCATCTATATAAAAAACTATTCCAAAATGTGAAATTAATTTTTCTTCAATACAATATGAAACAAGAGTGACAAGCACAAAAGACTAATATATACAAACCAAGACAAGCCAAAACAAAACTCTTCACAAAATACTTGCCACTAATTATATATTTTCATTAGATCCAAACGAGAGAAAATAAACAAAACCTCTTATTTCAATCGTTCAACTCCTTGTGAGTTTGACCTGCATAACAAATCTTTGAAAATCAATCTCCACCTTTGCCTCCACGTTACTTCTTTCCGTGCACATGCTAACGCTCATTTAGCCAAATATGTATAGATCCTTTCGAACGTGCTGGGAAAACTAGCAGTGTGCTGACTTCGAAGTTAGGGTCACTAATTCCTAATGCTACAAACGACATACCGACCTCCACTGTATGCGCTCAACGAGCCATAAATGTGTCTTGGTGGGAATATAATTATAGTCCACTTCTGCATTGGATTTCGGTTTTCACAGGCACCAAATTGTAGCTACATCACGTTTATCGGCACTGTGGAACACAATTATCAATATACCTTGGAATGATGGAAAAATTTGGACGTATATTGGCCGTGATGAAGGTGTATTGGCAGGTCGCATGTGAATCTGTTCTACTCTCCATCAATTTGAAATTCTCTTTTTTAATAATTTAAACGAAACGATGGCTTATTATTTAAACAATATGTAAATAATCAAAGTCACTTCAACTGTCATTCAAACTTAAAAAAAAACAATCGAATCTGCTCTTATACGTGTTCCACTGGTTCTCTTCTTTTTCTTTTCACCTCAAATGTCAAACGAGACTTTATATGCAACTTGTGAACACAAGAAGAATTTTAATGTTTTTCACAGAGCTTTACAACTGAATTTGGGGAAACGACTTTAAGAATTCAAAAGTGTTTTACAAAGTTGTTAATCATGGTTATTCTTAAACATCATCTATTTTAATAGTTAAATGTCAATTTTGGCCAATAAAAATAGAACAAATATTTAATACTTTTTGGTGTGGATGAAATGTAAAATTGCTATTGTCTGTTTGACCATTGAAGTGAATGATGTTTAAGTAGAATGGTCAACCATAAGCTTACACACAGTGTTTCTATTAGAAAGTTGTTAATCTATCATAATGGATTGTGGAAATATTATATATGTATAATGGTTAGATATTATATTTTGTATGTATTTAAGTATATTAGATAAGCTTAAATTTTTCAATGTTATTAAAAATTTTAAATTTAAATTTTTTTGTTTTTTCAGTTTTCCCTAATGTTTTAAGTAAATATTGATTGGGTTATTCTTTATGTGGTGAGTAGTGTACAAATGGCATATTTGTGTATATAAGTTGGCATATTCCTTGAACCTAATAATATTTTTTCCTCCACACATCCCTAGAAATAGGTGATGATCCTTAGTTTAGCCATTCACCTATGTAGATTGAAATCAATTTGGAAAGTTGAACCAAACTCAATTTCTTGGCACAAAATAATCCTCTCAACTTTAAATTTAAAAAATACTTGGGTCCAAGCTAAGTCATTCCTACAAGCCATTATATGCTAACCTAAAGCATGAGACTTTTCAAATTGTATTCTAAGGTATTGTATTTTATAACATGACCTAATTCATTTTAGAGATCTAGAAGCTCACATTCTAATTCACATAATCACTGTCATCAACGTATTCTAGCACCAACAATAGTAACAAATTAGGCATCTTATGGGTAAGTGCACAAAGATGGGGGACCAAAAGGAGGTCTTAAGATGCCACTTTTTTTTCCTGAAATTAGGAAACATTGATGTTGGATGAGAAATTGAAGATAGCTACACTCAAAATTTGAAGATGGAATGAAAACAAGAGTCGTAGTGCTCTAAGTCTAGTTTCTAAACTACTATTTTTTTCCAAAATGGTTGAGAATAAGGGGTTCAAAAAGGGGGAGCACACAAATTGGTCCTATTTTTCTCAAAAAAAATAACATAGCGTCTGATGTGCTACCCCTAAAATGTTAACTTTTTTTTAGTATTTTAAAAATCACTTCAGTGAGAAATTAGCTAACACCATATAGTTTATCCCTGATTTTTTTGATAATTTTTTCATGAATAATTGATTTTTTAGTAATTTTCAAAGTTGACACATCCTAAAAAATAGAAAATTAAGCATGCTTCCCCCTAAAATTTTTCAAAACTAATTGAAAATCATTTTTTTTTAATACATGTATAATGGAGTCTAATTTCTAAAAATCTAACTTATTTCAAATTTTGAGGAACGCTTAAAAAAAAGGTCAAAAATATTAGACACTAGTTTTTGACAAAAAATAGATACACTAGCAAAAGAAATTAAAGATGAAACCCTTAATGTACTCAAAATGTGAAAAAAATTATATGGTTAGATAGCTAACAAAGAGATTAAGATTATGGTGGTATTTTTTTGAGTTTTCATTGAAATAAATGCAAACCTGATGGGGAGCACACTCTAGATTATGTGGTTTTTGCTACAATCTAGTTAAACACGTCTTTGGACATCCTAAACATAGTCCAAGACTTTGGGTTGGAAGCCCAAGACAAATCTAAGCCATAGGCTTGGAAATAACCAAGGCAACGCATAACGTGAGCAAATTATAATGCACTCACATTATGTGCATTCACATAATGTGAGCACGTTATAACTGAAGAGAAATAATGTCTCAAGTTACTACTTGGAACCTCATTCATTCATTCGTTGGTTTTGTTCATCATTCATCGGCAAGGTTTGAACTGTCGGTGACCTCTTGAACTTTGTTCGTTGGGTTCAATGGTTCAATGGGTTCTTTGGTTCAACAAGTTCAACTGAAAGACTTGAACTTCGCTCGACAGGTTCAACTAGAAGACTTGAACTTTGCTCAACAGGTTCAATGGTTCAACAGGTTCAACTGGAAGACTTGAACTTCACTCGTCAGGTTCAATGGTACAATAGGTTCAACCGATGGAGATTGAAGGGCTGGACGTCGACAAGAAAAGACATCGCCGTTGTTCGGTGGTATCTCTCTGATTGCTTATGTCACTCCGATGAAAGATATCCGTTAGAGTCTTCTGGTAGACTGGTTGGTCTTTTCAGCATAAGTGTCAATAGTTAACATTCTTGTGGTCATGTATATATATTACAGCTATGACTGCAATCTGGTGCATGTGGGACTAATGAGTCCTCTTGAATGTGAACAGTCAGACGGCAGTTATGTGACGATTGGAGATAGCGATGCTGAGTCAGTTGGAATGAACAGTTAGGGCATAAGTGAAAACAGTTTTACTCTTGAAGAATGTGGTTTATATACAGATTTGGTGAGCTCATCAGTAGAAGACGAAGAGATTTGATTATATAGTTCATTCTATAAATGTGCAGAAACTGTGAACTGAGTATAATTTGAGAATCGATACCTAAACAAGAAAGCTAAGATCTTTATTGTAACTTTCTAATTTTACTGTAATAAAGATTGTCTCTCTTGTGGTGGTGGGTTTTTTACCCAAAAGGGTTTTCCCACGTATATCCAGTGTTGTACTTGTTTATCTCATATGTTTATTATGTTTTTCTAGTGTGTTCATCTGTATATTTGAATTAAACATTATCTGTCTACATTATCCCCTTTCAATTGACATTAAGGAAGCTATATTTTGCACCTATGCTTTCCTTAGAAGTGGTATCAGAGCCTGGCCAGTTGTGTTATCCTTGTTGGTAGGTTGGGTTTTTTGTGTCAATTCTGTGAGTGGGAGTTCTGTAGTGGTCTATTTTTTAAATAAGATGGCAATTACATCAATAAAAATAGACATTGAAAAGTTTAATGGCACAAACTTTGAGCTATGGAAGCGTAAGGTTGAATATATGTTGGTCGACAGAGATCTTTGGGTTGCTATGTCTGGGACTCAACCTATAGGCATGAAGCAAGAAGATTGGGACCTAGTAGATAGGAAAGCCAGAGGACTGATAAGATTAAGTTTAGCAAATTCTATTCTATTGAATGTCCATGAGAAGACTACAAACGCTTTGTGGAAGAAGTTGGGAGATATTTATCAAGGTAAGTCCTTGGTGAATACACTTTTCCTCATAAAGAAGTTGTACTCTCTGAAGATGGATGAAGGAGCATCTATAGCAGAACATCTAAACACTTTTAATACGATTGTTGCACAGTTGACTTCTGTAGGTGTAAAAATAGAAGAGGAGGACTGTTGTATGCTTTTGTTATGTTCCTTACCTAACCCATGGGATCATCTTGTGATGGCTATTAGAAGTACAAAAACCATGTTTACAATTGAAGTTGTTGTTATCTCATTGTTATCTGAAGAGATGTAGAGGAAATCTTCTGAGATGGCCAAAGAGGCCCTGTCCATTCAAGGTAGATCAAAGGAAAGAGACAAGAAGAAGGACAAGAAGTCTAAGTCCAAATCAGAAGGGAGATCAAAATCTCTTGGCAAAAAGTCCAAGGTTAAGTGCTGGAATTGTGGGTAGAAAGGACACATTAGAAAAGACTGCAAAGAGGAGAAAAAGAAGAAGAAGAAGAACTTCTCTGACACTTATTCTTCTCAGAGTGATGCTGATGCCTTCATTGCTGCCTTGGCAATGCCTACATCTAAAGATGTATGGTTGGTGGATTTAGGAGTGTCTTTTCATATGAAATCTCACAGAGAGTGGTTTACTAAGTATGAACCATATGCTGGTGGGAAGGTGTTCCTGGCAAGTGATTCGACACTAGAAATTGTTGGTCAAGGAAGAGTCAGAATCTAGTACCTGGATGGTAGAATAAAGGGAATGAATGGAGTACTACACATACCAGGTCTGGCTCAAAATTTACTTTCTGTCAGTAAGCTTAATAATGTTGGATTGCAAGTTACTTTTGTGAATGGTGGCTATAAGATGACTAGAGGTTCTATATTTCTAGAAAAGGGTGAATGCATTGGAACTTTGTATAGGTTAGATGCTAAACCAGTGTGCTGTAATAATGTCTCTGTAAAATCTGAAAAAGCTACTAGTGTAACACATGATGCAAACTCTATGGAAGTTAAACTTCCTGCATAGAAATCAATGCTTTAGCATCATAGACTTGGTCACATAGGTGAAAAAGGTTTAAAAACCTTGAAAAACAAAAACCTGGTAGATGGGCTGATTGATTGTAATATGGAGTTTGATTTCTGCAAACATTGCATATATGGAAAATAGAACCATGTTTCCTTTTACTCTAGTTCTCACAAATCTTCTGGTGTTCTGGACTATGTACATTCTGGTATTTTTGGTCCAGTTGATGTTCCTTCTTTGTCTAAATCAAGATACTACATATCATTTATTGATCATTATTCAAGGAGGGCATTTGTATATTTTTTGAAAAATAAATCAGAATTGTTTAGTCAGTTTAAAGAATTTAAAAATCTTGTGGAAAATCAGACTAGTAGAAAAATAAAATGTTTAAGAATAGATAATGGTGGTGAATATTGCAATGTAGATTTTGATAAATTTTATCTTGATCATGGAATAAAAAGGCATAAGACTACACCTTATACTCCATAGTAAAGTGGAGTTGCTGAAAGGTTGAATCGATCATTGATGGAGAAAGCAAGAAGTATGTTAAGTTATGCTGGTCTTAAACAAAGGTTATGTGTTGAGGTAGTTGCTACAGCTTGTTACTTGCTGAATCGTTCTCCTACTTCGGCATTGGTTAATAAGACGCCTATGGAAGCATGTTCTGGAAAGAAGCCCTCTCTAAGACATATTCGTGTCTTTGGCTGTGAGGCATATGCTCATATTCCTGAGGTAAAAAGATCTAAGCTAGATTACAAAGTAGTCAAATGTATCTTTATTGGCTATGGAGTTGGTGTTAAGGGGTACACGCTTTGGAAACCTGAAACTGAAAAGGTAATTTACAGTAGGAATGTAATTTTCAAAGAGCTGGAACCTTTGGTTATTGATCCTCAACTAGAGAAGACAGAAGAGAAGAAAGAAAAAAGTGTTGTTAATATTCCTCTGACCCTTGTAAAAGAGGAACAACAAGTACCAAGTATAGATGATTCAGATGTGAGTTTAGGTAGCTTTGAAGGTTTAGATCTAGAGCAAGAACCTAAACCAACACCTCAGCCATTGAGGTGATCTACACATGAAAGAAGACAACCAGATAGGTATGGATTTTCAGTACTTGATTGAAGTTGTGCCTATACTTTGCTTACTGATACTCATGAACCTAGGACTGTGAAAGAAGCTATTAGTTTACCTGATTCAGATTCTTGGTTGGAAGCCGTGGATAGCGAAATGTCATCGTTGGAGAAAAATGGAACCTGGGATCTGGTGCCCTTGCCTGAAGGTAGAAAACCTGTTGGCTGTAAGTGGGTATTTAAAAAGAAATATGGTCCAGATGGTCGTATTGAAAAGTACAAGGCAAGACTGGTTGCTAAGGGGTATTCCCAAAAGGAAGGTATAGATTATGGAGAAATCTTTTCATTGGCAATGGTAAGGGGATGATCTCAGATTTAAAAGCTCAGTTGTCCTTGAAATTTGAAATGAAGAATCTGGGGGCAGCGAAGTACATCCTGGGAATGGAAATCAAAAGGGACAGATGTAAGAGAAAGCTTTGGCTTAGCCAGAGCAAGTATATTACCAATGTTCTTGATAAATTTAATATGTCTGATTGCAAACAGTTAGTTGTTCTAGTTTTGCAGGGAACAAAACTATCTGTTGAAGATTGTCCAGAATCTTCGAATGAAATTGATGACATGAAAAAAGTGCCTTATGTAAGTGTTGTTGGTAGTTTAATGTATGCAATGGTCTGTACCAAACTAGACATTGCCCAAGCAGTTGGAGTTTTGAGCTTATTTATGGCAAATCCAGGCAAATCACATTGGGATGCTGTGAAGAGAGTTATGAGATATTTGAAGGGAACTTCTGACTATGCTATTTGCTATAATGGAAACTTAGTTGGATCTCAAAAATCTATTAGCATTCAGGGATATGTTGATTCTGATTAGGCAGGGGACATTGACAGTGGAAGATCCACCAGTGGATATGTATTCATGTTAAATGGTGGTGCTATCAGTTGGATGAGCAAGCAACAAGCTATAGTCGCTTTGTCCACAACATAGGCAGAGTACATGGTAGTTACTCGTGCATGCCAAGAAGCCATTTGGTTGAAGAGGTTGTGTTCTGATGTTGGTTTTGATGTAGGGCAGATACAAATTTAGTGTGATAGTCAAAGTGCTATCTGTCTGGCAAAAGAATCCTACTTTTCATGCTAGGACAAAACATATTGATGTCTAATATCACTTTGTTCATGATATGGTGGAAGACAAAAAGATAAAGCTAGAAAAGGTTGATACTTTGGATAATGTTGCAGATGCCTTGACTAAACCAGTGAGCATGGCCAAGTTCAAATGGTGTTCAAATGAAATGGGTCTTCAGGCCCATAATTCTTAGTAATGAAATGAGGATTAAGAGGTAGCAGTAATCTCTTTGACAAGTGGGAGATTGAAGAGAAATAATGTCTCAATTTACTGCTTCGAACCTCATTCATTCATTCATTGGTTTTGTTCATCATTCATTGGCAAGGCTTCAACTGTCGGCAAACTCTTGAACTTCCTTTGTCAGGTTCAATGGTTCAATGGGTTCAATGGTTCAACAAGTTCAACCAGAAGACTTGAACTTCACTTGACAGGTTCAATGGTTCAACAAGTTCAATCGAAAGACTTGAACTTCGCTCGACAGGTTCAATGGTTCAACAGGGTCAACCATTGGTTCAATGGTTCAATACGTTCAACTGGAAGACTTGAACTTTGCTCGTTAGGTTCAATGGTTCAACAGGTTCAACCGATGGATATTGAAGGGTTGGACGTCGGCAAGAAAAGATCCATCAGCGTTGTTCAGTGGTATCTCTCTGATTGCTTATGTCACTCTGATGAAAGATATCCGCTAGAGTCTTCCGATAGACTGGTTGGTCTTGTCAGCATAAGTGTCGACAGTTAACATTCTTGTGGTCATGTATATATATTATTGCTATGACCGATATCTGGTGCATGTGGGACTAATGAGTCCTCTTGAATGTGAACAGTCAGACGACAGTTATGCGACAGTTGGAGACAGCGGTGCTAAGTCAGTTGGAATGAACAGTTAGGGCAGAAGTGAAAATGGTTTTACTCTTGAAGACTATGGTTTATATACAGATTTGGTGAGCTTGTCAGTAGAAGACAAAGAGATTCGATTATATAGTTCATTCTGTAAATGTGCAAAAATTGTGAACTGAGTATAATTTGAGAATCAATACCTGAACAAGAAAGTTGAGATCTTTATTGTAACTTTCTAATTTTACTGTAATAAAGATTATCTCCCTTGTGGTGGTGGGTTTTTTACCTGAAAGGGTTTTCCCACGTATATCCGGTGTTGTACTTGTTTATCTCATATGTTTATTCTATTTTTCTGGTGTGTTCATCTGTATATTTGAATTAAACGTTACTTGTCTGCATTATCCCCTTTGAATTGACATTAGGGAAGTTGTATTCTGCACCTATGCTTTCCTTATAATAATGTGCTCATGTTATGGTGAACTAAAACAACTCTATCTCCCTCTCCCTCTCCCTCTCCCTCTCCCATTATGGGACATGTCTAGAGACATAGGGAGAGAGACTGAGAGGTAGAGGGATAATAGAGATAGGAAGATAGAGGCTTAGGGTTTCTTGGGTTTAGGGTTTAGGTGTATGGGGTTTGGTGTTTGGGGGTTCAAGGTTGCTCAAGTTTAGGACTTAGTGTTTAGAGCTTAGGGGCATTATTTAGGTGTTAAGGTTTAGAGGTTTAGGGTTTAGGGAGAGATGACTGATAGGGAGATATAGAGGACACCAAGTGGAGAGATAGGGAGATAGAGAGTGATGGACATGGCCAAAGACATAGGTAGAGAGATTGAGAGGTAGCGGGATGATAGAGATAGGGAGATAAAGGTTTAGGGTTGCTTGGGTATAGGGTTTCTCAAGTTTATGGGCATTATTGAGAGATTGAGAGGTAGAGGGATGATAAAGATAGAGAGATAGAGATTTAGTGTTTCTTAGGTTTAGGGTTTAGGGGTTAGGTTTTAGGGGAATTATTTAGGGTTTAGAGGCTTAGGGTTGCTTGGGTTTAGGGTTTAGGGGCATTATTTAGGATTTAGGGGTTTATGGCTACTTGGGTTTAGGGTTACATGTCAAAAGTAGTCTCTCTCTCTAAACCCCTAAACCCTAAATAATGCCCCTAAATCATAACCCCTAAACCCTAAACCAAAGCAACCCCAAACCTCTATCTCCATATCTCTCCCTTATCTCCCTATCTCTCTAGACATTTCACTCACTCTCTATCACCCTATCTCTCCCCTCTTTCTCCTCTATCTCTCCCTATTTGTCTCCTCTCTCTTTCTACCTATCTATCTCTTACTATCTCTCCCTCTATTTACCTATCTCTCCCTCTCCCTTATTGATGAAGGAAATGGAAAAAAGAAAACTCTCTCTCTCTCTCTCTCTCTCTCTCTCTCTCTCTCTCTCTCTCTCTCTCTCTCTCTCTCTCTCTCTCTCTCTCTCTCTCTCTCTCTCTCTCCTCCTAGTTTTCCTTTTCCTTTCTAATTTCCCTTTAGAATCCACTAATTTCCCCTATTTTACTATTTTCCACCTCTCCTCTCATCATTTTCCCCATCTAATCAACTTTCATTTTATCTTGTTTCCATTTCATACTCCCAATTTATATCCTCATCCCTCTTTGCATTTCCTAGTTATCTTGTTTCCATTTTCTTTTTCAATAAGGGAGAAGAATAGGAAGGAAGAGGGAGAGAGGGGGGAGATGGAGGGGAGAGAGAAGGGAGAGATAGTGAGATAGGGAGAGAGAGAGAGAGAGTCCTATTTTTCTTGTTTCCATTTCCTTCATCAATAAGGGAGAGGGAGAGATAGAGGGGATAGGTAGGGAGATAATGGAATGATAAGAGAGAGAGTGGGGGGGGAAATAGGGATATAGAAGGTGAGCGAGATGTCCAGAGAGATAGGGAGACAAATTGAGAGGTAGAGGGACAATAGAGATGGGGAGATAAGGGAGAGATAGAGAGATAGAGGTTTAGTGTTCCTTAGGTTTAGGGTTTAGGGGTTAGGGGTTAGGGGCATTATTTAGGGTTTAGGGGAGAGAGAGAGAGAGAGAGAGAGAGAGAGAGAGAGAGAGAGAGAGAGAGAGAGAGAGAGAGAGAGATTTTGACATGCAACCCTAAACCTCTAAACCCTAAATAATGCCCCTAAACCCTAACCCCTAAACCCTCAACCCTAAACCTCTATCTCTCTATATCTATTATCCCTCTAACTCTCAATCTCTCTTCCTATGTCTCTGGCCATGTCCCTCACTCTCTATCTCCCTGTCTCTCCCCTCAATCTCCTCTATATCTCACAATTGGTCCTCTCTCTCCAAACCCTATACCTCTAAAACTTAACCCTTAAAACCATAAATCCTAGACCCTAAATGATGCCCATAAACCTTAACCCCTAACTCATAAACCCTAAATAATTTCCCTAAACCCTGACCCCTAACCCCTAAACCTTTCTCTCTACCCCTAAACCCTAAACCTCTATCTCTCTATCTCTCCCCTATCTCCCTATCTCTATCATCCCTCTACCTCTCAATCTCTCTCCTTATGTCTCTGGCCATGTCCCTAACTCTCTATCTCCTTATCTCTCCCCTCATTCTCTTCTATATCTTCGTATCGGTCCTCTCTCTCTCTAAACTCTAAACTCTAAATGTCTAAACTTCTAAACCTTAATCCCTAACCTCTAAACCCTAAACCCTAACCCCTAAACCCTAAACCCTAATCCTATGCAACCCTAGGAGAGGGAGAGAAATAAAGATAAAGAGATTTTTTTGACATGCAACCCTTGTTGGGAAGAGACACTACAATGTTAAATGACTAAATGTTGTCATTGATGACAACAAGGCAAAGGGATTCCACCGGCATCGCAAAGAGACTTTAGTCTAAAAGAATAAATGACTAAGTATGGACAGTATGTAGGGTAGGTTTCAGAGATTGGATCAGTATGCCTTCATGATTGAAGATCATTACTTGTAGTTTAGGTATGTTGTTCATAGCTACCTAGTGAAACCAATGAAACCTTGGATGATTTGAAAGTTGAAGTTCTAGAAAGAGCTAAAGTAGAAGAAGATCTAAATCTATTGGTGAAAAGCAAATTAGAAGAATGTGATAAACTTTAAAAAGAAGTTGTAAGCCTAAAATTAGATTTGGAGAAGGCTAAGAACTATGAAGAAAAGTTCAAGATAAGTTCTGCAAAGCTTTATGAGATGATTTCTAGTCAAAAGAGTTTAGATGACAAGAAAGGGTTGGGGTTTGAAAAAGGAGAAAGTTATAAATTAAGATAAGAAAACCTTGAGATAAAGAAAAATAAAGGCAACCAGTTCCAGAATCAAAGAAGAAGACTTAGAGGACCTCCAGTCAGACAGCCAAATGCTCAAAGGTACCCATCTTTCAATGGCTATTGTTTTAATTGCAATAACTTTGGTCATAAGGCTACTCAATGTAGAAGTAGAATGAATCAAAATGCTCCATCATTTTCTGGTCAATGTTTCAATTGCAAGAAAATTGGTCATAGATCAAATGAGTAAAGAAGTCTGGCAAGGAATAGTTTTAACTATACAAAGAATACTCAATCCTTCAATGGGAAGTTCTTTGCATGCAATAGATTTGGGCATATGGCTAACCAATACAGATCAAGAATGAATTCAATCAATAGAAGGAATCAAGGATAGAGGAATGTTGTATGCTACAATTGCAATAAGTTTAGACATGTTGCAAGATTCTGTAGATACAATAATCAAAAAAGAAACTATTCTGTTGAAAGGAGGAAAACAGAGCAAAGAGAAGACAAAGGAAAGAAAATAGTTGATCTGGTAGAAATCAAAAAGGAAATGAACAAGGTCTAGATTAAAAAGGATGTGAATGAGATCAAATATTGATCCACACTAGTTTCTAGTGTAGATACTTCCTCTAGCAAGTAAATTGGGAGCTCTGGCTAAAGGGGGATATATTGAAAATCCTAATCCCCTAGCTAGATGGTAAGTGCTGAAATCCAGCACAAATATATGATATGAAGAATTATATGATAGATCTTGTGAAATAAATTCTAGTAGAAAAGGATCAAATGTGGAATACTGCAGAGAAATTTGGATTGACTGTGCCTGACAGAGAAGTGTTTTGACACCTTTTTTTTAAAGATAGCATTTATGATGTTTAGGTTTTGGCAAGTGAAGGTTAAAAGGATTGTATCCAAAGGAAAAATCACTTTGCATTCAATCTCTCAAGTGTTTAAGGGGAACAAAAGTGAAAACTCTAGCGACTATAGAGATTTCCAAGCAATTCAAAGAAAGTCAAATCGATCTTAAGAAAACCCTAATTCGACAAAAAGAGGTATTTCTTAGATTCAAAAGCTTACTGTGAATTTACTTGAATCTTTGTGAAAATGGCAACACCACAAGTGATAAATATAACTAAAAGAGCTTGGCCAAAATTCAAGAAGCATCCATTCAAATCAATAGAGGTCGATCCAAGTGGTGCATTTTCAATGATACTATCCAATGTGATGCATGCTGAATATGTTAGGGCTTATATTCATGTTGCCCTAGAGGAACAAGGAGGTAGTCAACTCGTAGACCTATATCTAAGACATCTAAGTGGTGATACATTTGACCTGAAAGAAGAATACAAGGCATTGGAAGAGAAGAAACTCATTCAGTATATAGATTTTCCAGTCTTTGCAGAAGATTAATGGGTTCGGTATGTCTTAAGATAAATTTCATGATGTGTTTATATGACTCAACTCTACATTCAAAATCACCAAATATTCCATAAGGAAGGTCACGAGACTAAATTCTACTGGTACAATGCCTGTATTAAAGGCTGTAAAAAATGATATAATGATGAAAGCTACTAGAGAAAAATTTGATAAAAGGGCATTGATAATTAGTGACATTGAGGATCATGTAGTTAGATTTGCATCCATGGTGATCGGCTATAAGGTCTACTTCACTAACCAAGAGAACTCTATCTCCGGTACTGTCATATATACTATCTATGAAATGATTAAGGAAAATGCAAAGTATGACCTATGTGAACTACTCCAACAACAGCTAATGGAGAACCTAAAGAACATAAAAGAAAGTAAATATCCCTTCAAATATGGTACATTAATTATGTGCTTGTTCTTCTACTTTATGCAAGAGTTGCCTGGGATGAAAAATCTATTTTGGACTAGAGATAAACCTGTTGCAGTGTAAATAAAAAAATCATTTAAATAGTATTGGAAGTTATGATGCACAAACTACAGCCCTATGGGGCTATTTTAAAAACTTCAGAAGGATAATGCAATCTAGGGAAAGGATGCCCAGATCAATTGTTGATATATACAAGGACACCATATGCTTCAATATAACGAAAGACCAATGCTTGATGGAGGTTGTTGAGCCTAGAACAGTATGGATTATGCCAATGGGCTTTGATGTAGATGGAAAAATACTAGAAAATTATGCCCAACATATGTTAAGCAAACCAAGAGACCCCAAAGAAGAAATATTTGGGACATATGAGGAGCTATCAACAAAAATCCATATTGAAGTAAGAAAATTAGAAATTTCAAAGAAGGCTCGAAAAATGGTAGAAGATTATGCATGAAGCAAAGGGTTCACTAAAGAACAAATATCAGCCAAAAGAGCTAGAGCTGAGGCAAAAAGAATAGCTAAAGAAAAGGAGAAGGAGCAAGAGAAAGAAGTTAATAAATCTCTGGAAGTTTAAGAGGTGCAACAAGAGGCACCTATTGTACCAAAAAGAAGAACAAGAAGTGCAAGTTCCTCTAAAACAACATCTAAATCCTCTAGTATTCCCTCCACCACAACTGTAGGCAAGAGTAAGTTGATGATGAGGAAACTGAGACCGATGAAGTCATGAAGAAGATGAAGGCACAGAGTGCACCACACTCTCAACAAGACACACCCTCCGATGCCATAAAAATGAAGACCTCTGGTAAGGATATAGGGAGAAATAAGGCTAAGACTACAATGAGTCTGGAGTAAGTATTGAAGGCCATTACAGTTGATGGCAATCTAAAACCAATTGCCAAATTGTATGATGACTTTGATGATGCAAATAAAAAAGTCGTTGAGGCTACTTTCATCCAATACTTGAATATATACAATAAATATCTCATTGAAATAGTCTCTAATCTCCTGAAAAACTTGGCAAATATAATGTATGCAAGGAAAGAAGTTGCTATGGCTAAGGACATTAAGCTTAAAGAACATACATTAATAAAACTATGTCCTGAAATCACTCCAGAAGAAAAGACAAAAATCTCCAAAGCACTTCATAAAGAATTTTGAACAAAGAGGAGAATGAACACTCTAATGATAGATGACATTGAGAAAGTAGTGAAGGAGACTGAGGAAGTCACTTTAAGAGTGTTAAAGTAATATCATCTTCAAACTATATATGACAGAGAAGAAACTAGAGATGATACATCTAATCCTAAGGTAAACTTGCATCAAGGACTAGACAAAAGTGATAAAGAGTTGAAGGAGAAAGAAGATCTAGTCTCTGCTACTGGTTCAGATATTGTTGTCAAAGACAAAATGGAGACATGTCTTCCTCAACAACAAACTAATAATCAATCATACAAGGAGAAGACTAAGGAGCATAACAAAACTGAGGATCAACAAGATGAGATGAGCCTTGTACGGAAGAAAAATGTTGATGAGGCTAAGGATCTAAATTCTCCAGAACAAGATAGAGAAGAAGAAGTCTTTGGTATAGCAAGAGATACTATGGAGTCCATCAAAGAATTCATGGACAAAGAAAAACAAGTCTTGAATGAGACTAAATTTTTTTAGGGACCAATAAATTTGGATTCAATGTCCCTGTGCAGAAATTTAAATTGGTATCAATTGCGTAAGCAAAGGCACAAGAAGAAATATTGAAGTCACACATACAGGATAGTGAGTTAATTGGTGAAATATCTAGCATTTTTGAGAAGTTGATGCCATCATATCAAAAGGATACCTCAATGTATTCAACAAATCAACTCAAGGGACTCATAAACTCCGTAAGTATGCAAATTGAATCTTTTGAAAAGTTTGCAGAAACAAAAGTGAGGAAAGAGTTTAATGAGAAAAGATTAGCTGAATTGAAGACCATGTTAGCAAGTGACAAAACTCTATTAGAAAATAGAATAAAAGGTTACAGAGAGCCATTCAAGAAGCTTGTCATTTGTACAAATTTTATTTATCATGGCCAAAAGCCACAAAGGATTTTGAGAAAAAGATCACGGATCTAAAACTGCAGCTGACAAATATTTCTAAGTCATTTGATCTAACAGTTGAGTCAATAAGCAATAAAGAAATACAAGTGATCAATATCCATAATGAGTTAAGTGATTTGGTGAATAAAAGGGATCAAATGAAAAATAGAATGTGTCAATTAAGAGGACTAATAAGTCCTAAGCTAGACTCAATGTCAAATCTTGCAGTAGAAGCACTACATGCAAAAGCATAAATTGACACACCCTATGATGTACAAAGATTAGAAAAATTGGTCTTCTTAATAAATAGCCATATTCAAATCCTATAAAATGCAAAGAAAAGTTGGGATGGAGAACTGACTCAAAGACATTCTACAACCCACAACAAATTAAGTTGAAGATTATATCTGTACATATGCAGCAAAATATGACAGTGATTGTAGTTTTTTGCAATTTTTGACACATTTTTGACCCCTTTACATGCACATTTTCTATTGATGTCAAAGGGGGAGAAGAAGACCAGTGAAAAATGGGCAAACATCTAAGGAGGAGAAGAAAAATGGAGTGCATATAGTAAGGGGGAGCAGACAAGCATTTTTCACTAAGTGTTGCCATCAATGCCAAAGGGGGAGATTGTTGGCAAGAGACACTACTATGATAAATGATTGAATGATGTCATTGATGGCAACAAGGCAAAGGGATTCCATCAACATGGCAAAGAGACTTTACTTGAAAAAAATAAATGACTAAGTATGGGTAGTATACAGAGTAGGTGTCAGAGATTGGGTTAGTATGCCTCTGCAATTGAAGATCATTACTTGCAGTTCAAGTATGTTGTTCATAGCTACCTAGTGATCACATCTTCCAGTGTTCAAGTCCTAACTTACTCTGAAAGTCATATGGTAAAATGTCTAAGTCCGGGTGAACTGAGTCAAGTTAGGAACAGTCCACAGTATCAAAGTAAAAGGGTCCACATTCCTCCGTTGTGGCATATTTTGGTGTGAGGTTCTAAAGGTATGCTAAGAGGTGAATGAAGAATGTTACCCGTATGATTTTTAGAGTCTATGGTCTGCAATAGAAGTTATGATGTGACAGTTGAATTGATCAAGTGTGTTCTTACGGAACAAGCTGACATGCATGTTAGATCTATTTGCAGACTATATATATTGTTTGAACAATCAATCTAAGTGATTGAATGTTTGGTTCTGACCTATATGAAAACTATTGTATGTATTTTTGGATCTGCATTCCTATTGGAGCACAAGATCAAGCTAACAAGGTACAACACTTGTATACACGTTTCATGTCTACATTGCAAACCTAATTGTGAGATGAATCTTATTGTGGATATATATATATATATATAATGGATTTCAGTGTTGGAAGTATGGGTGTGTGTGGAATGTGTGTAAATTTGATATGTGTTTAATTTAAGGTAGTTTTCATAGCAGAAAAGGATAATAAGGGTAGAAAATAGGAGTATATGTAAAGCAGAGCAGTAAAGCAGGGCAAACAGTATGAAGACCTTTGAATCTATATACTGAGCATATTGATATAGCATTTTAGCATTTTGTAGATGCACTTGTAGTAGTCTTCTTTTGGCAATGAGCCAATCCTTCTTCTATCTTCTCTTCTATCTTTCTAGTAGTGAGCCTTTTTGTAGTGAGAACTTCTTGGATAGGGAGTCCTTGGGTAGTGATCCCTAAGGCAGTGAACCTTCATGTAATTTGGTATTACTATCATAATATAATATATTGTCAGCTAACACTTACTGTGGTTTTTTCCTTTTTGGGTTTTCCACGTAAAATCCTGGTGTCTATGTGTTATGAATTTGTGGCAACTCCTCTCATGTTTACTTTACTTTCATGTTATTTAATTTGGTAAGTGGATTAAT
The DNA here is from genome assembly GCA_027924645.1 of Cunninghamia lanceolata. NCBI lineage: Eukaryota > Viridiplantae > Streptophyta > Pinopsida > Cupressales > Cupressaceae > Cunninghamia > Cunninghamia lanceolata. The sequence goes on along the minus strand of BSBN01000809.1, from coordinate 20,530,916 downwards.
GAATGTGTGATTGAAAATTTTTTAAGAATACTGATTCACCCCCCCTCTCAGTATTCTTTACATTCAACAACCCTAAACCTGAGAAACCCTAAACCCCAACCCCTAACCCATAAACCATAAACCCTAAACTTGAGAAATCCTAAACTCATAAACCCTAAATAATTCCCATAAACCCTGACCCCTAAGCCCTAAACCCTAAACCTCTCTCTCTCTACCCCTAAACCCTAAATAATACCTCTAAACCCTAACCCCTAACCCCTAAAACCTCTATCTCCCTATCTCTCCCTAATCTCCTTATCTCTATCGTCCCTCTACCTATTAATCTCTGTGCCTATGTCTCTGGCCATGTCCCTCACTCTCTATCTCTATATCTCTCCCCTTGGTCTCCTCTATATCTCCCTATCGATCCTCTCTATCTATCCCCTAAATCCTAAACCTCTAAATCTTAACAACTAACCCCTAAACCATAAACCCTAAATAATGCCACTAAACCCTAACCCCTTAACCTAAAACCTAACCCCTAATCCTAAACCGTAAACCCCTAAACTCCCAAACCCCCAAACCCTAAACCCTAAACCCAAGAAATAGAGAGAGAGAGGGAGATGGAGACGGAGATGGAGACAGAGATGGAGATGGAGACGGAGATGGAGCGAGAGAGAGAGAGAGAGTGAGAATTTTTCTTTTGCAAAACGTGCTCACATTATAACGCACTCACATTATAGGCTTGGTAATATTGAGCCATAACGCAAGCATGTTATAGCACACTCACATTATGACTTGTATGGGACCAAAAAGTCATGTGGCAACTTTTTGGTCCCTCATATTTGTGCATATAGCCTTATATGGTTTCTTGTTGTCTTTAATCTTTCTTCCTAAATCATTTAGTGAGATCCTAAGGGATTTTCCAAAGAAGAAAACCCTCGCCTAGCAAGCTCCCAAATAGTGTCTATAGACACCACTTTTATTTCAAGTTTGGATATTGGGAGGTGAGGCGGGGTAAAAGTTTAAAGTTGTGTCACATACCAACTTATTAGTGTAAATGAATTTACGTATTTCCAACTGAAAGTCAATTTTGTTGAAACATATATTCTTGTTGGATTCATTATAGCTAAATTAGATCTAGGCGATACATAAATAATCTTTTATTTTAACCTAAAAATACCTTTTGTAAAAATATATATATTTTTAATATTCAAATTAGTATTTATATTTTATTTTTTATTTTTACTAAATGTAGGTTATCAACACCAAAATATAATGCTGATTGTCCTCTCAAGAAAAAATACTAAAAACTATTTACTAAGAGATGTCTCGCTTAACCTTAATTTTTAACATTTTATCAACAACTAAATTATAGTGTCAATTTTATTAAAAAAATACATTCAAATAATTTTCAAAGAAAACATCCCTAAAATACAATTAAAAACATACATTTTATTAGTTTACATCATTTCAAAATTTAAAACATATATGTCACTTTGCAAGCTTAAGTGATTTAAAACTTGATATGTTATTTGTAAGAGTGTCACAAACCTAGGTTTGATACCAAAATAAAATTTTACCTTGCATAGTGGTAAATTATAGTTTAATGCTAAAAAAGTTACACACAAAAATAAGTTATACTAATCAATAATCAATATTTGTCCTTCACTATTTGTTCTTTTTGAAGCATGTTTATTTCAATTAACTACTTCAACTCATAAACATTTATACTTAAATCAAGTTCTATAAAATTATTTATCCCTATATTTTATTCAAAAGAGTTAAAAGGTTATTTATTATTTCTTTTCATTTTGACAAACCCATTAGTGTTTTAGCCTTCTATATTAGGGTTTCAAATCATTCTATTTGATCGCCTATTTTCATTTGAGATCCAATTACCATTTTCCTTCCCTCTATCATTGTTTTCCCTCCCATATCTTGATTATGGTTATTGTGTGATCTCTTTATGATCTTTACCCTATTTATTTGTAGGTCTTGCGTCTAGAGTTTTTATTATTTATTTCTTTGTTCTCAAATCTATCTAATATTCTAATTTTGAGACTTTTTTTTTTTTTTGGTATTGATCTATTATTATTTCACCCATCCTATTGTAATTTAAACATGGGATTATGCCACTTGATTTGATATTATTCTATGTGATAAACATTGTTGTTTCAATGGTTTCTTATATGTTGATTATTTTGTTACATGCTTGAATATGTTTTGATGTACAATTTGATTATTCAATGTTTGATAATTTGATTATTATTGTTTAACCAAATAAGTATTCAATTTATGTTAGAGTCTATGATATTTTAGAATGTAGAAAGGTGGAACTAGGTTTAGTGCATAACGTGCATAAACATATAATCCTAGATGTGAAGTAATGCCCTTGCCTTAATGAATTAATTAAGATAATTAAAATAACAATTATTTAGGATTTTTTATTTTCAATAAATTGAATTAGTTGATTTAGAATTGAAATTGAAAAGTCAATGTATTTTCTATAATTAGTTTAGTTGTATGCAAGATTTATTTGGAGTGTAATTAGAATTAAATAGATAAATAATTCATATTTTTTAGATATTAAATCAAAGAAAATCTGATTTGAAATTCAACTTGAGTATAAATATGTTTAATAAATACTAAATATTATTTAAATATTTTACTTTTTATTTTAAGGATTATTGAAGAACCAAATTATTATATATCAAATTAGATATTGACGGATAGTTTTAAGAAAGTAGTTAAAATTTCTATTTTAGGGTTTCCTAGAGAACCAAAAAAAGTGCATTAGTTTTAAGATTCAATAAGCATAAAATCTTAGAGAAAAATAGAGCACATTATACTACACATACTTAGAGATTTCCATATTTAACATTGAGAGAATTGTAGATGGATTTCATATAAATTTTGAAGTATGAGCTAGAGAGGGAGAAAGGGGTTTTAACTTTTAGATTCAAAAAAGACATTGAATACGTCTTAAAAGGTTGAATCTTTTACCATTTGAATACTTGTAGGAACATGCTTTCAATTTGAGTAACTTAAAATATAATAGTTGTTATTTGAAATATTGAAACTATGTGAATAGAAAATTTGTAGAGAGAAAAGTAGAGTGAAATCTACTGAATGAGTGAATTAAATCAAAGAACTTTATAGGGAATGCATGTGTATTTAGAATATGAATATTTTAGAACATTTAGGAATTGTAATGATTAGATTAAATCAAATTTGATAACTTAAGATCAAACCATATATTTGAAGAATTAGGAAAGAGAATTACATAAACCCTAGTATTCAAATTAAAATCTCAGGAGTGATTATTGGTTCTAATTGATTTTCTTAGATGTATAAATGTTACCTTCCTAATTTAAATAATGTTGTATGATCAGTTTTGTAAAACGTTATTGAAAGGGTGTTTAAGGAAAAGATAGTCTAGTTTGTTATTTTGATCAAATTAAAGGACTAGAACTTGAGGACTTAATAGTTTCATAATTACTAAGTTTTACTTGGTGAAATATTAAAATTGAATTATTTTGTTTTATAAATTGAATGGAATTTGTGTTTTATGTAATCATAAGAAAACGTTTTTTACTATCTCTCATTTTTATCAATTGTACATTCATTTTTGGTGTTCAAAATGGCTTTGTAGAAGCCATGTGTAATAGATCTTAGTAGTTTGATTTAGAAAACCATTTTTTTGGATATGAACACCCAAGGTTGGGGCTACTATTTTGTTTCCAAGGACAAGATCACACAAGGGTGATGTTAGTGTCTTGGAGGAGGGTCACCAACACCCATACCTAACACTAGTGTCCTCAATTTATGATAACACATACCTGGTGTTATTTGGCCTCCACAAAGGGCAGGAGCTTGAATACCTAGAATTAGTGTCATCAGTATAGGGTTAGTAGCACTCATCATTGATGTCCCTAATAAAAGTGTTTGAAATTAATCTATGTTTGTTATTTGGTTTTTAATGTTTATATTATAAAAAAGTACTTATTGTTTCAATAAAGTACTTGCTTTGATGGTATTTTATAGAAAATTATACATAATCTAAGTTTATATGGTTATCTAACTTTTTTCCAAGGCAATTTCTTTTATTATTTCTCATTTGAAACTTATTGATGATTTCATGAGTTTTGAGATGTATGTGTGTATCCTTGTAGCATGCATGATGAGCCTCAATACTACGTAATATGCCTTGTGCCTTATGAATCTAGGAGTTCATGTTCCCCTAAGATATGTATGGCTAGAGAATACTCTTCTTATTATCTATGTGGCACATCACATTATGATATAGTGAAGTAGAGGATAAAAGGGTCTAGAAGATATTATTGCATTATGGCATTCATCTACTAATATGTGCTAGGAGATTCTTTATGTGAAGACCTATATCCCATTTATAGGCATGCACTCTAATTATACATGAGATCTAAGGTGATCTATGGGTCATTATTGTCTAGTATCATTTTTTATATGAGTGAATTATAGACTGCTTAATGGGAAATAGATCTTAGTGTTTCTAAAGACGGCTTATGAGTCTTGTGAGGTGTAGAGTTTTTTTTATTTTCTTGCTTATGTCTTTTGTATTCTTCTATACATTTTAAATGATTGTTGTTGATTCTACATTCATTTTGTAAGGTGTTGTTAAGTCTTGTATGGTTGTTTATTATGTATTGTGAAGTGTTGGATAGTGGTGTAAAGTTGTGTGAAATTTTGCTTGTTTGGAAATAACATGCACTAAGAACTAAACACATAACATAGTATGTAATGTGGAGAAAACCCTTTCAGGTAAAAAATTCCACCAAGAAAAGAGGCTTCAAGTTGTATTATCTTCAAGTATGAGATTACAATACATGCACTTCCTCTCTCCTTCTATCTTCAATCAAGTGCCACTTGTTAGTCACTAATCTGATAAAAATATAGTACAAATACCCTTATAAAAGGGGGTTGCCTTCTAGGGAAAGATAATTTACAAAATATTGATCGTCAGATCTGTGACCTAATGACGAACATTCTAGATTCACAATGATAAAATATAAATAAAATGTGGTTTTGGGGGCTCTACCCCCAAACCCCCATTGGGGTACGCAGCCCCCAGACCCCTCGCAGGGGGGAAACACCCATATGACCCCCCATCACAGATGAATGAATGTTGAGGCCTGGATATAAACATGTAGATGAGATAAGACCATTGTTGGTGAAACCTTTCATCCCTTATGGGTGATTTACAAACAATATTAGGAGTAATTAATTACATAGGATTTATAAGGTTGATGGCACCTTAATCCTAACATTCTCCCACTTGACATCATACATTATAAATACCCATAGGAAAACCATAAAATAATCAGGCACTAGAAGCAAGGCCCATGGCCTCTCTACACCAGACAAATTTCTCTGTGCTCATAGACTTGGTCAAAGCACCTACAACATTCTCCCAAGTGTCTACCTTCTTCAGCTCAAGATGTCCATTTGCAACCATTTCTTGAACAAAGTGATACTATACATCAACATGCTTAGTATGAGCATGATACATAAGATTCTTGGGCAAACAAATAGCACTCTAGCTATCACAACCAATCTAAATGATCCTACAATCAAATCCAATACCTGTACACAGTCTCCTCAACCAAACTGCCTCCTTAGAGACATGAGTAGCAGCCATATACTCTACTTTTGTGGTGGACAAAGCAACTGTGGGCTGCCTTTTACTCATCCAACTCACTGCTCCTCCAAATAGAGTAAACACATAGCCACTAGTGGACCATCTACTATCCAAGTCACCTACCCAATCTGCATCAACAAAACCTTGTATATCTAGGGAAGACCCTCTGCAACCCTCCAGCATGGATTAATGAGCATCAAGGACTCGATATAAACATGTAGCTGAAACAAGACTACTATTGGTGAAACCTTTCATCCCTTATGGGTGATTTACCAACAATATTAGGAGTAATTAATTACATAGGATTTACAAGGTTGATGGTATCTTAATCCTAACATTAGGAAGGACTTGGGTGTAGGTGCCCAAGTCCTAAGGCACATTTTTGGTCTGGGGTAAGGTACAACATGGGCCCCTAGTTCCCAATTGTCATGGGTTTCAGGGAATTTTGTATCAGGATGAATATTTTACAAGTATAATGTTATCATGAGGACCTAGGAGCTAAACTATGAGGTTAAAAGGAATGTGTCCATTTTTTACTCCATAACAGTTGGGTGAAAATATATTTTAGACCCTAATTATCAGATTTAAGCTCAAACGACTTACCGAGAAGGTAGTGCCTCCATAGCTGAAGAGCATATATAATTTCTACTAGTTCCAAATCATGTGGAGTATAATTCTTCTTATATGGCCTCAAAGTCCTAGATTCACAGGCCACAACTTGACCTTCCTACATAAGAATGCCACCTAATCCTTCTCCAGAAGCATCAGTTACAACAACAAAAAGACCTTCTGGGTATAGAACTTTGAGGATCGGTGTTGAAGTCAAATTCTTTTTAAGGATATTGAAGGCCTCCTCACATTTTTCTAACCATTCTAAATGATTTCCTTTCCTTTGCAAAGAAGTAATGGGGTGAACAATTTTTGAAAAGTTTGATATGAACTTCTTGTAATATCCTGTTAAACCCATAAAACTATGGACTTCATGCATATTTTTAGGTGCAGGCCAATCTAAAATAGCCTTTATCTTAGAGGGATCTACTACAAATCCTTTTGTAGAGATAATATGGCCTAGGTACTAAACTTATTTTTGGAAGAAGGTGCATTTGGATAGTTTACCATATAATTTATGCTCCCTCAAGCATTGTAGGACTATCTGGAGATATTGGAAGCGTTCTTCCACATTCCTGGATTATATTAGGATATCAGCTAGGAAAACTAACAAAAAATTATCTTGATATTCTTAGAAGACATTGTTCATCAGATTCATGAAAGTTGTTGGGGCATTGGTTAACCCAGAAGGTAAAACCATAAATCCATAGTGCCCATACCTTGTTCTAAAGGTAGTGTTGTGGATGTCCTCATCCTTTAAACTCAACTAGTGGTATCTTGACCTTAAGTCAATCTTTGAGAACATATTTGTATAATTTATTTGATCAAAAAGATCATATATGCAAGGTAGAGGATATTTATTCTTTATCATTGCCTTTTTAAGAATATGACAATTGATACATAAATGTAGGGTACCATCTTTCTTTTTGACAAAAATCACTAGGGCACCCCATGACCAAATACTAGGTCTAATCAACCCTTTTGCTAATAATTCTTGAGGCTAAGCTTTCAATTCCATCATCTCAGTTGTGGTCATCTGATATGGTGCTTTAGACACTAGTTCGGAACTAGGAATGATATCAATTGAAAAGTCAAAAGCCCTTTTTGGGGTAGACCTGGGAGGTCTTCAGGAAATATGTCTTAATATTCATGAAGGAAAGGATAATCTTCCATTAAAGGTTCATTTGATTTCCCTAGAGCCTCACCATTCTCATTCAACTCTTCCATATAGTCCTTTTTAGTTGCAATAATGCCTCTATTGGTATCCAAAAAAAAGTGTGTACATTTTTTGATGCATACAACATAAAAAGAATGCAACTTTAAAGTTCCTAATTCATATTTTGCCTCTACACAGGTTTTTTCTAGAGGATTTGGACACTAGAGGTTTTCACTGCACCTAGGATGGTCTTTCATCTTGCAAACATTAACTTCTCAAAAATACTAACACTATAAATAGCAATGAATACTCTTAGTTCATTTCCTAGTGTGTATGTCCATGTCGAATGAGTGAGGTTTTATTTAAATAAACTTCTTTTTTCCCAACTTCTCACAGCCTCCCTTCTTTGCATGCCTAGATTTGGGCAAGATGGAGCCACTGCTCCCTCCTCCACTACCCCTAGAATCTATGGAGGTACGATAGAGGTTTAACTTCCTATACCTTACAAAATTATCCTTGCTAGCGAATCAAGACATTCTATTAAACCATATCTATGTATTAAAATAATTTGGAATATAAAAATGGTTCATATAACGAAAGGCATTGATAATGCATTTTAAATGCTAAAAAATATGCATAGAATGGGTAAGTATCAACAATAGTACCCTTTAAAACTGACTTACACAACTTAGATCTTACGACAAGAATAGAATTGATAGGGTGACTACTTAGGCTGACTGTATAGATAGTGGTGTAAACAATCTTCTTGAATATTGATGTTGAAAATGAAGTTATTGATGTAATGGTGACAACTGAGTCATGCAAGCAAAAGATGATCATGACATTAAAAAATCATTGATGCAACAATAAAATATAAAGATCAAGAGGCACACCACATTCAACATAACTTCTAAGTAAGTGTGTGAGTTCCCTAATCGTGTGTTGATTACTTGTCTCTACAATCTATTTCCCTCTTCCCAGTGATGCTCTCCCTCCTTATCTGGGAGGGGGGATCATTGTCCCTCCATTCACCTCATTCACATGACAAGTAGTTAGTCCATTTCATAAATTAATTCAATCCAATATTAATACTTCATATAACATTTTGTTGCACATTCATTAATGTAAGATAAACTCATTTTCTAGGGTATCATAGCTTCACATCAACATATTCATTTATTTTTCTAACTAGTAGTTTCTAAAATAAAATGATGAAATAAGTTTTCTTAAAAAAATGGGGTGTAACAAAAACATTCATAATAACATTGCTCATTATTTGGAGAACTCCAAAAATAAGAAAAAAATAACTAAAAGTCTTAACAATTACATTAAGAAAACAAGAGCGGCACAGCAACAGAAGTCCCTACAATGTGCTACCAGTATAGACCATGAGAAGAGGATGGAAAAAATAAATTCTTCAGTAAAATAATGATCAAAACAATGATATAGTTTAGAACAATGAGATTGCAATGGCATTATAGTTTCCATTGTAAATATAAAAGTCTTCATTTAATAAAGTTGTATAATAGTAGTGTGTAAATAATTTTTGGTAAGTTCTCAACACCTCCAAAATTAATAGTATCCTTCTTGAATTTTGCATATGATAAACTAAGCCTCCACAATGCAAACAATATTTCTCAGACTCGTTTTTCCTATTTTAAATTTGCAGAGAAAAGGGTCTTACAAGTAACCCAAAGACAAGTGAAATTACAGTTTTAAATTTATCTAATGTACAAAAATAAAATATAATTGTTCAAGGCCTCTAAGCATCTTGAACGAATTAAGAATATCCTTCTTGAATTTTACATCTGATAACTAAGCCTCGAAAAAGCATAGAGTATTTCTCAACAGCAAACAATTTCTTGAATATGGTAACAATCAAGAAAACCCAAGGTGAAATAGCCAATATTGAGTAGTCTGATAAGTGCATGCTTTTGTGCAAATGATAACAATGTATTCTTGGGCGAGATGTTCCGAACCTATAGAAACTTGTCAATAGTATAAGAAACAAATCAAGATCTTGTAATGAGAAGAATGTAAAAGATCTTAAATTCAATGGCATTGTCTTACCATTTACTGTATGATGGGTGCATAATCAAGTTCTCCAGTTACAAAATGAGTTATTGCAGCAACCAACCTAAAATATGAATGGAATGCCTGTCATTGTAGTGAAACAATTTTGTGTCATAGAATCAGTTGCAGAAGAAAGGTAAAGATATGTTGTGCTTCTTGTATGTGTAATTTTTCGTTGTATTTTTTAGACAAATGCATATTCATGTCTCTACTTTATATGGAGAAAGAAAGAAAGACAATGTTTCAAATGAAGTTTAAACTATCAAATTGCGATGAGAAGATTGAAGTACATGTTTGTTTGCAGCCTTTGAAAGAGAATCAAAGAAAGGGCTACCATGAAATATGACAAGAAGTATGTTAGGAAATAGAGACCACATCAAAGTCTAGCAACCATGTTATACATCATTGAATTCTATAAGTTGTGCAGTTGGAGGAATTAGAATTGCATCTGCCATCAAGTAGATTTTCCTGTAGCCAATCTATAGTCCAAAATTTTGAATATTTGCCATCAAAATGTGAAGACTATAGTTTTCACCACACTTTTTTTACAATAGGTCGTCTTAGAATTCGGGCCAAGAGAAAAATTTAGAGGATGCTCTATAGTTTTGAAGGGTTCATCTTTGCCTACAGCTATTGCCATTGGCTGGACAATAAACCCTGGTTTCTTTATTCAGAGGGAGAGAGAGCATTTATCAACCAATAACCTATAACATGATTCAAAGGATTCGGAAGGTTATAAAATAGAATCTTCTAAGATACTTCTAGGCAGTTCAAGGTAAGAACACAATGTCAAATATAATGGCAAGATTGAATTGTTTGTTGTAAAATAGAGACAACATAAACAAGGGGACTCTAGTAGAAACTCAAGTATGTAGCACTCATGAATGACCTGAAACACACCTTGCAAATCTATACAAAATGATTTAGAACTCAAATGCACTGCAAAAAAGGAAGTTTATGTCAAAGTGGAGAGAGGAACACATGGATTGGTTAATAGAGATGATTTAAAACTAAATCCTTAATTAATAAGTAATCATATTCCACATTGTTCTATAGTATTTCTTTACTAAAATGGTATGAAGAAAATAATAATGCTAAAATAACCATTGCATTTCAATTTCAAGGTTGTGTTTTTGCAGATATTTTGTTAATGCTACTATTGTTGGAATAATTTTCATTTCCATATATCATTTACTTATAGATGAAATGAAAAGATCAATCTTGGCTGCTTAGGTCCCTTTTAATGCTATTATCATTGGAAAAGCAAAGACACAAATGTTCCTTTACCTACCAATGAGATTGACTTGCATTACAATCCATAACTCACAGCAACAACATGCAATCATATTTTCTCAGTGTTCAACTATAACATTATAATTTTATGTCATGTTATGATCTGATAGAGTTTTCTGTATTGAACTTTGTTCTTTTATTATTCTTTTTTTATCAATCAAGGGTGAGAGACTCGGCTATTTTATATATATATAAAGAGAGATTACATCAAAATGGCAAATAGCCAGCAGTTAGAAGATTGGGCAGAGACAAAAAGCCACAGCCACAAAATAAGGCCTGAACTGATAGAACGAAATGGCCATAATTACAAAAAGAAGACCATCAGCAGATAAGAGTAAACAATCCTCTATTCATCACGACTACCTGAAGAACTAGCTACCTCTGATAGATCAGGTTTAGCAACTAAAGAAGGAAGATGCAAATTATGATCATCTTGTGCATGTTTCAAAAGAGAGTGAATTGCATTAAATAGATTAAAAGCCTGGTTAAAAGATTTATCACCCAAATCTTCCTTAAGAGAAAGTAAAGTCGTCCAGGAATATTCCACATCATCAATTTATAGACCTCTTTGAATGGTTTGAAGAGCTAACATTTTAGCAGGAGAGTTTGCAAGATCAGATTTGCTAAAAAGACCACCAACTAGAAGATCACTGGCATCAATGGAATAAGCATCCAGGGTAGCCTCTAAATCTGAGAAAGAAAATATCATAGGTTGTATATAATGAGAAGCTAAGAGAAGTACCAAATCCAGGCTCTCATCTATAATGTCCATCACCTGAACAAGAACACCGAAGCCACTTGGGAGAAAGGAATAAAAGGATTTGCTTTGAGCCATGACTTGCCAATAACAAAATGGAGTGATTCATCAATGGGGGGCACAGGACCACGAATACCTTCCCAAGCTTCTCACCGTTGAAATGACGGGAATCCATCTTTTTCTCCCAGAATAACCTTGGCAATGAAATTCTCTGGTTTGAACCCATCAGACCACAACAATAGGGATTAGCTTGAATATACAAACCAGCTAGCGAGAGAATTGCAATCAAGAAGACCAAGATGATGAAAATGCAATGAGGAACAACATAATAAAAGGCAATCCATTTGTGCCAGTTGAGAAAACTAATGGAGCACTTCATTATTGTTAGGAATGATACGATAACTTGTAAAGGATGGCGCCACCAAAGGATTTCATACATTACACCAAATATACTAGAGAGAGAAAAGGATCCACACATGTCTGCAAAGAAAGCTTTAGATGAAGCCATCAGATAATAGGAAATAGCCAAGTGTTCAACATCAATCAAAGGAGTATAATGGAGAGCCCCAATGAAGCAAAAATGATTAGCTTTGAGTCCTGTAAAACAAAAAAATGTTAGAATAATAATTATTGAGATGTCCTTCTAGGGATCTCAAAGCTGGGAGCCATCAAATCTTTAGAGAGTGAACATGAGAATAGCTCATGTGGAAATGACAATGTAGATGTCATCAAAAGCCCCAACCGATAGAGAGACCAATACAATGCTGAGCCACACAGCCAGATCAACAACATCCAAGTCATCACTTCACAAAGGAACCAAAGTCTATCTTTTAGGAAGAAACTTACATCTATCTGAATATGAAAGAACCAATACAAACCCACAAAAGGAGAGGGTATCTTGCTTTAAAATCTCAAACAACTTATTATCTTTGTAGGAAATCAAAGAATTGCTAACAATATCATCTATATGATCAACTGCCCAGTTAGCAAGCATATCTGCTAACTTATTTGCTTCACGGTAACAATGACCACATTCAAAGAAATCTAATTTATCCAACAAACTCCAAACTGGATCCATCAGATATTTAAGGTACCGGGAATTTAAATGCTTCCTTTTTTAAGCATTAATTACCAACATTGAATCACCTTCTATAGCAAGATTGTTAAAACCATGCTCAAGAGAAAGAGAGAGACCCAAGAAGATAGCTTGGATCTCAGCTTCATTTTTTGATCCAATAGGAAAATTTTTCAAACCTGCCAACAAATCATGACCAGAAGAATCTCTGAACACACACCCAGCACTATAATTCCTCGGACCTCCCCTAGAAGCACCATCAAAATTTAGTTTGATAAGAGGCTCCTTCGGAGGAACCCAACTTACATTCTTCCTATTGATTTTGGGTGAATTTGAAATGATAGATCCAAAAATGGGAGGGGGCTTTAAAAGAGACCATCTATTTAGAACTGATTTATCCCAAGAAGAAAAGCAATTATTAGATTGAGATAAGTTGAAAACAAAAGACATCACCTTCTTTGAAATAGCCACTTCCAATTTGTTAATAATAGAGGACCATGAATTTGATTTTTTCTTAAAGGACCTAAAGTTCCTCTCCCTCCAAATATGCCAAATAACCATAGATAGAATAATGTTCCAAAGAAAAGCAAAAGTTGAAGAAGGAAACAAGAGAGGCCAGCTGACAAAAAGTTGAAAAAGAGAAGCAGAAAAAGCACGCCTCCAATTAAGCTTAGTCCAAACCCAAGACCAAATCCTAGAAGAGAAATCACAATGAAAAAATAAATGATCAATTGTCATAGAATCATCACAAATGGAACACATAAGATCAACAACTATCCCAAACTTGAGTAATCTATCTCTAGTGAGAATTTTGTTATGGACTACTAACCATGCAAAAGGCCCAGCTTTGTGAAGGATGCTAACATACTAGTAGAGATGAAGAAGCCATTTCTAAGAATGGGTTTTGACTAGGCTAAGATATCCATATTTCACTGAGTAAGGATTTAGAATTATCCCCATCCCAATTCAGCTCATCATCCCTATTTGAAATAAAGACTTTCCTATTAGCAATAATTTCCCTCAACAAATTTTTCTGAGACTCAGGAAAGGGACAGTGAGAAAAATATTTCAAGTGAACTAGCATAGAAGAAGACTTTGAATCAATATTTATATAATCCACCACCTTTGACCCCCAATTATCCGAGAGGAATTTCCTTGCTTCTATCAAATCTGATCTAGAGGCCAATTTTCCAAAACCATTCCAAGAATCTAACCAAAAATTAGATTCTTAAGCCAATATCAAAAAAGACAGCATTATAATTCCCAAGGTTGGTTTCACACTATGGTAAAATCCAAGCAAGCCATCAAAGGGTCCATTCTTTTCCATATAGTCTATAATGAAGGTATATCATTCATCCAGTTTGGGGTATGTAGAAAAATTCTCCATGGAATGCTAAAAATGAGATCATTATTGGCTTAGTACTAATAATAATGGCCTATAGGAATCATAAGTATATTTTTTTCATACAAAAACTGGCCACCTCTCCTAGGAAAAATTGGGTCAACCATTAAAAGCCCTAAAAAAATCTATTTGAGATAAACAATGTGTGTGTCTCTACTCAAATGAACTACTAGATAAATCACAAATATACATCAAAAGCACAATTATATGCAAAATAAGCTACAAATTCTAAAATGCCCCGTGGTCAGATCTCATAGGTAAGCCATATATTCTGAAATGCCTAATTAATACTAAAATGTTTTAATTAGGTTTCAAATCTTTGAGGGATATTATCTAATAATGTCTTAGACAAAAGGCAAAAATGAGTTCAAACATCAAACATTAACTCACCAATTTACCAGCAACAAAACATTACTTTTATGGGGTGGCCAAAGGAAATCCTAGGCTAGCTAGTAGTGGGGGAGTGTTAAGAGATGATAAAGGTAGGTTTATTTTGGCTGTGGTGCTCCCATTAGGTATCCACTCTAATCACTTCGTTGAAGCTGTGGTAGCCTACCATAGTATCAATCTAGCGTATTCGAAAGGTTACAAGAAATTTTGGGTTGAAGGGGACTCACTTAAAATCATAAAATGCCTTAAGAACATTCAAGCCCTTAGCTGGACTACTCAAATGTTAATTAAGGACTTGATCGAAATGATCAATTCCTTTGAGAAGTCACTTATCTCTCATATTTTCTAGGAGGGAAATGGGGTAGCTGACATCATGGCTAATGAGGGAGTTATTTCCCATGCTCTTCAACAATGGGAAACATACTCATACTTACCTAGTGAGGGGAAGTCCATTATATCCAATGAAGGAAATAATGATTAAAGCTTCAGTTTCTATTAAGAGAGTTAATCTTATGATTGCTCTATTGTAGATCACACACTTTCTGGGAAGGTCAAAGACCTTCTTGGTTAAAATTGGTAAGGTTTAGTTTCTTCTACAGAAGTGCGAGTAGAATTCTAAAAGAGACAATTTTACTATGACCAAAATGGGAGGTGAGAGAAATAGAGTGTAGCCCTGCTCTTGCAATGGGGTCTGCATAAGACCTCATTTGTGTAAAGTGATGATGGATGGGGGACTGGTCCCTTTTATGGAGGAGATGCATGGGTCCAACCTGATTGCTACTAACCTGTTTATCAAAGGGTGGTGAGGTAGAAAAATCAAAGCATATGGGATTGAGATGGAGATTACTAAAGAATTTATGGCAAGGATTATGGGCCTATTGGAGGAATGAAAAAAGGTGTTTAAGGATAGCAGATCTGGTCGGGAGGTACTTAAAGTTTTCTTTAAAGGCAATGAGAGAAACCTACTCATCAAATTCCATTCAGGAGGCTATGAAAGGAAGTCCATCAATTAAATTTGGGGAGAGGTAGCAAAGGTGATCATGTGGTACAACTCCCTTGAAGGTAGGTTTACCACCATCTATAGCTATCATTTCACACTCCCAAATCACTTCAGACATAAAATGATTTTATCTTTAATCTTCAATGGAGTTTTCCACTAAAGAAAACAAAACAAATCCTAAATTGCCTATATTACATGAGGGTTTAATTCTACTTAATATGGAGTGCATTAAAACCCTAATGCCTAGAGCAAAGGTTAACGGCAATAGAACAAAGAAGGGAAAGTGCCCCATTGTGGATTATTTTGTTTCTATGGATGGTGAAGTTGGGAAGGAGGAACAGGACCCTGATTGGGCCAAGGAGAAGGAGTCAGTGGAGGTCCTTTCCACTCCACGCTTCTCTAAGGCTAAGGAGGGAGATACCCCTAAAAAGAGGAAGAGGAGTGCTGGTAAAAAAACCTTGAATAAACAGAGTAGGAAGGATGAGGAATCCTGGTCTATGGGTTCCCCCTTTGAGGAAGAAAGAGATGAGGAGTCTACTGAGGAGAAGGGGATTAAACACAACAATGATAAGAAGAAGAAGAAAGATATGCAAGGTAAGAGAGATATTGATGTCTGTGGAGGTAAGCAAGTCGAAGAGCAGGGGAAAAGTAAAAATAAGGCGAAGAGGGGATTACCCTTTGGTGAAATGGTGGGGCTACTTGCCTGTAGTGCCAACAACTAAGGTTCAAACCCCATGGGGTCACCCTCTACCACGTCAAATTGAGGTTGCTTACCCTCCAAGAGGAGAGACTTTGTGGTGAAATGGTGGGGCTTTAGCCTGTAGAGCCAACAACCCAGATTCAAACCTCCTAGTAAGTTTTTTACGGGATGATCCTTTGGTGAAATAGTGGGGCTTCTTGCCTATAGTGCCAACAACCAAGGTTCAAACCCTATGGGGTCGCCCTCTACCGTGTCAAAAATTGAGATTGCTTACCCTCCAAGAGGGGAGACTTTGTGGTGAAATGGTGGGGCTTTAGCCTATAGAGCCAACAACCCAGATTCAAACTTCCTGGTAGGTTTTTTGTGGATGACCCTTTGGTGAAATGGTGGGGCTTCTTGCCTATAGTGCCAACAACTAAGGTTCAAACCCCACGGGGTTGCTCTCTACTGCGTCAAAAATTGAGGTTGCTTACCCTCCAAGAGGAGATACTCAATGGTGAAATGGTGGGGCTTTATCCTGTAGAGCCAACAACCTAGATTCAAAACTCTTGGTAAGTTTAAATTAGGGGATGACCCTTTGGTAAAATGGTGGGTCTTCTTGCCTGTAGTGCCAACAACCAAGGTTCAAACCCCACGGGGTCACCCTTTACCACATCAAAAATTGAGGTTGCTTACCCTCCAAGATGGGAGACTCTATGGTGAAATGGTGGGGCTTTGGCCTGTAGAGCCAACAACCCAGATTCAAACCTCCTAGTAAGTTTTGTTGGGATGACCCTTTTGTGAAATGGCGGGGCTTCTTGCCTGTAGTGCCAACAACCAAGGTTCAAACCTCCCAGGGTCACCCTCTACCATGTCAAAAATTAAGGTTTCTTACGCTCCAAGAGGAGATACTCTATGGCGAAATGGTGGGGCTTTAGCCTATAGATCCAACAACCCAGATTCAAACCTCCTAGTAAGTTTTAAGCCTACATGGGTAGCAGAGTTGGCTTGAGTCTTCGGTTTGCTCCCCAAGGTCTTGGGTTCGACTCTGAGGCCCGAACTTAACCAATGCATGTGGCTTGTGGGTGGTTGTGTGCATCCCCAAGGGATTAGTCTTGCCCTAGCTCACCTCCTCTCATCCCCAACTTGGCAGTATGTATGCCCAAGGCAAGGAGGGTGGGGTCGCTAGGCTGGGTCATGGGGATACCTCTGAGTTAACAAAAAAAATGGGGAAGATAGAGAAAGGGAGGGATATGAGTCCTAAATGGGAGCAGATTAAGGGTACTGTAACTAATGAACCCATGGTAGGGATGCCTTTTCCTCAAATTCTAGACCCCTCGAGTATTCTTCCTACGAATTTTTCTTTTTTGCTATCCTCTACTACTAGTAGGGATGAGCTTTAAGAGGCTTTGGGGATGGTGAAGGAAGCGGTGGATAGCCAACACCAAATTATGAAGTGGTTCTTCATTGAAATCAATAGGATAAACATTAGGTTGAGTGTTATTTAGTAGAGGATTGGTAGCAGAGTTGAGATTGATGACAAGTTGGATGCTAAGATTCAACTTACCTAGGAGGACATCCCTAGGCTTAATCAGTTGGAAAAGGATCTTGTGACCCACAGCTAGGACTACGATAGTCATATGGACAAAATGGAGAAGGAGATGAAAGAAATTAAGTAGAATCTTGAAATAATGCTAGAGATTAGCAAATGTAGCATCCATAATAGCGCTAAGGGGATTGGAATCCTCACTAAAAAGTTGAAAGAGCTAAAGGAAGAGCACTTGGCTGGAATGGGTGGGGAGAAAGATGAAGGGGGTAACATATATAAGACTAGTAGTAAGGGAAAACATGGAAAGATCAGCATACAAGGTGGCCCAAGCTCAAGGAAATGTGGCAGCAAAAAGAAATCCTTCCAAGAGGAAAGGATGAGCTCTTGGGATTTGTGAAGCTTCATGAGGAATTCTATAAGAAGGATTTGGTAGTGGCTGAGACACTCAAGAATATGTGACCATGCTGATGGGTTTCTATGGACTGGCTATTTGTTTAGCTACATTTTGTTGGTTGATAATTTCTATAGATGGATATATATCTAGGCATGTTTGCCTTTATATTATTATATATTTGTGTGTTGGCTGCTATCTAGTAATGTCTAATGTTTGGGGTAGCATTTTGTTGTAGGGTTTAGGGGCCCCTTCAAAACCTATTTTACCCCTTTTATCAAAAATAAAACATTAGTTTTACAAAAAAGAAAGCCAACCCAGTGCCTTGATCTTTATTTTCATCTATTGAAAATAGAATACTAATTAGGCTTGAGGTAGTATTTAAATCCCAAAATAAGGGAGAAATTTAGATGTTATTTGATTAGTCCAAAATGGGCAGCACTCTGCCACTACAGATGACACGATTCATTCTATTCTTACAACAATTCCCCCCAATGACAACTATTTCAAAAGGGGTAAAATAAAGAGAATGCAAACTTAGTTGGATGACCATCTTGAAATAGATCACCAAAAGCAACACACCCATATTAGCATTTACAAATTCATCAATAGTTATGACCTGTCATAGAACACTCTAAGCTAAAACCCCAACCACAAAAATTCAAGCAACATGGAGTGTAATTGATCTAATTGGCTAAGAGAGTTTACTAATTTAGTAACCCAAGAAAATTTTAGAAATGAAGACAAACACTACTCAATGGAAATCTGATTCAATTAAGTTTAATGATCTTCTAACAGTGTATTAGAGAATGGAGATTGCAACAAAATATAAAATATGCAACAAAGAAGAAACAAATCTGAAAAATGATCACACAACATAACGTTTAACGTGGACAATTTACCATTTTGGGTTAAAAACTCCACACAGTAAAAAGGCCCAAGTTTGTATTAATCTGCAAAAGATTGTATAATGGATCAACTACATAACTGTCCCCTCCAGTCTTCAATCCAATAGCAATCCTACAGCACCTAAGTACTTGTAAATCTGTATGCTACAACAATTGCATGGAAAAATACATAGAGAAGTATCCTCACACCAATCTAGGCATCTACTTTCTCTCTCCTAAGAATCCCCAACATGCAAACATTAAATGTCATCATACATGCATCCTCCACTTGTCAAAAGATGCCCATGTAAAGTTGGGTGCCCAAGGTCAACAATAACATCTTACAGCATCTTATGACATGTCATAACCATCATAGATACCACCAAAGAGTACCTTCCCAAGATGGGTACCTGGGGCTAAACATAGCAACTTACAACTAATGAATATCCATCATATGGGTCATAGTGTCATAGAATCTTATGACAACTTGCAGATGTCATAGATTCTTTACATGCACCTACCAAACATTATGGTGTGTGTCATATATGCTAAAAATAGTAGATTCTCTGAAGGTGGCACCTACACTCATTTACTCATGGGTTTTACAATTACCAACCATAAATGTCACTCCTTAATTACATCTCATGAATCTGGAATTACCACTATTGGTGAAACTACCTCATTCCCTTATGGGTAAAAACAAATTAAAAATAATTAATGGAATAAATACAATATTGGGAATTTACAAGGTCACTAGCACCTTATCCCAACATTCTCCCACTTGACACAATACATTGTAAATCAACCCATAGGAAATCAAATGAAAATAACCAAGCACTAGAAACAAGGCCCGTGGCCTCTTTGCACCAAAAAAACTTCTATGTGCTCATAGGCTTCATTAATGAATCTTCAACATTCTCCTAACTGTCTATCTTCATCAGCTTAATCTGTCCATTTGAAACCAATTCTCAAATGAAGTGATACTGAACATCAACATGCTTAGTCTGAGCATGATACATTGGATTCTTTGCCAAACATATAGCACTCTGGCTATCACAACCAATTTGAGTTACCCTATAATCAAAACCAATACATGTACACAGTCTCCTCAACTAAACCACCAACCATATACTCTGCTTCAATGGTGGACAAAGAAACTGTGAGAGCTACCTCTTACTCATCCAACTCACTGCTCCTCCAAACAGAGTAAACACATAGCCACTAGTGGAAATTTGACTATCCAAGTCACCTGCCTAATCTAAATCAACAAATCCCTGTATGTTGAAAGTCTTATCAGCACTATCAATACCAAAATAAAACAAACAACAATCAGGAGTACCTACTAGATATTTAAGCAACCTCTTTGCATAATTCAAATGTTGTCTACTAGGATTAGACATAAGTCTGCTCAAAACTCCCATTGCTTGGGCAATATCTATCATAGTGCAAATCATTGCATACATCAAACTCCCTAAAACACTAGCATATGGCACATTAGACATATCCTCAAAATCATCCTCATTCTTTGGACACATATCTAATGATAGCTTAGTACCAATGGGTAAAGGAATTCTAACTGGGTTATAGTCCTGCAAACTAAATCTCTATAAAACAGTGTTCACATACTTACTCTTTGAAAACCAAAGATTTCTATTACCTCTATCCCTCTTATCTCCATTCCCAGAATACACCTTGTAGATCCAATATCCTTTATATCGGAAGCACCTGAAAGTTGAGCTTTCAGCTCAATGATCATACCCTTAGTATTGCTAAAAAATAACATGTCATCAACATATAATGCAATGATCAGTATAGAATCATCAATACAATGAATGTACACACAATGATCCTCTTCACTACTAACAAAACTTAATTTCAACACAAAAGAATCAAAATTTTGATACCACATTCTAGGGGGTTGTTTCAAACCATAGAGAGACCTCTTTAACCTACAAACCCAATGTTCTTTCCCTTTTACCTCAAAACCTGTAGGTTGTTGCATATAAAGTTCTTCCTCAAGATCTCCATGCAAGAACATAGTCTTAACATCCATTTGTTCAATCTCCCAATCAAAAGCTGTAGCAATGGATGAAAGAAATCTAATAGAAGTTAACTTAGGAACAACAGAAAATTTCACCAAAATCAACTCCCTCTCTAGGAGGAGCCCTTGGCTACCAGTCTACCCTTGTATTTCTCCAATGAATCATCTACTCTAAACATCTTCTTGAAGACCCACTTGCAACCTATGGTCTTTCTTCCTTTAGGCAAATGAACAAGATTCAAGGTGTGACAAGAGTCTAAAGACATCATCTCCTCCTACATGGCTAACTTCCAAGACTCACTATCATTTGCATGAATAGCTTCCTTGTAGGATCTAGGTTCATCGTCAGTACTCAATAAAGAAAATACACAACAAAAATTTGGTGGGCTATACCTGTCAATTGGATTTCATTATTTTGTGAATCTCCTCAAGGGTGGAGTAAGAGTCTCAACTTGTTCTTCTACATGCTCATCTATACCAACTTCTACTATAACAACACATTCTTCTTCATCAAAACTACTTGAATCTTCTTCTTCTTCACCCTCTAATCCATCATTGTGTTCTTCCTGAGGTGCATCTTTCTACTCTAAATCAAATTGCACTCTCTTTATCTTATCTTTTTCTTTTAGCTGCTCAAGTTTAGAAATAGCTCTAAGTTCTCTGAAAATAACATATCTAGAGAAAACAATTTTTCTGGTTCTAGGATCCCGAAGCTTATAACCTTTAACATTCTCACCATATCCAATGAAGATGCATTTCTACACTTTTGGATCCAACTTAGATTACTTTTCCTTAGGCACATGAACAACAGCCTCACAACCAAAAACCCTTACATGTGCACACTTCATAAGGTGTCAAATCAAGAGCCTTACAAGGAGATTTGTTAATCAAGTAGCAAGCAACACACATAGCCTCTGTCTAAAAGCATTTATCCAACTATAAATCACTCAACATACTTTTGGCTGTTTCCATGATTGTTCAATTTATCTGACACAGAGTCACCAATAGAAGCGTTCAAACTAGGTGGGATTTGACTATCATCACTCCATCAGTAAGACCTACCGTAATGTCCCCCTGATATACACTATCGGCCAAACAACAAGGATTGGCACCTATTGAAATTGTCACGCCGAACTCCACCTCACACCAATGACCTTGTCTCTTCATTGCCTATCAACAAGATAATAACTATCAGCCCAACTTTCTGGCTGTTCACTGATGCTGAATGTCACGCCGAACACTTAACCCTAACTCTACCATCGACTAGACTTATACTATCGGAGTGACTTTCACTTCATCCTCCGATCTACCAACTCACACCGATGACTTCTTTCTTTTGCACTTGTCAGTATGACATATACCGTCGGTGCTTAGCAATGAAACTTATGTCGATGCCTTTGGTCACCCCGATGAACCTTCACACATCATGCATTGGTGTGACTAACACTGTCAGTGGAACATTACTCTCCTCCACCAATAATAGATCTCATATTGATGCACTGATTATCAACTCACCATCGGTAAGACTTTCCACATCAGTGAGTTTCAACTTTGCTCGGCCAATACTATTACTTACGCTAATAGACTCTTCATCGGTGACACTTTATATTTGTCACCTCGATCAGCAAAAGTGTCCTCTATCGACGAAATGAAAACTTTTCAAATCGATGGTTCTCTTCACGCTGATGCCTGCACAAACTTGCACCGAAAACCCTGATCTCGACCTGATTCGTTCACTTAGCAATTTCGACACGGATTTTCAATCTTCAAATCCTAGCACATGAGGATGCTAGGTTGGCTCACTGCATGCAATATTTCAATCCCAACAACATGAAATGTGAAAACAAAAAAATGAAAATGCAATCTAAACTACTGTACATGTCCATTCCACCGATTCAGAGAATCAGCCCATGGAATGGATGAATGATTCCATCCCAACCACAAGACAGGAAATGCGTTCACACAGATAAGTCAAAATCAGACAAATAACACCAAATGGAATCTTCTTTAATTCAATATCAGATATGCACACAAATATCTTAGTCCCACTGTATCACAGTACTCTGTCAAATTTCCAAACACAATACCTTTGTTTCTCCTATGAAATACTAAACTATTCAACTATGTCTCAATAAAACTAATCTAGGACATATATAGCTACTCCTCAACAGTAGTATAGATCAATTCCCAAAAGTTGGGAGACTTCCAAGCAACTGGGAGAGGACAGCTAAGAAAACAGACTTCTAACTAACCTGCACATCCACCTAGGTCAAACTAAACCATACGCATTGGTCCAATGGACCTTATTACATCATGAAGTCAACATACTAAAAATAGACTTATGCTCTATTTTGAAGGGGTGCTCCTGCACCATACTCCCCAGAAGAAGAAATCTCAAGTCCACTTGAGATGAGAGTAGATAGGTCTGCACCATGTTTGGGGATCTGTTTGTTAGTCATCCACACTACTTCTGAATTAGGTTTGCCCTGTCAAGCCACCAAATATTCTAGATAGTCTTCATTCCTGGTCTTCTTAATCACTCTAGAATCCAAAATCTTCTGCAACTGTGGTGGATCATGTTTTGGAATGTCATCAGCTGTTGTATCCTGTAGTAGTACCTGTTCGTCATCTAGATTATGCTTGTATGGATTTAAATCACACACATTGAATATAGGTGATAATCCAAGATTTGAAGGAAGTTGTATCTCATAAGCATTCTGTCCACACTTTTTTAAAATCTGACATGGTCCAATCTTCCTCTGCAAGAGTTTGGTATGTTTACTTTTAGGAAGTCTTTCCTTTTTCAAATGAACCCATACTAAATCTCCAACACCAAACTATACATCTTTCTTCTTTTTATCAGCATATTCCTTATACTTCAAAGTAGTTTCCTGGAGTTGGGTCTTAACCTGATCATGTACCTCCTTTATGGCTTCTACAAAAGCTTCTCCATCTGCACTAACAGAATCTCCTATAGGTAGATCTCTCAGCTCCAAAATACCTCGTGGATGTATCCCATACACTATGTGAAAAGGTGATTTCCCTATACTCCTATTGATAGTATCATTATAGAAAAATTCTGCTTGAGATAGGATATTATCCCACTTTTCTCCATGCTGTCTTGTCAAACATCTAAGCAAATTCCCTAAGGAACGATTGACCACTTCAATCTGTCCATCCGTTTGAGGATGATATGCGGATGAGAAAGACAAATTTGTTCCAAGTTTCTTCCAAAGAGTCCTCCAAAAATGACCAATAAACTTCACATCCCTATTTGAAACAATGCTCAATGGCAATCCATGTATCCTTACTATATCCTTGAAAAACAAATCGGCAATATAGGAAGCATCAGCAGTGGTTTTGCATGGCAAGAAATGTGCCATTTTGTTGAATCTGTCCACTACAACAAAAACACTGTCAAATCCTCTCCTTGTCCTTGGTAAACCCAAGACAAAATCCATACTTATACTTTCCCATGGTCTTGAGGGAATGGGTAATGGCTGATATAAACCTACATTGGTTGATCTTCCTTTTGCTTTTTGACATATCACACATGTTTCTACAAATTTTTGAACATCTGATTGTAACTTAGGCCAAAAATAATGTCTTGTAACAAGATCAAGAGTCTTATCCAAACCAAAATGTCCTGCCATAGCTCCATAATGTTTCTCTTTAATGATGTTTGACCTCATAGAACACCTTGGAATATACAACTGTCCACCTTTGAACAACAATCCATCCTAGATCAGAAATTCAGAGAATTCAACATGATATTTATCTCCAAAAGAAGTACATACCTGATATATCTCTCCAAAATCTTCATCATCATCATACATGGTCTTGAATGAATCAATGCCAACACTTTCCAACTGAATCCGATTGACTGTTAGAGCTCTCCTACTCAAAGCATCTACTACTTTATTCTTGACTCCTTTCTTATGCTTCAATGTGAAAGTAAAAGCTTGCTTGCAAAGTTTCTACCCATTTCATATGTCTGTGGTTCAACTTTTCTTGGCTGTTTATAAAACTTAAAGCCTGATTATCTGTGAATACTATGAATTCTTTTGGCATCAAGTAATGCCTCCATTTCTTGAGTGACTGGACTAGAGCATACATTTCCAAATCATATGATGAATACCTCTTTTTAGCATCATTGAGCTTCTCAATGAAAAATGCAATCGGCCTACCTTCTTGGCTGAGTACTGCTCCAAGGGCCATGTGACTGGCATCACATTCTACCTAAAAGATTTTGTTAAAATCTGATAGTGCAAGGACTGGCTGCTGTGCCACCTTCTTCTTCAATGTTTCAAAGGAATCATCTGCTTCCCTAGTCCAAGCAAATCTGCACTTCTGTCCTCCTTTTATAGTATCAAGCATGGGTGCACAAATATGACTAAACCCTCTTATAAACTTTTTGTAGAAGGTTGCTAACCCATGGAAACTTCTGACATCATTCATAGTCCTTGGAGTTGGCCAAGACAATATGGCACTCACCTTCTCCTTATCCATTTGCAACTTACCTTGTGAAATGACAAAACACAAATATGTGATTTCCTCTTGCAAGAACAAACACTTGTCCAAATTTATCATCATCTACTCTTCATGTAACCTCTTGAGAACCAGATCTATGTGTCTGAGATGTTCTTCCTTTGTATTACTAAAAATTAGAATGTCATCTAGATATACTATGACAAACTTTCCCATGAATTCTCTCAAAACCTCATTCATCAATCTCATAAAAGTACTAGGTGCATTAGACAAACCAAAAGGCATAACTTTCCACTCATACAACCCTTCATTGGTTTTAAATGTTGTTTTCCATTCATCTCCTGGCCTAATTCTGATCTGATGATAACCACTCTTCAAATCTATTTTTGTAAAATACTTAGCACCTCCCAAACGGTCAAGTAAATCCTCTATCCTAGGTATTGGAAACCTATACCTGATTGTGATCTTATTAATAGCCCTAGAATCTGTGCAAAGCTTCCAAGTGCCTTCTTTCTTTTGTGCTAGTACAGCTGGTACTGCACATGGGCTTAAACTTTTACCAATCAGACCTGTGTCTAACAATTCCTTAATTTGTCTTGCTACTTCTGCATTCTGTTCTAGAGTTAGCTTATATGCTGCTTTGTTTGGAAGTGTAGATCCTGGGATTAGATCTATGCAATGGCTGATATCCCTTACAGGTGGTAGGGATCTTGGCATTCCATCAGAGATGATGCCTTTATACTTATCCAACAACTCTTGGACAACTAGGTCTATGAACCTCTGCTTCTTCTCTTTCTTGACTTCTTGCTGTTGTTCTCTGTTCACTGTTAGACATGGAATTAGGGCATATGCAACTATACCTTCCACTGCTACTTCTTTCATGAACTATTTTCCTTCCATCAGCATTACCTTCACCTCTTTTCCTCTTGATTTCTCCTCCTTCTCTGTTCGTTGGATCAACTCTGTCACCATACCATTTTTGGTGATTGTATAGGTGTTCTTAACACCATTATGGCGTGCCTTCAAATCATACTACCATGGTCTTCCAAATAAAGGATGGCAAGCATCCATCTTGGTGATATCAAACAACAACTTGTCCTTATATGCTCCAATATGAAATTCTACCCAAGCCTACTCTTCTACAACTATTTACTGACCTTGAGTAAGCCATGAGACCTTATATGGGGATGGGTGAGGTAATCTTCTAGGTTTAAGCTTTGTTACCATTTCATCAGATATAAAATTTTTAGTAGAACTAGAATCAATTAAAACTTTACATGCCTTACCTCCTGCCTTGCATGCAGTTCTAAAAAGAAACTTTCTTTGTGGGGGTTCTCTCTCCAGTACCTTCATGGTAGTCATTGTTCTCCTCATCATCAGAGATTCTCCACTCTCTGGATACCCATAATTGTTAGGAGCATTCACACTTTGAAAAGTGTTTGAGCTTGTTGCACTTTGACTATCAGGTTCTTGTATCAGATTTGTTCTCCTTTCTCCCATTGAACTTGTTGCCTTTTCAGGACATCTACTGGCTATATGGCCTTCTTTATTACAGTTATAACATCTGATAGATCCTCTGCCCTGGGATCTTCCTCTGAAAGGTCTTCTGTCTCTGAAGTTTTTTTGCTGATTGTAACTTCCTCTCTGGTTTTGACTGTTATCTCCCTTGCTGTTGTCATGACTGGATTCGCCCTGATATCCAAATCCATTTCCTCTGCCTCTGAAAGAACCTCTTCCACCTCTTTGTTGTTTTCCTCTTCCCCTATTGTTCTGTTCTTGTTTTCTCTTTAACTTCTCTTCAACTTTCAATGCCAACTGAAAACATTTCTAGACTATATCTGGGTTATGCAAATTCAAATCTTCCTGAATGTTGAACCTCAATCCATTAAGGTGTCTGGCTACCTTTTCTTCCTCACTCTCTTTCACCTTTGTCTTGACGCAAAGCTTCATGAACTCTTCTGTATATGATCTGACATCGAGCTCCTTCTACTTCAAATTTTGTTTCCTCTTATGCAATTGGATGTTGTAATCCAATGGAACATAGGCCTCTTTCACTAAAGACATCATCTTCTTCCATGTAGCAGCTTTACGCTTTCCTTCTTGTACTCTATCATCTTGGACAAAATTCCACCAAGTTAATGCAACCTCTTTCATTCTTGATTGGGCTATCTTTACCCTCTGGTGTTCTGGTATCTCCTCTATCTCAAAGAAATTGTTTAAGGAGTCTATCCACTCCATCACCGAATCAGGATCCATCTTTCTTGTAAATACTAGCACAAATCCAGTTTCACATCCATGGTTCTCCTTTCCATGGATTTGAGGGCATTAATCAAAGGTCTCTGGTCTTCAGGAACATCTACCTCTTCCCGCCTAGGGATTTCCTCTTCATCCCTATATTCTTCTCTACCAAAACCTACTCTGTCCCTCAACTTCTCCAACTCATCTTTCAATGCCTGATTCTAAGCCTTCACAGTAATGCTCTCTAAAATCTGCTTCTTTACCAGAACTGCCAACTCAGCGTTGGTCATCTTTACTAAGAACTCTGATGTTCCTTCTTCATCTGACATCTTACTATCTTCAAATCTTCTCAGAAGACTTTTCCTTTGCTCTAATACCACTATGACATAGAATCACTAGCAGAAGTGTTCAAACTAGGTGGGATTTGACTGTCATCACTCCATTAGTAAGACTTACCATAATGTCCCCTCGATATACACTATCGGCCAAACAACAATGATTGACACCTATTTAAGTCATCACGCCAAACTCCACCTCACACCGATGACCTTGTCTCTTCATTGCCTATCAGCAAGATAATAACTATCGGCCCAACTTTCTGGCCGTTCACCGATGCTAAATGTCACACCGAACACTTAACCCTAACTCTACCATCGACCAGACTTATACTATTAGAGTGACTTTCACTTCATCCTCTGATCTACCAACTCACACCGATGACTTCTTTCCTTCGCACTTATCGGTATGACATATATCGTCAGCGCTTAGCAATGAAACTTATGCCGATGCCTTCGATCACCTCGATGAACCTTCACATATCATGCATCGGTGTGACTAACACTGTCGACGGAATGTTACTCTCCTCCACCGATAATAGATCTCATGCCGATGCGCCGATTATCAACTCACCATCGGTAAGACTTTCCACATTAGCGAGTCTCAACTTTGCTCGGTCGATACTATTACGTACACCGATAGACTCTTCGTCGGTGACACTTTATATTTGTCACCTTGATCAGCGAAAGTGTCCTCTATCGACGAAATGAAAACTTTTCAACCTGATGGTTCTCTTCACATTGATGCCTGCACAAACTTGCACCAAAAACCTTGATCTCATCCTGATCCATTCACTTAGCAATTTTGACATGGATTTCCAATCTTCAAATCCTAGCACATGAGGATGCTAGGTTAGCTCACTGCATGCAATATTTTGATCCCAACAACATGAAATGTGAAAACAGAAAAATGAAAATGCAATCTAAACTACTGTACATGTCCATTCCACCAATTTAGAGAATCAGCTGGTGGAATGGATGAATGATTCCATCCCAACCACAAGATAGGAAATGCGTTCACATAGATAAGTTAAAATCAGACAGATAACACCAAATGGAATCTTATTTAATTCAATATCAGAGATGCACACAAATATCTTAGTCCCACTGTATCACAGTGCTCTGTCAAATTTCCAAACACAATACCTCTGTTTCTCCTATGCAATACTGAACTATTCAACTATGTCTTAATAAAACTGATCTGGGACATATATAGCTACTCCTCAAGAGTAGTATAGATCGATTCCCAGTAGCTGGGAGACTTCCAAGTGGCTGGGAGAGGACCGCTAAGAAAACAGACTTCTAACTAACTTGCACATCCACCTAGGTCGAACTAAAACATACGCATTGGTCCAATGGACCTTATTACATCATGAAGTCAACATACTAAAAATAGACTTATGCTCTATTTTGAAGGGGTGCTCCTACACCATTATCTTTTCTACAACACTATTCTATTGTGGTGTATATGGAGTTGTCTTTTGTCTAATTATACCTTCATGCTTGCAAAATTCATCAAACTCCTTAGAGAAATATTCCCCTCCATTGTCCTATCTTAATATTTTTATCCTTAATCCTGATTGGTTTTCAACTAAGACTTTAAAATCCTTAAACTTAGTGAAAACTTCATATTTGTGTTTCATAAAATAAATCCATGTAAATCTAGATACATCATCAATGAAGGAGACAAAATAACGAGATCTTTCAATAGAGTCATTATCTATAGGTCCAAACACATTTGTATGAATAATCTCTAACTTCTCTTTTGCTCTATTGCTTCCTAAAGTAAAACATTTTCTATTTTGTTTACCAAACACACAATGCTCACAAAAAAAAAAGTTCTCGTTAGATTAAGAAAAACCATCCATCAAATTTTTATTCTTATTAGTTTTCAAAACATTATTACTAGTGTGGCCCAATCTATGGTGCCACAACATACAAATGTTTTTAGAAGCCTTAGAAATATAAGAGGTATTACAAACTGTAGTGGCTTCTAGCCTAAACAAGGTTCCCATTCGCTACCACCAAGTTTCCTCTCACCATTCTGTAACCATGCTTATCAAATGTTAGATGCATTCCCAAATCATTCAACTTTGAAACTGAAATCAGATTTCTAGCTAATCTAGGAACATGTAAAACACCAGGGAGGGTTTTAATCCTCCCATCACTAAAACACAACAATACCGTGCCTTTCCCAACTATCTGATATGTAGAGTTGTCCCCAAGGTACACTTTACCTCCATCATACTATTCATATGTGGAAAACCATTCCTTATGTGAGGTCATATGAAATGAGCATCTTGAGTCAACCAACCAGTGAGCATTAGAAACAACATTACATGTAGAAAGTGTTGATAACTGAGAGGGGGGGGGGGTGAATCAGTTACTCTAATTATTTCCCTTATTAAACTTTCCTTTTAAATGAAGCAGCATAAAATCAAACACAAAACATTAACCATGAAGTAAGAAACACATGACACAGTATTTTTGACGTGGAAACCCTGTTAAGGGAGAAAACCACGGGGTGATTAACCCAAGAATTATTCTCTGTTAGAAGAATAGGAAATTACAAAAATGGCACTTGCCAATTAGGGCTCACTGCCCGAGCACACTGCTCACAAGAGGCTCACTGCCTACAAGAAGACACACTGTCTTACAAAGTGATAAGAATCACAGTCTTGAACTGATTGGAAGCATCTGCATATGCTGGAGTTCAGTTCCGGTTAGGTTCAGTATACTGATCTGCTGCACTTCATCTTTCCTCTGTTCTTTAGTCTGCTGTCCTTTCACATACCGGATCTTTCTTGTTTCTTCTGCTCTATTCTGGACTTGTTCGCATATCCTCACACACACTTCACACCCTTTACAACTAAATCCATCCTCTATATATATCCGCACAAGTAATTTCATCATCTTTCTAGTCGGCATCCGGAACAGTCTAGTTTCTTACAAACTTAGTTCTGTCGGCTGAATCCTTGCTCACCAAGCAATGCGGATCAAGCATATACTTGTAGATATCATCAATTATGTCGGCCAAACATGATTCATGCCTCCGCAACCTTTATCATCATCTGTAACACATCCGGAAAGTAGTTTGATACTTTGTCAGTCAGTTCTTCCTCTGTTTTTACTGTCTCTCAGGAATCCGGTACTCAACTATTCATATCTTTTTCTTTGTCCATCTCCGGAGGCTAAATCCTTGGAATATACTACTCAAGATAGTCCTCTTGACTTCCCCAGATCCGCACTGTGCCAAGACACTTCCTCTGAGAGATCCGGACCAATCTGTCGGACCTTGCCACATGCTCTGTTCTTGTTCACCGGACCACAACAATCTTCAATCTGACTTCCGGTAGAGATATATCATGACTTGCGGATATGTGGAATGACCTTTGTTGCCATCAATGACAACAACCATGAATCCATATAGTGTCTCTTGCCAACAATCTCCCCCTTTGGCATTGATGGCAACACTTAGTGAAAAATGACTAAGTGTTTACACTATGCTCCCCCTTTGCTGATGCTCTGTCTTTATATACAATTTCCGGAACTCCCCCTGAGTTGGATTCCTCATTTTTCACTGCTCCTCACTCCCCCTTTGACATCAATGGCAAAGGGTAGGGTCCGCACACCAAAATTTTCAAAAATTTTCTATATATAGCCGCATATTTACATACTCACATATACTGCAGAATGTCTGCAAAGGATGTCTGCAGTTGAACCATTTCAGTAGCCCAACTTAGCTTCATTCTGTCCAAGATTGAAATGTGACCACTCAACAAAAATGCAAAAGCTTCTGCCCGCCTGAGATCTGTCGGATCTTTTGTATGGGCGGTGGTCTGGGCATCACTGATGGCCTCATGCATAGTTTCCAACTTAGGGACTATAATCCTTCTAAGTTCTCCCATCCGGTTGGTAATGTTCTTCCTCTCCTTCTCAAGATTCTTTATTTCATTCAAGACTGCAATAGTCTGACATTCTTGATTTATTATAGAGGAAGAGAGAGGATCAAAACTTTGAGATAAGCTTTGAAGCTTGTCCTGTTCCTCTTTTATTTTCTTGTCAATTGCAGCTGTTGCCTTTGACCAAGATATACAAAATTTGTAGATGTCACCGCCATCCTTAAGAGCATTTTCTAAGCTCTTTATTCCAATGCTTACAATCTTCCTATCCTTAGAGATTAATTCTAATATTTCAGAAAATCTCTTATCCAAAAATTCCTTCCGGACCTTGTCTTCAGCTGATTTTTCTAGAGAATTAAAATGTGTATCAATACTGCTGACTAAGGTTTTTAGATTACCGGAAGTGGAGGCTGTCGGATCTATTTGGATTGATGGCATGATCTTTACAAGTACTCCGGAAGCAGCCTCTATCAACTCACAGTCTTCCATATGAGACTTCAGGAGCTTTTCATTTGCCTTGGCATTTGCAAATGAAGCTATCTTCATTGTTTGTACCGGAGAGAGAGAGTCAAAATCAAATGGACCTTTTAGAAGCTCCGGTTCATCAATCTCTAGAGTTTCTTTGCTCAAAAATTGTTGAACAGTTTGTGCAGTGTCTCTTGCCGGAGACAGATGTTTCTTTTCTTCTGCAGTCTTAGAACTGTCAACCTCTTTGTCTGTCACCACTGCTTCCTTCTCCTGCAATTGCTCTTCTTCTTTGGATCCGGAGACTGTAGGGGAAACCGGAGGAGAGATGCTTGCTTGTTCATGGGCCACTTCTTCTGGAGCAGAGGGTCCCAAGTCCTCACTTGTCTGTTCATGGCTCACTTCTTCCGGAACAGAAGATTCCAAATCAGCAGCTGTTTCTGCACCTAAGTCCTCTACAACAGGAAGATTGAACCTTTTGAAGGCCTTCCGGAGGATCTCTTCTGTCTCTTGTGCCACTTTGTCAGTCTCACCAAGCATGAGCTGATTCATCCTGGCTTTACTTCTGAACTCATCTCTGCAGTCCTTGAAGATCATGTTCATTGTCTTGGGATCAATTTGAGGATATAGCTGAATAGCTATCTGCTCCCGGATCTCAAGATCTTTGGCATGAGCATTATTCTTTCTTACTTCCATTTCCTTCTCTAGGCTTTTAGGAATGAGAGATATGATCTCAATGAAAGCCTTATTGTATGTGTTCAGATATTTAACTGTGGCTTCTTGCAGAGTCTTTTGGTCTGCCTCACTGAAGTCATCATAGGATTCAGTCATTGGTTGAAGGTTTCCATCCACCGTGACCGACTTGATTATGCTCTCTAGTGATAGAGTGGGCTTTTCAACAGTTACCTCTGCCATTTCCTCCTTGTCTTGGCCTGTGGAGGGCTTACCGGATCCTTTCTTTTTCTGTTTCTTTACTTCTCTTACTCCTTCATCTGATTCTGTCTCCTCTTCATCCTTTTGGCTTTCATAAGCCCTTGATGCTTTTGTCTTGGATCTTTTACCGGATGCCTGGACTTCCGGTTTTGAGCTTTTGGTTGTGGAAGGTGCAGATCTCTTTGATGATCTGGTCCGGGTGGGGGTTTCAACCGGAGCACTTTCTTTGCTTTTCTCTTCTTCCTCAGCCTTTCTCCTCTTTTCCCGGCTGGCATCAAGTGCCTCTTTTGAGATGCCTAGGCCTTGAGCAATGTGCTCTACTTCTTTTCTCACTTTTCTTTTAATCTCAGGTTCCCTGAGTTCTACATGTAATTTCACGCTCAGCTCCTCAAAGGTTCCAAACCTTTCTGCCTTAGGATCTTTGGGCTGACTTAGCATGTGTTGAACATGCAGCTCTACTATCTGTTCATCAACTTCATACCCCATGGGCATGATCCAGACAGTCCTTGGCTCCACTGCCTCCATTAGGCACTGATCAGTGTCAACCATAAAACATACTGAGTCCTTGTATTTCTCAATGAGAGACTGGGGAATTCTCTCTCTTGCTTGCATCATGCTCTGAAAGTTTTTGAAGTATCCCCATAGAGCTGTATTTCTCGCTTTTGCATCCCCAAGTCCATGCAAATAGTCTCTTATCTGGACTGCAACAGGTTTGTCATTCTGCCATACCCATCCACTTGTTCCGGGTAGCTCATTCATGAAGTAAAAGAATAGACATACAATGAGAGTACCATACTTAAAGGAGTTCTTCTTGTCTTTCTTGATTTTCTGTACATTTTCCATCAATTGGCTTAGTAGTAGTTCACAAAGATCATAATCTGCATTCTTTCTTAGCATTTCATATGCTGTGTATATTGCAGTTCCGGATACAGAATTCTCCCTGCTGGAGTGATAGATCTTGTATCCTATTATCATTGATGCATATTTGATATCCGGATCTGAAATATCTTCAATGGTCATTGCCCTCTTATCATATTTTGATCCGGTGGCCTCAGTTACAACGTTGTTCTTGACAGATTTGAGGATAGGTACCCCCCCGGAAGAGTATAGACCAGTTACTGCTCTAATTGCTTCTTTTGTGATCTTACAGGGTCTATCTAGCCAAAGGAAGTTGTCATGCATCCTGCTCAGTACATACCGGACCCATTCATCTTCTTCAAAGCTAGGGAAATGAATGAATTGCTCAAATTGTTTCTTCTGGATACCCTTATACTCTGGTTTGAGCTCAAAAGCATTGTCTATCAGTTGCTTGTGATAGAGGTCTCTTAATTTGAATTCCCCAAATTCCTCAATGTTTGCGTGTATGTAAACCCTAATATCTTCAGTATGTAAGACTCCGTGGGGAACACTAGAGAAGGCTCCTAGTGGATCTACCTCCAATGATTTGTAGGGATGTTTCTTGAATGAGGGGCGAGGTCTATCAGAGATCTTAACTATGTTTGGAGTAGCCATTCTTCAAAGATTTGTAGTGAGGCAATGAAAACGAAGAATACCTTATGCGCCTTCGGTTTGCACGGAGTGGTTGGATTGATTTCTTTATGCAATAGCTTCGGCAGGAGATCCTTGGTGTGCTTGATGAACCTTGTTGCAGAGCTCCACTATTCGCTTCTTCTCAAGTGTAGAATGAGCAGATAACTTTTGAGAAATCCCTTATATTGCTCCGCAAACCCTAATATCTGTCTGCAATAAATGCTTCACCTGCATTATTCCGGTTTACCATGTCTGGACAGCTTGGAGTATCCCGGATTAGTCCTGATCACTGAATATCATCCGGATCTTTAAATCATGAATAAATCTAGGTAACATATTACAAGAACATCCCAAACACTCTGTCCAATCCGCAAGACAAGATCGTGCACTTCCGGATCTCTCCGGACCTTTTTGTAATCCTTTATCATACCGGAGCACTTTCTTTGAACAGGTCTAACTTAATCGAACACAGCTTCTTCATAACTCCATGCGGACCTCTGAAAACTTGACTGAAGCATCTCAGGACTTATATCTACAAACCCTTTAATCCGCATCTTGTGCCACATCCGGCACAACTTGTTTGGCTGGGGGAACAGAATCTTCTTTGAGTCTCCCCCTGAGCCTGAGCTCACTTTTTAATTTCCGGAAGAAATATCAGCACCAGAATCTGGTGCGGATCCAACCTCTACATTCTCTGAGCTTTTCTTCACCCAGATCTTGCTCATCTGATTCCTAACTTCATCCGCATTCATCTTTTGTTTACCCTTGTCTTGATTCTGATTATACACCGGACCTCTTTTATCCTGATTCTTGTTTCTGCAGACTTTAGCATTATGACCGGATCTATTGCAGATTTGGCAAGTAACATTTCTTTGCATATTTAACTGATATCCCCTTGATCTGCATTGATTAGCCATATGACCTACTCTATTGCATGTAAAGCATCTACCTTTGAATGACATAATTCTGCATTCATGGGATTTGTGTCCATACCTTTTGCAGTTGAAGCACTGTCCGGAGAAGGATGAATTAATCTGATTCATTCTCATTCTGCACTGATTAGCTTTGTGACCAAAATGGTTGCAGCTGTGGCAGTATCCATTGAAGGATGGATATTTTTGAGCATTTGGCTGTCTTACCGGAGGTCTTCTAGGCCTGCTCCTTGGATTTTCTGATCCAAGATTCTTCTGACCGGATCCGGAGCTTTCTCCTTTCTCATATCCCAAACCATACTTGTCATCAGTCCTCTTTTGACTTCCAAGAAGAACTTCAAGTTGAGCAGAACTTATCTTGAATTTCTCTTTATATTCATTTGCTGTTTGAAGATCTCTTTTGAGAGAGGTAATTTGATCCTCAAGTTTTTCTTCATTATCTTTGGCATCTTCAAGATCAGATTCAAGATGTCTGATAATCCTGTCCATCTGGTGGCATTCTTCTGATTTTTCCTTAAGAGATTGTCTTAGATTGTCTTCAGCCTTTCTTTTTTCTTCAATCTCTTGAGTGAACTTTATAGTTCCTGATTCCATTTCATGTCTTAACATAATGACTTCTTTTGATAACTTTTCACATAACTTGGTTTGCTCAGTCAATTCTTCATTTGTATTGCTTTCTTCACTTTGTCTTGCCAACTGTTGGAGCAGCTCCTTTCTCTTTTTCATAGAGAGACTTAATTTGTCTTTTAATTCCCTCATGAATTCATCAGCCTGTTTGAGTCTTTCTCTTAATTCACTGACTTCAGAATTTGACTGTTCAAGATCCTCAAGGGCAGTCTTGAGTTGCTCCTTTAAACCATATGCATCCATTTGAAATCCCAGATCTTCCTCAAGCTGTTAGGCTCTATTAGGAGGAACTTGGCTCTGATACCAATTGTTGATAACTGAGAGGGGGGGGTGAATCAGTTACTCTAATTATTTCCCTTATTAAACTTTCCTTTTAAATGAAGCAGCATAAAATCAAACACAAAACATTAACCATGAAGTAAGAAACACATGACACAGTATTTTTGACGTGGAAACCCTGTTAAGGGAGAAAACCACGGGGTGATTAACCCAAGAATTATTCTCTGTTAGAAGAATAGGAAATTACAAAAATGGCACTTGCCAATTAGGGCTCACTGCCCGAGCACACTGCTCACAAGAGGCTCACTGCCTACAAGAAGACACACTGTCTTACAAAGTGATAAGAATCACAGTCTTGAACTGATTGGAAGCATCTGCATATGCTGGAGTTCAGTTCCGGTTAGGTTCAGTATACTGATCTGCTGCACTTCATCTTTCCTCTGTTCTTTAGTCTGCTGTCCTTTCACATACCGGATCTTTCTTGTTTCTTCTGCTCTATTCTGGACTTGTTCGCATATCCTCACACACACTTCACACCCTTTACAACTAAATCCATCCTCTATATATATCCGCACAAGTAATTTCATCATCTTTCTAGTCGGCATCCGGAACAGTCTAGTTTCTTACAAACTTAGTTCTGTCGGCTGAATCCTTGCTCACCAAGCAATGCGGATCAAGCATATACTTGTAGATATCATCAATTATGTCGGCCAAACATGATTCATGCCTCCGCAACCTTTATCATCATCTGTAACACATCCGGAAAGTAGTTTGATACTTTGTCAGTCAGTTCTTCCTCTGTTTTTACTGTCTCTCAGGAATCCGGTACTCAACTATTCATATCTTTTTCTTTGTCCATCTCCGGAGGCTAAATCCTTGGAATATACTACTCAAGATAGTCCTCTTGACTTCCCCAGATCCGCACTGTGCCAAGACACTTCCTCTGAGAGATCCGGACCAATCTGTCGGACCTTGCCACATGCTCTGTTCTTGTTCACCGGACCACAACAATCTTCAATCTGACTTCCGGTAGAGATATATCATGACTTGCGGATATGTGGAATGACCTTTGTTGCCATCAATGACAACAACCATGAATCCATATAGTGTCTCTTGCCAACAGAAAGTAAAACATTTTCACCTATATTCAAGGACTTATTAGAAGCAATCACCCATTGTTTCTTTGGCTTTCTACACTCCTTCACATGTCCCTTTTTACCGTAGTTCCAACACTTAACTCTTTTCTTCTTCCCAAGAGTCTTAGATTGGCTCTTAGACTTGCCTTTGGACCACTTCTAATCTCCTTTTGATCCTCTTTCCTTAGACCATACCCTGAACTATCTAAACTTTTCTTCCTCAATTCTTGTGCCAACAAAACTACAACAAGAGCATCCATCTTGGGATCTGCGAGGTTAGCAGTCATAGCAAGGATAGCATTCTCCCAAGACTCAGCTAAAGAAAAAAGAAGTAAGATACATTTATCTTCCTCATTAACTTCAACATATACATATGCAAGATAACTCAACAAGAAGTTAAAAGAATTTAAATGCTCTACAAACGATTCGCCCTCTTTCATTTTCATAGAAAATAGTTTACGCTTCAAGTAAAGTTTGTTTACCATACTATTGTCTTGGTAGATCTCACCCAAAAGCTTCCAAAAACTATGTGGAGTTTCTTCCCTCGCAACATTCAATAGGACAAAATCTGCAAGACACAAGTGGATTGTTCCCCATGCCTTCTTATCCAATCTATCCCACTCATCTTGAGAGACATTGTTAGGTTTCTTCTCTTTCAAAATATCCAACCACTGGTTTCTTTCTTCCAACAAATCCTCCATTTTCAGCTTCCACAACTCATACCTCGTTCTGTTGAACTTCTCAATGTCCAATCAATAGGTTGATGCAATGGTGGATGAAACCATAATATCAACTCAAGAATTGCAAAACAAATACAACCAAATCTACCACTACAACTACACACCCTTCACGCTACCACCCAAGAGTCAAAGCTTGCCAGGATCTGATACCAAATGTTAGAAATGAAGACAAACACTACTCAATAGAAATCTGATTCAATTAAGTTTAATGATCTTCTAACAATGTATTAGAGCATGGAGATTGTAACAGAATATAAAGTATGAA
The DNA here is from genome assembly GCA_027924645.1 of Cunninghamia lanceolata. Classification (NCBI taxonomy): domain Eukaryota; kingdom Viridiplantae; phylum Streptophyta; class Pinopsida; order Cupressales; family Cupressaceae; genus Cunninghamia; species Cunninghamia lanceolata. The sequence continues at coordinate 20,492,088 of BSBN01000809.1, read as the reverse complement.
ACACAAAAGAAACAAATCTAAAATAATTCACACAACACAATGTTTAACAAGGAGAAGACCCTTTTTAGTACAAAACTTCACACAAGAAAGAGGCCCAAGTTTGTATTAATTTGCAAAAGATTGTACAATACATCAACTACACAACTCTCTCTACTAGTCTTCAATCTAAAGACATTCCTACAGCACCTGAGTACTTGTAAATCTGTATGCTACAACAAATACATGGAAAAATACATATAGAAGTATCCTCACACCAATCTAGGCATCCACTTTCTCTCTCCTGAGAATCCCCAACATGTAAACATTAAATGTCATCATACGTGCATCCTCCACTTGTCAAAAGATGCCCATGCAAAGTTAGGTTCCCAAGGTCAAGAATAGCATCATACACCATCTTATGACATTTCATAACCATCATAGATGTACCACCAAAGAGTATCTTGCCAAGATGGGCACCTAGGGCTAAACATAGCAACTTATAACTAATGAATATCTGTCATATGCGTCATAGTGTCATAGAATCTTATGACAACTCACGACTGTCATAGATTCTTTACATGCACCCACTGAACATTATGACTTGTGTCATATATGCTAAAAATAGCAGACTCTCCCAAGGTGGTGCCTACACTCATTTACTCATGAATTTTACAATTGCCAATAGTAAATGTCACTCCTTAATTACCTCTGGTGAATCTAGAATTACCACTATCGATGAAACTACCTTATTCCCTTATGGGTAATTCCAAATTACAAATAATAAATGGAATAAATACAATATTTAGAATTTACAAGGTTAATGGCACCTTATCCCAATAGAAATTAGATAGCCCATAGAGATTAAAGAAACAACAGAGTACAATTGTCTTAAATACCTATTAATTCAAATACATGGTGTTTATAAAACTTATCAGAGGAAAATTGAGCCCAACCAACAGAATTTCATATAGATGTCTTAATTAGTCATTAATTCAAATAGATGGGTTCTTAGAAAATTGGTCAAAGAATTTCTCCCAGTTATCTCATACATATGAATACTAGCACTAGAAGCAAGTTCAACATATAACATTCAAAAGGACCTTTTGAACATGGGGATTAAAATCATAAACATAATTGAAAGGATTTAGCTTAGTTCACATGAATTCAACAAGGATGCTCATTCCCACAACAACTATAGCTAAAAGCCCTATCAATTGGCAAGTCTTCCATTTCTTGAAGCTCTCCATTGTTTTAAATTAAAGATTTAAGGCTTCCACGGTCCATAATATTAGAAAGAAGCTATTGGGAAATCTTATGTTTGAACCCATGTTTTGGATCCATCATCAGAATATATATTATTAGGTTATAACAAATCTATCCATAGGGCCCTTATTCCCCATATGTCATGCCCCTTGGCAATCGCACAACTAGGGTAAGCACAATTCATCATGGACACTTTAAAGCATTTGAAAAGAATATATGGGAACACTTGTGGTCAAAATCACCCAAAAATAACATGAAATGCTAATAAAAATCCATGATATTTTATATGAATTGTATAAAGAATTAAAATGTTAAAAAAGACATTGGCAAATTAATTCCCAAGAAGAGATGGCTGAGAGATGGTAAAAATGAGGCAACTAAAAAGACTATGCAAATGAGCATAATTTACATTAGCTTACCATATAAATGAAGGCTTGCTAGATTGTTTATGTATACCTATGGAATATGCTTGCAAGAGAAATGTCACACAATAGACAAGCAGCCAAATTGTTTGACAAAATGCCTTGCACATGTGATACAAAATTTTTAGCAAAGTTCCAAATGTAGAAAGAACACCTAAAATCAATAAACTGGACTATACCATAACATGTATGCAATATGTGGAAGCATAGCCGAGGTAGTAAACTATTTGATGGAAAGCATAAAAGAAATGTGGCCCTAGGATGGAATGCCATGATTGTAGAATATGCACAAAATGGATTTTTAAAAACATTGTATAAACTTTCCTCTGGCAATGTCTAAGTTTAACATGATTGGTTATCAACCTATCTAATTATTCTTTTATGTGCAAACTGTATAAGTTTATCTACATGTCTAGTTGCAAGTTTTTTCTCTAGCTTTTATACTTGAAACTAGGTATTGTCTCAATAGAAAAAATGAAAATGAAACCAATGAACTTTTCCAGACCAAATAAATTCAATATTCTATCTTTTCAAAGCCATTGATTTTAATAATTTACAGCTGTAGTAAAGCTCATAATGGAATACTGAAACCCTCTCTTTATATCAAAGAAAATCTTGCAAATTTTATCAAAGAAAATACATTCTTTTGATAAGGAAAATGTGAAGACATTGGTTGTAGGAAGAGAGGCGAGCCTCTTGCTTGGGCACCCATTTTCCTATTAAACAAACAAAACAAAACCAATTGTTTTAGTCATAGAAACACCTATATAGAAGGTAGAATGGAGGCAAAACAAGATGATTTGGGGTCGCTTAGCCATGGTTGTAGCTTGGGCACAGCCTAGGAAGACCTTGCATAAAACAAAGCAACAAACTTTTGCAAAAGATGTGATCTGCATAATGTATGCTTAAAAGAGAGTTTTCTCCAATTAATTTATACCCTCCAAAACTTTCCTAGAAGATTTATTCTTAATACAAACTTTTCCCTACCACTACATCAGGTTAAAACATAGTTGCTTTAGATAATTCATCCTCACTCAAGCATTCTTTAGAAAACTCATGTTCAACTTATTAGCAAGATGGTTATTGTTGCACCAAAAGATTGACCTGTTAATGCCTGATACAACCACTAGAGTTAATGAATCCATGGGAGGTGGTTAAGCCTTGTCATGAACCCAAGCGTTGCACTGCATAACACAAGGAGAACAAGGGTACATGCCTTACAACAATCCCCCTAGCACAAGTGAGGGGTTTGAACCCCTAACCCAGGCTCTGATACCAATTGTTAGCAAGACGGTTACCATTGCACCAAATAATTAACCTGATAATGCCCAATACAACTACCAGAGTTAATGAATCCATGTGAGGTGGTTAAGCCTTGTCATGAACCCAAGCATTGCATTGCACAACATAAGGAGACCAAGGGCGCACACCTTGCAACACAACTATGCTTAAACTAGAATTTCATATAAATAATTTAGGCTCTTACAACATAATTCATGCTTAATCAAAAGGTTTTTCTAGCTTAATCTCCTTAACCAATGGTTTGCTTGTGACTCAACCACCTTAAATAGAGATTTCTTTGCATGAAGAGTTAAATAATAGAGCATCTAGTGGGTTGAGTTATATTTTCTAAAATTAAATTTATGATGAGAAAAACCAAAAATAAAGACAAACCTAAGGTAGAAAATATACAGATTATAAGTGCAACAGCTTCCTTGATTTACTTTTACTAAAATATGAATCCTTGAGAGAAAATAGACAAATCTAGAGTAGAAAAACAGAGATTATCAATGCAGGGGCTTCCACCAATTATTTTGAGTAAAATTTAAATGTGTGAGAAAATAAAAACAAAAATATAAGGTAGACAAAAACATAGATTATGAATGTAATGGCTTCCTTGAATTATTTATAGTAAAACTTAAATCCCTAAAAAAAATAAAAAATACAAATCTAATGTAGAAAAAATATAGATGATTAGTGTAATTACCAAGGCAAACCTAGAGATTGAAGATCAAACCTTGTTTTACCAAAAATAAATAAAGATTCAGAAACCACATGCTCTTTCTTTGAAAACCTTTAATCCAATGAACAAACAATATAGTTCTGCATGCTATTTAAAAAATTCAAACAAAGAGACAATGAAAGAATGTTGCATGGAAATATATTGCAATGAATAGATTCACTCACCACAATAACCTCTGTGTAACACAAACAGGAGCCCAAAACATTCCCATACATCCACAACAGAAATATAATTTTTTGGCCCAAATCTTGAGAAGTGCCCAATGTAGTAAATCAAACACTTGTTGTGAATGAGCATGAACAAAGACACCTACACCCACTTGGCCTCCATGCATAATGGAATGGAGCCTCAGTGACGATTTATGTGCCATCTCTAAAAAAACCCTGGTTAAAATCATCTCCCAGTAGTTGTAGGTAAAAGTGTTGTGTAGTGAATAAAAAGCAACAGTTGAAATTCCCTCCCAAATAAAAATCCCCAAGTATAATGGGTGGCCAATCCCTGTGATGGCAGACAATAAAATAAAATTGCATACTATAGTGGAAGGTGCAAATATTTGGCATGGCGCATTTTTTCGGAGACAAGAAATATAGGTTTAGAGACTTGAAAACTATAGTCTCCTGCCTATGGTAGGGACTAATAAGTCTCCAACCTTTACAAAGATCTTAATCTATATATGTTTTAGACAAATCAAAGATACTAAGTTTCTAGCCCCAAGAACTTAGGCAAAAATATTAAATTGAAGTTTACAACTAATAGTTTACTTTTAATCTTAAGTTAATGATCCTAAGGCTTAAAACAATTTGAATTTGTAATTCCTATGGCAAAGATCTCCTCATGAGAATCTCCATGTGGAAAGTCAAAATCCATATGGCATAAAGAGGTGGCACATGTTGTAAAGTAGGCTTATCCTCTTTTTAGAAATATTTCCTTGTAGCATATGTTATTGAAACAATCTCCAAGATAAACATCCATTTTTGGCCTCTTTGTGAGAATAGATATTTCTATCATTCACCTCCAAATAGAGTCACTTAAATTGGTGAGCCCAAGTTCATAAATTATTTCATGTTTCATAAGACTTTAAGGTAGTTTCAAGGCACTTGAAATAGTGAAACTCCTCTTAATTTAAAGGAACATGACCATCTATTAGAAACCATAAATTGACTAAGCATCACCTGGTCACATAATGGACTAAAAGCAATTAGGAATTGCAATAGATAAATAATGAAGTTGAAGTGTCCATATAGTGTTGAGAGTTTGAGTCACTTTAGGAGTTGACTCAAACACTCACAGAGTGGTGGCAAATGTGTGTCAACAAGTGGCTCGAAGAGTTGTATTAGACTCTCCAAGTAGACACTTAACCACCTAAGGTGGCTTATAGCCATGTGGGGAATATACACATAATTACTTCATTAAATAATAAGTAATAATGTTAATATTCCTACACTAACACCATCTTTCAACCTCACCTTTGTAGGAGTCAAGGACAACACTAAGAGGGGGGGTGAATCAGTGTTGTGTGAATTTAAAAAAAAAAATTCAAACTTTAACTTTCAGAGCACAAGGAGAGAAAGATACCATTGATTTGTCAAATACATATGTGAATGCAAAAATAGAACAAAACTTCATAAGTAAATCATATACACACAGAGAAGATTATGACACAAGATTTGCACAAGTGGAAAACCCTCCACGGGTAGAAAAACCACTCCAAAACTGCCTCACTGGCTTAATTGAAAAGCATGCCACATTGGCTATACAAAATGAATCTAGGAGCACGAACTCCTTAAGGAGCACTAACTCCAATACCAAATAGAAGCACCCACTTCCTACACTGATATACATCACTGGCAAACAAATAGGTCTCACTGACCTACAAGCCTCACTGGCTAATACAAGGCCTCACTAGCAAACCAAATCATTAATTTAAGTATTAAACAAAATCAAAGGGACACTCTGTTTCCATTCAATTCTCAATTCATTCATTCCTACATAGCAATTCATCTAATTATCTCTGCATCACATACCCAATATCAAATTATTATCTTTCTTTTCTCTTCAAGAGGATCTTCTAGAAAATGTCTTCATTTCTATATACAATTCCACACACACACACTTTCAATGTACTTGTGAAGCCAATAAATAAATAATCCCTCTAAACCTTCTCAAAAATCAATTTCATCTTTTTATAACCTTTCATATTCTCTAACATTTCAATCAGTGTCCTGTAGGAGAAAATAAAATCTCTTTCAAACTGAATATTTAATCTTTTCATTTTCATCTTCCATCTAAAAATTAAATCTCCTTCTCTGCAAAAATCCTCTCTGCTTATGATCTTTCACCTGCAAAGAAAACAAAACATTTCTCCAAAAAAAAACTTTTAATCTTCTCACAATTTCTTTCCACAAAAAAAATCTTTTTGTGCCAAAATATTTAACGTATAAAATCTACTCAAATTCTTCTCTACATATTCCTGCAATCAAACTCTTTATCTTCACAAGAAATTTAAAACAATCATAAAAAATCTCTCCAATCTCTTCATATTTTGTGTATGCCAAAAACCTTTTTTTAACTTCAATCTGCAAAAAACTTCTTCACCAAATTTGTTACTCTTTAAAAAAAAAAAATCTCCTCCAACTCATTTTCTTTAAAAATCCCCTTTTAAAAAAAAATCGTCTTTAAAAAAAACATTCTAAATAAAAACTCAAGAAATAAATTTTTCTTTCTTAGAACCTTTTATTTACATCTTCAATATCACAGGACTAAAAAATAGAAAGATTTTTTGTTTTAAAAAAATGCTTTAAAAAGCATTAATTATATGCTTTTAATAGCTATCTAAAAATAGCTTCACAAATCTCATGTGAAGATAGGAAATCTTATTCGGGCTCCCAAAGTCATAAGGATTTTTAAAATAATATAAATTTCCCATATTTGATGACTCCTTATGAGCTCACATTTGAATCGGGCTTCCCTTTAAAAAATGCATCAAGGTCTTCATCGAGCTCCTATCCATTTTATCTTCCCTAAAAAAAACAAGAGCTCCACATATTTATAATCTTTGATGCTTTTTACAACATAAAGCATGGCCACCTCCTTAATTTCAAAGACTTTTAATATTAAAGATAAAAACATGATAATCGGGCTCCCAATGTTAGTAATGTTCCTTTTTTATAAAACATTCGATGCTCTTTTGTTTTACATGTTGGCGCCCATGAAGTTTTTAAGTAAAGCGATTGAACACCCCACACATTTAGAGAAGACTTGATCTATCGGTGAAAGGAGAGAAGGGACCGGTCAAGTGCATGTTGAAGAACCCTTCACATTTTCACTTAAATGGATAGTTACCTTCTATTGCCGGTCAACACACAAATATATCCAAAAAATAACCTGTCTTATAACTTGTTTTTTAGGTTTTATTAGCACTAAAATCATTCTTAAGGTTTAAGATTTAAACCTTTTTCAAAAACCCTCAAATGAGAAACTTTGACCAAAAATGCATCTTCAACACCCTAGGGAACACTGTCACATATTTGATGAATAGAATATCTATTGTCCTTAATTTATGCCACTGTTGTAGAGAACACAAAGAAAACATATAGATTCTTGGTAATGAACATCATACCAATTTAAACTGTCTGTACCATGCATCAACACTTGATCATATTATGAAGCAACAACTCATCTCCTCAAATCAACTCCAAGCAACATGAACTCTGTAGAGCAAGACAATATGCACGTCAATATGACACCTTCATTGTTCCACATAATGATGTGTTGATCCACCTTGAGACAAAATTGAAGTTATCCAGATTGAAGTTTGAACCAAACTCATAAACTTATCATGATTATGATCACCTGTGAAGAAATCTTGAATGAAGCTCCTAACAACCTTTGATAAGGAGTATCAATACCCATGACATAAAGAATGAGTGAAGCATCATCTTATACATTAATAAACCAACTGACTTATCATAATAACTCATGGCATCTTGAAGCATGAAGCACAAATCAACAAACAAACTCTTGAACAAGAATTATATATTGAACTCTTGAAATGAACATCTGACATGAAAACCATACCAAACAAGTCCTGTCAAAAAACAAGATGATAAACACCAGACATCAAGAACATCCTGCAACAAACTCCTGATCAATATTTTAGATATCAATACCATGAGAATCAAGGAACCAAATAAGTAACCTCATCACACTTTATCAATTAATGACAAACTATACTAAACCTTTTTGACATCAATGACAACCTATCACCATCAATCTCCCCCTTTGTCATTGATGGCAAAAATTCATGATTTAGTTTCTCTTTCTCCCCCTTTTTGACATTGGATGACAAAGACTCAAATAAATCCCCCTGAGAACAACTCCACTAAAAGATGTTATAGCTTGATAATTACAATCATATTGCAATATGAGGATTTTGAAGACATAAACTTTTGATATCCTGTTATCTTCATATCAATCAAAAAATTGAAATACTACTTACCAAAATCTTTGATCCCACTTGTCTTTCAAATAATTGAAGGCACTGAATGCAATTTTGTTAAACTTATCTTGAACAACAACATTTCAAACTTGAGAGCAAAAAGATACCATGAAACTTACATCTGAAGCACAATACCACTTCTTATTACAATATGATGATGAAAACTTTGCATAACTCTGCACTCAAATACCAGCTCCTTTGATGAACTTAAACTCTGTGCAAAGATGTCATAAACACATCACAACATATGAAAACCACTCTTCAGAAAGCCTTCCCAAAACTTTCCTGTAACTACCTCTAGATACAAGACATCACCATCAATGTCATAGCTTGAAGAACACTATCAGAAACATATTAGTGAGGAAGATCATCAATGAAACAAGTGAAACACTATCTCCAAATCACCTAAAAGCTTCAATACTTATGCAAAACATATTCCATAAAACATAACTCAACAAAGTAATAGATATGATTATCAAATTGACTCCTTTGAATCACAATCCATCATAACATGAATAACACACAAGAGATGTCCTTGCCAAAGGCTTCCAACATGAACTATTATCCTGCAACCAATCTATTCTTGCACATCCTTTTTGATATGAAAAAAATAAAGACCATCTGAAATGAATGAAGACTATCAGGTAAGTGCAAGAAGATGGGGGGCCAAAAAGGGGTCTTAAGTGGCCACTTTTTTTTTGAAATCAGGAAATACTGGCCTTGGATGAGAAATTGAGCATAGTTGCACTCAAAATTTGGCGATGCAACCAAAACAATGTTCGTAGTGCTCCAAGTCTACTTTCTAAACTACTATTTTTTTTTGAAAATGGCATAGATTAAGGGGTTCAAAAGAGGGAGCCACAGAAATTGGTGTTGTTTCTGTCAAAAAACATAACATAGCATGTTTTGTGGCTCCCTCCAAAGGTCAACTTTTTTTTGGTATTTTTAAAATGACTTCAATGAGAAATTAGCTAATAGCATGTAGTTTATGCCCGATTTTTCTAATAATTTTTTGATGAATATTTGATTTTTTAGTAATTTTCAAAGTGGACACATCCTAAAAAATAGAATTTTGGCCGTGCTACCCCTATAAATTTTGAAAACTAATTGAAAATCATTTTTTTCTTTTTTTAATATTTGTAGAATGGAGTCTAGTTTCTAAATATGTAATTTTTTTGAAATTTCAATGAATAGTTAATTTACAATGAGAAAAAGACCAAACAGTGGTTTTTGCCCAAAAACGGACACACAAACAAAAGAAATTAAAGATGAAAGGCTTAACATTGTTAAAATGTGAAAAAAATCACGTCGTCAAATAGCTAAGAGAAAGCCTAACATTACCCAGGTGTTTGATTTGTTTGACATTGAAACACGTGCAAATCTGAGGGTTAGCATGAACGAAATTATGTGAAATCTTGAAGAATCTGGGAAAACACGTCTGTGACTGTTCAAAAGGCACTCCAAGCCTTTGGGTTGGAAATCCAAAGAAAATGCCAAGCCCAAGGCTTGGGATTCCCAAAGCAAGACATAACATGAGCACATTATAATGCACTTTCGTTATGGTTTGCTTTACATTTTTCCTTTTCCGCAAGTTTGTCGTTTGTCATGTTTGACATAACACGAGCACATTATAACACACTCGTGTTATGTTCTCCTCAAATTTTTTTATGTTCAAGGCCATTAATCATGTATGTATGTATGTATGCCTATATGTATGTATGTATGTCAATATGTATGTATGTATGTATCTATGTATGCCTATATGTATGTATGTATAGTGTCAAGGACAGAGGAGGGTAGAGATGGGAGTGAGCCAGATAGGGGAGGAGAGGGGTGGATAAGGATTGAGTGATTAAGGTTTAAGGTTGAGGGTTGAGCGTTTAGGGAAAGGATTTAAGTTTAGGGATAAGGGATTAGAGTTTAAGACCTTGAGGGATTAGGGTTTAGGGTTGAGGCTTTAGGGATAGTGTTTAGGGTTGAGGGTCGAGGGATTAGGTTTAAGGTAGAGTGTTGAGGGTAGAGGGATTAGGGATTAGGGTTTAGGGTTGAGGCTTTAGGGATAGCATTTAAGGTTAAGGGTCGAGGGATTAGGTTTAAGGTAGAGTGTCGAGGGTAGAGGGATTAGGGATAGGGTTTAGGGTTGAAGGTTTAATGATTTAGGGTTGAGGCTTCAGGGATGAGGGTTAATGGATTAGGGTTTAAGATATAGTGTCGAGTGTCGAGCGTGTAGGGATAAGTTTTAGGGTTCAAGTTTTAAGGGTTAAGGGTTGAGGGATCAGAGTTAAGGGTTGAGGGATTAGGGTTTGATGTTAAGGGTTGAGTACATTGTGGTTCGAGGGTTAAAGGTTTTGGGATAGGGTTGAGGGTCAAGGGATTACAGTTAAGGGATAAGGTTGGAGGGTTTAGGGATAAGGGATTAGGGTTTAAGGTATAGTATCGAGCTTGTTGAGGGTCTAGGAATAGGGATAGCATTTAGGGTTTAGGGATGAGGGATTAGAGTTGAGGGGTGACGGATGACGGATTAGGGTTAAGGGATTAGTGTTTAGGGATAAGGTTTAGGGTTAGGGTTGAGGGATTAGAGTGAAGGGTTGAGGGATTACGATTTGACATTGAGGGTTGAGGGTGTAGGGTTTAGGGTTTAGGGATAGGGTTGAGGGTCAACGGATCAGAGTTAAGGGTTTAATGTTGAGAGTTGAGGGTTGAGGGATAGGGTTAGTGGTCAAGGGATTAGGGTTAAATAAGAGTGTCGAGGGTAGAGGGATTAGGGTTTAAGGTATAGTATCGAGTATGTTGAGGGTTTAGGAATATGGATAGCATTTAGGGTTTAGGGATGAGGGATTAGAGTTGAGGAATGATGGATTAGGGTTGAGGGTTGAGGGATTAGGGTTTAGGGTTGAGGGATTAGGGTATAAGGTATAGTGTTGAGGGTTTAGGGATAGGGTTTAGGGTTGAGGGATTAGAGTGAAGGGTTGAGGGATTAGGATTTGACGTTAAGGGTTGAGGGTTTACGGTTTAGGGTTAAGGGATAGGGTTGAGGGTCGAGGGATCAGAGTTAAGGGTTTAATGTTGAGAGTTGATGGTTGAGGATTGAGGCTTGAGGGTTGAGGTTGAGGGATTGGGTTAATGGTCAAGGGATTAGGGTTAAATAAGAGTGTTGAGGATAAGGGATTAGGGTTTAAGGTATAGTATCAAGTCTATTAAGGGTTTAGGAATAGGAATAGCACTTAGGGTTTAGGGATGAGGGATTAGAGTTGAGGGGTGATGGATTAGGGTTGAGGGTTGAGAGATTATGGTTTAGGGATAAGGTTTAGGGTTGAGGGTTGATGGATTAGGGTTTAAGGTATAGTGTTGAGGGTTGAGGGTTTAGGGATAGGGTTTAGGGTTGACGGATTAGCATTTAATATCGAGGTTAGGGTTAGAGTGTCAAGGGTAGAGGGATTAGGGATAGGGTTTAGGGTTGAAGGTTTAAGGATTGAGGGTTGAGGCTTTAGGGATGAGGGTTTAAGGCTTAAGATATAGTGTCAAGTGTTGAGGGTGTGGGGATAGGGTTTAAGTTTTAAGGTTTAAGGGTTGAGGGATAGGGATTAGGGTTTAAGGTATAGTGTTGAGGGTTGATGGTTTAGGGATAGGGTTTAGGTCTGAGGGATTAGGGTTTAGGGTTGATGAATTAGGGTTTAATGTTGAGAGTTGAGGGTTGAGGGTTGAGGCTTAAGGGTTGAGGTTGAGGGATAGGGTTAATGGAGAAGGGATTAGGGTTAAATAAGAGTGTCGAGGATAAGGGATTAGGTTTTAAGTTATTGTATCGAGTATGTTGAGGGTTTAGGAATAGGGATAGCATTTAGGGTTTAGGGATGAAGGATTAGAGTTGAGGGATGATGGATCAGGGTTGAGGGTTGAGGGATTAGGGTTTGGGGATAAGGTTTAGGGTTGAGGGATTAGGGTATAAGGTATAGTGTTGAGGGTTTAGGGATAGGGTTTAGGGTTGATGGATTAGAATGAAGGGTTGAGGGATTAGGATTTGACATTGAGGGTTGAGGGTTTAGGGTTTAGGGATAGGGTTGAGGGTCGAGGGATCAGAGTTAAGGGTTTAATGTTGAGAGTTGAGGGTTGAGGGTTGAGGCTTGATGATTGGTGTTGATGGATAGGGTTAATGGTCAAGGGATTAGGGTTAAATAAGAGTGTCAAGGATAAGGGTTTAGGGTTTAAGATATAGTATCGAGTCTATTGAGGGTTTAGGAATAGGGATAGCATTTAGGGTTTAGGGATGAGGGGTGATGGATTAGGGTTGAGAGTTGAGGGATTAGGGTTTAAGGTATAGTGTTGAGGGTTGAGGGTTTAGGAATAGGGTTTAGATTGAAAGATTAGGGTTTAGGGTTGATAGATTAGGGTTTAGGGTTGATGGATTAGCATTTAATGTTGAGGTTAGGGTTAGAGTGTCGAGGGTAGAGGGATTAGGGATAGGGTTTAGTGTTGAAGGTTTAAGGATTGAGGTTTGAGGCTTTAGGGATGAGGGTTTAAGGCTTAAGATATAGTGTCAAGTGTTGAGGGTGTAGGGATAGGGTTTCAGTTTTAAGAGTTAAGGGTTGAGGGATAGGGATTAGGGTTTAAGGTATAGTGTTGAGGGTTGATGGTTTAGGGATAGGGTTTAGGTTTGAGGGATTATGGATTAGGGTTGATGAATTAGGGTTTAATGTTGAGAGTTGAGGGTTGAGGGTTGAGGGTTGAGGGTTGAGGTTGAGGGATAGGGTTAATGGTCAAGGGATTAGGGTTAAATAAGAGTGTCGAGGATAAGGGATTAGGGTTTAAGGTATAGTATCGAGTATGTTGAGGGTTTAGGAATAGGGATAGCATTTAGGGTTTAGGGATGAGGGATTAGAGTTGAGGGATGATGGATTAGGGTTGAGGGTTAAGGGATTAGGGTTTAGGGATAAGGTTTAGGGTTGAGGGATTAGGGTATAAGGTATAGTGTTGAGGGTTTAGGGATAGGGTTTAGGGTTGAGGGATTAGAGTGAAGGGTTGAGGGATTAGGATTTGACGTTAAGGGTTGAGGGTTTAGGGTTTAGGGTTTAGGGATAGGGTTGAGGGTTGAGGGATCAGAGTTAAGGGTTTAATATTGAGAGTTGAGGGTTGAGGCCTGAGGGTTGAGGCTTGACGCTGAGGGATAGGGTTAATGGTCAAGGGATTAGGGTTAAATAAGAGTGTCGAGGATAAGGGATTAGGGTTTAAGGTATAGTATCGAGTATGTTCAGGGTTTAGGAATAGGGATAGCATTTAGGGTTTAGGGATGAGGGATTAGAGTTGAGGGATGATGGATTAGGGTTGAGGGTTGAGGGATTAGGGTTTAGGGATAAGGTTTAGAGTTGAGGGATTAGGGTATAAGCTATAGTGTTTAGGGTTTAAGGATAGGGTTTAGGGTTGAGGGATTAGAGTGAAAGGTTGAGGGATTAGGATTTGACATTAAGGGTTGAGGGTTGAGGGTTTAGGGTTTAGGGTTTAGGGTTTAGGGATAGGGTTGAGGGTCGAGGGATCAGAGTTAAGGGTTTAATGTTGAGAGTTGAGGGTTGAGGGTTGAGGCTTGAGGGTTGAGGTTGAGGGATAGGGTTAGTGGTCAAGGGATTAGGGTTAAATAAGAGTGTTAAGGATAAGGGATTAGGGTTTAAGGTATAGTATCGAGTATGTTGAGGGTTTAGGAATAGGGATAGCATTTAGGGTTTAGGGATGAGGGATTAGAGTTGAGGGATGAAGGATTAGGGTTGAGGGTTGAGGGATTAGGGTTTAGGGATAAGGTTTAGGGTTGAGGGATTAGGGTATAAGGTATAGTGTTGAGGGTTTAGGGATAGGGTTTAGGGTTGAGGGATTAGAGTGAAGGGTTGAGGGATTAGGATTTGACGTTGAGGGTTCAGGGTTTAGGGTTTAGGGTTTAGGGATTGGGTTGAGGGTCGAGGGATCAGAGTTAAGGGTTTAATGTTGAGAGTTGAGGGTTGAGGCTTGAGTCTTGAGGGTTGAAGTTGAGGGATAGGGTTAATGGTCAAGGGTTTAGGGTTAAATAAGAGTGTCGAGGATAAGGGATTAGGGTTTAAGGTATAGTATCAAGTATGTTGAGTGTTTAGGAATAGGGATAGCATTTAGGATTTAGGGATGAGGGTTGAGGGATTAGGGTTTAGGGATAAGGTTTAGGGTTGAGGGTTGAGGGATTAGGGTTTAAGGTATAGTGTTGAGGGTTTAGGGATATGGTTTAGGGTTGAGGGATTAGAGTGAAGGGTTGAGGGATTAGGATTTGACGTTGAGGGTTGAGGGTTTAGGGTTTAGGGATAGGGTTGAGGGTCGAGGGATCAGAGTTAAGGGTTTAATGTTGAGAGTTGATGGTTGAGGCTTGAGGCTTGAGGCTTGAGGTTGAGGGATAGGGTTAATGGTCAAGGGATTAGGGTATCCATGAGATGCACTCTTTTAGAAGCTCAATTGTAGGTTCATGGAGTATCCTTACATGAAAGATGTCATGCTTTTGTTTTTCCTGTATAATTCAAGTTTGGAATGAGTGCGAGTCAAAGGAGTGGGTTGACGAATGGAAGTTAAGTTATCTTAGCCCACTTGACACATATCGACCCCCGACGGCACTGGAACTAACACAAATGGAATCATCAGTTGACTTTAACCGCATATTAGATTTAGTTCAACCAGGTAATATAGGGCACGTATATGCATCTAATTTCATCTAGTTCAACTAGGTAATGTCATCTTACTTTGTAGTGTTTTTGTAATGTTTGACTAATTTCATCTAATTTACTACACATATCAATGTAGGGCAGGTATATGCAGTTTTTGTAGATGAAGATAATGAAGAGGGAATAGATTATTACTTATGTCATTGTGTTGAGGCCAAAAATAAATTAGAGGCCCCTGTTACAGATGGAGAAAACATCGAATACCCTAGAGGCTCAGTGGTTATTACTGGAACATGGCTTAGAAGGTACCCACATAAGAGTGTTAATATTTGGCTATTTCAGGACTTTGACATGCATCGGAAGATTCTTCATTACTTGAACCTTGTTGTGGCATCCAATGTTCATTTGATAAAGTATGCGGGTAGACCCTTGAACAAAATCTTGTGGAAGGTGCGTGAGTTTGACCATGAAGCAATACTTGACACAATAAAGAGTAGAGCAAACCTGGATGGTTCATTGGATTAATTTGTAAGTATTCACATTGATTTTGTAAAATCATGTTACATTGAGTTTTAAGTATGCACATTAATTTGTAAGGTTTTTCTTTTTTAATTTCCTCCTACATTTTTACACACATACACATTTTTACATCGTCATGTTATGTATTTTTGGTGTCCTGCTCCTGATGCAACCAAACTCATAACTCACCCTACTTCCTCTAGACACCATTTGATGATCTCTCCAACACTCTGGATCTAGGGCGCCCAATCATGATGATGACCTATATACCATTCTCTCAAGGCACTCATAATGAATCGTTAGAAGGAGGCAGTGTAAAGATGCAAAGGGGTGTAACTTTCATCCTACTCCTGATGCGACCAAACTGACTATTCCAACGTGTCTGAATGGGTACATTTTGGTAGGCATGTTCTTGTTTTTCACCCAAACATGTCCAAATAGTCCGAGCTACATTGTACCGATGATATCCCTGAAGAGTCCAAAGTGCAAAAAGGTAGCAATCTTTGACGAGATGTTACTCGAAAACCATGTCACTTAGAAACATTTCATCTAAGGCAATGCAATCACTTAGAGTGCCTCTACAATAACCTCTCTCAGTTTTTATATCTCTGAGACATTTGCCTGTGGTGAAAGATTTTCTGCTGCCCCAAAAATCGTCAGAAGGAGGTAGTGTAAAGTTACAAAGGGGTGTAACTTTTGTCCTGCTCTTGATGTGACCAAACTGACTATTCCAACACATCTGGATGGGTACATTTATGGTAGGCATGGTCCTATTTTTCACCCAAACATGTCGAAACATTCCGAGCTACATTTACCGATGATATCCCTGAAGAGTCCAAAGTGCAAAAAGGCAACAATCTTTGACGAGATGTTACTTGAAAACTGTGCCACTTAAAAATATTATGTCTAAGGCAACGTGATCATGTAGAGTGCCTCTACAATAACTTCTCTTGGTGTTTATATCTCTGAGACATTTTCCTGTGGTTAAAGGTTTTTTGCTGCCCCAAAAATCGTCAGAAGGAGGCAGTGTAAAGTTGCAAAGGGGTGTAACTTTCATCCTGCTCCTGATATAACCAAACTAACTATTACAACGCATCCAAATGGGTACATTTATGGTAGGCATGGTCCTATTTTTCACCCAAACATGTCAAAACATTCTGAGCTACATTGTACCGACGATACCCCTAAAGAGTCCAAAGTGCAAAAAAGTAGCAATCTTTGACGAGATGTTACTTGAAAACTGTGTCACTTAGAAACATTTCATCTAAGGCAACACGATCATGTAGAGTGCCTCTACAATAACCTCTTTCAGTTTTTTATATCTCTGAGACATTTGCCCGTGGTGAAAGGTTTTCTGCTGCCCCAAAAATCGTCAGAAGGAGGCAATGTAAAGTTGCAAAGGGGTCTAACTTTCGTCCTGCTCCTAATGTGACCAAACTGATTGTTCCAATGTGTCTGGATGGGTATATTTACGCTATGCATGGTCCTATTTTTCACCCAAACATGTCGAAATAGTACGAGCTACATTGTACCGATGATATCCCTAAAGAGTCCAAAGTGCAAAAAGGCAGCAATCTTTGACGAAATGTTACTCAAAAACTTTGTCACTTAGAAACATTCTATATAAGGCAACGCGATCATGTAGAGTGCCTCTACAATAACCTCTCTCAGTTTTTTATATCTCTGAGACATTTGCTTGTGGTGAAAGGTTTTCTGCTGCCACAAAATCTGTCAGAAGGAGGTAGTGTAAAGTTGCAACTTCTATTACTCATTCCCAAAGGCTAATTCAAATGATGAGCGAATGAATTAGTTTTTGACTAACTCAATCTCATTGTTTTACAGGAACAAAGTCAGAAACTCAAAATTTGGCTAAGTTTGGAAAGCAGAAAGTTGACTCTTGGAGTCTAGGTGCCAATTTCACATCAAATTGTCCAAATGAGCACCCAAGGATGTGGAGTCTTCAATCAAGGCGCTTTCACAAGAAAAGTTATTTGGCCTTCAAGATAAGGTTGCCTTAGTGAATTAAGTCATGATGAAAGCTTATTCACTCTAGGCACCAATCTTAAGTTGCACAATCATGAACGGGCACCTAGAGCAATTAGGCACTACATCATGGTTCCAGGACCTTGAAATGGCACCCAAGCATGTAGGAGGAATTTTCAAGGAGCCAGAATATTTTTGAAACTCTAAAGAACTAGTCCAAAGACTCTATGGCACCATCTTGATACCATTGAGTCAACTTTTGAAATCAAACATATTGAAACAAGGTCTAGGAAGCTAGGCGCCATCTCTTGCCAATTCAACCTCTCAGATGTGCCAACATTGGAAAGACTCTTAATGAGCACCTAAGTTTGAATTGATCTTGTGATTGAAAGTTTGGTGATGTATTGGTGCAAGGTGATCTTCAGTTGAAGCAATCTATGTTCCAGGAAGGGTTTAGAAGTTATCAACGTCTTCACTAAGTTAGGCGCACTTTACAAGCTTTCTTACCCAAGAGTTGCACCTCATTAAGACAAGGCGCATCTTAACCTCCAGGACTTTTCATTAAGACTCTAAGCAAGAAGGTGCATTTCCATGGAGTAGCATACTCTAGATAGTGCCTAATGCCATCAAGGTGCAATTCCACCCTCACTTTGGTGGCCTATCATCAAGAAGGGGCATTGGGCATTCCTTGAATAGTTCTGAGCATTTGAAGTTTCTGAAATCACCAAGGAATGTTGGGCACCATGTGTATCCTCAACAATCTTGAGTTTGTGCCTAGACAAGTTCGTGCTTATTCATGTTTTAACTTCCCTCTTGAAGCGCCTAACTTGGGAAAAAGTTATCTTGTTGTTAGTCAAGTGTTTGATGTGTTTTGGAGACTCCAAAAGACTTCCTCTTGCTAGGTGCTTTACTTGGCAACTACAACCTTCAACTGTCACCTAGATCCTAAAGAAAAACAGTTGCAAGTGTGGGTGCACTTTCCTTGTGATGGAACATCAAACTAGCACCTAGAAATCATACTGCATGAAGTGAGCACCTAGGATCCTATTGGTCCAATAGGTGGTTTTGGGATCCATGTCAAGTTATCAGAGATAGATATTTTGTCTTATTTGATGATGGTCTCAAGTCTCTCTACCATGTTGCATTTTGATGATGTTCTTATTTAAACTCTTATGAAGACTATCTCATCCCTAAGCGCTCAACCTCATGATTTTCATGCACTTAGACTTCAAGGTGCCAAAACTAGTAGGAAAATATTTGGGGGGAAACCACACTGATAAAAGTTGGGTAAATTTAACCTCCGAGTCTGATTAGGCTCCATATAACAACAATATTTATATCATGTCCCTTTGCTTTATGAAACAAGTAGTATGTGTCAACTCATAGGGATAACACTATGGTCATTAGAAATTTCTCTGTGACTTTTGATAAGATTATCTACTATTATGATGCTTGATAGTATTAAAATTATTGGGCATTAAGTTGAGGTGACTATTCTTGTTATGATCATCACTTTTTACAAGGGGTGTGTCAGTTATCCCATATATCATTACATTATGATTATTTTTCAATATCCTGATGGTGGAAGGATTGTTTTCACTATTATCTCTAGCTAGGGAAGTCATCAACAATAAAACTCTTGATGTCGATACAAGGTTCTTTTGAAGGCAAAGGGTGCCTAGGCTTATGGGGCTCAATTTGATGTATTTATTGAAAGCTCAAGGTGAATTGATGCTTATTGAAAATGCCACTTAGTCCTTCATTTACATTCTAGGCACCATTTCCTATTGACTTATATATTCCTCCTCATGCTAGGGTGCCATAATGAAGTGGTTTAGACAATAGGTGTGCTTCACTTACTAGTGGCTTGTTCTCCTTCCACCTTAGGTGCACTTTTATGGTGGAATAGGTGTCAATGGGCACCTTGTCTTAAATGAATGCTCTCTCTAAGTTGGACACCCTTTTGAGGCTTTATGAGTTGCAAATTGCGCCTTAACCCTTCATGCTTGTTGCTCAATGTTTGAATGTTTAAGAAAGTCTCCTTTAGACACTCATCTTAATGACTTTTTTCTCAAGGCGCAATCATCCTAATGACTTGGATATTCATCCTAGTGTTTCAGGATATCAGGCTACTAGACTTAGTCATTTTCAGGATCTCAAACATAAAGAATAACATGATGATTCATTTTTTGTATTGCATATAGTTGACATTCTATGCTACTCATAAAGAATATTAATATTTTCTGTTCAACATGATGATTCATTTTTTTTTAAATACAACTTTTATCTTTTAGTTCCAAAATGAGGTTTAGGTGATACTTGAATAACAATAGCTAGCTTATTGGATCAACAAACATCCTATGTAATACAATTGGACTTTAAATATTTGAAGTAGCCATCTCCAAATATCCATTCAAACGTGGATTTGTAATGCAAGTATGGATGCCATCAATAAAAAAGATTTGTATTAACCAAATATCCATATAGGCATACATCAATATCTGTCGATATAAGTATAACATATATACGAAATAGCCATATAGGCTTACAAGAATGTCATATAGGCATACAATGTTAACTATGTACAATACAAAATATGTGTCCACAAATGCCATATAGGCACACAACAAAGGAACACAATAAAAAGTCATTCCGCTCTAGTTGGTGAAGAGAATAAATCACAGGCAGCCTTTGATCTTCTAGGGGATGGAGATGCACATGTAGGTGGTCTACTATGAACCCGAGGGCTACTCCTCCTATTTAGTTCTTCTTGCATCTTTAGCTGTTACAATAAAAAGTATAGACATTAATATATAGAAATTACATGTTATAAAAAATGAAACATTTAACAAAATAATCACTTACTGCTAACATATAATCTGTCTCCTCGCTTGCCTCAGTAGTAGGAATAGGCCCTGGTGATGTCAAGTCCTATAGAAACCATCCAGATAGAAATTAAACTTCAAATCAATAATCTTTTGATTTTTCAAAAATAGACAACTATAACAATGAATGTAAATTAAAATTTACTAATCTACCTCATACCCCTGTCAATGCCATGGAGCTATGAATTGCAAAGGCCACACCATGCTCCATTGCCCTCTGAACAAGGGGAGGTGTCTCCGCAACTTGCATCATCTGCAAATAAAACAACATTATTCAATTACAAAAACTATAATAGTGATGCAAATCATGGCTCCTAACATACACACACGTTCATCTAAACATGGAAGTACACACAATAAAGCACACAAGTCACATACAAAAATCTAGTAAGTACAATTCATTCATTAAACTATTTATTTTATTACATCTGTAAAACTTTGAAGGCCACCACTGCTGGCAGGTGTTGCCATGAAATCTACAATATTATCCTATTCAACATCTAAAATTAGATATTAGAATACCATTCATATAATGATGCTATTCACATGTAATATTTATAATTATTTACTAGTTACATACCCTGCCAGTAGATGATCTAGTGTTAAATGCAGGTGGCGAATCACTGAAAACTGCATCGACGCTATGACCCTGAAATTTTATTAAAATCATCAATTTAAATTAGTTAATCTTGCATTTCAAAAATAAAATTTAATAAATAAAATTTAATAAACTTGCTAATATTTACCTGAGTATCAAGGCCGAAAGTCTCACTCAGGAGGGTATCTGTCATCACCATCTGCTCAGTTGTAGATGTAGCATGTGCACCTATGTCCTGACTATCCATGGGGTCATAACCACAGGGTGACCCACAAGTTTGACAAGTATGGGGTTGGATCCTACTCCTTGCACTGTCTCCCAACCCACTCTATGCTGCAGGACTGGCATGCACTATGATGCTCTAGGTCAAGGCACTAATGGACTGAAGTGTATCAACCTCAACACTCTCCTTCACAATGGAAGGGATAGAAACATGCTCATGGGCTGGTCTGCTGATTACTCGTCTCACTGGCCGCTATGGGTCAACACGTGCCCTTGGTCTATCTTGTACTGAACCCCCACCTCTACCCTGGAAGTCCCGCATATCAAAATAGTTTGGCACTTTATTGAGGACAAACTCACAGTAGAGTTTCCTCAAAAAGTATTGCAAGACTTCATTATTATTGCATGGAGGATGGTAAAAAACCATCCACCACCTCTACCCAAAATTGTCCCTTATCACTTGGTTGTTGCACCAATGGATAGGGAAACTCTTGCATGTAATGGGTGGAGGTTGATTTGTTTGTGAGTTTGTGAAAATGGAACACAAGTCTAATTTTATGATTTGTAATTTTTTCACATCTTGGTATGACAGCTTGTCTGCATAATAATCTCTAAAGTCTCTCCTCTTATTCGTCTAACTAGTTATTTGCTTGCTAATTGAATCTATATTTGATAACATAGATTCAAGAGATTCAGTAAGCGTGGACCTATGTAAGGTTGAAGTGGAAGGATCTTTCAACCTTGCAATTATATCTTCAATTTCTTTTTTATATTTTAAATTTGCCCCATTATATTTTCTTGTGTTCCAAGGGCATGTTGAGGAATGCATGGAGGAGGTTGTTGTTCTGTAGGTATTTCCTCCTCAGGATTTTGTGGATTTTGAGGAGGAGGAGGAGGAGGAGGTGCATTAACATTTCCTGACAATTAATGAAATATACATCAAAAATCAACTAAAACCTACCTATTTAGAAACAAATTCAAACAAAAAAATAAATATAACTCACTCCTTTAGTGTGCTCGACATCGTGGCAGCATTTTGGTGATGAATCGATAAGGTTTTTGTGTTGAATGGAGTTTTTCAAAACGTAAGCACGCTTTCTAGGGTTTGCAGGCTGCAGGCATAGAGGAGAAGAAAGAAAGAAATGAAATGAAAATAGAAACCTTTTTTTTTAATTTATAGAAAGTCATAATGTGAGCGCATTATGGCTTGGTTTTAACGAGCCTTAGGCTCATCATTACTAAGCCATAACGTGAGCATGTTATAACGCTTTTGCGTTATGACTTAATTTTTTTTGAAATTAATTTGGCCACTTTTTGGCCCCCCATCTTTTTGCACTTACCCTATCCTGCTATACTATTACAACACACTGTCAAATCTGATATATACATAACCACATCTAAAACATACTGCAATCAACAAGAACTCCTGCCTCTTGACTTTATCATTCAAATGAGCCCATCAAGACTAAACACCAAGTTCTTCCTGCAACAAAACTTTGCAAAAACAAAAAGCAGAGACAATTGTTAATAATTAAATTCTTCCAATTTCAACCTCTTTAGCCAACATATGCAAACATCTGATGAGAGTTCCTTGAGAACACCTTAACTGAAGCAGCATGACAACTCAACCATGTAAGTATCAACATGATATGAATAGTATACAAATAGGATCAAGTCACAACATCATCAACTCTTTGTGCAGAGAGCTTTTGAACACTTTGTATGCATCATGAACCACTAAACATGTCACTGATCATAAACACCTATATTACTGACATACATTGAAATTCAATATCATCAGAAACTACATTTCAAACATAATCAGACAAGCATGACAATCAAAACAAGATCATCATATTGATAAATATCAACTGATCTCCTCTGTAACTTCTTGGGGATAAAATATAGAACAATAACAACTCCCCCTCACATCATGCTATCCATTACTCCATTGATGATGTAACTTGTGCAGAATGCACAAGTTTGGATTCTGACTTCTCTTTATTTTCTTTCTGCTTCCAAATTTTCACAGGTGCTTTCTTCCTCCAAACCTTTTCTGCCTCTTTCCATTTCCAACCTATCAATTTAGATGATGTTTTTCTGCAACTATGAGCTTTATGACCAAAAGAATTACAATTATAACAAACTATGTTATAATCATAATCAATTGAATGATAGTAGCTTTGAGCACTCATGTTGACCTTCCATGCAGAAACATACCTTCTATTCATTTTGCAGTTTCTTTGAATGTGTCCAACATTATTGCACTTGTAACAAACAATATCAGTTTTCCTTTTGCAAACAATTGCTTTATGTCCAAATTGATTACAAGCATAACAATGACCATTAAAAGAATAATTATACCTGTACATGTATGCTTGTCTAACAGGAGCATTTCTTCTTCTTTGATTATGCATTTTATTTTCAGTGGTAGAATTCAAATCAATCTTCTTTTTGGGAGTCTTTCTAACTTTTGAACATTCTCCTTCTTCAAATCCTAATCCAATAGTATCATTATGATGTTTCTGTTTACCCAACAACTCATGTAATTTGCTTGTGCTTTCTTCAAACTCCTTATACTTCTTAGATAAAGCCTTGAGACCATCATAATCCTTTTTGAGTTTGATAATTTCACCTTCCAGTTTTAGATTCTCAATCCTTCTAAATTCAAGGTTAGATATTGAGACATCAGCTATCCTCTTAGCTTCTTCAATTTCTGTCTTTAATCTAGCAATTAGTTTGTCTGAATCATCAATATATGTCTTTTGTGTCTTTTGACCAGAATGAAGCTTAACATTTCTCATGTTCTTATTTCTCATGCACTTACCCATTGAACTCCACACACAGGACCTACCCAAGCTGATTAAGCTGCAAAAGGGAAACTTGGCTCTGACACCAATTGTAGGAGTCAAGGACAACACTGAGAGGGGTGGTGAATTAGTGGTGTGTGAATTTTTTTAAAAAAAATCAAACTTTAACTTTCAAAGCACAAGGAGAGAAAGATACCATTGATTTGTCAAATACATATGTGAATGTAGAAAGAGAACAAAACTTCATAAGTAAATCATATACACACAGAGAAGATTATGACACAAGATTTGCACGAGTAGAAAAGCCTCTAGGGGTAGAAAAACCACTCCAAAACTGCCTCATTGGCTTAATTGAAAAGCATGCCTCATTGGCTATACAAAATGAATCTAGGAGCACCAACTCCAATACCAAACAAAAGCACCCACTTCCTACACTGATATACCTCACTAGCAAATAAATAGGTCTCACTGACCTACAAGCCTCACTGGCTAATACAAGGCCTCACTGGCAAACCAAATCATTAATTTAAGTATTAAACAAAATCAGAGGGACACTTTGTTTCCATTCAATTCTCAATTCATTCATTCCTGCATAGCAATTCATCTAATTATCTCTGCATCACATACCCAATATCAAATTATTATCTTTCTTTTCTCTTTAAGAGGATCTTGTAGAAAATGTCTTCATTTCTGTATACAATTCCACACACACACACACACACACACACACACACACACACACACACACACTTTCAATGTACTTGTGAAGCCAATAAATAAATAATCCCTCTAAACCTGTTGCAAAATCAATTTCATCTTTTTATAACCTTTCATATTCTCTAACATTTCAATCAGTGTCCTGTAGGAGAAAATAAAATCTCTTTCAAACTGAATATTTAATCTTTTCATTTTCATCTTCCATCTAAAAATTAAATCTCCTTCTCTGCAAAAATCCTCTCTACTTATGATCTTTCACCTACAAAGAAAACAAAACATTTCTCCAAAAAAAAAACTTTTAATCTTCTCACAATTTCTTTCCACAAAAAAATCTTTTTGTGCCAAAATATTTGCCTTATAAAATCTCTTCAAATTCTTCTCTGCATATTCCTGCAATCAAACTCTTTATCTTCTCAAGAAAATTAAAACAATCATAAAAAATCTCTCCAATCTCTTCATATTCTGTGTACACCAAAAACCTTTTTTTAGCTTCAATCTGCAAAAAACTTCTTCACCAAATTTGTTAATCTTTTTTTTTTTAAATCTCCTCCAACTCATTTTCTTTAAAAATCCCCTTTTAAAAAAAATCTTCTTTAAAAAAAAAACATTCTAAATAAAAACTCAAGAAAGAAAATTTTTTTTCTTAGAACCTTTTATTTACATCTTCAATATCATGGGACTAAAAAATAGAAAGATTTTTTGTTTTAAAAAAATGCTTTAAAAAGCATTAATTATATGCTTTTAATAGCTATCTAAAAATAGCTTCACAAATCTCATGTGAAGATAGGAAATCTTATTCGGGCTCCCAAAGTCATAAGGATTTTTAAAATAATATAAATTTCCCATATTTGATGACTCCTTATGAGCTCACATTTGAATCGGGCTTCCCTTTAAAAACATGCAACAAGGTCTTCATCGAGCTCCTATCCATTCTGTCTTCCCTCTAAAAAAAATGAGCTCCACATATATTATAATGTTTGATGCTTTTTGCAACATAAAGCATGGCCCCCTCTTTAATTTCAAAGACTTTTAATATTAAAGATAAAAACATGATAATCGGGCTCCCAATGTTAGTAATGTTCCTTTTTTTATAAAACATTCGACGCTCTTTTGTTTTACATGTTGGCGCCCATGATGTTTTTAAGTAAAGCCATCGAACACCCCGCGCATTTAGAGAAGACTTGATCTATCGGTGAAATGAGAGAAGGGACCGGTCAAGTGCACGTTGAAGAACCCTTCACATTTTCACTTAAATGGATAGTTACCTTCTATTGCCGGTCAACACACAAATATATCCAAAAAATAACCTGTCTTATAACTTGTTTTTTAGGTTTTATTAGCACTAAAATCATTCTTAAGGTTTAAGATTTAAACCTTTTTCAAAAACCCTCAAATGAGAAACTTTGACCCAAAATGCATCTTCAACAACCTAGGGAACACTATCACATATTTGATGAATAGAATATCTATTGTCCTTAATTTCTGCCACTATTGTAGAGAACACAAAGAAAACATTTAGATCCTTGGTAATGAACATCATACCAATTTAATATGTCTGTACCATGCATCAACACTTGATCATATTATGAAGCAACAACTCAACTCCTAAAATCAACTCCAAGCAACTTGAACTCTATAGATCAAGACAATATGCACTTCAATATGACACCTTCATTGTTCCACATAATGATGTGTTGATCCACCTTGAGACAAACTTGAAGTTATCCAGATTGAAGTTTGAACCAAACTCATAAACTTATCATGATTATGATCACCTGTGAAGAAATCTTGATTGAAGCTCCTAACAACCTTTGATAAGGAGTATCAATACCCATGACATAAAGAATGAGTGAAGCATCATCTTATACATTAACAAACCAACTGACTTATCATAATAACTCATGGCATGTTGAAGCATGAAGCACAACTCAACATGAAGAACAACTCAACAAAGAAACTCTTGAACAAGAATGATATATTGAACTCCTGAAATGGACATCTGACATGAAGACCATACCAAACAAGTCCTATCAAAAAACAAGATGATAAACACCAGACATCAAGAACATCCTGCAACTATAACATCCTGCAACAAACTCCTGATGATGAAATATCAGGAACAAACTCCTGATCAATATTTCAGATATCAATACCATGAGAATCAAGGAACCAAATAAGTAACCTCATCACACTTTATCAATTAATGACAAACTATACTAAACCTTTTTGACATCAATGACAACTTGTCACCATCAACCTTCACCGTATACCTTGCCAATCCATTGATAGCCATCCCATGCATTTCTTCATGTTCTTCATGTTAAGATAGGGCACATTGTCTCCCAAAATGTTTGTACATTTTTCACACATTGTTGTAGACTTTTTAGATAATATTATTAAAGTAAAGCTCCTTAGTGAAAAATAGTAAGGTTAAGTCTTCATGGTCTCCAAAGCTTCAACAATTTGATTTTCACTTATGAGTTTGATTCTCTTTTTGTATGGATCTTCAAGAATAAGAAATATCTTCTCACCATTACATGTGTTACTATGATGTAAGTTATGCAAACCTCAAGCTCATAGTCTTCCACATGCATGATCCTCCCTAAATTTAAATCTATAACCATAAACAAGTACATCGATATCACATTCATCAAAACAATTATGACCATAAGATTCATACCAATAATGTGAAATAACTCAGGCTCAACAAATATATAGAAATGCACCTACCCATTTTAAACTATTCATGTTGACTCTTACGTAATAGTTATTTTTTCATTCAAAACTCTTGGGAATTCTTTAGATTTGTGTTCTATGATACCCCATTCCTCTGATATTCCTCTAACAAAAATAGGATTGCTATCAGTTCCTAGATACAAGAAATGTGGTCAAAATTTTTATCAAAACTTATCACTATCCTCAGGGTACCAATTTTTTTCTCGTAGTTTCATTCGAAGGTCACCAATTTTATGTCGTTCATAATCCATCATTTGAAATAGGCCTAAAAATACTTGAAAATGTGCTCATTATGCACTTACACGAGGATAGAGGTAGCAAGAGTGTACAAGAATACACCTAGAATGAAGACTTTGTCCATTGTCTAAGAGTAGGGCATGTGGAAGTGGTGAAAGAGTGATATAGAGAGTTTTCTTCAGCATCCATATGACACTTTACTTAAATATTATCCACTTCCATGGTCAACCACTCAATTGCAATTTTACACCTCATCATAACAAAAAACGGTAAATATTTATCCTATTTTTATTAGTCCAAATTAACCTTTGAATGTTGAAGTGGATAATATTTAAGAATAGCCTACATGTGACGTGGATAAGACCATCATCCTTAAATGAATTCAAACATAAAATTTATTGCGAAGGACGAAGAGTCTCGTGCTTTTTGGAGTTGAGGATCAAACAAAATCAGAATTACCATGCAACAAGCACTATCGAGCCTTGAGATCCAAGGGCTTGTGCGTGGCAGCCCATTTCAAAATGACCATTTAATGAATAGCGGTAGGCCAAAGTTCATGCACTACGATCATAGTTTGACACCTATCCATGGTGGGTCCCACACGGAGTTTAACTTGCCTATGGTCAACTCCTTATTATGTACCTCACCATCCGCATGGCATCCTCGCGTTAGGTTGATCTAGTTTAAAATGCCCCCGTAAGTCATGAATAATTGTACATTGTATCTACGTGTGTCTAGGCTATCCGTAGTTGTTGTCCATATACACAAGTGTCATGGTCTTAAACGCGAACGTAAATAATTGCCATACTTATGTGGATCAAATTGGCGTACTTATGTGGATCAACTTTATCTGCGAACATAAATATTATGAAGCTGTCTCATTAGTAGTTCATGCTATACGTGTCAACTCATGACTGGTCTAGCGGTCACCATGTGCATAGGTGGATGTCCATGTGTCAGCTTATGTTCAATTAACACCACATTGCTCATTTGTTTATGTGTATTCCAACAATAGGGCTGACCCATTCACGAAGACACATGTCATTTGGGAATACCGACATGTCATCATTTCATTGGTCCAAGCATAGTCACATGGCACCAGTGGTGGGGATTTGGTGGTTCCATGTAATTAGTGGAGATCTAGTGTTGTGGAAAAAATTGGCAATTGCAAATGTGTCTAGGAAGCCCTGGGAATGTATGGTAGAGATGAGGTTGAAAGGAGTTACCCAAAATTGCATTAGTGGGTAAGAAGTCAACTTCAAAGGGATTAACTACTAAACATGTTTGGTCATAGACAATATGCAAACTCAAAGAGGTAGCTCCCATGGTGGGCACTTAGTGGTCCATTCCGAAATGCTTGAAACAAGATTAACCATTAGGCATTCCATGTATGCTACCAACCAAAGGATGAAATGTCACCATATACTAGAGTCAAGGTTTGGTTGGTAGAGATTTGTGGTGCACATGTAAACCAAAAGCTTAATTCTTTCATGTTTCACAAGGTTTTGGGGTCCAATACAATTGAGCAAATGGCAGCTAAATGGACTAAGTTGGTAGGAAGTGAAAGAGTATACATAATTTATAAATTATGAACTACTTGGAAACATATAGAATAAAAGCACAACAAAGTTGTGGAGTCTTAAAGTGCAAAATTGTAAGATAATTCCACCTCTTTAGCAGATATGGGTGGTAGAGTTCCAAGTGAGAAATGGAATTACAAAAGGGAGATAAAGTTTTGAAGTATAAAATTCATAACAAATATTTAAATGTAAATTACAAAAGTTTCTTATTTGCTTGATGGTTTTGGTTCCTCAATAAGAATAAGGCACAAAGCTCAAGAGCAAGGTTGCAAGGGTAGTTTGCAACTATAAGGACTTTTATAGTAAGTGTTTAGCTTTGTCATATTGATTAGCATTTAGACTAGAAGTTCAAGATGAAAATGCAAGTGCATAACTATACAAGGGGTCTAGAAGCCTAGTGAACACAATAGGCATAGGGTTTAGAGCAAAGAAGTAGGGCCTAAATGCAAAATTACTTAACTATTGAGAGAGTCCAATTCTCTACCTAGGTGTAAGAGTGGGGTTTTTAGAGGTTCTTTGTAGTTTTGCAAAATTTCTCTACTACCTAAGAACTTTGATCGTCTTCCCATGTAAAATTTACATTAGAAAAATCAATAAAAATCAGTTTGTGGTGTTTCCAACATATTTGGTGTAATTTTTGGTTTGTCTAGTTAGCTAGTCTTGATGATTTTGTTGCAATATGTAGTGGAGCTTATCAAAATTTATTTTCAAATCTGATTTCATGTTAAAATATCAGTTTCAAACATTACATCATATCACCAATAAAATGTGCAAGTCCTTCCTTTCCAGACAAATCAGTTACATACACAGAAGTATCATTAAAAGAAGCAAATATGTGAGCTACACCAAACACATGTTCTCCAAACAATGCCATTCGAACACCTGTTGTGAATGAGCATGAATAGAGACAGCTGCACCCACACTTGGCCTCCATGCACAATGGAATGGAGCCTCAACAACAATTTCTATGGCATCTCTAATAAAAACCTTGGTTAAAATCATCTCCCAATAGTTGCAAGTAAAAGTGCTCTGTGCAGTGAATTAAAAATTGCAGCTAAAATCCCCTCCCAAATAAAAAACCCTAGGTATAATGGGCGGCCAATTCCTGTACCTGAAAGTCCTGCAAACGGTAAAATAAAATTGCATACTATAGTGGAAGGGGCAAATATTTGGCATGGTGTGTTTCCTACAGACAAGAAATAGAGCTTCAGAAATTTGAAAACTATAGTCTCCTACCTATGGAAGGGACTATAAGTCTCCAACCCTTATAAAGAACTTTAAGCTATATACTTTTTAGATAACTCAAATATACTAATTTTCTAGCCCCAACAACTTAGGCAAAAATATTAAATTGAAGTTTACAATTAATAGTTCACTTTTAATCTTAAGTTAACTATCCTATGGCTTAAAACAATTTGCATTTAATTCCTATGGCAAAGACCTCCTCATGACAATCTCCTTGTGGAAAGTCAAAATCCATATCCATATGGCATAGAGAGGTGGCACAAGTTGCAAAGTAGGTTTATCCTCTTTCTAGAAATATTTCCATATGATATTGAAACAATCTCCAAGATAAACATCCATTTTTGGCCTCTTTGTGAGAATAGATCTCTTTTATCATTCACATCCAAATAGAGTTTAAACCATTCACTTAAATTGGTGAGCCCAAGTTCATAAATTCCTTCATGTTTCATAAGCCTTTAAGCTAGTTTCAAGGCACTTGAAATAATGAAACTCCTTTTAATTTAAATGAACATGACCATGTTTCAACCTCACCTTCTTCATCTACTTTGCCAACCCATTGGTAACCATCCCATCATCCATGCATTTCTTCATGTTAAGATAGGGCACATAGTCTCCGAAAATTTTCATACACTTTTCACACGTTGTAGACTTTTTAGATAATATTATTAAAATAGAGCTCCTTAGTGAAGAATAGTAAGGGTCTCCAAAGCTTCAATAATTTGATTTTTTCACTTATGAGTTTGATTTTCTTTTTGTATGGATCTTCGAGAATAAGAAATATCTTCTCGCCATTACATGTGTTACTATGATGTAAGTTATACAAACCTCAAGCTCATAGTCTTCCACATGCATGATCTTCCCTAAATTTAAATCTATAACCATAAACAAGTACATCGATATCACATGCATCATAACAATAATGACCACAAGATTCATAGCAATAATGTGAAATAATTCAGGCTCAACAAATACATAGAACTCAAAAAAAATATTCGACAGGCAATGTTATGTTTAGCAGTGTTTTCAAATCATAATGCTCATCATGCTAAAGTTTTGATATCATGTTTCAAATTGTTTCTCTTTGCTTTCAGCTACAGGGTCTCTCTAAGAAGCATGCTCGGATCGGTGGTCATCTGGATAAGATCAAATTTCAATGCCTTCAACTCCATGAAGGTGATGTTTTATGTTCAAGACAACTACAAGCTCTTTTCAGTTTCAATGTTTAAGTTGGTGATCGGAGTGTGTTCGGTATGTTTGGATCATGGCTGATCTGTTCATTTATAGTGGTTCTGTCTTTCCATTTTATATATTGGTGTCTTGCATTTCCAGATGATTTATCTTGTTGGCTCTAACAGCTATAGATTATTGTTTAAAGGCTCTTCCAGTCTCAGCAGCATATCTATCTTTAGATAGTGATTCCTCCTATGAAGCGGCTGAAGATAAATCACAGCAAGTTTAATGACAGTGGATAATAGGTTCAGAGTTGTATATGTGGATAAAATTTAGTAAGATATGTATCTTTATCAATTTCCTTTATGGAAAAAGGCTCCAGCAAACACAGTAACTAATGCATGGAGATAGGGAACCTCTGGAGTCAAGAAGTCAGTTATAAGATTGTCTTATTCAGTCTGAATTTTCTATTTTAGTGCTGATTGACAAGATTTTGTGTTTTGTATATGGCTGTAGGACAGCTTTTAGCACAGTCAATGCTTTCTTCAGCAGTCTTTTTTCTGGACAGCAGCCATAGGGAGATGGTTTTCAGCGCCTTTTTGTTGTTCTTCTTGTTCGTTTAAAAACACAAAACACAATGAAAGGAGATTGCAGAGAAAGAACAGAAACAAAAATACAACTCAGAAGATAAACACACATAGAAGTTTTTAAAGTGGTTCACCAGGGAATCTGGCTACATCCACTATACAAAGGGAAAATCTCTTATATTAATTCTCTGTTTTTACATATGCATCCAGCATATACAGACACTCTCCAAAGCAAACTTACAATCTTCATCAAGCTCCTCTTCTCAAAGAAGATACAAACAGCTTAGCTATTCCCGTGGAAGAAACTGGCAAAAAACAAGAAGCTGCGGTTGCATCAGAACTATCTCTATAGTCTTACACCAACCAAACTCTGATATTCTCTAGCCAGCCGTTACAAAAGTAACTTGGCTTCACACGTAGCCAACAATATCCCACTTGAAGACAAGTTATGCCGGAAAGAGAGGTGCCCAGAGAAATGCCCTACATTTCCACTTCTATTGTTACATCAACCCCAATGAAAATTTTAGCTTCGCCAATTTCTATTCAAGAAAGCTCTGGATGAATCTCCTCCATAGCATGTCAGTTTTAATAACCTCCAAAACATGGGCATGCTTAATCAATGTCACCATCTTAGTCAGATCAATCATTCCTACAGCCATCAAATCTTCATAACTACCTGAAGCAGCATTGTATCCGTATTTGGAATTCTCGTTGGAAAGAACCTTTTCAACCACAACACTTCCATTTACTCCAGCATTCTTTACAATTAATTTCACAGGGTAACTCAAACCATTTTGAAACTCCACGCCAACTTTCTCTAGACAAGTTCCTTCATTTGGTCTAAGTCTTTCCTGCTGTGCTTTCTGTTGTTCCTCTTCAGTTAAGCCCATCTGACCTCTAAGGCCTCCAATTATAATTAGGTCATTTCCAAAGGCCTTAAATGCAAGGCCCCAACCATTTGTTGAATCTGCTCTCATAGGCAATCCTCCCAACACATTCCACAAATTGTTTTCCTTATTATATTTTTTGATTTCATTCTTTGAATACTGTACAACATAAAGTCCATCCTTCACTACTGCAACCAAGGGCAGTGCAAGAAACGGAAGAATGTCTTCAAATGTCCCAGAAGGAAAATTGAGATCATCATCAGGATCCATAGGCTTCACTAGAAAACCAGAAGAGTGCATTCCTGAGTGGTTAGTCACACAAACATTTTCTTCAATGGAAGTAATCACCCCTACCATCTTTCCCTCAGGCACATCCACCTTATTAAGTAAACTACAATCTTTAAAATTTCCCATATCTTTGGTCTTTTCAATTTCTTTATCTGCGCCAAACCAGTCTCCCACATTTCCTAGATGGGTACTGATTTCTGGCCTTATTTCTTCAGTTTCCATCACTTCATTATAGAGAAACTCTAAAATTGTTAGCTTCACAGACACTGGTGTAGTGTAGTACTCTCCATCGCAAAGCTTCAGGCAACCAAGTTTCTAGCCAGAAATTTTCTTGAAACCTTGACTTAGTAGGTATTCAACCAAATAGACAGGCCATGTTATCCTTTCTAGGAAATTCCAATCCAAGTGCTTGAGCCATCAGATCAGAATGGCTGCAGCAGGACCCTCGTCGGGGACAATAAATTCAAGATGCTGACGCAATGTCTAAAGAAGTGCAAGATGAACATGGTCCATAAGAGAATTAGCTTCTTCACAATTCAACGCTCCAACAACATCCTGCAAGCTAAAAGGGCTCAAAAACAAGAGCTTGCTAAAACTCCTCAAAGTAGTATACACATAAAAGAGCCTGGGCATGGATTCCTTAGGCACAAGCAAATCCCCTGAGGATGAAGGCAGCGAGAGTTTGTCCACCATATCAGCGCTCCTCCCTGCACTATCATCATCCATCTTTTGGCACTTTTGCTTCCTCCTATCATATTCAAATGCTTTGGCAGCCATAACCATATGATCTGCTGGAAAATTGATGGTTACTACTTCATCTCCATCAAGAATGGGCCTCTTCAATGACTTTCCTAGGGAATAGGCCTTATCAAGCGACTGCTTCCCAAAATACCCTGGTGAAAATGCAATCCATACACTGGGTCTAGGATGGGGTTTGCCCTCTACGTCATCAGCATCGTCATAGACAAAAGACACCGCACAGCTATTAGCAAAGAGCCCAAATAGATTGCTAGTGCCTTCCCCACCGATGGTAAGATCATCAAGCTCTAGTAACACTTGAGGTGCAAGGCCAAGCCTAGAAACCTTTGCACTCACCTCAAACATACAAACCATGGGCTCACATTTCATGAGATTTCTCTCTATGTCGACCCAAACAATATCTATGAAATTTACACCTCCTAGCGACCTTTCTTGTGAAGCACCATCTTGCACGACTTGGGTATTAATGATAGGCTGCCCTAGACTTTGACCTCCAGAGGGCTCCGCCATGACAATATCTTCACCGACCTCCTCATCCAGGATTTGAACTCGGATCTCTGCCTGCACATCTTTTTCCTCATGAATGTTGAGACTTGTTGTGACCAAATCACACATCGCCCCACTGGAAATAGGGACCCCCCATTTTTTTTTAAATCCAGTGCTTTGTATGAAGTTTTGATGATGTCTTAGAAATATTGCATGATGAAGTAACTAGTATTTGAGTCTTAGAGCCCTTTGATCACCTGATCCTGATAGTTGCGCCTAGGAGAAACAATGATTTGAGATGTCTCATTGAACCCTATCTTCTGGTGCCTAATTTGAGTGCCTTGAGGTGAGTTTGAGCGCCTAAGAGAAAAGTGCTTTCATAAAGGTGTAAAACTAGTGTTCAAAGTCATAAAATGACAAATTTGGAGTCATTAGTGATAGGCACCTAGAGGAGAATGCACTTTCAACCACTCCAAAAGATGCGCCTTGACTAGAATTGACATAAAAGGCCTTTAAAATCAAAAAATTTGCTAAATTAATGATACAAGTGTTAGGCACCAATTTCACACTCAGATGATCATCCACTTGCACCTTGAATTGAAGTTAGGCCCCCCTTAACACTCCTGTCACTTCGATGAGCGCCTTGGGGTAAGTGAATCTAAATAGCATCAAATTAGCACCTTGAGTTGTTGCTCTCATTAAAGTGTGCCTTGGTATAGAAGGAATGATTCAAGAGTGAAGGCACCCATTGCATGTTCAGAGGATCATAAGAATTGCGCTTAAGGATGATCCAATCTCCCAAGGGTGTAGCCAACTTCAAATGTCAAAAATGAGCACACTTAAGCTAGGTGCCTTTGCATGCATAGACTACCTTCTTTGGTGCCTTGATGAGAGATGAAGGCTATGAACTAAGATGAGTGCCTTAGGAAGTATAAGGTCCTTGAAGCCATCAATAAGTGGTTGGAATCATAAAATGATAAATTTGAAGTAAGAATGTACAAGGACCAGACCTAGTTAAGCACCTAGTCGATAAACTCCTCCAAAATGGCCAAAAGGTATTTAAGAGCTCAAGGCGCCATTTCACATTCCTATCAACATCAATTGGTGCCTAGGAAAGGATATACTCCAAGTCCTTCTAATGTGAGCGCCTTGTAGTGAATTGCGCCTTAAGAGTGTTTTTAAGCTTGAAATCAAGTTCAAAATAGTGCCTAAAGATAGATAAGTGGAAACAACACCATGTGAGCGCTTTCACTTAGAAAGGATGTTTTGGAGCATAAAGAAGGGTACCTTAAGAGAGGTGGCTCATTTTGACTCTCAAAGTTGATTAAGCACGTCAAATTGAACATTATAATGCTAGGCGCTACTTTCCTCATGTACCACCTTCAATTGGCACCTAAAGGAGAAATTGTATGAAATAACACTTTGGGAATGGACCCTTACATGAGGGGAGTCATTCTGAGACATTCATGATCATTTGGAATAAAAAAATAGCAAATTTAAACCCATGTTGTCCTAGGCACCCTTTTACCCTTCTGAAAACCTATTTTGGTGCCTTGAAAGGAGAGAACTTCGAAAGGGCATTCATCTCAAAATCACCACAAAGTGCGCCTAAGAAAGGATGTACTTCAAGCCATTTAACTTGAGCATTTTGATGTCAAATAAGGTTTAGATTGATCCTAGGTAAGCGCTTAGGCATGAGGAGGCTTTAAATCATCTAAACTGATGTTGTTTTGATCCAACTTTTGAAGAAATCAATTATTTATGTCAAAGCACATTCCCCTACTTGCATCCTCTATGCCAATCTTCATGAGCGCCTTGAAAGAATTGATATAAAACCACCCTTTGATTAAAGTGCCTAGGTGAAGGAGTCTTTCCAAAGCATTCACAATTGTTTAAGGCATGAAAATGACAAATATAAAGCTCAAATTAACCTTAGGTGCAATTTTTACCTCTGGAGACATGAGATCTAGTGCCTTGGATGTAGAAGGTTTGTAGATATGAAATTTGGTGCCTTGGAGAAGTCGGGCATCTAAAAGACCTCTGGCAATTCTCTAAGATTAAAATTCTTTTAGAGGAGTCTAGGCGCATTGCAAAAGAAGGTATAGGAACAGGCAAATTTATTAACTTGGAGCGCCTAACAATCAAGAGAGTTTAAAACATCATCATTAGCACCTAAGGAAGTATAAGGTCTTTGGGGCCATTAAACAAAGTGTTTGAAATCATAAAATGACAGATTTGAAGAACCATTGAGTTGGGCCCCCTATTAGGTTCAAATGACCATCAAATTCTGCCTTTGGTATGTTGGCACCATTTATGTAAAACACCTCCAAACTGGGGCCTTAGTGGGTTTTAAACTTTGGAAATTGCAAAAAACTTTATTAAATACATGCCTTGGCCCACCCTTAATCTAGCTGACCACATTAAATGAGCATGAGATTACTATATATCAAGGTGCGCTCCTCCTCATTTAGAACATAATTTTGTTAAAAGGCAGCGAATTTTCGTAAAAGGCAGTGAATTTTCTTAGAAGGAGTAGCAAATTTGTTAAAAAGAGAAGTAAAGTTTTAAGGAAATAGCAGAAGTAAAAGACTGATTTTTTATATTTTACCCCTGATTTCTGTGATTTCAATAATAATTTTACAGAAATCTACATTTCTAGGTCAGAATTTGATATAAGGTATGTTTTATCCATCCTTTTCCTTCATAAGTTTGACTTTTATTTATTTAATTTTGCTAAATTTCATACCTTTATCATCAAAAAATCAAGTTTGTGAGGTCAATCCTGCCATTTCAAGTCACTTATTCAAATTTGGTCTTGTAGGTAAATGGGAATGACAGCTAAAGAGAGACAAGTCTTAATCAAGATGGATGCCAAGTCCACCATATCTGAGTCCAAGCTTGAAACTCTGTGGAAGAATGTGGGAGACACCAACATGGGACACGTCAACCTCGAGGAAGTGAAAGATTTCTTGCTCGCTGCCACAAGGAATGAAGACATCAAGGCCATCGCGAAAAGTGGAATCATACAAACAGCATGCTTCCCACCTACCTTGCCAAGCACTGAGTTAGTATTAGAATGCGTTCAACATTATGACAAATAGAAGAGATAGATTATAGCCAAAGATGGGACTGTTCTTGCCTATCTGCAAAGGGAAGCCATCCAGAAGATCTTCAACATCCCAAGAGGGAAAGGAGTATTCATTTGTCCTACAACTGCTCAAAGTGTTTTTGAAGGTGACTCCAAGCATTACATGCAAGAGGTGAGAAAGAAGTGGATGACTAATCCATCAATCAAGATATATAATTTTGATGATCCAAAGTATCACAAGGCTGACTTCAAGCAAGAGATAAGTTACTTGATCATGTTCCT
Organism: Cunninghamia lanceolata; assembly: GCA_027924645.1. Taxonomy (NCBI): domain Eukaryota; kingdom Viridiplantae; phylum Streptophyta; class Pinopsida; order Cupressales; family Cupressaceae; genus Cunninghamia; species Cunninghamia lanceolata. The sequence goes on along the minus strand of BSBN01000809.1, from coordinate 20,454,162 downwards.
GAATCGAGTAACAGGTAGGCCTCAATCATCTACTTTCGAAGGATGGATGTATACTTACTTTGATCATGTGTTTACAAGGAACAAGATGGTTGACTGGGCTAGCCTTATAAGCCATTGCCTTGATTAGCAGTTTGAGAATTTTGATGAAACAAAGTATTTCTTCATGACTTCATATCTTGTTTATATCATGGAAAGAAATGTAGTCTACAAAGGACTAATAGCTAAAGGACAAGTAGGTACAAAGTCTATACAAATTCTCTCACATCAGTGTTATCCTCAACTCCATTTGAAGAACATCAATCACTACAAAAGGTTCAATGATGCTTTTGCCATGTTCATAGTGAGAAAATTGAGAGGTGCACCACGTAGAAGATTAACAGGTGCTGCTAGGCAATTCATCAGGCAGTATGGAAGGTTCTATATCTAGTATGACAAGTTCACATATATTAGGATTCAAGGTTTTACATCTTTTCTATATAGACTGCCTAGATATCCTTCAAACAGGATGGTGTTGCTAGAGGTTTCAAGACAACTGTTAGAGTTTCATAAGATGCAGAAGGCAAGAAAGAAAGCTGGAGTTCAGTTTCCTCTCCAGCTTCGCAGATACTACTCTTGTCCATCACTTCAGGGAGCTGAGCATTCAAAAGTTGAACTTCAAGCATATCATTTACATCCACATGATTCAAGGAGAGAAAACTTTGATCCACATGGCGCTATTAAGTAGTCGTATTCCTCTTACAAACATGTTGAACAATTAGAGGATCATTGGGCTGATGCTATAGATGATGATGATATCAGGATGCAAAATTGTTCAAGGTTGAGGTGGGATTTAGTAAGAGCTACAAAGGTACTAAGGATTCTTGATCAATTAGAAGGTGAAAGAGCTCTTTTGGGTGATGAATACAATAAGATCTAGAATTTGCCTTATCATGTCAATTGGGCTGATAGAGAAAGGGTTGATGATGAAGCGTTAATAAAGCCTATCATTGCTATCACTGAAGAACAGATAAATAAACAAGTACAAGCCTTGCTTGATGAGGGAAAGAAACTAATCTATACTAAAATGGGAGAAGTTGATCAACAAGAACAACATAATGCACCTAGTAAAGATTCACAAAGCAGAGAACATGAAAGAGATTCAGGTCAGGTAAAGAAAAGAAAACACCTTGAAACTGCACAAGGGGAATCCAGTAACAAGAAGAAAAGGACAAGTATTGAAACTGCTTCTTCCAGATAGCCAGGTGACATCCCACTAAATCAAAACATAGTGATACATCCTGAAAATGTAGTTTCAGAAACTACAGTTGAAGAAGTACCTTCGAGTCCACATGACACTAAGATCATTGATGAAGTTGATACTGAAAATAGGATGAAGCTGAAGAAGAATCACTACCTACACAAGGAAAACAAATACAACAGGTACAAGATTTGTCATCATTGTGAGAGTGGCTACAAGACAGAATCAAAGAGAATTATGAAGTTGAGAAGTATCCTTCTCTTCCAGTTGATGAGTTACTTATGGATATGTCAAAAGAAAAACCAAAAAAGAAGGCCACTAGCCTTTAAAAAATCACTAAAGATGAAACAGGTGTAAGGAAAGTTTATGTAGTAGTTCCAAGGCTTGAGAAGAATGTAGAAGATGTAACACCTGATGATTATAACATTAATACAATGAATTTGGGTCCGTTGACTAGAATGCAAGTAGAAGAAGAACTTCAAGATTCAATTGATAATGCTCGATCTATTATAAGATAGGAGACAGAAGGTAGAATTAAAGCTGAGCAAAGCTGCCAGGCCTTAGAGCAGTATATTCAACACTTGGTTCATCCTATTCGTTAACAGGACAAGGTCTCTACACCACCATCTCTTCTTCCTCCTGAAACAATTGTACACTTAGAAGAGTTGAAGTGTTCATCTCATAGAATGAGGGATTGGATGAAAAGATCAAAGGAGGCTACATATAAACATCTAGAGGATATCATGCAAGTGTGTGATAAGATTATTGATCTCAAAGAAAGGGTACTTGCATTGATAACAGTTTGTGTTGAATTCAAAGATATCAAAGAACATTACTTGCCACACTTGAAGAGCTTAATGGAGACATCCATTGATGATTTGATACATGCTGAAGTGATTGAAGAAAATAAGACATACGACTTCTCTTATTGGTATTATGGCTTTCACATCAAAGGACAGTTGTTGGATAAGATAGAAACAGACATGTCAAGAGTAAGAAGTGTACTTCAAAGGATTCAAGATGGAATACATGCCTCTTTGATGAAGATATGTAACCCATTTTGGGAGACGACTCTTGATAATATAAAAGAACAAATTCAAGCTTTCTATTTTCAAGAAGATGATATGTCAGATGAGAAGCTTGATAATATTTTTTCACTTGCTGTCCACCTTGGTGCCAGCAAAGCAAGGATGACAGACTGGGAGAAGACACTTGGCCATTATTCAGATGATATACTTGAAGCTGAGGGAACCATTCAGAATGTGCCAAGTGTACCTTTGGATGATGTTAAGCAGATAGTGTCCAGATTCATTGAATGTCAAGCTTCTAGTGATGGATATTCACATGGAGATTCTTCATAAGCTAATGATGTGTCATTCTTATCTTTTGGGAGGTGTGCCTTTGTTCCCTCCTTCTTAGCCTCTTTCATTTATTAAAATAGTCTCTTTCATTTAATAAAATAAGAGTTTGTTATAACTACTTGTGATGTGGCATGATCTGGTCCACTGGCTTGGCCGATCAATCTTGACCCTTCATTCATTTTGAGGTCTATAAAAAGGCTCTTGTTGCTCTCATTTGTACGATTGAAGACTCTCAAATTGTTACAAAAGGCTCTCTGAAATAATATAAGATTCAGTGCTTTGGTAACTCTATATATGTTTCAAAATATTGCATGGATTGGATTTTCACGTGCATAATAAGTTAGATTAAGTTTTCTTTAAGTTTATGTTAGTTGGTGGAAGGCTTCATTGTTGTTTGTGGTGAAATCTCTATGTTCATACCATTTGTAGTTTGTGGCATGCAAATTGTAGTGTATGGTTAATCTGAACAAAACTAAACTTCAATTTGATCCTTATGTTTCTTGAATCTTTCATGAGCACAAGTGATTTAAACATCTTGTAAAACCCTAGAAGATTGCATCAATCTTGTGTAGTTGTTTGCCTTGGTGAAGCAAGATCTGGTTCGATTTCACCTAAGCAGTAATTATCCTTGCATTTAGGATTAGATTAGTGTTTCTAAACCTTACATCTTTTGTTTCTAAACCTTACATCAAGAACATCATTGCCAAATCATACGCCATAAGTTGTAGTACTTAGATATTCCAGTGTTTGCCTTCGTAATCATTGAATCAACAGCTTGTTCGAACAATTGCGTAAGTCCCTTTGTGTTTACCAGCAAAATCATACTTAGTCACTGAGCTATCTCTTACAGAACTATAAGAAAGGAACCTTGGAGTCATCTTGTTTGATCACTTCGTTCAGCATTTGTGAGGCTTTGCTCAAGAGGGAGTCAAATACTTTGTATTTCAGTCTAATTGTTGACTTGTCCAAAAATAAACATCAACATTTTTGGCGCTAGAAGGAGGGCATTACAGCAAGTTGTTTCAGATTGAGGAAGAAGGAAGAACATCCTGGAGCGAATTGGTTCTTTCTCGCCGGAAAGTCACCAGAGAATTCTAAGGTCTACACCAGGAGCATCCAAGAAGTTTGCCGAGTTGGAATTCCCCCTTAAATCAAGAAAGGAAAAAAAGGCGACTTCATCAGGTCAAGGATCTCCAAGTGGGAGTGATATTTCAAATTTATTTCAAACTCCACCTCCATAGAATCAAAATTAGGGAGTTGCTCAACCAAGCAATACTCAAGCAACTACTCTAGGGACCCCACTTCAACCAGGACCCACTCAAATAGGTCCAGGACAAGAAGCTAACATCCCAATGGCAACACAAGTACCAGCTTGGCCTTTGGCAAATGTTTCACCTCTTGGGACTTTTACGAATTATCATGACATGCCCAAGAACCCTGAACACTTCTGTTCGAAATTTCATGCCAATGATCCCAACAGGATAGCTGAAGAACATATTAAGATCTTTGAAGGCACCTTGATAAATCACAGGATTGGGCATCAAGATGTAGCATGCCAGCTATTTCCATATTCTCTCGAAGGATCTATGCTACCTTTTGGTATGTCAACTTACTAGCAGGGTCTATTACTACTTGGGAACAAATGAAAAATGCTTTCTTAGAGAAGTTCAGAATTCCCATCACTCCAGCAGAACTCTATAAGCAGTTCATTAAAGTAAGGAGGCAGGAACATAAGCCTATCGCTTCTTTTAATCACAGGTTTCACAAAGAATATTCTCGATTGCAAGCTCCATATGACATTATTGAAGAAATGGCAAAGGAAATTTATTATGATGCTTTAGATCGCCTTACTTCCATGTTCATGAAGAGAGCAACGGCACCACCTACCACTCTAATAGGAGCATATACTGAAGCTGTCAAGGTGAACACTGATTTGGGCATGAACACTCATGGGCCACTTAATCACTTAGGGCACGTGGTGATGCCTAACCATATCCAAGGAATCAATCAAGCATTGGCTCAACATACACCAGTAATGAATCTAGTTCCTATTCCCACTCCTGCTAATCAATTGGTCCTGCATCCAGGGGCACCAGTTTCACGAGTTACACCTGAAAAGCTGATATATCTACAAGGGTCGTCATCCTTTGCAAAGACTCGGGAAGAGAAAGATGAAATGAAGGAGCTGATTGATCAGGTAAAGAAGTTATCTACTGAAGTTACACACTTGAGAAATCTGAACAATTATCTGCAGAGGAATTTCCAAGGCAATCAGGGTGGATACCAGGGAAACCCCGGTGGTAACCAAGGATATAATCAGGGATACAATCAAGGCTTCAGAGGAAAAAATCAAGGTTTTCAATGATAGAACAGAACCTAGAATACCACACCTAACAATGGAAGTGTACCTTCACCACTTGATAATCCACCAACTTCTGACTTGAAACCAGCAGATAAAGTTTTCTTAGCGGAAGCTGCATTATCCACTTGGTGCAGTTTGCATAATACTAATCAACATTTAGAACTCCAATGTCCTGAAATTAAGATAGCTGCTAATATCTTTCAACAAGAAATGCATGGCTCGCAGGTACCAGAGAATCCTCCGGTCACTGGGTACGAAATCGTGCCAACGACAAGGTATGATCAAGCCCTGATCATTGAAGATTTTACCTTTCCACCCATGATGGAATATGATATGTTAGAGTATAATGGAAGATTCCCACCAGCTTCTGTAAATGGGCCTGTTGATGATGCATATTTTCCTCCTCCATTTGAGGGTAATTTCCAAACTCAAGAAGCAAATGAAGTTCAATCTTTTCAGCAATGCACCACAGAGGGTTTATCAGTGGAACTACCAAGCACAAGATCCTGTTACTACAATGACTCCTCCAAATAACTTGTAGACTCTGCCGTAACCTAATGCAAGTAATAATCCAAGCTATCCAAGAGATTCACTTGAATATAGACAGTGGAATCCAGCTCAGAAAGTTGTTCCAGCACCAGATGCTCAACAACCGAATGTTTCTCCAAGGGTTGATCCAATCACGAAGGAAGTTCCCAAAGATGATCTGAAAAGGTTAAGCCAATGTGTTGTAGAGGAATTCAAGAAAATTAAGCTTAGCTTGCCACTAACAGAGTTGATTCGAGTGCTTGAGATAAAGGAAGCCTTCTTAAGAAGCATTGATGATACTATCGCAAAAAGTGGAAATCAAAACGTGCAAGTTCCTGTAGGATCATCAAATCCATCTACTTCAAATGCACCAAGAGAAAATGTGAATCAGAGTATAAATGCTACTCAAATGAGGCCACCTCATCTACAAGGTCAAACAAATGCCATTTTTATTGCACAAGATTCATCCAACATGACAAGTGATAAACCAGTTGATGTGAAGAAAGAACCTATGGAAAATGGTAATGCATCAAAGAATCAAGATTCACAAGTCAACCTAGAATTAGTGGATGATAGGTATAGCACCCCAAAGAAGAAATTAGTAGTCTTTATTAGGGAAGAGATGAACAACCCCCATTCCTACTATCAGTCAGAATATTTGGGAAGCTTCTGCATAACTGCTTAATGGATTCAGGAGCTTCAAGCAATGTGATGCCATTGGGTGTTTGAAAGAAACTTGGTCTTATCCCAAAACAGACATCTAAGAAAGTTACTCAATTAGATAAGACTGAAGTTTTGGTTGTTGGAGAATTACATAATATTCACATGCAGTTGGCAGCTGATCCCAAGATTTAGCATTACATTGACATTTCAGTAGTTGACATACCTGAAGGGTACAGAATGCTGCTAAGTAGAGATTGGTTAAGGAAGCTCAATGGGTACATCTCCACCGACTTCTTGCACATTTGGATATCATGGAAAGGATTGCTGAATCAGGTTAGAATAGATAGCACTCAACGTTTGAAATTGATGATCACAGAATATGGTGAAGATAACGAAATCCTTTTTGTAGAAACAGACTTAGGTGTCTATAAGCCAAAAGTCGAAGAGATTTTAATGCTACATAATTCAATAGAGGCACTCATAGAAAGTGATCATAGCACATCATCAGATGAGGACAGAGAAGGCATGTTTGAAAACTTCCAAACTTTGTTATGAGACATGTGAAGCAAGGAGTAGAATTAGGAAGTCATGCCCATGTACAAGATCTACTATTGCCCAACTGGTGCAGGATACATAATGCCTTTCATTCTGAGTTCTCCTGCGCTATGTGTGTAGTAGCCCTAGAACAGGTCCGAAAAAGGATTCCAGAGGCTATGGGCTTGGAAATCCCAAGGATGATGAAATTAAAAGAACCTGTCCAGAATGTTGTCCTTACAGATGAAGCAAGTACGTCAGAATCAGCTCCAAAAAATACTCAAGTCAAATTTGAAGAAGTAAATGAAGATAATAAAGTGTTGAATCGAGAAACCAACTAGGTATGGACTCTAAGGTTTGATGGATCAAAATCCAAACAAGGATCAGGAGCGGGTTTTGAATTAATCAGTCCAGTTTGGGAAGCCTACTTGTTAGCATTAAGATTGCAATTCCCTTGCACAAATAATGTCGCTGAATATGAAGCTTTAGTGCATGGACTGCTCCTCACCATCAAGAAGAAAGTCAAGATCTTGCATGTGTTTTGGGATTCAAAGATAGTTGTCAGGCAAGTCAGAAAGCAATACATGTGCCATGATAAGAGATTAAACAAATACAGAAGTCGAGTTTGGGATCTCATTGAAGACTTCGATGCATTCAATATCAAATCAATCTACAGGTCAACAAATCAAGTAGCCAATGTACTAGCTCAAGTAGCAAGTTCTTTAGAGCCTTTAGCCATGGAGGGGTTGAAAAAGTTTACTATTGAATTAACTTCTATTTCGTTAGTACTAGATAATATCACCAACTTCCAAGTTTTTGATGAAGATAAGAACATACTCGACTTCCTTACCAATTCAGGTATCTTCACTCCTCAAGTCATTGATGAAAGTGATGCCGAGGAAGAATTTGATCCAGATGGGATCATGAATCTAAAAGACAACACTATTCCAAAGGGCATGGTTGAACTAGAAAGGCTCTTTCGACTCAAATAAGCTAAGCACCCTTCAATACCACAGTGAAGATTGCAATAAGTGTGAGGCAGTTAATCTGGGAATAGAGTAGGAGGTAAAAAATATCTTTATAGGGAAAGTTTGTACACCTGAAGAAAGAGAAAATATTCTCAATAGCATGAGAGAATTTAAAGATGTCATTGCTTGGGGGTATGATGATCTGAAAACATATGATACATCCATTATTACACACACCATCCCTCTCAAGCCGGGGAGCAGACCATTTAGGTAGAGATAGAGGCTAGTTAATCCTTTATTAGAGCCACTCATCTATCAAGAAGTAAAGAAGCTATTGCAGGCTAGGATAATCTTTCCGATTAGACACTCGACGTGGGTCACCAATCTAGTCCCAGTTTGGAAAAAGAATGGAGAAATATGACTATGTGTTGATTTTAGAAACCTTAATAGAGCATCAGAAAAGGATAATTATCCTTTTCCTTCACTTGAAGTACTTCAGATAGTCAATGGATCACAGATGATGTCCTTTCTGGATGGGTATTCAGGATATAATCAGGTCATGGTTGAAGAGGAAGATCGATTAAAGACTACTTTCACTACTAAATGGGGAACATACGCTTACAGGAGGGTGCCTTTTGGCTTGATTAATGCAGGAGCAACCTTTTAGAGGGCCATGGACATCGCTTTCAGAGACATAATTGGGAAATGCATTATCATCTATATGGATGATCTTACTGTATTCTCAGAAATAAGAGCATATCATGTGGATCATCTAAGGAAAGTTTTTGAATCTTGTAGAATATATGGAATTTCCTTGAATCCAAAGAAATGTATTTTTGGGGTAACAGAAGGAAAACTTCTGGGTCACGTAATATCAGAACACGGCATCTCTATCGATCCAGATCAAGTAGAAGCCATTAAAAGAGTCAGCATGCCTGGAAGTAAAAAGGAATTGAAGTCTTTCTTCAGCAAGATTAATTTTGTCAGGAAGTTTATTACTAGATTCGCAGAGATTGTCAAGCCTTTGAATGATATGTTGAAGAAGGATGCAAAAATTGAATGGACTCCACAAGCGAAAAGAGCATTTGAAGAGATCACGCAAGCGATCACAAGTGCTCTGGTTCTCATCAGTCCAAATTATTTAAAACCCTTTTATTTGTATTCTTTTGCATCAGATCACACCTGTGCAGGGATTTTGACCCAAAGGATAGATGGTAAGGATGAGCATCCAATCGCATTTATGAGTGCTCCTCTTAAAGATGCTAGGTTAAGATATCTCAGAGTTGAGAAACAAGCCTATGCTTTGGTAAAAGCCATCAAGAAATTTAGACATTACATCTTACGCAGCAGAGTATATGCCATAGTTCCAGATGCCATAGTCAAGACTTTGTTAATGCAAAATGAATTGGGTGAAAGAAGGGGCAAGTGGGTCGCCACTATCCAAGAGTACAACATTGAGATTCAACCAATGAAACTGGTTCGAGGACAAGCACTTACATAGGCCATAACAGTTGAAGGTCCTGGATTAGTTCAATAGGCATATGTACTTGAAGCAGTGTCCCCAGATGAGTGGTATGATGATATCATCTATTACTTGTTTTCTCAAAAATGTCCAAATCACATGAGTCCAACATAGAGAAGAGCACTAAGGTATAGAAGCAAACGTTTCATGTTGCAAGGGTTAGTTCTATCCAGACAAAATCATGAAGGGATCTACTTGAGGTGTGTTGGTAAGAGCGAAGCCAAAAAGATCATGGAATAGTTTCATGATAAGTTTGGAACTTGTCATGGAGGTGAACTGGCAGCACCAAATCAGATCATGAGGGTAGGCTATTATTGGCCAAAACTATTTCAAGATGCTCATCAACACATCAAGACTTGCCACATTTGTCAAGTAACAGCTTCAAGAGAACAAAACCCAGCAATGCCTTTAAAGCTGGTTGTTGAGTTCAGGCCTTTTTCCAAGTGGGGACTAGATTTTATTGGTATGATCAATCCACCTTCTTCTGCACAGCACAGGTATATCTTGACTGTGATGGATTATTGCACTAGATGGATAGAAGCCCATGCCTTGAAGTTTTGTACTTCTGAAGTAGTGATCAAATTTCTGGAAGACAACATAATTACCAGATTTGGCTGTCCCAGCACCCTTGTGTGCAACAATGGTCCTGCATTTTCATCACTAAGATTTTCCAATTGGGCCTTTGAGTATGGAATAACTCTGAAGTTCTCATTGAACTATTATCCGCAGGGCAATGGATTAGCAGAATCTACAAATAAGAACCTCTTGAACGCAATCACGAAGCTACTAGATAAGAATCCGAGAGACTGGCATACACAACTGAAGTTCACTCTTTGGGTAAACAAAACCTGAGTTAAGTCTTCTCTAGGTGCTTCTCCATATCACTTGGTTTATGGCCAAGATCCTATCTTCCCGATACAATTGAGGATTCCAACCTTGCAATTCATGCAAGAGTATTTAGATGAAGATGAGAGAGTATGGACAAGATTATCACAGTTACCGCATTTGGAAGAGAAATGTGATATTACCTTAGATAAATTTATGAAGCATCAAGGAGTGGTCAAGTGTTGGTTTGATCGTCAAGCAAGAGTGAAAGCCTTCAGAGTTTCTGATCTGGTTTTATATTGGGATAAGGCACATGAAAGGCAAGGTGATCATGACAAGTTTGATTATCTCTGGAAAGGCCCGTACCAAATTGCAAAGATCCAGGGAGAAAATGCTTTCAAGTTGAAAACTTTGACCGGAGAAGACATCCCATTGCCTGTCAATGGGTAGGTCCTAAAGCACTATTTCCAGCCATAAGTTCTTGTGGGGGCTAGTTTGTACATAGTTAGAATTGGTTTTCTTTTCTGTTGTTTTGTTTTCCTAGATTAAATTTGCTTGTCTTGATGTCATTTGACTCAAGCATTTTCTTGTTTTTACTAGTTTAGTCATTTTTTGTTTTTGTTTGGTTCAATTTAGGTTTGTTGTTTTTGGGGGTTTTCCCAGTTCACGCTGAGATGTTGAAATTTATACATGCATTTGGTATGATTTCACCAGAATATGTTAGTTCATTTCCTAAACATTTACTCATGAAATTCGTAGGATTGAAGGATCATAGTTTTTAATTTACCGACGAGATGAATTGAACTTGATTGGGACACTAATCATCTATTGTGTCTTGACACTACTATCTTTTGAACATAATGCCAAATCTAAGTTTATGAGTTCTTAATTGTTCCATTGAGAAAGTTAGGTCATGATTGATAGATTTCTCGTGGATTCCATCACTAGTGTCAGATAGTAGGACTACTTGCTCATGGGGGATAAGTCAATTGTTCAGTATTACTTGAAATATTTTGAGATATTATATCTTACATACTTTTTTTTTAAAAAAAATCCCAAAGTACCTAAAGGAGTCTTTGTGAACTTACATTAAGTGAAAAATCTAAAGGTCCACCTTTGCCGCCATCACAAGTCCACACCCACTAGCTGAGTTATCAACGTAACTATTGCCATCAAAAGCATGTGTTGCAGGGGTAGCAGTACTGCATTGTACTCTCTCACATTTAAGCTTAATAGAATATCAAAGAATGAAGCAAAGAAATGCAAAAATCACAAATCAGCACTATAACTCAGTTAGATGGACAATCGAGTAATCTTTACCGGGGCTATGGATGCCTGACTGGCAGTGAGGCTCTGCTTGAGTGGAATTGAGAGACAAACCCGTCGAGGCTATAGACACTCGCTAGCAGTGGGGCAATGTCCAGGTAGTTCATGAGGTGTGTGCTAATCATGTAGCTTAATGTAAAGGAGCTTAGATGATCTTAGATTGCTAAGGGGAGGAAAGGAACTCATATGCACACACTTGGATTCTTGGAATATGGGTGGTTGTGTTGGCAGTTGGTTTTGATTTCGTGATCAGGTAGTTTTGTTTGTTTGATCTAGTGTGTGGGTACACATGGAGATTTTGAACTTGATTTTTCTTTATCTTTGGAACTTTTACAAAACTGTCTTAATTAAAACCTATATATAATCATATATCAGCAGATGTAGTGTCTTGATCCAATTTATGATTCCTCGTCCCTTTTGAGTCTATTTAACTATTTGGTGGTTGAGGATGGTGATTTAATATTCCTTGAATGGGAATTGAGTTCTTGTTTTAGAAATGCTCAGAAACATTCTTTTAGTGAAGTCACTAGATGTTGTGACCAAATCACACATCGCCCCACTGGAAATAGGGACCTCCCCCCTTTTTTTAAATCCAGTGCTTTGTATGAAGTTTTGATGATGTCTTAGAAATATTGCATGATGAAGTAAGTGGTATTTGAGTCTTAGAGCCCTTTGATCACCTAATCCTAAGAGTTGCGCCTAGGAGAAACAATGATTTGAGATGTCTCATTGAAACCTATCTTCTGGCACCTAATTTGAGCACCTTAAGGTGAGTTTGAGTGCCTAAGGGAAAAGTACTTTCATAAAGGTGTAAATCTAGTGTTCAAAGTCATAAAATGACAAATTTGGAGTCATTAGTGATAGGTGCCTAGAGGAGAATGCACTTTTAACCACTCCAAAAGATGCACCTTGACTAGAATTGACATAAAAGGCCTTTAAAATCAAAAAATTTGCTAAAGGAATGATACAAGTGTTAGGCACCAATTTCACACTCAAATGATCATCCACTTGCACCTTGAATTGAAGTTAGGCCCCCCTTATCACTCCTGTCACTTGGATGAGTGCCTTGGGGGTAAGTGAATCTAAATAGCATCAAATTAGCACCTTGAGTTGTTGCTCTCATTAAAGTGCACCTTGGTATAGAAGGAATGATTCAAGAGTGAAGGCACCCATTGCATGTTCAGTGGATCATAAGAATTATGCCTAAGGATGATCCAGTCTCCCAAGGGTGTAGGCAACTTCAAATGTCAAAAATGAGAAAACTTAAGCTAGGTGCCTTTGCATGCATAGACTACCTTCTTTGGTGCCTTGATGAGAGATGAAGGCTATGAACTAAGATGAGCGCCTAAGGGAGTATAAGGTCCTTGAAGCCATCAATAAGTGGTTGGAGTCATAAAATGCTAAATTTGAAGTAAGAATGCACAAGGACCTCACCTAGTTAAGCGCCTAGTGGATAAACTCCTCCAAAATGGCCAAAAGGTATTTAAGAGCTCAAGGTGCCATTTCACATTCTTGTCAACATCAATTGGTGCCTAGGAAAGGATATACTCCAAGTCCTTCTAATGTGAGCACCTTGTAGTGCATTGCACCTTAAGAGTGTTTTTAAGCTTGAAATCAAGTTCAAAATAGCGCCTAAGGATAGATAAGTGGAAACAACACCATGTGAGCACTTTCACTTAGGAAGGATGTTTTGGAGCATAAAGAAGGACGCCTTAAGAGAGGTGGCTCATTTTGACTCTTAAAGTTGATTAAGCACGTCAAATTGAACATTATAATGCTAGGCACTACTTTCCTCATGTACCACCTTCAATTGGCGCCTAAAGGAGAAATTGTATGAAATAACACTTTGGGAATGGGCCCTTACATGAGGGGAGTCATTCTGAGACATTCATGATCATTTGGAATCAAAAAATAGAAAATTTAAAACCATGTTGTCTTAGGTACCCTTTTACCCTTCTGTAAACCTATTCTAGCGCCTTGAAAGGAGAGAACTTGGAAAGGGTATTCATGTCAAAATCACCACAAAGTGCACCTAGGAAAGGATGTACTTCAAGCCATTTAACTTGAGAGTTTTGATGTCAAATAAGGTTTAGATTGATCCTACGTAAGCGCTTAGGCATGAGGAGGCTTTAAATCATCTAAACTGATGTTGTTTTGATCCAACTTTTGAAGAAATCAATTATTTATATCAAAGCACATTCCCCTACTTGCATCCTCTATGCCAATCTTCATGAGCACCTAGAAAGAATTGATATAAAACCACCCTTTGATTAAAGCGCCTAGGTGAAGGAGTCTTTCCAAAGCATTCACAATTATTTAAGGCATGAAAATGACAAATATAAAGCTCAAATTAACCTTATGCGTAATTTTTACCTCTGGAGACATGCGATCTATCGCCTTGGATGTAGAAGGTTTGTAGATATGAAATTTGGTGCCTTGGAGAAGTCGGGCATCTAAAAGACCTTTGGCAATTCTCTAAGATTAAAATTCTTTTAGAGGAGTCTAGGTGCCTTGCAAAAGAAGGTATAGGATCATGCAAATTTACTAACTTGGAGCGCCTAACAATCAAGAGAGTTTAAAACATCATCATTAGCACCTAAGGAAGTACAAGGTCTTTGGGGCCATTAAACAAAGTGTTTGAAATCATAAAATGACAGATTTGAAGAACCATTGAGTTGGGGACCCTATTAGGTTCAAATGACCATCAAATTCTGCCTTTGGTAAGTTGGCACCCTTTATGTAAAACACCTCCAAACTGGTGCCTTAGTGGGTTTTAAACTTTGGAAATTGCAAAAAAAATTATTAAATACATGCCTTGGCCGACCCTTAATCTGGCCAACCACATTAAATGAGCATGAGATTACTATATATCAAGGTGCGCTCCTCCTCATTTAGAACATAATTTTGTTAAAAGGCAGCAAATTTTCTTAAAAGGCAGCAAATTTTCTTAAAAGGCAGTGAATTTTCTTAGAAGGAGTAGCAAATTTGTTAAAAGAGAAGTAAAGTTTTAAGGAAAGAGCAGATTTAAAAGACTGATTTTTGATATTTTACCCCTGATTTCTATCATTTCAATAATAATTTTACAGAAATATGCATTTCTAGGTCAGAATTTGATATAAGGTATGTTTTATCCATCCTTTTCCTTCATAAGTTTGACTTTTATTTATTTAGTTTTGCTAAATTTCATACCTTTGTCATAAAAAAATTAGGTTTGTGAAGTCAATCCTGCCATTTCAAGTCACTTATTCAAGTTTGGTCTTGTAGGTAAATGGGAATGACAGCTAAAGAGAGACAAGTCTTGAACAAGATGGATGCCAAGTCCACCATACCTGAGTCCAAGCTTGAAACTCTGTGGAAGAACGTGGGAGACACCAACATGGGACACGTCAACCTCGAGGAAGTGAAAGATTTCTTGCTCGCTGCCACAAGGAATGAAGACATCAAGGCCATCACGAAAAGTGGAATCATACAAGCAGCATGCTTCCCACCTACCTTGCCAAACACTGAGTTAGTATTGGAATGCGTTCAACATTATGACAAACAGAAGAGACAGATTATAGCCAAAGATGGGATTGTTCTTGCCTATCTGCAAAGGGAAGCCATCCAAGAGATCTTCAACATCCCAAGAGGGAAAGGAGTATTCATTTGTCCTACAACTTCTCAAAGTGTTTTTTTAGGTGACTCCAAGCATTACATGCAAAAGGTGAGAAAGAAGTGGATGACTGATCCATCAATCAAGATATATAATTTAGAAGATCACAAGTATCACAAGGCTGACTTCAAGCAAGAGATAAGTTACTTGATCATTTTCCTAAATCAAGTAACAGGTAGGTCTCAATCATCTACTTTTGAAGGATGGATGTATACTTACTTTGATCATCTATTTACAAACAACAAGATGGTTGACTGGGCTAGCCTTATAATCCATTGCCTTGATGAGCAGTTTGAGAATTTTGATGAAACAAAGTCTTTCTTCATGACTTCATATCTTGTTTATATCTTGGAAAGAAATGCAATCTACAAAGGACTAACAGCTAAAGGACAAGTAGGTACAAAGTCTGGACAAATTCTCTCACATCAGTGTTATCCTCAACTCCATTTCAAGAACATCAATCACTACAAAAGGTTCAATGATGCTTTTGCCATGTTCATAGTGAGAAAATTGAGAGGTGAATTTCATAGAAAATTAACAGGTGTTGCTAGGAATTTCATCAGGTAGTATGAAAGGTACTATATCCAGTATGACAAGTTCACATATATCAGGATTCAAGGTTTTACATCTTTTCCATATAGACTACCTAGATATCCTTCAAACAGGATGGTGTTGCTAGAGGTTTCAAGACAACTGTTAGAGTTTCATGAGATGCAGAAGGCAAGAAAGAAAGCTGGAGTTCAGTTTCCTCTTCAGCTTGGCAGATATTACTCTTGTCCATCACTTCAGGGAGCTGAGCATTCAGAAGTTGAACTTCAAGCATGTCATTTGCATCCACATGGCGCTATTAAGCAGTCGTATTCCTCTTACAAGCATGTTGAACAATTAGAGGATCATTGTGTTGATGCTATAGATGATGATGATATCAGGATGCAAAAATGTTCAAGGTTGAGGTGGGATTTAGTAAGAGCTACAAAGGTACTAAGGATTCTTGATCAATTAGAAGGGGAAAGAGCTCTTCTGGGTGATGAATACAATAAGATCCAGAATTTGCCTTATCATGTCAACTGGGCTAATAGAGAAGGGGTTGATGATGAAGGGTTAATAAAGCCTATCATTGCTATCACTGAAGAACAGATAAATAAACAATTACAAGCCTTGCTTGATGAGGGAAAGAAACTCACCTATACTAAAATGGGAGAAGTTGATCAGCAAGAACAACACAATGTACCTAGTAAAGATTCACAAAGCAGAGAACATGAAAGAGATTCAGGTCAAGTAAAGAAAAGAAAACAGCTTGAAACTGCACAAGGGGAATCTAGTAAGAAGAAGAAAAAGACAAGTATTGAAACTGCTTCTTCTAGACAGCCAGGTGACACCCTACTAAATCAAAACATAGTGATACATGCTGAAAATACAGTTCTAGAAACTACAGTTGAAGAAGTACCTTCAAGTCTGCATGACACTGAGATCATTGATGAATCTGGTACTGAAGATAAGGATGAAGCCCAAGAAGAATCACTACCTGCACAAGGAAAACAAATACAACAAGTACAAGATTTGTCATCATTGCCAGAGTGGCTACAAGACAGAATCAGAGAGAATTATGAAGTTGAGAAGTATCCTTCTCTTCCAGTTGATGAGTTACTTATGTATATGTCAAAAGAAAAACCAAAAAAGAAGGCCACTATCCTTTCAAAAATCACTAAAGATGAAACAGGTGTAAGGAAAGTTTATGTAGTAGTTCCAAGGCTTGAGAAGAATGTAGAAGATGTAAGACCTGATAATTATGACATTAATACAATCAATTTGGGTCTGTTGACTAGAATGCAAGTAGAAGAAGAACTTCAAGATTCAATTGATAATGCTCGAGCTATTATAAGACAAGAGACAGAAGGTAGAATTAAAGCTGAGCAAAGGTGCCAGGCCTTAGAGCAATATATTCAGCACTTGGTTCATCCTATTCGTCAACAGGACAAGGTTTCTACACCACCATCTCTTCTTCCTCCTGAAACAGTTGTACACTTAGAAGAGTTGAAGTCTTCATCTCATAGAATGAGGGATTGGATGAAAAGATCAAAGGAGGCTACATATAAACATCTGGAGGATATCATGCTAGTGTGTGATAAGATTATTGATCTCAAAGAAAGGGTACTTGCATTGATAACAGTTTGTGTTGAATTCAAAGATATCTAAGAATATTACTTGCCACACTTGAAGAGCTTAATGGAGACATCCATTGATGATTTGATACATGTTCTGAAGTGATTGAAGAAAATAAGACATACGACTTCTCTTCTTGGTATTATGGCTTTCGCATCAAAGGACAATTGTTGGATAAGATAGAAACAGACATGTCAAGAGTAAGAAGTGTACTTCAAAAGATTCAAGATGGAATACATGCCTTTTTGATGAAGCTATGTAACCCATTTGGCGAGATGACCCTTGATAATATAAAAGAACAAATTCAAGCTTTCTATTTTCAAGAAGATGATATGTCAAATGAGAAGCTTGATAATATTTTTTCACTTGTTGTCCACCTTGGCGCCAACAAAGCAAGGATGACAGATTGGGAGAAGACACTTGGCCATTATTCAGATGATATACTTCAAGCTGAGGGAACCATTTTGAATGCGCCAAGTGTACCTTTGGATGATGTTAAGCAGATAGTGTCCAGATTCATTGAATGTCAAGCTTCTAGTGATGAATATTCACATGGAGATTCTTCATAAGCTAATGATGTGTCATTCTTATCTTTTGGGAGGCATGCCTTTGTTCCCTCCTTCTTAGCCTCTTTCATTTATTAAAGATAGTCTCTTTCATTTAATAAAATAAGAGTTTGTTATAACTACTTGTGATGTGGCATGATCTAGTCCACTGGCTTAGTCGATCGATCTTGACCCTTCATTCATTTTGAGATCTATAAAAAGGCTCTTGCTGCTCTCATTTGTACAATTGAAGACTCTAGAATTGTTGCAAAAGGCTCTCTGAAATAATATAAGATTCATTGCTTTGGTGACTCTATATATGTTTCGAAGTGTTGCATGGTTTGGATTTTCAAGTGCATAATAAGTTAGATTAAGTTTTCTTTAAGTTTATGTTAGTTGGTGGAAGGTTTCATTGTTGTTTGTGGTGAAATCTCTATGTTCATACCATTTGTAGTTTGTGGCATGCAAATTGCAGTGTATGGTTAATCTGAACAAAACGAATCTTCAATTTGATCCTTATGTTTGTTGAATCTTTCATGAGCACAAGTGATTTAAACATCTTGTAAAACCTTAGAAGATTGCATCAATCTTGTGTAGTTGTTTACCTTGGCAAAGCAAGATCTGGTTCAATTTCACCTAAGCAGTAATTATCCTTGCATCTAGGATTAGATTAGTGTTTCTAAACCTTACATCTTTTGATCCTTTTTATCCATTTATTTAGAGTTAGGATCAAGAACATCATTACCAAATCATACGCCATAAGTTGTAGTACTTAGATATTCCAGTGTTTGCCTTCGTAGTCATTGAATCAACAGCTTGTTCAAACAATTGCATAAGTCCCTTTGTGTTTACCAGAAAAATCATACTTAGTCACTGAGCTATCTCTTACAAAACTATAAGAAAGGAACCTTGGAGTCATCTTGTTTGATCACTTCATTCAGCATTCGAGAGGCTTTACTCAAGAGGGAGTCAGATACTTTGTATTTCACTCTAATTGTTGACTTGTCCAAAAACAAACATCAACAAGACCTTGCTTCAACATCTTATAAATGTTGGAAGCAAAGGTATTTGGATCATCGAGGCAGAACGCAGAAGTGAGAGAAACCATTTCATAGATGAGCAATACCAGGTCCTTTATAGACTTACCACTCTTATCTGCTTCTGCCCTCTTCCACAACTCCACCATGATGGATTTCCTGTGTTGGGCATCACCTGTTAAGCTCAATTTTAAGATCTAAAAACTCTTCTGGTGCAGATGTAATTCCAAATCTAGCATCCTCCTCCTCTTCAGTCGAATCATCCTTATTTTTCCGGCCATCCCACCAATGTACACGTCATTTCGTTTTAGCTTTCACATCAACATCTATTGCTGTTGTACCCTCTGTTTCCTTCAGCCTATGTAGGCTCTCCGATTCTTCTAGCATATTAAAATCCTCACCTCCCAAATCGTGTGGAGGCCTTTCCCACACATACCTCACCTGGGCAGTGCTCGGGGAATCAAGATCAACATCACCCGTAAGAACTTTAGTGGCAAGATCAGCAGCCAAATAGACAGGAGATTCATCTACTTCCATTGACACAATTTCATCTAGCTCCGTGTCACTGTCCGCAATAGTCTTTGCAGCTCCCACTTTATCAAAACTCTCTCCAGAGCCATACGACCAAGACATGAGAGCTCGACCCCAGTCATCCAAAGCTGCTACATCCATTTTCCTGGAAACTCTTCATGATTTCCAAAACAACTTTTCTACCATTACCAATTGTTGGTTTAAAAACACAAAACACAATGAAAGGAGATTGCAGAGAAAGAACAGAAACAAAAATACAACTCAGAAGATAAACACACAGAGATGTTTTTAAAGTCGTTCACCACGGAATCTGGCTACGTCCACTATACAAAGGGAAAATCTCTTATATTAATTCTCTATTTTTACATATTCATCCAGCATATACAGACACTCTCCAAAGCAAACTTACAATCTTCATCAAGCTCCTCTTCTCAAAGAAGATACAAACAGCTTAGCTATTCCCGTGGAAGAAATTGGCAAAAAACAAGAAGCTGCGGTTACATCAGAACTGTCTCTACAGTCTTACACCAACCAAACTCTGATATTCTCTGGCCAGCTGTTACAAAAGTAACTTGGCTTCACACGTAGCCAACACTTCTGTGTTGTGTATAGTATTTGTTGTGTTTTGTCCCTTCTCAGCAGTCTTTGACTGCATTTTACCATTGTAATTTGCATTTTTTTTCAATATAAAAAAAAACAAACACATAGAAATGCACCTCTACACATTAAACTATTCAGGTTGACCCTTATGTAATAGTTATTTTTTCATTCAAATCTCGGGAATCATATTTGTGTTCTATGATACTCCATTCCCCGCTATTCCTCTCACAAACATAGGATTGCTATCAGTTCCTAGATACATGAAATGTGGTCAAAATATTTATCAAAACTTAGGTCATTATCGTCAGGATACCAATTATTTTTCCATCGTTTCATTTGAAGGTCACCGATTTTATGTTGTTCATATTTCATCATTTGAAATAGGCCTAAAAACACTTGAAAACGTGCTCATAATGAACTTACACGCGGATAGAGGCAGCAAGAACGTGCAAGAATACACCAAGAATGAAGATTTTGTTCATCGTCTAAGAATAGGCCATGAGGAAATGGTGAAACGAGTGATATATGCAGAGTTTCCTTCAGCATCCATGTGACCTGCATAGGACCATCATCCTTAAAGGAATTCAAACATAACATTTATTGCGAAGGAGGAAGAGCCTCTCTTATTTTTGGAGTTAACGATCAAGCAAATCAGAATTACCATGCAACAAGCCCTATCGAGCCCTGAGATCCAAGGGCTAGTGCGTGATGGCCCATTTGAAAATGATCCATTTAATGTATAGCAGTAGGCCAAAGTTCATGCACTACGATCATAGTTTGACACGTATGCGGGATGGGTCCCACACGGAGAAAGTCGTAACTTCTCTATGGTCAACTCCTTATTATGTAGCTCACCATCCGCATGGCATCCTCGTGTTAGATGGATCTAATTTAAAATGCCCCCATGAGTCATCAATAAATGTACATTGTATCTACGTGTGTCTAGGCTATCCGTAGTTGTTGTCTATATACACAAGTGTCATGGTCTTAAATGTCATGCGAATAATTGCCTTACTTATGTCGATCAAATTGGCATACTTATGTGGATCAACTTTATATGGGAACATAAATATTATGAAGATGTCTCATTAGTAGTTCATAATATACGTGTCAACTCATGAAGATACATGTCATTTGGGAATACCGACATGTCATCATTCCATTGGTCCAAGCATAGTCACATGCCCCAGTGGTGGGGATTTGGTGGTTCCATGCAGTTAGTGGAGATCTAGTGTTGTGGAACAAATTGGCAATTGCAAACGTGTCTAGGAATCCCTATGGGAATGTATAGTAGAGATGAGTTTGAAAGTAGTTAAGTAAAATTGCATTAGTGGGGAAGAAGTCCACTTCATAGGGATTAACTACCAAACATGTTAGGTCATAGACAATATATGCAAAGTCAAAGAGGTAGCTCCCATGATGGGCACTCAGTGGCCCATTCCGAAATGCTTGAAACAAGATTAGTCACTAGGCATTTCCCATATGCTACCAACCAAAGGTGGAAATGTGACCATATACTAGAGTCAAGGTTTGGTTGGTATAGATTTGTGGTGCACATGTAACCAAAAAGCCTAATTCTTTCATGTTTTACAAGGTTTTGGGGTCCAAGACAATTAAGTTGGTAGGAGATGAAAGAGTATACATAATTTATAAATTGTGAACCAATTGGAAACATCTAGAATAAAAGCATAGCAAGAGTTGTGGAGTCTTAAAGTGGAAAATTGTAAGATAATTCCAACTCTTTAGTAGATATGGGTGGTGGAATTTCAAGTGGGAAATGCAATTACAAAAGAGAGATAAAGTTTAGAAGTATAAAGCTGAGAACAAATATTTAAATGCAATTTGCAAAAGTTGCTTATTTACTTGCCGGTTTTGGTTCCTCAATAAGAATAAGGCACAAAGCTCAAGAGTAGGGTTGCAAGGGTAGTTTGCAACTATAAGGCTTTTATAGTAAGTGTTTAGCTTGGCCAAATTGATTAGGATTTAGACTAGAAGTTCAAGATGAAAATGCAACTGCATAAATGTACAAGGGGTCTAGAACCCTGGTGAAGACAATAGGCATAGGGGTCAGAGTGGAGAAGTGGGGCCTAAATGCAAAATTACTTAACTATTGAGAGAGTCGAATTCTCTACCTAGGTGTAAGAGTGTGAGGTTTTTAGAGGTTCTTTGTAATTTTGCAAAATTGCTCAACTACCTAAGAACTCTGATCGTCTTCCCATGTAAAATTTAAACATGATTTAAAAACTTCCAAACCTTCAAAAAGGAGACCTTACTAGGCACCACTTGAATACCCAAACACTTGATTTTGTAACCTTCAACATAAAATACCCTAGACATTTGTAAGCCTAAATGTTTTTCGAAAATGCAAAATTTGAACACCAAAATGCACCACAAGATCCCAAGACTACTTGCGGCCACTACCATCAAAACCATTAAACAAAACTTAAATTAGGAATTCAAAAAGAGGAGTTTCTTGTTTTCTTCAAGGAAAATAGAGCATATTGTGCAAGCAACAATAGAAATCAAAATAAGACGTATTATTTTAATAAAATTGTTATTGTATAATATATAATCTTAATTTTAAGATTTTCTAATTGGGGTTTGAGGATGAGAGAAGATGATTTATTAAAAGGATAGATTTTCTTTTAGAGGGAACTTTTTCCGTTAGCAAACACAAACATGAAGGTTTTTGGAACTTTAAAATCTTTGATTGAAAGTGTGAATTCATCTTTGAATTTTCAAGTTGCTTATTAAAAAGTGGTTGGCATGTATTTCACAAAAACCTTCAAAAAAATATTTTGATTTGGTTTGATCAATAAAATGAAGATTTGTATATAAAACATGTGTGCTAATTTTTGTATGGAGATTGTGTGAATCCATTATTTATTTTTGACGAAGTAACTTGTATTATAACAGAGAAAATATTAAGGATTTTTATATAAATCAACTTGCAATAAAATTGATTCTTGGATAGTGTTGTAGAATATTTTTGGCATTATCTTGTATTTAATTTGTGAGTGTTGGAAATTTGAAATTGTCTTTTAGAAAAGAAAAATCATAGGTTGCTTACATAGGAAGAAAGGTTGTGAACAAAGGAAAAAGCAAACTGAAATCAAGTAGAATGAGTTTGGATGATTTCAATAAGTTTAAACTTGTAATAATTCTTATTTTACTATTATTTGAATTAATTTTTTATTTGGAAGTTAAAATCCTAGTTTTTTATGGCATAAAAAAATTGTCAATAAAACCTAATGGAGAAGTTTTTGACATAAAAGAAAAGATAGTATTGAGCCAATTGATAAGAGGGATGATCTCTTCCTCTTCTTTAGGTTGTATTAAATCTAGAAGGGTAGTCTTTAGATGACTTTTAATAGGGTAATCAAAGAGAAATACAATCATACATGAGATCCTTACAATCATACGCTATGTAATATTGGACTCATGCTATATAGATTGCAAGCAAAAGGCTTTTCTAACCTTTGATTAAGTAGATGAAATAACATATAACACACACACCAAATATATGGAATGAAGTTTTATCACCTAGAATAAGTCCCCTTAACCTATCCTAGTAAATTTACAATCCAAATCTAGTATGCAAATCTCTCTAAATGTATTTCTAGTAAGAATTCACAAAGGATGTGACATAGTACACAATATTGAGCTTGTCCATATAAGCATGCCCTAATCTAATCCTACACTAATAAGAAAAAAATAAAGGTGTGTGATAAAATAAAGAGATTTACTAAAAAGTTAAATAGACTAATGCCTATCTAATGGTTAAATAGAGTCAAAGCTTGTAAAATGATAAATGCTTGCATAAACTAACTATTGAACCAAAGATGTACACATGTATAGCTCATAGAAAAAAGACACATCACATAATATGTAAATTATTATACTTCCATTTCTAATCAAGAAAATATCATGTGCATTAGAAAGAAGGCTACCATAAATCCGTTTCAACTTTTTCCAATAATTCAATGTTTACTAATTTCTACAGCACTCAAATCAGAAAATGTGATTAAGGAGATCTTGTAGCACAAAAAAATAGAAATAAATCCTTATTATCCATGGTGATTTATGATCATGGGTGGGCCTCTACTAGACCACACCTTCTTCTAGAAATAAATCCTTATTATCCATGGTGATTTATGATCATGGGTGGGCCTCTACTAGACCACACCTTCTTCTAGCTCACACAAGACTATAAATTACATTAATTGGTTCCATAAACTTGTATCAAGCTGCTTACGTATATGTAATGGCTACATTATTAAACTCTACATATATATAAATATAAAATTTATCTAGCTCCCAAGACATAGATGCAAATGATTTTAGCATGCAAAATCAATTACAACCTAAAGATATATTAAAATATGAAACAATGAATAACCTAACACTAATGCAGGATCCTAATTTTACATTTAACGCTACTCAAGATTAGTGCAAATAAGGAATGGTAACTACAAGATGAAATCAAATGAACTTCATGTGCAAACCTTAGTTAAAATGGATGCACTCATTTGATTGTTGTTGATGAGGGGTGAATGTAGTTGTTATTCAAAATTTTGGAATGCCTTTGCTTTCACCTGATTATGAAAATGACTTACATGGCAGGGTCCATATATAGATTTTGAGGATGGAGGATCAAGGGATGAGATGTATTCTTGAGATCAATGTCTAGGGATGCTTGAGAGGAAAGGGTGCACAAGACTCCACTAAGTGGAACTTGGTGATTGATGCACATGATGAGGGTTTGGATTGAGAAGATATGGAGGGCTAAGATTTTCTAGATTTGGAATAGAGGGTGAGGATCAAAAAGTCCTTTTTAGGATCCATGTGCACACATCAAGCCTTGTGCAACCATGAGCCATATGCAACATGGTAAGGTTGACTTGCCTAATTGGGATTTGGAATGTGCAAGTGATTGATTAGTTGATTAAGTGGGATTATTTAATCAAATAATGGTTGAGGGGGGGAATAGGATAAATTGAATAAATAGTTTGCATTTATTTAATTTTTGGGAATGTTGGAATGGGGATGATGAACTTAATTAAGTAAAAGCCAAATTTATTTAATTTTAAGGATGAACATTAGAAAAGGATGTTGAAATGATTAATTAATTAAATAAATGATTGGAACTTAATTAATTAATGCTAGGAAGATGATTGAATTGGTTAATTAAGTAATTTATTTAATTAATGTTAGAAGGGGAGATATGCGGGATGAATCAGGTGATGGTAGGATGTGGTAAAATTTAGGTGCCTACATAACCCTTATCCCATTATCACATAATTTCAACCTTAAACAAATAATTATATGAGAATAGAAGTCTCCATAAGATCAACCTTTAGTACCTAATCTATAGGATAAGAATTTCCTTATCCATGCAAACCATTGAGTTTAATTTAAAACCTACAAGATTCCATGTATTAGTCATAAGCATCCAAAAACCATGCTTCACATCAGCTCTAAGTTCATACATGTAGCAATAGTGAACATCTCCAAGCATGGAAATAATATACATTCTTGGATCAGGGAAAAGAGTACTAAGCAAATACTAAATTTAAGGAACATAGACATCTAAGGGAGAAAATTAAGACTCCAATCAAGATTTTTAAAGTTTTAGCCTTGTCCTATTTTTTTCCTTCTCATGAGTGGGTAAATTTTATGTAAGCCAACCAATGGCCTATACAAATTTTTATTTTTAGTTTAAGGTCCTCATCAAGTAGTAGAAATGCATCTTCAACATGTATGTATATATATAACCCTCTAAGGTTTGACATGAGCTTTAAGCCTAGCAGTCACTTCAAGTTGTCCTACACCCAGTTGCACAACCCTCTAAAATATTTTCCTTAATCCCAATGAATGCGTACTCAACTACCAAAGAAGCAAAATAAACACCTACATATGCATTCCTCCACAATGTCCGTATTTTTTAAAATATCTTTAAAATGGGGAGTTAGGGCATGGGTTTGACTATACTCACAAAAGTACTTTCAAGATCTTCTTGCATGTATATAAATTAAACTTGATAAATATGAGTTACATACTTTTACAATCCCAAAACATGAAAGGATTAATTTTTATTCCATTGAACACATTTACAACATTCCCCTACAACTTGGCAATCAAGGACACTTCTAATTCAACAAACAAGCATGAAAATGACAAGAAATATGTAGCCTATATCTAGCAATGTTGCCTAGATACTTTGCAGCAAAAAATAATAAGTTTTAATGGGATAAAGTCAACCATGGTGATTTTGTGCACAACAAAAATCCTGCCACAAAGGGAAAAGCATATGACAAGGTAATTGAGTATGATGACTTTCATATCCTGAATTATCTAATCCATAGAAGCTCGAAGTTAAAGCATATGCACCAATATGTAAAGCCAACAATTAGAAACACCTCTTTATTTGACAATTTAAGTAGAGTGATGGTGGGAAAAATATTGGAGTTGGTTTATGCAATCTTTAGAAAAGTCATGCATGTTGGGAGGTGTGTTCTATTAACCTAGAGTCTTTATAGGAAGAGTTTTTCTACATACTTCTTTTCAGTGATATGTAGTGACATTAAAAATATTGTGGTACAACAAGCATAGTTATTTTCATATAAGAATGATGTTTTTGATATAATAAGGTGGCAAAAATAAGGGACCAAACCCTTACAAAACAACCCAAAAAAGGACAACAAAGGCTCACAAACAAAAGCAGCCACTAACAACAACTACAACATTGACAACCGATTAACAACAAATAGTAAGTAGTAGCAGTCTGATAGCAGAAAGAAATAGAAAATGAAGAGACAAAGCTAGGAAGAAACATCCTCCCAGCCTTTCGATAGGAAGTCATAAATTTGATTAAACTCTTTAGTCTTCTCTTCATCTGCACCATGTGCAAGGGTATCCTACTCCTGCAAAAGAGTCAAATTAACCATAGCCAATTGATGAAGCATACTGTTTATGAAGCGTCTAAGGGAAAGAAGCTTCTACTCAAGGGATTCCACCCAGTTTCTTAGAGCAGACATTTCATCCTCCTGGTTGGCACCTTCCTCTTTAGCATCTTCCTCAACCTTCTCAACTATCATCCCCTCCCCATCTTGAGTATGTTCTCCAGGCACAGAATCCCCACCATTAGAATCCTCAGCTTGCATATCCTTTTCCTCCACCCCTTCAATCTCCTCTGAGATCTCCTACACTTTGATATCTTCACCTTTAGATAGCTCACCCTCCTGAGTAGACGTATCTGAGTCACTTTCAGAGTATTCTATCAATTTAACCTGAAGGGCTTGTTTGCCTACAATTCTGCCAGATCTTCTAACACCTGAAGTGTTATCCTTAGTCTTATCTTTAGCTGTTTTAGTTTTAGCCTTTTTCAGTGGTCCCCCACTATCACTTTTTTGATTCTTATGGGCCCCCATATCCCTTCCCCTGAATTAGTGATCTCCATAGAAGGCTCCACTTCCTTAAGTTGTCGTTTCTTCAATTTCACACTACCTTTGGAAGTAGAAGTATGAAGGTCCTTCACAGTAGTCTCTTCTAGGGATTCAGAAAAGGAAACTCCTTTCAATTTCTGGGTGGTAGGGGTAGAATCACTGGGTTTCTCAGAAGTGGTATCGGCAAAGGAAGGGTTATCCCCAAGGATTTCAACAATGGTGGGTGGTTGAATGGGTTCTCGTAGGGACAAGGTGAGATGGAATTTATAAAGGCAATGTATGAGGCCTTGGTGAAGGGGGATAGGCCACTTTGAGGGCTTCATAACATACTTAGCTTTCACATGGTGGACAGAGTGTTCCAACGAAGACAATAGATAGAAAGGAAAGCTAATAAGAGCATTTCTCTTAAAGTGGTTAACAAGGGGAAGGTGGTAGTTGTAAAACCTAGTATAGAGACCCTCCAAGGTGAAATACTTCATCAACAGGTACCACATAACATCCCATGGCTCTGATAACTTGGCACGATCAAACCCTCCTTGATATGGAACCATCTCCTTCCCCTCGCCCAGAAACAAATTTTGATTTTGGTGGTCTGCAACCCTAACCTTCCTCTTCAATTTTGTGCCTTTAGTGGAAAGACCAGTAGCCATTGCAATGACCTCATCAGAAACCTCCAACCCAATCTTTCCAATTTGGACTCTGCAGTTATCCGACAAAAGGGCACACTGCACATAAAGATTTTTGTCATGGCCATTAAGGCATTCTAGGAAAGGGATAATGCCTTCTTCCTTACAATAATGCCATACTAAGGCATTATCCCTGAATTCACTGCATGTGATGGGTTCTATTCAGATTCTGTCCCCCCATGATCAAATTTCCTTCAAAGCCTCAGAGTAGAAGAGAACTGAACTTCCCAGTTTGATAGTCACAACGACTTTCTCTCTCTTTAATGTGCCTCTTTCAAGAATTATCTTCAATGGCCTTAGGAATAATAGTAGTGAAATAAATGATGAAATTAAGTTGTATCCTTAAGTTATCATTACTCAGATATGCTGCCGCATTCCCCACTCTCTACGTGTCCTTCCCATGCTTCAAAATCTTCCATTTAAAACTCCTGTCAACATCAATCGGCCACCTCATCTTACCATGGGAGATCAACAGTGCCAAAATTATATCTGTAAGAAGGGTACATTGTATCATCATGAAGATGTCCTTAATCAGCCACCTCAACTTGCCACGGGAGATCAGCAGTGCCAAGTTGGCATCCACAATAAGAGTGTGTTGAATCATCATTAAGAAGTCCTATCTTTTTTAATTAACTCCCCGATAGCCTAGGAGATATTATGGCATTGGCGCCAACACTGTCAATTTTCAAACTGCTGCCCATGATTGGCAAGGCCGTCAGTGACTCCATTCTCCTCCCTATAAATGTGGTTGAAATCAACCATAGGAATACCCTAAATAAGGGTTTGGATATCAATGATGATGTCCTTAAGACGCCACCCACACATAGAAACCTTGGTAACAGCATCAATTATGAGTTTCAAATCTCCCTCTATATGCAAATTCTTAATACCCAAGGTGATCGCTAGTTTAACACCCCATTAAAGAGCTGAGGCCTTAGCAAAATTATTACTTTGGAGACCTAATCCCCATGCATATGTAGTAACAAGCTCCCCTCTGTCATTCTTGATAACCCCACCACCACTAGCCTTACCATTAGATTTTGAAGCCCCATCAAAATTTAATTTGAGCCAACTAGACTTTGTAGGGGTCCACCTGGTATTTAACCTCTGAATTTGCTTTGAGTTATCAAAGACAGGGATTTGATTAAGTATCCCCCAATTAGCAGCCATACTTTCCTCATGCTGGGTGAGAGGTTTGTCAACAGTCTTTACATGAGAATCGGTCACACTTTCAATAAGGATCTTAGAGAGAGAATAGTAGACTTGAGAATGATCTTTGACAGCCTCTCTAAAAATTTTGTTATTCCTTTCCTTCCACAGAGTCCAACCAATAAAGGGAAGGGTTTGGTTCCAAAGCTCCACTAACCATGGTTGAGAGAAAGGCGGGATCTAATTAGGAATGACTTCCCTAATATCCTTATTACAAACCCATTATAGCCCAAAGTTCAGAAGCACTCTACTCCGAATTTCTCTAGCAAAGTCACAATGTAGAATCATATGAGGAATAGTTTCCTCTTCCTTGAGGCACATGACACATCTATTGACCAGATAAAAACCCCTTCTTTTAATAAGAATGATGTTGCAAGTATTGTGGTATGTCATATATGTTGTTTCACATGTTGTGATGTTGTGGTAAAAACTGCAAGACATTTGAAGAACTCACATAGCTGCATGAGCTAAGTGTTTGGTGGAGCATGATTAATGATGTAGGTGCACATGTAGCATAATTGGTGAACATCCAACAAGATTTGAGGATTGGATGACATCCTAGAACATTACACTAGGTCCTACAAGTAGTTAAGAGCAATTTTATATGTTGTGAGCTATCACAAGTGAATAGTTGGTAGTTGAGTCTATATCAAAAACATGTACCATATTGACACTGTTAAGGTTGTAACTATTGATTCATAGTGTGTCACAATGGAAAAGTATACAAGGTTATTATCCATGGGAACATGTAATAATTGGTGTTATTTGTGGTATGCTAAAATCATGTATGGTAAGTTTATAGTTGCATGACTTTTGGTATTCTATGTATTTGTTTTATAGTTAGATGGTTTGTATTCCCATGAATAAGTTCATATATATTAGTTTGTGTGAATGTGCTAAGGTTATGAACTTAGTCACTCAAATGTTAAACATTGAAGACATTTGTACATTGTTGGTGTGGGATAATTAGAGCGATTCCATAAGAAGGGTATGTTATAGATTGAGAATTTGTAAAATTGTTTCCAAATACATTGTTGTATTCAACTGGTGTTGATTCTAAATAATACAACTACATGAATGTCCTTTGGTGGTGGGTTTTCTCCCATAAGGGTTTCCCAAATAAAATATTTGTGTCCTATGTAATCTTGCATGGATGTATACTATTCCATTTAGTTATAAACATGCTATTGGATATATTTTTAAAGTGTTGTTGACAATTAACTAAATACACAATCTTAATTTTTTTATCATCCTAGTCTACCAATCACCTACAATTGGGGAGCTAGAATCCCCAAAAGTTGGTATCAAAGCATAAGTTGGTTATTTAGGTGGTTACTACTTCATTGGAGTACAAACCATAGCATGTGTAGTGGAAAACCCTAAAAATGATTGGTTTGTTACATTTCATGTATAATTGGAAAGGAAGGAAGACATGGAGAGATTATGTGAGGAGACAAAATAGTATTAAATGTATGACTAGCATGATGATATCTAAAAGTGATAAGTTTAATGGTTAAAATTTTAGGTTATGGAAGGTGAAGATGTAAGATCTTCTAATGGAGAGAGATCAATGGACTAGAATATCTTCTACTAAAACTTCAAGTATATCTAATGAAGACTAGGTAAAACTAGACAAGAAAGAAAAAAGTATAATTTGGTTATGTCTATCAGATTCTATGTTAATGAATGTGTCTCAAGAGTAGACAACCAATTTAATTGTCGAAAAAGATAGGTATGTTATATCAATCAAATAGTCTAGTTAATAAGTTGCTTGTCTTGAAGACAAAGTTATATTCTTTGAAAAAGAGGGAGGGATACTATATAACTAATCATTTAATAGCTTTAATATGATTTTAAGTTAACTAGCAATTATAAGAGTCAAGATGAATGAAGAGGAAATTTTCCTTTTTCTAATTTTTTCCTTACAAGATTCATTTGTTAATCTTGTAATGTCTATAAATAGTAATGAATCAACACTTAAGCTAGAGAATGTTATTGGCATTTCGTTAAGTGAAGAAACTAGGAAGACTTCCATGAATGATAATAATTTAGATTCCCTTGTTGTAAGAGGTAGGTCAAAAGAAAAGAAAGGTAAGAAGAAGACATGAGATAATAATTCTAACGGTAAAACTTCTACATGTCTAAATCTTTGGGTAAGTCTTTAAAGTAAAATGCTAGAATTGTGGGAAGAAGGGTCACATAAATAAGTAGTGTAAGTCCAAGAAGAAGGATGATTCCTCTGATAAGTCCTCTAACATTGATGAGTATGATAGTGATACATTTTTATTTTCTAATATTGTTGGTGATGCTTCCTAGGTAATTGACTTGGATGCTTCTTTTCATGACACCTCACAATGAGTGGTACTCAAAGTATACCAAGTGATGAAGGGTAAATGTTTCCCAGTGATAATAGCTCTTTAAATATTATTGGTTAGGGAAAAGTTAGAGTTTATTTCATTGATGGAGTATAAAAAACTCAAATGTACAAAATATATTAGGTTTGGCAAGATACCTAATGCTTATGCCTAAAATGGATGACTCAAGAATTTATGTCACTTATGATGGAAAAAGATTTTGATTAGCTAGAGGTAATTTGGTACTTGCAAAAGGGATGTGGCATGGTACTATATATAGTCTAGATGCATAAAATTTATCTAGTTTGCTAATACATCACTACATATAAATTAGGTTTATTGTGGCATTTTTTAAAAACCTTACAAGTAAGGAAATGGTAGAAGGTCTTATTGATTTCTTTGTTGGTATTGACTTTTGTGAAGAATGTGTTTTAGGAAAATGGAATAGAGCATTGTTCAACTCTAGAAGCACTAGAGTAGAGGAGATTTTAGAGATAATACACAATGATGTTTTTGGTCCTTTGGATATCCCATTCATTTTTATGTATTCTTGGATATATTTTCTTAGGAAAAAGTCTAAGGTGTTTCTCAAGTTCAAAGAGTTTAAAACTTTTATTGGGAACCAAATAGGTAAGAAAATAAATGTACTTAGGGCATAAAATAGTGGTGAATTCTACTCTAAAGAGTTTGATATATTCCATAACCATGCTGGGTTTGTGAAGTAAAAGACTACCCAATATCCACCACACCAGAATGGAGTTACTAAAAGGTTGAATATAACCTTGCTTGATTAGGCCATGAGTATGTGGAGTAGTGTATGTCGAGGATGAGAGTTTTGGGTGGAGGAACTTGTTAGTACTGCATGGTACTTGAAAAATAGATTTTCTACTTCCACCCTAAAATCTAAGATGCCATATGATGTATGGAATGAAAGAAAACTAGTTTTGACATAATTGAGAGTGTTTGGCTATGAGGCATTTATTTAGGTGCTTAAGGAGAAATGGTTCAAGTTGCATCTCAAAACCAAAACATGTATCTTCATTGGATATGGTGAGAATGTTAAAGGCTGTTAGGGTTAGCCGGCAGAAGATATCAATTAAATGCAAATAAAGATTAAATAGAGGAATGAAAAATACACAAGAATAATAATAGCGAGAGACAAGTTTTAATGTGGTTCACCCAAACTCGAGCTACATCCATGAAACAGAGAGTCCAATATTATTATCTAGTAAAACAAACTGATTACAACCAACAATCCTTGTAACTCAATACCGTTGCAAATGCTACAATACAATATCAACCAAAACCCTAACCCTTAGCTGCTTTTTATCAAGCCTTTTTGTCAGTTACAAAAATAGGGTTTTCTTATGTCAGTCACAAAAATAAGATTTTTTATGTCGGCTCTAAAAAAAATTTCAGGGGCTGCGCCCCCAAACCCCTGCTTCTTGGGGGCTGCCACCCCCAAACCCTTGCGAGGATACATGGCTACTGTACAGTACTTTCCTAATCAGTCACCACTTACAAACAATCTCCCACTTGGAGATTGATCCTAGACGACACCGCTGCCCCTATAGCTCCCATTGGAATTAAGCACCCTAGACTCTCCTATTCTATTTTTTGTTGTTTTTAGTCTTGAAGACCAACTAAAGCTGAAGAGGAGCTCAACTTCTCCCTTGTCACTGCCTTTGTAAACATATCCGCTAGATTTTCACCTGTATGTACATATCTTTTCCAGCCTTAACTGTCTATCATCCAATACTGACTGAATAAAGTGATACCTCAACTGTATGTGTTTGGTCTTTGAATGCAAGGAAGAATTCTTTGCCAGATGTATGGCACTCTAACTGTCTGTATACAAAGAACTATTAGCCTATTCTTTGCCCAATTTTTCCATGAAAGATTGCAGCTATATCATCTCCTTGCTTGCCTCTATAGCAGCTACATACTCTGCCTTCGTGGTGGATAAAGCAACCACCTTTTGCAACCGTGAGATCCAGCTCACTATTGTCCCACCTACAATAAAGACTTAACCTGTAGTACTCTGCCTAGCATCAATATCCCCTACCAAATCTGAGTCTACATAGCCTGCTAAATCAGTATTAGAGCCCCCAAAACATAAGTGTTTATTGGATGTACCTCTCAGATATCTGAGAATCCATTTTATTGCATTCCAATGCTCAAATTTGGGATGACTCATATACCTGCTAACGACTCCTACAGCATGTGCAATATCCGGTCTCGTGCATACCATGGCATACATTAAACTTCCTACAGTTGAAGCATATGGTACCTTGGACATTTTTTCTTCCTCCTCTTGTGCTTTGGACACATCTCCTTAGTCAATTTTAAATGACTAGGCAAAGGTGTGCTGACATTTTTTGCATTCTCCATGTAGAATCTCTACAACACCTTTTCAACATAAGCAGCCTGAGATAGAGTCAATTTTCTGTTCTTCCTATCTCTGCAAATTTTCATACCAAGGATTTGTTTTACTGCCCCCAAATCCTTCATATCAAATGACTGTGCTAACTGATGTTTTAACTCTCTTATGTGATCTATGTTAGACCCAGCTACAAGCATGTCATCAACATATAAACATAAAATAATGTAGCTATCATTATCCAACCTCTTAAAATAAACACAATGGTCAAAATTACACGAGCTATAGCCTTGCTCAACTATAAAACTATCAAATTTTAAATACCATTGCCAAGGTGCTTGTTTCAGGCCATACAAACTCTTCTTCAATCTACACACCAGTTTCTCCTTACTTTTGACCTCAAATCCTTGGGGTTGTTCCATGTATATCTCCTCCTCCAAATCACCATGGAGAAAGGCAGTTTTTACATCTAGCTATTCCAAATGCAAATCTTCAGTAACCACAATACTTAAAACAGTACGAATAGAAGTCATCTTGACAACTGGAGAAAATATCTCATCAAAATCAATACCCTTTTTCTGTGTAAATCTTTAAATCTTTTCTTACCTCTATTTTCCTCTTTCAGCCTATAAACCCATTTGTTTGGTAAAGCCTTTTTACCTATAGGCAACTGACATAATTCCCAAGTCTGATTTTTTAGCAAGGAGTCCATTTCTTCTTTCATTGCAAGCTCCCACTGAACTTGTGTATCCACCTGCATAGCTTCATCATACCCTTCTAGTTCACCAGCATCTATTAACAAAATAGAATACAAAGAGGGAGAAAACCTTTCAGGAGGTCTACTTAGCCTTGTTGACCGTCTAACATTCACTAGAGTTTGTGGTATTTCTGGTTGCTGTTGCGAAGCATGAGGGACCACTGGAATGTCACTATTTAGAGTATCATTTAGCACCACATAATCATTTTCTTTCTTCTCATGCTGCTGCAATTGATCTTTGTACAACACCTTCTCATTGAATATAACATCCCTGCTTCTCACAATTTTCTAATTTTCAAAATCCCAAAGCATATAACCAAATTCATCAATGCCATATCCAACGAAGGTACAATTTTTTGATTTTACATCTAGATTGGTTCTATTTTCAGAATCTACATGTGCAAATGCTTCACATTCAAATGTTTAGAGAAAAGAATAACTCACCTTCTTACCTATCCATGCTTTCTTTGGAATACCACAGCCCAAAGGAACTGAAGGACCTCTATTAATTAAATATACAGCAATGTTGATAGCCTCTACCAACATGTTTAAAGGTAGCCTAACATGCAATCTCATGGTGCTTGCACACTCCATTATTGTCCTATTCATATGTTCAGCCACTCCATTTTCCTGTGGAGTCCTTGGAACTATTTTCTACCTACGAATTCCATTAAAGGAACAATAATCTTCAAATTCTTTGCTGTAATACTCACCGCCATTATTAGATCTGAGACATTTTAATCTTTGACTTGTCTCATTCTCAACCAAGCTTCTCCATTTCTTAAATATTTTAAATACATCAGATTTCTACCTAAGGAAATAAATCCATACCTTCCTAGTTGCATCATCTATGAACGTAACATAATATCAAAAGCCACCGAGAGAAGATACCTGAGCTAGTCCCCATACATCGGTATGCACAAGCTCCACCTTTTCATTTTTCTTTTGCTTCCCATCCTTGAGAAAACTGACTCTCTTTTATTTTTCGTACACACAACTTTAATAGAAATCCATATTAATACATTTCAGCCCTGGTAAAACCTTTTTAGAATGAAGTACCTTCATACCTTTTTGACTCATATGCTCAAGTCTGTTATGCCACAGTGTTGTCTCTAAACCTGCAGCAACTTTTCGAGTCTCTTCCTGCAAACCTGCAGCAACTGTTCCTAAACCTGTTTGTTTTTTCTCTACAACAGCTAAAGTAGAAGGAACAGTGTGACCTGTACAAAGATATAAGGTGCCTACTTTCACACCTTTTGAAACCTTCTAATTTTTATCAGTAAATGTAACAATGCAACCTTCTTCAGCTAGCTGCCCTGCTGAAATTAAATTCCTACTAAGCCTTGGAACATGCCTTACCTCTTATAGTAGCCAATGATTCCCATTATGCAACTTAATCTTGATTCTTCCCTTTCCAACAATCTGGCAGGTTTCGTTATCTCCCAAATAAACCAGCCCAAAATGCCCTTGGACATAATCAAGAAAATAACTTCTATGAGGCATACCATGAAATGAGGCCCCTGAATCTAAAACCCATGAATCATCAGTATTATCTAGGGAAAGAATCAAAGCATCATCTTCAGATTTATTACTTACCACATTTGCCTCCTTATTGCCTTCTTGTTTGTCTCCTTTATTTTTCTGAGACCAGCAATCTTTCTTCAGATGACCTAGTTTCCCACAGTAACAACAATCCTCTGTCCTATGGATTGGGATCTCTTGTCCCTTGATTTTCCTCGTGACTTCCCATGACCTCCAAAACCTTTTCCTCTCTCCTTTGATCTGCCCCTGCTTTCTGCATTCAAAACACTGCCTGATGTGGATCCACCTAAGCTTTTCCTACAAATTTCCTCACTTAGAATAACACCAACAACATCATCAAATTTTAGGGTATTTGAACCAAAAATAGAGTTACTAACCGCCATTACCAAACTATTCCAGCTTTCAGGCATTAAACATAATATTAGGAGAGCTCTAACTTCATCAAATTTTACATTTACAGAAGTTAATTGACTGACAATTGTATTAAATTTATTTAAATGATCTATCTCAGATCCACTTTCAACCATTTTCAGATTAAACAAATGCTTCATGAGAAATACATTATTTGAGGCTGAGGGTTTTTCATACAATTTAGCCAAAGATTTCATCAGACCATCTATTGTCTTTGCTTCCATTATATTGAATTCCACCAATGGTACTAGGCACAACCAAATGGTTCCCAGTGCCTTTCTGTCAAGAAGATTCCAATCCTCATCAGTCATTGTTGCCAGTTTGTTGGCTACTCCTTCCAATGGCATCCATAAATCCTTTTGATAGAGGTAATCCTCCTTCTGCATCTTCCATAATTGATAGTTCTACCCATTGAATTTATTGACCTTCAATTTACCCTCGTCTACCATTGCTTCCACTCAACTGTGAGACCTTCC
Organism: Cunninghamia lanceolata; assembly: GCA_027924645.1. Classification (NCBI taxonomy): domain Eukaryota; kingdom Viridiplantae; phylum Streptophyta; class Pinopsida; order Cupressales; family Cupressaceae; genus Cunninghamia; species Cunninghamia lanceolata. The sequence goes on along the minus strand of BSBN01000809.1, from coordinate 20,417,048 downwards.
TGCAGATGATAATTGAATACAACCTGCTTTGATACCACTTGTTAGGGTTAGCCGGTAGAAGATATCAATTAAATGCAAATAAAGATTAAATAGAGGAATGAAAAATACACAGAAATAATAACAGCAAGAGACAAGTTTTAACATGGTTCACCCAAACTCAGGCTACATCTACCAAACAGAGAGTCCAATATTATTATCCAGTAAATCAAATCGATTACAACCAGTAATCCCTACAACTCAATAATGTTGCAAATGCTATAATACAATATCAACCAAAACCCTAACCCTTAGCCAATTTTTATCAAGCCTTTTTGTTGGTTACAAAAATAGGGTTTCCTTATGTCAGTCACAAAAATAGGATTTTTTTATGTCAGCTCTAAATTTTTTTTTCGGGGGCTACACCCTTGAACCTTAGCAAGGATACATGTCTAGTGTACAGTACTTTCCTGATCAGTTGCCACCTACCAACAAAGGCCACAAGGTTTGGAATCTAGAAATCATGAAGGTTCTTTACTTAAGGGATGTTACATAAATAGGGAACTTGGATTTTTTCCCAAGGTTGAATAGCTAAAGGACAATGAGAGGGATATGATGTGTTTTGAAACAAAATTAGAATATCAAGATGCATCTAAAATTGAGTCACTTGAGTGGTACAAGGCATAATTAGTGGTAAAGGGTTATTCCTAGGTTGAGGGAATAGACGTCAATGACATATTTCCTCTATTATTAAGCTGAGTTCCTTTATAATGTTGTTATCTATTGTTTTCATGATTTGTAAATTAAGAAAATGGATGTTAAGAGAACATTCATGCATGGAGACTTAGATGACTAACTATTCATGGAATATCCCAAGGGATACAAGTTGAAAGGTAATAAGAAACTAGTTAAGGTATTCCCAACAAATGTGGAACTAATATTTTGACACACATGTGGTAGAATTGGGTTTTAGAAGAAGTGATGTTGATCATTGTGTGTACTAAAAATATGTAAATGGTCACATTATAATTATTTTTCTATATGTTGATGATATGCTTATCATTGGAGACAATAAAGCACTAATTTAGGAAATTAAAACTTTATTGTCTAGTAGGTTTGATATGAAGAAGGACTTAGTAGATTCCAAATACATTTTCAATATGGAGATATGTAGAGATAGAACAAATAGAAAACTATGGCTAAACTAGAGGAAATACTTTTAGACTATCTTGTAGAGTTTTACAATATAGGACAATAAACTAGTAAGTTCGCCTCTATCAATTGGCACAAAGTTGAGTATGGAACAATGTCCTAAATTTTGGAGGATTTGTAGGAAATCAATAAGGTTCCTTATGCAAGTGAATTAGGAAGTGTTATGTGTGCTATGGTATACACAAGATGAGACATTGTTAAAGCAGTCAGAATTCTAAGTAAGTTCATGGTGCAACTAGGTAAGGAACATTGGGCACATGTGAAAAAGGGTATTTAGGTACTTGAAGTGGCCTCTAGATTATTTCTTGACTTCATGGTACTAATGATGTGGTAAAAGTGTTCAATGTACAAGGATTTGCTAACTCATATTGGGCTAGAGATCTTGACAACTAGATGTTTACAAGCAGATATGTGTTTATTTTGTTTAGAGGAGCAATGAGTTGGATGAGCATGAGGTAGCAAATGATTTCCCTATCAACTACTGAAGAAGAATACATGGCTGCAACACATGCTTGGAAAGAAGTCATGTGGCTAAAGAGATTGAGTACCAATATTGATTTTAAGAGTCAAATAGTGGTAAAGTGTGATTCATAGAATGTAATTTGGCTAGTCAAGAATCATATTTACCATGCTAGAACCAAGCATATTGATGTGCAATATCATTTCATAAGGGAGATGGTTGAAATAAACAAAGTCTAGATTGAGAAAATTGATACTCATGTAAATATTATAGATTATTTGATAAAACTTTTAAGTTCTATGAAGTTCATGTGGTGTAGGGATGAGATGGCCTTATCTCCTTCATGAGAATGATGTTAATTTCTTGGGTTGAATACCACACTCTCCCCTATGGTAAATATCAAGTGGGAGAATCTTAAGATTTGGGTGATATTCACCTACTAAGAGTCCTTGGAGGAAGATTTTGTGTACATACTTGTTTGAAATGATATGTGGTAAAGTTACAAATGTTGTGGTACAATAAGTAGTTATCCATATTTGACAATGATGTTGCAGGTGTTGTTGTATATCATGTATGTTATTTCACATGTGATGATGTTGTGGTAGAAATTGCAAGACATTTGAAGAACTCACAACTACATATGAGTTAATTCTTTATTAGAGAATGATCAATGATGTAGGTGCACATGTAGCAAGATTTGAGGGCTAGATAATGTCCTAGAAAATGGCACTAGGTACCACAAGCCATTAGAAATAATGTTATGTTAATGTGAGCTAATACAAGTGAATAGATGGTAGTGATTTCTATATTAGAAACATGTATCATACTGATAGTGTTAAGGTTGTAATTATTGATTCGTACTATGTGGCAGTAGTAGAGTATACAAGGTGATTATCCATGTGAAGGCATCATATTTGGAATTACTTGCAATATGATGATATCCTGTATGGCCAATTTATAGTTAGATGAATCTTTGTATTCTATCGATTGGTTAGGCAGTTATATGGTTGACATTCCCATGAATACATCTATACATACTAGTTTGTTTGTATTATGTTGGAAAATGTTCCCTTGGGGGCATTTTCCTCTTAAGGTTTACCTCCCAAGTCCTTAGAATGCATTTAGAGCATCTTGCATGATAATTTTGACTCTCGATGAGAAAACCTTGAAGTCTTATGGAAAATAGGACCTAGGGGGTGCTATTTTAATGATCCTTGAACAAAGACAAGGGGGTGGACTTGGGAACTAGCGTCCTAGTCCTGCCCTATTTTGCATCTGCCCTAAATTTAAATGTTAGTTTTATGACCGTTATTTAGGTCCTATGCTGACATCTCAATTTTGAATTATGAAATTCTTAGTGGGAATATTCGTAGTTGCATATATAAGCATGATTAGGTTTCATTTGTAACCTAGATGGAAATTAGATGAGCATAGTGATTTTGTGAAAGTGATTCAAGGCATTCATTGTGTTATAAAGTAGTACTCTGTTGTTATTGTGTTTGTATTTGCATATTTGGCTCCATCTCCTCATGGCATGAAGAGCACCTTCCTTCCATGAGATCTACACTTCAAGGTGATATCTATTATGTTTTCATTCATTTATCATTTGGACTTTTGCCTCTATCCTGCAGGGATACACACTCTTATTTGACAATGGTGTTTGGAAGACTTGAATGTCTCTCCGGGTCTTGACTGAGGCATGCCTCTAAATACCACAACCCCCTCCCACACTCCTTTGTGATTACAAGTTATAGGTATCAAGTTTCACAGAGTGGATTTGTAGAAAGGAGGTTGTAGACAACAGGGATTCAGGATCTGACAAGCGGAGGACTCCGATGAAAATTTTGAGACAAGGGCATTAGTCCCTGTATCCTCCATTTTCCCCAAGGTAGAAATGAAAGATATGGTACAGATCAGTGTCGAAAGAAGATCCATATTCCATGTTGAAAATTATGCCTTGGACTAGGGCATTAGTCGCTGTGTCCCCGACTATTCAACATTCCAAACTTCAAAAAATAGTGAGTTAAATATCTCTGTCCTTCATCTTGGTCTGAAAGGATTTGCCATAATTTGATAATTTGCTTACTATTTTGCTTATTTAGGGTTTTAAGTAAAGTTGAGCATTAAAGTGAGATATTGTTTGAAACATCTAAACTTCCACATCGTTCCAAGTGGTAGCCCAACCTGATAGGTGATTGCTCCTACTAGTGGAGATTCAACTCGGTTGATATGCCCTTGAATGTTTGTGGTGAAGGAAGGATTTGCCTTTGAAACATAAACCAAAACATCTCCACCCTTTTTAAAAACCACTAAATAGTTTGTATGTGCTAATGTTACAAACTTAGTCACTTAGGTTTTAGTCATTTCGTATATTTGTATATTGTTGGTGTGGGATAATTAAAGTGATTATAGAAGAAGGTTAGGTTGTAGATTGAGACTCTATTAAAAGGTTTCCAAAGACCTTGTTGTAGTTAATTGGCGTTGATTATGAATAATATAACTATGAACATCTTTTGGTGGTGGTTTTTCTCATGTAAAGGTTTCCCACTAAATCTTTATGCTTTGTGTAATCTTATGGATTCATATTGCTCCATTTACTTCAAAATGTGTTGTTATATAGATTTTAAAGTGTTGTTTTCTATTATCTAAATACACAATATTTAGTTTTTAGCATCCTAGTCTATTGGTCCTCTACAACAAGGGCTAAAATACCCAATAATGCCCACCATAGTTGTTGATATGGAGGCCATGTCTAACATAATTATGTCTTGATAACAGATAAGGCCAATGCTTGAAAATGAAGCATTTCCACAAGGATTTAGGTTTTTAATCAAATGGAAACCATTTAATAGATAGAACAAAACAACACATGAAGCCACTACAAACATATAAACCAAGACTCAAGAGTTGCATTACAATTAATTTTAATTACCTCCCTAATACATTCAAACCAAAACCTTAACTAGGAATTGAAACTGTAAAAAATATTTTTAATGATAAACCATAAACATAGGACTACCTATATCAACAAGGTGCATAAAGTTACATGAGTTTTACAAAATTAAGGGCATGACCAACATTGTCTCTAGTTGGAGATGTGTACCTCTTGAAAGCATGACAAGGAACTATCATCTCCAAATTGTAAGCATGGACAAAGAGAAATCCACAAGGCAAAAGAAAGATAACCACATACACACATATGTACAAGACACAAAATACCACAAATACAATTTAACCTAAATCATCAACAATGACACACAAGGAATAAAATTTGTATGCAACACTTGACATGAAAGAGAATATAGGAATACACCAATTTCATAAGTAGTTACATGTGTCTTAAGGTAAATTTAGTGTATATAAAACCATACAATAGATTCACATGGCCTACGAGCATAGGTAAACTTCAATGCTCAATTTACCTCCATCAAAAACTACACTTTCAGCTAAGCATCTCCTTATAGACCTAAAGATGCATGTAATACCCATGTGCAAAACAAAGAAATTTAAATGCCCACTAATGAACATGGGCATGATGAGACTAGGTAATATCTCATCTAAATTCATAAAATAACCTCTATTGTCTCATAATAATTAGTAGTAAAAGTGGATTTAGATGTTCTATTAGAACTAGTAGCTTATTTAAAATATAATATGGAATATGCATTGGTTTATTTCTTAGAAGTCTATTGCAATATCAGTGTTAAAATTTTCTAATATTTCTTGAAAAATAGAATACAATATATGTTTTTAATATGACATAGAATCAACCCTAGAGCATTCCACCCTCATTTCAACTAGCTTTAGAGTATTCAATACAACTTCCTTTCAACCAAAAAAATGTTACAAATTCATGATTTACCTCCATCCATGGATTTATCATTCTCTCAACCTTTTCTCTTAAAAGGTTAAAGATGAATTGTTATTGCATTTAAAATAAAAAATAAAAAAATTGTAGCAAATAAATAGAAATATATCTATCCTTTTCTTGTAAAAGGTTGTGGATGAATTATCATTTTTTGATGAGAGAATAAAGGATATTGTTCCTTTAGCATAGGAGTAGTAGAGAGAATAAAGGAATTTGTTCCTTTAGCATAGACTAGGAGAGATAAGTCTAGAGAATAAATGAAGTTGTTCCTTTATCATAGGAATGTGAAAGGCAAATGTAAACCTATTTTAGTGGGATTCTTTCCACTAATTTGGTGAGTTTGTTGAAGATATTAAATGTATATATATACCTCCCAACTCTAAAAATAAAGCTAATTTTTAGCAAGTTTTAGAATAGAAAAGATAAGCAGTTTTAGAAGAAAATTTGTAATATTTTGTTGAAGCAAGAAAAATATTGAGCATTGAGCAAAAATTTGGGTGATTGATTTTAGTTTGATTCCAAGGGAGGATGAGACTACTCATCTCAAGGAAGAGGACACTACTTGCTATTTTTTTATTTGTTTATATTATTATAATTTATGTATATAATTTTGTTTTCAACATTTCTATTTATTTTAATGTGTTAAATTAGATTTTTAATATAGCAATTGCTTAGTTTTATTTATACATTTTCAATTCATGAAAACATGTTTTAGTTTTGTAATTTTAATTTATGCAAGTGTGTTTCAATTTGGTATGTTTGATTCCTTTTTCAACAAGTGTGTAAATTTAATTTCAGCCATTAGATTAATTCAATTTTCTTCTTTCATTAGAAAGAACTATTTGCCAGAAAATATATAGGTTCTTAATGCAAACAACATTCATACACCACCTCAAATTGATAAATTAAATAGAGAGGTTTACAATGACCCTCATTAAGGCACACCATTAGTAGAGACAAGAGAATAAGCCATAAAAGTGTAGCCTCCCATTATTCTAATAAATAATTAAATGACATATATATATATATATGTGTGTGTGTGTGTGTGTGTGTGTGTGTGTGTGTGTACATACATATATATATATATATATATATGTGTGTGTGTGTGTGTGTGTGTGTGTGTGTGTGTGTGTGTGTGTGTGTGTGTGTACATATATATATATATATATATATATATATATATATATATATATATATATATATATATATATATATATATATATATATATATATATATATATATGTATGTACACACACACACACACACACACACACACACACACACACACACACACACACACATATGTCATTTAATTATTTATTAGAATAATGGGAGGCTACACTTTCAGATGAACTACATCTTCACACTCAACACCTTTCAGATGAGGCCCAAATTAAGTGATCTAGTTCAGTATATAGAACAACAAGATTCTTAGCACAAATTGAAAGATTAAAAACTTCCTATTTCATGTGATCCATGTCAATATATATGCTAGCAATAGTAGGTGCCTCGAGATCATAATTGAATACCTCAACTTCACATGTTTTATAAGTACATACCTAGGTACAAAATTTACCATAATGTAAATACTCATCATTTATTGAATTAAAATAAGCTACCTCATGGTCACTTGAATAGGGTAGAGTTTCCTTTTGCACACCCACAATTAGGTCCCAATCAAAATTTTCAAGTTTAAACACAATAAAATCTTTGTTATCAACAACTTATTGACCTTCATAACCTCAAAAAGACACTTAATTAGCTAAACCTTCATTAGGTTCAATCTTTTTAACACCAAAGCATCTCAATTTTCAAATGAATTGGTATTCTCAAAAAAATTTGAATCACTTATGTGACCCACTTCATTGCAATACAAATTAGCTCTATCATATATTTGTGTTTCATTAGGCCCAGTTCTAATTGTAATGTCCTTATCCATGGTGCCAACAAAATCATCAATAGATCTGATATCGATCTAGTTGATAACTAAAATAGGCTTAACTTCACTTATTGGTTCATTTTTTATAACATCCTTTACAATAACACTTATCCCATTAGGAAAGTAGCACACATCACACCATGGCATAGGTTCAACACACATGATAGCTTTATCACCACTGGTATTATGCACATTATTGGATGAGACACCAACAAGATGGGATGGCCTAAGGTTTTCATCAATTTTGATTGCCAAACTACAAGCATGATAAAGGCTTAAATGACACCTTTCTCCATATATGAGAACTAACTCAAAGTCAAAACATCTAATATATAAGACTAAACTCATGGAATCATTGGTCTATACATGTTCTAGAATGTTTATAAAAGCCTTAGAAAACCTTACATTTAATGTGCAAATAGATTCATTTTTATTTCTACTTATACTCATGAATCTATGAAGTAGCACATTTAAACTAACTTTACTACCAAAGGGATCCTTGGATGCTAATTGAAATCCATCCCAAGTAGAAATAAAATAGTCAAGTAAACATACATACTATTCTCTCGCATCACCTTATAAGGACTATATAAATGACTTCATCATTACATCATTATTCTTCACCTCATAGTCATCTATCAATTTGATCAAAGGAAATCTATCATGTGCCTCTAGTATCTAAATCTTCATGAACAAAACTCTAATACAAATGCAAACAAACTATACCCATAAAGTAGAAACAAGAAAAAAACAATTGCTACATTAACCCTATGAGGGGACAGTTACAATATATCAGATCTTAAATATTTTTAGTAACATATAAATAAACACTTTGAAATGAACCAAGAATGAAATAAGAACAACATAGAAGAAGAGTGACACATATATACCCTAGGAAAACCCTTTTGGGAAAAACCTAGCCTCCAAAGCACTAAATCTATGTATTTTCAATAACAACAATCATAATACAATATCAAGCTTAGAGTGTTAACATGAAGATCAACTCCCTACTCTAGAGAAAATTTTCAACCTTATCCCCTACATTACAAGGTACTTCTCTCAACATCTCAACCCAAGCAACAAATTTATAGAGAATACAAATGATATTATATTTAGTGTCCATTCATTCTATCAATGCTTTAGGCTCTTATATTTGACCCTAAATTTCATCATTCATTCTCGATGATACTTGCAGATGCCTTGACTTGTCTCACTATTAATAATCAACAATTCTTTTTTATTGGGATTTTAGACCCATATTCCATGGTTTCCGTCTTTATCCTACTCTATGTTTTTGCAACTAAAGTTTTTGCTATTTTATTGCCAATGGAATTGCCCAATAGAAGGTCAAAGGTATTTCCCTTACCAACTCTAATCTCTAGCTTTTCAATGGCCACTCTATTGATGATTTCTTTCTCACACTCCTAGAAAAGAAAGATAATGTTAGACTATCCATGTAGTATTTAAATACCTTTTCCCTTGCCTTCAACTCTAGCATATAGTGGCAAAAGACTCAATGCTATTTCCAAAAATATTTTCCCAAGCCTCCTTAGCTTGACTCTTTTGGCTAAAAATGGATTAACCATGGGAAAATATTCATGTTTTTTCACATTTATTTTACCTTGGACAATTTGCCTCTTTCTCTTGTAGGGAATTTCTAAATATGTTCTAAAGTATTTACTGCCACTCATGTATAGTATTCCTCCTACAAGGCTCCTTCCAAATCCTCTTATCAAATGTTGGAGAGATTACATAAATATTTTCTTGGGGTCTCCTCTAAATAGGGAAAAGGGTTCCATCAAGTGGCCTAAGAATACTATTTTCTTCCATGTGACTCTAGTTGTCTTGGACATAATGATACTCAAAGGAAAGGTCTTTCCTTGTTTCCCAAGTGTATTATTTGAGTCTCGGAGGACAATGAGACCTAAAAAATTCTTCTTCAGAATTTTATTGCTTCTAGAACTCCTCATAGAAAATGGGTCTTAAAATGGTTTAGTCTTTCACTCCATTCTTATTATGAAGGAGCCTATACAAATCCAAGGTACTTTTGTTGCAAAAAGTGTTAGATTTGGTTATGAAACAACCTAGAATTAAAATGACTAAAGGAAAGTGAGAATATAAATCTAGAATTAAAAGAATAAACTATATTCTATTCAACAAGAATGCAAACCAATTTAGAATGAGTGATTACAAATGAACTATAGGTGAGTATATATAGGATATACAAGCTAGGAGACTAAAAACACAACTAATGTGGGATAATGTGTAAAAAATCCCTATGTAAACTTAACCTAGTGTGAAAAGGACTTAAGTGGAGAACTAGCTAAGAAGTGAACTAGTTAGATAATATACCCCATTCACACTAATAAAAAGTATATGGAAGGCTTGGGAATATATTGAGCCCTAGCTTCTTTGGAATGGAAATGATTTTGGGACTAGGATTTCTATCAACCAACAATCTTTTTGGTGGTATCCTATGATTACTTTCTAGAATATACATCTTGCCAAAGTTCCTTAGATTTGTGCATTATTCAAAAGAGGGATATGTTACATTTTAGACCTCTTCTCCAAAGATACTAAGAGTTGGCTATCTTGGCCTAACTTTAAGTCCAAACATAGACATGGAAATGAATATCATGAATCCTTTCAAACCATTGTGGAGTGTATTACTCTAGAGATGATCCATAAGGTTGGAATTTAGTGAACTTGACCTTAGTGGAAGGATTGGAATTGGTATTTGGCCACTCCTTCCTAAAATTACAAACATCTCAAATGCTACTCATGGATGCTAGGTGGAATCTCTAGTCCATTATCACTTAATGGTATTGCATGTTTCAAACTATTTGGGATACCATTCTCAAACCCAAATTGGATCACTTTGTTTGGTGTCTCTTTTCCTAGTATTTTCGTTGTTTGATCTCGAATTATCCATCCAAGTGTTTCCAACACCCTCTATCCTTTTTGTGGATATTTAGAAACTCTCAAATATCTTTTTTTCTTTTTCCTGTGGACCCAAGCTATTTGGACCTTGATACATGATATTTCCAAGTCCTTTTAGCTAGATTTTTTCTCCTAGCATATGATTCTCTAAGTGATTGACCTAAAATTCCTTTTAGATTTACCTAAATCTAGCATGTGTTCAAAGTAAAAATTCTATTTATCATATGAAAATATAGGAATGCTACTTCACCTTTAGGCACTTCTATGGCTGCTCACTTTTTTGTTTATACTAAACCCATTATATACTCTAATGTTATGTTATAGATTCAGGTCTAGGTGAATATAGTTGCCTTGGAGGGTTCCCAAATGTAGACTCTAATTGAACATTGGGCTAATGCTCCTTGTATTATTGTTCATGTGCCACCTTCCCTTGCCAATAGAATGCTTCACCTTCATGTTGATGGCGAAGTGGTTGTAGCTACTATGTTCATTCATGACAAGCCCCCCATGACTCTCATAGGTACCCTCACCTAGATATCATTGCCACTTTTATGCCTTTTAGGGTGATTGTTTGTTAGTGTGAATGAGATTATTTATCTACCTAGTTCATTTCCTAGCTAGTTCTCCATTTAGGTCATTTTCACACTAAGTTAAGTTTACTTAGGGACTTTTTAACTTTATCCTATATTGGCTGTTTTTTTAGTCTCTTGGGTGGTAAATCCTATATATACTCACCAATCACTCTCATATTAGCATCTCATCTCATTGTATGATTTGCATTTCTGTTGAATAAAACATAGTTTATTCTATCAGTTTTTATTTTCTAGCTTTGCTTTCCTTTCACTTGTTTGCATTCTTAGGTGGATTTTTAGCCAAATATTACATGGTATCAGAGTAGTTGTGAGTTGTTGGTTAGCTTTTAAGAAATTTGGGAGTGTAAAGCTATTATTTTTTTAAGCACATGAGTATGCTCTTCTGTTCCATTCTTGGATGATTTGTAGAAACAAAAAAGTGTGGAGAAAATACTAGTTTCTAGAGGGTTCTTATTTTGACTTGCTAGTTGTAGGTTTATTCAGAGCTCCCTGGAAATATTTTGAGCTCACCATTGAGTCAAAAACATCTACGATAGTCATATTTTCCTTTTTTTTCATCCCAATTGGACACTAAAGGCTAGATCTTCAAGAGATTGAAATAGGAGGTTCATTGCCAGATCTAGTAGGGAGCCATCATTTTGGAGCATTTTGGGTCCAATATGACCTTGTCATCACACTTAGAAGGCCCAACATCCCCAATATTAACTATCAAATTGTCAATTTTGGACAAGTTTCTCAGAAAGGAAAAATCCTTTTGTCTAGGGAGTCTATAACCCCCATGAATAGTGCTTGTGTAGCACTTTTTCAAAAAAAAAAATCTATTTAAAGTTTCTGCAATTTTCATTTCAAAAAGTAAAAAAAATAAATTATGCTATTTAAATCATAGTTTTGATAGGTTTTTTTGAAAAACAAAAAAAATTGTAAGGCATATGCTACTGTTGCAAGTATGTGCTAACCAGTGTTGTCATTGATGCCAACATATCTGTGTTGTCATCGGTGTCAACTATGCTCTTGTTTTGTTGATTGCTTGTGATGAGTCAGTTGCCTTGTATTATCTTAAGTGCTGAAGATGATAAGAAGATATTCTTGATACTGAATTTCCAAGTGCTTTTGAGAAAATTTGCTATCCAAGTGGAAACAATGTATTGCAGACTATTTTGGCTTGTAGAATAACTATTTGGGTTTTGCTCCACATTTCCTTAGTATTGAAGACCAGAGTACGGGATTTGAATATGTTTTAAAGAAGTATTTGAAGATGATAAATCTAGAATTTGGAGGTCTAGATTATTGTGCAACAAAAGTTTCATTCACCAGTATGAAGATTGTGCTTGATAGAGTTTGCAGTGTGACAAAGAGAAAGTATTTTGCTCTGCATTCCTTCGTAGTATGTTTTTTGATCCTATGGTTTTGGACTTAATCATACAAGGTCCTTAGCATTGAAGGCATGTGTCTGATCCGCAAGCTATAATGAAAATCTTGGAAGCGTGTGACGTGTTGTGATAGTTGTCATTGATGTCAAAGGTTCATGTGGTGTTGATGTGATGTGGTGTTGATGGATGATGTCAAAGGCTTAGAGATGTAGGATGTGATTGTGATATCAGAGGTTATTCATTCTCTGTTCATGGCTCAAAAGTTATATTGATTGATGATCAAGAGTTTCTTCATGTTTTAGGTGTCTCTCATCCTTCATTGATGCAAAGACTAAAGTGCTTCCAAGTGATGATGGTTTGACATGCTTCCTATTTCATATCAAGATGTATATGGATCATGCTCATCATGTTCATAATTTCATGCTCATAATTCTTTTCTTTTGATGTTCATGTCTTTAGGACTTCATGATGTCAGATGTTGATTGTTTTGAAACAGGAACCACAGGAGATGTTGTGTTTGTTCACAGAATATATCATTGTCTTTGGTGCTTCAAGTGTTCACAGGAACCACAGGAGATGTTGTGTTTCTCTTTTTGATCATGAAATAGAATGATCAAAATGTGTTTCTTGTCTGAGACTTCATGGTTAAGATGCTAGTTCATAATATTCTTCATGCTTCATGTAAGGTGCTTATATTCTTCATACTTCAGCAAGGTGCTTGGTGATTTTAGGGTGTAAGATGCAAATAATCAGGGTTTAAGTCAGAGGTCCTAGAATTCCTAAATGCTTTGAAACCATAAGATTTAAAAATCTATGTTTACAAAGAAGAAAGAAAACCCTAATCACTAGGTTGAAGCCCTAAAAGGAACCTAGTTTACACTAAACCCTTAATATCCTATTAGCTCGTCAAGCCTAGTGTTCTATTTTTAAGTTGACTTATGATTACAGGTTAACTCACTTAAAATAACCTCCTAAATGGGTGTTTAAACATGAAATGTGATGGGCCTTTTTTTTTAAATTACTGGCCTCAAAAGGTATAGTATAATTGAAGGGTTATTTTTAAAAGAAGGATGGGCACTCAAAGTATAATCAAAGGCTTCAATTAGAAGTTATATGGGCAAAAATTTGGACATCAACGACTGGAGTTTAAAGTAATTTCAAATTCATAATGGTAACTTCCCTTACATTAAAATTGTTGTGCAGATTCTTAAAGGCAGTTCAACTACTTGTAACTGAACAATCACCGAACTTGAAGGGCTAGTGAAATTTGTTTCTTGCTCTGTGTAACATATTGTAATGTTAGACTTGGTTCATGGGGTTCTACAGACACATACTTACATATCAATATGTAATTTGTGAAGGATAGTGAGATCATGGAGATCAAACATGAATGAAAACAATAAAAAAATGCAAAATAAACAATGCAATACCTTCACATTGATCCACAATCTGTTAATTGGGTTGAGAATGCTACACCCAAGAACATTCTAGCTATACCCACAAGATTGATATGTTCATTACTCATGATTCAACATCATAACATGAAGATGAAGATGATATATGATGGATGAAAAGATGGAAGATAGAAGATTTGTAGAGAAATTTTGGCAGAGTAAGAATACTAGAAGAAGATTCGTTGCAAATGGCTCAAGAGAGGATACCTTTATAGAAAAGGCAAATTTGAATGGATGGTTGTGATTGAGAGTTATTTTGAATGCTATGGATGGTTGAGATCAATTAGGGTTGGATTAGAGTTTCCCACTCAAAGAGGGATTGTAGTCACATGACAAGTGTGCAATGGAGAATAAAAGGAATCTAATTTAAATTTGAATTAGTTTGACATGTGATGGCCTATTAAGTGGGAGATGAGACATGTGACATGTGTCATAATATGATGAGAGGTGAGGGAATAATTCAAATTTTAAATTTGAATTATGTGAGACATGTGAAGGGGGATTATTAACTAAACAAATGGGATTTATTTAGTTAATTGGAATGTGATCAAGTGGGATTAATTAAATAAAGTGGGTTTATTTAATCAATCAAGAAGATGATTAAGATGGGAGGAATTAGGATCTAGGGATAAATGGGATTAAGTGGGATGAGGTTAGATGAACTAGGATGAACTAGGACCTAGGGGGCATATACAAGTTCATGTCGACAATGTGACTAGGACCTAGGGCAAGACATACAAGGTCATGTGTAAATGAGACCTAAACAATTTTTAGTGTAGATATAAGAGAAATGTAGAGCAATTGAAGAGCTTGAATCATGAAGAAATTAAAGAGTTTATGAGAACATGAATCATAGTGATATAGATACAAAGAATGATCTTATGAGAGATATGCAGGGTCTGATAGCTTTTTCAATTCAGTGAGTTATATAAGAAGAATGTGCTTTTCAGATGGTCAGGTTAGAGTATGATGAGGAGGCTTTGATTGCAGAAGGTAGTAAGGGAATTTGTATCAAGTACTCTTTGTTTTGATGATAGTTTAATGTACTTTATCTATTTTCTTGTGACAAGAAAATGATGGAGTGTTCTCAAAATTTAGGATTTTTCCATGATGTCATTGTGATTAAAAGCTCTTGCATTGTCTTATCATATCATTGTAATATTCTCTTGTATTGAGTACTTGGTGGTCATGTAAAGGAGAGATAAGGAGTGTTTTGTATTTGAGTTGTAGAAGTCATCTATAACCAGTGGTCTTGAATGTAAAAAGAGTAGGACTCTGTGTTGTTTTCTTGTATTCAGATTGGAGATTATTTTTACCAGTGAGGCACTTGTATTAACCAGTGAGGCACCTAATTGCCAATGAGGCACATTTTTCTAGTGAGGAAGTTGTATTTTCTAGTGAGGCTATAACCAGTGAGGTTCTCTTGCCAGTGAGGCATTTTGTGTAGCCAATGAGGCATGTTTTTGGTTAATCTAGTGAGGCATTTTATGAGTGGTTTTTCATGCCTATGAGGGTTTTCCACTCATGAAAAACACATGTTATGGTTCATGTTGTTTATCTTTATGTGTGTGCCCTAATTTTTTGTCTTTGAGATCTTGATCATAATGTTTATAATCATACTTGTGCATATGTATTTGATAAATCTTTAAAGTCTCTCTCATTCTCTATCTTGTGAATTAAAAGGCACAAAAAGGTTTTAAAAGTTTATAGACCACTGATTCACCCCCCTCCCTCTCAGTGGTCCTATACTCCAACATGACATAGTGATTCTTGATGTTGTATACTTGTTCTGGCTGACCTGGTTAGCCACAATTGTTGCAGAGATAATTCATGGATTGTAGAAGCATCTACAAGCATGTGAAGATGTATTTGGGTCTGAGCTAAGCCATGATGTATTCATCCTTCATTCTTTTCCTCCACAAGTTTGTTTAGGTCTAGTCCTATTTTGAAATTATGTATGTATGCTGACCTTGGAGAAAGATCCAATGATCATCGATTGTAATGCCAACCTTGATGTACATTCCAAGGTTAATGATAGGTATAAATACACATAATGAAGTCATGATTGTAGTGAATGTATGAAAAAGATGTGAAGTTAAGGTGTGTATTGAAAAGGAAGAGTAGGAGATATATATTGTGCTTCAATGGAACTGAACTCAAGCATACATAGTAGATGTTACTATATTAGTTCACCCCTTGGTAGTGAGCCAACCTTTTAGGTAGTGAGCCCTAGGTAGCGAGCCCTCTTGGCAGTGAGCCTCTTTGATATTCAGTATTGTTACTATATTATATTGTGAGCTAACTCTCACCATCATTTTTTCTTTTCTAAGGGTTTTCCACGTAAAAATCTAGTGTTCATGTGTGAATGGTGTTGATGTGCTTAAGTTTTGTTTCTTCTTTTCATGTTTATTCTACATATCAGATTAAGTGGTTAAAACAAGTTAATGTGATTGTGAAATTGATCAATTAACGTTAAAGTTTTGGTACAACTGATTCACCCCCCCTCTCAGTTGTGTTGTGCCTTCAACAATTTGTATCAGAGTAAGGTTCCTTGAAAGAAAGCTTAATAGCTTGGGGTAGATCTGAGATGGCATACAAAAAGGACACACCATAGTTTGATGGATTTGACTACGCATACTGGAAGGTACACATGGAAAGTTATCTTATTTCTATAGGTTGCAGTGTTTGGATGATAGTCAAAAAGAAATATGAAATACATAAAGATGGTCTAGAGAAGATGAAGAAGAAGTCAAGGAGTTTGAGTTGAATCACAAAGCTAAAAATGCTCTATTGAATGCTTTATCAAATGTTGAAATGGTAAAAGTTGCAGATCTTGCAACTTCTCATGAAATTTGGGAGAAACTAAAGAATGTTTATGAAGGTGATGCATCTATCAAGAAAGCTAAGTTGCAGAACTTAAAGACCACATATGAAACCATGTGAATGTCTGAAGATGATAACATAACAAATTACATATAGAAGATTGATGAAATTGTCAGTAGCATCAAGGCTCTTGGTGGAAAGTTAGAAGATGAAGATGTTATTGATAAAATACTCAAAACTATTCCAAAGTCCTATAGTCATAAGGTATCTACCATTGAAGAATTTCTTAAGTCAGGTAAACTTACAAAAGATCAATTTCTTGGTAAACTAACTACCTTTGAAATAAGGGAATTTGGTACTACTAATGGTCCTATAAAAATTGAGACTACTTTCAAGGCTAAGGAAGAAAAGACTTCTAGATCAGAGAAGTATGCTATGGAATCAGATGAAGAAGATTTTGCAGAACTTGAGGCAAAGTTTGCAAGAAGAATAAAAATAGTTAGCAAAGAAAAATTCAAAGGTAAGTGACCCTTCAAATGTTTCAATTGTCTAAAAATTGGTCAGTATGTTTCAAGATCTCCTGACAGACCCTTAAAGTTCAACAAAAGTAAATGAAAGATGGTAAGAAAGAGTTACTATGTTAGAGATGATGGTGTAACTGATGATGATAGTTCTGATGATGGCAATAGTAGTGAATGCTTGTTTATTGCACTTAGAGAAGAACCTATTTTTGCTAACTTTGCTGGCTGTGTGAAGGATAGAAGTCCAGGAGAATTGTCTACATTTCATGCTGAAAAGGAAGATGAATGGATCATTGATAGTGGATGTTCAAATCACATGATTGGAGACAAAAGTAAGTTTATCAAGTTTGAAAAGTATAATGGAGGATTGGTAAGATTTGGAGATGATGTAGCTGGTAAGATTTGTGGAAAAGGATCAATTACTTTTGATGGAAAGCATAATACAAATGATGTTCTTTATGTCAAGGGCTTGAAGCATAAACTTCTAAGTGTTGGACAAATATGCAACAAAGGATATAATCTTGTGTTCAAGGACAAAGGATGTCAGATAAGAAAAATCTCTAGAACCATAATTATTGCTGGTAAGAAGACTCGTGGTAATGTTTATCACTTGAAAGGCTTTGACAATTGTTGTTTGTTGGCTAAGATAGATGAAAGTTGGCTATGGCATAGGAGAATGGGTTACATCAACTTTGATAATTTGGTGAAAAATAAGTATTGCTCAGATTGTAAGAGATCTACCTAAGATTGTGAAGCCTACCAATATTACTTGTAAAGATTGTCAATTGGGGAAGATGACAAAGACCACCTTCAAAAACAAAAAACAATTCTTTGTCAATCTATTGGAGTTGGTGCATACAGACCTTTGTGGTCCTACAAGAGTAAGAAGTCTACAAGGTGACAGGTACTTCATGCTTCTTATTAATGAGTATTTAATAATGACTTGGGTTACTTTCCTTAGAGAAAAATTTGAAGCTCTAGACAAGTTCAAAAATTTCAATGCTATGGTTGAAAATAAATTGGATCTAAAAATCTAGTTCTTAAGGTCTAATAGAGGAGGTGAATTTACTTCAAATGAGTTCAATGCTTTCTATGAAGAACATGGAATAAAGAGACATTTGTCTACCCCCTGGACTCCTCAGCAAAATGGAGTGGTTGAAAGGAAGAATAGAACTGTTCAAGAAGATGCTAGAACAATGATCAAGGAAGCAGACCTACGAGAAGTGTACTAGAAAGAAGCAATACACACTATTGTTTATATTCAGAATAGAGTGCAGGTCAAAGAAAAAGAGACCAAGACACCTTATGAAATGTGGTATGGTAAGACTCCTATAGTCAAATATTTCAAATTTTTTGGAAGAAAATGTTATATCAGAAGAGATGAAGAGTTAGGGAAGTTTGATGTTAGATGTGATGAAGGCATATTCCTATGTTACTCAACCAAGAGCAAGGCTTACTAGTGCTATAATAAAAGACTAAAAAAGATCATTGAAAGTGCAAATGTAAAGGTAGATAAAGATCTTCAATTGGATGGATATGAATCAAATGAATTTGTTGTCACATAGAAGGTAGAAAAAGCCAAAGAAAAGGAAGTTCAAACTGAAGTACAAGTTTCTCCTAAAGAAGAAGAAATTCAAGAAGGTGCTCCTGAAAGAATTCCAAAGACTCCCAAGTATGTGCAAAGAGATCATTCAAAAGATCAGATTATAGGTGATAAAAAGAAAGGTGTATTGACAAGAAGGAGAGTGGCCGAAGAACAAGTAAATCTCTACTTACTTTCAAAGGTGAAACCTAAGATAGTAAATGAATCTTGCAATGATGAACATTAGGTCAAGGAAATGGAAGAAGAATTAATGCAAATTGAGATGAACAAGACTTGGGAACTTGTCCCTAGACCTACAAATAAGAATGTGATTGGAACAAAGTGAGTTTTCTAGAACAAAATGAATTCAATTGGAGAAGTTGTGAGAAACAAAGAAATACTTGTGTGCAAATGTTACTCACAGGTGGAAGGGATATACTACAGGGAGACTTTTGCTCTAGTGGCTAGATTGGAAGAAATCAGACTATTTTTGGCCTTTGATGTACATAAAGATTTCAAGGTGTATCAAATGGACATGAAATCTACCTTTCTAAATGGTGAGTTAGAAGAAGAGGTATACATAGAGCAACTAGATGGATTCCATTTATTAGACCAACTAGATATGGTGTACAAATTGAAGAAGGCTCTGTATGGATTAAAGCAAGCTCCCAAGGCTTGGTATGCAAGACTGGATAAGTATCTATTACAGTAGGGTTTTAGTAAAGGGTCCATAGATAGCAATTTGTATATCAAGGCAAGAAAAGATCAAATCCTTATTGTTGAAGTCTATGTGGATGATATGATATTTGGTGGAAATGAAGGAATGTGTAAGAATTTTGTAGATGGGATGCAGAAGGAGTTTGAGAAGTCCATGTGTGGTGAGATGAATTTCTTCCTTGTATTGCAAATAAATCAGACAAACAAATGTATCTTCATTTCTCAATCAAAGTATCTTAGAGATTAATTAAAGGAGTTTAGAATGGAAGACTCTAAACTAGTGAGCACTCCTATGATTATTAGATGTAAGCTGAGTAAAAATGATGAATCTCCTAAGGCTGATTAGAGCAAGTACATGTCAATGATTGGAGGCTCATGCTTTATTTGATGGCCACCAGACCAGATATCATGCATGTAGTTTGTAATGTGGCTAGATGTCAATCATATCCTAGAGAATCACATGTTGTGGTAGTGAAAAGGATTTTTAGGTACTTGAAGGGTACTCTGGATCATGGTCTATGGTATCCATAGAATAATGACTTCTCCCTAACTGCCTATACAAATGCAGATTGGACCGGTTGTGTTGAAAGGAAAAGCACAAGTGGAGGTGTATTCTTGGAGATAGGGCAGTGTTTTGGCATAGCAAGAAACAAGAATTAGTCTCCTTATCTACTGCAAAGGCAGAATATATTGCAGCAGTAACATGCTGTACTTAGGTGTTGTGGATGAAACAAACCTTGAAGGATATCAAAGTTGAGTATGAAGAGCCAATCCCTATTCTATGTGATAACACAAGTGCCATAAACATTTCAAAGAATCTATAGATGCATTAAAAAAAACACATTCAATTAAGTATCACTTTTTGAGAGAGAAAGTTGCAGAGAATGTAGTGAAGCTTGAGTATGTTCCTACAAAGGATCAAGTTGCAGATATATTCACCAAGGCTCTTCCAAAGGACACATTTGAGTATCTCCAGGAAAAGTTAGGGGTTATTGCCCCTCCTTCATTGAACTAGGTGCATAAGAAGATGCATTAGTCTAGTGTGCCTCAAAGAATATTTTTCTTCTGGACTGATTTAGAGGGCTACCCTTCAGGGGGGAATGTAGTGATTTGAGATGATTCTTGAAGTTAGTGGGAGAAAATAATGATTCCAATATGATTAGAGAAGAAGTGTGCAATTATGTGCAGCAGAGGAAATATGATGTCCTTTGCCATTGATGTCAAAGGAGGAGATAAATCATGTGAAAAAATCATGGGGAGAAAATGTTTCTGATGTGTAAAGAGAAAGGGGGAGACGGTGATGAGTGTAGATTCTTATCTTGATGGTTTTTCACATCATATGTTGCTGTTAATGACAAAGGGGGAGATTGTTGTAATTATGTGCTAATTGGTGTTGTCATTGGTGTCAACTGTGCTCTTGTTTTGTTAATTTTTTGTGATGATTGAGTTTCCTTGTATTGTCTTATATAAGTGTTGAAGATGATGAGAAGATATTCCTAATACTGAGTTTCCAAGTGCTTTTGAGAAAATTTGCTCTCCAAGTGGAAACAATGTGTTGCAGAGTATTTTGGCTTGCAGAATAACTGTCTGAGTTTTGCTCCGCATTTCCTTAGTACTGAAGACCAAAGTATGATATTTGGATATGTTTTAAATAAGTGTTTGAAGATACTAAATCTAGAATTTGGAGGTCTAGATCATTGTGCAGCAAAAGTTTCATTCACCAGTATGAAGACTATGCTTGACAAAGTTTGTAGTGTGACAGAGAGAAATTATTTTTCTCTGTATTCCTTAGCAGTATGTTCTTTGATCATGTGGTTCCAGACTCAAGCTTACAAGGTCCTTATATTTCTTCATTCTAAAGGTTTTGTGATTTGGTTCTCTAGAAAGCAAGATTTTGATTAGTAGAATATGATAGTGTTTGACTGAGAGCAATTTTTGATCCATCTTCAAGAAAAGTAAGTTGAGATCTGTTGCAGTTGGACTAGATGATTTCCAAATGATTCTAATGTGTTCGTAGATGTCCCCTAAATGTATTGAAGGCATGTGTCTAATCCACAAGCTATAATGAAATTATTGGAAGTGTGTGACTTAGTGATTCTTGATGTTGTATACTTTTTCTAGCTTATCTGGTTAGTCACAATTGTTGTGGAGATAATTCATGGATTGTAGAAGTGTGTACAAGCATGTGAAGATGTATTTAGGTCTGAGCTAAGCCATGATGTATTCATCCTTCATTCTTTTCCTCCACAAGATTGTTTAGGTCTAGTCTTATTTTGAAATTATGTATGTATGTTGACCTTGGAGAAAGTTCCAATAGTCGTAGATTGTAATGTTGACCTTGATGTACATTCCAAGGTTGATGATAGGTATAAATACATGTAATAAAGTTGTGATTGTAGCGAATGTGTGAAAAAGATGTGAAGTTAAGGTGTGTATTGAAAAGGCATAGCATGAGATATATATTGTGCTTCAATGGAACTAAACTCAAGCATGTCGTAGATGCTACTATATCAGTTCACCCCTTGGCAGTGACCCAACCTTTTGGGCAGTGAGCCCTCTTGGTAGTGAGCCTCTTTGACATTCGGTATTGTTACTACATTATATTGTGAGCTAACACTCACCATGGTTTTTCCCTTTCTAAGGGTTTTCCATGTAAAAATCTGGCGTTCATGTGTGAATGATGTTGATGTGCTTAAGTTTTGTTTCTACTTTTCATGTTTATTCTTCATATCAAATTAAGTGGTTAAAGCAAGTTAATGTGATTGTGAAATTGATCAATTAAGGTTAAAGTTTTGGTACAACTAATTCACCACCCCCTCTAAGTTGTGTTGTGCCTTCAACAGCTACTACCCCTGTACCAAGTTGTAGGGTACCACTATAGGGTGCACTACCCCACTCATAGGGCCCTACGTGCCTAAGTACATGTTGTAAGCCCTTGTAATAGGGCATGAACCATTAATATGGGTAATGGACCCTTAGTTTAGGCAAGGATTTAAGTCCTCAGCCTTTCATTTACTTTAGCCTTTAAGGCTTGTCTTTCATTCAACCTTTTTGGCCTTTACAATTCTTTTAATATTAAAAACCTTCTAGCCTTGGCCTCTTTGACCCTTTGGAGACTTTGCAACATTTGGCAACTATTTTAGTGGATCTTCTAATTTAGCGAAGCCTCTACATCATCTGGATGTCTAATAAACTTGGCAAAGGTTTAAAACTATCTAGTGATCCTCTATACATGATGGCACGACCACATTTGGTAATAATTCCACCAAATTTGGTGTAGGAGGATTTTTTGAACTTTGACCCCTCTTTGTTGAGGTTTTTGAATTTGCAATTCAACTTTAGAGATCAATATCTTAGACTCATGAACTCCATTTTTCAAGAAACTTTTTTTTATTATGGATAATTTTTCACAAATACATGGTGTAGATGGCTTTTGATTTTGTTACATGGATTTTCCATAATTTGTAGATTCTCTTAGGTGACACTGTGTAGTTCTCATTGTGGGAACTCCAAAGGCTTGTAACTTTCGCATACAACCTCAGATCAAGGTGATTCTTTTCTATTCATTTCACTTGGGTTTGCTCCATAATTATACTTTAAACATATACTCATTTTTCAAGGATGTGTAAAAACATTGAAGTCAAGTCTACCTTGTGTTTCTTGCTAGTGGAAATTGTAACTACACAAAATATAAAGTGAAAAATCATATTTTCTTTAGGGTTCTTTAATTGAGTGATTTGAGGGGGGTTGTCTCTTTGTGTGTTTGGGCTTGTGTATCTCTTTCTACTTGTGCTCTCCTTTCCTTCACAAATGGCTCACTTTAAGTTTCCATTGCTAACACCCTACAACTACAACACATCACATCAAAATGCATAGAATGCCTTAATGCAACTAGGTTATACACCTTATGTTGAACAAAAGGTGGATGAACCTAAAGATGATAAGGAAAAGGTACTATGGATACTTGAACATACAAAATCTCTTGGTTGTCTTAGGAGTCTAGTTTCCCTTGATATTATGTTTCAAATTGATGAATGTACAAATTCACATGATCCATGGGAAAAAATAAAAATTCTGTATGGTACAACTGATGAAGTTAAGGGTTGTCAAATTGATATTGAATTGATGAGTCTTGATCCAAAGTCTTTTGACAACATCTAGGACTATGTTACAAAGGTTAATGACCTTGGAGCATAATGTAAAGCATGTAGCATTGAGAAAAATGACATTCAACTTATCTTTAGTACTCTCAACAAACTTGGACCTAAATATGCAACCTTTGGTTCTAGCTTCACACTCATAGGTTGACTATGGGATCTGCATACACTATGCCTTCTTTTTCTTCCTTTTCTGAAATGTTGATGCCTGAATAGGGGAAGCTTCTTTCCATGGGTCTCCTTAAGTCATCTTAGTCTTATGCTTTGTTGGCAAGTCACTAGAAGCGACAATTCAAGAGTTAGGGAAACCTAAAAAGAAACAAAAGAAGTCTAAGAAGTCATCAAAAGATTAAGCACAATCATCATCTGCCCCAAAAGCAAACTGTTGATGATAAAGTTACACCTAAATGTTGCACCTACATGTAAACCTACACCAACATGGGGAACCTTGCAAATGTGGGACATGGCTTGCAAGATGATCTCTGGGGTTTTAGAAGCCGACTCTTCATAGGATTTTCAATTAACTCATTTTAGATTTTTTAGAGAAAAGAGAAAAGAAAACTCAAAAAAAGATTCTAGCTAATATGGTGATGTGCCAATAATAAACTTTCCAACTTGGAAAGGATTTTATTGTGCACAGGATTCGAAATCAGAAAACAAATAAACACAAATACAATTGGGTCGGTGTAGGATCATGGGGGTCCAAACTAGGCCCCTAAGTGGCAATGAAACTTCAGAAAAATAGAGTTAGGCAACTTTACATAAAAAATTGAATAGGTTATTAACATAATTTGAAAAATATGTAAGAACATAATTTGTAGAAAATTGAATGTAGTTGTTGGCAAGAGACACTATATGGATTCATGGTTGTTGTCATTGATGGCAACAAAGGTCATCCCACATATCCGCAAGTCATGATATGTCTCTACCGGAAGTCAGATTAAAGATTGTTGTGGTCCGGTGAACAAGAACAGAGCATGTGGCAAGGTCCGACAGATTGGTCCGGATCTCTCAGAGGAAGTGTCTTGGTGCAGTGCAGATTTGGGGAAGTCAAGAGGACTATCTTGAGTGGTATATACCAAGGATTTAGCCTCCGGAGATGGACAAGGAAAAAGATATGAATAGTTGAGTACCGGATTCCTGAGAGACAGTGAAAACAGAGGAAGAACTGACTGGCAGAGTATCAGACTGCTTTCTGGATGTGTTACTGTTGATGACAGAGGTTGTGAAGGCATGAATCATGTTTGGCCGACATGATTAATGATATCTACAAATATATGCTTGATCCGCATTGCTTGGTGAGGAAGGATTCAGCCGACAGAACAAAAGTTTGTAAGAAACTAGACTGTTCCGGATGCCGACTAGAAAGGTGATGAAATTACTTGTGCGGATATATATAGAGGATGGATTTAGTTGTGAAGTGTGTGAATGTGTGAGGGAATATGCGAACAAGTCCAGAGCAGAGCAGAAGTAGCAAGAAAGATCCGGTATGTGAAAGGATAGCAGAATAAAGAACAGAGGAAAGATGAAGTGCAGCAGATCAGTGTACTGAGCCTAACCGGAACTGAACTCCAGCATATGCAGATGCTTCCAATCAGTTCAAGACTGTGATTCTTATCACTTTGTAGACAGTGTGTCTTCTTGTAGGCAATGAGCCTCTTGTGAGTAGTGTGCTCGGGCAGTGAGCCCTAATTGGCAAGTGCCATTTTGTAATTTTCTATTCTTCTAACAGAGAATAATTTTTGGGTTAATCACCCCGTGGTTTTCTCCCTTAACAGGGTTTCCACGTCAAAAATATTGTGTCATGTGTTTCTTATTTCATGGTTATGTTTTTATGTTTGATTCAATGCTGCATTAATCATAAGGAAGTTCAGATAGAGAAATAATTAGGATAACTGATTCACCCCCCCCTCTCAGTTATCAACAATTGGTATCAGAGCTAAGTTCCTCCTAATAGAGCCTAACAGCTTGAGGAAGATCTGGGATTTCAAATGGATGCATATGGTTTAAGAGAGCAACTCAAGACTGCTCTTGAGGATCTTGAACAGTCAAATTCTGAAGTCAGTGAATTAAAGGAAAGACTCAAACAGGCTGATGAATTCATGAGAGAATTAAAAGACAAATTAAGTCTCTCTATGAAAAAGAGAAAGGAGCTGCTTCAACAGTTGGCAAGACAAAGTGAAGAAAGCAATACAAATGAAGAATTGACTGAGCAAACCAAGTTATGTGAAAAGTTATCAAAAGAAGTCATTATGTTAAGACATGAAATGGAATCAGGAACTATAAAATTTACTCAAGAGATTGAAGAAAAAAGAAAGGCTGAAGATAATCTAAGACAATCTCTTAAAGAAAAATCAGAAGAATGCCACCAGATGGACAGGATTATCAGACATCTTGAATCTGATCTTGAAGATGCCAAAGATAATGAAGAAAAACTTGAGGATCAAATCACCTCTCTCAAAAGAGACCTTCAAACAGCAAATGAATATAAAGAGAAATTCAAAATAAGTTCTGCTCAACTTGAAGTTCTTCTTGGAAGTCAAAAGAGGACAGATGACAAGTATGGTTTGGGATATGAGAAAGGAGAAAGCTCCGGATCCGGTCAAAAGAATCTTGGATCAGAAAATCCAAGGAGCAGGCCTAGAAGACCTCCGGTAAGACAGCCAAATGCTCAAAGATATCCATCCTTCAATGGATACTGCCACAACTGCAACCACTTTGGTCACAAAGCTAATCAGTGCAGAATGAGAATGAATCAGATTAATTCATCCTTCTCCGGACAGTGCTTCAACTGCAAAAGGTATGGACACAAATCCCATGAATGCAGAATTATGCAAGTAAACAAATCATTCAAAGGTAGATGCTTCACATGCAATAGAATAGGTCATAGGGCTAATCAATGCAGATCAAGAGGATATCAGTCAAATATGCAAAGAAATGTTATTTGCCAAATCTGCAATAGGTCCGGTCATAATGCTAAAGTCTGCAGAAACAAGAATCAGGACAAAAGAGGTCCGGTGTATAATCAGAATCAAGACAAGGGTAAACAAAAGATGAATGCGGATGAGGTTAGGAATCAGATGAGCAAGATTTGGGTGAAGAAAAGTTCAGAGAATGTAGAGGTTGGATCCGCACCAGACTCTGGTGCTGATATTTCTTCCGGAAATTAAAAGGTGAGCTCAGGCTCAGGGGGAGACTCAAAGAAAATCTTGTTCCCCCAGCCAAACAAGTGGTGCCGGATGTGGCACAAGATGCGGATCAAAGGGTTTGTAGATATGAGTCTTGAGATACTTCAGTCAAGTTTTCAGAGGTCCGCATGGAGTTATGAAGAAGCTGTGATCGATCAAATAAGACCTGTTCAGGGAGATGCTCCGGTATGATAAAGGATTACAAAAAGGTCCGGAGAGATCCGGAAGTGCACGATCTTGTTTTGCAGATTGGACAGAGTGTTTGGGATGTTCTTGTAATATGTTACCTCGATTTATTCATGATTTAAAGATCCGGATGATATTCAATGATCAGGACTAATCCGGGATACTCCAAGCTGTCCAGACATGGCAAACCGGAATAATGCAGGTGAAGCATTTATTGCAGACAGATATTAGGGTTCGCGGAGCAATTTAAGGGATTTCTCAAAGGTCATTTGCTCATTCTGCACTCGAGAAGAAGTGAAAAGTGGAGCTCTGCAACAAGGTTCATCAAGCACACCAAGGATCTCCTGCCGAAGTTATTGCATAAAGAAATCAATCCAACCACTCCGTGCAAACCGAAGGCGCATAAGGTATTCTCCATTTTTCATTACCTCACTGCAAATCTTTGAAGAATGGCTACTCCAAACATAGTTAAGATCTCTGATAGACCTCGCCCCTCATTCAAGAAACATCCCTACAAATCATTGGAGGTAGATCCACTAGGAGCCTTCTCTAGTGTTCCTCACGGAGTTTTACATACTGAAGACATTAGGGTTTACATACACGCAAGCATTGAGGAATTTGGGGAATTCAAATTAAGAGACCTCTATCACAAGCAACTGATAGACAATGCTTTTGAGCTTAAACCAGAGTATAAGGGTATCCAGAAGAAACAATTTGAGCAATTTATTCATTTCCCTAGCTTTGAAGAAGATGAATGGGTCCGGTATGTACTGAGCAGGATGCATGACAACTTTCTATGGCTGGATAGACCCTGCAAAATCACAAAAGAGGCAATTAGGGCAGTAACTGGTCTATACTCTTCCGGAGGGATACCTATCCTCAAATCTGTCAAGAACAACATTGTAACTGAGGCCACCGGATCAAAATTTGATAAGAGGGCAATGACCATTGAAGATATTTCAGATCCGGATATCAAATATGCATCAATGATAATAGGATACAAGATCTATCACTCCAGCAGGGAGAATTCTGTATCCGGAACTGCAGTATACACTGCCTATGAAATGCTAAGAAAGAATGCAGATTATGATCTCTGCGAACTACTACTAAGCCAATTAATGGAAAATATACAGAAAATCAAGAAGGATAAGAAGAATTCCTTTAAGTATGGTACTCTTATTGTATGTCTATTCTTCTACTTCATGAATGAGCTACCCGGAACAAGTGGATGGGTATGGCAGAATGACAAACCTGTTGCAGTCCAGATAAGAGACTACTTGCATGGACTTGGGGATGCAAAAGCGAGAAATTCAGCTCTATGGGGATACTTCAAAAACTTTCAGAGCATGATGCAAGCAAGAGAGAGAATTCCCCAGTCTCTTGTTGAAAAATACAAAGACTCAGTGTGCTTTATGGTTGACACTGATCAGTGCCTAATGGAGGCAGTAGAGCCAAGGACTGTCTGGATCATGCCCATGGGGTATGAAGTGGATGAACAGATAGTGGAGCTGCATGTTCAACACATGCTAAGTCAGCCCAAAGATCCTAAGGTAGAAAGGTTTGGAACCTTTGAAGAGCTGAGTGTAAAAATACATGTAGAACTCAGGGAACCTGAAATTAAAAGGAAGGTGAGAAAAGAAGTAGAGCACATTGCTCAAGGCCTAGGCATCTCAAAGGAGGCACTTGATGCTAGCCGGGAAAAGAGGAGGAAGGCTGAGGAAGAAGAGAAAAGTAAAGAAAGTGCTCCGGTTGAAGCTCCCACCCGGACCAGGTCATCAAAGAGACCTGCACCTCCCACAACCAAAAGTTCAAAACCGGAAGTCCAGGCATCCGGTAAGAGATCCAAGACAAAAGCCACAAGGGCTTATGGAAGCCAAAAGGATGAAGAGGAAACAGAGTCAGATGAGGGAGTAAAAGAAATAAAGAAACAGAAGAAGAAAGGATCCGGTAAGCCCTCCACAGGCCAAGACAAGGATGAAATGGCAGAAGGATCTGTTGAAAAGCCCACTCTATCTCTAGAGAGCATAATCAAGTCGGTCACGGTGGATGGAAACCTTCAACCAATGACTGAATCATATGATGACTTCAGTGAGGCCGACCAAAAGACTCTGCAGGAGGCCACAGTAAAATATCTTAACATATATAATAAGGCTTTCATTGAAATAATATCTCTTATTCCTAAAAGCCTAGAAAAGGAATTGGAAGTAAGAAAGAATAATGCTCATGCTAAAGATCTTGAGATCCGGGAGCAGATAGCTATTCAGCTATATCCTCAAATTGATCCCAAGACAATGAACATTATCTTCAAGGACTGCAAAGATGAGTTCAGAAGCAAAGCCAGGATGAATCAACTCATGCTTGGTGAGACTGACAAAGTGGCCCAAGAAACAGAAGAGATCCTCTGGAAGGCCCTCAAAAGGTTCAATCTTCCTGTTGTAGAGGATTTAGGTACAGAAACAGCTGAGGACTTGGGACCCTCTGCTCCAGAAGAAGTGGCCCATGAACAAGCTAGCATCTCTCCTCCGGTATCCCCTACAGTCTCCGGATCCAAAGAAGAAGAGCAATTACAGGAGAAGGAAGCAGTGGTGAAAGACAAAGAGGTTGACAGTTCTAAGACTGCAGAAGAAAAGAAACATCTGTCTCCGGCAAGAGACACTGCTCAAACTGTTCAACAATTTTTGAGCAAAGAAACTCTAGAGATTGATGAACCGGAGCTTCTAAAAGGCCCATTTGATTTTGACTCTCTCTCTCCGGTACAAACAATGAAGATAGCTTCATTTGCAAATGCCAAGGCAAATGAAAAGCTCCTGAAGTCTCATATGGAAGACTGTGAGTTGATAGAGGCTGCTTCCGGAGTACTTGTAAAGATCATGCCATCAATCCAGATAGATCCGATAGCCTCCACTTCCGGTAATTTAAAAACCTTAGTCAGCAGTATTGATACACATTTTGATTCTCTAGAAAAATCAGCTGAAGAAAAGGTCCGGAAGGAATTTTTGGATAAGAGATTTTCTGAAATATTAGAATTAATCTCTAAGGATAGGAAGATTGTAAGCATTGGAATAAAGAGCTTAGAGAATGCTCTTAAGGATGGCGGTGACATCTACAAATTTTGTATATCTTGGTCAAAGGCAACAGCAGCAATTGACAAGAAAATAAAAGAGGAACAGGACAAGCTTCAAAGCTTATCTCAAAGTTTTGATCCTCTCTCTTCCTCTATAATAAATCAAGAATGTCAGACTATTGCAGTCTTGAATGAAATAAAGAATCTTGAGAAGGAGAGGAAGAACATCACCAACCGGATGGGAGAACTTAGAAGGATTATAATCCCTAAGTTGGAAACTATGCATGAGGCCATCAGTGATGCCCAGACCACCGCCCAAACAAAAGATCCGACAGATCTCAAGCGGGCAGAAGCTTTTGCATTTTTGTTGAGTGGTCACATTTCAATTTTGGACAGAATGAAGCTAAGTTGGGCTACTGAAATGATTCAACTGCAGACATCCTTTGCAGACATTCTTCAGTATATGTGAGTATGTAAATATGCGGCTATATATAGAAAATTTTTGAAAATTTTGGTGTGCGGACCCTACCCTTTGCCATTGATGTCAAAGGGGGAGTGAGGAGTAGTGAAAAATGAGGAATCCAACTAAGGGGGAGTTCCAGAAATTGTATATAAAGACAGAGCATCAGCAAAGGGGGAGCATAGTGTAAACACTTAGTCATTTTTCACTAAGTGTTGCCATCAATGCCAAAGGGGGAGATTGTTGGCAAGAGACACTATATAGATTCATGGTTGTTGTCATTGATGGCAACAAAGGTCATCCCACATATCCGCAAGTCATGATATGTCTCTACCGGAAGTCAGATTAAAGATTGTTGTGGTCTGGTGAACAAGAACAGAGCATGTGGCAAGGTCCGACAGATTGGTCCGGATCTCTCAGAGGAAGTGTCTTGGTGCAGTGCGGATTTGGGGAAGTCAAGAGGACTATCTTGAGTGGTATATACCAAGGATTTAGCCTCCGGAGATGGACAAGGAAAAAGATATGAATAGTTGAGTACCGGATTCCTGAGAGACAGTGAAAACAGAGGAAGAACTGACTGGCAGAGTATCAGACTGCTTTCCGGATGTGTTACTGTTGATGACAGAGGTTGTGAAGGCATGAATCATGTTTGGCCAACATGATTAATGATATCTACAAATATATGCTTGATCCGCATTGCTTGGTGAGGAAGGATTCAGCCGACAGAACAAAAGTTTGTAAGAAACTAGACTGTTCCGGATGCCGACTAGAAAGGTGATGAAATTACTTGTGCGGATATATATAGAGGATGGATTTAGTTGTGAAGTGTGTGAATGTGTGAGGGAATATGCGAACAAGTCCAGAGCAGAGCAGAAGTAGCAAGAAAGATCCGGTATGTGAAAGGATAGCAGAATAAAGAACAGAGGAAAGATGAAGTGCAGCAGATCAGTGTACTGAGCCTAACCGGAACTGAACTCCAGCATATGCAGATGCTTCCAATCAGTTCAAGACTGTGATTCTTATCACTTTGTAGACAGTGTGTCTTCTTGTAGGCAGTGAGCCTCTTGTGAGCAGTGTGCTCGGGCAGTGAGCCCTAATTGGCAAGTGCCATTTTGTAATTTTCTATTCTTCTAACAGAGAATAATTTTTGGGTTAATCACCCCGTGGTTTTCTCCCTTAACAGGGTTTCCACGTCAAAAATACTGTGTCATGTGTTTCTTATTTCATGGTTATGTTTTTATGTTTGATTCAATGCTGCATTAATCATAAGGAAGTTCAGATAGAGAAATAATTAGGATAACTGATTCACCCCCCCCTCTCAGTTATCAACAGTAGTTTCTAGGCTACTAGTCCTTTTTTGGAAAAAAGTAAATCTATTTTGTGAAAATCTAAAATTTCAATTAAGTAGTACTAAATTTTCAAGAAAAAAAGAAAAAAAGTAGGTGTATGTCTGACCAACCTAAGTACAAGAAAAAAATAATCTTTTTTTTTTCTAAAACTTTCAATATAAGTAGACACGTGCCCGGATGTGCCACATTTTTTTTGTAATTTTTTTGCAAGTAAATAATTAGTTATGATTTTTTTATTAGAACATTTCAAAATTATTAAAATGTGTTTGTCTGACCACCATAACTTGGTCAAAATTTTATGAAATTCAATTTTTTTAGCTTATAATATGTGAAGCATAGAATGTGTCATGCCCACATTTCCCATGCGGTCACAACATGCATCACACGTGTCATGTCCACATGCGCCATGTGGTCATGACATGAAATACCAAAATTTTTCCCATGCTTCCCTAGAAACCCCCTCGCACGCGTAGGCGTGCTCGGTGGTGTATGCTTAAGGTGAAAATAATATAGTTGTTAGAGGGGTACCAAGTACATGTGCGCACACCCTATGCAAGAAAACACGTGGTTTCCTGACTTAGGTTAATCTCACGAATTACTTTTGAACATCAGTTGTTTTTAGGTGATAGATCATTTTTCAACAAAGCACGATCATCTGTTCTTCTTTCCATTTTCTAGAATTTCATATTAGTTTCTCCTCCTTCAGACTTAGCATTTTCAACCAAGCCCATTGATTTGCCCTCTCTTCCTTTTCTTGAAATTTAACTTTGATTTTTTTTCTATCACGTTCATTTTACCATTTCTCTTAAATTTAATTTTGATTGTATTTCTATCTCTTTCTCCTTCCCGTTGTGCAAGATCTTCTTATGTTATCCTATTTTTTTCTTCACATTCATTATCGAACATCAATAACACTACATTCTTTACATTATTCCTAATTTCTTGGTAACCCAGATCACTTACACAAGGTTGGTTAACCTCACTTGACTCAATCCCCCTAGGGTTCCGCTCTAGGTTTTAGTTCAACGTTTGAATTAATTTTAATAATCAACGTGTTCCTAAACAGGTTTAATGGTAGGTTAAACTTACTTAGTTCTCTTAGCCCTGTTCAGAAATGCCACGCATTTTATCCTCTTTATTTTCCAAGGTTAGCTGTTCTTTCTCTTTCTCTCTCTTTTTTTTTCTCAATTGGACGTTTATTTTCTAAATCTACAGTTGAGGTTTTTAAAAAGAAAAGGGCCACTCATGGAATGCCTGTGATGGCTTGTTTGCATTTATTTTTGGTGTCCTTTGTAAATGAAAAGATCATATTTTCCTCTTCATTTTCCTATCATTTAATTTGGGATAATTGTTCAAACTTCCGAGAAACTCTTCCTTAAAATTAAAATATATTTATCTATGCTCTTTTTAAATTATAATTATATAAACAATGTATTTCTGAATTGCAACTCTCAGTTTAAACATCTATTAAATTTGTATTATACATTATGCATAAATAAATCCCACTTTCCTCGATTAAAATTTCTATTTCAAGTCAAATGTTTTAAACTACATATAGTAAGCATTTAATTACTTGCGGTAATTTCAAAAAAAAAAAATACTGTAATCCCAAATTTTATTTCTTTCATGGTAGCAAAATTACGACTTGGCTTATAACAAAATTTAAAATTAATATTTGCACTAAGCTTACACAGAAATAATACTTTTACAAATTTAATTAAAACATCAACTAACTCTCAACTTTGCAAGTAGGAGAAGAAGGAACTAGACAATTTTAATATCCTTTTAAAAACAAATTTTCTTTTCCTCTTCTCATTTCTAAATGGTAAAACTTAATGAACAAGAAAATTACAACTATCAACCCAAGAACAGGGGATTTCCTCACAACTCCAAAAATAACAATTTATACAACAATAGGGAGATAATTTTCTCCTTTTGGAAAATTGACAAGGAAGGAGCTATTAAAAGATCAAGCTCTCCTTAAGACTTAAGGAAAATAAAATATTTTCTAAGATCTAATAATCTTCTCCAAACTTCACAATAAGCACCCAGAAAACTTGCATATCACACAAGTGAAGAAACACCACACATGCTGCTCTCCTCCCTACCATAGACCCGCAAGAGGGTCACCCCTAAGCTAGGGAGATCATCCACACACCTAGGGTATTCCAAAATTTCACTTCACAACAAGGTAGAAACAACACACCAAAACACACATACACCCATGGTTACTACACAACACAAAAACTCAACCACAGTCAGTTTAACAAGGGGTAGGAGAGTGGACACACTCAACTCTAGAGTGTCACCCTTCAATTAAAATTTCAACACAATTTCCTTCTCATGGCCTCAAGCCAACTTGCCAACCAAGATTCCAAGGAGTTCATATTTTGACTCTCAAGCCAAATAACACAATTTCTCAAAGTCACATAAATGCCCTCAAGGCTTTCAACATCCTAAAAGAAACAAGGCATGCACTTGAGGAGGATCACTCCTCCCCTACCCCACACTTGATGAGCATTTCTCCCAAGTGGAAGAAGCTCTGTCAACACCCAAATAAATTTCCCCACAATTACAAAATTTACAACACAACAAATCAAATTTCATTTCACAAATCCATTATGCAAGAAACAAAACATACAAAGAAATGGCCTTGCATACCAACCTTAACAAGCCCTTTAATGGAAGTAGTTGATGAAGAGATCCACTCCAGTTTCCTCTCTAATTTCCTTTCTCCCAAAAAAAAATGTCTCCCTCTACACTAAGATTTCTCCCTTTAAAACTCTTTTTTTTTTTTAAATTCCACCAATTCCCTTATCCTCAAGTGGGATTAAAAAAATAACCCCACTCTTTTTTCCACTATCCCAAGTGGGATTAAAAAAATAACCCCACTCATGAGCTCCTTCCCCAAAGTCTTCCCTCCTTTTTGTCACTATCCAAGTGGGATTAAAAAAATAACCCCACTCATGAAAGACCACACCACTTCATGGGGACTCTCACCAAAAGTGATGGAACAAGAAGACAAGCCCCTCCATTATTGGTGGACCATGGAGTCATTTCAAGCCTTGGGAATTAGAAAAAGGGATAGGCTTGAGTGTTGGTACCACTCATCTTATCACTCCCTTACCTCCAAATTCATCACTTAACTTCACTATGAAGTTAAGGTGACCATACGGAGGTTACCCAAGGGTTACCCCAGTCAAAAGTGATTCTAGATCCATTGGGTATAACCTAGGGTCAATTTAAACTTAGTTAGGACACCCAGGGTCAAGTTAAGACACAAGAAAAGGGTCTCAAATTTTAAAATTAAAAAATAAGATAAAATTCAAAAATAATTCTTACAACACATATCATAATTCAAATTTACAAGAGGGTAGACCTAACCCATTCAACCTCATGCAAGACAACATTACAACATTAAATCAAACATAGATAGGCTTGAGTGTTGGTACCACTCATCTTATCACTCCCTTACCTCCAAATTCATCACTTAACTTCACTATGAAGTTAAGGTGACCATACGGAGGTTACCCAAGGGTTACCCCAGTCAAAAGTTACTCTAGACCCATTAGGTATAACCCAAGGTCAATTTAAACTTAGTTAGGACACCCAGGGTCAAGTTAAGACACAAGAAAAGGGTCTCAAATTTTAAAATTAAAAAATAAGATAAAATTCAAAAATAATTCTTACAACACATATCATAATTCAAATTTACAAGAGGGTAGACCTAACCCATTCAACCTCATGCAAGACAACATTACAACATTAAATCAAACACAGAGTTGATCTTGGTTCCTCGTGGAACTAGATCGGCTTCACAAGGGATTACAACATAAGGTGTGGAATGATCTCCAATATCTGTGGTTTTGTTAGAAATACCTGCACACTCAATCTCAAAGTTAATTCCACATATACATATCATAGCCGAAGTAAATTTAATACATGCATTTCTAAAGCATACCACAGTTCTTATAAACATAATGAAATCACATGACAATTTTCTTTCTAACATCACCCAATTAGTTTCCCTGTAATGTAAATATTAATCGGACATCACCCAATTAGTTTTTCCTATAAAATAAACATCAAACTAACATCACCCAATTAGTTTTCCTGTAATGCAAACATTAATCGAACATCACCCAATTAGTTTTTCCTTTAACATAATAAGGTTTAATAGTTTAAAAATCTGGGATCAACAGTCCCACAAATGTAAAAGTATCAACAATAGTAAGGTATTTAGTCACATGTACGGAAATGAAAAAGTGTAAGCCTCATAGAATGTGATGCATCTTTTAGATTCAAAAATTTGAAATAGTTTGAAAATTATAGAAGTTTTTCAATCAGCCTATCAATCAGGACTTTAGTCGTAATGTATGTAGAAAATCAATAATAATTATCTATTAAATTCAAAATAAGGCATATCTTATATTGGTGGAAAGCTGACAATTTTTTTCAATAAAACCTTTTTTGTTTCATCAAATTTGGATTAAAAAAGTCGTCAGCCACAAGGGTACAATTTTGGTCATCACATCGCCACTTTTTGGACTCCCATGATCCTGCATAGACCCAATTATGAGAAGTGATAATCACATAATCATTTAGTTGCATTAGGTTTGACAATCTCAGATTTACAAATGAAGGCCACATATTTGAGATAAGAAAATAAGAAAGAGTCCAATAGAAAACATGGCATAGAATGATGATTTTCCCTTCATTGGTGAATTAAAATGAAGACAGAAAGGCTTTGAAGTATAGTGCATCAGATTTGTTTAATTCTGAGAAAAATTAACATAAAGGCCTACAAAAAATCTTCTATTGTTGATGAATCTTCTTCTCTATCTCTATTTTCTCTTATTATGATTATTTTCTATTTTTTAAAACTCAGATAATTCCCAAAAATAAATCCCCAAATTTGCCTCTTATTTCTGCATGCTTGACCTCCCTAAGATAACTCATATTTTCTACCTCTTAGTCCATTTCTCTTATCATGCAAAATCTTTTCACTACACATACATTAATTACATTGAAGTTTGCTTGCTGTAGTTTTCCCTCTCCCATGAAGAATAGGAGTTTTTCACTTTAATTTTAACTAACTTTAATTTTAACTTCTTGTAGCCGCATGCCTTTTTTAATTTCTTTTATTTAAAATTTCACTTTATCATGAGTTTACCTCCTGTGAGTCTTTTTTAAACGCATGTGATTCTTAATAAAAGAATAGTTAGCTTTACTTAACTACGAGCCCCACCTCCATTTAAATGGCTCACTTAATATCTTGACTCACTTTATAATCTTCTAAAGATTTTAATAGAAGATTTAAATGAGAAACATTTTAATCTTCTCGTGAGATTTATCTCTATTTAACCTCCCCTTCAATGTGGAGGATTGGCTCTCATTTGGAAACAAACTATTCTGACAACTCTTCCAAAGTTCGCCCTCCATTAGATTGAAGCTTCAATCATCGTCTATGATGATGCTACATTCCCTCTGCCTTGTGATTGAAATTTGTATGTTGATTGGGAATGGCTTGGGCACCATGAATTATGGCATTGAATATGAATGTCAGTGCCTTAGTTTGATCTCAGTAAGATCTTTTCATTGTTAATCCTTGTCTTGTAAACCATACTTGACCGCACCCTTTGAACTTGCATCGCATTTTATAATGCTTGCACTAGATAGGTAGGCTTCTATAACTATAAGGTTGTTGTTGAGTTTGGAGTTTTAGTTAAGGTTTTAACTTTGCCAGAGTCTAAAATGCCTATGCCCTTCCTCATAGGCTAAGGTTGCACCTTATCTTCATTGCCTAAGGCTTGATTTCTAGGCTTCACCTTCATTTCACATTGGTTGTGTTGAAGATCTAAAGCTTGTACATCTTTGCATATGAAGGCTCATGCTTGGAGACTTATAGGCTATGCACCATCCATATTAGTGGTTGCACCTTAGTTTGAAATGGTTGTGCCTTGTAGCTTGCACTTCATTTTCTATTGTCTGCGCATTCTTTTTATAGGATGCCTTGCTCTCTAAACTTACATAGCATTTTCTAATGCTTGTGCTAGATATGTAGGCCTCTTTCAATTGCAATAATTTCTTCATGTTGGGATAAGTTGCCATTAGCTTGCAATCCTAAGCAATTTCACGTGTCTCAAAAGTTCTTGGAATGTGCTCCCCAACACATAAGGATTTTGAGAGATAAATTAATATTTAATTATAACACTTGGCTTATTGTAATTAACTCCTAAATGGTAGGGTCAAACTTGGGCATCCACTTTTGGAGTGGGGTCCATGAAGACTTGTTGACAACTCCTTGAAGTCTATTTTGGGTTTTTGACAACTCCTTGTAAGTGGGAGTTAACTTGGGCGCCCACTTTGGAGGTGTCTTATATTTAGACTGACAATTTACTTTTTTATGTACATGAGTGGATATTGTTGATACACTTTGCATGGATATGATGTGGGAGTTATTAGAAGTGTTAGAAATGCATGATATTAGAATATTGCTTGCATGAGTTCATAAAAGCTTGCATGGACTTGCATTTTTTTTTCATGTGGTTGCATGATCTCATAAAAGCTTGCATGTGCTTGCATGTTGCTGCATGTCACTTGCATGTGCTTGTGTGTTGTTGCATATGACTTCTATGAACTTGCATGTGCTTGCATGTTCTTGCATGTCAGTTATTTTGACTTGCATGTTGTTGCATGTCAATTATATGGACTTGCATGTTGTTGCATGTTAGTTATATGGACTCGCATGTTGTTGCATGTCGTTTTTATGAGGTTACTTACAGAACACTGTAACTTAGAAAATTTGCAAAACACTCCATCTACTAAATTTAGTACTTGCATTGTACTATAGGTGTTTGCATGTCACTTGCATGCACAAAACAAGTTAATTCAGGATAATATTGGGGACATCAATCATGTAGGTTGTTTGCATGAGATTGATGTGTGGTGATGCACTTCAATTGACCGAAATAGATTGAGATAACTTGGGTGTCCA
Organism: Cunninghamia lanceolata; assembly: GCA_027924645.1. Taxonomy (NCBI): domain Eukaryota; kingdom Viridiplantae; phylum Streptophyta; class Pinopsida; order Cupressales; family Cupressaceae; genus Cunninghamia; species Cunninghamia lanceolata. The sequence continues at coordinate 20,378,191 of BSBN01000809.1, read as the reverse complement.
ATCTAGAGACTTTTAGTTGTTTCTTTTATTTGGAAATGTTATTTCTATTGACTAAGTTTAAGTGGGACAACTTGGGTGCCCATAATTAGGATTGGCAGTTAACAAGGTGCTTGGAACACTTTGACTTTAGTCTTCTCTATTTGGAGCGCTTGGGTTTTGCGTGAGGACTTGTCTTATGTTATCAATTACAATTTATTGTGATTTGAGTTTCAAGATTTTGAATTAATAATCTTTGAAGTTGTAATTAAGAAAAAAAGCACAATGTATTTTCTAGAGAGCAAGTTTTGAAGCTTTCAATATAGAAGCTTTGAAGTTGTAGGAAAAAGCATTACAGGAATTACAACATAACAGGTTTTAGAAGATTGAAGAAGCTTGAGGTGTGCATTAGGATTCAAATAAGTTTGAGTATTGAATGTAAACTTTCTTGAAGATATTTAATACAAGCATAAACATCTTTGGGTGTGGAGTTTTTTACCACAAGGGTTTCTCCATGTAAATACTATGTCTTCTTCTATCATGCTTTCTTTTTCTACTACACTGATTAAATTGGAGAAATACTATTACATCTAAATTGAAGTTAATTTTCAGATTTATGCGTGCTATTAATTTCATATTTGAAAACATTTAAAAGCTACATAGCTACAACTTTTCCTTGTTCTCTCTCCCTTTTTCCAACATGTGGTATCAGAGCTAATGGTTGTAGTGAGAGAGGGATGCTTAAATGTTGAAGGTATTTTGGTTGCAGGGGAAGTTCTATGTGTTAACATTGTTTTTCAGATCTATGAGTTTGGAAGCCATGGTATTTAACTCTCAGATGGATATTGTCAACAGAATCTTTGTTGGGCACTTGAGGCTCAAGGTTATGGATCTTTATGGAGTTGATCCTGTGATAGTGATTTGGAGCTCCATTTTGACAATATGTGTGTATCCTCTTGTTTGGTGGTTATATTCCTTTACCTTGTGGTCATATGCAGTGAATGGGTGTTTGTGTTGGATGGTTTCTTGTACCTTGATCACATGGAAAAACACTTGCTTTTTGGACTACAGTTTGGAGTGCTTATGTTGGGTTCATGGTTTTAGTCCATGGTTACATGAAAGCACTGGATGATTTATCATTGGTTGTATGTAGGTTGTGGAGTTGGAATTTTTATGATATGGACACTCTTGAACAACTTGGTTTCTCCTTTCACATATTCATGTTATTTTGAATATGTCAGTTTTCATAGTTTTCCTATTTTCAAAAGATTATGGGTTTGTGGATATATGGTATTCTATTAATTTCAGATGACACATTTGATGCTGTTCATTGGTGTGAATGTTTGGATGTTTAAGTGGTTTCAATATTTATAGAGATATAGTTTTACAGGTTTTACATGATAACCAAAATCTGTGGTTTGTACATCTATGGAAAATTATGTTCAGACACTTTTTGGATGTAAACAATTTTAGATTTGCAAGGCTGCTTGTTGGGTTCTTATGATCTATGGTTTCTCCTATGTGAATTTGTTTGGTAAATCAGATCTAGAGTTGATTCTGGTGTTTGACTCTTGGAAATCTACATGTTACTAACATGGGGTTGAATCTATTTTTTCATTTATTTGAGGTTGAAGCACTAATCCTATTTTTCTCCTATGAGATGTTGCATGTATACAGATCTTGTGAATTAGCTGATGTGGATTCTATTTGGTAGGCCTCTTCTTGGTCACCTTGATTACATTGGTATTTTTTTGTAGTGAGACAAAAGGGTAGTATGGAGTACCTAATTTAGTTATTCATTGGAATCTATAGCAGTAAAGTTATGTTACATGAAAAGCATTTTTCACTTTCAATGGACTTTTGGTAATGATTTTGATCATGATACCATGCATAACTTGGTATCACTTTCAGTGGGAGTTTTATGCAGTTACATAATGTATTCTATCTTTTTTGTTTTAAGATATTGGTTCTAAATTGTTATTATTGCAGTGTTGTGAGCCATGCATAAAAAGATCTTCGATTATGCCTTTAGTTTTCAATAAGGGTTCATTGACATCTTTGGTTCTATTGATAGAGAATGCTAGATCTTTATGTTATTTGAAGAGGTATTGACATCTTGGTTTTCCATGGAGGACTCTTGGAGTTTTTTGGTGCAATCATAGTAGGAAGGTTCAAAGAATTGTTGTGATGTTCACAACACTCCCCATTTTACTCCTTAGCAAAATGAGGACCCCTGTTGTTGCTTTGCTTTTTTTTTTGCTTCTTGTGTGTGGGTCTGTTTGGTGGTAAAGGGAAAAAGAGGGTAAAAATTGCAGACTTTGTTAAAAATAGAGAAGAAAAATGTATTTTCAATAATAGAGCATAATATGGTTGGATTCCTTGTGAAAAATAAGCTAGGGTTGCTTTTTGAACCATCTTAAAATTTACCATATTTTGTAAGTTATGAGCATCTTGGTAAAATGTACAAGAGAAGGGTTTGTTGTTTGCATATACAAAGTTGTTTGTATATCGGGTTGCATATACAAGGCCCTTTGTATACAAGTCCACTTGCATACAAAGTCCTTTGTATGTGCAAAATTCATTTTATACTTAGTCGCATGGGCAATCGGGTTGCATATGCATTATTGTTTGTATATCGTTTTCACATACAAAGTCAGTTGTATGTCTTTTTGCCTTATATGCATTGGTAGGGTTTTATGCATACATACAAGGCGGACCCAAAGTGGTTTTACAGTTGAAGTGAATAAGTGGTTAAGTCCACCGGATGCATCTTTTGCTTTGTATGTTTCTTACATACAAAGGTCACATACAACGATAAATGCAAGGCGCGGACTTCAAGGGGTTATTAAATGGAGTTAAGTCGTTGCATCTTTTGCGCTTTGTATATTAAGAACATGCAATGAAATATACATACAGTGGACTTGAAACATTTATGAATTAGAATTAATTCGATATACATACATTCCGAAACATACAAAGTGGAGATACATTGCCCAGAACCCAAAACATCATTAAACAGGATTAAATTGTTGTATGTTGCGGACTTGTATGTTAATATATACATTGCCCGGAACTAACATTTTTTATGAAACAAGGTTAATTTAATGTATATCGGGCTTGTATATTCTTATATACAAGGCCGATATACATTGAATTTATACAAGGGCTGGAATCCAAATGAAATCAAATCCAATTTAATGCTTGTATCAAACCCGAAATGTATGTTGGAAGATACAATGGAAATATACATCAGGCGAAACTGAAAGGTTTATCAAGGTTGGTTAAATCTATGTATATTTTGGGCTTGTATAAAAGGTTATATACAAGTGATACATACAAGGGCGAAACTCAAAGGGGATTTAAATCTGGTTAATGCAATGCATGTTAACTTAATGTATATCTGATATACTTTGCATTATATGCATGTTGGAATCAAAAGATGAATAGACTGTGGTCTATAAAAGGCGATGAGTCCGAATACACAATAGGAGTGTGTTTGTATGTATTAACTCAATATGCATCGAAATATACATTGAGCAGAATTAAAAAGTTATAAATTGGAGTTAAGTGCTTGCATATTTTCGCATTTGTATGTTGCGATATACAAACTGATATGCATTGCATACATACAAGCTGCGGAACTGAAAAAGAGTAAAATTTGATTAAACAAATGTATCACGCCCGGCTTGAATATTGAAAGATACAAAGATTTAAACAAGGAAAAGGGCAGGAAAATGAAGTGATAGAAATTTGAGGTTATTTTGGAGCCCGATTGCATATTTTTGGTCAATGATGGTTGACCAGACCATTTTAACATTGTATAAGCATTTTTTGGGCGTGATTTTCACTGTTTTAGGACCCGATATCGACGTAAGAAATGTGATCGGCAGGAAATTTTAGATTCACTCTGACTATGGAGACTCATGCTGATAGGAAGAATGAACAAGCTGATAGGGCTATTTCGGGCTGAGTAGGGAGATTGGTAAGGAATTTTTTGACCACGCGCTGACAGTAGAAAGTTTTGCCGATAGAGAAGAGGGTTTAAATGTAAAACCAAACTGGCGGTTGGGGTTGACGACGCATAAACTCTGTGACTGGGTGTCAAGTGGGAAGTGCATTTGTTGCTGCATTTGGCACACATCGAACATTTTGACCAAGTAATTAATTGATGAGGCAACTTGATGTAGTTTTTTTAATCCATTTTTGTGTCTATTTTGCAAGTTTACAGTTGAGGAAGGAGCTGAAACTTAATGGCGGTGACATCACAGAAGAGGAAATCAGATCCCAGAGGAAGTAAAAGGAAGATAAGGATAAGGTGCAAAAAGTCAAGGGTCTTCAATAATGAATACAAAATGCAGATGAAAACATTATTGTAGCAGACAATAGAAGTTATTATTGAGCTGCTAGGGTTTCCAGAAGGGCATATTTCACCTAGATTTGATGCTGCTCAGAGATTTTTTTGGGGAGACTTGTTCTCCACCATTTAGTGTTGTAACTAAGGGCTTCAACCATTGCTTAACTAGGGTTTTGAGCTGTATTAAGGATAGTCAAGTCTATATATTGTGCCTCTTTACACTATAATACTTTACACAGGGATTTGTAACAGTAGGAGTTTGTAAAAGATAGCATTTAGCATAGTATTTAGGAGTAGAAGAAGGAGGTCACATGTGTCTGCAGTAAGGAATGTGTGGAACATTCTGATTCCTTAGTGTATCTGTAAAGCTTGTAAGTTTTCTGTAATTTGATCATTGAAGATAAGAGTCATTCAGACATTGTAAATCTTATATGACTGTTTCTAAAACAATTGAATCTAGAATTTTGCATCTATCTTCTGAGTGTTTTCTGGCTCTTCATTGTGTTTGAAACATTTTCTCTTAGAGCTTGCAATTTTAAGTGTATGTTTGTGAAAATGCTCAGAACTTACATTTAAGGTTTTGTCTGTGGATTTGATCAAATTGTTGTATTATTTACAAAGTGCATAATAGAACAATTAGATCCTTTGGTAGAATGAATGATGTTTAGATTAAATCTTTCTAACTTTTCCCAACCCATCTAAAAATACTTAGCTTAAAACATAGAAATTTGAAGGAAATTTGTCTCATATTTGAAAAGTATGAACAACAGTGTTTGAAAGTAGACAAGTTTTCATAATATTTAAAGAGGAGAAAGCTGCAATAATTCAAGAGAAAAAAAAGACCTTTAAAGCTTTGTAGCACAGTAACACAATATGCAAAAGGAATGAACAACATGCTGATTTTTATGACCCTTTACATAGTTTGAGTCCAATAAACCAACAAGAAACCCTAAATTACGCAAAGCCCCTTGAACATTACAGCTTCACATCAACCAACTAAATTTCCCCAACAGGTCAAGACCTGACCATATTAAACTTGGGATTAAACAAATCTTAATTGATTTCTTCATATCTTTCAAGTCAGTTTTGGTTCATTTTATGTGAATTTTAACTATTGTTATGACTGTGTTAAAACAATCATCAATAGTTTTCTGGCGCTAGAAGGAGGGCCTTGCTTGAGTTAGGGTTTGTTTCAAGAAAAAAATTGGCTAATAACAGCGATAGTGACTAGGTCTAAATCTAGTTCTGAGGATATATTTGTGCAATTACCTGATATAAGGTGAAGTAAGAGTCCTCTGATTTGGAACCCTAAAATAACACACCCAGGAGGCTCATCTAATACACCTCCTGGATCACCTTATACTATCCATAATATTGTGAACCCTGACATTTCTTCATTCAGGTCTTTAAAACTTGGTTCAAATACTCCTAGAGGTCCTAGTCCTCCTAGAAATCCTATCCCACCACTGAATCTATGTATTCCTACAAGTTCAGGTCAAGCACAAGTACCTGTAATGGCTTACTTTAATGCTAATTCTCCCATACACTTCAATGATTATCATGAGATGCCCAAATCTCCTAAAAAGATATGTCCAAAATATCAGTTACATCAGGATCCTGAAGACCACATTAGAATATTCAAAGAGGCATGTTTTAGGGCCATGTTAGAACATGAAGATGTTGTGTGTAGATTGTTTCCCTACACCTTCAATGAACAAGCCTCTAACTGGTATGTACACTTACCCAATGGTTATATTTCTTCTTGGGACCTTATGGAAGAAGCTTTTCTATCTAGATTTAGAGGACCCATTGATCCTTGCATCTTGTATCATAAAATGGCTACCATAAAAAGAGGAGAGGGAGAGCTGATTGATAATTTCAATGACAGGTTTCAAAAGGCCTACTCTAGGTTGGTAGACCCTTACACCATGAATGATGATACCTTGTTAGCTATGTACTATGCAGCCTTGGATCCTTTAACTGCCATGTTTGTCAAAAGAAAACCTGACATAGATTCAATATCCAAAGCCTATAAAGAGGCAGCCTCAGTAAACCAAGAGACGAGGCCTACAACTTATAGTCCATTTGTTTGTGGAGGAAATTTTGGAATGCAAAATCATGCACAACCTTGGAATGGAGTCCCTATGCATCCCACTCCACTATTAAATCAGGTTCCAACATACACACCTGTGTATAGTCCTACCCCAATCCAAGCCATAGCTCCTTACATAGGTAACACTGCCAATAATAGTCAGAATAGTGGTCAGCCTTTCTTCCAACCTCTGAGAGATACAACTACGACAAAGGCACAGGAGGAAAGGGAAGAGATCAAAGAGATCACTGCACACTTGAAAAGATTGACCACCGAAGTGACACAACTAAGAAATGAGAATCTTTATGGAAGAGGCAACCAAGGATACAATCAAAATCAAAATCACAACCAAGGCTATAATCAGAACTACAATCAGAATTATAATTAGGGCTACAACCAGAATAACCACCAGAGTCAAAGTTCAAATCAGAGCCAAAAATACAATTAGCATCAAGGTCCCTACCATGGGCAGCCAATGCAAAATAGAGGGCCAGTGGTAGACAATAGGGCCTAGGGTAACAATAGCAAAAATCATAATCACCCTAGGTGGCCCAAGACATGGAACACTGGACCAAACAATGGTACCCTAGCTTCTCCTTTTGAGAACATAGATAATCATGATGCAAAACAAAATACTGGCATCCAAATGGCCAATACAGCACTAAAAAATTAGTGCAGATTTCAGAATACCAATGCCCATGCTGAGCTTGACTGTCCACAGTTCACTTAGCAGCCAGCATTTTTAATATAGATGTGTAGCCCCCTACTTCTGAATTTCTCATTCCCAAGGGTAATGAGGTAGTACCCTCAGGATATGATACAACCTTAGTCTTAGAAATATTTACCTTTGCAACTGTAGAAGAGAAAGAGGATGAATTGTTAGAAGATGAACCATACTTTTGTGAAAATCTTTATCTTGAATTAGCCTGTGTTAAATGCTTTTTATTTTCTCTTTGAAACTGAAAATGAAGTGTTGATTGAAACAGAAGAGGTGCAGGCTTTTCAACAAACAAATAAAAACCACACCTACAATTTAAGGAACAACACTAGGCCAGGAGGACCTTTCACCACTTCCATTCCTCCTAACAACTTCAATACACCCCCAGATCAAAATGCTAATAACAATCCTGCCATACTCAAAGCTAATCATCATACAAATAGTGGAATAGCACAAAAGGTCCAGACAAGTTAAATTGAAGCAATAGAGACAACAAGATTAATGAGTTACTTGTCAGAAGAAATAAAGAAAATTAAGGTCAGTATACCTCTAAGTGAATTATTGAAAACTCCAAGGATCATAAGTGATTTTATAAAATCCTTGGATACATCCATGACAGATGAGGTTTCTGCTGATATAACTATTCCTAATAGAGATTCACTGCCTAAAGAGAAAAGTAAGAAAGTTGAGCATCCCTCCAATACAAATGTAGTAATGTATGCTGATAAGAAGGATGCTCCTCCTTTCTTGTTAACTATTAGATTGTGTGGGAAGAACATACACAATTGCATGGTAGATTCTGGTGCATCAGCCAACATAATGCCCTTAGGGATATATAAAACTCTAGGGCTGACTCCCACCAAATCTACTAAGGTTGTCACACAGTTAGATAAAACTGAGGTTAGTGTGATAGGAGAACTGATGAACATTCAAATGCAATTAGCTTCAGACCCTAGGGTAAGCCAATTTATTGACATTCAAATAGTGGATATACCCATAAATTATGGAATGTTGCTGAGTAGGGACTGGTCCAAGACATTAAATGGATATATGGCCACTGAGTTTTTGCATATGTGGCTACCTTGGAGAGGTGTCCCAAATCAGATTAGAATAGAGGCAGAAGCCAAGATGAAACACATGGTAACAAAGTATAATAGGACTAACGAAATATTATATGCTACTATTGAGCCTAGTGTTTATAAGATCACCAACAATGGGGTACAAATTGAAGAGATCATGATGTTAAACTTTAGGGAAAAACATGTCAGCAATAGGACAACATTATTCATTGAGTCTGATGGAAATTCTTCAGATGAAGAAAATAGTGCAATGAGCAAATTTAGTCATGCCATTAGACAAGAGATGGAAGAGTGCATTAAACAAAATATGTCAGTCCAATGTAAAATGTATAAGGACAGATGTAGAGTTCATGATAGGCCACATTCTAAGGAGAGTTGTGGAATGTGCAAAGGCATCATTGAATATGAATACAAAAAATGCATGAAGAAGGTAGGGTTGCAAGAGGGAAATGTGAATCCTGATCAACCATAGAGATACTTTTAGAGTAGTGTAAATGCTCTAATTTCATATTTAGGAAAGGGAATAAGGGATAGGGGTAGTTGTCTTTTTAATTCGCAAGCTAAGAATATACATATGCAAGTTGACCAAACCGAAATACCCATGAATAAACAGGCCAGTACCTCACAAGTGATAGAAGGGACAAAGCATGCCAAGGTAAAGGGTTAGAAAAGTAATGATGGCATGTGGACACTAAAATGTGACGAGTCCAAATCAAAACAAGGTGCGGGTGTAGGTATTGAACTCATAGATCCTCAGGGTAAATCATATCTAGCAGCATATAGACTGCAGTTTTCCTGTACTAATAGTATTGCTGAATATGAAGCCTTAATTTTGGGACTTGTCATGGCCATCAAGAAAAAGGTGAAAATGACTAAGGTATTTTTAGACTCTGAACTAGTAGTTAGACAAGTAAGGAAACTATATGCTTGCAATTACAAGAAAATGATTTGTTACAGACATAGGGTATGGGGTTTAATAGATTCATTTGATGCTTTCAACTTAGAGCATATCCCTAGAGAGATGAACCATAGGCCGGATGCACTAGCAGTTGCTGCTAGCACACTAGAACCCTTGACACTGTCAGGATTGAGGCAATTTGCTATTGAATTAGTTAATGTTCCCAGTATCCCAGATAATGTTACACATTTTCAGGTATTTGGAGGGGACCAGCAAATTATTGATTTTCTTACTTGTAATGAGGTATTTGAGGCTCAAATCATTGATGAACAAGAAAGGCCTGAGATAACATGGGACAAGGAGGATGTAATCAACTTGAAGAGCAACTTCTTACCCAAAGGGGTAATTGAATTAGAGCATATTTTTGACTTTGATGGGGTAATAAGATAGAAAGACTTACCCAAAACAGAAGGGGGTAAGTGTGATCCACACAACTTAGGGATAAAGTAGAGTCCACAAAATGTATTGATTGGAAAGGCTTGCTTTGAGAAATTAAGAGAAGAAATTTTAGATGTCCTGAAGGAATACAAACACATCATAGCATGGACATATGAAGACTTGAAAACATATGATACATCCATCATAACTCACATGATACCTTTCAGACCAAAAGTTAAACCGGTTAGGTAGAAACAAAGGCATGTGAATGCCATTTTAGAGCCTTTGATCTTCGAAGAAGTAAAGAATTTATTGTCTGCCAGAATAATTTTTCCAGTCAGACATTTAGCCTGGGTAGCTAACCTAGTACCAGTGAGGAAGAAAAACAGAGACATCAGGTTATGTGTAGACTTTAGAAATCTAAACAAAGCATCTGAAAAGGATAATTATCCTCTGCCTTAAATAGATGAAGTGCTGCAAGTAGTAAACGGGGCAAAGATGATGTCTTTTTTAGATGGTTTCTCAGGCTATAACCAGGTCTTGATAGATAGAGATGACAGATTAAAAACCACCTTCACTTGTAAATGGGGAAATTATGCATATCAGAGAATGCCTTTTGGTCTGATCAATGCAGGTGCCACTTTTCAGAGAGCCATGGACATTGCATTCTATGGGTTATTAGGTAAGTGCAGAGTTGTGTATATGGACGATCTGATTGTATATTCTAAGGATGCATCCACTCATGCTGAAGATCTCAGGAAAATACTTAAGCAATGTGAGAGGTACGGAATTTCCCTTAACCCTAAGAAGTGTTCATTTGGAGTAACTGAAGGTAAATTACTAGGGCATGTCATTTCTAAAGATGGAATATCGATTGATCTAGATAGAATAGAATCAATAAAAAATTTGCAAATACCAAATAGTAGGAAAGAGTTGAAATCATTTTTTGGTAAGATTAACTTTGTTCAAAAGTTCATCATAGGTTTTGCAAAAATTTGTGTAGCTGTTGAACACTATGTTAAAGAAGGATGCACAGATAGAATGGACACCAGTAGCCAAAGCTACATTTGAAGATATCAGGGAGGCTATTTCTGATGCTCATGTATTAACAAGTCCAGACTATAAAAAGCGATTCTACATTTACTCCTTTGCATCCTCCCATTCAGTCACGACTGCCTTGACGTAGAAGGGTGTGAACAATGAGGAAAAGCCCATTGCATTTATGAGCACACCTCTGAAGGATGCACAGCTATGATATTTGGACACTAAGAGACAAGCATTCATGTTGATAAGGGTTGTGAAAAAGTTTAGGCACTATATTTTGCGTAGCCAGGTCAAAGCCATAGTGCCAGACGCAACAGTGAAGATACTATTGATGCAGAACGAGCCTAGTGAAAAGAGGGCCAAATGGATCACCACGCTGCAAGAGTTTGACATGGAAATCATTCCAATGAAGCTATTCAGAGGGCAGGTGTTGGTGCAAATGATAGCAAAGACATACCCAGATTTGATAAAATTGCAGTATCTACTGAATTCCCATGACGCATCAGACTGGTATGGTGATTTAAACACTTTTTTAATATCTGGAAAGTACCCAAACAGGATGAAAGCTTCTCAGAGGAGAGCTTTGAAAGTTAAATATGGTGCAAGGAGGTCTTCTATTTAGGAAGAACCATGATGGAATTTATCTGAGATGTCTAAACATAACTGAGGCGGATAAGGTGTTAACAGAACTGCATGACAAGTATGGGACTGGCCATGGTTCCCATCTAGCTACAATGCACAAAATATTGAGAGTAGGCTACTACTGGCCCATGATGTTCAAAGATACAGAGAGTCACATTAAGAGTTTCCACACCTGTCAGACTGCAGCAGATAAAGGAAGAAATTAGGCCAATCCATTACAGCCTGTGATTGAATCAAGACCATTTGCACAGTGGGGCCTGGATTTCATTGGAGTCATCAATCCTCCATCTTCTGTAGGACACAAGTTCATACTGACGGTGACAAACTACTATACAAGGTGGATTGAAGCCACATGTTGCAAGTTCTCTACAACCGAGGTAGTTATCAAGTTCCTTGAAGAAAACATAATAACCAGGTTTGGAACTCCCTATTCATTGGTATGTGATAATGGCCCTGCTTTCTGTTCTTTGAAATTTTCTAAATGGGCATTTGAATATGGGATTGTTTTAAAGTTTTCTTCAAATTATTATCCTCAAGGCAATGGATTAGCTAAGTCTATGAATAAAATTTTATTAGACATAATCAAGAAGCTAATTGCAAAAAGTCCTAGAGAGTGGAATACCTTATTAAAATATGCATTATGGGTAGATAGGACCAAGTTTAAGATAGCTTTAGGCAGTGCAGCTTATCATTTAGTTTATGGGACTGATCCCATACTTCCAGTGAATTTGAGAATACCAATTTGGAAGTTCGCCAATGAGTATTTAGGCTTTGATAATCATAGGGAAGTAGGGATGGTACAAATTCTACAACTAGATGAGAAAAGGGGTCAAGCCATCGAGAAATTTGCCAAACACCAAGTAGTAGTTAAGAGGTGGTTTGATAAGAGGGCAAGAGTCAAAACATTTAGGATATCAGACTTAGTGTTGTGCTGGGATAAAGCACATTAAAAGAAAGGGCATTATGGAAAATTTGACAAACTGTGGTTAGGTCCATTGCAAGTCTTAGAAATAATAGGAGACAACACATTTAGACTCAAGACCTTGACTAGGGAAGATGTGCCATTACTAGTTAATGGCCAACATTTGAAACACTACTTCTAGGCTTGAGGTAAGGGGGCAGTCAGTTGCTGTGTATCATAGTGTAAGTAATGTACAGTTTTGTTTGTTTTGTTTTGTTTTTTGTTCTATTCTATTTTGTTTTGTGTTGTTTTTGTTTTGTCCTTTTGTTTGTACAGTCTATTTGTTTTGTTTGCCTTTTGTTTCCTCAACAGGGATCTTTGTTTTTCTTTAGAATATGAAGGAGCAAACTAACAACCATTGAAAACAATAGGAAATTCAGAACATTTAGGTTAATCATCTGCAATTTATGCATAACTTGTTGTGACTGTCATGAATGTAGAGAGTTGTTTTACTTGTTAAATTTTGTATACAATAATAGTGGGTTGAGTATTCAAGGATGTTTCTCACAATGACACACCTAAAATCCTTGGGTTTGTTGAACCTACCAGTGTAGATATTAGGTGAAAAATTAGAGGTCACCCTTGCTACCATTACAATTCTCAGCTTAATTTTAGCAAGTGTTCATTCCTTGCATCATGAAGTTACAACTGCTATATCTTGTGAAATTTCTATCAAATATCAAAAATACAAAATATAAAAGTGAAAATATAAATAAATAAAATAGATTTTACTAAAAATCTAGGTTAAGCCATCTAAGTAACTCTGCCAGGGCTATAGACACTCACTGACAGTGGGGCTCTACTTAGGAGAATTGTAATGATAACCTTGTCGGGGCTATGGACACTCGCTAGTAGCAAGGCTCTATCTGGTTGGATATGAGGGAATATCCTCACCTATGTAGGCTAATATCAGTCACTGGTTTGTTCAACTGATCTTCAAGATGAGGATAATTAATCACGTGCACACACTTAAACTGAAAATAAAAATTCATGCACCCTTATTGAATACCTTAGGTCTCAAGTTGAATAATGATTTACAGGAAAGATAGTTGGAAGTTATGGATTTATTTCATTTAGTTCTCTTTAATGCTTTGAATTTAATTGTTTTATTTGGTTGCTAGTTGGTTCGATGTTCACAACACGCCCCATTTTATTCCTTAGCAAAATGAGGACCCCTGCTGTTACTTTGCTTTTTTTTGTTGCTTCTTGTGTGTGGGTCTATTTGGTGGTAAAGGGAAAAAGAGGGTAAATATTGTAGACTTTGTTAAAAATAGAGAAAAAAATATATTTTCAGTACCAGGGCATAATATGGTTGGATTCCTTGTGAAAAATGAGCTAGGGTTGCTTTTTAAACCATCTTAAAATTTACCATATTTTGCAAGTTATGAGCATCTTGGTAAAATGTACAAGGGAAGGGTTTGCTATTTGCATATACAAAGTTATTTGTATATCAAGTTGCATATACAAGGCCCTTTGTATACAAGTCCGCTTGCATACAAAGTCCTTTGTATATCGCTTCCCATATACAAAGTCCTTTGTATGTGCAAAATTCATTTTATACTTAGTCGCATGGGCAATCGGGTTGCATATGCATTATTGTTTGTATATCGTTTTCACATACAAAGTCGGTTGTATGTCTTTTTGCCTTGTATGCATTTGGTAGGGTTTTATGCATACATACAAGGTGGACCCGAAGTGGTTTTATAGTTGAAGTGAATAAGTGGTTAAGTTTGTCGGATGCATCTTTTGCTTTGTATGTTTCTTACATACAAAGGTCACATACAATGATACATGCAAGGCGCGGACTTGAAGGGGTTATTAAACGGAGTTAAGTTGTTGCATCTTTTGTGCTTTGTATATTAAGAACATGCAACGAAATATACATACAGTGGACTTGAAACATTTATGAATTAGAATTAAGTCGATATACATACATTCTGAAATATACAAAGTGGAGATACATTGCCCAGAACCCAAAACATCATTAAATAGGATTAAATTGTTGTATGATGCGGACATGTATGTTAATATATACATTGTTTTATACATTTCCTAGAACTAACTTTTTTTATGAAACAGGGTTAAGTTAATGTATATCAGGCTTGTATATTCTTATATACAAGGCCGATATACATTGAACTTATACAAGGGTTGGAATCCAAATGAAATCAAATCCAATTTAATGCTTGTATCAAACCTGAAATGTATGTTGGAAGATACAAAGGAAATATACATCGAGCGGAACTCAAAGGTTTATCAGGGTTGGTTAAATCTATGCATATTTTGAGCTTGTATACAAGGTTATATACAAGAAATACATACAAGGGCGGAACTCAAAGGGGATTTAAATCTAGTTAATGTAATGTGTGTTAACTTAATGTATATCTGATATACTTTGCATTATATGCATGTTGGAATCGAAAGATGAATAGACTACGGTCTATAAAAGATGATGAGTTCGAATACACAATGCGAGTGTGTTTGTATGTATTAACTCAATATGCATCGAAATATACATTGAGCGGAATTGAAAAGTTATAAATTGGAGTTAAGTGCTTGCATATTTTTGCGTTTGTATGTTGCGATATACAAACCAATATGCATTGCATACATACAAGCTGCGGAACTGACAAAGAGTAAAATCCGATTAAATGAATGTATCACGCCTGGCTTGAATATCGAAAGATACAAAGATTTAAACAAGGAAAAGGGTAGGAAAATGAAGCGATAGAAATTTGAGGTTATTTTGGAGCTTGATTGCATATTTTTGGTCAACGATGGTTGACCCGACCATTTTAACGTTGTATATGCATTTTTTGGGCATGATTTTCACTGTTTCAGGACCCAATATCAGCGTAAGAAATGTGATCAGTGGGAAATTTTAGATTCACTCCAACTATGGAGACTCATGCCGATAGGAAGAATGAACAAGCCAATAGGGCTATTTCGGGTTGAGTAGGGAGATCGATAAGGAATTTTTTTGACTGTGCCGATAGTAGAAAGTTTTGCTGATAGAGAAGAGGGTTTAAATATAAAACCAAACTGGTGGTTTGGGTTGACGGCATGTAAACTCTGCGACTGGGTGTCAAGTGGGAAGTGCATTATTTGCTGCAGTTGGCACACATCAAACATTCTGACCAAGTAATTAATTGATGAGGCAACTTGATGTAGTTTTTTAATCCATTTTTGTGTCTATTTTGCAGGTTTGTAGTTGAGGAAGGAGCTAAAACTTAATAGCGGTGACATCACAGAAGAGGAAATTAGATCCTAGAGGAAGCAAAAGGAAGCTAAGGATGAGGTGTGAAAAGTCAAGGGTCTTCAATAATGAAGACAAAATGCAGATGAAAACATTATTGCAGCAGACAACAAAAGTTATTATTGAGCTGCTAGGGTTTCTAGAAGGGCATATTTCACCCAGATTTGATGTTGCTTAGAGATACTTTTTGGGAGACTTGTTCTCCACCATTTAATGCTATAACTAATGGTTTGAACCATTGCTTAACTAGGGTTTTGAGATATATTGAGGACAGTCAAGTTTATATATTGTGCCTCTTTACACTGTAATACTTTACACAAGGATTTGTAATAGTAGGAGTTTGTAAAAGATAGCATTTAGCATAGCATTTAGGAGTAGAAGAAGGAGGTCACCTATGTCTATAGTAAGGAACATGTGGAACATCCTTCTTCCTTATTGTATCTGTAAAGCTTGTAAGTTTTCTGTAATTTGATCATTGAAGGTAAGAGTCATTCAAACATTGTAAATCTTATATGATTGTCTATTTCTAATACAATTGAATCTAGAATTCTGCATCTATCTTCTGAGTGTTTTCTAGCTCTTTATTATGTTTGAAACATTTTCTCTTAGAGCTTGCAATTTTAAGTGTATATTTGTGAAAATGCTCAGAACTTACATTTAAGGTTTTGTTTGTGGATTTGATCAATTGTTGTATTATTTACAAAGTGCATAACAGAACAATTAGATCCTTTAGTAGAATGAATGATGTTTAGATTAAATCTTTCTAACTTTTCCCAACCCATTTGAAAATACTTAGCTTAAAATGTAGAAATTTGAAGAAAATTTGTCTCATATTTGAAAAGTATGAACAACAGAGTTTGAAAGTAGACAAGTTTTTATAATATTTAAAGAGCAGAAAGCTGCAATAATTCAAGAGAAAAAGAAAAAACTTTTAAAGCTTTGTAGCACAGTAACACTTTATGCAAAAGGAATGAACAACATGCTAATTTTTATGACCCTTTGCATAGTTTGAGTCCAGTAAACCAACAAGAAACCCTAAATTACGTAAGGCCCCTTGAACATTACAGCTTCACATCAACCAACTGAATTTGCCCAACAGGTCAAGACCTAACCATATTAAACTTGGGATTAAGCAAATCTTAATCGATTTCTTCATATCTTTCAAGTCAGTTTTGGTTCATTTTATGTGAATTTTACCTATTGTTATGACTGTGTTAAAACAATCATCAACAAGAATGAACTATCCAGACTGTGCAGAAAGAGTAAACACAATGGAAACAACTAAAAGAAATGGAACAAATGCAGATTTAGTCATTCAGTATATCATAGAATTCAAATACAGTCTGACTGGCAACATACGGGCTTATAATTAGGGCTCATAGGCATGATTACACATATGCACAAGATAAATCTTTGAAACTCCTTCGCACAAGATCTAAACAAAGAATTATGAAACAATTGGTAGCTACTTTCCTAAGGATCTATTACATCTTTATATATCATTTCCAGACCAATAGATTCTTCCGCGTCAGCCAAGGAAGGTCACAAACTCCAATGAAGAACTGTAATGTGTTCATAGATAGGTCAGACCTAAATCCATAGAACACTTCCTCAGATGAATGGAACAACGTGCAGACCCTTGGGGAAGGTCGGCCATGAAGCACAAGACATTGAATGATATGTCATTGAGATCTACAAACCTTCTCCTTTAGTTGATTATCAAGAACTATTAGAATGCTCTGCTCTGAGAAAATAATCAACTTCTGATAGCGATATCTTTCTGGTAACTGATCCAAATGCTCTAAATTCTTGATATGATGTAGACAAATGAATGTAGATGCTAAGTCCAGATCTGCATGTTAGGGTTAGCCAGTAGAAGATATCAATTAAATACAAATAAAGATTAAATAGAAAAATAAAAAATACACAGAAATAATAACAGTGAGAGACAAGTTTTAACATGGTTCACCCAAACTCGGGCTACATCCACCAACAGAGAGTCCAATATTATTATCCAGTAAATCAAACTAATTACAACTAGCAATCCCTACAACTCAATACCATTACAAATGCTACAATACCATATCTACCAAAACCCTAACCCTTAGCCTCTTTTAACAAGCCTTATATTGGTTACAAAATAGGGTTTTTTATGTGAGCTCTAAAAAAAAAATTTAGGGGCTGTGCCCCCAAACTCATGCTTCTCGGGGGATACCATCCCTGAACCCCTGTTCGAGGCCCAGCTTGTCCCCAAACCCCGGTGAGGATACATGGCTAGTGTACAGTATTTTCCTGATCAGTCACCATCTATCAACAATCTCCCACTTGAAGACTGATCAGGCTCCACACCAAACAATCTCCCACTTGGAGACTGATCCTAGATGACACCGCTGCCCCTGTAGCTCCCACTGGAAATAAGCACCCTGGACTCTCCTGTTCTATTTTTTGTTGTTTTTTATCTGAAAGACCAACTGAAGCTAAAGAGGAGCTCAGCTTCTCCCTTGTCACTGCCTTTGTAAACATATCCGCTGGATTTTCGTCTGTATGTACATATCTTTTCCAACCTTAACTGTCCATCATCCAACACCGACCAAATAAAGTGATACCTCAATTGTATGTGTTTGGTCTTTGAATGCAAGGTAGAATTCTTTCCCAGATGTATCGCACTCTAACTGTCTATATACAAAGAACTATTAGCCTATTCTTTGCCCAATTCTTCCATGAAAGATTGCAGCTATATCATCTCTTTGCTTTCCTCTATTACAGCTACATACTCTGCCTCCATGGTGGTTAAAGCAACCACCTTTTTGCAACCGTGAGATCCAGCTCACTGTTGTCCCACCTACAATAAAGATTTAACCTATAGTACTTCGTCTAGCATCAATATCCCCTACCAAATTTGAGTCTACATAGCCTGCTAAATCAGTATTAGAGCCCCCAAAACATAAGTGTTTATTGGATGTACCTCTCAAATATCTAAGAATCTATTTTATTGCATTTCAATGCTCAAATCTGGGATGACTCATATACCTGCTAATGACTTCTACAACATGTGCAATAACTGGTCTCGTGCATACCATGGCATACATTAAACTTCGTATAGCTGAAGCATATGGTACCTTGGATATTTTTTCTTCCTCCTCTTGTGTCTTTGGACACATCTCCTTAGTCAATTTTAAATGACTAGGCAAAGGTGTACTGACAGTTTTTGCATTCTCCATATGAAACCTCTGCAACACCTTTTCAACATAAGTAGCCTGAGATAGAGTCAATTTTCTATTCTTCCTATCTCTGCAAATTTTCATACCAAGGATTTGTTTTACTACCCCCAAATCCTTCATATCAAATGACGGTGCTAACTAATGTTTTAACTCTCTTATGTGATCCATGTTAGACTCAGCTACAAGCATGTCATCAACATATAAACATAAAATAATGTAGCTATCATTATCCAACCTCTTAAAATAAACACAATGGTCAGAATTACACCGGCTATAGCCTTGCTCAGCTATAAAACTATCAAATTTCAAATACCATTGCCGAGGTGCTTGTTTCAGGCCATACAAACTCTTCTTCAATCTGCACACTAGTTTCTCCTTACTTTTGACCTCAAATCCTTGGGGTTGTTCCATGTATATCTCCTCCTCCAAATCACCATGGAGAAAGGCAGTGTTTACATCTAGCTATTCCAAATACAAATCTTTAGTAGCCACAATACAAATAGAAGTCATCTTGACAACTAGAGAAAATATCTCATCAAAATCAATACCTTTTTTCTATACAAATCCTTTTACAACTAACCTGGCTTTAAATCTTTTCTTACCTCCATCTTTCTCTTTCAGCCTATAAACCCATTTGTTTGGTAAAGCCTTTTTACCTACAGGCAACTTACATAATTCCCAAGTCTGATTTTTTAGCAAGGAGTCCATTTCTTCTTTCATTGCAAGCTCCCACTAAACCTGTGTATCCACCTGCATAGCTTCATCATACCCTTCTGGTTCACCAGCATCTATTAACAAAATAGAATACAAAGAGGGAGAAAACCTTTCAGACAGTCTACTTAGCCTTGTTAACCGTCTAACATTCACTAGAGTTTGTGATATTTCTAGTTGTTGTTGTAGAGCAGGAGGAACCACTAGAATGTCAATATTTAGAGTATCATTCAACACCACATAATCATTTTCTTTCTTCTCATGCTACTGCAACTGATCTTTATACAACACCTTCTCATTGAATAAAACATCCCTGCTTCTCACAATTTTTTGATTTTCAAAATCCTAAAGCCTATAACCAAATTTATCAATGCATGTCCAATGAAGGTACATTTTTTTGATTTTGTATCCAATTTGGTTCTATTTTCAGAATCTACATGTGCAAATGCTTCACATCCGAAGGTTTTGAGAAAAGAATAACTCACCTTCTTTCCTATCCATGCTTCCTCTGGAATACCACAACCTAAAGGAACTGAAGGACCTCTATTAATTAAATATATAGTAGTGTTGACAGTCTCTACCCACATGTTTAAAGGCAGCCCAACATGCAATTTCATGGTCCTTGCACACTCCATTATTGTCTTATTCATGTGTTCAGCCACTCCATTTTCCTGTGGAGTCCCTAGAATCGTTGTCTGCCTACAAATTCTATTAAAGGAACAATAATCCTCAAATTCTTTGCTGTAATACTCACCACCATTATCAGATCTGATACATTTTAATCTTTTACCTATCTCATTCTCAACCAAGCTTCTCCATTTCTTAAATGTTTCAAATACATTAGATTTCTACCTAAGAAAATAAATCCATACCTTCCTAGTTGCATCATCTATGAATGTAACATAATATCGAAAGCCACCGAGAGAAGATACCTAAGTTGGTCCCCATGCATCTATATGCACAAGCTCCAACTTTTTATTTTTCTTTTGCTTCCCATCCTTGAGAAAACTGACTCTCTTTTGTTTTCCATACACACAACTTTCACAGAAATCCATATTAATACATTTCAGACCTGGTAAAACTTTCTTAGAATGAAGTACCTTCATACCTTTTTCACTCATATGCCCAAGTCTGTTATGCCATAGTGTTGTCTTAGAACCTGCAACAACTTTTCCAGTCTCTTCCTACAAACTTGTAGCAACTATTCCTGAACCTGTTTATTTTTTCTCTGCAACAGCTAAAGTAGAAGGAACAGTATGAGTTGTACAAAGATATAAGGTGCCTACTTTCACACCTTTTGCTACTATTAAGGAACCTTTTGAAACCTTCTAATTTTTATCAGTAAATGTAACAATGCAACCTTGTTCAGCTAGCTGCCCTACTGAAATTAAATTCCTACTAAGCCTTGGAACATGCTTACCTCTTGTAGTAGCCAATGATTCCCATTCTGCAACTTAATCTTAATTCTTCCCTTTCCAACAATCTAACAGGGTTCATTATCTCCCAAATAAACCAACCCAAAACCCCCTTGGACATAATCAAGAAAATAACTTCTATGGGGCGTAGCATGAAATGAAGCCCCTGAATCTAAAACCCATGAATCATTAGCATTATGTAGGGAAAGAATCAAAGCATCATCTTCAGAATTATTACTTACCACATTTGCCTCCTTATTGCCTTCTTGTTTGTCTCTTTTATTTTTTTGAGACCAACAATCTTTCTTCAGATGACCTGGTTTCCCACAGTACCAGTAATCATTCTATCCTTTGGTTTGGGATCTCTTATCCTTTAATTTTCCTCGTGACTTCCTATGATCTCTACAACCGTTTCCTCTCTCCTTTGCTCTGCCTCTGCTTTATGCATTCAAAACACTACCTGATGTGGATCCACCTGAGCTTTTCCTACGAATTTCCTCACTTAGAATAACACCAACAACATCATCAAATTTTAGGGTAATTGAACCAGAAACAAAGTTACTAACCGCCATTACCAAACTATTCCAGCTTTTAGGCAATGAACATACTATCAAGAGAGCTCTAACTTCTTCATCAAATTTTACATTTACAGAAGTTAATTGACTAACAATCATGTTAAATTTGTTTAAATGATCTGTCACAGATCCACCTTCAACCATTTTCAGATTAAACAAATGCTTCATGAGAAATACCTTATTTGAGGCTGAGGGTTTTTCATACAATTTAGCCAAATCTTTCATTAGACCATCTGTTGTCTTCGCTTCCATTATATTGAATGCCATCAATAGTGCCAGGCACAACCAAATGGTTCCCAGTGCCTTTCTATTAAGAAGATTCCAATCCTCATCACTCACTGTTGCCAGTTTCTTGGCTACTCCTTCCAATGGCATCCATAAATTCTTTTGATAAAGATAATCCTCCATCTACATCTTCCATAACTGATAGTTCTGCCCTTTGAATTTATCAACCTTTAATTTACCCTCATCCGCCATTGCTCCCACTCAACTGTGAGACTCCCACTCAACTGTGAGACCTTCCTGCAGACAATAGTCGAACACAACCCGCTCTGATACCACTTGTTAGGGTTAGCTGATAGAAGATATCAATTAAATGCAAATAAAGATTAAACAAAGGAATGAAAAATACACAAAAATAATAACAGCGAGAGACAGGTTTTAACATGGTTCACCCAAACTCGGGCTACATCCACCAACAAAGAGTCTAATATTATTATCTAGTAAATCAAACCGATTACAACTAGCAATCTCTGCAACTCAATACCATTGCAAATGCTACAATACCGTATCTACCAAAACCCTAATCCTTAGCAGCTTTTAACAAGCCTTATGTCAGTTACAAAAATAGGGTTTTTTATGTTGGCTCTAAAAAAAAATTTGGGGGCTGCACCCTCGAACCCCAGTGAGGATACATGGCTAGAGTACAATACTTTTTTGATCAATCGCCACCTATCAACACTGCAACATGTGAAATGCCAAAATCAAACCATAAGCTAAAACTACTTCTGACTGAACTGCTTGAACTGAACTACAAAATGAAAGAAATAAAATGCAAATGTTTTTAGTTGATGCAAGATTGCTCTTGAACCAGGGATGCTCTTGCATCAAACATCCAGGGTTATTGAAAAAGTCAGTCCCTCACTTTGCTGGGGCTAGGGGAGAACTAAGACAATCCACCTCAGCCTGAGAAATCCATGATGAATCTTCTTCCAGTCTACCATTCCACTTCACAAGATATTCCTTGTATTATCTTCCTCTAGTGCTACATCCAACTTTGCTATCCAAAATGTCTTCAATATGTTCTAGTGCTTGTTGTGGTAATTGCTTCTTCAAGTCTTCTGCCATACTGTCACTGAACTCTTCTTCATGAAACTGATAAAGATCTGTAATGTTGAAAATAGGTGAAATACCCAATGTCTCTGGTAGCTCTACTTCATATGCATTTCCTAAATCAAATTTTCTGAGTATCCGAAAGGTCCAAACTTCTTCATCTTCAACTTGTTATATGTCCCAACTGGAAATCTTTCTTTTCTCAGGTACACCATCACTTCATCTCCAACTTCAAATTCCATATATCTTCTCTTCTCATCTACCTTCTCTTTCTACTTTCTGTGCATATCCTCCAAATGTTTCTTCACCTAATTATGTACTGTATTCATATGGTCTACAAATTCTTCAGCTTCTGCACTCCTCTTTTCCTCTATACTAATATCTCTTAATTCTACAATTCCTCTATGATTCACTCTAGTAACAATCTCAAAAGGTGTTCTTCTGGTACTCCTATTCACTAAATTGTTGTGTGCAAACTCTGCTTGTGAAATAATCAAATCCCAACTTCTGACTTTGTCTCCAACCAAACATCTCAATAAGTTTCCCAAACTCCTATTCACTACCTTTGTCTGTCCATTTGTCCGTGGATGAAAAGTTGATCTAAATTTCAAATCTATCTTCATCTTCTTCCAAAGCGTCCTCCAAAACTATCCAACAAACATTGTATCTCTATCTAAAACTATACTCTTAGGTAATCCATGCAATCTTACAATCTCTTTGAAAAATAGGTTAGCTACATACACTGCATCAATTGTCTTCTTACAAGGTATGAAATGAGCCATCATTGAAAATTGGTCAACCACTACAAATATTGAATCATGTCCTCTATGTGTCTTAGGTAATCCCATTACAAAATCCATTCTTATGTCTTCCCAAGGTTTCTCTGGGACTATCAAAGGTTTGTACAATCTGGTATTCTGACTACTCCCTTTTGCAACTTGACAAACTCTACAACTCTACACAAGTCTCCTAACATCCTTATGTATCTGAGGCCAAAAGTATTTTTTTCTTACCAAAGCCACTATCTTGTCAATGACAAAGTGTCCTACCAACCCACCACTATGTTTCTCCTTGATCAAATTATCCCTCATTGAACTTCTAGGTATGCACAACTGACTTCCTTTAAACAACATATCTTCTTGAATGAAATAGTACAACCACTTACTTCTATCTATCACAACAGGTTCTTTACATGTTTTATAAGGTTCTGCAAAATCAGTGTCTCCCTCATACATATTCTTCAATTCATCAAAACCTAACACTTCAACTCTCATCTCTATCAACAAGTTTCTTCTCCTAGTTATGGCATCAACAACTTCGTTTGATTTTCCACTCCTATGCTTCAACACAAAAGTATAACTCTGCATGAACTCTACCCATCTCATATGTCTCTGATTCAACTTACCTTGATTGTTCAAATATTGCAAATCTTGATGATCTGTATACAACAAAAACTCCTTAGGCAACAAGTAATGTCTCCACTTCTTCAAGGCTTGAATTATGGCATAGAACTCTTGATCATAAACTGAATATCTTTTCCTTGCATCATTCAACTTTTCACTAAATAACCAACAGGTCTACCTTCTTGACTTAACATTGCTCCAATTGTACTTCCACTTGCATCACAATCAACTTGAAAGACTTTATTGAAATCTAGTAATTCCAAAACAAGTTTCTCTATCACTTTCTGCTTCAACAACTCAAAACTCTTATATGCTCCAGATGTCCACTTGAAATCTTTTCTGTCACCTCTTATTATCTTTGTCATAGGTTAACAAACTGTACTAAAATTTCTGATGAACTTCCGGTAGAAACTAGCCAATCCATGAAATGATCTAACCTCTCCAATGCTCTCTGGTGTAGGCCATTCAACAATTGCTTTCACTTTCTCAGGGTCCATCTTCAATCCTTCCACATAAATCACAAATCCCAAATATACCAACTCTTCCTTCATGAAACTACACTTCTTGATGTTTATCAACAATTTCTCTTCTCTCAATCTCTACAAAACTTGTCTAATATGCCACAAATGTTCTTCTTTTGTTTTACTAAAAATTAGAATATCATCCAAGTATATAGTAACAAACTTACCCAAGAATTTCTTCAAAACTTTATTCATCAACCTCATGAAAGTACTTGGTGCATTTGTTAATCCAAAAGGCATCACTAACCACTCATACAATCCTTCATTTGTCTTAAAAGTAGTCTTCCATTCATCTCCTTCTTTGATTCTGATATGATGGTATCCACTTTTTAAATCTATCTTTGCGAAATATCTTGCTCCACTCAAACAGTCCATGATATCATCCATCCTAGGTAAAGGAAATCTATACTTAACTGTGATCTTATTTATTGCTTTGGAATTAGTACACATTCTCCATTCTCCATCCTTCTTCAATGTAAGCACTGCAGGTATTACAGAAGGACTCAAACTTTCTCTAATCAAACCTTTCCTCAACAACTCTTGTATTTGTCTATTCAACTCTTCATTCTTTGCTGGTGTCATTCGATGTGCTGCTTTGTTAGGCAAACTTGCTCCCGATATAAGATCCATGTGATGACTGATACTCCTTATAGGTGGTAATCCTTGATGTACATTATCTAATATGATGTCTTCATATTCTGTCAGCAACTTTCTTATCTCATTGGGTTCAATCTCTTTCTTCACTACTTTAGGCATTTTAGGAATCAAGGCATAACACATACTTTCCTATTTTAAACCATCCAAAAATTTCCTTCCAGCTACCAAATAGATTCTAGCATTCCCACATACCACATCTTTAGGATCATCTTCTAAAGGAATCAAAGTAACTCTTTTCCCATTTTCTATCATAGTATAGGTGTTCTTTCTCCCATCATGTATAGATTTTATATCATACTACTGAGGTCTACCCAACAAGATATGACAAACATCCATAGGCACAATATCACACAAGGCTTCATCATGATAGGATCTAATATGAAATTTCACCAAACATTGTTCACTCACCAGTACCTTATGATCATCCTGAATCCATGCTGTCTGATAGGGCTTAGGGTGTTTCAATCGTTCCAACTTCAGCTTAGTCACCATCTCCTCTAAAACTAGGTTATCTAAACTACCACTATCAATTACAACTTTACAACACTTACCTCTAGCTTTGCATCTGGTTCTGAATAGACTTTTCCTCTGCGGTGGTTCCTCATTTATCTCTATTTGAAATAGTGCTCTCCTCATCACCAATCATTCTCGTTTCTTAGCTTTACCAATAGAACTAGGTGATTCAACAAGTTCTTCTTCAACATAGGCTGCTCTTCCACTATTCTCTATCCTCTTGCTAGTACGACCCTGATTACATTCAAATGTTGTATGTCCTTCACCTCCACACTTCAAACAAGTACCTCTAAATGTTCTCTTATCCAATCCTCTTCCTTCTCTTCTGTATCCTTCATTCTAGTATGCACTAGGGTTTCCTCTTTGATAAAAATTTCTATCATCTCTCCGGTAAGCATTGTTATCTCTGTCATCCTTCCTAACTGGGCTGTCAAATTTGTTCTGCTCTGTAAATGGTCTATCATATCCAGAAAATGTTTTACCTTTCTAAAATTTACCTCCTCTACCTCTCTATCTCTGATCATGTCTCTTATTCAGCCTCTCTTCAATTTTTAGGGCAAACTGATATGCTTCTTCCAAAGATGTCATCCTTACCAAACTTAGTTCTTCTTGAATGTTCAATCTCAGTCCATTGATGTATCTAGCCACTTTCTCCTTGCTTGCTTCACTATGTCTTATTCTTATGATCATCTTATGAAATTCTTCAGTGTACTCCACAGATTTCTCCTTTTGTCTCAGTTTCTGCAATCTTTTCAACAGCTCCAACTCATAGTCAGCAAGTATAAAGTGATTCTTCAACTTTGTCACCATCCCATTCCACTTCATAATCTTTTCTTTTCCTATTCTATTTCTCTCCAACTAAACTTCTTTCCACCATATAGTAGCATATCCTTTCAACATTGTCTTTGCAAATTTCACCTTCTTTGGATTATCAATCTCTTCATATTCAAAGTATTCTTCCATATCATTTATCAAGTCAATCAGTTCTTCGGGATTCAAATTACCAGTATAGTTCGGCACATCAACTCTAGTTCTTTTTCCAATCTTTAAGATAGCTCGCAACATCTTTATCTGATCTAATTCTTCTTCTTCATTTCCTTCTAAGGTTTCACCAGTTTGTTTAGTAGATTGAAATTCTTCTTCATGATCACTTTCAACATTAGGTCTCGGTGTCAATCCTCTTCACCTATCTTCTTCAATATCATCCAAACGAATTCGCATCATTCTCATTAATTCCATCATCTCATCCATTCTATTAGCAATTGTACCAACAAGAGGAACTCTCCTCGGCGGCATTCTTCCTAGGATCAAGTGAAAACTACCTCAGGTTCGGCGATCAGGCTACAAGCGACAACTGCCTCTTAGTCGACGATCGGTTGTGTACAAGTAACCTGCCTCGGATCGATGATCTTCTTACAACAAGATCTTACAGAATCCCATTTGCCAATTTCACTCAATTTGCTCTCCAAGATTTGAACTTTCGCTCTGATACCACTTGGTGCAGTCACGATAAACTGTCTGGACCATGCAACAAGAGTAAATGTTTGGAATTAAGGTGTCTCAACCTTGGTAATTCCTTACATTGTTAATTTTTGTATTTATTATTTAATTGCCTATGTTGTAAATATTTGTAAAATTCTATATTCTCATATTGTGGGATGTGGCACAGTGATGTGTCAATCCTACATGGAATATGACAACTTGTAATTTTCTCCTCACATGAGGAGATAGGCATCCCACTTTATGGTAGGAGCATTTTTCCATGTGTCAGCATCTTCAATGTTATGTAAGGGAATGTTTGACCAAAACAGTTATGACAGATTCCTATGACTAATGTATGACATGTAAGAGTCAGAAATAGAAGCATGTAAGATAGGTGAAGACATGTGTCGTAAAGCATGTTTGAAAAAGGCATATTTGGGCACCCCAAGGTGGACTATGACATGTTGTAAGAGAATATGCTATTTATAACCTTGGCAATTCCTTACATTGTTAATGTTTATATTTATTATTTAATTGCCTATGTTGTAAATATTTGTAAAATTCCATATTGTCATATTGTGGGATGTGGCACGGTGATGTGTCAATCCTACATGGAATATAACAACTTGTAATTATGTCCTCACATGAGGAGATAGGAATCCCACTTTGTGGCAGGAGAATTTTTCCATGTGTCGGCATCTTCCATGTTGTGTAAGGGAATGTTTCATCGAAATGGTTATGACGGATTCCTATGACGAATCTATGACATGTAAGAGTCAGAAATAGAAGCATGTAAGACAGGTGAAGACATGTGTCGTAAAGCATCTTTGAAAAAGGTATATTTGGGTGCCCCAAGGTGGACTATGATATGTTGTAAGAGAATATGTTATTTATAGCCTATGTATGATAGATTCTCTTATAGCTGTAAGTTGTAACCGCTATGACAGATTCTATGACGGTCGTAAGTGTCGTAAGAGCATTTGTCATAGCCCATTTTGGAAATAGGTGACCCCTTTGGGATGGGAGCTATGGACAAGTGTCAGGCACATTCTACAATGTTGATCAAGTGTCCTTAGGCATGGGTTTTGGTCCATGAAGCCAAGTTGGATGCCCATTCCAAGAAAGGTCAAATATTGTCTTGTATTTTCTATAAAAACAAGTGCTTGGAGAGGGAGTTGTATCACAAGTTTTATAGGTACTCTTATGCTACCGAATTGACTCTAGATATGAGTATCAAAGACCATTGAAGCTTGCATTGCAAGTGTATTGTAAACATTCTTTTAGATTTGTTAATACATTGTGTAGGTTTCTAAGTGTGGGGTTTTTCACCCGATAAGGGTTTTCCCCACCGTAAATCTTTGTCTCTCTTCTTTTGTCTACTTTCTGGTTCTTGTGTTTTGTTGCAATATCTCATGTTAATGGTTTAACATTGCTGTAATAGTTAGGATAAAGTTGAATTTACATAGCCCTCTCCTCATTAGATTAGTGTAGGAAGCAATTTCCGCACACCTAGCTTCCTTTCAGTTGGTATCAGAACTTGATCACCTTTGGTCCTAGTTGTTGGGTAGGGGTTTTTTGAGCTGATCTTAGGTTGAGTAGGAGTCTGTGTAGAGTATTTTGTATCTTATTGTAGCAAGGAGATGGCAAGCACACATGGAAGATTTGAAGTGGAGAAATTCAATGGCACTAATTTTGAGCTGTGGAAGCTCAAGATGGAAGACATGCTTGTAGACCGAGACCTTTGGGAAAGTGTTAATGGAACTAAACCAGCTATAATGTCACAAGATGAGTGGGATATCAAGGATCAGAAGGCTAAGGGTCTCACAAGACTTAGTCTTTTTGATTCTGTTCTGTTAAATGTCCATGAGGAGACTACTGCAAAACTAGTTTGGAAGAAGTTGGGGGATGTGTATCAAGCCAAATCCCTGGTTAATAAACTTTTCCTGAGAAAGAAGTTGTATTCTCTTTGAATGGAGGATGGATGATCTATCGCTGAACATATGAATACTTTTAACATGTTGGTTGCACAATTGACATCTATTGGTGTGAAGATGGAGGAGGAGGATCGGTGTATGACCTTGCTTTGTTCTCTGCCAGACTCATGGGATCATCTTGTCATGGCTATTGGAAGCACCACATCCACATTCAAAATGGAAGAAGTGGTTTCTTCACTGTTGTCTGAAGAGATGTGGAGAAAGTCTTCTTAGGCAGCTAAAGAGGCCCTAACAGTTTGTGGAAGACCCAAGGAGAAAGGGAAGAAGGACAAGAAAGCTGAGAAGGGTAGATCCAAATCCCATGGGAAATCCAAATCTCATGGAAAGTCCAAGGCTCTTTGTTGGAACTATGGCAAAATTGGGCATTTTTGAAAGGAATGCAAAGAGGAGAAGAAAAGGAAGAACAAAGCTCTTAATTCAGATTCTAACAAGTCACAAGATGATGGTGATGCTTTCATCGTATCCCTAACAACCCATGCATCTGATGATGTGTGGCTAATTGACTCTGGTGCATCATTCGACATGACCTCACATCGAGACTAGTTTACCAAGTATGAGGAGTTTGATGGTGGAAAGGTGTATCTAGGTGATGACTCTCATCTAAAGATTATTGGTCATGGAAGAGTCTCTATCCGATTCCCTGATGGACGAGTGAAGGGGATCTCTAGGGTTATGAACATCCCAGGCTTAGCATGGAACCTGCTTTCTATAAGTATGTTGAATGATGCAGGTGTGTAGGTTGTCTTTTTGAAAGAAGGATGCAAGATGACTAGGGGAGCTATGGTGCTTGCTAAGGGTACTAGGAGTGGTACTCTATTTTAGATGGAGGCATGCATTTCACAATGCAATAGTTCTTCTAACTCAAGGAAGAGGGAAGCTGTCACTTCATCCCCACCATCTGAATGAATAGTGAAGAAATATGTTGTTTCTAGTCTTGATGGTTGTAATCGTGCATTAGAAGTTAAACTTCCTACTGAAAAGACAATGTTATGGCATAAGAGATTTGGCCACATTGCTGAGAAGGGTCTACGTACCCTAAAAAATAAGAACCTCATTGAGGGGTTAGATGATTGTAATCTTGAGTTTGACTTTTGTGAACACTGCATTTAAGGAAAACAAAACCATGTTCAGTTTTACTCGAGTTCTCATAAGTCTTCTAGTGTGTTGGACCTTATTCATTCAAATGTGTTTGGTCCTATTAATGTTCCTTCATTATCAAAGTCTGTATATTTTGTATCTTTTATACATGATTACAATAGAACGACATGGATTTATTTTCTCATAAGCAAATTTGAAGTCTATAACAAGTTTAAGCAGTTTAAGGCCTTTGCTGAAAATTGGACTGGTAAAAAGATTAAATGTTTGAGAACTCACAATGGTGGTGAGTTCTATTCTAAAGAATTCAATAAATATTGCAAGGAACTTGGGATTGAAAGACACAAGACAACTCCATACACCTCGCAACAAAATGGAGTTGCAGAGAAGATGAACAGGACACTGATGGAGAAGGCTAGGAGTATTCTTAGTGGAGCTGGCCTAGAACAAAAGTTTTGGACTAAAGCTGATGCCATTGCCTACTATCTAGTAAACAAATCTCCTACATCAGCTCTTGTTGGTAAGACACCCATGGAGGTGTGGTCTGGTAGAAAGCCTTCAATAAGGCATCTTCATGTTTTTCGTTGTGTGGCAAATGCACATGTGCCTAGGGAGAAGCGGTCAAAGTTGGAGAACAAGGCTATTAAGTGTATCTTCATTGGCTATATTGTCAGTGTGAAAGGATACAAACTTTGGGACCCTATGGATGAAAAAGTGTTGTATAGTAGAAGTGTTGTCTTTAGAGAGCTTACACCTTCTTCCACTATTTTACAGCTAGAAGAAAAGGTAAAGAAAGAGGACGTTGTTTAGTTTCCTCCTACCCCTAAGAAGACTAAACAGAAAGACAATTTTGGACCTGATAATGAGGAGAGCTCTTGCAGCTCTGAAAGCTTAGATGAAGAAGTTGAACCTCAACCTCAGCCCTTGAGGAGGTCTACACGAATAAGAAAGCAACTTGAAAGGTTTGGTTTTACATTGCTTGATTCTAGTTGTGCTTATGCTTTACTCACTAACAGTGATGAACCTAGAACTATATTAGAGGCTTTGGACATGAAAGATGCAGGTTCCTGGAAGGAGACCATGGAGGATGAAATGGCTTCTTTGAAAAAGAATCAAACTTGGGACTTGGTGCCTTTGCCTCCTGGATGGAAACCTGTTGGATGCAAATGGGTGTTCAAGAAGAAGATTGGTGTAGATGGCAGTGTTGAGAAGTATAAGGCTAGATTGGTTGCGAAGGGGTATTCACAAGTGAAGGGTATAGATTATGGTGAGATCTTCTCTCCCGTTGCAAAGTTGACATCCGTTTGATTCTTGTTGTCTCTCGTAGCAGCTTATGACTTGGAGGTAGAACAGATGGATGTGAAGACAGCTTTCCTTCATGGTGATTTGGCGGAAGAAATCTACAGGTCACACCCAGAGCATTACATGGTGAAAGGTGAAGAAAATTTGGTTTGCAAACTTAAGAAGTCTTTGTATGGTTTGAATCAATCCCCTAGGAGATGGTACTTAAAGTTTGATGCCTTTGTATTGTCAATTGGATTTGTGAGATTGAAATCAGATCACTATGTGTACTTTAAGTTTGATGGTGATCATATTCTCATTGTTGCATTGTATGTTGATGTTTTGTTGCTCATTGGGAAGGTTAAGAATATGATTTCTGATTTCAAATCTTAGTTGTCAGCACAGTTTGAAATGAAAGATTTAGGAGCAGCCAGGTACATTCTAGAAATAGAAATTAGAAGAGACAGAGCTAACAGAAAACTTTGGTTAAGCTAGAGTAAGTATATGAAGACCGTATTGGATAGGTTTAGCATGGCAGATTGTAGACCATTGTGTGTTCCTGTTTCTTTGGGGACAAAGTTATCTATTGAGGATTGTCCAAAATCTCCTAGCGAGGTGGAGGACATAAGAAGAGTACCCTATGCTAGTGGGAGTCCTTAGTCAATTTATGGCTAATCCTAGACAGGTTCATTGGGATGCAGTTAAGTGAGTGTTCAAATATTTGAGGGGTACTTCTAACTATTCCATTTGCTATCATGGTAATGTTACAAGACCTCTACATTTCATTGACATTTGTGGATTTCTGGATTCAGATTGGGTAGGTGACATTGGTAGCAGGAGATCCACCAGTGCTTATATGTTTACACTATTTGGTGGTGCTATTAGTTGGATGAGTAAGAGACAACCTGTGGTTGCTTTGTCCACAATAGAAGTTGAGTATATGGAAGAAACTCATGCTTGTAAGGAAGCCATTTGGCTTAATAGATTGTGTTTAGATATTGGTGTTGATGCAGGTCAGATCACGATCAATTGTGACAGTCAGAGTGCAATTTGCCTTGTGAAAAATCTAACTTTCCATGCTAGAACCAAGCACATTGATGTTTAGTTTCACTTCGTGTGAGACATGGTTGAGGATGGAAAGGTAAATTTGGAGAAGGTAGATACTTTCAAGAATGTTGCTGATACATTGACAAAACTAGTGAGCACAAAGAAGTTCAGATGTTGTTTGAAGTCTATCGGCCTCTCGACCTATAGCAGTTAAATCATGTTATTCTATTAGCCCTTACAAGGTGTTCGACAAGTGGGAGAATGTTGGGAATTAAGGTGTCTCAACCTTGGTAATTCCTTACATTGTTAATGTTTGTATTTATTATTTAATTGCCTATGTTGTAAATATTTGTAAAATTCCATATTGTCATATTGTGGAATGTGGCATGGTGATGTGTCAATCCTACATGGAATATGACAACTTGTAATTTTGTCCTCACATGAGGAGATAGGCGTCCCACTTTGTTGTAAGAGAATTTTTCCATGTGTCGACATCTTCCATGTTGTGTAAGGGAATGTTTGACCGAAACGGTTATGACGGATTCCTATGACGAATCTATGGCATGTCAGAGTTAGAAATAGAAGCATGTAAGACAAGTGAAGACATGTCTCATAAAGCATCTTTGGGCACGCCAAGGTGGATTATGACATGTTGTAATAGAATATGTTATTTATAGCCTATGTATGATAGATTCTCTTACATCTATAAGTTGTAACCGCTATGACAGATTCTATGATGGTCATAAGTGTCGTAAGAGCATCTGTCATAGCCCATTTTTGAAATAGGTGACCCCTTTGGGATGGGAGTTGTGGACAAGTGTCAAGCACATTCTACAATGTTGACCAAGTGTCCTTAGTTGTGGGTTTTGGTCCATGAAGCCAAGTTTGATGCCCATTCCAAGAAAGCTCCAATATTGCCTTGTATTTTCTATAAAAATAGGTGCTTGGAGAGGGAGTTGTATCACAAGTTTTACAGGTATTGTTATGCTACTAGATTGACTTCAGATATGAGTGTCGAAGACCATTGAATCTTTCATTACAAGTGTATTGTAAAAATTCTTTTATATTTGTTAATACATTGTGTAGGTTTCTGAGTGTGGAGTTTTTCACCTGATAAGGGTTCTTCTGTCTACTTTCTGGTTCTTGTGTTTTGCTGCAATATCTCATATTAATGGTTTAAAATTGTTGTAATAGTTAGGATAAAATTGAATTTGCATAGCCCTCTCCTCATTAGATTAGTGTAGGAAGTGATTTTTGCACACCTAGCTTCCTTTCAGTAAACACAACAGAAACAACTCAAAGAAATGGAACAAATGCAAATTCAATCATTCAGTATATCATTGAATTCAAATATAGTTTAGCTGATAACATGTGGGCTTACAATTAGGGCTCACATGCCTAATTACACATGTGCACAAGATAAAGCTTTGAAGCTCCTTTGCACAAGATCTAAACTAAGAATTATGAAACAATTGCTAGTTGCTTTCTTAAGGATCTATTACATCTTTATATATCATTTCCAGACCAATAGATTCCTCCGTGTCGGCCAAGAAAGGTCACAAACTCCAATCAAGAGTTGTAGTCTGTTCATAGATAGGACGGACATAAATGCATAGAACACTTCCTCAGATGAATGGAACAACATGCAGACCCTTGGGGAAGGTTGGTCATTGAGATTCGTAAGTCAAGGAATGATCCACAAACCTTCTCCTTTAGCTGATTATCAGGAACTGTTAGAATGCTCTGCTCTAATAAAATAATCAAGTTCTGATAGCGATATATTTCCAGTAACTAATCCAAATGATCTAAATTCTTGATATGATGTAGACAAATGAATGTAGATGCCAAGTCCAGATCTGCAAGATGTGAAATACCAAAACTGGACCACAAGCTGAAACTGCTTTTGATTGAACTGCTTGAATTGAAATGGAAAATGAAAGAACTAAAATGAAAACAAACTGAAATGTAAATGTTTTTGGTTGATGCAAGATTGCTCTTGAACCATGGATGCTTCTGCATCATTTTTGGTGAGGTGTTGAGTTTATAACTTATCTATTTTTGATATATGTGTTGAACACTTGGAATGCTGAGAGGGGGGGTGAATTAGTATTCTTTTAAACCATTCACACATTAAGAATTTAATCCATTTACCAAATTCAATAAAAGTAAAGCAAATTGAGCATAAAACATATAACCACAATCCACAACACATGAACACTAGGATTTTTACGTGGAAAACCCCAAAAGGGAAAAGCCATGGTGAGGATTTGCTCACAATATATTATAATCAGTTATAAGATATTACAGAAGTGTTCACTGCAAGTGGACTCATTGCCTACTAAGAGAAAAATAGAGAGAAAAGAAGAGTGGTTCACTACTAGAATTTGAACTGTTACAATTACATCTACATATGCGTGGAATATAGTTCCAATGAAGCTCAAGTTATAGAAACAAAACTTTTGTTACTGATCTAAAATATCACACTGTCCTGCTCTATATTTCTTCAATTTGCATCTATAGGCACTTTTTGCATAATTTGGATCACATACATTTTGCTATATCTAAAAACCATAAAAAACAAACCTCTTTATATATTCTCTTCACACACATTATCAATTAGGTCAACCTAATTGAGTATAATAGTCAAAACATCAAGAGGTAGCTTGTTAACCTCAAATATTTATGTACATGCTTCACACCAAGATCCAAAATTAGGAACAACTTTAAATAGGTCAGTACGGACCTAAAACATCTCTCAATAAGATCCACAAAGCATAATTACCTTCCACACACCTTTCCACCCATTAGGTCGGCTTCACTGAAGGCCTAATGCAAAAAGCCTTTAACAAAAGATTCACAAACTGGCTTAACTAAATCCAAATCTCCTCAAACATAGAATATACAATCTACAGACATCCATAATACTATCCTTAAATTCGCACAACAAATTGTTCACTTGCGGTGAAATGTGGAGTACCTCGAATTATCACTGGTACTATCAAAACATTGATAATATAGAGTGTGATACTCTATTAACTCCAACTTACATTCTGGAGGACTTCAGAAGATGAAATCTTGGATTTAGACTCTATGAACATGTGCTAACAACATCTTATAACTACAAAGAAAAATTCTTCATACTAGAGGAATGCGGACCAAAAAACTAGAACTCTGTACTTTGAATGTAGTATACTAACACTTAGCCAAATGTTCCTTACCAGATCAAATCTCTTTGCATAGTTGTCTTCTAGGAAGAGATAGATGAACCTAAATGGAAGAGGATCGAACCCTCTTGCAAAATTCCTATCCAACTGCTTTGGACAATGTTACACTTACTATTACCATCAATGACAACACAACATAACATCATGCTCTACCTTATCTTCTACATGCTAACAATCTCTTCATCAATGATGTGAAAAACCATCAAGATCAAATTCTTCAACAATCATTCTCCCCCTTTCTTTTGTACATCTTACTTTCTTCTCAAAACATTATTTCTCTCCCTGAGATATATATGTCTCTCATTTTTCACATGTCTCTCTCCCCCTTTGACATTAATGGAAAAGGGTGTACAAAATGAATTTTGTGCCAGATCACCCTTTGTCAAGTATACATGAGTATATACAAATTGTATTGACTCCCCCTATGTAAATGATTTATGTATACACCAAAATATCAAAACTATCTTCTAACCTTCCACATGTAGACACAAGAAATCAAAACTTACTGAGGCTTTGGAAAGATATCTTTGTAGATGTTCTTGAGATGGATCACATCTGAGTCCCACTGCACCTTAGCATAGTTCATTATTTGTATATGCCCATTGATTTTGTAAGAGCAATTCCTCTGCCTTATCCATAGTAGCAGGAGCATCAGTCATCTTCCTAGCTTTGTTAGCTTCTTTTATTAGACCAGTCATTGAAGCGATCTTGAAACTTACAATCTCTCTTAATTGACTCATTTGGTCCTTTATAGACTCTTTTTGACATTGCAGCTTCTTTATGGGTACATGAGACTTTTCTATTTCAGCTCTTAGGTTTCCCTTCAGATCTTTCAATGGATCATAAGTTTTGGAAATCTTTACTAATTGAGTTTCAAGGCCTTCAATCTTGTCTTTTATTTCTTTTGTAGTTATGGGCCAATATAAGAAAAATTGATATAAAGTATTGGCATCATTTATAGCATTTTGAGTACCTTTTATACTATTGTCTAACAAAATGTGTGCTTTGGAGAACTTATCTATCAATTCTAACAATATCTTGTTATCAAACTATTCCCTAATCTTCATCTCAGTTGCTTTATCAAAAGACTCAAAATGATTATTTATAGACTCCATTAATTTCTTCATTTGTAGTGTAGGAGTCAGAGAAACATCTCTCTTGAAATTGGGCATTATCTTTTCAAACATCTTCATTGCATTATCCATCAACTCATTTCCTTCTATATGAGATTTTAGGATTTCTTCCTGAGTTGTTGCCTAAAAAATTGTTCCCAATTGTAGTTTCTATAATTAGTGTAAACAACCAAGCTAGACAAACTTGTGTTAACACTATGAACTTTTAAGTGCACACTTCCTCAAAACAAAAAGATGACATGCAGACCACGCACCAAGCTTGAACATGATCTAGAAACATCCACAAGCACCTAAAAACCAACAAGATCTTTTACAACATCTTTCACTTGAAGAAAGTTCACACTGGAGCACTTAGATTACTTCTAATGAGTTTAACATGTTTTGT
Organism: Cunninghamia lanceolata; assembly: GCA_027924645.1. Classification (NCBI taxonomy): domain Eukaryota; kingdom Viridiplantae; phylum Streptophyta; class Pinopsida; order Cupressales; family Cupressaceae; genus Cunninghamia; species Cunninghamia lanceolata. The sequence continues at coordinate 20,340,744 of BSBN01000809.1, read as the reverse complement.
GAGGATCATGGGATAAAGAGGCACTTATCTACCCATAGAACTCCTCAGCAGAATGGAGTGGTTGAAAGGAAGAAGAAGATTGTTTAAGAAGTTACAAGGACACTGATAAAAGAAGAAAACCTACCAGAAGTCTACTGGAGAGAAGCAATTCATACTACTGTCTACATATAGAACAAAGTACAAGTAAGAGCAAATGACACTAACACTCCCTATGAGCTATGGTATGGAAGGATTCCTACTATTAAATATTTCAAAGTTTTTGGAAGCAAATGTTATATTAGAAGAGATGAAGAATTAGGAAAGTTTGATGCAAGGTGTGATGAAGGTATCTTCCTTGGGTATTCTAGTAAAAGCAAAGCTTACAGGTGCTACAACAAAAGGCTAAGAAAAATTATTGAAAGTGCTAATGTTAAGTTTGATGAAGATATATAAAAGATGTCAGAGGTTAATGGATATGAATCAAATGAGTCTTCTTGTAGAGAAGAAGAAGAAACTAAAGAAAAAGAAGTACAAGTTGAAGAACAAGAAGCTCCGGAAAGAATCCCTAAAACTCCCAAGTATGTGCAGAAGCATCACTCTAAAAACTAGATCATTGGTGATAAGAGCAAAGGTGTATTGACAAGAAGGAGAGATATTGAAGAACAAGTAAATCTATGTTTACTTTCTAATGTTGAACCTAAAACAATAGTTGAGGCATGCAAGGATGAGTATTGGATCAAGGCTATGGAAGAATAACTAATGCAAATTGAAAAGAATCAGACTTGGGAACTTGTCCCAAGACTAGAGATCAAAAATCTAATTGGAACTAAGAGGGTATTCTGGAATAAATTGAATGAGAATGGAGAAGTGGTAAGGAACAAGGCAAGAATTGTGTGTAAAGGCTACTCACAAGTGGAAGGAATAGACTATGAGAAAACTTATGCTCTGGTGGCAAGAATGTAGGCCACTAGGATGTGATTGGCTTTTGTAGAACATAAGGATTTCAAAGTATATCAAATGGATGTGAAGTCTACTTTCTTGAATGGTGATTTAGAAGAGGAAGTGTACATAGAGCAACCAGAAGGATTTCAGTTGTCAAATGAGCCAGATATGTTTTGCAAGTTGAAGAAGGCACTATATGGATTGAAGTAAGCCCATAGAGCTTGGTATGCAAGGCTAGATAGGTATTTATTACAACAAGGATTCAATAAAGGTACTGTAGATAGTAATATATATATCAAAATAAGTGAAGATCAAATTCTGATTGTGGAAGTGTATGTAGATGACATAATTTTTGGTGGAAATGAATGTATGTGTAAGAGTTTTGTACATGAAATGCATAAATAATTTGAAATGTCAATGTGTGGGGAAATTAATTTCTTCCTTGGCTTACAGATCAATCAAACAGATAAGGGTATTTTCATTTCTCAGTCAAAGTATGTAAAAGAGTTGTTAAAAAAGTTTGGAATGGAAGATTCTAAACCAATTTGTACTCCTATGATTACTAGTTGTAAGTTGAGCAAGAATGATGAATCTCCTAAGGCTGATTAGAGTAAGTATAGATTAATGATTCGAGGATTACTATATCTGACTGCTACTAGACCAGATATTATGCATGTCGTATGTCTTGTTGCTAGATTTCAAGAAGACCCTAGAGAGTCACATGTTATGGTAGTTAAGAGGATATTCAAATATTTAAAGGGCACTCTGGATCATGGCTTGTGGTATCCAAAAGACACTGACTTTACTTTAAGTGCTTATATAGATGCAGATTGGGCAAGTTGTGTAGATGATAGGAAAAGTACAAGTGGTGGTGCATTCTTTTTTAGATGTAGATTAGTGTCTTGGCTAAGTAAGAAATAAGATTCAATGTCTTTATCTACTATAGAGGTAGAATATGTTGTTGTAGCATCATGTTGCACACAGGTGTTATGGATGATACAAACCTTGACAGATACCAATGTTGTGTATGAGGATCCAATTTCTATTTTCTATGATAATACAAGTGCTATTAACATTTCAAAGAATATGGTGATGCATTCACGAACAAAGCATATCTCAACTAGGTATCACTTTCTGAGAGAGAAGGTTGCAGAGAATGAAGTGAAGCTTGAGTATGTGCCTACAAAGGATCAGGTTGCTGACATATTCACTAAGGCTCTTCCTAAGGATACATTTGATTATCTTCGAGAGAAGTTAGGGGTTATTGCCCCTCTTTGAACTAGATGCATAAGGAGGTGCATCAGTCCAGTGGATTTCAAGATTCATTCTTTTCTGGACTGATGTTGGAGGCTACCTCTCAGGGCGAGCAAGTAGTGGTCATGATGATTGTTGCAGTCGAAGGGAGTAAGAGTTGATACAGTTTGGTGTGCACTCCTTAGGGGGGGTATTCAAAGCAGTGAAAAGAAAAGATCATGTGACCTGATAATAGTGAAAGAAGAGGTGTGTTGCCCTTTGCCATTGATGTCAAAGAAGGAGAGAGCAATGTGAAAAATAAATGAATTAGTGATAAGTGAGAGAGAGTAAGATGTGTAAAAGAATGGGGGGGAGTAAGAAAGTAAAGAAGATTGGTGCAAAGTTGTGTCTTGATGGTTTTTCACATTATGTGCTTCCATAAATGACAAAGGGGGATATTGTTGCAAGTATGTGCAAATTGGTGTTGTCATTGATATCAACAAGCTTGTGTTGTCATTGGTGTCCACTGTGTTAAGAGTATGAGTAGTTTGTGTTAAATAGAGATCAGAGATAAGGTTCAGTAGAGTTGAGGATGTTGCAATGATATGAGCTATTTGATTAAGTTGCATTAGGTGAATTGGTTTCTTTGAAGAAGTAATGAAGATGTTAGAAATATGCTTTTGTTGATTGGTTTCCAAGTGCTTTTGAGAAAATTTGATTAATAAAGGAAATAGTATGTTGAAGATGTGTTCTGACTTAACAGAGTAATGTTTTGGTTTTGCTCTGCATTATTCCTTATTGAAGATCTGCTTTTGTAGTTTGAATATGTTGTTCAGAGGTGTTTAGAGATGTTGTGTTCCATATTTTGTGCTCCGATTCGTTGTGCAGAGAAAGTTGTTTTCACCAGTGTGTGGACTATGTTTCTAGGTTGTGTAGTGGTGTCTGAGAGAAATTATTTTGCTCTTTATTTCTTTGTAGATTTGTCTCTGGATTTGCAGTTCTGGATTCATTTGTATAAGGTCTATATATTTCTTCAATTCAAGTCATTTGTGGTTTGGTGCTCCGTAAGTTCATTTCTTGAGTTGCAGTTGATGACAGAGTAATCTAAGTGTTCTAGTGTGAACTTTCTTCAAGTGAAAGATGTTGCAAAAGATATTGTTTGTTTTTAGGTGCTTGTGGATGTTTTGAGATCATGTTCAAGCTTGGTGCATGGTCCGCATGTCATCTTTTGGTTTTGAGGAAGCATGCACTTAAATGTTCATAGTGTTAACACAAGTTTGGTTGACTTGGTTGTTTACACTAATTACAATTGTGCTTCGGTGATTATGGAAGCGTGATCAAGTGTGTATGTGTGGATTTAGGTCTATGCTAAGGTGTGATGTGGTCCACATTCATTCCTTTCCTCCACGGGAATGTTTTGGTCTAGACCTAATTTAAATTTTATGGGTTAAGATGTGTTGTTGACCTTGGAGAATGATTTCAAGGTTGATGATGGTATAAATAAGTGTCAAGGATTTGTGATTGGAAGAATGTGGGATGGATATGATGTCTGTGATATGAATTTGATTAGTACAGTGAGAGCTTTCATGTGTTAGGCTTCTGCATGCAGTGAGTAGAAGGTGTCTACTATTTTTTAGTGTTGCTGTGAAGGTGATGTTTGTGTTATGGTGAATATTGAGCTCCATTGGAACTAAACTCCATGCATGTTAGATGCAATTATATCAGTTCATCCCTAGTAGTGAGCATTCTCTTCTATCTCTTTCTTCTAGACGGTGAGCCTTTCTTTCTTTCTTCTAGGTAGTGAGCCCTAGCTAGTGAGCCTTTTGTAATTTGGTGATGTTATTACTTTATATTGTGAGCTAATCCTCACCGTGGTTTTTCCCTTCTTGGGTTTTCCATGTAAAATCTGGTGTTGTCTTGTGTTTGGTGATGTGAATTTGATCAGTGTAGTGAGAGCTTTCATGTGTTAGGCTACTGGATGCAGTGAGCATAAGATGTCTACTATTTTTTAATGTTGCTGTGAAGGTGATGTTTGTATTGTGGTGAATATTGAGCTTCATTTGAATTGCACTCCATGCATAGGTTAGATGTAATTATACCAGTTCATCTCTAGCAGTGAGCCTTCTGTTCTATCTCTTTCTTCTAGATAGTGAGTCTTTTGGCAGTGAGCCTTTCTTTCTTTCTTCTGGGTAGTGAGCCCTCTGGTAGTGACCCTTTTGTAATTTGATGTTGCTACTACTTTATATTGTGAGCTAATCCTCACTGTGGTTTTTCCCTTCTTGGGTTTTCCACTTAAAACCTGGTGTTGTCTTGTGTTTGGTGCTGTTATGTTTTAGTTTCTATTATTTTCTTTTCATCCTTAATCATCATAACAAGTTTAAAGGTTAATGTGGATCTGAATGTTTGTGAGGATTTGAAGTTTATGATACAATTGATTCACCCCCTCTTAGTTGTCTTGTGCATTCAATAATTTGTATCAGAGCAAGTACAGATCATTATTGGAGGATTACTATATTTGACTACTACTAGACCAGATATTATACATGCAGTCTATCTTCTAGCTAGATTTCAAGAAGATCCTAGAGAGTCACGTGTTATGGAAGTTAAGAGGATATTCATATATTTAAAGGGCACTCTGGATCATGGCTTGTGGTATCCAAAAGACACTGACTTTACTTTAAGTTCTTATATAGATGCAGATTGGGTTGGTTGTGTAGATGAGAGGAAAAGTACAAGTGGTGGTGCATTCTTGCTTGGATGCATATTGGTGTCTTGGCTAAGTAAGAAACAAGATTCAATGTCTTTATCTACTGTAGAGGTAGAATATATTGTTGTAGCATCATGTTGCACACAGGTGTTATGGATGAGACAAACCTTGAAGGATATCAAAGTTGTGTATGATGAGCCAATTTCTACTTGCTCCGATAATACAAGTGCTATTAACATTTCAAAGAATTTAGTGATGCATTCAAGGACAAAGCATATTTCAATTAGGTATCATTTTCTGAGAGAGAAGGTTGCAGAGAATGAAGTGAAGCTTGAGTATGTGCCTACAAAAGATCATGTTGCTAACATATGAACACTAAAGCTCTTCATAAGGATACATTTGAGTATCTCTAGGAGAAGTTAGGGGTTATTGCCCCTCCTATGAACTAGATGCATAAGGAGGTGCATCAGTCTAGTGGATTTCAAGATTCATTCTTTTTTGGACTGATGTTGGAGGCTACCTCTTAGGGGGAGCAGTTAGTGGTCATGATGATTATTATAGTCATGGGGAGTAAGAGTTGATACAGTTTGGTGTGCACTCCTAAGGGGGGAGTATTCAGAGAAGAGAAAAGAAAAGTTCATGTGACCTGATAAGAGTGAAAGAAGAGGTGTGTCTCCCTTTGCCATTGATGTCAAATGGGGAGAGAGCAATGTGAAAAAGAAATGAATCAGTGATCAAGGAGAGAGTGTAAGATGTGTAAAAGAAAGGGGGAGAGTAAAAAAGTAAAGAAGATTGATGCAGAGTTGTGTCTTGATGGTTTTTCACATTATGTGTTGCCATCAATGACAAGGGGGATATTGTTGCAAGTATGTGCTAATCAGTGTTGTCATTGATGTCAACACATTATGTGAAAAACCATCAAGACACAACTTTGCACCAATCTTATTTACTTTCTTTCTCTTCCCCTTTCTTTTACACATCTTACTCTCTCTCCCAGATCACTAATTCATTTCTTTTTCACATTGCTCTCTCATAGTCTATTCCTTCCACTTGTGAGTAGACTAAACACCCAAAATACTGAGAGGGGGGGTGAATTAGTATTCTTTTCAACCATTCACACATTAAGGATTTAATCCATTTACCAAATTCAATAATAGTAAAGCAGATTAAGAATAAAACATATAAGCATAATCCATAACACATGAACACCAGGATTTTTACATGGAAAGCCCAAAAAGGGAGAAACCACGATGAGGATTACCTCACAATATATTATAACCAGTTATAAGATATTACAGAAGTGCTCACTATAGGTGGACTCACTGTCCAAGTGGACTCACTGCCCACTAAGAGAAAAATAGAGAGAAAATGAGAGTGGCTCACTACCAGAATTTAAACTATTACAATTGCATCTACATATGCATGGAATACAATTCCAATGAAGCTCATGGTACAGAAACAAAACTTCTCTTACTGATCTAAAATATCACATTATTCTGCTCTGTATTTCTTCCATTCGCATTTGTAGGCACTTTTTGCATCATTCAGATCACATACATTTTTCTATATCTATAAACCATCAAAAATAAGTTACCTCTTTATCTATCCACTTCACACACATTATCAATTAGGTTGGCCTAATTGAGTATAACGGTCAAAACATTAAGAAGTAGCTTGTTGGCCTCAAATATTTATGTACACGCTTTGCTCCAAGGTCAAAAATTAGGAACAACTTTAAATAGGTCGATATGGACCTAAAAAATCTATCAATAAGATCTAGAAAGCATAGTTTCCTTCCACACACCTTTCCACCCATTAGGTCGGCTTCATTGAAGACCTAATGCAAAAATCCTTTAATATAAGATTCACAAACTAGCTTAACTAACTCCAAATCTCCTCAAACATGGAATATACAATCTATAGACATCAATAATATTATCCTTAAATCCACACAGCAAATTGTTCACTTGCAGTGAAATACAGAGTACCTCAAATTGTCACCGGTACTATAAAAACACTGCCAATATAGAGTGTGATACTCTGTTAACTCCAAATTACATTCTGGAGGACTTCAGAAGCTAAAATCTTGGATTTGGACTCTATGAACATGTGCTTCAACAATATCTTATAACCACAAAGAAAAATGCTTCATATCAGAGTAACATGGACCAAAAAACTAGAACTCTATACTCTGAATGTAGTACACTGACACAGCTAAATGCTCCTTACCGGATCAAATCTCTTTGCATAGTTGTCTTCTAGGAAGAGATAAATGAACCTAAATGGAAGAGGATCAAACCCTCTTGCAAAATTCCCATCCAAACTGCTTTGCACAAACTTACACCTGTTGTTACCATCAATGACAACACAACATAACATCATGCTCTATGTTATCTTTTGCATGCTAAGAATCTCTTCATCAATGATGTTGCCAACAATATGATCCTTGGTTTAGAGGATGCATAGTATTATTTCATGATGCACTCTTGATCATGAGTTAGATTTTTTTGGCATAATACAGGTGCTCTTGGGAGCAGGATATGTTCATTGGAGCATATGATCTTCTTTTAAGAAGATGTTAGATCATAATGCCATTATATGTTCCTGATTCTATAGTTGGAACTTTGAAAATGGTTTGGTTAGTTCTCTTTGGTTTTGAACTATTAATCATTTGCTTGGAGCTTCATGATTGTGCAGGTTGCATTTGAAGTTGGCATGGATTGATTGTTGAAAACTCATGGATAGTAGAGAGACTTGGGTGAGGCTTGATATTTCTTGAACTTAGAGATATGTGTTGGATAGATTTCTCATTATGAGATGTCAACAAAAGGACCAAGAAGCCTACACTTGGAAATGGATATGAGTCCATTATAGACCTTAAGAGAAGGTTGTCTTTATTATAATCTTTTATTACTTGGTGTTAGATGCAAGGACAATCTTGTATCCCACTCTTGGTCTACTTGGCAGGTAAATGATCTAATAGGTGTTGCCCATTTGATTATTAGATGCATTCTTTATATGTATCTTGTCTTCTCTTTTACACTAGTCTTGAAAAGGATTGTTGAGAAGTAGATGGATGGGTTTATGGATTTCTATTGTTCCCACTATTATTTGATCTTGAGCTATGGAACTAGTTATGAGAATTTGTTTTGGAGAGGTATAGAAATGGTTTGTGGTTTTTCGGCTTATTCCCTTTGTTGTGGGAATGTTTGGCTAGTTTGATCTACTTTTAGTGAGAGGTTAACATCTATTTCTACCATATTTTTATCATAATTTGGATGTTAGATGTTGATATCCTTTTAGTTTGAGAGTGTTGAAAGAGGTCTTACTCTACACAGTTTGACATAGGTTAGTGTGGTATAAAGACATGGTATGAGTTTGCAGTTTCTCTCTTTCCTAGTATATTATCTTTTGTTAAAGGTTCTCATGTTTATTTTTATTGTTGTTAACAATAATTTGGTATCTCCTTGATCTCTTTCTTCATTGGTTTAGAGGACTTGGGCAATTTATTTAGAGATTGGTAATGAGAGATGTTTTATGCATATAATTATATGTTTTGACACTATATGGTAGAGGAGTTAGCCACGTCCTCTAAGAGAAGTGCTATAGGAGGATTTGTTAATGCCTTGATCTTATTTTCAGATTTGACATTACCCATGCAGTGGGAGTTCCTAGATATATATGCTCTTTATTGTCATGATATCTTCTTGGTTGTCTTAGTTTGCAGGTTATTGATGTGAAGATGATTTTGCATGTTTTACTATTGGGATCTATGAGTTGTGCAATTTAGTAGGATGTCTTTACCCATTGGTTACATTGAAGACTTGGATGTGGATTGTCAATATCCACAAATCCATTCAGTGTTATTGTAGATTTTGTTTGTTGACCTTGTCTTTGGTTATTTGTGCATTGGTATGTTGCATTGAGATGGGATGATGGATGATTAGCAAGATTGTTTTATAGGGACTTGATTGCATTTTTGGGTTGGTATGTTGATGGCATAGAGTTCTACCTATGATGGTTTGTTTACCTTGGTTTTGAGGTATGAATATTTTTGGATGAACTAGAAACTTGTTGTGGTTGCTTTTCCATTTGGTATGAGTGTGGCAGACACTCAAAGTCTTATGTTATTATGTGATTTGATGCTTGTGTTCATGTTGAGATTTATGCAAGATTTAGTGACAGTTGATATGTTTCACTTTGGCATGTTCCTTATCTTATCATGGTTATGATGTGAGGGGTTCTTGTTTGAGATGATGGTTATCATGGTTTCTTGTGCAGGTATCTTGTTGGAGCATAAAAGCATGTTGAAGAATCAACGATACCTTGATGGCTAGGGATGTTTTTCCCTGTGATTAAATAATTTGATTGTACCTTATAAGATTAATTGCAATGTATAATGTCAACTGGGAGAATGTTGAGATAAGTTGCCATTAACTTGCAATCCTAACCAATTTCATGTGTCTCCAAAGTTCTTGGAATGTGTTCCCCAACACATAAGGACTTTGAGAGATAAATTAATATTTAATTATAACAGTTGGCTTATTGTAATTAACTCCTAAATGGTAGGGTCAAACTTAGGCATTCACTTTTGGAGTGGGGTCCATGAAGACTTGCTGACAACTCCTTGAAGTCTATTTTGGGTTTTTGACAACTCCTAGTAAGTGGGAGTTAACTTGGGTGCCCACTTTGGAGGTGTCTTATATTTAGACTAGGAGTTTGCTTTTCTATGTACGTGAGTGGATATTGCTGATACACTTTGCATGGATATGATGTGGGAGTTATTAGAAGTGTTAGAGATTTATGATATTGGAATATTGCTTGCATGAGTTCATAAAAGCTTGCATGGACTTGCATATTTTTTTAATGTAGTTGCATGAGATCATAAAAGCTTGCATGTGCTTGCATGTTGTTGCATGTCACTTGCATCTGCTTGCATGTTGTTGCATATTGTTTCTATGAACTTGCATGTGCTTGCATGTGCTTGCATGTGCTTGCATGTTCTTGCATGTCAATTATTTTGACTTGCATGTTGTTGCATGTCAATTATATGGACTTACATGTTGTTGCATGTCACTTATATGGACTTGCACATTGTTGCATGTCAGTTATATGGAGTTAAATGTTGTTGCATGTCATTTTTATGAGTTTGCTTGCAAAACACTCCAACTCAGAAAACTTGTAGAACACTCCATCTACTAGATTCAATTAATGGGTATCTCTTGCATTGTGCTACAGGTGTTTGCATGTCACTTGCATGTATAGAAGAAGTTAATTTAGAATAATATTGGGGACATCAATTATGTAGGTTGTTTGCATGACAGTGATACGTGGTGATTCACTTCAGTCAACTAAAATAGATTGAGAAAACTTGGGCATCCAATCTAGAGACTTTTAGCTATTGCTTTTATTTGGAAATGTTATTTCTATTGACTAAGTTTAAGTGGGACAACTTGGGCACCCATAATCAGGACTAGCAGTTAACAGGGTGCTTGGAACAGTTTAACTTTAGTCTTCTCTATTTGGAGCGCTTGGGGTTTGCATGAGGACTTGCCTTATGTTATCAATTACAATTTATTGTAATTTGAGTTTCAAGCTTTTGAGTTAAGAAGCTTTGAAGTTGTAATTAAAAAAAAGCACAATGTATTTTCCAGAGAGCAAGTTTTGAAGCTTTCAATATAGAATATTTGAAGTTGTAGGAAAAAAGTATTATAGGAATTACAACATAACATGTTTTAGAAGATTGAAGATGCTTGAGGTTTGCATCAGGATTCAGAGAAGTTTGAGTATTGAATGGAATCTTTATTGAAGATATTTAATACAAGCATAAACATCTTTGGGTGTGGACTTTTTTCTTGCAAGGGTTTCTCCATGTAAATACCGCGTCTTCTTCTATCATGCTTTCTTCTTCCACTACATTGATTAAATTGGAGAAATACTATTCCATCTAGATTGAAAGTAATTTTCAGATTTACACATGCTATTAATTTCATATTTGAAAACATTCAAAAGCTACATAACTGCAACTTTACCTTGTTCTCTCTCTCTCTTTTTCCAACACTTCAAATATATGAGGGCGTTTAATAGTGGCAAGTCTAGGATCAACATGAGAAATGGAATGCCTTTGTAGACCCTTCAATGCCCTTTGTGTAGCACTGGATTACTCTGTATGACCTGTGTAGGTTTTGTAATAGGAAATATGAGATTTACAACAATTTGAAATTCAAATATTATGACATCAAAAGATAATGGATAGAAGCACAAAATGCAATGGCCAAATCACTAGATACTTGCATTCTCCTTCAAATGGAAATTGTTAAGGAATTTTTGAAATGGTGTGCAAAAATGCATAAGATTCTTGTCGACTCTTAGGAGAAGTGTGCTTGCACACATTGAATTCTAGACTTAATTCCTTCACTCCATTGGGCATCAGAGTTAAAACATTTAGACAAACTGAACATATTTATGAAGACTGCCACTAAATCTACAACATCTACAACAAAAACACATGCACAACCAAACTGATAAAAACTGCCTAGCCTATCTACTAAAGCCAAAACTGAAACACTACACAACCATGACCCATTCTGCAAATTATCCAACAACTGATGACTGCTGACCACATTTTCAAACCTCTACTACCACTAAGTTTTATTGAAAAGACAAACTGAAAACTGAAATCTAATGTTGCAACTGCAACTTATTTATGAAAAATTGAAACTAAAACTATAAACAAGTGAAAATGACAAGAATGTCCCCATTCACAGGAATGGAAAAATAACTTCCATGTCTGATGATTCTGCTCCATGTAATCCAGTTTGAATTGACAATGGACCATATAAATTACGTGACGAAATATAACAAAAACTTGTACCTTTGTGCTTTCCTACATTCCAAAGACTCCTCTTTTTCTTTGAAATACCATTCATGTTGATCTACATACTACTCTTCATCTAGTGGAGGCTAGGAAAGGAATACCAAGTGTGATAGGTAAAAAATTAGGTTAATAAGATCAAGCACAGCCATGAAAACCTAACCCTACCATCATCAAAGAATCTAATCCAAATGAAACCAAAAGTATGCAATTCAAGCACAATATCACCTAGATTGTGTGATTCCTTGTTTATGATGTGGATTGCTTCTTCAATAATGAACAATTATGAAGATAAAAGCTGCCCTGATGGATGGATGATAATGATAAGCTCAATGGATGCTATAGATACACAAGTGCTCAATATGCTCAGGATGATAATGTAGATGCTATATGGATGCTGGATTAGATGTAATGTGGAATGAAAGGATGTTTATATAGAACTCAACCAAAATCAATCAACGGTGGAGATTCAATGGCTATGTGAATGGCTAAGATTGAAAGATAGACATAGGTGAACTTGTAGATGACAAGTGGAGAGAATATAGGGCTTATGTGTGACCGTGTACATAAAAAGTACTACATGTAAAAGATATTAAATAAAAGATGCAATACCACTTATCTTTTTAAATGAAAGAGGCACACATGTCGGCTCATGAGATAAATGATAAGAGAAATTAATTAAATAAATAAAATTTATTTAATTAAAAATAGATAGAAAGAAGATAATTAAATAATTAAAGATTGTTTAATTATAGCTTAGAGGAAATAGCTAATGAATTAATTAAATAAATATAAATTTATTTAATTAATAAAAGAAATATATGTGTTAGGGATATTGTTCAAGTGTGTTAGACAAATGCAGATGATGTGTAATGTGATGTTTGAATGCTAATGATAATAAGTCAATTTTGGGTGTCTACATTTTGCCCCTCTTTGATGCAATGTTCAATAGAGCGTTGTGTCAAAGAAGATACGATATGCCTTCGATAAACAAGGTTATGCCCCAGTGTAACTAGCAGGTGGATGCCCCCTCGAGAGGTAAGCTAGGCTAACTAGGAAGGGTTGGGTTGGCTTGCGATAGAAGAAAAAACTAAGACACAAGGTTGACATGAAGAAAAAGGGGTTGGGTGGGAAAAAATGGGATGAGGCAGAAGAAAAGAGGCTTTGGCATAGAAAAAAGGGTTTGCATCGGGCTATAAGTAGGTGTGCGACAAGAGTTGGAGAGCTATCAGGATGGTGATTCCACACAGAGATCATTGTGCCAAGCGAGTGAGGACTCATGGATGACCAGAGGGATTATGCATACCAGTATGTATCAAAACTTTTGCTAAAAGCATGATTTTGATAGGCTAAAAGCATCATAAATGTACCCACATCACCATAAGCGACTAGGTCTCAAGATAGGCAATAAAGGTCACTTGTATAGGAAAATAGGTCGCTTAGGGTAGTTTAGGTCGCTTTTAGGCATGGCTTGGTCGCATATGGTAATGACAGGTCACTTTTAGTTGGCTAGGTAAATAGAGGCAGAATGCGCATATAGATAAAATCAAGTTGCTTATGGGCTAAAAGTAGGCGCATGCATAGGTTTAGCTTGCTTAGAAAGAAAAAATGCTTGCTTATAGGATATAGCTCGCTTATGGGCTAAAGTTAGATGCATATAGAAATACAACTCACACTTAGTCAAGAAGCAATCGCATAGGGAATATAAGTTGCATATGAGTGAGAAATAAGCCCATGTAGTAAAATAGATCGCTTGTGATCAGCAGATAGGTGCATATGGAGAAGTGAATCGCTTATGGTAGATAATAACTAATATAGCTGTAAACGATCCAATTTTTTATAGCATTTATGTGGCGTAAGGAACTGACATGATGAATGAAATGATGCAGGATATACTACCGCCTTTGTTATCACAAGAGCCACATCCTAGGGATTTTCGGTTGGTGAGATTGCTGGATGCAAAGGAGCAGCTAGTGTTAGAGTTCCTCGAGTTAGAGCATGTGTCAAGATTGGAGCCAGTGCAGGCACATCGAGGATTGATGATGGTGATGGTGGAGTGATGGATGAGCAAGCACAGTTCTTTCTTGCTACCGATAGGAGAGGCTACGATCACATTAGAGGATGTGTTTCAACTCCTGTGGATTCCTATAGATGGGGACTGAGTAGATTATGATCTTGATATGGGTCCAGCTGCGTTTAGGAGATTGTTCAGGACACCAGACATTGGAGTAGAGGGCTTAGAGATCCCTATGGTGAGGATGGAGGAGTTATGTGACAGACTGCAATGAGTGGTAGTGGCTATTATTAGATGGCTAGTTGGAGATAGACGAGCAAGAGATTTTTTTGGTAGGATGGGGGATAGTGCTGGAGGGGATGTTCTCCTATGGGATGATATATGCATGGGCAGAGTGTGTGCTTGGATAGCTCTATCATTTCCTGCATGATTGTGCATATATTTTCAGGGCTAGTATGTCTATAGGAGTTACAACTTTACATGTATGGGCATATGGGCATATGAGCATATTCCAGTGATGAGACCAGAGGGATGGGTAGCTAGAGCACTAGGAGAGCCTTATGCTAGGATGTATAGAGGAGCGTTGACATACCGGTAGCACAGATGAGTGGTGTACTGGTGGAGGAGGTTGGATGAGGTAGATAGATTTATATGGAGACCATGGCTGGGATGTGAGAGATGGGATGAGGAGGATGCTAAGCTTGTCTATGCTAGGTAGGTGAGATATATTTTTGGATGTGGCATATACATTATAGAACGCTATTTTCTAGAGAGGGTTTTGAGATAGTTTAGGTTACCACAAGCAGTACTAGTCGGTGATGTCATTTTTGGGAGGACTAGATAGGAGGTGTTTGATTGGGGGCTGGAGGTTGTGGTTGACATGGCTTTGGCAGAGAGAAAGGGGCTATAGCTAGTTGTATAGCAGTGGGGACAGTGTCCTATAGATCTTGGTACGCTACCAGATTATGATGCATATTAGGTCATAGCGAGACCGATGTGACTGACGTGAGTTGGTGAGATAGGGGAGATAGGGATGGAGAGACCGGTTAGGAGGAGGCAACAATGGGCTCCACTAACACAAGTTGTTGTACCAGTAGCACTAGGGATACAGATACAGGGACAGGCTCAGGGACAGCTTTAGATACTTGCACAGCCTCAGGGGCAGATATTAGTAGGTGATGATGTTGGGATTCAGCAGCTACGAAGGAGGATTAGAGAGGAGAGGAGATGGAGGCAGTGGGCTCAAATGAGATTGAGGAGGGTGGAGTTAGATAGACACTAGGCGGTGATTGGCTTGCGGCATGCTAGGGCTCAGGATTAGACATACCAGGCTCAACTACAGATTAGAGTGTAGGCTAGGGAAGGACAAGATGATGGTGCACTTGCTAGAGTGACAAGAGAGAGAGAGAGATACAGCTAGACAGAGTGAGAAAATGATCATATTAGAGTGAGATACTGCTATACAGTAGATGCAAGTGATGAGAGCAGAGAGAGATGTTCTGCGGGCAGAGAGGGATACGACTGTGCAACAGCTACAGGGGATGACTAGTGAGTGGGATAGAGCAATGACTGCATTAGGTACAGATGGAGCTACGATGTATTTGGCCACATAGTTGACATAGGTATAGGCAGAGCTTCAGAGAGTACAGGGTGAGGAGGAGTATTATAGAGGCTTATACTATGGGTCTGTGCTAGCAGAGCAGAGGAAGCCTAACTTCAGGAGCAGATCAAGAGCTTCAAGTTCACGGAGGTCAGGTGGATCTCGATTAGTAGCTTCAGTGATGGGGCCACCAGGAGATAGGGGGACAGGTGCAGGACCCAGTGGTGGTGGTCAGGGCAGGGGAACCACCAGTAGTCACTAGGGCTACCTTATTTATGTATATGATGTTGTATCATGATGAGGCCTAGAGCTGATTGTACATACATTCTTTATGGCTCAGCTTGTATATGTAGACACTTGTATATTGACACATGTATATATATATGATAGTGTATTGCTTATCTACATGATGTTGTAATGGATGCACTATTGATATTATGATGGTTATGCATGTTATATTTGTATTTTCATGGATTATATATGGATGTTTATGTAGATGATATGAGTGGAAAATGTATGATAAGGAAACTATGCAAATGGTAATGATATGATATGTACGCATGCAAATAGATAAATGGTAATGAGATGATATGTGATGGACTTATATATGTCTAACACACTTGTTTTGTAGGATATGAAACATGGACGAAGGACGATGAAAATGATTGATTTTGGTTGAAGACTACATAGACAAATAATAGGATGAATAGATGGTATAACGGGCAGCTTTTTAAGTAATTGCTCGAAATGAAAAGAAATGCAATCCTTATGTTTGATATAGCATATGGATGTTATGCACCAGGGTATAGAAGACCAAGGTGTTGAGATATCCAATGCGCAACTAGAATGCTACAATCTTGTTTGAACACATGAGGTCAAGATGTTGAGCCAACATGCACAAGATATGAATAATAGCTAGTGTTTCAAAATGGACTTTGAGGCTACAAGCAATGGTTTGAGCTTATCTCTGCTATGCATAGTGACAACTTGCTAGTTATATGTATGGAGCTAGTCTTGACATAGAATAGTCTCATGCATAAGAGACTATTTAGCTTCTCAAATGCTGGAGATATGGATATGTAAGATGCTAATCCCAATACATACAAGATACCGTTACGCTTAGGAAGAGAATAAGATTATCCTACAAACATGGCATACGAAAGCAATATGACCATGCCCCATTCCCTACTTCATCACAACATACCAAGATATAGATAGATCAAGGTAGTCTTGATTAGGCATAGAAAAGGGACAAAAGATAAAACAAAAGATAATATCATGTTCTCTTGCCAAATTTAGGTGCTCTTGGATGGATTAAGCTGGCGCCTTGTTAAGAGGAAAGCTACATCCTATTAAAGGCTAAAGATGTTGATAGAATTCTATAGCAAATGTTGGCTTAAAGCATGCTGACAAATAGCTTCTGGCTTACTCTTGATTGGTTAAAGTGCTTGAGCTTTCAGTATACGCATAGTCTGCTTCCTGCTTGAGCTGATCAAAGAGAAGAAGATGGAAGATAAAGAGAAGATGAAGAAGATGGGGTGGATCATCTATGCTTGAGTACTGGAAACTTCCTTCGTATTCCAGACCGCTTACATACCCTGTATCCACAGGATCAAAGCACATTCACAATGAAGACGAGACATGATGAATACATAGTTCTAGGTTTGATTGATGATGTAAGTGATGAAAGATAGAAGAACGTGAGATGAAAGATTGGAGGATGATTATAAGAAAAATGAAAGATGGATGTAGAAGAAAAGGGGCTATCATCTTAGCCTGAATCAGAGTGATTCCTTTGCATCTCAGATTGCCTACATACCCTATATCCATAGGATCAAAGCTTTAACAATAGAGCTGGGATGTAGTTCTTGCTTATTACGTAGATGAGTGATGTTGAAAGAATCAACTAATTGCTTGAATGTTTGTATTAGCAATGTTTTGCGATTTTGATGTCAGATGAGTGCAAATTGATTGCAAAGATGTGAATCCTGGTTGCACATTGTTTTGCCACATTTGTCATTGGATGAACTCTATGGTTTGAAGTTGAAAGATTGTTGTGTTTTGAGCTAAGATGTTTGATGTGTTATGAGCTAGAGATAGTGGTATCCATTTCCAAATAAGAATCAACAAATGCCCCCAGTACGAGGTGAGGTTTATTATGAAGGACCAACAATGAAGAAGGCGTGCGGTCAAGATGCTAAGGTACCAAAAGAGATAGTTATTGCAATAATGTCTCAAGTATGAGAGATAGCATTGATAGAGGCAAAGATGGGAAAGCTGTTTATTGCAATGACATGTGGATTATGATATGGATTGTGTGGGATAGGATAGCCAAATATGGTAGGAAGAGTGATGATCAAACAAACCAAGTAGATAATGGAGGCTGGTCACTACACAGAGCGCTTGTTTGCTAGGTTTTCACTATGGTACTTATCCAAGGCACATGTTTACCAAGTTTTCACCAGAGGACGGATTGTTTCTCTTATATTATTTTTTTGTTATCCAAAGTGCCACAAAGTGGTTTTCACTGTTGGATGGACTTTTTTTTCTTTTCATTTTTTTGAGATAGCTGAGATTCAGGGATAAAACTTCTTGAGATGAATGTTGTTGACTGGTTCATCCAATGGAATGCCTTCAAGTGTTGAAAGAGTATATGCACCTGATCCATAATCTATTGTGATGATGAAAGGACCAAGCCAATTTGGTTCAAACTTGCCCTATTTCTCATGATGATGCTGATTCCTTTGATTTTCTTTAAGGACAAGATCTCCAACTTGAAATTTGTGCTCTTTGATTTTTTTCTTGTAGCTGCAGCATAGACGGTTTTGATAGACTTGGAGATGGTTGAGTTCTGTAAGACACTATTCATCTAGAAGCTCAAGATCATGGAGTTTGGATACTTGGTATTCTTCCTCTAAGATGGTATGTTGTAGGGATAATCGCAGTGAGGGGATCTCAACCTCAATAGGTAAAATAGCTTCAGTGTTGTACATAAGAGCATAAGGTGTGGCTCCGGTGGGAGTTCTGATACTTGTTATATATGCCCATAATGTAGGATGGAGTTGTAGATGCCAATCCTGACCAGCTTTATTGACCGTCTTTTTGAGAATTTTGATGATCATTTTATTAGAAGCCTTAGCTTGGTCATTTCTCTAAGGATAGTAAGGGGTAGAGAATTGGTGTTGGATATGGAACTTGTTACAAAGATCTCTAACCTCTTGATTCCTGAAGGGATGACCATTATCTATGACAATAGCTTGAGGAACTCCATAGCGGCAAATGATGTAGTGTAGAATAAAATTAGATATTTGCTTTCTCGTGATATAAGTCATTAGTATGGCTTCCACCCACTTTGTGAAATGTTCAGTGGCGGTTATGATAAACGTATGACCATTTGATCAAGTAGGATGGATTTTACCTATGAGATCAAGTCCCCACTATGAAAAAGGCCATGGAGTGATAATAGGTTGAAGGTCATGTGCTAGTGCATGTATTAAATCTCCATGCTTCTAATGTTGTAGACATCTCTTTGCAAATTGTTGTGCATCTTTTTCCATGGTTGGCCAATAGTATCCTGCTCCTAGAAGTTTCTTAACAAGGCCCAGGCCAACAGAATGTGAGCCACAGACACCTTCATGTACATCGCATAAGGCCACTTTTGCTTCCTCAGAATCAAGACACCTAAGAAAGATACCATCAAGACTCCGGTGATAAAGGGTATCTCCCAAAATAGTGTAACGAGAGGCTCGACGGATAAAGGTTTTGCGTTGGGTGTTAGATAATTGAAGTGGAAAGGTTTGATTAGGGAGATACTTGTATAAATCCTCATACCATGATGAATTGGGACCAACAATGTCACATATAAGCTCAGACTGTGGAACTTCAAATGCTGGAATCAAAAGTTGTTCAACCAAAAGCTCACATTTATGTGTATTAGATGGCATGTCTAGAAGAGACCTAATCATAGCCATGGCATCTGTTGCTCTATTCTGTAGTCTTGGGATTTGTTCAAAAATGATATTGTCAAAATACTTTTTAAAATCATCAAACATTAGCTTGTATGGAAGAAGCTTCTCATCTTTTGTTTGATATTCATCTAAGACCTGTTTGATAACCAGTTGAGAATCACCAAAGACTTGTAATTGTTTGATAGCCCATTATACTACCATATGCAATCCTCTGATTAAAGCTTCATATTCTACTATGTTATATACCTGCTCCTTGATGGGTAACAAAAAATATACCTGCTCCTGATCCATGTTGTGTATACAATCCATCAAAATATAGCTGCCACAATCCTTCAATGGCTTTTCGATCCACATATTGTATGTCAAATTCACTAAAGATCATGACCCATTTTTCTAATCTTCCCATGAGGATTGATTTAGAAAGAAGATATTTAAGTGGATCCACATTAGATATGAGCTTTGTTGTTTGGTTCAACATATAGTGTCACAACTTTTGGGAGGAAAACCCTAATGCTAAACATGCTTTTTCCATAGATGAATAATTAAGTTCATATCCCACAAGAGTTCTGCTGATGTAGTAGATGGCTTGTTCTTTTTCTGATTCATCATGTTGAGCTAGAAGGGCACCCAATGCTACTATTGTTGATGATATATAAAGCAATAATGGGTGGTTAAGCACAGGAGGTGTTGCTAGATATTCCTTTATTTTATCAAAGGCTTGTTTACACTTTTCATCCCACTTGAAAGGTTCACCCTTATGAAGAAGATGTTGAAAAGGATGACATTTATTTGGTAGTTGTGAGATAAATCTTCGAATGGACTATAACCTTCCTTCTAGACTGCCAAGCTGCTTGAGATTTGCTGGCAAAGGCATTTCCATGATAGCTCTTACCTTAGTTGGATCAACTTCTATCCCTTGTTGAGACAAAATGTATCCCAACTATTTTTCAGATGTTACACCAAATACACATTTCTTTGGGTTTAGTCTGACTTGATACTTTTCTAATTGATCATAGATTTGTGCTAATACCTGCAAATGTCCTTCTCTTGTCTTAGATTTTCCTAGGATGTCATCAACATAGTCTTCTATGATAGTATGAAAAAGGTCATGAAAAATAACTATCATGGCTCATTGGTAAGTAGCTCCAGCGTTCTTGAGACCAAAAGGCATTACAACCTAGCAGTATGTGCCCCATGGACAAATAAAAGATGTTTTATCTTGATCTTCCTCTGCTATTCTGATTTGATTATTCCCTGAAAATCCATCCATCCAAGATAGCATTTCATGTCCAACTATAAGATCTACAATGTTGTCTATGCTTAGTAGTGGAAAGTCATCCTTAGGACATACTTTGTTAAGATCTCTAAAGTTTGTGCAACATCGAACTCATCCATCAGGTTTTGCTACAAGTACCAAGTTTGAAACCCATTCTAGATAATCAATAGGCTTTATGAACTTTGCTTCTAACAGTTTCTGAATCTCTGCCTTGACCAATAAAGCTACCTATGGATGCATTTTGTGTAGTTTTTGTTTAACAAGTTTTGCATTAGGAGATACTACTAGATGATGTGCCACAAGTGATGGATCTAGACCCAGCATGTCAGCATAAGTCCATGCAAAATTTATAGCTCTTTTCATAAAAAATGTTGTGAAGTCTCTTCTTTCTTGCTCTGATAGTGATGCTGCCAAAAAAGTGATCTTTGGATTCTACTCTGTACCCAAGTTCATGTCTTATGATTGTTCAACTAGCATGGTTGATTTCTCATGATAATATGTGGCATCACTTTTTTTTTGGGATAGCTAAGATTTAGGGATAAAACTTCTTGAGGTGAATGCTGTTGACTTGTTCATCCAATAGAATGCCTTTAGGTGTTGAAAGTGTATATGCACCTGATCCATAAACTGTTGTGATGATGAAAGGACCAAGCCAATTTGGTTCAAACTTGCCTTGTTTCTCACGATGTTGCTAATTCCTTTGATTTTCTTTAAGGAAAATATCTCCAACTTGAAATCTGCGCTCTCTAATTTTTT
Organism: Cunninghamia lanceolata; assembly: GCA_027924645.1. NCBI lineage: Eukaryota > Viridiplantae > Streptophyta > Pinopsida > Cupressales > Cupressaceae > Cunninghamia > Cunninghamia lanceolata. Next base: position 20,319,395 of record BSBN01000809.1, on the reverse strand, counting down.
TGTTGTAGCTGTGGCGTAGATGGTTTTGATAGACTTGGAAATGGTTGAGTGTTGTAAGACACCATTCATCTAGAAGCTCAAAATAATGGGTCTGGATATTCGGTATTCTTCCTCTGAGATGGTATGTTGTAGGGATAAGGTGTGGCTCCAGTGGGAGTTTTGATACTTGTTCTATATGCCCATAATGCAGGATGGAGTTGTAGATGCCAATCTCGACTAGCTTCATTGACTGTCTTTTTGAGAATTTTGATGATTGTTTTATTAGAAGCCTCAGCTTGGCCATTGCTCTAAGGATAGTAAGGGGTAGAGAATCAATGTTGGATATGGAACTTGTTACAAAGATCTTGAACCTCTTGATTCTTGAAGGGACGACCATTATCTGTGATAATAGCTTGAGGAACTCCATATCGGCAAATGATGTAGTGTAGAATAAACTTAGATATTTGCTTGCCTGTGATTTAAGTCATTGGTATGGCTTCCACCCACTTTGTGAAATATTCAGTGGTGGTTATGGTAAACTTATGACCATTTGATGAAGTAGGATGGATTTTACCTATGAGCTCAAGTCCCCACTGCGAAAAAGGCCATGAAGTGATGATAGGTTGAAGCTCATGTGCTAGTGCATGTATTAAATCTCCATGCTTCTGACATTGTAGACATCGCTTGGCAAATTGTTGTGCATCTTTTTCAATGGCTGGCCAATAGTATCCTACTCATAGAAGTTTCTTAACAAGGCCCAGGCCAATAGAATGCGAGCCATAGACACCTTCATGTACATCACATAAGGCCACTTTTGCTTCCTCAGAATCAAGACACCTAAGAAGGATACCATCAAGACTCCGATGATAAAGGGTATCTCCCAAAATAGTGTAATGAGAGGCTCGATGGATAAAGGTTTTGCGTTGGGTGTTAGATAATTGAAGTGGAAAGGTTTGATTAGGGAGATACTCGTATAAATCCTCGTACCATGGTGAATTGGGACCAACAATGTCACATATAAGCTCAGACTATGGAACTTCAAATACTGGAATCAAAAGCTATTCGACCAAAAACTCACATTTATGTGTATTAGATGGCATGTCTAAAAGAGACAAAATCATAGCCATGGCGTTTGCTACTCTATTTTGTAGTCTTGGGATTTGTTCAAAAATGATATTGTCAAAATACTTTTTAAAATCATCAACCATTTGCTTGTATGGATGAAGCTTCTCATCTTTTGTTTGATATTCATCTAAGACCTGTTTGATAACCAGTTGAGAATTGCCAAAGACTTGTAATTGTTTGATAGCCCATTGTACTGCCATGTGCAATCCTATGATTAAAGCTTCATATTCTGCTATGTTATTGGTACATGGAAATGCAATTCTATATGATTTGGGTATACAATTTCCTTGAGGGGTAACAAACCATATACCTGCTTCTGATCCATGTTGTGTATATGATCCATCAAAATATAGCTTCCACCATGTTGGGGAATTTAAATTGAACAATCCTTCATCAGGGAATTATATATACATTGGGTGATTATCTATGATGGGTGTTGCAGCTAATTGATTATCAATGACTTGTCCTTTAATGGCTTTTCGATCCACATATTGTATGTCAAATTCACTTAAGATCATGACCCATTTTGCTAATCTTCCCATGAGGATTGCTTTAGAAAGAAGATATTTAAGTGGATCCACATTAGATATGATCTTTGTTGTTTGGTTTGACATATAGTGTCGCAACTTTTGGGAGGCAAACACTAATGCTAAACATGCTTTTTCCATAGATGAATAATTAAGTTCATATCCCACAAGAGTTCTTCTAATGTAGTAGATGGCTTGTTCTTTTCTTGAATCATCATGTTGAGCTAGAAGGGCACCCAATGCTACTGTTGTTGATGATAGATAAAGCAATAATGGGCGGTTAAGCATAGGAGGTACTAACATAGGAGGTGTTGCCAGATATTCCTTTATTTTATCAAAGGCTTGTTGACACTTTTCATCCCACTTAAAAGGTTCACCCTTATGAAGACGATGCTGAAAAGGATGACATTTATTTGCTAGTTGTGAGATAAATCTATGGATGGACTGTAACCTTGTAGACTGCGACGCTGCTTGAGATTTGCTGGCGGAGGCATTTCCATGATAGCTCTTACCTTAGTTGGATCGACTTCTATCCCTCGTCGAGACACAATGTATCCCAACAATTTTCTAGATGTTACACCAAATACACATTTCTTTGGGTTCAATCTGACTTGATACTTTTCTAATTGATCAAAGATTTGTGCTAATACCTATAGATGTCCTTCTCTTGTCTTAGATTTTTCTAGGATATCATCAACATAGTCTTCCATGATAGTAGGAAAAAGGTCATGAAAAATAATTGTCATGGCTTGTTGGTATGTTGCTCCAGCGTTCTTGAGACCAAAAGGCATTACAACCTAGCAGTATGTGTCCCATGGACAAATAAAAGATGTTTTATCTTGATCTTCCTTTGCTATTCTGATTTGATTATACACTGAAAATCCAGCCATCAAAGATAGCATTTCATGTCCAGCTGTAAGATCCACAATGTTGTTTATGCTTGGTAGTGGAATGTCATCCTTAAGACATGCTTTGTTAGGATCTCTAAATTCAATGCAACAACAAACTCGTCCATCAGGTTTTGCTACAAGTACCAAGTTTGAAACCCATTGTGGATAATCAATAGGCTTTATGAACTTTGCTTCTAATAGTTTCTAATTCTCTGCCTTGTCCAATAAAGCTACCTATGGATGCATTTCGCACAGTTTTTGTTTAACAGGTTTTGCATTAGGAGATACTGCTAGATGATGTACCACAAGTGATGGATCTAGACCCGGCATGTCAGCATAAGTCCGTGCAAAATTTACAGCTCTTCATAAAAAATACTGTGAAGTCTCTTCTTTCATGCTCTGATAGTGATGTTGCCAAAAAAGTGATATTTGGATTTTGCTCTGTACCCAAGTTCATGTCTTATGATTGTTCAACTAGCACGGTTGATTTCTCATGATAATCAGTGCCAACAGGAAGATCAAATCCCTCATCCTCAGGTGCCTCAGAGAGGTTTTCACCTTTAGATACATCCTTTATTTTTACTTTTTCATGGTCAAGAGGTGCCTCTCAGTTTTCACCTAGTGACCTATTTTGTTTGATTTTGTTTATTTCACTTTTGCGACTAAAGGATTTGATACTTCCGCCAAAATATGCTAGTTTAGGTAGATCCATCATGAAACCTTCGTTGTGATCGCCTAATGGAATGCCTTGTCATAAGCCCATGAATTCTGCAATAGCTTCATCATTTTTAAATGTATCTAATATCAGTGCCCCCTGTTTGTCCCAATTGATGAGGTCAGGATATGCGATTGAAAGGAGGAATGGTTATGGCTAGAAGAAGTTGCAGAAATCATGAAGATGGAGTTTTCTTGGAAAAGGTCAAGAATATGAAGGGAGAGTCATCGATAGTATCCAAACTAGAAGTCTCTCTTGTCGAGGAAGGTCTAGTGTCAATATCAGAAATACACTTAATGTCTTTGAGTCATGGTACCTCTGACTGATCACCAAGGCCTTGCTTATTAAAATTCTTAGACACAATAATGGGTTTGAGAGGTCCTTGTTCCTGTGATCCCAATCCACCACGTCCTTTGTAGCCCATGTTCTTTAAGATGTGGAACACATTGTTGTATCTCTCCACCTCCAGGTGGACTTGGTCATTTTCATCAAAGAATATCCAAGAGTCTATATCATCAATGTCTTCATCGTCTAGGAATCTACTTTAATGAATACTGTGGGTGGGGCTTTGATGATAGTGGAGGATGAAGTTGGTTTGGATGTAGAAGGTTTACCATAAGATTTTGGAGACAAGGGAAGGGTGCCAACACAACAAGATTCTTGTAGTGTGTATTCACCAGGGCCCTGTTCGGTGTACTTGATACGGAGGTTGGAAGCAGCTTTGCTAGATGATGGCTTGAGTAGGTTGGATGGGTCTATATAGGATGAAGATGGATATGCCTCAGTGTTGATAGGAATATAGTTTGAACTTTGATATTTAGCTTGAAAGGCACGACAAAACTCAAAGGGATTGGGATCGGCATGGATAGTAATCTCAAAACAGTTATGTGGGAATTTAAGACATTGATGGTATGTCGAAGGAACTACCTTCAGGGCATGTATCCATGGATGACCAAGGATGATGTTATAAGGTCAATATCAAGAACCTGACAATGGGTTTTAGTAGTAACCGGCCCAACTTAGATAGGCAAGAAAATAATCCCTTCAGTATCTCGCTCGGCATCATCATATGCTCTGATAGTAATAACCTTGGAGGTGTCAACATCTTTTTTAGAATATCCCAATTGTTTTATTAATTTCAAAGAACATATATTAAGACTAGCTCCACCATCTACCAAGATTCGTTTGATACGGTGTTGTTTAACAAACACTTCAATGTGGAGGGTTGAAGATCTTTCTCAGAGAAGGTTAAATGACAAGGGGCTACAATGCTAGCAACCATAGATTGGAATTGTGTGATATCAATATCATTGGGCACCAAAAATTCTTGTAGGGCTTTATCAAGGATGGCTTTATGAGCAGGGGATATGCGAAGCAACTCAAGAATGGATATGTGCACGGATGTTTTGTCAAGGTGATTCAAGATATTATAGTTAGAGAATGGTTGAAGAGGATGAATATGTGCTCCTTGAATGGTGACTTGACCTCTTTGAGTGGTTATAGTGCAATCAGTTGCTTTGCCTTGGATAGTGATGGTAGAAATGCGAGCATGGTCAATGCGGCCAATGGTAGATGATTCATAGTTGTACTGAATGGCATTCCTGACATGAAGGTTATTTGTTTTGTCATGAGATGGAAGTGGATTCTTGAAAGTCTCTAGATCATAGTTTGATGTTGATTGTTGTGCGGGTTGAGTTGTTGAAGGTGTAATTTTGATTAAATCTTGATCGATGCAAACTTGGATAACACGTTTTAAGCACATACAACCATTTGGTTTGTGTCCTTTAACTCTATGGTAATCGTAATACTCGTTTTCTTTATACTAAGGAGCTTTGAAGAGCGGTTCACCATTGGGTGGTGCATCCGGGAACATAATATCACCTGATTGGAGAAGCTTTCGAAAGACAACTTCCATAGGTTCTGCTAATGGTGTAAATTGTCGACGTGGATTGGAAGTTTGTCGTTGTCGCGTTCATTGAAAAGGTTGTGTTATTGTAGAGGCAGCTTGAATGTTGATGGGAGCTTTCATAGTTTGTATGTTCTTTGCATCCACAACACCATCGTTGACAACATTCTTATTTTTGTTCCCAAAGCAAGACTTATCGTTGGAGTTTTGAGGATAGTCTTTGTTATCACGAAATATGTTGATAGTTCCTTTAGCAATTAAAGCTCATTCAATGATGGTTCCTTTGGAAACAAGTTCATCAAAGGTGCTAGCACTTTGCAATTGTAATTCGAATGATAGCTTGGGATGAAGATTTTGAACAAAGATATCAAGTTGTTGCTTCTCAGGTATTTCCCATGATAGTTTTCTAGCCATATTACACCATCATTGAGTAAATGAAGAAAAGGCTTCACCATTACGCTATTTATTGTGGACAAGGTCATTCATGTTCGCCTCAATTTTAATATTAAAAGCAAAGTGTGATCGGAACTTATTTGCTAATTTTGAAAAACACCTAATTCCCAGAGGTAAATGAGAAAACCATTCAAGAGCTTGTCCTGCTAAGCTATGAGGAAATAGTCTCAAAAGATATGTATCATCATGAGCAACATCGAGACATGCCACAAAGAATGCTCTAAGATGGTCTTCCAGATTTCCTTTTCCTTTATACTTCTCAAATTGTGGAATTTCAAAGTGTGGCAGAAAAGGTGTCATATGAAGTGACTTGTCAAATGGATAAGCGCATATGTTTTCTAGAGAAAATGTCTTCTTGCCTTGTCTTACCACTTGGTTGATCATTTGTTGAACATCTGCTGGAGATAATTGATGTTGTTGCAAAGGAGGTGAAACATGGTATGATGTATATTGAGGTTGTTGTTGTGGGATATATGAAGCCATGACCATTTGTTGAGGTTGCATACTCATAATGTATGTCAAAGGATTGGTATGTGACACATATGTGGTTGAGGAGTGCTATCCTTGAGACACAAGTGGTGGCTGGGTATATTGTGACGAATTGGCACCAAGACTTTGCATCACATGAGAAGTGGAAGATGGATTGACACTAGTTAAGGGTTAGGAAGTTGGAGTAAGGTTTTTGACATGATAAGTGATGGAAGGATGGGTAGATGCGAAAAAAGGATGGACACTTGGGTTTCTATTTTGGACAATATAAGGATTGATATGTGTCATGTGTTGGTGACAATAGGCAAGCCTTGGGTAGCATAAGATGGATTGATGGTTTGTGATGGATTGAAAGAATATGATGGAATGAATGCAAGTTGCTCAACATAAGTGACCATAGTGCTAGGATTTGCTTGAGAAACGACAAGAGGGTCACTCATGTCAATAAGACTAACATTGGGATTATATGGTGTAATGGAGGGATTAGTAGAGATAGTGGAAAGCGTATGAGCAGTTGATATATGAGATATGGTATTCATATGGGATATAGCAAGTTGTGATGGTCATGAAGCTTGGACTATTGGTGTTGTTGGGATAGTTTGGGAGGCTTGCACACTATGGGACATGGGGATAGCATGTGATGTTTGGGGCATTTACGCTTGGGCCACATGGACAACTTGTGTTACTTGAGGCATGGAAATGGTCATGGTAGGAGGAGGGGTATGTTGAGGAACATGGAAAGGTGGAATGTTCAAATTCTGTGAAATGAAGGGGAGCACATTGGTTGGTGTTATCAAAGGTTCTAGAGTGTACTCCGAGCATGGTGGATCAAATGAAGTAACAATAGGCAATGAAAGAGATGTGTTGGAAGATGAGGTTTGTGGTATGATAGTGGATGGTGTGAGTATAATGGATGGTCCCTTTGCAACAACAACAGGAGTGTTTGGATCGTGCTCTCTAATAGCAGATATGTCAAAATCTCTTGGTAATTTAGTGCCCATTCGAGCAAGTTACAAGAAGTAGTGATTAGGCTCGGATAAAACAAGTCTCTCAACTTGATCCCACACATGGGTGTCCTAAAATTTTGATAAGTCTTCTTGGGATTGTTCTTCAAAAGTCTCCAAAAATGTTTGAGGTTGCACTTGTTGCGAAGATGAGTCTCCAATGGTATACCCATGAGGCGTAAACATATGAGGAGGCATACTAGTCGTAAATTGAGTTGTGTCTTTAAGAGGTGTTGGTCTAGATTGTTGCATCTTAGCTCCCATCTCAGCTTGCACTTTGGCTTCCATTTCAGCTCTATATTGACTCCTAGTTTGAGGCATGATGTTAAAAACTGAAGTTTAGCTTGTCAAGGTTTTGAGACCCAAAAGAAAGATGATAGTTTGCTGGTTGGTTGGTTACTGGTTGCTTTGGTTGGTTTGCTTGCTTTGTTGATTTGTTTTGGTTGGTTGATTTGTTGATTTGTTGTTGGCTGGTTTTCCCTAGAGAATAGCTCACACACTCAAGGGAAAAGTTGTTTGTTGTGGGTTGCTATGTTACTGATGTTACTGAAGCTAAATCTAGGAGATGATGTTTTGCTGATTGATTAGTTTGATTGGTTTGATGTTTGGTTTGCTGATTTGGGATCTCAAAAGGATGAAAAGCTCATGAAATTTGATTGATTAGTAAGCTCAAAGCAAGAGACACAATTCAAGTATCTACTAATGATCAGAGACAAGTCTAAAATCTAATGCTAAAGCTGAGCAAGCTAGATTTGTGGTTAATTTGACTGAGTCACTAAGATTTGCTGGTATTAGACCACAAGAGACAAGTACTAGCTCAAATGTGACTCAGAAAATGCCAAAGGTGACTGATAACAGCTTAAATGTGAGCTAGTTTAGGTTCTAACAACAGGTTACAGTGTTAACCAGAGGTGAGACAATTTTCCACACGCGATTAATATTGACTCAAAAGTGATTTACTGATGATCAGAGGTGACACAGTTTAGACCAGAGGTGACAAACTATTGTTTAAAAGTGATCTGATTTAGGCAGAAAGTAGCTAACTGTTGTTTAAAAGTGACCCTGTTTAGGCAAAAAGTGGGTAACTGCTATTTAAAAGTGACTCTATTGTCTATATGCGGGCAGTTTAAGCTCAAAAGTGATTGTGTCTATCAGAAAATATGTTTGATTTATGAATTTTGACAAGAAAATAGTAATTGCAGTCACTCATACTCACAACAACCACAAACTTATACAACCTAGGCTAGGAAACGACTGTATTTGTTGAATCCCCTAGTCGTGCTTATTCAAAGCGAATAGCTTCAGGATCTTGGAAGCACCGACTCCTCTCCATAGCACACACTTCTCATGCATACGAAGATCCAGGTTTCCTAAGGCTTGTCCCCCCACAAAACCTTAGGATTGTCCCTGCTATCTCTTCTAAGAACCATGTGAATTAGGGTGGCTTCAAAGGTCCCACCTTTTGTGTCAACAAATAGAAGGTTTTTGTCTACTACACAAAGTTGCTAATAAGGGCATCTGTTCGGGTGGCTATACATTCGGCAACACTACTCTTCATTATGGAGTCTCCCAGCCTTCAAGGGTTATGCCTTGGAGGGTTTTGGGGGAGGTTGGCTATCGGTATAACACAACAACACCCATTGTTTGTGGCTTTTGACACAAACACTTTTCTTATATAGCGGTTCAGAAGGACTTGGCTTTAGCCCATTATCGCTTGGGTCGTATCCCTTCTCACACTGGGAAGGTAGGCCCTCTAAAGATAGTAACAAGTTCTCATACACCCAAGATCCATGTGATAGGCAAGGGGAGAAGATACTTTTGTTATTAAATTTGGGTTACAATCAATCACATGCAAGAAATCAAAAAAGATAAATCAAGCACGGAGCAAGCAATGATTTGTTTTAAGCACCAAGTCCAAATGTTCCTAATTGAGTGATAAACCACAAGTCTTGGACTAATTGAAGCTGCAATAGATATGTTAGTAGTTTTATAACCTGCTTTTCTTGGACAATCGATAAGATGCTGCACAAATACCCAATTAGTAGCCAAGAAAAACAAACTGCAAATGATACAGACTAAAAGTGACACATTTTACCAAAGGCGATCCACTGTCAGTCAAAAGTGATCTATATCTTGTCACAGGCGAAATGTTATAGATCCTAAGTGATACCGAGAGCTCCATATGTGGATTATTAAATCTCACAAGTGATTTGAAAAGGCAGGAAGTGACTGGTTATGGATCATAAGCGACTCAGATCTACAAGAGAAACAACATGCAACAAAAACCCTAGTTTTGCAATAAGCGATTTGATTAGCTAAAGATGATCACTGTCAGATCAAAAGTGATTCAGATAAATGCATAAGTGATCACTATTAGTGTAAAAGTGATGCAAAATAGATAGAAAGTGATCACTATTCGCTTAGAAGTGATCCAAAAAATTCTAAAGGCAGTAGGTTTCAGCTCAAAAGCGATGCGTATATTCAAATAACAATGAGTTTTTTCTCAAAAGTGACTGGAACTTGCCATAAGCATTTGGAAAATCTGATCTTCATAAAAACAACTTCAAACAACAAAGTTAATCAAGGACGTGGGTCCCACCGGGTGTGCCAAAATGTGATAGGTAAAAAATCAGGTTAATAAGATCAAGCATAGCCATGAAAACCTAACCCTACCATCATAAAAGAATCTAATCCATATGAAACCAAAAGTATGCAATTCAAGTACAATATCACCTAGATTGTGTGATTCCTTGTTTATGATGTGGATTGCTTCTTCAACAAGGAACAATTATGAAGATAAAAGCTGCCATGATGGATGGATGATAATGATAAGCTCAATGGATGCTATAGATACTCAAGTACTCAATATGCTCAGGATGATAATGTAGATGCTATATGGATGTTGGATTAGATGTAATGTGGAATGAAAGGGTGTTTATATAGAACTCAACCAAAATCAATCAATGGTGGAGATTCGATGGTTATGTGTATGGCTCAGATTGAAAGATAGACATAAGTGAATGTGTAAATGACAAGTGGAGAGAATATAGGGCTTATGTGTGACTGTGTACATAAAAAGTACTACATGTAAAAAATATTAAATAAAAGATGCAGTACCACTTATCTTTTTAAATGAAAGAGGCACACATGTTGGCTCATGAGATAAATGATAAGAGAAATTAATTAAATAAATAAATTTTATTTAATTAATTAGAAAGTGGGTTTATGAAAGGAATTTTTTAATTAAATAAATAAAATTTATTTAATTAAAAATAGATAGAAAGAAGTTAATTAAATAATTAAAGATTGTTTAATTATAGCTTAGAGGAAATAGCTAATGAATTAATTAAATAAATATAAATTTATTTAATTAATAGAAGAAATATGTGTTAGGGATATTGTTCAAGTGTGTTAGACAAATGCAGATGATGTGTAATGTGATGTTTGAATGCTAATGATAATAAGTCAATTTTGGGTGTCTACACCAAGCATCAGAGCTCATATGCTTTCTTGCATTCAAAGGCATTTGTTAACTTGACCTCATTGGTAACTTCTCTTACATGTTCCTCTACATGATCATGATCCAAGATAACATCAAAATTAGGTTTGAAGGTGACGTAGATGCCTATGACTATTTTTAATCTAATGAGAATCTCTTCTTGAATGAAAATGGAGTGTGATTGTATTCCATATGTAACCCTTCACTACTACAAATGTCCCTTGATGTATCATGATAAAGGGGCTTCAAGTGAATCTCAAGATCTTCCTCATGAAAGAGAGAATACCCATCCTTAATAATAGAAAATAGATCAAACTCTTCTTCAAAACTTGCACATACCTCACTTAAGATTTCATCATGATCACCAGAAATAGGCTTCAGAAATAAGCCATGCACTTGCTCAATGGTGGAATCTCCTTCACTAAGAAGCTGATATCCCTGTTGGATAACTGAGAATAAATCATCCTTCTTAATCCTCTCAACACTATCCACTGCGAGATGTGAAATCTCATCAAATAGAGAAATGCAATCATTCTTTGTAGATTCTCTAAAAATTTCCTTCACAACTTCTTCTAAATGAGGTAAAGATTTTATATTATTCTTTTCCCATACTTTTTAGCTTCAAAACTCTTTTGCAAGCACTTTTTATCTTCAAAAGGAACCAAGCCATCATCATCATCAAAATATCCCTCATTTTCTTCTTCATTTGACTGTATCCCTGAGTCAAAATTAGTCATATGTGCATGATGCTCAGAATTAGATGAAAACACTGGATAAATAGGAACAACATACTTACTTGCATTTTGATTACATTCTCCTTTGATATCAAAGTGACAAAATACTTGATCTGTTACTTCCATATGCTGAAGTTTTAGCTTTGAAACCATAGAATCTTGAAAAGCACAATTTTCAAAATAATTGTGCATTTTTTGTGCATGAGGAAGGATCTCTTCTACAAATCGATTGCATTCATATAACTATTCATGAGAACTTTGAGGCATGAAATTTGGATTAGATAATACATACCTTGATCTCTTAGTTCATTAAACTCATGGGAGAAGGATTCTGCAAGCTCTTTCATTTCAATCATCTCCTTATGATTTATTAAATTAGTAGGGAGGGTGGGTGGATTAAGACAAATCTGCAATTTGGCTATATGCAATTGCTTGGGATGAGATGATTGCTTGAGGAATCAGTGGTGTTGAAGGCAAAGGAGAAAATTTACCAACTTCTATGAGGTTCATTTCAGCCCTAATGGCGAGATCATAGGATTGAGGAAAAATTACACCTCCTAAGACTTGTATCATAATTGAAAATTTAGGATCTAAAGCCTTCAAATAATATAGGAATACAAAATTTGGAGGAGGCCTCACATCTATTGAAAAAATTTTCCATACCTTATCAAATCATGTATTGAAATCATGTATGTACTCTATAGGATATCTCTTGATCATGATGAGATTTTGAATGAGGGAACTAATATCCGCCTTTTCTCATAATTGATTGAAAAGGAGATCACCAAGTTGATCCTATCGTATGATTGAACCAAGTTATAGATTTCTAAACCATTCTTGTGCTTTGCCTCTAAGAGAATATTCAAGTAACAGAAGAGCCACATTTTTAGCTGTGATATGGTGAATATTGCACAAATTTGCAATATCTTGAATATGATCCGCAGGGTGAACAAAGTTGTCTCCATGAAAATGGGGTAATGATTTTCGTGTTGCTTCAAGAACTTGACCTTATTGCTAATGTAGAGGACCACTTGAATCCCAAGTCACAAATGGTAAGTTTCTCACTAGAATATTGAGATGCACATAAATAGTATGGGCTTCCATGATCTGCAGTAGTGAAGGTCTAAGATAAAATCACCAATGTAATTGCTAGACAGAAGATTTATGCTCCTATGACCAAATATTTTTGTGATTTTCCACCAAAATCACAAAATGAAGAACAAAGATCAATAAAACAAAGACTGAAATATCTGATTTGAGTCCCACCGGGTATGCCAAAAACTGTTGATGATAAAGTTGCACCTGAATGTTGCACCTGCATGCAAACCTGCACCAACATGGGAAACCACGCAAACGTGCTGCATGGATTATGAGATGACCTCTGGGGTTTTAGAATCCAGCTCTTTGTAGGATTTTCAATTAACTCATTTTAGATTTTTTAGAGAAAAGAGAAAAGAAAACTTGAAAAGAAATTCTAGCTAATATGGCGATGCACCAATCATAGACTTTCTAACTTGCAAAGGATTTTATATTAGAAATGAAGGTGCAAACCACACAATAGAAATCTGATACAAACCTTATTAATGTCCTCTAAATAATGTAGAATCAATGTAGATTACAACAGAAATAAAATCCACTACACATAAATAACATGCATTAAGAACTAAACACATAACACAGTATGTAACATGGAGAAAACCCTTTTGGGTAAAAAAACTCCACCAAGAAAAGAGGCTCTAAGTTGTATTATCTTCAAATATGAGAATAAAATACATGCACTTCCTCTTCTTCTTCAATCTTGAATCCAGCAGCATCTGTTACTCTCAACTCTACTAAAAACATAGTACAAATATCCTTATAAAATGGGGTTTCCTTCTAGGGCAAGAAAACTGACATAATATCGACTGTCCAATCTGTGAGCTAATGATGAATGGTTCATATTTACAATGATAAAATATAAATAGAATATGGTTTTAGGGGCATTGCCCTTGAACCCCCACTAGGGCGTGCATCCCCCAGACCTCCCATTGGGGGGATGATCCCCCATCGCGAATCACGAATTAGTGTCGGATACTGGATATAAACATGCAGATGAAACAAGATTATTACTGGTGAAACCTTTCATCCCTTATGTGTGATTTACAAACAATAATAGGAATAGTAAATTACATAGGATTTACAAGGTTGATGGCACCTTAATCCTAACATTTTATTGTGCATAGGATTCGAAATCAGAAGACAAATAAACACAAATACAATTATGAGAAGTGAAAATCACATAATCATTTAGCTATATTAGGTTTAACAATCTCAAATTTACAAATGAATGCCACATATCTAAGACTAGTATATTTATATTTTAAAAAATATATCTACAGTACGCTGAGAGATATCTTCCAATTTGTTGGCATTTATAAATTACTTACAGTTAGAATATTTGATGGCATTTATTAATTACTTGCAGTTAGAATATTTGATACGCTCACATGAGTTAATTTAAAGAGACTATGCTTTGAGACTTTTCATACTCTTCAAACGTAATAAAGATTTCACTCCATAACTACCCAAGTTTTTCTATTTTTCTATCCATTTGGCTTCCACGAATTTATTTATTTACACATTTTATGAATTTTGTTTACTTGGGAATCTAAATCTTTCAGCCCTTGTTGTGAGTGTAGAATGCCTCTCGGCATAATAAGAAAATAAGAAACACTCTAATAGAAAACATAGCACAAAATGACCATTTTGCCTTCATTGCTGAATTAAAATGAAGACAGAAAGTCTTTGAAGCATAGTGCAACAAATTCGTTTAATTCTGAGAAAATTTCTGCATTTTTTTTTTGGTTGATGAATCTTCTTCTTTGTCTCTGTTTTCTCCAATTATGATTTCTTTTTTAAAAAACTCAAATGATTCTCGAAAATAAATCCCCAAATCTACCTCTTATTGTCGCATGCTTGATCTCCCTAGGATAACTCGTGTTTTCTACCTTTTATTCCATTTCTCTTATCATGCAAAATCCCCTCCTCACTGCATGTTAATCACACTAAAGTTTTCTTATTGTAGCTTTCCCTCTACCATGAAAATAAAATCTTTTCACTTTAATTTTAATTTCCTGTAGCTACATGCCTTTTTTAGTTTCCTTTATTTGAAAATTCACTTTATCGTGAGTTTACCTCTTGTGAGTCTTGTTTAAAAGCATGTGATTCTTAATAAAAGAAGAGTTAGCTTAGTTATGAGCTCCAGCTCCATTTAAATGGCTCACTTAATATCTTGACTCACTTTATAATCTTCTAAAGATTTTAATAGAAGATTTAAATGAGAAACATTTTAAGCTTCTTGTGAGATTTATCTCTATTTAACCTCTCCTACCACGTGGAGGATTGGCACTCATTTGGAAACAAACTATTTTGACAACTCTTCTAGAGTGCACCCTCCATTATATTAAAGATTCAATCATCAGCGATGATGATGTTGCATTCCCTCTATCCTATGATTAGATTGTCTATGTTGATTGGGAATGGCTTTGGCTCCATGAATGATGGCATTGAATATGAATGTTGGCACCTTAGTTTGATCTCTATAAGATCTTGCCATTGTTTATCCTTGGCTTGTAAACCATACATGATCGCACCCTCTAAACTTGCATCACATTTTCTAATGCTTGTGCTGGATAGGTAGGCTTCAAAAACCATAATGTTTTTGTTGAGTTTGAAGTTTTGGCACAAGGTTTTAACATTGCTAGAGTCTAAAATGGCAACACCCTTCCTCATAGGCTAATGTTGCACCTTATCTTCATTGCCTAAGGCTTGATTTCTAGGTTGTGGCTTCATTTCACAGTGGATGCGTTGAAGATCTAAAGGTTGTACATCTTTGCATATGAAGGCCTGTGCTTGGAGACTTATAGGTTGTGCACCATCCATATTAGTGGCTGTGCCTTAGTTACATAGGTTGTGCCTTAGTTTGAAATGATTTCACCTTGTATCTTGTGCTTCATTTTCTATTGCATGTGCATTTTTTTATAAGCTACCTTGCTCTCTAAACTTGCATAGCATTTTCTAATGCTTGTGCTGGGTATGCAGGCCTCTTTCAATTGAAATGTTTTCTTCAAAGATATGAGGGTGTTTAATGGTGGCAAGTCTAGGATTAGCATGAGAAATGGAATACCTTTCTAGACCCTTCAATGCCCTTTGTGCAGCGCTAGATTACTCTATATGACCTATGTAGGTTTTGGAATAAAAAATACGAGATTTGCAACAATTTGAAATTCAAATATTATCACATCGAAAGATAATAGATTGAAGCACAAAATGCAATGACCAAATCACTAGATAATTGCATTCTCCTTCGAATAGAAATTGTTAAGGAATTTTTGAAATGGTGTGCAAAAATGCACAACACAAACTCCAACTCTTCTTCGAAGGGGAATTCTCAGAAGAAGAAAAGGCCATCTTGTAGCTATTGCAAGAAGCTTGATCATGAGGAACATTCTTGTCACAAGAAGATCGATGAGCTAAAGCATCTTCTAAAAAAGAACATTAATCTACCTTCCTCTATTGCTCTGCAATCATTTACTCATTCCAAATTAGGAAAAAGGATAGATACTAAACTTGGTGCTTTTGTCAATTCTTCTCAGTAGTGGATTCTAGACTCAAGTGCATCACATTACATGGGTTCTATCAGAGAATAGTTTTCTTTGTTGGAGCCTTGTTCTGTAGCCCACATTTTCATTGAGGATGATTCTCTAATGGTTTTCATTGGGAAAAGTTTAGTTGTTGTTGGCACTAGTACATTTAAGGATGTTCTTTGTGTGCCTAGTTTATCAACCAACCTTCTGTCCATGTACCAGATCATCCAGAATGGAAGGAAAGTTGAATTCACTCTAGATTCCATCACCATTAGGAATCTTGGAGATAATGCACTCCTTGCAATTGGTAAGGTTGATCATGATTCTCAACTCTATGGTTTCTCTCATTTTGTACCTAATTCTCATTCTTCTACTTTTCTCACCCATTCGGATTCTATGAGAAAACAATGGCATGAGTGGTTTGTCCATCGTAACTACCACTATCTTCATCATCTCAACACATAGGATATGGTCACTGGTCTTCCTCAAATCAATTTCTTAAATGGAGTTTGTTCAGGTTAAGCCTTTGGAAAGCATCTTGAGGACATATTTGACAAAGTAAAGGATTGGAGGGCTTCAAAAACCCTTGATCTGATTCATATTAACTTGGCAAGTCCATTTCCATCCTTGTCTTTTAGAAAGGCTTGTTATTTTCTCACCTTCATTGATGACTATTTCAGATATACATGGGTCTACATTCTTCGACAGAAAGGAAGAGGCTTTAATAGATTTTAGTAGTTCAAGGCTCATGCCAAGAAATAATCTAGGAAGTGTATTAAGATTCTCCGCACTGAGAATGGAAAACAATATGTGAACCATCACTTTGAAGAATTTCACACTCTTGAAAAGATTGATCTTCAACATACTGTCACCTACACACCTCAGTAGAATGGTGTAGCAGAGAGGATAAATAGGTTCCTAAAAGATATGGCTAGCTACATGATCCATTCATGCTCCCTTGCAATTGAATATTTGGTGGAAGATATCAACTGTGTTGCCCACATCCAAAATAGAGTTTCATATAATGCATTGAAGGACATCACTCCGTTTGAAACTTGGTGTGGTAAGAAACTTGTGGTGTGGAAATTTAGAGTTTTTGGCTCCTCAACTTGGGCACATATTCCTTTGGAGAAGCACAAGGACTTAGAACCTTAGAGTCAACCCTACATCTTTGTTGGATTCCTTGATCGTGTCAAAAGATATCGACTCTTGGATCTTGAAACACATGAGCTCTTCATTGAATGTAGTGTGCCTTTTGAATCCAAACCTCCTCTATCTCATCCTCCCATATTCCTTCATCCATAGAAAATTTAGATGATAGTGACTTAGAGAATTTTCCTACGTCTTCCTCTACTCGTAGGGTTATTCATGAGATTTCATCTTCCTCTTTGCATAGTTTAGATTTAGAGGCCAATAACTCTCCTCTCCATCCCCTACCATGCCTCACTAGGCTTGTCAAATAGTTGAGTCTGTAGAAAGTCTTATTGGGGATCCTTTAGATACTCATAGTACTCAATGACAACATTAGGATATTATGTATTCCTACACTACCATATCTTTAGATCCACGATCCTTTCATGAAGCATCAAGTATTGCTAAATGGGATTTAGCAATCGAGGAAGAGTACAACTCTTTGATTTGAAACAAAATATGGGATCTAATTCCACTTCCTAAGGGAAGAAATCTAGTTCAGTGTAAGTGGATCTATTGAACCAAATTTGCAGCGGATGGATTAGTTGACAAGTTCAAAGCACAACTTGTGGCTAAAGGCTTCTCATAGGTTCTTAATGTTGGCTACACCAAGACCTTTGCCCCCGTCACCAAGATTAACTCCATTCACATGATACTTGATATTGTTGTAGCTCAAGGTTGGGTTGTACATTAGATGGATGTGAAGAGTGCATTTCTTCACAGGGATCTACAAAAGGAGATTTACATGGAGGGATTCTTCACTAGTTTGTAGATTGAGGAAGTCTTTTTATGGCCTCAAATAGGCCCTACAAGATTGGTATGCCAAGATGGACTCCTTTATTCTCTTAGTTGGGTTCTCCATATGCCACTTAGATCTGAATGTCTACATCTAAAGACATGAGGATGCTCTTCTTTTTTTGGTTCTCTATGATGATGACTTGATTGTCACTGGGAGCACCTCATTCATCATTACAAGAATCAAGATTGCTTTGTACAACAGGTTTTCCATGAATAACTTGGGTATTTTACACTACTTTCTAAGGATTGAGATCATTCAGACCTCTTTCAAGATTGCTCTTGCACAACCCAAGTACGCTCTTGATCTACTAGTTCATCTTCACATGGTTGTGTTGGGACTCCTATTTTTCAAGCCAAGTATTTGAAAAATCTTACCAAGTTGCCCAAACAAGCTAATCTTGTCAAATCCATAAAAAATCATACCTTGTTACTTTTGAAATGCTAGGAAGAAACCCACAAAATGGCTTGGTCCAAAAACTCTAAGTGTTTTTCTTGTGTTTTTGCCTTTTTCAGAGTTTCAGACTTTTATGTTCTTGTCTTCTGTCGTGCTATCTATCAGCTCTGAAATATGCCTTGGTTCCTTGCAAAATCACCTTAGTGTTTCAGGCATCGGAGGTTAGGCTTGCATCTTTTCATCTTCTTCAGAGCATGTGTTAACGGGAAGGCTCAACCGCCAAAATCTACCAAGAGTTTTTGAAAATTTCTAAGTATCACAGATTTCAAAGGTCAGGGTAGTGGTCTTTCATCTTCTTTTGGGAGGGAAAAAGGAAGAAGGTCCAGTGGCTGAAGTCTGCCAGGGTATTTCTTTTAAGTGTTGCGGGCATCGGCGGGTAGGATTTGTCTTTTCTTTCTCCTTTCTTTTGAAAGGCTAAAGGAAGAACGTCTGGCAGTCGATCCCCAATGGTTTCAAAGTTACAAAAAGTCTTGTAGGTGGTGGCAGGCAACTAGATTCTTTTCGTCCTTCCTTTTAGAAGGTGGAAAGTAGAAGGCCCGGTGGCCAAAGTCCAATGAACTACAATTCTTCTAGGTGTTAAGGAAGGCGAGAGAATGAAGGCTTGAGGCCCAACCCATGACAATTTTAAAACTTTTTCTAAGTTTTTCAGGTCAGCCAATTCTTTTCTTCCTTACCAAAGTACATGGTAGAGGGTGGAGGCCCAACCTCCAAAGCCCTATTTATCGAGACAAGAATGACTAGACTTCCATATTCCTCCCATCACTTGGGAAGGTGTCAACAACCCCTAGGATTGCCATTAATGTGAAGTGGGTAGTTGAAATTAATTTTTTTATTGCAGTTGGTGGGGTTGTTGAGGGTTTTCTTACTTGTTTCACTCTTAGGTCCACATTGAGAAGGCTACAAAGGCAAGATCAAGACTCTTTTCAAGGGTTGGTCATTTGGGTATTTTTCTTAATAGGTTCAGAGATCCAGAGGCAAAAAAGAAAATATCATTTTGTATTTTTTTGTTCTTCAGGGAGGGAATTAGCAAAAAATGTATGTTGATATATTATAATCTTTTTATTAAATCAATTTTTTCTCCACTAATGTAAGCATTTTTTCAGGAAATCTTAATCACAATTAGGATTTCTCTTGCTACATTTCGTAGTATGATTACATAAAATCTAATTTCAATGAATGTGATAGTTGTTAATCCATTTTTAAGCATTGTAAATAGTCATTTTAGTATTACAAATGGAGGAGTATTGTATAGTGTTGGATTATTAAGTATTCTCATGATTTGATAATGGTTGTTATGGATTTGAGTCTTCAAATAGGCAGTCAAACATTTTCTTGAAATGATTTTCACCTGATAAATGTGAAACTCCATAGCCCAACAGATAGGCACTAGTCTGAGAAGCCTTTGATCACCCAAGCCTTTAAAACAAAACTTTATATGAAATTATTACATGTAGTAGTAGTCCTTATGCATCCTCATTTTGTAGGATTGCCTTCACCAAGTATATAGAGGTCTTTACAACAACCAACTATTCTTGGTTCAATGACAAATTTGGAACCAAGAAAGTGATTTGGGTTTGGTTGTTTAGTTTTTTTAGTTGTTTATCTAGTTTTGAAGTCAATACCTTCTTTGGTATACCCCTTGGAATATCCCTCTAGAGTCTAAGTTGAGCTCAAAGTGTAGAGGAGCCTACCCACTCTTGTTAGTTGGCCAAAATCACCCATAACTTGTTGATAAAACTCTTTCAAATCACCCTAATGACATCCTTGGCCTAGATGATTTAGTAATGTTTTAGAGTTTTGGTTTGTATGTATTTTGGGACCTAACAGATTGGCATCGTTGCTAGGGATCAACTGAATCAATTAAGTTCTAGTTGTTGTGATATTGAAGTGCAATGTTTGTTCAAATATTTCTTCCTAGCAGGGGAAATGGCAACTCTATTTTTATAACCCAGAAATTGATTGTAGTCTAAAAAGAGATTTACAATTCATAGAGGAAGAAACTAGGAGTAGCCTAGACATGAGGAATCCTCTAGTAGTGCAGTCCAAATAGGAGTAGATGGAGGAAAAGAAACCCCACTATGGTGCCTCCATTGAATACACAAGACCATGTATTATTTGACCTTAGGATCCAGTATAACTATACTTATGAGTACTCTGCAAATAACATACTCAGAACAAATAGAAGAAGAATAGAAATGAGTATGATGTTAGAAGAAATGAAAATGTTATTGCCATAGGAAGTAGAGATAGATCTCATGATCCACACTTGAGAACATTTGGGATGTCCAGTGAGAATGAAGAGACATATCAGAATACTAGGCATCCTAATTCTCCCACATGATCACTTAGAGTTTGATGTGACAACATTCCAAATGAGGGAAATCAATAAGAGAAACCTGGTGATAAGGAAACAGAAAGATGAACCTAGGATGAACTTGACCTTATTAATCATCTCAAGAGTAGGTAAAGAGAGGTACATGCCTTGCTTGATCAATATCAAGATCAGCTTGCCCGGCAAGCCCAACAAAACTAGAATGCACATCAGTAGGGCCATAATCAGTAGTATAACTAACAAAACAATTAGAGACAATAGAAACAACAATGTCAACATCAACAAATGGGACAACAGGGTTTAAATAATGCTCCTACTCACAATATCAACAATCAAGTACGATAGAATCAAGTGAATCAGTAGCATGGCAACATTCAGAATGTTAGGCATGCATAGTGAAGACAAGCACAAAGATTTCCTCCACAGAGGTAGTCTCTGGAAGATGAAAGGTATAAACAACTTGATTTCTTTGGCATACCTAGATTTCCTAATCCAATTCCAAATGAGATTAGGGGTAATATTCCTAGGTTTCAAGACAACAATGTTGTTACAGGTGTTGGTTTTTTCTTTCAAATCAACATCAGGGTTTGCCAGTTCCTATGCACATGCAGATTCAACCAACTAATACAGGAGGTTGCGTGAGCTCCTCCCCTTCACTTCTAGTTCTGCCACACCAAGGGGGTATCTCTATAGCTAAAGATGTAACCTTGACTAGCTCAATGATAGAAAGATCTAACTTGACAACAACAGGCAAAATACTCTCATGTATGGACAAAGATCTGCATGATAGATCACAAGGTTGGCAACATTCTTGGACATATGTGTCTGGTTGGGTATGAGAGTATGTAGGGATCCTAATCCTACTCCTACAACTAATGGGTTGAAATTATGGAAAGGTTAGAAGTGATGTTTGGATGCAAGACAAGGGGGATGTGGATCATAACTACTAACCCAGAAGCAAACCGGTGCCTATCTCAGGGCAAGGAGTCAACTAGATGTATACAAGAGATTGTTTGCAACTGGCATTCAAGTTTCATGGGGTTGGAGCTGATGCTTGCCTTACAAACATCACCCAAGAATGGGTATTTAGCTGCCTATACTTACAGACATCCCAACTGACATACATTCTTCTCCATACATTGACCTAAAACAATTTAATCCACTCCTTGAGTGGAAGTTACAGATCAAGCATGCAGCATAGAAATCTATGCCCTATAATCTATGAAACCCTTAGCAACTAGATTCAGAAGAAGAATGATATGCAGTAAAGGAGACAGACAGGTAAACACATGCATTACAGCATTTTTCATAGAAAACAACAATGAAACTGAACATATGTGCAAAATACATTTATCATGCAACTCATAAACTCCAAAGAGATAGAACAACCGGGATCATGCCTTGTTCTTTGTTATTTACACAAAAATGCCCCAGGCCTTCAACAACCAACCTTGAATGAGTAGCACAGTTTGCCTTTTATAGCAAGAGGGTACACTCAACCTTTCAGTACCAGGGCACATCAAAATATCTGCCAGATATAATGCATCATTAGTTTGGCACTCAAACATTTAATGCAACAAGGGGAGGAGGAGACAGGAAGTGGCCTCGAGCCCTGCGCCGCTGTTTTAGGGATCTACATCTTTAGACAAGTGGTTGATCCATCCATGCCACCGTCCATACCTCTGTAACATCCGCCATTAATGTCCACCTACTCGCGGCCTTGGGAAAAATAGTTAACTGTGCGCTCTTGAAACTTTCCCACCAAGATATATCATCCTGATATTTCAAATCATGTGGGAACCATTTATCCCACATGCACCCCATGGAGACCCTTTTAGCACTTTATACACCACACTGCATGCAAACATACTATTGCGCATTTTACCTTGTGTGACCAACAAGCCATCCGCTAGCAGCCCATCGCCCTAACTCCTGCCGATGCCAAGACTCCATCGGTGTGACCCACGTCGTCGGAGCAATAGAAAATAGTTCTGCCGACCACATCAATCACGCCGATACTAACACCCTTTGCTTGGTCTTCAGCCAGACCCAAACCATCGACGCACTCAAAGATTCCTTCATTGATATGCCTTGTCACACTGATGGACACCTTAGAAACACCTCATCAGCTAAACCCCAACCATCAGAGTGACCTCCTTCGGGCATGCCGATGCCACACATCACACTGATGAACATCCTGATGATGTCACCATCACATTCTACATACCACGCACCTCCTCATATCTGGATGACGTCATCGTCATATTTCAATATGAAGGGATCTTTGTAAGATGACTGATGTTAGAAATATGATCCCCCTCAGATCCTAATGACGTCACCAGCATATTGGGAAAAGGTG
The DNA here is from genome assembly GCA_027924645.1 of Cunninghamia lanceolata. NCBI lineage: Eukaryota > Viridiplantae > Streptophyta > Pinopsida > Cupressales > Cupressaceae > Cunninghamia > Cunninghamia lanceolata. The sequence goes on along the minus strand of BSBN01000809.1, from coordinate 20,296,315 downwards.
ATAGTCGAAAGATCACCGGATATTTAGAAATATCACCCCCCCACAAAATATCAGGGTGCACTGTAGCTCCATTGTAAGATTGGGGTGATGTTAAAATATCAGCCTGGCGAAAGATCATGCAGGGAGAAAATACGATGACCCTCACAAGCAACATTAGGGTGATAACCAAAAATATGATGATGATGACCTCCTCAGAAGAAAAAATGATGTTGAAGTTGAAAAATGCTGAGGAGGCCCAAGGACTTAGAAGTTTTTGGATTTTTTGGGAAGGTGCCTGCATATACATATTCAGGTACCAACACAGGCTCTGTATGGGGATGCATGCCTCTTGCAGGCATGGCAAGAACCTCAGATCTCTGGGATGCAGACCAGTCCCTTATCCATTGGGCTACAAAGTCAAACTTGCACCAACCTGCATCACCAAACACACTTGATGGCCTAAGGCCACCAAGAAAAGAAAAACCTGTATCTCCCCTTATCAAACACCTTGTTTTCATCTGCATTCACTGGGTCAAGCCTGGAGATACTATCATGACCTACCCACAAACAAACCTTGTCATCCACATATTCAACCCTCTGATTTAGCTTGTCACTGTCACCCCTATGCAGACAACCTTCAACATCATGTGACATGTGGGTGTTAAATTTATCAAACAATGAATACTCATATGGCATATAGCACTTATCATCTACATCAGCAATATGCATTACAGAATGATCTCCCAGATGCACCGAAAAATGAAAACACTCATAGTGCACCCTAAAGCTAGGATCATCAGGGCTCATCTTATCACAACCTGGCATATCAAAGAAAAAGATTTCAAATTCATAGTTGTGCACATCATGCACATAACCATCAGTTGCACCAAGCTGGAAAAGATCAAGCTCTAGCATCTCTTTGCAGCAGTTTTCATGATGTATGTTGGTTTCTCTTTCTTTAGGATGAGAACTAGAATCCAAATCAACAACAGGGCTCAAATCTTTACCATACTCAGACAAATCCTCATCATCAGATGTGTCATAAATGGGTGATCCAGGTGTTTCCACTTCATCATGGTATACCACTGGTTCATGGGTAGCAGAACATACATTTTCATTATCTTCAGAACCAGACACCTCAACTTGATGATCAACCCATGACAAATCTAGTTGGTCACACAAAGGATCAAAAGGGCTGACAAGAGGTTTAGCCTTCTGACTAGCAGACATAACAGGGTTACTGCTATTTAACTGGGCCTGCCTAGCCTCTAAGAATATCAACCTATTTTTTATCTCTTCTATTCTTTTATTCAACATATCACCCCCTTCTTGACTGAGTATGGGATAATACATATTTGGATTCATAAAAATCTCATGCCTAGACATCCTTTGTCTGCCTAAGACCTAAGGCTTCCCCTGGCATCTAATTTATGCAGTAAATAACAAATATAAAGGGGAAGAAGCTAGGTACCTTTTCTCATCCAGATGCAGAAATATGAACATCTCTCATCACATAACATACATCTACCTTTCATGTGCACTTATATCTTTTTGCAAAGTCACCACCTCTCCAGAGAGGACAAAATTTATAACAGCTCAAAGCTTACCATATATTTTTCTGAGTTCATTCCACCAGCAGAGCAAGGCAAACTTCACCAGAGATTGCAGGATAACACTTTCAAATAAGTCCCCAACAGAGTCGCCATTTTGTTGGTGACTCGAATGGATAAAATATATTCTATTTTCATCAAATCATCCCCAGCAGAGTCACCATTTTGTTGGTGACTCAGATAGATAAAATATATTCTATTTTCATCAAATAGTCCCCAGTAGAGTCGCCATTTTGTTGGTTTTTTCTTCTGAATCAACATCAGGGTTTGCCAGTTCCTATGCATGTGCAGATTCAGCCAACTAATACAGGAGGTTGCGTGAGCTCCTCCCCTTCACTTTTGGTTCTGCCACACCAAGGGGGGTATCCCTATAGCTAAAGATGTAACCTTGACTAGATCAATGACAGAAAGATCTAACTTAACAACAACAGGCAGAATACTCTCATGTATGGACCAAGATCTGCATGATAGATCACAAGGTTGGCAACATTCTTGGACATATGTGTCTGGTTGGGTATGAGAGTATGCAAGGGTCCTAATCCTACTCCTAAAACTAACGGGTTGAAAATATGGAAAGGTTGGAAGTGATGTTTGGATGCAAGACAAGGGGGATGTGGATCATAACTACTAACCCAGAAGCAGACCGGTGCCTATCTCAGGGCAAGAAGTCAACTAGATGTATACAAGAGATGGTTTGCAACTGGTATTCAAGTTTCATGGGGTTGGAGCTGATGCTTGCCTTACAAACATCACCCAAGAATGGGTATTTAGTTGCCTATACTTACAGACATCCCAACTGACATACATTCTTCTCCATACATTAACCTAAAATAGTTTAATCCACTCCTTGAATGGAAGTTATAGATCAAGCATGTAGCATAGAAATCTATAGCCTAGAATCTATGAAACCCTTAGCAACTAGATTCAAAAGAAGAATGATATGCAGCAAAGGAGACAGATAGGTAAACACATGCATTACAGCATTTTTTTATAGAAAACAACAATGAAACTAAACATATGTGCAAAATACATTCATCATGCAACTTATAAACTCCAAAGAGATAGAACAACCAGGATCATGCCCTGTTCTTCATTATTTACACAAAAATGCCCCAGGCCTTCAACAACCAACCCTGAATGAGTAGCGCAGTTTGCCTTTTATAGCAGGAGGGTGCACTCAACCTTTCAGTACCATGGCACATCGAAATATCTACCAGATATAACGCATCATTAGATTGGCACTCAAACATTTAATGCAGCAGGGGGAGGAGGAGACAAAAAGTGGCCTCGAGCCCTGCGCCGTTGTTTTGGGGATCTACATCTTCAGACAGGTGGTTGATCCATCCACGCCACCGCCCATACCTCTGTAACATCTGCCATTAATGTCCACCTACTCGCGGCCTTGGGAAAAATAGTTAACTATGCACTCTTGAAACTTTCCTGCCAAGATATATCATCCTGATATTTCAAATCATGTGGGAACCATTTATCCCACATGCACCCCGCGGAGACCCTTTTAGCACTTTATACACCATGCTGCATGCAAACATACTGTCGCGCATTTTACCTTGTGTGAACAACAAGCCATCCGCTAGCAGCCCACCGCCCTAACTCTTGCCGATGCCAAGACTCCATCAGTGTGACCCGCGTCGTCGGAGTAACAGAAAATAGTTCTGTCGACCACATCGATCACGCCAATGCCGACACCCTTTGCTTGGTCTTCGGCCAGACCCAAACCATCGGCGCACTCAAAAATTCCTTCACCAATATGCCTTGTCATGCCGATGGACACCTTAGAAACACCTCATCAGCCAGACCCCAACCATTGAGGCGACCTCCTCCGAGCATGCTGACGCCACACATCACACCGATGAACATCTTGATGATGTCACCATCACATTCTACATACCGCGCACCTCCTCATATCCGGATGATGTCATCCTCATATTTCAGTATGAGGGGATCTTTGTAAGATGACTAATGTTAGAAATACGATCCCCCCTGGATCCTGATGACGTCACCAGCATATTGGGAAAAGGTGATAGTCGGAAGATCACCGGATATTTAGAAATATCACCCCCCCACAAAATATCAGGGTGCACTGTAGCTCCATTGTAAGATCAGGGTGATGTATGAATATGAATGATACTTGAAAATATCACCCCCTTCCTTGGAATATGATGAAGCCAATTAGACAAGTGGATATCACCCTGACATAAGAATGACGTCAGCAGCATCAGGGTGATCCAGCGAACATGAAGTGATAAAATAACATTGAGGTGATCTTAACCAAGATCACCCGATCTTCAAATATGATGACCCCCTTCGGAAAGCCGGGTCATACGGAACCTTATAGCAACATCATCAGGATGATCTTAACTAAAATCACTCGATGTTAAAATATCACCCCAGCGAAAGATCATGTAGGCAAAAAATATGATGACCCTCACAAGAAACATTAGGGTGATAACTAGAAATATGATGATGATGACCTCCTCGGAAGAAAAAATGATGTTGAAGTTGAAAAATGCTAAGGAGGCCCAAGGACTTAGAACTTTTTGGATTTTTTGGGAAGGTGCCTGCATATACATATTCAGGTACCAATAACAGGTGAGGAACATCTTAGGTATTTTATTAATATCACTGATGAATATGAAATCGACGATGAAGATGTTATGATGAAATTATTTGTACACTCGCTGGAAGAAAGTGCTAAACAATGGTATAAGGCTCTCCCTGATAACAATATTGATTCTTGAGAGTTCATGAGAGTATTTAGATTACAATATGGGGATAAGATTGACCCCAAGTTTGCCAACCATGAACTCACAACTATTAAAAAGGCCATAAATGAGAAAATAGCTAATTTTAATAGTTGCTTCATCATGACAATGACACAGGTACCTCCTAATATGAGACCTAATGAATCTATGTGTTTGGTTTTGTATTGTGCTGCATTTGACTCAAAAATTGGTTATTGTTTGAGGGACAAGAGTCCACAAACATTAAGGGAGGCATATGCTACATCCATAAACATAGAAAGTAATATGATCAAGCTTCTAGGAAACACATCAAAAGGTTTGATGTGAAATTGTCCCAGCTAGACAAAGCAGCTTTTAATAAACCCCTCACTATTGATGAAAAATTTGGATAAGACTATGGGGGTTATGAAAGATTTATCCTACAAGGTTGCTAGAAATGATAAAGGGTTGCCACATCAGGGTGCTGCAACACATTTCAATGAATGTCAAAGACATCATGACAGATCTTACAATAATGACTGGTCTAAGAGACCATAGCAGAATGATAAACAGGTTATCCCTAGGCATGTAAGTTTCAAATAGCCTAAAAGGGACACTCCTGATCCATTGAGAAAGGATCAAGTCAATTTTCAAGATGAGTCCCTATGGTGCTAGGCATGCTCCCTTCGTCATGATCCATCTAATTGTGCAGTGGCTCATTCAATGAGCAGAGATGAAGAATTTCCAAATGAACAAGGTGCAACCGAGTACTATGAAGAGGAGATAAATTAGTTTGACATAGAGGGGTATGAACAAATGGCTTAGGATGTCAATTATGACAGTTATGAAGAGTATAATCATATTTTCTAATATGATTATTGTTAGAAATGAAAGCAACACTACTTCAATGGAAATCTGATTTGAAATAAATTTCAACAAACTTTAACTGTGCGTTATTAATGGAGATTTTAACAAAACATAAACCCACAATACAAAAATATACCAGAAGTAGAATGAAGCACATAACACAAGTGTTTAATGTGGAGAAAACCCTTTTGGGTAAAAAACACCACCAAGAAAAGAGGCCAAGTTGTATATTCTTCACAAAAGGAGATTACAAATACATTCACTTCCTCTATCCTTCAACCTTCACTCTAGCAAAACCTGGGTACCTGTAAACTATTATATTCATCTCATCTACTATGCTATGGTTTTTATAGAATTTGCACAACCTCAAGACATTAAATGACTTCTTACAAGCCCATAACACTTGTTAAGAGTCAACAATACAACCTTGGGCGTCCATGGCCAAGAATAGGCTCTTACGGGGTCATAAATGCTGTCATACATGCATCCTACACTTGGAAAAATGTTCCCATGCAAGCTTGAACAACGTGGGGCCAAAAATAGCCACTTACAACATCTTATGACATGTCATATGCTATTATTAGTATCATAGATTCTTATGACAACTTATAGTTGTCATAGAATCTCTTACACCCTCTTACAACATCTATGACGTGTGTCATAACGCTAAAAATAGATTATTCCTCCACATGTGCACCCCACTTTGACCAATTACCATTTACCATAGTAAATGACATCCTGTAACTACTGACAGTAACTCCAAGACTTACAATGCAGTAACTCCGTAATTACCGTGGACAGTAAATAATTTTTACCCCTACCGGTGAAACTTGTACATCCCTTATTGGTAATTACAAATAATAAATGGAATAATACAATAATGGGATTTACAAGGTTAATGGCACCTTATCCCAGCAATTATGGTGAAGGTCCAAAGAAATATCAATTTCTAGCTCATGATTTCAGTCAATTGAGGGATCTTATGTAGAAGAAGTACTAGCAGTCCAAGTCTTCGAAAGAAGACATAAAAGTCTTGACTGATGCAACCATTTTGCAAGTCCAAGGAGGTTATCAGCTGAGAAATAGGTCAGTACCTATGCAAAATTCTCCTATTGGGGAGTTAAGACAACAAGGATGGGAATAAGGACAAGTGTAAGGTGAGCATGGATAAAAAATTCAGTAGTGCTCCCAAGAAGAATGTGTCAAAAAAGAAGAAGCTTTCTACACAGCCACCAATAGCAAAGAAGAAGTATGTGTAGAAAAATCCAGCATAGATAGTACAACCAGTTGTTGTATCCACTTCAAAGGTCCATGACCCAAAAGGTGATAACAAGCATGATCAGCCTCAGGTGCAAAAGAAACTAGAAAAGAGAAAGGAAGAGACAAAGGAAAAAGGTATGGATATTTCCTCAAAACAAGTAATACCTTATATTCCTTGTGCAAATGATATTACCATTTCATGTGATTCTTCTTTGACCAATTATAGTCCTATTGACATGGCTCAAGTTTTTAGCCAAATCAAAATTCCAGTGCCTGTAGGGGAGCTCCTTAGAATCACTAAACATAGAGATAGGGCAGCATCATTTTTCACTCTTGTAGATGCACAGAAAAAACCTGTTGTAGTTCCTAGTAGCATGATGATGAGGGCATAGGCCATGATGAAACCATAGAAGTATATCTAGGATCAATTGTTGTTAACAGCAAGATGGGAGTGGACCCTTTTTACACAACATTGATCATAAATGGTTGGCTATTACATAATTGTATGTTTGATTCAGGAGCATCAAGCAATGTTATGCCCTTGGAGATAATGAATTAATTGGGACTGAAAGTGTCCAGGTTTTTCGGCAAATGCTTTTCCATTGATTTTAGGGAAGTTTGTGTGATAGGTCTGGTTAAGGACATGTTGAGGTCAAACTTGCTACTTACCCAGACAAGTCATTCTTGATAGATATAATTGTTGTAGATTTCCCTACTAAGTGGGGTATGTTTTTATCAAGAAAGTGGGCAGCATCTATGGGTGGAAGTATCCAGATGGATCTTTCATATGCCACTCTTCTAGTCCAGGGCATGGAAGTGAAGCTGTATAGGGAGAAAAAGGTAGAAGATGAAAATATTGAGGATGGGTATGAAGCACAGGAAAATCATGCCAATTTCTTTGACACTAATATTGACCATTTCGTGGGATATAGCAGTGAGGAAGATCATAGTTGTGATGCTTCACATTCCACTCCCGCTACTTCTATTTGTTGTGTTGATGATTTGTGGACAATGTACTTTGATGGTGCATACTCAAGAGAAGGCTCGGGTGCTGGTATTGTTCTAATAGCACCAGATAGAGAGCAATTCGGTATGTCTTTTAGACTTGATTTTAAGTGCACTAACAATATAGCTGAGTATGAGGCATTGTTGTTAGGTTTAAATGTTGCTCATAAGCATGGAGTAAAGTGCTTGAAGATATATGGTGATTCAAAGTTAGTTGTGCAACAGATTAGAAATGTTTTTGCTACTAAGGACAACAAGTTGAGAGCATACAAGAATGTAGTTTGGGACATTTTGAAACTGTTTGATGCCATTCACATTGAATGGATTAAGAGGAATAAAAATGGAAGGGTGGATGCTTTGGCTGCTAGTGGTTCAAAGTTTGATCCGTAACTTGATTCTAGTGCTTTTTCCCATTATACTATTGAAGTTCTCACCAGACCAATGGTCCCTGATAACATTTACAGATGGCAAGTTTTCAATGACAACAATCAAATTTATAGCTTCCTGAATTGCATGGATGAGTTTGACAGCTAATTGATTGACTGACAACCAATGGTAGAAGTTGTTGATGGCAATGAAACTTTGTTTGATAGTGAGGTTGTGCAGCTAAAAACAAATACAATTCTAAAAGGACTGGTGGCATTGGATGTTTGATAATGTAGACCATTGGAAAAGTAAAGGAAAACTAGTGGAGGAAGAAAATGTTTAAGGTGTTAACCTTGGGACTGAGGAGGGACCTAAAATGGTTTACATATGCAAGAAGTTGAAGACACATGAAAAACAAATGTTGATTGCTTTATTAAGAAAAAATTAGAAAATATTTTGCATGGTCCTATGATGAGTTGAAGGCTTATAGGGAGGATTTTTTTAAGAAAACTATTCCCCTCCATCTTGATGCAAAACTATTTAAGCAAAAATAGAGGCCTAGAAATCCCATCATAGCTCCCAAGATGCAAAAAGATTTATTGAAAATGAAAAGGGGAGGTATTATAAAACCAATTAGACATTATGATTGGGTGTCTAATCTTGTCCCAATGAGGAAAAACAATGGGGAGATTAGACTGTGTGTAGATTTCAAAAATTTGAACATCAAATTCCTGAAGGATAATTATCCTCTTCCAAGTATGGATCATCTCTTGTAGAAGGTTGTTGGTTCAGAATTGATGTTTATGATGGATAGATTCTTAGGCTACAATCAGGTGTTTGTCAAGGAGTCTAAACAATACAAGACAATGTTCACTACTTGGGAAACATATGTTTATTTGAGAATGCTATTTGGGTTGAAGAATGCAGGGTCAACATTTCAAAGGGCAATGGATGTGGCCTTTGCAGGCCTCATTGATGAGATTATGGTTGTATACTAGGATGATCTTACTGCATTCTCTAAGGACAAGAAAGATCATTGCAAGCATTTGAAATTGATTTTTGATAGATGTTTGGAGTATGGGATTTCTTTTAATCCCAAGAAATGTCAATTTGAAGTAGAAGAAAGAAGGTTGTTGGCACATACTATGTCTAGGGATCAGGTTAGAATAGATCCTAAAAGAGTAAAGGCCATTGACCTTATCCCTCAACATAAAATAGTCAAAGGTGTCCGATCCTTCTTTGGACAAATCAACTTTGTAAGGTGGTTTGTTTCCAACTTTGCTGAGAAGACTAAGGCAATCTCAAAGATGCTCAAGAAGAAGCAATTTATTACATGGAACAAGGAACCAGCTGAAGCTTTTATTGACATAAAGGAGGCTCTCAAGAATGCACCAATGCTACTAAGCCCAGATTATTCAAATCCTTTCCAGCTTTTGTCTTTTGCTTCATATTATATTGTTGCAAAAGACTGATGATGGATTTGAGCAGCCGATAGGATTCTTTAGAAAATCCTTGCAAGCTGTTGAATTGAAATATTCCATAATGGAGAAGCATGTTTATGCATTGGTTAAGGCCACAAAATTTTTTAGATCCTATCTCACAAGTGCTAGGATCATAGCATATGTGCCACGCACATAATAAAAGACATATTCATACAACAAGAAGCTTCAGGTAAAAGATGCAAGTGGATTAACAGAATCCAAGAATATGGCATGGACATATAGGTCACAAAGTTGGTTAGAGGCCAAGGCTTAGCTAAGCTAATGGCTAATTCCAATCTTGAAGCAACAAAAGTGAATGAAACAAAGCTAGATGTTGCTCCTCATTGCATATTGGTTGACAATGCATTGTACAAAGATGTGATATTTTATCTTGAAAACATGAATTGTCCACCATGTATGGATGAAAATTAGAAATGGACCCTCAAGCTGAAATCTTAGAGGTATGTCTTGTTCCAAAATGAGCTCATGTGGAGAAGCCACAAAGGTGTGTTGCTCAAGTGTCTAGATCAAGAGCAAGCTGAATTGGTGATGAATGAGTGTCACCATGATGTTTGTGGGGGATACTTCAAAGCTAAAACCATAGGCCATAAGATCCTTAGAGATGGGTATTGGTGGCCCACTTTATTTGAGGATGTAGCACAAAAGATAAGAAAATGTGATGCTTTCCAATAGTTTGCTAGTAAGTTGAAGTTTGATGGAGCACTTCCCCTTTTTCCTCTTGCAGTTGATGCACCTTTCTAGCAATGGGGAATTGATTTATTGGGGAAATTTAGAAGAAATCTAGTAATGGATTTATGTAGATACTTGTGGCCACCGATTATTTCACCAAGTGGGTGGAAGCAATCCCCACTTGCAATGCAACTACCAAAGTGGTTATTGATTTCATAGTTAGCAATAGAATCACTAGATTTGGAGTGCTAGCCAGGATTTTGGTAGACAATGCAATGTGTTTCAGATATCAAGAAATGCTGAACATGTGTTCTAAGTTTGGCATAAGCCTTGTGCATTCATCCTCTTATCACCCCCAAAGTAATGGACAGGCTGAATCCAGTAATAAAATCCTAATGAAGATCATAAAAAGAACATTAGATCAAGATAAGAAAAGATGGGATGACAAGTTAAAATATGTTGTGTGGGCTGATAGAATAACTTTCAAGAGATCCATTGGTAGAAGCCCATTTGAGGTGGTGTATGGAACATAGGTGAAGATGCCCATCAACATGGAATTGCTAGTCCATCATTTGCTACAAGACATAGAAGAGGATCAGTATAATACAATGTCCCAGAGAATCATGCAGTTGACTAAGTTGGAAGAGTAGAGTAGAGCTGCACATGATAGAATTATGGATCATAAGCAAACAATGAAGTATTTGTTTGATAAGAATACTGTGTCAAGAGATTTTCATATTGGTGACTTGGTCTTCCTTTGGAATGCAAAATCTGAAGATAAAGGGAAACATGGTAAATTTGATCCATTGTGGCTTGGTCCATATGAAGTGGCTAAGAATTTTCTCAACGTCTACTGTTTGATGACTGTGGAAGGAGAACTCATGGCTCGCTACCCATTCATGGTCAACATTTAAAACATTACTTTTCATAAGTAATGATTTCCTTCAAATTTTGAATGATGAAGTCAAGTTCCATCTACAATATTTTGAACCTCAAGTAGTCTTAACCATTGCTGGTCTTGATGGTGTTTTGTTTTGGTTCCTATGTGTCATTTTTGGTGTTTTTTGGTTTGTCTGGAGATCTAGATTCTCGTTGTGCCACTGCTTGGCACACGTCCCCAACCAGAGCCACTGTTGGGACTCCTATTTTTCAAGCCAAGTATTTGCAAATTCTTACCAAGTTGCCCAAACAAGCTAATCTTTTCAAATCCATAAAAAATTCCTAGCTTGTACCTTTTGAAATGCTAGGAAGAAACCCACAAAATGGCTTAGTCCAAAAACTTTAAGTGTTTTCCTTGCATTTTTTCCTTTTTTAAAGTTTCAGAGTTTCAGGTTCCTATCTTCCATCATGTCATGTCTATCAACTCTTAAATCTACCTTGGTTCCTTTTGAAATCGCCTAAGTGTTTCACGCATCGGAGGTCAAGCTTGTGACTTTCCATCTTCTTTAGAGCATGTGTTAATGAGAAGGCCCAGCCACCAAAATTTTCCAAGGGTTTTTGAAAATTTTCTTTAAGTATCACATATTTCAGAGGTCGGGGTGGTGGTCTTTCATCTTCTTCTAGGAGGGTGAAAGGAAGAAGGTCTGGTGACGGAAGTCTGTCGGGGTATTTCTTTTAAGTGCTACGGGAATTGGTGGGTAGGATTTGTCTTTTCTTTCTCCTTTCTTTTGAAAGGTGGAGGGAAGGAGGTCTAGCAACCGATCCTCGATGGTCTCAAAGTTGCTAAAAGTATTGCGGGTGGTGGCAGGTAGCATGGTTCTTTTCATCCTTCCTTTTGGAAGGTGGAAAGTGGAAGGCCTAATGGCCAAAGTCCAGTGAACTACAATTCTTCCAGGTGTTAAGGAAGGCGGAAGGATGAAGGCCCGAGGCCTGACCCCCAGTGATTTTCAATGTTTTTCTCAGTTTTTCGAGTTGGGCAATTCTTTTCTTCCTTTTCAATGTGCATGGTGTAGGGTGGAGGTCCGACCTTTGAAGCCTCATTTCTCAAGGCAAGATTGATTGGCCTTCCATACTCCTCCCACTACCTGGGAATGCATCAATAAACCCTAGGATCACCATTAATGCAAAGTGGGTAGTTTAAATTAATGTTTTTATTGCCGTTGGTGGGGTTGTTGAGGGTTTTCCCACATGTTTCACTCTCAGGTCCACATTGAGAAGGCTATAAAGGAAAGATCGAGACTCTTTTCAAGGGTTGGTCATTTGGACATTTTTCTCAGCGAGTTCAGAGATCCAAAGGCAAAAAAGAAAATATCATTTTGTAGTTTTTTGTTCTTCAGGGAGGGGATTAGTAGAAAATGTATGTTGATATATTGTAATCATTTTATTAAATCAATTTTTTTCTCCATTGCTGTAAGTGTTCTTTTAGGAAATCTTAATCGCAATTAGGATTTCTCTTGCTACATTTAGTAGTATGTTTGTAAAATTTGATTTGAATGAATGTGACAATTGTTAATCCATTTTCAAGGATTGTAAATGGTCATTTCAGTATTACAAATGGAGGAGTGTTGTATAATGTTGGATTATTAAGTATTCTCACGAATCTAATGGTTGTTATGAATTTAAGTCCTCAAATAGGTAGTAATACATTTTTCTGAAATTATTTTCACCTAATAAATGTGAACTCTATAGCCCAATAGATAGGCATCAGTCTGAGAAGCCTTTGATCACCCAAGCCTTTAAAACAAAACTTTATATCAAAATCTTATATGCAGTAGTAGTCCTTATGCATCCTCATTCTTTAGGATTGCCCTCATCAGCTATATAGGGGTCTTTATAAAAACCAGTTGTTCTTGTTTTAGTGACAAATTTGGGACCAAGAAAGTGATTTGGGTTTGGTTGTTCAATTATTTTAGTTGTTCATCTAGTTATGAAGTCAATACCTGCTTAGGTATACCCCTTGGAATATCCCTCTAGAGTCTAAGCTGAGCTCAAAGTGTAGAGGAGTCTACCCACTCCTATTAGTTGGCCAAAATCACCCATAACTTGATAAACCTCTTTCAAATCACCCTGATGACATCCTTGTCCTAGGTGGTTTAGGAATGTTTTAGAGTTTCAGGTTATAGGTATTTTGGCACCCAACAGGTTGGTTGTAAGCCTACACTAACTCCCTTTCTATCTAGAGTCAAGCTTGAGTTGAAGTGTTCCACACCTCTGGTAGATGCCACTTTGTATCATCAGCTTGTTGGTAACCTCATCTACCTGGCTCATACTCTCCCTAACATTTCATTTACAGTTATTCTTGTTTCACGCTTCATGACGGAGCCACATGAGATTCACTTGAAAGTATCCAAATGCATTCTACACTACATATAGGGCACTCACAGGTATGAGATTCACTATGTAGTAGGCACATGTTCACATTTGATTAGATACACTGACTCTGATTGGGCTAGTGATCTTGATGATCACAAGTCCACATCTGACTGCATTTTTCACCTTCATTCTAGTCCCATTTTTTGATATAGCAAGAAGTAGCATTCCATTTCTCTTTCTCTGATTGAGGCTAAGTATCAAGGGGCTATCACTACCTCCACTAAAGCTATTTAGCTTTAGAATAACCTTACCAAATTTGGCATCACTTTTCAGAAGCCATCAATCATCTATTGTGACAACCAAAGTGCCACTCAGATCTCTAAGAACCCAGTCCATCATCAGCGGACCAAACACATTGAGATCCAAATACATTTTCTTAGGGAGGTGATTTAGGAGTAGATCATTGATTTACGTTATAGTCTTATAGGAGAGTAGGTTGTAGATATCTTCACCAAAACCTTCACTAAGAGCAAGTATGTCCATCTTCAATCTCTCTTGGGGGTGTGGGACATTTCTTTAGAGGGAGTCACATAGCCCCTCTTGCTTCATCCTATCATGGGGGAGTTTTTTCCAGTATGCTTTCACCTTATTTTCTATTTGAGAGGATATTTTCTACATGGGTACCTCATTAGGGCTCATTATTAGGACCCACCTTTGCATCTATGAATACATTTCCCCTAAGTCACACTTAAGGGGGGTGTTAGTGTGAATGGGGTTCTTTATCTAACTAGTTTATTTCTTAGCTAGTTCCTCGTTTAGGTCTTTTTCTCACTAGGTTAAGTTTACTTAGGGAATTTTTCACTTTATCCCATATTGGTTGTGTTTTTAGTCTCTTGGGTGGTAAATCCTATATATACTCACTCATTGCTTGCATATGAGCATCTCATCTTATTATATGCTTTTCATTTCCATTCAATAGGATACAATTTATTCTATCATTTTTTATTTTCTAGCTTTGATTTCCTTTCACTCATTTGCATTCTTGGGTGGCTTTTCAACCAAATTTTACATTGTGACATCTTTAGTTGGCATGATAATGTGAAGTTCCCCTAACCAGGCCTTGTTATTTCTCTTATTTTCATAGGTCTATTTACCAAGAAGAAGAAAAAGACAAAGGATACCATCATAGGTTGGAAGCCTATTCTTGGTGGTTAGAACCTCCCAAATGGTTGGGCAAACCTGGGCCAACCCTCTTGACCATGACCCCCCTCCTCCTCTTGCAAGAGTTACTTTAACTACATAGAGGTGTGATGACTTTTCTTTTGTCTATAAACTTTTGTATTGATTCTTGAAAATATAATTCCATTATACCCATCTTCTATGTAAATTAATTATGTCGAGAGACATAACCTACATTAGAAGTAGGGGGAGAAGCATCTAATGTTGTGACCATGAAATGATACTTGAAAGAAAAAAAGTATTTAGAGCCAACATTTACTTTTTAAATATGAAGACCTTAACTCTAAAGTAAATAAAATATGTAGTAAATAAAATAGCTGTATAGTAAAACAAAGTAAAAAAAAATAATGTGTTAAAAATTGTAGTAAATAAAATAGATATATAGTAATTTAATAAAGTAAAGACACCAAATATTTTTCATATGTAGTAAATAAAATAACTCTAAAGTAAAATAAAATAACTCTTAAGTGAATGAAAAAGTAGTTTTATATCTTTTTTTTTATCTTAGATATATTTACTAGCACTTGCACCCATAGGAGGTTCAAGGAATACGCCGATTAGACGTACACTATAGTGCTCGCATAAAAACCTATGGGCTAAAGATATCTATACTAATATATTATATTTTTCATATAATTTAATATAAAAATCCAATATTCACCATTTAAAAAAATTACCATGTAAATTAAACTTAATTATTAGAGGCGCCATAGGGAAATATTTCTATTGAAAATTCCCTTGTTCTTCACTTTCGCTCAAACGTTTGATTTGAGTTCTCATTTTCATATAATAATAGACATCATCTTTACGGTACGAAGAGTCCATGTAAGAATCACGCAGTTTTTATAATTCGTACATGGGTGCCAGAACTTTTCCGGAGCACGATTCTCGTGACATTTATTGTAGTAATATCCCAATGTTTGGACATTTGCCTGATAATGTGAGTGGCAGACTGGCAGTGAGAAGTTGGATAAATTTATATGGAATTCAGTGCCTGCTTTAAATGTACCATGTACGAATAGATAATAATTTCTATTCTCGGCCAAGCTGCTGATTAGATTGTGCACGGGTGAGAACATGTAGAGTTGCAGGCTTTTATTGAAAGGTGAGTTGCACGACCTTTTTGAAGAAATTCGTTGAAGCTCAGATGACTGGTGTAGGGGACGGTGTGCATGTATTCACATTAATTAGATTCGAGGTATATTTCAAGTGCTATTACTCAAACAATACTTATCTATACATTTAATCATGGTAACCTAATAAAGAGGGGTTGGATTGAAAACATTCACGGACTCGATATAATTGCTTACCTTGTAAACCAATGTGGAGAAAACTAACATGAACCATGGCTTTAAGGGGCTTCATTATTGAAATCTCCCGGTGGAGGGTAGATTGAAGGGAAATGGAGGTGAACTCTCATGTGGTAGGGTAGGCAAAGAGGAGAAATGAAGATGAACTTTCATGTGGTAGTGGTCCTTTTGTTTTACTCCTATGTAATTTGTTTTTCTAGATTAAATTTTTAAGATTTTAGAATGTTTTTATAGGTATATAAACGTGTAATGATTTGGATAGATCATAATTTTAATTTGGTGACAATGTTTAAATCTAGGACCTAAGATTGGGTTGTTATATATGTGAGTCAATATTCCTCCAATAAGCCCAATAAATTATGTGTTTACTAAACCATATTAAATGTATTTGCAATGTTACATGCAATAACTCCCTAAAAAAATATTGGACTCCCTCAAAGTGTGGCATCCCATTTTGAGATGGACCACAACTTCACAAAATATGAAATATTTTTTATACAGAGTGTACAACACCTTGCCAACATTCTCACTTGTTATATACATTGCACAAGGGTTCAAACCTAGTCCAAACATAGTAGTCACTAAGGGAGAACATCCCAATATGAATCTTACACCACTAAACTTCTCTACATACTCATAGGCTTCATCAAAGCATTAACAACATTCCCTAATGCGTCCACCTTCTCAAACTCCCTTATCCTACACTATGTCATGAATTCTCATGTGGTAGGATAGGCAAAGAGGAGAAATGAAGGTGAATGCTCATGTGGTAGGGTAGGCAAAGAGGAGAAATGAAGATGAACTTCCATGTGGTAGTGGTCCTTTTGCTTTCCTCCTATGTAATTTTTTTTTATATTATTTTTTTTAGATTTTAGAATGTTTTTATAGAAATATAAACGTGTAATGAATTGGATATATATATAAATGTGTAATGTTTTTATAGATATATAAACGTGTAATGAATTGGATATATCATAATTCTAGATATATAAACGTGTAATGAAGATTGAAGGGAAATGAAGGTGAACTCTCATGTGGTAGGGTAGGCAAAGAGGAGAAATGAAGATGGACTTCCATGTGGTAGTGGTCCTTTTGCTTTCCTCCTATGTAATTTGTTTTTTGAGATTAAATTTTTAAGATTTTAGAATGTTTTTATAGATATATAAACGTGTAATGAATTGGATAGATCATAATTCTAATGGTGACAATGTTTAAATCTAGGATCTAAGATTGGGTTGTTATATATGTGAGTCAATATTCCTCCAATTAGCCTACTAAATCATGTGTTCACTAAACCATATTAAATGTATTTGCAATGTTACATGCAATAACTCCCTAAAAAAATATTGGACTCCCTCAAAGTGTGGCATCCCATTTTGAGATGGACCACAACTTCACAAAATATGAAATATTTTTTTATGCAAAGTGTACAACACCTTGCCAACATTCTCACTTGTTATATACATTGCACTAGGGTTCAAACCTAGTCCAAACATACTAGTCACTAAGGGAGAACATCCCAATATGAATCTTACACCACTTAACTTCTCTACATACTCATAGGCTTCATCAAAGCATTAACAACATTCACTAATGCGTCCACCTTCTCAATTGCAACTCCTTATCCTACACCATGTCATGAACAAAGTGATATTCCACATTAATGTGTTTCATCCTCACATAAAACATAGAGTTCTTTTCCAATATAATGACACTTTGATTGTCCCACTTGAATAGAGTTCTTTCTTCAACCTAATGTCTAAACACAATCTTGAAAGCTCTAAATTAGCTTGTTATATGCATCAGTAGCTACCATATACTTGACCTTTGTTGGTGGAAGAGTAACCAAAACTTGTCATTTGATCATCCAACTAATTACACCACCAAGCAAGGTACACATAGCCACTCTTAGACCTTTTTCTATTCATATCTCCTGCCTAATCAAAATCTACAAATCCCTGAATATCCAATGTCTTACAAAAAGTCTATCCTTCCTAATAGAAAATTAAATCCTTTGATGTGTCTCTAGGATACTTAAAGGCCCTTTGAATCTCAATCCAATTCTCATTCCTTAAATGGCTCATCAATCCTTCCTTCCTTAGGGGGAAAAAACATCCTATATTTAATAAAGGCGTCGATAGTTAGTTTGTTATTGGCCGACATGGTAAAACTGACATTGGATAACCGCCAAAGTGGCTTGATACATAAGCGGCTAGAGAATGTGAAAGGTCATGGGATGCAAATCAGAATTGACATTTGTGTACTCCAGGAAAAGCTTGCATTGCAAGTGTGTTGTAATCATCTTTTGATTTGATAATACATTGTGCAGGTTTTGGAGTGTGGGGCTTTTTACCCAAAAGGATTTTCCCCACGTATATATTGTGTTGTGAGCATTATACTTGTTTTTGATGTGTTATTACCTTTTTGTTAATGTGCATCTAATAACCTATAACTAGAAAAGATTAAAATTTGCATAACTTTTCTCATTAGATCAGTGTAGGAAGTTGTTTATGCATGTCTTACTTCCTTTCAATATGGACTTTATTATGGTGTTACATTGATGCATCGATGGTTGGCCTTGGTTGGTCCTTGCCCCCATCCTTCCTTTTGTCAAGGTTCATTTATTTTACATTTGCCCCCTTTCAATGTAAAAATTTATTTAGATGTTAGTTTCCACTAATAATGCATCCAAGTACGATGTGATTGATAAATTTTTATACAAAATTTGTTATTACACCCTTATTGCTCCAAAATCCTTATATCATTCAAACCTCACATGTTATGTTATAACACATGAAAAAAAAATTCTACATAAATTATCCTCTCCATTGAATGATATTAACTATCTCCACCTTTATCTAACAAATGGTATTTTTCAATGCAACTATATATAAAATTCACACTACTATCTTCCACATCAAACTACTCATTAAATATTAATAGTATTCTCAAAATATTTTTGGGTTTTGTTCTCCTCTTTATCAAATTTCCAGACCATCTTAAATTACTAAATTCCATTATAAAGTGGGAAAGATAACACAGTTTTAGGTTGTGTTAAGACTATTATAAAAAAAATTCTTTTAAAATCAGAACGATGTACCGACAACAAAATGACACTCAATGATAACATGTAGTAGTGGTTAGAAACAACAATAGTAGAGACTCTTACTTCCTTTTATGTATTCCAACACTTATTTCTATTAAAATGAGATTGTAACCACCTCAAACCACCTTAACTGCTTACATTTTTTATATTTCCATTTTTAATATGACAATGAACAAAATGAAGGGAAAACAACAAAAGGAGCAAACAAAATGGAAGAAGAAGAGAAACCAAATGTAGATGAATGATGAATGTCTACAAATTTGCTCATAGTTTTCCTTACAAAATTATCAACAAAATGCAAGAATGGTGGGCATACAAGACAATGGCTACTGCACATGATTGCTAGTGCATCATCATTATGATTACCACTTTGGAGAAGGAAAGATTAGTGAATGGAAGGAAAATAGAGAGCTATAGAGAGCTTGCTCTAATACCATATTGCAAATTATGGCAACAAAGAAGAGCCAGAGGCTCCAACACGAAAATCACTCAATCATTCATCTTTGACATATAAATTATTACATTCTATAGATTTATAAAGCCATTCAACTTACTGCTACCTAAACCAATAACTACCAACTAACACATAACTAATAACTAACTAAAAACTAACATCAAATAAATTAACATATTAATGTTAATTTATTATTTATTACATTATTCTATGTCATGCACTAATTAATTCCTAATAGAAACTATGCTCCAATTCTATTTTTTATTATAGATGTCACTACTAGTCTTTATATAGAAAACATGAGAGGGATGGGCCTGTGTATATTGTAGATTGACAAGGGGGAAACCAATGATGATAAGGTAGATCATTTGATAGTGCAATTAGTGATAGACGATGATGTATGGGTATTGCCTAACTTTCTTACATGGTGGATGAGAGAGGGACCTCCATCTTATTATGCCATAGATGCTTTAGAGGAGGAACCTACCATGAGAGGAGATGAACCTTAGGGTGCACTTCATATTTTCGTAATATAATAAATCCTAACTAATGTTGCTTATTACGGTATAGACCTAGGAAAGATACAATAATTTATCAATTTTGGATCTTATTATGTTTTAATTTGTTTTTGTTATTTACATATAATTGGCCAAAATTATGGTTTTTTCTTGGGGTATGGAAAGGTGCATGACCTTATTTTCATGAACTATTGAGCACTTGACATAGGGTATCCTTGTCATATCAATAGAGTATATTGTTTGAAATCACATACACATTGGACAACTAGGTTTGATCTTTGACCTAGCAAGCCAAGTCATAGTAACCTATAAAGCTGAATTAGCAAAGTGCATGCCACTATTTCAATAGGAGAGGGATATAATAGAGGTTGATAAAGATATTTCCCATGGTGAACATGAAGAGGTTGTGCATGAGTAGTGGTATCTCCAAATAGACTTAGATGTTATTCATGTAGAGGAGAAAAGGATCAACAGAGAGCTAGCATAGTGGGACATGCATAGAGCTATGTTCACACCCTCTAGTGATGCATTTGCAACTACCTTACACAATAGTTAGACAATGCATGGACCATGATTTGTGAGTAGTAGGAAAAGATAGTTGGGCTTATTGATGATGAACATCATGCTATAGGACAAATCTCAATTAAGGACTAGGACACCTTATAATTATAAAAGAAAAGTGGGGGAGGGATCATCTAGACCACTTCCCCTTGAAGCATAGATGTTCTCATTACAATATCGGCCCAAATTATATTCATATATGTAAAAATATTCATCATTTATATTATAGGATGTTGATTCTATGATTTGTGTTGGAATGTTGGATGCTTGGTAATACATGTGATATTAAATGTTTGAAAGAGGTTATGTGATGGTTTAGATTATTTTTTATGCACATAATTTGGTTTTTCCATGTGTTAAAGGTTTATACATGTATGTATGCATATGTAAAATATATCATGAATAGTAACATACATGTTATCTATGGTAATCAATAAAATCTAATAGTGTAATAGAACCCTAAATTTATATGAATCAATTAAGTCACCAAAATGAATTCCATTAGTAAGATCACATGTAATATGTGAACAAGAAACTTCATTAGGATCTATTCTAGGTTGAATCATAGGTTCCTTTCATTTTTAATTTTCATTCCTCTAAGAATTGTGTCATGTCTTCAAGTTGATAGTCTTCTGCATGGTGTCATCTAGCCTCTTGTGTTTCAACACCTATGCCATCCTTGTTCATTCTTGCCTAGTCCTAGATACCTTTACACCCTTATTTGTGTAGAGTTTATATCTAGGACCATAGATTTGTTTAAATTATATGGTTTAGGAGGAGGTGGTGACTCATCTATTTTATCACTTTTAGGTTCACATTCACACATGCATGCCTCCTTTATATCCTTATATTCCTCAAGTGTTTTTAAATAAATAGATTATGGATCCATATAGAGAGACAAAATACCATAAAATTTTTAATCACCATGATATTCAATGGCACCACAATTTGTAAAGCCTAATTATCCCTAGTCATCACATTGTAAAGTGTTATAGCCATGGTCGAGTGAATAGGTTTGTGTAATGCAATAGTTAGATGTATACATTAGTTTTCCTTTTTTATATGGTTTGAGTAAAAGTTCAAAGCTATGTCATAGTTTAGTTTTGCTTAGGTATTTTAGGTAAAACCATTTCAATTGACTAAATATTGTTTCAAGTTATAATCTTGAGTGCATATGTTAATGCTATATCCAGTATCAACTAAATATTGTTTAATAAATAATTTGTCGCATTTCATCATGATGTGTAAAGGTATTACTTTTGTAAGAACCTTTTTATGTGGGATCTCATCATCATCAAATTATATACCATGTTGTTCCTTGTGGTCACTAGACTCGATAGAATATGTAAATAATTGTGGAGTAGTGTTAGACCCAACTTAGATTTTTTTGTAAGGATTTTTTATATTATCTCTATAAAAATGTGATATAAATGCTAAGTTCTATAGAGATATTTTTTCTTAAGTATTTTGTATTTATTAAATAATACCATAATAATTCACTTTAGATGTGACTTGAGGCATGAAAGGTAGGTTAAGTGTATTTGTTGGTAAAATGGCTGGTGATAAATTGACATCATGTCCCTAACCTTTGATGTGTGTTCCCTACTAAATTATAATCACATGAATTGAGGGTGATATGAAAATATACTATAGGAGAGACTAGGCCATATGGATAGGAGGATTGCAATCAAAGGATAAACTATGTGAAAACATTTCTATGTTTATAATATCCTAATGTGAAATAAGGCTATATAAGTATGTGATAAAAGCATGGTCCAAAATTGTAAATTGTAAAGAAAGAAAGATGAGCCAAACTATTGTAAATCTCTACCACTTAGGAACAATATAAACTCATTAATTAATAAGATGCCATCATTTAACTATTCACAATTAGTAAGTAAAACTATTTTACATGTAAAGATACATTACTATATTTATCATAGTCATCATGCAATAGTTCTTCATTAAGGAATACAATATCATTATTCAATGTAAGGTAAGGAAATTAAACATCAAAGAGAGATACATGAGGAGCTAATAAAATATTTTCAATGTATAAGTTATCATCATGTAAACAAGGGCTACATGTACAAGTATCCATAGGTTCAACATGAGATGTAAAAGCATCATATTTATTTTAATCATCATCATGAATTAAAGACGATAATTAATTCAAAGAATATGAATCTATGGACATAGAGCCAACATAACATGTAAAAGATGTATCATGAAAATGTGTATGAATGTCATGCCTTATAAATGTGGCATCATATGATAAATCCTTGTTATGTCAACATGTATTATTATTGTAACACATAATATCCTCATGGATAGTGTGGGTAAATGTCCTAAACATCTCTAATAGGACAAAGTAATTAATATCCAACTCAATGAAGGATGGGAGAGATAAGACATGGTTAAACATGCCCTCCCTAGAGAAGAGCTTCACATACATGGGAGAAAAGTTCACAATGTTAGATGTATCTTTTGATTGGCAACTCGAAATTGAGTGCCCTTTTTTTAGAAGGTGAATAATTTTTCAAGACTAATCTATTGGAAACAATTCCGTACTGCTATAATAAAGTGCTATTTTTTGTTCCAATTAGACTTGTTTAACACACTATCATTATAAAGTGTCAAATACAGGGCGAGGATAAAAATATTGAGTCATAGGGGGTTTCTAACACAACTTCTAATATCTAGGATAAAAATATTAAATTATGGGGGGGTTCATAGAGTTGTGTCAAGAGCATTTCCAAGTTGTGCCAAGAGTACTTCCACATAGATATGTTGAGAGCATTTTGAGTTGTACCAAGAGCACTGCCATAGAGATATGTCAAGTACATTTCTACCACTCCATCATTCTTCAACATTTTTTTCGCAATGTATTGAGATGTGTCAAGTACACTTCCATTGAGACGTGTCAAGAAAACTTCCACTACACCATCACCTAATGCTACATGTGCATCCATAATTGATTCTTAGAGGACTTCCAAAGATTCATCACAACAAAAGATTGACATTAGTTCATTTGCTTCTATAGATTTCAGAGTTGCTTCACAGAAGGCTTCCATAGAATCTTCAAAGCAAGACTTCGTATTGGATTTGAATTTAGCCATATGGCATGCAATTGACATTCCACACATGGATCTTGCAAGTATTGAAGACTATCACATTCAGTTATATTGTGTTAAGTGCACTTCCATCGAGTCATGTCAAGTACACTTTCTTTGTTTCTCTCTCTTAATGGAAAGTTTTTTCCCACATGATTTTCTTTCTTTCTCCACTTTATGAGAGATGCTTTTGTAGATGGGTACCTGATCAAGCCTAGTTGTTAGGACCCATCTTTATTGTGCCCACCTAAGCTATTCTTAAGAGGGAGTGTTAGTGTAGGAATATTAACACTATTACTTATTATTTAAATAAGTAATTATGTGTATATTCCCCACATGGATTTAAGCCAACTTAGTTGGTTAGGTGTCAACTTGGAGGGTCCAACACAACTCTCCAATACGCATGTTGACTCTCTTTCTTCCACCTTTAGTTGAGTGTTAAAGTTGACTCCCAAGTTGACTCAACCTCTAGTCCTATATATTGTACACATATTGTTTATCAATTTACTCCAATTTGTAATCAACAATGTGTTAGTCGATCCTTTGTTCTAACACACAAGTGTATCAAGAATAGATGTCTCATGTGATATAAAGGATAAGAGCATGTTAAATTATGAGAGAAATTCATGCAAACCAACTAAGGATCAAGATCTAGAGGGATTCATAATGATAGAATGTCATACATGAAGAAAAGATAAATCATTATGTATAACCAACCCTAATTGAAATGAATAAGGAAATGTGGATCAAATGCTAAAAATTTTAATAATAAATGATAATTAGAATTGAACACATCTAAAAATCATAAAATTGATGAAAATTCCTAGGTAGAAATTAGGTTGTGTAAGAGCAACTAGAATTTCACCAAAATGTGAAGGAAAATAAACCTTTTTAGAAACTTAATCTAGGTTGACTCAATGAGATACTTGCACATAAGAAATAATTAACCTAGATTAATTAATTAAGAGCTGTGGGAAAACATATCAAAAAATTGAAATATTAAATGTTAATTAAATAAAGTAAATGAGATGGTTAAGACACTTAGCTCTAGGCACAATAGTGATGCATAAATCTGATGTAGAAGGTAAAATATGAATATCTTAGGACTAACGGTATGTCTTTGGGTGAATGTACAAAGTTGTGTCACTCTTTTATAAAGGAAAGGGACAACATACATCTATCTTTTTAACTTGAAGCACCTAAAATCGACATATATGTTTCAAATTTTTAATTGAAGTAAACTAATGAAATGTAGATTTTTAAGTATACTTTAATATGCTTTTTCTTTCAAATTAAAAAACTAATTTTGGTATGTTTTTTTATTTTTTATTTTTTTTTAGTAAAATTGACATTAATATTTAATTGGTAAAAAAAGTTGTGAATGAGAGGTTTATGGGATACAAGTTAGTTATACCAAATTTCATTTTTTCTATCATTTTTCTCCATTTGTGAACTTGAAATTTTAGTGCAACAAATTAAAAAAATTTGGTAAATATATTTTTAAAAATAAATGTTAATTCTAAATGCCCTCAAAATACATTTTTATGGGACGTCAAAATTTTTTATGACTATAATTTATTAAAAAAAAAAGGAAAACTATTAGTTTACCTAAGATTATATCCTTTAGTGAAGTGGATTTTTCTAAAAAATAAAAATAAATTTTAATTTTTTTTGGATGAATGAAATCAATCTCATTATTACCTATTTATTATGAAAATAAAAAAAATAAGATTGACAAATAAAATGTAAAATTATATTTTGAGAATTTACACATTAAAGTTTTTAAAATTTTCAAAAAAAATTATTTACATGTAGAAGTTGTAGGAACATTAAGTTTCTATAAAAAAATTAAAAAATATAATTTACACCTAAGTGATGCCATGTATGTGTCCAATGTACACTTATGACTAATTATGTTTTGGCCATAACAAATCTACCTAAAACACATTTTTTGCTAGAAATATTGTTTATTAAAAATTATTAAAGTCAAGCATGTTGAAAATATGTGAAAAATGGTGACATAACTTTTTGCTATCACCCCTTTGTATGTACTTTGCCTTGGGATGTATATAGTCTATCACCTCTATGGTAGATCAAATATGGCATTGTGGGTGTGGGTTTATCCTATGATTGGTAGAAGTGATCCTATTGGTTGTGTGCTTCTACTTCTTCTTTCATCTAGTTTGTTTTTGTCTACTTTTTAATGAGGACTCATAGTATTTAAGAATACCTTTAGAGGCACGTTAGATTTCCAGGGTAAATGTTCTCCAAGGTCAGCCCTCAAAACATATTGACTTTATGGTTGTGTGAATGATCAAGGACAATAGTTTTCAAACATACAAATGTTTCTAGGATGATTATGCATATCTAGATTCATTTTAGGTGCTCCAATGTAAGTGTTCTTAGCATGCTTTTGTGAATGATATGTGAATGAATCCTTGATGTTTGGATATCTAAATGAATGGAATTGGATGTCTTTAAATACAAGAACATAGTAATAAATCTCACAAACTTGTGTTTTGTCAACTCTAGGTGGGAAAGGAATGGGAAGAGTCGACCATAATTTGAATTTGAGTTTTGGAATCTTAAAGATCAAATCTTTAGGTGTCAGATTGACTCAACTGAAAATCCTAAATCAAGGGGGATAATGAATAAATGGATATAGGTGTAATAATGGACATAATAAATGAAAGATGTATAGAAATGCACACACACAAATAAAATATGGTTACAAGGTGTCAGAATAGTGTAAATAAATAAATAACTATATGGAAAAAATGAATCTAACTTCACACAAAATTAGACCATTTATCCATATGTATTCCATTATTTCAAATGAAAACAATACTAAATGTAAATTGACATAGACATGCAAATTTTACCATTACGATAATATATTAAACTCAATATAAATCAGGATTCCAATAAACTGCTTGGTTCTGATCTGCACAGTAAAAAGTGCCTAATTAAGAAAAAAAAAAAAAAACTATCCCTGTATAAATAAAGTTGAAATGAATACCAATATGCTTGGACTGAGGTAGTTTAGTTTTACCGGAACAGTACGAAGCGATCGTGAAGATCTTTGAACTCTCGTGACATTCAAGAATCTTATTTCGATTTGGGTTTCATGTTATTGCTTCGGTACTAAGAAGGTGTATATATTTATTTATACACCCAAGAAAAGTTGCCTAGGATCTTTATTTTACAATGAGAGGCTATAGCAGCACAAGGTGCAATGATTGGAGAGTAGTTGTATATCCGGACTTTAAACAATATGCTTTACCTATATCTTCAGAGCTGCAAGATTCTTCACTAAGGAAACCAAAAGAAAATTAATAGGTATAGACTCTAGTTCTCATTCTAGTAACTTTAATGTTATTAGAAGCTTCTAATAATCTAGATTGGTTAATCTTTGTCAGCTCTAATCATGAGCTAGTTGTTTGCCATATTCCAAATTTTCAGAACCCCTTTAAACAGATCATAATATCTGAAATGATAAGAAGATAGTATTCTTTCTGAGAATTGTAGACGGTAGAAACATATTACCGTAGTTTTTCTTGGTCGCGAATCATCCCTTCCTCAAAACTGAACTTTACCCTTTTCTAACCTTCGCTATCTTATGTTTGTATAGGCTATTCATTGCCAAGTGAATTGCTTGCATTCGATAACTGCACCCTTTTAGTTTTTAGTTTGCCCATTAAAAGCATCTTATAAACATTGTCGATTAAAATCCAGGCTTAAAGACTCGCTTATTTGAGAACATTCCATACCTTCTTTTTCGATTGAAGGTGCTGAAAAAGATCAGTAAGCAAATTGCATAAAACTAAAGAGGAGAGCGAAAGGAGTTTAGATTGTAAGGAAATGAAGACCAACGGACACATCTTTTTCCCGCCAATTGCTTGTCCTTTCACATTCCTCTTGTGATGTATAACGAAACATTATATATGCTTGATATCTCATTGTAAAACACAATTCGATTATCAATACAATTCCTCTGCTCAGTGTGGATGTAGCCAAGTTTGGTGAACCACGATAAATCTGGTGTCTTATTTCTGTTTGCTTTCTAATTACATCTGTGCGCTGTTTTTACTTCTTTCTTTCTGCAATTGAGTTCTACTTTCAGTCCTAACAATTGGTATCAGAGCTGTACGGTGACGGTATAGCTGATTGCGAAAATTGGTGTTGGATTTTCGAGCCATGGAGGAACCAAAGATTGAGAAGTTCTCCGATCAGAATTTTGGACTGTGGAAAGTACATATGGAGTCTTTGCTGATAAAACAAGACCTCTCACTCGTGCTTAAAGGGTCAGCAAAGAAGCCAAGCTCAATGACGGATGAAGAGTGGGACAAGATGGATAAGAAGGCAAGAGCTACGATTTTCCTCTCACTGTCCAGCAATGTGTTGTTTAATGTTTCAGTGGAGAAGACTTCGAAGGAGCTGTGGGATAAACTTTGTAAGATGTATGAGATGGCTTCAGCATTCAATAAAGTTTTTATTATGAAAAAGCTTTATAACCTGAAAATGAAAGAAGGCGGAATCATGTCAAACCATTTGAATGAGTTTAATACCTTACTTACCCAACTGACTTCGGTGGAGATAAAGTTGGAAGATGAAATTAAAGCAATCTTGCTGCTATGCTCATTGCCCAACAGCTGGGAAGGTGTCGTGATGGCCATAAGTACTTCAGCTTCAGCCAAAACAAAATTGGTGTTTGATGATGTAGCAGCTACACTCCTTAGTGAAGATATGCGTAGAAAGAACCAAGAAATATCTTCTGGTGAAGCCTTAACCGTTGTTAGTAGAGGAAGGCCTCATGATAGAGGCAAAGACAATAACAGAAGAAGATCAAAATCAACAAAGAGGTCAAAATCTAGAGGTAGAGTTGGTGACTGTTGGTTTTGCGGTAAGCCCGGTCACACTAAGAAAAATTGTTATTCCTATAAGAAGGCACAAGAGAAGGTTAAAGACAGTGAGGTCAATGCTATTTATGACAAGGGTGATAATATTTTGGTTTTGTCCGTAACTAAAACCACTTCAGATTCATGGGTTCTAGATTCGGGCGCATCCTTTCATGCCTCCTCTTGCACGGATGCCTTCTCTAATTATCAAGGAGGACAGTTCGGGAAGGTCTACTTGGGGGATAACAATTCATTGGACATCATTGGTAAAGGTGATGTTCTCCTCCAATCTAAAAATGGAAGCAAATGGCTTTTGCAAGATGTTAGGCATGTCCCAAAACTGAAAAAGAATCTGATTTCTATAACCTAATTATTCTCACAAGGATGCAATACTACCTTCTATCTAGAATCTTGGAAGGTTACTAAAGGTGTCATACAGATTGCCAAAGGAAATAGAGAGGGCAGTTTATATGTTTTTGAGAATGACTCTCAAGTGGGAGCTGCTATGACAGTGACGGATAGCGAAACCGAGCTGTGGCATCAATGGCTTGGACATATGAGTAGAAAAGGTTTTGAAGTCATGATCAAAAGAGAACAACTACCAGGGTTGAAATCCGTGGATTTGGATTTTTGCCAACATTGTCTCTACGGCAAGCAGAAGCGAATCAGTTTCATAAAGATGGGTCATGAGAAGAACACCTCACCTTTGGAGCTGGTTTATTCAGATGTTTTTGGGCCAACTGAGGTAACTTCTCTTGGAGGTGCTAATTATTTTTTAACTTTCCTTGATGGTTGCACTAGGAAAGTTTAGATTTTTATGCTTAATAAAAAATCTGAAGTGTTCAACAAGTTCAAAATTTTTAAAGCTCTAGTTGAAAATCAGAGTGGGCATAATATCAAGTGTTTGCAAATTGATAATGGCGGCAAATTTTGTTCACTAGAGTTTGATAGTTTTTATGCTGACAATGGTATTCGAAGAATCAAAGTTGTTCCTTATACACCGCAAGAAAATGGGGCTGTGGAGAGGCTAAACAGAACAATTTTGGAAAAAGCACGGTGTATGCTTTCCAATGCTGGACTGGGAAAAGAATTTTGGGCAGAAGCTTGCAACACAGCGGTTTACCTCATTAATCGAGCTCCCTCATCTCGGTTAAATCTTGACATTCCCGAGGAAAGGTGGATGGGCAAGCGTATTTCTTATAGTCATCTATGGGTGTTCAGATGTGAAGCGTTTGCTCTTATTCCTCCTGAGAAACGATCCAAATTGGATCCCAAATCGCAGAAGTGCATCTTTGTTGGGTATGGCGAGGATCAGTATGGATTCAGGTTATGGGATCCCGTCGCCAAAAAGGTCACTCGCAGTCGGAATGTCGTCTTCAACGAAAGAGTTTTCCCAGGTTTGCACAAAGAAAATACACTTTCCAAAGAGTTCATATCAGTTGATTTGTTTGATAATGAAAATAATATGGTTCAGAAACAAGGAAATATTTCTTCTGGTGGTTTCCAGTCTTCTTGTGTATCTTTGTAGCCTCCTACTACTTGCTCACTGCCTCCTCATATTTCCACACAACCTCTAATTTCCTCTCAGACCCTTGCATACTCTACATAGCCTCCTTTGGATATTACGTTGCCTCCAACTATGAATTCATAGCCTCTAAGTAATGGATCGCTGCCCCCATATGTGAGTCCGTTGTCTTTAGATGTTGGATTGTTGCCCTCACCACATCATGTGCAGCGATCCTCATCTCATATGTTGCCTCCCTCACTGCCCACGCAACCTCCCTCACTAACCATGCAGCTTTCCAATGATCAAACGCTGCATTCACAGCAAGTCCAAACTCCTACACAATAGTCTCCTCTTGCTATAGTGCTGCCCCCTAATTCGCTGCCTTTATCTTCATTGTAGCCCACATTACATTCAACGCTGCCTTGTGTGACTGGAGGAAGTCACATGCAGCAATTGGCTGGTCAAATGCAACCTATAAATAATAATCTACCTTGTATTGGTAGTTCACACAGGCAGGTGATTAGAGGTAATCTACAGAATCAGGGATTTTTGCCTGAATAGAGCACTATAGGTGCACAACAAACTCTAGATATGCAAAGGTAGCATATGGGAGAAATAGCACAAGGAAATGTGTAGGCACAGGGATGCGTATAGAGGCAGAGTCATGAAGACATTATTCAGAACAGAGCTAATTTGCAAAATGACATTGCAAATATTCAAAACTAGTTACACAGAATGAATCTAGATGATTCAAATTTGCAAGAGGAGGTTTCTCAGTTAAGGAGGTCTACCCGAGAGAGGAGATGTCCTTCTAAATTCTCAGATTATGAATTGTTGTATTCATAGGAGGCACAGCCAGAATCATTGATTTCTGATCAACCTGAACCAGCTACCTATAAACAAGCTTGCAAGGCAGTTGATTCTTCGAAGTGGCAGGAGGCAATGCAAGATGAAATGACTTTTTTGTAGGCTAATAACACTTGGGATTTAGTGCCACTTTCGCCTAATCGAAGACCCCTGAAGAATCGTTGGGTATACAAGTTGAAAGAGGAAGATGGAGGCAACAAGCGCTATCGCGCTAGACTGGTTGTCAAAGGGTATGATCAACAGAAAGGCATAGATTTTAATGAGATTTTTTCACCAGTTGTGAGAATGACCACAATCCGGGCAGTTTTAGGTTTGGTTGCAGTTTGGGATCTTGAACTTGATCAGTTGGATGTCAAGATAGTCTTTTTACATGGTGATGTTGATGAAGAACTATACATGGAATAGCCAGAAGGATTTAAAAAACAAGGACTAGAACATCTTTATTGTAGATTGAAGCGCAGCTTGTATGGGCTCAAGCAAGCCCCGCGCCAATGGTATCTCAAGTTTGATCGCTTTATGACTGAGCATAACTTCTTGAGATGTGAATCAGATCCTTGTGTCTATTATAAGTGACTTCCTAATGGTGAGTTTGTCATTCTCTTGCTCTACGTTGATGACATGTTGGTAGCCGGTACAAGTATGAAGATTGTTTCTGAATTAAAGTCTCAATTAGCTAAGAGATTTGCTATGAAAGACTTAGGCCTAGCCAAGAAGATTCTTGGAATGACCATCACTAGGGATAGACAAAAGAAGGAGATCATGTTGTCACAAAAGACATACATTGACAAGGTTGTAGACAGATTTGGTATGGCCGATGCAAAGGTTGTTTCTACCCCTCTTGCTGCACATTTTTGTTTATCTTCTAATTTGTGTCCAAAAACACAAGAGGATAAAGAGTTTATGCAAGGTGTTCCTTATACATCAGCTGTTGGTAGTATTATGTATGCTATGATCTCCACTCGTCCCGATATTGCTCATGCAGTGGGAGTTGTGAGCAGGTTCATGAGCAATCCTGGTAAGCCTCATTGGGAAGCCGTCAAATGGATATTAAGGTATCTTAAAGGTACTTTTGATTATGCTTTGTGTTTTGGTGGCAATAAGGCACAACTGCAAGGTTTCACTGATTCTAATCTTGCCGAAGATTTAAATAAGCGGAGATCTACTACTGGCTATGATTTTATGTTTGCTGGAGCTGCCATTAGTTGGGTCTCAAGGCTACAACATTCTGTTGCTCTTTCTTCTGCCGAAGCTGAGTACATGGCTCTTTCCGAAGGTGCTAGGGAGATGATTTGGTTACAGCAGTTGTTTGGTGATTTGAAATGTCAACAAAGTGACTATGTTTTGTTTTGTGATAGTCGCAGTCCATTTTTATGGCTCATAATCATTCATCTCAGCATTGTTCTAAGCATATTGACATACATGCTCATTTCATTCGTCATGTAGTTGAAGAGGGCAAGTTACAAGTTGCAAAAATTGACACAAAGGTCAATCCGGCAGACATTTTCACCAAGGTTGTTCCCAAAGAGAAGTTCGAATGTGCCAAGACTTCTCTTGGTCTAGTTAAGAAGAAGTAATCAGAAGTTTAGAGCAGGGGAATGATTGGCGAGTTGCAACATCCGTTGACCTTCAAGTGGGAGATTGTAAGGAAATGAAGACCAACGAACACATCTTTTTCCCGCCAATTGCTTGTCCTTTCACATTCCTCTTGTGATGTATAACGAAGCATTATATATGCTTGATATCTCATTGTAAAACACAATTTGATTATCAATACAATTCCTCTGCTCAGTGTGGATGTAGCCAAGTTTGGTGAACCACGATAAATCTGGTGTCTTATTTCTGTTTGCTTTCTAATTACATCTGTGCACTGTTTTTACTTCTTTCTTTCTGCAATTGAGTTCTACTTTCAGTCCTAACATAGATAAGTAATGGTCTTCAAGATGAAAGAACCATTTAGTCTAAATGTAACATTAACAAAAGATAATTAAGAATTGAATTTGAAACCCTTCCCCCCAAAAAAATAGAGTTAGAATTAGAAAAGGAGAGCCACTAGGGCCTAAATTTGATGGTAGTATGACCTTATTTAGTTATTTTAGTCATAAAATACAATTAAAATTTTAAGAATACTGTATCATTTGAATGTTCAGATTTTAGTATATATATTTAGTTTATATATTTTTCTTAAAATAGGTAAGCTTTAATATTTGAAAGGCAACTTCAAATAATTGACAGTCACAAAAAAATTGCTTGAAAAGGAGGGTCCACTCTCAAATTTAAGTCCTGAGAGCCACAAACAAAATATTAAACAAGATTTTTTTAAAAGTTTTTCCTTACTATGGAAGTAATATAAGTAATTTGCTTTTTGTCTTTTGATGAATAGGGAAATTGATTTTAATTCTTTATTATATTCATTTGTCACTTGTGAGGAGTTTGATTTCTTAAATATCATCTTAATTGCTTTAATATTTATAGTCAGCATTTCAGTTAGCATCTCAGTTAACTGCCACTATCAACCTACCTTTTTCTCAATGATATCCAGTTTAAATAAAAGAGGCCCCAAAAACACAAGATTGAAAAGCAATTTACTTCTTAACAAAAGCTAAACTTAAGTATTTAGATATTAAATTTTTAAAGAAAGTGAATAAATAATACATTTTGGATATTAGATTTTTAAAGAAAGTGAATAAATAATTTTTTTTTTTTTAAGAAACTTCCACTAGCTTGTGTCAGTTTATTTAAGAGGTTTAAACAATTTCAATATATAATAAATAAGAGGTTTTCATAATTCATAAGAAAGAAGTTTTAAAAAAGATATGTGTTTATTTTATATAAATTTAGTAGGAATTACACTGTCATTTATTATGATAATTCAGGATTATATCCTTATCTGTTCAAGTGATGCCTCACAAAAAAAAGTCCATTAAAAATGGGAAATCAAAAGTAATTTTAGAAAAAGGAAAAGGAAAAATATAGTGTAAATACAAAATATACGAAGTTTTTCCAAAAAGATCTAACTGAATTTAAATATATACTTTTATACAATTACCAATTTCCTTTGGCATGCGTAATCATTATAAATGCATGTTACTTCGTACACTAATTTATGGCACCATACGAAAAATATCCTATTGAAGGTTTTTCTTTTAGTTTTTTAATTGATTATCATTACTGACGATCATGTGCAGGGTGTTGAAACAAATTCACATCTTAATCAAAATCGAAACCTTGCATTTTCATTCAAATAAAAAAATTGAGTTCTTAATTATTATGCTGGCAAGTTCATATCAATATGAGCAAGTATAATTATTAAAAAACTTACACAATTAGTTCTAAAAACATACAACGCAAGTCCATATCATTCATATTAGATACACATTTTCATGAATACTCTTAAGAACCCAAGTTTCTTTTTACATTGATTTATGTAATCTTACAATGTTTGCACCAACTCTGCTGTGATTAGACTCATCCAGTACGAGCAAATACACTTTCAATCTAACCCAGAGAATTGGTCTAGCAAATCTGTTATTTCAAGGTAATGAGCAGATGGATTCCTGGAGTTGAGAAGGCTGAGCAGATGTTCAAAGGCCCGAATACTGCATGCCACCCTCAGACCACCTTTGTGTGAATATCCCAACTCCTCTGCAGACAATTGCAGAAGCTTCTCGAACAAAGGATGGCTCAAAAAATGTATATCTACAACGAAGCGGTGACCTTCATTCCCCACATAAACTGGCAAACATCCACGAGGAACACTGGATGATTCCATACATTTAATTCCACAAAAACACAGAACTGAATTGCTCATGTGTGTTTTATTGCCCAGTTTCCTCAACTGTTTTGCCAGGCTTTTCACCTTCATTTTTCAAAACAAGATGCCAATTGGTTCTCCTTATTTATCTCAGAACTGACAAACAAAATGAATGGCGAAGAAACAATGCAGTGGAGGAGCTTTTTATACCCAAAGAGAAAGAAAAAATCAGGGAAAAGGTCCAGTCCATAATGGGCATTGCATGTTTGGATCAGCATGTGAAGGCAGTCAGAAAATGCATAAATTTCTATTGAATTTAGTGCCTGCTTTAAATGTCCCATATACTCTATACGGATGGATAATAATTTTGTAAGCTGTGATAATGTCCTACACGACTGGGCTGATCATTGGATTGTGGAGGCGCAGGCTTTTATTAAAAGCTGAGTTGCAGCAGGGGAAGTCCCAATCTCAATGATGAGAACAGCTCTCTCGACTTTTGTTGTCAGCCACATTTAGCCAATAAGGTTGGACAGTAGTCGGTGAGTTGGATATTGACAGCCTGTCTAAATTCTGAACTGGTTCACGGTTACGTTCATGATAACAACAACTGGGAACTCTCACATTTAGACCTTCACTTTTATAGTTGATATAAGTTTGACTTATATAAGGCCTTGTTGTGTCATGTCATGTCAATGTGACCGAGATCTGTATCTGTAATGTTTAAATTTGAGGGTGATCGATGTGGGTCTGACCTTAAGAAATTTTTGTTGGGCCCTCGGACAGGGTTTTAATAATCTCTGGAAGCCTTTTATTTTTATTGAACCAACGCTTTATTGACTAAAGAATAGAGGAATATAGAGTTTACACAGATAAACTGTCAACAATGTCCAAATCATAGATGTTAAAGGTAAAAACAACACATTTTACTCTAGGAAACAAGGGACAAAATGGCTATTTTTATATATCATCTACTTTAACAGTCTAAGTTTAATTTTAGTCAATAAAAATAGGATAAACATTTACCACTTTTTGTTATGAATGAGATGTAAAATTACTATTGATTGTTTGATCATTGAAATGGATAATATTTAAGTAAAGTGAAACAAAACTGCACAGTAACAAATACAGAACATCACAATAATAAAGACCAGATACTACACCGAATCAAAAAAATTAAAATAGCTGTGTAAGGACCAAGAAACTGCAGCCACAATGACAAATTAATCATCAGATCCACACAATAGAGAATCAAACACAATTTACTGGCTATGTTAATCCATCAATAAGAGTATAATCTCCAGAAGCTTTAAATGTCTTAATTTTTTAATATACACAAACTTTCAAAGGTGATAGTTGAATCAGATTCACAAGGTCTTATGGTAGCCCCCAACTCTCGGGCGAGTCTTTAAAATTAGAAACAAAAGTAGGGATTTGGCAACATTCTTAATTCCTCAATGATTTGCAAGGTTAAAGATGCTACTCTCAAAGGGCCTTAAAAAAGTGGCTTGCACCTTACTAAATATATTTCCTACCCCTAGTTGATCCAAGAATGGATTGCAAACTTAAAAAGACCTTCCTCCTACAAGGCTTAGAATCGGGCACTTTAAGACATCTTCCTCAGCAAGGCTTAGAATAGGATATTTAAAGGCATCTTCCTCATAAAAGGATTAGTGTAGGATATGTAAAGATGTCATGATTTTAAAAAAAAAAAATTATTTGTTTATAGGGTTCTTGTTCAATTCACAATGATTTATTTGTAAATAATTTTTTCCTTTTTAGTTAGAAGTTGTAGGCCATTCTACTTCTTACACTTTATTTGTAAGGTCATTTTTATAGTGGAAGTTGTTTCTGACTATTATTAATGTGACAGACAGGGTCGCATGTGTCTTTGCATGGAAATTCTTTTGGTAGTGTGCAAACTAAGCATAATATTATAGTGATGGCTTCGCCTCTAAGGTGATGTGTTTTAGTCCATTTACTTATGTAGATGCCACAAGATGGGTGAGAACCCTCAATCCTCCACCTATTGAGCATTCTCAATGGGATGTTTAGAGGTAGGATGATCTTTTCCACCCCACCAAGATTTGATGTGTGTGCTTAATGTTTCTGGTTTCTACTATAGATATTAGAACTAATTTTTTAGAACAATTGTTTTGATGGGGCATGTATTCCAACCAATTAATTTTTATTACAAACCTTGTAAATGTACTTTTTAATGATTTATGATTAATATGATATATTATAAGTGTTTCCAAGAAAGTTTCTTATGAGTTATTTAACCTTCACTGAAACTTTCCAATGGTGTGTCTAAAGGAAAAAGGAACTTTTCAAATATGTATGGCAAGATTACAAAATACTAGGTCATCCTTCATTTGATCTCCAACACTATGTTAGTGTATATATTCATTTCCATACACTATAGGCTTTAAACCTAGTTAGGTGTCCACTTTATACATCCTTGACACATGCCTCACTAAGGTGTGAAGGTTGTTGGGCGACTTGGTAGAGATGTCGACAAGTTGCCAACCAACTAGCCACCTTGTACTAATTTATTGGGAGGTTTTCGAAGAAGGAATGGCTTGATTTAAAGGCGGAACCGAGCCCTGCCTGGGTGTTTTGAATGGCGCCCACGTGCAGAAGGCACCGACCTAGTGCCCTGCTCCTTCGTTTGGAAGCAAAAACCGCGCCCCACCCGCATCCACAGAGGGACCCACCTGCAGAGAGCACTTGGAAAACGGGCTCTAAGAGGAAGACGCCCTGTTGTTTGGGCTGCAAGTCGACGCCCCTACCCAGGCTGCAAGTCACCTCTTTTGACTATGGCGGGCGTCTATTTCACGCCCAAAATCACGGCTAGAACACGGTTGGCGGACCTAAGAAACTCCAGGGGTGTGACACCAGCGGGGAGTGCCACTTTTTCAACCGCCATGAATCCATTGGGCATAAAATCACACTAGACTTATAAAGTGCTCGTTTATGCCCCAATTGGTCTAGCCTAAAGCACTAACTCGTGTGTTCTATTCCACACTTCTACATTCTTCTATTTCAGTATCTTCATTACCCCAAGAAAATACTAAGGCAAAAGAGAAATCAAAGGGCAAGGCCTTAGTTGCTACATCATCTTGATCTCCATCATGGATAATCGACTCAGGTGCTTCACACTACATAGGTTCTTCACAAGTTGTTAAATTTCATCCTTAGAGCTATCCAGTGTATCAAATTTAGGGAACGACGTGAGGGTTCATTCCTCTCCAAATTTAGTTGAGATCAGAGAATTGTAGAGCAACAAGTTGGTACCTATAGGGGAGGCTAATCACCAATCTAGGTTATATACCTTCTCCAATTTTGCAGTTGATATGTCTCCAAAAGCATTGTTAACTCATTTAGATGGAGTTAGCAAATTAGGGCATGAGCAGTTCAGCCACCTTAACTACTGCTACCTTGAGCATCTATGTCAACATGATATAGTCACAGGGTTGCCTAGAGTTAAATTTTCTAAAGGTCTTTGTGAAGGTTGTGCCCTTGGGAAGCATTTTGAAGAAATTTTTAACAAAGGCAAATAATGAGGGCAACACAAGTCTTGGAACTTGTTCACAATGATGTTTCAGGGGCCTTTCCTCATCCATCTCTTACAAAGGTTAAGTATGTTCTCACCTTTATAGATGATTTCTCCATATTCACATGGGTCTACTTCCTTAGGTAGAAATCTGAAGTCTTCAATTTCTTTCAAGAATTTAGAGCTCTTGTTGAAAAATAGTCAAGAAAATTCATCAAGGTTCTCCAAATTGACAATGGGGGTGAGTATGTCAACAGCCGTTTTAAGTAGTTTTGCATAGTAGAGGGGATAGATTTGTAGCTCATAGTTCCTTATACTCCCCAACAAAATGGTGTTGTTGAACGTAAGAATAGATCCTTAAAAGAGATGGCTAATTGTATGATTCACTCTAAGGGCCTAAAACCATGTAGTACTACATTGAAGCAGTCATTTTCTCATGTTATATTCAGAATAGAGTTCCTCATAAAGTCTTGAAGGGCATCACTCCCTTTGAAGCTTGGAAAGGAAGGAAACTAGCCATTGATCATTTCAGGGTCTTCGAATCTCCTGCCATGGCACGTATACCAAAAGAGCATCGCAAGGAAATGGATTCACAATCCAAATCTTGCATCTTTACCGGTTACCTAGATGGTGTGAAAGGTTATCACCTACTCCACCCAACCACACATTAGTTGTTTATTAAGAGAAGTGTTAAGTTTTAGGAAAGTCATCTTGACTTTATACTTGACAATTCTCATCATATTATGGACTCACCAAATCCTGATGATTACTTTGATGATTCAGATCATTCACAATAGATTCCTAAGGTGGTATGTTCTTCTTGTTCCAATTATGATAGTGAAGATAGTGATAAGCGTTCATCTTCATCTAGTTTTGGGATTGCTTTGGAGGTTGATATTTCTGCACTTGACTCACCCACATTTGGGTCATCCCACAATAATAGGTTACACTTTTTGGCCAAACTTTGAACTAAATCTTCACTTTCTGACACCTATAGCCACCAAACCATTAGGAATTTGAAGATGATGCGAACTAGTGATTTGCGAGATTTTGCTTGTAGATTCTAAATATATATATTTTTAAAAAATTTGAGTTAAATTGTAAAAAAAATTGTGTCTCCTTTGATAACTAGTTTTTAATAGTAAACAACATTTTTTTAAAGTGATGTGTATTTTGTAGCACATAACTTTTTTTTTCTACAAAGGATAAAATTCTGATTCTTTTAAATTTAGATTGGTAAGACCAATATATAGGGCATGCATTAGGTTTCATAATGTTTTGTTAAATTCTTTTTTAATTAAGTTTTGAAGTCAAACCAATTATAACTTAGACATAGGTGTATTCCGTAAAACATAGCTTTTTCAGTATTTATCAAAATTTATTTTTTTTGTTAAAACAAGGATATCAATACCTAGAGCATAGATACTTTTCAGAAATTTTTTCACGAATTTACTAATTTTCTATGTGTGTAGAATAGAGAACTTGATGTTCGGTGAAAAACCTACATTCATAAGAAATAAAAAATAAATATAATAAACAAATTAAATATATTTAAAATTATACTTTTTGGGAAGCTTATAATAAGGACTACGTACTTACAAAACATAAATTTTAAGTAAATTCATTTGATCTCCAAAAAGGTAAATCAAAAGTGGTTTTTTTCAACATTTTGATAGGTGTAGAGGAGACTCTATTATAGGTATGGTGTAAAACTAGCAGGGTTCTATCCAATGGGGTTTGAATCTAATGGTGTTTGATCAAACCCTCTTCAATTAAAATCTTTTAAATGAAACCTTTCAAGGCTTAAATCATTATATTTTCTAAAAATATGTGATTTCAACAAAAATCAGGATGTCCCAAAAAGTGTAACCCATTATTGTGGCAGCACCCATCTCAAGCTCTATGTTCATTTCAAAAGAAAGATACATGGGTATAGGATTTAGCAGATAATAGATAGATTTAGTCAGATTTTCAATGGGGCCACATGCCTTCTTTGCCTCAACTTCTGATCCATAAACATTTTGAGAGGTATCAGGCATACTTGAGTGGGATATTCCTATGGATGAGGAATATGATTCCTTAATAAAAAAATCACACTTGGGATTTGATTTCTCTTCGTAAAGGAAGGAAGACATTTCAATGTAGATGGATATATCAAAATAATTTTGCACAAAATGGGTCATCTGATAAGTACGAAGCACAATTGGTTGCCAAAGGATTTTCACAAGTTACTACCATTGACTACATAGAGACCTTTGCACCCACTGCCAAAATGACTTCAATTTGACTCACACTTGCTATAGCCACAACACATGGATGGGTTGTGCATTAGATGGATGTGAAGAGTGCATTTCTTCATCTAGAGTCCTTGAGGAGGAGTGTTGAACACACCTAATACTGAGAGGGGGGGTGAATCCGTATTCAAACAAATCTCAAACCCTCTGGAGAAGATTAAAACTTAAACTTTACAACATTAACAAAAGCATAAAAGATCAACACAATGCACAACACCACATAAGACCATATGTACATGGAAAACCCCAAAAGGGGAAAAACCATGGTGAGGATTAACTCACAATATATGAAGCTTACTGCTATAACAATTACAACTTTGTTTTAGGGATACAACCCAAGGAAACTACTACTCCCTACTAACTTTGTTTTAGGGATTCAACCCAAGGAAGCAACTACTCCCTGAAGAAAGGTTTTAGGATCACTCCCAAAAAAGCTACAACTCCCTGTAGACTTTGTTTTAGGGCTACAACCTGAGGAAGCAACTACTCCCTGAACTGAGAACAAACTCAGAAAAGATTATAGCATGATAATCTTTCTACTATCTGAAACTGACATTGAAGCTCACTCCTTTTGATGATTGAAATTCTACCTCTTCACTCCTCTTTTGATGATTGAATTAGTTAGGCACACTCTTCACTTCCCTTTTATCACAAAAGCATCTTTAAGATGAGTCCAAACATGATCTATTACGTCTTCTCTTTCTCCTTCTGTTGCACATCATAATGCATTACACAACCACTTTCTTCTTTTCATATTACACTCACAATCATACCTCACCTAGATCAATTGGGTTTACAATATATATATGATATTAAATTTATTACATTACATGTCAGCCAAAGACAATAAGAATATTACAATTAAAAGTTGTCCAAATATCAAACATCATGAAGCATGTAGAGAGCAGGCCTAAAAAATGAACTCCATGCAACGCCAGGAAGAGGAACATGCCTTGCGGATCCCAACACATGCTTAACCTAGTCCTAAACATCCTTCATAGCATCATCCTTCAAAGAATAACATACGTACATCACACTCATTTGAAATAGGTCGCCCTTAAGCAAGAAAACATGAAACTTGTAGCATATCGGTCATTACAACTTTGCGATACTCATGAAAGTTTGAACATTGCTTATGCTTCTACCAAATGAGTTAGCAAGACTTATACACCATCTCCAAACACTCCTTGAACTCTGCACATCAAAGACTTTGTACCACACACCTTCAACATACCTCAGTCAGCTAGGAAAAAGCATGACCTAGCAACACCTTCATTCTGGACCACAACCTTTTCTAGGAAAAATTAGAAAAACATCTTGCAAAGAAACAAGAAGCATCACACTATCATTAGGATCATTCTTCATTAGCCAGTTTACCATTCCATATAGCAACAAGTTGGCACAAGCCAACAGACACTGAAAGTACCCACGGGATAGTACAGTCTTGCACTCTGTCACTTACAACTTTCATTTTCATACACTATAAGATTTAAGCCTAGTTAGGCATCCACTTTATGCATCCTTAACACATGCCTCATTAAGGTGTCAACTAGTTGCCAACCAACTAGCCACCTCATGTTAGTTTCTTGGGAGGCAAGTCACCACCACTCATGGTTGAGAAGTCATATCCTATTCCTCAACTCAGGTCTTGCCTCTCCTTGCCTATTTGTACTCACCTCTTGGCTTTTATCTAGTGCTGACTTCATACATTTCTTTGCTGTGTCTATTTGCAATATTATTGTGCTTGCTTATTTCATCTTCTTGATCATTGGTGAATTCTTCATAC
This sequence comes from Cunninghamia lanceolata, assembly GCA_027924645.1. Classification (NCBI taxonomy): domain Eukaryota; kingdom Viridiplantae; phylum Streptophyta; class Pinopsida; order Cupressales; family Cupressaceae; genus Cunninghamia; species Cunninghamia lanceolata. Next base: position 20,254,107 of record BSBN01000809.1, on the reverse strand, counting down.
TATTGAATCTCTCATACTACATGCTAGAGACATCATCTCCTAAATGAATTCTAAGAGAAAAAAATGATAGATTTTGGTGGGATGTTGCATGCAAGATAAGATTCATAAAGACAAATGTTGAGTTGGCATGAGTGCATTTCGAAGTTGTCTATATAACATGTAGACAACATTGGCAAACACTAAATGATGCATTCGTATTAAAAAATCATGATCAAATACTAAACATTAAATCATAAGTAACATATAAAATAAATTAATAAAGTCATACTAGAACAAATGTGAGACAAGATTTTTTAAATTGGAAATTGTTTGACGAAAGAAAACTCCATGTGCATTAGTGAAGATGACATCTTGAAATCTTATAATGCTTATAATCACTCCACACCAAAATGATAGTTTAAAGATAACAAAATTTAACTAATTACCACCATAAAAAATGGATATAGAATCTGTATTTATAGAGGACCTCAAACAAAGAGTTATGCTTGTAACTTGAAGCCTTTGTGTTTGCCACCTTTCCTTAGAGTGTGTTTATGTATCCTACTGCTCATGACAAGAGGTGTGCACACACTTGTTTCTAAGGGAAAATGTTATGCTCTAATATTCATGGAATATAGAGACACCTAAGAAAAAACTATAATCCAAGGAATCTTAGCTACAATATAAAACAATGTCTAGGATAATATAAATTACAACTAATTTTTTTTATTATTAATCCTAGCAACCTCACTATGGGAAGAACCTCATTAAATATAAGAAAAATTCTTAGATAAAAGAACAAAATTGTTAAGTACAAGAATATTCCATAAAAATAAATAAATATATCCCCTAGTTCAAATAAAATTAGGACTCTTATGATTAATACATCAAGTAAAGAAATTAGTAAACAAATTGACCTAAATAAATGAGCAAAGTCTCTATAAAGCACTAAAATATATACTGAAGTTGACAATGAGGGAAATAGGTACTTAGCTATATACATGACAATTAATATTGTACTAAAATGCATGCTCTATGATCTAACTCAAGGACTTATTATACATCAAAGGTACTTAGCTATATACTGAAGTTGACAATAAGGGAAAGATGTACTTAGCTATATACATGACAATTAATATTGTACTAAAATGCATGCTCTATGATCTAACCTAGACTTATTATATATGAGAGGTTTTCACTTCAGAGAGTATTGCTTTGTAGCATTTTGTTTTATACATTCCCCAGCAGAATGATGTTGTAGAATGGAAGAATAGGTCCTTGAAGGAAATGACTAACTGCATGATTCACTCCAGATCTCTTGCACCATAGTTTTGGGCAGAGGCCATTAACTGTGCTTGTTATAGCCAGAATTGTGTTCCTCACTGAGTGTTGAAGGGAGTTACTCCTTTCAAAGCTTGGAATGGTTGGAAACCATCAGTTAAGCACTTTTGATTTTTTGGTTCTCTTGCATGGGCCTACATTCTTGTATAGAAACATAAGGCCTTGGATCTGCAGAGTAGGCCTTGCATATTTGTAGGCTATCTTGATGGTGTGAAGGGTTATTGGTTTCTCCACCCTAATACACATGAGCTGTTTATTGAGAGGAGTGCTTAGTTTGAGGAGGGTTGTTCGAGCTCAATTCCTATCACTTCTCCACCTCCTTCTACTTTGACATTGGAGTCACTTGGGATACATGATAGATCTTCTGATGAGTCAGATTCACTTGAGCAAATTCTTGATGATGAGGAGTCATCTACCTCCACTTCTGATGCTAAGGGTGATTCAGAGGATTCACCTACTTCCCCTCCTAGTCATCATTCAGAGGGTAATGATTCTCCTCCACATTCTCTAACTTCTGGTCCACTTTGGGCTAGATAGACCTTGCAGTCTACAGATGATTAGGTTGGGGATCCATAAACACTAGGTGGACTCAATCACAATTCTAGGATGCTCCACATGACTTCATTTCTACTACCTCTGATGCATAGTCCTTTCGAGAGGATTTTTGTATTCTTTAGTGGGATACAACTATGTAGGAGTATAGTTCCTTGATGAGGAACCATACTTGGGATCTTGTCCCTCTTCCTAAGGTGATGCAGAGCGCACAATAGAAGCGGACCAACAGATCAACAGATCAATTCATGTACATCGCTGAACTGGTTATTGGCAGTTCACATGCATCGATTCACCATTACACTCGGTCACTACTTGTATCAACGGCGAACTCCTTATTCATCCTCCTAATGTGCCATTACACATTGACTACGATGTGACTTTGATTTTTGGCGGATTCCTGTGACCTCTCACCGCTAGTCTTAACTTCAACTCTTAGCAAACTTGCACTCCTTAGCTAATGAGTCGATCCTCTCAGCTCCTTCGGTGAGACTTACTCCTCAGTCGTCAACTCACAGAGCCCCCCAATGAACCTCCGCTGTTCTTCGTTCATTGATGAGTTGTTTACCATTGGCCACCTAGGGTTTGCTTCACCAATTCTCCAATGCACAGTCTACCTTCCTCGAACCCTAGCACATAGAAATGCTAGGACATCTACTATGCACGACCCACAATCTGGGACATCTGCATTACCAAATCTTGAAACATAACAGGAAACAAAAAACACATACTGTACAACGAAGCCATTCCACTGATTTCGACAGAAATCTTATCAGTGGAATGCTTCATATTGACATAATGCAACAATGGGAAAATAGAAAGGAAAGAAAATCTACAGCTAAGTAATTTCGTATCTATAGAGAACAAAAAAAACAATTGATGACACAGAGTAGTTGATTTCTTCTTAACACGATGCAGTTACATTCAATCGATCTAACTACAATACTGATCATCATGCCTGATCTTGTTCATTTCCCTATCTTTATAGATTCGCCTAGGGTAGTACCAACTGACTCCAAGTGGTTGGGAGATCGATTCCAAGCTGCTGGGAAACACTACTGCCTATTTTTGGTGTTATTGCTATTTTTAGCATTATGGGATTACAATTTACAAATACAACCTAAGTACTTGGGACTTACAAACATAAATTACTTGCATTGGTCAAGTAGACCTTATTACAACCCAAAACACGATTTAAAACAAAACATGAACTTAAATGACTTGTGTTAGGTGCCCCTGCACCATACTCCCAGGGTTTAAAAGAACTCAATTCCCTTGAGGAACCAAGTCTAAAATATTAACCCCATGCTTGATGATGTCTTCCTCGCTCATCCAGGTAGCATCCTCATTAGGCAAGCCACACCATTTGGCCAGATACTGCTTGTAGGTTTTATGTCTAGTCTTCTTCTAAACTTTGGTGTCCAAAATACATTCCAACTGAACTGGCTGGCTAGGTGGAAGATCAGAAATCCATTATGCATCTTCTATGCCTATCTCTACTGCATTAGCCCCTCTAAATGGAAACAAATCTACCACATTAAAGATGGGTGAAATTGCTAATCCAGGAGGAAGTTCAATTTCATATGCATTAGGCCCAAATTTGTGTACAACCCTACATGGACCTATCTTCTTCATAAGAAGCTTCGTGGGCTGCCCCTTCGGAAGTCTTTCCTTCTTTAGATATGCCATTACCAGATCTCCAACTTTGTATTGGACATCCCTTTTCTTCTGATTAGCTCTCTCTTTGTATTTCCCTATGTGCTTCTGTATAGTTTCCCTTACAGCGTCATGGATATCCTTCATGCTAACTGCAAAATCTTCTCCTTGTGCACTTCTTTTTGCCATATTCTGGAGATCCCTGAGCTCCAAAATTCCCTTGGGATGAATCCCATATACAACTTCAAAAGGGCTCTTTCCTATGCTCCTATTAATAGGATCGTTGTAGGCAAACTCTGCTTGTGGGATGATCATATCCCATGCTTCTCCATGCTATTTAGTCAAACACCTCAAAAGATTACCCAGTGATCTATTCACTACCTCAATTTGTCCATCCGTCTGAGGGTGGTGATATGCAAATGTGAAAGACAATTGGGTGCCTAATTTCTTCCACAGTGTCCTCCAAAAATGTCCCACAAAATTGGGATCTCTGTCAGTAACTATGTTCAATGGTAAACCATGAATTCTTACTATCTCCTTGAAGAAAAGACCCGCAAAATGTGAAGCATCGTTAGTACATTTACATGGCACAAAATGAGCCATTTTTCTAAACCTGTCAACAACCACAAACATACTGTCAAATCCTCTTTGAGTCCAGGAAAGACCCAAAACAAAATCCATACTGATGCACTCCCATGGCCTTTGTGGAATTGAAGTGGTTGATAGAGACCTACATTTGACGAACTCCCTTTGGCTCTCTAGCAAATGTGACAACAGTCTACAAATTTTCTGACATCTGTTTGCATCTTAGGCTAGAAGTAAAACCTTCTCACTTGCTCCAATGTCTTGTCTAGTCAAAAATGACCTCCAAGACTACCACAATGTTTCTCTTTTATGATGTTCTCCCTCATGGAACACCTAGGTACACATAGTTGGCTGCCTTTGAACAGTAGCCCTTGCTGTAACAAATATTTAGAAAAATTAGAATGATAAGAATCTGAGAATTGTGAACAAACTGCATATATCTCCTTGAAGTCCTCATCATCTTGGTACATGTTCTTGAGAGAATCCACTCCCACACTCTGCAACTGGATCTCCTGTATAGTGCACACTCGTCTACTCAAAGCATCTACCACTTTGTTGGCTTGTCCCTTCTTATGTTTGATGGAAAAAGTATACACCTGGAGTTGTTCAACCCACTTCATATGCCTATGATTTAGCTTCTCCTGTGAATTCAAAAAACTCAAAGCATGGTTGTCAGTATAAACAATGAATTCCTTGGGCAAGAGATAATGTCTCCATTTCTTCAATGCTTGAACCATTGCATACAATTCTAGATCATATGTGGAATACTTTCTTTTAGCATCATTCAGTTTTTCACTAAAGAAAGCAACAGGTCTACCTTCCTGACTCAAAACAACACCAATGGCAAGGTTACTGGCATCACATTCCACAGTAAACAACTTATTAAAATCAAGCAAAACCAAAATGGGTTTCTCTGCTATTTTCTGTTTGAGAATCTGAAAAGATTCATCGACTACTCTATCCCAAACAAACTTACATTTATGTCCTCCTTTTATGGTATCCAAAATGGGCGCACAAACATGACTGAATCCTCTTATGAATTTCCTATAAAATGTTGCTAACCCATGAAAACTTCTTACATCACTTACTATTTTAGGCGCTGGCCAAGACAGAATAGCATTTACCTTCTCTGGATCCATTTTCAAACTACCTTGGGATATAACAAATCCAAGGTATGTGAGTTCTTCCTTCATGACTATACTCTTCTCCATATTGATCATTAGTTTCTCCTCATGCAGCTTCTTCAACATCTATTCCAAATGCTGCAAATGTTCTTCTTTTGTCCTATTGAAAACCAAAATATCATCAAGATAGGTAACAACAAACTTGCCAATAAAATCTTTCAATACCTCATTCATTAGACGCATGAAAGTACTTGGAGCATTGGCCAGTCCAAATGGCATCACCAACCACTCATAAAGACCTTCATTAGTCTTAAAGGCTATCTTCCATTCATCCCCTTCTCTAATCTTGATCTGATGGTATCCACTCTTAAGATTGATTTTAGAAAAATACCGAGCTCCTCCCAAACAATCCATTAGGTCTTCTATTCTGGGCATAGGAAACCTATATCTGATGGTGATCTTATTTATGGCTCTTGAATCAGTACATAACCTCCATTTGCCATCCTTCTTGTGAGCTAAAACTGTGGGTACAACACATGGACTAAGACTTTTCCTCACTAGGCCTTTATCCAACAGTTCTTATACTTGTTTAGCAATCTTCTCATTCCGATTAGGTGTCATTTTATAAGCTGGTTTATTTGGCAATGTGGATGCTGGGATGAAGTCAATCTGATGACTTATGTCTCTCATAGGGGGTAGTGCATTGGGCATATCCTCCACCATGATACCCTTATATTTATCTAACAATTCCTGCACTTCCTTAGGGACTTTTTCCTTGTTGTTTTCAAACAAATCAGAATTGTCTTTAGGTTTCAAAATCAGAGCATACCCCTGGGTTCCCTCTTCCTTCAGAGTATGGAGAAACTCTTTCCCACTCATTAACATGATACTTGAGCCTACATTCTTGTCTACACCCTCTTCTGGTAAAGGATTCATCTTATACTGTCTACCATTCTTAGTCATCACAAAGGAATTCGACTTACCATCATGATGGGTTTGTACATCATACTACCAAGGTCTACCTAACAGTAAATGGCATGCATCCATGGGAATTATATCACACAAAAGTTTATCTCCATATTCCCCTATCTGAAATTCTACCCAAGCTTGTTCATCAACCAAGACTTGCTACCCTTTGTTCAGCCATGACACTTTGTATGGACTCACATGTGGCAATCTTTTCAAGTTCAATTTCTCTACCATTTCTACTGAGACTAAATTTTTAGTTGAACCAGAATCAACAATTACCTTACAGTTTTTACCAAAAACTGTACACGGAGTTCTGAATAGTGTCTTCCTCTGGGGTGGTTCCTTGTTCTGTGGCACTTTCAGCATTGTTCTTCTCATCGTGAGACTCTCTCCACCTTGTGCTAGATCTGCACTTCCCATAGGTAAGTTCACACTCTGACAATCTTCTTCTTGAATCAGCTGGTTCCTTCTCTCTCCTCTATGAGAGCTTGAGGCTTTCTTCGGACACCTACCTGTTGTGTGCCTGATTTGGTTACAATTATAACATCTTCCTGTGAAGACGTTAGGACCTCTGCCTGGTCCACCAAATCTGCCTCTCCCATTGGGTCTCCTTCCTCTGAAACCCTCTCTAGAACCAGATTCTCCACTATGTTCTTGTTGACTGGACTCCTCTTGATTTTTTTGGAATTGATTTATGCCACCAAAGCTATTTTTGCCTTTGAAATTCCTTCCACCTCTGCCTCTGTTCTGCTAGTCTCCCTTTCTTTTCTGCTTCTCTTCTACTCTCAGTGCCACTTGGAAACATTTGTCCATGGTTTCTGGTGTCAAGATGGTAATCTCATCTTGTATAGTATACTTCAGGCCATTAATATACCTGGCAACTCTTCCTTTCTCATCCTCAGCATGTCCACACCTTAGAGACAATTTATGAAATTCCTCTATATAGGTGGATACATCCATATCCTTCTACCTAAGGTTCTACATTTTCCTGTATATCTGTACTTCGTAATCCGCTAGTAGGAACTGAGCCTTGATCCTTTCTACCATCTGACTCCAGGATGAGATCATGCTCTTGCCACTCTTCACCCTTTCCCCTTGGGTGTAGTTCCACCATGTGAGTGCAGCGCCCTTCAATTTCATTTTTGCAAACTTGACTCTTCTATTCTTCGGTACCTCCTTGTACTCAAAGTAATTGTTCAAAGCCTCGACCCATTCGATGACTTCATCTGCATCCATCTTTCCGCTAAACATCAGAATCTCCATTCTTGATTCAGACGATTCCTTACCAAGTGATTTTATGGCCTCCAGAAATTGTTTCTGATCTGCAGATATATCTGTCTGTCCTGAGGTTGTTTCCTCTTCCCCATCTTCTTCTTCTCCATTAGACTCCTCGTCTAGTTTCTTGCCTTTTCCTAAGGTTTTTAACTCAGCCTGGAATGCTTCCTTGACTCTAGTTTGGATCATATCCTCCATCTCCTTGAATTTCTAGGCCACTTCAGTGGTCATCCCCTTTGGAGGCATCTCGCTAGCCCCTTCTTCGCTTTCTCTATCTGACATAAACATTCACAGACAATAATAACACTTTTATAGACCCTTAACTTGGCTCTGATACCAAAATGATGCAGAACGCACAATAGAAGAGGACCAACAAATCAACAGATCAATTCATGTACATTGCTGAACTAGTTATTGCCGGTTCACATGCACCGATTCACCATTACACTCGGTCACAGCTTGTATCAATGGCGAACTCCTTATTCATCCTCCCAATGTGCCATTACACATTGACTGCATTGTGACTTTGATTTTTGGCGGATTCCTACGACCTCTCACCGCTAGTCTTAACTTCAACTTTCAGCGAACTTGCACTCCTTGGCCGATGCGTCGATCATCTCAGCTCCTTCAGTGAGACTTACTCCTCAGTCGTCGACTCACAGAGCCCCCCCAATGAACCTCCATTGTTCTTCGTTCATTGATGCATTGTTTACCATCGGCCGTCTAGGGTTTGCTTCACCGATTCTCCAATGCACAGTCTGCCTTCCTCAAATCCTAGCACATAGAAATGCTAGGACATCTACTGTGCGTGACCCATGATCTGGGACATCTGCATTGCCAAATCTTGAAACATAACAGGAAACAAAAAACACATACTATACAACGAAGCCATTCCACTAATTTTGATAGAAGTCTTATTAGTGGAATGCTTCATATCAACATAATGCAACAATGGGAAAATAGAAAGGAAAGGAAATCTACAGCTAAGTAATTTTGTATCTATAGAGAACAAAAAAAACAAATTGACGACACAGAGTAGTTGATTTCTTCTTAACACGATGCGGTTACATTCAATCGATCTGACTACAATACTGATCATCATGCCTGATCTTGTTCATTTCCCTATCTTTATAGATTCACCCAGGGTAGTACCAACTGACTCCAAGTGGCTGGGAGATCGATTCCAAGCAGTTGGGAAACACTACTGCCTATTTTTGGCGTTATTGCTATTTTTAGCATTACGGGGTTACAATTGACAAATACAACCTAAGTACTTGGGACTTATAAACATAAATTACTTTCATTGGTCAAATAGACCTTATTACAACCCAAAACATGATTTAAAACAAAACATGAACTTAAATGACTTGTGTTAGGTGCCCCTGCACCATAAGGGAAGAAAACTTGTTCGATGTAAATGGATCTATCAGACAAAATTTGCAGTAGATGGGTTGATTGATAACCATAAGGCTTACCTGGTCACCAAAGGATTTTCCCAGGTTCATGGGATTGAGTACTCTAAGACTTTTGTGCCAATTGCCAGAATGAACTCCATCCAACATGTTCTTGCCATTGTTGCAGCTAATTGTTGGGAAGTACACTAGATGGATGTGAAGAGTGCTTTTCTTCACATTGACCTTTAGGAGGAGATCTACATGGAGCGGCCATAGGGTTTTGTTCAGGATTCTTCACTTGTGTGCCACCTTCGAAAGTCTCTCTATGGCCTCAAACATGCTCCTTGGGCCTAGTATGCCAAGATGGACTCCTTCCTTTTGACAATTGGATTCACTCAGTGCCATTGTAATCCCAATATCTACATTTTGCAGCAGGCTGATTCACTCCTATTTCTGGTCTTGTATGTTGATGACTTTTTGATCACAAGGAGTTCTTCATTAGCAATTGGGGTAGTCCAAACTACCCTTCATGATAGGTTTTTGATTACTAACTTGGGCTTGTTGCATTACTTTCTTGGGATTGAAATCTACCAGACTATTTCTGAGATCACCATCACACAATCCAAGTATGCAAGTTAGATTTGCTCTCACAGTTTCATATGGCTAAGTGTAAGGATGTGCCAACTCCCTTTCTTTCTGGAGTCAAACTTGAGGCTTAGTGTTCACCATTTGTTGATGTCACTTTGTACTAGCAGCTTGTTGGGAGTCTTATTTATTTGACTCATATGAGACCCGATATTTCATATGTTGTAGGCATGATTTCTCAATTCATGCAGCAACCCCATGAGTTGCATTAGAAATCTATAAGAGACCTTATTAAATATATGATTGAAAATGATGTCTACTTTAGATAAGAAGTCTTGCACAATATATCACTATAGATGAAAACCCAATTGAAGATACAATCAAATACATATGAGAATATGATCAACCAATGAATATATCATGAAAAGAGCTCCAAATAATTTTATTTATTCACTGTTACAAAAATTAGTCACTCTGATATTTAGATCAAACCATCATAAATCAAGTTTTCCACATCAAAATGACATCCAATTGTCTCTTTCTTCAAGTAGGATCATGTACAAACACTTGGCGATTGATTCCAAGCCAAAGATTGAATAAAACAACCTTGGAGATGAAATTATAATTGACTGATATGAAAGTACAGTTCGCTGTCCCAACTGCTAAAAGTGTACTTTTTGCCCAGCCAATAGAAATATGCTTCCAAACCCCCAAATCTTCACTCCTAAGCCAAATGATGATGTTCCTTTGCAATTTCTAACCCTTGGAATCTTTGTAGAATGTTCAAAAAGCCCTGAAACAAATTGAATATCTCACTGTTATGAAATTTTAGTCCTTGCAATATACAAAAATCTCGCTCTAATAATATAATAAGCCCAATTGCTACCTTGATAGTGACACCAATGAATCAAGGGCTTCAATACATTAATCAAATAGCTCCAAATATTTGTCTAAACCTGCAATATTAAGCTCAATGGTAGATATTAGAACAATATCACCTCACACATTGTATGGGGCCATCTCCATACATGATCAAGGGGTCATCACCTCGATAATTAAACTAAAAATTAGAATTATCAACTTAAAATGCAAAGATAGAAAACATACCAAAGCATCAAAAGTTGCAAATTGATGTTGATTTTCTCTATTTAAGGACTCCATGGATAGGCGTCCATCTCCTTGGTAATTTTAAATTCCACCAATGAGAATCAACGAACTTGAACAATTGTAAATGAATTACAATCAAACTCTTTCATTTAAAACAATCTTCAATTATTTTAAATGAATTACAACTCCTCCAAATGGATCAATCGAATAGCAATGTACTCTCCTTGGTGGCTTGTGTGCAATCATTAAATATTTTGATTTTGCATTGAAAATCATTCCTTGCCTTGGATGATCACTAACCACTTTATGAAATGCATTAAATAAACCACTCTATCCAAAAGCAAGTATTTAATATCCTTCAAAGCATTTAAAATCTTGATCCTTGACATAACCAACTTGGCATTCAATTTATGAACTTGCATTTAAAATTCTCCTCTATTTTTGCATCGATCCACAACTACCTCATGCACATGCATTAAATGATAATATTTGCATTTAATAAAAACCCTCAACCACTCCAATGCAAATATTTAATAAATAAAATTTACATTTAAAATCTTTTGAAAGCTCAATATCAAATTAAATGCAATCATTTAATTTCCACAAACCCAATCGCCCTCATATCCCATCGATCCAATGCAATCATTTAATAAATAAATGTTGCATTTAATATATCCTTCCTTCATGTTTGGCAGCCAGCTATGAATCATTTGCACTCATTAAAAATCAAAACCAAACTCATAATTGAAAACACAATTCTAATATTGTATTTCCCATGTAGCTCAAAAACACACTAGTTGATCCAACTTTCTAGTTCTCCATGCATAGAACAAAATCAACTAGCAAATCACACTTAGCTCATGATTTGGGACATTACAAAAGCAACCAAGTGGATTCTTCACTACATTAAAGGTACTTGCAATTTTGGGATTCACTACACAGTGGGCATTGATCATGACTTGGTGGGCTACACAGATTCAGATTGGGCAGGTGATTCTCAGGATCACAAGTCTACTTCAGGTTACAACTTCTCACTTAGTTTAGGTCTTATTTGTTGGTCAAGCAAGAAGCAGTATGCTATTTCTCTATCTTCTATTGAGGCCAAGTATTAGGGGGCTATGAATGCCGACACTAAGGCCATCTAGCTTTAGAATCTTCTCACTGAGTTTGTTATCCAGATCAGATGACTATCCATCATATTTTGTGACAACCAAAGTGCCATTCAAATCTCGTGAAATCCGGTCCATCATCAACAGACCAAACACATTGAGGTCCACATGCACTACATCCGGGAGCTCATCCATGGCCACATCATCGACCTTCACTATTGTCTGACTTTCAAGAAGATTGCTAATATCTTCACCAAACCCTTAACTACGAGAAAGTTCCTTCATTTGTGAGATTTGCTAGAGGTGCAGGAGGCTTCATCTTCTGGGGGGCTTCATCCTCTCACTCGAAGTCCTGACTCTCTCTACTTTGGGAGGGTCTCTTCTCTCTCTATTTGGGGGGATATTCTCTCTTTTATGGGGGCACTTTTTCTCTTTGAGGGGGATTTTTATGTATATGGGTACCTCATTAGACTTGATTTGTCAGGACCTATTTTTTTACCCACTTAAGTTGCACTTAAAGGGGGTGTTAGTGTAAGTTTTTATTTCCTAGTTGGGTTATTTATTTTCCTATATTCCTAGGTTTTTCCTACACCTTTTGTTAATCTTGCTTAGGTTCATATAGCATGTTTAATTAAGTGAGTGGGTTATGATCTGTCACCATCCTATAAGGGAGCACCCATTAGCTATCTTGAGAAGATATTTTGCTATCTTTAGATCTATAGATGGTTGCTTCCTATTGTCTAGTGTTGCCACCTCCACCCTCTCCCTTTTCTATATAAACATGCTACCTAGCTTGTATTTAGTATCTTTTGCTTTTTCATCCTCTTAATACTATTTTGCTTTTGGAGGATTTGCATTACTCTTGTGGAGACTAACTCTATGTTGTTATTTTGATTTCATATCATTTGCATTCATAGTTTAATATATAATCATTTGCACTAGTTTTCTGGGCTAATCATCTTCTTAGATTCTGACAAAATTGTATCTACTCTCACAAATAGATTCTAGAAATGTTGAGTGCACTCCTTGATTGATCCTAGTTGTTTTAATTTAGCTAACTAGATAAAGTAGTTGCTTGCTACACTATTGCCATAATGTGATTGTAACTCCTCTATAAAAGCTATCCATGTGACATTGAGACACTTTTTCTTCCATTGTGCACATAGCCATTGATACCAAATGAATTGTTCTAGTTCTAGATATAAGGAAGCATTGTCACCTTTTTCCCACTTAGAGTTTGATGAACATAAAAAAAAATCCATTTAATTAATCCAAGTTAGTGGATCCTTGCTATCAAACTTGCACATGTCAACCTTTGGTAACTAGTTCTTAGATCCCAATTGAGTGTTAACATTTGGATCTGAATTAACTGACCTAAATGATCAACCTTGATTGCTTGAAACATCTAGTTGTGAGACTAATTAACTTTAGCTATAAGTGCTAAGATTAGATAATGTGCTATGGATGTGAGATTCTCTTGTTAAGGTATGAAATCTTCCTGCCAAAGGTGAAAGTTCAAAGTTGTGTCACACTTTTAGAAAGGAAATGACCAACATGGATCTAACTTTTTAACTTGAATCACTACAAAGTGACATATATTCTAAATTTTAAAATGATGTAAACTAATAAAATGTATATTTTTTAGTGTATTTTATGTATAATTTTTTTAAAAAAATTTAAAAAATATTTAAATGTAGTATTTTATAAAATTGACACTATAATTTAGTTCCTGATAAAATGCTAAAAAATAAGGTTGAATGGGAAATTGCACTTCAAATAGTAAATTTCATTTATTTTTCATTTATTTTTTGTGTTCATAACTCAAAACTTTAGTGCATGGATTGATTTTTTCCTCATTTTGATAATTATATAATTTTAAATAAATCTTCAAAATTGCTTGTAATAAAAACACCCCCGTTTCAATGGGACATCAACTTTTTTCTTAACTATTTATCCAAAATGGGAAAAAATTATATCATCTTGACATGGAATCTCTCTTGTAGTACAACAATTTTTTTCGATAAACTTTACTATTTTTTCTTAAGGACAATCAACATCATATTTTGGTGTTGATGAACTAGTTTTGGTAAAAATAAAAAATAAAATTTAAAAACTAATTGAAATGTTTAAAAATATATATTTTTACAAAGTATACTTATAGATGTACAAAAGGGTATTTTTAGATTCTTTTAAAATAATCATTTGCACAAGTAGGAGTTGTTACGCCGAGAGACATTATATAGTCACATTGGGGTGGGCATGAGAGCACTCCTTTTTTCTACCTAAATTTATAGAAAAGAAAATTAAAATTCCAAAAAGGAAACTTATTTTCGTTTGAAGATCATTGGTTCTAATTTCTTTTTTGGTTCCATAGTTTTTTGTGATTTTCTTATTTTTCAATTTCTTTTTTATTTTTTTTATTTTTTCCAATTTCTTTTTTAGTTTTTATTTTTTCCAATTTCTTTTTGGGCTTTTATTTTTTATTTTTTCTAATTTCTTTTTTGGTTGGATAGTTTTTGTGATTTTCTTATTTTCAATTTCTTTTTTGTTTTTTATTTTTAATTTTTTTGGTTTTTATTTTTGTTTTTTATTTTTTATTTTCTCCAATTCTTTTTTTGGTTTTTATTTTTTATTTTTTCAATTTTCTTTTTCAAAGAAACTATGGCAAAGAGATATTCCTCGGCGTACTTTAGATTTTTTTTTTAAAATATAAATATACTAGTTAGAACATCAATTTTTTCAAATATTTTTGTTTTTGGTAAATTAGCCCCTAAATGATGCTACATATGTTTTTAATGGATGGTTCTAGTTGGAAAAATTGTAGCCTAGATTTAATTTAGCTAGAATGAATCCAAATAGAATCTATGTTTCACCTAAATTGACTTTTAGTTGGAAATATTTAAATTCATTTATGCTGATAAGTTGGTTGGAAGTGTGAAACAACTTTGAAATTTTACCCCCAAGTGATGTATATCTTCCTTCATCTTGTTGGTATCTTCTTCCATGTATATTTTATCATTATCCTCAAGTGATGAGTCACCTTTTTTAGGAGTCTTACCAGGAATATAGGAATTTTTTCCCCTACCTCTAGTCTGTGGTCCAACCATAGAGTGCAAAATTTAATTTATTTCTCTTTTTAAAAATCTTTTTGTTGGTCACCCCAAAATTAAAACTTCAAAAAGAGGTTTGCTAATTATTTTCTACAGGATTTCCAAAAATGTAAACAAATATGAAAAGTTTCACAAATTGTAGCCTACGTACTGAATTTATGAAAACCCCTAAAATTACAATAACTTAATTAAAACAATTCCAAATTCCTCCAAATCAAGATTGTAGGTGTATCAAAGTACTGTTGTTCAACTCTCCAGAAATTAAGAAAAAAATCATTAAATTATAGCCCTAGAAGTGAAAATGATGGAAACCATAATTCTATAATAATTCCCTTAATTCTGCTCCAATTGACCTCAAATCTGGTTGTAGTATCTATGATATGTCCTTGAAAAACAATCCAAAAATATTGAAAAGATTCAGCATAATGAGAGAGATATGGGCTTCCCAAAATGACCTCCAAAATTTTAAAAAATTGGCTTATGTCTTGCCTTTATGGTGCCAAAATCATGCTCTGATACCACTTGTAATGAAATAACTAGTACAAGAGTAAAATATAATAGCAAATATGTTACAAATACTTGATATTAATTGAGAATAACAAACCACTTTGAGGGGGAAAACCTCCAAATATCTCCAATGAGAAAACAATTCATAATGTGATTATAATAAACTTACCACTAGCTCCCATATATACCTAATTATGCTATGGCTGCCACCTAGGCCAACTTAGATACTTAAATGTAATGCCTAGAATGACCTAACTACTTATATTTGACTATAATAATGATTATATAACTTATTAAGAGTTCAGGTAGCCACGAAATGACTACTCATAACCCTTTACACTCTATAGGATTAAGGGCATAACATAGACAAGTATTACTTTATTTTCTTGAAAGAAAAATTAGTGAAGTATTTGCAGTTTTTCAAAAGTTTAAGGTATTTTCTAAAAATTAGAGTGACAAGAAAATGTAATTCTTAAGGATAGATAAAGGGGGTGAATACTACAATTATGCATTTTAATTAGTCTATGAAAATATATGGTATTAAGGTGCAAATAATAGCTCCATACACCCCTCAAAAAAATGGGGTGGTTGAATAGATGAATAGAACTCTTTTAGAAATGGCTTATTATATGTTGTATTTCAAAGGTTTTCATAACACATTTTGGGGTTTGGTTGTTTCTAATGTAACATATATTGTGAATAGAATACCCACCAAAGCTATTACAAATGTCACCCCTCAAGAAGCATGGAGTGGAAGAAAGCCTCATATTAGCTATTTTAAAGTATTTGGGTGTATTGCTTGGGCACACACCCCTAATGAAAACAGGAGAAAGTTAGAAGCAAAGAGTCATAAGTATTTATTTATGGGTTACAATGAAGAGTCAAAGGCTTACAAGTTGTATGATTTGACAACAAAAAAGCCTTTATTAGTAGAGATGTAGAATCTGATGAACATTCCTAGCTTGCAATCACTTCTTCTCACTCCACAACAAAAATGCTTCTAATATTTTATATATTTTAGAAGAAAATGGAGACTATATTGATGAAGTTGAGTTGTGCACTATTACAAATGAAGATAATGCCATCGAAAATAAAACAACTAATGCTTCTGATTAGCCCTTTTCTACAAGTAGTGATGATAAAGAGGAAGCATTTTTAGTTAGATAGAAGACAAGGAGTATTGGAGAGATAACATAGACAAGGATCAAAAGTCCAAGGAAGGAGTAAAAGTGCTCTCATCAGCAAATTGTTAGAGATTAATGAACCAATTTCTAGTGAATAAGCTAGAGTGAAGAAAGAATGGGAGAAAGCCATAAAGAAGAATAAGATGCATTCATGAAGACAAAATCTTGAGCACTTGTGTCCTTCCCCAAAGGTAAGCATGTTATTGGTTGCAAATGGATTTATAAAACAAAATTTAAAATAAATGGTGCTATATAAAAACTCGCAGCTAGATTAATTGCTAAGGTATTCAATTAAAAATAGGGAATCGATTATGAAAAAACATTTGCTCCTATCATTAAAATGAATATAGTCAAAATTATTATTTCTTTACTAGTCTTGGGTGGCATCTTCATCAAATGGATGTTAAAAATGCTTTCTTAAAAGGAGATTTTTATGAAGAAATATACCTAGATCAACCACCCAGTTTTGTATATCAAAACCATCATAACATTGTTTGCAGGTTAAATAAGTCACTTTATGGCCTCAAACAAGTGCCACAAACATTGAATGAGAAGATTGATAGCCACTTTCAGTTTCACAAGTTTCAAAACTCTAAATCAAATCTGAATCTTTATGTAAAGAGAGTCCAAGACACGATTATTCTTCTTGTAGTTTATGTTGATGATTTATTTATTGGTGGACCGCATATTGGGCTAATCAATTATTTGAAATCAAATTTTAAAAGGGCATTTAATATGAGCTATTTGGGTGAGTTAAATTATTTTCTTAGTCTACAACTTTGTAGGCTACATAATGGATTATTTTACCCACAATCAAATTATGCTTTGGATCTATTTGAAAAGTTTAAAATGCTTAAATGGAAGTCTTCCTCTACTCCCTTTCAAACCAAAGTCAATCTTACTAAAGAGTGTACTTCCAAGAAGGTAGATGCCACTTAACATAGACAACTTGTTGGTAACTTGGTTTACCTAACCCATTCCAAAATAGACATTTGCTTTGTAGTCAATTTGGTATCTAGATTTACACAAGAACCCAAAGAAAGTCATTAGTTGGTTGCAAAAAGAATTGTGTGATACATTCATGAAACAATTCACTATGGTCATAAATCCTTATTTTCCTTGGTTGGTTTTACAAATTTAAATTAGGGTGGTGATAGAGATGATAGGAAATCTATTGGTAGTTATGTTTTTCAACTCATTACATGGAATAGCAAAACATAAACAACAACATCATTGTCTTTATGTGAAACATAATATAGAGTAGGAAAGGAAGCAATTTGGATTTGAAATATTTTACTTGATTTTGGTCTTGCAAAATGTTCTCTACTTCTTCATATTGGGAGAATTAAAGTACCATACAGGTTGCAAACAAGCTAGTCTTCCATTCTAAAACAAAGCATAATAAGGTTGATGTTCATTACATTTGAGATATTCTTCAAGCAAACATTATCAATCTACAATTTTGTTCTAGTGAAGAACAAACAACCCATATATTTACCAAGAGTATGACAAACCAAAATTTTGAAATTGCGAGAGAAGTGTTTAACATGATAGAGGTAAACATTAAGGTTGGATAGTAGTACGATGTTTTCCTCTTATTTGTACCTTGTGTATATTGATCTGGCCAATCTTAATGGGCAATGTAAAGTTAAAAAATAAGTAAGATTGTCTAGAATCTTACACACAGCTGCCTAGAAAATAGATCACTCTAAATTCTAAAATAAACAATAAAATTGTAGAAAATAAAATATTCAAGATTTTAGATTGTTCTAGATGTTATAAACAAAAACAAACATAAATACACTGATATACAATGGATTGGATTATACACAATACAAGATAAATATTCTACAACCATATACTCTGTTTTATGCTCTGTTTTGCTATTTGTTACTTGCTGCTTGCTGTTCTATTTTTTTCTTTAATTGCCCTATTGCTCTATTTTGGACACTTTTACAGGGGCCCATATATAGAACCTAACCTTGATACTTATAATAAAATAAAATATGGACGATGAAAAGATGGAACCGTGATTTACATTTACCATTGATAATTATTAGGAATAAACATATTTATGGAAAAAAGTCATGTACTTTACACAGTGATTTTCTTTTTTTAGGGTGTAAGTTCTTAATATTCATATTCTTGTGAAATGATTCTAATATCATAACGTGAGTTAAAACAATATTTGTAATAAAAATTACAACTGGACTTTTTATGTTTCGAATCAAAATGGACAATAATAAAAACACACAAATTCAGCTATTTTGCATATTAAATTACAGCTCCATGTTACTTCTTTTGAAATCACTTCTAATACTTGAGTTATAATTTGTTTCCTCTCCAAATTCAATGTCCGTGGCAGGCTGCAGTTGAAATCCACTTTTCAGCATGTTTTCTTTCTCATCATCAAAATCATTTCCTTTTCCATTTACGATGGGTGCAACTTTTGTGGCAGCCTGCTTCGACATCTCCACTGCCCAGTTATACATTATCATACCTCCCACAGCAATACCCATTCCCATTACATTCTTCACAGTCAATTCTGAATCAAATAATATCCAACCTAAAACAAGTACAGCTACTGTTTTCATGTGTCCCAGAACTTGGAAAGAAACTGCTGAGAAGCGCCCAATGCAGAGATATTGGCTCAGGTTGCAAAAGACTGCTAACCCACAAGAAAGTGAAATGAAAAACTGAAAATTTATAACAATGGCAAAAGTTAGTGCCGTGTAGATAGAAACATTAGGAAAATCAAAAATAAAAATAAAATTAACCTAGTTGATTTATAAAATATGCAGGGATGTAAAAGAGACATTACTATTGCAGCATAGGAGAATTTATAATCCAACAAGTTGTATCCATTGAGACAATAGTCAATAACCGGACCCGGCAGCAATAGAGATGCAGATTGAATAGGAGCAGTTTTGCTGAGAAGATCAAATGACCCAATATTGTGCTTTTGTTGCAGGGATCCGATTAACTGTAAATACAGAGAAAATTTTCAAGGATACCCAACTGTCCAAGATGGAAAGAAAACTGAAAAGGAAATAAAATTGTAAATAATTCTGTAATTAACTAGTTTTTCTAACTTTTTGCATCATCCCTAATTTTGAAGCATCAAACATTTTTAGTCTCAGATTCAGTCCCCTGTGTTGTAGTGGGCATTAGTATTTAGAGTTAGTGGAATATTTCAGCATTTGTAAACAGTTTTAGAAAATTTTAATTGAATGGTAGAAGCTGTGCTTACTATTTGCTGAAATGATGAAGAGATAACCGCTACTATAGCTGCTGCAAATCCTTTGGCGTTTACTTTAACATCTGTGACTGTACAAATGGCTACTCCCATCACAACGAGAAATACAGTTGTCTTGACTTCTCTAGAGTATTGTTTACTGTGAAGAATCCATTCCATTATACAAACAACTGGGATCATACTTAGTTTTGAAATCTGCAGAATTTTAAAAAAAAAATTAAAATTTTAAATTAATAACTTTTTAAAGGAGCTGAAAATAGATTCATCCTCATGAATGTATAACAGAGACAATTTATATTTTGTGTAATCAACCTGATAGAATCCCACGGAGTTCAACATGAGGCTCAAATTCATTCCTACAATTGAGATGTTTCCAACTATAGAAAACCAAAAGAGTTCCCAGAAGGGAACATGTTTATTTGAAGATGAATATCCTAGTGTCCGTGAGATGAACCCCACCAGAGCAGTCACAAGGAAGTGAAAACCAGTTAATATAGTGGCTGCATTACACAAGGATGTGAAATCGCTGTTAGTATGGCATACTATTATTTATTACACTTCTAAACAAAACAGAAGAAAAGTTAAGCAATTAAAATTAATCTTAAAATTTTAAATCAAATCAACTGTGAAAAAAATATAAAATCAAGCTGTAATATTAGTGCTACTTTTATCACACTGTATAACTTCAGGATTTTCAGACCTTATGATTACTGTCCAATTGTCTGAAATCCTATTTTGAAACTAAATCTAATAGATATATGTTTCCAGCTACTAAGGGGAAAACAAATAGATTTAAAGGGAGTAACAACTACAAAAGAAAAATCAGTAGAATGTGAATGAGGTATATAACATTAACTTAGATGGGAATCAGACTAGTTTGTTGCTCAAATATCCGCTAGGGCAGTGTAAGAAGATGGCTCCCTGAACTTACTGTTCATGGGAAGTGTGAAAACAACGGATCTAAGTGAGTCTTTCACTTGTCTGTCTTTTTATATCAGATTCATATTAAAGCAGAGAAATTTACTTTATCCAACGCTAGGGAGTGTATAACAGACATGGGTTACCAAGTTCAATGATTAAAGGTAAATTTTGGCCAATAAAAAAAGACAATAATTTAGTTTTTAAGTGGAGATGAAGCCTAAAATTTCTACTAAAGAGTGTGATAACTGATAGAAAATAGAGTAAGAGATTCCAAATTATTCATAAGCTCCTCATATTCTATATGGATGAAAATAACAGCACAATACCTAGAATGTGCCCATGGTTGAAAATGGTAGAGCTTAAATGCGGGTGCATTGTAGTCAATACACCCGCAGGAGCAGGTCCACACTTAAACAACCAGTTCGTTGAGTACAATGCACTATGGATGTATGCAGTATGTATCAAGTTTTTCAATATAAATCATAAGAAAAAAATTAAGAATTCCAGATATAAATTGCCCTCCTTGCAAGATATACCCATTGATTAGCTTAACACATAGAAACTGTTAACAGCCAGACTACATGTTCTTTCTTCCTTTACAAAAGTTCAATCAAGCAGTCTTTCAAATGCAATTTGATAAAATGATGTAATTGAAACTTACCAAATCTAAATTTGTATCCAGACATAACTTGCTTGTTGACCAAGATGATGCCCACGGAACTAATTATGTTCATTGCCCACACCCCGACATTTGACAAGGAAGGTTTTTTCTCTGAAGCCATGCTGAAAAGCGAAGAAACAAGATTGAATCCTGCTTCTTCTGCTTCCGGCTGAGACCTTCACTTCTCTGCAATGTAAAACAAGTCGAATGGCAGGGCAAGAAAATGTCTACATATATCAAGAAGATTTCATTGCTGCTTCTGGATATGATTATTTGCTTTAAAAGAGAAGATGAACGTGAGAAAGCCGATGTACATGGAGTTGCAGAAGGATCCGCCGTGACTTATGGATGGAACACTGCACGTTTATATCATTTCATTCGTCTCTTTCTAAATTACAAGAAACGTGTAAGCTTGCGGTATAGTTTTTTGAACAAGTTTCGCTAAAAACGAAATCAGAAGTTTGCTTAGGGACTTCGCTTGTCTGACACTGAAGGAAGATGTGCCCCATCACCAAACAGAGGAATCAAAGGATGCTTTCACGGCTTGGGATGATGGGAGTCCAATGAAAATAGCTTGATCGTGCACATACTTAAATTCATAAAATGGTCGTGGGGGTTTGGAGAATACGGGTTGAGTTTATGTAATCGCACGTTTACTTTATTTTAGAGGTAAAACTTCTTGAAGATTTAAAATAACAAAGACCATGTGAGGCCGAGAGTAATGGTCAACTTTGAAGATGAATAAAAAAAATCTTTTCACTATTTATTGTTTTTTTAATTAAAGGGTAAATGGTATTTTTGAAAGGGACCTTTTTACAAAGATAAAAGTAAATATAACATTGAAGATCAATATTTATAGGGGCCTAGCTTTGGTTTAATTTATTTTTGAGGTAAAACTTCTCTCAAGATTTAAAATAACAAACACCATGTTATGTTGAGAGTAATGGTCAATTTTGAAGATCAATAAAAAAATCTTTTCATTATTTATTGTTTTTTAAATTAAAGAGTAAAGAGTATTTTTGAAAGGGCTCAAACCTTTTTACAAAGATAAAAGTAAATATAACATTTAAGCCCAATATTTATAGGGGGTTGCGGTTGTTGTGATTCCTATGTGGTAAAAAAATATTACAAAAAACATTGAAGCCCAATATATAATAACGAAACTATAACATGGACCAACAACAATAGTGTTATGCCTTGCATACATGCCTCATCTTTTTGCCTAGCAATTGGGGACTTCTTTCTTTCTTTTTTCTTATTCTTTGTTTTCTTTAATTTCTTTGAGTGTCTTTGTGTTTTGATGCTTTTTGGGTCTTTCCATTTTTTTTGCCTTTGCTTTTGATTAGGTCTCTTTTTGCTTTGTTTCAAGGCCTTTCTTTGACATTGCGAGGTTTTCCAAATCCCTGGGATCCCGATGTTAGGATTAAGGTGCGATCAACCTTGTAAATCCTATGTAATTAATTACTCCTAATATTGTTTGTAAATCACCCATAAGAGATGAAAGGTTTCACTAGCAGCGGTCTTGTTTCAACTACATGTTTATATCCGATCCTCAACACTCATTCATCTGCGACGAGTGGTTGCAAGGGGGTTTCCCCCTTGCGAGGGGTCCAGGGGTATCATTCCCCTAGCGGGGGTTCAGGGGCAGCGCCCTCGAAACCACATTTTATTTATATTTTATCATTCTAAATCTGGACTATTCATCATTAAGTCATAGATCTGATAGTCGATATTTTGTCGGTTATTTTGCCCTAAAAGGCAACCCATTTTTATAAGGATATTTGTACTACATTTTTATCAAATTGGAGAGTAACATGCGACGCTGGATTGAAGACTTGATGAGAGAGGAAGTGCATGTATTGTAATTTCATATTTGAAGATAATACAACTTGGAGCCTCTTTTCTTGGTGGAGTTTTTTACCCAAAAGGGTTTTCTCCACGTTATATACTGTGTTATGTGTCCAATTTTTAGTGCATGTTATTTCTGTGTAATGGGTTTTGATTTTTGTTGTAATCTCCATTAATTTTACATTGTTTAGAGGATAAGAAGGTTTGAATCATATTTCTGTTGTATGGTTTGCACCTTCATTTCTAATACCCGAGTCCTTAGTAAGTTCCCGACTCATTGCCTTGTCTCAAAAATTTAGACTTCTAGAAGTTTCTTGGACCTTGGAACTTTGTTCCATATTCTTGTCAGGTTCTGATTCTCACTTGGGCCCTTCTTTTGTCTTCTTTGTTTTGTCATCAGACTTTTCGAGTTCTGGGGGACTTGAGATTCTCGATCTTGGTTCTAAAGTTCTTGTTCCTACTGGACTTCTACTTCCCACCACACTGTTAGCATTAATAGCACACGAATTGGTTTAATACTTCGTATAAAATTGATTTTCACATTTCCTTTGCATCTTTCTTCCAAATCTTGGATTTTTAAGCTTAGTGCATGCCCTTTCAGTTCTTCCAACCAAACATATTGATTTCATACCAAATTCATGCAATTTGTGAGAGGATTCCATGCCTGAGCTTTTGAAGTGTCACGACACTAGCTTTTCTCTTCCTTCGTTCCTTCCTATCCATGATTTCGAGGTAGGTTTTGGTTAATTTATTCTTTGTTTTCTTGTTTTGACTATTTTTTATTTGTTTTCTCGAATTTTCTTTTCCTTCTATGTGTTTTTGTTCATTCCCCTTTGTTTAGGTTCCATTCAGAATCAAGAATTATGGGTTTCTTTTCATTTTCTAGGTTTTTGGTTAAATTAGGGCTTTAGGGTTAGATTTAGGTTTTAAATATATGTTTCCTATTAGTTTTAAGTAGTTCATGTTGAAAGGCACAAGACAACTGAGAGGGCGGTGAATCAGGTGTATCAAAAACTTTAACTTCTTTAAACAAAATCACTTTCACATTCACTTATTTTAACTCCTTATTCTATCATGAACATTAAACATGAATGACAGAGTCAAAACATAAAAACATCAACACCATATAAACATGAGCAACATATGTTTGCGTGGAAAACTGTAAAAAGGAAAAAACCACGGTGAGTGTTAGCTCACAATATAATATAGTAACAAGACTGATTAACAAAAGAGGCTCACTGCCAAAGGGCTCACTACCCAAATGGGTGGCTCACTACCATAATGGGCGATTCACTGCCATAAACTAATATAGTAGCATCTACAACATGCCTGAGTTCAGTTCCATTGAAGCACAATATCTCCTCTGCTTAGCTCTTCTCTTATAATTCACACTTTATCTTCGCATCTTTCCACAATCACACTTCACTCACAAATTTATTACATCTATTTATACCAATCATCAACCTTGGAATTTACATCAAGGTCGACATTACATTCTACAACTAGTGGAACTATCCAAGGTTGACATACATACATAAATCAAATTAGGACTAAACCTAAACAAAGTTGCAGAGAAAATGAATGAAAGAGGAACACTTCATGGCTTAGCTTGGACCAAAATACATCTTCACACACTTGGACATGCTTCTACAATCCATGAATCACCTCCGCAACAAGTGTAAATAATTAGGTCAACTAGAACTAGTGCACACATCAAGAACACTTAGATACATGATTTCAAGAACTTCATTATAGCTTGCGGATCAAACACATGCCTTCAATGCATTCTAGAGACATCCACAAACAACATGGAATCACTTGGGAGACAACAAATCCAATCACAATAGATCTCACTTGAAGACAACAAATATCACTTGAAGATATATCACAGATTGCTTCTCAACAAACACTGTCAAACTCTGTTAATCAATAACTTGCTTTCTGGAGTACCAAATAACAAATCATTTGGAATGAAGATATCTAAGGACTTTATGAACTTAATTCAAGAACCGCAAGACCAAAATCCAACCTGCAGAGAAATGTGGAGCAAAATACTATCTCCCTGTCATTCTGCAAACATTGCCAGGTATAGTCTTCAAACTGGTGAATAGAACTTTTTTTTTGCACAGCGATCTAGACCACCAAACTCTGTATTTAGCATCTTCAAACACTTCGCTAAATCATGTCCAAATCTCATACTCTAGTCTTCAACATAAAGGAAATGCAGAGTAAAATACTCAGACAATGTTCTTAACATGACAACTTAATCAATCAACAAATAGAAATATTAGAAGATATAGTTGGCACCAATGACAACACAAACATGTTGACATCAATGACAACACTAGTTAGCACATACTTGCAACAATATCCCCCTTTGTCATTGATGGCAACATATGATGTGAAAAACATGTTCCACCATCAAGACACAATTCTGCATGAGAACTCCCCCTTTCTTTTTACACCTGTGAATTGTTTCTCCCCGCGAGTTTTTCACATGATCTCTTTCCCTATTTGACATAAATAGAAAAGGGAATCACATCTCTTCTATTCACACCACTTCTCTGATCAGTCTAAACTCATTCTTTACTCCCCCTGAATGCACTAATCATCTCAAACAACTACCTTCTCCCCCTGAGAGCTAGCCTCCAACATCAGTCCAAAAGGAGAAATGTACTTTGAAGCACACTGGACTTATGCATCTAGTTCAAGGAAGGAGGGGCAGTAACCCCTAATTTTTCCCAGAGATACTCAAATGTGTCTTTTGGAAGAGCCTTAGTGAATATGTCAGCAACTTGATCTTTTGTAGGCACATACTCAAGCTTCACCTCATTCTCTGCAACTTTCTCTCTCAAAAAGTGATACTCAATTGAAATGTGCTTTGTCTTTGAATGCATCACTAGATTCCTTGAAATGTTTATGGCACTTGTGTTATCACAAAGAATAGGAATTGGCTCATCATACTCAACTTTGATATCCTTCAAGGTCTGTTTCATCCATAGCAC
Organism: Cunninghamia lanceolata; assembly: GCA_027924645.1. NCBI lineage: Eukaryota > Viridiplantae > Streptophyta > Pinopsida > Cupressales > Cupressaceae > Cunninghamia > Cunninghamia lanceolata. The sequence continues at coordinate 20,227,939 of BSBN01000809.1, read as the reverse complement.
TTGAGTGCAACATGATACTGTAGAAATATATTCTACCTCTATAGTAGACAAGGAGACTGATTCTTGTTTCTTGCTATGCCAGGACACTTTCCTTTCTCCAAGGAAGAATGCACCTCCACTTTGCTTTTCCTGTCATCAACACATCCAACCCAATCCACATCTGTATAGGCACTTAAAGAAAAATCATTGTTCTTAGGATACCACAAGCCATGATTAGGAGTGCCCTTCAAATACCTGCACATATTCTTTATTGCCATCATATGTGATTCTCTCATATCTGATTGTAATCTGGCCACAAGATAGATTACATGCATGATATCTGGTCTGTTGGCAGTCAGGTAAAGCAGTCCTCCAATCCTTAATCTATACTTGCTTTGATCAGCCTTAGGAGATTCATCATTCTTTCTCAGTTTACAGCTAGTAACCATAGGAGAGCATACCAGTTTAGAGTCCTCCATTCCAAACTTCTTTAACAATTCCTTGACATACTTTGATTGAGAAATGAAAATGTCTTTATTAGTCTGATTGATTTGCAGTCCAAGAAAGAAGTTCATCTCACCACACATAGATATCTCAAATTCCTTTTGTATTTCATTAGCAAAATTCTTGCACATCTGGGTGAGTGTAGGATCATGATGGGCCAAACACTACCCCTAAGTGGCAATGTAAATGTGAAAAAATAGACTTAACTAACTTCATGTCAAAAATTGAATGAGTTATCTACACAATCTAGAAATAAGGTAGTAATAAAAGTTGTAATAAATTGAATGTAGTTTATGGGCTACTATGTTTTTTTTTTAATTTTAAAAATAGTTTGGTGAAAATTGGATATTTCAATGAAGCACTACTAAAATTTTTAGAAAAACATAAAAAGTATGCATCATTCCGGCCAACCTAAGTATGAGAAAAATATAATGTTTTTCCCCCATGATTTGGATTTAAGTAAAGGACACATGAGTAGATGTGACACATTTTTTTTGAATTTTTTAAGTAAATAAATAATTATGTATGATTTTTTTACTGTAGTTTTTTAAAATAATAAAAATTAATTTTCCAGCCAACCTAACTTAGTCAAAAATATATGAAAATTAAAAATTTTAAATTTTAATGTATACCCAATAAATCCTAGAATGTGACGCATCTTTTATATTTAAAAAGGATTAAGATGTTGAAAGTTATGGATGTTTTTCAATATGTATATCTATCAGAAAATCAGACAGCGTATGTAGAAAATTAATAATAATTACCTATTAAAATTATTATGAGGTGTATATTATATTTTGAGAATCTTAATAGCTTCATCTATAAACTTTTTTCATTTTATTAAATTTAGTTACAAAAAAGTTTGTCAGCTTCAAAGATGAATATGTGGAAAATTTCAGGATAACACTAAATGGGTGGTTTTGCAAGTTTCTTTGGCATGTTTTGGGACTCCCACTTGCCTAAATATGAGGTAATCCCAAGGCATTTTTTGAGGGAATCCATACTTGAGATAGAAATATTAACATCCTTTCCATCCAAATCTAAATATTAGTCTAAATGTTAGCACTTTTTCATCCAGCAAGTTTTTTCTCCATTGCCACTATTTGGCCCATCATGATCTCACACTCACCCATCTCTTCATTTCGACCAAATATGATATTATCCTCTTAGACTTCAATAATCAGGATTTGATATTTGCTTGCCTTGATATACAAATTACTATCTATAAACCCTTTACTGAAACCCTGCTGCAACAGATACTTATCTAGTCTTTCATACCAAGCTCTGGGAGCTTGCTTCAAACCATACAAAGCCTTCTTCAACTTGCATACCATGTCTAGTTTGTTTGATAATTGAAATCCAACTGGTTGCTCTATGTAGACCTCTTCTTCTAGTTCACCATTCAAGAATGTAGATTTCACATCCATATGATATACCTTGAAATTTTTATGTACTGTAAATGCTAAAAACAGTCTGATAGCTTCAATTCTTGCCACCAGAGCATAGGTTTCTTCATAGTCAATTCCTTCCACTTGTGAGTACCCTTTACACACAAGTCTTGCTTTGTTTCTTACAAATTCTCCAACTCCATTCAGTTTGTTCCAGAAAAGCCACTTTGTTCCAACCACAATCTTGTTTGCAGGTCTAGAGACAAGTTTCCAAGTCTTGTTCTTCTCAATCTGCATTAATTCTTCTTTTTTTGCTTTAACCCAATATTCATCATTGCATGCTTCATTTACTATTTTAAGTTCCACCTTTGAAAGTAGATAGAGATTTAATTATTCTTCTACAATCTTGCTTCTTGTCATCACACCTTTGCTTTTGTCACCAATAATTTGATCTTTAGAATGATCTCTTTGCACATACCTGGGAGTTTTAGGAATTCTTACTCTTGCATTTCAGTCTGAACTTCCTTTTCTTTGCCTTTTTCAACCTTTTCTATATTAGGAGATCCATTTGACTCATATCCATCTGGTTGAATATCTTCATCTACCTTCACATTTGCGCTTTCAATAATCTTTCTCAATCTTTTGTTATAGCACCGGTTAGCCTTGCTCTTAGTAGAGTACCTAAGGAATATGCCTTCATCACATCTAGCATCAAACTTTCCTAATTCTTCATCTCTTTTGATGTAGCATATACTTCTAAAAAGTTTGAAGTATTTGACAGTAGGAGTTCTACCATACCACAACTCATAAGGTGTCTTTGTTTCTTTTGCTCTGATTTGCACTTTGTTCTAAATGTAGAGAACAACGTGTATTGCTTCTTTCCAATATAATTCCAGTAGGTCTGCTTCCTTGATCATTGTTCTAGCATCTTCTTCAATAGTTATATTCTTCCTTTTAACCACTCCATTTTGTTGAGGAGTCCAAGGGGAAGACAAATGTCTCTTTATTCCATGTTCTTCACAAAAGTATTGAACTCACTTGAAGTAAATTCACCACCTCTATCAGACCTTAAATACTTGATTCTCAAATCCAACTCATTTTCAACCATAGCTTTGAATGCCTTGAACTTATCTAGTGCTTCTACTTTTTCTCTAAGGAAAGTAACCCAAGTCATTCTTGAAAATTCATCAATAAGAAGCATGAAATTCCTTTCACCTTGCAAACTTCTTGTTCTTATAGGACCACACAGGTCTGTATGCACCAACTCCAACAATCTAGTAGAGGATTGTTCTTTGCTCTTGAAAGTAGTCTTTGTCATCTTCCCAAACTAACATTCTTTGCATATAACATTTGTAGGCTTCACAATCTTAGGTAGGTCTCTTATAGCTTGAATAGTTCTTATTCTCACTGTTTAGGGTGAAAAAGAGGGGTTTTCTAATTTTGTTGTATGGGAGTTTTAGTTTGAATCCTCCTTTCCACTAAACATTCCAAGGGATTTTCAACCACTTTTGCTTGTCCACTCAGGAGAAAAATGACCTATCAGGTTGGGTTGCCACAAGGAAAGCTGGAAAATTCAGAAGTTATCACACAATGTCTTTAATTAATGCTCTAATGCTATTGAAACCCTAATTTAAGCAAAATAATAAGTAAATCTATAAATTACGATAGATGCTATTGAAATAAGACAAAGGGTAGAGAACCTTAACTCACTGTCTTTCGCAGTTTGGAAAACAGAAATGTCAGGGACAATGGTGAAGGCACCCAAGTCCAAGGTGTAGCTTTTTCCGTATAATCCCGATCTCCTTCTGACATTGATCTCCACTATACCTTCAATTTCTAGAAATTTAGATGCAGAGGACACTGTTGATGGTGCCCTAGTCCACTTAGGGATATTCTTTAGGATGTCAGATGCTCTGTAGTCATTGATTGTCACTGTTTAGTCTATTTTTGTAGATCCAAATGTGGGGGACAAGGTTGATGGTGCCTGTGTCCTGAAATGTCGCATAGTGTCTGCTTCATTTTAGATCCTAAATCTATAATGTCCTTCAATCTTCCCTGCAACTCCACTTTCTCCAGATCCAATACCTGTAACCTACAATCACATGGAGAATGGGAGGGGGTTGTGGTATTTATAGGATTGCCTCAGTCAAGCCTCAGAGAGACATTCAACTCTTCCAAACACCGTTGTCAAATGAGAGTGTGTATCCCATAGGATAGAGGCAAAAATCCAAATGATAATGATGATAAAACACAATAGATGTCACCTTGATGATGAATCTCTCGTGGAAGGAAGATGCTCTTCAATGCCATGAGGAGAAGATGTAATCCAACCTACAAAAACAAACACAATAACAATGCCCTACTCTGGAACACAATGAAAATCACAAGTATGCCAGTAGCTCACAATCATAATCTAACATAAACATCCTCTAGTTTCTAAATGATAACCTACACATGCTTATTTATGCCACTACAAAGATTCCTACCAAGAATTTCATAATTAAAACTTATGATGTCAGCCTGGGACCCAAATAACAGCCACAAACTCGACATTTGAATTTAAGGCAGACCCAAAATAGAGCTAGACTAGGGCGCTAGGACCCAAGTCCACCCCATTGTCTTTGTTCCGGGATCATCAAAATAATCCCCCTTAGGTCCCATTTGTCACAAGGCCCAAGGGTTTTCTCATCGGGAGTCTGAATTATCATGCAAGATGCTCTAAATGCAATCTAAAGATCCAAGAGCTAAACCTTAAGAGGAAAAAGCCCCCAAGGGTGCATTTTCCAACCTAACATTTAACCCCCACTTTAATGTATGTATAAATGCAAGGACAATACATGCATTAAATTAAGGTCAACAAACACAACAAACACTCCAAGTGCGGAGAAGACATGCCAAACACATTGAAGACAATAACAAGCACACAAAACACGGAGAATACAAAATTGAAGACACGCAGAGCATAGAGAATATAGTGAATGCAGTGATTATTTTCTTTTTGATTTTCCCATCTGAAATGCAAAATGCAAGTACAAGGAAAGTAAACAAAAAAATGCCAAAAGAGTGTAGAGGAGCTCATCACCACTAGTCTTGGACTTTTTAAGAACAGACATGCCAAACAAAATCCCAAGGTGTAGAGGAGCTCATCACCACTAGTCTTACACCTTGAGAACAAACACGTCAAACAAATCCCAAACTATAGAGGAGCTCATCACCACTGGTCTTGCACTTTGAGAACAAACACGCCATACACACACACATGGAAGACATGGAGAAAACACTGCAAACAAGCGATGGAGTGAAACTATTTCTAGGTTCATCACCATCTCAGGTACATTAAAGAAACACACTGACGATTGGGCTTTGCCACAACAATCGCCAAAAACATGCTTAAGGGTCGAGTTAGTTATAGAACCGCTCCCCGCCTTCATAGAGGACTTTTGAAAATTACAGGATAGTGCAATCTCCTTGAGAAATACACAATCCTTGCCTTCCGTAGAAGGGCTTAAGATAAAATGATATGCTCGATATCCCACCTTCACAGAGGGCTTAAATAATTGTGATTGATTTTCAGATTGTTCAAACATGCTTTATTATCATCTACAGCAGACAACTTACCTTATATATGCCCCCACCTTAAGGTGGTTGATATCACGTATCGATATCAAGCATGTTAAGGTAGGAAGAAAACATACAAGGGAACATGAGCTCTCACAAAAGGTCATGCCCCCTAGAGGTGACATGTACTTTATGATCGCCAAATGTTCCCACAAACACACAATTTCCTGCAAGAATAGTGTTAGCATCCACATAATCATGATAAACAACAATGCATATGATCGTCTACATGAAAGAGCTATGCTAGGCGAAATCCAAGATAAACAAAGTGCGTGAAGCAGCAGTATTGTTAATGTGCTATTAGCAAGATAACATTGACATCAACATCTTGAGATAGAGAGATCAAACAGGGTGATTCCACTAGCCAAGTGTTAGATAATATGTAACAACCCTGCCATCATGTATGGACTAGGTCCATTTTTTGATTACTCGATAAAGGGACACTAGGTCTGCATCAATATAATATGTTTTTTGTCACCCACCCACTAGGTAGAACCACTAGAGGAAGGTAAATAATAAATCAGAGAGGAGAACAAGTGCCTTAGGGATAGTCATGTAGGAGGGTGCCCCCAAGTCACCAACCACAATGCTATGTCCATAAGACACAACACACAATAATGAAAATAGAGGAGAGGCAATATAGAAGAATGATGATACAAATAGAAGAAGGTTATGACAAAGGCAATCTCCTAGTATCCTTGACCTTACAAGAGAATCAAGGGTCATCCTAGGAGGCCTAACAACACATAACACATCACGGGGGAAACACAACATGGAGGTAAAGGGTTAGAAATACTTACCTGTAGAGCGATTCATGCTAGAAGTCATCATAGAGGAGGTCATCATCCTCCCAGTCTCGAATGGTAGATGAAAGAGATGTGTAAGGTACTAAAGACCAACTATTGTTCTTGTTTTACTCATCTTTAAGATCTTCTTGATTTGTTTCAACATTAGGTTGAATGTTCTCTTGTTCATTTGCGATCCATTGGGCAAAGGCCTATCTCCTCCTCCTCCTCCTTTCTCTTTCTAGTCTATTCCTTCTTGTCTTAGTGCTTATTTTTTCATTGTTATGTTTTTCCATAGTTTGTACAGTAGAGGAGGAAGCACCATGTTCAAATCTCATTGGTCATCGTGGAATATTTTGTTGTCAATGAAAGCCTCTTGATCCCTATAAGGATGATGGGGGAGAGACCTCAGCATAGATGTCATCTCTCTGTGGATAAGGTGGTTTATGGAACCTTTCCTTATCCACATTTCTCATGCCAAAAATTTCATTAAAGCCATAATAATCTTGTTTTATGCTTGTTTCTTGTTCTTCTCTTATTGGTTGCAAAGGAGACCATGCCACTCGAACTAGATGTTTTGCTTTGTATTTTTTGTATTCTATTAAATTTCTATCTCTTCGTGGCTTATGATCTATCTTAGGTTGTGGCCAAAAGTAATCAATTGTGAAGTTCTTGTCCTTAGCCAGAGGTTGATAATCATTACGATGGATAGTATGGATCTCTCTACACAAAGGAAATTTTATACATTTGTGAATAGTGGAAAGAACAACATTCATAGCCTTAAGCCAAGGATGCCCAAGTTTTACATGGAAGAGGTCAGATAGGGGGATAATATCAAATGACTGATCGAAAGCTTTATCATAAACTGAGACCATTAGAGTTATCTTGCCCCTTGTTCTCATTAAAGCCCCATTGTGTGTTTTGATTCTCAAATCCGACGGCTCATAAGATTCCTGCACCAATTCATGTTTAAGAAGGAAATCTTCCGTAACCAGATTTGTCATACAATTAGGATCTATGAGTGTTCCATGCACAGGTTGTTCCATTATCCTTACTGTGATGTAAAGAGGTTCTTCGGTATCTATCATTTCTTTTTCATGAGGTGTGAATGTTGTTTCAAGCTCAGGAGATTTTCTTTTCAAATGTGGCCTAGGAACAAACCTAGCATTCTTATTGTATTAAGAATCCATGTGTAAGTTTGTAAAGGAGCTTCAAATCATATTTTAAAGATCTTCCAAAACTTATGCAAAAAGAAACTACAAAAGTGATGTTAAATATGCTCTAAAATGCTTGATTTATCAACTTTTCCCAGTGCAAATGAATGAAAGAAGAGGTGTTGTAAAGATTTTCAAGAGGAAAAGCACATGATATGCCTAAAAACTGTCCACTAATGCAAAAAAATATCTTTTACAATAGGCCTTTTAAGTAACTCTAGAGGGTCAATAAGTCAAAACCTATTGAAAATAGGCCAAAATATGCGATTTTTCACCAAATCTCTATGCAAAAGAGTAGGGAAATGGGTGTTGTAAGGAAAATGATGATGGACAGAAACTTATAACTGCAATAACATCCACCTAACAATAAATAATCTGTTGCAACACACTTATAGTGCCAATCCAAGTCAGACCCTAGTGAAAATATAGCTAAAATATGTAAATTTTCACAAAATTTGAATGTAAAGGCCCAAAAGAAAGGTTGTTGTAAGGAAATTGAGAAGGGGGAAGAAGATAATAACCCTGATAACAGCCAATTAGTGAATAAATATCCCTTACAATATGCTTGGAGTGCAAATCTAACATGACGATAAGGCCAAATCTAGTGAAAAATGCAAGTTTTCAAACCCTAGACATGAAATTTCGCAAGGAGGCCACTATGATGCAACACTACAATTAGAAATCAGAACTAATGAGTGTTTTAATAAGGTAGTAAAATTTGAAACAAGATTTTGGCTACAACCCTAGCTCATGCAAAACTAGGTTTTAAAAAAAAAATGCACAATTTTCAAGCAAGTTTTTAACAAATCAAGCATGCAAATGCAATGTACATGAATTGTAAGGGATGAAATTCTATAATTTAACTTAGATCTAATAAAAAAAATAGAAATTAAATTAAATTAAATGCCAATTAATATAAATTTTACAAAAATGCAAACCTAATATGGCAAATGTTTTAAATTTTTCAAATTTTCAATTTTTTTGTAATTTTTTCAAATGCAATAGAATGATTGAATGCAAATATATCAAAAAATAGTCATCAAGGTGCCAAAAAGTCCAAAAAAATAGGTCCACCAAGATGTTTAGGGTCAAAAAGAAGGGTTTGTTGATTTTGTTGTATGGGAGTTTTAGTTTGAATCCTCCTTTCCACTAAACATTCCAAGGGCTTTTCAATTGAGTTGCTTATCCACTTGAGAGGAGAGTCACCTATTAGGTTGGGTTGCCACAAGGGAATCTAGGAAATTCAGAAGTTATCACACAATGTCTCTAATTAATGCTTTAATGCTCTTGAAACCCTAATTTAAGAAAAACAGTAAGTAAATCTGCAAATGTATGACATATGCTATTGAAAGAAGACAAAGGGCAAAGAACCTTAACTCATTGTCTTTCACAGTTTAGAAAATAGAAATGTCGGGGACAATGATGAAGGTGCCCAAGTCCAAGATGTATCTTTTTCTGTATAATCTTAATCTCCTTCTGATACTAATCTCCATTGTACCTTCAATTTCTGACAATTCAGATGCGGAGGACACTGTTGATGGCATTGTAGTCCACTAAGGGATATTCTTTAGGATGTTAGAAGCTTTGCAGTCATTGATTTTCACTGTTTAGTCTATTTCTGTAGATCTAAATGTGGGGGACAAGGTTGATGGAACCCATGTCCTGAAATGTTGTACAATGTTTGCTTCTTTTTAGATCTTGAATCTACACTGTCCTCCAATTTTCCTTGCAACTCCACTTTCTCCAGATTTGATACTTGTAACCTGTAATCACAAGGAGAATGGGAGGGGGTTGTGGTGTTTAGAGGCTTGCCTTAGTCAAGCCTCGAAGAGACATTTAAGTCTTCCAAACACCGTTGTCAGATGAGAGTGCATATCCCACAGGATAGAGGCAAAAATCCAAATGATAATGATGATAAAACACAATAGATGTCACCTTGATGATGAAGCTCTCATGGAAGGAAGATGCTCTTCAATGCCATGAGGAGAAGATGTAATCCAACCTGCAAAAATAAACATAATAACAATGCCCTGCTCTACAACACAATGAAAATCACAAGTATGCCAATAGCTCACAATCATAATCTAACATAAACATCCTCTAGTTTCTAAATGATAACCTACACATGCTTATATATGCAACTACAAATATTTCTGCCAAGAATTTCATAATTAAAACTTATGATGTCAGCCTGAGACCCAAATAACGGCCACAAACCTGACATTTGAATTTAGGGAAAACCTAAAATAGGGTTGGACTAGGGTGCTAGGACCCAAGTCCACCCCCTTGTCTTTATTACGAGATCATCAAAATAGTCCCCCTTAGGTCCCATTTGTCACAAGGACCAAGGTTTTTCTCATCGGGAGTCTAAATTATCATGCAAGATGCTCTAAATGTAATCTAAAGACCCGAGAGCTGAACCTTAAGAGGAAAAAGCCCCCAAGGGTGCATTTTTCTGACATAACACTCACTAGATTATTAAAGTTAATGTGACACATTCTCCTTTTCCATAGCCAACTTTCATCTGTCTTAGCCAACAAACAACAATTTTTAGTACCTTTCAAATGATAGACATTACCATGAGTCTTCTTACCAGCAGCAATTAAGGTTCTAGAGATTTTCTTTATCTCACACCCATTATCCTTGAACATAAGATTATACCCTTTTGTCACACATTTGTCCAACACTTAGAAGATTATTCTTTAAGCCCTTGACATAAAGAACATCGTCTGTATTATGCTTGCCATCAAAGGTAATTGATCCTTTTCCACAAATCTTACCAGCTGCATCATCACCAAACCAAACTAGTTCTCCATTATATTTTTCAAACTTAACAAACTTACTCTTATCTCCTATCATATGATTTGAACATCTGCTATGAATGATCCATTCATCTTCCTTTTTAGCATGAAATGTAGACAACTCTCCTGAACTTCCTTTTGTCACACAACTTGCAAGATTAGTAGAAACATGTTCTTCTCTAAGTGCAATAAACAACCATTCACTACTATTACCATCATCAGAATTAGGTTCATCATCAGTTATACCATCATCATCTCTAACATAGTAACTTTTTCTTAGCATCTTTCTTTATCTTCATAGTTTTTGAACTTCGAAGCTCTGTAAGGACATCTTGAAGCATAGTGACCAATTTTACCATAATTGAAACATTGGAAAGGTAACTTACCTTTGAACTTTCCTCTGTTGGCTCTTTTCATTTTGCTTACAAATTTGTCCTCAAGTTCTTCAAAATTTTCTTCATCAGACTACACATCATATTTATCTGATCTAGCAGTCTTTTCTTCCTTAGCCTTAAAGGTAGTCTCAGTTTTTACAGGGCCTTCAATAGTACCAAATTCTCTCATCTCAAAAGTAGTCAGTTTACTAAGCAATTGATCTTTCAAAAGTTTTCCCATATCAAACAATTCTTCAATGGTAGATACCATGTGACTATAAGATTTGGGAAGAGTTCTAAGTATCTTATCTACAACATCCCCGTCCTCTAAGTTTCCACCAAGACCCTTGATGCTACTGACAACTTCATCAATCTTCTATATGTAATTTGTTATGTTCTCATCTTTAGACATTCAAATGGTTTCATATGTGGTCTTCAAGTTCTACAACATGGCCTTCTTGATAGATGCATCACATTCATAGATGTTTTTCAATTTGTCCCAGATCTCATGAGCAGTTTCCAGATCCACAAGTTTCACCATTTTAGTGTTAGACAAGGTATTTAATAGAGCATTTTTAGCTTTGTGATTAGTCTCATAATCCTTAATCTCTTCATCAGTCTTTGGACCATGTTCAGGTACAGTGTACTTAACTTTAACCATTGTCCAAACATTATAACCAATAGAAATAAGATAACTTTGCATTCGTACCTTCTAGTAGGCATAGTCAAATCCATCAAACTAAGGAATGTCTTTCTTGTGTGCCATACAGGATCTACCTTAAGCTATTAGGCTTTCTTCCAAGGAACCTTGCTCTGATACCAATTGTTGAAAGGCATAAGACAACTGAGAGGGGGATGAATCAGGTGTATCAAAAACTTTAAATTCTTTAAACAAAATCACTCACATTCACTTATTTTAACTCCTTATTCTATCATAAAGATTAAACATGAATGGAAGAATGAAAAAATAAATGTATCAACACCATACAAACATGAACACTAGATTTTTATGTGGAAAACCCTACAAAGGAAAAAAACCATAATGAGTGTTAGCTCACAATATAATGTAGTAACAATATCAAAGAACAGAAGAGGCTCACTGCCTAAATGAAAGGGTCACTGCCAAAGGGTGGCTCACTACCAGGATGGGTGGTTCACTGCCATGAACTAATATAGTAGCCTCTACAACATGCCTAAGTTCAGTTCCATTGAAGTGCAATATCTCCTCTGCTCTACTCTACTCTTACAATTCACACTTTATCTTTGCATTTTCCCACAATCACACTTCACTCATGAATTTATTATATACATTTATACCAATCATCATCCTTGGAATGTACATCAAGGTTGGCATTACATTCTACGACCATTGGAACTATCTCTAAGGTCGACATACATACATAAATCAAATTAGGACTAGACCTAAACAAACTTGCGGAGCAAATGAATGAAAGAGGAACACTTCGTGGATTAGCTCAGACCAAAATACATCTTCACATGCTTGGACATGCTTCTACAATCAACAAATCACCTCTGCAACAAGTGTAAATAATCAGGTCGGCCAGAACTAGTGCACACATCAAGAACACTTAGATACATGCTTTCAAGAACTTCATTATAGATTACGGATCAAAAACACACCTTCAACACATTCTGGAGGCATCCACAAAAAACATAGAATCACTTGGGAGTTGACAAATCCAATCACAACAAATCTCACTTGAAGACAACAAATATCACTTGAAGATATATCACAGACTGCTTCTCAACAAACACTGTCGAACTCTGTTAATCAATAACTTGCTTTCCAGAACACCAAATAACAAATCCTTTAGAATGAAGATAGCTAAGGACTTTATTAACTTAAGTCCAAAACCGCACGACCAAAATCTAATCTGCAGAGAAATGTGGAGCACAATACTATCTCCCTGTCACTCTACAAACATTGCTAGGTACAGTCTTCAAACTGGTGAATAGAATTTTTTCTACACAACATATCCGGATCAGCAAACTCTAGATTTAGCATCTTCAAATACTTCTCTAAATCATGTCCAAATCTCATACTCTGGTCTTCAACACAAAGGAAATTCAGAGCAAAATACTTAGATAGTGTTCTTAACATGACAACTCAATCAATCAACAAACAAAAATATCAGAAGATACAGTTGGCACCAATGACAACACTATTTAGCACATACTTGCAATAGTTCAACCTTAGTTTTTTTCTCTCAGAACCTTGTACAAATTATGAGTTTGTTCCTAGACCATTTAAGTAGGTTCCAAATCTTTTTGTCTCTCTGGATCCCAAATCGATGCCTTCCAAGGAAGTGGAAATTTAATGTTTCATGTTTTGGGGAATCACGTGTACCATGGAACTTTGTCTAAAAGTTATCGATCCTCCCATTTTATCATTCTTCGTAGTTATTACATTTTGTCCCTTTATCTTGTTGGACCTCAAAGACCCACCAAAACCCACATTAAAATAGAAGTACACCATGAAATCTAGGTTTCGATAAGGATCATGGACTTTGGTCCAAAAATCCTCTAGTTCCATGGATTCCTGTTTGAACCCACATAAGGAAAGATGACATTTCGTTGGAATTTCAGGTTCCCATGACACATTTGCACTTTATCCCAAGGTTCGTGATCCTTACAGATTCCCAACTCCCACCAAATAGAAGAACACTTTAGAATTTCAGGTTCCTTTTGCACCTACACACCTAGGTTCCAAATCTTTGTGTCCTCCCAAAACCTAATAACCCACTAGAGACCAAAATACTTAGAATTTTATAAATTTAATGAATTTTATTTCTACAAATGGACTAATATAATGTTTTCTTATTTTTGTAGAAACTCCTAAATGCCTGAGAAGTTTGACAAGTAGCCTACAACCATGAAATACCAAGATCAACTTGGGCTTCCAAGTTCACTTCTGATTTGTAGAACATTACAAACATAGACTTAGTCTGTGTGAGACTAGAGCAGTTTAATGAAGATGTCTGTGGAGATAGTCCTACCCCAAGGGCAAGGATTCTAGTAAGATCAAGGATAGCACATGTGCCAGGATTTTCCATTGCAATACAATTTCCTAAACTAATTCTAGCCTATGCATAGGCATATCATCCATTTTGATAGGAGCTGTTATGATTCAGAAGGCAACATAATCTTGGACATCACCCTAGCCATGATTTGAATGACCTTCAACCTTCCACATCATGCACAACTAGGAATGATGACAGAGGAACAATCTCAAACAAACTTTTAAGACCATCATGTTGATAATTCCATGGATTTTAATAAGCACTGGCTTCAAAAAGGAGGAAGTCTATGGTGAAAATTCTAAAGAACTTAACTAGATCAAACTTCCAATTAGAAATCAGGGATATGATTACCCTTTTGAATAGAGCATTGGGTAAAGATGACAGTAGGATATACCATCCATGGATGTTTCAATACATCAATATAATTCTTGAGAATGAAATTTTTTATGACTCGGGGTAGATTGTAGCTGACAATTGTATGCTCAACTCGCCATAGTTATCAACATGGTCAAGAAGTTCTATCTAACTTCTTACATAATCTATCTTTTGGCTAGACAAGCTAACTTTTCCAGATTGGTTACAAAGGAAGTGAGAGGTCAAGCTCAAGAGAAAAGTAAGATCTAGGACTTCTATCCTCAGTTCAAGCTTAAAGAAGCTCAAAAACATTTCAAGAGAGTTAATGATCATTTTCTTTATGTGATTATTGAAAAAATAATAGGAGAAATTGGTTTAAGGATGTTAATTCAGGCAATGGACCTTGTAAGGGGATGAGGATAATGGTTTATCCATTTATAGAGGTCCGCTTATATTAGAATATTAGGATTTGATAAAGCCCACTACCTCCTAGCAAGATACTACAATGATCTTAAGGTGATCATGATGGAATTTTTCAGGAAGATTCTTGAGGTTCATTTGAAACTATTAGAAAAACACAACTTAGCAGGTGTACAATAACCATTTAGTTTGGGTTTCTATTCATGCCCTTCTATCAATGTTGCAAAGGCATCTAATGTGGAACTAGAGGCAATAGGTTACCTCAAAGTATATATGCCAAGAAAGAATTTTGATCCATCTAGCAAGATTAAGAAGCTATTTATTACCACCATGAATGATCATGAGCCCACTTTAGAGGATTTTTTTGAAAATTGCAACGATGACATTGAAGTAAGGAAGAGAAGGTATTGAAAATTGACTACTTATCAAATGAATGCCTTTAAAATCGGAGAGGATGTTCCTAAATAATTATTAGATGATGATAATGTATTGAACCCAACCTATGACTTTAAAAAGGTAGATAATGATGCTCTTCTCGATATAAATTAATCTTTGAAAGAAAATTTATCCATTGAATCCATTAGCCAAAAAGTTTTAGATTTTAGCCATTCTTGGTTAGATGTAAGAATTGCTCAATTTGGAAAGACCAAGAACTAAAGAGAAAGCTTCCTCTAGAACTAAAGTATATAAGAAAGGTAAGAAAGTTCCTAGAAAAACTAGAATGAGAGGATTCATTAGCACTACCACCCCAGGAGAGAATATAATAGAAAATGTTAATGAAGCCTACTGTAGGATGACAACCACTTATAATGTTGTAGAGGTAGGGGTAGTAGCTGGCTTAGGTGTCACTCCTATGGCACAGGTCTTGCCAACTAGGGTAGCACTGGGTCAATTTCTAGGTCAAGGAGAAGAACAAGAAAAACAATTTCCTTAAGAGCCTATGAAAGAGGCAACTAGACCACCCATGCATGCAGTTGCACCTCCTTCATTAACACAAACAAGAAGAAATGTAGTAGGGCCATGAGAAGACAGAGCTGAAAAGGAAGTAGATGAGGAAGTTCATATAATGCATCATCTACCAACTACCCCTATCATTAATATCCCTAAAGATTCTCTAGAGAAGTATGTCACTCCTCTACAACATGATCAAGAACAAGAAATCCTAGAGCAAGAAGAGGCAAGAGGACATCAATAAAATCTTCATGATTCACAAGAGCCATTGGTTAAAAATTTGGCTCCTAAGCAAGAAACTGATTATATGGAGATTGATAAGAAAACTCCAACTTCTCAAAAGGATCAAGAAGAAATCATAATAGAGGATGTACATGTAGAGGAAGATGTAAATTAAGAAATGGAGAAAGCTCAGACTCACACCAGCCCACCAGAGACTATCTCTGTGAAACAATCACAAGAAGAAGAACAAATGGTAACAGAGGATAGAGAGGAGGAAGTCTTGAATCTAGGTGAACAATAGGAGTTGATAAATACCATTAAAAAAAGAGATAGGGTTTATTCATATATCTTTGTTGAATGTCTCGACAACAGAAGAGGGTTTACATAAATAACAAGTTGTTAAGGAAATTCCTAAACAATAAGAAGAAAATCTAAAGGAGGAAGAAACCTTAGACCAAGAAGCCTCTAATCAAGAATAAGACAAAGAGAAAGAATCAAAACAAGAAGATAAAGCCTGACAAGAAGACCCTATTGTCCCTACTTGGCTAAATATAGACAGACAGAAAATATATAAAGTAGTGGTGAAGTGAGTGAGTCTACAAGCCATGATAGTCCAAGTGGAGAACCCCAAAAAGATCGAGAAACCTCTCCATGATTAGGAAAAATGAACTCAGGGAAAGAATTGCACAAATAGCCACACCCTTGGTGGATAAGGATGACATAGATCTCTCTATCTCTGATTGTTAGGATTAAGGTGCCATAAACCTTGTAAAGCCTATGTAATTTAATATTCCTATTATTGTTTGTAAATCACCCATAAGGAATGAAAGGTTTCACCAGCAACGATCTTGTTTTAGCCACATGTTTATATCTGGTACCTAATGCTAATTCATTCATGACTAGGGGTCGTAGGGGGTTTTCCTCTTGCAAGGGGTCTGGGGAGTTCATCCCTTGGCGAGTGGTCTAAGGGCTGTGAATCCTGGCAGTGATTTGAGGGCACCACCCTCCAAACCACATTATATATATATTTTATCATTGTAAATCTAGACCATTCATCATTAGGTCATAGATTTGATGGTTGATATTATGTCAGTTTTCTTGGCCTAGAAGGCAACCCCTTTTATAAGGACATTTGTACTATGTTTTTAGCAAAGTTGAGAGTAACATGCACCACAGGATTAAAGACTAAAGAAGAAGAGGAAGTACATGCATTGTAATCTCATATTTGAAGATAATAAAACTTGGAGCCTCTTTTCTTGGTGGAGTTTTTACCCAAAAGGTATTTCTCCATGTTACATATTGTGTTATGTGTTCAGTTCTTAATGCATGTTATTTATATGTAGTGGGTTTTATTTCTATTGCAATATCCATTGATTCTAAATTGTTTAGAGGACATAAATAAGGTTTGAATTAGATTTCCATTGTGTGGTTTGCACCTTCATTTCTAACATTTGGTATCAGATCTTGGTCAACTTTGATTCTTGGGTGGTAGTGTGAAGGTTTTTTAGTTGCACTAGGAGATTTGATTGTTTTCTATTTGCAGATCTTGTCTAGATATCATGGTTGCATCCACTGTTGCTTCTACCTCTTGGTTGGACATTGAAAAGTTCAAGGGCATGAGGTACGAACTGTGGAAGTTGAAGATGGAGGATTTTCTTGAGGAAATAAATTAGTGGTTGGCTGTTATGAAAGAGAAGAAACTCTACGATGTTGCTCAAGATGAGTGGGATAGGCTGTATAAAAAGGCATGAGGTAGAATCTGCCTGTGTCTTGTAGATTCTGTTCTACTGAATATTGTGAGTGAGAAGTTTGCACATAGATTGTGGAAGCATTTGGGTGAGATCTACCAATCCAAGAGTATGGTAAACAAGCTTTATTTAAAGCATAAATTATTTTCCATGAAAATGGAAGATAGTGAATCAGTTGCAGAGCATTTCAATTTGTTTAATTTGTTATTGAGTCAACTAGCATCTATAGATGTTGATGTGAATGAGGAAGATAAATGCATATTGTTTCTCTATTCTTTACCTAAGTTATGGGAGAATGTTATTTTGGCTATCAATGCTAACCTCACAGATCTAAAGTTGGATGCTCTTGTTTCAGTTCTGCTGTTACATGAATTGAGGAAGAAAGGTTCACATAGTATAGGGGATGCTCTTAGTGTTAGGGGAAGGTGTATGGAAAGAAGACCAAAAGGAGATCAGAAGGGGTCTAAAGACAAGTCTTCTTGGGCCATTCTAAGACTCCTTGAAAGAAGAACAGAGTCAAGTGTTGGAACTATAGAAAGAGAGGACATGTGAAAAAGGAATGTAGAAACTCGAAGAAACAATGGGATTCCACTACTGATAAGTCTTCGAATGCAGGTGATGAGGTTTGACTTTCTACATGTAATGTTGTTTCTCATGAGCATTGGTTGGTTGACTCAAGATTCTCATACCACATGACTCCACATAAAGAATGGCTTTCCACATATGAAGAGTATTATGGAGGAAACGTGTACCTCAAGGACAACTCGACATATCCTATTGTTGGATGAGGGAAGATAATGTTGTGTTTGAACAGAGATGGGAGAATTAAAACCCTCCCTAGTGTTTTGCATGTTATTGGATTGGCTAAAAATTTGATTTTTGTTTCAAAGTTGAATAATTTGGGAATGCATGTGACATTTGATAAGCATGGCTGCAGATTGGTGATAGGAAACTTGGTGGTAGTGAAGGGGAAAAGATTGGGAACTCTATTTAAGCTAGAAGTCACTACTATTTGTAATGGCTCCTAGGCATCTGAGGCTAATATTGAAAATACATATATGTTGTGGCACCATAGATTGGGCCACATAAGTTAGTCTAGTTTAAAGAAGTTATCTTAAATAAAAAATTGTTAGATGACCTTATCCTATTCTGATGAGAGTTTCAAATTCTATGAAGATTGTGTGTCTAGAAAACATAATAGATCTCCATTTCCTTTAGATAGTAATAAATTTAATGATAAATTGGAACTTATTCATTCAGATGTTTTTGGTCCAATGGATGTTGAATCAATTGGAAAATATAGATATTTCGTTTTCTTCATTGATGGTGTCTCAAGGTTTACCTAGATTTATTTTATGCATCACAAATATGATGTTTTCACTAAATTTTAGGAATTTAAAGTTTTAGTTGAAAAGCAATTAGTCCATAAGATAAAGGTTTTGATATCTGACAATGGACGGGAATACTATTCTAACGAATTTGATGAATGCTATAAGCATATCAGTATTGTTAGATAGTAGACAACTCCATATACACCACAGTAGAATGGAATGGCATAAAGGATGAATAATACAATAATGGAAAGATCTAAAAGTATGTTGAGTGAATCATAGTTGAACAAATGATTTTGGGCAGAAGTTGTGGGTACTATGAACTACTTGGTTAACAAATCTTCATGTAAGGCTCTTGTTTCAACTCCTTATGAAATGTGGATAGGTAAGATACCTTATGTTTCACATTTAAGAGTATTTAGTTGTGAGGCTTATGTTCATGTGCCTAAAGAAAAATGAACTAAGTTGGATCCAAAAGATGAAAACTATACTTTCATTGGATATGGTGATAATGTAAAAGGTTATAAGATTTGGAATCCACTAACCTGAAAGATTATCTATTCTAGAGATGTTATTTTTAGAGAACTTAGTGTTATTTCAGAACCTGAACAACCAAAGGAAAAATAAGTAAAGGTGAAGTGAGTGCACTTTGAATTAGAGCATGAAGATGCAACTCAACAAGAACATAATGTTGGATTGGGGGTGAAGAAGCAGAAGAAGACTTGAGTGAAAGTTCTGATGAGGAAAAATCTTTTGTGACAGAAGAATTTGGTACAAATCAGCATGCAGAAGAACTTGAAGAGTCTATTATTCCACCTCTGAGAATATCCACAAGACAACATAACCTAGTTGACAAGTATAGCCCACTAGATTTTTGTTGTGTATTTGCTTTATTGAGTACTGACTATAAGCCTAGATCTTACAGGGAAGCTATTCATGCAAATGATAGTGAGTCTTGGTAGTTAGCCCTACAAGAGGAGATGATAGCTTTAGACTCTTGCAACAACTGGGATCTTGTTCGTTTGCCCAAAGGAAGAAAGGCCATAGGATGCAAGTGGGTCTTCAAAAAGAAGTTTGGAGCAGACGGTTCATTGGAGAAGTACAATGCTAGACTAGTAGCCAAGGGCTACTCCAAGAGAGAGGGAGTTGATTTAGGTGAAATATTCTCTCCTGTTGCTAAATTAACTTCTATTATATTTCTCTTATATCCATTGTTGGAACTTTTTATTGGGAAATAGAGCAAATGGATGTTAAGACTGCATTTTTTCATGGAGATCTTGAGGAAGAAATTTACATGCAATAGCCTACATGTTTTGAGGTAAAATGGAAAGAACATTGGGTTTGCAGATTTAAAAGGTCTCTTTATTGTCTAAAATAGTCCCCCAGAATGTGGTACCAAAAGTTTGACTCATTTCTGTTGAAATTTGTTTTTTTTAGAAGTGAGGAGTACCACTATGTGTACATTCATTGTATTGATGATTCTATTTTGATCATTGCATTGTATGTTGATGACATGTTATTTTGCAGCAATACTAAGAGTATGATTAGTGAATTGAAAGCCCAACTTTTAGGTGCATTCGATATGAAGGATCTTGAGCAGCTAGGTATATTCTGTTGCAAGGTGTGGCCCTTGGTCTCCTTGTTCAATGCTATGTTGCGGTGGTTTACGACAAGGGCTTAATCGCCTCCCGTGATTGTTAAGTCAAGTGGTTGTATCAGGCATTAATAGGTCGATCTTTTGGTGTAATGGCAGCTAATAATTGGTATCAGAGATGAGGTCACAGGTTCAAACCCTGCACTTGCACTGGGGGGGATTGTTGCAAGGTATGGCCCTTGGTCTCCTTGTTCAGCGCTGCATTGCGGTGGTTTGCGACAAGGGCTTAACCACGTCTTGTGCTTGTTAAGTCAAGTGGTTGTATCAGGCATTAATAGGTCAATCTTTTGGTGCAACGGTAGCTAACATATTTTGGGTATGGAGGGCAAGAGGGATAGAGGTAACAAAAAATTTAGTTGTCTCATAGTAAGTATGTGAATACCATTTTGCAGAGATTTAGTATGTAGGATTGTAAACCAATTAGAATTCCTTTACCCATTGGTACTAAGCTTTCATTAGATATGTGTCCAAATAATGAGGATGATTTAGAGTATATGTCTAATGTTCCATATGCTAGTGGTATAGGGAGTTTGATGTATGCAATGGCTTCCACTAGACTAGATATTGCCCAAGTAGTGGGAGTTTTGAGAAGATTTATGTCTAACCCTAGTAGACAACATTGAAATTATGTGAAGAGGGTGTTTAGATATCTAACAAGTACTCCTGATTAATATTTGTTTTATTCTTGGCCAAGAATCCTATGTATAATGCTTAGACTAAGCATGTTGATGTACAGTATCACTTTGTTTGAGAAATGGTTGCAAATGGATAGATTGAACTGAAGAAGGTAGATACTCAGGAGAATGTTGTAGATGCTTTGACCAAGCCTATGAGAATAGAAAAAATTGTTTGGTGTAGAGAGGCCATGGGCCTTGTTTCTAGTGCATGATTATTTTATTGTTTTCCTATGGGTATTTACAATGTATGATGTCAAGTGGGAGAATGTTAGGTTTAAGGTTCGATCAACCTTGTAAATCCTATGTAATTTATTATTCCTATTATTGTTTGTAAATCACCCATACGGGATGAAAGGTTTCACCAACAATGATCTTATTTGAGATGCATGTTTATATCCAATATCTGATGCTAATTCGTATACAACGGGTGGCCATAGGAGGGGTCGTAGTGGGGCCGCATGTTTATATCATTATAAATGTGCACCATTTGTCATTAGGTCATAGATCTAATGGTGGATATTATGTCATTTTTCTTACCCTAGAAGGAAACCCCCTTTTATAAGGATATTTGTACTACATTTTTAGCAGAGTTGAGTGTAACGAGTGCCACAAGATTTAAGACTGAAGAAGAAGAGAAAGTGCATGTATTGTAATCTCATATTTGAAGATAATACAACTTGGAGCATCTTTTCTTGGTGGAGTGTTTTACCCAAAAGGGTTTTCTCCATGTTACATACTGTGTTATGTGTTTAGTTCTTAATGCATGTTATTTCTATGTAGTGGGTTTTATTTCTATTGCAATCTCCATTGATTCTACATTTTTTAAAGGACATAAATAAGGTTTAAATCAAATTTCCATTGTGTGGTTTGCACCTTCATTTCTAACATCGATTACCAAATATCAAGGGTGAATTTGGGAAAGCAGACAAGGTTGAAGAGATTTCTTCCTTAGGATCTATAGTAGATTTAGTTGGTTCTTGAATGCATAAAGACAAACAAACAAAGGAGGAACTGATGCTGCAACTTGAAAAATGAAGACATTCATTAAGGAGATCCTCATTCCCATTTACCAACAACGAGCAATGTATTTAGATACTGCAATTTTAGTGAGCAAACATGACATTAATTCTTTGGAATTAATAAAGAAAAGGTCAAATGGTATTGACCAGTGGGTGCCTCAATTCTCGAAGGAGGCTAATAAGGTCTTGTACCAGCATTGTGAATATTTTGATCAAGATTTCTAATTAGAGAAACATATTAAATATTTCATGGATAACTTGAAGATTGAAGAGGATAAAAATGAACATAATCTAAAAATCTTGAAGGAAATGAATAAGATGACCCCAAAAGAATTTAAGGCTAAAGACATCCTTCCAGATGATGAACCTAATTTTGTAAGTTTATAAATATACTAAATTTTAGTATAGGTATAATGATAGAGTACAAGCCCATGATTTTGAGGGTTTAGAGGGATATGTATCAAGCTATGGAGAATTTTGAGGACTTTGTAAAGGATGTTATAGGTCCTGAATTGTACTTGGAAGATAAGTGTAGATTAGATACATTAGCCATAATAAAGGAAAACTTGAGGAAGAAAATGGAAGAAGAACTGAATGGTGCCTCAAATTAAATGATAAGGCTACTATCGATAAATGCATGGAGACAAAGTCCAACTTCAAGGTAATAAAGAAGGATGTTCAATTATTGAAAACCCAAATAGATTTTACTCAAAGGATTTTTGAAGAAAGTAAATTCAAATCAGAATATCTAGATGGATCTGATGAGGATCAAATTGACAAATTCTTGGCACATTTTACAAGTTACACATATATAAAAGGTGCCAAGGGGTTTGCTATTTTGGGAATTTTAAAATAAACACTTTATTTTTGGCGAAACTAATATTTAATTCAATTTATTCTTTCAAGCAACGTAAAAGGGTCATACTAGAATTATAAAGTGGTTCCCAGTTTTGAATGAGCATGTACTTTGCATGAGTTTGTTAGAATATTTGCATGAACTTATTCCAAAATTAGACAATCAATCTCTAGTTTTCCAGTCCGCATGTATGAAATGAAGATTGGATATTTGCATGGATATTTTCAAGAACATTTAACTTCAGTTCTAAAGTTAGATTCTTAATGATGCAGTCAAGGTAGGAGGATCTGGTGAGGGACTGTCCAACCTTGCATCCTTATCTGAACAAGACCATGATCATAATATGTATGCAATGGAAGTTAACAGAAAGGTAAAAGATATTCATGAACACATAACATCAGATTTATCCTAGGAAAACCCTAACAGGGAAAAACCCAGCCTTTAAAGCTCATTCTTCATATATTATACTTCAAATTGAATTACACATGCATCAAGGGCTTTACAGATGCTAGGCCACAAGCTAGGGATTACAAAAGATTCATACAATAATATTATTTCATGATTTTTTTCTTCTACAACTCAATTCTTTACTTTGCAACTCATTTTACTTTCTGCTCTGCCTTCTACTCTATTCTGCTACTCCTCTGGATCAAAACAACTTTAGATCTCACTTCATATCTTCATGCCATCGATCACTACTTATAAACAATCCTTTACCTCTTATTTATATCATCCACAAGCTTTCAAATCATTACCAGGTTAGCCTAATTGCAACGGCTAGCTTATGTAATGTGTACCCAAAAATAGGTCAGGCCTAAACATAAGACATTGCTTCACAAATGCATAGAACTTCATGCAGATCTCATTAAAGGTCAGCCAGTTTCTTAAACTTCATCAACCAATTCTTCTTTTCACTTTGCAAGCCATGGGAATGATCCGCAAGACAATTTCACTTCACTAAACACAGTTAGCTCTATTTTATCAGAACAATCAATCTTCAAACAATGATGACTTTCCAGAATCAAAACCAAACAATATGAATTCTTGATATGTTGTAATTTCCTATATCTAGATGCTAAGTCTAGATCCACTGCCCCTCATACTTAAAATCCAGAATTCTCCAAGGTCACTTTCTCTGCATATTCAAGCTTCTATCAACTGTCTCAATGGTTCTAAATTCTTCTGGATGCTCCTACATCAGACCCTCAGGCTTATTTGAGAAGTAAGCCCCTTCACTTAGTTCTGTATTATGTCAGATTCAATGTTGTTTCTTTGAATAGGTTCGGCGATATGTTCATAGGTACTTGTAACTACCTCAAGGTTGATAGTCTATTCAAGTCCATCCTGCACAACTACCTCAAATTCTTCCTCTAGTCATGGTATAGGTTCAGCGGTCTACTTGTAAGCCTTGTACTACCTCAATGATCCGTGATTTGAGGAAGTCTTCTCCACGAGCTGCCCCAAGATCAATGTTTGTTTCAATCAAATTCATTCATGCATCCTTTGGAACAACCAAGTTACTTTCTTATCCAACCAATACACTTCCTGAATTTCTTTACAACACTTTCCATTCCTGATCTTAGATACAATTTCTCTTGAACACACCTCAGAATCTTACATTTTCTACTTTGCATATGCTGCTTCAATACTTGTCTCTATTTCTTTATCCACATTTTCTTTACTCTGGTACACAAACCTTCTCCTCTGGTAGAATATCTTGTCATTCCCTCTTTCTCTACCACATGATCTCCTCTGCTATGCTTCACATTTGTTCACACAACTTTATCTTGTACTACTTTATTAGATGATTTTACACAAACTCTTTCTTGCTTTGCTTTCTCAATTCTATAACACAATTCTTCTGAAGACCAAATCTTCTGGTTTCTCTATTAAACTCAAAGATTCAAAAGGTTCTCCTTCCTCTTCTGCATAAACTATCTCTGCATCACTTTCTTCTAGTTCCTCTATCAAACTTAGTGGTTCAATCAGCTCCTCTTCTACTACACAAATCATTTCTGTATCAATAGGCTTTTCAACCTCTACACAAACTATCTTTGAACTACTTATTGCTTCTCCTTTATCAACTTCTTTAGTTACAGGTTCTTGATGACTTTCCTTGTTTGGTTCTTTTCTCCTCCAAACTTGAAAATAGGTTCTTCTTGTAAATCCTTCTACATTCCTTCAGTATCCTTCACTATGATAAGAATCATGACTCCTGTCACTTCTCCCTCTATAGTTTGAATTATTGTCCTTATTCTGCTCCACATAAGATCTTCTTTCTCTGCATCCTAATCCAACACATGAATACTTTAGTCTATACCTCCCTCTGAGCATACAGGTAACATGTTTCCATTCTTGCCCTTCAATCCATTAGTAATTCTTTTGTATACAACTTGTCATAGGCTTTCTTTTCTTCATCTTGTTCTAACACAACTTTTTAGAATGGTTCCTCAATCCACATAACTTAAAAGGGTGTATATCCCAACAAGATTCCTCTTCATGTCCATGCCTATTACAATGTGAACAAAACATACCTTTTCTTCTTTGATTTGATTTAAAGTTTGCCATAACCTCCTTAGCTCTGTCATAGCTAATCCCTTCACTTCTTGATCTAATCATTGGTTTAATAGGTTCTATAATTCCTTGCTTCTGCTTTCCCAATCCTTGCCCTTCGTATCCCATTCTTTGCATTATTTTGAAACCAATACCATCACCAACCACTCTAGGTTCTATCACACTCTCATCTTTAATTTCACTATCTAAAGAAACTTCTGCATTATCACACAAGTCATTAGTATCACAAAAAACATCACAAAATTTAAGTTTAGATCTCAAACTTTTATTCTCTCTTCTACAAACTACAAGTGACTATTCCAACTGATCCATCTGTTCTTTTAATTCTGATATCTCACTTTTCTACAAACTATTCTCCTTCTTCAATTCTTCCAAACTATCTTCTAGATCTCTGTTCCTCTATTTAACCTTATAAAACAACTTCAATCCTTCTTCTAGTTCTACAAATTTCTTTTCAACATCCTCAAAAAATTTCAGCTATGCTTCTAGGTCTTCATTTCTCCTTCTTGTATTTTCTAAATCTTCTTCAAGGGAATCAAATTTGTCTACTCCTAGTTCTTTCATCTTCTCCAATAATTCTGCATTGCATTTCTTGATTTCGCACAATTCCTTTTCCAAAATATCCCTTTCGCACATTAGGGTTTCATTTTCTTTCTTCATCCTCCTTCCAATCTTCCCATTCTGAAATAGATTAAATAAACAACTTAATTTGAAAAGCTTACCAAATATTCCTTGCATTGATCTTTCTTCTGTGGTGATTTTTGTATGCTTTAGGGTTTTGCACTTCCTTCCAACAGATTCACCACCTTCTAATAGATTCACAACTAGCCCAGCAGATTTGAATCCAGCTCTGATACCACTTGATGTAGTCAAGGTAGGAGGGTCCAGTGAGGGGCTGTCCAACCTTACAACCCTATCCAAACAAGACCATGATCATAATAGGCATGCAACAAAAGTTAGTAGAAAGGTAAAAGATATTCATGAACACATAACATCAGATTTATCCTGGGAAAACCCTAATAGGGAAAAACCCAGCCTTCAAAGTTCATTCTTCATATATTATACTTCAATTTGAATTACACATGCCTCAAGGGCTTTATAGATACTAGGCCATAGCTCAGGGATTACAAAAGATTCATAGAATAATATTATTTCATGATTTCTTTCTTCTACAACTCAATTCTCTACTCTGCAACTCATTCTACTTCCTGCTCTGTCTTCTACTATGTTCTGCTACTCCTCCAGATCAAAACAACTTTAGATCTTCGTGCTATTGATCACTACTTAGAAATAATCCTTGACCTCTTATTTATATCATCCGCAAGCTTTCAAATCATCACCAGGTCGGCCTAATTGCAACGACTAGCTTATGTAACATGTACACAAAAATAGGTCAGGCCTAAACATAAGACATTGCTCCACAAATGCATAGAACTTCATGCAGATCTCACTAAAGCTTGGCCAAGTCCTTAAACTTCATCAACCAATTCTTCTTTTTACTCAGCAAGTCACGGGAATGATCTGCAAGCCGATTTCACTTCACTAAACACAGTCGGCTCTATTCTTTTAGAACAGTCAATCTTCAAACAACGATAACTTTCCAGAATCAAAACCAAACAATCTAAATTCTTGGTATGTTGTAATTTCCTATATATGGATGCTAAGTCTAGATCTGTAACCTCTCATACTTAAAATCTAGAATTCGCCAAGGTCACTTTCTCTGCATAATCAAGCTTTTGTCAACTGTCTCAATGGTTCTGAATTCTTTCGAATGCTCTTGCAACACTTAATTTATTGGTTTTATAAAAGGCTTGAGCCTATCTTGTAATAGGGTTCATTGGTCCAAGAAGTTTTTGGACTTTTTGTATTTTAGTTAATTTTCATAAGTTAGATTTTTTTTAGTAGTTAGGAGACAATTTGAAGGAAAGAACCAAATCCCAATGTAGCACCTTACTAGATTTGTACTTGTTTCATGAAAATCTATAGAATATTTCTTGTTTCTTCATATCTATCTGCTAATATGTGGCGTAGTGCCTAAACTCTTTCTTGATTCATTTGATTACTTGGGAAAATATTGCATTTCATTGATAAATCTTGGAAAGTGAATTGTGCATTTATACTTTAACCTACATGTGTAATACAATGGTTGAATGTTATTTCTGCTTTATGAATTAAATTCCCTCATAATCTTGCACTATTAATGTAAACGATAGGGTTGATAACTGATCTTGGCATTATAATTAGTTAAAGTTCTTAGGTTTTCATTAGTTAGAGATTGATTTAAAAACATTCACTAATTTTTCTTGAATTACTTTAAACCATTTTGACCTTTTTAACAAATTGGTAGAGTAGTATCTAGATTAAGCATAATTTAGTCTGATCAAAGTAAAAGTAGGCCCCTTGAACAAATAGACAATATTGACCACTTAGTTTGCATAGTATATATGTGACTGAACTCTGTAGAACTTGGAGACGATTGATTCAAGGATCAATTATCTTTTTAGAAGAGGTAAGGTGTTCTTCACACAACTTGTGTTGCATGCGTCAATATAGCCATCAACAAAGCTAGTGCTAGAAGGAGGGCCCCTCTTTAACCATTAAACTAAATTGGAGCATATAAATTCTTTTTCCCCTAAGAGATTTAGAAGGATATTGAGATCAATGCCTAAAAAAGTAGAATTTTTAGAATTAGGTCCACCCTAAAAGACCAAGAAGCAATAGAGGAAAATCCTTAAAGAAACCTATTACCTCTACCCCTTTCATACCTAACACTTTTCCTATAGTTATCCCTATCATTTATGTTGTTCTACCAATACCACCACCACTAATGGATTTATTTACAATAGAAAATTCACCTCTGGGTGACTTTCAAGGAGGTTTCCATGATATGTCAAAGAACCTTGAGAAATTCTATTCAAAATCCATTTATGGAGAGAGTAGAAGTACAGAAGAACACATACAATCTTTTAAGGATGCTAATATTAGGGCAAACATAGCACACAAAGATGTGATTTGTAGGTTGTTCCCCTACTCATTGGGAGACTTCATTTACATCTGGTACCTAATCATGCATGCTCAATCAATCACTAGCTTAGATGATTTAGAAAAGGTTTTTATCAATCATTTTAGGATCTACATTGACTCATCGATTTTATACCACCAATTTGCTACATGCAGGAAAAAACCTAACAAACCTTTAAGCATGTTTAACAAAAGGTTCCACAAGTTGTATAGAATATTTCAAGTACCTTATAGTGTGGCTGAAATTTCAGCTATGCAAGTCTATTTAATGGCCATAGACCCTTTGACTAGCTTATTTTTGAGAAGGAACAAAGATAACCTAGACACCTTAGCTAAGGTTTATAATGAAGCTATTAAATTGCAACAAGAGATAGATCCCACTCCTAGAGGATTAGTAGGTACTTTGTCTTCTTTAGGTCATCATGGGATGATAAATCGACTTTCAACTATAAACAATGCTTTGATGAACAACACACCAATGTTGAATCCCATACTTGGAGTCCCTACCTCTCTAGCTATGCAACAACCAATCAATTAGGTTTATCCTATGCCCATGATCACTTGGCCTAAACCTATTCAAAGTAACCCCACTATTCCTACAACATATAATGGGAACTCCTTATTTGAGAGATATGATTCTAATTATACACCTCATGTCAATGTACAATAAACAAACCAAGTAGGTTCAGCTAATGGAATTCAGCCATTTGTAGATCAAACTACACACTTGTCTTTAGAAATAGAGGATTTGAATAAGACCCTTTCACAAGCCACCAATGAACTCGCATAATTTAGGATCAATCCTCCTCAAATCTGGAATCAAAATAACTATCAAAATCAAGGCAATTTTCAAAACAATAATGGAAGCTATAACTAGAGGTTATTCAATAGACAATGGAATACTAGGCCAAACAATAGAGGAGTGGTTAATACAAATGAAGGGACTCAAGGACTTTCCAATGCCTCTAATATTATTAATTTAGGGGAACTTAACCTCTTGAATAATTGGTGTAGATTGCATGGCATAGCTGTACACTCAAATTTAAATTATCCATAAATAGAAAAAAATGGCTAAAATTTCATAGCATGATTCACAAAATTCTTCAATTGATAATGGAGATAACGTAGGCATGGCTTTGGTTTTAGACACTTATGTGTTTGCCTTTGAAGAGGACAATGAGCCAACCTTAGACATCCATGATGTACAAGCCGTGCAACAAGCTAAGCGCAATTACTTCCTCAAAAATAGGAACAAAGGACCCTTTACCACTTCAATTCCACCCAATAATGGACAAACACTACCAGATCTAAATGCTAATAATAATCCATTACCACATAAGGGTTCTACTGAAGGAAGGGGGAGATCAATTCCATCTATAGCAACTAAAATCAAAATCAAATGGATTTTAGCTATGATATCATAGAGAACTTCAAGAAGACAAAATGTAACATGTCTATCTTTGATGTTTTACAAAATTGTCCTTTCCAAAGAGAAGCTTTGATCTAGTTCCTAGATAAATATAAGGATTCATTTAATAAACGAAGATATAAAGGAATTAATAGCCACTACATATATGTTTTCCACCATGTACAAGGTGAAAATGGATACCCCTTCATTCCTACTTAGTGTTAGAATAATTGGTAAAAATCTACATAATTTCTTAGTAGATTCTAGAGCTTTTGGTAATGTGATGTCTTACTCAATCTATTAGAAATTAGGGATCACTCCAACTAGAACAAAAAATAAAGTCTTCATCTTGTTAAGATAGTGGTAACTATGGTAGGAGAGTTGAAAGATGTGCATATACAATTAGTTTATGATCTGTTAGTACAACAACATATTAATATTCAAGTAGTAGATATCCCAAAAGTATATGGAATGTTTCTTAGTGGAGATTGTTCCAAGCATCTAAATAGCTATTTTTCCATTGACTTTTCCCACCTATGGCTCCCATAGAAAGGTAACTAGAATCATATAAGAATAGAAAGTAAGCCTAGATTGAAACATATGATTACTGAATACAACCATCTTAATGAAATTACATACTCAAAAGTTGAAGTAGGTGTATATAGTGTGGATGAGATTCTGACTACTCTTGTATATCCAGAGATTCATACTGGAAGACCAATGGAAATGAACAATAGGGATATTTATAACTTAAGTTCCTCCTCTCTTGATATTAGATTTCAACAATTTATGCAAAAGATGATTTTTGACAATGACATTATAGGTCAAGAAGTATGTATTATGGACCTAATACTACCTAACTTGTGTAGAATTCATTGTGCTAATCATTCTAAACTAACATGTGGATTATGTCTAAAGGATCTTTAGGAAATTGATATTGATATTCCTAACTTAGAAAGTTGTGAATCAGATTACATAACTACTATAGAAAGTCCTTGTGATTCAGAGTTGGTTTCTAATAAACAAAAAGAAATAGAAGATGGAATGATTGAATAATTTGAAAGCTAAGAATGGGGTTCTAAAAATAATAATCAGTTGGAGCCTGAATATATCTCAATATAATGCAATGTTACTTTCATACAAGACAATGATGTGTCACATGTTTCAAGCATGCTTTAGGAAAGCCTGCAAGTTGACCTGAAGGAGTCCATGAAAATTTACCTATTCATATTGAAGAAATTATGGATGAGGTTCTTGAAGATTGCATTGTGGGACAATCAGTATCTGATAAAATGAATTTGTCAAAAGAAGTTTTTGAGATTCTATTGCATCAACCAAAACGTATCCATAAGAGAAAAATCCTTCAAGATGATTAAATTTGGGTCCTTAGGTTTGATGGCTCTAAGTCAAAACAAGGTAGTGGGGTTGGGGCAGAATTGGTTATTCTGAAATGGAGAGATTTCCTAGCTTCATACAGATTATAGTTTTCCTACACTAAAAACATTCTTGAATATGAAGCCCCAGTGAAAGGATTTTTGTTTGGTCATAAGAAAGGGGTTCAATACTTACAAGTGTAGGGAGACTTTGAATTTGTAGTCAAAAAAGTAAGGAGTTAATACATGTCATGACAAGATGTTAGATGCATATAGAAATAGAATCTAGAGTTTAATTGAAGATTTCAGTGCACTCAATATTAAATTGATTCCAAGGAGAAATAATCATATTCCAAATGCATTTTTTGTGGAAGCAAGCAACGTAGAACTAATGAATTCTTCACATTTGAAAAGACTTGATAGGACCCTGATAAATTTTTAGGGCTGTGTTCCTTGGTTTCGATGTCCATGGGTCCTTGGTTAGGGTTTGGTATCCAAAGTATTAAAAATTCTTGTCCCTAAGGTATAAAACCCTGAAACGTAGTGTCTCTTCCGAGGTGCCATGGTGCCTTTTGTTAGAATTGTGAGTTGACCATTTGTTACCTACACAGATCCTTGGGTCGTATCCTGATGTCTAGGAGTGTCATCCCTCCTTTGGATCACCGCTTATTGCATGTGCCTAAAGTTCATATGATTAAGCTTTTTCGAAGCCCCTTAATGAGTCATGACCCCTTCTCACCTAGTTGAGTGAATGTTGTTTTAAAAAGGGGCATGTGTCATTTCTACTTTGCAACTTGCAGATCACTATGGATCACTCCATGTGTTGGCCCCTCATAGCTCTTAACACAAATTAAAGTCAAGACTTTCCCGGTATTGTACTAACATTCCACATGTCAGCTTGGCACAAGTTCCAAGCAAAGATAATATAAGTTTCCTCCTAAGTTGCATCACTGATCTAGGTGTCCTAGCTTGTCTTCCATTTAGAAAAGGTATATTTTATTGCTACAATATATGACAGCCATGGAATGTGCCAAGTGTCAAAGGGATGTATTGTTGTACAATGCTATGCTATGGGACCTGCTGGTGACTAAGGTGGATGCTGCTATGGCATTCTCCTCATGATAAAAAGGGGGCTCTTTACATGGAAATTTAAATATGTGACATGCAGCATCATCTGGGTTCTCTCTGCCTTTCCGTGGACCTTCATATCCAGTTTACTTTCATACTTGCAAAGGTGTGAGAGCTAGCCATGTGGACTCTATGGACTCTCTTTTTGATAATCTATCTGAGGTGGCAATCCATGTGGGGTTCTATCATTGGTTCGCGCCTTACTTTTCATGGTAATAGGGATTCACAAGTCAAAAGACTTGTATGCACTATTGATCCAGGTGACTTGTGTTGTGATCGATGGATCATTTTCAAAAGGGAAAAAGTATAGTGTTGGATTATTGTAAATAGTGAACTTGTGCATTTTTGGCTCTTTCAAAAGTGCGTAGAGATCTCCTCGCTGCCATTTTACACAAAATGAGTCCTTGAGGTTTGCGTACTCACTTGATCAAATGTGTTGTGGGGTGTGGTGGTAGAATCTGCTTATGTTGGATTTTCAAAATTGATGAAATCTTGATATTGAGGAACCAAGTCTGGTAGCCACAGTGTTGAATTGACATTTGTAGGTGCCATTGGCTATGTGACATAAATATGGGAATAAAGTATAGCCTCCATTTCCCACTACTAGTGGCATTGGTGTATTTTTCAAGGATTTCCATTTATGACTAATATGCCCTGGTATGTGTTGAACTAAATTAATCATGAAAGTACCAAGAATGTGGGAGCCTTGCAGTTCATCTATAAATAGATGTTTGTATTGCTATTTGTGTCTATCTTTCAATTTATGAGGATGAAATGGAAGGTTTTCTGAATAGTATGTTGCCTCTACTGCCCCTATCCTTTAGATATTTTCTCTGTTCTCCTGGTTAAAATTGTGTTCTTATAGAGTAAAGTAATTTGAGACATTTTCTTCAAAGGTATAGGTGGTTTGGGCAAAATGCAAGGAGTTGGGTAGAAAGCATTAGACCTTGGCCTGACCCTAGCTTCCTCTTGTTTTCATCTAGATGGGGACTTTGAGTCCTAGTCTGGTGACTCCCTTGACTCTCTATTGCTATGAGTTTCTAGGTTGGGGTTGGTGGAAGTAGGGACCTATCTTTCCCTCTTCTCCTTCCTTTGCATGATTGGTTCTAACGAAGGCTTAGTGACAATTGAAGAGTTTTCATCCCCTTAGATGAAACAACTAGATGCAGGGAAGGAGAATTAAGTTGAAAAGAAGGGACGATCCTTTATTCAACTTAAACAGACACTGTCTACTTCTTCCTCCTTGGATGAGATTTTGGCACTACCAAAATCCATTTCATGTGGCTTCATTGGGCTTCTTGAGGGCTGAAATGGCTAAAGGTCCCCCTCAAAAGATGAAGAGATACTTTCCCATGCCTGTAGCACAAGAGAATGGAAGCAATTATGATTTCCTCACTTATACAGTTCTGGCAGGGATTCCCATGTTTGTGCACGGGAATGGAGAGGCAAGGCAAAGGATTCTTGTCTTATTGGCAAGTATCTCAAGATAAAAGGTGGCAGAGTAGAAAGAGCATCTAATATATTTCCATCCATTGATACTATTGCTAGCCCTTGCACCAATATTAGAAAGCATAAAGGACAAAAAATAGTTATCTCGTCCTGCTATATGAGATAATTTGTTACAAAAGCATCTGTTACCAATTAAGAGATGGTTATGTTTGCTTTCTAATTGATGTAATAGTTGTCAAATGAATATGTGACATGTGTAAATGGCCTGTTGCTTATTACCCCCTTTTGTTATAAAAGGGTATTTCATGGTCATTTACAAGTGAGTGTTGTTGGTCGATCTCTGGAAAATGTTGTAGCGAAAATGCAGGGAATGGAAGTCTTGTCTTGTCTTAGGATTTTTGAGTCTATGTTATTTTTCTTGTGAACTTGATAGTGGTACTAGCATCTTGATTAAATATAGTAGCAAATTTCTGAATCAAATTGTCTCCTGATGTATGGTTGTTGAAAATTATGAATAAATAAGTCAAGGACTATTTACTTCATATGCATGAAAATATTATGGATGTATCTTTCTAATTAAGGCTCTTGTTCAAAGAATAGGTTAAATGCCTTGATTGTGAATTTAAATTTGTGTGAATGTATACGAGGATCTAATAAGTATGATTTATTAAGAAGGTTGAGTATGATATTGTATGGCAATATTATGAAGCTCTTGATGCTTAGATGGAATGCTTCCATTAAGTTCCAACCTACATTTAATTGACTCCGTGACCCTAAAATAAGGCACTGATCTCTTGCTTCTGCATCTAGTTTTCAACCCCCAGATCAAACATGCACCCCAAATACTTTGAAAATCTTTAAGTTTAGTTGTAAATGTTTGTTAAGTTGATGTTTCATCTCATTCTATGATCTTGAGAATGCAAAATCTTGAATGATTTAAACCAAGTTTTCATATTTTCATAATCCTCAAGCAAATATGTATAGAACAAATCCATTATTCAGAGTATTGATAAAAAATGGCATAGAATATTTTCAATACTGTTAGGGATCACCCTCCTAGTTTTGCAAAGCCTGAAGTGCAGAGGTAAAGTTATTTTAACTTTCACCTATGTGTTGGCCAACCCCCACCATAAGCAGGTATTGAAAGTGGATAAATCATAGGTTATTTGTGAGACCAAGTTGGGAATTGAAAAAGCACCAACATAAATGGTGACTTTGCTTGGAGCTGAACTAAGAATTATGTCTTATCCTGAGTTGTAGCTCATTTATCATATCCCCATGTTTAGAAATAACAAAAACCTTGTAGCTGTCAGAGTTAAGAAGTGCTAAAGTGTTAGGGTCTTGTATCCTTTTTCATGTCTGTGTAACTTGCCTTTCAGTTTGTCAAAGGTTCTGTTGAAGTTCTTTATGTCTGTAATTTCTCAAAAGATTGATTAATATTTTCATATATTTTATATCCCCATAATTTGGGTGGTGACTCTGAATCTCCTATGCCGGTGTAAGGATTATTTCAAAGAAATAATAAAAGAAGGAGAGGAAACTTGAAGAAAGATGAGAACTAGAGGACACATGAAGAATCATCCTGACCAAAAGATGGAAGGTGAATTGCCACAAAATACCTAGGAGTCTTGGAAAAAGAAGAATGCAATCTATACTGGTAAGTTTGACATCTACCCTCCTCCATTAGGATCTAGGCGTCTTCTTGCTAGTAGTAGTGAAAATTTAGAAGTCATATGAGTTTGGTATGCCTACTACAAATGAAGATAACTCCGTTTTGAAAGAGTTTGTTGAAGAGGAACAAGCCCCTTCAAGTCTCCTAGCTAACAAACCATTGGTTCCTAAAGTAACAAGCCCCTCTGATCCCACAGAAAATGATCTACTTGGTAATCCTGTTAGTAGGTCACCCACCCCTACTTTCCATATTAATGTTACAAATATTTTGGATAGCACTTTTACATTTCCTAATGAGGAAAAATTGATGAAGGAAATTTTAGAGTTGCATAGAGAAACTCAGAGAGTAAAGGAGTTACATGTGAGAAGGGCTAAGGAAATAGAGGAAAATATTAGGAATGCTATGGATGAGAGGGATAGGTTGAAGGTAAGGCTAGAACGAATAAAGTTGTTAAGTCTAGAAGGACCCGAACCTATGTCTATTGTATCCACTGGCTCAGTAGTTTCCCAAATACTTGTCCAAAATACTATAAATGTATCATTGAGAACTACCCCTACAAATACTTGGACTAGTTCTATTGTCACTACCACTATTGCAGGTTCCCCTTTTGTCTC
This sequence comes from Cunninghamia lanceolata, assembly GCA_027924645.1. NCBI lineage: Eukaryota > Viridiplantae > Streptophyta > Pinopsida > Cupressales > Cupressaceae > Cunninghamia > Cunninghamia lanceolata. The sequence continues at coordinate 20,191,764 of BSBN01000809.1, read as the reverse complement.
CAAGCCTTGTGTTCAACATGGTGATAAAGGTTAGAAGCTTTTAAGAGGAATAAGCATTAATGAGGCTAGATCTCCTCAAAGAATTCCTTCATCTGAGGAATCTAACTCATTAGATCTCAGGTTGAAGAAAGAAAATGAGCAATTACAAAAGGAGCTAGAAAGAGTAGAGATGTTGGCTACAAATGCTGAAATATAGAGGAAGATTTAATTTTTGAAATCTTCTGTTAAGAATCCTACAACTTCTATTCCTCACAACCCATTGGCCTCTTCACCCATTGATATAAATGTTTTAGCCTCTACTCACCAGTCTAGCTCTAGTTCTCATGTACCTACCTTGTTTGAAGGCCATAATGTGAGACAGCAGGGAAGTCTGGGTGCAGGGGGAAGTGGTGCAAATAGACAACACAACAATCAAAGAGATCAGTTCTAGAGGAGACCCTTGCAAATGGAGAGATATAGGCATGTATGTTTTGTTGGGATACCAGGTTATCCTAATCATATTCCAAATGATGTCAGAAATATATTGGCTAAATTTGCTAGAAACAATGTGATGTCTGGTGAAGACTTCAAGGCCTTCTTAAACCTATTAGATGATTATGAGGTTGAGAATGAGGATGTAGTCATGAATTTTTTTATACATTCATTGGTAGGAGATGCTAGGGACTAGTATAGAGGTCCACATGAGGCTAGTATTGGTTCTTGGGATGAATTCAGAAGAATATTTAGTGAACATTACGGTGACAAAATAGACCCTCGACTCATGTGGAAAGAGTTCAAAAACATCTCTAAAGAACACAATGAAATGATTTCTAATTTCAATACCAAATTTTAAAAGGCAATGTTTAGGTTTCCTGTTGGTTTGAGACCGAGTGAACAAGTATGTCATGTTTTATATTGTAATGCTTTTGATTCTAAACTCAATTATTTTTTAAGAGATAAGGACCCTCAAAGTTTGAGAGACGTTTTAAGACTGGTTTGCATATTGAAAGTAATAATAGAGCCTCTGGAAAGGTAGGAAAAAGAGATGATGTAAAATTGGTAAAAAACCCTGGGAGTCAAGAAAAGTTGCTAGCACAAGAAGATAAGATGGATAAGGTTATGAATGCCTTAAAGGATTTGAATTATAAGATTTCCAAACAAGAAAAGGGTCTGACAAACGAAAGACCAAATTTCAAAAGAAATGAAAGGCCGCCAAGGTTACATGATTAGCAATATAATACCAATTGGCATAATGGTAAGCATGTTCTTAATAATCAAAGAAATTTGCAGAGTAATGGTCCCCCTAATCCATTGAAGAAATTTTCTACAAATTTTGTGGATAAAACTCCATGGTGTCTATCTTGCCAGCTACCCCATTCACAACATCAATGTGTAGTAGCACAATCTCTTGAAGAAGACCAGAACACATGTGGTGGTTGTGACTTGCCTCATGAAAAAGATGGGGTGATTAATATGTTGTTTTCTGATGGTGAGTGTTCTTCTAATGAAGAGACAAATGAAGTGGATGTTGATAGTCAAATTTATGCAATGAGTACACTTCAACAACAAGTGTTCTCTGATGAAGATGACTAAGAGAGTTATTTTGTGAATGCCCTTGAGACTAAAGGATCTAATGTGACTTTAAGGATACCATCAAATGAATAAATCAAGAAACTAACTACTGCTGCTATGGCTTAGTTTAAAAGTAATTACCATCTAAGAAATAAAGTTTTAAATAAAGATATGGGGAAGACTAGTAGTGTGTTATCAAGGAAATTCAAGCAGACAAGAAGAAAGAAGAGCCAAAGGAAAGAAACACCAAGGTGTGGGGAAAGAAACCTTGTGGGATACATGTTGGTGAACCATTGATTTCTCCATCAAATTTGATCAGGCCTCAGAAATTAAAGATTGATAAGGAAACGAAGAGGAATGTGGTTCAAGTGGTTAGTGAATCTGATGTAAATAAAGGGACATCTGAGGACAACCTTGTGGTGGTTTGTGATATCCCCAATTATACCCCAGTTGACATGTTCCAAATGTTGTCACAAGTAAAGGTGTTAGTTCCACTTTTTGAACTGATGAGGATTGAAGAGCATAAGACTACCTTCTTGGTAGTGGCCTTTATCAATGGTGTAGGTATAGCCTGCAATGAAAAAAGAGAAAATATTCAGCCTAAAGAGAACAAGGAGAGAAGAAAAGAAAAGGATGTTGAGGGGAGCAGCAATGATAACCCTCAAGTGTTCTTGGGAACCATACTTACTGCATGCCCTAATCAAGTGGACCCATTTTATGTATCACTGATCATAAATGATAAGGTGATTAAGAATTGTATGATTGATTTTGAGGCATCATCCAATATCATGCCAGCTAGAGTCATGAAAGCATTAGGGTTGAAGATTACTAAAGCTTATGAAAAATGCTATGCAATGGATAATAGAGAGGTCCCAATCATAGGGATCATAAGGGAAATACGTTATAGGTTGGTAGTATATCTCGATAAAGAGTTTGTGATGAGTGCAACTATGGTGGATATTCCTCCAACTTATGGTATGCTTCTATTGCAAGTATGGGTCTAACCAGTGTTTTCATTAATGTCAACATACTCCTGTTGCATTGATGATAAGGATTGGATGAACTATGTACTGAGGATATTGAGAAAACTAGTCCTAATCAGGAACAAAGAAGAACAATGAAGATAGTGAGCTAAAGATCCTAGCTAAGATGACGATCAGAGGACACGCATCAAAGGGTTTGTAGATATGTGTCTTAAGGTGATCCAGTAAATATTTTAGAGGTCTGCATGAAGATCTAAAGAAGTTGTGGCCACTCAAGTAAAACTGGTTCCGACAGGTGTTTAGAGGTGATAGAGTGACACAAATAGGTCCGGTGAGATCTGAAAATGTAATATCCTATTCTGCGGATTTGTTGGAGTGCTTAGAAAGTCCATGTGAAGTGTCAACTCAATTGGTTCGTGGTCTTGAGGTCCGCAAGCATCTATTCCATTGTGACAGTGATGATAGACTGTGTTCCTGAGGTTCCGCATGAAGGAGATAAGGATTTCAGTAAGAAGATGTAGTGTGGATGTTCTTGGTGATTCAGGAAAGCTTGTAGAGGTCTTTGGATCGTATCTAGTTCATGTTGGTGGTCTGCATTGGAGTTTGAGCTTGCAATTGAAGAATTACTTCTGGATGGTGGTGTTCTTCCTAAGTTTGGCCGACCGGATGAGCTACACATCTTGTGGATGATATTGAAGATGTTATGTGAAGATTGGCATGTTCCTAGATGAAGATTAAAGTCTCAAATCTGTATGGCTAATAGTGTGTTGATCCATGTGAAGTCTTTTTGTAATTAGTCATGTTGTATTTATGTATTTTCTTTGTAATGTTTGCTGACTTAGATGATCATTCCTAAGTTGATGTCTTGTATAAATAAGGAATTGTAAAGTCATTCCAAAGAGTATCTTGTGGAGATGAGAGTGTGGTAGTGAGGAGGAGAATGAAAGGCAAAGCAGAGGTATTGGGCTTAAATGGAACTGATTCAAGCTTGGTGAAGATGCTATTCTCTAGTTCAAGTATGTGATACTTATTATTTTGTAGACAGTGTGTCTCTTGTAGGCAGTGGGCCTCTTGTGAGCAGTGTGCTCGAGTAGTGAGCCCTAATTGGCACGTGCCATTTGTTCTTTCTATTCTTCTAATAGAGAATACAATCTTGGGTTAATCACCATGTGGTTTTTCCCTTAACTGGATTTTCCATGTCAACATCTTGGTGTCTTGTGTGTTGATGTGTTTCTACTCTTAATTTAATGCATTTTGTTTCCATGATTGATTTATCATTATGCTGCTAAATTACAAAGTGGATTTAAGTGTTTAATTGGAAGAAAGTTTTGAAGAACTGATTCACCCCCCCTCTCAGTTGTCTTCCCTAAATCTAACAATTGGTATCAGAGCTAAGTTCCTCTAAAAGAGCTTAACTGCTTGAGGAGATCTAGGATGTCGTCCTACAAGAAGGATAGTCTGAAGTTCGATGGAACCAATTTCAATCTTTGGAAAAGTCACATGCAATGTCACTTGCAATGTATGGGAATACAATACTAGACCATGGCTACAACGAAGTATACTCCTCCACATAATGGCCCAAAATCCCCAAATGAAATCACAGATGCTGAAAACAATCTATAGACTAAAGAAGCTCTTCTAAGTGCATTGTTTGATTTAGAGCTGACAAATGTTGTTGACCTACAAACTGCTTTTGAGATTTAGGAAAAACTGGAACTTCTGCATGAAGGAGACAAGTATATTAAATGTGCAAGGCTACAGAGTCTGAAAGGAAAATTTCAAAATCTGAAGATGACAGAAGATGAAAATATCACTACTTGTATGCCAAGAGTAAATGAGCTTGTCTGTGGAATTAGATGTGCTGGTGGAGTCTTGGATGAAGATAAGATTGTTGGCAAAGTTCTCAGATCCCTTCCTGCTTCTTACAAATACAAGGTTGCTGCCATTAAAGAATTTAGAGCCCATTCAGGTGTCACAAGAGATCAATTGGTTGGTAAATTGGCTGCTTTTGAATTGACCGAGTTTGGAGATGCCCCCCCCAAGACTGAATCTATATTGAAAGCTAGTGTCTTTGTAAAAGGTAAACAAAGGTTTGATCCAGGAGAGAACTCTTCAAGGAAACTATCATGGTATGAAAAAGAAAGAAAAGACCTGGAAGAAGAAGAAGCAGAAACTGCTCAACTTGAAGCCCTTATTACAAAAAGACTACCAAGAGGATCTAGTAAGTATCAAGGGAAATTGCCTTTTAAGTGTTTTAACTGCAATAAGATTGGTCATTTTGCCTCAAGGTGTCCAGAAAGATTTTCAAGGCCAAATCTTAATAGATCAAGGTTCCAAAAGAATTGTTACTATGTTCATGAAGAGGATGATAATGAAGGAGTAACAGATGATGAATCAGAGACATGAAACAAATCTGGAAGTGATTGGGTGTTTATTGCCATCAAGGAAGAAGATCCAATGCCCTCTGAATCTGTCAATCATAAAGTTGTAGAAAGAGCTCTGGCTGCCCAAGTTGAAGAAAAGGATGATTGGGTCATTGACAGTGGATGCTCTCACCATATGACAGGTGACAAAATTAAGTTCATAGATTTGGAAAGGTATGAAGGGGGAGTGGTAAAGTTTGGTGATAATTCTGCTAGTAGAATCAGAGGTAGAGCAACTATTTCTTTTGATAGAAAGAACAAAACCGGTAATGTATTGTATGTTGAAGGATTGAAGCACAATCTTCTAGTGTTGGACAGTTGGTGGACAAAGGCTATGATCTCTGATTCAAGAATGGAAAATGCAAGATCTTTGAAAGTTCCATAACAGATATTGCATCTGGGACTCAAACAAAAGGTAATATCTTCCATTTAGTTGGTACCGGTAAAAGTTGTCTATTTGTGCAAATTGATCAGAGTTGGTTATGGCATAGGAGGATGTGTCATGTGAACTTTGATAATATCATCAAGATAAGCAACACTCAGGCTGTAAGAGATCTTCCAAAACTTGTGATACCTACAAATAGTTTGTGCAAAGAATGTTAGTTGGGGAAACAAAGTAGAGTCTCATCAAAAGTGTTACCTTTTGAGTCGCCCTTATTTATTTACTCGTGAAATTCCCTAATCAAGAGTTTATTTGTTGTTTTGTCTTATTGGTCATGCCTTTGTTCCTTAAATCAACTCTTTATTCTTCAAAGTCCACCCGCCTATCATCTTTGTGTGTGAAATTACTCAAGATTTGAACCTTTGAACTTGAACCATTCTCAAAGTTCAATAGTTCAATGGTTCAATATGTTCAATGTCTTTCAAAGAGAGTTGTTTTGTCTCTTGTGTAATTAAAATGTCTCTGAATCTTTCAGTTGAACTTGAACCCTTTTTCATAGTTCAAAAGTTCAATACTTGATGCCTTGTAATAAGTCACGTCACTCAGTTCTCTTGTGTAATTTAATGTATTGTTGAACCATCTGCTTGAACTCTATAGTGAGGTTCGATGGTTCAATGGTTCAAAGTTCAATGGTTCACTATTTCATAGTTGAAATCCTTCTACAAAGCTGCGTTGCTATTGGTCGGTCTGTGTAGTTCTTGCGTCTTTGAACCTCCACATTGAACCACACCCCCAAAGTTCAATGGTTCAATGATTCAAGGGTTCGGTGATTATAATCTCATTTCTCCCTGAGGCTCTCTAAGTCAAAATTTAGCAGGAAAGTTGGAGGAAAATATGTTTGAAACTCATTATGAAATAGAAAGTTCTAATTTTTGAAAGATCGTGGATAATTATTATACATCATGGTTGCGTGTGAATAATGCTTGCCATTAATGAAGATGTAAGAATTCGTGTCTTTTCAAACATTTTCAGCACGTATTGTTTCAGGTAATAATTATTCAATTTGGTTGATGCCATTATTAAGAGAGAACAAACCAAATTTAGTAAATGAACATACTGTGCAATGCAAAGGAGAATAGCGCAGGAGGTATAAGGTTCTTGTTGCCCAAATTTTGCAATAATTTTAGATATATTGAAGGTGAGTTCTACTATTCCTATATGTTGTTTCCATTTTTTAGCTAGAAAGAAGAATCTTTTGAGTTTCTGACATTATTTTCAAAGTTCAAAGCATTTTTCGTTATATCCTCCAATTAAAGCTATCAAATCTGCTTGTCTTGGTTATAAACACGGTCTTGGTCTTACCTATTCTCATCCTAATTTTGGGGATACCTCTCTGGTTCAATATGATTTAGAAGAATTTACGGAAAGGTCTAAAAATCATGTACCAACTCCTATGATGAAGAAAATAGTAGAAAGTGGTTTGGTTAAAGCTGCGGCCTTTCCCATGGCTGTACAGTGCCTCGAATTAGTTTTGGAGTGCATGAATAGGTATGAACCCCAAAATAGGTGCATCAGAAATACAGATGGTGGTGTGTTGTTTCATGTCAACAGACAAACCCTAATGTCTGTGATGAGAATGCTGCCTAAGGAAGCATATACTAGCCTTAATATTACTTCTTCTTATGGGCATTTCTCACTTAAGAAAATAAACTACAGAAGTGTGATAGCAAGAAACTAGTTGCTGAAATTTCAGAAAGGAGGTTCAAGGCTGCCTAGACCACTTACAAGGGATCACATGATTTAGGACGTGAGGGATATTGTGGTATTACTTCACAGGCTAGAGGGCAACACACAGGCATATTATTGGGAAGACTGGATGTACGTTTTCGTACAGGTTATCCTCCAAGGAGAGCAACATTTGGACTGGGCAGAAATTGCAGATAAATGTTTGTATCAGGGTCTTAGTAATTATTTGGGTAATATAATTTTTTATGTCTTCGTACCTCTTCTATTGCCTGTCATCTACAAGACAATGGTTGGGGCTACCTCATGCACCCTTGGCTGAGGATAGTAAAATTTATGAATATTATTCACAATTGCAGATGCATAACTGTTATGAGAATTATAAGAGGGCTAATGATGTTCTTACTGGGAGAATGACCTATGAACTGGCAGGCAATTTGAATAAGAGAATGTCTAATGAAGTAATGCAGCTAGTCAACATATATGGTAGTTTCTTTATTCAATTTTCCAAGTTCACTTATATCAGAGTTGGGGGATTTGACGATGAACCTGCTAACGTACCTAGGTATGTGTTTGACCGTTTTGTGCTGATAGAAGTTTGCAGACAGTTAGCACATGTAGATAAAAAGTTCTTAGTAAAGAAGGGATTTGGTATCTCTTTTCCCATTGAACTTGGACATTATTCATGCTAGTCAAAATCTGATACTTTGAATTTAGAAGTGAACCTTAAAAAATTCAATTTTTAGTTCTTCACTGCCAGATCCCAATTTGACAACAAACGCTTTGTTAGGGATAACTTGGATTTTAGAACAGGGTTTTCAAATATTCCTAAATTGGAGGATTATTGGGAGGACTGTTAAGATGAATTTGAGGTCAGAAGGAGATTGTAGTGCAGGTTCTCTCTAGGACAAATAATTACCCTCAATCTAAATATGGACATTTCTGGAGTTTTTGATAATGAAGAACAGGTGATTGACCCGCAATTCGAATAGATAAAACAATCACCTATTCTAGAAATTGATTGGAGTAAAAAGGAAGAAGATAGGATTGAGCTGAAGACCCTCCCGGTGATAAGAAGAACCGAGAAATGGTTGAGGGAACAAAAATAGAAAGGATTTGAAAACAAACATTCCCAGCAATGCACATCAATAGTTGAAGCACCATTCCCAATAAGCTCCTCTAACCAGCCTATTGCTATCTTTGGTGCAAGTACTTCCAAGTCAATAACTGGAAGGAGTCCTGTCAATAAAGAATCCAAGAAAGCCCTCACAACTATTCTACCCCCTTGTGCCACCAGATCGAGAACTAAAAGCAGGAGGAGAAAGGAGGTTTCTGAGAGAATAATTGTGGATTTGAATTCTGAGGAGGAGTCAGGGGAAGCAATCGGTGATAAAGAATCTAGTTCACTGAGAGCAAAGGAGGTTAGTACAAAACAACAGGCAGAGATTTTTTTAGAGACCCTTGAATTGATGATGATTTCAGATGTGTCCTCTGGTTAATTGAACCTTGGAAAAGAAGTCTCAGCCCCTATACCCAAATGGCTGGAGAGTTCAATAAGTGACAAAAGAAAGGTAATTCCATTTTCTTTGCCATTGGAAGACATGGTGAGTAAGTGTTTGGGAAAAACACCTAAATCCAAGAAACTAAAAAACAACATCTAGGGTAAGTATTGACCCTAATATTGGGAACTGGAGGGCGGAAATAGCCAAGCTAGCAACTGATGAAGAGGTTCAAGATCCCATAGTGCAAGATTTCACAATTGAGAAAGTAGATCTTGGGGCTGCTTCAAGAGCTGCAGATGTGCATCATCTAGAGGTATCCACCAAAAAGATAGTTGAACTTGGAAAGATGAGAAAGACAAAAGAGAGTTGAAGCAGACCATGCGCTTGATGGCAGAGTACATTGATGTCATTCATAACCCCAATCCACAGCCAGTTTCACAACTTTCTCTGACTTTTGATCCTAAGTCTCCATCTAACCAGAAGATGTTGGACTAGGGAAATAGGAACAGGATGGTAGCTAAGGTATTTGATGATTGGTTGGACTGTGTTGTACAGAAAGGTACCGAATATATTCATGAACTGAAAAATATATATGATCAAACTACAGCCACTATTGATGACCTTAAAGCATAGAATGCTTCCTGGGTAAAAGATGAAGGCAAGTGGGTGAACGTGATGAATCAAATTGATGAAGTACAAAAATATGGGATAGCCAAATTATTGTCAAAAAAGAATTTAACAAATTTGGATGAGGATGTACTGTATGTGAGTAAGAAGAACATTGAATGGAAGAATTCAGTATCTTGGCAATGGTGGTTTGAGCTCACAAAAATGATCATGGAAATAACTGAATTCACCCAATCATTACAACATGATTTATAGTGTATCAATATAAAATATATAAATGATGATGGGAAACCAGAGAAAGACATCAATAAGTGATTCAATCTTTTAGGGAGAAAATCAACTTCGTTAAAGAAAGTGACAACATATTAACTGAGGATTTGTCATAGATTTCAAAGGTGGAGTCACTTCTTTATCTCTACATCGACACACTCCTGGAACACAAGGAAAAGGTGGGGAAAATTCAGAGGGAGAAAGACGTCTGGAATGCAAGGGTAAAACACATCAGCATCCCCAATTTTTTGAAAATCCAAGAGTCTGCTATGGCATTTCAAGAGTGGAAAGCTCAACGTACTTCCCCAACCGCACAGAGCAAATCTAGAGATTCAAATCCATTACCCCAACCATAATCTTACTTACTCAGTTTATTATATTCAGTTTTTCAGTTAAAATTATTTTGACAAACTTGATCTTTAAATCAATTTGTAAAAACTAAATCCCATATGGGTTAGAGTTACTTTAACTCTGGGTTTGGTTTGCATGATTGGATAATTAGGGCAACTATATATATGTTTTTGGTTGCTAAAACAGATAGAGGATAGAAAAAGAAAAGAAGATAGAAAATTTTTGGGAGCTGAAGTGCTGTTATTTTCATAGCATATATGATTTTTGTCTGAAATATTTTTTCATCTGTGAATGAAAAGGAGAAACAATTACTGCCTGCTTAGATCTGTGCATTTGAGTATTTGAAATTGGGTTTTCTGTGCGAAATCTTCTTTCATATGGTAATTGCTCTTTTTGGACAACTTATTGTATGTGTTTTATCATTTATTGGTTCAGCCATCTGATCATTATTGAAAATAGAATCTGTGTATTCTATCACCAAATGATGTTATAAAAGAGATATCACATTCATAGGATGATGATGTATGGATGTTAGTTTTCCTTTAGGCACTTTCTGGTTAAAAGTGTATTTGAATATTTAAAATAGATTGAATTCATTGAAGATCTTAAAGGGAGCTATTCCTAAATTCAGAGGGGAACTATTCTTGATAGTTCACCCATTTGTTGATTATTTCATTTGTTCTTGGAAGAAGAAGGGTATAGAGTCAGAATAGAATATTTTTAAATAAGGACAAATTTGTTAACCAACAGTTTTTGGTGACTCTACTGGGGAATCAAAGTCATTTATTAAAAGATTAGTTGCCTTAATATGAAGCAACAATGGTGCTTCCACATGAAAACCTAATTCCTGTTCTGTAGCCTAATCTTGGTTTTCAAGACAAGCAGGAAGACATTATTGGCTAGTTGAACACCCTTGCTTGGCATACTCATCATAATATTGAAGATTATTGAAGGGCAAGCAGAGTATTAGAAAAAGAAGAGGAACTGGCTGATAATTTGAGATTGTTGTTGCTCAGGAAAAGGAGGCAAGCAGAAAACGCGGTAAGAAATCAAGCCCCTGAAGTGCAAAGAAATCAAGAATAGAATAGAAATTAATAGTTGCCTATCTAGTTGCAATATTATAAGCTAGATTCCAGATGATATACAAGGTCTTTGAGAAGAGAGGGAATTGAGGATCCTACCTTTGAAGCACTACAAAGCCTTAATTTTCTTTATATCTCTGCCCGTACTAAAAGAGCTAGAAGTAGACCTCCTAGCCCTCCTAAACCCTCTGCATCCTCTGTCTGTCAAGCTTTAACTCTTTCTGGTACTATCATCCCCTCTGCTATAAAATTTCTACCAATGGCCCAACCTTGGGGAGCAGCCATAGGGCCTCTAAATTTAGGGGCCAACCTAAATCCTCTACCTAAAAATGCAAGGGAGAATTTACCCAAATTTAATGGGGATGGAAGACAATCACCAGAGGAACATCTGAGTGCCTTTGTAGTAGCATGTGGTGTGTTGGGTGTACAACACCAAGATGTAGCTATAAGGCTTTTTGTACAAACTTTAATTGATATTGTAGCACAATGGTTCTATCATCTAGCTGAATCTTCAATCACAAATTGGAATGATATGAAAACTACGTTTGAAAATAGGTTCAAAAGTGTAGAAGATGAGCATTCCCTTCTTGCTCAATTGACTCAACTTAAGAAGGAGATACATGAGCCTATGAGAGAATTCATAGACAAATTCAATAGAATAGTGCACAAAATCCCTATTGCTAAAAGACCAACTGCTGATAATCAAAAATGTTTCTTTATTAATTCAATGCCTCCTGATATCAATTTTGATCTTAGAAGAGGTGTAATTGTTGATTTAGCAACTGCAAAAACCTTAGCAGTTGGATTAGAGGATGATCTTATCATGGCTGGAAAATGGAAAAAGGAAGTCCAAGTACCTAATGCTCATCCCTCATCCTCTATAGATCATGTGGTTCAAAGACTAGTCAATGATATGATTGCTTTAAAAAGACAAATACCTAAGGCCAGTACCTTATTCCAACAACCATATCAAGATATTGCAAGCAGAAATTTTAATTAGTAGGCAAATACTGGTAGGACAGTGCCACTTATATTAGCACAACCAAGGTTAACTATTGAAGCTGCTCCTGAAAGAGGGAACATGTGCGCATTTCATTTGACTACTGATCATGATGGAAACTCTTGTCCTGAGATGCTTAGATATGCTCAAATGGCTGCCACTCAAGATGTATTGGGGGAGATGACCATTGAAGAAAGGAACTTCAAGGAACCTAGCGACTCTGAAAACTTCCTAGAGTATGAATCAGATTCAGAAAGAGGAGGTGAAATATTGGTTACCCTTGAAGATCCTTCATGTGCTGTACTCACCAGAAGCCAAAAGAATCAGAGACTTTCTGATACTCAAGAAGTACCTATTAGAGGTAAGGAACCTCTTACTAGAACCCCTGATGATAATTTGAAAGCTCAAGAGATTAAATTGTTACATAGAAATGATCCAGGAGCTTCTTTTGATATTGTAGAGTTTTGTAAGTCTACAAAAATTCAAATATCCCCTGCTGAATACCTCAAGTTGAAACCCAAAGAACTTGACAGATTGGTTAAATATGTCAAAGGTAGTCCTACACAAGCTGAAACTAGAAGTCAACTTAATGTTAATGCTGAGTCTCCCATTGCCTGACTATTTGCTTCTCCACTTGAGTCACCCACGCATACCCCTAGAATGACTCTCAATTCATCTAATGATACCTCTTATATGACTAACTTGAAGCCCAACCCATTTTATGTTTCCTTATTCATAAATGACCACAAACTCAACAATTTTATCATAGACTTAGGTGCTTCTAATAACATTATGCCTTCTTCTGTAGCCAAAGCCCTAGGCCTGTCCCTTACCAAAAAATTTGGCAGGTGTTATTCTATGGACGGCAAACAGATTTCTTTGCTTGGACAGATTAAGGATGCATGAGTTGCCCTTGCAGCTTATCCTAACAAAAGAGTTAAGCTGACTGTCTTGGTAGCAGATATTCCTGCTAGTTATGGGATGTTGTTGAGCAGGACTTTTTGCAAAGATTTAGGTGGGCAGATTAAATTGGACTGGTCAGAAGCCACAATTCTAGTGGGGAAGCAGAAAGTAAAGATAGAACTTGAACCTAAATGCAAGTTTACTGTCTGTCCCTCTGATGATCCCAAATCCCAGATTTTATTTGAGGAATGTGAATTTGGTAACTATTTTCTCTCTTCTAAAGACCTCAAGGAAGAATCTGTCCAAAAGTCCATTCATTCTAATGATCTATGGATCATGGAATTTGATGGTAGTTGTGCTACCGCTGGTTCAGGGACTGGGGTTGTGCTGATCTTACCAGAAGGTGAAATTTTTTCTTATTCTTTCAAATTAGAATTTAAAAACACTAATAACACTGCAGAATATGAAGCTTTATTGCTTGGGCTATATGAAGCCAAAGGAAAGGGTGTGAAGGTACTCAAAGTGAGAGGGGATGCTGAATTAATCGTGAAATAGGCGAGAGGCATATTTTCTGTTAAAAATGAAAGATTGAAGCATTACAGGAATAGAGTCTGGGATGAGATAGAATACTTTGATGCTTTCTCTATTGAAGCAATTCCTAGAGACTAGAACACCCGAGCAAATTCTTTAGCAGTATCAGCTTCTCTTCTTCTCCCACATCCTGACTTCAAAAAAGATTCATATAGAATAGAGCTGGTTTATCACCCTAATGTTCCAGACAATGCTAAAAGTTGGCAAGTTTTTGAGAGTGATAATCAGATCAAAAAATTCTTGGAGAATGCTGAGATGTTCTTGGGGACTTATTTTGAAGGCTTTGAAACATAATGTAAAGAATTGAGTCTTGATCCAGGGATTAATCCAAAAGATGATGTAATTCAATTGAAGGGAAACAAAATCCCTAAAGGACTGGTCTCCCTAGAACATTTGTTCACTTGACGAGATGAATATACTAAAGGCAAAATTATTCAGAATACTGACAAATCTGGGGATTATGAGAAAATAAACATTGGAAGTGGGCTGATCCTAAGTGGATTTCTATTGGTAAGTGTTGCTCACCTGAAGAGAGAAACAAATTAATTAATTTGTTAATCAAGTATAAGGATGTTTTTGCTTGGTGCTATGATGACCTTAAAAATTTTAGGCATGGGCAGTTTCAACACCATATTCCTTTGAAAGCAAATGCAACCCCATTCAGGCAGAAGTTGAGGAATTATAATCCAAAGGTTGCTGAGGCCATCTTTAAGGAGATTGATAAGATGTTGAAGGCTAGGATTATTTATCTAATTCATCACTCCACCTAGGTGGCAAACATTGTTCCTGTGCGCAAGAAGAATGGAGAAATAAGAATCTGTGTTGATTTTAGAAATCTGAACCAAGCTAGTATGAAAGATAACTATCCCTTACCTGTGATGGATCACATCTTGCAAATAGTTGCCAGGTCAGAAATGATGTCTATGCTAGATGGGTTCTCAGGTTACAATCAGATAGGTGTGGCTGTAGTTGATCAGCATAAGACTGCTTTCACTACACATCAGGGAACTTTTGCTTATAACCGAATGCCATTTGGCCTAATCAATGTTGGTGCAACTTTTCAAAGGGCGATGGATCCATCCTTTAGAGATCTGAAAAATAGAATTATTGTTATTTATCTTGATGATCTGACTATTTTTTCCAGAAATAGAGAAGACCACCTGAAGGATCTAGAGACTATTTTACAAAGGTGTCGGAGTCATGGCATATCTCTTAATCCAAAGAAGTCGGTCTTTTGTGTTATAGAGGGGAAGTTATTAGGACACTTAGTTTCAAAGGATGGAATCAGGATTGATCCAGAGAGGGTTAGGGTGATACAACAACTTAGCCTCCCTTCTAATAGGATTGGAGTCAAGTCTTTTTTTGGCCAGATTAATTTTCTCAGAAGGTTCATTCCTGATTTTGCTGAGATTACAAAGCATATTGTGGGAATGATGAGTGAAAAATAGACATTCAAATGGAATGAAGCTTATAAGAAGGCATTTGAAGATATCAAAGAGGCGATTGCATGCACACCTACTTTGGCAAATCTTGATTTTTAAAAAGATTTTATTATTTACTGTTATGCTTTAGAACATACCATGTCTGGTATTTTGTTACAGAAAAATGAATTGGATGAAGAGGCCCCAATAGCCTTTATGAGTGTTCCCCTTAAAAATCATGAACTAAAATATTCTTTAGCTGAAAACAAGCTTTCACTGTAGTAAAGGCTATTAAACAATTTAGGTATTATATACTTCATTCTCATTCAGTTGTATATGTTCCAAGTTCGGCTGTGAAAAGTATTCTGACTCAAGAGATGTTGGGTTAAACAATAGAGCAATGTGGGTTGCTAAAATCCAAGAATATGATCTAGAGGTTAGGCCAACCAAATTGGTTAAAGGTCAAGGTCTATGCAAGTTGATTGCTGAAAACAAAGAAGAAGAGGTTGAAGGATTTCCCACTGTCCTGTTGGTAAGTTTACAAGACCCATGGTTTCTAGATGTAGAATATTATCTTACTTATGGGGATTGTCCCGGTCACTTATCTCTGAAGGAGAATAGAAATCTGAAGTTAAAAGCAGCAAAATATGTTATTTGGGGTGATGTTCTTTACAAAAAGGGACTAGATGGAACTTTCCTAAGATGTGTAGACAAGGCGCAACATGACAAGCTTTTGGAAGTTTTCCATAATGAAGCCTGTGGTGGACATTTCTCTTCTTCAGTCATTGCTTTCAAAATCCTCATAAATTGTTATTATTGGCCGGGTATGTTTAAGGATGCATACAGATGGGTGGCTAACTGTGAAAAATGCAAAATGTTCTCAGGAAGGCCACAACTTGTAGTATTGCCTTTGAGGCCTATTGTTATTGAAGAACCATTCAAACAATGGGGTTTAGATTTTATTGGGCCTCTCTCACCTCCTTCGAGTGCAGGACATACTCACATTTTGATAGCAATAGATTATTTTATGAAATGGGTTGAAGCAACCCCTGTAAAGAGAGCCACTTCAGAGGTGGTGTGCAATTTTCTCAAAGAAAATATATTGGTACATTTTGGTGTTCCCCAGAAGCTTGTAGCAGATAACGCTACCAGTTTCTCCTCAGTTGAACTGACTTCTTTTTGTTATGAGCATAGTATATCTCTCTCCCATTCATCAGATTACTATCCTCAAGGGAATGGACAAGCTGAGTCCAGTAATAAAAATTTGATTTCCATCATGAGAAAATTGGTGAATGATAACCCCAAAGATTGGCATCAAAGATTGTATGAAGTGCTCTGGGCTGACAGAATAACCCTAAAAAGGGCAATAGAGATGGCACCTTTTGAATTGGTTTATGGAATAGGAGCTCAGTTATCTTTACCTCTGGAGTAATCTGCAGTAAATTACAAAATGTAATTGAAGATCAATACTTTCAAGATTCCCTAGAAAAGAGGATTATGTACTTAACTAAGATTGAAGAGGAGAGGAATGAATTGGTTGATCAGATAACTGCTCATCAGGCCAGAGTTAAAGAGATTTTTGATCAGAAAACAAGGCCCAGGAAATTCATGGAGGGAGATGACGTATTGCTGTGGGATAGAAGAAGAGAACCAAAAGGAGCACATAGCAAATTTGACTCACTTTGGAAAGGACCTTTCAAAATTCATCAGGTATTGGGTCCAAATTCTTTTAAATTAGAATATCATGATGGAGCTATTTTACCCCTGTCCTATAATGGACAGGATCTTAAATTATATCGATTATGAAATAGGAGTCCCCTATTTTGTACATAGCCTTTCCTTTGTTATCTAGTTTTGTGTTTTCCTTTCCCGGTTTTAGTTTTTCTTTCTTCTTTTCTTTCATCCCTGTGTTTCAATTTTTATGTAACCAGAGCTTCTGAGTTCTCTGCATTTTTTTCATAAAATGTAGTCCCCAGTCAGAGCCGATGTTACCTTTTGAGTCGCCCTTATTTATTTACTCGTGAAATTCCCTAATCAAGAGTCGATTTCCTATTTTGTCTTATTGGTCATGCCTTTGTTCCTTAAATCAGCTCTTTATTCTTCAAAGTCCACCTACCTATCGTCTTTGTGTGTGAAATTACTCAAAATTTAAACCTTTGAACTTCAACCATTTTCAAAGTTCAATAGTTCAATGGTTCGATATGTTCAATGTTTCTCAAAGCGAGTTGTTTTGTCCCTTGTGTAATTAAAATGTCTTTGAGTCTTTTGGTTGAACTTGAACCCTTTTTCATAGTTCAAAAGTTCAATACTTGATGCCTTGTAATAAGTCATGTCACTCAGTTCTCTTGTGTAATTTAATGTATTGTTGAACCATCCGCTTGAACTCTATAGCGAGGTTCGATGGTTTAATGTTCAACAGTTCACTGTTTCATAGTTGAAAGCCTTCTACAAAGCCGCATTACTGTTGGTCGGTCTGTGTATTTCTTGCATCTTTGAACCTCCACATTGAACCACACCCCCAAAGTTCAATGGTTCAATGGTTCAAGGGTTCGGTGATTATAATCTCATTTCTCCCCAAGGCTCTCTAAGTCAAAATTTAGCAGGAAAGTTGGAGGAAAATATGTCTGAAAAATCATTATGAAACAGAAAGTTCTAATTTTTGAAAGATCGTGGATAATTATTATACATCACGGTCGCACGTGAATAATGCTTGCAATTAATGAAGATGTCAGAATTCATGTCTTTTCAAACATTTTCAGCACGTATTGTTTCGGGTAATAATTATTCGATCTGGTTAATGCCATTATTAAGAGAGAACAAGCCAAATTTAGCAAATGAACATACTGTGTAATGCGAAGGACAATAGTGTAGAAGGTATAAGGTTCTTGTTGCCCAAATTTCACAATAATTTTAGATATATTGAAGGTGAGTTCTGCTCTTCCTATATGCTATTTCCTTTTCTTAGCTGGAAAGAAGAATCTTTTGAGTTTCTGACATTATTTTCAAAGTTCGAAGCATTTTTCGTTATATCCTCCAATTATAGCTATGAAATCTACTTGTCTTGGCTATGAACATGGTCCTGGTCTTACCTATTCTCATCATGAATTTGGGGATACCTCTCTAGTTCAATATGATTTAGAAGAATTTAGGGAAAGGTCTAAAAATCCTATACCAACTCCTATGATGAAGAAAATAGTTGAACATGGTTTGGTTGAAGCTGCGGCCTTTCCCATGGCCGTACAGTGCCCCGAATGAGTTTGGAGTGCATGAATAGGTATGAACCCCAAAACAGGTGCATCAGAAATGCAGATGGTGGTGTGTTGTTTCATGTCAATAGACAAACCCTAATGTCTATGATGAGAATACCGCCTAAGGAAGCATATTCTAGCCTTAATATTACTTCTTCTTATGGGCATTTCTCACTTAAGAAAATAAACTACAGAAGTGTGATAGCAAGAAACTGGTTGCTAAAATTCCAGAAAGGAGGTTCAAGGCTACCTAGACCACTTACAAAGGATCACATGATTCAGGAAGTGAGGGATATTGTGGTATTACTTCACAGGCTGGAGGGCAGTGCACAGGCATATTATTGGGAAGACTGGATGTACATTTTTGCCTAGGTTATCCTCCAAGGAGAGCAATATTTGGACTGGGTAGAAATTGCAGCTGAATGTTTGCATCAGGGTCTGAGTTATTGTTTGGATAATAAAAAATTTTATATGTCTTCGTACCTCTTCTATTTCCTGGTGTCTACAAGACAATGGTTGGGGCTACCTCATGCACCCTTGGCTGAGGATAGTAAAATTTATGAATATTATTCACAATTGCAGATGCATAACTGTTATGAGAATTACAAGAGGGTTAATGATGTTTTTACCGGGAGAATGACCTATGAACTGGTAGGCAATTTGAATAAGAGAATGTCTAATGAAGCAATGCAGATGGTCAGCATATATGGTAGTTTCTTTATTCAATTTTCCAAGTTCACTTATATCAGAGTTGGGGGATTTGACGGTGAACTTGTTAAGTTACCCAAGTATGTGTTTGATCGTTTTGTGCTGATAGAGGTCTACAGATAGTTAGCACATGTAGATAAAAAATTCTCAGCAAAGAAGGGATCTGATATCTCTTTTCCCTTTGAACTTGGACATTATTCATGCTAGTCAAAATCTGATGCTTTGAATTTAGAAGTGAACCTTAAAAAGTTCAATTTTCAGTTCTTCATTGCCAGATCCCAATTTGACAGCAAAGGCTTTGTCAGGGATAACTTGGATTTTGGAACAGGGTTTTCACATATTCCTAAATTGGAGGATTATTGGGAGGACTGTTCAGATGAATTTGAGGTCAGAAGGAGATTGTGGTGCAGGTTCTCTCTAGGACAAATAATTACCCTCAATCTAAATATGGACATTTCTGGAGTTTTTGATAATGAAGAACAGGTGATTGACTTGCAATTCAAACAGATAAAACAATCACCTATTCCAGAAATTGACTGAGTAAAAGGGAAGAAGATAGGATTGAGGTGAAGACCCTCCTAGTGATAAGAACCAAGAAATGGTTGAGGGAACAAAAATAGAAAAGATTTCAAAACAAAGATTCCCAGCAATGCACATCAATAGTTGAAGCACCATTCCCAATAAGCTCCTCTAACCAGCCTATTGCTATCTGTGATGCAGGTACTTCCAAGTCAATAATTGGAAGGAGTCCCGTCATCAAAGAATCCAAGAAAGCCCTCACAACTATTCTGCCCCCTCATGCCACCAGATCAAGAACTAAAAGTAGGAGGAGAAAGCAAGTTTCTGAGAGAATAATTGTGGATTTGAATTCTGAGGAGGAATCAAGGGAAGTAATGGGTGATAAAGAATCTGGTTCACCGAGAGCAGAGGAGGTTAGTACAAAACAACAGGCAGAGATTGTTTTAGAGACCCTTGAATTGATGATGATTTCAGATGTGTCCTCTGGTCAATTGAACCTTGGAAAAGAAGTCTCAGCCCCTGCACCCAAATGGCTGGAGAGTTCAATCAGTGAGAAAAGAAAGGTAATTCTATTTTCTTTGCCATTGGAAGACATGGTGAGTAAGTGTTTGGGAAAAACTCCTAAATCCAAGAAACTAAAAACAACATCCAGGGTAAGTATTGACCCTAATATTGGGAACTGAAGCACAGAAATAGCCAGGCTGGCAACTGAGGAAGAGGTTCAAGATCCCACAGTGCAAGATTTCACAATTGAGAAAGTAGATCTTGGGGCTGCTTCAAGAGCCGTAGATGTGCATCATCTAGAGGTATCCACCAAAAAGATAGTTAGTCAAACCTGGAAAGATGAGAAAGACAAAAGAGAGTTGAAGCAGACCGTGTACTTGATGGAAGAGTACATTGATGTCATTCATAACCCCAATCCACAACTAGTTTCACAACTTTCTCTGACTTTTGATCCTAAGTCTCCATCTAACTAGAAGATGTTGGACCAGGTAAATATGACAGGATGGTAGCTAAAATATTTGATGATTGGTTGGACTGTGTTGTGCAGAAAGGTACCGAATATATTCAGGAACTGAAAAATATATATGATCAAACTACAACCACTATTGATGACCTTAAGGCACATAATGCTTCCTGGGTAAAAGATGAAGGCAAGTGGGTGAACGTGATGAATCAAATTGATGAAGTACAAAAATATGTGATAGCCAAATTTCTGTCAGAAAAGAATTTAAGAGATTTGGATGAGGATGTACTGTATGTGAGTAAGAAGAACATTGAATGGAAGAATTCAGTATCTTGGCAAGGGTGGTTTGAGCTCACAAAAAATGATCAAGGAAATAACCGAATTCACCCAATCATTACAGCATGATTTACAATGTATCGATGTAAAATATGATGGGAAACCAGAGTAAGACATCGATACAGTGATTCAATCTTTTAGGGAGAAAATCAACTTCGTTAAAGAAAGTGACAACATATTAACCAAGGATTTCTCACGGATTTCGAAGGTGGAGTCACTTCTTTATCTCTGCGTCGGCGCACTCTCGGAACACAAGGAAAAGGTGGGGAAAATTTAGAGGGAGAAAGATGTCTGGAAGGCAAGGGTAAAACACATCGGCATCCCCAATTTTCTAAAAATCTAGGAGTTTGTTGTTGCATTTCAGGAGTGGAAAGCTCAACGTACTTCCCCAACCGCACAGAGCAAATCTGGAGATTCAAATCCATTACCCTAGCCATAATCTTACTTACTCAGTTTCTTATATTCATTTTTTTAGTTAAAATTATTTTCATGAACTTGATCTTTAAATCAGTTTGTAAAAACTAAATCCCGTATGGGTTAGAGTTACTTTAACTTTGGGTTTGGTTTACATGATCGGATAATTAGGGCAACTATATATATATTTTCGATTGCTAAAATAAACAGAGGATAGAAAAATAAAAGAAGATAGAAAATTTTTGGGAGCTGAACTGCTGTTATTTTCATAACATATATGATTTTTGTCTGAAACATTTTTTTCATCTGTGAATGAAAAGGAGAAACAATTACTGCCTGCTTAGATGTGTGCATTTGAGTATTTGAAATTGGGTTTTCTGTGTGAAATCTTCTTTCATATGGTAATTGCTCTTTTTGGACAACTCATTGTATGTGTTTTATCATTTATTAGTTTAGCAATATATATATGTTTATGTATCTGATCATTATTGAAAATAGAATCGATGTATTCTATCACCAAATGATGTTATTAAAGAGATATCACATTCATAGGATGATGATGTATGGATGTTAGTTTGCTTTTAGGCACTTTTTGGTTAAAAGTGTATTTGAATATTTAAAATAGATTGAATTCATTGAAGATCTTAAAGGGAGTAGTACCTAAATTCAGAGGGGAACTATTCTTGATAGTTCACCTATTTGTTGATTAATTCATTTGTTCTTGGAAGAAGGGTATAGAGTCAGAATAGAATATTTTTAAATAAGGACAAATCTGTTAACCAACAAAAAGCAAGGAACAATCTTCTACCGGATTATTGGACTTAGTTCATACTGATTTATGTGGTCTGGCAAGAATCAGGAGTGTACAAGGTGATAGATACTTCATGCTATTAATTGATGACTACTCCTAGATGATGTGGATAACTTTTCTGAAAGAGAAATCAGAAGCTCTTTTGAAATTCAAAATATTCAAGGCTATGGTAGAGAATGAAACTGGATTAAAATTAAAATGTCTAAGGTTTGATAGAGGTGGAGAATTCACATCCGGTGATTTCATAGAATTCTATGAGAAACATGGAATAAAGAGACAATTGTCTACTCCTAGGACTCCATAGCAGAATGGAGTAGTGGAGAGAAAGAATCAGACCATCTAGGAAGCTTCTAGGACCATGATGATGGAAGCAAATGTTCCTTAGATCTATTGGAGAGAAGTTGTCAGCACTGTAGTCTATACTCTCATTCGAGTAAAAATTAGAAGTAATATCGGTAAGACTCCTTATGAACTTTGGTTTGGCATCACTCCTACTGTGAGGTATTTCAGAGTCTTTGGTAGCAAATGTTGCATTAAAAGAGATGAAGATTTAGAAAAATTTGATGCTAGAAGTGATGAAGGAATTTTCTTGGGTTATTCTACTCAAAGCAAAGCATATCGTTGTTATAATAAGAGATTAAGGAAGATTGTGGAAAGTACAAATGTGAAGTTTGATGAAGGAATTGAAAAACCCTCAAGGTTTTATGAATATGATGAAGATGATCAAAATGATGCTCTGATTCAAGGAGTCCAAGCCCCTTCTGAAACTCAAACTCAGTTTGATCTAGTTAATCAAGTAGAGGAGATGAGTTTTGATGAGCCTAATCAAGAATCAGAAGTGCAAGAAACTCCCAAAGTTCCTAGGTATGTAAAACTGAACCACTCTGAAGATCAGATCATAGGTGATAAAAGAAAAGGTGTATAAATAAGAAGAATGATTTCTCAAGATTCAGAAGAGTATTGTTTGATTTCAAAGATTGAACCTAAGATAGTGAATGAAGCTTGCAATGATGAAAACTAGACTAAAGCAATGGAGGAAGAACTAATGCAAATTGAGAAGAATCACACTTGGAATCTTGTTCCCAGACCTAAAAACAAGAATGTAATTGGAACCAAATGGGTTTTCCAGAATAAACTAAATGAAGATGGTGAAGTAGTCAAAAACAAAGCTAGATTGGTCTGCAAGGGTTACTCCCAAGTAGAAGGAGTTGATTTTGAGGAAACTTTTTCTCCAGTGGCAAGAATTGAAGTAGTCAGATTGTTTCTTGCCTTTGCTGCCTTCAAGGATTTCAAAGTATATCAGATGGATGTCAAGTCTGCCTTCCTAAATGGTGACTTGGAAGAAGTATACATTGAGCAACCAGATGGATTCCAATTGTCTGATCATGGTGATATGGTCTACAAATTGAAGAAAGCACTGTATGGACTGAAGCGAGCCCCAAGAGCTTGGTATGAAAGATCGGATAAGCATCTTTTGAAGATTGGTTTCAATAAAGGTACTGCTGACAGTAATTGGTATTTCAAAATTGATCATGAAAACATCTTGATTGTTGAAGTGTTTGTTGATGATATCATTTTTAGAGGAAGAGATAGTATGTGCCAAACTTTTGCAAATCAAATGAAAAGTGAATTTGAGATGTCCATGCTTGGGGAAATAAATTTCTTCTTGGGTCTGCAAATCATTCAAACTAAGAAAACAATCTTCATTTCTTAGACCAAATATGTGAAAGAATTGTTGAAGAAATTTGGGATGGAAGACTCAAAACCAATGAATACTCCCATGGCAATTGGATGTAAATTGAGCAAAGATGATGACTCTCCTAAGGCTGATAAAAAAAAGTATAGGTCAATGATTGGAGGATTGTTGTATCTCACTCAAACTAGACCTGATATTATGAATGTTGTTGGTCTTGTTGTTAGATTCCAAGCTGATCCTAGAGAATCGCATGTCATGGCAATCAAGAGGATTTTTAGGTATCTAAAAGGGACAGTTGAGTATGGTTTGTGGTATCCTAGAGATCATAATTTCTCTCTTCATGCATATACAGATGCAGATTGGGTAGGAGATGTGGATGAACAGAAGAGTACCAGTGGTGGAGCATTCTTTTTAGGGAAGAGATTGGTTTCTTGGCTAAGCAAGAAACAAGAGGTAATATCTCTGTCCACAGCTGAAGCAAAATATATTACAATAGTAGGTACTTGCACTCAAGTTTTGTGAATGAAGTAGATGCTAAGAGACATCAGACTGGAGTATGAGGAACCTATCACAATCTTTTGTGATAATTCAAGTGCAATAAATATATCTAAGAATCCAATGTTGCATTCAAAGACTAAACATATATCTATCAAGTTTCACTTTTTGAGAGAGCAAGTGAACAAGAATGAAGTCTGATTGGAGTTTGTGCCTTCCAAGGATCTGATTACAGATATCTTTACTAAACCTCTACCTAAGGACTCTTTTGAGTATCTCAGGGAGAAGTTAGGGGTTATTACCCCTCCGGTGATGAACTAAGGTACATTGATGTGCATCAGTCTGGTGGATATCATAGTCATATCTTGTGGTTCGGATTGATGATGAGTTGGTACTCAGGGGAAGTAGCTGGTATGATTCTGAAGTGGTAGAGTTGCAAGTATATCCCCTTTGCCATTGATGTCAAAGGGGGAGAGAAGACATGTGAAAAAAAATGGTTTCTGATCAAAGGGGGAGCAAGAAAGGAAGAGAAGACATGTGAATGATTGTTGCTGATAGGGGGAGTTGTCACGGTGAGGAAAAGTTCTTGTCTTGATGGATAAAATAGTTTTTCACATCATATGTTGCCATCAATGACAAAGGGGGAGATTGTTGCAAGTATGGGTCTAACCGGTGTTGTCATTGATGTCAACATACTCCTATTGCATTGATGATAAGGATTGGATGAACTGTGTATTGAGGATATTGAGAAAACTAGTCCTAATCAGGAACAAAGAAGAACTATGAAGACAGTGAGCTAAAGATCCCAGCTAAGATGAAGATCAGAGGACGCGCATCAAAGGGTTTGTAAATATGTGTCTTAAGGTGATCCAGTAAAGATTTCAGAGGTCCGCATGAAGATCTAAAGAAGTTGTGGCTGCTCAAGTAAAACTGGTTCTAGTAGGTGTTCAGAGGTGACAGAGTGACACAGACAAGTCCAGTGAGATCCGCAAATGCAATATCCTATTTTGGAGATTTGTTGGAGTGCTTAGGAAGTCCATGTGAAGTGTCAACTCAATTGGTTTGTGGTCTGGAGGTCCACAAGCATCTATTCCATTGTGACAGTGATGACAGACTGTGTTCCTGAGGTTCCGCATGAAGGAGAAGGATTTTAGTAAGAAGATGTAGTGTGGATGTTCTTGGTGATTCAGGCAAGCTTGTGGAGGTCTTTGGATTATGTCCAATTTGTGTTGGTGGTCTGCATTGGAGTTTGAGCTTGCAATTGAAGAATTACTTTTGGATGGTGGTGTTCTTCCTAAGTTTGGCTAACTGGATGAGTTACACATCCTGCAGATGATCTTGAAGATGTTATGTGAATATTGGCATGTTCCTAGAAGAAGATTGAAGTCTCAGATCTATATGGATGATAGTGTGTTGATCTGCGTGAAGTCTTTTTGTAATTAGTCATGTTGTATTTATGTATTTGCTCTATAATGTTTGCCGACTTAGATGATCATTCCTAAGTCAATGTATTGTATAAATAAGGAATTGTAAAGTCATTCCAAAGAGTATCTTGTGTAGATGAGAGTGTGGTAGTGAGGAGGAGAACAAAAGGTAGAGAAGAGGTATTGGGCTTAAATGGAACTGATTCAAGCTTGGTGAAGATGCTATTCTCCAGTTCAAGTATGTGATACTTATTATTCTGTAGACAGTGTGTCTCTTGTAAGCAGTGGGCCTCTTGTGAGCTGTGTGCTCGAGTAGGGAGCCCTAATTGGCATATGCCATTTGTTCTTTCTATTCTTCTAATAGAGAATACAATCTTGGGTTAATCACCGTGTGGTTTTTCACTTAACCAGGTTTTCCACATCAACATCTTGGTGTCTTGTGTGTTAATGTGTTTCTACTCTTAATTTAATGCATTTTGTTTCCATGATTGATTTATCATTATGCTGCTGAATTACAAAGTGGATTTAAGTGTTTAATTAAAATAAAGTTTTGGACAACTGATTCACCCCCCTCTAAGTTGTCTGCCTAAATCTAATAGCTTCTGTCTAGAAAATGGTCTACTACCATTGGAGGAATCATGCAGTGTGATATGTCCTTTTCCACCATCACTATTGATGTCATGGATGTTAAACTTCACAGGGAGCCCATGGCTCCATATATGATTGTGGAAGGCAAACCCAAGGAGCATGTCCATTTTGTTGATATAGACATTGACAACTTCAGGGTTGAGAAGTTGCAAGAAGAAGAAGACAATAGGCCTATAACTTTGGAAAAGGAGGTAAGGGAACAAGCATCTAATGATGAATTATGGACTATGTATTTTGATGGTGCTTGTTCTAAGGAAGGATCTCATCCAAGTGTTATCCTTATTTCACCCAGTGGTAAAAATTTAAGTATTCATTTTCATTAATGTTTGTTTGTACAAACAATGTCACTAAATATGAGGCTTTATTACTTGGATTGAAAGTAGCATACAAGCATGGGATAAGAAAGTTAAGAATCATGGGTGACTCATAATTGATTGTGTCCCAAGTAAGATCTATTAAAATGAACTAGATAACTGAGAGGATGGGAGGGGGGGTGAATCATTTATCACAAAACTTAAACAATTCTAGACCTTAAATCATTAAACACTTATCTAATATTTGTTATGATTAAATCATGAAAGAATAAATACAAAACTATAAACACAATTGCAAGATCATACACAAGTGACACCAGATTTTTATATGGAAAACCTTGTCAAGGGAAAAACCATGGTGAGAGTTAACCCACAAGATATATATGTAAAGCACAATACTGAAAATCAAAGGCTCACTGCCAATAGGGCTCACTATCCAAAAGAAGGCTCACTGCCAAAGGGTTGAACTGAGATAACAACATCTACTCCATGCCAAGGTTCAGTTCCATTGAAGCTCAAAACACCTCTTCTCTACTCTGCTACTTTTACTTCAATTCTATATTCACATCTTCACACTTGGATACTATTTCATGACTTAATTACAAGTATTTATACACTACATCAACCTTGGAATGTTCATCAAGGTCAGCATTACAATCATCAACCATTGGATCATTCTCCAAGGTCGGCATTACAAATATACATAAGATAGGTCTGGACCTAATACAAAATTATCTAAGGAAATGTAGTAGAGATGTATGTAGATCACTCCATGCCTTAGCTAGGACTCAAACATGAACTTCCACATCACTCCATGCTTCTACAATCTTTAATACATCTCCACAATCATTGGAATTAAACAAGTCAGCTAGGACTGGTTACATGCTACGTTATCTAGGAACAAACTTCAAACATGATCTCAATTCCTTAATGTAGACCCATGTAAATGCATGAAAATGATTAGTAGGTGTAGACACCAAAAATTGGACTGCTCTGCAAACCAATTTCTGTACCTCTACACTAATCCACTCCCCTAATCTGCATATCCTTGGTGATCAATTAATTCACCTAATTGATCCATTTAACCTTACAACCCTATCCTATTAATTGAATGAATATTGCTAATATTCATTTAATTGATTTATCCATTTCCCTAATCCCTGATTAATTAGATAAATCCTGATTATCTAATTAACCTAGACTTAAGTTAATTAAGATGCCACTTAATTAACCTTGTCCCCTACTCATCCACTCACTGAATTTAATATTCAGATGTCTCCCACTCACTGAATTTAATATTCAGATGTCTCCCACTCACTAAATTTTAAATTCAGATGTCTCCCACTCACTGAATTTTAAATTCAGATGTCCCCCACTCCTCCACTCTTCCCAAAATGGGAATTTTTAATTCATCCACTAAGGAATAAAAGATTCACTTTTATTCCTAGCCCTTGATCTGATCAGATGAATCCTGATCCTCCATCCTCAGCTCCAAAATCCTATAAATTGGACCCCTTTCTAAGCCATTTGAGGGAGCCAAGTCTAGGCATCAGACCTCTGCCCAAATCTCTCCAAGAGACTTCTTCTGGCATCCTTACTATGCCCAAATTCCTCTAGCAAATCTTCTTCTTCTTCTCTTCTTCTCTCCTTCATACCATCGTAATGCAGGAAATCATACCACATAGCCATTTCTCCTTGTCATCTTGAGGCATTGAAGCAAGGAAGCAAGCTCCTTGAGGGCCCAACCTTCATCATTCAAGATCGAGAGAGAATAGGCGACCAATGGAAGCCGCAGAGTAACAGGTTGTAAGTTTGTATTTCATTCATCTATTCTTGTTATTCACACATTTCATTGTTGTTTGGGTCAATTCATCTTAATAGATTTATCTCATTTTTCCATTCACATTTTGGCACCCACTGTGATCTAATCCACTTCGTTTGTTAGGTTTTGTCTTAGTTTTCTTGTTGCAGGATACAGGTGTTTTCCAGAGCACATTCGGGCATCAACTCTCGCAAACGACCTCCTACGCACAAACTGAGCCCACCGTTGGGTCCAGAAGGCCTCAGAGGTAAGAGATCACCTATAATTCCTCTAGTGTTGTTACTTGAAAATTTTTGAATTTTTTTTTACTTTTTCGCGTATTTTTGCAAAATAAATAAATAAATAAATAAATCCAAAAATATAAAAAAAACAATTGCCTTAGTTCTTTGTTTTTATTCTATTCTAACACTTGAATTTCAAAAAGTAAAAAAAAAATCAAAATCAAAATAAAAAATCATAAAAATCAAAAAACAAAAAATCAAAATACTTGTTTTTTTTACAAGCTTTGGTATTAATAAACAAAAAAAATAAACAAAAAAAAGAAAAAAAAAATTAAAACAAACAAATTGTGGTAGGGGCTGAAGCCCCTGCACACAGGCCACATGGCCTCCTCCACCCCCAATCCCCAACTCCCTATCCCCATTACCCCCTGCGAAACCCCCAACTCCCTACCCCCATTCCCCCTTGCGAAACCCCCGACCCACCCCATACCCTTCCCCCCTGATCCCCAGGCCCTCGGACCCCCATAGCCCTCCCTGCTACCCCCCCAATCCCCCGCCCCCCACCTACTTCCCCCCTCCCCCTGCGCGCCACCTCACCTCCCCCTTTCCTCCGCTCCTTCCCCCTTCTGATTCGGTATTCTTGTGCAAGACTATTTTATTTTTTGCACCTGGTTCGGCCTATTTATTTTTGGTGTTCTGACCACCGCTAGGGTTTCTGGCCACGTTTGTATTCGCTCACATTCATCATTTGCATTCATCAGTAATGGAGGTGTCAACCTAATGATCGATGTCTTCAATGACATTTCTTTTCACATTCTCTTTCGTCTTTGTAGATCTTCTGATTGGGATGAAACCCTTGTTCGCATAGCAATCATTCGAAGCTATATTGAGCTCATCAGTTCACGCCTGGCAGTCGATGTTCTGTGTCTCCATAGTCGACACTTGTCTCATCTCAGCTCTCAGGTTCTATAGTCATTGCAAGTTATAGTCTTCAAACTGCGACTCCACACACATCGACTCCCGACCGCCCCGCGCCCCTCCACCTTGCAAAAAAACCAAACAAAAAAATTAATTAACACAAAAAAATTAATTAATAATTTTTTAAAACAAACCAAAAAAACAATTAATTAAAACAAAAAAAATTAATTAATATTTTTTTTTTTTTTTTGAAAAACAAAAAAATCAAAAACAAAGGAGGGAGTAAAACTTTTTTTTTCCCACATAGCGAAATAGGGCCTTTTTTTTTCAAATTTTCACAACTTTTGCATACGAAGTCAAAAACTCGCAAACGAATAGTCGTCGGAAAGAGGACTCAGCCAACTACGCAGTTGTGAGGAAATTTTCAGGTGATGGTACCTTTTTCCTACCTTTTTCATCAGTCAAAGTCAAACATCCTTAAAATCTTCAAATCATCATAACTTGTGCAAATTTGATCAAATTTTTGCAAAATTTTCTTTGAAATCGTATAAAATTTCCTAGAATTTCTGCCCATGCAATCCATTTTGCTGTATCGATTCATCTTTTAGTAGATTTTATCTGATTCTTAATTTTTGCATAACAATCCCCTTGGCTAGTCTACGTGCTTCATTTTTTATTATGTGACTTGCAGGTGATCATTCGGGGCTGGAACAACATCAAGATTAGCATCTACATCAATTTGGACAATGAAAACAATCCGGATGCACTCATTCTATCTCTCATTTCTTCATAATCTTGTTTGCAAACACACTTCAACTTGGGCTTCTAAAACGAACCTTGTTTGATTACACATCATTGAAATTGGGCTTAAAATCAACCAGTGTCTTCAATCACATCTTCAAATTGGACTAAAAAGAACCATTGATTGATGTGTCCTTCACACATTTCAATTTCTAAGGACAATTAACCAAGTGCGAGTGTGAATCAAGTGTGCGTGTGTATGCTCTCTCCTCGCACCACAAGGTGACCTTGGAGATCAAAAACACCTCACTTGATTTGCTTTTGTCAAACCCTATCCTAGGAGGCCTACTAGGGGATTTCATCACCCCTAGGGACGACTTCATTCAAGGCTGAATCGAAAGACACCCTCTTTGAAATCAGAATCCTGTCACTCTTGGCT
The DNA here is from genome assembly GCA_027924645.1 of Cunninghamia lanceolata. Taxonomy (NCBI): domain Eukaryota; kingdom Viridiplantae; phylum Streptophyta; class Pinopsida; order Cupressales; family Cupressaceae; genus Cunninghamia; species Cunninghamia lanceolata. The sequence continues at coordinate 20,161,214 of BSBN01000809.1, read as the reverse complement.
AAGCCCCAAAGAACTTTCTACCTTTGGGAAGTGAAGGTGAAGGGTGGGTTACCCCCTTCTCCCGCTGTGTGGCAAGATTTCATTTTCAAATTCCTAGTCAACCTCGTCAAAACATTGACCAAACCTAACTGGCCATACCTTACATCAAACTAGGCATTAGGGCAAGTTGATTTGCTTTGCAAGTGTGCTTGTTTAATCATTATCATATTCTTCCAATTCAAAATTCAAGGTTTCTTGTGTCTTGTGTGAGTGCTTCTTGTTTGTACATGTGATCATTTGCTAAATATTGCCAAAATCAAGTTAAACATCAAACACATAAGACAAGTCATTCAACTCATTCTTCCAAGCACACTTGTCTCAACTTGTGACGCATTTGTTTTTGCACATCCACACTAGTAAGCTTTTCCAGTCTTGGGTCAATGGCAAACAAATTAGAATATCTTGTTCAAAAACTCCAATCTCTAAAATTGCAAATAAACTTAGGTCCCTTGCCCTAAGATTGTATAGCAATTATACAACAAATCAACATCTTAGGATAAGAATTGACAAAATTGCAAGCTGAACGTGCCAGCACTAGCTATGCCTCATCCCAAAATCATACCTTCTTTTCTTGTCTTAATGATACTATTGACAAGGCAACCCCCACCTCAAGAGGGAAATCATATACCATCCCATCTACTCATCCTCCTTCACCATATCCTAAAACACATATCCCAAAACATACCAGTCCTATGCCAGCACCGCCATCTAGTTCCTCAAATTTTAAATGGCACACCAAAAAAGAATCAGATGAGTGGTGGGAAAAATGTTTTCCACATTTATACAACAATAGCAAAGCTAGGGAGAAAGCCAAATCCACTCATCCATCCCCTCATTCATCTACCCATACACCTATGAAGGATGTGATCCAAGGACTACTAGCAGAAAGTCAACCATGTCCCCAAAGTCTGGTCCTTGACCTTACCAAAGATTCTTCCAATACCATGTCAAATCCTACAACCCCTTCATGTCATCCACAACCCCTTGAGCTTCTCAAAGAGCTTTCTACCATGCACCAGAGTCAAGGTCCGTCACACCCTCATGTTGTTGACCCAGAGCCTATCCAAGAGCCCTCAATTAACATTCTTAGCCCTTCAAGCCCATCATGTGACCAACAAGCCATCAAGCCTAATCAAGAGTCTCCTATTATGAATCCAAGTCAAGAGTCATCATGTTCTAATGTTGTTGACCAAGAGCCTATCTGAGAGCCTTCCACTTCCATTCAAGCAACCCAAGAGGTATGTCAAGAGTTTAATCTTAAGCATGTGGAAACATTAAGCCCTAGTCCAACTCAAGATCAAAACACTTTCACGCAACCCATCCATAACCTATATCTTTTCCCTAGTGTTGATGAAGAAGCTATCCATGAGCAACTTGATCCTATGCATGAACTAGAGATCCAATGGCTTTTCTATGATCAAGATGATATCCATAATAATGAACCTCTCCAGAAGCCACTTGATCCTATACATGAGCAAGAGATTTAGTTTCCAACCATGCATAACCTATATCTCTCCTATGCTCAAGATATTATAGCTGATGACGAACCTATACAAGAGAACATTAATCCCATCATGCTAAACCCTATCTATGATCAAAATCCCATCTATGATGAAGAACCTATCTATGATCATGCAGACCATGATGATCCTCTTAGCCCACTTTACGTATTCCATGGTCCTGAGCCTAGCACCCCATCTAGTCCTATCCAAGATCCAACAACTTCCGCTTCCTTCGATGAGACACTTGCCTCCCAAGCAAGCGTAGAAGATCAAACCAGTAATGATCATTTACCATTTGTTATTGACCAAGCTACAAATCCTCCACCATATATCCTTGGTCTTACTACCTTCATGCATGAATGTTCTTTCTTAGAACACTAGACACAAGTTCTTTATTGGATGGAGAAGGCGAGATAGTGGATAATGGTTGTTGGTGTTCTAAGAAAGAACATTCATGCATGAAGGTAGTAAGACCAAGGATAGATGGTGGAGGATTTGTAGCTTGGTCAATAATGGAAGGTGAAGGATCATTACTGGTTGGATCTTCTATGCTTTCTTGGGAGGCATGTGTCTCATCAAGGGAAGTGGAAGTTGTTGGATTTTGGGTGGGACTAGATGGGGTGATAGGCTCAAGACCATGGAACACAAAAAGTGGGCTAAGAGGATCATCATGGTCTGCTTGATCATAAATACCCGAGGGCGGACTCACATCAACCGGTAGCTAACTCTAAGCATTTAAAGCAGAAGCAGTTGAGGATTCAAGTCCATCGATCCTTCATCCCCACCTCTTAGTCTTAAGAACATCAACAAAATCTGGTAGAGAATCATATTAAATGTCTTAGACAGGATGTTATATTGTCAAAACCAGACCCGGAGTCTTATACGACATATTTCATTCCTGAAACTAGACATCATCGATCCATATCCTTAGTTTACTACTCGACAGGGGCAATACCTTGCTTGTGCTTATGTCATTTGTGCATACTTGCTTACTTGCTTGTGTGTGTCATCTGTTTATCTTGCATTCCATATCATTCATCCCTTTCTTCTGCATTCAACCATTTCATTCCTATCAACATATCTTATCGTGAGATTGTCTGTCTCACGCCTACCACCTCCTCCTCATCCAATCTCCCAAGGGGGCATCCTATCATCATAACCTGTACCAGGGCCAAATTGGGGCATGTATCATTATTAGACTATTTATTTTTTGAAGCAACGCTGTAAACTGCATTGCATCAAAGAGGGGCAAAATGTATACGCCTAAAAATGACACAATTCATCCTAAATAAATATTCTAAATATTTATTCCATTCTTCTATCAATTAAATAAATATTCTAAATTTATTTAATCGATTCACAATCCTACAATTAAATAAAATCATTTCATTTAATTAAAATCCCTAAATTCTTCTAATGTCTCAAATCACAAAATCCACCTCATCTTTCCACCTCATCTCTTCCACCTCACCATGTTGCACATATAATTAAATATTCTTAATATTTAATTAGCTAATATCCTCCATTTTCCAAAATAAATCTTTAAATCCATTATCCTCCACAAATTGAATTTTTAATTCAATGTTCCCCATTATCCTCCACAAATTGAATCTTTAATTCAATGTTCCCCACTATCCTCCACTTTGAATTTTTAATTCAATTGTCATAACCCATTGTCCCCCACTCTGAATTTTTAATTCAATTGTCATAACCCATTGTCCCCCACTCTGAATTTTTAATTCAATTGTCATAACTCACTATCCTCCACTCTAAATTTTTAATTCAATTGTCATACCTCACTATCCTCCACTCTAAATTTTTAATTCATCCATTATGAATTAAAGATTCACAAATAATGAGGGCCATTGATCTCATCTTTTGATCCTCACCCTCCATTCTATTTTCAGAAAATCTATAAATGGAACCCTCTTCTAAGCCATTTAAGGGACTCATTCTAGCATCGAATCTATACTCAATTTTCTCTAGGATCTTCTTCTTCTCAACTCTCTTCTTCATACCATCATAATGCAAAAATTATCCTAGCCATTTCTCCTTGTCATCTTGAGGAATCGAAGCAAGGAAGCAAGCTCCCTGAGGGCCCATCTTCATCATTCAAGATCGAGAAAGAATAGGTGAACAATAGAAGCTTTGAAACAGGGAAGGTTTGCATTGTTATTAGTTTGCTTCATTTCCTTCTATCTTTCTTGTTTTCATTATTCTGTTGATGTTTGGGTTATAATTATCATTATTGATCAATCTCATTTTCCCATAAACATTTTATATTGATGACTCCTATTGGTGGGGAGATGGAGAATAGAGAATCTGGCCAAGGCAACACAATAGAATCTGGTAGAGAATCTCATTTTCCCATATTCTAGTAGAGAATCTCATTTCTGTCCATGCAATCCATTTTGCTGTATCAATTCATCTTTTAGTAGATTTTATCTGATTCTTGATTTTTGCATAACAATCCCTTTGGCTAGTCTAATTAAGAATCTGGTAGACAATCTCATTTTCCCATAAACATTTTATATTGATGACAATATAACATCCTGGCAAACAAATTAGACTATCTTGATCAAAAACTTCAATCTCTGAAAATTCAAATAAACTTAAGTCCCTCGCCCCAAGATTGTATAGCAATTCTTCAACAAATGGACGTCTTACAATAAGAATTGACAAGCTTGCAAGCTGAACAGGCCAGTACTAGCTATGCCTCATCCCAAAAGCATACCTTCTTTTCCTGTCTTAATGATACTATTGACAAGGCAACCACCACTTCAAGAGGGAAATCATATATCAGTTCTTTTTTCATCAAATTTTCTTAGATTATCAATTTTTCACATTACAATCCTCTTGGAAGTCTACTTGCTTTGTTTTCATTTTTGTGACTTGCAGGTGATCAGTCGGGGCAGGAGCAACATCAGGAGTAGCAAACACATCAATTTGGATAGTAATTTAATCAGGTGCATTCATTTTTAATCCTCTATCTCTCAATCATTACTTGCAAACACACTTCGGTTTGGGGCATAAAATGAATAGTGTTTGATCATCACACATTGAAATCGGGCATAAAACAAATTAGTGTCTTCAATCACACCTTGAAATTGGGCTTTAAAAAAACCATTGTTTGACGTGTTTTTCGTCACATTTCAATTTCTAAGGGACAATTAATCAACTGTGAGTGTGAATCAAGTGGGTGTGTGTATGCTCTCTCCTCGCACCGCAAGGTGATCTTGGAGATTAAAAACACCTCACTTGATTCACTTTTGTCAAACCCTATCCTAGGAGGCCTGCTAGGGGATTTCATCACCCCTAGGGATGACCTCATTTTGAGGCTGAATCGAAAGACACCCTCTTTGAAATTAGAATCCTGTCACTCCTGGCTAAGCCCCAAAGAACTTTCTACCTTTGGGAAGTGAAGGTGAAGGGTGGGTTACCCCCTTCTCCCGACTGTGTGGCAAGATTTCATTTTCAAATTCCTAGCCAACCTCGTCTAAACATTGACCAAACCTAACTGGCCATACCTTACATCAAACTAGGCATTAGAGCATGTTGATTTGTTTTGCAAGTGTGCTTGTTTAATCATTATCATATTCTTTCAATTCAAAATTCCAAGTTGCTTGTGTCTTGTGTGAGCGCTTCTTGTTTATACATTTGATCATTTGCTAAATATTGCCAAAATCAAGTTAAACACCAAACACATAAGACAAGTCATTCAACTCATCCTTCCAAGCACACATGTCTCGACTTGTGACGCATTTGCACTCTAGTTTGATGCATTTGTTATTACACATCCAAACTAGTAAGCTTTTCCAACCTTGTGTCAATGGTAAACAAATTAGACTATCTTGATCAAAAACTTCAATCTCTGGAAATGCAAATAAACTTAAGTCCCTTGCCCCAAGATTGTATAGCAATTCTTCAACAAATGGATGTCTTACAACAAGAATTGACAAGCTTGCAAGCTGAACGGGCCAGTACTAGCTATGCCTCGTCCCAAAACCATACCTTCTTTTCTTGTCTTAATTATACTATTGACAAGGCAACCACCACTTCAAGAGGGAAATCATATATCACCCCGTCTACTAGTCCTCCTTCACCATATTCTAAGACACCTATCCCAAAGCATACCAATTCTACAACAACACCACCATCTAGTTCCTCAAATTTTAAATGGCACACAAAAAAAGAATCAGATGAGTGGTGGGAAAAATGTTTTCCACATTTATACAACAAAAGCAAAGCTAGGGAGAAAGCCAAATCCACTCATCCATCCCCTCATTCATCTACCCATACACCTACGAAGGATGTGCTCTAAGGGCTATTAGCAGAGAGTCAACCATGTCCCCAAACTCTGGTCCTTGATCTTACCACAGATTCTTCCAATACTATGTCAAATCCTACAACCCCTTCATGTCATCCACAACCCCTTGAGCTTCTCAAAGAGCCTTCTACCATGTCCCAGAGTCAAGGTCTGTCACACCCTCATATTGTTGACCACGAGCCTATCCAAGAGCCCTCAATTAACATTCTCAGCCCTTCAAGGCCATCATATGACCAACAAGCCATCAAGCCTATTCAAGAGTTTCCTATTATGAATCCAAGTCACGAGTCATCATGTTCTCATGTTGTTGACCAAGAGCCTATCCAAGTGCCTTCCACTTCCATGCAAGCAACCCAAGAGGTATGTCAAGAGTTTAATCCTAAGCATGTGGAAACATTAAGCCCTAGTCCAACTCAAGATCAAAACACTTTCATGCAACCTATCCACAACCTATGTCTTTTCTATGATCAAGATACTACCATTGATGACGAACCTATACAAGAGAACATTAATCCCATCACACTAAATCCTATCTATGATCAAGCTCCCATCTATGATGAAGAGCCTATCTATGATCAAGCAGACCATGATGATCCTCTTAGCCCACTTTTTGTGTTCCATGGTCCTGAGCCTATCACCCCATCTAGTCCTACCCAAAATCCAACAACTTCCACTTCCCTTGATGAGACACTTGCCTCCCAAGCAAGCATAGAAGATCCAACTAGTAACGATCCTTCACCTTCCATTATTGACCAAGCTACAAATCCTCCACCATCTATCCTTGGTCTTACTATCTTCATGCATGAATGTTCTTTCTTAGAACAACAACAACCATTATCCACTATCTCGCCTTCTCCATCCAATAAAGAACTTGTGTCTAGTGTTCCACCTACACATAATCCTGCTGTCCACCGCATACTCCAGAAGATGAACTATCAAGGTAAAGGCTTAGGCCTTCATGAACAAGGTATTTTGGAACCTATCCATGTCAATGTTCCTCCACCTTCATACAGCCTTGGATACATACCCCAAGTTGCACAAACTCAAGATGTTGGTACTTCCTCCACTCCTCCTAAGTCTACCACTTTCCATCGTAAACACTATCATATCCCCAAAACATATGTCGCCATTCCACCTCCATCATCCTACACATCCCACAAGCATGTGACCATACACCTGCCACCATCCAAACTCCCTCCGCTACTTGCAACTCCTAATACCCCACCATCCAATCTACCTTTTCTACTTCCAACTCCTAATACCCCACCATCCAAACTCCCTCCACTACTTCCAACTCCTAATATCCCACCATCCAATCTACCTCCACTACTTCCAACTCCTAATATCCCCCCATGATGTTTACCACCACTGCTTCCAACACCTTATCCATCCATCTATAAATCCTCTAAATACCCCAATCATGGCTAACAAATGCACATATGGTCTAAACAAGGAGCTTTCACCAAGCTCACTTCTACCATCCCATGGGGATTCAATGACAAATATGTGAATGCCTCTACCTATAAAGTAAAAAATCCTAAGAGTCCTCATGACCTAGGATATAAAAGCCAAGAATCAAAGAATTATCCATATCAAAAGCTACATGTACCCATACACATCAATGCCAAATTGAACAAGATGTGGGTCCCCAAGGAATAAATGATTAATCCAAAAGCTGCACAAAAGCTGCATACACCCAAACCCATACCTTCACAGGTACTATCTAAAAGCAAAATGGTTTGGGTACCCAAGAAAAAAGCCCTCAAGATACATGAGGCATCCACCTCTCAAGAATCTCAACAATCCACTTTCTCCCATTCCATCCATAAGTATGAAATTCTTCCATCCCACATGGCAAACAAAAATTAGAAAAATACTAAGTCTATGTGGGTCCATAAATTCCTAAATCATTCATCCACAAGCAAAAGTCTCTGTTGCCTCCTACACTACTTTCCCATCACCAGCTTCAATGTTTACCATGGTATGTGCAATCATTGGTCATGATTCCCTTCCATCCCACAACATTTTCATATACCCCCATCTCCGTTTCCTTCTACTACTATCCTACATATCTTCCTCATCCTATGGTCCATGCTTTTGCATAAAACCTTCCTTCCATCTTTGGATAAGTCCTTTTGTATGCCGCATCATCATCCACTATCGTACCTTCCATAATCCACTATCTACCTATGCCATATCACTTTCATACGATCCCCTACCAACATCTGTGAGAACACTTGACATTGTCCATTCGACAGTATCTATCTAGTGGGACTATCACCTTTCAAGGAACTCTATACTTGAGTCTTTCCATATCCACCTTCTCCTATCTAAATATTCAAAAAAAAAAAAAAAAAGTACAGAGAAATTCCTTCGTCCAATGGTGAAAACTTGGCAAACAGGCGCCTTGGATAAGTACCGTGATGAAAACCTGGCAAACAGGTGTCATGTGTAAAGTTGATCTTCTATGTCACCTACACTTGGGGGCACCTTGTCTCATCGACATATCACTCTTCTCCTACCAGTTTCATTTCATACCATTTCCTATCATGTCCCATCCATCCATCCAAACTTCCTTTCCTCTATTCTTTGGTCTTGATAAAGATTGGAGGCACAATGATTGACAAATGTTCTAGATGTCTCTTGACATACCTTATCCCTCCACACCAGGCAAACCCTTCATTATCCTCTCATCCTCCTATCGTCCTTAGCATTGCCATAAAAAATCTGAAGTATTCTACCTACAAGGGGGCACATTACACTTCTGCGACATAGTCCTTGGAGATCACATCTTTGATTCCTTCTATCCACTATTTCCCAGCCTCATAACCATCCGTATCTACTATCTTCCATCCATCTACATATCCGTGGTGGATCCTTGTCATCAGTATTGTTTGTTCCATATCTATTCCATGTCATGTCTCTTTTTGTTCCATATCTGTTCCATATCATGTCTTGTCTAATCCATATCTGATCCATATCGTGTCTCATCTGATCCATATCTGATCCATATCATGCCTTATCTAATCCATATCAGTTCCATATCACGTCTCATCCGATCCATATCTTAGGTCCTTTAGGGTTCTCCCCGAACTATGCTACCTTTACGTTGTCATGTAGGCAAGGCCATTATCAATGCGCCCCTGAGGCTCCACTTCCCTGTCCATCTCATATCTTGTCATCTATCCTCTATTACATCCATGGTCCACATCCCTGAACTACGCTGCCTCTGCATTGTCACATAGGCAAGGCCATTATCAATGCGCCCCCGAGGCTCCACTTCCCTGTCCATCTCATATCTTGTCATCTATCCTCTATTACATCCATGGTCCACGTCCCTGAACTATGCTGCCTCTGTGTTGTCATGTAGGCAAGGCCATTATCAATGCACCCCCAAGGCTCCACTTTCCCTATTCATCCCATGTCTAGTCCTTCTATCTGTCTGAGTCTGCTCCACTTCCCTATCCATCTCATATCTTGTCATCTATCCTCTATTACATCCATAGTCCACATCCCCAAACTACGCTGCCTTTGCGTTGTCACGTAGGCAAGGCCATTATCAATGTGCCCCTGAGGCTCCGCTTCCCCATCTGTCCCATTTCTTGTCGTCTTTCTTGTTGTCTTTCTTCTAGTCCATCCATGTCTTGTCGTCCATCCCACCAATAAGGATTGTGATACCTTCTGCTAGACAAACAAGAGCAACAAAGTCTGCTTCCAAACAAAAAACACCTCATCATCTTCAATTGATACATAGTTGTGCATCGAGAAACTCTCAAGTTAATTGAGCTACCATTTGTCGATGTCTTCCGAGACCTCTTTGATGTGCACCGTTCAACATCAGATAAAGACCCAGAGGAAGCTAAAATGGACCTAGGAGGTTCTTTACCTCGAAAAAGATGCATACGAATCTCCTCATTTCTTTATTCCAATTTACGCATAAATTCACAATTTTCTCTGTCCTCTATGCACTCTTTACAGATCTCTGGTTGTGTTCTTAGAGTATGGATTTTACTCATCTTACACTCCTAATCATCAACATTTAAGTCCTCCTCTATTATTGGCACTCCCTTGCAGCTTCCATAAATATCATTTGCTTCAAAATTACATCCAAACAAAAATCTTGATGAAAATCATCAACCTGTCCAAGGCAAAACAGAGCACCATACTAAAACACTCAAGCTAAATCTCATATCAATTATGGCAAGAAACAAACACATCTAATGCTAGAACATTTTGTGTTGGTTAGATTAAGAGTCTTGATTTATGCTATCATGCCTTTCTATGCTACTTGAGGATGCCAAAAGCTAGAGATGCTAGGATGAGGGCATGATTATTTTCTTTGTCTGCTACTTGTGGATCAAACTTTAGTAATGTGACGACTTTTGTCTAATGACATGATCGGCAAAAGATCATCGAGGACTCCGAGGTCTAAACATGAACAGGGGCAATCCTTGTCTGTTGAAAAATCCATGTAAGTAATACTCGGGTCATCTCGGTTCAATTATACCTAGATGCTTGTATTTTCTTACAACATAATAAAGCCCAATGATGAAAGCGCTTCAAAATACTTGCTATATCAAGATGACAATTATCCATATCCATATCCATACCATATCCAATCACATCTCATATCCATACCATATCCGTACCCATATCCATATCCATACCGTATCCAATTGCAAGTCTATCTTTAATCTATGCCAATCAAGTCAAGTCAATCTTGTCAGATGATCCAATCACAATCAGTGGTCTTGATCCTTGTCCGGTCGTAAACCAATTCAATCAGTTAATCAATCAATTGTGTTAGACAAGATCTTGCATTGTTGAAACCAGACCAACACACGAGTCTTACATGACATGCTTCATTTCCTGAAAGCAGACACTATCCTTCGTGTTGCTCTAGGGATATATCATTCCCCGCCATGACAACACTATCGTATTAAATGTCTTAGATAGGATGTTATATTGTCGAAACCAGACCCGGAGTCTTATACGACATATTTCATTCCTGAAACCAGACATCATCGATCCATATCCTTGGTTTACCACTCGACAGGGGCAATACCTTGCTTGTGCTTGTGTCATTTGTGCATACTTGCTTACTTGATTGTGTGTGTCATATGTTTATCTTGCATTCCATATCATTCATCCCTTTCTTCTGCATTCAATTATTTCATTCCTGTCAACATATCTTATTGTGAGATTGTCCGTCTCATGCCTGCCGCCTCTTCCTCGTCCAATCTCCTGAGGGGACATCCTATCATCATAACCTGTACCAGGGCCAAACTGGGGCATGCATCATTATCAGACTATTTAATCTTTGAAACAATGTCATAAAACACATTGCTTCGAAGAGGGGCAAAATGTAATAGCCTAAAATTGGCACAGGTCGAATTAAGTAATTATTCAGATATTTATCTTAATTCTTATTTTCTTCTGTCAATTAAATAAATATTCAAGGTTTATTTGATTGGTTCATTATCTTACAAAATCCCTAAATTCTTCTAATGTCTCAAATCCTAAATCCACCTCATCAATCCACCTCATCCTTCCACATCATCCCTTCCACCTCACCATGTTGCACATATAATTAAATATTCTTAATATTTAATTAGCTAATATCCTCCAAAATCCAAAATTAAATTCTAAATTCAATGTCCCCTATTATTCTCCACCAAATTGAATTCTAAATTCAATGTTCCCCATTATCCTCCACTCTGAATTTTTAATTCAATTGTCATAACCCATTGTCCCCCACTCTGAATTTTTAATTCAATTGTCATAACCCATTGTCCCCCACTCTGAATTTTTAATTCAATTGTCATAACTCATTGTCTCCCACTCTGAATTTTTAATTCAATTGTCATAACTCACTATCCTCCACTCTGAATTTTTAATTCAATTGTCATACCTCACTATCCTCAACTCTGAATTTTTAATTCATCCATTATGAATTAAAGATTCACAAATAATGAGGGCCATTGATCTCATCTTTTGATCCTCACCCTCCATTCTATTTTCAGAAAATCTATAAATGGAACCCTCTTCTAAGCCATTTAAGAGACTCATTCTAGCATCAAATTTATGCCCAAATTTCTCTAGGAATTCTTCTTCTTCTTCGTACCGTCATAATGCAGGAATCATTCTAGCCATTTCTACTTGTCATCTTGAGGAATCGAAGTAAGGAAGCAAGCTCCCTAAGGGCCCATCTTCATCATTCGAGATCAAGGAAGAATAGGTGAACAACAGAAGCTTTGAAACAGGGAAGGTTTGCGTTGTTATTCATTTGCTTCATTTCCTTTTATCTTTCTTGTTTTCATTATTTTGTTGATGTTTGGGTTTAATATTATCTTAATTGATCAATCCGATTTCCCATTCACATTTTTATGCAATCTTAGATTATCAATTTTTCACATTACAATCCTCTTGGAAGTCTACTTGCTCTGTTTTCATTTTTGTGACTTGTAGGTGATCAGTCGGGGCAGGAGCAACATCAGGAGCAGCAAACACATCAATTTAGACAGCAATTTAATCAGGTGCATTCGTTTTTAATCCTCTCTCTCAATCATTGCTTACAAACACACTTCGGTTTGGGGCATAAAATGAACAGTGTTTGATCATCACACATTGAAATTCGATTTAAAACAAATCAGTGTCTTCAATCACACCTTGAAATTAGGCTTAAAACGAACCATTATTTGATGTGTTTTTCATCACATTTCAATTTCTAAGGGACAATTAATCAACTGCGAGTGTGAATCAAGTGGGTGTGTGTATGCTCTCTCCTCGCACTGCAAGGTGATCTTGGAGATCAAAAACACCTCACTTGATTTGCTTTTGTCAAACCCTATCCTAGGAGGCCTACTAGGGGATTTCATCACCCCTAGGGATGACCTCATTTCGAGGCTGAATCGAAAGACACCCTCTTTGAAATCAGAATCCTTTCACTCCTGGCTAAGCCCCAAAGAACTTTCTACCTTTGGGAAGTGAAGGTGAAGGGTGGGTTACCCCCTTCTCCCGACTGTGTGGCAAGATTTCATTTTCAAATTCCTAGCCAACCTCGTCTAAACATTGACCAAACCTAACTGACCATACCTTACATCAAACTAGGCATTAGAGCATGTTGATTTGTTTTGCAAGTGTGCTTGTTTAATCATTATCATATTCTTTTAATTCAAAATTCCAAGTTGCTTGTGTCTTCTGTGAGTGTTTCTTGTATATACATGTGATCATTTGCTAAATATTGCCAAAATCAAGTTAAACACCAAACACATAAGACAAGTCATTCAACTCATCCTTCCAAGCACACTTGTCTCGACTTGTGACGCATTTGCACTCTGGTCTGACGCATTTGTTTTTACACATCCAAACTAGTAAGCTTTTTTAGTCTTGTGTCAATGGAAAACAAATTAGACTATCTTGATCAAAAACATCAATCTCTGAAAATGCAAATAAACTTAAGTCCCTCGCCCCAAGATTGTATAGCAATTCTTCAACAAATGGACATCTTACAACAAGAATTGACAAGCTTGCAAGATGAATGGGCCAATCCTAGCTATGCCTCGTCCCAAAACCATACCTTCTTTTCCTGTCTTAATGATAGTATTGACAAGGCAACCACCACTTCAAGAGGGAAATCATATATCACCCTGTCTACTATTTGAAAATGAGATTGATCAATAATGATAATTATAACCCAAACATCAATAGAATAATGAAAACAAGAAAGATAGAAGGAAATGAAGCAAACAAATAACAATGCAAACCTTCCCTGTTTCCAAGCTTCTGTTGTTCGTCTATTCTTTCTTGATCTTGAATGATGAAGATGGGCCCTCAGGGAGCTTGCTTCCTTGCTTTGATTTCTCAAGATGGCAAGGAGAAATGCCTAAGATGATTTCTGCATTACGATGGTATGAAGAAGAGAGTTGAGAAGAAGAAGATCCTAGAGAAAATTGGGTATAGATTCGATGCCAGAATGAGTCCCTTAAATGGCTTAGAAGAGGGTTCCATTTATAGATTTTCTAAAAATAGAATGGAGGGTGAGGATCAAAAGATGAGATCAATGGCCCTCATTATTTGTGAATCTTTAATTCATAATGGATGAATTAAAAATTCAGAGTGGAGGATAGTGAGGTATGACAATTGAATTAAAAATTCAGAGTGGAGGATAGTGAGTTATGACAATTGTCCATACCTCTACACTAATCCACTCCCCCAATCTGCATATCTCTAGTGATCAATTAATTCACCTAATTGATCCATTTAACCTTACAACCCTATCCTATTAATTGAATGAATATTCCTAATATTCATTTAATTGATTTATCCATTTTCCTAATCCCTGATTAATTAGATAATTCCTGATTATCTAATTAATCTAGACTTAAGTTAATTAAGATGCCACTTAATTAGCCTTGTCCCCCACTCATCCACTCACTGAATTTAATATTTAGATGTCTCCCACTCACTGAATTTAATATTCAGATGTCTCCCACTCACTGAATTTTAAATTCAGATGTCTCCCACTCACTAAATTTTAAATTCAGATGTCCCCCACTCCTCCACTCTTCCCAAAATAGGAATTTTTAATTCATCCACTAAGGAATAAAAGATTCACTTTTATTCCTAGCCCTTGATCTGATCAGATGAATCTTGACCCTCCATCCTCAGCTCCAAAATCCTATAAATAGGACCCCTTTCTAAGCCATTTGAGGGAGCCAAGTCTAGGCATCAAACCTCTTCCCAAATCTCTCCAAGAGACTTCTTCTGGCATCCTTACTATGCCCAAATTCCTCTAGGGAATCTTCTTCTTCTTCTCTTCTTCTCTCCTTCATACCATCGTAATGCAAGAAATCATACCACATAGCCATTTCTCCTTGTCATCTTGAGGCATCGAAGCAAGGAAGCAAGCTCCCTGAGGGCCCAACCTTCATCATTCAAGATCGAGAGAGAATAGGTGACTAATGGAAGCCATAGGGTAACAGGTTGTAAGTTTGTATTTCATTCATCTATTCTTGTTATTCGCACATTTCATTGTTGTTTGGGTGAATACATCTTAATAGATTTATCTTATTTTCCCATTCACATTTTCAGGGAGCCAAGTCTAGGCATCAGACCTCTACCCAAATCTCTCCAAGAGACCACTTCAGGTATCAGACCTCTGCCCAAATCTCTCCAAGAGACCACTTGAGGTACCAAACCTCTGTCCAAATCTCTCCAAGGAGAGACCACTTCAAATACCAAACCTCTACCCAAATCTTCCCATATCATCATCCATCATTAGTGTGTTGAAGCTCATCTTCAATCACACAAAATATCATAGCCATTTCTCCTTGTCATCTTGAGGAATCAAAGCAAGGAAGCAAGCTCCCTGAGGGCCACCTTCATCAGTCAAGATCAAGAAAGAATAGGCAACCAATGGAAGCCGCAGGGTAACAAGGTTGTAAGTTTCATGCTTTCATTTATCTATTCTAGTTATTAGCATATTTCATTGTTGTTTGGGTTATTATTTATAGTTCCTCAAATTTTTCAATAGACAAGGATTGCCCCTTTTCATGTTTAGACCTCGGAGTCCTCGATGATCTTTTGCCGATCATGTCATTAGACAAAAGTCATCACATTACTAAAGTTTAATCCATAAGCAGCAGACAAAGAAAATAATCATGCCCCCATCATAGCATCTCTAGCTTTTGGCATCCTTGAGTAGCATAGAAAGGCATGATAGCATAAATCAAGACTCTTAATCTAACCAACACAAAACATTCTTGCATTTAGATGTGTCTTTTTCCATAATTGATATGAGATTTAGCTTGAGTGTTTCAGTATGGTGCTCTATTTTGCCTTGGACAGGTTGATGTTGTGCGTCAAGATTTTTGTTGTTTTGAGAAGCGTGCTTTGCTGTGTACTCCTATCTAGAGAAAGGTGTAGACATTGATAGTTAGAGGAACAGACGACAAGGCATGGGATGGATGGCAAATGGAGCGGACTCCGATAGATAGAAGGACTAGACATGGAATGGATAGGAAAGAGGAGCAGACTCCGATAGATAGAAGGACTAGACATGGAATGGATGGGAAAGTGGAGCCTCGAGGGTGCATTGATAATGGCCTTGCCTACATGACAACGCAGAGGTGACATAGTTCGGGGTGAACCCTAATGGATCTAAGATATGGATCAGATGAGATGTGATATGGAACCGATATGGATTAGACAGGACACGATATGGATCAGACAATACTGATGACAAGGAACCACCATGAATATGTAGATGTATGGGTGATAGTAGATACAGATGGTTAGGTAGAAGGAACCAAGGATGTGATCTCCAAGGACTATGTCGCATAGGAATAACGTGCCCCATTGTAGGTAGAATACTTAGGATTTTTCATGGCAATGTTTATGACGATGGGAGGATGAGAGGATTATGAAGGATTTGCATGGATATGGAGGGATAAGGTATGTCAAGAGACATCTAGAACATTTGTCAACATTGTGCCCCCAATCTTTATCGAGACCAAAGAATAGAGGAAAGGAAGTTTGGATGGATGGATGAGACATGATAGGTATGCAATGGATAAAGGATAGGATAGGAAATGGTATGAAAGGAAAATGGTAGGAAAAGAGTGATATGCCGAAGAGACAAGGTGCCCCCAAGTGTAGGTGACATAGAAGATCAACTTTCTTAATGTTTCCACTTGCAAGTCTATCCTTAATCCTTGCCAATCAAGTCAAGTCAATCTGGTCAAATGATCCGATCACAATCAGTGGTCTTGAACCTTGTCAGGTTGTAAACCATATCAATCAGTCATAACTATCCTTCGTGTTGCTCTAGGGATCCATAATTCCCCGCCATGACAACACACCTCCCGTGTTGGTCTAGGGATATATCACTCCCCACCATGATAACACTTTCGTATATCGTTATCATATGTCTTAGACAGGACGTCACATTGTCGAAACCAGAGTCAGAGTCTTCTACGACATGTCTCATTCCTGACACCAGACATCATCAACCTATATCATTGGTTTACCGCTCGACAGGGGCAATACCTTGGTTGTTCCTGTATCACTTGGGCATACTTGCTTACTTGCTTGTGTGTGTTCCATCATTAATCCCTTCTTCTACATTCAACCATTTCATCTCCTAACAACATATCTTATCGTGAGATTGTCCGTCTCATGCCTTCCATCTTCTCCCCATCCAATCTCCCGAGGGGGCATCCTATCATCATAACCTATACCAGGGGCAAACTAGGGCATATATCATTATCAAACTTTTCTTTTTCTTTGAAACAATGTGATAAAACACATTGCTTGAAAGAGGGGCAAAATGTAGACACCGAAAATTGGACTGCTCTGCAAAACCAATTTCTGTACCTCTACACTAATCTACTCCCCTAATCTACATATCCCTGGTGATCAATTAATTCACCTAATTGATCCATTTAACCTTACAACCCTATCTTATTAATTGAATGAATATTCCTAATATTCATTTAATTGATTTATCCATTTCCCTAATCCCTGATTAATTAGATAAATCCTGATTATCTAATTTTAAACCTAGACTTAAGCTAATTAAGATGCCACTTAATTAACCTTGTCCCCCACTCATCCACTCACTGAATTTAATATTCAGATGTCTCCCACTAACTGAATTTAATATTCAGATGTCTCCCACTCACTAAATTTTAAATTCAGATGTCTCCCACTCACTAAATTTTAAATTCAGATGTCCCCCACTCCTCCACTCTTCCCAAAATGGGAATTTTTAATTCATCCACTAAGGAATAAAAGAGTCACTTTTATTCCTAGCCCTTGATTTGATCAGATGAATCCTAACCCTCCATCCTCAGCTCCAAAATCCTATAAATAGGACCCCTTTCTAAGCCATTTGAGGGAGCCAAGTCTAGGCATCAGACCTCTGCCCAAATTCCTCTAGGGAATCTTCTTCTTCTTCTCTTCTTCTCTCCTTCATACCATCGTAATGTAGGAAATCATACCACATAGCCATTTATCCTTGTCATCTTGAGGCATCGAAGCAAGGAAGCAAGCTCCCTGAGGGCCCAACCTTCATCATTCAAGATCGAGAGAGAATAGGCGACCAATGGAAGCCGCAGGGTAACAGGTTGTAAGTTTGTATTTCATTCATCTATTCTTGTTATTTGCACATTTCATTGTTGTTTGGGTTAATTCATCTTAATAGATTTATCTCATTTTCCCATTCACAGTAGGTATCTACAATCATGTTGTAATAACAAGGAGCAACCACACAAACTCTAACCACTTTATCCTTGAGATTCTTCACACCAGAGCACATGAACTTCACTGTCTTCAACTGTCATAAAAGAAAGGCAGCTTGCGGACCACAAAATCATGAACCATTATAGTTGTAGGCACTTATCATCATCCCCGATTTTCCTCTAGAACCACAAAGAAAAATAATTCAATGTGGAGAAATCCAGAGAAAAATACTTTCTCCTTGTCACCAGTGAATAATCAGAAAAAGTAGGTTTTGCTCTGGTGAATGTAACTCACTCAATTCTTCATACCAGAGGCTCAAACTTAGGATTTAGCATCTTCAAACTTGCCTCTAAATTACTTCCAATCAACAAACCAAAATCTTCACTCTTGAAGAAATGTGGAGTAGTCTTCTGGGTTGATCTTCAGTATGCAACTCACTATCTTCACTGTGATTCACTGTTTCCTTTCTAATTCTTTTGGAGGGGCTAATTTTCTCAATATCGTCAACATATAAAGCTTCTAACCAAATAACAAAAAAGGATACAGTTGACACCAATGACAACAAAGATATATTGACATCAATGACAACACATATTAGGCACATACTTGCAACAATCTCCCCCTTTTTCATCGATGACAACATATGATGTGAAAAACTACAACCATCAGGACAATATTCTCCCTCTATCTCTTTACACATCTGCACTCTTTCTCTCTGAGGTTTTCACATGATTTCTCTCCCTCTTTGACATCAATGGAAAATGACGCATTCTTGCACTCTACTACTCTGATTCAATCTCTCTTCATCTGACTACTCCCCCTGAGAAGCAGCCCTTATAGGCATCAATCTAGATCTAGAAATGGATTTTTAGGTACCTCCAGATTGATGCACTTCTATGCATCTTAGTTTAGAGCAGGACGAGTGATAACCCCTAACTTTTCTCTGAGATACTCAAAAGTATCCTTAGGCAGAGGCTTAATGGAAATGTCTGCAATCTAATCTTTTGTAGATACATATTCCAATTTGACTTCATTCTCTGTCACCTTTTCTATCAGAAAGTAATATCTTATGGATATGTCCTTTGTCCTTGAATGCATTACTAGATTCTTTGATATGCTTATGGCATTTGTATTGTCACAAAAGATTGCAATTGGATCTTCATACACAACTCAGATGTCCTTCAATGACTGCTTCATCCATAACACTTGAGTGCAAGTACATGCTGCTGCAATGTATTCTACTTTTGCAGTAGACATAGATATTGAGTCTTGTTTCTTGTTTAACCAGGATACCATCCTTTTTCCTAAGAAGAATGCACCTCCACTTATACTTTTCCTGTCATCCACATCTCTGGCCCAAACTGCATCAGTGTATGCACTAAGAGTGAAATCATTGTCTTTTGGATACCACAAACCATAATCCATTGTGCCTTTCAAATATCTCAATATTCTCTTGACTACCATCACATGTGACTCTTTAGGTTCTGCTTGAAATCTTGCCACAAGACAAACTGCATGCATTATGTCAGGTCTGATTTGGGCCAGATAAAGTAATCCTCCAATCATAGATCTATATCTTTTCTAATCTACCATAGGTGAGTCATCATTTTTACTCAACTTACAACCAGTTGCCATGGGAATGCTTACTGGTTTAGAGTCGTCCATCCCAAACTTCTTTAACAACTCTTTCACATACTTAGACTGAGAAATGAAGATACCTTTATCTAATTGGTTAATTTGTAGACCTAAAAAGAAATTCATCTCACCAAACATGGACATTTCAAATTCATTTTGCTTTTCCCCAACAAAAACCATGCACATACCTTCATTGCTTCCAAAGATAATGTCATCAACAAAAACTGCAATAATTAGGATTTGTTCATCATTGATCTTGAAATAGAGATTGTTGTCTGTAGTACCCTTGTTGAAACCTAACTGTATCAGATGTTTATCCAATCTTGCATACTAGGCCTTGGGGGATTGTTTTAGTCCATACAATGCTTTCTTCAATCTACACACCATGTCACCCTGATATGATGATTGGAATCCTTCTGGTTGTTCAATATAGACTTCTTCTTCCAATTCACCATTCAAGATTGTAGATTTTACATCCATTTGATGTACCTTGAAATCTTTGTAGGCTGCAAATGCTAAAAATATTCTTATTGCTTCAATTCTTTCCACTGGTGCAAATGTTTCCTCAAAATCTATACCTTCAACTTGAGAATATCCTTTGCATACTAACCTTGCTTTGTTTCTTACCAATTCACCATTCTCATTCATCTTGTTCCTAAAGAACCATTTGGTGCCAATTACATTTTTATCTATTGGTCTAGGAAAAAGATCCCAAGTCTTATTCTTCTCTATCTGCAAAAGTTCTTCTTCCATGGCCTTTACCCAATTTTCATCATTACAAGCTTCATTTAGATTTTTAGGTTCCACTTGAGAAATCAAACAATAATTAACATGTTCATCAACAACTCTTCTTCTTGTCTTAACTCCTTTACTCTTATCTCCTATGATTTGATCTTCATAGTGATTTAACTTCACATACCTAGGTGTCTTAGTAATGATTTCCAGAGCTTGTTCTTCTTCCTCTGAGTTTTCTTCTTGCTGCACAACTACTTTGCTTATAGAGACATCCAGTTCATCAGAGTCATATCCACTTGATACCTTTTCCTTAGTTTCATCAACTTTGACATTTGCACTCTCAATAATCTTCTTCAACATGTTATTGGAGCACCGGTAGGCCTTGCTCTTGGTAGAATATCCAAGGAAGATACCTTCATCACATCTTGCATCAAAATTACCTAGATCTTCATCTCTTCTGATATAACAATTACTACCAAAAACTTTGAGATATTAGACATTAGGAACTTTACCATACCACAACTCATAAGGAGTCTTAGAGCTATTACCTTTTACTTGGACTTTGTTTAGGATGTATATAGCAGTGTGAATTGCCTCTCTCCAATATACTTCTGGTAGGTCAGCTTCCTTCATCATTGTTCTAGAAGCCTCTTGAACTGTCTTGTTTTTCCTTTCAACTACTCCATTTTGTTGTGGAGTTCTAGGTGCAAATAATTGTCTCTTTATCCCTTATTCTTCATAGAAGAAGTTAAACTCATTTGATGTAATCTCTCCACCTCTATCAGACCTTAAGCATTTTACCTTCAAATCTAGCTCATTCTCAACCATTGCCTTGAAAGCTTTGAACTTTTCTAGGGCTTTTGCTTTTTCTTTTAAGAAGGTAACCCAAGTCATTCTAGAATAATCTTGAATCAGCAACATGAAATACCTTCTCCTTGTAGACTTGTTACTCTAGTAGGTCCACATAGATCTGTATACACTAATTTTAGTAGTCCATCAAAAGATAGATCCTTGCTCTTGAAACTTATTCAAGTGTCTATTTTCCAAATTGGTACTCCTTGCACAAAGTATCAACAGGCTTCACAAGCTTGGGCAGATCTCTTACAACCTGAGTGGAACTTATCTTCACAATATTGTCAAAATTGATATGACACAACCTTCTATGCGACAACCAACTTTCATCATTCTGAGCCAACAAACAATATTCATTAGTCCTTTTCAAATGATAAATGTTACCTCTTGTCTTCTTACCAGTTGCAATCACTGTTCTAGAGATTTCCAAGATCTTGTATCCATTATCCTTGAATCTAAGATCATAACCTTTGCCACACATTTGACCAACACTCAAGAGATTGTGCTTTAATCCCTTCACATATAAGACATCATCAGTGTTATGCTTTCCATCAAAAGAAATGGATCCTTTTCCATAAATCTTACTAGCTGTATCATCACCGAACCTAACTAGTCCTCCATCATATGTTTCTAAACTTATGAACTTACTTTTGTCACCAGTCATGTGATGAGAGCATCCACTATCAATAACCCATTCATCTTTGTCTTCAATAACCTGAGCAGCCAAGGCACTTTCCACTGGGTTTTCTTCCTTCACACAACTAGAAGGATTAGTAGACACATGTTCTTCTTTAGTAGCAATAAACAAGCATTCATTTCTATAAGTACTACCATTATCTAGTTCACCATATAATACTCCATCATCATCAAGATCTTCAACATAATAACATTTCTTTGGAATTCTAGGTCTATCAAGTCTTGTCTTGGGAGCTCTTATGGGGCACCTAGAAGCATAATGACCAACTTTACCACAACTAAAACGTTTGAAAGGTAATTTGCCTTTGAACTTACCAATACCTCTAGGCAGACTATTAACAAAGTTGGCTTCAAGTTCTTCAAGCTCATAATCTAGTTCAACCTTGTATTTTTTAGACCTCGGGGCTCTTTCTGAAGTGCTAGCCTTGAAAGCAATCTTTGTCTTAGGAAGTGTATCACCAAGTTCTCTCATTTCAAAGGCTGTCAGCTTCCCTAATAGCTGATCTTTTGAAATCTTGGTTAATATCATTATTTCTTCAATTTTAACCACTTTATGACAGTATAATTTAGGCAGTGATCTAAGAAATTTGTTCACAACTTATATATCCTCAATATTTCCTCCTATACTTCTAATGCTACTCACAAGTTTGTCAACCTTTTGCATGAAGGATGTTATGTTGTCATCTTCGCTCATCTTCAAACCTTCATATTTTGCCTTCAAACTCTGCAACTTGGTGCTCTTCACAAATTCATCTCCTTCATATAGATTCTTCAGCTTTTCCCAGATTTCATAAGTAGTTTTTAGCTCCATGATCCTTGTTACTTCAACATCGAATAAGGTGCTCACCAAGGCATCTTTTGCTTTTATGTTCAACTCAAATTCCTTGATCTCATCTTTAGGTTGCAAGCCATTCTTCAGTATTTCATACATATTTTTAGTCATTTTCCAAACACTATAACCCAAGCAGAGGAAATGGGTTTGCATGCAGATCTTCTAGATGGAGTATTTTGTTCCATCAAACCATGGACTTTCCTTCTTATACGACATCCTAGATTAGCCTCAAGTGGTCAAGCTTTCTTCTTAGGAACTTGGCTCTGATACCAATTGTTGAAATGAACTAGACAAGTGAGAGAGGAGGTGAATTAGTTGTCACAAAACTTAAACAATTCTGCACCTTAAATCATTAAACACTTATCCACTATTTGTTATGATTTAATCATGAAAGCATAAACACAAAACTATAAACACAATTGCAAGATCATACACAAGTGACACCAAATTTTTATGTGGAAAACCCTGTCAAGGGAAAAAACACGGTGGGAGTTAACCCACAAGATATATATGTAAAGTATAATACAAAAAAATAGAGGCTCACTGCCAATAGGGCTCACTGCCCAAAAGAAGGCTCATTGCCAAGGGGTGGCTCACTTCCAAAGGGTTGAACTGAGATAACAACATTTACTTCATGCCAAGGTTTAGTTCCATTGAAGCTCAAAACACCTCTACTCTCCTTTGCTACTTTTACTTCACTTCTATCTTTGCATCTTCACATCTTTGCACTTGGATAATATTTCATGACTCAATTACAAGTATTTATACAGTACATCAACCTTGGCATGACAATCATCAACCGTTGCATCATTCTCCAAGATCGGCATTACAAACATTCATAAGATAAGTCTGGACCTAATACAAAATTAGCTAAGGAAATGTAGTAGAGATGTATGCAAATTACTCCATGCCTTATCTAGGATTCAAATATGAACTTCCATGCCACTCCATGCTTCTACAATCTTCAATACATCTCTGTAATCACTGGAATTAACCAAGTCGGCTAGGACTAGTTACACGCTACATTATCTAGGAACAAACTTAAAAAATGATCTCAATTACTTAACGTGGAGCCATGTAAATGTAGGAACATGATTAGGAGGTATCCACAAGCATGTTGTAATCACTGGGAGCAACCGCACAAAATCTAACAACTTTATCCATGAGATTCTTCACACCGAAGCACATGAACTTCACTGTCTTCAACTGTCATAAAAGAAAGGCAGCTTGCAGACCATAAAATCATGAACCATTGCATTTATAGGTAGTTATCATCATCCCAGAGTTCTCTCTAGAACCACAGAGCAAAATAATTCAATGCGGAGAAATGCGGAGCAAAATACTTTCTCCCTGTCACCAGTGAATAATAAGAAAAAGCAGGTTTTACTCTGGTGAATGTAACTCACTCAATTCTTCATACCAGAGCCTCAAACTCATGATTTAGCATTTTGGACATGCCTCTAAATTAGTTCCAATCCGCAGACCAAGATCTTCACTCTTCAAGAAATGTGGAGCAGTCTTCTGGGCTATTCTTCAGTATGCAACTCACTGTCTTCATTGTGATTCACTGTTTCCTTTCTAATTCTTCTGGAGGGGCTAATTATCTCAATATCCTCAACATATAAAGCTTCTAACCAAATAACAAAATAGGATACAGTTGACACCAATGAGAACAAAGATATGTTGACATCAATGACAACACTAATTAGGCACATACTTACAACAAGATCAGTATTCATGTGTAAGAATAGTAGATTGAAGTAATACATAAATGTTGTCTAGGACACAATAGAAACGTTTGATTCTTTTAACATTACTTGGGTAGAAAGAAATAGGAAGACTAGGGAAGATTTGATGGCCAATATAGTATTAAGGCCTAATGATATTACTTTTTGTAGGTATCTCCAAGGTTGAGATGCAAACAAGGCCTTCTATCCCTGATAACATTCAGAATTGGAGGTGTTTAATAATGATGAGGATATATTGAGATTTATGCAATGCGTAGACCAATATGAATGTTAGGAGATAGACTTTGGAACATTTGTAGAAGAAAAGGATGGAAAAGAAATAGTATTTGGGTGCGAGGTGATCCATCTCAAGACTGATAGAAATCCTAGAGGTCTTGTGGCTTTGAAAAGGGTTTTTGAGGGACCAGATAAGAATACAATTAAGAAAAATTTAGCACCTCCAAATGACCTAGAAGAAATAAACCTAGAAACTGAGAATGCTCTGAAGAAGGTATATATAGGAAAGAAAATGAAGCCTCAGGTTAAAGCAATGTTGATTGCTTTGCTGAGAAAATATGGGCGTGTGTTTGCACAGTCTTATGATGATCTAAAGGCATACAAAAAGGACTTGTTTTAACATGAGATACCTTTTAAGCCAGATGCAAATCCCTTCAGGTGGAAAGAGAGACCAATAAACCCTACATTGGCACCCAAAATGCAAGAGGAACTGACAAAGTTAAGAGAAGGTGGAATTATAAATCCAATTAGACATTTGACTTGGGTGTCTAATCTTGTGCCTATTAGAAAGAAGAATGGTGATATCAAACTTTGTGTAGATTTCAAAAATCTCAATATATCATCATTGAAAGATAATTACCCATTTCCAAATATGGAGGCAATGTTGCAAAGAGTCACTGGTTGTGAATTGTTGTCTATGATGGATCTTTTTTTAGGGTACAACCAGGTGAAAGTCAAGGAGTTTGAGCAGTTCCAGACAACATTTACAACTCCTTGGGGAACTTATATTTATGTCAGGATGCCTTTTGGCCTGACTAATGTTGGTGCTACATTTCAAAGATCTATGGATGTATCTTTTTCTGATCTAATTAATGTCATCATGGTAGTATATAAAGATGACCTTACAACATATTCAAAGAAGGAAGATGATCATTGTATACACCTAGAAAAGATTTTTATAAAAGACTTAGAGTATGGAATACCTCTTAGTCTAAAGAAGTTTGCTTTTGGGATTACTGAAGGGAAACTATTGAGACATATTGTGTCCAAAGAAGGAGTAAGGATTGATCCTGAAAGAGTTGATGTCATTGATAAAATACTGCAACCAAAAATGTCAAGGGTATTCAGCCCTTCTTTGGAAAGGTTAATTTCTTGCGAACTTTTGTGATGAATGATGCAAAAATTACTAGACCAATCCCAAAAATGTTGAAGAAGGGAGAAAAGGTAACTTGGAGTGAGGAACCAAGTGAAGCATTCAAAGGTATAAAGTAGACCATCAAGGAGGCCCCCCAATTTTGAAGTTTCCAGACCTTTCAAAGCCATTCCAACTTTTCTCTTTTGCTTCTTTTCACACAATTGTTGCAGTTTTATTGCAGAAGAATGAGGAAGACTATGAGAAACCTATTGCCTTTTTTAGTAAGTCTTTATGGTATAGGTAGCTAAGATGAAGTATGAAATGACTAAAAAGAAGGCCTATGCTCTAGTAAAGGTGGTTAAGAATTTCAGACCATACCTGGTTGGTGCAAAAATTGTTTCTTATGTCCCAAGTGCTACTGTCAAAGATATTTTTACACAACAGGTCACTAGAAGAAGATGCAGGTGGATTAATAGAATTTAGGAATTCAACATTGATGTGCAAATTACTAAGTGGTTAGAGGATAAGGATTGACCAAGTTGATTGTAGAGACAAATTTAGAGGCCAACCAGGTAAACAATGTTAAAGTTGTTGATGTATCTCCTGTTTGTTATATACAAGCTGCAGGGTGGTATATGAATGTTATATATTACTTGCAAAATATGTCATGCCCTAAAGGGATGACTAATTTAAATCAAAAGAGGACACTCAAACTACAAGCTGTGAAGTATCTTATAATTGAAAATGTGTTGTGGTGGAGAAATATAGATGGAGTGTTATTGAAATGCATTAATGGGGACCAAGCTCTAAAAGTTTTGACTGAAATGCATAGTGGTGCATGTGGTGGTCACTATATAGCCAAAATAATTGCACATAAGGTATTGAGAGCTAGGTTTTGGTGGCCCACATTATTTCAGGATGCACATAGACTGGTAAAATCTTGTGATGCTTGTCAAAGCTTTTCAGGAAAGTTGAAGTTCTCATGGAATCTACCTCTTATACCAGTCACAGTGTAAGCACCATTTCAACATTGGGGAATTGACTTTATAGGAGAAATTACAGAGAAATCTAGTGGTGGACATTCCTAGATTCTGGTGGCCACAGACTATTTCATGAAGTGGGTTGAAGCCATTCCAACAAGGCGGGCTGCTAGTAAGGTGGTAATTGATTTCTTAATGGATAATATTTTGATTAGATTTGGTGTACCAAAATTATAGTATCTGACAATGCTATGTGCTTTATATTAGAAGAATTCATAGGTTTCTACAATAAGTATGGGATACAAATTTCCTATTCAACCCCTTATCACCCACAAGGTAATGGACATACCTAATCCAACAATAAAAGTTTAGTGAATATTATAAAAAGAGTGATAGAGAAAAATAAGAAGGATTGGGATTCAGAATTAAGACAAGCCCTTTGGGCTGACAGAATGACTACCAAGAAGGCAACAGGGCAACCCCCATTTAACATAGTTTATGGCATGGATGCTAGAATGCCAACAAATAACTTGTTGAAAGTATATAAGTTCATCCAGGAGTATGATGAAAATGTTATAGATGAAATGCAATAGAGAATCGATGTCTTAACAGAGTTAGATGAAGTCAGAAGAGATGCACAACAAAGAAATTTAAAGTTGCAACTTCAGGTGAAGAAATTGCATGACAAGAAGTCAAGTCTCACAGAAAGTTTAAAAATGGAAACATGGTCCTAATGTGGAATTCCAGGGCTGAGGATAAGGGAAAACATGGAAAATTTGATGCCCTATGGTTAGGCCCTTATTTGGTCAGTGATGCCCATTAAAAAGACTCATACTTTTTGCAGTCTCTAATAGGTGAACTTCTGGAATTGCTAGTATATGGACAATTACTTAAGCCATACTTCTCTTGAGGTATATTTTATTCCATGTACAATATATCATATGTATATAGTGTGTCTATCTTTTCTGTTTGGTCCCCTACATTTGGATGGGTTGGGTTCTGTTCTGTGCATTTGGTCTGGTCTGCTTCACCAAGAGTTTCTCTGGGATCTCACTTTTCTAGGTTGTGTTCTAAGTTTTAATGTCCATGGGTCCTTGGTTAGGGTTTGGTATCCAAAGTATTGAAAATTCTTGTCCCTAACGTAAAAAACCCTGAACCCTAGTGTCTCTTGCAGGGCACCATGGTGCCTTTTGTTATAATTGTGAGTTGGTTGTCTATTGCCCACACAGATCCTTGGGTCATATCTTGATGTCTAGGAGTGTTGTCCCTTTTTACCAGCCCTTCCTTTGGTTCACCACTTATTGCATATGCCTAAAGTTCATATGATTAAGATTTTGTTGAAGCCCCTTAATGAGTCATGGCCCCTTCTCGCCTAGTAGAGTGAATGTTGTTTTAAAAAGGGGGTATGTGTTGTTTCTACTTTGCAACTTACAGCTTGCTGCAGACCGCTCCACGTGTGGGCCCTGTGTAGCTCTTGACACAAATAAAAGGCAAGACTTTTTCAGGATTCCACCAGTGTTCCACATGTCAGCTCAACACAAGATCTAAGCAAAGCTAATATAAGTTTCCTCCCAAGTTGCACCGCTGGTCCATGTGTCCAATTTGTCTTCCATTCGAAAAAGGTATGTTTTATTGCTACAATATATGACAACCGTGGAATGTGCAAGGTGTCAAAGGGATGTGCTATTGTATGCTATGCTATGGGACCTGCTAGTGACTATGGTAAATGTCATTACAGCATTCTCTTCATGATACAAAGGGGGCACTTTACATGGAAATTCAAATGTGTACAACGGGGCATCATCTAGGTGCTCTCTATCTTTCTATGGACCTTCATATCTAGTTTACTTTCAAACTTGTAGAGGTGTGAGATCCCACCATGTGGACTCTGTGGACTCTCTTTTGACAATCTATTTGAGGTGGCAATCCATGTGGGGTTTTTACATTGGTTCGCGCCTTACTTTTCATGGTGTTGGGGATTCACATCTCAAAAGACTTGTATGCACCATTGATCTAGGTCACCTGTGTTGTGATCGAAGGCTCATTTTCAAAAGGGAAAAGCTATAGTGGTGGCTCATTGTAAACAGTGAACTTGTGCATTTGTGGCTCTTTCAAGCATGCATAGAGATCTCCTTGCCACCATTTTTGTATGGAATGAATTCTTGAGGTTTGTGTGCTCACTTGATGGGATGTCCTATGGGGTGCCATGGCAAAATCTGCTGATGTTGGCTTTTCAAAATTGATGAAATCCTAATATTGAGGAACCAAGTCTGGTAGCCACCATACATAATTGACATTTGCACCTACCATTGGCTATGTGACATAAATATGGGAATGAAGTATAGCCTCCATTTCCCACTCTTGGTGGCGTTGGTGAATTTTTCAAGGATTTCCATTTATGACTGATATGCCCTAGTACCTGTTGAACTGAATTAATCATGAAAGTACCAAGAATGTGGGACCCTTGTAGTTCATCTATAAATAGTTGTATGTATCGCTATTTGTGTCTATCTTTCAATCTGTGTGGATGAAATGGAAGGTTTTCTGAATAGTATGTTGCCTTTGTTGCCCTTATCCTTTAGAGATTTTTCTCTATTTTCTTGGTTAAAATTATGTTCTTATAGAGTAAAGAAATTTGAGACATTTTCTTCAAAGGTATAGGTTGTTTGGAAAAAATACGAGTTGGGTAGAAAGCATTAGACCTTGGCCCAACCCTAGCTTCCTCTTGTTTCCATCTAGATGGGGACTTTGAGTCCCAGTCTATCGACACTCTTGACTCTCTATTGTTGTGAGTTTCCAGGTTGGGGTTGGTGGAAACAGGGACCTATTTTTCCCTCTTCCCCTCCCTTTACACAATTGGTTCTAATAAAGGCTCAGTGGCAATTGAAGGGTTGTTTCCCCCTTGGATGAAACAACTAGAAGTGGGGAAGGATAATTAAGTTGACAAGAAGCAGCAATCCTTTACATTCAACTTAAACAAACACTTTCTACTTCTTCCTCCTTGGTTGGGATTTTGACACTACCAAAATCCACTTCATGTGAATTCTTTGGGCTTCTTGAGGGCTGAAATGGCTAAAGGCTCCCCCTCAGAAGATGAAGAGCTATTTATCCATGCTCAAAGCATAAGAGAATGGAGGAATTATGATTTCCTCACTTATACGGTCATGGCAGGGATTCCCATGTTTGTGCATAGGAATGGAGAGGTGAGGCAAATGATTCTTGTCTTATTGTCAAGTATCTCAAGATCAAAGGTGGAAGAGCAAAGAGAGCATCTAACATATTGCCATCCATTGATATTATTGCTAAACCCCGTGCTAATATTATAAAGAATAAAGGGCAAAAGATAGTTATCTCAGCCTGCTGGAGGAGATAATTTGTTACAAAAGTATCTCTTAACAATTAAGAGATGGTTATGTTTGCTTTCTAATTGATGTAACATTTGTCAAATGAAAACATGACATGTGTAAATGGCCTGTTACTTGTTGCTCTCTTGTGTTACAAAAGAGTATTTTAAGGCCATATATGTTAGAAATGAAAGCAACACTACTTTAATAGAAATCTGATTCAATATAAATTTCTGCAATCTTTAACTATGTGTTATTAATGGAGATTGTAACACAAAAACAAAACTATGCTTCACAGAAATACAAAATCAAAAATATGAACACATAACACAATGTTTAACGTGGAGAAAACCCTTTCGAGTAAAAAACTCCACACAGGAAAGAGACCTAATATTTGTATTAATCTGAAAATGATTTATAATACAACAACACTTCAACTCTCTCCACCAGTCTTCAATCTAATAGCATTCCGACAGCACCCGAGTACCTAAAATCTGTATTGTAGCAACTAATACATGACAAATACTTATAGAAACATTTTCTAACTCATCTTAGGTGTTCACCTTCTCTCTCCTAATATTCTCCCACCTATAAACATTAATTACCATCTTACAGCATCTTAGGACACGTCATAACTGTCATAGATTCCAGCAAAAGAGTATCTTTCCAAGATAGGAAGCTTGGGCTAAATATAGCAAATATACAACTAACATATCCATCATATGCGTCATAGAATCTCTGAATCTTTTGATAACTTGTAGTTGTCATAGATTCTCTCATCAAACATTATAATAGTTGTCATACATGCCAAAAATAGTATATTCCTCAAGGGAGCACACCTATCCTCATTTACCATGAGTTTTTACATTTGCCAATTGTAAAAGTCACTCCGTAACTGCCACCGGCAACTCTAAAATTACAACTGTCAATGAGACTACCTCATTCCCTTATGGGTAATTATAAATAACAAATAATAAATGGAATAAAATACAATATTGGAATTTACAAGGTTAATGGCACCTTATTCCAACATTCTCCCACTTGACATTGTACATTGTAAATCAACCCATAGGAAAACAAATGAAAAATAATCAGGCACTACAAACAAGGCCCATGGCCTCTCTGCACCATACAAACTTCTCTGTGCTCACAAGCTTGGTCAATGAATCTGTAACATTCTCCTGAGTGTCTTTCTTCTTTAGCTCAGTCTCTCCATTTGCAACCAACTCTCGAACAAAGTGATACTGAACATCAACATGCTTAGTCTGAGCATGATACATGGGATTCTTTGCCAAACAAATAGCACTCTAGCTATCACAACCAATTTAAATGATCCTGCAATCAAAACCAATACCTATACACAGTCTCCTCAACCAAACTGCCTCCTTAGAGACATGGTTAGTAGCCATATACTCTTCTTCTTTGGTGGACAAAGCAATTGTGGGCTGCCTCTTACTCATCCAACTCACTCCACCTCCAAATAGAGTAAACACATAGCCACTAGTGGACCTTCGACTATCCAAGTCACCTGCCCAATTTGCATCAACAAAACCCTATATGTCCAAAGATTTATCAGCACTATCAGTACCAGAATAAACCAAATAATGATCAGGAGTACTTGTAAGATATTTAAATACCCTCTTCGCATAGTTCCAATGCTGTCTACCAGGGTTAGACATAAATCTCTTCAAAACTCCCACTGCTTGGGTAATATCTGGTCTAGTACAAACCATTGCATACATCAAACTCCCTACAACACTAGCATATGACACATTAGAGATATCCTCAAGATCATCCTCAATCTTTGGACGCATATCTAATGAAAGGTTAGTACCAATAGGTAAAGGAACTCTAACTGGGTTACAGTCCTGCAAACTAAACCTTTGCACAATAGTATTCACATACTTACTTTGTGACAACCAAATCTTTCTATTAACTCTATCCCTCTTGATCTCCATGCCCAAAATATACCTCACATCACCAAGATCTTTCATCTCAAATGCACTTGAAAGTTGGGCTTTAATCTCACTAACCATACCCTTAGTAATGCTGAAAAACAACATGTCATCAACATACAAAGCAATAACTAGTATAGAATCATCAAGACAATGAATATAAACACAATGATCCTCCTCGCTTCTAATAAAACCCAATTTCAAAACAAATGAACAAACTTTTGATACCACATTCTGGGGGACTGTTTTAGACCATAAAGAGACCTCTTTAACCTGCAAACCCAATGTTCTTTTCCTTTTACCTCAAAACCTGTAGGCTGTTGCATATAAATTTCTTCTTCAAGATCTCCATGCAAGAATGCAGTCTTAACATCCATTTGCTCAATCTCCCAGTCATAAGCTACAACAATGGATAAGAGAAATCTAATAGAAGTCAATTTAGCAATATGAGAGAATATCTCACCAAAATTAAATCCATCTCTCTCGAAGTAGCCCTTGGCTACCACTCTAGCCTTGTACTTCTCCAATGACCCATTTGGTCCAAACTTCTTCTTAAAGAACCACTTACAACCTATGGCCTTTCTTCCTTTGGGCAAACAAACAAGATCCCAGGTGTTACAAGAGTCTAAAGCCATCATCTCCTCCTGCATGGCTAACTGCCAAGACTCACTATCATCTGCAGAAATAGCTTCCCTATAGGATCTAGGTTCATCATTAGTACTCAATAAAGCATATACACAACAGAAATCTGGTGGGTTATACCTGTCAACTAGATTCCATTGTCTTGTGGATCTTCTCAAGGGTGGAGTAAGAGACTCTACTTGTTCTTCTGCATGATCATCTGCATCAACTTCTTCTGTAACAACAGACTCATCTTCATTAGAACTACTTGAATCTTCTTCTTCTTCTTCACCCCCCAATCCATCATTATGTTCTTCCTGAGGTGCATCTTGCTACTCTAAATCAAAGTGCACCTTCTTTACCTTTTCATCTTTTTCTTTTGGCTACTCAGGTTAAGAAATAGCTCTAAGTTCCCTAAAAATAACATCTCTAGAAAAGATAATCTTGCGGGTTAGTGGATTCCAAAGCTTATAACCTTTGACATTATCACCATATCCAATGAATGTACATTTTTCAGCCTTTGGATCCAACTTAGATCACTTTTCCTTAGGCACATGAACAAAAGTCTCACAGCCAAGTAGCAAGCAGTACACACAGCCTTTGCCCAAAATCATTTATCCAACTATGCATCACTAAGCATACTTCTGGCCCTTCCCATTATTGTTCAGTTCATCCTTTCTACAACACCATTCTGCTGTGGTGTATACAGAGTTGTCTTTTGTCTGATTATACCTGCATTCTTGCAAAACTCATCAAATTCCTTAGAGAAATATTCCTCTCCATTGTCAGATCTTAATATTTTTATCTTTAAACCTAATTGGTTCTCTACTAAGACTTTGAATTCATTAAACTTAGTGCAAACTTTAGATTTATGCTTCATAAAATAAATCCATGTAAATCTGGATACATCATCAATGAAGGTTACAAAATAACAAGTTTTTCTAATAGATTCATTATCCACAGGTCCAAACACATCCATATGAATAATTTCTAACTTCTCTTTTGCTCTATTGCTTCATGAAGGAAATGATTTTATGTTTTGTCTACCAAACACACAATGCTCATAGAAATCAAAGTGCTCATCTAAATAGGAGAAACCATCCAACAATTCTTTATTCTTAATATTTTTCAATAATTTATTACTTGTGTGGCCCAATCTATAGTGCCACAACATACATGTATTTTCAATAGTGGCCTCAGATACATAGGAGGCAATACAAACTATAGTGGCTTCAAGCTTAAACAAGTTCCTGAATCTCTTCCCTTTCTCTACCACCAAGTTCCCTCTCACCAATCTGTAGCCATGCTTGTCAAATGTCACATGCATTCCCAAATCAATCAACTTCAAAACCGAAATCATATTTCTAGCTAATCCAAAAACATGCAAAACACCAAGGAGGGTTTTAATCCTCTCATCACTGAAACACAACAATACCTTTCCTTTCCTAACAATTGGATATGTAGAGTTGTCACCAAGATATATATTACCTCCATCATATTCTTCATATGTGGAGAACCATTCCTTATGTGGGGTCATATGAAATGAACATCCCAGGAGTCAACCAACCAATTTTCATTAGAAACAACATTACATGCAGAAAGTAAAACTTCTTCACCTGCATTCAAGGATTTATCCGAAGCACTCTCCCACTATTTCTTGGGGTTTCTGCACTCCTTCTTCACATGTCCCCTTTTACCACAGTTGCAACACTTAACTCTATTATTTTTACCAGGAGTCTTAGACCAGCCATTGGACTTGTCCTTAGCCCCTTTCTGATCTCCTTTAGGTCCCCTTTTCTTAGACCTTCCCCTGACACTGAGAGCATCCCCTGAACTATCCAAACACTTCTTCCTCAATTCATGTGATAGTAGCACTGAAACAAGAGCATCCAACTTTGGATCCACAAGTTAGCAATGATAGCAAGGATAAAATTTTCCCAAGACTCAGGTAAAGAACAAAGAAGTAAGATACATTTATCTTCCTCACTAACCTCAACATCTACTAAATCAAGCTGACTCACCAACAAATTAAAAGAATTTAAATGCTCTGCAATCGACTCACCCTCTTTCATTTTCAAAGAAAATAACTTCCTTTTTAAATAAAGTTTATTTACCATACTCTTGGCTTGGTAGATCTCACCCAACCGATTCCACAACTTGTGTGTGGTCTCCACCTTTGCGACATTCAACAGGGCAGAGTCTGAAAGATACAATTGGATGGTTCCCCATGCCTTCTTATCTAGTCTATCCCACTCATCTTGAGAGACATTGTTAGGTCTCTTCTCTTATTGGACATCCAACCATTAGTTTCTTTTTTCCAACAAATCTTCAATTTTTAGCTTCCACAATTCATACCCCATTCCGTTGAACTTCTCAATGTCCATTCGAGAGGTTGATGCAATGATGGATGCAGCCACAATAACAACACAAGATCTACAAAACAAACACAACCAAATCTCCTACTGTAGCTACAGCTCCCACACTACCACCCAAGAGTCAAAAATGGCCAGGCTCTAATACCAAATGTTAGAAATGAAAGCAACACTACTTCAATGGAAATCTGATTCAATATAAATTTCTACAATCTTTAACTATGTGTTATTAATGGAGATTGTAACACAGAAATAAAACTATGCTTCACAGAAATGCAAAATCAGAAATATGAACACATAACACAATGTTTAACATGGAGAAAACTCTTTCAGGTAAAAAACTCCACACAAGAAAGAGGCCCAATGTTTGTATTAATCTAAAAATGATTTACAATACAACAACACTTCAACTCTCTCCACCAGTCTTCAATCTGACAGCATTTCGGTAGCACCTGAGTACCTAAAATATATATTGCATCAACTAATACATGGAAAATACTTATAGAAACATTTTCTAACTCATCTTAGGCATTCACCTTCTCTCTCCTAAGATTCTCCAACCTGTAAACATTAATTACCATCTTACACTTGTCCAAAAAAAACCATGCAAAGGTTGGGCTCCCAAGACTAAATCTGACCTCTTACAACATCTTATGACACATCATAACCATCATACATCCATCAAACAAGTATCTTTCCAAGATAGGAAGCTTGGCCTAAATATAGCAAATATACAACTAACATATCCATCATATGTGTCATAGAATCTCATAATCTTATGATAACTTGCATCTATCATAGATTCACTCACCAAACATTATGATAGTTGTCATACATGCCAAAAATAGTATATTCCTCAAGGGATCATGCCTATCCTCATTTACCATGAGTTTTTACATTTGCCAATAGTAAAAGTCACTCTGTAACTGCCGCTGGTAACTCTAAAATTACAACTGTCAATGAGACTACCTCATTCCCTTATGGGTAATTACAAATAACAAATAATAAATGGAATAAAATACAATATTGGAATTTACAAGGTTAATGGCACCTTATTCCAACAATTTACAAGTGAGTGTTGTTGGTCAATCTCTAGAAAATGTTGTAGCAAAAACGCAGGGAATGGAAGTCTTGTCTTGTCTTAGGATTTTGAGTCTATGTTATTTGTTCTTGTGAACTCGATAGTGGTACTAGCATCTTGATTGAATACAATAGAAGATTTCTAAATCAAATTGTCTCCTGATGTATGGTTGGTGCAAATTATGAATAAATAAGTCAAGGACTATTTACTTCATCTCCATGAAAATCTTATGGATGTATCTTTCTAATTAAGGCTCTTGTTCAAAGAATAGGTTAAATGCCTTGAATGGGAATTGAAATTTGTGTGAATGTATATGAAGATATAATAAGTATGATTTGTTAAGAAGGTTGAGTATGATATTGTAAGGAAATATTATGAAGCTCTTTGATGCTTAGATGGAATGTTATCATTGAGTGCTAGAAGCTACATTTAAGTGACTCCATGGCCCTAAAATAAGGCATTGATCTCTTGCTTTTACATCTAGTTTTCAACCCCCAGATTGAATATGAACCCCAAATACTTTAAAAATCTTTAAATTTAGTTGTAAATGTTTGTTAAGTTGACGTTTCATCCCATTCTATGATCTTGAGAATGAAAAATCTTAAATGATTTAACCCAGGTCTTCATATTTTTGTAATCCTCAAGCAAATATGTATAGAAAAAATTTATTATTCATAGTGTTGATAATAATTGACACATGATATTTTAAGTACTGTCAGGGATCACCCTCCCAAGTTTTACAGAGCCTAAAGTGCAGAGGGAATGTTATTTTTACTTTCACCTATGTGTTGGCCAACCCCCCACTATAACCAAGTATTGAAAGTGGCTAAATCATAGGTTATTCGTGAGATAAGGTTGGGAATTAAAAAAACACCAACAAGAATCTCAGTAGAATTGGTCTCTAGTCTAGCTGTTCCTAATAATGTGAGGAATTTTCAAGTATTCCAGGTTGATCAACACATTTTTGATTTTATTACTAATTTTTGAGTGTTTGAGAATTAGTTTATTGATGAGATAGATAGGGATCCTTTTAAAGAGGATGATGAAGGAGTTGTAAATCTAAAGACAAACAACATCCCAAAAGAAATTGTGGCATTATAATAGATATTTGATTCATATCCTCAGTAGGAACAGAGTGTACCTTTTGATACAGAAGGAGGGAAGTATGAAGCATACAATTTGGGAGATGATAATCAGATAAGAAATGTTTTTATTGGCAAAGCATGTACCTCTAAAGAAAGAAAATATATAATTGAAACTTTGAAGGAGCATAAAAAAATAATAGCATTGGGATATGAATACTTGAAGACCTTTGATACTTCAATCATCACTCATATTATTCCTCTGAAGATGAATATTAAGCCTTTTTGACAAAAACAGAGGCTTGTCAATGCTCTTTTAGAACCCTCATTTTTTAGGAAGTCAAAAAGCTATTGTCTGCTAAGATAATTTTCTCTATTAGACATTCCACATGGGTAGACAACTTGGTGCTAATGAGAAAGAAAAATGGATAAATCACAATTTGTGTAGATTTTAGGAACATAAATAAAGCATCAAAGAAAGATAATTACCCATTTTGCTCTCTTGACAAAGTACTTTAGATAATTAATGGATCCTAGATGAGGTCCTTCCTTCATGGGTAATCAAGATATAACCAAGTGTTGTGCAAATATGAATTTAGGATGAAAACTACTTTTACCACATAGTGGGGAACCTTCACTTATAGAAGGATATCATTTGGGTTAATCAATGCAAGTGCAAATTTTTAGAGAGCCATGGATACTACATTTAAAGATTTGGTAGGTAAATGTATTATCATCTACATGGATTACTTGATAGTCTTCTCTAAAATTAGAGGAGACCATGATGCAAACTTAATAAAGATACTTCAAAGGTGTAAGCAATCATTGTTATCTCCTTGAACCCAAAGAAATGCATCTTTAGGGTAACAGAAGGAAAATTGCTTAGACATGTCATTTCTGAGAAAGGTATCTGTTTTGACCTAGAGAGAGTAGAAGCAATACTAAATTTTCCAATGCTACGTAGTAAGAAGGAGATGAAATATTTCTTTGGGAAGATTAATATTCTGAGAAAAATTATCACTAGTTTTATTGAGATTGTCAAGCCCTTAAATGATATGATAAAGAAAGATGCAAAAATTGAATGGAGTATTGAAGCCAAGTCAACTTTCATATATATTAAACAATCTATTTTTGAATCTCCTATACTAATCAACCCAAATTATGCACAACCACTTTACATATACTCATTTTCATCAGAGCATTCCTGTGTAGTTGTGCTAACACAAAGAAAAGAAGTTGGGGATGAGAGACCAATAACATTTATGAGCTGTCCATATAAGAATGTAGAAATCAGGTATCTTTATCTTTAGAAACAAGCCTTTTCTTTCATAAGAGTGGTGAAGAAATTCAGACACTACATCCTCCACAACTAAATTTTTTTCTATTGTTCCATGTCAATCTATGAAATCATTATTGATATGAAGTGAGTTAGGATGAAGGAGAAACAAGTGGATGGCCATCTTACAAGATTTTAGTTTAGAGATACAGCCCATGAAACTGGTTAGAGGGCAAGGACTTTGTAAATCCATTGATAACTTAGATCCACACATTAGGTACCAACATTTCATAGTGGATTCTATCACAAAGGATGATGGTATAGAGATATAGTGTATTTTCTCTTGAATAACAAGTGCCTAGAAAATATGA
Source organism: Cunninghamia lanceolata (assembly GCA_027924645.1). NCBI lineage: Eukaryota > Viridiplantae > Streptophyta > Pinopsida > Cupressales > Cupressaceae > Cunninghamia > Cunninghamia lanceolata. The sequence goes on along the minus strand of BSBN01000809.1, from coordinate 20,122,172 downwards.
ATTATACACAACAAAGGGCATTAATATTGAAAAGTGCCAATTACATGATTAAAGTTGGAGTTCTATTAAGGAATGTTTTTGAAAGGGTCTACTTGAGATGCTTAGGAAAGATTGAAGAAAAATAGGTCCTATTAGAATTTCATGGGAAATATGGGACCAGACATGGTCTAGGAGATTCCACTGCACATCAAATCCTTGAAGTAGGGTATTACTGGCTTGATATTTTTAGAGATGACCATCAACATATAAGGATGTGTCACATTTTCCAAACTATTGGATCCAGAGAATGGAATCTAGCAATACCCTTGTATCTAGTATATGAAGTAAGACCATTCACTCAATGGGCTTTAGATTTCATTTTTGTTATTAATCCTAATTCCTTTATCAGTCATAGGTTCATTTTGATGGAAATAGATTATTGCACTTGTTGGATGTAAGATGAACCTTGTAAGAACTATACCACCAAGGTTCTAATCAAATTCTTGGAAGAATGCATCATCACGAGGTTTAGAATACCCTTTTCTCTAGTATGTGACATTGGCCCCACCTTTTCATCTACAAAATTAATGCAATGGTCTTTTGAGCATAAGGTAATTTTGAAATTTTCTTCCAACTATTACCCTCAAGGTAATAGAGTAGCTAAGTCCACTAATAAGAATTTACTTGAAGTCATTAAGAAATTTTTAGAATGTAATCATAAGGATTGGGACACTCAACTTAAGTTTTCATTATGGGAAGATAGAACTAGAATTAAATCTTCCTTAGAAACCTCACCATACTAGCCAATCTATGGGTTAAACCTTGTTTTCCCTATGAACTTGCAAATCCAAGTCCTAAAATTCATGAGATATTTTCTCGAAGATGAGGACAAAGTAATAGCTAGGATTATGAATTTATTGAGTATAGAAGAGAAGAGAGATGTTGCTATTCAACATTTTGTCAAACACCGGATAGTAGTCAAACAATGGTTTGACAAGAGAGCTAAGGTGAAAGCCTTTATAATATTTTATTTAGTTCTATTATGGGGTAAGGCCAGAGAAAAGAAGGGAGACCTATTGGAATAGGTCCAGACAACTGAGAGGGGGGTGAATTAGTTGTTTCTCTTAGCTTACTTTTTCTATTGTCATTCCTTTTTACAACTTAAGAATAAATCAATGATATAAACATTCCAGCACTAGACAATAGCATATGAGTATGTAGTTAGGGTAAAGTTGCAATTAGGGCAAATGAATAAACAACAATGATAAAAACCCTAGCAATGCACAATGAAGCACAAGACAACATAAAAATCAAAATAACAAATGTAAATGCAAACTGATCTCCATGTCAAACTCGATTTATCTCCATTGCTCTTCTCCACCTCGCATGAGCATGCAAGATTTTGAAGGATTATTGTTGGAGGAATGTTGGGTGCTCATTTCTGCAGCACAACATTAAGATGAAGATGATAGAATGAATGATAGCTGAAGGATGAAAAGGCTCTAATGATATTTTGACAGCATGTGGATACTTGAGGATCAATGCATCTTAGAAAATTTGGCAGAATAAGGGTACTTGAAGCTTAATGCCTGCTAATGGCTTATGAGGGGTTTGATTCATAGGAAAGACTTGGTTTAAATGGATGGTTGAGATTAAAAAGCTAAATGATTGATGTGGATGGCTAGGATTGATTAGTTATTCCACTCTTCAAGGGAGTTGTAGTCATTTGACAAGTGGAGGGAGGATAGGGCTCATGTGTGCTTGTGTACATAAAAAGTACTACATATAAAAGATATTAAATACAAGGCTATAGTACCACTTATCTTTTTAAATGAAAGAGGCACACATGTCGGCTAAATGATAAGATAAATTAATTAAATAAATAAAATTTATTTAATTAATTGGAAAGTTGGCTTATGATGAAATGTGAGAACTTAATTCAAATAAAATATTTGAATTAGTTGGGATATGAGTTGGATATTAATTAAATAAATAAAATTTATTTAATTAATTGGATAGTGGGATTAGGATATGATTGGAAAATTAATTAAATAAATAAAATTTATTTAATTAATTGGCTAAATGGGATTAGGATATGATTGGGATATTAATTAAATAAATAAAATTTATTTAATTAATTGGCTAATGGATAAATGGGATTGAGAGTGGGATTTAGGACAAAATGCTACATGATGTCTAGGATAATGTTTTTGACAAGGTGTTGCTAGACATGGACAAATTTGGGACAATTTTGGATGTCTACATTTTGCCCCTCTTTGAGATGATGTTCGAGATGATAAGCTTTGTGTCAAATAACATCATTTCAAAGAAGTTAAGGTATGGATAATTGATAGGGATGATGATGATGATGATGATGATGAGAATAGAAAGATAGGATGATGATGCCGCCCTCGAGAGGTTAGGTGGGTTGGACAAACACGGGTAGGCTCTCGAAAAGAAATGGTTTGGCTAAGAAAGATAGGTAAGGGAATGGATAGAAGAAATGAATGATACATTATGCTGTAATGAAAGTGAGCAACCATGATGTTTGATATAGCACTAGACGTTATGCACCAAGGTAGAAGGACTAGGGTGACGAGGTGTCTTTTGCCCCAGCGTAATACAACCTTGTCTGGATACAAGATATGAATATTAGCTAGATTGATACCGATGTGATACAAATACAAGATAAAATGATAACACACACAAGCAAGCAAGCAAGCATGCACAAATAATTCAAAAACAAACAAGGTATTGCCCCTGTCAAGCTGTAAGCCAATGATTGGTTGTCAATTGATGATAGTTGAAAGTGTTGTCATGGTGGGGAAAGCTATATCCATAGATCAACACAAGGTTGTTTGTTAAGTTGGTTGGTTGATTGGCTGGTTGATTTGGCTTACAACAAGGCTAGGATCAAGACCATTGATTGTGCTTGGATAACTTGGCTTGATTGATTAACTTGATTGGTGTGGATTAAGGATGGGCTTGCATTTGGATCATTGCTTGGATTCTTGGGATTGATGTGATTGGATGAAAGGATGACTGGATTGATGAAATGTTGATGATGGGATGATGTGTGGTGGATCGAGCTACTTTTGATTTGTTGAAGTGATTGGATTTGTTTTGATGGTTGGCTTGATGTGCTTGAGTTGATTTGCTTTGGTGTTAATGTTGATGATTGATAGGATTTGTTTTGATAGTTGGCTTGATGTGCTTTGGTTTTGATGTTTGTTGTTGTTGGGTTGATTGTTTTGGATTTTTTTGACATATTTTGATTTTTTTGTGTTTTTTGGAATATTTTAATTTTTTTGTGTTTGTGAATGTTTTGGGATGTCAATGGATTTACAATTTGGGTAGCCTTTGTGCTTGATACCAACGACAAGGGGAAACCAAGTCTAGGTGTAAGGATGGATGAATGGGATTGGATGGATAAAAGGATAGATGATAGTAAATGGGATGGAAGGCTCATGATATATGGATGGGATGGAAGACTCATGAGAGTTGGATGGGATGAAAGGTTCATGAGAGTTGGATGGATAGATAAGAGGATAGGCCATATAAGGGATGGATGTATGCCTTATGATAAATGGATAGGTAGGCTATAGTGGAAAGCTCATGATAAATGGATGGGGATGAGCTATAAGATGGAAAGCTCATGATAAGGGTACGCCATAGTGGATGGATTATAAGGGAGCTACGATGTGATCTTCAAAGGCTATGTAGCATAGGAGGAACTTGCCCCATTCTAGGTGGTAATGCTTAAGATTTTGTATGATAAAATTCATGACCAAGGGATGACATGATTGGATTGGTTTTGGATGGGATGGATAAATGGTCAATGGATAGGACTTGGTTTGGAAAGAAGGTATGTCAAGAAATATCCAAACATGTTTCAACATTTTGCCCTTATGTCTTCATCAAAATCAAAAGGCGGAAGGATGGATAAATAGGATAAGGATGGTAGGATGTAGCATGTTTATGTAATGGCTAAGGATGGTAGGATGGAAAGATAGGATAAGCTAGGTTGGTATGATATAATGGGATGGATAGTTTGGAAATGGATAGGTTGGATGAGACAATGTGCCCCCAAGTGTAAGTGACATAGAAGATCAACCTACACATGACGCCTGTTTGCTAGGTTTTCATCATGGTACTTATCCAAGGCACCTATTTACCAGGTTTTCACCGTTGGATGAAGGGATTTCTCTTTACTATTTTGATTTTTTTTTTTTTTTTCTTTTTTTAAAAATTTTTTTAGATGGGATGCCACTTACACATGGTGCCTGTTTGCCAGGTTTTCACCATGGTAATGGATAGGAGGGACTCAAGTGTTTAGTGCTATGAGAGTTGATATTGTCCCATTAGAGAAGGGTGATGTCTTCGCATGGACCATGTCATTATGCTCATAGATGGTGATAAGGAATTGCATGGATGGGAGATGGATTAGGTGGATAGTAGATGATGAAATGGATTATGAAAGGTTCATGCAAGGATAGATGGATAAAAGGCTTATGCAAAAGCATGGACCATAGGAAGGTGATGGGGAAGATTTGTAGGATAATAAATGAAGGATGGGGAGATGGAGGCATGTGGGAATGTTTTGGAATGGAAGGGAACCATGACCAATGGTTGCACACACCGTGATAAACATTGAAGCTTTTGATTGGATGGTGGTGTAGGAAGCAATGGGGTTAGTTTCTTAGGAGATGCTTGATAAAGTGATTTAGGAACCCATAGAGATTTATTATTTTTAGTGCTTTTGCTTTGCTTGTGGGATTTTTGAAGGGAATGAAAGTTTTGGATGGAAGTAGGCTTTTGGATGGAGATAGGTGATTGTGGTTCTTGAGATGTGGATGAGGATGCCTCATTTGCTTTGCTAGTTTTTTGCTTAGGAACCCAAACCATTTTGCTTTTGGGCTTTACATTTGGAGGTAAGGATTTAGATGGCTTTTTGGATTGTGTTGCTTTGGTTCTTTGCATTGATTTTTCATGTTTGTGCCCTAAGGCATGAGAGTCCTTACGATTTTTGGTAGGACTTTTAGCTTTATAGGTAGAGGCATCAAAATTTTTGCTTTTGAATCCCATGGGGTGGGTGGAGTGGATGTAATGATTGGAAGCTTTATGCTTAGGTGATGTGTGCTTTTGTTGGCCATGATTAGGGATGTAAGGATACTTACGAATGATAGGTATGTTAGGTGTTGGAAGCAATGGTGGCAAGGCGGATGGAGGGATATTTGGAGTTGGTAAAAGTGGAGGCAAAGTGGATGGTGGAAGGTGTACGGTCACATGCTTTTGACATTTATAGGATGATGGAGGTGGAATGGAAACATATGTTTTGGGAACATGATGTGGTTTGTGATGGAAAGGGGACTTAGGATGGATGGAGGAATTACCAACATCTTGGCCTTGTTTACCTTGGGGTGTGTATCCAAGGCCATATGAGCTTGGAGGGACCTTGACATGGTTTGGCTCCAAAATGCCTTGTTCATAAAGACCTAGGCCTTTACCTTGGTAGTTCATGTTTCGGAGTATGCGATAAACAATGGGACTAGATGTGTTTTGGGAACTAGACTTGAGTTCTTTATTGGATGGAGAAAGTGAAGTGGAAAAGGTTGTTGTTGTCCTAAGGAAGAACATTCATGTATAAGGGTAGATAGACCAATAGGACATGATAGATTTGAAATGGGATCAATGATGGATGTGGAAGAAGGATCTTTAGGATCTTGATTAGAATTGTGTTCACTAAGATCCAAGTTATTTGTTTGATCTTTTATGCTTACTTGGGGGACAAGTGCCTCATCATGACAAGTGGATGTTTGCTCATTATGGATAGGGCTAGATGGTGGATGATTAGGAGCAATGCAGATATCTTGCTCATGGATAGATATAGGATTATGGATAGGATCAAGGTGCTCATGGATAACTTCTTTATAGGTATCATCTTGATCATAAAGAAGGTAAATGTTATGGATGGGTTGCATGAAAGTGTTTTGATCTTGAGTTGGACTAGGGCTTAATGTTTCTACATGCTAAAGATTAAACCTTTGACATACCTCTTGGGTTTCTTGAATGGAAGTGGAAGGCTCTTGGATAGGCTCTTGGTCAACAACATGAGAACATGATGACTCTTGACTTGGATTAATGATAGGAGACTCTTGAATAGGCTTGATGGATTGTAGGTCAGATGATGGGCTTGAAGGGCTAAGAATGTTTATGGAGTGCTCTTGGATAGGCTCAAGGATAGGTGGACCACATGATGGGATTATAGGATTGGACATGACCTTTGGAAGTTCTTTGGTAGGCTTATGAATGGGTGTTTGACATGGAGGTAGTTTATTCCTAGCTAGTAGCCAATGGATCACATCCTATGCAAGGGTATGAGTGGATGGGCAATATAATGGATGAGCAATAAGAGCAGATGATGTTGTAGGCTTAGGACTAGGATTAGGTTGAGGGCTACTTGGATTGGGTGAATTAGGATTAGAGTGGGGTGACACATGGGATTTGAATGATGTGGCATGATTTCCCATTATAGGTAGATACACCTTGTAAACAATTCGGACAAATATTGGGCATTGATTTGTATTATGGCCTTTGGTCCTATGGTGTGCACAATAATCATGTTCATCATATGGACTTTCTTCACATGGTTTGACTTCAGGAAGTTCAATGAGTTTTGCTTCAAGCATTCTTTGTAAAACTATCTCAGCTGCATTCTTTGGTGAAGGATTAGAATGACTTGGTGATGAAGGTAATGGAGAGCTTGGTGGTTTGGAAGATGAAGGGATCAATGGAATATGAATGGGATCACATGGTGGTGTTGGGATAGGATTTGTTGGCTCATGTGTTGGTGGGTGATTAGATGATGAAGGCCACTCTAGATCGGTGTCTCCCTTGTCAAAGGTAATTAAGTCTTGCATAGGATAACTTGGAATCATTTGATTTATGTACAAGGGGCCATTGGGATTTGGATATGATTCTTGTTAGAAAGGTGGATTTAGATCTATCAATGGTGCTTGGTGGTCTTGTTGAAAAGGTGTACTTGGACTTACTTGATTTATGTACAAAGAGCCATTGGGACTTGGATGTTGTTCTTGTAATATCACTTGATTGCTTTGTGGATAGTCTTGGTAGTGCATTGGAATGGTGGCATGAGGGATTGGATAAACTTGAGGTGGATGTTCATAGGATGATGTGGCATTGACTTGGTGGATATGTGGATTAAATTGATAGGAAGTGGATGGATATGACATGTGGCTATGAAGTGGATTAGGTTGATAGTGAATGGCTAAGGATTGATGTACTTGTTGAGCTTGACTAGTGGCTAAAAGGTGTTGGACTTGGGCTACAAAGTGTTGCAGTTGAGGTGATTGGCTTACGTGGGGTTGAGCTTTTTAGATGAAGAATTGTAATATTTCAATGGCGTCTTGGTTTAGGGGTTGTGATCCTTGATAAAGATTTTGGAGGAATCTTTGGAATTTGATTGTTGGGTCTTCTAGTGTAGACATGTTGTCACCAAGTGTTTGCCTTAAGTCCTTTTAGCAAGTTCTTGTTTAGGGATTTGGATGATGATGTGGCTTGTTTGGATGACTTGGCTATGTTTGGGATGAAAGTGATTGGGTTTGAATGTTATTGGAGGAATGTGTAGGATGACTTGTCTTTATGTGTTTGGGTGTTTAGAGCTTGATGTGGCAATATTGAAACAAATGATTATGCATATACACACATGAATCACTCACGCAAGACACATAAGCAAGTTGTTAGTTTGGAATAATGATGATGATGGTTAAGCAAGCACGTGAAGACACTTCAACAAGTCCTAGTTAAGGCAAAGCCACTATCACAAGAAGGTTCTAGTAAAAATCTGGGGGACTGGCACCCCACGAGCATCCAGCAAGCCACTTAAGACTTTAACTAACCCTACTAGGAGTTTTAATATACACAAAGGTACACCTCCTTTCAAGTTAGCACTGTATGGTGAGTGCTAATACCGGTTAGACTTGGCTTTCGCCTTATCCTCTGATTTTTATAGCAGACCGGATGAAAGTACCGCTTGAGGTCATTCCCTTAGGGTGGATACCAAGGCAGGCCTCTCAAAGGGTAAACAAAAGCAACACAAGTAAATATTTTTGATCTCCAAGTTTGTGTTGGGACGCGAGGAGAGAGCATACACATTTACTTGGTCACACTCGCATGGGGTTCATTAACCTTAGAAATTCATAGTGTGGAAGACAATGCAAACACTTATTTGTTTTAAAGCCCAAATCCAAATGTGATAAAAGACAATGGTTCATTTTAACCCAAATTTTTGATGTGAATTTGCAAACAATTGTTCATTTTATGCCCAAAATCCAAATGTGTTTGCAAACAATGATTAGAAGATGAGAAATGAAATGATTGCACCTGGTTAATTCGCTATCCAAATTGCTGTAGATGTTGATGTCAATGTTGCTTCAGCTCCTTATGATCACCTACAACATTAAAAAAAAATGATATTATAATGCAGGCATAAAAAATAGGCTCATCAGGCAAGGAAAATTGTAATTTTAGATGCATAGCTGAATGAGATTTGATTATTTCGATACATTTTTTGTTCGAAAATTAAAAAACCAAAGAAGAGACCCCTATTAATTTTTAGAGAGCTTTCTGAAAATGTAAAGAAATCAAAAAAATTCCCTATTTTGCGCCCAAAAATGTAGATTTATGAAAATAGTACAGTCGGCAAAGATCTAATTTTTTCGCACTATAAACGACCTCCAAAATACATTTGTAAAACATAGACCCCCATTAAAATTTTGAGAGATTTCCAGAAATGTAAAACTTTCTAAAAAATTTGTTGATTTGCGCCCAGAATTGTGATTTTATGAAAAAACATAAAAAACATGATAAATCCCGCAAAAGGCATAATAAACCCAAAATGTTTCTACTGTAGCTTCCTTCTGTCATGGACAAACTTCTACTAAAATCTTGTAAAAAAATTATTAGCCGTTTGGAAGATATGATGAAATCTTTAAAACCTAGGGTTTTGTCAAAAAACAGCGGATCTGCAACAAAAAGTTAATTAAACCTACAAAACTTGACAATGGGGATTAGATGAATGCAAATTTTTACTAGAAAAACCTGCAAAAAGATCAAACGAAGTGAGTCCCATCGGGCATGCCAAATGTAGTTAGGGTAAAATTGCAATCAGGGCAAATGAATAAACAACAATGATAAAAACCCTAGCAATGCATAATGAAACACAAGACAACATGAAAATCAAAATAACAAATGTAAATGCAAACCGATCTCCATGTCAAACTCGATTTATCTCCATTGCTCTTCTCCACCTCACATGAGCATGCAAGATTTTGAAGGATTATTGTTGGAGGAATGTTGGGTGCTCATTTCTGCAGCATAACATTAAGATGAAGATGATAGAATGAATGATAGCTGAAGGATAGAAAGGCTCTAATAATATTTCGACAGCATGTGGATACTTGAGGATCAATGCATCTTAGAAAATTTGGCAGAATAAGGGTACTTGAAGCTCAATGCCTGCTAATGGCTTATGAGGGGTTTGATTTATAGGAAAGGCTTGGTTTAAATGAATGGTTGAGATTAAAAAGCTAAATGATTGATGTGGATGGCTAGGATTGATTAGTTATTCCACTCTTCAAGGGAGTTGTAGTCATTTGACAAGTGGAGGGAGGATAGGGCTCATATGTGCTTGTGTACATAAAAAGTACTACATATAAAAGATATTAAATAAAACGTTGTAGTACCACTTATCTTTTTAAATGAAAGAGGCACACATGTCGGCTAAATGATAAGATAAATTAATTAAATAAATAAAATTTATTTAATTAATTGGAAAGTCAGCTTATGATGAAATGTGAGAACTTAATTCAAATAAAATATTTGAATTAGTTGGGATATGAGTTGGATATTAATTAAATAAATAAAATTTATTTAATTAATTGGCTAATGGATAAATGGGATTGAGAGTGGGATTTAGGACAAAATGCTACATGATGTCTAGGATAATGTTTTTGACAGGGTGTTGCTAGACATGGACAAATTTGGGACAATTTTGGATGTTTACAGAGTATAAAACATGAATGACACATTTGACACCAAGATTTTGATGTGGAAACTTGGTTAAGGGAAAAACCACGGTGGGGGTTAACTCACAAAAATTAATACCCTGTTATAAGTATTTTACAAATGAGAATGCACATGCATTCGGGCTTACTGCCCCAAGCTCACTACTCAAGTGGAGGCTCAGTGTCTACAGAAAAGTTTATAAGAGATTTATAGAGATTTTGAACTAGTAAGATGTATCTACCAATGCTTGAGATCAGTTCCAGTTAAGTACGAATACTGACATTGTACACTTCATCTTTATTCTGCTCGTCTCTCTATTCTGCCTTCATTCAGATATTAGATTTGTGCACTTTTCATATTTTCTTCATGAATACCAACTCACACACACCAAAATATTCATAATCATCGACTATATATACTTATCTTGAATTGTAAACACTTGCCAGTCGGCAACAACAAACACTTAGAACCTTTTAGGAGTGCTCTGCTCTATCGGCTAGATCCATACACCAATATTGATGCGTACCAAAAATAACACATGTAGATCATCATACATGTTGGCCACTAACATTCTATCTCACACATAGTTCATCAAAACACTTCTATTAGGTCCACACAAGGATTTACACAAGTCTATCTGTTCTTCATTGAACTGTTTTGTCTTAGTAGAACCCGGTAATCAGATGCTCATAACTTCTGATCCCATTACCACCAAAGGTTAAAACTTGGATTTAGATTGTCTTGATGTCCCTCGACACTCCTTCAGATCTGCAACACATAATGATTAGCTAGAGAGATCTGCTGACCAAAATACTGGACTCTGCTATATGCTCTATTTCAGGCTCCTGGACTTAGATTATCATTCTGACTTTTGGTAAGAGCAGATGTTGCATTGTGGATGTGTGGAACAATCTTGGTTGCCATCAATAACAACACTTATCAACTCTACGCAGTTTCTCTTGCCAACAAGACCATCATAAATTCAAACAAAAATAGCTAGGTCCATACTAGATCTCTAAGATCCTAAGAGAAAATACCTTAAGGATAAATTACTTGACTAGAGAGCTTGTTCTATTTCCTATCAATGGATAGTATCTCAAATATTATTCCGGTCTATGATGATGATTTGAAAACCTTACATACTATAGTTAGATTAGAATTTTATTTGCTTTGTTTCTTTGGTCTATTGTCTCTTTCTATTTTCTTCATTTGTTTTCTTTCTTTTCCTTTTAGGAGGGTGTGTTTTCTATTTGTTGGGTAAAAAGTTTAGTTTGTATCCAAGTAATACCTGAAGCTATCATTTACTAAGAATTATGTTGTTAGGTATTTTCTGATATTAATTAGCTATTTGTTCAGAGCCCTTAGTTTAATCTCATTCATTATGAACTTTGGAGCATAATATTTTATAAAAGATTTGACTATTATGGAATTTGTGAGATTTTTCTAAGGTATACTATCATCTGTCACATCTTAATAGTTCTAGAAGCTAGCTTAAATTAAAAGCAACAATTTATTTTTCATTGAAAACATAAAAGTTACATTTCTTTTAATAAGATCACTTAGGTTCCTGATTATTGCTTAGACCTTCATTTCAACTATATAAAAGGGAAAACTATAATTTAATATTTTATTAGGTTATATGTCAACATGAATAGAAGGAGAAAGCAGACATCTAAGATATCATGTTCACCAGAATTGGATTTTCTCACAGGCTAAATAGTGGTTAAGAATAATGATTCTTAAGCATACACCAATGGGATAATAACAATATAGGTATAAGGGTTACAAGGACATTAATTCATCACAAAAAAGGATTGGATATCCACAAACAAAGTATCTAAGAGTTCATCTAAATTCATATCAGCAACACTTCAAGCAACAGTTACATTTCTTCCAAACTAGTAGAAGGTATTAGTGATACTTTGAGTGGAAGTTGAAGTAACCTTATCCAATTTGAACATCAAATTAAGGTTATATGTTAGTCCTTACCTTCATCCCAACCCTATTAACCACTCCATTGTTTCATCTTGGTCAACATTTACATCAAAAGAACCAAAATTATTCTTCGTATCCTAAATTTGGCAAATAGGGTCAACTAAACTATGAAACATTTGAGACACAAGACAAAAATCATAATATCCTAAAGATACATGAACTCAAGAGCCAAGAGAAAATCTAGAAGGAAATTTGTTCATATATATATATATAGAAAAAAAAGAGTGAAAAGAGATACCATGTATATATATACACCGAGAGAGAGAGAGGCCAATTGATTGACTAGAGCATAACATCTAAATTAGACAATTATTTTTAATATGGAGTCACATCCTGTTATGTCAAAAAATGTCGCCCTCGACTTTTTCTCTCCTAGGTTTAGGTCCTAGGTCCCTTGTTTTGCATCTTACACATTCATTTTGACTCCAAGAAGAAAATGGCCTGAAATCCATGTCACATGGGGCATGAGGGACATTGTTGTACTTAGTCCTGCCTTGAAAAAGCACCTATGGACATGGGCATTTGCGCCCTTATCCTTCCCTATTTTAGGTAGGTCCCAAATTTGAATGTCAGTTATGTAACTATTAATTAGGTCCCATGCCAAAATATTATGTTTGAATTACAAAATTCTTAGCAGTAATGTGTTTAGTTTCATATATAAGCATGTTTAGGGTTTCATTTGTAAACTAGAAGATGATTATGATATTTTGGTGAACTTACAATTTTAGAGCATTTAAGATATTCATTATTACAGAGCAAAGCATTGTTATTGTGTTTGTGATTGCAGATTTAGCTTCATCTTCTCATGTGATTGAAGGATCTTTATCTAAATGTGAACTACACCTCTGAGGTGATATTGATTTGTGTTTGAATCATTTATCAATTTGTTTTTGCCTCTATCCCATAGGGATACACACTCTTTATCTGACAATGGTGTTCAAAGGTTTGAATGTCCTTCCGGGGCTTGACTGAGGAAAGCCTCTAAATGCCACAACCCCCAACCACACTCCTTGTGATTATAGGTTAGAGGTGTCACATCTGATGGAGTGGAATTACAGGGAACAATAATACAGTGTGCCGATTCTGGATCTCTGAGAAAAAAGCACTACTTGGACTCAGGCACTAGTGCCAGTGTCCTCCAAGGTTGAAAACACAAAAATCATCATGACAGTGATAATCAGTATCTAAAGAGGCTCTGACATCCTGATGAACACCCTGCCTTGGACTTGTGCACTAGTGCCAGTGTCCTTCGCATCTCCCGGGATTGAAATGGAAAATATAATGATCATCAGTGTCGGAAGGAGATTAGGATTCCCTGAAGAAAACACCACCTTGGGTAGGGGCGTGAGTGCCAGTGTCCCTGAGTATTCCACATCTCAAACTTTGAAAAATGGTTAGTAATGAATCTCTGTCTACTACCTTAGTCTGCAAGCATTTGTCGTAATTCATCATTTTACTTGTTGTTTTGCATAATTAGGGTTTCAAGGGTATTTGGGCATTAAATTAATACATTAATTGACATTATTTGAATTTTCACATCATTCCAAGTCACATCCTAACCTGTAACTGAATCCTCTTGCAAAAGTGTGATTCAACTCGGTTGATATGCCCTTGAATGTTTGTAGTGAAAGGAGGATCTAGCCATTTCAACCCGATCAATCCCCCTTTTCATACAAAACATTTTGGTGAACCCGTGTTTATTGGAATTTTGCACCTTTTTGAGTTTTGTACTCTAGATTCGCATTCATTCATCTTATTGCATTTGAAAATTTATAAAAAAAATTAAAAATTTTGAAAAAAATTTGCATCTTAGGCTTGCATTTTGGCATAATTTGCATTAATTTAATTTAAGTCCATTTAATTTCTATCATTTTCATTAGATCTGATTTAAATTGCATAAATTCATCATTATTTTAATCACTTGCATTGCATTTTCATTCTTAATTTGTTAAAAATTGCTTGAAATTGTACATTTTCATATAACCTAGTTTTTGCATTAGCTAGGGTTTGTAGTTAAAATCTTGTTTCAGATTTTAGTACTCTTCTAAACACTCATTTAGGACTGATTTCTAATTGTAGTTTTGCATCATAGTGTCTTTTTTGCAAAAATTCATGTCTAGGGTTTGAAAACCTTGCATTTTCACTAGATTTTGCCTTGTCATTCATCTAGATTTGCATTATAGGCATGTTGTGAAGGATATTGCTACATTATTGGATTGATATTAAGCTTAATATTTGCTTCCCCTCTTTATATTCTTCACAACACCTCTTCTTTTAGTCATTTACATTGAAAATTTGTGAAAAAAATGAAAAATCAAGCATTTTAGATCATAAGCATACATAGTTTCACACTTGTTCCTTGCATAAGCATTGAAAATCTTTTAAAATATGATTTTGCATACATTTGAATACATATACACATGGCTTATAATCAAAACAATAGTTCTAGGCTTCCTCCTAGGCCTTATTTGAAAAGGAGCCCTGAACCTAAGATTACATTTACATGTCATGACAAAACATTTGTAGACAATGAAGGGCCTCTTTACATTTCCATGAAAATAATGGAGATTTCATGTGCATGGTACACTTATAGATCCTAATTGCATGACTAATGTGGTAACAAAAAAGTTCCTTCTTGCACATAATTTGACACAAGATTCCTATGAACCTTCGTATATAAGGATTAAGACACATAATGGAGATTTAATGCCTACCTTTGGGAAGATAACTTTATTGGTTATGGTTTCTGATAAAGCCATGGATCATGTATTCAAGGTTATCCCTTTATCCAACCTCTTCCATTTAAAACTAGGACACCCATGGTTAAAATCTATGAATGTTGTCCCCTCAACTATCCACAATTGCATAAAATTCCCTTTACATGGACAAGTGCATACTATTCGACATAATACATATCAACCTTTGGCAACTGACAACAACTTTAATCTTGATTACTTTTGGCCGCAATGTGATAGAGACCCTGAGCCATGAAGAGATCACTCTTTCCTACAATATAGACGATACAAAGAAAAACTTATATCTAGAGTGGTTGGGCCTCCTATGCAAACAATAAGAGACAAACAACCCACATTAGAAGAACTTTCTAGAGCAAAAGGAAAAGGAAAAATGAAATATGAGTAAGACAAGATTTTTTATGACTATGATGAAATAATTGTTATGATAGAAGTGGATAAGGAAAAGTTTGATAACTTGTATCGTCCATGAAGAAATGGTATTTATGTTGAAGCTCCTCCCCCATCATCCTTACAAGGATTGGGAGGCATTCATCGAGAACAAAACACTTCATCAAGACAAATGATAATTGAACATGGTCCTTCCTCCTCTAACATGAAAAAACCTATGGAAAAACATGACAAAACTTTTGAAGATATAAGCGACAAGACAAAAAGAAATAGACAAGCAAGAGAAAGAAGGAGAAAAAGACAAGCTTTTGCCCAACAATATGCATCTCAACAAGAAAACATTCCACCTAACATTGAATAAAACCAAGAAGAGCTTAACAGTAAACAACTTGAAGACAAGAACAAAAGTTGGGCTATGGTACCTTATGTACCTCCTTCCTTTAACATTCAAGATTAGGAATATGATGACTTATTCGATGATGACCGCTAGTCCAGTTGTCCCTACAGGTAAGTATTTCTAACCCTTTACCTCTATGTTGTTTTTCCCTCATGATGTGCTATGTGTTGTTTAGGCCTCCTTGGATGACCCTTAATACTCTTGTAAGGTCAAGGATACTAGGAGACTACCTCTATTGTGACTCTTCTTCTATTTGTATCATCATTCTTCTATATTGCTCCTCTCCTCTATTTTCATTGTTGTGTGTTGTGTCTTAGGGGCATAGCATTGCAGTTGGTGACCTAGGGGCAAATTCCTACGTGACAACCCTAAGGCACTTGTTCTCCTGTCTTGATTTATTGTTTACCTTCCTCTAGTAGTTCTATCTAGCTCGCGGATGATGAAAAACAAATAAGACTGATACGGACCACGTGTCCCTTCAGTGAGTAAGCACAAATGGACCTAGTCCATACATGATGATGGGGTTGATATATATTATCTGACACTTGGCTAGTAGAATCACTCTGTGTGATATTTTGATGTTCTCTTATTGTACTAACAAACCATAACAATACATCTACTCCATGCACTTTGTTTATCTTGAATCTCACCTTGGTTACACTTAGTTTGTCTAAGATCTCTGTAGTATAGCCCCATGGTTATACTCGGATCTCGAACCTATAGTATAGCCTCAGATCTTTATGTGAATGATTGTATGCATTGCTTTTATCATGTGATGTGGTTATTATCTTAGAGAAAGATTTCTAACCTCTATTCTTGTAGGAAATTGTGTGTTTGTGGGAACATTCGGTGATTGTAAAGTACATGTCACCTTTGTGGGCATGGGCTTTGTGAAATCTCTTTTTCCCTTGTTTGTTTTCTTCCTACCTTAAAGTGCTTGATATCAGTACATGATATCAACCACCTTAAGGTGGGGGCATATATTGTTGATAGTAAGGAATATTGAGAGGGGGGGGGGTAAATCAGTATTCCACAAAACCTCTTCTTAACAAGTTTATTAATCCAATTTTCAAAATTAATAATATGAAAGAAGAATAAACGATAGAAACAACAACCATAAAGACATTACACATGGACACCAAGATTTTTACATGGAAAACCCAAAAAGGGAAAAACCACGGTGAGTGTTAGCTCACAATATATTATGAAAGCACAATATCGGATTACAAGAAGGCTCACTGCCCAAAGAAATGCTCACTGGAAGAAAGGCTCACTGCCAAAAAAGGCTCACTACCTAGAGAAAGTACAAATAAGAAGGAAGAATGGATCACTACCAAGTTGAACTACTTAGATTGCATCTACACATGCATGGTTACAGCTCCAATGAAGCATAGAAATACTGTCTCAAACTTCCATCTCTGACTGCTTTGTTTCACTGTTTTGTTTTTACATAGAAACAAGATCTCTCTTCTTCTGCTCTTATCACTTCCATAAAATCACCTTACTTTGCATGTCACACCTACATATATTCACATTTGCATCCCCTTTTTCCAAACACCAAGTTTGATCCCATATATACATCCACAACACTTAAAATCTTCATATTAGGTCGGCCTAATAAGGTGTAGCATGTAATCATACCTTAAGTAGCTTCTCGGCCAAATTCATTTACCAAAATTGAGAGCGGACCCAAAAAATTATACAGTAGTCTTCTTTAATCATTTAATTACTTGGATTGACTTTTCAAACAATATAGGTTCTCCACATATAGATTTGTCATGCCTGTCAGCTTGTTCTTCATGAACAAACTCGATCAATTCAACTGTCACAACATAACTTCCACTACATATCAAATGAGACTCTAAAAATCATATTCAACATTCATCATTGATCTCTTAGTATACCATCAAAGCCGTAGAGCATAATAATCAACTACTGAGAAATACAAAACTCAAAACTGTTACCGTATCACTATGAAACACTGTCAGACTACAAGACGGTAAAGAATCACTTGTAAAATGAAACCAAAGGAACTTCAGAAGCTACAACTCTAGATTTAGGCAGCCATGATATGTATTTTTCTAATCTAAAACTGCAAGACAAACTTTTTCATAGTGGAGGAATGGGACCATTTTGCTTCTGGACTGTGCACTGTTTCTGCTTTAACTTTGTTTACCAGACTTAGACATTTCTTCATATGACTACCAGAGGAAGTCAGAACTTGGAGACTTAAACAAGTGACCACAAGGTAGTTATGAACAACATACCTGATCCTCATATAAATGTCATTAATTGTGGAGGCATACTACCACAAACACTATCAGTCTGCATACTTCCCATACTTAGTCAGATCTTCTTCCGGAGTGGGGTGTCTTTGCCATACCAGTGCACTTTGTCTTGTTGCCATTAATGACAACAATCAAACATCCATCAGAACAGTGTCTCTTGCCAACAATCTCCCCCTTTGGTATTGATAGCAACACTCAGTGAAAAATGCTTGTGTTGCTGCCCCTTATTCTATACACTCTATTTTTCTATTTTCCTTTAGATGTATGCTTATTTTTCACTAGTTTTCCTCTCCCCCTTTGACATCAATGGCAAAGGTGTGTGTACAAGCAAAAAATGTCAAAATTTTGTCAAAAATTCTTTGAAACTGTCATATTCTTCCGCATCTATACATGTACGCATTCCCATCTCAATTTATCCATGGTTGAAGGTATAATAGCATTATAGATAGTTTTTATCAGAGCTATCTCTTCATTCCTTCTATTCCTTGCACTTTCCAAAATATGTATGTGGCCATTTATCAGAAAGACTAACTTTTCTGCCTTCTGTACATCTGATGGTGTATCAATTAATGCTTGTGATTTCAAGGCTTCTTCTGCCAGATTAGTCATGGAATCAATTTTTGGACTTATCAGCCCCCTTAGCTGGCACAACCTATCTTTGACTTTTTCCCTTTTCTTCATTAGAGTGCTCAAATCATTGTGAATATTTACAACCTGTGTCTCTTTGGTACTGATTGACTCAACTACTAGATTATATATCTTAGAGATATTAAGAAATTGGAGTTCCAAGTCCTTGATTTTATCTTCTAATTCCTTTGTAACTTCTGGCCAGGATAAGTAAAACTTTAATATTTTACAATCTTCTTCAATGGCAATGTGAATGCCTTTTATTTATTTTTAGTAGAGTTTCATCATTTACTAACATGGATTTTAACATAGCCAACCTCTTCTCATCAAACTCTTTTCTGACTTTTGCCTCTACAGATTTTTCAAATGATTCAAAATGTGTACTTACTGAGTTGATCAGCTGAGGATAATGAGGTATCCTTCTGGAATGTCGGCATTATCCTCTCTAGAATCTTGGATGCATCACTGATCAATTTGCTATCTTGGATATGTGATTTTACCATTTCTTCCCATGCCTTAGCTTGAACAATTGAAACTAGTTTGAATTTCTGCATAGGTGACATTGAGGCCAGATTAATTGGTCCTTGAAGAAGTTCAGATTCATCTAGATCCTGTTGTCCCTTAGAATCAACTGAGATAGCTGCAGTGTCTCTTGCCTTATCAGATACTTCTTCTTGACTTTGTTCCGGAGGATCCATGTCTATGTTCTCTTGTTGACCAATATCTTGCTCCGGTGCAGGGCTCCTTACCTATCCTTTATTCCCATCAATATCAGCCTATTTCTTTGGAGGAAGATTAGTCTCAGATTTGCCTTGATTTGTCATATCTAATGTATCAATGTTAAGGACTTGATCAGTCTTATCCGGTTGTTGATCCTGGCTTATCTCTGATACAAATGTATCTCCATCATTCGCCCCTTTATTGTCATATATGATAGAGAGATTAAATTCCTTCAATGTTCTTAGAGTGATTTCTTTAGTTTCCTTTACCACCTTTTCAATATCTCCTCCCATAAGAGAATTCATTCTTCTTTTTAACATGAATTTGTTATGAATTTCTTTGGAGATTCTCACCTTTTCCTCTATGGTGATTTCCGGACATAGTTTTATTAGTAAGTGTTCTGTGAGCTCAACATTCTTTGGCATGGCTGCTTCCTTTCTTCAAGTCATTATACTTGCCAAGGTATGTGGAAGATCAGTAATTATCTCAATTAGGGCCTTGTTGTAGATGTTTAGGTATTCTACAACAACAATGTCAATGATCCTCTTATCTGGATCATTATATTCATCATACAATTGTGCAATGGGTTTCAGATTACCATCCACTTTTATGGCTTTCAATACATCCTCTAAAGATATAGTATCTTCTTTAGTTTGAGGCACATCGTGCTTTTGCCTTTTCTTAGGCTTACCCTTACCGGAGGATTTCTTTTTGCTAGTTCCAAAGGATTTGATAGTTTCAAATTTCATTTTCTTTACTTCTTCATCTGTCTCTATTTCTTCTTCATCAACAACAATGCTTACATGCATTCTTTTTGCCTTGGTTTTCTTTCTTTTGTGATTGGTGGCAGGAGTCTCCACACTTGTAGATGGTGTGGGATTAGAGGGTATGGATGCAGATTTTGCAGAGGTAGATCCTTTGGTTCTCCTTCTTGATGCCTCTAGTTTGTTTGGTTTATCCTTGGGTTCTTCTGAAGCTCTAACTAGTTCACTTTTTGTCTTTTCTTTTACTTCCTTATCAGCTTGTGCTTTTTCCCTTGCCTTTTCCACTTGTTCTTTTCTGAAGCCTTGTCTTAGGGCAAAATCCTCTACTACTCTGCATTTTCTTGGGAATCTCTGGTTTTCTTACCTCAACATAGATTTTAGCATGCAATTCCTCATAAGTCCCAAATCTTTCTTCATTCGGATCTCTGGGTTTACTTAACATATGTTGGGCATAAATTTCCAATATTCCTCCATCTACCTCATATCCCATAAGCATGACCCATACCGTTCTGGGCTCAAATGCCTCCATCAAGCATTGATCTTTTGTTACAATAAAATAGATAGTATCCTTGTATTTTTCAACAACCACTCTAGGGATTCTTTCCCTAGATTGCATTGACTTCTGGAAGTTTTTGAAATAGCCTCATAGGGCTGAATTTTGTGCATCAATATTGCCTATGCTACTCAACTGATTCCTAATCTGAACTATAACTAGTTTGTCTCCAGTTCACAAACATGTCTTTATGCTAGGTAACTCTTGCATGAAATAGAAGAATAAACATATGATCAACGTACCAAATTTGAAGGGATATTTGCTCTTTTGTCTTCCCCAAGTTCTCCATCACTTGCTATCAAAAGAATTCATAGATATCATAGTCTGCATTCTCCTTGATCATCTAAAAGGCAGTGTATATGGTTGTGCTTGAAACATAATTTCCCTGGTTGGTGAAATAGACTTTGTAGCCCAGTACCATAGATGCAAATCTTACATCATGGTCTTCAATATCATTAATTGTTAAGGCCCTCTTATCAAATCTTGCTCCGGTTATCGCTATTATTGTATCATTCTTTACTTCTTTCAAAAATGGTACTGATCTAGTGGAACTTAATCTAGTTACTACCCTTATAGCATCTTTTGTAATCTTAAAAGGTCTCTCAAGCCACATGAATTCATCATGAACCTAGTTCAATACATATCGGAGCCATTCATCCTCTGCAAAAGTTGGGAATTCCACGTACTGAATGAATTTCTTCTCTTTCAATGCTTTATATTCTCCCTTCACATCGAGATTCTCATTACTCAAGTGTTTCAAGTATAGATTAGAAAACCTGCTATCACCAAATTCCTCTAGGGCAACATGAATATATGCCCTAACATCCTTTGCATGCATAACTCTGTGTGGAAGATCTAAAAATGCACCCATTTCATCGACTTTGATTGATTTGAATGTGTGTTTCTTGGATTTTGGTCGGGGTTGCTCAGTGATATCCACTATTTGTGGTGTTTCCATTTCTACGAATAATTGGGCAAATTTGAGAAAGGGTTTCAAATAGAAAATACTTCTTTGACTGGATTAGGGTTGAACTCGATCTTGCCATGAAATGCTTTGGAGAACACTGTAGTCATTTTTGAATCTTTCTTTGGTTTGCCTAGGACACTTTAGAATGCAAAATAATTTTTCCTTTGGATACAACTCCTTTTAACCCTCGCATGCTGAAACCAAAGTGTAATTAATTTTATTTTTTTAAATGATGTCAAGCAGTTCTCTGACACTCATAGTCAATCCAAATTGCTCTGCAATCCTTCGCATTGGATCTTCTTCTACCAAAATTTCTTTTAGAAGTTTTCTCATAAGATTCTTCACAACATACATTAGTACTAGATTCCAGTACTAACTTTCTGGTTGGGGGTTTTAGATTTTCAGCATAACTCCCCCTAAGCCAGAGCACCTAATTTACTTCTTAGAGGAAGTATCTATACTAGAATCTAGTGCAGATCCATCCTTGGTATTGTCAACATCTTTCTTAATCCAAACCTTGCTCATTTCCTTCTTCATTTCAACCGGATCAATCTTTTCCTTTCCCTTATCATTCCTCTGCTCTATTTTCTTTTCTTCAACATAGTAGTTCCTTTTCACATTCTTTCTTCTGCAAAATCTTGCAACATGTCCAAACTTGTTGCAATTGTAGCATACAATGTTTCGTTGTCCTTGATTGCTTCCTCTAAATGAATTCAACCTTGATCTGCATTGATTAGTCTTCTGTCCAAATATATTGCATGCAAAATACTTTCATTGAATGATTGAGAATTCCTTTCATTGTAAGAGCTATTCCTAACCAGACTTCTGCATTCATTTAATCTATGATCAATTTTCTTGCAATTGAAACATTGACTAGAGAATGATCAAACATTATGATTTATTCTACTTTTGTATTGAGTAGCCTTATGACCAAACTTATTGCAATTAAAATAGTGGCCATTGAAAGATGGATACCTTTGAGCATTTGGTTACTTGACCAGAAGTCTTCTAGGTCTTCTTCTTTGATTTCTGAACTGGTTCCCTTTGTTTTGTTCAAGCTTAGTGTTTGCTTGACTAGATTTTGAACTTTCTCCTTTCTCAAATCCCAAACCTTGCTTGTCATCTAGATGTTTCTAACTATTAAGCAACTCCTCAAGCTTTGCATATCTTATTTTGATTTTTTCTTTATAGCTATTAGTTACTTCCAAATCAAATTTTAGAACTAGCACTTCTTTGCCCAATTTTTCACATTCCTCTGACTTATCCTTAACAATTTGATTCAGATGCCTTTCAATATCTTCTTTATTTTCAAATTCCAATGTCAAACTATTTAGGATTTCATGTGCTTCATCTAATTGATCATTTAGCTCCTTTCTCTTCTCCTTAAACTTCCTAACTTTCTCTCTTAGCTTTAGGATACATTCATTAGCTTCTTGAACATTAGCTTTTAAATACCTCATTTTTGCCTCAGATTTTTCAAGATCGGTAAGAGCTGCTTCTAGTTCTTTATTTCTTTCATAATTTCCAAATATCTTTGTTACCATGATTACACTTCCCCAGATCTTCATTAAGTTGTTAGGCTTCTTCCAAGGAACCTTTCTCTGATACCAATTGTTGATAGTAAGGAATATTGAGAGGGGGGATGAATTAGTATTCCACAAAACCTCTTCTTAACAAGTTTATTAATCCAATTTCTAAAATTAATAATATGAAAGTAGAATAAGCATAGGAACATCAACCATAAAAACATTACACATGGACACCAAGATTTTTACGTGGAAAACCCAAAAAGAGAAAAACCACAGTGAGTGTTAGCTCACAATATATTATGAAAGCACAATACCAGATTACAAAAAGGATCACTACCTTAGGGCTCATTGCCCAATGAAATGCTCACTGCCAAAATAGATTCACTACCTAGAGAAAGAAAGAAGGAAGAATGGCTCACTACCAAGTTGAACTGTTCAAATTGCATCTACACATGCATGGTTACAACTCCAATGAAGCACATAAATACTATCTCAAAACTCTTCATCTCTGACTGCTCTATTTCATTGTTCTATTTTTACATAGGAACAAATCTATCTTCTTATGATCTTATCACTTCCACAAAATCACCTTACTTCTCATGTCACACCTACATATATTCACATTCGCATCCCCTTTTTTCAAACACCAAGTTTAGTCCCATATATATATCTGCAACACTTAAAATCTTCATATTAGGTTAGCCTAATAAGGTGTAGCATGTAGTCATACCTTAAGTAGCTTGTCAGCCAATCTCATTTGCCAAAACTTATAGTGGACACAAACAATCATATAGTAGTCTTTATATGGGTCAGATTCAATCATTCAATCACTTGGATTGATTTTTCAAACAATATAGCTTCTCTACATATAGATTTGGCATGCTTCTCGGCTTGTTCTTCATGAATAAACTTGATCAATTCAACTGTCACAACATAACTTCCACTACAAATCAAATGAGACTCTAAAAATAATATTCAACATTCATCATTGATCTCTTGGTATACCTTCAAAGCCATAGAGCATAATAATCAACTACTAGGAAATGTTGAACTCAAAATTGTTACCTTGTCACTGTGAAATAGAGTCAGACTACAAGATGGTAAAGAACACCTTGTAGAATGAAACCAAAGGAACTTCAAAAGCTACAACTCTAGATTTAGGAAGCCATGATATGTATCTTTTCTAATCTAGAACCACAAGACAAACCTTTTCATAGCGAAGGAATGCAGACTATTTTGCATTTGGACTGTGCACTATTTCTGCTTTAACTTTGCCTACCAGACTTAGACATTTCTTCATATGACTACCAGAGGAAGTTAGAACTTGGAGACTTAAACAAGTGACCACAAGGTAGTTATGAACAACATACATGATCTGCATATAAATGCCATTAATTGTGGAGGCATACCACCACAAACACTATCACTCTACATACTTCCCATACTTAGTTAGATCTTCTTCTGGAGTGTGGTGTCTTTGCCATACCGGTGCACTTTGTCTTGTTACCATCAATGACAACAATCAAAATCCATTAGAAAAATGTCTCTTTCCAACATATATAAGGTAAGTTGTCTGATGATTTTGGTACTAATAAAGTGTGTTTGCATACATTGATCTATTATGTATACCTCCTTTTCATTGTAAGGCATCTCCGTGATGCGAGTGGGGTTATATTTTGAAAGTCCTCTGTAAAGGCATGGATGGTGTATCTCTTGAGCTAGTGCACATCCTTTTTTTCTCTAAAAGTCCTCTAAGTAGGCATGGTTGGTGTATCCTCCCTTAAGCGTGTCTTTGGTAGTTGTTGTGGCATAATCCCAACTATCAGGTGTGCCTATAATGTGCCTAAGATTGTGGTGAACCTAGAAATAGGCTCCTTCCATCACTTATTTGCCATGTTTTAGATGTATAGTATTTCATTTGCATACTATATAGCGCTCATGTTTTCTATGTCTTCTGTGTGTTTTGCCCCTTGTGTAGTCTAAATACGTGTGGCGATGAGTCCCTCCTACATTCAGGTATTGTATGGCATGTTTGTTCTAAAGCATAGTTTAAAGACATGTGGTGATGAGTCCCTCCTATGCTTTGCGATTTGTATGGCATGTTTGTTCTCAAGTGTATTTTAAAGATGTGTGGTGATGGGTCCCTCCTACTCTTTGAGATTTGTATTGCATGTTTGTTGCCCTATATGTAGTCTAAAGATGTGTGGCGATGAGTCCCTCCTACTCTCTAAGATTTGTATTGCATGTTTGTTGCCCCATATGTAGTCTAAAGACATGTGGCAATGAGTCCCTCCCATATTTTGGGTTGTGTGTTTACTTTCCATGTACTTGCATTTGCATTCATATATATATATAAATGATGAAAATGAAACAATCACTACATTCACTATATTCAATGTGTTTTGTAGGTCTTCAATACTATCTTCTCCATGTTTTGTGTGCCTGATACTATCTTCACTGTGTTTGGCATGTCTGTAATGTGTTTTATCTAATGTCTACCTGAGACTGGGGGCTAGAGATAGTTGTTCATTCTTTGTGTATGCATTAGCTTCAAGTGCCTGACATGTTTGCTATGTTTTGACCATACTTTAATGCATGTATGGGCCTTATGTTTATACATAAATTAAAGCAGGGGCTTAAGGTTATGTTGGAGAATGTCTCCTTGGACTTTTTCCCTCCTAGGTTTAGCTCTCGAGTCCCTTGTTTTGCATCTTACATGTTCATTTTGACTCCCTGAAGAAAATGGCCTGAAACCCATGTCACATGGGGCATGAGGGACATTGTTGTACTTAGTCCTACCCTAAAAAAGGACCTATGGACATGGGTGCTTGTGCCCTTGTCCTACTCTAGTTTAGGTAGGTCCCAAATTTGAATGTAGTTTATGCGATCGTTAATTAAGTCCCATGCCGACATCTTAAATTTGAATTATGAAATTCTTAGTGGAAATGTATTTAGTTGCATATATAAGCATGTTCAGGGTTTCATTTGTAAACTAGAAGATGATTATGAGATTCTGATGAACTTATGATTTTAGAGCATTCAAGATATTCATTATTGCCGAGAAGAGCATTTTTATTGTGTTTGTGATTACAGATTTAGCTTCATCTTCTCATGTGATTAAAGGATCTTCATCTACATGTGAGCTACACCTCTGAGGTGATATCTATTTGTGTTTGAATCATTTATCAATTTGTTTTTGCCTCTATCCCACAAGGATACACACTCTTTATATGACAATAGTGTTCGGAAGACTTGAATGTCCTTCTGGGGCTTGAATGAGGCAAGCCTCTAAACACCACAAACTCCAATCACATTCCTTGTAATTACAGGTTACAAGTGTCACATCTGACATAGTGGAGTTGCAGTGAATAGTAACATAGTGTGTAGATTGTAGATCTCTGGAAAAAAGGATTGGTTGGACTCAGGTGCTAGTTCTAGTGTCCTTCGAGGTTGGAAACACAAAAATCATTGTGATAGTCAAAATCAATATCTGAAGAGGCTCCGACATCCTTAAGAACACCCTGCCTTGGACTCAAGCACTAGTGCTAGTGTCCTTCACATCTTCCAGGATGGAAATGGAAAATACAGTGATCATTAGTGTCAGACGAAGATCGGGATTCCCTGAAGAAAACACCACGTTGGATAGGGGTGTGAGTACTAGTGTGCCCGAGTATTTTGCATCTCAAACTTTGAAAAATGGTCAATAATTAATCTCTGTCTACTACCTTAGTCTGCAAGTATTTGTCATAATTCACCATTTTACTTACTGTTTTGCATAATTAGGGTTTAAAGTGTATTTGAGCATTAAATTAATACATTAATTGTCAATCTCTGAACTTCCACATCATTCCAAGTATAGCCTAACCTGTAAGTGAATCCTCTTGTAAAAGTGTGGTTCAACTCAGTTGCTATGTCCTTGAATGTTTGTAGTGAAATGAGGATCTAGCCATTTCAACCCCATCAATCCCCCTTTTCATACAAAACACATCCAAAAAGATCCAAGTAAAGGGAACCTGTTCACTTCTAATACCTAGGCTATATTGATGTCAATCCCAATTATCTTTTATATTCCACAACCCATTACTCATCAGGTTTACCAAAATTAAATATCCTCAAGTTGAACTTGAACATTCACTCATTCAAATTCCATATATTTGATTTCAATTAATAATCCATAATATACTTCATATTTCTCATCAAGTCTACATCTCAAGCTAGTTTTACCTTAAGGACTATATTGAAACCCTAATAAGATGAAATCATTTGCGTAAGGCCAACTTGGCTATCGATAAGATTCTTGTGAAGGTAATATATTAGCATGAGGATTCTAGCAGAGCATTCATCATCATTATCAACATCTTCATTAGCCATATTAAATGAAGTAGACTTGAAATATCCTATGGAGATAAGATTACCAATATGACTCAATCAGTTTAGATACAATAAATATACAACAAAAAATTAAAAAAAAAGAAGAAAAGAAAAGTTAAAAGTAAATAGGAAAATATGGAGAATATCATTCGGATTGCGCCTTAGAAAAGTACCATGATGAAAACATATTTATGGGTGTCATGTGTAAATTGTAGCCATAACTAGGTAGCTTGAGGA
Source organism: Cunninghamia lanceolata (assembly GCA_027924645.1). NCBI lineage: Eukaryota > Viridiplantae > Streptophyta > Pinopsida > Cupressales > Cupressaceae > Cunninghamia > Cunninghamia lanceolata. The sequence goes on along the minus strand of BSBN01000809.1, from coordinate 20,094,516 downwards.
AGTCTTTGTTGTATTATGGTTTTATTCACACTTTTGGTGTCAGAAACTTGACTTGTTGTTGGGGGAGATTGTTGGAAGCTTGCTTGTCATTGAAACGATTGTTGGTTGGTAGCATGAGCACGATGATGTGAAGAGATTGATAAGGATTGATAAGTATGATAGTATATGGTTTTTTCATTGATGGCAACCCATTATTGATGGAAATCCATGCTAGAGATGTAGAAGTGTTGGTTCGGAGAAGACCGGATGGTTTGGATAATAACCTATGTCCTGGAGTACAATTTCAGTGTTCATTGAACCAATTTTTGGGTCCGCATTGCTCCGCTATGAGGAATCCGGTTATGTGGTTTTCAAGTAACATTGTTATGTTCTAGAAGACTCTAAATCCAAAGTTTCATGACTTGATCTCTTCCGTAGTTGAAGATAATGTTGATAGAGTATTGGACTTTATAATGGTAGTGTTAGTGGTATAGATTGTATATTGGAATGCTCCGCATTCCACCGTGGATGAACATTTTGTTATACAGATTTGCGAAAGTGTTTCCATGTGTTAGAGGTGTGTACATTCCTAGTGGCAAGTGTTTTGGTGATCTGTGTGTCAAGGTATGGATTAACAGTTGGCTTATTTTGTTATTTACCTCACTAGTGGTGCCGACCTAAGTATTTTAAGATTGTTCGGAGTTGAGTTATGTATGGAGCAAATCATGGGATTTATTATAGGTAATGCCAACCTATCTTAATCTGTTATACACTTTAGTTCCTTCTGCAAGGTGTATAAGTTAGTGTTTTGAGACAACGGGTTTTGAGGATGCACGATACATCTAATTAGGCCAACCTAATTGATGTTTTGGATTATTATGGCATATATACAAGGTTAATTCCTTGTGTGGAAGATATGAGAATGATGAGTAGAGTGCCAATATGATAGAGTAGAGGGTAAGGTATGAAGTGTATAGAATCAGTTTGAAGGCATGTTTCGAGTAGAGAGAGTAGACTACATTTTCAACATAAGTCAGATGTTTCCTTTGTAGCAGTCCATATATTTATTCTTGGAAATCCTAAATGTAGTGAGCAGAATATTTAGGGAGTAGTAGGTTCCTTGGGTTTTTACCTTAAATCAAAGTTGTAATTGCAATAGGCACAAAATATAGGGAGTAGTAGCTTCCTTGGGTTTCAGCCCAAAAATAGAGTTGTAATACTTCTATAGTGGGCATAATATATTGTGAGCTAACACTCACCATGATTTTTCCCTATTTTAGGGTTTTGTAAAAATCTTGGTGTTCTTGTTTGCATGATTTCCTTTTTGTTCTCTAGGTTATTCAGTTTTATCTGCAAATATATGTTTAAGTTTTAGTGGGTGCTGATTCACCCCCCCTCTCAGCACCTCATTGTGTTCAACAGTTGTTATTAGAGCCAAGTACCTTTAAGAAGCCTAACAACTGAGGTAGATCTTGCACTTGAACACATAGAACCTGAAGCTATGGACAATGATGTATTTGTACTAGAACCAAATCTAGAAGCAATGGAACCTAAAGGTTGGGACCTTGAGTTGAATGAGTGTGAGGTAGACCTTGAAGGAGAACTCAAGTTAGCCCTTGATGAACTAGAAGAAGTAAGATAACTGAACATAAATTACGAAGATATGCTTGAGAAAGCAAAGGAGACAATTGACAAATTAAAGACAAAGGCCAAATAATCAAAAGAAGAAATTGGCAAACTAAAAACTCTAATAGAAGGTGATAAAGGAGGTGACATAAAGCTCAATGAGGTAGAAGAAATGATCTCAAATTTGAAGGTCATGCTTGAAGAAGAAAAGGGGATTGAAGATTGCTTAAATATCAAGGTCTATGAGAAATCAGCTAAATGTTCAAAACCTGAGGAAGAAGTTGTCACTCAAAGGAATGAACTAGAAAAGGAAAAAGAAAAAAGAGCATATTGACAAAGGACTATAACTGAAAGGAGGATATGAAATCCTTGATGAGATAATTAACTCTCAAAATCTAGCAAAAGAAAAATCAGGCCTTGGTTTTGGAAAGGGGAAGAGTCCTATGATCAGTGCTTCTGCAAATGTATATGATAACTTCCAATCAGAAGTAAAGTCTAAAAAGAATGCCTCTAGAGATAAAAAAGAATATGAATTCACTCCTTTCCGAAGACAAAGGAAGAATATGAAGAAGAATTTCAGGAAGCCTGCACCTAAACAAACTACTCCCATAAGGTATCCTTAAGGTTTCAATGGTAATTTCTATGTTTGTAATAAATTTGATCACAAAGTTGCTGATTGTAGATGTAAGTTGAATCAAAATGTTTTAAGGTGTTATACTTGTAATAAGGTTGGTCATAAATTTGTTGAGTGTAGGAGTAAGTTAAATCAGAATTCTATAAGGTGCTATACTTGCAATAAGATGGGACATAAGGCTAATGAATGCAAAAGTAAAATGTTAAGGAGTAATAGGGATAATGCTCAACACTTTCATGGATATTGTTACACTTGTAACAATTTTCACAAGGCAACTAATTGCAGATCTAAGGCGAGGAGAAATGGTAATGCTTAGCAATCAAATTTCATCTATCATAAATGTAACAAACTAGGATACATAACCAAGTTTTGCAGATCTAAGAATGTGAAACCCTCTATTTCACACAAGAAGGCTAATCCAATAGATAAGAAGGTTGATACGGTTGAAATGAAGAAAGAAATGAACAAGATCTAGAAGAAGAAAGATGAGAATTAGGTGAAGAATGTTTTTGTGCCAGCTCCTAGTGCAGATGTTTCCTCCAAAACGTAGATGAAGGGCTTTGGCTCAAGGGAAGTTTTAACAGAAAATCCTTAAGCCCCCACCAAAGATATGGTGTTGATGCTTTCAGCACACTGGTACATGTGTATATTGACATTGTTGGTCTGCTGATGGTATTACTGGTATGATATTTCTTATTGTGGATATTTGCAGAGTGATTAAAGGTGACTGTGTAAACACAATGAGGGTTTGCGAGCTTTTTGACCTAACTTTCTTCACTGTAATTAATACATTTTAGGTCTTCAAAAAAGCATTTATATTTGATTTCGCATATGATTAATTCATTTGTGCTTGAGAATTTGAAGAGTGAAGAGTAGAGTAGAAGTGATTTGAAGAGATTTTGAGTTGTTGTACAAAACCCTACCAGCAAATAAATTCAAAGGTATTTATCATTTTTTGCTAAAACCTTAGTTTCAAAAGTGATTCATGATGTATAACCCTTAAGTGATTGATGTGTTGGAATAGCCAAGATCTAAGTTTACGAAACACCCTTACAAATCCATGGAGACAGATTCAGAAGATGTGTTTTCAAAAGTTCCTTATGGTGTTAAGCGTACTGAGGATGTTTAAATCTACATCCACATGAAAATGGATGAATATGATCACACAAAGATAAAGGAGATCTGGGTTAATGAGATAACTCGAGATGACTTTGATTTCAAACTTGAATTTGAGGGTTTGACAGAGAAGAAGCTGGATGTGTGGAATAATTTTTTGAATTTCTGTTATGAGAATGATTGGGTTAATTATGTGCTGAGCTGTATTCATGACAAGTTTATGTGGTTGGATATGCCGTATATAATCAACAAGAAATCTATCAAGGCAGTTACTGGTTTATGTTCAGAAGGACCTATTCTGGTAATGAAGGCTGTGAAGAATGAGATGGTTATGAAGCTCATTGGTGCAAAATTTGATAAGTGTGCTCTAACAATGAAGGATATAGATGATCCAATGGTGAAATATGCCTCGATAATGATTGGTTATAGGATATATTACACTAACAGAGAGAATTTGATGTCAACCATCACTATACACACTACTCATCAGATGGTAAAAGAGGGTCTGGACATTGATTTATGCGAGCTCCTGAGACAGTAGTTGATAAAGAACCTATAGAAGACCAAGGATTCTCGGTACCCATTCTAGTATGGTACCCTTATCATATGTTTATTGTTTTACTTTCTTAGAGAGTTACCTGGTGTAAAGAATATTGTGTGGTTTGACAACATTCCTATTGTAATTCAAATCTATGACCATTTAAGAAGGTTTGGAGACTTAGATACTCAAAAAACTATGCTATGGGGTTTTTTCAAGACCTTTCAAGAAAAAAATTCAAGAGAGAGAGAGGATACCGGCAAAGTTTGTTGAGAAATGCAAGGACATAACCTTTATGGTTACCATAGATGAATGCATCATGGAAGTATTGGAAGCTAGAATAGTTTGGGTTCCAGAAATGGCATATGAAGTGGTAGAAGATGTACTCACAGGACATGTAGACTTGATGTTGAGAAAACCAACAGATCTTGTAGTAGATAGGTTTGGAACATATCAAGAAAAATCATGTGAAGTGCACTTGAAACACAAGTAAAAGGAGAAAATGAAAAATATTGAAAAGATGAAAACTAAGTTGGAGGAGATTGTTTCACCAAAGAGCCCTACGGAGAAATCCATAGGCATACCTGCTCCAATGGAAGGTACTCTCAGCACTAGAAGGTCATCTAGGAATTCTACCCCCTCTCCTACTATTCCAAAATCCTCTAGAACCATGCCTATAGTAAGTACAAAGAAAAGAGTAGCATCCAATGCCTCTATACAATTGCAACCTCCTAATAGGAGAAGAGAAAGAAAATGCCTAAAGAGAAAACTACATCAGTTGTGAGGATAAAGAAGAAGTAGACGAAGGAGCTCAATTGATCCAAATGATGAAGAAGATGCCTCAAGCCTCTGAAGAAGAGACAAGTGCAAAGAAAGCAAAAGTCAACAATGTTGATACAGAAAGTGAAGAGGAAGTTGAGAAGGAAAAGAAAGGTTTTGTGATAGATGAAGAATCAGTTGAAAGTAAAGGAAAAGGAAAGGGAAAGAAGGACAAATCCTCTCTAGTAAGGGAAACCAGCCCCTTAAAATTGGATGCATTATTAAATAGTATTTCAAAATTTGGTCTCTTGGAAGAGACAACAAAATTGTACCCTGAGTCTAACAATCAAGAAAAGGCCACCATTGAAGAAGCTATCATCAAGTATAAGGTTACATTTGACACTCATCTAGACAAGATTGAGGACCAATTGCCCAATGACTTGAAAAATAATTTAACTACAAGAAGGAAAGAAGCTATTGAAGAGGATGGAAAGATAAATGCATTTGCCTTGGAGAAGATTGGCTCTTATTTTAATGCTAAAGATAGAGCAAAATTGGCTCAACTATATAGCACATAATTCAGAACAAAAAAAAAAGATAACACTCTAATGAGAAGAGACAAAGAGGACATAACAAAATTGAAGAATGAGACTCTACCGAAGGTTGAAGAACATGCTTAAGGGTTGAGAGTCATTCCAGACAATGAAGATCAATTGCAATAGGATACAATTGTTTCGGAGAGTAATGATCCTGATAATGCACATCATGTGCTTATGCCTAAAGATGAGAATGTGAAAGAAGATATGGTTACATATAATGCCCCTCCAATGGTGGAGAATTTTGTTGATGATGAGAAACAAGAAGAAAAGGTCCCAGAGAAATCAGAAGCACAAAATACTAAAGGTTTTGGCTGCTCCAGACAATGTGAAATCTGAGAAAAAGGAGAATAAGATTGAGGATAAATCCAGTAGTGATGAAAGGGTGGAAGAAGAAAAGGCAAAGGTTGTTGGTAAATCCTCCAAAGCCTCCAAAGATGCATTGAAGAGTATATTAGACATGTAGTTGCAATAAAAACTAGTAGTATCTGCATAATTGCTACAACTTCCAATGCAACAAGGACAAGTTGATATGGCAAAAATCTCTCCCCTACAAAAACTTCAATTTGGTGATGTATTCCATGCCTCCATAAGGAAGGAGATACTATCAACTCACTAGAAGAGAACATACATAATTGAAGAAGCAGTCAAGGTGCTACAAGAAGGTATTCCCGTTATAGTCATTGATGATTCTTTGACTGATGTGTAGAAATTAAAACTATTGTTGGATTCCTTTAAGGATTATTTTTTTAGTCTAGAAGAAAGATTAGAAAAATAAATGACAAAGAAGGTCAATGATAGGAGATTTACCAAAATATCTAACAAGTATAGTGTTTCACATGGCAAATTGCGAGAAATTCTAAGAAATGTACAGAAATGCTTAGAAGAAGCTAGAGTTTTTTTTTTCTATTTTGTTTGAAATGGCCTAATTCTACAAAGAGCATTAAGGACCAAATGGACTCAATAGTGTCATAGATTGCTTAGGTCTTTGGTATCTATGATCCAATCAGTGATGCAGATGGTACAACAATGATAGAAATTGAGAATCTGCATGGATAGTTTGTCCATCTGCAAGAAAAGAAAAGATCATTATACAATATTGTGTTGAACTGTAGTAGACAACTGAGAGGGGGGGTTAAATCAGTTGACTTAAAACTTTTAACCAATTTCAATCCTTAACTTATCAATCACTTATATTCAGATATAACCATGAAAGCATAGAATGAGAAGCATAACACAAAAGCACAATCAACACAAAAGACACTACATTTTTACGTGGAAAACCCTAATAGGGAAAAACCACAAAAATATATATGTTATATCAATACTAAAAATCAGAGGCTCACTGCCTATAGGGCTCACTACAAAATAAGGCTCATTACCTATAGGGCTCACTGCCTAGAATGCTTACTACCAAAGGGTCGACCTAAGATAACATCATCTACTCCATGCCAAGGTTTAGTTCCATTGAAGCACAAACACCTCTGCTCTGCTCTTTACTTCCAGCTTATCTTTGCATCTTCGGCATCAGATCCATTTTCAAGACTCAATTACAAATATTTATACACTACATCAACCTTGGAATAATCATCAAGGTCGGCATTACAATCATCAACCATTGGAGCAAAATTCAAGGTCAACAAACATATGTTACATCAAAATAGGTCTGGACCTAATACAAATTAAGCTAAGGAGAAGACACAAAATTATGAGTGAATCACATCACACCTTACCAAGGACTCAAACATGATCTTCCATGCCACAACACACTTATGCAATCTTCAAGAGATCTCCGCAATCACTAGAATTAACCAAGTCAGCTAAGACTGGTTACACGCTACGATATTTGGGAACAATCTTTAATTTTGATCTAAAATACTCCTTGCAAACCAATGCAAAGGTAGGAACATGATCAGGAGGCCTCCACAAGCACATTGTAATCACTAGGAGCAATCACACAAACTCTAACCACTTTATCCATGAGATTCTTCACATCGGAGCACATGAACTTCACTGTCTTCAACTGTCATAAAAGAAAGATAGCTTGCGGAGCACCATATCACAAACCATTGGAGTTGTAGGCACTTATCATCATCCTAGACTTCCATCTAAAACTGTAGAGTAAAATACTTCAATGTGGAGGAATGCGGAGAAAAATACTTTCTCCCGGACACTAATGAGCGAACAGAAAAAGTAGGTTTTACTCTCGTGAACACAACTTCCTCAAATCTTCATACTGATGGCTCGAAATTAGAATATGTCATCTTCAAATAGGCTTCTAAATAACTTCCAATCCAGAAGTAAAGATATTCATCCTATAGGAAATGCAGAGCAATCTTCTGGACTGTTCTTCTGTATTCAGCACACTATTTCCATTGCATCTCATTCTTTCTACTGGAGGACTAATTTTCTCAATATCCTCAACATGAAATTTAATTACATGAGTGTATTCAAAGCATAAGCAAGTAACAAGATATGGGTATAGTTGACACCAATGATAACCAAGATATGTTGACATCAATGACAACACCGATTAGGCACATACTTTCAACAATCTCCCCCTTTCTCATTGATGGCAACATATGATGTGAAAAACTAAAAAGACCACCATCAAGACAAGATTATCCACCTTTCTCTTTACACATCTACATCAAGACAAGATTCTCCTGCTTTCTCTTTACACATCTGTATTCTTTCTTCACTTGCATTTTTCACATGATTTCTCTCCGCCTTTGACATCAATGGCAAAGGGCACATACTTGCACACTACTACTCTGATCAATGTTGAACTTCTGCACCCAACTCTTTTGACATCATTCAGCTACTCCACCTGAGACGTAGCTCTCAGAACATCAATCTAGATCAAAGAATGACACTTTGAGCTCCACTTGATTGATGCATTCCTATGCATCTTAGTTCAAGGTAGGAGGGGTAATGACTCCTAACTTTTCTCTTTGATACTCAAAGGTATCTTTAGTCAGAGGCTTGGTGAAGATGCCTACAATCTAATCCTTTGTGGACACATATTCCAACTTTACTTCATTCTCTGTCACCTTCTCTCTCAAAAAGTGATACCTTATTGATATGTGCTTTGTTCTTGAATGCATCACTAGATTCTTTGAAATGTTTCTAGCACTTGTATTGTCACAAAATATTGCAATTAGATCTTCATACAAAACTATGATGTCCTTCAATGTCTGCTTCATCCATAGCACTTGAGTACAACAACATGTTGCTGCAATATATTCTACTTCTATAGTTGACAAAGAGATTGAGTCTTGTTTCTTGCTCAGCCATGAAACTAGTCTGCTACCTAAGAAGAAGGCACCTCCACTTGTACTCTTTCTGTCATCAACATCTCTGACCCAATCTGCATCTGTATAAGCATTAAGAGTGAAATCATTGTCCTTTGGATACCATAAGCCATAGTTCAGAGTACCTTTCAAATATCTCAAGATTCTCTTAACTACCATAACATGTGATTCTCTTGGATCAGCTTGAAATCTTGTAACAAGACAGATTGCATGCATAATATCTGGTCTGGTTTGAGTTAGGTAAAGTAATCCTCCAATCATGGATCTGTATTTCTTGTGATCAACCTTAGATGATTCATCAATTTTTCTCAACTTGCAACCAATCACCATGGGAGTACACACCGGTTTAGAGTCTTCCATCCCAAACTTCTTCAACAACTCTTTCACATACTTAGACTGAGATATGAAGATTCCTTTATTTGATTGATTAATTTATAGACCCAAAAAGAAATTCATTTCACCAAACATGGACACTTAAAATTCATTTTTCATTTCACCAGGAAAGCTTATTCACATACCTTCATTTCCTCCAAAGATAATGTCATCAACAAAGACTTTGACAATCAATATTTGATCTTCATTAATCTTGTAATAGAGATTACTATCAACAGTACCTTTATTGAATCCTAACTGCAATAAGTACTTATCCAACCTTGCATACCATACTCTAGGGGCTTGCTTGAGTCCATACAAGGATTTCTTCAATCTGCACACAACATGTCCTTGGTCTAATAACTTTAATCCTTCCAGTTGCTCAATGTAGACTTCCTCTTCCAACTCACCATTTAGGAATGTAGATTTTACATCCATCTGACACACTTTGAAATTTGTGGGCTGTAAATGCCAAGAACATTCTGATTGGTTCAATCTAGGCTATAGGAGCAAAAGTTTCTTCAAAATCTATTCCTTCAATCTGAGAATATCCTTTGCATACAAGTCTTGCTTTATTCCTTACAACTTCTCCATTTTCATTCATCTTATTCCTGAAGACCCATTTAGTTCCAATAACATTTTTGTCAGGAGGTCTAGGAACTAGTTCCCAAGTTTTATTTTTCTCAATCTGTAGTAGTTCTTCCTCCATTGCCTTCACCCAATTTTCATCATTGCAAGCTTCATTCACAATTTTTGGTTCAATTTCTGAAAGCAAATAGTAAGTTACTTGATCCTTTGCAGCTCTTCTTCTTGTTAGCACACCTTTGTCCTTGTCACCTATAATCTGATCTTCAGAATGGTTGATCTTTACATACCTAGGAGTTTTGACAATACTTTTCGGAGCCTCTTCTTCATCCTAACTATCATCTTGTTTGTCTTTCTCTTAGTTTGTTATAGTCAAAGGTTCATTTGGTTCATAACAACTTGGGTATGATATTCTTTCCTTTCCTTCATCCACCTTCACATTTGCACTCTCAATAATCATTTTGAGTCTTTTGTTGTAACACCGGTAAGCCTTACTCTTGGTAGAGTATCTAAGGAAGATTCCTTCATCATATCTTGCATCAAACTTTCCTAGATCTTCATCTCTCCTAATATAGCATTTTCTTCCAAAGACTTTGAAGTATTTTACTATAGGAATTTTTCCATACCATAATTCATTAGGAGTTTGAGTACTATTACGTTTCACTTGAACTTTGTTTTGGATCTAGACAACAATATGAATGGCCTCTTTCCAAAACACTTCCAGCAGATCTGCTTCCTTTATCATTGTTCTAGCAACCTCTTAACTTGTTATATTTTTCCTTTCCACAACTCCATTTTGCTAAGGAATCCTAGGTGCAGACAACTGTCTCTTTATCCCATGCTCATCACAAAACATGTTAAATTCATTTTATGTGAATTTACCTCTTCTATCAGACCTCAAGCATTTGATCTTAAATTCTATTTCATTTTCAACCATTGCCTTGAAAGATTTGAACTTCTCTAGGACTTATGATTTGTCTCTTAGAAAAGTAACCCATGTCATTCCAGAATAATCATTAATAAGCGGCATGAAATACCTATCACCTTGTAGACTTCTCACTCTTGTAGGACCACAGAGATCTGTATGCACTAGATCCAACAATCCAACATAAAATTGTTCTTTTCTTTTAAAACTTGTTCTTGTCTTCTTTCCCATCTGACATTCCTTACAAATTGTGTTTGAGGGTTTCACAAGTTTTGGTAAATCTCTCACAATCTGATATGAACTTATTTTTACCAGATTGTAAAAGTTCACATAACACATCCTTCTATCTCACAACCAACTTTCATCTGCCTGAGATAATAAACAATAATCATTAGTTCATTTCAATTGATAGATGCTAACTTTTGTCTTCTTACTGGTAGCTATCACAGTTTTGGAGCGTTCCATGATCTTGCACCCATTGTCTTTGAATCTTAGATCATATCCTTTGTCACACATCTGACCAACACTTTAAAGATTATTTTCCAATCCTTTCACATACAAAACATTGTCAATATAATTCTTTCCATCAAATGAAATAGATCCTTTTCCACAAATCTTGCCAGCTGCATTATCTCCAAACCTAACCAATCCTCCATCATACTTTTCCAAACTTACAAACTTACTTTTGGCATTAGTCATGTGATGTGAGAACCCACTATGAATAATCTATTCATCCTTATCTTTCACAACCTGAATAGCCAAAGCACTTTCTTCCATTGGTTTTTCATCCTTCACACAATTAGCAAAATTAGTAGACATAGGATCTTCTTTGATAGCAATAAACAAGAATTCATTTGCACTGGTATTGGCATCATCTGATTCATCATCATTCAATCCTTCATTATCAAAATCTTTGACATAGTAGCTTTTCTTTGGAACTCTAGGTTTGTTTTCATATTTCTTTCTATTTCTTTAAAATCTTTCAGGACATCTGGAAGCATAATGACCTACTTTACCATAGGAGAAACATTTGAAGGGTAATTTACCTTCGAACTTACCAGAACCTCTTTGCATCCTATCAAAAAACTTAGCTTCAATTTCATTAAAGTCATCATTCACTATATATTTCTCAGCTCTGGAACTCTTTTCAGATGTACTGGCTTTGAAGGCTGATTAAACTTTTGGAAGGGCATCACCAAATTCTCTCATCTCAAAGGCTATATTTTTTCCAAGTAAATGATCTCTGTCAATAGTTTTCACAACCATGAATTCTTCAATAGTAGCCACCTTGTGACTATAGGATTTTGGTAGTGATATGAGAATTTTCATCACAACTTCCTTATCAGTGAGAGTCCTCCCATACCGTTTATTCCCGTGACAAGTTCATCAACTCTCTGCATAAAGGATGTTATGTTTTCATCTTCATTCATATTCAAACTTTCATATCTCACTTTCAGGATCTGTAGCTTGGCTTCTCTGATAGAATCATTGCCTTCATACAAATTCTTTAGCTTCTCCCATACCTCATTTGCAGTTTCAAGATCCACAACTTTTTTTAGCACTGATTCACTTAAGCAACTTAACAAAGCATCCTTAGCTTTGACATCTATCTCACATTCTTTAATATCATCCTCAGTTGTCAATCTGCCTTCCAGCATGTCAAATTTTGGTAGTGTAGCTAGCCATACTTTATAACCAAGACAGAGAAGATGGCTCTTCATTCGTGCCTTCCAAAGAGTGTAATCTGTCCCATGAAAATGTGGAGCTTCCTTCTTATAACATATCCTAGATCTTTGCCAAGTTGTTAGTCTTTCTCCTAAGGAATATGGCTTTGATACCAATTGTTGAACTGCATTGGACAACTAAAGGCGGGGGTGAATCAGTTGTCCTAAAACTTTTAACCAATTTCAATCCTTAACTTATCAATCACTTATATTCAAATATAACCATGAATGCATAGAATGAGAAGCATAACACAAAAGAACAATCAACACATAAGACACTAGATTTTTACATGGAAAACCCTAACAGGGAAAAACCATGGTGGGTGTTAGACCACAGAAATATATATGTTATATCAATACTAAAAATCAGTGGCTCACTGCCTACAAGGGTCATTGCCCAAATTGATCATTACAAAAGGAGGCTCATTGCCTACAGGGCTCACTGCAAAAAGAAGGCTCACTGCCAAAGGGTTGAATTGAGGTAACAACATCTACTCTATGCCAATTTTTAGTTCCATTAAAGCACAAACACCTCTACTATGCTCTTTAGTTTACTTCCAGCTTATCTTCGCATCTTCAGCATCGGATGCATTTTCATGACTCAATTACAAATATTTATACACTAAATCAACCTTGAAATAATCATCAAGGTTGACATTACAATCATCAACTATTGGGGCAAACTCCAAGGTTGAAAAACATACGTTACATCAAAATAGGTCTGGATGTAATACAAATTAAGCTAAGGAGAAGACACAAAATTATGAGCGGATCACATCATGCCTTAGCAAGGACTCAAACATGATCTTTCATGCCAAAACATGCTTTTGCAATCTTCAAGAGATCTCTGCAATCATTAGAATTAACCAAGTCGACTAAGACTGGTTACATGCTACGCTATCTGGAAACAATCATCAATTTTGATCTAAAATACTCCTCACGGATCAATGCAAAGGTAGGAACATGATTAGGAGGCCTCTACAAGCATGTTGTAATCACCAGGAGCAACTGCACAAAATCTAACCACTTTATCCATAAGATTCTTCACACTGGAGCACATGAACTTCACTATCTTCAATTGTCATAAAAGAAAGATAGCTTGTGGACCACCAAATCACAAACCATTAGAGTTGTAGGCACTTATCATCATTCCAAACATCTCTCTAAAACCACAGAGTAAAATACTTCAATGCAAAGGAATGCAGAGAAAAATACTTTCTCCCAGACATTACTGAATGAATAGAAAAAGTAGGTTTTACTATGGTGAACACAACTTCCTCAAATCTTTATACCAGATGCTCAAAATTAGAATATAGGATCTTTAGATAGGCTTCTAAATAACTTCCAATCTGCAAGTAAAGATATTCATCCTATAGGAAATGCAGAGCAATCTTCTAGACTGTTCTTCTATATTCAGCACACTGTTTCTACTGCACCTCATTATTTCTACCGGAGGACTAATTTTCTCAATATCCTCAACATGAGAGTCAATTACATGAGTGTATTCAAAGCATAAGAAAGTAACAAGATATAGATATAGTTGACACCAATGACAACAAAGATATGTTGACATCAATGACAACACCGATTAGGCACATACAACATATTGTCAGCTTAGCAATCTACTAAGTGCAAGTCTTACCTTCTTGACCCATGTGATAGCATGTGTAGAGAAGTTGGCACAAATAAATCTGGTATCCAAATATCTGGATGAAGGAGAAAATTTCCTTGTCCAGATCGAGAGTCAGTGCAGTTTCCTTGCCTTCACTAAGAAGGATTGGGATGTTGGGAAGAAGGATTGGCAAGCACACCTTGCAAAATTGAAGCTGTCTTACAAGAGTATTTTGCTTTCTTCTAGTTGAAAATGTACAATTTTGTTTTACTTATGAAATTTTTGATTTTTTGTACATATGTGGAAGTATTAGAAAGTTTTACAATACATTTTTGGTCAATTTTGTTGGATAAGATTGTTAAAGGAGTCTCCCTAGTATAAATAATTGGAGAAATGTTAAGTATAGGAGTAAAGCAGTAAGGGGGAACTACTCTCATGTATATGTTGGATTTAGCACAGACAACTGAGAGGGGGGGTGAATCAGTTGTCCAAAACTTGCTTCTAATTCAAACACTTAAATCCTCTTTGTTATTTAATAGAATATCAATTAATCACTCATGAAAGCATAAAGCATAAACACTAGAGAAGATACACATCAACACAAGAGACACCAAGATTTTGACATGGAAAACCCAGTCAAGGGAAAAACCATGGGGTGATTAACCCAAGGATTATTCTCTATTAGAAGAATAAGAAAAATAGATGGCACATGCTAATTAGGGCTCATTGCCTGAGAACACTACTCACAAGAGGCACACTACCTACAAGAGACACACTGTCTACAAAGTAACAAGTATCACAAACTTGAACTAGAGATTGACATCTTTCCCATGCCTGGATCAGTTCCATTTAAGCCCAAAAACTCCTACTCTACCTTTCACTCTTCTTCTTCACTATGCCACACTTATCCGCACCAAGACACACTTCAAAATGAATTGACAATCCCTTATTTATACAAGGCATCAACTTAGGAACACTCATCTAAGTTGGCAAACACCTATAAGAACATTTGTAAGACATGTAATATATCTGGTCAACCAGTCTCAAGAAGAACACCAATATCCATGGTTATTCTTCAAATGCAAACTCTAATTTCAATGTGGACTACCAATAAGAATTGTACACGATCCAAAGATCACCAAAAACTTTCCTGAGTCATCAAGAACATCTGCACTTTATCAGCTTACTGGAATTCTTCTCTTCTTCATTCAAAACTTCAAGAACACAGTCTGTCATCACTGTCATAATGAAAAAGGTGCTTCCAGACCTCCAAACCATGAACAAATCTAGTTGTCACATCACACAGACTTCTTCAACAATCCCTCTAATCCGCAGAATGAGATAATGTAATTCTGGAGCTCACCGGACCAATCTGTGACGATCTGTCACCACTGAACATCTGTTGGAACTGGTTCTACTTGAGCGATCATAACTTCTTCAGATCTTCATGCGGACCTCTGAAATCTTGACTAAAACATCTCAAGACTCATATCTACAAACCCTTTAAACTACATCCTCTGATCCTCAACCTATTGAGAACTTTTGCCTTCTTGTCATCAGTGTTCTTCAGTGTTCCTGATTGAGACTTATTCTCTCAATATCCTCAGCACATAGCTTACCTAATCCTTCTCATTAATGTGACATGAGTATGTTGACATCAATGACAACACTAGTTATCCTCATACTTGCAACAATCTCCCCCTTTGTCATTGATGGCAACATATGATGTGAAAAAAAAAACCATCAAGACAAGAACTTCACCTTTCTATCATAGCTCCCACTATGATCATCAACCACTTATTTTTCATATGTCATCTCTCCTCCTTTGACATCGATGGAAAATGGCTCATACATGCAACTTTAACACATTAGAATCATACCAGCTACTCCCCCTGAGTAGCAGCTCCCCATCACCAATCTGGATCACAAGATATGACTGTGATATCCATCAGACTGATGCACATCAGTGCATCCTAGTTCATCACTGGAGGGGCAATAACCCCTAACTTCTCCCTGAGATACTCAAAAGAGTCCTTGGGAAGAGGTTTAGTAAAAATATCTACAAGCTAATCCTTGGAGGGCACATACTCCAATCTGACTTCACCCTTGTTCACTTGCTCTCTTAGAAAGTGAAATTTGATAGATATATGATGGTCTTAGAATGCAACACTAGATTCTTAGAAATATTTATTGCACTTGAATTATCACAGAAAATTGTGATAGGCTCCTCATATTCTACTTTAATATCTCTTAGCATCTGCTTCATCCACAAAAGTTGAGTGCAACTTCCTGCCGCTGCAATGTATTCTGCTTTAGATGTAGACAGGGATATTGCCTCTTGTTTCTTGCTTAGCCAAGAAACCAACCTTTTTCCCAAAAAGAATGCTCCTCCACTTGTACTCTTCCTATCATCCACATCTCCTACCCAATCTGCATCTGTATATGCATGAAGAGAAAAATCATGATCTCTAGGATACCATAGACCATACTCAATTGTTCCTTTTAAGTACCTAAAAATTCTTTTGATTGCCATGACATGAGATTCTCTGGGATCAACCTAGAATCTCGCCACAAGACCAACAACCCACATTATATCTGGTCTAGTTTGAGTGAGATACAATAATCCTCCAATCTTTGATCTGTACTTTATCTGATCTGTCTTAGGAGAGTCATCATCTTTGCTCAACTTACATCCGGTTGCCATGGGAGTGTTCATTAGCTTTGAATCTTCCATTCCAAATTTCCTCAATAATTCTTTCACATATTTGGTCTCAGAGATAAAGATTCCTTTCTTTGTTTGGGTAATTTGCAGACCCAAGAAGAAATTCATTTCACCGAGTATTGACATTTCAAACTCACTTTTCATTTGATTTTCAAAGGTTTTACACATACTGTCTTTTCCTCCAAAGATGATATCATCAACAAATACTTCAACAATCAAGATGTTTTCATGATCAATTTTAAAATATAGGTTACTATCAGTAGTACCTTTGTTGAAACCAATCTTCAAAAGATGTTTGTCCAGCCTTTCATACCATGCTCTTGGAGCTTGCTTTAGACCATATAGTGCCTTCTTTAATTTGTAGACCATATCACCATGCTTAGATAACTAAAATCCATCAGGTTGTTCAATGTACACCTCTTCTTCTAAGTCACCATTTAGGAAAATAGATTTGACATCCATCTGATACAGTTTGAAATCTTTGAAGGCAACAAATTCAAGAATTAGTTTGACTACTTCAATTCTTGCCACCGGAGCAAAGGTTTCCTCAAAATCAATCCCTTCTATTTGAGAGTAGCCTTTGTAGACTAATCTAGCTTTATTTATGATTACTTCACCAACTTCATTTAGTTTGTTCCGGAAGACCCATTTGGTTCCAATCACATTCTTGTTTCTAGGTCTAGAAACAAGATCCCAAGTGTGATTTTTCTCAATTTGCATCAATTCTTCCTCCATTGCTTTGGTCTAATTTTCATCATTGCAGGCTTCATTTATTGTCTTAGGTTCAATCTTTGAAATCAGACAACATTCATTTGAATTTTGAGCAATTTTTCTTCTAGTTTGCACACCTTTGTTTTTGTCACGTATGATTTGATCTTCAGAGTGGTTCAGTCTTACATACCTTAGAACTTTGGGAGTTTCTTGCACTTCTGCTTCTTGATCAGGCTCATTCAGACCTATCTCTTCTTCCTGATTTACCAGATCAATCTAAATCTGACTTTCAGGAGAGGATTGAGCTCCTTGAACTAGAGAACCATTCTAATCATCTTCATCATATTCATAAAACCTTGAGGGCTTCTCAATTCCTTCATCAACCTTCACATTTGTACTTTCTATCATCTTTCTCAGTCTCTTATTGTAACACCGGTATGCTTTGCTTTGAGTGGAGTAACCCAAGAAAATTCCTTCATCACTTCTAGCATCAAACTTTCCTAGATCTTCATCTATTTTAATGTAACATTTGCTACCAAATACTCTGAAATATCTCATAGTAGGAGTGATGCCAAACCAAAGTTCATAAGGAGTCTTACCGGTATTGCTTCTGATTTGAACTCAATTGAGAGTATAGACTGCAGTGCTGATAGCTTCTCTCCAAAACATCTGGGGAACATTTGCTTCTATCATCATTGTCCTGGATGGTCCGGTTCTTTCTCTCTACTACTCCATTCTACTGTGGAGTCCTAGGAGCAAACAATTGTCTCTTTATACCATGCTTCTCACAAAAGTCTATGAATTCACTGGATGTGAATTCACCACCTCTATCAGACCTCAGACATTTTAGTTTTAATCCAGTTTGATTCTCTACCATAGCCTTGAAGATTTTAAACTTCTCAAATGCTTCTGATTTCTCTTTTAGAAAGGTAACCCACATCATCCGGGAATGGTCATCAATCAGTAACATGAAATATCTATCACCTTGCATACTCTTGATTCTTGTTGGACCACATAGATCAGTATGAACTAATTCCAATAATCCGGTAGATGAATGATCCTTGCTTTTGAATGAGACTCTGCTTTGTTTACCTAGCTGACATTCTTTGCACAAACTATTTGTAGGTTTCATCAATTTTGGAAGATCTCTTATAGCCTGAGTATTGCTTATCTTGATGATGTTATCAAGATTTACATGACACATTCTTCTATGCCATAACCAACTCTGATCAATTTGAACAAATAAACAACTTTTATTAGCACCAACTAGATGGAAGATATTACCTTTTGTTTGAACACTGGATGCAATCTCAGTTCCGGAGCTTTCAAAGATCCTACATCTTCCATTCTTGAATCGGAGATCATAACCTTTGTCCACCAAATATCCAACACTGAGAAGATTGTGCTTCAATCCTTCAACATACAGTACATTACCGATTTTGTTCTTTCCATCAAAAGAAATAGTTCCCCTACCTCTAATTCTACCAGCAGAATTATCACCAAACTTTACCATTCCTCCTTCATACCTTTCCAAATCTAAGAACTTGTTCTTGTCACCTGTCATATGGTGAGAGCATCCACTGTCAATAACCCAATCATTCTTTTCTTCAACTTGGGTAGCAAAAGCTCTTTCTACAACCTTATGATTAACAGATTCAGAGGATATTGGATCTTCTTCCTTGATGGCAATAAACACCCATTCATTTCTGGATTTGTTTCCTATCTCTGATTCATCATCTGTTACTCCTTCATTATCATCTTCTTCATGAACATAATAAAAAATCTTTTGGAACATTTGTCTGTTAGAATTTGGCCTTGTAGATCTTTCCGGACATCTTGAGGCAAAATGACCAATCTTATTTCAATTGAAGCAATTAAAGGGCAATTTTCCTTCATAATTACCGGATCCTCTTAGCAATCTCTTTGCAATGAGGGCTTCAAGTTGAGCTATTTCTGCTTCTTCCACTTCCATGTCTCTTCTTGCTTGATCATACCATGATAGCTTCCTTGAAGAGTTTTCTCCTAGATCAAATCTTTGTTTACTTTTCACAGAGGCACTGGCTTTGACTGTAGATTCAGTCTTGGGGGGATCATCTCCAAACTCGGTCATTTCAAATGCAACCAGTTTGCCAGCCAATTGTCTCTTGTGACAGTTGCATGGGCTCTGAATTCATCAATGGCAGCAACCTTGATTTTGTAGGCAGCAGGAAGGGATCTGAGAATTTTGCCAACAATCTCATTTTCATCCAAGACTCCACCAGCATTCCTAATTCCACACACTAGCTCATTTACTGTTGGCATAAAGGTAGTAATATTTTCATCATCTCTCATCTTTGGTCTTTCAAATTTTCCTTTTAGACTCTGCAACCTTGCACACTTGACATACTCATCTCCTTCATGCAGAAGTTCCAGTTTAATCCAGATCTCATAGGCAGTTGGCAGGTAAATAACATTTGAGAGTTTTGAATCAGTTAATGTGCTTAGAAGGGCCTCTTTGGTCCACAGATTGTTTTCAGTATCTATGATTTCATTTAGAGTTGTTAGACCACCCTGTGGAGGTACATATGCTTTTGTGACCATGGACCAGTACACCTTTCCCATACACTGCAAGTGACATTTCATGCGACCTTTCCAAAGAAAGAAGTTGGTTCCATCAAACTTCAGACTATCCTTCTTGTATGACGACATCCTGGATCTCCTCAAGTGATTAAGCTCTTTTTAGAGGAACTTGGCTCTGATACCAATTGTTGGATTCAGGACAGACAACTGAGGGGGGGTGAATCAGTTGTCCAAAACTTGCTTTTAATTCAAACACTTAAATCCTCTTTGTTATTTAATAGAATATCAATTAATCACTCATGAAAGCATAAAGCATAAACACCATAGCAGATACACATCAACACAAGAGACACCAAGATTTTGACGTGGAAAACCCAGTCAAGGGAAAAACCACGGGGTGATTAACCCAAGGATTATTCTTTGTTAGAAGAATAAGAAAAATAGATGGCACATGCCAATTAGGGCTCACTACCCAAGCACACTGCTCACAAGAGGCACACTGCCTACAAGAGACACACTGTCTACAAAGTAACAAGTATCACAAACTTGAACTGGAGATTGACATCTTTACCATGCTTGGATCAATTCCATTTAAGCCCAAAAACTCCTGCTCTGCCTTTTGCTCTTCTTCTTCACTATGCCACACTTATCCGCACCAAGACACACTTCAAAATGAATTCACAATCCCTTATTTATACAAGGCATTGACTTAGGAACACTCATCTAAGTCGGCAAACACCTATAAGAACATTCGCAAGACATGTAATATATCCGGTCAGCCAGTCTCAAGAAGAACACCAATATCTGGGGTTATTCTTCAAATACAAACTCTAACTTCAATGCAGACCACCAATAAGAATTGTATAGGATCCAAAGATCACCAAAACCTTTCCTGAGTCATCAAGAACATCCGCACTTTATCAGCTTACTGGAATTCTTCTCTTCTTCATCCAGAGCTTCAAGAACACGGTCTGTCATCACTGTCATAATG
Organism: Cunninghamia lanceolata; assembly: GCA_027924645.1. Classification (NCBI taxonomy): domain Eukaryota; kingdom Viridiplantae; phylum Streptophyta; class Pinopsida; order Cupressales; family Cupressaceae; genus Cunninghamia; species Cunninghamia lanceolata. The sequence continues at coordinate 20,073,753 of BSBN01000809.1, read as the reverse complement.
AAAAAGGTGCTTCCGGACCTCCAAACCATGAACAAATCTAGTTGTCACTTCACATGGACTTCTTCAACACTCCCTCCAATCCGCAGAATGAGATAATGCAATTCCAGAGCTCACCGAACCAATCTGTGACACTCTGTCACCACTGAACATCTGTCAGAACCGGTTCTACTTGAGTGATCATAACTTCTTCAGATCTTCATATGGACCTCTAAAATCTTGACTGAAACATCTCAAGACTCATATCTACAAACCCTTTAAACCGTATCCTCTGATCCTCAACCTATTGAGAACTTTTGCCTTCTTGTCATCATTGTTCTTCACTGTTCCTGATTGAGACTTATTCTCTCAGTATCCTCAGCACACAGCTTACCTAATCCTTCTCACTAATGCAACATGAGTATGTTGACATCAATGACAACACTAGTTATCCTCATACTTGCAATAGTATATACATATATATCTGACAAAAGGGGGAGTAGTTAGAATAGTTGAAGTAATTTTAAAAGATTGGCATTGAGAGCCCTTTGTCCTTGAGGTCAAAGGGGGAGAAGTTTGAGTAAGGTTAAAAATTTTGAGAGCATGTTACCATCAATGACAAAGGGGGAGATTGTTGGAAACTTGCTTGTCATTAAGAATATTGCCGGTTGGCAATATGAGCATGATGATGTGAAGAGATTGATAAGAATTGATAAGTATGATAGTATATGGAGTTATCATTGATGGTAACCCATTATTGATCACAATCCATGGAAGAGATGTAGAATTATTGGTCTGGAAAAGACTAGATGGTTTGGATAGTTACCTAAGTCTCAGAGTGCAGTTTTAGTGTTCAATAAACTAGTTTTTGGGTCTGATTGCTCTACTATGAGGAATCTAGTTATGCGGTTTTGAGGTGACATTGGTACATGCTGGAAGATTCTAAATCTAGAGTTTCATGGCTTGATGTCTTCCATAGTCAAAGATAATGTTGACAAAGTATCAGACTTTGTAATGGCAATGTTAGTGGTATAGAGTTTATATTGGAATGCTCCACATTCCACTATCTATAAAAATTTTGTTATGCAAATTTGTGGAAGTGTTTACAAGTGTTAGAGGTGTGTACATTCCTAGTGGCGAGTGTTTTGGTGATATACATGTCAAGGTATGGATGAACAGTTGGGTTATTTTATTATTTACCTTACTAGTGGCACTGACCTAAGCATTTTAAGATTGTGCAAAGTTGAGTTATGTATGGAGCAAAATCATGGGAGTCATTATAGGTCATGCCAACCTATCTTAATGTGTTATATGATTTAGTTCCTTCCACAAGGCATATATGTTAGTGTTTTGAGCTGACAGGTTTTGAGGATGCATGGTACAACTAATTAGGCCAACCTAATTGATGTTTTGGATTGTTATGGTATATATACAAGGTTAATTTCTTGTGTAGAAGAGATGAGCATGATGAGTAGAGTGCAAATATGATAGAGCAAAGGGAAAGGTATGAAGTGTGTAGAATCAGTTTGAAAGCATGTCTTGAGCAGAGAAACTAGACTGCATTATCAACATAACAACAGTCCATATATTTATCCTTGTAAATCCTAAATGCAGTGAGCAGAATATTCAGGGAGTAGTAGCTTCCTTGGGTTTTTACTCTAAATCAAAGTTGTAATTGTAGTAAGCACAAAATATAGGGGGTCATAGCTTCCTTGGGTTGCAGCTCAAAAACAAAGTTGTAATACTTTTACAGTGAGCATAATATATTTTGAGCTAACACTCACCATGGTTTTTCCTTGTTTTAGGGTTTTCCACATAAAAATCCTAGTGTTCTTGTGTTGATTCTTGTGTTGCATGATTTCCTTTCTATTTTCTAAGTTATTCAATTTTATCTTCAAATATCTTTTTAACTGTTAGTATGTTTCAAGATTCACCCACCTCTCAACACCTCATTGTGTTCAACATCTAGAAGGGAATGAATCAATTGCACACACTTGTAGATTCCAACCTTATTTCAGGAACTTTGTGATAATCATTTCTTTAATAGAGAACTTGTATTCTATTGATTGATTGTAATGAATTCAAACTCTATATTCTAACCAAGTGGAGAGTTTTATATCTTAAAATACTCGGGAGCATTTTACTAGTAGAGTCACCATTTGTTATTCCTTACATACATGCCCCATCTTTTTTCATAGAAATTTGGGACCCCCTTCTTTTGTTTTTCTTTTTGTTTGTTTACTTTGATTTCCTTGAGTGACTTTGTGTTTTGATAGTGTTTGGGTCTTTTCATTTTTTTCCTTAGCTTTTGATTAGGCCTCTTTTCCCTTATTTTAAGGTCATTTCTTGAAGTTCTAGAGTTTTCCAAATACCTGAGATCCCAGGTCCTGGGTAAGCTTCCAACTCATTGTCTTGTCCTATAAATTTAGACTTTCAAAAGTGTTCTGATTCCCACTTGGACCTTTCTTTTTCTTCATTGTTTTGACATTAGACTTTTCATGTTCTAAGGAACTTGAGATTTCTGAGCTTGCTTCTAAACTTCATGTTCCTCCTAGAATTCTACTACTTTCCACACTTCTAGCATTAGTAGTACATGAATTAGATTGATACACCATGTAATACCCCATCATTTACACTAGGACATTAGCAGATGAAAAATTGGATGAACACATTTTTGTGATGTAATTGTGATATGCACATGTCCCAATTACACAAGCATCCTCTAGAATCACCATAATGCCCCATGATGTCACTCTAGGACATGATGTGAAAATAACTCAAGTGTACACTCAAGGTCCAAACATACGAACAACACTGACAGAAGGCTTATCGATCATGTGACAAGGCCAACATGATAACCCTATGAGAGATGGAACATGCTCCATGATAAAGGTTGGATGCCAATCCATAACCTCGTACTCTCGTGACTACAAGAAATGGGATAAGGGGGATAATCACCTCAAATCCATTCCAACATGACACAACACAACCTCCAATCACACACAACAATTCAACCATGAAGAGGATCCATAATGAGGATCACAACCTTCATTGAAACAATGAGAACCAAACAACACAACATGATGCATGCTTCCCAAGATAATAATGGTCATAAGTCCTTGAATACATAACATCTTGTCAAGATAAAAACATGAGACAACTCAGTGGACCATGGGGAACAACTTCCATATACAAGGTTTCCTCAAAACATGTCAGCAAAGGCTCGTCTTCTGATGGCTCAAGGACAACATTACATCTAAAGACTCTATCACTTTTCTGGGACACCAGTACTTAGTTCTTGTGTCCCACCAGGGTGCTAGTGTGTTTGTGAAGTACTAGAGTCCTTTCTAGGGACTAGAGTCCACCTGCAGGATTGTTGTCACTGAACTTTGCCCACACAAAATTTTCATAGACATAAGTTTGTAGAAATAGTTGAACCCATGACAAATGAGAATGAAAATGAACTTTTTGTTAGACTTAGGGCACACAACTGAGAGGGGGGGTGAATCAGTTGTACAAAACTTTCTCCAATTTACACACTTAAATCCTCTTCGTGATTAGCAGTATATTAAACATGAAACATAATGCATTCAAATCAAAAGAAGAAACTCATCAACACACGAGACACCAAGATTTTGATGTGGAAAACCCAGTTAAGGGAAAAACCATGGGGTGATTAACCCAAGAATGTATTCTTTGTTAGAAGAATAGAAAGAACAAAATGGCACATGCCAATTAGGGCTCACTGCCCAAGCACACTACTCACAAGAGGCTCACTGCCTACAAGAGACACACTGTCTACAAAGAAATAAGTATCACATATGGGAACTGGAGAATAGCATCTTCACCATGCTTGAATCAGTTCCATTAAGCTCAATACTTCTGCTCTGCCTTTCGCTCTCTTCTTCACTACCACTTGCTCATCTCCACAAGACTCACTTCAAAATGACTTTGCAATCCCTTATTTATACAAGGCATCAACTTAGGAACAATCATCTAAGTATGCAAACACCTACAAGAACATCCGCAAGACGTGTAATACATCCGGTCGGCCAGTCTCAAGAAGAACACCAATATTCGGTGGTTATTCTTCAAATGCAAACTCTAACTTCAATGCAGACCACCAACATGAACTGGAAATGATCTAATGATCATCATAACCTTCCCTGACTCACCAAGAACATCCGTACTTCATTAGCCTATTGGAATTCTTCTCTCCTTCATCTGGAGCTTCAAGAACATAGTCTGTCATCACTGTCACATAGGAATAGGCTCTTCCTGACCTTCAAACCACGAACCAATATAGTTGATACTTCACAAGGATGTCCTCAACACTCCCTCAAATCTATAGAATGGGATAATGAATTTCCAGATCTCACCGGACCTATTTGTGACACTCTGTCACCTCTGAACACCTGTCAGAACCGGTTCTACTTGAGCGACCATAACTTCTTTAGATCTTCATGTGAACCTCTGAAAACTTGACTGGAGCATCTCAAGACTTATATCTACAAACCCTTTAAACTGCATCCTCTGATCCTCAACCTATTGAGGACTTTTACCTTCTTGTCATCACTGTTCTTCACTGTTCCTGATTGAGACTAATTTTCTTAATATCCTCAGCACACAGCTCATCTAATCCTTCTCATTAATGCAACATGAGTATGTTGACATCAATGACAACACCGGTTAGACCCATACTTGCAACAATCTCCCCCTTTATCATTGATGGCAACATATGATGTGAAAAACCATCAAGATAAGAACTTCTCCTTACTGTCACAGCTCCTCCTATCAACAACAAATATTCACATGTCTTCTCTTCCTTTACTACTCCCCCTTTGATCATCAACCACTTGTTTTTCACATGTCTTTTCTCCCCCTTTGACATCAATGGCAAAGGGCTTATACTTACAACTCCAATACTTCAGAATCATAGTTGCTGCTCCCCCTAAGTAGAAGCTTCCCATCATCAATCTAGATCACAAGATGTGACTATGATATCCACCAGACTGATGCACATTAGTGCATCCTAGTTCATGACCGGAGGGGCATTAACCGCTAACTTCTCCCTGAGATACTCAAAAGAGTCCTTGGGAAGAGGTTTAGTAAAGATATCTGCAATCTGATCCTTGGAGGGCACATACTCCAATCTGACTTCATCCTTGTTCACTTGCTCTCTCAGAAAGTGAAACTTGATAGATATATGCTTAGTCTTAGAATGTAACACCAGCTTCTTAGAAATATTTATTGCACTTGAATTATCACAGAAAATTGTGATAGGCTCCTCATATTCTACTTTAATATCTCTTAGCATCTTCTTCATCCATAAAACTTGAGTGCAACTACCTGTTGCTACAATGTATTCTACTTCAGTTGTAGACAGAGATATTGCCTCTTGTTTCTTGCTTAGCTAAGAAACCAATCTTTTTCCCAAAAAGAATGCTCCACCACCGGTACTCTTTCTATCATCCACATCTTCTGCCCAATCTGCATCTGTATATGTATGAAGAGAGAAATCATGATCTCTAGGATACCACAAACCATACTCAATTGTTCCTTTTAGATACCTAAGAATCCTTTTGATTGCCATGACATGAGAGTCTCTGGGATCAGCCTAGAATCTCGCAACAAGACCAATATCCTGCATTATATCTGGTCTAGTTTGAGTGAGATACAATAATCCTCCAATCATTGATCTGTACTTTGTCTAATCTGCCTTAGGAGAGTCATCATGTTTGCTCAACTTACATCTAGTTTTCATGGGAGTATTCATTGGCTTTGAATCTTCCATTCCAAATTTCCTCAACAATTCTTTCACATATTTGGTATGAGAAATAAAGATTCCTTTCTTTGATTGAGTAATTTGCAGACCCAAGAAGAAATTCATTTCACCAAGCATTGACATCTCAAACTCACTTTTCATTTGATTTGCAAAGGTTTTACACATACTGTCTCTTCCTCCAAAGATGATATCATCAACAAATACTTCAACAATCAAGATGTTTTCATGATCAATTTTGAAATATAAGTTACTGTCAACAGTACCTTTGTTGAAACTAATCTTCAAAAGATATTTGTCCAATCTTTCATACCAGGCTCTTGGAGCTTGCTTTAGTCCATACAGTGCCTTCTTCAGCTTCCAAACCATATCACTATGCTCAGATATTTGAAATCCATCTGGTTGTTCAATGTACACTTATTCTTCTAAGTCACCATTCAAGAAAGTAGATTTAACATCCATTTAATACACCTTAAAATCCTTGAAGGCAGCAAATGCAAGAAATAATCTAACTGCTTCAATTCTTGCCACCAGAGCAAAAGTTTCTTTAAAATCAATTCCTTCTATTTGAGAGTAGCCCTTGCAGACCAATCTAGCTTTATTTCTGATTACTTCACCAACTTCATTTAGTTTGTTCCGGAAGACCCATTTCGTTCCAATCACATTCTTGTTTCTAGGTCTAGGAACAAGATCCCAAGTGTGATTTTTCTAAATTTGCATCAACTCTTCCTCCATTGCTTTGGTCTAGTTTTCATCATTGTAGGCTTCATTTATTGTCTTAGGTTTAATCTTTGAAATCAGACAATATTCATCTAAATTTTGAGCAATTTTCCTTCTAGTTTGCACACCTTTGCTTTTGTCACCTATGATCTAATCTTCAGAGTGGTTCAGTCTTACATACCTTGGAACTTTGGGAGTTTCTTGCACTTCTGCTTCTTGATCAGGCTCATTCAGACCTATCTCTTCTTCCTAATTTACCGGATCAGTTTGAATCTGACTTTCAGAAGAGGATTGAACTCCTTGAATCAGAACACCATTCTGATCATCTTCATCATATTCATAAAACCTTGAGGGTTTCTCTATTCCCTCATCAACCTTCACATTTTTACTTTATATCACCTTTCTTAGTCTTTTGTTATAACACCGGTATGTTTTGCATTGAGTGGAGTAACCCAAGAAAATTCCTTCATCACTTCTAGCATCAAACTTGCCTAGATCTTCATCTCTTTTAATGTAACATTTGCTACCAAACATTCTAAAATACCTTACAATAGGAATGATGCCAAACCAAAGTTCATAAGGAGTCTTACCAGTATTGCTTCTAATTTGAACTCGATTGAGAGTATAGACTGCAGTGCTGATAGCTTCTCTCCAATAGATATGAGGAATGTTAGCTTGCATCATCATGGTCCTAGAAGCTTCTTGTATGGTCCGGTTCTTTCTTTCCCCTACTCCATTCTGCTATGGAGTCCTAGGAGCAGACAACTGTCTCTTTATTCCATGTTTCTCACAGAACTCTATGAACTCACTGGATGTGAATTGTCCACCTCTATCAGACCTTAGACATTTCAACTTCAATCTAGTTTCATTCTCTACCATAGCCTTGAATATTTTGAATTTCTAAAAATCTTCTAATTTCTCTTTCAGAAAAGTTACCCACATCATCCAGGAATAGTCATCTATTAGCAGCATGAAGTATCTATCAGCTTGAATACTCCTAGTTCTTGCCGGACCACAAAGATCAGTGTGAACTAAGTCCAATAATTCGGTAGAAGACAGTTCCTTGATTTTGAATGTGACTCTGCTCAGCTTACCCAACTAACATTCCTTGCACAAGTTGTTAGTAGGTTTCACCAAATTTGGAAGATCTCTTACAGCCTGAGTATTGCTTATCTTGATGATATTATCAAAATTCACATCACACATCCTTCTATGCGATAACCAACTCTAATCAACTTGAACAAATAAGCAGCTTTTACCAGTACCAACCAAGTGGAAGATATTACCTTTAGTTTGAGCACCGGATGCAATCTCTATTCTGGAACTTTCAAAGATTTTGCATTTTCCATCCTTGAATCAGAGATCATAGCCTTTGTCCACCAACTGTCCAACACTAAGAAGATTGTGCTTCAAACCTTCAACATACAGTAAATTACCAGTTTTGTTTCTTCCATCAAAAGAAATAGTTCCTCTTCCTCTGATTCTACCAGCAGAATTATCACTAAACTTCACCACTCCTTCTTCATACCTTTCCAAATCTATGAACTTATTTTTGTCACCTATCATGTGGTGAGAGCAACCACTGTCAATGACCCAATCATCCTTTTCTTCAACTTGGGCAGCCAGAGCTCTTTCTACAACTTTATGATTGATAGATACAGAGGATATTGGTTCTTCTTCCTTGATGGCAATAAACACCCATTCACTTCCGGATTTGTTTCCTATCTCTAATTCATCATCTGTTACTCCTTCATTATCATCTTCTTCATGAACATAGTAACAACTCTTTTGGAACCTTGATCTGTTAGGATTTGGCTTTGAAAATCTTTCCAGACATCTTGAGGCAAAATGACCAATCTTATTGCAGTTAAAACACTTAAAAGGCAATTTTCCTTCATACTTACCAAATCCTCTTGGTAGTCTCTTTGCAATGAGGGCTTCAAGTTGAGTAGTTTCTACTTCTTCTTCCAGGTCTTTTCTTGCTTTTTCATACTATGATAGTTTCCTTGATGAGTTCTCCCCCAGATCAAATCTTTGTTTACCTTTCACAGAGGCACTGGCTTTGAATGCAGATTCAGTCTTGGGGGGATCATCTCCAAACTCAGTCATTTCAAATACAGCCAGTTTGCCAACCAGTTGGTCTCTTGTGACAGTCGTATGGGCTCTGAATTCATCAATGGCAACAACCTTGATTTTGTAAGCTACAGGAAGGGATCTGAGAATTTTGCCAACAATCTCATTTTCATCCAAGACTCCACCAGCATTTCTAATTCCACAAACTAGCTCATTTACTCTTGGCACAAAAGTAGTAATATTTTCATCATCTCTCATCTTCAGTTTTTCAAATTTCCATTTTAGACTTTGTAACCTTGCACATTTAACATACTGGTCTCCTTCATTCAAAAGTTATAGTTTATTCCAAATCTCAAAAGCAGTTGGTAGGTCAATAACATTTGAGAGCTCTGAGTCAGATAATGTGCTTAGAAGAGCCTCTTTGGTCTACAGATTATTTTTAGCATCTGTGATTTCATTTAGGGTTGTCGGACCACGCTGTGGAGGTACATATGCTTTTGTAACCATGGACCAGTACACCATTCCCATACACTACAAGTGACATTTCATGCGACCTTTCCAAAGAGCAAAGTTGGTTCCATCAAATTTTAGACTATCCTTCTTGTAAGATGACATCCTAGATCTCCTCAAGCGGTTAAGCTCTTTTTAGAGGAACTTGGCTCTAATACCAATTGTTAGACTTAGGGCACACAACTGAGAGGGGGGTGAATCAGTTGTGCAAAACTTTCTCCAATTTACACACTTAAATCCTCTTAGTGATTAGCAGTATATTAAACATGAAACATAATGCATTCAAATCAAAAGTAGAAACTCATAAACACATGAGACACCAAGATTTTGATGTGGAAAACCCGGTTAAGGGAAAAACCATGGGATGATTAACCCAAGAATGTATTCTCTATTAGAAGAATAGAAAGAACAAAATGGCACATGCCAATTAGGGCTCACTGCCCGAGCACACTGCTCACAAGAGGCTCACTACCTACAAGAAACACACTGTCTACAAAGAAATAAGTATCACATACATGAACTGGAGAATAGCATCTTCACCATGCTTGAATCAGTTCCATTAAGCTCACTACTTTTGCTTTGCCTTTTGCCCTCTTCTTCGCTACCACTCACTCATCTCCACAAGAATCACTTCAAAATGACTTCACAATCCCTTATTTATACAAGGCATCGACTTAGGAACAATCATCTAAGTCGGCAAACACCTACAAGAACATTCGCAAGACATGTAATACATCTGGTTGGCCAGTCTCAAGAAGAACACCAATATCCAGTGGTTATTCTTCAAATGCAAACTCTAACTTCAATGTGGACCACCAACATGAACTAGAAATGATCCAACGATCATCATAACCTTCCCTGACTCACCAAGAACATCAGTACTTCATCAGCCTACTGGAATTCTTCTCTCCTTCATCCAGAGCTTCAAGAACACAGTCTATCATCACTATCACAAAGGAATAGGCTCTTCTTGACCTTCAAACCATGAACCAATCTAGTTGATACTTCACAGGGATGTCCTCAGCACTCCCTCAAATCCGCAGAATGGGATAATGAATTTCTAGATCTCACCGGACCTATCTGTGACACTCTGTCACCTTTGAACACCTGCCGGAACCGGTTCTACTTGAGCTACCATAACTTCTTGCAACACCGGTTAGACCCATACTTGCAACACTTTTGGTAGATGACTTTAATGTGAGTAAGGTTGATTTGGGGCCTCCTATTGTACAAGGGATGTTTATAATGCAAATTTCTCTATTGAAATTTTAGCTACAAGACTGGAAGCTAAAGAGAAAAAAATGTGTTGTTGGAAGAAGAGGTTGATATTCTTACTTCATATATCAAATCCATTGTAGACACCACAACCCAATATTTGGATGCATTAATGGACATTCCTATGAAGGTTCCTACCAAAGGTGTGAGTCCATATGTGGTCGATCAAATAAATAAGTATAAATTTTTGGGTAAATCTACTGAAGAGTGGTGGAGAAATTAACTGTGGAAGGGATGTTGTAGCTCTAGGAGGTGACCCTTATGTATGCCAAAATATCTACCAAACAAACTGAAGTACTCTATAAGATGAAGCTGGCTAAGAAAGAAGAAATTGTTTTGGGTATAGATAAGAATGGTTTGTAGGAGATGCTCAATATAGACACCAATATTTTAGTTTCTGAGAATGTGACTATTAAGCCTAAAGAGAATGAGTCTATGAAATGGATAACTATTATTGATTGGAATCTTTTAATGGTCAAACAATGTTTGAATGATTTGAAGAATATTGTCAAAAATTACATATCATATTTGATGGACCTTAAGAGTTGTTGTATAAGCCTAGGAAGGGATATCCTTGATGAGATTGAAGTAGATCTACTTGAGGCTAGAACTATCAAGTAGGTGTTTAAAGAATTATTAATAGAGGAATTGAAAAGTAAAAAACTGCTCAGCGAAACCTAATAGATAAACTATGAAATATGTCTTCTTACATCATGACCTTTAAAAATGATCTTGTTGAATTTCACAGGAAATATGAGGATTCAAATAACTTTCTTCTTATACGAAAGACTTATCTTAATATGACTTCCATACCTAATGGAAAATCCCTCAATCCTATGCTGAATAAATTGAAAGTCTTTAAAGCCAAGTTGGATGCTTCTTAGGTGCCAGAAGATCATTCAACTAAAGCTAATCAAGATGAATCAGAAGACAAGGATGGACAGGTTGATCGAGGTGTTGAAGAAGAAGAGAAAAGTGATGTTTCAACCTAGTGCTTTGATTATTTGATTTACAAAAACTTTTAAATGTATTTAATTATTTTTTTTGGACTTTATTAAACTTTTCCCTCTTTATTTAATATCAAAAGGGGGAGAGGTTTGTTTTATTTGGCCATTCCAAGAAATAGTTATATGTTGGAGTTAGTTTTATTGTTATTCATATATAAGGGACAAAGGAAGAAGGATATAGAGTCTTTTGGTGAAATTGCTTCATGATTAGACCATTGAAAAAAGTTAGTCATGGTTTAAAATATTTTTTTTTCAAAAAAAATAAGGGGGACACTATATCCAGCCTGTGTGATATTCTCTAAAAATGAGTATTGTGCTCCATTTTTTCTCATAAATACAAGATAACGGTAGCATTGAGTCAATTTTTTTGTGATGTCATTGATACTTTTTATTTTGGATTTATGGCATGTTGAGTGTAGAAAATATTACATCTTTTCTATGTGGAGTGTTGATATATCATCAATGTCTTCATTCTTATGTTTGAATTTGATGTGATGATGGTATATTGAATATTGGTCGCATAATCATTGAATCTCTTCATTCTTGTGTTTGGCTAGATTATGGTGATTTCTTTTATTCTAAAAGTGCATTTGGATTTCTTGTGGTGCATTGGGCATTAGAGAATTCATTTATTTTCGTATTTCCATAAAATTTCCTTTCCCACTTTCAGGTTAAAAGTGTATCTAAGAACTTAATTTTATCATACAAAGCAAACTATACCTTCTTAAAAATATAGAGGGTAATTCTGAAATTGATTCACAATCTATCAAAGTTTTGGTGAGATTGTCACTATAAACTGGGTAAGTCATATAAGAAACAAAGTGACAAAATATGTTTGCTAACACTCCTTTAGGTTTATTGTCTGCCTCATCTTATTTTTCTTTAGGTAGATCTTTTCAATCCTCATCATTTTGGTCCTCATTTTGGATCCTTGAACTAGTTCCTAGAGTCAATTATTTCCTCTGGGTTACTCTTCAGAAAGAAATCTTAGGATTGACAACCTAGTCAAAAGGTGTTTTTCCTTTCCTATCGATGATGTTTTATGGAAGTCTAATGCTGATTCCCCCTCTCACATCTTTAGGGGTTGTTCCTTTTCTTCTTCAGTGTGGGGAGTTATTTTAGATAAATTCTCTATATATCTTGGTGTTTCCCCCTCCTTTTTAAGGGCATGGTTCACTCATGGGTCTCTCCATTTTCTAACCCCTATCTCTCTCCTTGTGGCCTCTTTCCCTTCCCCATATTTTTTGAGGATCTAGAAAGAGAGAAACAATAGAATTTTTAGGGATTCTAAGACTAACTTTGTTAGATTATCTTCCAAGATATGTTTTTCCATTAAATAAAATCTTATGGTAGCTCTCCAAGAAATGTTAAGTGAGGTGGTAAGATTCCTATTTCTAGTCTAGAAGAAAAATGTTAATTCATGGGATTTGAACATTGATATTTTGTTCCTATTTAAGAGGGGGGAAAATAAAGAAAGGATGTGAAATAGTATCCCCCCCTCTAAATTGCTTCAAACTAAATTTTGATGGGGATTCTAAGCACAATATTGGCATTTCTAGGAGGTGCTATGGGATTAGGAAGGTAATTGAAGACAAAACAAAAAATGAAAGGTAAACAACAAGAAGATAAATAGTAAACATGCAATACCTTCAGCTTAGACTTTCCTTTCTCCTCTGATAGAGCGAATTGAAGTTGCACCTACTATCTCAATGGTTATGCTCAATTATTTTGATAGATAGAGATATGTTGATTGCTCTAGAAACCTGCAACATAACATTACTTTCTTGTGTGATGATAATGGCTTGGTTGATGCTAGATTTATATATTTGTGGTGATGGAGAGATAAGATTTCACTTGAAGATAAGGATTTGATTTTTAATTTAAAAGGAAATAAATCAAGAAGAAGAGAAGATGAGATATATAAGGACAATCGATAAGATTATCTAATTAATTCAATTAATTCGATACACATGAGTTAGGAATGGAAAGAAATCAAGAAGAAGATTTGATTTATATTTATTAATTAAATAAATATTTATTTACTTAATTAATGTTGGAATATGATCTAATTAATTAAATAATTATAAATTATTTAATTAACATTAGAAAAATGAATGGATTAATTAAATAATTGTAAATTATTTAGTTAATACTAGGAAGTGGGAAAATTAACTTAATTAAATACTTAGAAATTATTTAATTAATGTGAAAGTATGGAAAATGAATAATTATGTTGGTAAGTAATGTAAATGCGATGTAGTAAGAATGCATTGGTGAATTTTAGGTGTCTACAGTAACATCAAAGGGGTCTATGCTATTTACTTAGGGAAGCAAACAAAGAACTTCACAAAACTAATAATGGCTTATCACGGGGTGAAACTAGTTAAAGAGATGGGAATTCAAAACTAAATAATTGAAGTAGACTCTCATAACATCATTAGATGCCTTAAGAAGAAGGACAAACCTAGTTGGACTATACATAACCCAATTTAGGACTCACTCAACATTATTGATATTCTTAATCAAAGAAAAAATAAACATAGCTTTAGTGAGGCAAATAGGGTTGCTAAATTTTTAGCTAACAAGTGAGTGATTTCAAAGGGAGACAAGAGATGGGTGGGGGATAACTTCCCACTTGAAGCCTTATTGATAACCAAAAATGATGCTGGTAACTAATCTTATTATGTCACATATCATGATTATTAATTTATTAATCATAAAAAAATAATGTCCCTCTTCAAGACCTTGGTGTGAGAGATGGCAGCTATCAAAAGGTAGAACAATAATGATGGATTATGTGCGAAGAGATTTAGCCTTCATTAAATTGGATTTTCCCCACCTTTATCTCAAACATTTATTTGGTTGCAAAGAGGCTACAAAATGGGGTTTTGACTTGTAGCTTCTTCTATTACACCAACATTTGGAGGGACCCATACATAAATCCAATCATAGGTGGTGATATAAATAGGAAGGAACCTATTCTTTGTGACAATATCAACCAAAAGCACAAAGTTTGGTAGATTTTGGAGGTTGGTGGTACTGCCCCATTCATTGAATGTGTCAATGGGTATGATCTCACTCTTGTAGCTAAATTAGTTTGAATGTGGCAGAGTAGGGATGTGAAAATGTTGGTGATGGAAATAGGCATTTTGAAGGAAGTGATAGAAAAATCCACTAGGCTTACGATCGAAGGAAGGAATTTTTTCAAAGATAGAAAGATGGGGGAATATACCAAATTAAATTTCCTTAATAAAGGTGAGTCCTTAAAATATTACTAGTCTAGTTATGTTTTGAAATTTGTTAAGGAGCTCTATAATGATGTGGTTGTTGCTATAATTAAATAAATTACTATGAAAGGTAGATTCATGACCCTCTTCATGTATCAATTTTTTATCCTTAGCCATTTTAGATTTCACCACAAGATTTTCCTCCTCTTTTTTCTTTTATCATCCCTAGAAGTCATTGTGAAGGAATTTATGCAGTGGTTAGGCAACTACTCAGCCCACGCTGGCCCAATTTTCTTTATTAATAACCATTGGAAGTAGAATCCACCCAAGGTTAAGGTAAGCCCAACTATGAAAAAGGGAAATTTTATTAATATGGACTCTTATAGTGCAATAGAAGAGGATAGCTATGAGGAAATGGGTTCTAGTAATAGTCTAGAGGATACTAGGCAGTTGGTGGTGTTGATGTGTTTGTCATTGATGTCAAAAGTATAGTTGATGTGTTGTGTTTGAGTTGGTGTTGATCATCTCATGATTCAAGAATTGTTGATCATCCTTGTTGGTAATGTTATGAGGCACAAATGCTTAGTTGTGATGTTAATGATATTAGGTTGACAAGTTTGGTGATTATTGATTTGGTTTGTTAGGATTAGTGACTATTTATACTCTTATACTCATCATATGATGCAATTCATGTTTCATGCTTGGAATTCATACTTGGAGTTCATACTTAAGTCCATAAGTTTGATAATTTACTTAATAGTGATTGGTTCTCCTTTCTATGATGCATACTCTCTCTATGATTTGATGGTGTTTGTTTGAGTTGATGATGTTGATTCACATCAGGATCTTATGATTGTGTGGTGTTATGGATTGTGCAATGGTGTCACAAGATGCTCAAGATCACAATGTGTTTAGGTGTCTTGTATTGATCAGTAGTTCAAAGCATCAAATTGATAGTGGGATGTCCACATGATGTCTTGTGTTACTAGTGTCAAGTGGGGCACCTTTATTGTGTTCATGTCTCAACACTTGGCTTCCTTGTTGGTGATCTTGTCTATTTTCTAGTAGAGCACATTTGTCATGTACAAGTGCATGCTGATGATCTTGGAACTCTTTATGTGTTTAGTAGCCATTGACCTTTTTGTACCCTATTTCTCATCTAGTATTTCCTAGGTCAATACTAAATGTTTTGCCTTGTTTTTACATTCTCTGAAGCCGTTCATGTCTCTACAGTATCATGTTTATTCTCCATGTTGAGTTTGGTTGTTTAAATCTTCTTTTTCATAGGTTAGGGTTTGCATTTTTTAAGTGTTTAGGGACTCAAAACCCTAAAATCCTTGTTAGTTCTTAAGACACAAACTACAATTGTAACCCGTATGCACTTTTGTCATGTCTGTGTGTTGACAGGCAATGGAAGGTAATAGTTCACTTAAGTGAACACTTTGTGGGGTCAACACCATAAGTTTACTTGCCCCATCCTCTAATGCAACTGGGGTCATTAGGTATGTGGGGAGTTTTTGAGTGGGAACACCAAATCCATGGTGGATATGAGGGCACCAAAGTGCACATCGACAGAGGAGATTTAAACTTGTTTTAAATTACAATGAACCACCTTCTCGGTTGAAATTTGATGGGTAGTTCTTGAAACTATGTGCTAACTTCTACCATTCAGTTGTTCAACTACATTCAAGGGCTAGAGATTTGATTTAAGGCTTGTGTGAATGTTTTGGGAGTTTCTTGATTGTATATCCTAATTGATAATAGTAAGAACTGTGGGTAAATAATCATGGTATTCATATTTTTAATATATATAATACATAGAGATTTGATTTGGTGTAACTATTTGTAACATATACAGTTATTGATTCATAGTGTAACCTTGTAATGAGGTTTTTTCTACATAAGGGAGTTTGAATGTTCTATCTGCAAAAGAGTATTATTGATGTTTAGAATGATGTGTACACAATTTGTGTTAAGGTGTACATGTATAAATATTTATTGATGCAAAGATAGAATGTGTATGAGAGCATATGGTTGCATGCAGATATCACTTGAGGTATGCAAAATGAGTTTTTTTTCTTTTATAGGTTGATGATAGAATATGTTGATGCTAAGGTAATGTGAGACTTGATAATCTGTGTTTTGATGTAAGACTAAGTATGTGTTGAGTAGTGATGAGGCTATGAAAAGGTTTTGTCTGAATATGCATTTGAAGTTTTATGATTACCAGTTAAAAGAAGAGTTTTAGAGTTTTGAATGACTAGTATTAGGATTGTCTCTATATTCTGCATAGACTAACTATCTGTGTGAGAGAAAAAGCATGTGGGTTTTAGTGT
Organism: Cunninghamia lanceolata; assembly: GCA_027924645.1. Lineage (NCBI taxonomy): Eukaryota > Viridiplantae > Streptophyta > Pinopsida > Cupressales > Cupressaceae > Cunninghamia > Cunninghamia lanceolata. Next base: position 20,056,847 of record BSBN01000809.1, on the reverse strand, counting down.
TATATAGAAGTGTGATCAGATTGATTCTTGAAGTTTGTAAAGGACAATGTGTATATGCTTCATTTGTGAAGAGATTCATGTGAATGTAGTTGTCTATGTATCATGAAGTCACTATTCTGTATTATTATTTTGATCATCCAAGTGCAAAGATTCAGTGACTCATTTGTCCACATATATAGCATACTAATGATCATTCATGTATGCAGGATTGGGTGTTTATAGGGTGTTTGTCAAACAAGTGAAATTGGTGACATGATGCCATTGTAATAGGGAGTTATTGTATTGTTCTATGATGTCAAAGTAATGTTCCCTTGGATTGTATGTATGGTAGATTGTTCTTGTTATGTAAAAGAGAGATATCATTGAGATGTTGATTAGGAGATATAAGGTGTTTGTATAAGAGTTATAAACTCATCTATAACCTTTGATTTTCATTGTAAATAGAGTAGTACTATGTATGTTCTCACATTTTGTAATTGGAGTTATTGTGATTGCCAATGAGGCTTGTTTGTGATTGATGAGATCATTTGCAAATGAGTCATTGTAACTAGTGAGGTTTATGGCTAGTGAGGCTTGTATGTGATTAGTGAGATCCTAGCCAGTGAGGCTTGTATGTAATCAGTGAGAGTGGGACCGAATAAAGTTTTGGTGAGGATTGGACAGTGGTTTATCCCTAGATATGGTTTTACACTTTACATCTTGTGTTATGGTTTTATTTGTGTGATTCTATCATTTGTTGATGTCTTTGTCATGATGATGTTAGAAATTGTTTCTACAAGATTGATGAATGAACAAGTTTTATTGGATCACTAATTCACCCTCCCTCTTAGTGATCCTTAGTATTCCAACAAGTGGACCTATATGAGGACCAAATTGAGGTTGAAATTGGTTATAAGGAAATAAAGGAAGATGTGGGGAAGGAGGAGTAGAGAAGTAAAAAGGTAAAGGATAAAGAATGGGGGAGCCAATGGTTGGGGCTGATTTCCATGAAATCCCTAGCCCTTGTTCACACCCTTATGAAGAAAATGTGGTTAACTCATATGGAAAAATTCCCTGGAGTGTGCCATTAGCGTCATCAATCAAACTAGTGGAATTGTCCTTTGGTATTTTATAGGAAACAAAAATCCACCATCAACTGTCTAAATGGTTCTTCATGGAAATAAATTGCCTTACTATTAAAGTGGTCATGCTAGAGTAAAAATACAAGGGGAATATTTTGGTGCCCAACAAGGAGTATAAATTGGTTCTCCAATACTAGAATTCAATGAGAGAGACCCTCATCCTCAATAGTGAGAAGGATTAATAGAATGCAAGGATGTAGGTTCTAGAGGAGGAGATTAAAAAGATAAAAGAAAGTATAAAAAAGATTGGGAATGTTAAAATCATGAAATAAGGGACCAATAAAGGTGTTCAAGACTTCCAAAAAGTAATTGATATAATAAGCGAGGTAGTACTAGTAAAGGCAAAAAAGCCAAAGATGATTGCAATGTTGAAGCAGGCTTCCTAATCGTGAGATTAGAAGTAGTTGATGTTTTAAGAAAGTTAGAGTTTGGTTGGCTCTAGTGGGTGTGATGGGCTGTGATGCTCTTATCTTATCTTTTTTTGGTTCTTTTTTCTATTAGCTTCATCATCTCTAGATTAGTTTTTCTACTTGGTAGCTTTATTTTGGTTTCTCTATAGCTTGAAGACTATACTTTCACTATAATTTTTTCTTTGTATAGGGTTTATGGTCCCTTAAAAGCCAACTTATCTTAATAAAAAAAGGTTTTCTTCAAAGGAAGAAGAGGACCTTAATTGAGATGGCATAGTGCATGCTACAATATGAGGATGTTCCTTTGTTTTCTTGGGTTGAAGATGTCAATACATGTTTAGCTCATGTCTTGAATAGATCTCCTACAACATGCTTGTAGAATATTACTCTAAAGGAAGCATACAGTGGTAAGAAGCCAAATGTTATGTATTTTAGAGTATTTTTATGAGAAGCATTTTCTCACATACTTGACAAGATTAGACAAAATAAATTTCATAAGAAAAGTATTAAGTACAACTTCATTAGTTATGATGATCAAAATAAAGAATATAGGTTGTATGATCCTAGTGTGGAGGATGTGTTTAGAAGTAGGGATGTTAAGTTTAATGGAGGGATCAAGGATATGATAAAATATTCTCCAAATCGTATCCCACAAGTGGACATAAATAATGATGTACCCTATAGTACCTTCAAAATAGGTAAAAGGTCAAAGGTAACTTCAAATATAGATGAAGAATCCAGTCCTCCTAGGAAGACCCAAAGTCTTCAAGAAATTTATTAAAGGAGCCAACAAGTTAATTATGCCCTAATGACCATAATAATGAATACTAATATCCTCAGACCTATGATAGGGATGATGAAAAACATGAATGGGAATAGGCTAACTAGAATGAATATGACTCCTTTATAACGAATAAAACATGGGAATTGGTGGACTCGCTCAAGGGAAACAATGTGGTAAATAATAAGTGGGTGTATAAGACTGAGTTTAAGTTTGATGGATGCATTAAAAATTAGAAGGCAAGGGTATTGGCCAAAGGGTACTCACAAAAGGAGAGAATTGATTACATAGAAAATTTTACTCCAATAGAAAATGTTGGTATGACTATAATAGCATTGGTAGCTCATTTTAGGCAATCTCTTCACCAAATAGAGGTTAAGAATGCCCTTTTGAATGGAGAGATTGATGAAGATATCTACATGATTCAACCATAGGGATTTGAGAATTTAGGTCAATAACACTTAGTTTGTAGGTTAGTCTCTCTATGGCTTGAACAAATCTCGAAGGACTTGGTATGCTAAGATTAACAAGTATTTTAAGGCTCAATGCTTCCATAGTAGTCCTCATGATCCAAACTTGTATATGAAGGAATTTGATGAAGGCGGCATGATTATTATTGTGCTCTATGTTGATGACCTTATCATTATAGGAAATAAAATGGATAAAATTAGTGACATAAAGTTAAATTTGTAAGATAGATTTGAGATGACAAATCTTGGTTTTATACACTACTTTCTTAGCATCTAGGCATGGTAAAAAAAGATGAAATGTATCTCTCTCAAACCAAGTTTGCTACAAACTTATTGACCAAATTCAAGATGGATGATTGTAAGAGTGTTTAGACTCCAATTACTCTAGGATTGAAGTTGACCAATGATATGGAAGGTGAGGATGTTAATCCTGCCTTATACAAGAAAATTGTTAGAAGTCTTGTGTACTACTCACACTCAACAAGATATTTCTTGGTGCACTCACGATTGGAGGGTTCACAGAATGAACTGTCCAAACCATGTAGCTAAAGTAAACACAATAGAAACAACACAATCATAGAATGCAATGGAAGATTCAAATTCTCAATATATCATATATTCAGAATGCTTATATGTTGGTAATATGCGGGCTACAATCAAAGGGCTCACAGGCTTGCTTTCTGGGTTACGGTCCAGATATGCGAGATATGGCATTCAAGCGCCTTCCCAAAAATAAACTATCTATCTATTTTATGAATCAACTAACTATAAACTACTAACTTCCTAATGCATCTAAGAGATCTATATATATCATCTTATAGCTCAAGAAATCCTTCACGTCAGCCAAGAGAGGTTTTAAGCTCCAATGAAGGAATGTAAAGTGTAGAAATAAGTAGGTCAGCCTATAACTTATGGTAATGCTCCGCAAATGGATGAAACTTGGTGAGGACCTCAAGGAAGGTCTATCTAATCAATATGTTTTGTGAATGATGTTTAATTTAGCTTTGTAAGTCATGGAAGTGCTTTGCAAACCTTTTCCTTGTACTGACTATCTGTATGCTCTACTCTGAGAAAATTGATGATCTTCTAATAGTGATAACTTTTAGCAGACAAATCCAAATGACCTAAAATTTGGATATGATGTAAATGATGATATGTTGATACTAAGTCGTATTCCTTGAGATCTGATATGAAGAGGTGGTGAAATACAGTACAAAATGCTGAAACTATAACTGACTGAACTGAAATAAAAATGAAAGAAAAGAAAAAATGCAAATGTTTTTGGTTGATGCAAGATTGCTCTGCAACCTAGGATGCTCCTGCATCAGACACTTGGGGTTGTTGAAAAAGTAAGTCCCTTACTTTGCTCAGGCTAGAGGAAAACCAAGACAGTCCACCTCAGCCTGAGAAATCCATGATGAATCTTCTTTCAGTCTGCCTTTCCACTTGACCAATAATTATTTATACTACTTTCCTCTAGTACTACGTCCAACTCTGCTATCCAAGATGTTCTCTATCTTCTCCTACGGTAACTGATTCTTCAATTCATCTCCAATGTTGTCACTTGATTCTCCTTCATGATACTGATATAAGTCTACAATGTTGAATATAGATGATATACCCAATGTCGCCATTAGCTCCACTTCATATGCATTTCCTAAATCAAACTTCCTAAGAATCTCACATGGTCCAAACTTCTTCATCTTCAGCTTGTTGTATGTCCCTACTAGAAATCTCTCTTTTCTCAGATATACCATTACTTCATCTCCAACTGAAAATTCTTTGTCTCCTCTTCTCATTTGCTTTCTCCTTATACTTACTACTCATTTCTTCCAAATTCTTCTTGACCTTATTATGTACTATCTCCATATATACTACCAATTCTTCTTCCTTTGTACTTCTCTTATTCTCCGTACCGATGTCTCTCAATTCTGCAACTCCTCTAGGTTTCATTCCGGTCACAATCTCAAATGGTGTCTTCCCTATACTCCTATTCACTGAATTATTGTATACAAACTCTACTTGCAATAGAATTAGATCCTAATTTCCTACCTTGTCTCCTACCAAACATCTCAACAAATTTCCCAAACTTCTATTTACCACTTCTGTTTGTCCATCTATTTGTGGATGAAATGCTGAACTAAATTTTAGGTCCGTCTTCATCTTCTTTCACAGTGTCTTCCAAAATTATCCAATGAATCTTGTATCTTTGTCTAAAATTATACTCTTAGTTAATCCATGCAATCTCATAATCTCCTTGAAAAAAATGTCAGGAACATGTATGTTGAAATTAAGGCAGACAACTAAGAGGGAGGAGAATCAGTTGTCACAAAACTTTATCTTTTGCTGCATTTAATCTTCTTTACCACTCATTAACAAATTAATCATATAACCATGAAAGCATGAATCAACAACACATGAGCAGAAACACAATCAACACACATAACACAAGGATTTTTACGTGGAAACCCAGTTAAGAGAAAAATCACGGTGGGGGTTAACTCACAAGATTTATTCTCTGTTAAAAGAATAGAAAAATGGGAAGGCACCTACCTTCAGGTACACTGCCTAGAGATCACTGCTCCAAGAGACTCACTATCTACAAACATATTCACATGGTGAACACTGAAGGGTTAAACTGAGAAACAACATGTTCTCCATGCCAAGGTTTAGTTCCATTAAATCCCACAACACCTCTACTATGCCCCCAAAGACTTCTTCGATACCTCCACATCTTCACACACTTTGCTACATTTACATGACTTCATTACACTTATTTATACATGACATAGACTTTGGAATGAATATCAAAGTCGACCTTACAATTATCTATCTAGAACATTCTCTAAGATAGGCATTACAAGCAATTACAATCACAAGACTTGACTTAATACAAAATGCTACATAGGGACCACTACACTATTGGCCAAATATAGCTGGGACTCAAATCTTCCTCGAACAACACGCCACACTCCATAGAACTTCTCTTCAATAATCTGCAACATGCACAAAGCATCCGATCGACCAAGACTGGAAAGAAGAGCAACACCCAAGGATAAATCTTCAACTACGAGCTCAATCCTTAATGCGGACCACCAAGACAATAGGCACATGATCTAGAGATCTCACAAGCACAATGAAATCAAAAAGAACAACTGCACCACCTCAAATCACCAGAATCACTTGCATCTTCATACAGGAACTTAAGAACACTAACTGTCATGATTGTCACACTAGAAAGATTGCTTGCGGACCTCCAAACCATGAACCACTTGAGTTGAGGATACACACCAACATCCCAAACATACCTCTAGAACCGCATACCATAATATTCCAATGCGTAGCAATCCAGACCAAATTCCTATCACTCTATTACCTCTAAACAACTGCAAAACCCGGTTCTACTTAGATGGCCATAACTTCACCAATCCTCCATGTGGATCTCTCAAATCTTAATTGGAGAAACTTTAGACAATCCTCTTCAAAACCCTTTAGTTTGCAAACTCTTATCTTCATCTCATTGGGAATGCAGAGCAATCTACTGTACTGAACGGCATTGTCTTCACTGTTTCTAACAAAGAGATATGTTGACATCAATGACAACACATCATAGGCACATATTTACAACAATCTCCCCCTTTTTCATTGATGGAAATATATGATGTGAAAAAATGATTCAACCATCAAGACAGGAACTTCTCCCCCTCTCTCTTATCACACCTACAACCACTTTCTTCACTGCTCGCCCTTTCACCAGCAACTACTTACTTTTGATTTTTTCACATGACTTCTCTCCCCCTTTGACATCAATGGAAAAGGGCACATATTTGCAATCATCTCTCCCTTTTTTATTTCTTAGATAATACCAAACTGAGCTCCTGAATTAACATAGTGACTACTCCCCCTGAGTAGCGGAGATCATGAGATATGACTATGAGTTCCACCAGACTGATGCACACTAGTGCACCTTAGTTCTTAGCAGGAGGGGTAATAACCCCTAGATTCACTCTGAGATACTCAAAAGTGTCCTTAGGTAGAGGCTTAGTGAAGATATCCTCAATCTGATCCTTTGAAGAGACAAACTCCAATCTGATTTCATTCTCATTTACCTTCTCTCTCAAAAATTAAAACTTGATGGATATGTGATTTGTCTTTGAATGCAACACTAGATTCTTTGAGATGTTTATTGCACTTGAATTATCACAAAAGATTATAATAGGCTCTTCAAACACAATTATGATATCCTTCAACATTTGCTTCATCCACAAAACTTGAGTACAATTACTTGCTGCTGCTATATACTCTGCCTCTGCAGTAGATAGAGATCTTTCCTCCTTTTTGCTCAACCAAGAAACCAATCTCTTTCCCAAGAAAAATGCACCACCACTAGTACTCTTCCTGTCATCCACATCTCCTGCCCAATCAACATATGTATATGTATGAAGAGTGAAATCATCATCCTTAGGATACCATAAGCCATAATTAGATGTCCCCTTCAGATATCTAAAAATTCTTTTGACTGCTACAACATGGGATTCTCTAGGATTACCTCAAAATCTAGTAATAAGGCCAACTGCATTCATAATATCAGGTCTTGTTTGAGTCAGATAAAGCAATCCTCCAATCATTGGTCTATACATTTTCTGATCTACCTTAAGGGAATCATCATCTTTACTCAACTTGCATCCGGTTATCATAGGAGTACTCACTAGTTTTGAATCCTCTATTCCAAACTTTTTCAACAACTCTTTCACATACTTAGACTGAGATATGAAGATACCCTTATCTAACTAAATGATTTGTAGACCTAAGAAGAAATTCATTTCACTAAGCATGAACATCTCAAATTCACTTTGCATCTGATCAACAAATTTTTTACACATGCTCTCATTTCCACCAAAGATGATATCATCAACAAATACCTCAACAATCAAGATGTGTTCATGATCAATTTTGAAATAAATATTATTGTCAGCTATGCCTTTGCTAAAACCTAACTTTAGCAGATACTTATCTAATCTTGCATACCAGGCTCTTGGGCTTGTTTAAGTCCATACAATGCTTTCCTCAATCTGCAGACCATATCTCCTTGATCAGACAACTGGAATCCTTCCAGTTCCTCAATGTAGACTTCTTCCTTCAACTCTCCATTCAGGAATGTTGACTTGACATCCATCTGGTAAACTTTGAAATCTTTGTAAGTAGCAAAGGCAAGAAATAATTTGACTACTTCGATTCTTGCCACTGGAGCAAAAGTTTCTTCAAAATCAATTCCCTCTACCTGAGAATATCCTTTGCACACCAGTCTTGCTTTGTTTCTCACAACTTCACCATCTTCATTTAATTTATTCTGGAAGACCCGTTTAGTTCCAATTACATTTTTGTTTTCAAGTCTAGGAACAAGATCCCTAGTATGATTCTTTGTAATTTGCATTAATTTTTCTTCCATTGCTTTTACCCAACTTTCATCATTGCTAGCTTCATTTACTAATTTTGGTTCAATCTTTGAAATTAAGAAATACTCCACTTGTTCTTCAACAATTCTTCTTCTAGTTTGAACACCTTTATTTTTATCTCCTATGATCTAATCTTTAGAATGATTCAACCCTACATACCTCAGAGTTTTAGTATTTTCTTGACCTTCTGATTCTTGAACTTGTTCCTCAACATTTGCACTAGCTTGTTGAGTCACTGGATTCTTCAGAGCAATCTAAATCTGATTTGAGTTTGAACTTGCTTTCCATTATTTGGACATTCATTTTCATCATTTGATTCATATCCACAGGACTTATAAGGTCTCTCCTTGCTTTCATCAACCTTGACATTAGCACTTTCAACAATCATTTTCAATCTCTTATTAAAGCACTGGTATGCCTTGCTTTGGTTAGCATAACCCAGAAATATTCCTTCATCACATCTTGCATCAAACTTACCTAGATCTTCATCTCTCTTGATATAACATTTACTACCAAAAACTCTAAAGTATTTCACAGTAGGAGCATTACCAAACCATAGTTCATAAGGTGTTTTCCTAGTATTACCTTTAATCTGCACCCGGTTAAGAGTGTAGATGACAGTACTCAAAGCCTCTCTCCAATAGACATGTGGAACATTTGCCTCCATCACTATGGTTCTAGAAGCCTCTTGAATAGTCTGGTTCTTCCTTTCCACAACTCCATTCTACTGAGGAGTTCTAGGAGCAGATAACTATCTTCTTATTCCATGCTTTTAATAAAATGCAATAAACTCACTGGAGGTAAACTCTCCACCTCTGTTAGATCTCAGACACTTTTCACACCAATATATTCATTCTCCACCATAGCCTTGAATACCTTGAATATGTCAATAGCCTCTGATTTCTCTCTCAAGAAAGTGACCCACATCATCTAAGAGTAATCATGAATCAACAACATAAAGTATCTATCTCGTTTCAAGCTCCTAACTCTGGCTAGATCACACAAATCAGTGTGCACAAGTTCCAACAATCCACTTGAAAATTGTTCTTTGCTTTTGAATGTAGCTCTATTCTATTTTCCCAACTGACATTCCTTACACATGCTATTAGCAGGTTTCACAAGCTTTGGAAGATCTCTCATAACCTGAGTAGTACTTATCTTGACAATGATATCAAAGTTTATATGACAAATTCTTGTATTCCATAACCAACACTGATCAATCTGAACAATCAAACAACTATTACAAGTACCACTTAAATGAAAGATATTACCTCTAATCTATGTACCAGATGCAATCTCAGTTCCGGAGCTTCCCAAAATTCTGCATTTCCCATCCTTGAATCAGAGATCATACCCTTTGTCAACCAAATGTCCAACACTGAGAAGATTATGATTTAAGCCTTCTACATAGAAAACATCATTAATGTTATTATTACCATCAAAAGAGATGGATCCTCTGCCATAGATTCTACCAGCTAAATTGTCTCCAAACTTCACAATTCCACCTTCATATCTTTCCAAACTTACAAACTTACTTTTATCACCAGGCATATGATGAGAACATCCACTTTCAATCACCCATTCATCCTTTTATTCAACCTAAGCAACCAAGTGACTTTCCACATTCACACAGCTAGTAGATTCAGTAGCCACTGGATCTTCTTCTTTGATAGCAATGAACACCCATTCATTTCCAGAGGTACTTCCCATATCAGATTCATCATCTGTAACTCCTTCATTAGCAGCTTCTTGGAAATAGTAGCATTTCTTCTAAACCCTAGGTCTATTAGGTTTTGGCTTTGAAACCCTCTCTGAACATCTTGAAGCAAAATGACCAATCTTATTGCAAGCAAAACATTTGAAAGGCAACTTTCCTTCATACTTACCTAATCCTCTTGGTAATCTTTTGGCAACAAGGGCTTCAAGTTCTTCAAGCTTAGATTCATCTTCTTCAAGTTCCTTCCTTGCCTTCTCATATTTGGTTAGTCTTCTTGAAGAGATTTCGCCTGGATCAAATCTTTGCTTTCCAAAAACACTGGCCTTAAATGTAGATTCTAATTTAGGAAGAGAATCACCAAACTCACTCATTTCAAATGTTGAAAGCTTGCCAACCAACTCATCCCTTGTAACATATGTCACAGTCTTGAGCTACTCAATAGAAGCAACTCCATGCTTGTATCAAGCAGGTAAGGATCTGAGCACCTTGGCAACAATCTCTAATTCTTCCAGTTTTTAACCAGCACACCTAATACTGCACACAAGTTCATTCACCTTTTGCATGTAGGAAGTGATGTTTTCATCTTCACTCATCCTCAAACATTCATATCTACCCTTCAGATTCTATAACTTAGCACATTTCACATATGCATCACCTTCATATAGAGTTTCCAACTTCTTCTAGATTTCATGACCAGTTTGCAATTCCAAGACATTTGTCCTTTCTGTATTAGTCAAAGCACTCAACAATGCTTCTTTAGCCTGAATGTTTTATTCAACTTCTTTGATTTCATCTGGAGTTGTAGGACCATTCTTCGAAGGAGTATATAGTCATTCTTAGTTATCAACCAACAAGGATCACCCATGCATTGCAAATGACACTCCATGCGATTCTTCCAAAGAGAGTAATTTGTTCCATCAAATATTAGACTGTCCTTCTTCTATCTTGACATCCTGGATCTCCTCAAGCGGTCAAGCTTTTTTAGAGGAACCAGCTCTGATACCAATTGTTGAAATTAGGGAAGAGAACTAAGAGGGGGGGTGAATCAATTGTCACAAAATTTATCTTTTGCTGCATTTTGTTTTCTTTACCACTCATCAATAGATTAATCATATAACCATGAAAGCATGAATCAACAACACATGAGAAGAAACACAATCAACACACATAACACAAGGATTTTTACATGGAAAGCCGGTTAAGGGAAAAACCACGATGGGGGTTAATCGAAATGATTTATTCTCTATTAAAAGAATAGAAAAATGGGAAGGCACCTACCTTCGAGCACACTGCCCAGAGCTCACTACTCCAAGAGACTCACTGTCTACAAAAATATTCACATGGTTAACACTGAAGGGTTGAATTGAGAAACAACATCTTCTCCATGCCAAGGTTTAGTTCCATTAAAGGTCACAACACCTCTGCTCTATCCCCAAACACTTCTTTGCTACCTCTACATCTTCACACACTTCAGCACATTTACAAGACTTCATTACACTTATTTATACATGACACCGACTTTGGAATTAACATCAAAGTCGGTGTTACAATCATCTATGTAGAACATTCTCCAAGATAGGCATTACAAGCAATTACAATCACAAGACTTGACTTAATACAAAATGCTACATGCAGACCACTACACTATTGGCCAAACATAGCTGGGATTCAAATATTCCTCGAACAACACACCATGCTCCGTAGAACTTCTCTTAGATCATCTGTAACACACAGAAAGCATCCGATCGACCAAGACTAGAAAGAACGGCAATACCCAAGGAGAAATCTTCAACTACGAGCTTAATCCTTAATGTAGACCACCAACACAATAGGCACATGATCCAGAGACCTCCACAAGCACAATGAAATCAACAAGAATAACTGTACCACCTCAAATCACCAGAATCACTTGCATCTTCATATGGGAACTTAAGAACACGAACTGTCATGATTGTCACACTAGAAAGAATGCTTGCGGACCTCCAAACCATGAACCACTTGAGTTGAGGATACACACCAACATCCCAAACATACCTCTAGAACCGTAGACCATAATATTCCAATACGGAGCAATTCAGACAAAATTCCTATCACTCTGTTACCTTTGAACAACTGTAAAACTTGGTTCTACTTAGATGGCCATAACTTCGCCAATCCTCCATGTGGATCTCTCAAATCTTAATTGGAGCAACTTCAGAAAATCCTCTTCAAAACCCTTTAGTCTACAGACTCTGATCTTCATCTCACTATGAATGCAGAGAAATTTACTTTACTGAACTGCACTATCTTCACTGTTTCTGACAAAGAGATATGTTGACATGAATAACAACACATCATAGGCACATATTTACAACAATGCATTACATCATTTGTATTCTTACAAGGTATGAAATGTGACATCTTTGAAAATCTATCCACCACTATAAATATAGAATCATGTCCCCTCTGTGTCTTCAGCACTTATAATATGAAATCCATGCTTATGTCTTCCCAAGGTCTCTCATGTATTATCAAAGATTTGGACAAATCAATATTTTGACTACTCCCTTTTGCAACTTGACATAATCTACAACTCTACACAAACTTCCTTACATCCTTATATATCTAAGGGCATAAAATATGTTCACTTACCAAAGCCACTATCTTGTGAATTCCAAAATGTCTTGCCATTCCACTAGTGTGTTTCTCCTTTATCAAATTATCTCTCATTGAACTCCCAAGTATACACAACTAATTTCCTTTGAACAACATATCCTCTTGAATGAAATAACCTAACCACTTACTTCTATCTCTCACAATAAGTTCCTTACATGCTTTCCATGGTTCTGCAAAATCAAGATCCTCTTCATACATGCGTTTTAGTTTCTCAAAACCTAAGACTTCTACTCAAATCTCTATCGACAAATTGCTTCTTCTACTCAATGCATCTGCAACTTTGTTTGACTTTCCACTACTATGCTTCAATACAAAGGTGTAACTCTACATGAACTCTACCCATCCCATATGTCTCTAATTCAACTTTCCTTGACTATTCAAATATTGTAAAGCTTGATGATCTGTGTACAAAAATTCTTTAGGCAACAAATAATGTCTCCACTTCTTCAATGCTTGAATTATGACATAGAACTCCTTATCATAAACTGAATATCTTCTCCTTGCATCATTCAAATTCTCACTGAAATATCCTACTGGTCTACCTTCTTGACTTAACACTGCTCCTATTGTATTTCTAGTTGTATCATAATCAACATGAAATATCTTGTTAAAATTTGGTAATGCTAACACTAGTCACTCTGTCACTTTCTTCTTCAACAATTCAAAACTTTTATTTGCTCTTGATGTCCACTTAAAATCCTTTATGTCACCTCTCATTGTCTCTATCATCCATGTGCATACTGAACTAAATTTTTTGATGAACTTTTGGTAAAAACTTGCTAATCCATGAAATGATCTTACCTCTCCAATGTTCTCTGGTGTTGGCCATTCAACAATTTCTCTAAATTTCTCAGGGTCCATCTTCAATCCTTATGCAGAAATCACAAATCCCAAATATACCAATTCTTCCTTCATTAAACTACATTTCTTGATGTTTATCAACAATTTCTCTTCTCTCAACCTCTGTAATACTTGTCTAATATGCCACAAATGTTCTTTCTTTATCTTACTCAAAACTAGAATATCATCCAAGTATACAATAACAAACTTACCCAAGAATTTCTTCAGAACCTCATTCATCAACCTCATGAAAGTACTTGGTGCATTAGTCAATCCAAAAGTTATCACTAAGCATTCATACAACCCCTCATTTATCTTAAATGTAGTCTTCCATTCACCTCCTTCTTTAATCCTGATCTAATGGTATCCACTCTTGAAGTCTATCTTTGTAAAATACTTTGCTCCACTCAAACAATCCATAATGTCATCGATCCTTTGAAATGGAAATCTATACTTAATTGTGATCTTATTTATTTCTCTAGAGTCTATACACATTCTCCATTCTCCATCTTTCTTTGGTGTTAATACTGCATGTACCACACATGGGCTCAAACTTTCTCTGATCAATCCTTTCCTCAACAATTCCTATATCTATCTATTTAGCTCCATATTCTCTACTAGTGTCATCTAGTGTGTTGCTTTATTAGGCAAAATAGCTCCAGTTATAAGGTCCATATGATGACTGATACTCTAGATTGATGGCAACCCTTTAGGTACATTATCTGATATGAGGTCTTCATTCTCTGTCAACAACTCAGTTTTCTCCTCTGGCTATGATTCTTCAGTCTCTATAGTTAGGGTTCCAAAATTCTTAGGAATTAAAGAAATACACCTATTCTCATGTCTCATTCCATCCATAAATTTCCTTCCATCTACCAAACAGATTCTAGCATTCCTACATACTTCACTTTTAGGCTCATCTTCCAAAGGTATCAAGATATGTTTCTTCCCATTTGATGTTATAGTATAAGTATTCTTTCTCCCATCATGTATAGATTTTCTATCATACTACCATGGTCTACCCAACAATATATGACATACATCCATTGGCATAATATCACACAATACTTCATCGTTATAAGATCCTATATGAAATTTCAGCAAACATTTTTCACTCACCAATACCTTGTGTTCATCCTAAATCCATGCTATCTTTTAAGGCTTAGGGTGTTTCAAACTCTCTAGGTTCAGCTTAGTCACCATCTCCTCTAAAACCAAATTATCAATAATACCACTATCAATGATCATTTTACATTTACCTCCAGATTTGCATCTGGCCTGCAACAAACTTTTCCTCTGCGATGGTTCCTCAGTTTTCTCTTCTTGAAATAAGGCTCTCCTCATGACTAATGATTCTCCTTTTTTGGTTTTCTAGCTGAACTAGGAGAACCAATAGGTTCTTCCAACACATAAGCTACTCTTGCATTGTTCTCTGTCTTCTGGCTTGTACTTCTCTGATGACATTCAAAATCTCCGTGTCCTTCACCTCCACACTTAAAAAAAGTTCCTCTAAATGTTCTCTTATTGAATCCTCTTTCATCTCTCCTGTACTCTTCATTGTGATAAGAATTATGATGTTCTCTTTGGTAGAAATTTTTGTCATCTCTCTGTTATGAATTGTTATCTCTATCTTCCTTCTTGAATGGACTACTTTCTTTGTTATGCTCCGCATATGATCTTTCTCCTCTGGAATATGTTCTACCTCTTTGAAATTTACCTCTTGTACCTCTCTGTTTCTAGTCATGCTTCTTATTCAACTTGTCTTCAACTTTCAAGGCAAACTGATATGCTTCCTCTATCATTGTTATCCTTACCAGACTTAGTTCTTCTTGAATATTCATCCTTAATCCATTTATGTATCTTGCTACTTTCTCCTTGCTTGCTTCACACTGTCCAGTTCCTATGATCATCTTATGAAATTCTTCAGTATTCTCCTTCATAGATTTCTCCTTTTGCCTTAGGTTCTACAATCTCTTCAATAGTTCCAACTCATAGTCAGCAGGTATAAACTAATTCTTCAACTTTGTCACCATTCTATCTCATTTTGTGCTATTTTATTTTCCTCTCCTATTCTTATCCAACTAAACTTCTTTCCACCAAATAGCAACATCTCCTTTCAATTTAGTCTTATCAAATATTACTTTCTCTGGATCTTCAATTTCTTTAGATTCAAAGTATTCCTCCAAGTCATTTATCCAATCAATCAATTCCTCTGGATTTAAATTTCCAATATAGTTTGGTACATCCACTCTATTCTCTTTCCAATCTTTAAAATAAATTTCAACATTTTCTCCTGATCTGATTCTTCTTCTTCTTCAAGGATTTCTTCATTTTGATCCACATATTGAAATTCTTCATCATCACTTTCAACATCATGTCTAGGGGTCAGTCCTCTTCTTCTATCTTCTTCTACACCATCTAGTCTAACTCTCATTGTTTTCATCATCTCCATCATTTCTGACATTCTTCCAGCAATAGTGCCCATAGTAGGCATCCTCCTCAATTGCATCTCTTCCTGGGATTTGGTGCAACTGCCTCAATTTGGTGATCTAACTACATGGTAGTAACTACCTCACAATTAGAGATCTTTTGACAAATGCAAGTAGACTGCCTCAGGTTGGAGATCCGTTCACCACAAGATATTTTGAAAAGCCTTCACTTCCCAAAGGATTCAAAACTTCACTTTGATACCACTTGGTGTAGTCACGGATGGAGGGTTCATAGAATGAACTATCCAAACCATGCAACTAGAGTAAATAAAAAAGAAACAACACAATCGTAGAATGTAATGGAAGATTCAAATGCTCAATATATCATATATTCAGAATGCTTATATGTTGACAACATGTAAGCTACAATCAAGGGGCTCACAGGCCTGCTTTCTAGGTTACGATAGATATGCATGATATGGCATTGAAGTGTCTTCCCGAAAGGAAACTATCTATCCATCTTATGAATTAAATAACTATCAACTACTGACTTCCTAATGCATCTGAGAGATCTATATATATCATCTTCCAACTCAAGCAATCCTTCACGTCGGCCAAGAGAGGTTACAAGCTTCAATGAAGGAATTTAACGTGTAGAAACAAGTAGGTCAACCTACAACATCTGGTAATTCTCCACAAATGGATGAAACTTGCTGCAGACCTAAAGGAAGGTCTATCTAATCAATATGTTCCACGAATGATGTTCCATTTATCTCCACAAGTCACGAAAGTGCTCCATAAACCTTTTCATTCAACTGACTGTTTGTATGCTTTGCTTTGAGAAAACCGATGATCTCTGATAGCAATAACTTTTAGCAGACAAGTCCAAATGACCCAAAATTTGGATATGATGTAGATGATGATATGTAGATTCTAAGTCCTATTTTACAAGCTCTGATATGAAGATGCAGTGAATGGTGGTACAAAATGCTAAAACTGCAACTGAATAAACTGAATTGAAATTGAAAGAAAAGAGAGAATGCAAATGTTTGGTTGATGCACAATTGCTCTACAACTTGGGATGCTCCTGCATCATTTCTTTTGCAATAGGTGTGGTTTCAATTTTTTTATTTTTAAGTTCTAATGTTCAACATTTGGTAGCAACAAAGATAATTTTGAGATATGTACAAGGGACTTTGATTATAAGCATTCATTATTCTTTTCTTAGAGATCTAAAACTTGCAGGATATTTTAATTTAAGTTGGTTAGGTTTTCCATATGATAGAAAATACACCACCAATTATGTTATCTCTTGGTTTTGGCCTAATTTCATGTAGTTAAAAGTAGTCTACTATTGCCTTACCCACTATAGAGGTATAATATGTGTTATGCCCTTACTTCCATAGCATATATGGTTATGAATAGTCAGCTTGTGGCTATCTTAACTCTTAATTAAGTCATATTATCATTAGTACATTGTTATTTAGTTGTTTAGATCAGCCTAAGGCTTCTATAGGGCTATCTAAGTCGGCCTAGGTGATATCCTAGGCATGAATAGGTATATATAGGAGGTAGTGAGTCTCATTTCATATCATATTGGGTATTGTGTTCTCATTGAAGACTGTTGGAGGTATCCCCCTCGAAGTGGATTAGGAGGTTTCTCCCTCGAAGTGGCATATTTTTATCAAGTATTTCCAGCATATTTACTATTATATTCCTTATTGTGCAAGTTCTTTCATTACAAGTGGTATCAGAGCATGATCTTGGCACTGTGGAGGCAAGGTTTTTTCTCAATATTGGAGGCAATTTTGGGAAGAGCATAACTTTCACATTTTAGAGAATTTTAAAAATATTTTTAAAGGGTTTTTGAATACCATTATAAAGAAGCTACCGTCTAGATTTTAGTGGAATTGGAGCATATTTGAGCGAATTATTACAGAATTATGATTTCTACACAATTTATGTGGGATCTACATATCTCTCACATCCTTATGAATTGGAGCATAATTTTTATTGGGTTTTTGAAGAGATAATAGAGGAGACTACAGTCCAAAAATTAAATAAATTGAAGCTAAAATAAGTGAGTTATTGCAAAATTAGGGTTTCCAACAAATTCACTCTCAAGGTTGTAAATCTGCTAAGTTTTTGGAGTTTTTTCTGGGTAAGTGGTATCTTGGCTGTATTAAGCTAAAGTAAAATTTTTAGAGAATTTACATTTCATTGGTGTAATTTATTTCAAAAATATTGGTTTCCATCATGACGAGGCTTGCAACAAGAGGCAAAAAGAATGTCACACTGGAGAAATCCCCTGATAAGGATGGGGAAACAATAGAGGATATTAATCCCAATGATGAAGTAAGTAAGGTCAAGGAAGACATTTCCTTAATTGAGTTGGAGATGTGTGGCCTAAGATGAGATATATTAGACATACAAAGCATGTTAAGTGCCTTTATGAATGAACCAAGAAAGGAGGTCTCAAGCAACCAAGAAGAAGAAGAAGAAGATCCTAATCAAGCTATTCAACCAATGCAAGGGTACTATGTACTATTCCTCACCTCTTCCTCTATGGCACATCAAAAGGTTCAAGTAAAGGAAGAAGACATTCATCACCATCAAGAACTAGATGCAAAGGGAAGACACATCTTGGAGCTAAAGTTAATTTTCCAGACACGCATGAAGAAGATAAGGACATCAATAGTTCCAAGTTACCTCATTATAAGGAAATATTTTCTAGTTGAAGTTACCACATGTTATGCCCTTACTTCCATAGCATATATGGTTATGAATAGTTGGCTTGTGGCTATCTTAACTCTTAATTAAGTCATATTATCATTAGTACATTGTTATTTAGTTGTTTAGGTCAGCCTAAGGCTTTTATAGGGCTATCTAAGTTGGCTTAGGTGATATCCTAGGCATGAATAGGTATATATAGGAGGTAGTGAGTTTCATTTCATATCATATTGGGTATTGTGTTCTCATTGAAGACTATTGGAGGTATCCCCCTCGAAGTGGATTAGGAGGTTACCCCCTTGAAGTGGCATATTATTATTAAGTATTTGCAGCATATTTACTGTTATATTCCTTATTGTACAAGTTGTTTCATTACAATATGCAACATCAAATGAGGCAACTAAGGAAATAATCTTGGTTATTGGTGATTCTTTGTATATTCAAAAATTATCAAACAGGGCCTTCTTTACTCTATTGTGACAATGAAAGTGCAATTTAGTTGTAAAAATATAATGTATCATGTCAAAACATAGCATATTGAGGTCTATCATCATTACATCAGGATCTCATTTGGTAGCAAGTAATTCATATTCAATATTGTAGGATACAAGACTAGAAAGCTAATCTTTTCACCAAGGCCTTAAGTGAGGCCAACTTTATTTATCTCAGAGGTCTTTTAGAATCAAGACAAATCACATGATTATTTAATGGTTGTCATTTAGATGGGATTGTTATGAATGTCAATTGTTTGTGTGAGTGAGTCTTTTGTGCTATGCAACCCCTAAAATTAAGAGGGATGTTTACATATTTAATACAATTAATAGTTAAGATAGAATAGTTAATATTAATAGTTTTGAGATTAAGCAAATAACTAGGAAAATAAATGAAAGTAGCTGTGCATAATAATATGTAATTACTATATATGTATCATTAACATGAATAAAAACAATTCAAAAAAAAAAATCTCTTCAAAAAAATCATCCAATGCAATGCAATTGGGAAGGAAATATGAGACAATTAAAATACACAACAATATTAGGTGCTTAATTTTCTGTAAAAAGCTAATCATAATTGTTAGACTATTCTTAAACTTCATCCATTTCAATAATCAAAAGTCAATTTTGACCAATAAAAATATAACAAATATTTACCACTTTTTGTTATAGCTATTGATTATTTAACCATTGAAATGAATGATATTTCAATAGAATTTAATTGAATGATATTTCAATAGAATTTAATTATTGAAGTTAAATTATTCAGGTTAAAGAGGAGAGAATGGCCTCAACAAATTTAGATTGAGAAATGACCACCCATACCCATAGTGTAGTTCTTTACGCAGACAAATCTACAGACGCTTCTAGCTATTCGGAAGCCAAATAATCAGAAAATCATGCCGACTAATACAGAAATCATGGCCCCAAATAACCGAAGGCATGGACCAGCGTAGAATTGAAATTATTTCTGTCTGAACTTATAAATAGAATTTCCTTGATATTTTCTATGTATAATGATTTTAGATTTTTACAGTTCTACATTATAATATGGTGTGTTTGGATACCACTGTCTAATGCTTTTGATTCCGCTGTGTAATCTAAATATAATCATAGTGGTCCTCTTCACATTAAATAATTTTATCCTGAATGCTCATAAAGTATTTGTGACAATTGTAGGTGAAATGAAAACAATAGCCCAATAAAGAAGAAGAATATCAACCAGTAGGTTAGCATACATGTTATTACCTTCTTATAGAGAAAAGTGAGATGTAAAATAAGAATTATAGATCCCCGAATCTTATTTACTATGACGCAAATGTCGTGGTAGTGGAAACTTAGAAAAACAACGAAATAGAAGCTTTTAATGCCATGGAAGCCATGTTAACCACGTGAGAAAGATAGGAGCAGGAGCAGGAGCAGGAGCAGGAGCAGGAGAAGAAGCAGGACTTCCAAACTTTCTGTGTGCGGGAGCAGGAGATGGAGCATTGTGCGAATGCGAGTGTGGTTTCATAACAGCGATTTTAAGTTTCATGCCGCTTGCACAGTGACCGGGCATTCCACAAATAAACCACATATCTCCCGGGGCGCTCAAAACGATTTTATCGCTTCCGCTTTCATATACTCCCATGTTCGGCTCGCTAACGCACTCTGCAAATGCTGTACTGTTTACCCTCACCACATTATGAATACTGCCCTCAGTGTTGAAGTAGTTAAACACTGCTTCGACGGCCACAACCACAACATTAGGAAACATAAAATTCAAAAGCAATAAAGCGTGACATCAAACAATGAAACATGGTCACTCGTAATACTGAAATGAAATTACCTAGCGTATCTCCAACATAGAATGTTTTGCCTGCTGCCCACTTCTGATAATCATAGCCCAACGTCCAACCTGCTTCATCTCCCACGGTGTATTCCTTAGCCTGGCATGCCATCAGAAATGATAACAGAGAAGCCACAGCGAACAATACACGAGCCATTGCCATTGCCTTCATACAAATTCCCTTGTTATCAATGTCGAGACCAAGCAAAATCCTACTCAGGTGTTACAGATGAGATGGAATGTAGCCGATATAGGTATATATAGCTTATATTTTGCATGGGAAGTCCCCATGGGGTTCTCTTTAAAAGCGGCATAGACGCGCTTTGATTTGATTGGGAAGTGGGCAAATAGATAACTCCCTAATTAATAGAACGATGAGCGATGTTACAAGTGTCACATATACACCGCCAATTAGGGTTTCCATTTACTTAAAAACACCAGCGTTATGGAAGAAAGTGCAGGCTCATGTTTCCCACGCGACGATAGGCTGCCAATTTTGGCAAATCGTTTCATGAGCTGCTTGAAAAAGTTCGTGGCTGCCAATTTTGGCAAATCGTTTCATAAGCTGCTTGAAAAAGTTCGTGGAGAGTGTTAATTGCTGGAGGCGGTGTTATCTATTTAAGCGCAGTCTTAATTAAGTGTTGACATCCTTAACATGAATTAGTTTCGATATCCTCGTATATGTAACTTCATTTACTTTGTTTGGTTGTTTGCTTGTATCTGTCTAATAACAATTGTTGATTGGGGGCATTCTTCACATAAAATTATTATTTTTTTATTTATGAATAAGCTACTATGTCTATTATTAATTAGAATAAAATAGTACACATATCCACAAAAAAGGGTGGGTGGTAAAAAGGCATACCCCAAAGTCATATGGGCAATGCGTAGAAAGCCATAAAATTATGAGCTACGCCTTACGAATTGGGACGTTTCATTTGGTTGTATATGTGTAATAACAATGGTTGATTGGGGCCATTCTTCAAATAAAATTATTATTATTTTATTTATGAATAAGCTACTATGTCGATTATTAATTAGAATAAAATAATACACATCCACAAAAAAAAGGGTGGGTGGTAGAAAGGCACACCCCAAAGTCACATGGACAGCACCCAAAAAGCCATAAAATCATGAGCTACCCATTACAAATTGGGATGTTTTGAAAGTAGTGGAGCTTTAATTTAACAATTGACATTTAGATAGGGCATTCATATAGATTGATTGAGTTTAATGAATTTAGTGTTTATTAATAATTGTGGTAAATGGAGTAATAACTTAAGTAGGCTTGAACCAAGGAAATTTTGTAGTCGAAGTAATGTGAAGAAATAATAGGGAATTCTCTACATTAAATCCACTCTACTTAAATATCATCCACTTCAATGGTCCAACAACCAATATAAATTTTACACCTCATTCACAATAAATGGTGGTAAATATTTGTCCTATTTTTATTGGCCAAAATTAACATTTGACTGTTGAAGTGGATGATATTTAAGAATAGCCCATTAAATCTTATAATAAATCAATTAACAATCAATAAGTATTAAAATAATTCATTTTTCGGTTGGGAATGATAAATGTGTTGTGATAAATGTGTAGACTGAATAAATGATAAAATATAATATTGTAAAAGGGAAATAAATTAAGCTAATTAAATAAGAAGTATATATTAGTATAAATTAACTTAGATTAATAAAAGACAATTGTGGAGGTGATGATTTAGAATTAAATGTTATTTTAAGAAAGTAAATTTAAAGGAATGTACATAGCTCTATAACCAATGTGAGGTATCAAATATGATGTGGTATATACTTTCATGATTTGTTACAAAAAAGATAGGTATTTTAGATGTGTTCTCTATCTAAAGTCTACTTAATCTATTGCTATTTTTTAGAAGAATATGTGAGTTTGGGTCATTTTGCATGCATAGATCTATTCTACAATCAATGAAACTAATCTTGTTGGTTGCACTCTTTTGCTCACTAATTCACTTGATCCTTTACACTTCATTAAATTTCAAGGACTAGCAATGTTTAGAAACACCCAGGATGCTTGGATCATAAGGATTTTGTTCTCCAAAGTTGACCCCTTTGATAGGACCAGCTTTGTCGCCATATTAAGGATTAACATGTACCAAACACGTGTGCATCTACCCTAGAATGATTATGCAAATTTTGATTCCTTTTAGTGTAGAAATTGAAGTGTTTTGATAAATGCTCCTTATATATGAAAGATTGATCAATGAATGTTTGATGTCCCTGATTAATAAAATGAATACAAATAAATGTATTTAAATGTGAGTACATAGAAATAATAATGTAAGATGCATATCATTGTGTAGGTATTTGCTTGGTATCTGTAATTGTTTTCAATCTCAACATAGGAATGTTAGTGATAAGATATGGACCCATAATATTGGTTTTATCTATAAGATCGAGTGAACTGGGGGAGAGAGACAAATAGTATGTGAAAGTAAATGTAATCTAAGGATAAACATGTAAGTATGCAACACCCCTTAATTATTTTTGCCCTAGTTTTTATTTTTTGAAAGGCATTGAAAATTATGTTTTTCAAATGTTACAAAATAGGCATTTTATTTCCAAAAGCACTAAAAATATGGTTTGTTAATGTTAGAATAGCTTTTTCACATTATGCTATTAACCCTAAGGAAATAAAATATATTTTTGGGGTGATCTTCACAATGTGCGGGAAAATTTAGACTTTGGGTAGGCTACTTTGAACTTTTGAACTTTATAAAGTGCATTTTTTGGTTCCAAAATCGGATAGTCCATGTATATGCACTAAATTATAAAGTGTCGGAAAGTAGGGGAAAATAAAGGGGGTATCATCAAGTTAGTTTCTCTATTTTCTCTTTCTATACTTCTAAGTTTGCAATTACAACTCATCTACATAGTTTTATATGTGTGATCAACTTCAACAAGAATCTTTGTTCACATTGTGACCTTGAAACCACCCAAAGGAAGGTTATCGAACAAAATAAGTCACCTCATAAGTATAACTCTAAATACTATAGATGATAATTTCACCTAATTTAACTTAATGTGTTGCAACTAAATGAAGGTGGATCAAATAATCCTTGGTTGAGAAAGAAGTGGATCGAATGATCCTTCATTGAGAAACAGGTGAAACGAATGATCCTTCAGACAATTTTTAGAACCTATGGTAAATGATCTATAATCTTGCGATAGATTCTCATCGGTTCATATCTCATATTGAAAGCCTATGGTTAATGAACCTAAATCTTGCATTAGATCACATCTCAAAATTCAGTTAATGTTCCTGAATACTCATGATACTAGCATCTATGGAGTCATCAATCGCAGTTCATCATCGAGATTAGTACACAAATAGCTTCCAGATTCATGCATCTTTTTTGAACTCAATAGAAAATAAAGTTGTAAATGCACTCGCATAAAGGGCCAAAAAACTGAATGTGTGTGCCACATGGAGGGAATTTGGGAAATTTGTACTTACACTAAATTATAAAGTGTAATGGGGGGTTGTAACAATCACAACAATGGATCCTCGTGATTCTCACCTCATTCATATGTGCCTTGATGCACATCCTTTTTCAACTTCTTGCACATTTTTGGACCGACATCTTGGTCTACTTTCCTTGCACATTTTAGTTGGTCTTCTTATTTATCTTAGCATTAAGGGGGACTATGAAGTGTTACATTCTTATGCTTCATATAATGAAGTAGTGGAGGAGTCCTTCATTTTAATCTCTCACATGAGGGTTTATTTTAGTGGATCATTTTTTGAGATTCTAGTACTCCTAATCACAATACTATCTGTATTTTTGACTTCATAGAGTTTGTTTGACTTTGTGTCCATCGTCGAGTAGTGTTTGAATGTTCACTCATGCATCATCTTGTATCTTGTATCTCAATCTACATTTCTTGAAGGTTCATTGATTCCAGCAGACACCAGTCCATCATCAACAGAGTTTACAACTTTTACATGCTTCAGGAGTTCTTCATCATGATGTTCTAATCATCAAGGGACATCTTTTTAGAAGGTCTTAAATCCTTCTCTTTTCTCTCTTTTGGAGGATAGTTTTTACCCACTGGGTTTTTCTATGTTACTTCATTGTTTGAGATATTTCTTTGTACATGGGTACCTCACAAGGACTTGTATCTGGGACCCATCGCTTCTTGAGCTCACCTAAGCTGTGCTTAAGGGGGGTCTTAGTGCTAAACTATACCTTATATTACTTATTCTAAGTAATATATTTTAAGCACATGGCTTTAAGCCACCTTAAGTGCTAGGTGTCAAACTTGGAGAGTTGTATTGGACTCTCCAAGCTATGTGTCGACACTCATTCGACACTTGGTGAGATTGAGTGTTGAAGTCGACTCAACCTCTTTGCCTCTCTCACCTATATATGTCACCTATTGTTCATTGTTTAATCATTGCAATTTCCAAATTGCTATCACTGCATTATGTGACTAGCTAATGCTTAGTCAATTTATGGTTTCTAATACTATATAATAAATACATTGCATAATAAGAAAGTAAAATGTTTAGAATGATAAGGCATGGAAATCATATGGGCTAGAGATGGATATCAAGGTATAAGGTTGCTCCCAACATGGGAAAATGAAAATGGTGATATTAACCTCAATGGACAAGATCACCCATGTAGGTACATAGGGTACTATAATGGGTATATTTCCCTAATGTAGAATCCAACAGTTATATTGGTGTAGGTTATATTTTTTATTAATTTATTGAGTATTTTCCTACACTTAGTTTAGCTTACTAACGTAAGCTTAATAATGGTGAGTACGAGTGATAGGTATCTCTCTCTTCCATATGACTTACAATTTTCCTATTTGGATATTGAGGTATCTTCTCATATTCTTAGAGTTAAACTTCTTAGTAGATGAGTGGACAAAGTTCCTCCTCTACATTTTGTATAAATGCACTTACCTAGTTGTGTTTTTTCTCTTGAACTCTCACATTATATTTTTCTCTCAATTGATTTGGTTTTCTTTGTATTTGTTCTATTGACTAATGTGAATAATATTGTTTAGCCTATTATATATTGTCTTGAATAGTGGTGTCTATCACTATCACACTAGGTATCGGTTTGCTTCTTTCTAATTACAAAATATAACATGGTATTAGAGCCATGTTGTCTTAGTCTAGTCTATTTTTTTGAGAGCATTATTTTTCTAGGTTTTAGTTGTGAGCTAATTTTTTAAATCTATGGAGCATTGCTACCTATTCCATTACAACCAAAAGGCATGAAAAATTTAGTTTAGGCTCTTTTTTTGCTCAAATTAGATATTGGGAAGCTAAGTTTTTTTTGTATTTGATTTGTTTTGGTTTATGGATTACATAATTTTGGAGGCATCTAGGAAGAATATGAATACACCATGGCATTTAGAAATATAGAAAACACTCAAATTGACTAATAAATTTATCAATTTTTGTGCTTGTCATCTAGAGAGGTTCTTGTTTTTGTTCAACGCTATTCATGAGTGCTATACAATGTACATGGGGGTATATTTTGGGTAGACAATGCCTTCCTCAATTGTGCCACCCTTAGCTACAATTGCTACTAGTTTTCTCTCCTTTAGTCACTCTATTCACATACTAGTTGTCCCTCCCTATGTCCACCTCCCTCAAGTACTAGTTGTATACTTGAACATAAAATGTATGATCCTAACATCACACCTATGTAGTAATGTAAGTTTGGGTACAAAATATACACTAGATAAATAATAGAATCTTTGACTATTGACATGACCATTGACCACAATGTCACCTATACAATTTCCATGCAACCCTTTTGCATTAACCATATGATTGCCATGTCACCTTATCACACCAAATGTATGGTCATTGTGCCACCCTACCACACCACAAGTATAGATCCATACATATTACTAATTGGAATTTTAACTCTATTATTGATTAGGATGTTGAGATGTTAGTTGTATAGATTATTGACATAAGACATGAATTATTGGCATCATAATTTTTCATGGTTTGGGAGGTACCACCTTACATTGGACTTTTTTATTTTGTACCCCAACTTTGATGGGCCATATCTCAGTCATCCAAACTCATAATTAGGTATGATTTTTTTATTTAGATAATTTTCATTAGCTATACATCTATGTGTTTAACTTCTCATTATGGAACTTAGTATTCTAGAAATTGATTTTATCATGAATCTTGTTATCCAATCCTAGTTTTTGGAATTTATTTTCTCATAAAGTTCTTTCACAAATTAGCTCACTTTTAAGCCTTGTGCTTTTTGAAATTTGTAACTTTTTGAGAACTACACAGGGGTGTGGTTTATTTGTTCCTATCCAATTGGAAGATAATAGTTCCAATATTTTGATCCATTTTAGTCATTGTAAAAATAATCTAAATCATTATTTTGCATTGTAATCACAATGAGATAAAGTGCCATCACTGTAATTATTTGGGGTAATTGTGTGAGCCCACCCTTGTGTGACATATTTATTTGCACTATTAGACTTAATTATGTTGGGATACACTTGAGACAATGATGTGGTAGATGGACTTATTAACCTTTTCGATAGACTATAATAATATTGATGTTAGATTGGAATAGATAATTTCATTGCATATTTTGATATGGATGTAATTAGAAGACAGTTATGTGATAATTTAAATTATGTATAAGAGATGCATGGCTAGATTTGGGTTAATTGTATGTCATTTAATTGTGATTGGAAATTATCCTCCTACTTAGTTGAATTATATTGCAATTGATTATGTATGTTTAATAAATCATAATATTGGGCACATGATGTGAATAGAAGATAATTTGATTTGAAATTGTTTTGATACACATTGTAGTGCGTAGATTGAATTTGAATAAAAAAGCAATTTATAATTATTTCAATGGTGATTAGAAATGAATTCATTAGTCCAGTAAGCTTCAAATGTATTAGAAAATATATGTTAGAGAATTAAAAGGGTAAACATGTGATGTCAATGTTAAACGAGATAAAATTGAATTTGAAATTAATGACATGTACCTTGATGAATAGAATTTATTATCATTTAAAGTCTGGACATTAGTATGTTATGTGACTGAGTGTTTGATTTCAATTTAAGTTGCTTCAGCTATATATGTTGAATATATTAATGGGTGCAATTAAATGTGCAAGTTATTTTCTATGGCCAGTAGAAATTTGGAGCTCTATCAAGTAATGCCTATCACTAAACATTGTGACATTGAACCTAGTACTTAAGGTGGACTAACATCTTAGTTTGATTTTTGAATGTTCAAATGTGTTGAGTCTTTTGCAATTTTTAATTGTTTGAATCTCTTAAAGTAGTTTAGGATGAGTAGGATGATGTGTTGTCACCCTTGTTGTTCAATTTTGGATTTGTGATTTAAGCGATTTTAAAAAGGTTCTTATTTTATCTTTTTCTTGATTATTTTATTATTTTTAAGGCCCTAGGCCAAGTACTTATGGTGGATGTACGTTTTGGGCCATTGATATTTAGTTTTGGCCAAGATTTGATCCTTCCAAAGTGCCATGGGAAGGGAGTGATGATATTTGGGTTTAAGGAATAGGGATGGGTTACTTGTCACCATCCCATTCCAATTCTTCAAGGTTGATGTATGGGCTTGGGTTGATCCCAAAGCCTCACACATGTGTGAGCAAATAATGTAAGACTTTCATTGGAAGAGAGCCCAAGTAGTTCCCACTCATCAATGCCTCACACATGTGTGAGCGCACAATGTAAGACTTTCATGGGAAGAGAGACCAAGTACTTCCCACTCACCAATGCCTCACACATGTGAGAGAATGTATGGGGATATGTGTTGAAATGAACAGGACAACTGAGAGGGGGGGAATCTGTTTTTAGGACATCAAATTCTTAATCATTATTTTTAGGATTAACCATGAAAGCATGAAACAAGAGGCTCAATAGAATAACACATGAGACACCACAATTTTTATGTGGAAAACCCTATGATGGGTGTTAGCCCACAGAAATAAATGAGTTATAGCAATATTGAAAATTAGAGGCTCACTGCCCAAAATGCTCACTGCAAATGTTAGGGTTCACTGCCAAGATTAGCTCACTACCAAGGGGTGGCTCACTGCCAAGCATTGGTGAATTGATTTGATAGCATTTACTTCATGCTAGGGTTCAGTTCCATTAAAACATAGCATAACTCCTCTGCTCTACTCTTCTTACACCTTCGCACTTATCTTCTCATTTTCACACTTGGCCATCTTTTTCACAACTACATTACATGCTTTTATACAATTCATCAACCTTGGAATGTACATCAAGGTTAGCATTACATTCATTAACCATTGGAACAATCTCCAAGGTCGGCATTACAAACATACATAGAAATAGATCTAGACCTAAACAAAATTTGCTAAGGTAAAGATGTATATGGATCATGTTATGCCTTAGCTGGGAATCAAATACAATCTTCCATGTCATGACACACTTCCACAATCTTCAATGCATCTCCACAAGTAATGAAAATAACCAAGTTAGCCAACACTGGTGTTAAAATTAATTCTTCTAATAATAGTCTTCATCCATGATCCAAATTTCTCTTTACAGACCAATCCAAAGGTAGGATCATGATTAGGAGACATCCACAAGCACATTGTAATCACCAAGAACAACCACACAATGTCTAACCATTCTGTCAAGAAGATTCTTCAAACCAAAGCACAAGAACAACGTTATCAGCTACTATCATAAACAAAGGATAACTTGTGGACCACCAAATCATGAACCATTGAAGTTGAAGGTACTTATCATCATTTTAGACTTAACTCATGAACCATAGATCATAATACTTCAAAGCTGAGGAATGCGAAAAAAAATACATTATCCCTGTCACCAATGAATACTCAGAGAAAGTAGTTTTCACTCTGGTGATCATAACTCACTCAAATCTTCATACCGGAGGCTCAAACTTGGAACATAGCATCTTCAGATATGTCTCTAAATAACTTCCAATCCACAAACAAAGATATTCATTCTACAAGAAATACGAAGCAATCTACTGTACTATTCTTCTATAAACAAAGATACTCTTCTATCCATTGTTTCCACCAAAGGAGCAAATTTTCTCAAACGCACTTAGAAACTCAATATCAAGATCACTTACTCATTATCTCCAACACTTATATAATCCAATGCAAAGCATCTAACACATTACAAGAAAGCATCAAATTGAGAGCACAGTTGACACCAATGACAACACAAATATGTTGACATTAATGACAACACTGGTTAGGCACATAGTTGCAACAATCTCCCCCTTTGTCATTGATTGCAACATATGATGTGAAAAACTACAATGAACATCAAGACAAGATACTCCCCCTTTCTTTTTACACATCTACACTCTTTCTCCCCCTTTAACATCAATGGAAAAGGGCACATACTTGCACTCTGCTGCTTTGTTCAAATTGTTCTTTCATGAATACTGTAACACTTACTACTCTTTGTCAGGAACACTTGGTACTCCCCCTAAGAGGTAGCTCTCAAAACATCAATCCAGATCAAAGAATGAGGCTTTGGATACCACTGGACTAATGCATTCTTAAGCATCTTAGTTTAGAGCAAGAAGGGTAATAACTCTTAACTTTTCTCTGAGATACTCAAAGGTATCCTTAGGCAAAGGCTTAGTGAAAATATCTACAATCTGATCCTTTGTGGACACATATTCCATCTTTACTTCATTTTTTGTCACCTTCTCTCTCAAAAAGTGATACCTTATTGATATATGCTTTGTTCTTGAGTGCATCACTGGATTATTTGAAATGTTTATGGCACTTGTATTGTCACAAAAGATTACAATTGGATCTTTATACACAACTCTTATATCCTTCAAAATCTGCTTCATCCACAACACTTGAGTGCAACAACATGTTGTTGCAATATACTCTGCTTGCAACAACAAGGAGATCGAATCTTGTTTCTTACTCAGCCATGAAACCAATCAATTGCCCAGGAAGAGAGCACCTCCACTTGTACTCTTTCTATCATCAACATCTCCAGCCCAATCTGCATCTATATAAGCAATGACATTGAAATCATTATTCTTTGGATACCATAAGCCATGATTTGATGTGCCTTTCAAATACCTCAAGATTCTCTTGACTGCCATCACATGTGATTCTCTAGGATCTTCTTGAAATCTTGCTACAAGACATACTACATGCATTATATCAGGTCTACTTTGAATTATATAAAGTACTCCTCCAACCATAGATCTATACGTTTTCTGATCAATCTTAGGTGATTCATCAATTTTTTTGAATTTGCAACTAGTCACCATGGGAGTGCATACTAGTTTGGAGTCCTCGATCCCAAACTTCCTTAACAACTCTTTTACATACTTAGACTGAGAAATGAAAATTCCTTTATCTGATTGAGTAATTTGTAGACCTAGAAATAAATTCATTTCACCAAACATAGACATCTCAAATTCATTTTGCATTTCCTCCAAAGATAATGTCATCAACAAAGACTTCAACAATCAGGATTTGATTATTATTGATTTTGAAATAGAGATTACTATCAGCAATGCCTTTATTTAACCCTAATGGTAGAAGATACTTGTCTAACCTTGCCTACCATGCTCTAGGGGCTTTCTTCAATCCATACAATGCCCTTTTCAATTTGCACACCATATCACTTTGGTTTGATAAATAAAATCCTTCTGGTTGCTCAACGTAAACTTCCTCTTCCAATTCACCATTCAAGAATGTAGACTTCACATCCATCTAATACACTTTGAAATGTTTGAGAGCTACAAATACCAGAAATATTCTGATTGCTTCAATACTAGCCACTAGAGCAAAAATCTCTTCAAAATATATTCCTTTAATTTGAGAATATCCTTTGCATAAAAGCCTTGCTTTTTGTCTTACAACTTCTCCATTTTCATTCAGCTTGTTCCTGAAACCTCATTTAGTTCCAATGACATTCTTATCAGTAGGTCTAGGAAGCAATTCCCAAGTTTGATTCTTGTATATCTGCATCAGTTCTTCTTCCATGGATTTTACCCAATTTTCATCATTGCAAGCTTCATTCACAGTTTTTCATTCAACCTTTGAAAGAAAATAGTAATTCACTTGTTCTTCTACAACACTTTTCCTTGTCAGCACACTTTTGTTTTTGTCACCTATAATCTAATCTTCAAAATGATTAATCCTTACATACCTGGGAGTCTTAACAACACTTTTCAGAGCCTCTTCTTTATCTTGACTATCTTCTTGTTCAACTTTTTCTTCATTTACTATAGTCATAGGTTCATCTGATTCATAGCAACTTAGATATAATATTATTTCCTTGCCTTCATCCACCTTCACATTAGCACTCTCAATAATCTTTTTCAATCTCTTATTGTAGGACTGATACACCTTACTCTTGGTAGAGTAACCAAGAAAAATTCCTTCATTGCATCAAGCATCAAACTTGCCTAGTTCTTCATCTCTTCTGATATAACATTTGCTACCAAAAACTTTGAAGTACTTCACCGTAGGAACTCTTCCATACCATAATTCAAAAGGATTTTTATAGCCGTTACCTTTGACTTGAACTCTATTTAGGATGTACACAGTAGTATGTATGGCTTCTATCCAATATACTTCCGGTAGGTTAGCTTCCTTTAGCATAGTCCTAGAAGCCTCTCGTACTAACCTGTTCTTTCTTTCAACAACTCCATTTGGCTAAGGAATCCTAGGTGTAAACAATTGTCTCTTTATCCCTTGTTCTTCATAGACAATATTGAATTCATTTGATGTGAACTCACCTCCTCTATCAGACCTTAAGTATTTGATTCTCAATTCTAACTCATTCTCAACCATTGCCTTGAAAACTTTGAACTTGTCTAGGGCTTCAGATTTTTCTTTTAGAAAAGTGACCCAAGTTAGTCTTGAATAGTCATCAATAAGCAACATAAAATACTTGTCACCTTGTAGACTTCTTGTTCTTGTGGGACCACACAAATCTGTATGTACTAGCTCCAGCAATCCAACAGAGAATTGTTCTTTTCTTTTGAAACATTTTTTTGTTTTTTTCCCAAATTGACACTCCTTGCAAATGGTGTTGGCTGGCTTCACACGTTTAGGTAGATCTCTTACTGCTTGTGCTAAACTTATCTTCACAAAATTGTCAAAATTGATATGACACATCCTTCTATGCTATAACCAACTCTCATTTGTTTGAGCCAATAAACAATAATCATTAGTCCCTCTTAATTGGTAAATGTTACCTCTGGTCTTCTTATTGACAGAAATCACTATTCTAGAGCTTCCCATGATCTTGCACCCATTGTCTTTGAATTTTAGATCATAACCTTTGTCACACATCTAACCAACACTCAAAAGATTATGATTTAAACCCTTCAAATATATGACATTATTAGTGTTGTGCTTTCCATCAAAAGAAATAGATCCTTTTCCACAAATCCTACCATCTGTATTATCTCCAAACCTAGCCAGTCCTCCATCATACTTTTCCAAACTCACAAATTTACTTTTGTCACTAGTCATGTGATGTGAGAATCCACTATCAATAATCCATTCATCCTTATCTTTATCAACCTGAACAGCCAAAACACTTTCTTCTACTAGTTTTTCTTCCTTCACACAGCTAGCAAGATTAGTAGACACATGTTCTTCTTTAATTGCAATAAATAAGCACTCATTTGCACTAGTACTAGCATCATTAGATTCATCATCTATCACACCTTCATCATCAAGATCTCTAACATAGTAGCATTTCCTTGGAACCCTATGTCTAATCTCAAATCTTTTTCTATTCCTTTCAATTCTTTTAGGACACCTAGAGGCATAGTGACCGTCCTTACCACATGTAAAATATTTCAAAGGTAATTTGCCTTTGAACTTACCAGAACCTCTTTGCAATATTTCAATC
The DNA here is from genome assembly GCA_027924645.1 of Cunninghamia lanceolata. Taxonomy (NCBI): domain Eukaryota; kingdom Viridiplantae; phylum Streptophyta; class Pinopsida; order Cupressales; family Cupressaceae; genus Cunninghamia; species Cunninghamia lanceolata. The sequence continues at coordinate 20,022,968 of BSBN01000809.1, read as the reverse complement.
AAGTTTGTTTCAATTTCATCAAGCTCATAATTAGGTTCCACCTTGTACTTTTGAGCTCTGGAGATCTTATCTGATGTACTGGCTTTGAAAGTAGTCTCAATCTTTGGTAGAGCATCACCAAGCTCTCTCACCTAAAAGGATGTAAGCTTTCCTAACAAATGATCCTTGGTGACATCTTTCACAGTCATTACTTCTTCAATTGTAGCCACCTTGTGACTATAGGATTTAGGTAATGACCTAAGAATTTTCATCGCAACTTCCTTCTCCTCAATAGTTCCTCCCATACCTTTTATCCCATTGACAATTTCATCAACTTCTTGCATGTAGGCTGTTATATTTTCATCTTTGCTCATCTTTAAACCTTCATATTTCACTTTCAAACCTTGCAATTTGGTGCTTTTAACAGACTCATTTCCTTCATACAGAATTTTTAGCTTTTCCCAAACTTCACATGAGCAATTTCTAGATCCATGACCTTTATCAATTTAGTGTCTAACAAGGCACTTAACAGAGTATCTCTCTAGCTTTTATATTTAACTCATATTCTTTGATTTTATTTTCAGTTGTTAAACCATTCCGAGGCATGGTATACTTGGTCTCTGTCATTTTCTATATTCTATAACCAAGACAAAGGAGATGACTTTTCATTTGTACCTTCCATAAAGAATAATTTGTCCCGTCGAACTGAGGAGCTTCTTTCTTATAAGACATCTTGGATCGACCTCAAGCTCTTAGTCTTAAACATCTAAGGAACCTACTCTAATAACAATTGTTGAAATGCACATGATAGCTTAGAGGGGGGTGAATCAATTGTCACAAAACTTTAACCACTTATGAATATCAAACACATCAAATTCTTAATCATTATTATTTAGATTAACCATGAAAGCATGAAACAAGAAGCTCAACATAATAACACATGAGACACCATAATTTTTAATTGGAAAACCCTATAAGGGAAAAACCATGGTGGGTGTTAGCCCACATAAATAAATGAGTTATAGCAATACCAAAAATTAGAGGCTCACTTCCCAAAATGCTCACTACCAAGGGGTGGCTCACTACCAAGGATTGGTGAACTAATTTGATAGCATCTACTTCATGTAAGGGTTCATTTCCATTGAAGCACAATATAATTCCTCTACTCTGTTCTTCTTACACCTTCACACTTATCTTCTCATTTTCACACTTGGACATCTTTTCTGCAACTACATTACATGCTTTTATATAATTCGTCAACCTTGGAATGTACATCAAGGTTGGCATTACATTTATCAACCATTGGAACAATCTCCAAGGTCGGCATTACAAACATACATAGAAATAGATCTGGACCTAAACAAAATTTTCTAAGGTAAAGATGTATGTGGATAATGTTATGCCGTAGCTGCGACTCAAATGCAATCTTCCACATGATGACATGCTTCCACAATCTTCATTGCATCTCCACAAGTAATGAAAATAACCAAGTCAGCCAAGACTGGTGTTAACATTAAGTATTCTAAGAACAGTCTTCATCCACAATCCAAATTTCTCTTTGCAAACCAATGCAAAGGTAGGAACATGATCAGGAGACATCCACAAGCACATTGTAATCACCAAGAATAACTGCACGATCTCTAACCATTCTGTCAAGAAGATTATTCAAACTGGAGCACAAGAACAACACTATCACCTACTATCATAAAGAAAGGATAGCTTGCGGACCACCAAATCATGAACCATTAGAGTTGAAGGAACTTATCATCATTTTAGACTTAACTCAAGAACCACAGATCATAATACTTCAATGCAGAGGAATACGAAGAAAAATACATTCTCCCTGTCACCAATGAATACTTAGAGAAAGTAATTTTCTCTTTGGTGATCATAACTCACTCAAATCTTCATACCAAAGGCTCAAAATTGGAACATAGCATCTTCAGACATGTCTCTAAATAAATTCCAATCTGCAAACAAAGATATTCATTGTACAAGAAATGCAGAGCAATCTACTGGACTATTCTACTATAAACAAAGATACTTTTCTATACACTGTTTCTGCCAGAGGAGCAAATTTTCTCAAAAGCGCTTGGAAACTCAATATGAGGATCACTTACTCATTATCTCCAACACTTATATAAGCCAATGCAAAGCATCTAACTCATTACAAGCAAGCATCAAATCAAGAGCACAGTTGACACCAATGACAACATAGATATGTTGACATCATTGACAACACCGGTTAGGCACATAAATGCAACAATATGTGATTTTGAGATTGAAAGGGAAGGTGACAAGTTTAACCTTCTCATTTAAGGGATTTGAGATTTGAATCCCTATTTATCCCCCTCTTCAGGGATCTAGAGAAGGGCTTTTTATTTTTAGATTTTTGGGCTTTGCATTTGGAAAAAGAGTTGTTACAAGAATATGGAGAGGATCTTGGAGTTGGAACCCTTGGAAGGGATCCCAAAACTCTTCATCAATTCTTTTGGAATCTTAATAGTTAGGCTCTCGAGATTTTGGAAGCTATATGAGTGTAGTTAACATATTGTTCTTGTCCTTTAGAATGCTTGTAAATTCTTGCATATGATGTATCTCTTGGTTCATTATTTTATTCATTGTGGGTAAGGGTTATGATAGGTGTGATCTCTCCATGTGTGTGAGTATGCATTATTTGGGGTTGAGAGAAGTGTGAACCTCCTTAGGGGAAGTCTACTCCTTGAGAGGAGTTTGAAAGCAAGAGTTCCTTGATACTTGGTGTTTTTAATATTGTGAAGTTGAAGGAAAGAGTGCATTAATACTTGGTGTTTTGATTATTGTGAAGATGTAGGAAAGAGTTCCTTAATACTTGGTGTTCTAAGTATTGCGATGTTGCAGGCAAGAGTGCCTTGATCCTTGAATGTTATGAATATGGAGAAGTGATAGCAAGAGGCTATAGTGTTTTGATTTCTATATTTTAGAAGGAGTTTTGGTGTAAGTTGTATTA